>CM072773.1:10010000-20010000 GCA_036936925.1 Cenchrus fungigraminus | reverse complement strand
GCGGAAGGTGGATAAGCATTAAATTAAAACTCCCAGTCCACCAAAAACTCATCTAACTTGCTAGTTATTATCTCACCAGCCTACCTCATTACTATTCTGTTTCAACATTTTTTAAAAATGTTCCAAAATTTTACAGAAATGTTGGTTTTTCAACATGTTTTCGTCAATATTTTACAAAATGTTGCAATATTTTTTAAAAATGTTGGACAACATTCCATCTTTTTCAATATTTTTCAAAAATGTTCCAATATTTTTCAAAAATGTTGATTTTTTCAACATGTTTTCGTCAACATTTCGCAAAATGTTCCAACATTTTTTTAGAAAAGTTGGAATTTTTTTCCTTTCTTCCTCCTCCGGCCATGGCGCGGCGGTGCGAGCTCGCGCGCGGCGGCAAGGTGAGCGGCGTGGGGTCGCGGCGGCCGGCCAGGCCACGCCGCGGCGCGGCGGCCACGGCAGGGCCGCGGCGCACGATCGGGCGCAGGACGGCAGCAGCGAGCTCGCCCGCGCGCACGCAGGGGTCACAGCGGCGACTTGCCGGACGCCGGCGCAGCTCCGAGGGTGCGGGGTGCGGCGGCGGCGCACAGGAGTGAGGGAAGGAAAGAGATGGGTGGTGGAGGAGGTAGGGTTTGGTGTTGATGGGCTGTGAGTAAAGATGGCAACGGGCACCACACCCGCGGATACCAGTGTCGCGTGCCCGCGCCCGCGAGCAAAATCTCGTGCCCGCGCCCGCGCCCGCCACGGGCGCCATCCTGTGCCCGCACCCGCTATCCGCATGCCCGCGGGCATGCCCGTCTGCCCGCCAGGTCTGGAGGTCGGAGGAGACGAGGAGGGCGGCCACGGCGAGGACGACCCCCGAGGCGGCGAGGACGGCAGCGGACGTGTGCTTGACGAGGACGTCGACCAACTGGCCGGCTTGGGAGTCAGTGGATCTGAGACGAGGAGCCAGGGATAGGGTGGGGTAAGGAAGGAGCCGTCGGGGAGAGCTCTCGCCGCGGCCGCGCGGACCTCTACGGCGGCGGAGCAGGAGCCGTGGCTTCACCCGGTGAAGACCCGCGGGGGGAAGGCGATGGGTGCAGGCGTGCAGCTTGGGTGGGCCACGGGCGGCGGTGGTGAGGTCGACGACTCCACACGGCGGCGACACAACGCGAAGAGCAGGAGCGCCGAGCGCGACTCGCGAGAGGGGTGGGGGGCTGAGGGCGGCGGGGACTGGGTGGATGGGTGTGGATGTGAGGAAACCCTAAAAATTGTGTATATATACATACTTATTTGTGGGTCCCACATGTCATAGCGGGTCCGGCGGGTATGCGGGCGAGGAAGCTATTTTCTTTGCCCGTCAACAAGTATCCGCTGGGTTTAGCTTCCTGCCCGCACTCGTGCCCGCGGGCGTGGACTGACGCCCGAATCCGCGCCCATCGGGTCTGATGCCCGCGGGTATGCGGATTTTTTGCGCCCGTTGCCATCTTTAGCTGTGAGTGAGTTGTTATTAGGTTTCTAATGAGTTATAGTTCCCTTGAATTAGATACTATCTATCTTGTGACATCAGTAGTCATGGGCCTTACGGCCCGGCCTTATACAACAACAACAACGACGGCCTTAAAAGGAGCAAATTCATTAGTGCAAGCTGAGGCCCAGCAACTTTAACGATCCGCTTGCGTGCGCGCGGGGCCGCACAACAAATAACTTGGCCCGTGCGTTTTGCACTTTTGTCTCTTTGGGCCAGAGTTCTGTAAAAAAAATAAGTTAAAAAAAGAAAAGGAAAAGAACAAACGGCCTGTGCGAATGGGAGTGACTGTGAGCACGACGGTGCACACTCGGCGGCGCCGCCATTTCTTGCTGTAAAGTATGCGGCCATGGGCCATGCAAGTGCTCCCGCGACCAGGGCCGGCCGGGATGATGAGCCCGAACGGCAGAATGAGCCGCACGAAGTCCAGCAACACTATAGCACGAACTGTCGCAACCCACCAACCGCCGCCGTATGACATCCTGAAGTAAAACGGCACTCCGGAACAACCAGCCATGAAGGAGCTGGTTTGGCTGCAATTGCTTTGCCAAAACTGCACCAACAAGGCAACAACTGGCCAAGTAAAGACCTCCTGGTTAATTGCCCAATTCACCCCCACCTTAACTGCTACCCGGCTGTCTCAAAACTTGCTTACGATCTCGGTAGCCAGTAATTCCAGGCTTCCAGCAGAGCACACCGTCTCTCACAACTCACCAACCGCGTGTCCGCGTCGTCTTTGTCTAATCCAAGCTGTAAACAGTCAGTCCGCCGTCCAACAGAAAATTCTGAAGTGAACGGCACTCCACCGCACCGCACCGCCTCCTCCCTCCCTAATCATCATCTTCTCCATACGACCGACTCATGGAACGCACCGAGAAAAGCTGCCATCACCATGCGCACCGAATGCCACACCGCCCTAAACAAAGCCCGAAAAGAAATCCGCCTCGTTTCGTTTGTCCCCTTGCCCCCCGGGTTTCCCGGCGAACAAGTGACGCGCCACGCCACAGGTGCCTGTGTGCAGCTGCCAAAACCTCCGTCGCGCTGGTCTCCGGCCCACAGCTCACTCTCCCCTGTGATCCTTTCTTCCCACTCGGTCGCTCAAAGCGAGGAGCCAATGCCGAACCCCTCTCCGCGACTTTTAGCGCCGTTCTCAAAGCCAAAAGCACGCGACACCTCGGTAGCGGTAGCTAGCTCTCCTCGATCCATGCGACAATGGCCTCGCTTTGTCGTCGCGTCCTGCTAGCGCTGCTGCTGCTGCTCCATCTGCTCGTCCTCCTCCTGCTCGCGCCCGCGGCGGCGCTGCCCGCGGCCACGTTCCCGGGCGACAGGGCGGCGCTGGCGGCGCTCAAGTCCGCGGTGGCCGCGTCCTCCGTCCCGCCCTACTCCTGCCTCGCGTCGTGGGATCTCGCACGCGACCCCTGTGCGGCGTTCCCCTGCGGCATCCGCTGCTACTCCCCCTCCCCCGCCGCCGCCGCCGACGCCAACGACTCCCACCACTACCTCCGCGTCACGGCCGTCGCGCTCGACCCCGCGGGGTACTCGGGCGCGCTCCCCGCGGCCGTCTTCTCCTCGCTGCCGTTCCTCGCGTCGCTGTCGCTCGCCGGCAACCGCTTCCACGGCGCGCTCCCGGCGGGTGTCCCGCTGCAGCCGAGCCTCCGCGTCCTCGACCTCTCCGGGAACGCCTTCTCCGGCGCGATACCGCCGTCGCTCTTCGCCGCCGCGTCGGCGCTCCAGGAGCTCTACCTCTCCGGCAACGGCTTCTCCGGCGGGGTGCCGCCGCAGATGGCGCTCCTGGGCGCCCTCACGCGGCTCGAGCTGCAGCACAACGACCTCACGGGCTCCCTGCCGAGCCTGGCCGCCATGCGCTCGCTCTACCACCTCGACGTCAGCGGCAACGCGCTGTCGGGCCAGCTGCTCGCCGCGCCGGGCCTGCTGCCGCCGTCGCTCTTCTCCGTCGCGGCGCGCAACAACTCCTTCTCCGGGCCCGTGCGCGCCGCGGCGCTGGCCGCGCTCCCGGTCCTGCGGGTGCTGGACCTCACGGGCAACGCGCTGTCCGGCGCGGTCCCGGGCGCCGCGCTCGCGCACCCGGCGCTGCAGCAGCTGCGCCTGGGGTCCAACCGGCTCGACGCCGTCGAGGAGGCGCCTCACGGCGGGTCATCGAGCCAGCTCGTCGAGCTCGACCTCAGCGACAACAGGCTCGCCGGGCGGCTTCCGGGATGCCTCGCCGCCATGCCGCGGCTGGTGGCCGTCGCGCTCGACCGGAACCGGTTCACCGGCGGCATCCCCGACCGGTACGCCGCCCGCGTGGCGGCCGAGGAGGCCACCGGCCAGTGGGTGCCGTTCGCCAGGCTGATGCTGCAGGGGAACTACCTCTGCGGAGCATTGCCGGTGCAGCTGCGGCAGCTCAAGGAGGGCGGTGCGGTGGTGAGCTTGGCGGACAACTGCCTGCCGAGGTGCCCGCACAAGTTCTTCTTCTGCCAAGGGGCGCCGCAGAAGGACCACGCCACGTGTCCTCCAAAGTGCGAGGCTTCCAACCATCGTCAGGACATTCTGCTGCGGATGCCCTGACTGTAAATTCATCCTGCTATGCTTCTAGTGTTGTTGACTCACATTTATGATCGCTTGTACGGAAAATTGCCCAAAGAAGAAAAGAGTAGTGCAAGCTATGCAGATGAACTGATGAATGTGTTGTAAACCAATTGTCTGGCCTGTTTGACGCGAATAATAAGTAGACTACCAGCAACAAATGTTCTAATAAAAAGGTCCTTGCCGAGACTTGGTGCAGACACAATATGAAAACTGTCATTTCATAAACTTGAAGTCGATGGTGCTCGTTGTAAAACAACCGGACTCGGTATTGATAGAAAGAAGGGTCTGGAAGTCCTAGTCCTTATCTGGTTGCATGTGGGCTCTTACCAAAACTCTAAGTTTAGTTCGGAGTATATATATGGAGGAGCACCTCTATTGTAAGACATCGATATTCAGATAATAAAGAAAAGCTTCACTTATATTGTCTCTTGTCTAGTTTGTACTTATTCTTATGCTTGTCATGAGAGACGCGAGAGGGAGAAGATCCAACCGTCCGTTGACGACGTGTTTCACAACACGTTATCAGCACGCACGCTCTTCTTCGAGTACGCCGGAGGAGTCGCCATCAAGCTCAACTCCGAAAATCTCGTCGTCGTCCTCGCCAACGACTACTTCGACGATGTCGACTACATCAACGTCGCCAGCGAACGGATCTGCACCGACTCGCCCTTCAAGCAGTTATGTCTACGACCATGCCTAATACCCTACGCGGTATGTATCTACTGATAACTGCCCTACGCTGCAAGTGGAGTAGATCAATTGGCATCATAGATGCAAGGTATGAATAATTGTTGAAATTATTAGTAGATCATAATTATGTGTCCAACCTTCAAGTTGGACGGTTTAATCTACTAAACCTAATCTACCAAGCAGTAGATGACTTATTGATCTGTATGATCGACGTGACCATGCTGTTGACCTGAACGTCACAACCTATGATTAATTGATTATAACAAATTTGTACCACAAGCGAATCTACGGCATGGACACAATAACAATTTGCAAGCTGGAGGACCAAAGCGTATCATGCAAACGCAAATTCACAACGAGCACCATCGTCTGTAGCGACGCGCTGCTGTGAACAGCATAGTCACAGCTAAAACAACTTCCAATCGAGTTCAAGTACAACTAGAAGTCGAACTCACCTGCAGCCGCGTACTGCTCTCATTGCCACTGCATGCGAATTGCCACGGTTGCTCGCTCGAACGCGGGCACCATCCGCTTGTCTGGCCACATGCATCATCTGCCAAATCCGCAACTCATATTCTCCTGAAGCTATTTCATGCTTACCGACGAATTTGACCCATATGCGAGCTCACCCGAACTCACAGTCCGGTCCGAGCCTGAAGCTGTGCCGCTGCCCGAAGCCGTACACTGACAAAATTGAATCCTGCTCAAATCCTAGCTACGCTCGAACGCAAGCTAGGACCATACGCCGGTCCTGCCTGACTGCCTGTAGCAGAGTCGAGCCTCCACACTGACGCTGCCAGCAGTTACGTGGCCTCCACTCACAGCCGAGTCGAGCTTCCACCAGCGCCTTCATTGTCGCAGCCGCATCATCCGGAAAAAAGGGCTTTCTACACAGGGATCGTCAAAACAACGATTTTACCCCTATCAGCTGTAGGAAGGAAAGACACTTCACGAGAATCAAAATGTTGCCGTCCGGAATCTTGCCTGAAGAAGATGCAGTTTTGATATTGTAGAGAAAAAAAGGAGGCACGTGGGCTTCCTGTTTAGGGTCAGCAGGATTAAATAAATTAGAGCACGGTTTTCATATTTGTAGGTACATCTTGAATTTCAGAAAAATTCAATTATGGTATTAAAACTTGCAGTTTTAATCCCTGTTTTATGAAAATTTGTTATTTAGGCCTAGATTCTGTAAATAATGCCTTTAATCACAGCAACATGGTTTTATGCATATGAGCTCTCTAAATTTTTGAAAGGCTCATATTTCAACTTTTTCTAGCATGTTTAATGGATATATAATTCTGAAATTGAACCATTAATCCCTGAAGTGGATAGAAAATTACCTATAATCATAGAAAATGATTTTAGGTTCATGACCTCTCTCAATCCTGAAGAACCTTAGACATTGTCAGGGGGTGAGACTTGGACAGATCCGCTAGGGGGTTGCCCTAGAGGTTTGCAGGTTAATGGAGGATCGGGACCTAAGAACGTAGGTGATTATGCACGGGATGCACACAGAATTAGGTGAGTATGGCGGCGAGGAACAAGGAGACAAGGGGTTTTAGACTGGTTCAGACCTCCGGAGAGTAAAACCCTACGTCCAGTTTGATGGTGGATTATGTGAGGATGAGTTGTTTTTGTGCATGGAGCCCTAGGCCGCCTTATATGGGGGGACGGGCTAGGGTTTGCATGCGCAGGTCGGTTGACCCGTGTCGGGGTCGGTTACAACTGTGGGAAGCTTATCTCCCGGATTACAAGGAGTATCCCGTGATACTCGGAGCTACAGGCGGCGGCGCGCCAGGTCGCCGTGTCTTGACTTGCACGCCAAGGCTTCGCGGATCTTCCGGGATCCTGATCAGGTCGCCCGCGGTCTTCGGAGGCGCGGATAAGGTCGCTGGGCCCACTTGTAAGGTCGGCGGGTCTTCTGGAAGGTCGGGTCCACTTGTCGGGGGCCCCTGGGACCCTGGCCGGTGGGGACCCATGGGTACCCATGTCTCTCAAGCCCCCGATCGACGTGTAGGCGTAGTGGCCGAGGCGGGGTTGTGTCGAAGAGTAGCAAGGCGCAGCACCGTCAAGGTCGTGAAGGGTGCACGGGGATCAAAAAAATAAAAGAAACCCCTCCGATGCGCGCACGAAGTTGAGCGTCGAGCTTCTGGGTCGAAGGACCATGAGGTCGAAGTGAAGACGAGGCGTAGATCTTGCAGAACCGCCGACCTGACCTGAGTCAGGCATGTTGTAGTTGCAGCCACGACCTTCAAAAAGGTCAACAAGCCTACCAGGGGTAGGTCGAGCAGAGATGTGATGGAAGCATGCTTCCATTAGGTTGAGGCGACCCGAAGAAAATAGGGCGTCGAAGACGCACTAGTGTAGTAGCCCCCGAGCAGTAAAGTGACCAAAATGGCCGGTTTGATGCAACAAAGAAGAAGAAAGGAAGATAATCCGAACCTACGACCTTTTGCTTGGGAAACAGATGCTCTTGACGTGTCGACGCTAGAGGACAAGAGCTTCTGAATCTTGCAGAGGGCAGCAGGTGACAGGTCTGGCGCAACCCGGGTCACGCGTGCACTGTACGGTCACGGGCCGTCTTGCAGGCGTGGCACAGGTCGTATTCACCCGTAAAAGACAAAGGTGCTCCAGTTTGTTGTCAGGTAGGGGATAAGCGCGCCAATGCCTTCCACGGGCGAACAGTAACCTCGTGCTCCACGAGGGTACAGTGATCTTGCGGATAAGGACGCCACGCAAGCTGTCTTGCGGATAACACCCAATGGCAGGTGCTGGGGTATAAATAGGCACCCATACCTCGAAGCGAAGTACGCAATTTCCAGAGGGTAGCCACGATGATCCGGTGTAGTAATATTGCCAAGCCAAGGGCTTGTGTCCGCCCTCCGGAGTATAGGGTTAGTGTAGTTCATGCTTGGAGCTAGAAGAATGCTTGCGAGGCTCGAAGAACTCGATTGGCCTCTTCTTCCAGTCCCGCCGAGGAACTTAGGAGGAGTATGAAGCAACAGCTGCATCGTCGGCCCTGACACTTTCAGGCATGAGGTGATGCAGGTGGGTGCGGCGCTCCACCCGGCGAGGTTGGTGTTAAAGCTCGGACCTTCTACAATCTTGCGGCGAAGCTCAGACTTGATGCTGGGCGCTGCAGGAGACCGGTTGGTGCGCGAGTAGAGGTGGCTGTGTGGCAGCTGCCTCCACAGTGGCTGTAGAGGTCGTCGAGTAGGTCCAGAAGCTAGAAGAAAGCTTGTGACAAGCCTTATTAGTGTAGACTGAGTCGTAAGCACTTTGGAAGGTAATTCAGGACCTTTAATATCTTTGTATCTTGTAATTTGGCCAAGGGCCAAACTCCTTGTAGCTTATGAAGCTGTAAACATAGGTTTTCATGAGAAGTATCATGATTTTGGTGATTGTAAGGGCGCCCAGGCCGCAATGGTACGGATACCAAGGGCCCGGCAGGGCTGTAATAGCACGCCGACCTTCGGGAGGTCTTTCGTAGAGACGAGGAACCCGTGTCGACCTGGGTCAGCACGACCGTTGTGCAGTGACACAACGCAGGTAGTCAGCCTGGAAACTCTAGGTCTATACGACCTAGAAGGCAGCGGGGCCTTAGCGACCTCGTGGAGGTGCTACTTGACCAAGAGGTCGCCAACGGGCAGTAGAGCCATTAAGCACAGGGCCGTTGGTATAGCCATTTAAGGCAATGTAATAGGTGGCAGGACCTTAGCGACCTCGGGGAGGTGCTACTAGACTCGGAGGTCGTGAATGAGCATGTGAACCCATGATTGACATCTGAGGCGACCTACCAAGCGGCAGTGCCTGTCGACCTTGTGAAGGTAACGTTATAGACCCGGAGGTCGTCAGAGGCCAAGAGACCTTGAAGAGAATGATGAGGAAGGGGCTTGAAGGAGGGCATAATGAGTCCATGCACGCCGGGCCATTAGGCAGAAGACCAGCGAACATAGATTCCCATACGGCACGAGCCGTTACTGCCTGGGGCCGTTAGGCCGTAAGAGCCGTTGGGCGATGTATCCGTTGAGCGATGTAGCCGTTGGGTCGCCGTGAATGTCTCCGAATCCGAAGGGACGTTTGGGGCGCCGCGGCCCACCGCACTGGTGCGGCCCAGTTATAGAAGGCCGAGTGAGGGTCGAGGACCCCACTCCCTTCCATTCCCCGCAGCAGCTAGGGTTTTCGATCTGCCACCAAGAGCTTTAGCGCACAGTTTGCCGGTGCCGCCATGCTTAGATCCACCGCGCTCAGTGCTGCCGTATGCGCCAGAAGTCTCTAGTGGTATTTAGAACTAGATCAAGGGGCTTCAACGAAGAAGAAATAGCCCCAGAGCTTGCGCCGCCGCCGGAGAAGGTTTGGGAACACTCGACGGTGACAGAGGCGCAGCTGCAGAGTCTGGTGGAGCGCGGGCTGCTGAAGCCCAGGGAGCAAGTGGGCTGGAGGCCAGCCGCCGGCGAAGCCTTCCCCTCCGAGGGGACCGAGGAGACCGTCGCCTTCGTCACGCACGTTGAGCGCGGATTTGGAGTCCCGGCGGGCGACTTCTTCCGCGGGCTGCTCCACTTCTACCACATCGACCTGGTACACCTCGTCCCCAACGCCATCACCACTATTTCCTTGTTCATCCACTTATGCGAGGCATACTTGGGGATACCGCCACACTTCGACCTGTGGCGGTACTTCTTCGAGGTGAAGAAGACGGGGAAGAATGGCGTCGTCGGGGCCGTCGGCTTCATGCTACGCCATCACATGAAGACGGTGTACATCGACATGGAGCTGCCGGACAACACCCAGGGCTGGAGGCGAGGGTGGTTCTACATCGACAACCCGAAGCCGACACTACCCACTAGGTCGGGGCTCGCGCCGGTCCTGGTGCCGGAGTGGACCAACCAGCTAACGTCGTGGGAGATGGACGCCATCAAGCCGCTGCTGGAGGACCTCAGGACGCGGAAGGAAGAAGGGCTGACGAGTGGCGCGGTGGCCATCAGTTTCAACCGGAGGTTGCTGCAGCCGATCCAGGATCGGGTGCACCCGACCTACGAGTACTGGGGTCAAACCGACCCAACCCGCGTACAGCAGCGCAAGGTCTCTAAGCAGGAGATGGTGGCGCGGGTGAGGGAGCTCTTCAATGGGGTGATCCGGAACCGGACGTGCCCCAAGGCATTCTCCCTCACGCGGCCCGCCGACGTGGTATGTCGCTGATCGACCTTGATTCCTTTGTTGTTTTTGCATTCCCCTGTTTCTGAGACGAAGGTTGCCTGTTTGCAAGGTCGTGAAGGCTTGTTCAGGAGCCCGGCTCCCCTCGCAGACGAGGGCGAATGCAGCTTCAAGGTCCGGGCGGCGGAGGACGTGCAGGCTCCACCGCCAGAGTTATTGGAGAACTACCTCTCCGACTCATCGGTGGGGGTAGTGATGATGAGGATCCGCCCGTGGCGAGCTCCGCACCAACAACCCGGTGGACGCGGTCCGTCGCTGGCAAGATCCCGGCAGACAAGGGCGTCAAGATCATCTCTGCCACCGTTGAGGCGGAGAAAAATAAGAGGAAGAGGAAGGACATCACTGCATCGTCGGAGATGGCAACGACTAGCACCGAGGTCGTCTTCGAGGAGCAGGACGATGCACGATCACACGACGTTGCCGGAGGGTCGGGCGACGTAGCGGCCGCGGGGGGAGAGGACACCACGCCCGACGCTATAGGCGAGCAGCAGCCGAAACCGAGTGCGGAATGTGTGAGCGACCAAGGGTTGCAAAAGAAGCCAAGGCGGGCGCCACCCAGGCTGATGTTGATGAAGTTGAAGACCGGCAGCGGGTATGTTGCCGAGCTTGATTTTATGTCGTGCTTGATCTTTACAGCTTGTTGAGTACGTTTGTACCGACGGATTTGTGCACCTTGGGCAGGGGGATTCCTGCTGCATCGGGCAGCAGCAAGAACGCCTCAGGCCAAGAGACCTTTGGGCGGAAGATTGAAAAGGTGCCGGTGGGGCAGTCGCCGGCGACCTCGGGCGGGGACGTCACCAGCAAGGTCCCCGAGACTGTGGGGGCAACATCGTCAGTGGCTGCCAAGGTCGCTGCTGAGAGCGCTCAGCTAGAGGAAGGCCTGCGCCAGCAAGACCCGCCCGAGTCAAGCCTGACGGGGACAAGGTTGGCGGAGGCCGGAGGTGGAAGCGAGGAGGACAAGCAGGATCGGTGCCTCTACACCGGCACTCCGTGGGAGGATGACGTCATCGCCGACGCCAAGGACCTTGCCGACTTCAAGACGGTGCAGCCGACCATCACGGAGGTGGCGAAGACGATCGGCAGGACACTCATGGTGAGTCAATATTACCTTTGGGGCTAGGCCTTCAATTCACTTAGGCGGGTTGACATGACGATGTTGTATAACGTGTGGATGCAGACCCTTGCCGAGCGGGCGCAGGGTAGGGTGGCTTTGCTGACAGAGGGCGCCAAGCTTCACGCGGAGCTGGCCACAACGCGGGAGGCCGTGCTCCAGGCCAAGATTGAGGCCGCGAAGGATGTACAACGCCTTAAGGACGAGGCGATCTCGAAGGACAAGGCGATGGAGGCCTTGAAGCAAGAGCTGGAGGCTGCCAAGCTGAAGGCAAAGAAGGCGGAGGACGAACTGAAGGTCGCCACCGCGGGTACATCGTAGGACGCCTTTGGTCTTTATGTTTCTGCGCCGCGGTGAACCCATCCTAACCTTGACTTTTGCAGATGCCAAGAAGAAGGAGACCACCTTGAAGAAGGACCTCAAGGACTCCAAAGAACAGGTGAAGATCCTCAGGAGAAGCACAAGGAGGTCGTCGCCAGTGAGTCTTACTTCACTTGTAAAGCTGCATATGAATTTGGCGTGCGCAGGGATCTAGAGATCGACCTTGGCCGGGTGATGCAAACCCTTATTGATCATCAAGAGATGACTGCAGATCTTGAGAAGGAGCTGGACGACCTCAAGGAGGCCGCCGAGTACCTTGTGGACGTGTACGCCCCTAAGGTCGAGGGCGGTCCACTGGAGCTCGTCGCGCGACTGGAGGACGCGGAAGGTCGCATAAAGACCTTGCTGATAGACGGCGGCAAGCTCGCTGCCGCTACAGCACTGGCCACAGTGAAGCACCATGAGCCGTCGTTTGACCTTGAGAAGGTCAAGGAGGAGGTCGCCTTGTCAGAGCTGGTGGGCAGCGAAGATATCCAGGCCGCAGCAGATGAAATTATGAAGAAGATAGACCTGGAGATGTAACTTAGGACGTGGCAAATTGTTAGAAACAATGGGTCGTGGACCCTTTTGATGTAATATAAACCTTGAATGAAAAAGGCATGTTTAACTGAGTTAGCGTGATCCCTTATTTGACTTCGTATACTCCTTATAAAAACGCAAAAGCAATGAGGTTGCAAGAACCCCTTTCCCCCCGCTAATCCAACTCAGTGGAGGAACGGCTTACCGACTACACGGCTCAGCGTGGAGGCTTACATGCAGCCGACGCGTGGAGGGGGGGTCAAGGACCCAAGGTCGAGCAACCCCACGACCTAGGAATGCTTATAAGGCGTACAGAAAAGTTGTGGTAAGGGAACACTGGTAAAAAGAAGAGAGGTAGGAACCCCAGGTCGGACAGCCTTTAGGTTGGCGAAGCCAAGCCCCCGAGCGTGAAGGGCCGAGCTTGAGGCCAAGCCCCCGAGCGTGTCGAAGGGGAGGGGTGAACAGAAAAACAAGCAGGTCGAAAGAGGGAACTTTATATATATATTGAATTACAAAGGATAGAGTACATAGCTTTATTGTGATACAAGGCTCCTAAGGATAGAAGCGACGTAAATGCTCGATGTTCCAGGGGTTAGCAACACCCTGGCCATCGGCCCATTGGAGGCGATAGGTCGCCGGTCCAATGACCTCCTTAACTATGAAGGGGCCTTCCCAAGGTGCAGAGAGCTTGTGCATGTCCTTGGTGTGCTGGATGCGCCGTAAGACTAGGTCGCCAACGTTGAAGGAACGTTCCCGCACGTTGCGGTCGTGGTAACGACATAGCTGCTGCTCGTGGCGGGTGTGGTGCATGAGCACGGCCACATGATGTTCCTCGACACTGTCAAGGTCGAGCTGGTGTGTTTGCTCTACTTCTCCTTCGTCGAAGTTCAGGATGCGAGGAGCACCGAAGGCCACGTCCGTGGGGAGGATGGCCTATGACCCGTAGACGAGGAAGAAGGGTGAGTACCCTGTAGCCGAGCTGACCTGGGTCCTGAGACCCCAGAGGACATGAGGGAGCTCTGAAAGCCACCTGGTTGCGTAAGGCGCTGAGCCGTCGAAGATGCGATCTTTGATGGCCTGTAGGACCATGCCGTTGGCCTGTTCGACCTGGCCATTGCACCGTGGGTGCGCCACCGAGGAGTAGTATACGTCGATCATGCTGTCTTGGCAGAAGTCCTAGAACTCGGCTCCTGTGAAGGCCTTGCCAAGGTCGGTGACGATTCTGTTTGGCACCCCAAAGCGATGGGTGATCTCCTCGATGAATTTGGCCGCCTCTTTGGATGTGACGCTGGATACGGGACGGACCTCGATCCACTTGGTGAACTTATCCACCACCACAATGATGTGCTTGTAGCCGCCAGGGGCGGTCTTGAAAAAACCACAGAGTCGAGACCCCAAGCTGCGAAGGGCCAGGACGGAGGGATGGTCCTCAGGGCCTGAGCCGGGACGTGTTGCTGTTTAGCGAAGAACTGACACCCCTTGCAACGACGTACAAGTTCCTGGGCATCAGCCATGGCCGTGGGCCAGTAGAAGCCAGACCTGAAGGCCTTGCCAACCAGGTTGGAAGAGGCAGCATGGTTGCCGCATTCGCCACCGTGGATCTCGTCTAAGAGCTTAAGGCCCTCAGATCGTAGGATGCACTTCATCAGTACTCCGGTGGAGGCGGACCTCCGGTAGAGTTCCTTGCCGACGACGACGTAGTTAGCGCCACACCTCGTGATCTTTTCTCGCTCCGCCTTATCCTCAGGTACTCGATGCTCAAGGAGGAAGGCGATGAAGTCGAGGCGCCAGTCATCTTCCGCGTCGATCATGAGGATTTCGCGACCCGCAGGCGAGGTCACCTCGTCGTCAGCCGACTCTGGGTCGGGGATGAGCTTGATGGACAGCTTGTGTAGGTCCTGGACGAACACGCCGGCCGGAACCAGTGCGCGCTTGGAGACGAGCTTGGAGAGGACATCGGCCGCGACATTGTTGTTGCGGCAGACGTGGTGGAACTCGAGGCCTTCGAAGTGATGCTCGAGCTTGCGCACCTCGGTATAGTAGGCATCCATTGTGTCCTTCCTGGCTTCGGAGTCCTTGCTGACTTGGTCGATGACGACCTTGGAATCGCCGTAGGCCATGAGGCGCTTGATCCCGAGGGAAACAGCAATGCGTAGCCCATGGATGAGGGCCTCGCACTCGGTGCCGTTGTTGGATGCTTTGTAGTGGATCTGCAGGACGTACTTGAGGTAGTCGCCCTGAGGGGAGATGAATAGGACACCTGCACCGGCTCCTTCGAGGTTCTGGGAACCATCGAAGTACATTTTCCAGTGCTCAGGTCGCTCCAACTGTGGAGGTTGCTGGATCTCTGTCCACTCCGAGACGAAGTCGGCGATGACTTGGGACTTGACGGCCTGCCTGGGGCAGAACTCTAGGTCGAACTCCTCTAGCTCAACGGACCACTTGATGATGCGCCCAGTGGTGTCGCGGCTCCGTAGGATCTCGCCAAGGGGAAAGGCCGAGACGACCTTGATCTTGTGGGATTGGAAGTAATGCCGGAGCTTGCGAGAGGTCATGAGTAGCGCGTAGAGCATCTTCTGGGGCTGGCTGTACCTGGTCTTGCTATCAGACAGGACCTCGCTGACGTAGTATATAGGTCGCTGGACGGGGTGAGGTCGCCCCTCTTCAGGTCGTTCAGCCACCAGGACGGCGCTGACCACAAGGGTGGTCGTCGAGATGTAGAGCAGTAAAGGCTTTTTAGGCGTCGGGGGCACCATCACCGGGGGTGTCGTGAGGAAGGTCTTGAGTTGCTCAAGAGGTTGGTCCGCCTCCTCGGTCCAGACGAACTTGTCCGCCTTTTTTAGCAGCTTGAAGACTTTCTCTCCGAGCTTGATAATGAATCGGCCTAAGGCCGCCATCATGCCGGTGAGCTTCATGACGTCCTTCTTGCTAGTAGGTCGCTTCATCCTGAGGATGGCGTCCACCTTGGTGGGGTTGGCCTCAATGCCTCGGTTGCTGACCATGAAGCCCAGGAGCTTGCCAGACGGGACACCGAAGACGCACTTCTCTGGATTAAGTTTCCAGCGGTAAGTGCGGAGGTTGGCGAAGGTCTCCGCAAGGTCGGCTATGAGCTCGTCCTCGTGGATGGTCTTGACGACCACGTCGTCGACGTAGGCTTCTACGTTCTTGCTAATCTGGTTAGCAAGGCACTTCTGGATGGCCTTTTAATAGGTCGCACCTGCATTTTTAAGGCCGAAGGTCATGGCCGTGTAGCAGTAGATGCCGTGGGGCGTTATGAACGCTGTCTTATCTTGGTCAGAGACCTTCAGGGCTATCTGGTGATACCCTGAGTAGCAGTCGAAAAAGCAGAGGAGGACGCTTCCGGCCGTGGAGTCCACGACCTGGTCGATGCGCGGAAGAGGGAAGGGGTCTTTAGGGCAGTGCCTGTTGAGATCGGTGTAATCGATACACATTCTCCATTGACCGGTTTTCTTCGGTACAAGAACCGGGTTGGCGAGCCAAACCGGGTTTTTACACTCTCGGATAAATCCAGCAGCTAGGAGCTTTATTAGCTCTACCCTAATGATGTCCTTGCGATCTTTCGCAAAGCGGCGAAGCTTCTGCTTGACAGGCTTGGTCGTCTTGCTTACATCCAAGGCGTGCTCAGCCAGCTCCCTGGGGACACCCGGCATATCCGATGGACTCCAAGCGAATATGTCGGTGTTATCCCGGAGGAAGTTGGTGAGCGTGAGTTCCTATTTGGGGTCGAGCCCGTCGCCGATCACCACCGTCTTCTCTGGGTCAGCAAGGCCGAGGCAGACCTTCTTCGTCGAGGGAGCCGCGTCGAGGGCGGTGTCGGTGCGCTTCTGTTGTGGGACAGACTGGTCGACAGGGTCGACCTGGTTGGCCTCGGCGATCAAGACTGTGGAGGCGTCGGCAGCAGCAGAGGTCGCGGCGAGGTCAAGCGCCTCCGTGTTGCAGCGGAAGGAGACGATGAGGTCCCTCTTAACGGAGAGGACCCCATGTGGAGCCGGCATCTTCAACACCAGATAGGTGTAGTGCGGGATGGCCATGAACCTGGCCAACATCGGGCGACCTAGGATCGTGTGGTAGGAGGACTTGAAGTTGGCAACCTCGAAGTTGAGGTACTCCGTGTGAAAGTTCGCCTCCGTGCCGAAGGTAACAGGGAGGGAGACCCGACCCAGGGGGTAGGCCGCCTTCTCAGGGACGATGCCGTATAAGGGCTCGTCGCACTCCATCATCTTGTCGAAGTCAAAACCCATCTTCTTGAGGGTCTCAACAAAGATGATGTTGAGCCCGCTGCCTTCGTCGATCAGGGTCTGGGAGAGTAGGGCTCCGTCCACCGTGGGCTCAACAACGAGCGGATAGGACCCGGGATCCGGGATGTGGACCCAGTGATCGTCCCTGGAGAACGTAATCGCCTGCTCCGACCAACGTAGAGGTACAATTGGCTGAGTGTGGACGAGGTGGACGTCGCGCTTGTCCTTCCTATAGCGCCTCCTACTGGCACTGGACTTGATGCCACCGACGATCATGTTGATCGCGCGAGTTGCGGCCAGGAATGGCCCATTGGGGTTGCCTGACGCCGGAGGAGGAGGCAGGTTCGTCTCGTCGCGGGGAGCCGCTGAAGGAGGGTTGCTGCGAGGTGGGTCGCTGCGAGGTGGCTCGCGGCGATCGTCGTATCGCTCCTCGCGGCGGTCGTCACGCCGATCGTCACGGCGGTAGTTGTTGTTGTAGGGGCGGTTGTCACGACGCCCGCCATCGTTCCTAGGCTGCTTTGGGTCCGTGGGGGCGCGGAAGGCCCTCTTGAACTGGGAGCACTCGCGGAGAGTGTGGGTGGCCCCCTCATGGAACCCGCAGATGCTGTCGAGCGCCAGGTCGAACTCCTCCTGGTTGAAGGTCGAACCACGGCGCCCATCGGCCGCTAGGACCTCGGAAGGTCGCTTGCGGAGCTTGTCCGCTGCAGTACCAGATGTACCAGCGTTATCAGCGTCGAACTGATTCTGGAGTGCATCCTCCGTGTCCATCAGCTTGTTGACGATGACCATGAGCTCCTTGACGTTGGTCGGGCCAGCCTCATGGATCTTCTCAAAGATCTTGCGATCTTTGATACCCTTCTTGTAGCCGTCGACAATCTGGTCGTCCCTGACACCTACGCACTCATTCCGGTTCTTGAAGAACCAGGTGTTGTAGTCGCGGAGCCGCTCCTTCGGCTTCTGCACGATCCGCCCCAGGCTGAAGGCATTTCCAGGGCGGTCATAGGTCGCCCAGAAGTTCGACGTGAAGGCCTGGGACAGATCGGCCCAGGTCTTGATGCTGTCAGGCTCAAGGTTGTTGAGCCACAGCGAAGGGGCCTTGCCCATCACCAGTGGGAAGTAGGCCGTCATGTGGTCGAAGCTACCACCAGCCGCCTTGACGACGACGTAGTAGGTCGACAGCCAGATGTTAGGGTCGGAGCGCTCATCATACGGCTTGATGTTGGGCTTGAAGTTGTTGGGGTACTCCACCCTCTTGAAGCGGGCATCCAGCGCCGGGAAGGCGTTGAGAGCTAGGTTGTCGCCGGAGCCTCTGGCCGGGGTGACCTCTCTTGGTGCGGAGTGGACGCTGCGCTTCGGGACGACAACCTGGGAGCGTGGCTGCCGATCCCGGTTGGTCTGGACGACGGTAGGGTCGCCGTGATCGGCGTCATACTTGGCACGTCGCCGATTCTCGATCTCATGTTGATCATGGAGCTCGCGCTCCATGATGCGGTGAACACCCTCGGGTGCGCCGTACTCGCGGTCGTAATCCAGGCGGCGATGGAGCTCGCGCTCCTCGCGCTCTCGGTGACGTTGGTCGACGACGACACGGGCATCGTGAGCACACCTGTTGGCGTCGAGGTTGACGCGAAGGTCGCGGGCAGCAGCAGGCTGCTGGGTGGGTTGCTCAGGGTTGTGCTGAGAGACCTCCTCCCGGATGGGGGAGAGATGGCTGCGCGTAGGTCGAAGAGATCGACTGTGCGAGTGGCGGGTCGACGAAGACACAGCGGACTTGGAGGTCGCGCTCTTCTCTTCCATCAGGGCGTTGGCGACCCGGAGGTACGCGAGGGCCTGCTCAGCTTCAGACGTCTGGACTTGCTGGAGTCGGGTAATGGCCGCACCCAGGTTGGCCTGGGGGCTGTTGAAGGTCGGGATCTCAGCTTCCTGGAACTCGAGATGCAAGTCTCGAGCGCAGGGCAAGACGCGCCGCTGCTCTTTCGCACGTCGCTCAGCGCGACGGGCATTGGCTTGGATGCGGGCCGCCTCCTCGGAGTTGGTCGCACCCGCCCGAGGTGGCTCGTTCTCGGAGATCACCATCACCTGACGGAAGACGATCTCCGAGTCGTTGGGGGAGATGCGAACCCGGACCTTCTGGAACTCCCCGCAGTCCGGAGACTGGGTAGGTCGCTTAGCTCGACGAGGGAGCTCGTTGTCGATCTTCTTCCGCAGGCAGCACCCGCGGAGGGTATGCTTCGCACCCTTGTGGTAGGTGCAGGGCACGTAGAGGGGGTCGCGCCTTGCGCGAGGTGCCGGCCTTAGGTCGCGAGAAGGTCTCCGCCCAGATTGGATCTGGGGAGGCTTAAGCAGCTGGCTCAGGCGAAGGCCGGGCGCAGACTTCAGGCCGAAGGGGAACGCGTCATGGCGTAGCGCGGTCTGCGCCGAGTGCTGGGCTCGTTCGCAGATCTTCAGGGTGTCCCTCATCGAGCCGATGACGCTTTCCATCCCCTGGACAAGGTCACAAGGTCTGGGTGGGTGGGTCTCCAATGCAGGATCGGGAACAGAGACGGCGGCGGACGTCGTGACGACCTGCTCGGAGGTCGCCGGAGGAGTGGAGGCTGCCGGAGCAGGAGAACTCGACGTGAAGGACCCGAAGCAGATCTCCACAGGGTCGGTGAGGAAGGCCGCCATGCTCGCCGGGAAGACGACGCCAGATTGGGCCACCATGCTGCACAGCGAGTTCCCGATCGCCCCTACCTGCGCGCCAACTGTCAGGGGGTGAGACCTAGACAGATCCGCTAGGGGGTTGCCCTAGAGGTTTGTAGGTTAATGGAGGATCGGGACCTAAGAGCGTAGGTGGTTATGCATGGGATGCACACGGAACTAGGCGAGTATGGCGGCGAGGAACAAGGAGACAAGGGGTTTTAGACTGGTTCAGGCCTCCGGAGAGTAAAACCCTACGTCCAGTTTGATGGTGGATTATACGAGGATGAGTTGTTTTTGTGCATGGAGCCCTAGGCCGCCTTATATGGGGGGACGGGCTAGGGTTTGCATGCGCAGGTCGGTTGACTCGTGTCGGGTTCGGTTACAACTGTGGGAAGCTTATCTCTCGGATTACAAGGAGTATCTCATGATACTCGGAGCTTCAGGCGGCGGCGTGCCAGGTCGCCGTGTCTTGACTTGCACGCCAAGGCTTCGCGGATCTTCCGGGATCCTGATCAGGTCGCCCGCGGTCTTCGGAGGCGCGGATAAGGTCGCTGGGCCCACTTGTAAGGTCGGCGGGTCTTCTGGAAGGTCGGGTCCACTTGTCGGGGGCCCCTGGGACCCTGGCCGGTGGGGACCCATGGGTACCCATGTCTCTCAGACATAATACCCTTGAGAGTCTCATATTTTTTTTACCAAATGTGTGAATGGGTAAATATTTTTGCTAGAAATATTCTGGGAAATTATTTAAATGATCTATTGAATGGATTAACCAACATTAATTAATTTTGCACTTGTTTTTATGCATGTAAACACATGAAGTGTGCTTGTAGCAAATGCATGAATAATGTAGGATGTGACATGAAGTCCATTATTTCTCGAAGAAATATAATATTAGTTTTAAGCCTAGCACCATGTAATTTCTAGAAGAAATGCTATATAACTCTGAAAGTTATTTTAGCCAACTTCCCAATATGACATTATGATTCACAATAGTAGTAAATTCTTAAGAAGTATGTCAACTATTTGAGTTCATATATACATAACATGAAGTTATGCAGAAATAATATGTTTTCATGAAGAATCATATTGTTTTGCCACGTAGGCATTTCTGCAATTCATGAAGAATACATATAAACTCAATATAGAAAATTTATATGCAATCAGAAGTTGTGTAAACCACAAAAGTGTGAGGGAAATATTATATATTCCAGAGTAATGTTGGGCTCAGGGGGAGATGCATTGAGCTTTGAAGTCTCTTACTCACCCAAAACCATAAATTAATATATATTCCTACATAAGTTGCATTATTAAGTTATATTCATGAAGAATTTGGTTTTAAAGAATAAGCACTTACCTTTTGCTTTAAGACTGGAAGTTTAGCATTAGTTTATGAATCTTTCCCAGATTAGAAGGGCAAATTGAATTAATTGGTGTTTCTTACCTCTGAATAGGTTTTTCTCACCTTATCTTATGCCCACTTGCTTGTAGCAATTTTTACCTGTAGTAATTATTTTAATCTCATGGAATATATAAAAGAATTACAAACTGAATATTGTAAATAATTACTTTAAATTACCTATTTGATAATCTTTTGAAAGTATTTTGTCCACTAAAGTCTCGAGTAACCATGATGGTTATAGTTATTGTGCATTGCTACCATGCAGGTATAATAGAAACTGAATTTCTATGAAACACATTAACTAGTAGCATACATGATTTTTAATTGAACTCGGAAGATTCAATGTAGCTATGAAATTGTGTATTACACAACCATGTACTGAATACATGAGCCCTATAATAACTTGAAGTTTATTCTACCCAAACCACATTGAGGTACACTGAATAGTACATCTACATGGATTTTATACCACATCCTATTTGTACTAGTAGTATAATTTATGAAATATTTGAAGTAATTCATAGATCATGCTTGGAGCATATATATGATCACATAATATAGCAATTATGGTATGAAAAGGGGAAGAAATTGGGGCTAGAGACATGAAGAATGTGGATAAAATTAAAAATTCTAATAGGTATTTTCCTAATCCTGTAAGATTGTTGGTTCAGAGCCTCATCTTGTTAGATTGATGGACAATCAACATGCAAGTTGGCCCGTAGCCATAGTCACTGTAATGACTAAGCATGTAGCTCTGTGTAGCTTTATAATCCTAATATTACTATGTCACTTAGAATGACAAAGTTAGTAATTATATTATTCCACACTAATGTGATGACATGCATGTCACCACATTAATCAGAAGTCTTTTCATGGACATCACATCAATATTTCGCTTAAACGTTGGTTTGCAGCCATTATGTTTTCCTATCGTTACACTACTCTGCATGTTGTGCTCATTCAAAACTTTTCCTGTTAAGAAGTAGTTCCCATTATGATAGGATGGTCAGGAAGACATCATATCAGTATATCGACCGGCTAGCATGCTGAGAAATCAGTATATTATATGTACATATGTGCAAAATGACTAGTAGTCATTAACTGATCTTTAGTTATGAAGGCTAAGATCAGGGGGAGCGAATTGATCTAGAATAGATCTGATAGGAAATTTATCCAATTAGAAATTGGTTTGCCTGATTAGAATGGACTTGCGAAAAAATGATAAAAAGAAATGGACATGTTAGTCCATAGTGGAAATAATTTTGAATTAGGGATTCAAAAGCAAATGGAGAAATTCTGAATGTAAAAGCAATTAATTTTTCCAGAAGATTTTCCATGTAGATTATATTTTGCATATTTTTTTAAACTTGAAGTTTAATTATCAAATTTACTTGAAGTAAATGGTATGAGTATTTAGATGAAAATTTTTGGGCTAAATAAATAAAGAAGCTAGATAAACATAATAGTTTTGTAAACTTAATGAAATCTAGCTCACTACATAACAAATAACCCCTAAAAGTTCAAAAACAAAGTGTGTGTAATTTTATTTCACCATATTAGCATACAAATGAGCATCAACTTGAAGTTGAAGAAATATGGAACTGAATTTCCATTACATTAAGCTCATGGGGATATCATTAGAATTATGCTATTTATGAAGATCTAATACTGGCATTAGGGAGAGAGAAAGTCCATATGAAAATGCCTTGTATTGAATGAAATAATAATCTTCATAATATTCCTGGAAGCTTGAAGCGGGAATAGAAATACGCACTCACTCATCCTCGCACGAAGCAAAGTATAATGCCAGTGAATTAAAATGTGAGGAAGCCTATGAATGCACCACCTGACGTGAAAAATACACTTGAAGTGAAATTTCATGAAGGATTTTATCCTAGTGAGAATGTGCACATAATGAATACTCACATATGGGAATATGGAATGAGGAGATACAACCTGAAGTTATTAACCAGAATTAAGTTTACTTGTAGTAAACAGAATGCTATGTGTGGTATATCCCGGGTATTTAATAATATACTCACCATGGCAAATGACTTGATCATTAATTTAAAATCTACAGGGACGCCTGTTGGTTTTGGATTAAATGAACTTGTCAAACAATTTATTGAAATCTCCGTAGAATTCTGGACCATTATGGTCGAATGCCTCACAAACTAAGAAATGGTCATCTTGAAGATGAATGCCTAACACTATAAAGCGCGCTCAGTATTTTGTGTTGGGATAGCAGATACTAGTTGACTATATCATAGTCTTGTCCTGAAGATATGGGAGAGAAAAGAATGAATGTCGACAACATATTACCTCTATTATTGCGAATATTTCTCTAACCAAAATATGGATCCATAAATAAAGTCCATGGCAGAGTTGCATGAAGCAATAATGTTGGGTCAAATTGAAGAATGCAATTGAGGTTGAACCATGTAGAAATATTAAAACTGAAAGTTCAAATTGGATGAATCATTATTAAAATAATGACATGGTGAAATACAATGGTTCATAAGTCTTTCAAAAGGCTAGTAAACTCCCATTATGTATGAATCAATATTCTGCTACTTATCTGGCATATGGAAATAATACACCGAAATATATATTATGCAGTTAATTGATGGATTTCGAAAATCCATAAGAGATTATCCTTGAAGGATTCATCATTCCTCGAAGGAATAAAAGATGAAAATAATAGAAAGTAAATCTCATACTAAGTAATAAATGTCTAAGGTTGACAATATTCCTGAATGAATATTAATAGTCTCTAGAAGAGCAATTTCTCGAAGGATATGAAGTCATAAAGTGACTTATTATGAATAACACTTTCAAATAAAAGAGTTTATTGAAGAGCTCAAATTAATAAGTAAATCACTTCTCTCTTGCATGAGAGAATTTCTCAGAGAAGAGAAATACTATTCTCGAAGAATTACAAAAATCCTTGAAGGATATAGTCAATAAAGGACTAATCAGTTAATTTCCGAGTGAACACCAATAATCCTGAAGATATAAATGAAAATTCATACAGACCCAAATGATTGAATTAAGAATGAGGTGAGAATTCTTATGGTCATGAATGAGCCATACAAGCACCAGTAACTGCATACGCAATCAACCAACATTGATAGTATGTATCCTCACATACCATAGAAGGTATATTGATGATTGGCAATTTGAATTATCCCCTCAAATCCAACTGAAAACTGATTATCTACAGTGGAAGTGTGGAACAAACTAACTTTAGAAGATCTACCGAATAGATCATTGGTATTAACTCAGAATCCACTTAGATATATTTGCTATTAATCAAACATTGAAGTTTGAACTATAATATCTAGAAGATATACAATTTAGCAAATTATTACCCCCCATTCCTCTGAAAGGATAAAATTTTCTTTTGTGTTGCACAGTTAAATAAAGTGGTTACTAATGCTTGAAGCATTGCTCCTAATATAATCTAGAAGAATTATAAATTAAGTCTTTGAAGGACTAATGCACATTTATGAAGAATGTGACTCAAACAATTTGAACACCGAAGTTCAGAGGATGTTATTATGAGGGGGAGCATAAGTTTAATCATATTTAGATTTGAAATCTTTAAGTTGTACCTAGAAGGAATCAACTTGATGATTAATTATTGAATTTAACATTAAGGTATACCACTCGTTTACTTAGATCATGTAGATCTTTGTAGATCTTTGTTGCAAGAATCATGAAGTTCATGCATAAATCTTGAAGATTGATTACTATTTATGAAGAATAATGATTATATAATATTGTATAACCAAGAAGGTTTTATGTTGTACTCTTTTTCCCTTTGTGAGTTTTTACTTGAAGGTTTCTCACATAAGGTTTTTGACGAGGCAACATGTGCAATACAAAATGCGGTTGATATGTACTTTTTTCTCCAAGAACCGTTTTCCCACTGGGTTTTCGGATGAAGTTTTTGATGAGGCATATGCATTCGCGGTAATCGCCTAAGGGGGAGTGTTGTAAAACAACCGGACTCTGTATGGATAGAAAGGAGGGTCTGGAAGTCCTAGTCCTTGTCCGGTTGCTTGTGGGCTCTTACCAAAACTCTAAACTTAGTTCGGAGTATATATACGGAGGAGCACCTCTATTGTAAGACATCGATATTCAGATAATAAAGAAAAGCTCCACCTATATTGTCTCTTGTCTACTTTGTACTTATTCTTATGCTTGTCATAAGAGACGCGAGAGGGAGAAGATCCAACCGTTTACGACGTGTTTCACAACAGTGCTTACATAAGATTTCTCACAAGTCAGAAAAATGGTTACAAAAAGTTGTACTGAAATTCAATACAAGTTTAGAAGCCTCTTGAATATCGGACAAACATAACACTTCAAATATTGTTTAGCAAGAATTCTCCAAATAAATGACCATATCAATGGGTTTCAAAGGCGTACCCAGACATGTTTTGGGCCAATAGAGCGTTTTGTTTCCTTCTCTCTCTGGCGGGCGCGCGCTTTCCATAGCTCGTCATATATATTTTGGGCTTCTTTTATGGCCCAACAAAATTTTATTGCGGTCCTTCTTTGCTCAAGAAAAACGAGCACCGCCGTGCACAGCTGACAGCGAGCGAAGGGAATATGTACGCTGTAATTATTTCTCTTTCTTGGTTACAAATCTTGAACAGTACGGAATCATGGAGGATAATCAACATTGGTTACTAGAGCAATAAACAAGAGCTTGATAATCCGAGGTGACACGTACATCCAGCTTTTCCCGAACTGGTGAGCCTTCCTTTTTCTTTCTTTAAAAGAAGGGGGAAAAGAGCATGAGAGTCACGCAGCATGGCCATTTCAACATTCCCCCAAACTGTACCACAATTCTCTTCTCGATATAAATTAAACAAAACAAAAAAAACCCAATAATGCAACACGCAATCCGTGGCCTCAATAATAAACTAAACTAACCCACCCGGTACGTACGAGGCGAGCTGCCCGCGACGCACAGCGGAGATCTAACAATTCCCCATGTGGCACGAACAGATGCCGGAGCTTAAACTAATGGCGCTTCCACGCTGAAAACCAGCCTGGTGAGAGTGTCATCACCCAACAAATTAAGCAGCCTACAAACACCGCAAAACAATGTTTGGAGCCCTAATGCCTAGTACGGAGTATTAGTTTTCAGACTGATCGGGAGACTTCCTCGCGCGACGAGATCTGTCTGGTCTCGCATCGCATGTGGTGGCCTGGTGGGCGATCGAGCGAGAGCATCGTGCTGAGAAAACCCTCCACCAGCTTCGCCGCTCTGAATTGAAACCCACCCGTCGGCACTCGGCAGGGCGTCGCTGTGGTATTCAATTGCAGTGGTCTTCGTCGTGCCAGCCTCGCTCTGCCTGCCGTCCGAAGCACGGCGAACGGCAGTGGGGACGACGAGCAAGTACCCTTCAGGATCGGAGCCAGTACACAACAGACGCCGCCTTCCGTGTTTCGTTCCACCCAACCGCCGCGCTCCAGTGTCTCTAGACTCTTGCCGTGTGTTTGGTTGGAGAGCGAGCGGAGTGGAGCGGAGCCGACCCTCGTTTTGGGACGGCTCCAACCCCTTCTAAGCTTGGTTTGTATTTTTGGGTTAGGGATGGGTTCAACCCATTTTTTGTTTGGTTGGAGGGAGCAGAAAACAGGGATGGATGACTTTTCACGGCGTTGCTACAGTTTCAGGTGGGACCCACATGTCAGTGTCACATCTTATCTTCATCTTCTTCCTCTGCTCTGGACGGCTGGACCGCTGGCTGCTCGGCGGCGCGGGCGCCGCAGGGTCGCGCCACCCGGCGACGCGGCCTACCCCTGCTGCGCGGGCTCGGCGTGCTGGCGGCCCGGCGGCGCGGCCTGCCCCTGCTGCGTGGCCTCGGCGCGCTGGCACCCCGGCGGCGCAGCGCAGATCTACTCGTCGTCTGGCGCGCGGAGCTCCGCCTAGGCGCGAGCTCTGCCCAGCGCCGCCTGGCCCGACCTCCGCCGCCCAACGCCGGCCCCGCCTCCGCTGACCTCCGCTCGCGTGGAGCGGCCCGGTCCCGCCTCCGTCGCGTAGCACCGGCCGGCGGCGCCTCCGCCCGCGTGGAGCGGCCCGGCCCCGCCTCCGTCGCCTAGCACCGGCCGACCGCGCCTCCGCCGGCGTGGAGCAGCCCGGCCCCGCCTCCGCCGCCTTGCACCGGCCGGCCGCGCCTCCTACCTCGACGGGAGGCCCGTAACTCGACGGGAGAGAGAAACAAGGGAGAGATGCACACTGACGGGAGAGAGACGGGAGAAAGGCGAAGCACGCCAGTGGGAGCGGAGCCGCTCCGTCCGTCGAATTTCGAGGGACGGAGCCAACCCGCATCTTGCGGGAATATTCGGCCTGGAGCCGCTTTGCTCCCGCAGCTCCTCATCCAAACAACCACTGGAGCGGATCGGCTCCGCTCCGCTCCCGGGTACGGAGATCCCCGTCACCAGCAGCGCCAGCGCGGCTGCTCACTGCTCAGGCTGCAGGGCAAGACGCCAGGTACGGTGGTGACTTTTTGCCTCGTCCAATCATTGGACCTGGAAGCAAAGACAGGTAACCTCGGTGAACCCAAACTGATGAACCGGACACCAATTAGCTTTGCATCTATCTGCTTAAACCAAAGCTAGCAGCCGTACATGCCTGCCTGCAATACTGGTTGCAGGGACCGCTGCATTGCACTCCATCTCCATCCACACACACTGGTACACGCACAGGTCAGTGCTAAACGCAACGCATTCCATGCCTTGCAATTGCAATTTGCGATCCGCGACCAGCAAGTTGTTGGCGGCCAGCCGCTGCCGAACCAACTTCTCCGGCGGGTTTGTTAACGGTTACAGCTCGTACGGCTCATCCGTTCCGCGTTGGCCGTGTATGGAGGATTAGCAGCTGTTTAGTAATTGGCTTTGCAGGTCGTCTAGCAGGCTGTTATTAGTTGGGGTGTCACCGGCAGCAGCAGCAACCCGGCCCGCGCCTGGCTGCTGCGCCATTTCCGCGCGTTTTTTCTTCCCGTGACCCGGTCAGTTCAGTGCCTCGCCGATCGCACGGCTCCGTTTTTTAAGGCTCAATGACCCAGCACGCATAATCCAGGTCCAGGCCACATGTATCTACAAGCACACGGCGGCCTGCAGCATGCATGAATTCCCTTCTGCCTCTGGTGTTAAAAGAAATACACAAGTAATTAACAAGGTGCGTCAGCGACTAAGATAGAACATGATTTATACTCTGCTATTTCGTGTTAAGCCATTTAAAATGTAAGAGATGATACACATTTAGTTCTGTTTTTTTTACAGCTCTGGACGACGACTCTGCAATCGGTCTGATGACGAAATGTAAAGCGAAAGGACATCAAGCATAAGACAAGACCAAAAAAAAAAAAATCCAGTGCAACCACATCAACTTCATTTTGGCCCATACTGTGTGTTTACTTGCGTGGACGGTGGACCCAGCGTTGTGGAAGACGTCCAACATTTTGGACGCTCGATTCTAAAGCATTAACTGAAAAAACTTCTGAAACTGGTAGCAGCATGTTGCACGCAGTTCCTTCGTGGACATTTAACCTGCTTGCATAGTTGCATGTTAGTAGCAGGGTTCACGGAACCGGTGCGAACCGGCCGGTTTACCGTGGTAACCGGTGGTACAGCTGGTGACGGGCACCGGTTCCAAACCGCCGGTCTTCAAAATTTTTGAATTTGAATTCAAAAAATTCAAAAAGGAAACGAAAATTCCTAAAAACAAGATTTATAGAATCTAATAGTGTCAAAAATTTTCAAAAATTAGTTCATTTAGTATTTTTTGTGAGCATTAGGAATTCAACCAAAAAAGAAAAAGAAAAAAATTCGACTGGTTGAACTTCTAATGCTCGCAAAAAATACTAAATGCACTAATATTTAAAATTTTTTGACACGATTAGATTCTACGCACCTTGAAATATTTTTAGGAATTTTTCTTTTATTTTTCAATTCAAATTTGAAAACATGCTAAACTTTTCATTGAGTCGGTAATTTAGGCTAATTCACTGGTAAACCACTGAAACCGTCCGGCATACCGCTCAAACCGTTCGGTATACCGATCCGTACCGAATGAACAGGGGTTCAAATTTAATTTTTTTTGAATTTGTCCGGTTTTGAGCGGTTTCCGCGGTATACCGCTCGGTATACCGGTACCGGAGGGCGACGGTTCAACCCTCCGGTTCGGTATGATGAACCCTGGTTAGTAGTAGTGCATACTTACATGCTGGCCGATCGAGATCTATACAATTCCTTATTGTTGTTGTTGAAGATCAACTTGGCTTGCAATCAACAAACCCTTCTCAAAGTACGCGCAAGATCACGTCACATGTCGTGGAATAAACTAGAGTAAATCCCATCAATCTTCAGCAAAATGGACACGATCAACTTGGCGATTAGATTAACAGGCCACTACAAACCCTCTACAACTGCAACCTAACCCCTCTGACACAGTGATGACATCATGAAAAATTTTCTACGTGATCCAAATGCTTCAACAACTACTAATCCACTACATTAACAAATCGCTACTAACAAACTAGATGTAAGTAAAAAAAAAACATTATCGTTACCTTCTACTTCTCTCCCTACTAAACAACTGAAGCTACTATAGTATTTACAGTCTGCAGCGTACAGCTCATGAACCCATCTTGCCGGCTGGTTTGCTTCCGGCGGCGGCGATCAGCGCCGTCGTCTTCTCCTGCAGCTCGCGCACCCCCTCCGCCATGGACGGCCTGAGCCCGGGGCCGTCGCTGACGCACCGCAGCGCGAGTGCCGCCACGGTCGCGGCCTCGTGGGTGTCGTACTCGTCCCCTAGCCTCCGGTCCACCACGTCGGCTACTTTTCCTTCGCTGAGCGTCGGCCCCACCGCGGTGGCCAGGCGGCACCCCGTGTCGGCGCAGATGGCCTCCCTCCCCGTGAGGAGCTCGAGGAGGAGCACGCCGTAGCTGTAGACGTCGCTCTTCTTGGTGGCGACGCCGGAGCGGAGGAAGTGCGGGTCGACGTAGCCCGGGGAGCCCATGACGGGGCGCGCCGAGGCCCTGGACGCCGCGGCCTCCGGGTACGGGGGCTGGAGCGCGGCGGAGAAGCCGACGTGCGCGAATCCGAAGTCGCAGAGCTTGGCGTCGTGGCTGGCGTCGAGCAGCACGTTGGAGGCCTTGATGTCGCCGTGGATCACCGCCGGGTCGCGCGTCTCGTGGAGGTGCTCCAGCGCCATGGCCACCTGGAACGCGATCGCCATGCGCCGCGCCCACGGGAGCGCCGGCTTGCCGCCGCCGATGCCGTGGAGCCTCTCGTGCAGGTCGCCGTTCGGGGCGTACTCGAACACCAAGACGCCTTCCTCTGCGCGCGGAAAATTGAAGTGGAGAAAAAAATCACGTTAGCGCGCTGAATAGCTGATCGGAGAACGGTGACGGACGTTCCGAGGAGGTTCACATACCTCGGTCGTCGCAGTAGCCGAGCAGGCGGACGACGTGCGGGTGGCGGAGGGAGAGGAGCACGTGGAGCTCCTGTCGGAAGGCGCGGTGGAGGCACGGCGCCGAGGCGGGAGGAGGAGAGGGACGCGAGGTACACGGTGCTGAAGCCACCCTGGCCGATGACGCGGGACGAGAAGCCCGCCGTGACGGACTCGATCTCGGCCCACGCGAACCGCCTGGTGGCCGCCCCGCCGGCGCCCTTGCCGAGTACGGACGACGCGGCGGCGTGCCCCGGCTCGTCCGCGACGCGGGGGTCGGCTCGGCCCGCCGCCCCCTCGCCCTTGTCACGGCGGAGGCACGGGAGGAGGCCGCACCCGTGCAGCATTCTCGCCGTTCCCCGGGGGTTCCGAGGGCGAATGGAGTGTGGTGGGAAGGAGGTTGAGGCTGAGCTGTGTGCCGCGCGCTGTTGGAGCGCCTTTTTGGCCGTGCTCGCGGGGCCCAGATCGCAGAACGGCTACTGGCACCCGCTCGCCGCGTTATATACGACGCCCACGGCGCGCGTCGCCGGGTGGCCGGGTGGACCTCAGCTAATCAGTGGCGCGCGCATAAAGAAAAGGCGCCTGGTCCGAGCTGGCTGAGGTCCTCCGACTCAGACTCACTCCTCCCCGTTGAGATGTGTGATGCTTCCGCGCGCTATCGTCGTCACTCACGAGTCACGCTCCTAATTTTTCTTCTGCCGGAGCGTCGTCGCGGCCTGCATTTTCTGCCCCTCCCGGCATGTGTTTTCGCACCGGTAAACTATTAGCAATAATGAGTTTCTGCAACTGTGTCTGGAATGTTGATTTTGCTCGTATTTTCTCTTGTCAGCAGTGGGGGCGCACCGGGGGTAACGTGGAGGGCGACGTGCTACCTGCACCCAAGTTGCTGGCTTCTGGCTGCTGCTGCTGCTGCTGTCTGTCAGAGAGCGCCCTTTCCCGCGAGTCATGGCCATGACGATAGATAAACGCCTGCGGTGGATGGATGACTCTGCAATCCGCATGACTGGGGGATGGATGGAATCCGATGGCAGGCAAATCGTCCCAAGTGGAAAACGTCCGCCGCCGCCGGCGACAGGCGTCCCGCTTTTTCAACGGGTCCGGCGTGCTCTCTGGTCTCTGCACTGCACGCTCCGCTCTCACTTACCGCGGCGACCGGAGTGGTGAAAAGGCACCGTTGCGTTTGCGCTTGCACGGGCGGGCACATGCCCCCACCGAGATTCCTGTGGCCAGATCTCGTAGCGCGTCGCCCCACCATTGGGTAATGTGGGATTGTGGGGAGCTCGGCGCGCCCATTACCATTCGCGCTAGCTGGGTGAGCATGGAGGTTAGTAGTTTGTTAGTGTACGGAAGCACATGTTTTTCCAGGGTAAAAATAGGCTCGGGGACTGACCACTCGGTGAAGAAGGATATCGGAATATGCAGAAGCGTGGTTCAGAAAACAGCAGGACGAGGACGCCACCGCCACGCTCCAGCACATGCACGCGCTTGCCATGTTGACTGGCCGCCGAGGCCGGGCACAGCAGGGTCAGCAGCAACCTGCAACCGGAAACCGGAACTGCAGACGCTGCAATCATATAAAAACTCGAGCACCCGCGCCCCACGGTACTTGAACATGCTTTGGGCCAGGATGGAAATATGGAAATGGAATCAGAATTATCCGATATTCGTATCCGCTAAAACGTAAATATGGATATCCGCATCCGTATTCGAATTTAAATGTGGTAGTAAAGTGGATACATCCGAATTCGTTTTTGTCGATTTTTTTCTCTATCCGATTCCATGCGTATTCGGCAATATCCGGCACTATCCGTATTCGCTATATAAAATTGTAACTTATCTCTATAACTAATGACAAATTAGGTCCAATAGAATACTAATAATGATAGTGTATAATTGAAAAAAATTATATCCATAACTAATGATTATGACATTAATCTTAATATTATTAATATTGCATCCATAAAACAATATAAAAGTTATATTTAAATTTAATGACCAATATCATTAATTTTAATGATAAAAATATATTAATATAAAGTTTAATTTTAATTACCCTAGTTTATTTATGTATTGATGAAAATATTTTTCATTATTTTTTATTATTTGTTTGATAAATAAATAAATAAATATTAAAAATATGTATTTATTAATAGTTTTATTTATTATATGATTAATTATTAAAATAAATATGGATGAATGTGATTATTCTTAATAAGCGATCTCTTTTATGTACTAATACGTTAGTCTTTACATGTTTGTAATTGTAAATTATCAATAAAGAAAATTGGTAAATGTTGTCTTCCGAATCGAGTAAATATCCAATTCGTTTCCGAATTCGAGACATCCGTTTTGTATTCGTATTCGAGAATATTCGAATCCGTATTCGTATTCGAGTAAAAATGTGGTAAAATGTGCTATCCGGATCCGATTCCATGCGAATTCGATCCGTTTCCATCCCTACTTTGGGCAGATTGAACAAGTCCACCACCATTTGCAGCATCGATTTTCAAGGTTACCTTGCCGGATGCCGTCAGACGTGTTGGTTCTGCGGGAAAGCTGAGGTTGCAAATGTGCTCCAGTGCAGCCCGGCCGGCTGGAAGCTGAAAGGGATCGGAGCTAGGCTGAGAGCAGCACGATGGATTGCACGGAACTACTCTGATTGGGACGTGTGGCATGCGGCTAATAGGTTACAATGACCTTTCCGTCATTTCGGGATTAGGAGTTAACTGGCGTGTAATAATCTGCCGGACTTGGACTTTCAGTAATGGTCGGCACACGGTTTTTTAAGTGAAAAGCGGCACACATTTTGTTGGTTCGTGAGAAAGCCTTGTCGTTCCTCCGTTCAGTATTTGAATTTGATTTACTGAAAAGAAGAATGGCAGACAAGTACAATTTCCTTCGTAGGTCCAAGTACTAATCATTCATTTTTTCCCCATTCGGATCTACTCCTAGATCTTAAAATCAGTTGATTATTGTGCATTATATTTGCTATGGTGGTCAACTGAAAACCTTTAGTAAGAGCCCATGGCCGTTGCCATTTTTTTGCCTTTGGGTGTCTACGTAATATTCTTTTCATTTTTTCATGTCACTTCTTCTCGCAACTCCTTCTCACAGACTGCCTCGTTTGTTGTTTCTCCTGCTCCGGGCCCAAAACACATTTACCTGCACTATTGGCCCAACTCCTTTTAACCAGCTAGCTTGGTAGAATTTTTTTAGTTTTTTTTCCAATTTCCAAAAATAAATGTTGGATCCAAAATTTTTCAAAACTAGACATCCACCGTCGTTTGAAACAGCGGCAGCTGGAAACCGCCGCTGACAACAGCGGTTACAGTCCTGCCGCCGTTTCAAACGGTTGTTGAAACGTGGCGCGCATACCTCCAACAAACCGCCTTTTTAAACGGCGGTTTGTTCAACCGCCACTTAAAAAGGTGGTTGTAGGCCCATAAACGGTGGTTGGACGCTAAGACGGGGCGGGTGAGGGGAGAAGCCAGCCGCCGTTTGAAACGGCGGCTGTACACACCAACTGCCGTTTTAAAAGACGGCTTCTTCTTTTAAAAAAACAAAGCAAATTACATGGCACGTACGACGCTGGTTGCACCGGTACTAATCCTAACATGCCTTAGGGAATTTAAAAAACGATCACAACAACACAACTAGCCTACTGGTAGGAGAACCCGGACATCATAGATCCGCCGAAGTGCTGGGAGGGCATGTAGTACCCGTACCCAGGAGGTGGAGGAGAAGGTGGTGGGGATGGAAATGTTGGTGGAGTGTTGTCCTTCTTCTCGTGGCATGGACAGCAGCAGAACTCATCTTCACAACCGGTGTTCGTTTTGAACACAATAGGTCCCCTCACGGGGCTGTCATCTTCCCTAGATGGTGGATCTAGACGAGCCTGTGCCTCTTCGAGCTCCCGCTTGAGGTTGTAGATGACGACGTCCTCGAGGTAGTCGATGTACTTTTGGTACGGCTCGATAGCTGGAGGATCCACCCATTGCACGAAAGTGCAGGAATTTGGTTGCTCAGAGTACTGCGGAAAGGGAGACTATGTTAGCGAACCAAAAGAAGATGATGGACCAAAATCATGTAGTTTAGCTTACCCAAGCATACGGGTAGTGCCAGAAGCGATGGCCGGAGTTGTTCCATCCCTGGTAAACTTGCATCACGCAAAACTCATCGTGTGCACACCTTGACCAGTTCACCGGTTGATTGGGTGCGTAGCTTCTAACATCACGCATGGATTTGAAATCTCTCTTTTCTAAGACTGGAAAATTATCTTTGAAGTCTGGGTCTTGCTCAGTCCACACTCCAGGACCGACAGACTCGTCATCCCCAATCCAGGAAGACATTGCTGTCAGTGTTTTGGCCACTGAGCCTACCAAGAGGGTACCCGAGGTAGTAGATTGTGCGGTAGAGGATCGCCAGACCTGGAACTCGAAGGTATGCGCGAGGACACGGGACACAGATTTATACAGGTTCGGGCCGCCGGAGTAGCGGACCCTACGTCCTGTTTGGAGTATCATGTATGGCGCCCTGCGCTTGGGTGTTCCCCAGAGGGGTTGGGGGATTCCCCTATCCTCCTAGGTACCCGTCCCTCCTTTATATAGTCCAGGAGGTGGGTTCCTAGTCGGTTACAAGATAGGAGTCCTAGCAGGATTACATGGTACGAGTCCTAGTAGGATTACAAGGATCTACGGTATGAATTCGTATTCTTCCATGTATGGGTACCTAGGGGTATATGGTCGACAAGCCCCCGAGCACTTTGTAGTCTTGAGCAGTAAGTTCGAGTAGTCTTGAAGTTTCGTCGAGTAGTTTCTGATCGTCTCGAGTACTGCTAGCTGAAGTCTTCAATAGTACTTGAATTTCCGAAAGAGTGGAATGTGCTCTAGTTCATCTATGAGTACTTTTGAATCATCCCCGAGTAGTTCCCAGGCGTCCCCGAGTTCTAACCCAGGAAGTTTCCAAAAAATACCCATCTTGTCTTGAAGTCTTGATCTATATGGAGGTGCGATTTGCAAAAATCGTACTCCGTATGGAGTGTAGCCCTCGAGCCTGAGTTTGAATCGAAGAATCAAGCTGAGGGTCAATCTTAAAATCTGCATCTTCCATCTTGAAAAAAGAGGTTGATGGTTGTAGCATGGTAGCCCCCGAGCCTTGAAGTGATTAGATATAACCAGTCCAAGGGTCTTCAGTTCACGAAAGCCGTTATCCGAGTACTCTTGTAGCATCCAGCCCCCGAGATTATGAGCCAAGTGAGCTATATGAGCCACGTCGAGTAGTAATTGGAGTTGAGCCTCCGAGCTGAAGAACGAACGGAGCATACTGAAGTTGTTTCTGAGTAGTAATTTGGCGTGAAGCCGTTGAACTTGAGAAGTAGCATAGACTACTCGAGTCGTTTTCGAGTAGTAATGTTGCCGTCAGAGTGGACTTTTCGATGCGACCGGGGTCGACTTTTAAATTGCCACGCGAAGTGGACTTTAGAATGCGACTAGAGTAGTCGACTTTGTGATGCGACTTGAGTAAATCGACTTTAGATTGCGACTTGAGTAAGTCGACTTTATGATGCGACTAGAGTAGTCAACTTTGTGATGCGACTTGAGTAAGTCGACTTTTATGCTGCGCGGAGCAGACTTTGAGATGCGACCGAAGTCGATTTTGTGCTGCGCGGAGCAGACTTTGAGATGCGACCGAAGTCGATTTTGTGTTGCGCGGAGCAGACTTTGAGATGCGACTTGAGTAAGTCGACTTTATGCTGCGCGGAGCAGACTTTGAGATGCGACCGAAGTCGATTTTGTGTTGCGTGGAGCAGACTTTGAGATGCGACTTGAGTAAGTCGACTTTATGCTGCGCGGAGCAGACTTTAGAATGTGACTTGAGTAAGTCGACTTTGAGTACTTCGAGCCAAGAAAAACACCCGAAACACAAAGCTGAAAAGCCAAAAAAGCAAAGCACGTTCCGGAAGGCAAAAAAGTGAATTAAAAAACAAAAAAATGAAAAGTTTTGCCTCCGGAGCCATCTGGAAAAAATACATTACGTCGAGAACAATGTCTAGATACACTATTGAGTAATAGTGTCTTAAGTACCTCTGAGGCTACAAGCCTAGTGAGAGAGTACTCGCAAGCACATTGTATTGAGTTTACAATGTCTGGATACACTATTGAGTAATAGTGCCTTAAGTACCTCTGAGGCTATGAGCCTAGTGAGAGAGTACTCGCAAGAATGTTTCGAAGAACGAGTAAGACCGTAGGAGACGGTGTGATAAACTCAATGTGTTGGAGTTCCACTGAGACCCTACTATGAAGGGTGTTACTCTAGGCTGCAGCCTCTTGATTAAATAGAACAAGGACAGCATGTGCCACTTATTGCTCTATACGACACGAAGTCGTCTGGAGAGAGTTGTCATGACTCCCTACGAATTCGCAGAATGAGACTGCCTGGAGAGGATTATCATGATCCCCTACGAGTGATCGCAGCCGAAGCCACGAGTAGTCACAGCCGAAACTGTCTGAAGAGGATTATCTTGATCCCCTACGAGTTGTGGCAACCGTAGCTGCCTAGAGAATTGTAGCTCAGACCTGAGAGCTTCTTACAGCTGAGTAGTCGCCTGGATCAGAAAACCGTTTACAGCTAGGTAGTCGCCTGGACCTGAGAATCGCTTACAGCCTGGGATCGGCATAGAAGCAGGAACCCGGAGTAAGGATCGGATGGTAACATGGAGGCCTAGAGTATGGATCGGCACGATAACAGGGAGACCCAGGGTAAGTGGGCAGAGTGAGAGTACTTAGGGCCATGCGTTTCAGACCCATGGTACGTAGCGTGAAGACCGCGTGCAGCTAGGTACCATCATTGCCAGGACGCGAGGGCCACTTACAGCTAGGTTCCATCGAACTTACACACGCAGTATACCGCCGGAGCAGGCGAAGGTGCGACCAGAGTCGACTTTAGATTGCCACACGGAGTGGACTTTGAGATTACCGCCCGGAGCGGACTTTAGAATGCGACTAGAGTAGTCGACTTTATGCCGCACGGGGCGGACTTTGAAAATGCGATTTTAGAAATCGACTTTATGATGCGACTAGAGTAGTCGACTTGGAGATGCGACTTGAGTAAGTCGAATTTAGATTGCCGTGCGGAGCGGACTTTAGAAGTTACTTCCTTGGGACAGCCCCCGAGTTGATGGAGTGAGCTCGTGGTAACTTGTTGATATGTCCCAAGAGTAGTCGGCATAGTGTAGCTCTCGTGAAAAAATCTGTTGAGAGGCGTACACAAATGAGTGGTCCTTGACGTGTTGTCCTGCATGCGCAAAACAAGCCAAAGAAGAAGAAAAAAGTAATCATTAAAATAAATGACTTACTGATACCGCAGACGCGGTCTGGAGATGCGACCGAAGTCGGCTTGTACCGCCGGAGCGGATTTTGAATAAACTCGTGGACTAGTGTTTTGGCCACTGAGCCTACCAAGGGGGTACCCGAGGTAGTAGATTGTGCGGTGGAGGATCGCCAGACCTGGAACTCGAAGGTATGCGCAAGGACACGGGACACATATTTATACAGGTTCGGGCCGCCGGAGTAGCGGACCCTACGTCCTGTTTGGAGTATCATGTATGGCGCCCTGCGCTTGGGTGTTCCCCAGAGGGGTTGGGGGATTCCCTTGTCCTCCTAGGTACCCGTCCCTCCTTTATATAGTCCAGGGGCGGGTTCCTAGTCGGTTACAAGATAGGAGTCCTAGTAGGATTACATGGTATGAGTCCTAGTAGGATTACAAGGATCTATGGTATGAGTTCGTATTCTTCCATGTATGGGTGCCCAGGGGTATATGGTCGACAATTGCTGCTTGCTGTGAATAGGCATGAGAGAATAGAAGGGTGGTATATATGTAGGCAATGAAGAAGCCTGGGTGGTGGGCCATTCGATGACAAATCAACACCTTCTGCACCGTACCTAATTTCTCCTGGCCCATAAAATAGCTGGACATGGACTGTTTCTGACATGCCTGAGATAATCACGCTATTAATAACTAATCTAGTGATTGAAAACTACAATACTTCGAATCTTAACTACACTAGATCTAGTGATTATAATCTACACTGGTTCGAATCTTAACTACACTAGACCTAGTGATTCCAATAAGACTACTAAGTCTAGTAAATCATAATCTACTAAATGTACTACACTGCACTACTTAAATCTAGTCAAACGCAAATATACTCGTTTAGATCTACAGAAATGTACTTAAACAAAATTACAGTAATTGCAAATAAAAGAGAGAGTGCAAATAGACTGAATACCTGAAATCAGAGATCCGGCATAGCTTCCTTCCTTCTCCTTCTCCTTCTCCTTCTCCTCCTTCCCTTCCTTCTCCTTCTCCTCTCAAGCCCCTCTTTCTTTTTTTCTGAATTTTGTGACCCAGCCAACCAGCCAGGCAGCGAAATTACGGCCTTATATAGACGAGGGAGCAAACCACCGTTTCAAACAGCGGCTACACCAACCGCCACTTCAAACAGCGGTTCCACAGCCTGCAACCGCCGTTTGAAGTAGCGATTGGCGTAACCACCACTTCAAACGGCGGTTCCACTCTGGGACCCGCCGTACCAGCCTGCCCGCCGGCTTTTACTGGCGGTAGGCCTAACCGCTATTTGAAATGGCGGCAGGACTGTAACCGCTGTTGTCAGCGGCGGTTTCCAGCTGCCGCCGTTTCCGACGGTGGTGGATGTATAGTTTTGAAAATTTTTGGATCCGACATTATTTTTGGAAATTGAAAAAAAAACCTTAAAAAATCAGCATGGAAATACAAGAAAAAAATGCTTGCTCCATCAAGAACAAGTGATATTTACCGAGAATTGCACAAAGCCTATTTATTTGACAATGTAATCTCTATAGATAAAATACAAAATATATACAGTCCTTTAACTTGCGTAGCTGTGTCAAGTCAGTCCCTCAAACTCGCAAGATGGGTGTTTAGGTGCCTAATCACTGTTTGGGTTTCACTATAGTCCAACCGGGTGCTGGGACACACGTCATTTTGTAATAAGCCTCTTGACTGTTCGTGTGCCTCTCTCATTTATATATCCCCCCATTTTCCCACGACTGTTCATGTTCCTTGTCGGCGGAGACGAATCCGAGGCGACAGCGGCGGCTGCCATCAGCGGCATTCGCTGGTAGGTGCAGCTCACAGAAGTGGAGCGCAAATCGAAGGCAGCCACGATGGAGGTGTCCACAGCGACTGGTTGGAACGATGTCACCACGATTGTGAGGGAAAACAGAAGGCCTGTCGCCATACAGTGAGTCCATCTTCCCTTCCTCCTTATTATTCGCTAGGTTTGTGGATAGTCTAATGAACTGTGTTAATTCCTGTTAATAATGTAGGTCCTGATAGTGATGCATTCACCATTGTCCATTGAGTTGCACCATGATAGTTTTTTTGTTGGGCACAGTCATCTTAGGTGTTATGTTGATGAGAAAATTGATTGGCTTGACTCGATTGATTGTGATACATGGTCTGCCTTATGGTTTGAGGATATGTTTAAACAACTAGGCTACAGTGGTGTGGCAGACATTAAGTTTTATTGGTTGTTACCAGGGAAAGATCTTAGTGATGGACTGAGGGTAATTGCAATAGATGAAAATGTAATGGTCAGTGCAGTTGACAAGGTGAGAAATCCAGTTGTGTATGTTGATCATGTAGGCAATATGAATAGTGTTGAATGGGATGACTATGTTGCTAATCTTGTTAATGAGTTTCCTAAGGTTTTGAGTCCACAAAAAGTTGTGTATGAAAAAATCTAGCACAAAAGTTACATGTATTCTATACTGATCTAAAGAAAAGCAGAGTAGACCAAGCTGGACCAAGCAAACAACAACCTGATGGAGATGAACAACAAGAACTTAATGGAGATGAATAGTAAGAACCTGATGGAGATGAACAACAGGAATTGCTTGAGAGTGACTATGATCTTAGTGACGGAGATGATGACTTGTTAGAGGATGTTGTTAACTTGGATGTGCCAAAGGTTAGAGCCAAGAACAATGCGAAGGACAACCAGTTTAGAGATGGCAATGGGCACAAACCCGCTGGGTTTTGCCATCCCAAACCCATGCCCGTGAATACAAAATCTGCCCATTAAAAAACCCATGACCCGTGACGGGTTTAATTTTGTGCCCAAACCCATACCCATCGGGTTAACGGGTACCCACGGGTCGCCCGTGGGTACCAAATCAAACAAAAAAAACTGGCATATACGTGTATATATATGTTCACAATTCAACAAGAAAAAAATAATATTCATGTATATCTTCACAATTTAAAACATATGCATTCAACATTAATGTAAATTAACGAAAGTATAGTATTAGCTATCTAATCATAAGACCGCATGTTAACAAAAGCACTTCCTATGAGTGACATAAAGTATAGTATCAATCATTTAATAATTAAACTCATGATAAGAAATAGTGCATGCATATAAGAGTTGGAGTTTAACCATTAAAATTGAGGTGTAGACTAAGAATATTGGCTTATTTGGTGATATATAATCGGGTCTAAAAAACCCATGGGTTCACGAGTTCAGGTTTTATGTTGCCAAACCCATGCCCATGAACCCGCTGGGTCTCATTTTTTACCCATTAGTAGACCCACGGGTATAAAAATCGACCCACGCCCGTGCCCTAATAGAGCAAAAACCCCATCGGGTTTCGGGCACCCATTACCATCTCTAAACCAGTTGAAGGCTATTGGGATCAGCAGACCTACTACAGTAGATGATGATGCAGACATAGAGGATGATTGCCTGGATCTTCTTGAGTCTGATGGTCAAGGAGAAGAGAATGAGATTCAATCAGTGGAACCAAAAGGACATGGACAACCCAACTTTCTTTGTTGGGCTTGTCTTTCCTTCAGTTGAGAGTGTGAGGAAAGTAATTGCAATGTACTCAATTAGGAACAGAGTGGAAATCAAGCTTCCTAGGAATGATAAGAAAATAGTAAGGGCTCACTATGCAGATGGTTGCCCCTAGAATCTATATGCATCTTGGGATAGCAGAGTGAACTCTTTTACGGTAAAGACATATTATGGTAGACATAACTGCCAGAAAGAGTGGGTTCTGAGCAGATGCGTCTCTAGATGGCTGGCAGATAAGTACATAGATTCTTTCAAAGTCAATGAGAAGATGAGCATTACTAGGTTTGGTAGAGTCATTCAAAAAGACTGGAATTTGACACCTTCAAGGAGCAAGGTTGTTGTAGCAAGAAGACTGATCATGAAAGTCATTCATGATGATGAGATCAAGCAATATGACTATCTCTGGGATTATGCACAAGAGATCAGGAGGATCAATCATGGTAGCTCATTGTATCTGAACTTAGCATGAAATCTGTTTAGTACTTGTTTCATGGCTTTGGATGCTTGTAAAAGGGGCTTTTTCACTACAAGAAAATTGCTGACTAGTGTCGCAACCACATTTTAGCATCATTGATTTATGACGTTCCTGGTCGATCTCGTCATTAAATTTCACTTTCGAGCAAATTTAGTGACAAAAAACTTTTGTCATAACAGTCGTTACTGTAGCCGAGCATTCCCTGTCCCAAGCTCGTTTTGTGACGCCATAAGCTCCGCAACAGCGTCATAAACCAACTTTGGTCCCACATGTAAGCATTATTTTAAAAATAGAGTGTTCCAAGTCATCATAAAATTCGGAAGGGTCCCACATGTAAGCATTCTTTCGAAAATAGAGTGTCCAACTCGTCATAAAATTTTGCAGGGTCCCACTTGTAAGCATTTGTTTAAAAATAGAGTGTTCCAACTCGTCATAAAATTTAATAGGGTCTCACAAGTCAGTCTAATAAAAAAGGGAGGAAAATTAAAAAGATACAATGTCAATAGCTGGCGTCGAACCCGGGACCTTTGATTCTGAAGGGGAAGGCAGCACTACCACTGAGACATGATACAGTTTGTGTTATTTGAGCCAAGAAGATTCTTTATATTTGTTTATTTGTGTTTATATTATTTTGCATGCCCCATGTAAGTTAAAGCAGATAAATATGGCGGTAAAACAAGGAGAAAATGTGCTCCTCCCGTGGGTCGAACCTATTACCACTCGAAGGGGAATTTTTTACATTGACCAGGTCCTACCTGTAAATTTCAGGTGAGTCTTTAATATAAATCGGTAATTCGAAGGCGAAACGCTTCACAACCTTCGCAAAGACTCTCGACTTTTGCTACGCAGATCAGCAATTCAAAGGTGAGACTTTTGGCACCAATGGCGGATCCTAGTGGTGATGGGAAGATGGTTGTGCCGCCACATCCAAGCAACGAGAGGATGAAACAGCGCGGCGAGGTCAGTCCTTCTGTTTGAGATGCTATATGTTCTCCTATCTTCCTAGGTTTAGTGATATCGAGATTTAGGGATCTGGAGGATTGATGATCATATATGTTAGTTTCAGATTTCATCGTACCCTTAGATTTGCACTTCGATTGGTGTTAGAAGTTGATAGGATATAAACAATTCATAGGTGTTAGATTCAGTTAGTTTTCAATTTACATCATCTTACGATAGGTTCTTGTATTTTAGTAGCTTCTGGATGTTCTTCATGCCACTCGTTTTATGGATTTTTCTGGAGGTGCAAAGTTGATAGGATTGATAGGTCCTTATATTTTCAATTTGCATCATTTTATGGATTGATTAATTGAAGAGACTACCTCTGAGTTGCAGACTGTGAAGGGACATCTGGATTCTGCCATGATTCTTATCCTTTGCACAATTCATATGTGTTAGATTCAGTTAGTTTCCAATTTGCATCGTTTGATGGATTTATAGGTTCTTGTATTTTAATAGATTCTGCAGGAGATTCAAGCCAATACTTCTGAGCTAGAAGCACTACAAGAGGCTGTACTATACAAGGGCCTATATAAGCAAACATTATAGCAGCTATTACAACAGGAGAAAGCCGCGCTGGAAAAATATAATGAGTTACAAAAGGATCATAATGAACTGTTAAAAGTGGCTTGCCAATTGATGGAAGAGAATATATCCCTGTTGAAAAAAGAGAACATGAACCTCAAAGCTGCAAGAGGCCAGAAATGAGCTGGAGAAGTTCCAGCAATTGTTATGATTATAAATGGGTAGTCTCGGTGGCAAGGCTAATTAGATGTTTGTGAACATTGTGTCGATCATGTATTCTGCAAGTGTCATTTTCTTATTCTGAACATTGTGTCGATCATGTATTCTGAACATTGTGCCTTATGCTTGTATTTTGGTGTTGACTACTCTTGAGCTCATCAGTGCGCAGGCGGCCTCTGCTTCAAGATGAGCTGGGAAGAATGGTTACTCTTGAGCTCTTATGATGTTTGCTACTCGTAGGATAGCAAAAACTTGTTGCTACTACTACTAATATTGTTTTTATTGTAAGATGTTGGGTTTTCTCATTGCGTAGCAGTGAGAGTTTAATCCTGTCCAACTGAATACTACAGAATGAACTTTATGGATGAGGAAGATATGGATGAGGAAGCTACGGTCTGTTGATATTTTGCAGGGAGGACCTTCCTGCGTAACAAATGCGTAACTGCTTGTTTCCAAGTGTTGCCTATTCCAGTCTATAAAAAAAGCAAGGTCCCACAAGGCCACAATTTAATGTGACAAAAAAGAGGAAAATAAAAAAACAAACAACGTCAACAACAAAGGTCGAACCCATGACATTTATTCTGAAGGGGTAGGCAACACTACCACTGAGACATGATGCAGTTTGTGTTATTTGAGCTAAACAGATATCTTATATTAGTTTTTTCTACCATTGTCGATATGTTGATGTTTGCTACTTGGTGGTGTCAACTTTGTTGTTATGAGTTGAGAAACTTGTTACTACCTGATCATCTTATGATGTTTGATACTCGGTGGTGTGAACTTTGTGGTGATGAGTTCCTATGAGATGCCATCTTATTATGCTGATTTTGTTTAATCTATTTCAAATTGATTCGAGCATACTCCTAATCACCATTCTAAATTCATAAGCATTGCATAACTGCGGAACTAGGCAAAAAAGAAGGTAGAGGGAGAACAACGGATATATCGTAATAATATAGTGATACAAGGGGGAAGTTAGGAACGAGGAAGGTCCGATCTTTTGATGTTTTGCAGGAAGGACCTTCGGGAGTAACAATTGTGTAACTACTTATTTCCATGTGGCCAGCCGCCTCGCAGTAACTGGACACGTCAACCCCAAAAACATCACGGAGTGGTTCTGGTAAGTTGGCGGGAGAAAAGCCCACGCTGCAGCCAAAAAAAAGTTTTTCTAGCAGACAAGTGTATATATCTCATTTATCTCGACGACACGGTGTACACTACTACAACTTTGCAAGAGACTCGCCGGCACCACACTCTTGTTCCTTGTGGCAAAGGCTAGAGATAGTGTCGGTGCGTAGATCTGCTCTTGCCCGTGGTGGGAATGGCGAATTGTAGCAACCCTAGCGGCAAACGGAGGAGTAGGACTCGCTCCCTTCAAGTCAGTCCTCTGTTTTACCATGCTATTTTGACCTATCATTCTGGGTTAATAGACTATATTCATGTATTTTAAAGGTGTTTAGAGTAGACTCTGATAGCCCCAGATCGCTGACGCCTGGTCCTCATGAAGTTATCATTCTACATCCTAATGAAAACGAGTGCAAGGATGGTTTGCCTGTCCATCTGAGGTATGACTGGACAGGCGCCAACCCTGGGCGTCGGTATGTATGCTGCTGCGAGGTAAACGATAACTTGTTTCACTTCTAACAAATTTTGCTTCTGCGTTTGATGTTAGTGTAGTCAATCGCTAATTATATGAACGAAATCGGTGACTGCAGATTGATGGCATGAAGTGCGCGTCGTTTAGGTGGATAGATCCAGAATAGGACATTAGGACTCTAAAAGTTCTAGAGAAACTAATGGAAATAAAGGGAAAAACAGAAGAGGAAGCAAGGTCGTGGAAAGAAGCATGTACAACTACTAAGGAGGAGGCCAATGTCAAAGCAGATGAGCTGAAGACGATGGTGTGATACTACAGGGAGGTAACCCATAACTTGTTTGAGACAAGAAAGAAAATGAGAAACGATGCTCTGTTGTCTCCTACAGAAAAGGGTGAAGCCAACATGTACCTAAAAGCTGAAAGCGAGGCAAGGATGTGGAAGGAAGAATGTGCAAAGGCTAACAGGGAGATTCAAGAGACTGTCTCTGAGCTGTAGACGGTGAAGAAGCACCTGGATTCTGCCACGATTGTGGTGAAGAAGGTGAAGGAATTGCTGCGACAGGCCTCATATAAGAGGTCACTCAAGGACAATAATGAGGTATAATGTGATTCGTGGTGTTATTGCTAGGTAGACGGTTCAAATTTGTATCATAGTTGTATTTTGGTGTTTGCTACCGGATCATCTTATGATGTTTGCTGCTTATTATATGTAGTGTGAACTTTGTGGTGATGAGTAGCTATGATTGCGAATTTGATTGTGGTAGAAACTTGTTCCATCATATTTACCATTTAAAACTAATGCACTGCATAATTGAGGAAGACTAATAATATAGATATTTGTATGTTATATATAGAAATATGTTACAGATGGTTACATAATCAAAGATCCACATTATGCATAGCTTCGAGTAGAAAAGAGTTGCTCATGCCAATAACCCATGACAACCGAAGTCAAACAAGTGCATATTTTTCACTCCTCAAAAATTGAGACGTGCACTTAATTTGGGATGAATAAGTGCACATTTTGACTCCTCGAAAAATAAGATACGGAGTATAGTATGCGATTATTTTGGGATGGAGGGAGTACAACGTTTCTTCCGGTCCCCATAAATATCCCACTCTTGCAACCAACAACACATCCTCTGATGATTCGGAGTTTGTGGAACAAATGAAAATCCAAGATGGGGTGCCTCTGAAACATCACACCCCTCGCAGGTCAGCAAGAGGTGCTAGGGATCAGGGGCGCGGAAGCACCGCCACTAGCCGGCGAACTGTCTTCTCCAAGCGCCATCATCCTATCTCATCCCCATCGGTCAATGGTAGTCAATCTCTGCCATCCTCGTCGAGCAGAGGCCATCATCCACCATGCTCGACCGACCGCCATGGAGCGGCACCATCATCCCCAGGAGGCGCTAATGGAGGGATGACCTCATCTGTGGTCGATGCCTAGGGTGGTACGCCACCATCTTCCATGGGCGGCGGCAACAGAATGACTACCTCATCCGTGAGCAGTTACAACAAGGTGTCGGGTGCACCATCAATCAAGAAGCAGCGCCACAATTATTGGTAATTGCTACTAGTAGATGGATTAGAAGAAGTAGAGCAACGGCTCTGTTTTATCATTTCTTTTACTACAGTTTTCTCAAGATGTTGGGTTTTATCATTGCGTACTACTAAATTGTAAGATGTTGGGTTTTCCTTATAAATGACACTTTAATCCGATCTGACTGAATACTGCACAACGGACTTTCACCTGTTGTTCATGCAGTCTCATTGCGTACAACGACTACTGTTTGGCTCTGTTTTATCTTTTCTTTTACTACTATTTTTTCAAGATGTTGGGTTTTATCATATGCGGGGAGAATTGTCGATGTGTTGATGTTTGCTACTTGGTGGTGTGAACTTTGTTGTGATGAGTTGAGAAACTTGTAGCAACCTGATCATCTTATGATGTTTGCTACAAAACGAACTTTTGCTTGTGTTCATCCGGTATTTAAGAAATCAAGGGAACAGACTTTCTGTTTTCACGACATGACGAGACAAATGCATGCATACGCATTGATTACACATGAGGATGGATCGATCCACTGTCGGTGGAAGTACAATGACATACTACTAGCAATCTACCATCACAGCTCATACTACTACCATCACGACATTCTACTACGTACCATCACGGCCTCATGGCAATCCTGTCGCTGCACGGAGTGCAGCAAAATGTGTATCCTGGAGCAGATACTCCTCCAAAGTGTGATGCCTCGTGCTTGTATCCCACAGCCAGGCAGGCGAAATGGTGATGTTGTGCGCATGTAACAGCAGGTCACGAATGGTCCATTTACTATGACCCCTCAGGAAGAAAGGGCACACCTACATTCCTTCGTGAAAAACACGGGCCGGACTAGCCTGCTGAAGCCAAAGCAACGCAGACCATTTCAGGTCATGCGCTTCATCTTGTTTAATGAGCACTGGCCGCGGGGGTGGCATTTCAACGGGCAACAGCAGAGGTGGCGGCTTAGGCCATGGGCGAAAAGGTGGTGCCATGAGGTCCAGCTGATCCTGAGCTACCATTGGGGTCGGGTGCTGCTGTGGTGCCGATGTCAGCGGAAGTGGAGGTGCCATTGGGGCCGGGTGCTACTGCTGCGGTGCCGATGCCAGCGGAAGTGGAGGTGCCATTGGGGTCGGGTGCTACTGCGGTGTTGATGGCTGCGGCTGAACCGGGTGCTGTTGAGGTGCCATTACGCCTGACTGCTCCAGCTTCCCCGACTCCTCCAAGTTCCATGCTCCGTCCCTTCCTTGCTCGGCCATTCTCCACGTACTGCATACACAAACGAAGAACAAACCCTACATAAGCTAACAATATAATGAGACCATCTCAATACCATGCATACATAAAGTAAACAAGATTATCCAAGAAAATGGTCTCACCCTTGTATCCCACTGAAGTTGAGAAATGCAAGACGAACGGTGTGCCGCACTCACCTATTTATCGAGGACTACTACGGGCACGTGAGCTCGGTGTAGCATTGCTAAAGTTACTATGAAAAATGTGAGATGCTTGCAATATAGTCAGGCCTACGCCTGATACGAATCTATCTAGGTCAGAATCTTTAGTGGCACACATCGATTACATGTGTGGACGATGGGTATCACAGGATGAGCCCGACGTGTCTAGGTATGTGTTCAATTCCGGATCAGCTCATGCCGCATCAACTACAAGAGAACTCTCTACCATTTGTTTATGAAAAGTTTTAGGCGTCAATTGCATCTAGAGAAACAGATTGGGTGCTGTAAGGCTGCACAAGGCAATCAGATCGATCGGATGGTCCTTGCATTGCAACACGCATGGTGCAGGATGACTTGACAAGTCCTCCTCGATCAGGTATGCTGTGTGAGTCGTGAATGAAAAGGTCTAAAACTGGTCTGGATTCGCACTTGATGATTCCCGCAGGCCTTGGAGACTGAGAAACATGATGAACTTGTTGATGCGACAAGGCCAAAATGGAATAAGCTGGGAATTGGAAAAGCAATATATGTTTGTGTGTGTATGTGTAATATTAACAACATGCATATAAGCACAGAAGGGCATCTCGAATGGGCGTTTGGGGATGACACGCTCTCACAAGTTGTTCCACGTGTCGATCATTGAGAATTGCAGTTAAGAACTGGCACCGGGCGTTAACCGATGAACTTGGGTGCACACCTGCTCTGAACAGACATGTCGATCATTGTGAATCGCACTTAAGGTCTAGAACTGTGAAGTTCATGACCCGAACGTGGTGACACCCGCACTGAAGGGACGTGTCCATTCTCTAGGTGGTAACTGATGTCCACGAACGGACGTTTCGGAATGACATGTTCACTCCTGCTACTATAATATGAGACAATTTATGAACGAGACGATCATTGCCTGCCATTTGCGTTCATGGCTTTAGACGCTAAAATATCTCCTTCCATGCAACTCGACTTCTCATTCTCAAGCCAGGAAGCGAAAGCAAAAGGAACAGTGGGCCAGTACAAGGAATCAGTTACGTTCATGGTGGGAGGCCGTCAATGGAGGCTACGTTGCTATCCTACAGGTATGAATGATCATCAGTGGATGAATGTTCCAGACGGCATTGCCGTCGTCCTCGTTCCTCTGCATAAATTCAAAATGGTACGTGTCTCGTTGCTGCTATGAATACACACACTCACACATGGCGATACAGTCGCATTATGTCAAGCCTGTGACTGCTTCCTTCGACGTAGGTGTGAGTATTGTTGCATGCGGCGGTTGGGGACCCAAATGATGAAGATGACACGTTTCGAGTTCAAGCTACAAAAGAAGTGGTTTTCACTAATCAAGATCTACAAGAAAGAAGCTTTGAATGTTTGGTGGAGCATCATGACATTGATCGCGTCACCTCCAATGAAGATCGCATACACATATCGTGTGGTGTTACAGTACTGGAGGACGACTGCATTGAAGTTCCTCCTCCTCCATCAGTACAAACAAGCATATGCGAAAGTGTTGCAGCCCAAGCCCCTATTGACATTGTCTTCCACGTAGGTGCAGAATGTCGGGTGATACGAGCGAAACGTGCCGATGTGGCGAAAGTATCTTGTGTGATGGAGGCAATGCTCCAAGGCCAAGGAAGGGCGTCACGCTCTGAAACTGTTACACTTAGAGAAACAAACCCTAATGGCTTCTCATTCCTGATCAAATATGCTAGGGAAGGATCACTCCCGGAGGAGGTTGATTTATGGGACTCTCCTGCCAACGCCTAGCCTTATGTACTTTGGGTCGCCGACATGTACCAAGTCGAAAGGTTGAAGTTGCACTGTGCGTCAAAGATGTGGGACATGACAAGCGAGGAAACTGTGACCTCATTTCTACAATGGGCAATTCAGGCTAACTGCACACAATTGTAGATTTGCAGGACACGTGCATGTCTCTCTTAGAGCGAATCTTTCCTCACGGAATACTCACATATGATTGGGCGGTCGTATGCACTGATCACCCCGAATTTATGTGCGATCTCCGTAGAAGATTACCTGAAGGGTTGTACCAGGGTCCCCTGTAGTTTGTAGTTTTAATGTTTTATTTAAGTGTGTTTAGTCATGTAATAAACAGTTGAAATGGTACGTTAATTTGTTGCAGTGAGTACATTTGTAATGCAATAATCGGATCATCTGTCGAATGTGAATATGAAGTATAGTCCTGTGTGTGTGTGTCAATTCCATGATCCATGGTGGCACGGACAACCCACAGTCAACAACTTGCCTCTCTGCGTATGGTCACTGATGTTTGAGTCTGACACCTAAGTAGTCTTTTGTTTGGGTCACTGACGTTTGGGTCCAGATCCAAAGTCTTTCGTTTCCCACTCTGGAGCAGAGAGGCAGGACTTGAAATTTTGTCACACCTGTTTTTCCAAAGAAAACCAAGTGCAAACCTATATGCATGGCAGGTGTTGGCGGTCGATTTCCGTCAACCTAGAGCATTCATTACACTTTGGTTTGATCTTGATTATGGAACTAACCCGCCACTAGGCACACTAATGACATAACAAGTTCAACTCTGTATGTGCATTTGGAAGTGTTGTGTTTTTGCAGGAAAACATAAACAAAAGGGACGGAGTTACAACGAGTTCAAATGGACAAACAAGGAGTTACATTCGTGTTCAAGTGCAAGCCGAATCTACTCCTAAAGGTGGCAAGGACCAAGGTGCTATGATGAAACATTCCCGAGGACCAAGACGAAAAGACCGGAGTTCATACAACAAGATCCCTTATCTTGATCGCGGGGATAATGACGTCTAAAGCCCACATGCGAATGAGCAAAAAGTCAAAATGTCGAGAAATGCCACGAGGATGAAGATAGGCCGGAGTGGGCCAGGGGGCCCAGGCCCTTGAGATTTGGAGATACCCATGAGATCAACTCAAATTGATATTCACGCAGCCCACAACAGCATGATCTTCCGATGCAGATTTGAGGACTTAAACGGCCTCCAATAGCAAACCGTTGAATACCAAAGTTGTCAGCCTTGTTGCGAGCTTCGATTTGAACATATGGAAGGCCCAATTCGGATAAGGGATCTAGGAGATATGGCCCTCGATATACCTGCTGTGCAGACAAGTTCGAAATCAGACAGATTATCTTCCAAGGCCGTTTTGGGGATCTTATCTTCGTTTCTAAGGAAAGCAATGCATACCAAAGTTGGAGATAATTTCATGCCACACAATCTAGACACTGAATTTGCATTATTGGAGTCCGGACGTGGGAGATATGACGTCGGAAAGGAAGAACTGTGAAACAGGAAAATCTGGACGAGGCTGATTTTATGGAAACCAAGTTTGCTTTGCTCCTAAGCAAGATCCCGTGCAAGGCAAGGTAGATCATGCCCCAAGGCTCTCCAAAAGCATAAGTACAACCCCTTGGACGTCCAAGGGAGGGGGATCCATCCATCTAATCATTCCATCAACGCCCATTCACCAGATAGCCGCCGCCGCAAGATGAGGGATAGAGTTAGATGAGTTCGTCGCAAGGACAACGCTGGTGGAGGGAAGGAAGCAAGAGGAGGACTCCAAGCCGTCGGCCTAGGGGTGTTCCCAAGCCTCCTCACCGCCATCTTCATCGACGACGTTCTCCGGAGTCTCCATCACCCCTATGTGCTTCAATCCATGTAAGATGATGGGGTAATGTCTCCGTTCATCCCTAGGGTTAGATGGATTTTTGATATGTAATCGCTACATGAACCCTATGCCTTGATGCTTCACGGTCTATGTCTTTGCAAATGCTTGATTTACATGTGTGCACAACATGTGATCTTAGTAGGGTTTGTGGTAATCGTGGTGATTAGTTTAACTCTATGGATGCTTAGATGTAGATGCGTTAGTGAAGTGATCTATTATCTTCGCGTGGTGACATGTACGAGAGAAGGGAAAAGGCCTAGCGACCGCATAACCGCCATGAAGCTAGAGAAGGCACACCTCTTTCATGTAGTAGATGCATGTCTTTGGGATCCTAGACTCTAGGGAGGGAACACTTATCTATCTTAATCTCTCTCTTGTACCAACCTTTGCCATCTAGTTTAGCCTTAGATCAACATAGGTTAGATTACTTTTTCTTTAGATAAATATCTCTTTCAAAGGCTTTCCAATCAACTATATTACTGCTAGATTAAACGCTAGTATATCCGTTGCTCCGCGGATTGACAAGAACCTTGGGGATCCCTCCTTAGTGAAAAAGGCACCAAGTCACCCGTGTGCTTGCGGTGAACTTCAACACGGTTTTGAACCGTCAACAAGCCCTTTTTCTGGCGCTGTTGCCGGGGAGCAAGCCAGTTTGCTACGTTTAATCTTGTATTAATTTTGTTGATTACTAACATCTAACCCCCGTTTTCTAGAAAAAACCCTTTTTGTGTTTTTCTTTTTTTTCAGTGCCTAGATGGATTTGTTCACCTCACCATTGGAAGACAAAGAGATGTCGCTAAGGGAGCCAATGCCGTCAACAAAGGACATAGAGATGCAAAAATCAGATTTGACGTTTGCTACAACCCACTACGAAGTGAAGCCTAGAATCATCAAGTTAATGGCGACAAACCCCTTTAGAGGATTGGAGGATGACAACCCATATAGACACATTGAGCAATTCACGATGATATGCAACATGGTGCAACAAGAAGGAGTTCCGGCTGCTTGGTTCAAGTGGAGTCTTTTTCCGTTCTCTCTCGAAGATGAAGCACGAAGATGGTACACACTTGCGTCCGTTGAAGCAAAAGGAAATTGTGATGAGCTAGTGAAGAAGTTTCTTTTGAAGTTCTTTCCCATAAGCAAGGTCCAATACTTAAGAAGGCAAGTGCTCACTTTCAAGCAAGGAGAGGATGAAGGAATTGATGAAGCATGAGACTGCTTTAATGAACTACTTGAGCAAGGCCCGAACTTGAGATTTTCCGGTGACTTGATGTTGCATACCTTTTATTTTTCACTAACCCCTAACTCTTCTTGTTTTGTAAGCATGTGTGCAGGTGGTGATTTAATGGATAAAACAATTAGTGAAGCCGCACAAATCTTACAAAGGATAAGCAATGGAAAAAGAACGCAAAGAGATTGGCAAAGACATTGTCGGGAAGAGCAAAATGACAAAAGCAAACCCGAGATGCTTGCTGAAATTTCTGAAAAAGATGAACCGGAGGTCAAGGAAGATGAACCAATCATACAAGAAATTAAGGAGCCACTTCCTAAGGTAAGCAAAGTCATTTCGCATGATAAAAATGTTGAAACTAACATGAATGTAGGCCGAAGCATGGGGAATGCTAGACCATTGGCGGAATTCAATCAATCCGATTGGATTCAAATTGATTTTAACCCCCTAATCAACCACCGAAGGAAGGATGAACACCGACACGTTGCCAAACAAGTTGAAGATATATTTGATCAAGAAATGAGTGGAGAATCGATCCAAAATATGTTTGAAGAAGAAAGAGACAAAGAAGATGAAGGATGGGTCGATCAATATGACAACTCGAGGATTCATAATGAAGGAGGAGAAGAGTACAACCATGATGAGCCTAAAAGTTAAATCTCCACAACACCATGCACACCAATTGAAGAAGAAGATCTTGAAGAAATTGATTGGTCATGGCCGTTCAACCATGGGCAAGAATTCATTGCTAAGGAGACGAGGAAAATGAAAAGAAGAGCTAGTGACTTGAAGGATAAATGGGAGAAAATAGGACTCAAGCTAGAAGATGAATGGGAAGGAGATGACATAAAGCAAATACTCCAAGAAGGCCCCTCTCCACAAGGTTATAGCTTGTGTGCTATTGAAGCCTACACACTAGCAAATCAAGACATGGAAGTGCTCAAGGATGAAGAAAAGAGTGAATCAACGATGAGCAATCTTGACGACATGTGGTACACGGAAGATACAGAAAGCAACGTACAAAACTTTGAAGATGAAGATTGTGATGATGATTTAGACTTCAAAGAAGAGATGAATGCATACATTGCTAAAGGGTTACGTGTTCCACATGATGAGATGGAGGGGATGCAAGAAGATAACAAAGAAACACCTCCACTCGACGAGATTGATCTGCTTTCAACGCTACAAGATGAACCAAAGATCACTCTTGTTGAGAAAGCTCCGAGACTAAGGTACACGCTGAAATCTCAAGATATTATTGGTATGGATGACGATATATTCAAATATTCATGTTGGACTAATAGTATGAATAATAGTTTAGATTCTATGCCTTGTTCCAATGATGACCATGTTGATAGGCTAGAATTTCTTGAGAATAATGATGAGGTAATGTTTATGTTTGAACCAATTAATTTCACACCTAAAGAACCTTTGCCTAATGATGAGCTAAGTGCTTTGCATAAAACATATGCTTCTTTTAATTACACCTTGACTTGTTGCTACAATTTGCATGTGGTGTTGATTATGGACGTGTATGTTTACAATAAGTTTTGTAAATCTCGATCATGCTTTGCGCTTGGTCAAGCTAATGACCTTAAAGAAGTATATGTCGGGAGAAGGCCCGATTTTCACTAACCATGCAGGAATACAATGGCTTGAATGATGTAAAGAGAAGTCATGCCCAAAGAGTTGCAAGATAAATTATCAACCTCTCCAAATCTCGCAATGGACACCGCTGTCTTCGTCAATTTTGTGCACTTGTTCAGAGATGTACAAATGAAGAAAATGATATATTCAGAAGCCCCATAAAATTTCCATTCCAACGCATCAATAACCAACAAATTTGGAGACCCGTGCAAGGAGTTATGGAGAAAACATTGAGCGTTGCGCGTTCTGGAATTTTCAGGACAGATTTCATCGCCGGAGTAAAACGGACGTAACTCTCTTGTTCAGACTCCGATTTGGGCAAATAAAGACTTGTTGGAAAGGAAAATTTGTGCACTGTGCAATGGAGTAGAGTTTGGGTACACATTATGTTCTATACATTAAAGAAAAATTTGTGAAGTGAAGGCAACACCGAAGGGCGACAAAGAAGGAGAAAGTGATGATTTCAGATAGCTTGGGCAAGTCTCCTATAAGTGATCAAGCACAACATGGGAAGTGAATTAAAGCTGCATTGGCACCTTTTCTTCTTGCATGAAGGGCCATGGCTATGTGATAAAAAGAAGGTATGTGAGAAAGTCGAGCTCTATGACTTTAAATGAAGCACTTTTCGGGAGGCAACCCGTTCCTTTGTGTTTTTTTACCTATAGAGAATAAATTGCACCATCCTTTGATGATTAACTTATGGTTAATTAATCTAAGGTTAATTTCTTTTTAGAACCACCATCATGTTCATGCTCATATTTATTTATTTGCATGCATTGCATTTTGTCATCAACGTGATGTTTGTTTCTTTTCATATACATGTTCTGCATATAGTTGGCTTGGTTGTTTTATAGACTTAATGATGAATGCTTCATTTTCCATGTTAATGCTCAAGCTTGGTATTTTTCTTTTGTGATCTTGTGTAAATGTGGTGTTTAAACATGATTGTGGACCATCAACATTAAGTTCAATAAACCTTGCTAGCTTTTCATATGTTTTCATGATGCATTGGTTGGTTTATAAACATTGCAATGTGCTTTATTTTTCTTGTGCTATAAGGAATTGTTTATCTAAGGATAGACATAGTGTTTTAACCCTAGATAAATAAATCTTTATGGCTATGGAGAATTTCGGCAACCTGGTTGTAAACATGGTGTTTAGAACTAGGTGTAATAATTGTCTTTGTTTATATGCTTTCCTCTCATGGCATACACACTTTCCACCACGTACACCCATTAGGTTTTTATTCTTCATTAGACTAATTATGCCACAAGTTAAGAGTCTTGGGAAATATTGTTGGATTGTTGGCAATTTTTTATCTACTCCCAACCGTCACCTTGGGCGTAGAATGTGCAATTAAAATGTTTTGCAGGCAAGATAAAGACTCTCACGACAAGGAAATTGAAGGATGTCTAAGATAAAAATGCTTTGTCTTCTTCTTCCATGCCTAGCAAAATGCTAAGCATGGGGGAGGCCCTAAATCTTCAACACGGAAGTGCAACATGACGCTCTAGAACATAGAATGATCAAGATCATCAACATCTCCGGATCAATGTGCAAGAAGCCACCGATCTCATCAAAATTCTGCGTGGTCTCGAAGGGAAAGCACTGAATACTTTTGGATATTTAGAAGCCCCATGAAGTTCCGATTCCAACAACTCAAGAATGAAGGCAATCGGAGGTTCCTACAAGCGGTTATGACCGAATCACCGAGTGCAACACGTCCAGAAATCAGTTTTGGACAGCACGCAGCGCTGAAGTAAAATGGACATAGCTCCCTTGTTTGAACTCCGTTTTCAATGAATGATCACATGTTGGAAAGGTAATTTCATAAACTTTTCAATAGATCTATATTTTGATATATGTTCTGTTCTGGACAGAGGGGAAATCCACGAAGAAGAGACAGCGAGGAGATGGTGATGACAACATTGAAGAGAATGGTGACCATTGGCTCCATTAAGCATACATGATCAAATTCAGAAGTAATAGGAGCATTGGAACATCAAGACAAAAGCAAAGCCATATTTGATACATGGAGATGTCAGGAGAAGATAACGAAGAACTACAAAAGATGGTAACACCTCCATGGACCTTCTCTTTTCCGAAAATAAATGCTTGTAAGTATGCCTTCAACCTTAGGTGCAACTTTTTGTTTATTCTCTTTGACAATAACATGGCTACTAGGAGGACAACCTAGATTTATTTTTACTTTCAATAAATAAGCATGACCATGTGTTCACCTCAATGTTTTATAATGCATATGCTTATGGAAAAATGATGAATGTTACCGCTTTGTTTTACCTACATGAAATTATACATGTCTTGGCTAATTGCTCTCTATAACATGATCTGAAATTAATTTTATACCGGATCTTTTATTTGTGGAGGTTAAATGACTATACTCTAGACCCACATATATACCTTTGCTCTTTGATTTAAGTTTAGGGATAGTCGGATAACTTGTTGTTTTTATGAAAACTTAACTTTTACGCTATCTACATATTTGTGATGCTATTGCAAAGTTCTACCTACCAAAGCCATATACATATATGTTCTATGATAACAAAACCTTTAGATTGCAAACATATGTTTTGATGAGTTGGGTTAGGATTGATTTCTATGGTTCGAGACTAAGAAGCTGGTCATTCCTTTGTGTAACTTTTTCTTGCTAGCCTTTTTGTCCATGCATTGTGGGTTTTCACATCGAAAATTTCACAAACCTCGCTGGGCATCCACCCTAAATCAAAAACATCTTTTTGTGATTACCTCCTTGTCCACAACCCAATTTTGAGTATGGAGTAAAATTCCTGACGAAAATTCAGATATTCCGCAAAGATTATGTATTCATGCTTACTTCAGTAGTCCCTTCCCATCTCTCTTATGCTCGAGGACGAGCATCATTCAAGCATGGGGGGAGGAGTCATCACATCATGTCTGACAAATGTTGAGTAAGTATTATGTTGCAAAAGTTCTGAGGAGCAAAAAGGAAAAAAAAGTATGATGAGAAAAGAAAAAAAGGAAGAAGAAGAAAAAAAGAGATGAAAAAAGGAGGGAAAAAAAGAAAAAAAAGAGGAAATAAAAAAATATAAAGATGCTCTCGTCCTTTTTTGCTTCATAAGTTCTCAAGTGCCTCGAAGACAAATCCATACTCCAATCTTCCAACCATGTGCAATTCGATAACGAGGACTTCACTTGTGCCTCGGGATCATCCATTTGTCACTTGCACATGTCCACCTATCTAAATGTGTGTGTTTCATCCCTCTCTCTTTCCAACATTTATTTTCCATGGCCTTTTTGACGAGTCTCGGTAATTCCAGTAGATCTCTCTCTTAATTTGACAATATTTCGGATGTATGTTTTGCTAGGATTCTTTTGACCTACCAAGCTCCACATAAGTCTTCCACTATCACATATGAGTAGAATAGGTTGAAAATAATCTAGTATAGGCTTGAGTGACTTGTTGAGATGAGTGTTCCCGTGAGCTTTTGCAAGAGATTTTCACCTATGTTGGATACGCATCTTTTTGAAAATTCTTCGATGGAACAAGGTAACGGTTTGAAGTTCACTTAAGTTTGAGAGCATCGTATTTATTAATTGTGGCTTGTTCTTTATTGTTAGTCTATCTTCCATAATGAAAAAGATGTCGGTCACAACTTGAACTTTAAAACTAAATTCTTAAGAGAGAGCAATATGTCTTGTCATGAATGACTAAGTGCAGGGACAACATTGGAGGGCAACACTGATTCCCCTTTAAGCAAGGATTACTTACTCGAGGACGAGCAAGGTTTAAGCATGGGGGGATGTTGGCGGTGGATTTCCGTCAACCTAGAGCATTCGTTACACTTTGGTTTGAGCTTGATTATGGAACTAACCCGCCACTAGGCACACTAATGACATAACAAGTTCAACTCTGTATGTGCATTTGGAAGTGTTGTGTTTTTGCAGGAAAACATAGACAAAAGGGACGGAGTTACAACGAGTTCAAATGGACAAACAAGGAGTTCCGTTAGTGTTCAAGTGCAAGCCGAATCTACTCCTAAAGGTGGCAAGGACCAAGGTGCTATAATGAAACATTCCTGAGGACCAAGACGAAAAGACCGGAGTTCATACGACAAGATCCCTTATCTTGATCGCGGGGATAATGACGTCTAAAGCCCACATGCGAAGGAGCAAAATGTCAAAATGTCGAGAAATGCCACGAGGATGAAGAGGGCCGGAGTGGGCCAGGGGGCCCAGGCCCTTGAGATTTGGAGATACCCATGAGATCAACTCAACCTGATATTCACGCAGCCCACAACAGCATGATCTTCTGATGCAGATTCGAGGACTTAAACGGCCTCCAATAGAAAATTGTTGAATACCAAAGTTGTCGGCCTTGTTGAGAGCTTCGATTTCAACATATGGAAGGCCCAATTCGGATCAGGGAGCTAGGAGATATGGCCCTCGAAATACCTACTATGCAGACAACTCCGAAATCAGACATATTATCTTCCGAGGCCGTTTTGGGGATCTTATCTTCGTTTCTAAGGAAAGCAATGAATATCAAAGTTAGAGATAATTTCGTGCCACACAATCTAGACACCGAATTTGCATTATTGGAGTCCGAACGTGGGAGATATGACGTCGGAAAGGAAGGACTGCGAAACAGGAAAATCTGGACGAGGCTGATTTTATGGAAACCAAGTTTGCTTTGCTCCTAAGCAAGATCCCGTGCAAGGCAAGGTAGAGCACGCCCCAAGGCTCTCCAAAAGCATAAGTACAACCCCTTAGACGTCCAAGGGAGGAGGATCCATCCATCCAATCATTCCATCAACGCCCATTCACCAGATAGCCGCCGACGCATGATGAGGGATAGAGTTAGATGAGTTCGTCGCAAGGATCAACGCCGGTGGAGGGAAGGAAGCAAGAGGAGGACTCCAAGCCGTCGGCCTAGGGGTGTTCCCAAGCCTCCTCACCGCCATCTTCATCGACGATGTTCTCCGGAGTCTCCATCACCCCTATGTGCTTCAATCCATGTAAGATGATGGGGTAATGTCTCCGTTCATCCCTAGGGTTAGATGGATCTTTGATATGTAATCGCTACATGAACCCTATGCCTTGATGCTTCACAGTCTATGTCTTTGCAAATGTTTGATTTACATATGTGTGCACAGCATGTGATCTTAGTAGGGGTTGTGGTAATCGTGGTGATTAGTTTAACTCTATGGATGCTTAGATGTAGATGCGTTAGCTAAGTGATCTATTACCTTCGCGTGGTGACATGTACGAGAGAAGGGAAAAGGCCTAGCGACCGCATAACCGCTGTGAATCTAGAGAAGGCAACACCTCTTTCATGTAGTAGATGCATGTCTTTGGGATCCTAGACTCTAGGGAGGGAACACTTATCTATCTTAATCTCTCTCTTGTACCAACCTTTGCCATCTAGTTTAGCCTTAGATCAACATAGGTTAGATTGCTTTTTCTTTAGATTAATATCTCTTTCAAAGGCTTTCCAATCAACTAGATTAGTGCTAGATTAAACGCTAGTATATCTGTTGCTCCGCGGATTGACAAGAACCTTGGGGATCCCCCCTTGGTGAAAAAGGCACGAAGTCACCCGTGTGCTTGCGGTGAACTTCAACACGGTTTTGAACCGTCTACACCAGGATCAAGTTTCATGCATATAGTTGACATAAGTGAATAATAGAAACAATATCACGTAAGGAAAAAAGAGATTATCAGAGTATTACACTTAAATCCTGGAAATGAAGGCACCAAACATCCACAAGCAGTCGACTGGGGGTTGCGTACGCCTAGCACCAGCAACATCTTCACAACGACTTCATAGCAGCTTCCTCTTTCTGAGCAACATTGTTTATAGCAATGGTGAGCACATGTCGTACTCAGCAAGTGTGGGGAAAGTATGAATGCACATGCTTGACAAGGAAAAGCTGACAGGTTGACTACATTAAGCACTTTTAGTTGGTCAAATTTTATTAGCACCTGATTACTATGATATAAGTATATACCTACCCACATTAACATAAAGAGATACGTCATAAACATATGGCTAACATAACCAGAAACCACGATTTAAGTCCATCTTCAAGTTCAATTATCATGTGAGGGTCCAGGCCGCTCTTGACCATGAGCACGGCTAATCGATTAGTTTTAAACACTCTGCAGAGGTTGCACATCTTTACCCACAAGTCGCGTAAAAGTCCCGAAGAATTTTGAACCCAACCATGCGATGCCGGCCAAGCATCATACCATACTACCTAGGTGTGATTGCATAGGGACGCTACGAGGTCTTTACAAAGAGTCCTCCCATGTGTATTAGTCCATAGTAGCATATGCCATAGAGGCTATCTTTCGTACCACACTTCTACTCACGGACGGTCAACCATAGAGTACTTCCGTTCCAATACCTATCCAGAGTAGAAGAGCCATAAAGCATTCCTCCGTACCCAAGCTACCATGCGAGTAATGGCCACACAAAGACTTTCCTAATTACTCAGCCAAGACCAGAGCCATATAGTCCTTGTGGTTGCACTGTTGTACTGGGTGGTTCTCCATGTTCTAATTAATCATTGTGATCTTGTATTAACCAGAGGTATATAGCATCAAAGTAAAGCAAGTTCATCTTTAAGTTCATTAACCACCATAACTAGAGTATAGCAGCTAAGCAATACTACCCAACTGTCGGGGTTTGTTACCGCCGGCAAGTAAATTTATAAGAACGCGTGTGCTGGTCCGCACGGTAGCACAAGAGACACTCGAGATTATACTGGTTCGTGCCTCCAGAGAGTAATACCCTACGTCCAGTCTGAGAGGAAGTGTTCTTTATGCTCGGGAGTTTGTAGTAGGGGGTACAAACAAGTTGGGAGAAGGTTTCGAGCCCAAGTCCCTGGTGTGCGAGTGGTTCTTGTAGCAGGAGTCTGCGTACGTGAATGTGTGAGAGCTTGCGGTGTTGTATGAGATGATATATCGATACTAAGTGTGTGTGGGGGTGAAAACGAACGTATCTTGTAAGTGTCCCTGTGCTTCCCTTTTATAGTCGCAAGGGAGAGGCCCAGGGGGGTTACATCGAGAGTGTAAGCTAGTCTATAGCCCAAGGCGTCCTTCTTCTGTGCTAGGCTGTCAGCAGTAGCGGTGAAACACTATTATGGTGCTCCAGGTGACGGTGTAGGCTTTTCCTGAGTCGTGCGAGCCAAGTAGTCGTACAGGAGGCAGGGTCTGTATCCTGATCCCGTCAGTGGATCAAGGGCTTGTCTTTTCTTGATACTGTGGAAACAGAGTAGTCTGTGCTGCGACAATCGAGGGATAGGTGATGGCTTACACTGTGTCGTTCGTGGCACAGCGTTTCCCGTGCCGTCCGTAGTACGACACGTACCGCCCCTGCTGAGGAGCGGTCAGAGGGATCCGCCCTCTGACACCAAATCGACCTGGTCAGGGCGGGACGGCGCGGGGAGGCCAGCACGTGGCGAGTCATGTGCCTGGGTATCACGAGATTCCAACAGGGCCCGTGTACCTGTGGCCTTGGTGGCCAAGTTTTGAACTGGTCGGAGGCGGAAAACTACTCGTGCGAGTAGGTAATCTATGCCACGTCTTCCGATGCTTAGGGTGTAGCGTGTACTGCACTGTGCGCTGCTCAGCGTTCCTTACGCTGTTAGCAGTACGACGGCTACTGTGCTGTTCATGGCAGGGTTTGACGAATCCTTCCCCTGACACCGAATCAGACGGGTCCGGGCGGACCGCTGTGGTGGTGCAGATACGTGGCGTCGCGCGGGGAGGTGTGCGCGAGAATCCCGGGATCTCGATCCGGAGGGGCCCACACACTCCGTGCCTTCCCTGCGAAGCTTGCGCGGGCCGGCGATGGAAACTACTCGTGCGAACGAGTAGTCGTAGACGGGTGGCGGAGACTACTCGTGCGAGCGAGTAGTCGGAGGCGGAGGTGAAGACTTGTCGTACGGGCCGTCAAGTACTCGGAAGGGATGGCGTAGATGGCCGTGGGCCGCCTGCTTCCCGGCCCATGACGCTAATAAGTCGTACGGGCCCTCAAGTACTCAATGGGACTAATACTCGTTGTATTAGTCGCCAAAATACACCGTACATGAGTCCGTACTGTGTTTTCCAGAGGTCCTGGTGGGCCCTGGTCCATGGCCTCGTCACCAACAGAAAGATAAACCCAGGTTGACAAGGAATGATCATAAAGACTAGGAAAATCCTTAATAGGACCCATCAAATTAAATGCAAGCATATGCAATGTGATTAAACACAGTTATTAGGACAAAAGAACAAGGACACACTTGCCTTTAACCAAAGTAATGTTGTTGCTCAGAGTGTTCTTCACTTCTTGCTCTTCAAAGCTCTCGAACGACGTTCACTCTACTCGCATCAATCATCGGGCACAAGCATACAAAGCAAACAAACAAGCAAACTAAGAACAATGCACCAAAACTAAAGAAAAACTTTAAAAGAACGCACTAGAGGATAGGCTCGATTCTATGGATCACTGAAGCACACTGACTGTGCTGAGAAAAGGAAAGGCTTGGTTAGCTTTATGAAAGACACTAGGTTTGAGCATGGACTAAGATCAAAAGATCTCGAGCTTGAAAGAAGATTAGCTCTACAACAGAGACACACTGAGACAGAGCTTTGATAAAGAACGACTAACGAACGATTTGCATATATGAGAGAACAAACGATGAGCTAGGTTTATTTTAATTAACAAACGATATGTAAAGGATATTTCATAAATAAAATACCCTAAGTTGGAATTAATGCAGCATTATATTTTTATTTGCAAAGACCGAAGTAAAGGACTAGTCAAGTTTTATTTATAAAGATTCATATATAACATTATATCAATTAAACATTTAACTTTAGAAAAGGTAAACTATATGAATCCTCTAAACATAACTTTGTGATTCGAGTGGACCATATTATTATTGAAAACATCATGATATTGGTATTAATCAAATTAACATTTATTATAAAAGCTGATGTAAAAGCCTAATCAACTTTTAATTAGAAAAGCTAATTAAATATTAATCAAATTAACATTTGGTTCATGAAAAACTGAGGTAAAGATCTAAGTAGATTTTATTTACAAAAGTATGTGAAATATTCATTAATCAAATTAACATTGATTATGAAAAACGGTGTGTAGCACTATATTGCTTTTATTTAGAAAAGGCGTGTTTAATAAGCATTAAACAAAATTAATATTAAATAATTTTTCAGAAAACAAACATGATGAAAAATCACCACTAATGTGTGCTTTATATTATTATGAACCTAACGCAACTTGAACCGATTAAAACGGAGCTAAAACATGGATTTTATGAGCAAAACAAGATATAGGGGCCTAGATGTGATAACTAAAGATTTCAGGGGTTACTCAATAAGATTCACAAGACACTATGAATAGTGCTCATGAAAAGATTAAACTTCAGGGTTGGATCTGAAAAAGCTCTAGGTTTGGATCTATCTGTAAAGATCTAGGTCTTGCAGGGGGTTACTGATAAAAGACGCAAGACACATAAACTAATCTAGGGATTACAGGAGATCTTAGAGGGCTATGCGCAAAACAGCCCCAACTTCATCTCCTACCTCTGGCTTTTGGAGCACGGGCGGACAGGGAGTTCAGGGCAGTGGCGTCGCCAGTGCTCCGGCGGCCTAGGGACTCGGCTGAGCGGCGCAAAGGAGGGAGAAGATCGAGGCGAACTCAAAGGGGTGCTCACCGCGGGCAGAAGACGACGGGAGACGGTCGGCAGCGAAGGACAACGGCGGCCAGCTCGGGTCTAGGTGGCGGCGGCGCTCTGGTGCTCGGCCTGTGACGGAAAGCGGTGGAGGGGGTGCGGCTCGGCGCGGGCGTGCTCGGGGTGGTGTCGCCTTGCTCCGGGGTCAACGACGCTGGCGAATTGTCAGGCGGCCGGCAGCGGCTCTGGCTCGGCGGCGGCACTGTGTGACAGCAAGGTGGCGCGGCACAAGGGCAGAGCAGCGGAGGCTAGGGCACGCGGGACGAGGACGGCGCGACTTATAGGGGCGCGGGTCGGGGTGGCCGTGGCGCGCACGCCAAGAAATCAGCGGCGGAGGCACCCTGCCTACGTCCACCATGGTTGGGCCCATATGGGCTCCTGCAGGCCCGCCGGCTGGGTCGGGCGGGTGGTAGGTCGGGCCCTCGGGCTCGGCCCAAACCAAAGGAATGGTTTTCTTCTTTTTTTTCCGAAATCATTTTCCAGCGCGAAACAAATCTAGAAATACTAGAAAATGTTTTAAGGCACGAAAAATATTCGAAAAATCCCAAGAATTCTAGGAAAATTCCCAGAGATAGATTGAGACACGAACAATCCAAATAAAATATTTGGAGCTCATGAAAAAGATTTTAGAGCCTTCTAATAAATAGAAGAAGATCAGAGAAAATGAGAATAAATTCCAGAAAAATCTGAAAAATTCTCGGAAAGGTTTGATTAGCAACTAAGCGTGTTTTTAAAACATTTTGCACTCAAAAACACCAGGATGGATAGGCATGAATGCAACACTCTCAATCATTTTATTTAATTTAGAAAAACAAACAAAAGTTTTTTCCTTTACTATATTTCCTGTAAAGAAAATAAATGTGGATAAAATTTTAAAATTGAGTGAAAATCGTTGCTTAATTATTCTTTCTATTCACATCCTGAAATTTAGGAATTTCAGGGTGTGACAAATTTTGAATTCCCCGCTCCTCCTCCCGGTCCTCCCTGTTATATATAAAACAAAAAGGGAAACCAGGCCTCCTAATTACCTCCTTGTAATTTTCCAAAATCAGGGGATCTTCTCCACTACCTCCGAAGAGACCTAGTAGATCTGCGGTGGAAGCAGCAACGACGACCTAGCTACCGACGACGCCTTCCTCTGCTACGAGCGGTCGGCTTCCTCTGCTACGAGCGGTCGGCTTCCTCTGCTATGAGCGGCGACCTTCCTCTGCTACGAGCGGCGGCCTTCCTCGGCAACGTCCTTGAAGGTGCAAGATGGTTCAAACCCGTTGCTCTATCGGCTCCCCCGAGGCTCACCCTGGCGGCCGCAGATCTGAAACAGTTGCGAAGAACAACGTGTTCAAGGCGCAAGTTCGGGCTGCTAAATCAAGATGGCATTCAGCACCTTCTTCCCATCCTATTCATCAGGTCTGCGGGCTCCTCCCTGTATTGATTGATTCAATTAGATTGCTTTCCTATGCTCTTTGGCATTCTATAATATTCTTTCATGTTTGGGTGATTGTGGATCTACTGTACCCTATCGCAAGAGTTTGGTGGAAGTCATTTTATTTGAGGTTTGTAGAAATTTGTAGATGAAATTATTAGACTGCTTCCCCATGCTCTTTGCCTTTGAATATTGTTGTTGCATGCTTGGGTGATTGTGGATCTTATGTTCCCTATTGCAAGAGATTGTTCGAAGCTAACTTATTTGAGGTTTGTAGAAATTAAAGGATAAAATTATTATATTGCTTACCCATGCTCTTTGGCTTTCCATATTTTTGTTGCCTGTTTGGGTGATTATGGATTGGGTGTTATCGTTCAACGTTCATGTACCGCATTGAACTTAATAGATGAAATTGCTTCCGATTGCCAATGATCTCAACCCTTATCTCTTGTTCTTGTACTTGTTTCAGCGGGCCAAAGGGTCAACATCTGTAGTCGCTCCTGTTCAGACCTGCTCCAAGGTAATAAACTTAATTAACACCTTCTTTATTTCCGATTGCGAATGATCTCAACCCTTACCTGTTGTTCTTGTACTTGTTTCAGCGGGCCAAAGGGTCAACATCTATAGCCGCTCCTGTTCAGACCTGCTCCAAGGTAACAAACTTAACATCTTTGTTTCCTTAGTTCGAATCAATTGCAAGATCCTAATCTGACTTGGGATCCACTATTGCTAGATGGAAGCTACCAAGTCAATGATGCTTCTTCCCGAACAAATTAAAATAGAGTACTCAAGAATGGGTACCAAATCCTTATGTACTAGTGTTGATGAAGAGCGAATTGACGCTCCCAATCAGGACAAGGTACAACTTCGGCAACGGTTTGTTGCTCACCAGAAAGAGTTATGTAGCTTGAAGAAGAAGACCGAAGAATCAGAATCAACTCTGAAAATGCAGTCGGCTGAGATTACGAGGTTGCAGAAGCTTACCGAAGACAGTGAAGACCTCCTTCATCTACTGCTTAGCAGTAAAAGATGAAGAGGTCAAGATACTTAGATCAAATCTCCAATATCTCTTGTGATTATGGCCTGGATTTAGCTTTGTTAATCTATGTTTCTTGTGAGACTATTATCTTGTAATAGTTTGTGATATGTGATGAACAATATGGTCGTGGTTGATAGTAAACAACAGTTTATTTTATTGTATAAAGAAATATGTGATGATTACTATTTTGCCAACTAGATCAGAATTATTCTAAAAAAAGATCAGAATTGAAATGAAATCAATTAATATTGATGCACGATTAGTTAATTTTCTGTTGGCCTTTAGTGGGCTTAGCCCACTATTTATTGGGCCAAAAGTCAATTTCATTGAAATTAACGTGACATATAAGGCTGCAAACAATGTGCGCAATTGTTGGACTCGACCAAACAAAAACGAGCCCAACCTAATCAAAATTGTGGTCGAAAAAACAACAAATGGGCCCAACAAAATCTTTTTTGGGCTATCTGCACAACGCCGGCCGATAGTAACAGTGTTGGGCTCAACCCAGCTTTAAATGAGCCAAATTCATTTTATGACGCAAACGGTTCGTCACAATTGGCATGCCACATCGGATGCCACATCAGATTATGTCCAACGTGGCAAAGATGTAGGAACAAAGTTATGACGTTTTGTAAGGACTATTTTATACGCGTCATTAAACTCATGACGCCGCGAAATAAGGTCTCATCATTAATCACTGTTTGTGACGCTCGATTAATGACGGAGGATTTTCGTAACAACCGACGTCATTAATCGCGGTTTATGACGAGAATCGCCCTTTTTTGCATCACTAGTCGGCACATTCCTTGTAGTGTTGGCTGGTTGCAGACCCCTTATCTGTCTTGATGGATGCCATATCAAGACAAAATTTGGAGGTCAATTGTTGACAACGGTGGGAATGGACCCAAATGGTTGCATGTTCCCAATAGCAATGGCTATTGTCGAGGTGGAGTCATTTGTTTCTTGGGAGTGATTCCTAGAGACATTGAAATTTGAACTTGGGATAGATAACACATACCCTTGGACCATAATGACTGATAAGCAGAAGGTAACCTATTTTCTACCCGAATATCTCTTGTTTGTATTTTTTGCAAGTGTACTTACTAAGTGATGCTTGTTTCTCTGCAGAGACTGATTCCAGCTGTCAACAAGGTGTTCCCTGACTCAGAGCATAGGTTCACACAGTCATTGTAGTCACTGCTCAGATGCTAACCACAATCGTGGAGGTTGCAAACTTAAAAAGATGGGCTTCACTTTTGTAGAGGCAAAAAAGTTGGTTGCAAATACACAAGCACGACTCCAAAGGGAGGTCGAGGAGGCTGCTCAACAAGCTGCATCACTGAATCCACATGTTCAAAAAGTGTAGGAACAAATGGAAGGAGAGCAGTTGCACCAGCCAGTAAACCAGGTGAAGTGTAGAACCTATGTATTACCTTGCAACAATTTGATAAGTACATAGCACTTTAACACTCCGTGTGTTGCCTTGTACAGGTCTTCACCCAAGATGAGATAGAGGTGCCAAACACAGAAAACATCACAATCACCTTGCTGGATGAGATGTTGTCACGGGTAACTGTACCACATTACTTGTTCAATATTTGGTATTACTAATACTCACTGCCAATTTGTTATGTAGCCAACTGTAGCCTGTAGGTAGAATGCTATCACAAGCCATTGGACCTTTACCTGACAGTAATTTCATACTGAACAACCAACATTTAGAGAGTGAGAGTCCACAAACACTAACCACATGTATCAAGGTTGGGAGGAAGGTAATGACGGGTACGAAGAGGAAGCCACCTGCTACACAAACTGATGTAGGAGGAGTTAAGAAAAAAATCTAGAACCATAAGAGAATCTGGGAACTTGGAACAACGACATCATGAAGGCACCAAAAATTAAAATGTTACTTCTCTGTACTGTCTTGTGGCATGCAATTTTGTAAGCATCAAACTATTATGATGCCCGAATACTATTGTTAGCTATTAGTATGCATCAAACTGTTAAGATGCACCTATAGTTATGTCAATAGTTAGTAAGCATCAATACTGTTAAGATGATGCAGTTATATGCTTTCTTATCATGTTTGTTCTTGCAAATACGATGATGTAGTTAACTCGAATGTGTTGCCTTGTTCAGTTATATGCTTTCTTGGTGTGTTTCAGAAAACATGCATTGCCTTGTTCAATAAACTCGATTGGTGATCTAGTTCAGTTATATGCTTTCTTGTTTTAAAATGAAATGACGAAAAGCTCGAGTGCTCAGAAGAGGCAGCCATGATGTCGGGTGGACAATGCAGTTGCAAGTACGAAGTGCGGCGGCACGGAGGTTGCAGCAGCACAAAACCAGAACATGAACACACGCATGGGGTTTTTGCATAACATGAACTCGTGCCGACGCCCGGTTGGACTGCAGTGAAACCCAAACAGTGATTAGGCACCTAAATACCCGTTTTGCGAGTTTGGGGACCGGCTTGACACAGCTATGCAAGTTAAAGGACCGCCAGTGTACTTTACTCAAATACAAAAGTAGAAATACTCTTTTGTAATATTTACATTTTCATTTTTGAAGCATGTTTTATGGTCGGCTAAGATTTATTTTGTTCGCCAAAATTTTATGCAATATGCTACCTCATCCACCTAAAAAATGCTTCCTCAATAGTTTTTTTTGTTGAGTAAACTCTTTTTTCTACTCGCTTCTGCTTTTTTTGTCCATCCACATTTTTTGTTGACCAATATTGTTTTTTGAGTTAACAATATGAAGACATGTTGCCCCAACATTTTGTCCCTAAATCAAACATTTATTCATATACTTGTCTAGTCAACAAACTATAAATAAGCTTATTAAGTTGACATGTTTTAATTCAAAACAGTTAACTCAACATAATCTTCACAGAATTGTTGAATCGACAAACTATAACAGACCTAGTAAGTCAACATGCTTTAATTAAAATTGTTAACTCAATATTTCATCACTAAATGGTTTTCTAATAGGCTTTCACACTTTGATTTTTTACAAGAAATATCGCAAAACATGACAACACAACATTTTCTAGAGAAATATTGCTTAAACATATTCCTATTGGCTTGACATATTTATAGGCTTGTCGACTCAACATTTTTTTCTACAAATTCAATATATTCCTTTAAAATATTAATATTTAACTCGATATTTTTAATAGGCTTCCTGAATAACATTTTTTACAAGAAGTACTGCTTAAAGATTTTGCATTGACTCAACATTTTTACTAATTAGCTGTCGAGTCAACATTCTTTTACAAGAAATAATGTTTGAACATTTTCTTTGTTTATTCAAGATTTTTAAACTCAACAATTTTCTCATTGGTCGCAGACTCAACATTTAAGTGTTCAGCCAATATTTTATTAATAAATATTCTAAAAAACTTTCCAATCCTTTTGAAACAAGAACTTATTTGCTGCATGCCGTTCAATATTTCCATTCATAAGTTTATTATTTGCTTAGAACTTATATCCGTTGTTGTGGATTTCCGAGTTTAAATTTTAGAATGTTAAGTAGAGACGAGCAGTGCATATACTTCTAATAACTAACAGCTCAACACTGAGCATAGTACAGTAGTAGTTAGTAGTTGAAGAAGTTCAAGGACCTATTTGGACCCACCCAGGTAGAGCAATCCAGGCGTCCCTGGACCTAAACGGCTGAGGAGGAGGAGATCAGGTGATCGCAATGGCCTATCTACGAAGGATAGAACCAAAATTCAGAAAGGAAGTATGACAATACCATCTGCAATAAAAATTATCATGTGGCAATAACATCTGCAGGCACTACCACAAGTCCTCACTGCGGCCTGACAGCAACGCGATTGGCCGCGCCGGCGCTTGGTGCCGTGATGGGCCGACGTGTGAGGTGTGACTGTGAAGCATATGGTCATCGGCGACGGCGACGCGACGAGGGCATGTTGGCATCGGCTCCGACCTTGAGCATGGCGGCCACGAGCGTACAAGTACAAGAACAGGGTCAGGGCAAGGGTTTCAGCCAAGAATGATCAATGACAGTGATAGTAAAATTCTTCAATTATTATAATGATGACTAAAATACCCTAACGAACCAACGGTTAAATTTGCTACATAGTTTCATACTACTCGCTCGTCAGTCTAAAGGTGCTCTATTCTAAACACTAAACAGGATTCCAAATTCAGGAAAACAATAGGCTTCCTGATTCCAGCACGCTCTTGAGACCCAGTGATGCACATGAGTAAAAAAAAAGACTGCATATTACCAAACACCCAGTGAGTGGAACTCGATTCCAGTTCGCAAATTCCATTCTAAAACCTGGGATTCAAAGCCTGACAATAAGATCAGAAAGATAAGGCCACCTGTGGCTGAAGCAAATGCCTTCTTCAACGATCCAAATTACTGACCAAATTGTATAAGAACTCAGAAGGGAATACAGAGAAGATTGTCACATGATGGCATGAATGTACAATTGTTAGCTAAAGTATAACATGACCTATTGTAAGGGGAAAAAAAGAAAACTTTTTTGTTTAGGCGTCTCTGCTACCTCCTCTGTTCTTCAGCCTTACTCTTGTCCTTTTGTCTTTCATGATTGGATACTTATTACAGAAATAAATCAACAAATGGTATTCGGATGTTGCCAGAATCACAGGCAGAGCAGAACAAGTATGTTGGTGATTATGAGCCGGAAATGGCGGTGATGCGCTGGTGGTCTCTGGTCCTGATCAGCTGGCACCGGGTGCTGCAGCATTGCCGTCTACTGAACGGCAAGGAAGGTGCTGCTCGTTGGGCCTGCTGAACTCGTCGTTGCCGCAGCCGTCGCTGGTGGTGCAGGTGCGACGCCACCGCTCCCGATCACATCAGGCTTCTGGAAGCCCGCCTTGTACTTCGTTTTGTCCTCATCGTTGCCGCCGCCTTCAGTGTAGTCGCCTCCCATGTCGTTGTCGTCGCTCTCCGTCTCGTCTGCTCCGAACTGCTGCTGCAGCAGCTGCACGTTTGTTTCTTTCATGTTGTCCTCTGCCCTCTGTGCAAGCGCAACATCAATTCTGAATCCTGATTAGCCTGTGCGCAATTGGTTGATTTCCGAGAATGGAAACCTTTACGGCGAAAGCTCGACGTTACCTTGTTGTTGTCGCCGTCATCAGGCACGGTGGTCGCCGGTGCCGTCTCGCCGCTGTTGCCGGGACGACCTTGCACGTTTCCATGTCCGTCATTCTTCGACTTGCCAGCGTCATGGCTGCTCTTCCCCTCGAGCTCGCGCGGGTTCAGGTTCGGATTCTCCTGCGCCGTGTACGCTCCCGGCGCGGCGCCGGCGCTGGTGCCTCCGCCGGCGAAGCGTTGTTTCTTGCGGTACATGGCGTCTAGCTGGTGGAAATACGGGCAGGTCTTGGAGTCCTCGGGGCGCCTCTTGTTGCTCTCCTTCACCTTCTTGTAGTACTTGTTGATGTTCTCCCACTTCTCCTTGCACCGCTTGGCGCTCCGGTGGTACCCGATCCTCCGCATCCCGGCGGCGATATCCTCCCAGAGCGGGCCCTTGGCCCCGACGTCATGGTGGTACTGCTCGTCCTTCTCGGTCCTCAGCTGGATCAGCGCCTGCACCTCCTCCTTGGGCCATCGCGACGGCAACGACCCGCTGCCCTCCCCTCCAGCCCACGCCCGGGCCTCCTCCGGCTTGGGAGGCGCGGGCACCGGCTGGAGCGAGGAGGCCGCCGCGTCGTGGCGAGGCGAAGGCGGGGTGCGGTCGGGCATCGGCGCGGGTGCGGGAATGGGCACGGCGACGGCGACCGGGGGTGGGAGGCGCACGGGCTCCCCCTGCTGTTGCCCACCGCCGACGCGCTGGAGGAACGCGATCAGCGTGGCGTCGCGGGAGGCCGCGGCGGCGCGCTCCCTGGCGAGCTGCTCCCGCTCGCGGTTCATGCGGGCGACCTCCTGCCGCCGCCACGCCTCCTCGCGCGCCGTGCGCTCCGCCTCCCACCGCTCGAGCGTCTCCAGGAACACGCGCTGCATCGAGTCCTGCTTCTCCGTGACCTGCTTCATCATCCCCTCGAAGATGGCCATCATCTCCCTGTCGTCGCCGCCGCCGCTCTCGCCCTTGCCGAGGCCCGCCTCCGGGACACCGTCATCATCCAGGTCGTCGTCCGACTCGGAGTCCGAGTCGGAGTCGGAGCCCGACATGGACGAGAAGCTGAGGTCCGGCAGGGCGGCGCCGGCGGGAGGGCCTAGCTGTTGGGTCGCAGGGATCCCCGTCCACGCCGCCATTGTTCTCGACGGCTGATGATCAGCTTGCGCCGAGGCCAGGCCAGTGGGCTGCTGCTGCCGCTGCGCCGCGGCGTGGAGCGCCTCAAGCTGCGAGAAGAAGCGGTAGCTCTTGCCGTCCTGGCGGCCGGCGCGGGCGTCCTTGGTGCGCCTGTAGTACTTGTCCACGTTCTCGAACTTCTCCTTGCACTTCTTGGCGCTCCGGTGGTATCCCAACCCCGCAAGCTTCCTGCAAAGCAAAAAGAAATTGAACCCCAACCCCAACACACAACACGGCCGGTGGCGCCAGTTAGCTCTTTCTGGCGTTCACGTCTCAACCACGGCGAAGTCATGAAGTGGTGATGACTTCGCTGTATGTGCAGTGCGGACAAGTATCTTTCATCAAAGAACGGATGATGGGTCAAAGCTCGTCATCATTCGTCCTCTCACTCCGCTGCGCTCGCTGAAAGGGACCGGACGTACGCGGAAGGAATTGGAATTTGGAAGCGGATCGGAGACATGTAAAAGCGACGACGGAGAGGGAGAGGCACGATCCATCACCCATCACCAATTCACCATTCACCAGTGCTTGGAATCAGCAGAGATGTGGTGATGATGTCAAGTTGATGGCATCGTGTCCGAGGAATATAAACTAAGTGAGGTGGTGACGACAGCGGCCGGCGGCATCGTCAGTGATTGTGAATGCCTGCCTTCCTTCTTCCCCGGAAAACCCGAGCGCATCGAGGAATAGAAAAACAGTGCAGCTAGCCTGCAGTCTGCAGCTGCTGCCATACCCATACTGCCATGCCTGTGCTGCTGGTGCTCGCACGATCACGCCGCGGCACACTGCTGCCCGGGCGCCGGGATCCTTATCGTGTCCCTCGCTGCACCTACCACTTCACTAGGCTCCAATCTCACATGAACCGGGGAGAATTACGCCAAAGGCGCTGAGGGGAAAGGCAGGGGTAAAAAAGATGACAGGATAGCTCGCCATCATTTTACCAGCGACGCCGGACGGCGAGGTGAATTCCGTGAAACCGTTAGCCGCATTCCGCAGCAGGCGAAAGAGAGAGAGAAAGGAGGAATTACGGCTTGCTTTCTCACCTGGCGACGTCCTCCCAGAGCGGCGCTTTGAGGGGGGCGTTCCGGAAGTCGGCGTCCATCTCCGTCCGGATCCTGATGAGCACCAGCGTCTCCTCCCGCGGCCACCGGTGGCCGCCGGACCCCGACGCTCCCGTGCCGCTGCCGCTGCCGCCGCCGGTGTCGGCCGGCACGTCCTCCTCTTGTAGGTTGGCCGCCGCAGCGCCGGCGCCGGCGCCGCCCGCCGGTAATTCCTCGAAATTGGCACCCGGCGTCGTCCCCGCAGGCTGCAGCTGCGTCGGCGGCGGCGGGATGTCGGTGACAGACATGAACCCCGTCGGCGGCGGAGGGAACGGGGCCGTGCCAGCCGTCGGCGGGGCCATGTACGGGGACCCGGCGCCACCATGGTGGTGCAGCATGGCCACCAGCCCACCACCACCTTTCCTTCCCTGCCCAAAACACGAAATTCAGTTGATCTGCCACCTCGTAAGGCCTAGGCAATAGAAAATTGCGGCATCACTTAACCAGTGCCGCGACTAGCTATAGCGGCGTCTCTCTTGTCTCCGGCCTACAACTACGTACTACCAACTACCATTAGTCTAGGAGAGCAATTCAGGCACTGAATTGGGGAGAATTCTTGCTTCTACACCGATCTCTCTCAGTCCCCGTTGCCCTCCCGTCTCTCTCTAGCCACAGGGAGAGTGAGTGCCACAAGGAAGATTAGGGGACTTACGGCGCCTCTGAACGGCGGGTTGGGAGGGAATTGGCAGCGGGGGTGCTGTGCAGCTAGGGGAGGAGGAAGAGGGGGCGGTGGTGAAAGGGATGGGATGGGATGGGGTCATGGACAACTGGAAAGGGGCAAAAGAGGGTGGAGGGCAGCCAGAGAAAGCCAAGAGCCTCTACAAAGGGGAGAGGCTGGGGTATGGTACATGTGTAAACTCCACTAGATACTAGTGCTTTAGGATTTCTTGTATGTTATCTCCCTCACAAGATTTATGAACTCTGTAAACAAGATATCTATGCATTTTATAAAATCTTTGAGATACGCAATGTTATATTATTACTTTTCTAGGAGTAAGTGTACATGCATATCAAGATATATATTTAAGCTCGAAGACAAAACAATATCGGATATTTTGTCTATTCGATTTCTTTGATAAATGTTACGGATATGCATGCCACTGGCTCTGAAGGGGAAATTATATGTGTCCACATGAGATCCGCAATTTTATAAAATATCAACATTTTAGATAACCGTACATTCAATAAATGTTAGGGATAACAATGAGTGATTCCATCCCCAACAGTAAATATAGGTCCTCCCATAGAAGATATCCAAGTTCCAAGACGATTTTTTAATCCCTCTTAATCATTTAATATATGTTCAGATATATAGATGATGTCTGCTACATGTATATGCATATATCTATCTTACATAGATACAATTTTATTCGCAAAGAATACTTATTGTAATTTAATCTATTGATATTATTTGTTTAGCTCTTTGCAAAAATAACATTTCAATAAAAAGAAACTAAGACATGTGTAGGTGTTCATTCTCTTTTAAAGAGGATGAGTTTGAAAAAACTATTACGCAAAATCTTGGAGCTTGTTGGGTTAGGACCACATGGATCACTACCGAGCGAGCAACATTATTTTTACAAATATATTTTTTCATTTATGGAATCGATTAACATAAATTATCTACAAGTAGCATATGATTAATACAAAAAATATGTCACAATTGTATTTACTCAACATCTTATTAAACATACTTCGACCTAACCAAAACAACCAAGTATGAGACAATAAAATGGAAAAAGAATATATATGTGAAAAGTGTATCCACAAGCAAATGATTAGTGTTTCAGTTGTCATATGAGTGTTTTCATGTAGAAATTGTGAGTCAAGTTCATCTCTTAACTTTAAGATGGACCAATGTGAGTTGGCTCATACCAATGTGAGCAATGCGATGATGTCAAATACAACCCAAAGAAGTCTTCGTAAAGAGACATGTGGTCAAATTTGCTTCATGAAAATCTACAAGATAAATATTGTCATCCCAAAAGTCTTTTAAACACCACTTTGTTAGTTTTTTTGTTAGAGATAAGCACACATTCATCATCAAATGAGCATATAATACCAAGATCAGAAAATTGAGAAATAGAGAACACATTATAGCTACATGATAACATGAATCCACAAACAACACATTAGAGAGAGTTAGATCATTAGTGAGAGCAATTTGAACCAAAAGTGACTTGATTTGTGGTATTATAAGGAATTCGGTAGCCAGAACCATGGGGAATACTTAAAAGTTCGTTGTAACATCTTGCTTCCAGTTAGCAACATGAGGAACAATGGAAAGACAGAATGCACGATATAGATGTTTCTTGAACACAAATTTAGCAAGCTCAAAGATCGCAATAAAGAAAGAGGGGTAAGTAGCCATGGGTAGCAACCCAGTATGAGTTGAGAACATATCTCTGTCCTCAAAGTTATTGTGCATTTGATAGAGAAGATGTCCAATTTCAAGCGGTGGATTACCATCATAGAGATTGTTAACTATGACAGTAGCAGATCTGAAGTTATCTCAAAGGATAGGGTAGAGCTCCTCAGGAGGGAGATCATACAGTACCTGGACACCTTTGAGTTTGACATTTTCAGCACGGTCCACCCTCACATGTCCCCAGTTGAGATCAGCAAAGCAAACACCCAACTCTTCTGCCTGAAGGATCTTCTTGACAAGAGACCTGATGAAGTCCTTGCTGACCTCCGCGGCGAAGTCATATCTGGCTTGCGGGTCAGTTTCTCCTGGTAGAACGGATAGATCATCAACAAGTGTTGAAGCATCTGCATATATATATATACCAATCAAGTCGGTATCAAGAACATTATCTTCTAGAGAGGTGAACATCTTTATATAGCTGGTCATATGTTGTGTACATCCACTATCAAGAACCCATTGACTTCCTCTGGCTTTGTAGTTTACCTACACACAATGACTCAAGATTGAGATTTAGGAACCCAAGCAATTTTGGGTCTTGGTACGAGTAACAAGAACTTTGGGAATCCAGATTTTCGTAGGAGGCTTGACTTTAGCCTTGAACCCAATGAACTTCACCTCCACCTTGTCATTATTATGTTTCATCAACAAGAAATGATTAATAGTCAACAAATTTCAACATCGCAACTAACTATTTGTACCAAAATAATAGTGTTGCAAGATATTTTTACTTGCATAGCCAATAACTACGATCTTAGTTGATGCCTTGATTTGCGAAAACAGCTGATTGCTACCCTTGGAATTACAAGATCGATGACATTGTCAAGCTGTATAGTGAATTATGAGTTTAGGCGTAGTTTCACAATCATTATTAATAAATATTATTACACACTCACCTTTAGCAAGTCAACAATCTCATCTCTACTTGTAACAAGGCCGATAAGTCCTTTCCCAATAATGTCAGGAAGGGCATCAGTTATAACCTACAAGGAAAATTGTTAGGATAGGAAGCAAGAACATGCCACCATTATTATGTTTCATCAACAAAAATGATTATTTTTAACATAGATCTATATTATGAAGGCAAGATATGCAAAGGACATGTAGGAATGGGGTGCTCGCTTGTGTGATGGTTGGTTATCTTGCAATGTTAGCAATACGGCCCAACCTCCTTCACAAAGCACTCATAGAGTTCTGGTGACTTAGAAACATCTTTTATGGGTGGTAGGTGTCAGCATCATAAGAACGGGGTCCTCTTAGTCAGTGACTGATGGATAGGGCCCACCATAAGTCTCTCTAAGAAAGGGATTAGTGAAGACAAAGAAGGAAGCTTATCTCCAGCTTCTGGAATGACGTCATAGTCCCGGGAGCATCCCCGGGCACTCTTGGTTTCGCGGAGAAGGAAGAGTAGGAACATTAGCCCGAGGAGGAGACGGTTGACAAGATGGCACGGGACTGGCAGCTGCCTCATCCCCATAAAATTGCCATAATTATAGGGAGACTGACGGAACATGCCCGCAAGGGCCCGTTGGGGCCGAGCCTGACCCTGACATGGCGTACACGCGACGCCTATCCCCCTCAAGAGCGCGTCTGGTGCCATCCGTGTGCACTGCGTCGACGTGGAAAAAGACCGAAGGCGGGTCCCACGGACACAAGGAGGGGCCCACGAGAAGACAGGAGAGGAGGCCGAGAAGCGCGAATTAACGTAAGGATCTCCTGAGAGGCGTCCCGATAGGAGTCCCGAGGGCCCTCCCTCACGTGGATCTACAACTGGCTGTGCATGGCTAGGACCCACAAACACTAAGAATGTGTCAGTACGTGAATGGCGGAAAGGATAACCTGACAAGGGTCGTATAGTGTTGTGGGCACCCCCAAGCAAAGGGGTACGTTCACAATAGAGGCAACATGCTGAAACCGCGATAGGATTACTATAAGAGGAAGGAGACAACCTTTCCTTCGGGGACAGAAGACACAATGACAACGAACACAACCTATGTGAGCCATCTCCAAGAACAATACAATCGCTTTTATCCTCCAGGAGGCCCGAACCTGCCCAAATTATTTGTGTCTTTGTTCATCATCCAATCACTCTAAAACCACACCGATAGTCACCTCACTAAGTGTAAGAACACTCCCCGAGGCCGAATCTCTAAAAGGGGGTCCCATTAGATCCTTGCTTAAGGTGTTAATCCACCGTCAGTGGGAAGGAGCAAGTCCTCTTGAGCCATAGCATCTTGCATTGTACTAGAGGATCCTTGTGTGATTCCTCTGCCTTGGTCAATTTCTTCACACAATACCAATCAGTCCCTCAACAACCATTTTTTGATCAAACACATCCTTAAGCTAATATTATGATCTATAAAGATTAATGCAAAAAGTCATTTTTGATCGAATTCTTTCCATTCTCAATTTTTGTTGTTGTATAGTTGTGATCAATCAGTTAAAAGATGCAAACATGCCAATGTTTAGTTCTTTATCTTGCAAGTGTTCTTTCATGTTTAATTTGATCTGGATCATAGAACAACATGCATTCTTGAATATGTTTTGCACAACTTGCCACACCATTCTCTTCGGCGCTATACATATTTATTCAGCAAGTATTTTAATTTAACTTTACTCTCCATACATTTTCCATAGAATACAATGCAACGGTAAATACATTTTTACATTCCAAATTAAACACACTTTTTAATGTACAGCTTCTAAGCATGCATGCCACTACACCATGCATTGGCCTACTGTTTTGTTTTTAACTAACACCAAAAAACAATGTAAAATGATGTAGCTACAACAAAAGAAAAGAAGGAAAATGATTGTTTAGTATAGCAAGATCATATATGTGTGGGGTTTTATGTCGATCATGTGTCCACATATGTGAAAATTGAGGGACAGAGAATAACCTAAGGGTAAATATGACTTTTCATATTAGGCTCATGCTAGTATTGAGAAAAATATCAACACAAGGATAAGTTAGACTCAAAACTAAAAGATCAGGACTATATTGACCCATCTAAAAGTTGAGGAACAAACTTGAACCCTAGGGTAAAGTGGAGGGACCATAATGGCTATTTTCCTTCACAAAATGAAACGTATTGAGTGCGTCAAATATGTACCTTTACTAATGTTAATGTGATAATCTCTTATCATTGCTACTATTTCAGCTTCGCTGTCTGATGCTGACATCTCGTGCAATGTGGTGCTTTATTGGGAAATTGTTGCTTTGTTGTGAGCTTTTGGTGCATCGTTAAAAATGTACTTACCGTTGTAATGTAAAAATGAAAAAATAGGAAATGATGTCCTGCTATCTCTACTCGCTATGTCTATCTTCCCTTTGGTTTGAATTGAGTTTAGGAAGACCGTACTATAAAAGGGGATGCGAATGGAAGTTCTAGATGCTAACAACCTATGAGAGACACACACACCCTTTGCACTTGCACTGTCTGAATCTTTTGGGAAAAATTCAGCTTCTATCGGAAGTTCCGCCCCTAGGCTGGAAGTATCGATAAGGGGTTTTCTGTCTCTGCTCTCTCTGCCTCGGAAGTTCAAGCCATGGGTCGGAAGTTCCGACAAGGGCCTCTCTGTCTGGCTCCATATCTCTTATCGGAAGTTCCGGCCTCATGTCGAAAGTTCCGAGAATCACGTTTCAGCACAGTAACGACTAGTTCTTGGAGCTCAGGTATTTATACCCCTCCTCCTCTCCTTTCATTTGTTGCTGACCTACTCCAAGACAAACACCTCCTTGAGCATTCAGTACTCTTCTCCACTTCCTTCTTGAGCTAACTCTTGAGTGATTTGATCTAGGGCTTGGGTGAGAGAAGTGTTGAGGTGTGAGATTGAGAAGGCTTGACTGTGTGGTTCATCACTTTCTTCTCAAGAGCACTTGAAGCATCTCCGGGTATTAATTCATATTTGTTACTCTTGAAGCTTGCTTCTAGACGGTTAGGTGTCGTCGGTTGAGTACCCTCTCCGTGTGGAGCACCCGAGAACATTTGTATTACCCTCTCCAGTGAGCACCAATCTTCCTTTGTGGTTGATTGGGTGAGGCAAGTGACTCTTTGTGATAGCCCTTCTTTTGTGAGAACCTCAACGGAGACGTAGCCTTCCTTAGTAGAGGTGAATTTCGGTAAACAAATCTCTTGTCGCGTGTGCTCATTGTGTTCTTCACTTTCTATTAACCTAGAAGCTTGTTTTGACCCGATCTATATATTTGTGTTGTTCCGTGACGAATCTTTGACTGCAGGTGGTTCTTAGCATCTATACTTAACTTTTGATTCATTTAGATTTGGCAGTTTCACTTTAGCTTGTGCATTTAGTTCGAAACTCCCCTGTCCGGTTGGAAGTTCCGCCCCTGTACCGGAAGTTCCGACCATATTTAACCACTGCGAAGAATGTTCAGGATTTTTTGAAGTGATCCAGCAGCCAAAACTGCTCAGTAGCAATCGTGAGACGTGGAGGAAATTAGTACTCAGGCTGCTGGATCCATATACAACAACATTTGTGTCGTATGACACGTGGAGCGTCCCATGTATGAATGTCATATTGACATGTGCGCCCACATCTGATCCTTGGCGGTGCTACCAAGCACAATTTTTCTCTACATGTTATTTTCAAACAAGTAGGAGTATTGCCAAAATTTTCAAAATATGGCAACGCGATGCTGCGAAGTTGCGCTGGCTGCACAATCCGCTGCACGATGAGCCAAACGGCAATCATAGAGCAGCGAGCGGATAGACGGCCGGATGTGATGTGTCAGAGATGCGTGATCCAAGGAAACGCCCTGCTGCAGGCGCAGGCGGTACGCGCGAGCAGGCAGGGGACACACGTACAGAAGTCAGAAATGCATGCCCGGCCCGGACACCCGTCCATCGCTAGCGACACCGGTAGGGGGCAAGCAAACAGGGGTGGCCGCTGGCCGGAGGGAGCGGAGAGCCGGCGGCAGGCGCAGCGAGCAATCAATGAACGGGCACCGGCGCTCGCTTCTGCTGCGAGTTGGGATTTGCCGGTTCCGTGCACGGATCGCTGCTCCCTTGGCGTGGCCTCGCCGAGCCGAGCTAGCCGCGGTGCCGGCCGGGAGCCCGGGACCCGGCCAGCCGGGCCAGGCTCCGTCCGCTCCGCTCCATTCTGTCGTCGGTGGCATGATCACTGCAATCAGGCTGCTGGATCACTGCAATGCCAAGCTGACCTGTTGTTTGAGATAGATACACGTGCTGTTTGCGTTTCCCTGAAAGAGGAGCTGAGGAGGTTTGGTTGGCCGGCACTGTGTTTGAACATCGATGAGGCTGCGTGCCCAGAGCTTGTTTTGCAAACTTTGGGATCCCGTAGGTGGTGGCAATGGAAGAGCAGTGGGCCGTAATCGTGCAGTGCCGCCGCAACGTGTATAGTTATGTCTACGCATGCATCCGTCATTTTGAATGTTTCGCGCCTGCAATGTAGTACAGTACGTTTCTTTCTCGATCAGCAACACAAAAAACCCCCAATCATTCACTCCGGACAGACACAGTAGCGAGTTATTGATACGTACGCGCGCGGGCATAAATCGCTGCACACGTCGGGCGTGAACCAACCCCTCCGTCGTCGGTCGAAGCCTCGAAGCCGAACCGTGCCGTAAAACGGTAAACACACGACACGAGCCACCCAGCCGACCGGCCGAATAGCCTCACGTGTGGTGTCGATAGTACAACGGCCTCCGGTCCCCTCTCGCGGCCACTGCACACGTCGCACACACCCCCCCGTGCCGTCGGAATCCGCGCGTTTCTCCGGGAAAAAAAAAACGAGCGCCGCCCCGGCGGTTATACCCACATGGGAAAGGCCCGGAGAGCCGGAGACGGTGTACAGGCGGCCGGCGGGAAGCTGCGCCGTGCCGCCGCCCTGCGCGCGGGGTCGTCGAGATCCTGCGGGCTCCGGTGAGGCGGTGACGCGTGGGGTGGCCGAGTGGCGCGCTGCCTGCCGAGACGACGGCGATCCTCGGCGGCGCGCGGCCGGCGCCCATATCCGGCAAGAGGTTGGGTGTGACGGGAGGTACTAGTAGGTAAGGGTCCCCCGGCCGTGGACACGAGTGCGCGCGCAGCTTCGGAGTGAAGGCGCAGCAGCGCGGCACGTTGCGTTGGCCGGTACGGTGCTCTTCGTCAGATGCAGCCGTGCAGGCTGTGCTGCTGCTGCTGTTTCTGGATCAGATGAGTGAGAGAGGGCCCGGGAGGGTGCCGGCTCGTAACTAGTAGGTTATGGCGTGTTTGGCATGCATGGTGAACCATACTGTTCGAATTTGGAAGTGGAGAATTTTCAAAAAAAAAGAATTTGGAAGTGGAAGCGGAAGCGGCCCTGCCGGCAGGCGAAACACATCCTCCTGGCGCATTGAACGGGAGGGAGCATGGATCGTAGACGAAGTTTTGCAAAAATCCTCTAGACTATAGTTGTTTAGAAGAGTCGCACAAGTACATTTAGATTCGATTTCTCGTTGAAGCATATTTACAAAACTGATTTTTACGGAGAAGATTACTTCTTCATAATAATGAAAAATTTTGGGACTCTTCACTCCATCATATCTAATTTTTTTTATCATAGAACTTTTGCCTGTTTGTAAGTAGTTCAAGCCTCCTGTTTTACCGTCTCTAGCCTAGTTGGTTAGAGAAGTTAAGACATGATTGCAAGTACATTCAGATTCAAAGCAGATTTATGGAGTTGGTTTCTAAAAATATTCTGAAGATTTTCTAGACCTGAAGAAGATGATTTCTTCTTAATGAAAAATCGTGGGACTCTTCGCTCCATCTGATCAGTTTTTGTTTATCAAAGAAGTTTCTACGGTCTTCAAGCTACGTTTTTTACAATCTTTTCAAATGGATTGCTGCAGGTCGTAAGATGTGGCGATGCCCTCCCTAGGGGGCGCGCCGGGCGCGGCAGCCGGCAGCTCACTGAAATCGTGTTTGGTGTGCTTACCGCTGTATGGGCCGAAGAAAACAAGGAATTTGGGCCTCCTTCCAGCATATCGTCGTGCGGGGCTCGAACATGATCTCTGCAGAATAGTTGGGCCTTTGCTTAGGCCGAGAGAACTTTAACTACATAGAAACCATTAGATTCCTCTAAAAAACCCTTTAGATTAACTCAAAAAAAAAAGCATAGAAACCTTTAGATACCACATCGGTGGAGTACAATGGAGATATACGAACTGATAACCTTGTCCGAAACATCATTGGCACCTCGTGGCAGGCGTGGGTAGCAATCAAATATTGTCAATGATTTCAGAATGATATTGTTATTACTGGAGTACACTTCATGATGTACTTAGCTTTTTTTTAGTCGTTTACAGCGCACAATACTACCAAATAGTATGGAGTACATCTGGTTTTTTGATATCGGTAAATTTATAATTTGCACGAATTATATTATTTAGATTTTTCTTTTTTCCTCCCCGCACTCAATTAAGAAAGACTTGATAAATTTAAACAATGACATTTCATATATTTATAATTATATTCTTATACTGCCCATACTAATCATGCATACTGTCTATACTACAGCCTAGGGTGTTTAGTAGTATATAATTAACCTCAACTGTTAGATCTTTTATACGAGTCCTTTTCGAACAACAATAGTATAGAGTAGTATTGTGCATCGTAAAAGACTTCTTTCGGCCGAGTTCATTCCACCGTGGAAAGCAATTCTTTTTAGTTACATTGCAAATTATGAGTATAAAATAATATTGCATCTTCTTAGTATATAACACGCCGATTTGCGATATATGTGCTTATTAATCTGTTCCTCGTGAGAAGGAAAACATGTAATGAAATGTCGACGATTGCCTGCATGTAATGCCTAACTGCTTAAAAGTTAAAACCACCCTTCCTTCTCTTCGGAGGAGCTATTTGACCAAGATTTTCTTTTTTAATTGGAGCATTTTTACCACGACTTACAGCATTGGGAATCAACCTTGACGATGCCGTAAATCGCTAACTTTACAGTGCAGGTCAACTAAAGTACAAAAGGCTACTATAAAAAAGTTCAGGTCCAATTCTCTCGAGCAGTCAGTCAGTCGGTCAGTCAGTCAGTCCGCATTGGCCCGGCCGGCCTTTCGTGTTTCTCGGTATCAGCTCCCTTTTCAAAACCTGCTGCAAGTTTACACTGTCCCTTTCCGGCTGCTCTCTGAAACTCGATCAGTTGGCTTTCCCATTTCCTTTTGCAAGTGCCACACGCTACAAACTTCAGAAACTTGTTCGTGCAACTCTGCGTGCTACCCCTACTGGCCTACTTCGTACTAGTTATATACAGTACTTTAGTAATCTAGAGTACTCCCTCCGTTCCGTTTTCACAGTCGCTAGAAAACTGTGCCCCCCTCACATTTTCATTTCCCGACCGACCAACATATCGGGACAGAGGGTGTACGTGTATTAGATTGTTTATTGGTTTTTTTGCAGGCAACAGAAATTAAATAGTATAACACTTTATTTTACAAGAAAGAACAGGGAGCGAAAGCGAAAGGCACTTTGTATTGCTGTCAGTGGATTGCTGACATTTGAGGTTAGCTGCGGCCTCGACGTGTGTGTTCGCTGTCATTGGGAGGTGGTTGCACGGTTGAGCTCTTCGTGCACGTCGTCTAGCACCGGCCAGTCGAGTTTCTGTTCGTGCTCAGCAAAGAAGCAGTGGGTGCGTTAAGAGTCCAAACTTCTCCAAAATACACTATGCAAAAAAGAAGATTCCTCATCACATCAAACATCACATCAAAAATGTCGGTACATGCATAGAGTACTAAATGTAGATGAAATAAAAAACTAATTACACAGTTTGGATGTACTTTGCGAGACGAATTTTTTGAGCCTAGTTAGGCCATGGTAGGACAATATTTACCACAAGCAAACGAAAAGTGCTACGATACTTTTCAGTTCGGAACCGTGCTTTTCAGCCCAAAATCTATGCAAAATCTCAGAATTTTGCATCTTAATTTTGGAATCTAAACACACCCAGTGTGGATTTGTGTTTTGTCTGTGACCAACAACAAGTGGAGAGCATCCTTCCTGAGCTTTCTTTTCTGTTCGTGCCGGTAAAAAAAAATGAAAGTGTATCGAATGTGGGCTTGGATTACTTTAAGGCCCGCACAACCACGGGAAACAGTTTGGGCGACGCGACGTTTACGTGCTGCCGCTTTGTCCGGCCGCCCCCGCCCCGCCCCGCGTTGACGAAGGGAAGGCCGTGGAGCCCGCCGGCGCCCCGCGGCGCGACGCGACGGCGACCGCTGCTCCTCCTCTGCGGCCACGGCACGCTTGCTGCCCCTCTGTGGTGTGGCCTCCCCGTCTCCCCGGTCGCCGGGGAAACGCGGACGAACACGAACTCGTAGCTGCAGAGCAGGGAGGGGCACGGGACGCGCGCGCGGGGGTGGCGGGCTGGTGGCGCAGAAGAGCCGCGGCTGGGCTGGGTGGGGACGACGGCGGCGTGGAGCGGGCGCGGCGGGAGTGGGCGGGGCGGGGCTAGCATGCAGATGCAGAGCCCTGGGCGCCCCCGTGCCGGCCATGCGCGGGACAGGCCCTGACCTCGTCACGTCTCCTCCACTTGTCCGCCCCGGTCCCCGAGCGGGCGCTGCACCTGCACGGCGCGCCACACGGGCCTGGACAAGCGACTTGACGCGACCGGCTGCTGGCTGGCTGTGCCGCGTGACCAGGTCGTGGCGCGGGCCGGCTTGCATTGTGCAGTTGTGTTGATGCTGACGATGATGTCGCATGTACAGTACTATGCACGTTCGTGTAGAGACTGAGTTCAACAATAGAAGGCATTTTGGAGAGGCAAAATGATGTTTGCCTTCTATGCACAGTATTTTGCACTTCGTTCGCATCCCTTCGGCTCCAACAACAATGAGCAAACGCATTTCCCAGCTCCTTCTCCTCCTCCCTTTCTGCTTTTCTTCTTCCTCCGGACAGACACAGACAAGCTCGGCTGATCGAGCTTCTTCGGCCAAATTCGCGGCCCCTGCTCCACCTTCCTCAAATCACTGCCGCACCCACCTCCTGCACCTCCTCCTCTACCCCTGCAGCCCACCAAACGCCGAGGCCACCTAGTAAGCCGCCGGGGATTCAAGATCCTGCGGCCGCTAGCGCCGCTCGGCCCCAACCACCACCTCAAACTGTGCGCTCGGGGAAGGGGCAAATCCGCCGGCCTCCTTCCTCTGGATGCGGAGCAGGGTAGTGCGGCGTTGCAGAGGCCATGTGATGGGCCAGCTCCGCGGCGGGAGAAGCGCCGGGCGGCTCCACGGCGGTGCGGGGCAGCTCCACGACGGGAGAAGCCGTCAAGGCCGGCGGCGGTGGCGCGGCCACGGCGGAGAGACGGGCGCTGCGACGGCCCTCCTCCCGCTCCTCCTCTGCCGGCCTCGGGAGCGACGCAAGGCGCGGGCCCGCCTCCTCCTCCGTCTCTCTCCTGCCTGGCGGCGGCGGAGCTCCGCCCTTCCTCCTCGCGTCGGCCGCCGGAGCTCCCTCCTCCGCCGGACGTGCTCACCGGTCCTCTCCCTTCCTGCGGCGGGCTCGAATGCCTTCGAGGAGAGAGGTGATGCAATTTTGCATCCCCTCTCTCCTCCAAAGGCAATTTGCCTTCCCTTTTGCCTCATCTGTTGGAAGTGTTTCTTGTGATGCACAGTAGCTACTCGTAAGGCAAAAATGCAAATGGCTCATCTGTTGGACTCAGCCTTAAAGATCCATCCATTCCACGACATGCATTGCAGTGGTGTCAGCGTACATGCCACCCACTAGGGTCTTGTTTAGTTCGTGGGAAAATTTGTCTTTTCAACGTTTTGAACTCCTGTAGCACACCGTAGCACTTTCGTTTATTTGTGGTAAATATTAGCTCCTGACCAACATGTACATGCAGTGGAGTCGAGTTGTGAAATCGATAGAACAGTCAAAGTTCCCTTCTGACCTGAATTAGAGTGCCTATAACGACAATTACTGCATTATACTACAACCATTCCAAATGGTAGGTTATTTTGATTTTTCTATATACTACATGAATTTTCATAGTAAAATATTATTTTTCTGGGTACATGGATTTTATAGCAAAATCAGTCTGTGTATCTTGAAATAGAATCTAAAATAACATTCATTATCAAATGGAAGGAGTAAGAGAAATCAAAATAAATCATGTCCTTAATCCTCAAGACGCCATCATTCCAAAGATGTCCAATAGTGTCGATATATACACTACCGGTCTCCAGGAAAATATATGCCAAAACCTATGGCCGGCCAACACAATCGCTTTCTCGGTTGCCTACGGGAGAGGGAACGAGCTTGAGTCCATGGTGGTATTGAATCTTTCGTTCTCTGCACACACACCGCATTGACGCAGCTGCAGCAGATCTGACGACCCACACCCCCACGCCAGGCCACAGTCGTCCAGCACTCCACAGCTTGGGACAGCGGCATTCTACGACGTACACACGTAGTACTCCACTGAATACGCGTCACACGCATGTCTCCCATTCATCACTGCCGATTTTGAAATTATTTCGGACTGCCACCGTACCAAACTTCTGAAAAAGGAAAAGGTAAACCTCACTCCGATTTTAGAATATCAGAATTTGGTGCTATCCTTTCCACAAGGGCTACCTTCTCCAATGTCGCAACTTTGATTATTGTAGTTTTAGGATTTGGGGGTATATATAGTGGCGGTGTGGCAAGGTGCTGGTGCAGTGGCTGGTGGCGCAGTTGTTGTCATATGCAATGTATTCAAATGTTCTTGCAGTGGGGGAGGCGATGTAACTCCTACTAGTCGGAGACAAGTTAGCATGGTTAATTGGTTAGGTCGGATCTATAACGGGGAGATATAAGAGACAAGAAATTCACGTTTTTGACCCCAAAACAACGGGGATGATGGGCAGCTTAACCCTTTGTAGAAGACAAGAAATCTGTCTGATATTATCCTTTCGGAAAAAAAATCATTTTACTCCTCTCACCTATTTACTTTTTCCACTTAACCCCTCAACAAAATTTAGTCTCACTTTACTCCCTTGAACTATTTAATTTGGTCCAATCTACACTCTAATTAGTTTTATCTTTTTTCCCTTCACATATAGGTTGAGTTTCAATTTTAAATTTTGCCAGTTGACTTATAGCATGATGCTCTATGTTAGAAAACACAATAACACTTTTTCATGACTAATTTGTGTACAATTTAGTATATCTCAGATCAATTTTGTATTAAATATTTCTAACCTATGAAAATTCTTAGTATAATTTTTAAACATAAGACATCATGTTTTGTATTTGTTCATAAATTTGAACTCAAAATTCAACTTATACAAAGAAATAAAAAAGAGAAAACTAATTAGGGTGTAGATTGGACCAAATCAAATAGTTCAAGAGGGTAAAGTGAGCCTAAATTTTGTTGAGGGGGTTAAACGGACAAAGTGAATAGGTGAGGGGAGTAAAATAGACTTTTTCCTATTCTTTTTGTGGATTTACTCTTTTAGAAATTAATTAAGTATGCATACATCTACAAAATTTTCTTGGTGGTGGTGTGAAAATTACAGCACCAATTTAAATTTGTCAGGTGTCGGGGACGGTAATTAGGGGTCCCCTAACTAAGGGGATAATCACCCTCGTTAAACGCAATCCGCCCAAGGATTGTTCCCCGAGCCCCGGTCACGGGACATCACGGGCCCACGGCCTACTACGGCCCGGCAGCAGCCACCCCGAGAAGGCCCGCTTGACCGCCTCGCTCGAGGGCTCCGGCTCCTCAAGCAGATTTCCGTCTCGCTTGAGAGCTCCGGTCCCTCGAGCGAATTTCCGCCTCGCTCGAGGGCCCCGGTCCCTCGAGCAGGTTTCCGCCTCGCTCGGGGGCTCCGGTCGCTCGAGCAGGTTTCCGCCTCGCTCGAGGGGTTCGGCCCCCCTCGAGCTGGCAGCCGTCTCCATTTCGCCCGACAGCGGCATTTAATGCCCAGCCACGCGGCTGGACGCCGAAGTCAAGGGTGAATCTTCCCCCACGCCACGCATCTGACATGGTCAGACCGGCTGACACCACCACAGTGCGGCCTAACCCGCCATTGTGTAGCCATCCCTGGCACTGTGCGGGCGCTGCGCGGCCCTGTGCAGACAAGCAGGGGTCATTCCCTGGCACTGTACCACCTGCTCCCGTCCTCCCCTGCAGCAAGACCCTCGAACCGGCATGGGTGCACCCTCGAAGGGTGTACGGGCGGTGAGCGGGCGTGCGCCCCGATTGACGTCGCCGTACGGGCGACGTGCGCCACGTCCCCTCCGCCAACTCCGGCGCCGCATGGCCATCCCGGGCGCTGTGCGGCCATCCCCGGCGCTGTGCCACCACACCTGCCACTGTGCGACGAGACACGCAGCGCTGTACGGACGGACGGACCGCGCAGATGGCCCAACTTCGCGAGCTGGAGGCGAAGCTGAACGCAGAGCGCGAGCAGCTGCGACAGCTGAAGGCCACGCTCGAAAAAGACACGGCCGGCCCCTCGACACTGGGGACGCGCGCTGCAGGACGCGTGGCCCGCGAGCGCATCAACTCCGACGTCGACGTAGAGGAGATGCCAAACCTGGCAAGGGCCAGCCAGAAGCTCGTGGCTGCGGCGACTTTGATTCGGGCCATGCCCGAGCCGTCGACGCCCGAGGGTCATAACCTGCGCCGCGAGGCACAGGCCCTCATCGAGCAGGCTGCGGTGCAGCAAGCCGAAAGCTCCGCGTCCCGCATGCGCCATCAGTCTGTCACGAAGGCTGGGGGGCGGCAGGGACCAGGAGGCATCGGTTCATACTCCGCACCGAGCGCCTACCGTCCACGAAGGCAACCAGAGGACTCCTGCCAAGGATCGGATTCGGGATACGCGCGGCGCGGCCAACGACGGCGACGCCCGCAACATCCTGAACAAGAAGAGGCAGGATGCCACCCCGTCGCACGGCTACAACCCACGGCGCGATGGGCGATACGACAGCCGGGAGGACAAGAGCCCGTCACCGGAGCCGCCGGGCACGCGTGTGTTCGGGCGAGCGATCCGCACGGCCTCGATCCCCCCGCCCTTTCGCCAGCCGACGACCGTGAATAAGTACTCGGGGGAGACGGACCCCCGGGTGTGGCTCAACGACTACCACCTAGCGTGCCAGCTGGGCGGCACCACCGACGATGCCATGATCATCTGTAACCTGCCGCTGCACCTGGCAGACTCCGCGCGGACATGGCTCGAGCACCTGCCCGCGAACTAGATCCACGACTGGGACGACCTGGTCAGGACGTTTGTGGGCAACTTCTAGGGCACGTACGTGCACCCCGGGAACTCCTGGGACCTCCGAGGCTGCTCCCAGAAGGCTGGTGAGTCCTTGAGGGATTTCATCCGCCGCTTCTCCAAGAGCTGCATCGAGCTTCCGAGCGTCGGTGAGTCTGAGGTTGTGTACGCCTTCTTGGAGGGCACGACTTGCCGGGACTTGGTGCGCGAGTTGGGGCAGAACCCTCCCACCAGCGTCAACGAGCTGTTCGACATCGCCACCAGCTACGCTTCCGGGGAGGAGGCGGTGGGGGCGATCTTCGACGGCAAAAAGGGCAAGCGGGTCGAGGAGGCGCCCGCGGAGGCAGCAAGCCCAAGGAGCCCTCGAAGAAACAGAAGCAGGGCAAGAAATCAAGAAGAACCAGGGCAAGAAGCCCATGGAACAAGATGAGGGCCCCGAAGAGGTCAACGCGATCGACGCCGCCAACAAGGGGGCTCGAGGTCCCCCTCGAGGCGGGGTCTTCGACGACATGCTGAAGAAGCCCTGCCCGTACCACAAGGCCCCTGTCGCTCACACCCTCGAGCAATGCGACATGCTCAAGAAGTACTACAGCCGTGTCGCCGCAAAGGAGGACAATGCCAAGAAGGATGCGAGTGACGGGGGCAAGGATGGTTTCCTGGAGGTGGAGAACGTGTTCTTCATCTTCAGGAGGCCCACCGTCGATATGACGTTGCAGCAGCGCAGCCGTGAACATCGAGAGGTCTACTCCGTTCACCCGGCCGTGCCGTCATACCTCGACTGGTCGGAGGAGACGATCTCCTTCTTTCGTGAAGACCACCCGGATCACATCCCCAATCCGGGACAATACCCGCTTGTTGTCGACCCCATCACCGGCAACACACGGTTCTCCAAGGTGTTGATGGACGGAGGCAGCAGCCTCAACATCATGTACTCCTCAACCCTGGAGCTCATGGGGATTGGGTTGGACAAGCTGCGGCCCAGCAAGTCGCCGTTCCACGGCGTTGCGCCGGGCAAGCGGGTCCAGCCTCTCGGGCAGATCGACCTGCCCGTCTGCTTCGGCACACCGAGCAACTTCCGTAAGGAGGTCCTCACCTTCGAGGTGGTGGGGTTTCGGGGAGCGTACCACGCCATCCTTGGCCAGCCCTGCTACGTTAAGTTCATGGCGGTCCCGAACTACACTTACCTGAAGCTCAAGATGCCGGGGCCCAAAGGCGTCATCACGGTGGGCCCATCATTCGAACACGCGTTGGAGTGCGACGTCGAGTGCGTTGAGCGTGCTGAGGCGCTTGCGCATGACGAGGCCCTCGTGGCGGATTTGGAGAAGCTGGCCAACGAGGCCCTCGACTCCACCAAGAAGCACGCCGGTAGCTTCGAGGCCGCGGAGCACACCAAGGTTGTACCCCTCGACCCCAGTGCCCCCGAGGGCAAGGTGCTGAGGGTCAGCTCCACCCTCGACCCGAAATAGGAAGTGATGCTCGTCGACTTTCTCCGCGCCAACGCTGACATCTTTGCGTGGAGCCCCGCGGACATGCCGGGCATTCCGAGGGAGGTCGCCGAGCACTCACTTGATATCCTGCCCAACTCCAAGCCGGTATCTCAGCGTCTGCGACGATTTGACGAAGAGAAATGCCGGGCGATCGGAGAGGAGCTGCGAAAGCTCTTAGAGGCCGGATTCATCAAGGAGGTGTTTCATCCAGTGTGGCTAGCTAATCCTATACTAGTTAAGAAAAAGAATGGGAAGTGACGGATGTGCATTGATTATACCGGTTTAAATAAAGCATGTCCCAAAGTTCCTTTTCCTTTGCCACGGATTGATCAAATAGTTGATTCCACCGCGTGGTGTGAGTTGCTATGCTTCCTTGATGCGTATTCCGGTTACCACCAAATTAAGATGAAGGAGTCCGACCAGCTCGCGACCTCCGTTATCACACCATTTGGAATGTTTTGCTACATGACGATGCCGTTCGGTCTCCGAAATGCTGGGGCAACATACTAGCGATGCATGCTCCACGTCTTCGGGGATCACATCGGGCGGACCGTTGAGGCATACGTCGACGACATCGTAGTAAAATCCAGGAAGGCGGACGACCTGGTGAACGACTTGTGGGGGATATACCCCTCGGGTCCCACACGGAGGGGCTTCATGACGTGTATACGTATATGGAGATGGGCCCACCCGTGTGGAGATACGGTACGGCGTACGGATCAGGATGAGGCAGCGCCTGAGGAGATATCATCCCATGAACGAAGATCGGTTAGTTAGGAAAGATATTGCTTGAGCCGGAAGGCCAAATCTTGTAATCGGTTAGCTATAGATTCCTTGAGATCTGTAAACCCTGCCCCCCAGGCTATATAAGGGCGGCAGGGACCCCCCTCAGAAACAACTCCCTGCAGTACTCTGGGGACTGCGGACACAGCCGAGTCGTGCTACTGGTCAGACTCCTTTCTTCCGGGTATATGGATCTGAGGCGGTGCTCCCTACCGACCTCATGTTCAATGCACCGAGAGTTGAAGTATACGACGAAAACGAGGCTAAGAAGGCGTGGATTGAGGATATCGACAACATCGAGGAAGGACGGCTCGCGGCAACGATTCAGGCAGCACGGTACGCCCAAGCCTTGCAGCGTTATCATGATAAAAACATGCAGGAGAGAGCTTTCTGCGTCAGAGATCTAGTCCTGCGCAGGATCCAAAGCAAGAAGGACATGCACAAGTTAGCAGCCCCATGGGAGGGGCCATTCATAGTGAAGGAAATCAGCAGGTCCAGTGCTTATCGGCTAATGCGGGAGGACGGCTCGGATGTGCCCAATTCATGAAACATCGAGCACCTACGCCGCTTCTACCCATAATAAAGCTATGTATCATTTTCTGTTCAAAGTTCTTCGTACTTTATCCATGTTAGCAGTCTATGGCAATGAATTCAGTTTCATGTCTCATGAAGTTTTTCTACTTCGCTCTTACATCTACTTACATGCTCTTTCTCACCCAAGTTTCAATTCTGAAACCTGGGGACTGCTTTACATACAACAAAGTTTTCCATGTTAAAACTAAATAAACGCTCATCTAACACGGATCTTACGACTCATAAAGTACTCGGTAGCATACGTCTTAAATCGTGGGTCGAGGTTTTCGCCAAGCTAAGGTACTATGCGTGTATGAGAGTACGCCCTCTGCACTAGGAAACTAAGGCCAACGAGCCTACGATTTCCCGTAATAGCCTAACTACTAGAGAAATTAACAGTACAAAGATACCGTCAGAGTAAAGCGCCTACTTAAAAGTACCAAATGTCAACGAATTAAAGTATCGGTGCACCCACAGCACCACAAAATATTACAACTTTTAACTTTTAAAGTTTTTATGGTTGGGACAGGAGGGCATCACCATCAGCTTCTTCATCGACCGCCGCCACGACGTCGTCGGCAAGCTGCTCCGCCGTGTCCTTCACCTCCTCCAGCTGTAGCTCAGCCTGCTGTGGTGATGTTCCGCGAGCAAAGCCACCGCGGAAGCGATCCACGCTGATCGAGGGGTAGAAGGAGCGGAAGACGGCGAGGCAGTGGCTGGCACTCGCCATGCCGACCTCGCGAAGACAACTGGGGAAGCGCGCCGCCGCCGCCTGGGCACGCTCCAGAAGGGTTGGCGGGCGCACCACCGGATCACCGAACTGTCGCACGGAGGAGGACTCGGCAAGGGGCGCAAGCTCGTCCAGGATGGGGCGCAGCGCCTCGCCGAGAGCTTTGAATTGAGCCCTCTCCGATGCGATGCGGGCCTCGAGATCTGCATATTGGGCAAATTGTTTTTGCCGGAAATCTGCTCAACGTCAGGAGCACTTATCGACAAACATTCAGGGATAACACGGGAGTGCAAGGTAACCAACCTGACAGCTCTTTTCTCGCCACAGCAGCCTGCCTGCACGCCTCCTGGCCATCCTGCCGGAGCTTCTTCATGCGGCCCCACAGGGATTTGAGCTCCTCCTCCGCCTTGGCCCGAGCTGTTGCCAAGAGATGATCAACACGAAGCACTCGGGCAACGGCGAAACAGAAGCAAAACATAATCAACATACCTTGCTGGTTTTCCTCTGCCACCGCCCGGAGCGTTGCCTCGCTCGCCTCCGCAGCTGCCTTCTCCTGTCGCAGCCTCTCGACCTCCCGGTTGCTGCTGTCTCGCTGAGCGACTGCTTGCTGCTCGAGACGCTCCAAACAGGCACGCAGAGTGGCGTTCAGGTCAGCAGCGGTGCCGACGCAGTCAAGCACAGCGCTCTTACGCGCGGACTCGGAGGCCACGGTCTGTCAAGACACAGCAAGAGACCAACCAACTGTAGCTAGCAAGCGTTCACAACAACAAGAGGAAGAAAGAATTACCTCGGCAAGCTGAAGGGTCCTCCGCGCAATGGTGACGAGCTCTGTGTGGTTCTCGGCGTCGATCGCCAGATCCCCAAGCACTTCATCCACACGACTGCCACGAACCTGGGCGACGCGTCCAGGGCGTGGCGGGCTGAGACGCGACTGAGGGAGCTCCCGCTGAATCTCCTCGACGCTGGGGACTGGAGTCACGAACAGCAGCATCAGCAGCGACAACCGCAGCATCAGGTACCCCCGACACAACAGCCGGGTGCCCATCAAAAGCACTCGGGCGCGGTGACACCGGGGCGGCAGCCGGCAGGGATGACTCGTCAACTTCGGAAGGGAGATTGCAGGGACCCCTGTTCGTACAAACAAGACATAAAGATCGTTTTTCGATCCTATGAACAAAAGAAAAATAAGGATGGATGATTTCAAGAAAACTTACTCGGAGGACATGTGGACACGGGTACGACGCAGAAAACTGGAGCGAGGAGAGGCGGATCGCTTCACCCCACTGACCACCGCCGTAGGTGCTGGTGACGGTGTTGCAGCGGCAGCCTGCGCAGTCTGAGGAGTGGGGTGCGCAGCATCCGCCACCGGTGGCACTGGGCCCTATGACTGAGAAGGGAGAGAAGAAGTGAAGTGACCGGTAGGCGCCGGCACAGCCTGAGCCGTCGTCACCGAGGGAGCTTCGCCGATGTCAAAGGTGAGGGGCACTCCCTCCTCCTCCTCCTCCGACAGCACAAGCTTGCACCGGCGCACCTCTGGTTCGTCGATCTTGAGCGACCCAGGGGGCGCATGCCGCGCCTCAGGATTCCGGCTGCCCTTGCGCTCCTTGCCCTTGCTGGCTGGTGCGGCACGCTTCTCCTCCGGAGCAAGGGCTGCGGGCCAATGGGGCTCAGGCTGGATCGCCTCACCGCCACCCGCGACGTGAGCCCTGGCGCGCTCCATCCGCTGTAGCTCGCCAAGGCGACCGGCCAAAGGACCCTGCCCGGCTAATGAGCCAGGCACAGGCGCCACAGAGACAAAAGCCCTGCGATCCTACAATTTCGCAGGCAAACAAACAGAACCATTTCATCAAACATCTGATGGGCACATGTTCATGCCCTATTGGGCGCCCCATAAAAATAAAAAACCGTTACCTCAGGCGGATAGTTCGCCAGGTTGAACGGCTTCGGCGCGTCGCGGTTGGAGATGACGGTGCCAGGAACGAAGCACTGACGGATGCGCTCCTTCATCTCCATCGCTCTCCCCGGCTCTGTCGCTCGCCGCACCGTGTCGTGGTCGTCGCCGGCATACTCGTACGCCGAGCGCACCCTATCCCGGAGTGGCTGCGTGCACCGTACGGCGAAGCTCGCCATTACCGCGACGCCAGTGAGCCCGACCTCCTTCAGCCTCCGGATATGCTCCAGCAACACGGACACTTGCCCCATCTCCGCTTGGCCAAGTTCTTCATCCCAGCATGGGAGAGGAGTCGGCCGCGCGTCGACGTTGCAGGGCACTGCCGGAGCATGGTTGGTGGTGTAGAACCACTCCGAGTGCCAGCCCTTGTTGGAGCTGACGAGCGGCACCAGAATGTACTCAGCAGAGTGCCTCTGCTTGAGCTGGAATCCAGCACCGCCCACCACTCGGGGCTTCTTGGCGTTCGGGTGGGGCTTCACCCAGAAGAAATAACGAAAAAGATCGAAATGTGGGGCGATTCCAAGAAACGCCTCACACAGATGCACAAAGATGGATATGTGCAAAATGGAGTTGGGGTTGAGATGGCACAGCTCCAAACCGTAGTAGTAGAGCAGGCCGAGGAAGAAGGGGTGCGCGGGCAGGCCGAACCCGCAGAGGTAGGCCGACTCGAAGACGACTGCGTCATTGGTCGACGGCGTGGGGAACTCCTCCCCCGCAGCAGGCCGCCAACCCTCGACGGCAGACTCGAGCAGCACGCCCCCGACACCAGGGTGGTGAGGCGCTCCCTCGTGGAGACGGAGTGCGCCCACTCCTCGCTCCGCATCGGTGGTGGAAGTGGGGACGACGATGACGGAGACGGCGAGCGCCTCGCCTCGTAGGCACCGCGCCTCGACTTCTTCGAATGCCGACAGGATCCCACCGACGACATCCTCGCTACGCTCGGGGACTCAGGCGGGGAGTGGTCTACACCCTTGCTACGCTCGGGGACTCCCCGGGAGCTGCGGCTTGATGCGGCGTGGCGGCGGATCTGGATCTGCAGCCTCACCGGAGCCAAATCCGGTGAGGATCGAGTTAATGCGGCGACGGATCCGGCGGATCGAAAGGCGGAGCGGCCGGAGGAGGAAGAGCAAGGGGCGACTGTGTGGTTTCCTATGGGAAGCGAAGCGACGTGACTGCAGGGGCGCGTGGCGAGCCACGCCTCTGGGCTGCCTTAAATGCGGCAGACGGAGCAGTGGTCGCGGCGGGTCCCATTCCCTGTGCGGTCGCGTCGCCGCAGCGCCGGAGATTCTTCTCGCGAGAAACTTGCGAGTACGACCCGCAAGCAGCGCACCAGCGCCTAGCCTTATCCGCGACGCTTCTGATTCCGGCTGTTGGGCCTTAACAGGCCGTGGTCCTAAATGGGCCGAGGGGTTAAAACCTTCCCTTCTACGGGAAGACACCCTTAAAATTAAAAAGGGCCTTCCAAAAATCGTTGGCTGGATTAAACCACTCAGAGGCCGTGACCCAGAGTCACGTATTGCCAGGTTATCAGATAACCCGCCCTCGAAAAATCGGTTTCGACTCCTAAGAGAGTCTCGAAAGTCTACTAGCTCATGAGAGTTCTCCTGGAGGCATGCCATACATAGGCCAAAGCTGTTCAGAAGTCACGAATATGATGACTAGGACAGGTGACCTCGCGCGAGTGCTCCGTGAGAACACGGTGGGCCATACGGCAAATTTGGCATAGGGCTGGAGCTCTAACCAAACACCGTACCGGGTCAGATGATCCGAGTGGTACTCTCCCAAATGGGATTATGGTAATACCGAACTAAATCCTTTTTAGAGCTTCGAAATAGTTACTTTAACTATTCCGAACCTCGGGGACTGCCCTAATGGGCGCATCTGGAGATGCACCCATTCAGCGGCTAAAACCCGCCAACACGATCACCCGGGATCATACAAAGACAAAGTCTCGTTGACTAAAGTCAGGGTCAGGGATACGGTAGGCAAACAGAGGTACCTTTTTTCCAAAGGGGCACCCATTATAGAAGACATCAGGGAGCGGTCGCTTTGATTCTCTTTTGACCCTAGATAAACCTTTTCAATCTTTATCTAGGCTCGGGGACTAAGTGTTTACACTTCGTCTTCGACGAAAGTGTACAATTTCCAATCCCGGATGATCTTAACAAATCACAAACATGGTGAAGAGCTCTCTTCAACCACCCGGTAACCACGAGTTCAGTTTCAAAGACCACTCGGCTGCACTGAAGATCAGATCCGACAACATTCAAAGCACTCGGATGAAAGGCGTTAAGCACTCGGCTAAATGGCGAGGGTGCACAAAAAAGTACAGGGAGCTGAAGATCGAAGTTGCAGTCTGGTTAATAAGCGCTCGGGGACTGCTGTGGGGGATATACCCCCCGGGTCCCACACGGAGGGGCTTCATGACGTGTATACGTATATGGAGATGGGCCCACCCGTGTGGAGATACGGTACGGTGTACGGATCCGGATGAGGCAGCACTTGAGGAGATATCATCCCATGAACGAAGATTGGTTAGTTAGGAAAGATATTGCTTGAGCCGGAAGGCCAAATCTTGTAATCGGTTAGCTATAGATTCCTTGAGATCTGTAAACCCTGCCCCCCAGGCTATATAAGGGCGGCAGGGACCCCCCTCAGAAACAACTCCATCGGATTCCCAATCGTGGAACCATCAATACAACACACCGAGCACAGGACGTAGGGTATTACGCCTCCCGGCGGCCTGAACCTGGATAAACCCTGTGTCCTTTGTTCACCATCTAGCTCTAGTCTCGGCGATCCCCACCAAACAATCTACCACCATAGCCTACCTCGTGGTGGACTGCCGGTTCATTGCACCGACACGACTTGCGCATTGCGTTCGATTGCCTCCGGGCGAACGGGGTTAAGCTAAACCCTGAAAAATGCGTCTTCGGGGTGCCGTGTGGCATGCTCTTGGGTTACATTGTCTCCCAGCGAGGCATAGAGCCCAATCCAGAGAAGGTATCAGCCCTTGAGAGGATGGGGCCGATACGCGATCTGAAGGGAGTACAAAGGGTCCAGGGCTGCCTCGCAGCTCTGAGTCGCTTCATCTCACGTCTCGGTGAGAAGGGCTTACCCCTGTACCGACTTCTTCGAAAGAGCGAGCGTTTCTCCTGGACCGCCGAGGCCCAGGAGGCCCTCGACAAGTTAAAAACAACACTTGCCCACACTCTGATACTGACCCCGCCCCAGGAAGGCGAACCTCTGTTTCTCTACGTCGCCGCCACGACCCAAGTGGTCAGCGCGGTCATCGTTGTGGAGAGAACGGAGGAGGGCCACGCCCTGCCTGTCCAGAGGCCGGTATACTACATCAGCGAAGTGTTGTCGGACACCAAGACGCAATACCCCCAGATCCAGAAGTTGCTCTATGCGGTGGTGCTCGCGTGGCGCAAGCTGCGGCATTACTTTGAGGCCCATCCTGTCACCGTGGTGTCTTCCTTCCCCTTAGGGGAGATTGTACGCAATCAGGACGTCTCGGGCAGGATAGCTAAGTGGTCCGTGGAGCTCATGGGTGAAGCCCTCACCTACGCACCACGAAAGGTGATCAAATCACAGATCTTGGCAGATTTCGTAGCGGAGTGGACCGACATTCAGTTACCCACCCCTCAGATCCAAGCTGAGTGCTGGACCATGTACTCTGATGGTTCGGTGATGAAAACGGGCGCAGGCGCGGGACTGCTCTTCATTTCGCCCCTTGGAGAGCACATGTGGTACTTGGTGCGCTTGCACTTCCCCATATCGAACAACTTGGCGGAGTACAAGGCACTCGTCAGCGGCCTGCGCATCGCCATCGAGCTCGGCATCAAGCGCCTTGACATCCGGGGAGATTCTAAGCTGGTCATCGACCAGGTGATGAAGAACGCGAGCTGCCACGACGAGAAGATGGAGGCATACTACGCCGCAGTGCGTAAACTCGAGGACAAGTTCTTTGGCTTCGAGCTCAACCACATCACGCGCAAGTACAACGAGGAGGCGGACGAGCTGGCCAAGATTGCTTCGGGGCGGATCACCGTTCCCCCGATCGTTTTCGCTCGCGACCTCACTAAGCCCTCTATCGACCTCGACAAACCTGCTGAAGCTTCCGAAAAAGCCGCAGGGGCTGGCCCCTCGAAGGCCACGGGCGCCGAGCCCATGGACGAGGACCCCTCGAACGGGGAACTCGAGACCTCGAACCTCGAAGGGTCCCAGGCGGACGAGGCCGAAGCGATGGAGATCGACGAATTCCCGCCCCCTCCGCGGGACTGGCGCGACGACTACTTCACCTGGTTAGACCGAGAGGAGCTGCCCCCGGATCGGACCGAGGCGAGGCGTATCGCTAGGAAGGCCAAGTCTTTCGTCGTCATCGACGGCGAGCTGTACAAACGTAGCGCCTTGGGATCATGCAGCGGTGCATCTCCATCCCTGAGGGACGGGAGTTGATTCAGGACGTCCACGCAGGCGAATGCGGTCACCATGCCGCTCCGCGTACCCTCGTGGGCAAAGCGTTCCGCCAGCGCTTCTATTGGCCGACGGCGGTCACCGACGCCAACGAGGTTGTGCGCACGTGCGAAGGGTGCCAGTACTACGCGCGGAAGACCCACCTCCCGGCTCAAGCGCTGCAAACCATCCCCATCACGTGGCCGTTTGCCGTTTGGGGACTGGACATGGTCGAGCCCTTACGAAAGGCGCCCGGGGGCTTCACCCACATACTGGTGGACATCGACAAGTTCTCAAAGTGGATCGAGGTCCGCCCCATCAGCAGCCTCTGGTCCGAGCAGGCAGTGTTGTTCTTCACGGACATCGTGCACCGCTTTGGGGTACCCAACTCCATCATAACGGACAACGTCACTCAATTCACCGGTAAGAAGTTCCTAGAATTCTGCGACAGCTACCACATCCACGTGGATTGGTCGGCCATAGCACATCCACAGACTAATGGCCAAGTAGAACGTGCCAACGACATGATTTTGCATGGCTTAAAGCCAAGGATCTTCAACAAGCTCAACCAGTTTGGCCGGAAGTGGATTCAAGAGTTGCCGTCGGTCGTTTGGAGCCTCAAGAACACCCCGAGCAGAGCCACGGGTCTCACCCCGTTCTTCCTGGTTTACAGCGCAGGGGCCGTCCTCCCCACGGATCTGGACTACGGGTCTCCGAGGGTAAAGGCCTACCGGGGGGGAGCAGAACCAGCAAGATCGCGAAGACGCGCTGGACTGCATTGACGAGGCCCGCGACGTGGCGGTCCTGCACTCCGAAAAGTACCAACAATCCCTACGACGTTACCAAGCGAACAAGGTCTGGCCTCGAGACCTCAACAAGGGAGATTTGGTACTTCGACTTCGACAGAAGAGCGAGGGACGCCACAAGCTCACGCCACCGTGGGAAGGGCCGTACATCGTCGCCGAGGTCCTCAAGCCCGACACGTACAAGCTCGCGAACGAGAGGGGCGAAGTCTTCGCCAACGCTTGGAACATCCAACAGCTACGTCGCTTTTACCCTCAAGTTCTAAGTCGTTTTGTGCATATCCGGCACCCAAGTCGGTTGTATATACGTTAAGGTTGTGAATAAAAACAAGGGAGACTCGGCTTTCCTCTGAAAACCAAGTCCCCCTCGGGGGCTACTATGGGGGGCACCTCCCCTAAACGGTCCCATTTTTTCGCAAAAACCTTTTTTCTGAAAATGCCAAGCATCTTGCGCCTCGAAAGCTTAGGCAGACAAAAGCAGGGCGCAAGTAGCTAAAAGGTAAAGCCGGACGAGCCAGGGACGGCCTACACCTCCAGCAGGATACGGCTTCCCTCTCACCACTTCACCTTCAAGTTACTCGCGAAAACGATCGATCCCAACTGAAATCTGCCTGGGTGACGGGAAAGACGCAACGGCATACATAAAACGAGCCACACTTAAGTTACAAACTTCAAAAGATGGTTTGTTTATTTACATGAGCCACCCGACTCAAATCTTGGCCACGACCTAAGGACTTTTACGCCCAGCTACTTTCAGGGCTCGAGGGGACCCGCAGGAGCAGTGTTCGGGAAGAGGTCCTCCTCGAATACGTCGGCGAGATCGGCAGCGGCATCGGCGGTGGCAGTATTGGGCTGATCCAGGGCGTCCTGCACTCCATCATCGTCAAGGCCATCTGTTTTGGATTCTTTAAGGTGGCATAAGAATCTATGGTTTATTTGCTAACTTCCAACACTTTATTTTATGTCAGACTTACTTTCTTGCACAACCAAACTAGATGAAGCCACGTGTTTCATACGTGTGCTGTGCCGCATCACGGGAATGCGAGGGTTGATGGAGTGATCTATTCCACGGATCCCATCTTCTCGTCTGGTTGCTCACGTGTCTTATACGTGCGCTTTCCGTATGAGAGTCATACGAAGGATGACATGCTCTATTCAAGATGAACATGTCATGGGTTGTGATGTCGCCACGTTTTGCCATACGTGTGCATTCCGCATGTCGAATATGCGAGGCAAGGATACACTCCATTCGAACGGAGGGTGTCTGAGGTTGGACGCTGTCCATGCAGCGGCTTGATGCATGGGTACCGTTTCTATAGTGAACGGTAATGTATGTGGACGCTTCCGTGATGTGCTGGCACGGAAGGTTCTTTTCTGCAGGTACACTAACCACGTTAGTGCGATCGCTTTGAACGACGAGTAGCTCCGACTAGTTATTATAGGGAGAGTCGATTATAAGCTTGCCACCGGCATTAACTACGTCTTTTGAGATCCATGTGTGAGGTCGTTTAAGACGTGTGCATCATGATAAAATCTTGTTAAACCTAAAACTTGTTGTTGCGTGTGTGTGCTATGCTTCCTAGGGTGATTGCTTGATCTTAGAAAAGGGTATCCTCTCATTTTGATCTTAGGTAAATTCTGTCAAATTTTGTTGCTGTCAGTTCATGATTTTTTTTGAGCCAAATATATGATGAATCTGACTAGGCACCCTTTAGGAAAGTTGTTTCTTATCAAATTCAGCACCTTCTGTGAATTTCTCATGATTTTAGGAATTTTCAATCAGGAGTTATGCTCAGTTTAGTAAGTCTCTGTCCTGCTGTTTTTCTGGGTAACCTTCCTCTGAAAATGGAATTTTTCGAGCATGTTCCCATCTAATCTAGATCTACCTTTGAATACCAAAAATGTGCATAATCATGTCACTGAGTTGTTGGTAAAAATTGGGAATTTTTGGGGCCCTGGTTTTTGAGTTATGGATTTTTGTTCAAAACTGCCAGGACTTTACGTCATTTTGTATGTACGCTCGTTTTGAGTTTGGCATACAATTGTACCTTGGTACACATGACTACCCCAGTTTTTGCCCAACTTGAGAAAAGAACTTTTTTGGTTTTACCATATCATTTGGGTAATGTCTTGATCTTAGAGTTCCATCTCAAAGTTGCAATCTTTTCCTGCCAATGCAAACATGTGATCTCCAATGATATCTATCATTTCCACCTCCTTGTGTTTATGCATCTTGATGCCCTAAGCTATCCTTACTAGTGACATCTTTATCTCAATCGTGTCTGACCTTGCAATCTTGAACGTTTTCATCTTGATTTTGCTCACAACGTTATGAACACATAAAACATGAATAGGAGTTAAATTCTGTTGGTATGCTTTGAGCATCATCATGTCATGCATATGTTGCGCCCTTAATTTATAATTCATGTGCATGGAAATGCATTTCATAACATGTGCATTTGGGAACCTTGGATGGACCGACATGCATACGCACTGAGTTTCAACCTTCTTCCTCTATCCTCCTTATGACTGATGAGATTGTTGTTCCATGACCAAAGGTGCCGCGACGGAACCTAGTGCATCATGTGTGCTGCAGCCATGTGATTACCACTAGGGGCGCGCTAGGTATCTTGGTTGGGAGCATGCAACTCACTGCAAATCCATTTTCTCGACTCTATGTTGTCCCCTTTGTTGCTAGCTAACTGCATGGGTAAGCAAGTCATGCTAACAAGCATCATGAGCATCATATCCCATAAACATGTGCATTCCTCACTATGCAGCATGGCAAGTGTACCATATGTTTTTATGCAAGCATCATGTGCTCATCTGCATGTGCATCACGCTCTATGCACCACCACATGAGCATTAACAGGCGCACCACTCCATTGTTGCACCGGTAACATAAGGGATGTTGTCACCAAAACTCACCAACTAAATAACATGTGAGCAAACATCTTCTGAAATTGTTGTACCTACCCATCTCTTCAAATCATTCACATTGCTATCCATAAACAACTCCGTGCAACCGCTCCCTATGACCTTGCCATCCTTTATTGTTTTTATGGACAACTAACCTTGGACTTCTGATGGTGGAACCCTTGATCCATCCTTATACCTTTATTGCCTTTCAAAAATAAATTCAGAAATCTTAGTAAACAAAATTAGCAAATATTTGTTTACTAGCCTTCCTTTTCTTCATAGAAATCTCTATGGAACTTTTCAACTTGGTCTCTTTCCGTTCAATCTCAAAGTTCTCTTAGCATCCACTCAAATCAACCGGCTAAGTGGAAGATTAAGAGCAAAGTTTTTCATGAGCAGTCAAGGTTCTCTAAAAGTCAAGGCATGAGAGTCCTCCATCGCTTATCAATCCATGATTCGTTGATCATACCCTCCAAATCCAAGGAATCAAGAAGCGAGCAAACGAAGGATCGGTGGAAATCTTTTGCTAATTTCTCCTCATTACGATCTCGAGCCTAGAGGGTGGATACTCTGAGCTCTTCTCGTTGTTCCCACCATCACGGTCAGTTCTTCGGGCCGTTGGACCCCATCCTTTTCAGTGCCACAACTGTACGACGCCGTGGCGTCGCTCTGCCATCTCTTTTCGCGGCCACGATCACGTCGCCGAGACCTCACGGGCCGACCATTATCGAGCCCCGTGCTGCCACCACCAGATTGCCCCGCCGACCCCTACCTCAGTTGGTTCTAGATGACCGTTGCGGTTTTGTGGAGGCATAAAAGGAAAGCCCTCCCACGATGTTGCCATTACCAAGTCTCGCCTCCTTTCGAGCTCGACATCACCATTGCTCTTTGTTCTCCCTCTGGCTAGTTTTTGGCCAACCACCACCAGCCCATCTCTGTCGTTTGCTCCGCTCCTCGCCGAGCAAGCTGTCCCTCCGTCTTCGTCGACAACCTCCAGAAGAAGCTTGGAAGAAGACCGAGAGGAGAATCCCAGCCTGCATCGCCAACCATGGCTCAGTTCTTGGAGTTGTTTGAGTCCCTCCGCTGGACGCTTGTAGGGATGTATCTCTGCATCGCGGGCGGAATCTGTCTGCTCTTAGTTTTTCATGTGCACATTCATCGTCCGCTTCCTCATGAGCTGCGTTGAGGCAATGAGGAGAGCACCATGTATCTCTTGTCCTAGCTGAATTCTCGATGCCGAGAAGTGTAAGCGGATTTGTCTTTCTCCCTTTGTAACCCTTATCTTGTTGAAAGGAATCACCCTAATCTTGTTGTCGAATCTCGGGACGAGATTCTTTTTAAGGGGGGTAGGCTGTGACGCCCCAGGTTTTCAATTAAGGATAATTGACGCAAATGACCTAGCCAATCCGGTCAAACGCGTTGACTTTGGCGAAACTTCGGTCAACCTGGGTCATCACCTCAAAACCCTAGCCGACAATCACTAATGGTCAACCTTGGTCAAAGCTTGGTCAAATCAAGTCAAACCCCCTCTCAAAAAACCCTCTGACATCCATGGTGACTCTAGTACTTTTGCCGCGTTCTCCAAATTTCACCTAAACACTTCAAATTCTCCCAATGTAAAAGTTGTGCAGTTTGTTGAGGGACACAACTTTCGTGTTGAGTGGCATTTGAAATTTGAAGAGGAAATTGGTGTAAAAGCTGGGTCAACGTCAGTCAGCACTGTTCATCGGCGCCATGAAAACTGCCAAGTTGGCATGCCTTTTGTGCACAATCTGTTGATCAAAACACCCATCGGCCTTTTTAAAAGTTGTAGAGGGTCAGCTGATCTACAACTTCTCTATTCACACCTTGGAGCACTTTTGTTGCAAAATCTGGAGATAAACTTGGTCGAACAGGGCAACCCCGAAATGTTTCCGCGCCGGAACGCGCTCCTGCGCGACGTCGCGCGCCGGCAGGCGCCAGACCGCGCACCCACGCCACTGGCTGGGCCCGAACGCCGAGGGACACGCTCCCACACGTGCGCAAGGTGGGCCCGCTCCAAAGCACACCGCCCTTCCGGTCCTCTCCCCTTGCGCCACGCGCCACGCGCGCACGGGTGGCGCCGCGCCGACCACGCCGCCCGCCCAATGGCGTCGCCGCCGTACTCGGCCGCGCCCGTCGCCTGTGCTGGTGCCATGCCGCGCCCATGCCACGACGTGGCTCTTGACCGACTCGTGACCCCCTCCCCAAGGCACGAGCACCTATTTAAGGAGCCGAAGCTCGCCGGCCGTGCGCAATGCGCCGGCGCCCAGAGCCGCCGCGGGCCGCCATTGACGGCCGCACGGTGAGCTTCCACATCCCACCAACACCGTCACCCCTAGCGTGCTCCACCTCTTCCCTCAAGCACCACTGGAGCCTCCACACCCGCTTGTTGCCCAGGCCGACCCGCAGGTTCGCCGGAGCCCGAGCTCCAGCGGCGCCCGCCGCCCTGCTCCGCCGGCCACGCCCTCCGGTCGTCTCCCTGCCGCAGGTAAGCACCCAAATCGGCCCTAGGCGAACCCTAGATCCTCCCCAGCCACTCCCCCGGCCAGGAACGCCGGCGAGGTCGCCGGATTCCGGCCGCCCGCGCCACCGCGCCGCCCAGGGACTACATTGCTTGCTCTGAGATCTTTCCAGGGGTGTTTCTGTGAAGTAAGGACCTGTTCGTAAGGATCTTATCTTAGTTTCTTTGTGTTTTGGTCCAGAGGCTTGGGAAAATCATATCAAATCGTAGAAAGATCCTAAAAATGCAAAACCAATTTTGCTGCCTTCCTTGTGAGTAGATCTACATCTTTTGCAAAGCATGTATATACTTTTGAGTTATAGTTTTTGCATGAAAAATTGAAATCCTTTTAACCTAGATATGTTTTACTGCAAAATCCACACATGTTCATGAGCTGATTTTTGGGTATGTTGTGAGTACTAGCATGTGTAGGCCCTGTGCAAAAATTTGCACAAAGTTACTGAGTAAATATTTTATTATGATTTATCCTGTATTTATGCCTTTTCTGGCTTAATGATTTTTGTAGCGAAACGTAAATATATTTTTGAGCTCTACTTCTGGAAATAGTCATATAATTCCTAGATGCAGCTTTACTGAATTAATCATGATTTTTGGACTGCTAGAAATATTTATTCCTGATTTATGCTTGTTTTTAATCATAAATGTGTAGTTCAAGATCTATAATAGCTATGGATGTGTTTGTTGGTTTCCTAGGCTTGTTTTAGACCAGAGAAGGTGTAGGAGAAAGTTTGGCTCCAGAAGTGCTATATTTATTTTTGTGTGCTTTTATCTCATTTATGCTAGCTAGAAAAGTTATTTCTTTGTATATTTAGTTTCAAAGCTCCAACTTGTGTGCTTGCTGTTCAAATGACTTGTTCCTGGTCAGGGAGACCAGTGGGTACTGTTGGGCTTTTATAAAGCTTGTTGGTTGATTAAAAGTGGAGAAACCATATTAGGCTTGCTAATGAAATAAATGGAAAAATCATCCCTTGCATGCTTGAACCCTATGGATAGGTTAGGAAAATGATTTGAGAAATGAAAACCAACTCCTTGCTATTTGTGCTTTTAAATTAATTATTTCTTTTAGATGTGTGCACAATCACCATAAAGAGAAGGATAAATAAGCTTTTATATTAATCTTTAAAAGGAAAAGTGTTTATTATTGTTGTCAAGGTGAATATGGTCAACCATATGCTCCTTGTGGACTGTTTGCTACTGTTTTGTTTAAATTAAATTAATTACACTCTAATTAATGCATGTGCATCCTCCGTGTAGAAGTTCCTGACGGTAGTTACACGCTCGTGCCGGCTGACGAGGACGAGGGAGCAGGAGGAGACGTGCACTACGTGACCGTAGATCAAGACCCGGACCAAAGTCCGGAAGTTTGTGTGTCTGCTTGTGCCGACGAAGGCAAGCCCCGGTTTAAACATTAACCTATGTGTTTCTTTTAAACTTCTGAATTTATCATTGTTATTCTATGTGCATTTACGTTCAGGAGTTGATTGAAACCCTAGTTGCATGATCCCTAAGTACCTATGATCTTTTACTAGCATGCTAGGTCGCTAGTGGCTATGCTCTAAGGATCCGGTACAAGTCGAGTGATGTTCGTCACTCGCGAGAGTAGGATCTCCTTTATGGAATCACCATATTGATTAATGGATTGCTCATGTGGTAAGAGCATGGGATTTGGGCTCCGGTCCAGTGGCTTCGTGGGCTAAGTGTTTGAACGTACTAAGCACTTGTCGGAAATGGGCACGGTAAGCCTAGTACCTAAATGAGGCGGTGCGGGAACTTTGCGCTACTAATCTTAGGGTTGCGGCCCCGGGCTCGCCACCTGAGTACATGCGTGAGACTGGGTGACCTTGGTGGCGTAGCCCAGTAAACCTTGTACTTAAGACTGTAACATCTGATCCCAATCCGAGGAATGACGGGAACCGCCTGGTTGGAGCACTCTTAGTGAGGGCACCTCCCGTGTGTTTAGGTCTACCTTGCAAGGTTTAAATCAATCGATTGTCGGCCTCTCACCGTTATCTGAGACTACTTAATCTACTGGCCATGATATCCCTTTATGATGGAACTTTGTGAATATTGTTACTTGATTAATTGTATTGTACAACTTATGATTGCAATAGTTGCTTATCTAGTAATGATTACTTCTACTAGAACTTGAGCTAAAATGTGAAAGTAAGGATTCACTACTTAGTAGCTTTTTGGCAAACAAACCCACTAGCTAAAAGTCTTGCATGCTTAGAGGTAAAGTCTTTTATTTTTAGACGGGTAAGCCTTGCTGAGTATTAGTATACTCAGCCTTGCTATTTAAATGTTGTTTCCAGGTAATGCATGTGATGTGTGGCCTGGAGAAATTCCACCCGGCTGGGAGCTGGAATGGGTGGATGATGACGAGTGATTGTATCATGGATGGCCTCCTATGATACTTGTCGTACCGCTTAATTATTTCCGCTGTTTTGATAAACTCTGAACCATTTACTTTCATGTCAAGAACTATGGTTTGTAATAATGGACCCTACGGGGAAGAATTGTATTAATTTGTAAGGCACTCTGGACTCTCCTTCGTGGGAGTTTTAATGTATACGTTTCGATCCTCTATGTGTGTTTCAAGTGATTTACCGGGCTTTGACCCGGCAACACTCAACGGGATGATTCTTTATTATCGCTTAATGACCAAATGGAGTGGTTTAGGCGATAGTACGGAATTATCTCGGATGGGGTTGTCACAGTTGGTATCAGAGCATCCGTATACACCAGGGTGATTAGATTAATACTAATCACATGATTTACAATAAAACTTGCCAAGATTGATTGGATTTTGAAAATACGTTGGATCGTTAAGGAATGGTCTAGATCGAGAGGCCCTAGAGGGAATTTTGGATTCTTTAAGGTGGCATAAGAATCTATGGTTTATTTGCTAACTTCCAACACTTTATTTTATGTCAGACTTACTTTCTTGCACAACCAAACTAGATGAAGCCACGTGTTTCATACGTGTGCTGTGCCGCATCACGGGAATGCGAGGGTTGATGGAGTGATCTATTCCACGGATCCCATCTTCTCGTCTGGTTGCTCACGTGTCTTATACGTGCGCTTTCCGTATGAGAGTCATACGAAGGATGACATGCTCTATTCAAGATGAACATGTCATGGGTTGTGATGTCGCCACGTTTTGCCATACGTGTGCATTCCGCATGTCGAATATGCGAGGCAAGGATACACTCCATTCGAACGGAGGGTGTCTGAGGTTGGACGCTGTCCATGCAGCGGCTTGATGCATGGGTACCGTTTCTATAGTGAACGGTAATGTATGTGGACGCTTCCGTGATGTGCTGGCACGGAAGGTTCTTTTCTGCAGGTACACTAACCACGTTAGTGCGATCGCTTTGAACGACGAGTAGCTCCGACTAGTTATTATAGGGAGAGTCGATTATAAGCTTGCCACCGGCATTAACTACGTCTTTTGAGATCCATGTGTGAGGTCGTTTAAGACGTGTGCATCATGATAAAATCTTGTTAAACCTAAAACTTGTTGTTGCGTGTGTGTGCTATGCTTCCTAGGGTGATTGCTTGATCTTAGAAAAGGGTATCCTCTCATTTTGATCTTAGGTAAATTCTGTCAAATTTTGTTGCTGTCAGTTCATGATTTTTTTTGAGCCAAATATATGATGAATCTGACTAGGCACCCTTTAGGAAAGTTGTTTCTTATCAAATTCAGCACCTTCTGTGAATTTCTCATGATTTTAGGAATTTTCAATCAGGAGTTATGCTCAGTTTAGTAAGTCTCTGTCCTGCTGTTTTTCTGGGTAACCTTCCTCTGAAAATGGAATTTTTCGAGCATGTTCCCATCTAATCTAGATCTACCTTTGAATACCAAAAATGTGCATAATCATGTCACTGAGTTGTTGGTAAAAATTGGGAATTTTTGGGGCCCTGGTTTTTGAGTTATGGATTTTTGTTCAAAACTGCCAGGACTTTACGTCATTTTGTATGTACGCTCGTTTTGAGTTTGGCATACAATTGTACCTTGGTACACATGACTACCCCAGTTTTTGCCCAACTTGAGAAAAGAACTTTTTTGGTTTTACCATATCATTTGGGTAATGTCTTGATCTTAGAGTTCCATCTCAAAGTTGCAATCTTTTCCTGCCAATGCAAACATGTGATCTCCAATGATATCTATCATTTCCACCTCCTTGTGTTTATGCATCTTGATGCCCTAAGCTATCCTTACTAGTGACATCTTTATCTCAATCGTGTCTGACCTTGCAATCTTGAACGTTTTCATCTTGATTTTGCTCACAACGTTATGAACACATAAAACATGAATAGGAGTTAAATTCTGTTGGTATGCTTTGAGCATCATCATGTCATGCATATGTTGCGCCCTTAATTTATAATTCATGTGCATGGAAATGCATTTCATAACATGTGCATTTGGGAACCTTGGATGGACCGACATGCATACGCACTGAGTTTCAACCTTCTTCCTCTATCCTCCTTATGACTGATGAGATTGTTGTTCCATGACCAAAGGTGCCGCGACGGAACCTAGTGCATCATGTGTGCTGCAGCCATGTGATTACCACTAGGGGCGCGCTAGGTATCTTGGTTGGGAGCATGCAACTCACTGCAAATCCATTTTCTCGACTCTATGTTGTCCCCTTTGTTGCTAGCTAACTGCATGGGTAAGCAAGTCATGCTAACAAGCATCATGAGCATCATATCCCATAAACATGTGCATTCCTCACTATGCAGCATGGCAAGTGTACCATATGTTTTTATGCAAGCATCATGTGCTCATCTGCATGTGCATCACGCTCTATGCACCACCACATGAGCATTAACAGGCGCACCACTCCATTGTTGCACCGGTAACATAAGGGATGTTGTCACCAAAACTCACCAACTAAATAACATGTGAGCAAACATCTTCTGAAATTGTTGTACCTACCCATCTCTTCAAATCATTCACATTGCTATCCATAAACAACTCCGTGCAACCGCTCCCTATGACCTTGCCATCCTTTATTGTTTTTATGGACAACTAACCTTGGACTTCTGATGGTGGAACCCTTGATCCATCCTTATACCTTTATTGCCTTTCAAAAATAAATTCAGAAATCTTAGTAAACAAAATTAGCAAATATTTGTTTACTAGCCTTCCTTTTCTTCATAGAAATCTCTATGGAACTTTTCAACTTGGTCTCTTTCCGTTCAATCTCAAAGTTCTCTTAGCATCCACTCAAATCAACCGGCTAAGTGGAAGATTAAGAGCAAAGTTTTTCATGAGCAGTCAAGGTTCTCTAAAAGTCAAGGCATGAGAGTCCTCCATCGCTTATCAATCCATGATTCGTTGATCATACCCTCCAAATCCAAGGAATCAAGAAGCGAGCAAACGAAGGATCGGTGGAAATCTTTTGCTAATTTCTCCTCATTACGATCTCGAGCCTAGAGGGTGGATACTCTGAGCTCTTCTCGTTGTTCCCACCATCACGGTCAGTTCTTCGGGCCGTTGGACCCCATCCTTTTCAGTGCCACAACTGTACGACGCCGTGGCGTCGCTCTGCCATCTCTTTTCGCGGCCACGATCACGTCGCCGAGACCTCACGGGCCGACCATTATCGAGCCCCGTGCTGCCACCACCAGATTGCCCCGCCGACCCCTACCTCAGTTGGTTCTAGATGACCGTTGCGGTTTTGTGGAGGCATAAAAGGAAAGCCCTCCCACGATGTTGCCATTACCAAGTCTCGCCTCCTTTCGAGCTCGACATCACCATTGCTCTTTGTTCTCCCTCTGGCTAGTTTTTGGCCAACCACCACCAGCCCATCTCTCATGTCTATTCCGCTCCTCGCCGAGCAAGCTGTCCCTCCGTCTTCGTCGACAACCTCCAGAAGAAGCTTGGAAGAAGACCGAGAGGAGAATCCCAGCCTGCATCGCCAACCATGGCTCAGTTCTTGGAGTTGTTTGAGTCCCTCCGCTGGACGCTTGTAGGGATGTATCTCTGCATCGCGGGCGGAATCTGTCTGCTCTTAGTTTTTCATGTGCACATTCATCGTCCGCTTCCTCATGAGCTGCGTTGAGGCAATGAGGAGAGCACCATGTATCTCTTGTCCTAGCTGAATTCTCGATGCCGAGAAGTGTAAGCGGATTTGTCTTTCTCCCTTTGTAACCCTTATCTTGTTGAAAGGAATCACCCTAATCTTGTTGTCGAATCTCGGGACGAGATTCTTTTTAAGGGGGGTAGGCTGTGACGCCCCAGGTTTTCAATTAAGGATAATTGACGCAAATGACCTAGCCAATCCGGTCAAACGCGTTGACTTTGGCGAAACTTCGGTCAACCTGGGTCATCACCTCAAAACCCTAGCCGACAATCACTAATGGTCAACCTTGGTCAAAGCTTGGTCAAATCAAGTCAAACCCCCTCTCAAAAAACCCTCTGACATCCATGGTGACTCTAGTACTTTTGCCGCGTTCTCCAAATTTCACCTAAACACTTCAAATTCTCCCAATGTAAAAGTTGTGCAGTTTGTTGAGGGACACAACTTTCGTGTTGAGTGGCATTTGAAATTTGAAGAGGAAATTGGTGTAAAAGCTGGGTCAACGTCAGTCAGCACTGTTCATCGGCGCCATGAAAACTGCCAAGTTGGCATGCCTTTTGTGCACAATCTGTTGATCAAAACACCCATCGGCCTTTTTAAAAGTTGTAGAGGGTCAGCTGATCTACAACTTCTCTATTCACACCTTGGAGCACTTTTGTTGCAAAATCTGGAGATAAACTTGGTCGAACAGGGCAACCCCGAAATGTTTCCGCGCCGGAACGCGCTCCTGCGCGACGTCGCGCGCCGGCAGGCGCCAGACCGCGCACCCACGCCACTGGCTGGGCCCGAACGCCGAGGGACACGCTCCCACACGTGCGCAAGGTGGGCCCGCTCCAAAGCACACCGCCCTTCCGGTCCTCTCCCCTTGCGCCACGCGCCACGCGCGCACGGGTGGCGCCGCGCCGACCACGCCGCCCGCCCAATGGCGTCGCCGCCGTACTCGGCCGCGCCCGTCGCCTGTGCTGGTGCCATGCCGCGCCCATGCCACGACGTGGCTCTTGACCGACTCGTGACCCCCTCCCCAAGGCACGAGCACCTATTTAAGGAGCCGAAGCTCGCCGGCCGTGCGCAATGCGCCGGCGCCCAGAGCCGCCGCGGGCCGCCATTGACGGCCGCACGGTGAGCTTCCACATCCCACCAACACCGTCACCCCTAGCGTGCTCCACCTCTTCCCTCAAGCACCACTGGAGCCTCCACACCCGCTTGTTGCCCAGGCCGACCCGCAGGTTCGCCGGAGCCCGAGCTCCAGCGGCGCCCGCCGCCCTGCTCCGCCGGCCACGCCCTCCGGTCGTCTCCCTGCCGCAGGTAAGCACCCAAATCGGCCCTAGGCGAACCCTAGATCCTCCCCAGCCACTCCCCCGGCCAGGAACGCCGGCGAGGTCGCCGGATTCCGGCCGCCCGCGCCACCGCGCCGCCCAGGGACTACATTGCTTGCTCTGAGATCTTTCCAGGGGTGTTTCTGTGAAGTAAGGACCTGTTCGTAAGGATCTTATCTTAGTTTCTTTGTGTTTTGGTCCAGAGGCTTGGGAAAATCATATCAAATCGTAGAAAGATCCTAAAAATGCAAAACCAATTTTGCTGCCTTCCTTGTGAGTAGATCTACATCTTTTGCAAAGCATGTATATACTTTTGAGTTATAGTTTTTGCATGAAAAATTGAAATCCATTTTACCTAGATCTGTTGTACTGCCAAATCCACAGATGATCATGAGCTGAATTTTGGGTATGTTGTGAGTACTAGCATGTGTAGGCCCTGTGCAAAAATTTGCACAAAGTTACTGAGTAAATATTTTATTATGATTTATCCTGTATTTATGCCTTTTCTGGCTTAATGATTTTTGTAGCGAAACGTAAATATATTTTTGAGCTCTACTTCTGGAAATAGTCATATAATTCCTAGATGCAGCTTTACTGAATTAATCATGATTTTTGGACTGCTAGAAATATTTATTCCTGATTTATGCTTGTTTTTAATCATAAATGTGTAGTTCAAGATCTATAATAGCTATGGATGTGTTTGTTGGTTTCCTAGGCTTGTTTTAGACCAGAGAAGGTGTAGGAGAAAGTTTGGCTCCAGAAGTGCTATATTTATTTTTGTGTGCTTTTATCTCATTTATGCTAGCTAGAAAAGTTATTTCTTTGTATATTTAGTTTCAAAGCTCCAACTTGTGTCGACGACGTACCCTGTGGCCAGCGCTGCGAAGTCGACAATGTAGTGCATTGACACCACTCCGAGGGTCTTCTGAACGCCGAGACGGAGAGCGCCCTTCATGCGCTCGACGACGCGGCCGCTCAGAGCCCGAAGGCGACTCGCCAGCGAGCTCCCTGACAAGCCGGTACCCTCGTCGATGCTCTGGCACGCTTCAAGGGCCGCCTGCTCCAGGGTCGCGAATTCCTGTTGTGACGAGTTGTAGGCCGCCAGGAGAGCATCCGCCTGCGTCGCAGACTCTCCCAGAGCTTTCCGCAGTCCTGGGAGGAGAAAGGGTGCGTCGAGAGTGGATCTCGACGAGCCTGAACGATAAATAAGGGCTCGGGGGCTGCAACTTACCCTCGACCTCCTTCTCCGTCTCGAGCTCTGCACGCGCGGCTCCAGCCTCTTGTCGCAGCTGTAGAATCGAGGCGTCCTTCTCTCCACCGGTGGACCTCAGGGCTTTGATGGTGACGCTCTCCTGAACCAGGGCCCCGGTGAGCCGCTCGGCTTCCGCCTCCCGAAGTTGGAGTGCGGTCCTAGCCTCCTCAAGGGCGGTACGCTCCTGCTGGAGCTGGGACTGCACCTCCTCCCGCGCTGAGCGCTCGCGCTGAAGGGCGGACCGGGCATCCTCGAGCGCTGTGCACTCTTGCTGGAGTTGGGTCTGCGCCTCCATGCGCGCGGAGCGTTCCTGCTGGAGCTGGCCCTCCACCACGGTGAGTGCCTCGGTCTTCTCCTGTAGAGCAGCGCCCAGCTTCTCGACCTCCTGGGTCTTCTGCTCGGCCTGGGTCTGCCAAGACCTCGCTCCCTCGAGGGTGGCGCGATCCTGCTGGAGTTGGGCCTGCGCCTCGGTGAGGGCCGTCTCCTTCTGCGCCAGCACGGCCTGGACCTCAGCGTGCGCCGCGCGCGCCTTCCTAGGCTCCTCGTTCGCCGCCATCAGCACCTCCTCTTTCCTCTGGAGTGCGACCTTCAACCCCTCAGCCTCTCTAGCCCTCTGCGCCGCCGCAGCCCGCTGGGAGTCACACTCCTCCTCCGCGCGGAGGAGGTTGCACTCAAGCCAGCCGTTGTCTGTATGCAGGGCCTCCACCATCGCGTCCAGGGCATCATACTGCGTCCGGTACTAGTCGAGGTCGGAGCTCAGCTCAGCAATGTGGGCGAGCCTCTCACCCGCCTGCTCCTGCAGCTCCTGCGGATGAGGAAGGGGAGAAAGAAGAAAGAAAGTCAAACGAAAGGCACGCGAACGAGGAAAGCGAACCAAGCAGACCTTGGGCAAACACACTTACTCGAAAGACTTGGAGCGACCTGCCCCCGTGAAGCTAGAGAGCATCGGCGAGGGCATTCTGAAGGGAGGCGCCGAGGCCGCCGAACTCCCGCCACAGCTCCCTCTCCGATCTCGCCTCTTCCACCAGGCTTGGTGGAACTCCAGGAAGCCAGAGCCTCTGCTCCCACTGCGGCGCGCTGGCGCTGGACGTCGGGGCCATGACGCCGGACGTCGACGCCCCAGCACTGGTCGCCAGTGCCTGCGACATCACGCAGCCATCGGACCGCAGCACCAGCACCTCAGGCGCGAGCCCAGGGGTTGGCGCGGCCGCCGCCACCGCCCAACCCCCACTGGGGGCCGAACCGCCATCAGCAGGAGCCCCGGCCGTTCCGCGGCCCTCTGCTCCCCGACCTGCGGCACGGGCTTGCTCTCACCCCCGCCGGGTATCGCGGGTCACCGTCGCCCGCGGGGCATCCGCCGCTGCCTCCTCCTGCCATTGCGGCCCCGTGGCCGCGGCCGCGACACGCGACGCCTCGCCCGCCGTTGTCGTACCCGCCGTCGCCCGTGAGGTCCTCGCCGAGCGGGGCCTCATCGTGCGCGGTGCGTCTTGCGCCCCCACCTTGAGCGCCTTAACGGGCGCAAGGCCAGGGACAGCGGGTGTCGTCCTAACAACGGAAGAGAGGAAGAATGGGCAATCCGACACATGATATCAAGAATACGGAGAGCAAAATGTGACTCACCTTATGCCGGAGAGGCACCGCTTGCGCTTCCTTGAAGACTCTGGGGGCGCCACCCCAGACCCGCCCGGCACCTCCGACGGCGCTCCCTCATCAAGGGGCACCGTATCCGCCCCTCGAACAGGCTCCGCGAGGACCTCTTCGTTCCTCGACGATGGGACGGTGCGTCCTCCCACCTGTCGGAGATGGTCCACTCCCCCTCGCTCTCCTCCTCGTCCGAAGACGTGTCCACGGGCTCCGACGGGGGGAGGGAGAGAGACCCTACTGCTCCCGCACTAGGTACTCCTCATTGTACCTGTTGAGGCGCTCCTGCCTCCGGATCTTCTTCTCCTTCGCCTGGTCCGCCAGGCCCTTCTCCCTTTGCTGCCTGGCGCGGTTGGTAGCATGCGACCTGGGCATCGGCAGATCTGAGGTGGGGATGTTGACGCGCACCCCCTGTCACCAGCAACCACGGTTAGATTGAACACCGGAATAAAACGGGCAAAAACAAGGAATCGAATCTCACCAGGTCGGCATCCGGGAGCATCGCGAACGACCACAAGTCGTCGTCGCTGTGAGGAACCACCTTGAGGTTCACCACGCGCCTCGCCCTCGTGGCCGCGTATGCCTGAGGGAGCGGCTCCTCCAGCAACCACGAGCGCGGCAGGGCCGCGAGGTCGGCGTCGCTCCTCATCTCGAAGATGAGAAGTTCCCTCTCCATGAGAGGGATCACTCGCCGGAGGTGAAAATTGGCGATGACGGCCGCCACAGTCAGCCCGGCATTCGCCAACTGGCGCAGGGCATTGGTAAGAGGCTCGAGCCTCGCCTGCCTTGACGCGGGCGACACCTCATGCGCCCAAGACACCAGTCTCTCCCTCACCACCATCCCGGTGTACGGCAGGAGCCCGACGCCGTCGTTGTGTAGATAAAACCAACCCTTCTCCTAGTCGGCGTTGTTCGTCGTCATCGTGCAGAGCAGGTACAGCTCCTTTCAGGAGTCGCGCGCTGCAAATGTAAGGCCGCCGGCACATATGGCACGACGCGTCCTCCTCTCTCCGGCGGCAAGCGTGTGGAGCTCTCCCCGGAAAAGGTGGATCCACAGGTCCCAGTGCGCCGGGATCCCTAGGAACCCCTCACAGACGGCGACGAAGGAAGTCGCCTGCGAAATGGTGTTGGGGGCGAAGTTGTGAAGCTCCACCCCATAGTGGTGGCACAACCCCCACATGAACTTGCTCGCAGGGGCGTTGAATCCTCGCTCGTGCAGCCGCACGAAACTCACGACGTAGCCCGGTGGCGGGGACGGCTCCCGGTGCGACGCCGACGGGATGATCCACGCCGGGTTCGCTTCGTCACCAGCCGGCGCCAACTGACCGTCGGCGACTAGCCCCTCCATGGATTGCAGGTCCACCGACGACCGGGGCCACGGATGAGCGTCCAGCACTCGGACCGCAGACATGACGGGAGCGGCGGAGCGCGAGCGAATCCGAAGCGACGGGATGCGCGGCGATGGGGAAGGCAAAGAGCAAGAGGCGAATGCGAATGGCGAAGGTGAGGAGCTCCCCCTGCGCTCCCCTGCTTTTATAGAGTAGGAAGGGGCGGAGCCCCCGGAAACGCCGTAGGCGGCGGCAGTTAATGCGGTGGACGCCGCTTGTCGCTGACGGTAGGGTCCCATCGCGCCGGAACTACCGCGCGCGCGTGCGCTATGATTACCGCACGGTAACCCAAGGGACGCCGCGTCCCGTCTTGTCGTCGTCGCGCATCACCCACGTTGCGTCACCTTAAAAGGCGCGCCCACCCCGCCTACCCCGTGCCACGTCAGCCACGGCCGGGTGGCCGCGGCGGCCAACCGTCCTACGGACGAATTTCAAGCGCCAGGGATTCCTTCTCGTATAAGGAAAGCCCCAGGTAACCCCGAATCGGGGATTCGAGGCCTGATCCCTCGAAGGGATGCGGCTGGCACCCCAATCCGAAACAGGTTGAGGCCACAGGGCCACGACTTGTCAGCATACCCTCAAAGACGAACTCGAGGAAGCCCAGGGGTCAGGCCCCCAGGGCTCTACTGATCAGCGGCTCGAGGCCCAGCCCGCTGAGGGTGCGACGGGTGCCACAGATGCCCCTCGACTCGGGGATGTACTGATCAGCGGTTCGAGGCCCGGCCCGTTGAGGGTGCGACGGGCGCCGCAGAGCCCCTTGACTCGGGGATGTACTGATCAGTGGGTCGAAGCTTGGCTCGATAACAGACCAGCGAACGCCACAGGTCCGCCAAGACGGGAGCGCCCGACGCCCCCCGCATAAGCCCTACTGATCAGAGGTACGGGGCCTGCCCCTCGACGGGTTCGAACAGGCGCCTCAGATCGACAGAGTCAGAAACGATCGGGGCGCGCGCAATCGAGCCTGTCCCCGAACACGAAGTTCGGGGGCACCCCACATATCGTGTTCAAGGCCGAGACAGAGGCAGCCAATCGAGGGATCCCATCGAGGGAGTGCTTCCGCGCCCTCGGCCCTTAGCGAACGGGGCCGAGCTCTGATTGGCAAACCTCTGCAAGCGCTTACATGGACGTGTCTTCGGACCACGAGCCGACCCCTATCGAACGGGGCACGGACGCCCACTTGAACTATCTGTTAACAGCTCACCGAGGCAACCGTTGCTCGCCGCCCGCTCGAGGGTAGCACGGTTTGCCTCACCCCTCTACCCTGCAGAAGGGCAATGAGGGTCGTAATAAAGCCGAGAGTCTTCATCCGATCGTCCCTGATTGGGCTAGGGCTCGGGGGCTCCTCGCACCACGACCACCCTAATGATCGCCGCATCAACCTACCCAGGGTTGCGTCCCCAAAAACGGTCAGGCTGCCCGAACGTCTCGGGTCAACACGATGCCTCCCCACCTGCGTAAATTGCCGATGCCGGCTGAAATACCGCCGAAGCCGGCTAAAACAAACGCAAGGCGAGCCACGTCACCCTACATATTTAACCCCTGCACGAGTGCACGCACTCCTGCAGGGCTTCGGGGGCTTACACCCGCGGGTGCGCTAGCGCGCCCCCACATGAAAACATGCACGATCAAAGGGGACGAGACCCGCGCATAGCACTCGAGAGCGACATCCTTTGCCGGAACAGTCCCCTTTCCAGCAAAGGCTCGGGGGCTACTGTCGGGGACGGTAATTAGGGGTCCCCTAACTAAGGGGATAATCACCCTTGTTAAACGCAATCCGCCCAAGGACTGTTCCCCGAGCCCCGGTCACGGGACATCACGAGCCCACGGCCTGCTACAGCCCGGCAGTAGCCACCCCGAGAAGGCCCGCTTGACCGCCTCGCTCGAGGGCTCCGGCTCCTCAAGCAGATTTCCGTCTCGCTCGAGGGCTCCGGTCCCTCGAGCGAATTTCCGCCTCGCTCGAGGGCCCCGGTCCCTCGAGTAGGTTTCCGCCTCGCTCGGGGGCTCCGGTCCCTCGAGCAGGTTTCCGCCTCGCTCGAGGGGTACGGCCCCCCTCGAGCGGGCAGCCGTCTCCATTCCGCCCGACAGCGGCATTTAATGCCGAGCCCCGCGGCTGGATGCCGAAGTCAAGGGTGAATCTTCCCCCACGCCGCGCATCTGACATGGTCAGGCCGCCTGACACCACCACAGTGCGTCCTAACCCGCCACTGTGTAGCCATCCCTGGCACTGTGCGGGCGCCGTGCGGCCCTGTGCAGACAAGCAGGGGTCATTCCCTGGCACTATACCACCTGCTCCCGTCCTCCCCTGCAGCAAGACCCTCGAACGGGCATGGGTGCACCCTCGAAGGGTGTACGGGCGGTGAGCGGGCGTGCGCCCCGACTAACGCCGCCGTACGGGCGACGTGCGCCACGTCCCTCCGCCAACTCCGGTGCCGCATGGCCATCCCGGGCGCTGTGCGGCCATCCCGGACGCTGTGCAGCCATCCCCGGCGCTGTGCCACCACACCTGCCACTGTGCGACGGGACACGCAGCGCTGTGCGGACAGGCCGGTGACACGCCGCAGTCCCGCACCACCAACTCCGGTCCTTCCCCCGGCGGCTAGGCCCTCGATTCAGCAGGGGCAGCCCCTCGAAGTCAAAAGCAGGACAGGTCACAGTAACCGCCATGCCGCCCGCTGAAGCCGGAGGGCGTCATCCGACTCGCGCCAGGAACCATGACGTGCGGGACAAGATCGTCAGCGCCATACTAGATAGTACGCAGTCACTGTGCTGGCTGCCATCATTGTAGCTGCCCTCCCTCGGCCTATAAAAGGGAGAGGCAGAGCCCCCTGCGCGGGGAGGACGACGCTCATTCACCCGCACGCAACACGCCACCCCGTTCTAGATATTGGCACTTGCCTCAATCACCTTAGTAGGGACTTGGGGGGATATCCTCCTCTCCCGTCTTGCTTGTAGCTCCCCTCTATAGGCACCACTGGTGCAAGCTAATACAGTGCGCAAGCACACCCTGCTGGACGTACGGCCGCGTGGCCGGAACCAGGATAAACCCCGTGCATCCTTAGCTTAGCACCGCCTATCGAGAAGCAGATTCCAGCGCAAATCACTAGTTGGTGCCGGTGCTGATCCGGACACCGACATCAGTCATAACAAGTCACATAACTTAAAAAAAAACGTAAAACCGTCAGAGATGGCCGGCTTTATTAATAATAGATCAGGAGAGTTAAACAAGGTCTAGACCCGAAGCAAAAAGAAAGAAGTGCATACACCAAAAATTAGTCATATGTCATCGTGATCTATCGCTCCCAGAATCAGTTAGTTCGTATATGAATTTTCTTGTCGTAAAAATAAATTTGTTATATGAGCTAACTTTTAATTCAGCTGTGCACTCTGTAGATAATGCTGAATGCATTTTGGGACACCAATCAAATAGCAAAACTGAGCCCAACATCCTTCAATTCGCTGGCCGGCATGGGTGAGAACGAAACATGATTTTTCACCAACTTTCCGGGACCTCCATTTGCTAAGTGGTGGATATCGCTAACTGTAAACATAAAGCTGGGCCACACTAGGACCGGGGTTCAGCTCAGCTTTTCATCACGTTGCTCATAAAAGGCCACGTCATTTTTGCTGGTCTTGCTGATCCTCTGTCCCTCCCCAATTCTGACCCCTAAATGCAACGATTTCACTTATGATGATAGCGCCCGCTCTCTCTCTCTACCCCACCTCTTTATAGATGCCAACAGACCACCGTCCTCGCCAGCTCTGGCCTCTGGCGTCTCCCCCCTTGAAACAAGCCGAGTCATGCGGGGGGAAGAGAACAGGAGGAGAGAGAGGAAGACGAAGAAGAAGAAGAAGAAGGAGGAATCGCAACAGATCGATCGGGAAGAAAAAGGAGGGAGCTTTCTTACTTTGAGGGGAATGTTGTCTGGCTCGAGGTGTGCGCGGAAACCTGCTGGTCGAGATCTCATCTCGATCTAGATAGGTTGATCTCGGACCAGGCTTCATTCCCCTCAAGTAGAGCTCCCCGTTCCGCGCGCGTCGATCCCTCCTGTGTTCTTGCCTAGCTCCCATGGTGATTGATGGTGAGTTTTTCTTGGGCTTCGATCTAGCGATTCTCTCTCTTTGTGCTCGCGCGGTCTAGGTTGTGCCCGCCGCCGCTTGAAGAACCACGCATGATTAGGATATGATTATCGCGGCGAATGTTTCCGCGTTGTGTTGGGTTTCGTGCGGTATAGGTTCTGCAGCAGATTGGTGCAATCATGAGGATTCTTGACTCTGATGAATACCTGCATGCTTTCTCCCCTCTTTCTTTAAACTATGGCATGGCACATCTCGGTTGCAGATTGGTGGTCTTTCCCCCCCTGCCCACTTTTCCCGATCTCTAATCTGACAGGAGAAAGACGGGGAAAAAGTTTGTGTATCATCGACGACGCCTTTTACACGAAGGATCTTCTTATCTTCTCTTTCGATCCGTACTATAGCATCTTTACCTTTCTCTCTCCTAGACCTAGCTAATCTCTCTTTTCATCTCAAGAGATTTTTCGTTAAATCTCCATCTAACGATGATAGTCATATTACATCGATCTGTATATCTTACCATCTCCTGGATATCTGAAGTTATTTATCTTATATAAATTGAATCGATCCTTCATGTGCTTCTGGTTTCCAAGTTAATTCGTCTCACAAATTAAAAGCAAGGGATCTGATGTTGTCTTCTGAGCGGGGGAAGACGAAGGAGCATACAACTTGTTCACCTTTTTACCTGATCTTATATGTTTTCTTGATGCAAATAAATACTGACATCTATGGTGATTTGTTTCTTTTGAAGGCCAGGCCAAAAATTAACGTATAGAGAAGTGGTTCATGAGTGGTTGTCTCCTTCCCTTTGTTTCCTCATACATCAAAGCAGGACACATGCTGCTGATCATCCTGTCGCATGGGGGGTAGCTCCACACAGCTGTAACTTTACAATTCTACCTCCATCCATGTGCTCCATCTTCCAAATATATGCAAAGTTATTATGAAACATTCCATGAATGTGTAGTGGTAGAGCCTACATTATTCGACTATATAAAGGTAGAACCTATATACAGCTATACAATGGGCTATTGTGCAACTATACTAAGGGCTATTATTGTATCAGCGAGTGCTCTCATACATCGCTTATAGTGTTAGTAGGAATTTGTAACAACAATCTTTTGCATGTGACATCATATGCGTTATCTTGATAATGGCGTATTGAGATCTTTAAAAGTGAAATTGTTTCCTACACCTTCTTTGAAACCAAGTGTTGGAAGGGTTTAATAATAAATCGCTTTCTTGATTACTCACTTATATGATACGTATGTACAAAATGTCCAAAACACATGTTCACGAGTCATGACGCACGTACGTATAAATGGTTTTTGCTTAAAAAATCTCTTATTCTATGTATTTACTGTTCTTGTGCAGCTGTGCTTAATTACACATGTTGGTACATATGCACATGGCTGGTATATGTTAATCCACAAATAAAGGAGGCAGTATATATACTTTTTTAATATCTGCAGCTCGCGCTGATGCAGGTTATATATAATGCACAAAGGAGGCAGATTTTATATATGCAGGTAACTTGTTGTAAGGCACAACCAGCTGTTAACTTTTTGTTTACAGGTCAGGACTGAGTACGTTTGAGGTTTGAGTTGAACAAATTCATGTGCAATAATGTTTGACTAGCAGTACGTGGTGTCCTTTTTTGAAGAAGGGACAGGTAATGCTGCAGTAGTCTTATGTAGATCACTAATTAATGTCTCAAGTTAATGTTGGTGATTATGTCTGTGCATGCGAAAGAAGTACAAGCAATGCAAGATCACCAGTCCATACAAGATTTGTATTCTCATGACACTGCTGGTTTAGCTGATGTCAACGACTTCGCAATGCAAGTTGTAAAGCGCATGTGATGCATGTCCACACACGGTACTACAAGTATATATATGTATATATATAGTACACTCATGCAGCCAAATGACAAAACTGAAGACGGAAATGGTCACAGCATTAGGCAAAAAGAAAACATGAAATCAAATAGCTAGTGGTGGATGAGGTGGTTCTTGTTTATTTGTCTGGATACGCAATTCTAATTTTCTTTTGAGATGACACCCGCCAACTTTAGAGGCGGGTTTTGGAAAGTTGAAAGTTCCTTGTAGAGGCTAGGAACCAAAAGGCAACAACAATCGGATCGTAGAAGGCTAGAAGCAGTTGAGCAAGACAGCCACGTGCATGCGATGGAATTACATAATATCTTTTTTTAATTGTGTGCATCGAGTACATTATCATGGATGTGGTAGGATGTGACTTGGGGCAAGATATAATTAGGTGTACAAAAACCCTAAAGTGAGCTAGGCATAGCAATGGTTTAGGTGTCCTTGATGTGTACTTAAATAGTAAAATATACTCCGGTCCTCAGTGGAATGGGGAGCTTCAGGCCTCGTCCAATTGAATTTCTTCCATGCCAATTTATTTTATATCATGCACTGGTTGAAACTTTGAAGCAAAGAACTTTCTTTTTTAAATGGAAAATAGATTCAGAGCTCTGATGGGTTGAGAAAATATATCCTTTGCTACATGCTCATGAGAGGTTTATTTAGGTTTTTTTATGAGAGGTTTACTGTGAAGGAGATAAAACAAGAACAAAAACATGATGTGAAGGCATGGCACTGGACACTGGCATACCAGCATTTGACAGTATTGCGGTAAGCGTCCTGCGATTGTGTATCCAGCAAAAGTTCTTCACCACTGTCCACTGCACACGACAGCTCGGTTCACAGGCATCTGCTATCGGTGTCGGTAGTACTACACCTACACTACACACACTACTCCAAAGAAAACTCCAAAGACACAGGGGAAGGGTATGTACAGCATGTCTTGCTTCACGACACGCCACGGCTGTTCTTTACTTCTACTTTTGCGGGAAAAGTATGGCGCATATATATTGCTGCAGTTTCAGTTCCAGTAGTTCAGTGCGCCTGATACCCCTACGCACTGAACCTAATCCCCTTGACTCTTTAACCAAACCAAAGGAAACCGTGGCTTGCGCGCTGCTACTTCTACAAGTCTACAACCACGCCGCTCCCCGGCGGCTTCCAAATTCCAAAAGCTGGTCGTTTAGTAGCTGCGAAAAGGCAGGTCGATCGATGGAAGCGAAATTCCAAAGAATGACCACAACTCCCTCCTACTCTGCCATCGAAACCTTTCTTTCGTTCTCGTGTGTCCCTCTCAAAGCTTTCATCTCACGTACTGCCTGCTACTGTTTCCTTTGCTCCTGAGGCCGTCCGGGAACGGCGAAAACAAGGAGCCAGCTTTTGTTTGCCGCGGCAGCTCTGTGCTGGCTTATCTGTTTGCCCTTTGCTTTGGCGTCGCCGGTGGACCACCGCTTTGCCTTGCTGCAGATGCATGGTCGATCGATGCCCACTCCATGCGAAAAGCCAATAATTTGACAGTTCGGCATGGTCATGGCGTCACACTCCTGACTGACCGATAAGTGTCCACTCCTGATCGATCGGTGTCCATCCCTGCCCTGGACGAGTGGCATACCGAGAGCCCTGGGGAAAATATATGCCCTCGTTTGACTTCTTGTCAGACAGTTAGTTGGCGCCGAAGGTATGCATACAGTTATGCTAGGAACTATGGGCCCGAATGAATAAATTCTCTTCTTGTGTGTGTGGGTGAGGAGGAGAGAGGCCCAATACTATGAGTTTACATTCAGGCCCAATATGTTTTCTCCTCCCCCATCCAAAGTGAGTAACTAGGCCTTAGCCCATTTATAAAATGAAGTTTTCCAACTTTCTAGCCCACCAAGGAGCGGTTGTCGGAAAACCTATCCATCTTCCATTCTTCCGTACGTAAGGCAAGGAACAGCACGATTGAGATTCGTGTGGTCCTTGTGGGCCGCACGATCTCCGTTTTCCTCTCGTGGCGCTTGTGGGCAGGCTTGTGGAGCTGTTTTGTGCGGAGTCGTACCAAAAGGGGGGGGGGGGGGCTGGAAAAAACTGGCTCCCATGCAGCTCCCGCGACTCCTCCCCTCCTTTGCCAGGCCTGCCCCGGCGGTTGCAGGGGCGCGGGAAGGAGGCCGACAGTTAGGTGTGGGAAGAAAGAGACCGACGGCATACCTGATAGGGATGGAGAGGGACGCAAGGGCCGGCGACAGAGCCAGGGAAGGAGGCGGAGGTTGCCGTCGCCAGGCCGCATCCGCCTCTGTAACATCCCAAATTTTCAAATATATTTTTTAAAAAACACAGTTCCTAAATTTTTTAAAAACATATAGCAACATTACTATAAAAAGCACCCGTATTTAAATTTAATTACATCAAAACCTCTAGGGATCATATGCATTTGAGTGCCTAACATCACTCCTCACCTCACTTTCACTCTAACTAGCCCTAAGGAAGTTCTAGAGCAACTCTATTTCTAGGACAACTTAAATTTGAAATTCCATTTCAAATTTGAAACCAAATATCACTTCAAACAATTGCCAAAACATTTCAAACCTACCTAGGCCAACTCCAACCAATCTAACCCAACATCAGTTTCCAGCCCAACCCACCTCCCTCTCCCCCTCACACACGCGCAGCCCACCACGGCCCAGACAGCAGCCCGCGCCGCCTCCGCCTCGATGACATCATTGTGACGTCATCGTCTTCTTCCCCATCCTCTCTGTTTCCCTCCCTCCGACACCACACCGCGCCGCCGCCGTGGTAAAAACCACCGCCCCGGCCTCCAAGTTACCTCCACGCGCCCGCCAGCCTCCTCCACTCCCCCGCCGCACTTGTTGACCATCACCCCTCCTCTTCCGCACGAAACCGCCCTACGCCTAAACCGTCGTACGCCACTCCGCCGACACCCCCGTCCTCCGATCCACCCCGGCAAAGCCGGATTCATCTCCCTGGGACGCGCCCTGGCCACACCCATACCACCGCAGCTCCTCCAAATAGCTTGAGCTCGACCCGGAGTTCCCCTTCCGCCACAAACTACCTCGCCACGGCGGTATTTCGGCCGCGCTCCAGAGCTCCGCCCCGCGCGAGCTCGCTCGATCTCCTGCCTCACCGCCGGCTTCACCCTCCATCCTCGAGCCCCAAAACCGCCTATACCAGGCGAACCGAAACCACCCATCTCCTCAACCCCGGAGTTCCCTACGTGCACGCAAACTCCGCGTTGCGGTTTCTACCCCGCCGTCGTACACTCCTGCGCTGCCGAGCTCATCTCCCAACCCCGGCCGCCTCTCCTTCGCCGCTAAGCAACCCGACCGGCACACTGCAACCCTGCACACCTCCTCGAGCTATAAATAGGACCCCAACGGCCTCCCAACTCTTCACTCACCACCCGCCGGCGTAAGCCGAGCTCCCCCATGCTCCGCTAGAGCGCCGCCACCCCACCTCGCCGGAGTAAGCACCGGCTGTGTAACATCCCGCTTTTTAGGTCATTTAAAATTACCTCCTTATTAATTTTTTTCTCTAAAGTATAATTTTCTTCTTTTCCTCAAATAAATAAATCTTACATTAACATGAGCATTTGTGTTACATTTGTTTCCTGAAGTGATCCTCTAAGGATTTGAGTTTGAAATTGAATTTGAAATCTTATTTCAAATTCACTTTTAAACAATAGAAAAGCCTCATTAGTTAAAAGTCTGCTGGACCTCCTTAAACTCTCCCTATAGCCCGACCTCTCCCCTCCTTTTCCTTCTACGCCTATAGCCCAACCCGACCTCCTCTCCTTTTCTTTTTCCACACAACCCGCCGATCCAGCTGGCCTTTCGGCCCACACGACCCACACACACTCACGCGGCCCATCTAGCCAGCCCAGCCCACGAAACCCTTTCTCGCACCTCCCGCATCCCCTTCGTCCTCCCCAACACCGCAGCGCCACCGCCTGTCGCCGTCACCCTGATCTGCCGGCTCTGGCCACCTTTCCCCCTAGTGGAGCGCGCGCCACCCTCGCCTAATCTTCCTGCACCCGTAGATCCTTTCTCTGGGCATCTTTCCTTACTCCACCATAGCCCGCAGCCCCGCCACCGCGCCGCACCCCGGGAGCGCCACCGCCGGCCGCCACCCAGTCGATCTCCTCGCTCCGGCCGCCCCTCGCCGAAATTTGCAGGCGCACCACTACCGCCTCGCCGTACTGCATCCTCTGGGTAGCCCTGGGCACAAAAAACCGAGAACCGAACCGAAAGAACCGGGAACCAGAACCAAAAAATTCGGTTCTTATTTGGTTCCTGTTCACCGAGAACCGAAATTCCTCGGTTAATTCTCGGTTAACCGAACAGAACCGAGCAATGTCTACATTCAACCCAATATGGCCCAACTGTCCAAAAGCCCAACAAAGAAACCCTAAATCCCCCACCTCAATCACCAATTCACCACGCAGTAACCCCCACCCCTATCGTGTCCCGCGCCGCCCCCGTCCCCATCGCGCCGCCCTCTAACCCCTTGCTCACCGCGCCTTGCCCCGGCGGCGCCGACCCCGTCCCCAGCCTCGGCCAGCACCTGCAGCACGGTTCGTGGCAGTGCGGCCCGGTGGCCGGCGCCTGCAGCACGCGTTGCGGCGGTACGGCCCGACGACCGGCGGCTCCAGCATGCGGCGCAGACCGACGACCGTCAGCTCCAGCACCCAGCGCAGCTCGGCGGCCGGCATCCGCGAGGCCTCGACCCTGCCGTCCGCCGCCGCCGGCCATCCCTTGCGGGCGCCAATGCTCCCTCTCTCCTCCATCCTCCTCAGATCTCGGCGGCCGGCGGTGCCCTGCGCTTCCTGCTGCTCTGCTGTGCACCTGCGCCGACGCTCCTCTCTCCTCCATTCTCTATTCGGTTTCTTCGGTTAGAACCGAAACTGAACCGAACCGGAACCGAACCGATCGATTCTCTCTTCGGTTCCAACTTTCCGGGAACCGAATTTTCGAGATAACCGAAGAACCGAACCGATCGGTTCGGTTAGAACCGAACGCCCAGCGCTACCTCTGGGGGACTTGTCTGGGTGTTTCCCTCACTCCGGGGCAGCCATGGCCGTCGCGGCGTCGCGCTGCCAGAGCGCGAGCACAGCACGCCCGGCGTGCCCGTGTCATCGTCGTGGCACCACCATCATGTGCCACTCCGGCCGTTTGCCACCACTGCTGGTGTAACATCCCTGATGTTTATTTAAGATAAGTACCTTAATTAGTTTTGCTAATCAAGTTTAAATAGTGCCTAAGCATGTTTAGCATGGTTTTAATCACTTTTGCTATTAAACCCTTGGTCAAAATCTCAAAATTCAGTCAAACCCCTAGGAGCTCTAGAAGGCTGAAATGGTTTTCCTGCACGTTCTCCAAATTTCACTATAGAAGTTCAAATTCTATCAATATAAAAGCTTTTCCTTATTTCCGGGAACACATTTTTCATAATTGGCGGACATTCAAATTTTGAGTGAAAATTAGCTTAAATTTGAGTTGAAGTTCCTATTCACAGTATTGAGGGGCTGAGAAAATTTGTATCTTCAGCACGTTTTTCCCGTCAACCCATTCACCAAAACATAGGTCGCCCTTTGTGAAAGTTGTAGAGCTATAGTCCGTCTACAACTTCTATCTTTGGAGATTTTCAACTTAGTTGACACTTTTTAGAGTTTCACAATTTTGAAAACTGGTAAATGGAATAAAGTGTGGCGCCGTCGCCGGTGACGTCACGCCATCACGTGCGCGCTCGTCCTGCCGCGTCGGCCACGCGTCGGTCGCCCGTGCCTCCGGCATACGGACGCCCCGGATCCCTCGCTGTGGGCCCGCTCGAGCACCCGGACCCTCCGCCCGTTTCATTGTCATGCGCCGTGTCCAGGGGCCATCCGCGGCTTGGCAACGGGCCCAGCCGGCCACGTGCCGTAGCGCGCCGTGCCGCAGGCGCACGCGCGCATGCAGCAGGCCAGCTGGCCGTGCCGCGTGATAAGCTGCCCTGGGCCGCGTCCTCGTCGTTCTCGTGCGGCGCCTCGCACAAAAAACGCAGCTGCAACAGCCGCGCCGCTCCATCGTGCTCGTCGCGCCAAAACAGAGCAGCGCCGTCGTCGCCATTGCCGCACCGCCACCGCAACCCCTTCTCCGCTCGTCCTCGCTGCTCCTCACCATCTCCACACGTCTTCCCGACCCTCGACAACACCACGCCGCTGCACATTGGCCCGTCAGCCGCACCGTCGCCGGCCACTGGCAGTCACGGCGGGCGCTTAGAGGCTGCCCCACCGCCGGTGCCCGGCGACGCCATCCCGGCCCGGATTCTCCGCCACACCACCCCATTCAGGTGCGCAATGGCCCCCAAGGCTGCTCCCCGGCCAACTCCGGCAGCAAGCCGCCACCGGCGAGCTCCTCCTCGCCGGCGAGGACCTATTTGTAGCGATTGAGTTCTTTGTAGGGAGTTTTCCAGAAACCAAGGACCTTTACATAATTTCAAAACTTTGATTCAAGGGTCTGTCTGCAAAAGCTACTTTAGGTTTTAGCAGCAACTTCAAAAATCCATTAAAGATCGTAGAAAAAATCAGAAAAATGTAAATCAAATTGTGTTGGTTTCTTTGTGAGGAGATCTATAGTTTCTTGAAAGGGTGTATAGGGTTTTTCTGGATAGTTTTGAAATGAAAATTCAAACTCAATTTGATGAACTTTTATTGTAGTTCAAAATGTACTAATGCAATGCAGATGAAATTTGGATATGTTATTATTTATGCCATGTTTAGATCTGTGACCAAATGTGACACATGTTTGATTTGTAGATTTATAGTTATGATTTTTGGAATCTTTATGTTAGGTTAAGCTTGATGCTTTTTATAGTCCCCTCAAGAAATATTTTCCTTAAGCACCAATCCACCCTAGGTCATTGACATGATGAATAACATCTCTGGAAAAATAATTATGGTTTTAGGAATTTGTTTGAATGATGTTTTGTATTTAACTTTGTGTAGGATGTTAAATGGATAACTTGAAAAATATGATAGATCTACTTTTGTAAATTTGTCATGAACTTATATTTGTCATGAATGAGCTGTAGGAACAATTTGAGGTCAAAAAGATTAGTAAATCTTTTAATAGGATTTAATGAAGTTAAGCTAGGCTGAAATTTGACTTTTTCATATAAATTAAATGATATGCAATATGAGGCTAATTTTTGGTATTTAAGCTTGAATCAGTTTTATGCTGCTGTGTGAAAAAGTTCAGACCAGTTGGAGTTATATTTCAATTAATATGAATTTTGGATGAATGGCTTGCTAAGAATTGAATAAATAGGTTTATATTTATTATTTAAGTTTAATTAAGGATTTCATGTTTAAGTTCATGTTTGAACTCATTTAAACACACCTCATGCTGTTTGGTGAAGTTTGTTAATTTAATTTGCTTAAATATGCACACAATCACCATCAAAGTAGTAATTAGTCCATCATCACACACCCCATACTTTTTGTGAGAATTAGTAGTGGTTTAGATGAATGTGGCCAACAAGAGTTGGTTTGGTGGTAATTCTCCCACCCTCACCATAATCTAATGCATATGCATGTGTATGTGTAGATTTACCAGACGGTACTTATACGCTCACCCAGGAGGAGGAGGGAGCAGTTGAGGGAGACGTGAACCGGACTGTTGTGCACCAAGACCTGGACCAAAGTCTAGAAGAGCCCAAGGCTAGTGCTGAAGTAGAAGAAAGCAAGCACCGGAGTGCATCTAACCTTTTTTTTAGCTCATATCTTTAATTTTTGTCTTTATGTTATACTTTGTGCATTTAAGTTTCAGGAGTTGATTTGAAACCTAGATGCATGATCCTTAGGTTCCTATGCTCTTATACTAGTATGTTAGGACGCTAGTGCCATGTTTTAAGGACACGGTACAAGTCGAGTAATGACTCATTGCTCGCGAGATATAGGATACTTATGTTGGAATCATAAGTTGGTTAAATTGACTCGCTCATGTGGTAAGAGCAATGGGTTCGGTCTCGACCGAGTAGCATTGTGCTGGTTTAAGCTATTGAACGTACCAAGTGCTTGTCGGGAATGGGACCGGTAAGCTTAGTACCCAATGAACCAGTGCGGGGACTTTATCGCTACTACTCTTGAGATGCGTCTCCCGGTTTGATTCTGATAGTGCAAGTGTGAGTCTGGACGTGCCGTGTGAGGGCGTTCCAGTAACCTTATACTTAGGACTGTGGCATCTATCCCTAATCTGGGGAATGACGGGAACCGCCTGGTCGGGGTAGACCCTGCATTTGTTTTTCTTTGGATTCTTAGGGTCTACCTTCTTTCGTGTATCTTGGGTTGACCTTGCAAGGATATAAATTGATCGATCATCGGTCACTCGCTGTTATCTGAGTCGGCTTGACCACTAGCTACCCCATACTTATTTATGGAACATTTGGTTTAATATTGTTGCCTGATTAATGTTGTTTGCACAAACATACTTGTTTAGATAGGTGCTTACCTAGAATGGTTAACATACTAGAACTTGAGCTAAAAATTGGAAATTAAGGATCAACTCTTAGTTACTTTTGGCAAAACAAACCCACCAGCCAAAAAGCCTTGCATGTCTAGTTGTACTTTTATTTTTGTCGGGTCAGTCTTGCTGAGTATTAGCATACTCAACCTTGCTTAATTTGTGGTTTTCAGGTAACCCCATCTGGCCTGGCTCTATTCCAGATGGTTGGGAGATTGAATGGGAGAATGACGATGATGAGTGATATGCTTGGATGGTCTCCCATGTGTATCACGCGTTTAGTTTCTATTTCCGCTGTTAAACTCTGAAACTCTTTACTTTTATGTATGAAAACCTGGTTTGTAATAATGTGAACTTGTGTACTTTTTATGTAATGTTGAACTTGTAATCCGGTCCCGCCTTCGTGTGGGCTTTGCACATATCAACGATCCTGTTGTAAAGTGATTTACCGGGCATGACCCGGCAAAGGCGACAAAATACATCTTTGTTATCGCTTACGAGCCAAGTAGACCGGATTAGGTGATAATACGGATTTATTTTGGGCGGTTCTGTCACAGCTGACACCTCCCCTTGTTGTCGCTCACCACCACCAGCCCAAGCTCCACCGCGCGCCATGCCCCCTGCCGCCATGCTGCTCCCTCGTCGGCTCTGTTCGCCGTGCCGGCACGCCCCGCCACGGCCGTAGCCGCTGGCGCACCCCCACGAGCACACCACCACGTGGCCCTCCCTTGGCCATGCTCACGTCAACACCGCCACCGCTGCAACCCAGCACTGTAGCCCCGCTTCGCCGTATGCAGTTGCGCCCATACCTCACCTAAACGTATGCACGTCACGGCCCTCTCAGCTTTTCCCACGTGATCGCCGCACTCCACCGAAACTTTTGCCCGTCCGCCGCCGCTCCCGGCACCACTGCCATACCACCTCACCCCAGCCGTCGCAACTTTTCCCTCGACCACCCGCGACCGCTTCCATCCTCACCATCCCGGCACCGCGCCGCAAACCGTCGCGCCGTGGCCACCGTACGACCATCGCACAGCCAGCTCACTTCCGCCACCAGGATCAACACTATGTCATGCACCCCTATTCCCTTCCCTATTTCCTTCCCAAAACCGCCCAGCTCTGCCGGCCGTACTAGCCCCTCCTCCGCACGCAGGCACGCGCACCCGCCGTAATGCACGCGCACAAGCTGTTGACGGTCGATATTTGCCATTTTTATGACTGTCAACTCCTGCAAATTGGAGCATGAATTGCACATTCACACTAGAATAAGTGCTTAAACTCATACTTTCCACCAGTGTCGATGTCTATTCGAATGCAGGTATTTAGCATAAGAAATGGGAGGAATCCATGCACTTTCACTCCACTCCAATCCAAGGCACTCAAATGCTGGCCAATCAGGGGCTGCCACATGAATTCTCCTGGATCCATGATGTCACCAATCCATGTGAGGGACTCTCGACGAATCATACGCTGCCACGTCAGCATCACATGGATCCATGGGCCCACTTTGCCAACTAAACCACCAGGAAACGTGCTATGCACGGAGGAGAGGCATTAGGGCCCACATGGAAGCGAGCCAGACGAAGCACAAGCCAGAAGGCCGGCCAGGGGTTTCGGCCGACCCTAGGATCGGCCAAACCGACCTAGGGTTAGTTGATCCTCCCCCTCCACGTGTTTGCTCCCCATTGGTCCTTGGCTGCATTCCCGGGTGTTTAGGGGCACTTTGAGCCCCGGAGCAAGCCTCCTCCTTGTCTATAAATAGGAGGGGAGGGGCTCCATTTCTCACACACCACTCTCTCATTCTCCTCTCACTTTTAGTTTCCAAGGCTAGGGGGTAGGCTAGAGTAGCTCTTATTCAGGTTCCAAGTCCTCTTGGAAGTCTAGGTATGAGTTCTCTTTTATCTTTATTTCTTTGTATGACTTTGATCTACTTCAGTTATTCAGCTATTTCATATAAAGTCATGGTAGATCATATTCTTGATATGTTCTTGAGTTCATCCTCTGTTCATCATTTAGAGGCTTGTGTTCTTCGTGAACACTACCTTTTGATCCACTTGAAGGGTGACAAACTCCTTCCTTATGTGTTTGTTCATAAGTTAGAGGCTCGTGTTCTTCACGAACACGACTCTTTGATCTTATTGATTAGACATAAGAGAGTTCATATCTGTTTGTATGTCTAGCCTTAGTTGATCTTGTTAGATGGCATGAGAGTGTTGCATGAGGTCTGTGTTCAAGCTACGGTACTCGGTCTAGTTGACCAGTCTTCTGGTGGCTCTCACCCTAGGTCATAATAGCCCGGGCCGGGTGGAGTCTAGCAGCAATGTAGGCATGGTGCCTGGGTTGTCTGGCTACGATAGTTATTAGCATACCCCCCGTAACGATAGAGGTCGGTCCTCGGGTGGTGACAGCCCCGTTGGATCCTTGGGCAACCTCTGCGCTGGGGTACCTGCTGTAGGAGTCTAAAGTCTAGTTTCGCAGAGTGCTGGTCGTCGCGGGCTAGCTCCCCATTTGTACCTGGGTGCTGAACCTTATCTCTCTTATGCAATACTCATGCCCATCTCTTGTATCTTCTAGCTTTGTATGTTTAGTACATTAGAACCTAGAGCTAACTCGTATGTTCCCCCTAAGCCGTAGTGTGCTAGAGTAGAGGTAGATCTGAGTGTGTGTGTCACACTACCCCGTATATCTTTTATCTTACCCCTGTCTTTGAGTGTGTTATTCCCTATATCTATCTCTTGGTTTACATTCAGAGCAAAAGCATAAGTCTAAGATATCCGCCATTGCCTTCCACGGATACGATACCCTTGGAATACTCTCCTTTCTTGGGGAAATGCTACAATGGTTTATCTGTGCGCTTGCGGATTCGTTCATGATTGTTTAGATTAACCTATGGCAAGTCTCGATGTTCACGCTAACCCGGTGCCATTAGTTGTGACATTGAGAGCTGCCTAAAGGCATTTCTAACGCTGACGCTAAGGATGGATTCCAAATCTGTTCTTAAGTGATCGACGTTATGAAATGCCAACAAGCATTTCTGGCGCTGTTGCCGGGGACGGCTGTTGTTAACCTTCGAGCCCGTCTATCCTCGTATTTATCTTTTTCCTTTTTTCTTCTACCTCTACCCCCGCTACCCATGGAAGGTTATCCTTGTAAAAACCTTCCGCCTTCGAGGAGTGAACCCTCAGAGCCATCTTCGTCAAGATCCACTCTTACATCTGGTTTTTGGATTCACCCCTCTCTCATGAAGCTAATTCAGGACCTATCCTTCTCGGGGTTAAGTCATGAGAACCCCTTTGATCATGTGAGAGACTACGAGCGTCTGATTGAAACTCAGGGTAAAACCGGAGAATCACCGGATGCTCGAAAAAGAGAGTTTTTCCCGCTATCCCTCTCCGGGGAAGCACGGGATTGGCACCGTTGTTTTGGTAGAGACTACCTTACTTGGGAAAGGTTGAGAGCAGCTTTTTGCTCCCACTTCTTCCCAGTACGACGTGTCATCTCGTTATGGGCAAAGATTCTCTGTTTCAAGCAATGTGAGGAGGAATCACTAGGAATGGCATGGAATCGTTTCGCCTCCGCGGTGGAAGATTGCCCAGTCCTCTACATTCCCGATTGGATGTCGCTTCAACACTTCTGGTTTGGATTGCGGAAGGATGATGCCATGAGGCTTAATTCTCTCTCCGGAGGATCCTTTGTGCACCTAGATGCTGTCGAGGGAAAAGAGATCATGGATAATCTCTGAGATTTCAGCTCCCCTTGCATCCCGGTCAATGAGGCACCCACCAGAGGAAATGTTAAGCCACCTAGATCCATCGTCAGCCGAGTCCGAGATTTCATATCCATTCTTTCTGAGCTCTGGCTGAAGATGTCATTCCTGAATAGCAGGAGTCTAAGGGAAAGATTTCGTGGCGCGAGGTCTACCCTTGGGTTCCCCTCTCATGCATCTTCTTAGACCTTCTCCCCGAGGCTTTGTCTCGTGGGAGGACGGAGAGAGTAGTTTGGAAGGAACGACCATTCCCGGCCAGGATGACTTGTTCGATCCTCACTACTATCTCCTAAGGAGGGTATGGGAGTCCTATCATGTTTCTACGTCGAGGTTTGAGCTGAAGTGCTTTGCACTGAAGTTTCGTATAAACCGAGACATCGGTCTCTGCTTTATAATCCATTGGATTCATCCATCAGACCGAAGGAGCACGATCATTTACTGATCGAATGGAGTGCATTCACTTTTATCTCGAGCACATCGATCGACGCCGATCAATCAGGAGAAGCTTGCACATCGTATCTTATGCCTGATTTGACCGATGCCCAATGGGAGGTGCACTTTCCAGCTTATCCATAACCCCCCATTGGAAGCTTAGGCCAGACTTCGGAATGTTTTCATCACCCTGATGAGGACATCGAACCCTCTGCCTAATGTAAGAGTGAGTAAATCTTGCTCTTCGTCCGAACTCTGGTTCCTGATCGTACACCGGCCTCTGGAAGTCCATGCTCTATCCTCTTTGAAGGCCGAGTGTCTTTCTGAGCTTGAGTTCACTCGGAGATCGGTACCCATTGGTGACGCACTAGCCTCAGTGCTCGATCTTTTCATCTCTGAGTTCCGCGACCCCAGTGCTATAGTCCTCGAGTCCCATGACCACCTCAGGGAATGACTCGGCCTCTCTGGGATGATCATGCTTGCCCTCAGCCTCGATATACCTTTTTGGGCTCGAGTTTGTATATGCACTACCCTTGCAGATCAGAGCTTATCATCACATCAACATTATCTGCAAGGAGATGGTCATAAGTTGAGACAGGAGATCACAAGACACCCGCATCCTAAGTACTCCTGGGACTCATCTCGTTTCCCCTGGAAGAATTATCCCTCGGGTATCTTGTGGACCGCGTTCATGCAGGAGAAAGAAATTACCAAGATGAAGAGAAGTAGGCAAAAGGTCCACAGGAAGGCAGCACCATTGCGGCGACCCGAACGCTTCGTGATTACCGTCAGAGGTGCCTACACTTTTGACGAACCAAGTATGTCGCCACGGTGACTTCCCCCAGATTCTCTATGGTTATACTATGGTTTGGCCAAGGTTGGTATATAAGGGAGGATGAATTTTCAACCTCAACCTTATCCTAGCCTTAAGCCTAAGCCAATCTTTCCATCTCGGGGAATCCACCTGGGCCGTCGATCCTGAGACTTGCTGGAGCCCACACGAGAAAGGGGAGGACCAGAGGGGCCCACAGGGGGCCGGCCGAACCCCGGTTCGGCCGAAACCCTGGTGCCGCCTCTCCCCTTCTTCTTTCGCGTGTGCGACTCCTTCTCCTCCAGAAACCTTCTCTCTGCCGCTCGACGAGTTTTCGCATCGCGAAATCCATCTCCTCCACCTCACCATCCTCAGCTCATCGCCGCATCCATGGCCGGAGGGAGTGTTGTCCCTTTCGATGGCTCCACCTCGTCCACTGGTCCCGGGGCAGGAGGCAACCCCTCTGTCGTTGCCACCCCCGCTGCGGAACTCGCAATGGTGGCCGGTGTCCTGGATGTTCCCCCGCTCGCCACCATCTCGCTGGGCGGGAGGATTCCAGGCACACCGCCCTCATGGCGCTCCGCTTCGCCTGGGAAGAGGCACATGAGACGGGCGGCCAGCCCCTACGGCAGGCCGACCACGGCTCAGCTTCGCCCCAGGGGGTTGCCGCTCGCTCCATCTAGCACACCTGGATCATCGCTAGCTGGAGGGCAGACGAGCTCAGCGCAGTCCGCTCCTTCACCACAGCCGCCGGTGACCATAAAGTCGACACTGCCCAAGGAGAGGGCTCCTGAGGCACGCCCAGCTCCAGTTCTGCCAGAAGAGAAGGAAGACTTTGGCCTGGACGATGGGTTTCCACCGCCGTCCTACACTAGGAGGTCCAGGGAGAGGACTCGGGAAACCGAGCAACTCCCTAAGCTCTCCTCAGTGGCCAAGCTGACCCTGCTGATGAAGGAATTGGAGGCCAGCAACGAGAAGCTCAGAGCTGCTTACTCAGAGCAGAAGTTGGACCTGGCCGAGCTGAGAGACGACATTCGTGACCTTCACCGCGGCCTCTGTGCGAAGATGAGGAGACTGTTCTCGGCTACGGGGCATACAGCTCTCTATGATGCCGAGTAGTGGGGAGTAGCCCCAGTTTTAGTTCATTAGGCGCTAGTCTAGGTCTAGGTTTGATTTCCCTTTATTTCCCTTTATTTCATTTATTTCCTTTGCATGTGTGTAAAGCGCCTAATCAGTTCGTTTGAAACATTTGGATTTGAATAAAGTGGCTCACCGGTCATGTAACCCGGTTTAGCCACCCTTTGTGTCATTACTTTGGTATCTTTGATTTAGAGGACATCTAGGTTCGAGACAGTGTGGGGGAAGAGCCACGACTCTCCTAATGCAGGCACGACGTTTCCGGACGTACCCACTATGAGCACTCCGCGCTAGCCGATCGATCACCTACCGAGAACCTGAACGGGACCCGCACGAGTTCACTCCTGTGGAGAGCCTCTAACGGTTCATCTCCCATGCATAGCGCCGGTTTGCATCTCGACAACTCACTCTCTGTCATTCCTGAGTTTTATAAGCTATATCTGTCTATCTCTAAACTAAAACTCGAATGATGATGCTAAAGATCACCCAGCTCGCCTGTACCTGAGGAGACCTACATATGTTTTATTCCTTGTTATCTACCCGATGCTTGTGAACCATAACCTCCTTAAGGACAAGCATGTTCACCTAAGTTATTGACAAGTATGATATGGCTGGATGATATGATCTATTGCTCTGATGACTAACTCTCTTGGGGAATTTATTTTTGAAAACTCAAAACCTCCTGGAAAGGCTCCTCTTTGATATGCCTCCGTCCCAATAGAGCCATATGATCTTTGTAGGTAAAACCCTTCAGTTCATATGCTGCTTGTTATTACATTGAGCTTTGTCAAATTCTGTGACCCTTGTGAGAATTCTTCTCATTACTTTCATGATCAAGATTTATGTGCACCCCACCTATTTCCCCTTGCTATGCTTCTACACTGGAAGTTAGCATTGTATCATTCATACCACAAAAGTAAAAGCTCCATATGTGGTATGACCGCTCTCTCTAAAAGTATCCTTCAAGGAAGAGACATGGGCTATAAAAAAGAGAGAAAAGAAAGACACATGCTCAAAGCATGTTTTGAAAAGAGAGAGAGAGAGAGAAAGGATAGCCCATATCCAAAATAAAGAAGGAGAAAAGGAGAGGGATGGTCATGCAGAAAAGGAGTTCCATATCATAGATGGTAATAACTAGTGTCCATTCCGGGGCTAGTGTCCACCTTACCATCAACCCACAGTTCTCACCACATATATGCATGGTAATATCTAGCACCCATTCCGGGCCTAGTATCCACCTTACCATACACACCCTAGCCATACCGGTGCACATCTTGATCTGATGGTATGATTTGATTTTCTCTGTGGATCCAGTCTTTGATATTGCAAAATATGTGATGGAAGTATGTTTTCTCTTTATCCTACCCTGAGCTCCACATATAGCCATCATTAGAAGTAGGATGAAGAAAGGCAAATGCCTTAGTGAGGACATATACACATTGAGCGATCTAAGAGAATCAAATGAGGAAGCCACCAAGAGTTTTGTTTATGATAAACTTGCAAAAACCCCCAAGGTGTTTATCGTCAGGTGCATAAGTGACTTGATTCACAGCTGTTCTACTTTTCAATCGCCCAAGGGAACATGATAGCCACTACACAGAGGTTCACAGGAGCAAGGTATGACTTGGAATATCTCTTATGTCTATCTTACTCTTTGGTATTCAGGACCCACTTGGCTTTGTTTCCCCTTCACTCGGGACAAGCAAAGGTCAAGTGTGGGGGTGTTGTTGACGGTCGATATTTGCCATTTTTATGACTGTCAACTCCTGCAAATTGGAGCATGAATTGCACATTCACACTAGAATAGGTGCTAAAACTCATACTTTCCACCAGTGTCGATGTCTATTCGAATGCAGGTATTGAGCATAAGAAATGGGAGGAATCCATGCACTTTCACTCCACTCCAATCCAAGGCACTCAAATGCTGGCCAATCAGGGGCTGCCACATGGATTCTCCTGGATCCATGATGTCACCAATCCATGTGAGGGACTCTCGACAAATCATACGCTGCCACGTCAGCATCACATGGATCCATGGGCCCACTTTGCCAACTAAACCGCCAGGAAACGTGCCATGCACGGAGGAGAGGCATTAGGGCCCACATGGAAGCGAGCCAGACAAAACACAAGCAAGAAGGCCGGCCAGGGGTTTCGGCCGACCCTAGGATCGGCCGAACCGACCTAGGGTCGGTTGATCCTCCCCCTCCACGTGTTTGCTCCCCATTGGTCCTTGGCTGCATTCCCGGGTGTTTAGGGGCACTTTGAGCCCCGGAGCAAGCCTCCTCCTTGTCTATAAATAGGAGGGGAGGGGCTCCATTTCTCACACACCACTCTCTCATTCTCCTCTCACTTTTAGTTTCCAAGGCTAGGGGGTAGGCTAGAGTAGCTCTTATTCAGGTTCCAAGTCCTCTTGGAAGTCTAGGTATGAGTTCTCTTTTATCTTTATTTCTTTGTATGACTTTGATCTACTTCAGTTATTCAGCTATTTCATATAAAGTCATGGTAGATCATATTCTTGATATGTTCTTGAGTTCATCCTTTGTTCATCATTTAGAGGCTTTTGTTCTTCGTGAACACTACCTTTTGATCCACTTGAAGGGTGACAAACTCCTTCCTTATGTGTTTGTTCATAAGTTAGAGGCTCGTGTTCTTCACGAACACGACTCTTTGATCTTATTGATTAGACATAAGAGAGTTCATATCTGTTCATATGTCTAGCCTTAGTTGATCTTGTTAGATGGCATGAGAGTGTTGCACGAGATCTGTGTTCAAGCTACGGTACTCGGTCTAGTTGACTAGTCTTCTGGTGGCTCTCACCCTGGGTCACAATAGCCCGAGCCGGGTGGAGTCTAGCAGCAACGTAGGCATGGTGCCTGGGTTGTCTGGCTACTATAGTTATGAGCATACCCCCCGTAATGATAGAGGTCGGTCCTCAGGTGGTGACAGCCCCGTTGGATCCTTGGGCAACCTCCGCGCTGGGGTTCCTGCTGTAGGAGTCTAAAGTCTAGTTTTGCAGAGTGCTGGTCATCGCTTGCTAGCTCCCCGTTTGTACCTGGGTGCTAAACCTTATCTCTCTCATGCAATACTCATGCCCATCTCTTGTATCTTCTAGCTTTGTATGTTTAGTACATTAGAACCTAGAGCTAACTCGTATGTTCCCCCTAAGCCGTAGTGTGCTAGAGTAGAGGTAGATCTGAGTGTGTGTGTCACACTACCCCGTATATCTTTTATCTTACCCCTGTCTTTGAGTGTGTTGTTCCCTATATCTATCTCTTGGTTTACATTCAGAGCAAAAGCATAAGTCTAAGATATCCGCCATTGCCTTCCACGGATACGATACCCTTGGAATACTCTCCTTCCTTGGGGAAATGCTACAATGGTTTATCTGTGCGCTTACGGATTCGTTCATGATCGTTTAGATTAACCTATGGCAAGTCTCGATGTTCACGCTAACCCGGTGCCATTAGTTGTGACATTGAGAGCTGCCTAAAGGCATTTCTAACGCTGACGCTAAGGATGGATTCCAAATCTGTTCTTAAGTGATCGACGTTATGAAATGCCAACACAAGCGCCGTTGCACTACTGCGTAGGGCCGCAACACCGCAACACGACACGTGCACGGACAGCCCATGCCTCCGCCGCAATGCGACCTCGGCCGCCAATAATGGTCGGCCGGACATCCGGTTTCGCTCCCCAATCCTTGCTGTCCTTATCACCTTCACACCAGCGTCCTGATCCGGCCCATCTGAGCTCCCTTCGCCGCGAAGCAAATCTCCCGACCACCCTATAAATAGAGGGGAACCCCTCCCAAAGCTCCACACACCACCGCAGCGAAAGCTCCTCTGCCTTCCCCAAGCTGCCCTGTCCTCCTCTCCTTCTTTCCCCAATCCAAGCACAGGAGTAGCCTCCCCCCTCCCTCCCTTGAACCTTCTATCCCCCTTCCAGCACTGTCGTCCTAGGCCCTAGTGCACGGCGAGCCCCACGACCAGAGGTGGAGATGCCAACTGCCTCTGTTCTACCTCCTCCCCAGTGAGAGGATGGAGAAAGACAGGGCGCTGTGCGGCCCCGGCGCCCTGTGTTCTTTTTCTACTACTGCCAGGTGGGCCCAGGCTGGTGTCACTTGACGTCGTTGCCTTGGGTCTGGTAATACTCTCCCAAACGGGATGATGGTAATACCGAACTAAACCCTTTTAGAGCTTCGAAATAGTTACTTTAACTATTACGAACCTCGAGGACTGCCCTAATGGGCGCATCTCGGGATGCGCCCATTCAGCGGCTACAACCCGCCACCGTGATCATCCAAAATTATTCCAAGACAAAGTCTCATTGACTAAAGTCAGGATCGGGGATACGGGAGGCAATCAGTGGTACCTTTTTCCTAAAGGGGCACCCATTCTAAAAGACATCAGGGAGCGGTCGCTTAGTTTCTCTTTTGACCCTAGATAAACCTCTTCAATCTTTATCTAGGCTCAGGGACTAAGTGTGTACACTTCGTCTTCGACGAAGGTGTACAACCTCCAAGCCCGGATGATCTGAGTGAATCACAAACATGGTGAAGAGCTCTCCGCAACCTCCCGGCAACCACGAGTTCAGCTTCAAGACCACTCGGCTGCACCGAAGATCAGATCAGATAGGATTCAAAGCACTCGGACGAAAGGCATTAAGCACTCGGCTAAATGGCGAAAGTACACGAGAAGGTATACAGGGCTGAAGATCGAAGTTGCAGTCTGGTCAAGAAGCGCTCGGGGACTGCTGTGGGGGATATACCCCCCGGGGTCCCACACGGAGGGGCTTCATAACATGTATACGTATACGGAGATGGGCCCACCCATGTGGGGATACGGCATGGCGTACGGATCAGGATGAGGTGGCGCCCGAGGAGATATCATCCCGTGAATGAAGACCGGTTAGTTAGGAAAGATATTACTTGAGCCCGAAGGCCAAATCTTGTAATCGGTTAGCTATAGATTCCCTGAGATCTGTAACCCTGCCCCCCAGGCTATATAAGGGTGGCAGGGACCCCCCTCAGAGACAACTCCATCTGATTCCCATTCGCGGAACCATCAATACAACACACCGAGCACAGGACGTAGGGTATTACGCCTCCCGGCGGCCTGAACCTGGATAAACCCCTGTGTCCTCTGTTCACCATCTAGCTCCAGTCTCGGCGATCCCCTCCGCATAATCTACCACCATAGCCTACCCCGTGGTGGACTGCCGGTCCATTGCACCGACACCCATTCTGAGGTAACTTGTATCTTCTATTGTTTTCAGAACCCCATATGCTAAAAACACATAAAAATCTGAAAAGTTAAAAAGACCAAAAATATTTATTTGCTTTCTTAAATTAGTTTGTTTTCATATGCGCTGTAAGAGTGTTCTTATTCTCCATGGTTGAAATGATGAATAGTTGCTCTGTTTATTCCTCTTGTATGCCTTGTTTACAACTTAGTACCCTATCCAAGTTTTGAGTTTGTTAGCTAGTATGATCGAACCTGAGCTTGAAATTTATGGGTAGCAAAAGCATGATCTTTGCCTAAGTTGTTGCGAGGTATGATATGGTATAATAGAGTTGCTATGAGCTAGTACTAAGTGATGTTTGATATCCGGAGTTTTCTTTTGAAAAAAATGTGTTAAAATGATAAGTTCCTCAATGATAAGAAATTCCTATCCAAGGCCATATGTAGATCTTAGCTTCTGTTAACCTCCACATATGCTACCTGATTTCTTCGTTGAGTCTTGTCGAATTGTTGTGACCCTCGGCGAGTAAACTTGTCATTACTCCTATGATCAAGGTCACGTACACACCACCATATGCGAAACTTCTACACTGGAAGTTAGCAACTATAATTTCATCCATCCCCCATCCATTCCACAAAATAAAGCTCCGCGCTGTTAAGTGCCTACTTTAGCCGTCAATATACTCATGAATAAAGGAGCATAAGGCATTTCTTGCACGTATTTAGTTAAGAATAATGTAGTTCCACTTGTCTTTGGAGATTATTTGATTGCAGGAAAATAAGCGGGAAAAGAGTGACAAACTCACCTTCTATGGTCCATGCCACATCACCTCATCCTAGGTGGGCTACCAACAAGGATGCCATGCATGCAAAGCTGCTAACAAGGGAGCCATGCATGCATGCCATGCAAGCAATCCAAGTGAAGCACCCCCCGACGAATCAGAGCGTGGCACGTGGACGTCACATGGATCCATGCGCCCACAAAGGCATGCAATTCGTGCCAAAATAGGGTGGACACCGGGAACCGACCTAAGGACCCACGTGACAGTCACCAGGAGAAAGCACAAGCCAGGGGGGCCCACCAGGGGGTCGGCCGACCCCACAGGTCGGCCGAACCGACCTTGGCTCGGCTTCTCCTGTGCTTCCACGTGGTGCTAATTCAGGTTCCAAGTCTACTTTGGGATCTAGGTATGAGTTCCCTTGTATCTTATTTCATTTGTATGACTTTGATCTACTTCAGTTATTTATCTATTTCATATAAAGTTGTGTTAGTATACATGAGTGATTTGTTCATGTGTTCTTCACCTGTTCATCATTTAGTCGATCCACTTGACGGGTGACTTTCACATGTTTCTGGTGTTTGTTCATAAGTTAGAGGCTCGTGTTCTTCGCGAACACGACCCTTTGATCTAGTTGAACAGACATAGGAAAACATGAATCCGTTTGTGTACATAACCTGGTTTGATCTAATTAGATGACATGACTGCGTTGTATGAAGTCTGTGCTTAAGCTACGGTACTCGGTGTAATTGGCTGGTTTATCTGGTGGCTTGACCTGGGTCACAATAGCCCGGGTCGGTCAAGTCCGGCTAACAACGTAAGCATGGTGCTTGGGTTGCGTAGCTACCTTACTTATGAGCTTATCCCACGGTTTGTCTTGGGGTAGGCCGCGGTAGTGACAGCCGTTGGTCCCTCTGAAATCCCCCACGTTCGGATAAGCTGTAGGAGTCTAAAATATAACAACCGGAGTTGTGCAGAAGCAACGCGGGAGGTTATCTCCCCGTGGTACCTGGGTGCTTAAGTCAATGTTCTTCAACGCTAGTGTATCTAACTCGTTCCTACCAGCTTTATGTGTATAGTACATAAGAACCTAGAACTAACTCGTATGTTGCCTCCTATGCCTAGGACCCCCTTAGAGAGAGAGTGAGTGTGTGTGTGTGTGATCACACTACCCCCATTTTCATATTTTACCCCTGCACTTGAGTGTTTGATTTATTTCCGTCTATGATCTATACTCATTGAAATAGTGTTGAACTTGTCAATCCACCAATGCCTTCCATGGATTCGATACCCTTTGGAATACTCCTTTGGGGAAATGCTACAATGGTACTTCCGTGCGCTTGCGGACTCCTGTAACGTTAAGAATTACCAACCAGCATTTCTAACGTTGTTACCAGGATGGGTTCCAAACCTGTTCTTAGGTGATTGTGTTAAGAAATGTCAACAAGCATTTCTGGCGCTGTTGCCGGGGAAGGCTTAAGGATGATGAAGGACCGGAACGGCTAACCAGAGAGGGGGGGAGTGAATGGGAGCCGATAAAAATTCTACTCAAGAATTTGGCCTATGAACCCAAAATCACTCGGACACCTCCACAAGCTTCTCTTGCCAAATCCACGTAGCCACTGGAGTGCTACTGGACCTAGGAACAAGACTCCACCAAGCAACAATCGAAAACACGCAGCGGAAAAAACTCGAGCACCTGCTGCCAGAGTAAAACCGGTCAGGCCGGTTTCTCAAACCGGTCAGACCGGTTTTGCAAGGGGAGAAAACGACTAAGTCACCCGAAACCGGTCAGACCTCTTTGCCAAACTGGTCAGACCGGTTTTGCCAGACTTAACCAAAATCCAACACACCAAAACCGGTCAGACCTCTTTCCCAAACCGGTCACACCGGTTTCGCCCAGGGAGCTCAAACTCAAAATCCCAAAACTAGAGCAAACGAACTCGAAACTTGACGAAACTTGGACCAGAGCTTCTTCTACCAAAAGGAAACTTGTTCCCAGAAGATCTCCCCAAAAACACACCTTTGACCAAACCGGTCAGACCGGTTTGGCAAACCGGTCAGACCGGTTTTGCCCAGAAACCCCCCAAAGATCAACAAGGCCAAAAACCAAGCAAACGAACTCCAAACGCGACAAAACTTGGACCAGAGGACTTCTTAGACAGAGAACAATATGCCTACCAAAAATCTTCCCGAACGGCCACTGTGACCAAAACCGGTCAGACCGGTTTCACAAACCGGTCAGACCGGTTTCCCAAACCGGTCAGACCGGTTTCGCCCAGACAGACGGGAAAAACGCAGCCCGCGGAAACCACCTCTTCTTCCAACCAATCGATCTCCCGATTCACCCAACGGATTGCAACCAAACTTCGGGGGAAGGTGGATTACCTCTTGGGCAACCTCTATCTCAAGGGATCCATCCCGAAATGCATCCAAAAGGGAGGAATCGAAAGTCAACCACCAAGAACACCTTTTCCCGAGTTCATCCAAAAACCACCAAATCGAAGGCCTTTCCACGGGTTTGGAGGGGCAAGATCACCAAGAAAAGAGGCACCACGTCCTCATGTGTGATTCCCACCACAAATCCCGCAAAGAAACTCCTCCAAAATCTCCTCACGAAAATCCCAAGAAAAGGGCTCCGAAAATTCCTCCGAAAATGGCATAAAAGAAAAAGCCACGGGAATAAAGGATTTGGCACAAGATTAAGATGGAGAAATCACTATGAATCATGTAGCCATATCCGGTTACAAGCCACTCCCAAGAATCACAAATCTTGGATGGCAAAAAGCTCAAACAAAGAGCCACTCTCTCCTCTCTACCTCTCACCAAGAGCACTCCAAGAAGAAGGAGCACACCCACCTAACCTAGCCAAAAGAGATAGCTGCCCAACCAGCCACTCCTCCTACATATAGAGTCCTCCGGACAAAAGACCGAAGTGCCCCTACACTAGGAGTTACAACACAAGCGCATGCAAGGGCGTTTTGGTCAACACATGATTAACACCATCGGACGGATGCCCGGCGACCGCACTTCGCTTAGCCTCGACGCAAACCTTGCGATCCCGACGCGTGTCCTCCACTTCGAAGCTTCGGGCGCCCTGCGACCCCAAACCGGTCAGACCGGTTTCCCAAACCGGTCAGACCGGTTTTGGCCTGACCGGTTTCCCAAACCGGTCAGACCGGTTTTGGCCTGACAGCCACGCCCGGTCTTCGGCCTCGGTTTTGTGGCTCAGCCGAGTAACCCAGTGGTTTTCTGGTGAACCACTGGAAACCCCGCGAACTCGGTGTAGCCTCCGCCAATCACCACTCATGACTCGGCTCCCACGAAGTCCCGGCTCGACCTTAGTTTTGAGGCTCAACCAAGAAACCGTCCACCGACTTCATCCTGCTGTTCTTGCCACCATGCGGCCCGCACTTGACCCCGCTGGCCACCGGGTCCCTCGAACCAAGCCTACTTGTCTTCTCCACACCTGGAGGCCTCACCGGCGACGACCTTTCGCGCTTGTTCTTCACCTGCACCAACACCAGTCAAGCCGCAACCTGCACCTGCAATACTTAGCCAAGAATCAGTCCACACAACGTTGTCAATCACTCATCACACCAGGAAGCGACCATCCACCGGTCCTGGAACCACACATGGTCCTCAATCTCCCCCTTGATGAGTGCATTGACAACACACACATTTGGTAACCAAAGAGAAAAGGAAAAGAAAAGAGACGACTAAACGAAAACTCAAACAAGCGATCGAAAGCCAAACAAAGGCAAAGAGCAAGATCACTTGAAAGAGGAAAGACTCGGTCCCCTTAGGCAAGGGTAACGGCTCGACACAACCGAGTCAAAAACAAGCTCAAGCAAAGAGCACAAACCACCAAAGCAACTACGAGCTCCCCCTGCACATATGCATACTCCCCCTGGACATGTGCCAACCCTGGGCACAAACCGGTCAGGCCGGTTCCCAAAACCGGTCAGGCCGGTTTAACTCAGCAGAAACACCCCCCAAAAGCCAAAAATGCAAAAGAAATGCACAAGCTCCCCCTTGACTGTTGGAATATGTTCTAGGGATGAAATGCAACTTTTCTCAACCAACCTTTCTCCCCCTTGTTGCCAATGCATGAATCAAGGCTCAAATTTGGAAAAGATGCAACTAGAGCTTCTCAAAAAGACAAAATTCATCACAAGATGCTACACATGATCAAATGAGCAAGCTAGATACTCTACAGCATCGTATGAACATCAACTACATGATCACCAAGTTTCACAACCATTGGGTAAAGCTAAGAGAGAATTGAGCATTTTTGCGAAAAATCACCCTCTCATGAGCAAAGTCCTAAACATGAGCAAAACATGTCAAAATGGCAAAGCCACACAAACTTCATGCTAGGACAACCATTCTAAGCATAAGACCATCATAAACACCCACAAGCACCTCATGTCATGTCAAAGCATACCGAGCCATGTGCTTACTTCTATGTATGAGACTTCTCATTGGTAAGCAACATGCAACGGTTTAGCACCCAAAAGCAAGTAAATTAAGCACATATGACATGGGAGCATATTTTCCAAGCAATTTACATTTCATTTTCAGATTTAAAATTGGTACATGAAATGTCTTTGCGACAAAAAGCAACTTATGCCCCTCCACAAGATGAAGCATGGGGGCTAAACATTCATGATGGCAAATGAGCCTTTGGCCCCATATGATCAAAATAAGCTATCCAACCACAAATTAAGCATAGCATAGCCACTAAAACATGTCAAGATCATATAAAGGCATTTACTCACAAGAGAGCATACATATGACATTTTAAAAAACATAGCTATCAACCATGGATATAAATCACGATCACCAAGAGCTAAGCCACACTAAGCCATATCACACCAAACTAGCTCACAAGATCATATATAGCATATCATGGTGAACAATGTATATAGGAGAAGCTTTTCCTACACAATGCATATGATACAAAATGCATGCAACCTAAGATACAAAGATGCCTATACATCATGTTACATATGTCATGACAAATGCAAGAAATGCACAAAGGAAAGCTATACATATGCTACAAAGGAGCTCCCACACACAAAGCTCACAAACAACCGGCTCCTCGAGGGGAGGCAAAAAGGGCTCGACACCACCGGCAAAAGAGCAAAGGAGCAAAAGACTCACAAGCTCCCCCTAAACACATGTACTAGGGCCAAAGAGCATACAAAGCTCACCCTAAGCACACATGATAGAGCAAAGAGCACACTAAGCACACAGGCTCCCCCTAGACTCATGTGTTAGGTCAAAGAGCATACAAAGCTCACTCTACACACACGAGATAGGACAAAGAGCAAAAGACCGAGTGGCTTGACCAATGCCACACCCTCGAAGGTCACAAATTCACTTACCTTGATCATTTCTTCAGAAGTCACTCGTCCTCGTCCACCATCCCCGAAAGTGATGTACCTCCTTGACACCATCGGGGTATGAGGCTGAAGAACCACCCCTGATATCAACCAAATGTTCTCCGAGCCTCCCACCTGCAACTCAAAAACAAGCTGACTACATGGCTGTGTCTCGTCGAAGGTCACCTCGCAAGTCTCCACGATTTGGTTAGTTTCAAGATTGAGCACACGAAATGCTCTAGAATGAGATGCGTAGCCAAAGAAAATGTCATCGACAGACCTAGCCTCAAACTTGTCCAACTTCCTCCCTTTCTCCTCAAGAAAGAAAACCCACGCATACTGAGAGTAGTCGTCCACCACAACAAGGACATACCACTTCCCACCCGCAGATTGCACACGAGCTGGGCCAACAAGGTCCATACGGAGCAACTCGCATGGACGCTCCATCATCACATCGGTGAGAGGCGGGTGAGAAGAGGCTACCATCTTGGCATGCCTACACGGCGCACAAACCAACTCTTTCTCAAACCTCAACCGTGGCAATCCTCGGACCAAATTGAGTTTACTCAAGCGAGACAAAAGGTCAAAGCTCAAGTGACCCAACTTCCTATGCCACTTCCACAACTCACTCGAAGAACCAGCCAAAAAGCAACGCTCCACACCAGAAGACTGAGAGAAATCAGCTCGGAACACTTGACCCTCGGGAACGACCATGCAAACAAGGTCCCCTCGAGAATCTAAAATCCGAGAACCACCAGGCCAAAACAACACCTCAAAGCCCTCATCCAACAACTGGGACACGGAAAGCAAAATGGACCCCAGCTATTGAACAAGAGCAACACGCCTGAGAGTGACCTTGTCACTTACCTTGATCTCACCTTCTGATAGCACACGCCCTCGGCCATTGTCCCCAAAGGTGATGTGTGTCTTGGACACCACCGGGACGAGACTTGAGAACCACCCCTTGTCTCCGGTCATATGCCTCGAGCAACCGGAGTCAATCAACCAAACGTTCCTCAAGTCTCCCACCTGAAATTCAAAAGCAAGAGCGAGAGCGAGCAAACGTCTCAACACTGGGGTTAGTACCAAAAGAGTCAAACCAGTGCCGAGCCATCTTCTCAAAAGTGGGGTTAGCAAAACCATCCTATCACGCCTATAAAAGCTGGAACCACCACGGGGAAACCACTCCCGTCTCGCTGGAGAAGTACAAGAACCACAAAAGGGAAAATGTGGTCTGTAGCCCCTCTGAGACTCAAAACTGCGACCCCTCCCAAACTCGTATCGACCACGAGGTGGAGAGCGTCCAGCAAACTCAACACCACCAGACTCAACATCCCTACCACTTGCACCTCGACCAAAAGAACTGAACCGACTAGCTCTATGAGCACAAAACGCAAACTGCTCACCCTACTGCCTCCAAACCGGTCTGACCGGTTCTGGAACCGGTCTGACCGGTTTGCCTGTACGGGCAACCCAAACCGGTCCGACCGGATTCAAAACCGGTTCGACCGGTTTATCCCGGCCAGTAGGGTCTCTTCCACCCGAAGCACTCCTAACTCCCCAAGCCAGAGCGCACACACAAACAACCTCACACGAGGCAACACAAACGAAGAAACGCTCAGAGCGAGAGAAGAACCTCCAAAGATCCCAATTGAGTACCATAGAAAAGATACCAATTGAAAGATCACAAATGGCTACCAAAAGCCACAACCTCAAAATCAAATCCCCTAACAAGTGAAGCCAAGCTCCCCCTCAACCAAAGACAACTAGGAAAGCAAGAACTAGGAAAAGAAAGAGCAAAAGAGAAGCTCTAAACCCAACCGAAAAGGGAGAGAACCAAAAGAGGAACAAAACACAACCCGAAGACAACGCAAGCCCAAAACCCAAAGAACTCCCAAAACATGCTACACAATGCATTTACAATACGAAACAAGATAAATAAAGCATTGTAACATGATTTCACATATATGAATACAAGCATGGGCTAACAAGCATGTCATCAAGGTGCAAACCTATACAACTAGCTTAACCAAAATGATACAAATGAACACCATGCCAAATATGATAAAAGAACTAAATAAAGGCATGAAACAAGTTCATTTGGATCAACCACCAACATATATTACAAAGCTAGCATGACAAGGTATACATGGGGGACAAACATGCTAACAAGAAAGGATACCATAGAGCTAGACAAAAATGATATGGATGAACAACATGACATAACCACCATAGAGCAACCATAAAGCATGACATGATGTTCATCTATATCATCCACCACAATATCATACAAAAGACAGCAATATAGGTATACAAGATCACAAAGCTATCATGAACAAGGTGGCTAGCCTACCATGGTTTACACACAAGCAAGACACAAGTATATACAAGTGAGCACAAAGGGAAAAGAAAACTCACTATACATGTGTACAAAGGCTTTCAAGAGCCATCCAAAGCGGTGTGGAGAACCATCCTGTCTTGATCCACTCATGTCCAAAGATCAAGTACTATCCAACCCATGTTCTCCAACCGCGTCTCCATACCTACACACAAGGAGACGAAAAAGACCGAGTCTTGGATCCCAAAGGGTTAGCAAGCACATACTTGGGAATCCAATACTTGGTCACACGGGTAAATGATGCACTCAACTTATCATGTGGGTTAGCATGATGCAAATGCCAATTCGAATGAAAAGGTTTTCGAACACCCTTAGAACCATGCCTCAAAGGAGCAACCCGCGAAGAAAAACGAGTGCTACCACAAGCAAAAAGGCAAAAGTCCCTCGAGGTCATATGAGAGGAGCCAACACAAGCACCACGGGAAACATGTCGCGGACCAACACAAGAAGCACTAGAAGCATGTCCACGAGCATGACCTAACTCACTAGAAAGAGTGTCATAAAACCCGTCCACAAATTGTGCCTTCTTAGGCGCACAAGTGTTCATGCCATGAGAAGGGCTATGAACAAACAAAGGCCTAGAAGCACCGGCTCGCCGCATTCTCTTTGCCCAGCGGTAGCAAAAGCTCCCTTGATGCCCATCCTTCCCACAATGAGAGCAATGGTACAAAGGCCTATCGGGAGGCACGGTCCGAGTGGACGAATCACCATTCTCTTGTAAGTGAGAAGTCCCTTGGGACTTAGAGCAAGAAGCATCAACCTCAACACTCGACTTGGTGCCAACATTAGAATCACACATGCCATGAGAAAGGCTATGTGGCTTCTTAAAAGCTTTGGCACGCACACGTCGCTCGTGCTTGACACGACGAAAGCAAAACTCAACGGTATGCCCCTCCTTCTTGCAAAAGGTGCATTGTAACTTTGGTTTAGGAACATGAGTTCCAAATATGTGAGAAGCACCTTTGCCATCCGACACATCTTGGGCAACACCGGAGGAAGCAACAAGCTTAGGGGTAGCTATGAAAGAGCTATCCGAAGCACTAGCACACTTGGTACCATCCAAAGACTCACACTCAAGAGAAGAAGTCGACTCCGGTTGAGAAGAAGCAAATTTAGAAGCATCAACATCGGAGTGACAAGAAATGTGAGAATCCAAACCCTTAGCACAAAGACTCTTGCATCTTGTGCGCAAAACCTCATTTTGAAATTTGAGGCTCTCACAAGTACCACATGTCATATTTCTCAAATTTTCAATTTCTTTTTCAATGCACTTAGCATATGTGGTACGCAAGAGTTCATTCTCTTCCTCAAGGTTGGCACTCATCTCATTATGCTCAACCAACTTGGCGCTCATATCATCGCGCATTTTCTTCAAAGCCAAAACTTCACTTTCCAAATCAATGCAAGAGGTGCAAATGAGACCACATGAACAAGTATCATCATTTACATCAACTAAAGCATCATCATCATCACAAGAAGTATGGCAAGCATCCTCTACAAGCGACAAAGAGCACTTGCTACAAGGCATAAACTTCAACTTACAAATTTCAGCCCTAGCATGCTCAAGATCATCTACACATGTGGTGTGAGTCAATTTTAATTGATTAAAATCAGCAAGTAAAGACTCACAAGAAGCACATGGCATAGAGGCATCCAACTTCAACGAAGCAATCTCATTTCTAGCCTTAGCAAGATCATCATTCAAGTTACCACATTCACTAGCAAACTCGAACATATCTCCTTCTAGCACCTCAATTTGAACAAGCAAAGCATCACAAGATTTGCATGGCAAAGAAGCATTGAATCTCAACAACTTAATTTCAGATTTCAAGCTAGCAAGAGAAGAGTTCAAATCATCATTCTTAGCATGCATGGTTTTACAAGAAGTGCAAGAATTCAAAGCACATGATTTCCAATGAGCCATACCGCATTTCAACCTAGCAAGGGAACATTTCATCTTTTCATTCTTCCTACGCAAGGCATCACACAAATCTATGTTTCTCCTATGCAAATCCTCACAATCACATTCACAATCATTCAACCTATCGCATAGGATCAAGATGCCTTTAGCAAGCGTACCTTGGTTCATGTCTCTTAGCTTGCGGTAGAGCTCGCCCTTCTTGAGGTCACCATCTTGATAGTCCTCGATGAGGGACATCATCTCCTCCACTCCGGCTTCCGCCTCAACCTCCATACTTCTCCTGCTCAAAGAACCACAAGGAGAAGAGCTTGGTGCCATACTCAAAGCACCGGTTAGGATTAGCTGAAAACAAGCTCAAATCATGCAAACCAAAACCGCAAGACAAAGCACCCCTTCTCTTTTTGTCGCCCTATGGATCTTAGACTGGTTAGAGTCACAAAGACCCGCAACCGGCTCTGATACCACTTGAAGGACCGGAACGGCTAACCAGAGAGGGGGGGGAGTGAATGGGAGCCGATAAAAATTCTACTCAAGAATTCGGCCTTTGAACCCAAAATCACTCGGACACCTCCACAAGCTTCTCTTGCCAAATCCACGTAGCCACTGGAGTGCTACTGGACCTAGGAACAAGACTCCACCAAGCAACAATCGAAAACACACAGCAGAAAAAACTCGAGCACCTGCTGCCAGAGTAAAACCGGTCAGGCCGGTTTCTCAAACCGGTCAGACCGGTTTTGCAAGGGGAGAAAACGACTAAGTCACCCGAAACCGGTCAGACCTCTTTGCCAAACCGGTCAGACCAGTTTTGCTAGACTTAACCAAAATCCAACACACCAAAACCGGTCAGACCTCTTTCCCAAACCGGTCACACCGGTTTCGCCCAGGGAGCTCAAACTCAAAATCCCAAAACTAGAGCAAACGAACTCGAAACTTGACGAAACTTGGACCAAAGCTTCTTCTACCAAAAGGAAACTTGTTCCCAGAAGATCTCCCCAAAAACACACCTTTGACCAAACCGGTCAGACCGGTTTTGCCTAGAAATCCCCCAAAGATCAACAAGGCCAAAAACCAAGCAAACGAACTCCAAATGCGACAAAACTTTGACCAGAGGACTTCTTAGACAGAGAACAATATGCCTACCAAAAATCTTCCCGAACGGCCACTGTGACCAAAACCGGTCAGACCGGTTTCCCAAACCGGTCAGACCGGTTTCGCCCAGACAAACGGGAAAAACGCAGCCCGCGGAAACCACCTCTTCTTCCAACCAATCGATCTCCCGATTCACCCAACGGATTGCAACCAAACTTCGGGGGAAGGTGGATTACCTCTTGGGCAACCTCTATCTCAAGGGATCCATCCCGAAATGCATCCAAAAGGGAGGAATCGAAAGTCAACCACCAAGAACACCTTTCCCGAGTTCATCCAAAAACCACCAAATCGAAGGCCTTTCCACGGGTTTGGAGGGGCAAGATCACCAAAAAAAGAGGCACCACGTCCTCATGTGTGATTCCCACTACAAATCCCGCAAAGAAACTCCTCCAAAATCTCCTCACGAAAATCCCAAGAAAAGGGCTCCGAAAATACCTCCGAAAATGGCATAAAAGAAAAAGCCACGGGAATAAAGGATTTGGCACAAGATTTAGATGGAGAAATCACTATGAATCATGTAGCCATATCCGGTTACAAGCCACTCCCAAGAATCACAAATCTTGGATGGCAAAAAGCTCAAACAAAGAGCCACTCTCTCCTCTCTACCTCTCACCAAGAGCACTCCAAGAAGAAGGAGCACACCCACCTAACCTAGCCAAAAGAGATGGCTGCCCAACCAGCCACTCCTCCTACATATAGAGTCCTCCGGACAAAAGACCGAAGTGCCCCTACACTAGGAGTTACAACACAAGCCCATGCAAGGGCGTTTTGGTCAACACATGATTAACACCATCGGACGGATGCCCGGCGATCGCACTTCGCTTAGCCTCGACGCAAGCCTTGCGATCCCGACGCGTGTCCTCCACTTCGAAGCTTCCGGCGCCCTGCGACCCCAAACCAGTCAGACCGGTTTCCCAAACCAGTCAGACCGGTTTCCCAAACCAGTCAGACCGGTTTTGGCCTGACAGCCACGCCCGGTCTTCGGCCTCGGTTTTGTGGCTCAGCCGAGTAACCCAGTGGTTTTCTGGTGAACCACTGGAAACCCCGCGAACTCGGTGTAGCCTCCGCCAATCACCACTCATGACTCGGCTCCCACGAAGTCCCGGCTCGACCTTGGTTTTGAGGCTCAACCAAGAAACCGTCCACCGACTTCATCCTGCTGTTCTTGCCACCATGCGGCCCGCACTTGACCCCGCTAGCCACCGGGTCCCTCGAACCAAGCCTACTTGTCTTCTCCACAGCTGGAGGCCTCACCGGCGACGACCTTTCGCGCTTGTTCTTCACCTGCACCAACACCAGTCAAGCCGCAACCTGCACCTGCAATACTTAGCCAAGAATCAGTCCACACAACGTTGTCAATCACTCATCACACCAGGAAGCGACCATCCACCGGTCCTCGAACCACACATGGTCCTCAGATGACATATCAACACTTTGCATATGTTTATAATCATGACAGGAATAAAATAGTTCTCAATGCAGGCTAACTTGGATTGTCTTCTTTGTCTATTGATGATGAAGACAGGTAGTGCATGACTGGTTTCGACTTACTGCCGAATTTCACTGAAGATCCCGAGTCACTCATGAGGAAGGCACGAACTCATTTCGGCTCTCCTTTGCGTGAACGCTCGGAAGTCGACCCAGCTTGCTTTGTGCCATCTGCATCAACTTCCATGGCCAACCCTGTCGAGAAGACTCTCCGCGAGTACTCCGCTCCCTCTGCTGACCAGGTGCCGACAGGCCCTGTGATCAACACTAGGAATGGAAACTTCGAGATCAAGACTGGCTTAATCACGATGTTACAGGCTAGCCCATTCTGTGGCAAGCCTAATGAAGACGTGAGCGCCCACCTGCAGCAGTTCCTGGAACTGTGCAGTACCTTCACTATACGAGGAGTGGAGGAAGATTCTATCCGTCTGCGACTGTTTCCCTTTTCCCTCTTGGGAAAGGCAAAGCAGTGGTTTTATGCTAACCGTGCAGAGATTAACACTTGGGCAAAGTGCTCCGCAGCATTCCTCGCGAAATTCTTTCCGTTGGGCAAAACCAATGTCCTTCGGGGGCGAATTTCAAGTTTCCAGCAGACAGCAAATGAGACTATCCCCGAAGCTTGGGAGAGACTCCAGGAGTGCATCCTGGCTTGTCCTCATCATGGGATGGACAACTGGCTTATTCTTTAGAGTTTCTATAATGGGCTGACTCCGACAGCCCGGGGCCATATTGATGCTGCAGCTGGAGGGGCTTTCTTCTCTCTTACTATCACTGAAGCTACTACACTGATAGAGAAGATGGTTACCAATCAAGGGTGGAGTGATGATCGACTCTAGGCACGTCAAAGGGGTACACATACCGTCAAGGAAGCGGATATGTTGCACACCAAGATGAACCTAATGATGAAGAGAATGGATGATCTAGCCAATGAGAAGGCCGCCATGGCCACCACTACTCAAGCTATGGATGCTCGCATGACTTGCGAAGTCTGTGGTAATACTGGGCATTCAGGGAATTACTGCCCTGCTACTCAGGAGGATGTGACGTACATGACCGGCAACAACAACGGTTATCGTCCACAAGGAGGTCAAACGTGGAATCAATCGCGCCCTTATTATCAAGGAGGTAATCAAGGTAATTCTTTCAACCCAAACCAACCTTCCTTGAAAGATCTAGTCTTTGGGCAAGCTAAGATTAATGAAGGTTTTAATAAGAAAACAGCTGCCTATGATAAGGCTTTTGAGAGCCTTAACATTAAAATTGATAGTCTTTCTTCTGCTCTTAAAAACCAGTTGAGTTTTAATAAGATGATAGAAACCCAGTTGGCTCAATTAGCTGCTTTGGTTCCCTCTGCTGAAGACGGGAAGATTCCGGGGCAACCCGTATCTTCCTGTGAAAATGTTTGTGTAGTGTCCACCAGATGGGGTAAGCCATCTGGGCGAGCACAAGCCACTGAGTATGCAGAGAAGCCTATACAGCAGGTACTTGACCCATGGGAATCTTCAACAATCACACACAAGAAAGATCCTAGTTATCCGACTATCACCTGCAAGATATATTACCAGAAGATTAAGCATGCTCTCTGTGACCTTGGTGCAAGTGTTAACCTTATGTCCAAGGCCATGTTTGAACAATTGGAATATCCAGCTCTAACTCCAACTACGACGACCGTCCAACTTACTGATGCATCGATCTGATATCCAGAGGGGATAGTAGAGAACTTATTGGTATTCGTCCAAGGTTCATGCATCTTTGCAGATTTTGTGGTCCTTGATATGCATGATGATGAGGGAATGCCCCTCATTCTTGAGAGACCATTCCTAAGTGACGCCAACGCAAGGATCAATGTCGGAGCCGGAACAATCTGATTTCGCATTGGGAAGAGGAACTTGATATTCCAATTTCAAGCAACAAAAGAGAAATGCTATACACTGCAGGGTAAAAATGAGCAATCAGGGGCAGGGACGGAGCCACATCCCCAACACCTTTCCACCACCCCAACAAAGCCTAAGAAAACAAGAAAGGTGTGGTGGGAAGTACTGAGGTCATCTCCATCTATTTCTTGGGAATGGGGTGACGATTGGAATTGATCGCCGAGAAAAGTCTCACTCTCAGACTTAAAAAGATGAGTCCTTTTTGCCAGAAGGTAAAATTGGTAGTTATCTCATATTTTCCTTTCAAAATTTTATTTGATTTTTCCAAATGCATATTTGAATTTTCCAACGTTGCATCTGCATGCTAGATTTTTTCTAGCCAAATTTCCCTTTTCAAATAAAAATTCTGAAAATAAATTCTTGAGTTGGAAAATCCTAGAGAATTTGTTCGAGCAAAATTTTGGGTGAATCTGGACCTAGACATCTGGGCAGGACATCAGGTGACCGTTAGAGAGTCGTTGCAAAAAGTTGGAAGCAGGCAGGCCCGGCAGGGGTTCGGCCGACCCCAGGGGTCGGCCGACCCTGGCCAACGGTCATGTGGGCCCCGCCTCCTCCAACGGCTCCTAGCCGTTGCCCTTGTCCTCTACCCCGGTGCCTGGCTCGGTTGCCTATAAATAGATGGGGGGATTGAGGGGTTTCTTCACCCATTCACTCATTTTCATCACCCTCTCTCCCTCTTTGCTCTTGCTCTTTGGTTTTCTTGGATTTCTTGCTCAAGGTTGAAGTGTCAAGCACTCTCTCCAATTTGTTGCTGAATATTGAATATTGGTGGAGCAAGCTCGGTAAGGATTTCATTTCGATTTCACTAACCCATCACCGAGTTGCTCGTGTTGTCCCATTGTTGTACAATATGAGTTGGATCGCTGGTGTGTACCAGAAGGTGACCCGCTCACGCCGTTCGAGAGACGGGAAGGGCTCGTCTCACCACTCCGGAGCTACACCGAGTCCAATGTTAACCGACCGTGAAGAAGAGGAAGAAGAGGAGCTACCCACGCCACAAGCCGAAGGAGTGTTTGATGCCGATGCCGCCTTCATCGACTTGAGGGACGACCGGGAGAGACAAGCCTACGCTCTCATCAAGGATCGAGTCTTCGCCAACACCAAGGAGTTCGATTCGGCCCTTGTCGAGAAAACAGGTATGGACTCCGAGTTCGATTCCATTTGGCATGCTCTTGGTTGGGAGAACTTTGTTCCGGTGTGGGAGATCGGTTCTAGGCCTCTCACCATCTAGTTCCTCTGTACTCTTCGGGAGGATGAGACCGGTATTACGTTTCGTTTCCATGGAACGTCGTATCGAGTCTCATGGCTCGATCTCAGTCGCGCTCTCGGTTTTCATCGTTGTTGTGCTATTTCTCTCGATCAAGCTTGCAGCGATTTTATTTGAGATAGTTTTTGGGAAGAGCTTTCTGGTCGGCCTATCCGTGGCAAGTTAGCACCTCGGTGCAACGATATCACGCATCCCACTCTCCGACTGTGGCACAAGTGGCTCGCCATCACTCTCTTTCCAAGGGATGATGTTCGAACCGTGCACACAGACGAGATGAGGATACTATATGTCGCGGTCAGACGGATCAAAATATCCCTAGTGCAAGCTATGATTCGGCAGTGGTTGACAAATTTTAGGATGACGGGTTCAATTGAGTGTACGTCTTTGATCACACGTATCATTTCGAGTCTCGGGATTACACAAGGGGCTAACATTCCCTACATTGATTCTCCCCGGACTGTGATAGATGAGGCATATTTGATTCAAGGACATAATCTAAAGAAGGGCCCGGATGATTCTTTGTTTTTCTTTTACCCTGGTTATGCAAACCAGATTCGGTTACCTAACCCGGATTTCCGTTTGTACGGCCAAGGGCCACTGACCGTTCCTCTTGAGGAACCTCGTCGTTCTAGTGTTTCTGGAGACAGGATCACTAGGAGTGCATCGAGGAGGGCAGCGACAGCATAGCAATAGCCACAACAGCTGTCACCACAGCCGTCACCTCAGCCACAGCCTCAGCCTACCCCATCGCTGTCTGGCGCATGGGCCTCGGCCGGGTACATGTCTGGAGTTACACTCGGATATGCCCCCGGTTGGGACTAGCCCATGAGTCAGCCGGGTGCGAGTGGCTCGACCTGGGCTAGTGTAGGGAGTGGCGAGTGGGTTAGGCCCGCCGGTGCTACCTACGGGGACTCGTCCTCATCATCCGGGTTGCGCTCGTCATCTCGTGGGGCCACCCTCACTCAGCAGATGAGCGAGCTCAACATCCGTGTCGGTACTATGAAGGAGACGATGCACCAGTAGGCTGAGTCCACTCGAGACTGGCAGCGTATGACTGGTGAGAGACTTCACACCATGGAGCAGAGATAGCTGCGATAGCTGGAGGAGCAGAGGGCTTACTACACGTGGATGGGATACCACCCGCTGCAACAGTGAGCCTGAAGCTAGCTTGGGGGAGGACCCCCATTGTGGTGGATATACCCCCGGGGTCCCACACGGAGGGGCTTCATAACATGTATACGTATACAGAGATGGGCCCACCCGTGTGGGGATACGGCATGGCGTACGGATCAGGATGAGGCGGCGCCCGAGGAGATATCATCCCGTGAATGAAGACCGGTTAGTTAGGAAAGATATTACTTGAGCCCGAAGGCCAAATCTTGTAATCGGTTAGCTATAGATTCCCTGAGATCTGTAACCCTGCCCCCCAGGCTATATAAGGGCGGCAGGGACCCCCTTAGAAACAACTCCATCTGATTCCCATTCGCGGAACCATCAATACAACACACCGAGCACAGTACACAGGGTATTACGCCTCCCGCGGCCTGAACCTGGATAAACCCATGTGTCCTCTGTTCACCATCTAGCTCCAGTCTCGGCGATCCCCTCCGCATAATCTACCACCATAGCCTACCCCGTGGTGGACTGCCAGTCCATTGCACCGACAGTTGGCGCGCCAGGTAGGGGGTTCGCCGTGATAATTTGCGAGCTTGATGGCCGCAGTTAAGATCCCTGCTAGTTGCCTCGCCTTCGCTGCGTTGGGAGCGGGAATCCCTTTCGGGAGCCTCGATCCCGTCTCCGCCGTCGACGAGCAGGCAGCCGGCTACATGATTCCTCCTCAGGGTCACATCACCATCGGGGAGATCCCATGCGTTCTCTCCGACACCACGATCACTACGGAAAAACCTTCCGGTGCGGTTTCCACACCGCCCGCGAGGAGAAGACCGGCTGCCAGATCCAATCTGGACAAGCCCAAAGCCTGCCGAGTGCTTTTCAGCACGGCGTAGCAAGCTCGGAGGCCACCCCTCCCAGTTCAAGATCTGACGGTTGCAGGGTCATCGAACCCTCCCGCGGACGATCTGGGTGAATCTATCGACCGGGTCATTAGCCACATGGCTGACACCATCGCCATCTGCGAGGTAACCTTGGGTACCCCGCAGTCCAAGTGCTTTCCCTTCGGGTTGAAGAGCGCCGCCGCCTCCATGATCATGGAGGAGGTGAAGCGAGACCTAGCGGTGATCCCTGCACCCGAGCCGGTCGAATACCACTCGGATGAGGACTCGCCGCGCTTCGTGAACGTGGTTCTCTGCCCCATACGAGGGGGAAACCGCGATGCGTCCCTCCTCCCCATACTGGAAGAGGACGAGGATGGTCAACTTTGCGATTGGACTACGGATGAATCTGAGGATGAGCGCAAGTCAGGCCGATCTACCAGGCGGTCTAGCCCTGAGTACGTCTCGGATGGGTCCTTTGCATCCCTTGAGGCGGCTCTTGGCCTAGACGAAAGCTCTCCCTCCCGCGGGTCCAACGACACGATCCTGATCAGCTCTTCAAGCTCACCCTCGGACCTGTCCGACGGAAGCTAGTCGCCTGCTTTTGTCTACGCGGCAGCACCAGGAGCTCCGCCTGCGGTCTCCGAGGACGAGCACACTCAGGATAACAAGACGGCCGCACAAAAGGCCGATCGGATACGAAAGAATGCGGACCGAGCGCGACGGCACCAGGAAGCCCAGCGCTCCAACCAGCGTGACGAGGAGGAGGACGAGGATCTTTATGAAGGTTCTGACCACCCGCGCCGTAGCAGGCGGCGATGTCGCACCTGCCGATCCAACAGAGTTCAGCCCCGAAGGCTCGAGGATGACTTCACCCTTGAGTACGATGGGCACAAGGTCTACGCAACCCCCAAGGCAAACCTCATTGTGCTAAATGAGGCAGTTGAAAGGTTACCTCCGACTACGCCAGACATTGGGCGCATACGGGCCCTGGTGCAGGCCGCTGCGACCCAGCATAACCGCGTCAACCCCTCCCCGCCAGTTGGGCAGGGAGAGACGGAGGGTACCCGCCGCTCGCGCCATAAAAGAGCGCGGCGCGACGAAGGTGGAGACTTGCGCGACAGGCTCCGCAGCCGCGACGCAAGGACCACGATTGACCACAACCGCGAGGAGCGCTGCTGTCGGGAATCGAGGCGACGCAACGACTACGACAGGGAGCATGGAGCTCCCCGCCGCCAAGAGAGATGCGACGACTCGCAGAGCGGGTACGTAGACTACTACTTGGATTCCTATGGGGAGTCTGGGGATAGCTACAGTTCCTACGAGCGGCCGGCCGGCGGACGCCGCGGAGGTCGAGAGGGTGCCCCGTCCTACGATGGTTTCCTCTCCCTCTCAAAAAGGCTACGTCAGGTGACATGGCCCCGAGGTTTCAAACTGTCCGACGTCAACAAATACGATGGCACGTCGGACCCCACGCAATGGCTCCAGATCTACTCCACCGCGTTCAAGGCCGCGGGAGGAAACGCCGACGTGATGGCAAACTACTTGCCCATAATGCTCATGAAGGGGTGCAGAAACTGGCTTGCGGGGCTCCCAAGGAACTCCATTACATCCTGGGACGACCTCTGCAAGTTCTTCACGAGCCAATACTCTGGCACATGGGAGAGGTCGGGGAACAAGAGGATGCTGGACCAGATCCGGCAGCGCAAGAACGAGTCGCTGCGCACGTACATTCGACGCTTCTCCGAGAAGAAGAACTCTCTTCCTTTCGTCGAGGAGCACGACGTCATCAGCACCTTCCAGCATGGACTGGCTTACGGCAAGCTGGTGAATAGGTGGGCCCAGAGGCCCCCAAAGACCGTAAACAAGCTCTTCACCATAGCCAACAAGGAGGCTGATGGTGAAGAGGCAGAACGCGAGCAGCTGAAGCACAACAAGTCCCGCTGGGAAGACGATGATTCCCCACGTCCGCGTCAGCCACGTCACGATCCGGACCGAGAGGGAGAAACCTCCCAGCAGGGCGCACGGCGCAACAGGAGGCGCAAGCCGGCCGAGGTCGTAGCGGCCGTAGAGCCCGCTCCGAAGCGCATGGACCCCTCTGAGTTCCAGAGGATGTTGGACATTCAACGCCCGTACCACAAGAACCATAAGCACTCGGCTCGCGATTGTTTTGGCCTGAAGAACCACTTCTCTAGCAAGGGCTGCTCGAAGGGTCTCCCCAAGAACGACAAGGGCAAGGGGAAGCGCGCTCCCCCGGTGGATGATGACGAGGAAGACTTCCAGGTCGCCAACCGTACGGTCAACATGATCTATGGCGCCCCGGACCAGATCGAGGGAAAGCACAAGGCCAAGCTCACGGACAGGTTACTGGTGTATGTAGCCCAACACGGCACTCCCCAGTTCCTGCGGTGGTCGGAAGTCCCGATCACTTTCAGTAGGGAGGACCACCCGGAGGCAGTCGTCAAGCCCGGGCGGTACCCCCTCGTGCTGAAGCCTACGATCCGCAACGTGGGACTTCGCAAGATGCTAGTGGACGGGGGCAGTGGCCTCGACATATTATTCGCCAGCACGCTCAAGGAGTTGAACCTCACTCCCTTGGACTTGAGCCCAACTGACAAGCCTTTCTTCGGGATTGTACCCGGAGATCCCTCAGTACCACTCGGTCAGATCTCCCTGCCAGTCACCTTTGGCACGATCGAGAACTACCGGACAGAGTACATCCGCTTCATAGTGGCGGACTTCGAGACAGCCTATCATGGCATACTCGGCAGGCCGGCACTAGCCAAGTTCATGGCGGTGCCCCACTATACCTACATGGTACTGAAGATGCCTGCGCCAAACGGGGTCATCACCCTCAGAGGCGACTCCAACACAGCCAGCGCCTGTGACAAGGAGAACCTCCACATCGCTGCTACCTTGGATCTCTCCAGGCGCACTGCTGAAGTCCTGGCGGCTGCCAGCAAGCTCGACCCGGTAGATCTGGAGATCACGACCAAGAAGCCGGCGACGGAGGCGATCCAGCGGGAGAAGGAGGCCGTGAAGAAGGTGTCGCTCAACCTCGACGATCCTGCGAAGACGGTGACCATAGGGGCCAACCTGGACCCTAAATAGGAAAGCGTGCTCGTCGAGTTCCTGCATGCTAACTCCGACATATTCGCCTGGAAACCAGCGGATATGCTAGGAGTGCCCAGAGAGCTCGCCGAGCACTCCTTGAAGGTTGACCCGAGTGCTAAGCCGATCAAGCAAAAGCTTCGTCGGTTCGCAGCTGACCGCAAGGAGGCAATAGGGGTAGAGGTTACGAAGCTGTTAGCTGCCAAGTTCATCAAAGAGGTGTATCACCCAGACTGGCTGGCTAATCCAGTTCTTGTATCCAAAAAGAATAAGCAATGGAGAATGTGCGTTGATTATACCGATCTCAACAAACACTGCCCCAAAGACCCCTTCACCCTCCCTCAAATAGACCAAGTCGTTGATTCCACGACGGGCTGTGCCCTGCTCTGTTTTCTCGACTACTATTCAGGCTACCACCAGATTAGCCTGAAGGTCGAAGACCAGATCAAGACGTCGTTCATTACGCCCCATGGTGCGTACTGTTACTTGACAATGTCATTTGGTCTAAAGAACGCCGGTGCGACGTATCAGCGTGCCATCCAGGCATGCTTGAGGACCCAAATCGGCGTAAACTACGAGGCATACGTAGATGATGTCGTAGTCCAGATTCGAGACCCTGATAACGTTATCAAGGACTTGTCTGAGACCTTCGCTAACTTGAGGATTTACCGGTGGAAACTTAACCCGGAAAAATGCGTTTTCGGCGTTCCCTCAGTAAAACTACTCGGATTCCTTGTCAGCAATCGCGGCATAGAGACAAACCCAGAGAAGATCCACGCGATCACTCGGATGAAGCCTCCCAAGTGCCAGAAGGATGTACAGAAACTAGCCGGGTGCATGGCAGCACTCAGTCGGTTCATCTCACGACTCGGCGTACGAGGCCTGCCCTTCTTCAAGCTCCCCAAACATCAAGACGATGATTTCAAGTGGGATGAGGAGGCCCAGATGTCTTTCCTGGAACTCAGGAGCTATCTGCAAAAGGCCCCCATCCTCACAACCCCAGAGCAGGGGGAAACTCTCTACCTCTACATCTCGGCTACCACGCATGTGGTAAGCACGGTACTAGTTGTGGAGCGCAAAGAGGAAGGACATGCTTACACCGTCCAGTGGCCGATCTACTTCATAAGCGAGGTATTGACCAACTCTAAGGTGCGGTACAATCAGGCGCAGAAACTGCTCTACGCACTGTTGATCACCGCATTCAAGTTGAAGCACTACTTCGAAGCTCACAAAATCATTGTAGTTTCCGACTACCCCATAGGCGACATCCTGCACAACAAAGATGCCATGGGAAGGATCGTGAAGTGGTCCATCGAGCTGGCCGCACACGACATAACTTTCGTACCGCGTAACTCGATCAAGTTGCAGGTACTCGCAGACTTCGTGGCAGAGTACACGGAGATCCAGACGCCATCCACTGCCGCTGAACCTGAGTATTGGACCATGTACTTTGATGGATCACTCAGGATTAAAGGAGGCGGGGCCGACATAATTTTCATCTCCCCAATAGGAGAGAAACTGCGATACGTGCTGCAGATCATGTTCAAGGTTTCGAACAACGCGGCCGAGTACGAGGCGGCCCTTCACGGGCTCCGTATCGCCGTGTCGCTCGGGATATAATACCTGATGGTCAAGGGCGACTCTGCTTTGGTGGTAAACCAGGTTGGTAAGAAGTGGAACCGGACCAGCGAGAAGATGGACGCATATTGCACGGAGATCCGCAAACTCGAAGGCAAGTTCTACGGCCTGGAGTTTCAGCATGTACTCCGCGACGATAACAAGGCGGCTGATGAGCTGGCAAACATGGGATCCACGAGAGCCCAGGTACCACCCGGCGTCTTTGTTCAAGATTTGGTCAAGCCCTCCATCAAGGACCCCGATGCGCAAGTCGATCCATCAGAAGGACTCGGTGAAGTCCTAATGATCGAACCACAACCCGAGTGGATCTCAGAGATGGTCGAGTACATCAAGGACGGCACGCTCCCGAATCCTTCACTAGGTAAGGAAAGGGAGACGCGAGCGCTGCATGAACGGATCAGTCACAGGAGCAAGAACTATGTCTTGATTGGCGACAACCTGTATCGCCGAGGTGGACAGTCCCGAGTACTCCAGAAGTGCATACCGGAGGAAGAAGGACGACGACTTCTAGCGGAGATTCACGGAGGCATGTGTGGCAACCACGCCGGGGCAAGAACCAATGTTGGAAAAGCTTTTCGGTCTGGTTTCTACTGGCCCACAGCCGTCGCGGACGCTGAGGCACTAGTGAAACGTTGCGAGGGATGCCAATTCTTCGCAAAACAAATACACGTTCCAGCCCAAGCTCTGCAGACGATACCCGTTTCATGGCCCTTCGCATGCTGGGGACTCGACATGATCGGGCCTTTCAAGAAAGCATCCGGAGGGTACGACCACATCCTGGTGGCAGTCGACAAGTTCACCAAATGGATAGAGGTCAAGCCGATAAAGGCGCTCACGGCTGCCAAGGCGGCCGAGTTCATAGGAGAAATCGTGCATAGATTCGGTGTCCCTAACAGGATAATAACCGACCTGGGTACAAACTTCACAGGAAGGGAGTTCCAGGAATATTGCGATGAACTCCTCATCAAGGTGGCACGCGCCTCAGTCGCGCACCCACGTGCTAATGGCCAAGTTGAGCGAGCTAACGGAGCAGTGCTCGAGGCACTCAAGAAACGCATCTTCGATCGCCTGAAAAAGTACTCGACTCGTTGGCTACGCGAACTCCCTGCAGTACTCTGGGGACTGCGGACACAGCCAAGTCGTGCTACTGGTCAGACTTCTTTTTTCCTGGTGTATGGATCGGAGGCGGTGCTCCCCACCGACCTCATGTTCAATGCACCAAGAGTTGAAGTATACGACGAAAATGAGGCTGAGAAGGCGCGGATAAAGGACATCGACAGCATAGAAGAAGGACGGCTCGCGGCAACAATCCAGGCAGCACGATACGCCCAAACTTTGCGGCATTACCATGATAAAAATGTGCAGGAGAGAGCTTTTTACGTTGGAGATCTAGTCCTGCGAAGGATCCAAAGCAAGAAGGACATGCACAAGTTAGTAGCCCCATGGGAGGGGCCATTCATAGTCAAGGAAGTCAGTAGGCCAGGTGCTTATCGGCTGATGCGGGAGGATGGCTCGGATGTGCCCAACTCATGGAACATCGAGCACCTACGCCGTTTCTACCCATAATAAAGCTATGTATCATTCTCTGTTCAAAGTTTTTTGTACATTATCCATGTTAGCAGTCTATGGCAATGAATTCAGATTCATGTCTCATGAAGTTTTTCTACTTCGCTCTTACATCTGCTCACATGCTTTTTCACCCAAAGTTTCAATTCTGAAACCTGGGGACTGCTTTACATACAGCAAAGTTTTCCATGTTAAAACTAAATAACGCTCATCTAACACGGATCTTACGACTCACAAAGTACTCGGTAGCACATGTCTTAAATCATGGGTCGAGGTTTTCGCCAAGCTAAGGTACTACGCGTGTATGAGAGTACGCCCTCTGCGCTAGGAAACTAAGGCCAACGAGCCTACGATTTCCCGTAATAGACTAACTACCGAGGAAATTAACAGTACAAAGATACCGTCAAAGTAAAGCACCTACTTAAAAGTACCAAATGTCAACGAATGAAAGTACTGGTGCACCAACAGCACCACAAAATATTACGATTTTTAACTTAAAAGTTTTTTATGGCTGGGATAGGAGGGCATCAGCACCAACTTCTTCATCAGCCACCGCCACGACATCATCAGCAAGCTGCTCCGCCGTGTCCTTCACCTCCTCCCGTAGTCGCTCAGCCTGCTACGGCGACGTCCCATGGGCGAAGCCGCCGCGAAAGCAATCCACGTTAATCGAGGGGTAGAAGGAGCGGAAGACGGCGAGGCAGTGGCTGGCACTCGCCACGCCGACCTCGCGAAGACAGCCGGGGAAGCGCGTCGCTGCCGCCTAGGCACGCTCCAGGAGGATCGGCGGGTGCACCACCGGGTCACCGAACTGGCGCACGGAGGAGGACTCGGCAAGGGGCGCCAGCTCGTCCAGGATTGGGCGCAGCGCCTCGCCGAGAGCTTTGAACTGAGCCCTCTCCGATGCGACGCGGGCCTCAAGATCTGCATATTGGGCAAATTGTTTTTGCCGAAAATCTGCTCAACGTCAGAAGCACTTATCAACAAACATCCAAGGAAAACACGGGGGTGCAAGGTAACCAACCTGACAGCTGTTTTCTGGCCACAGCGGCCCGCCTGGACGATTCCTCGCCGTCCTTCCGGAGCTGCTTCATGCGGGCCCACAGGGATTTGAGCTCCTCCTCCACCTTGGCCCGAGCTATTGCCAAGAGTTGATCATCTCAAAGCACTCGGGCAACGGCGAAACAAAAGCAAAACATAATCAACATACCTTGCTAGTGCTCCCCAGTCGCCACCCGGAACGTCACCTCGTTCGCCTCCGCAGCCGCCTTCTCCCGTTGCAGCCTCTCGACCTCCCGGTTGTTGTTGTCTCGCTGAGCAACGGCTTGCTACTCGAGACGCTCCAAATGGGCGCGCAGAGTGGCGTTCAGATCGACAGCGGTGCCGACGTGGTCGAGCACAGCGCTCTTGCGTGCGGACTCCGAGGCCACGGTCTGTCGAGGCATAGCTAGAGATGAAACAACTACAGCTAGCAAGCGCCTACAAGGATAAGAGGAAAAAACAATTACCTCTGCAAGCTGGAGGATCCTCCGCGCAATGGTGACGAGCTCCGTGTGGTTCTCGACGTCGATTGCCGGATCCCCAAGCACTTCATTCACAAGGCCGCCACGCACCTAGGCGATGCGTCCAGGACGTGGCAGGCTGAGACGTGGCTGAGGGAGCTCCCGCTGGATCTCCTTGACGTCAGAGGCCCCAGCCGCAGCGGCGCCGGAAGCTGCAACGTTTCCAGCCTCACGCTGGGGAGTGGGATCACGGGCAGCAGCATCAGCAGCGGCAGCCGCAGCATCAGGAACCCCCGACGCAGCAGCCGGGTGCTCATCAGAAGCACTCGGGCGCGGCGACGTCGGGACGGCAGACGGTAGGGACGACTCGCCAACATCGGAAGGGAGGTCACAGGGACCCCTGCTCGTACAAACAAGACATAAAGATCTCTTTCCAATCCTATGAACCCAAGATAAGCAAAGATGGAAAATTTCAAAAAGACTTACTCGGAAGACACACGGACGCGGGTGCGCCGCAGAAAGCTGGAGCCAAAGGAGGCGGATCGCTTCACCCCACGACCGTCGTAGTCGCCGCCGTAGGTGCTGGTGACGGCATTGCAGCGGCAGCCTGCGTGGTCTGAGCGGTGGGGTGCGCAGCGCCCGCTGCCGGCAGCACGAAGCTCGCTTGCTGAGAAGGAGGAGAAGAAGTGAAGTGACCGGAAGGCGCCGACGTTGCCAGAGCCGTCGTCACTGAGGGAGCTTCGCCGATGTCAAATGAGAGAGGGATCTCCTCCTCCTTGTCCTCTGGCAGCACGATCTTGTGCCGGCGCGCCTCTGGGTCGTTGATCTTGAACGTCCCAGGGGGCGCACGACGCACCTCAGGATTCCGGCTGCCTTTGCGCTCCTTGCCCTTGCTGGCCGGCACGGCGCATCTCCTCTCCGGAGCAGGGGCTGTGGGCTGACGGGGCTCAGACTGAATCACCTCGTCGCCACCCGCCGTGACGTAGGCGCTGGCGCGCTCCATGCTCTGCAGCTCGCCATGGCGGCCGGTCAAAGGACCCTGCCCGGCCAACGAGCCAGGCACAGGTGCCACAGAGACAAAAGCCCTGCGATCCTACGATTTTACAGAAAAAACAAACTGAACCATTTCATCAAACATCTGGTGGGCACATGTTCATGCCCTAATGGGCGCCCTATACAAGACAAAATCGTTACCTCAGGCGGATAGTTCGCCAGGTTGAATGGCTTCGGTGCGTTGCGGTTGGAGATGACGGTGCCGGGAACGAAGCACTGACGGACGTGTTTCTTCATCTCCTCTGCTCTCCCTGGCTCTGCCGCTCGCCGTGCCGCGTCGAGGTCGTCGGCGGCATACTCGTACGCCGGGCGCACCCTATCCCGGAGCGGCTGCGTGTGCCGGACGGCGAAGCTCGCCATCACCGCGACGCCAGTGAGCCCGGCCTCCTTCAGCTTCCGGATATGCTCCAGCAGCACAGACACCTGCCCCATCTCAGCATGGCCAAGCTCTTCATCCCAGCATGGGAGAGGAGTCGGCCGTGTGTCGACGTCGCAGGGCACCGCCGGAGCATGGTTGGTGGTGTAGAACCACTCCGAATGCCAGCCCTTGTTGGAGCTGACAAGCGGCACCGGAATGTACTCAGCAGAGTGCCTCTGCTTGAGCTGGAATCCGGCGCCGCCCACCACCCGTGGCTTCTTGGCGTTCAGGTGGGGCTTCACCCAGAAGAAATAGCGAAAAAGATTGAAATGCGGGGCGATTCCAAGAAACGGCCCGCACAGATGCACAAAAATGGAGATGTGCAAAATGGAGTTGGGGTTGAGATGGCACAGCTCCAAACCGTAGTAGTAGAGCAGGCTGAGGAAGAAGGGATGCGCGGACAGGCCAAACCCGCGGAGGTAGGCCGACTCGAAGACGACAGCGTCATCGGTCGACGGCGTGGGGAACTCCTCCCCCGCAGCGGGCCACCATCCCTCGACGGTGGACTCGAGCAGCACTCCGCCCAGCACTAGGGCGGTGATGCGCTGCATCATGGAGATGGAGCGCACCCACTCCTCGCTCTGCACCGGCGGTGGAAGCGGGGACGACGACGACGGAGACGGCGAACGCCTCGCCTCGGAGGCGCCGCGCCTTGACTTCTTCGAGAGCCGGCGGGATCCCACCGGCGACATCCTTGCAGGGCTCGGGGACTCGGGCGGGGAGCGGTTTGCACCCTCGCTATGCTCGGGGACTGCTTGGGAACAGCGGCCTGGATGCGGCGCGGCGGCGGATCTAGATCTGCAGCTTCGCCGGAGCCAAATCTGGCGGAGATTGAGCTAATGCGGCGATGGATCCGGCGGATCGAAGGCAGAGCGGCCGGAGAAGGAAGAGCAAAGGGCAGCTACGTGTTTTCCTATGGGAAGCGGAGCGACATGACTGCAGGGATGCGTGGCGTGCGACGCCCCCGGGCTGCCTTAAATGCGGCAGACGGAACGGTGGTCGTGGCGGGCCCCGCCCCCCGTGCGGTCGCGTCGCCGCAGCGCGGGAGATTCTTCTCGCGAGAAACTCATATGCACGACCCGCGTGCGACGCGCCAGTGCTCAGCCTTATCCAGGACGCTTCCGATTCCGGCTGCTGGGCCTAAGTGGGCCATGGCTCTAAATGAGCCAAAGGGTTAAAGCCTTTCCTTCTACGGGAAGACACCCTTAAACTTAAGAGGGCTTCCCAAAAATGATTGGTTGGCTTAAATCACTCAGAGGCCGTGACCCAGAGTCACGTACTGCCTGGTTATCAGATAACCCGCCCTCAAAAATTCGGTTTTGACTCCTAAGAGAGCTCCAAAAATCTACTAGCTCATGAGTGTTCTCCCGGAGGCATGCCATACATAGGCCAAAGTTGTTCAGAAGTCACGAATATGCTGACTAGGACAGGTGACCTTGCGCGAGTGCTCCGTGAGAACACGGTGGGCCACACGGCAAATTTGGCATAGGGCCGGAGCTCTAACCAGACACCGTACTGGGTCAGATGATCCGAGTGGTACTCTCCCAAACGGGATGATGGTAATACCGAACTAAACACTTTTAGAACTTCGAAATAGTTACTTTAACTATTACGAACCTCGGGGACTGCCCTAATGGGCGCATCTCGAGATGCGCCCATTCAGCGGCTACAACCCGCCACCGTGATCATCCGAAATTATTCCAAGACAAAGTCTCATTGACTAAAGTCAGGATTGGGGATACGGGAGGCAATCAGTGGTACCTTTTTCCTAAAGGGGCACCCATTCTAAAAGACATCAGGGAGCGGTCGCTTAGTTTCTCTTTTGACCCTAGATAAACCTCTTCAATCTTTATCTAGGCTCAGGGACTAAGTGTGTACACTTCGTCTTCGACGAAGGTGTACAACCTCCAAGCCCGGATGATCTGAGTGAATCACAAACATGGTGAAGAGCAATCCTCAACCACCCGGCAACCACGAGTTCAGCTTCAAGACCGCTCGGCTGCACCGAAGATCAGATCAGACAGGATTCAAAGCACTCAGACGAAAGGCATTAAGCACTCGGCTAAATGGCGAAAGTACACGAGAAGGTATACAGGGCTGAAGATCGAAGTTGCAGTCTGGTCAAGAAGCGCTCGGGGACTGCTGTGGGGGATATACCCCCCGGGGTCCCACACGGAGGGGCTTCATAACATGTATATGTATACGGAGATGGGCCCACCCGTGTGGGGATACGGCATGGCGTACGGATCAGGATGAGGCAGCGCCCGGGGAGATATCATCCCGTGAATGAAGACCGGTTAGTTAGGAAAGATATTACTTGAGCCCGAAGGCCAAATCTTGTAATCGGTAAGCTATAGATTCCCTGAGATCTGTAACCCTGCCCCCCAGGCTATATAAGGGTGGCAGGGACCCCCCTCAGAAACAACTCCATCTGATTCCCATTCGCGGAACCATCAATACAACACACCGAGCACAGGACGTAGGGTATTACACCTCCCGGCGGCCTGAACCTGGATAAACCCCTGTGTCCTCTGTTCACCATCTAGCTCCAGTCTCGGTGATCCCCTCCGCATAATCTACCACCATAGCCTACCCCGTGGTGGACTGCCGGTCCATTGCACCGACACCCATTCTGAGGTAACTTGTATCTTCTATTGTTTTCAGAACCCCATATGCTAAAAACACATAAAAATCTGAAAAGTTAAAAAGACCAAAAATATTTATTTGCTTTCTTAAATTAGTTTGTTTTCATATGCGCGGTAAGAGTGTTCTTATTCTCCATGGTTGAAATGATGAATAGTTGCTCTGTTTATTCCTCTTGTATGCCTTATTTACAACTTAGTACCCTATCCAAGTTTTGAGTTTGTTGGCTAGTATGATCGAACCTGAGCTTGAAATTTGTGGGTAGCAAAAGCATGATCTTTGCCTAAGTTGTTGCGAGGTATAATATGGTATAATAGAGTTGCTATGAGTTAGTACTAAGTGATGTTTGATATCCGGAGTTTTCTTTTGAAAAAAATGTGTTAAAATGATAAGTTCCTCAATGATAAGAAATTCCTATCCAAGGCCATATGTAGATCTTAGCTTCTGTTAACCTCCACATATGCTACCTGATTTCTTCATTGAGTCTTGTTGAATTGTTGTGACCCTCGGCGAGTAAACTTGTCATTACTCCTATGATCAAGGTCACGTACACACCACCATATGCGAAACTTCTACACTGGAAGTTAGCAACTATAATTTCATCCATCCCCCATCCATTCCACAAAATAAAGCTCCGCGCATGTTCCATGATTACTCTCCCTCCAAAAATATTCAGCAAGGACTATGGGCTATGATCATAAAAAAAGAGAAAAGAAGAGAAAGAAAAGGAAAATAAATAAATAAAGAGACATAGCCCAAGTCTCAAAAATTTCGAAAAGGAGGAGAGTAAAATCATGCAAAAGAGGAGTTCATTATCCATCCACCATACACACACTTTTGCACATCTTGATCAGGGTGTATGACTTGTTCTCCCAAGGATCCAGTTTTCGACTCGACAATATATAAGAAACAGGTATGCCACATGTTTTCCCTACCTACAGCTCCACATATCAGCTTATTAGAAGTAGGTGGTGAAAGAAGGCAAAACCATGCCTTGGTGAGGAATCATACACATTGAGCGATCTGAGAGTATCATTTGAGGAACTTTGATTTCTTTTTGAAAAACCTGCAAACCTCCGGATTGATAACTGATCAAGGTACATGTGATTGGTAACCTTTATACAACCATTCTATCTTTCAACCGCTTAAGGCAGGTGAAGCTACACGCCCCATATCAATCGAGTGTAAGGTAAGATCAATGCCAACTTCTTCAATCCTTGATAGAGTACCTAGCTGTATCTTGTTATACATTAGGAATACAACATCATAGCAACTCCTGATCAACCAACCTAAGTCCTTAATCTCTTGCTCAGGACGAGCAAGAGGCTAGCTTGGGGGAGTTCTTGACGGCTGTTAAGTGCCTATTTTAGCCGTCAATATACTCATGAATAAAGGAGCATAAGGCATTTCTTGCACGTATTTAGTTAAGAATAATGTAGTTCCACTTGTCCTTGGAGATTATTTGATTACAGGAAAATAAGCGGGAAAAGAGTGACAAACTCACCTTCTATGGTCCATGCCACATCACCTCATCCTAGGTGGGCTGCCAACAAGGATGTCATGCATGCAAAGCTGCCAACAAGGGAGCCATGCATGCATGCCATGCAAGCAATCCCAGTGAAGCACCCCCCGACGAATCAGAGCGTGACACGTGGACGTCACATGGATCCATGGGCCCACAAAGGCATGCAATTCGCGCCAAAATAGGGTGGACACCGGGAACCGACCTAAGGACCCACGGGACAGTCACTAGAAGAAAGCACAAGCCAGGGGGCCCCACAGGTCGGCCGAACCGACCTTGGCTCGGCTTCTCCTGTGCTTCCACGTGGTGCTTCCCTATTGGTCCTAGGCGCCACTCCCGGGGTGTTTGCATCCATTCCTCGCCGGTGCCCGGGCCTATAAATAGAAGGAGAGGGGGCTCACTTATGAACCATCCACACTTGCAACACCTCTCTCACTTTTAGTCTCAAGGCTAGGAGGTAGGCTAGAGTAGTTCTAATTCAGTTTCCAAGTCTACTTTGGGATCTAGGTATGAGTTCCCTTGTATCTTATTTCATTTGTATGACTTTGATCTACTTCAGTTATTTATCTATTTCATATAAAGTTGTGTTAGTATACATGAGTGATTTGTTCATGTGTTCTTCACCTGTTCATCATTTAGAGGCTCCTGTTCTTGATGAACAAGGCCTTTCGATCCACTTGACGGGAGACTTTCACATGTTTCTAGTGTTTGTTCATAAGTTAGAGGCTCGTGTTCTTCGCGAACATGACCCTTTGATCCAGTTGAACAGACATAGGAAAACATGAATCCGTTTGTGTACATAACCTGGTTTGATCTAATTAGATGACATGACTGCGTTGTATGAAGTCTGTGATTAAGCTACGGTACTCGGTGTAATTGGCTGGTTTATCTGGTGGCTTGACCTGGGTCACAATAGCCCAGGCCGGTCAAGTCCGGCTAACAACGTAAGCATGGTGCTTGGGTTGCCTAGCTACCTTACTTATGAGCTTATCCCACGGTTTGTCTTGGGGTAGGCCGCGGTAGTGACAGCCGTTGGTCCCTCTGAAATCCCCCACGTTCGGATAAGTTGTAGGAGTCTAAAATATAACAACCAGAGTTATGCAGAAGCAACGTGGGAGGTTATCTCCCTGTGGTACCTGGGTGCTTAAGTCAATGTTCTTCAACGCTAGTGTATCTAACTCGTTCCTACCAGTTTTATGTGTATAGTACATAAGAACCTAGAACTAACTCGTATGTTGCCTCCTATGCCTAGGACCCCCTAGAGAGAGAGAGAGAGTGAGTGTGTGTGTGATCACACTACCCCCATTATCATATTTTACCCCTGCACTTGAGTGTCTGATTTATTTCCGTCTATGATCTATACTCATTGCAATAGTGTTGAACTTGTCAATCCACCAATGCCTTCCTTGGATTCGATACCCTTTGGAATACTCCTTTGGGGAAATGCTACAATGGTACTTCCGTGCGCTTGCGGACTCCTGTAACGTTAAGAATTACCAACCAGCATTTCTGGCGTTGTTACCAGGATTGGTTCCAAACCTGTTCTTAGGTGATTGCGTTAAGAAATGTCAACATCGATGACCGAGCATCAGCCATAGATTTACTATTATTCACAATTATTCATGCGAGGTCCTATGGAAATAGGGAGAGATAGAGGTAGAAAGAGAGTAATAAAATGAACCTACTGAAGAGAGTTAAACCCCTTAAGGACAGACATGGGAGTATGGGGACAGCCTCAGTGGAGGATCCTGTCCACGCTTACTCCGGTCGTATAAGGATCGGTTCACGGGAAAGTCTTTCTAGTGACCTAGTACAACCATACGTTGCCAAAAAGGCATAGCATGTCGGGAATGCCTATTTATGTGCGACCTTGAATCACACCCCACCACTGAACTTAGTAAACCATCCCAAGGGGTCATGGTGGGCAACAGATACGCTGGAGCAGGACCTTCGCAGAGTCCCAGGTCCGGCCGGTACGGGTCATCGGGTATGTTATGGCACCCGGAATGGCGCGGTGGTATTGTATACCACATTTTTATATGCATATGCTTTATCCCGAGATGTGGACCCGTGAGGCGGGTGGTGGTGGAATGACCCAGCGTAGACGTGGATGGAGCTAGGGAATGTTGTCTAGGTGTGGATGAGAATGTCATCCACATGTAGATGCCGAATGGTATGGTTCTCGTGGCCAGTATTGCCTGAAGCTGAGGTATGGGCTGGTCAGACGTATGGGTACAGTGTACGCCTCTGCGCAGAGTATAACCTATTCGAATAGCCGTGGCTCTCGTTTATGAGCCCTTTTGGTTAAAGCTCCCGTTGATTAGCACACATGCTTTGTGAGGATAGTTTCGGTGGTGAGACAGGGTAGTGGCCCTTAGAGAGTAATACGGCAGATGTCGGCTCAGTGAGACCCCGGTGGTCGCTGAGTTTAATAATACTTGGGGACTAGTAGGGGAGGCTATGTGTTCCCCCTCCAGGACCAAACCATATTTATATTTACACCTGCTTCATCTTTCTGTTTCTCTGCTACTTTTATTTTTACCTGCATTAGTTTATCTATTTTAATAACCAAGACATGTCTCTTTCCCTTGGAACCTTGCATGTAGTCTGTAGGTTTAATTTCTTATACGCTGGGATTTGCTGAGTACGTTGATGTGTACTCAGCCTTGCCTACCTTATACTTTTTACAGGAAACTACATGGGTTCCAGGTGTTATAGACCATCTAGTTAGTAGATGGGCACCTGCGCTTCCCTACGCTGCGTTCGGGTATTTCTTTAATTATACGTCATTTATTGCTTCTATACCTAACTCTGATAAGTGTTGTGCTAACCTACCCGATCCAGAGATTAGCACAGGTGCTTAGCGGGAATCCCGACGGTGGGTCTGCACAGGCTGAGGCCAAGAGCACCTTGCGGAGCTCTGCTCCTACCTACCACCTAGCCAGGCGAAGCTTCACCCCAGCCAAGCCCCACCATAGCACCCGTAGTCACGCCGCCTCCTTCCTCCGCCACCGCGCGCTGCCGTGCAATTCCGGCCAAGGTGCTGCCAGAATTAGGCTGGCCGTCACGTCAGAAACCTCCTCGGTAAGCCGTCTTGCTGCCCGCACCTCCCCTGCACCGCCTTTCTTCACTGGCCGCGCCACCGCAAAACTGCCGCGCTGCCGCACCCCGGCACCCAAGTGCCGCCGTGCTGACCTGCCTTCGGCAATGTCCGACTCCTGCATCACCTCTAGAGCACCTCCCTAGGAGCCCTGCTGTGCTGCCGGATTCTCCCCGACCGCCACAGCCCCCAACCATCCCATCACCGAGCGCCATCTGTCGCCGCCGCACCGGCGACTCCCCTACGCCGCTCCGGCCGCCCTAGTACCCTCTAGGCGTCTCGCAGCCCTCACTAGGCACACACTCACGCACGCACACACCCTTTTGCACCCCAGGGAGCCCCTAGTGCACAACCTGTGCGTGGCTGCACCACTGGTGACCTCCGGCGAGCTCACGCACCGCCGTTAGCCCCTCTCCTACCACCACATCACTGCCGGTAGCTCCGTCGTGACCTCCCGAGCCGCTAGGACTACTCCTCGTCCCCAGAAACCGATCACAGGCATCGGCGGCGAGGACTTCGGCAAGTCCCCTGCCTCCGCCACCGTGCCCCTGCGTATCTTGAGCGGCGTCGACCGGCCCCGTCCTGCGCCATTGCCTCGCCCCTCGCTGTCACGTGGGCCCGGCCATAACGCTGTCCACCCCGCCATCACCATCTCCCTTTCCTTTTTCCCTATACCCGGTGCACATAGACCGATGACTCGGTTGCAGCCCCGGTCCACAGCCCCTGGTCCATGACTCACAGCACAGTGCCAGCCCCACACCTGCCTGCGTCAGCCTCCTCCTTTTTGCTAAGTACACCCGTCTAAGTGTACACACACCCGGTGCACTTAGATAATTCCAAAAATCCCCCAAAATCCACCAAAAATATTAAGAGTCCTAAGAACCCTAGATATGCTGCTCAAATCTCCATAACTCTTTTCTAGATATAGATTTTTGTTTTAGTTATCTCATCCAATAGGAAAATCCTATTAGTGCACCCAAAAATTTGTTTTTCTTTATCCTTAATCCCATAAATCCCCATAAAATTCCCAAAAATAGTAGAGGACAATAGAATAATAGCCACACCTTGTCCATCCAAAATCTCACCTTCCTTAGCCCTAGATAGGTTAAACACCCTCCTTTTTAAAAGAAAAGCCTATATTTCACGATCGATCGTTCATCTTAGAGACCCCAAGATCCTACCCTAGCTATGTAGATCACGATATCTTTTCCTCTAACTTATGATTGATGAATTGCTATGATTGTTTGATTGCTTTTTAATTTATGTGAATGACTACGTTACTATAGAGCAGGTAATAACACCGAAGGACCAAGCGACGATCAAGGAGCGACCAAGGGTTCAACGAACAAGTCCAAAGTTTTCTTACTAAGGAAAGAGGCAAGTTCCACAGCACTCCTTGACTTCTGCCATCCAAATAACTTCTCACCTTTACTTCATGTTTTCCCACTTAAATACTAAAAATTCTACATACTGTATTTACTTTTGATCAAATATACTTTTAAATAGAATATGGTAGTTGCATGAATTGGACTAAAGCAATAGAACCCCTAAGGGTAGACTTGGGAGTATGGGGACAACCTCAGTGGAGGATATTGTCCATGCTTACTGCAGTCGCATAAGGTCCGGTTCATGGGAAAGGCTTTGTAGTGATTTCATACGGCGGTACAGGCCAAAAAGGCATGGCCTTCGGGAATGCCTACTTATGTGAGGACTTAATCCACACCCCGCCATTGCACCTAGTAAACCGCCCCAAGGGGCCATTGCGGGCAACAGATACACTGGAGCAGGACCTTCGCAGAGTCCCAGGTCCGGTCAGCACGGGTCATCGGGTTTGTATGACGCCCGTAGTGGCGCGATGGTATTGTATACCACGTATATTTTAATGCATCTTTTCCCAGGAAACCGAATCCGCGTATGTTGGTGGTCAATTTCCGTCAACCAAGAACACTTGTTATGTTATAGTTTGGATTTCATTTCGGAACTAACCCGCCACTAGGCATACTAATGATATAATAAGTTCATCGTTGGATGTGTGTTTTGGAGTATAATGTTTACGCAAGAATTCATGCACTAAATGAGAAGAGATGCACTCGGTTCGGAGGACGATTTACATGATGATCAAGAGGCTCCGACCGTGTGTGAACTTGACTCCAAAGGTGGCAAGGACCAACGTGCTTCAATCAAGAATCTCCGAGGACCAAGATGAAAAGACCGGAAGATTATGCGTGAAGACCCCTTAACTTGGTCGCGGAGATAACGACGTCCAAAGCCCATATCCGAAGGAGGAAAAACACCAAAGTGCAAGAAATGACACATGGCAAAAAATGGAGGAGAACCGGGCCGAGAATGGACCAGGCCGGCCGGCCCACCCCCTTTCCACGTCGGTTCGCCGCCGCCTTTCTTCAGTGATAAGTTCGTGGAACCCTAATTATTTGGGGAGAGAAGCCATTCGCGAAAGACGACCAGAGAAGCCTCGGGAGATCAAACACAAGGAAGAGGGTTGATCGAGAGGGTGAAGATTCAAGAGGATCATCACCTAGGTCAACGGAGGCCACCATGAGGAAGGAGGATGCCGAGGCCTTGCCACGGCGCCGCCGGAGTTGAAGGACACCGAGAGACGAACTCCATCGGGGGCATCCACCATGTTCAACGGTGCCATGCCTAGCGTCTTGATGGGGTAAAGTAATCGTTTGTCCATGGAGTTGTAATGGATCTTGATATGTAGTGACCCACTCTATTTTGGATCTTTTATCTATCATACATTTTGTTGATGATGCTTAATGTTTAAGGTTAGCTACCATTGCCTTCGGGGTTGCTCCCGTAGATCACGTCAACATACCGTGTTCACTAGGGTTAGCGACGATTACCTTCGCATAGTGACTAGTACGAGGGAAGGGAAACGCCTAATTCTTTGTTCACATCCTTAGATAGATTGGATCGGGGTTTTATCATGTTTCGGGTGATTGCATCTCAAGTACCTAGACTCCATGGGCATACGATCTTCATACTTGTGAACCACCTTTCTCTTTCTCTTTAACATAACCTAGAGTTAGTTTGTCTTTACTTTATAGATAAATCTTTACATCATAAATTCCTTAATCAACTAAGTTAGTGTTAGGTTAAACGCAAGTAATTCCCTTGCTTCGTGGATTGACAAGAACCTAGGGGGTACCCTCCCTTGGTGAAAAAGGCACCAAGTCACTCCGTGTACTTGCGGTGAAGTTGAACGCGGTTTCGAACCGTCAACAAGCCCCTTTTTCTGGCGCTGTTGCCGGGGAGCAAGCCAGTTTACTTCGTTTAATCTCTCATTCATTTTGTTGATTACTAACACCTAACCTTTGTGTTCTAGAAATACACACTCTTTTGTTTTTTGTTTTTGATTGTCTAGATGGCGTTCATTGGAAATCCTTTGGAGGAACCGAAAAAATCGCTAAAGAGACTATGCCAGCCCTCGATGTGAGGATATCAAGGTACAAGAGTCGGATTCGATTCTCGAAGCGACAAGGTACAAAATCAAGATTCGAATCATCAAGATGGCAGCAACTAATCCATTCCGAGGGATAGAGACAGACAATCCATATAGACATATCCAGCGCTTCACGACGTTGTGCAATACAGTGCGACAAGAGGGAGTTCCTGATACTTGGTTTAAATGGAATCTTTTTCCCTACTCACTTGCCGATGAAGCAACAAAGTGGTATTCGTTTGCGTCCTTCGAAGCCGAGGGAAATTGGGATCAATTGGTAAAGAAATTTTGTGCCAAGTTCATCCCTATAACCAAGATTCAACATATAAGGATGCAAGTGATGACTTTCAAGTAAGGAAAAGAAGAGGGGATTGATCAAGTGTGGAATCGATTCAACGAACTAGTTGAACAAGGACCAAGACTCGGATTCCCGGGTGACGTAATATTGCATACAATCTTTTTTTCCCTAACCCCTAGTTGCATGGAATACGTTCAAATGTGTGCAGGAGGGGATCTCATGGAGAAAACGCTCACGGAAGCTGCCAAACTTCTACAAAAAATAAGTAAAGCAGCAGCCATGTGAAGAGATTGAGAAATACAACTTTCAGGAAAGCCGGAATGCGACACAAGTGTGGCACCACTTGCTGCAATTTTCAGGAATACAGCCCCAGAAGAGAAGAAAGAGGAACCAATCCCAAAAAAGGTTGAAGAAGCCAAACATGAGGAAACTAGAACTATACCGGAGAGTGATCACGCCGAGACAAGCAAAGCAAGTGAAAGAACTATGTCGAGCGTGAAGCCACTAAGGGAATTCGAGCAAATGGATTGGATCCCACTTGATTTTGGAGAAATCTTTGACAAGAGGAGACCGTTCCCTAATCAAAAAGGGGATGGCAAAAGCTTTGGAGATAGACTTCCCGCCGGAAAGACAAGTACAACATCCATACAACCTAGAGACAACCGGGGAGGTCCTTCAAAACTCTTTAGCGAAGAAGATGTTGATCCGGACTATGTGGCCGAAGCTAAAAGAATCATGGGAATCAAGCCCGAGGCGTCACCATTCGCCCGCCTTGCTGAAATTTTTGCCATAAGATCCGATGAAGAAGAGAAGACATCGCCGCGTATAGATTGCAAGGTTAACAACATTAATTGCAAGGCGTTATGCGACATTGGAGCACAAGTAAGCGTCTTGTCTTCTAAGATTTTTGATGAAATTCATGATCACACTGTTGACGGTTGAAATTCACCATTTCCAACCCTCAATATTCTCACATAAATGGAGGCATATGCATTATTTACTAGCATTTAGGTTTGAATAATGTAGTTCCACTTGTCCTTGGAGATTATTTGTATGTAGGTGATTTACCCCTTAAAAGAGATGGAAACTCACCTTCTATGAAGAAACCATGCCAACTCAGCTGAGGAGGTGGCTGCCACCAAGGGAAACATGGTAATCCATGTCATCGATCCAGGGGAGGCACTCACCGACGAATCAGAAGACGCCACATGGACTTCACATGGATCAAAGGGCCCACCTCGGATACCAAATCAAGCCATGCACCGGGGATGGATCAGAGGGCCCACAGGGTAGCCACACAGAAGAAGCACAGGCCAAGGGGCCACCCTAGGGGGCCGGCCGATCCTAGGATCGGCCGAACCGCCTTAGGGCCCCCTGATCCTGGCCCTCCACGTGTTGGTTGCTCATTGGTCCATTGCCTCACTCCCGGGTGTTTAGGGGCACTTTGGGCGTCCGAGCAAGCCTTGTCCTTGCCTATAAATAGAAGGGGAGGGGCTCCCATTTCTCACACACCACTCTCTCATTCTCCTCTCACTTTTAGTTTCCAAGGCTAGGGGGTAGGCTAGAGTAGCTCTTATTCAGGTTCCAAGTCCTCTTGGAAGTCTAGGTATGAGTTCTCTTTTATCTTTATTTCTTTGTATGACTTTGATCTACTTCAGTTATTCAGCTATTTCATATAAAGTCATGGTAGATCATATTCTTGATATGTTCTTGAGTTCATCCTCTGTTCATCATTTAGAGGCTTGTGTTCTTCGTGAACACTACCTTTTAATCCACTTGAAGGGTGACAAACTCCTTCCTTATGTGTTTGTTCATAAGTTAGAGGCTCGTGTTGTTCACGAATACAACTCTTTGATCTTATTGATTAGACATAAGAGAGTTCATATCTGTTCGTATGTCTAGCCTTAGTTGATCTTGTTAGATGGCATGAGAGTGTTGCATGAGGTCTGTGTTCAAGCTACGGTACTCGGTCTAGTTAACCAGTCTTCTGGTGGCTCTCACCCTGGGTCACAATAGCCCGGGCCGGGTGGAGTCTAGCAGCAACGTAGGCATGGTGCTTGGGTTGTCTGGATACGATAGTCATGAGCATACCCCCCGTAACGATAGAGGTCGATCCTCGGGTGGTGATAGCCCCGTTGGATCCTTGGGCAACCTCCGCGCTGGGGTACCTACTGTAGGAGTCTAAAGTCTAGTTTCGTAGAGTGCTGGTCGTCGCGGGCTAGCTCCCCGTTTGTACCTGGGTGCTGAACCTTATCTCTCTCATGCAATACTCATGCCCATCTCTTGTATCTTCTAGCTTTGTATGTTTAGTACATTAGAACCTAGAGCTAACTCGTATGTTCCCCCTAAGACGTAGTGTGCTAGAGTAGAGGTAGATCTGAGTGTGTGTGTCACACTACCCCGTATATCTTTTATCTTACCCCTGTCTTTGAGTGTGTTGTTCCCTATATCTATCTCTTGGTTTACATTCAGAGCAAAAGCATAAGTCTAAGATATCTGCCATTGCCTTCCACGGATACGATACCCTTGGAATACTCTCCTTCCTTGGGGAAATGCTACAATGGTTTATTTGTGCGCTTGCGGATTCATTCATGATCGTTTAGATTAACCTATGGCAAGTCTCGATGTTCACGCTAACCCGGTGCCATTAGTTGTGACATTGAGAGCTGCCTAAAGGCATTTCTAACGCTGACGCTAAGGATGGATTCCAAATCTGTTCTTAGGTGATCGACGTTATGAAATGCCAACACACACCATTGACCTAGTTCCAACCTCTACTAATTTAATTATGGGAGATGGTAGAATCGTTAAACCTCTAGGAATTGCTCGTGACCTAGAAGTTTGAATTTCCGAAAAATGCATTCCAACCGATTTCTTCATTGTTGATGTCTACTATGATAAAAATGATCATGTAATTCTTGGTAGGCCTTTTCTTAAGTTGGTTAATGCCGTTTTAGATGTCGGAAAAGAAAAAGTAATTATTAATCTTGATAGGGATAATCACACATACAATTTTCTTCTCGCTTCTAGAATTGCCTCACCCCTACCTCTTGATGACGAAGAGGTAGGGAGCCTCCGTTTTGTTGAGACTTTTAGGGATCCGCTACAAAGAGCTATGGAGAGTCAATCTAATGATGAGCTAGATGAAGAGTTAGCGGAAGCAACCAAAGGACTAGAACCGCAAGATGGAAGCTTAGAGGAGGATAAATTTGAAGACCTTGGAGAAATTGTACATGCGGAACCACAAGCACCGGAGGTGGATCTTAAGCCATTGCCCAAAGGATTGAAATATGAATTTTTGGGGCCCGACAAGACTTATCCCGTGATTGTGAGTGATGAATTGAGTCCGGAGGACAATGATATATTGCTGAATTTATTGAAGAAGCACAAGAAAGTGATGGTATATTCGATAAATGATCTTAAAGGACTCAGCCCAGCATTTTGCACTCACCGCATACCTATGGAGGATCAATGCAAGCCCGTAGTGGACCATCAAAGGAGGTTAACCCATGCCATGCGAGAGGTGGTGAAGAAGGAGGTTATCAAGTTGTTGGACGCCGGAATCATCTACCCGGTGCCGCATAGCGAATGGGTGAGCCCCGTACATTGTGTGCCTAAGAAAGGAGGTCTGACCGTGGTGAAGAATGAGAAGAATGAATTGATACCGCAAAGAATCGTGACCGGATGGAGGATGTGTATTGACTATCAGAAATTGAATAAAGCAACGAAGAAGGATCACTTCCCCCAACCGTTCATCGACGAGATGCTTGAGAGGTTAGCAAATCATACATATTTTTGCTTTCTTGATGGGTACTCGGGGTTCATGCAAATACCTATTCACCCGGATGATCAACATAAGACAACATTCAGTTGCCCTTATGGAACATTTGCGTATAGAAGAATGCCTTTCAGTTTATGCAATACTCCAGCCTCTTTTCAACGATGTATGATGTCGGTATTTTCGGAGTTCATAGAGGAAATTGTTGAGGTATTTATGGATGATTTCTCCGTCTATGGTAAATCTTTTGCAGATTGCTTGGCAAACTTGGATAAAGTTCTCACTAAATGTTCAGAGGTTGATTTGGTGCTAAATTGGGAGAAGTGTCACTTCATGGTAAGACAAGGAATAGTGTTGGGACACATGATATCCGAGAGAGGGATTGAGGTGGACAAGGCTAAGGTTGAAACGGTTGAAAAGCTTCCACCGCCAACGGATATCAAATCGTTGAAGAGTTTCTTGGGCCATACGGGATTCTATAGAAGATTCATCAAGGATTTCTCAAAGATTACCAAGCCATTGACCAATCTTCTCCAAAAAGATGTGCCATTCAATTTCAATGACAAGTGCTTGGCGGCATTCCGGACATTAAAGAGAGCTCTCGTAGCCACACCCGTCATTCAACCGCCCGACTGGAATCAACCTTTTGAGATAATGTGCGACGCTAGTGACTATACCGTTGGAGCGGTGTTGGGACAACGAAAAGAAGGCAAGGTACACGCTATTTACTATGCTAGCAAAACCCTCAATGGAGCTCAATTAAATTATGCAACAATGGTGAAGGAATTGCTCGCGGTAGTGTTTGCCTTTGAAAAATTCAGATCATATATTGTGAATTCTAAGGTGATTATCTACACCGATCATGCGGCGATCAAGTATCTCTTGTCTAAAAAAGATGCCAAGCCAAGGTTGATTCGATGGATCCTTCTCTTGCAAGAATTTGATGTGGAGATTCGGGACAAAAAGGGGTCAGAAAATGTTGTGCCGACCATTTATCAAGGATGAATCATGAGGATGATAAAGAGCCTATTGAAGATAAGATGAGAGATGATCACCTCTATCATATCCTTGACAAAGATACTTGGATGATCAACATTATTCGAGCCATACGAAAAATGCCACTTGATCGCCGAGAGCCGAAAGTATTATTGGGATGCACCTTACCTCTTTAGACTTGGAGCGGATGGAGTCTTACGAAGGTGTATACCAAGAGATGAAAGGGCTAAAATATTGAGACAGTGTCACTCAGGCGAATATGGAGGACACTATGGACATTTTAGGACACAAGCAAAGGTATGGGCTAGTGGATTTTATTGGCCGGAGATGCATGAAGATTCGAAAAGGTATGTTGCTTCTTATCCGGAATGTCAAAGAACGGGGAATATAAATCAAAGAAATGCTATGCCCTTGAATTACAACTTGCAAATTGATCTATTCGACGTATGGGGAATTGACTTCATGGGACCTTTCACTAGTTCAAATGGATATGAGCATATTCTAGTTATGGTTGATTATGTATCCAAATGGGTGGAGGTTATCCCTTGTCGAAGAGCTTCAACGGAAGAATACATATTCATGATCAAAAATATTATATTCCCACGCTATGGAGTCCCGCAAGTATTGATAAGTGATGAAGGAACATATTTCACGGGAAATAGCTTTAGAAAATGCTTGTCCAAGTTGGGGATCAAGCATAGAGTGGCCACGGCTTACCACCCACAAACCAATGGTCAAGCGGAAACTTCAAATAGGCAGCTCAAGAGCATCCTTAACAAGACCGTTGAAAAGGGAGGTAAAGATTGGTCGAAGAAATTGGATGGAGCATTGTGGGCATATTGGACGGCACACAAGACACCAATAGGTATGACACCATATCAATCTGTCTATGGTAAATCGTGTCATTTACCTTTGGAGTTAGAACATAAAGCATATTGGGCGATCAAGGAGATGAATCTTGATTTTGATGTCGTGGGAATCCAATGGAAGATTCAAACAAGTGAATTAGAAGAGATGAGGCTCAAAGCTTATGAGAGTGCAACCATCTACAAGGAAAGGATGAAAAGATGGTATGATAAAAGGCTTCGAGCAAAGGAATTGAAAGAAGGTGACAAGGTTCTCCTCTATAACTCAAGATTCAAAATATTCGGGAAAGGAAAGTTGAAGAGAAAATGGGATGGACCGTACATCGTTCACTCGGTCTCTCCAAATGGAGCGGTAACAATCATGGACGTGAAGGAGATCAATATGTGGTTAATGGTCAACGGTTAAAGGTTTTTCTTGAACCAGACATCGTGCCCATCGACTATATTGATATATATCACATGGAGGACGAGCCCGAGCGTCAAGCCTAAGACGTAAAACAAGGTAAGTTTTCTGTAAATATGTTTTTGTTTTTGTTTTCATATTTATTTCGAGTCCTTTTCATAATTTTTAGCTGGACCCTACCACCACCTAGGCTAGTATCCACGAAACACTGAGGGCCGCAAAAGTTGGGCCGCGGGGGCCCAAAGCAGGGGGTAGGCCGGCCGGCCCAAGCCGACCGGCCCGCCACCCCCCTTCCTCCGTTTCGGCCCGTTTTTCTCTAGGACGTGGTTCGGTGCATTTCCTTTTCCTGCCTTCCCTTTTTGGGGGTGACAAAAATAGGTAAGGGAGGGTTTCGGCCGAATCCTTCCAGGGATATTTAAGGATGCCTGGGAGCTCGAGGTTTGCATCTTAATTGCAATCTCCAACCTCCACCAAAGCACCCAAGTACCCATGGCATCCCCGAGCAGCACCAAAGGGAAGGAGGAGGTGAAGGCAACCATAGAAGAAGAAGCACGCCTCCCCTCTCCAATTCCGGCGACCGAGGAGCTTCGTCGGTGCGCTGTGGTGCCGGAGCTCAAGAAGAAGGTGAAGAGGACCGCGAGGATTCAATGCGGAGGGCATGTCCCAAGAGGGCGCATGGCTAGCCCAAATCCCTGGGTTGAGGAGAAGAAGGAGAAGCCCGCTTCTCCCATTCGCCGCTCAAAGAGGCTCCTTGGGAAGAAGAGGAAGGATTACAAGGAGAAGACCCCCGAGCCGGCGGAATTCTACGGAGATAGTGACTACTCCGATGATCGAAGCCCTAGCTCGTGGGCACCCGGTGGAAGAGACGATAACAACCTATACATTTGGGAGGAGGTGCCCAAGGAGGAGCCGGAGGAGCATCATGAGCAAGGCGAAGGAGGCAACCCAGACGGCGGCAACGATCCGGACGGTGGAGACGATGGAGATGATGATCCGGAGGAAGAGCACAACATGTGTTGCGCGGCTTGCCGCAACGCTATTGTGGAGCTCTTCTCATCCCTTGATGAGTGTTTCCACACCATCAACGCCATGCAACAAAAAATTGAAGATTGGGAGCGCATGGCGGAAGATGACTTCAAGTACCTCAACCGTAACATAAGGAAGCTCTTCGGGATGAGCAAGAATTTCAAGAAGAAGGAGTGGTGCAACTCATGCGGGAAGTACCACTAGGTATTGTAGTTAGCATGTTCTCCCCCTTTGTGCCTTTTGTAAAGTTACGACGAAGACGTCGTAAGATCTAAGCGTGGGGGGAGCTAGCTAGCTACCTTTTTAAATTTTTTGCTTAAAGTGGTGTGAGAGTCTAGTCTTTAATTTTGAGTCAAGTGTGAGAGTCTAGTGTGAGTTTTTGTTTTATCTTTTTAGCTCGAAAGTGTCTTAATTTAGCGTTGAGTCAAGAAAAAGAAATAAAAAGTGTCTTATGCAAGTCTCTTATTTCTTTTCTTGTTATGTCTTTACTTTATCTTTGTTATTCGAGCATGAACTTGATGATTAATTGTTTACCGTGGTGCTTAGTGGAAACTTACTTTTGTAAAGCACCCATATTCAAACTTTGATCTAGGACTTTGCTCATCTATGCTTTTAGTAATACTAACTTTGGAGGCTTTAATTTCTGAAAATTAAGAAAAAACACCTTGCTACGAAGGTTAGCGATTTCTTTCTCCAAGTTGAGAGGTAATATCTATCCTATACAAAGCTTTTACATACATACATATATATATATATGCTCCACCATAAGTGTTGTTTAGCATGATGAATTAAGTTAGGATTTTACTCTCTTGGGAGGTCTAATTTCAAGCAATGATCATGTCCTTGATGTATATCTTTTATTGCTAGCCTCGTCATATATTCGGTAACGGGAATTTCACATTGAATGCCCCGTACATCACCAGATTCCATACCCAAACCTATAAACATCTTTTTATCATCTTACTCCTTGAACACAACCCATGTTCGAAGATTCATTCAATCTCTAGGTATGTTTTTATTTAAAATTCAGATTGTTATTCATGTTCAAAAAATGAGCGAAAAGCTTTGGAGAAGAAGATGAAGATGTGGAGAGAAAAGAAAAAAAGGAGAGAAGAAAAAGAAGAAAAAGGAAAGAAAGAAAATCCAAGGCAAAGCAAGAGAGGTATAGTGAGGGATGACAAGTCAAATGAAGATCAAAAGAAGTGCAAGGAAGGATGACGCGATGTTGAGGACGAATCTTATTCCATACCATGTGCAATCCGACATCGAGGACATCATTAGTGCCTTGAAGTCATTATTCTTTTTCCCTTTGCACATGTCCACCATTCTAAATCTTCTTATCCTTGACACCCCTACATTATGGTTTAATTCTCATGATCATTGGCTTGGGAGGTGAACAACCACTAGAGGATTTTCCTAGCTTGACAATACTTGTGCTAGCTTCACTAGCCACACCTATAGCTCCACCTTACATCATAAATGAGAGACTTGTGGGAGGTAAGAGTTTATGAAATTATCTAGGATAGCCACCTTGAATGAGTGACATGTGAGAACTTGGAGAAAGACTTTCACTAATGCTTTGTGCAGGAATTTTATTTCTAAAAGTTTGTAAAAACCCTCCGATGAAAGTAAGAAAGCAAGTATGGATGAAGTCGAAGATCTCTAGTGAAAAGGTATGAGTCGTGGGGTAAGTCTTGAATTAGTAATTTCTAAACGCCCATGTTTACATTATGATCTTTGTTTCATGTCTCTTATATTAAAGATGAATGATTGACTAACTTGAAAGGACGGAATTGACGAAGCATGTTTCAACTCCATGGATGAACAACTTTTGAGCAACTTGCTCGAGGACGTGCAAGATCTAAGCGTGGGGGGATATTGGCGGTCAATTTCCGTCAACCAAGAACACTTGTTATGTTATAGTTTGGATTTCATTTCGGAACTAACCCGCCACTAGGCATACTAATGGTATAACAAGTTCATCGTTGGATGTGTGTTTTGGAGTATAATGTTTACGCAGGAATTCATGCACTAAATGAGAAGAGATGCACTCGGTTTGGAGGATGATTTACATGATGATCAAGAGGCTCTGACTGCGCGTGAACTTGACTCCAAAGATGGCAAGGACTGACGTGCTTCAATGAAGAATCTCCAAGGACCAAGATGAAAAGACCGGAAGATCATGCGTGAAGACCCCTTAACTTGGTCGCGGAGATAACGACATCCAAAGCCCATATCCGAAGGAGGAAAAACCCCAAAGTGCAAGAAATGACATGTGGCAAAAGACGGAGGCGAACCGGACCGGGAATGGGCCAGGCCGGCTGGCCCAGGCCGGCCGGCCCACCCCCTTTCCACGTCGGTTCGCCGCTGCCTTTCTTCGGTGATAAGTTCGCGGAACCCTAATTGTTTGGGGAGAGGAGCCATTCGCGAAAGACGACCAGAGAAGCCTCGGGAGATCAAACACAAGGAAGAGGGTTGATCGAGAGGGTGAAGATTCAAGAGGATCATCACCTAGGTCAACGGAGGCCACCACGAGGAAGGAGGACGCCGAGGCCTTGCCACGGCGCCGCCGGAGTTGAAGGACACCGAGAGACGAACTCCATCGGGGGCATCCACCATGTTCAACGGTACCATGCCTAGCGTCTTGATGGGGTAAAGTAATCGTTTGTCCATAGAGTTGTAATGGATCTTGATATGTAGTCACCCACTCTCTTTTGGATCTTTTATCTATCATACCTTTTGTTGATGATGCTTAATGTTTAAGGTTAGCTACCATTGCCTTCGGGGTTGCTCCCATAGATCACGTCAACATACCGTGTTCACTAGGGTTAGCGACGATTACCTTCGCGTAGTGACTAGTACGAGGGAAGGGAAACGCCTAATTCTTTGTTCACATCCTTAGATAGATTGGATCGGGGTTTTATCATGTTTCGGGTGATTGCATCTCAAGTACCTAGACTCCATGGGCATACGTTCTTCATACTCGTGAACCACCTTTCTCTTTCTCGTTAACATAACCTAGAGTTAGTTTGTCTTTACTTTATAGATAAATCTTTACATCATAAATTCCTTAATCAACTAAGTTAGTGTTAGGTTAAACGCAAGTAATTCCCTTGCTTCTTGGATTCACAAGAACCTAGGGGGTACCCTCCCTTGGTGAAAAAGGCACCAAGTCACTCCGTGTACTTGCGGTGAAGTTGAACGCGGTTTCAAACCGTCAACAGCGTAGCAGATTGTGGTGGAATGACCCCTGCTTAGACCCCAGTGTAGACATGGGTGGAGCTAGGGAATGTAGTCCAGGATTGGATGAGAATGTAATCCATGAATGGACGCCGGTGGGTACGGTTTCGTAGGTCAGTACCGCCTTAGCACGAGGTATGGGCTGACCGACCGTGCGGGTAAAGTGTACACCTCTGCGTAGAGTAAATCTATTCGAATAGCTGTGGCTCACGGTCATGAGCCCACTTGGTGAAAGCTCCCATTGATTAGTCTACACTTTTGGATAGTAGAGATGGATAGGTTAAGGTTAATATGGATATGGATCGGGTTGGTCCTTAACTGGAGCCCGAGTATGGTTTAGAGATGGATTGGGTTATCCCTGATGGAGCCCGGGTAGAGCTTATATAATTAGGGGACTGGTAGGGAGGTGAATGCCCTCCAGGACCAAAATTACATTATACTGCTGCATTATATACTTCTCTCTTCCACTTTTACATTCTATGCTTTACATTCAGTATTTTGAATGTGTGCTTAGGCCCACTAGTGGCCGACCCCCACCATCGTGGTTCTTTTTTTCACTGTGGAATTTGTTGAGTACCTTACCCGGTGTAACACCCTAAATTTTAAATTCTTGCTTTAAATAAAATTTGCTAGAAAACATTTGCATGAGCTAAGGACTATAAGGGTTTTTTTTATTTTCATAGGCATTTAAATATTTCCATAAATAAATAATGAATCATAGAAATTTATTGTTGCATTCATGCTGGTGCATTATTTTGAATGTTTGATTTCAAACTCAAATTTGAATTCAATTGCTTGGAACCTTTTTCTTTTTCCCTCCCTTTTCCCTTCTCTGGTTTGGCCCGACTCAGCCTTCCAGCCCAGCAAGGCAGCAGCAGTCGCAGCCCACCTATCCACCTCGGCCCAGGTCGTTTCGGCCTAGCTGGCCCGCGTCCGCGCCTCTCCTCTCCCTCTCGCTGCCGCTGACGTGTGGGGCCGGGATGTCAGCCCCGACCTCCCGTCCGAGCCGGACTCCGGCCGAGCCCGACTCCGTCATGTCCCACAGCCGCACGCATCCCCCGCCTCGGTCTCTTGGCCCGCACGCCAAGGCACGTGTGCCGGCCTACTTAAGGAGCCGCCGCACCCCGACCTCGAAGCTTTAGCTGAAAAACCCTAGCTGCGGCAGGACCAGTGTCGCACCGCCAAACCCTAGAGCGTCGCCGCATTGATCTATTGCTCTGCCGCCATCCCGTCATCGAGAAGTCAACCCGGAGCACCGCGAGGAGGTGAGAAGGTTGTCCGCATCGCTTGTAGTCGACCCTGTGCTTTGCATCGCAAGTGCGAGCTCGCTGGAGTACGAGTTCCGCCCCGCCGAGCCCTGCGCCGCCGTCGCCGCCTGCTTCCTCTCCCTGAGCCCCTAGGTCGCCTCGCTGTCCCACCAGCAAGCTCCTCGGCTAGTTCGTGTCCCCAATCGAGCCCCCTAGCTCGATTTCGAGCGAGCTCGCCGGTGTTCCCACCGCGGCGCCGCCGTCCTTCGCTTGCAAGCGACCCCGGCCGTCGGATCCGAGATCAAGGGCCCAGATCGGCTCTGACAAGAGTCAATACCGGTCAACCGGTTCTTTTTCCTCACGCCCATGCACTTTTGCAGAAAAGTCCCTAGGGTTCCTAGTTTAGCAAGCCGGTCCTTCCACCTTATAAGATCCTTACGTTTTAATCATTTTCTTTACGGTTTAGACCCTGAGTTCTTTAGTTATAGCGCCCGAGGTCCAGCTTTATGTTTTTACACTGAAGTCCTTTAGTTTATACGCTTATTTATGTTTTAGCCCCTGTTTTCTTACAGTTAGGCCCCTGGAACCTTAGTTTTCTCGCAGATAAGCCCTTGCATCTTCTTTTAGCCATATCTTTTCCGTTTTAGCTCCGTTTTTAGCGTTCTTTATGTCCAAACGATCGTATCGAAGTGTAGATTAGTTTTATGCCCCTGTTCAGTTCTGTTTGTATTGTTTGGTGCCTGTTTCTTAATTTATTCTATTGTGTGCTTGTATGTTATGGATGTGCTGCGTAGAGAGCGAACCGTTCGTGGAATTCGAAGAGCAAGACTTCCAAGTGTCTGAGCAGCAGCACGATTCAGTTGAAGGCAAGTCTACCTTGATGCATTCCCATTTTCCGTATATAACATGCATTTAAATTCATTGTATTTACTTTTGCTGCATTAACTTGATGGGTCCTAATTAAGGATTCGACTAGATGTTTATACCCTATACCTTGATCAACTGGGTTTACTTTTATGTTGGGTAGTTCTCGCTATGCTTTACCTGGTTACATGATGGTATTAATGAAACAATATTAATCTTGATTTATTTATGTTATACCTTCATTAATACAAGACCATATGTTTAATTGGAACATGGAGAACCACCCAGGACAACAGTGCAACCACCAGGGGCGTAGCCAGGATCCAACCATGGAGGGGGCCAATCAATCCTGAAGGGGGCCAACAAGTCAAATTCATAACAAAATGGAGTATTTTTTTACTAAATTTACTCATTTTTTGAATTTTAAACACTAAATATGCTTAGACTTAGGGAACGTTAGGGGGGCCTGGCCCCTGCCCGCCCCCCGCGTGGCTCCGCCCCTGGCAACCACAAGAGCTAAATGGCTCTAGCTTTGGCTAATTAATTAGTGACCCTGGTTAGGAGTGGCTTTACCTGATAAGGACAAGGGGCGGCGGTACTGTGGGGTATGGCTCGCTCTAGTGAGGAGTTGGGCTTTGCTAAGACACGGTACCCGATAGGGCACTTTATACCTTGCTAACTGATCCGGTAACCTTGTGGGTTGCAACTTCCTGGGGAAACTTTGTAAAGGCCTCGTAGCATCCCTATGCGAGCACACCTCGGTAGTGTGGTATGATGCCTGATCAGCATCACGTGGTTGGGTTTAAAGTTCTTTGAACTGTTATGCGACTTATGGTGAAAGTGTACAACCTCTGCAGAGTGTAAAACTAACTGGTTAGCCGTGCTCATGGTCAAGAGCGGCCTAGACCTTCACGTGATTAAATTATGGAAGATAATATTAATCTGATGCATTCTATCTTTATTTATGTTTATGATCTCTATGTTATCTAAGGGTTGGTATGAACTTACACTTGATAGTAATTATGGTGCTAATAAAACTTGACCAACTAAAATGTGTACTTGCTTAACCATCAGCCATTCCACAAAAAGCCTTGCATGTTATATATCTTTTCCGCTTGCTGAGTACGGCATGTGCTCACGCGTGTTTTCATTATTGCAACTACACTACTCGGATTGCTGCTCAGACTGGGAGAGGTTGGAAGACTATCCCGGAGACTTTGGCAAGTTCTAGGCAATCGTGTCTTCAGTCAGCTGCATGTGGAGGCGTTCGTTCTGCTGCTAGATACTCTATTTTGTTTAAGTTATGAGACTGTCGGTCTGTAATAAGTTTAATACTCTCTTTACGTTGAGACACTGTCTTTTGGTATGCACAATGTCGTTATATATGTGAAACTTGATCCTGGCGCACATATAATCTAGCATTCGAGTTTGCCTTTAAACTTGGGTGTGACACCCGGTACTCACTCTTGCTCCCCTTACCCTTTCTTCCAGACGCAAGCCAAGCGAAGACGAGGGCAAGGATCCGAGGGATCCACACTAGGAGTCAAGTTGCCTGCGGCTTGGGCCACTTTGTTAAGGTTGCGCTATGGCCCTTTTTATAGAATGTGCCTTTTCTTTTTCAACTTAATGTAATATGTTAAAGAAATGAACGCAGTACTGTTGTGATACTTCTTATGAGAAGTGCCCCTATCATATATTGATCTAGAGAATGATACGAATTGGCATTCGGGTCCTCCCCTATAGGGCGGTCCCCACAGCCTCGCCATCATCACCCGGCGGCGGAGCCCCTTGACGAAGCCATGCGCGACTCGGTCGCACGCTAGCGCCAGCGAGAGGGCCCACGACGGGGCGTGAAGGCGGAGGCCGCCAACATGGCCGGACGGGGATCTCGATCCGGGGCGCGGGGAGGTCGATTTGGGGCGGAGGAGCTCGATCCGGCGGCGCGGCGCGGTGGAGGCGGACGACGGCGCGGTGGAGGTGCGGTAGAGAAGGGGGGGCAGACGCGGAGGAAGCGAGGTGGAGAGGTGCTGGTGGAGCTGATGGATATGGAGAAGGGAGAGGGAAAAAGAAAAAAGAAAGGAAATAAGAAGGGAGAGGGTGGAGCCGGTGGAGAGAGAGAAGGAGAGAAAAAAGAAAGAATAAGAAAGGAGAGGGAAAAATAGTAGAGAAGAAAAAAGGAAATACAAAATACAAAATAAAAAAGAAAAGGAAGGGCATTATGGACTTTTCATCATCTTATCCATCTTACACAGCCAGGAGAAGCTGTTTTGCCAAACATTTTTCCAAAATGGATTCAGCTCCACCACAGAATCCGCTCTACCAGCACAGCCACAGCCGGAGTCGGAGCCCTGCCAAACGCACCTTTACTTGCCCGGAGTGAGAGTCGAGGAGGGGTGGAAAGCGGGGTGAGCGGTCGGTGGTGACTTCACCCCTGGCTGGTTTTGGTGGTTGCATTGAGGTGGCAGCGTGGTTAGAGTTAGGGTTTGAAGTAGGGGCTCTGATAGCCTGCGGCCTTAGAAGAGGAGGGACTGGGACGGTGTGGAGACCTGACAGTGGTGGAGGATTTGCCGACGACAGAAGCGAGGCGGTGATGTAGTGATGCTGGTCGGGCATATGGTCAAATAACTGGCGGCTGGTGACCGACGTCGGGTGGCAAGGATGCTCATAAGATGATTAAGATGAAGGGTGAGCGATTAGGCGGTGGTGATTGGTCGGGATGGCACGACGGCGCGGCAGCCGCCGATCGGGGTAGTGGAGGAGGTGGCGGCATAATAAGGAGCTATGGTAAAGAAGGTGAATGTTTGGACGATAGGCTACAACTTTACTCTCTTATTTACCTTGGTTGATATGAGCCCCGCAGTTGCCTAGCAAACGAAGGGGCCGTGTTGTGGTCATCGATGTGACTAGAGGTGAATCTAGTTTTTTTTGGGGGGGTGCTGAAGCCCCTATACCTGTGTGCACTCCATGGAGCTCTCTTGAAGCCTCCTAAAAAGTTAGTCATGAATGAAGAAAAAGAAGAGGAAAGAGAGGAGGAAGAAAGAGAGAAAGAGAGAATGAATAAGAACGGAAATGAGCACCCTTCGTTCACTTGATGTGACAACCCAACAGGTGACAAGAACGCATGCGTCTATTTTCGTATGGAACTCATACGGGAAATTACGAATGCAAGAGGGGCGGGTTGCGGCTGCCCACCCCGCGGCCGCACAAACCGCGATTCCTGTCGTGGGCATACGCGGCGGCCCGCATGACGCCGCTTTGCTTTCGCGGACGTTGCGGCTGCCCGGTGCCCGCATGTGTCCGCCAACCAGCACCACAGGTCCACAGCACACGGCAAGCCGGCAAGCTATTTTTTTTAAGACGTGCAAAGCACATTTTTCATTAAGAGAGGAGAAGAAACATCCGTTTTGAAAACAGGAGGCACGAGGCCTAACGAAAAAAGAGATTACACCGCCCGCACCGAGCGAACACCTAACAGCCTAGCGAGCGGGAGGAATCCCGCACGCGCCCAAGTCCTAGCCTCCTCCAGGATCGCCGGAACTAGGGCTACCGGCACGAGGGCTTCCTTGTCGTGAATGCGCCGGTTCCGTTCCTTCCACAGCGACCAACCAGACGAAGGAGTTGAAACCCTTCCTCCGTGGCTTAGCGACCTGTTTCCTGGCGGAGCACCACCACTCGGCGAACTTCACCGGGCGACCAGAGCCACGTCCTGAAGGAGAATATGTCTGAGGGCCATATGCCAGGTCTCTCTAGAGAAGACACAGTCCACCGTCAGATGGTCCAGCGTTTCGGAATCCTGGGCGCACAGCGCGCAAGTGTCCGAGTCCCTAATCCCGTGATGGTGCTGCCGGTCTGACGTCCAGCAGCAGCCGTGCAAGACCAGCCAAGTAAAGAACTTGCACTTCCCCGGCATGTGAACCTTCCAAATCTGGCGTGCCCCGAGGATGTCGACGCGACCAAGAAAAAGGGTGGAGTAGGCCGAAGCCGAAGAGTAGACTCCGCTAGGCGACCATTTCCAGATGAACTGGTCAGGCTCGGATGTGAGGCTGACCTCCTGCAGTAGGTCCCAGATGACAAGGTACTGCAAGACCACCTGCACAGTCCGGGCGTGGGTTACGTCAGCGACCCAGCGGATCCCAGCCGCCCTGGTTTCCAAGGCCTCAGCGACAGTGCGGGCCCGACGCACCCTAGGCGAGACCGCAGCCCAGAGGTTAGGTGCAAGGGATTTGATAGAGCACCCGGATAGCCAGCTATCTTCCCAGAAAAGCGCACGGGTACCGTCCCCCACCTCCACGGAAATGGAGGCGTTGAAGAAAGCCTGGGTGGCCTTGTCCACGGGGAAGCGGAACGCCGCCCAAGTCCTGTCCGGGTCAGTCCTCGCCAGCCACAACCAACGTAGGCGCAGCGCGGTGCCAAAGATACGAAGGTTGGGCAGGCCAAGTCCACCGCAGCGAGTAGGGCAGGTGACGTTCACCCAAGCGACCAGACAGCGACCGCCCGAGGCCACCTCTGTGCCGGACCAGAGGAAGCCACGGATGAGTGTTTCGACCGCGCGCAGTGCCCAGGGGGAGATGGAAATCGCCATCAAATGTGGACCGGGATGGCTAAGAGCGTGGATTTGGCAAGCACGAGGCGGCCACTACGACTCAATAGTCGGCCCTGCCAAGGGGGCAGGCGCCTAGCGACCTTATCGACCAAAGGCTGCATCGCCGCTTTGGGTAGCCTCTTGATAGAAAGGGGTACCCCGAGGTAGGTGCAAGGGAAGTCGGCGATCGAGCAGGAGAGGATGGATCGGACCAGGGACAGGTGCCCCTCAGAGCAGTTGATGGGGTAGACCTGGCTTTTGGTGCAGTTTGCCACCAAGCCAGCCGCGCTTTCGAAAAGTGACAAGACCGCCTTGACAACCCGCAGATCTAGCTCGACCGGAGAGAAGAAAGCGACCACATCGTCAGCGTAGAGAGAGGCGCGAAAACGGATACTCCTCCCTAGATCTAGAAGGAGACCACGGGATTCCGCCTTGCGGAAGAGGGCGTGGAAGCATTCCATGACCAGCACAAAGAGCATGGGGGAGAGGGGATCGCCCTGACGCAGGCCTCGCCCGTGGCAGATCCGCTACCCAGGGGCACCGTTAAGCAAAACCCTGGAGCTAGCGGTGGATAGAAGGATAGAGATCCAGTCGGTCCATCTGCGAGGACAGCTGACAGCCGAGAGGAGCTCCAGAAGAAAAACCCAGCCGACCGAGTCGAAAGCTTTCGCTAGATCAATTTTGAACATGATCATAGGAAGCTTTCGACTAGAAAGCGCTCTCGCCATGCCAAGGACGTAGCGGAAGTTGTCGTGGATGAGACGACCTTTGATGAAGGCACTTTGGTTGGGCGAGATGAGAGAAGAGAGGTGCGGGGCGAAGCGATTGGCGGCCACCTTGGAGAAAAGTTTCCCAAAGCTATGGATTAGACCGATGGGCCGGTAATCTGAAAGAGCGACCGGGTCTGGTTTTTTAGGCAAGAGGGTGAGAAGGGCACAATTCAGGTGGTGGAAGCTGCGGAAGTCCATGTCAGAGAGGGCGTTGAACGCCCGCAACACATCACCCCTGATGATCGACCAGCAAGATCGGTAGAAGCGACCCGTGAAGCCATCCGGGCCGGGGGCCTTGTCCAGTGGGAGGTCCTTGATCACCTCCCAGATCTCGGCCTCCGAGAAGGGAAGAGCTAGGTCCTCCAGGTCAACCCGTGGGAGTCCCGACTCCTCAAAATCAAGAGCGCAGGAACGCTCATGATGGGTGCCCAGAATACGGTCGAAGTAGTCAAAGGCTGCTGAAGCCTTGTCCTCTTCCCGAAAAACTGAATGACCACCGACCAGAAGGGAGGGGACAAAATTTTTCCTCCTACGGTGGTTGGCATGTAGGTGGAAAAGTTTAGTGTTGGCGTCCCCCTCACGCAACCACCTGAGGCTGGACTGTTGCCGAGCGATCGTTCGCTGCAACGAGGTCAGGCCTAGGTAGCGTAGTTTGAGGAACCGTCGTAAAGAGATCTCCTCGGGAGAGAGCGACCGAGAGTCCTGCGCGACCTGGAGGTGGAAGATGACCTCCTTGGCTGCAGGCGAATGCTGCCGACCGCCTTGGAGCTCCACTTTACAAGCGCCTTCGCTGTCTCACGAAGGAGGTGGTCGATCATACGGAGCAGGTCAACATCAGGGTGCGGCCCCGACCAGACCGCCTTGACTCTGTCCAAGAAGCCTTCGACCTTAGGCCAAAAGGCCTAAAAGGTGAAGCGTTTCTTAGAGTGCACCCCACAGTCGAGAAGGAGGAGGAGGGGAGCATGATCGGAGCACCTAGAGGAGACAGCATGAAGAGCAGAGGAGGGGAAAAGAAACTCCCAATCCTGGGAGACAAAAACTCTGTCAATACGCTCCAAGGTGGGATGCGACCTCTCGTTACTCGAAGTGAAGAGACGGCCTTGGAGGTGCAGCTCAAGAAGCTCAAGGTCGTTAAGGAAACGATGGAAGCGACTCATCATTCTGTGCGAGAGGCGGTCATTATTCTTGTCGGCCGCCTGGTAGATGAGGTTGAAGTCCCCGCAGAGAACCCAAGGTCCAGAGAGCATCGGACGGAGGGTACGGATCTCAGCGAGAAAGGAGATTTTATCCGCATCGGACTGCGGACCGTAAACGCAGGAGAGCCACTAGCACTGAGAGGGGGTGGAGAGCAGCGCGACCTTCACCGTAACGTGGTGAGCGCCAACGGAGGGGGAGGAGACGAGCCAGGTGTCTTTGCGCCAAGCGACCAGAATTCCACCGCGGGAGCCCACAGCCGGCAACACAACATAGTCAAAGTCGAGCCCTAACATATCAAGCATGAAAGAGGGGGGTACAACCGCGAGCTTAGTCTCTTGCAGACAAAGAAGAGAGACGCGCTCGGAAGCAACCAACTCGCGGACCGCCGAGCGTCTAGCACGCTGGTTCAGTCCATGGACATTCCAAATAGCTATGTTTACATCCATTTAAACATGAAGAAAGACGACCTCTCGACTAGCACAGGCTCAGGCCTGCGCGTCGACGACCAGCTGCTCATCGAGGAAGAGCTCACGAACCGCCGCCTGGAACTCGTCATCTTCCAGCACGGAGCACTGGAAGGACCCGTCGACCTGGGCACCGAAGAGCTCTCGGATAGCTCTGCAGTGCTCCTCCGACAGGCCAACAGCAAAGAGCCTCGTGTAGCGCTGGAACGCGGCGACGTCGGGTGCCTCACGTGGCCCCACGACTCCCAGCTTCCGCATCAGTAGGTTCTGGCCTGCGGTGACCGGGTTCGGACCCCGGGCCCTGGAAACCGCGGCGAGACGGCTGCTGCGGCGAAGCGTGGAGAGTGGCGGACAAGCCTTCGCCCGGCGGCGGCGCGGCGCCCCCAGAACCGGGGGAGGGGGTGGCCGCTGCAGAGAGGCGCAGAAGTCTGCCACCAGCGACTCGAGGTCGCCCTGAGAAGGCCCCTCAGCAGCAGCAAAAGGCGGGGAGTGCAACCCGAGAGCCTGGGAGGGGGAAGACAGCTCCGCGGCCAACGGAGGGACGTCCGGCGAGTGCCGAGGGGTAGAGGGGCACGACTCGGCGGGGGCCGGAGAGGCAGGAGGCGACCAGGACGGAGGCGGAGCGACCACGAGGGAAGAGCCGGGCGAGGGGGCCGTGGGCAACGCCAGCTAGCGGGGCGCCCGGGGGGAGAGCAACTGGCGGAAGACGTTCGCCACCGGCACCACGCGAGGGGGGGCAGAGGTCGCCCCCTCACGCGCGGAGGTAGCGCCAGGCATGGCCGAGACGAGAGCAGCTGACGTCGCGCGGAGCCCAGAGGGCGGCGGGCCACTAAGGCCGACCGCGGCCAGACCAGAGGCGGTGGCCAGGCCGCGGCCAGCAGAGCTCAAACCGCCCCGAGCAGCGGCCAGGCAACAGCCAGCAGCGGCCGGGCGACATCCCGCGGCAATCGGGTGGCAGCCGGCCGCAACCAGGCTGCGGCGCACCACGGCCAGGCTGAGGCTGGCAGCGGCCAGGCTGCTGCCGGCAGCAGCCAGGCGGCGGCTCGCCGCGGCAGGGCGGCGGCCGGCAGGTGTCGGGCAGCGTTCGGCAACTGTCGGGTCCCGGCTGACAGGCTCGGGGCTGGCAGTAGGTGGAGCCCAGCAGGCGACGGCCCGGTCGGCGCGAGCAGGCGAGGCAGAAGAAGCGACTAGAAGCTCCGCCTCAAGAAGCATCGGGTCGGCGGCGAGGCCCCTGGGCGGCGTCGACACACGAAGAGGGGGAGGTACTCCGGCTGCGTGTACACGTCATAGCCGGGGTGCCACGCTACCGGAGCCGAAGAGGTAGCAGGGGAAGGCCGGGCGAGCGGGGCCACCGGCGGCGACGCACGCACCTCGGCTGGCCGCGAAGAGGAGGGAGCAGCGGAGGCGCGAAACGGCGTAGCAACGGTGGAGAGACGAGACGACCGAGGCGGGATGGCAGGTGGGCGGTGGATGCCCTGCAGCACCCAGTAGGGGTAGGAGGGAGGCGGAAGGACCGGCAGAGGTGCAGAAGTGGGGGCACCCCAGCAGGCGGCTCTCTGCCCACCCCCTGCGGCACGACCAGACCGCCCGCCGGAAGCGGGTGGAGGCCCCCCCTCGGGGCCCGCGACGGCGCGGCAGCAGCGCCCCCGACGGCCGAAGGCCCCGGCAGCGGAGGGGCAAAAGAGCGACCCGACGAGCCGGAGGGGCCACCCTCTGACCCCCCCCCGACTGGGAAGCCCCATCAGCCGAAGGAGCCAGAGTGTCGATGATCTGGGCGATATTGACCGTCGCCCGGTAGCGCAGGCAGGGCTGGCCCGCGCCCAACCCGGGGAACTCGATCGGTGCCAGCATGTCCATCTGCACCGGGATCAAGTCCGGGTCGACGCAGTCGGCTAGGACGACGAGCTCCTTGAGGTTGGCCTTCGACTCTGATTCAGGAGCCAGGTTGATGACCGCGCAGGAGGAGCCGAGGACGTCGTGCGCCGTGGACCGCAGCCACAGGTGCGGAGGCACGCCCTTGATGCCCACCCGCACCTGGTAGCGTAGCGCCGCGTCGACCGCCCAGTTCTCCCGCCGCCACCGGCGGAAGGTGAGGCGTAAGGGGCCGTCCGGGGTGGGTGCATTGAGCACCCGTAGCATCTCAGGGCCGTCCTGGAAGACGATGAGGAAGTCCTCTGGGTGGAAGGGATGGGCCATGAACGTCCCCGGCTGCACACCCAAGCGACCGGTGAGGTAGGCCACCACATCCGTCGTAGTGGCGGACGGACGAGTGCCCGCGACCATGGCGACCAGAGCGCGCTCCAGAGCGACCTTGTTGGCCTCGACCTCCGGTGCGACAATGCACGTCTCCAGCTGCGGGCGGCGCGAGGGGTGCCCCAGGGGCGCGGGGCGGGCGGGGGGGGCGGCGGCGGGGCCGGGGCCCCGAGAGCGGGGACCACAGCGGAGGCCCCCGCGGGAAGGGGAGGAGGGGGCGGCGCCCCCTAGGCCACCTCGCCTGCCCTGGCCGCGGCACGACGAGGCGGCGGAGGAGTGTCGTCCCGATGCGCCGAGTCGCGAGGCCCCGCGTTGTAGCGCGCCGCGGGGGGGGCACGCCCGCGGGCCACCTGCGGCGGAGGCGGCTGGGTGTCGCGGGCCGCCGGAGGTGGGCGACGGCACCCCTCCGGCGGGGGAGGCGGCGGGTCGCGTGCCGCCGGAGCAGGGCGACGACGGGGCTCCGGCGGCGGCCGCCGCCGCACCTCCTGCCTCTGCCGCAGAGGTAGAGGCGGAGGCGCACGGGCACCCCTCCCCAACACAGCGTGAGGCGGGGGCGGGGAGCGGCCAGCCTGGCGTGGAGCGACCAGGGGTGGAGAGGGGGTGCGACCTCCCGGACGAGGACGGGCGCCCTCCACCATCACCAAGAAGACCTTCGGGCGCCCGCACGAGCTCTCGTGGTGTCCAAGCTGGTGGCACCGGAAGCAGCGCGGCGCGTGGGGGCAGGAGGCGGCGATGTGGTCCTCCCCGAAGCAGTTGAAGCATTTCCCCACCAGATCCAGGGGGACGGAGGACGGAGGTGGAGGTGGCGGAGACCGCTCTGCGCGCAGCTGCTTGCGCGACCGCACCTCGACGAAGCCGTCAGCGTCCACCCGCGGCCCCCGGGCCGGCCCGCCAACCGGCTGCGGCGGACCCACGGCTGCACCCCCAGCGCGGCGGGGTTCGGCTGCGGGCGGCCCAACAGGACGGCCCGCACGGCTGCCCCCCGCCTTGGCACGCCGCCGAGGGGGGTGCGGAGGCGGCGGAGGAGGCGACAACGGCCGCTTGCCCAGGATCCCCCTGGCGGAAGCGGCCACGAGCCGCGGCGCGGTCGTCGACGAAAGCTCGGCAGCGGCGGAGGCGACCAGCGCGGGGGGAGCATGGAGGAGCGACCGAGACGGTTGTGGAGGTGGGGAAGGGGAGCGCCCGAGCACCGGAATGTCGGCCGCCCGCACCTGCTCTGAGAAGGTGGGAGAGGGGGAGCGACCGCGCGGCACCGGGGAGTAAGAGCCCGAGGCGGAGGCGCCCGAAGCCTCGAGGTCCCAAAGCTCCCTGGAGGAGGGAATGGAGGGATCGGGCTCCGCCGAGCCAGGCTCCCCCGGCGTGACCGGAGGCAGACGGGGGGCAGAGGGGCCGCCAACCACCGGCCCTGCAGCAGCAGCGACAGGCGGCAGGCGGTCGAAGCCCGGCACCTCCAGAGGACGCGGCCAGGCCGAGGGGGTGGAAGGGGAAGGCGGCACCTTGCCGCCATTGAGCCCTGCGCACGCTTCCAGCTCGCGTAGAGGTCGCGGCCAAGCAGAGGTGGAAGAGCGGGAGGGCGGCACCTTGCCGGCGCCGTGCCCCGCGCACTCCTCCAGCACTCGGAGGGCGGAGGCAATCGCGGCCGGTCCAGCGGCGGCGAGCGCGGCGGCCGTGGCGGGGGAGAGGCCCGGAACGGCGGAGAGCGCGGTGAGGGCATCCTCGAGGCATACCGGCGTCACAGCCGGGGAGGGGAGCGGCGGGGCACCAGGGGGCACCCGGCCGGCGACGAGAGGGGGAGCAGCGACCAGGGAGGCGTCAGAGCCGGTCGGAGGAGAGCCGAGAGAGGGGGGAGCCTGCGGTTACCGCCGAGCCATAGCCCCTGCAGCGGGCGGGGAAGCCCCCGCCAGCAGGCGGCCTGCCCGCGGCACGACGGCCGGCGGCGGGCCGGTAGCCGGCCGGGCAGCGGCCGCAGCCGCGGCCACGGCCGGGCTCCCAGCGCCCTGGCGGCTGACGGCCGGCGGAGAACGGCTGCGCTCACTGGCCCGGACCGTGGCCTTCCCCCCGGTGCCGGGGCGGCCAGCGGTGCCGCGCGCATCGACCAGGGGCGGCCGGGCAGCGGCCGCAGCCGCAGCGGCGGCGGCGGCCGGCAGAGCCGCGGTTGGACTCCCCGCGCCGGGGTGCCCACGGGACGGCAGCGCCCCCACGGCGGCCGAGGAGGGGGGAGCCGAGCCAGCGCAGGCCGGAGGCGGTGCAGGCCCCGGCGTGGCCAGTTGCCGGCCGCGGCCAGCGGGGGAGCGGCCGGGGGACGGAGCCCCGCCGGCCGGCGCGAGGAGGAGGGGGCCGCGCGCGGCCGGAGCGGGCAGGGGCGACCGGAGGGGCGGGGAGGCGACCTGAGGCGGCGGAGACAAGGAGGAGGGGACGAGGCCGTCGTCCAGGGAGTCGAAGAGGAGCCCGGAGGCGTCGGCGGCCGGGCTGCCGGCGGCGGCGGCGCGGGGCGCGAAACAACGGTGACCGGGGGGAGGGGGACCCGAGGAGGTCCCCCCCGCGTCGTCCGGCAGCTCCACGAGGTGCATCCGCGGCGGCCGGCGACGGGGAGGCCGGCGGCGGGGGGCGGAGAAGGGGGCGGAGCCGATCTCCCACACCAGAGCACGAGGCGGGCCGGGAGTCGGAGGAACGGAGAGAGGGCGGCGCGGGGGTCGAGGATCCGGTCGCGGTCGGGGCGGGGACGGCCGGAGCAGGGAGGTCCTACTCCGGCGAGGTCCGCCGGTGCGGTCGCCTGGGAGCGGGTCGGGGAGCGGGGTCACTCTCCCAAGCCGGCAAGCTTGGCGGCCGTTTCATCACGAAGGCTGCGCATAATGGCAGAAAACGGCAAACGGTGGCATATCTGTGGCACTGTGCAGCCGAAAAAATGGCGCGACGACGATCCTAGCGCCGGCAGGACTGAACTGATGAACCCCTCCACCTCCTCCGCGTTCTAGCTGTTCATGCTCTCGAGGATCACTCTGCTGCCATCCTGGACGCTAGCCTGAATGCCCGATGATTTTAGCTTACTGCTCCAGTCCACTCGATTAATAAGTATCCGGGCAACCGCCGCCGGGGCCCGCCGCCCGCGCGCGGAGGCGACGACGACGTCGACGGGCCGCGGCACACGCGGCCGCGCGCGAGTGGCGAGGAGGCCCGCGTCAACGTCGAGCGCGCGCCCCTCGTGGTGTGGGGTGCGCGGTGCTGGTGCGCGCGTCGACGGCGGCGGCCAGGGAGCCCCTGAGGGAGCGGCGCGTGGACGGAAGCTTTTTTGTCACGGCTCGGCTTTCGCGTAGCTTTCCCGTTCTTCCTTTTGGGCAAGTGGTAAGCTTCCAACCAGCACTTGGCTGGGTGCGCGCACTTCGGGGGAGGATCATAATCTGCACGATCATTGGGAGAAGCTGCAGCACGCATCTTGCAAAGCATATCTGATATAGTACAATATTACAATGTGATCTATTGATAACACGGTCGCGCATATCGTCCATTACCTTGAAGATCTGGTGTTAGTGCGTCTGATAAGAACTGCATACTCATGAATAGCTGCATTGGGGAATCATAAAATCTCCACGCTCCATATATTAATTGGGGCTAGGAAAATGTACAGTAAGCAAAGATAAGGTAAAGTTCAGGTTTGCTGACGAAAATACTTCAATGGAATCGTCTTCAATCTATGTAACAGACTACCAGTAGCTGAATCCAGCAATAATGCAATATGTATGGCAAATGAGGCCCCCTTCGACCTGGGAAAAAATCTTCTATGCTTTCCAATGGCGTCTCAACGTTGACTCTTTGAGCCAACAGTTGAGAAATAATATTGTTTTCCAGACCTCTGAATCACAGCCATCTTCCCTTTTTAAATACAAATCTCGCAACACAATAGACGTGACCTGCCAAGCAGAGTAGGCAGAGCTAAGGCGTAAATTACTGGAGGAAGAACACCAAAATACAAATTTCGATCAAAATTACGAGACGTACCTCTGTCATCGAAGAGACATATAGCAATCCCACCAGTAGAATAAACAAGCTGAAGGACCTAACTATTTGCATAATATAAGATACATAGATGACGGGAGCATTCTGAGAAGGGCCATAGTACTATGTTTGTACATGCACGGTCAGATGGGGTGCTGATGCCTCTGAAACACCCTGCTGCTCAAAGGATATGCCTTTTTTGGTACTGGAGTTTTTTTCATTCTGAAGATATTCTAGATATTCCATCACAATTGGGTCAGTCCAAGGACACCCAAATGGAGCTTCATCACCCGCTACCCATCCAAGATGGCCACCGTTCGGTGTTACTATAAGTAGGCAGTTCGGATTTGCCTGAAATAATAGGGAACAAGACTCCTTTAGTCGATTTTAGTACTATAATGAAGCACCAAACAAGGAACCAATTGATAGAACAATTACAGCTACCAGCTTGAATTGTGACATCTAATTTCTCCAATTTTGGCACACACCTCTAAGTCAAAATAGGTCATTCTACTTCCATTGAAACTCATTAGCCCCATGACAGTTGTTAGAAGACGAAGGATCTGGATTCTGGATTATCGAACATACCGCAATCAACCTGATATTATCCTAGGTTCAACATTGGCCCTTATAATGACTTTTCGAGCCGACGTTATTTTGTTATGGTTATTTTCCACATCAGATCTCCTAGATCCCAGCTATAGTTCTCCCTTTAGCCACAAAATAAAGCACGTAAATGTCTATTAAACAAAAAGAAGAAGAAATATAAATACACGGGTGACAAAGTTGCACACGGACATAAGCAGTATGCCTGCAATTTGTTGATTCAAAGGAACTCAAGGGGCTGTATCTCATGGGTTAGAGTGATATATATGTAGGGCTTATTCAACATATCAACAAACTGAAGGCAAAAAAAAAAAAAGGAAAAAAAAGGTGTGGACAATAGTAAGTACCTTGATATCTTCTCTGGGAATTCCTCTAGATGGTGCAATTGGGTCATTATCCGCCTGCACATAATTAAATTATTATTGAAGTTTCGAGAAAAAAAAGTATTATTGAAGTTTATAACATAAAAGACACAATTTTACTTTCACAATGCATCAAATAGACACATTCACCATTGAAATGGTTAACTCCCCTCCTTGCTACAAAATATTATCATGCCCGCTGCTTTGTAGGGTTATGAGGACATTTTTACCATAAAGTCAACAAACTTTATATCAATCAGGCTTCTAAATATGCAAGGCAGATTTCTCAAGGTTTAATTTCAATGGTAGAACCAAAAGGACATAAATTAAATTGCACTGCAATATTCTTAATTTATATTGTTTAATAACTTTGAAACTTGAAATTGTAGTACTGAGTAAATCACATTATCTTAAACTAAGCAATGAAGTAGCTCTGACACTTAATTCACTGTTTCTGCTGTTCTTAATGTAATATTGCCTAGTGAGGCACACAAAGTTGAAAGAGTGAATGTTTCACCTGTATGCATAATAAGGGTATGCAAACATTCTTGATGGAATCAGAGCTGCTAGAATTGGAGTAATAATCATCCACTGACTTGAAACCAAAAGAAACTGCAAAATGAAAATGATTAGAGTGTGCTTTGCGTGTGGACCTGAGCATAGGGTAACTAAAGAAATTACAAATGCTACAGTTCAGGTAGATGCTGCTGCAAACCTCGGGTTAGCCCCTCATCAAAATCTCTAACAGTCTTTGCATTAGCTGCTTTGGGTATATCATATTCACCCTCCATATCTTCGAAAAGGAGTGCATGCCTAAAATTTGATCAAGCCCCTAAAGATCAGCTGTTAGAGTTCATAAAAGTAGTGCAAATGTCATCAAGATTTGAGGAGACGTGAACAAAATTTGTACTTCTTAAATATAGTTCTGAGAGCATTCGCCAATGCTCTATCATAGACGTTATTAAACCCTTTGTGGAAATCTTCATCTGCAATTACCAAGTTAAATGGATTGCACAAGGAGACTGCACCAGATAAAGGGCACTTATCAGTTTCCTGAAAAAATAAGCATAGAAAATAAGTTAGATGGTGGCAAAGTGGCAATAGATATTTGCGATCCAACCTACATAGTTCTATATGAGAGAAACACAAAGAAGTATCAGTCTACAGAATGGGGCTGATGCATATGAGAGAGAACTATCAATCTTTTGCTGTTATGCTCAAAGCAAATAAGTTAATATGTGAACTAACTATTAATCATTTTTCAAGACAGATGTGCATGATGCATAAAACTTCAAGTGGAACTGAAATCTTGTAATTATGACAACGCAAATACTTGTTGCAGACTGCTTAACAGTGGGCGAAGAACTCACCTCGCCAAGGTAGCGCACAAGAATATTTGCTCCAAGAGACCAACCAACAGCATAAACATTAGATTGGGGATAGCGGCCCAAAACAAGATCAATTACTTGGCGGAGATCCCCAGTAAATGAAGCAGAATAGAACTGTGATAACAGAAGTGTCAGTCAATATATGTTGAAAAAGCATAAAGTTATAATAGAGTTTCAGGCCTCCTTTGTTTGATTTGCTACTTTCCTCAAGAAAGTTTGTCCATTGGAGTTTGAGCCAAGGCCCTATGGTAATAGATGCTGATTGACAATATGCATACTGCCGCTTTATTGTTGTGCATCATGGTGGAGCTTAGAATGTTATGTCAGTCAAATAGGTTCAACATCATAAGGTGGCCTATTTTACTAGGGTAGTGAGCAGCAACAAAATGGAACGTAACCCTTCAATCTTGAGCTAGAATGTAGTTGCTGTAATCATATAATTCAGTGTCATTTACAAGTTTTCTACTTTTCAGTTTGAAACCCCCATTATGCCAGGTTTATGGTAAGTCCCCATGTAGTTTCTAGCTTCACCCCCAACCATCAGCAAAAGAGTACACAGAAGCAATGAAGTATAGACTACAATTATCACACCAGAACATTAGATGCAGGCCCAAAAGTATTTGATAAGCTTGCATATATGAACCAGGGCAAACCTGCTTGCAGGTCACACAAGACATGATCAAGTTAGGAAGATGGTGTTCACTTTCCATTTTTGTCTAGCCAGAATGAAATGAATGTATTTACAACGGTTCAATAATCAATTTATATTGGCTGATAGTTTTCACCTCATTCATTCAAACCGTGTAAATGAGATCTGAACACTTCTCCTACACTAGTACCGAAAGGAAAGACATGGTCCATGAATACCTTCCATTTGATGTATGGATTATGGGAGCTACATGTAAGCTTACCATACTAGTAAAAAGTGATAAAATATTTGAAGTACCTGGGGTGTAGTCACAGGACTGTCTGCACATCCCCGGCTATTAAATACCACAACACGCCATCCTTTGCTTCTAGCTCTCATAAGCATATGCCTTACATACGTATCATCACTTCCCCCTGTTAGACCAGGCTGCAAAGGCATAGAACTTACATTAGGCTATAAGGTAAACGAAAATGACAAGAGAACTTTTCAGCCATACATCCTTTTGCTTGCTTCAGGAGAAAGTTATATTTGGACCATTTAATTTCATTTGTATCTTATAATGAAATATAATCATAACTCAATTCCAAACAATTATGGCAAGTAGTAACCTGCTGCTAATATGCTAAGACTCCACATGAGAAACAGATTATGCATTTGGAACCAAATGAACCTATTAGATCATAACAGTACTACATTTTCAGATTCATAATTCCATGTACTACAGCAGTAGAACATGTCAGCATCCTATTTTATGAACAACCTAAACATATACAAATTATGTCAAAATTACTGAAAATTAAACTGTTACTGATTTGCTTCATGAAACTCAATACTATCATTGTGCGGCAACAGCAACATCAGATGTCAACTAAGACATTGCTAACATACTAGGCATGAGCTGTCTGACACTCTGACAAAGAGATATCATCATAAACTCCACGAACTCCTATTACACCCCTTCAATGAAATGTGCAGTAGATCTCTTGCAGCTCCTTCCACAAAATATACCCTAACCAGAGAGAAATATTGGCTTTAGCTACATTACGCGTTACTGTTGATTTAAAACTATGTGCCCGTTTGTAACTCTTCAAGAGCTCGTTAGCTCAATTCCAAATGATTCTAGTCTAAATCACAGAGTGTAATGGGCTCCTGGCCCACTTCCAGTGTGTCCAGTGAGGCAATGCGCAACGACGCGAGCGGGTAAGGAAGACCGTACCAAGAGTACGAGCACCGGCGCATCCCTCGGGAGCGCGCGGTCGTCGCCGCAGACCCAGTCGAGCGCGACGGCTCCGTCGTCGGGGGCGCGGAGGCACTCGCGCCGCAGCTTGACGGCGGGGAGCGACCGCGTGAGCGCGGCGAAGATGGTCTCGACGTGACGGTTAGACGCGAGCACGGGGAAGGCGCGGTACGGGGCGCGGAGGCTGGCGAAGCCGGAGAGGAGGCCCCGGCGCGCCCCCGCGATCTCGAGGGTCGAGTGCGGGAGCGGAGGCGCCTGGGCGTCCTCCCCGGCGCCCGAACTCGGGTTCGGGGCGGAGGCGGCCGTGGAGGACATGGCGGCGGCGGCGGGTAGGAGGGAGCGGAGGCGAGGGGCGAAGCGGCGAGTGGAGGCGACGAATGGGGATGGCGTGGGCGCGGCGGCGGCCATCGGGTTCGTTTCTTCTGTACACACACCTCTCGGGGGCTTTGGACATTTGGATTCCTCTGTTTTTCGAGCTGTCTCGTGAGTGTGTGGGACAGGTAGGAGCCACTAGGATTGGTGATTGGGTCATCGCCACGTGGCAGAAGATAGAGGTACGGCCTGTTCGCTTGGCTGGTTGCTGGTGGCTGTTGCTGGTTTGTTCTGAGAGAAAAGTACTGCTGGCTGGTGGCTGGTTTTTTCTGAGAGAAAAGTACTGCTGGCTGGTGGCTGATAAACCAGACGAACAGAGCGTATGGGTTTGACGACCTCCACATTCCAGAAGTGAAACGAAGGAATTGGGTCATATGGCTCGGAAATGTCACAGGGAACGTGTGTCATGTCATGACTCACCAAGAGTTTCGCCACCCACGCTGCGCGTTTTGTTCGTGACATAGGGGGTGATTGGCACCCTGCATAGGTCTGGCTTGGTTAGAAAGGTAGCCCAGGCCAGCCCAACTCAGGCTATCTCCACCCATTTGATCCGCGTTTGACAGTCTGCATAGCAACTTTTGGCCCGATTAGTCTGTGATTGGCAGGCTGCATATGTTGGGTGGGCTAACCCATTGCATAGCCCAGGTGAGGTTACCTTCTCGAGCTTCTCTCCTTCCTTCGTCTTCCTCGCCTCCGCCCCCTCCACTGCGTGTCGCCGCCCCCTTTCCAACCTCCAATCCTCCACCACTGCTGTCGTGCGGGCGAGCTCCACTGCGGGACCGCCGCCGCCGGGGCCGGCCATGCGGGGGCGAGGTGGAGCAGCACCCAGTGCGGGGACCGTCGCGGGCTCATGACGGCGGCAGCGTAGACGATGGGGTCCACCTCCGCAACACCGGAGCTCGCCATCCGGTCGCAGACGGGTGCCGGGGATCGCAGGTGAGGTGGCGCGATCACCGGGGAAGGGAAAAGATTTGTGCGCGGGGGGAAGCGGGGGGGCTATGGCTGCTGAATTTTCGTCAGGCCCGCCTCTGCCGCCGCCGCGAGCTCGGCCGGCCTCCCACGAATCGACTCGCGACCCGCCGTTCCGCCATCGAAGCGCCGCCAACATAGCTCCAACTCTGGAGAATGGAGATCCGAGGCAGGACCCCCGCCGCCGGCCGAATCGAGGCTCGATGCCGTCGAATCGAGGTCCACCAGCCGGCTGGGGGTGAGCTTCGTCGGGGCGTCGTAGTCACCGGTTGTGCGGTTCACGGGTCGCCGTCGCCCATGCGGGCGGGGCCACTGTTGAGATCCGGTGGTGGTGGTGGTGGTGGAAGCAAAGGTGAGGGGAATCGTGCGACGCGCTTATGCAAGCCTGCATAGTGGGGAACGCAGCTTCACTTCGTTTCCGAGAATGCAGGCTGGACTCCTACTTTTGCATCTGAGAAGCCTGCATAAAGGCCTATGCACCCTACCAAACAATGATGGGTTGCACTCCATAAGCCTGGATAGGTCTTATGCGGGCTGCCAATCACACCCATATTGTTGCTCGTGGGCTGGCCGAAGCCGGTGTTCTAAGTTTTTTTTTATTATGAGAAATTCGTTCGAACTCAGGACCTGAGGTGCTACCTAACCACTAGGCTACAGACTCTTTCGCCGGTGTTTTAAGTTTATCATCATGGTACTTCTTTTGTTATATGGAGTGTAGCATTGCAATGCAAATTGACCATTAGCATCTCGTATGTTTGAGCTTGGATGTTTGAATTATATTTCTATAAAAATAGTCTTTTCCTACCCTTTAATGATTAACATCAAGTACTACTAGAGTATTACCCCATACGCTTAAGAGATAGTGTAAGGTAACTGTCTCCAATAATTAGAGTCACCACTATCTTTTATGTCTATATAGTCCCATGTGTCAGCACATATGATTTAGAGATACGTGTATCAGTGTATGAGATTGTATATTGAATAAAAGATATCTTGTTTTTCTCTCTTACATGTGGATAAAATTCTGATGTGACGTACTCATAAGCTAGCTAGCTGAGTTGGTACCATTGGAGAATGCCTGATAGTTAAAACAACTAATAAGTAGCAATATTTCTCTAATGAACACAATATTGTTTAGTTGCACGTGGACATTGTTTGGCAAGAAGTTCGCACCAATCTAGCTTAGCCGTCGCACTCAAACCGGGGTCCCAACCAAATAATAGACGAATCATTATTGAACCATTCTAAAAGCAAATATTTTTGAAACATAATATTAGATGCCTACACTTCCTCATATACCCCATTCTCATGAACATCTAATATGATCTATATATTTTGAGATGGATTTAGTCACATAGTTCGAGGAACCACCTCATCTCCGATGAGATGATCCATCATGAGTTGATCCTATGAAATTTGGTGGGATGACCCCGACTCTCGTATTTATACTAACTATGAGCTTGTGAATGATGAGGTGGTGAGGGATCAACTCATTCTACTTCTCAAACCAAACAATAATAATGAGGAGAGAAGATGATGAATCTAACTCATTCCTCAAACCAAACACCCCATTATTGATTGGCATGCTGTTTATCGTCAAAAGAATAATTTTCTGAAATATAAGTACCTATGATAAATTGACGATTCAAAGTTCAAACCTAAATAAGAAAGGGTAAAAAAAAACCTAACCAGCTACTGTAATAAGCATTTGAGCCTTGGGGGTGGACACATCCGCCTGCTCTGTCCGCTCCTTGTGGGAGATCAGCAGGCCGCCGGCGATCCCGCTGCTGCACTTCCACTGCTTCTTGCTGCTGGTCTGCTGGATGTTGTGGAAACATCGAAACGATGTGGTATTCTCCAGGGCAGCGCCTTCCTCCGGTCGATTCTGGGAGCACTGCCGAGCTGAAGCTCCTCGCCTCTAGGGGCAACGCCTGAAAGTTGCTGACAGGTACCAGCTGTTTTCATCCATGTAATAAGCATAGTAGACCACTCCCCTCTGTAAAACCCCCATGCTCCAATCCCAAATGTAAAAACCTTGGTCTCTTGTTAGACCCCTTGGAAATGAATGGAATCAGGTGGGGATATCTCTCCCCCCGTTGACCGTCAAAAAAAAAAAAGCATTTGATGCTTCGATAGAGCAGTTCAGCAGGAGCACATATGGAATAAAGTAACAAACTTAAATTGCAATAGGATAAACACTCGAATCTTATCTCATTTCAAATATATAACTAAACAATATTCTTGTTTGACTGAAGTTTCAACAACGCCTTATAAAATGGCAAGAGCATGGTTTTGATTAGCTTCAAGTCAAAGTCAACAATTACCTTAGACCCAGTTCATTGTGCTTTGTATGACCTAAATTTTTACATCATGTCGCTGTACAATTTTTTTTTATTAATCCATGCACCCATGGTCTGCATCCTTACACCATATTGTACGCGAATATACCATTCAAAATGCAAGAACGGTCTAGTCTAGAAACAATATGAGCAATCATTGAAGCATGCTCCACGAGTAAGAACCAACCATATTTATTTCTATAGTTTGTATGTTGAAATCAAAAGCCTTGAAACTACTTTGAATCAAAACAGCTCAACCAAACAACTTTGATGCCATAATCCAGCTCCAATAAATATTAGAGCTAGCTACAAACAGATCCTACATCACGGCTGAATTTGTGTTATACACGTACGGGTATCGAAACTTAAAATCAAAGTGACTTCTAGGCGATATATTTTTTTCCTTCTACAAGAGTGAGTCTAGGCTATGTACGATGTACTACTTGAACTTGAAGTACGGATAATATGAACAAAGTGGCCCATGGTGACAAAGAGAGAGGTGTACACTAGGCCAACGGACTCTAAACTCGTAAAAAATCTACACCCAATCTAAAATTCACTCGTTCTCTTCCAGATCGGAATTAAATCCAATAATTTTTGTTGGTTGCAGGGAGATACGCCCAAACTCCGTAGCCGTCGTCCATTGTTTCTGTGGACATCATAAACTCGACGCGCTGCGCCATCCGACGCGCCAATTAATATCTCGAATGGCCCACCTTCTGACAGGCACGCCCTACTCTCACTGACAATTCGGTGGGCCACAGTTCGTCCCCACCAATCCCGTTACCCCGGCGCCGCGGCTCCGTGCGATATCTCAAACCAAACGGATAAGCCCAACCCCCAGGCCCCCACGGTGAAACCAGCAAGCAAAGGAAAGGGTCCACTGACAGTGGGCCTGAGCCCAGCTTACTCCCGCGGGACCCATACGTCAGCAACAAATAAGTATGCGGGCGTAGGTTTCGTAGACGGAATTTTCTCAACAACCCGGTGTGACGGCGTGATCCGTGACTAACGGCCACACCCTTCGCTCCGTCTCGTCTCGTCTCGTCTCGGCCTCTTCCTTCCTCTGTTCCTCATCTGTCTCCCCCGTCGTCTCCGACCCCCGCCCACCGATTCCTCCACGCCACGCGCGCAACAGCGGTGGAGCTGGACGGCGGTGCTTCTCGCTCAACACGTACGCTTCCAAGCCTAGGGTTCACGTCGGAGCTCCCCTTCCTCCCCGCATGGCGCCCGCCGCCGCGGAAACCCTCGCATCGTTCCCAATCGCATCCCCGTCACGCTCGCTCCTCCGGCCCATCCCCCGGCGACCCCCCGCCGCCGCCGGGAGAGGCGCCCTATCGGTGCGGATATCCGCCGTGCCGCCGCGGGGCCTCGGGGTGGCGCTCGTGCATCGCCGCGGGCGGCGGTGCCCGCCGGCGGCGCGCGCGAACGTCGAGCGCGACGGCGACGGAGCCGGCGCCTCCGGGAATAGCGAGGCTTCCTCTGCCGGAGATGGTGACCGCGACGCGTCTGCGGAGCCGGGGGCTGACAGCACCAGCACCAGCACCACGAGCGCGGCTGCGACGCCGCCCCAACAGCCATCGTCGAAGAGAGGGGAGGATAAGTGGCGGCGGAAGGTGCTTAAGGGAGGCGGCGTTGGGCGGTGGCTGTGGGAGCCCATAGTGCAGGGGCGGGAGATGGGGTTCCTCCTGCTCCAGCTCGGCTTCGCCATATTCGCGCTCCGCATGCTGAGGCCGGAGATCGCCCTGCCTGGTTCAGAGCCACGACCGCAGACTACGTATGTCAGTGTACCGTACAGCGACTTCCTGGCGAGCATAAACAAGGATCAGGTGAAGAAAGTCGAGGTGGATGGTGTTCACATCATGTTCCGGCTCCGCCCAGAGGTTGAGGCCCGTGCAGTGGAGCAGATACCAGTGCAGCGTCGAACAGATGCTGTCACTGATAATGCTGGAGATTCCAGGAGAATTGTCTTCACAACCACCCGACCAGTGGATATAAAAACACCATACGAGAAGATGGTGGAGAACATGGTTGAATTTGGGTCGCCGGACAAGAGGTCCGGTGGCATGCTCAATTCTGCCCTGGTAAGGCACTTGTGCTGAATTATTTCTGATAAAAATGCAAACTTTGTGGCTTGAAATCAATATGTAGGAGTAGGAATAGTATTAGTCTCACCAGATTAGGAGCTTGAAATTTGTGTCTAAGCATGTATGATGACAGAGATTAGAAACTCAGATATGTTCTGAACATTGAAATTGATAGTTGAATTTGATAATGAATGATCTTTGAAGAGTTTATTCAGTAGGCCCAGTTTGTGCGAGGGTTTTACATGTGCAATGTGAGGGAGAACATTGGATGTGGTAAGCTGGCTTGTAATAACTAATAATAAAACAGCTGAGAGGCTCGCTGTATATGTAGGGTTGTATTTTTATTGACTAGAGTCCATGCGATTTCAACAGACGAAACATGACCATATTGTCTGCCCTATTTTGTTCCTAGGTTACTCAGGAAATAACATGTTCAGTTGATCATATTGTCAGCAATATGATAAGATTAGTGTTTGGATTGTAGATAACATGTAATTTATAATCTTTGCATGTGTTAAGTATCATCTCGCTGACACGTAAAGTGGCACCCATTTTGACTCTGTTTTGTGTTAGCAGCAGTGCCTCAGCCTTTTTTTTTCTTCTTCTTTATCGCTACATGTTAGGTTTTTAACATGCATGGCTCATGCAGACGTTTTTTATACCTTTCTTATACACAAATTTCAAATTATTAGTAGAACTCATCAATGCCTATATCCATTTTACCATGTGCCATCCTCATTTTTTAACTCATCAATGCTCTGTTGTGCAACCATCAATCTATTATAATACTGTATTCAGTAACCTTGTACCATATTTTTGGATAGCCAGCCAAAAATCTTCTGGTTGGACATTAGATGAAAGCTTACTTGCAAAGTACGTTCTACAATTACATGTGTTTTAACATCTCCATGATTCTTGAACTAAAAAGTAGAATGAAAAAACTAAACTAAACTCAAGGTCTGATCTCGGAACCTACAAACGAAAACACATGAAGTCTTATTTGATCAAATATGGAAACGTGGAAGCTTAATTGGGAGTTGTAAATAAGGATTCGGTGTCATGAAAATTTAGGGAACTGGACTCTCAATCTGATCTTGAAACGTATAAAGAAAATGCATGAAGTCTCCTTTAACCTAATATCAGAACATGTAACCTTATTGTTTGGTTCACGTGAAAAACTAAGAATTAAGAAACTAAACGGCCAGTCTGATTTGGAACTAACAAATGAAACATACAGGAGATAGAATCTTAATTGAGGACTGTGAATAGGAATTATGACAGGACTGAAATTACATCCTTACCATCACATAGTTTATTTTTATACATGCTTGCATTTATCTGTATAATAAATAGGACTGTATTCTTCACATTTAGATGTGTAGCTCTCTGTTCAGTTGGTATCTTTCGTTCTAACTACCTTATATTTTGCAGGTGGCTCTTATTTATGTTGTATTGATTGCAGTAGTTTTGCAGCGGTTGCCGATAAGCTTTTCTCAGGTACAGCATGACTTAAATCAATCGGCACAAACAGTTATTTAGGCTCCTTTCATTTGTAAGTATCTAATTTCTTCTGCAAACTCAGCATTCAGCAGGTCAGCTGAGGAATAGGAAGAAGTCAAATTCCAACGGAGCAAAAGTTTCCGAAAGTACAGATATAGTTACATTTGCTGATGTGGCTGGAGTAGATGAGGCGAAAGAAGAGCTGGAAGAAATTGTGGTATGGATCCTACAGTTTGTTGGTAATACATGCAGCAACTATATGATCTATCTATTAAATTGAAGGGAAATAAGCTGGTCCTGTATGCACTTTTTTGTTCAGGAGTTTTTAAGGAACCCAGACAGATATATTCGTCTTGGTGCTCGTCCTCCTCGTGGTGTCTTATTGGTTAGTTCTGCAATTGCTTTTAGTATAGAGGCTACTGTTTCACAATTGTGTTTGTTATTATAATGTAATTCTTTATCTACAGGTGGGTCTTCCAGGGACTGGAAAGACACTTCTTGCAAAAGCCGTAGCAGGGGAAGCTGAAGTCCCATTCATAAGTTGTTCAGCTAGTGAATTTGTGGAGCTATATGTAGGCATGGGAGCAGCTCGAGTACGTGACCTATTTGCTAGGGCCAAAAAGGAATCACCGTCGATTATTTTTATCGATGAGGTAACCTGCACATCCAAGATACGGTCTAGCTTCATGTACTGAAATGTATGCTAACCCCTTTCTGTTTGGCTTGTCTTTGTAGATTGATGCTGTTGCAAAAAGCCGTGATGGTCGATATCGCGTTGTCAGTAATGATGAACGTGAGCAGACACTAAACCAATTGCTCACGGTAGGACAGCACTCTTTCTTATTTCTTGAGTGTTCACTAAATTAGCTGCATTGCAAGTTGGAACCCAGTTAAAATTTATTCTCATACAGATGCAATTATACTACCGGAAAAACTGAAAAGCAGAACTTAAGCATATTAAGAGATTTTGATCCACACTACTTCGCCACTTAGAATACTGCTTGTTCGTGCAATATGGTTTTGTAGAAACTAGAAAGAGTAGAAATACTTATTATTATTGATTTAGCTGCTCTTAATTTTTGGGTTTCCCCAGGAAATGGATGGATTTGACACCAACTCGGCTGTCATTGTACTGGGGGCAACAAACCGAGCTGATGTTTTGGATCCTGCCCTTCGGCGCCCTGGGAGATTTGACCGTGTGGTTACGGTTAGTTTCCCTTCACAAGAAGATATACTGCTATTGTATTCATATCTTTATCTGATGTCATTAATGTCCACATGACAGGTTGAAGCTCCTGATAGGTTTGGAAGAGAATCAATTCTTAAAGTTCATGTGAACAGAAGAGAGCTTCCGCTTAGTAAAGATGTGAATCTAGCCGATATTGCTGCAATGACAACTGGTTTTACTGGGTAAAACATATTCTACTGATTTCTGCATATTAACCTCATAGAGCTTTCAAATTGACATGTTAGATATTTTTTATCGTATACAGAGCAGACCTTGCAAACTTAGTAAATGAAGCTGCTTTGTTGGCTGGGAGATTAAATAAAGAAATAGTGGAAAAGATTGACTTCATCCGTGCGGTTGAGCGCTCTATAGCTGTACGTTGTTTTTCTGTCTCATCTTTTTTCAATCATTTTGTTTCTACATAAAGCACTTGTATATGGAATTTGAAATTTCCTGTCAGGGCTGTATTAGTACAATATTCTTCTTTCCCCTGTCTTTATTAAATCATGCCATGTGCAGAGTTCTGCTCTGCAACATGTTTACCATATGGAAAAAAGCATTCATGCTTTTTTGTTTACTTCTCTGCATATGCCATTTGTTATGTCAACATGTAATTCATGTTCAGGATTTGTTTTTTAAAGGGATGATCTTTCTGTTGACGCCCTCTCTTTTCCATGGCATAGTTCTTCATGTTGTTGTGCTGGAAGCTAATTTTGAAGCTTATATTATCAGGGAATAGAGAAAAAGCATGCAAAGTTGAAGGGCAATGAAAAAGCTGTTGTTGCGCGGCATGAAGTTGGCCATGCACTCGTTGGAACTGCTGTAGCAAATCTTCTGCCTGGGCAGCCACGTGTGGAGGTTTGAACTTATGCAACTTCTGATAGAACAGTCTGAAGAAAAAGATTAAATGTGACTAACTTCTTATATTTTTTTTTACAGAAACTGAGTATATTGCCAAGATCAGGAGGTGCATTAGGCTTCACGTACACCCCTCCCACCACAGAGGATAGATATTTGCTCTTTGTTGATGAACTACGTGGCCGCCTAGTAACACTTCTGGGCGGGCGGGCAGCAGAGGAAATTGTTTTAGCAGGACGAGTTTCTACTGGTGCGCTTGATGACATAAGGCGCGCTACTGACATGGCGTACAAAGCTGTAGCAGAGTATGGTCTTAATCAGCGCATTGGCCCAATATCAGTTACTACACTATCAAATGGTGGACTAGATGACTCCGGGGGCTCTCCATGGGGAAGGGATCAGGTTTGTCTCAATTTTTTTCCCTGCACCTGCAAGTCAAACTGGTAAGCTACCATTTTCAAGTACCGAGCTCAAACTTAAAAATAATGGCAGGGCCATCTAGTTGATCTCGTCCAGCGGGAAGTAAAAGTGCTTTTACAATCGGCACTTGAAGTAGCTCTTTCAGTTATTCGTGCTAATCCTGCAGTTTTGGAAGGTCTTGGAGCATATTTAGAAGGTAATTTGCCCGGTTATCTGGATGACCCTACATTACAGACCTCTCCTTTATGCCATTTGATTTGCCTCATCAGGTAAAAATTAAAACTGTTTACCATGTAACTGCTGGTTATGATACCTCTTTCAGAGAATGAAAAGGTTGAAGGCGAGGAGCTTCAAGAGTGGTTGAAGTCAGTTGTTGCACCAAAAGAGTTGACCTCTTTTATCAGAGGGCAACAAGAGCAAGTTCTTCAGCTGGAACTGGAACCAGGCTCATAGCATCAGGAGTACATGTTGGACTCCAAAAATTAATTACTTAACAAAACTAGCTCGACAATTATAACATACTTCCTGAGTTCCAAGATATACGATTCTTCAAAAAAAAAAAGTTCCAAGATGTACAATGAAAAACATACATGCTGGGAACGGACCTGTGGCCTTGTGGGCTGTTCGACCTCCCACGGTCCCACCCACCCGGGATGCCCTCATATTCAGCCAATCCAGAGTTTCAGGACAATTTTCAGAAAAAGGAAATCTACAGGCCAAAGTGATGATGTGTATATCTATGGACCCTGACTACAAAAGATTCAAGAAATTATTCATATTGAGTTGTAATGCTGTAACATCAACCTTCAGAATACTGTAAGTGATTCAGTTTCACATGTTGTTCGTAGAGTAGGTGGGTGTTACACATGTATAAGATTTGCCCCCAGGTCCGTACCAAAAGATTTTTTTTTTGTTCTTCAGATTACCATTTTAGAAAACATCGGTAGGGTATTACGTATATTGACTATGGTTCCTGTATTGGTATACTTGTTTCCAATATACTGCAGATATAAGACATGTTTTCCACATTCTGCATAATAGACACCATTGGATTTGGAAAATCTCTTTACAAGTTATTTCATTTTGAGCAAACAGAAATGTGAATGACCAACGTAGAGCTTGTTTCTGAAATCGTGAAGAACAGCGAAAACTTAACCGGAATGGAAGTTTATATTGTTTCTACGAAACCACGAACACGTAATTAGCAGCACACATCCTGTTCGATATACTTTGTCACAATACGCAGGAATTTAAATTGACCAAAACGCAGCGGTCGAGGCTAACACATCGTCACTTTCAGATGCTTCCAAGAAGCTGCAACTATGCGGCTTCAGCGGAATCACCGACGGCATCTTTTGTGCTTCTTCCCATCTACTCTGCCTTGGCCTTGCCGTAGCTCTGCATCGCCAAGGCCAGCGCCAGCAGCAGGACGGGCATGGCGAGCCGCAGGAGCATCGCCCTGGCGCCGGCCGCGCTCGACGCCGCCTTCTCGGGGCTCGCGTCTCCGGCGGAGGCGTAGGTGAGCTTTGCCGGGATGGTGGCGGCGTCGACCTCGCCGATGCAGTACTGCGGCATCATCTCCTTGGCGGAGTCGCTGTGGCCGATGTCCACGAAGTCGGCCGTCGCGTCCTTGCCTGCGCGAAACGAGGACCGCGGCCGGCGGGTGAGTGAATATTCCTGTGGGAGAACACATCACCTACCTCGTGCAAAGTGGAAAGTGGAGAGGGTTATTACCGGTGCAGGCCAGCAAGACCTCGTCGCCGCCGGGGTGCTCCTCCATGAACGCCGTGACGTCGTACACCTGGTGGCGAGAACATGCATGGCCGGTCAAAACCAGAGATCATGCTTTTGCTCCTTTGTTCGATCGGGGGTTGTTGGCGCTCAAAATTGGCACCAAGCCGATCATACATGGCGTCGGAACGATTAATTGGCAAAGGGAGATAGATCGGTTACGTTACGTACCTTGCCGGCGATGATGAGCCAGCAATCCTTGCGGTCGTTGTGCTTCCTCACCTCCTCGAACGAGTACAGCTTCCCTCCCGCCATCGCGACGTCCCGAGATCACTCGATCGAGGAACCCTGATCGAGAAAGCTTTCGCTCCCGAGTCCTGAGGATCGAACGGAACGAGTACAGCCGTGTGGGCGGCTGCAGCGCGGCGCCGGTGCTGACTAGATATAGCCGTCGCGGCGGCAGTCATCTCACGTGTTGGCGTGGTATGGTTTGGTGTTGACCTGGGGCCGTGACAGGTCGCAGGTCCCACTGCGAGGCTCACACGTGTCAAGACCTTCGTGGCTGGGGTGGGGCCGGGCACGCGATCGAGTTCGGTGAAGAGCACCCAAGTGCCAAGGGCGACCCGAACTGGGACCGTAAGTTCCCCGCCGGCTCGTCGCCATTTACGTACGCCACCGCATAGTCAATTGAGCAACGCAGCATCACACACCCACCACCATCGTGGTCTGACCTATCATGGTGTGAAAATGGCAAAAAGGTGACCTGATCCCGGCTTTGAGAGAGGACGACTGGGGCCCGGTCGCACGGTCTTCGTCCGGCCGGCACGAGGTGTTTCCACGGCCGAGCGAGCGCGGCGCAGCGCTGACGGCGACGGCCGGCGAAGTGGCGAGCGAGACGGCGGCGAGGAGGAGGACGGCACCGTCCGGCGGTCCGTCGACCGTCGTGCACGTCGCGAGTCGCGTCACGCGATGATGTGAGCGAAGCCAGCGGTGCGCCATGAACTGACAACGAGATCGAGACCTCCGTCCGATTGGGCGCCGTAACCCACGGGTCTCGCCTTTACGAATTGAGTAGCAGCGTCGCGGCGGCGGAAATGGCCGGGCAAATGCGAACGAGGGCCGGCCGGCCGGGAGAAAAAAAAAAGTTGCGAGGAAATGCACCGGGAAATCTCGCCCGCCTTGTGTAGCACGGCGGCGCGAAAACCAGGGGCGAGGACGAGGAGCGCGCGCGGTTTGCTTTGCACGAACCAGGGGGCGGGACCCTGACCCTGACTCCACCGGCCACCCACACCGCACACGGGTCGACGCGCGGCACGGGAGCGTAGCCGGCGGGCACCGGCGCAACGTTGTCGTGCTCGCTCACGCAGCCAACGAGCCGCGAACCGAGCGTTCCGCGCCCACCCACTCCACGCCGGTATGCTAGCTTAGCTAGCTAGCCCTGGAGCTGGAGGCATTCCACTCGACGTCGACGCAGCAGTGCGGCCTCGCCCAGTGCGCCGCGCCGCGCCGCACCCATCATCACGCGGCGCCGGCCGGTGAGATGACAAGCGACAAAACGGCAGAGCGGTCGCGGCCACGTATTCAGGTGGTGCTCTGCTCTGCTCAGGTGCCGGCCCGGGAGGCGCCGGCCGCCGGGTGCAGTTGCTCCCTCCGTCCATTTCTGGACGGAGAAGGGGGGAAAGGAGAACTGGACACTAATAACTTTTTTTTGTTTGTTGAAGTATGAACGTTGCTAACTTGTAACACAAAAGATTTTTCTGGGCAACAAACAAACAAATACTACGTACTCTCTCCGTCCCAGAATATAGCTTCATTTATACTTTTTCAAAGTCAAAATTTTTCAACTTTGACCATGAATAACGAAATAATCATAAATGCTAATAACATAATAATGATACTAGTAGATTTATCATGAAACGAACTATCAAAATATGTAATCTTTTCTGTTTGAAATATATTATTTTAAGAGTTATTGTTGGTCAAAGTTGAAAACGTTTGACTTTGAGTAATAAGGTTTTGGAGATGAACGGCCGGTAGTAGAGGAGGTCAGGAGGACGAGCAGACTGACTGGTATCGATAGGGATGGGCTTTCATGAACAGTTTCAGTAGTGGCGCTGTGGTCACGCTCACAATTACTAGTGGAGGAGCAAAAAACGTGTGAGCTCTATGATTTCTGATTTACCAACGGAAATCTGATTGAACACAGCACATGTACTCTGCACAACTTGCAGACATAAGGTCTGTCTCCGCTGAAAACACGAACATGAGTTCAGCTTCATGCGACAACAGGACGATCGCCCTAGCTCTAGCTCCCGGGCGTGAACTTCATGCAGATCGGCGGCTTCACCTTGGCGAGGGACAGCAAGGAGGACGGGAACGTCCATATCCCGTCCCCGCAGATGAAGCCCGACGCGACTGCCGGCACCAGCTGCGCTGCCGCCTCCTCGCCGTTGCCGACCTTGCGCAAGCCGAGCACCACCAGGCTCCCCACGCACATGTCGACGGCGATGTTGGCGCCGACGAGGAACGGCACGGCCATCGCGGTCGGCAGGGGCACGAACTCCCCGTACCTCCGCGGCAGCAGGTCCCTCGCGACGTTGGCGAGCACCGCGAGCGCGTTGGAGCCAGCCGACAGCTCGAGGCAGTGCGCCGGCAGCGCCGAGATGCCCTCCACGCCGAGGACGGCCATGTTCCGGAAGATCAGCGCGTAGGGGGCCTTCCAGTACCCGTCCGGGTTCCCGATGTCGAAGGCTCTGAAGAAGAGCATGAAGGTGAGCGGCGAGATGACGCAGCCCATGGCGGTGCCGATCACCTGCCCCACGAGCATGGATCGCGGCGACGTCAGCGTCAGGTGGCCAGTCTTGAAGTCGTGCATCAGCTCGGCCGAGACCTGCACGAGCTGCTTCACTATCCCGCAGCCGACGAGGCCGGCGATGACGCCGTTGTCCTTCCCTCCCCAGGCTGCGAAGATGAAGAGAGTGATCTTGCCGTAGTTGTAGCTCATGTTCATGTCAGTGAGCCCCGTTCCGTAGGCGTTGGAGAACCCCAGCACGGGAGCAACAACATAAGCTACGATCACATAGTACCACTTCACCTGTCGGAACATTATCGGTATGGCAATTACTGCAATGATGCTTAGTAAGGCATATCCAGTGTATGCCAGCCAGTTTGGGATGGAGTCCATGTTGAAGACCTCATCGTGCTTTGTCATGTCATTTACTGCAACAGTGTCCTCATTTTTCACTGCAATGCTCAGCATCAGATGGAGTTTTTGCAATGAAAGGTGGAGAGTCAGGGAATGATGTCTTTCTCAATGCACATTATACCTTTCTTAATATGTTTGTTGTTGATCCGCTCATGTAAATTAGTTACAGTGATAGCCATGACTTTGATGAAGTGGTAGAGACCATCTCCCATGATCAGAGCTACACACAGGAAGGACTGCACCAGGAAAACATGAAAGTATTCTGTAAATACTTTGGACAAGTCTGATTTGAATGAGCAGTAAAAATTATCAAGCAGACCTTGTAACCAAACAAGCTTGTCATGCTGCTCTCTGGTACATTTGCTGGGTACCAATTTCCCTTTTGTTTGCTGATGAGTGGCCACAGTATTCCCCAGGAAAGTATAGCACCAAAGAGGGTTGAGAGGTTCACAAGGTGTGAGCAGATCATCCCCGCACCAACGTATGTGAGGCTGAAATCGAAGAAAAACCTGACAACCAAAGAATTCAAATTTAGGAGATCCCGATACGGATGATGAATCAGTATGAAGCGGTACTACAATCGATAGAGTAACAATTGGGTATACGTTTGTTTCCAAGCCTTTACACCAAAAGTAGGGAATTGAACAAATCCACAACCCTCGCCACCTGTGTAAAACCATTGAACGAAGCTCCATAGGAGGCTGGCCGCGAAGCACCTCAGGAATCCATTGACTTGCTTCCTAACATTATGGAAGGTAAAAGAATAATGCCGGTTCTGAATTCATTACTTTTGTTTTCCTCAAATATTGGCTGGAGCTCAGCCTATTCGCTTAGGGAGTGAATGAACTGGTAATTAGCACAAAGTGAATTCAGTTCCATACTTTGCATTCTCTTCTCCTTTGGGTGTGTGGAATCCGTTTATAAGAACAGCAGTTGCAGTCCCACTTGGATAAGTCAATTTGTAGTCTATAACCAGAGCCTGAAATGTTATGCAAATCATGATATGCAACATACAAATAAAAGAAAACAGAGGTTTGTGCTGGTTTTGTTGGGCGAACCCAGCCTAAAAGATGAGTAGGGGGCATTGCTTAGTGGCTGGGCCTCCACATCTTTCCAAAAAAGAGCCCAAGTCATTTGAAAACAAGAATATAGGCGGGGCATGTGCCGCCACTTGACCGTTACTCGCCCACAAATGTAGGCAATGAAGTTGTATTGTAGGGCACCAGTTTTTTTTTATTTTAAGAAACAAGGAAAACAGTAAGGGAGACCAAAGTTGCAAATTATGAAATGAGGCTAAAGAATGGAACAAGGAAGTGGTCCTCTTATTTTCAAAATTGCAAGGTACCATGTCTGGTCTATCGTTCCAAAAATGACACTTACCTTATTCATGTCCTGACATCCAATAAATTGGCATTCCTAGAACAGAGACACTATCCACAAACTATGAAGTATCAATACCACAACATGTGCAGCTATTCTAATATTAGAAGCTGCAGATCTGGTTGGGCCATGCTCTTTGCAAACTATGAACCATATTAGTTGCCTTTCACTATCATTTTAACTTTATGAAATCGAAGTTCTCCCAATTGACGACTCCTTGTTGTGTTCATTTTATTTTAATGGATAACTGGCTCCTTGTTGTGTCTCAAACAATAGGGTAGTTTCTCCTGTTGTTTTAACCTGTTTTATTACCAAAATAATGTACTATCAACTCTTCTGCTATTAGAAAGCTAATCTGGACAGAAAAGATTGGCAATGTACTTACTGTCCTAATGATCCATTTAAATTTGGGCAACATTTATGGTGAAGAAGAAGAACAAAGGAGGCACCTTTCTGAGCGGGAGCAAGCTGAGTAGCCCAACGAAGCTAATCGCGAGGAGGAATCCTGTCATCCACCCGATGCTGGGCTCCTTGTAGCTCCCCGGCGCGTTGCCCGGAGTGTTCACCCCGGTCAGCTCGTACGTCTTCTTGTCCAGAGCCAGCAGCGACGATCCAAACCCACCTGTACAGCACCAAACCCAATTTTTATAGATATATGTGCAAGCATCAACAAGGGACACGTGAATTTATTAATAAAAGACTCGGCGTGACGTAATTGGGATGAGAGCGCACCGCCGAAGGCCATGGTGTAGCACGCGACGGCGCAGGTCTGGACGACGGTGTTCTCCTGGCGGGTGAAGGGGCGTGGCGCGCCGAACCGGGGGCAGAGGCGGCCGAGCGCGCGCGTCCAGCCGCGGAGCGCGAGGAAGGCGAGCAGGGCGGCGGAGACGTTGAGCGTGGGGATGATGCCCGTGGTGAGCGCCAGCTTGAGGACGATCACGGTGTAGACGAACCCAATCAGCAGCGCCGCCACCAGGCCGCGCACCGTCACCTGCTCCCGCCACGGCGGCACGCGCTCCTCCCCACGCCCATCCGCCGCCGCTACGGGCTGCAACGACTCCAAGTCCTCGGTGCCGGCGGCGCACTTCTCTATCTCCGGCGGCGGCGGCGGCGCCACGCCCCGCGCGGGAGGGGCTTCCATGGCTGCTGGTGGCGGCGAAGAAGCGGAATTAGCGAAGCAGTAACCTGAAGTTTCGCCCCTTTCTTATACGAGAGTCAACGAGTAACGAGGAGGCCAGGATGGTATTGCCTGGCCGAAGCGGAGATTGGATTGGAATCCGAAATCTCTAAGAATTTCTTAAATTTTTCTTTTTAAAAATATCATGTTCTCTAACTTCCAAAACGATATTAGGAAGAAAAAAGTTCATCTCCAATACTGGCAGTGTCAGGATTCAGGAAGATGCCAACGGCGGCGCGGCTCCCAGCAGAGGCTACTAAACTGTGGGTTCGTTGTTTTGCAGAGGCTACCAATCCTCTGGGCCCGCGTTCGCGTCGGCCAGGGCCACCCGCGCCCGCATCCGTGCATCCGTGCTGGCCGCTGGCGACTATACTAATATTTGCACCTTTTGACCGTAAAAATAATTATGATATACTTAAAATATATATGATGATAAAATATATCATAGTAAACTATATAATTTTTTTTAATTTTTTTAAATAAGACGAATGGTCAAACGTGAAGTGCACAAGTCAAAAAGTGCAAATATTTTGGGACAAAGGGAGTATGTCGCATGTGGGACGACTGCAAACCATCGCGCCGCGGGCGTGGGGCGCATGCGAGCCGCGCGGGGAGGCGTCGATGGTTTTTTTCTTTTTTTCATTTTTTATTTCCTTTTTTATTTCTTTTTTATTCTTCTTTTCTTTTTTATTTCTTTATTTTTATTTTTTGTGTTCTATTTTATTTTTTTGTTTCTATTTTCATATTTTTTTATTTCTTCTTTCCTCTCTTTTTATATTTATTTATTTCTTTCTTATCTATTTCTTTATTTATTTATTTATTTTATTTCTGTTTTCTATACATTTTATTTTTTTAGTTTTCTATTTATTATTTAATTTAGTTGTATTTGTTTTTCTTTTTATATATTTGTTCGTCGGCGCAAGTATATTTGTTTGGTCTCAGTGAATATGTTTGTTTGGTTTTAGTGAATATTTGTTCGCACGTATTTCTTCGGCTCGAGCGAATGTTTATTCAGCCCTAGTGAATATGTTTGTTTGGCTTTAGTGAATTTTTGTTCGGCTCAAGTGAATTTTTGTTCAGCCCAGTCAGTATATTTGTTCGGCCCTAGTCAATTTTTGTTCGGCCCGGTAAATTTTTGTTCGGCCGAAAAAGTATAACAATAGAAAGAGAAATAAAAAATAATATTCACTAGGACTGAACAAATATTCACTGGGACCAACAAAAATATATGAGGCTGAACAAATCTATTTGTTCTAGTTAGTAAAATATTTGTTCACTATAACACTAAATAATATTTGGTATTTAAAAAATGTTTTTAAAAATATTTCATCAAAACATAGTCAAGTGGGATCTTATTTTGAAGATCTCGGTACAAGAAATCCATTTTTGAAATCGAAATTTAATTTAGACACACAGTTTAGGATTTGTAACTTTTTTATTTTGAAATTGAGTAGTTTTTGTGCACGCCACGTCCTCCGGTTGTGGGGCTCCCGCCCCCCCCCCCTCCCTCGCCGCCTGGCACGATGGGTTTCCACCCATCGCGCTAGCAATATATAACCGCACCCGTGCTGGCTAGAACCGCCCGCGTCGTCATCCACATCCGCCGAGCGCCCGCCGTGCCTATGCCGGCCACGGACTCGAGGCTTGCAGTGGAGGAGGAGGGGCACAGAGAAGATGGTTAAGGATGCATTCGGATCAGATACGCATGGAATCGGATTTAGATGCCATTTTTTATCATATTTTAATTCAAATTCGAATCGAATACGAATTTATCAGACATACACGGATACGAATCTTATCGAATACGAATATAAAACGGATAAATTTTCTTTATTGATGATTTTATAGTTGGTACAAAAAATATGTTACTAGTAGTGAGTAAATTATGAATAAGATCTAAAATATATATTTATTAATAAAAAATTAAGTAATTCAATATATCAAAATAAGTATAAAAATAAATATTTTTCATAGAGATATATCATTTAAAATTAAATAAGTGCATTAATACGTATAAATATAATTTATTTCTTTAAAAACAATATAGTTTACTTTAAGTTAACATGAATAGCCATATTATAATAATTAAATTAACATGTACATATTATATTTTGAAAATGCAAAGTTTCAGTAGGGGCCTCCCCGGCTGTTCGTTTCAAAAAAATAGCCATATTATAATAATTAAATTTATTATTATATATCACTAATAATATTAGCCTAAATAATTATTCATTTGATATTTTTTATTAATTTAGATGATGTACATCATTTTTAGGTAATATTAAAATTAATATCATTTTGTAATTACTAATTAGTCATCAAAATAAGTTTTAGAAGATTTCATGAGTATTTTGTTCTACACGGATAAAGATAGTGACGGATAGTCCACATTTTTGTCGAATACGAATCTAGAAATGGATAGAGAAAAAAAATTAGAAATCGAATATGGATACATCCATTTAACATTCACATTAAAAACAAATACGAATACAGATATCCACATTGATGATTTTATCGAATACATATTCAAATAATTCAGATATCCAGACATCTGAATCCATCCCTGGAGATGGTAGAACGCTGGAGGAAAGAGAGAGAGCAGAGAGAGGGGAAAGAGGTGCACCTGATAGGTGGGCCCCACATGTTAGTGCCATGTCAACACCCAGTCACCATGCCACTTAGGCAGTTTTGTCACTGTAACGGTGATTAAGACCTCATGTGAATCAATTGGCAAGTTTGGGGACTTAGATGTGCATTTTGTGAGTTTGGGAACCTAGATGACACTAGCTGCCAAGTTTAAGGTCCGACGGTGAATTTTACTCTTTTTTTTACAAACGGGCACAAGACGGTGCCTATTTCATTGATAAAGAAGACATGTACAGCCGGCTAGCCGGACAAGACTAGAAGAAAAAACTAATTACACTCGCGTGCTTAGACTCGCCAAGGTCTTGACTCCCGTCGTAACACACAATAAGCGCTCGTACTAAAACTTAATTACAAAGGTACGGTCGGCTCGCTGAGGTTTCACTCTATCTCGATGTAACAACGAAAGGTTGTGGGGCTGTTCCACCGATCGAACCGGTCAACTCCCAATCATAAGCATTGTGTGTATCAGCGTTCTGCGAGTGGATGTTGCGTGGTCTCCAAGTTCCTTCTCTAGAGATGTTGGCGACATCAAACCTCCTCGTTAAGGGGGGCCAGGTCTGTCACCGCTGTCCCGACGTGCTGGATGAGAGCCTCATCGAGAAGGTTGGAGTCGTCGTCGTCATCAAGGTTGAAGATAATTCACATGGCATCAACGATTTGAACCGGTAACGAGCAGTAGAACGTGGTGATGAAATCGCGCAACACCTCCTTGATGGGGTCAGCTCGTCGGCAGAGAGACCCAGCTTGCGGTACAAGATCCTTTGCGTGGGATGATTACATATTTACGTGTGTGCGCGCCACTACACTAGTTTGTTTAGTCACTGCTGAGATAAATCCAAATCATTTAGTGGTTTTCTAGCGATATTCTTTATGTGATGGAAAGAGTACAGTGTAGAGTAGCTGTCAATTTAATAGAGTACGTGTTTTTATTGTGTGCACAAAATGAATTATATCAGCTTCACAAGTCATAAAAGAGATCAATCACCAATACTCATCCCATCAACCACGAGTTTGTGTGTGGTTATCATACAAAACTATATAAGAGCTCTCTACTAAGAAGTTCTCTCAACTCTCAGCGCGTCACATCACCATCCACTATGTCTTCTCTCAACATGTAAGGTGTCCATATCACCATCCACTAAAATCATCAATTTATTTCTTTTATCGATTTTCTACGGCTAATAGCATCTATGTATGCAATATGTTGTTTGCAGTAGAATGTTGCGACAATCACTTTAGTTTATACTTTCAAATTTTATCTTCAAAATCTGTTGAAATTCCCGCAGCAACGCGCGGGGTATCACCTAGTACCTTTATCCACCATCTTTTGTTGGTGTTTACGAGCTCAGTTGCGTTTATTTTTGCTGAACACAAAGAAACAAAAATGCAAAACAAATTCTGATGTCAATATGGATGCAAGAATGCTTTCAAGCCTAGAGCCCATCTTCATCTTTGCAACATTCTTCATGCATGCAATGTGAATGCATGGTGAATGCTAGAAAGCATTAATTAGCATAACATCATTGGAAAGTCCCTTCTGAAGTAGAGACAAATTCATCGGCAGGAGAGCATTTCCCCCCTTTCAACTGGATAAGTACGTACCCCAAATTTATAATCCATCATTTCCTTCATATTCCAGACACTTTTAAATCAACACCCGAACATTGACGCATAACAAGGAGTCCATTTGTCTAGCTTCCAGGTGTGAATTTCATACAGATCGGTGGTTTGATCTTGGCAAGAGAAAGCAGCGACGAAGGGAACGTCCATATGCCATCGCCGCAGATGAGGCCTGATGCAACCGCCGGCACCAGCAATGTGGACTCGTTGGCGTCAATCCGGTGCCAGGCAAAGACCACCACGGTCCCCACCACCATGTCGACGGCGAAGCTGGCGCCGACGAGGAACGGCATGGCCATCGCCGTCGGCATCGGCACGAACCTCCCGTACCGTGGCGGCAGGACGTCCCTCGCCACGTTGGCGAGCACGGCGAGCGCGAAGAACGCCACGGACAGCGGCAGGCAGTACCTGGGCAGCGCCGAGAAGCCCTGGGCTCCCAGGAGCGCCTTGTTGCGGTAGATGAGCGCGTACGGCGCCTTCCAGTACCCGTCCGGGCCGCCGACGTCGAACGCCCTGTAGAAGAGGAGGAAGATGAGCGGCGTGACGACGCAGCCCATGGCCGTCCCGACGGCCGGCGCGGCGAGCACGGACCGCGGCGACGTCATGGTCAGGTGCGCCGTCTTGAAGTCGTGCATGAGGTCGGCGGAGATGAGCACGAGCTGCTTGACCAGGCCGCAGCCGACGAGGCCGGCCACAACGCCGTCGTCGCGCCCGGCCCACGCCGCGAGGACGAAGAGCGCGAGCTTGCCGTAGCTGTAGCCCATGTTAATGTCCGTGAGCCCGGCGCCGTAGGAGTTGGAGAAGCTCAGCACGGGCGCGAGCGCGTACGCCACCACAACGTAGTACCACCTCACCTGCCGGAACATCATCGGGATGGTGACCACCGCCACGACGCTCATCAGGGAGTAGGAGTACCCGGCGTACGCGAGCCACGCCGGGATGGAGTCTCGGTTGAAGACCTCGTCCAGCCGCAGCTCGTCGATCGCCGCCGTGCTGTCCATGTCGGCCGCTGCAGCTGCATGCATGCATCTCGTTTAACCATCAAAGACACTTCGATCAGTCCTGAAGATTCATCAGGTATAAAGAAGGTAGGAATTGTATTTTTTTTTTTGGCAGTCTCCATTTCTGCTACCTCGGCTGTTGCTGCGTCCGAGTTTCGATCGATCGTGCATGCTCTTGGCAGTGATGCCGAAGACCTTGACGAAGTGGTAGATGCCATCGCCCATGATCAGAGCAATGCAGAGGAATGACTGCACGGCAGAGCAAACCAAAATGGTAAGATGTTCTGCAACATAGCCACACTGGGTGTTCCCTGCTTACTCGCTTGAAGAATCCAGGTGAGGTAGCTAGTATCAAACAGCAAACCTTGTAACCATACAAGCTGGTCATTCTGCTCTCCGGTACGTCGGCCGGGTACCAATCCCCCTTTCGTTTACTGATGAGTGGCCACAGGATTCCCCAGGAGGGAATCGCACCGAGGAGGGTGGAGAGGTTCACCAGGTGCGGGCAGATCATCCCGGCGCCGACGTACGTCATGCTGAAGTCGAAGAAGAATCTGATCACAGGGCACATCCGACGAACGACAGAGTTCAGAGAGATCGCAATTTTTGTTGTTTGATGAACTGGTACGATGAGCATCACACGAAGACTATTACGATTGTCTCCAGGCCTGGAGGCCAAACGTAGGGAAGTGAGCGAACCCGCAGACACTGCCACCGGTGTAGAACCACTGGAAGAAGCTCCACAGGAAGCTGATGCGGAAATACTTCAGAAATGAACGGACTTGCTTCCTGCAGTTGAGTAATGAGTGTCAGTCAAATCATTCATCAGCATTTCGAGTCATTTCTTCCACACAGATTTTAAGCATAGAAATAGAGAGAATCTCCACACGTACTCTGCATTCTTGTCTCCTTGAGGGGTGTGGAACCCGTTTATAAGAGCATCTCCAGATATGACCTCTAAATCAAGCCTCTACTTCTCTGAGTAGGTGCTCCCTCTACTTTCTGGGGCTGTGTTTTTCGACCTCAATTCCAGCAATAACCCCTATTCCACACCCTCTACTTTCGTATGACACGCGGGACCCATTCGTCAGTGGCTCAATTATTTTATTCACCTCCCCCGCAGAGCGCTTCTTCTCCCTCCGGTTCTCTCCGCCTCTGCTCGTTCCTGCTCAAGGCACCACCGGTCAAACAAACCTCCCCCTCCCAAAGGCCCAAGCCTTTCCCCTCGCCGCGGCCAGCACGGCCACCATGGCGTCGCTCGCCGTTCGCCTTGCCGTGTCGGGCGCCGCGCTGCTGGTCCTCTTCTTCGCGGCGCCGGGCTCAGCCACCAACTTCACCTGCGCCACGCCGGGCACCACCAATCAGGGCGGGAGGGAACGAAGGAGGGAATCCTCATGTCTCCTCCCCTCGCCGTAGCAGATCCCCGGCGAGCCGTCCCGGAGCCGCGGCGGCTCACCCGTGCGCTGAGCATCAAGCTCATCCCGGAGGATTGCGGCCAGCAGAGACCTCCGCCCAAGCACTGCGACCTCCGGCTCGTCGCGACAAGAGGGAGCTGCGGGCTGCGGTGTGGAGGGGAGATCCGAGCGGCACTTGTGGGATCCGGTCGGCTCCGAGGCGCGGCACGGCGGGATCCCTCGGGAGCGGCGACAGGATCCCCTGGTGTGCCATGGCGGCGGCGGGATCCCTCGGCTGTGCGGCGGCGGCAGGTCCCTCGGGGTGCGGCGGCGGTGTGCTGTGGAGGCGGCGGGTCCCTCGGATGGTGCGGCGTGACGGGATTCCTCGAGCGGCGGCGGGATTTCGGGGATTTGCCCGAGCTCTCTCGGGACGGCGGCGAGGAGTTGGTGGCGGCGGCGGCAACGGGCTTCCTCAAGCCGTCTCGGTGGGGAAGGGAGCTTCAGGCGACCGCAGAGGGGAGCTTCGAGCGGCGGCGGACCGGCGGGGAAGGAGCAAACTGTGGGCTCCGCTCGATGGCGCGCGGTGAAAACTGCCAACCACCGAGTAGGGGCCTCCCAAAGCCACCCGCGGGAGAAGGGGCTCGAGGGGGGGATTTGGGTGCCCCCCTAGAATAGGGGCCCGAGTTGGGGTCTGCTGGAGTGAATTTTTTTGCTCTCGGTCCCTACTTTATGAATAGGGGCTCAAGTAGGGAGACGCTGGAGTTGCTCTAAGAACAGCCGTTGCAGTCCCGCTTGGGTACATTAGGATTCCAGAGTCTGAAATGAGGCACATGGGTGTGTTTAGTTCACCAAAATTTTAGGACCAAAATTTTGGGAGCTCCTTTCAAGGTTTATTAGAGGTAGTAACATAGACTAATTATAAAACTAATTACACGAATGGACGGGAAATTCCGAGACGAATCCATTAAGTCTAATTAATCCGTCATTAGAGATTGTTTACTGTAGCATGACATTATCTAATCATGACATTATCTAATCATGACATAATTAGGCTCGTTAGATTCGTCTCGAAAATTAAGGTAGGAGTTGTGAAATGGATTTTGTCACTAATCTACATTTAATACTCCTAATTAGTGTCCGAAGTTTGATGTGACGAGTAGTTGGTGAAATTTTGGGGAAGTAAACCAAGGTGAGGAGGCCGCCGAAGCTGCTCGCGACGAGGAACCCGGTCGCAAAATCAATCTAACAACCGGTCGCGCGGAGCGCTCGGTTCCGCGCGGACCGACCGAGCGGTCCCGCGCTCCCGCGTGGGAATCCCACCGTTTCCCTCTTTCTTTTTTTCTTTTTTCCTTATTCAACAATTTTTTCCATATGTTATACGCACAAATCTACATTAAAAAAAAGTTATGCGCACAACTCGTCGTTTATATAAAAGTTATGCGTACAATTTGTTGTTAGAGAAAAAAATATACGCACAAATTATTCTTCAAACAATTGTGCATACAAGTTGTACGCATAAGTTCTGCGCGAATCAAACTTATGCTAAAAAATTATCTGACAAAAATTTATAGTTCAAAATTATGCACCAAAGTTGCGTGTATAAATTCTGCACGTGGACTAGTGTCAAAGTCGTGCTTAAAAATTATGCACATAACTTGTCGTTACGAAAAAATATATATATAAATTGTTGTTAAGAAAATATTTATATTTATAATTTATCATAATAAAAAGTTAGACACATAAATCATTTTGCAAGAGTTGTGTGTGCACTATGGAAGTGTCTTCTAAAAAGAAAATACTATTAAAAAGAATAGATACTTTATTGTGTCAAAACAAAAACTGGACTAATAAAAAAAAAGAAAAAAAAAGAAAGAATACTCTACCTGACCGCGCGCAGCTAGCACGTCTCGTCGCTGTCGGAAAACCGAGCGTCCAGGACGCACGCGCGTCGATTAGCAACGCCCGAACCCGGTTATCCACCCGACCCCTGGCTCCTTGACGCTCCCCGGCACGTTCCCCGGCGTGTTCACCCCGGCCGCCTCGTACGTCTTCCTGTTCAGGCCCAGCATGGACGACCCGAACCCTGCGCATTCACACCACCGCCCACACCAAACACACCGGTCACGACTCACGACACGTCACAAAGCACGCGCGTCCAAGCGGCCATGGCAGAGCAGGGCAAGCGATCGAGCGAGCTGAGCTGGCAGGTTGTTCTTTTTTTGGCACGTACCACAGAGCCCAAGGGAGTAGCACGCGACGGCGCAGGTCTGGACGACGGTGTTTTCCTGTCGCGTGAAGGGCCTGGCGGCGCCGGCGGAGCTGCGGACGCCGAGGCGGGCCAGCGCGGCCGTCCAGCCGCGGAGCGCGAGGAACGCGAGCAGCGCGGCGGAGACGTTCATGGTGGGGACGAACCCCGTGGTGAGGTTCAGCTTCATGACGATGACGGTGTACATGGAGCCGATGAGCGCCGCGGCCACCACGCCCCGCACCGTCAGCTGCTCGCGCCACGGCTGCTGGTGCTCGAGCGCCGCAGCCTCAGGCGGCTCGGGCTCGGGCTCCGGCCCCGGCTCGCCGCCGCCGCTGATCTCGCCCGAGTGGTCGATCTCCTTGGGAGAGAGGCGAGAAGAAATACGAAGTGATTGTGGGCTTGTGGCCATGGCCGGTGCCTAGGCAAACCCTTACATAAAAATGAGCAATCCTTTAGGTCCTCAGCATTTGCGAAAATGTTCATTTCCTCAGGTCCTGTTTATATTTCCAAAAAGTCCTAAAAATTTTCGCATCGCAGACCGTGTCACCTCTCACAGAACACGCTTGCCAATGTAAAAATTTCACCACTTTCACAAAAATTTCACGGAAGGAGACAAGATTGGGTCCGTGCCCTCATTCATCTCCACTAGAACACTCCGGCGCGATGCGCGCCCTATCCTATCAACAATGAAATAGAAGTAACATGAGCAATATCTCACGTATCATAACCACCTATCATAATTTGTCAACCCATGAACATAAATTTTCACCGCATGTGAGAAAAATAGTAACTATATTCATATAACATCAATTCTAATGATGGTATTTGTCCTTAATTTCTCAAGTATCATATTACAATTGCGTGCGCAACTAATTGATTGATTAAACAATAGTCAAACTATGTCACTCATGTGCAATGGCAGCAAGAATGTATATACAATCACAGGCACACCCATTTATTCAAACAATAGATAAGAACTTAGCACTATTATAATGATTAAAAGACATGTAGAAAATGAAAAGAGAAAAGATAGAACAAATGCCTGGTTAGAAAGGGCAACAAATAAAAAGAGGACCTAACAGCCACGCACTAACGCAGGCCATCATTTTAGCACATTAATCATGTCTTCTCCAGCTACTCCCCCACAAGGCCACAACATCACCATCCAATCTTCACAACCTGCAAATTCTAAAAACAATTAAAACAATCCGATATTTGCGACCTGAAGTGCAAGCACAAGTTGAAATATCTATTCTTTATTGTGTTTCTGATTAACTGTTGGGGTCTTATTTATGACATCGCAACCTGGAGCTGAAGTGCAAGCACAATTCACAATTTACTAATTTAATTTTATTTGAAACATCTAGTACTCCATCAAATGGAAGTGCTAACAGCATGCAGCATATAATGTCGACCACATTATTGTTTATGTTTCTGGACACGGTAATCCTTAGTTGCTGAAAAAGTGTGTTACAAATGACAGTGAAAAAGTGTGTTACAAATGACAGTCCCTGGACCATGTAATATAATTCCAATGACATACTACTTGATCCACATTTAGCAACTAAAATACGAAAAATACTTACCAATGACCATAATAGGGTGCTCTTGGTGCTGATTTCTCTGCCATCACAACACTGATTTTATAGTCTCCCATGTCATAATCTGGAATGTGAGCAAAATAGCTGCATTAAAAAACAAGACTGACCATTGTTCGATAAAACAGAACTGGAGTAATGCATTGAACAAATCGATATCATTGAACATCACAAACTGAACTGGACTACGGCAAGCATCTCCTTTGGCTTTTCCATATTCATCAGTTCTTAGCCTATATCATTTGTTTGAACTAAGCCAAACTGTTTCTTGACTAAGGCAAACATTTCCAAAAAGGAGGACTAAGCCAAACATAAGTATCTATACAGTGGGAGGCAGGAAGCGTATATAGTGCGAGAGATGATGGACAACTGTAATTAAAACTGTGAAGCAGCACAAACAAGGTATCTATGCCTCCGACAAAACAGAAACTAACATAGAAACACATCAGTGCTGAATCCTTTTGTTCGGCAAGCATCTCCTTTGGCTTTTCCATATTCATCAGTTCTTAGCCTATATCATTTGTTTGAACTAAGCCAAACTGTTTCTTGACTAAGGCAAGCATTTCCAAAAAGAAGGACTAAGCCAAACATAATTATCTATACAGTGGGAGGCAGGAAGCGTATATAGTGCGAGAGATGATGGACAACTGTAATTAAAACTGTGAAGCAGCACAAACAAGCTATCTATGCCTCCGACAAAACAGAAACTAACATAGAAACACATCAGTGCTGAATCCTTTTGTTAGCAGAATAATGCATCAAAAGTACATGCTGCACCTAGCAGTTCTTTCATAGAAAACAGCTTCACTGCTGCTCTTTCATTTGGCATTTGGCAATGGACAACATTTAGAGGTACAGATGGATATAGATTTTATGTATTCTATGTAAGCAAAAAAAAAAGTAAAGAAACAAGCTGTTGGTGAACCTAATATTTTCCTTGTAACAGTGTACCGTGTCTTGGTTGTAGAATCACCAGAGGTATCTGCACCCGTTGAAGATCACTGTAACTCAGTTAATCAAGCAGCCATCACACATACAGACCACTGCAGCATGATTAAATTAGTTGTGGTTACTCTCTTTTATTTAAAAAATCACATATTTGTACTTCTCGTCTGCAAATAGCTCACTCACAAAACTCAAGATGTAATTAAGTTAAACAGTACGATTACATGCTTGAATGATGCTTCCTGCAGTCATGAGCCAATAGCAAAAAAACATACTGAAAGAGAGAGTTCCTAGGTAGTGACTGAGAAAAGCCTTGGGCATTTTAAGTTTTAACTAACTTTCCAGCTAACATGCAAGAGCTTGCACAGTTTGCATTAGGAGGAAAAATATCGTTCAAGCTCAGGCCAAGCACAAAATTTACATGGGAGAATAAACAAACTGGCAACGTAAGCCAATACTGGAAATCAATACTAAAAGGATTTGGGTATTACCTCGAGCCTGCTTTGGAGATGGAAGCAGCAATAGAAGCCCAAGGCAGTAAGTAAAGATCATACTCCTTGGCAGCTGCAGTTGCAAAAATACTGATTTTACTGGATTCTTCGCTGACACATTTGGAAGATAAACACCCTGGAGATCGAATAAACAACACACCCGCCACTCATCGAATGATGGCAAGTCAGTAAAGTGGTAGACTGAGTTAAAACCAACCTGCACAATTTTTTAGCTGCTGGATAACTTTTGAGGTTTTTGTTTTTAGTTAACATGGACCTCAACTAAAGCCCTTTTTTGGAATGGTCCAAGAACCTGTTCCAATTTTCAAGTATAGGCAACTAAAATCGTTACTGAATGCCGCATAACACCAAGAACGGAACTGAAATCCAAAAGAGAGGCCCATGGTGTCAAATTCTACCTCTATCCAAAGTTGCTGTCAGGATCATCTTTCATGGAAAAGACAAAGGCATGTGATCAATCACTCAATATCGATCCCAGTGAAACTTCTAATTCATAGGAAGAAACTTGTAAACAAAAAAGGCATGCTTTTATAGTTCCATTATATCATGATCATACAAGAGATCTATGTTTCATTGAGGTATTTCGCAGGCTTTTAAATTCAAGAATGTATGTTCAATTGAGGTTAGTGTCCAGGTGCGAATGGGCTACCTCTCCATGCAATCCTTTCAATCTCACAATGTTCCGATGGCCATATCTGACAAGATCATTTTTCAAAAGGAAACACATTTTGTCTGCGAAAGTATGAAGAACAGATATCAACAGTGAAACAGGGGTCGATGCTGACCTGAGGCTCTAGCCCCGCATCCAGCAGCAGCAGCAGCAAGTCCTGCACAACCTGGTAGGAGCCTTCCTCCAGGAATGGCCACCCAGCAGCGCCGTCGTGCACCTAATCCCAACAGCAAACAGTTTACAGTTCACATCAGTGATTAAATCGAGATCTACGCACAGCAACGGAGTGGAAGGAGGGGAGACGTGGTTGTGCTCACCTAGTCGTGGGTCGAACAGCCTGCCAGCGTGAGACCCAGCCCAGGCCGCCGGCGCCGCTGCAGCTGGGCCCAGCGACGCGCTCGCTGCGCACGCCTCAAACTCCCGACCCGCCTGGCCGGCGAGCTGCCGCCGAGCGAACGCGAGCTGACAACACCCGAGCCCGAACCAACGCGCCAAGCTGCTGGAAGGCGCAGCGCCGCCCGCGACAACCGCAGTCAGCCCAAGATCTAGATCTGGGTAGGCAGGGGGGAGACAAAGAGATTGGGAGGAAGCAGGAGAGGGAAATAGGGGAGGGAAGCCGAGCATGAAGGGACCTGCAGTCGCCAGCAGGGACGAGCTCCGATACGCCGCGTCTCACCTGGCCCCCTCCCTTTGCGGGGGACGAGCTCCGAATCGGAGCCATCCTCATCGCTCCTGCACCCGGACGCGCGTGGAGGAGGGCGCGCTCGATGAGGCCGACGAGGGGGAGGGGAGGCCGGGAGCGCTCTCGCCCGCGCCGTCCCTGTTCGCCCCTCCGCGGGTCGTTGACCGGCTGGGAGCGCTCGCCCGCGCCGCGCCGCGACGCGCCGCCCCTGCTCGCCGCTCCGGGGCCGCCTCGGCCGGACCCGCACCTCGCGTGGTGGGCCGCTGGAGCGGCGGCGGAGGAGGAGGAGAGCAGGTGGAGAGAGGGTGGCGGCGGGCCGGCGGGGACGCTGGGGAGGAGGAGAGCATGGGGCGACGGTCGGCGGGGGAGGGAGTTAGGGTTCGGGGCGGCAGCTAGGGGGGTGGGGGGTATAAGGCGGGACGCGGATTGAGTGCCTTGCTTCTTCAAGGCCAGACGTACCTTTGCTCTTGGTTTGCAAGCGGAGGCCGTGCGTGATGTTGGACGAAGTGGTGGGACCTGCTCTGACGCAGTAAAAAAAGGCCGCATGGCCTACCTGATTGTACAGCGTTGGTTTAGGGGGAAAATCTCTCTCTGCATTTTTCTTCACCAAAATCCGAAATGAAACAAATAAATGGAAATAAACGTGTAGGGGAATGACAAATAATACTTCCTTCGTCCCGTAAAGAGTATCGCTTTGGATTTGTCCTAAGTCAAGGAGTATGTCATTCTTCTAATGTTAGATATTAACATACTCCCTCCATATTGGTATTAGATGATGTTTAAGACAGCGACACAGTCTCCAAAGTAAAACTTTGACTTTCTTTTTTTATAAAAATATTTATTGAAAAGTTATACATGTATATCATTATGAAAATATTTTTCAAGACAAATCTGTTAATATAATTTTCACATTTCCAAACTCAACGACTTAAAAGTTATTCATGATTTATATTCCCAATATTTGACCTAAATCTTGTCCAAAATATCATCTAATTGCAATACTGAGGGAGTATCTTTTAAAAAGTTGACAAAACTATGTCAAGTCCTTATTGTTGGATATGATCCGAATTATAACGTGAGTCTCGTGGAGACATACCACCCCCTCAATTCGCGAGATGAATCTAACGAGCCTAATCATGCTATGATTAGATAACGTCGTGATGACGAATTAATTAGACTTAATGGAGTCGTCTCGCCATTTTTCGTCTATTAATACAATTAGTTTTGTAATTAATATGTATTTATTACCTCTAATATGGCCCTGTTTAGTTCTGTGAAATTTTGGTAAAAGTGGTGAAATTTTTGCATTGAAAAGCGCGTTTTATGAGAAGTGACACAGTCTGCAATGCGAAAGTTTTTGGAAACTAAACAGAGCAAGCACTCCAAAATTTTCTCCCAAATTCTTTTCCGAACTAAACAGACCCTAAACCAACGCTGTGCAATTGGGTAGGCTGTGCGGCCTTTTTTTACTGCGCCAGAGCAAGTCCTACCACTTCGTCCAACAGCACGGACGGCCTCCGCTTGGAAACCAAGAGCAAAGGTACGCCTGGCCTTGAAGAAGCAAAGGCACTCAATCCGCGTCCTATAAGGCGTGGGTTGGGGTGGTGGGAGGGTTCTTTTGCAAAAGCATCTAAGGGGGTATTTGCAAATCAACAATTTTCGCTTCTTCCCGTGGATATAAATTTTAGTTTGAGGGGTTTGACGAAAATATTTTGAACGTGTTTCCTGTGAGGTAAGGATGTGTTGGACCATTTCGCGATTTCTAGCAAACCGGAGGGTTTTCTCGCAAAACCGCCAAACGTGCGCCTGTTCGACACGCAGGCCGTGAAATGCGGAGAGCGCGAGAAAGAGGGGTAGCTTTTCATTTCTCCGATGTAGATCCGTCCTGCCCACAGGCTTGCTTGTTGCAAGGGCACTGGTACGGTCAAAGTGTCAGCAGCGTGTACTGTATGCCTTTGTTAAAAAACTGAATGATTTTAGAGCATTTATGAAAATCTCCACAGGCTTGCTTGTTGCTTGTGACATGCAATGCATTTATGCACTCTGAAAATCTGAAGTTACCCTACTACTTATTTCCTCGCTCCATATGGTATGTTCTTTAGCGTACAATATCATTATGCCGTTGAGCTATGTTCTTCAGAGTATATTATGTGAACTTAGGCCACGTTTAGATGGCTAAAAACTAGTAAAAGTAACTGTTTCAACTTCTGTAGCACGTTTCGTTTGTTTGTGGTAAATATTATCCTACCATGGGGTAATTAGGCTCAAAAGATTCATCGCGTGATGTACAACAGAACTGTGTGATTAGTAATTTTTTTACCTACATTTACTGCTCCGAACATATGTCCTTTGGTGTATTTAATGTGATGTGATGGAGAGAGAGTTGAAAAAGTAGCAAATTTTTGGCAAAAAATTTGCCATCTAAACGAGGTCTTAGCATATTTTGTTCAACAGATATTCTGCTGATTTGTATGGATATTCTGCAATGTATAATATTCACGCTGGTTATGCACACACATATGGTTACAAAGTACAAGTACACAACAAAATTATTTAGAATCGTTAGCCGCACTCCAATCATAACCCGTTCAGAACACAATCGTGGATTGTGAACACACACACACATCAGCCCTAGAAATATCGAGTTATATATGTATCTTTGGAAAATAACGACTGCTGCTGCAATCATCAAAGCTTGACTTGACAAATTTACTCCATCACAATTCACAAATCACCACTGATCTCTGGACTGCATATCCCATTCTCCTGGATTATTTCGCCCAAATTCTCTAGCTTGCAGGTGTGAACTTCATGCAGATTGGTGGCTTGATCTTGGCAAGGGCGAGAAGCGAGGACGGGAAGGTCCACATGCCATCTCCGCAGATTAAACCGGATGCCATTGCGGGCACCATGAAGGCTGCTTCCTTCTTGTTCATCTTGTTCCAAACGAAGACGATCATACTCCCAACACACATATCGATCGCAAAGCTCCCACCAACAAGGAACGGCACCGCCATCGCCATTGGGAGGGGCACAAGTTTCCCATACTTTCGCGGTAAGATATCCCTAGCAACACTAAAGATGAATGCGAAAGCAAAAAACCCTGCGGAGAGCGTAAGACAATGCTTCGGTAATGCAGAGAAGCCCTCCACGCCAAGGATCGCCATGTTCCGGTAGATCAATCCGTATGGGGCCTTCCAGAAACCAGTGGGGTTTCCGATGTCGAACGCATTGTAGAAGAGCAAGAACGTGAGAGGCGCAACTATGCAGCCCATGGCCGTCCCAATGAATTGTGCCACGAGCAAGGATCTTGGCGATGTCATGGTCAAGTGCCCTGTCTTGAAGTCATGCATCAAATCGGCGGAGGCCATCACCAAAATCTTCACTAGCGTGCCGCCGGCGAGGCCAGCGATGACACCGTCGTCCTTGCCAGCCCAAGCGGCGAAGACGAAGAGCGCGATCTTGCCGTAGTTGTAGGCCATGTTGATGTCAGTGAGTCCTGTTCCGTAGGAATTGGCAAAACCAAGGAGAGGGGCGATGACGTAAGCCACAATAACGTAGTACCACTTGATCTGCCGGAACATAAACGGAATGGTGATCACTGCAATGATGCTTAGCCCAACGTATCCGGCATAAGCTGCCCAAGCGGGGAAAGAACCATCCTTGAAGACCTCGTCACGTTGCAGATCGTCGAGTGGGACCATTTCCTCCCCATTTCCATTTGCCACTGTTCATTCAACAAACAACGAAGGGTCATTTTCAGAAGCGATGAAACATTTCAAAACGCATGCACCATGATCATATTTGTAGGATTCCTCGTTTCTCACCTCTGTTGCTAGCACGTTTCCGGTTTAGTCGTTCATGCAGGCTCTTAACTGTGACACCAAAGACTTTAAAGAAGTGGTAGAGACCATCTCCCATGATCAGAGCTATGCAGAGGAAGGCCTGGAAGGAAAAAAGTTGGCAACTATTCAGTTGCTTATAAGCTTTTTTAGGAGTACACAACAAAGACAGACACTCACACCACCATCACGCATGCATGCAGCAAAGCAAAAAGAAGTTGGTGAGAAAAGAGAGACCTTGTAACCGTATAGGCTCTTCATGCTGCTTTCTGGTACATTTGCAGGGTACCACTCCCCTTTCTGTTTGCTGATGAGTGGCCACAATATCCCCCAAGACAGGATCGCACCAAGGAGGGTGGAGATGTTCACAAGGTGCGAACAAATCATCCCCGCACCGACATATGTCATGCTAAAATCAAAGAAGAACCTGAAACCAACAAAAATTGAGAATCATCCGTATGCTGAAAGTTTGGAGATATTTAACGAACAATTAGCAAAGTATGTATATTTACGTTTGTTTCCAAGCCTTGAGACCAAATGTAGGGAACTGAACAAAGCCGCAGATATCACCACCTGTGAAGAACCATTGGAAAAAACTCCATATGAAGCTGAGGCCGAAATACTTCAGAAACCCACGGACTTGCTTCCTGTCATTCGGGAAGTAAAATAGCCCATTTTGGATCGGTTACTCATCAGGTGATGCTTGAGCTAACAGCAGCCTAAAGATGAACCTAAGAAGGGTGGGGGTGATGAAATCCATACTTTGCATTCTTGTCTCCTTGCTTGGTGTGGAAACCGTTTATGAGAACAGCAGTTGCAGTTCCACTAGGGTAAGTTAACTTGTAGTCAATGACTAAAACCTGAAAAATGTCATGTAGAATGAGTGAAAGTACTGATAAAAAAATTGTGTTACGTTTGTAAACATTGCAACTGCAACGGAATTTTGATGGTTGGGAAAACAAATCGTGGCCAATAATTGGCGGCAAAATTTGACTTGGTAGCTATTTCGGTATGAAACAAACAGCTCATGGTCTTTAGAAATGCACTCTTTGGTAGTACGGTGGTATTGTCGGTTTTTTGTTGTGAGTAAAATGATAATTTGGTGAATGAATATTATTTGGAAAAAACATACCGTCGACGAGTACAATAAAAACATACCGCGTACAATACCTAAATCATTTCATATATCCAATTTCATATATTACAACAAAAATATTTTTAATTTCCAATAATACCCATATGTTACCAATACCACTTATGAATACCACCCGTACCATACAAAAAAACCGGTGGTACAGAATTAATCTCAACCGTTCGATCCTTACAAATAGATCCTTTCCTATTACATACGAGTCCTTTTAAAGTGGTGATACAGGGTGGTATTGTGTACCGAAAAAGACCTCCATTTATAACTTGAGTTTAACGCTCGATGTTAGTACCTTTTCAATAATAATGACGAAAATGCTTAAAAAACTATATATAGCCATCCAACTTTGTTCCAATTGAGCCTACTTGTGTCCTCAATGGACAAGTATGTCACCTTAGTCGCTGAAAGGCTTAATAGCGGTCTGAAGGAAGAAAAAACTCCTTTGGAAAATTCTGCATCCATTCTCTTTGCAGATAGACCAACGAAAAAAGCAAAGAAATCCCTCACTGCTACTGTATTATCTGAAGACTATTCGACCCGTGCATTTAGAGCAATTTGTGAGAGAAATTAAACATTGGCACACCTTTCTGAGGGGAATCAAGCTCAGGAGGCCCGAGAAGCTGATTGCCGCCATGAACCCGGCCATCCAGCCGAATCCAGGGTCCTTGTAGCTCCCCGGCACGTTGGCCGGCGAGTTCCCGGACAGCTCGTACGTCTTCTTGTCCATGCCCAGCAGCGTGGAGCCGAACCCTCCTGCAAGCGCACGTGCAAATCATATCAGTCACCGGCTCACCGCATTCCTGGCCGGGCGCCATCGGAGAGGATGCTGAGGGCCTGAGGCTGAGAGCAGCTGACCGCCGAAGGCGATGGTGTAGCAGGCGACGGCGCAGGTCTCGATGACGCAGTTCTCCTGACGCGTGAAGGGTCGGTGCGCGACGCCGAGGCGCTCCAGCACGCGCGTCCACCCGCGGAGCGCTAGGAAGGCGATGAGCGCCGCGGAGACGTTCAGCGTGGGCACCAGCCCCGTGGTGAGCGCGATCTTCATCACGATCACCGTGAACATGAACCCGATCAGCAGCGCCGCCACCATGCCGCGGAGAGTCACCTGCTCGCGCCACGGCAGCACGTGCTCCTTCTCGCGCGCCGCCGCCGGGTCGGACTCCATGTCCTCGGGCACGAGCTCGTGCTTCTCGATCTCGTTGCCGCTCCCGTTGCGCGCGCGGTCCACGGCGTCGACGTCCATGGCCCCGGCGTTGCTGCTTTGCCTTGCCTACCTCCCTTGCAGCAGGAAGCCACCAACCGAGGAGCGAGGAGAAGCGCAGAGGCTGGTGATCTACAGAGGTTTAGCGAATTTACACTAGTAGACGGATGAGAATGGGATGTCAATAGTATCAGAGCTTTATATAGGGAAATCTTTGATAAAATGTCAACTCCTTTGAGAAAATATGTTCCAAAATCATCTGTCGAAGTAGTTTAATGAATGGTTCAGGCAAAGCCTGCCCACTCTTCTTCACGCAGGCCATACTGTTCGTCTCGTCAGAAGATACTCGAATGGGCAGTTCTTCTGTATTCTAATCTCGGTTCATCTCACTTGCAATCCCTAATCGAAACCCATAAGTTTTTTGGTCGCAGAAAAACGTATCCAGAACATTTCAAGTCGTCGCATAATTAGCTGTGGACAGAGTTGTTGGGGGAAGGGTGAAAGGGACTCGTGCGAGTATGACCATTCAGTGGCAGCATTTTTCTCGCCGTCTTGTCTGCATAATTCAGATTGGAGAGTGATGGATCACGACCTTTTGAACGCAGAGCTGGTGATATTTATCAGGGAATAATGTCCTATTCCCGATAGGTATGTAGTCATGCAGATACAGTAACTCACAAGTGCTCGTGTGCTCTGCAAATGAAATTTGCATTTTGCAGCGGGCATAAAGAGGATGCATCCTTAACGAATCTCAATTTGTACAAGGTTTATGCATCCTTCACTTTTCTTTTTTAGTTTCGTGGACTTTGATTTCACTGGTGGAGTTATTTTGCAAGGAACCCTTCTACACGATCCTAGAAAGAGTAAGGTGAAAACCTAAAAACTGGTTGGCTGCGTCGCCTTGCTGCAACTGAAACCCTGTTTCAGAATCACCAACAAGGAAAATCCTAATTTGATGGGAAAAAAATGTTGCGTGTTGATACCACATAAGCACAACCACAGCTTGAGAAGTTCGTGCAATGTTTATGTCCTCCGGGATAAAAATAGACTAGAGCAACGGGCCTACTTCATGCCGCTTTGCTACCTTGGATCGCTGACTTTGCATACCAAATATTGCAGCAAGGCAATCAGTGCTTTAATCCGTTGACTTCACCCAAGTAACGATAGAAAAAACAGTATCTTTCCAGCTTAAGCAACTGGAGGGAACTCATGTGCCATTGATACCAAAGAAACAGTTTAAGAAAGAAAGCATGATCGGCAAGCGAGTATAGATAATTGGGAATAATTTACGATCAATTTGCATCATTGTTTGATGCTTGGGAGGGAAACTGGTCATGTCTCCACGTTCGGGCCATCTGCCAAGTCCGATGTTGGATTAGCTAGGCCACCACCACCGTCCACCGCGTATGTTTTCCACGAGAAAACTAATCCGTGGAGGGAGATGACTTCAAGAAAAGAAAAATAAAATAATTTTATTTTGGTAGAAATTTTATAGAATCACAATTTTTTTAGCACACCCCACCTTTATTAATTAAACCAGTGGTACATAATTACAAATTCCTGCTTGAGATCTAACAACCAAACATTCCTCCCAGTATCAAAAGAAAACGAGGATCTAGCTAAATTATGTGCATCAACATTAGATGCTCTACCTTCATGACCAAACTCACAGAGTTCGAACGCTCATGATCTGGACCTAATCTCCTGAACAATTTGGTCATAAGGACCTAGACCCATCCCAAGAATGTTTCTCACAACATTGCTGCTGTCTGCAACCAACTTGATCTTCCGCAGTGCTAGATCGCTGGCCAAAGTAGTCCTTCTCGACAAGCTATAACTTCCATTACCTCTGGTTCGGTACAACCTTCAACTACTAGAACCTAAGCCCCAACAAAAGTACCGTCTCCATTCCTGGCAACCGATGCTGCTGATGCCCTTCCTGAATTTTTCGAGATGGCAGCATCAAGATTTATCTTAATCGACCCCTCCGGTGGTGGAATCCACCTTCGGTTCGCCCTTGGCCCTGTGCTTGGCGCAGCTTTCTCTGGTTTCAACTGATCTAATTCTGTAAGCATCTAGGCCTTTGCGCACCTTTGGTAAGGGTGTGTTTCGGTGATAAATGACAATCGTATACTTGTGACTAACCTTTGTTTTGTAGCGGATTTAATCTTGAGTTATTGTCATGAGATATAAGTGAAATGATACCCTCAATTTGAAATTATGGACGATCAATGGATGAATGCTACAAGGCTAAGGACATTGTTAGCTCCAAGTGTCACAAGGAGATGAAGGATACTTGAATTTACTAGTTTGTAGTGTTTGACCGTACTATTAAGAGGGGTTCACACATTAGTAGCTTGACCATGCCAAATGCTATGCTATATTCATGCACAATCAAGCTCCTTGGATGTTAAATAGCTCAAAGTACTCATGAAATTACAATGGAAGCAAAAGAATCAAAGAAAAACTCAAAGGCGATTGAATTGGATGAGTTAAACTGCAAAGGGCTGCGTCGGATGAACCGACGCCCCAAATCCTACATTCGTTGGATGATTACATCGACAGGCAAAGAGAAAAAGCATCACCGGATGAACCGACGGTGCAACAACGGTTCATCCGATGACCTAAGGTTTCGCAACAGTAAGGTTTGGAGTCAATTGCCATCAGCACCGAATGAAACGGCGGTCAGAGCAGCGGTTCATCCGACATGTGCATTTAAATCATACAGAGACGAAATTGCTTTAGCACCGGATGAAACGACGCAACACAGGACACGCAGCGGTTCATCCGACGCCTATGTTTAAATCATACAGAGATGCACTAAGTGATATGGCTTCAGCACCGGATAAACCGACGTAGCATCGGTGCATGCGTCGTATGATTCGGTACAGCGGCTAGGTTCAATGGCTATATTTCTTATCCAGAGTGACCGGATGAACCGACGCTATGGCCAGGGAGAACCGTCAGTTCATCCAACGGTGCTACTTTCTGCAGCACTTTTCTAACGGCTAGCCTCCCTTGCTTAGACTGTCTCCAACAACGTTACTCATCTGCATCCCGTATGAAGATAGGAAAGAGAACAATTTCATCTTTTGCAGAAGATGGTCTCCAGCGGACAAGGCCAATCTCGTCGCACATCGACCAAGCAGTTGGCTCCCGCCCCTCGCTGCACCTCCCCGCCTTCAACTTCGCGGGGAGCGGAGGTTCCCTGTGCCGGGGTGGTGCAGGTTCCCTGCCGCCGTCCGCACCTCCCCACCATTAGCTCCGCGGGTGGAGGCAGTTCGGGCGCGGCTTCCTCCGGCGTGGAGCAAGGTGGCGGCGGGAACGAGGCAGTGAGCAGGGGAGGGGCACGGCGGCGGCTCTGGCCTGCCCGCGCCGGTGGCATCCTGGTCTGCGGAAGAGGGGCACGACGGCTCCCTCTCCCTGCCAGCGATGGCGGGCCTCGCTGCGGCACGCGGATCCACTACGACGTCCTCGCCTCGAGCCTCCCCCGTCTCCTCAGCCTCGATTTGGCGGCGGCGGCCTCCGGCGGCACGCGGGTCGAGAGCTCCTCCCACTTCAGCATGGTGGCCGACGCGATTCAGAGGCAGGGCTACGCAGATGGGGATGGGGCTCCGGATTCGGCCATGCCGGCATCGGATCCGGCCACCGCGGGGGCTGCCTCGCCTCGCCGTGGAGGTGCTGCCGCGCCTCCGCTCTCCGCGTCACCACAGTGCCGCTCTCCGCCGCGCCTCCGCTCACAGCTCTCCGCCTCGCCGCGTCTCTGCTCTCCGCCTCGCCGGCGCAGGGAGGGAAGAAGGGGTCGTGGAGCTCCTCCTCCGCCTCCGCGTAGGTGTGGAAGCCGACGGAGGGTCGCGGCCATGGCGGAGTGCTAGAGTCAGGGTGCGACAGTTGGCCGGGAGGAGGATGCAGCAAGGAAAGAGAAATCCCAGGGATGCGCGTCGCCGAGGGAGCAACTGCAAAATGCAGCACGGGAAGCAGTAGCCGCTGGAGTCCAAACAGTAGCGATGCCTTGCTCATTTTCCAGATGCAGCGGGGTTTGCAGACATTGCTGGAGACAGTCTTAGCCTATATAAGTGACCCCCCTGCGTCTCTTGAGCTGCCTTTGCCACTCTGAAGAACTACAGCAGCCAAGGAGAGAAGGAGCTAGTGCTTTGTTCATTTGGAATTCATCTTCCTCTTGTACGGGGAATTCTTTCTTGGTGATCAAGGGTTTCAAGGTGCTTTCTATGGCTAGCTGAGTGCATTAGTCAAGTGAAAGTGAGTGAGCTTGTTACTCTTGGAGATTGACGGTTCCTAGACGGTCTTGGTGTTTGGAGGTTCTTGGTGAGCTCTTGGAGATTGTGGGAGCCCCGGGAAGTGCTTGGTGTACATGGTTTGAGATCCACCATTCTGAGATGGAGAACGGGTACTCTTAGTGAGCACTCAGGTCTAAGTGGCTTGAGGGGGAGCAAAACTCTTTGTGAGTGCTCCAACGTGAACTAGGGAGAAGCGTCAACTTCTCGATACCACGGGAAAAATTTGGTTGTCTCTAGTCCTCTTGCTCTACCTTCGTGCACTTAATTTCAGCATTTAATTTCAGCTCTTAAGTACCTTTGTCCTAGTTTCTCTTGTGTGCTTTGCTTGTCTCATATCTTGACTAGGGTGCTTTTCTCTTGTTAGTGTGTATCTTGCTAAGGAACTTTGTTGCTAGTGTGCTTAGTTGGTAGAAAGAAATCTTTTTAGATGGGCAACACTAGTGATATAGGTTAAGGTTTGTTATTTGTTCTAAAAAATTGAAAAAGGCCCATATTCAACCCCCCTTCTATAGGCCATCGATCCTACAAATTCCCAATTTGAGATTTTGTTATATAGTTCTCTCTTTACACAACGTGTAAGCTATCTCCTTAGACTTGAGATTGTCGCATGTACTCAAGATGTGAATTGACCTACTAAGGGGCTATCAACCACTACTCTGTAACTGGGTAGTTATAAAGGTGGTTTTCGGTTTGTCAGTAAGCATGCTGTGAGGCATGATTAGTCAAGATGGAATTTGCCTCTCTCTACTTGAGAGAGATATCTCTGAGCCTCTCGAGTGATCGGATCAAGAAATGCATGGCCGTGCTGGGTTAAGAGTTAACCCTTTTGAAGGATCTGAATCACGATATCAAGAAAGAGAGGTCACCTTGGAGCTAAACCAAATATCGTGAGGCAAAGGGAATAGCATGTATGTTACGTTGTGATGGTTCATCCACTACTAGAAAAAGCCACATCTGTACCGGGTGGCAACCCACATTAGTGCCGGGTGGCCACCCGGTACAGCTAAGGCGGCACTAATGTGGGCGGCCACATTAATACCGGGTCATGACCCGGTATTAATGTGGCCGCCCACATTAGTGCCGGGCCCTGTCACTAGCCGGTACAGATGTGGCCTCACATCAGTACCGGGTGGGAACACGGCCCGATACTAATGTGTTTTTTTATTTTTTTATTTTCTATTCAGTTTCTTTATTTCTATCGTATTTGTTTGGTATACGTATACTAATCCTAATGTGAAGCATATAGATTGCATACAACATATAATACATATATATAAGCATATTGCGCATATGGAAATACGATAAATATTTACAACGAATCAATTGTCAGAGAAGATTAAAGTTTGAATCCTTCTAAGCTCGTTTGCTTGAAGATCCTTCTCGTCATTGCTGACTCCTAGTACTGACCCTAGAAGGAATTTCCTTCGGCTTCTCCTTCACCTTGTCCTTGTCCTTCTCCTTCTCATTGTCGGCCTTCTCCTTCTCCTTGTCCTTCTCCTCCTCGTTTTTCTGACCGGTTTCAATGCTAGGACCTGAAGTGGCGTCAGTGGTCCTTGTGAACCTTGATGCACCGGAAAAAAACTCTCCCCTTGGATTGATCACCTCGTCTAGAAGAAATCCGCACAATTGTTCTTGAATTAGCCGGATTTTTTTCCGTCTCGAGAAATCCTTTCTTTATGCGTTCAATCTACAGAAGAAGTTATTAATTACATAAGTATTATTGGTAGAACAAAGTATATAAAAATTAAGAACTAGGGATAAGTACGCGCCGCTCGCTGGCGGCTTCCACCCAAGTAGTTACTTGCAAAGGTATGCATGAACTCACATACGTAGTATGCGCATAGATTGGTACCCTTTGGCTGCTTCATGCACTGTACATATGTGAAAACAAAGTTAATAAATATGTTTTGTTGTATTCAGAGAAGAAGTGACATGAGATCGATGAACAAAAAGACGTACCTCGACGTCATGGAGTAAGTAAGTTTCTCTTTGAATTTCCCTTTGTACTGTATGAAGAGCATATCCCATGCTAGGTTCAACTGATCGAGAAGAGAAATATACCAGTCTTTATATCCGCCAATAGAGTCATAGACCCAGACGTGGCCCGTCTTTGGATAGATAACAAAGAGAATCCATTGGAAGCTGCCATTACATATACAAGTATATAAGTATATTGTAATATTGAGTGTAATTTGGAAAATAAATAAATAGATATGTGAAACAGGTTGCTCACTGGCAGTTGTACGACAAAAGTATCATAGTCTTGTTCTATTGCCTGTCCAGAAACTTATACAAATGAACCACTGTATCTGTTGCCTGATCATCCACATTTGCATCATTTATCTGCATAGGATCCATGAAGCTGACGTCCATGATTCCTTGCTTCTGGCAAGATTGCATCTCCATGCTGTATGATACTAATTAGAAGATTAGACATACGGTAGTAAGGCTAGAGCGGTAATTTTAAGCTTATAGTAAAATAAATACTTACAGCGTCCAGCAAGTCATTAATGTGTAGTCGAGTGCATCTTGATTGAATAGCATATGGAACTCTGCCAAAGACACAAGGAAAGTGCTTGTACCTTGGAAAAAATGTTCCTCTCCAATTCTAACTTCGAGCATAAGGGTCCTGTTTCTTGATTCTTCCATGTACCAATTGTGGAACTCATACATTCTAGTTGGAAGATCGACCAACAATCGCTCCCACATAAGTGGCTCACCAGGCACATATCGACATCTTTCTACCCCTGGATCAATTTCTAACTCTTCAATCCCTAGAATTTGAGCCGGTGTGATTCCTGCATCTGCACCAAATTCAAGCAATTCCTGGTCCTTGCCTGAAATAACTTTGAGGGGCGGGACAGATTGCTTCGATTGGGTCCCTAGTTGTGCAACAGTTGACCCAACTTTCTGTTTCTTCTTGTTGATCTTGACTGCCGCGCGGTCGTAGTCAGACAACGGAGGAGCCACTAGCACTCTCAATTTCTCTTTCTCCTTGTCTGCCAAGAAACGCTTAAATTTAACCATGTCAGTTTTTTTCTTAGGTGGAGGCTTCGGGCCATGGAAATGATCATGCACTTGTTTGGCCACTATCTCATCCAGTTCCTCTGAAGTCTTCTCATAAGATTTTTTCTCTAGAGACTTGACTATCTTCTTCTTCTTTGGACGCGGAGGAGGAGGAGGAGGTCTTCGTTTGGAACCCTTACTCTTTGCAGGAGGAGTTGGACTCATGCTTGGATCCCTGTCACCTGCTGCATGTTCGGGACTGCTTCTGCGTTCCCTTCTACCTAGCGAGTCTTGTCCTCCCGGCACGGCAGATCGTGCAGGAGATGATGCTGCCACGGGCTGTTGTGTTATCCTTATGTGATCATTGGGCCACAAAATGCAACGGTGCACCGCTTCTCCTAGAGTCTCTTCTCCATCAGGTCCTTCTGGTTCCAGTTCGAAGTCATCCCAAGAGTCAACCACTCGGTCCACAAAGACTTTGGCTGAATCGACAGTTATACTCGTAAGGGGGTACTCCATAAATGTTCCTCCTGGTGTTGGTACCTCAACAATACCGTAAGCCACCACAAGCATCTTGTTTCTTACTTTAGTCAGAAGGTCACATGTGGACCTCACAGTGATGTCATCCATGGGGTAGTGGGGTCGTCGCTCCTCGACAGCAGGGGCGCCTGCATCCGTGGCCGCTGGGGCTGCTTTCGTAGAAGCGACGCTGCTCTTACGCTTACTAGATGGGCTCATTTCATCATGAGGCCCTGATGCTGTAGGTGCTTGCTGACTTGTTGAGTGCTTGCTAAGAGCGAGCGCCACACGTTGATCAATGACTTCCGCCATTTTTGCCTCATTCATACTGACGCACTGTTGCAGATCTCGTATCTCTCGTGCTTGTTGGTCCTTAGTTCTTTTGCGACTTCTATACGAATCAATATGCTGCAGGAATGCTTCTTTCCATGGTATGACACCCTTGCCTCTGCAACGTCCCCCGTGATCTTTTGTACCTAGTGCCATAGTAAGCTCGTCATTCTCTCGATCAGGCACGAAAGATCCTTCCGCTGTACGCCTTATTATTTCAACAAGCCTTGCAGCCGTCTCTCTTAATTGATCGCTCGGCATTAATGTTCCATCTTCTGGATTCAGCTTGGCACCATGTGCAAAATAGTAATGCTTTGCTCGCTCAGGCCAATCTACAGTTGCCGGTATGATTCCTTTAGCCATTATATCTTGTTCATTCTGATCCCTTTTGGGAATGGCCTTCTTGTAACCTCCCGGTCCGAGTTTGTGAAATTCTCTCTTCTTCCTGGCGTTGGCAGTGTTGGTTTCTATCAGCTTCTTGGCCTTTGTCGATTCCTTGTGCTGCACAAAGGCATCCTAGTGATCTCTTAACTTCGCCAATCCCTTCTTCATGAAGTCCGGTGTAAGCCCAGTCTTGATGTACTCTGCGGTCAGACGCTTCTTGTACGACTGAAAGGCATTTGCAGCCTTTTGCATCGCCCAATATCTGATGTTACCCAAGTTTGCTTCATCTGGGAATGTAAAGTGTTCTGTGACCTGCTCCCATATCATGTCCCTGTCTGTGTCCGTAACCACATCTCCCCGCACCTCCGGTGCCTCATCATCCCCATCTTCGTAATCGGGAGCATCAGAAGCTCTCCAATACGGAATGCTTATTGGGATGTTATCCCTGACAATAAAGCCAATGTGGTTCACCAATTTCGTCACATTTTCTTCTGGAGCAAGTGCTCTCCCTGATTTAGCGACTTCTATGATGATGAAACGACCCTCTAGCTTCTTCTTTGGGCCGCGTTTCCTTTGAGACTTTTTGCTGCTCTTGCTTGAAGAAGGAACCTGAAAAATGGATAAACTATTATTAATATTTGATAAGTCGTGAACGATGCCAAATCTTGAAAGTCATCATCCATATTATACCTCCTCTTGTTGCGTCTCGTTGCTTTCATGGGCAACTGGTTGCTGATCTTCTTGATGATCTTCTTGCTCTTGTTCCCCATCACCCGCGGGGATGTTGAGGAAGCTATCAGCCTCTCTTCGAGCGGCCTCGTCATTATTTTCATTTTGAGCGATCATATCCATTAAGATTCGCTCCTGTTTATCGAACTCATCCTCATTTGGATCCATCTCTTAACTATAATAGTTAGACAAGAATAAATGTTACATGAAATAACTATTTGAAATAATGACTACAAATAAACGTGTCGGGCGGGAGTCGGGTGAGCGAGAGCGGGTAAGGAGGCAGCGAGCGCGTGTCGGCGAGCGTGTCGGGAGCGAGTCGTGCGAGCGAGCGAGTCGGGCATGAGCGTGTCGGGCGGGAGTGTGTCGGGAGCGAGTCGGGCGCGAGCGAGGCTACCTAAGCGTCGGCGAGCGTGTCGGGCGCGAGCGAGGCTACCTAAGTGTCGATGAGTGTGTCGAGCAAGTCTGGCGCGAGTGAGGCTGCCTAAGTGTCGGCTACCTAAATTCAAATACATACAAATTTCATCTGAATAATTGAATTCAAATCTAAATACACATTTCATCTAAATAACTAAATTCAAATCTAAATACACATTCATCTAAATAACTAAATTCAAATCTAAATACACATTCATCTAAATAACTAAATTCAAATCTAAATACACATTCATCTAAATAACTAAATTCAAATGTCCATAAATACACAATTAAATATTCATAAATACACATTTCAATGTCCATACTCATGCATACTAAATTTGAATAAATTTGAAGGCACATTTCATCTAAATTAAAAAAAACTGACCTCAGCCACCGTGGGCTGACGTCAGCTCATCACTGCTTGCACCACGCGCGGCGACGACGATGTCGGGGCCGGTGCTGGCGACGAGGGCCGGGGCCGGCGCGGCGACAAGGAAAGATCAGGGCCGGTGCCGGCGCGGGCGGGGCTCCGGTGCAGAGAAGATGGCCGGGGCACGGGGGGTCAGCGCAGAGGGAGATGGCCAGGCCGGCGGCGAGGAGAGGGGCCGGTGTGAGTCGGGGGCTCCGTTGCAGAGGATGGCCGGGTGCGAGGGGTCGGCGCAGAGGAGGTGAGGCCAGCGACGAGGAGGACGACGACGCAGAGGAGACGCAGCCTCCGCGGGGACGACGATGCGACAGCGGCGGCCGGGCGCACAGCGGGGACGGGTGCGCCGGCAGCGGAGGAGGGCGCGACGACGGTGAGGAGGTGATGGAGGAGGGTGTGGCGGTGCGGCAGTGGAGGAGGCGCGGCGCAGCGGTGAAGGGCGCGGGAAGGGTGAAAACAGCTAAGTGTGGGGAGGGGAGGGCTCGGGTTAATATACCCCGCCCACACCAGTACCGGGGCTAGGCTAGCCCCGGTACAGATGTGGGGGGTCTCCCACATTTATACCGGTGCTAGACTAGCCCCGGTACAAATGTGGGGCTCTCCCACATCAGTACCGGGCCTAGTTTTGCCCCAATACAGATGTGCTTTTGTCCCACATCATTTCCCCGCCAAATGAAAAGCACATCAGTACCGGGGCCAAACTAGGCCCGGTAGTGATGTTCTTTTGTTTATTTTCCTTTTCCTTTTCTTTTCCTTTTAAATTCCCAAATCTATTTGAATTTGCTGTTAAATTTATTATAAATCATATTGAATACGGTGAAATGGCAGATCAAATCCTATTGTGCTTAACTTAGATGTATACTGTGGAATGTGAACTTACATCTCAAACTTGTCAAATATATTAATTTAACTTAATAATAAGTTATTTTGGTCAAAACTCTTTGTTCACTTTAAAAATCGAACATGAATATTTTTTTGTCATGCAAAATTTTACATTCGTAAGACTTGTCGTGTTATTAACATGTATATCTCGATTTAGTCTTGTTCGTGTATATTTTTATGTTAAATTATTTATTTTATACCCGTCGATGTATAGAGAATTAAAATAATTAATTTTGATCTAGAGAAATACAAGTCCTTGCTACTGAATCATAGGTACATATTACATTACTTTATTACATGACCATAAATTTTTTAAAAAAACTTGTTACACATCATCATCTAACAGAACGTGCGTAACCTTCCTCTTCACGAATGTTCCTTGGTTGTGTTCGCGACGTAAGTACGGAGCGTCCTCTTGGGCTAACAGAAGGCTTGGGTCAACCTTGACTGAAAATGGAGGAAGATCATCATCGAACTGATCATAGTCTTCTGAAATGTCAGTCTTGTCCTCAACTCCAACGATTTTTCTTTTTCCTGGTAGAACAATGTGACGCTTCGGCTCATCAGCATTCGACTTATTATCGGCACCCTTCTTTATCGGTGGTTTGCTTGACATGTCTTTAACGTAGAAAACTTGACTCACATCATTGGCTAAGACGAATGGTTCGGCTTTGTACCCAATCTTGTTGAGATCCACTATTCTCATTCCAAAGTTGTCTGTCGTTACACCTCCTTTATTGTTGACCCACAGGCACTTGAAAAGAGGGATTTTTAGAGGTCCATAGTCCAATTCCCATATCTCCTTAATGACACCAAAGTATGTTTCTGTGTTCCCTTCGTCATCTATTATTGCATCTATACAGACACCGCTGTTTTGGTTTGGGCTCTTTTGGTCTTGGGCCCTCGTGTATAATGTGTACCCATTTATCTGGTATCCTTGGATTGTATCTACTGAGATAGATGGGCTCCTAGACAACCATCGTAGTTGCTCATGAACAGTTTTATCACCCCTTATTTTCTGCCAAAACCAAGACGCGAAAGTATCAATGTGCTTACGTGTCATCCAAGCTTCTGTCTTCCCTATATTTGAGGCCCAAACAATGGACTTGTGCTCCTCCAAGTATGGAGACACAAGGGATGATTGTTTCAGGACAGTGTAATGTGTTTTATCGTATAACTCTGCATCCATGTCCATCCAAGATTTCTTCCCTAGTGTGCCCTTTCTTCTGAGTCTCCCCTCATGGCGTGATACAGGCAGTCCAATCGGAGACATGTCATCAATAAAATCGACACAAAACTCTATCACCTCCTCCGTAGCATATCCCTTTGCGGTGCTTCCTTCAGGACGGGCGCGATTGTGGACATACTTCTTAAAAACAGACATCAACCTCTCAAAAGGGAACATGTTGTGCATATATACAGGTCCGAGGATAAAAATCTCTTCAACTAGATGGACCAGAAGGTGGGTTATGATATTAAAGAACGAAGGTGGAAAGATCATCTCAAAGCTGACGAGGCATTCCACGACATCATTCTGTAGCTTCACTAGATTGCGTGGATGGATTGCCTTCTGAGGGATCTGGTTGAGGAATGCACACACCTTAACGATCGCTAGTCTCACATTCTCTGGTAAAATACCCCTTAGTGCAACAGGCAGGAGTTGTGTCATCAACACGTGGCAGTCGTGAGCCTTCAGATTTATGAATTTTTTCTTTTTAAAATTTATTATTCGTTGTATATTTGAGGAGTATCCCGTTGGGACCTTCATGCTGTTCAAGCAATCAAACATTCTCTGCTTCTCTTCCTTGCTTAGGGTGTAACTAGCAGGAGTCAAGTAATTTCCTTTATCTCTCTTCTCGGGATGTAGGCCTTCTCGTTGCTTCATATCTTTCAGGTCCCTACGTGCTTGAATTGTATCTTTTGCCTTCCTATTTACACCTAGGTGGCCAAGTAAGTTCACGCAAAAATTCTTCATCACGTGCATCACATCAATTGCATTGCGAACCTCAAGTACTTCCCAATAAGGTAGCTCCCAAAATATCGACTTCTTCTTCCATATGGGTGCATGTCCGTCAGCGTCGTTTGGTACATGTTGGCTACCAGAACCCTTGCCAAACACTACCTTCAAATCTTTCACCATAGAAAATATAAATTACCAGCACGGCGCAAGGGCTTCTTACGTTTTTCTCCAACACCTTCAAAATGCTTTCCTTCTTCTCTTAATGGGTGCTTAGGAGGAAGAAATCGACGATGGCCAAAATACACTATCTTTTTACTGTGTTTTAGATACATGCTGTAAGTATCATCTAAACAGTGGGTGCATGCTCGATATCCCTTGTCTGTTTGTCCTGATAGATTACCAAGTGGTTGCCAATCATTGATGGTTATGAACAGTAATGCTCATAGATTGTAGACCTCCTTTTTGTCCTCATCCCAAACTGGTACACCTTCTTTCTTCCATAACTTTTGCAGATCTTCAATCAACGGTCTTAGATACACATCGATGTCATTGCCTGGCTGCTTTGGGCCTTGGATGATTATTGGCATCATAATGAACTTCCGCTTCAGGCACAACCAACCCGGAAGGTTGAACATGCATAAGGTCACAGGCCAAGTGCTATGACCGCTACTAAACTCACCGAATGGATTGGATCCATTTTTACTTAAACCGAACCGAATGTTCCTTGCTTCCCCTGCAAAGTCTGCAAATTCTCTGTCAATTAATCTCCACTGGGACCCGTCAGCGGGGTGCCTGATTTTTGCATCTGCTTTGCGTTCTTTTTTGTGCCAACTCATCAACTTTGCATTGGCCGCGCACCTGAATAAACGCTTCAGTCGTGGTATCACTGGAAAATACCACATTACCTTCGCAGGAATTTTCTTCTTCTTATCCCCCTCAACTTCATCACCCTCATTGTGTGGGATCTTATAACGCTTCGCTTCGCACACAGGACAAGCCTCCAATTTCTCATAATCATCACCTCGGTAGAGGATACAATCATTAGGGCATGCATGTATCTTTTGTACCTCCAAACCCAGAGGACAAACAACCCATTTAGCTTCGTACATTGACGCTGGCAATTCATTTTCCTCGGGAAGCATGTCCTTTACGATCTGCATCAAATCATCGAAGCCCTTGTCTGAAAGTCCATGTCTAGCCTTCCATTACAGCATTTCCAGTGTGCTACCCAACTTCTTCTGCCCCTCTTTGCAACCCGGGTACAACGGTTTCTTGTGATCTTCCAACATACACTCAAACAGTCAAACTTCTTGGACTCCTTCATATTTTCGCAATCTTCCTTTTCACCGTGTAACATCTCACCGAGTTTGTCGAGAGGCTCATCGGTTGGAGCAGCTCCTTGAGTGTCGCCCATGTAATCCTCTCCCATTGGATCATCTGCAAAGGCACCTTTATGAGTCCAATCTGGAATCTGATCATCTTCTTCTTCATCATCTTCCATTATGACCCCCTTTCCCCATGCTTTGTCCAAACAAAATAATTTGGCATGAACCCCCATTTGTATAGGTGATCGTGAAGACTCTTTATCGATGAGTAATCCTTCAGATTTTTGCACTTTTTGCATGGACAAATAATGAAACCAGACGGGGGCTTGTTTGCTTCTGCCACATCTAGAAATTCACACAACCCATTAATGTATTCCATGGAGATTCTCTTGTTGGAGTACATCCATTGCCAATTCATCTACAAAGTATCACCAAAAAATCTTAAAATGTTCATATCCAATCAACAATACACAATACGACAAACTTAAATGACCACCTTACATAAATTTAAAGTGCGACATATATATGAAAAATTACAACATCATACAATACGGTCCTAACATAGTACTACTCGGTGGATTTGCAACACTCGAGACTGGTGGTGGCTTAGCATAACGACCACCAAAAGGAGGTTCCTCCCCGGCTGCAACTGCATCTACATGTACTCCTTGCAAATAACGAAGCATTGCTCTCTCCAACGTACTCATTTTCTTCGGTTTATCTGGAGGTGGTTTATCTGGAGGTCCAACTTTAGTTTTCCCCTTGCTGTGTGAAGAACGACGATCACCACTACCATCATCCCCAGTCCCCCCAGCAGCAGCAGACATCTATGGTAATTAAAATTAATTAACCGATGTTTCATATTTCCAGAAGAGTAACTGTAGACAAATTTCTAATATTTCTAAACTAACTCTAGCATTTCTATTATTTCTAAAAGTATCATTTCTAAAATATTATTTAATGAAAGAATTAATTTAACTAGCATTTCTAAAATATTATTTAATGCTAGTTTAATTTTAAAAGTAAATCATATGTTCAAATAGATAAAACTAAAAAAATTCTATCATCACATACAACATCTCATCCAACTAACCTCTACAACATTCTAATAGAACATAGACATAAATGCATGGAAATAAGAAAAAATCCCCATCTTTAGCTCATTTTAAATATCACAAAATACTCCTATTTCAACCATTAAAACTCGAAATAAGTTGCATATATCGAGGGAGGATGAAGTAACTAACCTCTACACCACTTCAATGAGTGAAATCGTCACAAATCCGGCAAAACCTCCTCTAGGGAGCCATGGAGATGGGGCAGCTCGAGTTGGGAAGAGTGAGTGAGTGGCTCGGGCAGAGAAAGAAGGCTGACTTTTTTATACACGAGGAGATTAGTACCGGGCCGTGGCTGGTGCTGGTACTAATGTGAGCCGCTCCACATCAGTACCAGGCTGTGGCCGGCACTGGTACTGATGTGCCACATCAGTACTGAGTTGTGGCTGGAGCCGGTACTGATGTGGTCGCTCCACATTAGTGCCGGGGCTGGCCACTGCCCGGCACTGATGTGCCACATCAGTACTGGTTCTAGCCACGACCCAGTACTGATGTGGCTCTCTGGGGGCGCGTCGGGGCCCTCCCTTCCCACCCAGTACAGATGTGGACATCAGTACCGGGGGGCAAAATACCCGGTACTGATGTCCAGGACGGAAGGTTGGTTTTCTAGTAGTGATCTGATATGATCTTTGCGTATGCATAGGAGTTGACATGTCTTGCTAGAGGCCACTCTCAACTATTGGTCGAGTAGGAGTATTCGGGTCATGTCTATGTGTACAAGAACCTATAGGGTCACACACTTAAGGGGTTGGAAGCCCAATGAGAATGGATATATTTGCATAGTTGACTTTAGTGCAAGTGAGAGACTGTTGGAAATATGTCATAGAGCTAATTGGATTAGATTCACTAGTGGGCTCAGATGGATTTGATCTATTAAGGTGTAAAAGTCATAATGAGCCACAAATGTTGTAAAGCCCATTAGCGTTGGAAGAGGTTCATCATCTATTAGTCCCGTATTGCTAATGGACGATGGTGTGGGGGATTTCCTCCCAATAAATATGAACCACGCCCCTCCTGAAAAAGGCATGATTTCAAGCAACAACCACACCGCCCACGCTCTCTTCTCATCGTACTCGCGGACCTAGCAGTCCGACGCGCGACGCTCCTTCTCCATACATGTGGATACCTTAGAGGTGCTGCGTTTGGAGCACAAGGACGAACCGCATGTGAAGGACTAGGTGGACGTGAGCACCTACACTGCCTGCTACCCTCGACGTGTTCATCTACATCATGAGCACCTGCACTACCTGCTACACTCGACGTGTTCGTCTACATCGAGACGGTTCCGCTGCATCTGCGCATCTAGTGGTAATCATTCGCAGAGTTTTAATGGCGATCGACAACCCATTTAATTTAGCTGTCTTGGCCCGCCCGATGAATGTTTGGAATGCAGCAAAAGCCCAGATGAACTGACAGACATTCAGCCAATACGCAGTAGAGTGACAACCCAATGGAATATCATGCGACCAGTATGGATGGCAATGGGTCGGGTCGGGTGCGGGTGGAGTAAAACCCACCTATTATGACACCCATCACATTTAGCTACACCCACCTATTACCACACCCACGGGTGGAATTTCACACCCGCACCCACACCCGCTGGGTGTCAGGTACCCAGTGGGTGTCGGGCACCCACTAGGTTTATCACAATATATGACATATATAAACATGATGATATTATATCAAGCAATATAGTATGATAAAATTGTTGAAGTCACAAATAAATAGTTCTAACAAGCCAAACTTCCAACTTATAGTCACACCACATCACATAAACATTCATAGTTCCACCAAGAAAGTAAATAGTCACCCTACTCAGTACATCACATAAGCAAATATGAAATAAAGACTTAAGATTAACTTTAAGATAAAAATATCAAGCATATGTTACAACATCAATCATCATAAACCTATCAAATAGCAGCTGAGAAGGTGGTTGTGATCTAAAGATAAGGTAAGGGCATGGTGCGACTAGAGTATTAAGATGTATTGAACCAAATTCATGGTGCAAAAGTTTTAGAACTTAGAAAAAACAAAAATATGAATAATTATTCTGACCTCCATAGGTCACTCACGGGTTAAAATCTACACCCGCACCCACACACACTTAACACGGGTCGGGTGTAGACCCATGGGTGAGATTTTGCACCCACACCCGCACCCATTAGGTGTGAAACCCGTGGGCACCCACACCCACGGGTCTGACTGCCATCCCTAGCGACCAACCTAATCTGAATTGAGCCCAAAACACACACATTTTCTCAAGTGCGCCGCGGTTCGAGGACCGCCGCCCTGGCGTTCGCACACGCCTTCTGCTTGCTTCTCCTTCCCATTCGGCCACTTGCCCCACCACCACCACCATCAGAACCACCAGAACCAGACTTCGGGCAATGGAAGTACCCGTCAAGCCTCAAGACTGGAGGGTGTCGCGCTTGACGATGCGGTTGAGGGGGCTGAGGCGAGGAGGGACTGTCGTGCGGGTGCGGCTCCGGTGGATGGGAACTGATCGACGTGGGTCGCAGAGGTTGCTCGTCACCTGTTCGACACTATGCAGTAGTGGAGGAATGTTACTGTGAGGTTTAGAGAGGAGTGTTTGCTCAGCAACTATTTAGGGTGTTTGCTCTGCAGGTTGTCTCGGAGGAGAATGGGGGGGGAGCAGGAGGAGACGTGGGAGAGAGTTGATCATGGCAGGAAGCAGCAGGCCACCCAACAACACACCAAGTTCAGGGGTTTGTGCTTTCTATTAGTTTTTCGGATTTTCGGCACTTTGTGTTTTGAAGCAATTTGATTGCATTGTGCCATGTTCGTCACTGGTATCAGATGCCATCATTGGTATTGGTCACTGCTAACCGCAACTACAGACTTCACATCGCGGAACAGAGCGACATGTTCATGTATGTGTGTTGATTGTGTTCTCATGGTTATCTTCCCTCGCTATCACTTTGCCCCTATTACTTGTCATGAATCTTATTAGAGCTCCGTGGTTTGAGATGTTAGGATGGACAAGAGAGAAACAATGGAGGTTGGGTGAATGTTGTGGAAAGAAAGCATCACAGAAGTCCATAACAGGTTAGTTTTCATATATTTTTTAAAGATTAGAACAGTTTTTTAACGAACAACACTCGACGAGTACGTTTGTATTGATATGAAAGAAAATACAATATTATACTCCCTGAAAACCATAACCAGGCAGAAAAAAGAAAATAACACAAAAAACAAACGTCGACGGATTGGATTGGAACATCAACACACGTCGACTCAACTCAACTCAAATAACACATGCCGGTTGGATTGGAGTGCGGTTAGATGTCGTTGTAGCGACATGAAGTAGTGGGCGAGTAGGACAGTTTGTATTGATATGAAGTAGTGGGCTGCGTAGGCTGATCTGACTAAGCAGGTGCATACATAAAAAGCAGACAAAACTGTTGATGTCATCCCATATGAAAAAAACGTTTGGAACCTAACAAAAGATAAGTCTTAAATCAGGCATCAAAACTAAATTTTCATTGCATCATAAGATTTCTGATAATTAAAACTTCACAACAGGACCTCAGTACTATATTTGTACAAACCACCTGTGGAATAAATCTTACAAACTCACGAGAAAAAAATATTTATACGTACCAAATAAATTATATGAACTTGCAAACAAATTATATAAAAAAATATTAGATACGTATTAATAGTTCGTATGCCTGTGAACAAATGATTAAACACCACGAGCAAAAAATTAACATGACGAACAAAAATTGATATAATATGAACAAATTAGTCCTTAAGAAGAATAAATATATATCGAGAATATATGCAGAGAACGAAGGAATATACATAGAGGACAAACAAATATTTATAGAATACAACAAATACATACATATTCTCTAGCTTCTAGGTGTGAACTTCATGCAGATTGGTGGCTTGATCTTGGCAAGGGCGAGAAGCGAGGATGGAAAGGTCCATATGCCATCTCCGCAGATCAAACCAGATGCAATTGCAGGCACCATGAAGGCTGCTTCCTTCTTGTTCATCTTGTTCCAAATGAAGATAGTGGCGGACGTAGGAATCGAATAGAGCCTAGGTGAAACTAAAAAATATATTATCTTCGGTGAAAAAGTAGAAATTATCTTTCTATCTTCAAGAAAAGAGGGTAGAAATTACATGGAAAACTGATTAGAAGCTTAACTACTCTAGCAGCTACGACGTTGGAGCCTGGCCACCTGCCCAGGCTTGCCCACACCTGGGTCCGCCACTGAATGAAGACAATTAGACTCCCAACGCACATGTCGATAGCAAAGCTCCCACCAACAAGGAATGGCACTGCCATCGCCATTGGGAGGGGAACAAGTCTTCCATACTTGCGTGGTAGGATATCCCTAGGAACACTGAAGATGAACGCGAGTGCGAAGGACCCCGCAGAGAGCGTAAGGCAATGCTTCGGCAACACGGAGAATCCCTCCACACCAATGACCGCCATGTTCCGGTAGATCAGCCCGTATGGGGCCTTCCAGTAACCGGTGGGGTTTCCAATGTCGAACGCGTTGTAGAAGAGCAGGAACGTGAGAGGCGCAACTATGCAACCCATGGCCGTCCCAACGAACTGTGCCACGAGCAAGGATCTCAGCGATGTCATGGTCAGGTGCCCCGTCTTGAAGTCATGCATCAGATCGGCGGAGGCTATCACCAGCTGCTTCACCAGCGTACCGCCGGCGAGGCCAGCAATGACACCGTCATCCTTGCCAGCCCAAGCGGCGAAGATGAATAGAGCGATCTTGCCGTAGTTGTAAGCCATATTAATGTCAGTGAGCCCTGTTCCATAGGAATTGGCGAAACCAAGGAGAGGGGCGATGACATAGGCCAAAATGACGTAATACCGCTTAATTTGGCGGAATATGAAAGGAATTGTGATCACTGCAATCGCACTTAGCCCCGCGTATCCGGCATAAGCTGCCCAAGCAGGGAAAGAACCATCCTTGAAGACCTCGTCGCGTTGCAGATCGTCAAGTGGGACCATTTACTCCCTATTTTCATTTGCCACTGTTTATTCAATCAACAACGGCAAGTCATTTTCAGAAGCGATGAAATGTTTCAAAACTCATGCATTATGGTCCTGTTTGCAGGATTCCTCTTTTCTCACCTCTGTTGCTAGCACGTTTTCGATTTAGTCGTTCATGCAGGCTCTTAACTGTGACACCAAGGACTTTAAAGAAGTGGTAGAGACCGTCTCCCATGATCAGAGCTATGCAAAGGAAGGCCTGGAAGGTAAAAAAGTTTCATATATTCAGTGACATTTTGTATATACTATATATACTACTATGCGACTACATCATTTTACTGTACACCATCTGAAAAGAAAACTACCAATATGTTAGTTGATGAGAAAAGAGAGACCTTGTAACCGTATAGGCTCTTCATGCTGCTTTCTGGTACATTTGCAGGGTACCAGTCCCCTTTGTAGGATCAATGGCCCGTAGAAGGGGGGTTGAATATGGGCCTTCTTTTCAATTTCTAAGACATGAAGAAAACCTTAGCCTATCAACTAGTGTTGCCCATCTAAAAAGGTTTTTTTCTCTACTACTAAGCACACTAACAAGAGTTTCCTTAGCAAATATCACACTAAGAGATATGGATCACCCTAGTCAAGATAAGATGCAAACAAGCAACTTAAAGAGAACAAAGGCAAGGAAACTTAAGTGCGGGTATTAGGTGCTGAAAATAAATGCAAGAAAGTAGAAAGAGAGGCACAAGAGATGACCGAATTTTTTCCCGTGGTATCGAGAAGTTGACGCTTCCCCCTAATCCACGTTGGAGCACTCACTAAGAGTATTACTCCCCCTCAAGTCACCAAGACTCAAGTGCTCACTAAGAGTACCCGTTCTCCATCTCCGGAACGGTGGGTCTCGAACCGTGTACACCAAGCTTTCTTGAGGCTCCCACAATCTCCAAGAGCTCACCAAGAACCCCCAAAGCACCAAGACCGTCTAGGAGCCGTCAAACTCCAAGAGTAACAAACCCACACACCTTCACTTGACCTGAGCACTCAGCTAAGCCATGTATGCACCTTGAAACCCTTGACCACTAAGAAAGAGCTCCTCAATCAAGAGGAAGAGAATCCCAATGAGCAAGAACACAATCTCCTTCTCTCCTTCGCTGCTGTAGATCTCCAGAGTGGCAAAGGCAGCTCAAGAGATGCAGGGGGGTCATATTTATAGGCCTAGCAAGGGAGGCTAGCCGTTGGAAAAGTTTCCCTGAAAAGTAGTACCGTCGGATGAACCGATGGTTCCCCCCAAGCAGGCGTCGGATCATCCGGTCACACACATGCCCCTATATAGCCGTTGAACCTAAGTGACCCAGACATTGCACCGACGGAATGTACCGACGCACCATCGGTCTATCCGGTGCTGAAGAGCACCCACTCGGTGCGGTACTGTGTAGTTCAAACACAGGCGTCGGATGAACCGCTGAGTTGATTCTGAAGCGTCGGTTCATCCGGTGCTGAAGCAATCCTTTTGGCGCGTCTCTGTATGATTTGAATGTAAGCGTCGGATGAACCGTTGAGTACCCTGTCGGATCATCCGGTGCTGAAGCCGTTGAAGCTCAATCAGGACTGTTACCAAACCCTAAGGCATCGGATGAACCGCTACCTGTACCGTCGGTTCATCCGACGGTCCCTTTTGAAATCCCTGGCCGCTGAATTCATCCGGCGCAACTAGAAATGCAGGCGTCGGTTCATCCGACGCTATGCTTTGAATTTTAACTCGTCCAATTCAAACGCCTTTGAGTTTTCCGTTGATTCTTTTGCTTCTACTTTGCTTCCATGATTACTTTGAGCTGTTTATTATCCAAGGAACTTGAGTGTGCATATTTTCATGGCTTTTGGTGCATGGTCAAGCTACTAGTGCATGAACCCCTCTTAATAGTACGGTCAAACACTACAAACTAGTAATCCAAGTGTCCTTCATCATCTTGTGACACTTGGAACTAACAAAGTCCTTAGCCTTGTAGTATTTGTCCATTGGTCATCCATAAATTCAAATTGAGGGGTCTCTTTTCATTCAATACTCATGACAATAACCCAAGATATAATCCGCTACAAAACAAAGGTTAGTCACAAGCATATGGTTGTCATTTATCACCGAAACACACCCTTACCAAAGGTGCGAAAGGGCCTAGATGGTTACAATCTCCCCCTGTTTGGTGATAGATGACAACACGAGTAGAGATATACGAAAATTTGAATTTAAAGCATATAAACTCTACTACTAATGCATGAACCAAGTAACAAACAACTACACACATGCATTAAGGTAAATGAGCACCACAAACATGATTAGACATGTAAACCAACGACATACACAAGATCAAAATACATGTCTCATCATGAAACTCCACAAAAGCGAGAGAGGCAACAAAAACTCGAACTCCTAGCACTCTCCCCTAACTCCCCCTATCTCTACTCCCCCTATCTATCTCCCCCTTTGGCAACGAGCACCAAAAAGAGAACTAATCCTGCTGAGGTGGAAGGGTGGGATCCGGCGGCGAGGTAGAGATAGCCTTCGAAGGCTCGACGGTGAAACCAGAAGCGTCCTCCTCGTCAGACTCGAAGCTAGACCACGCCGGAGAAGCAGAGGCTGTCTGAGGTGGAGGAGGTGGAGCAGTACTCGTCCCTATGCCTGAAGTAGGAGCCTGAGTGGCCTCGGGATCCTGAAGTGCTGTATCGGAGGCGATCGCAGTGGAGATCTGCTCTGAGATGGCGCGAAGGTACTGATCCTCCTGATCCAAACCCTGAGTCTGCGGTGTAGCAAAGCTCGGAAGAGGTGAGGACACCCGCGGACTAGGTAGCATAGCACGAGCTGGCGTCTCAAAAACAAGAGGTCCTATAGTGAGCGGAGACGGTAGCTGTGTCGACGACGGAGTGGCCATCTGAAGTTGCTCAAGGAAAGTAGTAGCTGCCACGGACTGAGGTGTCATCGTCTGTGGTACCGCGAACATCCCTGTCTGAAGGAGTGGCGACTGTGGGAAAGACGCTATAGGGACGTTCACGAACCCACCGGCAGCTGGTAGTGGAGTAGTCGGGTCGGCCTGGAGCTGCTGAGGTGTAGGAATCTGAGGAAGCTGCAGCCCTGACTGCTGAAAGAGCTGACCGAGGCAACCAGACATAAACGTGAACATCTGAGTGGTCATCATCTGGTGCTGTAGCAGCTGCTGCCTCTGTGCCTCCTGCTGCTGTCGGATCCCCTCAAGAATCACCTGCTGAGCCTCCTGGTGCTGCTGAAACTGAGCCTGCATCTGCTGCTGGACCTGGAGGGTAGCCTGTGTCTGAGCTGCAAGAGTCTAGATCGAGGACGTGAGCTGATCCGGCTGTGTCACCTGAGCAGTAGTGATCGGTGGAATCGGTGACTCGGGCTCGCGCTGTCCTGGCAAAGCAGACCCCCCGGCCTCGTCGTCGTGTGTGCAACGAACGTGGAACACGGGCTCGGGGGCAGGCACAAAGTCGTCGTCGTCACTGGAGGACTCGTCGTCGGTAGCAAAGTACTGTGGGATAGGTGCCTCTGCTGCTGCTAGGGTAGCGTCCTGTCTGGCTGCCTCATCCATCATTGCCTCTGCTGCTGCACGAGCCTGTATGGTCTCCTCGGCCCGTCTCAAACCCCTCGGACCTCGCCTCCTGTCACCGGGCATCGGAGGCCGGTAGGTCGGGAAGGTGTACTTGGACTGCTCCAAAGTACTCACGTAGCGCTGGGCCTCGAGTCGTGACAGCATCCAACTGATCCAGTGAGCGAACAGCTGCTGTCTAGTCATCCCCATGCCATCCATAATCGCGTCCTCGACCTCGCTGATCAGGATATCAACCAAGTCAAACGGGCGCTTGGCCATAACGTACATGAGGAGCCACTGCTGCACACCAGTGATCGACTCGGCGTTCCCCATCCTGAAAAGTACGGACCTCCGGAGCGCGTAGTGTACCACGTACGCCTCGCGAGTCAAGCGGTCCAGAGTCCTGGGAGTACCGGGGAGGAACGGCTGCTGGAACAAGAAGCTGATCTCGTCGTCAGAGGGTAACACTGGTGAGTGAGCATGACGAGGAGCCTCGACGTCTGGGTAAGCCAAGTAGTGAATCGAGTCGTCGTAAAGCTGTAGCCCAAGTAACTCAGCTAAACCCTCTCTGGTGAGCCGCTGCTGCTGACCTGTGAACATGAAGCGAAGAGAGAGCCGGTCAGCCTCAATGTAGACGGTTGCGTAGAACACCCGAACCCAGTTGGGAACGAACCGGGACCTCCTGCTCACCAACTCTGCCAGGCCGGGGAGGTAGTCGAAGAAAGGAAGGATCGGCTCCCCGGCGGCTGCTGCTCTGAGGGCTGTGAACTGTAGCATCCTGTGCTGACTCAGTTGTGAACCCCTGCGGACGTAGGAGGCGTAGAAGCTCTCCTGGAGGATCGTCCAGAACCGAGGGTCACAGTCCTCACGCCCACGAGGAAACCACTCGTCCTCAGGCACACTCCTCAAACGTCGGATCTTCAGCCCGGGCAAGTTCCGCAGGTCGCGGATGTAAACACTGAACGCCTCTGCCCGCGGACCCCTCGGAAGTGCTGGCCCCTCTGGTGGTTGTGCCTGCTGCTCACGCTCGACCAACTCCTCAACTGCTGCTCTCCTTTGCCTCGGAGTCGGCTGTGTGTGTCCTCCACGAGTCCGAGGACCAGACCGTGAAAGAGAAGGAGGTGTCTCTGTCTGCTGACTCCGGCCTGATCGCCGTAACTGCGGCTGTGGCTGCTGCTGCTCACCCTGGGGCTACTCCCCCTGTCTCTGTGCAGTCTCTCCAAACAGAATACCCCGCTGTGGCTGACCCAGAGTATCGGGAACCGAAAGAACACGGTCCCACTCCTTCTCCTGCCGGGTCTTCTTCTTCTTCGGCTCGACGGCCGCCTTACCCTTCCTTTTGTCGCCTGCCATCTGTCAAAGAAACGGTAGAAGATTTATAGAATGGCGAGATGAGAATAAACATGATATGTATCTAAGGGTAGGTAGTCCTTAAGCAAAGCAAATGAGTAGATATGAGCCTAAGCATGAAGACTTCTAGTAGATGAGCACTGCCACAATATGAAGAAGTGAAAGCTAGGCAAATCCTTAGGTGTACGGATAGATGTGTGGATAAAGATATGGCAGTGTGCAAGCAAGCTTAAGCACAAAGCAGTGACCAAAGAAAGCTCAATTTCATGAAGATAGCAAAGACTATAAAAAAAATTGAGCAATGAATCCTATGAGCATGAGCAAAAATTGCTAAGGAGTTAGTTACTCATGATCACAGAGCAATCCCCAGGAGTATTTCACCAATTCACCCCTAAAATGAACTGGAACAGTAAACAAGGAGGGATGATTCGGGGAAATCTCACCACAGCAGAGAGAGGACGTCCACAAGCAGCTGTGGTGGGGGATATGGGCCTTGCGCAACCCCAGGTGGACGCCGGCGAGGCGCCGCGGCGTCGCCTGGCCGGAATTGACCGGCGGTGGGAACCCTAGGTCTCGGTGCGCGTGCTCGAAATCCGCGTGGATGAGCGGCGCAAGGGGCCGGCGGCGAGCGCGGAGGGACGGCGGACGAGCTCTGGGAGTCGCTCGTGCGAGGAGGTGGCCGGAGGCGGTGAGAACGGCGGCGCACGAACGACTGACAGCGGCGGCGGGTGTTAGGTTACGAAAGGAGAAGACGCCGCGCCGAACGGATATGACAGGTGGGACCTACACTCCAGAGAGGCGTCAGATGAACCGACGACAGGAAAAAGCGAGCGTCGGTCGAACCGTCGGAATAGTTCTGCTCCGCGGTGAAAGGGCGCATCGGATGAACCGATGGCGGAGTTTTTAGATGCATCGGAGCAGTTGGGCAAGGGCCTATGAAAGAGCTGATTTTCCTTCAGCACCGGATGAACCGCTGGTTAGAAACGTGACAGCGTCAGTTCATCCGACGGTAGGAAAATTTCTACCAGAGATGAACTGAGTGCCCAGACCCCTTCACCGGATGAACCGACGCCGGAACCTACATGGCAGCGGTTCATCCGACGGTGACAATTTTTGAGCGCTGATCTACATCTCATTTTTGATCCAAAAAATGTCACACACAAACCAACACAAGCACATTTTTGGATCAATTCTGAGTGACAACCTTACCCCTCAAACACTCCTTTGTAAAATACTTATAGATACACAATTAGCTCCCTAAAAAGGGATAAACCATAGATAAAATAGGCAATTTAAGAACCAAAGGAGAGGAGGGAACTCCAAAAAGGAAATGTATGAGTTAATTACCTTTGAACTTAGAGATAGACACCTTAAGCTCATTAGGACTTAACTCAATAGGCATTAAGCACAAACATTTGTCTCATCACACCTTAAGAGTTGTTGATTTGCATTGAACGCTAAGCAACTTTCTCATGGTGTGAGTTTCCTTTGTGACTTCTCTCACGCAATGCTATGCAAGAACAAATGCATGAAATTAAACATGAGTGCAACCTACATGACAAGCATAAATGCAAAGCGAAAAGATAAACTATCTTGCCAAGTTTGAACCCTTGATAAGCTTATTCATGGTGAGCCTTCCAACATGCCTTGAGCGAAACAAGAGAACCACCGGCTCAAGCAAGACCCATACTCACCACTATCTCATCAAGGTTAGACAAGCCCCTAATCATGTACATATGCAAATGCAAACTATATGACAAGCATTACATGATGTTGGACGCATCAAGCACATTTAATTCACTCCGAAGCCTACAAAAGGTGTTTTCATCAAGAGGCTTGGTGAATATATCCGCCAATTGCTCCTCGGAGCGAACACCACAAAGGACAATGTCCCCTTTTGCAACATGGTCTCGCAAGAAGTGATGACGGATATCAATGTGCTTGGTGCGCGAATGTTGAACCGGGTTGTTAGCAATTTTTACGGCACTTTCATTGTCACAAAGGAGGGGAACCCTATCTAGAACCACACCATAATCCAAGAGGCTTTGCTTCATATAGAGGATTTGAGCACAACAAGCCCCCGCGGAAATATATTCCGCCTCCGCGGTGGATAAGGCCATGGAGTTTTGCTTCTTAGAGGACCAAGCAACCAAAGAGCGACCTAGCAAATGGCACCCACCCGAAGTGCTCTTACGGTCTACTCGACATCCGGCAAAGTCCGAATCCGAATAACCCAAGAGCTCAAAACAAGCACCATGGGGGTACCACAAGCCAATGCTAGGTGTGTATTTTAAATATCTAAGGATCCTTTTCAAAGCACTTAGGTGAGATTCTTTAGGGTTGGCTTGAAACCGAGCACACATACAAACACTAAACATGATATCGGGCCTAGATGCGGTAAGGTAAAGGAGAGACCCGATCATAGAACAATAAAGCTTTTGGTCAACCGATTTACCTCCCTCATCTAGGTCGAGATGTCCATTGGTAGGCATTGGAGTCTTGATCGGCTTACAATCATCCATCTTGAACTTCTTGAGAATATCATTAGTGTACTTCTCTTGATGAATGAAAGTCCCTTCCTTCAATTGCTTGATTTGAAACCCAAGGAAGAAGTTGAGCTCTCCGATCATTGACATCTCGAATTCCCTAGTCATGAGATCACTAAAATCCTTGCACACTTTGAGGTTAGTAGAGCCAAAGATAATATCATCAACATAAATTTGACAAAAGAAAAGCTCTTTGTTGATTATCTTTGTGAATAGCGTGTTGTCCACTCTACCAATTTTGAATCCCGTTTCAATGAGAAAATCCCGGAGCCTCTCATACCATGCCCTAGGAGCTTGCTTGAGTCCATACAAAGCCTTGTGCAACCTATAGACATGGTTAGGATATGTAGCATCCTCAAAACCGGGAGGTTGCTCCACATAGACTTCTTCATTGATGAAGCCATTCAAGAAAGCACTTTTAACATCCATTTGAAATAGTTTCATTTTATGACTAGATGCATATGCAAGGAGGATACGGATAGCTTCAAGACGTGCCACCGGAGTGAAGGTCTCTCCATAGTCCAAGCCTTCAACTTGAGAGTAACCTTTGGCGACAAGTCTTGCCTTGTTCTTCACCACAATGCCATGTTCATCTTGCTTGTTCCGGTAGACCCACTTAGTGCCAATCACGTTCTTGTTCTTGGGGCGCTCTACCAACTCCCACACTTGATTTCTTGTGAAGTTGTTGAGCTCATCTTGCATAGCCAAGATTCAATCCGGGTCCCCAAGAGCTTCATCTATAGTTGTGGGTTCTACAAAAGAGACAAAAGCATGATATTTGCAAAATGAGGCATATTGCTTGCGGCGAGTCCTTGTACCACCCTTGGGATCACCCAAGACAAGATCAATTGGATGGTTTGTTGAAGTCCTTGTACGCCTTCCAAATATTGTAGAGGTGGGATCATCTTGAGATTGAACTTCCTCCGGTTCCTCTACTTGATCTTGAGTGTCTTGTGATATAGGAGGTGGTTCTTGTGAGGAAGACGGACTATCTTGTCTTGTGGGGGATGATGTTGCACGCCTTGGTTGATCACCATTGTCATCATTATCGGAGGAGGAATCTTTATGAATGGAGTGAGAATCATCATCCTCCTTTGGCTTGATATCCCCAATAGCCATCTTCTTCATTGCTTCTCGGAGAGGTTCTTTTCCTACATCATCACAACAAAAGCCATCTCCTTAGGAGCCATTAGATTCATCAAACTCCACGTCACATGTTTCTTCAATCACTCGTGTACAGTTATTGAATACTCTATATGCCTTGGAGTTAGATGCATAACCAACAAGCATGCCCTCATCTACCCTACTCTCAAACTTCCCTAGATGCTTCCTCTTCTTGAATATGAAACACTTACAACCAAACACCCGGAAGTAGGAGATGTTGGGCTTTCTCCCAATGAGTAGCTCATATGGTGTCTTCATCAATAGTCGGTGGAGATACACTCTATTTGAAGCATGACATGCTGTGTTGATAGCTTCCGCCCAAAACCTTTGAGAAACCCCATAGTCATCCAACATGGCTCTAGCAAGAGTGATGAGTGTCTTGTTCTTTCTCTCTACCACACCATTTTGTTGCGGTGTGTATGTTGAAGAGAATTCATGCTTTATGCCTTCACCATCACAATACTCTTCCACTCTTGTGTTCCGGAATTCTGACCCATTATCACTTCTAATCTTCACCATAGATGACCCAAACTCATTTTGGGCTCTTGTAGCAAATTTCTTGAAGATATCAAACGTCTTGCCCTTGTCCTCCAAAAAGAATGTCCAAGTATAGCGTGAGTAATCATCAACAATTACAAGACAATAGAGATTACCACCAAGACTCTTGTATGTAGTTGGTCCGAAGAGGTCCATGTGCATGAGCTCCAATGGTCTTGTGGTAGATACATAAGCCTTCATAGGATGATGACTTGCAACTTGCTTGCCGGCTTGACATGCACTACATAACTTGTCCTTCTCAAATGTGACATCCTTCACACCAAAAACCATTCCCTTCTTGAAAGCCTTCTTGAGTTGACTCATGCCTATATGTGCAATCCGGCGATGCCATAGCCAACCCTTGGATGTCTTGGAGATGAGGCAAGTAGTCAAGTTTGCTTCATGAGATGCAAAGTCTACAAGATAAAGATTGCCATAGCGGAATCCCTTGAAAACAACTTCATTAGTTTTCTTGTTAGTAATTGTGACCCCTTCATCATCAAATGTGCATGAAAGACCAAGGTCACAAAATTGTGCAATGGAAATCAAGTTATAACTACAAGAATCCACAAAGAGAACATTGGAAAGGGATAGATCATTTGTTAGAGAGATTTCACCCAATCCGGAGATCCTTCCTTTAGAATTATCACCAAATGATACTTGTTCATGATCTCCCGCATCATTCACTAGTGAGGTGAACATCTTTACTTGGCCGGTCATGTGTTGAGTGCAACCACTATCAAGTATCCAATGACTCCCTCCGGCCTTGTAGTTCACCTACACACAAGAAATTAGGATTGAGATTTAGGAACCCAAGCTAGTTTGGGCCCCTTGATGTGAGTGACAAGAACTTTCGGAATCCATAAGCTTCTAGGTGGCTTGACTTTTGGTTTGGCACCAATAAACTTAACCGCAACCTTGCCATTGTTTTTCTTCATCAACAAGCAATGGTTATCATTGTACATGGACTTGAAATTGTTAGGCAAGGTGGGCAAAGGGCGAGTAGGTATTGGGCACTCCCTTGTGTGATGACCGGTGACCTTGCAATGTTGACAATAAGACCCAACCTCCTTGTTGAAACACCCATATAGCTCCTTAGACTTAGGAGTTTCCTTGATAGGATTAGGGAAAGAACCAAGTCCCTTTGTCCCATAATCTCTTGCATTGTAGTAGAGGATCTCCTTGTGTAACTCCTCACCCTTGGCTAAAGTCTTCACACAAGACCTTAGTCTTCTCACTTCTTCTTCAAGAGCTTTCACCCTAGCATGGTTAGTCTTGTAAGAAGATGCAATATTTTCATCATTAAGCAAAACCTTAGGTTCTTCAACTAGATCATCACATGAGGTAGAGGCATTTGTTTTAGTGACTTCTCTAGCATCTTCATGCCCACTAGAACCAATGGCCTCATATGCAAGCTCAAGCTCTTGATATTTCATCTCTAAGATCACATGTTCTTTCTTAAGCATCTTATGATTTGACTCAAGAGACTTGTTAAGCACGGTTATGTCGTCATGCTTGACGATTAGCTCATTGTGCTTATCAAGCAACTTGTTGTGGTCATCTCTAAGTGACTTGTTTGACACTACCAAAGCATCATGTTCTTTGCTAAGGTCATTGTGCTTCACAAGTAACTCATCATTTGATAGCTTAAGTTTCTCATGAGTCTCTTCAAGTGCCTTGAGCTTACTCTTTTGTTTCTTAATCATGGAAGTGTATTCAACAAGAAGACCCTTAAGAGCAAGCGGTGAGAGATCATCATCACTACTAGAAGAGTCACTACTATCACTATCGCTCACCTTGGAGTGCTTTGCCATGAAGCACATAGGTGGAGGTGGAAGTGGAGGCTCTTCATCATCCTTGATAGCGATACCGACGATCTTCTTGTTCTTTTCTTCTTCACTTTCACTTGACTCACTTGAAGTCTCACCACCGGTTACCCATTCATTGACCAAGAGAGAACGATGTTCACCCTTCTTCTTGTGGTAGGGCTTGTTTGATGATTTCTTCTTGGATGAGCTCTTCTTGTAGTACTTGGCATCCTTCTCATCCTCATCGTTCTTCTTGCTTGAGCTTGATACACGCTTGTCGGGCTTGGGACAATCATATGATAGATGATCATAGCTTCCACAATTGTAGCACTTCCTATTGCTTCCTTCACCATTTCTTCTTGATGCCCGAAACTTTTGCTTCTTAGGATCATAGTTGTAGCCCTTCTTGCCAATCTTGGAGAGCATCTTGGTAGTTCTCTTCATGAGAAAAGCAAGTTTTGCATCATTGCTTTCCACATCACTTGAATCACTTTTGTCTTCGCTCTCACTTGAGGAAGAAGGAGGCTTTGCATTGGTCTTCTTGGGCTTGATCTTCTCACTTGCCTTGAGTGCAAGATCTTTATTTGAGCTTGAGTTGGAAGTAGATGATTCCATTTCTTCCATCATGAACATCTCATGGGAGCGGATCTTGTTCACAACCTCGGTGATGGTGAGGGTAGAGAAGTCCTTCTCAAAGAGAAGTGCCTTGACGATGTTGTACTTTGGCTTGGGGAGCGTTTGAAGGATTTTCCGGATGATTTCCTGCTCGGTAAGGTTAGCAACATCGAGAGCATTGATATTTTGAATAAGCACACCCATCCTAGAATATATTTGCTCTACACCCTCATCATCATTCATTTTGAACTCATTGAGCTCCACCTTGAGCAACTCATATTTTTCCTCACGGATCTTTTTGTTGCCCACATGGATTTCTTTGAGTTGCATCCACACCTCATAGGCGGTTGCCAAAGAAAAGACCCGATCAAACAATTCCTCATCTAGTGCCTCAAAGATATGGTTTCTAGCGCGCGAGTTCCACTTCGCCTCACTCTCGGTGGGAACACTAGGCAAAGGATACATGGTGGTGCGCCACGCATCGTGGTGTTGTGCTTGAAGGTAGCTAGCCATTCTATGTGCCCAAAAGGTGAACCGTTTCCCTGCCAACTTAGGAGGGCCATTGCCACTACCTTTCCCCATCTCCCTAGGCGGTTAAGCCAAACAAATAGGGAGCCTAGCTCTGGTACCACTTGTAGGATCAATGGCCCGTAGAAGGGGGGGTTGAATATGGGCCTTCTTTTCAATTTTTAAGACATGAAGAAAACCTTAGTCTATCAACTAGTGTTGCCCATCTAAAAAGGTTTTTTTCTCTACTACTAAGCACACTAACAAGAGTTTCCTTAGCAAATATCACACTAAGAGATATGGATCACCCTAGTCAAGATAAGATGCAAACAAGCAACTTAAAGAGAACAAAGGCAAGGAAACTTAAGTGCGGGTATTAGGTGCTGAAAATAAATGCAAGAAAGTAGAGAGAGAGGTACAAGAGACGACCGAATTTTTTCCCGTGGTATCGAGAAGTTGACGCTTCCCCCTAATCCACGTTGGAGCACTCACTAAGAGTATTACTCCCCCTCAAGTCACCAAGACTCAAGTGCTCACTAAGAGTACCCGTTCTCCATCTCCGGAACGGTGGGTCTCGAACCGTGTACACCAAGCTTTCTTGAGGCTCCCACAATCTCCAAGAGCTCACCAAGAACCCCCAAAGCACCAAGACCGTCTAGGAGCCGTCAAACTCCAAGAGTAACAAACCTACACACCTTCACTTGACCTGAGCACTCAGCTAAGCCATGTATGCACCTTGAAACCCTTGATCACTAAGAAAGAGCTACTCAATCAAGAGGAAGAGAATCCCAATGAGCAAGAACACAATCTCCTTCTCTCCTTGGCTGCTGTAGATCTTCAGAGTGGCAAAGGCAGCTCAAGAGATGCAGGGGGGTCATATTTATAGGCCTAGCAAGGGAGGCTAGCCGTTGGAAAAGTTTCCCTGAAAAGTAGTACCGTCGGATGAACCGATGGTTCCCCCCAAGCAGGCGTCGGATCATCCGGTCACACACATGCCCCTATATAGCCGTTGAACCTAAGTGACCCAGACATTGCACCGACGCAATGTACCGACGCACCGTCGGTCTATCCGGTGCTGAAGAGCACCCACTCGGTGCGGTACTGTGTAGTTCAAACACAGGCGTCGGATGAACCGCTGAGTTGATTCTGAAGCGTCGGTTCATCCGGTGCTGAAGCAATCCTTTTGGCGCGTCTCTGTATGATTTGAATGTAAGCGTCGGATGAACCGTTGAGTACCCCGTCGGATCATCCGGTGCTGAAGCCGTTGAAGCTCAATCAGTACTGTTACCAAACCCTAAGGCATCGGATGAACCACTGCCTGTACCGTCGGTTCATCCGACGGTCCCTTTTGAAATCCCTGGCCGCTAAATTCATCCGGCGCAACTAGAAATGCAGGCGTCGGTTCATCCGACGCTATGCTTTGAATTTTAACTCGTCCAATTCAAACGCCTTTGAGTTTTCCGTTGATTCTTTTGCTTCTACTTTGCTTCCATGATTACTTTGAGCTGTTTATTATCCAAGGAACTTGAGTGTGCATATTTTCATGGCTTTTGGTGCATGGTCAAGCTACTAGTGCATGAACCCCTCTTAATAGTAGGGTCAAACACTACAAACTAGCAATCCAAATGTCCTTCATCACCTTGTGACACTTGGAACTAACAAAGTCCTTAGCCTTGTAGTATTTGTCCATTGGTCATCCATAAATTCAAATTGAGGGGTCTCTTTTCATTCAATACTCATGACAATAACCCAAGATATAATCCGCTACAAAACAAAGGTTAGTCACAAGCATATGGTTGTCATTTATCACCGAAACACACCCTTACCAAAGGTGCGAAAGGGCCTAGATGGTTACACCCTTTCTGTTTGCTGATGAGTGGCCAAAATATCCCCCAAGACAGGATCGCACCAAGGAGGGTGGAGATGTTCACAAGGTGCGAACAAATCATCCCCGCGCCGACATATGTCATGCTAAAATCAAAGAAGAATCTGAAACCAGCAGAAAGTGAGAATCATCCATATGCTGAAATTTTGGAGATATTTAAGGAAGAATTAGCAAAGTATGTATATTTACGTTTGTTTCCAAGCCTTGAGACCAAATGTCGGGAACTGAACAAAGCCACAGATATCACCACCTGTATAGAACCATTGGAAAAAACTCCACATGAAGCTGAGCCCAAAATACTTCAGAAACCCACGAACTTGCATCCTGTTATTTGGGAAGTAAAATAGACCATTTGGATCGGTTACTCATCAGGTGATGCTTGAGCTAACGGCAGCCTAAAGATGAACCTAAGAGAGGTGGGGGGTGATGAAATCGATACTTTGCATTCTTATCTCCTTGCTTGGTGTGGAAACCGTTTATGAGAACAGCAGTTGCAGTTCCACTAGGGTAAGTTAACTTGTAGTCAATGACTAAAACCTGAAAATGTCATGTAAATGAGTGACAATACTGAGTAAAATGAGTGCTGGTACTATAAAGAAAATTCACCTATTAAATTTGTAAACATCACAACTGCAACTTAATGCATTGCCCTGAACCGTTAGTTCATGTCGATAGTTGGTAAAACAAATCCTAGACCACCAATTGGTGTAAAATCTGACTTGGCTAGCTAAGCTATTTGGTATGGAACAAACATCCCATATTTTTAGAAAGATGCCTCATTTATAACTTGAGTTTGACACTTGAGGTTAGTATCTTTTCAATAATAATGACGAGAAAGCTTAAAAAATTATGTATGGGCATCCAACTTTGTTCCAGTTGAGCCTACATGTGTCCTCCTACATGGGATCTGAAGGTGGAAAAACTCCTTTGGAAAATTCTCCTTCCATTCTCTTTGCAGATAGACAAAAGAAAATGACTACAAAACCCCTCACTACTACTGTATATGATCTAAAGACTATTCGATGCACGCATGTAGAGCAATTTGTGAGAGAAATTAAACATTGGCACACCTTTCTGAGGGGAATCAAGCTCAGGAGGCCCGAGAAACTGATTGCCGCCATGAACCCGGCCATCCAGCCGAATCCAGGGTCCTTGTAACTCCCCGGCACGTTGGCCGGCGAGTTCCCGGACAGCTCGTACGTCTTCTTGTCCATGCCCAGCAGCGTAGAGCCGAACCCTCCTGCAAGCGCACGCACGAATCGATCAGTCACTGCGTTCCAGGCCGCGCGCTGAGCAGAGCAGAGCAGTTGACCGGCGAAGGCGATGGTGTAGCAGGCGACGGCGCAGGCCCCGATGACGCAGTTCTCCTGGCGCGTGAAGGGTCGGTGCTCGACGCCGAGGCGTTCCAGCACGCGCGTCCACCCGCGGAGCGCGAGGAAAGCGATGAGCGCCGCGGAGACGTTCAGCGTGGGTAACTGCCCCGTGGTGAGCAGGATCTTCATCACGATCACCGTGAACATGAACCCGATCAGCAGCGCCGCCACCATGCCGCGGAGGGTCACCTGCTCGCGCCACGGCTGCACGTGCTCCTTCTCGCGCGCCGCCGCCGGGTCGGACTCCATGTCCTCGGGCTCGAGCTCGTGCTTCTCGATCTCGTCGCCGCCTCCGCTGCGGCTGCGGGCGCGATCCGCAACGTCGACGTCCATGGCCCCGGCGTTGCTGTTAAGCTGTTTTGCCTTGCCTACCTCAGTACCTCCCCGGCAGCAGGAAGCCACAAGCTGAGGAGAAGCGCAGAGGCTGATGAAGTGATGATCACAGAGGTTTAGCGAATTTACGCTAGCAGACGGATGAGATTGGGATGTCAATTGTATCGGAGCTTTATATAGGGAAATCTTTAATAAAATGTCAACTCATTTGAAAAATATATTCCAAAATCTGTGTTCGGTTTGCTTATTGCTACAGTATTTTTCTCTCACAACAAATCTGCCGACGCAGTCAGCACACAATATTTTTCTCTCACAACAAATCTATCTGCCAGTAGACCTGCCGAACGGTGCAGGCAATCGAATGTTGCCGCCCACTTTACCACTCCCGGGACAAATAAGACCAGAGCAAGGGGCCTACTTCATGCCGCTTTGCTAAACTTGGATCGCTGAATTTGCATACCAAATACTATTGCAGCAAGGCAATCAGTGCTTTAAACCGTTGACTTCGCCAAAGTAATAAAGATATAAAAAGCTTAATCAACTGGAGGGAACTCATGTGCCATTATTGTTTCCACAGAAACAGTTTAAGAAAGAAAGCATCACCGGCAAGGAAGTATAGATAATTGGGAATAATTTACGATCAATTTGCATCATTGTTTGATGCTGGGGAACTGGTCATGATGTTGGATTATCTAGGTCACTACCACCGTCGACCACGTATATCTTAAAAAAATCATAGTTCGAGATTAAAAAATATACAAAAAATTGTAGTTTTCGTCAAAATCTTCAATTCCATAGCTCAAACTGTTTTCATTTGAAAATCATCTTGATACTCAAATAATCGATATTATATTCAAATTTAAAATTTGATGATTTTTTTCTCTCGACAACATATCTTTAAAAATTCATAATTCTTTCATATAAATTCGGACAGAGGTAAACTCTACACCAAAATTGTATATTTCGACGAGATTTATAGCTTTGTAGTTCAAAATGTGTCCATTTGAAATGATTTTGGTGCTCAAATGTGACACAATGTTTAGATTTAAAATTCAAATTTTTAGATGTAAATAATATGTCGATTATTTGAGCATCAAAATGATTTCGAATAAAAAAGTTTGAACTACAAAGTTGTAGATCTTGATGATAGATATAATATTTTTATAACTTTTATCTTCATCCCATGTAGCACCTTGACGCCGGTTCAAACTGTGGTTTTGAAACCGCGTCTAAGTATAGTTTTGAAAAAATGTGATATGACAGTATATTTTTGCAAAATCATAAAAAAAAGTATTAAAATTAAAAAATCCAGAGTTTTTGTAGCGGTCGACAGCCCATTCTAATTTAGCTGTGGAATCCTTTAGCTGTCTTGTTGCCCCCCGCGAATTTTTTTTTCTCTATTTTGTAAAAATAAATGGTCCGTCAGAAATTTAGCAGAACTATACATCTGCCGCCGTACCCCCGTGCGGCACGGCGGCAGGGGCCGTGACCCACTGGCAAGGGCACATACCGCCGTGCCACACGGCGGTAGGCGCCTACCGCCAGGCGGCAGCGTGGCCTCCAGCAATCGCCGTAGGCCACGGCGGTAGGTCCTTACCTACCGCCGTACCCTACAGCGGTAGGTTTTTTTATGGTAAGTTTCATTTGTTTGAAGCATTGATACTTAACGACGAACCATTGATACTTAACGACAAATCACAGAAACAAACAATGGCACGTACGACACAAATACCCTAACTTTGTGCCGCTACTAGTCCTAACGTGTCTTAGGGAATTTAGATAAACGATTACAACATTTGTAGTCTAGTTGTACGAGTAGTACCCGGAGAACCCGGACATCATAGACCCGCCGGAGTGCTGGGAGGGCATGTAGTACCCGTACCCCGGCGGGGGTGGAGTTGGATCAAACGGTGGCGGGGGTGGAGTTGCTGGTGGAGTGTTGTCCTTGTCGTGGCATGGACAGCAGCAGAACTCGTCCTCACAGCCGGTGTTCGTCTTCACCACCATTGGTCCGGTCACCGGTCCGTCGTCGTCGTTGGTAGATGTCGGATCTGGAGAAGCCAATGCCGACGCGAGCTCTTGCCTTAGGTTGAAGATGACAACATCCTCGAGGTAGTTGATGTACTGTTGATACGGGTCAATAGCTGGGGGATCCACCCATTGCACGAAACCGTAGTTATCTGGTTGGTCGGAGTACTGTAGAAACCATGATTACATTTGTAAACCATAAAATGATGAAGGACAAAGGCCAAGGAGTTTTGCTTACCCATGCTCGTGAGCAATGCCAGAAGCGTCGACCAGAGTTGTTCCATCCCTGGTAAACCTGCATCACACAGAACTCACCGTGTGCACACTTTGGCCAGTTCACCGTTAGATTTGGTGCGTACTTTCTAACATCACGCATGGATTTGAAATCTCTCTTATCTAAGACTGGAAAATTGTTGTTGAACTCTGGATCTTGCTGGCTCCATAGTGCTGGATCGAGGGAGCCATCATCATCCCCAGTCCAGGAACTCATTGGTGCTTGTTGTGTTGTGAAGTGACACTGGAGAAGAGTGCTCACATATATGTAGGCAATGAAGCAGACTGGACGGTGGGCCATTCGATCCGGGGCAAGAAAAACGGGCAGTGACTCGGAGGAAACACACCCTAGTACTAGGTTCACTGTTTGGTGCAGTGACTCACAGAAAACACACCCTATGTGTTCACTGTTTGACGCAGTTACTCACAGGAAACACACCCTAGTACGAGTTTTACTGTTTGCAGAAACAAGATCTAATGCATCTGAAATCAAGTTCTTAAAGATACAAGCCGACTCTAGAGGATGATGAAATGAAATCATAATTTTTAGGGATACAGTAGCACTCGGCGTCTAGTACTCTACGTCTACCGGGTACAACGGAGGTATTTCCCCTTCCTTATGGCATCCGGCCCAGCTTCCTTAGCCCGGCGAGCTCTCTCCCTCTTCCTCTCTCTATCTGCTTCACGGGCCGCGGCCGCTTCACGTTCTTTCATCTCCCGGCGAATGCGAATTTCTTCCTGCTGCTCCTTACGTTTTTCTTCTTGTTTTTCTGCCTCAACCATCCTTTGCCACCTCTCACGTGTTGAACGACCCATCGCCTCGATGTAACGCTTGTCTTGTTCGGACTGCTCACAATCTAGCCACTGCATAAAATCACAGAGAGGAGGTGGAGTCTTTTTTCAAAGACAAGTTAGCACATAATAAAATAGCAATGACATATTAGTTATTTAGTAATGCAGTTTGTTCTTACTTTTGGTCTAACATTGCGACATGGTGGGAGGGGGTCATGCTCGTAGTTCACGCACATGAAGAACCTCATCCCGTAGCAGTACCCGAGAACGTTGCACTTGACAAGCTTACAGTTGTCACCGCAGTAGCACATAGGAGTGTGGATCCCCTTTGGCACCGCAACCTTGTCCTTCCTACTGGTGAGCAACTCCAAGTCCAACTCAGGACCCGAGGAAGCCATTGCAAGCCTACAAAAAAGATGAGAAATATGATAATTCAATACATGTTTCATTTGAAATTAGAGAACAATACATAACAGGATATGATAATAAATTTGAAGGCAAGAAGAAAACAACAAGCAAATGAAAAGGTAGTTCAATTATTACAACACGATAACATGCATAAGTTCTGACGGTGTTGCAAATTAAATGGTTCAAATATTACAAGACCTTGCCAAATTAAATGGTTCAAATATTACAAGACGATAACATGCATAAGTATTTCAAATATTACAACACGGTATCACTGCATTCCTTCGGTGTAGCGACGGGAACGACGTCCACGTGCACTAGCTGAAGGTGCTGGAGAAGTGGCAGTGGAAAAGTAAGATGGTTCGGTGCATTTCTTGTAGGAGTGTCCTGGATTGTTGCACTTAGAGCATATCTGCACCGGAGGTCCAGCTTCAGTCTCGTCCATGTTGTTCCTAATCCTCTTCTTCTTGCGTCGACCGACACCTTGGCACATGGTTGGATCTGGATTTGGTATGTACAACGCATTGTCTTTGGGGTCTTGAGTGAAAGTTCCAAGATGCAGGTAGCCCTCAATAGTGTGGTTCCAAGTGTCTAGAATGGTTTGCTTGAAAAAGTATTTAGGCACGTAGCGACCCCAATGGTTATTCTTTGTTGCAAGGCATGCAACGATCACATGTGAGCAGGGGTAGTGTAGCAGCAGTGGCTTCTGGCAAGAGCATGAGCATGTCTGATTCCCAATAACTGTTTGTTGTATTGTTATTTCACCATTCACTTTTTGTGATTTGGACTGGCAATTTATCTGATATTTCCACTGAACTTCCTCGCCAGGATCACGACGTAGAGGTTGTGGGTAAGCTCTGTGAGCAAGAGCAGCCTTCTGTTTTGTGGTCAAGTACTCAGTCATCCATGTTGAATACACCTTTTGACAGTCCTGCATAGCTGCATGTGCTGCAGTAGCACGCTCAAGAAAGTACTTCATTGTGCGGTACAAGAAGAACTCAATGATACCAACAAGAGGGAGAGCTCTGGCACCACGCAAAACCGCGTTGTAGACCTCAGCAAAATTTGTTGTCATTATCCCATGCCTCACACCTCCCTTATCAAACAGGAGACACCATTTCTCCTTAGGCTCTTTCTGAATTCACTAGTTAAAGGTCTTCACAGCACGTCCCCTTCTTCTTCTGACATTTGGAGCATCTAGCCCCACGTCCTCCAGAGAAACTGGCTCTTCCTCGGGTTCAGTACTAATTGGCTTCTTAGCTATCTCTTCTGATGCTTTCTTTGTCAGATCATCTAATTTTTGCCATAGCTCGTAGAACTTTTTCTCCTGATTGGTCGAACATAACCGCTTGAACAATTGTGTAAGTTCTTTGTTCTTGAACTGGCTATGAAAGTTTGCTCCCATATGCCTCATGCACCACCTGCTATGCACATCTGGCCATTGTGCTGCTCTGTTACGTTCTTCACTACCTTCTTTGATGTCATTAATGGCCTGCAAAATACCTTTGTGTCTATCGTGTATCACACACACGTCTGACACATCTCCCACCACCATCTGCTTCAATCTCTCCAGAAACCAATACCAATTGTCACCATTCTCTCCCTCTGCAAAAGCAATTGCCAATGGCAACAACTGATTGTTGCCATCTGCAGCCACAGCTGTAAGGATTGTGCCCTTGTATTTTCCTGTTAGGAATGTGCCATCTATGCAAATCACTGGTCGACACTGTTTGAATGCAGTAATAGTTGGACCCAATGCTAAGAATGCCCGCTGCAAGACTTGCTTCCCTGGCCTTGATACAAGATTATAAGTCTTGATATCATAATAACTATCAGGATTGAGCGTGGCAATTGTGTTCAGCAATCGAGGCAGATTGTCATAGGATGCTTCGTAAGTACCCCACCCCAACTCCAATACCTTCTTCTTCGCCATGTATGCCTTACCATAACTTATCAGGTACCTAAATTTCTCCTTAATTGCCAAGATAATGGACTTGGGCTCATAAGCAGGATTTTCCACAATCTTAGCAAACATCTGGCTGGCTACAAAACCGGCCGACAAATTACGATGGCTTGCATCTAGCTGGTCAAGTACACAAGTGTGATCCACAACAGACCTGACCTCCCAGTAATTTTTCCACTTGCCCTTGGAAACATACACTCGAAAAGGACAGTTGGGCTTCACACATTGTACATCATATATGTGTGGAGAACTCTTCACTACCCTGAACTCTCTCTGCAGAGTAAGGGTGGCCCACCTCTTCACTGCATCCTTCACCTCTACTGCACTCTTATACATGGCGCCAACACAAACCTGATTATCTCTATACTCCCAGGACACATTCTCACCAGGATTGACAGATAGCTGTGAGAAATTGTAACTGTCCCAGTTCCTTGGCACTAGCGGGTCATCCTCATCGTCTGAGGAGTCCTCTTGCAACCCACGTTCATCGTCACTGGCCTCCATTTCGTACTGCCTGAGTACTTCTTCATTAACTTCCCCCTCGTCAATTTCACCACGGGCCTCAAAGGGTGTGTCACCATCTCCTTCTTCTGCCTCAGTGGCAGCACCATCTCCTTCTTCTGGCTCAGTTGCAGGACCATCTCCTGCTTGTAGTTCAGCCTCACCCTGGTGAGCAGCACTACCCTCCTCATGCACTTGACTACTAGACCCAGCCTTATGAACAACTTGGATAAACAACATCACAGACAAACCAATTTGACATGCTGTTTTGATATAACTCCTTCAATGTTCAGTACCTTGAAGTGGCATAAGCTCCCAATATACTGCCTCACTCCTGTTGATTAGAGCCATAATGGACAAGTCATGTTGCTCTGCATCTACATGGAATGCCTTATAAAAAAAGTTGGTTATGGACCCCCAAGTTCTTTGGGCTGCTCTTCTAATCACATGGTCAACCGAATCAAATTCTGACAAGTCAACTCCATGTTCACCATATCTAATCTGCCCATTACCGAAATACAACTTGACATTAACTGCATCCGACATGTCTGACAGCATGAAAAAAAAATCGCTATTAACAAATGGATCTGTAACTACAAAATATATCTACTCAGAGCTACACTAAAACTACAATTTTACTAATCGATCTACACTAAAACTATAATTTTACTATGCAGGTCTACACTAAAACTATATTTTTACTAAGCAGATCTACACTAAAACAGTACTTCAAAATATGAATTATCACAGTTATATTAAGTACCAGAGTATTTACCTCTAACGAGACGAAAAACCGGCAGAGCTTCGCACCTTCGCCACCTCCTCCTCACTCCCTTCTCTTCTCCCCCCTCTCTTTCTTTTTTTCGAATTATTATGACATTTTCGACTGAATTTCGGCCTTATATAGGCAGCAGATCCTAGCGCCGTGGGGCACGGCGGTACCAGGCCTGCAGCCGCCGTGCCCTACGGCGCTAGGACCTACCGCCATACCCCACGGCGGTATGTCCCTACCGCCGTGGGGTACGGCGGTATGTCTGGCGGACGCTACGGGCCCACGCCTGGCCGTGGGTCACGGCCCCTGCCGCCGTGCCGCACGGCGGTAGGACCCCTACCGCCGTGGGGTACGGCGGCAGATGTATAGTTCTGCTAAATTTCTGGCGGACCATTTATTTTTGCAAAATAGAGAAAAAAAATATAAAAAAATCCCCCCCCCCCGCCCTGAATGTTTGGAATGCAGCAAAAGGCCAGAAGAACTGACGGACATCCAGCCCAATACACAGTATAGTAACAGCCTAATGGAATATCCTACGACCATATGATTTGAGCCCAAAACACACTCGACTTTTCAAGTGCCCGCAGCGGCGCGGGCGGTTGACCGACCAGACCGCCGCCCTGGCGTTCGCGCGGTCGCGCGCCTCTGCTTGCTTCTCCTTCCCACTCGCCTCCCCACCGACCAACCCGAATTGTCAACTCCGAATCCCACACGCCACCACATGGATCCGCCGCCCTCCCCACGTCGCAGATCCCGAGCAACCATCGGATCTCCCGCCCGCCGCGTCATTTCCCGTTTATAAATCCGTTGCGCCAGCAGAAATGCACAACCACTTCTACAAGCGGCCGCTGAGCTTAACCGAGCCTTCCTATTGGTTCGGATTCTCTCGGTTGCTGTGTCCGGGCCCGCATGCATGTAGCAAAGCTGGAGTTAGGGATGCCGGATTCATTGGGTCAACCCAACTACCCATTACCCATAATCAAGTTTTTGGTGTAAATACCCAGTGGGCCAACCCAAATAAAAAGTAGTGTCAAATGGTGTCGGACGCGTAGGGTCATTTGGGTAACCCAGAAAATGAATCGATCTCCCAACCTCCTGTTCGGTGTGGCGGCGCAGAAACGTTCGCCGCCAATCTTGCGCCGCCTTAGTGGACGGCCGGCTCCTCCCTCTCTATCTCTGTCTCCATCGAAGAGCGGCGGCGGTGCACGACTCTTCTTCAGCATCAACGGCACGACACAGAGTGCGCCCAGAACGGCGAGAACAGCGGCCACTCAAAGAAACCGTCCCCCGAGGAGGAGAATCCGGAGCACGACGGGACCAGGATTGCCTCCTCGACGACAACTCGCCGCGAGCGGGCGCTGCTGCTTCTTCCTCGCGGGTCCCATCCTCTGCTTCTTCAACGGCGACGTCTTCCTCCGCTTCGCTGCTACCTCCATCGGCGCAACCGATCGTGCTCCGGCAGCCGCGAAACGCGCGCCGTCGTTGGACTTGGAGCCGGGGGCCGTGGCGCGGGACAAGAGCACGGCCTTGCTGTGCAGGACACGAATGGCGTCGAGCTCCGCCCTCATCCGCTCCTGGAAGTCGCTGCTACCCCGACGCAGGGATGGTCGACGCCTTGCCGTCGAATCCGTCGCGACAGTGCTTGTGCGTGGGCGCAGAGGACACCACGGCTTCAGCGCGGCGGACCGACCCCCTGGCCGTCACGCCGCAAGTCACTAGCGCGCCCGGACGCTGGTGGAGAAACGTGGGCGCGCCGACGGTGGTGGCGCCGAAGTCGAGGCAGAGGGCGATGGGAGGAGCGAGGCTGCACATGGTTGCTGTAGCTAGCAAACGCGAGCGAGAGCTCCTCCGACGGCCGCGACTAACAGCGACCGGGTGGGGGATGGCGCGGGAGAGCAACGACTCGACCCCCACCGCCTGCTACTCGCCATGGCTGCCGCCCGTGACCTGCATCAGACGCGACAGGGCGCGGTGGGTGGTGGACTGGTGGGTCTGTTCTATCACCATTGGTGTTTTTTCTTTGACCCATGAGTAAGAGATGTTGTGGATTAGTGTAACCCAAAACCCAAAATTAGTAATAAGTTGACTGGGTCAGCCACTGGTTCACCCATTGGGTACCCACTTGTATGCTTAGCTAGAGTTGTTTCTTTTTTCTATTCGTGTGAGGCCTACTTTGGTCAAAGGAAAATTTGCCTCGCCCGCCAGCCATCCTGCCTCACGCTCCAAACTTTTTGCCTCACCCGCCCAAACCCGCCGCGGAGTCTGGAGACGAGGGAGATTGAATTTTTTTCGGCTGACTGCTCCTTCCGTGGAGCCCCAAACCCTAGACTTTATTTCCCCAATCTCACATTCAAGTCATGAGTGGCGGCACCGGCTCTCCCCCACTCGTCGACGGCAGGCTCGTGCCCGACGGCTCCCGCGAAGGCGGCCCTCTATCTCGCGGTGGTACCGCCGCCGCTGCACGCGTGTGCCGTGGGGCCTGCCACTGGTGGGCGGCACCATGAAAACCCATTAAGTTTTGTTGCTACCACATGAAAATCAAAAGTAAGGCACATTTTAGAACCAAGAGAACAGAAAAGTTCTCACTAAATCATGATACCCAGAAGGCACCTTTTAGAACCAACATTAAGGCAAAAAAGTTTTCATGACCAACAAGTGAGGGAAAAGAATAAGAGACATCACTACATCAAAGATATATAAAAAATGATGTTCATGCGAATAAATATCAATTACAAATGCTATGGAACCATTTGAACATTTCAAGTTTAGGTGTGATCAAAACAAAGCACTACCAGGTGCAACTTTATGTATTTATCAGGAACTTAACAACACCCCTTTGAATCCTCCCCAAGAGTCTTGTGGTCAAAACATTTATGAGTACCTTTTGATTTGATCAGCGCAATAGACAGTTTTCTAAAAATACCAACAATAAACTGACAAAGTGGAATAATAACATTTGCAAATAAGTGCACAACTATTCTAAAAAAAATCAAAGTATGGCACATTTTACAGTTATACGGACTGAAAATTTCCCATCACAAGTGGAAAAAGAAATCTGATGGAAAACAAGAACATCAGAGAGAAAAGTTGGACAAACTTGCTACAGGCTTAGGCAGTTTTCAAATGAGATGAACTTGAACATATAAAGGTGTATTTCACATGAACTCAACCAGGGGTTGTTTCATAAATTTTGATGAAAATGATAAATTCTTCATGGAGGACATTGCTTCATGCGAGTTTGTACTGTGCATCCTCACAGGAGATCTCACCATCTGCGTAAGACCAAAGCAAATCGTGCATCACTAGATAGCAAAAAACCAGAGGTGGAACATTTACAAGGGGATAAAGAAAAACACTAAGGTCACTGAAATGTAACAAAAATACATCTCAACAGATGTGATAAAAGACCATTTGAAACTGCAACGAGGCATGCATTGTCAGTTTGTCACCTGGCAACAAGTGAATTTACCAACTTCATATTGCCAAGAATGAGGGAATAACTCTGCCAGATCAGTGAAATAGTGCTGCACTGAGAAATAACTTAGATCTATTAAATAGTTCAAACAGACAGCCCTAAATAAAAATTCTTCTTTAACAAGAGCCAGTCAAAGGAAGTACCCGGATTGTAACAAAGAATACAGGTGAGACTCGATCTTTGAGCAAACCTGGTCCTGTAGAATGTAGATCCACTGGGATGGAGATGCAGCCGTCAGCGCAGGGGCATCCCAGGGTACCGACACTAATAGGGGACCTCTTCACCTAAGCATCCCAGGGACTTCGCCGCCTCCATGCTTGCCGCCGCTTGGCACTGATGTAGATCTCGTCGGTGGAAGCATGTGAGAGAACGAGAGTCGAGAGGTGTGAATGGGGGAATTTTTTGGGACACAGATGGGAAGGACGGTGTATGTGCATACTGCCGCCTCATTGGCCGTCTTCAAGGACTCCATCTCCACAAGTTCCACCTTCTCGTCGCCGGCGGCGGCGTGTGCAGGTTTGGGCAGAGCGAAAAAGAAGGAGACGGATGGATAGGATAGGGTTGAAATGAGCTGGGCGGTAGTGAAAGACTGAGAAAGGGATCTTTTTTTTTGCCTCACCAAGCCAGGCACATAACATCTTCACTCCCGAGAGGCCTTTCTACCGTGAGGCAAATTTCCAGCTAGAGGCACCAACCAGGCGCGCCATGGGTTGACCGGATGGGTCCCGCCAGATTAAACAACCCCGCTGAGGAGGAACTTTTTCGCATGCAGGTGGAATCCTTTTGCCGCATGCGACCAATCAGAAGCCCAGCATGAGCTCCGCGGCCGCCATTGCAAGTGGTTTTTTCGCTCTGAAAAACAACACACCAAGGAGTACAAGTGCCATTCCCATCTGACAAACATATAAGACTAAAGCGCAGGTTACAGGTGTACCTGGACGTAGAGCGTCTCAATGTTTGGGAAGCATCTCAAGACACTGGGCATGAAATTAAGGTGCTTGCTTGTATGATCCAAGCTCCACCTGGATTGATAGCACCTGAACGCTGGGAACAGTAGTGGTTGGGCTTGGCACAATGTCAGCCAACAGTCAATGTGCACAGGGAGGAGCGTGATTGACGGGGTGGGTCACAGTGGCGGAGCCAGGAAAAGAAATTAGGTGGGGCGAGTTCTAACAACAGACTAAACCAAAATGAAACACACAACAATTCACACATCAATATTCTACAATTGCACAAATTTTATGCGAAATTTAAAGATGTAACCTAAAATTTGAAGAATAAAGACATAAATTAGCAAGTACTAATAGTTTTGGGCACTATGAGCCTTTGAGCTACCACAGATTTAGCTGGGGCAGCTGCCTCAGCTAGGCCCAACGTGGCTACGCCACTGGTGGGTCGGCCGTGGGTACGGCGGGCGGGTAAGCTCGGTGAGCGGTGAGAAAAAAAAAAGTCGATTCCACCAAAAATATTTTCTAACGTCGAAAAATGGTACCCCTCCCCTTTCGTCTTGCAGTTGTGACGATTTTGGTGGGCCTCACTAACCAGTGGGTCCTCCTATGAGAGGTACGAGATAAATCTTTTGGTGAGAATTATTTTAAATAAAAAATAACTAGTTTTTTTTATAGTATTGATGATACATGCGTCGAGCGCCATCCACCAGCTTGTAGTTTGTGGGCGTGGGGATGAACACGCCGGAGCGCGATGCAAGGACAGCCACTTGGAAGCTCTGCACTTTGTAACTGTGTTCCCATAAATAGCAATACACGGAACAGAGAAGCTGCCGCTTCGCCGCAGCACCAACTCAGGTGTTCCACGTGTCCGCGTTGGCTTTGGGTGCGTTTCCAGTGTTCATCTTCTTGGTCTTCCGTCTCGCCGGCCACCTCGCCGTCGGCTAATTCTCCGCCGATCCGAGCGTAACCAAGCACGTAAAAGGTGATCTAATTGCTCTTTGTTCCACTCTCTCCGGCACTTTTAGTGTCGAGGCCTGCAGCCCACCCTGACACTGACACCCTCATCGTCATCATTGGCAATGATAGGATGGGGCGGGGCTCCATTGTTGCTCTCGCAGCAGCGGCGGCAACGCTGCTGGTGTCGCTGCCGATGCTGCTGGTGTCGCTGCCGGCCGCGGACCCGTACGAGCAGGAGAGCCGCCGGAGGTTCGTGGAGTGGAAGGCCAAGTGCAGTAAGTCTTATACATACGCCGGCGAAGAGGAGTGCCGGTACGCGGTGTTCAAGGATCGTCTCCGCCGTATCGCCTGGGCCAGGGCCGCCGGGATTCCATCTGGCCTCAACGGTTTCAGCGCCACCACCGTTGAGGAGTTCAAGTTCTACCACGGCTACCTCAGGCACGGGCCCCGAGTGGGGGGCAAGTTGTTCGAGCAGGAGATCCGCCGGATGTTCGTGGGGTGGAAGGCCAAGTACGGCAAGACCTACAGAGACGTCGGTGAGGAGAAGTGCCGGTACATGTTGTTCATGGGCAACCGCCGTGTCGTCGTCCGGCTCAATGCCACCGCTGGCGGGCAAAACATGTATGGCCTCAACCAATTCGGCGACCTCACTAACGAGGAGGTCCAACAACGCTGCTACCCGGAGATGGAGGATCGAGAGCTGAGCGCCAGGTGCCAAGCCGCCGTCCCCGACCCGGGCTCTGACACAGTCTACGAGAGGCTGATTTGGTACCAGGTAATCATCTTGCTGACGACTATTTTTAGTTTATTGTTGTTTCTTTACATGTGGTTGCTGATTACCATTTTTTGCATCAAATGGGGAGTGGATTTTGTTTGGTCAACTGCACGAGTTTCTTTCCACTAGACTAGAAAACTTTGAGGTAGCCGGTGGCGATTTTGTTGCCTTACGAATCTAAGTGCAAAGGTCTAAAATAAAAACGAATCTAAGTGCAAAGCTGCTAGAAAATACTAATCTTGATGTTATCCAGGTATAGTTCATGTAGTTTGATATACAATTTAGGATTGGGATATATTATTATATTTATCAATTCATAAATTGATATAGTTTCTATCACAACGTGCCTGAATTTTCTAGTTTGATAATCTGGCCTGGAAGGTTTCCAAAGGATCCAGGCTGCAATTAATTTACCTGTCTAGGAGAGTAAATTTATCGTACTCATTGGTTATATTCAAATCATTATGATTTACAATAATTACTAGTCCTAATGGAAGAAACTAACACGGTGTTGACATTTTTTTCGGTCGAACACACGAGTGCGCTAGTTCGCGCGAAGGTCGGAAATCAACTCGTCGAAACACCCGGCACGTGCCGGTCAGACCGCCTGGGAGGCGCGGTCAGACCACCTTGGACAGGAGCGTCGCCGAAAACCTAAAATCGCTGCTCCGGGAGGGACCCTGTCGGGAGTAACGCGCCTAGGGTTGTTCTAAGGTCGGCAAGGCCATTTAGAACGTCCTCAACAGCCGGGGAGACGAAAGAGGAGAGCAAATGGGTTGGAAAAGCTAGGGTTTAGAGAAATAAATAGTAAATTTGATAAGTTCGATTGGATGTTAGTTCTCAATCGGCCACGACCCATTATATTTATAGGGTGGGAGGTCTTGCCCTGCAAGCAACGCCTTACGTCTCGGAAATCACAAAAACTCCTAATTCTACTCAGACTCGGGGTACCCCGGTCAGACCGCCCCCGGGGTGCGGTCAGACCGCCTGTTGCCGGACCGGCTACAGGACCCGCGGTCAAACTGCCTAGTGCACGCGGTCTGGCTGCCTATCCAGCTTGATCCGGCTTAGGTGTCATTTTTGGGTGTCAACATATACCCCCTTGTTTTTTTATTAAAGCTTACGTGCTAAAAAAATAAAATAAGGACGATGTAACACTTTCATCGACCATTTTTTGTTCTAAGGGCGATTTTCATCGAAACCAACTATGTCTCCCTCAAGCATCTTGCCAAACACTTGGATGGGATTTCTTCAAAAATCTTCCGTTGAGAGCTCTGGGCAGCTGTTGTCCTTACAAATATTCCACCATATAGGAATTTCTGGAGCAAACTCTTACAATCTTGTATGACCCTTCCCAACTTAGAGACCATTTGCCAAACTTGTTACTCTTAGACCCTATAGGTATAATAGTCTTCCAAACCAAATCTCCTACTTGAAAAGACTTAGCTTTCACCTTCTTCTTGTATGCTCTAGCAGCCCGCCTTTTGTCCTTCTCAATTGCTTCCAATGCTTCTAGTCGCTTGTCGGTCACTTCATCAATGTTGTCCATCATCAAAGCACAATATGTATCAACATCAAGATTATTTTGCTTTGCGAGTCTATATGCGCCTAGATTTACCTCGACGGGCAAAACGGCCTCTTGACCATATACAAGCTCATAAGGAGTAACTTTAGTAGCACCATGTCCAGAAATACGATGAGCCCATAAAGCTTCGGATATTAATTACCTCATGCCACCTTTTAGGATTATCTTCTACCTTCTTCTTAATGAGCTTGATCAAAGTTTTATTGCTAGACTCGGCTTGACCATTATCTTGAGCATAGTATGGAGATGAATTGAGTAACTTAATGCCATAGGAATTGACAAAATCATGCACCTCTTTAGCTATGAATGAAGTCCCTTGATCCGTAGTCAAAGTTTGTGGAATACCAAACCTATGGATAATATGCTCCGTAATAAACCCAATTACCTCTCGGTGTGTCATATTTTTGAGAGGGATTTGCTTCAGTCCACTTAGTAAAATAATCCGTAGCCACAATCACGAAACAATGCTCAGGAGGATGAATCTTGCCTATAAAATCTAATCCCCAACCTCTGAAAGGCCAAGGCTTGACAATTAGATGCATCAACACAGCAGGCACCAACTGAATATCTCCGTACTTTTGACACTCCTCACATCCTTTGTAGTACCGGAAACAATCAGCTATCATAGTAGGCTAATAAAAGCAAGCTCTCCTAAGGAGCCACTTCATTTTAGGAGCCGATTGATGAGTACCACAAATACCTCCAGGAACCTCTGCCATAGCCAATCTTGCTTGATCAGGACCCAAACACTTTAAAAGTAAATCATCCGCCGCCCGACGATATAACTCATCATTATCCAAGACAAACTTGAGAGCCCATCGTTGGATTTTACTATCAATCAAACCTTTAGGATCCTGTAAATATTCGACCAGAGGCTTTCTCCAATCACCCACTTCGTCCTCAACAGTTTTGGAAGAAACAATGGCCGAAGCGGGATCTTCCTCTGCAGGTCAGACCGGGCAGGGCGATCTGAGCGGGTGGAGGGGGCGGTCTGACCGGCTCCTCTAGGACATACTCCTCGGCTTCGCTAAACACCGGCTTTCGTTCTCGAAAATTTATTTTCCGAACATTATAGCCAGATGCTTGCTGAGCCAGAGCATTTGCCCTTGATTCTCCTCTCGTGGCACATGGCAAATCACAAATTCATCCATACAAGATATAATGTCTAAACATTTATAAAGATAAGCATTCAAAGCACCATTTAGACATTGACATACCTTGGATACTTGCTGTACCACTAACAAAGAATCACCATAAGCTTCTACATGTTTTACTCCCATATTATGTAAAATTTGCAAACCAAACAAGAGAGCTTCATATTCGGTTTGATTGTTAGTACAATCTTGATCCAAACGGTTAAGAGCTTCAAAAACAACCTCATTGGGTGAAATAATAATGACTCCAATGCCACAACTACTTCTACAAACCGATCCATCAAAATGCAACTTCCATGTAGTAAAAGTTAAATAACCGACATGAAAATCAAGTTGCTCATTAATTATATGTTCTACAATAAAGTCGGCTACAAGTTGACCTCTCATTGATTTTATTGGTTCACAATGCAAATCATATTCAACAAGAGCATAAGCCCATTTGCCGACTCTACCACTTAGAATAGGTTTATGCAACATATATTTAATTATGTCAGTTTGACGTGCAACATAGCAAGTACTTGATAATAAATAATGCCTCAACTTGGTACAAGCATGATATAAAGATAAGCATAACTTTTCAATAAAAGTGTACTATGTTTCGGCGTCCAATAATCTTCTACTTTCATAAGAAACAACATACTCCTTGCCATCGGTTTCTTGAGTCAAAACGGCCCCAATAACATTCTCCTCAGCCGCCACATAAAGCCTAAAAGGGACGCCACTCTGCGCTTGAAGAACGGGCGGCGAAGTCAAATAATTCTTGATCTCATCAAAGACCTCTTGTTGTTTTGCCCTCTAAGTAAATTCAGATCCAACTTTCAACCGAAGTAAAGGAGTAAAAGCATTCACCTTCCCGGACAAGTTACAAATGAATCACCTTAAATAATTTACCTTACCCAGGAACTTTTGCAAATCCTTCTTGCAAGTAGGAGCTTGAACCTTTTTAATTGACTCAATCTTTTTAGGATCAATCTCCACACCTTTCTCATGTTCAATGAAACCCAAAAACTTGCCAGCCGACACACCAAAAGCACATTTGAGTGGATTCATCTTTAAACCATACCGACACATTTTTTTCAAATGCTAGTCTTAAATCGGCCAAGTGAGAATTTAATTCGGCCGACTTGACAATAATATCGTCGATATAGACTTCTATGACTATACCAAGTAAGTCATGAAAAATCAAGTTCATAACTCTTTGATAAGTAGCACCAGCATTTTCAAACCAAAAGTCATGACAAACCACTCAAACAAGCCTACAAATCCCGGACATATAAAAGCCGTTTTGGAGATATCCTCTTCGGCCATGAAGATTTGATTATAACCAGCATTACAATCAAGAAAGCTAAGAACCTTATGTCCGGATGCAGAATTAACAAGAAAGTCAGCTATAGGCATAGGATATTCATCTTTAGGAGTAGCTTTATTAAGATCTCTAAATCTATGCAAACACGAAGCTTGTTTGTTCCTTTTTTCTCAACAGGCACAATATTAGAGATCCAATCAGCATATCGAAAGGCCTAATAAACTTAGCATCAAGCAACCGATTGATTTCCTCTTTCACTCGGTCATAAATATCTAGATTAAAATTCCTACAAGGTTGTTTATAAGTCCTAAAACCAGATTTAATAGGTAAACGATGCTCAACTAAATCATGACTTAAACCAGGCATTTCATTATAAGTCCAAGCAAAGCAGTCGACATACTCCTTCAACAACTTTATTAATTCAACTTTAAAAGCAGGATCAATATTCTTGTTTACAAATGTCGGCCTAGGTATAGTGCCATCACCAATGTCTACCTCCTCAAGAGGATCAGCCGACGTAAACCCTTGTCCTAGCTTACCTAAATCATCAAATTCCTCAATGGCTTCACATGTATCATTCGTATGCGCCCGATAGTGCTCAATCCTCCGCTGCAACAACTCCATGTTCGAATCCATCGATTCACATGAGATGATTTAGCTGATTGTTGACCGGCTTTATGACAGCAGGGATGAAACCATCCTTAGAACAGCTTACAAACTTATAATCAGATAAATCTAAGCCAGACAAACATTTTACATCATCATGAATACCTATGTTATGACTATCGGCTATAGCTACACAAGCAGAATTATCATCATGCACTACTTCTTCTTCATCGTCTATCCATTGTATTAAGCATTGATGTAAAGTAGAAGGAACACATTTATTTGCATGAATCCAATCACGACCAAGGATTAAGCTGAAGTTACCTTGTGTCTCGACGAAGAAGGTCGTAGCTAGCGTCTTGCTTCCAACGGTGAGCTCCATGGAGATAACGCCTTTAGCACCTATCGGCTCGCCTCCTCCCACACTGCTGACGGTCATATTAGTCTTCACAAGTTCCTCATATGAACCTCCAAGCTTCTTGAATAGAGAATACAACATAAAGTTGACAATCGCGCCTCCATCCACTAGCATCCGAGAGATAGGCTTGCCATTGATGTGACCCTTCATGTACAAATCCTTCAGATGATTATCTGTATCCTTGGGCTTCTGAAATATAGCTTCCTTTGGCCCAAAGTCAAGATGAGCAAAGTCCTCCTCCAATGGTGCAGAGCCATCCACGGACAAGTGAACCACATTGACATCAAGATTCATGTGCTCTGGAGAAGAACTGTAGTCAACAAGTTGTTCGTCGTCTTCTAATGCAGGTACCGACGGCAACTCGTCATTACAGGCTGTAGAGGTCGAAGAAGCGAAGTCGGGCGGCGTCTCTGGCGAACCCGGTCTGACCGCCTGATCGGCCGGTCTGACCGCCTCTACTGGCGGCTGGACCGCCTACTGCGGTTGAACCACCTCTCCTAGCGGTTTGACCACCTCTGCTTGGGAGGTATCCTTGGCTCTCCACTCCTTCCCTTGCGGTACCATAGGTCTGTAATTATTGAACATCTTGTCCCTCTGTGCCTCCATCTCCTTTTCTTTCTTCTCCCGAAGTCTCAACTGTCGAAGCTTCCTCCTTTGAGTATGAGTTAAACCGGGAGGACACCATCTCGGAAGAAAGTGCTTGGATCAAGCTGGAACCACTTCCACTAGCCTCATGGTCATTAGCAGTAACAAATCCCTTTTGAGTAGGTGTCACAACCTGATTGTTTAGCACAACCGGTCCTTTGCCACTTTTCTCAATGGGAACATCCATTGTACAATCTGTGGTCCTCTCTAGGTCGATGTCCATCTTCTGAACCTCCTCCTCTCTGATCTTAGGCTCGTACACTCGCTTTGGAGAAGATTGAATATTTTTCCTGGACAGCGCGGTCTGACCGCGTGTAAGGAGCGGTCTGACCGGGTTAGCCTACCGGCTCTGAGGTAGGGCGGTCTGACTGCCTGTGGGGTGCGGTCTGACCGGGTGCTCCTGACCAAATCGACGTGGTGCCCAATGGTCTTGAGTAGGTCTTGAAATCCTATCGAGAGCTAGAATCCTCGGTCCTCCCCATCCAGGATGGAAGGATTGTTGATAAGGCACCCACATCACTGCATTGTCATCATAGATCGGGCGAGGTGGATTTGAATTTTACAGAACCCACGATGGAGTAAAGTGATGCCCGTGTTGAGATGATTCACCCCTGAACCTTGTAGCTGCTCTTGGAGGCGAAGACGACCTCTCTTGACGTGGAGGTGATCTCATCCTTTTTTTTAGCGACTGATCGCTTGTAACGGCCTTTTGTGTAGAATACTTGTCGAATAGCATATGAAAAGTTACCTTTGTCTTTGCAACACTCCCCTGATTCTTTGCCACATTAAGCTTCCAGTTTCCAATTTCTGGCCGCTTTGGAATGAGCATCTTTGGGTGACCATGGGGTGGGGCGGTCTGACCGCCCTGTATCGTCGATCTGACCGCCCTAGCCAGTGTTGGCTCGGTTGGTTGTCGACCATACGGCACGAGCGATCCTTGCCCCCATGTCCAGAAGCTTTAACAGTAATCTTGAATGTCTCTCTTCCATCAGGGGTCTTTTCATATGCAACTTCTCTCATTAACTCTTTCCTCTCAAATTGGGCCTTGCTTCCCGACCACCACGTTCTTGCCTTTAGTTGTTTCAACTTGGCTTGGTCGAACTAACACCTTAGGCTGCTGAAGTTCCATGGTATTTTGATAGGAAAAGGTTGCTTATCCACTTGCGTCTCATGAAACATCAAACGACCTTCATTTAGGGCCAATTGAATCTGTCGACGAAATACATTGCAATCATTAGTAGCATGAGAATATGAATTATGAAATTTGCAATATGTACGTCGTTTAATTTCATCAAGTGGAGGCATGGTATGAGAGATTTTAATATTACCAAGTTTAAGTAATTCATCAAATATACGATCACACTTGGAAACATCAAAAGTAAATTTTAGTTCTTCTTGCCAACCTTTAGTAGCCGGCTTAAGTGATGCACAAGAACTAGCTTTAGACTTTGAAGGCCATACAAATTCAGCAACATAAACTTCATTCTCGTCGTTCGAGCTATCAGAATCATATTCAACCATATGAACATTAGACTGACGAGACTTATAGTTTTCTTTGTCTTTATTCAGTTTTAATTCTTGTGACATACCTCTAACAAGAACATTAGCAAGTGAATGAAATTCTATACCCTCTAACCTTTCTCTAATAGAAGATCTTAAACCTTTGACAGCAAGGTCAGCAAGGTCAGAATTAGTGAGCGACAAATTGAAACAACAGTTTTTAACTTCTTTAAAGCACTTTAGGTAATCAGAGACGGACTCCTCTTTACCTTACCGAACCGATGTTAAATCTGTCAATTTTAATTGGTAGCTCCCACTAAAGAAGTGACCATGAAACTTTTGTTCTAATTGATCCCAAGAATCAATTGAATTGGGAGCTAACGAAGAAAACCAAGCAAAAGCGGTACCTATCAAAGATAAAGAAAATAAGCGAACTTTCAAAGAGTTATAGGTACCCGCTTCACCTAGTTGAGCAGTGTATTGGCTAATGTGTTCCCAAGTTGTGCGGTTATCATCACCACTAAATTTGACAAAATTAGGCATACACCAACTAGGGGAAAAGCCACATAATCAAAATCGGATCTATATGGTTTTTGATACAATCTAGTGTTACCCATATTGATACCGAACTTATTTTTCATCATGTTATCCACTTCTTCCTTAAATTGATTAAACACTTTTCTAGCGGCTAACTGAGATTGCATTGAAGCTGCCAAACTACTCACAGGGGGTTGATTAGGATTTTGAATGTGGTGAATGTCATTAAACACATCATTAGGCACACCATAAGATGAAGGAACATTAGGAATAGGTGGTGATGTGTGAGCTATTATGTTGTACACAGGTGGTGCACTACCAGAAGGATAACTATGAACAAGCATACTAGGCACAACTGGCAAAGGCGTAGGCTGTTCCGGGACCAACACTATCTGGCCAGACTGGGCGGTCTGACCGGTCGTGAGGGGTGGTCTGACCGGGGTCGGCTTGAGCGGCAGCGTTTGTCCCGGGTAAAACCCTGCCGGTATCCCATACATAGGTGATTCTCTAGAAGATTCTGGTGATGCCGACACGGTTGCATGAACAACCCCTTGTGTATCTACTAGAGGGATAGTATCATCAAAAATTTCATTGTTAACAATACGCTCACCCTCTACTTCTACAAGGCGAGTAATCACACTAGCAACCAAATTATTCTGATCATTAAACGCACGATCAAACTTATCGGATATAGCAGTTAATTGTGTAACTAGAACAGAAGGAGGGGGAGTTGGCCTTACAGTGGGTATTACCTCAACCTTGTCTTTGTTGATCTTGATTGCCGGCACCTCAAATTCTTGAGTCATCGTCACTTTGCCTACGCGATCTTTCTTGGCGGTCGAGAGGAATGTTGACGGTAGATAACGCGCCAATTTACGAACCGCAAGCGCATGGGTCGGTTATAACTTTTCCCTTAGAGTATCCCCCAAGGTTAATCAATCCGTGGAACAAGTGGATTGCTATGCTCAACTAGGCAGTAACCTTGTTGATTTAAAGCTCTTTATCAAGTGATGATATATATGAGAACTAATCTAATCTAGGTTAAAGAGATTAACGTAGAGAGTGAAAGTATGGAGAGTACAAGATATGTAGAATGCTTGTCCAAGGGATCTAGGATCACTTAAGGATGTAACCACCGAGCAAGAACAAACCGATCTAATCTATCAAAGGTAAAGGTGCACCGAGTTCAATCCTTTCCCTCTCGCATACTAGTCACTACACGAGGGTAATCCGTGATCGAACAATAGGTGCACAAGAAGTTGATGTAATCTAGGGATGCAAGGCTAAGGGCGTGAACCTAGTTCAATATACTTTCCCTCCCGTGTATACACGACGGTAATCAAATAAAGAACAAAAGGAACACGATACATGAAGCTATGAGCGATGCATCCCCAAAGCAAGCCAGCCGGCCATTAAGATTGATGCACCATCAACATGAATACGATAGCAAATAGATCCAAAACATAGGTTTGGTGATTACAACTCAAGATCTCCTTTCAACCCCATGGACAAACAAGGACTTCACCCCATAATGTTACACATTGTAGCGCTGAACATGGTGTAGAATCCTCTGAAGTAGATGTTGATCGGTGAGGAAGATGATCTCCGCCTTGCTTTCTCCCTTGTAGATCCAATCTCCTCTATGTGGCTCCCCCTCTTTGTTTGATCTCTCAAAATTCAATAATATCCTTCACTTGGGCGCCTAGGGGGTTGTATTTATACCCTTGGGGAGCCTTGGGGTGTGCTCCACCTTACCTAGCACGAGATCTTGCTTGGTAGCAAAGCAAACTTGGTTTTCATAAAATCAGCCTCGCCCAGGTTTTCCTGTTTCGCAGTCCTTCCTTGTCGACGTCATATCTCCCACGTACGGACTACAAATAATGCAAATTCGATGTCTAGATTATGTGGCACAAAATTATGTCCAACTGTGGTATTCATTTCTTTCCTTAAAAACGAAGATACTACCCCTTAAACGGCCTCGGAAGATAATTTGTCTGATTTCGGACTTGTCTGCGCAACAGGTATTTCGGGGGGCCATATCTCCTGGCTCCCTGATCCGACTTAGGCCTTCCATATGTTCAAATTTAAGCTCTCAATAGGGCCCACAACTTTGGTATTCAATAGTTTACCATTAGAGGCCGTTTAAGTCTCTGAATTCACGTCGAAAGATCATGCTGTTTCGGGCTGCGCGAATATCTTCCAAGTCGAGTTGATCTCGTGGGTAAATCTCCAAGTCTCATGACGACCTATGGAGCCTTTGGAGTCTTATTCATCTTGTCATTGCACTTGCATTGGGATTCTTTATCCTTCCGAGACATGTGTTATGAACTTCACCCATGAGTGCTTGTTTATTCCTAAAATCCTGTGTAAACATAAAACTCTAAAAACACATACTTGTGTAGAACTTGTTATGTCATGATAGTGCCTAGTGGCGGGTTAGTTCCAAAAGAGAGTTGAAACCAATGTATAACAAGTGCTCTAGGGGTGTCATATTTGACCGCTAACAAGGAACTGCTTCTTGATGCACTCATGAAGCTCTGCATACTTCCTCTGGTCCTCTTCGCTGAGTTCTTCGATGTTCACTATGATGACGTTGTCTTTGTCGAGATCGCAAGTTGCTCCCATACAACGTCAGACAAAACAGTTGTAAAAATCAGATCTGTCCCCAGCGGAGTCGCCAACAGTATGTTTACACTTTTTTCGGTCGAACACACAAGTGCGTTAGTTCGCGCAAAGGTCAGAAATCAACTCGTCGAAACACCCGGCACGGGCTGGTCAGACCGCCTAGGAGGCGCGGTCAGACCGCCTTGGACAGGAGCGTCGCCGAAAACTTAGAATCGCTGCTCCGGGAGGAACCCCGTCGGGAGTAACGCGCTTAGGGTTGTTCTAAGGTCGGCAAGACCACTTAGAACGTCCTCAGCCGCCGTGGAGACGAAGGAGGAGAGCAAAGGGGTTGAAAAAGTTAGGGTTTGAAGAAATAAGTAATAAAATTGATAAGTTCGATTGGATGATAGTTCTCAATCGGCCATGACCCTTTATATTTATAGGGCGGGAGGTCTTGCCCTGCAAGCAACACCTTACATCTCGGAATTCACAAAAACTCCTAATTCTACTCAGAATCGGGGTACCCGGGTTAGACCGACTCTAGGGTGCGGTCAGACCGCCTGTTACCGAACCGGCTACAGGACCTGCGGTCAAACCACCTAGTGCACGCGGTCTGACCGCCTGTCCAACTTGATCCGGCTTAGGTGTCATTTTTGGGTGTCAACGGTGTCCGTAGCACAAGAAATCATCTATTGAGACTATCCTTCACAATGGTGATGTCTTCGAGTAATAAATGTTTTCTCTTTCTCTCTCAACTCCACCAATAGTGAGCATTGCATGAGCCATTAGAAACCAGTGATTTCTTTCTAATAATAAATTCATGGTTTCTTGTACACTGGGTCAAGAGAAGACTTGGTTTCTTCGTGACGAAACCATGTCTATGAGTATTGCTCTCTTTCTTCATTAACTATGTTACCATGTCAGCATTTTACCTATGTGGTAAGCCAATTAATGAGGATAGAAACCATCATCAATACACTATTGGGACTGCCCTAAGCGAATTGAATCAGGGAGTAGTAAAACACAACATTATTAGAAACATAAATGTACCAAATGCAGCAAAGCTCATGATTAAACTATTTGAGAAACTCGCACGAAACATCAATACAGTGCAATAGTTCCGTTAGTTACGTGAAACTTTGGAACAATGTTTATTTTTATTGTCATCGTCGTTTTATTTTCATGAACACCTCAGTAGCACCAGACCTTAGTAGGAGGTCCAATGTTCAAACCCCTTCGGAAGCGAAGTTTGGAGGAATTTTTCTAGGCTGGTGCAACCTCGACAAGTGTTTGGAACGGGTGTTCGAGACCATCTCAAGGTAGTCATGGCATGTGAGTGTGAGTGTAAGGGTCGGGTAGGATTCGGATACTACAACTTGTACTTTCGTAAATGAGGCTATCTCAAAATAAAAAAAAAGTAGGAGTTACCTTCTGATAAATTTAAACACATGTTTCAATGGTGCACCAGTTTGCAATGGCTTTGTATGTGAAAAAAAAACTCATGAGATTATGAGTAGTGCCTTGGTCGGTAGGCAAGAGAATTATATTCTAGAGCTACCCACAAGTATGTGAAGATTTTTGTTAACCTCTCTTTGGATATACTAGTTGAAGTGTACGCGCGCCACGTGCATGATATAAATAATAATAAACAACAAAATTTTAGTCCGACCCTAGGGTCGAAGCGCCCGACCCCTGGGGTCAGGCGAAGCGAAGCAGGGGGCGGGCGAAGCGGAGCAGGTCGGGCCCTAGGGTCGGACTGCTCCGCTTGCAGAAGTCCCCGTTCACCTTGGGGTAGGCGTCCAGCCACTTGAGCTTCTGCATGAACTTATCCATCTCTCCCACTCTTCTCACGAACTCCCCCACCACCGGCGACGCAGAACGACAGCTGTCTCGCGCTAGCTCTCGGTCTGGAACCCTACCCGCCCCCTGATCCGAGCTCCCGAGAGCAGGTAGCCTGGTCCGTGGAAACCACGGCGATGCGGCGCGAGGTGGGGGACTTTGACCGCCACTCTCGATGCCGCCGGGCTCAGGCACAGGTCCACGACGTCGAGGTTTCCTAGTGGGCATACAAAAGTGGGATCGACCGGTACAAAACGGGTAGAAAAGCCCGCGGTAACAAAAAAAACAGGGCGCGGGAGGGATTTACAACGTGGAAGTGAATCTCCCCCCTCGTTGGTACTCAATTTTTGGTCTCTTAGGTGGGGTTCAGGCATGACATGTGGGTCACTCTGTGAGGGGTATGTGGGTATAATTATGGGTGAGAATTGACATAATTTCTCCCGCTATTTTTACTATAGACTAGTAAAATGCACGTGCAACACGCACATGTTTTTCAAATGGTTAGTGAACTAAAAAAATATATTCATAAAAAATTCTAATGAACAATTTATAATTATAACAAAGATGCATATTTAAAACAAGCATAAAAATAATAAGAAATTGCTAATCAAAATTTAAAAAGGCCATTGTATTGAGCAATAGATATTGCTAAACCAAACGCATCCTCATTAACAATACTTCGGAACGCACAAACCTCATTCATAACAAATTAAAGTCAACTGTGTCCATGAGATTCTAAGTGCAAAGTCAGGGTCATCCTCCTCTGCTTCACTCATGAAAGTGAAATTGCAGTTAGCAATTAATATATTAGGTTTGCTTTGCAAGGTACTCGTGGTCTTTGACAATTGGGAATTTATGAAAGAAACCGCAGCAAATATACAAATGAAGTTACTAGTGTGGATATAGTTGTAGATGATTTGTCCTACAAAATGAGCTCGGATAAAAAATCATACCTTCGTCCAATATACAAATAAAAACGTCAGAGCAGTCTAGTTTTCCTCCAGATGGGAGCCATGGAGATAACAGTACAACTGTACAAGTACTATTAAGTATGAATAATTTGCCTTCACACAATTTTAAACAGATTTGTCAAAATAAGAATAATTATTAGTAAAATGAAATTACAAAATATAATTAGTTACTATGGGCTTTTCATGGTAAACTTGTCAAGGCCGGAGTAAAGCTTTTCAACATCAGATGTTTCAAAACTCAATATGATCACTGACAGCTCTAAGAGATGGTTCGTTCATTAAGAGTGCAGTCACAATGCAACCATCCAAGAAACGTAATTCCCATGACTAATTTAAATATAGAAGTTCCCAAACATAGAGGTCCCAATACGAGCTTAAGAAACACCACCTGATATAGTGCTCCCTTGCTAACACGATGCATTATTCTTCCCTCTCCATCAAGGTGGGTTAAAGCAGTTCCTTTGTCAATTGGATAAATGGCAGAAAATGAATCGCGTGAACCCTAAGGACTGAGCCTTTTGTCAAACTAGAAAAAAAAAGAAAAAGTTATTACCTCCTCACACTGGAATGCAGTTCATTGGATACAAGCATATGCACACCAATTTCAAGTAGTTTCATTTTTTTGTTTCGAGATATATTAGTAATGGAAAATTCTATATTATGGCCATACATACCAGGCCTGAAATTAGAATATATCATGTAAATCTATATGTCCAGGAATACACAACATGACTCAGTTGTAAACCTGATTTAGCTTCATATTCTAACTCGTATTCTTGTTGGAATAAAGGACATGTGTGCCATTGGTCATTGGATCTGGCTGTAGGATAGTATGAAGCACATAACATCATACAATAACTCTTTAGAAAGAACATTTGAACAGATCTATAATTTATAAACAATGTAGCAGAATCTTAAACCTGTAATTAAGATGATTTTCCAAGTTTCATTTGTATATACAACTTTTCTGATAAATACTTCCGACGATTAATTATCCAAGAATTACATAGTAATGGCATTGGAAACAGTATACTCTGTAGTCTGTACATACAGTGTGGCATCGCTGCATTGCATATGATTTTGATTCGAGTTGAGTTGCAATTAAAAATACATGATTACATGTTATAAGGAAATATTACAATGCCCATATAGCTGATGGGTAGGTATGAAACTTTAAATAGGTAAGCTTATTGAATTGTAACTAAACCATGAAACTGTAAATAATTAACCTGATTTTGGTGAGCTAGCGATGATGGTGCTAGGCTAGACAATTAGGAACAACACCAGTGTCAATCAGCAACATACATGGCTCCTGCTCTTCTGCTTGTTCATTGCTGCAGAGTTCATTCATCCTTTCTCTCAAATTTGGATTCAGCAACTAAAATGCGTTGTTCCATCATCAGTTCATCACATGAGTTCAGATAAGCAAATCATCAATGGCACAGGACGTTGGGACAGAGTGAAACGGAATGGGGGTGTGAAAACAATCAGCATAGGCGTGAAGGTCAAGCCGGACGACCGGGCGCCGTCGGAGAACAGGTTGTTGCTCCCGCCGTGCACACGCGGAGTTCAAGCCGGACGACGTGGTCGGAGCTGCCGGCTATGGTACTACTCATCGAGTCATCGGACGGTAGCGCTGATTCCGGCGTCGTGCCCACAGGGTTGGCAGAGGAGCCGCAGGTGCAGCTCGAGGGCGCCGTCGGAAGTAGACCTGAGCATTCCACGGGCCGGGTTCGGGTCGGGCCGAAAAAAATCCCGGGTTTTTCGGGCTGAGAAAATCCTGCCCATGACCGTCCCACGAGACGTGTCGGGCCTCTGTTTTCGGGCCGGGCCCGGGCTTGGGCGGGCCGCCCGCGCATTTTATAGTGTAAAATAGCTAAAATCAGCATTTCGGGCCGGGCTCGGGCCAAGATTTTTTTCGCGGGCTTCAAGATCTCTGCCCACGCCCGTCCAGTAAGGTCTGTGGGCGGGCCTGGCGCGGGCCGGGCCGGGCTTATAATGCTCAGGTATAGTCGGAAGTACCGTCGGAGGTGGGGAGTGGCAGTCGCGCCTCGCGCGGTGAAGGCGACGGCTTGGCACGGCGGCGTGAGATGCCGCCAGGGTGGGTTGCTGTTAGCATCCACTCAGTCTAGCCCAACTTTCTACCATAGGTTTGGGCGTTCATGCGCATCACGGCCCACTTATAAGGCTCATTTCATTCCAAAAGCCCGGACTGATGGGAGAGGGATATTCTCCCTTATAAGTTGGTCATGACCCCATTCCCTAGGCAAGGTGGTACTAAACCTGAGTTGCCTACCCCATAAGGCAAGTGCCCTGACATCCCACCCTCATAAGGCAGAACCAAGCTCTGATACCAGATGTTAGCATTCACTCAGTCTAGGCCAACTTTCTACCATAGGTTTGGGCATTCATGCGCATCACGGCTCACTTATAAGGCAAGAGGCCCATTTCATCCCAAAAGTTTGGACTGATGAAAGAGGGATACTCTCCCTTATAAGTTAGTCATGGCCCCCTTCCCTAGGCAAGGTGGTACTAAACCTGAGTGGCCTACCCCCCATAAGTCAGGTGCCCTGACATCCCACCCCCCATAAGGTGGTGACCTTGGCAATTGTTAACAACATGGTAGCGGGGTAAGGAGAGAAGCAAGGAATCGAGGGTAGGCAGCAGGAATCGAGAGGGAGAAGAGAAGAAGCACGGCGGAGTGCCGGCGGCTTGAGGAGGAAGTCGATACTCGTCTGTTCAGATTACATAATGATCGATGCCTACTCTGCCTCACCTATCCGGTATATGTAGCAACCGGTTACACGGGCTAAGCCCGATTAACAGTGGCACGCAGGCCCATATGTGAAGTCCGGTTACGAAGCCCAACTATCGACCAATACGGCCCAATAGGTACCTAGATCCTAACAGTCGCGCAGGTAGTCACCCCGCCATGCTCGTGTTTCTAGCACCGGGAGAGGGAGGGGAAGGGGCGGCGGGTGGCGCCGCGGGAAAAGAGAAGAGGGGGTGGCGCCCGGAGAGGAGTGGAGAGCGCGATGTCGGGAGAGGAGGGGGCGCCACCGCCGCCTTGCGCACGTGGGGTCGCGCAGTGTAGGCGAGGCCGAGGGCCGCGGCGCAGCGGGGTGTGGCCGTGCGGGTAGGTGGCCAGGTGGTCCGACTCAGGTGTGGGGCCGATGTGGGTGTACGTGGGTGGGTAAGTAGAGGTCGGGTAACATAAACATTACGTTTTTGGTAGAAACGTTTCCCAAATTGTGATTTCTATGGGTCTACCTCCAATCCGGTCTTTCAATTAGCTGACGGGTGGGTCTGACGTGAGGGGTAAGGTGGACCCGAATTGAGTGAGAAAAGTTTTCAATTGTTTTTTCTCCTTATAGTATAGATAGATTTGATTAACCCAACAACTCAATTATTATACTACTAGTATATGGTAACTGGGAATTCCTACATTGTCCCAACATTACCTACTGGAGTACAATCCAGGGTTTGATTTTATGATCAATGAGTGAGTGTTATAGAAAAACCTATTCCTTTGATCAAACATGAACACTAAAACCTACTGAGACAAGCTTAGCCGAAGAGGAGGGGGGATTATAGTGTCATAATGCTTGACAAGCTGGTGGATCCATAAGTCGTTTTTCTCTAATAATGGATGATCTCACCATGCATCTGCTGTCATTTGACATGAAGCTTTGGTCTTGGAAACATCTTAAACCCGAATCTCATGTGTATGTTTCTTAATCCTATTGTTACTGGTGTCTACTCATATATATTCTCATTCGTTACTTTACTTGTTTTATATAGGTTTGCCGGTGCGTTGCTACGGAACTGAAACAGTCTGGAGGTAGCGCCATTCCTCGAGATGAAGCACACATGTGAATCTAAATGACACTTGTGTTTTTTTGCCCTATAATTTTAGAATAAAATGTTACTAATGTTATATGGTAAATTTGAGATGAAAATGTATGAATTTCCAACCTATGATAAAGATTGTTTCTCAAGGGTGTTTTCAGCTATTTGCTATGTCAAACTGGCGGGCCGGATCGGACGAATTTTTTTTAACCCTTTTTAAACTAAAAATTTTAAAAATAACCTATCCCGGACTATATTCCAAGATGTAGCCATTTTCGTCGCGCCAGGGAGTTTGGCGTGAGTCCTCGCTAAGTCGCGCCACATGCTTTGGCGCGACTCAACCTTCACGTCAGCTGCGTGCGCATGCCGGCCGAGCTGGCCACTGACGTGCCACAGTGAGTCGCACCAAAGCATGTGGCGCCACTCAGTCGCGCCAGGAGCCGTGGCGCGACTCACTTAACATAACCTGGGCTCGTCGGCCCCTTCTTTCTTCCTCCCTACTTTCTCCCTTCCCCTCCCAGACCTGACACGAGCTCCTCCCCTCCCATGGCGCCGCCCACAACCCTCCCCCTCTAGATCCACTCCATCCCTCACCCCGATTTGATAGGGAAATGGTAGGAAATTGCTTCGGGAAGGTAACTCTTCAACTCTAACCAATTAGTTTTCGTGGATTCCATAATTTTCCTTGGATTTGAGGTGGTTAGGTTTTGTGTATGATTTGAGTTGGATAGGTTGATTAAGTACGAATCGGGATTAAGTGTGGTGTATCGTGTCAGTGGCGATGTAAACCCCTTCTCCTCGTGTAGTTTCTCTTGCATGGTAGGATTTAACTTGAGTTGAGATATTAAATTTAATTTGTGGTTGTATGTAGATGGAATGTTTAGTTCGTATTTTTTCAGGTGGCACGGTTGATTACAATTTCGAGTTTGCAAGAATGTGTCAACAAGTAGCAAGATTTGATAGTCCTCCAACATTTGATGATATTAAATGCAAGTGAATTCATTGTTCAATGTTGGAAATGATGAGGATGAATTACGGATTAGTGGAAGGTTTGATGCCGGTGACAAAAGATTTCACTATCTGATGATGCCTATTACATGTGGTGATGGTTGGTTATTGTACAAAGAGTGTGTGAAAGATTCTCAAGTTTCTCGTGCCGAGTTAGTTGTTGAAGTTTTCTCACGGGTTATGTCTCGTATAGTGATGAGCCCATGCAACATTTAACTCAGAAAAGTATGGTAGCACACAACGAGGGTCATGAAGAAAATGATGATGAAGAGCGTGGTGGTGATGATGATGACTGTACTCATGATTCAGATGATGATGATGAATATGATAGATGTAGGTTGAACAACAATTTTGGCGAATATGAGGATGATGATATATCTGGGAGCTCCGAAGAAAAAGAACATGCTCATGTTACCCAACCAACTCGAGTTAGCCAATCAACTCCAGTGAGCCAACCAACTTCAGTTAGCAAACCAACTCCAGTGACCCAACCAACACCTATGCTGCAAGTTGATCCTATATGACAAGCAAGTCCTGTATTTGAACAAAGTCCTTTGGGTGAAGAAACTCCTTTTTTTGGTGAGAGGGTAGATGAGGCGTTAAGAGGATCGGTGCATACTACTTATGGAATTCGAGTGCCGCAATTCACTCCAACAGAGTTGAGGCAATTGGAAGGTGTACATGTGGATGTCCCTGAAGTTTTCATTTTTCATTCGGTTCCAAGGAAGGCATATTATGATTCTGAAATATGCCTTACCGAAGTTGAACCTGAAAGTGGTTAGGTGTTTATAGAGAAGGGAATGCAATTTGACAGCTTGGAAGAGTTAAAAATTTTCTTAAGCGATTGCTCAATGCGGCACCATAGACCATGTATTTCGACGGTTCTATGATGAAGGAAGGGGGCGGCGGCGATCTGGTCTTCATTTTGCCTCAAGGTGTGCGCATGGAGTACATGATCCGGATCCACTTCCTGGCATCCAACAACGTTGTCGAGTACAAGGCCCTCCTCAACGGGCTTCGCATCACCATCGAGCTATGGGTTCGTCGCTTGGAAGTCCGAGGAGATTCGGAGCTGGTTGTGACTCAAGTCATGAAAGAGGTGAACTGTGTAAACCCGAAGATGATGGCGTACTACAAGGCGGTCTGCGAGTTGGAGGACAAGTTCCATGGGCTGGAGCTCAAGCACGTCCTCAGAAAGTACAACGAGGCAGCCGACACACTAGCAAAGGCGGCTTCCAATCGGAAGCCTGATACCACTGAAGGGAAACAAAGATGGCTACGCTAGCATAAAACAAAATTTTATCCCTGTTAACCAAGATCCGTTGATGTTCTAGATCACAGGATTACCTCTTGACACGCAGTTGCAGTGGAATCGTCTCGATGGAGATGAACACATCGAGAGTAGCAGTGCCGTGCAGTTGATCACGTCCCTCACGTCCTGCTTGTGCGGCTCGTCCTTTGTGCTACAGATGCAAAACCTCCAAGGTATCCACACATACAGGGAGGAAACGTCGAGCTCAAGACTGCTAGGTCTTCGAGAACAACCCGGTAGAAGGCGTAGGCGGCGCGGCTGATCAATACGATCGGTCTAGTCTCGTTCCCTTTAGTCGTGCCCCTGCCCTTCAATATATAGTCGTTCGTCATGATCTTTCTCAACCCGAGGCTCATAAGAACTCATACATCTAGTCCAACTCGGATCACATCCGAGCCACTCTGGTCCAATTTGAATCCTATTCGAACTAGGTTTCCTTCCCCTTAAGTGTGCAACCCTATAGGTTCCATATATACATAGACATGATCTGAGTATCTTCACTTAGCATTCAAGTACTCCTACTCGATGCTCGAGTACTTCTACTTAGAGTCCGAGTACTCCTACTCGGCGCTCGAGTACTCTTACTCAGTTCAATAGTTGATAGCGGCCTCTAGCAAGACATGTCAACTCCTATGCATATATAAAGATCATATCGGACGAACCATCACAACAATATACAAGTTCCCTTTGCCTCACGATATTTAGTCTAGCTCCACACTAACTACTCTTTCTCGATTCTGTGATGCGGAATCCATTATAAAATTAACTCTTAACTTTATGTAGCACAGCCATGCATTTCTTTGATCCGATCACTCGAGGGGCCCAGAGATATCTCTCTCATAATGAGAGGGGCAAATCCCATCTTGACTGACCATGCCTCGCGGCATGTTTCACGACAAACCCGAAAGCTACCTTTATGACTACCCAGTTACGGAGTAGCGTTTGACAGCCCCTAAGTAAGTCGATTCACATCTCGAGTACATACGACAATCTCAGGTCTAAGGATAAACATACTCATTGTGTAACAGAGAACTAGTGTACTTTTGTCTCAATTGGGTCTATTCCAGTACATGTCTCCACAGGTACTCACATGACTAGTTTGACATCTCCATGTCTATGACTTGTGAAACATAGTCATCAACTAATACATGTACAAGTCTAATATTCATGTTTGTTCTAACATGAACTCCGACCAGGGACAACATTTAGAATATCTATACAAGTAAGAGTTTCACAAACAATTCATATAATTGTCAAATCAATACAAGTAGCCTTTAATGGATATTCAGTGAACATAATATAAATCATGGATATAAAGGAATACAATCATCTCTATGATAGACTCTAGGGATATTTCCAACACTCCCACTTGCACTAGAGTCTATCTAGAAGGTATCTAATACCCATAGCTCTTTTGTGCCCATCATGCTTAGGTTGTGTGAGAGGCTTTGTCAAAGGATCTGCCACATTTAAGTCCGTATGTACTTTGCAAATTTTGATATCACCCCGTTTAACGATCTCTCATATCAAGTGAAATTTCCGCAGTACATGCTTGTTCTTTCGGTGATTTCTCGGCTCCTTAGCTTGTGCAATTGCTCCATTGTTGTCATAATAGAGATTCACAGGGTTGGACGCACTTGAGACTACACCAAGTTCGGATAGGAACTTCTTTATCCGAACTCCTTCCTTTGCAGCTTCCGAAGCCGCTATGTACTCGGCTTCTATTGTAGAATCAGCTACTGTCTCCAGCTTGGAACTCTTCCAACTAACAACTCCACCATTTATCGTAAACACATATCCAGATTGTGACTTTGAATCATCTTGGTTGGTTTGGAAACTTGCATCGTGTAACCAGTTACAACGAGTTCTTCCTCACCTCCATAGACTAGAAACATATCTTTAGTTCTTCTCAAGTACTTAAAGATATTCTTAACCGTTGTCCAGTGACCTTCACCTGCTGGATCAGGTTGGTATCTGCTTGTGACACTGTGTGCATACACAATATCTGGGCGAGTACATATCATTGCATACATAATAGATCCTATAGCCGAAACATATGGAACTCTACTCATGCGTTCCTGCTCATCAGTAGTCGAGGGACACTGAATCTTGCCGAGATGTATGCTATGTGACATAGGCAAGAACCCTTTCTTCGCCACTTCCATGTTGAACCGCTTCAACACTTTGTCGATGTACGTGTCTTGACTTAATCCTATAAGTCTCTTTGCTCTATCTCTATAGATCTTAATAATACCCAGAATGTATGCTGCTTCTCCTATGTCCTTCATCAAAAAACTATTTTTCAAAGAAGTCTTAGTAGCCTCAAGCATAGGAATATCATTTCCAATCAATATTATGTCATCCACATATAAGATTAGAAATACAATAGAGCTCCCACTAACCTTCTTATAAACACAAGGCTCTTCTTCACTTTGAATAAAGTCAAACCCTTTGATTACTTCATCAAAGTGAAGATTCCAACTGCGAGATGCTTGCTTCAATCCATAAATGGATTTTCGAAGTTTGCGTACCTTACTAGCATTTGGTGGATCGACAAAACCTTTGGGTTGTGTCATATACACATCCTTAGTCAAATTCCCATTAAGGAAAGTTGTTTTGACATCCATTTTCCATATCTCATATCGAAATATGCAGCAATAGCTAGAACAATCCGAATAGACTTAATCATTGCTACAGGCAAGAAGGTCTCGTCGTAGTCAATGCCTTGAACTTGTCAAAAACCTTTTGCAACAAGTTGTATAGATGTGAACATTTCCATCCATATATCTTTTCTTCTTATAAATCCATTTGCAGTCTATGGGTTTAACCCCATCAGGCAGGTCAACCAAGTTCAAAACTTGATTATCTCTCGTGGATTCAATTTTGGATTGCATGGCACTCTGCCATTTCTCGGAATCTGGGTCCATCACTGCTTCCGCATATGTTGTTGGTCCGTCATTGTCTAATAATAACACTTCCTCTTCCAACTCGCGAATCCTTGCTGACCTTCGTGGTTGAGGCAGTGCTTGTATGGGTATCTCGGGTAGTTTTGCTACATTAGCACTACTTGTAGAATTCTATCCCATAGTCTCGAGTAGTTCTGCTACATTAGCACTACTCGGAGATTCTTGAACTTCTTCAAGATACACCTTCTGTCTACACTTTTCCCCTTTGAGAAACTCTTTCTCTAAGAAAACACCGTTCCGGGCGACAAACACTTTGCCTTTCGATCGGTTGTAGAAATAATAGCCCAAAGTTTCCTTTGGATATCCCACGAATATGCACTTGTCTGATTTGGGTGTTAGTTTTTCTGATTCTAACTTCTTTACAAAAACTTCACAACCCTAAATCTTTAGAAAAGACAAACTGGGAGTCTTACCAGTCCATATCTCATATGGTGTCTTGACTACGAATTTAGATGGTACCCTGTTTAGTGTGAAAGTTATTGTTTCTAGAGCGTAACCCCAAAATGATAACGGTAGGTCCGACTGGCTCATCATCGATCTTACCATGTCCAACAAGGTTCGATTACGTCACTCAGATACACCATTTCTCTGTGGTGTACCCGGTGGCGTAAGTTGTGAAATGATTCCACAACTCTTCAGATGACTGCTAAATTCATGACTCGAGTACTCGCCACCACGATCAGATTGTAAGGCTTTAATCTTCTTGTCATGCTGATTTTCTACTTCATTCTGAAATTTTTTGAACTTTTCAAAAGTTTTAGACTTGTACTTCATTAAGTAGACATAACCATATCTACTCAAATCATCAGTGAATGTTATGAAGTACTGATATCCACCTCTGGCAGTCGTACTCATTGGTCCGCATATATCACTATGTACAAGTTCCAACAAGTCGGTTGCTCTGTCATGAGTACCTGAGAAAGGCGCTTTTGTCATCTTGCCTAGCAAACAAGCTTCACATGTTTCGTAAGATTCAAAATCGAACGAAGTTAGAAGTCCATCATTATGGAACTTCTTCATGTGCTTTTCACTAATATGACCCAAACGACAATGCCACATGTAGGTAGAACTCAAATCATTAGGCCGAGGCCTTTTAGCACTTATGTTATAGATGGGTGAATCATCAAGATTTAAAATAAACAACCCATTCACAATGGATGCTAAAGCCACAAACATTTCATTCTTTGAGATCACACAACCATTGTTTTCACTCGTAAATGAATAACCATCCTTCATCAAACATGAAGGAGACAAAATGTTTTGACTTAAACTAGGAACAAAATAACAATTATTCAGCTCCATGATAAATCCTGATGGTAGGTGAAGTTGCATCGTCCTGATGGTCAACGCAACAACTCTTGCATTGTTGCCCAATGTTGGTATTTCTTAACATCACCACTAGTGGCGCGTCTAGCGTGAGCATGTAAGGAACACCCGGGTACACTGACGGGTGCGAACGAATCCGCAAGCGCACGGATACACCGTTGTAGCACTTCTCCCTAGGAGTATTTCAATGGGTATCGAATCCAAGGAACGATGTGCACTACCTTCTATCCTAGAAGATCGGTCCAAGGACACCAAGCCCCATCTATGGTAGGGAGATGATGGGGTGCTTCCTGTAGGTTCTCGGTTCTAGAGGGGAACAAGCTCGGATAAGGATCTCGCTTCGGACACCGGCCCCTCCTGGCTATAACAGTTGGTTCACGGCAAATGGTTGCCTACACGCTGTATCCGAACGTGGGGGATTTCAGAGGGTCCAACGGTTGTCACTACCGAGGCCTACCCCAAGACAAACCGTGGGATACAAGGCATTCGAAGGATAACCCGTAGTCTAGACACCACGTCCACACCACCGATTACTACTATAGCACGACTACGTCTGATATCCCGTAGAAACACTATAGCACTCCGTATAAATACGGAGCGATGAACCCGCGAGAATGAGCTAGACCTTACTCATCATTGAATCGATTGGTGCGAGGAAGAACGACTAGTCACCGATTAATGTATTCCAACAAGATCTAATGAGATAATTCACACAAATGAGATGTGGAATTATCCATCTAGTCAACAAGATCAAAGGGTCGTGTCACGAAGACATGAGCCTCTAAATGATGAACAGACGAAGAACTCAAGAACATATCACTAATGCATGAATACCACTTTAGTCTAAAAGGAAAATACAAGAATGCTCACTTTGCTCTAATTGAAGAACAAGTTGGGATCTCACCCACATCACCATCTACCTAGCACCTACACCCAACTACACATGGAGAGGAGAGAACTCACCTCTCCAAGTGAGAAAATGAGAGAGGGGAGGAACTTGGATGTGTCTCTATTCTAGCCCCCTCCCCTTCTATTTATAGGCAAGGGGGTGGCTTGCTCCAAGGCTCAAAGTGCTCCAAAACACCCCGGGATGCAGCCAAGAACCAATAGGGAGGTTACACGCCAAAGGCCAGGATCAACCGACCCTCGGTCGGTTCGGCAAATCCTAGGGTCGGTCGACCCCCTCGGGAGGCCATCTGGCCTGTGCTTTCTCCGGGTGGCTTCCATGTGGGCCCTAATGCTTATCCTCCGTGCATGCCAAGTTTCCTGGTGATTTGGTTAGCAAGTGGGCCCATGGATCCATGTGATGCTGCCGTGGCAGCGTGTGATTCATTGAAAGCTCTTCACGTGGATTGGTGACATCATGGATCCAGGGGAATCCATGTGGCAGCCCCTTATTGGCCAGAACCTGAGTGCCTTGGATGGGAGTGGGATAAATGTGTATGTATTCTTCCCATTTCCTATGCTTAATACCTGCATTCGAATAAACACTAACACTTGTGGAAATCGTCAGTATAAACCCATATTCTAGTGTTGATGATCACTTTTCATTTGTTTTATGCAGGAGTTGATGGCCTAAAAGTGGTGCTTAATAGCCGTCAACACCCACGCGGAAATCGACTTCTCCTCTTTCAATGCTCCTACTTCTTATCAGTCCCTGCATCGAGTTGCAAATATGAGCAACCGATCCGGTATCAAATACCTAGCAATTAATAATTGTATCAGCGAGAAATATGTTATCCATAACATTAATTATAAGTGTACCTGAAGTAGAAGTACTCTTACTTCCACCTTGCTTCTTCCAAGCTAGGTACTTCTTGCAATTCCTTTTCCAGTGACCAAGTTCTTTACAGTGAAAGCACTCGCCATCAGATTCTAATCCAGCCATGGGCTCCTAGCTTGGCTTAGGGATCGTATGTGTAGCTTTTCCTTTCTTCTTCCAAGATTTGCCCTTCCTCTTAAAGGTCGGCTTGTTTTGGACCGCCATCACAAGGCCAATGCCAATACTTTTCTTTATGTCACCTTCTGTTGTTTTAAGCATACCACACAATTCACTCAAACCCTTCTCTGCCCCATGCATATGGTAGTTCGAGATGAAGTTCCCATAGCTAGACGGAAGAGATGTGAGAATGAAATCAGTAGCCAACTCTTGGCCTAGTGGGAAGCCTAGCTTCTCCAACCTCTGCGTGTAACCAACCATCTTGATTATGTGTGGTCCTACTGCTGCTCCTTCGGGTAGTTTGCACTCCACAAAGCCTTTAGAGATATTGAACCTTTCAGTCCTAGCTTGTGTTTGGAACATGTCCCTTAGTGCCATGACTAGTTCGTACACATGATAGGACTCAAACTACATCTGCAGATCAGGTTCCATACACACAAGCATAAGGCAACCAACTTCAAGATCAGCATCACATGCCTTCTTGTAAGCGTTCCTATCAGCAGCAGGTGCATTTACATCAGACTCATCTGGTAACGGGGTGTCTAGAACTTCTTCCTTCTTCTCTGCTCTGAGAACAATTCTCAGATTATGGATCCAATCCGTACAGTTTGTTCCATTCAACTTGTCCTTCTCAAGAATAGTACGTAAATTAAAAGATGTGGTCTTGCTAGGAGCCATCTTCAACAAAATAAAATTGCAAAATACTAAGACAAATATCCATGATAAAGGGTAGATTAAAACCAGTAAAATCTATTCCCACTAAAATCAGTATCCTCAAATTGATACTTAGTGATTCGGAATCCACAAATAACAAGTCTACTAGTGAGCTTTAGCATCACCGCTAGTAAACAAGGTAGATCGGTAAGCAACTCTTTGCTAATCGTATCATATATAACTTTTGTTGTTGGATTCGGCTTCCAAACTATATGCCACAAAGTATGTCGACCATATACCCCTGGGTACCCATACAAGGAAATACGAACTCATACCATAGATCCTTGTAATCCTACTAGGACTCATACCATGTAATCCTACTAGGACTCCTATCTTGTAACCGACTAGGAACCCGCCCCCTGGACTATATAAAGGAGGGCCGGGTACCTAGGAGGAGAGGCCAACACCTCAAGGTGAATCCCCCAACCCCTCCGGGGAACACCAAGCGCAGGGCGCTATACATGATACTCCAAACAGGACGTAGGGTCCGCTACTCCGGCGGCCCGAACCTGTATAAATCTGTGTCTCGTGTCCTCGCGCACACCTTCGAGTTCCAGGTCTGGCGATCCTCCACTGCACAATCTACTACCTCGGGTACCACCTTGGTAGGCTCAGTGGCCAAAACACTGACAGCTGGCGCGCCAGGTAGGGGAGATCGTCAAGATCATCGGGCGAATTCGAAGGACCCTTCATCACTAAATCAATCTACTGGAGTAGCCATGTGTGTGACCTAAACCCAACTGGCCGTGTTCGAAGCTCAACTGGCCAATCAGCAACTCGACGAGCCTACAACTCGAGACGGAATTATTCCGTGGCCGTCAAGACGCTACCTGCCAGAAGCCTGTATATTCGAATCGGAGTGCCACCACGTGTTCCCAGCCAAGACGTCAGCATCAAGGTCGAGACGGAATCAAGTTCGACTGCGAGCTCCAGGAATCAATCCGAGTCCAAAGCTGGTATGGTCGTCTAGTACTCCGTGCCTGGTTTTTGTTGCTGCTCGTCAAAACAAAATTGATGTGTCCCTACGTATTGGGGAAATCAATTTGATTTGTGCTACACGCACACACGGGAAGCTACCAGGAAGCTCCAAGATCAATGCTTGATGCACACCAGCATTGTACCCGAGTACAATTACATCGACACACTCACCGTCAACGACTTCAACTACTCGATTACAACTTCATCGCGGCTCGACTACTTGTCGTCCGGTTGCACCGGCTCTACTGCGCATATGCCGTGCATCCGGGCGCGTCGCCTCGCCGCTCGACTTCCCGTCGGTCGGTCGCACTGGCCCTCGCCGTGCACCCGGTCACTTCGTCTCGTGGCTGCACTGGTTCTACCTCGACAACACCATGCGCCACTGCGACATCGTCTCGTGGCCGTACCGGCTCTACTTCGACTACACCGTGCACCGCCTCGACATCGTCTTGTGGTCACACCAACTCATCGTGGACAACTTCGGCTATTCTTCTCAGCTAGTTTCTACTAGAAAACTAGTCGAGAACGACTTCTACGCCCCCCACAACTAGTCGGACCCGCCTCCGACTAGTCGACTTCGTCAACACTCGTCCACGGGTTCATTCAAAACCCGCTCCGGCGGTACAAGCCGACTTCAGTCGCATCTCCATACCACCCCTGCGGTATCAGTAAGACATTTATTTTAAATTATTACTTTTTTCTTCTTCTTTGGCTTGTTTTGCGCATGCAAGACAACACGCCAAGGATTACTTATTGGTGTACGCTTCTCAACGGATTTTTCCACAAGATCTACACTATGCTGACAACTCTTGGGACATATCAACAAGTCACCACGAGCTCACTCCATCAACTCAGGGGCTTTCCCAAGGAGGCAACTTCTAAAGTCCGCTCCGAGCGGCAATCTAAAGTCGACTTACCCAAGTTGCATCTCAAAGTTGACTTACTCAAGTCGCATTTACAAAGTCCTTTCTAAATGGCATAAAGTCGACTTCTTCAGTCGCAACCTCAAAGTCCACTCCGCGCGGCACAAAGTCGACTTACTCAAGTCGCATTCTTAAAGTCCACTCCGCGTGGCAATCTAAAGTCGACTCTGGTCGCACCTTCGCCCGCTCCGGCGGCATACTGCGTGTGTAAGCTTCGATGGAACATAGCTGTAAGTGGCCCTCGCGTCCTAGCAATGATGGTACCTAGCTGCATGCGGTCTTCACTCTTCGTACCATGGGTCTGAAACGCATGACCCTAAGTACTCTTGCTCTGCCCAACTTACCCTGGGTCTACCTGTTATCATGCCGATCCATACTCTAAGGCCTCCCTGTTACCATCCGATCCTTACTCCGGGTTCCTGCTTCTATGCCGATCCCAGGCTGTAAGTGATTCTCAGGTCCAGGCGATTACCTAGCTGTATCCGGTTTTCTGATCCAGACGACTACTCAGCTGTAAGTAGCTTTTGGGTTTGAGCTCTCCAGGCGGCTTTGGCTGCGACTACTCGTAGGGGATCATGACAATCCTCTCCAGGCGGCTTCGGCTGCGACAACTCGTAGGGGGTCACGATAACCCTCTCCAGACGACTTTGTGTCGTATATTTAATCAAGAGGGTGCAGCCTAGAGTAACACCCTTCATAGTAGGGTCTCAGTGGAACTCCAACACATTGAGTTCATCACACTGTCTCCTACGGTCATACTCGTTCTTCGGAACATTCTTGCGAGTACTCTCTCACTAGGCTCATAGCCTCAGAGGTACTTAAGACATTGTAAACTCTGTACAATGTGCTTATTTCACAACAAAGCCTTCTTTTACGCTGCTACAGCTAAGGTGTTCAACTCGTTGTGATTAAGCTAACGTTCTTCAGAACATCCTTGCGAGTACTCTCTCACTAGGCTCATAGCCTCAGAGGTACTTAAGACACTATTACTCAATAGTGTATCCAGACATTGTAAACTCTGTACAATGTGCTTGCGAGTACTCTCTCACTAGGCTCATAGCCTCAGAGGTACTTAAGACACTATTACTCAATAGTGTATTCGGACATTGTTCTCGCCGCAATGTGTTTTTTCTAGACGGCTCCTTGCCTTCCGGAACGTGCTTTTTTGGCTTTTCAGCTTTGTGTTTCGGGTTTCACTCTTGGCTCGAAGTACTCAAAGTCCGCTCCGCGCGGCACAAAGTCGACTTACTCAAGTCGCATTCTAAAGTCTGCTCCGCGCAGCACAAAGTCGACTTCGGTCGCATTTCAAAGTCTGCTCCGCGCGGCATAAAGTCGACTTACTCAAGTCGCATTCTAAAGTCTGCTCCACGCAGCATAAAGTTGACTTACTCAAGTCGCATTCTAAAGTCTGCTCCGCGAAGCATAAAGTCGACTTACTCAAGTCGCATCTCTAAGTCGACCACTCTAGTCGCATCACAAAGTCGACTACTCTAGTTGCATTCTAAAGTCCGCTCCGTGCGGCAATCTAAAAGTCGACTTCGGTCGCATCTAAAGTCCGCTCTGACGGCATAAAGTCGACTACGGTCGCATCTAAAGTCTGCTCTGATGGCAACATTACCACTCGAAGACGACTCGAGTAGTCTATGCTACTTCTCAAGTACAATGGCTTCACGCCAAATTACTACTCAGAGACAACTTCAGCATGCTCCGTTCGTTCTTCAGCTCGGAGGCTCAACTCCAATTACTACTTGACGTGGCTATATAGCTCACTTGGCTCATAATCTCGGGGGCTGGACTAGGGATGGCAACGGGGAAATCCCCGTCGGGGATCGACCCCCCATCCCCGTCCCCGCGGGGACAAAATTTCCCCGTCCCCGTCCCCACCAACACTCGTGGGGGACGATTTGTTACCATCCCCGTCCCCACCGGGGATTTTGTCCCCGACGGGGTCCCCGTCCCCACGAAACATGCACAGGTTACAAACTAACTGGTACCATATGAACAAGAAAAAAGTTAAAGAAAGGACCATTATGGCCACTACAATAATCACAAGGTCAATTCAACATTGCAGTTTGCAGTTACAAAGCACAAGTGCACAAATCTCCAGCCGTGCAGCTTGCAATCTTCAAAGCCTTCAGTCCTCAAGCAATGCATGTCCCTACATGAATCAATGGTATAAACATATTAGTAAAGAATTCGAGTCAAAGACCTACACGCAGTATGCAAGGAGATGCGTTTCATGGGTGCTCTCACCTGTCGCCGTCGGAGTTCAGTGGTGGGGAGGACGAATCCTGTAGTACCTTGCTGTTAGACCTCAGATGGGTGTGGATCTGCAGCTCGAGGTCGGGCGCAACTTCGCTAGCCGCTGGAGCGGTGTTGACCTCGAGCTTCACAGCAGGCCAGCAGCAGTAGGTCGAAGGGCCCAGCGGCAGCAGCTAGCAAGGTGAGGGAGCGGCGCGACGGGGGCCAGCGACCATCGGCGGCAAGCTTGGGACTTGGGGGCGGCGGCGGGGGCGGCTTAGTGAGCAGGTCACAGCCTGGTGGGCGGCCGGGTGAGGGAGCGACTGAGGGTTAGCTAGGGTTTGGAAGTTATATACCTATGTTATTAGGCCTCTTTGTTGTGGGTTGCTGGGCCGAATTGCATATCGAAGCGGGGTTGCGGGGAATCGGGGACGGGGGGCAGTATACCATCCCCGTCCCCGCCATACCCGACGGGGACAACTTTAGCCCCGATTAGATCCCCGTGGGGATCAATTTTGTACCATCCCCGTCCCCTAATAGAGGAATTCCCCGCGGGAAATCGGGGATCGGGTCCCCGTTGCCATCCCTAGGCTGGACGCTACAAGAGTACTCGGATGATGGCTTTTGCGAACTGAAGACCCTTGGATTGATCGTCTAATCACTTCAAGGCTCGGGGGCTACTATGCTACAACCATCAACCTCTTTTTTCAAGACGGAAGATGTAGATTCAAGATTGACCCTCAGCTTGATTCTTCGATTCAAACTCAGGCTCGGGGGCTACACTCCATATGGAGTGCAATTTTTGCAAATCACACCTCCATATAGATCAAGACTTCAAGACAAGATGGGTATTTTTTGGAAATTTCCTGGGTTAGAACTCGGGGACGCCTGGGAACTACTCGGGGATGATTCAAAAGTACTCATAGATGAACTAGAGCACATTCCACTCTTTCGAAAATTCAAGTACTATTGAAGACTTCGGCTAGCAGTACTCGAGACGATCAAAAACTACTCAACGAAGCTTCAAGACCACTTGAACTCGCTGCTCAAGACTACAAAGTGCTCGGGGGCTTGTCGACCATATACCCCTGGGTACCCATACAAGGAAATACGAACTCATACCATAGATCCTTGTAAACCTACTAGGACTCATACCATGTAATCCTACTAGGACTCCTATCTTGTAACCGACTAGGAACCCGCCCCCTGGACTATATAAAGGAGGGTCGGGTACCTAGGAGGAGAGGCCAACACCTCAAGGTGAATCCCCCAATCCCTCCGGGGAACACCAAGCGCAGGGCGCTATACATGATACTCCAAACAGGACGTAGGGTCCGCTACTCCGGCGGCCCGAACCTGTATAAATCTGTGTCTCGTGTCCTCGCGCACACCTTCGAGTTCTAGGTCTGGCGATCCTCCACCGCACAATCTACTACCTCGGGTACCACCTTGGTAGGCTCAGTGGCCAAAACACTAACAAAGTCCTTAACTGTTAAGATAACTTTGATAAGCAAACCGACACTTCTGCGTGTACGTATCCGATACGAACTCGTCTAGTCAAGGAAAAATAGACCCACCACTACTTGTACAAGACTTGTTACGGTGCAAGTGTTGGGTAGGCATAATAACTTAAAATTATTAAGGATAAACTACTCGCATAAAAACATGCAAATTCTAGTTTTTGTTTAAGTCGACAATCAGATCCAATCTACCGTCAACAAACATCTTGTGCACCTTGCACATGATCTAATTTCGATTCGATTAATCTAATTAATCACCTTCTCATTATGACGATAAAAATAAGAACACGAAACCGATCAAAATCTAATTCTAATTCTGCATATCACCATATACAGACTTCCCAAATCTAAAACTTAGCAACTACAGCTCTGATACCACTGAAGGGAAACAGGGATGGCTACGCTAGCATAAAACAAAATTTTATCCCTGTTAACCAAGATCCGTTGTTGTTCTAGATCACAGGATTACCTCTTGACGCGCAGTTGTAGCGAAATCATCTCGATGGAGATGAACACGTCGAGAGTAGCAGTGCCATGCAGTTGACCACGTCCTGCTTGTGTGGCTCGTCCTTTGTGCTACAGATGCAACACCTCCAAGGTATCCACACGTAGAGGGAGGAAACGTCGAGCTCAAGACTGCTAGATCTTCGAGAACAACCCGGTAGAAGGCGTAGGCGGCACGGCTGATCAATACGATCGGTCTAGTATCGTTCCGTTTAGCCGTGCCCCTGCCCTTCAATATATAGTCGTTCGTCATGAGCTTTCTCAACCCAAGGCTCATAAGAACTCTTACATCTAGTCCAACTCGCATCGCATCCGAGCCAGACTCTGGTCCAATTCGAATCATATTCGAATTAGGTTTCCTTCCCCTTAAGTGTGCGACCCTATAGGTTCATATATACATAGACATGATCTGAGTATCTTCACTTAGCATTCGAGTACTCCTACTCAATGCTCGAGTACTTCTACTCAGAGTCTGAGTACTCTTACTCGGCACTCAAGTACTCTTACTCAGTTCAATAGTTGATAGCGGCCTCTAGCAAGACATGTCAACTCTTATGCATATATAAAGATCGTATCGGACGAACCATCACAACTATATACAAGTTCCCTTTGCCTCACGATATTTAGTCTAGCTCCACGCTGACTACTCTTTCTTGATTCTGTGATGCAGAATCCTTTATAAAGTTAACTCTTAACTTTATGTAGCACGGCCATGCATTTCTTTGATCCGATCACTCGAGGGGCCCAGAGATTTCTCTCATAATGAGATGGGCAAATCCCATCTTGACTGACCATGCCTCGCAGCATGTTTCACGACAAACCTGAAAGCTACCTTTATGACTACCCAGTTACGGAGTAGCGTTTGACAGCCCCTAAGTAAGTCGATTCACATCTCGAGTACATACGACAGTCTCAGGTCTAAGGATAAACGTACTCGTTGTGTAACAGAGAACTAGTGTAGTTTTGTCTCGATTGGATCCATTCTAGTACATGTCTCCACAGGTACTCACACGACTAGTTTGACATCTCCATGTCTATGACTTGTGAAACATAGTCATCAACTAATATGTGTACTAGTCTAATATTCATGTTTGTTCTAACATGAACTCCGACCAGGGACAACATTTAGAATATCTATACAAGTAAGAGTTTCACAAACAATTCACATAATTGTCAAATCAATATAAGTAGCCTTTAATGGATATTCAGTGAACATAATATAAAACATGGATATAAAGGAATAGAATCATCTCTATGATAAACTCTAGGGCATATATCCAACACCCAACAGCGTCTTCACCACCGACCTGCACGAGCCATCACCACGAGTCGATGACGACACGCCACTAGCACCGCCACTGCCAGAAGTCATGGAGATCGACAAGGTGCAAGAGCCTAACCTCAAAGATCCGGATTGGAAGATCCTGCTTCTTGAGTGGATGGTACAAGGAAAGCTTCCCTCTGACAAAGCTGAGGCCCGATGGATCGCCCGACGTGCCAAGTTGTTCAAACTCATCGACGGGGAGCTCCATCGCCAAGGCATGACAGGTATCCTCATGCATTGCATATCAGTCGAGCAGGGGTAGGAGCTGCTACGAGAAATCTACACTGGAGTATGCGGGCACCACGCGGCCCCAAGGACTCTCGTCGGAAAGGCGTTCTGACAAGGCTTCTTAATGCGGACATGCCTAACGTCTTCTCATCTACAAATGAAACTCCACTTGATATAGCTGGTCCAGTTACAAGTAGTAGAGCTAAATAATTGGAGAAGGAAATTCATTCTCAGGTGAATGCTAACCTTATATTCAATAATCAGTTTATGTTGAATGAGCCTATGCATTTGAGTTCTTATTTCAATGTCCTTAGGAATGATGGAGTGTATAAACCAGCATGGGATGAAGATGGATTCAAGCCTCTGGACATCTGAACCAAGAAGCCTATGGTTACGCCAAGCCCACATCCAATTACACATAAAGAGTCAAGAGCAAGACAGGTTACGCAAGATGACTAACACATGGTATGAATTCCAAGCATCACTATGGATAGAATACAAGGAGATAGATGGTGTTCTACTGGTGGGTGGAAGCGTCTTCAAGTCTACTTTCCAACCCATCAAACGTCTCATCATTTGGACTTCCCAATAAAGAGTTATGCTCATTTTAGTAACAGCTACCAGAGGTGAAAAGACACGTGAACCAGCCACAAAATCCACTAGTGCATGCGCATGCTGCCATTTACTCAAAGCGGAACGCCCCTATCTCTATATATATCTTGTACTAGACAATGAAAAGACATATCTTTGATTAGTTGAATTCAGCATACACAAACTCGTCGAGTTTCGTTTATGCGTGAGTCTTGAGAGGCTTGCAACACTTGTTCTTTCGATTCCTGAGAGAGTTGTAGAACGCCGAACTGTGGTTCACCCAGTTCGTGCCTTCACGTCTATAGGGCGTGATTGCTAGGCTGTTTCGTCGATACGTGGAAGGGTGATTGTCTCGGTAGTTCGTCACGTGGACAGCCTTGCGGTGCGCTGCCTCTTCACCAGGTCACGCGGCGACAATTTATCAAGTTCACAGATCCTACGAGAAGATCGGCAACAACAACTTGCTACACGTGCTTCATAGGCGTGTGCATATTATTTGGTATCAAAGCCTCTGTTTCCTCAGTAGGATTGTTCTTGTTTTTGGTAGGATAGATTTTTATATACCTACTGTCCACTAATAGCCAAAAAGAAAACCCTACAACCCAAATTCATACATGCTAATGATTTTGTAGTTTGCTTTACCGAGTTTTAATCCTTTAATATTTGTCTAGTTGCTGAATTTTTTCCCTCATCGTTCTATCTGTTATCTTTGTTCCATCCCATCCTTGATCTGATCGTCATTGCTTGCTGCATATATATAAACAAAAAAATTCCCACTCGTCCCACCCTTGTTTTCTACCCACCACATATTCCCCTCCCGAGTTTCTTGTTTTTGTGCTGCACCATCCATCTTGGTTGATCCATGTGCGCCCTCTCAGTTGAAAGTTGTGATGTGTTGTCACCAATGTTAAAAGAAAAGATGTATATTGGTCAAAAGAAGGACTGAAAACAAAGAGTTCTTGTTCAAAAAAAAGGAAAGAAAAATAAAATAAAAGAGAATTGTGTTCAGCTCACCAAAAAGGAGTTTGGGTAGCAACAAGTTTCGTTTGGTGCAATTGGTGCTCATCTATCCACTTCCTACATCTTGATCCTTTCTTTGTGTATCTTTTCCTTTATATTCAGCAACTTAGACTTGTGTTCTTGGATTATTATTCGGTTTTGCATCACTACATTTCAGCGCATTCCACTTACATATTACCCCACCAAGCTCCACTTAGAAAGCACCGTGAGTTGTTGCACCGTCGTCGCTGTTACAATCACTCTTCCACTACAAATTGCAGCCCCGGTTCTTGCTCTTTTCAGGGAGAGAAAGAACTTTTTTGTAAGTGGCGAGGGAGTGATTCCACATATTTTTGGTCCTATTATTTTCTCCCTTTGTTACTAACATGGCAGGAAATGAAGATTCCTCTTCTCACACTGTTTCTGCTCAAGAAATTCAGGAAGTACGTGCAAAAATGTAACAATTGATGCAAGGGATGCAAGCGCTTACATGATCCCTGCAGCAGCAACATGGGGAGCATCCACCTCATGATGACGAACACATTGAGGATGATGATCACCATGAAGGCGGTGGTGGTGTTGCCCGTGGCCAACGATTTGCTGCTGGTTTTGATAACTTTGCAGGTGGCCGTGGCCGATAATTTGTTGTTGGTTTTGGTCGTGCATGATGTGTTCCTGTTGGTCATCCTCCTGATTTTGATGCTAAAATGCTTTCAAATTACAGTGTTGAACATGGAGGTGATCCTTATGGCCGCCGTGGCGCATATGATGATCATGGTGGTGACAACATTGGCCGTTTCGGAGCCCGTGGTCGTTATGGTGATCACCGTCAGCGTCATCACGAACGACGTCGCAATGATGATGGTTTGAGCAAGGTCAAAGTGTCCATTCCGTCATTCAGTGGCAAGGAGAATGCTGATGATTATTTTGAATGGGAAACAAAAGTGGAGCAACTATTTGATTTGTATGAATACCCTGCTGAAAAGAATGCAAAGCTTGCAACCATTGAGTTTAAAGGCTATGCCATAACTTGGTGGAATCAGGTCCGTACTGAATATCAGAGAGTTGGACATGTTCGTATAACTTGGGAAGAGATGAAGACGGAAATGCGACATCATTTTGTTCCTGCATATTACTCTCGTGATCTACATTTGAAACTGAAATGTCTTGTGCAAGGTACTCATACTGTTGATGAATATTTTCAAGAATTGGAAATGTGTTTACTTCGTACAGGGATAACTAAAGATGAGGAATTCACAATGGCCCGGTTTTTGGTTGGCCTCAATAAACCTATTGCTGATAAAATGGATATGACAAATTACACATGTCTCACTGAGTTGGTTCATTTTGCAAAGAGGGTTGAACGACAAATTGCTGCGTCTTACAAATACAATGCTTCATGGTGTCATTCCCATCAGCAAGGGGATGTCACGCCTCAATTCCAACAGCAAGGAGCTGCAACACCCAAATCCTCATCTCATGGAGCAAATAGATCTATTCCACCTTCTTCCAAACGATTGGATGCGAAATGTAAAGTTGTGAGTTCAAATCAGCCCACTTCTTCTACTACAGCCACCCAACGCAAGACAAGCAAGATTGAGTGCTTTAAGTGTGGTGGTCATGGGCATAAACAAGTTGAATGTACTAATCGTCGTACTATTATTGCACTTGCTGATGGTTCTTATGATTCACAGAGTGAAGAGGAGGAAGAGCTTACTAATGTATTTGCAGATCTTAATCTTGACACTTGTGAGTATTCAGCAGAGGATGGTACATTTGAGCTAGGTCCGAATTGTTTAGCCATTCAACCTATTCCAACTTTTGCTCACAATGACATGTTACAAGATGTTATTTCTCCATCTTCTAATGAGATTACTAGTGTTGATCTTGATGAGTTGCTTGCTGATTTTCCTGATTTGGAGCCTTCTACAATGTATACACCATGTCCTTCTTTGGTGGTTAGGAGAGTTCTTCCCACTCAGTTTGTTGCTGCTGAACAAGGACAATGCCATAATTTGTTTCAGTCCCGATGCAAAGTGAAAGGCCAAGTGTGTCTTTTCATCATAGATGGTGGGAGCTGCAATAATATTGTTAGTGCTTTGCTTGTTGAGAAGCTTGGTTTGCAGCCACGTCACCATCGTCCACATCCATACCATATGCAATTGTTGAATAATTCCAGAACATTTAAGGTTTCAGTCATGATTTGTTTGTCATTTTCCATTGGTGATTATCATGGAGAGGTTGATTGTGATATTGTCCTCATGCAAGCATGCCATTTGCTGCTTGGTCGACCCTAGTAATTTCATGTGGACTCGGTGCATTTTGGACGGTCTAACAAATACACTTTCATTCACAATGACAAGAAGGTGGTTCTTGTTCCATTACCTCCAGAGGAGATACATACTTCAGATATGGCTCGCAAGAAAAAAGAGGAATTAGACAAAAGAAAATTGAGTGAGATCCCAAACCCAAGTAAGAGAGAGAGTTCTAACCCATCCAAGGACATAAAGCCTCAAGCCAATCATAAACAGCCACGTCACACTAAGTGTCTCTTCGTGAGCAAAAGTGATTTGAGAGAAGTGATAAACACCACAGCCCATTCTTTGTGCTCTTGCACAAGGAGGTCCTACTTTCAACTAATGATTTACCTTCATCGTTGCCTAGTGTTGTTCTTGATCTCTTACAGGACTTTGAAGATGTTTTCCCTAATGAGATACCAGCTGGACTTCCTCCACTGTGTGGAATTGAGCATCAAATTGGTTTGGTACCAGGTGCTTCTCTTCCAAATCGTCCAGCCTACCGCACCAATCCCGAAGAGACAAAGGAAATTCAGTGATAGGTAAAAGAGCTTTTGGACAAAGGGTATGTTCATGAATCCTTATCACCAAGTGATGTTCCAGTTCTTTTAGTTCCAAAGAAAGTTGGCTCTTGGCGCATGTGTGTTGTTTGTCATGCTATCAATGCTATAATTGTTTGATATCACCATCCCATTCCACGACTTGATGACATGTTAGATGAATTGAGTGGTTCCATCATTTTCACCAAGATTGATTTGCGTAGTGGCTATCATAAAATTCGTATGAAACTTGGTGATGAATGGAAAACAACGTTTAAAACTAAAATTGGTCTCTATGAATGGCTTGTGATGCCATTTAGCTTGACAAATGCTCCTTCAACTTTTATGCGCTTAATGAATCATGTTTTATGAGCTTTCATTGGCAAGTTTGTATTTGTTTATTTTGACGATATTATGATCTATAGCAAATTATTTGATGAACATCTTGATCATATCCGTCAAATACTTGCTATTTTGAGGGAAGAGAAATTGTATGGCAACATTGCTAAGTGTACCTTTTGCACAGACCGTGTTGTTTTCCTTGGCTATGTTGTTTCCGCAGATGGTATTCAGGTTGATGAAGAGAAGGTTAAAGCAATAAAGGATTGGCCTACACCGGTAAATGTGAGCCAAGTTCGAAGCTTTGATGGTCTTGCAGGTTTCTACAGGCGTTTTGTTAAAGATTTCAGCACGATCGCTGCACCCCTCAATAATTTGACAAAGAAGGACGTTCCATTTAAGTGGGGTCATGAACAAGACCAAGCCTTCAATGAGCTGAAAACAAAGCTTTGTGCAGCACCGCTGCTACAACTTCCTGATTTTAGTAAGATGTTTGAGATCGAATGTGATGCAAGTGGTATTGGCATAGGAGGTGTACTGCTGCAAGAAGGTAAACCTGTTGCCTACTTTTCTGAAAAGCTAAATGGTCCACATCTGAATTACTCGGTTTTTGACAAAGAGCTTCATGCCTTAGTTTGCGTTTTGGAAGTTTGGCAACATTACTTGTTACCTAAAGAATTTGTCATCCATTATGATCATAAGCTTTGATATATCTAAAAAGTCAAGGCAAACTGAACCATAGACATGCTAAATGGATTGAGTTCATTGAAACATTTCCCTATGTTGTAAAACATAAGCGTGGAAAATATAACATTGTTGCAGATGCCTTGTCTAGAAGATGTGTGTTGATTACTGTTGATGGTTCAATAATGCGCAAAGGTTCACAGCAAGCTTATCATCATAGTACCTTTTCCCCTCGGAGTATGACCAAGGTATCAATCCGTGGATCAGAAGCAAACCGCTAAGATTTTCTACCTAATCTAACATGAAGCATAGATTGCATATGAGAAATAAACCTAAAAGATGTATATGTGATAGCACAAGGTTGATCACATTCACGAACATAGGCAAGGTAAAGCGCCACCAAGGGGACAACTAAGCCTAGCGCCTTCTAGTTGTAGTTCCGACAAAGTAGCAACAAACCAAGCATTTCATCTAAAAGCATCCCTAAACTCCTACCTCTGGCCTACCTCCCGAAGACATCCGCCCTTTCAAGGCAATCATCCTATCACGATGCACCCTTAATCGTGTGGGGAATCTAAGGGCACGCCCATCATGAGCGTGTCTACAAACCATGAAGGGTCGACATACTAGATCTAATCACCACGATTACATAGAGCATGCTATATAGCCTAACCTTGCATAAGACTAAGGAACAAGCATATTCACAATAGGTAGAAAGCATAAACGGAGACATGGAATCGCTAATAGATCGGATGACAAGATTACCGTTGCTTACATGAAAGTATGCATTACACCATCACCACCGAGATCATACCTAGGATGATGAACGTTGTTGGCGTTTCTTATCCTCAACGCTGGCGCCTTTATAGCGCGAGACAAGTAAGAAACTCCCGGGTACACTGACGAGTGCGAACGAATCCGCAAGCGCACGAATACACCGCTGTAGCACTTCTCCCTAGGAGAATGAGTACTCCCTTCGGGTTTCGTTCCTAGGACGGAGAGTAACCAGAGAGGGCCTAACCAAGGACACCAGCTTTCGCTGGGATAGGTCGGGATACAAGAAGCACTTCCTTAAGGGACTTAGCTCTCAAGATGTATTCCTGTCAGATCTCAGTCGTCCCCGCAGGGCGACAACACTCAGAGGTGCTGTCCTGCGAGCCCAACTCGGTACGCGACGTAAGAGGGTTGACAAAGGGTCCAACAGGCTGTCACCACTGCGGTCTACCTCTACGCTACGATCGTACGTGGTCTCCGTAGGAAACCCAAGGCCCAGACACCACGTCTGTACCCCAGATAAGTACTATAGTACGGCGTATGCTAGCCCGCTAACTACACTATAGCAACCGTATGAATACGGTCCCACGAACAAGGGAAAGATCTGAATCAGATCATATCATTGAACTGGGAGCAGAAAGGAAGCTATGGATGCAGCTGAACGAGATACAGCAAACTTACTTAACTAAACAGGATCAAAGCATGCTAAACAAGTAAATGAACTATGGTTCTAGCTCTAAAGGATCGAAACCTTGTGTCACGAAGAACACAAGTCTCTAACTTATGAACGAGCCAAGAACACAAGAACAAAGCAACCACACATGATGTCCACTATAGTCTAAATAAGAAATGCTGAAATACTCACTTTGATCTAAATGAAGAACAAACATCCACGAGGATATCAACTCACTCCTTACCCCTCCTCTACCTCACACTAATCCTAATCTAGATCTCTCCTCATCACCATTCTACCACAAAGAGGTGAGAATCACCTCTCATGGGCAGAATTGGAGAGAAAGAGAGAGAGCTACACAAGAGAAAGTGGAACTTGAGAGCTAGGTGGTGTGTGAGAAATGGAGCCCCTCCCCTCCTATTTATAGACAAGGAGGAGGCTTGCTCCGGGGCTCAAAGTGCCCCTAAACGCCCGGGACTGCAGCAGGGAGCCAATGGGGGGACAACACGTGGAGGGCTAGGATGAACCGACCCTAGGTCGGTTCGGCCGAACCTAGGGTCGGCCGACCCCCTCGGGTGGCCTCCTGGCCCGTGCTTCCTCTGGCTCGCTTCCATGTGGGCCCTGATGCCTCTCCTCCGTGCATGGCACGTTTCCTGGCGGTTTAGTTGGTAATGTGGGCCCATGGATCCATGTGATGCTGACGTGGCAGCGTGTGATTCGTTGAAAGTCCTTCACATGGATTGGTGACATCATGGATCCAGGAGAATCCATGTGGCAGCCCCTGATTGGCCAGCATTTGAGTGCCTTAGATTGGAGTGGAGTGAAAGTGCATGAATTCCTCTCATTTCTTATGCTAAATACCTGCATTCAAATAGACATCGACACTGGTGGAAAATATGAGTTTAAGCACCTAGTGTGGATGTTCAATTCATGCTCAGATTTGCAGGAGTTGACGGCCTTGAAAATGGCAAATATTGACCGTCAACAAACGCGTAGCTCCGAAACTCCACCATGGCACAACCACGCAGGGCGGCCATGGTGGCTAGGGTCGGCCTAGGCCATCTCCTAGACAACTTCGAGGACTCACGGCCGCCGTCGTCTCCCTCTGGTGCTTGCTTCTAAGTTTCGCTGAGATGTTGTGAATGGATGTGGCGGTCGTCGGGGGTAGGAGCTTTAAATAGACCGAGGATCATCTAGGTCAAAGGGAAGGCCGATCCGGGCCAAAAAGAGGGTAGGCAAGGGAGTATAGATAATCGAGAATAATTTACCATCAATTTGCATCAGTGACAGAGGCAGCGGTGTGTGGGTGGGTGGGGTAGGGGGGAAAGGGAGTATAGGTAATCGAGAATAATTTACCATCAATTTGCATTAGTGACAGAGGCAGCGGTGTGTGGGTGGGTGGGGTAGGGGGGCTCGAGCCCCCTACCACCGTGCTCTCTATGGAAAATAAGAGAGAGGAAGGAGGGAGAAGAGAGAGAAAAGGAGGAGGAGGAAGAAGAGGAACCAATCCCCAACACTCAGGAAGAAAGTTTGGAAACAACCCGGCCTTTTCCCCGTGGTTGATTCGGGCACGTAACTACGGACGGGTCAATTTGATGCCCACCCGATCTACGGGTCCTGCTCTCCCCCGAGCGTCGCTCCCCAACCTCGAACCTGCGGGCGTTACACCCCGGCCTCGCGTCATGCGAATGCGAATGCGAGCGGGCGTCGCTCCCCAGGGTGGCATCAGCAACAAAACACCCGGCGGCATGCATGCTTGCCGCACAGCAACTAAAAATAGCAATGATTAATTAGTCCCACCCTGGGCGGGGCTTCCCTGGGGATCTGAGGTGGAAGCGTTGTTTTTGTGCCGGTGCGGAGGTGTAGGTGGCATAGTTGGAGTGGGTACACGGAATTCCAAAAATAGTTGATTTGTTTATTCAAATACTAATATCTTTTAGATGACTCAACCAAATTGAAATCCAATCGCATATTAATATTCCTCATAATTAAATCTACACAACAAGATATCACTTTACTATGTTTCGTCACAAAAATAAAAATAACATTAACACTAATCTCTTCTTAGTGGCTCAACTAAATTAGAATTCAATCACATACTAATATTCCTTGTCTACGAAACAAGATATCACTACACTATATTTCGTCACAAAAATAAAAATAACATCCGATCGCATATTGATATTCTTTGTAATTAAATTTACGAAACAAGATTACATTAACCATGTTTCGTCACAAAAATAAAAATATGCTTGTTTTTATTTTTGTGATGAAACATGGTCAAGTAATATCTTGTTTCGTAGATTTAATTGTAAGGAATATTAATATGTGATTGAATTCTAATTTAGTTGAACCATCTAAAAGATATTAACTTTTGAATACAACAAATCAGCTATTTTTTTTTCTTTGCACCTAATCCCTATCCTCCCCTCACCTCTGCCCGGGCACACCGCTGCCGAAATGAATTTCCCATCTGAGGTTCCCAAAGGGGCCCTCAGTTTATGTCTCTGTCCCTGATTTGCTTAATTGCTTGATGCAGGGAAGGGAAGTCACGTTCGGGCCATCTGCCTAGTCACTAGTCCATCATGTTGGATTATACCTAGGTCACCGGTCACCACCACTGTGTATCTCTTCCAATAGAAAACTGATCCGGGTGAATTGACTTTCAGGAAAGAAATTGAAATTATTTTATTTTATAAATTGCTAGAGTTTTACTGCCATTTTTATTCTTATCTAAAAAAAGTTTTATTGGGGTCCGTAGCCCATTTAATTTAACTGTCTTGGCTCGATGCATGTTTGGAATGCAAAAGCTGGACATGTAGCCCAAAAGTGACAGCCCGCCCAATGAAAAATATATCAGAAATCCTATATATCTTCCGGAAAATTTTTTCTTATGAAACTATAACTCAATAGAAGTTCAACAACCAGCCTATTTACCCAACAACATCAAATCCTAGCATCATCCCCCACCTTCCCTCCGACGCCTGCCGCCCGTGTTGCAGGCGTGCACGCCACGACCGCGCGGCCGGCCCCGAGCCCCCGCCACCGTCGCGCACCCCGCGGTGGCCACCGGCGCGCCGCGTGCATGGCTACGCGCCGGCTGCCACGCGCCGCCGGTCCCCTTCGGCGTGCCAACGCCGGAGAGGGAGAAGAAGGGGAATGTTGTCCAACATTTTCAAAAAATGTTGGACATTTTTGCAAAATGTTGACAAAACATGTTGAAAAAACCAACATTTTTTAAAAATGTTGGAACATCGGAGAGAGCTCAAAAAATGTTCTCCAACATTTTCAGAAAATGTTGGACATATTTTCCAAAATGTTGACGAAAACATGTTGAAAAAACCAACATTTCTGAAAAATGTTGGAACTTTTTTAAAAAATATTGGAACATTTTTTAGTTGATAGTCATGAGGCGGGGGCTCCTATCTAGCTACCGGAAGGTAGATAAGGGTTGAAACTTCCAGCCCACTAAAGCTCATCTAAACTTCCTTCTTATTTCTTTCCCACCAGCCTACCTTTCTTTCCCACCAGCCCACCTCATGACTATTAACTAAAAATGTTAGTTTTTCAATATGTTTTCGTCAACATTTTGGAAAACATTACAACATTTTTTGAAAATGTTGGACAATTTCTTTGAACTCTCTCCGATGTTCCAACATTTTTCAGAAATGTTGATTTTTTAAACATATTTTCGTCAACATTTTGCAAAATGTTCTAACAATTTTTTAAAATGTTGCACAATATTTTTGAGACCAACATGTTGGAGCCCTTCTTCTCCGGCTCCGGCGAGGCCGCGGCGGGCTGCGGTGGCGCACGACCGTGTTGTTGCGCGCAGCACACGGGCTGCTGCGCTGCGCACGGCGGCGGCAGCACACGGGCTGCCCGCGGCGGTGCGCAGGGGAGGCCGCGGAGGCGGCAGCGGAGCTGGCCGCCCCTAGCGGCGCGCAGCCCGGCCGCTAGGGAGCCCCGTGGCGGTGCGCGGGCCTGTTAGGGAGGCGGCGGCACGACCCGGGAGGGAGCCGCGACAGGAGGTGGAAGAGGGTGGGTGAGTAGGGTTTCGCGGTGATGGGCTGTGTGAGCTGTTAAATGGGCTATTGGTGGGTTATAGGTTCATTGCATACTATCTTCCGGAAGGTATATAGGATTTCCGAAGGTAGATAAGGGTTGAAACTTCCAGCCCGCCAAGACCCATCTAAACTTTCTTCTTATTTCTTTCCCACCAACCCACCTTTCTTTCTCACCAGCCCACCTCATGATTATTAACTAAAAATGTTCCAACATTTTTCAGAAATGTTGATTTTTTTCAACATGTTTTTGTCAATATTTTGGAAAACGTTTCAACATTTTTGGAAAATGTTCCAACATTTTCAACATTTTTTGAGCTCTCTCTGAGGTTCCAACATTTTTAAGAAATGTTGGTTTTTAAACATGTTTTCATCAACATTTTTTGGAAATGGTGGAATTTTTTTTGGAGCCTCTCTCTACCAGCGAGGCCCGCGGCGGGCGCCGCCGGCGTACAGGCACGCGTCGTGGGGGGCCGGCGAGCCCCCGACCGGCTGTAGCTCGACGGTCGGCGAGCCCCGCGGAGTGGCCGCAGCGGCGCCCGGGCCAGCGAGCCTCGCACGCGGAGCCATGGACGTCGGGCGGCGCGTGGTCGGCGAGCTCGCCCCGGGTGCGGCCGGCCGCCGGGCCCAGGGGGAGGCGCGCAGACCACGGGGGCGGCGGGCCCAGGGGGAGGCGCGGACCACAGGGGTGGCGGCGTCGTTAGGCACGGGAGGAAGAAAGGTGGGGAGCTAGGGTTTGATATTGAATCAATGGTTGGTATTAGTTACACGAATCTTAAAGCTTTGGAAATTTTAACGCCAACTATCTTCCGGAAGATGTATAGAATTTCCGGCTGCGACCTAATACCGAGTACGTATGATTTGAGCCCAAAACACACGCGGACCTCTTCTGAAAAAAAAAAGCCCGCAGCGAGCGGCCACCCTGGGGCGTTCGCGCCTCTTCTTGCTTCTCCTCCCCACTCACCCCCACCGACCAACCCGAATTGTCAACTCCGACTCCCGCACGCCACCACATGGATCCGCCGCCCGCCGGCCGATCGCTCCCCGCGTCGCAGATCCCGAGCAACCATCGGAACTCCCGCCCGCCGCGTCATTTCCCGTTTAAATCCGTTGCGCTAGCTGCCAACCGCTGGATAACGGGGAGGAGCACCGGAGCAGCAGAACCAAGCTCGGCGCGATGGAAGGACTCGTCAAGGGATTGGAGGGTGTCGCGCTAGACGAAGCTGTGGAGGGGGCTGAGGAGAGGAGGGAGAGGCGTGCGGGTGCGGCTCCGGTGGATGGGGACAGGGAGGACAGGGCTCGGTCGACGTGGGCCGAGGTTGCTCGTCACCTGTTCTACACTATGCAGCAGTGGAGGAATGTTATTGTGAGGTTTAGAGAGGAGTCTCGGCGACTAAGGGGTGTTTGCTCTGCAGGTTGTCTCCGAGGAGAAAGAAGGGGAGCAGGAGCGGAGGTGGGAGAGAGTTGATCATGGCAGGAAGCAGCTGGCTACTCAACGGCACAACCAGGTTCATGTGGGTTTGCTTTCTTATGTTTTTTTGGCATCTTGTGTTGTTGTGTTTTGAAGCATCTGATTGCATTGTGCCATCTTCCTCACCGCAGGATCAGGGAGGTGAGATCGTGGGTGGGGGATCAGATGGCGCTACTGGCATTGGCAACTGCTGGCCGCAGCTACAGACCTCGCATTGCGAAACAGAGCATCAGGTTCATATATGTGTGCTGATTGTGTCCTCGTGTCTATCTTTGCTCACTGTCACTTTGCCCTTATTATTTGTCGTGAATCTAATTATAGCTCTGTGGTTTGAGATGTTAGGATGGACAAGAGAGAAACAGTGGAGGCTGGGTGCATGTGGGGGAACGAAAGCATCACAGAAGGCCACAACAGGTTAGTTTTCAGTTTTTATGAAGATTAGAACAGGTTCATGCCACTGGCAATTCCTCTCTCTCCGTTTTATCCTCTGAACATAAAATTACTGTAACTAATTGCTTATAACTATATTAGCCTTGTAAATTTTGCATCAAGGCAATATAATTTCTCCTCCTGTTTTTCTATATTGATTTTTTTTTGTTGGTTTAGCTCATCACATGCTGTTTGGTTTTAATAAAGTACAATGCGTTCATAAAATCCTTAGACCGAAGTTACAGGGTTTGGCTCTCAATCTCATATTCACCTTCTGGTAAAGAATAGGTGTGGTTACCTATGCAGCCAAACATTATTGACATGACTAGCAAAATCTTCATGGAGAATTATATGAACATGAAAAAATACGGGTTAACTTGCCTAAAGAAACACTAACACAATAATATTATAATACCATTAGGTTTATGAGTAGATAATAGAAAATACTAATTAAAGTTCTATTTTGTAATCTGTGTCAATCTATGAAATACAACTTGTTTGTAACAGATGGAGTAGTGTTTTAAATATTTAAGTTTTTCAACCACATGTATGTACTTTCATTCTGAAGTTCTCATAATAATGATATAGCATGAACTTAAGGTTACACCCTATTTGAGAGTCTTGAGTATTATAAAAAAAACATTAGACCATGTCATGTACAAAACAACACTTAGTTGTAATCAGAGAGAGTAGTGCTTTGAATGTTTTCGTTTTTCAACTAATTGTATAAATTTTTATTCCAACTTCTCATTTTACCCATATAACATGACCTGAAACTTGCATCCTGTGTTGAGAAATCTGAGTAAGTGGTGGCTAGAAGAATATTATCTATTCCTTTTTGTTAAGTCTGAACTTCTATTAACTCTATGAAGCACTCTGAAGACTGGAAGGGATACAAAAGACTACCATCTGAACAAGAATACTCTGAAGATGTCAGTCATAGTCATCATGGCCTAAATGTTGAGCCCACCAGGGAGGAACTCAACAGTTTATCAAAAGCATGCACTCGGCTATGGGAACTTGATCTAAACCGCCTCTCTCCTGGCAAGGACTACACCATTGAATGTGGTGAAGGGAAGAAGGTTTATCATGAGGGGGATAAGGCATCCGAAAACCTGTTCAGCTAGCTGGAAGACAGTGTACTGAGAAGGCCTACGTACTCTCGTTTCTGTGCACTCCTTGACAACTACAACCCCCACCAAGGATACAAAGAATCAGTCACCCAACAGGACAAGCATGAAGAAGCTGCTTTTATCGAGGAGATTTCTAGGAGTGCTCCCATCAAGTACTTGCACCGGTATTTGGTGCTGAAGGAGGCCACGTCTCAGGACCATGAGGAATTCAAGAAAATGCTGGCATCCCTGTGGTTTGATTTGTGTGGAAGAGGTGGCTACTCTAGTAGCTCTTCTGCCTTTGAACATGTGTTTGTGGGAGAGATCAAAGTGCAGAGGCAAGGTGAGAATGATATCAGGCTTCCACAACTGGATTCAGGCAAGTTCTTGACTTCTCGTTGTGCCATGGCATCACAATTTCGTTTGTTTCCATATTTGAAAGAGATTATGATGGTATTTTGACTAATATGCAGTTTTACCTTGAAGAATCCAATGGTAATGTTGACTACCAAGGGTACATATTCCCAAGGAGGCGTGGGGAGCTGGTGAGTATCATCCCAACATACTTGTGGTATGCATGTCATATCATTAAGGGAGCTAAACTTTTTGGGTTATTTATTCTGCAGCCAGACTCTGAAACACAGCTGCTCACCATTCAGTTTGAGTGGCGTGGGGTGTTAAAATCTGTGTCCAGCACATTGATTGGTGTCAGTCCCGAGTTTGAAATTGCACTCTACACTCTCTGTTTCTTTGCTGGAGGAGAAGATAACCATGTAGATATTGGCCCATATTCAGTGAATATCAAGTGCTACAGGTTGGGGGGGTAGCAAGATTGGTTCAGCTTTCCCAATTGCAGAAAACTGATTTTTCTGGTGGCCATTACTGAAGGTCAGTTGGGTTTCAAGTTTGTTTCTGTCAGCATAAATAAATTGTTCAAGAGTTTATGGCTTTATTTGTTGTAATATGCATTCTATGATGTAGCTCTTGATCAAGATTTACTACACCGTGTTGATTTAAAGTAGTTGTTTTCCTCGTGTGTTCTTACGAAATCCAAGAAATCAAATGTACCTAGAATAGATGGTTCGCTTATCTTCCTTCTCTTCCTTTGGGAACTTGGATGAAGTCAATCTTCCTAATGGGTCAAAACTCTGGTGGTCAGCGTTAAGTTTAAAATAACATCTTGCAAATTGTGGATCAGCGTTATAGGAACTATATTTTGCACGTATGATTCTACCAAGAACTGTAACATGGTCTTAAAATGTCAGAAACTATAACATATTTAGATGTAGTAACTCATGGTACATGTTCACCCCTTACAATTAATGTTATATAAGTAAAAAAAAAGAAATTGCTATTTCTGTAACTTTACAAGCTGCGATCATGCAGTAAAAAAAATAGTGCACAACATACATTTCATGCCTAATTACAGGGCCTTAAAAATATAGTTAGCAACTGTAGAATTACTGGTCAATGAAAAAGTGAAGTCGAGTATGAGAAGGAAGAATTTGACACCTTTATCACTATCTATACAAACTGTAAAGTTGAAGGCAACAAGAGAGAACAGAATTGCAACTCATACATATGAATCCTTACGGCAAAGAAACCTTTACAATAGAGAATCTCTAGTGATCTAGTTTCACACCCACCTTACCTATAGAAAGTACAGATCAGAAGTAAAAAGGAATGTTTGATCATCTAATATATGTACACTGAGTCACTGACTAGGGGAAGCATCACCAATGAGCCTATATATCCATAACCACATAAGAAAATACAGGGTCAAAAGAAAAGATTGCAACTAAACTGAAGATTATGTAGGAGTTGGAGCAGCCGCACCCCTCATGAGCATGAATCTTCTCCTCGTAATGATGTTTGCATTCTCACCTAGGGCAGCTAGATGAAGCATCCGCCGCCTTGCTGATGCCACGGCAACATCCTCTGTGTTTGGTTTCCCTGACATCTCATCAGGTGGTGAACTCTCACCCGAGGCCTCTGCATCCCCATTTAACTCCTTGTGCTGCATTGCTTGCTTCAGGCTCTCGACCACTTCTCTCATAGTTGGCCGGTCCCTTCTTTGTTTCGCAAGGCAACTATTGGCCAACTTGGCAATTTTTCTAGTGCCCTGCTTAGAGTAATGGCCTTCAAGCCTTGTATCCATAATCTTGCTGAACTGCTTACTTTCGACAGGATATCGCTTCACCCATTCAAGAAGTTTCTGCTCATTCTTTGGACGATTTCTCTCCAATGAGCGCCGTCCAGTGAGGATCTCATATAGAACCACCCCAAAGCTCCAAACATCACTCTTTGTAGTAAGATGGCCTGTCTCGACATAATCTGGAGCCGCGTAGCCCAATGTCCCCATAACCTGATTGCAAATTATTTTCAATGAGATATAGAATCAGAGTTCAATATGGGAAATTCTCCACCGAACATGCATGAGGAAGTTAGTGTCTTGATATATGAAGTAAAATCAATACATACTGCTGTAGAGACGTGAGTGTGATCTGCTGATGGTCCTTCCCTTGCCAATCCAAAATCTGATAGTTTTGCTTTAAACTCGTCATCCAGCAAGACATTGGAAGCTTTGAAGTCACGATAGATGACCTGGAATTTTTCAAGATTTTTAATGCCCAAACACAAACATCTCATTCTTTTTTTCTCAAATCATATTGACAAATAGCCAAGGGAAGATGCACGATTCCTTCTGAACACATCTATGAGCAAGAAGTGGTATTTACGACACATGTTTCTAATAACCATATTCCATTCAATCAGCATGATCGCTCGTCCAAGAATACAAAATAGAAAAAAACATAGTTCAATGTTTCAGAATGTGAAAAAACAGATAGCTGATAGCATAAGTATTATGGTGAGCTGCCAAGCTTATACCTGAACTTCCAATCCCTCATGAAGGTACATCAATCCCTCAGCAGCGTCCAGTGCTATTTCCAACCTTGTGCCCCATGGGAGGACAGGGTATGCTTTATTGAACAGATGGTCATCCAAGGTCTTGTTGGGCATGAACTCATAGACCAGTAGCCTCTGAGGGCCTCTTTCACTTTGCGAGGCGCAGTACCCGATGAGCTTGACGAGATTTGGGTGCTCAACAACCCCCAGAAAGTGAACTTCTGCCAACCGTTGCTTGTGCCCCTGATCAAGTTAGGAGTAGGAATCAATATAATTACTCAAATGCTGAAACTCTGAAACAGTCCTAGCAATGCAGCAAGTCAATCTGTTGATACAAATTAGTCACACTGACAATATATTTGCTTCATTGCAGAGTGCAGATGAATATGCCAATGAAATGATTTTGAAGTTCAGAAATGAAGTTAGTATGCTGTTTTAGCAGATTGCATGGCAGCCAGTAGTGAAATATAAATTACACAGCCATGAAAGCCATCTTTCGATTCAGGAACCAGAAACTGAGTCTAAATGTAATTCTAGTAATCGCACACAGAGATTTATGTAAATGGCAAGAATTCTAGTAATCGCACACAGAGATTTATGTAAATGGCAAGCACAAAATAATAGGCTGAAAATGCTGATAAATTGATGATGAACCAAGACAAGGTGACAGGATGAGCCAAGAAACCACCGACGGGCACCTGATGGCCATTGGGATTGAGTTTCTTGATGGCGACCACCGTGCCGCCGGCGGGCTCGCCGGGCAGCCGGACGACGCCCTTGTAGACGCTCCCGAAGCCTCCCTCGCCGACCTTGAGCAGCCGGCTGAAGTCGCTGGTGGCGGCCCGGAGCTCCCGGAACCCGAACTCGCGGAGGCTGTTGGCGCCCCTCTCCTCGTAGAGCTCCGGGATGCTCCGCGCCGACGAGACCGAGGCCGAGCCCGACGACTTGCTCGCCGCGGCCCGCACCGCCGCGCTGGAGTCCTCGGACAGGCTCGTGCCGACGGCCGACGACGCCGTGGAGAAGGACAGGTTGGAGCGCGCACCTGTCGAGACGGTGGAGGGGAACGAGGCGGGCGCCGGGGACGCCGGCGCCGCTGTCCCCTCCCGCCTCTTCTCGCCCTTGCCCTTCTTCCCCTTGCTTCTGAAGCCGCGGAAGCGGAAGCAATCCATCGCTTGGAGCAGAAGGAGGCGGTGGGCCGGCTCAGTTCGCGGTGGCTTTTCGCCGCATCTTCTCCATCGCCTACACAGAGCTCAAATCGCGACGGGAACGAGCGACACGAGCTCCTGGAAATGAAGCCGATCAAAACTTTTGAGAGACGAAGCTTTTCTCGGTTGACGGCGCAGCCGCGGCGAGCGAAGAACTGCGTCGGGGATACAGCGCGAGCCCGGGGGAGGCGTCAAAAGATTTGAGCAGAATTGTTTTGACGCCAGCTAGTCCAAGGCAAACAGGAAGCTGGGAAACACAAAGGAATTCATTCCACCCACGTTTCTTGAGTTCTTCTTGTGCTAGGTGGCTAGGCATGGCATGAGGCAAGGAGCAAGGAAGCTGAGAGAGACGGAGGTGGTTGAAGCGTGGATTACCCGCGTAAGCTCGTGCCGAAACGATAAAGAAAACCGAGGAGTCAAACGGAAGGTGCTTGGAGAGCGACGGCAGAGGAGTATGGTGGGGATACAACTGCAATAAACTCTCGCCTCCCACCTGCCTCCTCTTGATTTCTTTACGGTACGTACCAAATGGTCGTCTTATCTTATCCAGTCACTAATGGTACCTAGTTACAGTGTTTATGCAGGGTTATCAACTTGTTTTGAAGTGTTCAACAGTTCAACGGCGACCTGTGCGCGGCTGTCTCCCAGGTCGTCGTCCAAATCCTGACGAGAGCGTTTTCGCACAACGACAACGGAATTTTTTTCCCTGAGGTATGTTCTTTTCCCTTCAAAATTTCTTATTCATCTCATCACATTTTCTCTCATAAGAAATAATATTTCAGCACTATGCATACACCACTTTTCGGAGTACGGGCACTAGCCTGATTGGTGGGGTAGCTGGATGTAGCGCTCACGTCCTGCGTTCGAGACTCACTCGGCGCAGGTTTTTCTCGTCGGGGTTTATCTTCGAAAAAAATCTCCTCGCCGGTGAAGTCGGAGTTCGGAGGTTTTCTAAGCTGGGAGAAGGTTTTCTTCTCTTAATAAAAAATAGTGGAGGCAGGTCTTTCCCCACCGACTTAATTTTTTATGTATACTTTTATGTATATACAACTTTTCACTCTCTTTTCACCGAAGTGAACTGCTGTCATTTCGGTCCCTGTAAATTCACCATGCACAGCTCCGGCGGCCGGAAGCCCTGAAGAGTGATAACTGATGAAAGCCATCATGGATTCACCGTGACTGTGTTGGTGGTTAACCAAGGGGTACTTTCCCTTTTCTTACGGCAAGTGCCTTTTTAGTGTCCGTTCTCTTTGAATGCTTTATTTTCCTGCGATTGAACGACTGACCTACTGAGTACTGAAATTCTGGCGAGTACTTTACGTAGAGAACTAGAGAAGTCGTAGACGTCTTGGAAGAGGCAAGGTGCAATGAAACCTTTTGAGTTTTAACGATGTACTATGTTTTTTGACAAACCCTAAGCCAATCAGTATCGCCGGAGAGCCCAGCAGGCAGGAGTCGTAGTACCAATTTGGGAGAAACCAGTCTTTGTTTGAGCTTCTTGATATCTTCTCAACGTGAAAAGTCAGAAGCTCAAATAAACAACAAACTTTATGAAAATTCAGAAAAGCTAAGTTTATATGAGCTTTTCGTAGCTCTGAAAACTAAACGCACATTTCAAAAGTTAGTATATATTGGATTTTCAAAACGAAAAAGCTAGCCATAGTTTTTCTCAGAAAAGCTCAAAAGTTGCAGCTCAAACAAGCACGCACTCATCAATCAAGCACTGAAGTATCTGGGTAAACCAATGCAATCCTCACTTTTCAAGATTTTGAACATTGAGTAAGGATTAGATGGCATATTGTCATTTGCAAAGAACTCAAAAATAAAATTTAATTGATAAAGGCGGACGAGTTTCAACTATGAACATGCTCCCATTCATGGTGAGGTGTGGGAGGGGGAAGGGAGCAAAGCGACCCCAAGCTGGCGGAGGACAGCGAGGGAGGCGGATGGCGAATGGGGAGGGGGGTGTTCTGGAAGGAAGCTTATGCGAAGACTCCTGTCCCGTTACTATTTAACAGTCAACTCTAACAATTTGGCAAATCAGGTTGGCATTTTTGATTTTTAGCCAACAGTTTGGCAGATCAGGTTGGCATCTTTGGCAACTTGGCAAAAACTAACCTCCAGCGCGTATATACATGCGCGCGGCGACAACTTGGCATCGGCATTTCTTCCGTGGGTGGAGAGAGGTGGGAGGGTGAAAAAAGAAATAAAGGATACAAAAGGGTTCTGATTTAAGTTTTCAAGAGGTGGAAGGGTATAACATAATTTTATTTCTCTTTTAGGGTTCCTGATGTAAGTTATATCTTGATTTGGCAAGTGAGTTATGCCAAACTATTGGAGTTGAACTCTTTTTTTACTTAGCATATCTTTTTAGAAGTTGGCAGAACACAAGATTTGTCAAGTAAAATTTGGCAAACTCTTAGAGATGCTCAACGGTGTGATCATTTCTAATAGATTAATGACAGGGCCAAACGTGTACTGTCTATCGGTCATGGTTTGGTACGTTTAAACTTACATGTCTTTCGTTAGCTCTTCATCGTGATTTTTTTGAATTACACAGTACATCAGAGACACTCACAACACACATGCACGTACATACTACACGTACGAGTCGGAAATATGAAAGATCCATCACGTACGTACCAACATGGCCGTCGATTCATGACTCGTACGAACAAAGACCACGATGCCAAAAATGTCACCTCATGTCTCTGCTCAAAAAATGTTTACATCTAGTCAAGGATTCGTAAGGAAGGAATATCACATCATGAGCCCTACGAAAGCAAACTGCATCAGAGCCGTGCATCTAGACCTTGCTGAGCGGCTGACACTTGCCCCAGATCATAGCGTCTGTCTCTTTGACCTGTATACGTCCGTCACACGACTCGACGACAGTGCCCTGCTATAGCCTGCAAGTGATAGAAGAGATTCGTGCCAGTTAACACCCCCGTCAACACCTCTATCACCCATGCCATAAAGTTTTGCTCGTTTCCGTTTGGATGAGTCTGGATTCTGAGAGTTCAAAATCCACTCTAGCTGGCTTCCAAAACGGTTTTGGTTAGGATTTTAGAATCCGAGTTCTGGATTTTGGTGTTTTGTGGGTAGGATTTTGATGCCCAACTGAGAAATGACACAAAGGAGGATCCTGGATTCTATCCTGGATTCTAATCTATCCTTCAAAACAAAATCTATCCCTCGAAACAGGTTCATCCAGATTTTGCCCACAATCCAAATTTTGCCCAAACAGGGCCTTTGGTTTTTTTACAAAAAAAGTTTTGCTCGTTTACCAGGAGCACCTGACACGTCTACATCATTACAGGAATAAATCACAAACGAAAAAAAAACGATGACGCGTTGCAACTTGCAAGGGATGGTGTCGGGACGGTAACTAAAAATTGATCTATTTTTTTACCCGGCAACTGCGGTAGATTATATTCCGTCTGTAGAACAGCTCTCGAGATATTTCATTGCGTCGCTAAAAGTTTTTTAACAGTTGTTGAGGGTCAGCAACGGTTAGTGATACCATTTCGTTCACTAGGGCTTCATCCGAGGAGAGGAGAAAGAGAGCATGCTAGCACCAAAACAAGAACACGACGATTTTACGTGGATCAAGGAGACAAACACCATAAGGTAGCGTTTGGATGTTGGCATTGAGAGCTGGAATTAGGAATTGGAATTGTCAGCCACCAATGCCACTTGTTTGAATGTCAACAGAATTAGGCAACAGAATTAGGAACAAATACCCTACTGTATTGGTTTCACCTGAGTACTTCTCCTAATTCAGAGCCCACACTCTCCATATTACGCGGCATTGGATTTTACCTGGACACTTGAAGTTCGAGAGGCGGAGGAACGGCCAGCGGCGGCTCGCGCGTGGTTGGGCGGAGGGACGACCTGAGCCATTGTTGTGCCCCTCTTCTTCCTTGAGGCCAATGGCGCCCACTATTCTTCCTCGCTCCGCGGCACCCCACCCGTCCCCTTCCTCGCTCTGCGGCGGGCTACGACACCCCTCTGACGGCGAGCCCTCCCGCTCTCCTCCCTGCCTCGCTCCGCCGACGAGCGAGCGATGTCGTTATACCTCGCGCGCGGCTGTAGATTCGGCGGCCAGTGGTGGTGGCGCAGAAGGTCGTGCCTGGTTGTGTGATGCGGTGACCGTCGGTGGTGGCTCGGAGGTCCGCTCGTTCCCCTTCTTGCTCGGCGATGCAGTCTTCCCGTCCTCCCCGATCTCTCCGCCAGCATGAGCCATGGCCGGTGGCAGCATAGGCCAAGGTCCGGCCTCCCACGCATGGCTGGCGTGAATGGCACTGAGGCCCGCCCGTCCGCTTGCTCTCCTTCTTGTTGGGTCTCTCTCCAGTCTCCCCTCCGCAGTTGAACCATGGCCGAGGTGGACAACCAGAGAAGATGAAGTCAATTCCAAGTAGCAATTCTATGAGCGTCCAAACAACAGATTTGATATTGGAGTTCATTTCTAATATCAGTTTGTTTTAGTATTGAACTCAAAAAATACCAAGCTCTTCGATATCTACATGCAAACGAGCTCTTATATCACAAAATAGGAACTGCCTCTAGCCGTTTGTTAAAAAAAAATCCAAGTCTTGACACCTTAATTAGATCTTGAAACTAGAATAGATGGGCACGAATAATTCAACCCTAGCCGAGTTTCCAGCACTAATGAATCTTTTGTTTCCAAAATAGCAAATGGTATCTTGTCGGAAATATGAAAGATCCATCACCATCACCACCATCAAAGGATGGAATAGGATTACGACCCTACAAAAGCGGGGGCAGTCGATGCGGTTGCGGCCTGCGGGACGTCGTCCGGCGCAGTCGCACGACGCTGCTACAGTGCTGCCAGCGCAAGGGGATCGATGCCTGCGATGATCCCCATGCTGCCGATGCGTGACGCCTCGCCGACCAAAATGCCGGCGACCCCTCCTCGTCGAGTGAAGTTTGTATGAAACTTTTCTCACGTCTCGTGAAATTCTATCATTCTCTCTCTTTACCACGTCAGCAAATTTAATGTCATGAAACTCATTGAGACGAGTCTAAGTGGTATTTTATTGAAGATTTTCTAATTAAAATGTTATTGGGAACGAAAACATATCAAAGTTGTCTAGAAACCGTAAAACAGTGATTATTTTATAGGTACTACAGTTTAATGAGACAACAAGCAGGTCGTTTTGGCTTAAGGTTCATAATTTTTGTTATGAATCTAGATATATATTACATCTAGGTACATAAGAATAATTATATGGGTCTTAGTTCCTAAGTTTTAAGCTAGCTACATTTTACATGTGTACGCTTTTATCCTTTATGTTTTACCTTGAACGCTGGTTGGTGATCGTAGAGTGAGTTCTTTAGAGTGAGTGGTCTAGTCGCTCGTAACCAATTAGGCCTTTCTCTTGTAAAACTGGAAGCCCTAGTAATAATATTCTAACTTTAATCAGAGTTGGGCCTTCTGACCTTTTCCAAAAAAAAGAATAATAATTATAAATCTAGATTTGATAAAATGACCAATTATTAAAAACGGTTGGAGTAAGAAAAAAATGGACAATTGTATACTTCACTATTGACATCCTTCTACTCCACATCCAACTAGCAGAAGCCCCAAATGTAAGGTGTAAGGGACTATACTTAACTAAGCAGATAGACCTCTTGCTAAAATGATCTACAATTTAGAACAGATGGAATAAGAAAAAAAGATGGTCAATCGTATACTTTACGGTTGCCACCCTCCTACTCCATGTCTAATGAGCGAAAGCCCCCAATGCAAAGTGTAAGGGACTTTAGTTGACTGAGTTTAACTGAGTAGTAGGTAGACCTCTTACTTTAATTTATCGTTAAACTGCCCCCTCCTAAAATTACATATATTCTAATTTCAGTGATAGATTAAATAAAAGATAAATATTTGTCTAAAAATGTAGAACAGACTTTATTAAATTCTAAATATAAATATTGTTGTAAACTATGCGAGCCAATAGATAATTATGGGCTAGCAGAAAAACTCGAGGCTCCTTAGCTAGCTCAACTTGTTCTTAGGTTGAGCCTAGTTCAACTTGCATTGGTCTCTCGTTTGTTGTTTAGCTCGTGAGCTGTTTGATTGGCTCATTAGGCTCGTCAAATATGATAATGCGAAACTTAGTTCTTTTGTTAAACTATTGTTATTATTAGTAGTAGTATCTAAAATAAACTTTTTATTTAGCATAAAAGTCAAATATTATTTTAATTAAGTTTATTTGAGTGTGTGGTAGCGGATACCAGCTAAAAGTCATTGATTTCACACCACCAGTTAAAAGTTAGAGTTGAGATGTTTAGTTTGAAAAAAGTAACAGATGTGATGGAATGAATAGTGAATTAGATGGGAAATTTGGTGAGCTAGCAAAGAAACCAAATCAACCTTCTCCTTGTACTCCAACTAAGGACCTGTTTGTATATGGCTAGCTAATTTACTAGCTACTAAAAGTAAGACATTACTAATCTAAACAGGACAGGAGGGCTATTTGTTAGCTAAGCTCCAAGTAATCTATTAATGTATTAGTTGGCAAAAACTAACCGGGCGTTACTATTTTTTTTACATTCAGTGGATTACCATGAGACAAAATATATTGTTGTCACCTTTCAAGAAAAAAAATACCATCTACTAACCGGATGGCATGTATATCCAAATCAGTCGTAACAAACTTCACACATAACTCAAATTCAGTTAAACTTTTTTTATAACAACCTGTCTTTATTTGGATGGTGGTGTTCCAATGAAAACTTTGGATGTAGTTTACATTTAACCTTTTCATGATGGAACGAGGAGCAGGAGTTGATTTGAGGTAGCGGATTAAGTAGTGATGGGCAACCTCAAGTTGACTTGTTTCGTAGGGTAGAAGCTTGAGTTGATTTGCGGCAGCAGCGGCAAGCTTGTGTCGACTGCAGACAACTTTAATCCGTTAGCAACGGTAGTGCGAAGCAGCTTGAACTGAAACTAGCTACCATTGTATCGATTCTAGCTACCATTGTTGCGGTTGGTGCTATGCTTTCTACTAATGAAATAGTTCAACTAAAAACTTGCTAACCTGCGGGTTTACCAGTTCTGCAGAGCAGATGCCATTTTGAAGGTAAGGCCTACCACTACCAGTACCAAGGAGTCCACAGGAGTAAAAGCTGTGGCCTTCACCGGAACTAGAAAGCCACAAGACAGGTCCTCTCACATGCTACCCTCAAACACTGACAACCTAGGCCCACTAGTCGAGTGATCAAACAGGAACCCGCAGTCCACGCAGGCCGTGCATGTGGGGTCACACCACCAGGACGCTCCAAGAGACCCGTTTCCTCGTGATGCTCTCGGCCAGCCACCACACGCCGATGACAGGTGGGGGCCAGCCAGCGCGCACGAGAACTCTTTCCCTTGCCAGCTCCAGTTTCCTATTCCACTCGCGCGCACAGACGCGCCGCCCCGACCAGAGCAAAAACCCTCTTTCTCCCCTCCCCACGCCGAGCCGCTTCATCTCCCCCCACCGCCGGCGACTTCCGCGCTGCCGGCCGCAGGGCACGGGGGCGAAACCGACGCGCCATGCCGCGAGTGGTCGTCTTCATCGACAGCGACGACGACGACGAAGGCGGCGGCGGCCGAGCCGGGCGCGCGCTCGGGAAGGGCGCCGCGATCGCCGGCGGCGGCAAGGCCCCGCAGCCCGTCAAGCCGGAGCCCGTTGACGATGTGGGCCTCAACCCGGCGGGTCCGAGGGCGCTGGGGCTCGCGGTGGTGCCGATCCCGCCGCGGAAAGAAAACCCCCGCGCGCTGCCGCGGCCGCGGGCACAGCGCGCGGAGCCGTCCTCGGCGCCGCCGGTCGCCGCGGCCCGCGCGCCCGGTCGGCCTAAGCCCGAGGTTATCAACATCTCCGACGAAGACAACGGAGATGATGCCGGATTCCGTGGCGTCCTGCCGCTCCGGAAGGTCGAGGGGGGCGGCAGTCGCCTGAGGCTCGTCAAGGACGAGCCTGAATTCGACGATTCCGGCGGCGATTGGGCTCATTCAGCGGCGCCAAAGCCGCCTCCAGCCACGCCGGCGGCCGCGGCTGCCCCCGGAACGTCATATGCGAAGAGGAAACGGAAGAGAGAGCCCAGTAGACTCAAGCCTGACGCGCGTGGCGACAATCGCGCGTTGGACCGGAGTTCCAGCGCTTCAAGGGAGAGGAGCAGTGTGAAGAGCAGAGAATCAGGCAGGGGAGGCGCGGGTGGCCAGTCGGTTTCGGCCAAGAAGAGCTTCGTGCCCACTGAGGAATCCAGCGGTGCCCCAGGGAAGGCGAGACATGGAGGGAGTAGGAGAAGTGGCGAATCCAGGGGTGCCGCCGGCCCCAGGAAGGCGAGGCGTGGAGGGAGTACGAGAAGCGGCGAGAGGAGCAATAATGCTTTACCGGCGGGCTGGGTCGGGACCACGGTCGGTTCGAGGATCCGTTCAAGGTCGCGTCAGCAGGCGAGAGTGCAGTATGCTGCAGATTCTGCTCGAGTGCCGTCCGAGGAAACAGAGGAGGAAGAAGATGCAGAGGAGGTTCAGGAGCAGGAGCAGAAAAGGGGGGGAGAAGTGGAGGTGATGGAGGTGGGTGAGCTGGAGGAAAGTGGGTCTGATACTGAAGTAGCACAAGAGAGTGAGCAGGAAGGGGCTGTGAAGGGAAGCAGCAAGCAGAATGGCCATAGCCATAGTGAGGAGGTGAAGGAGCAGGAGCACGAGCAGAAAACAGCTGGAGATATGGAGGTCGTGGAGGCGGATGAGGAGGACAGTGGATCTGGCAATGAAGTATCCCAAGAGAGTGAGCAAGAAGAGACTGTGGAGGAAAGGGGCAGACAGAATTGCAATGGTGATAGTGAGGAGGTGCAGGAGCAGGAGCAGAAAACTGGGGAAGATGTGGAGGTGGATGAGGATGACAGTGGGTCTGGCAATGAAGTATCTCAAGAGAGTGAGAATGAAGAGTCTGTGGGTGGGTTTAGACAGAATGGCCATGGCGATAGTGAGGACGAATACAAGGAAAGCAAAGCTTCTGCTACTGTTGCTGATAATGAGGAGGAGGTGGGGGGAAAGGAAATGTTGGAGGAGGAAGGTGACAATCAAGAAGACAGCCATAGCATCTATGATGGAGAAGACGAAGAAGAGGATGGTGAATCCCAAGATGATGAGCAGGAATTGGGTGAAACAGGGGAGGTGCAGCGATTCACGTCCAGCAATGCCATGGCAGGTGGCAGTGTCAGGTCAGGAGGTGACGGCCACGGAGTCTTCAGAAGGAGGATTTTTGAAGGGATTTGTTTGCTTCAGAACCCAGATTCAGGTGGTTATGTTGCCAAGGGTATCCAAGGTCGCACACGATCACAGCGAAAATGCAAGGACAAGAAACTGCTCAAACGTGGAACTTTCAGCAAACCTTACAATATTGATATTCCAGATTCGACATCAGAATCTGAAGAGGATATAGTGCCACCAGCACCGCAGGGATGGGTAATGTCATCGAGTGACGAGGACATCAGGATTTTTGGCAAAAGAAAGCGCAGGAGAGCAAGAAACAAGAGGCGGCATAAGGGATTGAGTACTAGTAGTGATGAGTCTAAGGAGTACAGAGCATATGCAAGAGATGCCGGGGGGCCTTTTCGGAGGCTGAAGAAGGGGGTGTCCAATCTGCAGGATGGCAAGGGTGGTTCAAATCCTGGCTGTGCTAAATACTATGGTCCAAATGGCGGGAATCCAACGGACATGGCCAATACACAGGATGGTATTTCCTTCAAAAGAATGGCACACACGATGAGGATGACTAAGCGCGGTCGAGTAGCAAAAGCCGCTTATGATGAGCTACTCAATACCTTGTTTGCCGGATGGGAGAATCATATAGATGTTCCTGATCATGCAGAAAATGGGAGTAGTTTGCCTTTATTGTTCTCATTCGGAGACGAAGATGAACCAAACGAAAAAACAGAAAATGATAAGTATCAGGAAGATCTGTGGATGGAATGTGACATTGCTTTCGAATCCATGAATATTGGTTCTCATGAAGAGGTACTGAATGTTCTGTTATGTCATTCTGTTTACATTTTTGTTTCTAATAAATGTGTTTCTGACTATGAATATTGTATTTATTTTGGAGTAGTTGTCTTGTGTTTTAATTCCTCAGAAAAATGCTACGTACAATTTGATCCAAATAAAAAGCTAATGCTTACATTACTGTGCTCAGGATGGGCAAGTTCCTCCAGTGGAAGAAGCTTCATGCAAAAACGGGAAGCATGAATTCATTATCGATGAACAAGTAGGAGTTCGGTGCAAGCACTGTCATGTTGTCGATCTTGAGATCAGACATGTACTGCCTGCTATGGTAAGAAAAATATTCAATATCAAATTTCGATGTGGCCCGGAGAAACCTGATTATGCTTGCTAGGTTGCACATGTTTCACAAAGACCTGATTATTCTTGCTAGGTTGCACTAACTCCCTTATTAAGATCAAATTTATTTTCCTTGTCCAACAGGGGAAGATTTCTGCAGAAAGGGAATTGGGAACTGAACCTGAGTTGGACTCGATGTTGAAGGAAATGCTCAATATTTTTGAAGAAAACGACGTGCTGGTATCAAATGGACATGAACTGCCATGCAATTTTGGTGGTCGCAGAGCTGGTTCGGTCTGGGATCTCATTCCTGGAGTCAAGGAAGACATGTTTCCACACCAGCAGGATGCATTTGAGTTCATGTGGACCAAGCTTGCAGGAGGTACTACAATTGAACAGCTAAAGCACACTGCAAACGCTGATGTTGGAGGTGGCTGTGTTATTTCTCATGCCCCTGGAACGGGAAAGACCCGGTTAGCAATCACATTTATTCAATCCTACCTCGAGCTTTTCCCGCACTGTAGTCCAGTGATCATTGCTCCAAGGGGGATGTTAGCAACATGGGAGAAGGAGTTCAGGAAATGGAAGGTAAAGCTCCCTTTTCATGTACTGAATTCCACTGAGATTAACTGGAGTGAAGACAAGACCATCCGTGAACAGGCTGCAAAGAATGGAAGTTTTCATCGGAGGTTATTGACAGAAAAAATGGACAATAATTATAGGCGTTTGGTGAAGTTAGGGTCTTGGATGAATGGTAGCAGCATAATTGGTGTGAGCTACTCTCTTTTCAGGAAGCTAGTGAATGATGAAGGCATGGATGGGGATAAGGTGACGAATCTCCTCCTTGAGAAACCCGACCTGCTTGTCCTTGATGAAGGGCACACACCAAGGAACAAGAAAAGTCTGATCTGGAAGGTTCTTAGCGAGGTCCGCACAGAAAAGCGAATAATTCTTTCAGGGACTCCATTCCAAAACAACTTTGAGGAGCTTTATAACACCCTATGTCTTGTCAGGCCAAAGGATGCAATTATTCTGGAGAAGGACGAGGGCAAAGATTTCTGGACTTCGTTGAGATTGAATGACATCACAAAGGCAAATATAGATCAAGTAAGGAAAAAATTGGACCCTGTAGTGCACATCCATAGTGGAAAATTTCTTCAGAAGTCTCTCCCAGGACTCAGAGAATCTGTTGTGATTCTGAATCCTCTTCCTTATCAGAAAGAAGTCATCACAAGTATGGAGAAGATTATGGCAATGGGTCTTGATGCGGAATACAAGATATCACTTGCATCAATACATCCATCCCTCATTGCCAGAGCAAAATTGTCTGAGAAAGAGAAGTCTATGGTTGACATGCCTAAGCTAGAGAGTTTACAATCATGTCCATCTGAAGGGGTTAAGACGAGGTTTGTTTTGGAGATTGTCAATCTTTGTGAAGCATTAAATGAGCGGGTGCTAGTATTCAGCCAATATCTTGATCCATTGTCCTTGATCATGGAGCAGCTGAAAGCAAGGTTCAACTGGGCTGAAGGCAAAGAGATCCTGGTGATGAGTGGAAATGTCCTGGTTAAAAATCGGCAAACCATGATGGAAACTTTTAATAACATGAAAAGCAAGGCCAAGGTAATGCTTGCATCAACCAAGGCATGCTGTGAAGGCATTACGCTTATCGGGGCATCACGTGTGGTTCTACTTGATGTTGTGTGGAACCCTTCAGTTGGAAGGCAAGCCATCGGCCGAGCTTACAGAATCGGTCAGGAGAAGATTGTGTATACGTACAATCTAATTGCAGAAGGCACAGCAGAGAAGAGCAAATATGACAGGCAAGCTAAGAAGGAGCACATGTCTAAATTGCTCTTTTCAAAAGAAGCAGAGCATGGAGACTTGCCACCAGAACTAACACTCAATGATAGGATTTTGGAAGAAATGACTGCACGTGAAGACCTAAAAAAATTATTTGTAAAGATTTACGTTGATAATCAAACTGATGGTTCACCTGGTAAGTGAAGCTTCTGAGATTTGCAATCTTATTATTTGTGCAACAGATTCTGTTTTCTTTTATCGATAACTACGTGCAGTACAGAGACATATTGGTGATATAGACGGCTAGTAATCTTCTCTACATCATTCCATATTTATTGGACTACTTTGGAAACTTTAATTGTACTTGTTTCAAAAGTCCAGTTATAATGATGTTTTCTTCTTTTATGTGGATGCAGGAGAGGCGGAGAAGAACACTACATGAGCACATGCCTAATAATATGAGGGATGGACGAAAACAATGAAGCACACTAAAACAGATGACGGGCTCTGTTGGATTCCATATTTGATGGATTTCTTGTGCTATAAGACCTCAGACCTACCAGCGTTCCAGGCTAGAGTCAAAAGGGATGACTTAGAAATTTATCATGACACAGCATCATTAAATCCGTGGCTAAACCTGCGAAATGGATTATGTTGATTGAATCGCTCCTGTACTGGATTGTTTGCAATTTGTTTCGTTCTAATTTTCCATTTGGTGCATTGATGAATCTGATATTATGCATAGAACAGGCTATTCTAGCTGGTCGTTTTCAATGTCTATTTAACAAGCAGTACCTTCTGCCACCCTGTTCGTCTGGCTGGCAGCTGGCGGCTGGTGTTGATTTGTTCTGAGAGATAAATACCGCTGACTGGTGGCTGATTTGTTCTGAGAGAAAAGTACTGCTGGCTGGTGGCTGATAATCCAGACGAACAGGGCGTGCAGTTTTAATACTTCTTGCATTTCTTATGCCTGGCTGATGCTAATATGTGTTAGTTTGACTTTTAGATTTGGTATGTAATGAAACTTTACAATCACATGCCACTTACTTGAAAATTCTTATATCAATTGAGCACAAAATTCAAAACTAACATATGGGTAGAAGATTAAGTCACAGGCCGCCACAACCGCATGCAGGGCCGTCGTTGGGAACAGTCAAGGAAGCAGATTCAGAGAGTTATGTCGTCTAGTGCATATGTACCTGATGTTTTTTTGAATGGCAGGGTTGACGCCTTGACGGATGACCTATTGGCTCCCCTCGGAGCCTGCTGAGTTTAGAGTGACAGAGCCTTTGCAAATAATTGGGTGAAGTTGAATGCTTTTAACCAAAACCCATTCGCTCATCTAACTGTGGCAACTGCAGTCTCCAGAGAGGTTAGCCATTTGGCCAACTTGATAGGATGACCATTTTTTTTAGGCAGCTATAGGAAAAAGCAGAGACTCCCAATGGACTGTCAGCAAACAAAAACAAACAAACAAATACTTCTTAAAAATTCGCAAGAACAAATACTTCTTTTACCATAATGTAAGCCTCAACCTAAGCATACTAGCTTAGTCAATTGGAAATTTGGAATCCTGCAGACTTTCTGCATGGAACCATCCCTAGGGCAACAAAAACTCGAATTTCTTGCAGAAAATTATTCAACAGTGCCAGTGAACCTATTCTGGACATCTTTGTTCATTACAGTAGTGTGATCATTAGCTGTTCTGAGTGGGTAAAGGTAATTGGCTAAAACATGTCAGGCTTCCACAGCCCCAAGGCTCTGTTGGCATCTTTGTGTAAACCCCAAATGCCAAGGGCACAGAATATGCAAAGTTTCACGTGGATGAAGGTGAACAAGGACCTTCAGAGGTACTACCTCCGCACATAAATATATAACGTTTAGGAGAGCGTTTAGGAGTAGTTAATTCAAAAATTAACTACTTATCTTGTCCTAAATGTCATATATTTATGGGAGGTAGTATGTGATATGTATTTTTTTTGGCAGATCAAGACCGTATGCAAATCTAAAAACTGCAACCTTGGGATGATCAGATATTATAACCATTTGTATGTGCTTGGGTGAACTCAGCAGAAGTGGTAGAAGGAATTCTAGTTGGGGAAGCTATAGTTTGATCTTTTTTGTACCATAGCTAAAAAACCATTTTTACCATATTATAACAGAGTTCTATCATTGTGATCAATGTGTTAGTTGCATGAGAAAACTTAACAGTATGCTGAAACATAACTTTGTATTTCGCTGTTCCAATCACAAGAATTGACCCGAACTAACAGAGGTCAGTACCTCAGAGCTTTATAAATTGTAATTCATGTGTGTTTCAGTCTGCAACTTTACACATATCGTGCACCTTCTTACCTACTTTACAGACTACCCGACTGAACTTGCATCGAACATTACATTTTTGCAATGAGCTCGCATTGCTCTGATATTTTTCGATGTCCTTTATCACCTGCTTCAGTTTGCTGCTGATATCACCCAATGCCCACACCAACGAAATATGTGGCCGTGGATTCTGCCAAATAATCAGATGATAATTAAATAATTTCGTTTAGATTTGGTGACAAAATTAGAAGTGTTTTTTTATAAAGTTCTAGTCATTTTAGTCTCAGAGATTCCTGATTACTTCTTCATTACTGATATTCTAAACTAACTACTATTACTATACATATAAAAAGCACAAGCTTCCTTTTTCCATAGCCTTAGGTAAATGTCAGACAATTCCACTACATGGATGAATTGGCAATTGAAGCTTTCTTTTGTTAACAAGCAAGGTGCTAGATTTATCTGTTCGTATGAAATTATGCAAAATCAAGGAAAGCTACATGTTCCATACTATCTTATCACTCATCCTAAACACTCAAAGAACACATAACTTAATATCCATTACCTTGTAAAATTCAGGAAGACCATGCAATCGATATACTTCATCTACCATAAGTATCTGCTTACTTATCTGCAAAGATTTTGAGGGTAGTGGACAAAGACACATTGAGGCATTATGCATATAAACACAAGGTGGTACAATATATACTGTAAATACCTCTGGCAACCCAGTTCTTGTAACTTCTAGCGAAAGAAATGACCTCGTACAATCGTCATTGACAAAGTGCTCCCACTTATTGAACTCCATCCAGTACCTTCATTCCACATGTATAAAGCAATAAAAGCATCTCCATAGGTGACAATGAGACCAATAAGCACAAAAAAAAGAATACTGTGCAACCATAATATAATTCCTCACAGGAGGGGCAAGCTATTAGTCACTAAGCAGCAAAGTTGTTAGAGATGACTAACCGTTGTTGCGACTGGAACTTTTGGCGAAGCATTGCAACGAAGGAGTCAATTTGATGCACCTGAACCGCAACCGGTCTTCCTAAGCTTACATGAAACTCCCTGCTCAAAAGCACTTTCTCAAGCTTCTGTTCATCCTTGCACAATTCAGAAAGTGCATAGTCTGCATCAACAGCATAAAGATCCGGCAAAAGAGTTGCAGCTCTTTTCATAGCAAGGGCTAGCTGTTTCTTTGCATCTGAAGATATGACAACTGCATAAGACAGGTTATGTATAAGCAAGGAGCAGTTCCTAAATTTTTAAAAATGAAGGTTGCACTCCGAGCTCTACAACTACAAGTGCATTCAGGCAGTAGTATATTATGATGAGCACAATTTTGAGCCAATCTGTGTGACTAATAGCAGACCTCCCTGTTGTGACTGTATGTTGTCCTACAAGTTTCAGTAACAAAATATGTTGCCAAGTTTTTATTTCCTAATTCATCCTATAAATTTGATCTTTAGATGTCTTATTATCGCACATCCACATGGAAGGGCAACAACATTTGTAGCGCGTCCAACAAGCAAAAAGCACAGACCAGGGATATAGACATGCACAGCGTAGTTGCCTTCCACATGGGGAAAGCTCCGGACGCGACTCCCCTGCGCCAGCGCCGAGTGATCTGCAACAGGTACAGTCCACAGATACCGTCAGCACATCAGCAGCAAAGGTTCGAAGAGAAGGGGGCGCGAGGAACCATGCCTACGAAGTTGGGAGGCTGGAGGAGGTCGACGGGAGGCGGAGGGAGACAGGCCGGGGCTTCCAGAACCTCCGGGGCGCCGGCGGGGGCGGGGGCGGCCGCCGGCTCGCCGCCGTCGGAGTCGGAGTCGGACGCGTAGTTCGCCATGAGCGCGTCCATCGGTGGCCGGAACCCACCAACGGCTGCCTCGATCGGGCCGGGGATCGCGCTCTCCTGCTGGACGCCGCCCGAGTGGGTGCGGTCGGCGGCGCGCACGGGACGGAACGGCTCAGCTTGCAGGCCCGCCCCGCTGCGATTTGGAAATTGGAATTGGAGAAGGCGGCGGAACCAGGTCAGGAGGCAGAGCCGGCTTTGCTTTAAAAAAAAAACCCGTGCAAAAAAAAAAAAGCCGGCTGAACCACTTGCCATGTGTTTGGCCGGAAGACAAATTTTTCTCGAGCAAATCAGCAGCCACCGACCAATATTATTTTTTCGCTCCGAACAAATCAACATCAATATTCACCCATTCACAAATCAACAAATTTTTCTCGAGCAAATCAGCAGTCACTATTCCAGCACTATTCATTTACAACTTTAATATTTTTTTCATCATCACCATATAAAGAACGAGTTCTTTTGGTGGTTAACCGCCTCTCTTTCGTCGTCTTTCCAAAAATACATCAAGGGACGACAAAAAATACATGACGATGGTTTCCATCAAATGACGCGGCACTTATTTCTTTCCAAAATATACATCATGTTGGTTTTAAAAAAAATACATCAAGCGGTGGCACTTATTTCTTTCCTAAAAATACATCACGCTGATTTACCCATCCTTGACTGCTGCTTATTCTTTTCTTTATTTCCAAAAAAAATCATGACGCTGGCTTTCTAAAAAAATACATCAGCGACACACTTATTTCTTTCGAGACTACGAACCCTTATTTCTTTCAAAAAATAAATCGTCAACCGTTTGAATAATTGGAAGTTAGATCATGTCATATTTTTTAAGGGATTTTGGAGAATAATTGGTAACCAAATCACATTGTGTTTTGGAAAGGGATACAAACAGTGTGGCGTGTTTTTAAGAGATTTTGAGGAATAATTGGTAACCAAATCACGTTGTGTTTTTTTGGAAAAGCTTAGCGATCGAGGTCAGGTCTAACCCCTCTTTTTGTCAACCGTTTGAATAATTGATAAGCCAGATGACGCTGTGTTTTTTTAAGAGATTTTAAAGAATAATTGGTAACGCATTATCACGTGTCAATATGGATGACTATGATCTATGAATTACGCGGCAATATGGGTTTGTACTAATCACGCATCACTACGTTCCAGTTCTTTCCATCACGCGTCAATGCATGCTGTCATGAATCACCTTTATCCTACCCGTCAATCACGTTGCTCTCGTACGTTAATGACAACACATGCATGCACCATGTTTTCTATTGAGGACGGAGCTTTCTCACCTGCGTTTTTTACGAGCGCCCGACGTCTAGCCAACCAAGTCGGTCAGCGATTCTCTAACACCGTTTTTTCCCCAGCCGCGAGAGGCAGCTGCTGATTTCTCCTCACCCCTACGATATTGTTGCAACCTTAGTTTTTTAAACACGTGTGGCACTATAAAGATAGTTTTTTTTTATTATGATTTTTAGATACGGCACGTATTTTGCTAGTTTCACCAAAAGAACGGGCCAATAGAGCAACTACGCAGCTATGGTACTCAAATACGCAGGATTTGCGACTCAGTTGGCGAGCTTTTCATCAGAATTTAACAAAGTAGCTACAAAGCAGCATGCCATCATCCGTGAGACAATCATTAGCGTTGATAACCATACAGATTCTAGTACTATACAAACAGAATTTATTCCTTTCGGACACCTCTGCATTCTTCAGTTCATCTATTCGTACCGACTAGGCGACTACGTACAAGGGCCGAGTATGGTGCTGCACGTGCCAGCAGTCGATTCAGATTCGGCCTATACGTAATTGAATTGTCGATGCTATTATCTACAAGCAGCTTCCACATGGTACAAAGAGTTCCTGGACACTGGACTAAGGCATGCCTCAAATAAAGGGATCGATCCGGGGATCATGCTCGCTTGCCATTGCCATCCCAGTGCAGAGACATGTCGGGCACATCACCTGAAATTTTCGCAAGTGGTTGATTTGTGGTTAGAATCTGTACTGCGAATCGGATCAACGTTGTCTTCTTAATACAAAGATATGCGGCTCTCCTGCGTGTTTGAGAAAAAAAGAATTGGATCGGCATGTAAGAAACCGACTTTACCTTTCCTGCGCCTGAGCAATTCGGACATCTCTCTGTCCTTGGAGCGGATAAAGGCTGATTGCCATCACTGAACGTTGAAACTGGCTCTGTGAGCACAAGGGCGCCTGTGCTTGAACAGCGGGCGCAGGCCAGGTACCCTACAAGCCACCAACATGGAACTCTCAATGTCTAAACAAACAGTAAATTCAGCTTACAGACATTATATAGGCATATATAGCTATGAAAAGTATACTTTTGGTAAATGATGCAAAAATGGTTTCTGACGCAGGCCCTTCAAATTCATCGTAATATTATCATCCGTCTACATATTTCAACATCACTAAAACTTCGCATCAATGAACTAAAAACAAACCATTTCAGTCATCATGTAAGCTTCACACAACAAGACATAATCTTATTGGACTGTGGAGCTGCCAAAGCTTAGTGGCATATGCAATCTTCCCTAGAAATTGTGTTGAAGTTATATGGTCACAAAAAAGTTTTGGCGAGGAAAACTTACCAGTTCCTAAACAATATTTGCACCGTTTATGCTCCTGCTGCTTCACATTGTTTATCTCAACAACCATTAGGGCGGAGATAACTCCAACTGCTCCACCTGAGAACGATGCCACAATGGGATCTACCTGACTACAGTACAAGTAGACAAATGAAGAGATAGACAATTAGAGTTGTGGCATATCAGTCTTAATTTCCCCAGTTAGATGCTCCTTATAATTGATTAAAGGGTGATGGAATAGTGGTCGTACCTCAACTGCATGGGCAGATGAACGCTGCGGATGAAGTCTTCATAAGATGTTCCGCCTAGACCGAGTTTAAGTTCCAGCTGCACAAGAGCGCATCAAGTTGTTAAGAATATATGCCTTTTGTATGGCAATATAAACAATAAAGGCAACATTGGCGATTCTAAAATTGGAAATTTGGAGCTTACGATTGGTGCCAGAAAACCACCAAACACCATTATCCCAGCAATGAGGGTGAAACACGTAGCATAGTAGACCTTTAGATTTGCTGCACTCTGTTCACACGAAGTAAAATTTTGGTACCTAAGTAAACAATCATGCATAGTAGCGTCAAATGCAGAAAAAGCATGGATACATACCAGGGGAGGCAGGAATGGAATGAATGATGGAAAATCAGGAAGCTCCCGATCAGGTTCGTCAACTGAAATTCCGAGTTCTGCGTTTTTTATTCTTTGTTGTATTCTCAACCGGCGAATCTATGAACAAGACAAATGAAAACCAAGGATATAAGATGCCAAAAATAAACATTGGCAACATTGCAACCAGAATTCGCTAGAAGATGTAACTAGTAGACTCAATCTGATAGAGTGCAGGTACGTCCACAAGATATGCACATGTAAAGATTAGTGAACATCTCCAGATTTGTCTCAGATAATTCACTACTCCCTCCATTTCAAATTATAGGTCATTTTGGCTTTTCTAGACACATAGTTTTTGCTATGTATCTAGCCATGGCCTAAAGCCATGTATCTAGAAAAACCAAAACGACCTATAATTTGGGATGGAGAGAGAACACAGATGCCTAGAATTAAGATGAGCTATAACAAACATCTTCCAGATACAAACTTACTCTAAGCTTGAGACTAATTTCAAATAAAGCGCGATTATCATGTCCTAGCTCTGAATGTGACCATTTCCACCTTAAATGTGCAGCAGTAGCCTACGATGGCACCATGTTATTCAGTATTACCTCTTTTGACAAACAATTCCGTAGATGCCAAGCTTCCAAAGGCCAAAGCTACTACTAGAGATGGAGTAGTAAGTATATGACAAAGAAGATAAAGTTAACCCACCTCCTCCATATGCAAGAAAATCTTGTTTCGGCGGCTCCTAATGTTATCCTGAATCTCCTGCAAATCCAGCTTTGCAAAATCTTGGACTGTCTCAGGCCCCTCAATGATGCAAAACCTGCAAGCCAGGCCAAGCAGGGTCAACTTTAGCAGTTTAGCTCCGGCCATAAAAAAATAGCTCCGTCCAACAGAAAACCGCACCAGAATGCCATTGTTACATGACAATACAAGACTACAAGAGTTCAAGGACTATTTCAGCAGCTGGATCCAACAAACAGACACAATTTGCTTCGACACATTCAATTATACTTGGTCGTCGAGAAGCTCGAGCTAACAGCTAAACAACAAAGCCATGACCAATCGAGATTCAAAAGCCCACTTCTGAGTCTAAATCGGCAAGTCGTAAAAAAACATAGCAGTGCTCGCGGCAGCAGCATATCAAAGCACACCCACGAATGACAGCTAGCATGGTTCAATCATAGTCACAGCTCACGAGCAGCAGCAAAACTACCAACTCCTGACACGGAAGAATGATTACCCTGGCGACCCAGCGGCCTGGTCTTCCCCGACCCCGAACGGTGGGGTAGGCGGCGACGAGGACGAGGACGACGGCAGGTCGGGGGAGCCACCGGACGACGCTGCGGAGGCCGCCACGCGCCACCTGCGGGCGGGCGGCAGCGGGCGCAGCCGCTCTGCGTGGGCGCGCGGCGGCCGGAGCCGCCCAGGCCCGAGGCCGCTGCAGGCCAGCATGCGGCCGGAGCAGAGCATCGCCGGCGACGACGCGCTCCTCGCTCGAAAGTAGATTTTAGTTTGTTTTTTCGCCTGTGGATAGAGGATTCGACACCTCGACGGCGACGGATCGGGCGTGAGATGGGTATAGCAGCTTGGATTTGTCGGAAACGGCGAATCGGAGGGTGGAGGCGGTGGCTCCGAGTTGTGATCGGTGGAGCGGGGAAGATGAGCGTGGCGGCACGAAGGAGTGGAGCTCGTGTTTTCTTTTTCTAGCCGTATTTTGTGTGTATTGGCTTGGGGAAGAATGGCGAGTGGGATTGGAGAAGAAAAATATCCGGAATTAGTGGATTCTGATGGCGGAAGAGAATCCTCCGCAGTTCAGTTCCTGCAGTTGAGTGGTTGACATGTGAGCTCCATCATGGTAGGGCCCACATGTTAATAACCCAACTGCAGAGGTCACAACTGCAGAGAATCTCATTCCCTGAAGGCGGGGCACTTGCCTCCCTCCAAAGGTCAAACAGTCCAACAAGGCAACCACTGGCCACGGAGCACTGAGCCGGCGGCGGTGAGCCGGTGACCACTGGCCGCCGCAACTGATGGACATCACCACTTACCTTCAAAGATTAATACAATAATACTCCATTTTGTGTGTTCAAATATATAGATGATACTTAGAACTTGTCATGTTTACCGCCAATTTTTTTAAAAAAAATAATGTACCGCCAAAATTAGTTAGATATGTTGGTAAGAAAACAATTTAGAATCAACTATAATATACACGAACGTGTAAATATGTCACGTGGAAAAAGATTTGAATATTTGTCATGACTATTATTTTTCAATGATTTTTTTTAAAAGAGAGAAAAGTAAAGGATCAAGTATTGTAGGAGATTAGGAGTTGAGTATAATGATATTTTTTTGACAAAATTTGTAACCTAGAATTTTCTTTTACGGGACAGAAGGTGATATTGATGATTGAGGAATATAACCATGCTTCACCGCGCCCCCGCAAACAACGAAAAGATGTTTATCTATACTATAAGGAACGAAAACAATAAAAAAAATTTCTTATTCAAATCGGGTCTATCGTACTCTCACGTCGGGCCCACCCGTCATTTGTTTTTAGAGTGGATAGGGTGGAAGGCCCATAGAAGGACCAAAAAATTGCAATTTGAAGAGCGTTTCTGCCAAAAACAAATTTGTCACCTAACGTTATCTTACCCACCATGTGTACCCACGTCGGGCCCACCCACGCCGCACCTGTGTTGGCGTTTCTTAACGTCACCACTAGTTGTGCACCTAGAAGGTGCGTATAAGAACGACCGGGTATACCGCAAGCGCACGGAAATACCGCTGTAGCACTTCCCCAAGGAAGGAGAGTATTCCAAGGGTATCGAATCCAAGGAACGATGTGCACTATCTTCTACTTCTAGTATAGATGATCCAATGACACAACACTGATTGATATGATAGGTAGAAAGGATCTGCCTCGACCGAGCGCAGAGTCTAGTTACGGTCTCTCAGGTATAGCACTCACTTTGGGAACCAAGCACAAGGCCAATGTGTTGGCTCGAGCCCAACTCGGTACGTAGAGGGTTTGACAAAGGGTCCAACGGGCTGTCACCACTGCGGCCTACCTCTACGCTACGATCGTACGTGGTCTTTAAAGGGTAGCTTATGGTCCAGACACCTCGTCTACACCACTTACTAATCCTACGATTCCGCGAGGGAGATACTGGCACTAGCTCAAGGTATGCTCTATCACTCATGCAAGATCACGAATGCACTTTGATCTAACTAGAAACATGCAGGAGCTTCACTTTACTCTAATAGACAAGCTGGCAAACTAGATGCAAACTTATGATCTAAGTCTACTGGATCGAAAGGATTGTGCTCGAAGAACACAAGCCTCTAAACCAAGAACAAACGAAGAACACAAGAACAAAGCAACTAAGCATGCATACGACTTTAGTCTAAATAGGAAATATCGAAATACTCACTTTAGTCTAGTTGAAGAACAAATGCACCGCTGAGGATCGCTCTTGCGGAAGATGTCATGAATCATGACATGGCCTCAAGCCTCCCACCTCACTTCCTAGCACTAATCCTATACAAAGAGCTCTCCTCTCCTAAAGAGAGAGGCTCCAAGCCAAAATGAAGAGGAGAAGGAGAAGTGTGTGTTCCAAAATGGAGACCCTCCCCTCCTATTTATAGAGGAGGGAGTGGCTTGCTCCGGGGCTTCAAGTGCTCCAAAACGCCCGGAATCGCGATAAGGGACCAATCAGGGGCCACCACGTGGAAGGACACGATGAACGGGCACTAAGACGGTTCGGCCGATCCAAGGATCGGCCGACCCCCTAGCGGCGCCTTTCGTGGTGTGCTTTCTCCCAGTGACTGATATGTGGGTCCCATGATATATCCTCCGTGCATGGCAAGTTTCGTGGTGGTTTGGGTCCCCGGTGGGCCCTTGGATCCTTGTGCTGCACACATGGCGGTGTCTGATTCGTCGGGAGTTGCTTCACATGGATTGGTGAGGTGTCATGGACACATGGCATCCAATGTGGCACACGTCGCCACGTGGTCTGGTGTGGGTCCCACCGGGCCCACATGATATCAAGAGGGTGATCTTGTCTTGAGCATATCTTTTTCATCCGGACTCCAAAGTAGACAAATGATATATCCATTTCGATCGTCTCGACGAGCCCGTCGCAATGGTGCAGTCCAAATTGGCATTTGAGGATGTTTATGATGATGTCCTTTAATAGCCATTGGACTACTTGCTCTCAACTGTACCATTTGGCACGTATTTCGGTGCATTCTGCAACAAAAGCTAGAAACACCAACACTTGAGGAAATCATCAGTATCAAGCCCTATTCTAGTGTTGATGATCTTTTTATATTTATTTTATGCAGGTATTGACGGTGTAAAAGCAGCACTTTTCAACCGTCAACAACACCCTCACACTTGACCTTTGCTCGTCCCCAGTAAAGGAGTCAGGTCAAGGTGAGACATGATATCCAAAGGTATGAAGCAAGCATAAGAGATATTCCAGACCATACCTTGTACTTGTGAACTCTGTGAAGTGTCTATCATGCTATCTTGGGTAGTTGAAGAATGGAATGATCATGAATCAAATCACTCCTGCTCATCATGCTAAGTAACTTGGGGTTTTGCAATAAATTTTCAAAACAAACCTTTGCTTAGCTCCTCATTTGATTATCTCAAATCGCTCAATGTGTATATGTCCTCACCAAGGTGTTAGATTGCCTTTCTTCATCCTACTTCTAATGATAGCTATATGTGGAGCTCAGGGTAGGATAAAGGATAAGGCATACTTGCATCACATATATTGCAAAGTCAAAAACTTGATCCACAGAGAAGATCAAATCATACAATCAGATCAAGATGTGCACGTGTATGGATATGGTGAGTATGATAAGGTGGATACTAGGCTCGGAATGGGTGCTAGATATTACCATACATATATGATGAATGTTTGTAGATGGTAAGGTGGACACTAGCTCCGGAATGAACACTAGCTATTACCATCTAAGTTATGGAACTCCTTTTACATGATCTCATCTCTCTCCTATTCCTCCTTTATTTTGGACATGGGCTATTCCTTCTTTTTCTTTTTTTTTCTTTTTTTCATCATGCCTTGAGCATGTATCTCGTTTTTTCATAGCCCATGTCTCTTTTTGAAGGACACTTTTGGAGAGAGATGTCACACCACATATGTAGCTTTATTTTTATGAATTGGATGAATGATACAATGCTAACTTCCAGTGTAGAAGCATAGCAAGGGGAAATAGGTGGTGTGCACATGAATCTTGATCATGAAAGTAATGAAAAGAATTCTCACAAAGGTCACAGAATTCGACAAAGCTCAATGCAATAACAAGCAACATATGAGTAGAAGGTTTTCAACTATATCAAATGGCTCTAGTAGGATGGTGGCATATCAAAGAGGAGCTTTGCAAAGGGTTTTCATGATTTTCAAATAAAATTCTCAAGCACTCAAACATAAAGAGCGAAGATCATATCATCAAACCATATCACAAACGCCAACTACTTAGATGAGCATGAGTTCCCTAATGATATTTGTTCACAAGCATCAAGATGATGAGTAAGTGATAAAACATATGCAAGCCAACCACAGGAATCATGTAGAGCAAGCATAGCACACATTGCTGAGTTTGATGTAAAGGATATGAATTGAAATTCAAACAAACTCATGTATAAGGATAGAGTGAGATAGAGAGTGCACATACCATCGCTTATGAAGGATAAGAGATCAAGGGAGACTAGTGGTGATTCGGCTGACCATAAGGCAGCCGACTCACTCTAGTTTACCTTGCTCTTTTCATGAAGGCGTAGTCGATGTTGTGCAGCGCCTGTGTGGGAGTTCTCGAGTGGATATGTCGATGATGAGCTCGAGAGAACTCCCCCACACTGGTGGTTGATCCTGGTGCTGTTCTTCAAGCAATAAGTGAAAACAAAAGAGGTGGACTCTATTGGTTCGAGAACCATAGAGCCTTTATTCAAATTCAAATATTTTTTGTTTTTATTTTTATTTTTATTGTCACCATGTCATTTGCTCGAAAGGGTTAGACTAAGATTACACTTCACAAACAAAGGGGAATATACTTACCTTGGACCCTTGAGAGGTCATATGTACCACCCTTGCATGTTGTGCAACATGAATCTGACACCTCAACCTACCTTCCCAGTTGAATTTAGCTCAATGACTTACCCATTCAAGCTCAATTTTCTACAGGGGTTAGTCAGCATATATGCAACCAAGATCTATGAAGATATAACTCTAAGGTTCATCAATCAAAACCCGACACCATGTCTTGTTTTGATTGAAGAAGACAATTTAACCTAAGCACCATGCTTAATTTAAAACAGTCTATGAATGTGTGGATTCCTAAACATTCAAACCAGAGCATATGAACAAAGATAAAGGAGGTATGAAAGCATGATCAAGCTATCATCAACAAGGGACATAAGCATGAGCATAAGACGGTGAACCTCGGGAACCTCCCGGAAGGGCTTTGTTTAATGTCAAAAGCAGGACTTACCTAGCTAGTGGGCAAGATGCAAGAGCTGACATCATCACCACACCAGGATAGGATTTGGTAGAGGAGGAACTTTACTCAGGATGCTCACATACCTCCCCTACACTTGGAGTTTGCATTGCTAGGCAACAAAACTCAAGTGTGTGGCGATCAAGCTTCCCTTTGTAAACGTTCCCTCACCAAAGTGTATCTAGGTGTTGCAGTTGATGTGGCTCACATGTTCGTAGGCATCATCTGTCCATCTTTCTTTTCAATCTCCACCTGAAAGGTTACTGACCAAAAATACCCGAAGGACAACTTATCCTAAAAACATGTTCTTGCCTTTATTTGAAAAGGGAAATAAAATCTAACCTAATCCAGGCTATCTCCTGGGAGTGCTTTGTTTATTTAAGGTCATAAGCTCGACCATGGGAACTTCATCTTGCAGCTATCGTTGGTGGTGTCATTCCCGTCTCACCACCAATCCTTGATGTATCAATGAAGCTTCAGCTGCAAGGTTAGTGCCACAGTGCACACACGAAATCTGCAATGCTTTTGGTAAACATATGCATCTAGAATAAACCTTCCAAACGTTTTGCAAAAGAGGACCAGAAGGTGGTTGTATCCCTCGTACGTGCTCAATGCACTAAGCATGACTGACTCTAGAGGGACATGATGCGAGCATGGTCTGTATGGTGAATCAAGAATGAAACTACCATGCTCGTGTGCGGAATCCTTTCCTCCGGACTCCAGAGTCAGTGCCTCAAAAGGTTCCATGGCCCATGAATTCTCCATCTCAAGAGAGTCATCGTGGAAGCTCGATGTTGTCTTTTGATCATGATTGAAAGCAACATGATACGGGCCAGCGGGAAGAGGCTGAAACTCGGTCGAGAGTAGTGACGATCGTTCGCCTTCACAAAGGTGAAGAGAGTCTCCCGAGTCGTACTCATGAGGGGTAGAACTTCTACAACCTTAATGAGAACGGACTCAGACGACGCAGACGGAGATGTATGCGTCATCTTCTCGAGCGGGTTTTGCTGGGGAAGAGGCTTTGCCATAGGATGTCCCGGACAAGGGGTAGCAGTGGCAGAAGCGACTCCCCTAAGCTTATCATCTAGGCTCCCTAAAGATGTATCGAAGAGCTGCTCTAAAGGGGAGCCTAGGAGAAGATCAGGATCGAGGACATCGAAGATGTGAAAGTCTAAGCTAGCTTCGATCCTGTCTATGATGAGCAGCACGGCACTTGCGATCCCCCGACATTCAAGAACGTGCCCACAGGGACAAGTCTCGAGGAGCATGTCGGATGGTGCTAGCGGAACTTTTCCCAAAAGAGTTTCCACTAAGTGCCATGGCATGATGTTAACCTCCATGATGGGGTCACAATGGGCTTCTACGGCAATCCCTCTAACAGAACAAGGAATAACCAGAGAGGGTGTACTATCCCAAAATGCTTCAGAAAAATATATCACTCCATCTGGCCATTCCTTCTTCATGGCCTCCTCGAGAAATGCTTCGTCAGGAGGATCGGGAGACGAAGGAGATACTGTAGGTCTAGGGAAAGGTTCTGTTAGAGGTTGTCTAGATGGTTCAGCATGGACAGAAACGGTCTCCCTAAGCTCTTCTTCTGGGTTTCCTTGAGATTTAGCAAGAAGTTTTTCTAAGGGGAAACCTAGAAGAAGATCAAAGTCCACGATGTCATAGATGTGGAAATCTAATCGCACCTCTATGTCATCAATGGTGATCGGCACGTCCCTAGCAATCCCCCGACATGGAAAAATACAGCACCACCTGGGACTATGGAAAAGTCTATCAGTCGGGATCAAGGGCATGTCACCCACCATAGTATCCAAAAGGGTCTCTGGTATGATGCAAGCCCCAACAGTAGGGTCATGGACAACATCTACGGTGTTTCCTCTCATGGAACAGTGGACGATCGTGGAAGTCGAGCTAACCTGAATTGCCTCGGATGTATGCTTCTGAGGTGACCAATCCACTATCGTCCCATGATTCCAAACTTCATCGAGGACCTCATAAAGGTCCAACGATGCCGTAGGCTTCTCGTGCCAAGAGTGATCTGAGGTATTTCTGATGTTTCGAGAAGGATCATCCTCAAATCGGGAAGAGAACTCCGAAGGTTGAATTTCTTCTTCCTTCGATGTTCGTGGTTCGGGAGAGGGCTCAACAGAGGAATCAAGGAATTCAGAGAATGAAAGCTCAGATTCAGCTATTGAGAGACTCTCATGGACCAACTTGGACTCTAGATGGGGTTCATTGTAAACGATATGAGAAGAAGAGGTTTCTAAGAAGAATTCTAGGATCTCTCTTCTTTCCACTAGAGTTTGGTCTTCGAATGAACCTCCAGCTAAAAGGTCGAGCTCTCGTGCAGATTCCATGTCTATACGAGTAAAAAGGTGTACGTCGCTGTATCATCAGGTATAGACATGTCTAGGCTAGATGTCATAAGACGTAGGAACCTAGCCCAAGCTGCACCTATGGACTCACCCTCTAATTGCTCAAAGTCAAGGAGTTCACACGGCAAGAGCTCTATGCGTTCATAAAGGGAGAACGAGTCACAAAAGGTTTCTCGTAGTTCTCCCTAATTATTCACATGCTCTATTGTGTGGGTGTACCATTGCTCCGCTCTATCTACGAGAGAGAAAGGGAACAATTTCCACCTCAAAGTTTCCTGTGTCATGCCTGGAATTACCAAGCACGAACACAAGTCCTCGAACTCCTCTAAATGAACATTAGGATCATCACTGATCGCTCCAGAGAAAGGTCGATTCCGAACCATGGCTATAAAGCCGGGACGAAGCTCGCAGCAAGATGAGGAAGTTGATGGTTTCTCTAAGACGAACTCGCCCCTAGGGGTAGAGAGGCTTTGACAGGAAGGCATCTCAAAGGGTAGCGGGGGTAAAGGTAGAAGAAAAGAAACAAAAAGGATAACTCGATGGGTAGCAAGGGTGAAGGTAGAAGAAAACGAAAAAGATAAATACGAGGACCATTAGGTTCGAAGATAGATACAGCAACCACTCCCCGGCAACGGCGCCATAAATGCTTGTTGGTGTTTCTTAACGTCACCACTAGTTGTACACCTAGAGGGAGCGTATAAGAACGACCGGGTATACCGCAAGCGCACGGAAATACCGCTGTAGCACTTCCCCAAGGAAGGAGAGTATTCCAAGGGTATCGAATCCAAGGAACGATGTGCACTATCTTCTACTTCTAGTATAGATGATCCAAGGACACAACACTGATTGATAGGATAGGTAGAAAGGATCTGCCTCGACCGAGCGCAGAGTCTAGTTACGGTCTCTCAGGTATAGCACTCACTTCGGGCACCAAGCACAAGGCCAATGTGTTGGCTCGAGCCCAACTCGGTACGCGACGTAGAGGGTTGACAAAGGGTCCAATAGGCTGTCACCACTGCGGCCTACCTCTACGCTATGATCGTACGTGGTCTTTGAAGGGTAGCTTATGGTCCAGACACCTCGTCTACACCACTTACTAATCGTACGAATCCGCGAGGGAGATACTGGCACTAGCTCAAGGTATGCTCTATCACTCATGCAAGATCACGAATGCACTTTGATCTAACTAGAAACATGCAGGAGCTTCACTTTACTCTAACAGACAAGCTGGCAAACTAGATGCAAACTTATGATCTAAGTCTACTGGATCGAAAGGGTTGTGCTCGAAGAACACAAGCCTCTAAACCAAGAACAAACGAAGAACACAAGAACAAAGCAACTAAGTGTTGGTATTTCTTAACGTCGCCACTATGGCGCCGGGATAGCGTGAGCGTGTAAGAATCACCCAGGTATACTGACGGGTGCGAACGAATTTGCAAGCGCACGGATACACCGTTCTAGCACTTCACCTCAGGAGTATTCCCAAGGGTATCGAATCCAAGGAACGGTATGGGGGACTCTATGAGTGACTATCCAAGGGAACACAGTCCCTGCTGAGGTAGGTGAGTGATGTGAAGTCTCCTGTAGGTTCTCGACTCTAGAGAGGAACAAGCTCGGATAAGATCTCGCTTCGGACACTGGCCCCTCCTGACTATAACAGTTGGTTCACGGCAAAGGGTTGCCTACACGTTGTATCCGAACGTGGGGGATTTCAGAGGGTCCAACGGCTGTCACTACCGCGGCCTACCCCAAGACAAACCGTGGGATACAGAGCATTCGAAGGATAACCAGCAGTCTAGACACCACGTCTACACCGCCGACTACTACTATAGCACAGCTACGTCTGACGTCCCGTAGAAACATTATAGCACTCCGTATAAATACGAAGCGACGAACCCGCGAGGTTGAGCTAGACCTTACTCGTCACTGAATCGGTTCGCGCAAGGAGATATGATTGATACTTGGTCTAAATCAGATATGCATGAGCTCACTATATTCTAATAGACAGGCAATCATACAAACGAGATGCAAACTTATGCGATGATAACAGAAGATCTAGGGTCGTGTTCGTAAAGAACACGAGCCTCTAACTTACGAACAAACGCAAAAGTATGAATTACTTGCTCGTCAACTAGATCGAGGAGACACGATCATGAAGAACGTGAGCCTCTAAATGATGAATGAACGAAGAACTCAAGAACAACTCATTCATGCATGAGAACCACTTTAGTCTAAATTGGAAATAATGAAATACTCACTTTAGTCTAAATGAAGAACAACATCGCTCACGAGGTACAAGGGGCAGATGGATGATGAACGGATCATCACCACCTCACCTCTACTCATCCACACACTCCTCTCTACCTAGCACCACCTAGTCTAGATCCTCCTCATACACACACTCATGGTGGGATGAGGTTTCACCTCCACCAAGAGAGAATGAGAGAGGGAGAAGAGTCAAAGGTGAGAAATGACTTCAAGTGTGCTTCACCCTCTTCTTACCCCCCCTCTCCTCCTATTTATAGGCTTGTGCAACCGGCGTGAGAGCACCCAAACACCCCGGGAATGACCTCTAGGACCAATGGGCAAGCACCACGTGGAAGCCCCTGAGTGGGCGCCACAAGGTCGGTTCGGCCGACCTCACAGGTCGGCCGACCCCCTGTGGGCCCCACTCGGGGTGTGCTTTCGCATGGTGACTGCTCTGTGGGTCCTGAGGTCGGTTCCCGGTGTCCACGTGGTTTGGAGGCGGTTTAGGCGCTCTGGTAGGCCATAGGATCCATGTGAAGTCTGCATGGTGGCTTCTGATTCGCCGAAGCTTCCTTCCTTGGATTGGTGATGTCATGGATCCAGGGGATGCTTGCATGCAACCTCTCATTGGCTGAGCCTATCTTGCTAGGATCATGAGGGTGTCTTTTCTCTTCATTTCTTATGCCAAACACCTGCATTCAACTTAGCATAGCCACTGGTGGAAATTGTCAGTTTAAACCCCTATTCTAGTGTGGATGCTTAGTTCTTATGATAAAATGCAGGGATTGACGGCCCTAAATTAGGTACTTAACAGCCATCAACAACTCCCCCACACTTGCCCTTTGCTCGTCCCGAGCGAAAGGGAAGATCACATGGGTTTGAACCAAAGGTATAAGACAAACATAAGAGTTATTCCAAGTCATACCTTGCTCTTGTGAACTCTGTGGATTGGCTACAATGCCATCTTGGGTAGTTGATAAGAGGAATGACCATGAATCGAGTCCCTTAAGCACCTGTTGGTAAGCACTTGGGGTTTTCTTGATAATTTTCAAAGAAAAAGAATTGTTCTGCCCTCCTTCTTTAATTCTCTCGGATCGCTCAATGTGTATATGTCCTCACCAAGGTATTAGATTGCCTTTCTTCACCCAACTTCTAATGATGGATGTATTTGGAGCTCAGGGTAGGATAAAGGTAAAGCATACTTGTATCATATATATTGCAAAGTCAAAAACTGGATCCACAAAGAAAATCAAATCATACAATCAGATCAAGATGTGCACATGTATGGGTACGGTGAGTATGGTAAGATGGATACTAGGTCCGGAATGGGTGCTAGCTATTACCATACATGTTTGATAAATGTTGATTGATGGTGAGGTGGACACTAGCCCCGGAATGGATACTAGTTATCACCATCTAGATTATGGAACTCCTTTTTTGCATGATTCTCCCTTTTGTATAAGAAATCTTTCGAGAGCATGGCTATCTCTATACTTTTCTCTTTTCTCTCTCTTTTTTTTTAACGCTGGACCTTCATGTGTCCATATTTTTTAATAGCCATGTCTCTTTATGTAGCAAAAACTAGGAGGGAGAGATCAACACATATAGAGTTTTATTCTCACGGAATGGATGGATAATACAATGCTAACTTCCAGGGTAGAAGCATAGCAAGGGGGATAAAGTGGCGTGCACATGAATCTTGACCATGAAAGTAATGAAAAGAATTCTCACAAGGGTCACAGAATTTGGCAAAGCTCAATGCAATAACAAGCAGCATATGAGTATAAGGTTTTCAACTAAAGACATCATATGGCTTTGGTAGGACTGTGGCATATCAAAGAGGAGCTTTGCAAGAGCTTTTTTTTTCGAAAACAAAATTATCCCAAGGGCCGGAACCAACAGAGTTAAGATCATGTCATCAAGTCATATCTCACTTGTCAACTACTTAGATAAGCATGTTGTCCTTATGATGATTTTGTTCACAAGCCTCAAGGTTATAAACGAGGAATAAAACTTACGCATGTCAACCCTAGGCATGGAGTAAGCATTACCATAGATTTCTTAAGTTGATTTATCAAACATGAGTGCACAAACTCAGAAATCATGGTGAAGAGGAAGAGATGCAAACCAGCACTGGTTTCTGTGTGGACCAGACGGGGATTCCTGTAATGCGCACGAATGCATGTCCTGTTCAGGTTCTCTAAGCGTGGTCAATCGTAAGCGCTGTGTGAGCGTAGTGTGGGTGCAATAATGATCCGTCGTGTTCGTGTTTGGAGAATGCAACTCTCCCCCACACTATTTTGTACCTGGGTGCAGTTCTTCGATACAAAATAAACAAAAGCGAAAATAACTAACACACGAGTGACTCAACCGGGTTACATGACCGGTGGAGCCAAAATTTATTCATTCAAGTTCACTAATAAAGAAATAGGCGCTTACACAAATGATGGAAATAAATGGAAAGGAAATAAATTAAACCTAACTTAAGCGCCTAAGAAGGGAAAATAAAGGTGGGGCACGACCCTCTACTCAGCATCATAGAGGTCCTCGTGCCCCGTGGCCACAAAGAGGCGCCTCATCTTGGCGCATAGGCCACGGCGGAGATCGCGGAGGTCATCTCTAAGCTCAGCGAGATCCACCTTCTGCTCCGCACTGATGGTCTTCAGCTTCTCGCACTCCCTGCCTAGTTCCTCCACTAGTGGGATGATCCTGGTTGCAGTGGGAGTCTTAGGAGATCGCTCGGGCGCCCGAGTCCTCTCCCTCGACTTCCTGGATGCCTGTGGTGTGGAACTACTGCCCAACTCAAATTCTTCATTAGTTTCCTTAAGAGTCGGAGGTGCACGACTGCTCTTCCTGCTGGTGCTGTCTGGGCTAGTGAACCAAAGCTTCCCAGGCTGAGAGACTGGTGGAGGCGACGATGGCACAGCAGGGGCCGATCGGCCTCTTACTCCGGAGGCTTCCGGAATGTTGAGCCGAGGTGGTGGAACCACTAGAGGCGGCGGAGTTACTGTGGGTCATGGCCGGACCTCCACCTTCCTCTGGTAGGGGCTGCTGGCATGCCCCCGTGGCTTCCTCGCTTTCCCGGGCGAGGCAGATCGGCCGGAAGTGCGTGGAACCGGGGGTGTGAAAGGCGGCACAGCCATCCCCTTGAGCTCTGAAGTTCCGCCGATGGTGGCGCTTGGTCCTTGGTTCCCAACCGGAGGACGGGAGGCGAGCGGTGGCACCTCGAAGATGCACGCAACCTCCATAGGTGCCACTCCTGTGGGAGATGCAGTAATGGCAGGGACATCCCCCTCAACGGGTTCACCGGAGGAGGGTGCCGCGGCGAAGGGGACAAGGCTCTTGTCGGCCATGGGGACTGCCGCAACGGCGAGTGAGGGAGGTGAGCAGGGGAGGCAAGGGTTCTGCGCGACGCAAAACTCCGTCACGCGGCGAGAGAAGGGTTTCTGGAGGACGAAAGAGTGCGCACGCGAAAAACGAGAGGCGGCGGCGGCCCTAGTGGGTCGGCCGACCTAGGGGGTCGGCCGAGCCCATCTGGGCTCCGCTGGGCCTCAGCTTCGGCGTGCGGGCTCTGGCGGGGCTCAGGGTCTCTAGGTCAGGTGGCCTACCAAATCTAAGGTCGGAGGCTTCAGCAAGGGCTAGAATGGAATTTCAGGCATAATATTGCCTTCCACTCCAAACAACTTTACTTAACCTCTTTATACTTTAATAGCTCAACTTGGGGACTTTACCTGAACTCATACCTGGATGAAGAGTTTTTGTTGCCCTATTGCTCATATTGTCCATTTTCTCTGATGATATCCTCCTGCTCTGCTCTGTGGTCCTCCTTGCAGGTTTCTTTATGATAGGACGTATTTTCCTTCCTGCATGATTGGTGCATATGTGCGATGCAAGCTGTATATATGGTAAAGCAGAGATAAACCTCACAACCATCCTAAGAGAACTATGATGGGTAACCTTAGGAAGGGAGCGCAGCTAGCAAGGCTATAGCACTAAGGACGAGAGATGAAAGAGGTGCTGGAGTTGAGCACAAAATCCGGGCCTAAAGCCTAGAGTGCTCTAAGAGTGAAGCTTTTCACCTCTAGAACTCAATGATGATCGGACCCCAGATTGAGTGAGTGAAAGTTTATGGGTCGAACGATCTTTTAAGCTGAAGGTCGAGAGTGACGGACTTGCTAGTTCATCCTCTCCCTAGGTTGACAAAGGACCTCATCCTCACCTAAGTGGGATGACACCTAAGCTAACCCAAGCTTCCAACGGAAGTGTAAAGGATAGGTGTGTAACCACACTCCCGTAGGGCATCGATTAGGTCAAGAAGTGAGGAGTAGGGTTTACATCCACTTGACTTGATCGGCATCGGCCTTAGCTGAACTTAAGATGATGAGATGGGTTGCTCAGCTAGACCGGATATAAGCTCGTGCTTCCGTAAGCCAAAGATATGGAAGTTTTACCACGCCAGGGCTCGTGTCTTAACACAACCCTCAGTGTGGCGGCACTTCGGATTGAGTCTTGACATGAAGCACGAAAAACTTCTGCCGTGACCTCCCCTGGAGAGTTGCGGGCAAGGTTGAAGTGATCGTCCCCGCCAGGAACGATTCTTCTTCCTCGACTACTACCCTCCTCCTTCCCTCGAGACTAAGTCTCGAAGGCCGGGTCTTAAGAGAAGAAACGATAGGGGAATCTAGGGACAGAACTTGCACTAAGTACTCTTTCCCATAGATTCCTGTCAGTGAGGAGTGATATCTTCGACCAGAGCATAGAGAAATTCGGCATGTAAGCTCGGGCTCTCTCGAAGATTGGCTTAGGCATTTCGACATTTTCTCGTTTGGCTGCCTCGTCACTCAAGTCAGGTGGGGAGCCGAAATCTCGGATTTCTCCTAGAATTTCCAGTCCCTGTTCTGGCTCTAAGAACACAAAGGTGCCTCCCGAAATGGCATCAAGCGTCATGCCACAGTCTCTTCGTAAACCAAACCGGAAATGCTGCAAGAGCACTGGGTCGGGTATACCAAGGATTGGGCACGTTTCAACCAAAGAGGCAAAACAATGCCGTGCCATGCCTAAGGTTTCCTTCTCTCTTTGTTTGAATCTGAGGATTGCCATTCTTAAGGAAACGACTCGTCGTATCGGAAAGAATCGAGTGCAAAAAGATGCTCTTAATTCCTCCCAGCGTAGGTGGGTGCAACCAAAACAATGGTACCAAGATTTCGCTTCCCCGGAGAGGGAGAACGGAAACAGGTTCCTCTTAAGAACATCTTGTGTTGCCCCGGTTTTACCCTGGGTGGAACACAATTCCTCAAAGTCTCTTACGTGATCGTAGGGGTTCTCATGACTCATCCCCGAGAAGGGTTTTTTCTCAACTAGCTTCATGAGAGATGGGTGAACCATACAAGGTGTTAGAAGAGTGGGTTGTCTCCAGAAAGTTGATTCCATGGTTTCACTCATAATTGGCGGAAGGTGTGTACAAGGATAACCTTCCTGGGATAGCGGGGGTAAAGGTAGAAACAAAAGAAAAACAAAAGATACGAGGATAGTCGGGTTCGTAGATTCTCGACAACCGTTCCCCGGCAACGGCGCTAGAAATGCTTGTTGGTATTTCTTAACGTCACCACTATGGCGTCGGGATAGCGTGAGCGTGTAAGAATCACCCGGGTAAACTGACGGGTGCGAACGAATCCGCAAGTGCACGGATACACCGTTGTAGCACTTCACCTCAGGAGTATTCCCAAGGGTATCGAATCCAAGGAACGGTATGGGGGACTCTATGAGTGACTATCCAAGGGAACACAGTCCCTGCTGAGGTAGGTGAGTGATGTGAAGTCTCGTGTAGGTTCTCGGCTCTAGAGAGGAACAAGCTCGGATAAGATCTCGCTTCGGACACCGGCCCCTCCTGACTAGAACAGTTGGTTCATGGCAAAGGGTTGCCTACACACTGTATCCAAACGTGGGGGATTTCAGAGGGTCCAACGGCTGTCACTACCGCGGCCTACCCCAAGACAAACCGTGGGATACAGGGCATTCGAAGGATAACCAGCAATCTAGACACCACGTCTACACCGCCGACTACTACTATAGCATGGCTACGTCTGACATCCCGTAGAAACACTATAGCACTCCGTATAAATACGAACCCGCGAGGTTGAGCTAGACCTTACTCGTCACTGAATCGGTTCGCGCAAGGAGATATGATTGATACTTGGTCTAAATCAGATATGCATGAGCTCACTATATTCTAATAGATAGGCAATCATACAAACGAGATGCAAATTTATGCGATGATAACAGAAGATCTAGGGTCGTGTTCGTGAAGAACACGAGCCTCTAACTTATGAACAAACGCAAAAGTATGAATTACTTGCTCGTCAACTAGATCGAGGAGACACGTTCATGAAGAACGTGAGCCTCTAAATGATGAACGAACGAAGAACTCAAGAACAACTCATTCATGCATGAGAACCACTTTAGTCTAAATTGGAAATAATGAAATACTCACTTTAGTCTAAATGAAGAACAGCATCGCTCACGAGGTACAAGGGGCAGATGGATGATGAACGGATCACCACCACCTCACCTCTACTCATCCACACACTCCTCTCTACCTAGCACCACCTAGTCTAGATCCTCCTCACACACACTCATGGTGGGATGAGGTTTCACCTCCACCAAGAGAGAATGAGAGAGGGAGAAGAGGCAAAGGTGAGAAATGGCTTCAAGTGTGCTTCACCCTCTTCTTACCCCCCTCTCCTCCTATTTATAGGCTTGTGCAACCGGCGTGAGAGCACCCAAACACCCCGGGAATTGCCTCTAGGACCAATGGTCAAGCACCACGTGGAAGCCCCTGAGTGGGCGGGTCGGCCGACCCCCTGTGGGCCCCACTCGGGGTGTGCTTTCGCGTGGTGACTGCTCTGTGGGTCCTGAGGTCGGTTCCCGGTGTCTCTGGTGGGCCATAGGATCCATGTGAAGTCTGCATGGCGGCTTCTAATTCGCTGAAGGTTCCTTCCTTGGATCGGTGTTGTCATGGATCCAGGGGATGCTTGCATGCAGCCTCTCATTGGCTGAGCCTATCTTGCCAGGATCATGAGGGTGTCTTTTCTCTTCATTTCTTATGCCAAACACCTGCATTCAACTTAGCATAGCCACTGGTGGAAATTGTCAGTTTAAACCCCTATTCTAGTGTGGAGGCTTAGTTCTTATGATAAAATGCAGGGATTGACGGCCCTAAATTAGGTACTTAACAGCCGTCAACACTAAGCATGCATACGACTTTAGTCTAAATAGAAAATATCGAAATACTCACTTTAGTCTAGTTGAAGAACAAAAGCACCGCTGAGGATCGTTCTTGAGGAAGATGTCATGAATCATGACATGGCCTCAAGTCTCCCACCTCACTTCCTAGCACTAATCCTATACAAAGAGCTCTCCTCTCCTAAAGAGAGAGGCTCCAAGCCAAAATGAAGAGGAGGAGGAGAAGTGTGTGTTCCAAAATGGAGCCCCTCCCCTCCTATTTATAGAGGAGGGAGTGGCTTGCTCCGGGGCTCCAAGTGCTCCAAAACGCCCGGGATCGCGACAAGGGACCAATCAGGGGTCACCACGTGGAAGGCCACGATGAACGGGCACTAAGGCGGTTTGGCCGATCTAAGGATCGGCCGACCCCCTAGCGGCGCCTTTCGCGGTGTGCTTTCTCCCAGTGACTGATATGTGGGTCCCATGATCTATCCTCCGTGCATGACAAGTTTCGTGGTGGTTTGGGTCCCCGGTGGGCCCTTGGATCCTTGTGCTACACACATGTCGGTGTCTGATTCGTCGGGAGTTGCTTCACATGGATTGGTGAGGTGTCATGGACACATGGCATCCAATGTGGCACACGTCGCCACGTGGTCTGGTGCCACATGATATCAAGAGGGTGATCTTGTCTTGAGCATATCTTTTTCATCCGGACTCCAAAGTAGACAAATGATATATCCATTTCGATCGTCTCGATGAGCCCGTCGCAATGGTGTAGTCCAAATTGGCATTTGAGGATGTTTATGATGACATTCTGCAACAAAAGCTAGAAACACCAACACTTGTGGAAATCATCACTATCAAGCCCTATTCTAGTGTTGATGATCCTTTTACATTTATTTTATGCAGGTATTGACAGTGTAAAAGCAGCACTTTTCAACTGTCAACAACCTGCGTGGGTCTCGTCTTACCTGCATGATGAGAGACTCTCGACGCTCAAACTCTAACATGCAGGAGTTCCTACGGGAGCCTCATCCCTTGCCTGCCCCCGCCACGCACACACCGCCCCGGCTGATGCTACCGCGAAGGAGCGCGAGCGGCGACCGGAACCGTAGTGGCGACAACACCACGTCGCTCATCTCGCTCCGCTCGATCGCGTCCAGCGCCGCCGGCGGGATCTTGGCGGCACGCAGCTTGCCCAGCACGTGGCTCCGCATCTTGGCCACGCTCTCCTCGGCATCCCCATCTGCACGTGCTACACCAGATCGATCAGCCGACGAACGTGTTCAACGACCAAGGCATCGTATTGACCTGCTCAAAGAAGCTTCAGCCTCCATGGCTCGCGAGACACGCCGGACCCACCCGTCATATGCTTTTTGAAGTGGATAGGGTGGAAGGACTATGAAAGGACCAAAAAATCACAATTTGGAGAGTGTTTCTGCCAAAATCATAATGTTTTTGTCACCACGATGTCCCTACCCACCTCATGTACCCACCGGCTATACGGTGTCCCTAGGCAGGAGTTCCTCGAGAGAACGAGAGGGATCGACATCGCTTGCGGCCACAACGCTCGCAGCCAACACGAAAAAGGACTGCTACCCCACGTCACCACATGGCCGCATGGGTAACGGACTCAAAGTCCCTCCCAAAAAAAACAACAGGAAAAGGTACTTAAGACATTTTCAAAAATATAAATACAAGAATTTTAACAAAAACTTGTGTTTTTTTTTTGCAAAATCTGTTGCACAAAAGTTTTTTGAAAAGTTTGGTAAAAAAATTAGCACAAATTTGGGCATAAGTTTTTGAAGTGAAAACATAAGAACAAATTTTAAAAAACATTCTATGCAAAAAATGGGTACTCAAAAATTTTGAAAGAAAAGGTTTAAAAATCATTGAAAAAGAAAAAAATACTAAGGGAAAAGTTTTTGGAAAACAAACATTTGGGGCAAAGATTTTGCGAAATTTTTTTGAAAATAATATGACAAAAAATCTGGGCAAAATTAGAGTTACTATAGGGGGAAAACCATCGGAGCCACGACCGAGCACTACTCCCATCGCGGGGCTTCGGCCTAGCTACGCTCGGCGCCACCACTAGCTCCTGGCGTGGAGCTCATCGTGGCCCCGACGCGGCCGCCTAAATCCGCATGCCGACACTGCTCCCCGTCACCACTCCCAATGCAGCCGCCGAAGGGAGCCGTGCGCCACCGCGCACCACGACCACCATCAACGCTGCCGCTAGCTCTAGGCGTGGAGCTCACCGTGGCCCTGACACGACCGCCCAGATTCGCACGCCGACACTGCTCCCCGTCGCCACTCTCGACGCAGTCGCCGAAGGGAGCCGTGCGGCGCCACCCACCACGACCACTGTCTCGGCACTTCCCAGCGCAGACGCCGCCTCAGAAGGCCCAGGAGTTCCGCACCATGACACAGGGTGCGATGAGGGTGGAGGAGTATGAGAGGCACTTCATGAAGATGATGCGCTATGCCCCAGATGACACCAACACTGATGACAAGAAACAGTTCTGGTTTCTGCGAGGCCTCCACCATGGTCTCCGCCAGGGCTTGAAGGCCAGTGAGCACAAGTCCCTACTCCACCTGGTGAACCGCGCCATCGCTCTTGAGGAAGAGAGAAGAGACCATGAAGATCGCATGAAGGACAAGAAGAGAATGGGATATCCCCAAGACCGGTCGACCCAGAGGCCGAGGGATGGACACTGCCAGCCTGGAGGCAACTTCTCCGGAGGAGGAAACTACATCTACCGTCAGCAGCATGGAGGATACAACCGCCCGCCCCAGGTCACGCCAGGACCGAACACTGGAGGGTTCGGACCCACGTGTTTCACCTGCGGAAAGCCAGGCCACAAGTCGTACTTCTGCCCCGACAAGAAGACCGTCGCTACGCCCGCCAAAGCACCGGCCCCAGGAGGAGGACCTCCTCAGTCTGCTCCTCAACAGTCTGCTGGTCGTGGAAGGCTTTACCACCTGAAGGAAGGAAAGGCCGCTGATGCTCCTAACGATGTGGTTGGTGAGTATTAGTTTTCGGTGTATCGGTTTTACCTCTTTTTCGATGTGGTGCAGCTAGTTCTCTTTTACCTTTCCTCTCCTTGGAAACGGGGGTAAGCTCTTAATCTCAAGGACGAGATTCTTGTGAGGGGGGAGTCTGTAACATCCCGAAATTTTTCCGGAATGTTATTTTATTTGAAAATGTGGATTTCAAAATTTTTGATTGAATTTGAGTGCATGCTTAAAATATTAAGGATGTCTTCTTTGAATCCTTCCCTAAATTCCTAGATTTATTTTGAGCTAAATAATAAATTTTAGGAATTATAAATGCTAGTGTGATAATTTTGGAGTTTATGGCTTTTATTTGGATCTTATTTGAGTGTGATTCAAATTTGAATCCTAGATTCAAATTTGAATTGAAATAGTATAAGGGATAGGATTAAGGGAAAATAGGAAAAACCCTTTTTGTCTCTACTGGGCCTTATCTCTTCGGAGAAGTCCACTGGATAACCTCCAAGTCTTATCTCTATTCTGCCCGACCGCCGGCCTACCAAGCCTTCCAGCCCATCTGGCCCAGCTCAGCCCGCAGATCGACTCCACCCCGTCGCGCCGCTTTGAGTCGCTGACACGCGGGTCCAGCCCGTCAGACCTTTCCTCTCCACACCTTTCCCCTTTTCTTTCCCCCGTGACGCCAGCCGTGGGGACGACCGTGTGCGAGCTCGGAGGGGACCGGCCATGGCCGCCACCTCCTGCCACGCTGGCGCACGCGGATGGCCTCCACGTGCTCCCGCGCGCATCCCAGCCGTGCGCCCGCGCCCCGTAACCCTAGCGACCGCCCTACAAAATCCATTCCCCCCGGCTCACCCCTGTTCCGCCGCCGCCTAGGGTTTTCCCCAAGATCCATCTGCCACGGTTGGAGGAGAGGAGGAGGAGGGAAGGAAGAAGCCGGAGGAGGAGACACCATCAAGGGTCTTGAAGCCGCTGCAGCAAGAGCCGGAGCTGCTGCTCAAGGAGGCCGCGCCGCGTCGTGGACCTTGACGCCGGCACTGGAAGACGCCGCCGTCCAGAAGACGGGGCCGTCCGCGCGTGGACCTCGACGTCGTCGACCACGCCAAGGAGCCGGAGTAGTTCGAGCCAAGGACCACGACGTCGTGGACCTACTCTGCCACCTCTGCTCTGCCCCGCTCCGCTTCTTCGCCGCTGTTGCCGCCGCGTCCACAGGCACAGGTGAGCCTTTCCCCCTTGCCTGAAGATGTGAAGACCCGGCCTTCGTGCCGCTCGCCTCTGTTGCGGCCGGGAGAAGCCCTGAGCCCGTGTGCCGTCTGTTCTGATCGCACGCATCGCGCCACCGCGCAAAACGCTGTCGCCCTCTGTGAGCCAGCCTTCGAGCTGTGCCTCTTCGTTTGCAGGTGCCGCTGCCGTCGTCGATGCGCGCCGCTCACCCCGCTGAACCTCGCCGCCCTTTTCCCTTCCCTGAACCGCCGCCTCGCTGCTTGCAGTACCGAGTGGGCCGTTGCGCCGCTACGGCCCTGGAATGCCAGGACGCCACGCACAGGCAAGGCCGTGTCGTGACCGCACTACTCGCGCACGCGCCCAGGAAACGCCCAAGTTCCCGCCTTGGCACCTTGCTCGCGCACGCACACGCCACCAGAACCATCCGCGCCACCGCCGTGTTTTGCTTTTGTCACCGCGCCGCCGCACTCACGCGCGCGCGCCCAGGGTGGCCCAAGCTTTCACCTTGGCCACCTGAAAACCCATCGCACACCCGTTTTCGCATCGTCGTGGGCGCCCCTGCTCGTTCGCCGTCGCGTGCCTGTCCAGGCCGACGTGCTCGCCCGAACGCGTGCGCATGCGTGCCGTGCCACGCTGCACATCTCGCCGCACTGCTGCCTTGCACCGGCCAAGGGCAGGTTTGCCCTTCCCCGCTGTCTTCCCCTTGTTTCCTTGCTGGCCGTCCGCTCTGTGTCATCACCAACCATACCTCGCCGGCGCCATTGGCGAGAGCGTCCACGCCACCGCCACACGTTGTCCCCCTGCTCACCGAGTCGTGTCGAGGCCAAGGAGCGGCCTTGCGGCCATGCACCATATCCTCTCACTACGGCTGAGGATCGAGCCTTAAAACCACGCACGCACACGCTCTTGCACGCTAGCACGCCGAAGCCTGCGCACAAGCCCGCGCCTCCGCTCTGATCAGCGCCGCGGCTCTGCCTTTCGCCGCCGCGCACCGCTGCCCAAAGTCGGCCAAGTCCCGGGCCTCCTTCCCATGCAAGCCTCTTTCCTAGCCTCCCTAGACCCTCACCGCCATCTACCCTCGTCGGCCGCCCCTTATGCCATCGTCGGTCGAGCTCCTGCGCCGCCGCTCTCAGTTTCCGTGCCAGCATGAGGCCCGGCGTGCCCTGTAGCCGGCCAAGCTCGGGCCTTTAGCCACCAGATGCATCCCTAGGACTCCCTGAGCCGCGCTGTTGACCTATCGTGCCGGCCACCGTGGAAGGTCACCGACGGCAGAGCCATCACCGCCGCGGAGAGCCTCTGAGGCGCCGCGTCGAGCACCTTGGGCGTTTCCTCTTTCTGGCCTCTGCTCCAAAACACAGAGCTGCACACACACAGCCGCTGCCACACCAGATCACCTGGATCCTTTGCACCCGGCCACTCCCTGCTAAGCCACACGATCGGCCACCCCGCCGCACGCCGCACCGGATCCCTCTGGATCCCATGCGCCGCCACGCCAGCAGCCACATGGCTGCCACCTCCTCTTGCAGCTAGCTTTTAGCTACTGCGTGGCTGCCATGTGGAGGGCAGTAACCAGCCAGTAGTCAGCTTATAGCCTAGACAGAGTCAGCTAGAGGCAGCTTATAGCAAGGTTATAGATATATATATTGTGGATGTGCAATTTAATTTCAGAAATGGTTTTAACCTTCGAAAATTCATAACTAATTCATATGAGCTCCAAAAAATATGAAACCACTTTCATAATCTTTCTAAAATCACGACGCACCCGTTAGTTAGGTGTTTGCTCCCTTTCAGCTCTTATTGCTTCTTCTTTTGGTGTTATTTGTAAATTAGCTCCGGTATTTATTTGTATTCGCGAATCTAGGAGCTACCGGAGCCGGAGAGCCGACCCAGGACTACGACGACGACTTCGCCTTCGACGACTACCCGCACGCAGGTTCACGCCCGACCTACTTTGAATGCCCATTAGGCATTGCTTTAGAACTGCTAGCGCTTTACTTATGCATGATGATGATTATGATGAAACCCTTGCACTGCCCCTTTTTAATACCTTGTCCTTGATTGACCTACTACTACTACTACTTTATTTACACGTGATGATACGCTGAGCTTGTTGTGCATGTGTTGGGATTATGTGGTAGATTCTTAGCGTGTGTGGGGAAAAACCGGCAGGATAAGACGTTTTTGGGATACTTGGCGGGGGTGAGCTCAAGACAACCCGATCCGGAATCGGGGGCCAGGGATCGTCTTCTCGAGCGATGCCTAGTTTGGTACCTATGGCGGGTACACGGTTTTAGGAGCACAGGTGTTGGGGTTTTTGTGGTGACTTGGAGGATAGGAGCTCGCCCCGGTCTGAAACCGAGTGGGTCGCTTTGTGTTCACGGGATTTTCGTACACACCACCTCGCCGAGAGTGGGGATAGGGCCGGGTCGACCCTGGCAAGTGCAATTCCATACCTACTAGCAGGATAGAGGGTATCAGTGGGAGGGAAGTGGGTGAGGGCCCTTTCCCTTTGCAGTCGCTCACCGTGTGGCCACACGGGGGCATGTTCACAGTTCTGGGGTGGTCCTTTGCGAGGGACGCTACGCTCAAGGATGCCTGTGGGAGAGAAGAGTGAAGCTGGAGACATCTTCTGGAAGCTAGCTACCGCTGCGTAGGCTCTTATTCGTGTTATTCCGCCAAGAGGCGAGTAATGATGTACTCCTTTAATGGATTTGTAATAAAAGTAATACTTTTAGATGCTTTATTTCGTTGTATGGTTGTGATATTTATCTGTGATGGGAGTCTGTGCGTGATAGCGTCTGATCCAGGGACTATCACGAGTACAGGTAGACCGGTTTTCCTCTTTTGAAAACCCGGGTCGTTACAACATGTTCCTGGTATCCAAGCCTACACCTTCACCGGTCAACCTCCCTTTTTCTCTTAACATGCCATGCCTGTTCCTAAAAAATCAGAGCAGCTTAGTTCACTTTGGTTCTAACTAGTGGCCTTCTGATCCAAACCGTGAAGTTGCAGCCAGTGCAAAAGCTAGCAAGTCTAATCAGCTCCTGTGTTGTTCTGAACCATCTACCTTCCAGCCTTAATCTAGTAGTGCGTCGCTTTGCTGACAACAACACTTGCTCTCTTCCTCCTAAGCCATGTGTGTGCTATGTCAACCGTGAGCCTTGATCCTTCTGCCTATAGGTGCTAGATAGCTTTTAGCCTTTCAGCCATCTCTGTCTGACCTTGTTTTCTGTTCCGTCTAATCTTTTCTCTGATGTATCCTGCTATGAGCTAGCAAACCATCAGGCCAATGATCTTCCATCCTATGTTCGAGCTTTTCCTTGTGAGACCATGGAGCTGAAGCCCTGTGCAGGAAGCTAGCAAGCTTGGCCTGCTCCTGTTTTAATCCCAATGGTACATGCTAACTAAAACATGGTCGTAATCCCTCTTTGCCGATGCATGTTAACATGTGTTCTCGGCCACCTGCTCAGAGGCCCAAGGTACCTAGTCACCACCTTGCTTGTGGCTTGTATCTGTCATGCGGTCCGGTGCGGCTTAATTCACAGAAGTTAGCAGTCAGCTATCAGCTAATAGAAAACTTCAGTATCCATAGGTAGACCAACCAGAAACCTCTCATGTTGTTTTCTAACGTGCAGACCTGTAGCACTAGACTACTAGTTGTGTGCAGTCCATAATCAAGCAAGCTGTAGAACGGCTATGTATGTTTCTGAAAGCCATGCTTGCTGCTATCTATCCTTTGCTCTTTATCGACCTGGTGAGTGAGTGCTTGCTAGCACCATCACTTGTTCCTTTTTTCCACCGAGCCTTATTCTTTGAACCAGGTGCCTGCTCTCAATCTTTCAAGGCCCGGTCATACCTTTCGCCGCGGTCGTGCCACGCCTTCGTCGTGGATGACATATGCGCTAACTAAACCATCCGCCATACCACGGATAAATCCGTCCTCGCCACATCTTTGTCGTGTTCCAGCTTAAGCCAAGTTAGCCAAGTACCCTCACCACATCACATCGCTTCTAGTTGATCCAACCGGTTCAATCCCTCTAATCTGACCAAAGGGGCCCACAGCCTTACCGTTGGGACTCACTAACATGTGGGCCGCTAACTATCCAACCTGGTCCCATCTGGCATACGGGGCCCGCAAGATGACTTGCGGGGTCCGGTTGATCTTGGACCTTTCCCTTTCACTTGGTCAACAATGATCGCTGACTAGTCAACTGAGCATGCAGACCAACCCAAAACCTAACCTATGGTTCTCTAACTTGCTGACTTATGTTTTATGTGTTTTATCACAATTAATTGAACTCATAAAATGTTTCTTTATTTGAAAATCAATAATAAATTGATTCTAGCTTAGAAAAATATGAAATCAGTTTCTTTATTCTTCTAAAATGTTGAAGCACCCGTTAGGCTAGCTTTTGGAGTTATTTGGTTCTTTATTGCTTCTCTTTGGAGTTTATTTGCAAATAGATCCTCATTATTTATTTATTTGTCCGAATCTAGGAATTCCCGGAGCTGAGGAGGCCTGAGGAGGCGAGCTAGAAGATCAAGTACGGCTACGGAAATTTCGACGACTACTTGCACACAGGTGTTCACGCCCGACCGACTTTAAACTCCTATTAGGCATTACTAAATAGTTGCTAGCGCTTTTCTTTATGCATGATGATGGATATGATGAACCTTGCACAACCTTCTTTATTTACCTTGTCCTTGATTGCCCTACCACTACTATGATATATATACGCGTGTATATACGTTGAGCTTCGCTATGCATGTGTATGGGATATGTGGATAGATTCTTGGCGTGTGTGGGGAAAAACTGGCAGGAGAAGGCATTTTTGGTGACTTGGCGGGGGTGAGCTCAAGACAACCCGATCTGGGATCGGGGGCCAGGGTTCGTCTTCTCGGGCGATTCCCATTTTGTACCTATGGCGGGTACACGGTTTTAGGAGCACAGGTGTTGGGGTTTTTGTGATGACTTGGAGGATAGGAGCTCGCCCCGGTCTAAAACCGAGTGGGTCGCTTTGTTTCACGGGACTTTTCGTACACACCACCTCGCCGAGAGTGGGGGTAGGGCCGGGTCGACCCTAGCAAGTGCGATTCCATACCTGTTAGTAGGATAGAGGGTATCAGTGAGAGGGTATAGGGTGAAGTCCCTTCCCTTTGCGGCGCTCCCCGTGTGGCCACACGAGGGCATGTTCATAGTTCCGGGGTGGTCTTCTGCGGGGGACCGCAGCGAGACCCGGATGCAGGGTGGAATCGTAACTCCTAGGTGTTCGTCCGGTAGGGTGGGTTCAGTTGACTTGCTACTGACTGGGCTCCATCCCGAGTTGGGTACAGGTGTACACGCTCTGCAGAGCTAGATCTATACGTATAGCCGCGTCCTCGGTTATGGACATGCCCGTTGTTTACTCCGACTCTCATGTTTTGGGATTTCTACCTCCCCTTATAGGATTGAGTGTGGTGAGCCGTGGTTGCATTCGGGGAGAGGAGAGTGGCTCCCTCTGCCTCGCGGATCTAGGTGCAATCATTGAGGTGCGAGGAGTGGGAGTTCTCGCACCGAACCTAGATGGAGATAGGATTTGGAGACGGTGATCTGGGTGACCAGGTGTATCCGATTGTGGATGAGAGTTTGGGATTGGTGGGATATGGAGATTTATTATTTATGCTTTGCTACTGCTGCATAGGAAAAACCTGAGCCTACTCCTTGACTACTTTTTATACCTTTAACTTTAGGCCACTTAAAGATCGCATACGGTTGGTGACGTGAACCTATCCTATTCCTTGGGGATAGTTTGTGAGTGTGCAGGATTGGACTTGGAGTGAAAGTCCTTTTATGAAGAATCCATGGAGGAAGGGTTGCGTTGCTCGCTCAAGGATGCCTGTGGAGAAGGATGAAGACCTGAAGCCTTAGCTACCGCTACGTAGAGTTTCTACTTGTCGTTTAGCCCAAGGGGCTTGTACTTAAATCGTATATCGATCTGTAGTCGGATGTAAATACTCTGTTTTGTACTCTGATTTCGTTGTATGGAAATGATATTATACTGTAATGAGTTCTGTACGTGATAACTACTGATCCAGGGACTATCACAAGGGTACAGGGAGTCGGGTTTTCCTCACCGAAAACCCGGGTCGTTACACACGGGACTGTTCGCGCGGGAAGAGGAGGGGAGGGCCCGCGCGAGACTACGGAAGAGGACTTTTGCGAGCGGAGGCCGCTCGTCAAAGATGACGAGGGAGGAGCGGGATATCCTGAGCCGGATAGCGCCGCTGGTAAAATAAAGAGTCTGTTGGATTTCAATTTTTATGTCTTTTCTAAAATTTTAGCTAGTGAGGTTCATTTAGAGAGGCTCTTGGAGTTGCTCTAAGAGGGGTGGAGGATCAACCAACTTGCAGTTTAAATCTGGGTCAACACAGTCAAATCTCTCTTCAAGTCCGGTTGAGCCGAGGCTCGAAATCTAAGTGAAGGATGAAGTGGGTGTGTCAAGGTGCAGAGTGTCTTTAAGGAACTGTTAGCAATTTTCTGACAGTCAAAAACTGTTAACAATACTTCACTTTACAGACATAAATATGTGATCATGATGATATAGTCAGGGCCTAAATATCCCATTTTCCCCACAAATAATACTAGCACTAATTATTCGGTGGGCTAGGCCAACAACAACAATAGCCCAGCCCACCCAGCCGCGGCCCGCGGGCGAAACGTCCGCTCATCCACACACCCCGGCTCCAACCCTAAACCCTAACTCACCAATCCCCTCCATATAAACGCCGCATCCACTGAAATCCCTTCATCGGCGTCAAGCTCTAGGTTTAGAACACCTCGCATCCAGCCCCCCAGCCGCCAAGCCAGATCTGGAGATAGGTGCATCTTTCTTTCGTTTTGTTCTTCGTTTTCATCTCAAAAGTTGTGATGGCAGTGACGACTCGGTAATATTCAAGCTCAACAGACCAAATCACAGGTCTCTCTCCGTACGTGAGATTGATCTGTATGCCGATTATCCCGCTGAACCGAGCCATCTGATTTTGCCTTTCGTTCTCTAGTTCGTCTGCAATTCTTCTTCGATTATTTTCGTTTGGCGATTCCTTTTACGTTTCCTCTGGAGGGGTTGTTACGATGAGGATAACAAGCTCCCTCTTCTGAAAGCATTGATGACACTCGCTGGCAGAATCGAACCAATAACCATATTGCCACCACTGAGTAACTGTAGATCCCTCTTCAATTTTGTTTATTGTTTTCCTTTCTTTTTTGTGCCTTCTCCTGGCGTTGGATTTGATTTTGGATAGTGAAGATCAACTGATGCATAATCCAACACTTGATCTGAGGCCGGCTTTTGCCGTGCGATTGATGCACAAACTTTGCATCTGAATCCACATATTAGTTTTGCTCGTTTCTATTATGTCGTTACATGGTTTTTATTTGTCTTATCTTTGCAGTATCAGATGATGATACCACGAAACAATCTTAGGACACCTTCTGACACAGTGCTATTACCCTGCGCTGTGAGTGAGAAGGCAATTCTTATCTGATGATGCTGCAATTTATCTGTCTGCCGTCGCCTCTTGTCTTCTAATTTTTGGTTTTTAGTATTGTCATGTTTTAATCATGAATCTACAGTGCTGCTGTAGCAGGTATATCTACAACTTTCCATTTATGCTTCGTAAGCCAATGATGATTAGCTATACATCTGGAATTACCGTCAGATTTACTTGTGACGAAAATTGTCTGGCTTTTCTGAGGCTTATCCAATTGCTTAATGTTCCTTGTTTAATATCTCCTGTATCTGTCATGTTAGTTGCATCTTCTATATGTAGTTCTGGTATTAGTCCCAGTGAGGATCTCAAGACCTACCGATAGGAAGTGCCGTTTGACACTGTAAACAGCAGCTGCTTCTCTCTGCTGCAGGTGTCCATCCTTAGACCATTACCTTTGTGGTTTGATTTATGGTGGAGCTACCATCTGCATCTGTTTGATTCAGCTGTGGTGTGTGATTTAAATCGGGTCTCTGAGGGATCGTACGGAACTGTATGTTAATGTTGTAACTTTTTTGTTCTTTGAATGGGGCCTGTGCCACGTCTCCGGTAGCCAAGGGCATTGACCGGAGATGCTATGATCAGGCCAAAACAAAGTTGTTTCAACATTTCACAAGTTGATAGGAACCTGGGGACTGCATCTCTATCTGTCCACAGAGCCGGTTTCTGTGATTACATTTACTGATTTACATATATTCTGTTTTTAGTTAAATTTTTTGTTAGGTTAGCTTCATGTGGCAATGATGATAAAGCTAAGGCTTGTTTCTCAACATTCGCAGTAGCCGCCCAAGAGCTTTCGCCCTGCCAGGCTTGAGAGCTAATGCTGTTAATTCCTTCCTTGGATGTCTGAGCCATAACCTATTTGCCATTTTACATTTTTAAATCTCAAAGTCAAGTAGTGCCCTGTGATCTGTTTGTTAGTTTTGCATTGCAAATGAAGATAGAATCAAGGCTTGTTTCTCTACATTCGCAGTTGCCGCCTAAGAGCTTTCGCCCTGCCAGGCTTGAGAGCTAGTGCTGCTAGATCCTTCCTTGGATGTCTGATGCAATGCAATAGAAATGTTTTTAGTGTTTGGTGTTTGCTGATGATGTTCCAAAATGTTTCTTTTTCTTGGATTGAATTTGTCACCATATTTTGTGTGCCCTGTGATGATAGACCAAAGGCTTGTTTCTCTACATTCGCAGTTGCTGCCTAAGAGCTTTCGCCCTGCCAGGCTTGAGAGCTAATGCTGCTAATTCCTTCCTTGGATGTCTGAGGGCATGCTGCATTTTCTTTCTTTTGTTACCAATAACTTTTTTTTTTGCGCTAATCATGTTGCAGGCCTTGTGTACAATACATTTTTTTCATGGCAAATCAGGAACCACTGAGTTGGGTGTACAAATGAAGTTACAGATTCGGATTTCATCTCCATGTCATGTTCTGTATCATTTAACTGTTAATGTATCGGTGCATGTTGTCACTCAATTCGTAATAAAATGTATTTGCATTGTTAATGTATGGGTGCCTGTTGTCACTCAATTCGTAATAAAATGTATTGCATTGTTAATGGATTGCTGCCTGTTGTCACTCAATTCGTAATAAAATGTATTAAATTTGTTCCGATTTGTTCTTTTTTGTTGGGTTGTGAAGAAATACTTTCCAGTTATGTCTCATTTATCCTTTACAAAAAATCTTGATAAATTGCTACTTGATTGTCCTCCCTTTGCAAAAACTCCCATATTAGTTTAGACTTTAATTTTTGCAAACTCTCATGAGGAGTCTTAACCCAAGATCTGAGCTGCTACTGAAGCTGAATGCATCGTTCATTTGCTGTATGTGTTAGCTTGCGCCTTTGTCCACGTTCTGATTTGTTCTGCCCGATGGTGAACATCCATCGCGCCGGTCGCGTCTTCTGGGCGCAGCGATTTGCCGAGCGTCATGCCGAAGGGGCAACGGAGGTTTGCGGCCAAGAGCGAGTCAAGCCAAGCCATCCTTGCCGCACGACTCCGTCTGAGGTCTGACCGTCCGGCGACCATCAAATCCGTCGAGAGCGACGCGCCTCCCACCGTCCCACGTGCGACCCCATGCGCTCCGACGCGGTGGACATCGCCATCCGCTCCTCCGGCGCGGCCGACACCAAATCGCGCGGAAAGCCTGAGAGCTGAAAGCACGACCCGCACCGCCCTTCCTTCCCTGCCCGATCGATCGATCGATCTCCAGCCAGGGGGCATGCGCACTGATGCACGAACCCAAGCTGGCCAAAACGAAGGTGCATGCACGCAGCATCATCGCTCAACGGCAGGGACACGGGAGGATATCTCTCGTCTCCGACGAACCTTTTTTCGTGTCCTTTGCTCACCCCGATCGACGCCGAGGTCAAACTTATCGGCCGCGCTTTAGTGCTTGCCACTAACTTGATCCCCGTGGTCATGGCCGTGCAGCGTGCCGCGGACCGTGTCGGCGTGTCGCGGCTATATCTACTTGATCACGACCCTCCAACACGCCACATTGGTTACCACCGCTGTTACGTACAATAGTTTTTTTAATCTCGGTTAGGACTGGTAGGGTGCCATTGCTGTTTGCGCGCGACACATAGGGTCCGTTTGGTAGGGCTCCGGCTCCGGAGCCGGAGCTGTTTTTTGTCGGAGCCCTACCAAAGGGTCTCGCGAAACGGCTCCTTGCCTGAATCCGCTGGGAAATGCGCTCTCTGGAGCACTTGGGCCGGGGGGGAGCTGCAAAAACCGGCTCCCCCGCAGCTCCACCGGCTCCTCCCCGCCGGTTGCCAGCCCTGCCCCTGGTGGGGTCCATCGGTGGCCGGCGGTTGCAGGGCGCGGGAAGAGGAGAAGGGGGCGACGGCAGCGAGCGCGGTGCGGAGGTGGACGCATACGGCGCTGGAGGCCGCCGGCGGAGCTGGACGACGCCGGTCATGGGGGCGCCTCCTCCCCTGCGGCATCCGCGGCCTGGTCCGGGCGTCGGGGCGTCCTGGTCCGCCGCGCCGGCATCTCGAGCAGGAGGTGGAGGCCGCTGCCGCCGGCGGGATCTCGAGCAGGACGGCGCGGAGCCTGGACGGCGACGACGGCGAGGCGAGCGCGGCGCAGAGGATCCCTGTGCTAGATCCGGAGGAGGAGGGTGTGGTGGAGGGAGTCACCGGGGAAGAGGAGGGCCGGAGGCGGGCGGCGGCCGTGGTGGAGGCCGGCAGGAGGAGATTCCGCCGACGAGGAAGCCGGAGGCCGGCCGGCCGGTCAACGAGGGAGCAGGAGGAGCGGGAGGGTGTGGAAGGGACTGGAAAGGGGTGGCTGTGTAGAAGGGGGTGGCGGTGGAAATAATGAAGGGAGGAAAAAAGAAAAAAGAAAAAATGAGAAGGAAAAAAAGAAAAGAAATAAGAAAAATTTAAAAAGAAACAATAAAGAAAATATAAGGGCATTATGGACAATTCACATTCCCATCCACCTCACACAGCCAGGAGAAGCAGTTTTGCCAAACGTTTTCCTAAAACGGATTCAGCTCCCTCACAGAATCCGCTCCACCGGCACAGCCACAGCCGGAGCTGCCACAGCCGGAGCCGGAGCCCTGCCAAACGCACCCATAGAACTCGTCGGAGGTGTGTAGTGTGCTGGTAATACAAGGATGAGAAAACGGGTGTAAAAGTGGACCTATCTCTCAGTTGGTTGTGTAAGACTTTGCATTTGCCTCACATTTCTTTATTCTTCTAAGCTTAGGCTCCTACCATGCATTACAAGGATATTAGAATATTGAATTAATCAATTTTAAGAGAAAGAACCCACAACATTTGATTAAAAAATAGAGCAGCTGACCCAGCAAGTCGACAACATTGGCACTCATTAAAAAACAAACAACATTGACCGTATTTTTGAACCATTGGATCTAAATCCAACTATCTTGATTTGGTAGTTGTTTCATATTTGTGAAAATGGTAACAATTATGTTATTGTTTCATGAGAAACGATACAAAAGATAGCCAAACAAGAACTTAGCTAGACTAGACACAATGGCTTCCATCCCAAAAATAAAAGGATCCGATCTACCAGACTCACTGACCTAACTAACTCGAGAAGAGGTCATGCCATGACCGATAAACATGAAAGGGGGGATTTTTAGGAATGACTCATTTTTATATAAAAAAACTCCTTTTAAAAATATTTAGGATGTACCAAAACAAGATAGTCCTAAATTATATAAACATTATATAACCCTCTCCCCCACCCTACCTCCTACCCGATGATTGTTGCCCACACTTACCACCGTTGGTGAGACCACTCCTTTCTCGTATGCCCATCTACTCCCTCCTCTTTGTAGGCATATAGCTGCTTCCTCAACTTCAATGTCACTCTTGGCAATCTCATGTCTCCGGCGACTCTCACCATCAAATTCATGGGCATGGCGTGCGGCTCCCACTGTCAAATCCATGGCAATGGTGGCTTCCATCGCCAAGTCTATGCCACCGGTGGTTCCTGTCGATAGATCCGTGGTAAGTAGAAGTTCTTGATGCCGCATACAACGTTGCTAACGATTCTTGGTCCCTCCCAACGCCAAATCCGTGGTCATCGTTCGCTCCCACCAAAAAATCCACGGTAATCAATCTCTCCTACCCTAGATCCGCAATCATCAGTCGCCCTTGCAAACAAATTTGTGGTAATCGATCGCTAGTCCCGCCAGATCCACAGTCGTTGGTCACTCACACTACCAGATCTGTTGTTATCAGTCGCTCCCGTCGCCAAATTCATGGTAATCGATTGCTATTATGCTAGATCCACAATCATCGATCGTTCCGCCGCCAAATTCACGGTAATTGATTGCTCTTCTGCTAGATCCACAATCATCGGTGGCTCCTGCCGCAACTCGCAACCGACGGGCATCACCGGCTAAACTCATGGACATCAATCGCCCACGACACTTCGTCCGTTGTTGAGGCATCGACATATGAGTGGCTAGCCTTCCCTGCATCCTCTAAAATCCGTCCACCTCAGGTAAATTTCTTTTCAAACTTTGCTTATTGGGAGATATGTAACATCTTTTAGTCACCCAAGATATAAAAAGAATCTTAAAAAAAAGAGTAAGTTATTGTATTCTCTTCTCCTTTGCTGGCTAGTTCCCCCCATTTATATGCTTATTAATTTATATAGTAACTACTATCACATTTTCTATTATATGGGATGTAATTCTTGCTTCTATATTTGCAAACCATAAAACAAGTACAACACACAAAAGTCTACTGAGCTAGATCGACCACCCTCCTGCCTAGCAAAACCTAATCTCGGAGGTGGTGGCACTAGCTGATTGAACTTCATCCATTTGCGGGCAACGGAGCACAAGCACTCGTGTAGACTTTCCGGTACAGAATTGACAATGGCTACAGTTGTACACTTGTACTAGTACAGTGATGTGTCCACAAAATGGTGGGCGCGTGACAGAAAACTACATTCTGTACACCATGCGCGCGCGCTCACGGGCACGATAGATGCCTAGACGCTTTCAGTGTCACGGCCAAATTCTCCAGGGACGAACCGTAGCCGAGCCACCTTGTACAGCCTCGTCATCGAAATCTTCTACAACTTTGTCAAAGCGCATGTCGACACGAACCAACGGACAACAGCTACCGGATTCTGCAGGTCACGGGCTCACGGGACTCGGAGCTATAGCCGGGAGTGGGAAAGCTCGCTCTCGGCGACGAGAGCGCCAGCACGCATACCGAAACAAAAAACAAGAATAAGCTGCCCCCCAACGGATAAACGACGACGAGACCAAGCTTTCCCTTTCATGCAATTCCAGTGTGGTCACGGAGGAGATAAGCCTGAAAGCTACCTTTGTGAGAGATTTTCAGTATTTACACAGGGAGCATGCACGGCGCGGCAAAGCGGACGCCAAAAGCAGCAGCAGCAGCGGTCGAAGCTGATCGCCTCTGAATGGGCCGGTGGTGCGCCATCTCGTGCACTGATTTTTCCCGTCCCTCACGCTCACGATCTCACCCCGTCCATTACCAGGGCAGCGCATGAGCGCTATAAAGCCACGTACGGGGCATCCACTCCAAGGCAACAAAGCACAAGCTGATTTCTTGAAGCTTTCTTCGAGGTCGAGCCAGCTAGCAACACAAGTACACAACACACACGAGGTGAAGGAAGAGAGCAAGTGATGGGAAGAAGCTGCGAGCAATGGCGAGAGCGGGCGCTGGTGCTTGCTCTTGCCCTCGTCGTGTTCGCGTTCGCGCTCGTGCAGTGCGCGGGCGTTGTCGACGGAGAGAAGGACGGTGAGGGTCACCGTCCGGCGGAGGCAGAGCCAGCGACGGAGCAGACGGGGCCGCGGCCGCCGCTGCCGCCCGGGTGGACGGGTGACTCTGGGTCCGACCATGGGTCAACCCCTGACGGCGGTTCTTGGGAGTATGGCTGGGGATGGGCTGCCGGGCCTGACGGGAAGGGTGGCGGGTTTGGGTTCGGTTATGGAGGCAGCGGCAGCGAAGGCGGCGGTGGCGGCGGAGGTGGTGGAGGAGGAAGTGGGAAGGCGTTTGGTTTCGGCATTGGCGGATATAAAGGCTACCATGGCAGCTTTGGAGGTGGTGGTGGCGGCAGTTCTGGCAGCTACGGTGGTGGCGATGCTGGTGGCTTCAGCGGCGGTAGCGGGGGTGGCTTCGGTGGTGGCGCCGCCGATGCTGGTGGCTTTGGCGGCGGCAGCAGGGGTGGCTTCCGTGGTGGTGGCGATGCTGGCGGCTTCAGCGGTGGCAGCGGGGGTGGTTTCGGTGGTGGTGGCGATGTTGGTGGCTTCGGCGGCGGTAGCGGGGGTGGCTACGGTGGTGGTGGCGATGCTGGCGAGCAGCATGGAGAAGGTGGCAACGGTGACGGTGGTGGGCAGCATGGAGAAGGTGGCAGCGGCGGTGGTGAATATGGTGGCGATGCTGGTGGTTTTGGCAGTGGCGGCGCTGGTGGATATGGCAGCTCCGGTGCTGGAGATGGTGGTGAGCATCACGGCGAACCTGGCAGCGGCGATGGAGATGGGGCTGGGTACAAGGGACTCTACGGCGGCGGAGCCTGGAGCAAGCGCGGCCACTTCCGCGGCGGAAGGTCATCAGCGCACAAGGACGGTGGCGGCAACAACTGAACTGAGGCTGCCCGTCGTTGTTCGCAACCGTGTGCTGAATTGCTGATAACTGGCAATGGCAGGAATATTTCTGGTCTAGAAATCACAGAAATACTATGTAGTTATGCGCGATGTAGTATAGTGCGGTGCCTCTATTGTGTTATCAGTCATCAACCGTGCTTCTAGTTACAACTCACAAGTCCTTATGCAGTAGTTGAATACTAGGTGTAACAAGGAGCTTCAGCTTGTGAAGCAGAGGCTGCAGAGCTATATGATGCTCCTTGGGAGGGCTATGCAACTGATGCTTACCTTTCCCTGGCTGATGCAAGTGCAAATCCCTCCTGTGCCTGATGTACAATAAACAATCAGAAGTATTGCCAATTTGCTAGAGAAAAATAGTTCCCCCTACTGGCACATCATTTACCAATTACTTACTGAACAAATCTGGAACACAAACAGAGGGAGGTATAGTATTGTGCTGACTCTAACATACACGAGAAGATGCAAAATTTCAGCATGTTCAGTGTTCACAGTCACTTTTCATTAAACTGTCAAATACATCTGTTATTATGATTATTCATCAAACATCACTAGAACCGATGAACTGATGGAGAATAACTGTACCCCTCAAGCAGGGTGCTTACTGCTTAGGTTCCAAAATAAAATGCAAGCTTTAGGACCAGCTAAAGGCAGACAATGCTGAGGTAATGGACTTATGTCATGTTACAGTGCACACTGGTTTAAATTCAGGAACTACAGACTTTGCACATAGACATAGGAGCAACTTACATCTAGAATTCTAGATATCCCAATGTTCAAGAAAGCCCAAGATGCTAATCAAGCTTCCATCCAGGATGAAGGTAGCAAGAATAGACAGTATTCCCTTTCTATATCATAAGGCATAAGCAGACATTCCTGGAAGCTTACAAGGAAACGTCCATAGGACAACAGCTAGTTTGAATGGATTCTTTATTCAGCATACTACCTTGTGCCGTACGAGTTAGGAGAATTTATATAAGCAGATACCATGTTGGATTCTAGGTTCTGACATGCCGTTCATTAGATTAGATAGAAGCTAAACATTTCACTACTGGCAATCATGTATGTTTTCAGACCCGATAGACACTCCGCACAAAGCAACAGGTATTTGGAATTAAAGAAATGCCTCAAAGAAAGTAATGAACAAAGGTAACCGTAAGCATCATGGATAGGGTGCACAAAAGTGATCTTAGATTAATTCGGGTAGTGGGTCAACACGACCCCTTGATTCCCTTTGATTTAATACTAGACATATTAAAATGTAAACCAATAAGCAAGTGTTATGCGGATGGGCAAGACCAAATAAGGTATTTGTTAACACCTATTGAGGTTATAAAAACAGATCTGCATGAATATACCAGTTATCCCGATACTTTAAGAAATAACTCACTGTTTGCAAACTAAAGTTACAAGACAAGTAACATGCAGAAAAAAAACCTCACCTAAACAAGGTACATTCAGTAGAACGACAACAAATGGTATCCAAGGGACTAAATTTAATACAACCGTCCAGTGCATTCGGCAGATCCACAAAAACATGGTTTCATCTTGATGTTACCATCAGAATCATAAACCTTGTCTATCTGGTAATTGTAATCATATGATAGCTCTTTAAGAGGAGGAATATCCTCGGAAGCAAAAAACATGATATGAGGCATACTTATGTCGTCATGGTCATGGAGGACATCCTGTGGGTAAAGGTTGGGGGTGCAACTATGGTTGATGAACCTTGCAAAATTTCCCTGGTCCAGTGCATCAAAAGCGAAGCGAATTTCATCATCTTCACTAGGACCATTCTGAAGGGAGGGTATAGTCTTGACCTGGGCCTTCCAACGAGGTACATCATGATAATTGTTCCCGATAGCAAATAGGTATTCATCACTCTTCCTTTTCTGTGCCTCTTCTTCCTCCAATAGCTCTCCTATGTATTCACAAACAAAACTTCCATGTGGAATGAAGTCAAGAGTTCTTACTCCCCACCCCATTGAGTTGGTTTTGAAGACTTGGAGACGGAACTTGATTCCATGCTGGCTAACTCTATTGCGACAAGTAGGAGGGCACTTGCAAGATGGCCCACACTCATAAATAAGAGGCTTGTCTTCTATATTTTCACCAATATCATTGTAAGGGAACTCCCCTCCATTTTTCACTGCGCATGCACATTTTTGAGAGACTGAACATCCATCAACACAATCACAACCTGATGGAGGATCCGGCCTAAAATTTGGGGGATACTGTATTTGCGACATGTAGCAAAATGTCATCAGGTGCTCATTTGATATAGAGTTAATAGCGGAAATAGGGGCCTTCTCAAGACCTCCAGATATGTCTACAGTAAAATAGCCATCAAAGGATTCCGCCTTTTTAGTTTTCAGAACTTGTATGTCGATTTGTCGCTGCTCTGCCATTCTTCTTAGATGAAAAGTATTAACATACTTATCTCCCGTTGTTTTTTCTCTATGGAATTTCTCAACCAAGTACAAACCACCATATACGTAAGTAGTAAGGTGTTTGGGCCTGCAGTAATTACCTAGCTCGGTTACAAATGCATGAATAACACGGACAGGCGTATCAGTTTCCATACTCTCCACGAGTGCCGCGTCAGTGCCTCGTAACTTCTGATCACACGTGGCAGCCACTGATCCGACATGTAACAGTAAATCCAAACTATCAGAGGCAGAAGGTTGTGCATACGACACAACACTAACAGCTAGACATGTCCCATCCTTCTTTTTGATGTGATCAACTGACAAGGAATGTGCACGGTGTATGCCAACAATGTAAAGTTCCATGGTAGAATTGAACACGTCACCAATACGAACCCCCGGAATGCTTCCATCATACCTCATGTCATCACGATCAGCACTGAATTTCTCGCGGAAAATATTGAAAGCTGCAATATCAGGTTTCACACCATGCCCTCTTCCCTTCCATTTGACCTCTTCATCCTCCAGGAGTTTCTTGTAAATTATCCGAAACTCCCGCAACTTAGTCAACACATTTTCTCGCACCAAGGAAGTCCTGTGATCATCCTTACAAACTTTCCTCTTCTTCGGTGCTGAACCGGTTCCTTTCTCAACTTTTGAATGATGCCCACCAGTAGCTGAACCTTTGAGATGAGAGCGATTGCCTGTCATGACAGGAGCATTCTTGCTCGATCCATCTCCGACCGAGGACACTGGCCCTTCAGTTTCTCCTGATCTATTCCCTGATAATAAATCATGTGCCCATTTGGGCTTGTACTCATACTGGAACCTCCATGAGGCCACTGCCTTGTGCCCCTTCCGTACACCCGGTACGGTACTATTGCCATTCATGAGGAACTGCAAACTACAATCCTCCCCCACAGAATCGCGCTGCTCGACAGTGCCATCGTATTTTAAACCAGGCAGATCGCCAGGGTTGGCCCCATGTGGCTCTGCCATTACTCCGTTGTTATCAAGACCCTCATGAATTTTGCAATTTTTGGGCAGGGAATTCCCCTCTTTGGCAACTAAATCGCCATCTACACTCTCCAAACCGCCATCCCCTCCGACCCTGCCGCCGCCACCTCCTCCTCTGGAAACCTCGTTATCCCCGTCCATTGCTGGGCTCTCCAATTCCCCATCCACGCTGCCTCCGTGGCTCAGCGAGTCGGAGAGCCCGCCACCCACCTGGAGCGTCTCCAAGCCGGAGCGATTCCCATCCAAGACAACGCCAGGAGGGCTTATCTGGAAGGGCCAGGGTGCGAGCGCCTTGTGCCTCCGGCGGACGCTCGACGTGGGCGACACCGACACCCGCGCGCCCCCACCCTCCATCCCTGATCCCAGTGATGTGTCACGCACTGACGCCGGTCAGACCAAAAACAAGCGTCCCGCGATACCTGCAAGCGCTAATCGTCAGACAAGACCTACATAGAGGGGGGCAAATGGGGAGAGAGCCGTTCGGCGGGCGGTGCGGGCGGCGGTGGGCATACCTAGCGGAGAGCCGCGGGAGGACGAGGGATCGGCGCTTCAGAGTTCATGCCATGGCGATGCGGCGCGGGGATGCCACGGAATTTCGAGGTTTCGGAACTCGCGGCTAGCGGAGCGGAGTGGCAGAGGGCGACTGCGCCGCCGTCTCGTACTTTGGTTGGCGAAGAAGATCCCCAGCCTATTAACCGGGGGAGTGAAGGAATCCATCCGCAAGATCACAGATGGACGGTGATGGTCTGAGACAGTGGTCCTTAGGAGCATTTGAACTGGGCCTAATGTGGTGATGGATCATAGCCCTGGTTCAATCCTAATTATTTTAGTTCAAAATTGTATAATATTATGTTGGATTATTTTTGGGTCGATTGTCAGAAAAGTTTTTTATGTTGGGCCAAGACTAACCAACTCTTTGGTAGTTGTTTGTTGGCCCACGAAGAAGATAAACAATACAATAGCCCTGTTTGGATAAAAAGGCTAAACATTAGCCCCCTCTTTTAAGCTCAAATTAGTTCTTGAGTCTCTAAACAGGAGGCTACTCTCCCTAAATCTTTAGTCCCAACAAGGAGTGAATGAGGCTAAACTTCTGTAGGCTCCACACAAAATCAAGATGTTTCCTCTTTCCACAAGATGCTCATTTATAACAAATATAACCATTAAATACGGGAGCGTATCAGGTAGAAATCAGACTACTTGTGCAAACTATAGAAACTTTGATCTGGACCACCGGATTTAGATCTAAAGGCTATGGAGAGGAGTGGGATGAATTTACAATTTAGCGCCCGCCGGCCACCTCCACCTCCCATATTTTTTTTGCAAAAACACCCCGCGGCCCCTGTTCCCTAATCCCACGCGCGACGCGGTGACGTTCCGTTTTTCCCGTCGGGCGGTGATCGTGGCCGCCGGCCAAGAGTCGTGGACTCGTGGGACAGCCGTTAGCCATGCAATCCGGCAGCAACCAGACGCCGCCGGCAATTCACACCTTGGGCTCGGACGCCCGGACATCGTCACCCGCCATTCAATCCCGGGAGGCCGCCGTTCACGCCCGGACGTCGCTGGAGGCCGCCGTTCACACCCGGACGACGCTGGAGGCCGCCATTCGCGCACGCCAGCCGCCGGGGCCCACCGTTTAGGAGCGCCCGCCGACGCAGTTGTCAGCTTGTTCTGAAGATACAAGTTCAAAATTCATAAAATTGAAGCCACATCTGAGCACAAATGAATTGTTTTCCATTCATATGTTTGACAGAATTCTATAGTTCACAACTGCGCCACCGTCTCGTACTTTGGTCGGCGAAGAAGATCCCCAGCCTATTAACCGGGGGAGTGAAGGAATCCATCCGCAAGATCACAGATGGACGGTGATGGTCTGAGACAGTGGTCCTTAGGAGCATTTGAACTGGGCCTAATGTGGTAATGGATCATAACCCTCGTTCAACCCTAATTATTTTAGTTCAAAATTGTATAATATTATGTTAGATTATTTTTGGGTCGATTGTCAGAAAAGTTTTTTATGTTGGGCCAAGGCTAACCAACTCTTTGGTAGTTGTTTGTTGGCCCACGAAGAAGAAAAACAATACAATAGCCCTGTTTGGATAAAAAGGCTAAATATTAGCCCCCTCTTTTAAGCTCAAATTAGTTCTTGAGTCTCCAAACAGGAGGTTACTCTCCCTAAATCTTTAGTCCCAACAAGGAGTGAATGAGGCTAAACTTCTGTAGGCTCCACACAAAATCAACATGTTTCCTCTTTTCACAAGATGCTCATTTATAACAAATATACCCATTAAATACATGTTTAGCTCCATAATCCAAACAGACTATAAGACTAAATTTTAAAAGGCTAAACATTAAGGCTAAACAATAGGTCGGGGTTAATGTTTAACCCCTCAATCCAAACACATCCAATATCATGATATCACCAAAAGTGAAATCCATCTTTATGCTTAGTCATTGATAATTAGAATGCTTTATACAACCACGCATCGCATGACGCGCCATTTATACCGTACATGAGGAACAACTCTTTTAAATGAAGAGGCTTGACCAAAAAAAGATTTTTTTTAACACAATCCGTATTCACAAGAAAATACCAATAACCCCAATTATAAATACATTATGAAGCCATTAACTTTTAATGGTCTCCAAATTTTAACTTTTATGCAACCAATTTTCTCATTATAACAGTACTATATAGTCAAAATTTCTAATATGTATGCGAATGCTACAAATATGAGTTGTATGTTTCCATACTAAATATGTTTGGTTACTTGAATTTGCGACCGGTACAAGCAAAATGTTGCGAAGATCCTTTATCGGGCGTGCAGTGCAGTGTCCCTGTACCAAAGATTTGGATGCTCGCACGTAATTATTGCCATACGATCGGATCCTTGGTGTGAGCCCTACTGCCCCCCATTGCTTACAATACTCCACGCATCACCTTTCAAGTAGTGGTTGGCGCATCGCTGCATCCAATAGAGACACTGCATAGCTGCTAGCACGTCGTCGTAGTGGTGGTTTCTACACACACGTATGTCCACCTCACTGCTCGCTAATAAAGTCATCTTTGCCATCAGGCTAAGCACATGATTTCAGAAGTCACCATCGGTATATATACAAATCTACTGGTACAGTTAATCAAAGATTACGCTTGATTCACCTACACCACCACTAGTCCACTACACCAAACAAAACTGAAGGAAGAGTGCACACCAAGAAGGCAAGAACCCAGCCACTACTACCTGCTGACTACATACGGCCGGCGACACGTACCGGCCGACGACATGAACCGTAGACCCCGCACGGCCGCACAACGCCTGCTCCCAAGACACTGGACCGACCTGCCGCCGATCGATCGGCTTCGATCGGTTTCACGCAGCGAGCTGCTGCTGGGCGCTGCATCCTCCGGCGGCGGCGTCGTCGTCGGAGAGGCAGCAGTGCGGCAGCCTGAGCGGCGGCGGGGGAGCCTCCGCGCACAGCAGCTCGGACTGCAGCACGGCGCAGTAGTCGGCGAACGTCTCCGGCGCCACGTTGAGGTCGAAGCCGACGCCGAACAGGAAGTCCACCTCCAGGTAGTTCATCTCCACCAGGCTGATGCCCCCGACCTTGGCGAAGTAGGCGTTGTTGTAGCATCTGCACAGATAATTCAGATATAGGCTCACGCACGTCAACTTTGACTCTCTTTCAGTCCTCAACTTGTTACGACTTATTCTCAGCCTAACTTTTACAGAGAGAAATAATACTGCATCGTTACATTGCCAATTTGTCATATTATATGCGATCCTCCCGTTCTTTCAACTCGTCTTATGATTGAGAGTTTGCCCAATGATTGACGGCACAACCACAATAGACAGTAATCATGCAACCGAACAAAGCATCCACCAGAATTTTACCAAACAGGGACCAAACCAAACGGTATCTTCAAAAGAATGCCAAAGTTGCCCAATAAGCAAAGACTAAAACCAGAAAGCAGCAAGAGGACCCTGACATGAGGAAGTGAGCGAGCTAGCGGCAAACATCAGCAGCAGCAGCAGACGGCCATGGCAAGTTGGCCGTCCCAATCCCCTACAACTGGCGCCGAGAATTAAATTCCAAGCTGCGGAAAGGTGACGGGGCCGGGGCGGGGTGGTGGAATTCTAGTTTGTGCCGTCGGGTCCACGGTGGATGCGTGTGGTTGGATTGGATGGAAGCAAAGCAACTGCGGCACCACCGGGGTCGCTTTGCTGGACAAGCATAACTTTGTCGTCCGTCCGTCGACGATGCCTTGTTTGCGAAATTGCAAGGACGACAGGCGCCTGCGTGATTGATTACCCAATGCATGGCCTGCTTTCACTGCGTGGTTCAACTGTTGGAGACTTGGAGTGAGAGCCTACACCTTCACCTATCCTTGTCTTATGGTGATCATTAGCACAGTGGTGTGTATCAGTGTGTGTGTGCACCGATGATTGCCGGGAATTCTGAATTTTTGCACATTTTTCTTTTTCTATACACTCAAGGACAGAGTCTTGTGTAGAGCACCGACAGTTTGACGCTTGATAATGTTAGCACGAAGTAACATTTTTTCTGAATCCTATGAGAAGTAACCTAACCTCATTGGACAGTTACAGTTACACACCCATAGTTTTAAGGAGGCTCAATTCTGGTAGGGGTGGAAATGATGCTTGAGTTACTTGTACGGCACTTCCAAACTATTCCCGGATGGCTAGCAGAGTTCTGAACTTGGGAAGCTTGGAGGAGATGGGGACATCAAAAGATGCCTATTATTTTGAGGGGTAGCATAGCACTTTGTCACATACATCCACTCTTTGCATAAGAATCCAAAGCGTTTGAATTTTCCATAGTAATTCTGAACCACGGAAGAAGAGAAATTCAGGTGGCCCGATTGATTTATTCCGAGCAATTCACCATCAAGGTTTTTAAATCCAGGTATTCCTTGGCAATACATGGAGATTTCAGAATCAAGAACGTCTGAACAGGCCAAGAACAGAGAGTGAACCGCCCCTGGCTATAGCTAATTGACCCATGTGTTCCCAATTATAGTTAATAGACTGAGGGGGGGAAACCTAATCGAGAAGATGGTTATCCACAAGTACGCCGCTAATTCAGCTAGATTAATTGTTGGTTAACTTGATAACGATACGATAGGCGAGGAGAGGGTGACTCACATGTCGTCCATGAACTTGACGGCGGCGAGCACGGCGGTGATGAGCAGGCGGTGCACGCTGTACGAGTCCACGGCCAGGGCCAGCCGTCGCCCGCGGCGCAGGAGGCGGTCGAGGTAGACGTAGGCGACGACGTAGCACGCGGGGCTGCACCCGGCGAACCGGGCGATGCGCGCCATGTACGCCCGCACCGAGATGCCCGGCTTGGTCGTCGCCCGGAACGCCGACGCCGGCGCCACGGCGGCCGAGAGCTCCGCCGCCGAGGCCGCCGCGTCGTTGCGCTCCGTGACGCGCTCTAGGATGCCGGCGAGGGCGGCCACCACGCGCGGCATGTCCTCGGCGCCGCCGCCGCCGCCGCTCTCCACCAGCTCCTCGCACTCGGCCATGGCGGCTCCCGGCCGGCTGCCTGGCCTATGGGTGTGGTGCGCACGTGTTGAGCTCCGGGCTGGTGGAGAGCAGGTCGGGGGAGTTCTTTCGGGCCTGTTTTTATAGAACGTACGAGAACAGCACTTGGTATTCGGTTTTCCCCCACATGGTTTTGGGGGATTTTAACCTAAAAATCGTTAGTTCGGCGTCTTCGGTGAGAAAATTAGGCTAGTTAGCAGTTGGGTTAAGTCAACGGGATTGTATTATTCGGAATGTCTCTGTAGATGTGTACGTATTGTATTATCCCGGATCCTTAACCCAGTTCCAATATCCGTGCTTAGTCTTCTGATGGTGCGGGCTATGGTTCTCGAGTTCGGATCTGGTACTGTTTCATTACAATAGAGTTTCCCGAAACAGTGGACGACGCCGATGATAGAAGTGTAGAGACCTAACGTAGTGCTTTAATGTAATTTTACTTGTTGAGATTTCAAGTTGTAAAAGAGTATTTACCAACCGCGTGAGAACTATAAAATTGCTGAAGCGAAGATTGTCCAATTTTTCTTTCCTTCAGGCTTCAGCACGCACCTAAAGAACAACAAACCAGAGACGTATATGCAGAAGTGTCGTAGAGCCAATTCTCACCAGATTACACATGGCTAGTAATTTTAAGACCATTCTCAGTGGAGAGTATCATAAGTATTAAATATCATGTCATACCTGTCACATCCCGTTTTTTCAAAATCTTTAAAAATAGCTTCTTAAATTTTTTTTCAAAAACATATAGCAATTTCACACAAAAGCCCCTGCATTTTCTTTATTTTCCAATGCACTATTAAAATTAAGCCCTAAGTTTCATATGCATTTAAGTGGCTAACATCTTTTCTCATCCCAAAATTCTTCTCTAACTTTTCCTAAGGATTCTCTAGAGCACCTACACATCTAGGTCCATTCAAATTTGAAATCCAAATTCAAATTTGAATCCAAACTCATCTTCAAATAAATAGAAAATCATTCCAAACACTGTTGGGCCGGCTACCCCTTCTCCCAGCCCAGCAAGTCTGATCCACCCCCTCCTTCTCTTTTTCCCCGCGCAACCCACCACTTTCTTCCTTTTTCATCCGCGGCCCAGCTCAGCCCAACCCGACGGCCCAGCTCACCCCGCCAAGCTGACGTCATGCCGATGTCACCCCATCGTCTTCCCCATCCCGCGCTGCCCCCTCCTCCCCGACACGCCGCGCCGCCGCCGCATTTTCTCTCGCGCACCGCCTTTTTCCCCTCTCCCGCCGCCTTGCTCGCGCGCGTGCCGCACTCACCCGGTGCCCTGCCGCAGCTTTTGACCACATGAGGAGCACGTCGAGCCCCTGTGCCGCACTTCGCCGCAGCGCTGTACCACGCCAGAGCTCCACGGCGGCCGCGCCCACCGCCTGATCTCCTCACCTAGCGCCTCCCTTATCCAACTGAGACGCGCGCCGCAACCCCTAGCCCCAAGTCAACTCTCCAGAGCCGCTTGAACTCATCCCCGACCCTCCATCCGCCCGCACTCGCCGCGCCACGATCGACGGCTGCAAGCGAGCTCCAGAACGCCGCCGCCGGCATCGCCGCTCGATCTCCCCCTCCGCTGCGCCAAGATCATCGCTACGGCCGTGCTCCTCGCCACCAGCGAGCCTCCGGCCGTGCTCCGGCCACCACATACCCCGCTAGCCATCCCTCTCCCCTCACTAGGCACGCGCACACACACTCTTTTGGCACGAAACGCCCTCCAGGGCGATTTCCGTGCACGGCCGTGCGCCGCCGCCACTACGGCGAACTCGCACCACGCCGCCATGCCACTTCCAGCCACCACAACACCCCTGGCTCCGCCGTGTCTACCCGAAGCCATAGAGCCGCTTACCGTCGCCGGAAACCCCTCCTAGCGGCGGCGGCGAGCACTCTGGCGAACTCCTCTCCAGCACCGCCGCGTTCGCGTCCATCTTGGGCAGCGCCGCCAGTCACCGTCCGACGCCGTCCTGCCTCCCGTCGCTGCCGTGTGGGCCCGGCTGAGACGCCGTCTGTCCCGCCGTTCGTCTCCTTTGTTCCTCCCCGCGTGCACCCGGTCCACATGGACCTCAGGCACATGGGTACCACGCCAGCGCGGTCCACCACGTGGCCGCCCACGTGGACGCCCACGCCAACCGCGCTGCGTCGGCACCCGGCCCCATCTATCAGCCGCACAATCGTGGCAATTTTTCTACGTCCACACAGCCTATAGTGTACACCAAGTTCTAGTTAGCCATCTTAGAAATTCCCAAAAATTCCTAAAAATTCACCATAAATCTTAGAGGCCCCGAAAACCCTAGAAATGATATCCAATTCATTTTGGCACATTTCTAGATATTAGATTTCATTTTGTTCTTTTTCAACCTATAGAAAAGCCCCTGTAGTGTACCCAAAAATCCGCTTTTTCATATCCTTGATTCCAAAAATTCCACCAAAATTCCTAAAAATATTAGAAGCCCATAGAAGCCAAACCATATCTTAGGCACATGAAATCTCCCATTTATAGCCCTAGAATCATTCAACATCCATTTTCTTTATCAAAGGGTCCATATTTTATGTGACCGGTTCGATCGTCCCTCGTCACGTCCATCACTTTCGATCTTAAGGTGAGGACCAGGTGTGTCCGAGGACTAGTGGAGGGTCGCTCCTGAATGATGAGTGATTGACAATGTTGTGTGGACTGATGCTTGGCTAAGTGTGCAGGTACAGGTTGCGGCTTGACTCGTGTTGGTGCAGGTGAAGAACAAGCACGAAAGGCCTTAGTCGTGGCGGCCTCCGGGTGATGGAGAGGCAAGTAGGCTTGGTTCGATGGACCCGGTGGCTAATGAGGTCAAGTGCGAGTCGTGCGGTGCAAGACTAGCAAGTTGAAGTCAGGACAAGGGCCGGTGCAAGGTAGCGGATCGAGGCAGAAGCTTGCACGCGGGGTTTGGTGGTTTGCCCACAAAACCATCGGTGGACAATTTCTTGGTTTGGGCCACAAAACCAAGTCCGGAGGCCCAATGCGACGGAGACGGGGATCCGGGAGCGTCGGGAAGCTTCGAGGCGGGGGGCACGTGGCGTGATCGCGGGGCTTGCGTCGAGGCTAAGCAAGTCCGCAGTGGAAGCGTGTCCGCTCGATGAAGACTTGACCATATTGCCCCTGAGGGGTGTGTATCTTCATTTCAAGTTGTAGGGGTAGTGTGGTCATTTGCCTCCTCTGGTGGACTTCGTATAAATAGCGGAGAGGTGGATGTCATCTCTCTCTCTGGCTCTAGGGTTTCCTTCCCCGGTAGATCGCTCTGGACTGCTTCTTTTTCCTCTGCTTTCCTTAGGCTAGATTCTTGTATAGACTCTAACCTCTGGATGTATGGAAGCATTCGACGTTGTGGTGATCTCCTAACTCTTTGTGATTTTCGTGTCATTTTCGCAGCTCTTTTTGGTTGGTTTCGTTCTTCGCTCGATTCGTTGATTTGAGGGCGTTTTCTCTCGGATTTCTTTGAGGGGATCATGGTGGATGCCTTGCGCACCTTTGTGGATGATCTTGACCCTTCAAACGCCGGGATTTGCCCTCGATTCGTGAGTTCTTGGTGGAACCCGAGTTCATGGTGATGGTTTCATAGATTCTCGATTCCTCTCGTTTTAGTTGGTTTGAGGCCATAAATTCGTAGGGATAGCATTGTAGCAAACATGGCCTCATATGCCATTTGTTCAAAGTTTGATTTTGGTGATTAATGACAACATGATCAATGGGACTAACCATATTACTGAGCATGTCTTTGTAGACATTTCTAGGTCCCATGGATGCAAAAATACAATATGCCAAAATGAGAAGATAGTATATATTTTGAGGCAAAACGGACAAAGAAGAAATAGAAGAAAAGTGCACCGTCGGATGAACCGACGGTACAGTAGAAAGAAGCGTCGGTGCAATGGCCGGATGAAGTAGTACACTGCGTGAAGACTCAAGTCAATATGATGACCATCGGATGAACCGACGGCGGATTTTCTAGTTGCACCGGATGATTAACAGAGATGAAGAAGTAGAGACAGTAGCACCGGATGAACCGACAGTCCATTGGAATGAGCCGTCGGTCTATCCGATGCATCAAGGAATCAAGACAGAGAGGTTGTGGCGCAGAACCCTTCAGCACCGGATGAACCGACGGAGGAAGCAACGGTTCATTCGATGGCTTCGAAAATGGTACCAGTGAGGTTTTGGCTGCAAACCTATCAGCATCGGATGAACCGACGGCTAGGCAAAAAGACCGTCGGTGCAAGCGTCGGAGGATATGTGTCAGTGGGGATGCAACGGCTAAGTGACGTGGAGGGCACCGGATGAACCGACGCCTATGGAAACGTGACCATCGGTTCATCCGACGGGACCAATTTCAGCAGCTTTTAGCCAACGGCTCTTTGGACGCCTTGGGCTATTTATACCCCCTCCACTCACCCATTTGAAGAGGCTGGATGCTGAGGAAAACCAAAGGAGTTCAAGACACATAGAAGATCATATCCAAGCCATCCAAGTGCTAAATTGCTCATCCATAGACTTGCACATGCTCTGTGTGTGTTTAGTACTAGGCTTTGCTTAGGGCTGAGTGAGTGCAAGGTGTGCCTACCTTGTGAGGTGATTCTCGAGTGGATCAAGTTGTACGAGGTGCGCCAGAAGCCTTGGAGCCTAGGTGGCTCTCCGGCAAACGTCTTCGACCCTCCGGCTTGGTGTGGAGCGGCAAGGACACTTTGTGCGGGGGACGTGGAGACCCCCTTCCCTTGGTGGAGAAGCTCCTTAGTGGAGGCGACATCAAGGTGACCAAGGGAGCTTAGCGAGTGCCTTCGTGACGAGCCTTTGTGGCAAGTCAAGTGGTGCTCTTGGGAGAGACTTGGTGACCGGGAAGCAATACTCTTGTGTAGAGTGCTTCAACAACATGGACCAGGGGTGGCCTAGTGTCTACTGATACCATGGGATAAATTGTGTGTCAAGAGTTTGCTTCCTCTCATCCCCCTTTACGTTTTCGCATTACTTTCTTGCAATCCTTGTTTGCCTTTACTTACCTAGAGTAGTATCTTGCTAGGATTGGCTGAGGACCAGGTGTGTTCGAGGACCAGTGGAGGGTCGCTCCTTAGTGATGAGTGATTGACAATGTTGTGTGGACTGATGCTTGGCTAAGTGTATAGGTACAGGTTGCGGCTTGACTCGTGTCGGTGCAGGTGAAGAACAAGCACGAAAGGCCTTAGCCGTGGCGGCCTCCGGGTGATGGAGTGGCAAGTAGGCTTGGTTTGATGGACCCGGTGGTCGATGGGGTCAAGTGTGAGCCGTGTGGTGCAAGACTGGCGGGCTGAAGTCGTGAACATGGGCCGGTGCAAGGTAGCGGTTGAAGCCCGAAGCTTGCGCGTGGGGTTTGGTGGTTTGCCCACAAAACTATCTGGTGGACGGTTTCTTGGTTTAGGCCGCAAAACCAAGCCCGGAGGCCTGAGGCGACGGAGACGGTGATCCGGGAGCTTCGGGAAGCTTCAAGGTGGGGGGCACATGGCGTGATCGCGGGGCTTACGTCGAAGCTAAGCAAGGCCGCGGTGGAAGCGTGTCCGCTCGATGAAGACTTGACCAAAATGCCCCTGAGGGGTTGTATCTTCATTTCAAGTAGTAGGGGTAGCGTGGTCATTTACCTCCCTCCGGTGGACTTCGTATAAATAGCGGAGAGGTGGATGGCATCTCTCTCTCTTGGACTCTAGGGCTTTCTCCCCCGGTAGATTTCTCTAAACTGCTTCTTTTCCCTCTGGATTCCTTAGGCTAGACTCTTGTACAGAATCTGACCTCTAGATGTATGGAAGCATTCGGCGTCCCGGTGATCTCCTAGTCCTCTGTGATTTTTGTGTCATTTTTGGGACTATTTTTGGGGAGTTTCGTTCTTCGCTCGATTTGGGGATTTGAGGGCGTTTCTACGGATTTCTTTGAGGGGATCATGGGTGGATGCCTTGGGCATGTTTGTGTGTGATCTTGACCCCTCAAACTCCGTGGAGAGCCTTCGATTCGTGAGTTTTTGGCCGGAGTTCATATTCTTGGTGGAGTTCGTGTGATCCGCGATTCCCGGCGATTTAGTGGCTTAGAGGTCGAGATTTTTGGGGCATAGCTTCCTCTTGTGTTACTTATCATCTCCCCCAAATCTTGTCTCAAGAGCTTTTGGCATTTGGGAGATCCGGTGATGGATTGAGAGAGTTGACTTCACGGGCTCGAGCTCGAGCGGCTCTGTCCGGGGCTAGCAGACAGTCTGCAAGGATCCCGCAGACAGTCCGCGATTCCAGATGTTCGTCGCGTGTTCTTCGTGTTCTTGCGCGTCTTCGTTTCGATCCCTTTTAGCCCTAGGTTTCGTAGGGATAGCATCTCCTAGAGATGCTTCACCTTCCCCTATGATTTGGTCGCAATCCATTGGTTGAATCGGGAGATCGACTGAAGGGAAGTTGGGTTCGAACCCGCCGGCGATATTTTCTGGGCTCTACCAGATGATCTGGCACTTCACCGGATGATCCGGCCTAGTTGACTTTTTCTGTGCTTTGTGCTTCACTTGTTCTTGTCCTAAATCACAAAGATTTTAGTGAAGTCTTGATCTTTTGAGAAAGATCTTTTGGACAAAGACTCACTAGGTTGTTGTGACCCTATGGTTAAAATTTCGTGGTTTTAGGAGGTCATTTGATTGAGTTTTGAATTTTTCTTTGTCCGTTCAGCAGGCTGTTTTTTTGTATCTCGGATGATCCGGTATAACGCCAGATGATCCGGTAGGAAGACCCGGTGAATGTCCCGGAATTCTTTGTGAATGTCCTGGGTTAACCCAGGTGATCCGGTACTTTGCCGGATGACCCGGAAGGTCCCAGAAAGTTCCTGTTTTGGTCTATCTCTTCCGTGTTAGCTTCCGTTTCGCTTTCGTGTGGTTTCTTAGCTTCTCTAGAATCGTTCCTAGGGTCAGTAGGTCCGCTGTGACCACGTGACCTTGGCGATTGGCTTGCGCCTTGTTCTCGCTCACGTGTGAGAGCCTTTTGGAGTTGATTTTGGGGCATAGTCGAGTTCATCTTCTTGAAGTGAATTTTTATCGGCTCCCATTCACTTCCCCCTCTCTGGTCGCCTAATCGGTCCTTCAATTGGTATCAGAGCCGGTTACGGATCTTCATGATTCTAACCAGTCTAAGATCCAAAGATGGGTGACTATGGAAAGGGGTTGGGTCCTTCGCACTTTGATGGCAAGAATTACCCGATGTGGGAGAGGTGCATGGGCGCGTTTTTGCGTGGGAAGGGGACTCTAATCTGGGATGTGACTCTAAATCCTCACTTTGTCATTCAAGATAGTTTTCTGCTTCCAGGATCACGGGACATGTTTGAGGCCAACAGCAAGGCCGTTGATTACTTGTTCTATGCTCTCTGTGCCTCGGAGTTCGAGCGAGTGTACAGAGAGATTGTGGCCAGAAAGATATGGCTTGAGCTCAGGAATGCTCATGTTGGCAATGCCCAGGTGCAAGCCCGTTTGTTTTCTACTTACCAGAGAGAGTACGAGAACTTCACTCATCTCCCCGGTGAGTCGACTGATGCTATGTTTCAGCGCTTCACCAGCATAGTCAATAACATGAGGGCCAATGTGACAGTGCTCCCATACACGGATCATGATCAAGCTATCAAGCTTTTGCATGCCCTGGATAGGTCTATGTGGAGTGCCAAGGTCGAGGCCATTGAGGAGTCGAGCATGTATGATACCTTGTCGCTTGATGAGCTGTTCTCTAAGCTCAGGTCTTCGGAGGTTGATCATGGCTTGAGAGACAAGGGCGAGAGCCCCACTGATCCTCATAGTTTGGCTTTTGTCTCAGGATCGAGGACTAATGCTAACTCTGTTGGTTTTTCTTTATCTTGTCTTGTGTCCATGCCAGATGAGGACTTTGAGGTGCTGAGTGAGGATGATCTTGCATTGTTGAGCAAGAGGTTTGGGCAGATGTACGAGAACCGCAAGAATGCGAGGAGAAGCTCAGGGATGTGCTATCGGTGCGGGAAGCACGAGCACTTCATTGCCGAATGCCCTGAAGCCATGGAGATCAAGAACGACAACTGTTGACATTTCTTAGCGCAATCACCTAAGAACAGGTTTGGAACCCATCCTGGTAACAGCGCCAGAAATACTGGTTGGTAATTCTTAACGTTACAGGAGTCCGCAAGCGCACGGAAGTACCATTGTAGTATTTCCCCAAAGGAGTATTCCCAAGGGTATCGAATCCAAGGAAGGCATTGGCAGAATGACAAGATCAACTCTATTGCAATGAGTATAGATCATAGACGAAATAAATCAGACACTCATGTGCAGGGGTAAAATATGATAAAGGGGGTAGTGTGATCACACACACACTCACTCTCGCTCTAAAGGGTCCTAGGCATAGGAGGCGACATACGAGTTAGTTCTAGGTTCTAATGTACTATACACATAAAGCTGGTAGGAACGAGTTAGATACACTAGCGTTGAAGAACATTGACTTAAGCACCCAGGTACCACGGGGAGATAACCTCCCGCGTTGCCTCCGCACAACTCCGGTTGTTATATTTTAGACTCCTACAACTTATCCGAACGTGGAGGATTTCAGAGGACCAACGGCTGTCACTACCGCGGCCTACCCCAAGACAAACCGTGGGATAAACTCATAAGTAAGGTAGCTACGCAACCCAAGCACCATGCTTACGTTGTTAGCCGGACTTGACCGGCCCGGGATATTGTGACCCAGGTCAAGCCACCAGATAAACCCGCCAATTACACCGAGTACCGTAGCTTAAGCACAGACTTCATACAACGCAATCATGTCATCTAATTAGATCAAACCAGGTTATGTACACAAACGAATTTGTGTTTTCCTATGTCTGTTCAACTAGATCAAATGGTCGTGTTCACGAAGAACACGAGCCTCTAACTTATGAACAAACACCAGAAACATGTAAAAGTCACCCGTCAAGTGGATCGAAAGGCCTTGTTCATCAAGAACAGGAGCCTCTAAATGATGAACAGGTGAAGAACACATGAACAAATCACTCATGTATACTAACACAACTTTATATGAAATAGATAAATAAGTGAAGTAGATCAAAGTCATACAATTGAAATAAGATACAAGGGAACTCATACCTAGATCCCAAAGTAGACTTGGAACCTAAATTAGAACTACTCTAGCCTACCTCCTAGCCTTGAGACTAAAAGTAAGAGAGGTGTTGCAAGTGTGGATGTCTCATAAGTGAGCCCCCTCTCCTTCTATTTATAGGCCCGGGCACCGGCGATGAATGGATGCAAACACCCCGGGAGTGGCGCCTAGGACCAATAAGGAACCACCACATGGAAGCCCCTCAGTGGCGGCCTCAAGGTCGGTTCGGCCGACCCCTGGGGTCAGCCGACCCCCTGTGGGCCCCACTCGGGGTGTGCTTCCTCCTGGAGGCTGTCCTGTGGGTCCTTAGGTCAGTTCCCGGTGTCCACCCTATTTTGGCGCGGTTTGCATGCCTTCGTGGGCCCATGGATCCATGTGATGTCCACGTGTCACGCTCTGATTCATCGGGGGTTGCTTCACTTGGATTGCTTGCATGGCATGCATGCATGGCTCCCTAGTTGGCAGGTGTGAATGCATGGCATCCTTGTTGGCAGCCCACCTAGGATGAGGTGATGTGGCATGGACTATAGAAGGTGAGTTTGTCACTCTTTTCCTACTTATTTTCCTGCAATCAAATAATCTCCAAGGACAAGTGGAACTACGTTATTCTTAACTAAATACGTGTAAGAAATGCCTTATGCTCCTTTATTCATGAGTATATTGACGGCTAAAGTAGGCACTTAACAGCCGTCAACAACTACAAGGGCAAGCCCAAGCACGACTACAACAAGCACCGCTCCCGGAACGACTACAAGGACAAGCGCAAGGACAAGGGCGAGAGAAGGCCGAAGAAGAGCGGCGGGTACAAGAAGAAGACGGCTTGAGCGATGGTTGCCAGAGCGAGCAACATCGACTCTACTTCCAACAACTCTTCTTCCGGTTCGAGCAGCGATGAAGAGCAAGATCGGCGCAAGGACAAGCGGCACACGGGCAAGAACTTCACCAGCCTCAGCTTCGTCACACAATGTGCATTTTGCGGCATGGCACACTCCAAGGAGGGTGGGAAACAAAGCTCGGACTCAAACTCTGAATCCAAGGAAGAGGTACGACATGATCCCAACTTCTTGCTAGAGGAGAATGCTAGGCTGAATGAGTTGCTTGATAACCGTGATGATGTGCTTAGGAAGACCAACAAGGAGAAGAGAGAGTTTAGGTCTTTGTTGGGTGATTCTAAGGATATGATAGTTGAGCTTGAGTCTTTGCTTGTTGATGCTAGAACTGAGATAGACTCTTTGAAAGCTGCTCCTGTTGTTTCTGATGAGGTTGATTGTGGTGATTGCAATGTTTTCTTGGCTGACTTGACTGCTCTCAAGGAGAAGCATGCCTCAGCTCTTGAGGAACTAGATGTGCTTAGGATTGAGTGTGATGAATTGAAATCTAGACCTGCTTTGTTAGGAGCTTGCACTTCTTGTTCTGTGTTGCATGCTAGGCTAGATGAATCTCACACCAAGATAGTTTCTCTTGAGGCTGCATTGAAAGTTCCTATTCCTACATCATGCTCTACCTGTGAAATACATGCTTTGAAAAACATGAAACTTGCACACTATGTTGACCGTTTGCAGGATGAGATGATGAGTTGAGAAAATTGATGGGGTGGTTGTCAGGGCATGAGCCACAATTGAGTTTGATGTTGGCTCAGTTTAAGAGATTTGATGGTCAGGCGTTGGGAGCTGGCAAGAGTGGTGAGAAGAGTGGTGAGGGAGAAGAGAGAGCTGGAGAGATCCCTATTCCACCTCACACTACACCCATGAACAAATTCGAACCCAAGCCAAACCATCTCAGAAACAAGCTTGATACAACCCCAGATCCACCAGTGTTCCCCACAAATCAGAAAACTACCGGAAATCCATCAAGTTTGTGAGCACCCAGGGGAGTGTCTTTGGTGGGAAGTCAGGAGAGAAAGCTGTTGAGAAGCCCATAGAAAAACCACACCCTAAGCCACAGCCGATCCGCTTCCATTGTGAGTATTGTGGGAGGGATGGGCATAAGGACGAGTTCTATTTCAGGAGGAAGAGAGATGAGAGGTTTGCTAGGGAGATGGCAAACAAGGACAGGTACCACCCGTCCCATGGGGTGCTTGAGCCTCGTAGAGGGCCTCAACCTAGGGGTGCGGTGTTTGTGCGTACAGTTCCCACTCATGGTGGTGGAGGTGTGTTTCCTCAGAGAGATAGGTGTGTTGGGTTTGGGCGTGGTGAGTTGGCTGGACGTGCTCCTGCTCGTGACTGTTACGAGTTTGGTAGGCACGATCGAAGCTTTGGGTCTCAGATGGACTACGGGTCACGTTTCCCCCTCGTGGTGCGCGTACTCCTCCAGTGAGACGTGATAGGTTCTTCGGTGGTAGGCGTGAGAGGGCTCCGCCTAGAGGTTTTGATAGGATGGATTTTGCTAACCCTTCTTTTGAGCAAATGGCTCGACACTGGTTTGACTCCTTTGGTACTAACCCCAGTGTTGAGTCGCTTGCTCATTCTCATCCTTGTTTTTGATTACAGGTGGGAGTCTTGGAGGACTTTTGGTTGATCAACTCCGGTTGTTCACGTCACATGACAGGAGATCGTGGGTGGTTCTCCAGTCTCACCCCGGTGAGTACGAGGGAGTACATCACTTTCGGGGACAATGGGAGAGGACGAGTGCTTGCTAAAGGTATGGTGAAGGTGAGTAGCAAGGTGACCCTGAAGAGTGTGGCTTTGGTCAAGTCACTTGGTTTTAACCTGTTGTCAGTATCCCAGTTGCTTGACGAAGGTTTTGAGGTTCATTTTAAGTTGGGCGCTTCTCGTGTGCTTGATGCTCGAGGTGATTGTGTCTGTACGATCGTCCCCGAGGGTCAAATCTTTTGTGTCAATTTTTCCCAGTCTGTTAGTCCTCCTCGATGCTTTGTTGTTCGGCCGAGCTTTGGAAATGGCATAGGAGGTTAGGACACTTGAGCTTTGAGTTGTTTTCCCGCTTGAGTGGTCTTGATCTTGTCTGAGGATTGCCTAAGTTGAAATTCAAGAAGGATTTGGTTTGTGCTTCTTGTCGGCATGGAAAGATGGTTGCTGCTTCTCATGCCCCTCTGACTGCGGTCATGACCGAGCGACCTTGTGAGCTGTTGCACATGGATTTGGTTGGGCTAGCTTGTGTTCGCTCTGCGGGTGGGAAGTGGTATGTTTTAGTTGTGGTTGATGGTTTTTCGAGGTACTCTTGGGTTTTTTTTGGAGGATAAGAGCGAGACATTTGGCTTTGTTCGGGACTTGATCTTGAGGTTGAAGAATGAGAGACATGGTGATGCCGTTCGAGCTATACGCAGTGGCAATGGCACGGAATTCAAGAACTCTCATTTTGGTGCCTTTTGCAGTGATCTTGGTCTTGATCATCAGTACTCTTCTCCATACGTCGCTTGCCAGAATGGCGTAGTGGAGAGGAAGAACCAGACCCTTTGTGAGATGGCCAGGACGATGCTCGATGAGCATAGTGTTGACGGCTGTTAAGTACCTAATTTAAGGCCGTCAATCCCTGCATTTTATCATAAGAACTATGCATCCACATTAGAATAGGAGTTTAAACTAACAATTTCCACAAGTGGCCATGCTAAGTTGAATGTAGGTGTTTAGCATAAGAAATGGAGAGAAAAGACATCCTCATGATCCTAGCAAATCAGGCTCACCCAATGAGGGGCTGCATGCAAGCATCCCCTAGATCCCTGACATCACCAATCCAAGGGAGGAGGCCTCGGCGAATCAGAAGTCGCCACGCAGGCATCACATGGATCCCATGGCCCACCAGAGCGCCTAAACCGCCTCCAAATCAGGTGGACACCGGGAACCGACCTCAGGACCCACAGGACAGCCACCAGGAGGAAACACACCCTGAGTGGGGCCCACAGGGGGTCGGCCGAACCGACCTTGAGGCGCCCACTCAGGGGCTTCCACGTGGTGCTCGCCCATTGGTCCTAGAAGCCATTCCCGGGGTGTTTGGGTGCTCCCACGCCGGTTGCTCGAGCCTATAAATAGGAGAGGAGGAGGGGTAAGAAGAGGATGAGCACTCTTGAAGCAACTTCTCACCTTTGCCTCTTTCTCCCCCTCTCATTCTCTCTTGGTGGAGGTGAAACCTCATCCCACCATGAGTGTGTGTGTCTGGAGGATCTAGCCTAGGTGGTGCTAGGTAGAGAGGAGTGTGTGGATGAGTAGAGGTGAGGTGGTGATGATCCGTTCATCATCCATCGTCCCCTTGTACCTCGTGAGCGATGCTGTTCTTCATTTAGACTAAAGTGAGTATTTTAGTATTTTCTAATTAGACTAAAGTGGCTCTCATGCATGAGTGATTTGTTCTTGAGTTCCTCGTTCATTCATCATTTAGAGGCTCACGTTCTTCATGAACGTGCTTCCTCGATCTAGTTGACGAGCGGGTTATTCATACTTTTGCGTTTGTTCATAAGTTAGAGGCTCGTGTTCTTCACAAACATGACCCTTGATCTTCTGTTATAAGCGCATAAGTTTGCATTTCGTTTGTGTCGTTTCCCGTCTATTAGAATATAGTGAAGCTCATGCATATCTGATTTAGATCAAGTATCAATTATATCTCCTTGCGCGAATTGATTCAATGATGAGTACGGTCTAGCTCAACCTCGCGGGTTCGTCGCTCTGTATTTATACGGAGTGCTATAGTGTTTCTATGGGACGTCAGACGTAGCCGTGCTATAGTAGTAGTCGGCAGTATAGACGTGGTGTCTAGACTGCTGGTTATCCTTCGAATGCCCTGCCCACGGTTTGTCTTGGGGTAGGCTACGGTAGTGACAGCCGTTGGACCCTCTGAAATCCCCCACGTTCGGATACAGCGTGTAGGCAACCATTTGCCGTGAACCAACTGTTATAGCCAGGAGGGGCAGGTGTCCGAAGCGAGATCTTATCCGAGCTTGTTCCTCTCTAGAGTCGAGAACCTACAGGAGACTTCAAATCACTCACCTACCTCAGCAGGGACCGTGTGCCCTTGGATAGTCACTCGTAGAGTAGCCCATACCGTTCCTTGGATTCGATACCCTTTGGAATACTCCTGAGGCGAAGTGCTACAATGGTGTATCCGTGCGCTTGCGGATTCGTTCGCACCCGTCAGTACACCCAGGTGATTCTTACACGCTATCCCGGCGCCGTAGTGGTGACGTTAAGAAATACCAACACATAGGACTCCTATGCGTTTCTGGGCCGAGTCGGTCAATACTGCTTGCTATGTCTCTAATCGCATCTTCCTTCATGCCTTCAAGAAGAAGACCTCTTATGAGCTGATGCATGGGCGACAACCCAAGGTGAGTCATTTTAGAGCCTTTGGTTGCAAGTGTTTCATTCTGAAGAAGGGCAAGTTAGATAAGTTTGAGTCTAGATGTTTAGATGGTATCTTTCTCAGTTATTTGATTCACTCTAGAGCATATCGTGTGCTCAATCTTGGCACTAAACGAATCATGGAGACTTGCGAGGCAACCTTCGACGAGACATAGCCATGTAGCTCTTCTGCTTTTGAGTGTGCAGGTGACAAGGAGATTGGAGCAAAGATCTTTGAGGATGAGATGGATGGAGATGGAGGTGAAGACAATGATGGTGGTGATGCTCCCGTGGCTGATCGTGTACACGCTACTTCCACTACGACAACAACGATCGAGGATGGTCCATCCCCTACACCCACTACGACTGAGGCTGTTCGAGTGGAGGCTACTGCTGAGAGGGAGATTGTGTCCAGGCGAGAGGCTCCCCGGTGTGTACAAGTGGATCACCCACCGATGACGATCATAGTTGACCTTCATGAACACACTACACGGTCGAGGTCAAGGAACACTTCTCATTTTGCTCACTCTGCATTTGTCGCTTTGTTTGGGCCCAAAGATATTCAACAGGCTTTGTCTGATGAGAATTGGGTGAATTCCATGCATGAGGAGTTGGAAAAATTTGAGAGAAACCAAGTCTGGGTGTTAGTCGATCCACCGCCAAATTGCCGTCCCATAGGTACCAAGTGGGTGTGGAAGAACAAGGAAGGTGAGAATGGGATGGTTGTGAGAAACAAGTTGAGGTTGGTGGCTCAGGGGTTCAATCAGAAAGAGGGTATAGACTATGAGGAGACATTTGCTCCTGTGGCCCATTTGGAGGCAATTAGGATCCTTCTATCCTTTGCCGTGGCTAAAGGGTTCAAGTTGTACCAAATGGACGTGAAGAGCGCTTTATGGGTTGAAACAGGCACCAAGGGCTTGGTATGGTAGGTTGAGAGGTTTTTTGCTGAGTAAGGGGTTTGTGATGGGCACAGTTAATAAGACCCTGTTTCTCCTTAAGCATGGAAATGACCTGTTGATTGTTCAGATTTACGTAAATGACATAATCTTTGGTGGCTCTTCTCATGATCTTGTTGCCAGATTTGCAGATGACATGAGCAGGGAATTTGAGATGTCTATGATGGGCGAGCTATAGTTTTTCTTAGGACTCTAGATCAAGCAGTGCAAGGACGGGACGTTTGTACATCAGGCGAAGTACACCTGGGACATGGTGAAGAAGTTTGGCATGAACGACTCCAAGCTGCTGACTACACCTATGGGTACCACTACGGCTTTGGACGCGGATGAAGATGGCGAATCCGTGGACCAGAAGGAATACTGGAGCATGATCGGCTCCCTCCTCTACTTGACGGCGACGAGGCCAGACATACAGTTTAGTGTGTGTCTGTGCGCTCGTTTTCAGGCTTCACCGAGGACTTCACATCGGCAAGCCGTCAAGCGGATTTTCAGGTACTTGAACTACACTCTTGAGTTTGGTCTTTAGTATTCTGCCTCCTCGACACTCAGAATTCACGGGTACTCCGATGCTGATTTTGCTGGGTGTCGATTGGACTGCAAGTCTACCTCTGGGTGTTGCCAGTTTCTTGGTTCTTGTATGGTTTCTTGGTCGTCTCGCAAGCAATCTATTGTAGCCCAGTCCACTACAGAGGCCGAGTATGTAGCCGCAGCCAGTTGTTGTTCCCAGCTCCTATGGATGACCTACACTATGACCGATTTTGGTGAGGAATGCTCCCAGGTTCCACTCTTTTGTGACAGCACCAGTGCCATAAGTGTAGCCAAAAACCCAGTCCTTCACTCCAGAACGAAACACATCGAAGTGAGATACCACTTTCTGAGGGACAATGTTGAGAAAGGGAAGATATCCTTGTCCTATGTACCTACCCAAGATCAGCTAGCCGACATATTCACTAAACCACTTGACCAAGTTACCTTCACACGCTTGTGAGGTGAACTTGGAGTGTGTTTCCCTTTTTAGCTGGATCTTGGAGCTTCTCATGTATATATGTGATATATGTATCATTTGTTGCATTCCATGCATGCATTTTACTTTTTGTACAAAACCTGGTTGGATAGCCATCTTTGGATCATTTGTGGTAGGATGAGCTTCTCGTATATACTTTGATCACTATGATGTGCTATTGTGAGATATGTGTATGCTTTGGGAATGGTGATGTGAATGCTATGCTCTTGATGGTATTGTCATCTGTTCATGATGAGATAGCTTCCTTTTGTGAAAATGCTAAAAATGCTTCACTCATGAGTAGATTCTTGTCTATGCTCAATTTGTGCTCAAATTCTTATATCATACTTAGTTTGTGCTTGAGTATCATGCTCTCTTTGCTTGGGGTCAAAGACCCATTTGTCATGGTAAATGTTTAGCCTATATGTTCACTTATGGAGGAGCATAAGCTTCTTTTTGCCGCAAAGGCATTTCATGTACCATGCTTAAATTTGAAAATGAAATTGGTGTATGAATTGCCTTATGCTTGAAAAATGAGCTCTTAAACATATCCTTATGCTTTGATGTATATATCTTGGGTGCTAAACCGTTACATGATGTCTACCATGAGAAGTCCCATTTTAAGAAGTAGACACATGGCTCGATGGCTTTGACATGACATTTAGTAGCTTATGGGCGTTTGCTATGATCTTGTGATGAGAACTTGTGATCTTGTATGAGCTTTGTATGATCTAGTTTTTTTGTTCAAATTGCCATGGATAGAGCTTTGCTCATGAGATGAATGTTTCTTTGTGAAAAGTGCTTAAAATTACTTTTGGTCATGTCACATGCTTATATGTCTCTACTTTCTTGATGGCAATACGCTAACTACACCATGTCTACTTTGCTTGCTCTATGTCTCATTTGTAGCATTTTGTTGTGCTCCTTGTATATCTGAGAAGCTTGGTAGATTGTGTATGCCTTGACATGCTTTTTTCATGAAAACAAGGGGGAGAGTTTCATAAATACCTTGATTCATGCATTGTCAACAAGGGGGAGAAGTTGTATGCTTTGGGAGAATTTGGGGAGAATTGGTATGCATTTGTGAGAATTTCGCATGTGGGGAGAAAATTTGAGAAAAGAGGTTGCAATTGCTCAGGGGTAGTTTGCATATGTGCAGGGGGAGCTCCTTTGGTTTGACTGAGTTTTATGCTTTGTGGTGTGCTTTTTGTAGAGCTTTGTTTGTCTCGGCTGTGTTGAGCCGTTGCCCTTGCCTTAGGGGGGTGAGACTTGGTTTGGCGAGTGATCGTGTTTTTCGCTTGTTCTTTGGCTTTGGATCAGTTGCTTGGTGGTTTGTGTTCGTGGTTGTTTTCTTTTCTTTTTCTCTATGATGGTTACTATGGGTGTTGTCAATGCACTCATCAAGGGGGAGATTGAGGACCAGGTGTGCCCGAGGACCAGTGGAGGGTCGCTCCTTAGTGATGAGTGATTGACAACGTTGTGTGGACTGATGCTTGGCTAAGTGTGCAGGTACAGGTTGCGGCTTGACTCGTGTTGGTGTAGGTGAAGAACAAGTGCAAAAGGCCTTAACTATGGCGGCCTCCGGGTGATGGAGAGGCAAATAGGCTTGGTTCGATGGACCTGGTGGCCAATGGGGTCAAGTGTGAGCCGTGCGGTGCAAGACTAGCAAGTTGAAGTCATGGACATGGGCCGGTGCAAGGTAGCGAATCGAGGCCGAAGCTTGCACGCAGGGTTTGGTGGTTTGCCCACAAAACCATCGGTGGACGGTTTCTTGGTTTGGGCCGCAAAACCAAGTCTGGAGGCCCGATACGACCGAGACGAGGATTGTTGACATTTCTAAATGTCGATCACTTAAGAACAGATTGGAAATCCATCCTTAGCGTCAGCGCTAGAAATGCTTGTTGGCATTTCCCAATGTCACAACTAATGGCGCAGTTAGCGTGAACATCGAGACTTGCCATAGGTTAATCTAAACGATCATGAACGAATCCGCAAGCGCACAGATAAACCATTGTAGCATTTCCCCAAGGAAAGAGAGTATTCCAAGGGTATCGAATCCAAGGAAGGCAATGGCGGATATCTTAGACTTATGCTTTTGCTCTGAATGTAAACCAAGAGATAGATATAGGGAAAACACACTCAAAGGCAGGGGTAAGATAAAAGATAATAGGGGTAGTGTGACACACACACCTCAAATCTACCTCTACTCTAGCACACTACGGCTTAGGGTGAACATACGAGTTAGCTCTAGGTTCTAATGTACTAAACATACAAAGCTAGAAGATACAAGAGATAGGCATGAGTATTGCATGAGGGAAACATGGTTCAGCACCCAGGTACAAACGGGGAGCGAGCCCGCGACGACCATCACTCTGCGAAACTAGACTTTAGACTCCTACTGTAGGTACCCCAACACGGAGGTTGCCCTAGGATCCAACAGGGCTGTCACCACCTGAGGACCGACCTCTCGTTACGGGGGGGTATGCTCATAACTATCGTAGCCAGACAACCCAGGCACCATGCCTACGTTGCTGCTAGACTTCACCCGGCCCCGGCTATTGTGACCCAGGGTGAGAGCCACCAGAAGACTGGTCAACTAGACCGAGTACCGTAGCTTGAACACAGACCCATGCAACACTCTCATGCTATCTAACAAGATCAACTAAGGCTAGACATACGAACGGATATGAACTCTCTTATGTCTAATCAACAAGATCAAAGGAACCTGAAGAAGAGCTACTCTAGCCTACCCCCTAGCCTTGGAAACTAAAAGTGAGAGGAGAATGAGAGAGTGGTGTGTGAGAAATGGGAGCCCCTCCCCTCCTATTTATAGAGGAGGACAAGGCTTGCTCGGACGCCCAAATGGCCCCTAAACACCCGGGACTGCAGCAAGTGACCAATGAGGAGCAACCATGTGTAGGGGCCAGATGGGCGCCCCCTAGGTCGGTTCGGCCGATCCTAGGTTCGGCCGACCCCCTAGGGTGGCCCCACCTGGTGTGCTTCCTCTAGGTGGCTGCCCTGTGGGCCCTCTGATCCATCCCCAGTGCATGGCTTGATTTGGTATCCGAGGTGGGCCCTTTGATCCATGTGAAGTCCATGTGGCGTCCTCTGATTCGTCGGTGAGTACCTCCCCTGGATCGATGACGTGTCTTGCCATGTTTCCTTTGGTGGCAGCCACCTCCTCAGCTGAGTTGGCATGGTTTCTTCATAGGAGTGGAGTTTCCATCTCTTTTAAGGGGTAAATCACCTACATACAAATAATCTCAAAGGACAAGTGGAACTACATTATTCAAACCTAAATGCTAGTAAATAATGCATATGCCTCCATTTATGTGAGAATATTGAGGGTTGGAAATGGTGAATTTCCACCGTCAACAAAGTCCCCCAAGCTAACCTCTTGCTCGTCTCGAAGCAAGACATTAGAGACTTAGGTTGGTTGATCAGGAGTTGCTACAATGTTGTATTCTCAACTTATGGCAAACATACAGCAAAGTACTCTATCAAGAGTTGAACAAGTTGGCAATGTTCTTACCTTTCGCCTGATACGTGGGACATATAGCTTCACCTGCCTTGGGCAGTTGAGAGATAGAATGGTTATATAGAGAACGCATAATCACTCATACCTTGATCAGCTTAACAATCCGGAGGTTTTGCAAATTTTTCAAAAGAAAAATCAGAGTTCCTCAAATGATACTCTCGGATCGCTCAAAGGTGTATGATTCCTCACCAAGGCATCAATGTTGCCTTTCTTCACATCCTACTCCTAATAGGCTTTATGTGGAGTTGTAGGTAGGGAAGATGTGGCATACTTGTCTCTCATGTTTTGCTAAGTCAAAAACCGGATCCTTGGAAGAAACAAACATACATCCTGATCAAGATGTGCATATGTGTGTGATGGATATGAGCATGGCAAGGTGGATACTAGGCCCGGAAATGGGTGCTAGATATTGCCATGTTTTATATGAGGAAATGAGGGATTGATGGTAAGGTGGACACTAGCCCCGGAGTAGGTACTAGTTATTACCATCTATATGGTGGAACTCTTTTTCTTGCACATATCAATCCCTTTTTCTCCTTTGAAATTTTTCCGAGACTTGGGCTAGCTCTCTTTATTTATTTTTGCCATGCTTTTGAGCATGCTTTTCTCTCTCTTTTTTTAGCTAGCCCTTTGTCTCTATTGGAGATATTTGGAGAGGGATGAATGATGCAAAGATACATAGAGTTTTATTTGCAGAAGAATGCATAAGCAGTATGGAGTAAATGATGAATGCTTAACTTCCAGTGTAGAAGTTTAGCATGAACGTGTACGTGATCTTGATCAGGGGAGTATGAGTTCTAACAAGGGTCACAACAATTTGACAAAGCTCAATGAGAGAACAAGCTGCATATGTGGAGGCTAAGAACTAGAATCTACATATGGCCTTGGATGGGAAATTCTCATCATTGAGGAATTCATCATGTTTTGATTTTTTTTTCAAAAAGGAAAACTCCGGATGTCAAGCATCACTAAGCACAAGATCATAGCACTCTATTCTACCATATCATGTCTCACAACAACTTAGGCAAGGATCATGCTTTTTGCTACCCACAGTTTTCAAGCTAAGGTTTGAACATACAAGCCAACAAACTCAAAACTTAGGTAGGATACAAAGTTGTAAGCAAGACAAATGAGGAGAATAAACAGAGCAACTATTCATCATTTCAACCATAGAGGCAAAGCATTCTTACTAAGCATATCAAACCAAACTAAGCAAATGATGAAAGCAAATAAATATTTTTGGTCTTTTTATTTTGCAGATTTTTTTGGATTTTCATTTATAGGATATTCTGAAAATGCAGGAAGATACAAGTTACCTCAGGATGGGGGTCCTCCCCCAAGCTAGCTTCAGGCTCACTGCGGAGGAGGGTAGAAGAAACCCTGACTCGCGTAGTAAGCCCTCTGCGCATCCATGTACTGCCGCTGATCTTGCTGCATGGCTGCTATCCTCTCACCAGCCTGACGCTGCCACGCAGAGGTAGACTCGACGTGGGTGTTCAGCGTCTCCTCCAATCCCGTGACCTGGACGGTGAGCTCTCCCATCTGCTGTGCGAGCTGAGCATCGCGTGCAGAGGCTGAAGAGTGTCGCCGGAAGGACGAAGACAGAGGTGGACCACCGGAGCTGGAACTAGCGGGTGTGGCCCACTGAGCTCTGCTCGCGTCTGCCCAAGCCGTGCCACTCGCACTCGGCTGGTAGGTGGGCTGGTCCCAACCAGGTGCATATCCAGGGGTAACCCCGGACATGTACCCCGCAGGGGCCCCTCCAGCCACCGGTGGTGTAACAGACTGTGGCTGAGGCTGTGGTGGTGGTGTCGGCTGTGACTGCTGCTGCTGCTGCATGTGTGCTCTCTTTGCCGCGCTCCTGGTGGACCTGCCCGAAATACTAGCACTACGCATTTCCTGTTGTGTAACAAGGGGAATGGTTAGTGACTCTGAGTTATACAATCCAAACCCCGGGTTAGGTAACGGGATTTGGTTTGCATAGCCCGGAAAGAAGAAAGTCAAAGAATCATTTGGGCTCCTCTTGAGTATATGCCCCTGGATCAAGTATGCCTCATCAATGAGAACTCGGGGCGTCCCGATGAAGGGTACGGGATTCCCGCTAAGAACCCCGAGTCTGAGAGCAATACGAGTCACCAAAGCCGTACACTCAATAGGACCTATCATCTTGAAATTCGTCATCCACTGCCGAATCATTGCTTTAACGTGAGAGACCTTGATCTGGTTGACAGCGGTGTACAATAGCATCATCTCATCGCTGCGCACGGGCCGAACATCCTCTCGTGGAAAGAGAGTAATGGCGAGCCACTTGTGCCACAGGCGGAGAGTGGGATGCACAATATCGTTGCACCGAGGTACAAACTTGCCACTGTAAACAAGACCAGAGATATCTGCCCAGAAAGATTCCCGAACATAACCCTCACAAGCTCGCTTCAAAGAGACAGCACAACGAGGACTAAAACGAAGAAGACGACTAAGATCCTTCCAAGAAAGACGATAATCGGTCCCGAAAAGACGAAACTCGACGCCATCCGGGGTCTCGGTAAGAGAGCAAAGAAACTGGATGGTGAGGGGCCGAGAGCCAAGCTCTGTAACCGGCGCAAACTCCTCCCAACCAAGAGCATGCCAAATGGAAGTGAACTCGAGATTCATACCTGTCTTCTCCATGAGAGTCGGGTCAAAGTCCCTGGTGTGGCCGAAGACTCGGTCCTTCAGGAGAGCATAGGCCTGCTCCTCTCGAGCGCCCCGCAAGCAGAGGTAGGGGGTGTCGTCGACGACCTCCTCCACGGCTTGTGGCTCGGCTTGCACTTCTTGCTCTTCTTCATAATCCATCGTTGACGGGCTCGGCGTCGGCTCAGCGGGGGTGGATGCACTCGTGCTTGCCCGCGGACGGGAGCGTGAGCGTGTCACCCTCTGGAGAGTGTTCGCCGCCCAATTCATGCTAGCACAACAACAACAAGAGCAACTCAGTGATGGGTTAGTAAAATCGAATGAAGTTCCTACCGAGTTTGCTCCACCAACAACAATATTGTCAGCAACACACTAGAGAGACCACTTGATGATCCAATCTTGAGCAAGAAATCCAAGAAAACCAAGAGAGCAAGGAGTAGAGAGGGGAGTGTGAATGAAATGAGTTGCATGGGTGAAGAACACCCCCTCTCGGGTCCAATTTATAGAGCAAAAGGGCAGTACACCGCGGGATAGCCGTTGGGCAATGGCTAGGAGCCATTGGCCAAAGCTGGGCCCACATGACCGTTACCAGGGTTCGGCCGAACCCTGGTTCGGCCGACCCGGTCGTGGGCCCAGTGCTGGCCCCCTTTGGCAGGTGTGCCACCAACGGCTCTATGAAGATATGCCAAGGTGCACCGGCCAAAGTTTACTCCAAAAATTTCCCAAATGAATTTTCTATGGTTTTCAAACTCAGAAATTATTTTCAGAAATTTTATTTGGAAAAGGGAAAAGGGCTAGATAAATCTAGCATGCAAATGCAGAGTTTTGGAAAATCAAATATGCAATTTTGGAAAAAAAAATTTGGAAAGGGAAATATGAGATAAATACCAGCTTTAACCTTTTTGGTAGAAAGGACCAATCATTTTTAGTCCGACGAGTTGGACTCTTCTCAGTGATCAGTTCCATTCAGCACCCCACTCCTGAGAAGTAGAGGTTGGTGCCATCTCAATCTTCCGCCATTCTTTCCGAATTTTCCTTAACCTCTTTGACGGAGATTTCTTCCTTGGGGGTGAAGGCTCCGTCCTTCCCCCAAGCTGCTCAACACTATCTTGCACCAAATAGCATTGCTCTTCCTTGTCCTGAAACTTGAACTCCAAGTTTCTCTCCGAAATGCGGAAACAGATGATACCGGAACCCACATTGATTCTAGCTCGGACATCAGTGAGAAATGGTCGCCCAAGGATGAGCGACATTCCTCCCTCGTCATTGTTGACGGTCAATATTTGCCATTTTCAAGGCCGTCAACCCCTGCAAATCTGAGCATGAATTGAACATCCACACTAGAATAGGTGCTTAAACTCATACTTTCCACCAGTGTCGATGTCTATTTGAATGCAGGTATTTAGCACAAGAAATGAGAGGAATTCATGCACTTACACTCCACTCCAATCCAAGGCACTCAAATGCTGGCCAATCAGGGGCTGCTACATGGATTCTCCTGGATCCATGATGTCACCAATCCATGTGAAGAACTTTCGACGAATCACACACTGCCACGTCAGCATCACATGGATCCATGGGCCCACATTACCAACTAAACCGCCAGGAAACGTGCCATGCACGGAGGAGAGGCATCAGGGCCCACATGGAAGCGAGCCAGAGGAAGCACGGGCCAGGAGGCCGCCCGAGGGGGTCGGCCGACCCTAGGTTCGGCCGAACCGACCTAGGGTCGGTTCATCCTGGCCCTCCACGTGTTGTTCCCCCATTGGCTCCCTGCTGCAGTCCTGGGCGTTTAGGGGCACTTTGAGCCCCGGAGCAAGCCTCCTCCTTGTCTATAAATAGGAGGGGAGGGGCTCCATTTCTCACACACCACCTAGCTCTCAAGTTCCACTCTCTCTTGTGTAGCTCTCTCTCCCTCTCTCCAATTCTGCCCATAAGAGGTGATTCTCACCTCTTTGTGGTAGATTGGTGATGAGGAGAGATCTAGATTAGGATTAGTGTGAGGTAGAGGAGGGGTAAGGAGTGAGTTGATGTCCTCGTGGATGCCTGTTCTTCATTTAGATCAAAGTGAGTATTTCAGCATTTCTTATTTAGACTATAGTGGACATCATGCGTGGTTGCTTTGTTCTTGTGTTCTTGGCTCGTTCAGAAGTTAGAGGCTTGTGTTCTTCGTGACACAAGGCTTTGATCCTTTAGAGCTAGAACCATAGTTCATTTACTTGTTTAGCATGCTCTGATCCTGTTTAGTTAAGTAAGTTTGCTGTATCTCGTTCAGCTGCATCCATAGCTTCCTTTCTGCTCCCAGTTCAATGATATGATCTGATTCGGATCTTTCCCTTGTTCGTGGGACCATATTTATACGGTTGCTATAGTGTAGTTAGCGGGCTAGCATATGCCGCACTATAGTACTTATCTGGGGTACAGACGTGGTGTCTGGGCCTTGGGTTTCCTACGGAGACCACGTACGATCGTAGCATAGAGGTAGGCCGCAGTGGTGACAGCCTGTTGGACCCTTTGTAACCCTCTTACGTCGCGTACCGAGTTGGGCTCGCAGGACAGCACCTCTGAGTGTTGTCGCCCCGCGGGGACGACTGAGATCTGACAGGAATACATCTTGAGAGCTAAGTCCCTTAAGGAAGTGCTTCTTGTATCCCGACCTATCCCAGCGAAAGCTGGTGTCCTTGGTTAGCGAAAGCTGGTGTCCTTGGTTAGGCCCTCTCTGGTTACTCTCCGTCCTAGGAATGAAGCTCGAATGGAATACTCATACTCCTAGGGAGAAGTGCTACAACGGTGTATCCGTGCGCTTGCGGATTCGTTCACACTCGTCAGTGTACCCGGAAGTTTCTTACACGCTCACGCTACCACAGCGCCTAGTGTTGAGATTAAGAAACGCCAACAGTCATCCATGTCAAGCACCACGAAATCCGCGAAGACATAAGAGCTCTTGACCTTAACCAATAAACTCTCGGCAATTCCTTCTGGGTATCAGATCGTTGAATCGGCGAGTTGGATAGTCCGTGCTGTTGGAGAGAGAGCTGGATATCCCAGTTGCTCAAACATGGCCTTGGACATGAGAGTAACACTCGCACCAAGGTCACAAAGAGCATGCCTGATCTTCTTGTAATAGATTGTGCACGTGATAGTTGGGTTGCTTGGATCTTTCTTGTGCACCACTGCTGATTCCTCCCAGGGATCAAGAATTTGTTGAATGGGCTTTCCTACATAGTCAGAGGCACGTGTCTTCCTAGGTGGCTTACCCCACCTGGTTGATACTACACTAACATTTTCACAAGAGGATACGAGTTGCCCCGGGATCCTCCCGTTATCAGGAGATGGAACCAAAGCAGCCAGTTGAGCCAACTGGGTTTCTAACATTTTGTTGAAACTCAGCTGACACTTCTGGGTAGAAGAAAAACTATCAAGCTTAACGTTGAGGCTTTCCACAGTTTTATCAAGGGCAGCTAGCTTCATGTTAATACCTTCATTAATCTTAGCTTGCCCAAAAACAAGATCCCTCAAGTAAGGTTGGTTAGGATTGTAAGAATTACCTTGGTTACCTCCTTGATAGTAAGGGCGTTGTTGATACCACGATTGGCCTCCATGTTGAGATGGACGATAACCATTGTTATTGCCATTCATGTACATCACTTCCTCCTGAGTCTCTGGACAATAGTTGCCTGAGTGCCCAGTGTTGCCACAGACTTCACAGGTCATGTGAGAGTCCATAGGCAAAGTAGTGGCCATGGCATCCTTCTCGCTGGTGTAGTCATCCAATCTCTTCATAAGAAGATCCATCTTGGCAGTAATCATGTCTGCTTCCTTGACAGTATGAGTACCCCCTCGGTCGTGGTTGGAGTCTTTCATCACTCCACCCTTGGTTGGAGACCATATTCTCCATGAGTAATTTAGCATTATCAGCAGTGAGTGAGAAGAATGCTCCTTGAGTAGCAGCATCAATATGGCCTCGGGCTGTCGGAGTCAACCCATTATAGAAACTTTGAAGAATGAGCCAATCTTCCATCCCATGATGAGGACAGGCCAGGACATACTCCTGAAGCCTCTCCCAAGCCTCTGGAATAGATTCACTTGCTGCTTGCTGAAAACCAGAAATCCTTCCACGAAGAGCATTGGTTTTACCCAATGGGAAGAACTTCTTGAGAAATGCCTGTGAACACTTGCTCCAAGTGTCAATAGATTCCCGGTTCGCGTAGTACCATTGCTTAGCCTTTCCCAAGAGGGAGAATGGAAATAACCATAAATGAACAGCATCCATATTTGCACCCCTGATGAAGAAAGTGCTGCATAGCTCTAGGAATTGCTGCAGATGAGCATTGGCATCCTCATTTGGCTTGCCACAGAATGGGCTAGCCTGTACCATCGTGATTAAACCCGTCTTGATCTCGAAATTTTCAGTCCCCATTGCCACCTCAGGGCCTTGCAGCACCTGGTCAGCAGAAGGAGCTGAGTACTCACGAAGTGTCTTCGGGGCCATAGCGTTGGACGTGGATGGTACTAAGGAAGCATAGTCATGATAATCCTGTGCCTTCCCCGGCAACGACGCCAGAAATACTTGTTGACATTTCTAAACGTCGATCACTTAAGAACAGATTGGAAATCCATCCTTAGCGTCAATGCTAGAAATGCTTGTTGGCATTTCCCAATGTCACAACTAATGGCGCAGTTAGTGTGAACATCGAGACTTGCCATAGGTTAATCTAAACGATCATGAACGAATCCGCAAGCGCACAGATAAACCATTGTAGCATTTCCCCAAGGAAAGAGAGTATTCCAAGGGTATCGAATCCAAGGAAGGCAATGGCGGATATCTTAGACTTATGCTTTTGCTCTGAATGTAAACCAAGAGATAGATACAGGGAAAACACACTCAAAGGTAGGGGTAAGATAAAAGATAATAAGGGTATTGTGACACACACACCTCAAATCTACCTCTACTCTAGCACACTACGGCTTAGGGGGAACATACGAGTTAGCTCTAGGTTCTAATGTACTAAACATACAAAGCTAGAAGATACAAGAGATAGGCATGAGTATTGCATGAGAGAAACATGGTTCAGCACCTAGATACAAACGGGGAGCTAGCCCGCGACGACCAGCACTCTGCGAAACTAGACTTTAGACTCCTACAGCAGGTACCCCAACGCGGAGGTTGCCCTAGGATCCAACAGGGCTGTCACCACCTGAGGACCGACCTCTCGTTACGGGGGGTTATGCTCATAACTATCGTAGCCAGACAACCCAGTCACCATGCTTACGTTGCTGCTAGACTTCACCCGGCCCGGGCTATTGTGACCCAGGGTGAGAGCCACCAGAAGACTGGTCAACTAGACCGAGTACCGTAGCTTGAACACAGACCCCATGCAACACTCTCATGCTATCTAACAAGATCAACTAAGGCTAGACATATGAACAGATATGAACTCTCTTATGCCTAATCAACAAGATCAAAGGGTCGTGTTCGTGAAGAACACGAGCCTCTAACTTATGAACAAACACATAAGGAAGGAGTTTATCATCCTTCAAGTGGATCAAAAGGTAGTGTTCACGAAGAACACGAGTCTCTAAATGATGAACAGAGGATGAACTCAAGAACACATCAAGAATATGATCTACCATGACTTTATATGAAATAGCTGAATAACTGAAGTAGATCAAAGTCATACAAAGAAATAAAGATAAAAGAGAACTCATACCTGAACTTCCAAGAGGAGTTGGAACCTGAAGAAGAGCTACTCTAGCCTACCCCCTAGCCTTGGAAACTAAAAGTGAGAGGAGAATGAGAGAGTGGTGTGTGAGAAATGGGAGCCCCTCCCCTCCTATTTATAGAGGAGGACAAGGCTTGTTCGGACGCCCAAATGGCCCCTAAACACCCGGGACTGCAGCAAGTGACCAATAAGGAGCAACCACGTGTAGGGGCCAGATGGGCGCCACTAGGTCGGTTCGGCCGATCCTAGGTTCGGCTGACCCCCTAGGGTGGCCCCACCTGGTGTGCTTCCTCTAGGTGGCTACCCTGTGGGCCCTCTGATCCATCCTCGGTGCATGGCTTGATTTGGTATCCGAGGTGGGCCCTTTGATCCATGTGAAGTCCATGTGGCGTCTTCTGATTCGTCAGTGAGTGCCTCCCCTGGATCGATGACGTGTCTTGCCACGTTTCCTTTGGTGGCAGCCACCTCCTCAGCTGGGTTGGCATGGTTTCTTCATAGGAGTGGAGTTTCCATCTCTTTTAAGGGGTAAATCACCTACATACAAATAATCTCCAAGGACAAGTGGAACTACATTATTCAAACCTAAATGCTAGTAAATAATGCATATGCCTCCATTTATGTGAGAATATTGAGGGTTATAAATGGTGAATTTCCACTGTCAACAGGGATCCGGGAGCGTCGGGAAGCTTCGAGGCGGGGGGCATGTGGCATGATCGCGGGGCTTGCGTCGAGGCTAAGAAACTCCGCGGTGGAAGTGTGTCTGCTCGATGAAGACTTGACCATATTGCCCCTGAGGGGTGTGTATCTTCATTTCAAGTTGTAGGGGTAGCGTGGTCAATTGCCTCCTCCGGTGGACTTTGTATAAATAGTGGAGAGGTATGGCATCTCTCTCTCTGGCTCTAGGGTTTCCTTCCCCGGTAGATCGCTCTGGACTGCTTCTTTTTCCTTTGCTTTCCTTAGGCTAGATTCTTGTATAGACTCTGACCTCTGGATGTATGGAAGCATTCGGCGTTGTGGTGATCTCCTAGCTCTTTGTGATTTTCATGTCATTTTCGGAGCTCTTTTTGGTTGGTTTCATTCTTCGCTCGATTCATTGATTTGAGGGCGTTTTCTCTCAGATTTCTTTGAGGGGATCATGGGTGGATGCCTTGCGCACCTTTGTGGATGATCTTGACCCCTCAAACGCCGAGATTTGCCCTCGATTCGTGTGTTCTTGGTGGAACCCGAGTTCATGGTGATGGTTTCATAGATTCTCGATTCCTCTCGTTTTAGTTGGTTTGAGGCCATAAATTCGTAGGGATAGCATCTCCTAGAGACACTTCACCTTCTCCTGTGATTTGGTCGCAATCCATTGGTTGACTCGGGAGATCGAGTGAAGGGAAGTTGGGTTCGAACCCGCGGACGATTTTTTCTAGGCTCTACCGGATGATCCGGCACTTCACCGGATGATTCGGCCTAGTTGATTTTTTCTGTGCTTAGTGCTTCACTTGTTCTTGTCCTAAATCACAAAGTTTTTAGTGAAGTCTTGATCTTTTGAGAAAGATCTTTTGGACAAAGACTCACTAGGTTGTTGTGACCCTATGGTTAAAATTTTGTGATTTTAGGAGGTCATTTGATTGAGTTTTGAATTTTTCTTTGTCCGTTCAGCAGGCTGTTTTTTTTGTATCTCGGATGATCCGGTATAACGCCGGATGATCCGGTAGGAAGACCCGGTGAATGTCCCGGGTTAACCCAGGTGATCCGGTACTTTGCTGGATGACCAGGAAGGTCCCAGAAAGTTCCTGTTTTGGTCTCTCTCTTCCGTGTTAGCTTCCGTTTCGCTTTCGTGTGGTTTCTTAGCTTCTCTAGAATCGTTCCTAGGGTCAGTAGGTCTGCTGTGACCACGTGATCTTGGTGATTGGCTTGCGCCTTGTTCTCCCTCACGTGTGAGGGCCTTTTGGAGTTGATTTTGGGGCATAGTTGAGTTCATCTTCGTCTTCTTGAAGTGAATTTTTATCAGCTCCCATTCACTCCCTCCTCTCTGGTCGCCTAATCGGTCCTTCATAAGGTTTCACTCTAGATTCTTAGATCATGATCTCATCTCTCTAACATATGTTTGATGATTGCTATGATTGATGATTGATTTATATTTATGTGAATAACTGCGATACTCTAGATCGAGTGTGAATCGTCGGAAGATCAGGCAAAGCTCCAGAAGACGATCGAGATCAAGACAAGGAAGCTCAAGACAAACTCTATAGTCTTTCTCCCTCATTGGATTAAGGCAAGTCCCAGCAACACCCCCTTGATCATACCTTATTCATTGTTATAAAGTAAAATGAACCCAGATAATAAATTGATATGCATTCTGCTTTAAGGATTCGATGGTCCCGATCTCGATTCAGTCGATGATCAAGCATCATCATAGTTTACTTATTCACAACCATTCATGAAAGGATCTCAGTTGATAGGGAGAGATAGACTGGGGGTAATAAAATGAATCCACTTAAGAGAGTTAGACTCCCTAAGGATGGACATGGGAGTATGGGGGCAGCCTCAGAGGAGGATCCTGTCCATGCTTACTCCGGTCGTATAAGGATCGGTTCTCAGGAAAGTCTTTCCAGTGTTTAGTACGACCATACATAGCCAAAAGGCATAGCCTGTCGGGAATGCCTATTTATGTGCGGCCTTGGATCGCACCCCACTACTGAACCTAGTAAACCATCCTAAGGGGCCGTGGTGGGCAACAGATGCGCTGGAGCAGGTCCTTCGCATAGTCCCAGGTCCGGCCGGTACGGGTCATCGGGAACGATATGGCGTCTTGGTGACGCAGTGGTATTTATACCACACTTTATTGCATATGCTTTTGTCCCGGGACGTGGACTCGCGAGGCGGGTGGTGGTGGAGTGACCCCTACTTAGGCTCTAGTGTAGACGTGGATGGAGCTAGGGAATGCTGTCCACGGCCCACGGGTGGAGGATAATGTAGTCCATATGGGGACGTCGGTGGGCATGGTTCATGTGGCCCGTACCGCCTAAGGCCTTGGTATGGACTGGTTAGACGTATGGGTACAGCATACGCCTCTGTACAGAGTTTGATCTATTCGAATAGCCGTGGCTCTCAGTTATGAGCACTCTTGGTAAAAGCTCCCATTGATTAGAAACATTCTGGGTGGGAATGGATATGATGAGACAGGGTTGTGGCCCTTAGAAAGTGATACGGCGGATGCCAGCTCTGTGGACCCCGACGGTCGCTGAGTTTAATAAAACTTGGGGACTGGTAGGGGGAGGCTACGTGTTCCCCCTCCAGGACCAACCTACTTATTAATTATACTTGCTTTACTTTCTGTTTTCCTCAGAATTTACTTCACTTGCATGTATTTACTTTCATAATAATCAAGACCTGTTTCCTTTCCATCGGCAATCTTGCATATAGACATTGGTTAATTTCCAATACGTTGGGATTTGCTGAGTACCTATTTTAGGTGCTCACTCTTGCTTCTCTGTCCCTTCTAGTCAGAAGGAAGAGAGGACGAGCTTCGTCGCAGGGGAGGGTCTGCTCGACCCGTTTCCGGACAAGCTGCCTGAGGTTATGGTTCTGCTACGTAGATCTCCGCTGCAAGTTTGAGGGTTCACTTTTGGTAGAATTCTTCTCTTACCCTCAAACTCCTTTAAAATAATCTCTTGTTTGCTTTATGATATATGGATCTGATACTTCTTGTGAAGTGCCGGTACCATCAGCCGATGCAGGGAATGATACTATTGGCAACCGGGCACCCCAATATACGTATTTAAAGTATATAAAAGGGTGGTTCCTAGAGGGTGGTATCAGAGCTATATACATATATAACACACTTAGATAACCCTAAACCCTAAAAATCACTAAGTTAGATCCATTTTCTTACCCCCTTCCGAAAGACAAGAGGTAACAAGAACTCACGGAAGAAACTCTGTCCAGAAACTCAAGCGACGGAAGGAGCGAGCTAGATTGATGAAGCCGGATGGATATACTTGGATTGTGCCAAGAACACTGGATTCCCTCAGATTCTATGGAATGCACTCACAGAGTTAGGATACACCCAACGGCCAGTGTATAAGGGCAAAGAGTACACAGCTTATGGCTCTGAGCGATGTGAAGTAACCTTATTCATGGGTCCCTCTCCACCGTATGCCAACTGGAAGACATGGCCAGCCAGTACCTTAGGCACTCGATTTGAAGACACAATTCAAGAAGTATCGAGAAAAGCCCTAGTCAGCCTATGTCATGATGTCGTGAAAGCCACAGCCAAAATCTCACTGCGATACCTGCCCGTAGGAGGACCCGAGAGGACAACATGGAATTGTCATGTCAAAGACTTGATCACCAAGCCAATCATAGTCAACCAGCTCACCCTGTCCACGATCCTGAACTACCTCTTAGCCCTGGACAAGTTATATGAATTGCAAAGGCTCAACCACCAAAGTGCTATATATCGTGTCGAAAGGAATGAGGAATGCATAGTAGGAATGAGAACCCGCTTAGCAGAAGCCCTGGGACAAGTACCCCTCGTCATGAGAGAAGCGTGAACGAGAAGCCCCAGAACTACCAAAGGATGCAACTGAAGAGATGGAACAAGACCTGTAGTACCTTACCCAGAAGTGTGCAAGAACAAGTTTAGAAAGAACCCCATTCAATAAGCCAAATCTGCAACCCCCACAAAGAGCATACCCTCAAGCCCTAACCACTCTCGCCATACCTATAATAGCCAGAAATCCACCAGGAAATTTCCCAGGAAACGGGATCAATCCACAGAAAGGGATTTTCCCAAACCCCACCAACCCAAACTCTATCCCAGAAGAAATTCCAAACATAGGTGAAACCAAGCCACCAGTTGAACCTCAACAATACCCAATACCCTCATCACCAACCAGCATGGACTTTGAAAGAGACATAGAAGAGTTTGTCGCAACTTGGGGAAGATCAGCTACACCTCTGGATATCGATGAAGCCCGAACAAGGGACACTCTCAAAGGAGCAGACTTTTGGCAAGACTTTGCTGAAGAAGGAAATTGGGAACAGTGAAGAAGAAGAGTAAATACCTATAAGGCCGAGTTTGTATATTAGTATAAATGAAGTATAGGCCGAGTATAGTAATGTATCTACATATTTTTGCTTGTGTGTGGCTACGAGGGACAATGAGCCCTTCCCTGGATATAAATAAAGTATATTTGAGGACCTGTGGGTCCGAGGACCGGTGGATGGTTGCTCCTTGGTGATGAGTGATTGACAACATTGTGTGGACTGACTCTTGGCCTAGTATTGCAGGTGCAGGTTGCGGCTTGATTCGTGTGGTGCAGGTGAAGATCAAGTGCAAAAGGTCTATGTCTGTGTGACCTTCCAGGAGCGGAGAGACAAGTAGGCTTCGATCGAGGTACCCGGTGGCCGATGGGATCAAGTGCGGACCATACGCTGGCAAGAAGAGCAAGACGACATCGAGAGGGATGGAGCCGGTGCAAGGTAGCAGCTAACAACTGAAGCTTGCACGCGGGGTTTGCAGTGGTTTGGCCACAAAACCACTAGGTTACTTGGCTGAGCCACAAAGCCAAGGCCGAAGGCTCGACGGGGCGAATCAGCCTGCTCAGGCCGGTCTGACCGCCCAGGAGGGGTGGTCTGACCGCCCGGCCAGGAGTGACCGGGGGAGGCCGGTCTGACCGCCTGGCTCACAGCGCGTCGAGAAGCTTCGAAGCGGAGGACGTGTGGCGTGATCATGAGGCTTGCGTGGAGATGAAGCAGATTGCGGCCAGCGGGCGTCCGTCCGACGGAGAAACCAAACAAAGTTCCCAAAATTCCCTTGGTGGGCTTGTATCTTAAGTTAAGTAAGTAGGGGTAATTTGGTCATTGGTTTCCCTCCATATAAACTCAAGTGAGAGGAGATGGCAGCCACCTCTTGGAACCCTAGTTCATTTTGCTTTCCTCTTTAGTTTTCCTTAGGCCTAGCTTGAGAGTTTCATGAGAGATCTTGTGAGAGGGTTGGATGTTCGGGCGGCTTGCTAGACCTTGTATGAACCTTTCATGGCATGCATAGAAGCTTCGGCGTGGTTCATCTAGTCTCTCTTTGTCTCCCGGTGTTTTCCCTTTTGGTGATTTTCAGAGCTCTCTTTGGGGATTTTCGTGGTGGCTTGTTTGAGGGGTTTCTTGGAGGGATTCTTGTTGGGTATCACACATGAGGTCTTCGTGCCTCTTTTCTTAGTGATTTTGCCCCAGCAATCTCTTGGCAAATTCTTCGATTTGGGTGGATTTTGGAGTTCTCGGAGTTCATGACCTAGAGGCCTTCGATTCGCGATTCCTCTTGATTGGATGGGTTTCGGTGGATATCCTTTGGTGGAGAGGTCTTCCATGAGGTGACCCAGCTATCCCCGAAGTTTCGTTGCAATCCGTGGAGTGAATCAGGAGATCAAGTGAAGGGAAGTTCAGGGTTGACCCGCGGCCAGTTTCTGGAGGGGAGGCGGTCTGACCGCCCTGGGGGTTTTGCGATGAAAGTTTTGGTTTTTCGGTGATTTTCTTTGATAGCTTGTTTTCCTTGATCAGAGGAGTTTCCAGGCGAAATCTTGGGTCGATTTGGTGTCGTGAGCTTCGAGTTGTGGTTTTGGGAAATTCCAGGCCTAGGCGGTCTGACCGCCCTGTCCATGCGGTCTGACCGCCCCTGGCAGGAAATTTCCCATGTGTTGTTTCCGCTGTTGTGTGTGTGTAGTTGTGTTGCTCGCTGGTGATGTTTGCTCCTAGGATCAGTAGCACTTCAGTGGCTACGTGGTCTTGGCAAACGTGCGGATAGAGTGGTGAAAGTGATTTCGGGATCGAGGCCGTGTTCATCTCGTTGGAGGAGCTATATCCCTCGAGAAGAATTTTTATCGGCTCCCATTCACTCCCCCCTCTCTGGTCGCCCAATCCGGTCCTTCAATATTATTTGAGTATCATAGCACTATAAGCTCTCTATACTCATCCCCTTCAGTAGAACATATACTTATCCCCTTCAAATAGAACACATACTCATCCCCTTCTAGCCAGACTCTTAGAAAATAACCCTGGACATACCTCTACCCTTAGACTCAAACCTTGGCACCGACACCTCAAGATTCTTAGAGGATAGCGTCAACCCGAAATGCTGCCAGATTTCAGTCAACCCAGAATGCTACTGGAGTTCTGACAAAATGCTGCCAGAGTCAAGACGAAATGCTGCTGGAATTTAGTCAAGGACATCACCGGAAGTAGAGGAATTTCGGAATCTAAGCCAGAGGATAATGAAGTTTGTTCTTACAAGTCAGAGTCAGAGAAACCGGATTCAATCGACAATGATAGTGGAATTATGCAAGACTGGATGAAGACGGAGGATTGAAACCCCTCAGTATCAGGAATTATCCAAGACAGTTATTAGGGATTTCAGTATCCATTACTGATAAGTCAGGAATTTTCAGAGCAATTGTTAGGGATTTCTATATTCATTGCTAATAAAGCCAAAGATCGTCATCAAGAAGGAAATTTAGGCTATACACCAGGAGTAAAAGGACACCCTGAACTAGAGGAAGGACACAACGGTATTTTGAAGGAATAGGTCAGCTTTAGTTGAGACAATGCAATGAAAAAAATAAGGATATAACAAAAGATTTTAGAGAACAAGATACTCTTCACACATAAGCCGGCCTAAAGCCACGGTTAGAATTTTGAATTTTTACATGCAAAGCCTATAATGGTCGAGTATGTGAAAATCAGTGGGATTCTTACAGAAAAGCACAAATTGAGATAGCGTTCATTAGACAGAATCAGGGCACCAAAAAGGAAAAGAGAAGAATCTCAGATCTATCACCCGGATAACTCTATACATCCACCGTCAGAACAGAATGTCACCAAGATCAGGTTAATGCGGAAGATCAAAACAACACTCCGTCAAGTCAGCAGAAGCATCAACATCACCATCAGAAGATACAGGAGAAGTGTCGGAGTCAAAATTTCAAGAAAAGTCAACGTAACCATTATCAAGACACCCCTCAAATAGCATGTTCACTCCTTGAACATAGAAGCCACCAGGTATTATTGGTCAGAAATCTAGACAGGTCAATGAAGAATAACCCCTCAACGGCACCTAAGCACCTTTCAGAACTCACCAGTCACCCAGCAAAAGGAAGTTAGTGGAAGATGATCAAGATTCGAAGATACTAGTACAAGCCAGAACAACCATGGTTAGTCGAAGGTTTGAAACAAGAAGGAATTCCAAGGAAAATGCCAGTGCAACTGACCAAAGTTAGAACACAGCCGATATCAGAAACTGAACAGCAACAAGATCAGCATCTGATTGTCAGCGGAAGCCAACCAAAACCAAAGTCTACCATTCTTGAAGAATTGAAGATCAATGGGAATGACGAAGACCACTCCCAATATTCAAGTACCTTCATGAAGACACTCTGGAAAAATCATCCCCCGTATGCAAGCACATCAGTCTTGAAGTCACCACGAGGAAAATGACAATGTCAGAAATCAAAACCTAGCACTTAAAATCTTAGTTTAAGTGGGGTAGAAGCTATAGTCAAGAAGAACTGAAGACGTGACAAGCATAATTCAGACTACAACAACAGCTAGTACATCCGAGGTCAGCAAGGATTAGGAAGCCAGAAGACAGAAGACTAGTCTTGACCATCGGAGTGAGTTAGTGGAAATTGTATATTCAGGTGAATGATTACACTGGGAATCGAATGAATGACACAGTAGAGTGACAAAATTTTCTTTGAGTAAAGGCAGAGATGACGTGAAACTGTCGCATATGAACATGCTAACGTACGCATACGTTGCATGACTCTACACCGATATCGACAAAATTCATATCAGGAAATGGAACGTAATCGTTAAATCACTCCATCAACATTAAACCCAGAGATACTTGATCCCCATCAGAAGGGTACCAAGTCGGAGTAATGCCAGATGCTATTATTGTCAGATATTCTGACAAACTCGTCAGAATCACCTAGATAATTAGCTGACCTATACCAGCTATAGACAGAAAGCCAGAAAGTTACCCTCAGATTTAACTTGAAGTATACCCTACACAGGAAATGGTATATGGAAGAGGAAACCACAAATAGAGATCTTTCGGGAAATACAATAATTCCCTGGGGACCTTTAAAAGAATTTCTCCTAAATCTCATAAATAGCTTGGAATACTATACTCGGAAAGTATTCAAGGAATAACTGCTGCGTCAGAACTTCTTTCACCGCAAGAAGTATCCCCGAAGATAACAAACAGCGATAATTGGCATCAAAGCCAATGCAACTTGTCAGGAAATGGACATCGGGCAGTGGACACATCAGAGATGGAAGATAGTTACTATACATCAGAAAAGTCATATGGAATTAGTGAAACAGACAGAATGGACAGTGTCACCGGAAGAAAAAAAACAGAGGTGTGAGAAGAAGCAAGTCAAGACACAGCGGTAAAGAGCCAAAACCCTAGGAAACCTTAACCCGACGGATCCCCTACGAATCTCGGGGACGAGATTCATTTTAAGTGGGGTAGATTTGTCACATCCCGGTTTTTCAAAACCTTTAAAAATAACCCCTTAAATTTTTTTTTCAAAAAATATAGCAATTTCACACAAAAGCCCCTGCATTTTCTTTATGTTCCAATGCACTATTAAAATTAAACCCTAGGTTCAATATGCATTTGAGTGGCTAACATCTTTTCTCATCCCAAAATTCTTCTCTAACTTTTCCTAAGGATTCTCCAGAGCACCTACACATCTAGGTCCATTCAAATTTGAAATCCAAATTCAAATTTGAATCCAAACTCATCTTCAAATAAATAGAAAATCATTCCAAACACTGTTGGGCCGACTACCCCTTCTCCCAACCCAGCAAGTCTGATCCACCCCCTCCTTCTCTTTTTCCCTGCGCAACCCACCACCTTCTTCCTTTTTCACCCGTGACCCAGGTCAGCCCAAACTGACGGCCCAGCTCACCACGCCAAGCTGACGTCATGCAGACATCACCCCATCGTCTTCCCCATCCCGCGCTGCCCCCTCCTCCCCGACACATCGCGACACCGCAGCATTTTCTATCGCGCCCCGCCTTTTTCCCCTCTCCCGCCACCTTGCTCGCGCGCGCCGAACTCACCCGGTAACCCGCTGCAGCTTTTGACCACAGGAGGAGCACGCCGAGCCCCTGCGCCGCACTTCGCCGCAGTGTTGTACCACGCCAGAGCTCCACGGCAGCCGCGCCCACCGCATGATCTCCTAACCCAGCACCTCCCTTATCCAACCGAGACACGCGCCGCACCCCCCGGCCCCAAGTCATCTCTCCAGAGCCGCTTGAACTCATCCCCGGCCCTCCATCCGCCCGTACTCACCACGCCACGATCGACGGCTGCAAGTGAGCTCCAGAGCACCGCCGCCGGCATCGCCGCTCGATCTCCCCATCCGTTGCGCCAAGATCATCGCTGAGGTGAGCACTGCATCCACCTGCACCACCCGAAGCTGCTGCGCCCACATCCCCCTCCTGACTCACCCCCCACTAGCCCTGCCACTATGCACCGTACTCGTCGCCTCAGCGCCGCCCCCATGATCACCGCCGAGGTTATCCAAGCTCTCTCGGTCACCTTCCCTCCCCTCTCCGACCTATAAATAGGACCCAAGGCCTCACCGAGCTCCACACACCCACACAACGCACGCACAGCCACTCTTCCCCTCCCACCCGGCAAAGCCCTACTCCGCCGACAGGAATACACCACCGCCGCCACTCCCGCGCCAGAGCTAGCCTAGGCCAAGGCCAAGGGGAACTTCGACGAGTTGCTGGCCACCAAGGCTCTGCTCCGCCGCAGCAAATTCCTACCGTAGAGCCATAGGCAACCCAACCCTGCCAGTTCCCCTCCGCCGTCCGCCATCACTGGCGAAACTCGATTTCGGCTGTTATGCTGCCGGAATTGAGCACGCCGCTGTGTTGAACTCCCGCACTGTTCCTCCTCACCCTCTCCCTTCCTAGCACCGCCGCCGCATGTAGGCCGCGCCACTGCCGCACCGGTGAGCCTCCGGCCATGCTCTGGCCACCACATGCCCCACTAGCCGTCCCTCTCCCCTCACTAGGCACGCGCACACGCACACACACACTCTTTTGGCACGAAACACCCTCCAGGGCGATTTCCGTGCACGGTCGTGCGCTGCCGCCACTCCAGTGAACTCACACCACGCCCCTTCCAGCCACCACAACACCCCCTAGCTCCGTCGTGTCCACCCGAAGCTGTAGAGCTGCTTACCGTCACCGGAAACCCCTCCTAGCGGCCGGCTGCGAGCACTCCGGCGAACTCCTCTGCACCGCCACCCCGTTCGCGTCCATCTTGGGCGGCGCTGCCAATCGCCGTCCGACGCCGTCCTGCCTCCCGTCGCTATTGTGTCGGCCCGGCCGAGACGCCATTTGTCCCGCCGTCCGCCTCCTTTGTTCCTCCCCGCGTGCACCCGGTCCACGTAGACCTCAGGCACATGGGTGCCATGCCGGCATGCCACGCCAGTGCGGTCCACCACGTGGCCACCCACATGGATGCCCACGCCAGCTGCGCCAGCGCCGCGCCGCGTCAGCACCCGGCCCCATCTGTCAGCCGCACAACCGTGGCAATTTTTCTACGTCCACACAGCCTAGTGTACACCAAGTTCTAGTTAGCCATCTTAGAAATTCCCAAAAATTCACCATAAATCTTATAGGCCCCAAAAACCCTAGAAATGTTGTCCAATTCATTTTGGCACATTTCTAGATACTAGATTTCATTTTGTTCTTTTTCAACCTATAGAAAAGCCCCTTTAGTGTACCCAAAAATCCGCTTTTTCATATCCTTGATTCCAAAAATTCCACCAAAATTCCTAAAAATATTAGAAGCCCACAGAAGCCAAACCATATCTTAGGCACATGAAATCTCCCATTTATAGCCCTAGAATCATTCAAGCATCCATTTTCTTTATCGACGGGTCCATATTTTATGTGACCGGTTCGATCGTCCCTCGTCACGTCCATCACTTTCGATCTTAAGGTTTCACTCTAGATTCTTAGATCACGATCTCATCTCTCTAAGATATGTTTGATGATTGCTATTATTGATGATTGATTTATATTTATGCGAATAGCTACGATACTCTAGATCGAGTGTGAATCGTCGGAAGATCAGGCAAAGCTCCAGAAGACGATCGAGATCAAGACAAGGAAGCTCAAGACAAACTCTATAATCTTTCTCCCTCATTGGATTAAGGCATGTCCCAGGAACACCCCCTTGATCATACCTTATTCATTGTTATAAAGTAAAATGAACCCAGATAATAAATTGATATGCATTCTGCTTTAAGGATTCGATGGTCCCGATCTCAATTCAGTCGATGATCAAGCATCATCATAGTTTACTTATTCACAACCATTCATGAAAGGATCTCAGTTGATAGGGAGAGATAGACTGGGGGTAATAATATGAACCCACTTAAGAGAGTTAGACTCCCTAAGGATGGACATGGGAGTATGGGGGCAGCCTCAGAGGAGGATCTTGTCCATGCTTACTCTGCTTGTATAAGGATCGGTTCTCGAGAAAGTCTTTCCAGTGTTTAGTACGACCATACATAGCCAAAAAGGCATAGCCTGTCAGGAATGCCTGTTTATGTGCGGCCTTGGATCGCACCCCACTACTGAACATAGTAAACCATCCCAAGGGGCCGTGGTGGGCAACGGATGCGCTGGAGTAGGACCTTCGCATAGTCCCAGGTCTGGCCGGTACATGTCATCGGCAACGATATGGCGTCTTGGTGACGCGGTGGTATTTATACCGCACTTTATTGCTCTTTTGTCCCATGACGTGGACCCGCAAGGCGGGTGGTGGTGGAATGACCCCTACTTAGACCTTAGTGTAGACGTGGATGGAGTTAGGGAATGTTGTCCACGGGTGGATGATAATGTAGTCCATACAGGGACGTCGGTGGGTATGGTCCATGTGGCCAGTACCGCCAAAGGCCTTGGTATGGGCTGGTCAGATGCATGGGTACAGTGTACGACTTTGTATAGAGTTTCATCTATTTGAATAGCCGTGGCTCTCGGTTATGAGCACTCTTGGTAAAAGCTCCTGTTGATTAGAAACATTCTGGGTGGGAATGGATATGATGAGATAGGGTTGTGGCCCTTAGAAAGTGATATGGCGAATGCTAGCTCAGTGGACCCCGACGGTCGCTGAGTTTAATAAAACTTGGGGACTGGTAGGGAAGGCTACGTGTTCCCCCTCCAGGACCAACCTACTTATTAATTATACTTGCTTTACTTTCTGTTTTCCTCAGAATTTACTTCACTTGCATGTATTTACTATCATAATAATCAAGACCTGTTTCCTTTCCATCGGCAATCTTGCATATAGACATAGGTTAATTTCCTATATGTTGGGATTTGCTGAGTACCTATTTTAGGTGCTCACTCTTGCTTCCCTGTCCCTTCTATTCAGAAGGAAGAGAGGACGAGGTCGCAGGGGAGGGTCTGCATGAGGTTATGGTTCTGCTACGTAGATCTCCGCTACAAGTTTGAGGGTTCACTTTTGGTAGAATCCTTCTCTTACTCTCAAACTCCTTTAAAATAATCTCTTGTTTGCTTTACGATATATGGATCTGATACTTCTTGTGAAGTGTCGGTATCATCAGCCGATCCAGGGAATGGTACTATTGGCAACCGGGCACCCAAATATACATATTTAAAGTATATGACATGACAGAGTTATTTATGAGGAGAGAGAGGAGGGGAAGTGTCATAGGATGAGAGAGGAGTGACATCACCCTAACACTCTATTGATATAGTTCTCTAATTTTCAGTCTTGATAAATGTGCGATGACAATCCCCACTGAGACGGGTTTCGTTCCAAGTTACTTGTCACTGTTGACTTTTAATCACAACATTTGACTATTTGTTTTATTAAAAAAATAGTGTAAATATGCAAAAGGCAAATTATACTTAAAATACTTTTGATAATGAAGTGTCACGATAATTACTTTTTTAACAATATCATAGGCCTTCTTCAAAAAAACAATATCATAGGTGGATAATTTAGAAAAAGGTTAGGGGTAACTCCAGATTTTTTATAATGAGTGGATAATTTAGATAATGATTTAGAAGTTACTTTATTGTATTTTTTAGTGGTAAAGATGGATACTTTAAAAATTATAATAAATCCAATTTCTATGGTAATTAGACTCAACCAGATTGGCAGTACGAGTTGTTGATTTTTTGTGAGAAAATTTAGGATTTTTTTTGTACTTGTTTAGCATGTATTATGATCGTTACCTTGGAGACTCTAAAAGGAACCTCCAATTGGTAGTAGTAAGGCAAGACCAATGTGTGTTCAAATGAACTATGGGTCTACAACTATGGGACGCTCTTCTAGACATAAATTAAAAGGTAGTAAAGAGTGGAAAATCAACTCCCTATTGGGGAATTCTTAACACATACATATATATTATATTTGGCACCTGAATTTTTCTCTTTATTTCACTTCACCTTCTCTCTGAGCCCGGTGAGCTCTGTCCTTGTCGACTCCATTTTTGTTGCGACAGGTCTTCCCTGACACGTTGAGGAAGGAGGTATTGTTAAGAAAAATATCGAATTTTTTGACCAGCCAATGAAATAAATAATAACTCCGAGGTCAAATCTAAACGTGGTCTCCATAATGTCTATCTCGTATTATCATGCCTTTTTTCTACCGAAACAAGGGGAAGAAGTCCTACACACCTGGCACACACACCATCTGGTTTTGTTCTATAATAATTAAGCACATTTAATTGTACAGCGCAGCGATAGCAACATGCATGCATGCTCACTACATTAGGACGGAATATAGCCCAAAGTTGCTTTTGCATGTAGAGTGCAATCTCATGTGCTGATTCGTGCAACATCCCACTCAACAGCAGCCATTAACACTTAACAGAGACCTTTTCTCTCGAAACAAACGTGTGCGCTTCTGCAAGGAGAGAAAGCGAGCAAGAGCGGCATTCAACTTTCTGATCGGCCAGTTGATCGACCACACATGCATCCTGAGAGAAAGGTTCATTGCTACGTGCTCGATCTCGTCATAATCTTGCTGGTGAACGGTATCAGTCGTTTTTCAATTAGTGCAACAGCTGCTAGTGATCTGCGTGCTCCTGTTCTTCTAATGAGGTTGAGGGGGGTTGAGGCTGTCATTGCAACCACTTTTGTATTCTCTCTCGCGTCGCGTCCCGGGCACTGCACGTGCTTTATTTTGCAGTGCGCTGTCATCGTTAATACGATGACAAATTAAGCCGAAAGAGATCGCTCAGCGGAGCAACGCCTAGTGTTAGAGCGGGTGAAGCAAGGGAGTCCCTGTCAAAACCTCCAACGAACGGTTCACCTGCCATTCTCATATGGTGAATAGTGTAATGGGTACTCCTCTGGCACATAAGGATCAGAAATTCAGAATGCAAGTATTGAAGGGTTTCATTTTGCTCCTCGTTATTAAAGCTTTCCTTTTTTAAAAATATATATGTAAAAATGACTGTCTATGGAATGGAATACTAGGGTGTTGGAGGACCTCCTAGCACCCGATTTTTTTTTGCGGGATTGCTATGATCCGGGCGTCCGGCCGCTGGACAAAATTATCGGACGCGGGACCCACACCATCACCACATGATTCCTATCCACTCGTTTTTCTTTTGTGCCAGCAGCGAGTCCACCGGTGTCGTTCCTCTTTTCCCCTCCATTCCCAGATCCACTTTCTCTCTCCGGCGGGTGGTGGCGAGGTCCGCCCGCGGGGTGCAATGGGCAAGAGGATGGGGGAGCTCGTGACGACCACCGCTCGTGGCGGCGGCGAGCGGAGCTCGTGAAGACCAACGGCGGCGGGCGGGAGGGAGTGGCCATGCATGGCCGGCGCGGCGTCGTCGTGAAAGTTCCTTCCACAGCCAAGGTCGCGGCTGGGCTGCCAGCCATGGACGGGGGGACCTCCACTCCGAGGCGCGGCCATGGACAGGAGGAGCTCCTGCTCCGGGGCACGGTCGGGAACGGGCCTCCACTCCCCTCCCCGGCTAGGGGCGCGTTCGAGCGCGGCCAGGCCAAGGCGCCGCTCCCTCCCGACCCGAGGCCAGCCACGCCGGCCGCCCCTCCCCGCGGCCTGCGGCGAACCGCACTGGCCGCCCGCCCACATCGATGAGATCCACCATGCAGTGCAGTGCTCCATAGTCTCCTGCTGCCAGGTTTGCTGCATGTTGCAAGCGTAGGATTCAAGTGTTTCAAACGTATTAGGAAAATGTTGCATGCAGGCCGCGGGCCACGACTTCCTCCACGCCGGCTGCCGGAGGAGCTCCGGGCGGCGTCCATGGCGAGCAGCAAACAGGTTTCGATGCATGTTGCAAGCGTGTGTTCCACGTGTTCCGGTGGTTTCAAAGAAATGTTGCAAGTGTTTCGTGTGAATGTTGTAAAGTAGATCTAGATGTTTCGATGTAGCGGATGTTGATTCTCCCCACCGCAACATTTGATTCTCGATGTTGCAGATGTTGTTTTTGAATGTTGCATATGTTGTTTTCAAATGTTGCGGAATTCTTCTTCATGTTGCACGCAACATGACTTGATGCTGCGAAGGATTTTTTGCTACAGTACTTTATGAGTGTTACAGAGTTTCGGTCTGACGGCTACAATGCTTTGATCTGGCGGCTGTGCATGCATCCGGAGGCCCGCGTCCCTCCGGACGTCTGGGTGCTAGCAAGACCATTTTTTGTCTGGAGGATCTAGAATGGATGGTCCTGATGAAGTCATCCATCCCCTTATCTCTTCTCTCGTCAACCTTATCATGTGCCGCAGCCGTCGTGAGGCTCGCGAGGCGCATCTCGCCCCCGCAGCCGTCGCTGCCCCCAGCTCCGGCGGCGCCTCCGCCACCACCCACCACCACCGCTAACGCTAACTTGTTGAACACTGATGCCCCCACCTTCGTCCACCACCCCGACGGGTGGCACCCTCCCCGCCTCGCTATCCCGCCAGCCGTCGTTCCTCCCTCTGCCACCATCGTTCTTCAACTTCGGTGAGTTTCTGTCACCCCCACGCCTCCTCCGTGAAAGGATCAATGCAAGTGGCCTAGAGGGAGGTGAATAAGCCTACAAAACAAATTCAAATATTTCTTACTGAAATACTGTCAGAGTCCGGAACCTTCGGGAATTTCTCGGAACCTTTGGGAAAATTCACTGAACAGAGAATTTTCCTGGAGCTTCTGAAATTCGATCCTGCACAAGATGGTTAGCCAACAGCTGAGAGCAGGAGTAAGAGACAGTAAATCTAGCTAAGAATTTGAGGCACAAACATCTAAACAACCTTAGAGCACAAGGAACTAATATATCTAGAGCAAACCTTAATAGATCTAGAAGCTAGCTATTAGGCACAAGCAAGCAAGATATATAAATAAGGTAAAGCACGAAGAGACACCAATTTAAACTGTGGTTCGGCTCACCACAAAGGTTAGCCTACGTCCACGTTGTTGAGGTAAGCTACAAAGGCTTTGAGATCTCTTTCAACCCACTCCTCTTTCACACCTATCACCAAGGTAATAGGTGGAGTGTTCCACTAATCACAAAGGGTAATACAAACAACTTGGAATGCCACACAAAGCTTGGAAGCTTCCAAGTAACCTCTAGCCGTTTAGGAGCAAAACTCCAAGAGTAAAAGATCCACCAAGTAAACTAGGATTTCACCAAGTGCTTAAGAACACAAGAGAGGGATGGGATTTGCTCTTTCTCACAAGGAATCACCCAAGACTTATGAAACGAACCGGGTTTCCAAAGAAGGGAATCCGATCCCTGCACCTCCGTGATAGTCCTAGGAGGCTATCATGTGCAAATCCCTGTCTCAGAAAGTAAAGAAAAAACCGTACAACAGAAGAAAATGTATAAATGTCCACATAATAATATTATAATAATTAAGCATCTGAGTACATCATTACGGCACATGTCAGGTACAAGTCCAACAGGACTGAATCAAACAGAGTAAACATCTACGCAACGGCTCTCATGTAGCGAAGTAGACTCCATATCCGCAGGCAAGCTCGAGTGTAGGGTGAGCCTCAGTCCTCCCATACATCGTGCTCAAAGTCGTAGTCCGGCTCCTAGTCTGAAATCCCGTCATCTACTCGATAAGCGAGTAGGTCATGTCAGCTTCCCAACAAAGAGCATAAGCAAAAGAGAATAATTCTAATATGCATGAGTAATCCTATTTATGGCTGTAGAAGGTTATGCAAGCAGCGGTAGCAACTTCAAGGAATGCAGAAATGCCGAGAGGTCACCATCTCCGAGGAGATCCACACCTCCGAGGACAACACCTCCGGGGTCAACACCCCCAACAAGGAAAGAACACCAAGCCCTGGATCTCAACCGAGACACACCATCCCACTCTCATCTGCGACGTGGGGTCACCAGCTCCTATCCCCATGTCTCAACGGCACGAAGCCGGGCTCACACACACACAGGGGAGAGAAAGCAGCACAAGAAGAGACTAGCCAGAGTAACAGACCCGTGGGCTATCCATACCAGTGGACACAGACTATAGCTATAGGTTTAACACTCTGCAGATGTTGTAAAACGGGACCCGCCGAGTAGAGTAGAATCGGGTGCCCCCGATCCACCTCTCTACCTAATGGCCGGAGACCTAGCAGTGGACGGCACTCTCCTGCCTCTCCGAGCCCGACTCGTCCTGACTGGGGCGCGAAACTTGCCAGCAGGGCCTCGAAGCTGTGAAACCTTCCCCGGAGGAGCCGGGGCGACGTCTACTCGGGGGGTATAACCCGTCCCCCTCACACGACCACACCGGTCCGCCTACAGGCTGGATGCCATCCACACACTAGTTCTCGGACCGAACCCCGCACATAACAAGGCAAATGGTTTGCACGTAAATAGCCCAAAGATCACGGTTAAACTGTCGATCGGTCCTTAATTGCAAGAGCGAGCACTCACCATCTCCCACCGTCCGACACGCCGCTAGGGCGGGAGGCCAGGTCGCATCTCCCCTAGACAGGCGTTCACAAGTAACCAAAGCGGCTCGCTCCCGCGGTAACACATCAAGGGTACACACTCACCCAAAACACATGCCAGAATACCGAGATATCCCAACCTCGGTCCAAACCTGAGATCCATCCATAACTAAGGGTAAAATATATGGATGAATAAAGCCGGGAACTAGCTAGGGGTCTGTAGCTAGTTCCAAAAGTAGGTATATCAAGGACAGGACTAAACAGTTCCAATGCATGGCTAACAATTGTCTATGCAATTTTAAAACATGCATAAATAGTAATTAAGCACTACCAACTAAAGCATGCATAGGATCTAAATGGTTGGGAGTGACATGGCACCTGGCTGGCGTCCGTAGTCCTGGTCTGGGTTGAAGTCGGGGCCGTAGGCCTCCTCCGGGTCGTAGCTCGGGTCTGTGCAGCACGAGATACGAGACGCTAAATTACCGACAAGCCACTAAGCATAAATCCAAAGAAACTCAAATTTAGAAGATCCAAAAAGATCCAAACTAGCTGCAAACAGCACCGTCTCATTTTTAGAAAAGTAATGAAACTGGTTTCATATTTTTCGGAGTTATAAATAATTAGTTATGAATTTTCAAAGGGTAAAGGATTTATAAATTAATTTCCAAATTCATTTATAAATCAGAAAAGGATTTTTATTTTGAAAATAGATGATGATGTCAGCATGACGTCAGCATCACATGTTAGTGGGCCTTAATGGGGCGAAAATGTTAGTGGGCCGAAATAGGCCCAACAGACTTAGCCTAGTGGGCCGAATGGACTAAGTCCATTCCTTCACCCAGGACTTAATTCAAAGCGCGAAGGAAAAAGAAGAAGGGGCCATGCGGGGCCTTAATGGGCTAAGGCCCAGGCGAGGTCCTCTTCGTGTTTCCGTAGAGTGGTCCATTGGTCCACCCTGGACTTTGCTGAGCAGCAGCGTCGCCCCTTGCCGTGTGCGCGCACGTAGGCGCGCTCCGATGTGTGGCCGGCGGCGATGGCAAAACGGCGATGTGCGGCGGACGCCAAAGACCCCTAGGAATACACGGTCACCTCGGCGCGGCCCCAGCCCTGGGGTGGAGCTCCTAGGCTTGCGCGAGGCGCGACGCGGCAGTGCTCTCGGTGTGGTGGTTCGGCAACGCGGTGACAGCGGCATCCGCGATCTCGCGCAGCTCCTGTCCTTGTGCTGGGACGCGGGACTCGGATGGATACACGTGCGTGCACGCATAGACGCGGCGACAGTAGCTAGCTTAGGCGTGTGTGTATGCGCGTAGCATGGTAGTGCACCGGGCACGACGCGGCGACAGACGGCGTTGACATGTTAGCAGCGGTGCAAGGAGAAACAGCAGCAGAGCGGCGCGCACAACAACCAGAAGCTCAGCGCGGTCATGGCTAGCATGCGGGTGTGCTTGCCAGGGCACATGCGCGCGCACAGGCCTTGCCTGGCCGGTCGGCGCGCGCGGTCCCGGCGAACCGAGTCCGCGGCGCGGCGCGGCGCAACAACAGAGGCAGCAGCAGCGAGGCACCTGCAGAGATGACCACGGCACGAAGGCCCGACACGTGTGCGCGACAGCTCAATGGAAGGTGTGGCGGTGGCCGGCGTGACGTTGGGGTTCGCCGCGGCGGCATACGCACGGCGAAGCTCGGCTCGAAGGCCGGCGAGACACCACAGGCAAAACAAGGCAGAGGAAAGAGCAAGGACGTGGAGACGCTCACGTTGGGGCGGAGGTGAAGACGTGGCCGTGACGAGCGCGTTGGGGTAGCAGCGGCGATGTTCACGGCAGCGGTCCTACTCTGCTCCGGTGGTGGCTTGACGCAGATGGCTTCTTCCTCTTCACGGGCGGTGCCGGTCTTGGGGGCTCCTGCTTCAGTGTGACGACGCGACAGCGACGCGCCTCACTTCTTCCTCTTCCCCCTTCTCTCCTCCTCTTTCCTCCTTCTCCTTTCTCCCGGCGGCGGAACAGAGGTGGGGAAAAGATCCCCCAACTGGCGAGAAAGCCAAATGGTGCTTGGCCTTGGGGCTTGTAGGTGTGTGTGGGGTCAAGGGAACCAAGGAAGCCGTGTGGGGGCTTGGCTGTCTCCTCCCCCTTTGCCTTGGCGGCGAAGGCGCAACGCGCGGGACGCAGGCTTGCTTGGCGCCCGCGGTTCCGTGGGGCAAAGCAGTGATTAATCGGGGGAGCAGGGCGTGGGGGCCAGCTAGGTGTGCGTGCGGGCCTTGGCGTGCACGCCAGCTCGGCGGAGTTACACGGCTGGGTGCGCGGGCGCACGAAGCGGGCGCGGCGACGGGGTGCGGCTGCGCCCGGCGCGGCGGGGAGGAAGAAGAGCAGTGCGCCGCGGTCGGTCCCACTTGTTGGTGAGACAGAGACGGCGGGGGTGCGGGATGAAGTGGTGTCGGGCCGGAAGATGGGCCGCGCGGAAGGCCGAGGTGCCACGGTGATCGCGGGCCGAGAGTAGGAGGGGTTTAGGTAGACTAGAGCAGAAGTAGGCTGGCCCAAGATAGGTTAGAGGTTTTTGAATTTGGTTTTGAATATAGTTTAAACTTTATATTTGAATTTGAGTTTATTCAAATTCAATACACACTCAATTATATCCTAATAAAAACCATAAAATCCAAATCACTTACTTTTATCGTAATTTGAATTTATATTTTTATATTGAGGGTTTATTTATATAGTATTTTGGTGAGAGGCTAGAATAGGATTTAAATTAGGGTGTCACTCAACAAATAGTCAAAAGTTCAAATTTTCACACATTTTCATACTTCAAATTTTCTGGGATGTTACATTCTCCCACACCACCGGGAATCTCGTCCTCGAGATTTAAGCTCCATCCTCTCCCTCGAACAAGTGAGGGAACTCTCTCCTGAGGTCGGCTTCCTTCTCCCAGGTTGCTTCTCGCTCCGTGTGGTGGCTCCACAGCACCTTGCAGTAAGGAATGGTGGTCCTCCTGGTTTCCTTTGTTTCCCTGTCCAAGATCTTCTCTGGGTACTCTGCATACTCCATAGTGTTCTGCAGGTCGAGAATCTCAATCAGGACTTGTTTTGCTTCCACTTCCTTCTCACCCTTCTTCAACTGTGACACGTGGAACACGGGGTGTACAACGGACAACTCCTCTGGTAAAGCTAGTCGGTAGGCAAGCTTCCCAACTCCCCCGGTGATCTGGTATGGTCCCACGTACCTCGGGGCAAGCTTTCCTTTCACAGCAAACCTCTTGGTTCCTCTCATAGGGGACACTTTCAGGTAGACGAAGTCTCCTCTGTTGAACGTCAAGTCTCTCCGGTGGCGGTTTGCGTAACTCTTCTGCCGACTCTGGGCAATCTTTAAGTTCTCCCAGACTTTCTCCACCTTCTCCTCAGCTTCTTTGAGGATATCCGGACCAAAGATCATCCTCTCTCCAACCTCTGACCACAACAGGGGTGTTCTGCACTTCCTCCCGTAGAGGGCCTCAAAAGGTGACATTTGGAGACTTGCCTGGTAGCTGTTATTGTACGAGAACTCTGCGTAGGACAAACTGCTTTCCCAATCAGTACCGTAGGTGAGGACATACACTCTGAGCATGTCCTCCAAAGTCTGGTTGACTCTCTCGGTCTGTCCATCGGTCTGAGGGTGGTAAGCTGTGCTATAGCTGAGTGTGGTTCCCATCCTTGCATGGAAGCTCTTCCAGAACCTGGCCACGAACTGGGGCCCTCTGTCTGACACTATGCTCCTCGGAGCTCCGTGTAGTCTGAGTATGTGGTCCACGTACAGGTTTGCTAACTGGTCTGTTGCGTCTGTCGCTTTGACTGGCACAAAGTGTGACACTTTGGTCAAGTGGTCCACTATGACCCACACCGAGTCGTGTCCTTTAGGTGAATGGGGCAAACCCACTACAAAGTCCATGGAAATGTCATCCCACTTGCACTGAGGAATTTCCAACGGCTTCAATAGCCCTGCCGGCTTCTGGTGCTCAATCTTCACTCTGCTGCAAGTGTCACAACAGGCCACGTGGTAAGCTATGTCCTTCTTCATATCCTTCCACCAGAACCTCTGCCTCAAATCCTGGTACATCTTTGTGCTTCCTGGGTGAATGGAGTACCTTGAATCGTGGGCTTCCTTCAAAATTTGCTCTCGAAGTTCTTTGTTCTGTGGAACACAGATCCGATCCTTCAACCACACGGTTCCCTGTTCATCAATCCGGTAGTCCTCAGCTTTGCCTTCCAACATCAGCTCTCGGATAGCTCCAACCTCATGCATGCTTTCTGTGCCTCCCGAATCCTTCCTTCCAGGTCGTAGGTCACTTGTAGTTCGTTGAGTTGTCCCTGCTCCACAAGCTCTAGCTGAAACTGCTCTAATTCGTCATGAAGTGCTGGCTGCTCCTGCCTTACCATCAAGTTGTTGCAATAGGACTTTCTGCTCAGTGCATCTGCCACAATGTTTGCCTTGTCTGGGTGGTTGTGAATCTCCAGATCGTAGTCCTTGATTAGCTCTAACCACCTCCTCTGCCTCATGTTCAGTTCCGTCTGAGTAAAGAAGTACTTCAGACTCTTGTGATCGGTGTACAGCTCACACTTGTTGCTGATCAAGTAGTGCCTCCAAATCTTCAGAGCGTGAACAACTGCTGCTAGCTCCAAGTCGTGAGTAGGATAGTTCTCTTCATACCTCTTGAGTTGCCTCGACGCATACGCAACAACTTTGCCCTCTTGCATCAACGCACTTCCCAAACCTTGCTTCGAGGCGTCACAGTATACCACGAAATCCTTCTTGATATCTGGCAGGATGAGAATTGGTGCTGTCGTGAGCCTCTTTTTTAACTCCTGGAAGCTCCTCTCACAAGCCTCTAACCACACAAACTTCTTGTCGATCTTCAACAGCTCTGTCATTGGCTTTGCTATCTTGGAGAAGTTTTCTACGAACCTCCAGTAGTAACCTACCAACCCAAGAAAGCTTCAGATATCTGTCACTATGAGTGGCTACTCCCACTTGGTAACTGCTTCTACCTTCGAAGGGTTGACTGCAACTCCCTCAGCTGACAACACATGTCCCAAGAAAGCAACTTCCTCCATCCAAAACTCACACTTGCTGAACTTAGCGTACAACTTTTGCTGTCTCAGCCTCTCCACCACAATCTGAAGGTGCTCCTCGTGTTCCTCCATTGTCTCTGAGAATATTAGTATGTCATCGATGAACACCACCACAAACTTGTCCAGCTCTTCCATGAAGACCTTGTTCATCATGTTCATGAAGTAGGTCGGGGCGTTAGTCAGCCCGAAAGAAACCACTACGAACTCGCACAAGCCGTACCGAGTCGTGAAAGCTGTCTTCGAGATATCCTGGTCTCAAATCTTCATCTGGTAGTACCCTGACCTCAAGTCAATCTTGGAAAAGAACTTGGCCTTCCGCAGCCTGTCTAGCAAGTCGTCAATCCTGGGCAAAGGGTACCGGTTCTTGATCGTCATCGAGTTGAGAGTCCGGTAGTCCACACACATTCTCTTAGTGTCATCCTTCTTGTCCACAAACAGAACTGGCGAACCCCAAGGTGAGGCACTCGGCCGAATAAACCCTTCCTCTTGCAATTTCTTGAGTTGCTTCTTCAGTTCATCGAGTTCATCCGCGGACATCCTGTACGGGCTCTTGGCCACTGGTCCAGCTCCTGGCATCAGCTCAATCACAAACTCAATGTCCCGATCTGGCGGTAGCTCGGTCAACTACTTTGGAAACACGTCGGGGTACTCCCTCACCACCAGAATTTCCTCCATACTCATTCCTTTCATGTTGCACAACATCAGTGTCGACCTCTGGCTCTGCGGCTTGATCAACACTCTGGCTCCACTAGGGTGCTCCAACTGTACGTACACTGGGTTGCAGTTCACCAATCCTTTGTGCTGGGTTAACCACTCCATCCAAAGTATCACGTCGATCCCGGTCGAGTCCAAGACTGTCAAGTCTGCCACAAACAACTGCTTCTCGAACACCATGTTCACTTCTCTACACTCCAGCGTACTCTGCTTATCTCCCAGCGGGGAACTAGTAACTATAGGCTGTGGTCTGGGTTTAGTTGGTAATGACCTTTCCTTTACGAACTTGGTAGAAACGTACGAAAATTGAGCACCGGTGTCAAACAGAATGGTAGCCATAACTGAATCAACTAAAAACTCACCGAGAGCCACGTCTGGTGCTGCAGCTGCCTCCTCTGCTGTCAGGTGGTTCGGTCTACCTCGAGTGGGTGGTGGTGCGCTCTTCTGCTGGTTCTACTGGGGCTGTCCTCCTGGAGCTGGTGTCTTTGCTGGAGTCTGGTACTGAGTGTTCCTGTTCTGTCCTCCCTGCTGAAGCTTCTGGGGGCACACGGTGGACTTGTGGCCTAGCTGACGGCAGTAGTAGCAGGTGATCTGAGAGCTGTCATAGGCTGGCGGCTGCTGCGGCCTGGGCTTCCACTGTCCCGAACCTCCACTACCTCCGGCGTGACCTCTGCTGTGCTGAGAGTACTGAGTATGCTGCTGCTGCGGGTAAGGGCGCTGCCTCTGTGGTGGGTACTGTGATGGAGCTGACCTCTGTCACTAGTGTGAACCCGAGTACCCTGCACAGTCTGTACGCTGCCTCTTCTCACCTCGGACCTCCACGTAGTCCAACCTCGACTTCTCCACAACCAAAGCCTTACCCACCAGGGCGCGGAGAGTAGCACAGTTGTGAGCAGCCAGGTGGTGCGCCATCCCTCTGTGGAGTCCCTTACGGTACCAGTACATCTTCTTCTTCTTGGTGTTGGAGTCATCAGGTGCGTACCGCATCAGCTCCTGAAAGCGGTTGGTGTACTCCTGCACTGACATCTGTCCCATCTTCAGGTGCCTGAACTCGTCTGCCTTTCTGTCCATCACCGCCTCCAGGATGTGTAACTCCCTGAAAGCCTCCACAAACTCCTCCCACATGATGTGGGTCGGGTCCGCGTGTGAGTCACAGTAGCTGTCCCACCAAGCTCCTGCGGTGCCGACCAGCTAGTGCGCGGCAACCGACACACATTCCTCCTCAGAAAGGTCCGTAAGCTCCAGCTTCTTCTCGATCTCCCTCAACCAGTTGTCAGCCACAAGTGGGTCTGCTGAGTTGTCGAAGGTTAGTGGGCACAGCTTGGAGAAACCCTCCACTCTCTTCTGCAAGCTCTCGGGCTGGTCCCTGAAGTTCCTCCGGTTGTTGTTGTTCTGGGCCACTGCATTGGCGATCATCTGCATCAGCTGGGTCTGAAGTGCCATCACTGCTGCTAGGTTGGGCGGTGGTGCCGGCTGCTCCGTTTCCTGCTCTGGCTCAGGCTCTGCCTCCTTCTCCTCTGGGTCAACTGGTGCTCAGCCTCCTCGACCTCCTCGCCCGCCGCGGTGTCCACCACGGCGTCCGCCACATGGGGCACGGCCTCCACGGCGGCCACGACCTCGACCTCCTGCGGGGAGAGGGACGTCCTCCTGCTCAGCGTCCTCCCGGGCTGCCTCCTCAAAACGGCGTAGGAGCCGTCCTGACCGTCTCACCCCCGACATCTGTTCCAAGAATTGAGATTGTGAGAAACGAGTTGTCAGAAATTAACTATAAGGTACTTAAACATATAAGGAGTATCTAGCTAACAACAAACAATTTCACTCAAGCATAAAAGAAGCATAAACTCTGGCAAAAAGATCGATAACTCCAATCACTCATGCAAGATCATCATACAAAAGGTGCGTATCTCGAGGCCTACTCCACAACCTTCGAGATTACTCAGAAGCATGAGAACTACTACGCGATACATATAGGGTGGTCAACTAAACATGATCAACATGAAGAACCCTACTCTAGCTGATTACAGGATCATCCCCTCAAGGTGCCTGCCTCTGAACGGTAGTTGGTGAGTACGGTGGCGACACTGTCTTCAGACTGGGTGGAACTGAGTAGAACGGTGGGTCGTTCACTCCTGGGTAGTCTGGAATCTCAATCTCTGGTAGGTTGAAGTAGTTCGCCAAGCTCTCCAAGGCTCTGTTCATCTCAGGTGTGTCGGTACTGCCTCTCGGGTAGGGTGGCTTGCTGGAAGCTGAGTAGGTGGTAGCTCAAACGACTCAGTCCTCAACTTAGGCCTCTTCTGTGGTGGTACCAACTCTGCAACCTCCCTGAGCTCTGTCACCCGCCTCTGGTCTGAGTCTCTCCACGCTGAGCTGGTCCGGCTAGCTATGTCCTGTGCCTCGTACACTCTGCCTCCCAAGTGCCACAAGTGGTTGTAGTTCTGTGTCAGTCTTTCCTCGTGTTCCCACAACCTTAACTGGTAGTCTGTGCAAGCTGCTCCCAGTGACTCTACCAAGTACTCCTTCTCTCGCAGTCTCAACCTCTCCTCTCTGGCTGCTGCCTCCGACTCCCTCAGGGCAGTCTGTGTCTCCTCCAGTCTTGCTTTCAAGGTGGCGATCTCCAAGGCATCCCTTTCAGTACTTGCTCTGGCGGCTGCGAGTCCCCACTCTGTGATCTGTATGTTCCTCCTGTGTGCCTCATTGAGAAAGAACTCCAAGTGGCTATTCTCTCTCTCCAGCTGGGCGTTCCGTCCCAAGGTGTCGTCCCACTTTCGCCTCACAAACACTATCTCTGAATCGGCCCAGTAGAGTGCCTGGTCTTGAGCTTGTATGAACCTGCTGGCCATCTGCTCCTTCTCATCCTTGCCCTCTGTGTTCTCCTCAGTGTAAGCTGTCTTGTCCTTGTGCCACCTGCTGGGGTCGTACACTGCTGTCAGTAGGACTCTGAAAGGGGTATCCTTCAACCTCTACTCCAACTGCTGGCACACCTTCTTCAACGCGAGCCTGGCACAACACTGGTGAGCCTCCAGTGTGGAGTTATCAAAACACGAGACCTTGACTTCCGAGAACTCTAGTACACGGGGGTCTGCTGGTATCTTCAGGGTCAGCTCTGTCGGTGACTGGTCCACGGCTGCAGTTGTGCGTCCCTCGTAGAACACCTCACTTGTCTCCACTCCCGCGGTCTCCAAACAGTTCTTGAGGATCTTGCAGAACCCTCCGGCCCACTGGCCGTCGGTCTTGAGGGGGATCCACGTCAGCTGGTCCATCTGCACATTGTTAGGGAAGTTAGTAAGAGTTAGTAAAGTTAATCAAGGTAGTTATAATAAAGATCAAGGTACTTATATAAAATTTCATGGATTGTATATAAAGCACAAGGTGTTTTGGCTTTCCTATACTACTCTCCGTTCCTAGGCTCGTCCTACAGTCAAGTACGGTTCTGATACCAACTGAAACAAACCGGGTTTCCAAAGAAGGGAACCCGATCCCTGCACCTCCGTGATAGTCCCAGGAGGCTGTCACGTGCAAATCCCTGTCTCAGAAAGTAAAGAAAAAACCATACAACAGAAGAAAATGTATAAAGGTCCACATAATTATATTATAATAATTAAGCATCTGAGTACAGCATTACGACACATGCTGGGTACAAGTCCAACAGGACTGAATCAAACAGAGTAAACATCTATGCAGCGGCTCTCATGTAGCGAAGTAGACTCCATATCCGCAGGCAAGCTCGAGTGTAGGGTGAGCCTCAGTCCTCCCATCCATCGTGCTCAAAGTCGTAGTCCGGCTCCTGGTCTGAAATCCCGTCATCTACTCGATAAGCGAGTAGGTCATGCCAGCTTCCCAACAAAGAGCATAAGCAAAAGAGAATAATTCTAATATGCATGAGTAATCCTATTTATGGCTGTAGAAGGTTATGCAAGCAGCGGTAGCAACTTCAAGGAATGAAGAAATGCTGAGAGGTCACCATCTCTGAGGAGATCCACACCTCCAAGGACAATGCCTCCGGGGTCAACACCCCCAACAAGGAAAGAACACCAAGCCCTGGATCTCAACCGAGACACACCATCCCACTCTCATCTACGACGTGGGGTCACCGGCTCCTATCCCCATGTCTCAACGGCACGAAGCCGGGCTCACACACACACATAGGGGAGAGAAAGCAGCACAAGAAGAGACTAGCCAGAGTAACAGACCCGTGGGCTGTCCATACCAGTGGACACGGACTATAACTATAGGTTTAACACTCTGCAGAGGTTGTACAACTAGACCCGCCGAGTAGTGCAGAATCGGGTGCCCCCGATCCACCTCTCTACCTAACGGCCGGAGACCTAGCAGTGGACGGCACTCTCCTACCTCTCCGAGCCTGACTCATCCTGACTGGGGTGCAAAACTTGCCAGCAGGGCCTCGAAGCTGTGAAACCTTCCCCGGAGGAGCTGGGGCGACGTCTACTCGGGGGGTATAACCCGTCCCCCTCACACGACCACACCGGTCCACCTACAGGCTGGATGCCATCCACACACTAGTTCTCAGACCGAACCTCGCCCATAACAAGGTGAACGATTTGCACTTAAATAGCCCAAAGATCACGGTTAAACTGTCGATCGGTCCTTAATAGCAAGAGCGAGCACTCACCATCTCCCACCATACGACACACCACTAGGGCAGCAGGCCAGGTCGCATCTCCCCTAGATAGGCGTTCACAAGTAACCAAAGCAGCTCGCTCCCCCGGTAACACGTCAAGGGTACACACTCACCCAAAACACACGCCAGAATACCGAGATATCCCAACCTCGGTCCAAACCTGAGATCCATCCATAACTAAGTGTAAAATATATGGATGAATAAAGCCGGGAACTAGCTAGGGGTCTGTAGCTAGTTCCAAAAGTAGGTATATCAAGGACAGGATTAAACAGTTCCAAGGCATGGCTACCAATTGTCTATGCAATTTTAAAACATGCATAAATAGTAATTAAGCACTAGCAACTAAAGCATGCATAGGATCTAAATGGTTGGGATTGACTTGACACCTGGCTGGCGTTCGTAGTCCTGGTCTGAGTTGAAGTCGCGGTCGTAGGCCTCCTCCGGGTCGTAGCTCGGGTCTGTGCAGCACGAGATACGAGACTCTAAATTACCGACAAGCCACTAAGCATAAATCCAAAGAAACTCAAATTTAAAAGATCCAAAAAGATCCAAACTAGCTACAAACAGCACCGTCTCATTTTTAGAAAAATAATGAAACTGGTTTCATATTTTTCGGAGTTATAAATAATTAGTTATGAATTTTCAAAGGGTAAAGGAATTATAAATTAATTTCTAAATTCATTTATAAATCAGAAAAGGATTTTTATTTTGAAAATAGATGATGACGTCAGCATGACGTCAGCATCACATGTTAGTGGGCCTTAATGGGGCAAAAATGTTAGTGGGCCGAAATAAGCCTAATGGACTTAACCTAGTGGGCTGAATGGACTAAGTACATTCCTTCACCCTGGACTTAATTCAAAGCGCGAAGGAAAAAGAAGAAGGGGCCATGGGGGCCTTAATGGGCTAAGGCCCAGGCGAGGTCCTCTTCACATTTCCGCAGAGTGGTCCATTGGTCCACCCTGGACTTTGCTGAGCAGCAGCGTCGCCCCTTGCCGTGTGCGTGCGCGTAGGCGCGCTCCGATGCGTGGCCGATGTCGATGGTGAAACGGCGATGTGCGGCCCTGACAGCTCCGGAGCCTGTAACAACCCAGAAAATAATGTTATGAAAATGTGAGAAAATTTGAACTTTTCTTTTGTTGATGATGTGACACCATATTTAAACCCTCTCTAGCCTCTCTTCCTAAATTCCTAAATAAATAAAACCAAAAATATAAAAATATATTTTCAAATTATGGTAAAGTATGTGATTTGGAGTTTATGGATTTTATTTGGTTTTTACTTGAGTGTGTTTTGAATTTGAAAGTATTCAAATTCAAACTATGGTTTAACCCCTTAGTTCAAAACTAATTTCAAAACCTAGTTATCTAACTTGGGCCAGCTATCAGCTGCACAAGTCCACCTGAACACCCTTAACTCAGGCCCGTGAGCAACCTAACCCCGACCTCTTTTCTTCTCAACCGAAGCCGGCCCACCTCGGCCCGCATTACTTTCCCTGTTCTTCGTTTCCCTCGATCTAGGACCGAGTCGCGTCCGCGCCGCCGCCGCGCCCCGGGCTTGTGCGCGCGCGACCCTGGCCAGGGGACAGGTCCCCGACCGCGCCCGTGGCACGAACGCCGAGCCAGGCGGCCGCGCCCACGCACCGCCCGGCCTTTTCCCTTTCTGCCCTCGCACTGTGACGCGACCGCGCCCCTGCTAGCCACTCCCGTGCTGCCAAGTCAGCCGCCGCGCCGTAGCAGCCACTAGGAGCCCCAGACGTGACCCTTCTACCCTTGCCGCAACGTGCCCGAGCTTCTAATCCCCCGGGCGAGGCCCCTGCAGCAAGGCATCAAGAAATTGGGGTCTTGCCCATTTCCTCTGTTCGTCGCCGGGAGGAGAGAAGAGGGGGAAGGGCGAAGAGAAGGGGAAAGGGGAAGAAGACGGAGGCGCATCACCACCGCGCCAACCCGCTGAAGCCGGAGCACACCCAGCCGGAGCCGCTCGTGAGAAGGGGAAGGCCGACCGCGACGAGGCCACCGCCGGAGCAGAGCAGGGACGCTCCGCCGCGAGCTCCTTCACCTCTTCACCGACGCGTTCTCCACGGCCACACCTACACCTTCGCCCCGCCGTAAGCAATCCACCGGCCTGCTTCCTTCCCTTCTTCCCCGGTCTTTCCTGTGATGAGTGGGAGCACGCCCCTGCGCCGTGCCGCCGGCCTTCGAGCCGTGCACATGTCCGTGCGTTCGTCGCCGTGGTGTACCCCAATGCCGCGCCGGTCGTCGCCGTCCTTTCCGCCGTGCTGTCAAGCGTCTGTGTCCGGCCATCGTGCCGTGGTGATCCTTGCAGGTGCTCTGCTGCTGTGCCGCTTCACCGTCGAGCCGCGACCCTGGGTTACCAGGTGCCCGCGTGCCAGTCCTCGTCGTGTCGCACCTGCGCGCGCACGCACTCAGGCCGAGCGCACCCACGCGCCTGGTTGCGGTTGAAGCGCTGCTTGCTGCTGATCTAGATCCCGCTCGCTTCTCTGCTTAAACCGAGCTGCGTCATCGTGCTTCGCCGCCGCGCTGCTCGCCACACCGCGTCTCGCCCTGCCAATGCAGCAGGCCGAGCCAGCCCTAGGGGTTCCCGTCGGGCCCCCGGCCGCGTAGTGAAGCCATGTGGTTTGCTAAGCACCGCCGCGTCGCATCTTCTTGTTTCTGTCTTTCTTCGCAGCGCTACTCGCCGCACGTCGTGTCGCCACCGCACGCCTCGCCGCGCCGGGTCTACCGTCGTGTCGCGCCGCGCAACGGCCACACACGTCCAACCCCAAGACCGTGGCCGTGTCAAACTCTTCGTGAGACCCTAGAGCTTTCCCCCGAGCGCTTGTGTGGATGCCGGGACCGTCGCCGCCGTCTTTTCGTCGCACATCGTCGCCGCCGGACGAGCACCCAGGCATGCCGGCACACGAACATGTGGCGAGGGGTGCCTTTACACCCCAGTTTACCCCAGGGATCCCCGCCAGACTTCTCTGGTGCGGGATCGAAGGAGCTGTGGGCCGTGCAGCCCAAGACGGCCCACCTCGGCCCTTTTCTTTTTATCGGCTGGACTTTGAATTTCGTTCAGGGAGTTCTAATGGACTTTGCTCTGTTAGCCCAGTAGGCCGAGCCCATTGGGCCGAAATCAGCCCACCAACACTTTGGGCCCAACTTCGGCCCACTAAACCTGCTGACCGATGCTGACGTCAGCAATATTTTAATAAAATTATTTTCTGATTTATAAAAGGTTTTAATAAATGTTTTATAAATCCCTTTTCCTTCAAAAATTCTTAACTAATTATCCGGAGCTTCGAAAATTATGAAACCACTTGCGTTGGTTTCATAATTTCGAGGTGCTCGCTGCTACCCTATCCTTATCCTCTCTTACCCATGAACCAAACCTCGTTTTGCCTCGCGTACTTGGAGTAGGATTTGTGGCCGCTACCGCCACTGCGCTATTGTGGGTCTGGGACGCCGGAGCCCCGCAACTAGCCACTAGCGTGCCACGGACAGGAATAACTACCCCAGGTCATGTTCACACTGCTCCCTTGCTTTCACTTCTTCCACCGCTTTATACCGCAAATCCGCTCTCGCTCTGCTTTGCTTCGAGCCGCGTAGCACGAGTCGTACCAAGTGTTAGTACCTAGAAGGCCGCGTAAGATGGATGGCCGTGCCTTGAGCAGAGGCCTCTGCTTCAAGCACGGCAACCCCGCGTTGCAACCTGGCTACTACACCAGGGTTATCGTCGCATCGCTAACGCTTGTTCCATCGTGCTCTCGAGCACGCCTTATCGTATCATCACCCTTTTGGCCGACCGTAACTCGATTCCTTTCCCTCTCTCGGTGCTGCCACCGCACACCTTGTTCTGATAATACCTTACCTAACTCGTTCCGCCTTACTCCTCTCTCTTCATCCTCTGAGCTTCCACTTTATTGCACCTATCTGTTGCGCTAATACCATGCAGGCGCAATCACCAAGGCCCTTAGCCTTTGATCGACAACCCAACCTTGAACTAACCCTTCTCTCTAACTTGTCTTCTAGTATATAAAGCTAGTAGCTTAAAACTATTTTATTATCAAACTAATTACTTTGATTTCCTTAAATTAAACTAGTGCTGCTTGTAGCTAGAATCGGATTTATTTGGTTCTTCTAAATTGATGTTATTTGGAGTTATTGCCTAGATGATTGTCGTTATTTATTTCCGCGTCGCATCTCGTGTAGGCTTGTGATCATGTTTGAAGACCCGAGCTGCGATGACGACCCGGGCTGTGACGATAGGGGAGACCTTCGACCCGAAGGAAGGGCCCAACCTCTACTACTCTACGACGACTACCGCGCAGGTGTCATGTCACTCCCAACCATGTAGATCTCATGCATGCTATTTAGTTGCTAGTGCTTTATTTATGATGCTTTGGATGATTGAAATGCATAGACAATCTTTTAGCCATGCCTTGGATTTGATATACCCTATTCCTTGAACTTCCTACCTTTGGGACTAGCTACAGATCCCTAGCTAGTCCCCGATATATACTATTCATACAGTTTACCTGTTCCGTGTTATGGAGGGATCTCTGGTTTGGACCGAGATTGGGATATCTCGGTATTCTAGCGTGTGTTTTGGGTGAGTGTGTTACCTTGACGTGTTACCGCGGGAGCGAGCCACTTTGGTTACTTGTGAACGCCTGTCTAGGGGAGATGCGACCTGGCCTCCCGCCCTAGCGGCGTGTCAGACGGTGGGAGTTGGTGAGTGCTCGCTCTTGCAATTAAGGACCGATCGACAGTTTAACCATGATCTTTGGGCTATTTTCGTACAAACCGTTCGCCTTGTTATGGGCGGGGTTCGGTCCGAGAACTAGTAGGTGGATGGCATCCAGCCTGTAGGCGGACCGGTGTGGTCGTGTGAGGGGGACGGGTTATACCCCCGAGTAGACGTCGCCCCGGCTCCTCCGGGGATGGTTTCACAGCTTCGAGGCCCTGCTGGCAAGTTTCGCGCCCCAGTCAGGACGAGTCAGGCTCGGAGAGGCAGGAGAGTGCCGTCCACTGCTAGGTCTCCGGTCGTTAGGTAGGGATGTGGATCGGAGGCATCTGATTCTGCCCTATCCGGCGGGTCCAGTTGTACAACCTCTGCAGAGTGTTAAACCTATAGCTATAGTTCGTGTCCACTGGTATGGACAGCCCACGGGTCTGTTACTCTGGCTAGTCTTTTCTTGTGCTGCTTCTCTCCCCCGAGTGTGTGAGCCCGGCTTGGTGCCGTTGAGATGTGGGGTAGGAGTTGGTGACCTCACATCGCAGAAAAGAGTGGGATGCTGTGTCTCGGCTGAGATCCAGTGTGTTGGTGTTCTTTTCTCGGTTGGGGTGTTGACCCCGGAGGCGTTGGCCTCGTAGGTGTGGATCTCCTCGGAGATGGTGACCTCTCTGCTTTACCGCTTACTTTGATGTTGCTATCGCTGCTTGCATAAACTTACTACAGCCAGATATAGGTTTATCCATGCATACTAGAATTCATCCACCGCTTTTGCTCTTTGTTGGGAAGCTGACATGACCTACTCGCTTATCGGGTAGATGGTGGACTTTCAGACTCGGAATCCGACTACGACCTCGACGGCAAAGGATGGGAAGACTAGAGCTGGTCCTACACTCAAGTTTGCCTGTGGAGCTGGAGACGCTTCGCTTCGATAGATCCGCTGCGTAGATGTTTTACCTTTCTTGTTTAGTCCAGTTGGACTTGTACCCGGCTTATGCCAAAATGTTGTACTCTGATGTATTAATAAAATAATGTAATTTCCCCTTTATTCCTGTGTTGTATGGATTTGTACCACTTGAGACAGGGATTGCACGTGATAGCCACTTCCTGGGACTATCACAGAGGTGCAGAGGATCGGGTTTCCAGTTTTGGAAATCTGGTTCGTTTCAGGTGGTATCAGAGCCGTACTTGACCGTAGGACGAGCCCTAGCAATGGCCGATAGTTTAGAATAGCCCAAACATCCTTGATTGAGTATATACTCCTTGAATTCTATATAAACCCCTTGAATTCTACTATTACATCCTTGACTTCTCACTAACTAACTAACTAACTTACTAACAACACCTCTACGTGTTCGCTGACCTATGGAGAACCACGGATGTCACTTGATCAAGACCAAGCAATACTACGGAAGGATGCCATGTACAAGACAAAGACAACTACCACAATGACAGCTATGGAGATTGGGTACAGGGAAAAGATGAAGTTGACTCTACAGGACTTAACTGGACTACCCCCTGTTGAACCCTCAATACCAGTTTACACTACCACAGTTGCCCTACATTGGAATTCAGACTACCGAAGATGGAATAGACTGCCACCTTAATGCCACATGAAGTCTGCATACTAGAGAAGCAACAAGAACCATATGCACCCTTCCATCTCTGTTGAGAACGAAGCTTGGACAAAGTCACTTGGAAGATGATAAGTTGAGATTCTAATTCCACGTGCGCCCACATAAGGAACTAGATATCTACTATATGGATGTGGCACACGTAAGCCTAGATACAGGAGTCGGAACCCCCTGAGGCACCTGCAGCTCAACATTTGGACAAAGACCCATCAACTGGAAGCTACACGAATAGCGGAGTCGCCAAGGATTAAGATAACATAACGAGTTACAGCTACATGAGGCAAAGAATGGGTTGAACAGTTATGATCACCCTAGAAGCAAGCATCCCCTACTTGGAGTAAGAATTTGTTAAGATTACAATATGGAATTCCCCTTTGAAGAGAAGTATGAAATTTGGATGCCTGGATTTGAATCTCCCTAACCGACTAGAATTGATGATGGATTAAAATGAACATATGAGAAACACGGGGCACATATGTAATGATAAACATAGAGCACCCCCTTTGGAAGGACAAAGCCATGAGAACCATGGCTAAAGAAGAGTAGTCAAACTAAGATGGAGTATCTGAGTTAAAAGAATTGGACAAGAAGCATTGGACTAAGATGAAGAAGAATATAACTTCCTACCATAGGATCCCCTACGCCTCTCAGGCTACATATGGGACCCCTTCAGTCGGAAGGATGGATTTGGTAATTGGACCCTAACTCAGAGGATCATAGAGGTAGCAATTGCTACATGATACAACATCAAAACTACACGAGTCAAATGGATAGCAATAAGTCATGTGACTCGAAGAGGAATATGAAATACCATTTTACCAGTTCTCGATCAAGCGAGCACGAAGAAGATTTTCACCAGCCTGTTTCAGAAGGATCAACACCGAGATGTCAGATGGAACGTATCCTTTCAAGTGATGCAACACTAACCTTAGTGAAACTCCCACAAGTGCCCACGATATACTAGTATGCTTTTCCTTGGTGTATTCTCTGAGGTCTTAGGAGTCAGCCTCGAGATACACGTTTGTTTGGTGCATTGCTTGAGTGATTGGATCTTAATGGTCTTATGGTTGTTATGCCTCTTCATGCTTGTGTGAAATTGTACTAAGTGCTATGCTTGCTAGATTCATTAGATGACTCCTTGTAGAGACCTTAGCTTACCAAACCCTACAAGACCAAGAGCTTGAAGAATGAAGACCGAAGAGACAAGCTTAATAACAAGACCAATCCTTAGAAGAAGAGAAGAACCTCTCGCAACCTTGACAAATCAGACCAAGGTTACAGATGAGTTACCCGAAGATCATTGGAATCGAGTTTGCAACCCAGAGAATGAGTACCAGAGACTTCGAAACCACGAAAGCTCAGAAGTGCATGTACCTCTATGGAAGCATATGTTGGTTAAGAGCAGCTTCAGGTTGAGATTGTAGAGCAGGGACAACTCAACACACTGCAAGTGACCTACGACTTGGAAGGCAGAATTCGGGAAGCTCAGAAAGGTTGCTCCGAGGTTTGGGAGCTCAAGGAGCTGATGGAGAAAGGAAGAGTTGAGGATTACCGTGTGGACGAGCAAGGCACGGTGTGGCTGAAAGATTGGATCTGTGTGCCGAAGAGCAAAGAGATTCGAGAGCAGATTCTGAGAGAAGCCCATGATTCAAGGTACTCCATTCACCCAGGAAGCACAAAGATGCACCAAGATTTGAAACAGAGGTTCTGGTGGAAAGACATGAAGAAGGACATAGCCTACTACGTGGCTTGTTGTGACACGTGCAGCAGAGTGAAGATCGAGCACCAGAGGCCTGCAGGACTGTTGAAGCCTTTGGATATTCCTCAGTGGAAGTGGGATGACATCTCCATGGACTTTGTGGTGGGACTACCCAGGACACAGAAAGGCAACGACTCTGTTTGGGTCATAGTGGACCGACTAACAAAGGTAGCTCACTTCGTACCGGTGAAGAACCGTTACACGACAGACCAGTTGGCGGACCTGTACGTGTGTCACATACTCAGGCTACACGGAGCCCCGAGGAGCATAGTGTCTGACAGAGGGTCCCAGTTCGTAACAAGGTTTTGGCAGAGTTTCCACGACCGGATGGGGACCACACTCAGCTACAGCACAGCTTTTCACCCTCAGACGGACGGGCAGACTGAGAGAGTAAACCAGGTGTTGGAGGATATGCTGAGAGCTTGCGCTTTGACCTACGGCACGGATTGGGAGAGTAGTTTGGCCTATGCAGAGTTCTCTTACAACAACAGCTTCCAAGCAAGTCTCAAGATGGCACCCTTTGAGGCACTCTATGGGAGGAAGTGCAGGACACCTTTGATGTGGTCAGAAGTAGGTGAGAGGATGGTCTTTGGAGCCGATGCTATCCAGGAAGCTGAGGAGAAAGTGGAGAAGGTTCGAGACAACCTAAGAATTGCCCAGAGCAGGCAGAAGAGCTACGCCGACCGACACCGGAGAGACTTGTCGTTCGAGGTGGGTGACTTCGTCTACTTGAAAGTGTCACCGATGAGAGGAACCAAGAGGTTTGCTGTGAAGGGAAAGCTTGCCCCGAGGTACGTGGGACCGTACCGGATCGCTCAGAGAGTTGGGAAGCTCGCTTACAGGCTCGCACTACCAGAGGAGATGTCCGCTGTACACCCCGTGTTCCACGTGTCACAGCTGAAGAAGAGTGAGAAGGAAGTGGAAGCAAAGCAAGTCCCGGTGGAGATACTTGACCTGCAGAACACCCTGGAGTATGCAGAGTACCCCGAGAAGATCTTGGATAGAGCAACAAAGGAAACCAGGAGGACCACAATTCCTTACTGCAAAGTGTTGTGGAGTCACCACACGGAGCGAGAAGCAACCTGGGAGAAGGAAGCCGACCTCAGGAGAGAGTTCCCTCACTTGTTTGAGGGAGAGGATGGAGCTTAAATCTCGAGGACGAGATTCCCGGTGGTGGGGGAGAATGTAACAACCTAGAAAATTAAGTTATGAAAATGTGAGAAAATTTGAACTTTTCTTTTGTTGATGATGTGACACCATATTTAAACCCTCTCTAGCCTCTCTTCCTAAATTCCTAAATAAATAAAACCAAAAATATAAAAATATATTTTCAAATTATGTGATTTGGAGTTTATGGATTTTATTTGGTTTTTATTTGAGTGTGTTTTGAATTTGAAAGTATTCAAATTCAAACTATGGTTTAACCCCTTAGTTCAAAACTAATTTCAAAACCTAGTTATCTAACTTGGGCCAGCTATCAGCTGCACAAGTCCACCCGAACACCCTTAACTCAGGCCCATGAGCAACCTAACCCTGGCCTCTTTTCTTCTCAACCGAAGCCCGCCCACCTCGGCCCGCATTCCTTTCCCTGTTCTTCGTTTCCCTCGGTCTAGGACCGAGTCGCGTCCGCGCCGCCGCCGCGCCCCGAGCTTGTGCGCGTGCGACCCCGGCCAAGGGACAGGTCCCCGACCGTGCCCGTGGCATGAACGCCGAGCCAGGCGGCCGCGCCCACGCACCGCCCGGCCTTTTCCCTTTCTGCCCTCGCACCGTGACGCGACCGCGCCCCTGCTAGCCACTCCCGTGCTGCCAAGTCAGCCGCCGCGCCGTAGCAGCCACTAGGAGCCCCAGACGTGACCCTTCTACCCTTGCCGCAACGTGCCCGAGCTTCTAATCCCCCGGGCGAGGCCCCTGCAGCAAGGCATCAAGCAATTGGGGTCTTGCCCCTTTCCTCTGTTCGTCGCCGGGAGGAGAGAAGAGGGGGAAGGGAGAAGAGAAGGGGAAAGGGGAAGAAGACGGAGGCGCATCACCACCGCGCCAACCCGCTGAAGCCGGAGCACACCCAGCCGGAGCCGCTCGTGAGAAGGGGAAGGCCGACCGCGACGAGGCCACCGTCGGAGCAGAGCAGGGACGCTCCACCGCGAGCTCCTTCACCTCTTCACCGACGCGTTCTCCACGGCCACACCTACACCTTCGCCCCGCCGTAAGCAATCCGCCGGCCTGCTTCCTTCCCTTCTTCCCCGGTCTTTCCTGTGATGAGTGGGAGCGCGCCCCTGCGCTGCGCCGCCGGCCTTCGAGCCGTGCACATGTCCGTGCGTTCGTCGCCGTGGAGTACCCCAACGCCGCGCCGGTCGTCACCGTCCTTTCCGCCGTGCTGTCAAGCGTCTGTGTCCGGCCTTCGTGCCGTGGTGATCCTTGCAGGTGCTCTGCTGCGGTGCCGCTTCACCGTCGAGCCGCGACCCTGGGTTACCAGGTCCCCCGTGCCAGTCCTCGTCGTGTCGCGCCTGCGCGCGCACGCACTCAGGCCGAGCGCACCCACGCGCCTGGTCGCGGTAGAAGCGCTGCTTGCTGCTGATCTAAATCCCGCTCGCTTTTCTGCTTAAATCGAGCTACATCATCGTGCTTCGCCGCCGCGCTGCTCGCCGCACCACGTCTCGCATTGCCAATGCAGTAGGCCGAGCCGGCCCTAGGGGTTCCCGTCGGGCCCCCGGCCGCGCAGTGAAGCCGTGTGGTTTGCTCAGCACCGCCGCGTCGCATCTTCTTGTTTCTGTCTTTCTTCGCAGTGCTGCTCGTCGCACGTCGTGTCACCGCAGCACGCCTCGCCGCGCCGGGTCTACCGTCATGTCGCGCCGCGCAACGGCCACACAGGTCCAACCCCAAGACCATGGCCGTGTCAAACTCTTCGCAAGACCCTAGAGCTTTCCCCCGAGCGCTTGTGTGGACACTGGGACCGTCGCCGCCGTCTTTTCGTCGCACATCGTCGCCGCCGGACGAGCACCCAGGCATGCCGGCGCACGAACACGTGGCGAGGGGTGCCTTTACACCCCAGTTTACTCTAGGGATCCCCGCCAGACTTCTCTGGTGCGGGATCGGAGGAGCTGTGGGCCGTGCAGCCCAAGACGGCCCACCTCGGCCCTTTTCTTTTTATCGGCTGGACTTTGAATTTCGTTCAGGGAGTTCTAATGGACTTTGCTCTGTTAGCCCAGTAGGTCGAGTCCATTGGGCCGAAATCAGCCCACCAACACTTTGGGCCCAACTTCGGCCCACTAAACCTGCTGACCGCTGACATCATGTTGACGTCAGCAATATTTTAATAAAATTATTTTCTGATTTATAAAAGGTTTTAATAAATGTTTTATAAATCCCTTTTCCTTCAAAAATTCTAAACTAATTATCCGGAGCTCCGAAAATTATGAAACCACTTGCGTTGGTTTCATAATTTCGAGGTACTCGCTGCTACCCTATCCTTATCCTCTCTTACCCATGAACCAAACCTTGTTTTGCCTTGCGTACTTGGAGTAGGATTCGTGGCCGCTACCGCCACTGCGCTATTGTGGGTCTGGGACGCCGGAGCCCCACAACTAGCCACTAGCGTGCCGCGGACAGGAATAACTACCCCAGGTCATGTTCACACCGCTCCCTTGCTTGCACTTCTTCCACCGCTTTATACCGCAAACCCGCTCTCGCTCTGCTTTGCTTCGAGCCGCGTAGCACGCGTCGTACCAAGTGTTAGTACCTAGAAGGCCGCGCGAGATGGACGGCCGTACCATGAGCAGAGGCCTTTGCTTCAAGCACGGCAACCCCGCGTTGCAACCTGGCTACTACACCAGGGTTATCGTCGCATCGCTAACGCTTGTTCCATCGTGCTCTTGAGCACGCCTTATCGTATCATCACCCTTTTGGCCGACCGTAACTCGATTCCTTTCCCTCTCTCGGTGCTGCCACCGCACACCTTGTTCTGATAATGCCTTACCTAACTCGTTCCGCCTTACTCCTCTCTCTTCATCCTCTGAGCTTCCACTTTATTGCACCTATCTGTTGCGCTAATACCTTGCAGGCGCAATCATCAAGGCCCTTAGCCTTTGATCGACAACCCAACCTTGAACTAACCCTTCTCTCTAACTTGTCTTCTAGTATATAAAGCTAGTAGCTTAAAACTATTTTATTATCAAACTAATTACTTTGATTTCCTTAAATTAAACTAGTGCTGCTTGTAGCTAGAATCAGATTTATTTGGTTCTTCTAAATTGATGTTATGTGGAGTTATTGCCTAGATGATTGTCGTTATTTATTTCTGCGTCACATCTCATGTAGGCTTGTGATCATGTTTGAAGACCCGAGCTGTGATGACAACCCGGGCTGTGACGATAGGGGAGACCTTCGACCCGAAGGAAGGGCCCAACCTCTACTACTCTACGACGACTACCGCGCAGGTGTCATGTCACTCCCGACCATGTAGATCCCATGCATGCTATTTAGTTGCTAGTGCTTTATTTATGATGCTTTGGATGATTGAAATGCATAGACAATCTTTTAGCCATGCCTTGGATTTGATATACCCTGTTCCTTGAACTTCCTACCTTTGGGACTAGCTACAGACCCCTAGCTAGTCCCCGATATATACTATTCATACAGTTTACCTGTTCCGTGTTATGGAGGGATCTCTGGTTTGGACCGAGATTGGGATATCTCGGTATTCTAGCGTGTGTTTTGGGTGAGTGTGTTACCTTGACGTGTTACCGCGGGAGCGAGCCACTTTGGTTACTTGTGAACACCTGTCTAGGGGAGATGCGACCTGGCCTCCCGCCCTAGCGGCGTGTCGGACGGTGGGAGTTGGTGAGTGCTCGCTCTTGCAATTAAGGACCGATCGACAGTTTAACCATGATCTTTGGGCTATTTTCGTACAAACCGTTCGCCTTGTTATGGGCGGGGTTCGGTCCGAGAACTAGTAGGTGGATGGCATCCAGCCTGTAGGCGGACCGGTGTGGTCGTGTGAGGGGGACGGGTTATACCCCCCGAGTAGACGTCGCCCCGGCTCCTCCGGGGATGGTTTCACAGCTTCGAGGCCCTGCTGGCAAGTTTCGCGCCCCAGTCAGGATGAGTCAGGCTCAGAGAGGCAGGAGAGTGCCCTCCACTGCTAGGTCTCCGGTCGTTAGGTAGGGATGTGGATCGGAGGCATCCGATTCTGCCCTATCCGGCGGGTCCAGTTGTACAACCTCTGCAGAGTGTTAAACCTATAGCTATAGTCCGTGTCCACTGGTATGGACAGCCCACAGGTCTATTACTCTGGCTAGTCTTTTCTTGTGCTGCTTCTCTCCCCCGAGTGTGTGAGCCCGGCTTGGTGCCGTTGAGATGTGGGGTAGGAGTTGGTGACCTCACATCGCAGATGAGAGTGGGATGCTGTGTCTCGACTGAGATCCAGTGTGTTGGTGTTCTTTTCTCGGTTGGGGTGTTGACCCCGGAGGCGTTGGCCTCGTAGGTGTGGATCTCCTCGGAGATGGTGACCTCTCTGCTTTACCGCTTACTTTGATGTTGCTATCGCTGCTTGCATAAACTTACTACAGCCAGATATAGGTTTATCCATGCATACTAGAATTCATCCACCGCTTTAGCTCTTTATTGGGAAGCTGACATGACCTACCCGCTTATCGGGTAGATGGTGGACTTTCAGACTCGGAATCCGACTACGACCTCGACGGCAAAGGATGGGAAGACTAGAGCTGGTCCTACACTCAAGTTTGCCTGTGGAGCTGGTGACGCTTCGCTTCGATAGATCCGCTGCGTAGATGTTTTACCGTTCTTGTTTAGTCCAGTTGGACTTGTACCCAGCTTATGCCAAAATGTTGTACTCTGATGTATTAATAAAATAATGTAATTTCCCCTTTATTCCTGTGTTGTATGGATTTGTACCACTTGAGACAGGGATTGCACGTGATAGCCACTTCCTGGGACTATCACAGAGGTGCAGAGGATCGGGTTTCCAGTTTTGGAAATCTGGTTCGTTTCAGAGCTCGTGCAAGCAGACGCCAAAGGCCCCTAGGAATACACGGTCACCTCGGCGCGGCCCCAGCCCTGGGGTGGAGCTCCTGGGCTTGCGCGAGGCGCGACGCGGCGGTGCTCTCGGTGTGGTGGTTCGGCAACGCGGCGTCAGCGGCATCCGCGATCTCGCAGCTCCTGTCCTTGTGCTGCGCGCGGGACTCGGATGCATACGCGCGCGTGCACGCATAGACGCGGCGATAGCAGCTGCCTTAGGCGTGTGTGTATGCACGCAGCATGGTAGTGCACGGGGCACGAGGCGGCGACAGACGGTGGTGACATGTTAGCAGCGGCGCAAGGAGAAACAGCAGCAGAGTGGCGCGCACAACAACCAGAAGCTCAGCGCAGTCATGGCTAGCACGCGGGTGTGCTTGCCAGGGCACATGCGCGCGCACAGGCCTTGCCTGGCTGCGACATGGCCGGCCGGCGCGTGTGGTTGCCCGACGAACTGAGTTCGCGGCGCGGCGCAACAGCAGCGGCGACAGCAGTGAGGCACCTGCAGAGATGACCATGCCACGAAGGCCGGACACGTGTGCGCGACAGCTCAACGGAAGGTGTGGGGGTGGCCGGAGTGGTGTTGGGGTTCGCCGTGGCGGCGTACGCGTGACGGAGCTCGGCTCGAAGGCCGCCAAGACACCACAGGCAAAACAAGGCGGAGGAAAGAGCAAGGACGTGGAGAGGCTCACGTTGGGGCGGAGGTGAAGATGTGGCCGTGACGAGCGCGTTGGGGTAGCGGCGGTGATGTTCACGGCGGCGGTCCTGCTCTGCTCCGGCGGTGGCTTGACGCGGACGGCTTCTTCCTCTTCATGGGCGGTGCCGGTCCTGGGGGCTCCGGCTTCAGTGTGACGACGCGACGGCGACAGTGACACGCCTCTCTTCTTCCTCTTCCCCCTTCTCTCCTCCTCTTTCCCCCTTCTCCTTTCTCCCGGCGGCGGAACAGAGGTGGGGAAAAGATCCCCAACTGGCGAGAAAGCCAAATGGGGCTTGGCCTTGGGGCTTGTAGGTGTGTGCGGGATCAAGGGAACCAAGGAAGCCATGTGGGGCTTGGCTGTCTCCTCCCCCTTTGCCTTGGCGGCGAAGGCGCAACGCACGGGACGCAGGCTTGCTTGGCGCGCGCAGTTCCGCAGGGGCAAAGCAGTGATTAATCAGGGGAGCAGGATGTGGGGCCAGCTAGGCGTGCGTGCCAGCTCGGTAGAGCTGCGCGGCTGGGTGCGCGAGAGCGCGAAGCAGGCGCGGCGACGGGGTGCGGCTGCACCCGGCGCGGCGGGGAGGAAGAAGAGCAGTGCGCCGCGGTCGGTCCCACTTATCGGTGAGACAGAGACGGCGGGGGTGCGGGATGAAGTGGTGCTGGGCCGGAAGATGGGCCGCGCGGAAGGCTGAGGTGCCACGGTGATCGCGGGACGAGAGTAGGAGGGGTTTAGGTAGACTAGAGCACAAGTAGGCTGGCCCAAGATAGGTTAGAGGTTTTTGAATTTAGTTTTGAATATAGTTTAAACTTTATATTTGAATTTGAGTTTATTCAAATTCAATACACACTCAATATATCCAAATAAAATCCATAAAATCCAAATCACTTACTTTTACCATAATTTGAATTTATATTTTTATATTGAGGGTTTATTTATATAGAAATTTGTGAGAGGCTAGGATTTAAATTAGGGTGTCACTCAACAAATAGTCGAAAGTTCAAATTTTCACACATTTTCATACTTCAAATTTTTTGGGATGTTAGAACTTAAATGCTAAGGATGGAATTTGGATTCAAGTAGGTGAGAGTCAATGCTTGAGTGAGAGAGGAGCAAATGCTACTGCTGTGGCGCGGGGAAGAAGAAGAATACTGTTGGGGGCCAGGGAGGTATAAATACCTCCAGATCCAGATCTGCAACAGCTCTTTTTGAAATCTCAGAACCTCTGGGCTTTTCCTAGAACTTCTGAGAACCAGAAGTCTTCAGTTGACAGACAGGAAGTAGTCCGGAACTTCTAGGATAAACACAAAGGTTGTGGGAACAGAGAATGGAGAAGCAAAGCTACAGCTGATAGGACTTTTGTGGCTGGGATGATTTGTTGGTTTGTGAAGATCTTTACGCACTTGGTTCCACCCAAAGCCACTATTAGTATCCCTCTTGATATTACGGCTTGTCCTATACTCAAGTTCAAAACAAAAAGAAATTAAACTACCATCCTTGAGCCATAGCAAGCCATCCTTTTCGAATTAGGGGTCTCCTTTCATTCCTTTGCACCTTACATCAATTATAAACCTATGACATACACTTAGAAGCTCATTAGTTCTTTAATTGAGTGGTCAACATCACCAAAACCCACTTTGGACTTGATTGCACTTACACTCCGCCGGGCCAGCCTGCCGCCGGACCTCCCTCTATGTCCGGTGGTGAGCAGCAGCCCCAGCAACCCCACCCCCTAAACCTAAAATTCTAACCCTGTCAACCTCAAACCCTAACCTCGGCAGCTCTACTCTCGCCGGCGGCTAGCCGAAGTCGGAGAAGAAGGGACGTGAGGGTGAAAAAAATCGAGTGCTGGGAGGGGGGAAACACCCGGGTATGTGTTAACAATGCACGTCTCCAGCCAACACAGATTGAAAAGCTTTAGCTGGGCTACTGCTATAATGTGTATGACTGACTAACTCATCATGCATGCAGCTCAGTGAATTTTTTTTAGATTTTTTTGAATTTCCAAAAATAAATGTCGGTTCCAAAAAAATTCAAAAGTAGACATCCACCACCGTTTGAAATGACGGCAGCTGACAACCGCTACTGAAAACGGCAGTTACATGTCCTGCCGCCATTTCAAACGGCGGTTAGATCTACCGCCAGTAAAGGCTAGCGGGGTAGGCTGGTTCGACGGGTCCCAGAGTGGAACCACCGTTGGAAGGGGCGGTTACACCAACCGTCATTCCAAACGGCAATTGCAGGCTGAGAAACCACCGTTTGAAGTGGAAGTTGGCATAGCTGTCGTTTCAAAAGGTGGTTTGCTCCCACCTCTATATAAGGTCGTCCCTGGCTGGTTGGCTGGGTCACAAAAATTAGAAAAAAAGAAAGAGGGGCTTGAGAAGAGAGGGAGAAGGGAGGGAGGAGAAGGAGAAGGAAGGAAGCGAGCGAAGCTCTGCCGGATCTCTGATTTCAGGTATTCAGTCTATTTGCACTCTCTCTTTACTTGTAATTATTGTAATTTTGTTTAAGTACATTTCTGTAGATCTAAACAAGTATATTTGTGTTTTACTATATTTAAGTAGTGTTGTGTAGTACATTTAGTAGATTATGATTTACTAGACTTAGTAGTCTTATTCGAAGCAGTGTAGTTTAGAATCACTAGATCTAGTGTAGTTAAGATTCGAACCAGTGTAGATTATAATCACTAGATCTAGTGTAGTTAAGATTCGAAGCATTGTAGTTTACAAACACTAGATTAGTTATTAATAGTGGCATTATCTCAGGCATGTCAGAAACAATCCGTGTCCAGTTGTATTATGGGCCAGGAGAAATTAGGTATGGTGAAGAAGGTGTTGATTTGTCATTGTTTAGTACAGTCACGGGAGAGGTTAAAAAAGCCGCTCAAAGAAGTTGGGAGTCCATAACCACCTGACTGTACAGAGCATTCTCACTAGATTCAGGACAATATGGGTTGTCTGTAATGGCACTATTCAACAGATGTTATCTGCCGTACTAGGAGCTTATGCCACTTGAAGGCACTGCAAATTGGAGGAATTACGTCATAAATGCATGTCAAAGTGGTTGTCTGGTGGTTCTGCTTGTCCAAGTTTATTAGAAGACCCAAGTGAATCAGGAACCCGAGGGTAATGAAGAAGGTGGAGGTGGTCTTGATGTAGGTGAGGGTGGTGAAAAGGATGGCGGTGAGGGTAGTGAAGAGGGTGGAGGTGAGGGTCGTGCAGAGGTTGCAGAGAGTGGTGCAGGAGGAGAATTTCATGAGGTGGAAGGAGGTGTTGTTGATGAGGGAGAAGAAAATCCGGAAGTACTAAGACAGTATGAGGGGGAGTTGGAAGATGACCAACGTGGGTTGGAAGCGGAGTCCTCTGATGTTGAGGATGATTAGTATGATGAGGATGTGCCAAGAGATTGGCAGAACTATGATTTCTCACGGCTTGATGTCAATGAGGGTGACAATGTGCCCTGGGAGTACAAGGAGAATGAGATTTATGTTGGTGCCTTGTACCCCACTACAGAACATCTGAAAGATGCAGTGAAGAGGTGGGCCACCTTGACTACCCAAAGAGAGTTCAGGGTACTCAAGAGTTCTCCGAAGATATATGAAATATGTTGTGTGAAGCCTGACTATCCTTTTCGAGTGTATGCATCCAAGGGCAAGTGGTAGGATTGCTTAAAGGTCGTATCGGTGGTGGATCACACATGTATACTTGAGATGTTAGATGCAAGGCACAGAAATATATCGGCTGGTTTTGTTGCTAACCACATGTACCCACATATAGTGGATAATCCTACTTATGAGCCGAAGTCCATTATCTGTGCAATTGAGGAAAGATTCAGATACAGGATTGGCTATGGTAAGGCATATAGTGCGAAGAAGAAGGTGTTGGAGCATAAGTGGGGTACTTATGAAGCATTTTACAACAATCTGTCTCGCTTGCTGCACACAATAGTTCATATGAATCCAAACAACTACTATGATATCAAGACTTATGCTTGCCCAGAGAAACCAGGCAAGCTCGTGCTTGAGCGGTCATTCCTAGCATTGGGACCCTGCATTGAGGCATTCAAACATTGTCGACCGGTCCTGTGCATAGATGGCACTTCCTGACTGGGAAATACAAAGGAACAATTCTTACAGTAGTTGCAGCTGACGGTAACAATCAGTTGATACCGTTGGCTATTGCTTTTGTGGAGGGAGAGAACGGTGACAGTTGGTGGTGGTTTCTGGAGAGGCTGAAGATGGTTGTGGTGCAGGATGTGCGGAACGTGTGTTTCATACACGATAGGCACAAAAGAATTTTGCAAGCGATCAGTGACATGAAAGAGGGCAGCCATGAGCGTTATAGAGAGGCATTGTGGCCACATATTACAAGTAGGTGGTGCACTAGGCATATGAAAGCAAACTTCCATAGTCAGTTCAAGAACAAGACTTTGGCAAAATTGTTTGAGCGGTTATGCAAGCAGATTCAGCCAAGCAAGTTCGAAGAACTTTGGAAATAATTAGATGATGGCACCAAGAAGGCATCACAAGAGATAGCAAAGAGGCCAGTGAATCCAAAACCAGCCGCAGAGCCACTATCTCTGGAGAACGTAGGGCTAGATGGTCCTACTATCAGACGGAGAAGAGGGCGCGCTGTGAAAACCTTCAGCCAGTGGATTCAGAATGAGCCAAGGGAAAAATGGTGCCTCCTTTATGACGACAGCAGTGCAAGGCATGGGATAAATACCATAAATTTTGCTGAGGCTTACAACGTTGTGCTGCATGGTGCAAGAGTTCTTACTCTAGTTGGAATCATTCAGTTCTTTTTGTACTGCACAATGCGGTACTTTTATGACCGGAGCAAGGCAGCACATGCAGCTATGATGATTGAGCAGTCTGTTGACCTACAACACCAGAATGACCGAGTACTTAGACCAGAAGCAGATAAAAGCTCTCCTTCACCAGGCCACTCCAACACCACTCCACCGTACTGGAAATGATGAAATTGAGTACACACATGAGGTTCAGTGCAAGGGAAAAGGGCGACTAGGCTTAGCACGTCAAAAAAGAACCCATTTCTTGGGTCTTGAGAACCAGATGTGCAAATGCAGTTGCAACAAGCCCAAATTACTGCACATCCCTTGCTCACATGTTATGGCTGCATGTTACGAGCTTGGGAATTTCAGCTAGGCTAGGTACGTGCCCTTCTACTATAAGAAGAAAACCATTTACAACACTTGGAACTGAACTCTTGGGGGGTACCTCACAATGGGGTCTTTCACTGAAGATTCAAAGGAGAATGCAACATACATACCGCATTCGAATCCAGAAAAGTGCCAAGGTGTTGGGAGATGGAAGAAGAAGAGAATTAGGAACAACATGAATGAATCAGAAGCTGGTGCCGCAGTGCAATTCTGCTCAAAGTGTAACAACACTGGGCACAGCTACAAGAGATGCCCTTCTGCACATTATGCTTGCAATGCACCAAGTTCGTCAAGTGCAGCACCTTCAGGATCTTCAGGGCGTAGACGTGGACGTCGTGGAATCATATGATCGTAGTTGTTTTGTAACAATAAAAACTTCTATTCGTGTGGGACTGCTATTGTGTTGTAATATTGAACCGCTATTGTATTATAATATTGACCCGCCATTTCATTGTGTCTCCATTAATCTATGTCATTTGCATTTTGTTTCATTTGTTACTAATTTCATTGTTTACAAATATTGAATTCCACACATTCACTAATATTCTAATTATCATGTTTTGTAGAGTGCAATGGCATCTCAGGTCCTGAATTGAACAAGGATTTGCTGACTATGAGGAATGACAAGGTTGCGGTGCCAAAGGAGATCCACATACCTATGTGCTACTATGGTGACAATTGCAAGCAAGTGAAGTGCAACGTTGTCAGATACGCTGTTGGCATTTCTTAACGTCACCACTAGTTGTACACCTAGAGGGAGCGTATAAGAACAACCTGGTATACCGCAAGCTCATGGAAATACCGCTGTAGCACTTCCCTAAGGAAGGAGAGTATTCCAAGGGTATCGAATCCAAGGAACGATGTGCACTATCTCCTACTCTAGTATAGATGATCCAAGGACGCAACACTGATTGATAGGATAGGTAGAAAGGATCTGCCTCGACCGAGCATAGAGTCTAGTTACGGTCTCTCAGGTATAACACTCACTTCGGGCGCCAGGCACATCCTAACTTTTTAGGGAGAGGCCAATGTGCTGACAACGAGCCCAACTCGGTACGCGACACAGAGGGTTTGCAAAGGGTCCAATAGGCTGTCACCACTACGGCCTACCTCTACGCTACGAACGTACGTGGTCTTCGAAGGGTAACCTATGGTCCAGACACCACGTCTACACCACTGACTACTACTACAAATCCGTGAGGGAGATACTAGCACTAGCTCAAGGTATGCTCTATCACTCATGCAAGATCACGAATGCACTTTGATCTAACTAGAAACATGTAGGAGCTTCACTTTACTGTAATAGACAAGCTGGCAAACTAGATGCAAACTTATGATCTAAGTCTACTAGATCGAAAGGGTTGTGTTCGAAGAACACAAGCCTCTAAACCAAGAACAAACGAAGAACACAAGAACAAAGCAACTAAGCCTGCATACGACTTTAGTCTAAATAGGAAATGTCGAAATACTCACTTTAGTCTAGTTGAAAAACAAAGGCACCGCTGAGGATCGTTCTTGAGGAAGATGTCATGAACATGACATGTCCTCAAGCCTCCCACCTCACTTCCTAGCACTAATCATATACAAAGAGCTCTCCTCTCCTAAAGAGAGAGGCTCCAAGCCAAAATGAAGAGGAGGAGAAGTGTGTGTCCAAGAATGAGACCCCTCCCCTTCTATTTATAGGCAAGGGGGAGGGTTGCCTCGGATGCCAAATGTCGCCAAAACATGCCAAACTACGCTCTAGGACCAATCAGGGGCCACCACGTGGAAGGCCACGATGAACGGGCACTAAGGTGGTTCGGCCAATCCAAGGATCGGCCGACCCCCTAGCTGCGCCTTTCGCGGTGTGCTTTCTCCCAGTGACTGATATGTGGGTCCCATGATCTATCCTCCGTGCATGGCAAGTTTCATGGTGGTTTGGGTCCCCGGTGGGCCCTTGGATCCTTGTGCTGCACACGTGGCGGTGTCTGATTTGTCGGGAGTTGCTTCACAAGGATTGATAAGGTGTCATGGACACATGGCATCTAATGTGGCACATGTCGCCACGTGGTCTGGTGTGGGTCCCACGGGGCCCACATGAAGAGGGTGATCTTGTCTTGTGCATAACTTTCCCATCCGGACTCCTAAGTATACAAATGATATATCTATTTCGATCGTCTCGACGAGCCCGTCGCAATGGTGCAGTCCAAATTGGCATTTGAGGATGTTTATGATGATGTCCTTTAATAGCCATTGGACTACTTGCTCTCAATTGTACTGTTTAGCACGTATTTTTAGTGCATCCTGCAACAAAAACTAGAAACACCAACACTTGTGGAAATCATCAGTATCAAGCCCTATTCTAGTGTTGATGATCGTTTTACATTTATTTTATGCAGGTATTGACGGTGTAAAAGTAGCACTTTTCAACTGTCAACAACACCCCCACACTTGACATTTGCTCGTCCCGAGTAAAGGGAGTCAGGTCAAGGTGAGACATGATATCCAAAGGTATGAAGCGAGCATAAGAGATATTCCAAACCTTACCTTGTACTTGTGAACTATGAAGTGTCTATCATGCTATCTTGGGTAGTTGATGAATGGAACGGTCATGAATCAAATCACTCCTGCTCATCATGTTAAGTAACTTGGGGTTTTGCAATAATTGTTCAAAACAAACCTTGCTTAGCTCCTCATTTGATTCTCTCAAATCGCTCAATGTGTATATGTCCTCACCAAGGCATTAGATTGCCTTTCTTCATCCTACTTCTAATGATGGCTATATGTGGAGCTCAGGGTAGGATAAAGGATAAGGCATACTTGTATCACACATATTGCAAAGTCAAAAACTAGATCCACAGAGAAAAACAAATCATACAATCAGATCAAGATGTGCACATGTATGGCTATGGGAGTATGGTAAGGTGGATACTAGGCCCAGAATGGGTGCTAGATATTACCATACATATATGATGAACGTGGGTTGATGGCAAGGTGGACACTAGCCCCGGAATGGACACTAGTTATTACCATCTAAGTTATGGAACTCCTTTTTGCATGACTATCTCTCTCCTTTTTCTCCTTTGCTTTGGACATGGGCTATTTTTCTTTTCTTTCTTTTTTTTTCTTTTTTTCATCATGCTTTGAGCATGTGTCTCTCTTTTCTTTTTTTCTTTTCCTTTTTTCTTTTCTTTTTTTCTTTTCTTTTTCATAGCCCATGTCTCTTGAAGGATACTTTTGGAGAGATACGTCACACCACTTATGGAGCTTTATTTTTATGAATGGATGAATGATACAATGCTAACTTCTAGTGTAGAAGCATAGCAAGGGGAAAAATGGGTGTGCACATGAATCTTGATCATGAAAGTAATGAAAAGAATTCTCACAAGGGTCACAGAATTTGACAAAGCTCAATGCAATAACAAGCAGCATATGACTATAAGGTTTTCAACTATGAACATCATATGGCTCTAGTAGGACGGTGGCATATCAAAGAGGAGCTTTGCAAAGGGTTTTTAGGTTTTCAAATAAAATTCCCAAGCACTCAAACATAAAGAGCGAAGATCATATCATCAAACCATATCACAAACACCAACTACTTAGATAAGCATGAGTTCCCTAATGATATTTGTTTACAAGCATCAAGACAATAAGTAAGGAATAAAACATATGCAAGCCAACCACAGGAATCATGTAGAGCTAGCATAGCACGAATTGCTGAGTTTGATTTCAAATGATAAGAATTGAAATTCAATCAAACTCATGGATAAAGGAGAGTGAGGTAGAGGGTGCACATACCATCGCTTCTGAAGGATAAGAGATCAAGGGAGACTAGTGGTGATTCGGCTGACCACAAGGTAGCCGACTCACTCTAGTTTACCTTTGCTCTTGTCATGAAGGCGTAGTCGATGTTATGCAGCACCTGTGTGGGAGTTCTCAAGTGGATATGTCGATGATGAGCTCGAGAGAACTCCCCCACACTGGTGGTTGATCCTGGTGCTATTCTTCAAACAAAGAGTGGAAACAAAAGAGGGACTCTACTGGTTCAAGAACCATAGAGCCTTTATTCAAATTCAAATATTTTTGGGTTTTTTTGTCACCATGTCATTTGCTCGAAAGGGTTAGACCAAGGTTACACATTATACACAAAGGGGAATATACTTACCTTAGACCTTTGAGAGGTCATATGTACCACCTTTGCATGTTGTGCAACATGAATCTGACACTTCAAATCACCTTCCCATCTGAATTTAGCTCAATGACTTACCCATTCGAATTTGACAATTTTCTGTAGGGGTTAGTCAGCATGCATGCAACCAAGATCTATGAAAATATAACTCCAAGGTTCATCAATCAAAACTCGACACCATGCCTTGTTTTGACTGAAGAAGACAGATTTTAACCTAAGCACAATGCTTAATTTAAAATAGTCTATGAATGTGTGAGTACTTCAAACATTCAAACCAGAGCGTAAGAACATAAATGAAGGAAGCAAGAAAGCATGATCAAGCTATTATCAACAAGGGACATAAGCATGAGCATAAGATGGTGAACCTCGGGAACCTCCTGGAAGGGCTATGTTTAATGTCAAAAGCAGGACTTACCTAGCTAGTGGGCAAGATGCAAGAGCTGACATCATCTCCACACCAGGATAAGATTTGGTGGAGGAGGAACTTTACTCAGGATGCTCACATACCTCCCCCACACTTGAAGTTTGCATTGCTAGGCAACAAAACTCAAGTGTGTGGTGATCAAGCTTCGTGTTGTAAATGTTCCCTCACCAAAGTGTATCTAGGTGTGTTGCAGCTGATGTGGCTCACATGTTCATCGGCATCACTGTCCATCTTTCTTCTCAATCTCCACCTGAAAGGTTAGTTACCAAAAATACCCGAAGGACAACTTATCCTAAAAACATGTTCTTGCTTTTATTCGAAAAGGGAAATAAAACCTATGCTAATCCAGGCTATCTCCTGGTAGTGCTTTGTTTATTTAAGGTCATAAGCTCGACCATGGGAACTTCATCTTGCAGCTATCGTTGGTGGTGTCATTCCCGTCTCACCACCAATACTTGATGTATCAATGAAGCTTCAGCTGCAAGGTTAGTGCCACAGTGCACACACGAAATCTGATATGCTTATGATAGACATATACATCTACAACCAACCTTCTGAACTTTATACAAAAGAGGACCATAAGGTGATTACAGCCCTCATGCGTGCTCATCGCACTAAGCATGTCTGACTCTGGAGGGACATGATGCGAGCATAGTCTATATGGTGAATCAAGAATGAAGCTACCATGCTCGTGCGTAGAATCCTTTCCTCCGGCCTCCAGAGTCAGTGCCTCGAAAGGTTCCATGGTGAGGACCAGGTGTGTCCGAAGACCAGTGGAGGGTCGCTCCTTAGTGATGAGTGATTGACAACATTGTGTGGACTGATGCTTGGCTAAGTGTGCAGGTACAGGTTGCGGCCTGACTCGTGTCGGTGCAGGTGAAGAACAAGCGTGAAAGGCCTTAAGCGTGGTGGCCTCCAGGTGATGGAGTGGTGAGTAGGCTTGGTTCGATGGACCCGGTGGCCGATGGGGTCAAGTGCGAGCCGTGCGAAGCAAGACTGGCAGGATGAAGTCGTGAACATGGGCCGATGCAAGGTAGCGGATGAAGCCCGAAGCTTGCACGCGGGGTTTGGTGGTTTGGCCACAAAACCATCGGTGGACGGTTTCTTGGTTTGGGCCTCAAAACTAAGCCCGGAGGCCCGAGGCGACAGAGACGGTGATCCGGGAGCTTCGGGAAGCTTTGAGGCGGGGGGCACGTGGCGTGATCGCGGGGCTTGCGTTGATGCTAAGCAAGGCCGTGGTGGAAGCGTGTCCGCTCGATGAAGACTTGACCAAAATGCCCCTGAGGGGTTGTATCTTCATTTCAAGCAGTAGGGGTAGCGTGGTCATTTACCTCCCTCCGATGGACTTCGTATAAATAGCGGAGAGGTGGATGGCATCTCTCTCTCTCTTGGACTCTATGGCTTTCTCCCCCAGTAGATTTCTCTGAACTGCTTCTTTTCCCTCTGGACTCCTTAGGCTAGACTCTTGTACAGAATCTGACCTCTGGATGTATGGAAGCATTTGGCGTTCCGGTGATCTCCTAGTCCTCTGTGATTTTCGTGTCATTTTTGGGGCTATTTTTGGGGAGTTTCGTTCTTCGCTCGATTCGGGGATTTGAGGGCGTTTCCTCACGGATTTCTTTGAGGGGATCATGGGTGGATGCCTTGCTCATGTTTGTGTGTGATCTTGACCCCTCAAACACCGTGGAGAGCCTTCGATTCATTCGTTTTTGGTTGGAGCCCAAGTTCATGGTGGTGCTTGTGTGATCCGCAATTCCCGGTGATTTAGGGAGTTAGTGGTCAAGATTTTTGGGGCATAGCATCCTTGTGTGTCGCATATCATCTCCCCAAAATCTTGTCTCAAGAGCTTCTACCGTTTGGGAGACCGGTGATGAGTTCTTGGAGTTGACCCCGCGGGTCTGGCGTTTTTGGTTCTGTTCGTGGCTTGCGGACAGTCCGCACGATAGCCGCGGATAGTCCGCGTGTGCTGGAGTTCGTCGCATGTTCTTCGTGTTCTTGCGCATTTTCATTTCGATCCGGTTTGCCCCTAGGGTTTCGTTGCAAGAGGTTTGGCGGACAGTCCGCGGGGGTTTCACGGACAGTCCGCGTGGCCGAGATTCTGGCGGACGGTCCGCGGGTCCTCCACGGACAGTCCGTATTTTCGGGGTGCGGCTCTGGTATCTCTGGTGCTTATTACAAACAGTCCACGCTGTACCTGCGGATAGTCCGCCGTACCCTAGCGGACGGTCCGCCCGTACTGCACGGACAGTCCGCGCCTGGCATTTCCAGATTGTGCCAAGTGCTTTGATTCTTGTCCAGTTGCTTCCGCTCTTTGCTCCTAGGCTTGTCTCTCGTTCTTCTAGGCTTGTGTGTGCCTTGTTTGGAGCTTCCTTTGTGTGCGCAAGCGTTCAGAGTGGCAATCAGGGTATAGGCCGAGTTCGACCTACGGGAAGAATTTTTATCAGCTCCCATTCACTCCCCCCTCTCTGGTCGCCTTATTCGGTCCTTCAATTGGTATCAGAGCCGGTTATGGATCTTCTTGATTCTAACCAGTCTAAGATCCAAAGATGGGCGATTACGGTAAGGGGTCGGGTCCTCCGCACTTTGATGGCAAGAATTACTCGATCTGGGAGAGGCGCATGGGCGCGTTTTTGCGTGGGAAGGGAACTCTGATCTGGGAGGTCACTCAGAATACTCATTATGTCATCCCAGACAGTTTTCTGCTTCCAGGATCGCGGGACATATTTGAGGCCAACAGCAAGGCTGTTGATTACATGTTCCGTGCTCTCTGTGCCTCGGAGTTTGATCGAGTGTACGGAGAGGATGTGGCCGGAAAGATTTGGCTCAAGCTGAAGAATGCTCATGTTGGCAATGCCCAAGTGCAAGCCCGTATGTTTACTACTTACCGGAGAGAGTACGCATCTCCCCGGTGAGTCGACCGATGCTATGTTTCAGCGCTTCACTTGCATAGTCAACAACATGAGGGTCAATGTGACAGTGCTCCCATACACGGATCATGATCAAGCTATCAAGCTTTTGCATGCCCTGGATAGATCTGTGTGGGAAGCCAAGATCGAGGCCATTGAGGAGTCGAGCGCGTATGATACGCTGTCGCTTGATGAGCTGTTCTCCAAGCCCAGGTCTTCAGAGGTTGATCGTGGCTTGAGAGCCAAGAGCGAGAGCCCCACTGATCCTCGAGCGATGGTGGCCAGAGCGAGCGACATCGACTCGACATCAAGCGATGCTTCCTCCGACTCGAGCAGCGAGGAAGAACAAGAGAAGCGCAAGGACAAGCGGCACACGGGCAAGAACTTCACCGGCCTGAGCTTCGTCGCACAAGGAGGCTTTTGCGGCATGGCGCACTCCAAGAAGGGTGGGAAGCACAGCTCGGATTCGAACTCCGATTCCGATGACGAGGTACGACAAGATCCCAACTTCTTGCTAAAGGAGAATGCTAGGCTGAATGAGTTGCTTGACAACCGTGATGATGTGCTTAGAAAGACCAATAAGGAGAAGAGGGAATTTAGGTCTTTGTTGGGTGATGCTAAGGACAAGGTAGCTGAACTTGTATCCTTGCTTATGGATGCTAGAAATGTGATAGTTGCTTTGAAGTCTGCTCCTGTGGTCTCTGATGAGATTGATTGTGGTGACTGCTCAGTTTTTCTTGCTGATTTGACTGCTCTCAAGGAGAAGCATGCCTCTACTTTGGAGGAACTAGATGTTGTTAGGATTGAGTGTGATGAATTGAAGTCTAGGCCAGCTTTGTTAGGAGCTTGTACATCATGTCCTATTTTGCATGCTAGGCTAGATGAATCTCACACTAGGATTGTTTCTCTTGAGGCGGTATTGAAAGCTCCTCTTCCTACATCATGTTCAACCTGTGAAATGCATGCTTTGAAGAACATGGAACTTGCACACTATATTGATCGTCTGCAGGATGAAAATGATGAGCTTAGGAAATTGATGAGTTGATTGTCTGGGCATGAGCCACAATTGAGTTTGATGTTGGCTCAGTTCAAGAGGTTTGATGGTTAGGCGTTGGGGGCTGAGAAGAGTGGTGAGGGAGAAGAGAAAATTGGAGAGATCCCTACTCAACCACACACCATACCCATGAACAAATATGCACCCAAACCAAACCACTTGAGAAACAAGCTTGACACAACTCCAGACCCACCAGTGTTCCCCCAGAAAATAGAGAATTACCAGAAACCCATCAAGTTTGTGAGCAACCTGGGTAATGTCTTTGAGGGGAAATCAGGAGAGAAAGGTGTTGAGAAGCCCACAGAAAAGCCACCGCCTAAGCCAGTGCCAATCCGCTTCCATTGTGAGTATTGTGGGAGGGATGGGCACAAGGATGAGTTCTGTTTCCGGAGGAAGAGGGATGAGCGGTTTGCTAGGGAGATGGCAAACAAGGACAGGTACCACCTTGCTCGTGGTGTGCCTGAGCCTCGTAGAGGGCCTCTACCTAGGGGTGAGGTATATGTGCGTACAGTTCCCACTCGTGGAGGTGAAGGTGGAGGTGTGTTCCCACAGAGAGACAGGCGTGTTGGGTTTGGGCGTGGTGAGTTGGCTCGACGTGCTCCTTCTCGTGACCGTTACGAGTTTGGGAGGCACGATCGGAGCTCTGGGTCTCAGATGGACTACGGGCCACATTTTCCCCCTCGTGGTGCGCGTACTCCTCCAGTGAGACGTGACAGGTCCTTTGGAGGTAGGCGTGAGAGGGCTCTGCCTAGAGGTTTTGGGAGGATGGATTTTGCTAACCCTTCTTTTGAGCAAATGGCTCAGCACTGGTTTAACTCTTTTGGTACTAACCCCAGTGTTGAGTCGCTTGCTCATTCTCGTCCTCGTTTATTATTACAGGTGGGAGGCTTGGAGAACTTTTGGTTGATCGACTCTGGTTGCTCAAGACACATGACTGGAGATCGTGGGTGGTTCTCCAGCCTCACCCCGGTGAGTACGAGGGAGTACATCACTTTCGGGGACAATGGGAGAGGACGAGTGCTTGCTGAAGGTATGGTGAAGGTGAGTAGCAAGGTGACCTTAAGAAGTGTGGCCCTGGTCAAGTCACTTGGTTTCAACCTGTTGTCAGTATCTCAATTACTTGATGAAGGTTTTGATGTTCGTTTTAAGTCGGGTGCTTCTCGTGTGCTTGATTCTCGAGGCGATCTTGTCTGTACGATCGTCCCCGATGGTCAAATCTTTCGTGCCGACTTTTCCTAGTCTGTTGGTCCTCCTCGATGCTTTGTTGCTGGCGTTTCGGCTGAGCTTTGGAAATGGCATAGGAGATTGGGACACTTGAGCTTTGAGTTGCTTTCCCGCTTGAGTGGTTTTAATCTTGTCCGAGGATTGCCTAAGTTGAAATTAGAGAAGGATTTGGTTTGTGCTTCTTGTCAGCATGGAAAGATGGTTGCCGCTTCTCACACCCCTCTGACTTCTGTCATGACCGAGTGACCTTGTGAGTTGTTGCACATGGATTTGGTTGGGCCAGCTCGTGTTCGCTATGCTGGTGGGAAGTGGTATGTTCTTGTGGTTGTTGATGATTTTTAGAGGTACTCTTGGGTTTTCTTTTTGGAGGATAAGAGTGAGACATTTGGCTTTGTTCGAGACTTGATCTTGAGGTTGAAGAATGAGAGACATGGTGATGCCATTCGAGCTATACGCAGTGACAATAGCACAGAGTTCAAGAACTCTCATTTTGATGCCTTTTGCAGTGATCTTGGTCTCGATCATCAGTACTCTTCTCCATACGTCGCTTGCCAGAATGGCATAGTGGAGAGGAAGAGCCGGACCCTTTGTGAGATGGCCAAGACGATGCTCGATGAGCATAGGACTCCTAGGTGTTTCTGGGCCGAGGCGGTCAATACCGCTTGCTATATCTCAAATCGCATCTTCCTTTGAGCCTTTAAGAAGAAGACCTCTTATGAGCTGATGCATGGCCGACAACCCAAGGTGAGTCACTTTAGAGCCTTTGGTTGTAAATGTTTCATTCTAAAGAAGGGCAAGTTGGATAAGTTTGAGTCTCGATGTTCGGATGGGATTTTCCTTGGTTATGCGATTCATTCTAGAGCATATCATGTGCTCAACCTTAACACTAACCGAATCATGGAGACTTGCGAGGTTACCTTCGACGAGACACAGGCATGTAGCTCTTCTGCTTTTGAGTGTGCAGGTGACGAGGAGATTGGGGCGAGGATCTTTGAGGATGAGAAGGACAGAGATGGAGACGACGACGATGATGGTGGTGATGCTCCAGCGGCTGATCGTGTACGTGCTGCTTCCACTACTACGACAACGATCGAGGACGGACCATCCCCTACACCCACTACGACTGAGGCTGTTCGAGTGGAGGCTGCTACTGACGGGGAGGTTGTGTCCAGGCGAGAGGCTCCCCGACGAGTACAAGTGGATCACCCACCAACGACCATCATTGGTGACCTTCATGAATGCACTACACGGTCGAGGTAAAGGAATACTTCTCATTTCGCTCACTCTGCTTTTGTCGCTTCTTTTGAGCCCAAAGATATTCGACACGCCTTGTCTGATGAGAATTGGGTGAATTCCATGCATGAGGAGTTGGAAAACTTTGAGAGAAACTAAGTCTGGGTGTTAGTTGATCCACCGCCAAATTGCCGTCCCATAGGTACCAAGTGGGTGTGGAAGAACAAAGAGGGTGAGAAACAAGTCGAGGTTGGTGGCGCAGGGGTTCAACCAGAAGGAGGGGATAGACTATGAGGAGACATTTGCTCTTGTGGCCCGTTTGGAGGCAATTAGGATCCTTCTAGCCTTTGTCGTGGCTAAAGGGTTCAAGTTGTACCAAATGGATGTCAAGAGTGCTTTCTTGAATGGGGTGATAGAGGAAGAAGTCTATGTGAGGCAACCCTCGGGGTTTGAGAGTGAAAAATACTCACACCATGTATACAAACTCCAGAGAGCGCTCTATGGGTTGAAACAGGCACCTAGAGCTTGGTATGGCAGGTTGAGAGGCTTTTTGCTGAGTAAGAGGTTTGTGATGGGCACAGTTGATAAGACCCTGTTCCTCCTTAAGCATGGGAATGACCTTTTGATTGTTCAGATATACGTGGATGACATAATCTTTAGTGGCTCTTCTCATGATCTTGTTGCCAGATTTGCAGATGACATGAGCAGGGAATTTGAGATGTCCATGATGGGCGAGCTGCAGTTTTTCTTGGGTCTCCAGATCAAGCAATGCAAGGACGGGACCTTTGTACATCAGGCGAAGTACACCAGGGACATGGTGAAGAAGTTTGGCATGAACGACTCCAAGTCGCTAACTACACCGATGAGTACGACTACGGCTTTGGACGCAAACGAGGACGGCGAACTAGTGGACCAGAAGGAGTACCGGAGCATGATCGGCTCCCTCCTCTACTTGACAGTGACGAGGCCAGACATACAATTCAGTGTGTGTCTGTGCGCTCGTTTTTAGGCTTCACCGAGGACTTCACATCGGCAGGCCGTCAAGCGGATTTTCAGGTATTTGAACTACACTCCTGAGTTTGGTCTTTGGTACTCTGCCTCCTCGACACTCAGGCTTCATGGGTTTTCTGATGCGGATTTCGCTAGGTGTCGATTGGATCGCAAGTCAACTTCTGGGTGTTGTCAGTTCCTGGGTTCTTCTTTGGTCTCTTGGTCATCTCACAAGCAATCGAGTGTAGCCCAATCCACCACCGAGGCTAAGTATGTAGCTGCTGCTAGTTGTTGTTTCCAGCTGCTTTAGATGACCTATACCATGAGTGATTTTGGAGAGGAGTGCTCCCAGGTTCCACTTTTCTGTGATAGCACCAGTGCCATAAGCGTAGCCAAAAATCTTGTCCTCCACTCCAAAACGAAACACATAGAAGTGAGGTACCACTTCCTGAGATACAATGTGGAAAAGGGAAATATTTCTTTGTCCTATGTTCCTACCCAAGACCAGCTAGCTGACATTTTCACCAAACCGCTTGACCAAGCCACTTTCACTCGCTTGCGGGGTGACCTTGGGGTGTGCTTTCCTTTCTAGCTTGGGTCTTGGAGCTTCTCATGTATAAATGTGTCATATGTCTCATTTTGTTGCATTTCCTTCATGCATTTTACTTTCTGTACAAAACCTGGTATGATAGCCATCTTTGGATCACTTGAGCAAGATTTGAGCTTCTCTTATATACATTGATCACTGATGTGCTATGGACGAGATATGTGCATGTTTGGTAATGTATGACGAGATAGCATTTTGGTTGTGAAAATGATAAAATTACCTCTCTCATGAGTAGATGCTTATCTACGCTCAATTTGTGCTTAAGTGTTTATATCATGCTCAGTTTGTGCTTGAGGATCATATTTTCTTTGCTTGGGGTCAAAGATCCTCTGTCATTATAAATGTTTGGCCCTTTTGCTTGCTTGGGGAGGAGCATAAGCTTCTTTTTGCCGCAAAGGCACTTCATGTACCATGTTTAACCTTGAAAATGAATTTGGTGTATGAATTGCCTTATGTTTGAAAAATGAGCTCCTAACCATGTTTTTATGGTTGGATATTCATATCTTGGGTGCTAAACCATAGCATGCTTGTCTACCATGAGAAGTCTCATTTTAAGAAGTAGACACATGGCTCAGTGGCTTTAACATGACTTGAGTAGCTTGTCGGTGTTTATAATGATCTTGTGATAAGAATTTGTGATCTTGCATAAACTTTGGATGATCTAGTGTATTTATGTTCAAATTGGTATAGAGAGAGTCTTGCTCATGAGATGACTATTTCTTTGTGAAAATTGCTTAAAATTGCTTTTGGCCATGTCACATTCTTATATGCCTCTACCTTCTTGATGGCAATGTGCTAACTACACCATATCTACTTTGCTTGCTCTATGTCTCATGTGTAGCATTTTGTTGTGCTCTTTGTATAATTGAGAAGCTTGGTAGATTGCATATATGCTTTGACATGCATTTTTCATGAAAACAAGGGGAAGAGTTTCATATACCTCGATTCATGCATTGTCAACAAGGGGGAGAGTTTTGTATGATAAGGGGAGATTTTGGGAGATTTTTCATGCATTGGAAGTTTTTGTGGAAAATTGGTATGCACTTGTGAGATGTTGATGTTGCATGTGAAGAGAAAAATTGAGAAGAGGAGGTTGCATTTGCTCAGGGGGAGTTTGCATATGTGCAGGGGGAGCTCCTTTGATTTTCCTGAGTTTTGTGCCTTGTGGTGTGCTCCTTGTGAGCTTTGTTTTGTCTCGGCTGTGTCGAGCCGTTGCCCTTGTCTTAGGGGGCCGAGACTTGATTGGCGGGTGATCTTGTTTTCGCTTGTTTTTTGGCTTTTGATCACTTGTTTTGGAGGTTTGTGGTTTCTTTTCTCTTTCTCTATCATGGTTACTATGGGTGTTGTCAATGCACTCATCAAGGGGGAGATTGAGGACCAGGTGTGTCCGAAGACCAGTGGAGGGTCGCTCCTTAGTGATGAGTGATTGGCAACGTTGTGTGGACTGATGCTTGGCTAAGTGTGCAGGTACAGGTTGCGGCCTGACTCCTGTCGGTGCAGGTGAAGAACAAGTGTGAAAGGCCTTAGCCGTGGCGGCCTCCGGGTGATGGAGTGGCGAGTAGGCTTGGTTCGATGGACCCGGTGGCCAATGGGGTCAAGTGCGAGTCGTGTGGTGCAAGACTGGCGGGCTGAAGTCGTGGACGTGGGCCGGTGCAAGGTAGCGGATGAAGCCCGAAGCTTGCACGCGGGGTTTGGTGGTTTGCCCACAAAACCATCGGTGGACGGTTTCTTGGTTTGGGCCTCAAAACCAAGCCTGGAGGCCCGAGGCGACGGAGATGGTGATCCGGGAGCTTCGAGAAGCTTCGAGGCGGGGGGCACGTGGCGTGATCGCGGGGCTTGCGTTGATGCTAAGCAAGGCCAAAGTGGAAGCGTGTCCGCTCGATGAAGACTTGACCAAAATGCCCCTGAGGGGTTGTATCTTCATTTCAAGCAGTAGGGGTAGTGTGGTCATTTACCTCCCTCCGATGGACTTCGTATAAATAGCGGAGAGGTGGATGGCATCTCTCTCTCTCTCTCTCTTGGACTCTAGGGCTTTCTCCCCCGGTAGATTTCTCTGAACTGCTTCTTTTCCCTCTGGATTCCTTAGGCTAGACTCTTGTATAGAATCTGACCTCTGGATGTATGGAAGCATTTGGCATTCCGGTGATCTCCTAGTCCTCTGTGATTTTCGTGTCATTTTTGGGGCTATTTTTGGGGAGTTTCGTTCTTCGCTCGATTCGGGGATTTGAGGGTGTTTCCTCACGGATTTCTTTGAGGGGATCATGGGTGGATGCCTTGCGCATGTTTGTGTGTGATCTTGACCCCTCAAACTCCGTGGAGAGCCTTCGATTCGTTCGTTTTTGGTTGGAGCCCGAGTTCATGGTGGTGCTTGTGTGATCCGCGATTCCCGGTGATTTAGGGAGTTAGAGGTCGAGGATTTTGGGGCATAGCATCCTTGTGTGTCGCATATCATCTCCCCAAAATCTTGTCTCAAGAGCTTCTACCGTTTGGGAGATCCGGTGATGAGTTCTTGGAGTTGACCCCGCGGGTCTGGCGCTTTTGGTTCTGTTCGTGGCTCGCGGACAGTCCGCACGATAGCCGCGGACAGTCCGCGTGTGCTGGAGTTCGTCGCGTGTTCTTCGTGTTCTTGCGCGTTTTCGTTTCGATCCGGTTTGCCCCTAGGGTTTCGTTGCAAGAGGTTTGGCGGACAGTCCGCGGGGGTTTCACGGACAGTCCGCGTGGCCGAGATTCTGGCGGACAATCCGCGGGTCCTCCACGGACAGTCCGTATTTTCGGGGTGCGGCTCTGGTAGCTCTGGTGCTTATTACGGACAGTCCGCGCCGTACCTGCGGATAGTCCGCCGTACCCTAGCGGACGGTCCGCCCGTACTGCACGGACAGTCCGCGCCTGGCATTTCCAGATTGTGCCAAGTGCTTTGATTCTTGTCCAGTTGCTTCCGCTCTTTGCTCCTAGGCTTGTCTCTCGTTCTTCTAGGCTTGTGTGTGCCTTGTTTGGAGCTTCCTTTGTGTGCGCGAGCGTTCGAAGTGGCAGTCGGGGTATAGGCCGAGTACGACCTACGGGAAGAATTTTTATCGGCTCCCATTCACTCCCCCCCTTTCTGGACGCCCTATTCGGTCCTTCACATGGCCCATGAATTCTCCATCTCAAGAGAGTCATCATGGACGTTCAATGTTGACTCTTGATCATAATCGAAAGCAACATGATATGGGCCAGCAGGAAGAGGTTGAAACTCGGTCGAGAATGGTGATGGTCGTTCGTCTTCACAAAGGTGAAGAGGGTCTTCTGAGTCGTACTCATGAGGAGTAGAGAATTCTACACCCTCAATGAGAACGGGATTGGATGATGTGAACGGAGATGAACGTGTCATTTTCTCGAGCGGGTTTTGCTGGAGAAGAAGCTTCGCCATAGAGTGTCCCAAACAAGGGGTAGCAGTGGCGGAAGTGGCTTCCCCAAGATTACCATCTAGGCTCCCTATGGATTCCTCAAAGAATTTCTCTAACGGGGAGCCTAGGAGTAGATCAGGATCGAGAACATCGAAGATGTGAAAGTCTAAGCCAGCCTCAATCTCGTCTATGATGAGTGGCACGGCACTTGCAATCCCCCGACATTCAAGAACATGCCCAAAGGGGCAAGTCTCGAGGAGCATGTCAGATGGTGCTAGCGGAACTTTGCCTAAAAGAGTTTCCGCTAAGTGCCATGGCATGATGTTAACCTCCATGATGGGGTCACAGTGGGCCTCTACGGTAATCCCTCTAACAGAACAAGTAATAACCAGAGAGGGTGTACTATCCCAAAATGCTTCGGAAAAGCATATCGCTCCATCTGGCCATTCCTTCTTCATGCCCTCCTCAGGAAATGATTCATCAGGAGGATCGGGAGGTAAAGGAGATACCGTAGGTCTAGGGAAAGGTTCTGTCAAAGGATGTCTAGATGATCCAGCATGGACAGAAATAGTTTCCCTAAGCTCTTCTTCTTCTGGGTTTCCTTGAGATTTAGCAAGAAGTTTGTCACACCCTAAAATTCCATCACTTTTAAAAATGCTAGCAACAAGTTTAATTTTATTTTCTAAGGGTTTAAATAATTTTGACTAATTAAACTTGCTTTTAAAGTATTAAATAATATTTAATTAATTTAGAAATACCCAAGTGATTGTACATCATAAGTTGGTTGCATTGGTTTGTGTTTGATGTGTGTTGAAAAAGAAAAGAAAAAAAAAACCCTTAACCTCTTCCCCCTCTCCCCTTCTTTTCAGCCCAAACTCCTTCGCCGGCCCAATCCTTCCCTCTCCCTTTTTCTTTTTTCCCCGCCGGCCTGGTTAACTCGCGTGCGGCCCAGCTTCCTTTCTGGCCCACGTAGACGCCGCCGGCCCGCTCCACACCTTCCCCTCTCCCTCTCACTGACGGACGGGGCCCGCGTGTCAGCCCCGTCTTCCACCTCCCGCCCGCCGCTCCTCTCCAAGGCCGCCAGCCACCGCGGCTCACCCCGGCACCCTCCACGCCTCCTCCTCTCCCCACTAGCTGCGCGTGAGTGCGCCGCAGCCCCGCGCCACCTCGGCCCCTTCCTCTTCCCCTCCCATAACGGCCGCACGAGCACCACCGGCCATTAATGGCGGCCGCCGGACCCCCCACTGCCCACCGCCTTGCCGCCGCCTCCTCCCCCCTCTACCCTATAAAAGGGCAGCACCATCCCCAGATCCTCCCGCACCTCTCCCGGAGCTCCTCCTCTCCTCATCCTCCGCGTAGCGCCGCCGCCCCGACCGAGCCGCCGGAGCTCCGCCGCTCGCCGTCGATCCGCTCCTCCGGCGCTCCTTCTGCCTCTCCGAGCCCCCAGGTGAAACCCACGCATCCTCCTCTTCGTTCCGGTCTTTTCCCCGTTGTATTTGGTGCACGGGAGCCCCTTTTAGCCCTCCTCCGGCGAACTTCCGGCCACCCGCCGCTCGGCGCCGCCGCAAGCCGCCGTCTCCGCCGCCGCGTGCCGCACGCAGGCCATCTGAGCCGTTCGATCACAGATGAGCGGCCCAGATCTGCCAGCCGCCGCGGTCAAACAAAATCATACCGGTCAACCATGGGCCGGCCGTGGTCTTTTTGCAAAAAAACCCCTGGATTTTCTAATATCACAAAAATACCCTCCCACCTCCAAAGATCCTTACAGATAAGTCCTGGTTTTTCTGTTTTAACCCCTGAACTTCTTAGGTTTTCCACCCAAGGTCCAAGCTTTGTCCTTTTGCAACAAAACCCTTCAGTTTTTATATGTAATTAGGTTTAGGTCCCTGGTTTCTTGCAGAAAAGCCCCTGGAGCCCAAGTTTTTCTCACAATCTAGCCCCTAAACCTTGTTTTAGCCATATCTTTTCCGTCTTTTATCCGTTTTAAGCATTTTTGGTGTCCACGCAACCGTCTCTTTAAGCTCGTCAGTTTTAGAAGCTTGTTTTAGCCTTTTGTAATGTTTGATGTATTATTTTTATTTATTGTATGATTTTTGCTGTGCGCGTAGATATCGTGCCAGTGGGTGCTGAGTTTCCGATCGAAGATCAAGAACAAGTTTTTGAAGAAGAAGAATCCCGGTGTTTAAGCAAGGAAGGCAAGTGGATTTCCTCCCCTGCATATTCTACTTTGTCCCACACAACTTGCATGATAACTAAAGTTTACTTTTAAATATTGCTATGTATAAATTGATGGGAAAATTACCTTTTTAAGGACATAACTAGATTTTTATCCCCTTTACCTTGATCAACCCGTTTTAAATAAATGTTTTGGGTAGAAATGCTTAGTTGCTATACCTTGGGATGGTTCAAATGGAACTTTACAAAATGATGAATGTTGATCATGATATCTTTGGTGAACTTTGATAATAACAAGATCATATGTATTAATTGGAACATGGAGAACCACCCAGGAAAACAGTGCAACCACAGTCCATATGGCTCTGGCTTAGCCAAGTAATTAGGTGTGTGGAATTATCTGACAACCTTATCCGAAAGGAGCACAGGGGGCCGGAGCTGAAGGGGTTGTTGACACAAAAATAGGACGTCACCCTTGCGCACGACACACGTGACTCCCCGGTCTGTAGCGAGGCGTGCCAGCCAATCTGACCTGTTGATTGACAATGGAAAATATTAGGGATCGGCTAGAGAACCAATTGCCTTGCTGCGACACACGTACCAGCCAAATCGGCCGATACGGGAAAAGCGGGATCGGCCGGCTCGAAAGCGACCGAAGCGCGGGTGCGATCGGCTGGATGGGCCGATCGTGACGTCAGCACTCGAGTAGGTTGGAATCGGCTGTGATGTTGAAAGCCGATAGGATCTAGATCGAGCGGATGATAATGATAATAGCTAAAACTACAAGAATTTGGTACGAAAAACTTGTAGATCTAGCTAATATCGGTAAGGGGTGAATAAAGAACTAGACGAAACCTCAGCGATGCGCCCGGACGTTAAAGCCTAGGGTTATTCGGTAAAACGGTACTCACAAGCTTGTCGGAGATCAGCTGATGCAGCCCGATGAACCCGAAGCACGGCGTTGTAGAAAAGAGAAAAAACGCAATGGCGAAGTCACCGAAAAGTAGATGCTGTAAAGGTAGATGCTGTAAAGTAGATGCAGTAAAAGTAAAGGGTTTGCCCGGAGGCGGTTTGTTTGATATTGGTGTGTACAGATTTTCCGACCACGCAGGGTCGCTATTTATGTCCTGAGGACAACCCGACTCCTAGCCGATTACGGCACTGTTTACTTGCATCTAAAGACAAAACTACTAGAAAAGGACTCTCGCAGGAGTCAAAAACTTCCTAAAACTGACTCTTTGACCCATCGTCAATCGTAGACTGACCCGCCTCCGCCATGCTTTCCTTTTTGGCGTATTTCTTCTAAATACCGCCTCTTCTTTCCTCCATCGGCCGATCTTCTATCTGATCATCGGCTGATCGCTTTAACCAGCTGGTCCACCGTCAGGGTTGAATCCCTTTGACCATCGGCGATCCGTGTTGACCGTCTTTCTCTCCCTTCAATGGCTGATTGTACTTTGTTTTCATCGGCTATTTCTCCTTATTCCTTTTTTGACCTGTTTTTCCAAAAAATGGTGTCAACACATGCCCCCCAATTTCGGAGTAAATCTTTTGCTCCGAAATTTCCTCGAATCCGTTATCTCCCTTGATTCGAAGTCGGCCACAAAATCTCAACAGATCTTCGAGGTCATAAATACAACCATCCTGGTTCTTTTTCTCCCCAAAATCTTGTTGTTCCAGCAGCTTGAGCTTTCAAGCGACGAACCCTAAACTCCAAAGTTCTTGCTAATCCATGGCGTCCTCAAGCTCCGCTGGAGGTTCTGGCTCTGCTTCGCCCCCGAAGGCATCTCTCTCTTCAGTTCCCCCGGTATTTCCTTCAATCTTTTGCTTTTATTTGTCTTTAAATACCGCCATCTGTCATTGCCTGAAGCCCAGATTCATTTCTTTCTCCAGGAACTTAGATCCCATCTCACTATCCCTGTTGATGATAAACCCGGACTTACTTTCCTTGGACCGATGGGTGATACTGACCCCATAGAGATGATTAACTTTGAAACCAACCGAATTCCCTTTAAGCACGCTTCCTTAAATCTGGCCGATTGGGATAGCTGTTTCAGGTCTTGGACTGGTTATGTTAAAGGATGGAGAGATTGGTATCTCAGAGTTTCTGCAAAGAACAAGGGATCTTGGGAGCAGTATAAAATTAGTCAATGCATCACCTTATCCCTATCTGAGATGTCCCGGAATGAATCTCTTCTAATAGCTGCCTCTTACTTTTGGTCTGATGCACTCAATGCTTTTCTGGTTGGCCATGGGCCGATGGCTCCAACCTTGGCCGATGTCCTTGTGCTGACTGGTTTAGATATTTCCTCCCCTGATACCCTTTTCAGCCATCGTAATGACAAACTTTCTTATCAGTTGAAAACCAAGGGCATAGGCGGATGGTCTGGCTATATCACCGAGCACAAGAAAGAAGGAACCGTGGGTCAGAGGGAACATGTTGCTTTCTTGAACATGTGGCTTGAGAAGTTTATTTTCTATGGCAAAACCTTTGGCCCCACTGCTAATTACCAGGTAGTGGCTGAGCGGTTGGCTGCTGGCAATCACATCCCTCTCGAAAAATACCTTTTAGGTGCAGTTTACCACCTTCTTCATCAAGTAGCAGTCAGCTTGTCAACCAATTCTCCCATAGGTACTCCGGGAGGTCCCTGGTGGTTCATAAATATGTGGCTGAACCTTCATCTTCGAGATAGGTCGGAGCAGAACATTTTTACCAAGACTTTCCCAGGAGATCAACCAGATGGTGTCCAAATCGTGAGGCGCTGATGTATGAATTTCGGAGAAGCTGTCTCTGCCTTCCCAGGACACAAAAGAACCCCTTCTCGTATAGCAGAGCACTTTAGAAGTTTTTACCTCGGCTTCAACTCAAATTCTATCATCTGGTTTGCATATAAAGATGATGAGCCCCACTTCGAGACCACATTCAACTTTGATGATATACATAAGGATGATGAAGACAGGATCGCTTTCGTAGAAATCATCAAACCGGGGCTCCTTCCCTCTTGTGTCTTTGGAAAGGACCAATCGGCCACCTACGAATTTTATAACCCCTCAGTATGTGCACGTCAGCTGGGTTTTGGCCAATTGCCGATTGGCCTTTACTTTTCTGATTTGATCAAACCACGAGAGATTATTCCTAGTGGCACTTGTTATCAACGTCTTTTGGACAGGATCCCTGACTCTGCTACTATTAATCTTGATTCCAGGAGATTTTCTGGCTTCTCTTCCAATGTTTGGTGGGCAGAATGGTGTGATCATCTTTTCTGCGTCTCTCCAAGAATTTATTGTGAGCAACTGGATCCTGATTATGTGGCATCGGCTGATGAGGTACCTCTTTCATCTGTTTACTTTATGCATTGCTTGACTAAACTCAGATTGGTTATATCCTCTCTTCTCCTTTCTTTTTCAGCCTGAAACTATAGAGCCCCCTGTTGTCAGCAAGAGTGGCAAGTCGATTTGATATTGGCCACCAAGACAGGCTCCATATACCGGCCATAAAGCTCCTTCAATTTCTTCAATCATGCAGGGTCCTAGAATCAATCCTGTCTCGGATAATCTGCCTTTGTCAACCCTTAAGAGGAAAGGTGGATCTAGCAAGGTTCTTACTCATAGATCAAAGAAAAGAATTGATACCAAGGTCCCCAATGTCTCAGATATGGCAGGAATACTGGCAAGGGCTTTTCAGGTACTGATTCTCGGTCTTTTCTATTTCTTCTCTGTATTTGTGATTAATCACCCTTCTTTGCAGTCTTCGGGATTGATTGGCCAGTCAGAACAAGCCAATGTTACTGATTCTGATAGAGGTCCAATATTGGGTCCAATTCAAGAAACTTCAGCTGATGATACCTTGGTTGAGTCTCTTGAGCAAGCTGAACCGGATAAAACTATGGAGGATATAATTGATGCTGTCTTGATTGAACAACCTGATCTTCGACCGACTGAGGTACAATCTTCGTTGGCTATCCCTCTATCATTCTCATTTTCTGACTCCTTGTTTTTTCTTCAGGGTATTGCTCATGACAGGTCTTTGAGTGATCTTCCACAGGATATTGGTGATCAATCACAGCTGCCGATCGTTGAAGCTCCTGAATCATCATCGGCTGAAAATCCATCTGTTCAGATGCGAGCAACGCCTTCTGCTGTAGAGGTAAATTTTTTGACACATTTCCCTTTTAGCCCTCGTACTTCCTCTGCATACTTTAATAAATTTGCTTTTCTTTTCAGGGTACATCGGCAATCACCCTTCCAGATGAAGTGAAAGCTAGGCTGATTGAGGTGCTGCCATTGCTGAACCAGGACGTTGGCCAACTTGTACAAGATGTCGAGCCGATCAGAACTATCTTTAAGCAGATTCAGGGCCAATTGCCTAGAGATCTCAAGGCGAAGATGCTCCAGGTTGCTTACATCGAGAATCGGCAACTCATAGTGTAGGAAGCTCAAGATCGGCTGACAGAAAGGAAACATCAAGAGCAACTTACTCAGGACAGAGAAAAACTGGACAGCAGTGTGACCGATCTTGATAATAGGATTGAACTCCTATCTTCCTCGCGTCCTGATATTGTCAGTAATATCGATCGTTTGAAGAAACGTCGTGCTGAGTTAATGAAGGAGCTTGATCAGATCGGTCAGGACTTGACAGCTGAAGAACAGAAGCTAGCCGACCTCCCAGCCACCATATCCACTATGCAAGAACAGAGGGACTCTGTTGCACGCCAAGCTCAAGTCCTACATAGTCAGGAGCAGCCGATTCCTGGTTCGGCCGATGCTGACCGTCAGGAGATAGAAGCGGTTGACCAGCTGCGCCTGGATCTCATCAATGCCATCCATCTCTTGGGCATAGTTTGAACTTTATTTGTAAACTGTAATTGGCCTTCACTGGCCAACTTCCAACGCTCCATATTGAATGCTTTGACTGAACGTTTCAATCGGTCTTTATATACTACTGTCCTCCTTTTAGTCCTTTAGAACCATCATCTTTCTTTTGCAATGGCTTCCTCTTCTTCCTCCTCTGTGAACCAGGTTGGTTTCTTCTTTCTTTTTCCTTGTTTTCACGATTTCCTTCCCTGACGTTTCTTCTTTTCTTAGTCTCCAAACCGCGATCCTGTGGAAAGGATCGTCTCGAACATTAACGCCTTTGGTGCAAATCGGCCGAACCATCCGTCTAGACAAGAACGTGGTCTCCGTATGGTGATTGCCAACAAGGAGGAGAAGTTGGAGGTCCTTGAATCCAGGAGGACAGCTCTTCTTCAAGAACTGGACCGCGTAGGCGAAGAGATAGCACAAACTAGGATAGAGTTAGATAAGGCCAAAAACCTCCTCTAAATTCTGATGTACTATCAGCCGATGTTATCGGCCTTTTATGAATGAAAACCACCACCTCTAGATATTTATCTTTAAGCACCATCTTTCAGCAATGAATTTCCACCCATATTTGTAGGTACTGCTTTTACGTTCTGGCTCAATTTCTCCACTATAAAATGGTAGCCCACTCCATGCAACACCATAATCCTCTGACTATGAACCAGACCGATTTTTTCATTAGGAATAAGAGGCAAATTTCTTTTAGAGTACCTTCAGGAAAATGTAGCTATCCCCACTCCTTGACAAATTTCTCTTTGAAGATTTCTTGTGTTTTAATGAGGCATCAAAGCTTGTCGTCATTGCTGGAAATTTAGACAGAGGGGAATCCTGATAGTCTCCTCTTCTGGAGTACAGAGTAGCGTCACATATCCACCTTCAAAGCCAACTCCTGAATTTCGGGAAACGTATCACTGCATGCCTGCCAATTGCTCAGTATGAGACTTTCACGGGGAAACTGTTCTAGCTTTGACTGCATTGGATGCTCTTCATTTCCCCTTTTTCAATTCCCTCTTGTAGTTATCCCTTCTGCATCCTGAGGCTATAAATAGGTCTGTTGCTTGATGGAGAAGATACACCCATTGGCCATGGCGCAATCAACCCAGATAGATTATAGGCTCTTGTTGTATGACTGTTCTCTTTTCTTCTCTCCCTTCCATGGCTAGAAGAATTCTTGTGAAGTAGTGTAGCGGCCCCTCTTCTTCTTTGCCTCCTTTTGAAAAGCCAGGAGGTGCCATAGCTAGAAGAATCCTTGTGAGGATCTGGCTTTGGAGGAAGAACACAGGTAGGGTGTCTTGCTACACATTTATCAGAGGAAGAGCGCGCCAAAGGAATGGCCATCGGGCTCCTTCCGGCGGAAGATTGAAGATCTTAATCTTTCGTTTCCTCTTCGCGTGTGTCTTTCTCCCATTCATCGATTCAATATCCTCATCACACTGGGAGTTGGGACAACGCCCTTCTTGTAACCTCTTGAGAACATATGTAACCTGTAGATCTGAGTTGTAATACCATTGTAATCCGAAGCAGAAGAGATAAACATGTATTTTTATTCTGAAGATGATATATGCATCGGCTATAACCGAATATATTGATTTTGCACATCGGTTTTATATTTTTTGTACTAGAGGCGACTCTTTACAGATATCGGCTATTCTACGATTACATCAGCAATCGGCTTTAGCTCGAAAACTTAATCGGCCGATAGGCACGATAAGACAATCGGCTTGTACAATTATTGATGCACATGGACAACCAATCCATCAGCTGCTGTGACTCTGAGCCCAAGCTCCCTTTTGTCTTCAATGAAATGATTCATTAAGCCTCGTCATCAGAGCCGACCGCTTGAACCGGCTTTAGTCCAAAATCGGACACTCTGAGATATTTGGTATCCCAGGCTTTCCCAGATATGCAGCTTACTTGATCATAGGTCCATCCTTGTGCTTCTGTCGCTGCTACTATCAAGGAGGTTTCTCCTTGGACCACCTCCACTGAATCTCCGATCCATTGGATGATGCATTGATGCATTGTAGATGGTATGCAACAATTGGCATGTATCCAATCCCGACCCAGCAGTAGATTATAAGATCCCCTCCCTTTAATGACAAAGAAAGCGGTCGGAAGGGTCTTACTGCCGATGGTGAGCTCCGCGCAGATTGCTCCTTGAGCCGGAGAGACGTTGCCTTCGAAGTCCACCAACATCATGTCGGTTTGGGTCAAATCTTCATCAGACTTCCCAATCTTGCGCAGCATGGTGTACGGCATTAGGTTGACTACTGCTCCTCCATCTACGAGCATCCTAGTGACTGGCTTGCCATTGACAAATCCTTTGAGAAACAAGGCCTTCAAGTGTTGTCTTTTCCCATCTTCTGGTTTCTCAAAGATGGCTTGCCTAGGTTCCAGTGTTAGTTGAGCCATGCCAAGTTCCTCAACGGACACATCCAAATCAACCGGAGCCATGAACTCTTCCGGTAGGAAGATAACCATGTTTATATCAGCTCAGGGTTTGTCATCTTCCTCACCATCTGCCTTAGGCTTTGGGCGCCAAACTTTAGACCGAACCTTCTTCTTGTCCAGCACAAGTCTCTCTGTTTCTTTATGCTGTTCTAGCTGACGTAGGCGCTGGACTCTTCTCTTCTGGGACTTAGTCAAGCCATCTGGACACCACTGTGGATTAGGCTTCTTATGTGTTTGGCTTGACCCTTCTTCATCCAATTGCAATGTGCGTCGACGTTCAGGAGCTCGGCACATGATGTCTTCGTCAGGGACCAGAGAATCGGCCATCTCTTCTAGCCGATCGTTTGACTCTTCATTGACTCGGCCTCCCAGCCGATCATGAATGCTAGCCTTGCCCCCCAACTGATCGTGGACATTGGCTTTGCCCCCCAGCCGATTGTGGACGCTGGCTCTGCCCCCCAGCCGATCGTGAACCGAGATTCGTTGATTGTTGAATCCACGGTGATCCTTGGCTGCAGGTCTTCTGTCATCAAAGCAAACCCTTTTGGATGAGTTGCCATTATTGTAAGCCCCGTTGCACTCTGGACAGTTTCCTGCCATTGGCAGCTTGATTCTTTCTTCCCAACAGTACTTGAAGAACGGACATCTCCAATGTCCTTCATTACGCCGTGCCCACTCCTCTCTTTCCTTTGCCTTCTCTTGTCGGCGCTGGAACTTCTTGATCAGCATTTGTGACGTGACGGGTCAGCGTGGCTTTGATTCTCCTTCTCCAAGTAGTAACCCTTTTCCTTTGACATCAGCAGCGGTTACTTGTACTTTGGGATCGACGGTTCCTTTATTTTGAGCCGAATCAGATGTCAGCAACTTAACTCGTGACGTGTCTTTGCCAGACACTTCAACTGTGTTAGCTGGGAAGGGGTGCTGATCAATCTTCATCAGCTTTTCAGCTTTGGTAGGAGTTTCAAATTTAAGCCTCCCTTGCTCAATAGCTGATTGGATCTGTTGTCTGAAGATCTTGCAATCATTGGTATCGTGCGATGTTGCATTGTGCCACTTGCAATACTTCATCCTGTTCAGCTCTTCTACAGATGGTATGGTATGGAACTGGGAGAATTTAATCTGCCCTTGCTGAAGCAACAGATCAAATATCTTATCGGCCTTAGTGATATCAAAGCCGAATTTCTCTGGCTCTTTCTTGCCAAAGGGACAGGACATTGTCTTCTTACTTTTGACCCACTCTGCGAGCCCTATCATATTGTCTTCATCTTCTGAGTCAGAGTAGTCCACATACGACACTTTCTTCTGAAAGTTCCTTCTAGGCTCATAGGACTTTGCGGTTTCTTGACTCATCCGGCTGACCAACTGGCTGAGGCTTTCAAAGTCATGTGATGCATATTTCTCCCTTAAGGTCGGCAAGAGACCTTGGAAAGCCAACTCGGCTAGTTGCTTGTCTCCCAAGTTCAGACTATAGCACTTATTTCTGACCTCTCTAAATCTTTGAACGAATCCAGCTACTGTTTCATCGTTCCTTTGCTTGAGCCTGGTCAGATCAGTGATCTTCATCTCGTTGATGCCAGAGAAGAAGTAGTTATGGAACTGCTATTCCAAATCGAACCACTTGATGATGGAATTAGCTGGCAGTGAGGTGAACTATGAGAATGCTGGCCCTGATAGAGATGAAGAGAACAGCCGTATCCTGAGTGCATCAACATTCCCTGCTTCTCCACATTGGATGATAAACCGAGTGATGTGTTCCATAGTGGATGTTTCATCTTGTCCAGAGAACTTGGTGAAGTCTGGCACTTTGAACCTTGGAGGGAACGGTATCTGATCATAGCCAGAGGGATACGGTGTCCTGTACATGTAGGACTGCTGCTTGGGTTTTATCCCATTGCTTCGATAGCATATCCGAGAAGTGGTCAATCAACTCCTGCTTCACATGAGATTTCAATTCTGTAGCCACTTGCTCAATTGCTTGCATCTCAGCTGGAGTTTCTGGAGGTCGTTCTTCTAAGATTCTTGTCTTTGGATCTGGAACTGTCCTTGCCTCAGTAGAACCTTGAGCATCTGAATGACCTGTAATAGGTGTAGCCTGTTCAATCGGCTGACTAGCCGATGAGGCTGGTTGCTGCGTATTCAACTGGTTTGAAATAGCCAATTGATTTAGAAGTGTTTGCAGCAATCGCGCTGAATCCACTTGTGGAAACACTGGCTGCCCTGCTGCTCCTTGGTTGATCGGCTGTTGAGGTGAAGATCTTGTATGAGCCACCGCAATAGCTGGGGTTAAGACAGCATGCATTGTCGTTGACTGTTGAGGCGGGGCTGTCTGTATGGGCATCCCGAGCGTTGGTTGCTGTAGCGGAGCAGTTGGTATGGGCATCCCGAGTATCGGCTGCTGAGCCGATCTCTGAGGTGGAGTAGGATTTAGCTTCTGAGGTGGAATAGGAGGTCTTTTCTCTGTTGGTATGACCATGTGAGCATGAGCTGGACTAATCTTGACTCTTTCAAAGTTCTTGCTCCCATGATTGAAGTAGACAAAGACTACTCCTTCCCCATTCATGTGCACAGTCCCTGGAGTACCTCCGAATGTAGCTTGGTAAGACTGTGGGTATTTTACTTCTGGGACTTCCTCAGGCACAGGCTCAAAGAAATTTGAGATGTTAGTCTCAAAGTGATCACGAGGTAAATCCCATCCTGCAAGCTTCCCATCTGAATCTCTCATAGCAGGATATTTTTGCTGATTCTGCACCGGAAGCACCTGATCCTGGACGTTAGACTGTACTGGTGATGTGACGGCAGGAATTACAGCTGAGAGTCCGATGAAGAACTGGTGGCAGCTTGTGGAGATGGTGTAACTTTTGCTGTTGGATCATCAATCGGCGGGTTGGCCGATTGGTTTTGCTGGAACACAGGAGGAGTACGCCTTGGTTGAAAGTATGTAGGACCCAGATATCCTGCCTCTGCTCCTTGCCTGAGTGCATCAATTATGGCATTCTGAATAGTATTTGCGAATACATTGGATTGATCAATCATTGTTTGATGCATGGCTTTGGTCATCATGTCTTGAAGTCCTTCAGGATCGGCTGAGAAGGTGACTTGCTTCGGTGTTGGCAGAGGATTTTTCTTGAAAACACCACTTCTAGTCTGACCGTATGATGCCAGGCAAAGCTCTTCATAATGCTTCATGTGAGCCTCGAGCTCGGCTTTGTCTGAATCTTTCAGCTGATCCTTGGTGATGGGTTGAACGTTGTCCGTATCGACTTCATGAGGACCAGTCTTCGTAGGCTTCGTCATTGTTGACTTTTTCGTGTCCCACCGGGCGTGCCAAAAGTGTGTTGACGCAAAAATAGGACGTCACCCTTGCGCGTGACACACGTGACTCCCCGGTCTGTAGCGAGGTGTGCCAGCCAATCTGACCTGTTGATTGACAATGGAAAATATTAGGGATCGGCTAGAGAACCGATTGCCTTGCTGCGACACGCGTACCAGCCAAATCGGCCGATACGGGAAAAGCGGGATCGGCCGGCTCGAAAGCGACCGAAGCGCGGGTGCGATCGGCTGGATGGGCCGATCGTGACGTCAGCACTCGAGTAGGTCGGAATCGGCTGTGATGTTGAAAGCCGATAGGATCTAGATCGAGCGGATGATAATGATAATAGCTAAAACTACAAGAATTTGGTACGAAAAACTTGTAGATCTAGCTAATATCGGTAAGGGGTGAATAAAGAACTAGACGAAACCTCAGCGATGCGCCCGGAGGTTAAAGCCTAGGGTTATTCGGTAAAACGGTACTCACAAGCTTGTCGGAGATCAGCTGATGCAGCCCGACGAACCCGAAGCACGGCGTTGTAGAAAAGAGAAAAAACGCAATGGCGAATTCGCCGAAAAGTAGATGTTGTAAAGGTACATGCTGTAAAGTAGATGCACTAAAAGTAAAGGGTTTGCCCGGAGGCAGTTTGTTTGATATTGGTGTGTACAGATTTTCCGACCACGCAGGGTCACTATTTATGTCCTGAGGACAACCCGACTCCTAGCCGATTACGGCACTGTTTACTTGCATCTAAAGACAAAACTACTAGAAAAGGACTCTCGCAGGAGTCAAAAACTTCCTAAAACTGACTCTTTGACCCATCGTCAATCGTAGACTGACCCGCCTCCGCCATGCTTTCCTTTTTGGCGTATTTCTTCTAAATACCGCCTCTTCTTTCCTCCATCGGCCGATCTTCTATCTGATCATCGGCTGATCGCTTTAACCAGCTGGTCCACCGTCAGGGTTGAATCCCTTTGACCATCGGCGGTCCGTGTTGACCGTCTTTCTCTCCCTTCAATCGGCCGATTGTACTTTGTTTTCATCAGCTATTTCTCCTTATTCCTTTTTTGACCTGTTTTTCCAAAAAAAATGGTGTCAACAGGGGTATAGCCCGATTCTTTTGGGGTAGCAGCCTTTGCTAAGGTGCTGACCACTAGGGAGGGTTATGGTCCGCTCCGCTGCTGTAACTGTCGCAGGTTGTTGGTCTTCTGCATATCTTTGTAAAGGCTTCGTAGTGGACCCCTAGCCACTCACCTCGAAAGTGTTTAAGGGTCTGATCAACCCGGGCAACATGGGGAACACGAACTGTTGGTAAAGTGTACGATCTCTGCAGAGTGAAAACTGATCGATCAGCCGTGCTCACGGTCAAGAGCGGCCTGGACCCTCACATGATAAGTGAACTTGAAGATGGAAATTAAATCATGGTTTTATATGGTTTTTGAGATGAAATGTTTTCTAAATTCTTAAAGGGGTTGGTATACACTTACACCTAGTAAATAGGTGTTTGCTAATAAAATTTGACCAACATTAAAATGCTAACCGCTGCATAACCTTAGCCTATCCTTGATAGCCTTGCATTTTTCCCCCACTTGCTGAGCTCCAACCATAAGTGTGCTCACCCTTGCTTACCCGCTGTTCAGAGGAGAACACTGGAGAAGAGTACTTTAGTGACTACGATGAGTTCTGAGGATGCATTTCCCCCAGTCAGATGCCTGTGGAGTTGAAGACGGAGTTTCATCGTCTTAGCTATCGATGTTTGTGTAAAGACCTTCGTGTCTATCCATGAGTGTAATAAAAGTTAATAAACCTCTTCTTGTACGTTTTTTAGCATTGTTTCTATTATTACACTCATTATGTCTATCGTATGTGTGAAATTGAGATCCTGGCACACATATGAGATGCATTCGGTTTTCTTCGAAAAATCGGGTGTGACAAAGTTTTTCTAAGGGGAAACCTAGGAGAAGATCAAAATCCACGATGTCATAGACGTGGAAATCTAATCGCACCTCTATGTCATCAATGGTGATCGGCACGTCCCTAGCAATCCCTCGACATGGAAAAATACAGCACCACCTAGGACTATGGAAAAGTCTATCAGTCGGGACCAAGGGCACGTCACCCACCAGAGTATCCAAAAGGATCTCTGGTATGATGCAAGCCCCAACAGTAGGGTCATGTACAGCATCTACGGTGTTTCCTCTCATGGAACAGTGGATGATCGTAGAAGTTGAGCTAACCCGAATTGCTTCGGATGTATGCTTCTGGGGTGACCAATCCACTATCGTCCCATGATTCCAAACTTCATCGAGGACCTCATAAAGGTCCAGTGATGCCATAGGCTTCTCGTGCCAAGAGTGATTTGAGGTATTTCTGATGTTTTGAGAAGGATCATCCTCAAATCGGGAAGAGAACTCTGAAGGTTGAATTTCTTCTTCCTTCGACGTTCGTGGTTCGGGAGAGGGCTCAACAGAGGAATCAAGGTATTTAGAGAATGAAAGCTCAGATTCGGCTATTGAGAGACTCTCATGGACCAACTCAGACTCCAGATGGGGTTCGTTGTAAACGATATGGGAAGAAGAGGTTTCTAAGAAGAATTCCAGGATCTCTCTTCTTTCCACTAGAGTTTGGTTTTCGAACGAACCTCCAACTAAAAGGTTGAGCTCTTGTGCAGATTCCATGTCTATACGTGTATAAAAGGTGTACGTCGCAATATCGTCAGGTATAGACATGTCTGGGCTAGATGTCATAAGATGTAGGAACCTAGCCCAAGCTGCACCTATGGATTCACCCTCTAATTGCTCAAAGTCAAGGAGTTCACACGGCAATAGCTCTATGCGTTCATAAAGGGAGAACGAGTCACAAAAGTTTTCTCGTAGTTCTCCCCAATTATTCACATGCTCTGCTGTGTTGGTGTACCATTGCTCCGCTCTATCTACGAGAGAGAAAGGGAACAATTTCCACCTCAAAGTTTCCTGTGTCATGCCCTGAATTACCAAGCACGAACACAAGTCCTCAAACTCCTCTAAATGAACATTAGGATCATCACTGATCGCTCTAGAGAAAGGTCGATTCCGAACCATGGCTATAAAGCCGGGACAAAGCTCGCAGCAAGATGAGGAAGTTGATGGTTGCTCTAAGATGAACTCGCCCCTAGGGGTAGAGAGGCTTTGACAGGAAGGCATCTCAAAGGGTAGCGGGGGTAAAGGTAGAAGAAAAGAAACAAAAAGGATAACTCGATGGGTAACGAGGGTGAAGGTAGAAGAAAACGAAAAAGATAAATACGAGGACCACTAGGTTCGAAGATAGATACAGCAACCGTTCCCCGGCAACGGCGCCAGAAATGCTTGTTGGCATTTCTTAACGTCACCACTAGTTGTACACCTAGAGGGAGCGTATAAGAACAACCTGGTATACCGCAAGCGCACGGAAATACCGCTGTAGGACTTCCCTAAGGAAGGAGAGTATTCCAAGGGTATCGAATCCAAGAAACGATGTGCACTATCTCCTATTCTAGTATAGATGGTCCAAGGACACAACACTGATTGATAGGATAGGTAGAAAGGATCTGCCTCGACCGAGCGCAGAGTCTAGTTACGGTCTCTCAGGTATAACACTCACTTCGGGTGCCAGGCACATCCTAACTTTTTAGGGAGAGGCCAATGTGCTGACAACGAGCCCAACTCAGTACGCGACGCAAAGGGTTTGCAAAGGGTCCAACAGGCTGTCACCACTGCGGCCTACCTCTACGCTACGAACGTACATGGTCTTCGAAGGGTAACCTATGGTCCTGACACCACGTCTACACCACTGACTACTACTACGAATCCGCGAGGGAGATACTGGCACTAGCTCAAGGTATGCTCTATCACTCATGCAAGATCACGAATGCACTTTGATCTAACTAGAAACATGCAGGAGCTTCACTTTACTCTAATAGACAAGCTGGCAAACTAGATGCAAACTTATGATCTAAGTCTACTAGATCGAAAGGGTTGTGTTCGAAGAACACAAGCCTCTAAACCAAGAACAAACGAAGAACACAAGAACAAAGCAACTAAGTCTGCATACGACTTTAGCATAAATAGGAAATGTCGAAATACTCACTTTAGTCTAGTTGAAGAACAAATGCACCGCTGAGGATCGTTCTTGAGGAAGATGTCATGTATACTTGAGCATTTTTGGCCCGGCCCGGCCCGGGCCCGGCCCACGCCAAGCCCGCCCACGGACCTTACTGGACGGGCGTGGGCAGAGATTTTGAAGCCCGCGAAAAAAATCTTGGCCCGAGCCCGGCCCGACATGCAGTTTTTAGCTATTTTACACTATAAAATGCGCGGGCGGCCCGCCCAAGCCCGGGCCCGGCCCGACATGCAGTTTTTAGCTATTTTACACTATAAAATGCGCGGGCGGCCCGCCCAAGCCCGGGCCCGGCCCGAGCCCGGCCCGAAAACTGAGGCCCGACACATCCCATGGGACGGTCATGGGCAGGATTTTCTCAGCCCGAAAAACCCGCGTTTTTTTCGGCCCGGCCCGAACCCGGCCCGGCCCGTGAAATGCTCAGGTCTAGTGTCATGAACATGACATGTCCTCAAGCCTCCCACCTCACTTCCTAGCACTAATCCTATACAAAGAGCTCTCCTCTCCTAAAGAGAGAGGCTCCAAGCCAAAATGAAGAGGAGGAGGAGAAGTGTGTGTCCAAGAATGAGACCCCTCCCCTTCTATTTATAGGCAAGGGGGAGGGTTGCCTCAGATGCTAAATGTCGCCAAAACATGCCAAACTACACTCTATGACCAATCAGGGGCCACCACGTGGAAGGCCACGATGAACGAGCACTAAGGCGGTTCGGCCGATCCAAGGATCGGCCGATCCCCTAGCTGCGCCTTTCGCGGTGAGCTTTCTCCCAGTGACTGATATGTGGGTCCCATGATCTATCCTCCGTGCATGGCAAGTTTCGTGGTGGTTTGGGTCCCCGGTGGGCCCTTGGATCCTTGTGCTACACACGTGGCGGTGTCTGATTCGTCGGGAGTTGCTTCACATGGATTGATGAGGTGTCATGGACACATGGCATCCAATGTGGTACACGTCGCCACGTGATCTGGTGTGGGTCCCACCGGGCCCACATGAAGAGGGTGATCTTGTCTTGTGCATATCTTTCCCATCCGGACTCCGAAGTATACAAATGATATATCTATTTCGATCGTCTCGACGAGACCGTCGCAATGGTGTAGTCCAAATTGGCATTTGAGGATATTTATGATGATGTCCTTTAATAGCCATTGGACTACTTGCTCTCAATTGTACTGTTTAGCACGTATTTCGGTGCATCCTGCAACAAAAGCTAGAAACACCAACACTTGTGGAAATCATCAATATCAAGCCCTATTCTAGTGTTGATGATCCTTTTACATTTATTTTATGCAGGTATTGACGGTGTAAAAGTAGCACTTTTCAACCGTCAACATACGCTTACGGCATGAGGTTCTTCATGTGCATGAACTAAGAGCATGACCTAATCAAGCCATTCGGTAATGTTAGACCGAAAGTAAGAACAAACAACATTTGTCGAATATTCATTTTTTCAATGCTACTTTACTATGTGCTAACATGTCTTTGAAAAAAGACTCCACCTCCTCTTTGTAATTTCATACAGTGGCTAGATACTGAGCAGTCCGAAGACGACAAGCTGTACGTGGAGTACACGAGCCGTATGACGGCAGAGAGGTGGCAGCGGATGGAGGAGGCGGAAAGGCAAGCAGCAAAACACAAAGAGCAGCTGGAGAAAATTCACATTCGGCGGGAGATGAAGGAACCTGAAGAGGCCCAGGCCCGTGAAGCGGATAGAGAGAGGAAGAGGGAGAGAGCTCGCCGGGCCAAGGAAGCTGGGCCGGACGCCATGAGGAAGGGGAAATACCCCCGTTGTACTCAGTAGACCTAGAGTACCAGTCGTAGAGTCCAACTGTATCACTCAGAAACTACGATTTCATTTCATCATGCACTAGCGTCGGTCTATATCCATAAGAACTTGAATCCAGCTGCATTAATTTTTGTTTCCTCAGAATGGTGTAGGGCGTGTTTTCTATCAGTCACTGCGTAGTTCCTTTACCCACCGGATCGACTGGGGTTCTAGGGTGTGTTTTCTGAGTCACTACTCGCTTCTCTTCCAACGGATCGAATGGCCCACCACCCAGGCTTCTTCATTGCCTACATATATATCACTCTTCTATTCTATCATGCCTCTTCACAACAAGCAGCAATGTCTTCCTGGAGTGGGGATGATGAGTTTGTCGGTCCTGGAGTGTGGACTGAGCAAGATCCAGACTTCAAAAGCAATTTTCCAGTTTTAGATAAGAGAGATTTCAAATCCATGTGTGATGTGAGAAGCTATGCACCCAATCAACCGGTGAACTGGCCAAGGTGTGCACACGGTGAGTTTTGCGTGATGCAAGTTTACCAGGGATGGAACAACTCCGGCCGTCGCTTCTAGCACTGCCCGTATGCTTGGGTAAGCAAAGTTACATTACTTTGGTCCATCATCTTCTTTTGGTTCGCTAACATAGTCTCCCTTTCCGCAGTACTCTCAACAATCAAATTCCTGCGCTTTCGTGCAATGGGTGGATCCTCCAGCTATCGAGCCGTACCAAAAGTACATGGACTACCTCGAGGACGTCGTCATCTACAACCTCAAGCGTGTCACACCTATTTTTCCAAGGAAAACCAGATGCATAACTATATGTATGCCAGGATCTATTTTCATACATATAGTGACATATAAGTGAATACAGAAACAGTATCTCATAAGAAAAAGGAAGATTATCAGAGTATTACGCTTAAATCCTGGAAACGAAGGCTCCAAACATCCACAAGCAGTCGACTGGGGGTTGCGTACGCCTAGCACCAGCAACATCTTGACAACAACTTCATAGCAGCTTCCTCTTTCTTAGCAACATTGTTTATAGCAAGGGTGAGTACATGCCGTACTCAGCAAGTGTGGGGAAAGTATGAATGCAAAGGCTTATCAAGGAAAGGCTGACAGGTTGACTGCATTAAGCAATTTTAGTTGGTCAAATTTTATTAGCACCTGATTACTAATAAAGTATATGTATATACCAAGCCACATTAACATAAAGAGATACGCCATAAGCATATGGCTAACATAACCATAACCACAATTTAAGTTCATCTTCAAGTTCAATTATCATGTGAGGGTCCAGGCCACTCTTGACCGTGAGCATGGCTAATCGATTAGTTTTACACTCTGCAGAGGTTGTACACTTTCACCACAAGTCGCATAAAAGTTCAAAGAACTTTAAACCCAACCACGCGATGCTGATCAGGCATCATACCACACTACCAATGTGTGATCGCATAGGGATGATACGAGGCCTTTACAAAGAGTCCTCCCATGTGTATTAGTCCATAGTAGCATATGCCATAGAGGCTATCTTTCGTACCTCACTTCTATTCACGGACGGTCAGTCATAGAGTACTTCCGTTCCAATACCTATCCGGAATAGAAGAGCCTTAAAAGCATTCCTCCGTACCCAAGCTACTATGCGAGTAATGGCCACATAAAGACTCCCCTAATTACTCAACCAAGACCAGAGCCATTTAGTCCTTGTAAAGGTTCTAGGGTGGACTGGATCTAGGGTATCTAGTCTTTCCCAGGGGTTTCTTGCAATTTTGCCAAGACACATGGATTAGATCTACTAGTTACAAGGGATCCCAGGGGGTTATGTGCAAAACAGCCTCACTTCATCTTCAACCTCTAGTTCAGAGGAGGGCAGGGCGAACCGGGGACTTGGCCGGCGGCGGCACCGGTGCTCCGGCGACCTAGAGCTCCGGGCGAGCAGCGCAGGAGGAAGAGGGGAGGTTGGGGATCACATGGAGTTGCTCACCACGGGCGGACGTCGAGGGAGACTGGCCGGCGACGGTGAGCTCGGGTGGCGGCCGGATTTTGCACAGGCGGCGGCGCTCGGATGGACCTCCGGCGACGGGGAGCGGCGGAATAGATTGTCACAACTGTTTTTCCAAAGAAAACCAAGGGCAGTTCTATATGCATGTCAGGATCTAGTTTCATGCATATAGTTGACAAAAGTGAATAACAGAAATAATATCACGTAAGAAAAACAAGAATTATCAGAGATTTACGCTTTAACCTGGAAACGAAGGCACCAAACTTCACAGTCAGACGACTGGGGGCTGCGTACACCTAGCAACAACACCATCTTCGACAGTTTCACACATCTTCTCCTTCTGAGCAGCAGTTTAGCAAGGTTGAGTACACTTATGGTTGGTACTCAGCAAGGCCACAAGAAATAACCAGAATTCAATTTAAAGTCCATCTTTAAGTATATTACTCATGTGAGGGTCTAGGCCGCTCTTGACCGTGAGCACGGCTAATCGATTAGTTTTAAACTCTGCAGAGGTTGTACACTTTCACCACAAGTCGCGTAAAAGTTCAGAAGAACTTTGGACCCAACCATGATATGCAAAAGTAGGCACAATACCACACTACCTAGGTGTGGTTGCATAGGGACGCTACGAGGCCTTTACAAAGATTCCCAAATGTGAAGCAACCCGCGAAGGTTCCGAGTCGTTGAAGAGTATAAAGTCCCCTAGTAGGCGCCGTGTCTTAGCCAAGCCCACTCCCTACTAGAGCGAGTCTATACCCCACTGGCGCTCCCCCTTGCCCTTATCAGGTAAGGCCACCCCAACATCAAGGTTTCTAATTATTCAGCCAAGACAGAGCCATATGTCTTGTGGTTGCACTGTTTTCCTGGGTGGTCGCTCCATGTTCCGATTAAAGCATAGTATTCTTGTAAATAAAGCATAGGTAGAAGGATGGTTAGGGACACTTGCCTTTCTCCAACGAAAAGCTACTCTTACTGCTTCTCAGCTCTTGTTTTCTTGGAACTCTTTATCTTCAAAGCAAACGAGCAACGATCTTCTACTCGAAGCAATCATCGGGCACAATCATACAAAGCAAACAGACAAGTTCAACTAAGAACAATGCACCAATCAAAAGAAAAGCATTAAAAGAGCGTACTAAAGGATAGGCTCAATCTATGGTTACGCAACGCTGAGAACGTAACTAAGGTTCAAAAGACAAAAGCTATCAAGGGATTTTTATCACACAACAAGAGACTATGAGCTTGGTTTATTTTAATTTGCAAAAGATACGTAAAATATATTTCATAAAGAAAATACCTTAATTTGGAATTAAAACAAATTAAACTTTATTTATAAAACCGGTGTAAAGAACTAGTCAACTTTTATTTATAAAGATTCATATACAAGTTACACCAATTAAACCTTTAATTTAGAAAAGATCTAAGCACTTTTAATTAGAAAAAACATCATGACATTGGTTTTAATCAAATTAACATTTATTTATAAAATCGGTGTAAAAACCTAAGCACTTTTAATTAGAAAAGTTAATTAAATATATTAATCAGATTAACATTTGGTTTATGAAAAACCGAGGTAAAGATCTAATTAGATTTTATTTACAAAAGCATGTGAAATACTCATTAATCAAATTAATATTAATTATGAAAAAGGTGTATAGCTCTATATGGATTTTATTTAGAAAAGACATGTTTAATAAGCATTAATAAAAATTAATGTTAAATTTATTTTCGGAAAACAAAACATGATCAAAAGTCACCACTAACGTGTATGTCATGTCATTATGAACCTAACGCAACTTGAACAGACTAAAACGGAGCTAAAACGTGAAAACTACGGAGAAAACAAGGTACACGGACCTATTGGTAAAGATTAGAAACTTCCAGGGACTTTACTGTGAAAAACCAGGGGCATATACATAATTATGTATATAAACTCAGGGGCTTTCATGCAAGATCCTCAGGTTGGATTTATGTGCAGAGGTGGGATCTATCTAGGGGGTTTTCCAGAAAAGCAGCAAGACACATGGTTGAATCTAAGGATTATAGGACTTCACAGGGCGTCATTCGTAAAAATGCCTTCTTCTTCCTCCTTTGGATCGCAGACGAGCAGGGGACCTGGCCGGCGGGTCTGGCCGACGGCGGCGTCGGCGTCCTGGGTCTCGGGCGTGAGGCGCGGGAGGGACAGGAGAGGCAGGGGAACTTGTGGAGGAGCTCACCTTGCTCGAACGGCGACGGGTGATGGCCGGCGGCGGAGATCCTGCGGCAGCCGGCGGTGGTCCAGGTGGCGGAGGCGCTCCGGTGGCCGGTCGGCGGAGGAGGTGCAGCTCGGCACGGGTGTGCTCGGAATGATGCTTGTTTGCCCGGGAAGTAGATGGAGGCGGCATTCCGCGCGGTGGCCGGTGGTGCTCCGCTGCTCGGCTTGCAGGGACGGCGCGGCGGCGCGAACAGGCGCGGTGAGGCGGCGCAGGATGAGCAGGAGGCAGGGACAGGACGCACGGGCAGGGGACGCAGGGCGGCGGCTAAAAAGGGGCGCGGTCCGGAGGAGTCCTGGGCGCGCACAGCACGGACGTCGAGCAGTCCGGCGGGGGCACGCCGTGGTCGTGTCCGCCAAGGACACGGCGGCGACCGGGGTTGTTGTGGCCGGATGGGCCAGAGTTGGGCTGGAAATGACGGGCCGAGGTTGGTTTGGGCCGGGCGACGCGCGGACAGCAAGAGGAGATCAGGGGGCGTTTCCGGACTTTCCCGGTGGAAAGGCTCCTGCTGGGCTGAAGATTGTTGGGCCGAGATGGAAATGAGCAAGCGAGAGGATGTAGGGGGGCACGAACGGACTTCTTGCGGCGACCGTGCGAGAGAGGTGGGCCGCAGCTGGGCTGGCTCCGGTTGGGCTGCCGCGGTAAGCTGGGCTGGAAAGTGGTCACGCGCCAAAAGGAGAAGAAGGAAGGGAGGGAAAAGAGAAGGGATTTCTTTTTCTTTTTATTTTCAGATAATACTTTCGTGAATAGAATAATCTTAGATAATTCATTAAATCACGAAAAATACTCTGAAAAATCTCAAAAATTCTAGGAAAATTCCCAGAGATAGATTGAGACACGAACAACCCAAATAAAATATTTGGAGCTCATGAAAAAGATTTTAGAGCCTTCTAATAAATAGAATAAGCTCAGAGAAAATGAGAATAAACTCCAGAAAATTTCGGAAAATTCTCGGAAGGATTTGGTCAGCACCTAAGCGTGTTTTTAAAAAGCTTTTGCACTCATGAACACCAAGATGCATCAGCATGAATGCACACGCACATAATCATTTTATTTAATTTCAGAAAAACAAACAATAGCTTTTTCCTATACTATATTTCCTGTAAAGAAAATAAATGTTTGGAAATTTTTAAAATTGAGAGAAATCATTGTTTTAATTATTTTTTCCTATTCGTATCCTGAAATTGGAAATTTCAGTGTGTGACATAGATGCAGCTCACCCTCACGGTGCTCGGGGCGGCAACGGTTGGCTTCGGCTGTGCCTCGAGCCGGTGAATCGGCGACGGCGACGGCGAGCTCGGCTTGCAGCTCCGGCGGCGGCGCGATTAGCGGCGGCGGGGCGGTGCTGGGGCAGCAGAGGCGGCGCAGGGCAAGAGCGCGCGGAAGACCTCGGGCTCCGCCCTTTTATGGGCACGCGGGGCCCTAGGCGTGGCGTGCACGCCTAGGCCGGGAAGCCTGGCGGCGGCGGCGCCGTGCCCTGGCCGTGCCCGTGAGGCCAAGGTGGCGATGGGCCTTGGCGGGCCGCGGCCGGGGCCGGAGTGAGCTGGGCCGGGCAGGCGGGTCGGGCCTTCGGGCTCGGCCCGGTAGAATAGTTTTAGTTTTTTTTTCTTTTTTTCTAAATACTTTTCAGTGCATAAATAGTTCCATAAAAAGTCCAATAAATATTTTAAAGCACGAAAAATAGTCAGAAAATCCCAAAAATTTCAGGAAAATTCCCAGAGATAGATTGGGACACGAACATTCCAAATAAAACATTTGGAGCTCATGAAAAAGATTTTAGAGCCTTCTAATAAATAGAAAATGCTCAAAGAAAATGAGAATAAATCCCAGAAAATCTGGAAAATTCTCGGAAGGGTTTAGTCAGCACCTAAGCGTGTTTTTAAAATATTTTGCACTCAAAAACACCAGGATGCATCGGCATGAATGCAGCACTCACAAACATTTTATTTAACTTGGAAAATCAAACAATGCCTTTTTCCTACACTATATTTCCTGTAAAGAAAATAATTGTTGGAAAAATTTTAAAATTGAGAGAAAATTGTGGCTTAATTATTCTTTCTATTCACATCCTGAAATTGGAAATTTCAGGGTGTGACAAATCTACCCCCTTAAAAGGAATCTCGTCCCGAGATTCGAAAAAGGCTAGCAAGAGACAGGGGTTTATTTCGAACTCTTTACAAATCCTTTAGCATTGTTCCTCCTTTCATATTACAGAAAACTTTCTCACAACCTAACTTATCTTAACATCCTTTGGCATCGGGCGTCTTGTCTTGCTTGTTTCGTTGCCGCCATGCTTTCTTGTGATACCGATCCACACGTTTCTTTGGGCACCTGCTGATAAAGTGTCCACCAGATTTGCAGTAGAAACAAGCTCTAGTTTCCTTAATGTTCCGACGATTGCGTGGTGCCTCGTCAATTACTTGCACTGTGCAACCATGAGGATATTCTAGATACGCCTCTTCGTTCTGATCTTCAAGATAATCTTGGGTTTGGGATACTTGATAAAGATGAGAATTATCAACTTGCTCTGGAAATTTCCTCCTCTTACTCATGATCTCCTGTAGTTTGCTTTCTAGCTCAATGGCTTTGTTGATTAGATCTTGCAGACTGAAATATTCATGTAAGCTTAGTATACTTTGAAGGTCTTCATTCAATCCGTTGATGAAATGTTCTCGTTTCTTCTTATCACTTTCGGCCGATCTTGGGGCATACATAGATAACTGGATAAACTTATCCCCATACTCAGTCACAAACATTTGTCCCTGCTTTAGGTTAAGGAACTCCTTCCTTTTGAGCTTCATCACACTTACAGGAGTATGGTGTGAGATAAAGTTGTCCTTAAATTCCTTCCACACAATACTCTCAGGTTGCTCATGTCCATTGATGTAGGCATTCCACCACTCTGAAGCTGCTCCAACAAGCTGTCCAGATGCATACAAAGCCTTTTCTCTATCATTGCATTGTACCATATCTAGCTTCTCTTCAATTGTCTTGATCCAGTCATCAGCTTCTAGAGGGTATGTGGTATTAGAGAATATTGGTGGCTCAGTCCTCATGAACTCTGCATACTTATCTTCCGAAGATAACACGTCTTGGTCGTATCCATAGTTGTCATTGTCCTCATGGCTTTTGTCTTGGTTACTTCCTTTTGGGTTTTCCATCTGGTTGGGGGATTAAGAAATGATCAGAGGAGAACAAGAGTAAACAGATAGATTGAAGAGCAGGGTAGAAAGAATGAGGAAGACAAGGAGGTGGGAGATACAAAAGAAAAACCCAGCTAAGCACCTGATATTATTGCAGATATAAGACCCACAATACACCAACACTCATTACAAAGAACCAACTTAAACATTACCATAAACAATCATGATCATGCAAGCACTGAATTCCATCAATCATGCATAGTTAGAGGAACGATACTACACGTTGTTAATAAGGTCAGAGGGCATCCTCCTAATAGATTAGATGTAGCTCCCAGTAAGGATATCCATAAATAATGAATTCCTCACAGATCATGGAGTACGAGATTATGAGTTCAACCCAACTGGAATCACCTCAATCAGAGGTTTAGAACCCGGGATATAAATTAATCAAGATGGGTATTTCAGCAGTGTTGGCAGATTCTGAATGCTCCACTAATTCGTGTGTATCTCTCTTGATACAAAACGAATACTGCTGAAATTTTGACAGACCCATGAAATTCTGGGACTAACCCAACTGATTTCATGTCAATCGGAGTTCTGTAGCTCGAGAAAGAATTAAAAGAGTAACGATGTGTCAGAGAGCTGCGCGAACAGATAGAATATCAAGGGTAACAATTCCACCAATAAATCAAGGGGGTGTCATTGCTTGAGAGAATACAAGAATTCATGGTTTAGCATTCGTGAAGAAAGGAAGTGCAAATGCTAAGAGTTTACTAGAAAAGCAGAGTCACCATGGCGGAGAGAAGAAGATGATTGAGAAGTGAAAACATTCTTCAGAAAGGTCAGGGATAAGATAAGGAGGGAATTTAGATTAAAAGAGACCTTAGGAAACATCCATTGCTACCTAGGCTTACGTCTTACAGTCGATACAGCTCTGATACCACTCTGTCACACCTGTTTTTCCAAGGAAAACCAAATGCATAACTATATGTATGCCAGGATCTATTTTCATACATATAGTGACATATAAGTGAATACAGAAACAGTATCTCGTAAGAAAAAGGAAGATTATCAGAGTATTACGCTTAAATCCTGGAAATGAAGGCTCCAAACATCCACAAGCAGTCGACTGGGGGTTGCGTACGCCTAGCACCAGCAACATCTTGACAACAACTTCATAGCAGCTTCCTCTTTCTGAGCAACATTGTTTATAGCAAGGGTGAGTACATGCCGTACTCAGCAAGTGTGGGGAAAGTATGAATGCAAAGGCTTATCAAGGAAAGGCTGACAGGTTGACTGCATTAAGAAATTTTAGTTGGTCAAATTTTATTAGCACCTGATTACTAATAAAGTATATGTATATACCAAGCCACATTAACATAAAGAGATACGCCATAAGCATATGGCTAACATAACCATAACTACAATTTAAGTTCATCTTCAAGTTCAATTATCATGTGAGGGTCCAGGCCACTGTTGACCGTGAGCATGGCTAATCGATTAGTTTTACACTCTGCAGAGGTTGTACACTTTCACCACAAGTCGCATAAAAGTTCAAAGAACTTTAAACCCAACCACGTGATGCTGATCAGGCATCATACCACACTACCAAGGTGTGATCGCATAGGGATGCTACGAGGCCTTTACAAAGAGTCCTCCCATGTGTATTAGTCCATAGTAGTATATGCCATAGAGGCTATCTTTCATACCTCACTTCTATTCACGGACGGTCAGCCATAGAGTACTTCCATTCCAATACCTATCCGGAATAGAAGAGCCTTAAAAGCATTCCTCTGCACCCAAGCTACTATGCGAGTAATGGCCACATAAAGACTTCCCTAATTACTCAGCCAAGACCAGAGCCATTTAGTCCTTGTGGTTGCACTGTTGTCCTGGGTGGTTCTCCATGTTCCAATTAATCATTGTGGTCTTGTATTAACCAGGGATACAACATAAAAGTAAAACATGTTTATCATTGTTGTTCATTAGAACCATCATAACCCAAGTATAGCAACTAAGCGTAGCTACCCAACAAAAAGGTAAACCCAGGTTGACAAGGAATGATCATAAAGACTAGGATAATCCTTAATAGGACCCATCAAATTAAACGCAAGCATATGCAATGTGATTAAACACAGTTATTGGGACAAAAGAACAAGGACACACTTGCCTTTAACCAGAGTAGTGATGTTGCTCATAATATCTTCACTTCTTGCTCTTCAAAGCTCTCGAACGACGTTCAATCTACTCACATCAATCATCGGGCACAAGCATGCAATGAAGACAAACAAGCAAACTAAGAACAATGCACCAATCAAAAGAAAAGTTTTAAAAGAACGCACTAAAGGATAGGCTCGATGCTATGGATCACTGAAGCACACAAACCGTGCTGAGATAAGGAATGGCTTGGTTAGCTTTACGAAGGACACTAGGCTTGAGCATGAACTAGGATCAAAAGATCTTGAGCTTGAAAGAAGATTAGCTCTACAACAGAGACACACTGAGACAAAGCTTGAAAAAAAAACGGCTAACGATAGATTTGCATATGTGAGAGATCAAACTATGGGCTAGGTTTATTTTAATTTGTAAAAGATATGTGATGGATATTTCATAAAGAAAATACCCTAAGTTGGAATTAATGCAGCATTATATTTTATTTGCAAAAGACCGGAGTAAAGAACTAGTCCAATTTTATTTATAAAGATTCATATATAAATTATATCAATTAAACATTTAATTTAGAAAAATTAAACTATATGAATCCTCTAATCGAAACTTTATGATTCGAGTAAACTAATAAAGTTATAATGAAAAACTCATTCATGTTGATATTAAACAAATTAACATTTGTTTATAAAGAGCCGGTGTAAAAGCCTATCAACTTTTAATTAGAAAAGTTTAATTATATATTAAACAAATTAACATTTGGTTTATGAAAAACCGGGTAAAAGATCTAATTAGATTTTATTTATAAAAGCATGTGAAATAATCATTAATCAAATTAATATTAATTATGAAAAACAGTGTAGGGCACTATATTGCTTTTATTCATAAAAGGTGTGCATAACTAAGCTTTAATCAAAATTAATATCAAATTAATTTTCAGAAAACATTCATAAAGAAAACTCACCACTAACGTGTTCTTTACATTATTATGAACCTAACGCAACTTGAACGCATAAAAACGGAGCTAAAACATGAAAGATATGGCTATTTAAAGGTCCAGGGACTTGTTGGCAAGGATTGGAAACTTCCAGGGGCCTAACTGCGAAAAACCAGGGGCATATACATAATTATGTATATAAACTCGGGGGCTCACTTGCAAAGGTTCTAGGGTGGACTGGATCTAGGGTATCTAGTCTTTCCCAGGGGTTTCTTGCAATTTTGCCAAGACACATGGATTGGATCTACTAGTTACAGGGGATCCCAGGGGGTTATGTGCAAAACAGCCTCACTTCATCTTCAACCTCTGGTTCAGAGGAGGGCAGGGCGAACCGGGGACTTGGCCGGCGGCGGCACCGGTGCTCCGGCGACCTAGAGCTCCGGGCGAGCAGCGCAGGAGGAAGAGGGGAGGTTGGGGATCACATGGAGTTGCTCACCACGGGCGGACGTCGAGGGAGACTGGCCGGCGACGTGAGCTCGGGCGGATTTTGCACAGGCGGCGGCGCTCGGATGGACCTCCGGCGACGGAGAGTGGTGGAATAGATGCAGCTCACCCTCACGGTGCTCGGGGCGGCAACGGATGGCTTCGGCTGTGCCTCGATCCAGTGAATCGGCGACGGCGGCGGCGAGCTCGGCCTGCAGCTCCGGCGGCGGCGCGATTAGCGGCGGCGGGGCGGTGCTGGGGCAGCAGAGGCGGCGCAGGGCAAGAGCGCGCGGAAGACCTCGGGCTCCACCCTTTTATGGGCGCGCGGGGCCCTAGGCGTGGCGCGCACGCCTAGGCCGGGAAGCCTGGCGGCGGCGGCGTCGTGCCCTGGGCGTGCCCGTGAGGCCAAGGTGGCGATGGGCCTTGGCGGGCCGCATCTGGGGCCGGAGCGAGTTGGGCCGGGCAGGCGGGTCGGGCCTTCGGGCTCGGCCCGGTAGAATAGGATTAGTTTTTTTTTCTTTTTTTTCTAAACACTTTTCAGTGCATAAATAGTTCCAGAAAAAGTCCAGAAAATATTTTAAAGCACGAAAAATAGTCAGAAAATCCCAAAAATTCCAGGAAAATTCCCAGAGATAGATTGAGACACGAACATTCCAAATAAAATATTTGGAGCTCATGAAAAAGATTTTAGAGCCTTCTAATAAATAGAAAATGCTCAGAGAAAATGAGAATAAATCCCAAAAGAATCTGGAAAATTCTCGGAAGGGTTTGGTCAGCACCTAAGTGTGTTTTTAAAATATTTTGCACTCAAAAACACCAGGATGCATCGGCATAGATGCAGCACTCACAAACATTTTATTTAACTTGGAAAATCAAACAATGCCTTGTTCCTACACTATATTTCCTGTAAAGAAAATAATTGTTAGAAAAATTTTAAAATTGAGAGAAAATCGTGGCTTAATTATTCTTTCTATTCACATCCTGAAATTGGAAATTTCAGGGTGTGACAAAGCGGGAGCTCGGAGAGGTACTGGCTCGTCTAGATCCACCATCTAGGGAAGATGACAACACCGTGACACAACCTATTGTGTTCAAAACGAACACCGGTTGTGAGGACGCGTTCTGCTGCTGTCCATGCCACGAGAAGAAGGACAATACTCCACCAGCATCTCCATCCCCACCACCTTATCCTCCACCTCCACCACCTCCTGGGTATAGGTACTACATGCCCTTCCAGCACTCCGGCAGATCTATGTTGTCCGGGCAGATCTCCTACCAGTAGGCTAGTTGTCTTGTTGTAATCGTTTTTTAAATTCCCTAAGGCATGTTAGGATTAGTACCGGTGCAACTAACATCATACGTGCCATGTAATTTGCTCTGTTTTTTTTTTAAAAAAAATATCCAGCCGCCGTTTGAAACAGCGGCTGGGTTCTTCCCTCACCCACCACGTCTCAGCCTCCAACCGTCGTATATGAGCCTGCAACCGCTTTTTTAAATAGCGGTCGATCCAACCGCCGTTTAAAAAGGTGGTTCTTTGCAGGCATGCATGCCGTGTGGCAATCGCCGTTTGAAATGACGGCAGGACCTGTAACAGCCGTTGTCATCGACGGTTGTCAGCTGCCGCCGTTTCAAACGGTGGTGGATGTCTACTTTTGAAAAAAAAATTAGATCCGACATTTATTTTTGAAAATTCAAAAAAACTAAAAAAAAAAGTCCAGCTCAGTGGACAGAAACAGTTTTTTTTAGATTACACAGTACAACGCAAACGCTCACAACACGCACGCACACTCACCCCTATGAATACACGTACGCAAACCCTACCCCTATGAGCACCTCCGAATGACTGAGTACCGGCAGATCTGAAGATTCTCGAAGTCACCACTGGCGCCTCGTCGTCGACGGGAACGTCGCTTACCACTTAAAGCATAATGCCGGAAAATCCTGGAATAAATCCAGGGAAAGGTGCGAGCACCAGGATTTGAATCCTGGTGGGTAGCGTCCCACTGGACTGTCCTACCATTGGACTACAAGCTCATTCGCACAGAAACAGTTTTTTGGCTGGGCTAGTTTGGACACTGCCGCGGCACTGAGAACTCACTTTTTAGCACACTGGGCCGACCGACCGCGCGCGCCCCGCCCGCGCGTGCCTCGCGCGATGCGCGTGTGGGTTAGACTGTCTCCAGCAGCTGCTGGTTCAGCATCTGCATCCCCAAAATGCAGATGAAAACGAGACTGTAGCAGCTGCAGCAACCGCATCTGCATTTTGCAGTTGTCGGCCGGTTTTACCGCATATTCAACGGTTCTCTCTCCTTGCTGCATACTCCCGCACGTCTCTCCCACCAACCGTCGCCTCCCGTCCCACCCACGCCTCCTCTCCCACCCGCGCCAACCCCGCCTCCGCCTCCGGCCGGCGGCCGCCAGCCCACCCCTGCTCCGCGTGCGCGACGGCGACAGCTCGATCTGTGCAGGGCGGGGCGAGCGGCGAGCGCGCTCGTCAGGGGCGCTGCCCTCCTATGCTGGTTCCTCCCCGCCTCCGCTTCCGCCTCCGGCCACCCGCCCGCAACCATCTCCCCTGCGGCCCCGCGACGGCTTGGAGAAGCGAGGCAGGGCCCGCGGTCACCGGATCCGGCGCCTGCCGGTGAGGCCCGCCACTTCCTTCACTCCCGCCGGCCTCCTTCCTCTACCCTCTCCCTCCCAGTGCGAGGCGGACAGCGGCTCGGCGGTGACAGCGACGGTGGTCCTCCAGCCTGGCGGCGGTCACCACGGAGATGCAAATCCGGCCGGTGGTGACCTCCCTCTTCCCTCCGCCGGCCAGGATCCGGCGAGTTTGTCGCGTTGACTTGCGCGGCCCCTCCTCCTGCTCCATCTCCCGTGGCGCAGACCACTGGGAAGCCCGTGTGGCGGAGGAGCAGGGCGTAGGCGGCACGGAACTAGCGTCGCGACGGCGGCGGGGGCCGGTCCTGCTCCTCGTCGGCGGATGAGGACGGCAGCAGCAGCAAGGCTTCATCGGCGTCGCGAGAGCCAACCGCCTGCCCGGATGCAGCAGAGGATGCGGTAGACCGCTGGAACGCAGCTCTGCACGCGGCACTGTTCCCGCCTCTCTCTTTGCTTCATATCGGGCATTTGCAGATGCGGATCGCATTTGCTGCTGGAGATGGTCTTATGGCCCGTGTATCCCACGGGGCTCGCGCGCGTCTGCAAACCCCCCGCCCGTCTAACTCCATCGACTGCGCTCACCGCTCCATCCCGCCGGCCGTGCGTTCTCCTTCGACGAGTCCGCGGCGCGGCCAACACCACGGTCGCGCGAGCTGAAGTCGCAGTCACCGTTCGCGGTTCGCGGCCGGTAGGCGGTAGCCGGTAGGTGCGTGTGCCCACCCAACCCAACGCGCGACAGGCCACTGCAGGGGGTGGCAGCAGCGGCCGGCCGGGCGGACGCTAGCTGCCGCCTGCCGCTGCCGGGGGGTTCCATCGTCAGGGCGTTTTCAACGCCGGGTGTGGGGTGGCCGCGCCGCCGTGCGCATCGATCCATCCATCCATGATCCACCCGAAGTTGACCTCGCACCTTGGGACAGATCTTCGCGCAGGCCGGACCACCGGGCCGGCCGGCCATGCATATGGCCGAGCGCAGGGAGAGAGCGCGCGCGGCCATTACAGATCCTGTGGGCCTTGCTGATGTTAGTGCGTTTTCAATGTAGCGCGCACAGTATATGTTCGTCAGACTAATCGATCTATTGACCCGAGTCCTAAGGTCGAGACGGAGACGAAGACGAAGACGACTACTACTAGCCCACACGTTCGATTTCTCAACGATTCAGGCGACCATGCCTGGGCGCCTGGTTAGGCCAGGTTGCACTTGCACCTATATATGAATACACATCATGACCCTGCAAACTGCAAAGCCATATCAGCCATGTCGTCGTCTCTCTCTCTGAGCAAAAACCACACCCGAATTGATGGCGGTTTGTTTGGGAGCTCGTGTTCGTTTTCGGTCGTAAGGGAAACAGGGTGTGGTCACTGGTCAGGTGCCGCGCCCGGCCCGTTCCAGAATCATTAGCTAGCGTCGCATTGCATTGCATGGATTGCATGCATACATGAGTAGATAGAAAGGTGTGCCGCCGCTAGCTCTTCTTGCCCTGTCAGCCGGCCGGCCGGCCGGCCGGAGACGGCGCAGTACGCGCACGTTAACGTCACGTAGCAGCCTGCCAGAGCAGCACCAGGTACGATCTTATCACACGCATGCACACATATAGGCCAACCGGATCACTACCAGGGGTGGTGCAGTGGGCATCATCTGCACCCATTTCCGGCTTTCAGCCATGCATATGCATTGCATATATGCATGCTTGTTTTTCCTTTCTGATCATCATCTTTCAGTGGTTGGCAACGACAACTTTATTTAGTACCAGTGTGGCATATACACATAAGCTATAAAGTGAACAAAATCTAGCTTTATTTCATTGGTGTACAAGAGCGCGCATGCATCGATTAATGGAGATGGATCATTTTTTGCAAGATGGTCGCGGACAATGCACGCGGTGACAATAGTTGACAACGTCGTCGAATTACATAAGTACACACACACATGACACACTACTACTACTGGTTCAGAACGTCCTGACATGCGCATCCGATCCAGCAAAAACTGAAGAGATCTTCAAGGAAACCACGGACCTATATATGCACTTCTCGTTTGCTGCTCTTGCACTCAATGCAACCTCGCTCGCTGCTTCTGATCACTTGACTGCATGCCGGCGGATTAAACTGCACGACCGCGGCATGTGAATATGCGATGATAGAGATTCAGAAGGAGCTGAAGCAGTCGGTGTGGTCGCCGGAGGCGGCGTCGTCGCTGCAGGGGGAGTGCGTGTGGCGGCCCTCGTACGTGGTCATCACCATGCGGCAGTCCGTCGACAGCCGCTCCACCCGCTTCTTCACGCGGCAGTTGCTGTGGGTGCACCGGAAATAGCTCCTGATCGATCCAAGGCATGCATACACATGATCAGGCGGGCTACTAGTTAATAGGCAATCTTACTCACAAATATAATGGCATATACATATGCACTCCCTCCACCTCACAAGTATAAGGACTTTCTGAGTTTGTTCTTCTAATAACTCAAATTATATATATCTTAAATTTGACCAACATGCTTAAAGAGAAACTTAGTATCTAACATCTACCACATCTATCAAAAGGTAAAAGTATGAATTTTTTTTTGAGATGTATGATGCTCGTTTCATATTATAATCTTAGAAAAACTTGACTTACAATTAAGTCCTTATATTTGTGGACGAATAAAGCACAATTGACTTTGACCACTAATTCTACTAAACTATAAGAAACATAATTAAATATCTGGAGATTAATTAGTTTTCATGGTGAATAATCTTATAATATGTAACTTGCATTGTCAATCTATATACGTAACTTTTCGTATATTGACAGTCAATCTAGCTATATACATGTGTTTTGAACTAGATGGAGTATAAAGATACACTTAGACGAAGTGTAAGTTTCAAATAGCTAGGGAGTAGTTGACTCCACCATTGGAGACACTCTCATTAACATTCAGTGTAAATTGTAGTTTGGACCTTTAATATCTATTTGCAACAATGTAATCAATATATGCTCTCTAACTTAGCGATGAGTGTAATCTATTGCTTTGTATTCATGATCGCAGTCGTCGACAAGATTTGGCTTTAATTTCCCAGGATGGGTCATGCATATTTTAATTAGCATGTGTCTAAATATTTAATGAATTTATTGGATCTATACTTACATGTATGTTTCGTATATCAACAGGTCGATCACATTATTCACAATTTTTCACAAAAGTGAAATATTCCAAGTTCAAATGACTTTTTATTTGCAAACTTTCTCCGATTCCTAAACTGTTTTATAATCAACTATACAGCAAGACAAAGGATTGATCGTTTATTTGACTACCCCCCCCCCCCTACCCCATTCTGATTAGTAGGCATATGCAATTTTACCTTATATAATCTTCAGGGTAAACATATTTGATCATTAAATGAGTTGCTACATTTTCTTCTTCTCTCAACTGACCATATTACTAATAGAATTTATCCAAAATAATGGCACTATGTGATATCTTCCATATAGGTTACTTGTGGACTAAATACTTGTCGTGGTTAAGCGTTATTAGATGATTATGTAATTAAATACATACAGTAAAACCCAATTTAAGGGTATTATTAATAATATACTCCCTCCGTCCTTAGATATATGACGTTTAAAACAAGTTATTTAGTTCATTTTTTAACTAATTTGCTTGTCCTAAACGTCATATATTTAAGAATAGAGGTACTAGTCTAATATTGCTACAGTTTGTTTATTGGAAAATAACCCAGATTGTATTCAAACCATGTACACATTTGCAGAGAAAAGATAGGATCGGAATCGTACATATATATAATTATCTCTAGCCAAGTACTATATACTTATGGGCACTGATATATTAATTATGTGTGTGCGTCCGGATATCTGAAGAAACACGAGCAAGGATCTGAGACCTGTCTATGTGCATGCGTCTACTAAACTACTTACTGATCGACTATGTAGCTATTTCAGAACCAACGAACTCAAGTGTGAACTTAGAAGCAATTCCGCGCAAATTATCTTTCCTACTCTCTGTTCCAATTCAACATAGGCTTGCAATGATTTCACTCCTTATCCGTCCTATATATATACTCAGTTAGAAAATCTGGCACGACACAAACTAGTACCAGACTACCAGTTGTGGAAAAAACTGTATGATCTTCAGTTGAGAAGCAAATAAAGAGCTCCTAATTTATTAAACACATTAATTATCATAAATATATTTGTGTTCATTTAATGATTAGCCTTGCAATAAATACAATTTAGTGGAGACCATTGGTCCCATACAGAATGATTTTCAAAAAGCAAACGGAAGAAAATATATATAACTCGAGTTCAAACATATAGAGTGCCATGTTTTTGCATGTTTCGCACTTGTATATATTTAATTCTGACTGTAACATAGGAGTATACTCCTTCCGTTCTGAAAAAACTGGCGTTTAGGACAGGGACACGGTCTCCAAAATATAACTTTGATCTCTTATTATTATAAAAATATTTATCGAATAGTGATGTATGAATATTTTTATAAAAGTATTTTTCAAGACAAATCTATTCATATAGTTTTCATATTTGCAAACTCAACAACTTAAAAGTTATTGATGATTTATATTCCCAATGTTTGACCCAAACATTGTCCTAATCGTCAGTTTTTTCAGAACGGAGGAAGTATATATGTCATGGAGGCTTTACTTATAGACATGTACAAGAACTGAAAGTAATTGAAAAAAACAGCTAGCTAGCTCAATATATATATCACTATCGGCCTACATACTCTCTAGGATAAAATTTACCGGATCTACTGCTAAGCAATCGCATCAAATAGCTACAACGATGTACCGCGCTTCACTATCAACTTATATATCATCAAATATCTTTCAAGAGGCAAGGTACTGATGGGTACTACTTATTAGAGATATATACCCCTCCAACACATAAAATTAACCATCTGAGATTGCTTGTTAATTTGCTAGCACATTAAGGCATGGCATGTATGGAGTGTACAATAGAGCCAAAAGACATCTTCGATTCTACGAAAATTCAAGAAATATGATGTAGATTGGTACAAAATTGCAAATACCTCGGATGGAGGCTGTTCTTGACAACCTTCTGCCCGTACTTTCTCCACTTGTAGCCATCATCCAGCACATCCACGTCGCTTCTGGTCTGGAAACAGAACCTCGGCTCCCTCATCTTCCTCCTCACCTTCATCTTCCCTCTATCCGCTATCGTAGTCGCCGAGCCCTTCCACCTACGCACTCATCACACAACATATGCACAAACATCAAACCCTAAACCATAGATAGAGAGATCTCAACAACATCACCATAAGAGAGCATACTATATACCATGTGCTAGCACTATCGTTGCAACCTTTTGTCACCGAGGTGCAGACCTATAGAAGAAACAAAAACCGCTCATAAGGAACAAAAGATCAAAAGTGCGCATGCCGTCAAAAATCATGAAAGATCAACTCACCTCATCAGCACCAACAACAGTCCTCGGCATGAAATCAGCCGTAGGCTTCCCACCGCAGGCGACGGCCGAGGCAGCAGCTCCAGAGCAGCCCAACGGCGGCAGTGCTGGCAGCTGGTATAGGCCACAATGGTCGGAGGAGAGCATCACGCCATGGTTCTCGGACTCTTCCTGGTCAAACGGCATCTGGAGAAGCTTGTTTATTGGTTGGCTCGGTAGTTGAAGTGGAAGAGGAAGAGGGAAGGCGAAGTGATCCGGCACGAGAAAGCTGGGAAGGCAAGCCCCCAGCTGGCCTCCCTCCATATATGCCTGCATATGTGCTAGTGATCGATGGAATGGATGGATCAAAGTGGTTCTTGGGGCAGAAAATTCACACGGGATAGAGATCTCCTTTTGGTGTGGCGACTGTGATAAGGTTGATGATGACGATGATGATGCTTTGAGGTTAAGTGGTGGTGGTGTGGGCTATATGGCCCTCTGGAATGCTTGGAGGATCGATCGAGTACTGAAAGTCTGAAATGGGGGTATGGACTATGGCCACTGGAGCTGGAGCTGGAGCTGGCCTAGGCAGCCCTTTAAAGGGCCTCTAGCTATATTGTGCCGTGTGTACAGTGCTTGCTTCAGTACTGGCTGTTGCCCTGTCCCAGCTAGTGCGTGCTAATTCATCAGCAGCTTTCATGTGGTGTCAGAGATCTGCCTCTTTTTTCTAGCTCATCTATCATGGTAGTCTGTAGATGCGTCTGAGATGTAAATTAAGGGAAATTAATAGTAACTTAGTAAGTGATCACGTTTTGTGTCTGCCAGAAGCATGCATGGGGGAGATCGGTAAGATCTTGCCGTGTTAATTGGGCCGTGTGATACTACTCCCCTGAAACCCCTGATCTATCAGTCGTCGTTGCTTATGCTTCTACAGTTCTACGTGCTGCAGCTTTCCAAGCTAATCGCGTCTTGAGTGGCGCTTCAACCGCGGCGGCAGAGCTTTTCCAGGCGGGGCATATATTATTGCAGCGATTGTTCGGGGTACAGGGGGATAGCTAGCACTGATTGTACCTTTTGTCTCCTGCGACCGATTGCCCAATCGACCGATCTGCATGTCCTTTCAGGGATGCCCGGCCGGCCGGCCTCCTCGCAAAAAAAGAGCACTGCTGGTTCACTCGTTTTCAGTATTTCTGTAGCGCGCACATCCGAATCCGGTCTCCCCTGGAATCATCACCGTCTTGGGTACGTGTTCAGAGTAGGATGGGTCGTCGGGGCAGGTCTTGCTTTTCCACTACTACTATATACCCTCCAAAAAAATGAAAAAGAAAGTATTGACCATCCATTTAATTTGACGCTCTTGATTTGAAGGGAAAATATCTGGCAATATGTCAATTCCAAATTGTAGGTCGTTCTGATTTTTCTGGATAAACTTACATACATAGTGTATGGCTACATGGATAGTAATATTTATGAGCCTAGCTAGAAAAGTCAAAATGACTTATAATTTAGAACGGATTGAGTTCAACGCTATTTTTCTACTCAAAATAGTAGCGTTTAGTCATTTACAGTTACAACAACCCCATGCATATGCTATATACGGGTGCGTTGCTTGTATCCTCCCACACATCTTTCATTAAGATAATCTCGATGATGTAAAGTGCCCCTCATGCCTCCTCTCTAACCCAGTCTAAATGGTGGTATGTTAAGTTCAAGTTGACTCTATGGTATGGCAAGTTGAAAAGAATAAAAAGACATCGTCGGATGAACCGACGATACCTAGAAGGAAGCGTTGGTGCAAGCATCAGATGAATTGGTACACTACGCGAAGTCTCGAGTGAACAGGCACCGTCGGATGAAGCGACGGTACACTTTCTACATGCGTCGGATGAATACCAAAGGCTGGTAAATTGAGAAGACACCGTCAGATGAACCGACGGTCCATCATCGGTTCATCCAATACCTTAGGGTTTCAAGACAGTAAGGGTTTGAGTTCGAGGTCTTCAGCACCGGATGAACCGGCGGTCAGAGCATCGGTTCATCCAGCGATTACGTTCATTTCATACAGAGACGTTTGGAGCTCAAGTCCTTCAGCACCGGATGAACCGACGGTACGTCGGTGTATGTGCCGGATGAACTGAGTCAGCAGGGGTCCGAGGTGGAAGGCAATGGCTAGTAGCACCGGATGAACCGACGGTACGTCGGTGTATGCGCCGGATGAACTGAGTCAGCAGGGGTCCGAGTTGGAAGGCAATGGCTAGTAGCACCGGATGAACCGACGCCCCCAAAATGCATAGTGTCGGATCATCCGACGGTACTTAGAAAAGTACTAACCGTTGGAGTAACGACTCTATGGATGCCTTAGGCTATTTGTACCCCTCCCACTCGCCCATTTGGAGTAGCTAGAGTGTGCTTTCGAGTGAGCTGAAGTCTAGAGGAGTGCAAGCCACATTAAAGATCACATCCATGCTATACTAGTGCTTAAGTGAACATCTAAAGGCTTTGCACATACTTGGTGTGTGTGCTTAGTGCTAGGTTTAGCTTAGAGCTGAGTGAGTGCAAGGTGTGTCTACCTTGTGAGGTGATTCTTGAGTGGATCAACCTGTACAAGGTGTGCCGGAAGCCTTGGGGCCTAAGTGGCTCTCCGACAAACGTCTTCGACCCTCCGGCTTGGTGTGGAGCGGCGATGACACTTTGTGCGGGGACGTGAAGACCCCCTTCCTTGGTGGAGAAGCTCCTTAGTGGAGGCAGTATTAAGGTGAGCAAGAACTTCACTATGTCAGGTGTCCGGTTACAACGTCAAGACGACAGCTTACAAGAATATGATGAAATCTATCTCCAATGGAAAACTCTAACGAGGATATATGACCCGTACCGTGTGGTACCCTCGGGTTAATCTTGAATCTAGCCAATGCATTATTTGACACTAAACTTGCTTCAGAATAAGATCAATCAATGCCCTCATAGCCACTTGCTGGAGAATAAGATGACACCAATATGTGAGCACATATCCACAGTACAGTGGAACTGAATGTCATAAAAATACAGATGATTTCAAGAGATCTCTCTGGTAAAGTGCCGTGTTTACCAGAGAGAAAGTTATAGCTAGGTAGAGCAATGCACCACAAATTAAATTACATACAAGTGATGCACATTAACTCTAGTCACTACGTTGGCATGTTCTTCAAAATGCCGAAATGGAAGAGAAATAGTAGAAAAGAAAATCACATAGAAATCATTGTGACCATCTACTGATAGACGCGGAAGTAGTGGGGCTGCAAAAGATGTTGGCGAACCAAACACATTGCTACGGCCACTACTGCTGCTGCAGGCACGCACATTGATGTTTTCCAGATTGAGCCACGGTTTTGCAGCGGGCAGGGAGATATCCTATCATTGCGAGCTGCTGCAAAAGCCTCTTCTTCAGGTCCCCCCACCCCCAATGGGCCACTGCTCCCCCAGTGTGCACAGGTGATCCGTTTCAAATGCTGCTATCATTCATCCCCCTGTTCAAACGTACTACGTCGTCTGAACTTTTCCCAATGCTAACTGCTAGGATCATGCATGCTAATAATAAGTGGTCATCAACTCATATCTGAAACTGGGCCAGCTAGTGAGACCGGCCGGGGTCTTCCGATCCTCACAACAAGAATGCATATTTTTCCACAGAAATTACAAAAAATTTGGTCCATGATAATGAAGCAGCAGAGGCAATGAAGCATGTGAGAGCGCTAGCGCCAGCGTTGGTATCGCTAGAGCTAGCGGCTGTACTTGAGCACGCAGAATCCCCAAGACCTCGGCATCGCTAGAAAGGGCCAGGCACAAGGATTTGGTAACCGTGAAGCAGGGTACAGGACAGCAGGAACAGCGTACGTGTATGGCCTGCCGCATACTGCCCAGACAATCGGCGGCGGCAGCGGCAAGAAAAGAATAGAAACCCTAAAGTGGCGGCGGCGTCGTAGCGCTTAGCAATGCACGCACACTGCGGCGCGGCGTCTGCGCACGTCGAGACGACAGCGCGGGGATCGGAGACGATTAACATGGGTGCGTGCATGGAGAAGGAGCGAAAACGCAAGGTGACAAGGGGAAAACGAGACGAGAAATACGCGCACGTACGAATCGATGATGATGATGATGATATATGGATGGGGGCACGTACTACTGCTGCTGCTGGTCGCCGGACATGCATGTGTGTCCGTGTGCGCGTAGCACCGATCCTTTTTCTCCTTGTTTTCTCTCGCTTTTCTGCCGCCTTGTCCGCTGTCCTGGATCGTAGAGAGAGATATACTGTACTGTACTAGCTTGTTGCTTCCGGTGCCATTTGCCAAATGGGTGCGTTTAGATCTCTGAACTGGGATGCAAAATTTTGGATTTTGCACGGATTTTAGGCTGAAAAGTACCGTTCCGAACTGAAAAGCACTGTAGTATTTTCGTTTGTTTGTGGTAAATATTGTCCTACCATGGCCTAACTAGGCTCAAAAGATTCGTCTCGCAAAGTACATCCAAACCGTGTAATTAGTTTTTGATTTCATCTATATTTAGTACTCTATGCATGTGCCGGCATTTTTTATGTGATGTTTGATGTGATGGGAAATCTTCTTTTTGCATAGTGAGTTTTGGGGGAAGTTGGGCTTCTAAACACACCCAAAGAAACAAAACAGTTAGCTACTTGGCCTTCTTCAGGTAGCTCTATAGCTATACCCAGCTTGCTAGGTCTAGTATCGACAGCACTATTTGCTAGATCTAGGGTGGAGCCAGCAGGGTATTGGCTTCATCCGCTCATATGGTCATCTTGCGTATGTTTTCCCATATCCATATACTCCCTCCGTATCAAAACGGAGGCCTGCTATTACTGTTGTCCATATATCCATGGATGGAGTATATACATAGATATGATATGATATGATTATATGATGCATGCATGTGGTTATCAGCTATCTCACCTTTTTTTCCCTGCAATTCTGCTATTGTTGTTGCCGTGCAGACTCAAGAAATCACTAGACATGAGAGGTCACATGTATATAAATATATTTGGACTATCGGTTGCCTTTCAGCTCAATGAGAAGTAATGCAATCATACAACCAAGTCATATCTATTATCTTAATACTACCGTGTTAAAAGAAGTCACCACGTTCGATCGAGAGGGTATAGTAATTCCCACGTTAATCTAAAAAAGAGAAAAATATGGACCGTTGGATTTTATGAAGATCTGACGGTCTAGATAAATCTAAAGAATCCGTATCTAATATAACTAATGAAGAGAGGGTCTAGAAATTCCTATGTTAATCAAAAAAGAAAAGAATATAAACCGTTAGATTTTATGAAGATATGATGATCTAGATCAATCTAAAGAATCCATATCTAATATAACTAATAAAGAGAGGGTCTAGAAATTCCCATATTAATCTAAAAAAGAGAAGAATATGGACCGTTGGATTTTATAAAGATCTGACGGTCTAGATAAATCTAAAGAATCCATATCTAATATAACTAATAAATATATATACAAGTTCAGAATTTTAATGAACAAGAAAATTAGAAGTAGATTTCTGTACGGATTGAGAAGGGAAATAACTAAATAAAAGAGTCCATACCAAACACAATTAATAAATAACTAAATTTGTTTGACCACTACAAATCATCTGCAAGTATTTGATATGTCCTTAATTTCTTCTCTACATTTGGGAACCATGCTAATTAATGTGAGAATAACGTCGCCAAAGTCATTCGTCCTTATGTGCACTTGGAGTGAGAAAAAAATTACATACCCCATAATCTGAATGAGCACACATATTGGTCCTATAGCCAATTGCTAATTGTCTTTGGTTAATGTTAAAAATGAGGAGAGTTGATGCAATTATAAGTACAGTACGGGGCAATGAGTGTGTGCATGTGTCATGCATGTGGTGGTATGTTGTGATTTTACGAGTCTATATTGGAATGTTCCTTTAATAAACATCTCATTTACAATATGGTTACTTAATATCTAAATTTGAATAAAATAATATAACATAACGTATTTTGGTAGAAAAAGGTAAATAGTCAAATCCAATTAGCAGTTGTTTGTGATCAGGCCAACAACGCCCAACACACGAGAGGATCGGAGCTAGCTGGCATCGCTGCGTGGTACGACGAGCTCACCGAGAGGTGTTGGATCTCGCGCTGGGAGGTGGAGCACCGAGACTCTACACAAGGTCAACGCTAGAGACTCAGAAGTCGCGGAATCAGGGTGATAGAGTTCGCCCGACAAAAGTAGGGAAGAAACTGAGAGAGATGGATAGAGAGAGAGAGGATGAAGGTGTTGACGCAAAAATAGGATGTCACCTCTGCGATGGTGCGAGGCGTGCCAGTCAATATGACCTCTTGATTGACAAGGAAGACAAGGGAAAATATTTGAATTCGATGAGATCGGCTAGAGAACCGATGTGTCTTTAGAAAACGTTACTGTCAGATCGGTCGATACGAGGTGGAGCAGGATCGGTGGGCTCGAAAGCAGCTAAAGTGCAAGTATGTTAAGAAGCGACTCTGTCGGCCGATTCGTGGTGACGTAAGCGTCGGCTGAGTTGACGTGAGCAACTCGATCGGCACCACGTGGTGGAGCTCAAGAATAGATCTGAACCGGCTATTCAGTGATAAATAATAATGAAAAGCAGTAAAGCAGCCGATTGAGCTTATTCTCGAGCGTGATAGGGTGATAAAAGTTAAAACTACAAGAATCGGTACAAAAACTTGCAGATCTAACTGATATCGGTAAATTGTGAATAAAAGAACTAGATGAAACCACAACGATACGCCCGGAGGTTAAAGACTAGGATTATTCGATAAAACATCACTTACAAGCTAGCCGAAGGTTGATTGATGCAGCCCGACGAACTCGAAGCACGACGCTTGAAAAGAGAAAATGCGATGGTGAAGTCGCCGAAAGTAGATGTCGTAAAGTAGATGCGAGAATTATAAAGGTTTGCCCAGAGATGGTAGTGTACAGTTTTTCTGACCACACAGGGTCGCTATTTATGTCCTGAGGACGACTCGACTCTAGCGACAATACTTACTTGTTCATGGTACAAAAATTGCGTCAGACACTATTTGTAAGCCGAATGACCCGTGGTTAGGTGGTTTATGCATGGTTCATGCAATTTTGGGTATTCTATATCAATATAATCAAAGAGACTAGCGTGTGATTTTGCTATACTCTCTCCATTCCAAACTACATATCGTACGTTTTGGCTTTTTCTATAGTTACAGATTTTGCTATGCATCTAAATTATCTTATATATAGATGCATAGTAAAAAGTATGAATTAAGAAAAAACGAAACAACTTATAATTTGGAAAGGAGTAACGAGCAGTATGCAGATCTTTAGTCTCACGGATACGACACGACAATTTGGTGGGGGTATCCAGACACCTGAAATGGAAGAGTGACTAAAGATTGCAAGAATACATAGAGACCAAAATTAATGGTGTCTAGGTCGTTTTTTTTTTTTGAAATGAATGTCTAGGTCGTATTGTAGTGGAGAGTTCATAGAGTATCACTTGGGAGTAGTTAGGTCTTGTCTTCAATTGTTTGATTGTACCTTTTCTTTAACAACGCACGCTTGCGCGACCTTCTATTCAAGGAGGCTAGGTACGGAACAGGTTTCGAACCTTCACCTGCCCCTTGGAGGCCTACCAGTCTACCACTAGGCTACAAGGCCATCCACTTTTTTTTTTTGAGATTAAGGCCATCCACTTTTGATTGTACATGAAGAAGGATTTGTATAGAAGATTATGTTGGACTAAACTTATCGCTAGTGACCTTATAACTGACGATGTACAGTGTAGAGTCGTTGGCCATCTCTAGTATATAAAAGGAAGATCGAAGGTTTCAACAATTTAAAGGCAGGAGCAGGACAAAGGAAAATAAACTAGACTTGTTCCACGAATTTGAATTTGTTCAAATGGATTTGATGCTGTGGACTCCAGGTTTCAGTAAAAACATGTAGAGACCACTAACTTTCCAACCAGTACATAAAATTTATTATCAGGATTTAGAGAAAAATTCTGCATGAAGCAAGTATGGAGTTGGTCATTGAAATTATGGACAGACATTGTAATTGTCACATGTCACCAGCACCGTCAGTGCTGCTTGTAACTTTGCCAACCTTATTGAGCCCATCCGCCCAAAATAAGAATTGTGGAGCCCTTCCTCAGCTCTATATAAAATCAAAGTCATTGAAAAATATGCAGTTAATTTGTGCTCTTTCTGTTTCAAATTGTATGTCATTTGACTTTTTTATCTTAAATTTAACCACTTGTCTTATTCAAAAAATTGTGTAAAATATCACATTTTTTTGTTGTGTCATGCTTTATTAACAAAAGTTCTTCAAAAATAATTTAAATTTGACTATATTACATAATTTTTTTGAACAAGACGATTGGTCAAATTTGAGGTAAAAAAATCAGGACATAATATAACAAAAACTTGTTGTACAAATGCTCATATTCACGGCTAATTGTTTTTTTTTTGTGATGAGTTCGTTTTCTTATACGTTTACAGGGATGAGTATATATATCCATGGAACTTTTATATGGACGCCCGCATAAAAAACAGATCTATATAATGGAATAAAGTTTCCGTGTTTTTTTAAAAAAAAAGCGCAGTAGAATTCCGGTGGACGACGCACAGCGCTGACGCTGGTGGCATTGGCAATGGCAAGCCTGCTGCCAGGCTTTCGGCGCCCCCATACTAGCCCCACACACAGGCCACAGCACGAGGTCGTCCCGCCCGGCCGGCACGTAGCCGCCGCGCGATTCAACTATCCGCAACGTTATTCTCTAAAAATCACTCTTAAAAAAGTATTAGGAGAATTTCTTACAAAATTTATTCTCTGATTTTTATTTTGCTGCAGCGGTAGCATGTATTTGCACTCTCTACTTGTTGGGTCTTACCTTTTTCATCCCCATCCATTTCTCACCTACCCCTCTCCACCCGTCCCTCTCTGCCTCCCGACTCCTCTTGCCCTGTCGGCGCTCCACCACCTCCCCCGCCTGTCCGCCGGCGCCTCCATGTCTCCACCAAGAAAGCTGCCTCCCCTCCCCTCTTGACACTCGCGCCCATGGCCGCCGGTTCCCTCCCCCGCCCGCTCGTCGGCGGCTCCTCCCTCCCTCTTTCTCCCTATGCATATGGTACCGTCGTCAATGTGCCCCTCTCCGCGTGCGGGTGGCATGTCGTCGTGCAGTGAAGGTCCGGGCCACCGGTCGTGCTGCGGTGGAAAGGAGGCACGCCGCGGTGCGAGTCGTGTGCGGTTGTGTTCGCGACCGCAGTCGCGGCCACACGCCTTCACCAGAGCAGTGCGCCACCACGTACCACGCACGCGCCATCCACGGCTGCTTGCCTTCCGTCGGCTCCTGGTGCTGGGTGCGTCCCCCGACGGAGCCCATTCTCCGTGCGAAGCTTCCCTACAGCTGCCGCGGTGCCTCCTCCCCCGCCCGCGCCCATCCACGGCAGGCGGCCATCAACTCCAACTCCCAACCCCGTCGCTCCTCGTCGAGGTGTCGGCGTACCTCCGGGCTAGCAGCTCGAGGCGGACGCGGGGCTCCTCGCCGTCGACGGCCTCTTCGCGGCAGCAGTAACGGTGGGCCTGGTGGCGGAGGCCTCGCCCGTAGCTGGCTCGAAGGTCTCGCCCCGCGCCGTCCCAGAGCCACGCGCTTACATCTGCTAGTGGCCCTCCGTGCCTTCTTCACGGACGCCGTGGCGAGGCCAGACCACCGCGCGTTGCGCTCGTCGTCGTCGGGGAGGGAGGGAAGGGAAGGGAGGAGGAGGCTGAGGAAGCGATGAGGGAGAGGAGGAGCAGGCAAGCGGCTGCCGCTGGGGATATCGACCCCGCGCGCTGCGGCGGTGATCTTGGTCGGCTTGACCGTCGACGCGTCCTCTCCGGCAATAGAAGAGGGGAGCAACACCAGCAGGGGCTGCCAGATCGGGGAGGAGTCGTCGCGCCTGCCGCTGCCTCCCCGCTCTCTCCCGACGCCGGTGATGCGGCTACTGCGGCCGGCGTTGTCGATACGCTCGACGCGAGCCCGCAGCTTGGCGGCGTCGGCCTCCGCCTCGACGAGTCGCGCGCAGAGCGAGGCGGCCTCGTCCCCTGTAGCGGCGGCGCGGACCAGGAGGTAGCGCTTGGCGGCAAGAGGAGGTGCGGGCGGGGCACCACCAGGCCAAAGAGCTAGGAGGAGGCACGAGGGGGAGACGACGACAAGGTGATTTGGAGGAGAAGCGGGCAGCCTCCAGATTTCCAAGATCGACTCCGGGTCCTGGACGGTGACGAGAGATATTTAACTATTTGCCACTTTTAGCTATAGTCAATTAATTTCTCAAATTAACTCATCTCACGTCAAATCTGTTGCCACTCAACTCAACATAATGGCAACTGGTTAATTATTGGGAATTTGGTCTGGAGCACACCCTGAAAGGTTCGTTTTGTGCACAGCACACTACACTCTTCGATTTAGGCCTGTGCACACTGTCAAAATATGTTTTTGTCCGCAGCACACCTTCTCGCCTGGGACATGAGAGAAGGGTTGCTAAAGGACTGAATTACCCCACCGCACGTCACCTTATCAGCTCGGGAGTGTCCATCCGCTCGAGCGCTCGGACTCCCGCGACGGAGCCGCGCCGCCGGCCGCACCGATTCTTGATTCGCACACTCCTTGCCGATGGAGCTCGTTGTTGCTGCACGCCGCCGGCTCCGGCTGCAGGTCACTTCGCTGGCTGCAGCCTGCAGGTCATCGGCCGATTCCGGATGGTGTTGATTTCATCACGTTCATGGTGTGCGGCCGTGCGGGAATTGAAGGAGGGAGGAGCGTACGGAGGATTTTGGGTTGGCGGCCGTGGAGAAGAAACTCAGCCCGACGGCGAGCGTGGGGCAGTGCTGCGGAGACCGGAGAGGGAGCAGGGCAGCATCCGGTGGTCGGTGGAGGAGCTTGAGGGCGGCACCCAAGGGATCTTGGGGGTTGCGTCCGGGGAGGAGCAGGCAGCGTGGCACCGTGGCTCCTGATGGTCGGCGTCAGGACATGGGCGGCCAACGTATAGGAGCGTCGGCATGAACAGAGTAGCGCCGTGCAGGAGAGAGTAGAGGATGAAACAAGAGGTAGAAGAAGAATGACAGGTGGGCCTGAGGGTAAAATAGTCTTTTCCCATGTCTGCTCAACCAAAAATGATTAGTTTATGTGAGGCAGTGTGCTGCAAACTAAACCAAGCTTTCACAGTGTGTTGGAAACTAAATTAGTTTTTGCAGTGTGCTCCACACAAAAGCGCACTTTCAGGATGTGCCACACACAAATTTCCCTTAATTATTTCGCTATTCAGCACCCCGTTGCAGTCAGTCCTCAGCTCGCCTCGCCGCCTGGCTTCCTCCTCCTCGATCTCCTCTGCCACTGCCCGCTCCCTCCTCGTCCCGTTCGCGTTGTCAAATCACGCGGGTCTCCCGGCGGCATAATGCCCCCCGTCCTGCCGACGCGCGGACACGAGCGGTGGCAGCGGTATGCAGCAGCAGCAGCAGCAGCAGCAGCCAGCATCCCCGACCGCGTGCGCGCAAGCATGCATGCGCGGCTGCTGGTCCGGACCAGGCCGGCCGGCCGCTTGTTCGTGCCTCCCTCCTGGGCCCCCTCTTTCGGCTTCCTCCCGGCCCGGACCGTCGAGGACCAATGCATTGCCGGCGAGGCACACTGCTGATCGACTACTGCTCCTGTCGTGTGCACTCGTTTGCTTGTGTTCGACACTGTGGAAGTGGAAGGTTGCTGTATGACGATGTGTAGGGTTCGATCTCCTGGCAAAACCACTGCCCGTTACCTGTACTGTTGTTGGGAAATTCTTGGAATGATGTGTGCAACAACAACAACATCGACGAGCTGATCATGTAATAAGTTGGGTGGGGAAGGCTGTAGGCTGTAGCTGTAGGGCCCTGACAGCTGATTGCTGCTGCTGTTGCTGTCGTCTTTCTCGTCTCAACACTTTTGCGACCTCGGTCTAGGGTTGGTAAAAACACGGAAGGTCGAACGAGGAACGACTAGGCAACGGTATCCCCACTCCCCAGAGATGAGAAAGGCAGCAACAGCAATCTAGCACTCTACAGGGTTCCTCCTCACCATGATGGCTTGCCTTTCATGTCATCGGTCAGTCGAAGCAGGGGACGAGACGACACGGGAGGATCTCATCTGGATCTCCCGCCGCGACCGCACGCACACGTCAAATACGCCATGAGATCGATCGCAGCGGGACGACGACAAGGCCACGAACAAGATCATGAGGATTGAGGCGCGCGTATATAAGCTAGGGCTCTAGCTAGAACAGATCCAGACGAGTGTGCCATTGGGCTGAGAATAATCCATGTACGCGAGTCATATCAGAAGATTGGAGATATCCATTCGATCGGAAGCCCGGAGGCTAAGCAATCTAGGTGCTACATACTAAGATTCGACCTAATCGACTGATCTATTAAATAATGTTAACTGATAGATGCAATAGTATTGTGTGAAAGGAAATAAGTCGAAACAAGCTGAAATAAACTGAGCCGAAGCAAGCCAAACATGCTCAATTATGTGTTGCACAAGAAGTACCCTCGGAGAGAATGAAGAAGAGGAGATGGCATAGTGCCACCGCTTCCGACAGAGGTTTCTCACTACCGAAGGCTCAGCAATCTAGCAGACGAAACACATGCCCGCATGCAGCGATATGGTCGTCGATTGTCCATCGGAGGACGGATGCGTGCCCAAGTGCTCACTGACAAACTCCAACAAGCTCAGCCACCGCACGCCATGCGTGAGATTGTTGTTTGCTTCGATGCCCTGGGAGAAATCCTACTGGCCTTGTTGCCTTGTTGGTATCTCTTCTGAATGCAGCCTAGCAGTGGCCCAGGGCCAAGGCAACCTCACCAGTCACCACCCACTAGGAACAGGAACACGGAATCGGAGGAATGGCGGGGATGCATCATGCAGGCAGCTCATGGTGCGCCCCCCTGCCCGCTTGCGAATCGCGTCCCCTCTTGCTGCCCCAGCAAGGAGCGCACCTGCCATTCTGCCAGTCGCAAAGACATTCAGCTGCGGACCATCCAGTCATATGATGATCAACATAGATCACAAAGAAGCAACAATCGACCAATTATATGTTCACAAATTCTGCATCCCAATAGAAAACAGTTAAAGAACAGCTTTCCCGTGCTCAAACTCATACATGATGATGCACAGGGGGTATCAAGTAGTTGCAGGAAACTGCGTGCATCATCAAAGAATTGAACCAAAGGAAAGAAACTGCCAGGGCAGGACTAGCACCAACAGCGCGAACAGATCTTGGAAAAGCACCGAACAGCATAGTTGCTGCGCACTCAAAGAACTAGCCTCTATCTTTACGCAAATGGGAGACAACTCAGATCAGCTTTCCCAAAATCCTCCTGTTTACAACGAAAACTCTAGGATCACTCCCTTTTTTCGTGGTATGATGGGCAACAACTCGACTGTAATAACACACCCTACAGAAATCTTGCCATGGCAGCTGATCAGACACTTCAGTTACCCTACGTGGCGTTCTATCATCAAGAAAAACCCTACCTTGTAAATTTCAGAGATCAGGTTACCAGAGTACCTAAACACAAGGATGCAGTGCAGATGCATCTACATTCCGAGATTCTCGGCTGGCTGTGGGGTGCCAGTTGCAAATCCATTAGCAACGAGCCTTGCAACATGTACGCTGTTAAGATTTCAGTTTCTTCTGCTACCGGGCCAGAAGCCTGTATGATGGCAAATCCTCAATCCGCTGAATATCTTCAATCAAAAGCTCCCTTTCTAGCTGACGCCGCGTAGATTTCATGACCGTCTGCAGTTTTAGTAGTACAGTCAAGTGAGCAAGAATTCCCACGAGGACAAGAGCCAATGCGTGCATTATTTAGTATCCATGGATCTTTCATAAATAGGCCAAAAAAGGAGAAGTTGCTACCAGGAAAATTTAAGAGGAAAAAGAACATACGTTGAAGTCCATGTAAGTAGCATGCATGTCAAGCCATTGCTGATCCATCAGTTTGAAGGTTATACAATAGATAATGTCAAAAGCTTGATCATTTTCTGAACAAAAAGTAAAAACATTGAATTAGTATTTGGAAGCGCAATAACAAAATCTTTCACTTAGCTCACATTTTTTAGTGTTTTCTACCTCTCAGAAATACAAGTGTAAAACTAAAAGATTATATTGCTATATTATAGCCTTATTAGATAATTGAGTGGAACTTAGCAAATATGGACCGTTAACAGATTCGTTCTGGACACATAAACACACAGAGCTTGTTTAAATTATGAATACTGTTGTACTCTGTTCTTTAATCATAGCTATCATCACAAGAAAACAACCTAAAAAGTCCAACACATAAATAACACCTCAATATTACAAGGAATAGTTGAGAACTGAGATGAAAGAAACTAGCAGCAGACAACTCTTGGAGATTACCATCCCCAGTCCAAAAAAGAGTATTGAAATAAAGGTTATACCTGAAAGAAGCTTTAGGAAAACCGCTCCAAACAATGACCTCGGTTTAACTGCATAGGCAGGACAGCAAGATTGAATGTAAATTAAAACTGAAGTAACAGGTGCCAGGTCAAAATTTTCTTCCAACTTTTCTTAAATTCTGCAGGAACTGTTATCATATTGTAAACAGATGCACTACTTAATGCACAAAAGACTCATGGTTGACAAACCTGCTTGAAGATCAAGCATCTGAATGAGCATGAAGGTTATATTTACACCAGCTACAGCAAATGGATACTCCCAGATTGCACGATCACCATTCTGCTTGCGAAGAAGTTCCTGAAAAGATTTCTGCACAGAAAAGTCTGTTAAGAGTGATTTGTTGCAATTACGAATATCTATGTCATGACATGATGAACATTTAGAATTAATAAATTACATGTGTAAGCAGATTGTGTCAGCATTCGGTTCTGTTAGATGGGTTTGTACTGTTTCAGTAACAGCACAGGGTATACTATGATTTTTTTTCCGTCCTTTTTGCAGGAGATAACAACGAAATATTAGACATTCATAGCCAGAAAATAGCAATATATGCCACATTTTATTTATTACCTCTGCAAATAATAAGTTCAGCAAGCCATCTAGGTTATGCTTGTCATACTCTAAACAGAAGTGATGAAGACTGGAGTACATCATAGCCTCAAGCAGTCAAGCTTACTCATAACAGAAAAAGCATGCGAGAAGAGCAATAATGTTGAAAACAAGGGTTTGCACTCACCGGATAATTCCTAGCAAAGTACAACAGATTCTCCAAGGAGATGAAGCCTCCGCCTCTGTAATGCCCACACACCACACCAAAGGATCATCAATCACTACTGTCTACTTCTCTAGGTTAACAAAACGACAATACTGACAGAACACGTAACAGTTAGCAACTGGAACAGAGGAGAGAGATCAATTACCTAAAATCTGTAGATGGGTCTTTCCCTTGCCAACCCATCTCTTTCCATTGTTCTGATATTAGTCCCCGAAGCTCAGTTCCAGGAAAAGAAGCACACCAAAGAGCATGTAGTGCTTCCTAATAGAAAATAAATGAGATAACAGGTTAAGTAACTACCTACACTTTCTCAAATTTCATCAGAAAGGGTAAATGAACATAACTAGAAAAATCAAAATGATGATCTGGATTGAGATATATAATTCCAGCAGGTTGAGTTTTAACTCATTACGGAACAGCAGCAGCTGATCAATTGTAACTGATCTTAACAAGTCCTTGAACACAAGATTATCTATGTCCTGCACGATTAACAGCAACTACTTCCATATGTTTGCTCAGATCTGTGGACACGATAGATTTCTCAATTCTACAGTCATGTCAGATTTCATGGTCACTCAATGAACATCTTGTCTCATGTTCATCACCTTGTACTGAATAATTAGAATGTACAATTGTGGGAACAATAGCGAGCGCACACTTCACAAGAGAGCATGTAATTCCACAAGACCACAAAAGATGAACCACATAAGAACAGTTTGGTGTCAATATCAACCAAAACAAGTACCTGATGCTCTCTGTTTGAATTATCATACTGGACTTCTATTCTGTTCTGTAACCTCTGTAGGCATTCTTCCTGAAACAGGAAAACTAGAATTAGTTTGCAGATAAAACTTCACTATCCGGTATCATAAAGTTAAACTACAACATTCGTGGAATTATCAAGGAAAAAAAGTACTCATGTTCAGAATAGCACTTTAACAGAGACGTAGCAAATTTTTATGCAGACAGTGCGAAGCAATACGAGATCAGAGGAGAGTCCAAAGTTCAGGACGAATTTGGGCCAAAACACTGAGAACTTTCAAATTTCACTGAGAGGCTCGAGAATTTAGCTTTACAGAACCGCTAGAGCAAATTCGGGAACCAATCCAAAGAGAAATCGGCGAATCCCACCTGCGTAGGCGTCAAATCGAACGAGAGGCGCGCATCGCTGTCCCTCCTCTGCGCGCAGACGCAGGAGAGCCCCCTCCCGATCCACGCCGTCGACCCCGTCACGACCTCCGCTGCAGCACCAGCGTACGGACAGCACAGCACAGATCATGAGCATCACCCCCGTGGAAGGCACGAGGCAACAACAGCATCCAGAAGAAAAGCAAGCATACAAATATCGAAACAGGACTACAGGAGGCGAGGCGAGGCCGCGAGGTGCAGGTACCCGAAGAGGAGTGGTGGAACGCAGCGGCACGGTCGGAGCCGGAGAGCCGGCGGACGGCGACGAAGGAGCCGGCGCTCCCGTCCATCTCGCCGCGCAACGGCAAACCTTCCTCCCTGGCTTTCGCTTCACCCCCCTTAACCCTCTCTCTCTCTCTCCCCCCACGTGCTCCCTCCCTGCCTCTACGCGGCGCGATCCGAGCGGGGATCCATGGCCGTGCAGGCGTGCAGCCGCAGTCCCAACCGCGGGCGGGGCTGCGAGGTCACACCGGGCTTGCTGGCGGGAGGGAGGACGGCGAGCGGATCCCGAGATGGCTGGAGAGGAACAGCAGAGCGGAGCGCGGGGTAGGGCAGGGTGGCCGGATTGGCTCTCGGTTTCGCGGCGGCCTCTAGCCTTTGCCTTGCTTCTTCCGTCCGTTGTTGGTTAGTTGTTGGCTCCGCTACGCTTCGTCTCTCTGGTTGGCCGCCGCTCTGCTGCTGCGGATAAATCAATAGGGAATGCCACGCCGTCCTTGCCTTTGCTTTGCTTCCTCGATTCGCTTTTTTGTTTTTCTACATATTTTATATTATTTATTTATTTCCCTCAAACTTCCAAATGGTTCGTTTGATTTGGTTGAGTTTCATCGGTGTGCTTTAGTGCTAATTTGGGTTGTTAAGGGAGGCATTTGTATGGTATTCTCGATTGCACTCTGGAGCAGGCAGAGTGGCGCAATCTGTATTAGTTTAATAAAGGTAAAGATGATCCACCTCTTGTGGTGTGTGGGCTGTCAACCGTGGTGGGCAATCTGTTTCTGTTGAACCACCTCAGAGCTTCTGAAAAAGATAAAGGAAATCAGGCAGGCTGTGCCATCCGATTATTTGAGCTGTCATTTTCCGAAAGTTACTGATGATTTTCTTACTCCCTCCGTCCTAAAATATTTGCACCTTTTGACTTCTGCAGATCTCGTTTGACCATTCGTCTTATTCAAAAATTTTGTGAAAATGTAAAAATAATTATGATATACTTAAAATATATATGATGATAAAATATGTTATAGCAAAACAAATAACAGTTTCACAATATTTTTGAATGAAACAAATGGTCAAATGTGAAGCACAGAAGTCAAAAAGTGAAAATATTTTGGGACGGAGGGAGTATGTGTCTGGCTGTCTGCTTGTTCTGCTGACGCAGCAGCTGTCACAGATGCATCTGCATCAGGATGATTTGAGGCAGCGCAGTTTGGTCCGGTGACAGCAGGTGTGACTAGCAGCAGTCCAACACCACCCGGTCAGTGGATCCGGACCGAACAGGTGCATCATACGCTGTCCAGCTGACCTAATCCTACCCACCCTTCAAAGGTGGAGCCTAACTTCTCCAAAATATACCGTGTAAAAAGAAGATTCCCATCACATCAAACATCACATCAAAAATGTCGGTATATGCATGAAGTACTAAATGTAGATGAAATCAAAAACTAATTACACAGTTTGGATGTACTTTGCGAGACGAATCTTTTGAGCCTAGTTAGACCATGGTAGGACAATATTTACCACAAACAAACGAAAAGTGCTACAGTGCTTTTTAGTTCAGAACAGTGCTTCTCAGCCCAAAATCCGTGCAAAATCTCCCAATTTTACATCTCAATTTTGACTTCTAAACACACAGAAAAGCAGGGAATTCGTGGTCAGGCTAATCATTTGCTCGAGCACTGTTCAACATCCTTAAAAGTAATGCATTCATTCGTCGGCACCTTTTCATATTTGCTAGTAGCAGGGATCCGTCGCCTATACGGTACTACCTTATTTGTTCACAATTACAGACAAAAGTAAAAGCCTAGATCGTGTCGAAAACAAAAGAAACGTATAAGACGGTAGAGGTGCCGTGCAGTACAAACCAGCGCCGGGCAAACCGATGCGCCATGCGCCGCGAGCAAAGCTAGTGAAATGGAGACGGGGTCCTTCATCTGATTGTATTTTCTGCAACTCTGATGCACCTGCAAGGAAACGAATCATCATCTGTACCAATGTTTTGATCGACTACACGGCCCGAATAATTATTTTAAAGTGTCAGCAGCAGATTCCTACGCGCTCTCCAGCTCCAACTCAGAAGTCAGAGCTAACCGACGCGAGAGGAGAAGACGGTGAGCGGTTAGGCGGCCGGCCCCGGCCGGGAAAAGGCGCCGAGGAGCGGTGGCGCCGTGGCGGGCGCGGGAGACGATGGAATCGTGGCGTGGGACGATCAGGGTTTTTTTTACCAACCGTTCGGCAATTATTTTTTTTACCAACTGTTCGGCAATTACCGCCGGTCGGCGGTAAGGGTATACCGTAGCGGTATAAACGGTTACCGTTTTTTACCGCTCGAATTCAAATTTCTGAACCAAATACGTAGTGCAAATGATATTTTTCGGTATACCGCTCAGTAAGAGTGGTAACCGAACCGGTAAGAGTGGTAACCATTTATACCAGTTGATTTTTTTTGTTTTTTTTTCTGGATTCAAAACATCAAAATTTTGGCGACGACGCGGAGGCCGCGGATGCCGTTGCCCAGCGAGCGGACGAGTTTGGGATCGGGGGCAAGGGCTCCAGCTGCCTCCGAGCCAATTATTGTGCCTCCGAGAGGCATTTGGGCCTGATGGGCCTTAACGAGCCGGGTACTTTTTTTCTCTGTAACTTCTAGAGCTTGAAAAAAATACTAAATGCACTCAAATTTTAAACTTTTGACACCATCAGATTCTATAAATCATGAACTATTTTTTAGAGATTTTTATAGAAATTTTCATTTCTATGAATTCAAATTTCAATTTTTTGAATCAGAGCAGTTTTCACCTGTCGGTACTGTTACTGTCCCGGCGCGGTAAAAAGGGTAACCGCGGTTACCGGTGCGGTAACAGTTGGTAAAAAAACCCTGGGGACGACACGGCCGGGGCACCGCGTGCTCCCACTTTCCGCGGCCGCCCGCTCCCCGTCGCGGGACGCGGAAAACGACGGGTCGAGCTCGGGCGATCGGATGGGTCGGTGTCGCGGCGCGCTGCGGCTCGGCTCGTGAGAGCGAGGGCGCCCCCGCGCGGGGACGCAGCGACCGGCGTGTCGGGCCGATACCGGGGACGGGACGCGCAGGGATGTGATTTGTGTACGCCCGCGCGGGGCGCGCGCCTCCCCCCGGTCCCGGTGCACCGGAGCAACTTGGTCACCAGATCGTAGCTCATCAAGTACGGGCTTAGATTTGCGGTTGGAACGGAGCTTGTAATAATGGCGAGGACTCTGTTCGCTTATCTTCTTTTTCTTTCTGCTCCTTTTGCAGTACATTTATCTCAAAAAGAATCTGTTATATAAATTAGCATACAGTACTTTCTCTCTGGACAAATATGTCGTGCAAATCAGTTCAATATCTACATATGAGTTCTAAATTTTCTTCTATCCATTTCTTTTTGCGTATGCAGATCCTTTTATAACTTCGTTTGAAATATCCCCACAGCAGAACAAGGAGCAACTCCAAGAGCTTCTCTAAAAATCATTAGCTAAAATTCTGATTTAGCTAGTATGTAAAATGAAATAACTTGCAAAAAGTTGTTGACATCCAACAATCTCATTAAACTGAACTCTCTATATGCTCCATCACCAGTGGGTCCCGCCTGTCATACTCATGAAAATCAGGATAGCTAGTCACTAGCCACTAGCTAAAGATAGCTAGCGAGGTAACGAATTTAGCTAGTCAGAATAGCTAGTTGGGTAGATAGCTAGTCTGTTGGAAGAATATTTTTGAGATTTTTTTCAAAATTTAGCTAGCCAAGTCATTTCAACTAGTCTCTTGGAATTACCCTAAGACCGAGTAAACGCTCTCCGGTGAAGCAAAAGAAGTGTGTAGTAACTTTGTCTATCTAACAATAATAACATGTGGGCATGACCGAATGACATTATTGTATAGTGTACTAGGTGAGTAGGTGACGGTGCTTAATGGTCCTATTCCATTATTCTTTTTTTTTTTTGCTGGAATGGTTGGTGAAAGAAAAAGGAGAGAGCATCATTACGGGGTAAGTCGGCATGATTAGATCCTACGGGTCGGGTCAATCATTTCAGGATTATAAGTAGGATGATATGAGAACTTTACCGTGCTCGGCGGCTTGGCGCCTCTTTTGATGGAGCATAGTATCACACTATCACTAACCCCACGCTACGGTAATGTGTGATCGTGGTTTAAAGCTCTGTAAAGTGACTGGAGAGTGATCGATTAACCTTCGGAAAGAAGTCATCAAAGTTTTTTTTTTTTAGCGAGCAAAGGCTGAAAGGCAACGCAAATGATATTGTCCTAGCACGCTCAAGGCTCAACCGTTGAAGCCGGAAATATACACGTCCGAGCTGTTACGTGCACCAAACCTAAGTGAACAAAAGGGCTGTGCAAATTATTGGTGTCCAAACAAGCATCCGAATGATTGCACCCTGAAAATTTTAATGCAGAGACGATCTTGGTGTTAAAGCTGCATTGCGGATCAGACTTTTTTTTAACAAATTGGAGAAACTGAATTGCCGCATCTCCTTTGCACAAACAGATGCATTGTTTAGCATGGAACCTCATTCCGATCAACAATGGTGGCAACACTACTGGTACCTTTTATATGCTATAATATACGTATGTTGGTGCAATAGGAATCAGTTCGTTTTTTTTGGATAATATAATCAGTTCGGATTTCAGATCACGCCTGTAGCATTATCTATGCACTATATGCATGTTCATCCCATATGTTTTCGCATTACTGATGTGCTTTGCACGTGCGCATCACGTGACTTGATGCATATTGTGTGGGGGGAAACACCCAACGAGCTAACTGTAACAGTTAACGTCGCTGTTTTTAACTGCCGCCAGCTTGTGGCTAAATCGCTAAAACTCCAGTTCTACCGGAGAATTTTGTGTGAGACGGTGCTCTGTGCGTGTGCCAAAGAGCTCTGCTCTGCACTGCACTGCACCTACTAAGCTGGGCACCAAGAACATCTCGTCCAAGAGTGCAGACGAGCGAGGCAAACAAGGAGACGACTTCATCTGAAACGCCAAGCAAGCAATCAGGGCATTGTTAATTCGCAGGCCTAGGTGATCAGAGAGAGATATATAGGTGTTGACCTCCCTAGATCTCGATACGCATGGAGCTAGAGGGCGACGACGACGTGTGTTCCGAGAGATTCTCGGTGCAAATCCATGGCGGATCGGCCTAAATTATTGCTCCCGGCTGAGTCGTCCAGGGCGCGGCGCAGGATCTGGTGGCAGCGCACATGCGAGAGATGCCTAGGTGTGGCCGCTGTGCGCTCGCGCAAGTGCGACGCATCACCACGGTGCCCGCCCGGCCGGTCACTGTTCTCCGAGGCATGGGAACCCCTTTTTTTTCCCATGTCACCGACTTATCGGGCGTCACGTGCATATCTTCTTCTTTTGTCGTGCGAGGGGAACATGTACATACTCGATCTATATCACGAAGTCGGAGTCTCAAATGCATGGTGGGTGGCTAGGCTTCCATTTTCACAGTTTCGGCTGGTAGCGTTTCGGACGGTTTTAGGCATTTGTTTAGTTCGATAGAAAATTTTGAGAGTTCATTTCAAAGTTTATTAGAATATTAAATATAGACTAATTATAAATTAATTATAGATGCATGAGAAATCGCGAGACGAATTTATTAAAACTAATTAATTCATCATTAATTAGAGACTGTAATCATAACATAATTAGATTCGTTAGTTTCATCTCGAAAGAGTTATAAAATTAGTTTTGTCATTAGTTCACGTAGAATAATTAAGATTGATGGAGAAATTTTTAGAGACTGATGGACGAACCGTGTGCAGCCGTGCATCGTGCCTCCGAAAAGCTTCCACGCGGCGATCTCCAGGCTCGTGAGCACGTGTGGCCGTGTACGCAGTCTAGCGTGCAGCAAGACAGGCCTCGCCGCCCATCGGAGCGCCTAAATGAGAGCATCATGGTGTTCCGGCAGGCAGCCGAAATCAGCTGCGGTTAGGTGTAGGCAAAGCACCCGATACTCATTACTCAAACCCGAATTATCCGAACTCGAGGTACCCGATCCTAAGTTCGGATAGTGATTGTGAGTATCCGAAATTAGTTTGGGTAATTCGGGTAATACACTTCGGTACCCGAACTACCCAAACTACCCGAAATTTGCTTTTGTCTTTGTATTTATCACGTATTGTTAGTTGAACACTTAAAATAATCATTTTATTATAATATAATTCTCTTAGTTTGAACAAGTGACTATAATATATTATTCTTCTCAACTTGTTGTTGAAATTCGACACAAATTACTAGTGATCTTTCTGTTAAAATTCTACTAACATTTTATGTAGTTTGTCATTTTCTATAAATTTGGGTAGATTGGGTATACCCGAACCCGAATTATCGGGTACCCGAAATTTCGGGTAGTGTTTTTTCGAGACTAATATCGGATAGTAGTTTTCATTACCCGAATTATGAATTATCTGACCCGAACTAATCGGGTAACCCGAACGCTCACGCTTGGCTGCGGTCCCGCTTCCCTTTCGCTAAACAAACATATAGTAGTAGTGGATCCGCACCTCACTTCACATAGCTTGGAAAAAGAGATGCCATCCTTATCACCTGGAGGCACATGGACTAGAACACGGTGCGTGGTCGTGGAAGCTAAGCTAGGCTGCTGCCGTGGTTCCAGCTGAGATCCACCGCCAGGGCCGAGAGCCCCTACCAGCCGCGTCGTTAACCACCCGTGCGAACAAACAAGCTCCAACCGGCGGGTGAAACGTACGATCTCCAGAGCGATCAGAACACGACGGCTTCAGGTCTGATGTCCGTCAGGCAAAGCCTCCGCGGCGCGCACGGCGCACTTGGCTCGCCTAAAATGGACCGAGGCGTGTGTTGTTCAGCCACTCTCAACAGCTCAAGTCAAGATGAAGTAAAAAAAACCCAGCTCAAGTCAAGGGGAGCGGAGGAGCACTCTCCACTGGTACGCGCCGACCACACGATACACGACGGACCGCGTCATTGGGCTGGGAGTTTGTCAGGTGTGTCTGTGTTTGCATGTTGCTTTTTTTTTACTGCTGTTTGCATATTAGTTTGGGATTTTTTTACCGTGGAACATACCACTCTATACCACTGTTGGTATATGGTGATATACATAGGTGGTATAGTGGTATAAGAGTATTATTTGAAGATATTTCTGTGACATAAATGAAATATATGATTTCTTCATTTCAATTCTTTCATTTCCTATCTCGTGGTATCAAAAACAATATTTTTCATTTCAAATTTCAAAAATGATTTTTTAAAATTTTCTTGATGGCATAAACGAAATATTTCAAAAAAAATCATTTCCCTCTGGTGGTATGGCCAAAAAATTTCAAATTTCAAAAATGAAATTTTCCATTTCAAATTTCAAAAACGATTTTTTTCCAAAATTTTTTCATTCCCCTCTAGTGATATGATCAATTTTTTTCAAATTTCAAAAACAAAAAAATTTCATTACAAATTTCAAAATGAAATATTTTCAAATGTTTCATTTCAAATTTTTCTTGGTGGCATAAAAAATATCGACCCGAGGTTGCCAAATTTGTAAAAATTTGTAAAAATTACATATTTACTCTTATCAAAAATAATAATATACTGCATACCACCATCTGGTGGTATGGTGGACCGTAAAAGAGTCCATTGCTTTTGTGTGCGTCGTGGATAAGGATGGCAACGGATCGGATTCGAATCGGATTTAGTGTCAGAGCACCCAAACCTAAAACCTAAATCCAACCCACGAACTAGTTCGCATGAAAATTCAGATCCAAACCCAAACCCGTGGATATCCAAAACCCAACAGATAATCCAAAATCTGGGAAAAAAACTCCATAAAAACAAGAGCACATGATACATCAGTACATCACACATTGTCCAAATTATTTCAAAAGTATGCAACAATACAATTCAACACACTACAAATTCAATAAAAGAGGAAAACACAAATCAACATCCATATATAGTCCTCCAAACGAACAATAGTAGACAATTTATCATTCATCAATTATGGTGGTATTATGAAATAAAAAAGTTGTAAATTACTTAAATGTTCAAAGGATTGTAAATTTAGTTGAATATAGAAATAAACAACAACAATATCATTTCTTCATTTTTTCATCAAGACAAGTCATCAAAGCACCAACAAAAGTTAGGGTTTCTTATGTGGGCTTATTAAGCTCAAATTTGCGGAGCTCCAATGGACATCTGCGGGTGAAATCTAAAATCCGCCCCAAACCCGCAACATTGCGGATATCCGAATCCGCAAACCTGTGGGCGAAAATCTGAACCAAATCCACAACCCACGGACCCAAAATACGCGGAATCCGCTCCAAATCCAACCCACTGCCATCCTTAGTCGTGGATGACAAAAAAGGAAGAAAACAACAAGTATCAGCCTGGCGGCAGTAGTGGCAGTGCTTCATGGGCTTATGTTACTTTAGCGGAAAAAGTCCATTCCACAACCCTCATCTTTAGGTTGTGTCTGGGTTTCAACCCCCAACCGCAAAACCAGTTATTGCGCATCCCCGAACCGATTAAGCCGTCCGTTTTACCCCCCCCCCCCCCTCAGTGGTTTGCTGGGCGGTTTGAGCTTACGTGGCGCCACATCAGCCTCATCTACGTGGATTCGGCGCCACGTCAGGCCGAGTTAATTGAAGTACCTCCATCCCACCGCCCGCTCTCCTCTCCTCCAGTTCTTCTCGTCCCCGTACGCCTCCTCTCCTCCATTGCTCTGCTAACCCTAGGCATCGATGACGACCTCGAGCACGTGTATTTGGGGCGAGCCTGGGGTTCGGCGGTCTCCCATTCCGTATCGCAGAGGTCCCCTCGCCTACGAACCCGCCGTCAATTGCCATTGCAGACAGAAGGCGGCGCTCTGGATCTGCTGGAGTGATGAGGACCCAGGGCGTCGGTACATGAAGTGTTGGCGTGCTCGGGTGAGTAAGATTTCTGTGGATGGTGGTTTGGATTTGTCCATTCGGTGTTTGATTTGTGCAATGGGTTCATTTTCGGTTGGTTTATGAGATGCAGGAGGGGGTTGTGACCTCCACGAGTGGTATGAAGGCCCGTGGGATCCATTTGTGCAGAACCTGTTGATTGATTTGCGTGATGCTGTGTGGGATCTAAAGCGGGAAAGGGCGATGTTGAAGCATGTTCTTGGCGATACAGTGATGAAGCTTGAGTAGCAGAAGAAAGGGACTGCAGAAGCCTTGACCAAGCTTGAGCAGAGCAAAAGGGAGGCGGCTGGTACTCAGATGCAGGAGAAAAAGGGGGTGGGACTGCAAATTGGTGTTTCTGTGCCTGTTGCCGTACCTGTAACTGGGGTTGTGGCAATGTGTTATCTTCGGTGAACTGTAATGTCTAAGCAGTAGCAATGTCCAACTTATCCTAGGAATGTTGTGAATAGTGTTATGAACAATGTGTTTCTGTGGTGTGAAGAATGTTATGTCTGCAATGTTGTGAACACTCTTATGTCTGCAATGTAATGTCTGAAATTTGATCATCTTATCCTACCAAGTTGTTGTGAACTATCATATCTGTGCAATGTATGAGTGATCAATGGTGAACAAGAAATATTCCAAGAAAACATCACAATACATGGCAATTTTCCAAGAAAACATTGCACTTCTGTCTGGCAACATCACAATACATGAATTTGTTCAAGATAAAATCACAGGACATGAAATTGTTCAACATCACATGGAGCATGACATGGAAATTTTTCAACACCCAAACATAACATAGTACAGGACATTGTTCAAAATAACATGAATTCTAACTAGCAACATCACTTGGAGCTTAAAAAACAGAGCTTTGCTGAATCCCATGGTGGGAGTAGAAGCATTGGTCCTTGCTTTACTGGCCTTTGCTTTGCTGCAGGTTTTGGGTTGTTAGGAGCAGTAACACATGAGCACTAGCAGATCCAGAAGTGATTTTGATGGTTGCACTGGAGGTAGCTTGTGATCTTGGGATAGTAGCCTCCACATTGACAGTAGTAGATCCACCAGTGACAGTTGACACTCTTACATTTGCACTTGTCTTGATCATCTTCTGTTAAAAGAGAATGTGAGATAATTTTTTAAAAAAAAATCACATGTTAGTGTAGAACAGCAAGTTGTGTTGTTACCTTTGCTGGAGACTTAGCATGAGTGGATGGAATTCTTTTCTTTGATGTTGTACAACTTGTTTGGGTGTTGGACACCACAACCATCTCATTTGGAGCAATGCTTTGATTCCCAGCAGTTTGACTCCCAGCATTCCTCCTCTCACATGAACTTTTGTTGTGACCAGTTTGCTTGCACTTAGAGCATCTGATGACAGTTCCAGACTTTGACATCCTAGACCCCTTAGGTGGTTCAGTTGCCTCCCTTCTTCTCTCTGTCTTAGGTCTTCCAGGCATTCTAACATATCCTGGTGCCTTGAGCTTTTCCCTATCAGATACTGGCCAGTTGTTGAAAGTGCATCTAGGCCCCTAAGTGGATTTTGGTGAATTGAATGACAAAGCGATTAAAGATCTAACTTATTTGTATAAGAATGTGAGCAGATTTTTATTTTAATTATTCATGAGTTAATATTGCTATATATTTGAGGATGAATATTGTATGGTTCACATGATGAAGACAAGCAAGTGTGTGGTCCTTTGATGAAAAATAATAAATGTCAAGCAATCAAATGAAGATAAGTATTGGGGATATTTTACAAATGATCAATTCCGAGTCTCCAATGATTATGGAAGCTTGATTAAATATAAATGGATCATAAAAAGAGAAATGGTGTTCCCTACTAAATAATAAATGCAAGACTTCATGTGATGATAGTGAAAGGATACAAGGATGAGTGCATATTTGATGATCATAATTTGGAAGCTTGCATATACGTTGTCAATCAAGAACAAGCATTTGAAGCGTTATTTCAAATGAAGATCAAATTTAGATGAAGCAAAGTCGAACTCAATGTGGTTTAGGTAAGTGATGAAGAGATCAACAGAGATGACTAGGGTGAGGGACTAAGCAATCTTTGGGGCCCTAGCTAAGCCGCCATTTCGTGTTTTGCTAAGGTGAAGTTCTAATATCCGTGGGGTCTCCAAGTATCATATCCAAGTCTTAATCGAGTGAAGCAATGCAACTTATCTACATGTTATGTTTGGCAATATGGAGTGACTTAAGGATCTAAGCGTGCACACCTATGCTATATGGAAAGATCTTAAGTTGCTAGCTCAAGTATGGATGTGCTCATGAAGATAGCAATTGTTGGAAGCCCTCAAGTTCAAATCGTTCAAGTATGGCAAGATGAAAGTTATACAAGCTCAAGAGGTTGACTAGGTATTTACTTTTGTTCTTGAGTATAGGAATGTCGTACTATCAAGAGGGATGCAACATTAGCTTTATGACAAGTATCAAAAGTGCTCATTAGTTGACCTATGTGAGAAATAGCCTTGAGAGAGTCCCTGAGTGATCTAACAAACCTCTAACCCATCCTTAGCCACTTCAACACGTCTTGAAGTGTTTGTGAGAAGAGTAGAAGGGTTTTGGGCTCTCTCTGCCCAGGGCGGTCTAACCGCCCCAGGGGGGCGGTCTGACCGCCCCAGGCAGCCAACGACTAATTTTTCAAGCTGGTCGGAGGGGGGCGGTCTAACCACCCTGACCAGGCGGTCTGACCACCCCAGTCGCTTTTCTAACGGCTAATTTTCCTTGAGTGGGGTATAAGTACCCCACGAGCCCTACTTGTTGGAGCTCCTGATTCTAGGGTTGCTGGTGTGCTTCCCCTGCTGTTCTTGCTAAGCCAAAGCCATAGAACCTCTCCCCAACCATCTCTTTATGAGATTTGTGAGATTCAAGCTCTATTCTTGTGTTGGGTTGAGAGAGTGAGTTTGTGTGAGCTTTGTGAGCTGAGAAGAGCCATTCCATAGCTTGAGCACTTGTGATTCGCGTCTACAAGCCTTGAAGCATTTGTTACTCTTGGAGGTTTGACCTCCTAGACGGCTAGGCGTCGCCGGCTAGCTCCCAAGTTGTGGTGAGCAGCGGCAAGTTTGTGAGGGCTGTGATCTTGCCTTTTCGTGAAAAAGATCGCCTTAGTGGAATCGAGGAAAGTGGTTGAAAGAGACCCGACTTGTTGTGGGAAGAGTTAGTTGAGAACTCGAATCCCTTACAAGCTCCTCAACGGAAACGTAGCTTCCTTGGTGGAAGTGAACTTCGGGAAACAAATCTTTGTGTCTCCATTGTGATTTGCTTCACTTGTGGTTTTCTAGTATATTTCTATTTGCTTCCGCTTCGATCTACTTGGGTGTGCTTATCTTTGTGTGCAGGGATCATTACTTTGCTTGTGACCATCTACCAAGGCCACCCACCAAGTTTGGTTCGTGCTAGAAGTCAAGAGGAGCTTGAGCCACCTTTTGCTCGTTTTCTGCGAGGAGGCGGTCTAACCGCGTCCAGGAGGCAGTCTGACCGACCTCCCCCAACAGAAACCAGCAGGGCGGTCTAACCGCCCTATGAAGGCGGTCTGACCGCCCTTGCCAGGGAGCTCGAGATTTCGGGGGAAAAGTTTTATTTGATCAACTCGCCTATTCACCCCCCCTCTAGGCGACATCAAGGTCCTTTCAGTTGTTCATGCCCTCAACAGGTTGGAGGCAGTGTTCATATGTTTTGTTGAATGACTCAGTTGAATAACAAGGTGCTATGTATTCATCCAAGCTGTTGGTCTTGAAAAATATGCATGAAATTGCGTGAGGGCAAGGCAATCCTGATAACTGCCAATACCTACATGAATAGGTTCTCTTCTCCAAGTCTACTGTGAACCTATTATCAAAATGCATGACTTCAAACTGTGAAGCTCCATTGCAGATAGAATGGCACTTGCCTGAGTGGGTGATGTAAGTATTCATTTTCTTCAAAATATTTGGACAAATCTTAGTCACCCACCTCTCTGCCTTAACCCTGTTGTCATGAATCCTAACCATAATCTTCCTTCTAATTGTTTCTAGCATGGTGATGATAGGAAAAAAACCTAGCTTCAATTATCCACTTGTTGAATGACTCACACATGTTGTTGTCCACAGAATCATAGTTTGATCCCAATCTGAACCAAGCCCTTGACCAATGCTGAGCATGTGTGTTCAAAATAGCTTGAGCTCCTGCACGAGTCTCCTTTGCAAGCCTAGCTCTAGCTTTGTTGAACAACATCATACAAGGAGCCTTGGCACAGCCCCAAAACAGCTTCTTCCATTTCTTGTCACTGAACTCCTTCGAATTTGCATAAATGTGCCTAGCACAATTCCTGTGTTCAGCTTCAGGAGCCCAATGGCTGACTGCATTTAGAAGTCCTTTTTGTTGATCTGATATGAATACCCAGTCTGACCCATCACCAACACCTAGGTCCCTAAACAAGAAGTCACAAAACCAGCCCCAAGTATCATTTGTCTCCTTCTCCACCACAGCCCATGCAATAGGATACATTTGATTATTTGCATCCCTTCCTATAGCACACAGTAGCTCTCCATTAGTGGCTCCCTTGAAGAAACAACCATCTAGACCCACTACCTTCCTACAACCAGTAAGAAATCCCTTCTTTAATGCATCAAGACATATGTATATCCTTTGAAATGTAGGTGGCTCCACATCTTTTTCTTTATGCACTATGACTGTACTCCCTGGGTTGCTTTGCAGCAGCTCTAACTGGTAATCATACAACATCTGATATTGGCCTTTTGTAGCATCAAAAACCTTCTGCATGACCATGCCCTTTGCTCTCTTCAACTTTGAGATGGTAACATCAGCAAACATCTCCTCTTGAACAGTCTGCTTCATGCTCCCAAACTTCCAAGTTGGATTTGCCATAATAAACTTCTCATATTTCTCTGTTATCCTTCTTGCAGTTACATGCCTGTTGCTCTCCTAGGAGGGCATGTATGGTTGTCATTGAATGTCACTATCTGCCATGACTCAGTCCTGGAATTGTTCGACAGAAGGCAGACCCAAGGGCACACATGCCAATCACACTTTGCTCTTACTCTCTTTGCCTCATCCTTGATAATGTTGATCACCTTCCTCTCAGCTAGGCCATATCTGATAATGGCTTTCTTGAATTGCTTCTTACTTCTAAACTTCATGCCCAAAGCAAATTGGGGAGTGCCAGTACTCTTCTTAAACCTTGGCAACTTATCTTCCTTCCTCACTAAGTGCCCATCATTGTCAAATTCATCTATTGATTATTCTTCCTGCTCACTGCTATCCTCATAAGGAGTCTCACTACCATCATCCTGGACTCCTTCAAAACCTGCTGGCATTGCTGTTGACCCTCCCAAAATGACATCATCCAGTGATGCAACATGTCCTCTCTTCAAGTTCTTCTTGAATTCCTTGAACTTCCTCTGAATATCAGTTTCTTTATCATCAGCATCTGAACTTGAATCATCTCCAGGCAAATAATCACTATCAGAGTCTTCTTCTTCACTATTCTCATCTGACACCTCTTTCCCTTTCTTCTTCTCTTCTGCAGCAGTCTCTTTCTTACTAGGACTTCTGTAAAATTCTTTCAGCTTCTTGGCTTGTTTCTTCATTTCCTCTCTGGACTCAGACCTTATGGTGATTTGATGGTCATTATAAGCACTTTTCTGATCACCCTGAACATTTGATTCATCCACCATTGAAGCTGCCTCAACATATATGTCTGCAACCCCTCCTTCCACAGTTGCATCAGACATTTGCAAACATGCATTGTCATCAAGCAGTACACGAAGCCCATCACTCAGAGTCTTCCCAGGGAATAGCCAATGCAGCAAAGCACCATCATCAACTGCCAGGTGATCCCGTAGGTGCCCAAGAACCTCTAGTAAAGATACCTTGTCACGATCTATATAGGACACTGTCTTTCTTCCACCAACATAATGCACTGACTTACCAGAATTAACAAACACACCGCTAAAATGAAATCTCACTACGAGTGTGTTCACCACATCCATTATGAGCACTGCAGATCAAAACATACAACACCTTCAGCCATAAAAAATGAATACTGGTCTCGAATTCCAATCTACAGACGTCATCTATGATTAAACAAATTCAACTTGGCTGCTTAAACAAATGCAACACCCTAACCGAGAATTAACAAATCATAAAGAACTCGTAAAGCTAATCTCGTACACATTGGATCGAACAAAAAGCACATCGATCAAAGACAAAGCTCTGAAATTTGTCTCACCTCCCTGCAAATCCTGTTCCTCGATCTGGTTCAGTTGCCTCGGCTTGAAGATGGTGTTGCCTCGGCTTCAGCCACTACCGTCGGGGAGGGAGGGAGGGGGAATGGAGTCCCACTCGTCGTCTTCGAGGGCGGACGGAATGGAGGGAGGAGGATCCGCCACCAGGCCGCCGCCAAAGCGCCGCCAGGTCGGGGGAATGAATGGAGGAGAGGAGGAGAGAGGCTAGGTCAACGACGGAATGGAGGGATAAGGGGTACGCTGACGTGGCGCCGAATTCACGTAGACGAAGCTGATGTGGCGCCACGTAGGCTCAAACCGCCCAGCAAACCACTGAGGGGGGTAAAACAGACAGTTTAATCGGTTCGAGGATGCGCAGTAACTAGTTTTGCAGTTGGGGGTTGAAACCCAAACACAGCCTAAAGATGAGGGTTGTGGAACGGACTTTTTCCTACTTTAGCCCACCAGAACTAGCGCGGCCCACGTTAGAAACCAGTGTTTTAGCCCACCAGAACTCTCGAGTCTTGCTTTGTGCCAAAACAGGCTTCTCTCGGGCTCCGGCCCACGTTAGAAACCGGTTTGCCCCTTAGCCCACCATCACCAAATCATATGATGATAGGTAGCCTACAACTATTTCTCTTTCAGATAAATAAATGAGGGAGGAGTTTGTACTTCATCCAAATTTTACAATCAATTCTCTTTGAGATCAACTATCCACCCAATCTCTTAACCACGTCAGAAACTGTGACGCACTACTACCTCCGTCGTATATTATATACGACGTTTAGAACAAATTAATTAGTTTATAAAAATAAATTAAGATGGTTGTCCTAAAAGTCATATATTCACAGAGGGAGTACAATACACTTGGAGGCATCAATATTCTTTCTTGATACTCCTACGACGAGTTCCTCTATACATTTCCAATCGGTGAATGCATTCAGCTTCTGTCCTGATGTATGCAGATACACATATATATCAAACTAAATACAGAAAGAATTACAAAAGAGGGGGCAAATCTCTATATACGATTCACGCAACAAAAGAGGGCCGGCGAGCGTGGCCACGTCGCCAGCGTACCCCGGCCGTCGGATCGGGCGCGTGGACGGCCTAGATCGGCCAATCCTAGGCCATTTTGCGAAAAAACCCTCGAGCTCTGGCAAAATACAACCCGCAGTCCGACCTCCTCTCTCAGAATTTCTTGCAAAAAAGCCCTCGACTTTTGCACAAATACAACCCACCGTCCAGGCCATACTATGGGCCGGCCTACCAACAGCTCATGGGCCGGGCTGCCTTCCGCTTTAAATGGGCCAAAAACGGCCCTCGAACCAATTTTCCTTTTTTGCGTTTTTCTCTTTCCTTTTGAAATCTGAGATCTTCCAAAATTCATATAAAATCATGGAAAATAAAAAAAAGGCCAAACCAGTTTTGTTCAGTCTCTCATGACTACATCTATGCACTGAACTCTAAATATCATATGATTTAGTGCATTCTATTTGATAGAGCTATACATCTACATTTTAATGTCATTGATTAATTTTTTGCGCATAACACATATGAACCAGAAATATCTACCCCACCTTAACTCTAAATCAATTCATATCCCCTTTCATAATCTTCGTTTCCAAACTCTTCAATTTAATACTAACTTGTACTGCAAATACTACGAAATAAATAATCTTAACTTGCAGTGCAAATACTACAAAATAAATAATCGTTCGCATACATATACGAAGCAAAATACTTCCCTAAACATAAGACATTCCGTATAATCCTACATATCACACATACAAACAAACAAAATGAATACACTTAAAATATAAGCCGTAGAAATAAAAATATAAAAACAAATAGATACACGTACAATACAAAGCTAACCACTGGCCATAAGCGGCAACGCCGCGGCCATTTCTATTCCTTTTGAAATCTGAGATCTTCCAAAATTCATATAAAATCATGGAAAATAAAAAAAAGGCCAAACCAGTTTTGTTCAGTCTCTCATGACTACATCTATGCACTGAACTCTAAATATCATATGATTTAGTGCATTCTATTTGATAGAGCTATACATCTACATCTGCACTGAACTCTTCAATTTAATACTAACTTGTAGTGCAAATACTACGAAATAAATAATCTTAACTTGTAGTGCAAATACTACAAAATAAATAATCGTTGACATACATATACGAAGCAAAATACTTCCCTAAACATAAGACATTCCGTATAATCCTACATATCACTACATATCACACATATAAACAAACAAAATGAATACACTTAAAATATAAGCCGCAGAAATAAAAATATAAAAACACATAGATACACATACAATACAAAGCTAATCACTGGCCATAAGCGGCAACGCTGCAAATGGAAGATGAAGCAAGCACAGGTGGAAACACTGCAACCCGTTGTCGTTTCACATAAAACTACGGCGAAAAGAAGAAAAGAATAGCAATGGAGACTAGAATAGAAAGATGGATATCTTTTCTAGAGTTCATCGTGACGTGGAGGATCTGAACATTGATTCTCTAGGCTGCAACCTCTGCATCTCAAGCAGTCGCCGGTGGGGACGAGAAGATGAGGCTCATCAGGAGTCCGACCAGAACGCCTATTAGGCCAGCGAATGCAGCAAACGTCAAGGAGAAACCCGTGTCGCCTTTGCGACTCCGACGCCTCCGGAGCACATCCTGAAACAACATTGTTGTTCCGCTAAGTTAAAAAATAAAAACAACGAAGCAACAAAGCTTATGTTGCAACATAATTGTTGGATACTCTATATTCAAGAAATACATATAAGCAATGAACCCTTCAGGGTAACTACTTTGATTTTCGTCAGCTATATCCACAAAAGGTTCATCATTTTGAAGTGAAAAGTAATGAAAATGTGGGAAAAAATCTTATGGGCTTGCTAGATGGCACCTCATTCTGGCTCCGTTCAGGTTATTTGTTGTTAAATGAGCATTAAAATGGATTTAAGCAGCTCCTAGAATCCATTATCCATCAACAGCTTAATTTACACCAAGCTCCAAACTTATATCATCAGTGACTTGGATTCTTTTTTCTTCCAAATTCCAGCCCATCCTTTATTTTCCCTCCTTTTTCGGTATGTTTGAGCACAAATCAGTCAGACTTTGCATTTGGAGAAAAAATTATCTTCAAACTACATCAGATTACAGAAATATTCTGTATCTGTATTTTGGATTGGTAAATCTAAAATATGTCAGCCACCATATGGACTGACCAGTTATATTGCATTTTGCTCAGAGGCCAGGCCTCCTTCAACACAGAAGACTATTTTGCTTTATACTGAAGTATTCATTAATGCAACAGCCAAAGCTCAGTTGCTCCAAAAAAAAGAAACAAGGGATAAAGTCCAAATGCAAAATAGGATCAAGTAAAATCTGAGAACACAACGAAGCTTAAGAAGTTTGATAAATGGTACCAATTCACGTTGCATTTGCTGATTTTGCTGAAGCATGTTATCTCTTTCGTCCTTCAGGCGCTGAATTGTCTGGATCTGAATACGATAAAAGGAGCAAACAAGAAACGATGACATAGGTGCCCAAAAGGATGATTTGCCATTCATGAAGTACACGGTTCATGTTATGGTTAGAATATTGATAAAGCACTCACTTTGTATGATCCAAACTTTTATTTATTTTTCAGTTGGAACTTGGAATGTGTCGAATAGGTTAAAAAGTGCTAGTCTGGTCGAAATGGGCAATAGTAAGAAAAAATGATCTAAATTCTGGTACCATCCACAGTTACTTTAACAAGTGTGGCTAAAGCAACATGTCCATGGACTTCTGGGCATCCATCCATCCCTCAATCATGACCACTCAATTACAGATTTATGGATAGTTAGGTACCTTTCCCCATGATCAACTTTGTGATCTTTCAACTGTCATATCATGTTGCTTCAACGTTTTTCTAATTCTTGGACTTGCCATTCTTTCATATAATCAGTGCAACTAAGGCATTACCCAATATGTCTGTGCAGAATGACATGCATTTCACATGTTCAGGCAGAAAGAAATCTGTGTGGTGTGTCTGTACTCTGTAGAGTATCTAGAAATTATCTAACTTCACAGTTAATGTGTAAAGTAACATAGTTCCAGTGATAAAAATCGTTACGTAGTCATGATTAAATGATTCAAGCATGCCGTATTTAACTTGGCAGAACCATCCCTTCTCTGAATTTTTCAGAGGAAAATCTTAACAAACATGTATTTTCGGCGAAGTTTCAAAGAAAGAAAGAGAAGTATTTATGGATAAAGTGTATTACCTCTTCTATGCTTGCGTTCTTCAGCATCTGAAATGTACGGTGTAAACATGTGCTCCATGGTAAGAGTTTTTTTTACTGAATGTTTATAGAGTGAATAATAAATATCATGCATATTACTACAGAACTGCCATAATCTTACCGTCAGATCATCAGACGCTCCTTTGAAGCTTCTGCTTCCTAAAGATGAAACGCTAGAGTCGTCTGAGCCTCCACTAGGTAATGTGTAAACAACCTTAAGCTTCATTTCCTCAATTACCTTATCAGCCTCCTTGTTGAACTGCACGCATACAACAAGATGGCATATGGCTATAGATATCATTTCGCTATAGTGATAGTGTAATGCTAAACCTTCCAAATTAGACATTTTGCAATTTCTTCTCACCGTATCAGGGGGTATCTCATCCATGTCAGTACTGGCAGCCACCTTCGTGCTCTGAATCAAGAACTTATCCTTGCATTGCATATCTGGTGGGTACTCTTTCTGTGCCTGGAGCGTAACTATACGCCCAAATAGGGAGGCAGGAATAGACACAACAATTACTCATCAAAAAACCAAATTGCGAATCCTAAACAGAACCATGGAGAACAGGAGAAACAAGTGTGTACTTGTTATTGTGCAAGAATCCCATGGCTGGACGATGCTCGCGTTTGGCCGGACGAAATACTTCCTCGGCGATGTCGTCTTGACCTGAAGAAAAATGGGACAAACCTGGTTCAATTTTCACCAGATAAAACGCGGAAATTCTGAGGCGAAATAGGAAAGTCATGGACCTTGAATGCGACATGGTGCTCGCTGTTGTTCACCACCTTGAGATTGCAATAGCACGGCTTTTCCAGCTCAACTGCGCGCAAGAAAACCGCAGAAGTTTAACCAATCGCGATGTGAATTTAAAAAAAAAACCAAGAACTCCGCAGAACTTACACAAGAAGGTGAGCTCCTCGGGGTAAACCGAGATCAGCGTTCCGCCGCCACCCATTGCAACCACCTGATCGAACACACAGAAAGAAGCCGCAGGATGAGAAAAAAATGCCGCATTAAAATGAGAAACAGATTAGTTTCTGAGTGTTTGGAGCGGAAACCCAACCTCTCTCTCTCTCTCTCCAGGAACTGAGTGCAAGCAAAATAAACTAAAAAAAAGGCAGCGATTCGGAGGAGAAATGGGGACGGGAGGATGCCAGGGGCGGACGGAAGAGAGAAGCCAATGGGTTTGCTTTGCTTTTCTTGGCTCCCCGGCGACATTGACGGGGCAGCACTCACTTCTTGGGGGCCCGTGGCACTGTGGCAGTTCTACTTTCAGGGTTTTTTTAGTTTTTTATTTTTTAATGAACAGCATCCTTCTTTTTCCTTATTTTATTGGTGGTTGGTAATTTACATTATTTATTCAGAGTGCTGTTTCCAGGACCGGAAAGCCATGACTTTTGGCAGTTCTTATTATTAATTTACATTTGCAATACTCTGGTGAAGATAATCTATGAATAAGTATATTTGTGGACTATTTAGTGCAATTAATAAATCATTAGTAGAACTCGTAAGTTCTAAGAAAATAGTAAGATCGTGCTGTTGTCGTGGTACTTGTAGTGCCACAAATAATTGCATTTATTCTCATAAATCCCCATACAGTACAAAACCGGAAGTAGGGAAAAAAAAGATCTGAAGAATATTCTTGTCTGATTGAAGTATTAAACAAACATTAGCAGTTTTGCTCCTCCTCGGCAAACCATTGGGGCATACGTGACCTGTACTCTACTCGTGGTAGGAACTCATACAATTTTTAATGGATACCAGATGAGATGAGGTTCTCAATCATTTTCACCATTATCAGACAGGGAACAATCTACTCACGAAGAATATTACGACGTGTGGGTCCCAATTGTTGCTTTAAAGAAAACTGAGCTAAACTTAAACTGAAATTTTGGTGCTGTCAAGTAGTAGTAGACTAGAATTCAAGATAAATTGGAGAGAATGATTTGATCTTTCTGTACGCAAACACGGCATGCAATTTCCACAGCGTCCATGCCACGGGCAAAGAAAAACCTGTGTAAATTGATATGGACAGAAGTCTTCCATAATAATAAAGGCATCTGGTGGGGTAATGACTGATTGAATGTTCGACAAACCAGTCCTGTCCAACAAAGAACTCAATTCCCAATTTATTAGGACTCGCCGTGTCATTGTGCCAACTACTAATCCATAAAAATGCAGAACTTACTTCTCATAACAGGTTTTCTTTTCATGGATAGCAACATAAGTACAAATCATGAAATCAAGCTATCAACCATCAGTTAGGAGTATACATGTACTTGAGAACCCGGGACCCTCATAAAGTCACAAGTCATACAAGTATGAATCTTGTATACCCAGAAACAGAAGAAACATTGCACTGCAAGCCAAAATACACTACAAAAGCTGTATATATTACACATTTGATATCCAGTGGATTACAGTGAAATGCACTGATTGAGCAGTGAAGTGCAAAAATGTTTGCTAAGAGAAATCAAAATGGAGGGAGAGGCTGTTCTGTGATCATATCTGATTTTACTTGAAAGTTGAAAAGCGGGGAAGCTTGTGTTTGAGGTAGTACAACTTTGCTCGCCTCACTTTCTTGTGCCTGATTACTGTGATCTCCTTAATCCTGGGTGAATATCTGCATCGAAATATGTAGGTGAAGTTAAAAGGAACTGTTGCAAGAATTCTGAACGGTGGCAGTTTAAAGTTCTCAATCATTTAGCATGTGGTTACCAAAACTTAACCCATTAAATTATTAATAATTACTGAAAAACAGAATTGTAGAAACTAGGTAACCACGTCACTCAGAGCAACCATACACGAAGTGAGATTTATCACAATAAAATCTTCTATTGCATTTGCCGAGAGCATTGGCAAAATAGCACATAAAAGGTGACTAAGTCCATTTACAAACAAAGGGGGAGTAGATGCCTAAGTTGATAAAAAGTTAAGGAAAAAAATCAAGTTATAGTGCTTAATCTCAAGTTTACATAGGTGTAACAAAACAAAAGTGTCAGTGTAAAACGGGAGTATGAAATAGTTTTTCGGTATGACAAGACAAAAAGGTCACTGTGAATTTGAATGCTTCAGATCCTCCCCAATTTTGCTGAGAAGATTGTAATTCTAGGAAAATCAGAATGCATCTACTGAACTTACAAATAATGGGTAAGCAAGAGGGTTAAAAAATATTGAAGTTACGGCATTCAACTGGTTTTGTAAATCTTGTGGTGCAAAACTGAGTGATAATGCGTACTGAGCTAGAATGCATAACGATGTATAAACATTCAAAAGAAAATTTTCAAGCCCCACTATGAACTTGTAACTTGTAAGTATTGCAAACTAAACTTATTATATAGCCTATACAAAGGTATATGAAGCATCTCAAATTTCAACGTATCAGTAATCCAGTTGTCTTGTAGCTATTTTAACATACAGAATGACATAGATATATGATTTTTTTTCTGTAGTGAAAAAGAACTGCCTACATAGAAACCTTTGATTGCTGACATTTAGCAATATCATCGCCGTGCAACATTAAGCAAATTATATGCACATCGCAGAAAAAGAACATGAAACAACTTACATTGGGAAGGTAATCTCAACTCCTACACCAGCAATGATCCTTCTGACACGGATTGTGGTGTGAACACCAGCTTTGTGCTTTGCGATGATTATGCCCTTAAATAGTGATAATCTCCTCTTGTTGGGCCGTTGCTGCAATTAAGTTTTCCAGATGTTATCATCCATCCAATGAGGAACAGCCCAAGCAACACATGCAAGACAGTGGAAATTTTTACCATTCTAAGCTCAATGATATCTCCAGGCCTCAGATCCGGTACCGTCTTCACCTTCTCAGCCTCCTCGATGAATTGTTTGTTCAGAATCTACGACACCAAAAAATTCAAGGAAATAGTGCATAACAAGTCAAGCATCACGAGATCATAATAGATTGTACAAACACAAATGAATGAATAGCCAGGGATTCACAAAAGTCAAAGCACCAAATTTGTGTCCCGCCATGTGCCTGTGTTAATGAAACCGTGCAAGAACGACAAAGAATTAAGGTCATAAAAGATGTTAATAGACTCGGTGGTGACTTCTCTGCATTTCCAAGCCCTTAACAGGACAGCATGTGCTAGAGAGTTTGCATAAACCGGTTCTCTACTTCGCCATTACTAATTCCAATGCTTGGCAACTTTAGAGAAATAAGTCTTAGGCATTCTCCATAAAGAAATAGAATTCTTAACACTAAGCGAAGAGATGTTATCTACTCTGTCTCTTTCTACAGTAATTTTCAGCCTACATTTTCACATTATAAATGCTCCAATCCCGGATGCTACAAAACTTTAGGAGGAGTCCGCTCAAGGAGTGCTCACCCCGATGATTTCGCCGAACTTAATCTTCGGCTTGCTCGGCGGCGGCGGCGGTTCCTCTGCCTCCGCCACTGCGACAGCCCCCTCGGCCTCCCCCTCCTCGGCGTCAGCTGAGGCAGCGACAGGCTCGGCCTCGGCCTCAGCATCAGGCTCCGGTTCCCCGGCTTCGGCGCTGGCGTCGGCGCGGGCGACAAGGTGGGTGGTCCGGCGAGGGGCGGCGCACAGGGAGAGCCTGCGGAACGAGGAGGCCACGGCGACGACCTGCGGCGGCGGCGAGCGGTGGGAGAGGAAGGCGTGGGGAAGCACGACGCCGGAGACGGTGGCGGAGGCGGCTGCCATTGGAAGGTTGAGATGGGGCAACGTGTCAGCGGCGGAGCATGGGGAGAGGCGTCGCCGCGGCGGGAGGATTGGGGAAGAAACGCTATCCGCCTATCTCTTTGTGGGAGGGGCTGCGACGCTGCACGCGGGCCCAAACCTCTATCCAGGAGTCCGAGTGATCTGAGCCGTTGGTCGAGGTTTTTTTTTTTACAACACACATATATATATTAAACCTTAAGCAGCCATTTTACAACAAGGTCCTCAGAGAGAACCGAAATTACAACCAGGTCCACTGACCAAAACACAACAGCTACAACACAGGAGCGTTCGACGACGGGGAGTTCGCCGGTGGTCGCCGCAAGGGCGTCAAAGACGCGTACAGCGGGGTGGAGGACTGTGCTATGCAACGGTTGTAGAAGGGACGACGAGGTCAAGAGGACCACACCGGGTGACCAATAGTTTGAGAGTATGTCATCACCAGAGATTGAAGATGTACCACCAAGTCGAGTCCCAGGAGGAGGCGAATCCGTCGGAACAACCACCAAAGAGCTGCTGCTTGAGCGGAGTGGATCAGCTGTGGAGAAAAAGACTGCTACAAGTTGAAGGCAGATGGGGGAGTGGAGGTCGGACGTCGACGGTGCGTTCAACAACAGCGGCTGGTTGACCACAGGATGCAACCACGGTGTCGGAACAACCACCGGAACACCAAGGGAGCAGAGGCGATGCTCCGAAGCAGAGGCCTCAAGCGCCCAGGGGAATCGACTATAGACGCATCCAAGGACCAGATCCGCCCAAGAGGGGGTCCGATCTGAAGGGGAAACGCACAAATCGACCCCGATTCCGGCCGGATGTGGGGCGGCGGTGGGGAATCTCCAGCAACCAAAAGAGGGGTGCTGGGGAAAGGAAGCTGGAGAGGGTGACGAGGAAGGAGCTTTATTTAGGCATACCTGAACCACGACGAGGCCGGCGACGAGGTGGACGGCGACCATGGCGACGACGGAGACATGGCCGAGATAGCAAAGACCACTAAGGGTACTAGCCATGAAGGCAACTAAGAAAACTAGAAGTATATATCTAAAGTACTACGACTGGGAGGGGCTCCCTACCCTCCTCGCCGCCGGCGAACTCGCCCGAGGGGAGGGAGGGAGGGAGGGGCCCGAGCGGGGAAGGCGGAGGAGACGAGGGAGGGGAGAGAGGTCACTTAGAGAGGAAGCAAAGGTCGACCCTCCGTTGGTCGAGGTTAGTGAGCACAGACTGACAATGTGTCCTTGCGAAATCTTGGTGTCTACAAGTAACAATCCAGTATAATCGGTATCAGTATATTATCTGCTTCGTCCGATTCAAAATGTAGACCATTTTATTTTTTTGTAAATTTAAAAATCAAAATGATCTGCAAATTGAAACAGAGAAAATACGTTAAGGATTGTACCATTTTTGTTACTCGTTCTTCTTCCTAGTGCAATCGTGTCTCTTGAAGCTCAAGTGCATCATGGCAACCTTAAAGCTGCCCCTAGAGCCAATTGCCTCCTCGTAGCCTTAAGAGTGTGAATTATTTATGCTCCTAATTAGAAGTCACCACTTGTTATCAATCAATTTTAGTTCAATCAATCCCAAAGTAGCTTTCATGGTTCTTAATCCCATTGCAACCATGCAAACTATCATAGTCATAGATCGATCGAAAAGAGTGCGTTGTGCATCTAAGCATGGCAACATTCCACTTCGATTTTAAACATGATAGAGGCACTTCCCTATGTCATCGAATAATTGACGCGCCTATCATTGACATAGGTGATGACATGGAGGGAATCAGTGATTAGTATTTGATTGTTGACTATGCGATGGTATGAGAGGCGTGGTAAAAATACAACCTCATCATGCACATGTTTAGATTTTTGCTTCAAGGCAAATATTTTTTCTCCTTCCATTTGATCTTAACAAATTTGGTCTGTTGAGTGTTTGATTGAGGGACAAATGTTGATGGACTAAATATTTAATGGCCATTTGTCTAATAAAGGGACGTCGCGGGGGCGCTACGGAGAGAGCCGAGAATGCGGGAGTTGCCCAGAGCAGAGAGAGTGCACTAATAGAGCATTTTTTGGTCTCACCACAAATTTGATACTTTTGAAGGGAAAATGAAATTGAAGAGACTACATATTTGCTCAATCTATTTGACCATACATGTTTGGCACCTTTGAGGGTTAATTTGAAGTAAATTTGCTCAATTATCTCAATTTACCGCTCCATCCAAACATGCTTATACATTGTTGGGGTTCATCGCAGAAGCCACACGTTTAGAGGTGGTAATGAGACCTCCAATTTAGCGTGCAAATTTAAGGATACAGCTCTACAAGGACTGAGTCATAATTGTATATAATTTTGAGCTAAAAAGTAGTAAGACTTAATTGGAGTGAAAAATGTATTAGGATCATGACCCATTACCACCCGTACACATGTTATTGGGCGTGTTTGGATTGTTGGGCAAACATTTGCCCAAGCTAATGTTTTGCCCCTTCTATTTACTCTTAATGGGAATGGGGAGGGATCTGGTAGTTGCTCAGGCGAGAGCATTTAAATTTACCCTTTGAGATGTTTGGATTCAAGAGGCAAATTGGGCTAAGCGTTTAATGGGAATGGGAAAGGATATGGTAGTTGCTCAGGCGAAACAGTGCACTAATTGAACAATTTTCTGTGAACACCACTACAAATTATCCTAAATTTAACACTTTTAAGAGACAAATAAAATAAAAAGTTATATATTTGCTAACTCTATTTGACACTACATGTTTGACACCCTTAGACATTAGCCATATTTACCTCCTCCATCCATCCAAACATGTCTATATACATCTTTTCTCTGACTGAACGAGGGGGCACATATAAAAATAAAAGGAGGCAAAGAGCATTTTGAATGCGAGTCCAAACATCCACTGAAAACAAACTGGCATAATAAGATTCGTTTCGCAGGCACCAGACAGTCGTGTGATCGTGTCAAGCCCATAACAAAATCGGGCGCGTGTCCAGCGCCTAGACCCGTCTCGCTGCCACGTCCTCCGCTTCCTTTCCTTCTCCTCCGTTCCGCCCTTCCCCACGGCCCCACCGCCCACCACCGCTCGGGCCTCCCCTGCCCTCGCGTCGCGGCCTCCACTCCAACCGCCCCGCCGATGACGAAGCCGCCGGCGCCGGCGCCGGCGCCGGTGATGCATTCCCCGGATCGGCCGCGCCCTTCCGACGGCCCTCTCGGCCTCCGCGCCCTGCCCGCCCTCTCCTACAACACCCACCGCGCCCTCGTCCTGGGGCTCACCTTCCTCGCCTACGCGCTCTACCACGCCTCCCGCAAGCCGCCCAGCATCGTCAAGCGCGAGCTCGCCCGGTCGTGGCCGCCCTTCGCGGACCCGGCGCTCCTCGGCGCCACCGACGTCGCCTTCCTCACCTCCTACTCCCTCGGCATGTTTGTCGCCGGCCACCTCGGCGACCGCCTCGACCTCCGCCGCTTCCTCGCCTTCGGCATGGCCGCCGGCGCCGCCGCCGTCGCGCTCTTCGGCGCCGGGTACTTCCTCGGCATCCACTCCCTCGTGTTCTACGTCGTCGCCCAGGTGATCGCCGGCCTGCTCCAGTCCACCGGGTGGCCCTCCGTCGTCGCCATCGTCGGCAACTGGTTCTGCGGCCGGAGGCGCGGCCTCATCATGGGGATATGGAACGCGCACACCTCGGTCGGGAACATCACCGGATCGCTCGTCGCCGCCGCAATGCTCGGGTACGGGTGGGGGTGGTCGTTCGTCGTCCCGGGTGGGCTCATTGCGCTCGGTGGCGTTCTCGTGTTCTTCTTCCTCGCGCCTTACCCCCAGTGCGTTGGGTTCGGGCCGGCGCCGATCGAGCCGGTTATTGAAGAGAGCACAGACGGGGAGGACAGCAGCGGCAGCAACTGCGCCGTGGGTGGCTCTGGGAAGGACAGGAGGGATGCCGTGGGGATTTTGAAGGCCCTCGCCATTCCCGGCGTCGTCATCTTCGCGCTCTGCCTCTTCTTCGCCAAGTTGGTTGCCTACACGTTCCTGTACTGGCTCCCATTCTACTTGAGCCAGACTCGTAAGCCCGATAACCTTTTTTTTTTCATGGCTTCGAGCTGAATTGATAGTAATAAGTAATTGATAACAGAGTTGCACATTATCACGTTAGATTGGTGTGAATAGTTTAATAGTTAGCTTCATGCTCTGCATTTGGTTTGAACAGCACATTCTTTTTATGAAAGTTGATTCTTCCTTGCAATCAAATTCTGATTGTGGGGACTCCCTCCGTCCCAAATTACAATCCGTTTTGACTTTTCTAGATACAAAACTTTTGATATGCATCTAGATGCACATGTTTAGATATGTAGCAAAAACTATGTATATATAGAGAAGTAGAAAAACCAAAATGAATAGTAATTCGGGACGGAGGGTGTAGCATGTTTTAGTGATTTTGAACGAATTATGCTGTAACAGTGGCATTAAGTTTTCCAGTATATTCGGCATGCAGGAGATAGCGCATTAAAAGCAAAATGTGGTAGCAATTTATGATCTCCTAGCTAACCAGCTTATCCTTACCCTGTAGTTCTGTTTATCTAATTAGTGATTGAAACTGATTCTTTCCATGTTAAAATACAACTGTATTCTTACTGCCTAGTAGTGCCTCTAGATGACTTTCTTTTGTCATTTTGTTTCCTTGGCATTACTGATTCTATGCACAAGTTCTGAACTTTATTGACTATTTTGTCATGATTTGAATAATCCTTATGTGGGTTATAAATTTAAAATGTGGTTCTCTTATGTCAATTTATTTTTCCAGCTATTGGAGGCGTGCACATGTCAGCTGCATCTGCCGGATATCTATCAGTTTTGTTTGATGTAGGTGGAATTGTTGGTGGAATTCTTGCTGGCTTCATATCTGATCAGCTCAATGCTAGAGCCACAACTGCCGCAGTCTTCATGTACCTGGCGATTCCATCTCTTTTCCTCTTTCATGCATATGGCAGTATTTCAAAAGCGACAAACATTGGCTTGATGATGACCAGTGGCCTGTTTGTTAATGGACCCTATGCTCTGATAACAACTGCAGTTTCTGCTGATCTCGGTACTCACAAGTCTCTCAAAGGAGATTCTCGTGCACTGGCCACGGTAACGGCAATTATAGATGGGACAGGATCTCTTGGTGCTGCGCTAGGTCCATTTCTTACTGGCTTCATTTCAAGAAGGGGATGGGATTCGGTGTTCGTAATGCTTGCACTTTGTGCATTTGTAGCTGCTGCGCTATTGTCGAGTCATGTGAGAACAGAAATTCCTCAGATCATCCAGAAGTGGAGGAATCACTCAACTACCATGCGGAATGGGAACGCAGGTAAAGGCACTAGCATTGCATGTCTCTCCATTTTATAGACCCCAAATTCTTAGCTTCTTGATATAGTTTTGCTGACATTCTCCTTCCTATGTCTCGTAGATTCTGGTGTTGAGCCACTTTTAGTGGAGGAAAGCTGATGGCAAGGGTGCTTTTGGTGCTGCTCTAGTGTGAGACAGTTTTGTAGCGTTTTGTGTGCAGGTGAAGAATGTGATGTTTCTGGAGGGAAAAAAATCATACCCCAGGTAGGGAAACAATTTCTGTCTCTGGTGCAGTGGTGCTTACGATCTGAGCAGACACACACGATTGGGATAGCATCTGTTGTGGATACATCAATCTGTTGTAACTTGTACGAATACATGTCTTCTCGCGTATGGAAATCCACTCTTTTGGCAGGGTCTAGATGAACATATATAGGGAGATAGAGCAGCACATTGACAGTCTGAAACACAGATGAAGGCTGTGCGCGCTGTATGTCATTTTTTCGGCAAGGATGTTTGTATTTTATTTGACGCGGATGTTTGTAATTCTATTATTGTAGATGGTAATTGAACGGGATCCTGAATCCGGGGGAGCATTCTGCGTTTATATTGTGACTACTGTTGTTTGCAGAACTACTGAGAAGTTGATTCTGGATCTGGACTTCGCAGCTACTGCAGCCCTTCTAACTCCGCCGCCGACCTGAGTTACTTGGAATGCTGTCAAGATTTTCGTCTGTGAATGCTGTCAAGATTTTTTCTTGAACGGACGGTAAAAAATTTGCCATTTTATTAGAAGAGAAAAATTAAGAAAAAACTAAAAGCAGAATACTACTGACGGCGTACGGCGCCCAACTGTACAAGAAAACAAGCAACTTAAAATTTACTTTACAGAAAACAAACCACTAATACAGAAGGAATGCTGGCAAGATATCAGTATCCTAGTTTTTTAAGTCAATTTATAATCCTTAACACACCTTGATACGTTAGAAAGTTTTTGCTTTAGAAAGTTTTGTTTTTTTTCTACTTCTTACACAGTGTTTTTCTTCAGAATAAATCAATCTTTCAAATCTGAGAACCAATCTGAGAAAATACACACACCTGAGAACTAATATGACTGGACTGCGATGCATGCAAAGGCTTGTGGGCGGGGGCGAGGTGATTGAATGGAGTGCGCCGGCCGAAAATTTTTTTAGTTTTTTTTAATTTTCAAAAATAAATCTCGGATCAAAAAATCCACCACCGTTTGAAACGGCAGCAGCTGGAAACCGCTGTTGACAATGATGGTTACTGTCTTGCTGCCGTTTTAAACGGCTGTTGACACGTGGCGCATGCCTGCAACGAACCGCTTTTTTAAACGGCGGTTGGTTCAACCGCCATTTAAAAAGGCGGTTGCAGGCCCATAAACGGCGGTTGGAGGCTGGGACGGGACGGATGAGATGGACACACCAACCGCCGTTTTGAAAGGTGGCTTTTTTAAAAACGATTACAACAAGACAACTAACCTACTGGTAGGAGAACCTGGACAACATAGATCCGTCGGAGTGCTGGGAGGGCATGTAGTACCCGTACCCACGAGGTGGAGAAGGTGGTGGGGATGAAGAGGTGGTACATGTGTGACCCATCACTGATTCGACCTTCAAGCAATCCTGCCACTTGCCCTTGGATGCATACACTCGAAAAGGACAGTAAGGCTTCATACAACATATTTCATATATTTTCGGAGAACTCTTGAGTACCCTGAACTCTCTTTGGGTAGTCAAGGTAGCCCACCTCTTCACTGCATCTTTCACATGTTGTGTAGTGGGGTACAAGGCACCAACAGAAATCTCATTCTCCATGTACTTCCAGACTACATTGTCACCCTCATTGACAGCAAACTGTGAGAAATCGTAGTTCTGCCAATCCCTTGGCACATCCTCATCATACTGATCATCCTCATCATCAGAGGACTCTGCTTCCAACCCACATTGGTCATCTTCCAACTCCTCCTCATACTGTCTTAGTACTTCCGGATTTTCTTCTCCCTCATCAACAACACCTCCTTCCACCTCATGAAATTCTCCTCCTGCACCACTCTCTTCACCACCCTCACCGCCATCCTCTTCACCACCCTCACCTACATCAAGACCACCTCCACCTTCTTCATTACCCTCGGGTTGCTGATTCACTTGAGTCTTCTGATGGACAAGAAGAACCACTAGACAACCACTTTGACATGCATTTATGACGTAATTCCTCCAATTTGTAGTGCCTTCAAGTGGCATAAGCTCCCAGTACGGCAGATAACTTTTGTTGAATAGTGTCATTATAGACAACCCATATTGCTCTGAATCTAGTAAGAATGCTCTGTACAGCCAGGTGGTTATGGCCTCCCTACTTCTTTGAGCAGCTTTTTTAACCGGCCTCGTGACTGTACTAAACGATGATAAATCAACACGTTCTGCACCGTACCTAATTTCTCCTGGCTCATAACACAACCGGACAGGGACGGTTTCTGACATGCCTGAGATGATCACACTATTAATAACTAATCTAGTGATTGAAAACTACACTGCTTCGAATCTTAACTACACTAGATCTAGTGATTATAATCTACACTAGTTCGAATCTTAACTGCACTAAACTTGGATAATCATCATCAGATACCTGAGAAGATACTGCAGAAACATCTCATATCTGGAGGCTCTTGCTCGCGCTATGAAGCACTGGTCAAGTGGTCCGCATTACCTGAGAGTCTTGCCACTTGGGAGAATTATGATGATATCAAGAGAAGGTTTCCTCAAACACCTGCCTTGGGATTAGCAGGTTCTAATGGAGGGGGGAGTGTCAGCAACCCTGTGACTAACGAGCCTGAAGCTGAAGATACAAGTGGAGAAGCTCGTGGGTCGCGACGTTCATCAAGGGAGCGCCGGCCCAACTCGCGTGTAGCTGGGTCGGACTGGGCCTAGGTGGTTAGCTATGTGTGTGTGCACGATGCTGCGAGTGCGTGCGTGGTTAAAGGTGTGTGTGCGCAGCCTGGAGAAGGCATCCTGTAATTGAACAACACTGTGAACTGATGAAGCATTCGCCGTTCCTCCACCCTCCTTGTTCTTCTCTCTGAATCCCCTGCTCTTCTTCTCGATCCTCCCTTCCTCTATCTGTTACCCTAACAGGTTATTCCGAAAATTCGGTTCCCAGAAAGTTGGAACCGAAGAGAGAACCGATCGGTTCGGTTCCGGTTCGGTTCGGTTTCGGTTCTAACCGAAGGAACCAAAGAGAGGATGGAGAGAGGGAACGCCGACGCAGGCGCGCAACAGAGCTGCTGGAAGTGCAGGGCACCACCGACCGCCGAGATCTAAGGAGGATGGATGAGAGAGGGAGCGTCGGCGCCCGCAGGGGATGGCCGGCGGTGGCGGACGCCGGGATCGAGGCCTCGCGGATGCCGGCCGTCTGGCCGCGCCGCCGTGCCCCGTGCTGCAGGCGCCGGCCGCCGGGCTGCACCGCGTGCTGCAGGTGCCGGCCACCGGGTCGCGCCGCCGTGCCCCGTGCTACAGGCGCCGGCCGCTGTGCCCCGTGCTGCAGGCGCCGACCGCCGGGCTGCGCCGCGTGCTGCAAGCGCCGGCCACCAGGCCGTGCCACCGCGTCCCGTGCTGCAAGTGCTGGCTGGGGCTGGGGACAGGGGCGGCACCGCCGACGCAAGGCGCGGTGAGCGAGGAGGACGAGGGCGGCGCGATGGGGACGGGAGCGACGCGCAACTCGATTGGGGACGGGGGCGACTGCGCGGTCGGTGGGGGAGGCCTGAGGAGGTGTTGTTGGGGTGGGATTTAGGGTTTCTTTGTTAGGCTTTTGGACAGTTGGGCCATATTGGGCTGAATTTAGACATTGTCCGGTTCTGTTCGGTTAACCGAGATAACCGAGGAATTTCGGTTGCCGGCGAACAGGAACCGAACAAGAACATTTTTTGGTTCTGGTTCCTGGTTCTTTCGGTTCGGTTCTCGGGTTTTTTTGCCCAGGGCTAATCCGATATAGCGCAAGGTTGGATGACTTGTGTCCAGGTTGGCCTGTGGGCTGTGGTAATTGAACCCACATAAGGGCTTGCTCTTTCGCGAACGTGTCACCAACGAACGCTCGGCCCGTGTGTTCAGGCTAATTCAGCCAGCTCCTGCGTCTTGGGCCGGTGAAATTTTGGCTACCCCGTTTAGTGTCCAAAAGTTTCACCAACTACCCGTCGCATCAATCTCCGGACACTAATTATGAGTATTAAATATGAATTAATGACAAAACTCATTCCACAACCCCTAGCTTAATTTTCAAGACGAATCTAATGAGCCTAATTATGACATAATTAGGCAACGCTGTGCTACAGTAACCAATCTCTAATGACGGATTAATTAGGTTTAATGGATTCCTCTCGTGATTTCTAATTCATTCGTGTAGTTAGTTTTATAAGTAGTCTACATTTAATACTCTTAATAGACCTTGGAAGGGAACTTCAAAATTTTTCTCCAAAATTCTTCAACAAACTAAACAGGGAAAGCTGTTTTGTTCACTGAAAGTGAGGAGGAATTTTGTTCGGCATGTTCCACAGAAATGTGTGTCAGTGTGTGCTCGCAAATCCCAAGCTGGATGGCACCTCGCGTGATCCATCTGCGCTGCGATACACACAAGCTGCACGACCCTCGTGTGCGGAGCAATCGACACGAGGGTCATGCAGCTTGGAGGTCAGGCCCAGGAGCGTATATGAATATAAATTTGGTGCTCTGTTCACAAAGGAAGATAGTTCGAAGTTTCACTCAGCGATCCATATGGATCTACGTTGGTCGATGAGATATTAGATGGAACTGCTAAGGGTATGGGTGAAATAGAAATGGCAATCGCCAATCGAAGCGGGTTGTGGTATCCTACAGATTTCGAGGGTTTAGTTACAGTGTAGCATCAATTCCAAATGTAATCACAATTTGTGTTTGTTTGATGTTAGTTGTGCCATGTTTGGATCAAGTGTTAGTGTTAGTTTGGAGGCAAATAACACAAAATTAACACTTTGAAGCCAAACATGTGTTAGTTTGATGTTAGTTGGGACTAACACCTTCCAAAATACTAAACCCTCCAGGAGGTGGTATTTGTGTTAGTTCTGGTGGGTCCCACCCTATTAACTTCACTTCCCCTCTAAAATTGGATCCTCTAATGATTGTAAAAGTAGCATTAAATGCAAACTAACGTAGGGATTCAAACACAATTGGTATTAGTTTGTTACGTGTTAGTTGGAGAGATTAAAAACTACTACTAACACTAACACTAGGGATCCAAACATGACAGTATTGATGGTGAATGGCCACGGATTTAGCTTTGACAATAGACTCACGTGGTGATGTAATTATGTAAACATTACCCACACTTTTGTTTCTAACCAGATTATGCACTTCATATTCAAACGCTAGCAGGCGACTTTTATACACATTATGTAGGTACTTAAATATTGCGCTGATGTCGTTCTTTGCAGCCATGGAGAAGTTGATTTTGGAATGCATGCAAGATATCTGAATTTATGCTTTAGTGCTTTTACCATTCCAGATGGCTTATCAGTAGCCATTAGCCCACTATACATAAACACAGAACACAATTGAGCAGAGGTGCACCGGCAGCCCTGCCTTTTCTGTCTCCCACGGAACCATGCTGCGCAAAAATGAGAAGCGAAATGCATTTAATTAGCTCGATGAACATGAACTGCCTTTGATCCGGTCACACCAGAAGACTCGATAACCAGCGCGCGGTTGGGTGCTGAGCTGACCTGCCTGACCACCAGCCGATTAACAGCGTAGACAAATAAAGGTGTTCTACGATCACACCACCGGCTGTCTTCACGCCAATTTGCCTACCTCATCAGCAGTCATGCGTATGAACTTTGCAGCCGTGGGCCTCCATCACTTCACGATCCTCACGCCGATGTAGTGGCAAGTCACAAACCGCACACCGCGCGCTGAATGTGAATGCGTGAGTACGGCCAGTATATGCGCCGGCACTTAATTAGCGTGATCCGTCTGCGACACGCACTCTAGTTGCATGACCAGGAACTTGATCGTGGGCTCGTGGCGATTGCTCTGTATACTTTCCCAGTTCCCCCAGGACCTGGCAACCTGCATACTATATGAATGTTAGAGGTGTACATATAAATATTTGTGCTTGGTTCTCTGCGACAAAGAAGGAATATATATAGATCGAAGTTTCAGTTCTCACCAACAACAAATGAATTATATTGGTTTGTTGTCCGTGTCATGATGCTTCATGAGATATTGGGTGGAACCTACCAAATCTCTCTTCTGAGCACTGGCCACTCTACGTTAGCAGCTCCACTAATTAAAATCTTATTACATCTCCAAGTCTTGTTTGTTGCTATCATGTGGTCATTTTGTGAATCTTGGTGAGGGTGTCAGGGATGACGGGTTCGTTGCTGCTATCAGGTGGTCATTTTGTGAATCTTGCAAGTTTCATGCTGATGAATCATCGAGCTTTCTCCTTCAATTCGATTTGTGAACCTGCTCAATTCAGCAGCTTCTATACTGGTTTTTAGTGTAGATTTGTCAAACGAGTAAAAAAAAGCTTTATCCAAGAAGCTTACAAGATTATCTATATTGCTGCAAAGAAGGAATTTTTGTGAAACTTTTTTAAAATTGTTTTAGCTTCACTAAAATAACTGATTCACCATTGAAGTCAAAACCGCTTTTTAGCTCATTTGAAAGGATTTCTAGAAGCTCCGGCTTCAACTACTTTACGTAAATCGAGGTAGTGTAGCGTGAAAATATTTTGGTAAAAAATAATCTTTGTTGACTGCACCAGTGATGGCACCAGTGATGCTGTAAAACTGTCTTTTGTCGGATCACAAATTCACAATCCACACCATGACAAAAAAAAACTTCTATTTAGCGAATTAACACTGTAGGCCGAGGTCTTTACAATGGCAGCGTTTGGATGGGGTGAAAAATATCACCTAAAAGAAATTTTGTATGCATGGAGTACGTACTAAATGAAGTCTATTTGCGAAACTTTTTCACATATGAGTGCAGTTTTGCGCGACGAATCTAATGAGCATAATTAATCCGTGATTTGCTACAGTAATGCTATAGTAATCATCCTCTAATCATGCGGTCAAAAATTTCATTAGATTCGTTTCGGAAATTTACCTAGAGTTGTGAAACTAATTAATTTTGGAAACTGACTTTATTTATTAGGGAAAACAACTTTCCATTAACTCAAAGACTCAGCGATATCGCTGGCCACCAGATCCTACATGACTTTATTTAATACTCTTAATTAATGGTCAAAATTACATTTAATAGAGGTGAAAAAATTTTCAACTCTATCCAAACACCACCAATGATATGCAGCCACCGGCTTATCTTGGCTAGCCCACAAAACTCATGAGCAGTGTCATGCGTATGGAACCATCCGGCCGCGGGCCTTCACGATCCTCACACCAATGCACGCGTGACACTCTCATCGTCATATGCATGATTCATACATACAGTCTGAACGCCCAGCAACTGAATCGTAGGGAGATTTACCATTTTAGACGATCCGAATGTGGAGTATATAAATATTGGTTCTCGTTCCTCAGCAATCAGGGAAGACCGTACTCAGTTTCAACTCGACAGTACTCCATCCGTCCCAGAATAAGTGTTCATCTCACATTTCGAGAAGTCAACAAGTTGTAAGTTTGACCGGATATATAGAAAATAATATTAACATTTGTGTCTCTAAACAAGTTTGTTATGAAAATATATGACATGATTAATCTAATAATGTTTATTTAGTATCATAAGTATTAATATTTTTTAATATATATTTGGTCAAACTTTAAAGTGTTTGACTACTCAAAGTGCGAAATGTGCACTTATTTTGGGACGGAGGGAGTAATACTCCCTCCGGTTTGCTAATACTAGTCGTCCTGCGCGCGAGGGCGTTTGCGAAATACTAGTCGTTCCGCGGTGCGCGAGTGTGTCCTGGACATTTTTGCCCCTGCATAATTGCTACACGCCGCACATAACGCTTCGTTTCTCTCGCCAAACGCCGCGCGCGAGCGCCTCGTTTCCCTCGCGCGTAGAGCCGCCCCAACACTCCGCACGACGTCCCTACAGCAGCGCACAATAGCATGCAAAAACAGACGCGCGAGAAGCAAAAACTTGAGGCTGCTGGGAATCGATCCCATGACCTCTCCAACCGAGATTCACTCGGCTAAGCTGGGCTAGCCAATCGAAGCTGCGTCGTGTGGATGCATAGATTTATGCGCAACCTCATTTAATAGGGGTAGACAGGGAAAACTTACTCCTAATTAATCACTCCTTGGTATTAACAACCTTGTCCTAAACGACTATATTTGCCTAACCGGAGGGAGTACTAAACATGCTCGCACAGGGTTGATGGGATATTAGATGAAACTGATAGGAGTAAGCACAATGTTGACTTGTGGAGGATGCAATGAACATGGTGACCCTGATTGGGCTGATCATTTACTACCAGACCAATCTCTAATTGTTGAGTTATTAAGAATTAATACGAGTAGTGGGACCTTTGCATTTGCAAACTCAAAATGCCGAAGCAATTCAGGTTTGTGTAACTGATCTAACCAAAGTGCTTTATGGTCTGTGCAAATTTTTGAGAAAGGAGTACTGCAGCAGAACATCATATGGAGTATCAAAACGCAAGTAATGCAGAAGCAGAAAGACTGATGCAGTACATTTGCAGCCCCCTGCTATCATCCTTTGCCATGGCCCATGGCTGACCCAGCGGGTTCGCGGGATGCAAACGGGGCGGGTTTTGCCGCGAACCCGCTGGGTCAGCCCGCGCCGCGAGCCCACAAAATCCGCGCCGCGAACCCGCGTATCTGGAGCGGTCCATGCGGGCCTGTCCGCGTTGCCCAGCGGCGCCGCGAGCCGCACCGCTCACGAACGCTCTCTCTTGCGGCGCGGCGGCGAATCTTCATGACCGCAAGCCCGCACCCCATCCCGCCTCAGCCCTCACGGCGCGCGACATGAGCGAGCCGTGGATCTGCAGAACTGGCAAGATGATCCTAGCGCTCCTCCGGTGTGGCCCGACGGCGGCGCCCTTGACCTCGGCGCGGATCTTGACGGAGATGACGTTCCTCCGGCGACGGGCGTGTTGGCGGTATTGAGCCCGACGCTGATGGTCCTGCAGCTGCACCAGTGCCTCAACGACGGTGGCCATCCGCGGTTGGTCCCTGGGCTGCGGCGCCGTGCACTGCCCGGACAGCTGCGCCACGGCGCGGGCGTCAAGACTTGACGGAGTAGTTGCTCGCGAGGCGATGGTCCATGAGCACGGCCATCCTCGTCGCTGCCTCTGCATGTTGTGTTCCGGCCACTCAGTTTTCCGGCAGCGTGACGGCATCCCTGGTGGTAGGGTTGCACGTGCACTCTCAGTAGTAACAACAGCACCATGCATGCCGTCATCGCAGTGGCCGGAGTACTGCATTTGCTTGAAACTGTACCCAATTCCTTGGCGTGGAGGAACTCCGGCCGCCGCCGCTTGGTTTTGTGGATGCAGCTGTAAGATCCAGATGGGGTTGGAGGCTTGGGGTAGGGCCCGGCCTCGTAGAACGGTAGAAGTGGTGGTAGAGGAAGGCGCGGTCGGCGTCGGCGGCGGCGGGGGCCTGCTGGGGTTGGGGTGGAGGAGGTGGCGACGGCGTGGGAGGGAACAGCCTCCGGGACAGCGCGGCGGTGAAGTGGACGGCGACGCGGCTGATGCTGGAGCCCGGCGAGACGGCGGCGTGGGCGTCGGGCCAGGTGCGCGGACGGAAGCGCCCGCGTGGTCCTCGGCCTCCACGGCGCCCGCGCAGCTCATGTGGAGGTGCACAAGGCGGATTCTCGCGGCCTCCTCCTCCTCCTCCTCCCGGCGCATCGCCGCCAGCACCGCGACCAAATCGGGCAGCACCGCGGGCATCACCGCGCACTGCATGTCCGCCGCCGGGTCCGCGTAGTACGCCACCCCGGCGGCGGCGGGCACCATGGTGGGCAGCGGAGGTAGGGTGGCGTCGAGCCCCGGGTCCGCGGGCCACTGGAAGGGGGGGGGGACGCGCCGCCCATGGCCATGGCTCTGTGGCGTGGGCCGGTGACGCGGTCAGTACTGACGGCTCCGCGGATAGCGGCCGGCCTGCCGTGCTGGCGGACACTTGCGGGCTGCCGCAACGCCCGCAAAAAGCAAGCGGCGTCATGCGGGCCGCCGCATTTGCCCGCATCGGGAGTTGCGGTTCGTGCGGACGCGGGGCGGGGAGCCGCAACCCGCCCCGCTTGCATCCTTTGCCATGGGAGAGTGAGAAGTTTTTGTAGCGGTTCATCGTTAAAAAAAATAATAGGAAAAATTGCTCATCACCTGTAGGAATATCTTTCTTTTCTTGGCGAAAGAGAATTTGTATAAAAAAAATATCAAAAACACATACAAGTGATGCCATTATTGCCGTGGGCCTGGTAGCCCCTCTACTAGATTTGTCCCCTTCAATTTCTCTCTGTCACACGTCTACTTAAAAGAACGACTTCTAAACAGAAGACGTCAGGTAATTTTAAAATTCAGCTCTCGGCAGACTTTTCGATTAACGGTGAGATTTCGGGTTTGGCAATCTACTACGATGAACGATGGAGTACGTCATGATGAGTCACCGTCTCCGTCCAGGGCAATTTGGCTACATCCCATCCAGCCAATCGGAACTTCAGCAGTTCATGGCTTCATGCGCATGCGTATGGGGTCGCCACTCGCCAGCCACGCGCGTTCAGCCGCGACCGCACTCTCAGCGTGAAGGCATGCACGATCGGAACCGCAGCAATACACACACGCTGCATGTTCAAAAACTGAACCGTGTGGTGATCTGCCAGACTTCCACTATAGATTTGTGGACTATAAAATGTTCAAGTGTGCAACCAGAGGAGGGCAGAACTGGCTTCACCTGGGTGCTAACTGCTAATGCAGTAAGTACTGACTGATAGGGGTTAATGTGTTAATGAGATATTAGATGAAACTGTTAGCGTAGGCACAAATAGTGATAGAGAGAGTGATGATCACCTTTTATTCTCTTTGAATCGATGTATCATGTGATGGTAAGCTCCTACAAAATGAAGCCGTACAAGCATTTCCATTCTGATTGTATCCCCCGTTCACATGATTGAAAAGGAATAGTAAAAAACATTATTTACTCATCACATCTTCTCTTATAAAAAATACTATTTCAACACTATTTATTTGCAACTTCACTATTCCTTTTCACCTAAATATTAAACATGTCGCAGTGCCTCATTTACTATTGACAGTACGATGGAATGACTTTTGTAAAAAAGGTACAAACTTTTTCATGAAAATAATCATCCTCATGAGTTGCAGTATTTGGACATCTAAAATGATATTTTTAGAGGCGAGCATGCGGTACACAAGTGGAAAAACATTTTCAACAGTGATAGGGCTTAGTGTAGGCCAAAGGGGGCCATGCCCCCCCCCCCCACACACACACCCACCCCGACCCCACATAATATTGATACTATTCATAGATTTTGATCTAGTGCTTAATTTCGTAAGTCCTTCCTCATTTGGTTGTCAAGCTCCGCCTCTAATTTTTAAGAAGGAATTTGCCACCTTTTAATAGCAAAGTAGAGAAGTACCTCCCAGAAATCAAATCATGGATGAACACCTTCTAATAGCAGTCCTCTCTCTCTCTTCTCCTAAAAACTCTCTTGGAGCAACCTGTCCTGTTTTCCTTAAAAAACAATCTGTACACAAATTTGTGGAAATTTTAGGGTGCTTGTAATTAATGTGAGCCATCTATCCGGTGAAATCTAACGGTGATAGTACCAGGTAGTACTAGGTAGTACCAATGGGGTAGTACTCGGTAGTACCATTTTGGTGGACCCGGTACTAGGTACTATCTGGTACTACCTAATTAAATTAGCTAGTAAAAAATATTAGTACAAGGTACTACCTGGTACTACCCGGTACTACCAAGTACATTTTTATACCGTGAGAGAGATTACTGAAGAGGTATATTTGTGCATTTTGTAAAGCTGTGATTTGTTTAGGACCCGTTTGGTTGGTGCACAACTGTGTCTGTTGTTGAGGATCGACACAAGATCGTAACAGCCAAATACCCTATTAGGCCCGTGACTGTTCTGGGCTCTTGTTTACGGAAAAAAAAAGTGCTAGCTAATCTGGCTGGCTCGACTCCAACCAAGCAAGAAGGAAGATTTGAAGGGCAGTCATCGGCCTGGTTTTGACGAGAATCGAGCCCAACAACACATAGACAATGTTAGCTTTTTCAAAAAAAAAAGGGATAATGGGACAAAGTCCTATTTTATCCTCTTCAAGGAGAAGGAATTACTAGTCTATCTATCAAATAATCTGAGAACAATTCTTCTTGAAACAAAAAACCGACTTCAAACTAGATGCAGTCGAAATGGCCATCCATGTGGAGCGAAGAATTGTGATGCCCACATGTGTGCAGGAATTTTTTCTGTTACCACAATTGCCACCTGCTTTCCTTTCATCCAGTCCCAGGCTCCGGAGTATGCTTGGATCACGGAAAGTTTGCACATAATTTTTTTCCACCCAACATCATCGCTTGCCCCCAGCTGCCCCGCCTCTTGAGTCTCGAGGAGGTCGGCCGGTGAAATCAAGCCACGCCGTGCAACTACGGCAGCGTGGTGGCGCCTTTTGGTTCAGCTGATCAATCAGTAGTGGGGCAAGTAACTTTTGCCGAAATTATTAACTTCGATTAACTGGCCGTCAAATTACACTACGGAAAAAGGATAGAAGCAAAAGCCTTCCACCTGACTTCCTCCTCATATTTGCAAGTACAGTAACCCATGCATCTCACCGCAGCAGTCACCACAGCTCCCGCGCACGTAATAACTGAACCCACGAGCCGAGACCAACCAGAGCTCACTTATCAGCTCCGATCGCCGGCCTGCGCGGTACACCGCGACAACTCACTCCGCACTGGTGATGAGGCCCCGATGAACGACGGCATGCAGGCGGTGGTTGGGAGGAGGAAGGAGGAAGACGAAGGCGACGAAATGGATCCGGGGAGGAAAAAAAAAGGCGACGGATGGATGGTCGCTCGCTTTGCTTCCCTTGCAATGTACCCTACCCACCCAACGACCTTGTCATCACTCCCGCCACGTTACTGTCACCGCCGGGGGGATCGATCGGAGAGCGAGCGGCGGGATCAAAACATTTCCGATCCGCTCTCGACCTCGCGGTGGCGCGGCGGCTCAGCTCGCCGGACCATCCATCACCGCCTGGTGCAGCGCGCGCCTCATGATTGTACTGCCCGGACTCGAGACCGCGCGAGAGGCGGCCCGCCCGCCCTAGCACATGATGAAGCTACGAACGAAAGCGGCCTCAAATACAACATCGAGGCTGCTGCTGTTTGGTGGAGCATCGATCGATCAGTAGGCGGCGGCCTCGTGGGCATGGGCCAGATGGGAGATCCGGTCGGTTTGCGAGTCGCTGTCAGACGCTTATACGATCCTTGTGATCGATCGATCGAACAGTGAGTGGAGGAATGGCCGGCCGGTTGGTAGGAGTAGGACGATCAGATCTTCGTGAAAACTATGTGCGTGAAAACTACTGCAACAGTGGTGGTGTCTGGTTCTTCAGCACTTTCAGCTTGATTCAGCACAGCGTGAGATGTGGGCGAGTGATCTGCCATGGTACGCGATCGGTGCTTCGTACTCGTACTACCCACCTGTGAACTCGACATGCCCAGAGCTGTTTTTATGATCTGAAATCATCGGAACGTGGCTAATTCTCTGGGCAACGGCGGCTGGCTGCACGCACCGACACACGGGACACCGGATCAGAAGTTCAGAGAACTCGATCAGAAGAGAGTGAGCCCGCCAGATGCTTCGTTCAGACTTCAGAGATCTGAGCTGGGGGGCGATCAGTACGTGTGCCAGCTGGAGACTTGTTGCTTCAGAGTTGTGCACAAGGGTCGTTGTCAGCCGTCTTGACCAGTCGAAGAGAAGAGAAGGTCACTGAATTTCCAAGCACCAACAGCCGCAGCAGCGCATGTTTCCACACTTCTCTCTTTCTTCTTCTTCCGTCGGTGTGTAGTGTAGTTGAGGCGAGCGATCGAATTCGTTGGCGCTTCAAATCACCAGCGCACCCCCGGCCCTGTTCTCTCGCCAACCGGAGCTGCTAGTTTATTGGCACGGCGGCAGCCTAGCTAGCTCCCTGATCACGCAAGGCCGGCCGGTGCATGCAGTGCTATGCAACTGGCAGCTAGCTAAACAAGCCTTTGATCGATGCCGCGCGCCTCTCCCTCATCAGGTCACACACCATTAGTTGAGGGATCGATGGATGGAGATTATTGGAGATGACATGACACGCGATATGATAATGAGAAGACATGAATGATTAATCAATTTGTACAGTGTGATAATGTGGTGATGGGTGTGGGTGCCATGCATGCAACGCGAAACGAAACCCTACCTAAAATTTGCCCGAAATATATATGTAATCCTGAGACGACGTCCTATAATAATAATGACCTGAAAAAGCTGGTTGCTTCGCCTTTACCTTTAGTTAGTAGACCCCTCCTTTTGTTTCTTTAATCATTGATCAGAGGCGGCAGGCAGGAGTGGCACGCTCTTTATTATTGTAATTGTAATGCTGTCGTTGCGTTAGCCTTTGACAGCCTACAAATGATGATTGTACTACGTGCTACTATAAGTTTTATGAAAGGATCCTAGCTTTTTCATACAGCTAATTTGCTCATGTAATGAACAAATGGTAAGGTGGTAGAACAAGGAGGGAATGAATTAGGACATGGTGCTTGATCCCAAATTAGATGATGTCACAGTGCCATACTGATGTTAAATTACAATCCATTGGGAAAAGGGCAGTAATAAGGAATAGGATCGAGACCGGAAATTAATAAGCATGCGACATGCATGGTCGTGTTTCTCTGTTGCTGCCAAGCTTTAAAAAAAAAATCAAATGTCACTGTAACTTGACGCACTAGGAGCATGCATGCATGTGTTTTTCTTTGGTTGAGATGCTACCTTTCCTCCTCATGCACTAACGAAAACATATCGGGATTAAGAATATCATAGCTGGCCCTCGGCCACTATGCAAAGGACACGCAGACAAATTAATTGTTCAACCTCCATGGAACAACCACGCATCACTCTCAGGAGCAAAAAGGCAGCACAGGGAAAAGGCTACGCAGCTGGCATTTGCACCAACCAATTCAAGGACATGGCACAAGCGAGCGGAGCGGGCCATCAGCACGGCACCGCCCATGCATTCGATTACGTAGACAGCTACGTAGCTCGTAGCTGTGTACTGCATGTACCCTTCACTCCCTAGATACACTTGATACGAAACGTAGTATCTACAGAGCCGTACGCAGATACGCTGGTAAGTACACAGATTACGTTAGTAATGCGAGTACTTAACGAACAGTTTATACCCTGACCGTGTGCTCCTAGCTCGCTTATTATTTGTACGTGTACGCGCTCGACCGCCACCTTGATTACGCGCGCGCGAGCTTAGCTAGCCTAACCGCGCGCCAAAATAATCAGCGGCAGTGCGGCCAGTGAGCTGGCTGGAGGCGCGAGCTTGATCACCACCTCGCTATATAACCGTCGCACTCCCGCTCGCTCCCTCCCACTGCTCGAGCTCTCGATCAGCTCAAGAGAACCGCGCACGCAGATCAGAGACCGACGACCATGGCGCCCCTCCTCCGCCCCCTCGTCCTCGCGCTCCTGATCGCGTCCTGCGCCGCGCAGCAGGCGCCACCGGCGCAACCCCCGCAGACGCCGCCGTCCAACTCCCCGCCGCAGGCGCCTCCAGCGGGCAACCCGCCGCCGGCACCCCAGGCGCCTCCGGCCGGCAACCCGCCTCCCGCTCCCACAGCCACTCCTCCTCCGGCTCCCACCACGCCGCCCCCGGCGCCGACCACTCCTCCTCCGGCTCCCACCACTCCACCTCCGGCCCCGACGACGCCTCCTCCAGCACCCACCACCCCGCCGCCGTCGCCACCGGCCTCTCCCCCACCTGCTCCCACCACCCCGCCACCGTCTCCTCCGATGAGCCCGCCACCGGCTCCCATGACCCCGCCCCCGTCTCCTCCCATGGCGCCGCCTCCGGCCACTCCTCCTCCCCCCGCTACCCCGCCTCCGGCCGCGCCCACACCGGCTCCGACCGTCGCCCCGACGCTCCCGCCCGTGGCGACACCGGCCGCGTCCCCGAAGAGCCCCAAGACACGGAGCCCCGCCGCCGCGACGTCGCCGGCGCCGGCGCTCTCGCCCGCGGGCGCGGCGCCGAACGAAGACTCGGGCGCGAGCGCGCGCGCCGCCGGCTTCGCCACGGTCGTGGCGTTGGCGGGCGCTGGACTCGCCGTCCTACTTTGAGTAGTAGATCTCCCCCCTCCTGCTCCTCCTCCTCCCGACCACGATGTTGTCACCTCCCCCGTGCCCTCGACGACGACGACGCCGCTCCTCCGTTTCCATTTCATCTTTTTTCTTTCTTTCGTGTTGTTATTTAATTTTACCGGCTCTATGCTCCTAGATTCTTGATGTACGATGATGATGACGATGGTGATGCATTGGTTTCTTTGGATCCGCGGGCGGGTGGTGGTTAGTGTTCTGCCCGCGGGGTGTCGCACTCTACTTTTACCGCACTACATTTTGGTTCTATAGAGAGGATTTGTGTACATTCTTGGTGCATTGTTATATTCTAATATGGCCGCCGTTGAATAAATTCTCTGTGCATGTCTACCACGACGATCTAGTACGTGGTGAACAGATTTCACCCTCGATCGATCTCAATTAATCGTACCTGCACTGAAGATCCAGTGGTCCTTTCTGTACGGTGTTGGACGAGATCGCAGCGACAGCGAACTGCGACGATTTCATTGTGTTGGTTCAGAATTCAGAGTCGGGTGCAACGTAATTACCACGGCGCATTGGGATCGCAGGTACGATTTGTACGAAATTAGCTAGGAACACGGGCATGTGATGACCACGTCCAGGGTTGTTCGTGCTGATTTAAACCGAATTGACAATCGAACCGAATGAGCACATTCGCTGTCTCTGGGGTTTCTTCGGACTTTCAGATCGAGTTGGGTGTAATCACCACGGTGCATTTGCAGTTGCATGCAGGTAGGAAGTAGTAGCTAGGAACATGTCCACGTGAGTGACCATGTGCAGCTGTAAAAAAAGCACGGACGCTTTAGATCACGGTTTCCCCAACCGACTCGCCTGGATCTAGATGCGAAAAGCGGTAAATGGCATAGGATGTACTGTTTGGACGAAAGCGTAATCATCTGTGGACGTTTTCGGAGAAAAGAAAGGAGACAGTGTTTAGTTGGGCCTTTTCTTTTTTGTTTTTAAATAAACGGGCCCATCGCCTGGGTCCAACAAAAGTCTCTAGACATCCTCCTCCACATGATATGATGAGAAACCTTCCCACCAACCGCTCGCATCGTGGAGTATGTACTATCGATCTCAGAGCAATTGCCACGGCACGCGTGCAGCACTGCTCAAAGTTCATATATGTGTGCAGGCCACGCCTCCGGAAAAAAGGGCCTGGGAAAATCGGGATCGAGGACGCAGGCGCTTGCAACGACCCAACGTTGCGGTTAGTGGGTGGCCGGAGTCCGGGGCGGGGACCGGCCGCCCCGCGCCATCACCGCGAACGAATTGAAGGCGATCACGCACGACCGGACGCCGGAGGCAGAGGCACGAGCGGGAACGAAGAAACGGATAGAGACGCCGCCGGCAGATCGCTGTCGCCTCTGGACCCCCTGCGCCACGCGCCGGAGCGCCACGCCGATCGAGTACGGCGGCCGGCCCCGCCGCCGGGCCGCCGTCCTCCCTCGCTTCGGAGGCACGCCATGCGCCCATCAGCTGATCAGCCCATGCCCACGCGTGCGTGGGGATCCTGACCTGCTGGCTGCCATCGTCGGATGAGTGCGCGGTACGCAAGGAATCCGTGTCCGTGTTGGAGCTCGCTCTTGAGTCTTCTGACGCTAGGCTGCTGGTGTTCAGTCTCCAGTGGCCGGCAGGTTCAGCATGCCGCCATGCCGATCAACGATCTGTTTGTTTCGTGCTGCTTCGACCGGGCAAAATTAAAGGTACGTAGAATCTGCTTGCTGGTTCGTTCGTTCGACCTGATCGATCGACTTCAGAGCGATGCGTGCCTGACGAACGAACGACCATGGTTTTTACCAAATTGAAAATTTCAAATTTGATTTCAAAAAAATGAAATTTTTTTTTAAAAATCTCAAAAATAGCTCAAGTTGTCACGAATCTAATGGTGCCAAAAATTTTCAAATATTCATTCGTTTAGTATACTTTGCGAGCATTAGAATTTGCACGCAAAAAATACTAAATGCACTAATATTTGAAATTTTTTGACACCATTAGATTCTACGTACTTTGAAATGTTTTTAGGAATTTTTCTTATATTTTTTAATTTTTTAATTCAATTTTGAAAACACATCAAATTCTTCGCTACACCGATTTTTTTCCCAGAGACCGGTAACCGGTCAAACCGGTCCGGTTTACTAGTCTTACCGTCCGGTAAACCGCCAGAACCTATTGAACGGAGGTTTTGATTTTGAAATGTGAATTTGAACGATTTTTTCCGGTAAGGTAAACTGTTACCGGAGACCGGCCCGGCCGGTCGGTAATAAAAACCCTACGAACGACGCGCGGGAATGCGCCTCGGTTCCTCATCGGGGTCAGCCTGTCATTTTCAGTACTGACGATGACTGATGAGAGGCGCTTTCGGCCCTGATTTCTCGCTTCGGTCTCGCATTATATTGCATGCACATAAATGGGGAGCAAGGTGTGGTTGGACGGGGGGCCATCGCGCAATGATGCGGCCGTGGAGCCGAGGACCAGAGGAAGGAAGGCGCCACGGCGATGGATGAGAACGAGGAGCACAACTGTAATGTTCTGGCTTGGCTGGACCGATCGTCAGTTCAGGGCCACAGGCATGTATATGCCGTTCACTTGCGGGTTTGCAGCCAGTTGTGCCTTGTGCGTGCGGATTTTACTCTACTCTTCTAGTTTGGTCGATCTGGCCATCTGGGCACAACAGTTTTCCTTCCCTTGCTTTCAACCTAGGAACTAGGAACTCGTACTAGCTTCTGCTTCAGGAACGCCAGTCTCTCAGAGATGCACCGTGCTTACTTTGATATTTTGATCACACGAACAGGAGTGTGCTGCCATGCAAAAAAAAAAGTGATTTTATCTCAAAAAAAAAACATTTTCCTTTCATGTATTTATTGTGTTCTTCATGGGCTCTTGTTGATTTTTCGACGATCAGTCCCGATCTGTCTTCTCATGTAACCTCCTCTTGTACTATCTATCTATCTATCTATCTATCTATCTATCTTATATAGATGCGCTACACTAAGAGTTACTAATGTATTTCTCTCAGCACGCGTCACGTCATAAAGAAATCCATTGTATCACACGCCACATCACCATCAAATAGGATCATCTATTTATATTTTCACCGATTTTCTGTGACTAATAGCGTATACACATACAATTTATTAGTCTTTATGAGTACCACACTACAAAATACATAGAAGATCAATCAGTGTCATCATTCCTCAACAAAATGAATATTCAAAAAAAAATGTTGCAGTGCAATCAGCTTACTTTTTCTATTTAAAATGTCACCTTAAAATTTTATTTAAAAAATTTTGGCAACAACACGCAAAATATCACCTGGTTAGATTTGTTTAGAAGTGCATAGGCATAAGCTAGATTTCTTTCTCCGTGTCAAAATTTTCAGCACTTGTGGAAAATCTTAATTTTTGACAAACTAGTTTTTTGTTTCTATAATTTTTATGTCGGAAATGCACATTCATCCTTCTTCAGGCAATATCCTATATCCTTTCACAAGAACTTTTTTTTGAGAATCTTTCACAAGAAAACTTTTTTAGTGTTATACAAACTTAGTTTTGTTACAAAGCACCTCACAATAACTTGGTGGAAAAAAACACATGATAACTTGGTGTATAGTGTAAACCTCACATGCTTCCTTGTTATATGAATTAGCAGTGCTTCTGCTTGTTTTTTAAAAACTTATTTCTTCACTGCCCTATTTAATTTATGCATCATGCTGGATTCTTATCTAGAGAAATATGAGCTAAAAAAGAATTTGCTGGCATCGCCCTGATGATGGGCTAGGAGGGCTTCAAGTTGGTTCAGTTTTGTACCTCACGGGCCAAAACTACGAGTTGCTCCACGGCGTGGGCTGTGTGTGCGTGCAGCCGCGTAGCAGCTGCTGTGCAAAGAAAGCTCCACCAGCACAGAAAAACAGTCAGCGCGGGACGGGGGTCCAAACATCAGAGAGACAGATAATGTTTTTCTTTCTAAATTAAGAATGATCGTACGGGTACAGACATACAAGTATACAACACGAGTCTCGAACGAGACGTTCGCAACGCATAAACGTGAATTCAGAGTGCGTAAACACAATCAACAACCACCAAACGTAAAGGACACTGGAACGGGAACGACAGCACTGCCTCTTGCCTAGGCCAACAGCGCGAGGCCGACGAGCCCCGCGGCACCGGCCAGCACGCCCATCGCGAGCGGGGCGTCCCCGGCGCTGGCCCCGCCGGTGCTGCTCGCGGTGGCCCTGGTCGTGGTGGGCGCCGTCGTCGTCGCGGGGGGCGTCAGCGTGGACGACGGCGTCTCCGTCGCCGGAGGGGTGTCGTCGTCGGCGCCGGGCGCGGCGGGCGTCGTGGCGGGCGGGGACGACGCCGCCGGGGCGGTGGCGTCCGCGGCGGCGACCGTGACGGCGACCTTCATGCCGCCGCTGCAGTGGCCCGGGGCGCCGCAGATGAAGTAGCGCGTGCCGGGCGCGGTGAGCGCGATCTTGGTGTTCTGGTCGCTGTACGACTGCAGGGAGTTGCTGGACGAGCACGCGCTGTAGTCCGCCGAGCTCACCTCCGCCACCGTGTGCATCGCGCTGTACTGGAACACTGCAATGCACGCGTGCAGCACTTCGTTTCAGACTCTCAAGTCTCAACCCAATCGGCCAGAAAAAAAAAAAAAAGTGACCACAATTCACGATCACAGTGCGACCGACATGTGGGCCATGTTATGGAATCGCACCTGCGTTATTACATCCTTAACCACAGTTGAGGCTTGTTAATGTTAACTTACCTAGGTTATCGCCGACACCGAAGGTCTTGCCTTTGGCCCAGGTGGTGTAGTCCACACCGCTGCTCCACCCGGACGAGTCGCCGACCACGTAATCCGTGGCGTACGCCGGAGCGGCGGCGACGACGGCGAGGAGTACCACCAGGCCGGCAATAACTAGAGTGCCAGCCATGATTACGGCTTCAAGAACAGGGGTCGGCCTGCAATTAGGAGAGATGAGTACAATGTCGCATGCAGGAGGCTTTAGCTGTGTGGGCAGTGATGAGTGCTGGGACCTGAGTGGTCACCAGTGGTTATATAAGGTCAGCAAATAAAGCGATGCAGGTGCTAAGTGCTAACTGAAAGTGATTTGGTAAGTTTTGGTGGAGTTGGGTTAGTTATGCTCGATTGCTCATCAGTCATCACCCATCACCAACTCTCTCCTGCTCTGGCGTCCCCTGATTCCCTGGACAGTTTTTAGTGATGCAGGGACAAGAGCCAACAAATATGTAGCTACGCTACCTACAGATGATTTGTGAGTTTTGATAGAGATGATGGAATGGCGTCTACGTACTTATTTAGGATTCCAATAATTACCAGTCATGCACTCACTAATCACCAGTTACTTCCTGTCAAACAACTTAGCGCAGACGCGCAACGCCGTGAAAATCAACAAGTGTTTCTTGATCTCAATCACCCTGTTGTAATTCCTAAATGACTTCACATCAGTGCAGGTAGAACATGACCCCACCATAGAACTAGCACAAAGTTTTTTATTACCATTTTTTCTGGATCAACTTATATAGATAACATATTAACATGAAACATGATATTGCGTGAAATGCTGCATTTCCTTGGATAAAATACAGCATTAAAGCGGCTGCAGCAGTCATGAAAGGTACATCTAAAAGCTGTAGCAAGCGAGTTTTAGTTGAGCCGCTGAACAAACCAACGTGATAGCTTCTGGATCGTACCTTGCACGGACCTAATTTGATCTAGGCCCATCGATAATAGATTGGCTTTTCATTGTCAAGCAGGTGAGCCTGACGGCGATTGCTGGGCCATTCCTGCACGGCTGCACCTGCTGTCAGCACCACCTGTTATGCTAGTATCCATCAAGATTTGTTCTGAGAGAAAAGTACTGCTGGCTGATTGTTGGTGGCTGGTTTGTTCTGAGAGAAAAGTACTGCTGACTGGTGGTTGATAAGCCAAACGAACAGGGCGAGGTTTAGCACTGTGTAACTAACCATGGACACTTGCCGTTGTCTGACCGCCTCTCGTCTGTACAATCATTGAAGTGTTTACTGTCAGAACAGAAGCTTCAGTGTTAGGAAGGTGGCCGTCATTCTGAATGACTGTTCATGACCTCGGTTCAGAATTGCTTAAAAGCTAAAACATGTCCCGTGTCGCTGAAAATGGAACATGTTTTAAGCAAGCTTTCACACACCTGTTTAGTTGAACAAATTGCCGGTCAAACTGTCCGCGACTGTTGATTACTGGAAGTCTGCAGCATCAGAGCATGTTGAGAAGTCGATGGCCTGAAGTCTGAAGCAACCCGGGGTGGATTTTGCCATTCGTTAGTTTGAGTGTGCGTGCTTGAGAGCAAATGACATGCATTTTTTATGTGATGTTTTAGGCACCGTTTAGTTCGGTGAAATTTTGGTGAAAGTGGTAAAATTTTTGCATTGGTAAGCGTGTTCTGTCAGAGATGACACGGTCTGCGATGCGAATTTTTTGGGGATTTCGGTTAGCCGGGAACACATTTTTTTTCTTCTCTTTACGAAAGAAAGGGAAAGTACTGGTGACTTTTGATGAACTTATTTTTGGATACAACAATATACGGTAGTTGGTAGTATCACTCTCAGACTCACTCCACAAAAATACATACAGTAGTACTAGCAGTCGCCACAGAAATGATCAGCATAGTTAATAATCCAATCAAATCAAACTCCCCCCACAGTAACCGAAATCTTCACTCGTTATTTCTCGGTCTACTTCGGGACGGTGGCCGTGACCAGAAACCCTTTGCCGTCGGGGATGACGACCACGAGCGCTTCGTCGCCGCCGCCGGTCACGATGCTGCAGGACACGTGCACGGGCTTGCTCTCCCTGAGCGCGAACTCCTCCAGCCCGAGGTCCTGCCACTGCGCAACCTCGAGCCCGTGCCCGGAGCACCCGGACGCCGGCAGCAGGCCATCCTCCGCCGCGCACGTCTCCACGGTCATCCCTCTCGGGTTGCCCCCGACGCCGTCCCTGGCGATGGCGACGAGCGAGAACGACCGCGGCGCCTGCAGCTTCCCCGCGCCGAGCCTCTCGCTGACCTCGTCGACGCAGGCCCTGGCGAGCGCGCGGTGGTCAAGCGCACTGCCGGCGGCCCTGAAGAGCACCGTCTCGGTGCCGGCGGCGGCGAAGGCGTCGAGCGGGACGGACCTGATGCGGCGTGTCATGGTGCCCGGGTTCTGGAAGTAGCCCGCGTACTGCATCATCGGGATGGTGGCGTCCTTGTTCCGGGCCTTCATCTCGGCGTGCCCGCGCGCCCACGACAGGAGGAAGCGCGCCAGCGCCACCGGGTCGCGCAGCATCAGGCTGCAGCTCACCCCCACGGCGTAGCCCCCGTCGCCTTGGAACCTTGTCAGCTGCAACGCCGCCGCAGGGAACACAGCAGCAAACACGTCAGAACTTGCTCGTGTTGCATGCTTTGCAATTTGCATCTCACACCGCACCGTCTTTGAACAAGCTACATTGATTGCGGTCTTGGAGGGTGTGGTAGGGAAGCAGGTTTGTGGGCGGGACCTGGCTGGATGTGGGGGTGGGGTGGCACAGGACACGTACGTATGGACCGCACGATGCAAGCAGCTTGGAGTTCGTTACGTGTCCAAGTCGAATTTACTCGAACCACTTCGTACTGTCCGTGCCCCCCGCATACGGATGCTATACGTTTCTCGAGTCTGCTCTGCCGACTGCTCGAGCGAGGCTCCTATATGCGATATATAGCTTCCTTCTCTTGATTTGGCATCTTCATTTTCACTCTAACAAGACTGATTATTGGAGTGTTAGATTACTTTAAGGATACTACATCAGTACTAGTTTGAGTCCGGCCGGTCGGAGCTGAACCCATAGTGGACAACCAACCATACTGACTGTAAACATTTACATTTTGAAAAGGACTTCCTACATACTAATTCTAAACAAGAATTTGATTAGGTTGAATTTGAAAGTTCGAAGTAGACATATTGGCGGTCAATCAAATTACGCATGAAGCAAGCGATTAACTAATTAGAACGATGATCCAAACTTGTAGTCAAACGGCGACTCGCGACACGCCACGCCGAGATCGGACGCTACTACATACGATTAGAGTAGGTGCTCACGCGATTTGACTCCAAAAAGTTTGGAATAGGTCGCGCGATCGGTGGACTTTCTTGCCGCCACGGATCGATCACGCTCTCTAGAGCTCTGCTGCACGTACATACATACCTGCACGAAGCAGAGGGCGCTCATGTCGGGATTCTCGGCGTCCACGTCGGTCCACGGCGCGAGCGCGGCCTCCCGGCGCTCGCGGTCCTGGTCCTCGCCGCCCCCGCCGACGAAGTCGTCCACGGAGGCCTCCGCCGTGGCGAGCACGAGCCTGACGCCCGTGTCGTTGAGCTTCACCTCCCAGGACCCGTCGGCGCGGCGCCGGAGCCGGCCGGCCATCTCCGGGTGGTCGGCCACGGCCTCGCTCAGCGACTCCTTCACCAGGAGCGCCTCCTCCTGGCCCCACGGAGCCCCCGCGGAGCCCGCGCCAGCGCCCGCCGCCGCGCGGTAGTAGAGCACCACGCGGGCGCGCCGCTGCAGCGCGGCGGCCGGGAGCGGTGGCGCCGCAACGGACACGGGGCGCGCCCGCCCCGGCTCCACCTTGCGCGTCGGCAGCGCCGTCTGCAGGGCCTCGATGTGGACGTGGCGCGCGGCGGCGGTCGCGGACGCCATGTTGCGGCAGGTTTGCCGGTGGGTGCGCGGAGGCGGAGCGGTGGGAGACTGAGGAGGGGAGGCCGCCGAGTGGGAAGGACAGCGAGCGGCAGCGTGGTACAGGAAGAAACAGCGCTCCGGCGTGGCGCTATTTATACGTGCTCGGCACTCGGCAGCCTCGGCTTGCCTGTTTCGGCTGTCTCGACGGGCCCTATTAATGGCCGTCACCCGTGGGGCGGCACAGCACAGCCTGTACGAATACGACTCCACCGATCGGTGATGAATACTGCAATACAGCCTCAAATAGTCGAATGGATTGAAATTACGAAATCGCACATTGCAAAATCAGAAAGTATACTACTCCTAGGTGAAAAAACTCTGTATTTCTAGCATCACGTCATCGAGAAGTCTCTGAACCATGCGCCCAACCGGCTAACACCATCAATCCTCTGGAGCTGGAGTCTCCCTAGACTCTGGAGATGTGTAGCATGCGTTTAGCAGGAGGGCGGAGGCCCTCCAGCGCTCCACTAGTACCACCGCGCTGCCCGTCGACATATGCCGAGCACTGATGAAACCACGGTCACGTCAGGTAACCGTTTCCATTCAAAGTCTTTACTGTACTGATCTTTAGGTGGTGCGGTTGGAGCTTGGAGGTTGCTTTTAAACTTCAGCACGGCAGCTGCCTGGCTGATCTTCATTCCTCTCCAGAAAGGATAGCTACCAACTTGTCATCAGTGTTCGCATCTGTTGGGCATTGGAGCTCCTGTTCACTGCCGACTGTCGAGACTGCGAACCAGCAGGCACTGACCGGTGAACGAACCTGTCGATGCGCAAGCACAATCATCAACCCTCAGTAACAAATCGCATGACATGCAGATGCAGTCGATCGGACCTGCAGGTGATTTGCGTTTACATTCTTCTTTTTTCGAGTAACCACTGTGCTCAGCAGCTCAATCTCATCAGTATGCTATGGCTATATGGACCTCAAGTACGTATAACTCACGTGCTGCAATTCATTTCTGTAGTTACATGTGAACAACCAACCATATCAACCGCCATCGCCTCTCCCACTATCCGTCCTTTTTTAATCAACCTTGACCCTTGGTCGATCCTTGATATAATTGAGCTCGCATTTGGGTGTTGAAATTTGCTTGCGCAAAATTCTTAGATTGACCGTGCAAATTAAAGGCCAACGCCAAACAATAAAACAAATTAAATCTGCGGTGAGCAGCCCCATCCTGGTAATCTCCGAACTCCGACTTCATCGAAATCTCACTGGAGTTGGAGAAGAAAGGGAGCTAGTGATGGAAAAAAATTGGTTGAGTAAAAGCTATATTGTACTCGAGCAAGATTTAGCTTTTCCCTAAATGAATAGTTTAAAAAAGGAAATCTCTTGAGTCTTGACCTAATTAGATGAGATTTCTTTCAAAAGTACAGCTCGTGTTCGCTGCAGCTAGCTGACGACGGTTTGCTTACCAGCAACTGACGGGATCAATACTTTAAAAATCAGCTAGGCTAGCCTAGCCCGAAGCTTGTTTCCTCACCAACCACCAACTGCCAATTTGTGCCGTACTACATGGGTCATTGGATATCCCGTTCTTTTTTTTTGTTGTTGTTGCGAAAAAGGATATCTCGTTCTTTGATTGAAGGTGGACTAGCAATATGCTTGGTGGTTATCAAGCCTCAGAAATGTGGTTGTTTGTCGGCAGGTGTACCAGAACGATGCTAGTTTCTGTTTCTTGTAGCCAAGCCCCAAGCTTGAACTTATCGTCTCAATGAACACAGGCAAACCGCGAACTTGAGTGAAAAAGAATATTGAAGTTGCAAATGAATAGTGTTGGGTTAGTGTTTCTTGTGAGAGAAGATGTGATGAATATGATAGGTAAATAGTATTTTTCAATATTCCTTTTCAACCATATGAACAGAGTATGGCTAACTTTTCGTGCATGCGAGGGTTATCAGGTCGAGACTTCGCGTTTTCTTATTATTTAATAATTACTCTTGTCAAACAGATTGTTAGTTTCCTGATCAATTTTCCAATGATTCCACCGGTTAAGTACAAATCCTATATCAAATCAAGATGCGAGGGGCACACGCACACCTTGGCACAGTTGGTCTTTTTTTTAGAGTGAGGAATAGGGTGTTATTATTTTTTTTAGAGGGAGTTGTATAAAACTTCTTTCAAAAAAAGTAGAAGGGCCGAAGATATTCATTTTTTAATTAAAAATATTTTATGGTTTTGCAAAAATAATTGTGTCTAACGAGAATTTGCAAAAATAATCCTCGATCGTCGGATGTTTTCTGAAAAAAATCGTGTAGATGAAGCGGAGATTACTATAGCACCAATGGTTTCATTGTGTCAATTCTTTGAGCATGAAGATGATTTCAAATGAAAATGGTTGAATAACAAAGTTGTAGAACTCATGAAGATCTATAATTTTGGTATATAACTCATCTCCATTCGAGTTCATATGAAATATGATTTTTTTGAAATGTACTGAGAGTTACCGTCGATTCAACCGACGATTTATTGTGCCATTGTCGATGAACTGGCGGTATCTACTTACCGTCATTTCATCCGGTGGTTGAAGACTATTTTTGCAATTTTTTGTTAGCTGCAATTATTTTTACAAAATTAAAATTTAAATAAAAAAATCTTCAGTTCTACATTTTGCGCAGATGGGTTTATACATTTTGTGATACGGCCCAGCCCAACAGCACGGACGGTTCCACGCAGCCGCCGCCCGCCCGTTCGCACTCGCGCCGCCGCTCGCCCGCGCGAACGCCGCCGCCCGCCGGCAAGGGGGACTGGACGAGCAGTTTTACGTCCGTCGCAGCACGCTCGAGCGACGCCGCCACCCCGCTTGCGACGACACCTCCAGCGCTCGCCGGCATCTCCGGTGAGTTTCTCCTTCTGGATCTAGTGTTCCTTGGGTTGATCCTTCCAGTTATTCCTCTTTGATTTCCTCCTCCCCACATGTTCTTCATTTCTCGAGGAGTAGATGGCAGCATCGAGCAGCACTAGTGCTAGCGCTAGCGTAGAATCTGCGGCCACCACCGACATCAAGGCTCCACTATGTGGTAGTGTTGACATTTTAGATAAACCTAAATCAGGTGTAGCCGTGTAGGCAATATTTTCTGGAAATGTAATTATTGCTCAATGGAGAAATTCACTAGCCACACTAGGGTATTGTGAACTTTGTTATGCATTGCTATTTATTATTCTTAAAAAATGCTGAAACATATGCACATCGGGGTTCCTAGGTGGAAATGTCGTGCCCGCCTATCCGTGTAACATAGGGAGTAAGCGCTCACTACTTTGTGCTGTTTTGATTAATGAAATCAGAAAGGTTTCTGAGTCTGAAGCGTATTGTTTTTGTAATGTATGGGCTTAAGCCACAACCTGATAATTTCTCCATACCTATTTCTTTTCATTGTATGAAATTATAAATTTAAGATTTATCGGCAGTAGTGTGAAAATGTTTATTTCTCCTATATTCCACTTAGGAATCACATCTTAAGGTTACATTTGATCCATTGAGCTTAAATAAATTAGAACCGAAAAGCTAGAAGTTTTTATTGATTCAATATGTTCTTTTGAAGAATAAGGCAAGGTGGCAATGGCCACGTCATCAGCATACCCTCCGCCTCCACCATTTTACCGACTTTACAAGGATTACGAGCAGGATCCCTCATCTGCACCAGAACCTCCACCGCCAATTGATGGAATATATACAGTCTTTGCTGTCGAGCGCAAAGTATGTTGCTTATTGTACTTTTCATGCTACCTTGTTATTGGTTTTGCTAAACTCACTGTGATTTGCCTCCCATGGTATCTAGATAAATGAGGGCTTGCAAAGCTTGGAGAGTCAAGGTCTCCGTCAGCTTTATGCAAAGGGTCCTAATATTGGTGCGTCTGGTTCTTGAGAAATAGATTTGTTTATCTGAATATGTGCATATTTATCTCAAATGCCTATGATTTGTTGAATGTTAGAAATATTTATAAGCATAAGCTAATTTAAGTTTTTTATACCAAATAAGTTGTTTCTACAATTTTGAGTACTTAATAAATTGTATCTTTGGTTTAATGAGCTGTCTCTTTGGAAAATTGATTAATTTAGACTTGAAAAAGGAGCTAAGGACCCTTAACAGAGAGCTTCAACTGCATATTTTGGAGCTGGCAGATATTTTAGTGGAGAGACCTTCTCAGTATGCTCGCAGGGTAGAAGATATTTCACTCATATTCCAGAACTTACACCATCTTCACAATTCCCTACGGCCTCATCAGGTGTGAGCTTGAGTCTTTGTTCCATATGTTGTATTGATTTATTTTTTGTGCAATTCTCAGAAATGTACTTACATTCTTAATACCTCTTAGGCAAGGGCTACATTGATTCACATGCTTGAGAGCCAAATTCAGCGCCGGAAGCAAGCAATTGAAGATATAAAACAGTGAGTAACTGCTCCTTCTTTTTTTTTACTTTCTTTGATATCTTTTAGGCGAGGGCCACACTCATTGACATGCTCGGGAACCAAATTCAGCGCTACAAGCAAGCAATTTAAGATATAAAACAACGAGTAACTAACCCTTGTTTAGCATGGATGCAGAAGTTGGAAAATGGATTGTGTACAGACATGCTTCCATGTTGACAAATGTTTCAAAATTCTTCTTGTATCTTTTTTTCTTTTACCACCGCATTGCAACTTTTGCGCAGTAAAGAACTGAAGAAGTAGATCATAGTTATCCGTTGCAATACCAAAGGACCGTTTAACTACTGTTTACTGCTTCAATTTGAAATGTATATTATAGTTCAGGACTTCAGGAGATGGGTGGCTGATAGTTTTGATAAGAAGTGGTAAGCAACATGATATTCAATAAAGTTGATTTTGTTACCTTGAATACACATTTTATACAGTATCATGTATTCATGTATGCTCTGCTTGGTCTCAGGGACCATAATAATTAATCGCTTGCTTGCAAGTCTTAATTTTTTTCATTGTAAATTGTGACTGCACAAAATGTAGTATTTCGATGACTTGAGTATTTTTCTTACTTCAGGAGGAGACAGGAAGCGCAAAAGCTGCTCGGCGAATCGCTGCTTGTAGATGGAAGCCAAACTAATTAGGCTGATGCCATTTGACTGTTAAAAGACGGATCGGTGCTCTATGAGTTCGATAGTGTGTAGCAGTTTGCTGGCAGGGACAAAACCCAGAGATGGTGCTGAGATATTTCTTGCTTCTTGTGGTGTCTGCTGTCGCCTAGTTGTATTCCCAGCTTTGATCACCGAATCTTGTACATTGATGGTCGATGCTAACATACTCCAGCTACTTCATGCTTTAACTGTGATATTTATGTTCCATACCTTTTCTCGGTTGGGAGTTGCTGCTGCTTAGTTACCCAAGAGTTCTCAAAATTTTCGTATAGTAGACCGTGTCACCTCTCACAGAATATATTTCTTAATGTAAAAATTTTACTACTTTCACCAAAAAAATTTACCAACTAAACGATGTCTTAGTTTGTAGTCTTAGGGCGTGTTTGGTAACCCGTAGCACCTCAGCCGGGCTCGTGAACCAGGCTCGAGCCAGATGGGTCAGGTTCACGGGATGTAAAGATTTTGATTGGCAAAATTGCAGCTCATGATGCTGATTGAGCTGAGTTGGTGTTTGGTGGGCTGATATGCATACCTTGCACCTGGGCTTTGGTGTGCTTACCCACCCCGTCGTCTCCCTCCCTCCCACCCAACCCTACGAATTCTCCACCACCGGCGCTGCCGCCTCCCCGCCGGGATCCACATCTGCACTCCTCTCCACTACCGGTGCCGCCGCCTCCCTGCCCGGGATCCACATCAGCACCTCCTCAGCGCCGCCGCGGTCGCCCTCCTCTTGGCACTGCCGCGCTCCCCCTCCTTGGCACCGCTGTGGTCGCTGCCTCTCCTCCTCGGCGCCGCCGCGGTCACCGCTCCTCATCTGCAACTCCGGCTCGCGGGTCGCTCCCTCGACGCGGTGGCGCATCGCCTCATCCTCGGCGCCACCGTGGCCACCACAAGCCCCCTCGGCCCCTTCTTGGCAAACCCCTGTCAGCCTCGCTCTCCTCGTTACCGGCATCGAGTCGCCTTGATTGGCCCTCTTGGCCATCGCTGGCGGGGCAGAGGGTCGCGGGTGCTGTCATGGCCGTCCATGGTGCCGGTTGCGGGACCGGTGGCAACGACCGTGTGGAGGTGAGAGGTGAGGGAAAAAATCGCTTACCTAAGTGATGGTAACAGCCTCAGGTTGCGCCGCAAGAACCTGCACCACGTGAAAAGGCCGATACGAGCTTTCCACGCGATGCAGGCCAGAGGGCCTCTTTTGCATGCCCGAGGTCTAGCTCATGACCTCATCCAGGTTAACAAACATGGCGGGTTGCAGCAGTTGGTCCTGGGCCAACGCTCGTGCACCCTACCAAATAGACCCTTAGGAGATTGTGTGGTTGATGCCCATACTTTAGATGCTTCTTTAATTTAATTTTATATATTGCTATATGTGATTGCATGCCCAAATAAGCCAGTCAAATGTCATCTTGTTGACAGACATCCCCCCTCCCGCATCCTATTTTTTACAAAAATTGCGAGTCTCGACTTTGCTAACGCTGTCCACCGGAGGAGTCTGCCCCCTCTTCCCTTCTCCTCTAAGCTTCCTCTCCTCCCTCTCGCTCCCCGCAGCACCCCTCAGACCCCTCCCTTCTTCCCCTCCGGCGATCTCGCCGGCGGCGAGAGGGGTAGGGAGGCCCCAAATAGATAGATCTCATGGCTGGTGCCCTTTATGGCTTCTACTGTCGTGGTTGCGTCGCTGCCGTCGTCACCTGCCTCTTTGGCCTCCTCGTTGCCGTCGCCCCCGCGGCCAAGGTATGTTTCAATAAAATAAACTCGCCCCCTCAAGCACCTCCGCCTCCTCCCTCCCCACTCCTCCGGTGCTAGAGGTTCCACACCACCGCCCCAGATCCGCCTGGGTTTGAGGATGATTTGCGGGCTCCACCTTTGGATCTGTCTCCTGGTTGGGCGGATCTGCTCCTAGGTGTTGTCCCTCATCTCATCCTCAACCTGGTTTCACCCGCCGCCTCCACCTCCACTAAGTAGCCTCAGATCCGGTTGACAAAGACTTCCACCAAGAAGCTCTGCATCCGATGGTGCCTCGACGTCCTTGTCTTCCCTCTGGATTTCGACTTGGAGTTCCTCCTTCAACCTCCGGCGACGACAATCTGCGCATCCTTCGGTCGCTCGGTGTGCGCCTTCTCAAAGGCTCTGTCGATCCAACAACAACAGTTGCTTTGCACGACCTTCCATCCAGCTGTAGTCTCTACAGCCTTCCACCGGTGAGTTCGTCGTCATCCGCGTCCTATAGCAGTTGTTGTTCTTATACTGTCAATGGACCAAGTTGTAATTCAGTCTTCTTCAGAGGACTTCTCTGTAAAATTGCCTGCTTAATATAATATATTGCAAGTTGTCAAAAAAAACTTTGCTAACGCAAACCTAGCGCACGCACCGATCGAGACATGGCAACACCGCTGAAGGAGAATATGGTACTCTCTAAATATATTGAACAGGATGGCGGCGAAAAACCTCACAATCTCGACAAAAGAGATCCTCCTCGAGCCCATGCACCTCAGGTCGTTGCTACTCTTTAAATTTCCTCCTTGATCTGTACGGACTTGGGGTGATCTGTTTCTTTGTTCTATACTTACTAGATGATACCCCGCACGATGCTGCGAAAAATTTTTAAACAAAATTTTAAAATGTAATCTGAAAGTAGGAACACCAAAGTGATTTCATGACAACTTTCTTTTGTAAACAACATTATACATGGAAGCATAATAATTTTGTTGAGAGAGAACCATTCTAAATAATTGATTCTACATTTTTCTCTACTACAGGAATTTTGTAACATGCTACTCACAAAGGTATGATATTAACCACAGGAAATCGATTGAAGACATAAATACATGATCTAGTGGATTGTGACATGACGTATAGTGGATGGTTACATGGTGTATAGTGGATGGTGATGTGAAATGCTTGCATGCTGAGAGAAATCTATCCATGACTTGTAGTGTGTCTCACCTATATAGTTGTTATAGATTCGTTGATGCAGTTTACGCTGAAAATTGGGGTGCGTTGATCTAGGTCAGGTGCTTTGATCCAAGTCTGAAAATAATGGACAGAAAAGAATATGATTATCTTTTCCTATCTCATGCGGCACCTCAAGCGCAACACCTGAACAGTGACTTCCTCCTCCTTATCCTTGATTCACTCTCCGTTCCAAATCCCTCCAACCTCCATGCCCATGGAAAATGATGAAATCCATGCTGGGCACCTACAAGGTGTATTGGCTTCCTCCATGACCAAGTGTCAAGACATAATAACATAGATGTCGGGCGGAGAAGGCGAGAAAAAGGTGCGGGATGAGTTTTTTTAATCTAGGAACCGAGTGCGAAATTGAACCCATGATGAAAAGTTTCGATTAAAACCACTACTATATTTGTCTCTTACCTCTTATCACTCTCAAAACACGCATTGGAGTCCTTAGTTTATGAAATGTTGCAGGTGATCAGAATAATATAGCAGTAGTTCAAATATGTGGCAGTAGTTTTTTTAGATGTTTTGCTGTTAAAGAGATAAAGTACTCGGTGTGTAGGCTTTATAAATAAATCACACAGGTCTCATGCAGATGACCTTGCAGCACCTCCAATTTGTCCAATTTGTATGAAAACTATTAGTAGAAGTGGAACTAATGTCCAATTTGTACGAAAACTGTTAGTAGAAGTGGAACTAATGTGGCAAGACTTAGAAGTGGAGATAATATGATGAGGCATCATGGTGATGATACCTTTGTCCATGTGACCAATCTTCCTGAGAACACACCAGTAAGCATGATATCAACAATCTTGTATCTTCATTTGGTGTTGTTGCCTATATTGATGATCTTCAATTGGAGGAGAATACCCGATCATGTAATAAGCACGTCACTATCAAATTTGTTCAAAGAAAGGATGGTGAGAGGGTTATCAGTTGGTAGTCGTACCCTTACAGCTGAGTTGACAATGTCAAGACCGAAGGAAGTAAATGTTTCCTCCAGTTTGCACAGTCTTTACGATTGCTGTTAAGGCCTCTGCCCATGTGAACATTTTGGTGTTGTTAATAAACTCTTGTATAATTTGAGCTGCTCATTTGGTGTTGTTAATAAACTCACACATGAGAACGCTGAGACTAGATTATAAAGTAAGTTTTGTACCGTCAAATTTGTTCAGAGAAAGGATTCTGATGTAGCTATCAGATGCCTTGATGGACATGCATATGGAAAGCTTAATCTTGAAGTTGACCGTACAACACCAGTCGATCTAATTTTTGCGGCTACTAAAGTATTGTTAGTGCCGTCGAACAGCGTTCTCTACTAGTGCCTTTCTGCGACCATCACTGTCATTCCAAAAACCAAAATATTTAGATTCGAAAACTTCTGGATGGAATATGAACATTTTTTTCTGGTGGTACAAATGAAACTAAATTTAGAACAATAGTTCTGCATAAAGTTTGAAGTTTGAAAATGTAAATGATTAAAATATCTCTATGGTTAAGACCAATTAAGCATGACTCTACTACTACTATGTAAACACACATTTTAGAACTAATGGTAAATTTTATTTGAATTGGCATAACTTTGCTCAAATTCTGAGAATGAAATTTCTAACTCCAACTTAGCAACAATAAAATTTCAATGATTATGTGCCTACATTATCAAATTGTAGACGTATGGGTGACACTTGGAGTGGAAACTAGAATATTTAGTTTGAAATTCAAAGGTACATTGTGTTTGGAAAAGAAAGATCATTTGAATTAATAACAAGTTAAAATTAATCACATGGACAGGTTACACAATTAAGGAAGATTGCATATTGATTGCAATCTTTCGAACTCATGTAAACGAGAAGTATGATTTGCCTCCATGGTAATTAATGAGGAGCTGTAAAGTTTGGAGAGTCAAGATTTCCTTCTTCTTTGTCCAAAGGGTCCCAATATTGGTGTGTCTAGTTCTTGAGAATTAAAGATGTTTATGTGAATATGCATATTTATCTCAAATGTTTGTGATTTCTTGAATATTAAAAATATTTATAAGCATAAGCTAGTTAAATTTTTATATCAAATAAGTTGTTCCTACAATTATGAGTACTTAATAACTTTTATCTTTGGTTTAATGAGCTGCCTCTTTAGAAAATTGATTAGATTTATACTTAAAAAGAGCTAAGAGAGCTTGAACAGCATATTTGGAGCAGGCAGATATTTTAGTGGAGAGACCTTCTCGGTACGCTCGTAGGGTAGAATATATTTCACTTGTATTCCATAACTTGCACCATCTTCTCGATTTCCTATGACCTCATCAGGTCTGACTTTAGTCTTTGTTCCATATGGTGTAGTGGTGTTTTTTTGTGCATGGTAGTATTCAACAAAGTTTTTTTTGTTACCTTGAATACACATTTAATACAGTATCCTGCAATGCTCTGCTTTATCTCAAGGACCATAATAATTAATTGCTTGCTTGCAAGTCTTATTTTTTCTTTGTAACTTGTGACTCTTCAAACTAGCTCCTGCTGAAATCAACAAAGAATCAGCTTCGGTAGCTCTGCCAAATGCACCATCTCCAGCTACTTCATGCTTTACCTCTGATGTTTATGTTCCATACCTTTTCTCAGTTGGGAGTTGCTGCTGCATTAGCGGACTGTGTGGTTGATGCCCATACTTTATATGCTTTTTATAATTTTATTTTGCATTGCTATGCGATTGCATGCCGAAACAAGTCGGTCAAATGTCAAGGTATTGAACGAGAGCCAGTTTCCTTGTCGTGCCAGTCTATGTTACACGGATACTCCAAGTGGGGGTGACGTATCCGTATCTGATACTTGTTGGATACGCGGATACAAATACTCAGATACACCATTTTAGTGGGTTTTCTTTTGAGAAAGTGCATATCTGCGTATCCGATACGTATTGTATCGAATATCCGTACTCTTGTAACATAGGTGCATTTGTGTCACACATCCCCTGCATTTGTGTCACATAGACACATTCTCTATGAGCCTGTCTTCTTGCTGTGGTCTTGTCAGTATCAGTAATTAAAATATTGCAATGCAGTATTATAGTTGCTTATTGTGGGCCATCTGAATTTATAAAGCCTCGTAATTTTAACGATTTGGAGTGATAAAGAACCATTGCATAGTGCAGACGACGCAAGGCAGCAATCTCGACTACTTCTTCTCTCTCAGTAGTTGAGTGATGGATTTTTTACGACACAAACCGTGTGTTTGGTTGGAGAGCGGCGGGAGCGGAGCAGAGCCGACTCTCGTTTTGAGGACGACTTCAACCCTTCTCAAGTTTGGTTGGAAATGTTGGATTAGAGTGGCTCCAACCTTTTTTTGTTTGGTTGGAGGAATGAGATATGGAATGGATGGCAGTTTTCACTCCGTTAGTGGGTCCCACATGTCATAAGGTTTAGGGTTTAGTGGGGTCCCTCCGCAGCCTCTCCTCCAATCGCGGCGCCACTCCTCTTCCACCACGCCGCCGCCTCCTCTCTTCCCCGCACTCCGCCTCGTCGCCGTTCTCTCCCTCGCCGGCGCTCGTGCTGCGGGCGAAGTTCCGGCCCTCCTCCTCCAGTGCGTCGCCCGGCCCTACTCCGCCGCGCCGCCTCCCGACCTCCCGACACGGAGGAAGGTGCGCCGGCGGCCAGGCGAGGCGGGCCAATGGCGGCGCGGCCCTCCTCCGCCCCTCCTCCCACCGCCGCGTGTGGTGGTCGACGCCCCTTCTTCCCCTGCTCTGCCGCCCCTCCCCTGCTTCGAGGCCGGAGATCTCCAGTGGCTCCCTCGGCTCCGTGGCGAGGACGGCTACGGCTCGGAGCCGGCGGCGGGACGGCGTCACACCGGCCATGTAACATCCCTGATGTTTAGAGATCTTAGTTTCATGTGTTAGCATCACCAAATCATGTTTAGCACAAATTGAAACACATTTGACAAAGTCAAACCCCTAGTTCTTGGTCAAACTCTATAAGGCTTATACCCTTCTTTAGAACTTTAGCCTTATCTCAAAATTTCATAATAAAACATCAAAATATGCCAATACAAAAGTTTTTTGTTGTTTCCGGGAACACAACTTTCATAATTGGCGGACATTCAAATTTTGAGTGCAAATTAGCCAAAAACAAAGTTGAAGCCCTTATGAACAGTAAATCGCGTCTAGAAAATCCGAAACTGCGGCGCGCGTTCCCACTCAAACGAATCACCAAAACATAGGTCACCCTTTGTAAAAGTTGTAGCCCTATAGTTTCTCTACAACTTTCGTTTTTGGAGATTTTCAAGTTCTATTCAAGAAATTTGAGTTTCGCATTTTTGAAAAGAGCTAAACGAAATAAAAGGGGCACCGGGCGCCGGTGTCGCCGCGCTCCCGCGTCGCGCGCGCGCCGCACTCCGTGCCGCCACACGTCGGGTCCCTCGCGCTCCGGTGTACGGATGCCTCGCGTCCCTCGCTGTGGACCCGCGAGCCGTGGGGACTCCGAAGACCGCGGGACCACGCGCCGCGTCCAGGGGTGAGGCCGCCGACTGGTCGTGGGCCCCCTGGCCACGCGCCGTCACGCGCCTGCGCCGCGCACCCCGCGCGCATGCGGTCAGGGCCAGTTGGCCGCCCTTGCTGGCGCCAATAGGCTTGCCATCTCCTCGTTTTCCCCTCCTCTTTCGCAGTGAAACGAACCGAGCCGAGCAGCGCCGGCATTGCCCCTGTCCGCTCCGCCGCTCGGCATAGCAGAGCGCCACCGAGCTAGCCCTTCCACCCAATCCCGTCGAGCTCTCACCACTTCCACCCCTCCTCACACACCCAAGGAAGCCTCCCGTGCGCCAGCCTTGACCCGCAGAGCCGCCACCCGCTGGCTTTGGAGCCAAGGCGGTCTGCTCGGCCACCTCGCCGCCGCCGGCCATCACCGGGGGCTCCACTGCCCCAACAACCGCCAAGAAACGGTCGAGGGTAAGTCCAAACCCCACCCTAACCGCTCAACCGGCCGGCCATGGCCGCCGACGAGGTCCCCATGGCCGCCGGGGGTCACATTGCAAGTATCGATATTGTTCTAGGGTGTTTTTCGTAAACCAAGGGCCTTTGCGTAATATCGAAAACTTGTTCCAGGGACCTGGTTGTAAAAGGGATTCTTAGGTTTTCTATGAAACTTCGAAATTGTAGAAAAATCAGAAAAAATGCAAATCCAATTTTGTTGGGTTCCTAGTGAAGAACTCTACCTTTTCTAGAAAGGTTGTATAGGATTTTTGTCAGTAGTTTTTGAATGAAAATTCAAACTCAGTTTGAAGTATTTTTGATGTGAGTTAAAATGTACTCATGATATGGAAGTGAATTTTGGATATGATGTTCTTTATGGCATGTTTAGATTGGTGACCAAAGTTGACATGAGTTTGATGAGTAGATATTTAGTTATGATTTATGTAATCTTTATGCTAGATTAATCTTGATGCTTTTTATAGCCCCTTTAATAAACTTTCTCTAAACAAAAATGCACCCCATGGGTTTGTTATGATGAGATGTACCTATGTTAAAGTGGATGAGATTTTAGAATATGTTTTGATGCTTGTTTTGGATTTAATCTTGCTTAGGGGTTTAAATTAAAAACCTAAAAAATAATTTGAATCTACACTTGTACTTTGGCCAGAGGCTTAGAATGAACATGAATGGCTTGTAGTGGAAAGTTGATACCAAAAAGATTAATAAATCTTTTTGTAGGATTTATTTGTGTTATGCTAGGCTGAACTTTGTCTTTTTCATATAAATTAAAAATATATGTACTCTGGAGCTAAACTTTGGCATGTGAGCTTAGATTAGGTATATGTTGCTGTGTACCAAAGTTTAGGATCATTGGAGGTATATTTAATTTTATATGAATTTTTGATGAAAAGCTAGATAGATTTCAGTAAATAACAAATTGTCATCTTTTTATTTTTATTTTTGAAATGTGGTGAGGTAGTTCTGCTCAAAACCATTAGGACACACTCCTTGCTGTTTTGTGAAGTTAGGTAATTTATTTTGCTTAAATATGTACACAGTCACTATCAAATTTAACTTTTAATTAACCAACCACACCACCCATGTTCTTTATGATAAGAGTATTGTGTGTTTAGATGAATATAGCCAACAAGAGTTGGTTTTGGTAGTAATTCTCCCACTCACACCCTAACTTAATGCATGCGCATGTTTAGCGTGTAGAACTACCGGACGGAACGTAGACGTTAGTTCCGGAGGGGGAAGGAGCAGCCGAGGGTGAAGTGAACTATACTCGTGTGCAGCAAGATCTGGGCTAAAGTCCAGAAGAGCTCAAGGCTGTAGTTGAAGAGGAAGGCAAGCACCGTATTGCATTAACCCACATTTCCTAACTTACAATTTATTTTTTGTATTTATGGTATGTATGTGCATTTAAGTTTCAGGAGTTGATTTGAAACCTTAGATGCATGATCTTTAGGTTACTATGCTCTTTTACTAGTATGCTAGGTCGCTAGTGCCATACTTTAAGGACACGGTACAAGTCGAGTAATGTCTCATTGCTCGCGAGATATAGGTTACTTATGTTGGAATCATAAGTTTGGTTAAACTGACTCGCTCATGTGGTAAGAGCAATGCGATCGGTCTTGATCGAGTAGTATGTGCTGGTTAAGCTTTTGAACGTACCAAGCACTTGTCGGGAATGAGACCGGTAAGCCTAGTACCTAATGAACCGGTGCGGGAACTTTATCGCTACTAATCTTGAGGTGCGTCTCCAGGCTTGCTACCTGTAGTGCATGTGTGAGTCTGGACGTACTTTGTGGGGCGTACCAGTAGACCTTGTACTTAGGACTGTAGCATCTGATCCTAAACTGAGGGAATGACGGGAACCGCCTGGTCAAGGTATACCCCGCATTCAATTTTATTTAGTTTCTTGGGGTATACCTTCTTCCGTGTGTTTGGGTTTACCTTGCAAGGTTTATAAATTTGATCGATCTTCGGTCTCTCGCCGTTACATGAGATTGCTTAACCACTGGCTACCCCATCTTGTATTATGGAACAGATGATTTAATTTTGACGCTTGAATAATATTGTTTGCACAACTGCTTGATTAGTTTAGGTGCTTACCTAGAATGGTTAATCTACTAGAATTTGAGCTAAAATTTGGAAATAAGGATCAACTCTTAGTCGCTTTTGGCAAAACAAACCTACCAGCCAAAAAGCCTTACATGTCTAGTTTTATTTTATTTTGTCGGGTAAGTCTTGTTGAGTATTAGAATACTCAGCCTTGCTTTTGTTGTTGTTTTCAGGTAATGATACTTGGCCCTACCATATCCCGTCGGGATGGGAACTTGAATGGGAGAATGGTGATGACGATGAGTGATATGCTATGGATGGCCTCCCATGTGTATCATACGACTAGTTTACTTTTCCGCTGTTGCAAACTCTGAACTTTTACTTTTATACATGAAACATGGTTTGTAATTATTTAACCCTGTGAGCTGTTCTGTAAATTAAATTCGTACTCTGTACCCGCCTTCGTGTGGGTTTTGTTGCATATTATCGATCCTGTGTTGTAAGTGATTCACCGGGCTTGACCCGGCAGATACGACAGAATACTTCCTTATTATTGCTTAATGGCCAAGTGGACAAACTTTGGCGATAATGCGAAATTATTTTGGACGGGTCTGTTACAGATGGCATCAGAGTGATTAGTATGCACCAGAGTATTAAAACTACCTTAATAACTTGTTTTTGGAATAAAATTTGCCAAGAACGAATAAGTGTATTTGCAAAATGTGTAGGACGTTAAGGATGAAACTAGTCTGAGAGGCCCTAGAGAGAATTTTTGGGTTCTTTCAGGTGGCTAGTACTCTATGGTTTATCTAAACTGACTTCCAGCACATTTTATTATCTGTCAAAACTTACTTTCTCGCACAACCATACTAGTACACCATGTTTTGCTATACGTGTGTGGTGCCACATGGAAGTCATGTGAGGGATGGATGGGACCTATTCCAAAGGGAACCCACTGTCGCGTTTGTGTCTCGCCACGTTTTGCCATACGTGGACGTTCCGTATCACAAAGATGCGAGGCAAGGATGCACTCCATTCAAACGGAGAGTGTCTGAGGTTGGACGTTGTCCATGCAGCAGCTTTATGCATGGATGTCGTTCCTATAGTGAACGATAATGTATGTGGACGCTTTCGTGAGTGCTGGCATGAAAGGTTCGGGATGTTCTGTGATTTTCTGCAGGTACACTAACCATGATTCGTTAGGTACGGTAACTAAGAAATGAATAGCTTTCGACTAGCTATTATAGAGAGAGACGTATCCATGCCTTGCCACCGGTATTAACTTCGATTTTTAAGCTTAATTGCTTGGTGAGGACTTATAGGACGCTCTTGCATCATGCTAAAAGCTACCAAAACTTAAAATGACCCTAATACACCTTTTGTGTGGTCTCTAGATAAATTATCTTCTTTAAGGATCCTTTCATGTTAGTTTGGTAGATGGTGGTGTAGTGATAAAAAAAATTCTCTAGTTGCTGTCCTAAAATTTTCTAAGGAGGATCTAGAAAGTTTTTGGCTAGGTGATCTTTAGGAAATTTGTTCCTCAGTTAGTTAAGCTTCTTCCATGAATTTTTCATGATTTTAGGATGAATATAACTGAAGTTATGCTTAAATTACTAAGCCTAAGTCATGCTGAAATTCTGTCAAAAAGATGTTAAGACTGAAAACTCAAATTTTTATACCTTATTCTAAACATATTTTGCCTAGACAATCTATACCAAAAATGTTCCATATATAGCCTACTTTGTGCTGTCAAAATCTCATGGTCATAGGGTTCTTAAGTTTTGAGATATGATCTTTTTAGTGAAGCTCTGTCCTGCTGAAAAATTTCTGGGCGATAGCACTCTAAAACTGGATCAGTTAGACCCTTTTCCAATCTGAATTGGTTGGACCTTTGAATACCAAAAATGTGAGTTATAACGTTGTCGAGTTGCAGACAAAAAAATGGAATTTTTGGGGTACTGGTTTTAAGTTATGAATTTTTGTTCAGAACTACCAGTTTTTGCCATATAGCATGTTAAACTCATTTTTGTGGGTTCTGACATGTGTTTGTAATTATTTTACAGATGGCTACCCCTGGGTTGATTGCGATGAACGCCGACGGTACGTTCGCTACCACGGGGCTGCACTGGGAGGGCTTCACCCGCATTGTGCGGGGTGCCTTTAGTGCCGTCGGCTACACCACTCCTCCACTCTACGAGGGAGTGGAGTACGAGGAGCTGGGAGTACCTAGCTACCGAGTTTGAGTCATCGTGCTACCTCACCCGGGTCACCCCGAGTGGGCTGACTTGAGCACGGAGCTCCTGTGCCACCGCTCTCTAGAGGCGGTGGAGTCGGCGGTGTTGCAGGTGCTCAACGCCTTCTGCAGTCACCACCCTCAGGAGATGATGGCGTCTCCGTTGGGGTTGCTTCCTACTGTGGACCCCAACGATCCCGTGTGGCTGGGCCGTTTGGCCAACATAGATGCACTCCTCAACATCGTTCTGCCGTTTGACACAGTACAGACGCTGACCCGGTGCTTGGGGGCTTTGTACAACCTCCAGGATCTTCGTTGCGTTATCACCAACGACTTGGGCCACCGCCTTGCTGTGGCTACCTGGCACGCGCTCTGGCTTGCCGAGGTCTTCTTGGAGCAGCACAATGGGCTTGCACAGGCTTTGCAGGCCAATGCTGGACTCCAGGGTCAGGTGGTACAGTTAGAGATTGAGAGGGGGAATCACTTGCAGCAGATTCTAGACTTGCAGATTGGGCAGCAAGGGCTGCAAGCACATCTGGTCGACATGGAGGCCGAGTGGTTTGTGCACCTTCAGCACATCCTCGAGTTGCAGGAGCAGGTTGAGGATCTGGAGCTAAATGCGGAGGCCATGGATGGTGTTGTGGGTTTGCTACAGCAGATGCATCCACCACCGGCTGTTGGACAGGGTGAGCAACAAGAGATTCAGGTTGAGCCTGAGGAGGTGCAGGCAGCACCACCCCCACCTGCGGCACCAGGCTCTCCAGCAGCTAGTGAGGGCTCTGTAGGAAACTAGTTTCTTAGATAATGTAGTAGGACTTGACATGTACTCTTTGTTCGGCCTCATTTTGGTTGGTGTTTGTGATAGGTTGACTTAGGAGTATTCTTTTGTGTAGCTAGATGCTACATAGTAACCCCTCATGTAATGGTGATCCCCAAAACTTGTTATCCATGTAAATATTGTGGTGAACACCTTCCGACAGCAATCTGCCTAATGAATGAAATGAAGCTAGTTATGGTCACTTCTGAATTTTGCGATGAATACTAAAGTTGTTCAACATTTTATAATGAACATGCTCACAAAAAATCAGCATATTTGCATATGTATATTAAGAGATATCAAATTTTTAGTAAGCTTCTGTTTGCTGTCAAAACTGCTAGACAAAACTTTGGTAACTAAATTTTTCGACCTATGTAACATTTGAATTTGTCTCGGAGTTGAATACCAAAGTTGTAGCTTATAAAATTCTACACATGCAAACCAAAATTTAGGAATTTTTGACATTTGTACAGAGAGTTATGAATTTTATACTCAGGGCTGTTCTGCTGTCTAATTCTGAAATTTCACTATTTTAAATTTTCGTCACGCATATTCCACTTGTTATTATTTTGAGTACGCTTTGAATATGTGTCTAATGAAAGTTCAACTTTTCAGATGCCTGATAATGCACAGAACAACCCTAGAAACTCTGGAGTTCATGGTGGTGGTGATCCTCCTCTTCCTCCACCTATGACACCTTCAGAGGCCTTTATTGCTGCTCAAACCGAGGTATTGCGCCAGATACTTCAGACTCATCAGTAGATTGCTCAGAGGTTGCAGCAGCCGCTAAACCATCATGGTCATGATCAAGATGGGCCGAACCAAGTCACAAAGTACAAGCACTTCAGGGCAATGAGGCCCCCTCAGTTTTCTAAGGTTGAGGAGCCGCTTGAGGCCGATGCTTTCATCAGGGCCCTTGAGGCCAAGTTCTCGGTATTCGTGCTGCCATGTTCTGAGCAGCTCAAGGCTGGTTTCGCCACCCAACAACTTAGGAGCGAGGTGTTGATCTGGTGGGAACACTTTAAGTCAATGCAGCACAAGGGCATGAAATCACCTGGGAGGAATTCAAAAAGGCCTTTAAAGAGCACCATATTCCTAAGGGAATTACCGATAGGAAGATGAGGGAGTTGTTGGACCTCAAGCAAGGGTCCGACACTGTGTACCAGTATGCTCAGAAATTCAATAGCCTCTGTCAGTATGGGGATTACCATGTTGACACTGATAAAAAGAAAATGGACCGTTTCAGGCATGGTCTTGATGGTGAGCTGTATGAGAGGCTGAACTTAGTAAAGCGTGACAGCTACCCTGAGCTTGTGAATATGGCTATCTCTCAGGAGGACGCCATGAAGAGGGCTCAAAATGATAGAAAGAGAAAATTTAATCTTGCCTCGGGCAGTGGGCAAGGAAAGAAGTTTAAATTTGTGAAGAAGAATGTGTAGGGTTCCACCCAGCCATCTTCATCTGGACGCTGGGTGATGAAACCATCACAGAATAAACCTTCTGGAAATTTTGATTTCCGCAATACCCAGCAGCAAGCTTCAAGGCCTAATGCACCCCCACCTCCACGCAATAGCGATGATCATCATTGCTACAACTGTGGACAGCTTCGGCACTATGCTAATAAATGTCCTCGCCCTAGGCAAAACAATCAGCAAAATCAAGGGCAAGGTTCCAAGCCAGAGAATCAGGGCAAGAAGCAGACTATCCAGGTGAAACATGGTAGACTGAACTTCACCACAGTGGTTGATCTTCCAGAGGGAGCACCAGTCTTGATGGGTACATTCTCTATCTGAGGTCATCCAGTTACAATATTATTTGATTCTGGTGCTACACATAGCTTTATAAATGTGAAAACTATGAGCAAATTGGGTTTAAAGTGGTGTCATACAAACCAGGCCTATATGATTGCCACACCAGGTGGAAAAATTGCTTCCCATCACGTAGCCCTAAGAGTACCGCTTGAGATAGGTAGCAAGACTATTCCAACCGATCTTGTCACGTTGAATATGGACAGGGTAGATGTTATCCTAGGCATGAATTGGTTGAGTCAACACAAGGTTATCTTGGATATTTCTGAAAGAATGATAGAAATCAATTCACCTATCGTTGGAAACTCAACTCTTTACCTTCCTTCCCAAGGCTATAAGGGTTCTGATGCTTTCGCAGTAATAACTTCTCAACTTGAGGACATTCCAGTGGTGTGTGAGTACACGGATGTATTTCCTAATGATTTGCCTGGCATGCCACCAGATAGAGATATCGAATTTGTTATAGAACTTCAGCCTGGTACTGCCCCTATTTCTAAAAGACCATATTGAATGCCACCCAAAGAGTTAGCTGAACTAAAGAATCAACTTCAAGAATTGCTAGAAAAGGGTTATATTCTCTCAAGTTCTTCTCCTTGGGGTTGTCCAGCCCTATTCGTGAAAAAGAAAGATGGTAGCTTGAGGTTGTGTGTGGACTACCGACCTCTCAATGCAGTGACTATCAAAAATAAATATCCTTTACCCCGCATCGACGTTCTCTTTAACCAGTTGGCTAGAGCCAAGGTTTTCTCAAAGATCGATCTTCGATCTGGCTGTCATCAAATAAAAATCCGACCTAGTGATATTTCAAAGACCGCATTCTCCACTCGCTATGGCCTACATGAATATGTGGTCATGTCCTTTGGTCTTACAAATGCACCGGCATACTTCATGTATCTTATGAATTCCGTGTTCATGACGGAGTTGGATAAATTCGTAGTGGTTTTCATTGATGACATCTTAATTTATTCAAAGAATGAGAAAGAACATGCTGAACATCTTCGCATTGTTTTGCAACGTTTAAGAGATCATAAACTTTATGCTAAATTCTCTAAGTGCGAGTTCTGGCTGGATAGTGTAAAATTTTTGGGGCACACTATTTCCAGCAATGGCATATCTGTCGATCTAAGTAAAGTTCAAGAAGTAATGGATTGGCAACCTCCTAAATCAGCTCATCAAATCCGCAGCTTTCTAGGGTTGGTTGGTTATTATTGCCAATTTATTCCGGACTTCTCTAGAATTGCAAAGCCTATGACTGAGCTGTTAAAGAAAGGAGTGAAATTTGTGTGGAGTGAGGCTTGTGAAAAGGCTTTTCATACACTACGAGAACTTTTAACTTCAGCCCTAGTGTTAGCACAGCCTGACAACTCTAAGCCATATGAGGTCTATTGTGATGCTTCAGGCACTGGTCTTGGTTGTGTTCTTATGCAAGAAAACTGAGTCATTGCCTATGCCTCACGGGCACTTCGACCTCATAAAAAGAATTATCCCACACATAATTTGGAGCTAGCCGCGGTCGTTCATGCCTTGAAAATTTGGAGGCATTATCTTATGGAAAATCGCTGCAACATCTTCACAGATCATAAAAGTCTTAAATATATTTTCACTCAAGCCGATCTGAATATGAGGCAAAGAAGATGGCTAGAATTGATCAAAGATTATGATCTTGAGGTTCACTATCACCCGGGAAAGGCTAATGTAGTTGCAGATGCTCTTAGCCGCAAGGCTCACTGCAATTGCCTATCGGTAGAACCTTGTAATGCCACTCTATGTGAAGAATTGAGTAAGCTTCACTTGGAAATTGTGGAGCAAGGAAGTCTAAATGCTATCTCCGCTGAGTCTAACTTATTTGATAAGATTGCCATGGCTCAACTTCAGGATGAGGGCATCTAGTTAATAAAACAGAAATTATTGGAAAAAGATCCTAAATTTGATTGTTTCCGTAAGGATTGGAAGGATATAATTTGGTTTGGGCAACGTCTTGTGGTTCCTGATGATTGGGAACTTAAAAAGGAAATTTTGGATGAGGCTCATCTCTCTAAATTTCTATTCATCCCGGAAGTAGTAAAATGTATCAAGACTTGAAAGAAAACTTTTGGTGGTCCACTATGAAGGTGGAATAGCAAAGTATGTATCAGAATGTGATACTTGTCAAAGAATTAAAGCAAGTCATTTGAAAACAGCCGGTACTCTCCAACCTTTGCCAATACCTTCATGGAAGTGGGATGACATAAGCATGTATTTTGTGGTGGGATTGCCACTCACATCTAAAAATCACGATTCAGTCTGGGTTATTGTGGATAGATTGACAAAAATTGCACACTTCATTGCGATCAACACCAATTATTCTGCCAAGGATTATGCAGAACTTTATATTGATCGAATCATTCGTCTGCACGGTGTTCCTAAGACCATCATTTCAGATAGAGGCTCTCTCTTTGTGGCACGTTTCTGGGAACAATTACATTTGTCTCTTGGCACCAAAATTATACGCAGTTCAGCTTATCGTCCTCAGACTAATGGTCAAACTGAGAGAGTAAACCAGATTCTAGAGGACATGTTTCGAACTTGCGTGATTCACTTTGATAAAAGTTGGGACAAGTGTCTCGCCTTGGCGGAATTCTCTTATAATAATAGTTACCAAGCAAGTTTGAAAATGGCACCTTTTGAGGCTCTGTATGGAAGGAGATGTCGAACTCCCTTGAACTGGTCACAAGCCGGTGAGAGGAAATTCTTTGGTCCGACCCTAGTTAAGGATGCCGAAGAGAAAGTGAGAGTAATCAAAGAAAATTTAAAGATAGCTCAAATAAGGCAAAAGAGCCATTATGACAAGGGAAAGGCACCTAGGCAATATAAAGTTTCGCCAACCAAGGGTGTACAAACGTTCGGTGTGAAAGGGAAATTAGCTCCACGCTATATTGGCCCTTATGAGATCACTGAAGTATGTGGACCAACAGCATATCGTATTTAGCTTCCTGAGCGATTCTCCGCTGTCCACAATGTATTTCATGTGTCCCAATTAAGGAAATTAAAAGGACCTTGTGATGCCTAGAGGGGGGGTGAATAGGATCACTTCGAATTTCTGAAACAATTGCAGCGGTTAAATCACAAATCGGTACTTTTGGCGTTGTGTCGGTACTACCGAGGGGGCTCGGTACTACCGGCACAGGGGCAGAACTACCGACCAGGCAGAGTTGACTAAAACAAAATTCGAAAGCGAAAGCAATTCTAGCAATTCTACTTGAATCAAGAGTTGAGTTTAGATGCTAAGAACCTCCTGCAACCAAAGATACGAGTTGTAACACACCAAATATATAGATCGGGCCAAAACAAGCTTCTAGGGTTAGGAAATTGAGAGAAACTCAAACAAGCAAGAGACAAGGGGTTTAATCCGATGTTCACTTTCACAAAGGAAGCTACGTCTCCGTTGAGGATCCCACAAAGGGAGGGCTATCACCAAGAGCCTCTTGCCTCACCCAATCCCCACAAAGGAAGATTGGTGCTCACTAAGAATTCTCCACCAAGGAGAGGGTAATACAAACGATCCCGGGTGCTCCACACAAAGAGGGCACTCAACGGGCGACACCTAACCGTCTAGAAGCAAGCTTCAAAAGTAACAAATGCAAATCGATATCTGGAGATGCTTCAACTGTTCTTGAGATGAAGGAGATGCTTCAAGTACTCAAAGCTTCTCAATCTCACACCTAGAATCTCTTCCTCACTCAATCCCTAGCTCAAAGGATCAAGGAGTGGCTCTAGGGAGGAGTGGAGAAGGGGAGTGAATGCTCTTGGGTGTGTTTGTCTCGGGTTAGGTCAGCAGCAAAAGAAGGGGGAGGTGTGGGGGTATAAATACCCACTCTCCAAAACTAGCCATTACTGTGCTGTGAACGCGATTTATCGATACTACCGACCTCAGGTCGGTACTACTGAGGGTCCCCGAAAATAGAACCAGAGCAGCTTTCTCGGTAGTACCGACCTGGGGTCGGAACTACCGAGGGGCTTAGGAAAACCAGACAATAAGGCTTTTTCGGTACTACCGAGCTAGGTCCGGTACTACCGACAGAAGCCAGAACTTGCAGAAATAAAGGGTTTGTGTACGTGTAGGCTTTGTGTCTCTCTAGGTTTTCTTAGTTCACCTTTTTAAGCACTTTTAGCATCTCTAGACGGTCAATTCGCATCCTCCTTGATAGTACGGTGTTTCCTATACTCAAATTCGAAAGATAAATCAAATTAAACCTCCAATTGAGCTTCAACACCGAATAGAAGATATGAGAGGCTTCTTTTGATTAAATACAAATTTTCTCCTTTTAATCCCTGCACACATCTCATTGAAAGCATTAATCCATCCAAATTGTATTGTCATTATCACCAAAATAATTAGGAGCCTAGATGCACTTTCAATCTCCCCCTTTTTGGTGATTGATGATAACACAACTTGGTTATATAAAAGAGATGTGTGTATGCAATGACTTAGTTAAAGACTCCCCCTAAATGTGTGCATTGTCAACCATGAGAGACCTCAAATGCCTTTTGCACACAATTTAGGGCAACTCCAACCAAGCTCTTATTTTTGGATCCCTACTCTTCAATTTAAGAGGCCTCTCATCCTGTATAGGGGTCCAGGTTTTCACCCAACTCCAACCGACACCTTATCTTTGAGCCTCATCCCTCACTTATCTATTTCTTTATTCATGTCATGTAACTAACAATCTAATTCATGCATACCCAATATATTGAACACAAAATATCACAAATAATCCACATGCATACCACAAATAATACAAATTGTTCCGCAAACAAAATAAATAATACAAATTATTTCACACACAAAATAAATAACAAAAATTATCCATTAACAGACCACAAATGAAGACCGATAGCTCATGCATAGAAAAGGTAAAATACACAATACATAAATTTGGAAGTACATAGTACATAATCAATATAAATCAGCATGACGTTGCCAGAGGTGCTCGATTAGATCTTCCTGAAGTTGGCAGTGAGTTTCTTTATTTCTAATATCACGATGAGCTTGAATGAAATCATTGAACTCACGGGTACGGTTGCGCTGTTCAGATGGCGTAGTTCTTACAAGTTCACCAACCCCCTCGTAGTGGATGTCAACATCTTCATCTTCATCTCGCTCATCTTCAATTATCATGTTATGCATTATAACACATGCTGTCATGATTTCTCTAAGTGTATCCTTATCCCAGAAACGTGCTGGTCCACGAACAATGGCAAAATGAGATTGCAAAACTCCAAAGGCTCATTAAACATCCTTTCTAACTGCTTCTTGTGCCTTGGCAAAGTATTTTCGCTTAGTGCCTAGTGGAGATTGTATGGTCTTAACAAATGTTGCCCATTGAGGATAGATGCCATCTGTAAGGTAATAGCCCATGTTGTAATTATGACCATTGATGGTAAAATCAACTTTGGGAGATTCCCCATCTGCTAGCCTAGCAAACAGATGCGATCGATGGAGCACATTGATATCATTGTGAGAGCCTGGTAATCCAAAAAAAGCATGCCAAATCCAAAGATCTTTAGAAGCAACGGCTTCAAGAATGATTGTAGGCTCATGCACATGCCCTGTATACTGACCTTTCCATGATGTAGGGCAGTTCCTCCAAATCCAATGCATGCAATCTAGACTCCCAAGCAGTTCAGGAAAACCCCTACGCTCTCTACTTGCAAGCAATCTAGCCGTGTCTTCCTCAGTTGGGGCTCTCAAGTACTCATCTCCAAACACTTCAATAATAGCTCTAACTAGCCTTCTAAGACTCTCTATTGTAGTACTTTCAGCAATACAAAAATATTGATCCATAAAATCTGCTGGTACTCCATAACTTATCATCATGTATGCTGCACAAATTTTCTGCAGACATGATAACCCAAGCCTTTGACATCTATCTCTTTTTTGCACAAAGTAATTATCATGCTGCTCTACAGCACGCGCTATGCGAAGAAATAGAGGACGAGACATTCTAAACCTGAGTTAAAGAAAAAGAAAAAGAAAATGTTGGAGCTTCATATTGATGGATGCAGAATGTGAGGGGAAAGGGACAATTCTGCATACCTGCACCGAAAGAAAGAAGCGTCATATGTTGGAGCTTCCGAAAAATAATCATTGTGCAACCTCCGATCTCCAGCTTCTCTATCACGATAAATATACTGACGACCAGGTACAGAGCCCCCCCATTGTGGAGTATGCATAGCCAGGTATTGAATATGAGCTTGATGTAGTGCAAGGCCGAGTTCAGGCTCGTCATCATCATCCGACGAGGACGACGAGTCTAAGCGAGAGAGTCTGCTCATTTGAAATATAGCCTTGTGTGTCCTATATTCAGCAGCAAAAAATTAGAGGCCAAGTAAATTTCCAAGAACTGGAATGATAAACTAAGCAGTAGAATCACAACACAAAATGTAATTGCATTTGCATCTATCTCTGTATTAAACAACAGCACAATCCCATCACATGGATTGAACAAAATCCTAATTGAGCAATCCAAATTGAGCAATATTGTCTCTGCATTTTCTTCTATCTCTGCATCGCACACACTACCTCAACCAGGTTCTTCTATCTCTAGCAGTCAGGCAAGCAGCTAGCACCCGCGTAGGCAAGCAGTCATGCAAGCATAGCAGAGCAGCACGCAGTCAAGCAGAGCATAGCAGGCCGGCCATGAGCAGTAGGCAGCACGCGCGGCCGCGAGCAGCAGCAGGTAGCATGTGCGGAACCGGCCGCCCGGGACGGGCCAGTACGCGTGGCCGCGAGCAGCAGCAGGCAGCACACGCGGAACCGGCCGACCAGGACGGGCCGTCCCTGCCCCCCTCGACCGTGGCCGCGGATGTGACCGCCGGCCCCATCGCCGCCGCCGCAGGATACCGGATCTGCAGGTACCCTTTTCCCTCCCTTCAATAGACTAGATCGCCACCGGAGATGAGAAATCGACGTACCTCGAGCGGGGAAACCGTCGTGCGTGGCGCGAGGAAAGTTCCGTGGACGCGCGGGAGGGTCGGCCGGCCGAGCCGTCGCCGGATGAGGGTGAGGAAGAGGAGCTCCTACATGTGAGGGTCAGACGGGAAAAAATGAGGTACCCTTATCTCGCAGGGGTCGGATGAGAGGTCGATTGGAGCTGTTTTTTTTACGTTTTTCCCCTCAAAGATGAGGTGAGGGCTGAGAAAAGGCCTTGGTTGGAGTTGCCCTTAGCAAGAGCTCCCCCTAAATCTTTGCATTCAACACATTGTGCACAAGTGTGATAAACAAAATCCCGTGATGCATATGACATAATATCACAACAATAAAGTGAGAAATAACATCCAACAAACATCCATAGCATCACACATAGATAAATAGGTTCTTACATCACACTAGCATTCATAAGTCTTACAAATTTAAATAAGTTCACTTGGCACACCAACATCCATCACACCAACACAAATAATTTCATACATGTCCACAAGCCTAAGATAGATAGATAGATAGATAGATAATGGATGATACAATACATCTCTCACATGAACCAATGAGTGAGCTCACTCCCCCTTTGGCATCAAGCGCCAAAAAGAGGAGGCCCTTCAATTGTCGTCGTCATGTGGAGAGTGGACAGCTGGAGGAGAGTCTTCTTCTTCGTCGGTTTCGCCTCCACCAAAGTCCTCATCGTCGATGTCGGCCGGAGGCGCTCCATACATCATAGAGGCTTCACCATATGCCTCCCAAGGATTGTAGAAGACCGGTGGAGGAGGAAAGTCCATGGGCTCACGAACGGGAGAGTGCTCAATGTCGTGCCGTGCAAGCAAGGACTTCTGACAGGTCTCTAGCTTAATGAGCTGCTCATCAACATGCTACCTGTGGGCACAGATCTCCTGTGCATTGTGCCTTCCCACATTCAAGCAAGCAAAGAGTCCCTGAGATAGAAAGTTGAGGACACTCTTCTTCTTGCCACCGGAGGGAGGAAGACCCTTAGAACTAGATGGTCCCTGAGAAGATGATGGTGCATAATAGGAGGATGGGCCAGCTGAGGAGGGTCCTGCTGAGGAGTGGGGCCTCGGAGGGGCATGCTTGCCCAACTTAAGTAGACACTCAATGTTGCCCTTGTTCGGCCTATAGAAGGTGTGAACCTTGTCAGAGATGATATCCACTCCAATGACCTCACATATCATCTTGAAAATCCATGGAGCATACTTGCAAGACATGTTGGCGGACACATAGTTCACAATGATCTCTTCCCATATGAAGTCAAACACACTGAAAGGCTCTTGACAGAGAGCCATCTTCACTAGCAAGTTCTTGGAGATGTTTGAGATATTGTAGTTGTCACCCATCTTAGGACTCAAAGTGTATCGAAAGAATTGATTCAACATCCTATAGAGAGGTTTCATCCCATGAGTAGTCCCAAACTCAATGTTGCCATAAGCACTATCATTCGTGAAAGCCATCTCGCTATCAAGAGAGATGTCACCACCATGAATCTTCCCATATCCAAGATCTTGTGGGCTAAAGCCAAGTATCTCTGCAAACCTCTCATAGGTGACAGATGTAACACCCCTGGTGTTTACTTTACTTAATCAAAGGGGTTAAGCCATAGTTAAGTGAGTTAAGCCCTAAAGGCCGAGAACCTCCTTCTATTGGCTTGACCATATCTCAAATTTTATGTAACAACTTGAAAATCGACCAATATGAAAAGTGTTTGTTATCTCCGGGAACACAACTTTGTAAATTAATGGCATTCAAGATTTTGAGTGGAAAGCCCTCAAAAATTGAGTCAAAACCCTTCTAAAAATGGTCAAACCCTACCTTTCTCTGGAACTTTGGCTATATATTTAAAGCTTTCTTAATAACTTCAAATTCTGCCAATATAAAAGTTGTGCAGTTTTTCCAGAAACACATTTCACATGTAGAGTGGCATTTCAAATTCTAAGTGGAAGATGCTAAAAAACTTGGTCAACGCTGCTTTGAACAGTAAATCGAGTTCTGCATCCTACCAACTTCGACTGACGTTCCCGGCCAAACTATAGCTCAAACACCATGTCGCCCTTTGTAAAAGTTGTAGCTGGTACTTCAATCTGCAACTTTCGTTTTTGGAGATTTTGAAGTTTAGTTCAAATTTTTGGAGTTTGAGCGGTTTAAAACTGGCCGCCACGCAGCCATCGGCCGGCCGGCCTGCCCCAACGTCCGCTCCGTCAGCGTATTTCGTCAGTACGTCGTCACTACAGAGGGCCCACACAGTCGCATGTCCCACACACATCCTGGACAAGTGTACCCGAGCCCCCCCTCGAACTGGCCAGGTGGACATCGCGTCGTCGACCGCGCCGTCTCGGTGTACACGCGCCCGGCCACCGCGCCGTGAGCTGCCGCTGCCTGGCACCTGTCCGGCCAGCTGCCCTCCAAGGGTGAGGTGGACATCCGCCAGACCTGCCACACCTCTCCTCCCCGTTCCTCAGTCACTTCCCTGAGCAAAGACCGAGCCGGGATTGCCCGAGCTCCCTCTCCTGTCTGCCATGGCCGCCGGATGATGAGCTCCTCCCTCCGGTCGCTCCCATAATCCATTGACCACACCCCACCCCCGCGACTCCCCTACATCTTCCCTGGCCACCAGACCGACTCCACGGACGGTCACCTCACTAGAGCAGAGGTAGAGGCGGCCTCAGATCTGCCGCGCCGCCGTTCTCCATCACTGGAGCACCTCCCGACCTCCGGACCGCCTCAAATCGAACCCTAGGTGAGCCTCCATCACTCCCCCGCACTTTCGCTGGTCAATCTCGCCGCCGGCTCGCCGGATTTTGGACCTCACCGCCGGCCGGTGCGCCCAGGGACTGCATTGCAGTACCTGAGATCTTTCCAGGGTCCTAGATGCAAGAACCAGGGACCTGTTCGTAAATACTAAGCTGCAGATCTAGATCCAAAACTCAGAAACTTATAAAATCGATATAAAATTACAGAAAAATCAGAAAAATTCAAATCTAATTTTGTTATGTTTCTGGTGAAGAACTCTACCTTTTCTAGAAAGGTTGTATATGATTTTTGTCTGTAGTTTTTGAATGAAAATTCAAACTCAGATTGAGGTGTTTTTGATGTGAGCTAAAATGTACTCATGATATGGAAGTGAACTTTAATTTGGATATGATGTTCTTTATGGCATGTTTAGATTGGTGACCAAAGTTGACGTGAGTTTGATGAGTGGATATTTAGTTATGATTTATGTAATCTTTATGCTAGATTAAACTTGATGCTTTTTATAGCCCCTTTAATGAACTTTCTCTAAGCACAAATGCACCCCATGGCTTTGTTATGATGAGATGTACCTCTGTTAAAGTGGATGAAATTTTAGGATGTGTTTTGATGCTTGCTTTGGATTTAATCTTGCTTAGGAATTTAAATTAATAACTTGAAAAATAATTTGAATCTACACTTGTGCTTTGGCCAGAGGCTTATAACGGACATGAATGGCATGTAGTAGAAAGTTGAGACCAAAAAGATTAATAAATCTTTTTGTAGGATATATTTGAGTTATGCTAGGCTGATTTTTGTCTTTTTCATATAAATTAATATATATGTAATATGGAGCTAAACTTTAGTATGTGAGCTTAGTTTAGGTATATGTTGCTGTGTACCAAAGTTTAGGACCATTGGAAGTGTATTTAATTTAATATGGATTCTTGATGGAAGGCTAGCTAGATTTTAAGTAAATAGTATTTGCTCACCTTTATGTTTGAATTGAAAATGTTATGTAATGTTTCTGTTTCAAATCATTAAACACACCACCTTGCTGTTTTGTGAATTTAAGTAATTTAATTTGCTTAGATGTGTATACAATCACCATCAAAGTAACTTTTAATTAACCACCACACCACCCACACCACCCCATGTTCTTTATGAGAAAAGTAGTGTGTGTTTAGATGAATGTGGCCAATAAGAGTTAGTTTTGGTGGTAATTGTCCCAACCTCACCATCACCTAATGCATATGTATGTGTAACGTGTAGACTTGCCGGACAGAACGTACACGCTAGTCCAGGAGGGTGAAGGAGTAGCTGAGTGTGAAGTGAACCAAATCTGTGTGCAGCAAGATCTGGGCCAAAGCCCAGAAGAGCCCAAGGCTGTAGTAGTTGAAGAAGAGGAAGGCAAGCGCCGGATTGCATTAACCCATATTTTCTAACTCACAACTTTTCTTTCGTATTTATGTATGTATGTGCATTTAAGTTTCAGGAATTGATTTGAAACCTTATATGCATAATCCTTAGGTTCCTATGCTCTTTTACTAGTATGCTAGGTCGCTAGTGCCATGCTTTAAGGACACGGTACAAGTCGAGTGATGTCTCATTGCTCGCGAGATATAGGTTACTTATGTTGGAATCATAAGTTTGGTTAAACTGACTCGCTCATGTGGTAAGAGCAATGGGTTCGGTCTCGACCGAGTAGTATGTGTTGGTTAAGCTTTTGAACGTACCAAGCACTTGTCGGGAATGGGACCGGTAAGCCTAGTACGTAATGAACCAGTGCGGGAACTTTATCGCTACTAATCTTGAGGTGCGCCTCCAGGCTTGCTCCCTGTAGTGCATGCGTGTGTCTGGACGTACTTTGTGGGGCGTACCAGCAAACTTTGTACTTAGGATTGTAGCTTCTGATCCTAAACTGAGGGAATGATGGGAACCACCTGGTCGGGGTATACCCTGTATTCGATTTTAATTGGTTTCTTGGGGTATACCTTCTTCCGTGTGTTTGGGTTGTACCTTGCAAGGTTTATAAATTCGATCGATCGTTGGTCTCTCACCGTTTTCTGAGACTGCTTAACCACTGACTACCCCATCTTGTATTATGGAACAGATGGATTAATTTTGATGCTTGAATAATATTGTTTGCACAACTGCTTGAATAGTTTAGGTGCTTACCTAGAATGGTTAATCTACTAGAATTTGAGATAAAATTTGGAAATAAGGATCAACTCTTAGTCGCTTTTGGCAAAACAAACTCACCAACCAAAAAGCCTTGCATGTCTAGTTTTAATTTATTTTGTAGGGTAAGTCTTGCTGAGTATTAGAATACTCAGCCTTGCTTGTGTTGATTGTTTTCAGGTAATGATATTTGGCCTGGCACTATCCTTGCGGTTGGGAACTTGAATGGGAGAATGGTGATGACGATGAGTGATATGCTATGGATGGCCTCCCATGTGTATCATACGCCTAGTTTACTTTTCCGCTGTTGAAACTCTAAACTTTTACTTTTATGCATGAAACCTGGTTTGTAATAATTTAACCCTGTGGGCTATTCTATAAATTAAATTCGTACTCTGGACCCCCCTTCATGTGGGCTTTGTTGCATATTATCGATCCTGTGTTGTAAGTGATTCACCGGGCTTGACCCGGCAGGGACGACAGAATACTTCCTTATTATCGCTTAATGGCCAAGTGGACCGACTTAGGTGATAATACAGAATTATTTTAGACGGTTCTGTCACAACAGAGAGGGGCTTTCCCTGAATGGTCCAATAGAAAGTCTTGGTTTCACGCTTGACATTAAGATCGGCATAGAACTGAGCCACCACCTCTTCATTCCAATCAAGATTCATAGGCATGATATGAGCCATTCCCTTAGCATAACAAACATCAATGGCCTCATTCACAGCTGGCACCCTAAGTGACCTCAGATGATCCTAATGGATAGATTTCATGTCAACTGTGAGATTTGCCTTAGAGAGAATAAGCGACTCATACCAGTCCGCATGAAACTTGAGCCAAAAGCGGATGTCTTGGGTGAACTCCTTTTGGTACTTAGCAGGGTCATCGTACCTTTCCTTGTAGACATCATGAGTGCCCTTGGTATAGTCCACCATGCGCACAATCCCTGAACGAGGAGGCTTGTTAGGCCTCAAGGTGAACTCCGATAGGGTGTCCAAGGAGATGTCCTCGTAGTCATCATAGTGATCATCCGGTTCATGTGCACGCTTGGTGCGGGCTCGATGACCTTGCTCGGTAGAGCGACGAGGAGCAGTAGGAGGGTCAGTACGACCACGACCACAGGGACGTTGAGAACCCGTCCCAACCTTCCTCTTCCTTTGAGCGATAGGAACATCATCATCGGATTGCTCCTCCGCAACTTGCTTGCCTTCACGTGCCATCTGTGAGATTTAGATAACTAGAATGAGATGACATGAAAGGATTCTTGAAATCATGGTAGAAGATATGGTTTGAATCAAGTCAGCTGTAGTGGCATTTGTCGGTACTTCCGAACTAGGGCCGGTAGTACCGCACCCGTCGGTACTTCCGAGCCTAGGTCGGTAGTACCGATAAATGCCGTGCAGTGGCAATAATCCAAGAATCAAGAGATTCCACCAACTAAAGTTTCTAAGATCATAGGCATGAGTTCTAGGACTAGTATTGAGATGATTCCCTAAAGCATTGGTCCTAGAAACAACGGCATTGAGAGATCGGGGAAAAGGATTTTGAATGGAATACCTTGAGTTCTTCCCGCGCGAGATCGAAGGAGTGTTGGGGAGGAAATGGATCCCCACGAGATGGAGAATCCAAATATCCCCCAAGCTTCAAGATTCCACAGTGAAAACTTGAGATCCCCTCGAACGGATTTGAGTTGGGAGAGGAGAGGGGCGGCAACGATTGGAAAGGATAAGTTAGGGTTTGGCCTGCCCCCGCGGGGCATTTATACCCGCTGGTCGATTATCGGTAGTACCGGTCCAAGGTCGGTACTACCGAGCCCTAGAGAAAATTCAGACAGAAGAGTCTTATCGGTAGTACTGGTGTGGGGTCGGTACTACCGGGGGTCTGGAAAAACCTGCGAGTGGACCTTTATCGGTAGTTCCGGCCTTGTGCCGGTATTACCGGGACTTTTCGAAAATCCAACAGTAAGGCTTTATCGGTAGTTCCGGCCTTGTACCGGTACTACCATGGAGTTTGATATGATTCGAGATAGATTCAGAATGTGAGCTGAAAGTGGTAGAGAGAATAGGCTATAGACATGTAGAGCAACCATAATATTTGGTGATTAGACACAATCAATCAAGCAAAGTAATAATCACCAAAGACTATGGAAAGAACCAATTTTGTAAGACTCACACAAAATTAAGAAAATAAATCATTTTTCTCTATATCTAGGCAACAAACAATTGTGTGCAATAAGTCAAGCCAAGTTATGAGAATCCAAGATATTTAGCTTACTCCTCAAAGCACAAAACCTTTGCTCATCTAGAGGCTTAGTGAAGATATCGGCAAGTTGACTCTCTGTGCTTACATGACGTAGAGCAATATCTCCCTTAGCCTCATGATCCCTTAAGAAATGATGTCAAATATCTATGTGCTTTGTTCTAGAGTGTTGCACCGGATTGTTTGCTAGCTTGATGGCACTCTCATTGTCACACAAGAGTGGAATCTTACTAAACACACAACCGTAATCACTCAACGTTTGCTTCATCCACAAGAGTTGTGCACAACACGCACTGGCCGCCACATACTCGGCTTCGGCCGTGGACAAAGCAACCGAATTTTGTTTCTTAGAGCTCCATGACACCAAAGACCTACCAAGAAATTGACAAGTCCCCATTGTACTCTTTCGATCTACTTTGCAACCGACATAGTTCGATCGGAATAGCCAAGTAAATCAAAAGTGGAGCCCTTGGGATACCATAAGCCTAGGTTAGGAGTGTGAACCAAATATCTAAAGATTCTCTTAACAGCCATTAGATGACACTCCTTAGGATTAGCTTGAAATCTTGCGCACATGCACACACTAAGCATTATATCAGACCTAGATGCACAAAGGTAAAGGAGGGAGCCAATCATAGAGTGAAATACCTTTTGGTTGACCGACTTCCCTTCTTCATTGAGATCAACATGTCCATTTAATGCCATGGGAGTCTTGATGGGCTTGGAATCGGCCATGTCAAACCTCTTGAGCATATCCTTCACATACTTGGTTTGACATAAGAAAGTCCCTTCCTTCAATTGCTTGATTTGAAACCCAAGGAAGAACTTCAATTCGCCCATCATAGACATCTCGAATCTCTTGGTCATGATCCTACTAAACTCTTCACAAAACTTGTCATTAGTAGACCCAAAGATAATGTCATCAACATAAATTTGACAGACAAAGATATCTTTTCCCGTTCTTTGAATGAAAAGAGTAGAATCGGCTTTGCCTATCTCAAAACCGTTCTTGAGAAGAAAATCCTTAAGGCATTCATACCATGCTCTAGGAGCTTGCTTGAGCCCATAGAGCACCTTATGGAGCTTGTACACATGGTTGGGGAAGTTTGGATTTTCAAAGCCCGGTGGTTGGTCAACATAAACTTCTTCTTGGAGAGGTCCATTCAAGAATGCGCTCTACACATCCATTTGATGAAGCTTGAAGTCATGATGAGTAGCATAGGCCAAGAGTATACGAATTGACTCAAGCCTTGCTACCAGAGCATAAGTCTCTCCAAAGTCCATGCCTTCAACTTGAGTATAGCCTTTGCCCACGAGCCTTGCCTTGTTCTTTGTGATGACACCAAATTCATCTTGCTTGTTCCTAAAAACCCATTTGGTGCCGTCACATTTTGCTTGGGTCTTGGCACCAACTCCCAAACTTCATTCCTCTTGAAGTTGTTCAACTCTTCCTCCATAGCAATAATCCAATCCGGGACCTCAAGAGCTTGTTCCACATCTACTGTGGTATCAACATGTGACAACCCCATCCGAGATAAGTCCGTACTATCACTTAGACTGGTCCACTTTGGTCATTAAGCGATAATAAAGAATTATTCTGTTGAGTGTTGTCGGGTCAAGCCCGGTAAATCACTTGAATTAACACACAGAGGATCGAACACGCATACATTAAAACCCCAGGGAAGGAGAGTCCAGAGTACCTTACAATTTAATTCTAATCTTCCCCATAGGGTCAACTTATTACATTTCATAGTTCATAAAATGATAAACAATGGTTCAGAGTTGTAAATGACAGCGGAAATAAACTACGATAACTTGGCATCATGGGAGGCCACCCATAACGCCATTACTTTTCGTCTTTCTCCCATTCCAGCTCCCAGCCGGGTGAGATCTCGCCAGGTCAATCAACATTACCTGAAACAACATATATAGCAAGGTTGAGTATACTAATACTCAGCAAGGCTTACCCATCTTAAAATAAAAGACTTATCCTTCTAATCATGCTTGGCTTTTGGCTATTGGGTTTGTTTTGCCAAAAAACGACTAAAGAGTTAATCCTTACTTTCAAAATTTTAGCTCACGTTCTAGTAGATCAGTTATTACTAGATAAGCAACTAATTCAAGCATACTTGTGCAAATAATTAATCAAACATCAAGTTTCTCAATATTTCATCATGGAGGGATTATCATGGTTAGAGGGTTAAGCTATTCTCGGATAACGGTGCGAGGCCGACGATCGATCGATTAATAACCTTGCAAGGTGAACCTAAACATACAGAAGAAAACCCTCACAAAGAGTGATTTCAACCAAACGGTTCCCGTCATTCGTCGGATTAGGATCAGATGCCACAGTCCTAGGTACATAGCTAGCTGGCATGCTTCACACTAGCATCCAGCGTCACCATGCACCACAGTTTGCAAGACTGGGGCAGCAGCCCAAGAGTAGTAGCCTAAAGTTCCCGCACCGCGTCATTCAGGTACTAGGTTTACCGTACCCATGTCCGACAAATGTTTAGTACTTTCAAATGCTTAATCTCTTAACCATTGGACCGGAGCCCAAAATCCCATGCTCTTACCACGTGAGCAATTCAGTTTAACAAGTCTTATGATTCCAACATAAGAACCTATTCTCGCGAGCGAAGTACATCACTCGACTTGTACCGGGTCCTTAGTGCATAGCAGCTATCGACCTAGCATACTAGTAAAAGATCATAGGTACTTAAGGATCATGCAACTAGGGTTTCCATTCAACTCCTGAACGTAAATCATAAGTTCGGGAATTGTAAAGAGGAAACACATAGGTGTATGTTAAACCGGGGCTTGCCTTTACTAGCAAGTTAGTAGGAGATCTTCCGAACTTGGTTCCTTCCCTCGTACGGTCCGTCACCTTGATCCGGGACGAGCTCGGAGCTAACGTCGGAAGGTTCTACACGTAAAATGCATATGCAACAGTTAAATGGTGATGTGAGTTTATTTATTTACCAACATCTTATGTAAGGTGTTAAGCTTTCCATATTCCTTTAAATAGAATATATTCAACATACTCTTCCATAAAGATTACTCAACAAAGTTTATTTATTAAGTAATTATTTCAGGGTGATGGTGTGCATATATATGAAAACAACTTATCATTATCACACAAACATTTGAGTTTCATCACAGAGGTCCAAGATAGCAATTCTTATGGGTAAAGCTCACACAAGCTTTTAAAGAAAAGATTTCTTCATTTATCTTATTACATATATATATTAGTTTCATTCCAAAAAATCATTCTGGTAAAACCATGCAGCAAAACACAGTGAAACCTTTTGTACAAGCACATAACAATTCAACAGAACCACTGTTAAACTTTTATCACATTTAGAGCTATGTGCAGAGCATGAAAAATACAACATTTTAATCAAGGCAAAAGCAAGAATATTAAATACAGAGAAAACTACTCATGCATTGGTGCTCAAAATTTATACAGAGCGTTTAGGGGTTAAAACTAGCTTCCATACCAAAAATTAGGTTCAGAACTCATTTTATACATATTACACAAAAATAACCATTTTCAGTCTATTTAAACATAAGAAAAACATAGAGGCACATATATGACTGAAAAGCAATCCAACTTTCTACCATATCACAAACAGGGTATAAACAAGCACTGGACCAAAGATAGGCATTATTTGACCAATAGAAACTGAGATGTGGATTTTACTTCCTAAACAAGCATCATTCAAAAACAGATATTTAAATAGCTTATAAATACATGATAAAATTACTAGCAGCACACAATATCATAACAAGATGATATCCAAAAGATGGAGCACAGAAAACGTACACATGAAACTGCAAGAAAAAGATACATAGATCTAGTCATAAAGCAAAATAAATCATAACCATAGATTTACTCAGTAACTTTGTGCAAAAACTTAGGTATAGCCTTTTCAAACACTGACTAGCAACATATCCAAAGCTCAAGTCTAGCACAAGTGTACAACTCAAGTTATGAACAACCACATATGAACTGGTTTCAATTTTTCATTCAAAAACTATTCAACAAAAGTATATATAGCCTTTGTAAAAGATGTAGTTCTGCTCATAAGGAGACCAGCAAAATTGGTTTTGCATTTTTACAATTTTTCTGTGATTTTTTGTGATGTTTCAAAGATCTGCTCAAAACCAAAGAAAAGGATAGAATCTATTTGCAGACAGGCCCTCACAAAGATTTGTCTATTCACAACCATGCCCTCGGTTTGCACAAAACTCCCTGGAACTTTTACAATCGTTACACGGGTGCCCTTGGTGGCGCAGGGGAGCTCGTCGGCGGCGATGGCCGGCCGGACTTGGTCCACAAGCGGCCCGGGGGGTGCACAGGTGCTCACCAGGGATGGATTGGAGGAGGTGGCCGGGACGGAAACTGCTCCGGTGAGCTTTGGCGGCGAGGCTGAGGTGACGCGGCCGCCGCGGCTCTGATTCGGGCGAGGAGAGGGGTTGTGCAGGGCAAGGTGCGACTGGGGAAGCTTCAGGGGGTGCTCGTGGGTGTGGGAGCGAGTTCAAGGAGTGGTGAGGGTCACGGGAAGGTAGAGCTCGCCGTGGAGGTGCCAATGGCGGGCACGGCGGCGGTGGACAGGTGACGGTGGTGTGTCTGCGTGCATGAGCCGGTGCAGCCCTTTTTATAGGCGATGATGATGACGACTCGACGATGTGTAGTAACCATCGTGCAAGACGGGGCGCGAGCGTGCGCGCGTTAGGCGCGTACGGCGGCCTCGCGGTTCGCCGGGCGGTGATGGTCGGTGCGGTGCGGCCTACAGGGGCTCGGCACGTGGCTGAAGGGGAGTGGGCACGGACGTCGGTGCATGTGGGTCCCCGCGTGCATGCTCAGAAAGTACCTCGGTGGTCGGACCGCCGAGCAGAGGCGTGCCTCGGCGTGCGTGCGTCTGGCGGCCGACGTGGCCGGCGCGACGGCGTCATGCGCGAGGACGTGTTCCGGCGCGGGATCATTTCGGTGAGGCACTGTTTGACTCGATTTTTCTCCAGATTTCGGCAACAAAGTGCACCAAGTGCCAATAACCAAAGTTGTAGAGCAAGGATCCACCTACAACTTTCTCAAAGGCTGATGGGTGTTTGGATCAACAGATTTTGCACAAATTGCAGGCAAACATCAGGATTTTCTTGGCGTCTATGAATAGTGATGGCAGACTTTGACCAAGATTTTCAACATCATTCACTCAAAATTAGCCATGCCATCCAAAAGGAAAATTGTGTCCCTCGAAAAGATGAACGACTTTTATTTCGGCTGATTTTGAAGTGTTTAGATGGAATTTGGAGAACGCGTCAAAAGTTCTCGCAAGGAGCCAGGGTTAAAGGGGTAACTAGGGTTTATAAGGGTGCTTTGACCAAGTGTTGACCATTCTTGATCAAGTTTGACCAATTGTTGACCATCAAGGTTGGTTGGCTCAGTTTTTGACCCAGGTTGACCAAGATTTGACCAAAGTCAATGTGTTTGACTTGGTTGACCAGTCATTAGTGTTAAATAACCCTAGTTGAAAACCTGGGGTGTCACACAACACAACCGGTGGTTTTGTTGAAAACACGATAGGCATGTTTGTTAGTTCCATAACCAATGAGAAAACCTTCATCAACCTTGGATGCAAACTTTGAAGCTTTGGGTTTCTTGTTAAGTATGAAACACTTACACCCAAAGACTCTAAAGTAGTGCACACTAGGTTTCTTACTAGTGATGATCTCATAGGAAGTCTTGTTCAAGTACTTGTGGAGGTAGAGGCGGTTGGCGGCATGGCACACGGTGTTGATGGCATCTGCTCAAAATGAGTCCGGAGTCTTGTACTCATCAAGCATTGTTCTTGCCTCTTCAATCAATGTACGGTTCTTCCTCTCAACAACGCCATTTTGTTGAGGAGTGTATGGAGCGGAGAGTTCATGCTTGATGCCTTCTTAATCAAGGAATTCTTCAACTTGAGTGTTCCTAAACTCCGAGCCATTGTCACTTCTTATGTTCTTGACTTTAAGCTCAAACTCATTTTGAACTCTTCTTATGAACTTCTTGACCATTCCCTTTGCTTCACTTTTATCATGTAAAAAGAATACCCAAGTGAAACGAGAAAAGTCATCAACAATTACAAAACCATATTTGTTACCACCGATGGTTATGTAGGCAATTGGTCCAAACAAGTCCATGTGTAGTAGCTTCAACAGTCTTGATGATGATAGGATGTTCTTGGCGGGATGATGCGCTCCAACTTGCTTTCCCGCTTGACAAGCACTACACAACCTATCTTTCTCAAAAACAACATTTGTTAGTCCTAGGATGTGCTCATCCTTTTGAAGTTTGGCCAAGTTCCTCATGCCAACATGGGCTAGTCGGCGATGCCATAGCCAACCCATGTCGGATTTTGCCACTAAGCAAGTCTTAGGGTCCACTTTTACTTTTGTGAAATCCACATAGTAAAGCTTTCCCCTTAGATGACCCGCAAAGACAATAGAGGAATCCTGCCTTCTAGAGACAGTCACACCCTCTTTGGTAAAGAGACAATTGTAGCCTTTCTCACAAAGTTGTGAAACCGACAACAAGTTGTACCCTAAACCTTGAACATGATAAACATCTTCAATTAAATTTATTGTTGAGATAGCAATTTTACCTAGACCGATAACATCTCCTTGACCATTATCACCATAGATGATAGTTTCCGTAGGGGTGTCATAATGCTCAAGGGATGCAAACAAGCCTTCAACTCTGGTCATATGATTAGTGGCTCCACTATCAATCAACCATGCGGTTCCACTGGAGGTGTAGGCCTACAAAATAAGTTTAAGCTTTTGGTTCAGGTACCCAAAAAGATTTGGGTCCTTGGAGGTTAGAAGCATAAACTTTTGGAACCCACACACTCTTTCTCATGGCCTTCTTGGCGTAGGCTCCAACATACTTGACCACCATTTTACCATTGTGGTCCAAGGTCACAACATAGTCACAAGTGTAGTTGGGAGAAGGCTTGTGTTCCACCACACTATTCGGTGCCTTTGATGGAGAATTAACCCCACCATTTCCTTTTGTGATGTTCACAACCTTTGGTTTGTCTTGTGTTGTGGTAGAGGTGGTTACTCCATGGGCAATGTCCATAATAGTGTTGATGTAGCCTTCTTTGTTCAACAAGGGGATCTCATGCCCTTTCACCACCATTCTACCATTGACCTTGTTGTCCTTATAGTGCCCAAGTCCTCTAGTGTCAATTGCCTTGGGTATGGACTTGGTACCAAACTTACCTTGGTTGACCAACATATTCAACCGGACAATCTCCTTATCCTTACTCTTAGTTGTTTCCTCTAGCCTTGCAAGGTTAGTCTTGAGAGCATTTATATCAACATTAGAGCATATAGAACAACCTTTGCTAGTGGAGGCATTAGAGTCAAATTTTGCCTTAGGATTGGCTTTGGTGCTTTCCCAAAGAGTACTATAGTTTGCTTCAAGATTTTTGTGTTTATCCGTCAAGCGTGAGAAGCTTGTTTGAAGCTCACTATGAGTGGTCTTTAGGGAAGCTAAAGATTCATTTGCCAAAGTGAAGTCATTTGACATCCTCTTGTTAGAGTCAGTGGCCAAGGACAAGTCCATGGTCAACTTCTCCACCTTAGCTTTCTTCTCAGCAAGGGTTTTCTCTAGAGTAATGTTTCTTTCCTTTTCAAGGATAAGCAAGTCTTCTTGCTCATGGAGAGTCACCTTCTTTTCCTCTAATTTGTCCAAAAGCTTTTTAATTTTTTATGGCCCTTTTTACCAAATTGTTTTATCATGTTGACCTCCATTTCTTTTTCCTCATCTAGGTTGTCTATATCATTACTAGGTGTGGATGATGATGAGGTGAGAGAGGATGAGGTGGTTGATTCTTGTACCTTGCTCCCTCTTGCCATGAGGCAAGAGTGAGAGTTGTCCTCATCGTCGGAGAAGTTGTTGAAGAGGCGTGGTGAAGATGCTCCTTGTGCCATGGCAATTGTTGCCATGCCTTGCTTCTTTGGTTCTTCATCTTCATCACTTGAGTCCCATTGTTGACCCACGTGAGCACGCCCTTGGTACTTGTTCTTGTACTCTTTGCTCTTCTCCTTGTACTTCTTCGTCCTCATTCTTGTTCTTATTCTTGGGACACTCGACAATTAAATGTCTATACTCTCCACACTCATACCATTTTCTTTGAGACTTCTTCTTTCTATCATCACCACCTTTCCTTGATGCCTTGAACTTCAAGAACTTCTTGTCAAAGGTGGTTTCTTCATCGGTGCTTCCTTCTTCACTTGAATCTTCATTCTTGGTCTTGGAAGTCTTGGGAGTCTTGGGCTTCACTTCCACCACTTCACTAGAGCTAGCATTGAGGGCTAGACTCTTGTTCACTTTCAAGCTAAGTGACTTCTCCACATCTTGATCAACTAGCTCTTGATGCAAGATTTCACCAAGAAGTTGATTGGGAGTCAAGTTGTAGTAGTTTGGGTCTCTTCTTATCATGGTTGCTAGGTTTGGGTTCTTCGGGGTGAAAGCTCTTAGCAACTTCTTTGTGACCTTTTCGTCTTCCCAATCATTGCTTCCTAGTGCTCTAATGTCCGAGACGAGGAGCATTAGCCTATCATACATTTGCCTCACGGTTTCTCCATCCTTCATGATGAATAGCTCAAGCTCTCCGTGGATCAAATCAATCTTGCCTCGTCTCACATGATCGGTCCCCTCATGTGCTTCCTTGAGTGTGTCCCAAATCACCTTGGTAATTTAGATGTTCCGAACTTTGTTGAACTCTTGAGCACACAAGGATCCCGTGATAACTCTTGTTGCTTGTACATTGCAGTGGAGGTCTTGTTCATGCTCTATTGTAAGAGCTTCACCTTCGGCGGGAATTGTCACACCTACACACACAATCTTCCAAAGAAAAGGGTGAAGCCCGTAAAGGTGTATTTGCATATCATAAGCCCATTTGGGATAGTCTTTCCCATCGAAGTGGGGAGGCTTTCCCAAATGTACAGAATAGAATTTATCGTTAGAATTGTTGCCCAGAATGTGTCCATAGTGGAAGGACACTTCATAGTAGCCGGAATGAGAGTGCTTTGCCTGCTCCTTCTTGATCATCTTCTTGAGGAGCTTCTTGGCCATCTTCTTTGCCTTCTTCTTCTTCTTCTTGACCTTCCTTCTTTTCTTCGCCACTTTCTTTGCTTAATCGTCACCATCATTGATGTCCTCATCACCCGAATCGGAGTCCGAGTCGGAGTCGGAGGAGGAGTCATCAGAGCTCTCGACGTTGGATGGTGTACAGCTTGGGGCCTTCTCCATATCCCCTAGAGCAGCTCGGTTTTAGCGGCCTTGAGCTCTCTCTCTCTTGAGCTTCCTTGGTGGTGAGTTCTTGAGCGGAGAGTTCCACACCACTCCCCGACATCTTGATCCCTTAGCGGTTAAACCTAAATCAAGGGATTAGGCTCTTATACCAATTGAAAGGACCTTGTGATGCCTAGAGGGGGGTGAATAGGATCACTTCGAATTTCTGACACAATTGCAGCGGTTAAATCACAGGTCGGTACTTTCGGCGCTGTGTCGGTACTACCGAGGGGGCTCGGTACTACCAGCACAGGGGCGGAACTACCGACCAGGCAGAGTTGACTAAAACGAAATTCGAAAGCGAAAGCGATTCTAGCAATTCTACTTAAATCAAGAGTTGAGTTTAGATGCTAAGAACCTCCTGCAACCAAAGATACGAGTTGTAACACACTTAATATATAGATCGGGCCAAAACAAGCTTCTAGAGTTAGTAAATTGAGACAAACTCAAACAAGCAAGAGACAAGGGGTTTAATCCGAAGTTCACTTCCACAAAGGTAGTTACGTCTCCGTTGAGGATCCCACAAAGGGAGGGCTATCACCAAGAGCCTCTTGCCTCACACAATCCCCACAAAGGAAGATTGGTGCTCACTAAGAATTCTCCACTAAGGAGAGGGTAATACAAACGATCCCGGGTGCTCCACACAAAGAGGGCACTCAACGGGCGATGCCTAACCATCTAGAAGCAAGCTTCAAGAGTAACAAATGTGAATCGATTCCCGGAGATGCTTCAAGTGCTCTTGAGATGAAGGAGATGGATGGGTCACTCAAAGCTTCTCAATCTCACACCTAGAATCTCTTCCTCACTCAATCCCTAGCTCAAAGGACCAAGGATTGGCTCTAGGGAGGAGTGGAGAAGGGGAGTGAATGCTCTTGGGTGTGTTTGTCTCGGGTTAGGTCAGCAGCAAAAGAAGAAGGAGGTGTGGAGGTATAAATACCCACTCCCCAAAACTAGTCGTTACTATGCTGTGAATGCGATTTATCGGTACTACCGACCTCAGGTCGGTACTACCGAGGGTCCCCGAAAATAGAACCAGAGCAGCTTTCTCGGTAGTACCGACCTGGGGTCGGAACTACCGAGGGGCTCAGGAAAACCAGACAGTAAGGCTTTTATGGTACTACCGAGCTGGGTTCGGTACTACCAACAAAAGCCAGAACTTGCAGAAATAAAGGGTTTGTGTACATGTAGGCTTTGTGTCTCTCTAGGTTTTCTTGGTTCACCTTTCTAAGCACTTTTAGCATCTCTAGACGGTCAATTCGCATCCCCCTTGATAGTACGGTGTTTCCTATACTCAAATTCAAAAGATAAATCAAATTAAACCTCCAATTGAGCTTCAACACCGAATAGAAGATATGACTAGCTTCTTTTGATTAAATACAAATATTCTCCTTTTAATTCCTGCACACATCTCATTGAAAGCATTAATCCATCCAAATTATATTGTCATTATCACCAAAATAATTAGGAGCCTAGATGCACTTTCAGAGATGTGCTCATGAACCGGCCACAGAAGTAATCAATGAAGCAAATGCTTGGATTGAACCGGACCTATCTCTTGTTGAACATCCTTTGAGAATTCTTGATATAAAGGAAAGAAAGACTCGAAGGCAAACTGTAAAGATGTATAAAATATAGTGGAGTCATCATACTGTAGAAGAAGCTGCATGGGAGACGGAACATTATCTCAATGAAAAATATCCGGGTTTTCTTCAATCCAGAAATCGTAAGTTTCTTTTCCATACCTTTTGTCTTTTAATTCCGAATCTCCGGACGAGATTCTTCTTAAGGGGGTAGGCTGTAACATCCCTAATGTTTAGAGATCCTAATTTCATGTGTTAGCATCACCAAATCATGTTTAGCACTAATTGAAACACATTTGCCAAAGTCAACCCCCTAGTTCTTGGTCAAACTCTATAAGGCTTATACCCTTCTTTAGAACTTTAGCCTTATCTCAAAATTTCCTAATAAAACTTCAAAATATGCCAATACAAAAGTTTTTCGTTGTTTCCGGGAACACAACTTTCATAATTGGCGAACATTCAAATTTTGAGTGCAAGTTAGCCAAAAATAGGGTTGAAGCCCTTCTGAACAGTAAATCGCGTCAAGAAAATCTGAAACTTCGGCGTGCGTTCCCACTCAAACGAATCACCAAAACTTAGGTCAGCCATTTAAAAGTTGTAGCCCTATAGTTTCAATACAACTTTCGTTTTTGGAGATTTTCAAGTTCTATTCAAGAAATTTGAGTTTCACATCTAAACGAAATAAAAAGGGGCACCGAGCGTCGGCGTCGCCGTGCTCCCGCATCGCGCGCGCGCCGCGCTCCGGTGTACGGATGCCTCGCGTCCCTCGCTATGGACCCACGAGTCGTGGGGACTCCGAAGACCCGCGGGACCACGCGCCGCGTCCAGGAGCGAGGCCGCCGACCGGTCACGGGCCCCCTGGCCACGCGCCGTCGTGCGCCTGCGCCGCGCACCCCACTCGCATGCGGTCAGGGCCAGTTGGCCACCCTTGCTGGCGCCAATAGGCTTTCCATCTCCTCGTTTTCCCCTCCTCTTTCACAGCGAAATGAACCGAGCCGAGCAGCGCCGACATTGCCCTTGCCCGCTCCGCCGCTCGCCATAGCAGAGCGCCGCTGAGCTAGCCCTTCCACCCAATCCCGTCGAGCTCTCACCACTTCCACCCCTCCTCACACACCCAAGGAAGCCTCCCGTGCGCCGGCCTTGACCCGCAGAGCCGCCACCCGCCGGCTTTGGAGCCGAGGCGGTCTGCTCGGCCACCTCGCCGCCGCCGGCCATCACCGAGGGCTCCACTACCCCAACAACCGCCAAGAATCAGTCGAGGGTAAGTCCAAACCCCACCCTAGCCGCTCAACCGGCCAACTCCGGCTGGCCATCACCGCCGGCGAGGTCCCCATGGCCACCGGGGGTCACATTGCAAGGATCGATATTGTTCTAGGGTGTTTTTCGTAAACTAAGGGCCTTTGCGTAATATCAAAAACTTGTTCCAGGGACCCGGTTGTAAAAGGGATTCTTAGGTTTTCTCTGAAACTTAGAAAAATCATTAAAATCATAGAAAAATCAGAAAAATGCAAATCCAATTTTGTTGGGTTCCTGGTGAAGAACTCTACCTTTTCTATAAAGGTTGTATAGGATTTTTGTCTGTGGTTTTTGAATGAAAATTCAAGCTCAGTTTGAGGTGTTTTTTATGTGAGTTAAAATGTACTCATGATATGGAAGTGAACTTTGGATATGATGTTCTTTATGGCATGTTTAGATTGGTGACCAAAGTTGACATGAGTTTGATGAGTAGATATTTAGTTATGATTTATGTAATCTTTATGCTAGATTAATCTTGATGCTTTTTATAGCCCCTTTAATAAACTTTCTCTAAACACAAATGCACCTCATGGATTCGTTATGATGAGATGTACCTCTGTTAAAGTGGATGAGATTTTAGAATATGTTTTGATGTTTGTTTTGGATTTAATCTTGCTTAGGAATTTAAATTAAAAACTTCAAAAATAATTTGAATATACACTTGTACTTTGACCAGAGGCTTAGAATGAACATGAATGGCTTGTAGTGGAAAGTTGATACCAAAAAGATTAATAAATCTTTTTGTAGAATTTATTTGTGTTATGCTAGGCTGAACTTTGTCTTTTTCATATAAATTAAAAATATATGTACTCTGGAGCTAAACTTTGGTATGTGAGCTTAGTTTAGATATATGTTACTATGTACCAAAGTTTAGGACCGTTGGAGGTATATTTAATTTTATAGGAATTTTTTATGAAAGGTTAGATAGATTTCAGTAAATAACAAATTGTCATCTTTTTGTTTTTATTTTTGAAATGTGGTGAGGTGGTTTTGCTCAAAACCATTAGGACACACTCCTTGCTATTTTGTGAAGTTAGGTTATTTATTTTACTTAAATATGTACACATTCACCATCAAAGTTAACTTTTAATTAACCAACCACACCACCCATGTTCTTTATGATAAGAGTATTGTGTGTTTAGATGAATATGGCCAACAAGAGTTAGTTTTGGTAGTAGTTCTCCCACTCGCACCCTAACTTAATGCATGTGCATGTTTAACGTGTAGAACTACCGGACGGAACGTACACATTAGTTCCGGAGGGGGAAGGAGCAGCCGAGGATGAAGTGAACTATACTCGTGTGCAGCAAGACCTGGGCCAAAGTTCAGAAGAGCCCAAGGCTGTAGTTGAAGAAGAGGAAGGCAAGCACCGGATTACATTAACCCACATTTCCTAACTTACAATTTATTTTTCGTTTTTATGGGTATGTATGTGCATTTAAGTTTCAGGAGTTGATTTGAAACCTTAGATGCATGATTCTTAGGTTCCTATGCTCTTTTACTAGTATGCTAGGTCGCTAGTGGCATGCTTTAAGGACACGATACAAGTCGAGTAATGTCTCATTACTCGCGAAATATATGTTAATTATGTTGGAATCATAAGTTTGGTTAAATTGCTCATGTGGTAAGAGCAATGGGATAGGTCTCGACCGAGTAGTATGTGCTGGTTAAACTTTTGAACGTACCAAGCACTTATCGGGAATAGGACCGGTAAGTCTAGTACCTAATGAACCAGTGCGGGAACTTTATCGCTACAAATCTTGAGGTGTGCCTCCAGGCTTGCTACCTGTAGTGCATGTGTGAGTCTGGACGTACTTTGTGGGGCGTACCAGTAAACCTTGTACTTAGGACTGTAGCATCTGATCATAAACTGAGGGAATGACGGGAACCGCCTGGTCGAGGTATACCCCGCATTCGATTTTATTTGGTTTCTTGGGGTATATCTTCTTCCGTGTGTTTGGGTTTACCTTGGAAGGTTTATAAATTTGATCGATCTTCGGTCTCTCGCCGTTACATGAGACTGTTTAACCACTGGCTACCCCATCTTGTATTATGGAACGGATGGTTTAATTTTGACGCTTGAATAATATTATTTGCACAACTGCTTGATTAGTTTAGGTGCTTACCTAGAATGGTTAATCTACTAGAATTTGAGCTAAAATTTAGAAATATGGATCAACTCTTAGTCGCTTTTGGTAAAACAAACCCACCAGCCAAAAAGTCTTACATGTCTAGTTTTAATTTATTTTGTCAGGTAAGTCTTGCTGAGTGTTAGAATACTCAGCCTTGTTTTTGTTATTATTTTCAGGTAATGATACTTGGCCTGGCCATATCCCCTCGGGTTGGGAACTTGAATGGGAGAATGGTGATGACGATGAGTGATATGCTATGGATGGCCTCCCATGTGTATCTTACGACTAGTTTACTTTTCCGCTGTTGGAAACTCTGAACTTTTACTTTTATGCATGAAACATGGTTTGTAATAATTTAACCCTGTGGGCTCTTCTGTAAATTAAATTCGTACTTTGGACCCGCTTTCATGTGGGCTTTGTTGCATATTATCGATTCTGTGTTGTAAGTGATTCACCGGGTTTGACCCGGCAGATACGACAGAATACTTCCTTATTATTGCTTAATGGCTAAGTGGACAGACTTAGGCGATAATACGGAATTATTTTGGACGGGTCTGTCACAGACCACCGGCGGCGCTGGCCGCCTGGCGGAGGAGGAGAAGGGGCTGCATGAGGTGAGGCAGGACCGCGGCGGCGGAGCTCCAGCAAGATCGAGTAGGAGGAAAGAGACGGGAATCGAGAGGGAGGCAGGGCTGCGACGGTGGAGCTCTAGCAGGATCGAGCAGGAGGAAAGAGACGGGAGAGAAAAACGAGAGCGGAGCGGCTCCGTCCCTCAAATTTTGACGGACCGAGCGAACCCGCGTCTTGCGGGTATATTCCCTCTGGAGCCGCTCCGCTCCCGCCGTTCCCCATCCAAACAGCCGCGGGAGCAGGTCGGCTTCGCACTTGCTGCTCTCCGACCAAACACACACGAAAGAAGCGCGAGGATGCTTCGAATGGAATAATTATCAACTTGGGCAGGAAACAAAGTGTGAACAAAACGAAAGAGAGGCAGACATCTAGAACCTTCTGGCTGGAGTGAAAGCACCAATAAACTTTGACTAAATCAACATTGATGTACAATAGTACTCAACAATTACTCCATTCTGCCTCCAGGACGCAAACATGAAGACATATCCCAATCTCAACCGTTAGATCGTCTCGCGAATCGCACGATTTCGGATTTCCTGGCTCTCTACCGTACTACTAGCAACCTCGTGCCGCGCACGGGGGGTTTGCGGAGGTCAAACCGGGCACGTTGCCTGGCCATCACGGCCGCCCGTGTCCCGGGCGGGGTCCGTCGCACCGAAGCAAACGCGCGGCCGACGCCTACCCCCGCGAGGCCAGCGACGACCCACGCGGCCACGCGGTACGCCCTCGAGTATTTATCGTTCGGTCCCTCGAAAATCTCCCACGTTTGCATCTCCAACGGTCCAACCACCTGCCTCTCTGCCCGCGTCCCTCCCTTCCGTCTTCCCCCCCCAGATCCATCAATTCATTCGGACCGCGCCCTCTTCCTGCGTCTCCGTTCGAACCCACCGCGGCAGGCGAGCGATTCGGCCAGATTTGATTCGACGATGAATCCCGAGTAGTAAGGCCACCGATCCTCCTCTCCCCTCCGCTCGTCCCTGTGATCTGTGTAGATTCTCGCGCTCGTAATTTGTTGGATTGTCGGTCGCTGCTGTGGCCGCGTGGTTTCGGTTAGGGGTCTGATCAGGTGCGCGCTGGCAGGTCTCACCAGCTTTCGATCTGGATCTGGGTACCCGTGTACCGAATTAGGATTCGTGAATGGGACGCCTATCTGTGGCCGCGGCTGCCTTCATGGTAAAATTACGTTGTCGATTTAGCTTGATGATGGGTGCGTTTGCTCGGTCTGAATTATGCTTTGCTTTGTAGAGCGTGGTGAGAATGCACCCTTGTGTCGACTGTTGAGGCATATGTTTTAGTGAGGGGGAAATATGGTGCTGGAGACAATTACAATGGGAACTCAAACGCCATTGCGTTATATGAATTCTGTTTGTAATTTGCGATGATCTTTTTTCTGCATTAACCTGCGCAAAGTAATCCTGCATTTGTTAAATGTTTTGCATATGGTTCAGTTATGTAAAGAATACAAAGTTACTTCTTATTAGGCACATAAGCATTTGCCTCTCTAGATACGCCCAATATGGAAGAGGTACATATGTTGAAAGTGTTGAGTAGCCAGATATTGGAGTATTTTTCTTGTTTAGACTATCTTGGTAGTAGCATTCCTGAACCTTCAGAAAGACTGATCATTATTAAAGGAATCTGACCTCCTCACCAAAAAGGGCCTCTAACCTACAAATATAATGGTAGATTGGTCTCTTTCTTCATATGAAGCACTTCGAAATCTTCATGGGATGAAACATTGGAACTTAAAAAGTAAAAACAATTCTGAATAGGACTACGTGAGCATGTTTATGTCATGATACTGAGTTACTGACTATTCTTCCTAGTTGAAGTAATAACGCATAGTGAATGTAATGCACTACTTAATCATGTTTTCCATTTTTGCAATTTCAGCGACTACCTTTTCAAGCTTTTGCTTATCGGTGATTCTGGTGTTGGGAAGTCTTGCTTGCTTCTCAGATTTGCGGTGAGAGCTCACATCTCTTCTCATGATTGCTCTTTGGTAGTTCATACTGCAATGGTGAATTTCTGCAGTGTATTGAGATATAAATAAATGTACATTGGAAGAAATATCCCCTGTTTGACTTAACCAGCTGCAGCCAAAAAAATATTGGTTACAAGTATTCATATCCTGGAGCAGTCCTTTTGATGTTTCTGTTTCATCACTTTGCTGGACTATAGATTTGTTATATTAACATATCACCCTTAAAGCTTAATGTATTAGATATTGTGTCACATGGACTGAACGTTACTGATACGCTATTTGTTTATGATTAGGACGATTCATATCTGGACAGCTACATCAGCACTATCGGAGTTGATTTTGTAAGTCCATTTCAAATTTATTTGCTTACTCCTGAAAAGAATTCATGTACTTTAATTCAAAATTTCTTTGTAGCCTAGCAATAAGTTCTTTTATCATTTTTGCAGAAAATTCGGACAGTAGAGCAAGATGGGAAGACCATAAAGCTCCAAATTGTAAGACTACCGCGCTCTATTCAGTTGATACTTTTTTGTTGTAGCTTCGGTAGGAAAATAGCTATACGTTGGCTAATCGTGTAGTAAATAGGTTTGAATGTGGTGTAAAGCAGACGAACCCATGTTCTCTAACCGTGGAAATCATATTTCCAGTGTTCATATACTTCATTGCATTTTGATTCTGGTTGCTTCATTGCACAAATGACTAATTATTTATCTCATGATCACACATTTACGTAGTGAATAGGGATGTACTTGGTCTGTCCTCATGATTAGGAGTGAGGGTGTTGGAACTTTTGATGCTATTCTGCAAGCTGATATTGCTATTATTTGAAGAAGAATTTTTAATCTTTAGATGAGTTTGGTTGGGTCCGTCAAATTTTGCTGTCAAATATGTAATAGTGATGAACTGATAGTACATCTTCCACAAATTGGTTTTGTTAAAAATTATGAAATCTAAGTGAGAATTTGGCATTAAGTGATAACAAACTTGCATTGCTATTCGCTATAGCAGGTTGAGAGAATACCATAGTCTAATTCTCATAGCAATGCACAGCAATCTAGATTTCTTGGAGAAGTACCAATATGACACAGCTACTGTGTAATCCTTCAGCTCATGTGGTTTCTGTAATTGCTGCAGTGGGATACTGCTGGGCAAGAGCGTTTCAGGACAATCACTAGCAGTTACTATCGAGGAGCTCATGGAATCATTGTAAGTTGACCTTGTGAACTTAAGAAAAACTATTACTTCATCCCAAATTATTATTTGTTTTGACTTTTCTAGATACATAACTTCTGATGTGCATCTATTTATATACTATGTCTAGATACATAGAAAAAGCTATGTATCTAGTAAAGCCAAAATGTGTAAAAATTTGGGATGGAGAAAGTAATAGTCTTTCTGAAACTTCTTAACCATCTCGATCACTTTATGATACTATTTGTAACTTTTGGTCGTGCAGATTGTATATGATGTTACTGACCAAGAAAGCTTCAACAATGTGAAACAATGGTTAAACGAAATCGACCGTTATGCAAGCGACAATGTTAACAAGCTTCTTGTTGGCAACAAGAGTGATCTAACTGCCAACAAAGTTGTGGCAACTGAGACAGCAAAGGTAAGTTCTCCCAAATTTCATGAACGAATCATGACAATGACTGTTCATGTTCGCCACACCCCTAGGACTTGTTTACACATTCATAATTGATTTAAAACAACATTCAGGCGTTTGCTGATGAGATGGGCATACCATTCATGGAGACTAGTGCGAAAAATGCCATTAATGTCGAACAGGCCTTCATGGCTATGGCTGCATCCATCAAGGACAGGTATAGCCAACATGTCTAAGTGCACAACATTGTACTCCGTATTGTTATCTTGAGATTCTACTGGGTTTAACGAAATCCTACTTGCTGCCGTTTTCTCAGGATGGCCAGCCAACCAGCTGCGTCAAACGCAAGGCCAGCCACAGTGCAGATCCGCGGGCAGCCTGTCAACCAGAAGACGTCTTGCTGCTCGTCCTAAGATCCGCCTGATTTCTTCTGTTCCCTTGTAATCGACACGCTTTTAGTACCGTTTGTGCACGCATGAAAGATGTATTTGCATTATTTGTTCATCAGGAAATGCCCTTGCTGATAGTATCTCTTCGTTGGTCAGATTGTTAGAGAGCTGCAGATGTGTTTATTACCATAGAGAGGCCCTGCAGTGCTCTCTCAACTTAAGGAGGAAACAGCAACAGTTTATTACCTTCATTCTTTTTTTTAATCTTACAGCCTAACTGTTTATAAGTAACTCGTTGCATTTGTGAACAGCTATTGTAATACCTAGTTGCATATTCATAGTGAGATGGAATTCATGTGTGTGTAGGAAACATGTTTTCCTTTTGCTTGTTGAGTGGTCATATTCATCTGCAATCATGGTGCCTCGTGATAGGCCCTCGTGGTCTCGCACTGATCTATGGATGTGCTGCGCCTTTTTCCTCACTCAAAAATGCAGTGCTTTGCCGTTGCCGTGCAGAACAGAGGACCATGACCTGCCGCAGGGCCCGCCACCACCGCCAATTGCTGTACACTGTGTGGCTGTGTGGTGTCCCATGTTAGCATCAGATAATTAAAGTTTGACAAGTGAGACGATATTCTTCTGTCGGGACACTGCGAGGAATGCGATCTTCTCGATTTCTCCTTGAATATACCACTATTATTATATCAGCATAAGACTTCAGTGGCCTTCTAGAAATTTCACATAAAAGCTCGTGAATCATCACATTGAATCTCTGAAAGATTGGCAAAATCATTGTCAATCTATTCTTTTCCCTCTTTCTTTCTTGATTACAAAGAACTATACATAATAATACCATTGCACTAAGAAGATGCTTCAAGAGTTTACGTAATTGCATCACTGTCTAATGTTTGAGGAGTTCACAGGGCAGAGCAACGGCGTGCTCGCGCTTGGGGTCGGTCGGTCTCCATCTCCTGCTTCTCGTGGAGGTCGACCCGTGGCCCCACACCCCAAAACGGAGCAACATGCACATGCATGATGCATCGCTTCTCATGTCCCCCGCAGGATCTTGAGGAACCACGACGACGCGCCGTGGTGCTCCCGGCCTGATGATGGCTGGTGCACCACCGCCGTGTCCCACAGATACACCGCCGGCTCTGCCGCCGCGCTCCAGCCTCCAGAACCAAAGCCACTGAGACGAGTCCACCCACTTCTTGGCGTGAAGCCACAGACCAGCACCGCGACAACGTGGCGATCCCCTCTTGCGCTCGCTTTACGGAAAGGCGCGTAGCGAGTAGCCGAGTAGGAGTAGTGGCCGTGCCCATCTCCTCGGCGGCGCGCCACCGCCCGCCAAGATTCGCCCGGGAAAAGCTAGCCCGGGCTCTCCTCTCTTTGCCGAGAGCTACGGAAATCAGCACGCGGAACACACGCACGGGGTGGCCGCCGGTTTCCGCACGCGGGGGTGGCCAGTGGGCTTTTGAAGCAAGCGGGGTGTCCAATTCTCGTGGCTGTCCCCTCGTGCCCCTCAGGAAATCTTCCTGCGAGTGGCGAGTGCCGCAAGGAGACGACCAGGAAAAATGTTGCGATCAGAGAGGCCGTGCCGTGATCGTATTGGCGTTGGATGGTCGGATTGCATGAAGAAGATGGCACAAGCGCAACTGCTTAGGATCTGATAAGCTCCATGATTCGAGAGCGATTAAGTTATCATGCTCGCACAGTGAGGATCTCGACACACCATGCTTTGGTACTTAGCATTTGTCAACGCCCGTATAGTAATAAAGATTTCTTTTTAAAAAAAACTCCAAAAAAAAAGGTTGGACGGAGAAGCAGCAGTTCCTTTCCGTCTTTTTTTTTTTGTACACAAGCTGGTCCTGGCTAGAAGGTAAAGTTATCTGCAAGTACAGCGGCGTTCCCCAACTTCCCAAGCAAAGAAGCCATTATTTAGGGTCCTTTCTTTTGGGTGAAAAGGAATAGTGAAGTTGCAAATAAATAGTGCTGGATTAGTGTTTCTTGTGAGGGAAGATGTGATGGATGTGACAGATGAATAGTGCTATTCACTGTTCAAATGTGATCAAAAGAACGTACCCTTAGGAACACTAGTGGCGACTGGCGAGGTCAGTGGTGAGACGAGAGACAACTAAACAAGTTGGCCCCCCGAAGAACGCGACGTCCATTACTCAGTCGCCCCCGGTCCCGTGTGGTGGTTAGCGTACGTGGCCAACTCACCCTCGCTTTCATCTCCCTCCCGATCATCATCGTCCCGTCTTCTTTCCATCACGTTCCTCACGTCAAAAAACTGCATTCTTCACGCCTCGAATTAACAATACAGCTTATTTTTATCGTCTCCAATCGTCCACAATGAATCCATGATCATCGTCCACCATAAGACTAAATGACCAAATCCACCACTCCGCTAGTTGATTGGCCACCGGAACCATTTTGGGCACACCTGAAAAGGCCTCGAGCACCTTGTCCTCTCCTGTCCTGGTAATGGATAGTTTTGTCCATTGAGATTTTTCAGATTTGGGCGTGCATCAACTTGCTTGCACCCCTCCCCCCATCGTGCACTGGTCCTGGCAATTTTACAATGAACGTAATTCATGTTTTCTATAGTTCTAGATCCGATTCAGGGTGTTGATATGTTGCCTAACTTCAAAGTTCAAAGGGCTTTTAAAAAAAGGGTACTTTTGCAAAAAGAAGAGGGGAAAAGGGAGATTAAAAGAAGCGAAAATAACACTGGAAAGGACTTTCGTCAGAAAACAGCTTTCACTAGCTGTGTCTTCAGAAAAAAAAGATGATCGAGCTCGAGCCTGTGATTCTGTGAACAGGTGAAAGGAGCCTGTGCACTGTAGAGGGTGCACTGCCTTGTCGGATGAGGTTTTTTTCGATACACAATATCATCATGTACCACCGGTTGAAAAGGACTTGTATGTAATAGAAAAGGATCTATGTGTAAGGATCTGACGGTTGAGATTAATTCTGCACCACCGGTTTTTTTTGTGTAGTATGGGTGGTATTCATAGGTGGTATGGGTAGTATACGGGTATTATCGGAAATGCAAAATGATATTGTTGTAATATATGAAATGAAATGTGCGTCACGGGTGACAAGGTGAATGGAGGGATGAGAATTTTTTTTTCAAATAATATACATCGAGCAAATTACCATTTTACTCATAAAAAAAACCGATAATACCACCGTACTACCGTTGAGTGGTATTGTGTACCGAAACAAACCTCTGTCGGATAGGATGCAGAGACCAACCAAACTGGAGGAGGAGGACGATTTAGACCACGAAAATGATTAGCGACCAAACCGTTCAAAATGCAGTTGCGTTTCAAACATATTTTGCCGAGCGACCCTGGTCGGCTGGTCTCCAGTCCGTAGTCCGTACCCGTACGTTCATATGGAAGGGGTGGAAAAAAAAGTTCGTACTCGTACCGACCGACCCCCTCTTCTGAATACTATACGCAACCTCATTTGACCTCGATGGCTAAGCTCGCCGCGGCCTGTGTTATGAACACGGTTTTGTTTACTTGAACGCAAATGATGGGCTTAAAAGTCGCCGATCATGTCTGCTAACAGGGGGGAGAGCTCGATCGCATCAGGTCGTCAGGTCCGGAGACAGCGCGGGAGGGAGGCAAGAGTTGAATCCCAGCTAATGGCGCGCGCGGGGACAGCGCATGGAATGGAAACACGGTGTTTGACCTGACGGACTGATTATTTTTCTGATCTACTACTCCTGCAGCAACTACTGCAAACTTCGCCGCCGTAGCTGGCGTTTGTTCCGGCAGCTCGGCGGCAGTCAACACCGTCACCGCCGGACGGATGTGTGAACCCAGGCCCACGCGCGCGCGGTCACCATAAACACTAGAAATGCTCGTGGCGTTGCCACGAATGGCCAGTGCGTCGGCTACCTGCAGTAATTTTTGTATAGTCCAAGGGCTACTTCGTAAAAAAGCACAGGTCAAAGCCGTGGTAGAGTGTTAATTTTTTGAAAGTGTAGGGTTTTTTTGTAAGAATGTATGGACTACAGAGTGATTGTTGTAACGTTTAGGATTTTGTCTAACAAGTTTAGGCTATGTGTTTGTTTCTAAAAAAACCAAAGGTCTTTTTCGTGGAAAACTCAGGTCTTCATGCTGATTGTCGGAAAGTGTGGGATTTTTTTTTTGCAAAATTATGGAAGGAAAGTAGATTTTCTTTAAAGTTTAGGAGCTTTTTTAAAAAATATTTGGACTGCAGGTTCTATTTCTATTAATAGAAGGTTCTTTTTTGCAAAAGAACCACTGGTTGGCCGATCTGAGCCGTTAATATTTAAGGGCTTTTTTCAAAAAATTCTATGGATCGTGGGCACGATTTTCGCTAAGTGGAAGGGTTTTTTTGCAAAATAATTTCGTGGAAAGATTGGGTTTTGGATCATTTTTGCAAAGTGCGGGGTCTTTTTCGTTAAAAAGTGGGTGGGAAGCAGATTCACCAAAAATTTAGGGGTTTTTTTTGTAAAATTCTATGGACCGCGGGCACGATTTTTGATAAGTGGAAGGGCTTTTCTGCAAAATGACCTGTGATGGGCCGATCCAAGCCGTTAACGCGCCCGATACGACGGCCAGGATAGCCCGAAATTATATGGATCGTGGGCACGATTTTCGCTAAGTGGAAGGATTTTTTTGCAAAATTTCGTGGAAAGATTGGGTTTTGGATCTATTTTTGCAAGGTGCGGGGTCTTTTTCGTTAAAAAGTGGGTGGGAAGCAGATTCTCTAAAAGTTTAGGGGTTTTTTCGTAAAATTCTATGGACCACGGGCATGATTTTTGATAAGTGGAAGGGCTTTTCTGCAAAATGACCTGTGATGAGCCGATCCGGGCCGTTAACGCGCCCGATCCGACGGCCGAGGATAGCCCGCGACGTGGCACGATTTTCGCTAAGTGGAAGGGTTTTTTTGCAAAATTTCGTGGAAAGATTGGGTTTTGGATCAATTTTTGCAAAGTGCGGGGTCTTTTTTGTTAAAAAGTGGGTGGGAAGCCGATTCTCTAAAAGTTTAGGGGTTTTTTCGTAAAATTCTATGGATCACGGGCATGATTTTTTATAAGTGGAAGGGCTTTTCTGCAAAATGACCTGCGATGAGCCGATCCGGGCCGTTAACGCGTCCGATCCGACGGCTGAGGATAACCTGCGACGTGACCACTCTGGTTGGCCTTCTTTTGTTGCGTGAATCGTATATATAGAGATTTACCTGGACCCGTGGACCGGACGGACCCCCCGGAACCGTACGCGACTTGGGTAGAGGGTAGGGCGCGTGCGGCCGGTCATGTGGGCACGCACGCGCGCGCTCTCCTCGGCGAATTTGCTAAAAACGAGGACCGGAGGACCAGCCAGGAGGCCCAGGAGCACGCCACGCCACGCCACCACGACTTCGCCCGGCGCCGCCGCATGGAAGAAGTGAGGGACAGGGACGCCGAGTCAAGGCGGCAGCAAGGTCCAAACGCGCCCGCGCGCGCACCGCGTTGCTACGCCACGCAGCGGCGCGGCTGGCATCTGGCAAACGCTGTCGCTGGCGTGGGCGTGGACTAGTCGGCAGGCACCCGCCCGGCCGATTCCGCTCGGCTCGGCAGTTGAGTTGCCTGCCTCGCGCGGTGGCATCAAATCGGGATCGGCGGCTCAGCCCTACCCAGCAGGGCGCGGACGCAGCGCTGCGCACCCATCCGCGGCTGGTGACCGTGTCGCGTGCCTCGGGGCCACGGAATCGCGACGTCCCCGGCTCCTAGTCGCCGGTGGCAACCACTCCATTATTTTTTTCCTCCCCTGCCCTGGCCCCGCTTCCTCCTCCTCCCCCCGTGTATATAAAACCCCATCAGCCCCCCGTGTCATCTCAACATTTCGGAAGCTAGCTAGCAAGCTTGGGGGACCTGGTCAGCAGTCTACAGACTACACCTACACGCAGGGGCAGGGCAGATCGATCAGGAAGGATCTCTCTCGGCCGCTACCGACGCAGGCAGGACAGGAGGCAAACCCGATGACAATTGCAGCCGCGGTGACCGCGCCCACGACCTCGCCAGTGCACGTCGCGCCGCGCCACGCCGCGCCGGCGGTGCTTCCGCGGGTGCCGCCGCGCCGGGACCCGTCGCCGCTGAACCCCAACACGCCGCCGCAGGCGCTCCGCTCGGCGGCCTCCGCGCCTCCCTCCACCTCCGCGGCGGCGGCGGCGGACGGCGCCAGGGCGCACATCGCCAACCTCGACAAGGTGCTCGGGAAGCCGCCGCAGGTGCCGAGGGCGGCGAAGCAGCAGGAGCAGCAGCAGGACGGCGGCGGCGACCAGGAGCCGCTCAGCGTCCGGCACGGCCTGCTCAACGCGCTCAACCTGTCCTTCTTCGTGCCCATGCCCGGGATGCGGGCGCGCACGGCCGCCGACGAGCACATGTCCCCGCGCAGCCTCATGCACATGCAGCAGCTGCTCTCCGCCGACTCCCCGCGCGCGTCGCCGAGGTCAACCATCGCGCCGCGCTGGCGCAGCCTCCACGGGGAGGGCGGCTGGGCGGGGCTCCTCGACCCGCTCGACTCCGACCTCCGCCGCGAGCTCCTCCGCTACGGCGACTTCGTGCAGGCAGCGTACCAGGCTTTCCACTCGCTGCCCACGGCGTCGGCGAGGCACCGCGGTCTCATGCTCCCCGACCGCTCCTACCGCCCCACGCGCAGCCTCTTCGCCACCTCCGCGCTGTCCATGCCGCCGTGGGCGAAGCGCCCCAACACCCCCGAGTGGCTCACGCAGCAGTCCAACTGGATCGGCTACGTCGCCGTGTGCGAGTCCGAGCGGGAGGTCGCCCGCATGGGCCGCCGCGACATCGCCATCGTGCTGCGCGGCACCGCCACCTGCCTCGAGTGGGCCGAGAACCTCCGCGCCTCGCTGGTGCCGCTCGACGGCGAGAGCAGCGACGGCGCCGAGGCCGGGGCGGAGGAGCCCAAGGTGGCGCGGGGCTTCCTCAGCCTCTACAAGACCGCCGGGGAGAAAGTCAAGAGCCTGTCCGAGGAGGTCATGGACGAGGTGCGCCGCCTCATGGAGAAGTACAAGGGCGAGGAGCTCAGCATCACGGTCGTCGGCCACAGCCTCGGCGCCGCCCTGGCGCTCCTCGTCGCGGACGAGGTCGCCACGTCCATCCCCGACGCGCCGCCCGTCGCCGTCATCTCCTTGGGCGGGCCCAAGGTGGGCAACGCCGCGTTCGTCGACAGGCTCAACAGCAGCGGCAAGGTCAACGTCCTGCGCATCGTGAACGCCGGCGACGTCGTCACCAAGGTGCCCGGGGTGGCGCCACGGCTGCCGTACAAGAAGGAGCAGTACCAACACGTGGGCGCCGAGCTCAGGATCGACAGCAAGAACTCGCCGTGCCTCCGGCCCGACGCGGGGCCCGCGTGCCGGCACGACCTGGAGGCGTACCTGCACCTCATCGACGGCTTCACGGGGACGGGGCGGCCATTCCGGCACGACGCCCGCCGCAGCGTCATCCGGCTGCTGCAGTATCAGAGGGGGAACGTCAAGAAGGAGTACGTGAACCGCGCGCGCGAGCTCGGCGTCGACCCCACCGCGCCGGCCGACGTCGGCCGGAGCATGGCGTACGGCAACTGCGCCGTCGCGAGCCCCTCGTGACCGGATCAAATCACGTCTGTTTTAGTGGCCCGTCCTGTAAATTTTGTAGAAGGAAGAAGAATTCTTTCGTTAGTTGCGGTTTGCGAGAGGGGAAATATCTCTCTTTTTTCGCTCTTTTTTTTTTTGATAATCCATGCATGTACAGGAAAAACTAAGCAAGCGCAAGTTCGCGGATCAATCAATCTTCTAATCAAAAGCGTGAGCTTGATGCTTTCTTTGCCAGTTACCACTGTCAATTGCTCTCTGGTTGAGCTTTTCTTTACGACAGAGACTTGCTCTCCTCTGTAGTCGAAGTCTCGAAGATGACTTGGAAAATTTCAACTCTAAATTAAATGTCATTTTGACACTTACTATCAACATCATAGCATCAGCAAGGCCAAAAAGTTTTTAAAAAAATCTCCGTTGCTCGTTAAAAAAAAATCCTCCGCTGCAAATCCTGTAATAAGCTTGTGCAGGTTCTGACGATCAAGTTACTACCATCCTGTAATTCACATTTTTTGGCACTATTTTGGAACCTTTGTTATCTGCTATAAAAATGAGCTCCAGGTGTTTCAAACAGGAATGCTAAAAGTTGGATAAAAAAATTAGCTCCACCCTAACTAAAATTTAGTCTAAAAGCATCGGATGAAAAAAAAAAACCAAACACCCACCCACACAAGCTTGTTCGTCCGGCTGGTGGCTGGTGCTGATTTGCTGCTGGTGACTGATTTGGTTTGAGAGAAAAAAATATCACTGGCTGGTGACTGATAATCCAGACAAATAGAGCAATAGTGTGAGGATATATAGAATCTTTACGTCTGAGCCCATCCAACCAGGACCTTAGTTTGTTGTAAAAAAAACCAGGACCTTAGTTGCAAGCTATAAGTTTCCAACACTCCTTTAGATGGAAGCACGTTTTAAATCTTAATGCAGGCATATTTGGTTGAGGCGTTTGCGGTTTTCAGTAAGGTCCGGTTTATTTGCATATGAAACTTTCTTTTAGCATGTTCACCTTGTTAAATATTATTGCACATTAGAAACATATAGCCTATTCGGTTGGCTGATGGCGGGTGGCTGGTGTTGATTTGTTATGGAAAAAGGTACCAATGATCGGCTGGTGAGTACTGATTTGTTCTGAGAGAAAATTATCGCTGACTGGTGGCGGATAATCCTGACAAATAGGGTAATAATGTGAGGATATATAGAATCAATTTTCATCTCCCACCTCATGAATCAAGTTGTAGAATCCAAACGACTAGCCAACTCCATTAAGTAGATGAGTATTCTAATTTCATCAAAATGAAAGGATACAAACGGGCCTAAGAGTATTTGTCTTTCACAGAAGAACTTGAATACTTGATCGATCCTTGTTGTAGCTAAATTCTCACGTGTCTCAGAAGATGTGAGTAGTGAGTACCAGACGTATGTCTTCCTTCAAAAAAAAAAGTACCAGACTACCAATACACTAGCAGTAGTTGCGGTCACGAGCAGCATTTTTCAACTTTGCCCACATCACAGTGCTAGGCTGCTAGCACCAAATACGCCTCTCCCAACTGTCCCCTTCCACAGAATGCGCAGCCTGCGGGGCCTCCTCGCCGTCTCCGGCTACCTTGCCGGCCGCCAGGCTCCGGCGGCCTCCGTACCCGCCACCGGCCATAGCTCCCTCTTCTTTGCCCGCACATTCCAAATCCTAGCCCAGCCGGAGCCCGTCCGCCTCCAGGAGCTCTCGGCACCCGACTCCGGTCTGTGACCTGGCCACCTATCTGTCACTGTCTCCTCTTAAAAGTTCTGCATATTATTCAGATTGCTCTAAAATCCCTCTTTTGATTTTTCTTGAATCTTGACCCGTGTCCGGGATCAGGGATCCTAGAGCTGAGGCTTGAGCGGCCGGAGGTCAAGAACGCCATCAATTGGGATGTGATGAGGAGGCTGCGGAGCGCCATAGAGAAGATTCAGGCCGACGCGACGGCGAAGGTCGTCCTGGTTGTGAGCTCCGTTCCGGGAGTTTTCTGCGCAGGCGCCGATCTCAAGGTCTGGATTCGCTTGGTGAGAGGGGTTTAATCGTCTAGACATTTGAACACACTAAATGAGCACGAGTTTTTGCTCAAGTAGAGGACAAGCGAAAGTGGACGTGTAGGTGCATGTGCGAATTCTAGATGAGTTAGAAATATAGATGATTAAAGAGTTGTTGCAAGATGTTGTCAGAGGAATTGATGGCTACTTTGCGTTATGCTGACATTGATGTTCAGAAATATTTCTGTGTGTTGCTAGATTAATAATTGTTAAAAGAAAAGGAATGGCTGGAGTGGAGTGGAGTGGGGAAAAGAAAGACTCATGGCTAGACAGCATATAGGGGAGTCGGTTTCTTGAGTAGCATCTGACTATATGAGACAAAGAGGAATGAGGTTCATGTTTTCAAAGACAACTTTATAAAAAGAATGTTTTGATTGGCGATTATAGAAACCCCAGGGTCTATAATTATTAGTAATTAATACAGAGTGTGGCTCAAGGGATAATTAGAAGATTTGTAAACTTATTAAGTAGTTGAACTACTAGGATTGCACATGCGCTTGTGTGTTTGCTTGAGATATGATTCTGTATAATTTAGTACTATACTACTATGTACTAAATACTATAAATTCATATTGCGATACAATGAAAATTAATCTAGATCTTTAGGTTTTTCATCTCTTGCTCCCTCTTCTTAATATTTTGCTTCTTTTGTTGGCTCTTCTATGTTTCAAGCTCTAACTTGAAGTTGCAGCTATTTGTTTCTATGTTTTTAGATTATTTATTATCTTCTAAATCATTATTTGTAAGATCAAACGATGGCAATTTTTCTTACAATTTAACCATGACTATGTCCCGTCAAAAAAGGTTGGATGGTTTTTCTATTAAGAAATTTCTATCGTATTTCTTTTTTTCTCTTAGCAGCTATAAAATGATTATCATAAACCTTTATCATGTAATAGACATCAGAATGCTGCTAAAGATCATGTTTGCATTTCCTGTGATGGCATTGATTTCTCAACCAATTTGTTTGACATCATAATTGATACAGCAATACTTGACTCCTTGTTGCTGTCCCTTGTCTTTGACCTTTAGCTCAATTCATGAATTAAAGAACATCATAATCATGTATAGTGAATGATGAAACCATGTGGGCCGCATCTCAGAGCAATATTATTGTTAACAGGAAAGGAAACTAATGAGCTCTTCTGAAAATGGAGAGTATGCTAGATCTTTGAGGTCTACATTCTCTTCTTTTGAGGTTTGTACCTTGACCTCAAATTTAACATGCCCTTTCTTATCTATGACATTATATCAACAAAATGAGTAATGATAAACGTATGAATGCGCACATCGGCATGTATATACAGATTCCTTGCAGGAATTATGATTTTTATTATCACTAGCCATGTTTGCTCTATGTTCATATACTTACAGGCCTTATGAATTACAGTTTGTTTGAACAGGCACTCCCTATTCCAACAATTGCTGTCATTGAAGGAGCTGCTTTAGGTGGTGGGCTAGAACTTGCTCTTTCATGTGATCTCCGCATATGTGGTGTTGCCTTTAATCCGGAAATATTACCAAATTCCTTTCATCCTGTGGGATAACTATTTCCTGGTGTTTTGAATTTTAAGTGTATACCTTCATCACTCTAATGTGCAGGGGAAAATGCAGAACTTGGACTGCCAGAAACAGGCCTTGCCATTGTACCTGGGTACGTAATTATGTAGCCTACATAGTGCATTACTTTCCAAAACAAACGGTTTAAGAACCTATCAAGATGTTCTGAAACAAAATGCACTGACTTTGGGAATCTCAGGTCTTTGTGCTACCTTTTATGCTTGACTGTGAAGTGGTAAATCTAGCCATCACTGGATGCTATTTTATCAAAAAATAAATTGCTCAGCTCATAGGGTGGCAACTGACTGTTTCCTATCCTGCGATTGAATGTGATTGCGGAGGAAGATTTGGTCACATTACACATGAAGATTGATTTTTTAGTTACCATATACTATTCTTCAACTTGGGTGACACAAAAGTTTATCACAAAAGATGCAAACATAAGTGACTTTAAGTAGACGTCTACATCAATTTAAGTGCATTGCAAAATAGTCATTTGAAACGTTGATGCTGAAAGGCGACACCGACAAGCACGACTTCACATGATGTGTTTATCTTTCTAGAACCAAAATGGACAGTGGTTTTCTTTGTCATGATGGAACTTGCCCACTGCATGTTTTGACTTAGTAAGTGTACATCCATTTTCTTACTGTAGCATTAAAAAGTGTGACAATTTTTTTTCCAAAATGACTGAAAGAATCTATCTTGGTGAAAATAACCTCCATTTGCTGCACTAACAGAGCTGGAGGCACACAACGCCTTCCTAGGATCGTAGGGGGGTCCAGAGCAAAAGAACTGATATTCACTGGCCGGAGATGCGATGCAGCTGAAGCTGTAATGATGGGTAAGGCTAGCCTTGTTACCTATATTTTGCCTACTTATTGGAAAGATTCCAAAATGTGTTTTCATTGCAGGACTTGCAAACTATTGTGTTCCAGCTGGGGAGGCTTATCAAAAAGCTCTTGATATTGCCCACGAGATAATGCAGAAAGTAAGAATCATTCTTAATCCGACTTCTGAACACAGGGAAGTTCTCCATGAGTTCACATCTCTGACTAAGCATTCACATGCCACAATTCATGTTAGAAGCTTCCTTTTTGCCACAAATACAAATAAGAACAGGTTTCTGTCAGCAGTTACAAGTCAACTTGCGTGAACGGGTTCATCAAAAACATAATAAGTGGAAGTTGCAGGAGTAATTTGATTGGGGTCACTGATCTAGCGGCTTGTACCTTTAACAACTCTGAGCATGGTGGTTCTTTCCTTGCAGGGTCCTCTGGGGATAAGAATGGCGAAGAAGGCGATAAATCAGGGGATGGAGGCCGCCGACATGTCCTTTCGTTGGCTGTCGAAGGGGAGTGCTACGAGCAGCTGCTGCACACGCAGGATCGCCTCGAGGCCCTGGCTGCGTTCACCGAGAAAAGGAAGCCTGTCTACACAGGGAAGTAGCTGTTGACTGACTGTCAACTGGTGGAGCAGTGGAGTGTGTGAACTGGAGAGGCGGTGAACTGGCCCTGAATTGGTATATGGAGGCCCAACTACCTATTTCAGCCTGGTTGGTGTTCTGCCTCTGCAGCAGACCGGGCTGTGTGGGCCAATTCTAACCGATTTTGCTGCCCTACAGGCGGCATTAGGCCCATCCGTCAATGCCGTCTGCCATGCGTTTTATTCGCCTGATTTATCACATGGCTTATCAGCCATCACTCTGTCAGTACTTTTCTTTCACAATATAAATCAACATCAGCCACTAACCATTAATAATATATTTTTCTCACGACAAATTAGCATCAATCATCAACCAATAAACCAAATCAACTGGTTATGGTTTCCGCTCCGGTCCCGCCACGCGCGCATCGGGGCATGCCTCACGACGACCGCAGCGCGCCGTGTTTTCTCACCCGCCACCTCGCGACTGGAAATGAGAAAACCACATGTCCGTTAATAATACAGCTTTGGCGTAATACGGCACGTTCCGATTACTCTACAGCAAAACCTCCTGCTCGGCTGCTCCGTCCTCGAAAAAAAAACTCCTGCTCAATATTCAATCCGCGCCGCGTGATCCATATCCAACGACGCGCCCGTTGCGTCTCTCCCTTTCTTTCTTCTGTTTGCCCATCCTATCGAGTTCCGTGATTCCGTCCGACACGACACTTCGTCAGTCTCCCAGTCCCACCCGGCTCTTCCCTCACCCGCCGCTCCGCTCCACCTCCACTCCACTCCGGCATGCTCGGCCTCCGGCGCATCCTGGGCGTCTCCGGCCACTTGGCCGGCCGCCACGCGCCGGCGTTAGCCTCCGCCTCTGCGGCCTCCTCCCACAGCGCCATCTTCGTCCGCGCCCTCCAGATCCTCACCCAGCAGGGACCCGTCCGCCTCCAGAAGCTGTCGGCGCCCGACTCTGGTCCGCCTCTGTTCTGACCCCATCCCGGGGGAAATTTCGCATTTCCTCGTTCCCGACCGGTGTGGTTCGTTGGCTGCAGGGATTGTGGAGCTGTGGCTGGAGCGGCCCGAGGCCAAGAACGCCATCGGGAAGGACATGCTCCACGGGCTGCGGAGCGCGATCGAGGAGGTGGAGGCCGACGCGGCGGCCAACGTCGTCTTGGTGGCCAGCTCCGTGCCCAGGGTCTTCTGCGCGGGCGCCGATCTCAAGGTACCCGTTGCATCGACTCTATTCCGCAGGTTCGATTTTGCTTGCTAGGAGAGACTCTTTCGTTTGTGATTTGTGCTGGTATGGAGTATCTTTCAGCGGTAACAATTGCTTACTGATTGTTTAAGCTGCTGTAGCACTGACATACACCGATACGCGGTGCACCTTCTATTTAGCCATAGTGTCACTTTTTTTTGAATGTTTATTTGGAGACGAGCTGCAGAATTGCATTTATCAACGTGAATCTTCTTGCGAACACATTTCAAGCTCTTGCTCGTTAAAATTTCTATGATGCTAAAAACAAAATTAGGGAACAATTGAATATTACGAGAAGCCAAATTTGGGGGGTTGGACTGAGTCAACAACAGGGGAGGGTCACACTTATGAACTTCAGTAGGAGGCTTGACACTGCTAAGAACTCTAAAATTAGCAATAAGTGTACATTGCAACTGCCTTTCAGTTTTTGCGCACTGTTTACAGGATTGCTTCAGGAAGCAATTCGTTCACTTGACTTGCTAAACAAATGCTAGCCGTTTGCACATGTTTGACCTTTATATCAATTATAGTACAACTGAAAAATGATGTATGCAATGATTTTACAGCCTCTCCTTTATGTTGATAGGAAAGGAGGTTAATGGGCTCTACTGAAGCTCGGGACTTTGTTAACTCCTTAAGGTCTACATTTTCATCCATTGAGGTTTGTTGCATAACAATAGTATGTTCTTCTATATACTGTCGCTCTCAACATTTTCATAAATTAGCACATCCTTGGTGATGCAAACTTTTATATAAAGATACCAATGCATGCCAAATGCCTTGTTACTGACCACTTGACCCGTTCTTGCATGAATCCTCCACATGGACGCTATTTTTTGTAGTATGTTTAAAATGTTATACCTTGCAAAATTTATATGCAGGCACTATCAATTCCTACAATTGCTGTTGTCGAAGGAGCTGCTTTCGGCGGCGGTTCAGAATTGGCTCTTTCATGCGATCTTCGCATATGTGGTAATGTTTTTTACTCTGCAGTGATCAGATCTCATCTACCTTAAGAAAACAAAGCTTTCTTCCTTTCTTTCAAGCACATAAGAATGTGTTTCTTTTTTCCAAAATCCTACCAGGGAAGGATGCAAAATTCAGCTTGCCAGAGACTGGCCTCGCTATTATTCCTGGGTAAATGGCACCTTACCTTCATATATAAGTAAATCTATATATTTTGTTGATATTTGTTTTGTATGGTGCTGGAGTTGTTCTAGGCTTCTAGCCTGGTGAATTTAACTATTGATGCTTACTAGCCAAGCCTATTTCTGTCTAAAAAAAGTTGAAACATTGCATCATTGAATGTAATTTTTTAACAAAAAGGAAAATGTTGCTGCCTTGCTGATTATACTTGAAACATTGCAATGGCATGAGGAGAATTTATCCGATGAACTTTGAGAGCTGGAGGTCCAGTTGTAAATGATATACTTCATCTGTTAGCATCCATTTCCTTCAAATGTAGAGCTGGGGGAACACAGCGCCTTCCTAGGATTGTTGGAAGGTCCAGAGCAAAGGAGCTAATATTCACTGGTCGTAGATTCGATGCGGCGGAAGCTGTAACTATGGGTAAATTTAGCTGCTTTGACCTTTTGTCCTGTGCTAGGTGTTCTTGTTTCTAGGAATAGCCTTTAACCTTTTTTTGCTTTTTAGAAAGAAAAAAAACTCGTTGACATGTGTTTTTACATGGCAGGAGTAGCAAACTACTGTGTACCTGCTGGCGAAGCTTATCAAAAAGCTCTTGAACTTGCACGGGAGATAAATCAGAAAGTAAGAAGCTGCTGAAATAATTATGTGCTTCATTTGTCAAAAAGATCAATTTTGCCATCTGAGAATACAGTATCTAGTTATCTACTTACTACTTGTGTTGATTCATTGCTTAAGTTGATTCCTCCTAGATCACTTCTCCCATCTTTCTTGAAATTCTAAGCTTTTAGACTTTTTGTTTCAGGGTCCTTTAGCGATAAAAATGGCCAAGAAGGCCATCAATCAAGGGGCGGAGGTAGACATGACCTCGGCACTGGCTGTTGAGGAAGAATGCTACGAGCAAGTCTTGCACACCCAGGATCGCCTTGAAGGTCTAGCAGCATTTGCGGAGAAAAGAAAACCTGTATACACAGGAAAGTAGAGCTTTAGATGATCTTAAATTCATAATAATAACTAATAAGTCAAGCTAATAGCTGTGGAATGATGCGTCCACATTCATATTTCTGTAAATTTCAGAAAAAAATAAAGCTGCACCTCAGCATCTGGGATGCTACCTATTTCGAAGTGAATTCGGCTGCGGAGTTGGACTGTAGATAGATGGAGATCAGACCAAAATGAATTATTTTTACGGTGGACCATACCACCCTATACCACTATTGAAAAAGGACCAATATGGAAGGATTCGATGGTTGAGATTAATTGTATACCACCACAACTAGCACTAGTAGTATGGGGTGGTATGATGGTATGGAGGTATTGTTGGTAGTTTTTTCTTGGTGACATAAACGAAATTTCCCTTTAGTACACACGCACGTAACTGAGTTTCGTCTTCCTCATTTTCTCCTTACTTTCTCTTTGTACTTCGCCCAGAAAATCAGAGGGCCGGCCAAATCCATCACCGCCGGTCTATAGTTGGCAACAAGAACTAAATAAAATTGATTGCCTAAGACCTAATCTTACCTCATAGGTTTTCAATTTTGTTAGAGATAGTTTATTTTTTTCGTTGATTGCTCAATTCAATCCGCTAATGGTGGATGTGCGGATGCATTCCTGCTTTCCAAGGCGGAGGAGCTGGGCACGTTTGCCGTCGTCACGCACTGTCCATCCTCGATCTTTTCTGATTCGGCGCCGTCTGTGTCTCCTATCGCGCCGCCGTCGTGGCCAACCGTACTCCGACCGGCCGTGGCTGCTGATGCCGCCACGGACCACGAGTCCACGACCACGGCAGCCAACTCGTGTGCCGCGACTGCTAGGTCCCCTTGAGCCTCGACCGCAATCATGGCTGCGGACGACAGGTGATGCACCAGCTCAACCCGGCGCATTGAGAAACGGCGGCGACGGCGGATCAGGAAAATACGGACGAGATGGAATTAGGAGGCACCAAAATTACTAAATTTGCAATAATTACCTAGTTACTCTTAGCTCATACTTCATACCACCACCTGATGGTATGGTCCACCGTAAAAGACCTCGTGAATTATTCCGAAATGAATTGGAATGCAGTTCATTTCTACTACGTATTGGAACTGGGAAGGGAACTGGGTTTGGATCTAATGCTCCAAAACAAGCCTAGAATCCTGCCTTCAAGCTGTCCAAATTACCACCGTCTGTTGCTTATAAGTTTGTGCAATTTAGTTATCCAATCATCCAAATCAGATAGTTCAGGCAACAGTTTTAGTAGTAAAAACTCAAGCCACTCAACGTCCAAAGACTAGCTCACTGTTTATTCACATCAAAATTAAAAAGATAGTCGCTTAGTTACCGAAACTTACTACTACAGTACTCCCTTTGTCCAACAAAAAACTGTTTATTTGGGTTTGTCTTAAGTCAAACTATCTTATGTTTGACCAAATTTGTATTAAAAATATATTAATACTTTTAGATTTATTATGAAATATATTTTCATAATATATCTATTTAATGTTATAAATATTAATATTTTTGTTATAAACTTGGTCAAATATAAAATAATTTGACTTAAAACAAATCTAAATTGACAGTATTTGCGTTTTCTGAAAGAAAAATTACAGAGCCCAATAAATCGTCCCAAGTTTTAAAACACGGAGTAGGTAGGTCAGTGTATGCAGAATTTTTTTTATATTTTTTTGATTTTCGAAAAATAAATGGTGAAATAAAAAATTACGAGAAATATACATCTGCCGTCGTACCACACGGCGGCAGGGTCCTCACGCCGTGTGGCACGGCGGCATATGGCGGCAGAAGAGCAGGTCTGGCGGTACGTCCGCGTGGCACGGCGGCAGCGCCCTACCGCCGTGCAACACGGCGGCAGGGGTCTGCCGCCGTGCCATACGGCGGTAAGAACATTTTAAATTTTTTGAGTTTTTTTCATTTTGTAAAACACTTTAAATTTTTTTTAAAAACAAGAAACTGATAAATTTAAACATAATCACACGATCATAATCAACGAGTAGATGCAAAATAGTTTATACAAGATCATGGTAAAAGTACTGTTGTGACAGAAAAAACTACTACATCTAAATCCGCCGGTGCCTCTTCGGCCTAACAGCTCTAGCACCAGCCCAGGTGTGGTCCCGGGTATACGTCAAGGGGTCAGGTGGCCTGACGACCCGGGGTCCGAGCTGGTCGGGAGACGGTGTCTCCATGGCCGCCTGCGACGAGCCTGCAACAGCCGGTATCGCTCCGCCGGCCGGTGTCGCTCCGCCGGCCGCCGGGGTCGCTCCGCCCACCAGCTGTGTCTCCTGCGTCCCAACAGGCGGTGCCTCTGTGAACTGTGACGCGCCAAGCACCTCGCCCTCCGCCCCATCCATGGCCGCGAGAAAGTCGTGGTACCTAAACTCATCCCAGTCCAGCTGGTCGTTAGGAGTCGAGACCGCGGCCACGTCGAAACCTGCAATGAATAGTATTAGTTTTCCAAAACGTATCGTACTTATCGAATTTTACTGCAATAGTTAAGGTTGTTACCAGGCTGCAAGACAGGTGGAGTGGACGAGGAAGGAATATCTACCGCCGGAAAGACCGGCGGTCTGAAACCTCCTAGCGGAAAGACCGGCGGCCTAGGTGCCCTCGTCTCCGGCTGTCGAGCCCCGGTGAAACCTCCTGGTCCCGTCGGAAAGACCGGCAGTCGCCATAAAAACACACAATAACTCCGTGCATTAGTTGAAAATAAGGTCCACTGAAAGTACCTGCGCCGGGGAAAACCAACGGCCGCTGCACGTAGGTGTGCGGGCCTTGCGGCTGTGGCTGCTGCTGTGCCGTCGGAGCCGAGAAAGGCGCACGTGCAAAGGTTGAAGGCGCCGGCTGCGAAGCCGCTGTCGAGGCGGAGCTCGAGGACGACGCTGGGTGGCGCGGAAGGAGAGGAATCTCTGCGGCCTCGGCGTAGTTCACGACGGCGGAGTACCTCGTGGCAACATCGAGTATCCTGTCGTACGTGTGCTGGTGCTGCTGAGGCCCCCAGGTAAAACACGCCTCCCTCGTGGCCGCTGCGAACCGCACGATCTCAGCAAGCGCGTCGTGCTGCTCACAAAATTAGTAGCACATGTTATACTCCCTCCTTTCTCGTTTATAAGGCGTGGGCAGACACGACACGGTCTTCCAAACTATACTTTGACCACTAATTCCTCTTATATTATTTTATTTGTGATTATGAACGTATAATCATTAGAAACTACATTTGAATACAAATTCAACCATGTCAAATTTACATTACAAAATAAAAAATATGATGAGTAAATTAGTAGTAAAAAATTGTGAAGTTTGAATCTTGTTATACGTGCGCGTCTTATAAATGAGAAGGGAGGGAGTAATGAATAGTAACATGAATTAAATATGATTGCAGTATCGTAGCTTACCGCTGTGTCGGCGGTTTGGTCTCGTCGCACCGGGTACGTGGCGTCCGGCAGTAGCCTGTCGTGGTCCGGGACCGGTGGCGGGGCAGCAGGGACGTACGTCACCCGCGTCCGCGTCCTCGAGAGGTACCACTTAAGGTACGCTACCCAGGCCGCGCCGTCGTGAAGGCGGTGCTCGGTGACGACGTTCTCCTCATGCGCCGCGGACGTCCACTCGTCCACGTACGGCTGCAGCCTGTCGACGAACGACGTCGCCGCAGACACGCCCTTACACGTCCACCTAGCATAGATGAAACAAAAAATTATTTACAACTGACTACTTGTAACGGAAAATAATTATAACTGACTAATGGTAGCTCACCTGTGCGCTGTGGGCGGCAGACGTGTAGCAACGGGTACAGGCGACTCCTGGTAGAGGCCGAACTGCCTCATCACCCGGTGGACCGCGTACTCCTCGACGTAGACGTCGAACACCAATCGTCGCCGCGTCATCCAGTACGCCTGGTCTCGGAAACACAACGACGAGAGGTCCTGTGGTGCGCGGACAGCGACCATGGCAGGAGTGTACGGCGTCCACCGGACCTGGGCATCGACCATCCGGTCGATCTGACCCACGAAGTCCTTGTACGCCTTCTTCGCCTGCTCTCGAGCCCAAACGTGATGCACAGAACATGAAAAGTTAATTGAATCGAACTAAAGAACTCATTAAGCGAAGAAAACGATAAGGGATGTCATTACCTTCCGGAGGCACCACAGAGAACCCATGGTGGGGAGGTCCGCTGGGTCGGTGTCTTCTGGCAGCGGGTCGTACTCCGAGAGGTCGGCCTTGGGCCGACCGATGTCGAACCGCTCGTGGATCCACATCTGCAGCAGGAGAGGACAACCCAGGAGGATCCCCTCCCTACTCGCCGGCTTCGCCACGCCCGAACACAGCCCCCTGTATGTAGCGGCCAGAACAGCGCTGCCCCAGCTGATCTAGGGCATCTCGTCGAGGGGGGAGTCGGCGATCCTCTGAGCCCAGGAGAGCAGGTACCTCGACACCGAGTCTCCCGCTGACTTGCAGGACATCACCCACCCGAACAGCAAGAGCAGGTAGACCTCCAGAAACCTGTCCGACGTCGGGTCGTCGGCCTCGTCCGCCATGTAGTCAGCCTGCACACACACAAAGGTCCATCGTCACATTCGTTTAAAATGCATACAAACATTGAAAATAAGAGTTAGAAGCACGTACGCTGAACTGCTGGATCCAAGTCCAGGTGGGACCGTGGGTGTTGGCGAAGGGCACGTACGGCTGAGGCGTGCGATCGTTCCGAGGAACGTTCGCGAACCGAGCAAGGAAGTCGGCGTGCCACGTCGCGGGGATGTCGATCGGCCCCATCGCCTCGCCAGCACACGGGATCCTCCCAACAACGCGGCGTCCTCCAGACTGAGCGCCATCTCGCCGACGGGGAAATGGAAGGTGTGCGTCTCTGGTCGCCACCGGTCCATAAACGCGGCGATCAGAGGGGCGTCGTAGCTGAACTGCGTCAACCGCTCTGCCCGGGGAACCTCAGCTCGTAGCTTGTCCCCCTCGACCAACAACGCGAAAGGTAGAGGTCCTGCAGCGCGTAGCCTGAAAAAAACAAAAAAAAACAAAAATAATTTACTTAAGGCAATTACTATTGTAAAGAAACATAAATAAATAATAAAAATGAATTACGTACTTCGGAATCCACCGCTGGTGTATCGGCATCAACGTGCGGGTGGTCCGACAACGTATACTGCCGGGCGACTGTCCAAGAACGGTCGAGACGTACGAACGGTGGTGCCGGTCCACCGCCTCCTCGAACAACTCCGACCGTACGTACTCTAACGGTCCCTGAGCCATAGCTGCAAAAAAACAAAATTTAATCAATTAGTTGAATTATATCAATTTAAACTAATTATGTGAACTAAAACTATTTTCTAAGAATTTAAAATCAATTTTAATCTAATTATGTGAATTATAACCATTTTCTAGAAATTTTATATCAATTTAATCAAATTTTTTGAATTATAACTATTTTCTAGGAATTTTTAATCAATTAAAACAAATTATGTGAATTAAAACTATTTTCTAAGAATTTTATATCAATTTAATCTAATTATGTGAATTATAACCATTTTCTAGAAATTATATCAATTTAAACAAATTTTTTGAATTATAACTATTTTTTAGAAATTTAAAATCAATTTAATCGAATTTTTTAAATTATAACGATTTTCTAGGATTTTTTAATCAATTAAAACGAATTATGTGAGTTAAAACTATTTTCTAAGAATTTTATATCAATTTAATCTAATTATGTGAGTTATAACCATTTTCTAGAAAATATATATTAATTTAAACAAATTTTTTCAATTATAAGTATTTTCTAAGAATTTAAAATCAATGTAAACGAATTATGTGAATTAAAACTATTTTCTATAAATTTTATATTAATTTAATCTAATTATTGAAATTATAACTATTTCTACGCATTTTAAATCAATTTAAACGAATTATGTGAATTATAATTATTTTCTAAGAATTTTATGTCAATTTAATCAAATTATTTGAATTATAACTATTTTCTAAGAATTTTATTTGAATTATAACTATTTCTAAAATTTCTAAACTAAGTTAACTAAACTAACTAAACTACACTAACTAGCTAAACTACACTAAAGTTAGAAACATACCTGAGTCAAAAGTGCTCCGAAGGGTTGAAAGCCGAAGATTTAGGAGGAGAGATGGAGGGAGGGAGGAGGGGGCAGCGGCAGCCGTCACCCCCTTATATAGAGGTGATGCTGCCACCGTACCCCACGGCAGCAGGTTCCTACCGCCGTGCCCCACGACGGTAGGGTTTCTGCCGCCGTGGAGCACGGCGGTAGGAACCTAGCCCCCACAGTTAGGTCTTCCGACCGTTGGCGGCACCCCTGCCGCCGTGCCACACGGCGGTAGGAGTTCCTGCCGCCGTGTAGTACGGCGGCAGATGTATATTTCTCGTAATTTTTTATTTCCCCATTTATTTTTCGAAAATCAAGAAAAAAAATATATATAATAAATTCGTGTATGCACGACTGCATCTACGGGCCACGGCCCATCCGCGCAGTCAAAGAGCGAATCCCACATGGCTGGGCTGCCGGCCCATGTTCTAGCCCGTGCGCCGCCTAGCCCGCACAGGGGCGTGCATTGTACGCCACCTCTCCGAAGCTTTTTCCGACACGGGGAATGCAAATTTACGGGCGACCGTGAGGACGGTTCCTACCGGTCGATTCCGGACAAAATCAGATTAGGAAAGTTTCAGTGGGCCCGTTGCTAACTTTCCCTTTATAGTTTATACAAAAAATTTTGAGTAAAATTTCTTTTAGGATTTTCTGAATAAATTTTTTTAAAAAATCCAACACAAGTTCTTCGAAGCACGACAGAAAATCTTTTGGCAAAAATGAAAAAACTTTTAAGAAAACATTTTCAAAAAAATTGTACAGAGAATCCTTGAAAAAGTTTATCAACAAAAAAATTCAGAAAAAACTTGTGGAAAGAAAACATTTTCAAAAAAATTGTACAGAGAATCCTTGAAAAAGTTTATCAACAAAAAATTTTAGAAAAAACTTATGGAAACTTTTGAAACCCAACAGTTTGGAACAAAAATTTTCAGAAATTTAAGGACAAAAAGTTTTGAAAAATATATAAAAAACTTTGGGGGGAAATGTTCTAAAAAGTTTCTGCAAAAAAAATTGAAAAAAACCTGCTCTGCCGATCCCGTCGGTCGACGGGAAGGCCGCCGCCGCTCCCGCGCGTCACGCTCGCCGGGGTGGCCGCCACACGCCGGGGCCGACGGGGGAGGTTGCCGCCGTTCCCGCGCGCTGGGCTCCCCGGGGTGGCCGCCACACGCCGGGGCCGACGGGGGAGGTTGCCGCCGCTCCCGAGCGCTGGGCTCCCCGGGGTGGCCGCCACACGCCGGGCTCGCCGGGGAGGCCGCCGCCGCTCCCGGCGCGGAGAACTTGCCGGGGAGGCCACGCCGCTCCCCGCATGGAGGGCCGCCGGAGTCGCAGCCGACGGGAAGTCCGCCCCTCGGGCGCTCCGCGCTCAACGAAGGAGATGATAAGATTTCTCCAGGGGAAGGAACGGCTTGTGATGATTACCGTGGGCCCACGCACATGGGAGCCTAGTGGAAAATTGACCGTGAGGAAGAGACTGACCGGTTGGTCATAAACTCAACATTGCGTTCCGACACCCCCGTCATTCGTTTCCCACACCGCTTCGCCTCTTCCTCTTCCTTCTCTCGCCAGTCGCCACCCGCTCTGCTCTTCCTACGCCGCGCGCCGAGAAGATGGGGAAGCGGTGGATCCCGCTGGAGGCCAACCCGGACGTCATGAACCAGGTGAGTCTCGCGCGGCCGGCCCCGCCTCCGCCGCTAGGGTTTCGTTTCCTCCCGTGTTTCGGGCCGCTGTCGCTGACTGCTGACACGGGGGTGGCCGCGTGCAGTTCATTTGGGGACTGGGGGTCCCCGAGGGGGACGCGCAGTTCTGCGACATCTACGGCCTCGACGACGAGCTGCTCGCCATGGTGCCCCAGCCCGTGCTCGCCGTGCTCTTCCTCTACCCGCTCACGGTAACTTACCCCTTCCCGTTTCCATTGTTGACCCACTTCGGTTTAGCTTTTGGTTGTGTGTGAGCCCAAGTTAGCAATTGATTGGTTCGTTACCTTTCGATGAGCAGGACGAGGAGGAGAAGGAAGAATCAGGCGCTTCTGGCGCATCGACTGCAGGGGCCAAGGTACGGCTGCGTCCTCCTGCTCTGTTTTTTGCTGTCCCCTGCATGTAATGTGTTCGACACAATGCCCTGGCCACGTTGGTGATGCCCGGTTGTCTCGGTGTGCTTAAGTAGGGTTCATAAGTTTTAGTCTGAAACCGTACACAGCACAAGTCTTCCAGAAGTGTGAGGCTACTGTGCGTAACAAACAAAATTTCATCTGTTAGGACTTAAGACTGCAATTTGAATTTTTTTGGGGTCAAAGTTTCATGTAGGTTCAGGGCAGTCTGTTGGTCCTTGAAACGAATGGTGTATGAACTTTTGTGATCGACCCTTCCATTTCTTGGAACAAAACAAAAATTTGAGGAGTGAGATGTGCCACCCCATTCCTCAAACAGAACACCCCATAAGTGACATGTGTGTTACCAGATCAGGAGTTGTGCACAGATTTTTCGTTTTGACTCAGTATTGCTCTATCCGCACAGATTCTGATGTCACTGCAGCGCAGTTTACTACTTGAATCAAGTATAGTACTACGTTTGAGTGGTTGATCAATTAATCAGCCCTTAAAGAACAAAAACTGAGCGTTTCTCTTTGCACCAGAAAATGGCATGCACCGTATTTTTTTTTTCTGTGGTGCATCACAGGCTCACAGCTTTGATTGGGCAGATATAATGTCAGACTCTATCAACCATGTTTGTGTTATTATCAAAGGGTTGTAAGATATCCAGTCTTTGTTTCATATTTGTCACTTGAGTTTTGTAATAAACTAGCAATTTCATTTTTGAAATGAAACACGGATGTGTTCTCCTCTGGCTTCCATTTCTTTTATTATTCTGTCTAAAGGTATGAAAGCATGTGATATTCTAGTCATAGATACCTTTGTTTCTTTTTTTTCACTTAACTCATGCATAATTTCTTAATGAACACCGATTTGTGGTTTACTGACTTCCAGTTCGGACAAATTTAGTTATTCGAAACATTTTTATACCTTGAGAATACTTTTGAGGTGGATGATGCTTCTTCTTATTTTTTTAATCCGAGAACTTTATGATGCAGGATCTGAGCAAGAAGGTGTACTTTACAAAGCAGACTGTTGGCAATGCATGTGGAACAATTGGTGTTATTCATGCAATAGGGAATGCCACATCTCAAATCAAGCTAGGTAATTCTGGAAGTTTGGATTTATTAGCTATTGGTGTACTGTCTAGTGTATATGCTTCAGTCTAAAGCCTGCTGTTTTTAGTCACAATGTCTCTATGACCTAACATGAAAGGCCAGAAGTGGATAAAATAAGCCACTTATCTCGAGATAAGCCACTTTAATAATAGATAAAACATTTGCAGATTGAGATAAGCCACTTATGATGAACTAGAAGTGGCTTATCTCGATCTGAAATGGCTGATATGGGACTGTTGGTTTTCTGGTTCAGTTAATTTTCCCGACAGTAACCCATAGGCATTTCAGCTCAGGACTATCCACCAACAGTTACTATTTTATGATGTTAGGATGTAATCAAGAATATGTGGCTTGAGAGGTCAATCGGCAGTCGACACAAGGAGAAAAATATTGTGATACTTTTGCCTGATCAGGTTTTGTTTTGCCTGTTGTTTCCTTGATAACTTGCCAACTCAGACAAGATTTCTTAACACATAATATTGTTTAAGCGTAGGTCATATATTCATTAAAGCACGTTCTGACAACTTATTTGTTGATTCTATGTGTTAACCACTTATGTTATGAACTTATTTCGTTTGTTTGCTTGAACACATGCCTTTCATAGAGTAGTTTGAATTGGGATTTTGTTTGACTTGTATCATGACTTAATGGGTGCTTGTCTTATTTGCAGTTGAGGGGTCCTATTTTGAGAAGTTCTATAAGAAAACAGCTGATATGGATCCAGTCCAGGTTAATATTAGCATACGGAACTTAATTTTCTTGTACAGTTCATAATCAAATCTTGTTTTGTTCTGACGTACAAAATATTTGCTATCATCAAGCGTGCTGCCTTTCTTGAGGAGGACGATGAGATGGAGGATGCTCATTCTGTTGCTGCAACTGCTGGCGAGACTGATGTAAGCACATCCAAGCTGTTTATTCTGATATGTATATTATTGTGATGCAGTGTTAACATTATTCTTCGGATTTCAATACTATTTTTCCTTTTGCATTGTTACCATGGCTGACATTGTTCACTCTGAATCAAGTTACCATGTTAAATGTTACTGACAGAATGGCATTCTATAAGAGCTGCAGTTTGCAGCTTATGGTGTGCTTCCATTTACTAGTTCGGCTGGTAACCTGGGACTTGTAAATAATGTCTTTAACAAACAGGGCACTGTTATAATATGCTTCTTGAAGGAGATGTTCAATAGTACCAAAAGTTTGTTGTACTATTGGGATTGGGAAGATGAATAGTTAATGTTCTCTTAACTATTTAGTTGGTGAAAATTTTGGTGAAAGTGGTGAAATTTTTGCATTGGGAAACGTGTTCTGTGAGAGGTAGTACGGTCTGCAATGTGAACATTTTGGGGACTTTTGGGGAACTAAACATGGCCTTAATAATAGTAGTCCTTCGTTGCACCCTTTTTTTGTTGTTCTTTTGTCATCTTAAAATCGTCTCGCTTTCCTATGCAGGCCAGTGTTGATGTGAATGAACATTTTGTATGTTTCTCCTGTGTTGATGGTAGGTGGTGCCACTATGTGGTCCTTAGTTAAATGTTTATCTTATTGTTAGCTTCACACCTATCACTAATATTTTGTCTGTCCGCAAGCTGTATCATTTTTTTTTCTGGCATGCCTCAGGTGAACTTTATGAGCTTGATGGACGAAAATCAGAACCCATATCCCATGGCCCTTCATCACCAGAAACATTGTTGCAGGTGAAATATTTCCTTGTGTTTTGTTTGCTTTGATTTTTTTTCCATTTGAAATATGTTGATTTCTGCCATTTGTCGTGTTGGTTGTTTCTTCTACTAGGAAGTTTGGTGCTATTGTTTCTTTTGCACATAAAAAGTTCATAAATCTGGAAAGTTCGGTGCTATTGTCCCTTTTGTTAATAAAAGTATATAAACCTGAAGGTGTGCTTGAGGTTGCATGCTAAAGTGTATATCCATTGAGCTTTAAGTATCTTTCTCGCTGGCCTGATGCAACATATCAAATGGTTATTGTTTGTTTATATAGCGATCTATCATTAGACTCTTTTCATTGCTTTTATTGTTCTTGTGTAACAGAGGCATGTTCTGATCTTTTGCTTCAAATCTGTTCACAGGATGCTGCAAAGGTCATCAAAGCCAGAATTGTGGAGAACCCGAATTCATTGAACTTCAATGTCATGACTCTTTCAAAGCAGTGAAGTACACTGTGATGGATAGGTTTTCTTTGACAGAAGACAGGATCCCCTTTTCTTTTAAGTTGTGCTGGTTACTTGCACCGAATAGATTTGAATAGGGGGAAACATAGGAAAGCACTATGACTAAAAGCATGATGCTTTGCACAGCAGATTTTCGATCATATGACCTGAGATGTTTGTTTGATATGCTCTCCGTGCCTTGTTGATGGAGATGAAAGAAATGGCTCACGATTTCATTTTTTTCCTGTTTTTGTCTTTATGGAAACTCAGGGTGTTTAGTTATCACTGGCTGGCATTTTCTCGTTCCTGTACATGTGTTCCGCGCGAATTATAGATATTTCCCCTTACACAATTGATTTAGTGAAACTAGCATTTCTATGTGATCCGCCGATGGTAACCATTTCCCCTCATACAGCGTATGTGGCTGAGATTAATCGGAATCAGTTACCACTTAGTCAACCAAAGAAAAGTTTATACGATGGTTTTTATGCAAGTACATAGATTACGAATGCACATGCAAAAAGGGGTAATGTCTCCTGTCTTGTGTCTATCGTATCTGTATATCATATTTGCTTCTATCTCTGCATTTTGTAACGTATCTGTAGATGCGAAACACTGAAGAATGCAAATGCAAAAAAAAAAAAAAAAAGAATGAATGGGTGTACGGAGTAGTAGCTACTGCTGCGTGTGGGTGTTTGGCTGTAGTGGAGCCCTGCACACGACCTCCAGCGAGTCCGCGAGCGCCGCCGAGAACGCGGCCATGGCCTGGAACACGGCGGGCAGCTTCTCCTGCGCGCACGTGACGGTGGCCGTCCTGGTGGCGTCGATGGCCTTGGCGTGCCTCCGCATCTCGTCCTCCACCATCTTCCGGCACGCCTCGATCTCGTCCCTCCGCTGCGCCACCTCGTTCCGCGCGTCGCGCGCCTGCAGGTGGTCCTCCCTCAACATCGGCCTCCCCCAGGGCCACAGCGACATGCCCCCGGGCAGGTACGAGTCGTAGTAGCTCTTCTCCACCTGCCGCAGCATCCGGGACTTGCGGTCCAGCTCCCGGGAGTGCCGCCGCACGCGCGCCGCCACCCGGAGCTCATCGCTCTGGAGCGCGTGCACCGCGCGGGCGGCGGCCGCGAAGCCCTTGATGGCCTTGAGCACGTCGACGCAGTGCACGCGGTCGAGCAACTTCCCCCACCGGTCGGCGAACGCGGCGAGCTCGGCGGCGTCGGGGGACGACGACGACGACGCCGCCTCGGTGGCGCCGCCGCTGACCGGCGCCAGCGTCAGCCTCAGCCAGCCGTGGACGGCGTGGACGTAGTCGCGCTGGTGCTTCGCCGTCGCGGCCATGGCGCCGCACCAGGCGCTCATGGCGGCCTCGAGCGCCCGCGTCGCCTTGTGGTGGATCTCCGTGGTGGGCTCCATGGACGTGCGGCTGCTGAGCCCGCGCAGCTGCTGCGCGATCAGGCCCTGCGCCTCGTGGTGCCGCCGCATCGTCCGCCACATGTCGAGCGTGGCGTGGAAGAGGCACAGGAGCTGGCCCGCGAGGTGGGTGTCGCGGAGCTCGGCGATGGCGGACGCGGTCGCGTCCACGGACTGGGAGGAGGTGTCGAGCTGCGCGCGCGCCCTGTCCCACGCGGACTTGAGCTTCTGGATGTCCACGCCGATCTTCCGGCTGTACTCCTGGTCGCGCAGCTCCGCGAGCTTCTTGTCGTGCCTGATCTGCAGCCGCTCCCTCGCCTGCATTGCATTGCAAGATCACATCGTTCGAGCGGTGAGACAATCTATCCTATCGTCGAGAGGAAACAATATCGATATGTTGCTGTGGGAGTAAGTCTTTGTTCACCTTGACATCCTTGTAGAGCTTCTTCTCCCATGCGAGGAGCTGCTGCAAGGTGGAGCTGTGCCTCTGCCGGCCGCCCATGCTGTCGATGCGGTCGATCGCAGGCGCCGACACGCAGCAGATCGCGCCCAAGAAGCTGTGCGGGCCACCTGCAGGAAAAATCAGGTAGCTAATCAGTTACAGTTACACACATCACCACGAATGTCTTTCCATTGGCCAATCAGTGATAGTGATTACTGAGTGAGTGAGGATGGAAATAGCCGGTCTGTTGGAAAGGCTTTTTGATAGATTTTTCCATTTTTTAGCTAATCCAACCAATTTGGCTAGGCTATTGGAGTTGCTCTTACCCTTGTATTCGGTGGTGCCGGTCTCCAGCAGGCTCGACACGACGTCGCCGGCAGCGCTGGCCTTCATGAAGTACTCCTCCAGCCCCGCCGCGACCTCCGCGAGGCTTCGGTGCCTCACCACCATCCTCAGCTCCTCCTCGGGCACGGCCCCGCCGACGACGACGCCTTCCGTCCGCGTCGCCGTTGCCGCCGCGCCGAAGCCTTCTGTCGGCGTGGCCGGCGCCACCGACGACGCCGTGGCGCCGACGCCTACGGTCCGCGTGGCTGCTGCCGCGCCGACGACGTCAACAGAAACGCCGTCCACTTGCTGCTGCTGCTCCTGCGGCGGCGGCTCGCGCTGGCGCTGCTCGATGGCGCGGAGCAGCGGCGGCGGCGATGAGGGAGCGACCGCGCGGTGCACGAGCACGGCCGGCGGCGTGTGGTCGGACACCGGGAGCGGCTCGCCGACCGCGAACCTCGTGAGCGCGGACGCCACGGCGCCGAGCGACCTGAGGTACGCGGCGTGCGACGCCGCGAGGTGCCCGCGCAGGCGCACGGCCTCCCGCGCGAGCTGCCGCCGCTCCCGGCACCGCTTCGTGTGCTCCCGCGCCGCCGCCCGGGCCGCTTCCGCCTCCCTCGACGGCGCGGCTCCCATTATTCAATTCTTTGCCTTTGCTTCGACGCAGGCCGCGGCCGTGGGCGAGCGTAGCTTTGCTATCGGCGGCCGGAGCTGGAGGTGGGACCGCGAAGCCGATGTGCGTGGGATCACTTGAGTCGAACGGTGAAGAACACTGATGAACGAAGCAGCTGAGCAGGTTTTGGAGGGTTTATCGGCTGTGTTGCTGGAGGGAGTGTACTTATCGTCGTCGATCGGGGGGAGTGGGGGATGGCTCGTCGGTCGTCGGTTGTGAACGCGCAAACCAACAGAAAGTAGGAGGGATCGAGCGGGAGAAAGGCAGAAAGGCGAGGGATCGGACGATGAGGATTCAGGGATGACAGGGGAAGGTGGTGGGAAAAGGAGGGAGCATCGCGCGCGCATAATCAGACGATGGAGCTTACGCGTAGCCAATGCGTGGTGTTCCTGGGTTGGGTTCGTTGGGTGTGTGCACGAGACGACGGGGATCCCACACCCATCCACGTACCTCTGCCGCTTTGCTGATCGATCGACTCACTGGAGCCGAGTGTAAAGTGTAATCCACGTTACCAGTGTATAACTGTTATAGGCCGATACGTGTCAGTACACGCGAGCACTCTAGCTAGCTATGGAATGTAGTAAGGGATTAAAGGCTGTTTGCAACATTGTGAACAGCTCGTCACATTTTTTCTCAAAGCTCTTGTTGAATTGATTCCATAACAAAAGGAAGAAGAAGAAGCCTCTTGTTGAATTGATTCCATAAAAAAGAAGAAGTGGTCTAATTGATCGATGCTGCTATGAGCTACAAGTGGCATCATCTGAATCGGACAGTGAGGATCAAAATGCACATACTGACATAGAAGTACAGGTGGGGCCTCGTGTTTGAAATGAATATGTACCAGGTTGTCCATGATCAAGTCATTTCCTGCACACTCGCTGCGGAGACGATGAGTGGAGTTCAAATTCCCATCGCACACGGACAGACAACTAGACATGAATCAGCAAGCACAAAGGTGGAGCATCATGCTGTTCTACGACGACTCAAGCATGTTGGCTTTCCTTAATCCCCTCCCTGCCCACGTTATAAAAAAAAAATTCGAATCGTGGGCTGTCGGCTCGAAAGCGAGGAGGAGGATTATCGCACGAAGGATCCAAAATATATTCACGGCTAAGAAAACGAGTCCGAACCGAGCCCCGCGGCGGATACACGCCTAGCAAGCTTATCGCTAGGCCTCCTCCTCTACTCTACTCTACTCTACTAGATCCTCCGTCACCTCCCACTGTTTCCCCTCTCTCAATCCGCTTTGCCCCTCATCTTTCGCGCTGGGTGCGCCTGCTTTCGCGACGTCTTTTTGCGCGAAAGGTGACTGAACGGCCGGCCCCCGTATGAAATGAATGGAAGAATGATTCGTGGCTGATTGGCCGTGTACCCCAGCCAGAAAATAAAGCGCGGCTTGGATCATTCTTAAGCCGTACGTGGTCCGGGGATGACGACGGAGGTAGGATAAGGCGGATCTATAGTTTGGTGAATGGTGATTTGAAAGAAAAAAGCTGGAGCGTTTGGTTAGTGAGATGATAGCACCGGCTCTATAGTCTGGAGTCTAGACGTACCGAGAGACACGAGGCAAATCACAAATGTGCGATAGATGCAGGCTTAATTTTTTTTGTTTTCTTCATTTGTGCGCCTTTTTTTAATCTTCGACGCATTGGATTGATTTTTTTTTACTGTCGATCGGCTGCACGCCTGCACCACAAAACAACGCGCGCCTCGGCTCTGATTGATGATCTCGTTGGGCTTCGCACTGAAGGCTGAGGCCCACGAAGGCCTACACAACCGAATTTCTTCGCTCGCAATCGCGCAAACGCCTCCTCGGCGCCACCAGCAGCGGAGGGAGAGCGGTAGGCCGCCACCCCCGGCCAGCGCCCACCGCGGGCGCGTCGCGTAGAAAACGGTGGCGGCGGCGGCGGCAGGTCGGCGTACCTGTATGTCCCGAGATATCGCTGCAACTTTCGACGTGGTTCTCCCCCTTTCTGACGGGACGCTCGCCGGGCCGTGGTCGCCGGAGCTGCTACTGTCTACCGAGCATGCACGGCCGGTGTAAAAAAGTGCCCTCGCGTCAACAAAGCTGACTCGGCTGCCTACGCCAACTTTGCAAGGGCTGATTCATTCATTCGGACGTTGCTCTGCTTTTGAAGATCCCATTATTGCTGCAACTGGAAAACACCAAGTATTAGTTGATGAAAATTTTGGTAAAAAGTAGTGATTTTTTTATTAAGTTGCGTGCATAAAAATAAGAAATGAACCGACACGGTTCTCTAGATGAAGACCTTTGGTGAAAATTTTCCAGCTAAACAGGGCCTTAATTGGTTGAAAATAGTGAGACGAGCCACCTGTCCAAGCCGATGAGCTCTCTCTTTTTTTTTTAAAGAAACAGCAAGAGATTTGCCGTAATTTTTATTAGAAGAAGAGCGTTAAGAAACGCCAAAACAACAGCAAAGAAAAAAGGAAAAAAACAGATAGACATTGGTGGTGGGCGCAAACCACTACTGCTGCCCCCAAACCACACAAGTCCCAACTACTAACGACTCTAGAAAGGTGACAGCACAACAGATGGTAAAACACAACTACAGGGAGTGCACTAAGCAAGTCAACTAAGCATGTCCCCCGGTGCTGTAGATGTTGTCGGAGTTCTTGATCGTTTGATAGTTCTTGCGTCTTGGTACAACTTGGTGTCATTTGTGATCAAAAGTGCCACTTCCTCAACTCCCAAAGAGGTACGTTGGAAAATCCTTCTATTGCGTTCTTTCTAAATGTTCCACCAAAAATATAACAAGAGTCCGTCAAATTTGGTTTTCTGTTTTTTTGTCAAAGGAGCGCCGCATACGACTCCATCAGGCACTGATAGTGTGTGAGGATGAAATTTGTAGGTCATGTCTTCCTAGATGTGATGTCAGAAGCATCCAGATTGGGTGAACGGGCAATGGAGGCATAAGTGTGTGGGCGTTTCCGACGCTGCATTACATAGCTGACACATCGGGTCTTGCGGCCATCCACGCTTGGCCAGGTTATTGGCAGTGAGGATTTTATGAGCCGACGAGCTCTCTCACACCCGCCTTTTGTTTTTCCTAGTAGATGGAATCATGGAAGCACTGCTGTGTTTGCCACTGGCCAGGTCGATGCCGGCCGCTTTCTGCGCGCTCTACCAGTTCTAGACGGCGGGCGGTATCGTGATCGACCAAGAAGACCTCTCCGCTCGTGCGCATCAACATGTGTGTGGACTGGCCGACTGGTCCAAATGCCCAGCCCACATCCGTCGCCGTCGCGTCGAGTCAGCATCGAGACCGGCGCGCGAGCGTGCGATGCGGTTTACTACTTTACCTGTTGGAGAGTTGAAAATCTCGCGATCGTCTTCTTGCTTCGGAAGAAGGGTGAGGGCACGCGATCCCGACTGTTCCATCCGTTCGTCTGATGCGTGCATGATGGCATCCCGTTATAGGATATTCGTTTGCGATATCCAATTGAGAGCAGTGCTAATTAAACTGTTCTCAAAGTTGATCGTAATGGATGGGTTTAAGGTGATTGAAACTTATCACCTTTTTAGTAAAGCCAAAAACAAGCCCGTGCGTTAAAGGATTACAAAAATAATGGACATCACCTCGTCTATCCTCTTGATAAACAAAAAAAAAATCTCTACTTTTTTTCACGAGGTATCAACATTTATATGGCATTTCTCGAAGGACAGAAAAAGCTTTGATTTTCATAGTCATGTGCCCAAATTTTTTTTAAATTTTTTTTGCGGCTGTCGGCAAATGGAAACCTCGTCTGTCTTCAGCTCAGCTAGTCCTCCTCCCATCTTGCACGCACCCTGATCCTACAAGACGTTTCAAACTTTTGTCGTCCCATGAAATTGAAATCCAGCTGTCAAGCATAAAATGGCTGATTCTGAGTGGAATCGTGACATCTCACTTTCATGGATAACCACGGGGTCATTGTTATGCAAATCAACTTGCTCGCTGATCGGTGGATCGATCGATTACACCACAGTAAATTAACAATCCGGGTAGGTTTAAAAATAGTATTATCCGGCCTCTTTTGCGCCTCAAGTTGTGCACCAACCCATCAATGTCGCACAATACAATCTGAAGAAGCAATGGCGGAATCGTTAGTTTAATCGCTCTTTATTTTCTACCAGTATGGTAGTGCGTGCTGGTCATGCACGTGCTAGCTTTTGTTTTGTTTTTTTAAAAGAAAAATCTTAGCGCGGCGCCTCTGAATTCTACGACCGCATACTCTGCTCTGCTCGTCTGGTTGGTTTTGAAATTCAGGTCTCTGTCTGCTGACCAAATCCTCTGTTTCGTTGCGCATTTCTCCCTCTCAAATCTCTTGTGCGAGCCAGATCTTGTATTCACAATGGCAGGGCAGGTTTATCCTTTGCAAAGGATATTTAATAAGTACGAACAATTAACTGCAAGGTTTGGTAATTTGTTTTTTTTAAAAATGTACCGATAAAACCTCCAACGAAATGGTAGTGTTGGATCAGTAAGTATGGTCTCATGACCCAGTCAGACAATGGAGTGGAATCTGCCCATTTGAAAGGAATCCCTTTGAAAAATCACGAAAGAATCAAGATTGTATCCAATTTTTCTAGAAGTGCTGATGCAATTTTGCACCAGGACCAGGAGACCTCTCACGGAGAAGCTTCCGATTTCAACCCATCCAATCGCAATGCGATGACGCACCAATACGACACTCTGAATTCTACGTTACAAGATTTTCAGAACACCACACCAATTTCTCACGAGACATCATCTTCTTCTTTTTCTTCAAATTTCACTCTAGTCTCTTGCAACAATTGAGGAACGAACGAGCTCACGCGAATATGCGATGCAGGAGACCTGATGTCAATGCAACGATTTCGTCGAGCTCATCACAGTCATTTCTTGGAGCACCGCCATTGGCGATGCGCTCCTCATGCTGCTCTGTTCTCACACTTGGCTCAATCCATCAATCAGCTTATGACATCAGAGTCACACTTAGCTCACTAGCTGCTGGACCGGGCCGGCGGCGAACCACGGATGGGCCGGGAGTGTCAGCTGGACGGGAGCCTGCGCCGGCGGCGGCGGCGGCGGGGGCACGAGGGCCATGGCCATGGTCGCGGCCGCGGCCTCGCCTCTCTTCCTCCGCTTGGGAGTCCCGGACGAGGAGGACGGCGACGGGGAAGAAGACTCGGAGCTCGCAGCCGGCTCGGGTGACGGCCGCTTCTCCCCCACGGCGGTGCCGGTGGCAGTGGCCGCGGCCGCGGCCGCGGCGGCGATCTCGGAGCCGATGCGGAGCGGGAAGTTGAGGAGCGCGCGGGAGCCACGCATGCGGTAGGCGGCGCGGTCGTAGGCCACGGCGGCGTCCTCGGCGTTGTCGTAGGTGCCGAGCCACACGCGCGCGCCGTTCTTGGCCGGGTCCCGGATCTCCGCGGCGAACTTGCCCCACGGCCGCTGCCTCACCCCGCGGTAGTGCTTGCCCCTGGACACCGCGGCGGCCTCCTCGCTGCACCCGGGCGCCGCCGCGGGCGACGCCGCCCCGGCCGTCGGCGTCTCGGGCTCCTCCTCCTCGGTCGACGCGAGGAGGCCGCCGACGCCGAGGCAGGAGCCGAACTCGTAGGGGGAGTCCGGGGACGCCGGGGGCTCGGGCTTGACGGCGGCGAAGGAGCCGTCGGGGAGCCAGCCCCGGGAGAAGGCGTCCCTGAGCGCGCCGAAGACGACCATGTCGTCGGCGTCGTCGGGGCGGAAGGGGAGGGACTCGCTCCACTGGTCCGCCACCAGGCTGCCGAAGCTCGTGCTGCGGCGATACACCGGCCGCGCCGCCGCCGCCGCCGTTGGCTCTTCCATGAGGTGGTGCCGGATGCTGTCCAGCGTCGCCGCCTCGCACGCCGGGTTGAGGAGCATCTTGTCTTTGCTCGGACTGATGCTGTCACGTGATTTGGGGTTTTGAGAAGCGTTTGGTTTGAAATTTTGTTTGAGAGGTTGTCTCGGTTGCCGTTTATATAACGGAGGCTGGAGAAGTGGGGTCCCGTTGTTACTTGGCGTCGTGCTTCGAGGTGACCTTCGTTGAACTTTCCCAGCGTACTGTCACGTGGCTCAAAAAATAATCGTTTAGGAAGCGACAGTTTTGGCCGTGGGCTTACGATTTTTTTTGAATTAAAGGATGCTGTGGTCATACGTACGCACAATCATGAATGCATTTGGTGACTGATACACATACACATATCTATCTATACTATAAGGAGTGAAGACAATTGAAAACTTTTCTCACCCAAATCGGATCCGTCTTACCCCTCACGTCGGACCCACCTGTCATATGTTTTTGGAAGTGGATAAGGTGGAAAGACTATGAAGTACCAAAAAATCACAATTTGGAAAGTGTTTCTACCAAAAACGAATTATTTTTCTTACCCACCCAACACATACCCACCCTATGTACCCACCGGGCCCACCTTTCTGCCCTGTTATTTCGGTGAAAATTGTGGAAAAACCGCGTACGTGCGATGTGAAAAAGCAAATACAATCCTACTCTGTCTCCAACCAAGCAAAACGATAGGCTTCGTCCCGGAGCACGCGAAATCGAGCGCAATCCCAGGATGTGCGTGCGCTACGCCCGTCGCCGACCTCACCTCGCGTCCGGAAGAACTACCTCGCGCGCGGAGCCGGAAGAAGGGAGCAGCTGCGAAGCGTCGAGGACGACGCCTCACCGGCGGGGAGAAAGGAGCAGCTCCGCTGCGGCCGCACTAGCGAGGCCCGCCGCCGAGAGAGAGGCCGGCAGGGTACAACTCGACGGCGCGCACAAATCCAGTCGGCGGGGCACAACTCGAAGCCGCTGGGCCCGCTCCCTATCGAGGATCAAGACCACCGACAGCCACCACGCCCCGTTGAGGCCGCCCAAGATTCGGCCTTGCCCTGGTCCTAAGGCAGTGCAGGGACGAGCTTGTCGTCGTCGCCAGGTAGCAGGGAGCTGCTGACGCCGCCGCCGCAGCTCCCGCATCCTTCTCTTCCGCGGCTCCTCACCACCCATCCTGCGATGTGCGGCCGCCCGCACCACATCCTCCTTGTGCCGCCGCCCTGAGCTCCACCCTGCCCCACACCGCTGCCGGCCCGAGACATGGACGCGACAGAGGAGCAGTAGCCGTGCTGGCCCGGGCTAGAGTCCCTGCTCTGCGCCGCCGTGCTAGCCGGCCGGATCTAGCACGGGAAAGTGGGCGTGTGGCGGACGAGCAGTTCAACACCGATTAGAGAAGAGCTGGCGCACCTTCAACAGCCCCCCATGGTGGGCCAACAACGGAGCTGAATGGACTGGCAGCGGCGCAATGGCGTGATGCCTGTGGGCGGCGGTGGTGCCTGTGGGCGCAAAAACCGAGGAGATAAGGTTCAAAGATTTTACAGATGATGCCTAGGTTATGTAAAATTCATTTACGACAGTATGCTACACTCTTCCATGTGTGATGCGGTTTTACATAAAAGGTTTCAAGTTTTCTATTAATACACAGTATCAGTGGATAGCTATGCTTAGGGCACCAGCAATAGTTGTAGCAAGTTACTCTCTAAAATGATGTCCACGTAGGATATAGCATGTTTTATGGAGTAGATGATCCATCCAAAAACTGTGCTATAACATTAATCATGTGTGGGTCCCACATCCCAACCTCATCCACTCTTCTCCCTCGTCACCTCTCCTATCTGTCTGTCTTCTCCCACAATCCTCCACCTCCCTAGCGAGGCCCCTACCGGCACGGGCAGGCGGGCAGCACCGGTAGTCCACCTCCGGTCGGCCAAGCCCCGAGCCGGCGAATCGACGGGGCGGCCCTCCGGCGGCGGTGGCCTGGCGGCCGCATCCCCTCCCTCTTCTCTTGCACACCGACGACCCCATATTCCCTCATACCTCCGCCGAGAGCCGGCGGCCGCGCCGCCGCACATGCTCCGGTTCGAACCCGAGTTTTCCAGCCGCTTCGTGCTCATACTGCAGCCACAAGCTCCGCCAGCCTCGACCCTTCTTCACGAGTTTCGAGTTTCACGCCACAGATCCCCTCCCTCCTCTGCCGATAGCCGGCGGCCGCGATGCCTTTCCCTCTCTGCAGCAGCTGCGGTGCCCTATCGTCCTTGCCGCAGCGGCTGTCCGGCCTCCTCTCCCGTCGGCGCTCCATCCTCCCTCGTCGTTGGCCTCGCCGGCGCCCCGTCCTCCCCCACCGGTGGCCTCCCCAGCACCGGCGCCAGTCGACACGGGTGCGTGCGACCAGGGGGCGGCGGCGGCGGAGGCCATGCCGCGGAGCAGGGGCCGGCGGCCGCGGTGCGCGCCTCGCGGGAGAAGCGGCGGCGGGAAGTGGTGGGGCCCGCAATGCACGGGGACGCGCGCTGGCGACTCTCGCCAGGTCTAGCGACGTTTTCTTCTCTCTCATCCTTTCTCTCTCCAACGTGGCACCTTGTAGAGAGACTAACGACACCCACTGCGGGTGCCCTTAATGTAAATTTGTATTTGTTTTGGCCCTAAAAACATTAAATTGCAGAATAGGTTAGAGAAAAGAGATTTATTATTTCAATGTCACTAGCAGAGAATTAGGCATTTGTCCTTGGGCCGATTTTTCATTTGTTTTTGCCCTCGGTACAAATGAGGATATTTGTACCGGTTGGAGCCACCGTTCGGTACAAATGTCCCCTCAAGCGCGTCGGGTCTCCTCCCCACCCGGTACAAATGCCTCACATTTGTATCGGATGGTGGCTCTGTCCGGTACAAATGTCCTGGCCTCACATTTATACCGAGCGAAGCCACCACCATGTATAAATGTGGTCACATTTGTACCGGGTAAAAAGAAAATCTGGTACAAATGTGATTCCATCAATCGGGGGGCTTAGAAAAATTTTTGCCGGCCTCTCCTTCCCCGCGCCCCCTCTCTCTCATCTTATATTTCTTCACTTATCTTCTATTTTACCAGGAGTACTCTGCCTTTTCCTCTTCCTCCTCATCTTTCTTCATTCTCTTCTCTCACATCTCTCTCATTCTCCTTGCAGGACCGGGAGGGACTGCACGAGCGGCGCGCAGGCGGGCGGGCGCAGTCCGGCGCTCGGCGCGCAGGCCGGTGGGCGCCATCGCGGAGGTCCAGGGTGGAGGCCGGGAGGCTCGGTTTGGTGATTTTGTGAACTTGTGATGATTTTTGTATTGATTTTGTGAAGAATGTGTGATATTGAGGTGATTTTTGTTGTGATTTTGTGAATCTGTGATTGTGATTTGTGTGATGATTCTTGTAAATATACGATTGTGAATCGTGTGATTATTTTTGTGAGATGAATCAACTGAATCTTATTGTAATTTGTTGATGAGATATATGAGACGTAGAAAAGAAAAGAAAAGAAAAGAAAAAAAGGAATGGAAGGAGGGTAGGATGAGGCTGACGGTGTAAAAACACTTGTACCAGGGCTTGTTACCACCCGATACAAATGTGTCCTCTCATTTGTACCAGAAGGCTTGTACCGGTTGGATATTCGGTACAAATGAGGGTTACCAACCGGTACAAATGTCTGTTTTTCCAGTAGTGTGTAGTGGTCATACTATAATACTATTTATGTTTTCATGGATAAATAACTTTGGACCTAACTATCAATTGCTCTTTGCTTATGTATATGCACGATGCGGAATGAAGATGCAAACACGTGGATGAAGGAAATACCGTAACATGATGCTTTTATTTGACAGATGGCCCTGACGTGGAATTTGTTTGTGAATGCAATTGTATTCAATAGTTTGGAATATTAACTGCAGGAGATGTGAAGATTGATGATCCACTAAAAGTAAATATATTTAAATTATTGATTAAGGGATGATACGAGCAAAACTCATAAAGAGCTCAATGTTAATTTTCTAGCGTGAGCAGGATGCGTCATCTTTGCTAAATTTTAGTGTTTTGCAGTGCTGATGATCCTGTTTTATTATTGACCGGAGCCTTTTTATTTCCATAGCAACGTAGCAACGCATGGGTCTTTATTATTGATTTATGTTTAATTTTACTTAAAACAATAAACCATCACTACATATATCCATAAATAATCATAATGATGTGGACATTTAGAATACCAAATTTTGCTTTATTCAACATTTATAGATAACAAAAGGTGCATCCTGGCTTTTCGAAATCTGAACGGCATCTTGGTCTGATAAAATGCATCCGTCCATTGTGTCAGCAGCGCTAGCATGGATCAGCAATTCAGCGTGTAGCAGCACTACACATGGATCAGCTACGGGTCAAATAGAGGTGTTCTTCTCTTCCTTGTTTGATTCATTAATCTGTGAGAGATGCACGTGACCAATATGAGCAATAATGTCAAATCTTCCTTGCCTCATGCATGCATATGAGCCACCATTCGAGCACCACTCAACCAATGCTCAGACTTCATCATTCCAAAATTCCAAAGATCATGTTCAGTCTTCCCAAGATACCTTCCAGGTTCCTACTGATTTCTCTCTTAAGTCAGTGCACAAACTAATTGATTTTGCAGTTTTTATGTGAGAAAAAATTGGTTGGTGGTTTAGTTTTCATGTGTTGGGACGTAACGCATTTTTTAAAAAAAATACACAAATTGGAAAAGAACAAAATAAAGAGCTATCACCTATAAACAGTTCATGTTTGTTTTTTCTCTCGATCATCTCAATATTGTCCTCCAAATCTGATTGAAACATGAATAAACATCATAACTTCTCATTTCAAAAACTTGTTGATTTTAGATTGTTGATAACTTATTAATGTTAAATAATGAAACATTATTCGATAGACACGTGTGTTCCGCACGTGCATCTTCACTAGTGTATATATATATATATATATATATATATATATATATATATATATAAAGGACAAGACTAATTTACAGCCGGCTGTAGAATAGACTAACTTACAGCCGGCTGCTTTTTTAGGTGGGAAAGCAAAACCAAATAGCCCACCTTTTCCAGCTGTTCCTTTTTTGGAAAAACAAATTACATCTGAAGCCCCAATTCTATTTACTAAGACGTGGATATCAGGTTGCACAATTTTTCTAGCAGATTCATCCAGTGAGAAAAACTCACACACAAAATATGTCCTAAATTTTCACATATGCAAGTACATGAACCTAATTAGCAAAAATAAAATAAATTTACAACAGGCTATTTATACTAACTGATTTTGCCTCCAGCTTTGCATAGTTGATGGGCTTCTTTCATGACCTGCTGGTACAAAAAGGAAAATGAACCAAGTCAGTTAGCATGTAACACAGTAATAAAAAGGTCAAACAACCAAAAAATAAGTTGGATGAATTGGAAAGCTAGTTTGTATACCATGATAATCAACTGGAGCACCCAAAAAAGTTTTTAAAAAGTCATTTCAAATTGTGTTTGGCAATTGGATTGATTTGCTTGTTTGAAACCAAAAGATTGAATGATATGGACCATATAATTCCCTGCTAAACTTATTTTTGCACAAATCCACAACATGAAACAATTTGCATGCTCTATCAATTTTATTACCTACCACGTGATCATATAATTGGCTACTGAACATGAGAAATTAAATGCATTGAACCATTTAACTTACAGGTTTAGAAGCATGCATACGCCAGAAATGATAAACCAAAATAGAAAAACTCGCATGCTATGAACCCGAGTAGAAAATGATTAGCATGCATACACTAAATTGTTGTAAAAAGAGTAACCGCATTTATGATTCTAGACTATACGATGATCCTGATGAAACTTGGACGGCAGTGTTGCTTGGTCAGTCAGTGGCCAAAGCAAGGCACAATTCACAGCATGGTGAAGTAAAAAGGACAAACCATGAACTTTAGCTACATTGTTGATGAGCTCCATGATGAGCACAGTTTTGTCAACACCAGCACCACACCACCACCAAACAACCGAACCTTTCCATCTCTATGTACACCAATTGCAAAACCAAATCTTCTATCTTCCACCCCTTGGCTGACTGTATTTTCACTTGCCCATCCTGCAAAAACCAAAGAGCAACAAAGATAGTTAGTGGGCACACTCATGCAGGAAAAAAGGGAAAAAGAAAAGAAAAAGATATGCTAATTGCTGGAAACAAAAAGAAAAGAGAGAACATCACTATATAGTTGGCCACATTACTATACTAACATGCCTTCATGTTTTTATTTTTCTAGTTGGTAAACTGAATTAAGTTTCATGACACTGTATACATTAGCTCATGTTCTGTATGGTTACATAGTTGGCCAGATTAATATACTAACATGCCTTTGTGTTTTTATTCTTTTGGCTGTTAAAATGCATTAAGTTTCATGTCACTAAAGTTGGCCAGATTTGTATATTAGCATGTCATCATGTTCTTATTCTTTTGGCTGATAAACTGAATTAAGTTGGCATTGGGTGCACCTCCTTATGCTGCTGCAGTGCTGAAAAATAAAAAAAAGGAGGATACTGTGATCATTCAACTATTGCCATTCACTTGATTGCTTTGTGTACTAGATACAAACTTAACATGTAAATCATGTAAACCTAACATGTAAAAGGTTCAAAGTCACGCGGCCTAAACATTTCTAGCAAAAAATGGTTGCCTAGTTTCTAGCAAGATGTTGGATAGAAATTGTAACAAAAATATTGCCTAAATTCTCACAAAAGATGTTGCCTAGATTCTAACAAATTGTAGAATGTAGAGAAAAATAGAACACATAAAGATTGTGTACTAGTACAACAAAAAAAGAATAAGGAGCTGTTGAGACAATATGCAGGAGCATACAGATTGCTACGTCATTGCCTAATATACTATTGGTTGTTGCCTAAATTCTAGCAAAATTGTTGCCTAGATTCTAACAAGAGGTTGCCAACATTCTAACTAAATGTTGCCTAAATGAATCAGCATCTGAAAATGATCTACAGATGCATAAGGAGCATACAGATTGCTAGAATGTTGATATGCTTATACTGCATGAGCAAAAAATAATTTCACTATGACCCACCTATGCATCCAGATTACGATATATTGGATGAAAATTCAAAATTTGCAAAACAAAATGACTCGTCAGTGATGGTGCTGAATTAAATTTAGGATCATCCATAACATTTCTTAGTTTATGGCCACACCTACACTATGACACTGAATGATTCCAACTTCACATCCACTGAATCTACCCCATATGTGAGCGAGCACTTGAAATCAGCAAAAAAAAAGGCAGACAAAAGATATATGTGGCAGCAGAATACTCAACAGCAGATATTCTATGAGTGTTTCCATATAGTTTGATTAGAGACCAGGGTCATGCAGCTTAATACAATTTAACAAGGAAACATAGCAAAAAAATCAAGGCATAGTTGGGCAGTAATCTAGGCCTTTTTCAATTGGCTAATGCACAACACAAAAACGCTATTCAATTGGCTAATATATATACAAAGATTTAAGTTCAGTTTTAGCAAATGCAATTCAATTGCATTGTTCAAATTGCTGAAAAAGAAAGGATAGCATGATGTAGAACTGAAGTAAAAAGAGGGCCTAAAGGCATCGTAACAATGTATCCAATTCCTGAATCTAACAAACCACCTGAGCATGCTAACATAACCAAAATTTTGCTACGGAAGCCTTACATTGCATCTTAGAACAACCCAGAGGTCCATATAGTTACCACAATTAAATTTCTAGCACAACAATATTAGAAGTTTAACACCAGCTAGTGGATTGGGAATTTTGAACAGAGGAAAAGTTCACCTCCCCAACAGTCGCCTCCATGGTTTCACTGAAGAAACACCTCCAGAGAGAGGAAGGGAGGGGACGCACGCCCCTAGGCTAGGGAGGAAGAAGAGGAAAAGTAGTAGTAGGGGGAGGCCTCACCTTGCCCGCACAGTGGTTGCAGGGGAGCTGCTGCCGCCGGGGCGCTTCCTCGCAGAGAGGAGGGCTTGCCGCCGGGGGACGCCGCTGTCGCACCTCTCGCCGCTGCACACGCCGCCTCCTGCCGGTGAAACCCTAGGCAGCGAGAGAAAGAGCAGGGGTCAGGTGAGGGACGAGAGGGGAGGATCCGAGGGAGCTGCCGCCGCCGAGCGCTTCCTCACCGGGAGGGAAGGGGCTTCTGCCGAGGGACGCCCCTCGCCGCTGCCACGTGGCCCACATCTACCGCCGCCCACGGCCGGCGGTGACCTCGCCCACGGCCGGCGGTGACCTCGCCGCCGGCCGCTCCGCCCACTGAAGAGAGGAGAGAGAAAGAGAGATGAGAGCCCGAGGGGGAGAGAGAGGAAGACAAGGGAGGAGAAAGACCTACCTCGCCGGCTCCTGACGGATCTGCGCCGCCGCACACTTCGTCGAGCGCGAGAGAGATGCGAGTGGAGTGCGGCGTGCGAGAGATGCGAGTGGAAAACGCGTACGGCAGATTGGAAAGGATAACTGCGTGAGCCTTGGGCCCCACCGGCTCTGGCTGTAACTCGCGTAAAAAAACAGTTGGTTGTTGTTAAGTCTTTACCATATATAAAAGGATAAATTTGAATAAACGGATACAGTAGGATCATGATTCATAGGAAGAATTTTTGTCCTGGTTTGTATATTGTCACTAGTAGAGCCATTATGAGACAAGGATTGCTCAATCCTAGGCGCACCAGATTTATTGAGGACAGGGCCCAGTGGCACTTAATTTTGGAAGTGTTTTCCAAAAATTTCCGATCCACCACATTAACTAGCGACATTAATTATGAATATTAAATGTGATTAATGAGTATTAAATGCGAACTAATGATAAAACTCATTTCATAATCCTCAGGACCTCAGGTCAAATCGTGAGACGAATTTAATAAGCCGAATTATACCACAATTAGACAATGTTGTCCTACAGTAAACAATCTCTAACGTGAATTAATTAGATTTAATAGATTTGTCTCGTGATTTCCCGTTCATTCATGTAGTTAGTTTTATAATTAATTTACATTTATTACTCTTAATAGGTCTTGAAAGGAGCACCAAAAATTTGGTATTTTTTTGAACTAAACACACCCGGTGTTAACGAGATTCTGATTTTTTTTATGAGCTTGGCTAATTATGGTACCAGGATCTTGAGCTTTACCCGGAGTAAACTGCAAATCTCGAGAATTTTCAAATTATTATTTGAGCACAAATTGGAGGGCTATGAGCTTCTGATTCAACTCTGGTTAGTCTAGCCCTAACAGATAAGTTCAACTATTTACACACATTAATGTAACATCACCATCGAAGCACGAACTCCAATTCGATCCAACTAGTCCATCAACCTGTATGGCTGCACCGGCTAATGTTTTTCCAAAAACTATTGTATTTGAAAATTTCTTAGAAACTAAACTCCTAACTAATAATAAAAATTGTTTACCTATTACTCTCTCATTTTTTCAATCTCTAACATAATATTCATGTCTACTTATCTTTGTGCAGTTACGATTGATTTATAATTAGTAACTACTCGTACGCTTTTTTTATCCACAATCACACTTTTTTCATCGGGGTATTTGTGTTATTACTCTTGTTTTGAAGTGTAATTATGATTTTACCTTTGTTTTTACAACTTTGTGATTTTACCTTTTTGCTATTCACAAGTCATTACAATTTGCCCCTAGTCAACGATCAAAACAGGGGCAAATAAGCAAAGACCTAGGGCAAAATTACAATAACTTGTGAATACTTGAGGGCACAATCACAAAGTTAGAAAAATGAGGATAAGAACAGAATTGCACTTCAAAGTAGGGATCACACACATCATGCATATAAACCTTAATTATTATATATCAATAATGAAATAAATAAATGATTTAATTAGAATCATATATTGTTGTAGATTTTTAATTAAAATAATTTGGATTAAAATTTAAAGTTACCTCGTGTTATTTTTAACAATAACATATGAGATGCAAATTTAAAGGATTACACGTTAAGTTATTTTGAAGTATTAGTTGTGGGTAATTTAATTCCAAATTTTTGATGGTTATTTAAATTATTTTGCTAATGGCACAAGTGGGTATTTTTATGTACATTAGGGGTTACTTTAGTTTATTTTATATAATGGTATATGTGAGTAATCTAGTTATAGATTTAGGGTGTTATTTTAGGCTATTTTTCACAGTTGCATGGATGGATAATTTTTTAGAAAACATAATATATCACATTGCTATGATGATTTGAAGTTACCGATTGATGGTTAGATGTTTGGTTTTTATGAGAAAATTTAAGATTTCAATTTTTATTTTCTAAAGTGACCACTATATTTACAACTAGTCATTGTACTGGCATTTACAACTGAAGAACTATCAGATCAAGCAAACAAGAATCTGCTTAGCGGTAATCGGTAAGACACATTGCCAGGAAACTACAAACTATCCGACAAGAGTTGCAAAATCAGTTGAATCTAGATAACCAGGCAGAAGGTGTTCACGCAACTTACCCACTCGCTGGGGTTGGCCGGACGACGTCCATGTGCATGATGCCACCGAATTGAAGGAGACGCCGCGGCCGTGGACGGTGCCGGGGGTACTCGACGACGACGTTGCTCCTGCTCTTGGCGTTGCTGACCTTCCTCACGACGAGCGAGCCACCCCCGGTCTCGGTGGACACCGGGTGGAGCGCGTCGACGTGACGTGCTGCGCCACGATTCCTCAGGCCTGTGGGCCGGTGGGTCGTTCTGCAGGCGCGCTGACATGCCGATGAGCCTGGAGAGAAGGGCAACGAAGCTGTCGCGGTCGAGGTCGCCCACGACGTCCTTGAGCACAGCCGGCGCCGGCGATGGCATCTCAGACAGACGGGGATGCAGGTGCCACGCCGGCTAGTGGAACTGGAAGAAATAAACTACTCCTAGAAAAGTTTTTTTTGTTAGGCCGTGGGCAAGGAAACCGATGACTGATGTCACCGTTCACGCTTTATCTCTCCAAACCGGCCGTGCTATGCACATATCTGCCGCTTACCCAGGGTTGCACTTGCACGGTCTCGATCGAGTCGACCACACCCTAACCCTAGCCGCCATTACCCTAGGCGTTGGCGCGGCGCTGTTTGCTCATCCTCTTCCCTCCCACATCTCGGATTTCCCAATACCACACCTCATTGCTAGCTCACAAACCCTAGCGCTCACCATGCCCGCCACTAAGATCGAGAACGGCATTCGACTTCGCAGTGGTTGGGTACTCAGGTGCGGCAACATGACTCCGCGGGAGCGCATCCTCCTGCAACCGCAGGACTACATCGGCTCGGTCGAGAAGTGCACGCGGAAGACCCGGGTTTTTGAGGGCCGCTCAATGACGCACCGCGAGGTCACCTACGTGCTAGGCCTCTACAATATCTTCTTTTTTTTCCAAAATGGGCTACACCCGAATTTCATTACTTATGACAGTAACGAAATTACAGAATTCGACCGACAACCAACTCACACGAGCAACAGTTGTTAGAAGCCAAGAGGTCAATTCAGATACCAAGGATCTGAAAAGAGCTCAAAAGAGTCACAAGACCCAACACTCCTCAGGGTTCAACAAGCAAAAGAAGACTACTGAAAGACCAGCTAGGCTTAAAACGAGACCACACACTAGTGAAACACAACTACAATGGCTACTGGAGAAGGACAACTCCTGAGTCTTGAGGCCCCTCCGCTTGATGCTGATGGAAGTGAAGAGCCGCATCTTTCATGGCTTCAGCACCTGCTTCCAGAGCAGATTTCTCCTCTTGTTTGTGAAGATCTGCCCAATAAGCAACAAAAGATGAGGCTGAGCAAATAATCTCAGTAGGAGATTTGACAGATTTCTTTTCAAAACAAATATCATTTCTAGTTTTCCAAATGGCCCAGCAAATAGCTGCCAAACCTATGTAATGAATTTTTTTGTGCACTGGCATGTAAAGATTAGCCCAATCCCAAAATTTATCAAGGGATGATGGTCTACAAGGAGCCCCAATGATTATAGCTAATAAACTCCACACATATTTTGTTGTGGGGCATCCAAAAAATATGTGGTGAATAGTTTCATTTTCACAGCAGAAGTAACACCGAGGGTCACCCTGCCAGTTCCTTTTGAGCATATTGTCTTTTGTTAAGATTGTTGCATATTTCATTTACCACATAAAAATTTTTATCTTCAAGGGTAGCTTCGTTTTCCACAATCTATTATTGGAATCCTGTGTCTCATGCATGAAGAGACTCGCATACAATGATTTAACAGAAAATTTCCCAGATTTTTCCCACAACCATTTGCTTCCATCTGTCCCTACCGTCAAAGCACAGGGAATGATTAAATCTTTTAACTGTCTCAGCTGAGTTTGTGCATGCTCATCCAGCCATCTCCTGAAATTTAAATGCCAACCTCTTGCAGCCATATAAGCCACAGATTTGAATTGTTCTCTGCAAATTTCATAAAGATTAGGGAATTTGTCTTTCAAAGATACCAAACCACACCAAGAATCATGCCAAAAATCTGAATTCTGACCATTTTGTATGCTTATGATTCTTCCTTTCACATAAATGTCTCTTACTTTGAATAAGTCATTCCACATAGGGGAATTACTTGCTTTGTGTCTTAGGAGACTCACACTTCCAGAAATTTTGTATTTTTTCCTAACAATTTCCTGCCAAATCCCTTCTTCTGTCTCTAGCTTCCACCACCATTTACACAAAAGACAGAAGTTCATCTTGCTCAAGTCCTTCACTCCTAACCCCCCTTTTCCTTTGGGTTTTGTAATTTTAGTCCATTTTATCAAATGATACTTTCTTTTTGTACTTCCTCCTTGCCAGAAGAAACGTTTCCTTATGATATCCATCTTCTTCAGAATGGTTTTTGGTAAAAGGTACATAGACATAGCATAAGTAGGTACACTACTTAGGCAAGAGTTAATAAGCGTGATTCTTCCTCCAATAGACAAAGCACTGCCTTGCCATCCTTCAAGCTTTTTCTCCAATTTTTCTACTATCATCACCCAGTCTTTGACATGTAATCTTGATCCAGAGACTGGAACTCCCAGATACTTGATTGGCCAAGAACCCGTACTACAGTTCAGCACATCAGCATAAATGATAGCTTTTTGATCATCATGTGAGATCATGAGGAGCTCACTTTTTTCAAAATTGATCTTCAGACCAGACATATTTTCAAATAAACATAGAAGAAGTTTTATATTTTGTACAGACTCCATATCATTTTGAAGGCCTAAGATTGTGTCATCAGCATATTGTAACACTGCAATTCCTTTATCTATGTAATTAGCTGCCAGACCTATAACCAGTACATTTTCCTATGCTTTGTGTATCATTTTAGCCAGACCATCAGCTGCCACATTGAACAGTAAAGGAGAGAGTGGATCACCTTGTCTCACCCCCTTTCCTGTCTTAAAATAACCTCCCACCAAACCATTCACTTTCACACTTAAAGTCCCAGTTGTAACTACTGCCTTAATCCAATTGCACCATAAATCACAGAATCCTCTTTGTTGGAGAGATTCAAAGAGGAACTCCCAACTGATTTTATCATAAGCCTTCTCAACATCAAGTTTGATTACTATCCCATCTCTCTTTCTTATTTTTGCATCATGAATAACTTCATGTAATGTAAGCACCCCATCCATAATATTCCTTCCTTTCAGAAAGGCTGACTGACATTTATGAATTATCCTGCTCAAACATGTTTCAACTCTCAGCATAAGGACTTTGGTTATAATTTTGAAGCTTGCATTTAGCAAACAAATGGGCCTGTACTGCTGGATTCTAGAAGCATCTTTACTTTTTGGAATAAGGGTAATCACTCCATAATTCAATCTTCCAATATCTAACTCCAACTTACTAAAGTCTAAAAGCAACTGAAGCAAGTCCTCTTTGATAAAATCCCATCCTGATTGGTAAAACTCCACAGGCAAGTGATCAGGGCCTGGTGCTGTATTAGTTTCCATAGAAAACACAGTTTCCTGTAACTCTTTCAAAGTGAAGGGTTCAGTTAATCTTTCATTTTCTTCTCTAGTTATCTTCTCCTCTGGATCCCAACAATCAGGGTCCAAATTGAAGATAGGCCTGTCAGAGGGGCCAAACCAATTTTTGTAGTAATCTGTAGCATGCTTAAGTATATCTTCTTCTCTTTCTAGGACCTCCCCATCCTTACCAAGATGGAAAATAGTATTCTTTCTTTTCTTCCCATTGGCAATTCTATGAAAAAATGTTGTGTTATTATCTCCTTTCAACAACCAGTTCAGGCTTGATCTTTTATGCCAATATAATTCTTCTTCATCCAAAAGTCTCATAAGTTCAGTCTGAATAAAAGTCTTCCTCTCAAGCAGAAGTGGGTGGAGGGATCTAAGTTCCTCTTCCTTTTCTAAAGAGGCTAATTCACCTTGTAACTTTGCTTTATACTGTTTATTATGTCCTTTGATGCTTGCCCCCCAACCTTTGAGAAACTTTTTAACTCTGTTTATTTTGATGCACCAAATTCCAACAGCATTTCTGTCTGACACTTCTCTTCCCCAAATTTCTTTCACTTTGGGGAAGAAGTCAGGATGTTTAGTCCAAGCAGTTTCAAAGCTGAAAGGTCTATTTGGTTTGTTTGTATCATGTCCTGAGCACAATAACAAAGGATTGTGGTCTGACAAGAACCTTGGAATTTTCCTTAAATTTGTCAAGGGGAAGGCATCTTCCCAATCAGCGTTTATCAACACTCTATCTAATCTTTGCAAAGTCGGTATGGCCTGATTATTGCTCCAAGTGTATAAACCCCCATTCATATTGAGATCTCTAAGACCATAAGTATTGATAATCCAATTGAATAAATCAATGTATCTATTTCCAATGAAAGTTTTATTCTTTTCCTTACTGGATCTTAGAATATTGAAATTCCCCCCAATTAGTGAGGGGAATCTCATACTAGCACAAATACTGGAAAGTTCAATTAGGAACTTATCCTTCTTGTCATCATGGGCAGGACCATATATGGTCACCAGAAGTAAATTTTGATTGGACATTTTGTCACAAATCTCTGCTACTACTGAGAATTCCTTTTCTTCTATTTTCACAATGTCAAATCTTTCTTGCTTTAAACCACATAGAATCCCCCCAGACCTGCCAGAAGAGGGCAGCCAGTGCCAGGCAAAATTTCTTTGTGGATCAATGGTTCTAAAAAATCTGTTAGAGAAATCTTGCCTCATGGTTTCCTGAACCCCAATGAAGTCAACTTTGAACTCCATCAGTAACTCTTTTATTTTAGTCTTCATGCCTTTCTTAGACACCCCTCTGCAGTTCCACAAGAGACCTATCATTTTTTAAAATTTTGGTTTTGTACTTTTTCCTTCCTGAGATAGTATCTAGAACATTGTCTAGCACCATCCTCATCAAGAGAAGAGCTCCCTTCTTGAGGTAGGGACCCTGCACTCTTGGTCAATTTAGCCTTAGCAGTCAAGTTAATCAAGGGAGATTTTTTCTTTTTCTTCCTTGTCACCAGTTGAAAGCCCTCCTCATCCACATGATCTGAGGAATCTGACTCCCATTCTATGTATTTCATCTCCTCAGAGGGGAGATTATCTAGTGCCTCTCCTTCATTACCCTTAGCTATGCTAACAGCTCTATTATTGAGGTTGGCTCTAGCTAATTCCATATCTTTGAGGATATCAAACTGTTCAAACTTAGAATTTCTAGTATTTCCACCCATTTTATTGAATTTCTCAGATAAAACATTATTCCCTAGAACTGCAAAGGAGTTCTTAAGATTAGGATTCATACCTTCTAGATTCTTCTTCTTGGATGCATTCTTAGCTCTGTCAGCAATTTTGACTCCATACAGTCCTTGCTTCCTGATCCTCTCACTTTGTCTAGTAAAGGCTTCTTTTGAATTGTCTTCCAAAGCATCTGAACCAGCTCTTTTTTCTTCAAGTCTTTCTTTGCCTTTGTCAGCTCCAAGAGAATTCTCCCCTTCACCCTTCACACGGTGTCCCTAAGTTAAGCCTTCTTCCTCATTTGAAGTTTGTGAAGACTTTGTTCCTGTCAGATTTTCTCCTTTTTCCTCTGTGTTAGAATTTTCCCCTACCACATTTGTACAGGACAACTTCTCTCCCTCCAAACTTCCCTTTTGTTGCTTGTCTTGATTGGTGTTGTCTTCCTGAGTGGATAAATCCATCACTGGAGCTTCCTGAGTGCCAAGATCAGGGCTGGGGAAATTCAGCTGTGTAGTCCCCACAACCCCATCCTCTTCAAGCATCTGATCAGTATCCAAGACTGTTACAGTTTCCCCCCAGAACCAGATGCCATTGCAAATTTGGCTTCTATCACAGCCAAAGGATCATATTTACTTTTGTTCAAGTTTGACCCATATTCATTAAAAGCCACAGATCTATTCTCACTGATTTGCATCCTACAAATATTCCTGAAATCCATTTGATTAAGAGTACCAAAGTTGAGATGCTCCCCCCCTGTGAAATCAGATCATCAAAGCATAGGCCATCACTGCTGCTGTCACTGTTAATCTCTTCATCCCCTTTCTCTCCATCCACTTGCATAGCTTGGTTTTGTCCCCCAACTTGCACAGCTTTTGTTGGTTCAGAGCTCATCATTACAGGTTCTTCTTGAAGTTGATCTTCTCCTTCAGCATTCACCACACCCCTCATTTCAGAGAGATGAGCACCTCTATTTTCCTCAGCCACTGTATCATTCATGGCCCTCATTTGACCTCCTTCTGTAGAGCTAATGTGTTGTCTGCCCACCTACTGGTTTGAAGTTCCAGCTTCATCATTATTTCTACCACCAAAGCCTCCTGAGTTATCTTTTCCATCCCCCCTTTTGTGCTTCTTTGGTGATGGGTTGTCTCCACCCCCATCATTAGCCCTAGTCCAAGTATTCCATCCAGGTTGATTTGGCCCCTCTGAATGAACCTCCCTCTGGAAGATGAAGTTATAGAAATGCATATCAAGCAATCCTTCCACAACAGCTGGCACTTTTGTGATATCTTTGCAACCAATTCTTACTCTAACATAGTCTCATTTTTTAAGATTTGCTTTGTCCACTTCCAAAGGCAGACCAACCAAAGAAGCAACCAGACAGGCTTTTCTGTCAGTTCTTTTTTCCATGGGTATACCAGCAATCCTGAACCATGCAGAGTTTAATTTGAATTTAGCTCCAATATTGGGATTCCAAGGTTCAACCTTAAAGGTCACACCAGGAACAGTGCCCATCATCATTCCATTAAAGAATGCTAGTTCTTCTACTTTTTTAGCAGTGGGAAATTTCATTTGGGATTTTTTTTCTGCCACACCTGCTTGTGCTTTGAATTCCCCCTCTACTTGTCTGGCTGTGGCCTCTCCCTCTTTGATTGTGATGAGAGCAAAGTTGGAGGTGTCCTTAGCAGACTCCCCTGACTCATCATCTTGGATAAAATGAAACCCAAGCTCTGGGGCAGCTAATCCACAAAAAGGTGCAATACAATCCCAAGGAGCAAACTCAGCACAGGCTCTTGGAACATGTCCCTCCTTCTTGCATCTATTGCAGATCAGAGGTCTGAAACAGTCTTCAGACCTATGACCAATCTTGCCACATCTTCTACACACCCCTTGCATCTCCTTGCTCTCCTCAGGTTCCTTCTCTGTCTCTTTTCTCTTGAGTGTATCATTTCTGTTCATGTTTACAGGATCTCCAGGGCCCTGCTCCTCTCTGCCAGTCTGAGATTTAGCATCCCCAGATTGTTGTTGTGGGGCTCTCTCTTCTCCCCTATGATGGTTTAGGTTCTGACGTAGATCAAACTGCTGCTCCTTGCCAGCCTGCAGACCAGTCGGGCCGTCTTGATCTCGTTGTCTCCATTGCTGTTGATATCGACCTCCTCTGAAATTCCCCCTCCTGTCTTCCCAAGGTCTGAATCCAGGTCTCTGCTCAAAGTTCTGACCATTTCCTCCTGGGCGCCCAAATTTCTGATTAGGGATTGGCCCATATCCTCCTTGTCCTCTTCCAGCTCTCCCATCCCCCTGCGGATGCCTCGGTTCTCCCTGGTATCCTCTGCCCTCCATCTCCTTTCGACGACGAGGCGGCGGGCTCAGAACTACTTTAGCAAAGGATCTGGAATCACCTCCAAGAGTCGACCACGTCAAGCTCGCGCCACCAAGGGGAGCGGCTCGATCCAGGCGACCGGCAGATCGAACAGCTTCAACTGGAACGTTGATTTCCTGACACTTCCCTGCTGTAAAACTCCTCTCCCACAGATGCGCAAGGACAAATCCCCCAAGGCTTGAAGGTCCACGGGGGAAGCGGCAGTGGTCACCTTCGCCGACGAACTCAGAGGGTTCGTCGACTTGGGATTAGAGTTACCTGATGGAGGATCAGGCGGCGGCGGTGGTGGATCTAGCGGATGCGCGGGAGGCCCTGGGGCAGGGTGCGCTTCGCACGGGGGAGTGGAGGCAGCGGTAGGGCACGCAGCCAAGCCTCTGACCTCCATGGCCCATCGGCCAGGTGCCCATGGCGATCCGATGCTTGACATGTGCCCTGCCCGTCCCCCCTACACCAAGTCCATCAGGCGCCACACACCGGACAGGGATCGGTGGAGGGATGGCACGGGGCGAAGACGATCCGGTTTGTCTCTTCTGCGAGGGGCGACTTCTCGCCGGCGGCGGGTCGCACGGTGCGGGCGAGTCGAGGCTTGCAAGCGTCACCATCTATCTGCCTACGTCCTGTCCTCGCGCCTGCCTCTGGTGAGGATCGTTGATTTGTGTTTTTCTCTACAAGATCTTCGACGAGGTCCTCGTCTACGCTACCGACAACAAGCAGTGCGACCCGAGCATGGACTACCTCAACGTGGAGATCGACGCCGCCGAGTGCCGCATCTCCGTCCATCACAGCGGTCAGGGCGTCCCGATTGAGCGCCACCCGGAGAATGGCGGCGTGTACATGCCGGAGATTGTCTTCGGCGACCTCAGCAACTGCGAAGAGATCGCCGGCGGCAGGAACAGATACGGTGTCAAACTGGCCAACTTATTATCCACAGAGTTCATCATCGAGACCGTCGACAGCCGCCTTAAGAAGAAGTACAAGCCGGTGATGACATACTATCTCCACAACAAAAAAATATTTGTTGCCGTTAACATTTTCTTCCAACTTTGATCATTCGTCTTATTCAAAATTGTATTTCAAACATAAAAAATAGGACATACTTAATACATATAATAGTAAAAGCATGTCACAAACAGATGATACTTAATTTTTAAAATAGGATGAATGATCAAAGTTTTTTTAAAAGTCAGCACCGACAAATATTTTGATATTGGTGGGAGTACTTCATACTACATTACTATGAATCGTACCTGAATTCCAATACTACTATTTTTATGGAAATACTATTGTATTTCACAATCTGTCCATCTATATTGTTTAGAGGTCTTTTACGGTACACAATACGACCCAACGGTCGTACAGTCGTATTATCAGTTTCTTCGGTTGTTTCCCTATGAGTAAAATGGTAATTTGATAGATATATATTATTTGGAAAAAAATTCCCGCTACCCCTTGTACTATCTAAAACATTTCATATATTTTATTTCCTATATTATAACAATACCATTTTACATTTTCGATAATACCCTTATACTACCCATACGACCTTTGAATACTACCGTAATACTACCGTACGACAGCTAAAAAAACAGTCGTATAGAATTAATCTCAACCGTCGGATCCTTACATATAGGTCCTTTTCTATTACATATGAGTCCTTTTTCAACCGGTCGTACAGGTCGTATTGTGTACCGTAAAAAACCTCATTGTTTAAGAACATCCTTCCATTCAGATATAGGGCATAGTGACACTTACAATATTTTGCAGGTTTTCTCTGAGAATATGGGAAAGAAGTCAGAGCCTGAAATCACAAGAAGATTGCTGGGGGTTGATTGGACAAGGATCACTTTCAAGCCTGACCTTGCAAAATTTCACATGACCCATCTTGATGATGATGTCGTAGCCCTCATGAAGAAGAGGGTTGTTGATATGGTAGGCTTTCTAGGCATAACCGTACAAGTTATGTTTAATGGCCAGATGTTTCAACGGTTAAAGGGTTTTCCAGATTCCGTCTATCCTTACATCCGCACTGCTTCCATAGGCAGGACAGTACTCCCAAGGTTTGGTGATAGTTTTCAAACAAACATCAGTTTGAATGTTGTTGTATCTGCAAGTCGAAGCTCATACAAACTATGTTTCTAATTATTTGAGTTTTTCTTTCTTTCAGGGTCTGCCAGCGGATTAATGATCAGTTGGAGGTGTGTGTGACTCAGAGTGAAGGAACTTTCCAGCAGGTAAATGTGGGTTGTTGGTGGGCTTATGAGCAAGTAGCGTATCATGATGTGTTTACAGTTTCAACTTAAACATTTTTTTTGTGTGTTCCAGATCAGCTTCGCAAACAAATTTGCAACTACTGAAGGGGGGACTCATGTAGATTATGTGTCAAACCAGATTGTCTCCTGTGTTGTGAGCATATGTCGGAAGCATTTCCATGTTAAAGAGTCTGAAGTTAAGAGACACTTATGGGTCTTTGTTAATGCGGTCATTGATAATCCAACTTTCAATTCACCGACCAGGGATACCTTGACCACTCCTCAGGAGAGCTTTGATTCAAGCTGTGAGTTTGCTGATCATTTTCTCAGCAATGGTACGTGATGTTCTAGTGGTCTTGACCATTGAAATTTTGCTATCTATACCACTCATTTCTTTACACTATTGCAGTTTTGCAGTGCATCATTGGCGTGCTATCTGAAACTAGGAGGACTTATCAGCACAAGAAGCTTAAGGCATCCGTCTGACATGGACTATTGTGGTTTGGATTGTTAGGAGATTAAGTCAGTAGGTTGGCCATCTGATGGATGGATTAGAGGTAGTATTTGGTAATTGGCTATATAATGTCAGTAGGTTGGTTATCTGGTAGAGATGAGATGTGTTTTATATATTCATTAGGTTGATACTAGACTTGGTCTTAAAAGGTCTCTGGAGGCAACCAAATTTGAACCTGCCGGTAGGCCGGTACTAATACCAGTGCTTTGTTAAATAGAAGTCTCATGTAACCCTAAAACTCTCTAGCTCTACAACATTTGGCTTTCTCTCTCCCCATGCCTCAATCCATAACAAATACGTCCAGCCACTCACCTACAACTTTTTCTTAAGGCGAAAAAATTAAAAAGAACTGTCCCTGCAATTAAAACTCTCAAACGATGTAAACTAGCATTAAAAATAAAAATATTCCCACTATAGATGTAAATTTCCACAATAGCAAATAAATTTACTATCAATGTATATTGTATGGTGGATTTGATGAAATTAATTCCATTCTATATATGTTGGTGCATTTTCATATACTTGATTCAACTTAAACAAGTTTAACTTAGGATAAATAATCAAAAATTAAAAAGAATTGTCCCTGCAAATTAAACTCTCAAACGATGTAAACTAGCACTAAAAATAAAAATATTCCCACCATAGATGTAAATTTCCACAATAGCAAATAAATTTACTATTAAATAGAAGTCCCATGTAACCCTAAAACTCTCTAGCTCTACAACATTTGGCTTTTTCTCTCCCCGTGCCTCAGTCCACAACAAATACGTCCAGCCACTCACCTATAACTTTTTCTTAAGGCAAAAAATTAAAAAGAATTGTCCCTGCAATTAAAACTCTCAAACGATGTAAACTAGCATTAAAAACAAAATACTCCCACTATAATACTATATATAGATGTAAATTTTCACAATAGCAAATAAATTTACTATCAATGTATATTGTATGGTGGATTTGATGAAATTAATTCCATTTTATATATGTTGGTGCAGTTTTATATACTCGACTCAACTTAAACAAGTTTAACTTAGGATAAATAATCAAAAAAATAAAAAGAATTGTCCCCGCAATTAAAACTTTCAAACGATGTAAACTAGCATTAAAAACAAAAATATTCCCACTATAGATGTAAATTTCCACAATAGAAAATAAATTTACTATCAATGTATATTGTATGGTGGATTTGATGAAACTAATTCCATACTATATATGTTGGTGCATTTTTATATACTTGATTCAACTTAAACAAGTTTAACTTAGGATAAATAATCTAAAATAATCATTATTTCAAAACAGAAAGAATGACACAGAAAACCGAGCTACTCCGCGCTATTTGTGCAAGCCACTTCGCTAGTTAGTAATAGTATAAGTTTGATACAAAAGTTTCTAGCGATTTACCAAAGTTTTTTTTCCTTGAATGTTGTACGTCAGGAAGGAAGTTTTTCATTTATACGAGTTGAATCCCATCTGCAAAACCATATTATGCATCCCTGAAAATGAAAAAGGAAAGAGAGGGTTGCTTTTGCTTCTCAAATGAAAGCAACCATATCGCTAAAAAGAGTGATTTAAAAAAATGGCGCACTCAGAATCTCATTTGTATGAGCACTACCAGTTCCATAATCATGCGTGCACGTTATTGCGGGCCAGCAAATTGGCAAAGGGCCAAAGAAAGGATAGACTAGGTCATGGATAAGACCCCTATGTGTCATGTACCCACAACTTCCTAGACTACAGGTAGACCATAGCGTTCCGCCGTTCCCATTCAGAAACCCCAAATAAAGAGAACGAAAAAGAAATTCCGCCGCCCGTTTCACTGCACGTACTACTACGAGAAATATTTTTGATATTCGGAACCAGTGGACAAAATAACGTCATTTGGTGCATATTTAGCTTGTGCTGATAGCGGAGCGCTCGAGGTCCTCATTTCAATTGCACGTGGTGCATTTCACCAAGCCATCCATGGCAATGGTCCGCCCATGGAAATGAAGTATATCCTGACTTCCTGAGGTTCTTGGACCTTGACACACCTACAAGCGCCAACAGAACAGTGCATGCCGGCATCAATTTTTTCTACGCCTGTTTGATTCATGGGTCGTCGTGGAAGAATCAATGACAAGACTCTCCTCCAGTCTCCACAAACATTGTTGATCATGTGGCTTTTGAGATGTCACAGCAGGTAGGTCGCGGAGACGCCGCACCAAGCCGGAATCAAGGCCCCCGAGAAAAAAAGAGCAACATGTCTCGTGTGCACAAAAAGTAGCCGGTCGAATTGAAATTTGGAGCCAGCAGATGAGTGTGTCGTGTGTTTTTGGGGTTGGAGTGGGAGGTGGGAACACTGAACAGAGGAAGCCTCACGGGGGGCTTCGTGGCTCCGCTCAACGTGCCCGCTAGCTCGAGGAGATTTCAGTGATTGCTGGTCGTGTTTAGTTCGGGATAGAAAATTTTGAGGGTATCTTTCAAGGTTCATTAGAGGTATTAAACGTAAATTACTTACAAAAATTAGTTACATGAATTGACAGGAAATCCCGAAACGAATCTATTAAGTTAAATTAATCTGTTATTAGAGATTATTTACCGTAGCACGACGTTCTCTAATCATGATATAATTAGACTCCTTAGATTCATATCGAAAATTAAGATAGGAGTTATAAAATAGATTTTATTGTTAACTCACATTTCATACTCTTAATTAATATCCACTCGTTCTAGTTGGTAAAATTTTTAGAAGTGTCGATCGCTCGTGCGGGTGCAGCCATTCGGCAAGCCCCTTTCATATATACCCTCCATCTCCAATCCGGTTCGTCACACTGGCAGCAGCTAGCTAGTTCTGTCGTGGTGCGGGAATTCAGACGTGATCCCTGAGCCGTTTCGTTTCGAAACCCCTCGGCCCGATCAGACAAGACACGGCACAATGTCTTAGCCTCCTGGGTGGGTGCAATGAACCTGCCCTGCCCTGCCGTGCCCGTGCCTTGCCACCAAATCCACCCATGGAACGGCAAAGAGAAAGTTCCAGAGAGACGAGAGCTCCAACAACGGGCGTCACTTTGGACCTGGGAAAATAGATAAAGAAGCGAGAGACTTTTCGCAAATCCTCACGTGTTCTGCTGACCCCGGACCATCCAACCGGAATTCCAGAGGACAGAGACAAAACAATATGGTCATGACGGTTGAGATGCGTGGTGCCAAAGGCCAAAGCCTAGCTGAGGTCGCAAGCGTCCCCGCCTCCTTCGGGGCAGTTTCCTTCCTCACGACTACGACGGAGGCCGCTGTTCACTCACCGAGACCTGAACCTGATCATGACAGCGAAGGAGGGAACCGGCTCCAATGGTCGCCGTCAGTTTTAAATTTGTTTCCAGGCTTATTCCACTCCTTCGACGCAACAGCGGTCGATGGCGACAACCCCACGGGTTGGTCGTTGAGTGCTGATAAGCTATCACGGTTGCGATAGGGAGAGGTGTGTGTCGAGTGGCGAGGACTTCCAAGGATTTGTTTTTAGAAGAACTGAAGCATCCTTCAGATTGCTGATGATGAATACTCTAGGAGGTGGCGCATGCGCCGTGCGAACTTGGAAGCAATGCGCTTGCATGCACAAATGATTTACCTTGGGGGGGGGGGGGGGGTGGGGGGGACACTTTCTACACTACTTAGACAATTTGGTTTGAGACACCGTAAGGAGATTGCACAGCTGGAGGCGAACAGCTCCTCACCTGTGATTGAAAACACTGGCCGTGAGGTGGATGCTGGACGACATCTGAACTCTGAACCACTTGAGAAGCAACACGGTCTTCACAGCACCTCTCCTCCTCAGCAAAGGAGAGCTCCTCTGTTGTTGTATGCGCATGATGCTTGACTGTTTAATCTAAGCGTGGCATTTTACAGAGGTTGACTGCCCTGTGGAAACAAGAAAACAAATGAGGAGAGATAGAGGAAAGATCCACAGGAAGTTATTAAAAAAAAGAGGTTACTGGCGTAGCTAGGATTTTATCATAGGGTATGCCACGATAAAAAAAAATTATACATAATTTGGTTCAATAACCATATAAATGGTACAATCCATATATAATGGTTAAGCAATTTCAAAAATTATCAACACTAACATACCAAGTCTTGAATTATTCAACACTTAAGTGCAAAAGTTGCATATAGTATAATACAAATAGTCCAAAATATGTATCCATTCCTCCTAATAATTCAACAATTATACAAATAAGAAAAAAACATGCATCAATATTTGTTTGAATTACTCTCTCCGTTCCAAATTATAGGACATTCTAATTAGTTTTTATACTCATAGACCTTGTTATGCACTTAGATAGTATACTTTATATCTATAAATCTAAAAAATCTAAAACAACTTATAATTTGGAATGGAGAGAGTACAAGAATATAAATGGAGAAGAACTGAGGAACAATTCTAACTGCATGCACCAATATTTGTTTTAATTGCAAGAGTATGATTGTAAAAGGAGAAATGAAAGCAACACAAGAATACTTCTTACAGCACCTGCGCAGGGTCCTGCAAGGTTGCAACAAGAACTGAGGAAAAGGATTCGATGAATGGCCGATGGGGCAACTGGCGTAGCTAGCTGCTGCCTGTTGGGTCCTGCGGTGTGCGTCGTGTTGGTCGGGTGGGTGATTCTGGGCGGTTGCGCAGTGGGCATGCGGCACAGCAGGCAGCAGCGGCGGACGACGGATGGCCGGAGGCATGGTCGCGCGAAGAGATGACGGCGATGCACAGCACAAATAACGCAAGGGGAGAGTCGGTGTCAGTGGGCTCTTGGGCTGATAGGGATATCTGTTGCTTTGCTGGGCCAAAATACAGGGTATGCCGCGGCCCACCCGGCATACCCTGTAGCTACGCCCCTGCAAGAAGGTGACATCTACTTGACTGTTTATTTTACTTATGACTGTCGAACTATGCAATGCAACAGAGGAACAACTTTGCCACTTTCGGATGTAATGGTGATGACCAGACTCCAAGATGACAGATCGTCATTTGCAAAGGGGGAATACAGAAATGATCTCTTTAGGGTGGTTTTATTATATCCAATAGCAGAGTGCTCCAAGATCGGATTTGCAGGATAGCAAACTCTAGGCTTTAACAGTCCATCAGAATGCAGCATGTGGTGTTACATGTTTTTTTGAAGTAAATGGTGTTACAGGTTTAATTAGGAAGTACTACTACCTCCAAACACCAAACAGACATTGTGATACGTGTTTATCCATAAGGTGGCTATTTCCTGAGGCAAAATTTCCCTCTTTTTTAATACGCTTTTGGTTATGACTGTTCATAGTTCGCTGAAAATCAAACGCGAATAAGGGAGTGTTCGGCTTGCTTCTTCTACAGTACTGTTCTCTCAGCACAAATTTGTCTTACAAATCAGCCAACAGAACTTTTCTTTCAGAACGAATCAGCCGTACAAATCAACAAAAGATCTGCCGAACAGAGTTCAAGACAGGTGCCTGTTCTCTTTCCCTACATTTCACTCCAATTCACTATTCATCTACTATTCATTCCACTACTTTTCACCCATCTTAACACCTCTAATTCACCCATCACATCACCACCACTTTTTCTCTAATTTAAACACTTCCATCTAATTTTCACTATACACCCATCATATCCATCACATCTTCTCTCATAAAAAATATTATTTCAACACTATTCATACACTCTCTTTTCACGCATCCAAACAATTTCAATTTTCATTATTCTTCCATCACATCCCTATTACTTTTTCACCCAACTAAAACCTCACAAATTTCCACTATTCATTTACACCCAAGTAAGCTTGCGGCATTTCTCTCATCAGTTTTCACAGGTTCAAATGAATTCTCATAAAGTGTTTCGCTTTATATAGCCAAAATTTAAAAACAACAGGTACTCCACAAAAGTGCTAAAAGAAAACATACCAAATTGTCCTGAACAGGTTTTCTGAGGGGTAGTGCAAATCCACATAATACTTGAAATGCAGTCGTGCTAGTGAGCCCAATTCTCTAAGGTACTGAGAAGATCCGGATGCTTCAGTTGGAGCCAACACTTCCGATGAAAATGCAAGGACACTGTCACATATTATGGATCAGTAGCGAAAAGGGTGGCGAAATTAAGCATGACAGAAACAGATTAAGCGTGTAATAGTATTAAAATTGTTGTGCAGTACCTTAGCAAAGATGAGCATATTCTGCATTTTCACTGCAGAAGGGAAGCATTCATGTATTTAATAGCATGTAGCTGATAAGTTATAATTCACACATTGACAGTCTGATGAACGCTCCTGCCTCACTGAGGACTTGTTTAGTTCCTTGAAATCTTACCCAAATTCTCACCTAGAGGACCGTGTGAGTTCATTTCTTCTCTCTATGCACGCAACCTAATGCAAAATTTTTTTACCTATTTCACTAAAATTTCAGTCAACTAAACGGGCCTGAAACGGCCCATTTTAGTAAGTGCGCCAACAACTGGCCAATACGTATATTGATATGCAGTGATGCAGGAACTTGACTCCATTGCAACAAGAACTTCCTTAGCTTCATCAACTCTTCTTTCATCACATACATAGAGCTTTTATCAGGGTACTGTATGTGCAACTGTCTGGCGCCACACCATATCCTAACATGGCAGTGAAGAGTTTGTGAGCTTTATCTATTTTTCTCATCCTGCAAATACTCAAAATAGGTGCATTGAAGGAATATGCATCTGGAGAAATGCCATCCATTTTCGAATTGAAATTTGGAGTCAGCAGATGAGTGTGTCGTGTGTTGGTGGGTTGGAGTGGGAAGGCTTCCTAGCTCCTCCCTACCGCTCAACGTGCCGCTAGCTCTGTGGTTCGCTTTCGTCTGTGGTCGCTTCTCCGGTCGCCGGCGCTGCGTGCGGCGAGGCGGACTCCTCTTTGGTCGCTCGTACTCCCGCCTCCGCACGTGTGGTGCCTGTGGCGGACGTCTTCCGCAGGATACTCTCCCCCCTGCGTGCTCCCCGGCTGCTGATGCAGGATGGGCTCGGAGAGGACCCTCGGTCCGACTCCTCCCCTGTGGTCGCCCCTTCTCCGTTCCGGTCGCCTTCTCCGCCCCCCTCCGGGTCGTGCTCCACTCCTCCTCGGCACCCACCCGACGTCTCCCTGGTGGTCGCGGAGCTGCCCCGTTCCTCCCTGACCCCCGGGTCGCGCTCCCCACCCACCGCTACGGCTGAGGGACCCTTCCAGGGTGACCTCGAGTCGCTGCTGGCTGACTTCTGTGCCTCCCTGCAGCGGCCGCCTCCGCCTCCGGTCCTGTGCGCCCCGCACCGTCGCAGGGCGAAGGTCTGCCCTCCGCTCACTACGCTTCGCCGCAGTAGTCGCCTCGCCGCGGTTTCGAAGGGCCGGGGCCCGAACCTGGTCACCGTAGGGCAGAACCTGCTCATGCGGAAGTTGGGGGTCGTCGGGCCGCACGAGGCGCCGGACGCTGATGCGTTCCAGCGTTACACTAGGCTCTTCGCGGTGGGCCTGTCCGAGGAGCACTGCAGGGCTATCCGAGAGCTCTTCGGTGCTCAGGTCGAGGGGTCGTTCCAGTGCTCCGTGCTGGAGGACGACGAGTTTCAGGCGGCAGTTCGCGAGCTCTTCCCCGAGGAGCAGCTGGTCGTCGACGCGCAGGCCTGAGTCTGCGTTAGTCGCATGGTCGTTTCTTTTTTTTAGTTTAAATGGATGTAAACATAGCTGTTTGGAATGTCCGTGGGCTTAACCAGTGTGCTAGACGCTCGGCGGTCCGCGAGTTGGTAGCTTCTGAGCGTGTCTCTCTTCTTTGTTTGCAAGAGACAGAGCTCGCGGTTGTATCCCCCTCCATTATGCTTGATATGTTAGGTCTGGATTTTGACTATGTTGCGTTGCCGGCGGTGGGCAGCTGCGGTGGTATTCTGGTCGCTTGGCGCAAAGACACGTGGATCGTCTCCTCCCCCTCCCTTGGCCTTCACCACGTTACGGTGAAGGTCGCGCTGCTCTCTGCACCCTCCCAGTCTTGGTGGCTCTCGTCCGTTTACGACCCGCAGTCAGATGCGGATAAAGTCTCCTTCCTCGCCGAGCTTCGTGCCCTACGTCCCACACTCTCTGGACCTTGGGTTCTCTGCGGAGACTTTAACCTCATCTATCAAGCGGCCGACAAAAACAATGGCCGCCTTTCACGTAGAATGATGGGTCGTTTCCGCCGTTTCCTCAACGACCTCGAGCTTCTTGAACTCCACTTTCAGGGTCGTCTTGTCGGTGTCCGGATTAGCGCCGGCACCAACTAGTAATTAGCGCTGGGATCTGTCTCTCGATGGTCAGTGCTAAGCTAATGAAGACGGGATTTATCCTGGTTCTGGCCACGCGGCTGTACGTCCAGCAGGGTGTGCTTACGCACTGTATTAGCTTGCACCGGGGGTGCCTGTAGAGGGGGGCTACAAGCAAGGTGGGAGAGGAGGAAATTCCCCCAAGTCCCAGCTAGGTGATTGAGGCAAGTGCCAATATTGGAAATGGGATGATGTGCGGTGGGCGAGTGAGTGTGTGTAGGTGAATGGGCGTGCCCGCGCAGGGGTGTCTACCCCTCCCTTTTATAGACCAAGGGAGTGCAGTCACAGTAGGGCCGCACAACGGCTTGCACAGTAGCTGTGTACTAACATGTATGGCGCCGGCGGTCTTGTCCCCGCACGTCCTGACTCCTGGCGCGAGCTGGTGGCGATCTCCGGCTTCCACGGGCGGCGTGGCGGCTCCTGTCGCCTGTCCGGTCGTGACTTCGAGGGGTTGCCCCTGCTGAATCGAGGGTCCAGTCGCCGGGGGAAGGACAGGAGTTGGCGGTGCGGGGCCGCGGGATGTCACCGGCCTGTCCGCACAGTGCCGTGCGATCTGTCGTACAGCAGCAGGGATGGTGGCACAGCACTGAGGATGGCCGCATAGTGCCAGGGATGTCCGCACAGCGCCGGGGATGGCCGCGTGACGCCGGAGTTGGCGGAGGGGACACAGCGCACGCCGTTTGTACGGCGGCGCCGGTCATCATGCGTCCTGGTACGCGGTCCGTACGTGTCTCGAGGGTGCTCCCCACGCCCGTTCGAGGGCCTCGCTGCGGGAGGAGGACGGGAGCAGGTGGCACAGTGGCGTGGAATGACGCCGGCCTGCCCGCACAGTGCTGCGCAACGCCCGCACAAGGCCAGGAGTGGCCGCACTGTGGCGGGGTAGGTTGCACTGTGGCGGTGTCAGTCGCCCAGGCCGTGTCAGCCGCGCGGCATGGAGGTGGATTCGCCTTTGACTTGGGTGTCCCGTCGTGGATCCGTGCATTAAATGCCGTTGTCAGAGGAGAAGTAGAGCGGGGCGCCATAGATCGAGAGGTGGCCTCGAGCGAGACGGAGCCGGTCGCTCGCTCGAGGGGGATCGCCACCTCGCTCGAGGGGTCAGGTCCCCCGAGCGAGGCGGAAAACCCGCTCGAGGGGCCGATACCCTCGAGCGGGGCGGAGACCTGCTCGAGGGGCTGAGACCCTCGAGCGAGGCGGAAACCCGCTCGAGGGGCCGATACCCTCAAGCGAGGCGGAGACCTGCTCGAGGGGCTGAGACCCTCGAGCGAGGCGGAAAATTGGGGGTGCCGGTGGATCCTCTTGACGAAGAGCCTTGGGCTGCTATTGGGCCGTGGTAGGCCGTGGGCCCACCGCGTACCCTGAGGCGTTTTGTGGGGATTTGGTCTGTACGCTGTTGCATTTAACGAGGGTGATTATCCCCTTAGTCAGGGGACCCTAATGACCGTCCTCGACAGTAGTCCCCGGGCCTTTGAGGGAGTGGGAACCATTCCAGCAAAGGATGTCATCCTCGGGTGCTATGTGCGAGTCTCCTCCCCTTTGATCGTGCACATTTTCTTGTGGGGGTGCGCTAGCGCACCCGCGGGTGTAAGCCCCCGAAGCCCTGCAGGAGTGCGAGCACTCATGTAGGGGTTAAAAGCGTCGAGTGATGGGCTCACCTTGCGTTTGTTTCAGCTGGCCTCAGCGGTATTTCAGCCGGCATCGGCAATCTACGCAGGTGGGGAGGCATCGAATTGACCCGAGACGTTTTAGGGCGGGTTGCTCACTTGTGTGGGGCTTAACCCTTCACAGATTGATGCAGTGATCATTGGGGTGTGTTGACGGTCAATTTCCGTCAACCAAGAGCACTTGTTACACTTTGGTTTGAGTTTTGATTTATAACTAACCCGCCACTAGACACACTAATGATGTAACAAGTTCGCACTTGCATGTGGTTTCTGGAGTTTGTTGTTTACGCAGGAATTAGGTACCTAAATGAGGACTTCCGGGTGGAGTTCATCTAGCACTTTGTGAGAAGATCATGAAGCCCGGCACGAGTCAATACACGAAGTGAACATGACTCCAAATGACCCAAGGACCGAAGCATGAAGCCATGAAACCCTGAGGACCCGAACGGAAGATGCGGGAGTTCGTACGCCAAGTACCCTTATCCAAACCGCCAAGAAAACGACGTTAAGGACCCACATGGACTTCGGCAAATATTCAAGAAAGCACGAGAAGCATCCTGGAGGAAGATGGGCCCGAACCGGGCCGAAACAGGCTTGGGCCGGCCGGCCCATGCCAACCGGCCTAGGGTGTTCCGGGCCCGGTTCGGCCTCCCCTTTGACCTATACGCTCCTCAGCTCATTTATACCTTCTGCCTCCGACGACCGCCACATCCAATCATCAGAACTCGGCGAAACCTAGAAGTGAGCACCGGAGGGAGACGACGGCGGCGGAGTCCTCGAAGTTGTCTAGGGGATGACCTAGGACAACCCTAGCCGCCATGGCTGCCCTGCGTGGTTGTGCCATGGTGGAGTTCCGGAGCTAGTTGAGGTCATCAATGGTATATACTCGGTGGTGGTGACTCAAACACATCTGCTATTATGTGAGCAATTGTAATCTTGTTTTCCGATCTTTAAGCGATTCCATGTCTCTGTCTTTACTTTCTACCTTTTATGAATATTTTTGATCCTTAGTCTAATCCTAGGTTAGACTACATAGCATGCTTTATGTAATCATGGTGATTGGATCTAGTATGTCGACCCTTCATGGTTTGTAGGCTTGTCCATGTTTGGGCACGCCCGTGGATCCCCCGCTTCATTAAGGGATCATTGTGACAGGATGATTTCCCCCGAACGAGCGGATGTCTTCGGGAGGTAGGCGGGAGGTAGGAGTTTAAGGATGCTTTTAGATGAGATGCTTGGTTGTTGCTCGTTTGTCGGAACTACAACTAGAAGGCGATAGAGTTAGTCGTCCCCTTGGTGGCGCTTTACCTCGCCTATGTTCGTGTATGTGATCAACCTTGTGCCACCACACATACACCCTTAAAGGTTACCTTATATGCAATCTATGCTTCATGTTAGGATAGTTCGATAGATTAGGTAGAGACCCTTAGCGGTTTTCTTCCGATCCTTGGATTGACAATCCTTGGGGGGGACCCTCCTTGGTGAAAATGGCACCAAGTCACCCGTAGGCTTATGGTGAACTTCAACATGGTTTTGAACTGTCAACAGGGTGGTCGTGGTGCGAGGAGCCCCCAAGCCCTGTGCAACAACCCAGAAAATTAAGTTATGAAAAAGTGAGGAAATTTGAACTTTTATGTATTGATGATGTGTCACCTATATTTAAACCCTTTCTAGCCCTTCCCTTAATCTTACTTAAATAAAACCCAAAAAATATAGAAACATAAATTCAAAACTATGGTAAAGTTAGTGATTTGGTTTTTATGGATTTTATTTGGAGTTAATTGATTGTGTTATGAATTTGATTAAAATCAAATTCAAATATAAAGTTTAAACAATATTCAAAACTATTTTCGAAATCCCTTTCACTAACATGGGCCTGCTGACTTCTTCTAAAGTTCAACCGACCTCCTTCATCTCCAAGCCCGTGAACGACCCTTCACCCCGGCCTTCTTACCTCACCCCGGAGACGGCCCACCTTGGCCCATCCAGCCCAGCTCGCCGCGCCGCCCCTGTTCTTCTTCTCGCCGCGCCGGTCCATGCTTGCGCACCTTGACCCGCATCGCCGCCGCGCCCACACGCGCGCGTGCACACCCCCGGCCAGGGGACAAGCCCCCGACTGGCTGTGTGGCACAGACGTCGAGCCAGGGGCGCTCTGCGCACGCACCGAGCCGCACCGCCTCGCCTTTTCCCCTTTTACCCCGTGCCGTGACGCGCTCCAGCGCCCGCCGGCCACTCCCCTGCAGCCAAGTCAGCTACGCGTCGCCCCGGCCGCTGCCTAGACCCTTTTGCCCCTGCACAAGCCCTGTTAGCACCTGCAAAACCCCCGGGCGAGGCCCTTGGAGCAAGGCAACTCGCATTTGGGGATCACCCCCTTCCTCTGTTCCGCCACCGAGAGAGGAGAGGAGGGAAAGGAGGAAGAGAAGGGGGAAGAGGAGAAGTGGGAGGCACATCACCACCGCGCCATCTCGCCAGAGCCGAAGCAAGCGGAGCCAGAGCCGGAAGAGAAGAAGAGCAGGCCGTCTGCGCGTGAGCCCGTACCGAAGCAGAGTCGTCGCCGCGCCACCCAGAACGCCGCCGTCTCTTCACCACCGCGGACTCCACTGCTACGCCTACACCTTCGCCTCACCGTAAGCACCCCGCCGGCCTGCATGTTCCCTCCTTCCTTGGCCCTTCACCTTGAATCGGGAGCGTGCCCCAGCGTCACGCCGCGCCGGCCGCCGCGCTGTGCGCCGAGCTCATGCTCGCTGTGTCAGCCCCTGTCCGGCCATCGAGCTGCCTCTTCTGCAGGAACCCCCTTCCCGTGTCGCCGCCGTGCTCCCCAGTGCGCGCAGGCAGGCCTTCGGCCGCTAACTTGTCACCACCGACACCGCCGCGCCACGCCGTAGCACCGCCATGCTGCGCGCGTCCGCGAGCGCAAGCCGGGTCGCACCGCCGCTTGATGTGTATGCGAGCGCATGCACATTTGCACCAATCGCACCCACGCGCTTGGATCGCCGATAGCACCACGTGTTCTTACTGCTAACCCTGCCTAGCCGCGCCATCGTTTTCCGCCACGCCGCGGCCATGGATTCCCGGACACCCCCCCGTTCCGGACTCCCAGGTCGCGCTGATGCATTTTGGTTCGCTCATGCGCATGTCCGGCGCACGCTCATGCGTCTGGTCAAGCACTCCCCCATGCAAGGCTGCAGCGCCGCGTAATCGTGCCGCACACCCGCGACGCCGCTACCTTGAACCGCGCCACGCCGGGAACGTGTCGGTGTCGCGTTGCGTGCCGCCACAGGTGTCCAAGCTTCAGGGCCATGGCTGCGTCAGCGTAACCCCCTAACCCTAGCGAGCCTCGCGCTGCACGTGCTTGCCTGGTGGAGCCGCCGCGACCTCAGAACGCCATCCGCCGTCGCCGCCGGGCACACGCTGGGACACGCAGGCGCGCGCACGGATGGCAAGGGCGGCCGCTGTTCCCCAGTTTAGTCCAGGGGGCAGGGTCGAACTTCTTTGTTGTTAATGGAAGGGATGCCACTTGGGCCGTAGCCCAATACAGCCCACGTGCCGGCCCTTTTCATTTATCTTTTGAGCTCTGAATTTTGTTCAGGGTGATTCGCCGGACTTTGCCCTGTTGGCCCATGAGGCTAATCCAATGGGTCGTTTTCGGCCCACTGACCCTTCCGGCCCATTTACGCCCACTAACCTTGCTGCTGACGTCATGCTCACGTCATGATAATGTCATCAGCTATTTTCAAAATAAAAATCCTTTTCTGTTTTATAAATGATTTTTGGAAATTAATTTATAAAACCTTTAACCTTTGAAAATTCATAACTAAATATTTATAACTCCAAAAAATACGAGACGTCATTAGCTAGTTTCTATATTTTTCTAAAAATGAGACGGTGCTGTTTGTAGGTAGTTTGGTTCTGTTTGGATCTTTTAAAATTGGGTTTCTTTGGATTTATGCTTAGTTGTTTGCCGGTAATTTAGTGTCTCGTATCTCATGCTGCACAGACCCGAGCTACGACCAGGAGGAGGCCTACGACCCCGACTTCAACCCAGACCAGGACTACGGACACCAGCCAGGTGTCATGTCACTCCCAACCATATAGTTCCCATGGATGCTTTAGTTGCTAGTGCTTAATTACTTTCGATGCATGTTTTTAAATTGCATAGACAATTGATTAGCCATGCCTTGAAATTGTTTACCCTGTCCTTGGTATACCTACTTTTGGAACTAGCTACAGACCCCTAGCTAGTTCCCGGCTCTACTCATCCATATATTTTACCCTTAGTTATGGATGGATCTCAGGTTTGGACCGAGGTTGGGATACCTCGGAACTCTTGCGTGTGTTTTGGGTGAGTGTGTATCCTTGACGTGTTACCGCAGGAGCGAGCCGCTCTGGTTACTTGTGAACGCCTGTCTAGGGGAGATGCAACCTGGCCTCTCGCCCTAGCCGTGTGTCGGACGGTTGGAGTTGGTGAGTGCTCGCTCTTGCAATTAAGGACCGATCATCTGTGTGACCTTGATCTTTGCGCTATTTTCGTACAAACCGTTCGCCTTGTTATGGGCGGGGTTCGGTCCGAGAACTAGTAGGTGGATGGCATCTAGCCTATTGGTGGACCGGTGTGGTCGTGTGAGGGGGACGGGTTATACCCCCCGAGTAGACGTCACCCCGGCTCCTCCGGGGATGGTTTTACAGCTTTGAGGCCCTGCTAGCAAGTTTCGCGCCCCAGTCAGGACGAGTCAGGCTCGGAGAGGCAGGAGAGTGCCGTCCACTGCTAGGTCTCCGGCCGTTAGGTAGAGAGGTGGATCGGGGGCACCCGATTCTACTCTACTCGGCGGGTCCAGTTGTACAACCTCTGCAGAGTGTTAAACCTATAGCTATAGTCTGTGTCCACTGGTATGGACAACCCTTTCGATCTCTCACCTGGCTAGTATTCTTTTGTGCTGCTTTCTCTTCCCTGGGTGTGTGTGAGCCCGGCTTCGTGCTGTTGAGACGTGGGATAGGAGTCGGTGACCCCACGTCGCAGATGAGAGTGTGATGCTGTATCTTGGTTGAGATCCAGTGCTTGGTGTTATTTCCTTTTTGGGGTGTTGACCCCAGAGGCGTTGTCCTCAGAGGTGTGGATCTCCTCGGAGATGGAGACCTCTTGGCTATTCTGCTTACCTTGATGTTGCTACCGCTGCTCGCATAACCTTCTACAGCCATAAATAGGATTACTCATGCATATTAGAATTATTTTCTTTTTGCTTATGCTCTTTGTTGGGAAGCTGACATGACCTACTCGCTTATCGAGTAGATGACGGGTTTTCAGACCAGGAGCCAGACTACGACTTTGAGCACGATGGATGGGAGGACTGAGGCTCGCCCTACACTCGAGTTGCCTGCGGATATGGAGTCTACTTCGCTACGTGAGAGCCGTTGCGTAGATGTTTACTCTGTTTGATTCAGTCCTGATGGACTTGTACCCAGCATGTGCTGAAATGATGTACTCAGATGCTTAATTATTTTAATATTATTATGTGGACCTTCATGTATTTCCTTTTGCTGTACGGTATTTCTTTACTTTCTGAGACAGGGATTTGCACGTGATAGCCTCCTGGGACTATCACAGAGGTGCAGGGATCGGGTTCCCTTCGTTGGAAACCCGGTTCGTTTCACCCTGGCCCAATCAGGGATGATCAGGTGAAACTGTCGGCTTCGTTATTACAACCCTCACCGCCCCTTCGCAGGGTGGAGGGGTGAGGTAATCTGTGCTACCCTCGAGCGGGCGGCGAGCGACGGTTGCCTTGGTAAGCTGTTAACAGATAGTTCAAGTGGGCGTCAGTGCCCCATTCGATAGGGGTCGGCTCGTGGTCCGGAGACACGTCCATGTAAGCGCTTGTAAAGGTTTGCCAAGCAGGGCTCGGTCCCGTTTGATAGGGGCCGAGGGTGCGGAAGCACTCCCTCGATGGGATCCCTCGATTGACTGCCTTTGTCCTGGCCTTGAACACGATATGTGGGGCGCCCCCGAACTTCGTGTTCGGGGATAGGCTCGATCGCGCGCGCCCTGATCGTTCCTGACTCTGTCGATCTGAGGCGCCTGTTCGAACCTGTCGAGGGTCAGGCTCTGTACCCCTGATCAGTAGGGTGTTTGCGGGTGCGTCGTGCGCTCCAGTTTTTGTAGATCTGTGGTGCTTGTCGAATCGTCGTCGAGCCAAGCTTCGAACCGCTGATCAGTATTTCCCCACGTCGAGGGGCATCTGCGGCGCTTGTCGTACCCTCGGGGGCCGGGCCTCGAGCCGCTGATCAGTAATGACCCGGGAGCCTAAGACTTGGGCCCCCCTCGAGTTCGTTCTCGAGGGCATGTTTGACAAGTTGTGGCTTTGTGACCTTAACCGCCTTGGATCGGGGCGCCCGTCGTACACCTTTGAGGGATCGGGCCTTGGATCCCCGGTTCGAGGGCTCCTGGGGCTTTCCTTATATAAGAAGGAATCCCCTGGCGCTTGGAATTCAGCCGCAGGGCGGTTGGCTGCCACACCCGCTCGGTCGTGGCTGACGTGGCGTGGAGCAGGCGAAGTGGGCGCGCCTTTTCAAGCGAAACGGCGTGGGCGATGTGTGACGGTGAAAAGATGGGGCGCAGCGACCCTTGGTTTACCGTGCGGTAATTATGGCGCACGCGCGCGCGTGCGGCAGCTTCGGGGTGGTGGGGCCCTGCCGTCAGTGACAGGCGGCACCCACCGCATTAACTGCAGCCGTCCGTCGCACCGCCGGGCGCTCCGCCCCCTTCCTATAAAAGCAGGGGGCGCGAGGAGGAGCTCCTTACCTTTGCCATTTGCAAGCGCCACCCCTTCCTTGCCTTCTCCGACGCAGCGTGCTCCGCCACTCCAGATCCGCGCGCACATCCTTGCTCCGCCTTGTCTCCCGGCATCCACCTCGCGTCCTCCGCCCATGGCTGCGATTAGAGTGATGGAGGCCGCATCGTGGCCCCGGTCGTTGGTGGACCGGTAGGCCATGGAGGGGCTGGTCGTCGGTGGTCAGTTGGCGCCGGCTGGCGACGAGGCGAACCTGGCGTGGATAATCCCGCCGGCGTCGCACCGGGAGCCATCTCCGCCGCCGGGCTACGTCGTGAGCTTCATGCGGCTGCAAGAACGCGGCTTCAACGCCCCCGCAAGCAAGTTCATGCGGGGGTTGTGCTACCACTATGGGGTGGAGCTTCATAACTTCGCCCCCAACGCCATCTCGCAGGCGGCTTCCTTCGTCGCCGTCTGCGAGGGATTCCTAGGAATCCAGGCGCACTGGGATCTGTGGAGAGAGGAGGAGAGCTCCACATGCTCCACATGCCCGCCACGGGGGAGAGGAGGACGCACAGGGCCGTCCGCGTCGGCGGTCTCGCGTTCGCGGCGCGCGACTCCCGGAAGGAGCTGTACCTACCCTGCACCATGACGTCGAACAACTCCGACTGGGAGAAGGGATGGTTCTACCTGCGCAACGACGGCGCCGGGCTCCCGCCGTACACCGGGAAGGTGTTGACGGAGAGGCCGATTTCGTGGGCTCACGGGGTGTCGCCCGCAGCGAGGCAGAAGAAGCTCGAGCCCCTCACCGACGCCCTGCGCCAGTTGGCGGACGCCGGGTTGACCGTGGCGGCCGTCATCGCGAACTTCCACCTCCGGCGGGTGATCCCCCTCATGGAGAAGGTGCTCCCCATCTTCGCGATGGGGGACGATGCCGACGCCGCGGCCATGGTGCGCACGCGGCTGCTGGAAGAACCGCTCACCCAAGTGTACGCGGCCGTGAAAGCGAGGCGCGCGGTGAACCTCAAGGCGGTGGCCCACAACGACGACGACTTGTGGTCATTCGCGATGCTCCCGGACCCGAGCCACAGAGAACTGGTGAGATCCGATTTCTTGATTCGCCCGCTTCACCCCCGTACTCGTACTAACTGTAGTTACTTGTGACAGGGGGTGCACGTCAATGTCCCCTCCTGCGACCCACCGACACCCCGGTAGCACACCGCCAATCGCGCCAGGTAGCAAAGGCAGAAGGACCTGGCGGACCGGGCGAGGGCGAGGAAGATGAGGAGGCAGGAGCGCATTGACGCGTACAACGAGGAGTACCTGGTGCGGGAGCAGCAGGGCCTCTCCCCCCACTGGAGCCGATACATACGGATTCGGATGAGGACGACAGCGACGGGGAGCGGACCATCTCTGATAGGTGGGAGGAAGCACCGGCCTCGACAGAGGGAGACGAGGAGGCCCTTGCCACACCCGCCTCTGAAGCGGGCACGGTGCCCCTTGACGAGGGTGCGTCCTCAAGGGTGCCCGCTGGGTCAGGGGAGGTGCCCCCGGACCCTTCGAGGAAGCGCAAGCGGCGCATCTCCGGCCTACGGTGAGTTGCGTCTCGCTCTCCGTGTTCTTGATATCGTAGATAAGCTCGCTGACCCTTCCTTTGTACTTTTACTAGTGTGGCGGTCGCTGTCCCCGGTCTCTCACCCGTTAAGGCGCTCAAGGTGGGGGCGCAGGATGCACCACGCATGACGGGTCCTCGTTCGATGAGGAGGCCGTGGGCGATAGTGGTTACGGCGGCGACGGGCGGGGCGTCGTGATCGGGGGCTACGGCTGCGGGGCCGCAGCGACGAGAGGAGGCGGCCGTGGAGGCCTTTCGCGCGGCTGTGGTCCGAAGGACCCAGCGGGGGCGGGAGCAGGCCCGCGCCGTGAGCCGGGGAACAGAGAGCCGTGGGAAGGGCACGACTCCTGCTGATGGTGATTCGACCCCTGCTGGGGGTCAGGTGATGGTGGTGGTCGCGCCAGCCCCCGGGTCCGCGCCCGAGGTGCTGGTGGTGTGGCCCGACGGTTGCGTGGTGCCACAGGCGCCAGCGACCGGTGCCGGGGCGTCAACGTCTGGCGCCGCGGTCCCAACGTCCAGCGCCGGAGCGCCGCAGTGGGAGCAGGGGCTCCGTGTCCCCGGGGTTCCACCGAGCCTGGTGGAAGAGGCGAGGTCAGAGAAGGAGCTGTGGCGGGAGTTCGGCGGTCTTGGCGCCTCTCTACAGAATGCCCTTGCCGACGCCCTCTAGATCCACGGGGGCAGGTCGCTCCAGGTCTTTCGGGTAAGTGTGCCTGTTTGAGGGCCACTTGGTTCTCTTTCCTTTGTTCGTGTGATCTTCATTCAACTTTCTTCTCCTCCCCTCCTCTATCTGCAGGAGTTGCATAGGCAGGCAGGCGAGAAGATCGCCTACATTGCCAAGCTGTGCTCCGAGGTCGACTGGTATCGGACATAGTACGACGCTCTGGACGCGATGGTGGAGGCTCTGCGGACGGACAACAGCTGCCTTGAGTACAACCTTCTCCGCGCGGAGGAGGAACGTGACTCCCAGCGGGCTGTGGCGGCGCAGAGGGCCAAGGAGGCCGAGGGGTTGAACGTCACGCTCCAAGGGAAGGAGGAGGCACTGGCGACGGCGAACGAAGAGCTCCGGCAGGCACGCGCGGCGCACACCGAGGCCCAGTCCTTGCTGGTGCAGATAGAGACGGCCCTCACCGAGGCGCGGGCTCAACTCCAGCAGGACCGCGCGACCCTCGAGGGCGCGAGGTCCTTGCAGACCCAGGCCGAGCAGAAGACTCAGGAGGTCGAAAAGCTGGGCGCTGCTCTGCAGGAGAAGAGCGAGGCGCTCACTGGGGTCGAGGGCCAGCTCCAGCAGGAGCATGCAGCGTGCGAGGAGGCGCAGACCCTGCTTCAACAAGAGCGCACGACGCTCGAGGATGCCAGGTCTGCGCTTCAGCGCGAGCGCACGGCATGTGAGGAGATGCAGTCCCAGCTTCAGCAAGAGCGTGCGGCTCTCGAGGAGGCCAGGACTACGCTCCAACAGCGGAATGCGGAGGTGGCGGCGGCGAACACCCAAGTCCAGCTCCGGCAGGTGGCGGCCGAACTGCTCACCGGGGCTCTGGTCCGAGAGGGCGTCACCGTCGAGACCCTGCAGGCTGCTATTGGGGAGAAGGACGTCTCGATCTTGCAGCTGCAGCAAGAGGCCGGGGCCGCGCGTGTAGAGCTCGAGACGGAGAGGAGGAAGACCGAGGGTAAGTCGCAGCCCCCGAGTTCCCAGTCATTCTAGGCTTGTCAAGATCCGCTCCCGACGCACCTTTCCTTGTTTCAGGGCTCCAGAAGGCTCTAGGGGAGTCGACGGCGCAGGCGGAAGCGCTCCAGGCTGCCTACACCTCGTCTCAATGGGAGTTCGGGGCTCTGGAGGAAGCAGCCCTCGAAGTGTGCCGGAGATCGAGGGAGGCATCGGCTTGTCGGGGAGCTCGCCGGCGAGCCATCTCAGGGCTCTGAGCAGCCGTGTCCTCGAGCGCGTGAAGGGCGCTCTCCGTCTTGGCATCCAGAAGACCCTCGGTGTGGTGTCGACACATTATATTGTCGATCACACAGCGTTGGCTACGGGCTACGTCATTGCGGATGACCTTGACGACGATGGGGTGAATGCCGCCATGGACCAAGCCGATGCGGCCGCCGCCGATCTCGCCGATATGTTCGAGGAGGACCTCTTCCCGGATGCTGCCGCCGCGAGCCCCCTTGAGCCCTGAAAGTAGCCGGGCATAGAGGCCCTTAGGTCGTGACTGGGACTCGAGCCAAGTGGCTCTTGTAAATGAACAAATCATCTTTTAAGTTTGTAAACTTATGTGTGACTCGTTTGTGTGTGTTGTTTGTGCCTTCCTCGTAGCTTAGAGAAACTTTGGCCGGGGTCGATCGCTCTCGTGAGTGACTTGGGGATAAAGTGGTGAGAGGGGGAGGCCGTGTCCTGTTGGAGGCATAGGCGGTCCCGGGCTCGTCCGACTCTAACCTTAGCTACCCGCGCCCTGCTTCCGTTTCTCTAAGTGTTCGAGGCCTGACATGCTTAGCGTTTTTTGAAAGAAAACGATGTTTTTGCGAAAAAATGGGACCTTTCAAGGGGTGCCCCCCATAGTAGCCCCTGAGAGGGACTTAGTTTTCAGAGGAAAGCCGAGTCTCCCTTATCTTTATTCACAACCTTAGTGTATATACAACTGATATGGGCGCCAGATATGTACAAAATGACTTGGAACTTTTTAAGGGTAGAAGCGATGTAGCTGTTGGATGTTCCAAGCGTTGGTGAAGGTTTCGCCCTTCTCATTTGCAAGCTTGTACGTGCCGGGCTTGAGGACCTCAGCGATGATGTATGGCCCTTCCCACGGCGGTGTGAGCTTGTGACAATCCTCGTTCTTTTGTCGAAGTCTGAGTACCAAGTCTCCCTTACTGAGGTCGTGGGGGCGGACCTTGTGCACCTGGTAGCACCGCAGGGATTGCTGGTACTTCTCTGAGTGCAGGACCGCCGCATCACGGGCCTCATCGACGCAATCCAGCGAGTCTTCGCGATCTTGCTGGTTTTGTTCCCCTTGGTTGGCTTTGACCCTTGGGGATCTGTAGTCCAAATCTGTGGGGAGGACGGCCTCGGCGCCATAGACCAGGAAGAACGGGGTGAAACCTGTGGCTCTGCTTGGGGTGTTCCTGAGGCTCCAAACGACCGACGGAAGCTCCTGGATCCATTTCCGGCCAAACTGATTGAGCTTGTTGAAAATCCTTGGCTTTAGGCCTTGCAAAATCATGTCATTGGCACGCTCTACTTGGCCGTTAGTTTGTGGGTGTGCTACGGCCGACCAATCCACGCGGATGTGGTAGCTGTCGCAGAATTCCAGAAATTTCTTGCCGGTGAACTGAGTGCCGTTGTCCGTTATGATGGAGTTGGGTACCCCAAACCGGTGGACGATGTCCGTGAAGAACAGCACGGCCTGCTCAGACCTGAGGCTGCTGATGGGGCGGACCTCAATCCACTTCAAGAACTTGTCAATGGCCACCAGTACATAGGTGAAGCCCCCGAGCGCCTTCCGCAAGGGCCCTACCATATCCAGTCCCCATACGGCGAAAGGCCACGCGATCGGGATGGTCTGCAGCGCGTGAGCCGGGAGGTGGGTCTTGTGCGCGTATTATTGGCACCCGTCGCAGGTGCGTACGACCTCGTTTGCGTCGGCAACCACCGTCGGCCAGTAGAAGCGTTGACGGAATGCCTTGCCTACGAGGGAGCGCGGAGCGGCGTGGTGGCCGCACTCGCCCGCGTGGACGTCTTGAATCAACTCCCGGCCCTCAGGGATGGAGATGCACCGCTGCATAATCCCCGAGGCACTACGCTTGTACAGCTCGTCGTCAATGACGACGAAAGACTTGGCCTTTCTGGCGATTCGTCTTGCCTTGGTTCGATCCGGGGGCAGCTCCCCCCGGTCGAGCCAGGCGAGATACTCGTCACGCCAGTCTCGTGGAGGGGACGGGAGCTCGTTGATCTCCATCACCTCGGCTTCGTCCACCTGGGACCCTTCGAGGTTCGAGGTCTCGAGTTCCCCATTCGAGGGGTCCTCGTCCATGGGCTCAGTGCCCACGGCCTTCGAGGGGCCTTGCCAGAGACTTTGGCGGGTTTGTCGAGGTCGACAGAGGGCCTGGTGAGGTCGCGGGCGAAAATGTTCAGGGGAACAGTGATCCGCCCCAAAGCAATCTTGGCCAGCTCGTCCGCTTCCTCATTGTACTTGCGCGCGATGTGATTGAGCTCGAAGCCAAAGAACTTGTCCTCAAGCTTGCGTACCGCGGCGCAGTACGCCTCCATCTTCTCGTCGTGGCAGCTCGCATCCTTTATCACCTGGTCTATAACCAACTGAGAATCTCCCCGGATATCAAGGCGCTTGATGCCGACCTCGATGGCGATGCGAAGGCTCCTGAGGAGGGCCTCGTACTCTGCCATGTTGTTCGACGCGGGGAAATGCAAGCGTACCAGGTACCGCATATGTTCTCCAAGGGGTGAAACAAAGAGCAGGCATGCGCCTGCGCCCGTTTTCATTACTGAACCATCAAAGTACATGGTCCAACACTCAACTTGGATCTGAGGCGTTGGTAGCTGAATGTCGGTCCACTCAGCCACGAAATCTGCCAAGACCTGCGATTTTATCGCCTTTCGTGGCGCGTTGGTGAGAACTTCACCCATGAGCTCCACGGACCATTTAGCTATTCTACCCGAGACATCCTGATTGTGGACAATCTCCCCCAAGGAGAAAGAGGAGACCACGGTGATGGGATGGTGAGAAACCAAGTTGATATGTGCCTTGGTTTGTATATGATGAGCGATTGACCGGATGTTTTGAGGCTTTGTGTTGAGTGTGTTTCATCGGGTTGTGTTGTCGGTTGTGTGTCTTTTATTCATATCTTTAGGTGGTGTGTTGTCAATGCACTCGTGAGGAGTGGTTGACAACGTTGTTTGGACTGACTCTTGGCCTAATATTGCAGGTGTTGGTTGCAGCTTGGTTTGCGTTGGTGCAGGTGAAGAACAAGCGCGAAAGGTCTATGCCAAGGTGGCCTCAGGGGTGATGGAGAGACAAGTAGGCTTGGTTCGAGGGACCCGGTGGCCGACGGGATCAAGTGCGGGCCGCATGGTGCAGGAAGAGCAAGACGAAGTCGTGGACATGGAGCCGGTGCATCAGTGGCGGCCAAGTCAAGGAACGAGGCAAGACCGAGTAGACCGTCCGGGCGCCGGAGGTGAAAGGCTTGACGGGCTCGATGCTTGGCGTGGTGAGGTCGGGCCGTGTACGCGGGGTTCGGTGGTTTGGCCACAAAACCATCGGAGGACGGTTTCTTGGTTTGGGCCTCAAAACCAAGTCCGAAGGCCCAACGCGACGGAGATGGGGATCCGGGAGCGTCGGGAAGCATCGAGGCGGGCGACACGCGGCATGATCGAGGTGCTTGCGTCGGGAGGACGCGAAGGCCTGATGGATGCGCGGCCGTCCGATGGTGAATGTTGGGTATTTTAGCGTCACACGAAATAAATCCGCAAGCGCACGGATACCGTTGTAGCTTTCACCTTAGAGTATTCCAAGGGTATCGAATCCAAGGGAACGTGTGTGTACTAACTCCGTACTAGTCGGTCCAAGGACACACCCAGATAAGAGGCAAGGATAGAGAGGATTCCTAAAGATAGCACTATAGATGAGATTAAAGGTCGATCTCTAGATAGAACTTGGCTTAGGGTACCGATAGCCCTGACTTAACAGGCGACTACGGCACGCGGATCTATGTGGAACGAAGCTCTGACTATATCCAGCTGCGGAGGATCAACGAGGGCCAGACGGGCTGTCACCACCACCTGGACTGCCACTACCTAACCTTGGGATAAGCCGAACGAATGATAACCGGTAGCGTGACACAACGTCTACGCTGTGGTTACTGCCGTAGCCAACAGACTACGGCACTCTGTACTTATAGAACTACGACCACGGAAGAGAACTGATCTCACTCACTATATGTACTACTAACTTATACTATAGGCATACAGGAGAGTACTCGACCCCGTACTATGCTTCCAACGTATACGAACGACTTGCAGCAGACGAACGCATAAACCCAGGATCTACGCACTAGCAGAGGAAAAAGACTACTCATGCAACCAAGCATAAACTAGAAGGAATCACGAATGTCACTTTGGTCTAAATGGAACATGCAGGAATATCCACTATATTCTAATAGATGAACACACATACAAACGGATATGAGAACTATGAACTTGTGCCACAAGATCAAAGGGTTGTGCTCACGAAGAACACAAGCCTCTAAATCAAGAACACACGAAGAACACAAGAACTATCACCTATGCATGAATACTACTTTAGTCTAAATAGAAAAATACAAGAATATTCACTTTAGTCTAAATGAAGAACAACAACATCGTAGAGGCACATGCCTCTCTCTCTATCCCTCTCTACTCTAACACTAGCTAGGAGAGGAGCCTTGGATGGGTGGAGTGTGTCTCATTTCCTACCCCCTCCCCTCTATTTATAGTCAAGGGGGTGGCTTGCTTGGAGTGCCAAACGACTCCAAAACACCCCGGGATGCCTTGAGGAACCAATGGAGAGCTGCCACGCGTCGGCTGAGGACGAAAGCACCTCCGAAGGGTTCGGCCGAACTGGGGTTCGGCCGACCCCCGGGTGGGTCCGTTTCCACCGCCTTTCGTCTAGGTGACTGCCAGGTGGGTCCTCAGGTGTGTATGGGTGTGTATGCGGTGTTTTTAGCTTGTTTTCGTGGGGATGTGGGCCCTTGAATCCGCGTACTGGCTCCTGATTGGTCGAAGGTGTGTTTCCTTGGATTGGTGATGTGTCATGGACACATGGCATCCAACGTGTCAACACGTCGCCACGTGGTCTGGTGTGGGTCCCACCGAGCCCACATATCAAGATGGTGATATTGTCTTGTGCATATCTCTTTCATCCGGACTCAGAAGTAGACATATGATATATCCATTTCGATCGTCTCGACGAGCCCATCGCAATGGTGCAGTCCCAATTGGCATTTGAGGTTGTTATGGATGACATCCTATATAAGACATTGGATCACTTGCTCTCAATTGTATCATTTATCACGTATTCCGGTGCATCCTGCAACAAAAGCTAGAAACACCAACACTTGTGGAACTTTTCAGTATAAAGCCCTATTCTAGTGTTGATGATCACTTTTCATTCATTTTATGCAGGAGTTGACGACATAAAAGTAGCACTTAACAGCCGTCAACAACACCCCCACACTTGACCTTTGCTCGTCCCGAGTAAAGGGGAACATATCAAGGTGAGACATGATATCCAAAGGTATGAAGCGAGCATAAGAGATATTCCAAACCATACCTTGTACTTATGAACTCTATGGAGTGTCTATCATGCCATCTTGGGTAGTTGAGGAATGGAACGGTCATGAATCAAATCACTCCTGCTCATCATGTTAAGTAACTTGGGGTTTTGCAATAAATTTTCAAAAACAAACCTTGCTTAGCTCCTCATTTGATTCTCTCAGATCGCTCAATGTGTATATGTCCTCACCAAGGCATTAGATTTGCCTTTCTTTCATCCTACTTCTAATGATGGCTATATGTGGAGCTCAGGGTAGGATAAAAGATAAAGCATACTTGCATCACATATATTGCAAAGTCAAAAACCGGATCCAAGGAGAAAATCAAGTCATACAATCGGATCAGGATGTGCACATGTATGGATGTGATGGATATGGTAAGGTGGATACTAGGCCCGGAATGGGTGCTAGATATCACCATATATATGATGAATGTTGTGGTGATGGTAAGGTGGACACTAGGCCCGGAATGGGTGCTAGTTATTACCATCAAATTTATTGGAACTCCTTTTTGCATGTTCCATCTCTCTCCTTTTTCTTTTGGACATGGGCTATCTCTCTTTTTTTCTCTTCATTTTTTCTCATGCTTTGAGCATGATTTTTTTCTTTTTCTTTTTTTTGCATAGCCCATGTCTTTTTTTTTTCAAGAATACTTTTGGAGAGAGAGGTCACACCACATATGGAGCTTTATTTTTGTAGAATGGATAGATGATACAATGCTAACTTCCAGTGTAGAAGCATAGCAAGGGGAACATGGAGTGCACATGAATCTTGATCATGAAAGCATGAAAAGAATTCTCACAAGGGTCACAACAATTTGACAAAGCTCAATGTAATAACAAGCAGCATATGAGTCTAAGGTTTTCAATTGGAACATCATATGGCTCTGGTAGGACGGTGGCAAATCAAATAGGAGCTTTGCAAAGGGTTTTCATATTTTCAAATAAAATTCCCAAGCACTCAAACATTCAGAGAGAAGATCATATCATCAAACCATATCACAAACATCAACTACTTAGATGAGCATGAGTTCCCTAATGATATTTGTTTACAAGCATCAAGATAATAAGTATGGAATAAAACATATGCAAGCCAACCACAGGAAACATGTAGAGCAAGTAGAGCACGATTTCATGAGTTGATTTAGAAGATAGGAATTGAAACTCAATTAAACTCATGAATCATAGAGAGTGAGATAATGTTGCACATACCATCGCTCCTGAAGGATATAGGGATTAAGGAAACCAGTGGTGACTCGGTTGACCCATAGGGGCAGCCGGCTCACTCTAGTTTACCTTGTCCCTTGTCATGAAAGCGCAGTCGATGTTGTGCAACGCCTGTGTGGGAGATCTCAAGTGTGTATGTCGATGATAAGCTTGGGAGATCTCCTCCACACTTGTTCATGTACCTGGTGCTGTCTTCAAACAAAGGAAAAACAAAAGATGGACTCTTCTGGTTCGAGAACTAGTGAGCCTTTATTCAAATTCAAAAAAAAATTGTTTTTTTATATTCACCATGAGATACCTCAAACAAGGCTGAGATGCCTTGGTTTACCTTCCCATTTGAATCAAGCTCGATGACTTACCCCATTTGAATTCAAAATTCCTGCAAGGGTTAGTCTGCATATACAACCAATATTCATGCATGCATTAACTATAAGGTTCATCAATCAAACTCGACACCGTGTCTTGTTTGATTGAAGAAGATGGTTTTAACCTAAGCACCATGCTTAATTTAAAACAACCTATGAATGCATATAGCTAAACATACACTCAAACCAAAGCATCACAAACATAGATAAAGGAAGCATGAAAGCAAGATCAAGCTATTTTCAAAGGGATATAAACATGAGCATAAGATGGTGAACATCGGGCAACCTCCCGAAAGGGCTTTGTTTAAAGTCAAAAGCAGGACGTACCTAACTAGGCAAGATGCAAGAGCTGACATCATCTCCAAACTAGGATAAGATTTGGTATGAGGAGGACTTTACTCGAGATACTCACATACCTACCCCACACTTGAAGTTTGCATTGCTAGGCAACAAAACTCAAGTGTGTGGAGATCAAGTCTCCTTTTGTAAATATTCCCTCACCAAAAACTTACCAAAGTGTTGAGGTGATGCAGCTCACATGTTCTTAGGTGCTACATGTCCGTCGTTCTTTATAATCTTCACCTGAAAGGGTTAGGACCAAAAATACCCGAAGAACAACCTATACTAAAAACATGCTCTAGCTTTTTATTTGAAAAGGGAAATAAAACAAACCTAATCCAGGCTATCTCCTGGTAGTGCTTTGTTTATGGTCATAAGCTCGACCCTGGGAACTTCTTCTTGCAACTATCATTGATGATGTCATTCCCATCTCACCACCAATTGTTGATGTGTCATTGAAGCTTCAGCTGCAAGGTTAGTGCCACATACATACACGAAATCTGCAATGCTTATGGTAAACATATGCATCTACAACCATCCTTCTAAACTTTTTACAGGAGAGGATCAAAGGCGGTTGTAGCCCTCGTGCATGCTCCGTGCATAGAGCATAGCTGACTCTGGAGAAGGATAATGCAAGCATGGTTCCTGAAGTATATCAAGAGTGAAGCTACCATGCTTGTCAATGGAATCCTTTCCTTCGGACTCCAGAGTCGGTGACTCATAAATTTTCATGGCTCATGAATTCTCCATCTCAAGAGATTCATTGTGGAAACTCGATGTTGATTCTCGATCAAGGTCGAGAGCAACATAGTATGGGCAAGTAGGAAGAGGCTCAAACTCGGTCGAGGGTGATGATGATCGTTCGTCTTCACAAAGGTGAAGAGGGTCTTCTGAGTCGTACTCCCGAGGAGTAGAGAATTCTACACCCTCAACGAGAATGGGCTCGAATGATACGAACGGAGATACATGCATCGTCTCCTCGAGCGGGTTATGCTTGGGAAGAGGCTTCGCCATAGAACTTTCTGAAAATAAAGGAGTGGTAGCAGAAGCGGCTTCCCTGAGCTTTTCATCTAGGCTCCCTCGAGATCTATCGAGAAGTTTTTCTGCAGGGGAGCCTAGGAGGAGATCAAGATCGAGGACATCAAAGATGTAGAAATCTAGATTAGCCTTGATCTTGTCTACCAAGAGTGGCACAGCACATGAAACCCCCCGACACTCAAGAATGTGTCCAGAGGGACAACTCTTGAGGAGCTTGTCAGATGGTCTTAGCGTAACATTTCCCAAAAGAGTGTACGCTAGGTGCCATGGCATGACATTAACCTCCATGATGGGGTTAAGATGGGCTTCTACGGTAATTCTGTTTATGGAACAAGGAATGGTCATAGAGGGTGAACTATTCCAAAGTGCTTCGGAAAAATGTCCCACTCCAGTCGACCACTTCTTCTCCATGGCCTCCATGATAGTGTTTCTTTTGGGGGATCAGGAGGCAAAGGAGGTACCGTAGGCCTAGGCGAAGGTTCTGTCAAAATATTTCCAGCTGGCTGGATTTGGACAGAAGAGGGCTCCTCCCCTATTGGGTCATCTAATAAATTCAAGGTGTTCTTGATATTTTCAGAAGGGCCATCCTCGAATTGATGAAGGAACTTTGGAGGTTGAATTTCTTCTTCCTCCATTGTTCCTGGTTCGGGAGAGGGCTCAATAGACGAATCTTGGGATGTGGAAGTCAAAGGCTCGGGTTCAGCTGTTGAAAGACTCTCATGGATTGACTCTGATTCTTGGTGGGGTTCGTTATGGTCGGTAAGAAAGGAAGAGTTTTCTAAGAGGCGGTCTAGGATCTCTCTTCCTTCCTTTGAAGTTATGTTTGCGAACACACCTCCAGCGATGCTGTTGAGATATAGGGCAATGTCCATGTCTAAACTTCGGTAAAAAGTACACAAGTATACACGATTAGGTATAGACATGTTTGGGCTAGACTTCATCAGGTGTAAGAACCTAGCCCAAGCTACACCTATGGTCTCCTCCTCCAATGGCTTAAAGTTGCAGATGTCACTCGGAAGGAACACCCTATGTCTTGCAAGGTTGAAAGAAACATAGAAGTCAATTCGGAGTTTTTCCCAATCGTTCCCACGCCCTTTGGCGCGAGTGTACCATTGCTCTGCCCTCTTTGTGAGAGAGAGAGAGAGGAAACAAATTGAGCCTCAAGGTTTCTTGTATCATTCCTGGGGGAGACAGGGATGAACACAGCCTCTCAAACTCTATCAAATGGTCATGGGGATCCTCACTAATAGCTCCAGAGAAGGGTCGATTCCGAACCATGGTTATAAGGTCGGGGTTGAGTTCATGGTTGGATGAAGACATTGATGGATCATTGAACTCGTAAGTTGAGGTAGAGAGGTCGTGAAAGGATGGCCTCTCCATGGGTAGCGGGGGTAAAGGTAGAAATAAAGAAAAATGAAAAGATACGAGGACCACTGGGTACGAAGATAGATACATCAACCGTTCCCTGGCAACGGCGCCTGAAAGCTTGTTGGGTATTTTAGCGTCACACGAAATAAATCCACAAGCGCACGGATACAGTTGTAGCTTTCACCTTAGACTATTCCAAGGGTATCGAATCCAAGGGAACGTGTGTGTACTAACTCCGTACTAGTCGGTCCAAGGACACACCCAGATAAGAGGCAAGGATAGAGAGGATTCCTAAAGATAGCACTATAGATGAGATTAAAGGTCGATCTCTAGATAGAACTTGGCTTAGGGTACCGATAGCCCTGACTTAACAGGTGACTACGGCACGCGGATCTATGTGGAATGAAGCTCTGACTATATCCATCTGCGGAGGATCAACGAGGGCCAGACGGGCTGTCACCACCACCTGGACTGCCTCTACCTAACCTTGGGATAAGCCGAACGAATGATAACCGGTAGCGTGACACAATGTCTACGCTGTGGTTACTGCCGTAGCCAACAGACTACAGCACTCTGTACTTATAGAACTACGACCACGGAAGAGAACTGATCGCACTCACTATATGTACTACTAACTTATACTAAAGGCATACAGGAGAGTACTCGACCCCGTACTATGCTTCCAACGTATACGAACGACTTGCAGCAGACGAACGCATAAACCCAGGATCTACGCACTAGCAGAGGAAAAAGATTACTCATGCAACCAAGCATAAACTAGAAGGAATCACGAATGTCACTTTGGTCTAAATGGAACATGCAGGAATATCCACTATATTCTAATAGACGAACACACATACAAACGGATATGAGAACTATGAACTTGTGCCACAAGATCAAAGGGTTGTGCTCGCGAAGAACACAAGCCTCTAAATCAAGAACACACGAAGAACTCAAGAACATATCACCTATGCATGAATACTACTTTAGTCTAAATAGAAAAATACAAGAATACTCACTTTAGTCTAAATGAAGAACAGCAACATCGTAGAGGCACATGCCTCTCTCTCTCTCCCTCTCTACTCTAACACTAGCTAGGAGAGGAGCTTTGGATGGGTGGAGTGTGTCTCATTTCCTACCCCCTCCCCTTCTATTTATAGGCAAGGGGGTGGCTTGCTCGGAGTGCCAAACGACTCCAAAACACCTCGGGATGCCTTGAGGAACCAATGGAGAGCTGCCACGCGTTGGTTGAGGACGAAAGCACCTCCGAAGGGTTCGGCCGACCCCCGGGTGGGTCCGTTTCCACCACCTTTCGTCCAGGTGACTGCCATGTGGGTCCTCAGGTGTGTATGGGTGTGTATGCGGTGTTTTTAGCTTGTTTCCGCGGGGATGTGGGCCCTTGAATCCGCGTACTGGCTCCTGATTGGTCAAAGGTGTGTTTCCTTGGATTGGTGATGTGTCATGGACACATGGCATCCACGTGGGAACACGTCGCCACGTGGTCTGGTGTGGGTCCCACCGGGCCCACATATCAAGATGGTGATATTGTCTTGTGCATATCTCTTTCATCCGGACTCAGAAGTAGACATATGATATATCCATTTCGATCGTCTCGACGAGCCCGTCGTAATGGCGCAGTCCCAATTGGCATTTGAGGTTGTTATGGATGACATCCTATATAAGCCATTGGATCACTTGCTCTCAATTGTATCATTTATCACCTATTCCGGTGCATCCTGCAACAAAAGCTAGAAACACCAACACTTGTGGAACTTGTCAGTATAAAGCCCTATTCTAGTGTTGATGATCACTTTTCATTCATTTTATGCAGGAGTTGACGGCATAAAAGTAGCACTTAACAGCCGTCAACAGTGAACCTCATGTGTTGACCAAAATGCCCCTGTGAGGGCTTGTATTGTATCTCCTAGTGTAGGGGCACTTCGGTCTTTTCCGGAGGGCCTATATATAGGAGGAGGGGGCTGAATTTTCAGCCAACTCTTGGGCTTAGTTGGTGGGAGTGCTCTTTCATTTTGGGGTGCTCTTGGGGAGAGAGGGAGAGGAGAGTGTGTGGCTCTTTGTTTGGAGCTTTTTGCCATCCAAGATTTGCAATTCTTGGAGTGGCTTGTAACCAATTGGACAAGAAATTCTTAGTGAAGTCTTCATCTCAATCTTGTGCCAAATCCTTTGCTCCCGGCGGATTTAATTCTATCTCCTTCTAAATTCCCGAGTTGGTTTTTGTGCTATTTTCGGAGCTTTTCGGTTCGATCCTTGTGCGTTGATTTCTAGGCCGTTTCTCTCCGGATTTCTTTGAGGGGATCATGGGTGGATGTCTTGCGCATCTTTGGTGATGATCTTGACCCCTCAAACACCGGAAATCGGGCTCGATTTGGTGAGGTTTGGATGAACTCGAGTTGGTGCTTTGAGCTCACGAGATTTGCGATTCCGGTTGATTGGATAGGTTTGGGGCTCCAAGATTTTGGGCATAGCTTTTCCTAGAGACGCTTCTCATCTACCCAAAATTTGGGCTCAATCCGTCCAGCGGTTTGGGAGATCCGTCGATTTGAAGTTGGTGGTGTTTTTCACGTGGGCTCGGAGGCTGTTTCTGGAGCCCTCGCGAACTGTCCGCAGTGCCCTCGCGGACTGTCTGCCCAGGTGTCAGTTCGTCGAGTTTGTCACAAGTTCTTGAGTCCCTTCGCTTTGATCCATCGAGTGCTTTGGTTTCGGTTGGAAGGAGTTTGCCGGACTGTCCGCCCGGGGTGGCCGGACTGTCCGCGAGGCTCGGACCGTCCGCGGTGTTTGCCCGGACTGTCCGAATTTCCTCGGGAGTCACTAGAGGTTCGGAGTGCTTTTTTGGACTGTCCGCCCTGTAGCCGCGGACTGTCCGCCCTGCCCTCACGGACCGTCCGCCCGGCTCTTGCGGACTGTCCGCCTGGGGTTCTGCAGACTTGCTCGATTGGTTTGATTCTTGTCTAGTGCTTCCGCTTCTTGATTCGTGGCTTGTCTCTAGATTTTGTAGGCTTGTGTGTGCCTAGTTTAGTGCCGCTCTTATGTGTGCGAGTGCTCAGAGTGGCAATCGACTCCCATTCACTCCCCCCCTCTGTGGTCACCTATTCGGTCCTTCAGATGGGCCTCGAAGTAGTGCCGCAGCTTGCGCCGCGCAATCACCACCGCATAGAGCAGCTTCTGGATCTGAGGGTATCGCGTCTTGGTTTCTGACAGCACTTCGCTAATGTAGTAGACGGGCCTCTGGACAGGCAGGGCGTGCCCCTCCTCCGTTCTCTCCACGACGATGACCGCGCTGACCACCTGTGTCGTGGCGGCGACGTAGAGATAAAGGGGTTCGCCTTCCTGGGGCGGCGTCAATATTGGAGCGTGGGCGAGTATTGCCTTCAGCTTGTCGATGGCCTCCTGGGCCTCGGTGGTCCAGGAGAAACGCTCATTCTTTCTAAGAAGTCGGTACAGGGGTAAGCCCTTCTCACCGAGACGTGAGATGAAGCAACTCAGAGCTGCGAGACAGCCTAAGACCCTCTGTACTCCCTTCAGATCTCGTATCGACCACATCCGCTCAAGAGTCGACACCTTCTCCAGGTTGGGCTCTATTCCTCGCTGGAAGACAATGAAACCCAAGAGCATGCCATGCGGCACCCCGAAGACGCATTTCTCGGGATTCAACTTAACCCCGTTTGCCCGGAGGCAATCGAACGCAATGCGCAAATCATTCACCTGGTCGTCCGCCTTCCTGGATTTTACTACGATATCGTCGACGTATGCCTCAACGGTCCACCCGATGTGATCCCCAAAAACGTGGAGCATACACCGCTGGTATGTCGCCCCGACATTTCGGAGACCAAATGGCATCGTCACGTAGCAAAACATACCAAATGGCGTGATAAAAGAGGTCGCAAGCTGGTCGGACTCCTTCATCTTGATTTGGTGGTAACCAGAATACGCATCAAGGAAGCATAGCAATTCACACCCTGCAGTGGAATCAACTATCTGATCAATTCGTGGCAAAGGAAAAGGAACTTTGGGACATACTTTATTTAAACTGGTGTAATCTATGCATATATGCCACTTCCCATTCTTTTTTTTAACTAGTACAGGATTAGCTAGCCACACGGGATGGAATACCTCCTTGATGAATCCGGCCTCCAAGAGCTTGTGCAGCTCCTCTCCGATCGCTCAGCGCTTCTCTTCGTCAAATCGTCGCAGACGCTGAGACACCGGCTTGGAGTTGGGCAGGATATCAAGTGAGTACTCGGCGACCTCCCTCGGAATGCCCGGCATGTCCGCGGTGGAATTTTTTCAAAATAGCCCTTTGGTCAAACTATTTCTACAGATAGACCCCTAGGAAAACAAATTCAAAAATGGTCCCTTTCCCTCGGCGTTGTTCCCCCGTGCGCCGAGGTAACGCTACTGGGCGTGACTGCACACAACGCCGAGCGTGCCACGTCAGTTCCAGCGTGGACTTGCTCACCTCAGAGCTCGGTGTTGCTTCTCGTGACGCCAAGCTACAGTACCTCCACCTTATCTCTCCCCGGCTCCGTCTTCTCCTCTCATTTCTTCCTCTTTCTCTCTCACCGGTGAGGCGGAGCAAGCGGCGGCCAGTCGCAGGCGCACTCGTGCAGAGGACCCGCGGGTGGCGCGGCTAGCCAGAGCAGGGCCTCGACTCCCCGGCGGCGGCGCAGGCTGCGCATGGCTCCGCGGGAGGCATGGCGGCGGCGCGTGACGCTCGGCAAGGCCAGCCGACGGCGGCCAGATCCAGCGCGGAGCGAGGTCGGGGCGCAGCCGCGGCGACCGGATCTACGCTCGACACAGGTCGGGGTTGGCGCACAGCGGGGGGGCTGTCCCCCGACCCATGGCAAAGCGATGGCGCAGGCCGGCCGGGGGAAGCAGCACCGCTGGCACTCCCCGGCCCTGCTCCTCGCCTCGCACTCTCCGACGCCGGCGCTCGAGGACCAGCAGCGCCGCCTCCACCGGATCTGGGAGCAGGACGTCACGTGGAAGCCCTCCTCCTCACCGCGGGGGACATCCTCCCGGCGCTTCCGCCGATCAGGACCGCGGCGTCGCACACGACGACGCCGACGTTAGCGCTGCCGGAGCCCGCGTGCTTCTCGGCGGCCGGCCGAGTGCCCGCCTGCGCCACGGAAGCCGGCGTGGGCGCCCTCCACGATGCAGCCCACCGCGAAGCGCAAGTTCGCGGCGCCGGTGGCGCGGCGAGCCTTCTTCCCCGTCGCGCGCGACCTCACCACCGTCTTCCAGGCCCTGCTGCCCAAGAAGCAGATCCGGGCGGGCTGACGGCCGACGATCCGCGCCGCCGAAACTCAATTGACCGCCAATTACAAGCTCGTCGTCGATTCGTCCGTGGAGTTCCTGCAAACCATGATTTTCTCCTCGCCCTCTTCTTCTCCTTCCTTTCTTGGTTTGCACGGCCATGGCATGGTACAGAGCTCTCGTACAAATAATGCTTCCATTCTGCTTGTCAATCATTTGGATACAGCCTTTTTGTAGAGTCATTGTTATTGAACCTTGATCTGTTCTTGTTTACAGAGCATTTCCCTTCCATTCACTGCATTGAGCATTTAGCACTGACGGAAATGGGACGCCTAGCAGCCTTGCTTTCAAGGAACTGGTCTGCCCTCTCAGCCTGTTATTACAACTTCAACTCAGGAAATGTGCTCCCACTTCATCCCTCTTGCTTAGCTCAGATCTGAAAATGTGCATACTTATTTGATGAAGTGAAAATTAGATTCAATGTTGAAATGGAGGTGGTGCTTATCTATTTTATGTTAGAAGCAATTAGCAGTATAGAATTATAGATGTGGTAATGTAAATTGCTTGCTTCATGATTCTGAAAGTCAAAACAACTAGAGTATGGATACAACCAACCAGCTATTGTGTGGAAGGAATTGCCGGCTATATTGATGTTTAATTTAAACTGATTCAAAATGAAATGTATGCAAGTGTTGTGGCTAGACGGAGCTTTGGGCTACCGCTTGTGCTGAACAATTAGAATGATATGTATTTCCATGGTGTAGGTTCTGCCCTCACTGGACAACAGGAAAGGAGTGCGCTGATCTGTGGACTGAGGATTTCTAGTGCGGCAAATGCGATGATCTGTCTAATGGAAGCAACTAGTTGAAGTTTGTTCGATAGCATTTCCTTGTGTGTAAGAAGAGGGAGTTCTTAGTATCTAGACTAGATGAACTTTTGATGGCCCCAAAGATGTTTGTTTGCATGGATGGTATTTTGTGTTGCCAGACCATTTTCTCTGTTACCTTCGAATACAATTCTTTCAGTATCGATAAGAACCTGTTGCTTAGCCTGACAAATGACAGCTATATTTGTTTAGCTTGCTTGATCACAAAAATTGTTTTTTCACCTGTATATTAGCAGTGCAAACCTGCAACCGTTGCTTTATGTGAGTGGAATGGATTCTGTCCAGCTAAATATGTTGGCGTGTGTTACTTGAATGCTTAAGTACAAAAATGAATATGTTACACCTTGGCGTGTGCTCATATGACGCCGAGGTGCACGATCTCGGCGTTAGTACTCAGAATGTCGAGCTTTCGTCGATGCCGCAAAATGTACAAGTGCCGGATACCTCGGCGCTAGAGGAGGCGACGTCGAGGTCTGTGGCTCGGCGCTAAAGGCCTGAGCGCCGAGCACCCTGTCACGCAGGCAGGAGGCGTCTACTCAGCGCTGACGTGGCAGGAGCTCGGCGCTCGGGCCTTTAGCGCCGAGCCACAGACCTCAGTGCTCGTCCCCTTCACGTCGAGCTTTGGGTCCATTTTCGAAAATAGCTTTCCCAAGGGTCTATCTGTAGAAATAGTTTGCACGAAGGGCTATTTTGAAAAAACTCCACCATGTCCGCGGGACTCCATGCAAAGATGTCAGTGTTGGCGCGGAGAAAGTTGACGAGCACCACTTCCTATTTCGGGTCGAAGGTGGAGCGGACCCTCAACACCTTGCCCTCGGGGGCACTGGGGTCGAGGGGGTACAGCCTTGGTGTGCTCCGCAGCCTCGAAGCTGCCGGCGTGCTTGTTGGTGGAGTCGAGGGCCTCGTTGGCCAGCTTCTCCAGGTCCGCCACGAGGGCCTCGTCATGTGCAAGCGCCTCGGCGCGCTCGACACACTCGACGTCGCACTCGAACGCGTGCTCGAACGACGGGCCCACCGTGATGACGCTTTTGGCCCCGGCATCTTGAGCTTCAAGTAGGTGTAGTTCGGGACCGCCATGAACTTGTCGTAGCAGGGTCGGCCAAAGATGGCGTGGTATGCTCCCCGAAACCCCACCACCTCGAAGGTGAGGACCTCCTTGCGGAAGTTGCTCGGCGTGCCGAAGCAGACAGGCAGGTCGATCTGCCCAAGAGGCTGGACTCGCTTGCCCGGCGCAACGCCATGGAATGGCGACTTGCTGGGCCGCAGATTGTCCAGACCGATCCCCATGAGCTCCAAGGTGGAGGAGTACATGATGTTGAGGCAGCTGCCTCCGTCCATCAACACCTTGGAGAACCGCGTGTCGCCGATGATGGGGTCGACAACAAGCGGGTACTTCCCCGGATTAGGGATGTGATCCGGGTGATCTTCGCGGCCGAAGGAGATTGTCTCCTCCGACCAGTCGAGGTACGACGGCACGGTCGGGTGAACGGAGTAGGACTCTCGACGCTCACGCCTGCGTTGCCGCGACGTCATATCAACCGTTGCCCCCCCGAAGATGAAGAACACGTTCTCCACCTCCGGGAAGCCATCCTTGCCCCCGTCGCTCACATCCTTCTTGGCGTTGTCCTCCTTCGCGGTGACTCGATTGTAGTACTTCCTGAGCATATCACACTGCTCGAGGGTGTGCGCGACCGGGGTCTTGTGGTACGGGCAGGGCTTCTTCAGCATGTCGTCGAACACTCCACCTCGAGGGGGCCCTCGAGCCCTCTTGTTGGCGGCATCAACCGCGTTGACTTCCTCAGAACGCTCACCCTGCTCCATAGGCTTCTTGCCCAGGTTCTTCTTGCCCTTCTTGCCTTGCTTCTGCTTCTTCGAGGCTTCCTTGGGCTTGCTGCCCTCTGCGGGTGCGTCCTCCGCTCGTTTGCCCTTCTTGCCGTCGAAAATCACCCCCACCGCCTCTTCTCTACAAGCGTAGCTGGTGGCGATGTCGAACAGCTCGTTGACGTTGGTGGGAGGGTTCCACCCCAACTCGCGCACAAGGTCCCGGCAAGTTGTGCCCTCCAAGAAGGCGTGCACGACCTCGAACTCACCGACGCTCGGGAGCTCGGTGCAGCGCTTGGAGAAGCGGCGGATGAAGTCCCTCAAGTACTCACCAACCTTCTGGGTATAGCCTCGGAGGTCCCAGGAGTTCCCAGGGCGCACATATGTGCCCTGGAAGTTGCCCACGAACGTCCTGACCAGGTCGTCCAAGTCGTAGATATGGTTCATGGGCAGATGCTCGAGCCACGTCCGCGCAGAATCTGCTAGGTGCAGCGGCAAGTTGCGGATGATCATGGCGTCGTCCGTGGTGCCGCCCAGCTGGCACGCTAGGCGGTAGTCGTTGAGCCACACCCGGGGGTCCGTCTCCCCCGAGTACTTGTTCACAGTTGTCAGTTGGCGGAAGCGCGGGGGGATTGAAGCCGTGCGGATCGCTCGGCTGAACACACGCGTGCCCGACGGCTCTGGCGATGGGCTCTTGTCCTCCTGGCTGTCGTAACGGCCGCCACGCCGAGGGTGGTAGCCGCGCGCCGTCGCAGCGTCCTGCTTCTTCTTGTTCAGGATGTTGCGGGCGTCGCCGTCGTCGGTCGCTCCACGCGTATCCCGAATCCGGTCCTTGGCGGGCGTCCTCTGGTTGCCTTCGTGGACGGTAGGTGCCCGGTGCGGAGTGTGGACCGATGCCTCCTGGTCCCTGCCGCCACCACCAGCCTTTACGCTAGACTGATGGCGCATGCGGGACGTGGAGCTTTCGGCTTGCTGCACCGCAGCCTGCTCGATGAGGGCATGCGCCTCGCGGCGCAGGTTACGTCCCTCGGGCATCGATGGCTCGGGCATGGCCCGAATCAAAGTCGCCGTGGCCACAAGCTTCTGGCGGGCCCTTGCCAAGTTTGACAGGTCATCCACGTCGGCGTCGACGTTGATACATTCGCGGGCTACGCGCCCCGCGGCGCGCGCCCCTTGTGACGAAGGGCCGGCCTTTTCCCTTTTGAGCGTGACCTTCAGTTGCCGCACCTGCTCGCACTCTGTGTTAAGCTTCGCCTCCAGCTCGCGGAGCTGGGCCATCTGCGTGGCGCGCGGCATGTCAGGTGGCGGTGGCGTCCCCACAGGTGGGTTCGCCGCCGCGTTGTTGCGGACCGCTGCGTCACCCGCTCCTCCTCCAGCGCCTTCGCCTTCACCGATGACGACGACGAAGCACTCTCGGGTGCGATTGTAATCCCCCTCACTGGAGTCGTCAGAGCAGGTGAGGCAGTAGTCTGTTGTGGCCTGAAACCGCCTGAGAGCGTCGGGGTTCCGAAGCCCGGAGTAGTCCCACTCCGCCCCCCCGCACCCGTACCCATGCTCCTCGCTGCCGGAGTCGCGGTAGGACTCGCCGGGCGAGGTGGCGATGAGGTTCCAGATTGACGTGAAGTGGTGGTCCGGAAGATCCTCGTATGCGGCCAGGTTGGTGCTGACCGATGAAGAGTACGCCATGGTCGCGCTACGTAGCCCGTGGAGGAACTGCGGCCGCGCGGCCGTAGCTTCTCCGACGGGGTGCGTCGTCGAGCCCGCTGGTGGGGGCGCATGCTCTTGTCCTGCAGTGATAGGTGGTAGCTCGACAGCTTCGACCCGCTGGGGGGGCCAGCGCCCGCCGCCTGGCGTCGCTCCGTGCGCGCTCGTCGCGAGCGCCTTCTTGAACGCTTGCGGCGCCGGGGTGGTGGCGGAAACACCGCAGGCATTGGGGCAGTCGTCGTTCCGGGCGGCGCCGCCCTGAGTGCGTCCCTGTTGAGGATACGCATCAGGTATCCATTACCAGTCGCCTGGTAGTGGATGCTCCCGAACCAGATCTCGAATCCAGCCGGGAACGCTTCGGACAGACCCCAGGCGGGCCTTTCCAACGTGTGCTCGGTGACTGTCACCATCGAGAAGACGGGTGGGCGATCTCAGCGCAGCCCCTACCTGGGGCGCCAACTGTCGGTGTCCGGATTAGCGCCGGCACCAACTAGAAATTAGCGCTGGGATCCGTCTCTCAATGGTCGGTGCTAGCTAATGAAGATGGGATTTATCCTTGCTCCGGCCACGCGGCCGTACGTCCAGCAGGGTGTGCTTACGCACTGTATTAGCTTGCACCGGGGGTGCTTGTAGAGGGGGCTACAAGCAAGGCGGGAGAGGAGGAAGTTCCCCCAAGTCCCAGCTAGGTGATTGAGGCAAGTGCTAATATCGGAAATAGGGAGATGTGCGGTGGGCAAGTGAGTGTGTGTAGGTGAATGGGCGTGCCCGCGCAGGGGCGTCTGCCCCTCCCTTTTATAGACAAAGGGAGGGCAGCCACAGTAGGGCCGCACAGCGGCTTGCACAGTAGCTGTGTACTAACAGGTATGGTGTCAGCGGTCTTGTCCCCGCACGTCCTGACTCCTGGCGCGAGTTGGTGGCGATCTCCGGCTTCCACGGGCGGCGTGGCGGCTCCTGTCGCCTGTCCAGTCTTGACTTCGAGGGGTTGCCCCTGCTAAATCGAGGGTCCAGTCACCGGGGGAAGGACGGGAGTTGGCGGCGCGGGGCCACGGGATGTCACCGGCCTATCCGCACAGTGTCGTGCGATCCGTCGTACAGAGGCAAGGATGGTGGCACAGCACCGGGGATGGCCACATAGTGCCAGGGATGTCCGCACAGCGCCGGGGATGGCCGCGTGACGCCAGAGTTGGCGGAGGGGACGCAGTGCACGCCGTTCATACGGCGGTGCCGGTCATCATGCGTCCTGGTACGCGGTCCGTACGTGTCTCGAGGGTGCTCCCCACGCCCGTTCGAGGGCCTCGCTGCAGGAGGAGGACGGGAGCAGGTGGCACAGTGGCGTGGAATGACGCCGGCCTGCCCGCACAGTGCTGTGCAGCACCCGCACAGGGCCAGGAGTGGCCGCACAGTGGCGGGGTAGGTTGCACTGTGGCGGTGTCAGTCGCCCAGGCCATGTCAGCCGCGCGGCATGGAGGTGGATTCGCCTTTAACTTGGGTGTCCCGCCGTGGATCCGGGCATTAAATGTCGTTATCAGAGGAGAAGTGGAGCGGAGCGCCACAGATTGAGAGGTGGCCTCGGAGATGGAGCTGGTCGCTCGCTCGAGGGGGGTCGAGCCCCTCGAGCGAGGCGGAGACCCGCTCGAAGGGTCGGGTCCCCCGAGCGAGGCGGAAAACCCGCTCGAGGGGCCGATACCCTCGAGCGGGGCGGAGACCTGCTCGAGGGGCCGAGACCCTCGAGCGAGGCGGAAACCCGCTCATGGGTCCGATACCCTCAAGCGAGGCGGAGACCTGCTCGAGGGGCCAAGACCCTCGAGCGAGGCGGAAAATTGGGGACGCCGGTGGATCCTCTTGACGAAGAGCCTTGGGCTGCTGTTGGGCCGTGGTAGGCCGTGGGCCCACCACCTACCCTGAGGCATTTTGTGGGGATTTGGTCCGTACGCTATTGCGTTTAACGTGGGTGATTATCCTCTTAGTCAGGGGATCCTAATGACCGTCCCCGACACGTCTCTTCACTTGGAGCAACGAGAGGTCGGATCCTACGCTTGAGCGTATTGACAGAGTCTTTGTCTCCCCGGACTGGGAGCTTCTTTTCCCTTCCTCCGCTGTGCACGCTGTCTCTTCCAGATGCTCTGATCATGCCCCCCTTCTCCTCCTTCTCGACTGCGGGGTACACTCCAAGAAACGCTTCACCTTCCAGGCCTTCTGGCCTAAGGTGGAGGGTTTCCTGGACACTGTTAAGGCGGTGTGGTCGGGGCCACGCCCTGATGCGGACCCACTACGTATGATCGATCACCTACTTCATGAGACAGCGAAGGCACTGGTTAAATGGAGCTCCAAGGCGATTGGTAGCATTCGCTTGCAGATCCAGATTGCCAAGGAGGTCATTTTCCGTCTTGAGGTCGCACAGGATTCCCGGTCGCTCTCCCTTGAGGAGCTTTCTTTACGGCGTTTCCTCAAGCTCTGCTACCTAGGTCTAACTTTGCTGTAGTGAACGATCACTCAACAAAAGTCTTAGCCTTAGGTGGCTCCGTGAGGGAGACGCTAACACTAAACTTTTCCACCTCCATGCAAACCATCGCGGAAGAAAGAATTTCATCCCCTCCCTTATGGTCGATGGTCGCCCTGTCTTTCGTGAAGATGAAAAGGCCGCGGCAGCCTTTGCTTACTTCGACAGGATTCTTGGCACCAGCCACGAGCGTTCTTGCGCGCTCGACTTCACGGAGCTGGGCCTCTCGCAGCTGGACCTGGGGGACCTCGCCCTCCCCTTCTCTGAGGCCGAGGTCTGGGAGGTTATCAAGGATCTTCCGTTGGACAAGGCCCCCGGCCCGGACGGATTCACGGGTCGCTTCTACAGGTCTTGCTGGTCGATCATTAGGGGTGATGTGCTGCGGGCGTTCAACACTCTCTCTGACCTGGACTTCCGCAGCTTCCACCACCTAAATGATGCTCTCCTCACGCTCATACCCAAAAAACCGAACCCGGTCGCTCTCTCAGATTTTCGCCCTATCAGCCTAATTCATAGCTTTGGAAAGCTTTTTTTCAAAGCAGCAGCTAACCGTTTCGCCCCTCACCTTTCTTCTCTAATCTCACATAACCAAAGTGCTTTTATCAAAGGTCGCCTCATCCACGATAACTTCCGCTACGTTCTCGGCACGGCCAGAACACTCTCTAGTCGAAAGCTTCCTAGGATCATGTTCAAGATTGATCTAGCTAAAGCCTTCGACTCGGTCGGGTGGGTTTTTCTTCTCGAGCTCCTATCGGCGGTCGGCTGCCCACGAACGTGGACTAACTGGATCTCGATAATTTTGTCCACTGCTAGCACCAAGGTTTTGCTAAATGGTATCCCTGGGCAGCGGATCTACCACAGTCGAGACCTGCGCCAGGGAGACCCCCTCTCCCTCATGCTTTTCGTGCTGGTCATGGAATGCTTCCATGACCTGTTCCGAAAGGCGGAATCCCATGGTCTCCTTCTGAACCTAGGGAGGAACATCTACTTTCGTGCCTCTCTCTATGCAAATGATGTGGCCGCTTTCTTCTCTCCGGTCGAGCTGGATCTACGGGTCGTCAAGGCGGTGTTGTCGCTCTTCGAGAGCGCTTCTGGCTTGGTAGCAAATTACTCCAAGAGCCAGGTCTACCCCATCAACTGCTCCGAGGACCACCTGTCCTTGGTTCGCTCTATCCTCTCCTGCACTATCGCCGACTTCCCTTGCACCTACCTTGGGGTACCTCTATCTATTAGAAGGCTACCCAAGGATGCTTTGCAGCCACTGGTTGATAAGGTCGCCAGGCGCCTGCTTCCCTGGCAGGGCACACTGCTGAGCCGCAGTGGTCGCCTAGTCCTCGCCAAATCCACCCTCTCTGCCATCCCGGTGCATATCTCGATGGCAATCTCCATCTCCCCCTGGGCTCTGCGCGCTGTCGAAACTCTCATCTGAGGCTTCCTCTGGTCTGGCACAGAGGTGGCCTCAAGCGGTCGCTGTCTAGTTGCTTGGGTGAATGTCGCCTGCCCCACACGCTGCGGGAGTCTCGGACTGCCCAACCTCTGCGCCTTTGGTACGGTGCTGCGCTTGCGTTGGCTTTGGCTAGCGCGGACAGACTCGGACCGGACGTGGGCGGCGTTCAGATTCCCAGTTGACCGGGCCTCACAGGCATTCTTCGACGCCTCCATCTCTGTGGAGGTGGGGGACGGTGCCTGCGTGCTGTTCTGGGAGGACAACTGGATCTCCGGGTGCTCCGTCAAGTCCCTGGCACCCAACCTCTGGGCCGCGGTCTCGCCGAGGGTGCGTCGGTCCCGCACGGTCGTTGAGGCCCTGCAGGTGGGGGGTGGTGGGGGTGCGTTGGGTCGCGGACATCACCCATGCCAGGACTGTGCAGGTGCTTCTGCAATACCTCACCGTCTGGGACCTGGTGCAGCAGGTTAGGCTCACGTCGGAGCCTGACAGATTCATTTGGAAGTGGTCGCCTAGCGGGGTTTACACTTCGGCTTCGGCCTACTCCGCCCTCTTTCTTGGCCGCGTGGAGATTCTCGGGGCACGCCAGATCTGGAAGGTTCATATGCCGGGGAAGTGCAAGTTCTTTGCCTGGCTGGTCTTGCACGGCCGTTGCTGGACCTCAGACAGGCTCTACCGTCACGGGCTCAGGGGTTCGGATGTCTGTGCGCTATACGCACAGGAGTTCGAAATGCTGGATCACCTGATTGTGGACTGTGTCTTCAGCAGAGAGACCTGGTTCTTGGCACTCAGGCATATTCTCCTCCAGAACCTAGCTCCGGACCGCCCAGTGAAGTTCGCAGATTGGTGGTGCTCCGCTAGGAAACAGATCGCTAAGGTGTGAAGGAAAGGCTTCGACTCCTTCATCTGGCTGGTCGCTTGGTTGCTGTGGAGGAAGTGGAACAGGCGCGTCCACGACAAGGAGGCTCTCATGCCGGTGGCGCTTGTGCCATCGATTCTGGATGAGGCTAGGTCTTGGGCGCGTGCCGGCTTTCTTCCGCTTGCTCGGCTGTTAGGTGTTTGCCCGGTGAGGGCGGTGTAATCTTTTTACCCTGGCTTTTTTTCGTTTGGCTTTGTGCCTTTCTGTAACCTAAACCGGCAAACTTTTTTTCTCCTCTCTTAATAAAAAATGTGTTTTGTACGTCTTAAAAAAATGTGCCGCTAGCTCGAGGAGATTTCAGTGATCGGTGTGTGAAGGTGTGAAAAATCTACAGGCACCCTTTGTCAGAGATCGTGTCTCGTCCCAGCGTCGATCGCTCGTGCTCGTGCGGGTGCAGCCATCCGGCAAGTCCCTTTCATATAATCATATACCTTCCATCTCCAATCCGGTTCATCACACTGGCAGCAGCTAGCTAGTTCTGTCGTGGTGCGGGAATTCAGACGTGATCAGAGCACGTACAATAAGCCATTTCAGCTTGTCTTGTAGCCAAGCCACGTCAGCACAATCCCATGTGGCAGAGAGAGAAAAGAAGAGAGAGAGGGAGTTAGTCGCCGGATCCAGCGACCGTCTGGTCTCGTTCTCCAAGACGCTACAGCAGAGGGAAAGCGTGATGCTGGGAAGGGGGAAATAGGTGGGTGTTGAGTGATAAAATAAAAAAAGTCTGTATGTGGGGTCTAGTTCAATAGAAAATGAATTTTTGATCTTTGCAAAGAGACAAGTTATTGTGTAGCTTGGCTATAAAACTAGTCTCCAAATGATATTGTTTGGTTTGTAGCCAAGCTTATTAGCCATGCTCTCACTGAGCCATTTCATTTCGAAACCCCTCAGCCTGATCAGACAAGACACAGCAGTACAGCACATGTCGCTCGCAAAAGGGGCTGCGCGATGTCTTGGCCTCCTGGGTGGGTGCCATGAACCAGCCCTGCCACCAAACGACCAAATCCACCCCATCGAACGGCAAATAGAAAGTGCCAGAGAGACAAGTCTCAACTGTCACGGGTCAACGTGCAGCAGCCAGGCGCGCGGCAGAGCCGGCGCAGGCGCGACCCAGCCAGGCCGGCCACCAAAGGCAGTTGCTGGCCTGCTGCTGCCTCATGCAGCCAGCTCCGGGAGCTCCTACATACGGGCATGTTTGCTTTACAGCCACAGGTGGCCACGCAAGTTGTGGCGGCGGCAAACTTGCGGTGGCCAAAACGACTGCCACAACTGTGGCGGGATTTTACACTAGAGAATCTTGTGGCTGCCACATGCAAATACCAAGCCAAACAACAGTCTTGGAGGTGTGGCTCGCCGCATGTTAGGCGTGTGACGAGGGTCTGGATTAGGGCCCCCCTAAGCAACGAGATGATTACCTCGAAGATGGAGTTCTCTGACACCATTGACAATGTGAAGGCTAAGATCCAGAACAGGGAGGGATGCAGATCATCGTCAAGACCCTCACTGACAAGACTATCCCACTTCCGAGTATCTTCCGCCTCGCACAAGTTCGCCTCGGCTCCGAGTACCCTCCGCTTCGCACAAGTATCTTCTGCCTCGCACGAGAACGCGTGGTCTCCGAGTACAAGCTGCCTCGCCTCCGACTACTCGTTCGCACGAGTAATCTCCGCTTCCGACTAAGCAGTGGCGGAGTCAGAAAAAAAATTAAAGGTGGGGTGGTTTCTAGCAAGAAACTAAGCTAAATGACATATGCACCAATGCACACAAAACTTACACAAGTAACATAGAACAAAAATTGTTTAACACAAGTGAAATTTGAAGATGTTATGCTAAGTTCAATGAAGAAAATTATAGTTCTTGGTTCTTGCACCATGCAAAGGATAAAATTGGCTTGTGTAGATGTCAATTAACGGCCAATAAGAAAAAATGATGATAAGCATCAAATATCTTTTACTCCTACTCTGCACAGCGTGCCTGGGCAACAAAACCATGCTGCAAGTAGCTCACTGCTTGCCTACTTATGCAGCCATGCCCTATATATGCCACTATGCAACTAGCCTTTGCTTATGCTCTGCATGCTTGCATCGGCAGCCACTGCATGTACACCATGCATGGTTTACCTGTGCACGCACCACAGCAAGTCGACTAGTTTTTGAACCACCAATGGATGAACAAAATTGGATAAATCACTCAAGACTTCACCTACGGGTAGTTGTTGGGCTAGCATAGCAACAAGTGCAGTAAGAGTATCATCTTTCTTCCCACGCTAAGAACTCACTCTTCCTCATCTTCAAGCCATGATCATCGATCTTAAATCGTTAGAAACATATAGGTAGTGATCAAAGGAGGAAGGAGGGTTGTAAGATGTGCACGACGGTAGCTGGGGCGGCCGCCCCACCCCGCTGATAGGGTGGCTCCGCCCCTGCGACTAAGGCGGAGCCCCCACGGAAGAGCCGGAGCGTGGGACAGGGGCCCCACATGAACGTGGTGCCGCCCCAGCCCCCCAAGCTTCTCCACGACGACACGCGTGACACCATTCTCCACGCCATGCAAAGACCACAACTGGCGCGACGGGAGGACGGCAGGGTCTGGCAGGGACTGTAATGTCGCACAATGCACCCCCCACGACCTCCGACATGCCGTCACATCCAACGCCAGCTACACACCACCCCGTCAGAACAGGCACTCGATTACCGTCTACCAGCTCTTAGGCCATAACGTGGCGAGCCTAAAACGTACTCGAGAGGGCTGAGTCACTATGTGAGCTACTTAGAGGAGGTGCCAAGTGCCCGGAACGAACAGTGGTGACAGCGCACGTGGCGGCCTCTGATGACACCACAACTCCGCACCCCCCACTACGCCTGACGAACATCAATGATGGAAAAGACTTCACAACGCCATAGCACTGTAGCTTATTTTCGTTTTCCTTCTTTGCCCCTCGCCCTTGTGACTATAAAAGGGGGAGGGGCGCAATGCACATGAGGATGACCGATCACCAAGTTTGTAACCCCTACTACAGACACCCCCGGCATAGGAACACGAGTACTCAGAACTTGACGTAGTGTATTACTCCTCGGAGGCCCGAACCCGTATACAACCCTTGTGTCTCCCGTGTCGATCATCCGGATCCGACACACGATTCGATACAAATCTACTGCCGGCGGTTGAGAACCCCGACAGTTGGCGCGACAGGTAGGGGCACATCATGTGTCTCGCCGAACTTCACCAGCGATCCAGATGGAGGGCCGCGGGGTCTCGCTGACTCCCGGCACGACTGTGCATTTCGGCTCCCTCGGCTTAGTCTCCACCGGGCCGGCGGAGTCCGTCGCTGGGAGGACTTTCTCCCGACCCGCGCGTCCTACCGCCTCGACGGCGGCGGCGGCGCGAGCAGCCTTCATCCGTGGTTTCACAGACGAATCGATCATGGCCATGCTGGGGCCAAACCCGACGCAGGAGCGCTTCAGGCTCGCTGCTTTCCACCTCACCGACCTCGCCTTCTAGAGCAGTGGGTCTGAGCCGCTAACCTAGGGGGAGTTCGCGGAGCGGTACGAAGCTCTGTACCCCCGCGGACAGCCAGGCCTCCCGGACGACCCGGTGACGGCCTACGTGAACGAGCTCCGGGCTTCGTTCGTTGCCCCTGGCTCCGCGGCCCCGTGACGGGGGCCACCGGTGCCCCCACCGAACTTCACATGAGAGTGCAACGTCCTGGAGGTCCACACCACCACCAGCTTGACGGACGGCGAAGAGAACCCTCGTCACCGCAACGGGGACGCCCAGCGTCGGGCGCGCCTCGACGAGATCACCGTGGCCCAGCGCCAGCTCGACGAAGAGCTGGTGAACCTCCACCAAGAGCTCGGCATGGAGGACGAGCCTCAACAAAGCCGCCGGTGCGAGCAGCATCGTGAGCAAGAAGCGGAGCAGCCGGTGCCGCAAGCTCGCGTACGGGCGCGAGACGTGAACCAGCGTATCAACGAGGATGCCCCCGTCGACGACGACGACGGCACGCCGCGCTTTAGACGCGCGTCGCAGAATCTTGCAGCAGCAGCCATGCTCCTGCGTGGCTGCCCCGAGCCGGCAACGCCCGAAGAAAAGATGGTTCGACAGCAGCTCAAGACCCTCCTCGAGACGGCGGCCGCTCAGCAGGCCGAGAGCTCAGCATCGCGCGCGCGAGAGGCACGAGGTGCACCGTCCGTACGACGGCAGGATCGATCCCCCTCAAGACACTGAGCCACCGGCGAACCATCAGTCAAGTCGCGACTGGGGCACAACCGCGACGCTCGCGACACGCTCGAGGCTCGTCACCGGGCTGCGGGCGACGACGGCTACGACTACGGCTACGGCAGCAACGACGACGACCGTGACAAGCGCGACGAGCACCGCTCACGCCGGCGTCATACGCAGAGGCGAGGAGGACGCTACGACAGTGATGAGGACCGAGACCGAAGCTGGTCGCCCGACCCGAAGGGCCCGCGCGCTTTCGGCCGAAAGGTGCAAGACGCCAAGTTCCCCTCGCGTTTCCGAGCTCTGACAGCGATACCAAGATACGACGGAGAGACCAACCCAAGCGTGTGGTTGGAAGACTACAGGCTCGCATGTCGCGCGGGCGGGGCGACAGACAACCTGTTCATCATCAAGAACCTACCGCTACACCTCACCGATTCTGCGCGGACCTGGCTCGAGCACCTGCCGCGCGGCAGGATCAACAGCTGGAAAGACCTACGAGAGACCTTCATCGGCAACTTCCAGGGCACGTACGCCCGGCCCGGCAAGCAGTGGGAGCTGTGCAACTGCAAGCAGCAACCAGGGGAGAGCTTGCGCGACTATATCAGGCGCTTCTCACGGCGCTGCACCGAGCTTCCCACCGCGACGGACCACGACGCCATCTCGGCGTTCCAAAATGGCACCACCTGCACCACCCTCATCCACCGGCTAGGGCGGAAGACCCCGAGGACAACTCGGGAGCTTCTGGACATCGCGACCAACCACGTCGACGGGGAGGAGGCGGTAGCCGCAACATTGATTCCCCCTCCGGGTAAGGGGAAGCAAGTCGTGGACGCCGGTGAGGGGCCCTCCACGCGGTCCAAGAAGAAGAAGAAGAAGAAGTAGGGCGACAAACGAGGTCGTGACGACAACACTGTTGCGGCAATCGAGCGCAAGGCAACTCGCCCCAAGAACAATCAGAACGGCCTCCCGAGGGGTCATTTTGAGAGGCTCTTGGAGGCGCCATGCACACATCACGAGACGCCTGTCAAGCACACGCTCAAGGATTGCCGGTTGATAAAGAACTACGTCAACGGCATGCTCAAGCCCAAGACAGCAGATCCCCCGAAGAAGGATGCGCCACTATTCCCCGACAACGACGACGATGACAAGGAGGTGGTCTTCCCCCAAGAAGATGGCGTGGTCCACATGATCTTCGGTGGAGCACTGGCGCGACTATCAAGGCGCAAGGAGAAGCCGATCCGGCGCGAGGTCTACAACACCGAGCCTACGACTCCAGCGTACCTCAAGTGGTCGGACACCCCGATCACCATCGACCGAACGGACCACCCCGACCACGTGCCACAACCAGGAAGCTACCCCCTCATGGTGGCTCCACTGATCGGGACCAAGCGGGTCCACAAGGTGCTGATGGATGGAGGGAGCAGGCTCAACGTCCTCTACATGACAATGCTCGACAGCATGGGCATCCCGCGGTCCTGACTGCGCCCATCACCGACTCCTTTCCATGGGGTCATCCCCGGGAAAGATGCGCTCCCGTTAGGGCAGATCGATCTGCCCGTCACGTTCGGGACGTCGCGGAATTTCTGCATGGAAACCCTCACCTTCGAAGTGGTGGGGTTCTCGGGGACGTACCACGCCATCCTCGGGAGGCCGGCCTACGTGAAGTTTATGGCTGTGCCCAACTACACGTATCTCAAGTTGAAGATCCCCGGTCCAAAGGGGGTCATCACAGAGGGGACTACGTTCCAGTACGCATACGAATGCGATACTGAGTGGTTTCAATTCGCTGAAACACTCATCCGGTCCGAAAAGCTCCACGCGAGCCTCCCTCCGAGGACCAAGATATCCCCGAGTCGTCCAAGCGAGCGGCCTGCTCTTTCGAGCCCGCCAAGGATGTCAAGGATGTGGCTGTCACCGATGATGGCCGCACGCTCCGTATCGGAACGACACTCGATCCTAAATAGGAAAGCGCGCTCGTCGACTTCCTCAAAGCGAACCTCGATGTGTTCGCGTGGAAACCCTCCGACATGAAAGGAATCCCGAGAGAAGTTGCCGAGCACAAACTCAACATCAAGCCGGGATCAAAACCGGTTAAGCAGCGCCTGCGCCGCTTCAACGACGACAAGTGCAAGGCCATAGGTGAGGAGATCAAGAAGCTCCTTAGTGCAGGGTTCATCCAAGAAGTATTCCAGCCCGAGTGGTTAGCTAACCCTGTACTTGTAAAGAAGAAGAACAAGAAATGGAGGATGTGTGTTGACTACACGAGCCTTAACAAGGCATGTACCAAGGATCCGTTTCCTTTGCCTCGCATAGATCAGGTAGTCGATTCAACGGCACGGTGCGAAACCCTGTGTTTTCTCGATGCGTACTCCGGGTACCACCAGATCGCGATGTGCATAGCGGACCAACTCGCAACGTCCTTCATTACTCCCTTTGGCGCTTATTGTTACAACTCGATGCTGTTCGGGCTCAAGAATGCGGGCGTTACGTTTCAAAGATGCATGCGACGTGTTTTCAGTGATCTCATAGGACGAGTAATCGAGGCATACGTCGATGACATCGTGGTCAAGTCAAAGAAGACGGGTGATCTGATCCCTGATCTTACAGAAGTATTAGCGAAGCTGAGAGAACACGGGGTGAAGCTAAATCCCGAGAAATGCGTTTTCGGGGTTCCAAGGGCATGCTCCTGGGCTTTGTCATGTCTGAACGCGGCATTGAAGCTAATCCCGAGAAGATCTCAGCCATCACAAACATGGGGCCGATCCAGAACCTGAAGGGCGTGCAGCGCGTCACCGGCTGCCTCGCAGCTCTTAGTCGGTTCATTGCCCGACTCGGAGAGCGTAGCATGCCACTGTACCGCCTAATGAAGAAGTCTGACCACTTTACAAGGACGCCTGAAGCTCAGGAAGCACTCGAGAAACTCAAGAATCTCTTGAAGAGTCCACCAGTGCTCACGGCGCCCATGCCAGAAGAGCCAATGCTCTTGTACGTAGCTACGACGACGCAGGTCATGAGCGCTGCTCTGGTCGTTGAACAAGAAGAGCCTGGGAAGTCACTTAAGGTGCAGCGGCCCGATTATTTCATAAGCGAGGTGCTCTCCGACTCAAAGACCCGCTACTCTCAGACCCAGAAGCTCGTATACGCTGTCTTGATCACCAAACGCAAGCTCCGACATTACTTCGACCAGCACCCCATCACAGTGGTGTCCAAGTACCCCCTTGGGGAGGTGATCCAGAATCCCGAGGCAGAGGGGACGATAGCTAACTGAGCCCTCGAGCTCATGGGGCACAACGTGACTTATGCGCCGCGCAGAGCAATTAAGTCACAGGTGTTGGCAGATTTCGTAGTTGAATGGACGGAGATTCAGACTCCGCCGGCACCGATCGAGCACGAGACATGGACAATGTATTTCGACGGCTCAGTCATGAAGGAGGAGGCAGGGGCAGGCCTTGTCTTCATCTCGCCTCTGGGCGTGCGTATGGAGTACATGGTCCGATTGCATTTTCCCGCCTCCAACAACGTGGCTGAATATGAAGCGCTCGTCAACGGCCTTCGGATCGCGGTGGAGCTCGGAATCCGCCGCCTCGAGATCCGTGGGGACTCTGAGCTTGTCGTGGACCAAGTGATGAAGGAGAATAATTGTGTCGACCCCAAGATGGCAGCCTATTGTCGAACAGTGCGTCAACTAGAAGACAAGTTCCATGGGCTCGAGCTCCATCATGTGCTGCGCGACAACAACAAAGCTGCGGACATCCTCGCCAAGGCAGCATCAAGCCGCAAGCCCGTGCCGCATGGTGTGTTCGCTAGCGATCAGCATGCGCCGTCCAAACGAGTAGATGGAGAGCGACAGCCAGAGTCGGAGGAGCCAGAAGTCATGGAGATTGACCAAGTGCCAAACTTAGAAGATCCTGACTGGTGTTTCCCAATCCTCGAATGGCTAGTCGAGGGGAGGTTGCCCTCAGATCAAACGAAGGCACATCGCATTTCACGGCGAGCCAAATCTTATGTCCTTATCGACAGCGAGCTCCACAAGCGGGGCGCGGCAGATATACTCATGCGCTGCATTCAGAGAGATCAAGGCCGGGACCTGCTTCAGGAAATTCATGCTGGCATGTGCGGACACCACGCCGCTGCCAGAACCTTTGTCGGAAAGGCGTTCCGACAAGGTTTCTACTGGCCCACGGCGCTGGCAGACGCCAAAGATATCGTACGACGATGTGCGGGTTGCCAGTTCTACGCTCGACAGACTCATCTCCCGGCGCAAGCACATCAGAACATTCCCATCACGTGGCCGTTCGCAGTATGGGGGCTGGACATAGTCGGACCATTTAAGCAAGCGCCCGGGAGCTTCACGCATCTGCTCATTGCCATTGATAAATTTTCAAAGTGGATTGAAGCTCGACCCGTGGCCAAGATCCGTTCCGAGGAAGCCGTGGCGTTCTTCACCGACATCATCTACCGCTTCGGTATCCCGAACTCGATCATCACCGACAATGGCACACAGTTCACGGGAAAGAAGTTCCTCAAGTTCTGTGACGACAACAACATTCGCGTGGACTGGACTGCTGTGGCACACCCGAGGGCCAACGGTATGATCCTACAAGGGTTAAAGCCTCGAATCTTCAGACGGCTTGAGAAGTTCCGAGCAAGATGGGTCGCCGAGTTGCCGTCCGTTCTGTGGAGCCTGCGCACCACACCGAGTCGGTCCACCAGTGCAACACCATTCTTCATGGTGCACGGGTCGGAGGCGGTTCTCCCGACGGATATTGACTACGGCAGCCCAAGAGTCCGGGCGTACACCGAAGAATGGAACCAAGTCGCGCTTGAAGATGCGATTGACCAACTCGACGAAGCTCGCGACGTGGCACTCCTGCATTCAGCCTGGTACCAGCAAGCCTTGCGATGCTACCACGAGCGCAACATCCACGAACAGCAGTTTCAAGTCGGAGACCTGGTTCTCCGACGTGTCATGAGCAACAAAGATAGACACAAGCTCGCACCCCTGTGGGAAGGGCCTTACATCGTCGACTAGGTGCTCCGACCAGGAACATTCAAGCTTCGGCACGACGATGGAACAATCATCGCCAACGCATGGAACATAGAACATCTACGACGTTTTTACCCTTGAGTAACGTTCTCTGTTTCATCTTATGATCAATGAATAATGCCATGTGTTTTTGTTCTCGTTTCATAAGCTTCTTGATATACTTGTGTTGGCATCTTTCATATGTTTCAACGCGATCTAAAGGCTGAGTGGCAAGTGTCCTTGCGCCTATGCAAAAACACCTGCCGCTCGGGGGCTACCCGGGGCACGATGCCCCCCTTTCGTTTTCCGTTTTCAAAACAAAAACTCTCTGACAACTTTGTCGCAACCAATCGCACGCGCGAACGGTTCTTTTTGGCGGAACACCTTTTACTTCGCGAAGGGTTTCGATGTTTCGATGAGTGTTTCGATGTTGTCGCTTGTCCAAGTCTTTTGGCACCTACGCCCCCGCGGCTACGGCATGAAAACTTGCAAGCGCAGCTCGGACCTACAAGTCAACGTCCGACTACTTTCAGAGGGAACATGGGTAACCGCTCGGGCTCAGGCTCAAAACATCTTTTACAAAAAAGCATGCAAGTCTTTTCTTGAGCGTTTCCAAGTACTCGGGGCTACGAATGCATGGCGTCACTTCGTGGCTCAGGTCGAGCTTTCTGACTCTTACGCCCCCGCGGCTCTAGAGAAAAGTTCGATCGGCTTGAGCGTCTGAGTGCCGCCATTCCGTTCTACAGTCATCCGCAGGTACTCGGGGGATCCTTCAATAGGCAACGGTTTCGAAACAAAATAAAAATTTGTTCAACACGGCACGAATACAAGTTTTGTTTAATTGTCGTACAACTTGATACATCTAATGTGAAGGCCCAGAGCCGTCTTCTGGTGTGTCTTTTGGGATCAGCTCCAGGTCCATCACGGTGTCGGCCATGGCGCAGGCAGGGGTGGCGCAATCCTCTTCGATCTTGTCGAGCTCCTCGCTCGAGTAGCCAGGGGCCCAACCACCACTCAGTGCCTTGAAATCCAGCCCCTGGTAGTGCGAGCTGAACATGAAGAGGACCCTATGCATGACCTGCCGAGAGGTCAACAGCTCCTTCTCCCGGACGAAGCCTGGCAAAAGATTGAGCCGATCACCAAGCACATGGGGAGGCATTTGCACTGGCAGGACGCCGCTCTCCGTCAAGATCGTGTCAACATGACGTCCAAGCTTGGCGCGTTCCAATATGTTCTTTTTGAGCGTCTCCTCCACCTCATGTTGGGCGTTCCGAGAATCCTCCAGCTCGGCTTTGGCCTCTGGGGATAGAGAATGAGTCAGCATTGAGCCAAGGTAGACACGAGCATGAGTAAGAAGGGGTCAAGATAAGAAGAATGTACTCGAGAGCTGGTCCGCCAAATTCTTGGCCGTCTCAGACATCTCATGGATTTTGAGCTCCGCGGCCACGACCTCTTGAACCTTCTCCGCCAGCTTGGCCGCCTATGCAGTGCAAGCTATGCGGATTCCTGTGAAAACCAAAGAGTAAAGCAGCAAGCAGCCTCAACTGTGATTAACGCAAGGAAGAAAACGTCATGAAAGTCGAATAACGCAAAGATACTCACCCTGGATCTCTCGCGCCATCCGGCTGTTCTCCTCACGGAGGAGGGTCCCTTCGTCGGTGGCCTCTTGCAACTTAGTGGAGAGGGTGCCGACCTGATTATTCGCCGTCTTCAGATCCGCCTCAGCGTGCACCAGGTCCTACTGCAGGTCCGCCACCTTCTTCTCAAGCACTGTTTTCTCTTCGGCGGCGGTCTGGGACACGGCCTCGGCGGCAGCAGCAGCGGCAGCTGCATTCCGAGCTGTTTCGGCGGCTGTGGCGGCTGCAATTCGTAGCTCTGTGGTGATGGCCTCCACTTGGGCAAGCTTGGCCTCGAGGGCGGCCTTCTCCGACACGGCGGCATCCACAGCAGACTGCACAGCGACTGCGCGGTCCTCCGCCGACTTTGCCGCAGCTTCAAGAGAAGACCTCGCCGACGCCTCGCCGGCCACCGCCCCTACAGCCGCCAGTCGGGCGGTAGCCAGCTGCATCTCCAGTAGGGCCTTCTCGGCCTGGAGCTCCTTGATGGTGCGCGTCTTCTTGGCACTGCAGCTGGCGAGCACCTGGATTGAGAAAAGGGTCAGCCACAGCAACAACTTGGAAATCGAAACACAAGATCAAGGAGTAGGGCTCGGCCAACTCACCGACGAAGCCAGGGTGACAAGCTCGTTGATCGCTCGCTCTGCCCACCGCAGACCCCACACGAAGCGGCGGCGCGCCGTGGCTTCTTCATCTTCACCGTCCTGCGCCTCGACGTCATGGGCCCCGGCCCACGTGGCGCACCCGAGGCCTAGGCCATGTCCACTTCCCTCGAGGGCTGAGGAGGAACGGGTACCCGAGCTCTCGCCAACTTCTCGGACGGTGGTTGGAGGAGCACGGCCCGTCGCGTTCTCGAGGGGAGTAGGCGCCTGCGTGCCGGGAAGAGGCGAGTCTGCAATCTCGACCACTTCCGTGACGACATCATCGAGCTGGCGCGGCGGCTCCGGTAGCGCGACGGAGTCTGGCGCCACTTCTGCCGTCGGGGTTCTGGACGCCTCAGGGCCCGCCGCGACTTCCTCGACTGCCGCGTCCTCCTCAACCGCCACGATGACCTCCGAAGCGGGTGGCACGGGCGCTTCAGCTGGCAACTCCTCCGGCGCCAGCAAGCACTGCTCCAACTCGGCTGGATAGGCGGCTGCGTCACCGCCTGGGAAAATTGGACCCCTAATACCCGTGGCCTCCGGGAGCCGCGAGAGTGATGAGGGGGCTGCCACTTCCATAGTCTCGCCGTCGCCGGCGCCCGACGCTAGGAGCTGGTCCGCCTCTAGAGCCACCTGCGCGACGGCACCCTGATCAACGGCAGGCGCCACCGAGGGCTCGGATCACTCGGGGGCTGTTGCTCCCCGACCATGCCTACGTCCCCCAACGACGGTGGGGGCGCCGCCGCATCACGAGTCTCCAGCGCCGCCGCTGCCGGCTCGGGGACTGTCTCCGGCGCAGACGGAGGGGTTGAAGAGCGGGGAGCGGACGAGGAAGTGCGCGCGCTCAGAGCCGCGCGCTTCACGGTGCAAGGCTGAGCGCGCCAACGTTGGAGTGGCTGACACGAAAAGAGCAAATCAACAAGGCGAACGAAAATCGAAGAGTAAGACAACGAGATGGCACTTACACGGAGGATGTGATGCAGGCCCGCTTAACAGGCCTGGAGGCGGCACCTGACGACTCGGGGGCTGGCCTCTTGCCCCCCGGCTGAACAGAGGGCGGGTTCCGGTTGTCACCCTGGGCGAGAGGGACTTGCACGGTCGGGGCGCCGCCGCCACGGATGATCAACAACTGAAGACGCCGTGGGGCAGCATCCGCGCTCACCCCGTGCGGCGCGATTGGAGCAGGCACCGGCGACGTCGATCTCGCCTTAGGGGGCGACCGCCTTCTCAGGGAGTGCAACCCCTGCCGCGACGAGTCACCAGAGGGACGGCGAGCGGACAAGCTGCGGTCCCCCGAACGCCTGGGCGAGTCGTCTCGCCGCGGTGACCTCCTCCTCTTCCTCTGCTGCTCCTGGCCGCCGGGGCTCGGCCGAGAGCGAGTCACCCCCGATCCTCCTGGTCTGGACGTGGAGGCGGGTGCGAGCTGGAGCTCATTCCCTGTTCTTGGGCAGCGGACTCCGGCCGCTGCCTCGAACTGGACGCCACGGCCTGCCACTGGGGAGGAGGCGACGGAGACGACAACGCGCTCTAGTCAACGCTGGTGCCACCGTCATCACCGGACCAGGGCGGCGACGACGAGGGGTCCTCATCTGAGGAGACGGAGCCCTCTCTCATTTTCCTGCGCTTAGCACGGCGGTCATTCCGCTCGCGCTTCGCGATCTCCTTGTCTTTGTGCTGGGCCTTACGGGCGGCCCTCCTCCTATCCATGGCTGCCTGGGCGCAATTCGGTATCACGTCCTCAGGAAGAGGCGGCTTCGCGGGGAGAGGGGTCGCAGGCCTCAACTAAAAGCAAAGAAGAAGACGAGAATCAACACAAAGACTGCGATATAGTCAGAGCGTTAATCGGGGGAAAGAAGGACTTACATAATTTTTGGTCCCCTCGTGGGGGAGCATGGGGAGAACTTGGGGCGGCAGCCACGAGTAGCTGGCCTTCCCAATTGCCTACCCCACGCGACGCTGGATCTCATCCAACGTAGGGAGCCGAGGCGCACACACGGTCCCGACGAAGGGAGCGCGGTCCGGCGTCATCTGGCAGATGCGCAGGCGGTGCCGCTGGAGCGGGATGACCCCCACCGTGTGGTACTGGCCAATGACGGTCGCCAGGTTGACCCCGGCGTTGTGCAGCTTGGCCAGCACCAGAAAGCAATACCCGAGCAACCTCTCCACCTCCGTCTCCGGGGGCCCATAGCTCCAGTTCGCCGGTGCCTCGGCGATTGAGGAGCCAGTATACTTCGGTAGTGGATACTCGGGGCCGTCTTTGAGATAGAACCACCCCTTGTGCCAGCCGCTGTTGGAGCTCGTCAGCGTGCCGGAGATGTACTCCTCGCCCCTCTCCGTCTTCATCCGAAGATTGGCGCATCCAAGGGTGCCCGGGATCGACTTGTCCTTTAGGCACACGAACTTGAAGAAATACCGGAAGAGATGCCAATGGACGCCCACTCCCAAGTACCCCTCGCACAGCGCCTCGAACGCCGCCATTTGTTGGATGCTGTTGGGGTTGAGATGGTGGAGTTGCAGCCGGTACTCGGAGAGGACGGCGCGGATGAACCGGCCGGCCGGAATGGTGAAGCCCCGCTCGTGGAACACCACGAACGAGACGACATAGCCCTCCGGTGGGTGCGGCACCGACTCGCTGCCCAGAACCTTCCACTCCTCGGCGGCCGTGAGGACCGGCAGTTGACTGGCGGTGACGAGCCGCTGGAGGATCGAGCAGGAGACGTTGGAGCGCGTCCAGTTCGACATAGCGCCTGTCGAGCTCGAGGGCGAAAAGAAAGGTTAAAGAAGCGGTGGCGGCGGCGCAAGGGTAAGGAGTAGATGAACGAGCGGCGCTGGCAAAAGCAAGGAATCGGGGAAAAAGTACGGAGCTCAACCGGCGCGCGGTTTATAAGGGGCAAACGTGGCCGCCGGCATTTAATGCCGGCCCCACCACGCCGTAAAACCACCCGTTTGGTGAACGCATCCCCCGAGGCGACAGAGGCACGCCCGCGTGACGGTTCGATACCAGGTGGGGCCGCAGGACTGAATCAGCCACGCGTCGTCCCCCTCCAACCATCACCATTGCAACGTCAGCCACGACCGGCGGAGTGGACACGGCTACCGATGCAGCCACAACCGCCATCACCGGAGATTTCGAAGCAACGACAACATTTCTAAATACAAAACCCCATAAACAAGTCTACAACTCCTTCATGGGCTCGGGGGCTACATCCGGCAGATGCGCTCGCGCGCACCCACCGAGTAAATCAAAGAACAACAACTACAACATTTCCTTGACGCAGAGCCTGCGAGCGAGTCCTTGACTCCCACCACAGGCTCGGGGGCTACTGACGAGGGCCTGGATTAGGGCCCCCTAAGCAACGAGATGATTACCTCGAAGATGGAGTCCTCTGACACCATTGACAATGTGAAGGCTAAGATCCAGGACAGGGAGGGATGCAGATCTTCGTCAAGACCCTCACTGACAAGACTTCCCCACTTCCGAGTATCTTCCGCCTCGCACGAGTTCGCCTCGGCTCCGAGTACCCTCCGCTTCGCACGAGTATCTTCCGCCTCGCACGAGAACGCGTCGTCTCCGAGTACACGCCACCTCGCCTCCGACTACTCATTCGCATGAGTAATCTCCGCTTCCGACTAAGGGGAGCCCCCACGGAAGAGCCGAAGCGTGGGGCAGGGGCCCCACACGAATGTGACGCCGCCCCAGCCCCCCAAGCTTCTCCGCGACGACACGCGTGACACCGTTCTCCATGCCATGCAAAGACCACAGCTGGCGCGACGGGAGGACGGCAGGGTCTGGCAGGGACTGTAATGTCGCACAGTGCACCCCCTACGACCTCCGACATGCCGTCACATCCAACGCCAGCTACACACCACCCTGTCAGAACAGGCACTCGATTACCATCTACCAGCTCTTAGGCCATAACGTGGCGAGCCTAAAACGTACTGAGTCACTATGTGAGCTACTCGGAGGAGGTGCCAAGTGCCCGAAATGAACAGTGGTGACAGCGCACGCGACGGCCTCCGACGACACCACAACTCCGCACCCCCCACTACGCTTGACGAACATCAATGACGGAAAAGACTTCACAACGCCATAGCACTGTAGCTTATTTTCGTTTTCCTTCTTTGCCCCTCGCCCTTGTGACTATAAAAGGGGGAGGGGTGCAACGCACATGAGGATGACCGATCACCAAGTTTGTAACCCCTACTACAGACACCCCCGGCATAGGAACACGAGTACTCAGAACTGGACGTAGGGTATTACTCCTCGGAGGCCCGAACCAGTATAAAACCCTTGTGTCTCCCGTGTCGACCATCCGGATCCAACACACGATTCGATACAAATCTACTGCCGGCGGTTGAGAACCCCGACAGCGTGGCAGGTTGTGCCACGAACCAAACACCCCCGTATGGCCGTATGTCACAAAATTTTCGACCTTAGCCAAGTGACCTTAGTCGAAGGTCACTTGGCTAAGGCCCTCTTTAGTTTCTCAAAATTTCACCAATTACATGTCATATCAACTTCTGAATACTAATTATAAGTATTAAATGTAGATTAATAACAAATCTCATTTCGCAACTCTTATCTTAATTTTCGAGACGAATCTAACGAGCCTAATTATGCTATGATTAGACAACACCGTGCTACAATAACCAATCTCTAGTGACGGATTAATTAGACTTAATGAATTCGTCTCGCAATTTCCGGTCTATTCGTGTAATTATTTTTGTAACTAGCCTACGTTCAATACTCCTAATAGACCTTCAAACAGGATCGAAAAGTTTCACCTCATGAACTAAACAAGGCCCACCAAAGTTACTAGCCCATTAATAGTATCCAGTCAGTAATATTTATTTTAACATTTTCAATCGATTAAAAAAATATTGACTAACATTTTTAAAAATATTGTCAACATTTTCCGAACCAATTTTTAACATTCTTAAAAATGTTGTCAACATTTTTTGCACCAATTTTTTCAATATTATTCAAAATGTTGGACCAACATTTTTTAAACTAACATTTTTCAAAATTTTTGAACCAAAACTTTTTGGAAATGTTGACCCAACATTTCTCGCAAATGTTATCAACATTTTTGGCCAATATTTTTCAAAAATGTTGAATCAACTTTTTTACAACATTTCTCGATCAACATTTTTCAAGAAACGTTGTATCTACATTTTTTTTAATAAAATGTTGGACTAGCATTTTTTCAACATTTTCTGTATCAACATTTTCAACATTTTTCAAGAAACGTTGTATCTACATTTTCTTAAATAAAATGTTGGACTAGCATTCTTTTCAACATTTTACAGAAAATGATGGACTAACAATTTTTAACATTCTTTCAATATTTTTTTAAACCAATCAACTTTTTCTTCCCAACGGCCGGCGAGCCCATGGCCGGTGGACGGCTGCGGCACGGCCGCCCCTCGAGCCAAGCCGGACAGCAGGGAGGGGCGGGCACTCACAACCGTTGTCAGTGCGGCTTCACTACTATTCCATTTTCCCGGCGTTAGGGCCTCCGCAATGAGCGTTCCTATCCCAGTCCTTTGCATTTAATGCTGCTATAGGACCTGGCTCTTTACACTGTGAGGCAACATGGTGCACAGCCTGATTCACTCGATTGGATACCCACCGATAGATGCAGGGTGCTGGTCCTAAGCATTGCAGCTCTCATGCTAGTTGACGTCGCATCAAATGTGGGCCCAAGCTAAGGTCCGGGGGCGCGCCCATACACGGCTGACGCCCTTAGATATTATGACGCCAATCAATATGCAAAAGCAATAAACAGCAACCATTGGCCATCCTCTAGAAATACAATCACATCTTTATTAATAATACATACTCCCTCCGTCCCACTAAGGACTCGAAGCATTCAAACTTCAGAAACAATAGTGAAGGAAAATGACCTCTGTACCCCTCATTTTACACTATTCACCAACTCTACACCCACTCACCAATCTTATTTAATTTTGTCATATCCCTCCAAGTCTTTATATTTTGGTACAAATTTTGAATCCTCTAGGACCTTATATTATGGGACGGAGGGAGTATTAGAACATGCAAACCCAACTTAAAGTGCCTCCAAAGTCCGAACTTACAAAAATCTTAATGAGATAATAGATGACAAGTTCAGTTAGCCACCATCCAGCTAGTGCTGTCTCGCCTGACCGGAACAAGACTCTCCACGTAGGGAACTATGTTGAATAAGAAGATATGCTGACCAACAAAATCATTTGTGCCTACTTTAGGATTATTGTACCTCAGCTGGTCACGATGAACAACTTCCCTTGCATTCTTGTAGCACAGCCGGTCTAAATGATCCACTTCCTTTGCATATTGACATGAATCATCATAGTGGTAGAGACAATTAGCTCTCCGTACAAGCATACCACCTTTAGGCATGACACGGAAAGCTTTGAACTTCCATGCCTCTGATAAACTAATAACACAGTGCTGAACCCATTCTTGACGATCACTGGACTGTAACATCCATACCACCAATTCTCCATCATGGCATTGAACTAGGCATAATTCTCCACCTAGCTCAATTAAGTCGAGCCACTTCGCTTTCGATGCTAAAAGTTTAGGATACCGAATGAAACTAAATGTTTCATCATCTAAATTAAAGCGGAGCAAACCTTGTGCAGGCCTCTCAAGGAGTTCATTCCAGATCAGTAAATACAGAGACCCCTTGAAGTGTGTAGGCTCCCCCGACTTAAACGGGAAAGGTACCTCCATAATGCTCCTCCAGCATGTATCAATACCGATAGTAAATATTTCTATTCCTGCACGATATGTCCTCTTGGAAAAATCTAGAGAACAGTAAAAGAAGCGAACAATCTTGTACTTATTTGTTCGAGTGTCAAGACCCAAACCAACAGTTGGGTTCGACCACCACTTATCCTTTTGGCCATAACACAGCCTGAGGACATCATGTGTGGCTGGGTTGAAGACATATACCTTTGTATTGGTGGGGAGCATTACAAGCCCATCACAGTGCACCGTAAGGTAAACTGACCCAAACTCACCATTGAAATTGCTTGAGTGCACAAGGCACGCCTTGTCTTGGCCTTTCTGCCACAAATAGAAAGGAATGTAATTGGAAAATGTGGTCGGCCAGCTTTCGTGGTCGTTTACCCTGTCCAGGGTATGTGGGGTGACAATGAAAGTAGGCGTCTGTTCATGGTTCCTGGCAGATTGTTGGAGATGCATGCGAATAAAAATGGGATCGGAGATGATGGTATGCCAAGCCTTGCTGACGGACTTAAACTGCATGAGATCTTTAACAGGGAGGTGGACAAGAATCTCAAAGACGATTTCGTCAGATAACTCAGGGACCATTGGCCGGCGTGCTCTCCTCTTGTACACCTTCAGTATCTGTAGACTGCTTCTCATGTCTCTAGTCTCAATATCCTTCACGCAGTCCTGAAACACCAAGGAAGGCTATACTCGTTAATCTGGGTAGTTCATTGAGCAATGTGCGTGCATATATAATTGAAAATCAATTAGGCAGGTAATCCGATTCGAAGTCCAGACAGTACTCCGTCTCCAATACGAAAAGTGTTGTTTTTTTCAAAAATAGGTAATTTCCGTTCCTTCGGATTGAAGAACAAAAAAATTTTATTACAATATCGCAGGCGACACAAGCCAAGTGACAGATACGTAATCTACCATTGAGCATATATGGTAGCACGAAGGTAACTTACAACATCCACAGTCTGATGAGCCATCGAAATCCTGCGCCGGCAAAACTGAATTTTCGAAGAGATCGCCGAGAACTAAACAACAAAATTTATCCTTTCCTTAGAAACCCCATGGCGTCCTTCAGTTCTCCGGAAACCTATGGTCAGATCTGGATCCGGCGGCGCCTTTTGGGAGGAGATGCTAGGGTTGCCTGGGCCGCGCCGCGGCTTGGATGGGTGGGGGTGGGGTGGCCGGGTGTGGTGGGGGAGAGGGGATGCTAGGGTTGCCTGCGATGATGCGGCTGGGATGGAGGAGCCTTGGGCGTTAACCGTGGGCCGAATGCTCAGCACAGCGCAGAAAACTGTCCACAACTCAACTCGGTGCCAGTTAGCAGGCGCAATGTTTCCGTGGGCAACTTAGGGCAGCTTTAATGTATAGTCTTCGAGAATGAATTATACGCTGCCATGTCAGGTGGTGCTAGCTATTCTGTTTCAATCCAACGTTTAGCAAAACCTAGCACTTTCTTTGGAGCTTATATTTCAACATAAAATACTCACCCAACCAGCTTTTTCAAGAATCTGTACTCTTGGCAGAGATAAAGTAACTATTCTTTAACCTTAGCCAGGGTGCTAACTTCAGCTGCAGGTGCTAGAATTTTTTTGCTTGGCACCACTGCTCTAACGTTTGGCATAGGTGCAATCATATTCTCTCTCCTTGAAGCACCCCCTTAGCACACACGTTAAAGTTGCCCTTACAACATCCACAGTCTGAGCCATCGAAATCCCGCGCCGGCAAAACTTTTAATTGAATGCGAATGGGCTTGTAGTCCAATGGTAGGACGGTCTAGTGGGATCCTACCTATCGGGGTTCAAATCCTGGTGCTCGCACCTTTTCACGGATTTATTCCGGGATTTTCCGGCGTTATGCATTAAGTGGTAAGCGACGTTTCCGTCGACGACGAGGCGTCAGTGGTGACTTCGAGAATCTTCAGATCTGCCGGTGCTCAGTCCTTCGGAGGTGCTCATAGGGGTAGGGTTTGCGTACGTGTATTCATAGAGGTGAGTGTACGTGTGTTGTGTGAGCGTCTGCGTTGTACTGTGTAATTCTAAAAAAACTTTTAATTGAATAATATATTTTATATTTATATAATAGTATAAAACAATAAAGTTGACATAATAATATTTTAATTGAATATTGTAGACTTTAGACTTAAATTAGGATTCTTACTTTCTTAACATGCATGCTTTTGAAGGCACTTATTTTAAAAGATTTTAAATATTAATATTTAATAACTGTGTTTTTATTATTTGTTTTAACTCTTAAGAAAATATGAAACAACTTATAAAATAAACTTGGATATAGCATTTGAGAATTTTATTTCCATTTCATTTTTGCGAAAAACTTTTGTGCCGACTCCAACCAAAAAATATGTTGTATACGACACAACTTTTATGTATTCACTTTTTCTTATTCTTTTTATTTCCACTAGTAAAATACACGTACGATACGCACGTGTCTAAAAAAATCCGCAATAAACAAAAAAAATAGTTCACGTGTATGTAAAACTTGCATCGCCCGTCGGCCGAGCAGAGCGTCGTCGGCTATCCATGTTTTGTTGTGTTTGAGCACTACCGGACGAAGACATTAACGCCAGGAAGCAAGCAAAACTGAGTCGTAGGCACATACCACATGCATGTGTTTTTTTAAAATATATATAAAATAAAAATATTTTTTTAAAAAAAATATACGATTGTTTTCGACTTTAATAGAGTTCACAAATACTGCTACAAAGACACAATTTATTCAAACTTTAACAATCCATGACAATTATTTAACCGATTCATATAAGGACACGTCAAATACTTCAACATTTCATCTTGGTTGCGAAAGATGTGACCCGTGATATATGTAATCAAACACGTGCTTTAGAGAAGAACGTGAAGACTTTATTTTGGACTCTGCGTATGTTGTATTGAATAATGTCTGCAGCTCTTCCTCCCCTAAGTCTTCATCATCATATTCTTTGTCCTCTTCTTTCTTGTCCTCCAGTTGTCATTTACTGTCAATCTTTTCTTTTTTGGAGCTATCACCATCCTCTTCTTCTTGATGTGATTCGTCCAACTCCAGATTGATCTCGGGGATGTCCTCCCCGTTAATCAATCAACCAAATCTAATATTGTCTTGAGTTATGAATTAAGGTACCCTTAAAATACCATTTAGAACTTCCAATTCCATTTGAGCAAATCCCAATGTATTTTTCTTGGTCAGTAATACAAACAAAGACTAACACCAATTATAACCTCTTTCTTTGATCCATTATGATTTTGTTATATTGTTAGTTGTTTGAAAATAAAATTATCCCAGAAAATATGAGGTCAAATAATGAACTTATGTGTCGATTTTGATTAGGAGAGATATATTTAAGTGCACTCTATGATTAATTATTCTTAAACTGTGTTATTGGTCTTCTTAAAAGACCTCATAACATGCACACTGCCAGTTGAACAATCTTGTGAGGATGCTTTGCGCCTCTGAGTATCTGAAAAAACACTCTTATAATTAACAACCCATTGACAGTGTTGAGGAAGCAAAAAAGCAATACAATTGTAAACAACAATTTTTTAAAATATGAATAGCTGATTGGAACAGATTATTGACCGTGAACCCCCAACAGATAGCTGTTGTCGTCGTTGGCAATCATCATTCGCTAACTATATTGTTCTTTTAATTGAAACTTAAACGTCAGACCAAGCATTCTATTTTATCAAACACTACTATTTCTTATGAAAATATAATTTTCATTCTTCAAAATGATTCCTTACAGCCGACACACTAATTGGAGTGGAGAACTGCAGCCAAATACAACAAGCAAAATTTCTGAACATTTACTATGTTGGAGGGATGCAAAAGAATCAGAAGAAACGACATACTGACAACAATGGCACGCGACGTCGGGCATGGCCAGCATATTGCATCAACAAGCACACGGGAATACAGTAGATCTGATGAAGGGGACGAGAACCTAACCTCAGCAGCACTTGGTGCTCAACGTTGTGCCACGAGCACGAGCAACTGAGCAAGGGCGGGTGGGAGAGTGGCGTGAAGCAATTACGCCGGTGCCGGAGGAGGAGGCGAGCGTGAGTGGGCGGTTCCGACTTCCGATCCCGTGAAGAGCGACTATGCCGCTGCCACTCGATCTGGTCGCCGTCGTTCGTTGTTGGCCCTCTAAGCTCGGCTCTCCTTCATTGGCGAGGTGATTCGGCCTCCTTGTGGTGCCATGGTCCGCCGTCGATGCCATATGGGGTGGATGTCGGACAGGACAGGGAAGAGAGACAGGAGATGTAAGATTGTTTGGTCTTTCGTTTCGTGGGACGGTGAGGCATCCAAGCTAGGAGGAAGGACGTCGACGTGATCGCTGGGGACACTGCGCGGGGTGCGGGCAGGTGGTCAGGTGGGCCCAACGTGGGTACCGGTGGGTGGGTAAGATGACGTCGGGTGATAAAAACATTAGCTTTGTGGCAGAAACGCTCCCCAAATTGCGATTTTTATGGTCGTTCCACCTTTTTTATCCTTCTCTAACCTGACGGCGAGTCCAGCGTGAGAGGTAAGGCGGACCCGAATTAGGTGAGAATTGTTTTCAATTGTTTTCGCTCCTTATAGTATAATATTTAGTGGGCCATGCAGTGTCGCTGTAGGTGGGCCAGGAGGTGATTGATTGGAGCGCATGTTCTACAACTAATCAATCTTTCATTGATTAGATTCAGTGTAAAACGTCCCCTGCATAGTCGAGTCTTGGGGTGATTATCGAGTAATACGACTGCCCTTAGAATTTGCAAGACGTTAATTGTTGAGACCATGGGACGGCCGTTTTTTTACTGTAGAGGAGTACTCCAGGTGGGGAGGAGCTTCGGGCAGCGCGGGGAACCTGAGCTCGCAACCTCGGAGTGGGCTTGAGACCACCCGCACTGGGAGACGGGATATCCACGCCTGTCCCGTTGTACTATGGAGTAAAAACACCCCGCAGCGGGGGACTGGAGAGCTGACGGGAAAATGAAGGCCGGCCTTCCGAACTGGAGATCTGGCGGAGCTAGAGGACGTCCGGGATATCGTTGTGGCGTGGGGCCGACCGGAGGGTCGTTGGTGCGCGCGGCAGCAGGAAGGAGGGGGAGAAGGGGAGCCGCACCCGGGAGTCGACCTCTGCTCTGCGCCCGCGCCGGCCGCTCGAGATCCCGCCGCCGCCGCAGGAGGGAGAGTGTCGGCCCCTTCTCCTTCCCTCCCGCTGCCGGATCCAGCACGAGGAGGAGGAGCTCGTGCCGGGAAGGGAGATCGGCAAGCAAGGCACGAAGAGCGTGCACGCGCGGCGGCGGAGACGCGGCAGCGACCGACGCGGACTGGAGCAAGGGAGCCACCGCCGGAGCTTCCTCCTGGAGCTCGTGGCCACGCCATCGATCGAGGGGACGGAGCCGCCGGTCGTCGTCGATTCGCGCCTCCGCGCCTCTGCTCTGCGCGTCCGTTGGATCTCCGTCGCAGCCGGCCGGACCCGCTCCCGCCGGAGGAGGGATGCCGGCTCCGTGCGCCCAAGATCCGGTGCGCTGCGGCCGGCACAGAGTCGCTCGCCAGCGTCTCCTCCTACGCCGCGCCCGCATGGCCTCCGTCCCACCTCGCTCCCGTCACCGCCTTGCTCCGCGCCGGATGAAGCTGCCACCGCATCGCCTCCGTCTCGGGCCGACGGGCGGAGCTCCGCGGCCGGAGGAGGAGCACGCGGCGGCTGGCGGAGGAGATGGCAGCCAGGCTCGCTGCTCCGGCCACCGGCCTGAGCCCCACACTGCCCAGCGTCGGGAAGAGGATGGGCGACGGGCGATGGGCCCGTTCGTCTTCGCCGGTGGAGCTTGAGCAGTCGGGAGCTCGCCTCTCCCCTGCTCGGTCTCCCACCTCTGCCACCGGGAGCTTGCCTCCGCCCTGCTCCTCCGCGGGGGAGACAAAGCACAGGAGCTGAGGAAGACCACGCGCCGCCGCCGGGCAAGCTTGAGCTTCGGTGCGCTCAGCTCCAGCGCCAGAGATGGTGAAGGGGAGGAGAGGGCGGCGCCGGAGATGGAGAAGGGGAGGAGAGGGCGGTGCCGGTGATGGAGCACAGGGGAGCAGGGAGAGGGCGGCGAGTCGGCGCTCGGCGGAGTAGCAGAGCTGTAGAGGAGAAGGAGAGAGAGAGAGGTGGGTTTGGGGTGGGTGGGGGAGGGGATGTTAAAAAAGATTGAGAGGCTGACATGTGGGGTCCGTTGTGGGTAGTTGGGATAGAGAAGGAGATATGAAGGATGACGAGTGCGGGAGAAAGTTATACGAAGGAGAGAATCTCGATGATCAGGCAGGAATATTCTGTTTTGAAGGAGGATATGAAGTTGGATGAGTGTGGATGGTCTGAGCTCTGGGCAGCAAGCTCCGGACGGCAGCGAGGAGCCTGAGCTCTTGTCGTACAGCCTTGAGGCCCTCGCGGAGAAGGTGAGCTCTCACGGTCTCTAGCAATAGACCGGTTTCTCATCTGCAAATGCTCGCATCAGGAGGGAGAGGGCCGCCCCCAGGCCGCCGGAGCCATGCCCGCGCAGGCAGCCAGGGCCGCATCCGCCGTCGGGCCTAGGAGCGGTGGCCGGAGATCTCCCGCACGCCGGTGGAGGCACGGGAAGGGGGCCGCTCCTGCACGCACGCGCCGTAGGTTGTCCGCGACGGGATTCACCCGCAGTCGGTGGAGCACGCACGCGGCGGAGCTCGCCCGTCCCTCCCGCGGCTGGTGGAGTTCATCCGCGGCCCCCCACGGTGGGATTTGTCCGTGGCCCCCGTGACCAGGAGCTCGTCGTCGGCGGATTCGCTCGCGGCCTCACGCTGCCGGCGGAGCTCATCCGCGGCCCTCCACGACGGAATTCGCCCGCTCCTCCGAGCCCTGCGCCGAAAGGGGTCATCGGCAAGCTCCCAGCGCGGCGTGGCGGCAGCGTGGATCTCGATGCGCCGCTCCTCCGAGGCCGCACCGCTCCCGGGGCCTCGATCTGGCCGCGTCGCTCCTCTGAGGTTGCACCGCTCCCGGGGGCCGCCGATCCATGGAGGCCGCCGGGGTTGCCGCCCCTACACCGCGGCACAGGAGGAGGGAGGCAGGGGGAGGAAGCCGTCGGGGGAGAGGGAGGAGAGGGGTGGAGGAGAGAGAACGTCAGTTGGGAGAGAGAGAGGGGATGAAGAAAGGAGAGACAATCCCAGATATGGGGGTGGAGGAGCCGACAACCACAAAATGCAGCACCGGATGCAGCGAGTGCGCTTTCCTTGCTCATTTTGCAGATGCGGTGCCGGATGGGGCAACCGCTAGAGTCAGTCTTAGTGTCTTGTCTCCACTCCTAAATCAGAGTATGCCATTTGTTTACTGCCAATTTAGAAGTACTCCTACCTGAGAGTGGTTATTTAAATGGGATGGTGACTTTCTTGACCGTAGATTCCAGATCTGATTGAAATACCAACAATTTTCTCATTGATATTGACGATGCAAATTATTTTGAACTGGTTTTTCTCATCAAATGTTGGCTTGGGTATGCTTGCATCTTGCTTTTTTGATTCAATGGCAACATTGAATTTGCTTGCTTGGGGCTATGGCCTGCTATATTGATGTGGATCGTTCAAACAATTCATTTGAGGATCAGGAGTGTCCAAGGACCGAGAGGATGGTCACTTCTCAGTGATGAGTGATTGACAACATGGTGTGGACTGACGTTCGTTTTAGCTCAAGTATTACAGGTGTAGAATGTGGCTTGATTTGCGTTGTTGTAGGTAAAAAACAAGCGCGAAAGGTCTTAATCAGAGTGACCTCCCGGGTGATAGAGAGACAGATAAGCTTGGTTCAAGGGACCAGATGGACGACGGGATCAAGTGCAGTTCACATGGTGCAAGAACGAGCAAGGCAACGTGTACAAGGAGCCAGGTGCATCGGTGGCGGTTGTTGGTATTTCTTACGTCACAAATAAATCCGCAAGCGTACGGAAGATACCGTTGTAGCACTTCACCCGAAGAGTATTCAGGGTATTGTATTTTCCTCAGGGAACGAAAGTGTAACAGTCTACTAACTAGTCTAATCCCGTGAGAAGGAGGAGGATGAAAGGATGATCCATGTAGTGTGGAAATCTACAGTATAGATACAAAGAAAGGGAATATCTTGGTCACTACTCGCTTGCTTCAGGCACCGGTCTACGCCTGGTCTACCAACCGGGCCCGACTATTAGCTCTACACCGAACCCTAACATGGGGGAATACACGGGATGCACGGATCTGTCACCACCCGTACACCTACCCCTCAGAGCTTCCGCTCTGCACGCTCCTCTACTCTAATACACAAGTGGAGCCTTTCTTGTACTCTCTTCTCTCTAGAATGGGGTGTGTGAATGAGAGGGTGAGGGGGTCCTTATATAGGGTTGTAGAGGCCGTTCTAGGGGTCTTTTGGCACCAACTCCACCTCCACCGCCTTAGGTTGTGCGTGGGAGAACTTGGCGCCAAAATGGGCGTGAATGGCGCCAAGGGCGGTTCGGCCGAACCAGCCCAAGCTCTGTTCGTCACCGCCTTTGGTTGATGAGTTTAGATTCCTTCTAATTATTATAGAAAACGAATCGTGTATGCATGGAGTAGTAAATGAAGTTTATTTGCATAACCTTTTCACAGATGAGTGCAACTTTACGCGACGAATCTAATAAACATAATTAATCCATGATTTGCTACAGTAATGCTACAATACCATCCTCTAATCATGTGGTCAAAGACCTCTGTAAATTCGTCTCGCGAATTAACGCAAAGTTGTGAAGGTAATTTTATAAACTGCCTTTATTTAATCTCCTAATTAGCTGTCAAAAGGGTCTGAACTTTTTTTCAGCTCCCATCTAAACACGTGAGCTCCAACAACGGACGTCATTTTCGACCTGGGAAAATCTCTACTCCTAAAAAGAACGAAGTGGCGACAAAAATTGGTCGTACTCCGCAGCCGAGCGACGACCGTGGCTGTCACACCCTGAAATTCCCAAATTTAGGATGTGAATAGGAATAATAATTAAATAACAATTTTCTCATAATTTTAAAATTTCCCAACATTTATTTTCTTTACAGGAAATATAGTATAGGAAAAAAAGCTTTTGTTTGTGTTTCCAAAATAAATAAAATAATTATGTGAGTGTTGCATTCATGCCGATGCATCTGGTGTTTCATAAGTGCAAAAACGTTTTAAATATGCGTTTAGATGCTGACCAAATCCTTCCGAGAATTTTCCAGCCTTTTCTGGAATTTATTCTCATTTTCTTTGAGCTTATTCTATTTATTAGAAGGTTCTAAAATCTTTTTCATGAGCTCCAAATATTTTATTTGGAATGTTTGTGTCCCAACCTGGCTCTGGGAATTTTCCTAGAATTTTTGGGATTTTCAGAATATTTTTCGTGGCTTTAATGAATTATCTAGCTATTTCTGGAATATTCTTTTCACGAAAATATATTCTGAAAATAAAAAGAAAAACATTTCTTTTAGCCCTTCCCTCCTTCACTTTTGGCCCATCCAGCCTTTTTAGCCCAGCGTCCCGAAGTCTGCTATCGCCCCCTCTTCTCTTTTTCCTGGCTCAGCCCAACACCCGCAGCTCGCAGCCTAGCCTTATCCTTCAAGCCGCCGGGTGAAGTCTGCTGGAGCTCCTCAGACTCTCTCGCCCACTCGCTTTTCATCCCGGCCCAGCAAGTTTCAGCCCAGCATCGGCCCGTCGGCTCTCCTCCGCCCGCGGTCACTGACCTGTGGACCCCGCCGGTCGTCCCCTTCCTCAAGCCGTGGCCGCGCCGGACTCCGGCCACCTCCGAGTCCCGACCGTGCACGCGTCCTTCCCAGCTTGGCCCGCACGCCAAGGAGGTGCGCTGGCCTACTTAAAGGAGCCGCCGCGCCCCGAAGCTGCCCTAGCCGCCTCACGAACCCTAGCCCTCTGCTCTAGCGCCGCGCCGCCCAAACCCTAGCCGGCCGCCGCTGTGATCTCCTCGATCGTTGTCCCTCCGCCACCGAGAAGACCACCCGGAGCACCGCAAGGAGATGATGAAGCCGCCGGTACCGCGTGTTGTCATCCTCGAGCCCTTTATCGTCTAATCTTGCTCGCCGGAGTTGCTCCACCGTGGTCGTCCGCCCCGCCGAGCTGTGCGCGACCGTCTTCGCTCGAGCTTCCGTCCAGACACCCTAGATGAGTTCGCCGTGTCGCACGCAATGTTCTAGTGCAAGCTGCGTGCTAAAACGAGTGCCCCAGCTCGATTTTCGTCATCACCGGCGAGGTCCACCGCCGAACGCCGCCGTTCGCCGTCACCTGCGCGCCGCCGCTCGTCTTGCTCTGCTGCAAGCCGTCCGATCTGCTATCAACGGGCCAGGTCGATCCGGACCCCGGGTCAAACCAGGTGAGTACCGGTCAACCCGCGTGTTGCCGCGCCTCTTTTGCAAAAGAGACCCCTAGCTTCTTCAGTTTCGCAAGCCGGCCCTTCCACCTTTAAAGATCCTCACACATAGGTCCTTTTCTTTATGGTTTAGACCCCAGGCTTTTAGGTTTTAGCACCCGAGGTCCAAGTCCTTTAGTTTTGCACCGTAGACCCCGAGTTTTTAATAGTAATCTTGTTTTAGCCCCTGGTTTCTTGCTGTTAGGCCCCTATAGGTTAAGTTTTCTCACAGTTTAGTCCTTAAACCTTTAATAGCTCATATCTTGATCGTTTTAGCTCCGTTTTAACCCGTTCAAGTTGCGTTAGGTTCACAATGACATGAAGTACACGTTAGTGGTGACTTTTGATCATGTTTGTTTTCTAAAAATAAATTTAATATTAATTTTGATTAATGCTTATTAAACATGCTTTTTCTAATTGAAAGCAATATAGTGCTATGCAACGTTTTTCATAATCAATATTAATTTGATTAATGATTATTTTATATGCTTTTGTAAATAAAATCTAATTAGTGCTACATCTCAGTTTTTCATAGATCAAATGTTAATCTGATTAATACTTAATTAACTTTTCTAATTATAAAAGTTGATTAGGCTTCTACACCAGCTTTTATAAATAAAAGTTAATTTGTTTAAATATCAACATGAATAAATTTTTAATTATAACTTAATAGTCTACTCGAATCATAAAGTTACGTTTAGGTTGTTTATATAGCTTACCTTTTCTAAATTAAATGTTTAATTGGTATAACTTCTATATAAATCTTTATAAATAAAAGTTGACTAGTTCTTTACACCGGTTTTATAAATAAAGTATAATTTTTTTAATTCCAATTTAGAGTATTTTCTTTATGAAATATCCTTTACATATCTTTTGCTAATTAAAAATAAACCAAGCTCTTAGTCTCTTGTTGTTTGATAAACATCCCTCGATAGCTTTTGTTTCTTCAACCTTAGTTACGTTCTCAACGTTGCGTAACCATAGAATCGAGCATATCCTTTAGTGTGCTCTTTTAATGCTTTTCTTTTGATTGGTGCATTGTTCTTAGTTGTACTTGTTTGTTTCCCTTGTATGCTTGTTCCCGATGTTTGCTTCGAGTAGAAGATCGTTGTTCGTTTGCTTTGAAGGTAAAGAGTTCCAAGAAAGCGCGAGCTGAAGAGCAGTAAGAGTAGCTTTTCGTTGGAGAAAGGCAAGTGTCCCTAACCATCCTTCTACCTATGCTTTATTTACAAGAATGCTATGCATTAATTAGAACATGGAGCGACCACCCAGGAAAACAGTGCAACCACAAGACATATGGCTCTGTCTTGGCTGAATAATTAGAAACCTTGATGTTGGGGTGACCTTACCTAATAAGGGCAAGGGGGAGCGCCAGTGGGGTATAGACTCGCTCTAGTAGGGAGTTGGGCTTGGCTAAGACACGGTACCTACTAGGGGACTTTATACTCTGCAACGACTCGGAACCTTCGCGGGTTGCTTCACATTAGGGAATCTTTGTAAAGGCCTCGTAGCGTCCCTATGTAATCACACCTCGGTAGTGTGGTATGATGCCTAGCTAGCATCGCATGGTTGGGTTCAAAGTTCTTCTGAACTTTTACGCGACTTGTGGTGAAAGTGTACAACCTCTGCAGAGTGTAAAACTAATCGATTAGTTGTGCTCACGGTAAAGAGCGGCCTGGACTCTCACATGATTAATATACTTAAAGATGGACTTTAAATTGCTTTCTTGTTATTTCTTGTGGCCTTGCTGAGTACCAACTATAAGTGTACTCAACCTTGCTAAACTGCTGCTCAGAAGGAGATGATGTGTGAAGATGTTGAAGATGGTGTTGCTGCTAGGCGTATGCAGCCCCCAGTCGTCTGCCTGTGAAGTTTGGTGCCTTCATTTCCAGGATAAAGCGTAAATCTCTGATAATCTTTGTTTTTCTTCCGTGATATTATTTCTGTTATTCACTTATGTCAACTATATGCATGAAACTTGATCCTGGCATGCATATAGGTTTGCACTTGGTTTTCTTTGGAAAAATAGGTGTGACAGTGGCTCCGCTCCCCCACCTCGCGAACCGCGCCTACGCACCCCCGGTCCCACATCGTGCATCCCTCTGCAACCGCAGTGATCCTCCATCACGCATCCCTCCGCAACCGCCGTCGCACCTCTTCGCCCTCCGTCGCGGCGGCCTCTGCGACCTCGCCGCCGATCTGCGCCGTCGGGACCTTGCCTCCAATCCACGACGCCCTCAACCCCCGTCACCTGTCCGCCCCAGCGATCTCCAACCCGTGAAGCCCGGAGCTGCTAGCCAGAATCCGGCCACCTCTGCCCATTCCTACCCCCGCATCTTTTTTTGCCTACAGAACCCTACCCTCGACGCCGCCCCAAGGCGTCGCCGCAGCCGTCGTCATCTGTGGGGGAGGGACTGAAGATCGCCTCGTTGTGGCTCCTCCATCCGTGCCTCGCCGGGCCACTTCTACAGCTCCACACCGGCGTTCCCCCTGCCGACTGCCCCTCCATGCCGGCACGCCCCTCGGGCTATCGATCCAGGTTGGTCAAATTTGCATGCATCTCATCCCAAATCATGTGTTATCCTCTACTTGCTACCAAAGAATTGGACCCGGTTGTTATCCTTCAAAAACAAGGTGCAAGTTCAGATCTTTTGCCATGTCCTGGGTGACGAGAATGGCGATGTGCATCTGTGTGTGCTCAGATTCCGATGGAGGGGGTGGCCTGCAGGTGAATGGGGTATAGCAATTTCCATCCAATGCGAAGTTTATGTTGTGCCTTCCGCAGAGGAGAAAATGGTGAACTTTGGCTTGGTGGCTATGAGGCAGTTGTCTAGCATACTTCTTCAATCATATCTTTCCAAAGCATGTACCTCGGAGTTTTTGCAACTACTTGGTATGCTATTACCACTAAATCCATGTTCACTGTGTACTACAAACCTAGGTATGTTCAAATGTCTACAAAACATTTTAAGACAAATATACTGATTTGTCTTAGTTCATGCATGAGAATGTGACGCGCAATCTGTTCTAACCTTTGTGATAAATCCATTGCATATTTTCTGGTGTGATGACATTTTCTGCTAAATTAGTATATTGCTTATCTTCAATTGGGTAATGTTCTTTTTTAGGCCTTATGATTCAAACTTTTGTTTGAAAAGTAGTGTCTGCCATTATGCTCTCATTGCTTCAAACGCTTGTGAGAATTGCATGATTGGATAACCTTAACATGAAGTTTCATTTTCTAGAGAAGCATAGAATGTGCTCTGCCTCTGTGGGGAATTACAACTAATTGTTTGCAAGAGGGACCGGTTCAACAATGTTATGCTTCGACAAGAAAGTTGAAAGTGAGTTCTCATATCCCTTTGACAATCTCAATAGAATTTGTTGGTATGATAGCATCAAATATAATTGTCATGAGTATAGAATCACCATCTAGAATGAGAGACATGACCAGCCTCTATGAAAGTGATATATATGTTGGCTACTGTTGATTTGGAGGAGGTCTATATGTGATCTTTTGGGACTGGGCCTAACATTCCAAGGACTGGAATATGGAACTGTCTGGTGATAACTTTATTTCTATGTTTTGACTTATGTGATGTAGGGCGGTAGGTGACTAGAATGCTTACATTCATGGGACAATTTCAAACTTTTATATGCTGACAGGATGGAAGAAAACTACCTTTACTAGATTACTATAAATTGTGAACTTCAGAGCTTTCCTATAATTCGGGTTGATGATTAAATCTTGCAGAATTTATTTAGTACATGATAATTCTTAATAGCACTTTACTCCTAAGTGACTGCAGATCATAACTTGTGTGCATTGTGCCCTTAGTTTTTGTGTAAACACTGACCGTTACTCTCATGCTGTGATGCTTGCATTATACTGCCTCAAAACAATACCGATTGCAGAGGTTCTAATGCATCTTTCTATGTGATGATAACAATAAGGCTATGTACACATATCTTGGCTGAACATTAGAAAATAATTAACAAAATAAGTTCAATCAGCTATTCATAGGAGGCTTGCCTGATTAAAAAGGACTTAAAATATTTTCCGTTTTTCTCTGTGCCTAGACTTGGGAATTCTGCCCATCTTTCATGGATAATTTATAGTTGTCCTTCAATATCAAATTGCCCACTGGAGGTCTTGTTTGCCTTATTTTGCTCACTTCTGTCAAATTCGATCCACCAATTGTGCCTTGTTTCTTTTATGTTGTTTTAAAGATTTTCTAAGCAAAAGTATATAATAGGATTGGGGTTTAACATTCCTTTTCTTATTATTGTTCTCAGTTAAATTGAGTCTACAGATTGAAATGTATGCGATAAAGGCAGCAGGTTTATTAACGTTTGATTATCGTTGCAAAGTTCATTTGGACTTGCAAGCGGACAAATCCCTCGTCGTAGTTAAGGAACCCTTCTTCCCTTGAGTGGTGATCCCAAGGTATCGAATCCGTGGAACAATGTGCAACGCAAGATCGATCCAATAAAGCGAAAAAGCACTTTGATCTAAGAGGTTTCAAACGCATCTAATCTACTAAAACATGAGAGGTAGCGAGAGAAAGCAAGAGGTAACCGATCTAGAGAGTCTAAATCGTGCCTTTGTCGTAGTTCCAAGCGAGAGATGAAGATAGCAATAAGAATCTCATAAAAAGCATATGGCTTCCGGTCCAATCCTCGAAGGCACCTACCTTACACGTGGTCGACATCCTGTCACGATGCCCCGCTTCTCGTGTAGGTGAACCTAAGAGCACGCTCATGAAGAACGTGTTGAAAACACTTGGTAGGTCGGGTATGCACCTCTAGCCACCGCGGCTACAAGAGCACCCTAGGCGATCTATCTTAAGTATAGATCGAGGAAGAAGCAAAACCAAGAGAAGACAAAACCGAAAGGGAAACACTTGATTGCTAGTTATCGGATTCAATGAAACTCCCTCATAAGTTTATACATGAATAAGATCCAACCGGGATCCTACCTTGATCTTGATTCAAGCCTCCGGAACTCCGATGTGGTCTTCCATGCAAGGTTCCCACGCCGCCTAGGTGAACCCTAGATGACTATCACGACCCTCCTCTCCGAGATGGTGTCCCTCAAGCTCCTCTGCTCCTCGGCGGCGGATGACGAATTGCTTGATAGTTGCAACTTCGCACGGGGGCTATAAATAGTCCGAGAGTCGTCTAGGTCAAAGGGGGTGCCGAACCGGGCCCGGAATGGGCTGGGTCGGCCGGCCTGGGCCCAATTCGGCCCAGTTCGGCCCCGGCTTCCTCCTCGTTGCTTCTCGTGTTTTCTAGAACTTTTGCCGAGTTGCATGTGGGCCCTTGACGTCATTTTCCTCGCGGTTTAGATAAGGGTGCTTGGCGTATGAACTCCCGCATCTTCCATCTAGGTCCTCAGCACTTCCCGACTTCACGCTTTAGTCCTTGGTTCAATTGGAGTCATGTTCATCTTGTATCTTGACTCGTCCCGGGCTCCATGATCATCTTGTAAAACCCTTGATGAACCTTCCCCGGAAGTCCTCATTTAGGCTCTTGATTCCTGCGTAAACAATAAACTCCAAAAACCATGCACGAGTGCGAACTTGACATATAATGACGGTTAGGATCGTTAGTGTGAATATCAAATTGATGCCAACATAGAAGGTAAACAAGTGGCTAGGTTGACGGAAATCGACCGTCAACATCCCCCATGCTTAAACCTTGCTCGTCCTCGAGTAAGCCTTCAATGGATATCAGTGTTGCCCTTCAATGTCCATACCCTGCACTTGGTCATACATAAGAAAACATAATGCTCTCTAAATTTATATTTGTTAAAGTTCCATAATGTAACTAGCCTTCATCCCTACGGAGGGTGGATATCAATTAAGCTCTTACCACAAGAAGTAAATCATGCTCCCAAATTTTTAATGAATCTCAGAACTTTTGAAATGAAGTGCAAGATAAAGAAAAAGAGCTAAACCAAGTTCAAAAATTTAATCCTCCTTGCATCTTGCTCATGAACTCTCATCTCATTAAGTCTCTCAAGCCTATTTGTTCTACTCCTTTCCCTTCTCAATATATGTATATAAGTAGAAAGCTTTATATGGAGCTATGGGAAAGTTTAGTCCTACCAAGATATTATAATCGAGATATTATCAAAACAAGACAAGCTTCTCATGGTCTTACCGAGACTCGTCAAAAAGGTCATTGAAAAAATAATGTTCTCAAGGAGGGGGAAGAGAAAAACACACACACTTTTGAGATAGGTGGACATGTGCAAATGACAAAGAGTGATCCCGAGGCACAAACAAAGTCCTCGTTATCGGATTGCACATGGTTGGAAAGATGAGTATGGGTCTTGATCTTGAATCCTCATGACTTGGAATTTCTAATGTATCTAGAGAGCCGGGGAGCTTTATTATTTCTTTTTTCTTTCTTTTTCTCTCTCTTTTTTATACACATACTTTTTCCTTCTCTCTTTTTTTCTTTCTTTCATACTTCTTTTTCATTTTTTCATCATTTTTTATATACTCCCCTTGAACTCTAGATTCATTGTACCTACCTTCTTGGCAACTCCCCCCCCATGCTTAGACGATTGCACGTCCTCGAGCAAAGAGGTGGTGAAATTTTTGTGCCAAGGTAGGTACTAAAAGTTCTATATTTTCTTGGGTAGAAACACTTGAAATCTTCTAGGGATCCTTCAAGCAACTTTTATGTCGTCTTAGAGGTCTCCCAAAATTATACTCCAATCTTTGGCACCTTCATTCTTGTGATCTTCCTCCAAATATTCATCCATACTCAAGAATTGGGTTGTGGTCAAGGAGGTAAACACAAAAAAAGATGTTTTGGGTTTGTGGTGGATATCCGGCGAGGTTTGCAAAATTCCTAATGTGGAAACTTACAATGCACGGATAGAAAAGGCTAGCATAAAGAACGATACTCAAAAACGGAATGACCAGCTTCTTAGTCTCGGGCCAGAGAAATCAAGCCTTGAATCAATACACCCAAAAATAAATCTTGTACACTAAGGTTTTTGCACTCAATCAAATATAAGACTTTGGATAGATAGAGCAACATGCAAGAGGTATTAATGACAAGGTTAGCATTACTTTTAAGAACAAAAATAAATCATCCTTAACCCATCCAAAATTGAGAGCATGAGAAAAACTATGGGTCTCATCTTTGTCACAACCTCCGCAAAGGATTAAGCTAGCATTTGAGTTGATTTCAGATTTGTATTAAAGAGAGCACTAGCTTAATCATGCATAAAACAAGTACAAAGATGAGCAAAGCGGCAATGGTCATCATATATCAACTTGGCACAATTTTCCATCCATATTAAAGATGATAAACCGGTGGTGAAACTTATTCATGGTGATGGAAAACAAAAACTAAAACTACCACACACATGCTAAAAATAAAACTGAAAAATGCTACACACGCACAAAAACTGAAAAATAAAGGAAAGGAGAAGGAGAAATCAAACCAAACTTGAAAGCATTATTTCTTCTTCCTTCCTTCACTCTTCCTCCAATGGTTGATCCTCCGTCTTTATGATGAGAGCAAGCTTTTGAGTGCCTCGGAGTGTATGGTGGTGTCGAGGTCGAACGTGTGGCTCCTCTGTGTGCCCTTGCGGTTTGGTGTACCGCACAGACGAGCTTCGTGTACTCTTCATGCCTTCAAGGAGCAGCGTGTCGCTCCTTGGTTGTCCCACGTCCTCCTCCATGCTTCGCGGGAATTTGGAAATTAAGTGCTTCCGCGAAGAGCTTGTCGATGACACCCTTGACGATGATCATGTCCTCCTTCCGAGGACGGCGTTCATGGCTTTTATTATCGTACCTTGCTGCACAAACTCAAAAACAACCTCCCCGGGGGTTTCTTGCCGGTGGAAATACACACAAAGAGAATATATCGACTAACAAGAATTGTGATGATTATCCAGAAATTTTAAGATTAGGAAGTGAGGCATGAATTTTTAAGGGTGGTTTCTGGAACTTCTGGGTTATGAACTCAAGAACACGCACTAGCAAATAGATGAACTACTTACCAGACAAAAGGGAGCCCCAGGAGCTGTGTGGAGGGGGCAGGCCGGCCGGCCTAGGCCGATCGGCCTAGGGGGCTTCCTCCTCTTCCTTGCTCCAGTTTCTCCGAGCTGCTTCTCACTTCCTTGTTGTCCTGTGTACTCGTGCTCTACAAGAATCCATCACCCAAACGCTATCGGCCACTCCTTTGTTTTGAATGATGGGATCAACGCCTCCCTCCTTTACTTCGTGTCACTTCTTGTCTTCCATGCTTTATATGCTTTCACTTATTTCCTGCAAAACAAGGTCATTGCTGCCCCCCCCCATGCTTGTCTTTTACATGCGCCCAAGATGCCTTGATGATAAGACCTTCCCGTGATGCATCATGAAGCACAAAGCAAACAAACTCAAAATCTTCCCCTTAATCATGTTTTGATGCTAATTACTCCTCTAAATCAAAAATTAACTCAGAGCTAGCAATGAGTCCAAATGTATTCTTAGAGGAGTTCTTAGGCATCAAAAACATTTGTAAGTCGAAAACCTTCTGACTACCTTTATTTTGGTTGCACCGGGATCGTTTGCTTTCATTAATTGATAGCAAGGTCCTCCGGCTTGACCGTGGGGGTATAGGTTTAGGTTCTAGTTGTGGCCAAACATGAGAGAGAGATTTTGAACAAATAAAAACAATGGGGCATAGAAAAATTCTAAATCTAGAGAAACCGGTGGATGTTTAGTCAAATGAAACCAAAAATCGAATTACCTAGGTTTATGCGAGTCCTATCATGCGTCAAAGATTAAAAATCATTAAGGAACATAGCAAGGCTCTACTCGTGTGTTTTTAACATATAAAACAAGCCAACCTTATCATCATGGAGAGGATGAAAAGCTTGGATAGGGTTTGAATTTTTGGTACTAGTTTCTCAAAAAGAGGCAAATAAATCATGGGATGGCTCATGTCATTGGTTTAAGATCGAAAAATCCAAATAAAACGACTGAGCAAATAAAAGGTTCTCTGAAACTTGTTCAACCACTTAAGAGTTTATAAAATGTCGTGCGTAGCAAATTCTAAGACTCACTTACTTGAAATTCGAAAATCTTCCGGGTCGCCCTCCCGACAGCCTTTATTCTTGATCGGGTTGTCCTCCCGGTAGCTTATTCTTGACTCGACGAATGGGTTGCCTCCCGCAAAGCGCTTCGTTTATAGTCTATAGCTAGACTTCTTCTCTTCTTCACTTTGGATCAACGTTCTTTGTGGGTGTTGCAATCTTGGGTACCCACCTCTGCACTATCTTTGGCTTGGGTGCAGGTTTTTTCTTCGGCTTAGTTATTTTTTTTTGTCTTCACAGGCTGGCTTTCTCTTTTGACAGTTGCAACATCTCCCTTGATTCTTCACTCTCATACCAATGCGACGATGTGGTGGAACATATTTAGCATTAGTAATGTTGCGTACCTCAAAACACGGTTGAAATTTAAATGCAGTCTCGCCGTTGATGTCAATCTTGATCTCCTTCTTGCCAACGTCGATTGTCACTCTGATGGTATTAAGGAACAACCTCCCAAAGAGCGGCGGCTTCACCTTTTTCCACATCTTGAGCAAGAAATCCACAGGGATGAAGTGATCTTCAACTTTTAAGGGTACATCTTCGGTGATTCCCATGGGATAGCAAATGGAGTTGTCCCCCAACTCTAGACTCATGACCGTGGGCTCTAGCTTTGGTAAGCATAGCCTCTTGACGTCTCTTGGCATGGCTTCCATACTTGCTCCAAGATCACATAACATCTTCTTGGACTTGAATGAGACAATGGAACATGAGACGATCAAACATCCGGGATCTCTTTGTTTCTTGGGTCCTTGATATATGATAATGGCACCGCATTCCTTGGATATCTTGATATGATCTTCCCCGAGTGTCACCATCTCATACTTGTCGGTAGGTATGTTATTGAAGTAACATGGCTTCGATGAAGGCATCTACACTCTTCCTCTATTACTCATTAGGCACCCGACAAGTTGTTTCAATTGCGCTTCTAACATCTCCATTGTGTTGAGCATTTGATGATTAGAACTTTCGACCTCCGTCACTCTCCCGTCTATATCCTCCTTGAACTTGGTGACGGTGTCCTTGTTGATCCTTGCTTGCTCGTCCATAAAGTCCTTCAATTGTACACGAAGAGGAACCGAATTTTGAATGGGTGAGCTTCCATTAAATTGAGGTTTACCTTGCCCGTAGCGGAAGTTTGGGGATTCTTCTTTCTTCGTGTGGTTGAGCACCCTTGCTTCCTCCAGACAACCTCTTTGGATATGGTTGTGCTTTCCACACCTCTCACATAGGGATCTTGCTTCGGCGGCCTCCATAGCTTTTATCTTTTCCATCTCTATCTTCTCCACTCTATTCATAAGTAAACCGACTTGCCATACAAGGGAATCGGCTCGCCTGTATTCGTCCAAACACTCTAAAGCTTCCTCAATTGTCTCTGTGGGAGATTGAACAAATGTTTCGACCTTGTCATGCAAATTCTGAATCTTGACCGGCGAATGAAATCTCTTTATGAAGGCCCTCATCAATGCGTCTCAATTTAATTTTCTTGCCGATAGAGAGTGGAACCAATTCAAAGCTTCTTCAAGTAGTGAGAACCCAAAGAGCCTTGCCCTCAATTGATTTTGAGTCAACCCTTCCACATTGAAAGTTTGACATAGTTGAACGAATGCCCGAACGTGAAGGTTTGGATCCTCTTTACCAGTGAAAGGTGATTCTTGTACTTTGAGGATAGTTGAGACCTTGATTTTGAACGGCCTTTTGACATCTTCAAAATTTGGTAGATCATCGATGTTCGGGATGCATGATTCCCCGATCGTGCGCTCCGGCTGTGATTCTTCCATGGGTGGCGGTTGAGATTGATCTCCTTTTGATCTTGGTGGTGATGTTTCCTTTGGAGATTCCGGCGATCCTTCGGCCTCGGCTTTTGGATCTACAAATTCCTTAGCTTTTGTTGCACATCTCCTTTGCCTGTAAAGTTTTTCTAGATCATCCACAAAAGAAAACTAGGGTTTGTTGGAGAGGTAGCCGTCCATCTCCGGTTAGGGTTAGTGATAAACAAAAATCAAAAAGAAGAACTAGGGTTAATGGAAAACTAGATTAGATTGATTTTTGAGGACGATCAAAGTTAGTAGATGCAAAACAAAAACCAAAAGAAAAACTGAAAATTCCTTACAAACGCGATACTAGATCGGATCTTGATTGCTTGTTCCCCAGCAACGGCGCCAGAAAAAGGGGCTTGTTGACGTTTGATTATCGTTGCAAAGTTCGTTTGGACTTGCAAGCGGACAAATCCCTCGTCGTAGTTAAGGAACCCTTCTTCCCTTGAGTGGTGATCCCAAGGTATCGAATCCGTGGAACAATGTGCAACGCAAGATCGATCCAATAAAGCGAAAAAGCACTTTGATCTAAGAGGTTTCGAACGCATCTAATCTACTAAAACATGAGAGGTAGCGAGAGAAAGCGAGAGGTAACCGATCTAGAGAGTCTAAATCGTGCCTTTGTCGTAGTTCCAAGCGAGAGATGAAGATAGCAATAAGAATCTCATAAAAAGCATATGGCTTCCGGTCCAATCCTCGAAGGCACCTACCTTACACGTGGTCGACATCCTGTCACGATGCCCTGCTTCTCGTGTAGGTGAACCTAAGAGCACGCTCATGAAGAACGTGTTGAAAACACTTGGTAGGTCGGGTATGCACCTCTAGCCACCGCGGCTACAAGAGCACCCTAGGCGGTCTATCTTAAGTATAGATCGAGGAAGAAGCAAAACCAAGAGAAGACAAAACCGAAAGGGAAACACTTGATTGCTAGTTATCGGATTCAATGAAACTCCCTCATAAGTTTATACATGAATAAGATCCAACCGGGATCCTACCTTGATCTTGATTCAAGCCTCCGGAACTCCGACGTGGTCTTCCATGCAAGGTTCCCACGCCGGCTAGGTGAACCCTAGACGACTATCACGACCCTCCTCTCCGAGATGGTGTCCCTCAAGCTCCTCTGCTCCTCGGTGGCGGATGACGAATTGCTTGATAGTTGCAACTTCGCACGGGGGCTATAAATAGCCCGAGAGTCGTCTAGGTCAAAGGGGGTGCCGAACCGGGCCTGGAATGGGCTGGGTCGGCCGGCTTGGGCCCAATTCGGCCCAGTTCGGCCCCGGCTTCCTCCTCGTTGCTTCTCGTGTTTTCTAGAACTTTTGCCGAGTTGCATGTAGGCCCTTGACGTCATTTTCCTCGCAGTTTAGATAAGGGTGCTTGGCGTATGAACTCCCGCATCTTCCATCTAGGTCCTCAGCACTTCCCGACTTCACGCTTTAGTCCTTGGTTCAATTGGAGTCATGTTCATCTTGTATCTTGACTCGTCCCGGGCTCCATGATCATCTTGTAAAACCCTTGATGAACCTTCTCCGGAAGTCCTCATTTAGGCTCTTGATTCCTGCGTAAACAATAAACTCCAAAAACCATGCACGAGTGCGAACTTGACATATAATGAGGGTTAGGATCGTTAGTGTGAATATCAAATTGATGCCAACATAGAAGGTAAACAAGTGGCTAGGTTGACGGAAATCGACCGCCAACAAGGTTTAATGTGCTACCATGTATTAAGGCTGCCAACTTTTGATTATGAAAGCATGGGATAATTGCTTGTTGCTGATATCCATATAATCCATCGTTTGGTCAGCATGGTGGCATTGTGTTTTTATTTGTCTTCACATATCTCCCCTGGAAGGAACTGTCTTTTCACATTGCACAACATGCAAGGTGCAATTCCATCTACGGGTACAATTTCTAGAGAGATGTGAGGGACATAGAATGAAGTTCTGACTATTTGTTGCTACAGATATCCTCCTTGTGTTCCTTGCCATCCAAACTGTATGATCACCTTTCCCTCTTATTAGTTTCTTCTACTGTTTATTTCAGTCATATATATTAGCATTAATAAAGTACAAACGGATCGCATACGTTCTTTTGGTGTAAATAGAGTGAACCTTTGTTAGTGTAATTGAGCATGTTCTGTGTCATTTCATCAAGCAGACCTTCTATCATCAAATGTGTTGCATAATTGAGCTTGTGGTTTTCAAACTAATTGAGCCTGTGGTGTTCCAAATAATCGAGCCTTTACATTAACTTTCATGTGTGCCTTTGTTTTCAGTATCTAGCAGATACTGTATAAGCAGTGGCGAATCCAGAATTAGGTGGTAGGGGGGCTCTCCTTCCTCTTCTTCTTCCTTCCTTCTTCTTCTTCCTCTTTCTCCTCAAAATTTATATGGAAAACTTGGAGAGATTACATGGGATCCAGGGTGGTAGGGGGGCTGGAGCCCCCCCCCCCTGACCCACCGCTGGATCCGCCGCTGTGTATAAGTATTAGGCGATCGAGCTAGCTTGCATTGAATTGCTCTTTTTAGTTCATCTTACGAGTAAGGGAGTAGGTCTGCCATGTTCTGCATTGTCTGAAAATTTTGCCGGACAATTAACTACTTGCATGCTTTGAGTCCCCATTTGGAACACGTAGGGTTTAGTTGAGTTTGCAAGCAATTGCTCTATTAATAATAACTCACATTGTAGTGACAACAAGTGGGGTCGATAATTGAGAAGTTACCAGTCAATGTATAAGCTAACTTTTTACTGGAACTCTAGGAAAATGGCTGAAAATCTTGAAATGACTGATAAAAAGGAATTTCAGCATTTCCATCTTACATTACAAGCTTTTTTATGTGTTCCCTTATGACATGCTGCTCTATTGCTCAGCGGGGTAAAAGTCTATAATGCTAATTGTTTGTTGCAAGGTCAGTCTTGCCATCATCTAAGCATGACCTTTCTTATGCATGACCTTTCTTTTGCATGATTTTTAACCTCTTTGTGGTAATTTGCTATATCTATTGCCATTACAGATAAGTTGCCACTCCGTTATGAGAATGAGTGCTCATCTGAGAGACTTATTTCTTTACGAGTATTTCTTGTACTATAATCCTCTTCTTCTTGTGGTAAGTTTATTTCATCACCTTGCTTTGTGTCATGTAGAACGGTCGCTACCTATAGAAAAAGAAGACAAATTAATTGTCTGGCATTTGTACCTATGTGTCTATATTAACTTTATGGTCCTTCTCATTACAGGCCTTGATTATTTGGTTATGGGGAGTAAATTTATGGGTCTTCACACAATCATCAGTCAACTATGCTAAAAGTTTTTCATCTTTCACAAACACATTTATCTCACCGAGAGATATGAAGGGTATGTTGTTAGACTATTGTCTTTGCATTTCCCAGTTTTGAACTTGATTCTTGATTTGGAAAGAATTGTTTCTCTTGTCGAAATATATTTGTAGTGCTGACTTGAGTAGTCATAGACAGTGAAGAGATAGTAACGATTCAATATTGTACTTGATGCTTTTTTTCTTAAATAATGTATGGAACACGTTTGGTGCTATGACAAGAATCTGAATTTTTGAATAATTTTTTTGGTCCTTAATGATATATGCACTAATGTTGTTTTCATAGATTTCTATCTTGTCGTAACTTGATACATTTTGGAATTCAGCTACACCTATATTTTGTTAATGAGAAACCATGTTCATCCTCCCTCCATATGCAATATGTATTTTTTATTGTTGGCTGTTGCTTGTTCTAAATCGGTCAGATGTGCAGTTTCCCATCTGACCTGGTTCCTTGTATAGCTAGAAATATTTCATTACTTAAGGTGGCAAGATTATACAACTATTATTTTGTATGTTGTATGTGCATATGAAAGTCTAACATGCTTTTAATTTAACTAAGATGCATATAAAAAATTATGTGTTCTGTTCATAACTAAAAAGATGTGTTGATATGAATGCAGATGGCTCATTATTGATAAAAGGGAAAGCAATTATTTGGAGTATAAGTGAATTGGGCTAACGGATCATCCTCCTTGACAAAGTTGAGGTGCCATATGCACTTGTGAGTGGTGCTTGTGACTGGTGCACTGAAAACTTCAAACAGGCAAAATCTAATCTTTGTATATCATTTATCTTTATTTTGTATGAAAAGTTCATTAGCAAAATCTTAATTAGGATCTTGGATGATATATTTAGGGTCTGTTCTTTTCGTTCGAAAGGAATAATGAAATTATAAATGAATAGTGCTGAAATAGTGTTTTTTGTGAGAGAAGATGTGATGTATATAATAGGTGAATAGTGTTTTTCACTGTTCCTTTGTGAGGTAAAGAACAGAGCCTTATTCCATATTTGTACCTGGTTTCACATAATCATTTATTATTTTGTTGAATCAAATGTGTATTTACTATAAATATTTTGTTGACAGTGACAACGCACGGACACGATCCTAGTAGATAAACAAGCGCGAGACTTTTCGCAAATCCTCACGTGTTCTGCTGGCCCGACCATCCGGAATTCAGAGGACAGAGACAAAGCAATATGGTCATGGCCGTTGAGATGCGTGGTGCCAAAGGCCAAAGCCTACGGTACCAGGTCGCAAGCGTCCCCGCCTCCTTCGGGGCAGTTTCCTCACGACAGCAATGGTCGCCGTCAGTTTTAAATTTGTTTCCAGGCTTATTCCACTCCCTTGACGCAACGGCGATCGATGCGGACCTTACAGAGGTTGGTTGCCCTGTGAAGACAAGAAAACAAATGAGGAGAGATAGGAAAGATCCACAGGAAGTTATTAAAAAAAAAAAGAGGTTACAGAACATCACAAGAAGGTGACATCTACTTGACTGTTTATTTTACTTATGACTGTCGAACTATGCAACAGAGGAACAACTTTGCCACTATCGGATGTAATGGTGAATGACCAGACTCCAAGATGACAGATCGTCATTGCAAAGGAAGGGGGAATACAGAACTGATCTCCTTAGGGTGCTTTTATTATATCCAATAGAGAGCTCGAAGGTCAGATTTGCAGGATAGCAAACTCTAGGCTCTAACAGTCCATCAAAATGTAGCATGTGGTGTTACATGTTTTTTTTGAAGTAAATGGTGTTACAGGTTTAATTAGGAAGTACAACTACCACCCAACAGCAAACAGACATTGTGATACGTGTTTATCCATAAGGTGGCTATTTCCTGAGGCAAAATTTCCCTCTTTTTGAATACGCTTTTGGTTATGACTGTTCATTGTTCGCTGAAAATCAAGCACGAATAAGACAGGAACATAGTTTATAACTATTCTAAGCTTGTGGCATTTCTCACATCAGTTTTCCCAGGTTCAAAGGATCCCAATGGATTCTCATAAAGTGTGTCGCTTTATGTAGCCAAAATTTAAAAACAACAGGTACTCCACAAAAGTGCTAAAAGAAAACATACCAAATTGTCCTGAACAGGTTTTCTGAGGGGTAGTGCAAATCCACATAATACTTGAAATGCAGTCGTGCTAGTGAGCCCAATTCTCTAAGGTACTGAGAAGGTCCGGATGCTTCACTTGGAGCCAACACTTCCGATCAAAATGCAAGGACACTGTTACATATTATGGATCAGTAGGGAAAAGGGTGGCGAAATTAAGCATGACAGAAACAGATTAAGCAAGTAATAGTATTAAAATTGTTGTGCAGTACCTTAGCAAAGATGAGCATATTCTGCATTTTCACTGCAGAAGGGAAGCATTCATGTATTTAATAGCATGTAGCTGATAAATTATAATTCACACATTGACAGTCTGATGAACGCATCTGCCTCACTGAAACGGCCCATTTTAGTAAGTGCGCCAACAACTGGCCAATACGTATATTGATATGCAGTGATGCAGGAACTTGACTCCATTGCAAGAAGAATTTCCTTAGCTTCATCAACTCTTCTTTCATCACATAGAGCTTTTATCAGGGTACTGTATGTGCAACTGTCTGGCGCCACACCATATCCCAACATGGCAGTGAAAAGTTTGTGAGCTTTATCTATTTTTCTCATCCTGCAAAAACTCAAAATAGGTGCATTGAAGGAATATGCATCTGGAGAAATGCCATCCATTTTCATTTTATTAAGAAGATTGATGGCCTTGTTCACATGCCCTTCTGAACAAAATGCACGTATCAGAACATTGTAAGTCTGAACATTCGGCCTAACACCCCACTTCGACATCTCATCGAAGCACTCAAAGGCATCATCCAGCTGATGGGTGTGACATAGCCCATCAATAAGGGAGGTAAAAGTAATGATATCTGGCATGAACCCAAGTTCCGTAAGCATCTTCAGAACAGCCTTTGCGTCATGTACATTGCCTAATTTCGAATATCCACTTATCAGTGTGTTAAAAGTCACGAGATTAGGAAGGAAACCTGATTCTTGCATCACTTTGACAATCTCCATTGCCATTTCCATTTTACCAGCCTTGGCAAGGCAATCTATCACCATATTGTAGGAAGTTACACTAGAAAAGGGCCCATCCGAAACCATTTGACTTAAATACTTCTGCACCTTTGAAATGTCCTTGCAGCTCAGCGAGGATTTGATGATCAGAATATACAAATCAAATCCCAGCTTCCCACCTTTCTTGATGAAACCATCTACCAACTCACATACATAACTGAACTCCAAGCGTTTCACAGCACAAGAGATCACAATGCCAAATGTTGTGTTGCTGAGGAGATAACCCCTGTTGTTCATCTTGTCCACAAGCTCAACTGCCTCTTTGGCCATGCCGTTGTTCGAGAGGCAATAGAGCAAGGTGTGATAAGCATTTTGATGATGCAGAGTAGGATGACTCTCAAGCCACTTACTCAATATCATGTACGCCTTGTCTGTACCCATGGAACGAAACACACCATGAACCAGTGCTCTGTATGTGGCCTCTGACGGTGCCACACCCTTCTCCTTCATCTTCTCCAACACACCAACCGCATCCTCCGCCCTGCCGGCATTGCAGAAACCATCCACCAGCATCGTGTAGGTGAAAACATTCGGCCTGATCCCCGCACCCTCCATCTGTTTTACCAGCCTTAGTGCCTCGTCAACGATCCCACGCCGGCAGACACCGTGCACGAGTGCGTTGTAAGTGAAGCAGTCCGGGCGGCACCCGTCTGCAGGCATCTGCTGGAACCTGAGGTACGCGGCGTCGACCGCGCCGGCGCGCACCGAGGCCGCAATCACCGCGTTGTACACCATCGTGCTGGGCCGCAGCCCCAGGCGCGGCATTTGCACGAACACCTCGTGCGCGTAGTGCGCCAGACCGAGCCTTCCCCAGCTCTCCACCAGAGCGCAGAGCAGCTCCTCGGAGACCACGCACCCGCACCCCTGTACCTCGGCGACCAGCGCCGCGGAGAGCACCAAAGGGCCGCGCCGCCACAACGCGTCCCCAAGCGCGCGGCGCACAGACCGGTCCCGCGCGAAGTGCTGGCCGAACCGCGACGCCCAGACGTAGAGGCGCACGCAGAGGAGCGGCTCCGCGGCTGCGTGCTGCAGCAAGCGGACAACGAAGCGCGGGCCCAGCTGCTGGAGGGCGGCGGCGAACTCCGAGTTGATCCGCGCGAACCAGTTCGGCTCGGCCAGGAGCGACGCCGCGCGGGCCGGGTCTGCGGCGGCTGATTCCGCCGCATCCTGGCAGGATTCAGCAGAAATGTTGGATCTCTGGCGGATTTGGGCGGACATATCGGTGGGTTTGGGCAGGCGCAGAAGGAGATTGGGGAGCAGCCACCTGCTGATCATCTGCTTCATTGTGGTGAGAGCAGCGAGCTCATGAACTTGCGTACGGGTCGATAGGGAGGACGACGGACATGGGAAGGATTCAATTAAATTTCACGTCCGATAGGCCATATGGGCTTTACCAGACCGGGTGCACAGAGTCCAAACTGGCCCAGAAGCTTTGCGCCACGAATTGCCCAACTACATTGATTGTTGATGTTCAAGACTACAACTAGGCCGAACTTTCTTAACGAATGCGGCCCATACACACCAAAGGCCCGTAAAAAGGGCACACTGATTCCAGGAAGACCGTAGAAGCATGGGCAACAAGGTCTTTTCCTCCCACCACCGGCCTTCTTCTACCTCCACTTCCGGCGACCTCGCCGCCGCCGCGTCCATGGACAGGTGGACCGGCGTCGTCCATGTCCCTCTCTCCCGAGGCGGGCCCCACTTCCGCGTCGCCGCCTCGCTCGTCCTCTCGCCCGCCAAAACGCTCGCCGTAAGGCCGAAATCCTACCCCTTTCCTCTTCAGACACTAGCCTTTCTTGCCTCCACAGCCCCTGAACTCTCTGACGGCACCAGGTTCCACGCGCCAACGCCATCCTCTTCACGGGCGACCGCGTCCGCGGCACCGGCGACCCGGTGATCGAGCGGCTCTCCGACGCCGCCCACATCGCCGGGGTTCTCGCTGGGAAGCTCTGCGGGGATACCAATGCGTGGGTGGTCGACGCCGCATGCTTCGCCGGGCCATTTGCGGTGTACCGAGAACTTGTGCCATCCGTGGACTCCGCTGGCGATCCCAAGGGATATAACCCCACTGGCTTCCCAGCTGCTGCCGGCGTTGCCAACATCCTTGCGCACGGCATTGCTGAGGTATAATGTTGGTGAATTCTGGAAAATTGCAACCTTACCTCTGTCGGTATGGTATTTTTGGCGTAAAGCATCTTTGTTACAGTTGCAAAGATAATGCCTTAGTAAATTGCTACATAGTTTAGCTTTGGAGTTACCATTTCTGTGCCATTTTCCCTCGGATGGTTTCTTTTACCGATCCAATCAAGATACATTTTCCTGTGCTTGTAGTGAATGCTGCTGTTGGATTACCTAATGCAGGAATTGTGGTAACAAAAGTAGGTATGTTTTGGGGATTATAACTTTTTAGTAATTAATATGGCAAATGCAAGTTGTGTTATACTCCTTTTTGGGGAGTACGCAACTGCTCTTGTAGCATTCCTGAAATTTTGTCAGAAATTCTTGGCATTTTTGTTGGGATAAGGGGCCACTGTAGTAGTTCACTAAATGGTAGATAACTGGACACACAAAACTAGTTTCCTTACTCTGTTGTTCCAAGAATGTTGATTGATTCTTTACTCACCCGGTTAATTGTTTAATGGCATTAGAAGATGCTCCTCTAGTTTCCTTGCTGAGAGAATGATTAGGTATTGATGACATACTGCTCTGCTACAGTTTGTACAATAGACTCTTGCTTGATAAAGTAAGTCATTTCATAATGTTTGACTTCTTTGGCTCCAAAATTATTTCTTAATCCACATTACATTTCGTGTGCATACTGGGACATTTGCAAAATCCCATAATTCCAATCTTGTTTCATGCTATTATTATGTTGAAATATTGTGTGCCTTATGCAGTTCTATTTTTTCTTATGTTCCTAACCTAAACTAAAATATCCTAGTTGTATTTCTTTCTGAAGTAATCCTTGTATTTTCTTTTTGACATAATCCGATTTGAATTATCGTTCTGCAACTTTATTGTAGTAGTATTAACACCTCTGCTTTTCCATGTCTCGTCTTTAATCTTTTTCCTACATCTTGTGTGATAGCAGATACAAAATAAGTTCTTGGGGTGCTCAGCAAAGGATTCGGCTGTTAATCACCATCCTGCCGCATCATTGTCATCCTATTGTCCTCCTAGGACTATCATCCTGGGATTCAGCAAGGGTGGAGTTGTTGTCAACCAGCTTGTGACAGAACTTTCTTGTTGGACATCAGAATCAATGAAAAACTTGGTCGATGCTTCACGACCGAATCCATCTCATTCAAGCCATAATCTCCTGGTTCCTACTTCAATTAGTGATGTATTATCAAGTGTTTCTGAATTCCATTATGTGGATGTGGGTCTGAATTGTGCTGGAGCATACATTACTGACCAGGCAGTGATCAAGAGGATAGGCGATTATGTTTTGCATACTGGTCAGAACCTTCGCTTTGTCCTTCATGGTACTCCAAGACAGTGGTCTGATCCAAACCGGTTATGGATTCGCAAGGAGAAAGACATAATGCTGCAGCTGCTTCGAGATGAGGCTCGGAGGTGTGACGGGAGACTGTTGATATCTGAAAAGATGTATTTTGAGGGTAGACCTCGCAGCCTGCTCATGCATTTTGAGATTCTGGAAGCAATGGATATAAGCTGACATTTGATCCGTACATCCTGTAGCCTTAGTATTTTTTTCCCGTAGTAATTTGTGCGTATAACAGAATGTAAATATGTTGAGGGTCTTTGCTTCTCCATTAACGGAGTGCATTCTGATATCTGTCTTGTATATCAAAAGTCATAGATGAACAGTCAATACAGTGTAATATCTTAAATCACACGATCAATGGAATATTTTTGTTTCCCTTTGGAGATTAGTGGCTTCTTTTCATCACGTTTCCCCCTTGTTTTTTCTGGTGTGCTTATTAAAAGGTTTCCTTCAAACACTGTCCAGTGTCCATTATGAGCTCACGTTTGTCAGTTACAAGTTACCCTGGTTTCACGTTTGCTGATGGATGACTTGCCGGCCTGCCATTTTTCTTCTTGCGTCCGGGATTGGTCTGCGTCAATTCTTCCCGATTCCGCTGTGAACGAGTCTCTGGTGGTACAGTATTCAGCAAAACGACCAGAGCTGCAATGTAATTGTCGGGTATGGCACGACTCGGCGTTCAGCACTGACGTTTCGCTGCAATTGACTCCCTGGTTGGATCGATGCACTTTTGTCATCATTGCAGTTACCCTTGCGATATGCAAACGAATGGTGATTCGTCAAACTCAAACAGAAGAATCTCGCGGTCCACATGGCGCGTCAGATCAAGCCTTTCGAGTGTTAGGATAATGCCAGTAGTGGATTTGTTAGTAAAGTATCGGTAGTTCGGTACTATAGTACAGAATGCAATGGTGTGATTCCAGCTGCACTCTCACTGTTACTTGTCCCACTCCGTGGCGAACACCTGAACCCGTCAAACCCCATTCTTTCAAACAAGTTGTCGGATACAGTTAGCACGAGGCCTTCCAATCCGATCCGTAGACAGATCCGGTTGGTGGGTGTCCCCCCCTGATCTCTCGAATCTTTATACATACACGACGTCCAAATCCCGACCTGCAGTTCCAGAAAAGAAAAAACACTTGGTAAGTTGGTAATGATACAAGATTACAAGGGAAACCTGGCAATTCTATACTGGACAGGCTCCCGTCGGCTCTAGCAGTTTGCAAACGTGCAAGACGGTCGCAGCTCGTGACCGGATCACGGAGAGCTTGGACGCATACGCGATCAGTTATCCTCGCCGCTCCATTTTTTTGTTGCGCGACCGTGTCCGCTCGAGCTTGGCCTCATGCGCGCGCTGTCCGCCGAGCTTGCGTCCTCGTGCTGCCGGAAGCGAAGCGATCCGCTGTCTCCGTCGTCGCCCCCTCGCTGAGGGACAAAACACGAGTAAAAGAGGCGCACGCACGAACGGATCAAATCAAGTGCCGACCGATGCTGATTTGAGTCCAAAAATACACTTTTTGGGGCCCCGTGGTTACATGCTTCCGTAATACTCTACTCCTGCGATCGATCGCCTTTTGAAATGGTCAGCTCAGACCCAGAGAAAGAGATCACTGAGCTCTGTTTGTTTATTGTATTATCACTCTCGGCGGCAGCAGACCAAGATAGCTGATTAGCTGAACGATCTCATCTGGTAAGTGGTAACGCAGGGATGGTTTGCCGTATCGAAGGCGCGTACTGGTGTTCGGGTCTCTGAAGCAAAAACGATGTAAGCAATTTGGCCGGCATTGCTTGCATTACTTCCGTCTAGAAGATAATGTGTGTTACTTGCATTGGGTGTTCAGACTTCAGAGTTTCAGAGACAGGAGAGCTCATCAGGGAAGCTAGAGGAGGAGTCCGCATGGACTCAGATTCCCGCATCGGTTTGAGCTCCGAATCAGGCCGCCGGATCGAGTAGATTTATGCGTTCAAAGCAACGCTGCCGTTTTCTAGTGGCCACCCACTTGACGCACTGACAAGTACACGGTGCTTTCCTGCGACACACACACACACACACACCGGGTAGTATAGTTTTTTTTAGCTGAAACGACGGTGATTGCCCTGATTCTGATTGGTACCGGCCTGATGCTGTAACTGTAAGCAAGGCATCGCCGGATTATTCTACCCGATCCGCTCGTTACTACCCAGGAAGGCAAATGTTGACAGGGGCGATGTGGATGCTGTGTGTGTTCGTTCTAGCAGGGGCCACGGCAGTGGTCTGCGTGGGATCATCTCGCTCCCGTTGGTCTACGATTCACATCTGTAGTACCCCCCGCGCGTCCCGATCACAATCCCCATCGCCACCGCCTAGTGAATGTAACCACTTACCGGGAGTCTTATTAGCAAAATCTTCGGTTAATCGGACATCCGAAATTAAAAAAAAAATCGGACGGTGACATGTTTGAATAGTGTTGATCTTTGATGTTATAACTAATATTTCTGCATGTTCATAATTAATATTTTATCAAACATGGTGTTCATATTGCGGTGGAAAATTTTCATCTCACGGTCAAATGAATTAAATAGTTTTTTTCACATATTTTTTAATGTTGCACCTATAGATTTTTTTATACTAAAGATGTTTTGGTTCGATGTTGTAAACTAGCATGCGATGGGAAAGTTTCCATTAGATGTCCGGGCGCCAGCAATGCGCCTCAAGGCTCTGTGTTAGTTCCTCATGCAAAGTTTTTTCATCCGTCACATCAGATGTTTTGACACGCATATGAAGTATTTAATGTAGACGAAAAAATAACTAATCCATGATAATTTTGCGAGACGAATTTTAGAGCCAAATCAATCCACGATTTCACAATATTGTGCTACAATAAACATATACTAATGAAAAACTAATTAGGTTTAAATAAATTTGTCTCGTGATTTTCAGGCGAGTTCTGAACTTTGTTTTTTCATTAGCATCCGAACACCACCACCTCTTCCGACATCTCATGAAACATCCGATGTGGCACCGCAAAATTTTTAACCCTGATCTAAACACAGCCCAAAATCTGGCCAGCAGATCCGTTAAACTAATCCAGTTAATAGAAGACTATATCTCTCTTTTAACGAAAAAAAGTACTGGGAGACCAGACTCACAAAAAATCCTAGAAAGACCAGATTTTAGTACTACGATTAAAAATGGGGTAAATGTGAACGGTAGACCTCTACCGGTAAGCAACCGCGCTGGTGCATGCGTGATCGGTGATGTATTCTCAGGTCTAGTAAGCCTAATCCTTGCATTGTGTCTTCTTTTCTTTTCTTTTTTTGAGAATGCATAATCCTTGTGTCCGCTATGCAGGAACAGGACGGCATTGTGTATTAAGGATATTCAGGAACACAGAGGGATAAGGTAAGGTGGCGAACGCAGAAACGCGTGGGCGTGCATGGTGATCCTATCCCTGACATCAGGGCGACCTGGCCTGCCCGTGCGGCCGGCCGGCTGAATTCCTTCCGCTCGTATTCGCAAGCGTCCAACGGAGGAGAGCAAAAATTCACCCCGGCGCCCACCCGTGACCGTGAGGCCGCGACGACGAGACCTCGCTCGGCCGGAGGACGCGGTCCAAAGCGCAAATCCGGTAGCGCCGCACGCCGGTGCGGTGCGGCCTGCGCTAATTTGCCGTGTCGCGCCGCACGGCGGGGCCGGCCCGAGCGCGGCGAGGTCACAGGTCAGATAGGTAGACAGCCACAGCCAGGCAGCCAGCCACCCGTTTGACTTGGTTTGTATTTCTCCGGGCCGGGGTGTGGCGGGGCCAAGCCAGGTCGGGTCCCAGGCACGGGAAGTCAAGCTGGGCCACGTGAAGCTCGCTCACGTCTATCCATCCAACAAAAAACCGAACAAAATTCAGCAGATGATTTTTCCGTCGAGAAATGACGGTACATCCTGCGGTGCCACGGCTCCTGGCAGAGAAAAACTGTTGGTACTGTGTACTGGTGGCACCGCAGGTCAGCAGGTGTAGTAATACCGGTAGCAAGTGTGCATGCATTTGTACTAGTAGTAGTCTACAGCCTACTGTACAGGCTACATACAGCAAGCATGCCGGGGACGCGAGTAGTCGCGACCGTGCAATGCAAACACTTGCTCGTGTGGGAACCGATAGGAACGCCGGCCACCGGATACGCGTCCGGACAGCGGTTGCCTTTCCCGCCGCATGCGGGTGTCACTGTACCGGGTGGCTGTCTGGCTCTGGTAACGACGACGGACGCACCCGTACGTGTCACGCCCCGCTAGCCAGTGACGTGTGCGTGCGGTACGCAACGCGCGATCCGCGCGAGCCGGCCGGCCGGCCAGTCGGCCACCGTCTCAATTAAATCATGGGTCACGTCCGGCACAGAAAAAACTACAGCACGGTGGTGGTGATGTGAAGTGAAGATGCCGTTAATTGTTGGACACGAACGAACTAACGGCCTGTTCCCTTGGCTGGTTGCTGGTGGCTGGTGCTGGTTTGTTCGGAGAGAAAAGTACTGCTGGTTGGTTGCTGGTAGCTGGTTTTTTCTGAGAGAAAAGTACTACTGTCTAGTGGCTGATAAGCCAGACGGGCGCCGAGGTCCAAGGATCGAAGCCCACGCTGACAAGCTAGCAAAACGAGTTCCACGATGATAATAATGAGATATATTTATGATTTTTACTAATAGGCATGCCCTAGCTTCCAAGGACTTCGATCGTGTTTGTACTGTCTTCGCGTACGTGTACCCGGTGCGCGTACAACCTGGAAATCCTCGGTTTATTTCGATCGGCAAGGAAAAATCAGACTTCGCCAAACCGGCAACCGACAACCCCGCGTCCACCACGCGCGCGGATCAGCGTTATCCGGCGGATACATACATACCGATCGTGCGACTCGATCGGCAGATGCGCCGTGCTGCAGCAACCGCGTGCCAGAGCGTCTGTTAATTTCATTCATCGTAACGTTACCCACGATGACACAAGATGGCGTGCACCGAGTCGACCATGATCCCATCCATCAAACACCGGCAGATGGATCGAGCGATCGCCATCTGCCTTAACTGACGCTAAGCTGGTCAGCTGCTCCGAAGGTCAGAGGGGGAAGAGCACAGCAGCTCGGCCGAGACAGCGGCACGGCAGTCGGCAGGGACCTCACCCCTCTCTGCCTCCCAAAATTGCGAGACACATTGAAAGCAGGCAGCGATCCAATGCAGCAGCAAAGCAGGCAGGCTCCGCTAGCTGGATCTGCGTCCCGGCGTCCCCACACGGGGTCAACCACCTTTCCGTTTCGGTCCCTTCCCTGCGATCTCGAACAGAATATAGATACGACTCGTGTGGCACCTGTCAGCCAGGGACCCATCACCCATGCCTCACGTACTGTATGCTGTCTCTGCAGGGCGAGTCAACCATGCAAGTACTCCCTCCATTCAAAAAAACCGGACGTTTTGGACACAATCACGGTAGCCAAGCTGAAGGGAAGCACCGGCCGCTTGTAAAGCTCTTTCGTCGAGTGCGCGATCATGACAGGACTCGAGGAAGAAGCCCCGGTTTACTTCGCTTTTGGTTCAGTGTAAGATCTTAACAGCGGACAGGCTCATGGCTAGAAACTGGTCTTGCAATCCCACTTGTGTTCTTTGTGATCAGGACTTTGAATCGGCCACCCACTTGTGTCTGCAGTGTGTCTTCGCTAGAGAGGTCTGGGATTTGGTCTCCAGGTGGCTCAATGGCGTTGTTCAAATTCCGACAATGGGAATGTCAGTGGAGGTGTGGTGGAATTCTGCATTGTTGACCTTGCCTCGGCATTCTAGACGTGTTGTGGCAGGAGCTCTCATGTATACCGTCTGGAACATATGGAAGGAGCGGAATCGAAGGATCTTTGATGGAAGGTTTGCGTCGCCGGCTGTTACTCCCTCCGTCCTTAAATATATGATGTTTAGGACAAGAAAATTAGTTCAAAATGAACAAGTTTTCTTGTCCTAAACGTCATATATTTAAGGATGGAGGGAGTATTTTTCTTCTGCTCAAGGAGGAGATGAACCTGAGAAGAGCTGCTTGTGGTGGAGATGAGTTTGTTTTAGTTTAATCATGTTAGGCTTGTGTCCAGTGAGGTTCTTAAGTTATTTTGTAATCAGGACTCTTGTAAATCTTTGCTACTCTCTTCTTCTTAAAAGAATGGCAGCGCTCCTGCCATCAGAAAGTGGAACTTCCGCGGTCTTCACAACACAACTTTAATTTGTACTACATGCATGGTTCATCTGACCAGCACCGTTAGCCTGTTTTTATACCATTAACATTTAGGCGAGCTTTTCACCTACATTTAACACGAATATGTTCATATTATTCGGAAACATACACACTTAATTAGTATCTCATAGATATTAACCTGTAACCAAATCTGAAATTGCTTAATTAAGACTACCTAAATTTTTTTGTGCAACAACGATGATATCTTTGCCGGATAACCCCACTTCCATTTTCAGTTAAGCCGGTTTGTTAGTAGTACACGAGTCACGAGATTAAGCAAGCAATCACCACGAGTCCAAAAGCGGTCCATGCGTCTCGCTAATAAACTATTATGGGGTCCGTAATATTCCTCCTCAATCCTCATTCCAATCTCCTCTCTCACTACTAAACCCGGAAATAAGAAGGGAAAAAAAAACCCTCCTCCTCCACGCCTATAAGTACGCCAGAGGCCAACCCCGCAGCTCATCATCTCATCGCACTCTGCAGTCGCGCACACATCCAAACTCTCGAGTCCCCTGCCTGTCTCGCGACCTCCGCTTCGGCTCAGCTCCAGCGCCACAGCACACCGCCCCCCGCGAGATAGCTACCACGTCGTCCCGGACACCCAGAACCATGGACGTCTACAGCGGCGAGCTCGACGACTTCTCCCTGCAGCTCATCCGCGAGCAGCTTCTCGGCGGTGAGGCCTTGGCGGCTTGCCTCCCCGTCGTCGGTCCTGACGCGTACTCTGCGTCGTCGTCGGTTCATCATCACTCCGCCGCGCAGGCGGTGGCGTTCCACCACCAGCCCGCGGCGGCGGCGGCGTTCGTGCCGCTGCAGCACCAGCAGCAGCAGCAGGCCGCGTACGTCGACTTGACAAACGAGTTCGCCGAGGCGGCGGCCTTCCCGGCGGAGCCGGTGATGATCCGGTTCGGCGGCGAGCATTCCCCGGTGTCCGACCCAAGCCGGAGGCCGATGCTCACCATCTCCCTGCCCCCGACCTCGCACGCCTGGGGCGGCGGCCCGGCCCCGGCGGCGACCGCGCCGCTGGCCGCGCCGGCGCAGGCGCAGGCGCAGGCGGCCCTGGACGCGAACGACTTCCGCAAGTACCGCGGCGTGCGGCAGCGGCCGTGGGGAAAGTTCGCGGCGGAGATCCGGGACCCCAAGAAGCGGGGCTCCCGCGTGTGGCTCGGCACCTACGACACCGCCATCGAGGCCGCGCGCGCCTACGACCGCGCCGCGTTCCGCATGCGCCGCGCCAAGGCCATCCTCAACTTCCCCAACGAGGTCGGCTCCCACGGCGCGGACTTCCTCGCGCCGCCGCCCCCGCCCCCGCCGCCGCAGCAGGCGACGTCCCAGAACAAACGGAAGCTGCAGCACGACGCCGCCGCCGCCGAGGCCGCCGAGCCAGCAGCGAAGTCCGTCAAGGCCGAGGCGTTCGGATCGCCGGCGTCGTCATCGCTCACGTCATCCTTGTCGCCAGCGACAACGACGACGGCCTCGACGGTGACGGCGACGTCGTCCTCGCCGTCGTCGTCGGAGGCTGCTGGAGCCTACGAGGCGTTCCCGATGACGCCGTCGAGCTGGTCGTGGGACCAGCTGGAGTGCTTGTTCGGCAGCCTGTCGCCGCTCTCGCCGCACCGGCAGCTGGGCTTCCCGGAGGTCACCGTTAATTGAGCGGTTATCGATCGGCCGCTTAATCAAGCATGATGATGATGACTAGGTGTAAAGACGTTAATAATCATTAGCGGTTTTTAGTTATGGACGACGACGGCCTTGGCTTTGGACTCATCTCGAAGATTTGGCGTAGCTTGGAGCTGCATGTGTGTCAGTGTGTGTGTATACAGAATGGAGGAGGGGTGAAAATAGAATATTTTAGGGCAATGTGTCGGTGAACTACACATTGACAGAGCGAGATCAAATAGATGTGGAAATAGTAAATACATACGGGGGATATATAATAATATCAGAAATGATAGCTAGCCCGAGGTGCTTGATGTGATTTGTACATTAAGTAAAGAAGAGTGTACCTGTTTTTATTTAATAGCTGTACACTTGTGAATCATTTATATCGCCAGTACGCCGTATATATCTATGTTGCTTTTGCCTTTTTCTCGTGCCATAAATTTGATTTGGACGTGGATATATAGATCATAGATGTACTATGTATGTAGGAGGCACATGTACCTATATACTGTGATGAAATTGCGCTATTTGACGTGCAACTAGACGCCAGGAGTCCGGTCAAGTTTGGAAATCTTGAATAAAAGTTCATAGATTGGAGAAATTTGGACGAAATTCAACCCAAACATACTAGAGGGATCCTTTTGTTGCGATGATCGAAATGTTTGTGTTTTCGTATATACAAGCAAGACGGTTTGATCGTGAAACTTCGCATTAGGTACATGGTTATAGTTTGAGAAGTTCTAGAACCTTCCGTCACCCTACTCGACACACAATATATATGTAGGCGTTTTTACGCGTGAGATACTGAGATGTTTTGCGTGAAAAAAAAGCAAAACATGTGATGAGCATGCATCATTTGAGATGATGGTCAGAGCAACCATTTTAAGCCTTTATTTGTAAATGTTCCATGAAGGAGTATTAGCTAGTACTAGTACAAACATAAGGAAAAAAAAATGACACTCACACTCTTGATCAGTTAATTAATTAGTTCTCAAATCAACCGTAGACTTCGATGTGCGCGCATAATCATCCATGAACACGTCAATCGTCAACTCCTGCAACCAGTCCGTTACGTACGTGGTCTGATCAAAACGGAATCCAAAGGTGGCAGGCTCAAGAACTGTACGACAGAGCACATGGCTACTCGCCGTCAGTTCCTTGCACGACTGGGATCCCAGCTGACCAGCAGTAGGATGCAATCTACATTGGAAATTACGTCAGGATCTCCTGTCCTGTGGATCAGACTATTAACCAGCTGTGCTACTACTGTTTAAGACCATCCACACTCGTCATCCTTTATCCCCTCCTTTAAAACAGAATATTCTTGCCTGGTCAGCAAGATTCCCACCTTTATATTCACTTCTCCCGCATTCATCATCCTTTATTTCTCTCCTTCATCCAAACTACCCACACGCGGGACCCACTCGTCATCCTCTCACCCCTCTTTTCCCCACCAGCCCCCTCCCACCCGCACCCATCCCCCCTTTCTCTCTCTCCCGAACCCACCCCGCCACCTCGCTCCCTCCGGCGGCGGCCCTCCTCCCCGGTGCTCCCTTCCTCTGCTCCCGGCGCCCTTCTCTCTCTCATCCCGGCGCCGGCCGCCCCTCCTCCCTCCGGTGCGGTGCGGCGCAAGACGGAGCTCTGCGGCGCCACTCCCCGCCGAGAGCAGCAGTGAGCAGGGGCACGGAGAGCAGGCGCTCCGGGCCGTGCTCGCCCCCTCCGCCGTGCTCATCCCCTCCGCCGAGCCGAGAGCTCGGGGCCTGGAGCTCCCCGCGCACGTCGCTGACTCGAAGACCGGGTGCTCTGGAGATGCAGCGGTGGCCGGCTGCGGTGGAGATGCAGCACGCGCGGGGCTTCGCCGAGATCCGCCGGCGGGGAATCGAGCCCCTCACCCCTCCTCCGCCTCCTTCCCCTCGCTCGCGCGCGGATCCGCCTCCTTCCCCTGCTCGCGCGCGGATCCTCGATTCCTCCGCCGGCGACGGTGCTGCGACTGCGAGGACGAGCTCCAGCGCAGCGCGGCGCGACGTCCCGGTCTCCGGCGACTGGAGATGCAGGCGGCGCGGTGAAGCTCGCGGCGGCGGCACGGAGGAGCGAAGAGCGGCGGAGATCTAGCGCTCGCGCCCGCGCCGCCGGGCCAGGTGCTTCCCTTCCTTCTGCGCCGGTCTCCCCACCGAGCTCCCTGCTGGCCCTCCCTCTCTACCTCCCGCGTCCTCGCCGGCTTCTCCTCCCGCGGCTCCCTCTTTCCCTTCCGGGCGGCTTCCGAGCACGGGCGCGAGGTCGTTGGCGGCGGCGACAGCGCGACGTGTGGTGGGCCCGGCGCAGCTAAAGGAGGCTCGCCATCCCTCCGAATCTGGAGGAAACGGGAGCAGACGGGAAAACCCCGTGAACGATCCAGTTCACCGCTGCGGCACGTTTTTCCTTCATAGGACGCCGCTACAGGGATGACGGGGGGATATCCCGTCCCCAGTGCGGATGGTCTAAGGAAGATGGCCTGAAGCTGCATGTAACTACTTTTTTTTAACGAACTGCATGTAAATAAAGTCAGACACTAAGCTAGACGATGGTAGACTGTCAACAATTCCCTGCATGTGTTTGAATTGAATCATCGGGACATGCAGTGAATCTTGCCTTCGCGCGTGATTTCTAGCCCACCATCATCGTCGCCGCATGTTTAGCGAGCTCAAATCCAAACCAAGGAAAGGATCAAAGCGAGGCAGCGAGTGCGTGTGCTTGGATCGAACGGTTGGTTTGAACAATCTGCGTTTGACGGAGAGGAATGGCTTCTGCTTCTGACTCTCGTTGAGGAAGGAGGCCGATGGATGCAGTCAAGAAATGACGCATTCAGGTGTTAGAGTCAGACAGTTGAGGTAGCGAGGAGTCTAACCTGATGGAGGACAAATGAACAATGGTCAATCAACTATTTTCCTTGTCAAAACGGAAAATTTTCCTGGTCTCTCAATTAGTTCATGACGCATTCTACGGAGAGCTAGCTGAAACATACGCCCTTTAAAAATTCAGATTCAAATTCACAATGAGTTGCAGAAAAACAAAACAAAAGCTTTTTTTCCTTGAATACTGGTGCATTCGATCGAACAGGGACTGGCTGATTGTGCCAGATATCTTCCCTAAACTCTACATCACGTCAATTCCAATTGCCAATATATAAAAAATGGCAAATTGGTTGAGGATATCATGGAGCACAGCCAAACACAGTCTCGATCCCCAAAGTTACTACCAGCATTGCTAGTTTGCTACATCCCTGTCATGGACGAGGGCAATTCCATTCCACGAAAGAAAGCTGTGTAGATGCTACGCCTTTTAGAGCATCTGCAAAACAAAGCGGGCGTAAGATTCACGTCCAGAGGGAGAGCAAAGATACGCCCTATTCGTCCAGCAGCAGGAGAAAGCGCCGGGCCCTTTCGTTCGTGGCAAAAATCGACGTAAAAAGCCGCAAAAACTTACTTGGAAGTTCACGAAAGCGCGAAGGCGGCGTCAATGGGCGAGGAAATTTGGCATCCCGAGGTCAGCCGGCCGGCCGGTCGCGGGTCATGCTGCCGTTTGCAATTGTTGGCCGTGCCCTACGTGCTACAGGGGCTAGCGCTTGTAGGAGCAGCTACGACGCGCGGCGGCGACGAGTCGACGACACCGGCCGGCGTCTCTCCCGGTCGTCCCAGCTCCGGGGTGGCAGCACCGAGGCGAGGCTGGCGCTGTCGCAGTTCGTTAAAGGGCCACGCCACATCGCCGGAGAGCGTTGGGTGGCGGAGGAGGGGGCTAGCTACGGTAGCAGGGTGATTTCATACAGCCTTTTTGACGAGTCGTTTAAATCTTGCGAATTTTATATATACTCCTAGTCTATTGAACTTTGAGATGGAGCTGAAAAGAAGGAACAGGTATACGGTCAGAACTCAGAACCACTCGTATGGATTGGTGGATTCAAAGTAAAAACTGAATGCCGCAGTTAGTTGATTCATCGCGCTGCGATCCACTGAAAATTGTACATGCATGCATATTTCCGCATCAGACAATTCGTGGCAGGTTGTTCAAAAATTCCCTTTTGTGATCCCAATTTGGACATGTCAGCTCAATCATGCCCAGGACATCATCTCGCTGTCCAGCTATCAGTATCATCTGATCGAAGCGAAAGTCAACCTCCGCTGCGCTCCGCCATACAGATGGCTAGGCGAGGCACACAGGAGCGGATCAAACAAGCTCCCAGTCCCCAATTCGGCAAGCGATCTGCAGATGCAAACAAAAAGCCGCTAGGGTGAAGAAACTGCTGGAACTAGAGCAAAGCGATTTACAGACAGGCGCCGGCTTGATCGATCGTCGAGGTCAAAACTGACAGGGAAAGGATGGAGAGCTGATAACCGCTAGCTCTCACACAGCACAATCAATGCGGGCATGCATTCGGATACCCTTATCCCGGCCACTCTCTTTCCGCAATCCTGCGTGCAAACCGCAGACGCAGAGAAAGTCAGAAATCTTGTTGGGCACTCTCTGCGTGTGTGGTTGGCTGGCAGATCATGGCCGGAGCCGCGGCACGCAGGGTGACGACGACGGATCAATCGGGACTGAAGTTAATGATCCTGGAAATGTGAGTTTACTTTGATGCTGGGGTGTGTTTAGAAGCCAAATTTTTTCCAAAAAACATCCCATCATCTATCACATCTCATCACATCACCTCTCATTATTCATCTGACGTTACAGTGTATTTTGCATCAATTTTGACCAGAATTGCCAAATTTTGCCCAAACGTTTGGGCTCTAAACACACCCTGGTTGGTGATGTGCTAAACCCGGCCTTTTCGTGATGTTTTGTCCCGCGCGAGTAAGGGTGTGTTTAGATCCCAAAAAGTTTGCAAAAAACATCCTATCATCTATCACATCACCTCACATCACCTCTCACTATTCATCTGCATTTACATCAATTCTTTCTCAATTCTTCCCCAATTCAACCAATTCATCTGGATCTAAACACACCCTAACTGTGTTTTCACGAATGATTCAAGGGCTGGGCTGACTTTTTGGTGTCGGAGGGAGATAATGGGTTGAGGTGATTGTTGACGCGGTCGCCTGTCAAAGGTGTCAAGTCGGCGGGGGTGTAAACGGCCGACGACCTCTCTGTCCGTGCACAGTTCCCAACTGACTGGTGAGGCTCTGACTCGAGCACCTCGGCGCTGCACACCTGCGTCTTTTTCGACGTGGACGAGAACGTGTTTGTGGTTGGCACTTTGTCGGGCTGCAGTTTACGCATCTCTCATCTCTGTACATGTTTATGTTACGTCAGTAATCTAAAATCGTATACTGACCAAGTTACTATTTGGTTTCAGAGAATTTTTTTTTGAGGATGAATGACAAAATCTCGTTTTAGCAAATCCTGCAACTCAACGAATATACCAGTTTGACTTGCTCCTTGAATGCAACTCAACGAATTTTTGGTTCTTCTTTTCAAAAAAATCTTGCAAAATTTATTAAGTGGGGTTCAGAGATTGCCAGGCCATCACTAATTCTGTAGTTCATAAGCAGTAGTCGATCTAATCACACATTCCCTTGTTCCTCCCTCTTCTTCTTTCTTTCTTTTTCCTCTTGAAAATGGCGGGGAGCTCCATGAGATCCGCAACGGTTGGGGGCTCGAGCCCCCCCCTGCTGCTGCTCCATTAAGATTGAAAACGTCCAAAGTGAGGCCCATGTGCAGTAAGTGAGGAGGACGAGCATTACTAGGGCGCTTATGACAGTCCCGCGAAGCGAGACGTGATCTGTAGTAATGTGAGTTGAGTGAGTACATAATTTACAGTAACTGCACAATATGTTAAGTCATGCCGGGGGGAGTCTGAGTGGTCACCCTTCCATGCTCAGTCATCAATCTCATCACCGACGTCTTGCCTCTGGGCGATGCCGCCAGGGGCCTCCCCCCGCTGCCGTAACATCCCTAGTATTTGTTTTATACCTTTACTAATTAATTACTCTGATTATTAGCTTAGAAAGACACACAAATATCGTCCCATGTGTTAGACTGCTAGCGCCATCTAGGCAAGCCTGCTAGTGCTACAAGTGACAAGTCTGATCTTGTGGGAAAGACTATAGGACAACAGAGCTTAACTAAAATTCACAAATATTTATTTTGTGGTTAGATTCAGTAACATGCTTGCTCAGTTCTTTTTTTTTTCTCAAATTGCGTGATGGGGTTTTCAATCTTTGAACTATATCTAATTGTTTAACTAATAAGATGAAGAGGATAACGACCTTTGATACCTAGTAATAGCATAATTCAGTTGTTTCCGCTGAAAATCTTATGTGAACAATGATCAAGTTGCTAAGCCGGTTGAAACGCAAGCTCATAATATAATAAAATACATGTGCACCATCACAAACTGAACAAGCTAGAATTACTTGAAAAAAAATTCAATTTTTCTACTTGACATCTTGGCCCTCCTATCATTAAATCCTGGCTACACCCCTGGATGCCGCTGATGTATTTGGTGGCCGCCGCGGGAGGACTCACTCGGCCTTCGTCGTGGTGCGGCAAGAGTCTTATCATGCATGTGTTCTTCAACCTTGCAAGGGCATGTTCATCGTTGTATGATTGTGGGTATGGTCGACATATCTTCTACATGTGGTGGTGATATGGTCATGGAGGAAGTAGCTTTACCAGTTTGTTGTGTCGGTGTCAACAATGACAGTGTCATTTACCTCCCTTGAGGTGTTTGTTGGATGCTTTATGCGAGATCAATGGTCTTCTAGGTAAAAACCTTATTCTGGTTCGCCCGATAGATGGCAACAATGCCCTTGACGTGGGTCCTTCTTGAGGTGTCGTATTGGAAGTTCTTTTAGCATGACGATTATTACTTAAGGCTGAGTCCGCTATTTGAGTGATAGTGATAAGTTTCCAAGTCCCACGTCAAGTTTCTAAGTGGACAAAACTGTGATGGGTCGGCACTGCATAAAGACAACACAAGTTTGAAGCAGGGGTGAAGAAGAATGAAGCTTAGTCTTCTGATTTTTCTTGGTCTTAGGAATTAGAGTCTAAAAACTCTTTGTAACCTTTGGTTGTATATATGTGGATATCTAAGTCGAATTTTTATCCTTAAGCTAAAAAAAAATGAAAAAGGCAAATCTCTCCTTTGCAAATCCTGCGAATTTATAGGACATAATCCCTCCGAGTCACTCGAGCCACCAGTTATGCGTACGTGTTCCGGCCATTGCCTTCAGAAATTCCCCAAAACGGTATCCTGCTTGATTTATTTTTGCTCTGATGCAACTCAAGGAAATTCTTGGAGTCCGAAAAATCAGTTCCCCCCATCTAGCAAATACGGCCAAATTCATAACGTGGGGTTCAGAGGCTGCCAGGCCACCCGGCCGGCGTTCAGAAGTTGTAATAAAGCCCAAAAGCGAACGACACAGGTCAGGTGCTACACGAGCCATACGTTCAGGCAGCCAACAGAGAGGGGATACCGGATACATACTGTACGTGCATGAAGAAGTTCCGTGACAGGATCACCAGCACCGATCCCCAACAACAACGTTGACGCGTGCCCCCGACCATATCCCTCGCGCGCGCAAAGTCAGCCGCTCCCAAGCTCCAAAAGTCTCCCTGCAGGTAGAACGAACAACGACGGGAGCTCGATCATCCCGCGGCGATGCTGATCGCGGAGGAGGAGCAGGACCACCGTCTGTATGTACTACGTCCAACAAGTCAGCAAGCTGCAAGCGTCGACCACCAATCGCTTTCCGCCGACGAGCACAGTGTGCACAGTGCTGCGGCTAGCGAGCTTGCGAGCCCATTAATGGCGAGCATGTAAATCCTTGGAGGAGGTCAACCCCGTACACACAGACACGGAGGCACACTCCCCTCTCGATCGCTAGGCCGGCCGGTTCCCGCTCCCGCGTTTCGTTTGGCTTGTGAGATCACGGCACCCTGGACGTACGCCGGCGGTTCACATGGGCACACGGTGTGGGTTCTGGCCGTGTCCGTGTCGTGCGAGACCATTAAAACGTAACGAGCGGGTCGTTCCGTCGGCGCCGGGGTCGGGGTCGCTGTAGTAACCGCCGCTCCGTGCCGCCGGAGCGCGCACAGCCAGAGACCCAGCGGGGCCCGCGCAGGTGTTAGGTCAGCTTCAGTTCAGCTGGTGTTCCATCACACGGCGGCATGGGCGCCGCCGCCGCGGCGCGGCGCCTGAGCCAGACGAGGGGGCACACGCGTCGCCGCGCGTAAAGTGCGCGGAGAGGTGGCTGCCTTGCGGCCACGCAGCAGCAGCGGCACGCACGCCGCCCGCGCGACGCAGGGCAAGGGGCTAGCCGCTAGCCTATCCATCCATCGCGCGCGGCTGCCTGTCGTTGCGCTTCCGCCGCCGTTCACGGCTCGGTCGACTCGTGGTGTCAGCACGCTGAAATGCCGAGCGCCGCTGCGAGGCGGGACGTGCCCGGGAAATCCACACGTACATCCACACTGGACGGTGTAGCCGGCTAGTACGTGGTCACGTGGACATTGCTGGCAGGTGCTGGGAACGGCATGCTGCCACATTTTTCAGAGGGCCGGGGTGACGTTGCTGTCCGAATGCTCAGTGTGAGACGACGTGTGTCCCGTCCCCGTGACAGTCGCATGAAAGCTGTGTTTGCAAAAGATGGGTCTCGGATATCTGCGCCACAACGTTTTGGATCGCACCGTGGGTTGGGGCTTAGGGTGTAGTAACACGAGCCACTAAACTTTACTACGGGAATAGGATTCGCATTATGGTGTCAGCTCATGTGCTTGAACCGATTTATTAGACATTCAGACGATAACAGGAGGAATGCAGTTTGCGAACACATTGCAGGGCTTTTTCTCATCGTAATTTTGTTTTTTTTCCTCATCACGAATGTTGGTGCTGGCCTAAGCTTTGGGTTCACGAATATTGTTATATCAGACATTCAGACAACAGGAGGATACTCTAACAAAGCCACACCGCAGTTTGCCAAAAAAAAAAAAAACAGAAAAATCTAAACAGAGATGCCTCTTCATTTAGGTTTAAATGGAGAGTCCTCCCAGGTTATTTTCTGCGACACAAAGTTACTTCTGATATGATTCTAATGCACATCTAGTTACTTCCTGAATGTGCAGATAAGTGTCCTAGTTACTTTCTACAACCTCAGTAGTTCAACCTAAAATCAAGTTACCTCCTATATTATTCAAATACATGCCTAATTATTTTCTTAATATTCAAATTAGCACAACACATCTAGTTACTTTCTGAATGTGCAGATAAGTGTCCTAGTTACTTTCTACAACTTTGAAACTAAAATCAAGTTACTTTCAATGTGATTCATATGCATGCCAATGGTCGGATTATTAGGAGCTGTTGATACAGATTAATTAATAATGCAAAATGAATAACCATCTAAGTTACTTCCTCCTGTGTGCTTCTTTCTGTTGAGAAAAGTAATTTTGTGTCACAGAAAGTAACTTGAGAGGGCTCTCCATGTATGAATAAATGGAGAGACCTCTCCATGTAGTCGCTAAAAAAATTACCGGGCTTTTTTCCTCATCGCAAATGTTGTTGGTTTTTTAGAACGCAAATGTTGTTGTTGGTGCTGGCCTAAGCTTTGAGGTTCAATTATCCATGGGCTACTGGGTTTGCTAGAATGGGCTTGAGGCAAGACAGGCCCGCGCCATCCTCGACAGGGGCAAACCTGTATACACACAAATTATTTCACAACAGCTCTGTTCTTACCCCCATCGATAAATTAGTAACCAAGTGGATCGTCTTGTTAGAAAACAAAACAAACAAAAGCTGACAACAAAACTGTTATTCACTTATTCAAACAGGTAAGCACGGTAGCAGGTTCAATTGTACACGGAATCAATTGGATTCAGCATAATCCCAATACACTAGCTTATTTTAAAACACCGTCCGCAGTACAAATCTATGAGAAACTAGCAGTACACAAGCTGGACAATAGCAAGTACAGGTTGATCCCAAATCCAGTTTTACACACTGCATCTGCATGCAAAGACCTCGAGTAATCTGATAGCAGATCTGCAGATGAAATTCACCTGAAGAAAAATAATATGAATATTGTGAGATTGATGAAAAAGCAGTACAACTGATGATGATACACATAATATTTGATACTTAATATCCTTCCTGAGCCACATTATTAAGGTTCCCACTACGTAGCAACAAAAATTAATACTCCCTCTATCGAAATACAAAAATTAATACTCCCTCTATCGAAATATTTGTCGCTATTGACATTTTCTTACAACTTTAATCATTTCGTCTTATTCAAAGTTAGGACGAATGATCAAAGTTGTAAGAAAAAATCAACAACGACAAATATTTCGATACGGAGGGAGTACCATTTATGGATTCAACTGAGTTAGGAACTTTTCTTGTCTAGAATACTTTATTGTCATAGCCAAGTATCAAGGCTATACAACAGGGGCGGAGCAAGAGAAGAATAAAAGGGGGTGCGGCACCTTCATAGCATCCCAAAACAATCAATTTAACATGGTGAAAATTTAGATATGAAAAAGAACTACGATTTTTTGCTGGGTGCGGCCGCACCCAGCACCTACAACCTAGCTCCACCCCTGCTATACAAAGAAATCAATTCAATTCATAGAAGATACATACAGGAAAATGAAAAACAAAGGAAATTAAATAACTTGAAATTGTAGCTATGTTGCTATATCAGATCTCTGGAATTTGATCTACAATGTTATGGTTTTTTCAAATTATGATCAGGCCAACTCTAGTTGATTTTGTCAGAGTAACATATCAAGGCTGTTTCAAACTTTTCACAGCAGGTTATTGGTTCTCACATAAAAAATATCAGCAAATCATCCCATTTCGTGTGTAGACAGGTAGAAGAAATTAGAGGAAAAATTACTGCAAAGCACAGACTGTGGAACTGGTGGATCGCTGGCTGCTAACCCCAATATGAACGTCAGATGAAAATGGAGGCAAGACGTGAACCATTCTAGGTGATTTGGTGCGCATGGCGCTAAACAGTCGATGAGTGCATTCTTTAGAGGCCATTTACAGTTATGGTGGTTGGGAGGCCAGGAACCAAGATGTGGCCTAAGAGAGGGGGGAGGCAGGCAATGACAGTTCCTGGCATAGGGGTGAAGTATTGATCATTTAGGAGGACCAAAAGTGGAGGAGCAATCAAGGATGCTTCGGGATGAGTTTGTTATCTAGCAGCACATTACGCAGAACTTGGGAAAACAACGAAGGTTAGAGCATGGAAGTTAGAACATCCAAAACAGTTAGCGTCACACTTCCAAAACAGACTTCTGGTAGGCAAATGCCTGGAATTTTGATCATTCGAGAAACTTGCATAAGGTTATTTCAGAATCATTCAGGGAAAAGCATAGATGAAGATAGCCCTGTTGTTTTTATCCATAATTCATATCCAAATCCACACCCACCTCACAAATGGAGACGATATGAGTAGAAAAAAATTATCCATTAAAGAAATGGGGAGGGTAGGGTGTGGGGAGGGTACAAATAATCGATTGGGTATGTATAGAATCTAGTACAAAATTAATTATCCATCGGGCATGGGTGGAATTGGGTAGGGTAAGAAGTGGATAATAATTATTTGGATTTGCGTATGAACAAGAGTGGATTTGTCCATACCCTCCCCAGTGGCAGCCTTAGATGAAGAGGTGAAATAATCTAGTTCATAGGTTCCTAGCTATGTACTAAAACTATTTAAGGTGCTGCAAAGCCGTTGGCTTCCAAGAAACTAAATCCTCAGCTCATATTTGTTTTGGAATAGACATTGCTAAGCTAAGTTCCATTTGACAGGTATAGATTTATGCTAAGAAACTCAAGTTTAAAAGTGAGTAAACTTGCTCATCCAATAACCACCTCATTAGGACTTAGGAGAGCAATCGCAAATCTAGTCAGAAATCGACTGCGCTGACCGCTGAAGTCCTAACTTCAACAGCCTGAAAGCAAAAGGTGGTCACTAATAACCTATTCCAAGAACAATGTGTACCTAAAATACTTGCTTTGCGATTTCCAACACTAGATTAGTATAGTGATTTCATCAAAAAAAAATATCAGTATAGTGAGTGAACACATTTGGTGTTGAAGTACCAGTATTATTATAGCCTCACTTTATAATCTTCTGGTACATATTTGATGTCAAAAGGTACATCTAGGGTATTGCAGCTGCTTGGGAGACCTGATAGACCATAGAAGCACTACTACAAAATAAATTACTCATGAGCAAGCGTTTGAAGGATATAATCAGGGCCCTTAGTATTATTGCAATATACTCCATCCATTCCAAATTATAGGTCTTTTGGGGTTTTCGAGGTTCATATACTTTACTATGCATCTAGACGTAATATATATCAAGGTACATAGCAAAACTTGTGAATCTAAAAAAGTCAAAGCGACTTACAATTTGGGACGGAGAGACTAGATAGTACTATAGTTGGCAGCATAAGAAAACTACTGTATTAGAAAATAAATTAGTTATGCGCAAGCATTTGTCGGAGTTAAGCATGTTCCCTAGAGTATGATTGTAATAGATTAGAGTTGGAAACATAAGAGAAACTTTAAAAGTACAGCTGCCTAATACCCACTTGCAAAAGGCAATCAAATGTAACACAAAACAGGAAATCCAACTATCTCACCTTTCTCTCAAGCAGCGGCTTTCGACGCGATCATTCCGGTCTTCCGAGCATATGCAAATATCCCTCCAGCCTCAATGACTGGTCCGGCATCGCCAATTGGTTTCAGCTTGTACTCCTTGCCGGATGTGTGGTTAATAAAGACGGAATTGCCAAGGTCCACGGTGACCACATCCCCAGTCTTGCACTCCTTCCAGGCTCCGGCGTCATGGAGCTCCAGAGGGTACACCTCTCCCGTGGCCACGGAGTTACGGAAGAAGATGCGCGCGTAGCCCTCCGCCACGAGGGCGCGGGCGCCGGCGGCCCCGAGTGCGACGGGAGCGTGCTCGCGGGAGGAGCCGCACCCGAAGTTGGCCCCGCCGACGATGACGGTGTAGCGGGTGGACTCCTCACCCGGGGCGACGAAGGGCGTCGGGTAGGCCGCGGCGGGGAGCCCCGTGAAGGCGAAGGAGCCGAGCTTGCGGTACTCGTCGGGCTTGGACGGCACCAGGGTGAGGTGCTCCGCGGGGATGATCTGGTCGGTGTCGATGTTGTCGCCCACCACGAAGACCTCGCCGTGGAATACCGCCGCCGACGGGGAGCTGCCGCCCGCCGCGGCGGCCGCCGCCGCGGGGGTCAGTGGCCCAGCGCGGCGGCATGTCAGGGTGGGGTGGCGGTGGGAGGTGAACTGGGTGCGCCGGAGGAACGCGCTGGTAGGCGCTGGTCTGGGGGCTAGCACCGCCGTTGACGCCACCATCGTCGCCGCCGCCATGATGATGGTTTCGGCTTGGACGCTCGTGGTTGATTGGGGATCGGGAATGGTGGGTTTAGGGCAAGGGCTGAAACGAACGGGTCGAATGGATTCAACAACACTGGCTTACGACTGGCGGCCCATTATACACCTGATTTTGTGTGATTTCGTAAGCGCCACGAAACTGAGCCACGTAGGCCCAGTCCACTTGTGCGTGTCAGTTTCCGTAGACGCCACGAAACTGAAGGGCTGTTGGGCCGTAGACCAGGCTAATTTTTTGTTCTGTGCTGCTTTTCCTTCCTTTTGCCGCCTTTCTCGCTCCAATCCAATGAACAAACACAAGTAGACAAAATTGATCACATTATTGTACGGAAGTAAATTTGAGTTCCCGTGGTTTCATTTCGTTCATCCATCACCCATGACGTAGTTGTCATGATTAGTCTTGGAACAATGCAGGGTAATGAAGCATCTTTTCAGCTGATTTTGTATTGTATATGTAGATTCGGTGGCAATTGCGTGTCGTGTCAAGCTGAAATCCACGACAAGAAAACCTTACGCGAAAATCCTATCGGGCGCGCGAGCGCTGCTACCAGTAGCAGCGAACAGGTGACGTGGTGCATTCTCCATCAAGCGTTCCCATCACGGCATCACCTATCGTCTTCATCCTCCAGCCAGAGAAGGCAGAAGAGAACGGGACGCCTGCGGCGGGAGGGCACCAGCAGCGGGTTGTGGGCGGCGGCCGGTGGCGGGTTTTTAGGGTTTCGGGTTGGGTTGGGGTTAGGGATTTGGGTTGCCTGGGTTTTGGGGATTCCAATCACTGGCGGCCTTAGAGGTTGGTCGGGGCGGCGGCGGCCCGGCGGTGGCTGCGGGTTGTGGGCGGCGAGGCCAGGCGGCGGTGGCGCCGCCGGCCGGGTGGCGGGGGACCATCGGTGGGCGGTGCCGGTGGCGGGGGTCAGTGATTGGAGGGGTTATGAAGAGCGGGATGGCGTAGCGGGGGTGACATGTGGGCGGAGCGGCGAGGTGCCGCCGGCCGCGGGCGGTGGTGGAGGCCGGCGGCGGCGTTGGTGCGGCAAACGAAGGAGAAGGGTTAGGGGAGGGCGGGGAGGTGCGGCGGGGGTGGGATCGGAGGAGGGCGGAGCGGTACGGCTGCGTGGGCGCTGCCGGCCGCGGGCGGTGGAGGAGGCCGGTGGGGGCGGCGTCGGTGCGGTGAAGAAGAAAGAAGAAAGGGAGAAGGAAGGTTCCGTGGAGAAGAAAGGAAGTAGGAAGAGGAAGATATGGTGGGTCCCACCCACACTGTTCGCCGGGGGCGAACGATAAGTCGACGTCGTGGTATCCGCAAGAATACACTGCTAGCTGCGAACCATTTCACCAGGAAACTCTATGCATATAATTGATGATGCTCCCTCCGTTTCATAATACTTGTCATTTTTTGTACATTTCTTTTTTTATGTACCTAGATATATAACGATAAGGATTATGAAACAGAAGGTGTACTTGTTACGAGCTAGCTAACCACTTAGACCAGTTTAAAAGAAGTTTCATGATATTAAATTGAATGCTACTACCTCTCCGTTTCCGGCAGCTGCCGTAGTACTATTTGTGGCCGTCGACGCCAACTAAAAAAAGTAGTATGTCTGCAAAATTATTGACTTGGCAAGGTAATAAAGTGAGTTTCATCATATGAGAAATGAGTTTCAACTCCGCGATACTCTTCTAACAGAATTATCTAATTCTCAGTCTAGTTAACTCTACAATAAAAATTGTACATGGCCTGAGCCGAGCACTCTGTGAGCCCTAGTGATCATGTCGCCCAACCATTTACGACTACACACCAGGGTTCACAAAACCGGTAGAAACCGATCCGGTTAGACCGGTAATCGGTCCGGCTCAGTACCAAAAACCTACCGGTTACCGCCTCTGACCGGACCTAGCAAACTGGGCCAAACCAAACCTTTCGGTTTACCGACCGGTAAGACCGGTTACCACCCCGGTTGGGTCGGTAAACCGCTTCGGTTCCGATTTTGTGAACCCTACTACACACCGCATCATCCATCCGCATGATTTCGTCTTCGGATAAGCCTGTCGTTGGTTCTTACTCGTTGGTACTACCAAGAAATAGTCTTTTACTACTAAAACTCATCGAGCCATCCGTACTTAGTCCATGCTTACAGAGCGTAAAATTCTCGGAACATGCCGACCTCAAGATGCCGCGCGCCTGTGCAGTGACGCTAGCTATCACGCTACTGGCGGGCACTGGCTACTAGGAAAGTGTACGGCGGCATTGCTTGCTCCGAAACGCGACGCTTCCCACGCGGGTGGCATGTACCAGTAGCCTGCTATATGTATCCTTCTTGTGAGAGTGACGTGGACGCCACACGACGAGGTTCTCGTTCGATAAAGCGTTCCTACGTGCGGGGCGCAAGGCATTTCTGTGGTCGCGGATCGCCTCCTCGATCTCTGGTACCAGCCAGATCAGCCACCGACCGGATCACGCGGCAGACAGCAGGTCAGCACCAGTAAGCACGTCAGCCATCAGTGGCTCGCACCGTCGCGCGCTTGAGATACCGGGACGGGATCGATGGAGGGCAGCCTGCTGCTCGTCGATTCGGCCGCGGCGAGCCTGTGCGCCACGACGGCGGCGCGCCGCCACCGCCGCCGCCGCGCGGCAGGCCGGAGCGGCGCGAGGTTCTTGAGCTGCTCTTGCTCTTTCAGAGGTACAACACATCACTCTCCTTTTCTTCTTCACGATCTGTGTTGTTATTGGTAAAAACTCGAACTGTGCCGCCGTTGAATTCAGACGAGCGGCCAGCGACCAGGGCCTGCTGGCCGTCGTCCTATTCCTCCGCTGCTGGTAGGATGCCGAGGGCGGTGAGGTCGGTGCCGAACGGCGGCAATGGCCACGGCGGCTGGGCGGCGGCGCGGGAGGAGAGCTCCGTCCTGCTGGAGGCCCTGGAGGACGAGTACGGTGGGATGGTCGTCGACGCCGACCGCCTGCCGTCCGACGCGGGCGGGTTCGCGCGGTCCCTGGCGGCGTCGCTCTCCTACTGGAAGTCGGCGGTGCGTCGCCACGTCTGCCGGATTGATTGCCACGCAAAATGTCACCTGTGTCAGCCTGTCAGGTGCTTTATAACAGTAATCAGTAACTTGTTGTTGCAGGGCAAGAAGGGGGTGTGGCTGAAATTACCGCTGGATCGCTCCGAGTTCATCCCATTAGCAGTAAAAGTACGTCTAACCAAAATCAAACTGTAAAAAGCAATGCAGTTCTGGCGTTTGTCATCGTCTGCCTGAATCCTGATTCCTGATGCTGGCATGCTGAATTTGGATCACTAACTGTAGCTGGGTGCAGGAAGGCTTCAGGTATCACCACGCAGAGCAGTCGTATCTGATGCTAACGTACTGGATCCCCGACGAGCCCTGCTTGCTCCCGGCGAATGCCTCTCACCAGGTTGGAGTCGGGGGTTTCGTGATCAACGACCAAATGGAGGTGAGCGTCTCATATGCCAATACATTTTCCATGGATGGGTGCCGTGACATGTGTATATCTGATGGATGGCAATTTGTTTCTGGAGCACTCGTCCAGGTTCTCGTGGTGCAAGAGAAGTATTCTGCTTCATCGTTGCTTGGTGCCTGGAAACTTCCAACGGGATTCGTTCATGCGGTGAGGATTCAGGCAGAACGGACCTGACCTCTGTATAGTGCTTGCGATTTCTGCATATCTGTTAATGAAGAATGTTTCGTTGCTCTGTGGCAGTCAGAGGAGATTTTTACAGGAGCTGTCAGAGAGGTCAAGGAGGAGACTGGAGTAAGAAATGGAATGTTTGTTCTGATATATTTATAGTTCAAGATCGTTCTTACATCCGTTCCTCGATTTAAAACTTTTGCCGATGAGTCATGCCTCATGAGTACAATGATCTCCGTGCATTATGCAGGTTGATACGGAGTTTGTGGAACTGATTGCTTTCAGGTAATGTTTTTCTGCTTGTGGTTTCCTCCGAAACGTAGCGATCAACAGTAGATTTTGTGAAGAGTTTGTACTCGAACTTTACAACGGATCATTCCAGCAGATGCTGCCATGGATGGCTTCACAAATCACAATACGTAGACAATCTGATCATTTCTGCTCTGAAAACTGTCCGGTTGCAGGCATGCGCATAACGTGGCGTTCCAGAAGTCCGACCTCTTCTTCATCTGCGTGCTGAGACCACTGTCCAACGACATCAGGATCGACGAGGCGGAGATCCAAGCAGCCAAGGTACACCATATGCTCGTTCCGTGTCGACGTCCCGTGCTGCGTCCTCACGTAAGACTTGTTTGCGACCCCTGAACCCGTTTTGCTAGCAGTGGATGCCGCTCCCGGAGTTCATGGAGCAGCCGTTCGTCCAGGACGACCACATGTTCAGGAAGATCTCCGACATCTGCGTGAGGCGCCTCCGGAAGCGCTACTGCGGGCTGACGGCACACCACGTCGTCTCCAGGTTCGACGGCGGCGCGTCTACCTTGTACTACAACGTCGCCGCCGAGCCCGAGCGCGGCGGCGACGCCGCCTGACGACGGGTTTCCCCTTTCCCGGCTCCTCTCCGCTTCGATTCGATGCTTCGGCATGAGGCCCACAGGCCACATGGGCCGATCGCTGTCGTCGCGATCTTGTTGTATAGTTTGTAGTATGTATGTGCAACAGAAGAGATTGGTGATAACCACGCGTTGCTGCACAAATTTGAAAATGCAATTTGAAAGTAGAAACACTGAAATAATTGCATCACAACTTTTTTCTAAATAACAATGTAGATGAAAATTGAAAACACATCATTTTATTGAGAGAGAACTACTTAGGAATTTGTAGTATGGTACTCGCAAAGACTCACACAATGCATGTATGATTACTATTAGCCGCAGAAAATCGGTAGAAGACATAAATTCATGCTTCTAGTGGATGGTGATGTGAACAACTTGCATGTTGAGAAAAGATCTAGTGAATAGTGATGTGAACCTCTTGCATGTTGAGAGAAGTTTATCCATGACTTGTTGTGGGTCTTACCTATATACTCCCTCCGTCCCTAAAAGATGGTCGTTTTGGAACAGACACAGGAACCAATGAGCTAGGCACCGAGACTTGCATGCTCTAGGTTCAGTCTCCTCTCTCTTCCCTGTTTGCCATTTTTGAGTGAATGGGGCTCTGGCACAAGGGAGCAGGGGCTAGTGGATGGTGCAGTATAGGGGTTCAGAGTGTAAAACGACACTTTCTATGAGACACGCAGCTGTAGCTTCCGCTGTTGGAAATAAGATGTTATTGTGATCTTCTCGGTCTCCAACCGAGAGGAACTTGTTCCTCAAGTTTTCCCCTACGTGATGGAATAGGACTCGTGTTCGTGATCGGCAGGACACAGTTAGTTTCCTAAACGGACTCTAGGCCCTGTCTCCACAGCTTCATATAAAACTAAGGGTCAGGCAAAACCTCCAATGCATCAAAATCAATTAGCTTTAGCCTAAAGATCAAACACCGGTTGCTAAGGGAGCTGAAGGAGGTAGAAGCCCTAGTTCGTCCACGACCGGGTCAGTGCCGTTGGCGTCCAGAAGGCATACGCTACCCGGTGAGAAGCTCAAGTTGCCGATCAAGAACATCACTAGTTCTTGAGTCGGCGTTCGTCACCGGCTACTTCGACTCAGGAGATTTCCATGGCGGCTACTAACGCTGGTATAAGTTTATTCCACCTAATTCCGCTTTAACAGATTAATTGTGATTTAGGCTATGAGATTCTGTGTTTATGTGCTACTTATGTTGAACATCAATATTTAACAATTGGTATCAGAGCCAATCCACCAAGTATTCGGGGAAAAATCAGCTAAGAATGATTCATCAATAAATGAAACAACATCATTACCTTTGTTCTTCAGCCATTCCTTAAACACTGTGCATTGCTTTTGCAGATGTTTAGGAGACTTGCAGAACTTACAAACTTTAGCATCTTGAGCATTCTTATGTGAAGTGGTCTTATTCACCTTATTATTTTTCTTAAATTTCTTCTTAGGCTGCTTGCTGCTTCCTGATTCAGCTTGATGTTTAGGAGTATGGCTAAACCCAACTAAGTTAGCCACATTCATCCCTTTTTCAGCCTTCTGCCTTTCCTCTTCCTCAACACAATAGCTGATCAGCTCAGCTATGTTCCAAGTCCCTTTCTGAGTGTTGTAACTTATCTTAAAAGGACTATATTGAGGAGGCAGTGAAGTCATAATGAAATGCACCAGAAAACCATCCGAGATGGCCATATCGAGTGCCTTAAGCTTATTGGCCATATCACACATGCTCAAGATGTGCTCCCTAATACCACTTTGCCCATTATACTCAGACGTCAGCATTTTCATAATGAGAGTGCTAGCATAGGTCTTAGAGGAGCTCTTAAAATTTTCTTCAACATTGTCGAAGAATTCCTTAACAGTCAACTCACGACCATCCTCATGTTTATCAGGAATTGCACCTTTAATGGCAACAGAGATCGATTGCTTAATGATCATGTTGGCCATTCTGTTGTTCCTATCCCACTTATCGACATTAGAGTTGTCAGCATTGGGAGCAGTAGAAGCAACAGGCCTAGCCTCACGCAAAACTGAGTCATACTCTAAAATGCCAAGTATGACCTGCACCTTTTCCTTCCAGCTAGGAAAGTTGGTGCCATTAAGTGGCTCAATGGTGTTTAGGTAGCCGGTCACATTGTTCACTGAAAATTATGAAAAATTATGTTTCGGTAAATATACACAATAAAGATGCACATAAAATTATAATAATAACCTTACGATGGTTCGATTAAAATTATACAATAAATTTCAATTTGCATCACCGATGGGCAGAAAACAAACGAAATTTATCATTAAACTCGTAATTAAAACAACGATAGTCAGAATTAATTACAAGTATACTCTAACTAAGCTTCTCGATGGTTTCACTTAATTAGAGAGCATCTTAATTGCATACTGGTGGAAAACATAATTTTCAGTGAAATAATGCAAACTAAATAGTAATTAAATCAAATAAATGACTTATGGAAATCAAATAAGCTGGAAAACATAAAAGAATAAAAATAACAAAAAATTTAATAGGCTCAAAACCTCAAAGAAAATAGCCCATATATGCTTTAGCCCGCAGCAGCCCATTAAACTGTGGCCCAGCTAACAGCCTGCAGCGGCTCAACTAACGGCCCAATAGCAGCCCGGCCCACTTGCTGTGCTGCCTAATGCACAAACAACGGTGGCCGTCGATCGCATATCGTGCGGCTGAGAGAAAATCCGAACCGGATCAAAACCGGCCGGTGTAGGGAAAACCCTAACTCCCCTGCATTCCGTCCCGTCGCCGCAGCCCCTCATCTCTCTCCCCCGCTTCCCCCTTTCTCCCTCGATCCCGAGTACCGCCGCCATCCGACCACGCGCTGCCTAGCCGAGCTTCGTCGCAGGCCCTCTCGCCGACGCCAGCGTGCGACCGTGTCGCGCGTGGCTGCGTCAAGAGACTCTGCTACGGGGTGCTAATGGCGAGTCGGTGAGGTGGACACAAGGCGAGCGGCGTCCCGGCCTAGCGACGGCGGTGGCGGCCTGAAGCTGATGGCGCGCCGACTGGAGTCGCGAGGATGGGCTGCGGCGGTCTGATGCCGCAGTCGCTCGGCGCGGTGTCCCGGAGGCACACCGCCGGCTGCACGGGATGCACGCGCGCGGCGGCGACTCATGCCGTGCGTGTGCCCCCTAGCTGATGCAGCCGGTGAGGAAGATGGCCGTGGCGCACACACGGCGTCCTGATGTTGTGCGTCACCATTAACCAGGTAAGCCCCTAATCCCTAGTGTTAGGGTTAGGGTTCACTAATTTGGGGATTTTCGAATTTAGGGATCTTTTCTGATGAATATTTGCAATTCGATTCGATCAAGTGATTAAGAAATTCGGATTTAAGAAAAATCCTATAGACAATTGTATCTACATTAAGATAAAGGTGAAAAATTTGTCATTCTAGTACTCTATGTGGATGATATTCTATTAGCAAGTAACGATAAGCAAATGTTACATGAGACAAGGAGATTTCCATCATCCCATTTTGATATGAAAGATCTCGGTGAGGCCTCTTATGTTCTGGGCATTGAGATTCACCGAGATAGGACCGAAGAAGTGCTGGGATTATCTCAAAAGGCATATATTGATAAAATACTTAAGAGATACGAGATGCAAAATAGTAAGCCCACACCTGTTCCAATAGAAAAGGGCGATAAGTTTAGTGAGAATCAAATTCCTAAAAACCAATTGGAATTAAGTGAAATGAGTAATATTCCTTATGCTTCAGCTGTCGGGAGCTTAATATATGCTCAAGTCTGTATGCGTCCGGACTTGGCATTTGCAACCGGAATGTTTGGAAGATATCAGCAAAATCCAGGAAAGGTCCACTGGATGGGTGTCAAAAAGGCATTACGTTATTGCCAAGGCACTAAAAACTACATGCTTACATATAAGAGATCAAATAATCTTGAAGTTATTGGTTATTCTGATGCTGATTTTGCTGGATGTGAAGATAGTAGAAAGTCTACATTATGATATGTCTTCACTCTAGCAGGAGGAGTTATTTCTTGGAAAAGCTCTAAGTAAGAGTTAACTGCAGCATCGACAATGCAGGCTGAGTTTATAGCATGTTATGAAGCAACTAGACAGGCTGTGTGGCTCAAGAATTTTATTCCGGGCCTTAAGGTTATAGACAACATTACAAAACCGCTTAAGTTATACTGTGATAATCAATCAACAGTATTTTTCATAAAGAACAACAAGTCAAGTGGTGCTTCCAAACACATTGACCTTAAGTATCGTGTTGTCATTGAAAGAGACCAGGATCATACTATAAAGGTTGAGCACAGAAGAACTAATGAGATGCTCGCGGATCCGCTTACTAAAGGCATACCACCTAATCTATTTAAGCAACATATTCTAGACATGGGTCTGGTGGATAGTCTTTAGGTCCTGGTTCAGGGCCGTTATGAACTCCCAATAATGTATAAGCGTTCTAACAAGGTGTCTCAGTGAAACTATGGGTAATGGTTTCCCGGTAGCGAATTAAATGCTACTGACGATGCATTGGTCTAGTATTTACTGTTATACTGAGTGCGAACATTAGTGTGATGCGAACAAGTTGTAGACCGTTCGATCAAGTGGGAGAATGTTGGAAATAAGATGTTATTGTAATCTTCTCGTTCTCCAACCGAGAGGAACTTATTCCTCACGTTTTTCCCCTACGTGATGGAATAGGACTCGTGTTCATGATCGGCAGGACACAGTTTCCTAAACGGACTCTAGGCCCTGCCTCCACAGCTTCATATAAAACTAAGGGTCAGACAAAACCTCCAATGCATCAAAATCAATTAGCTTTAGCCTAAAGATCAAACACCGATTGCTAAGGGAGCTGGAGGAGGTAGAAGTCCTAGTTTGTCCACGACCGGGTCAATGCTGTTGGCATCCAGAAGGCATACGCTACCCGGTGAGAAGCTCAAGTTGCCGATCAAGAACATCACTAGTTCTTGAGTCGGCGTTCGTCACCGACCCTACTACTTTGACGCTGAAACCAGTACCGACTACTTCGACTCAAGAGATTTCCATGGCGGCTACTAACGTTGGTATAAGTTTATTCCACCTAATTCCGCATTAGCAGATTAATTGTGATTTAGGTTATGAGATCCTGTGTTTATGTGCTACTAATGTTGAGCAACAATATTTAACATTTGCGACTTTTTTCTGGGACAGAGGGAGTAAGTTGTTAAGCCCTGTTTAGTTTCTTGAAATCTCAACAAAATTCTCACCTAGAGGACCGTGTCACTTTATTTCTTTTCTTTGTGCACGCAACTCAATACAAAAAATTTTACTTATTTCACCAAAATTTCAACCAACTAAGCAGGACCTCATGACGCATCATGCTCTCGTTCTCGTGCAAACCGGAGCCCATCGGCCCTCGCGCACTCCTGGATCGGAGCATGCGTTGGTTTTTTTCTTCTCTTTTTTTAAGGAACATCATGCGTTGGGTTGGGTCGGCACCTAGACACGCTCGGGTCGCGTGCACCTGTCTCTCTCTTTCTGGTGCCGCCTAGCGCCTCGTTCGTTTGGCTTATCAGCCACCGGCCAACAGTATTATTCTCTCAGAACAAATCAGCCACCAGCTACCAGCCAGCATCACTTTTCTCTCAGAATAAATCAGCGCCAGCTATCAGCCACCAGCCAGCTGAACAGGCCGTAGGACTGGCATAAAAGTTCGAGGCTCGTGAGTTAACTCAGTTTGTTCATAGATTTGGCTTGATTTAACTCGGTTCGATCTTTAAACGAGCCGAGCTGAGTCTCAATTTCAGTTCGTTTTCTTAACGAGTCAGCTCGTGAACTGCTTGTGATATGTTCGATTAGCTCGTTAGACTCGATAAAGATAAAAATACCAAAATTATTGTTTTCACGAGAAATATACTCAAAATTTCTCAGCGTATGGCTTCATAGGTGCGGGCGTGCCAGTATACAATTTGTATACAAAATATGTACGAGGGTGTGTGGATAAATCAAGCATGTCAAGAACATAAGAGACACCAATTTTACGTGGAAAACCCTTACGGGTAAAAAACCACAGTCACCCGAAGGCAAACTTCACTATATCAAAATGAGTTACATGGCAGGGGATTAACAATGAGTCACTAACTCATCCCGTGCAATTTACAAAAGATATATGAAGTGAAACATAACTATTGTGGTGTCCACCTCGTCATCGAGATATTGCAAATCCCATCCTTTTTCTTTTGACATGTATCCATGTACGTACTCAGACGATCGTGTAGCTCTTGATTCCTAGAGCCTCGAGAGAACCCTAGTTAATTACATCAGCAATCGACACTTGCAGAAAACCTCCGATTAAGCTGTGTCATGCAGTTGTCATCATCGATCCTCTTTTTTCTTGTACTCCATAGGTGTGTGCTGCATAAAAAGATAAAGAAAGAGAAAAGAAGCCAAGCGACTTCATGACATAATCCATCACATCTCGTGTTCAGCTAAAAGATTCACAAGATGAAAATGTTCGGCCTCGTCGGTCACGAACGAAATATGTCCGCCTCATCGGTCGGGACATAAAAGAATTTTCCGACCTCGTCGGTCACGGAAGAATGACAATAATAAATAATAGATATGAGATCTTTAGCCAAACATGAGTGTTAAGGAATATCATCTGTATAATTTACTTCCTTTCTCTTTCTTTGTATACCTGCAAAAAGAATCTACTACGAATTATATGGCATGATCTATCTCATAGATCGATCTGCTCTGTAGTGTGTGCATGCAAGCACGTCCACTGATTTTTTTTATTATCCATCGAAGCCTCCTATACATGCAAAATATTTAGCATTGCCATCTTTGATGGCATGCAGATAATCTGTAGATTTGTTTATCTAAATGTCACCATAGAGAGATGTAATCTCTTAGCCCTCCATACATCTGCAAAATATCTAGCACCACCGTCTTGGTGACGTGCTAACTTTATAGATCTGCCCTGTATACACATGGTCTCAGACATAATCTTTCCAAATTCTCCTCACACCTGCAAAATAAGAAAAACACCTACATGCCCCCATTGGAGAGCAGCCTTTTCCCAGATCCTGCAAGAACCACTAGCGCTAATGGCACCTCTGTATCTATTTTCATCACAAGTACATATGACCCATTATTGAACCTCAGGCTCTTCACCAGAAGCCAGTAGCAAGTACGGAGAGTTCATATCATGGCCTTGCCATTGTAGGCACATCCCTGCGAAGGAGGAAGAAAAGTTGACAGGCTCCAAGACCATGTCAGACACACTCACCATGAGACGCCATAAGCACGGCGGAGTGGGAGCACAGATGATGACGAGATCGACACCTCCGAGACGACGAGACCTACTCGCGGCGGCAAGGAAGTGCTTCTGGTGGATGGGTGAAGAACGTGGTGTGGGTGTATGCGTGCTGTAGATGACGTGTGTGCGGCGGCTGTGTGTGTGTTTTCTCCCAGCTCCAACCTTCAACTTAGAAACCTGCAAACAAAGAAATACGTAGGCCTTGCCATGCCGATGGGCATTGATCGCGCTTGCGAGCCGCAATGTTCCTGCAAGAAAAGAGGAGAAGATGTGCTGGCCATGATGCATGCCGCACAATAGAAGAGGCGCACTCGCTACCGCCGGCCGGCGACGTCCTCCGAGAGGGCACCTCATGGTGGCGGTGCTCTACGTGTGCAGGTGCGATTTCTGGGGAGCTCCCCCAAAGCCCCCCTCCTTCTCCCTGCTGCAGCGCAGAAGACAATATATAGAGGGAGGATAGGTCAAGTGACCCCCGGCGCCTGGGAGGTGAGCGCCGCCACCGTACTGTTGCGGCGCGGCCGAGATAAGAGGAAGCCGTTGGCTCGGCGCGTCGCAGCCATGCATATTCAAAATTCGAACGCACGTCTTTATCCTCCAGCTCCTTCACGCAGCTCCAACACGTTAAACATCCTGGACACAGTAGCCCAACGAGAGAAGGCTCGATCGTACGTTACGTAGCAAGGCTTCGACGTGCCGGCCGACGCGTAGTCGTATACGTATTTCATACAGCCATTAGCATACATGGGCCGGCCGTAAATTATGAAAGGCTGCGTCCTAAATAGAAGAAGGGCCTTCTCATGTATTTTCTCCTGGCCATCACACCCATGACCCATGTATATACGATTAATCTCATGAGTAGTATGTATTTTTAATAATCTAGCAGCCACCGGTTCACGATGCCATATTAAAATTCAATTTGCCATTTGAAATAAACCGGATGATATTTAGCCTCATTAGTAATTGTGATGGCGTGTGTTGACTTGCACTTGAATTATATTAGTCCTTCTCCAAATATCACTAGAATACATGAACAATTATATAAAACAGATAAATGAATCTCTTTTCCGTATATGAGCATAAAAAAAACTCATCTTACAATTATTTTTTATGAATAAAGTTTAATTACTATCATTTGGATAAAATAATCTTATTGTTCAACTTGTAAGTCAAATTTGATACTAACTAAGTCTATTTGAGCTCTCAAATATCTATATTATCCTATTTTATTGACTTATCTTACATATTTTCATAATATAATTATAAATTAAACTTTTAAATATTGTTAGCATACTTAAACTATCATATATTGATTAATATTATTTTTTATCATAATATTAATGTTAAATAATTGTAAGCTCGTGAGCTTAACGAGCCAGCTCGAACTTTCAAATGAGCCGAGCCGAACTCGATTTTTAGCTCGTTACTTTACCGAGCCAAGCTGAGCTCGGCTCGTTATCAAACGAGCCGGAACGAGCCGAACCTTAACGAGTCGAGTTGGTTCGTCAGCCACCCCTAGTGCCGACACGGCCAACGGGCCGGCCGCTTGCTGGCTTGTTCTGCGCCGCGGCCAAACTCCTGGCCTCCGTCAAGGACTGGTGCACGTGATCACAATTCGCAACGAAGTCTCGAGAGATTTCAAAACATAACACTCAATTCATACATTTTTCAAAAATTGACAACCCTATCACAATGACACATAAGGTCACTCTGAGTCAGTGATATGTGAGTCATGGTGTTAAATTTTAATAAGATTACCAATTGAGTGCCATGTTTTGAATTTTCGTCTCAAAGGAAGCAAGGAGGAGTTCTCCGCCGTCCAGCCGAGGCGACGCGCACGGCGAGGAAACGGAATAGTGATCGCGCACACCAATCCTTAAGCAACAGCGTGAACAAGCTTGCTTCTAATCTAAATCCAAAAAAGAAAGAAAAAAAAACAAAGCAGCGTGAAGATAGCGTCACATGTGAAAAACCGAAAGCTTATTGCTTAATTAAGCGGATCGGATCGGGACAGCGGAGATTTGAGGGTCTACCGTCTCCCTCCCTCCACGCCGCGTCCTCCCTCCCGCACGAAACCACCGCGCTCCGGCCGAGCCCTAGCCACCACCCCCGCCCCGCCCATTCATGGTGGGCGGGCCGTGAGTGAGATCTCTAGGGAGGCTCGTGGGCTTTGTCGTCGAGGCGGTAGGGGAGGGGATGGGCGGCCGGAACAGCGCCGCGGCGACGCCGGTGCTGCTCAACGTCTACGACCTCACGGGCGCCAACGATTACCTCTACTGGCTCGGCTTCGGCGTCTTCCACTCCGGAATCGAAGGTTTCCGTGGCGATCTATCCTTTTGTTTTTTTTTGCTTCTCGGCGTCGGTTCCGTGGATTAACAGCTCCTGTTTGCATATACTTAATTAGCACGATGCTGGTTTGAGAATAGATTTTTCGCCGTTGCTGCTTTATGGTCAAATTTGCTGTTTGTAACAAGCAGGACAATACATTCTGCGAAACAAAATATATTGTAATGTGTGATAAAAAAAAGGGGACATTCCACGGGGATAGAAGAATACAGATTAAATTAGACTGGAATAGCAAGAATTTCAGGATAATTGTACATAACGTCTGTCTTGGTGTGAAAAAACCGACCACTTTGCTCCGCTTAATTTTGTATTGTCATCCACTCATCTTCATAGGTTTAGGAAACTGTGGATTCACCAAACAATCAGCATCTTCCCCACCTAGATTAAATGCCTGGATCAACACCACTAAATCTTGATCCCATGGTGTCAGTTTTCAGTATCTATTAAACAAAGTCTTTAGCACTATTTTTTTTCTTAATTCCTTTTCTTTTTTCAAAATGAGCAGTTCATGGCACAGAGTATGGATTTGGAGCCCATGACTTCCCATCCAGTGGCGTGTTTGAGGTGGAATCAAAGACATGCCCTGGCTTTGTCTATAGAAGAACGGTGTGGCTAGGCACAACAGACATGTCTCAGGAGGAATTCCGCTCGTTTATTGAAAAACTTGCGGGGAAGTATCATGGGAACACATATCATTTGATTAATAAGAACTGCAATCATTTCACGGATGATGTCTGTCAGAACTTAACTGGAAAACCCATCCCTTCCTGGGTGAATAGGCTTGCAAGAGTAGGTTGGTATTGGTCTCACACTCTCACTGGCAATGTGTTTGTTTCCTTTATTAGTTGAAAATATAGCCAGCTGACTGTATTTTGTCTTGGAAATTTAGGTTCAGATTTTTATTGTCTTCTACCAGAAAGTGTTCAAGTTTCTCCTGTGGGCTGTGTCCCAACTCTTCGTCAAAATTCTGGTTAGTATCTACAAACTATCACTTGCACATTTCTGTTTCCGTGACTTCCAAGGTGGCCTGTCATGCCGAATTCTGTCAACCTAAGAGGATTAGCTTGTGTGGGTATGTGCAATTTAACTTGGCTTATAATTTCAATGCTATGCTATGCTGCTTTCTTGAAATGTGTCACTGTCAGGCATGTTTCTGACTAGGATTAAATTCTCTGTAGTCTTTTGCATTGTTGTGACAATTTTACCTTTTTTCTTGCAAGACAGTCTATTTTAAATTTCATTAATTTAGTTGTATGTGTTTGCACTCTCTCCATGGTTGTTATTACTTATGTGCCAATCAGAATATCCCACATGTTTCATATGTCATCCTATCATATACAACTACAAGCATTCTTCAAGACATCAGGGAATTTTTCTGATGCAAAAACAGAGGGGGGAGATTCCAAATACATCTTCCACTATTTATAAGGTTTTTACTGACCATTTCATTTGTTTCTCAGATGATGAATTGCATTCAATACATTCACCTATCATTGAGGACAGCGACAATGATGAGGATGAGGCCAAGCACCTGCTGCCAACTCCAGCCAATGATATGCATTCTGTAGATGTGCCGCCGAAGCTAGCGAAAGATCTCCTCTGAATTGCTCAGTGTTCATAGGCAGGCACCTCCCATACTGTAACTACAAGTGGTGTAACTGTTGGTGCTAAAGGGATACTCTAGATGGCTTGACGGCAGTACAGTCGAGCTTGCCACTGGTTGTAGCTATACACAGATGGAATTGGCCGTCTTCAACAGAAGATGAAACTCTTTAACTATACTTGCTGTTTACTGGTTAGCACTGCTTTTCTGTCTTTGTACCGGCAGCAGCAGGTGGTTGTCATCCATGGTAGATTGGTAGCAGATGTTACTGTGTCATTTAGCGAAGCTGGAAATCGCAAATGGGTTCCCAGTATCTGTTAGGACCGATGATGTAAAATATTGCATAGAGGGATGCTTTACTGAGCCGGGTCTGTATTATCTGTAATAAGTTATCACAGAATGGGGTTCACGTACATGTCTATTGGGTACTAACCTCGATTTTGTTATGCTGCGTAAGCGCCTGTAATGACAGGTAGAGAACCTTGTCTTCGCCACAGAGGTTTGCTGACGAGTTCTCCCAGAGAAAAACCTCGATTTTGTTATGCTGCGTAAGCGCATGTAATGACAGGTAGAGAACCTTGTCTTCGCCACAGAGGTTTGCTGACGAGTTCTCCCAGAGAAAAAGATGCTGACAAATGAAAGATGTCCAGCACAAATTTTTCATGTCTAAATTGGCAAGCATTACTTAAACGAGCTTATCTTCTGCAACGTAGTCAAGATTGTTAGCTGTCGTCATGTACTAAATTTTCATCTTATTTTGTACTGCGATACACGGTTGTCGGGTAGGGTTTGTTTATTAACAACGTTGAATCAACCATCATACAGATATAGAAAGGACCACCTGCTAAATTTCTATGTTACTAGTGATGTCGCCAATGCAACAGCTCCTTTTTTTTTACACACATTCACATCATATCTGCAGCATGCGCTCTAAAATACACGCACGCCGTATCAGGAACACCACTAAATAACTAAACATTTATAATGACAAGGATAGCCTTAACATTACATACATCATACAAACATATATGGGTACAAATAACTAAATGAACCAACGAGCATACAACCACGAGTGTTTCTCCCCTCTATATACTTCCATCAGTGACTTGAATCTTTGATGCCTGGTATTTCCATAAACATGTCAGGCTCGGCGACTCGGCAGTTAGCAAATGACATCCTGGTTTACGTCTCTTTCCAGAGACAAGGGTTACTAGAGAGTAAAATGGTCAATCATATGCTGTATGACATCGGCACCTTCGCCATGCATCACAGGATCCTTCACCTGTTAAAATTCCATTCAAAGGCAGGTTTCAGCTTCAACAAAACTTCCGCAAACATCAAGTGGTCGCTAAATTGCTGACAGAGGTAGCTAAAGACAATACCTGAATCACACTATGTGCAGCAGATCTTACTTTGCTGTTATGGAAGCTAACATCTACCTTTTCCCATGACACACGCTTAAGTCCTCTTAAAAGACGTTCTGTAAATTGCAATAGAAGTCAGCTTATCAATCATCATGTGCAATTTCTCCAGTATGGAACAATGCAGCCATGATACAGGTTGCATCTTATGATCCCTTGGGTCATATACCAAAATGTATATTTTCCTCTATACAGAAGAAGCATATTCTAAATTCCTAACCCACTGAAAATATGAAGATTTGGAGAGCTTTCACTGGACGACATATGTGGGGACCGGTAGGCGGTAACTCATGATGGATGCATGATAGAAAACGGTGACAATACAATATGATTCCACACATATGTGGGTTCTACTACAGAGCAGCATACCCATGCTAGTCAACAGACTGTCACATTGGACATGTCTAAATCGATCTGGATGGGTTTAGAAGACTATCTTTGAAAATCATCTCATTTGTAAGCATATCGATGGAACCTGTGTTCCACCAAAACAGTGTGGAGTTGCAAGCAACTAAGGGACCCATGTAACATGCTATACAGTCAGGGACCCCATGGGCATCAAACATCTAGAACACGATAGATAAAGACCATGCTCCTATGTCTGAGCTACAAAGAACTGAGAAACCACGTTTTTTTCCTCCAGAGATTGAGATAGTATCATTTCAATTTCTCAATACACAGCTTATTGCAGCCGTATGAAACCTGGTGGTAGGGTGTGTATCCTAACCTCCCGCAAACTGAGCTAGGCATTCCTTTTTATTTTCATGCTTAATTTGGAAGCTCCATTCACTTTAAGCCTACATAAACTAAGTTCATTCCCAATCTGGCAATATCAACAGGCAAGAAAGGACTGTCTGTCCCCTCAAACTATCTTTTATTATCCATAGGCAAAATAATCATTATTAAATTAAATTAACATGGAAACATCAACCACATATAGTGTGTGAACTGATGTTATAAAAAAAATCCAATATGTTTTCTTTAAAAGCAGAGAAGCCTTTCTTAAAACACATAATCACATTATGGAAAATAAGCAGGAAACAGATCCAACAACTTCTAGCATGCCTTCCATTTAGATATTGTCAGGATACACAGACCAGGGAAACAGCACTATTTCTGAGGGAGAGGAAGAAACTAGGAAGCAAATATGCTAGTGTCTGTCGGTACTCACAAAATATGTTGGGTTTTGCAGCATTGCCAACTTAACCAAATTTGCCTTGAACTTTTGTATTATACTAACACTCCATATTGTGCATAAAAGGAGATCAATCACAAATCATGAAACAAGGACATGTTTATATAGTCCAAGCACAAATACAAACCTTCTAGTGTGCTGTCCGTGTCCACACATTGGTTAGGAGTTTCTGCTTTGGATAGTTCCTCGTATACAATATGCGGGTAAATCTTGTTGGTTGAATCAACCCACTACAAGAATATAATTAAATGAATATTATAAATGGAAGATTGAAAGACCAAACCAAAGAAGACAACAAAGAACACTGCATAAGGTTTACCTTGGGTAATTCCGAATCTTGTCTGATGGATGATGTCCTCCACCCAACAATATCTTAATCAACATTCAGTTATGGAAAAAATACTTAAACAAAATTCTTATTACTAAAATACTACTATGATTAGTTATACGATTAGTTATGGAGTACACGATAATTTTAGGTGTGAAGTAAGGATACGATCATGACGAGCATTGGAGTATGCAACTCGTCGTCTGAATGCTCGCAAAGCAGACCTACACCAACAAATTGGTAAGCTACAAATATTCATAATCCAAGCACATAAAAGCAGTTGCGGAAAATAAGCATACATGAACTGTAGGTCACCGCAATTGTCCACCATGCGTTGCAGCAATGGAGGCTTTCCATCATCATTATCAGTAAGAAACAGGTGTTTGCCAGTTCTTCCAAATATCAAATGAATGATGCAGCATGCAAAATTTTCGATTGCAGTAACCCCAAAAAGGAAAGGAACCTGTATAGTTCAAACAAAGATCAAATTTCAGTCGTACCTGAAACATTCATGTTACAAGTACCAAAATGCTTCTGCCAAGCCTTATCACTCAAGCAAGTTAGTTCTTTTTTAAGAGATCAATTTGCAAGTTTGACCTTCAACATGCAAGGATGACATATGGCTTCTCGTTTCTGATTGCAATGATGAAAGGCAAAACTTAAGCTACAAGAGTACCTGCTTATTTCCTCTGGAACCAAGATGTGGTGACGCAACAGTTATGAAGTTCACTGCTTCAAGTCCATGTATTGTACCTTTGTTGCTGTCACTCAAACTTTGTGGAGCGTTTTCGGATGTTTGTTTAGGTGGCCTGTAGAGTCTTCCAATAGCGTATCTAGCAACCAATCCTCCAACTGAATGTGCAACAAAAGATATCTTTTTGATATATGGTCTTCTGTTGATTTCTTCAATAACCTGCCTTACTAAATTTTGTCATTAATTTGCATAAGGAACACATAAAGTAGAGCAGAAGAGATAGTCAGAAAACAATCAAGAAGCATAATCGAAGAACTAACCTCTTCTGCCAATCGTTCACCCATCACATCAATACCATCTAAAGTTAGCTTATACATGTTGCGGTTGCTGCCTACAAGGAAAAGTACCATTCAAATAACCATAAGAAATGGCTATGAGTGGTAACATTGTTCTTGTCTATTTTATAAATAATACTTGATGTATGATTCAATTGCAATAATATAAGTCATGATACAAAGAGATCATATGTTATGTTCAAGAATACAAAAATGTATTCAGTTTGTGATAACATAGAAAAACCATCACAATAATCTTCAATAATGCGCCGTTTTTGCATTTCAAAAAAAAAAAGTGTTGTTTTGCATGATCAGTTGCACATGACCAGGTATATGTTCTACAAGAAAATAAGATTCCAAGAGCCCCACAAAACATAGAATATAGATAAAGCTCCCATGGCATTTCTTTGTAAGCAGAAAAGCATAGGAATGATAAGCCAATCATTTGTATGAACGGCACAGAATCTGCCAACAAGGAGCAACTTTCTTAGTAGTTCAACCAACATACCAAGTGCTTCATGAGTAAAGGTTGGACACCACTGGCCATCCAATGCATTAATAGTTCAACACTAAGATTAAGGATCGGCAAATGTGATGCTAAGATGTCAAATTGGACTTCATAAGAGTACAATACAGTGGGAGGTGTGCCGATACAGAACTCATAGCTAATGAAACACTATTTTAAATATTAATACGAAGTGATGAACAGGCAGACTAAATTGAGAGAGAGCTTACAATGAACTATGACTTTGTCTGAGAGAAACTTATCAAACTGCTCAGCTCCAAACTTCCAATCTGCTGTGCTGTACAACAAATAGGGAGTAAAAGGATCAATACAGCTGCACAAAACAATCAAATGGCAACTTCCATAAAAGAAAGATAAGTAGGAGCATCGGTAAGGATCAGTTACATCAGTATTATATGGCCGAACTGCATGTACATGGTGAACTGGTGTGAATGCACGAAAATTTACCAAACGGTGTTTCACTTCGGTATTCAGTTATTTATGTACTCTGAATTCATCATCGCCGCAGCTAACTGGATCGACCAACCTACCTAATTCGTACAGATCACGTAGCGTCTTCGCAAGGCACACCTCAATTCAGTTTGTTAAGAAGACATTTTAGATAATCAAATTAATTGCTACTCCGCTCATAAAAACATTTCGAGACTCGCAGCACGCTCACCTACCGAGCTGCTCTCGCAAACAGCTGCTTCAGGATAAAATTTCGAATACAGATAATGATCAGGCAAATCAGAGAAGCTTATTATTATAAGTCGAAATCCCCCAAAGTTCTCGAAACAACCAAAAGGTTCCCCACGAGAAAAACGTACGGCAATTGTGAGCGTCACGGAGAAAAGGCGAGCCCAATCTCAATTACGAGATCAAATGGAAGGGAATTCAGCAACAGCCACGCGACTAGCCGTACCTCCCGACGATCCCGTGGACCATGACCACCAGGTGGTCGGGCCCGGCTCCGGCCGGCGCCGGGTCCTCCTCGGCCGCCGCCTCCTCCCGCCGGTCTCCACCTTCCATGTCACCCATTCACCCCCTGCACACGCACGCACGCACGCACGCGAACCAGCGGAAACGAGCGGGGTGGAGGGCGGGAGGAGGAGCGCGGCGGAGACGGAGAGGGAGGGTGCAGTGCACGGGGGAAAAGGGTAGCTGCGCTTAAAAGGGTGGTGGGTCGGGTCTGGCTGGTTTGGCGAGTGGCGACGCGGAGGAGGAGCGGAACGGACGAGGAGAAGAAAACGGCTTTCCTGGGAGCGAGCGGATTGGTGTGGAGGGTGGCGTCTGGTTGGAGAGTGACAGGTGGGGCAGGCCACAAGGAGGCGGCCACCTGTCAGTTCGACCTGGCGGAGCCCGGAGGCCGCAGCGGCCTGCCAGGGAAGAACGCAACCGCCAACCACCGGAGGTTTGACGAGAGCATTAGACCTGAGCATTTTGAGCCCGGCCTGGGCCCGGCTCGCGCCAGGCCCGCCCATGGACCTTACTGGACGGGCGTGGGTAGAGATCTTGAAGCCCGTGAAAAAAAATCTAGGCCCGAACCCGGTCCGAAATACTGTTTTTAGTTGTTTTACACTATAAAAGTGTAGGCAGCCCGCCCAAGTCCGGGCCCGGCCCGAGCCCGGCCCGAAAACTGAGGCTCGACAAGTCCTCTGGGACGGTCATGAGTAGGATTTTCTCGGTCCGAAAAACCCGGGTTTTTTTTCGACCTGGCCCGACCCGTGAAATGCTCAGGTCTAGAGAGCATGGTGCCGGCGGTTTCCAACAGCAAACAACAGCATTGCTCCCTCAGTCTCACACAACTTATCGTTAATTTTTTATCATAACATTTGATCATTTGTCTTATTCAGTAAATATGCAAAACGTTCAATTTTAAACTACCTTTGATGGTGAAGTAAATCACAAAAAAAACGATGTATGCATAATTTTTTAACAAAACGAACCGTAAAATGTTGTTATCAAAAGTTGAAAGTAATTTGAAACCAAGGGAATACTTGCGGTGCTTAATTGCTTGAATTTTATTATTTCAAATCTTATTTACCACACGCTTGTGCCATTTCATTTAGGAAAAAAATAATTTACGTAGCAGGTCGTTTTGATTATTCTAAAATGGTCTACAATTTGAAATGGTAGGAGCAGCTAGTATAACTTTGTAAAAGGCTAGCAGGAGTTAGCGGCAGCATCCAAAGAGGAAGACAAATAAATGCCTCAATGCTTGTGAAATTGGGTTTGTCTTCAATTGGCAATGTGTTGACAACACTCACAAGTCACACACAGCATGTCCTATTTATCAGGCGGTGCTTGGGCGTCGAAGGCAAGCGTTTATTCCTGGGGCTCCACTTCTTCCACACACGGCACACCAATCAACCGAAGCGGGAAAATGAGTATCACAAGTTCACAACAAACTCTATGGTTGTCGTCTGCTTTATCAGTTTGATGCTTGACACCGCGCACGGTTTCGTCGCAGCACGCATGTTCAGTGCACGCAAGCCGAACCACGGACTCTCGGACCACACACGCACGGTCGAGCGAGACCTGAATTTTGCGTGCACACAGATCCTCCGAGTCCGACGCGGGCCGTCCTCAGCACAACGTGCACCCGTAAGCCAAGTTAACACATTCCAGCGAAAACGTTTAAGGTCCCGTTTAGTTGGTGAAATTTTTGATGAAAATTGTGAAATTTTTGCATTTAGAAACATGTTCGGTGAGAGATAGCACGGTCTCCAATATAAAAGTTTTGAAAACTTTTGGGGAACTAAACACTGCCGAAGCTCTGGCTGTCTGCCTAGTGTGTTTGAAGCTATTGTTTCACCACCGAGTATCGCAAGCTGCCGGTACTTTCAGAAATTAACATCAGTGCAGTCGCGATCAAGGGAGTAAAGTGGGTGTTTGGTTCTCAGGAACTAATGCAGGAAGCAAAACGGGGTTCAAAGAGAGTTGTTTCTTCTTCTCATTGATCGTGAAATTTCTCGGAAATAATCCACACAGGGATCTCTCGATTTGTTACTGTGTTGCCGAAAAAACAACTATACTCGGTTTCTTGTTATTAAATGTACGGTGCCATTTATTTATAAAAAAAGTAGAAAAAGTTTAGTATTATGAGTAGAAAAAAAAGCTATCCTATCATGATGGCTATCAAAGTTATATTGGATGTGAGTAACGTGGAGCACGGCTCGTGCTAGTTCGCCGGAGGTGTGGAGAGGGCAGTGAGCTGAGCTCCTGCGAGTGTGTCACCGTGGATGCATTTAGGGGCTGTTTGGTAGCCAGCCACAGCTGGCCACGCCACAGGCCACCCCGCCACAGGTTGCGGCGAGCATTTTTGCCGTCACACACCACGGGCTGTCCTGCTGTTTACTGTTCTGTGGCGGTACTGTAGCGAGGCGAGAGTTACTGTAGCGAGGCGAGTTGTGGCTGGGAACCAAACATCCCCTTATGCTCCTAGCAAGCCGTTCCAAAGCTTTCGATCATGACCGCAGCCAGCAGATGAGATTGTTCTCATATCTCAGCAAAAGCTCCAGAGACCAAGCAGTCGCTTTCTTCTCCTTCAATTCCGGTCCCATCTTCTCTCCACATCAGATTACGAGAACAGCATCATCATCTCAAACAGCCGTGAGCCGTCGCGCCGCGGGTAGCTAGATGCTCCGTGGCCTCAACCTCCTGGCGATTTAATCCGGATCTTCGGTGTGGATGGATTAGGTCGTCTAATAAATCCATCAACCACAAGTGTAAGCTATGGTTGGCACGAATTGAAGAACCTCAGTTTATTTTTTTATTTTTGATTGGAAAAAATACTAGAAGTATAAAATTATGCTTCCATTATTGATTAGGCTCAACTGTCACGCGACTATTCTGTTTGCTCGCACGCTTGACTCTTTCAGTTAGGGTTGGTCCCGTCGCTTATCCGTTCCACGTCAGCTCCCAGGCAGCGGGCGTATCATCAGTTCATCACGTACGGAGTATGTCGCGGCCCCGTCCGTCCTCGTGGGTGGGTGACCGGTGGGCGGTGGCCACTGGCCACGCCCCCACGCGACGCGATCGTTGGCAGAGACGAAAGCCCGGATATTCAATTCGGAGGAGGTGAGTCCGGGCGGAGGTATGCCGGCGTAGTATGATGGGTGGCACTAAATTAAAAAATAAGTGATTAATTCTATTTAAATACTAATATTTTTTAATGGTTTAACTAAATTAAAATCCGATTGCATATTAATATTTTTTATAATTAAATCTACAAAACAAGATATCACTTGACCATGTTTCGTCAGAAAACAAAAATAACATATAACAAATTTCTTAAATATTTGGTTTACGACGCATTCAACCTTGTCAAATTTTGATCATGATCAAATTATGAGAATGATGAAATTCTAGTTAAGTTACATTTGGATTTTAATATACGAAATAAGATATTACTTAACCATGTTTCGTCACAAAATAAAAATAGTAACTATGTTATTTTTATTTTTGTGACGAAACATGATCAAATATGTTATTTTCTTTTTTGTGACCAAACATGATAACTATACTATTTTTATTTTTATGACGAAACATAGTCGAGTGATATCTTGTTTCGTAAATTTAATTACAAGGATCATTAATATGCAATCAGATTATAATTTGGTTAAACTATTAGAATGATATTAGTATTTGAATAAAACTAATCAACTATACTTAGATTTTCGTGCAACCAATACAGGGTCTCCCCGTGACCTCCGCATGGGCACACCTCTGCGGAATCTTCACGCCGCACCAAACCACTTTGCCGTGCCCGTGCAATCCCGTTCCAGTTTGAACTAACGTTTCCACTTTGGCACTATTTACCGATCACCACTCTCTCTCTCTCGCTCGACCCTCCGCCGCCCCCTCCCGGGCCCCTCCCGCCGGCGCCCTCGCCGGCGGCGAGAAGGGCAGGAGGCCCCATAAACCTGTAAATCTAGCTATCCTACTACTATTAGTACTACTTTTCCCTGTTGCGTTCATGGCTTTTTCCCCTGTGGCTTTCTCCTTGGGTAGCGCCGCTGCAGCCGCCGCTGTCGTCGCCGCCTTCTGCGGCCTCCTCGTCGTCGTCTCCGTCGCCCCCCAGGTTAGTACCCTTCTAATAAAGTCATCCCCTCCAGCAGATCCATGTTCGTCCCTCTTCGCCCTACCTGCTGGAGATCCACCTCCGTCGCCCATCTGCATCTCCACCCTGCTTTTGCCGATGCGGCTCAAGGCTTCGCCGGTGGTTGTTCCGATGCACCCGCTCCCCCTCCGGAGTGGCTGGCGTCGTGGAACGCGTCAGAGCTCTTCTGCGGATCTGATTTTTTCAGATCTGTCTCCACCGCTGTGTCGCCAAGCTTCCGTCTTCGACTGTCGCACCGCTTCTTCAGTGGTTGTTCCAACGACATCTCCCAGTCGTTGTCGAACGCACCAGGGAGCTCCTGCCTCAGTCTTCGCCTTCGCCCAAGTCTCGAAGCAGCTCTCTTATCCGCCGCAGATCCATGCCGACTCAAGCTGCAGATCGCGAATGATTGTTCCGACGGCATCTCCTCCTTCTGGGGTGCGATTTGGAGGCCTTTCATCTACCGCCGACGCCAACGACTATACGACATCCTAGTAGGCCGGTGTGCCCTTCTTCGGCCTGTCGCCCTTCCTGCAACCACCACCTTGTGCGGCCCTTCATCGGGTGCATGCACCTTGCCGCCTTTGCGACCCATCGCTGGAGAGCTCGTCGTCGAACGCTCCGCTCTGTTCTGTGTGATTCCGATCTGTGGACCTTGTTGCATTTCTGGTCTTCTGCGAGGACCTTTTTGTAATTCTGCTGCTTAAGAGATAATATATGTTTGTCGTAAAAAAAAGGGGCAGGAGGCGCCGAGGCGGAGCTCGATCGGCACGCCTGCCAGCCGGTGGCCGGCTGCGGTGCGGCGCGCTGCCGTCCGGTTCGGCCAGCTGACCATCGCGGCCGGCCGTTTTGTCGGTGGGACGGCAGCCGAGTCGCATCGCAGAAAATCGGAGCACACCAGGATGGTGCGTTTGCCTGTGCGTTGCTGCAGGCTGCAGCCGATGCGTGCGTGTCCGCCTGAGAACGTGCGAGGCAACAGATGCACTGCTGGCGGTGTCGAGGTAGCTGGATGCCTGCCGATGTCGGTTGGGGCATCAGCCGCGGCTCTGGCTGGTTCGTAACTCGAAATAATACTCCTGGGTTTAAGTGTTTATTAACTTTTTCTGTTCACATTTAACCGTCCGTCTTATTAAAAAATGAAAATATTATTTATTTTGTTATGCATGTTTTATCATCGTATACTCCCTCTAGTCTATTTTGCAATTAAAAAACCCATTTATGCAAGGTTTATTTGTGTTTTTACATTGGGAAAGTACTAACTCATTGCTTCGGCATTCGTTCGAGGAATAAATACTTCTCACACATTTCTCTGGAAATTAATGACGGGAGGGACTTGATTTATTTTTCTTGGTCTTTGAGTCAAGTAGAAATAGATCTTGGATAAATGGATCGAGGGCAGACCTGACCATGGGCCGCCCGACCCAACCCGCCCGAAAAAACCTGACCCGATCGTGTGACGGGTCGGGTGCGGACCGAAATTTTCACCCGAAACAAGAAAAAAAACCCGACCTAACCCGAAAAATATAACTAAAAAACCCGAACCCGACCCGACCCGACTGTGTCACAGGTCGGGCGCGTGCCATGAATTTTGACCCGGTAACCCGACACGACCCGACTCGAACCTGACACGACCCGACCCATGATCAGATCTATAACCAGTTCAGCTGGCTGGTGGCTGATGGCTGGTGCTGATTTGTTCTGAGAGAAAAGTACTGCTGGCTGGTAGCTGGTGGCTGATTTGTTCTGAGAGAATAGTACCGCTAGCTGGTGGCTCATAAGCCAAACGAACAGGACGCTAATCGAGGGAGTATATTTTAAATACATCATAATTATTTTTATATTTTCATAATTTTTTTAATAAGACAAACGGTCAAACGTGATGCGTAGAAATCGAGAAATAATTATATTCAGAGACGGAGGGAGTAAGTACAAGTTCACGGCAAGGACGGAGAATTAGAGACTGGAACCAACAATAGCACTGTCTAACTGAAAACATCCTGTTTAGACTTCAGAGTTCGCCCAATGCCCCAAGCCCCCAACGCATTGCCCGTGCCCGTGGCCACTTCTTCGTGATCTGCATGTTGGATACGGGGGCAGCTTTCGCTTGAGCTAGATGAGCCGCAGTGTTTGGATACCTCAAGGAAGGAATCAGCTGGAAGCCTGGAACGCATCGCACCGTTGCCACTTCAGCTACCTCCTCCATTCTTTGGTTATCTGCATGTTGAACTATGCCCGGGCTCTGTCATGGTTCTGACGAAATCAGCAGTCAAAGAGTCGCTAGTTGAATGGAGATGGCTTCGTCAGAAAAAGAAACACTTCCGCGATGGGTTCACACGAGCATACGATTCTGTAAACGCGATGGGAAAGGGGATATTCATTTGGGCGGAGGTGTGGCGGAGAGTTTTGATCGGTGGCACGAAATTTAAAAATGAGTGATCAGTTGTATTCAAACATTAATATCTTTTTAATGGTTCAACTAAATTAAAATCCGATTGCATATTAATATTTCTTGCAATTTAATCTACAAAACAAGATATTATTGACCATGTATCGTCACAAAACAAAAATAACATATAACAAAATTTCTTAAATGTTTGATTTGCGGTGCATTCAACCATGTCAAATTTTGATCATGATCAAATCATGAGAATGATGAAATCATAGGTAAGTTATATTTGGATTGTAATCTTATCAAATCTTGTCAAATATATGGAATTTACATGTTTTTTTTACGGAACATAGTCAAGGGATATCTTGTTTTGTAGGTTTAATTGCAAAGAATATTAATATTCAATCGAATTTTAATATACGAAATAAGATATTACTTAACCATGTTTCATCACAAAATAAAAATAGCAACTATGTTATTTTTATTTTGTGATGAAACATGGTCAAATATGTTATTTTTATTTTTGTGACGAAACATAGTTAAGTGATATCTTGTTTTGTAGATTTAATTGTAAAGATCATTAATACGCAATCAGATTATACTTTAAGCGAACCATTAGAAAGATATCAGTGTTTGAATACACTTAATCAACTGCACTTAGATTTTCGTGCAACCATTGCCGTGCGTCCGCGTGACCTCCGCACGGGAACATGTCCGCCAAATCTTCGCGTCTGATGGGAAAGATGTCAGCCACCTCGAGGACGGCAGAATTCCGTCCAACTGCTGCGGAGGAAGCCACGGTGCTGCTCGCTTCGGGGGAAAGGAAAGCCGGCCTGCCATGGAGGTGCGGCGGCGCCGCGCCAACGCCGTCCTCCAAGTAGGTAAAAAAACTGGTGGGAACCACCGGCTTACCGCGGTAACCGGTCCGGACCGGTTCCGGTTCCTAACCGCTCAAATTCAAAATTTCAATTCAAAAAAATGAAAAAATCTCAAAAATACTTCAAGATGCGTAGAATCTGTCGACCGGGCATCCCTGGGCCCACCACACATGTGGGTCACACCCGAGAGATAAGTTCCTACTCACCTGGACTACTCGACTAGTGGGCCACGGTGCTGGTACCTTGGACCACAAGGCAAGACAAGACGGACAAGGACTTGTACTAAGACTAGGATAGCTTTTCATACCTTGTATAGGCTACTCCGAGTCCTACTCGAATAGTACTCTTGTAACAATCCGACTTGTAACCCTGCCTCCCGTGGCATATAAGGCGAGGCAGGGACAATACAGAGCCACGCAGCATACAGGACGTAGGGTATTACGCACATTGCGACCCGAACCTGTCTAATTGTGCGCCCCGTGTCTCACCATCGTGTTCCTGATCTCGGCGAGCCCCACCGCACAATCTACTACTTCGGGTACTCCGTTGTAGGCTCGGTGTCTAAAACACTGACAGCTGGCGCGCCAGGTAGGGGACCTCGTCATTGATCCGCTGGCGAACTCGATGGCTCTCGTCATCATCAAGCCAACCGTCGCTTTCCAGAAATGTGACACCTTCGTTTTTGGCTCTTGGGTTTGCGTTGCTGACGGCGCCGGATCGTTCCTGCGTTTCTTGGCATCAACTCCGGAGTCAAAGCTCAAGTCCTCGACGCTTACGCAAGCTTCGATGGAGGAACTCGTCGAAAATTTCGGCGAAATTTCGCTCTCTGACCCACTCAGAGAACTCGAGTCGGAGTCCGAGTACAACTCGACTTCGTCTCCTATTCAGCCTGAGTTGCCCTCTCCAGCTTCACAGTTTGCGCTCAGCTTGGATAACTTTCCAACACCACCTCTCTTCGGCCATCGCCATGTCAGTGCCGCTTACCAAGCTGCGCTGAAGCGCCTCATGTACCCTGGCTCGAAGATCGTGCTCGAGTACTCCTCGGATTCGGAAGTCAACCTCGACTACTATGATTCAGATTCATCTAAGTTCGAGTTTGACTACGGTTCGGATTCTACTGAAGTACAACAAGTCAACAACTCACAGGCTCTGCTCAAGGACTGGTGATCACATTGACACCTGAGGGTAGATTCGTCTACTGGCCTGAGCATGTGCCTACTGATCTCACCTTGGATGATCAGGAGCGCTTTATCGCTTGTCTCGACAACTTACCCTTCCAGGAAGGTGCCAATCTTGTTGATTATGACACTGATACTGAGCTCATTGAGAGTATGGGTACTCACTCATCTTACCGAGAAGTTTTTGTCGTTGATGCATCTACTCCGCAAGGGCATCGTGCCAATTATCGCTTTCCGGATGATGTATCTGATGATGAACTCTCTGCCAATGCTCCTGCTGATGAAACCGCGGAGGCCAAGACTGCATGTCATCAACGCAATACTGATCGTGCAACCCTTCGTCGGGAACTCGCGGAAGCTCTACCTACCCGTAATCTTCAAGAGGCTCTGGATGCGGTAGCTACTCGTCAATATCGCACTCCAGAGGAAGCTATTAATGCGATCACCTTGCTTGGTCGCTCTATGCCTCGTGACAAGACGGCTGCTGAAGTCGCGAAGCTGGCTGAACTAGTCTACACTATGCTACGTCAAAATACTAGTACTCCTAGTCACCACAGCAGTAGTGGAGGTGCTCATCGCATCACGCCCACTCCCCAACGTACACGTCCGGAAGCTAGCAACAGAGGCAAGGGTGATGATGGCAGTGTCAATAGCAAGTCGGGAGACTCTCGTTATGATGTTCGTACAGCAATCAACGCCAGACGTGCCGAACGCGAGAAGCAAAAGGATGTTGATTCTGATTCCTTGCTTGCTTTCTCCGCTCGACTTCAAGCTCTGCTTCTTCCGGAGAAATTCAAACCTTACGGTATTTCCAAATATGATGGCAAGCAAGATCCAAGGCAGTGGTTGCGTTGTTATGCTTTGTCTATCACTAATGCCGGGGGCAATGATGATACTAAATGTATCTATTTCCCTTTTGTTCTAGAGTAAGAGCCCCTCACATGGTTCGAGTCTCTCAAACGTGGCTCTATCGACAACTGGGGACAACTCAAGCAACGCTTCACCAGCAACTTCGCGGGTTCTCTGGGCCGTCATGGTACTCGGATGGACCTTGCCCTGATCAAGCAAAAACAAAGCGAGACTCTTCGCGAGTACATGCGCCACTTTTTTGAAAAAAGGGCTACTGTTGTTGATGTCACCGAGAAAGAAGTCATAGATACCTTCCAAGATGGTTTTCATGACGACAGACTTTTCCAATACTTCGGTCGCGCTCGCCTAGCCAACATCACCAAGCTCAAGGAGATGATCACTCATTGGGCGGACGAGGAAGACAAGGCTCGGAATCCGTTCAAGCATCTTCGCAATAACCAGAACAACAACAACAACAATGCTGGTGGAAGCAATAGTGGCAAGCAACAGCAAGGCAATCGCACGGGAAATAACTACTCGAGTAATCCTAATCGCAAGCGCAAACCCGACAACACTGTTGCAGCCATGGAGACTACCGCCAAGCCTGAAGATGATTCTCACTAGGCAACATTGACCAAGAAGAAATGCCCATGGCACCCAGAGGGCGATCATACTACAGAACAGTGTTACCAACTTCGCCGTGCGTTGAAGAATACACCTGAGCCAACACACCCAAACCCAAGGTTTCGTAAACACAAGGGGAAGAAGGCTAACACAGACAAAGACACTAGGTTTCGACACCCCTCTAACACTGTCAATGTCATATTTGGTGGGATTCCAACCAAGCGCATGCAGAAACTTGCACTCAGGGAGATTATGTCCATTCAACCAGCAGCTCCAACTTTTCTAAAGTGGTCTGAAATCCCCCATTACCTTCTCCAGGGCGGATCAATGGACTAGTTTCTCCGAGCCAGGATGATATCCTCTCGTTCTGGACCCAGTGGTGGCAGGCTCCAGACTCACTAAGGTTCTTATTGATGGTGGCAGCGGTCTCAGTGTCCTGTTTGCCAAGACCTTGAAGAAGATAGGCCTAGATATCACCAATATGCTTACCAAGACCAACTCGCCGTTCTATGGTATCATTCCGGGCAACGCAGCTGTTCCTTTGGCTTCAGTTGTACTACCCGTTACCTTTGCGACTAAGGATCACTATCGCACCGAGTACATTAAGTTCGAGGTTGCTGACTTCGAGACTTCTTACCATGCTATCCTCGGCAGACCTGCTCTGGCCAAGTTCATGGCTATTCCACATTTTGTGTACCTTGTACCCAAGATGCTGAGCCCCAAGGGAGTTCTCTCATTGCAAGAGGATTTGAAGCGTTCTTACGATTGCGACAATGAAGCCGTAGAACTTGCTTCGACAACTCAAGTACCCAATGCAATGATGGAAGTCTTCGCCGCAGCTAAAAAGCTTGCTCCGAGCGAGCTAGAGGTTCCTGAGAAGACAGACATCAACAACAAGCCTACACCGACTGGCGATGTCCTGCTCAAAGCCATTGACCTTGATACTGGTGACAGTAGCAAGACAACTATGATCAGTGCACAGCTTGATCCTAAATAGGAAGATGCGCTCGTCAACTTCCTTCGGGCTAACCGTGATATCTTTGCGTGGAAGCCATCTGACATGCCAGGTGTGCCCAGGAGGTTGATCGAGCACTCACTCAACGTCGATCCTAACGCTACCCCCAAGAGACAACACCTTTGTCGCTTTGCTGATGATCGCAGGGCTGCTATCAAGAAAGAGCTTGCCAAACTACTCGCGGCTGGCTTCATCCGGGAAGTCTTTCACCCGCAATGGCTTGCTAACCCTGTGCTTGTCAGAAAGAAGAACTCTAATGATTGGAGGATGTGTGTAGACTACACTGATCTCAACAAGCATTGCCCCAAGGATCCTTTCGGGTTGACGCGGATTGATCAAGTCATTGATTCGACGGCGGGTTGTGCTCTACTCTGTTTCTTGGATTGCAACTCCGGCTATCATCAAATTGCAATCAAGGAATCTGATTAAGAGAAGACTGCATTCATCACCCCGTTTGGTGCTTATTGTTACACAATAATGTCCTTCGGGTTGAAAAATGCTGGTGCTACTTATCAAAGAGCTATCCAAGCATGCTTCAAGAGGCAGCTTCACAGGAACGTGGAAGCATACTTGGATGACGTCGTTGTCAAGACTAGGGATCCAGACATGCTTATCACGGATCTTGAGGAAACTTTTGCTTCGCTACGGGAGTACCAATGGAAGTTCAACCCCAATAAATGCGTCTTTGGCGTATCATCGGGAAAACTACTCGGGTTCATCATCAGCTATCGTGGCATCGAAGCAAACCCCGAGAAGATTACCGCCATCTCCAATATGCAAGCTCCGACTACTATCAAAGATGTCCAGAAGCTTACTGGTTGTATGGCGTCACTCAATCGCTTCATCTCGCGACTTGGAGAACGGGGTCTACCTTTCTTCAAACTACTCAAGCGGCAAGAGAAGTTTACGTGGACAACTGAAGCTGATCAAGCTCTTTCTTAGCTCAAGGAGTTCTTATCCAAGCCTCCAGTCCTCACAGCTCCGTTGCCCAATGAAGAGCTCCTGCTCTACATCGCTGCGACTACTCATGTTGTCAGCATTGCTATTGTTGTTAAACAGCAGGAGGAAGGCCATGGCTACCCTGTCCGGAGGCCGGTTTATTTCGTCAGTGAAGTACTCTCAGAATCCAAGGCTCGCTACCCTCCGGTACAGAATCTACTCTATGCGGTTCTGATCACTTCACGGAAGCTCCGCCACTACTTCGACGAGTACAAGATTTCTGTGGTTACTAGCTACCCGCTTGGCGAGATATTGCACAACCAGGATTCCACAGGAAGGATTTCTAAATGGGCTATAGAGCTTGGCGCTCTATCACTCGAGTTCAAGTCTCGCACTGCTATCAAGTCTCAGGCCTTGGTTGATTTCATGGCTGAATGGCGGGAAAATCAAGTCCCAACTCCAATTGAGCGTCCAGAACATTGGGTCATGTACTTTAATGGTTCACTCAAGTTGGAAGGCGCTGGTGCCGGGGTACTTCTGATTTCTCCCAAGGGCGAGTAACTCAAATATGTTTTGTAGATCTTCTGGAAGGTCTCAAACAATGAAGCTGAATATGAAGCTTTACTGCATGGACTTCGCCTTGTAGTCTCTCTTGGCATCACACGACTACTTGTTTGCGATGATTCTTTGGTGGTCATCAATCAAGTCAACGATTCTTGGGATCATAATGCTGAGAACATGGATGTGTACTGTCAGGAGGTATGCAAACTTGAGAACAAATTTCATGGTCTCGAGTTCCATCATGTTATTCGCAACAACAATGTTGCTACGGACGTCTTGTCGAAGCTGGGATCTACACGAGCTCAAGTGCCAGTCAGAATCTTCGTCCATGAACTCCACAAGCCATCAATTCTGGAGCAATCATCTGCACCTACGACTACTTCAGTTCAACCTGATCGAGAAGTGTTTATGATTGACGTGGACTGGAGAACTCCTTTTATTGACTACATTAAGCATCAGTTGATTCCTGAAGACAAGTCAGAAGTCGAGCGCATCTCACGCCGCGTCAAGGCCTATGCTCTAGTCGAAGATCAACTCTACAAGCGAGGCGCAAGTTCTGATGTACTCATGAAGTGCGTTTCTCGCAAAGAAGGCAAGGAAATCTTGGAGGAGATACATAAAGGAATCTGTGGCAATCACGCTTCTTCCCGCACCTTGGTGGGAAAAGTATTCAGACGTGCTTTCTACTGGCCTACAGCTCTTGCTGATGCAGAGGAACTAGTCAAGAAATGCCATGGATGCCAATTCTTCGCCAAGCAACAACACGTTCCAGCCTATAAGCTTATCACGATACCACCAACTTGGTCTTTCGCTTGCTGGGGGCTGGATATGATTGGTCCTCTCCCAAATGCGCCAGGGGGATTCAACAGAGTTCTGGTGGCTATCGACAAGTTTACCAAGTGGATTGAGGTCAAGCCTGTCACCTGCCCCAAGGCTGGTAGAGTCCTCGACTTCTTGGACGAAATCGTACATCGCTATGGGTTCCCTAATCGCATCATCACAGACTTGGGTTCGAATTTCAACAATCACAAGTTCTAGGAGTACTGTGAGAACAATGGAATTGACGTCTGGTACATCTCCGTCGCTCATCCACGCGCTAATAGCCAAGTGGAACGCGCCAATGGGATGGTACTCGATGCTCTCAAAAAGCGACTGTACGATGATGCGAATACCAAGGGCGGCAAGTGGATCAAGGAACTACCCGATGCACTCTAGGGGCTACGTACTCAGCCTACTACTCCCACAGGGCAATCACCATACTTCCTAGTCTATGGCTCTGAAGCCATCTTGCCTGCTGATGTCATGTGGCATTCTCCGGCGGTTGACCAGTACGATGAAGGCGTAGCTGAAGAAACAAGACAGACAGATGTCGACAGTCTCGAGGAAGCTCGCTGCAACGCACTTGTTCAATCAGCTCGATATCTTGAGAAGATCCGTCGCTATCATGACCGCAATGTTAAGGAACGCTCCTTCAACGTTGGTGATTTAGTCCTTCGTCGTATCCAGAACACGACAGGGCTACACAAACTCAACTCGCCATGGGAAGGTCCTTTCTCTGTTGCAAAGGTTACCGGCCTAGGCTCGTATCGTCTCCAAACTCTTGAAGGCGAAGAAGTTGACAACTCTTGGAACATCGACCAACTTTGTCGCTTCTACCCGTAGGGGGTCTCAACAACCCTCTCCAGACAGCTACGGCTATAAACAACCCGTAGGGGGTCTCAATGACTCTCTTCAGGTAGCTTCGGTTGCAACCACTCAATAGACAGCTACGGTTGTCACTACTCGTAGGGGGTCTCAACAACCCTCTCCAGACAGTTTCGGCTGTATCTATTCGTGGCTTCGGCTGCGATCACTCGTAAGGGATCATGATAATCCTCTCCAGGCAGTCTCATTCTGCGACCTCGTAGGGAGTCATGATAACTCTCTCCAGATGACTCCGTGTCGTATAGAGCAATAAGTGGCACATGCTGTCCATGTCTCTATTTCTAATAAGAGGCTTCGGCCTAGAGTAACACCCTTCATGGTAGGGTCTCAGTGGAACTCTCATACAAGTTGCTGCTACACCAAGGATGAGTTCACCACACTGTCCCCTACAGTCTTACTCATTCTTCGGAACATCCTTGCGAGTACTCTCTCACTAGGCTCATAGCCTCAGAGGTACTTAAGACATTATAAACTTTGTACAATGTGTTCAGTAATAAAGTTGTTATCCTTTATATCAACTTGTTACTATCCTTTGCTTATTCACAACAAAGCCTTCTTTTATGCTGCTACAGCTAAGGTGTTCAACTCGTTGTGAATAAGTTCTTTTCGAGTACTCTCTCACTAGGCTCATAGCCTCAGAGGTACTTAAGACATTGTAAACTCTGTACAATGTGTTTAGTAAAAAGTTGCTATTATATATCGACTTGTTACTATCCTTAGCTTATTTCACAACAAAACCTTCTTTTACGCTGCTACAGCTAAGGTGTTCAACTCGTTGTGATTAAGCTAATGTTCTTCGGAACATATCTACACTTGAGTCCTTCTACTTGAGTACCGTATCTCTTTTTGCAGCCATACACTCATCATCAACTCGAGTACTTGGCACACACACAAGCATACAAGGGATCCAGATAATTGACTTACTCAAGTTTTCAATTATATTACATAAACAGTTGTTTGGAATTACACTTGTTTTTCCCTAGTGTTTATCCTACAGGTACATCTACCGGAGATCTATGAATTTAGAGACTGCTTCCGCGATTGGAGATGTTTGTTGCATCAACTCATTCAGCCTGTCGTCGGTGCAATCTCCAGATCTTCTGTTCATGATGACCGTGAGATCTGTCTCGGCGTAGAACGACTTGATGAAGCTCAAGACTTGATTGGAAATAGTACAAGCCAGCCTCTGAGCATACTCCAGAATCTTCTTCAGCGTATCCTTCAACCGCTCCACAAGTGGACGCGGCTGAACTCCGGCAACTCTGGGCTCGAAGAGATTCGCCACTGGCTCGGCTGCTTCTGTCAGGGCTTTCAATTCAACTCGCAGTCCTTCGGCTTCTTCGATCTTGATCTTGAGGGACTGCATACAAGTTAACAAGTCATTTCAGCCATCAAGGCGAATCTGCATTTCGCGCTCAAGTTCCATGCATCGCACCTTATAATCGGCTTCAAGATCCATGTGTGTTGCTTCTTCATGATTATAGGCCAGCTGCCAGTCCAGAGCCTTGTTCTTGAACTTCTCAACTTCTTCAGTCAGCTCTGCAGAAGATCAAGACTACTTATCAGACGGCAGTATGCATGGAAAAAGTACTCTACGATGAATTCAGAAAGGGAGACTACCTTTGTTCTTCTGGCGCAAGGACTTGTTCTTCCCAACAATGTCATCCTTCTGAGCCGTCAGCCTCTGGATTTCATTGTGGTACTCTGCGGCGTTTCCATCAAGCCTCTCACAGCTTCAGAGACAAGGCTTTCTGCTCCTTGAGTTGTTCTCTGAGCTGCGAGACTTCTTCGATGTCTGCCGCGTGCTGCTCCAGCAGACGAGTCTTGCGTTTCGACTGCTTGACTACTTCCTGTGAGGGCAAAAACAACTTAAGAGTCAGAGACAAGATATCTTTGGCTAAAAAGTACTCTACAAGAGACTACAACTTACCGTGAAGAGCTTCTCAACACTGCGGAACATCTCGGCATGCGCCTGCAAGTTATCCTCATCCAGGCATGAGTCATCGTACGGCATTAAGTCTTCAGCCCTGGATTGAGTACTCACGCTTGCCTCCGAGTACATCGCAGCGCTGCGTAGAGGAGTCATGTCTTCAATTATTGGCTCATGCGGCACTATGCGGTCCTCTGGGTTGTCTTCAAGCGCCAGCCGTATGTCTGTCTGACGCACGGGGGCTTCAGCAACGTGGATGTCTTCGTGGTGCAGTCTGGCTTCTGGATCAACCTCCAGGCCTTCATTCACCACTGCTTCATTGTCCTCGAGTTGCTGAACCCTGGGCTTGGAAGCCGCCTCCACTGCTGCTTTGACTACGTCACTCCAGAGGAAGCGCATTGCTTGTGCAGCATCAGCTTCAGCGGCTACTTCTTGGGGCTCTGGAAGCACGTCGTCTTGTTGCTCTTGAGGGTTCTGGTCTTCTCCGGCAAGACAACTTCCAGAGACTCCCCACTTCACATCAGTGGATTTACTGCATCAACAAGTTGGTCAGCATATTCAAGACTAACAACAAAAATAGGTACTCGACTACTCGGGTACTTATAGAGCAGCTCGAGGCACCACAACTTTTGGCCCCAGCATATCAAAAAATGAAGGCACCGCCGGCTCCACTGGCACACTTTCCATCGGCGGCACACTTCCTGGTCCTGCAGCCTCTTGTTGCTCACGCGTCATCGTCTCAACGATTGACGCTGGAACCACCTCGGGTACTGTTGGTCTTGCTGGGCTACTCGAGGGTACATTGGCTGCACTCTCGATAACCTGCGCAAGTCAAAATTCAAGGCATTACAGCAGAGTGCAAATACTCAACATGCTATTGATTGCTTAAGTTCTCAACACTCACCGTAATGGATAGCAGACCTGTGATCTTCTTCACAGCTCGCTTCCCCACCGTGGTCCTTTTCTTCTGTGGCGGCAGCGTTACATCATCTGCAAGAGATGATGCCGGCCTCTTCATTGCTCCCGGGGAGAGATCACTGTTGAAGTGTCTGGCCGTCATCGTCGCTCGAGGAGGCGTCCTCCACCAAGACTTCTTCTTCTTCCCCTTGAGCAGATCGACTACCCTCGGGGGCTTGAGCTTCATCCCCTGCTAGCTCTCCCTCTGGCGCTTGTAGTGGATCTTGGGGACGAGGAGGAGGGTTGGAAACAAACTTCAAGACATCCTCCTGCGAAACAGAGCAAAAGTTAGCTTCACGACTACTTCTAATAAGTACTCGGGGGCTAGTCTGTGGATACTCACCATATGCGGAGGGTTGTCAGCACTATACTCTTGGACAGCTGCAGGAATTCCGTGAAGATTTTTGAAGATCTTCTGCAGTCTCTCCATCACGAGATCATCATTGATCTCTTCTGAAGACAGCCTTGAGCCATCATCAGCTCCAGTGTACTCGAACCCAAGATGCTCCCGCTGCATCAAGGTTTGTACTCGCCGCTTCATGAAGCTGAAGGTGTCGGGGACAGCCATAAGGGTCCCCTAAAAAACCGGGGGAAACCCATTTACTTTCGCAAAAACAAAACAAAACACAAACGAATTCACAAACCTAAAACACGCTCAAGATAGTCACGGCCCAGCGGCCGAGCCCAGCGGCCCACCAGAACAGTCGGCCCAGCCACCCCCGGGCGAAACTCCGCTTCGCTCGAGGGGCGCAGCGCCGCGCTAACAAGTCTCCACCTCGCTCGAGGGCCGGTCGCCCCCTCGGTTGAGACTCCGCCTCGCTCGAGGGCCGGTCGCCCCCTCGGGTGAGACTCCGCCTCGCTCGAGGCTCTCACGGGCTCGCCGCCCCCGTACCTGCTCCCCCGACAGGGGCGTTTAATGTTCTGACACTTGCAGGCGCCCGGGTCAAAGACAAATCCACGCCGTGCCGTCCCTCTGACACGCCCGGGAATCATATTCCGGCGCTGTTCTGCCAACTCTCCCGGTGAGGCCATCCCCACCACTGTGCGGCAAGGCCAGTGTCAGCTCCGTGACACTGCGCCACCCACTCTCGTACGGCCAACGCGCCGCACCCTCGAAAGAGGGTGGCGGAACCCTCGAAAAGGGGACGGACGCCTGCTCCGCGCCTGCCCGGGGCCACGCCATGACGTCAGACCAGTGAGGCGCGTCACCTCCGTCACCGTCGGTCCTGCGCGGCCATCCCCGCCATCACGACGCCATCCCGGGCACTGCAGCGCCATCCCTGACGCTGTGGGAGTGCGGGGCGACAAGACACCGCCACGCCCGCGGCTGTGCCCCTTACGACCTCCCGTCAGCCACACCCTCGAGTCAGCGTACGGACGACGACCACACGGGAAGCTCCTACGCCGCCACCCTCGAAGCCGCTCCTGGACGGATACAGGGCACGCCATGACGCTCCGCCAGAAGCAAGATTCGCCAGGATGGCCGTCCACTCCGTTGCACTGTCCGCCATGCCATCACACGTAGCTAGAACAGTGCGGCACGCCTGTAAACTGCCTCCTCCTTGGCCTATAAAAGGAGGGGCAGTCCCCTGGCCGCAGGGGGACGACGAAAAAGCACTGACCCACATACTTTCTACCTTCACCACGATATTGGCACTCGCCTCACTCAAAACCTCAGGGACCTGGAGGCCCGGCCTCCTCTCCCGCCCCGCTTGTAGCTCCCCTCTGCAAGCACCACGGTGCAACGCAATATAGTGCCTCGAGCACACCACTGCTGGACGTCGGCCCCGGCCGGAACCAGGATAAACCCCGTGTCACTAGTTGCTTAGCACCGACCATCGAGAGATAGATCTCAGCGCTCTTACTAGTTAGTGTCGGGACTACTTTCCGCACTGACAGTTGGCGCGCCAGGTAGGGGAACGCGCTGAAGATCAGCTTTCCACCAGCCATCTCGATGGTGATCTGCACCGAGTACAGGTCCCAGAGGTACTCCATGGGCAGCTCGGACCCCCTCCCAGCCGGATTCGAAATCCGGTTTGGGAGCCTGAACTTTCAGGCTACGGGGAACGGCTACCTCATGCGCATCACCAACCGTGACGAGCTCCACCCGTGGCGATCGACCGGGCCAGGGCCGGTCCCCGCCACGCCCGCTGCTGACGCTCCGGCGTCCGCCCAAGCGGACGCTGCGAGCCCTTCAGCACCGCGACGCCGACGACGCTCCGGCCAGTGCTCTCGACAGGCGCGGATGGAACGACGTCGGGCCGCACGTGTCGCCTCACAACGCGACACGCCCGTCAGCGAGACGACAACCGCACCCATGGGGGAGCACGCAGTTCCCGAACCGCGGTTCCCCTACGGGATGCGCAACGCCGCGACGGCGTACGCCTCGTCCGCCAGCACTGACGTGGCGGCGTATGAGGATCTTCCCGGCCACCACCTCCTGGCGGTCAGGAACCTCATCGCCACCACCCATGACGAGTCCTACCACGGCTCCGCCAGCGAGCTACCACCCGCCACTTCGCATGGGTACGCGGAGTGGGACTTCTCCGGCGTGCCGGACCCGGTGATGTTCCAGCGGTTCCTCGACGCCGCGGACTACTGGTTCGGCTACTCCGACGACTCCAGCGTCGGGAGCTACGACCCCGCACGTGAGTGCTTCGTGGTGGTTATCAACGACCCAGTTGACGGCGCGAACGCGGCAGGGGCTGGCGACGGAGAAGCCCCCCGGGACCCGGGAGCTAGCGTACCGCAGAACCCGGGGCCGAGCGCACCACCACCCACCTCGCCGGCGCAAGGCGCAGACATCAATGCGCAACTGGCTCAAGCGCGCGAGCTCGAGGCTAAGCTTGCGGAGGAGTACCGCGCGGTACGACTGCTCCGTGCCACCATCGTCGGAGAGGCTTCCGCGCGTGGCGAACGCGCGCGCGAGCTGGGCAAGCAGGCCCGCGACCGCATCAACGCCGACTTCGACGTCAACAACCCGAACACGCCCCCGCGAGCGAGCCAGAAGCTCATCGCAGCTGCGACGCTGCTGCGGGCCATGCCCGCTCCTTCAACGCCCGAGGCGCAGAACCTGCACCGTGAGGCGCAGGCACTCATCGAGCAGGCGGCCGTGCAACAGGCCGAAAGCTCGGCGTCCCGCATTCGCCAGCAGGGCAGCGCGCGGGACAACGGCGGCGCGCAAGGCCCGGAGGCGTCAGTTCGCGCGGGCGGCGTAGCGGGACAACCGGCCAACCAAGGCCGAACGCCGGTCAGGGAGCGAATCCTCGACACGCGCGGACAGTCCCAGGACGGTGACGCCCGCAACGTCATCAACGCCCGCAGAACGGGCAACACGGGGACACGGGCGGAGGTAGGCTACCACCCACGACGGGGCGGGCGCTACGACAGCCGCGAGGATCGCTCGCCGACGCCGGAGCCCCCGGGGACCCGTGTGTTCAGCCGGGAGATCCGCACGGCAAGCTTCCCTCAGCGCTTCCGCCAACCCACGTCGATCGACAAGTACACGGGGGAGACGGACCCTCGCATGTGGCTCAATGACTATCGCCTGGCAAGCCAGCTGGGCGGGGCCACCACCGACGAGGTCATCATCCGCAACCTGCCACTGCACCTCGCGGATTCGGCCCGGACGTGGCTCGAACACCTGCCGGCCAGTCAGATCCACAACTGGAATGACTTGGACCGCACCTTCGTGGGGAACTTCCAGGGCAGGTACGTGCACCCTGGGAACTCCTGGGACCTGCGCGCATGCACCCAGAAGCCCGGTGAGTCGCTCCGGGACTTCATACGGCGCTTCTCCAAGCGCTGTACGGAGCTCCCGAGCGTCGCCCAGTCCGAGATCGTGCACGCCTTCCTCGAGGGCACGACCTGCCGGGACCTCGTGCGCGAACTCGGGCGCAGCCCGCCGGTCGACTCCAACGAGCTGTTCGACATCGCCACCAGCTTTGCTTCCGGCGAGGAGGCGGCGGGGGCCATCTTCGACGGCAAGAAGGGCAAGCGCGTGGACGACACGCCCGCGGAGGGCAGCAAGTCCAAGGAGCCCCAGCAAAAACACAAGCGGGGCAAGAAAGGCCAGAAGCCGCGCCACGAGGCGCGCGCGCAGGGGCGCGACGACGGCGGGGACGAGGCCCTCGCAGTTGACCCGGCTCGAAAGGGCCCTCGAGCGGCCCCTTGAGGACCCGGCGTATTCGACGACATGCTAAAGAAGCCCTGCCCGTACCACAAGACACCGGTCAACCACACCCTCGAGCAGTGTGACATGCTCAAAAAGTACTACAGCCGTGCCGCCGCGAAGGATGGCGAGGCCAAGAAGGACGGTGGTGATGGGGACGCCGGTGGCTTCCCGGCGGTGGAGAACGTCTTCCTCATCTTCGGGGGACCAACTGTCGACATGTCCAACAGCCAGCGCAAGAGGGAGCGGCACGAGGCCCTCGCTGTGGAGAAGGCTCCTCCCTCCTTCCTCGACTGGTCAGAGGACGCCATCACCTTCAGTCGTGAGGATCACCCGAACCGCATCCCCAACCCGGGCCAGTACCCGCTGGTCGTCGACCCGGTCATCGGCAATGCGCGGTTCTCCAAGGTGCTGATGGACGGAGGCAGCAGCCTCAACATCCTCTACGCGCACACCCTGCGCTTGCTGGGGATTGGGTTGGACCAGCTGCGGCCCAGCACGACGCCGTTTCACGGTGTCGCGCCGGGCAAGCGCGTCCAGCCCCTCGGGCAGATCGATCTGCCGGTCTGGTTCGGCACGTCGGCCAATTTCCGCAAGGAAACGCTCACCTTTGAGGTGGTGGGGTTCAGGGGCGCGTATCACGCCATCCTTGGGCGGCCCTGTTACGCCAAGTTCATGGCGGTCCCGAACTACACCTACCTCAAGATGAAGATGCCGGGGCCAAACGGTGTCATTATCGTGGGCTCCTCGATCGAGCACGCGTTCGACTGCGACGTCGAGTGCGTGGAGCACGCCGAAGCGATAGCGCTGGATGAAGCGCTCATGGCAAGCATGGAGAAGCTGGTCAACGAGGACCTCGACCCCACCGCCAAGCATGCCGATAGCTTCGAGGCTGCCGAGCAGACCAAGGAGGTGCCCCTCGACCCTGCTGCCCCCGAAGGCAAGGTGTTGAGGGTCAGTTCTACCCTCGACCCGAAATAGGAAGTGGTGCTCGTCGACTTTCTCCGCACCAACACCGATATCTTCGCGTGGAGCCCCTCGGATATGCCAGGCATCCCGAGGGAGGTCGCTGAGCACTCCCTTGATATCCTACCTCACTCCCGAGCCGTGCAACAACGGCTGCGCCGCTTTGACGAAGAGCGGCGCCGGGCGATCGGAGTGGAGCTGCGGAAGCTCCTCGAGGCCGGGTTCATCAAGGAAGTTTTTCACCCTACGTGGCTAGCTAATCCTGTACTAGTTAAGAAAAAGAATGGGAAGTGGCGGATGTGTGTAGATTACACTAGTTTGAATAAAGCATGTCCCAAAGTTCCTTTTCCTTTGCCATGAATCGATCAAATCGTTGACTCAACTGCAGGGTGTGAACTATTGTGTTTCCTCGATGCCTATTCCGGGTACCACCAAATAAAGATGAAGGAGTCCGACCAGCTTGCGACTTCGTTCATCACGCCGTTCGGAATGTTCTGCTACGTAACGATGTTGTTTGGCCTCCGAAACGCGGGCGCTACATACCAGTGATGTATGCAGCACGTCTTCGGAGACCACATCGGGCGAACCGTTGAGGCTTACGTAGACGACATAGTCGTGAAAACCAGGAAGGCGGACGACCTGGTTAGCGACCTGCGCGTGGCATTCGATTGCCTGCGAGCCAACGGGGTGAAGCTGAACCCCGAGAAGTGCGTCTTCGGAGTGCCGCGAGGCATGCTGCTGGGATACATAGTTTCCCAGCGGGGCATCGAGCCTAACCCCGAGAAGGTCGCAGCCCTCGAACGGATGGGCCCGATTCGAGACCTCAAGGGGGTCCAGAAGGTGTTGGGGTGCCTCGCCGCCTTGAGCCGCTTCATCTCGCGGCTCGGCGAGAAGGGATTACCCCTCTACCGACTCCTGAAGAAACACGAGCGCTTCTCCTGGACCGTCGAGGCCCAGGAGGCGCTTGACAAACTCAAGACGACGCTCGCCCACGCGCCAATCTTAACGCCGCCCCAGGACGGCGAGCCTCTGTACCTCTACGTCGCCGCGACCACTCAGGTGGTCAGCGCCGTCATCGTGGTGGAGCGTACAGAGGAGGGGCACGCCCTACCAGTCCAGAGGCCCGTGTACTACATCAGCGAAGTGCTGTCCGAGACCAAGGCACGGTACCCACAGATCCAGAAGCTGCTCTACGCAGTAGTGCTCGCGCGGCGCAAGCTCCGGCACTACTTTGAGGCCCACCCGGTCACGGTGGTCTCCTCGTTCCCGTTGGGTGAGATCATCCGCAACCCGGACGCGGCGGGCAGGATCGCCAAGTGGTCTGTGGAATTGATGGGCGAGACGCTCGCCTATGCGCCGCGCAAGGCAATCAAGTCCCAAATCCTGGCGGATTTCGTCACCGAATGGACGGACACACAACTGCCGCCGCTGCAAATCCAGGCCGAGTGCTGGACCCTCTACTTCGACGGGTCGGTGATGAAAACAGGGGCGGGCACGGGCCTGCTCTTCATCTCACCCCTCGGGGAGCACATGAGATACGCGGTACGCCTGCATTTCCCCGCGTCGAACAACATGGTGGAGTACGAGGCCCTTCTTTGCGGCCTCCGAATCGCCATTGAGACAGGCATCAAACGCCTCGACGTCAGGGGGGACTCGCAGCTCGTGATTGACCAAGTCATAAAGAATGCGAGTTGTCACGACGACAAAATGGAGGCCTACTGCAATGCCGTACGAGCCCTCGAAGACAAGTTCTACGGCCTCGAGCTTAACCACGTACCCCGCAGGTACAACGAGGAGGCGGACGAACTCGCAAAAATCGTGTCGGGGCGAATCACCGTCCCCCCGAACGTTTTTGCGCGGAACGTCGCCAGGCCGTCCGTCAACCTCGAGTCGACACCCTCGAGTCAAGAGGAACCCTCGGGGGCTCCCTCGAACCCAGCGGGCGCGGAGCCCATGGATGAAGACCCCTCGAACGAGGCGTTTGTGCTCTCCTTGCTCGAGGGCTACAGTGCGGACGAGGCTGAGGCCATGGACACGGAGCCAGCCCCCCGCGCGGAGGACTGGCGGGCCAAGTACCTCGCCTGGATGGAGCGAGGGGAGCTTCCCTCAGATCGGTCCGAGGCCAGACGCATCGCCAGGATGGCCAAGTCGTTCACCCTTGTCGACGGCGAGCTGTACAAGCGCGCTACGTCAGGCGTCCTGCAGCGGTGCATACCCATCCCCCAGGGGCGCGAGCTCCTCCGGGACATCCACACGGGCATGTGTGGCCACCACGCGGCGCCACGCACCCTCGTGGGCAACGCGTTTTGCCAGAGCTTCTATTGGCCTACCGCGGTTGCTGATGCCAGCGAGATCGTGCGCACCTGCGAAGGGTGCCAATTTTACGCCCGCAAGACCAATCTCCCGGCGCACGCCCTCCAGATGATCCCCATCACGTGGCCTTTTGCCGTGTGGGGGCTGGACATTGTCGGGCCCCTGCGAAAGGCGCCCGGGGGCTACACGCACCTGCTAGTCGCCATTGACAAGTTCTCCAAGTGGGTCGAAGCGCGCCCAATCACGAATCTCAGGGCAGAGCATGCCGTAACATTCTTCACCGACATCATCCACCGGTTCGGGGTGCCTAACTCCATCATCACCGACAACGGGTCCCAGTTCACCGGCAGGAAGTTCCTGGAATTCTGTGACAAGCACCACATCCGCGTGGACTGGGCGGCCGTCGCGCACCCACAGACCAATGGTCAAGTGGAGCGGGCCAATGGCATGATCCTACAAGGCCTCAAGCCTAGGATTTTCGACAGACTGAACAAGTCTGGCCGAAAATGGCTCCAGGAGCTGCCGGCGGTCGTGTGGAGCCTCAGAACCACTCCGAGCAGGGCCACAGGATTCACCCCGTTCTCCCTCGTCTATGGCGCGGAGGCCGTCCTCCCCACGGACCTGGAATACGGGTCGCCCAGAGTCAAGAGCTACGACGAGGGCACCAACCAGCGAGCCCGCGAGGACTCACTGGATCAATTGGACGAAGCCCGCACTGTGGCCCTGATGCATTCAGCAAGATACCAGCAGGCTCTGAGGCGGCACCAGGCCCGGAAGATACGACGCCGAGACTTCGACGAAGGGGACCTAGTCCTAAGGCTGCGCCAAGACAAACGAGGCCGCCACAAGCTATCGCCCCCATGGGAGGGACCCTACGTCGTTGTCAAAGTGCTCAAGCCTGGCACCTACAAGCTGACCAACGAGGACGGCGAGGAACTCACCAACGGTTGGAACATCCAACAACTACGTCGCTTCTACCCTTAGAAATGATTTCCAAGTTTTTCTTGTTATTTACATACCCAACACCCCTGTTGGCTGTAATTTCCATCAAATTAATAAAGCTAAAGGGCGACTCGGTTTTCCCCCGAAAACCAAATCCCCCTCTGGGGCTACTGCGGGGGGCGTCCCCCCCCCAAAAAAATGGTCCCATTTTTTTTCGCAAAATTCGCCGCAAATGTGCTAAGTATGCCTCGACCCAAACTTTGGGTGGACTCACGCGGGACGCGAGTGGCCAAAGGGCGAAGAAGCGCGAGTCGGGGATAGCCCACGCCTCCGGCAGGATACGGCCCTTCCCCCTCGCCACTTTGCCTATAAGCTACTCGTGCGAACGAAAACCTTGCCAGCCAAGGTCCGCCTAAGAAAGCGGGGAGGCAGAACAACACAATTGCCGAAATAAACAACGAGTTTTTCAACTTACAAACATCAAAGTGTTTTAAACAGCAAATGTTTATTACAACAGACGCGCGGCTCGAATTCTAACATCAAAAACATAAAGGGCACAAATGCCCAATGGTCTTCAGGCTTGGGGGCCGCCAGCCGGGGGAGCGTCCGGGAAGAGGAAGTCCATGAAGTCCTCGGCGAGGATGTCGGCGGCAGGAGCAGCGAGCGCATCCGCACGGTTCATCGCCACCTCGTCGTCGACGCCGACGGGAACGACGTAGCCCGTGGAAACGGCCTCGAGGTTGACCTGGTAGTGGGAGGCCACCACGCCAAGAGCTTTCTGAACTCCCAGGTGAAGGGCACGGCGCACGCGCTGGGTAACGTGCCTGCCGAGGGCGCGGAGGCGACTCGCCATCGAGCTCCCAGCCTGCACTTCGCCCTCCTCGACCCCCTGGCACGCCTCGAGGGCGGCGGCCCGCAGCTCCTCCAGCTCCTGTTGTGAGGAGTTGTAGGCCGTCTGGAGGGACTCTGCCTGGGTCGTCGAGTTCCCAAGAGCGTTCCGTAGGCCTGAAAACCATGAACGAAAAACAAAAATTGGGAGCGGATCCCAAGCAAACCAAATCAACAAGCAAAATGCGAAGAGAGGCGACTCACCTTCGACCTGTTTCTTCTCCGAATCGAGGGCCTTGCGCGCGACCTCGGCCTCCTGCTGCAGGCTAAGGACCGTAGCTTCCTGCTCCACGACAGCCCGACGCAGGTCCTTGTGGGAGACGCTGAGCTGGTTCAGCTCCCCGTCGAGCCGCGAGACTTCTTCGTCCCGTTGCTTAAGGGTTGCCTGCGCCCCCTCGAGTGCGGCGCGCTCCTACTGAAGGAGGCCCTGGGCCTCTTCTCGCGCCAGGCGCTCGTGCTCGAGGGTGGCCCGAGCCTCAGCAAGGGCGGTTCGCTCCCGCTGGAGCTGAGCGTCCGCCTATTGGCGCGCGCCCCGCTCCCGCTGAAGCTGCTCCTCCATCGAGGCGAGGGAGGCGGCCTTGTCCGCCAGGCTGGTCCTCAGCTGCTCGGCCTCCTTGGCCTTTTCCTCGGCCTGGCTCTGCCAAGACCGTGCTCCCTCGAGGGTTGCACGGTCCTGTTCAAGCTGGGCGCGAATCGAGGCCACCTCCGTCTCCCACTCCGCCGCCACGGTCCGCATCGCGGCTGCGTCCTCAGGCGCCTTCTGCAGCGCCTCGTCCCGCTCCAGGAGCGCCGTCCGCACCTTCGCGACTGCAGAGGCGTCTTTCGCAGCCTGGGCGTCCTGCTCCAGGAGCTCGTCCCGCACTGCCTGGAGCCGGTAATCCAGCCACCCGTTGTCGGTCCGCAGGGCCTCGACGAGGGCGTCAAGAGCGTCATATTGGTCCCGGTACCAGTTGCGCTCGGAGCTCAGCCGGTCAAGGCGGCCGTACTTCTCCCGGGCTCGACCCTCCAATTCCTGTCACCGGCAGACAAGGCAAGAGAGAATTTGAGTCGGAAAAAGCGCGAACGCGGGAGAGACGAGGGGGGAAGAAACTCCAAAATCCAACAGAAAGGACGCGTACCTGGAAAATCCACCACGCAGGACACCCGTGGATCCGCAGTGCCTCGTCCAGCGTGTTGTTGAGTGAGGCGCCGTGGTCGCGGAACTCTTGCCACAGCGCCTGCTCGGCCTGGGCCTCGTTGCAGAGGGCTGGCAGCGCGCTGGCTTGCTCCTGCTCCCGCTCCGCACGCGTCACGGTGCCATCGGGGGCAGGAGGGCCGGCACGAGACGACGAGGCCTCGGCGCCATGCACCGGGGGCTGCGGCATCACGCAGCCATCCTCCCGCATCACTAACACCCCCGCCGCGGGCTTGGGGGCTGGCGCGGGCCAATTCTCCCATTGGCCCCATCCAGGCGGCGGCGCATTGTCGTCGGGGATCTCCACCACGGCCGCCTGACCACCCGCCGCCGGGACAGGCAGAGGTCGGACCGTCGGCGCGGCGGTTGCCGCTGTCGTAGCCGCCGCCGCGGCCGTTGCCTCCTGCTGCGGCTCCGTGGCCACGGCCGCGCTGCGCGGTGGCTCGCCCGTCATCGCCGCGCTCCCGGCCGCCCGTGGCGCCCTCGACGAGCGCCGGCTCGTGGGTATGGACGCGTCCGACCTGAGCGCTTTAGCGGGCGCGAGGGCGGGGACGGTCGGCGCCACCCTGCGAACACGAAGACAAAAAACTGAGCTCCAGCCCCTCAAAACCGGAACGTCTGGAGGAGGGACTGCTTACCTCAAGGTGGAGAAGCCTCGCTTCCTCTTCCTCGAGGGTTCGGCAGGCGCTGCTATGGTGCCCGTCGTCGCCGCCGCAGCGCTCCCAGACGCTTCCGCGGCGCGCGCTGGCGCTTCCGCGACGCGCGCCGCCTCTTCCACGGACCGCCCGGCGGCGGGCGCTTCCGCGCCCACCACGGGCGCCTGCTCCTCTGCCGCCTCTGCGGCTCTTGGTGAGGGAGGCGAGGGATTCTACCTCTCGAGGGGGGCCGCCCCCCACCGCTCTCCTCTTCTTCCTCCTCTCCCGACGACGAGTTCTCCGGAGTCGCCGGGGAAGAGAGTCCCTGCTGCTCGCGCAGCCGGTACTCCTCGTCCCGCTGCTCCCGGCGCTCCCGCCGCCAGATTCTCTTCTCCTTCCTGCGCGCCGCCCGCTCCTGCTCCCGTCGCTGCGCGGCGCGGGCAACCGCTCGGGCTCGGGGCGTGGGCGGGTCGGACCGCGAGGCGTCCACGGTCACCCTCTGCTAAAAAGCGACTGTCAAAACCATGCTGGTACGTTGCAAGGGAACGAGAAAGGGAGGAAGGCCTACTCACCGCCGGGGCGTCGGGGAGCATAACGAACGACCAGAGGTCGTCGTTGCTGTGCCGGCCGGCCTTGAGGCTGATGGCGCGCCTCGCCCTCGTGGCCGCGTATTCCCGAGCGAGGCGCTCATTCAGGAACCGCGAGCGCGCCAACGACGTAGGGTTGGCCGCCTCGCTCATCTCGTGAATACGGAGCTCCCTCTCCATGAGGAGGACGATCCGCCGGTGGTGGAGGTTCGCGAGGACCGAAGCCGCCCCCAACCCGGCGTCCGCCAGGCTCTTCAACGCGGTTAGGAGCGAATCCAACCGCGCCTGGTGCGAGGAGGGAGACACGCCGTGGTGCCAGGAGTCGGCCTTCTCCTTCAGCACCTTGCCGGTGTAGGGGGGGAGGCCAGCACCGTCGTTGCGGAGGTAGAACCACCCCCGCTCCCATTCCGCGTTGTTGGATGTCATCGTGCAGGGGATGTATAACTCCTTGCGCGAATCCCGCAACGAGATCGACAGGCCGTCGACGCGCACCGCCCGGCGCACCCGTGCCTCGGGCGTTGCGAGCGTGTGCAGCTCCGCGCGGAAGAGGTGGACCCAGAGATCCCAGTTCACTGGGATCCCCAGGAATCCCTCGCAGACGCCGACGAAGGTGGCCGCCTGAGAAATCGCGTTGGGGGCGAAGTTGTGCAGCTCCACCCCGTAGTGGTGGCACAGTCCGCGCATGAAGCGGCTCGCTGGCGCGGCGAAGCCGCGCTCATGGTGCCGGATGAAGCTGACGACGTAGCCGCACGGCGGGTTGGGCTCCCGATCCGTCACCGGCGGAACGATCCATGCCGGGGGCTGCCCCTCCACGTTCGGCACCAGCTGGCCGCTGTTAACGAGCTCGCTCAGGGCGAGCCTCGTCACCGTCGAGCGGCTCCACGGCAGCGGATCCAGCACCGTGATTGGCTGGGGGGAGCCATTGCGGTTGGCGGCGGCGCACGAAGACGAAGCTAGCGGCGGGCGAAACGAAAGGGCGCACAACCGAGAAGCGAAGGCAAGGAGCAAAGGGCGGCGGCGCTAAGTAACGAGGTAAGGAGCTTCCGCCTCCCTCTCCTTGGATTTATAGATCCGGGGGAGCCACGCTCCCCAAACCGCGCACCGCGCGCATTAACTGCAGGCGGCTGCATCTGCCACTAACGAGCGGGGCCCACCGCACCGAAACAGCCGGCCGCGCGCGCATGCGCGATCATTACGGCGCAGCAACCGAAGAGCCGCGGCGGCCTGTCACGTCCGCCCCCCCACGTCGCCCACTACGCGCACGGCTGCGACGCCTGAAAAGGCGCGCCCGCGACGCACGACTGAAGCCACGACTGTGGGCATTTAACGGCCCGGTCCCTTACCAAGTAAGCGTGACCCCCGCGCGGCCCGAGCCCAGGGCTCGAAGAACCAGACCCTCGATGGGTGCGATTACTGACCAGTGGCCTCGAGACCCGCTCGGTGATCGCGCATGCTCGGGGGTCGGGGGTCGGCTCGACCGCGAACCCACGAATCCTGCAGATGCAATCAAGACGGGGGCACTTAACTGCCACCCCGCAACGGCCCTACTGATCAAGGGTTCGAAGCCTGACCCTCGAAGGGTTCGAACAGGCGCCCCAGATCAACAGAGTCAGGGACGATGAGGGCGCGCGCATTCGAGCCTATCCTCGAGCTCACCAGCTCGAGGGCGCCCCACATGACGTATTCAAGAGCCAACGAGGGCAGCTAGTCGAGGGATCCCATCGAGGGAGAGCTTCCGCGCCCTCGGTCCCCAGCGAACGGGACCGAGCCCTGCCTAGCAAACCCACGTAAGCGCTTTCATGGACGAGTCTCCGGACCACGAGCCAACCCTTATCGAACGGGGCATGGGCGTCCACTTGAATCACCCGATAACAGCTCGAAGAGGAACCCGCAATTCGCGACCCGCTCGATGGGAGTTGTGGACACCTCACCCCTCTGTCCCGCGGAGGGACGGCGAAGGGGCGTACAAACAAGCCAGAGAGCCCGCCCCGATCGCCTCGAACGGGCCCCGGCTCGGGGGCTCGACGCGTGGCTACACCTCCTGGATATGCACCGAACGCACGCGAACGTCGGCACATGCGTACGGCACCGCCGAGGCCGGCTGAAACACTGCCGAGGCCGGCTAAAACACCGCCGAGGCCGGCTGAAATAAACGCCTCGCACAATGACGACACTGTGAAAAAAACCTAGAAGGAGTACACACACTCCTCTAAGGCTTCGGGGGCTAGACCCGCGGGTCCGCTAGCGCGCCCCCACGGAATAGCACAGCAATCAGGAGGGAAGAAAGTCCCATCAGCAAGCGTCAGCATCTGCGGGATCCTAACGGATACACCCGCAGATGCTCGGGGGCTACTGTCGGGGACAGCCATAAGGGTCCCCTAAAAAACCGGGGGAAACCCATTTACTTTCGCAAAAACAAAACAAAACACAAACGAATTCACAAACCTAAAACACGCTCAAGATAGTCACGACCCAGCGGCCGGGCCCAGCGGCCCACCAGAACAGTCGGCCCAGCCACCCCCGGGCGAAACTCCGCTTCGCTCGAGGGGTGCAGCGCCGCGCTAACAAGTCTCCGCCTCGCTCGAGGGCCGGTCGCCCCCTCGGGTGGGACTCCGCCTCGCTCGAGGGCCGGTCGCCCCCTCGGGTGGGACTCCGCCTCGCTCGAGGGCCGGTCGCCCCCTCGGGTGAGACTCCGCCTCGCTCGAGGCTCTCACGGCCTCGCCGCCCCCATACCTGCTCCCCCGACAGGGGCGTTTAATGTTCTGACACTTGCAGGCGCCCGGGTCAAAGACGAATCCACGCCGTGCCGTCCCTCTGACACGCCCGGGAATCATATTCTGGCGCTGTTCTGCCAACTCTCCCGGTGAGGCCATCCCCACCACTGTGCGGCAAGGTCAGTGTCAGCTCCGTGACACTGCGCCACCCACTCTCGTACGGCCAACGCGCCACACCCTCGAAAGAGGGCGGCGGAACCCTCGAAAAGGGGACGGACGCCTACTCCGCGCCTGCCCGGGGCCACGCCATGACGTCGGACCAGTGAGGCGCGTCACCTCCGTCACCGTCGGTCCTGCGCGGCCATCCCCGCCATCACGACACCATCCCGGGCACTGCAGCGCCATCCCGTCAGCCACACCCTCGAGTCAGCGTACGGACGACGACCACATGGGAAGCTCCTACGCCGCCACCCTCGAAGCCGCTCCTGGACGGATACAGGGCACGCCATGACGCTCCGCCAGAAGCAAGATTCACCAGGACGGCCGTCCACTCCGTTGCACTGTCCGCCATGCCATCACACGTAGCTAGAACAGTGCGGCACGCCTGTAAACTGCCTCCTCCTTGGCCTATAAAAGGAGGGGCAGTCCCCTGGCCGCAGGGGGACGACGAAAAAGCACTGACCCACACGCTTTCTACCTTCACCACGATATTGGCACTCGCCTCACTCAAAACCTCAGGGACCTGGAGGCCCGGCCTCCTCTCCCGCCCCGCTTGTAGCTCCCCTCTGCAAGCACCACGGTGCAACGCAATATAGTGCCTCGAGCACACCACTGCTGGACATACGGCCTCGGCCGGAACCAGGATAAACCCCGTGTCACTAGTTGCTTAGCACCGACCATCGAGAGATAGATCTCAGCGCTCTTACTAGTTAGTGTCGGGACTACTTTCCGCACCGACAGAAGGCTACTCTCTCAGCAGTCAAGCTTTGTGCCTTCTTCAGCGCGATCTTGGCCAGTAGCTCTGGAATTTGTATGCACTCTTGCATTGTTGGCTCGTCCTTCCAGAGCCTATCATATATCGGTGCAAACATGCTTAGCTTCGGTAGCTGAGGTGTGGCGTTGTCGATGTAGAACCACTTGGTCTTCCAGTCTCGGTTCGAATTAATCAAGTCGTACTTGAAGTACAACTCCTGTGCTTTCTGGCGCATCTGGAGACCGGCTCCACCGACTACTACCGGGAAGTTCGCGTTGGGCTGCGGCTTCAGGCGGAATATCTTCCTAAACAGAGCCCAATGTGGGCGGATTCGAAGGAAGGCTTCGTAGAAGTGCACGTACACTGCGATCTGGAAGATGCTGTTCGGATTTAGATGCACGTGCTCCAGCTTGAAGAAGTCGAGGAAGCCCCTGAAGAAATCCGATGACGGCAGTGTTAATCCACGCTCGACGAAGTGGCCGAACATCAGGATCTCATCTGAAGTCTTCTCCATTGGCCACGCATCTCCAGTGGCAGAGCTCCATCCAGCGATTGCCTTCTCGCGCAGCAACCCGGCGGCTTCGAGGGCCTTGACATCATCTTCCCTCATCTTGCATTTCTTCCAAGAGACAGCTTGACTTGGAGGCTTCGTGATCACCATGGTCTTGTACTTGGGCTCCGGTAACTGATTTTTGCCACGGTCGGATTTCCTCTTCTGACCCTTGGACGGCGCTGGCTTCATCCTTCCAGTCATGAGGGTCTTCTTTCGCATTGGCTTGAGGGCTGCGAGGGGGTGGAGATGCGCGCTCTTGGTGGCGTGGACGCTCGAAATCTATGGCGCCTGCGGATGCTAAGGCTTTCTTTCTAGATCTAAGGGCGAATGGAAGCAGTGAAATCCTAAGGGATACCCCTTCGGGTATTTATGAAACCAAAACCCTAACGGTTCGACCTGGTGACCCTTCGTATTCAACAGATTGGTTTCACACAGGCAAAATTTTTGGCTAAGTCAGAGGACTTAAATCCAAGACCTGCTCGGTTCCATCTCGGGGGCTCGACTACTCAATGGAATTGGATTTTATTCAGCTACAGTTCATTGAATTCAGGCCACTATTCTACAGTCAGATTGGATCCTTCAATTCCAAAAGTACTCGACTCAAGGTTCGGGGGCTCCGTGCCATGTGTCCTTCAGTTTTTTCTCAGGATTTTTCGGGATTATTTGACGAAGACTACTGATTGACCCTCAGCTTCAATTGTCAATTCAAACTAAGGCTCGGGGGCTACATCCATATAGGATGCGATTTTTAGAAATCACATTCCTATATATTTTCTTCGGATTTTCTACGGATTTTTCGGAGCAAGATCAAAGACTAGAAGATTGACCCTCAGCTTGAATCCTGGATTCGACCTAAGGCTCGGGGGCTACATTCCATATGGAATGCGATTTTAGTAATCGCATTTCCATATGTATCTTTGATGCAAAGATTTCAAGAACGAAGTGGGTATTATTGAAGACCTTCAAGGGAAGTACTCGGGACGCTTGGGAACAACTCGAGAAGACTTCAAGACTACTCGTGGAGTTAGCTGGAGTACCTTCCAGCCTCGTGATGATTCAAGTACTATTAAAGATTGAAGCTTGTAGAACTCGGGGACGTTTGGGAACTACTCGCAGAGACCTTCAAGACTACTTGGGAGCATCACACTCGACTACAAAGTACTCGGGGGCTTGTCGACCGGGCATCCCTGGGCCCACCACACATGTGGGCCATACCCGAGAGATAAGTTCCTACTCACCTGGACTACTCGACTAGTGGGCCACGGTGCTGGCACCGTGGACCACCAGGCAAGACAAGACGGACAAGGACTTGTACTAAGATTAGGATAGCTTTTCATACCTTGTATAGGCTACTCCGAGTACTACTCAAATAGTACTCTTGTACCAATCTGACTTGTAACCCTGCCTCCCATGGCATATAAGATGAGGCAGGGACCACTCTCAAAATATACGCAATCAATACAGAGCCACGCAGCATACATGCCGTAGGGTATTACGCACATTGCGGCCCGAACCTGTCTAATTGTGTGCCCCGTGTCTCACCATCGTGTTCCTGATCTCGGCGAGCCCCACCGCACAATCTACTACTTCGGGTACCCCGTTGTAGGCTTGGTGTCCAAAACACTGACATAATCTAATGTGTTAAAAAAATTTCAAATATTCGTTCACTTAGTATACTTTGCAGGCATTAGAAGTTCAACCAAAAAAAGCAAAGGAAAAAAAATTCCCCCGGTTCAACTTCTAATGTTCGCAAAAAATACTAAATGCACTAATATTTGAAAATTTTTGACACCATTAGGTTCAACGCACCTTGAAATATTTTTATAAAATTTTCTTTTATTTTTCAATTTTTAATTAAAATTTGAGAACACGTCTTCTTCACTGATTGAGTTTTTTTTCAACAACCGGTTACCGGGCAAACCGGTCCGGCTTACCGGTCAAACCGGGCGACTTACCAGTACAAACCGATTGAACTGTCGTCTCGGTTTGAAAATTTGAATTTCACCAATTTTTTTTGACCGGAACCGGACCCCGACGGTTTCACCCTACCGGTTTGGGAAAAAAACCCTGATGTCCACTTGGCGAGCAGCATCCCCGAACCAACTATGGCCGCGGGCGGCAAGCGTGGGGGCGGACAAAAATGCTGCGGTGACCTAGCGGCGGCCGGCGCCTGATCGTTTCAAATGGACCCCTGGTTTGGATCCAAATAATTTTATATAGCCCCCTATATTTTACATATAACCACCTAATTTGGATCGCGATCAATAATTGTGATTAGGCCCCTGCATTTTTTATATAGCCTCCTGGTTGGGGTCCTCTCTCCGCTCCTCACCGTCTTCCCTGCCGATATCGACAACCGATCCCCTGCTCAAGCTCTGGAACTAGAAGTGCCCTCACCAATCCACAATCATGGCCGCAGCAAGGACAGGTTGGCGTCCATCGATCTGCATTCTGCAACTCCGACGAGACGAGGAGTCGGGGATGCGCCATCGATCGGCAGCCAAGTTGGATGCGTCCGCCCGCGAAGGTAACTCATGTCACAGCTCGTCGGAGTTAGGCCGTCGTGCTGCATCATGTGGTCCAGGAGCTGCCGCAAAAGACGAACCTGTTTGTTGTTAGTTTCTTCCTTGCTCTCCGTGGCCATGGCTGGTCCCGCTGGCAGCGCCATTGAGACATGAGGAGAGGCCGCTTGGAGGAAGGGACGCGGCGGCGTGGCCACGACCAGGACCAGGGATGGACGGTAAACGAAATACCATCCACTCCCTGGGTCCCTGCCGATGTAGTTGGACACCTGCCTAGCGCCGATGCCGATTAGTTTAGACATAGTACTTCTGTTTTGGCAAGTTTCAACTCGGCAATTCGGCATAATCAGTACGGATTAAGTTTGAAACTCAACAATTCACAAAAAAAAAGATTGAAACTCGGCATAACAAGGACACAGACTGGAATCGACAACTCCACTGCCGACCATCAAATTCTACAGTAGCGTATGCTTCCATCTGTTGAATTGTGCCACGACTGTCACGATTTTGACGAAACCAGCTGTTGACACCTGAATTTGGCAGGTTTGGACGGGCCGGTCAGACCGCCCCCCCTATCTGGTCTGACTGCCCTGGTCAAAATCCTCAAAGGCAATTTGGACTTCACCATTGGATAGGTCTCGTCGAGTACATCAAAATCCATATATAGAACGTCCAATTTGGACTCTGGATGAGAGAGATATGGCTCCGAAAAGGTCTGCACGTCGGGCACGCGGTCAGACCGCGTCCCCGGGGCGGTTAGACTACCCTGTCATGCCAAAACCGGTTAGGAGTTGTATTTTGACACGTTTTTGTAAGGGTTTCAATTCCTAATGGGGCAAGACCTCCCCTCCCTATAAATATAAAGAGCCACGGCCGATTGAGAATATATCACAATCGAATCTATCAAATTTATCTTTTATCGTATTTACCTTTCCGTTCCTCTTTACCCTACTCTTCCAACCCCATGTTCCGTTCCTCTACTACCTTCGCGGTAAGAGAGGACGTCCAAGCTGGCCTGCCGAGCCTAGGACAACCCAAGGTGCGCCTACCCTGATAGGGTCCCTCCCGGGCGGGCGTTCGTTGGTTTCTCGCCGGTGAACCCGGCGACCTCGGTTTGACCGCCCTACCATAGTGTCACACCCTGAAAATTTCTAATTTCAGGATGTGAATAGAAATAATAATTAAGCAACGATTTTCTCATAATTTTAAAATTTTTCTAACATTTATTCTCTTCACAGGAAATATAGTATAGCAAAAAGCTTTTGTTTGTATTTCTAAAATTAAATAAAATGTTTATGTGTGTTGCATTCATGCCGATGCATCCGGGAGTTTTTGAGTGCAAAATGTTTTAAAAACACGCTTAGGTGCTGACCAAACCCTTTCGAGAATTTTCCAAATTTTTCTGGGAATTATTCTCATTTTTTCTCTAAGCATTTTCTATTTATTAGAAGGCTCTAAAATCCTTTTCATGAGCTCCAAATATTTTATTTGGATTTTTCATGTCTCAAATTATCTCTGGGAATTTTTCTGGAATTTTTGGGATTTTTAGAGTATTTTTCGTGACTTTAATGAATTATCTAGCTATTTCTGGAATATTCTTTTCACGAAAATATATTCTGAAAATAAAAAGAAAAACATTTCTTTTCTCTCTTTCCCTCCTCCACTTTTGGCCCATCAAGCCTTTTAGCCCAGCCTTCCGCGAAGTCCTCCGTTGCCCCCACTTCTCTTTTCTCAGCTCAGCCCAGCACCCCCTTCGCGCGGCCCAGCCCAGGTCCTGCAGCCGCCGGTCAAAGTCCGCTGGAGCTTCTCAAACACCCGTCGCTCGTTCGCTTTTTCTCACCTCGGCCCAGCTACCGGCCCGTGCTCCAACCCGCAGACCCGCTCCATCCCGCTCCCCGGCCCCGCCGCAGGCCCGCCAGGCCCATCTGGGCCCAGCGGAGCCCATCCGGCCACGACCAGAGGCCGGAGCCGGCATGGCCGCACCCCGCCGCCTGTTCCCCGGCGTGCGCGCCTCGGTCTCTTTAGCCCCTACGCCCCTATAAATCCGCGCGCATCCGAGCCCGCGCGCCCTTGCTGCCTCGCCCTGCGCGCCGTGCCTCGCCGTTGCAGCCGCGCCGCCGCAGGAGCTTGGCGCCGCCGCCGAGTGCCGTTCCCGTCGATCCCCCGGACAAACAAGCGCTACCTGGAGCACCGCCTCGCCGAGCTGAACGCGTTGCGCCGGTCCCCATCGTCAGCCAAGCACCGGAGCGCCGCCGCCTGTGCAAAGTCTGGCCGCCGGCCGAGTCCTCCGCCGCCGGCCTTCTGCCGTCCTTCTCCGCCGTCGGTGAGCCCCTCCTCATGATTCTCTCGTCCTCCTCTCCCTTTCCCCCACCTCAGCCGAGCCCTAGGGTCGCCGGAGCGCTCCAACCCCGCCGGCCAGTGCTTCCCGCCCGCCTGCTCTGTCCGCTGGAACGGGAGGAAGAAGAAGGCAGACTTGCATTTGAGCCCCTGTGAAATCCTGTAATTATTAGATCCAATCTATGTGTCTTGCCCCTCTTGCAGAAACCCCCCTGAATCTTTTAGATTCCTTAGATCCAGTCCACCCTGAGACTCTTGCAAGTAAGCCCTCAGGTTTATATACAAAATTATGTATATGCCCCAGGTTTTTCGCAGTTAGGCCCCTGGAAGTTTCCAATCCTTGCCAACAAGTCCCTGGACCTTTAAATAGCCATATCTTTCATGTTTTAGCTCCGTTTTAATCCGTTCAAGTTGCGTTAGGTTCATAATAATGTAAAGTACACATTAGTGGTGACTTTTGTTCATGTTTGTTTTCTGAAAATAAATTTAATATTAATTTTGATTAATGCTTATTAAACATGCTTTTTTCTAAATACAAGCTATATAGTGCCCTACACCGTTTTTCATAATTAATATTAATTTGATTAATGATTATTTCATGTGTTTTTATAAATAAAATCTAATTAGATCTTTAACTCGGTTTTTCATAATCTAAATATTAATTTGCTTAATAATTAATTAAACTTTTCTAATTAAAAGTTGATAGGCTTTTACACCGGCTTTTATAAATAAATGTTAATTTGTTTAAATACCAACACGAATGAGTTTTAATTATAAATTTATTAGTTTACTCGAATCATAAAGTTTCGATTAGAGGATTCATATGGTTTAGTTTTTTCTAAATTAAATGTTTAATTGGTATAATTTATATATGAATCTTTATAAATAAAATTTGACTAGTTCTTTACTCCGATCTTTTACAAATAAAATATAATGCTGCATTAATTCCAATTTAGGGTATTTTCTTATGAAATATCGTTTACATATCTTTTACTAATTAAAATAAACCTAGCTCATAGCTTGATCTCTCACATATGCAAATCGATCGTTAGCCGTTCGTTTTCAAGCTCTGTCTCTGTGTGTCTCTGTTGTAGAGCTAATCTTCTTTCAAGCTCTAGATCTTTTTGATCCTAGTTCATGCTCAGATCTAGTGTCCTTCATAAAGCTAACCAAGCCTTTCTTGTTCTCAGCACGGTCTGTGTGCTTCAGTGATCCATAGAATCGAGCCTATCCTTTAGTGCGTTCTTTCAAAGCTTTTCTTTTGATTGGTGCATTGTTCTTAGTAGTACTTGTTTGTTTTCATTGCATGCTTGTACCCGATGATTGATGCGAGTAGAATGAACGTTGATTGAGAGCAGTGAAGAGCTTGAAGGTGAAGACATTCTGAGCAACATCACTACTCTGGTTAAGGGCAAGTGTGTTCTTGTTCTTTTGTCCCAATAACTGTGTTTAATCACATTGCATATACTTGCATTTAATTTGATGGGTCCTATTAAAGTTTATCCTAGTCTTTATGATCATTCCTTGTCAACCTGGGTTTACCTTTCTGTTGGGTAGCTTTGCTTAGCTGCTTTACCATGGGTTATGGTGGTTCTAATGAACAACAATGAAGATCTTGCTTTACCTTACGTTATATCTCTGGTTAATACAAGAACACAATACTTAATTGGAACATGGAGAACCACCCAGGACAACAGTGCAACCACAAGGACTAAATGGCTCTGGTCTTGGCTGAGTAATTAGGGAAGTCTTTATGTGGCCATTACTCGCATAGTAGCTTGGGTACGGAGGAATGCTTTTAAGGCTCTTCTATTCCGGATAGGTATTGGAACAGAAGTACTCTATGGCTGACCGTCCGTGAATGGAAGTGAGGTACGAAAGATAGCCTTTATGGCATATGCTACTATGGACTAATACACATTGGAGGACTCTTTGTAAAGGCCTCGTAGCATCCCTATGCGATCACACCTCGGTAGTGTGGTATGATGCCTGATCAGCATCGCGTGGTTGGGTTTAAAGTTCATTGAACTTTTATGCGACTTGTGGTGAAAGTGTACAACCTCTGCAGAGTGTAAAACTAATCGATTAGCCGTGCTCACGGTCAAGAGCGGCCTGGACCCTCACATGATAATTGAACTTGAAGATGGACTTAAATCGTGGTTTATGGTTATGTTAGCCATATGCTTATGGCGTATCTTTTTATGTTAATTGTGGGTTGGTATATACTTATACTTTATTAGTAATCAGGTGCTAATAAAATTTAACCAACTAAAAGTGCTTAATGCCGTCAAACTGTCAGCCTTTCCTTGTCAAGCCTCTGCATTCATACTTTCCCCACACTTGCTGAGTACAGCATGTACTCACCCTTGCTATAAACAGTGTTGCTCAGAAAGAGGAAGTTGTCATGAAGTCGTTGTGAAGATGATGCTGGAGCTAGGCATATGCAACCCCCAGTCGACTGCTTGTGGATGTTTGGTGCCTTCGTTTCTAGGATTTAAGCGTAATACTCTGATAATCTTTATTTTTCTTACGTGATATTGTTTCTGTTATTCACTTATATCAACTATATGCATGAAACTTGATCCTGGCATGCATATAGACCTGCACTTGGTTTTCTTTGGAAAACAGGTGTGACACATAGCGGTCTGACCGCCCTGCGCAGAGGAGTAGCAAGGAGCTCCTCCGCGTGCTTGTTGACTCCGAAAAGGCGTCAACAAATTGGCGACTCCGCTGGGGACGAAGGTGTTTTGGTTTCAATAGTTAAAATCAAGTCCAAGCAATATGATATCATTTGAAGATCTATGGAAGGGCACCAACAAGATAAAGGAGTTGCAGCAACCATGTACCTTCGACATATTGAAGGAGCACTCTTCAGGTAATAAATCTCGTGCTTTATCCCTCTTTGATAATTATATTCTCAAATATAAAAAGGATAGCATAGATTCAATTCCTGTTGCTCAAAAGTCGGCTATTGAAAAGCCGGCTAATACCATCATTAATCCTTGCAAAGTTTTGCCTAATTGTGATGTTGTTGGTCAAGAAACAAGTCGGCCGTCTCTAGCCGAAATTGTTGAACCAAAATCCCCTAGTAAGTGCATAGAGGTTACATCTAGTACTTCTACGCTCGGGGGGCAACAAAACAAAGGCAAAGCTGCTGGTTGCACTGAGGCCGGTCTAACCGGGGGGCAACCCAGTCTAACCGCCCCTCCCAGGCTTTTGCAAACTCAATCAAAAACAAAGATGATTAAACCCAAAAAGCCTGAGATTGGTGTTTGGAAATCGTTGAATCCAAAGGCCGTAAGCATCAAAGAGAAAAGCCGAAGTCCAATGAAAAACTTCCGGCTAAATCACAAAGACAAAATAATGTCAATGGTGCTAGTCAGTCTAAAAATTCCAAACGCCCAAAATCTTCTTCTAGAGAGAAGTTCCATAACAAGAATCGGCAATGGAGTAACTCTCACAAATCAATGTCGTTTCCTCCGTATGGATCATCAATGCCTATGCCATGGGATGCTTACTTTAATATGCATTATTTTTGTTCTCCATGGTATTATTCATATATGTCATCTGCTCCTAGTTATTTCTATCCAAATTATATTACTCATAAGGAGCCGATGATTGATGAGCCATCATCTATGCGTAGTGACCGTTTTGATCATAAGAATCGGTCAATACTAAAAAATAAGCGCAAGGTGATCAAACAAGTCTATCGTGTAAAAAAAGATGGTAGATTAAATAAAAATTCAGATTTGACACTAGACATAGAAAAGCCGCATATTGAAAAATTATCGGCTAGTTCTACTGATCAAATTGTCCCAAATGATAAGCATGTCGCAAATAATATAGCTGAACAACAATCATGTTCGGCTGGGGGGCAACATGATATCAAATTGGCCGGTTCTCAAAGCACCGGTCTAACCGATGTCCCAACCGGTCTGACCGGTCTTGCCAGAAAATCTGGTGAAGCTGCAAATTTCGTGCCAAAGAGCAAGGTGGTGAGGAAGAAGCCAAGCTTTTATGAGTTGCTGCGTAAGTATCAAAAGATAGCCGAACAAAAGCAAAATAATCGGTTAGAAGATCAAAGTTGGAATTCTTCATCACCAAGAGCAAAGAAGCATCGACGGTCACCACATTGGTCTTCATCCTTTATTCCATCGATGCATGTGCCATGGAATGCATGTTCAGGTATACCTAATTCTAATTCATGGTTTTGGTATAACCCTTGGTCTTCACTTTACAATTATCAATATTATGCTTGTGATGCTTCAAGGAGCTATGGTTGGCCACTATAGCCACATCAGGACTTCAGCTATTAGACATGTTGTTTAGAAGCCGAAATAATAGTTCATACATGTTGTACTTACTGAAATTTTGTTTCGACTACAATAGCATTCACAAAAGGTTTAGAGATCATCACATGGGCGGTGTGTTATTTATCATCGTCTTTAGATTATTTTGTACATTCAGAATGTTTTTTAGCACGCATGCTTTACCAAAAAACAGGGGGGCATATGTTGACACCCGAATTTGGCAGGTTTGGACGGGCCGGTCAAACTGCCCCCTACCCGGTCTGACCGCCCTGGTCAAAATCCTCAAAAGGCAATTTGGACTTCACCATTAGATAGGTCTCGTCGAGTAGATCAAGATCCATATATAGAACGTCCAATTCGGAGTTTGGATGAGAGAGATATGGTTCGGAAAGGTTTGCACGTCGGGCACGCGGTCAGACCGCGTCCCCAGGGCGGTTAGACCGCCCTGTCCTGCCAAAAGTGGTTAGAAGTTGTATTTTAACACGTTTTTGTAATGGTTTCGATTCCTAATGAGGCAAGACCTCCCCTCCCTATAAATATAAAGGGCCACGGCCGATTGAGAATATATCACAATCGAATCTATCAAATTTATCTTTTATCGTATTTATCTTTTCGTTCCTCTTTACCCTACTCTTCCAACCCCATGTTTAGTTCCTCTACTACCTCCGTGGCATGAGAGGACGTCCTAGCTGGCCTGCCGAGCCTAGAACAACCCAAGGTGCGCCTGCCCCGACGGGGTCCCTCCCGGGCGGGCGTTCGTTGGTTTCTCGCTGGTGAACCCGGCGACCCCGGTCTGACCGTCCTACCATAGCGGTCTGACCGCCCTGCGCAGAGGAGCAGCAAGGAGCTCCTCCGCGTGCTTGTTGACTCCGAAAAGGCGTCAACATTAGCACAGGCAAAGAGCCCCTGATTCTACAGAAACATAAACACTTCAAACACGAGCAAACAACATCGATACTATAGACGATTTGTAAACACAAAGAGAGATATGAACTGCAAACTCGATTAAGCATCTCCAGGATTCAGATATCACAACCAGCAAAGGTGCTTGCATTCAAGTGGTTCTCAGACAAAATACTCTTCCGTTATCTTGTGAACAATGAGGAGGGGCTGGCCTTCACGGTAGCTGTTGTTGCTGTTGCCACCAGACAAGTTCTCTTCCGATGCTTGTGGTTGTGGCAGGGTGCCATCGTTGTTGTTCCCGCTCTTTCGGTTCAGGTGGTGGGGTGCCTATGAACTGAACCAGTATGGTGGTCACGTTGTAGGCAGCTAGCTCACAACGATCACAAAATCTCCTACAGATGGTGCTCAGATTAGTTGTCCTCTGCATCAATTACGGACAGCACAAGTTAGCAACCATTTTTCTTCAACGAAACAAATCTAACAACGAATCAATTGTTGATAAATCACAACCCAAACATGCTAATACCATGATTCCATCCCGGTACCAGGTCAAGCAGATATTGAAGAAAGGATATACACATATTCAGCAGTAAATGTTTCTACGATTATGCAAGATGTTTTTTAATACACCCTATAAAAATGTATCCATCCATTACGAAATTGCTTTTAATTGGAAACATCAGGTGGAAAAAAACTCACAGCTTTTAATTGGGAGTGTATAAAATCAACCACACCCTAACTTGTGAGAAAGGTCCTGCTGAAAGAAAACAAGACACAGTGTTAGCATGGAGACAGAGGCAACAAATTTAGGGGGTGAGTTGTGTGATCAAATTATACCAGTAGGTAGTGTTGAACGAGTCTGCATGATCTATATAGGAGATTGCGGTAAAGTTGAGCTTACTACTTTATCATGAAAAAATGAATGACATTTAGAAGCACCAGATAACCTAAGAATTGAGCATTTCTCTAAATAGCAATTTATAACACTCCATGGCAATGACGTGTAAACAGCTTAATGAAGAATAACAAAATTTAATTCAAGCCGTGCACAATTTAATCAGAGGAAAATGTACAGGTCCCCTCTGGATAAATACTAGTATCTTAGAAGAAACAAGATCGAAAGTTACTAAACACCACATAGAGTTGAATATTTTGCACTGCCTTTGAACCTAGGTAAAAAACAATAAACTAACCACCTTCTGAAATATTTTGCTGAGGACTTACCAGATACCCTGACTTACTATGACAAGGAACTCAACATCATTGGTAATACCCATCTAACAAAGAGTAGGTCATTTTCCATCATATCGCACCCAAAAAAATGTGTAGAATTAATTCCTAGAACAATTGTATTACACTTATAGCGATAACTTCTAGATCACATGTCACCATATATTGGTCATGAGACAAATCCTTGTTATTCTTGAATGCAAAATAGCCTAAAAGTGGCAAAAAAACATTATGGTGCTATATATGATATGCAATGTCCTACAACTTACTCTGAAGGATAGATTGTGACAGAACCGCCCAAAATAAATATGTATTATCACCTAAGCCGGTCTACTTGGCTAATAAGCGATAAGAAGGAGTAATTTTGTCGCCTCTGCCGGGTCAAACCCGGTAAATCACTTACAACAGGATCGCTGATATGCGCAAAGCTCACACGAAGGCGAGACCAGAGTACAAGTTCAACATTACATAAAAACTCATAAAGTCATATTATTACAAACCAAGTTTTCATACATGAAAGTAAAATATTTCAGAGTTTAACAGCGGAAATAAAAACTAGCGGAAGATACACATGGGAGGCCATCCATAGAGTATCACTCATCGTCATTCTGCTCCCACTCAAGCTCCCAACCATCTGGAATAGATCCAGGCCAGATGGGATTACCTGAAACCACAAATTAAGCAAGGCTGAGTATACTAATACTCAACAAGACTGACCCGACAAAATAAAAGTACAACTAGACATGTAAGGCTTTTTGGCTGGTGGGTTTGTTTTGCCAAAAGCGACTAAGAGTTGATCCTTAATTTCAAGTTTTAGCTCATATTCTAGTATGTTAACCATTCTAGGTAAGCACCTAACTAAACAAGCATGTTTGTGCAAACAATATTAATCAGGCAACAATATTAATCCAAATGTTCCATAAATAAGTATGGGGTAGCCAGTGGTTAAGTCGACTCGGATAACGGTGGTGACCGATGATCGATCGATTTATATCCTTGCAAGGTCAACCTAAGATACACGGAAGAAGATAGACCCCAAGAAATCAAATAAAAGCAAATACGGGGTCTACCCCGACCAGGCGGTTCCCGTCATTCCCCAGATTATGGACAGGTGCCACAGTCCTAAGTACAAGGTTACTGGAATGCCCTCACACGGCACGTCTAGACTCACACTTGCACTACCGGTAGCGAACCGGGAGACGCATCTCAAGAGTAGTAGCGATAAAGTCCCCGCACTGGTTCATTAGGTACTAGGCTTACCAGTCCCATTCCCGACAAGCACTTGGTACGTTCAATAGCTTAAACCAGCACCATGCTACTCGGTCGAGACCGAACCCATTGCTCTTACCACATGAGCGAGTCAATTTATCCAACTTGTGATTCCAACATAAGCATCCTATATCTCGCGAGCAATTAGTCATTACTCGACTTGTACCGTGCCCTTAAAGCATGGCACTAGCGTCCTAACATACTAGTATAAGAGCATAGGAACCTAAGGATCATGCATCTAGGTTTCAATTCAACTCCTGAAACTTAAATGCACAAAACATAACATAAATACTGAAAAGTAAAAAGTATATGAGTTTATCCCAAAAAGGTTATATGCACTCCGGGACTTGCCTTCTTCTATGTTAGCAACAGCCTTTGGCTCTTCTGGACTTTGGTCCAGGTCCTGGTGAACACTCAGCTCATTCACTTCTCCATCTGCAGCACCTTCTCCCTCCTGGGTGAGCGTATAGGTACCGTCCGGTAAATCTACGCGTACATATGCATATGCATTAGATTATGGTGAGGGTGGGAGAATTACCACCAAACCAACTCTTGTTGGCCACATTCATCTAAACCATTACTATTTCTCACAAAAAGTATAGGGTGTGATGGGATGATGAACTAAAAGCTATTTTGATGGTGATTGTGTGCACATTTAAACAAATTATCTTACTAAACTTCACCAAACAGTATGGGGGTGTGCTAAAATGATTTCAAACAGGAACTACCCTTGAAATCCTTATTTAAACATAAATAATAATTTTAACCTATTTATTCAATGCCTAGCTAGCCATTCATCCAAAATTCATATTAATTGAAATATAATTTTAACTGGTCTGAAATTTTTCACACAGCAGCATATGACTGATTCAAGCTTAAATACCAAAAATTAGCCTCAGATTGCATATAATTTAATTTATATGAAAAAGACAAATTTCAGCCTAGCTTAACTTCATTAAGTCCTAAAAAAGATTTACTAATCTTTTTGACCTCAAATTTTTCCTACAGGTCATTCATGACAATTCTAAGCTCCTGACCAACACACAAAAGTAGATCTATCATATTCTTCAAGTTATCAATTTAACATCCTACACAAATTTAAATACAAAACCTCATTCAAACAAGTTCCTAAAATCATAATTATTTTTCCAGAGATGCTAAACATCATGAAAAAGTCCTGGGGTGCATTGGTGCTTAAAGAAAAGGTTTCTTGAGGGGACTATAAAAAGCATCAAGCTTAAACTAACATAAAGCTTACAAAAATCATAACTATAAATCTACACATCAAACATGTGTCAAATTTGGTCACAGATCTAAACATGTCACAAAGAATAACATATCCAAATTTCATCTCTATTACACAAGTACATTTTGAACTACAATAAAAGTACATCAAACTGAGTTTGAATTTTTGTTTCAAAATTAACCAGAAAAACCCTATACACCTTTTCTAGAAATTGTATATCTACTCACAAAGAATCCAACACAACTGGATTTGCATTTGTATGATTTTTCTACGATTTTTAATGATTTTTCGAAGTTGCAGTCGAAAACCTAAAACGTCTTTTTCAGACAGACCCTTGAAGTAACTTTTCGATATTACGAATAGGTCCCTAGATTACGGAAAACTCCCTGGAAACATTGGGGAAGAAGCAATGTGGTCCCCAGGCGCACTTGGCCGGCGGTGAGGACCAAAATCCGGCGAGGAGAAGGCCGGGAAAGGGTGGGGAAGTGATGTAGGTTCACCTAGGGTTCCATTCCGAGGCTCGGACGGGTCGGAGGAGATGCCGACGGTCGTCCTTGGCGGTGGTGCGGATCTGTAGCTGCTGGAATGCCATGCTCCGGCGATTGGGCGGTCGGGTGGTGACGAGCAGGCGAGTGGGAACGACGAGGAAGGCGAGGTGGACGAGAAAACGCGCTGCAGCACCTCGAACTTCCCTTTTATGCGTGAACCGGCATCGAGGCTCACGCACATGGCAGCGGCGCGGCTGGCGCCCGGCGCGGCCGGCGCGTGGCTCGTGCGGGCGCGACTTCGTGCCTGGACGCGGTGTACGGATCGAGGGCGGGCGGAGACGTCGTGATACGCACACGGGTCCACAGCGAAGACATCTACACGTCTGTACGTCGGAGTAACCGACAGACGACGTGTGGACGAGCCGGAGCGGTGGGCGCGCGCGCGCCCGCGCTGCGTCCAAGCCCTGTTTTATTCCTTTTTACCCATCTTCGAAATTGCTAAACTCCAAAAAGTGCTAACTAAGTTGAAAATCTCCAAAAATAGAAGTTGTAGAGGGACTATAGCACTACAACTTTCACAAAGAGTGACCTATGTTTTGATGTTTGGCTTGACGGGAAAAACGTGATGAAACTGCTGCAATTCTCAGCCCCGAGTTACTGTTGACAGAGAGTTCAACCCTGTTTTTGGCACTTTTACACTCAAAATTTGAATGTCCGCCAATTATGAAAAATGTGTTCCCGGAAATAAGGAAAAACTTTTATATTGGCAGAATTTGAACTTCTATAGTGAAATTTGGAGAACGCGCAAGAAAACTATTTCAGCCTCATAGAGCTCTTAGGGGGTTTTACCAAGATTTAGGATTTTGACCAAGGTTTATTTGCAAAAGCGATTAAAACCTTGCTAAACATGCTTATAGACTAATCACACTTGATTATTATCATGATTAATTAAGTTACTTAGCTTAACTAAACATCTGGGATGTTACATAGATGATATACAACTCAGAAAAAGGAAATCACATAAGACTATACCGATCCCTTTGGAGTGAGTTAAGATTCCATTAATCCAAGCGGTACCCTAGCCTCGCTACTGCAAGAATCCTTCTACTTCTCCTGGTAGTTCAACAATCCTATCCTGGGTTACTTGCCCCCCTGCACTTTCAATTCTCCATTTTTCATTCCGATTGTCTGGTTTGTGATCGGTGGTTAATTCAGTTGCCCAATTGAAACAAACATAGGTTTTAGGCACCACTTGAATGTATTTGTCATAAAAAAAGAGGACATTAGTTCGATTCAGCCAAACATTTGACAAGATACAAATCATATACCCGACCATTCCTTGAGATTATGCAACGAGAATGGCTAGCATTTCCAACCATGATCTCGTAGCCTCTAACGACAGCTACACATGTTGTGCTTCCTGACTCTAGAAGCGGTAGGTAGCGAGTTGGCTTGGGAAAAAGATTCCAAATGATGTATTCACATAATACTAAACTTATAAAATAAGGGATTGCACTAAATAGTGTGCCAGATGAAAGGATAGAACAATATGAACGAAATGATGAACTTAAAGCAGTGAAGTGTGATATCTCAAGTTAATTTTTAGCATCAGGTTAACAAACACGATGCAATGAGAACCAAACCAACATTTGGCCTCCAACTCAGAAAACCAATCACTCATGTGGCTCTAATTGAAGCTTAGTGCTAATGATGCCACTTTCAACTCAGAAGCACACCTTGAGAAAGAACAATGTATCCTCTATACAATAGCTATTCCTTCTAGTTCTTTTTTTATATATAACAATATGCATCTAATCAAAAGGATATTGTTAAGATTAACACCCTCTATAGATGTATGATTAAAGAACCAACATTCAGGAGTAACAATTTACCTTTGTGAAGGACTGAGCGTAAATACAAGTCCTGCGAATGAGACGTCGTATCAGACCACTAGCAGCACGAGGAAGTAATTTGTTCAATTCATCTGACACTTCCAACAGATGATCCATTATGCAACAAAGTAAGCAGGAACAACAATCATGTATCTCTACTAGCACATGCAGCAAATCTAACTATGTGCAAGATGGACATAATATAGTCCGTCTGAACATCCGCTCCCAAAAAGCACAGAACTAACGTGTAATCAATGGTTTTTTATCAACAAAATAACCTGGAAAACATCATCTTCATTGCATTATACATATCGTGTTCATACAATGGGCGGTCGTGAAGCTCATTATGAAATTGTGTTGCACATAACAGTGCCACTTCAACTCCTGAAACTGGAAAAAGAAACAACACAGTATTTAACTATATTAGTAAATGTTTTTGTTGAAACAAAACAATGGGATTAATAATACTCCTTCTGTTATGGTCAGTTGGGCGGTACTGTAGCATGAACAGTACCCGCGAGTAGGGATAGGGATTAGTTGGTTTGTTAGGACAAGTTAGGATATTTCTTAAGGGTTAAGTCAGAGATCTCTATATAAGGAGACCATATTGTATCAGTTGAGGCAAGCAAAGAAGTAAAAGGATTAAGAATCTCAGAGCTTCTTAGGGAGGGCGAGATCTCCAACTACCTCTAGCTGCCCCGTTCCTTATCCCAGAATAAGTTCCATATCACCCTCTTTTTTCTTATGTAGGGAATATTGATATTTGGAGTGTTCTTGAAAGATTATTTTAAAAATTAATTTCTATTAGAATTTATCATCAACCATATCAAAATATATGTGAAATATAAGTATATTGATAAACTTTTAGCCACTAAACATGCAAATGTCTAACTAATTGTTGGTCAAAACTAGCAAAGTTGGACTATAAAATCATAATATGCCCCATAAAAAGAGGTAGCATTGCTGTGTTTCCAGGAGACTATATACCAAATAGCATCCATAGTTAAATGCCCAAAGTACATATACATGAAGTAATTAAACAAACACATGTCACTCCTTGGCCCAGTGGTTCTGTAATTTGCAAGAAATGAATTAGGTATGACAAGGTAAATTTCAAATTATTCAGTCAAAGTACCCTGACAATATTCTAGGACGAGCATATAATATCTCAACAATATAATTAAGGTGCAATAGTGATTGCCCCTAAGATTGTATTAGACAACTATACTAAATGTGACTCAAACTTTGTACTAACAAAATACATATACATATATCAATTGATGAATGTTATTTTACTGCCAACAACATATTTACATAAATAAACTATGAAAACGAGCAGACATAGTTAGAGCTATATAACAGATGAGAAGGAGGTCATCTATTTCAAAAGAAAAGAAAGATTGGTCACCACTTCAATCAATTGTCAGTCCAAAAGAAACCAAATGTTTAATTTAAAAAATAAACAACTTAGGCTGTTGAACTTGTTGTGTGCATTATCATCACGCAAGCAGTACTGAACATAAGAAATACTCTCATCACGCAACTAGTACTACACATAAGAAATATCATCTCAACAATAAGTTGAGATCACATTCCCTGTTCTTCCACATCAAATAAGTGCTCAATATTAAAAAATGAACAGTGACAGCACATCGTCCATTAGTAAAGCCACAAAGAAGAAGATATAATTATGTTCTTAGAACATAATCACAGAAGATTGAGTCAATCTCTGAAGGGGTAGAGAAAAAAGTGCAAACCCTTATCATGAAAGAAAATTCCCATTTTACAACGCACAAAAAGGAAAACAAGAAATACAAAAATAGTAAGACAGATTGGTTGCATTATTAACAAGAATCCCACATGAAGAAATTGCCACTTCTTGAGCGCACCAAAAGAGGAAATAAAATAGTAAAAATAAAGATAAAAAAGATACCAACATATACGGAAAAAACATCACATTCTCAGCAGTCGGAAATACGCAACAAGAAAAGGATGGTGATCAAGATCGAGAGCACCATTTTGGAAATGATGAGACAGATCACCACGGTAATAGCACAGATCCGGTGATCATTGGCCTCATCTTCCAGAAAACCAACACCGTCTTTGAAACCAAAAGCACGCACAAAGAGTAGATGGATACAACAACGAAGAGGGGTTGCACAAGAGCAAGTGAAGTCGAAGAACAGAGGCGAACAAAGATCACAACTTGTTCTTGGTGCTCGTCCGCCTCTAACTTAAAAAATAAACAGCTGCAACAAGCACACGGAATCAACTGCAGGAACAGAGAACACGATCCAAGCGTGCGGGCGTAAACCCCCGCAAAAGAAGCCTCAAGACTCCAGAAAAAGAGAAAATCAGGAACGGCGAGAAAATCGAACAACACCATATATCAACACACCACTACCAACAACAACCAAAAGTCCAAAGCGAGGTCTCGCGCCTCCTCTAAAGAAAAACCGCAATAATGCAAGGCCAGATGAGACCGAAGAGCAGAGGCAAGCAAAGGTCACAATGAGTTTTTCGACATACGCACACCTCCTCGCCTTCAACAAAAGTGTCACGAAATTAACTAAGACAACAGCAGCATCAGCAACTCACGCATGCGCAGATGCAACCGCGGGGACGGTGGACACGATATAAGAAAGTGAGGCGCTAAACTCAACAAAATACGATGCCAGATTCAAAAAAAAAAAGAGGCAAAACCCAGCGTACCCTGCAAAGAAGGGTGGAAAAACCCCGATCACCACCAAGTACATGAATGGAGCAACGCGCCACGCTGCCACCGCCACCATCACCACCACCAACAACCAAACGAGAGCTCGCACCTCCGCCGAAGGAAAAACGCAACAATGCAGACCAGGTGAGACCGAAGAGCAGAGGCGAGCAGAGGTCGGCATGGGTTTTTCTCGACACACGCTCGCCTCCTCTCCAACAAAAGCACCACAATCCACGAGATTCAGAAACAAAACAGCAGCAACAACGCACGCTCATACGGATGCAATCTCAAGCACACATGGCACAATCGAACAAAAGAAGCACAAAAATCCCCGCGCTAGATTCACGAAAACGAAAACGAGTAGTAAAACCCCAGCACACCTAGCAAAAAGAGAAGAACAATAAGGGCAACACCCACCTGTACACCACCACGGCACCAAACAGGCTTCAATCGTAACAACGGGACATGGAGGATGAATGAGATTTTGAGGGAAGATACAAGGGCGGAGAAACCCAAACGGGCTTCAATCGGAACAACAAGACGTGGGATGAGGAATGTGATTTTGAGGGAAGAACACAAGCACGGAGAAACCCCTGCAAGGGAGAGGGAAGAAGACGAGGGCGGAGAAACCCCTGAGAAGGGAGAGGAGGAATGCCGATGGGCTGATCTCACATTCAACTTTTACTCTGTCGCCGCGACAGCTGATTGGAACCAGAGAGCAATGGCTGCCGCCACACGTCGGTGGCCGCCGCTCGGTCGGTTCGTAGAAGGCAGAAGCTAGTAGAGCTCGAGAACCAACAACGGGCTGAAGCCTTTATTAGAGCAATGAAGCCCATTTAGTCACAGAAAAATCATATCGTGTAAATCTGTGGAAGCCCAACCCAATGCATCCTCCCTGATTTCAGGAATCCTATACATCTTCCAAGAGATTTTTTCAATGAAACTTCCGCTTTAAGATTCGTCCGAAAGTGAGATCCGACGACTCTCGATCGTCTTCTTCCATCTGTCGTGCTCTCCTCTGCATCGCCTCCTCTGCGCTCGCGGTTGCCTTCCGGAGTCCCGGCGGCTGGGAGGTGGGTGACAGCGGCCGGCGCCGAGTTCGGGTAGCGGCCTTAGGGTTAGGGTTTCGGGGGTTCGGGTTGTGGTGGTGCTCCATTGGTCCTCGAACCTAGAAAAGGAGAGGATCGGGGAAGGCGGAGGACCGGCGGTGGCGGCGGTTCGGCCGGCGACAGAGGTGAGGTGGCGTGATAACGCCGCCGACCGAGCCGGGTTGGAGGGCCGGTGGGCCGAAGACTAAGGGGGGCGCGAGGAGCGGTTCGGGTTAGGAAGGACGGGTCACCGACGAGTGGTGCGGGGGCGGGAAGTCGCCGGCCGGAGCGGAGGACGAGACGGTGGAGGCAGTGGTTGGCCGGAGCACGGGGGTATATGGAAGTAAACGGTGAAGGAAGAATAAGAAGTTTAACGGGTCAATGATGGGCTGGAAGTTTTGAGCCCCCGCCTGATTTAGTATTGGGCAGCCAACCCGGGAACATGAGAAAATTCCTCCTATGCCATTGAAAAATACAAGTGATGTGCTATGTACCATTGAAAAATATAACTTGAGCTCTATGCTATTGTTCCTATTTTTTCATTCGCTATGTGCCATTCCGCCGTCTCCACCGTTCCCTGCCGTGAGCTACTGCTGCGGGCCCCACGCGTCAGTGGGTAAGGGGAAAAATCTTCTTCCTCTTCACGCCGCTCCCCCGTGCTCCCTCCCCGCTGACGGCCGTGCCTCCCTCCTCCCTGGGCCACCACCTCCTCCTCCTCCCGCTTGCGTCTGACGTGCCTACGCCCGAGGCCGCCTCGCCGCCCGTGACCGGCGTTGAGCGCCGACACCGACCCGCGCCCCGCAGGAGTGAGGAGGAGTGCGGCGACGAAGACGGAGAGCGGAGCGGCCGTGGCTGCCGCCAATGGAGCGGGCGCGCAAGCTCAATGCTGACGAGACCAGGTGGGCATGCTCCGACCGTCGCCTCCGTCAGCGAGCTCCAGTCCACGACATCGCGTCCCGTCGGCGAGCTCCGGCCGTCTATGGAGCGGCGCGCTCGGGCGGCCCTTCCCTCCCTTCCTCCCTCTAGCCCCTGACGGCGGCGGCTACCGGATCCGACGCGAGGAGCAACAGCGCCGAACGAATCCGATGCCGGCGAGTCCATGACGCCGCACGTGGAGGTCGGCGCGGAGCTCACCGCGCGGCGGCCATGGCCGCACCCCTCCTCCGCTCGATTCGCGGTGGTGTGTGGCAGAGGAGGCGAGGTGCAGGCCGTGGTGGTGGACGTCGGGCTGCCGCCGCTCGAGGCCTCTTCGGGCGCGGGCGGCGAGGTGCGGTGCCGCGTGCCTCCCTCCTCCTCGGGGAGCACGAGGGAGCGGTGGGAAGAGGAAGGGGATGTTTTCCTCTCACCCACTAGCGCGTGGGGCCTGCAACAGCAACTCACGGCAGGCAACGGTGGAGACGGCGGAATGGCACAGAGGAAATGAGAAATTAGAAATAATAGCATAGAGCTCAAGTTGTATTTTTCAATGACATAGATCACATCACTTATATTTTTCAATGGTATAGGAGGATTTTTCTCCGGGAACATCCCTCTCCCCCTCGGCGCGATCTCCCAAGATCCAACAACCAACCGAAACCGATCGATCCCCCCGGGCGAGCGGCGGGGCCACGCCTCCGTCCGCTTGCTCCTCCGCATGACGCAAGAGCCGACGTCACTCCTCCCGGTCTGGGCGCGGACGCCAACGACGCGAAGGCCCAAGTCGCGACGCCACCAGCTCCCAATCTCCTCAAGCGCCATGGAGGAAGCCGACGACTGCAGGCCCTCCTCGTCGACCGGCCGCCCCTTCCTCTCCGGCCTCTGCGCCGCGGCGCTCCGCCGCAAGCCCCTCGGCGCCCACGCGTCTGCGGCAGCCTCCGGCGAGGGCCTCGTGCGGCAGCTCGGCGTCCTCGAGCTCGTGCTGCTCGGGATCGGCGCGTCCATCGGGGCCGGCATCTTCGTTGTCACCGGCACTGTTGCCCGCGACACCGGCCCAGGTCAACACAACAGTCTCTTAGCTCACCTTTCCACTTTGAATCGTAATTGGACAGAACCACTGTTACTCGGTCCACGGAGAGATTTTTTTTTCGAACAATGTCCACGGCGAGATTTGTTTAGAGTTTGGAGTGGCTCGACAAGTTGTTGGTCTTAGCTCAGCGGGCAGTAGAAATTGCAAATTTGCAATGACATGAAAAATGTGGTGGAATCACTCATGCGACTAATAAATCATCCGAGAATTGTTTGACCGTTTAGCTCCTTTAAATGCTTGGATTGAAATGGTTTATTCATAGATTGATTGAACTGATAGTTTACTCCTACTTGCTTACATAGCGAACCCCCTTCGTTTAGTTTCTGCTGAAAATAACACGAGCGTGCCAAATTGAAACAGGTGTCACGATCAGTTTTGTTCTTGCTGGAGCTGCGTGTGTGCTCAATGCCTTGTGCTATGCTGAACTCGCATCTCGATTCCCTGCTGTGGTTGGGGGAGCATACCTGTACACTTACGCGGCGTTCAACGAGATCACTGCCTTCTTGGTTTTCACTCAGTTGATGGTGGATTACCATATTGGCGCAGCAAGTATTGCCCGTAGCTTAGCAAGCTACTTTATCCAATTCTTGGAGCTGCTCCCGTTCCTGAAGGGCCATATTCCAAGCTGGATAGGACATGGAGAGGAGTTTTTCGGTGGTGTTGTATCGATTAATATATTGGCCCCGATCCTTCTCATCCTGTTAACTGCAATTCTCTGCTACGGTGTGAAAGAATCATCAGCGGTGAACACTTTTATGACTACACTGAAGGTAAGACTGCTTGTGTGCTAAAATTGTTTTTCTTTGCTACATGTAATTTACACGTTGTGAATCTGGGGTAAGTGAACAGGTTGAAAGCAGAGGCGAAGCCAGATAAAATGACCACCGGGGTCTGCTTCATTACTCAATGGGGTCATGTAGCTTGTAACAGTAGATTTCCATGTCGGAAGACCCCTATAGCATAAGGCAGCTCTGCCCCTGGGTTGAAATGGGTGGGTGGTTTTTTTTTGGGAAAAGTCTATTTTTCAACCTCCAACTATTGCACAAATCTGATTTTCAACCTGCAACTACAAAACCGGACAAAGAGGGCCATTGAACTGTCAAAACCGGACAATTTTGGCCCTTTGGGTGGTTTTGAAGAGTGGTTTTGCATTTATAAAAATTTTAAAAGTCTAGATTTAATGCAAAAATTCATAACTATTTCATTTCAAATCAGAAAAATATCAAATCAGTGCCAAATTTTTTCTAAAAATGTAACCTATCTATTGCTATTCTATTTGGCATTATTTGAAACTTAGTTGTCTGTGTTCCTTGTATTTTATTACAAGCAATAAAATACTAGAATAGCAACAAATATTATGTAAATAACACTAAATAGAGTACCAACAAACGGCCTACATTTTCAGAAAACTGTTGGTATCAGCTTCATTTTTTAAAGATTTGAAACGAATTAGTTATGGATTTTGACCAAATAAAAAAGAACTGAAATTTCTAGAAAATGCAAAACCACTGTCAAAACCACCCTAAGGGCCAAATTTGCCCGGTTTTAGCAGTTCGATGGCCCTTTTTGTCCGGTTTCATAGTTGAAGGTTGAAAATCAGACTTCTGTTATAGTTGGAGGTTGAAAATTAGACTTCTCCCATTTTTTTTTGTTACATCAGTGTTAAGTTGCTAAGTGAGACGTTTTTGTGCAACATTATATTGGGTCTTCTATGATAAGGGTTATTGATTTATTACACATGCAAAAATAATTAGATGTCAATATTTTACTCATGAGGTTTTATAGTGCTTTGGACTGATGCAATGATGCACATGTTTCTGTTGTGCAGATAGTCATCGTTATAGTCGTTGTATTTGCCGGTGTGTTTGAGGTGGATGTAACAAATTGGTCACCATTTATGCCAAATGGTTTCAAATCTGTTGTGACTGGAGCAACAGTAGTCTTTTTTGCATATGTTGGATTTGATGCAGTTGCTAATTCTGCTGAGGAAGCTAAAAGGCCACAGGTAATGGAGTAGCCTCACTTATTTAGTTATTTATTACCTAGTGTCTTTACAGACATATTCTGTTTAGTGTGAAATGTGTTTTAACTTTTCTTTATGCCCATGCAAATAAACATTTTCAGACGGATTTGCCCATCGGAATCCTAGGAAGCCTTCTAGCATGTGTTTTATTATATGTTGCTGTATGCTTGGTCATTACTGGAATGGTGCCATATACATTACTTGGTGAAGATGCTCCTTTGGCTGAGGCTTTTGCTGCTAAGGGATTGAAATTTGTTACTGTATTGATCAGCATTGGTGCTGTTGCTGGACTTACTACAACACTTCTAGTTGGCTTGTATGTTCAGGTATATGTTATGCCTCCTAGCTTCTTATGTATCACTGATCAGATTCATGATTATTCCTCAACCAAATTGATCTACTTGATGAGCATTACCTCAATTTTAAACAGTCACGTTTGTATCTTGGGCTTGGAAGGGATGGACTGCTACCTCCAATATTTGCTAAAATACACCCAACAAGGCATACTCCTCTGCACTCTCAGATCTGGGTTGGCTGTGTTGCAGCAGTCATGGCAGGGCTCTTTAATGTGCACATGCTCTCTCATATTCTTTCTGTTGGCACCCTGGTACGGAAACTTCTATCAATATTTCCAACTACACTATCTCATTCCATTCACATTAACCCTTCTTTCTTTCTGGGAGCAGACCGGTTATTCAGTTGTATCAGCTTGTGTGATCACATTAAGATGGAATGACAAAGCAACCAGTCGCCGCTCCCTTGGAATTATGTCAATCTGGCAAGAGGGTGTTCTAAGTCTTGCCATTGTTGCTTTTTGTGGTTTTGTAGTGGGACTTTGCTACAGATACGACTATGCCATTGCCTTTACGGTAGTAGCTTTCCTGATAGCTGTTACTGCCAGTTTGGCTCTCCAGTTTCGTCAGGTATAATTATCAGGTTTTGCATATCCATATAATCACATATGCATATGATGATCCATGGTTTCATGCTGGATAAAATCGCACTATTAGTTTTGCTGTTTGAAACCATGGATAGAGATGCCATGTGCTAAGATTTAGATGCACTGATGTAAAATGTTCAGTCTCAACTCTCAGTTTACTGATATATTGTTTTCTGCAAAACCTGACCTGCCATGTATTCCCAGGTCTACGTTGATCCGCCTGGCTTTTCTTGTCCTGGGGTACCGCTGGTTCCAGTTATCTCTGTTTTCTTCAACATGGTCCTGTTCGCTCAGGTTTGCACTGCTCTACATGTTCGCTTTGTTTTGGTTTCAGTCATAGATTTCAATACTTAACAAATATATCCCATTCTGGTGTTGCCTCGATGACCATTACTCCCTCCGTCCCGCTTTGTTCGTCGCTTGAAAAAAGTGCCTGTGAGGAGATTACGTTTCCCGAGCGACCATAAAAACGGGACAGAGGGTGTACTTACTACCAAATCCTCATGGCTGACGGCATTGACACTTTGTTGGGCAGCTACATGAAGAAGCGTGGTATAGGTTTGTCATCCTGAGCCTGATCGCCGTGGGAATTTATGCCGGCTATGGTCAGTACAATGCTGCCCCTTCCAGCTCAGACCACCACTCATCTATTGGTTACCACGGAGTTCCTTCTGAAGCTCCTTGAGCTGTGGCAAGCCCTCCAAGTTCTTCGGAAATACTGTACCGTAAGATGGGACCTGTTTTTTTTCTCTTGAAATATTGCAGAGTGCATACTTTATAGTCACGTATAACGAATGTAGACAGTGAGTTTCTTAACCTGTAAAATGAGATGATGTAGTGTGGACCGTACCATTCGTTAAGGAAATGCCAAGTGCATAGACTTATACACCAACAAAAAGAAAAAAAATTACTTTCAGCAACTCTCGGTCATATTTTGTGTATATTTAAGACTATCCACAGCAACCACACTCATAGGCACCTTCAAATCCATCTTATGAGCAGAAGAGAGAGACGACCTCGTGCACCCAAAAGGAGACGCCTTCCAGCAACCACGCGCATCCCCTTGCCCAACCTCCTGCGGTAGTTGATTCCCGCGAGGGAGAGAGGGGGGAAGGGAGGCCGCCGCAGGAGAGGACGGAGCGGCTGGCGACGACAGGTCGCAACAGGCGTTGCTCCTCCCCACGGGCGGACGGCGAACAGGCCTGCAGTAGGCCGATGAATCGCGACGGACGGCTTCTAGCAACCGGATCGGTCGCGACGGGCGGCGAACGGGCGGAGATGAGGCGGGGCGCGATGAAGACCGGACGGGCGGAGCTGCTGCTGCTGTTGGAGGTGACGGTGGCCTCGACAGGAGGAGCAGCAAGGGCCAGGCCGCGCGCCCGTGGCCGTTCGCGACTCCACGCCGGGGCCCAGGCCGCTGCCCTCTCTGCTGCCGCCACGCCCGCCGAATTGAGGAGGCCCCACCGCCGCCTGGTCGAGGGTCGCCGCCGCCGGATCGAGCCCGCCGACACCAGATCGAGGGAGCTCCGCTGCGGATCGAGGGAGCCCCGCCGCGGATCGAGCCCACCGACGCCGGATCGAGGGACCTGCTCCTGCTCTGCCTCCATGCCGTTGACCTCCTCCGCGCTGGCCCCTGCTCCTGCTCTGCCTCATGCCGTGGACCTCCTCGCGTGCCGGCTCCTGCAGCTCCGCGCTAGCCTGGGGAGGAATGACCGGGGAGGGAGGGAGCAGGGGAGGGGCGGCGCAGAGATGGAGGGAGGCGGGGCTAGCAGCTGGAGCAGCGGGATGAGGGAGAGGAGAGAGATACCCAAGATTGAGGGAGGCGAGGCCGGTGTGCTCATTTTGGGGGAAGGGATGGGGGAGTTGCTGGAGGAGCTACAGTGCTCATAACTCGCTCATTTTGAGGATGGGAGAAGGGATGAGGGAGCTGCTGTGGATGGTCTTAACTGTGAGTAAGAGTTCAGGTGAAGACGTAAACTGCACCGCCATCGTCATCTTTTGCCTGCCGGTTGCCGATGCAGCCGTTGTTTTTTTATATATTTTTTAATTATTTTGCAAAATTATACGACCATCTCAAAATTTTACAAATTTGACCACGGACCGCCATGGCTCACGGCGGCCGCCGTGACCCAGGCGGTTCCACGGCCAACCGCCGTGGGCTACGGTGGTTAGGCCTACCGCCACGGGCCCAACCGGCGGGAAGACCAGCCGCAGTGGCCCACGGCGCTTGACCTCCATTCACTGTGGGCCACGGCGGTAGGGACTTGCGACCGCCGTGGCCCACGGCGGCAGGTCGTCAGACCCTATATGAGCCGAAAATTTGCCCGAAATTGTCATAATAATTCGGAAAAAAAAGAAAGAGAGGGTTGGGAGGGAAGGAGAAGAGAGTGAGGGGGCGGAGCAGCGAAGCTCTGCTGGTCCTTCGCTTCATTGTAAGTATTTCGTTGATTTCAACTCTTTTAGCACCTGTACTTAGATGTAATGAAATCGTAATTAGTATTGATTATTTAGATTTTTTTAGATCTGTAGTATTAAATAGTTCATTTCTGTAGGGTTCAGTGTTTAGAAGGAGAAGAGAGTGAGGTGGAGGGGGCAGAGCAGCGAAGTTCTGCTACTTATTCACTTCATTGCAGGTATTTCGCTGATTTGAACTCTTTTAGTATTTTTACTTAGATATAATTACTATTAATTCTGTAGATTTCTGTATGGTAAAGATTTCTGGAGTATAGATCTGTAGTTATGGTTTAGATTATAGTTTACATGTTTGCCACTCATTAGACTAAATTACATAACATATTTACTGTTAGTTTAGATATTAGTCTTTTTGTTTGTTAGTCCCTGGATGTAGTATTTGATAATAGTTATTAGTTTTTATTATGAATCAGACATGTCGGAGACAGTCACAGTCAAATTGTATTATGGATCTGGAGAAATTATATATAGTCCACAAGGAGTTGACTCGTCAAATTTTAGTTCAATTGAGCAAAATATTAAAAGAGCAACAGAAAGAAGTTGGGAGGGTATAACCAAGTGGCTGGTCAAGTCATTTGCAGTAGATTTAGAGTACCAATGCATGTCGGTGATGGTACTAATCAACAGAAGTGAACATGTGTATTGGGAGCTCATGCCACTTGAAGAAACTCGACAATGGAGGAGTTATATCAGAAATGCATGCCGAGTTGGTTTGCCCGTGATTTTGTTTGTCCAAGTTTACCTGAAGGGTGGGTCTAGCAGTCAAGTACATGAGGAAGCTGAGGATGCGGATGAGAGGGAAGGTGATGGTGAAGGGGAACAACAAGAGGACGAAGAAGGTGATGAAGAAGGGGAACAACAAGTGGAGGAAGAAGGGGATTCTGAAACTCATGAGACATCTAGAGGTTTTGTTGTCACTGGTTTTGTTGATGAGGGAGAAAGAAACCCTGGGGTTATGAGACATTATGAGAGAGAGTTAGAAACTAATGAATGTGCATTGGAAGAGGACTCTTCAGATGATGATTAAGATGATGATCTGTCTGAGGATCATGTGCCTAGGATTGGCAGAACTAAGATTTCTCACAGTGTTCTGTTAATCGTGGTGAGGATGTGCCGTGGGAGTACACGGAGAATGAGGTTAAAGTAGGCACCATGTACCCCAGTACTGCACATGTGAAGGATGCAGTCAAGCAGTGGTCCACCTTGACTCTACATAGGGAGTTCAGGGTAGTGAAAAGCTCTCCGAGGATATATGATGTGCATTGCAAAGAGGATTGTTCTTTTCGAGTGTATGCATATAAGAGGAAGTGAGATTATTACTTAGAGGTGAAAGAAGTGGTGTCTCACAGTTGTACTCTTGATCGGATTGATGCTAAGCACTGAAACATTTCAGCTGATTTTGTTGTAAGCCACATGTACCTTACCATTGTGAAATGTACTTCTTATGAGCCGAAGGCCATTATCGGTGCAATTCAGAAAAAAATCGGGTACACCATCAGTTACAGCAAGGCATACCAAGCCAAGAAGAATTTGGAGCATAGATGGGGTACTTATGAAGCATCCTACCACAATTTGCCTAGCTTGCTGCACACAATAGTTCAGATGAATCCTGGCAGCTATTATGATATCAAGGACTATCCTTGTCATGAGAAACCAGGCAAGCTTATGCTTCAGCGGTCATTATTGACTTTGGGTGCCTGCATTAAGGCTTTCAAACTGTGTCGACCGGTCATTTACATAGATGGCATTTTTCTCACTGGTAAATACAAAGGAACAATCCTGATAGCTGTGGCAGCTGATAGTAACAATCAGTTGCTTCCTTTGGCCATTGCATTTCTGAAGGGGGAGAATGGTGACAGTTGGTACTGGTTTCTTGAGAGGTTGAAGAACATGGTGGTGCAGGATGTGCAGAATGTGTGTGTCATACACGATAGGCACAAAGATATTTTGCAAGCAATGAATGACATGAAATATGGCAGTCAAGAGCGATACAGAGTTCCATTGTGGCCCGATGTTAAGAGCAGGTGGTGCACTAGACACATGAAATCAAACTTCCACAGCCAGTTCAAGAACAAGACCCTGTCTAAATTGTTCGAGCGGTTGTGTGAGCAGACTCAGCAGAAGAAGTTCGATGCCATCTGGAAAAAATTAGATGACCTGACAAAGAAGGCATCAGAGGAGATAGCAAAGAGGCCAGTGAATCCTGAACCTGGAGAGGAGCCAATTTCTCTCGAGGATGTGGGATTAGATGGCCCTCAAGTTAGGCGCAGAAGAGGGCGTGCTGTGAAGACCTTCAGCCAGTGGATTCAGAATGAGCCTAAGGAGAAGTGGTGTCTCATGTTTGACGAGGGCAGAACAAGGCATGAGCTAAAGACCACTAATTTTGCTGAGGTCTACAACTGTGTGCCTTGTGGGTCAAGACCTCTTCCTGTAGTTGGCATCATTGAGTTCTTCATGTATCGTACAATGCAATATTTCTACGAAAGGAGCAAGGTAGCGGATGAGGTTCTGAGGAACACTCAAATGACATACTGCACCAGAATGACTAAGTATTTGGACACGGCTCAGAAAAAAGCACTTCTGCACACGGTCACAGCGCAACCTTTGTACCAGTCCGCTGAGAATGAAATTATGTAGAGATATGAGGTTGAGTGCAAAGGGAAAATGCGCCTAAGCCCAGCGCGTGAAAAGACGCAGCAAGTGTGTGACCTTGGCAACCAAATATGCAGATGTTCATGCCGGAAGCCACAACTACTACACAAACCCTGCTCCCGTGTGATCGTCGTATGTTATGAACTTCAAAATTTCAGCTACCGTAGGTACATACCATGGTACTACGACAAGCAAACTATTCGGAACATTTGGAACCGAACAATCCAGGGCTACCTCGTGCAGGGTACTTTTACTGAGAACCCCAAAAAAAATATTGTGCACATACCAAAAATCCAGATCCTGAGATGTGCCAAGGTGTTGGAAGAAGGAAGAAGAGGATTAGAAACAACATGGATGAAGCTGAAGCTGGACCTGCAGTAGTGATATGCTACAAGTGCCACAACACGGGCCACACGTACAAGAGGTGCACAGCTACAAATTATGCTTGCAATGCACCACTTACGGTCAATGTGGGTTCATCAGCACATTCAGGACTCTCCCAACCCCCATCAGGACGTGGACGCGGACGCGGACGTGGACGTGGGCGTAGCAACAATGCAGGATTCAGATGATCATAGTTGCTTGTAACGTTAGGACATTTAATTATGGAATTTGTAATGTTCGAACTAATATTTCCTGTATGAACGTATATATGGTATTGTATTTGAATAATTGAACTGTTATTTCGTGTCGCCTTAATTATGCTGATTCATTTTTATAATTTTGTTTATGATTGTAATTTATAATTTTGTTTATGATTGTAATAATTGTTCTCATCATGTTTTGCATGTTTGCAATGTCCTCCTCAGGTCCTGAGTTGGACTTGGAGTTCCTCACCACGAGGAAGGACAAGGTCAAGGTGCCAAAGGGGACCAACACTCCTATGTGCTTCTGCGGTGACAACTGCAAGCTTGTCAAGTGTAAGGTTCTCGGGTACGCCTACGGGATGAGGTTCTTCATGTGCGCAAACTATGCGCACGACCCGATCCAGCCTTTCGATCGCAACCTTAGAGCCAAAGTAAGGACTTACTACATTTCTCGATTATTTATTTATCATTTTTGTTTTATTATTTGCTGACATGTCTTTCAAAAAAGACTCCACCTCCTCTTTGTGATTTTATGGAGTGGCTAGATACCGAGCAGTCTGAGTTCGACAAGAGCTACGTCGAGGAAGCGGGTCGTGATGCAAGGGAGAGGTGAATCCGCATGGTTGAGTGGGAAAAGAGAGGGAAAAAAGGAGGAGAAGGAAATGCGCATTCACCAGGAGATGAGAGAATGTGAAGCGGCCCAGGCCTGTGAAGCCGACAGAGAGAGGAAGAGGGAGAGGGCTCGCCGGGCTAAGGAAGCTGGGCATGATGCCATCAGGAAGGGGAAATACCCCCGTTGTACTCAGTAGACCTAGAGTACTAGTCGGACTGTATCAAATAATTCGGGATTTCATGACATCGTGATCTAGGGTCCTTGGTTTGTATCCTTAAGAACTTTAATCGAATTGCATTAGAGTGTGTTTTCTCCGTTACGTGTGTTTCGTTAGAGTCACGGTCATATGCAGAGTCGTTGTGTTTCCTCCGAGTCACTGACGTGTTCACCTCCCACTGATTGACTGGCCCACAATGCGGCAATGCCCTAGTACTAGGGTGTGTTTTCTCCGAGTCACTGCTTCGTTTCTCTTCCCACGGATCAAAGGGCCCACCACCCAGCCAGGCTCCTTCTGCCTATATGTAGCACCATTCACTCCATTGCCTTCTTCTCACAGCATTCAACAATGACTTCCTGGAGTGGGGATGAACACGGTTTCGGTCCTATGTTGTGGCATCAGCAATCTCCTGATTTCATAGCCAATTTCCCATTGAAAGGCAAGAGTGACTTCAGATCGATGCGTGAAATTAGAAGCTATGCACCGAAGCAAACGGTGTTGTGGCCTAGGTGTTCGCATGGTGAGTTTTGCGTAATGCAAGTGTACGAGGGATGAAACAACTCCGGTCGTCGCTTCTGGCACTGCCCACATGCATGGGTAAGCAATGTCCACAAATTTGTTCATCATCTTTCTTTGGTTTGCTAACGATTTCTTGCCTTTTGCAGTACTCCACCCAAACAGGGAACTGCGGTTTCTCGCAATGGGTGGATCCACCGGCTATTCGCCCCTATCAAGAGTACATCGACTACCTCGAGGATGTCGTCATCTACAACCTGAAGCGGGAGCTGTCGGAGTCATTGGCTTCCCCTGATCGATCGTCCAGCGCTGGAGACGCTCGATGCTGCAAATGTTCAACCTGCACTTGTGAATGCCACAAGAAGAACAGCTCCCCTCCACCTTCACCACCTCCACCCCTACATGGGTACTACTACATGCCGTCGCAAGACTCCGGCAGGTCTTTGCTCTCCGGACAGTTCTCGTACAACTAGATCAATTAGATCTGTTGTAATCAATTTTCTAAATTCCCTAAGACATGTTATCAGTACGTAAGGCGCTTTGTTAGGGTTTTTCGAGCGCCGTACATGCCATTGCAAAGGTGTGTGTTTTCTCTTCTAAATATTAAAAAAACATACCGCCGTGGGCCACGGCGGTTGGGTTGCAACCGTCGTGGCCTACGGCGGTTGCATGGCCGCTGCCTGCCGCCGAGCAGCACCAGCAAACGCCGCCGTCCCCGACCGCCGCGCGCTACGGCGTTTGTCCTAACCGCTGTGCGCTACGGCGGTGGAGCCTAACCGTCGTAGCCCACGGCGGTTGGCCGTGGAACCGCCGTGGGCCACGGCGGTCCGTGGTCAAATTTGTAAAATTTTGAGATGGTCGTATAATTTTGCAAAATTATATATATATATATATATATATATATATATATATATATATATATATATATATATATATATATATATATATATATATATATATATATATATAATTCGCCTCGGCGCATCAAAAGTTGTTGGGCCGTCGCCGCTACTGCGTTGCTACTGGGCCTCACTCTTCAGTACATATACACAGGCGGGCCGTCGTCGTTGTCACTTCAGAGCCCACACAATTAACACGGCGCGAGCCCCTGTTGGTTCAAGGCCGGCTTCCATCCAGTCCAACCACCGCCGACCGCACACGCGCGGCCGCCTCTTCCTTTCCTTCCGCTCCACCGTGCGCAGTTTGCACGGCGCGCCTACACGCGGCGGGAGCCTAGTTCTCGCGACCCGTCGGCACCGGCAAAATTTGGCGTCCCCAGCGGCTTCGGTAGCACGTCCGCTCTGGCGCGCTGCCCGTATAGATGTTCATTCGGGCCGCCCGGCGCGGATGAACACCCGGGCTCGGGGTGGCCCGCTCAATTGTGGGCCGGGCCAGCCCGGCACTAACTCCCCCCACCGTGCCGTGTCGTGTCCACCCACGGCGACGGCTTGTTGTGACGTTTCGTGCCGGGCCAGCCCACAATAGCTCGGCCCTACACGTACGCCCGGGCGACCCAAGGCCCACTAGATGGAGGCCGCTGCAGCGCTGGTCCATGACCATCTCGCCGGCAACTAGAAGTCGAGCTCGAAGTCACAACAGATTGGATGAAGGGGTGAACAGATCGAGCATGGCTTGGAGGAGAAATCGAGAGCAGAATAGCAGATCGAGCATCGCGCCGCCTCCCATCACGAACCTTGCACACGCCAGCAAGCTCGCCGGCGCTTCCTAGGTTGTCGCCCCATCCGAGCTGCTGTCCTGCAAGGCGCCACCGCCTCCTGGCTCCCCGGCGATGTGCCCTACGCCGCCCGCCAGAGGGGGGGAGAGCCGCGGAGGGAGCACCGCGCCACCGCCTCCTGGCAACCCGACCCTACGCCGCCCGCCGAAGCCAGAGGGGAAGGGGAGCGTCACGCGCTGGCTCACCGGGGGAAGGTGAGGCGTCGTTTCGTGTCGCGCCGGCCGCCCCCGACGTGCTTGGGTGACAGCCCGCACCCGGCACGTGGTAACGGGCCGGGCCAGCCCGGACCCGAAGGTTGTCATGCTGTGCCGTGCTCGGCGGACCGGACCAAAACAACGTGCTTTCGGACGGGCTTTCGAACTGCGGACTTTATGGACATCTATCGCTGCCTGTCGGCTCGCCATGCGTCGGACGCCCATTCTGCCGGCGACCGGCGGCTTGCTAAGGGCTAAAAAATACGGGCGAACACGGCACACGGCAGTGATGGCAATCATTGCAGTAACTACACCGAGCTATTTCTATCTCCGGCAGGCCAGTAGGAGTCGGCCAGTGCAAACCGGCGGGTGCGTAGCTAATCAAGCGAGGTGACACCCACTGCCCGCAATGCCCAGTGCCAGGGGTGCGGTTATACATCGCAGAGGCGATGGATAAAGAACCATCGCGCCACCCGCCCCGACCTCGTGCTTGGCCGCTCCCCCGCCGCCCACCACCTCCCCGACCGGCGGCGACCGCGCCGCCGCGCCGTCCACCCTCCACCGCCGCCACCCTAACCCGGCTCCGCCGGGAGCTCACCGTGCCTCCCCCGCACCGCCCTCCTCCCCCGTCTCCGGTGGCTCCGGCCGCCGCCCCCCGCACGCTAATCCGGTGGGCACTCGCCGGAGAAACTTCAAGCTCCACCCCGCCCGGTCCCTGGCCCATCGGCTATCAAGCCGCTGGCCCCGGCCGGCGGCGACCACGCCGCCGCACTGTCCACCCTCCACCGCCGCCACCCTAACCCGGCTCCGCCGGGGAGCTCACTGTGCCTCCCCCGTACCGCCCTCCTCCCCCGTCTCCGGCGGCTCCCGCTGCCGGATCCGGCGGCCGCCGCCCCCCGCACGCTAATCCGGTGGGCACTCGCCGGAGAAACTTCAAGCTCCACCCCCGCCCGGTCCCTAGCCCATTGGCTATCAAGCCGCTGGCCTCGGCCGGCGGCGCCCCCGCCGCCGGCCGCCCCGCCCTGCAAGCCGCCTCCTCCGCCGGGCTTCCCTGCGCCCCCCACACCCGGTTCCAAGGCCGTCGGCGAACAGATCTCCCCAACAGCCCCCAACCCGGAACCCTAACCCCGGCAGCCCGAAACCCTAACCCCAGCGGTGGAGGCGGAGGAAGAAGAAAGCTCTTACACGTGGGACCCGCGGCGCGATGGAATGCAATACATCACAGACGCGATGTACAGTCGCCACGCAGTGACAGCGGCCACGGCTACTACTCCTACATACACATACGCGCGCGTCGCGTCCAGCTCCAGCTAGCGCTACCGGCCGGCCACTCCTACCACATGCCCGCGCACATGCGCGACGCATCATTAACCCCACACACCGGTGGCCGCGCCTGTAATCCCCTTCGCGTGCGTTCCTGTGGCGCGTGGCGGGCGCAGTGCTCCCTGTCCCTGGTGTGGTGGTGTATGATAACCGCTGGCGGCTCGTTCAGTGACGCGCGGGGGACACGCACGCATCACATTCACATCGCATCGCGTCGCATCGTCGGCGGATACCGTGAGGGAGGATTGGAGATACACAATTAATGATAATCACCTGCACCCGCCAGCGCGATCCCATTTGCCGTCCCCAGCTGTTTCGCTGCAGCACGGTATTCTACCGGCCTACTGCTGCTGCATCATACTACAGTATTCCCTGTGCACTACACGACGGTACAGTACAGTACGGGTACGCGCAACTGCGCGTGCCCGTGGTCCGTGGACGCAGGACCACGCGGCTGTAATCAATCTGTAGGCTGTACTGGTAGCAGTAGTTGTAACTGCCACAGTGCCACTCATGGGGGCTGTGGCCACAAGCTGATCAGATCGGCACGGTTACGGGAGGGCCCCGACGGGTATTATCACGAGCGTCACAGGCTCAGACCATCTGCACCGCTTTACGGCACGGTTTGCGGCAAACCGTGGTAGCGTAAAAAATCTTCTGCATAGGTGCACGGTACTAGCTACGGTACAAGAGGGTAAAGGCAGGTTTGCGGCATATTCAGCGTAATGTTGGCATAACGGCAAACTGAGTGAGAAGTACACAGGTCACATGTGCGCAACAAGAGCCAAGAGATATAGGCATGCATGCATGCGTGTTGAAGCCAATAAATAATTTTTTAATAGAGATGGTAGTTAGAAGTGGAGTAAAATATATAATTGTTGAATGTAGAGTAAATATACAGAGTAAGGGTGCGTTTGGCAGGGCTTCTACCGGCTCCGCTCCGCGCACGAAGCCGGGAGCCCTGCCAAACGGCCTCAAAAAACAGCTCCGAGCGAGGAGCACCTCGATCCCCGCGACTCTGGAGCCGTTCGGTCGGGGGGGAGCTGCAAAAACGGGCTCCCCCGCGGCTCCCGCGGCTCCGCCCCTCCTTTTGCCAGCGCTGCCCCCGATGGACCCCATCGGGGCATGGCGGTTGCAGGGGCGCGGGAAGGTGGCTGGCAGTTGCAGGGGATGCAACTCGACGGACGGCGGCGGCGCGACTCGGTGAAGAAGGTTGGGCCGGCGGAGAGGGAGGCCGCCGGCGGAGAGGGAGCCGCCGCCTCTAGCCTCCCGGACGGCGCAGCGCAGTGAAGGCGGGCGGAGGTGGCCGGCGACGGCTCGGACCAGTGCGAGGCTTCCATGGCCGGCGGGGGAGCGGACCAGTGCGAGGCTTCCATGGACGGCTTCTTCACCGCGCGAGGCTGCCATGGCCGGCGGGGGAGCTCCGCGCGGGCTCCTGCCGCGGCGTGGGGAGACTGGCGGAGGGCGGGCCCCGCCGCCGACGAGCATGGGTGGCGGTGGAGGAGCTCCGCCCGGGCCGCCTCCATGGCCACAGTGGAGGAGCTCGGCGGGAGGCCGGCGGGCGCAGAGGCGGGCGCCGGTGGAGGCAGAGGGAGGGGGGGCTCGACGATGACGCGCGGCGGCGGACGCGGCCGGAGGCGGCTGGGGACGGCGCCGGCGAGGAAGTCCGTGCGGCGGCCGGCGGGGGTTGGCTTGGGGTTGAATGGATAAGGCGGCTGGTGGAGATAAGGGATGTGGCAGAGATAAAGGGAGGGAGTGGATAAATAAATAAAAGAAAAATGGAATAATGAGAAGGAAGAAATAAAAGAAAAGGGGAAAAAGAAAAATAGAAGGAAAAAAGAAAAGAGAAGGGTATTATGGACATTTCACCATCTTATCCACGTTACATAGCTGGGAGAAACTGTTTTGCCAAACGTTTTTCCAAAACGGATTCAGCTCCACCGCAGAATCCGCTCCACCAGCACAGCCACAGCCGGAGCTGCCACAGCCGCAGCCGGAGCCCTGCCAAACGCACCCTAATAGGAGTGCGGAAGAAGCTAGTGTAGAGTAAAGATTATTGATGACGTAGCTAGAATATTCTTCTTAGAGTAAACATATAGAGCAACAGCAGCACAGATAGTCTCACACACAGAGACAGCACGGCGCGCATACTACCCTGCACTGGACCGTACCCTACGGGGAGGTAAACGAGAGGGTGCGGTCGGCCGGCCGCGGATTTGGAAGCTAGCTTGCGGTTTGTTTGATCTGGTGGCTCTGACCCTCGCCGCGCGCCGGGACAAGGTCCGCCTCACTCTTCACGTGCTGCCGCTGCCACGGCCGCTTTTGCGCTCGATTTTGGGTGTGTTTAGAAGTCAAAATTAAGATGTAAAATTGGGAGATTTTGCACTGTTCTGAACTGAAAAGTACTGTAGCACTTTTCGTTTGTTTGTGGTAAATATTGTCCTACCATAGCCTAATTAGGCTCAAAAGATTCGTCTCGCAAAGTACATCTAAACTGTGTAATTAGTTTTTGATTTCATCTACATTTAGTACTCCGTGCATGCACCAACATTTTTGATGTGATGTTTTAGTGATGAGAAATCTTTTTTGCATAGTGTATTTTGAGGGAAGTTAGGCTCTGTTTTGTTTTGCGCCGGGATGGACGGACGGAAGGAACAAGATGGAGCGGGACGTGCGGTCTGGTCCCCGTCCCGTGAATGAATAGGATGCCGCCGCTACCCGGTGTCAAAAATCGGGGGTAGCCACTTTTCACCCACCTGATTCTGACACCGAGGTAGACCATTGCTTTCGCCTTTCGGCCTTTCTTGCTGATGCATTCGGAATACTTTTGCAGTCAGTAGATGTAGATCAGGCTGATCAGTTGCACTACCAGCATGGCAGAAACAGGATCAATTGTTTGTGCTCACAAGTTGGATGACTACAATGCATTGTCAGATTGTTTCCAATGAAATGTGCAGCTATTTACTTCTTTTTTTGAAAAAAAAGTGCAGCTACAAATCAGAAAATATCAGCGTAACAACCGACCTAGGTGTCCGACGGCAGGATGTGTGCCCGTCAGTGTCAACCGGAGAAGATCGGCTGATTTGAGGCCACGAATAGGGGGTATCTAGGCTCTCACCAAAGGCTCTCGACACGATGCCACTGCGCCGGGCTACGCCATCGAACGAGTCAAGAACGCATCTCCATCGCTCGACCGCAGGGTATCAAGACATGAATTATTTGTTTACTGACAAGGACGAATCACCAACCACGCAGGTGCAAAGGAAGGATTGGCCTCGGCAACGAGACGGGGACACCACCTATGGAGTGAATCACTCACTCCGCTTGGATTTGTCAGTATGTAGCACGTATATTTGCACATGTATGTACAAGGGGGTCTGGGAGAATAACACAAGTGTCGACAACGATACCATGTTATTTGTTATACAATGTTACATGCGTCTGGAAGAGAACATTCCACTCACATGGTGATGATGCAGTGATGTTACAGCATGGAAACACGATTACACGATCGAGTCTGTTACACGTCTCCAGGTACATTCTACGATTGTACATTTCTATTCTCAGGTAAAAACATATAGCAAAAACATGTTCATCCACTGATGAAAAGCAGCAGTCCAGGTGTATCTTCAGATGATCGAGTTCGCCTCTGCATATCTCTGTGAAGACTGTACAAGTTCCTGGATGTGAGTGGAACGCAATATGTGTCCATTCCCCAAATGCCCAGCTCAAATTCTGTCGCCAATAATTAGCTTGGGGACGCAAGATGCAGTAGGCAGGGAGTTTCAGCTTCTGTGAGAGGATCAACGGACGGACAGCTGCTGTGATTTTGATGCCATGCTGATTAAGTATAGCAATAGCAAGGTGGCAAACCTACTCACACGCACCCACTCATGATGATTCATCTCGCTATCTCCTCGAGCCTCTTGAGTACTCCCTTCGTGTTGGGTCTCAGCGACGGCGACGGGCTGCAGCAAGCAGTGGCCAGCTCGAAGTAGGCGTTGAGGTTCCTCTCCTTGCCGGACCTCCTGCAGTGCCTGGCGAGGTCGGAGCTGAAGGCGTCGGAGATCTTCCTCTCCAGGACCAGGTTCTTGAAGGACGCCGGCAGGAGGATGTCCCGCGGGTTCGGCCGCCCGTCGTCGCCGTTGCCATGCTCCTTCTGGGCGAGCATCTCGAGCAGGACGACGCCCAGGCTGTAGATGTCGCTCTCCCTCGTGGCGTCCCGCATCTTGATCAGCTCGGGCGCCTTGTACCCCTGCACCGCCGAGGATTCCAGCATCTCCTGGGCGGCGGCCGGGTTCAGAAGGAGGTACAGGCCGTAGTCCGATAACTTGCACTCGTAACTGGCGTCCAGAAGGATATTGCTCGTCTTGAGGTTGCCGTGAACCATCGGCTTCTCCAGGCCTGTGTGGAGGTGATCCAGTCCCTTGGCGATGCCGAGAGAAAGGTTGCAGACTATGCTCCATCTCTGTGACTCGGCGATCCCCTCTGTAGGTGATAGCAACAAAGAAATGAGCTACCATCTCTACTAATACAGTACCAAAAAGTGTTAACTGTTAAACTAAGGGTTCAGAACAAATAGAACTGATGATTATTTCCTACTGTATACCTTAACTATTATGATTTGCTTAGTGTGAACTGAAACTAACAACCTTAACAAATAATAGGAATCAGGAACATGGCACCAGGACCCATTGGAAGTTTCGAGCTGACATCCAAGCAGAAAATGGCTTCACAAAAAGGCTGATTTGGTGCGAATATAATGATGACAACAACTGATAGCAAGAACACATGGGGTATCTGCGCAATCGCCTCCCACCCCCACCAAAAAAAGGTTAAAGAGCTAGTGGCCCAAGTGATGTGCTTTCGTATCAGTATTTAGTTTTAAAATAATGCCCAGACACTTTTTTTCCTTCATGGAGCAAAAAATATCAACAGACAACAGTACTATTTCCATGAGTATTTTATAGCATCACCAGATCATGAAATTTAATAAATCAGATTAACCATTTTCAACTCATTTTGATTTACTTCAGTTCAGTCGAACCAAACTTTTTAAAAGGGCACAGTTGTTTCACTCACTGAAAAAATAATGATTCCTGTTTGGATGCAATTGATGGTACTAATGTGTACTGAAAAAAGAAAAGTAGCGAATAATGCCATGATGTGAGCCATGAAGAGAAGAAGAAACACCCAAGCATTGAAGACTCAGCTACGTGCTGGAAGGCTATAATGCAGTTCTATCATAACCCAGCATGTGGTGTGTATGCATTGTGCAATACAGGTATGCGATCTCGCTTTGACTGTTGCTCGAGATCTTGCTAAAAGTACAGACTCTGTATCAACCTTGTCGACAATAATTGACCCCCCACATAACACCAACAATAGAGCGACAAAAATCATCTTTGAAATACGATTAAGCATGGGTGTAAAATTTGGCAGAATTCATTTGAAATGTAAATGAGGGGAACAAGAAGGCAAAACCGAACCTTGCAAGAAGCGGTGGAGCGAGCCGGCGGCGTAGAACGGGTGCACGAGCAGCTTCTCCCCTCTGGGCCCGACGTACACGGCGCGGAGCGGCACGAGGTTGGGGTGGGTGACGGCGCCGATGCGGCCGGCAGCGGCGTATGCCTCGTCGGCCCCGACGGCGCACGCGGGTCTCACGAACCGGAGCAGCACGGCGGCCTCCCCGGAGCGCATCGCGGCGCGGTACAGCGTGCTGTGCGCGGACTTGGCCACCACCTCCCCGGGCGCCTCGAGGATGGCCGCCACCGACAGCGCCTCCCCGCCGGGGAACTTGACGAGCGCCTGGGCGCCGTGGCCACCGTACCCGCCGCCGCCGCCCTGCGGGCCGACGCCGAGGCGCTCTGCGAAGGGGCCGAGGTACGGGAGCGCGCCGAGGCGGTCGGCGATGGGCGCGAAGTAAGGGAGCACGGCGCTGCTCCCGCTGGGCGCGCGGCGGCGGAGCCAGGCGGGCGCGCGGACCCACGACGGGACGTAGCGGTCGAGGCGCAGGCCGCGGAGGCGCGGGCGGAGGAAGCGGTAGAGCAGGTAGGCGAAGAGGATGCCGACGATGGGGAGCAGGATGGTGTTGCTCCGCCCCGTGCGCACGGGCTTCTCCGACGGCGTGTCCGCCTCGGCCGCCCCCGCCATCTCCATCGTGGCGCCGGGCCCTCGGGGTGAATAAAAAGCGCGCGCGCGAGCGAGCGAGCGAACGAACGAAGGTGACCCCCCGACGGTGGTGGCCTCGGTCTCAGGCAGCCAGGTCCTTGGTGGCGAAGCTAGCTACTGGGAAGGAAGGCAGGTTTCCGGCAAGCCCTTCGTTGCTTTGCCGTGCTCCGCACAGTTGCTTGCCACTGGCCGTTCTCCTCGCGCAGAGGGAAGAGGAGCTACTGGCGGAGGAGGGTGGCTGTGCTGTGCTGTGCTGGCTGGCTTGGGAGAGATTCTTGTCGTCTCGGCTCTCGGGTCGAGGCTTTTATCGCTGTGGGACAGTGGGAGTGTGCGAGCGAGGCGAGAAGGTGGCTTCCGTTCCGGGCTCCGGCTTCTTTATTAATTACTCCTATAATGACTTCTTTCTACTCCAGTTGCCTGTTCTCTTGCCGCTTTTTCTCGAGGGCTTGGCCTTTTCCTTTGGCAGATTAGCGCGAGGAGGGGGCGGTAGGTGTTTAGTGTGGGGGCACATCTCGCTGAGCTCGCTTTTGCCGCTTTTTCCCGTTGAAATTTTGTTAGCCGAGGAAAGGTCTCCGGGGAAGAGCACGGCGGGCGGCTGGTGGCATCGCCGCATCGGGCCGTTGGGGTTGGGGGCTCTGGACCGGCCGACGGAAGGTATCCCATTTCCAGGGCCGGCGCGTGTACCCTGATGGCTCTTGTGCCTTTCGCCGCTGCTGCTGTTGGGAGGTCGGTCGTCTTCTTCACAAGCAGGACGGCTGCAACAGTACAAGGATGCATGGCCACCAAAGTGGTGCGTCCGACGGACGAGCAGATGAGGAGAAGCTCCCGTGATATCTTACTTCCAGCCATGGCATTTTGATACGGAGGTCTAGAATAAAAAGCAAACTTTGCGCGGCCAAACTCGTCTCTATTATTAGACGTGGACTGTGGTGTGCATGTAGAGTGTGATTGGCAGCGTGGCTAACTCTAGCCTGGCTAGAATCTAGAGCCAGGCTAGACTAAATATGTCTAATGCAATGCAATTCGTTGGTGTTTGGCAGGGTACATAGTGATAGTCTGACTTGTTATGCTCGTGTTTGGTAAGCTGCACAACATAATAATATGACAATGTTTCTCCTATAGGTGAAGTTAAGGATGGAAATATGGATATGGAATCCGAATTATCTAATATCCATTAAAATATAAATATGAATATCGAAATGTGGTAGTAAAGTGGATACATTGAAATTCATTTTGATCGATTTTCTCTATCCGATTCCACATCCGTATTCGGCAATATCCGGCACTATCAGTATTCGACTCGATAAAACTGTCAGTTATCTCTATAACTAATAGCATATTATGTTCAATAGAATACAAATTATTGTAGTCTATAATTGAAAAAAAATATATCCATAACTAATGATTATGAGATTAATTTTAATATTAAAAATATTGCATCCTTAAAACAATTTAAAAGTTATATTTAAATTTAATGACCAATATCATTAATTTTAATAATAAAATACATTAATATAAATTTTATTTTTAATTACTCTAGTTTATTTATGTATATTGATGAAAATATTTCCATGTATTTTCTATTATTTATTTGATAAAGGTATATATTAAAAATATGTATTTATCAATAGTTTTACTTATTATATGATTAATTATTAAAATAAATATGAATGAACTTGATATTCTTAATGAGCAATATTAATAAAATTAAGCAATGTTGAGACTGAAACAGGAGACGAAGGTGAAACAACTCGCCTAAAGTGGCTTCAGCTGGCCTGCATAGCTGGAAACGCAACTCATTTGCGTTTCCGGTAAGTCAGGCTAAGAGTCTCCTTTTGCACTATACAAGCCTGGCTAACATCCCTATGCAGACTACCAAACACTGGCAGGTTGCATTATGCAAGCCTGGATAGAGGCTATGCACCCTACCAATCACCCCCGTATTGTCTTCAGAGTTAAATTCATCCCAATTTATGTCCTACACGCGTTCGTGCCTAAAAAAAATTCTAGCGATTTGGATTCTACAAATGTTCCTGCGAGATTTGAATGTTTCCCTCTGGGACATTTGTAGCAGTTATCCTAATAACCATTACTACTTCAGGAAAGCAGATACGAAAAAGGGAATGCTCAAATGCATTGAAAAGAACGCTGTTTATTTCCATTCATATACACCCGTGACCCGTGTCTCCGGCTCTTAGGGCATGTACAACGCCAATGAATACCCCGTCTGTGAGCCGTCTGCGAGCCGACCTTTTTGCGAAAAACCCCCGCTTCCTCCCACCGACGGCTCCCCCGTCGCCTCAGGACTCGACGAGGTCGTCCCGTTCCCAGAGGAGGAATAGACGCACCACGACGCGTTGTACGGGTCGTCGCCTCCCAGCGCCGCGGCAGCGAGATCCCGCGCACCCGCGCCCGCGCGCCTCCTTCCCCCGCCAAAACTCAGCAGCGCGGCAAAAGCTCCCCTCCTTGCGCGCCAAGAGCTCCCTCGCCGCATCTGCTTTCCCCTCCTCGCTCTTCTCGCCACCACGCTCTTCTCGCCGGAGTAGGGTGCGGGGAGATGTCCTCAGCCGGCGGCGGGAGGGTGGAGGCGGCCAAATCGACTCGCTACGCCCCGCCACCACCGGCCGGCCAGCCTTGAGAGAGGGGGAGAAGCGCTGACGGGGAAGAAGAGCTGCAGATCCGCCGCTCCCCACCTCTACCTGGAGCTTCATCGCCGGAGCTCGAGCTACCAGCCCATTGCCTGAAGCTCCGCCGCTGTCACCGCACTGCTCCTCTCCTCCTCGTGCCATCCCTCTCTCTTCTGCTGCTCCCTCCCCTTCTTCTCTTTGATCCCTCATCTCGGCCGCGGGTAGCCCATGTGTTGCAGGCGGCGGCAGCAAGCTCCCGGTCTGTGGCGGATTGTGGAGAAATGGGGGGAGAAATGAGTGTTGCGGCTTGTGGCGGACTGGAAAGATTGGATAAGCATGAGCAGATCGTGTGGTGCCAGAAGAAGGAAGGGAGGCAGGTTGATTTTTTTTTGTTTTGTTCTCGGCCACAAGTCTGAAATTGCTATGGTCACACCCCGCTGCTATTGTTTTTTTAACAATTCATGTACTGACGGGTCCCACTAGTAGCTGCAGTTGCATGTTATGGGAATAGCCACACAATGGTATACACAAATAGCCACACAATAATATACACAAATGTATTTGTAATTGATCTTAAGCTTCATGTAAAGTATTAAACAACTTACAGACGACCCGGCTGTCTGTGGATTGTATGAACTGTCTTTATATCTGTCTAAATGCTGAGTTGGAGGTTCTGTAGACGACCCACCATCTGTGGGTTGTACATGCCCTTATAGTTGCATGGAAGCACCATCCAAAAAAACAATAAAATGATACACGAAACATGATGTTCCAGACGAATATGAACGGATGGACAAAATACAACTGCCGCACACGCCATTCGTGATGGCATGTGTGTGAAGTGTGATGCATGCATGCATGGCCGTGTGGTCGGCACTTGGCAGAGCTTGCATATATGCAGGCATGGATCCAACAACCAACTGATCCAAGCAATGCATTGCCTCTTGTCTTGGCCGGCTAATGTCTCTGCAGCCTGATCTGCTCCCTGAACTTGGCGATGAACTCGTCGGCCTTCCTGTCCACCTCCTCCTCCCCGTCCAGCTCCGCCTTGGCCGCCAGCGCGAGGAGCTCTTCGTCCACCGACGTGTCGCCTTCGCTGTGGCCATAGCCGCAGGCAGCAGCTGCGAAGTCGCCACGGACGGACCTCTCTGATGACACGGTCGTCATCTCGTCCGACCCTTCGGCGTCCTCCTCCCCCCAGTCCGTGCCCTCGCCGTCGTCGTCACTCCACGGCTGGGCGTGGGGCACCCTCGACACGGTGGACGGCGTCGCGGCGTTGAACCCGTGGGACGACTTGCTGTCGCTGTGGACAGAGAAGGGCCGTGACGACGACTGTGGCTGTGAGCACGGGGAAAGTAGGCTCAGGTCGGCGTCGAGAACAGAGGGCGGCGAAGGGACGGCGCGCGCGCCGGCGGCCCAGAACCCTGACGACGACGCGCAGCTGTCCGTCTCTTCTTCACCGAAGGCGGCGGCATCACCGGCGGCTTCGGACTCTTGCGCCGCCGCCGCAGACTTCAGCCTCCGCACCGGCAGCAAAAGCGGCCTCTCCCGCGCGCCGTGCTGGCTGCCGTCCTCCTCCTCGTCGTCGTCGCTCGCCGCCGCCGCGTGATCTGCGACCACGACGAGGGAGCCGTCGGGGTGGTACTGGTACCGCGCGTTCCACGCCAACGAGCGCTCCTTGGAGGCATTGCCGCAGTCGGCGTCGTTGTTCCTCTGGGCGAAGACTCCGTAGGAGATGACGAGGCCGAGGAGCAAGAGGTGGGGCACCTCCCACACGGCCTGGGCAACCGACGGCAGCAGCGAGACGAGCCCGACGGCGGCGGCGAGCAGCACGGCCACGGGGACGAGGCCAGGAGGGATCGGCCGCCGCGAGACGTGGCTGCTGGCTTGCTGCGTGGGAGCTGGGGCTACTACGCCGCCGGCCATCGCGCGCGCGCGGGGGGTGAGACGGGGAAAGAGAGGTTTGTGCTGCGTGGCTGCGTGCACGCGTCCGGTTCGTGGGTTGTGGTTTTGGGATCGCCGTGATAGCTTTTGCTGTAACCTACTCCGATCCGTAGCTACTCCTGATGACCGTTGCCTTTGCCCCGGATTCCTTGCTTTGTCGCGGGGAGGAGGATGAAGCGCGCGGCGCCCGAGACGAGTCTTGGCTGCAAAGCAACGGCGGAGAGCAGGGAGGGAAGACGATGATGGCGGTGTGGTTTGAAAGGCTGCCGGCCGGCCAGGCGCGTGGTCACTTTGGCATAATCACATTCACACGCCACGATGACAGTCCGGATCAAAACCAGATGATGAACGAACTGCATGCAGATCTTAATAAGAAAGTCCACAATGTTGATCTCGGTGTGCCGGTGTCGATGGCCAAAGGCAATGATGCGTTCTCGAGACCAGCGAGCAAAAAAAAAAAAGCATGAGCACAAAGCCCCGAAGCACGAACACGACGGCATGAGCCAGGGCCCCGCCCGGCCGATTCGTCTGGCACAAAAGACACACTTGGCCACTAAGGCACCGACACTGGCGGTCTGAACGTCACGCCGGTCGCTTTGTCTAATTGTCTTGCTCCGGCCGACATCCACACAGCGTTGGCCAATGATTATTCCCCCGGTTCTTCTGGGCGCCGGCTGATCGATCTGTCTCGGCCCAAAATGTCTCAACTTCGTACAGGAACCATTATGGATGTTGTTCATTACCACAATAGCATCTGTAGGAGTAGGATGGATGGCTTCAGAGTGCTGTATGCCACACCTGTTGTACAGGCACAGCAGGATAACGATTGCGCTGTGTGGATTCGGAGTGAAAAAAAATGTTTCTTCTATTATCTAAAAGGAGTGTGATGTTTCTAGCTTACGGAGTAGGTATGAACTTAAGGCACGATTGATTGATTGGCATCAGAGCAACTCTAGCAAAAAAAAAAAAAAAAGGTACTCTTGCTTTGACATACTACAGCCGTGTAGGGACCTGCGGAGTAGAGCTCTTTTTGAAAAATTCGGAGTAGAGCTCTGCGCCGCAGTGGTCCTCTCCTAAAATGCGCACGAGTTTGCGCCTCATCGACGCCACTTTAATGGAGAAATATGATGAACGGTATGAAAACAAAACAGAGAGAACAAGCACGCCGCAAGGCCCCGGCGCCAGAAGCAGCAGCGCTCAGCCGGCCGCAACCATGGCAACTACTTGTGGCCAACCCAGCAGAGAGAGAATCTCACATAACAAGACAAACACATTTCACTATGACAGCCACCGAGGCACTGAACTACTGATACCTAGCTGCACCCAATTGACCAGCGATCACGAACGGAAAGATGAGTTCCTGAGACAAACTATAAGCTTTCCCGAATTTAGGTAATATACACCAAAGTGTGTCCATCACTCTACTTTGTATTTAGATTGTACTCCCGACATGTCAAATTACTATTCATTTTGGCTTTTCTAGATACACACATTTTGATATGCACCTAGATATATACATATGTCTACATACATAACAAAAGAAATGTATTTAGCAACATCGAAACGAATAGTGATTTGGAACGAAAAAGTAGCAAATAGCAACAGAAAATCTTAAAATGTTATGGTTTTCTTAGGCAAAATGACACTCAAACTAGCGGGGTGTCTGGCGAAGCGTCGGTCCACAAAAGATTTCTCTTGCAAATCCATGCTCAAAATCATTCATGATCCATGGCAGGGTATTTCTAACAGGACATCGTTCGAACATGCATGTGGATAAGTGCTTCACTTCATTAATTTTGTCAACAAAAGAAAAGAAAAGAAAAGGAATTCAGCTCAAATTCAGTCAATATTGTTGGAAAAAAAATGAGCTGTTGTTTCCACACCACAGTATATCTATCATCTATGGGCACAGGTATTCTAGTTCTCTAAATACAAATTAAGAGTGTACAACATACAAGGGTTAAATAAGGACACCTCTCTACATAAAAATCTGAACTCTTGGCAGATCTTCATGCAGCAAGGAACTTATGAGCAGAGTTACTACACCTCTGGGCCTGAAGCAAAGAGGCTGACAAGGCCCCGGCAAGCTTGGACAGAGACCTCACACGCCTGAAAAATCTCTCCATCCAAGTTCCAGACACTTTCGTCATGTGATGAGATGAAGGTAAATGCTGGTGTCTGCAGATGATGGAAAGCTCTGTTAATTCAACCACAAGGGATTAAACGGGGGGGAAGTACATCTACCTTGTGATGCTCCACAAACTTGAAGCTCAATGGGTCTAACCCCTTCTTGGTAAACTGTGTTAGATGCCTGCAGATAATACAATCATTGTTTATGTAGAGCCGAACAAAATCTACATACTGAGTTTCCAATGAATATATAAAAAAAGGAACAACAGCAAGTTTTTCCTAAGAAAGCCACCAGACTTTACTTGGGATACAGATGCTTAGATCATAAGTAATGAATTTGCAAATAGAGAACTATAGAATAATTCCAATTTATGTTAGCTTCCGAATACTTAAAGCTAGCTCAGAAATGAATTAAACCATATTTCAGCCTGTATTTGACATTCTCTTATGCCTTAAGATTCACCCATGCATACAGACAACAGATATGAAAAGGTTTCAAGTTTCAATCGAATGCAATAAAATAAGTTCTGATGAATTTGTTTTTTATCTTTTTATCTTTTGCTGAGAAAAAGCTTTACAAATTCTAATCAAAAGTACTCTGAAGTCTGGAAGAAGTTGGATCATGGGCTCAGCAAGACAGTAACATTTCACTCACCATAAGTAAAGGGGGAGAGGACAATCTCTGATGAGAAGAAGATGAAGGAAACCATCTGAGAGGTGTGCATCAGCTACCAGGCCATCAGGGGCTCTTTCATTACGACATGAAATGACAGCTGCACCAACGCTGAGAAAACGTCCTTCGGACCAGACCCACTTTGGGTTATCGCATATTGTTCTGGAGCTGTCTGCAATCTCATCTTCTGAATTTTGTCCAGATGTTGAAGCCTCCTTGCATACAAAGCAATTTGTCCGGCAGATTATTTTGTGAGGTCTCTTTTGACGAAATCGCAGTGGTTGTGCTCCAGTTACATCATCCTCAAATGATTCTGTAAGTGAATTAGTGTTTGGAGACTCAAGAAAAGCAACCTTTGCCTCATACGACCTGAAAAGGACCAGAGATTGTTTAGTTGTCAACAACATGAAGCAACAATGGTCCTACAATTGTAGGTAGCCATTACTCACCTATGCTTCAGAAATACCATTGTTCCAGAAAAGTCATAACGTGCAGGACCCATCCACCGGTAGTTTTCGCTCTCCCTGATAACTTCTCCATAAAAACCATATCTACAAGCAAAGTAACAAGTGACCATCAGCAATCATGCGAAAAGGACGGCCTAACATGCGGTAGTGAAATTCACAAATATTGTCATTTTGATTAGAAAGAAAATAAGGCTAAGCTCACTGTAGCTTCCCACAGAAAGTAAAGGCCCTATCACTTCTCTTTGTTTGCGTCATGGTAAAGACTCCTGCACAATGCCTATGCTAGCTAATTTAATAAGTAAAACCAAGGACCAGCAATCAAACTCATCAAACTATCACCCTTTCAATTAATATAGGAAAAAGTTCATTTTACTCCCCTCAGCTATTCACTTTGCCCATCCCACCTCCTCACCATAATATGGGCTTAATTTACTCCCTCATCCTCTTGATGCTAGCTTAGTTTACTCACTCATCCTCATCAAATTAGTTAGCGTTAAACATGAATTGACATAGTCAAAATTATGCCATGTAGGCAAATCAGGATAAAAATTAGACTTAGGGGGTAAAGATAGTATCAAAAAGAGGAGGGAGTAAATTAAGCTAATATTTTGGTTAGGCGATGGGATGGACAAAGTGAACAGGTGAAGGAAGTAAAATGGACTAATATAAGCACAAGGTAAATTTTTGTTTTCATGGATACATCAAGGAAAAGCCTAAATTTTATTAAAATTAAAGACAAAATTGTGCAGAGTTATTCACATCATGCAACTGTACTATCTCCCAGAGGCAGTAGCCAGCATACCCTGCAAATGAAGCAGCATAGCGTACAGTAGGCAAGACCTCATCTGTTGGGCTACTTTTCCATCTGACTACTTGAGCTACATCAAGTGACATCCTTCTGCCGAGAATAATAAGCAGAGCAGAGGTGACAGGATCTCGCTCCCCAGTTGTGCTGCAAAGATCAATGAGCATTAGCCATCAGCAAAAATAATCAATGACTCCATATTATGTACAGACATACAGTGGGATCAGCACTTTGTGGTTAAAAAAACAGTAACAATGTGCATGGGCTGCTGGAATTAAATGGGCATTAAACTACCCAGTGCTACTTTTTGCAAGTTCACCAATTGCCATGGGCCGTGTTTGCTCACAACTACACTATAGAGATGGCAATTGTGAAATTGTCCAGTATGAAAAACGGCAACTATCTCACACGGATTAATCATGGGTCCACAAAAATGACTTCCCAAAATACAAACTCAGTGAGAATTAAGGAACACAGAAATAACAACTGATCAAAATAATTAGTCAAGCTTTACTGATGAGTAACTTAAACACTACCTGAGAACAATAGCATCAGTTGAGCCAGAAGGAATTATGCCAAGTCTGAACCAATCATTTGGGAAGGTGACTAAATGATCCTTATCTGCAGGACAAACAAATTGAATATGACAGAAGCCCTCTAGTTTAATCAGTGCACCTCAGAAATTCTAAGATAAGCATCAGCAGGTTATAATAATTCACTAACCTCCAATGCATGGTACTTTACTAGAATCTGCAACAAGAAACCACCAAAATACTTACACAAGAACTTTCCATAAAACACATGCACAACATGTAAACAGGAACATACTTGATGATGGTATCTCTAGTCCTGTAGGTTGTGAAGTTGAAAGAAGAGGTTCATGGTCATCACATTTACTTGAATTCCCAGGAAACATGCTATTCACAGAATCTGGTATGGGCATACTACAGTTTAGCCCATTCTTTGTCTGTTCTTCACAGTTTCTATTGCTCCCAAAATATCCAAACCCCTCGGGAGTTGGAGGATAAGAAGCCTTGTGCCTTGAACTAAGTATCCCGTTCAGAATTTCATTAAATAGACCATCACCACCCTAAAATTCCAAGTTTCAAAAATGTTATGAGTAACATCGAAGTTTCTCCTTTTGGATTAATGGCAGCTTGTTTTTTCTCTTAACAGAACACAGTGAAAAGGTTTCAAACTTGTAAGCAAAATTTTGACAACATGCAGGAAGTGAGATCCCAACTGTTTGCCTAAACAATCGTTTAGTCTGTTTGAACAACATTTAAACACTACACGCTAGGTAGCCATTTCTGTTTAATCATCCATTTTGACCGTTTATTCTGTTTAAACGACCATTTAGCCTGATAATTAGATAAAGGGTGGGTGAACGACTGTACTGCTTAGGTTTAGGATGACACTCCATTGAAAAAAACATCTCCAACGCACAAGGAGCTGTGTGTCATTGCATTATAGAAGAAAAGTTTTCTTAAAACACACCTATGAACAGAAAAAACTTGACCTCCAAAACTGTGCAGCAGCCTAAACAAGAACAGCCAAAAGGAATAGAAACACCAACTAGGCCTGCAGCAGAAGCTGCAATCCTCGCGCCCAGGCCTTGCACCAAGTGTTCCTGTGGTCCTAGCTAAAAGTGTGTTTAATTTACAAAAGGATATAACAAAAACAGAAGAAAATAGTGCATATTTATGCCCACATAAAAAGTGAACAGATCGGACAGCTTTGGGTGGACTCTGGCTGTTCCTTGGCTGGCTTCCTGCACGTGGCAAGATAGCTGATGCCAGGGCATCATCGAGTTCAGCGGGGTGATGAGAACTAGAGCAACGGGATCAGCAGAGAAGCTAGATGGGATAACAGATTCATGTATTGATTGCTCGATTTCCCTATGAAAGTAATATAGCCAGCCAGGGATATGAGAACTAGAGCAATGTGATGAGGACTACAGAAGCTAGATGGGATAACATTAAAAAAAAAACTCGACCTGTGGGGGGTAAGATCACCCCCCACGGCATTGTATTAAGAAGAAGACCTTCTCACACAGGTCGAGAAAACCCCCGAACCTCTGCCCCACCCGTACATAGGAGCCCGTTGCCCGTGAGATAGGCTGGGCCTAGCCATATGCTTTGGTATGGGACAGACGAGGGGATTTTTTTAACCCTAACCTGAAATTCGCTCCCACGGGGAGTCGAACCCAGGACCTAGGGAGTGCACCCACTCCATCTAACATACTGATGTGTTGATTGCTCAATTTCCTCGTGACAGTAATATAGCTAGCCAGCTTACAATCCAACTAAACACAACTCCAATTGTAATCTATATAAATTCTAGATTCCTTTTCGAACTCTGGACTCTAACTCTGATTATAATTCTTAACTTCTGAATTTTCCTTACCCACACTTCTGATCACCAAATTGACATCTAGTTTATTAAGAAGGTGGTCCATGCATTTGACCCTTAATTTCTTACAGTTTCCTGTCTTTCAGAATAAAGATACTCATGACTAGGCTCCATCATTATAACACTTGCCCAATAAATTAGAGAAAATATAGGATGGCAACCAAGCGAATAGAATTGGAATTTAATTGTCTTACCACTGCAACAACACCTTCAAGTTCACTGAGTTGTATATCTGATAATGATGCTAGCATGTCATATGCATGCCCTGCTCTATCTGTCACTATAACCTGAAGACCAACATTAGGGGTGAAAATAAGTCAAGAGCACTGGAGTTATTCATAAATACACAAGAAATTCTGATGTCATGAAATCATAAGAAATAAAAAGTCAGAACTAAAAGTTTACCTTTGTTTTTATTTTCGCTCTATCAAATAATGGGGCTACTGTTTCCCAATTCTTGATCCCTCTACCTTTTCCACATAATGGATGAACAAATACCTGTAATGTGTTGACAATTTATCAGTCTCAACAACAGACCAACAATGAGAAGAAGAAACATCCTTAGTATGTCTTCACAAGTGCTACGGTGGTCAGGAGTTGAAGAAATGCATCATATATACCATCAGGTTCTTTGGTCTATTGCCTTCACTGTTTATGCAAGCCATGAGACGGTCAAACCAAAATTTGCAGGTCTTCAAGTCTCCATGACCAAAAATATATTCACAAGGTACCAATGCAGAAGGACATTTTCTTGTTCTGGTAATCCCATGTACGACAAATCGATGCATCTGCATGAGCATATGATTTTGTTAAGAAGATATATATATATATATAGTGTGTGAGTTTCAGACATAGGTAGTGCTTTCTAGTTTCAGCCTCAAATATCCCTGTAAAGTCAGGCTTACTCTCTTTGGTTCCTGTTTTGCCTTTACAGTTACAGGCCTTGTACACTTTCATTTTTTAAATGTTTTTATTTTATAAACTAACTGCAGGTAGGGTTTTCCATACTGCTTTCCCATTAAAAAATAAGGTGCAGTTTTCCTACTCCAGAGAATATCTACTCCCTACCTGCAGCTTAGAAAGTGGAATATGCGAGAACATAAGCTGTTGAGTGAATTTAAGTTTTGTGAAATATACAAACTTTTTTTATACTTTCATTTGATTCACCAGTAAAGGGTGATGCAACCAGTAGATTAGCATATATTGTAAGTGATAAAGGAGTATCTAAAGTTTGTTTAAAATATAAATAGGGTGTAGGAGGTGGGAGAAAGCTTGTAGCTACACACAGAAACAGGATGGAACTAACCTATCTAATATTGGTTGGCAGAAATGTTTGGTGCACGTTGCAGAAAATGAAGCTTGTATTAACCAGAAGGAATGCCATAACCTCAATATATTTCTTGCCTTGAATAGCAGTTCTTGTATTCCAAGGCCCACAGATAGGACCCTTATCAAGCAGCTCTATGGCATAAACATCTGAAAACTTGATTTTGTTGTCTAATTTAGGCTGCATTGTAATAGATGACCAACATGAAGAGAACAGTTCCTGCAAAAAAGTGGCACCTTGAGCACAATAACATGGCAACATAGCAAGAGGTATTGGAGCCTCCTGCTGGCATTTATCATTCATTCATTTGCAACTCAATAGTGTAAATTGAACTATTGAAGACAACAGTAAAAACCGGCATAGCTCCTTATGTTGTGACCATTGCTATAGCGCTGACCAAAACTAAGCAAATGTAGTGATCTCTTCGCACGCACATGCCAAGGGCACTTCCTTAAAAGAGTTGGTGAGGTTGAGGTTCACAGGCACACAGGAGGATTGCTGTTTCTAGTTTGGGTACTTAAATATGATTTTTATGTTTTCTTCGCTTGCCAAAGGATGCCTTTCAACTCACAAAACACTTCTATCTCAAATGCCTTCAAAAGACACTGCTGCTCCAAACAAATTGCAGCGAATCTAATGTTCATTGGACACATAAACTTTCCAAGATGGTGATGTTGTGCAATCTCAGAGTTTCCAAACACTCTTTCGTTAGTCCTCCCCCAATTTCGAACCAAAACAGTAAATCAAGTACCACCTATGTTCAGAGAGGTCGGACTTGTAATTTGCAACCATATTCATCTTTTCACCGTCTCCACATCTCCCAACTCTTCGATCGCCCACTGAAAGCTACAAATCCCCGGCCCTGTCGCACAATCCGACTCAAGCACGCTCAAAACCCTCCCAACCAAGCGTCACAAAGAGTTAAACCCGTAAGATCTGGAGCTAGCCTTCAGCAGTCACAACGGAACAGGCAGAGAGGCGTAGCATCAGGGGGGCGGAGCGTACCGGATGGAGGGGCTGTAGCGAGAGGCCGCTGCGGCCGATGGAGACGACGACCTCCCCGGCGCCGTCCAGGAACAGCACCTCGCCGCCGTCCTGCATGGCCCTCCTCGACAAGTTGTTCGGCGCGCGCTCGTGTGGGTGTAGCTCCGTTTTCCGTTGCCGGTGTGTGCTGCTCGAGCTTTCGGAGGGGAGCGGAAGAGGAAATTTCGTGCCCAGTGCCCTTTTGGGACGGATATTTGTGTTCGAGCCTGGCTGGGTCCGCCTTGGTGGCTGCTGACTTTCCGGCCGATGGAAACCGGGGGAAAGAGCGCGGTTGCAGAGTGACGGACGGGTTAAAAAAGGTCAAAGGGCCTGGGTTGGATTGCTTCAGTCTCCGATTACATATACAAATTCACCACAATTCACATATACAAATTCACCACAATAATTTAAGTTACATATTTCTTCTGTCACATAAAGAATGTAATTCTAACTTTTTTTAATAAATAAATGTTGCCGCGAAAAGATTCTAATACCTAGTAAATTTTGTATACAAATTAGATTTGATCGCTTAATTAGAAAAGTAATTATATATATTTTCTAAGATTGCACTTTTTTATATGATTTTTTAAATACTAGGATTGCACTTTTCATGGACGGAGGGAGGACCTGTTTTAACTTTAATTGTTAGTATCTAAGATTTTCCATAGGTTGATAGTGAACTCATACATTGTTAGGACACTTCCAATGAAGTATTAATGATAATTTTTATCCTTATTAAATAGTTTGCCGGGACGCGTTCAGTTCACCAAAAAAATTGGCGCAAATTTTTTGGGACCCTTTTTCAGACTTATTAGGGTTAATAAACCTAGGTTAATTACAAAACTAATTACATGGATGAATGGAAAATTGTGATATGAATCCATTAAGCATGACTAATTCGTCATTAGAGATTGTTTACTGTAGTATGACATTGTCTAATCATGGCAGTGGCGGACCTAGTAGATGGTCCTGGTAAAATTTCAGCACTAAACCGAGATGAATCCATTAAGCCTGACAATGCTCGGGTCCCGACGTTGGCCCTCCACCGGCTGCATCCTCCGCTCCTCCGCACAAATCGAATCCCAAAGTTGTAGTAGGCAGCCCTCAAGGCCTTAGGTTTGCAGACAACAAAGAATTTTTTTAAAACATGCAACAAATAAGCTTTATTGCATCTCTTTTCTGACTTAGGTTTAGGTGTTTTAAGTATTTGTATGTAAAATTTATGCAACTTTTGCATTTAATGGTTGAATTAGAGCCTCACCGTGTTATTTTTATCCTTATATATTGAATTTGTAGTCAAATTTTAATTGTTTATGGAATAAAAAATGGATTGCACTAAATTATATACTGAATTTCATATGAAAAAATTTATTGTAGCATACCTTTTGAAAAATCCTAAGTACGCCGCTGAATCATGGTATATTTAGGCTTGTTAGATTCGTCTCTAGAATTTAGCTGGGGGTTATGGAATGAGTTTTGTTATTAATTCATGTTTAATACTCATAATTAGTGTCTGAAAATTGATGTGATGGGTGGTTGGGAAAGATTCTGAGAACTAAATGGGGTCTAAACAAAATGATGATGTAGCAGCCTAATTATAATGATGAAAGATATGAAAAAACACAGAATTGGTTTCCTCACGAAGAAACCAAGTCCTCTCTTGACCTAATGCAAAAAAAAACCATGAAATCGTCATTGAAGAGAAACTACTAATTTCTATGAGGCTTGTGTCACGCTCCCATTGATGGAAGAAGATAGATTTGGAAGAGGGGAAGAGAGAATAATTATTACTTCAAGGCACTTCCACTGTGGAAGATAGTTTCAATAGATAGTTTCTTGTGATATGGAAACCGTGCCAGTTTAGATTGCCCTTAGTGTTTTTTGAAGTGATCAACAGTGCTTATATTGTAATTTTCTGTCTTTTCCTATAGTTTTTAAAATGCAATCCCTTGCAAACTCATTGTCCACGGCTTTTTACAAGTGAATCAAATATACTATAACTATTGGCTACTTATGCAAACGCACCATTGTGAAAAACATAAAGTCTTTCTCTTCTTCTTCTTGTTTTTTTTAAAAGAAGAAAACCAGCAAGTCTTGTAGTTTGCATAGTCTTCATACCAGCGATGAATAGTAATGAAGAAGTCATATGGTCATTACTGTAGAAACATATTAAGATATTCTACATACTAGTAAAGTGCACGTGCGGCACGCACGTGTATTTAAATTTAAATAAATAAACAACAAAAGAAATCTATAATTAATTCATTTTAATTTATTTCCTTTTGAGAAATCAATTCTAGCTTTTATTAAAAAATAAAAATAGAGATGATACTTTTTACACATCAATAGCTTCTTCATGCAACAAGATAAATCGAACTAAGAGAAACTGAGAAAGTGACATTATCTTGCGTGAATTGTTTTCTTACAAGATATTAGAGCAACTCTACCAATCCTCCATGCATGAGTACCACCATGTCTTAATTCAACATGAACCAAAACTTGTACAACAATAATCCAAATTCAGTGTTCACATGGCTCCTGTCCATGCTGTATATTCTTTTATCTCTTAACAATAATGACTCAATCCATCCTTGACCGATTGACCCTTGTCAAGAAGGGACGAAAATTCATCTTTACTGTAGTAATCTGGTTATTTTTATCAAGTATAAGCTGCTCCTAGTGATTTGTATAAGACCGGTCATGTACCAATGATACATCTATAATATTGTCAGGTTTAATTGAGCTTTGTGACAGCTGAAGCTTGAGATAGACATACTCCTTCTTTCTCATCATTGCTCATTTCCACTTTATCCTTTAGATTCAGTTTTAGGTACCTGCAAATGAGTCAAGACGGAACACAGAGCCACTGTGGATCCGTTCATGACGCGATTGCCCTTGAACAGTAGAGAAGAAAGAAAGGGATTGCATTGAGATGTTCATGGAGGTTAGAAGATACCGTGCATCATCGTGAGCAATAGGTTGGTGTGGTACGCGCTCATCGATGAGACGACCACCACTCGCTGTTGTGTTCCTCTCTCTGCACCTGCTTCTCTTTTTACAGGACACAAGTAATCGTGCCCACATGCAATCCGATGAACAGACATACAACATAGTCAAATATTGAGCATGATCTTCAGTTGCGGAAACAATAAACATACTGAATTTTATTATCATGTGGCACAAATGATGAGAAATATTGTGAAAAATAAGAATTATGTTGATTTGAGAAATTAAATAAGCCTAAAAATGCACCAAACTATTAAGTATATCTGATAATTGTATTGCTAGCATAATACAACTGAATAATTTGGCTATAAAGTAGTATTCGGTACTCTTTAATAAATAGCTACTGAACACATCTCAAGGCCCATAAGCTAATGTCATATCGTGTTTCTATATGAAAGAGCATGCAACCAAAAATCTCCCAATCTTGCATTGAACAGTTATCAAAACAATATGCGCTATCTTTACCCTACGTGACAAAATTCCCACCCACCAATCACATTTATCCTGCAAATTGACCATTGTAAAGCACAAAGGAAATTACGCAAGTACCTGGAGTCCTGGACATCATTACACCACTGAAAATTTCAGCCCTTGAGTACAGTTTAGCCCTTGTGTATGTTTTATCATTTCTGAATCAAATAATAATGGCACATATTAAAATGCGAAAGACATTTGTCGTTTAATATCGCAACAGTTCATTGGCAGTAGCAAGCGAAGCATCCAAAATGCTAGCGATCATTGAGTACCCAACATTTCCCATTTATGTCCTTTACTGTAGTTCTTTTCATCCATCCAACAGAATGTTGAAGTGTCGTGATTCTCCAGACCTCGTTCTTAATATTAGCTGAAGCGGCAGCACCATCATATTGCTCTACATCTCTTACTGCTAACTGAATCTAGATGATATTGGATACCGTATTAGTTAGCATCACTGACAACGTGGATCTATGTGGTGTTGTTGCTTCTTTAATTATCGTCTAACTAATTCTATTCAATAAATTGACTACAAAAGAAAACCAATAGTAGCAGCAGGAAAGTAACATCTCAAACAAAAAGTGGATTCATAACCTCTTAAAACTAATAGATTTTTTGGCTACTGATTAACAATAAAAAACTCCTCCATTAGTCAGCTCATTAGATTCTTTGTTGTTGCACTGCTCCATATAGGGTCAGCTCCAATACAACATTAGCCAGAAAACTGAAAGGATTAATCAGTCATAGAAGTCTGACCAAGGCAGAGCCGAGAACATGTTCAGGATTCAAGAACATTGCAACCTGTTAACTACACAAACAAGCAGGAGGCAACTGTGGCAACTCGTTTGTACCTCGAGAAGGGCAGCATCGGATTCTCTTGAGGACAAGCAACTCGTTTTTACCTTGAGTCCTTCAATTCAATTTCTCCTGGGAATGAAGGATGCTGCGGCACCAGACAACTCAAATTTTCCTTGGAGGGCGGCATTGGGGACGAATAGGTTCTGCCTAGCCGGACAGACACCTAGGCCCGGGGCGAGGAGCGTGAGGGAGGGAAGGACGGGCTGGCGGCGGCCCTTGTGCATGGCTCCGTCGCCCTTTTGCTATTGCGCGGTTGCATCCTTCTGCTCCCTTTCTTCTTCCGCATCGAGCAGCGCGTGCGCCAAGTCCAAGTCCAGCTCCCGCTTCGCATCCTCATCGTCGCTCCCGGACTTGAACTCCGACCCAGACGACGACGATTCCTCCTGTGGTGCAAACGAAATCCGGTAAGCTCTCTGTGATTTACGCGGTCAGAGGAGACCGGGATGGAGATGGATGAGGAGGAAAGGGAGGATGCGGGGAGAGGAGGTGGAGATGGATTAAGCGCGCGAAAATCCCCCGAGCGCCTTGCTATCCGAGCGTGGAGTCGACCCACGGCGGCTGGTTCTACAACGGTGCTGTGGCATCTATTCTCGCCTGGGAGCATGAGGCGCGGCCGTCCTCTCGCGAGGCGACGACCCGTCCGTCGTCTGGCTGAGAGTGGCTCGCCCGGCGGCGCGCGCGGTGCTGGTGGGGACGTAGGCGGGTGCGGGTGCAGGTGCGGGTGGGTCGGTGGAGCGTGCTGGAGCCGGCGGAGAGGATTCACGGTGGCGCGTGACCGACGGCGGGGCGCAGCGAGTTTTTTTTCAATTGATGAATCGATGGGAAAGAAAAGAGAGGAGGAGAGGCGGCGGCGTGCGTGCGGGAGGAGAGGGAGAGAAGGAGGCGGCGGCACGTGACCGACGACAGGGGAAGACCGAGGAGCCACACCCTAGGGCTAGCGGCTCACGGACGGGTGGTGCACAACGCCGCACGCACGGACCCGGCACGGCCGCCGCGCCGACCGGGCAGCGACGCCGCGCGGCCCATCCCGCCGTGCCGGGCTGCCGGCCGTGGCCGCGCACCACGCGCCACCCACGCGCCGGCCGTGGCCGCCACCCATCCCGCCGTGCCGGGCTGCCGGCGGGCCGGCTCGCGCCGCACCTGCCGTGGCCGCCGCAAATCCCGCCGTGTCGGGCTGCCGGTGAGCGCCGCGCCGGCCGTGGCCGCCGCCAATCACGTCGTGCCGGTCTGCCGGCGGGACGCGCAGGAAGGGCCCAAGGGGATCCCGTGTCAATTTTTTTTAATGTCAAGGTCAAAGGGCGGGTGGTGGGCCCGGCGGGTATGGAGGGTGGGTAGACACGGGGTGGGTGATAAAAAATTATATTTTTGGCAGAAACGCTTCCCAAATTGCGATTTTTATGGTCGTTCCACCTTTTTGGTCATCACGCAACCTGACGGGTGGGTCCGCGCGTGAGGGGTAAGGCGGACCCGAATTAGATGAGAAAAATTCCAATTGTCTTCGCTCCTTATAGTATAGATATGTCACTATTTGAGAGACATGGGCATGATCGATCACCTTCATAAACACATGAAAGGAAGAGGCAAAAGGAAGTACTAAACGAACGTTTAAAATTCCCTACGGTGTTTAAAGATGGTAAATAAGCGCAAATCTTCTGCCGAGTGCTGATACCATTCAAGAATTTTTCTCTTTTTATAGAAACAGGCAAACAGCCGTATTGCGTATAACTGCGTGGAATACTGGGCCTGGTCTTGTCGTCGTTCTTCCTGGTCCGGCCCAACAAAGTTCTCTCTCCAACCCACCACCACCACACCCGCACAAACCTCCACTCTGATCCCCTCCGTTCCTCCTCCTCTCCCTCCCTCTCCTTCCTCGCAAAAATTCAAAACAAACTTTGCGCCCGTCGATCCGCTCCAACTCCAAGCAAGTCGCCACTACCTCCCGTAACGGACCCATGGCTTCCGCCAAGGAGACCTACCGCGCCGAGCTCCGCGCCGCCGCCCGCCAGCTCGGCGAACGCTGCCTCTACACCGCCGCCAAATGGTACGTCCCCCGGTCAACCCCCTCCTCAAACCCTAAACCCCTAACCCTAATCCCCTCCCTTTCCACAGGGCCGCCGAGCTGCTCGTCGGCGTGGAGCCGGACGCGGCCCCGGCCCCGTCGGCCGCGATGGACACCCCGTCCTCCTCATCCGCGGCCTCCGCAGGGCGGCTACTGCACCTGCACCGCAGCGGGGGTTCCAGCTTCCGCCACCGCCCACGCCCCGGCGGCGGGCCCAGCTCGGAGGCCGGGACCCCGCTAGGCGGCGTGTCGTACGTCAGCACGCCCATTCCCGACGACGACGCCTTCGATTCGGGCGGCGACAAGTACCTGCTCGCCAAGACCTACTTCGACTGTCGGGAGTACCGCCGCGCCGCGCACGTGCTGCAGAACCAGGTTGGGCGCAAGGCTGTCTTCCTGCGATGCTACGCGCTCTACATGGTGAGATGGGATCGGCTTGTCTATTCACTTGCTGTGTTGATTTTTTCGATGTAGTGTGAATTTTCAGATCTGAAATAGGGTGAACATTGTTTGATGAAATGCCACTAGAGCTGCTGCATTTTAGGTGAGAGTTGGGCAGATATGGGGCCACCAATGGGTTAATCGATACATTTTGCTATTAGGTGCAATCGATGCATATTACTGGCTCAAATGTCTAATTAGTTTACTTTTATGTGAGAATGAATTGATTAGTATATTCTCATGTACTGTGATTCTACTTGAAAATCCGAACAGAACTAGGTTGCAGGACTGATATGAGTCGTTTCAACTTGCAATTTGTCAATTGCTGGACTAATATGTGATGTGTGCTCATGTACTGCTTTAAGTGAAAATAATGGTTTGGATTTAGAAAAGCTATAGTCGTGTATTGTACTTAGCTATTGCTTCTCTCCTTGTTGATAAGTGCTTAGCTTTCTTAGCATCAGGAAGAAAAATAACGGATGATGCGTGATTAATGACTCCTTTTACTGGCAAGTTGGTTTTGGTGTGATGATAGCATGGGATGGATATCATATCTTCAAGCAGGCATTTGTATCCTGTACTCACTACTCAGTACAGTGTTTCCACTAATTGTGCACACTGCTGTTATTTTGACAAAGCTATATGCATAAGGAGTTCATAAATATGAGTGAGTAGTCTCTGTTTCTTTTTTGTTGTAATGTTGAGGGCTTCAAACAAAGTCTCTTAGGGCATGTTCGGATAACATCATTCCATCCCAACACATTTGGATTGGAGTGAAATGAACTAATTTCCCCGTGAATCTTCACTTATATGTATGGATGGGAGGCGATTATCGTGTATCCAAACACGGTCTTAAATTTATAGCTGTTTCTATTCAATATTCAGTACTGAGACATGCACACAAAAAGCATAGCCTTGCACTCCACAAAATTGCGGTTGCATCACTAGCCACTGGTGAAATGAGAATGGTTAGTGTTAGTTCTTGAATCATGACGCTTTCCTTTTTAGGATATCCTTTGCCAGTTATGAAATGCTTCAAGTTGGCTGGTAACGGAGGGTTTATTTCAATGTAAAGAATTGTAGTAATTACAGGCTAAAACACCATTACAGGTACTCATTTTATATTTAAATTGTCAAGTTAGTTTTTTTACTGAATGTGCATTGTATAATGGTGAACATGCTCCAGTGTGTCTTGTACTTGTGTGCATGTGTAATAATGAAATTCCATGGTCTGATCTGTTATTCTGTTAAAAGGATTTCTGTGCAGTTTAAATGTTCTGCCCTTTTCTACACACTCTACAACATTCTTATACTCAGGTTGTTTTTTCACTTTGCCCATATAAATTTAATTAACAATCTATTTGATCTGCAATTTTAGGCTGGAGAGAAACGGAAAGAGGCAGAGATGATAGAGCTTGAGGGATCGTTGGGCAAGAGTAATGCTGTTAATCAGGAACTAGTTGCTTTGGAGAGAGAGCTGTCAACACACCGGAGAACTGGTTCTATTGATTCATTTGGGCTCTACTTGTATGGCCTTGTTCTACGTGATAAAGGATGTGAAGGTCTTGCTAGAACAGTTTTGGTAGAGTCTGTGAACAGCTACCCTTGGAACTGGAGTGCTTGGTCAGAGTTACAAGCTTTATGCACCAGCAGCGACATTCTAAATAACTTAAATCTGAAGAATCACTGGATGAAAGACCTCTTTCTTGCCAGCACATATCTGGAACTAAAGATGCATGAAGAAGCTCTGAAAAGATATGAGCGTTTGATGGGGATCTTCCGCTGCAGTGGCTACATTCAGGCTCAAATTGCAACAGTGCAGTACAGTATGAGGGACCTGGATGAAGCTGAGATGATTTTTGAAGAACTGCTCAGGACTGATCCTTTCCGTGTAGATTCTATGGATATTTACTCAAATTTACTCTATGCAAAAGAAAGCTTGACTGCTTTGAGTTTCCTTGCACACAGAGTATTTTTGACAGATAAATACCGCCCAGAATCTTGTTGCATAATTGCAAATTACTATAGTCTGAAGGGCCAGCATGAGAAATCAGTTTTGTACTTTCAAAGAGCACTAAAGCTTAACCGAAAGTATCTCTCAGCTTGGACCCTTATGGGACATGAGTATGTTGAACTTAAAAATACTCCTGCTGCCATTGATGCCTACAGAAGAGCTGTTGATATTAATCCTAGAGATTTTCGTGCTTGGTATGGTCTTGGTCAAATCTATGAGATGATGGGGATGCCATTTTATGCACTTTATTACTTCCGGAAATCATCATATCTGCAACCCAATGATGCTCGTCTCTGGATTGCAATGGCTCAGTGTTATGAAAGTGATCCACTTCAGATGATTGATGAAGCCATCAAGTGCTATGAGAGGGCTGCAAATAGCAATGACACTGAAGGAATAGCACTTCACCAACTAGCAAAGTTACACAACTTGCAGGGGCATTCTGAGGAAGCTGCATTCTGCTACAAGAAGGATTTAGAGAGAATGGAGGTTGAGGAAAGGCAAGGCCAGAATTTTGTTGAAGCTCTGCTTTTCCTTGCTAAGCATTACAAGAGCATAGGCAGTTTCGAGGAAGCAGAGCACTACTGTACAAGGCTCTTGGACTACACTGGTCCTGTAAGTTCTCTGTTCGCATTATTTCCTTAGAGGAGTGAAAGATAAAATGAACATGAAAAGCGAAATATTGACTCAAATGTTGGCTACTGTGGATCGAGTAATATTCCACAGTCCAAATTAACATGATACTAGTTATTTTGAGCAACATAAATTTACTCAAATCACATATAGTAATACAGGGTTTACAAGTAAAGCAAAGGCATATCATGATTATGTCGAGCGATCATCGATCTCTGCTTGCATTGATTCCCATGATTCCAATTTACCAGTTAGAACTGCCTTCATATGCTGATACACATTCGATATGTGCAGGAGAAGGAGACTGCTAAAAATATGTTACAAGGGATAAAAAGGTTACAGTCGGGGTTTCCGTCAATGGATATTGATCATTTTGCACTGTAAAAGCCCACCTGCATATTATTTATTTTGTTGGGAAAATCTGGACGAGCAGTGTAACTGGACAGGACAAGATTTTCATGCAAACAGCTGCAAGAGAAGACTGCTCATGAACTAGGGGAGCTGGCCAGAACTCAGAACTCACCCGATTCAAAGAGTGAAGGAAACACTAGTGAGGGCTGCCCACCTGATGAAACTAGCGCCATTGCATAGCTCGATCATGAATTACTTCCAATCTCCCTTCACAGTGTGATGCTCAATGTTTGTATCCTTTCTATGTGACTCCATACTTCTGGAGATGAGGACCTCGTGCGCATGATGCTTGCTTCTATTTGCTGGAGCCTGGCAACAAGGAGAACCAGGCGCCTGCATGGCGCGAAGATGAGCGTCATCGGAATGATCCAGATCCCTAATGCGAATATCAGCATATCTGCCGTCTGGTTCCTGTGACTGTGAGGCTTCTAAATTTCTCTGGATATGGTTTTCTTCACCAGACAGCTCTGGTTTGTGTTTCCACCCCATGGTTGCTTGCATATATAAGCTTCTTCAAAGACTTGCCTTGCCTTGTCTGCAGCCTGCTGCGTGCTAAATTATTGCTTATCAAGTTATCATCACAGTATAGTACTGCTGGCATTTTGCGAAATTAAGAATTGACTTTTAAAACAAAATGTAGACTGTAGGACAATTATGTGTACTACTCTGCATTTCTGCTTGGGTGCCCACATGATGTAACCATTGGAATAAAGTAAATTCCTTGTGATGATGCATGATGAAAGTTTATATTTTAGTCTATGGGTGTGTTTAGAGCCCAAATGTTTGGGCAAAGTTTGGCAATTCATGCCAAAATTGGTGCAAAATACACTGTAGCGTCAGATGAATAGTGAGAGGTGATGTGATGGGATGTTTTTTTGAAAAATTTGGACTTCTAAACACACTCTATAACATCATCTCCGTGTGGAATCTGCACCGTGCTGTTGGTTTCAAATCCATCATCAAAAAGAGAGGATAGATGCTTCCACTGTAGTAGTACTTTACAAGGTTGTTTGTGGTCACTGTTGAATTGTTACATTCCTTAGCCAGCACTCTTGTTCGGTCGAGATCGTGGAAAACCTGTACCAGGCAACAACCACAAGCGTTCGATCTTGGAGATTTGGGGCTGTGGTCTTGTGGAGTTGCTGCTTGGCACAGGGCTACCACCAAATGCAAACAGCAAGTTGGTCCTTTTAACCCTTTTTCCAACCAAACAATCGAACTGTGCTGGTTTTAATCACTGCGATGAGGTGTGATCCGATCGGGTCGGCTCGCAAGTTGCTCCTTTTGCCCTTTTGCGGTTGTTGGTGCCTATTATTGAACGGCCGCATCTTCTGCTTTCCTGTTGGGAGATGCTGTACCGTTCGATCAGTATTACTTCCGTTGCCACTTGTCGGGCGGCGAACCATAACTTTAACAAGCTAATTCCTTGAGCTACATGTAAAATAATGCAATCGCCTTTCCTTTTTCTTTTTTTTCTCCTTGTTGTCATATCAGTGTTCATGGGCTCGTGGAAAACGAATTCACGCCTGCCGCCCCGTGTGCTTTGCGAAGGACCTTGTCATGTGCTCGTGGAGCCGTATTATCGTGCAAACAAAGTTTATTGGTCAGTTGGCGAGAAAAAACGCACGATTTTGTTGCCGCGACTCGTCCTGTATTTAATAGTGTTGCTACTGCTAGGAGATTAAATGATTAAACGTTGCAATGGTCATAGTTGGCTTAGTTGTAACGGTATGCTTTTTTTAAATTACTACTTAGGACAAGCTAGTTAATTAAAAAATGAACTAATTTGCTTGTTTTAAATGTCATATATTTAAGAATGGAAGGAGTAAACATAAACAGCGCATGTGACGTCGTCTAAAATTTTCAGATCTTTATCTAGTTCCATTTAGGTACATTTCCCCCCTGATGCCAACCAATTTTTATTTTATTTTATTTTATTTTTTGTGAAAGAAGGATGCCAATCAAATGACGGACGAATGCACGCGGCGTTGGATAACATCGTTTTTTTTTATCTTCCTACTCGAACGGCATCGAAACAGCATCCGTCTGTTGGTGTGGTTTCATGTGCTTCAACGGTTACACTACACGTTGCTTCTCTCCCCGGATCTCTTGTTGCTTGAGCCCAGTACTTTACTCATTACTTGACGCCTGGGTTCAAATTACACATCCGATCCGACTAGATAAATCCGTAATCTAGTAATAATCTTCGTACTGTGGCGACGGCAAGAATTACACGCCATTGACGAGTATGGGCGTTCTAATGATTAGGACTCCGTTCCGCTTGTCTAATTTCGACTTGTTGCGCAGTACTTTTTTCTCATAACAAATCTGCCGAACAAATCAATATGTAGTACTTCTCTTTCAGAAAAAATTTGCCGTACAAATCTGTCAAGAACCTGCCGAACGAAGTCTAGGTTTTTCGACTCCTCGGTGCTAGCTAGATGGGTACATGAAGCCCAGGAGAACATCTCGATTGAGACTGCAAATCACATCATTATCTTTTTTTTTTGTTTATGCTTCAAAATATCTTACCGAGCATTTTCGCTTCTCCCGCCGGCCACACCTTTTGTGTTGCTCCACAGTCCACACCCACAGCCTTCGTGTTGCTCGTGCACTAGCACGGCGACGGGAACTATCAGAGCGGTAGGGAACCCTTGCAAAGCAACTTCACCTCTTGCTGAGCAGAGCAGATCTTGTTTCTTACGTGGTAGGTGTTGCAGATGGGCACGTCGCCGGCCTGAGTTCGAATCCCATCGAACGCAGGTTTATCTCAGCGGGGATTTATTTCCCGAAAAAAATCCATTCGCCGGTGAAGTCGGGGTTCGGGGGTTTTTAAGCTGAGAAGAGACTTTCTTCTCTTAATGAAAACCGTGGGGCGGTCTTACCCCCACCGGCTTAGTTTTTTTTTTGCTGGTGGCTCATGGCTCATCACTGCAACGTGTCAAGTACAGTGCAGAACAACCTATCATCGATAGAGACGAGTGTACCAGGGACGGAGCTAGGATAGCAAGATTGAAGAAGCTCATTTCCCTTTCCTTTTCTTCAGCCCTCTTCCTTCTTCATCTCCCTCATTTTCTCTCTTCTTCTCCCTCCTTCTACCCTCTAATTTAAATGGAGATCCTGGCCGGTAGGGAGAGGGGGGCTTGAGCCCCCTCCGCCCCACCCGTTGCCTTCGTCCCTGGAGTGGACCAAACATATTCAGATGATACAAACCCTTCTGTAAGTATTTAAAAAATAGTAGCCATTTTTGGGTGTTTGCTGCTTCAACAACCGATCTCTTAGAAAAGATTGTTCACGAAGGATTTGTGTCACAAGAAGGGTGCTACTGTAAACTTCAGAAACAAATGGACGCTCTTACTGCTCACTATCATCATCAACAACAAGGCTTGGGATCCCTCCTCTTTTTTCTTATCTGAGCTTAGGACTGACTATGGTAAACATAGAGTTACGCTCTTACTGGCTCTTCATCATCCATCTAAGAACAAAGTATGAGTTTTGATTTTAGAAGCTAAGTAGAATCTATACATGAAGGCAAAGGAAAACGATCTCAACATTTGAGTTATCGACTGTCCAATGACAAAGTTAGGAACTAATGCTATGCTCCTCTATTATTTTAAACCTATCCGGGACTCTGATCCCATTCAACTTTAAATAAATTTGTACATAAAGAACTAGCCAACGGCATCCGTACTCAATAGGCGTATTCTTTCATTGTGTACAAATTTTGGCAGAAAACAAACCAGATTTATGGTTTATAACAAATGAAACTTGGAATACAGTGACAAGATATATCGGTTGTACACTTGTACTACAGTCTACAGTGTACATGCATGCCAGTAAAAGACTACTAAGCCTCCACATGAAATCACCTAAGAATCCCAAGTGGACAGTTTAAAAAAGAGAGAAACCTCCACACGAAGTCACATAGAAAAATTAAATCTAAATCATCTCCTGGTCACATCTAACACAATAAATCTCTTTACTTCAATTAAATTTTTGTTCCAACTATCCTATCGTGCATATCATTATGAAGAATTAACAAAAAATAACACTTCTATATCTTTGTCTAAATTATCCACATGTGTCCCGATAAAAAAAATTAAATCTAAACTATCTCCTGGTCACATCTAGCACAATAATCTCTTTGCTTCAAATAAAAAATTGTCCAACTATCCTATCGTGCATGTCACATGTATTGTAATGTAACATAATTAGTCTCTTGCCTTTTATATCTTTTTCATGTTTAAATTATAAAAAGAATCTATCCTAAAAGGATCTTTAGCTAATACAACTAGCAAACTAGATATGTCCGTGTATATGCTTGCCGATTAGATTTTTATTGACTTGAATCTCACTTCCATACTTTAAACATAAAAACAATATATCCTAAAAGGTTTTTAGCTAATACAGCAAATTATATACTTTGCCCGTGTATATATAAAATTATAAAAAGAGGGCTGCATCTTTCAAGAAACATTTGTTTTGTGTATTGCTTCCATCAACTAGGGTATGTTGCTACTTTCATCAACGGAACTAGGTCCCCAGTTGCTATTCAACAGAAATGTACGATCAACCTAAGCATTCTTCTATGGCTGCACGTAGACCTGAGCAAAATACCCGACACCCATTACCCATACCCGAATTACCCGAACCTGATCCCAATCCCAATCCCAGGTTCGGATAGTGATTGTGATTACCCAAAATTAGTTTGGGTAATTCGGGTAACACACTTCGGTACCCAAACTACCCGAACTATCCGAAATTTGCCTTTGTCTTTGTATTAATCACATATTGTTAGTTGAACACTCGAAATTGTCACTTTATTATAATATAATTCTCTTGGTTTGAACATGTGACTATAATATATTATTCTTCTCAACTTGTCGTTGAAATTCTACACAAATTACTTATGATTTTTTTTGTTAAAATTCTACTAATTTAGGTAGATTGGGTATACCCGAAACCGAAATTTCGAGTAGTGTTTTTTAATACTAATATCGGGTAGCAGTTTTCATTACCCGAGTTTTGAATTACCCGAATTACCCGACCTGAAATAATTGGATAACCCAAACGCCCAGGCCTAGCTGCACGGAACCTTTTACACCCATTGGTTACACTAGAACACTAGAGATAACTGACGAGAGCCTAGACCAGGGCCAACCACGACCACCGAAAGGAGAAGTACGGGCTACACTCCGAGTACTTGGCGGCCTGTACGACAAGTACCCCCGTCCCCGAGCACTTGGCAACCCGTACGACTAGTTTCTGTCAAGTCCGAGTACTTGGCGGCCCGTACGAACAAGCACCACCCGCCTCCGAGTACTTGCGGCCCGTCCGACAAGTTTCCGAGTACTTGGCGGGTCGTCCGACAAGTTTCCGCCCCCGTCACGACTACTCGTGCGAACGAGTAGTTTCCGCCTCGTCCACGACTACTCATTCGCATGAGTAGTTTCCACCTCGTCCACGACTACTCGTTCGCACGAGTAGTTTCCGCCTCCGACCGATCCAGTCTTCACGGTGAAGCAAACCACAGGCGGGGCCCACTCCTGATGTGACAGGTCATCCGCGCACGCCTGCTCCTGCGGCGCCACGTGCATCCCTCTCTCATGCCGGGTCGTACTGACAGGGGGTGTCAGGTGTCAGGAGGCGTGGACGCCCATTGCGCCACGAACAGCACAGTGTGAGCCATCCCATCCACACAGGAGCCCCCACAGTGCCCCGGAAAGACGCATACCAACTACGCTGATGACAGCGGGAGCACGAAGCTGACGATCCATGATGCCCGACTACTCGGAGACGTACTCGAGAAGTCCCCGGCATCTACTACTCGAACCCGTGAATCCAGGAAGCCCATACGGTCTACAACCACCCCGCTATAGTCCCTAGCTGACTCATCACGTCCGGATGGCCGCCCGACGTGGAGAAGGACACCCTACACTGTAATATAATACATAATTTCCATTCCTTTTTTACCCCTTTTGCCCTCTCCCTTGTGACTATAAAAGGGGGAGCAAGGGGTCACACGTACACACACTCATACGTTTTCACCCACACGTACGCCTTCAGGCTACAAGAACCACTTAGCACTCTCACCAGGGACTTGGGCTCCGAGACCCTCTCCCGACCAGTTTGTAACCCCTACTACGAGCTGGGCATAAAGAACACTCTCCTCAAACTGGACGTAGGGTATTACTCTTCGGAGGCCCGAACCAGTATAAACCTTAGTGTCTCTTGTGCCACTGTGCGGATCCCAATACACGATCGTATAAATTTACTGACCGGCGGTGACAAACCCCGACAATAAGTCCACGATGAGACATTATTTTTCGAGTTTGTTTGATTTCTCTTTTACAATTAGATAACTTTATGACATATATTATAACTATTAAATTATTTGTTTATTATTTGGTCTGTTGTGTGCTACAGTTAGATTAGTTTTCCATAGCATATGTTACAAATACTAAATTATTTGTTTGTTTTTTGCCCTGCTGGCTACTACAATTAGATTAATTTTCCACGACATATGTTATGATTACTAACTTAATTTTTTTTATTGTTAGGCATGGTGCGTGCTAGGTATAGATAACTTGCTTCTCATCATTGTTCTCAAACTATTATTTTTTTCAATTCTTTCTATTAAATTATAGTATACTTGATTGTTATTTGTGTACCATAACTTATGTATAGAAAATTTCATATTTGTATATTATCTCTTTTGTATGAAAAAATAATACAAATAGATCTATCACCATCTTTTGCTAATGCAGGTGAACAAGTTGCAATGATGAACAAAACCTTACGTGAAATTAGACCAGGAAAGGAATTGTATAAAAATCAAGAAAAGAGTAACCATATTGTAGATAGGTTCAATTTGATTGCTGTTTCGTAGTATTTTGGTTTACAAATTATTAATGATGATGAAAAGAGGAACTATAATGCACGGTATTATCAATAAGATCTATATCGAAAAGTTCAAACCACTGACTAAAGAAGGAAATATGCACATAATTTCAAATGTCGGAGTCACACCAACAACATAGAAGTATCGACCAATGGAAAATGACAGGATAGTACGTCAATTTCTTGCCCACAACTACTCTAAAAAGGTTAAAAGATAATGAAAACATTCCAAAGTATAGTTTCAAGTTCATGAGCACAGATATGCTTTCAACAAGAATAAATGTGGACACGTACCTGTTAGTTAAAACATAGTTGACTTTACAATTTCTACACTTTCACTCATTTGACGACCATCTCATAATAATTTATATTTATGTTTCATAGATTTTATAGGAGTCACAACACATATTGAACCCATAGAAGAAACAATGACAAATTTCGGATTTATCAAAATCCGTGATGTTTGGCTCTAGATCGAGTAATTCTCTTTTTTTAGTAGAAAGCAACTACAAAACTTTCGATACTTACGTACATACTACAAAACCTCCATTGAATTAAAAATATCTTCCATAGTGCCCATCAAAATAATTCACCAGTGATACCTGACATCAACCGTAACATGGTCTAAGAAAAAAAAGTAAATCATTAAATACATAAAACAAATAATACACTGGTGGAACCATTACATGCAATGTTCTAAACAACTTTTTTGTTATTATTATTCATTTATAGATATGAACTGGCCGGTGTCATTTTAAATACAAATATTTACGCGGTTGAATTCCAAAGGACCAGCCTTCGATGCACCCATATACTCAAATTAAATTATCTCTCGATAAGTGCTACATTGAGAGCAAACTAATTCATATTTATGTTTCGTAAAATTTATAGAAGTCACAACACACATTGGACTCGTAGAAGAAACAAGGACAAATTTCGGATTTATCAAAATCCGTGACATTTGGCTCTAAATCGAGTAATTCTCCTTTTTAAGTAGAAAGCAAACAAAACTTTCAATACTTACATGCATGCTACAAAGACTCCATTGAATTAAAAATATCTTCTATAGTGCTCATCAAAATAATTCACCAGTGATATCTGGTATCAACCGTAACATCGTCCAAGAAAAAATGAAGTAAATTATGAAACACATAAAACAAATAATACACTGGTGGAACCATTACATGTAATGTTCTAAACAACTTTTTGTTATTAATTATTCATTTATAGATCATGAACTAACCGATGTCATTTTAAATACAAAATTTATGTTGTTGAATTCCAAAAGATCGGCCTCCAAAGCACATATATACTCAAATTAAATTATCTCTCGATAAGTGCTACATTGAGAGCAAACTATAACAAGAAGAAGATAAGAAACACTGAGATTTGTATCTTATTATTACAGTGGATCTTTCAATAGAATAAAGTTAATTATACTTATTATTTTTCAAGCATATTATACAATACAATCTTAAAATTATAAGGATATCTTTACCAAATTATGCTGACCAAATGCTAATTAATATATTATATTTGCAGTTCATGTTGTAAATTTTTGAACTTTATTATGATACTCCTAATAAAGTAAACATCAATTATTAATAATTAAAATAAAATGCTAACGTGTGCGGAGATACAAGTTGCTGGACTAGTTATAAAAAAATAGTACAAACATAAAGATGAACGCCAGTGGCAGTTTTTTTTTAAGACCAGTACGACGAGCGGGGAGATGTATTTTGTTGTTTGCCTGCCAGCCCAGTTTCTAACTCAAACGAGGCTTGTACATTACCACGGGCCGGGCTTCTTCTGTAGTGGGCTCTACCCAATCCAGCCCACGGACTGACCACTCACCAATCAGCCCACGTACGACTCGTCCATCCTTTCCCCAACCCAACTCTTTCTTATATGCTCCCCGCGCCGTACACGCCTCATTCAGATCCAGGCGCCCTTCCGCTGTAGCGCCGCCTCTCCTCCTCCCCACGTCGTCGTCCTCGGCCCTCTCCCCCGGGCCGGCGTGCGGCGGAGATCCATCCGCGCTTGGACTGACTTCTTCCTTTGCTGGTGAGGAATCCCTAGCTCACCTCGATGCGCCGTTCGGTTTGTTCCGCGGAATAGTCCTTTGTTTGATGCGAGTTCCCAAATCTGTCGTTCTGGTATGGACGCGTCGATCCCGTTGTAGATTTATGTTTTGCGCGGCGGAGTAGCACTAGCAGTTTGTATTACAAATTTCCTGGTCTTCAGCAACTGAACCGATTCCCCTCGTTAGGTCCGCCCGTGCTTTAGTTTGGATGATGTTGTGATTGTTTTGTTTCCCCAAAGTAGATAGTATGGTGAAGAAAGCAATTTGTTTCCTTTCGTGTTCCTTGTTTTCGTTAGGGCGATTTATTTTGTTGTAAGTTCTGTGATCTGATTCTAGTTTCTGTTCATAGCAAACACCCAGTATCAGCCATGTTTGGGCGCATGCCAAGGAAGACCAGCAACAACACCAAGTATTACGAGGTTCTTGGTGTGTCTAAGTCCGCAAGCCAGGATGAGCTAAAGAAAGCATACCGGAAAGCTGCCATAAAAAACCATCCTGACAAGGGTGGTGACCCTGAGAAGGTTTGTCTCTAGACAAATGTTCTGCATGTTTAGCTTACTTTTTTTCAACTCTAGGTTTTTGTTCTCATCCCGAAGTTTTTGTTGATGAACTGGGCAGTTTAAAGAACTGTCTCAAGCTTATGAGGTACTTAGTGACCCGGAAAAGAGGGAGATCTATGACCAGTATGGAGAAGATGCACTTAAAGAGGGAATGGGAGGAGGCAGCAGCAGCGAGTTCCATAGCCCGTTCGACATATTTGAGCAACTTTTTCCGGGTTCTGGCTCCTTTGGGGGTAATCAAACTATCTTATGATGTTGTTTTTTCTTTATTATTGTTAAATTAAAATAGGGGAAATATATATGATTTTGTTCTTATCTTAACAGGAGGTAGCTCAAGAGGACGCAGACAAAAGCGTGGTGAAGATGTGGTGCATACCATGAAGGTTTCTTTAGAAGATTTGTATAATGGGACAACCAAAAAGCTATCCTTGTCGCGCAGTGTTTTGTGCTCTAAGTGCAAGGGGTAAGTTTTTTTCTTGGTCTCAATAGTTACTTAATTGTGTTCTGTTGAAAATTATTGTTTTTGTGTTCTGATGTGTGGTGAATGCTGTAATGGTACTTACAAGGAGGCTATGATTGTAACTGTTTAAATGTGTAGCAAATGCTTTAACAAAGTTATAAGAATGAGTATGATAATTACCTTTGTAGAGTTCACTGGGGTTAATTTTATTGGCTTTGATCGTGGAATTTATTTGCTTTTTTTTTATTTATATACCAATCTTTTCAGTTCATATGTAAAAGACCACATGCATTGCCGGCTTTCAGGCATGTATGTGCAAGTGTTGCTATGAACTTAATCCAAAGTTTGACATAAACATTACCACACGTCATTGAGTATTTCCTGGTAGTGTTCTTGGTACTAGGTTGCATGTGAGGTCTGCTTTGCCTTTATATTACAGGAAGAAACCAACTTTTGCATTTTCCAATGTATTCTATTTTGTTGTGTTAAACTCGCTTCTGTCTGTGTTGTGGTTGCTGAAAGCAGCAGTGCTGTCTGATCTGACTGTAGCATGGTTCTTTTGTTTCTGTCTAACAATTTTTTCAAACTTGCAGCTTGCCAACTGCTTTTCTGTTATATCATGTGGTAATAAACTTCTATATTCTATATTTCCTTTCCATGACAATCTTTATTTTTGCTTTGCTTACCACATAATATCAATTGACAGTTTTGGATTAGCTATGGTGATCATCTGAAGTTACAGAATGATCCTGACTTGTTCTTTTTGTCCGCTTCCCAATCCAATTTTGTCACACTAAGGGATTGTTTGGATCACTAGTTTTGTGAAAACCATATTTGCTAAAAGGTATTTTTGCTTAACAACAACAACAAAAATTTTTTTGTCTGGAAAGTCCAACCCAGGGATAACCAAACTTGGTTTCCACAAATCCAAGATTTTTATGCGTTTTATAAAAAAACGAACGGACTAAAAAAAGTATCCCTAGGACTCACATCACTAGGCTATAAGTTGTAGCCTAGTTCGTGAAAAGCACATAAGATCATGCACTTATATTTTGACAAATCCAACAATCAAGGGGCTGAAAAGAAAATAGTTTTGATGTTTTCGTATATTGTATTTCACTTCACCTTCTTTTTTTATTTCATGTTTGTAATGTAACAGTCCATCTAAGCATAAGTGTGTACAGTTGGACTATCCTGCAACTCATGCACAGTTCTTGCTGTGGTTGTTCCTCGCAGTTAATCCAAATATTAATTGCAATTACCTTTGGGGAGATGCTTTCAGTTTATTTATTTAGGCTCCAAATTCTGGAAAAGGTTGATTTTTTTTTCTATGGAGGATTATTTTGCACTCTAAAACTTAAAGATTAGACTTATAATGTGACCACTTGCTAGATGAGGTAGAAAAATCTATGATTGCCAATACACTGCAACTTTGACTGGTTCATTTGCGGCAGGGATTTCATTGTTCCTTGTTTGTCGTACTTTCAGGAAAGGATCCAAGAGTGGGGCATCAGGAACTTGCCATGGTTGTCGTGGTGTTGGAATGAGGACAATCACAAGACAGATAGGCATGGGCATGATCCAACAGATGAACACTATTTGCCCTGAATGCAAGGGATCAGGTATACTGCTGTTGTATCTCCCTTTAGGCCCATCTCCCTTTGGAAATATAGTTCAACTGGTTTTGGTCTTATGGTTGTGCAATGTTCAGGTGAAATCATAAGTGAGAAGGATAAATGCCCAGGCTGTAAAGGAAGCAAGGTATCCCAGGAGAAGAAGGTCTTGGAGGTTCATGTGGAGAAAGGAATGCAGCATGGCCAAAAGATTGTATTTCAGGGTCAAGCTGATGAAGCTGTGAGTCTCTGATACCATCGTAAATGCATGTGTACACGTTCATATGTATCTAATGTTCTAAATTTTGTTTCCCAGCCTGACACGGTGACTGGAGACATTGTTTTTGTGTTGCAACTTAAAGACCACCCAAAGTTTAAGAGAAAGTACGACGACTTATTTGTTGAGCACACGATCTCCCTCACTGAGGCTCTGTGTGGCTTCCAGTTTGTTCTGACTCATCTTGATGGCCGGCAGCTTCTGATAAAATCTAATCCTGGGGAGGTCATAAAGCCTGGTACGAGATATTGGCTCCTCTTGTGTTATCAGTTCTACAATATTCAATCAATTGATCTATATTTGCCTTTGAGTTATACTATTCTGTTAAATCTTTAGATACCTGTTCTGCTCATATTGATATTATGTTTGATTTCAATAGGTCAACACAAGGCCATAAATGATGAGGGCATGCCTCAGCATGGTCGTCCTTTCATGAAGGGTCGTCTGTTTGTCGAGTTCAATGTTGTGTTCCCTGAACCTGGTGTGCTCTCCCCTAGCCAGTGCCAATCACTTGAGAAGATCCTCCCACCAAAGCCCGGGAGCCAGCTGTCGGACATGGAGCTGGATCAGTGCGAGGAGACCACCATGCACGATGTCAACATAGAAGAGGAGATGAGACGCAGGCAGCAGCAGAAGAGGCAGGAAGCCTATGATGACGACGAGGAGGAATCTGGACCGAGGGTGCAATGCGCCCAGCAGTAATCTCGGTTCATTGGTACCTCCAAAACTTTTCCATCAGATTTATCTGTATTGATTCTTTTTGGCAAAAAAAAAATTAAGCAGCGTGTAGGTAGTGAGTAGAGTCGGAAGACAGGGAAACGAGCTCATAATGTGGCAGTATTTGTTTGAACATCAATCGGTACCCACCAGGATCTCTGTAACCTGGTCGTTCAGCGACAGTTTATTTGAGCGCCGTGCTCGACTGCTGTAGTATTCCAGTATTACTGTTACCCATCTTGTGTCTGATTTATGATCGATATTATTGTGCTACGGAATACAAGTTACTATGCAAGGAACATGGATGGTAGTTGGTTATGGCTTGCTGTCGCTGGCCTTGGACTGCAGAGTGGTAAGCCTGATATATAGTAGTAGAAATTATAATGGCCGTTTTAGTTTCTGACAGGCTGCCACCATCATTTGGTTGGCTATCGTGACATCGCGCTACTGTTAAATTGCAGTGTGGTTGGTGTCGCTGCGGCCTTTTGCTTTCGGCTGGCTGGGCCGTGTATTTCAGGTCCAGTCCGGCTACTGTTCCCTCAAAAAGAACAATTGTGCCCGTTTGGCAATTAATCAGCCACGTGCCTGCCGAGAACAGGGACGATCCTTTTCGTCTGCTCTCGGGGAATCTTGCTGCTCGCGATGCGCCTTCCTCCCTCGTGTCCATCTGCCGATCGCGACGTGCGGGCGGAGTGCCGATTCGGCTCGACGACCCGTGCAAGTTTTGCGTGCCAACCATGCCAAAGCCCTCTCTGCTCGAGAGATGCGATCCAGGCACAGTCAGGTCTCTCACGTGAGTCTGACCTCGGAACACGTTGCATACTCTACCAAGCGTACATGGCGGCCGAGACGGGGAGTGAACCCAACAGGTCGCGCAGGACGAGGGGCGTCGAAATATTTCTCTATGCCAGCAAGATGTTCAACGTTGTATCTCTGTGCCTTCTGTCGCCTGAATCTTCTATGCCAGCACACGTTCACGCTGTGCCCCTTCGCCATTTGCGTATCCCCTCCCTGTCCGCTGCAGCTTGCACCACCGGCGCACGAAACATGGGGAGCGACCCGCAAGGTTAGACGAGCCTGTCGGACCTTTGCATTTGTGCACGCGCTTTAACGGCCAGTGGTTGAGATGTAGCTTCCTCTGTGGGCGATTGCGCCTAGAATTCCAAACAACTTCGGCCGGGCTCAAGAAACAGGAGAAGATCGTCTGGACACACAGGCTCTCATACGATTTGGGACACAGAATCTGTAGTATGACTCGCCAGCATCGTCGTCTGGCCAAGTGGTCTATAATGCAAATTCATTATACTCTGACGGTCTGACCTGACCAACGCATATGCCATCAGGCTGTTGCCTGACAGGCCAAACCAACTTGCAAATATCATAACAGTTCCAGGAAACGGAATTCGTCAGGATTTTGTTCTATTTTTATTTTAATTTTTTGCAGATCAGGAAGTCCTAACTAACTCTTGACCCAATTACAGTGACAGACTCACTAACTTGCTTGCGTCACCCGGTGGCTGGCTGGCTGCAGAACTGTGGTGGTGCTGGTGGCGTCTAGCAGCGCAAAAGACAAGCTCGAGCTATTTATACCCGGCAGCCGGAAGCGCTCTCCTCCGCGGCGCACAAGGCACCACCACCCCTTCCACGGCCCAGTAAAGCTGAGCTCTCGGGGCCATCCATGGAAGCTGACGCGATCCACGCGCCCACCACGTCCTCCTCCTCGGACTCCGGCGCCGGCTCGTGCGTCATCAACGGCGCGCAAGAGCTGCCGTCCAAGAACGGCAAGCAGCCCCGCAGCAAGCACGTGACGAAGCGGAAGAGAGCCGCGTCGCCGGCTGCTCCTGACGGTCACGGGGCGCCGGAGGCCACCGCCGTGGACGAGGAGGGCGGCGGCCGGCGCAAGAGGGGGAGCGCCGGCACCAGGCACCCGACGTACCGCGGCGTGCGCATGCGGGTGTGGGGCAAGTGGGTGTCCGAGATCCGGGAGCCCCGCAAGAAGTCGCGCATCTGGCTCGGCACGTTCCCCACCGCGGAGATGGCGGCGCGCGCCCACGACGCGGCCGCGCTCGCCATCAAGGGCCGCGCCGCGCACCTCAACTTCCCGGAGCTCGCGCACGAGCTCCCCCGCCCGGCGTCCGCCTCCCCCGCCGACATCCAGGCCGCAGCCGCCGTGGCAGCAGCCGCCGCCATGGACGTAGTAGAGCAATGCGTCTCTTCCCATGCCGCCGCCGAGACGTCGTCGTCATCATCGGCTGCTGCCAGTTCGGAGAAGGTGGCCGCGGCAGCCACCGACGTGGAGCAATGCGAGACCTCCCCTGCCGCCATCGAGACGTCGTCGTCGCCGTCATCGGCTGCCAGTTCGGTGGAGGCCTTTGCCGGCCTCGGCGAGGAGAACGTGCTGTTCGACCTTCCTGACCTTCTGCTGGACCTAAGCGAGAGCCTCTGCTGGTCACCGATCTGGGCGGCGGCTCCCGCGGCGGCGGAAGAGTATGACGGCGTCGACAGCCTACACGAGCCGCTTCTGTGGGCCGACGACGATCAGTGTTGGAATGCTAGATAATGGACGCCGCCGCGCCGGTGCAACCGGACTAGCCATCCGTTCGGAGGCGCCGGGCGGCCGTCACCGGCCGGTGGTTGGCTGGCTGCAACAGACGACCGCGTGCTTTTGCTTCGCGTGCACTGTGCAGGCTGCAGAGAGAAACGAGCGCATGTCCGCGGCTGTGGGCGCTTGTGGGGTTGCTGTCTGTGATCTCCGGATGGCAAGTCATTGTAGGGTGTGGTGAAACAGTGTGGTTTATACAGTGCCATCTAAATGATTGGTGAAAGAATAATTTCTGGAGTGTCGATGTGTAAATAATCATTTCGTGAGTGTCAATATGCCACTGCAAAAGAAGCGCTCCATAATCATTTCGTGGATGGCGTTTTAGTGATAGATTACAATCTTTTTTATTCCGAGATGTTGGAGAGAACTTTCACCTCTCTGTTTGCGTTTTCGAATTATTGGACCTTGGTGCTTGACTGCTTGTAATAATGGAGAGATACAGTTAAAAAAAATGGAGAGACACAAGACTGAAATATTAATAGATATTCTCTCGGGTGCTCCATATACTCGGGTGCATGCTTTCTTCTGATGCTACGTGCTCCGTATTGTAATGTCAAAGACGTGTTATATATGCAGATGATCTTCGTTCTTGCGGTGTCTGCAGCTTCGACACTATTCATATCAGTAATCAGTGTAATAGTAGATTGTATCAGAGAATAAATCCTTACTGTATTGGCAGTTTGTGGTCATTGATTGCCTGAATCAGCCCAAGTTGACAAAAAAAAATTCTCTCCATATTGCATTGTTCATTTCAACATACTATCCATTTTCACTCTCTAAATTCCAATAGTTAGATTTCTCTATAAAATATACACCCTTCATCTACTAGAATAGCCTCTCCATTTCACACTACAACATGCCTTCCATTTCGCAGTTTGTGGTCATTGATGTGTTAATTTAAAGGGATCCTCACCTTTATAATTGGAGGATACAATTCATTTTTTTACCGAACATTGTCACCCATTGATCGCCACAACGCCTCCAACATTGTCGTCTAAATTTCTCCCGCCCACCACTTAGAGCATCTTCAACAGTTTGCCAAATTTTATTTGACAAATCTTATGTTTTGTCAACTTCGACAAGTAAAAAAAGAGCCCATCTCCAACAATTTGGTATAATTCACTTGTCAAATCCAAATCTAACTTACGTTAGGAACTCTGAGAGACAAACACAATTATGTTTCTACCCTTCCACCTCTTGAAAACTTAAATCAGGAATCCTGAGAAAAAATAAAATTATTTTTATACCCTTCCAACTCTTATAATACGGAAGGATGTGTCACGCATATATGCGCGCGCGAAGGCTGTTTTTCCTAATTTGCGCGCATATATGGGGAACTGTTAGAGAAGGTTTTTTCTATTTTTGACAAAAAAAATAACAATGACAACTTGGGATGGGAAATATTGGAGTTGCTCCCCCACAAAATCTCCCTCACTAAACCTGTAGACCTAGAATTCCTCGTCTTGAATAGCCTATCTATTTTTTGCCTGACTCTACCTAAATTGACAAAAAAAAATCTCCATATTGAGTTGTTCATTTCAACATACTATTCACTTTCCACTCTAAATTCTAATAGCTAGATTCCTCTCTAAAAATATACACTCTTCATCCACTACAATAGTCTTTCCATTTCACACTACATCAGCCTCTCCATTCTAGCAATTACTGATCGTGGAACCCACACTTTGGCAAGGAAAATTGACTTGCCAAGTTTGCAAGTGTGAGGAGAAGTTTGGCAAGTTATGAAAAGCCAGATAGCAACTCTGTTACCATGAGTTTCTTACTGACTTGTCAAAATTTAGTTTTTTTTTTAGAATTGCCAAAATTTAGCTTGGAAAGTTGGGTAGCAACCCTCTTGAAGTTGCTTTAACCCAAGGACAATAGCCTCGTCCACTAACCGAATTGAAGAGGAAATATATCTATTTTTGTGAATCACACAATACATACACATATGCTCACACACACACACTCATTTTTATGAATACACGCACGCAACCCTACCTCAGTGAGCACCTCCGAAAGATAGAGCCGACAAATCTTTAAGATTGATAAAGTCACCGCTGGTGTCTACCACTGAAAAAATAACACCGGTTAAACTTTAAAATAAATTCAGAAAATACGAGCACCGTACTTGTACTGAGTTGAGAACTCGAACTCCGGTGGGTAGATTCTACCACAAGGAACCTTACCGATCAATAAAAATCTACTCACTCCGTTTCATATTACTTGTCGTTTTGACTTTTCTAAATACATTCCTTTTGCTATGCACTTAGATATATACTTATGTCTAGATATATAACAAAAGCAATGCATCTAGAAAAATCAAAACGACAAGTAATATGAAACGAAGGGGTAACTTTGAATCAAATACACCAAGATTTCAAAATCTAACAAGTGTGTTAGAAATTAGGATTGTTTCAACCCGGTCGAACATGATGATCAAAGTTGCTACATTGAAGTCTAAAAAAAAGTTGTTACTTTTTAACTACTAGTAACAACTTTTTATGACGAGTAAAATTCACCAGTGGTGCACGAACTTGACATGGGGTGTCATCCAGGTCCTCAAATTCTCAAAATGCACATCCAAGTTCCTAAACTTGTGAATCGGTTCATGTGACGTCCAAATCTCTACAAACCTAGTTAAATTGCTTGCGTGGCAGGGTGATTGGGATGTTGGCAGGGTGATCGAGACGCTGATGTGTCGTGACATGTGGGACCCACATGAAAGCCTCCCTCTCTCCACCATCGCATACACATTCACGCATGGGAGGTCGGCACGGGCGGATGGCCAGCGGCACTGACCTCGGAGCCTGTCTAGTGGTGCTAGCCTTCGAGCCTGTCGGCGTATTGAAAGGGAAGCGAGGCGAGCGCCAAGTCACCCGACAACGACCTACCCGCCAAGGACAACTCCGGCGGCCGGCCGACCACTTGGATGAGCGGGCGATGTCGATGGATTTTTTTATTAGCAAAGGTGCATTGGAGAAGAGAAGAAGGCTTACACGCGGGTCCCACATGTCATGACACGTCAGCGTCCTAATCACCCCTGCCATGTATGCAATTTAACTAGGTTTGTGGAGATTTGGATGTCATATGAACTGATTAGCAAGTTTAGGGACTTGGATGCGTATTTTGAGAGTTCGGAAACCTGGATGACACCTCATACTAAGTTCGTGTACCGCTGGTGAATTTTTACTTTTTTTTTGACACACTTCCTAGTAGTTAACAAGTAAGAATAAGCATCGCCATGTACTCCGATTGTTAACAACACGCTCATATCATTCACGTGTTTATTGGAAAGAGGATAGTATCTTTCTGATTGTTTTTTTTAGGGTTTTTGGTCCCCAGCACACTGTGAAAACGTGGTTTGGTCCGTAGGACACTCCACTCTCCGATTTAGTCTGGTGCACATCGTCATTTTGTGTTTTTGTTTCCAGGACACTGCACCACATAAGCTAATCATTTTCAGCTAAAACCGATGGTAAAATGACTGTTTTGTCCTCCTTTCTTCCTCTCTTTCCTGGGTCCACCCGTCATCCCTTCCATTTCATTTCCCTGCCATTCCCATCCTGCCTGTGCCCCTGGAGTTCAGGGCGACTGGGCGAGCATGATTGATCAGCAATGGAGTTTCCTCGTATAGCTACCAGACACACCAGCAGATCGCTGCATCCTTTTGCCTACTCGCTGCTCCACCCGGTCGATGGGCTTCATGTCGATCGACGAGTGGATGCTCGTTCTGGTGGCTGCCTGCTCCATCAGTAGCGACCGGCGGCGGATTCAGGCCCCAAGTGGCCAAGTATTTGGCGTTGGGCCATTGGGTGCCAGCGAGCCGTGCTGTTCCTCCATCCGGACCGCAGAGCGCTGCCCCGCGCGGCCACTCAGGTGAGGCACCAGCCAGCGGCACGCGGACTCCCGACGCGGCGACTCGCCCGGCAGGACCAGCGCTGGTTGCGGCCCTTCACCGCGCCGGCCGCACGCGGGCGCGGCTCGCTTCTCCCTGCGCCGACGCCCGTCGGGTTCCGCGGCCGCCGTGCGAGCCTCACGCCGGCAGAAGAGAAGAAGCAGGAAGCCATCACTGGGGAGAAAAGGGAGAAAGAGACGGCGTCGCAGCACCCGCAAAACGCCGCTGTGCTCGCCGTGCAGCTCGCACGCCGGCCGCCGTTGGGAGGGGAAAGAAAAGAGGATGAAATAGAGAGGGGAAGAACATGACAGGTGGACCCGAGGGTAACATTGTCTTTTTACCTCTCCTCCCAACTGAAAAGGATTAATTTATTTGTTAGGATGTGTTGTAGACCAAACTGTGTTTTCACAGTGTGCTGGAGCCTAAATCAACATTGGGGATGTGCGCTGCACAAATGTGCACATTGAGAGTGTGCCACAAACAAATTTCCCTTTTTTTTATGGTTGCTCTAAATATTCATAGATCTAGTCAACATCAAAGTGTAAGTCTAGTCAGAATTAATTGCCGCCTTTCAGCTTATGACAGTGACAATCTATACAAGCTAGTAGCCAGTAGCTTGTCCATCACCATTAGCTTTTAGGCTTGGCTATGATTCTACTACCAGACACACGTTAGTTACTTGGAGGTAACTATAATCTTGGACTAAGCAACATTCTTAGTCAAAATCTAATGCTGCGATGCGTAAAAATCCCTTGATCATTCTTTGCACGTCGTCTTCCGTTTACTGAACATATGACACCTTTCATGGCCACCTGTACCCGTACTTTTCACGCTCATAGGTCATAAACACTACTTATTGATACTTAAGATTAGATTTGGCTCATCACATGAGAGCTTATATCAAATAAACTTTTAAAACATTTAGGGTTTTTTTTAAAAAAATATATAGTATACGACAATCGTATATACATGTCGATCGGCATGTCGCTCTGTCTTATTTTTTTATATAACAAGCTATTATCTTCTACAAAAATAATATCAATAAACAAGTAGCGGACAAGACATATAATTTATTAAGCATGATCATTCAAGAAAAAGGGCACGAGATGTTGCATCAACATCAATTCATAAACTATACTACACACGTAGCGCTCGGAATTAAGCTCAACCGTGCGCGCGCCTATGCACGCAATAAAGCATGTGAAATGCGAATAATGACATCAAGGCGAAAGGGCACGAACCAACAACTCGATCCCAAATTCAGCGCGACAGAAAACGCACGCCAACATTTTAATCGTGATGAAAAAATGCGCTGCCAATTCCTTGAGATTCAAGAGCCGCAGCAGCTGCAGGAAGAATATCGTCCATCGCCCGTGGAGTTTTGCGCCCCACACCACCACGTCCGTCCGTTCGGCCGCCGGCCGGCGATCGTCGCCGGGGCCCCCGCCCGTCCCTGTCTGATTCTGGCGATCGACGAATCTTGCATCTCCACCTGGCCCTGCCCGGCCGGTGGCATTCACGGTAGGTGAGACGTACGTACCGTGCCGTTCGCCGACGATCAATTGAGCAGTGGCGCGTCATTAAGCTGGCCAGTAGACGCAAATTATTTGGGCTTGGACCAGCGCTCGCTCACACACCTAATTGGCCGCTGAAACTGCATGCAGTGCAGTGCAGTGATCTGGCTGAGTTGCTGTTGCTCTACAGGACAAGTGTGTGTGCACTCTAGCTTTTGCAACCTCTTGCAGAATATCTCCCTGACGCTGATCAAATAAATGAGCTTATTATAATAACCCGAGTCTGATCAACTGATGATGCTTTGGTTTATCACCTTTTTGGACCTAATAATGATGCTTTGAGCTTGATTGTTTTATGATGCCTGCATATGCATGTAATGGCCGGCCGGGCGCCCCGGCCTGACGGGGATTTAAAAGATTATCTTTTGCCCATGCAAGAAAATCGCCGTCTCATCTCTAGCTATCCTCTTTTCGCTTTAGCTCGACCAATAATCAGTATATAGAAAAAAAGCACTAACAGGATGTAAAGCGAGCACATTTAACTTTAAAAAGGAATTATACGGTCTGCTGACGAGAACAAAGCTAAGTGTGCACGTTATTAAAATAAAGAAGGGGCGACGATCGACACGTAATTATCCGGCTGGGCCACTTTTGTGTTGCGCGGCGCGACCTACATGTATTATGATGACCCGAAAAAGGAGATCGGGCCCGATCCATATACTCCCTCCGTTCTTAAATATACGACGTCTAGAACAATCATATTAGTTCATTTTTGAATTAAATAATTTGTCATAAACGATATATATTTAAAAACGGAGGTAGTACGTGGGCGATCCATCCAAATCACGCAGCAACAACAACAACGATGTGCAAGGGAAACGTGGACTAGGACACGTCGATAACAGTGGGTCAGTGGCGCTGTGCACGTATCCCTCGAGGAGACCCAGCACGTACAGCAGCAGTGTACACTGTGCTGCAGTCGCAGACGTACGTGTCCGTAGACTGTAGTCGTAGTCTGTACACGAAGCACACAGTGTGAAGAGATCAGAGATTCAGAGGTGGTGGCTTTGCGTTGCGCTGGAGCCCCCGGCCGGCCGGCCTCTGTGCCGTGGTCGCGTTCCACTGTGCAGTGGCTGAGCGCCGGAACCGTCGCGTCCGAATCGGACCGATCGGCCGGCCGGCCACCAGTGCTCGCGTGCTGTTACGTTGCCCGTCAAGCAGGGCGATCGGGCCCTGAGATGACGCGTAGCTTTCGGAGCGCACGAGCAGCTAGCGGCAGCAACGGCCAACAGGGCGGCATGGTGTGCGGCCGGCCAATATGCATGGGCGATCGACATGCTAACCACCGTGCTCACTGCTCAATCTCAGTGCAAATTAAAGGCAAATGCTAGCAACTGCTACCTGTCAAGGCGAGCTTCCAGTTCAGACTGTTACGGGCTCGATCGGACGCTTTAATTTCTCGGAATATGCTGTGTCCTAGGCTCGCATGATCGATTAGCTATAGGGTGGTTAGTTAAACTCGTGCTGGTCTTAGTTTAATCTCGGCGGGGACTAATTTAATCTCGGCGAGGCACATGAGGCCATGAGGTGGGGGAGTTACATTAATTAGGGTTTGTTCAAGTGTTCATGTGAGGGTAGTAGCTATACTAGGGCTTTACCTCGCGGCAGCGCTTTGGCAACAAAGGCGCTCAAGCACTGATGGTATGCGTACGCTAGCTGCTTTTGGTACGGGATTAAACAAACGGTGATGGTGGGGTTTTGTTTATTATGTGCGAATCACGAGGCTTTCTTTTCTGTTTTTTTCCTCCATTTTCCAGCTAGCGGCAGGTCGCCGATCGGTGAGCTGGGATACATGTACTCATGTCGAGAGCGCCCCCCTGGTTTTTTTTTCCTTTTCCTTCGATAGAAAATGGCGATACGGGTGTCTCAAAATACGGGATCTGGTCAGGGAATCCCGGCGTGCATCGGCTACAGTAGTGTTCTTCGTTGTTCTTGGCTCGTGGTTCCTAATCAACGCTAGCTGGAGAATGGGGACTATAAGGACGCTTCTGCTGTACGGAGGTGTGATACAAAATTAAAAAAAAGTGAATGTGATGCAGAATTGTATAGAGTAATTATTAATTAAAAATCAATATAATCAGCACTGGATAAAGATAAGTACATATATAGTATTATGTCGAAGTTGATACAAACCGAAACAGTCTATTTGCATCCCTCAATTATTAAAAAAGTGTGATATCCATCCTCATGTTTCATTTGGCGCAAATCAATCCCTTAACTTACTAAGCTGGTGCATTTATCATCCCAGCTTAGTTCAATAATGGTTTGCTATCATGTAATAACAGTTTAAGCCATGTAATAATCTTACTAATCACTTCTTAGCCATGTAATTGGGTCAATCGCATAATAATTCGGTGCAAACCAGTTTCCTTAAGTTTTTTTAGATGATTTTTTATGGGATAGACAATTTGGAGTTCTTACTATTTTGTTAGATTGAAATCTTTGACACAACATATTACATCACTAAGTAGTGCTTAGCTAGATGATTACGTGGTATAAGCCGCCATTATAGCACTAACATATTGTGAAATTAAGGTGGGGATTAAGAGGTTGATTTGCATCAAATAAAACATGAGGCGTAGATGTTACACTTTTGCAATAGTTAAGCGATGAAAATACACTTTTTCCGATACAAAATAAAAAATGTGAATGTGATGAAAAATTGTATAGCGTAATTATTAGTTAAAAATCAATGAGAACTAGATAAAGATAAGTATATATATGTATATATAGTATTATGTTGAAAGTATTTAAAAATGAGAGAGCAGGAGGTAAACAATTTTGATTATTAGTTAAAAGTTTAATTTCTAAATAATTTTCAAACATAATAGTTTTAAAAATATTAGCATGCGTAACTACTAAAGACGCTTCTACACGTGCTGAGAACTAGTGAGATCAAGCAATGGGGGATAGTTGCTCATGATCGAATTGCCTTTTACTGCTAATCACATGCGTCGAGCTTCTACATACACCGGTGCATCATGTACTTAGGCTCTTATCAGTGCTTTCCAACGGCATATGCAGTCTGCATTATTGCAAGCGTGCTTGTACTAGCGAGCAAGATCCAAATCTACAGGATCTCCGGGTGCAAGATTCGTTGCATTTTTAATCGCTGCACGAGCCTAATCAAGTGCCTCTAGTAGGTCGGGGACTCGTGGTACGAGCTGTCCACACAAAGTCCTGTCCTGGTAGTACATCAGCTTGCTACTGCAGCATGTTGTAGGCTTGTAGCCAATGCTTACATAGTAACCAGCACGCTGCAGCATGTTGCTACAGTGTTCAGCCGATGGGGCAGGGACTCAAATTAACCTGAACGAGTTTTAGGGTTCGAAGCTAGGGAGGGCGTCTTAGGGCATGTTTAGTTTAGTTTATATAGGATGAATTCTGAATCAAAATTTCTAAGTTTCACTGCAAACAAAAACTCGGCAGAGTCAACCTCTTTTGGCTTCACCCAAAGTTAGGGTGGCTAATTTTTTTTCTTTCCTTCCCTGGTGATTGGAATATTTGAGCCTCACGTAAAGTGGCTGCATGCCTCGTGACAAAGGTGACCCACGTTGGATTGTCTTTCCGGTGGAAATTGCAAAGAAGCATCTTACTGATTGGTAGTTAGGGATTGTCGTTGTCATCTTGACCAATTAAAAGTTTGACCATTCTATCTAGTGAACTATAAACTATGCAATTTGTTGTATAATGCTTAATTGTTTTCTCCTTCAATTCAGTCCTTATTAATATTCCCGTCAAATGCTTCGTTCTGTTTTTTTTTAATCTTCAGGTGCTCAAAGGATAGAATTGCTCTCTTGTGCTCACAGTTATCAAATCTCTCAACCTACCTCTCAAGATTTCTGAGAAAGATAGGTTTGGGAGAGCTCGAGCACACTTGGATTTACAATTCTCTCAAACCCATCCCTAAAAAGGATATTTCATTGAGTCGGTCAAAGGCTGATTACCTGATTTTAAAAACTTCATACTACACTTCATAGAACACCCAAACTTTGTAGCCTTCAACAACTTATCAGACTCTGAAAAAAGTTGCATAACCCAAACCTAGAGCAATTTTTTGAATCACCTTCCGTATTCATCGGTAAAACTGACCACCCTGGTTTACCTATCTCTGTTGGTGGGCGGTCAGGCCTATCCTGGGGGTCATATCCTATCCTCCCACCGCCACCCGAAAGAAGTTAGGAATTGGTGTTTATGATGTTTTAGTGTCTTTTAACACCCACTTTGGTTTTCAAGAGCATGATGTACATCCCTCTTGATAGAGTGTACTCAAGACTAAAGATTCACTATAATTAAACATCTTGAGCTTGATGCCTTAAACTTGATAGTTCATCTTTCGCTTTGTGAGGATTCACTTCACATCATGTCCATTTCTTCTTGTGCATTCACCGTGAACTAATTAACTTTGGATACCTCGACATGTATGATCAAGATCCAACTTCATATAAACAATCCACTTTTATTCTTCATGTATTGTGAATGGTTGACACCTTCCACTATGACACACCTCATAGCTTGATCAATCCATTGTCATTATAGGCCAATACTTGCCTCTTCTACCTCTAGACACTAGAAAAACTTCATTTATAGCAAAAAATTTCAAAGGAGGTCGAAGGAGAGCTCCATTGTTGTGCAGGCAGTAGAGGGGCTGGAGCCCCGTCCGCCCCCTCGCTACCTCTGTCCCTGCTTCTCCTATTATCCGTCGCATTGGTCCTTGAGCCTCAAGCCATTTGCTTGTTCTTTATCTGTCGCATGATCCATCATAAACAAGTCATTGCTATTTCTTCAGCATCTTTGCCATTTTGAGTCACACATTATGGGCCAGTTTAGCCATATAGCCATACTCTCGCCAACTCTGGCTCTATCTACTATAGGTGGTAGAGTTTTAGAGGAGCAGGAGACGGTGTGGCTCCACCTGCTCCTTGTGTTTTTTTTGTGAGAGGGAGGGAGAGGAGAGATAAAATGAGTTGTTTTGGATCTTTGCATCATCAATAAGTACTTATTTGAATTCCATTCCTTCAGCTTTGATGTTTGTTTCAATCTTGATTGACATTGATGCATCTCAGTTTACTTTGTTCAAGACAAACAACTTCAATGTCATACCAAGCTATATCTGTTATGAAATATTAGTTAATGACCAATTAACTTAATATGTAATTAGTGTGTTAATTATTGATGTAATTAGCATAGAGGCAACCGCCTCTATCCAGGGGTGTCCCCCTCCGAAAGGGTGCCTATGTGCCCCTTCACTGTACATAAATAGTGGGGTCCACCCCCTCCAATCAATCTTTTGATTCTACTGTTCATTCATTACACAATACGTTATGAGTACTCGCTCTGCCACACACACGCAGAGGCCAGAGGCCTCACCGGCGACGCCGCCGGCCTTCCTCCAAGGGTGAGCATGGAACCCTCCCTGCACTTCATAGAAACGCCGATGGGATCCTACCTAGCCATCCCCATACCTACAACCAGACGCCGCTGTTGTTTCTGCACTTGTCGTGCACGCCATGGCCGCCGCCGTGGTAGAAGCAGTCGACGTGGTGGTCGTGGCCGTCGCTTCCGTGGCCGCCAAGGACGTCGTTCTCCTCCACCGCGACAACCCTCGCCGGTGGCAAGCACCAACCTCTCCTCCGAGCACACCAGGACGGCGACACCGCCATACACTGCCGGTCTTGTCCCGCGCTTCGCTCCGGCGACGGCACGCCTCCCGACACCGACGCCACCTGAGGAACGACCCCGTCGTCCGCTGGTGCTTCGTCTTCGTCGCCCTGGAACACAGGAAGAAGGGGTGGGAGTCATCCCGGACACGAACATACCTGCACCAGAGATGGAGGTGGCGACCAGCAACGCTGGGTTTGGCCCTCAGGCCGGCCCCACCGCCGCCATTCGATCCTTCACCGCCGCGAACTTTGACTCTGGCCTCGCCAGACCGTCCACGGCGGTGCACCCAAGTTTCGTCATGGGAACGATGGCGGCCCGCCGGGGAGCACCTCCTTTCTTCAACACCGACGGCGAGCCTTCTTCTACGTCGTCGGCGACGACTCAGGCGGGACCCTCTCCGGCGGAGCTCTTCGGGCGCGTCGCTGCCGTCGATCGCCGCCCCGGCCTCTGCCGTGGCACCTGGAGCCCCGCCGCCTTGGGGCACTCCTCCCCTGACGCCTAACGGCCGCACTACAGGGGGAGGCGGACGGCGCAAAAGGGGGAGGGGGCAGACTAAAGAAGAAGGAGGGAGCGAGGCGAAGAAGCACTGGAGATGGCCGGATCCGAGCACCGCCGGCCGGCCGGCCACTGCCGGCGCCGGTGACGCCGACATCTGCATCGAGCGGCGGCTGCGGTTCCCAGGGAGGAGGCGGCAGTTTCCCAGGGAAACCCTAAGCAGCAACCGTCCCATCCCATATAAGGCTGCCCGCGGTGGGCTGTGCTGGGCTGCGCCCAGGCTTCCGCCATGAGCCGACCGTAAGCCAGCGGCCCAAATTCTAAAAAGAAAAGAAAAAGAGAGCCCGCAGGCCAAACCGGGCCGCACTATTTCTCCAGGCCGCAGAAGTCCAACGGACCCCCTCCAACTTTCAGAAAGTCCATCAGACCCCCTCCAACTTCTAAAAAGTTTAACTAACCCCCCTGAATTTACCAATAAGCCCTCAGGCTATTATCTATTTACGTTTTCAGAATTATCAGTTCTGTATTTTTACATTTTAGACCCTGAATTGTTCTGTAAATATGTGTTGTCAAGCACATTGTGTTATGTACCCTCTGGTATTCATACCTATGTAACTTGGGTGTTATAATTACCGCAGTAATTGTGCATATTAATGATCCGCAGATCATTTTTAGGTGTTAGAACAATTCTTATTTATGCAATTCATTTTATTTTGCATAATCACTTAATCAATTTTTCTACATTAAATAGAAAATTAAGCAAAATTAAAATTAAGGCCTATACATATGATTTGAGAATAACACAAGGTGATGTGACCTAGGCGCTGGCTGCGATAATTTCTTTACAAGAGCTTATTTGCCTTGAGATCCGCGCTTTTAGGCAGCTTTTTGCTCATCACTGAGAGGTCTACATCTTTATGATGATTACCTTCAATGTGTATATCCAAATTTCATATATATGGACGAAATATAAAATGACTATCAAGTCAAATTATTCCTACAGGAATTATCCTATACCTTAATTTTTGTGAGACTCATCTTACATGCATAATTTTGCTTCTTTACAACACAAATTTACCTCCATAAATTAATCCTATATGGTTCTTCTTGTAGGAAAATGGCTAAAATACACAACAAAGACTTCACTGAACTTGCAGCAGATGGTAGCAACTATCTAACTTGGGCTATGGATGTGAAAATTGTGCTTACGACCAAAGGTTTCATTAACACAATTAATGAACCTGATCCACAAAATCCTATCCCAATCAATCACAAGTATGCAACCTTGCACTTTCTAAGGCATCACCTTCATCACGATCTCAAAGCTGAGTACATCATGGAAGATGATCCTAAGAAACTTTGGGATTCTCTCAAAGAACGCTATGATCAACAACAAAGTGTTATTCTGCCCGAAGCAAGACGGGAGTGGTCTCTACTCCGTCTGATGGATTTCAAATCTGTTGCCGAATACAATTCTGCAGTTCACAAGATTTCCACCAAGCTTCGTTTCTGTAACCAACCTTTGGATGATGCAGAAATGATAGAGAAAAATCTATCTACATTCCTCCCTGCTAATAGGATATTGCAACAACAATACCGCCGCCACAACTACAACAAATACTCTGACTTAAATATGATTTACTTCAAGCGTAAAAGCATGATGAGCTCTTAACAAAGAACCATCAAATGCGCCCTGTGGGTGCAGCCCCTCTGCCTGAAGTTCATTTCAATTGTCAGAGTAACAATAAAAGGTTTGGTGGTAAGAATTTCAAAAAGAATTTCAAGGGAAAAGGGAAGAAGCAGAATTTCAAGAAAGGCAAAGGTTCCCACAAAGGAAAGGACACTTTCAAGAAACCTAGTAACAATGACAACTCTCAAGTTTGTCAAAGCTGTGGTTGTCACAACCACACAACTAGAAAGTGCCACACCGCTAAGCATTTGGTTGATCTCTACCAAAAGTATGCTGCAAAGCAAGTTCATGGAAACAAGTTTGAAGCGCACTTCACTACGCTTACTCCGGGTGCCAGTTGCTCCAAGGATGTTCCCACAGAACACAACAAGGAGAAGGATCCAATGCAAGTGGATGAATTCTTCAGCACTGACGACATGATGATCGATATCATCGACAACACCGACAACATGCTTGTGGATGGACCATCCAATGACATGTTTGGAGACATGTCTTAGTCTCTATGCTCCCGAACAAGAACTTCGTTCTATAGTCTAAAAGAACTTCGTTCTATAGCCATATTTATGTAATAATTGTGTTGTAAATATTTTATGTCACAAAGTATTGTAAGACATATGCTACTTATGATACCTATTGAATAAAGTATGTATTATATAATCTATGAGTCAAAATCTTATAATTTAAATTACTCATTCTAGATTATCCTACGGGGACAATCCAAATGGAGGAAGAACTTTGTTTGGTGGATAGTTGCACAACTAACACCATACTCAGAGAATTTAAATATTTCCAAACTCTCAAAAAGAGTAAAGGAAATGTCACAACTATCGCGGGCCGCGATGCTATAATTGTTGGTTCCGGACGGGCCACAATTGTTCTCCCTATGGGTACTCAAATAGTAATTGAGGATGCACTCCTGTATCCCGATTCAACTCGTACCCTATTGAGTTACAAAGACATCCGTCGCAATAGTTTCCATGTAGAAACAAATAGTGACAACAAAGATGAATATCTATTCATCACTAAAAATGACGGATATAACAAGCAACTGCTTGAGAAAATTCCTTCACTATCATCTGGATTGTATTACACATACATCAAACCCGTACAACATGTTGCATACAAGATAATTTCATACAAGGTATAGCTTGCCGCCCGATCATCCTTCCCTCTCACAAGATCTCACCATGAAGCTCTCAAGCTAGTCCTAAGAAAATCCTAAGGAAAATAGGAAGAGAAAATAGGGAAATAAATGAGCTAGGGTTCCAAGAGAGATGGCTGCCATCCTCTCACCCCTTGGGTTATATGGAGGCAACCGAAAGACTAAAATACCCTTACTAGCTAACTAGAGATACATGCCCCTCAAAGGCGAAATCGGAAATCTTTGTCTTCGCACCATCGGACGGATGCCCAGCGATCGCAAACTTGCTTAGCCTCGACGCAAGCCTTGCGATCCCGACGCGTGTCCTCCGCTTCGAAGATTCCGGACTGCGTCGTCGCACACCGGTCAGACCGGTGCTCCTCACCGGTCAGACCGGTACCCACCGGTCAGACCCACCGGTCAGACCGGTCTGGAGCTGCTACACCTCCGTCTTCGGTTCTTCTGTCTTGGCTTTGTGGATCAACCAAGGAACCCAATGGTTTTCTGGTGAATTTCAAAATCTTGATATCTTCAAGATTTGGCATGATCACCTTGGTCATCCCGGTATAGGGATGATGAGAAAAATTATCGGCAATTCAATTGGTCACAAATTAAATACTTCAAAAATTTCCCAAGCCATCAGACTTTGTGTGCACTGCATGTGCCACGGGGAAATTAATTTTAAGACCCTCTTATCTTAAAATAAAGGCTGAACCACTACAATTCCTTGAACGCATTCAAGGAGATATTTGTGGTCCCATTCATCCATCAACTGGACCATTTAGGTACTTCATGGTACTTATTGATGCATCTACAAGATGATCTCACGTATGTTTATTGTCCACAAGAAACCATGCTTTTACAAGGTTCATTGCTCAAATTATCAAATTAAGAGCACATCACCCTGAATATGCTATCAAGACTGTCTGGATGGACAATGCCGCTGAATTTTCTTCACATGCCTTCAATGACTATTGTATGGCTCTAGGCATAAATGTGGAATATTTTGTTCCTTATGTACATATACAAAATGGATTAGCCGAATCTCTTATCAAGAGAATAAAGTTAATTGCTAGACCATTATTACAGAATTGCAATTTACCAACATCATGTTGGGGTCATGCGGTCTTACACACTGCTGATTTGATTCAAATAAGACCTACTGCATACAATACGGTTTCCCTGTTACAGTTAGTACGTGGAAATCAACCAAGTATTTCCCATCTGCGAAAATTCAGTTGCCCTGTATACGTACCGATTTCACCACCGCAGCGTACATCAATGGGCCCCCATAGGAAATTGGGAATATATATTGGGTACAAATCACCGTCAATCATCAAGTACCTTGAACCTCTTACAGGGGATTTATTCACTGCCCGATATGCTGATTGCATCTTCGATGAGGACAATTTTCGGCATTAGGGGGAGAAAAGTACCAAACAGAATGCCAAGAAATAAATTGGAATACCACGGGTATTCAGTCCTATGATCCACGTACTATAAAATCTGAACGAGAGGTTCAGAAGATCATCAATTTGCAAAACATTGCAAATAATCTGCCAGATGCATTTACTGATTACAAAGGTGTCACTAAATCACATAATCCTGCTGTAAATGTACCAGAGAGAGTAGCAATTCCTACTCGACAACTCCCAAATCAAAATAAGAGGGGGAGAAGTACTATTACAAAGGATAAGGCTACACCAAAGCCTCTGCGAAAAACAAGGAAGATCACTTCCAAAGCGGTAAATGCAGATCAACATCAAGTTGATAGACACCAATTGGATAATGAAAATCCAAACAATATGGATGTTCAACAGATATATCACATACCTAGCACAAGTGCACAAAATAATATAAGTGCTAGGACATCGGAAGACCCGGACTCAATCATTGAGGGAAATCAAGATGAGTCACTAGGGGTACAAGAAATTTCTATTAATTATATTGATTCTGGAGAATCATACAATAGAAAGACTACAAATGTCGACATTTACTTTGCCACAAAGATTGCAAATGACCTTCGTATTGATCCAGAACCTAAGTCCATGGTAGAGTGCATCAAGCGGCTCCGACTGGGTCAAATGGAAGGAAGCAATCAAGGCAGAATTAGACTCGCTCAAGAAACGAGAGGTATTCTTTGCAGTGATGCCTACTCCTCGTCACATTTTTCCTGTGGGATCAAAATGGATTTTCATCCGTCAAAAGAATGAAAATAATGAGGTGGTGAGATACAAAGCGAGACTTGTAGCACAAGGGTTCACGCAGAAACCCAGTATCGATTTCGATGAAACATATTCTCCAGTTATGAGTGGTATAACATTCCGATATTTAATATCATTGGCAGCTCAAAGAGGTCTATCCATGCATCTCATGGACGTAGTGACAGCATATCTTTATGGGTCACTAGATTCGGATATCTACATGAAAGTTCCGTAAGGAATTGATATCCCAAACAAGAATCGTTCACGCAACATGTATTGTGTAAAACTTCAAAAGTCATTATATGGCTTAAAGCAGTCGGGAAGAATGTGGTACAACCGACTAAAGGAATTCCTTCTTCGGAATGGTTTTTCCAACAATGATGATTGCCCATGTGTATTCATCAAGAGATCCTCAACTGGATTTTGCATTATATCTGTGTATGTTGATGATCTCAATATCATTGGGACTCGACAATATATAGATGAAGCACGCAAACATCTTAAGACGGAATTTGAAATTAAAGATTTGGGTCAAACCAAATTTTGTTTAGGTTTACAACTTGAGCACCTCCCAACAGGGATTTTAGTACATCAGTCTGCTTATATCCAAAAAGTTCTACAGAAATTCAATATGGATAAATCATATCCATCTAAAACACCTATGGTCGTTCGCTCTCTTGAAGTTGATAAAGATCAATTCAGACCTAAAGGTGAAGATGAAGAGGTATTGGGACCAGAAGTTTCATATCTCAGTGCCATTAGAGTGCTAATGTATATCACAAATTGCACAAGGCCTGACATTGCATTTGCGGTAAACTTGCTAGCTCGATACAGCGCTGCTCCAACACAACGCCATTGGTCGGGAGTTAAGAATATCTTCCGATATCTTCCGATATCTCATTGGCACTATAGATCTTGGATTATTTTACAATTATAACCAAGATAAAACATTGATTAGATATTCTGATGCTGGCTATTTATCTGATCCCCATGAAGCCAGATCTCAAACAGGCTTTGTATATTTACATGGTGGAACGGCTATATCATGGAAGTCATCAAAACAGACTCTAGTAGCCACATCCACAAATCATTCTGAAATAATTGCATTATTTGAAGCATCACGTGAATGTGTATGGCTTCGCAGAATGATTAAGTACATACAACAATCATGTGGTATAAGTTCAATCATGAATCGTACCATGATGTATGAAGATAATACTGCTTGTATTGCGCAAATGAGAGCAGGTTATATAAAAAGCAACCTATCAAAACATATGGGTCCTAAACTATTCTATCCTCATGAATTACAAAAGAAAGTAGAGATAGAAATCTTGCAAACTAAATCATGTGATAATCTTGCAGATTTATTCACAAAGTCACTGCCAACATCATTGTTCCAGAAATATGTTTTCGGAATTGGTATGCGACAACTTAAAGATTTGCAAGAATCAGGGAGAGATTCCCTTTAATATAACCTATACATAATCTTCTGATTATGAATATTGTACTCTTTTTCCTATATGAGTTTTTCCTCATAAAGGTTTCTCATAAAGGTTTTAATGAGGTAATATCAATACAAGATTACCTTATTTTCCCTCTAAAGGTTTTAAAGGTAATATAATAATACCTTCTTATATTTTTCCATCAGGTTTTTGGAGAAGAATATTCAAATATGATCCTCAGATCATAACTATATTGCTCTCTAAACTTATGAGTTTTCCTTCTCAAAGGTTTTTCTCATTTAAGTATCAAATGCGACAATAATCAAATATGTCATATCACTTTTCTCCTTATTTTTTCCACTGGGTTTAAAAAGGAGTTTTTAGTGGCATATACTCACAGATTGGTTTCTCCTCAAGATTTTTCCCAAAGGGTTTTTGGAGGAGTTTTACAAGATAATATTCAAGGAAGATTGGAGAAGAAATTACCTCAAGAACATATGAAGCAATTGATCAAGGGGGAGTGTTATGAAATATTAGTTAATGACCAATTAACTTAATATGTAATTAGTGTGTTAATTATTGATGTAATTAGCATAGAGGCAACCGCCTCTATCCAGGGGTGTCCCCCTCCGAAAGGGTGCCTATGTACCCCTTTACTGTACATAAATAGTGAGGTCCACCCCCCGCAATTAATCTATTGATTCTACAGTTCATTCATTACACAATAATATCCATCTCACCTTGTTTTTTGTCGACATGGTCGTTTTTTTAGATTACACAGTACAACGCAGATGCTCACAACACGCACGCACACTCACCCTATGAATACACGTACGCAAATCCTACCCCTATGAGCACCTCTGAAGGACTGAGCACCGGCAGATCTGGAGATTCTCGAAGTCACCACTGACGCCTCGTCGTCGACGGGAACGTCGCTTACCACTTAATGCATAACGCCGGAAAATCCCGGAATAAATTCCAGAAAAGGTGCGAGCACCAGGATTTGAACCCTGGTGGGTAGCGTCCCACTAGACCGTCCTACCATTGGACTACAAGCCCATTCGCTGTCGACATGGTCGTTAATTGTCAGATCACCAGTTCTTGGTAGTAACTCAGCCAGCTGGAAATAGCCATCTTCCAAGCTAACCACGTTTATCGGTTCAGTGATTGCCACCCGACACCCAGCACAGTGCAGGTTCCTCAGGGTTGACTAATGACTTTCCAGTAAGGGTTGTTGCAGCAGCTCACTGCCGCAGTAATGCATGACCTTTGGAGCAATGCAAAGCGCGTCTTAACACTCCGCCTATAGCCCCATTCCTAATGATATTTGCATGCCAATCACATTTCCTCTCGGGAAAGCAAAACAACTAGTAGACCCATGGTACTCCCCACCTTGACGAGGCGAATTTGTTAATCCCTCCCTGCAAGTATATAGCTCGCTCACTCCCACTCGGAGCTCGTAGCAAAGTCATCACCCATCACATGAGCTTGCGTGAGACCGCGAGCCGCGCACGGTGTTCACCGGCCATGGAAGAAGAGCGAGCAGCGCTACTGTCCCCGGCGTCCGACGCCTCCACCACCACCACCTGCAGCAGCGGCAGCTCCGGCCCCGGCTCCCCCGCCGCGTCGTCTTCGTCGGCTTCCGCAGACGACTCATCCGGCGTCGCCGCCAGCGCGGCGAGCGGCCGGAAGCGGCCGTGCCGGGAGCTGAAGCACCCGGCGTACCGCGGCGTGCGGATGCGGGCGTGGGGCAAGTGGGTGTCCGAGATCCGGGAGCCCCGCAAGAAGTCGCGCATCTGGCTCGGCACCTTCGACACCCCCGAGATGGCCGCGCGCGCGCACGACGTCGCCGCGCTCGCCATCAAGGGCCGCGCCGCGCACCTCAACTTCCCGGAGATGTCCCACGAGCTGCCACGCGCCGCCTCCGCCGCGCCCGAGGACGTCCGCGCCGCGGCGGCGCTCGCGGCCGCGATGGAGGGCGCCGCGCCGCCCGCCGCCGCCGCGTCTAGCGGCGACTCCAGCCGCGGCGCCGCCGCCGCCGGCAATGACGAGGACGAAGAGCCGGCGGCCGCGTCCGCCTCGTCCGGCCACGACGACGACGCTGGCAATGCCGGAGACGAAGAGGCGCCGGCCGCGCCATCGTCTGACTCTGAGAACGCGGTGCAGCTGGCGGACGGCCACGTCCTGGATCTCGCGCTCCTCGAGCTGCCCGACGACGTCCTGCTTGAGTTCGGCTTCGAGTTCGCGTCGTTGCCGCCAACGACGCCAGATGCCTGTTGCTATGATTTGTGCTGGGACTGGGACGAGCCGTTGCTGCTGTGGGATCACTGACTGACGGCAAGAGCCGATGGCAAAACTCGGAACGCATTGAATGTGAAGTTTGATAGAGGTGCTAGCTGATGATCCACACTAATTCGATCTGTTCCTAGCCTCCTGCGTCAATTGTGAAGCTAATTTACACATGTCCAAGCGACCAAGCGTGTAACATGCATGGTAGCAAACACACGGTTATTGATTCACACATTTGTACACAACGCAATGAATTTCAGCAGTTAACTTTCCAGCTCGTGATGATCAAGCTTGCTCGTGATACTGACGTTTATGTACATCTTTTTCCTAGTGGAAAAGATATGAAGGGCTTGTCTTTAGAAAGTTACTTATGTCTGTTCAGTATCCTGCCACAGCTATACTTGGCCCCCACATATGCCTACTGTAGATGAATGAGTGTACATTTGCTAAAATCTGGAAGCTCGGAAGGTAAACCCAGGAAACTTTGCAAAGTCCTTAGGGTTTGTTTGCATAGAAGAGTATTAGAGTGGATTGAAGATGACCGAGTCTAAAATGAACTAATTTCCCCTCCAACCCCTCCTAGCTATTCCACTTCAATCCTTTTCCTGTTCGGCTGATCCAGTCACAGCTTGTTTCGGCTATTTCCTCTCACACAATACTAATCATTCTACCAGCCGAGCACTATTCATCCTACCAGCTGAGCACACTCTTAAGAAGCTTAAGTTTTTTTTTAAAAAAAAGATCAAGTGCAAACATATTTATCAGCATTGACGGAGTTTGCACAGAGGTGATGCCACTGGACATGAGCTTGTTAGTAAGCATTGTGCACGATAGATAATAGGGGTAGGGCCAACAAGGGCCAATGCAAGCAATGGCTGCAGTACTGGCCAAAATTCTAGTGGATGGCGATGATGCAAGCATGATGAGAGGAGAATTGTAACTGCTTCTACAACAATTGGTGGGTATCATGGGCATGGCAACTAGGTAGGGAGATGGCACGGACGCATGCGACAATTTTTGATTGACAGCAAGTCATCAAGAGAGAGAGAGAAATGCCGTCGATGGGGACATTTCCGCTACTTCTAGTGATTAAGAAAAAAATGCTTTCAAAGCTTCAAAACTCCTCCCTGCAGAAAGGATAAACACAGCTAATAACACCCTTGGTTCTTAATAGACGCATAGGACGAGGCACACACATTTCGTACTGTTATTCTATTGGTACAACAAGCTTTGGGGACTATGGGGACAAGACGCATGCTAGGATTCCAAGGCTGTTTGTAGGTTGGTATCATGTCTACAAAAGATAGGATATGGGCCTCTTGCAAGCTAAGGGCATGGATCACCACTCACTCACCAAGCGTGGCAGCGCCGGCGTAGCGTGGTGTGCGGACTATGACGCAGGGTTGGTCCTGAGGGTGTCCTGCTGCAATGCCGTTAGGAATTACCATGCATGTGCAGTCTAATCTTCACAACGCATCTGTGTGTGATCTAAATAGATGGTCCAGCCCGGATGAATGTGGGCATTGCGTTAGTTGCTGGCTTAAGCTTCCAGGTCCACCTTCACAGAATATCCACCCTCTTTGTCGCCGTTCTGCCGCATCTCAGCCGTCTGAACTTCTGAAACCCATGTAAACTATAAATGAGAGAACTTTCAACTCAGGATTCAGGAGACCATGCAGATCCAAACACCCCCTGAAACCTATGTAAACTATGAATGAGAGAACTTTCAACTCAGGATTCAGGAGACCAGCAGCAGCCTTGCTTGTCGATCCCAAGATGGCACTCCTCTATTAGGAAAAACTTGCACGCATTGAAAGAGGATAAGACAACTGAGATACACTTCTAGACGTGTGCATATCCTCAGAGAGGTCCCCCCACGCACACACACACAGCCGCTAAAGAAAATGTAGGTCTCCGTATCCTACTGGCCACTGTTGCAATCATGCCATTGCCATGCGCCATGCAAGAGAGCATAAACTACATTCCAGAAGCGCGGCCCTGTTCTCGATAGGGAAAAATAGCTTGGAAGCTAACCACCACCCTACATTGTTTTGTCTGTCTTTAGTCGCTCCCCTTTCTAGGCCAATAGCTCCTGGCCAAATATCAAACATCACTACTACTAGTATACTATTCTATCCCGGAAATCAATTTCCTAATGGCCACTGCCAAAAGGGCAAGATTGTGTGCTCGATCCTAACTGCCCATGCAAGAGAGATCAGGTTAATAGTAAGAAATAGTGTCGAGATTTGTTTATCGGCGAGATAAGGTGTGGTGGAGTTCGGTGGCGAGTCCATGTGGAGTGCCAGCTCCGGCGAGCGCCGGCGACGACCCTGAACAGACCATGGCGGTTGTGCTTGCTTGCTCCCTCGCTCGCTCGCGGTTGTGTTTAGATTTGCAGCGAGTTTACCAGCAACTTAATTTCAATGGCAGTCACTAGCTCCTCTCTGAGTAATAATCCTGTTCAAAAATAGAATGCGCGATCGAATCTACAAATGTCTATTCCAGCACGATCGGGGGTAAGATCTCGAAAAATTCAACCAGATAGATCTACGGGACGCCAGGCGATTAACAATCATTGGGATATAGACATATAGCCCATTTAACTGGAGAGGGAGGATGGCATTCTGTTCTTGTGCGCTATTAGATATATACATAGCTGGCGTGCAGGCCCTGATTAACAAATCTTCATCTCTGCATGTGCAGGATATATAACCCGTGGCATTACAAATCTTCCTCAGAATTAAGAACTGTTGCGGTCTAGCATCTCACTTTTGTTTAGTGATCGATCATGCACATATTCGTATCATCCCTGTCTAATATGCTGTCCTGTAACCAGTTGGTAGTAGACTAATGTAACCAGAGAGACTAGCATATGCGTCCCAGTTTTTTCTGAGATCGTACACGCATATGCGCTCGACCATGTCATGTCATGGCGACTCTCTTTTGGACGTTGTAACAATACTTTATTAGTTTAGTTTAGCTCCTCCTTCCATTTGCACTGGCTTTAATCATGCGTTAGTTCATGGGAAGGAACTAACAGTGAGCTGTTTTTTAGTGCCTGGCACTCGTCAGCCAGCCAGTGCCGAGTAGCTTTCGTTATTGGGGCCTAAACAAGTGAATGAATGAATAATAATTGGTGCCCAAAAGCAAATCCAATTCTTAAACGGAACGGGACGGATCGGAGAGCCTAAAATAGGTGATCAGAGATCCAATCCGATATCGATGGTGCAGATCTCAGGTACATATCACCAGAGGTGTGGCGCTTTGCCCGTCTAAATTATGTGCCTATCTCTGGTCATGAACTGCATGCAGGGATTAATGGCTGATTGAATACAGGCTAGTGGTCTAATCATGCAGAATACATAAAACCAATGTCAGACTGTGTGGAGTTGCAAAAGAAAACAGAAAAGATGTAAAGAGAGAGACAGAGAAATATGAAGAAAAATACAGGTATGACCTGCGCAACAACACAATAGTAGTTTAGCGTAGGGCCGAAACTTAACGAGCACCACGTGGATATTTATTAATTCGGTTGCTCGACGACAGAATCCGCGCGCATTTTGTAAAGAAAGATCGCTTGCGTCTAAACAAAACCTGCGCGCGAGCTATTCAATCCCAATTTGCCCTACCACCAGGCCAGTTTGCCGGAAACAGCCAAGAACAATAAGACAAACCAACGCCGGCCTTCAAAGTTGCAGTATACACATCACTTATTCTCTTTTAGCAAGACAGAAACTATATATCTATCACTTGCTTTTTAATGTCATTTATGTATTCTTTGACGTAATACATATCGGATGTTTGATAACTGGCGTAAACAGGGGGGGAGGGGGGGGGGGTTATAATGTTTTGTTATTGACACACGTTGTATCTATTTCTTGGATAATTTAGCTCACAAGGAACCATATTGTGTTTAACATGGTAGACAAAACTTGTTTGCGGGTGCTATTCAGGGAGACACATTGGCGTTGTCAAGGCTTGTCAATTTCTAGAGTCTAGAATTATGCATTTTGAATGGATAACCTTTCACTCTTCTTATTGCTCAATAATGTTAAACATAGTATTTTTTTAGATGATGGATAAACATCCGGCCTCTATATCCACAATTGGACATATATATAACCAAGCATTACAAGAGTTCACTCTAACTCTCAATACTGAGAAACACAACAAAAAAGAGAAGCCCAAAAGACTAAGAAAGAGAGCTAGAAAAACTAAGTTTCAAACTTCTTCTATGTTAAACATATATAGTGTGATGTGAACTCTAGTACTGGTTGTTTGTTGCTCCTTTCATGAGGGTTTTGAAGTCGGAATTATTTTTCATTATCTAAAAAGAAAAGTTGCAGTAGCACATTGGGAGTAATCAGCATGTCACCAGTAATTAATCTCCTGTCCCCTAATCCATCAAATCCCCTTTCCGGGTCGCCCGAATTGATGGGTCGATCCATGATTAAGCCCTCATTAGTCATTATACCCTAGCTAATTCCTCTTTTTGATGGAGTACTACCTAACAGCAGATCTTTTCCTCCCGAATCATCTTGTCCAAAGCCAGCACACCCCTATTAGCTCCTTCTGGGGCTCGAGACAGACAGAATAGGATTCCTGCAAGAAAGAGGAAGCAGCAGCAGGGCTTGACTTCCTGGCCCATTTATAAACTCGCACTCGCTCGCAGATCAGGATATCGGATCAAGACCGGCTTTAGGAAATGTTTGTCGAGACAGATTCGTGCCTGCTGCTCGCTGATGAATCATGAGCTACCAGTAAAGGCACGGCACGGCGAGATGTTGTCTGTTTGGTGGTAATGATCATGCACGCCTTGTTATTCGCTAACCACCTACACACACATCCCTGCACTGACGAGAGGCTAGAGGGCACCAACTGTAACGGCACAGTACAGTGGTAGCTGCTGCCTTGTGTCAGTACAAAAAAATCGGTAATCATGCAGGGTCTAACATAATGGAGAGCTTTGGAGGCATGCATGATTGCTAATGGAGGGGTATTAGGGTGGCGGTTACGGCAGCCACATCGCATCGGTCATGTTGAGAACGTACCGGGTGGTGCCCTGAGCTTTCGAAAGAATGAAAGATGCAGCGGGCTATGACTCTGATGTAGCCAGCCATTGATTGCTACGACTGGCCGGGGAGTCTAATGCTGCGATCGACGTCCTTGGCTTTGCTTTGCTGTTGTGCCTACAGACAGAGTTGTCACTGCTGCTGGACTGAATATCTGTAAGGCCGATGGATTCCTGACTGTCCACCTCATCAAATTTAAAACAGGGAACCTTTTGGTATTTCACTGATACTGTCAATCTCTGTAATATCCAGTGATGGGCGTGCTTAAACCGCCAAAGATCCACCGGGGTTGGAGGGGACTTGCATCGGCTTTTGGTGTGGTAGACGGTAGACCCATTTGAAGCCAGTAAATTTTGCAGGTTTATGTAGTAGTCTTCAGGCTCCTGTCCTGTGAGGTAGTGAGATCTATACGAGTATACACTATACCCTACCCCAGGCAGGCAGCGAGGGTCATGGAATCCTTGTCTTCACAAGGCTACAAGAGAATGTCTCGGGCCGGGCTGTGGCTCACGCAGCACGAAGGATTAGCAGACCGGCCATTGCCATTTGCCATGGCCATGGACTGGACGGAGCACGAGGCAAAGGCTCAGGTGGGAGAAAAATGCCCCTCGCATCGCAAGCAGAGATTGCTGCCGCTACGGAACAAAAAGGACGGTACGGGGTTGGCGCTGAAAGCGAGGATTCAAGGGCTGCCGCCAAGGCAAACACTGCGCCGCCATAAGCCGCCGGTGGAAACAACACGGCGCCATGGCCACCTCGTCGTCGCAGCGCCAGCGCCCACGCGTACGGCGCGCCGCCCGTCCGCCCGTCTGGATCCGAGGCGCTGGAGACACCCCGGCCAGCGGCTACAGTGTCTCTCACGGGGCGCACACGATGACGATGCGGCGCCAAGGCGAATAGGCGAGCGATCGACGATCTATCCATCCATGCCGAAAATATGGGGGGAATTGTGCCTCCCCCTACGACGTCTCGACGACGGCATAGCGAAAGTGAAATCGCGTGAGGTCACACATGCATTTTGCTACGAGTATCGGTGTCCACATCGATCGGGGCGGAGTTGGGCCCGGGTGCGTGCGTACGTGTAACACGCTGGGGCACTGGCACTTGGTCTGGCACTGGCAGCCATGTGACAAAGTCCATACACGTCCTTCTCTTGCTTTTCAACTCATCTCCTCCTGGAGGCATTATCTGAATATAAACCCAATTTCTCTCCCTGTCTGCATATATATATATATATGTGTATATATATATGTATATATATATATATATGGATTGTTTGAGTGAGAAATAAACGAATTACCCAACTCGATTCCCTCCTAATACGTGTGGATGGAAAGGAGTTCCTGTGTTTCCAAACAAAGGCCCAAGATTTCAAAATTTTTTAAAAAAAGATGACATGTACAATGAGTTCTCTTTTAAGTTGTCTGGTCGAGCTATATAATTTCTTAATTTATGCATATAAAAAATATATTATGAATTGCATGGTAACAACGACTCATGCAATGGTTGTTGAGTTGTCTCATGAGATACGTAGTTGTTTCGCGAAGCAACGATCTCTTTACCTCTCCTTCACATCATAAAATTTTTACATGACAGTGCATGAGACTACACGTGAGACTTACCGCTGATGTGTAGCAATATACTTCCTCAAACGAACGATTTCAAAAAAAGTTATACTTTGAGGGCCTATCTGAAAATTCGGATGGGGGTCTTAATAAAGGGACATTTTAGCATGTATGCGCCCTGGAGTTGTGACGCGCCCATCACTGGGTACCTCCGTCTCGATGCATTGGCTCCAAGCAGAAGCACCCCAATGCATGAACTTGCAGCTCCACGCACGACGCGCGCGGGCTATATATCTACCTGTCTGAACCTGCATGGCGGACATGTAGCAGCTGCAGCATGCTACGTACCACGCACACATGTCACCGTGACAAAGCTCGCTAGTAACTCCCCCCAACGCGCACCAACAACGACACACAATGGCATGCAATGCGCCAAAAAAACACTTGGTCTGAAAGTCTGAAACCACACATTCCGCTTAAAAATCTGCCACACAGTCCGAGTACGTGCTTGGCACCAGCTACTAGTAGTAGTTGTACTCCGCAACGTACGTACGTACGTACACATCATGTTCCGTAATAAAACTGGATTGCTGCACGTACAAAACAGAACTTGGTGGTTTTCGGAGGCTATCATTGCCAAAAAAAAAACGCTATGTGATTTGACACCGCAAATTGGCAGCAAAAGGGGGGCGCCCGCGCGCACACACACAATGACACAAGACACAACACTGAAATGGGGAGAAAAATAGAGTGAAATGACTGATTTGTGGTACCTTACCTAGTATCACTGCGTGGCATGTAGTGTTGCACGGCGTTTATATTTAGCCGGAGATTACGGTTTTTCCCTAGAAACAAAGCGCGTGGAGACAAAGGCCAAGGCCCCCAAAAACCTGTGGTACCCTGTCGCGGTGTCCCACGGTCAATCGGCATTCTCCCGGTACACTATTCCCTTGCCCGCAGGGGGGGCATCGATCGCTGTCCTCTTTCCACGTCGCCCCCATACACCTCATCTCCTCATCATAAAACCCCCCCTCGCTCCCGCACCCTCACCTCCCACCTCACCACTCGCCTCCTCCTCCTCCTCCGCGCACAGTCACACTCCCGGGCGGCAGCAGTAGCAGCAAGCAGCTCTCTGCTGCCAACCAACTCCACCAACACACACACACACACACACACGAACCACCGGAGCAGCGCGCGGGTGGGAGCTAGGAAGCCATGGCTATGGAGGACTCGTCCTCGGGCTCGGAGCCCACCACCTCCTCCTCGGCGGATCCGCCGGCGTCGCCGACCGCGACCACGGCGTCGTCGGAGTCGGAGTCCTCCCCGGCCGCCAAGAAGAAGCGGCGGCGCACCAAGGACGGGCACCACCCGACGTACCGCGGCGTGCGCATGCGGGCGTGGGGCAAGTGGGTGTCGGAGATCCGGGAGCCCCGCAAGAAGTCCCGCATCTGGCTCGGCACCTTCGCCACCGCCGAGATGGCGGCGCGCGCCCACGACGTGGCCGCGCTCGCCATCAAGGGACGCGCCGCGCACCTCAACTTCCCGGAGCTAGCGGGCGAGCTCCCGCGCCCGGCCACCGCCGCGCCCAAGGACGTCCAGGCCGCCGCCGCGCTCGCCGCGGCCGCCGACTTCCCGGCGGTGGCGGCGGCGCCCGCCGCCGCCAATGCAGCTGGTGGCGGCACCAAGGACTCCGACGACGACGACGACGGCCCGGACGCCAGCGCCGCCTCAGCCTCCGCTTCCGCCTCGCCGGCACAGGCGCAGAAGGACGTGGGCAGCAGCAGCATCAACCCCGACGACGCGCTGTTCGACCTCCCGGACCTCCTCCTCGACCTCACCAGACACGGTCCCTCGTCGTGCCAGCTCTCGTGCGCCGCGTCGTGGGACGACGACGTGTGCTTCCCCGGCGCAGGCGGCGCCGGCGCCGGCGTGTTCCGCCTCGAGGAGCCGCTGCTGTGGGAGTACTAGCTAGAGCCAAGCAGAGCAGCTGCTTAATTACTTCCCGATGCAGACGTCGTCGTCATCGTGTCCGGCTTGTAATCGCCGGCGGTGGACCACAAGGAAAACAAAAACCATCCGTGTAAACCACCCATCATCATCATCATCAACCCAGAGCTGGACCAGAAAATGGCCTAATTTAGAGGCGTTTCTCCCCGCGTCTACTCTCCCAAATTTAGAAACCCAACCATGTATAAAAAATTCAGGAAAAATCCCCGTACGCTCCTCCAACCTGTCGTCTGTGACTCTGTCTTTGCTTGGATTGTGGGGCAAGAATATATGCACGATCGACTAACCGCGCATCCTTTCTTTCATTCCCTTGCGTTGGGGGGTTTATTTATATTAATTAATAAATTCTTCTAGTAATAGCAGCAGCAACTAGTGGGCAGCTAAAGGTGATCTAGCCCGATTTGGACTAATGCCACACGAAAACGCTTTGGCCAAAGACGCGCCTTTTAAATTACGGCGAGATTCGAGCACCGATCGATCGATCACCTCCAATAATCCAACTCATCCGTGAAAAGCGCGCGCACCCGCACCGATCGGTCGTCAAAGAAGCGAGGAAAGAAATTCACCCGGACCCAAGTGTGTGTGGTCTTGCCTTTTCACGCAACAGCGACGGCGCCATGCAACCGGGCTCTACATACTCTACTCTAACCGCGCGCCAAAAGCCGCGGCACGACGGCGACCGGTGGCGGGGTGGCGAGAGCGACGGCCGGCGCGCGCGACTATGCGGAAAGCGGCGTGCGTGTGTGTGTGCGTGCGTGCGTGGGTGCATGGATCCCGGGCTGATGACGCCGGCCGGGAGAGCCGTGAAACGGCGAGGGAGGGAGACGACGCGGTCGCAGTCCCGGCCTCCCCGGCGGCCGGGCCGTATCTGTACGTCGCCACCGCCATCCGTCGCCTCGTCCCCATCTATCTACGTCTACGTTGGCTTGGCCGTATACGCCGCACGTACGTACACTTGCGCGCGCGGCGCGGTGGCGCCTTGGACGTTTTCGTTCGAAGCTGGGCTGACGCGGACGGCCGGGCACACGTACGTACGGCAGCGCCACCGGGCGGGGGCTGCGAGCCTGCGAGGAGGACTGGACGACGTCCAGCAGCGGAGTGGTTACGCCCGCATAAATGGCACGGTTTCCTGGCGTCGCCGATCGTACCGCGAGGATAAGGCGAGATCCCGAGATCGTGCCTCCCCCCTCCGTCCGATCCATGGATCCGCTCTCTTCGTCGTCGTCGGCGGCGGCGGCGTCATCGGTCGTCGTCGCCGCCGCTTTATATATCCACCCCCTTGCGCGACGATCGAGTTAAATGCGCTGCCACTGGACGGTGCTGCTGCGCTGACCATAGTACTGCTCCTGCTTGGACCTTTGTGGTGGACAGCCAGCTACATGCTGGCACGCACGGCGACTTGGCTCGGTGGCTAGCTGTACGTACAAGCACGAGGGGAGAGTATCCTCTGCAGTTCTGCAGTTGAGTGGTTGATACGTGGGCTCCACTTCGGTGGAGCTCACATGTCAGTGACCCAACTGAAGAGGATCTCATTCGAGCATGAGCGGCTCGGTGAACGATCGGGATCTCAATTTTGTTATCTCCGTTACTGTTTATCCTCTCGCGTAAAGAAAGGCGACTCGGCGTAGTCGCCGCCGCCACTGTTGCGGCCCCGTTCCCTCGCCACCGGCCTGGCTGCCGGTGGTGACGAGGAGCGGGGGTCCGTCTCTTCAGCAGATGTACTGTCTTCTAATGGTCTTAGTCGAGTCCTCTTAGGTCTAGGGTTTGCTCGTCGCCGATGTTTAGTGGTGGAGTTAGGTTTTGCCGGTGGAGCATGGCTCCTCTGCGGCTTGGTTTTCTTGGCGGAGCCGGCGATGCGAAAGCGACGGCATTGCAGAGAAATAATTGTTAGAATAAATGGGCCTAGAGCCATTTATTACAATAATGAAAGAATTAAAACTCATTTATTTAATGCTAGGGAAAAGTGAGAAATACCAAATGGGTATTTGAGGAGTCTCCCATCCAACTTATGAGGTAGCCTTTCGGTACACCTCTTGTGAAGTTGAATAAAGGAGATAGGCGTGCCACACGCGCGCGCGCTCGCTCGCCTCGCCGGGCCGAGGCCGTGACGTGTCGAACGGACGGACAGACGGACGTGAGGTGTTGCGGGGCGGGAGCATCTTTTTGCTGTTGGCTGTTGGAAAGGAATAATGGCGCCTTAACTGCGACGGTTACTGAGTCTTAACCATGGCGTCTTAACCGCGACCGTTACTACCCGAGGCACCTTAACCGTGACGTCCAGATTCATCGCCTGCCCGCGAGCGGGAGCATCTTTTTGCTGTTGGTTGTTGGAAAGGAATAATGGCGCCTTAACTGCGACCGTTACTGAGTCTTAACCATGGCGCCTTAACCACGACCGTTACTACTCGAGGCGCCTTAACCGTGACGTCCAGGTTCATCCCCCCCCGCGCCTGCCCGCCTATATAAGACGCCCCTCCTCCTCCTGCTCGGATCACCAATTCACACTAAGGTACTCCTGTTCAGGAGACCTCTCCCTCTCTCTCTGTTTGCTGCTTCTTTTGCATTCCCATCGCCTGCACTGCGCGCACGGTACCGGCGAGAGCAGAGCCTCCGGAACCTCGTCCTGCTGCTGAGATCCTGCTCGGGATAGGTGGGCGATAAGGTTTTTGGGGAGCGTCTTCACGCGACTGCTCGCTTCCGTACGACTACTTCCTCTACATCGACTCCGAACGACTACTTCCTCTACAGCCGGGTCTTCACTGCGATCATCTTCCTGCACCGAATTCGTACGACTACATCGACTGAGGTCACTCTACGATCAGTATGACTTATCCGAGTGATATCAGAACTTCGGGTGACTCCGTCACCCGACCTTCCACGGGGTACATTCTTAAACTGATATTCATGTTTATTAGTTGTATAATCATGAATAGGTTTATATTTAATTGTTGTTTAAACATGAACATTTGCACATGGATTGTTTCACTCACCGTAATATTGAAATGTCTATTTAATTATGGAATTAAAATATACCGGAATATTGCCTATCATCTAACAATCCAAAAACCTTATAATGTTGATAGGAATATGTTTGGTGTCACTAGCTTTGCAAATGCAATTAAGCCAAAGCCTTTCGATGGTTCCAATTTTAAGAGGTGGCGTGAGTTGGCCACCCTATGGCTCACCGCCATGAACGTGATGTACGTCATCACCGGAAAAGCTCTCGAGGGTGTCTCGGGGGAAAAGTTTAATTCAGATGATAATCTGTTCCGGGGTGCCGTCATCAGCATTCTGATTGACAACCTGGTGGATACCTATCTCCGTTACAAAATGGGGAAGGACATTTGGGAGGCTCTTGAGCCTCAGTACGGAGCTTCTGACGCCGGCGGTGAGCTGTACGTAATGGAATTGTTCCTAGACTACAAGATGGTTGAAGACCGTCCTGTAGTGGAACAGGCCCATGAAGTACAGGCGCTGGCTAAGGAGCTTGAGAACTACAGCACAGAGGTCCCATGTGTGTTGCCTGACAAGTTTGTGGCTGGAGCTATTATCGATAAGCTGCCACATTCTCGGAGGGACTTTGCTACCTCTCTAAAACACAAGAGAAAGGAATTCACTTTTGATGACCTTGTTGCGACTCTTGATGTTGAAGAGAAGGCAAGAGCAAAGGACACACGTGGAAAGGTAATAGCTGGCTCCTCAAGCGCAAACTTTGTGCAGAGGGGCAATCCCAAGTTCCAGAACAACCAGAACAACAGAAAGAAGCCTTCACAGAACCTGCCCAAGACTAAGCAAGCCGACGGGCCTGATAAGAAGAAGAGAAAGCCGGGGGGGGGTGCTTGCTACACATGTGGCAGTCCAGATCACTTTGCTGCAAAGTGCCCGGATCGCAAAGATCGCAAGGCCCCCAAGACAGTGAACATGGTTGTTAGCGAAGGTGGAGGAACATCGGGGTACGGTAATTTCTTACCTACAGTTCTTTCAGTATGTTCTTCACCAGAGTGGTGGATAGACACCGGTGCTAATATTCATGTATGTGCTGACATTTCTATGTTTTCTTCTTACCAGGTCGGGGGGACTACATCCTTGTTGATGGGGAATGGTGCCCATGCGCGTGTTCTTGGTGCTGGTACGGTCACTCTGAAGTTCACTTCGGGGAAGACCATACAATTGAAGAATGTGCAGCATGTACCTACCATCAAGAAGAATCTAGTCAGCGGGTCTCTACTGTGTAGAGACGGTTTTAAGTTAGTCTTTGAGTCGAATAAATGTATCATTTCTAAATTTGGTACCTTTGTTGGAAAAGGCTATGATAGCGGAGGCTTGTTCCGCTTTTCTTTATCGTTTAATAATAATGTCGTGAACCATGTGATGAATGATGAATCAGATGTTTGGCATTTGAGGCTTTGTCATGTTAATTTTGGCTGTATGATGCGCTTAGCTAGTTTGAGTTTAATTCCAAAGTTTACCTCTGTCAAAAATTCTAAGTGCCACGTATGTGTTGAATCAAAACAAACTCGCAAGCCACATAAGGCTGCTGAGGCGAGAAACTTGGCACCTCTAGAATTAGTTCATTCCGATCTGAGCGAAATGAATGGTGTGTTGACAAAGGGCGGTAAAAGATATTTCATGACTTTGATAGACGATAGCACTAGATTTTGTTACATCTACTTGTTAAAATCAAAAGATGAAGCGTTGCATTACTTTAAAATCTATAAAGCTGAAGTAGAAAACCAACTTGAGAGAAAGATTAAACTCCTAAGGTCTGATCGAGGTGGCAAATACTTCTCAAATATTTTTGACTTATTCTGTGAGGAACACGGCATCATTCATGAGAGGACACCGCCTTATTCACCTCAATCCAATGGGATTGCCGAAAGAAAGAACCGCACGCTGACTGACTTGGTGAATGCCATGTTAGAAACCGCGGGACTATCTAAGGAATGGTGGGGTGAGGCGATACTAACGGCCTGTCATGTCCTGAACCGTGTGCCTATGAAGAATAAGGAAGTAACACCATTCGAGGAATGGGAGAAGAAGAGGCTAACTCTTTAATATTTACGCACTTGGGGTTGCTTGGCCAAAGTCAGTGTGCCAATCACCAAGAAACGTAAACTTGGACCAAAGACGGTGGACTGTGTCTTTCTGGGGTATGCTTTTCACAGCGTCGGATATAGATTCTTGGTAGTAAGATCTGGATTGCCTGACTTGCTTGTCGGCACAATTATGGAGTCCAGAGACGCTACATTCTTTGAGAATTTTTTTTCAATGAGAGATGAAACAAGTTCATCTAGGCAAGAGTCTGTCGAGAAGGACGACTCCACCAAGCCGATGGAACTCAATAAGCCTATACTTATTGAGCATCCTGAGGAGGATAATGATGAGGCTCCTAGGAGGAGCAAGAGACAAAGGACAGAAATCCTTTGGAGATGATTTCATCGTATACCTCGTGGATGACACTCCCAAGACCATTGCAGAGGCCTACTCTTCACCTGATGCTGACTATTGGAAGGAAGCAGTGAGGAGTGAAATGGACTCTATCATGTCAAATAGAACTTGGGAGGTTGTTGAGCATCCTTACAGGTGCAAACCCGTGGGATGCAAATGGGTGCTCAAAAAGAAGCTTAGGCCTGATGGTACTATTGATAAGTACATGGCTAGACTTGTGGCCAAGGGTTACACCCAAAAGGAAGGAGAAGACTGTCGGAGTTTTATATCCGGCAACCTCCATAGGGGGTACCCGTCGGAGGGTAGATAGTGGACGATCGCCATGATCTGGAACTCGAAGGTAAAGGCAAGGACACAAGACACATATTTATACAGGTTCGGGTAGCAAGAGTAGCTACCTTACGTCCTGTTTGGTGTAGTATATTACGCCCTGCGCTTGGTGTTGTTCCCGGAGGGATTGTGTTGTCCTCCTAGGTACCCAGCCCTCCTTTATATAGTCCAGGGGGTGGGTGCCTAGTCGGTTACAAGGTAGGAGTCCTAGTAGGATTACATGGTACGAGTCCTAATAGGATTATAAGGGAAATCTAGTAGGAGACCGCTTCATCCTTCCTTGTATGGGTACCCAGGGGTGTATGGTCGACAAGCCCTCGAGCACTTTGTAGTCTTGAGCAGCGAGTTCGAGTAGTCTTGAAGCTTCATCGAGTACTGCTAGCTGAAGTCTTCAATAGTATTTGAATTTCCGAAAGAGTGGAATGTGCTCTAGTTCATCTTTGAGTACTTTTGAATCTTCCCCGAGTAGTTCTCAGGCGTCCCCGAGTTCTAACCCAGGAAGTCTCCAAAAAAATACACATCTTGTCTTGTAATCTTGATCTATATGGAAGTGCGATTTGCACTCCATATGGAGTGTAGCCCCCGAGCCTGAGGTTGAATCAAAGAATCAAGTTGAGGGTCAATCTGGAATCTGCATCTTCCGTCTTGAAAAAATCAACTGATGGGTGTAGCCTAGTAGCCCCCGAGCCTTGGAACGATTGAAGAATCAATCCAAGGGTCTTCAGTGTTTGCGGAAGTCATCATCCGAGTACTCTTGCAGTGTCCAGCCCCCGAGCTCGTCATTGGGCGAGCCGTATGAGCCACGTCGAGTAGTTGTTGGTGTCGAGCCCCCGAGCTAGAGAACTAGCAGAGACTACTCGAGTCGTCGTCGAGTAGTGATTTGGCGTGTAGCCTCCGAGTTTGGAAACTAACCGCACTGATGAAGGTACACGGAGCGTCCTCGAGGGACATCACCGGAGCTTGACCTGAAAGTAAAGATGCGTACATTATGTAGCATATTTGTAGAAATTGATTCTACTAGTGACAGATACAAGATACACATGTAAATGTAAATGCCATGTGTCATTCTCTTGTTGCGGTCGTAAGGCGTCGAGTAGTTAGCCTGATGCGGTTAAGCGCCCGGTCTCTAAGGTAGCTGTTTAGCCATAGCCGCTGGGGACGTGGAGGCATGACAGTAGAGCCGGTTAAGCGCTCGGTCTCTAAGGTAGCTGTTTAGCCATAGCCGCTAGGGGCGTGGAGGCATGACAGTAGAGCCGAGGCCTTGCGCGGATCGAGGCATGTGCTACTAGAGCGAGACCATTAAGAGGTAGACGAAGGTAGTCGGCATGGCGACAAGAGAGAGCGTGATTACTCGTAAAGTAGTCGTTGAGACTATTCCGCATGGCGGAGAGAAGAGAGCACGTGTTGTGCGCAGTGCCTCCTTAGGGTGTAGCCGTTGTGCGCCAGCACTCGGTACAAACCCAAGGTAAAGTTGGCACGGTGTAGCTCTGCTGGCAAGTAGCCGTCGAGAGGCATACACAAGGTAGTCTTCGGCCTACACAAGGTAGTCTTCGGCGTTGATTCCTGTACACAGAAAACAAGCCAAAGAAAAAATTATTGAAATAAGTGACTTAGCTTGATTCGCGAACAAGCGTCGACGAAGCCGTAGCGGTCGGTGATGGATCTGCGATGGTTGTTGCTGAAGTCGACTAGTCGGAGGCGGATCCGGCTAGTTGTTGTTGACATGAGAGCCTGTCTTGACTAGTTTTCTAGTTGAAACTAGTCGAAATGACTAGTCGAAGTAGTCGAGGCAGTCGCCGGTGAGTTGATGCAGTCGGACGGTGAAGTAGTCGTAGTTGCGTACGTCTTCCCGTGTGCAGCAAGCTTGCTGGTAGTCTTTCGTGTGCACATAAGAGAATTCCGTCTAAGTTGGATGCAATGTGGCACAATAGCAGATGCTCCAACGTGGCTTCGATCTTGTTGATTTGCTGAATTAAATTTCCAACCGCACTTGATTGCTTTGCACGTGGACTTCCGTAGATGCGGAGGACTGAGGCGTTTCCGATAGACTTGAATAGCTTCGTCGTTTCTTCAAGTAATTGCTTACTGCTTTCGGACACGATGAGTTCTGGCACGTGGCTGGGTGTACGGAATCAACTCCGTCTTCGACAGCAACTCGACGAGTTGCAGTTATACAGCAACCACATGGCCGAGTTGATTCGGACTTAGAATTTGGACGACACGGCGAGTTGTGGATCTGCCGCCGCCTGAATAACCACACCACGCCATCGATTAGACTGATTTTGTAGATGAGGTTCCTCGAATTCGCCTGATGATCTTGACGATCGCCCCACGGTGGGCGCCAATGTCGGAGTTTTATATCCGGCAACCTCCATAGGGGGTACCCGTCGGAGGGTAGATAGTGGACGATCGCCATGATCTGGAACTCAAAGGTAAAGGGAAGGACACAAGACACATATTTATACAGGTTCGGGTAGCCAGAGTAGCTACCTTACGTCCTGTTTGGTGTAGTATATTGCGCCCTGCGCTTGGTGTTGTCCCCGGAGGGATTGTGTTGTCCTCCTAGGTACCCAGCCCTCCTTTATATAGTCCAGGGGGTGGGTGCCTAGTCGGTTACAAGGTAGGAGTCCTAGTAGGATTACATGGTACGAGTCCTAATAGGATTATAAGAGAATTCTAGTAGGAGTCCGCTTCATCCTTCCTTGTATGGGTACCCAAAGGTGTATGGTCGACAAAGACTTCTTTGATACTTACTCACCAGTTGCTCGATTGACTACCATAAGAGTACTACTTTCTCTGGCAGCCTCTCATGGTCTTCTCGTTCATCAGATGGACGTTAAGACAACTTTCCTAAATGGAGAGTTGGAAGAGGAGATCTATATGGATCAGTCGGAAGGATTTGTAGTAAAGGGTCAAGAAAGAATGGTGTGTAAGCTGGTGAAGTCTCTCTATGGCCTCAAGCAAGCACCTAAGCAATGGCATGATAAGTTCGACAGAACTTTGACATCTCTTGGCTTTGTTACAAACGAAGCTGACAAATGTGTGTACTATCACTATGGTGGGGGCGAAGGAGTGATTTTGTGTCTGTATGTAGATGACATACTTATCTTTGGCACGAGCTTTGAAGTGATCAAGGAGGTCAAAGACTTTCTATCTCAAAAGTTTGAGATGAAGGATTTGGGAGAGGCTGATGTTATCCTTAACATAAAGCTGATAAAGGGAGAAAATGGTGGGGTGACTCTATCACAGACTCACTATGTTGAGAAGATGCTCAGTCGGTTTGGCTACAGCAACTCTAAACCCGCACCAACTCCTTACGACGCCAGCTTGGTTCTAAGGAAGAACCTGAGGATAATGGTGGATCAGCTGAGATACTCCCAGATCATTGGTTCGCTGATGTATCTGGCTAGCGCCACGAGACCTGACATTGCGTATGCAGTTAGTAAACTGAGCCGGTTTGTTTCAAACCCAGGCAGTGAACACTGGCGTGCTCTCGAGAGGGTAATGCGCTATCTAGTGGGCACAATGAACTATGGCATTCACTATTCCGGAGACCCCAAAGTCTTGGAGGGATATAATGATGCAAACTGGATTTCTGATGCTGATGAGTTAAAGGCCACAAGTGGATATGTGATCACACTTGGAGGTGGCGCTGTTTCCTGGAAGTCTTGCAAGCAGACCATTCTAACCAGGTCAACAATGAAAGCAGAACTCGCAGCATTGGATACTGCCACTGTCGAGGCCGAGTGGCTTCGTGAACTCCTAATGGACTTGCCGATAGTTGAAAAACCGATACCAGCAATTCTAATGAACTGTGATAATCAAACTATGATTGTCAAGGTGAACAGTTCAAAGGACAACATGAAGTCATCCAGGCATGTCAAGAGGCGGTTGAAGTCTGTCAGGAAATTGAGAAACACCGGTGTCATAGCTTTGGATTACATCCATACATCTAAGAACCTGGCAGATCAATTTACAAAGGGTTTATCACGTGTTGTGATAGATAATGCATCTATGGAACTGGGCTTGAGACCCACGTGAGTTTTTCCATAGTGGAAACTTGTCTTATGTGATCGGAGATCCCTTGAATTAAGATGGTGAAACAAGCTATGGTTTGTGAAAGGATCTAGAGGTCGACTAGAGGGGGAGGGGGTGAATAGTCGCTCCTGAAAAATCACAACTTAAAACAAATTATCAGACCAAAGTCCGGAGTCTCCGGATGTTTTTCCGGATACTCCGGGAAGTCCGGAGTATCCGGGAAAATATCTGGATTGTCCGGGCTTTTGAGGAGACGACTAAATCAACTGCAATCAAACTTGGCCAAACTCAAATCTGTGAATATAGGATATTCAATGCAGAGATACAAGCCTGTTCCACCACTTAGAAATAGTAGGAACCTCACCACTGAGTAGATCGGCCACAAACCCTAGAAATGTACTCAAGAGGATATCAAGCATACAACAAGAGCAACAAGCACAAGAGACATAAGGGATTTGTTACCGGAGTTCAAGCTCACACCTTGAGCTCTACGTCTCCGTTGAGGAACCCACAAAGGGTGGACCTTTACACCTAGGTCACTTTCCTCCCCCTAGCGACCACAAAGATCGAGCTAGGGTTACTTACTCAATCACGGGGTAATACAAACTTCCTTGGGCAGCCACAATCCTTTGGATGCTCCAAGGCAACGCCTAGCCGGCTAGGAGCTCAAAGCTCCAAGAGTAACAAACACGAGATTGCCAACCAAGTGAAGAACGAGGTGCTCTAGAGATGGGAAATCAGCTCACTAGCACTCTCCAAGCTCTTGCTCTCAATTCCTCCTTTAATCCCCAACAAATCTCACCAAACCAAGGCCAAGGGGAGTAAAGAGGAGGAGTGAATGAGTTCTGAGTGTTGCAGGTCGAAATGGGCAAGAGAGAGGGAGTGGATAGGGTTGAGGGGGTATAAATACCTCCTCACCCAGAAAAAGAGTCGTTGCAGCTCTAAGACCCGGAGTATCCGGACCAGGCCCGGAGACTCCGGGAAGTCCGGACTGTCCGGGATAAACCCGGAGTGTCCGACCTTCCAGAGTTAGCACACTTAAGGATATCTCGGTGATCGTGCAGTGCAAGGTGTCTCTCATAGAATTTTGGTTAGTCATCTAGAGCACCTTATCAACTCTTGGAAGATACAATTCATGTCCCTCTTAATAGTACGGCATTCCTAGGACTCAAATTCAAAATATAAAATAAATAAACCTCCAAGGAATACTTCTTTTAGCATCACTTCCTTTTTATATAGCAATGAAGCGCTTAGATGCCTTCTTAGAATTTTAGTACCTGCTCATATACTCAATACATCATTAGTAGCTTAATGGTTCGTCATTAAATCAATTAAACCCACTTAGGGGGCCAAGATACTCTTCAATCTCCCCCTTTTTGGTGATTGATGACAACACCTTTAAGCTTTTACAAGAGAGATAAATAAATTCAGTAAAGAGCTTTTGATCTATCTTGCAACACTCCCCCTTAATTTGTACATATGGAGTTTGAATCTCAAAGGTGCTTTAAGTACCAAATTTTGCACAAGAGAGAGAAGCATGAGAGTGTGACAAGATGATCAACAGTGGGGTGCTTGTGTTTGTGCAAACAAGATATATGTGATGCGTATGACAGTTTATACACTCAATCAAGGATAAAAGGGGCTGTAGTGTCAAAGTCCGGAGTGTACGGATCCAACCCGGAGAATCCGGGAAACTCGGAGAGTCCAGAGAAAAATCCGGAGTGTCCGAACTTTGAAGACTCAGCAGAAATCAAATCATCACAGAAAATTTTCAAACTATCAAACGCATCCTTAGACAAATAAAATGCAACCTAGATATCTAGCATCACAAGCACACAATCAAATAGTCTCAAGCTCACATCACATAGTCTCACACATAAAAGTTATTACAGACCATAGTTCTCAAATTCTCCAAGTCTTAAACATGAAACTTAAAGATACTCACTCCCCCTTTGGCATCAAGCGCCAAAAAGGAAGTGTTGGAGCAGCAGCAGCAGTGATCACTCGTCGTCGTCGTCATCTTCTCCTTCTTCTTCTTCTTCATTGTTGTCCTCCTCCTCCTCTTCTTCTTCTTCTTCTTCTTCTTCTTCTTCTTCTTCTTCTTCTTGCTCTTGCTCTTCTTCCTCTTGTGCAGCAGCAGCGGCATCATGGGCATCCCACTTCGCAAACGGGTCATCAAACTCGGGGAGCTCGTGATAAGTGTCAGTAGGAAGCCCAAGATGAGACTTGATCTCAATGACGTCACGACGGTTCTCATTAGTCTCGGTGACGATGCGCTTGCACATTGAGAAGATGCTCTTGAATGCCCTCTTTACCATGGAGCCCTTAACCTTGCGAGAAGATTTAGATGATTGTGAAGGGTGAGGAAGAGGCTCATCATCATGGCGAGGGGCAGCACTAGAGGATCCGGCAAACCTTGTGCTCTTCTTCGTGGGAGTTCTCTTGTCTCTAGCACGAAGATGCCTAAGAGGCTCATGAGTGACATCCTTTGGAAATTGGGTATTGGTGACCCTCTCAATCATGTACATGATATATGGAGCATATGGGAGATGCTTCATGGGGTCACACATAGCACGGCGAAGCTCATTCCAAATGAAATCAAAGATGCAAAAGCCTTCTTCTTCAGGAGCCACACGGTTGGGGAGATTGACGGCATAGTGCCTAAGAGCGGTGATATCTCCCATCTTTGGACCAATGGTGGCACGGAAAAACTGATTAAAGTAGTAGTAAGGAATGAGATTGTCAGCTTTTTCCTCATGAGCAAGAAAGGCGGAGGGGAACATATATGCCATGTCCTTGGGCTTGTACTTGTCTTCATTATGGATTGGAGTGCGAGCTTCATCCTTTGAGCCAAGACCAAGCAAGCGAGAGAAGGTCATGTAGTCAATGGTGTACTTCTCGCCTTGAGTGGTCCAAGTGATAGTGTTTTGATGAGAGTTATAGAAGTAGGAGCAATGGAATTGAGCAAGAATCTCTCTATTCCATCCATATATAAAACCCATGATCTCATATAGTCCAAGTTCCTTGCACCTATCAATGACGGCATCAAAGGTGGGATTCTCCAACTTCTCATAGTATGCCCAATCAATGTACTTCATCTCCACAATTGGTGACTTGTTCTTGGCCTTCATCTGTGGACTCCTTATCACTGTCTGATAGAAGTCCCTATGGAAGTCACACCAAAACCTCGACTCAAGTGCCTCACTAGAGATATACATGTAGACATCCTCCTCCCTTTGTTCTCTGACTCCAAGGGCATTTCTAGCATAGTCTCTCACCATTTGTTGGGCAAATCCTTGCACAGCCCTGGGGTCCCTTAGGTTGACAGGAGTAGTCACCACCCTCACATTTGATGGAAAAGACACGGTGAGATGGGGTGGAGTTCTGGGACAAATTTGGGAGTATGGAGTAGGACGGTTCTTTGGCATGGATGGACGAGGTACGGGCCTAGAACGGGAGATGTAGGGGGCCTCACGGGATTTCCTTGATGGCTGAGCTGGACCTTTCTCGTGACGCCTAGGAGCAACTCTATATTGATCAGCATCTTCTTCCTCCTCCTCCTCTTCCTCACCAACAACATGTTGTTCTTCCTCTTCTTCAATCTCTTGCTCGGTGTAGACAGGGGAACGAGCACGAGTGGATCGCTGAGAGGAGCCAAGCCCCAAAGTCTCATGCACTACCCCAAGGTTTGAGGATCATGCCTAGCCTTTGTCCTCCTTTGGGTGGCCGGCTCGTCTTGCTTGTACTTCTTTCTCATGATCTGGAGATGAGTAGCAAGGAGTACATAAGAATTCATCCATGGAAAAGGTGTGTGACACAGTGATTTGGAGTTTCAGCAAGAAAATCTGGAGTCTCCGGGAAAATTCTCGGACAGTCCGGGAAGTCCGGAGTGTCCGGAAAAAGTCCGGAGTCACCGAGTTTTCCTGGCGAAACCCTAAGTCACAATGCCTCACAAATCCACCACGGGAAACTTGAGATATTGTAGATCCACTACTTCTAGAGTCTAAAGAACATTCCTATCCAAGAGATTTTGCAAGATATGACCTAGAAAAGGAGATCGGGCAAAAGAGCCTTTGAATACCTTAGGGAAGAGAGGGAACCAAGGGAGAAGTCCTTCAAATCTTCAAATCGAGGGCAACACCTTATTTCCCACACCTTAGAGGCTTCAATCCCTCACACTCTCAAGATTTGGAGGGTGGAAACCATAGGTTCTATGGAGGAACCAAGGGAAGGAGGAGAGGGGCACGGGGGAGCACGGGGAGAGGGAGTAAAAACGGTCCACGCAGTGAAAAGGTGAAGATTAGGGTTTTGACTGCGGTAAAAACGTTTTTATAGGAGTTAAGGTCCGGAGTATCCGGGCTGAACCCGGACTCTCCGGGAAATCCGGAGTATCCGGGGAAAAGCCCGGAGTCTCCGGCTCCCCCTGAGACTGAGCAGCTGATTTTCAAGGAATTGAGATTGAGATGGATAAAGATGAATATGAGTGAAACTAATGTGAGCTAGAGAGGTTCCAACACTTGATACTAGCCACAAACATACAATGAGAACAATAGTTCAAGTGTTGTACCTAGAGAAAGATCCAAATAATTTTCAAAGCAAATCCATACCAATTTTCCAAATTCTTTTCTTTTGAAAAGATCTAGCCTAAGTCAATCAAACATGTGCATGATCTCAAGCCAAGTTACGAGAATCCAAGATATTCAATTCACTCCTCAAAGCACAAAACCTTAGTTCATCAAGAGGCTTTGTGAAGATATCGGCTAGTTGCTTTTCGGTGCTCACATGACTTAAAGCGATATCTCCTTTGGCTTCGTGGTCTCTCAAGAAATGGTGTTTTATGTCTATGTGCTTTGTTCTTGAGTGGTTTACGGGGTTGTTCGCTAGCTTGATGGCACTCTCATTGTCACACAAGAGTGGCACCTTGCTAAACGTACAACCAAAGTCCCTTAAAGTGAACATCATCCAAAGTAGTTGAGCACAACAAGCGCCGGCTGCAACATACTCGGCCTCGGCGGTGGATAAGGCAACGGAATTTTGTTTCTTGGAACTCCAAGACACCAAGGACCTTCCAAGGAATTGGCAAGTCCCGGATGTACTCTTTCTATCTACCTTGCAACCGGCATAGTCCGAATCGGAATAGCCAAGTAGATTGAAAGTGGAGCCCTTTGGGTACCATAAACCAAGGTTAGGAGTGTGTACTAAATACCTAAAGATTCTCTTAACAGCCATGAGATGACATTCCTTAGGATTGGCTTGAAACCTTGCACACATGCACACACTAAGCATAATATCGGGCCTAGATGCACAAAGGTAAAGCAAAGATCCAATCATGGAGCGATATACCTTTTGATCGACGCTTTTTCCATCTTCATTTAGGTCAAGATGTCCATTGGATGGCATTGGGGTCTTGATGGGTTTGGCCTTGTCCATGTCAAACTTCTTGAGCATGTCATGAGTGTACTTTGTTTGACTTATGAACGTGCCTTCCTTGAGTTGCTTGATTTGAAATCCAAGAAAGAACTTCAACTCTCCCATCATGGACATCTCGAATCTTTTAGTCATAATCCTACTAAATTCATCCGCCCAAGTTTTGTTAGTAGAACCAAATATGATGTCATCGACATATATTTGGCATACAAATAAATCATTTCCTTCTTTGCGAGTGAAAAGAGTAGGATCGGCTTTGTCTATTTCAAAGCCTTTCCTTAAGAGAAATTCCTTAAGGCATTCATACCATACTCTAGGTGCTTGCTTAAGACCATAGAGCGCCTTATGGAGCTTGTAGACGTGGTTGGGGAATTGAGGGTCTTCAAAGCCAGGTGGTTGCTCAACATAGACTTCTTCGGAGATTGGGCCATTCAAGAATGCACTCTTGACATCCATTTGAAAGAGCTTGAAATCATGATGTGTAGCAAAGGCCAATAAGATACGAATTGCTTCAAGTCTTGCCACCGGTGCATAGGTCTCTCCAAAGTCCAAGCCTTCAACTTGAGTATATCCCTTGGCAACCAACCTTGACTTGTTCTTGGTCACTACCCCATCCTCGTCTTGTTTGTTGCGGTACACCCACTTCGTTCCAATCACATTTTGCTTAGGGCGTTCCACTAGGGACCAGACTTCATTCCGAGTGAAGTTGTTCAACTCTTCTTGCATGGCTATCACCCAATCAGCATCTTGTAATGCTTCCTCCACGGAGAGAGGTTCAATCATGGACACGAAAGAGTAGTGCCCACAAAAGTTTACCAATCTTGATCTTGTGGTAACTCCTCTTCTTATGCTTCCAAGAATGTTGCCAACGGGGTGGTCTCTTTGAACATTCTGACGAACTCTTGGATGTGGCTCAGAAGCTTCTTGTTGAATCAAATCCTCATTTTCTTGAATGTCTTGAGCATCATCTTCAGAGGGCCCAGACTCTCCGGGGTTAGGTCCGGAGTCTCCGGGATTTCCGGATTCTCCGGACTTTTCTCCGGAGTGTCCGGGTTTCGCAGCGGCAGTGAGGTTTGGTGATGCTTCAATGACTTCATCTTCTTAATCTTCTTCTTGAGACTTGATTTCACCAATGGCCATCTTCTTGATATCATTTGTAGAGGTCTTTTCCTTGCCTACACACACTTCATCAACTTGCTCTACTTGAGAGTCATTAGATTCATCAAATGTCACGTCACACGCTATATCAACACTACAGGTGGTCTTGTTGAGAACGCGATAGCCGTGAGCATTTGAGGCGTAACCAAGAAAAATACCATCATCAACTTTAGGTGCAAACTTAGAGTTCTTGGACTTCTTATTGAGAATGAAGCACTTACAACCAAAAACTCTAAAGTAAGACACATTCGGCTTCTTACCGGTTAGGAGCTCATAGGCGGTCTTGTGTCGAAGCTTGTGAAGATACAAACGGTTGATAGCATGACAAGCCGTGTTGACCACTTCCGCCCAAAAACTGTCTTGTACTCATCAAGCATAGTTCTTACGGCTTCTATGAGAGTCCTATTCTTCCTCTCCACAATCCCATTTTGTTGAGGAGTGTATGGGACGGAGAATTCATGACCAATGCTTTCATCATCAAGATACTCTTCAATGTTGGTGTTCTTGAACTCGGAGCCATTGCCACTTACTCTCTTGATCTTCACATCAAACTCATTTTGGGCTCTAGTTGCAAACTTCTTGAATACATCATGTACCTTGCTCTTGTCACGCAAAAAGAAAACCCATGTATACCGAGAGTAATCATCAACAATGACAAATCCATACTTGCTCCCTCCAATACTAACATAAGCCACGGGACCAAAGATATCCATGTGAAGTAATTCCAATGGTCTTGTAGTAGTGAGTACATTCTTGGAGGGGTGAGGAGCACCAACTTGCTTTCCGGCTTGATACGCACTACAAATTCTATCTTTCTCAAAATGAACTTTTGTTAGTCCTAGGATGTGTTCCCCCTTTAGAAGTTTGTTGAGATTATTCATCCCAACATGAGCTAGCCGGCGATACCAAAGCCAACCTAAGCTAGACTTTGCCATTAAGCATGTATCAAGTTGGGCTTTCTCCGATGTAAAATCCACCAAATAAAGCCTTCCCTAGAGTTCACCCTTAAAAGCAACGGAGTCATCGCCTCTTCTAAAAACGGTCACACCCTCATTGGTGAACAAACAATTGTAGCCCATTTCACAAAGTTGTGACACGGATAACAAACTGTAGTCTAAAGATTCAACCAAATAAACATCGGAAATTGAATGATTGGTTGAGATAGCAATTTTACCTAGACCAACAACCGTTCCACCACCATTGCCTCCAAAGGCAATCTTTTCCGTAGGATGTTCAATCATTTCACAAGACATAAACATCTTCTTCTCCCCGGTCATATGATTAGTGCATCCACTATCAATCACCCATTTGGCTCCACCGGAGGAGTATGCCTACAAAACAAATTAGGCTTGGTTTTTAGGTACCCAATTAGAGTTGGGTCCTTTTACGTTAGTCACAAGAACTTTGGGCAACCACACATTCCTTTTGATCATAGAACCTTGTATGCGGGGTCCCACATACTTGGCCACCACCTTACCCTTGTGGCTCCAAGTCAACACATAATCGGCATAGAAGTTGTCTTGTGAAGCATGTGCCTTGGGCTTCTTGGTTTGCTTGGCTTGTACCACTTTGGTCTTGACTTGTGGTTCATGGGATGTGTCATTGGAGCTCTTGAACTTGATGGGAGTGTTGAGCATAGGTTGTTTACCTTCAACCTTGGCACCCAATTGCTTCATCCCATGCACCACATTTCTTGTTCCCACACCTCTTGTGTGGTTGTTCTTGATGAATGGGATAGGGTCCTTGGAGCCTTGCTCATTCTTACCTAGCCCCTTCCCATTCTCAAAGCCAAACTTCTTCATGTAGTTTGAACCAAAGCCCTTGGTATGGTTCTCAAACTCTCCTCTCTTAGGTTCCTTCTTCTTTTCCTCAACAAGAGAGTTTGACAACCGAGCAATCTCTTTCTTCATTGCATTCATCTCGGCAATGTTAGTGGCATAAGCATTTATATCAAGTTTATAGCATCTAGAACAACCATTACTTGTAGAAGCATTTGAGTTAGAGGTAGCATCATTAGAGGTTGTTTTAGCACTATTCTTGAGATTGTCAAGTTGAACTTCAATTGCAACATGACTAGCTTTCAAGCGTTTTAAGCTCTCTTGAAGTTCAACCTTTTCACTTTCAAGTCTAGTGCAAGCATCCTTAGCTAGGAAAGACTTCCTAGTTAATTCATCTACTATAATGGCCTCTTTAGCTTGAGAGTTCTTGAGGCTAAGAATTTCATCCTCTTTTTCTTTGAGCAAGCCCTCTTGCACCTTGAAACCCTTCTTTTCAATTACAAGGGCATCCTCAAGGGCAATGGTTTTCTCTCGCTCAAGTCTAAAGAGTTCTTCTTGCACCTCAAGAGTCTCATCTCTATTCTTGATTTCATTTAGAAGGTTCATGATTCTTTTGGTTGCTTTCTTGCCAAAGCTAGTGATCATTTTTTCAAATTCATCATCACTATCATTATCATCATCAACATCTAGGGGAGAAGGTTTAGTGTCTACCTTAGTGCCCCTAGCCATGAGGCATGTGTGGGTGAAGTCATCTTCATCATCGGTGAGATCCCCAAAGAGTGATGGCTTGTCAATGGGTTGAGCAATGGATATTGTAGCAAGCCCCACTTCATCATCGGAGTCAGAGCTATCATCATTTGAATCTCATTCTTCATCCAAATGAGCTTCACCAACTTCCTTCTTCTTGTTCTTGTCATACTTGTTGGTGTCTCTTCTTCTCACCTTGATGTTAGGGCATTCCGCAATGAAATGACCCTCCTTGCCACACCCAAAGCATGGCCTCTTGGATGTTCTCTTGGTCTTGATCTTGTCCTTGTCTTTGTTCTTGTTGAAACAGCCACCCTTCTTCATCACCTTAGTGAACCTCTTCACAAATAGAGTCATTTGCTCGGGAGTCAAGGTGTCATCACTATCTTCATCACTATCTTCCTTGACCATGGTCTTGGAGGATGATGAGCTTGCCCTCTTCTCTTTGTCTTTGCTTGAAGCTTTGAGAGCTACTCCCTTTTTCTTCTCAATTTGTTCATGCATCTTTGACATTTCTTGTGAGAGCTTTGACTCTTTGATGGTGATAAGATGTTCTTCAATTCTACCAATCACATCCGCCGGAGTGAACTTTTTGAAGCCTCTCTCCTCTCTAATAAGTGTAGGGAGTTGAACATCCCTAGCCATGTAAGCGGAGAGGATCTTATCAACTACTTCTTTTCTTCCCCATCTTGTGCTTCCAAGAGACTTGATCTTGTTGAGGATCTTGTTCAAGCGGTTGCACATGTCTTGTGGAGATTCATCTTCTTTGATGACGAAGCGGTTGAGCTCACTTTCAAGAGCTCGGATTCTTCCTTCTCTAACTTGCCTTGTTCCTTCATGGTTGATAAAGAGAGTGTCCCACACATCTTTGGCGGACTTCAAACCATCAACCTTGTCATACTCTTCGGCGGTGAGAGAGCTCTTGATGATGCGAATGGCTTGATAGTTGCGTTGAATTTCATTCGCTTGAGCTTGTGTCAAGGTAGCATCTCCACTTGGAAAGGTGATTCCCCTGTTCACAACAGCCCAAAGTGCGGGGTTTACCGCCATCAAATACTCCTCCATCGAGTTCTTCCACTTGGAATAGCCAGTTCCATCAAATTGGGGTATCTTTCCAATGTGGTGGGAACTCGATGGTTTATCAAAGATTAAATTGGAGTAATCGTAAGGGATTCTAGAAAACTCCCTTCCCGAAGGCCGACGAGTGGAGCGGTTTGATCTTGCATCATCAAAGTCGTCATCACTTGATGAAGATGATCCACCATCTTCATTTCTTGGATGATGACTTGTGCTTCCTCCACCGGCACCTCCCGCTGCACCCGTAGGAACCTCGTGTGTGTTCACGGGGGGTTGGTTACCACCGGGGTTGGTCAAGTCACCTTCGGGCGGTGTTGCTTGATTAGTTGGGGTCGACATCTCTTTTCTCCAAGCAGTTAAGCTTCAAATGGAGCAACCGGCTCTGATACCAATTGAAAGGATCTAGAGGTCGACTAGAGAGGGGGTGAATAGTCGCTCCTGAAAAATCACAACTTAAAACAAATTATCAGACCAAAGTCCGGAGTCTCCGGATATTTTTCCGGATACTCCGGGAAGTCCGGAGTATCCGGGAAAATGTCCGGATTGTCCGGGCTTTTGAGGAGACGACTAAATCAACTGCAATCAAACTTGGCCAAACTCAAATCTGTGAATATAGGATATGCAATGCAGAGATACAAGCCTGTTCCACCACTTAGAAACAGTAGGAACCTCACCACGGAGTAGATCGGCCACAAACCTTAGAAATGTACTCAAGAGGATATCAAGCATACAACAAGAGCAACAAGCACAAGAGACACAAGGGATTTGTTACCGGAGTTCAAGCTCACACCTTGAGCTCTACGTCTCCGTTGAGGAACCCACAAAGGGTGGACCTTTACACCTAGGTCACTTTCCTCCTCCTAGCGACCACAAAGATCAAGCTAGGGTTACTTACTCAATCACGGGGTAATACAAACTTCCTTGGGCAGCCACAATCCTTTGGATGCTCCAAGGCAACGCCTAGCCGGCTAGGAGCTCAAAGCTCCAAGAGTAACAAACACGAGATTGCCAACCAAGCGAAGAACGAGGTGCTCTAGAGATGAGAAATCAGCTCACTAGCACTCTTCAAGCTCTTGCTCTCAATTCCTCCTTTAATCCCCAACAAATCTCACCAAACTAAGGCCAAGGGGAGTAAAGAGGAGGAGTGAATGAGTTCTGAGTGTTGCAGGTCGAAATGGGCAAGAGAGAGGGAGTGGATAGGGTTGAGGGGGTATAAATACCTCCTCACCCAGAAAAAGAGCTGTTGCAGCTCTAAGACCCAGAGTATCCGGACCAGGCCCGGAGACTCCGGGAAGTCCGGACTGTCCGGGATAATCCCGGAGTGTCCGACCTTTCAGAGTTAGCACACTTAAGGATATCTCGGTGATCGTGCAGTGCAAGGTGTCTCTCATAGGATTTTGGTTAGTCATATAGAGCACCTTTTCAACTCTTAGAAGATACAATTCATGTCCCTCTTAATAGTACGACATTCCTAGGACTCAAATTCAAAATATAAAATAAATAAACCTCCAAGGAATCCTTCTTTTAGCATCACTTCCTTTTTATATAGCAATGAAGCGCTTAGATGCCATCTTAGAATTTTAGTACCTGCTCATATACTCAATACATCATTAGTAGCTTAATGGTCCATCATTAAATCACCAAAACCCACTTAGGGGGCCAAGATACTCTTCAGTTTGACTGAGAGAAGAGAACCTTTGAGAAGGCTCGGTCCATGGAAAGATGCATTTCTCTTCAAAACTGTATGGCAGGCTGGTATGTATACCTTAATGTGCTCCAAGTGGCTTTCATGAAACAAGGTAGTTGTTTCTCTGAAGCAAAGACATAGTTCTACAGTATGTCTTGAAGGAACACACCTATATGAGTATCGACTACTGGTCATAGTCTATAAGATTTGGGTAATCTCTAGAAAACTCGTGAAGAGACACGGAGTGTGACCCATAAGCTCCAACCCGCGGGGATGCTATGTGCAGCCAAGTATCAGTAAAGGGCTCTAGCCAAACTTAGATGCACAAAACTAGCAATTCAAGGCATAGTCCATTGTTCAGTTGCAAATAAGTGTAACTTGAGTTTCTTGTGGATGTTCAACTTAACAGTCTCCATCGCAGTACTGGTATATCGAAAACAAAAAAGGAAGATGAGAGCATTTCCAATGTGGCTTATAATTCTTGGTGGGGATTGTTAGAATAAATGGGCCTAGAGCCATTTATTACAATAATGAAAGAATTAAAGCCCATTTATTTAATGCTAAGGAAAAGTGAGAAATACCAAATAGGTATTTGAGGAGTCTCCCATCCAACTTATGAGGTAGCCTTTCGGTACACCTCTTGTGAAGTTGAATAAAGGAGATAGGCGTGCCACACGCGCGCGTGCGCGCTTGCTCGCCGCGTCGCGCCGGGTCGAGGCCGTGGCCGTGGCCGTGGCGTGGCGTGTCGAGTCGAGTCGAGTCGAGTCGGACGGACGTAGCATCTTTTTGCTGTTGGCTGTTGGAAAGGAATACTGACGTCTTAACCGTGGACGCCCCTCCTCCTCCTGCTCGGATCACCAATTCAGACTAAGGTACTCCTGTTCAGGAGACCTCTCCCTCTCTCACTCTGTTTGCTCCTTCTTTTGCATTCCCATCGCCTGCACTGCGCGCACGGTACCAGCGAGAGCAGAGCCTTCGGAACCTCGTCCTGCTACTGAGATCCTGCTCGGGATAGGTGAGCGATAAGGTTTTTGGGGAGCGTCTTCACGCGAATGCTCGCTCCCGTACGACTACTTCCTCTACATCGACTCCGAACGACTACTTCCTCTACAGCCGGGTCTTCACTGCGATCATCTTCCTGCACTGAATTCATACGGCTACATCGACTAAGGTCACTCTACGATCAGTATGACTGATCCGAGTGATATCGGAACTTCGGGTGACCCCGTCACCCGACCTTCCACGGAGTACATTCTTAAACTGGTATTCATGCTTATTAGTTGTATAATTATGAATAGGTTTATATTTAATTGTTGTTTAAACATGAACATTTGCACATGGATTGTTTCACTCATCGTAATATTGAAATGTCTATTTAGTTATGGAATTAAAATATATCGGAATATTGCCTATCATCTAACAATAATTTCTCCCAGCTTCTTCCGTTCTCCGATGGCGATCTACTCCGACGTCAACAGAGAGGCTGAGAAGACCTGTCCAGAAGTCGAGGGTCGGCGCATCGTCGTCTTCTTCGGGTGATGATGCTGTTGACTCTATTAATCTCGAGGAAGATGATCTTTGTGGAAATCTGAGCTTTGCTCGGGTTGCCAGCGGTGGAAACGAAGGATGCGTTGTGGGTACTGGAGTTAGCCGATGCGCCTGGGAGGTAGTGTACTCGGCTTATTCGCCTAACAGTAAGTCATCCTCTACGGCCTCTACCTTGTGGAGATTGGCTCTGGTGCCCGACGACGATTGGGAAGCGGCCTCGGCGGTGGTGACGAACAGATCTCTGAAGGTTTTGAGGAAGATGAACAGAAATTTTGGACGACTTCTTTGTAATTTTTCTTTTCTTTGAAGTCTTGTTTCTAATAGAACCGGTGTGATGTGCTACGATTAATATATTTTTCCTTCTAAAAAAGAGGGTGAACGACCGGGCGGTGGCGTGAGGACCGGGGCCCGGGGTTGTGGCGCCACGGCGCGGCGGGGTGGTGCCGGTGGTGAGGAGTCGTGAGGTTTTTTTTTCGTGCACGAGACCTTTGACATGGCGCAGACTTGTGGGGAAAGCCCAAAGATTTTCGCTGGTCGTGTGTGTCACGTCGTATAAAATAAAAGAATACTAGCGTGTCGCTGGCTCAGCATTATCCGTGTTCGCGGGATACGGGTACACGGGATCCTTGTTTTACGGGTTAGCCCTCCCCGCCGGCCCATGCGTTTCAATCTCATGCAAGAATTTGGGGGCTCTAGCTCTAGCGGCGGCTACAGTAGGTCGCGTGTATCCATCGGGGCGCATGCGTCGGACGGGACGGACGGATGGAGACCAGTTCAGTTCGTGCGATGGGTTGATGTACACTAATAGCAACTCGTACCAGGTGCGGCGCTGGGGGAGTGGATCGGTGGACCATCTATCGGGCTGGACAGGCACGTCATGGGGTTGGAACTGATGATATGTGTGTGTCCCTAGCTCCGATCCTGTGTTTCTGCTTCTTGACGTAAGATATGGAGATGTTTTATGTGTCCTACTCCTATGTAAAACCTGTGCTACCAGGCCGGAGTGAAATCCTAATTCGTAAGTATATATAGTATTATTGTCAAGTACTGATGGGTGCTACTTAGGTACTCTAACTACTAGGTTAGAGTAGAGGTCCTTTCAAGTATTAGCATTTCTAATACCAAATAAATACAGTAATACTTAAAATATGAATTTCTCGGTAAACTAACTAAAACTATTTTTATGTTATAGATCGTAGTGAGTTTTTTAAAAATAAATTTGATAAGTTAACTAAACCTTAACTTCGACCAAATGAAAACTTTAAACACCCTATTTTTTAAAATGTGAGAATACACGAAGGTGTGGAGTTTAATTGAGATTTATGGGCCCGCGCGCTAGCCCAGCAGCCCTCACCTCCAAAATACTCTTAGATCCACCAGCTAAATTTATGGATTCAAACGTGCTAACTAAAAATAGAAGCTAAACCTCTCCTTGCTAATTGGCAACCTAGCTAAAACCATCTAAATGGTGGGCTAAAAGACTGAAATGCCCTCACTTATTCCTCAAATTTTCCACGACCTTATTACTTGAAGGATATTACGGTCACAAAGTAGCAATTAACTCATAAATATAAATGCTATCTCCAACAAAATCTCCATTTTCGACTTTCTATCTAGCTTTCCATAAAGATTCCATTTCATATTGAGCAGTTCACTCGAATAGACTTTCCATTTATCACTCTTTAAATTCCAATAGTTACATTTCAACTCTATTCCACTTCACATTAACACATGGGTTCCACATGTCACCCCACACTTGGCACGCTAGTTTGGTTAACTGGACTGGCTAATCAAGTTTGGCTAGCGAGGGGGCAATTCGGAGAGCTGGATGGCTTGGCGAGTTTGACGGCTAGTGTGTTGGAGATTTATTTTGGTGTTGAGTAACTAAAATTTGGTTTGGCGAATCATTTAGCTAGTCCCATAGAGATGATAGCTAGTTAAACTCTAGCCGGCTAAAAGAGTTTTTACTTTTTAGCTAGCTAAAGTATAGTTGGGTGTATCCAAACACAACTAATCACCAAAGCACAAAGTATCTCTACCATTGCTCTTCTGCATTGTGTTTAGTTCGGTAAAAAGTGTTGAGGGTGTAACGGATGAATAGTGGGTGTTTAGTTCGGTTGAATTTGGTGTGGATGTGATGGGTGGATATTGGAAAGATTTGCATTGTGCCGCATGCGTAGAGACATGATGTGACAGGTAAATAGTGAAAAGTTGCCGGAGGTGTTTATTTTGGTTGAAAAGTGGTGAAGATGTGACGAGTGAATAATGAAAAATTAACAAATTCAACGAACTAAAAATACCAACGGTAACAAATTAAAAAAACTGCCAAGCTCTCTGCCACCAAGTACGTGCATGTCGGCGACTCTTCTTTGTATTAGCGAGCAAGTACCGGGTAATAAAGCTGAAATTATGTGGTTGCACATGCTCATGTTTCAAAATATAGTACCACTAGCGGTACCATGCATGATTAAGTTATGAGTGATACTGGCACCTATTATCATGAAAATTCGGTACGAATCCAAGTACTTCTTAAAAACCTCTTGGCCCGTTTTTAAATCCCTTGTACGTGGGCTATTAACAATTCAGGATATTTGCTAATCGAGTACTCGTAGTAGGTTTGCAATTGGTTTGTACACGACAATCAATCGCAGTTAGTAGTACACAATTATATATTTGACAATATCATTTTATTTTGTCGGGAAGCTACGTATCTAATAATGCCAGCTTCTCGATCTATTATTCTAGACTTAATGCTCGGGAATAAAGGGAGATAGCAGCACAGCCTTTTTTTTAAAAAAAAATCTAGAAGGAAACGAGAACAAATCTTTTCGTTGTCCATATTGTGGCTGGTTCTTGTCCCATGTCAAAAAGATCTACTACTACTAGAACGCTAGCACCCAGCAAGATTTTTCAGGGGCGAAAAAAAGCACACAGATTTGAGATTTCAGCAGTCCCCGGTGTGTGTGTGTCCAAGAAGCATGACGCATGCTCTACGTCCGTCGTCCGTCCCGCCACCACGGGCCCACGGCCTCATTCATGGTCATGGGGCCGTCGGGCGGGGTCCTCACGGCGGCCCATGAAGCTCTAGCCACCGCGCCCACACCACACGCAGGCAAAGCCTGCACGCACAGCCTCCATTTTTAGCGGTGGTAGCCTAGCGTCCCGTCCCGTTTCAAAAGGAGGGAGGGGGGCCATGCTGTCGTGTCGCTTCGGACTGCAGCCAAGTCGCTTCCATTTTCCTTTCATCCACGAGGTTAAACGGACTAATGCGCGGTAGGACAGGCACCATGACTGCCGCTAGCTAGCTAGCTAGCTGCCAAGCTAAGGCGTGGCCCAAAGCCTCCTCGTGTAGAGGGGCGCTTGGCTGGGCAGCGGGCGCACACGGAAATGGCCAAAAACCCCGCCAGCAGGCTCACGTGGTACTGTACGTACTACGTCCGGCAAACGTAGCGGCGTGCCGGCGTCCGCCATTTATGACGACGCCGGAGTTGGTGGCCTCGCTTCAATAGCTGCCGCCAGCGCCAGGGGGCGCCCGCGCGGCATCTCCACGCGCCGGCCGCCCGGGCTGCGCCGTGCCTGATTGCCTGTGGCTGTGTGCTGCCCCCGCTCCTACCCCGCGCGCGGAGCCAGCCCATGGTACGGCGGTGGCGCTTTGCGTGTGTAATTGCACGTTTGCACGCGCCCGCGCGGTCACAACCGGCCGACCGACCCCTGGACGGAGCCGGACCGCGCGGAGCGGAGGGAAGAAGCCGGGCAGGCGGTTGTTGGTTGTCCCCTGGCTAGCGCCCTGCCGGCCGGGCGAATCAGGACGACGACGGATCAATCGAGCGAGTTCCAACAAGTCCCATGCAACTGTAGCACTCGTGCCGATGCATGGCCACACGTCGAACACGAGAAGATACTGTTAGCGCATAGTCCCTCCGTCCGCGCGCGCTAGCGCTACCCCCGGCCCCATGCATGCAGGGTACATAGTAAACGGAGAGATCGAGGCCAGGAGCCCGCCCACCGGCCGGCCGGACGCCGCGACTGTGTCCGGTAGCTAGCGCGCGCGCGCGGTGGGTGTGACGTCGGCGTCGCGCTCGCTATCACCTCACCTCTCGTGGTACGTACGCCGTGATGCCCATCTCCAAACAATGCAACCACCACCCCGGCCGGCCGATGAAAAGAAAAGAAAAACGATATATATGCGATGGTACGATACGCCCTGTTCGTCTGGCTTATCAGCCACCAGCCAGTAGTACTTTTCTCTCATAACAAATCAGTCACCAGCTACCAGTCAGTAGTACTTTTCTCTCAGAATAAATCAGCACCAGCCACCTGCCGTCAGCCAGACGAACAGGCCGGCGGTCGTCGTCGTACGTCGTCCACCTCGGGACCGTCCGTCCGTCCCCGTGGCGCCAAAGTCACTCGTCGCAGGGCGCACGAGGTACAGCCACACGCATCAGCAGCTAGCGACGGGATCGGAGATAGATGCATGCATGCAGGGGCCAATGGCGCGTCTCCATCTCTGTTGCTGTTGAGCTCCCAGCACCGTGCAATTTATCCCAGGTCCCAATCTTTCTCCGACGTCGATCCGGCCGGGCGCGCGTAGTACCAGTGCTGATGCGGTCCGGTTCACCAACACTTTCCCCCAAGTGTTTGACAGTAGCCGGGCAATCGTTTTTCGTTTCCCGTCGCGCGGCCGATATCTCCGGGGGCAGCTGGCTAGCATCCGATGCAACGGCCGGCCGGGCGCGCGCGCGTGCAGAATGCCCTCCCACTCCCTGCTTTCCACCAGACGATCACCATGCATGCAGAGCCGGCGGCCTACCTGTAAATCTAAGCTAGTGGACATGACATGACTGGCTCGGAGCAAACACTTTTGTTTGGGGGGAAGATAACAAAGCTAAGCAGCTATAGAAGCTAGTAGTATGTAGTAGCCCAAGCAGCAAGGCGCGCGTCTCGGCAGATTTCATCTGCAATGCAATGCAAAAGCACGTTCTTGTGGCGGCCGGGTGACGTAGCGCAGGAGGAAAAGCACGTCCTACCAACCAGCATTAAAGCTCGGTTTTGATGGGAGACACACACACTGCTATGCACACGTAGAGACAAGGTGAATAAAGTATCGTGCGTAATGACGTGGATCAAAGGCGTTTCGAAGGGATCAGATTCCCCATGATTGTGCGGGGCGATCCATCGATCGATCGCATGTCAGGCAGGCAGACGATGGAGCTCCGATCCAGCCTCCAGGATTAGGAGCAAGCCGATGCCAAAGAACAAAAGGAGGCTGAAGCTTCCTCGGGAGATAAAAGGCACAGGCCGGGACGGACGAGCGAGCGAGGACGACGGCGATGGCTCGACGAGCGAGCATTTAGGCGAGTGGATTGAAGGGATACCTGGACGCCCTGCCTCGCTCCATCCATCGTGCTCCTCGCACGCGCCATGCATGCACTTCATTTCGATTACAGGTGGGAATGGTAATAAGAGCTAGGCAGGAAAATCTATCAGAGGATGATACGGTGTCCACGTCTTGGACACACACTATATCCTCGGTCATGATGGAGCGAGACAAAATCCGTAGGCGTAAAGGGAAGGTGCTATGCTAAAGCTACATCGATAGTACGCTACGCACACTGCTCATGGATTCGTTTTCATTGATTAGGAGCAGTGTGGTAAGGTATGTGTAGCTGTCTGTCGCCCTTGTTGTTGTTGCGCTGATAGATAGCCCCAAGCGAGAGAGAGAAAAAAAAGAGAAGCACGAAAAGGAAATATATACGCACAAAAAGAGTACACAGGGACGACAGGGCCCCTACTACTACAGTCCAAAGTAGAGATGGTCCTTGGTTCTAGACTAAAGCTGACCGTGTAGTAGAGCGCGCCTGAACAAAGCACGGGAAAATGAAGGATGAAAAAGAGGCTCCGAACAAAGCAGTGGCGAGGATTCAGCTACGAGAGAGAGAAAAATTCTCGCGTGCTCAATTACATCACCGTCGGCGTCGCCCGTCGATGTATGGATGGTCATGGAAACATGCATGCATGTCGCCGTTGTTGCGGCGGTTGGTCTCTCGTGATTTTTACACGGCGAGTGCGTGGTGCGTGTCAACGTATGTACGGGCGCCACCGCCTGGGGCAAACCTGCGGCGTCGCGTCAGGCGTCACCCCACCGGCGGCGGCCCAACCGAAGCCCCGCTGCGTGCGTGCTGTATGCAAAACTCGCTTCACTTTGGCAGAGATCGCACGATGAAGCAGCTCCAAAACCCCGGTCGGGGAACCAAAGGAGAGGCCGACGGTTGCCGAGGGAATCCTACATGCATGCATGGAGTACCTCCCTACAAGCGTGCAAAAGGCCGGGGGGGCAGTGGAAAACGGGAATCCGATCCTTATCTCGTGAGGGCGGCGTTCTACAGGGCAGGCAGAGGTACGAGGCCGGCAAGCAGCAGCAGGTCCCAGCTCCGGCAGAGGCAATGAGGCATCCACCACGAGTGTGCGCACAGTGCAGCACGGTGTCGTTCCCGGCCTGATACGATTACGCATGCATGGCAGGGGGGGCCAGGTCAACTTCGATAAGGTGCGAAACACTAAAGCAGTAGGTGAAAGTTAATGCCACGTACTAGTAGTACGTGTAATGAGTTGCTTTTTGTACTGGGGCATCGATCTGGACCCAGAACGCGCGCTTCTGTGGCAAAGCATCTATAGATGGCCAGGCTTATGGGCCAGTCCAAAGCACAAGTTTTTGGTCCGACACGAGCACGGGCCCAGCACGATGGCTTCAGGCCTGGGTCGGCACGAGCACGACGTCGGGCTAGTGCTGGGCTGTGATCTCAGCCCTTAGTGCCGGCCCAACACGGCACGAACCTTCTTGGCACGAAGCGGCACATGAGCAGGCACGAGGCCCAATGGCCCAGCCGGCCCAGCACCGGCCGTCGTCGCGGCCACGGTAGATCTCCCTCGTCGGCTCCATGGATCCATGGAGCGGGGAGCTAAGCAGGTCGCGAGCGAGCTCCGGCACAGCGGCCTCTTCTTCCTCCCTCTGACGCTGCGGCTCTTCTTCCTCCTCGCCGGCCACCCTCGTCGGGCCACGGGCTGGCACGACCCAGATGGCCCGTCGGGCCAGTTGCCGTGCCTCGGGTCGGCCCAGCACGAAAAAATAGCCTTGGGCTAGTGATGGGCCGCGAGTTCAGCCCATAGTGCCGGCACGGCATGAGCACGAAGGCCATGGACCGCGTCGGGCTGGGCCGTTTCGTGTCTGGGCCGCATCGGGCTGGGCTGAGCTGGGCGGGCCAAATGGCCATCCATAAAAGCATCTAGACTCTCTGTTAGGCCCCGCACACAGAGCACGGAAGCCGGAAGGAATGCTGCGTTGTTCGGGCAGGCAGCACCATGCATTCACTGTAGGGTTGAAAACAGACGGTTTGTATCTCGTTCCGTTCCGACCGTTTTTCTACATTATGGTTTTATTCCCGTTTTTACCGAATTATAAAAAATTGTCAGATTCAATTAATTTTAATGTCATTCTTCATTATTTTGTAGTAGTTACCTTCATAAATGTAGAAAAATCCCGTTCCGTTCCGACTATTTTTCTACATTTATGATTTCGTGTTCGACCTTTTTCGACTGTTTTCATCCCTATTCACTGTAGTGGTACGTGCCAAAACTCCTTTTACAGCCCAGTGCACATAGTACTAGGGCTCATGGCTGATGGCTGACTCAAATGTTCAGATGAGTTCTTATTGTGGACCAAGAGGCAGTGCTGGGAGGATTTTTTTATTTTAATCTTTTTAAACTAAAATTTTAAAAATAACTCACTCCAAACTATATTTACAAGAACTAGTCCTTTTGGTCGCGCCAAGCTCCGTGACGCGACTAATACTTGAGTCACGCGCTTATGTGGCAGACTGAGTCACGCCAGACGGTCTGGCGTGACTCACGTAAGAGCCACGGTGGGCGTGACTCGCTGTCCACCAGTCTGGAACGGGGAGTTCCAACTCTCATTTAGCTGTGTTTCCTTCATCATTTAATTAGCAAATGAACTTCTAAATTTATGAAACTTGAGATGTAAGATGTATAGAGTGCATACTTTTCATTTTAACTATTTGCACTCCAAAGTTGTATATAAGATGTATAGATGTAAGAGAGGTTTAAAGTTGGAAAGTTGTGCTGTTTTACAACTGTAGAAAAACAACACAACTTTCCAACTTTAAGCCTTCCTTAAATTATGAATTCTTTATTTTTTGACAAACAACTTATCCAAAATTCTCTATAAACATCCAAATTCACTTGTAGTCCAAAAAATGTCTAAGGTCTTAATGTAAAATTTTTCAAAAAGTAGGTCTAAATTTGACTAGTTGGCTCTGTTTTCAGACTTAGCACATTTGATGTGTTGATCCAATAACACTTAGCCTATTTCGAAAATGGATTTCTCATTGTTATCCACAATGGTTTGGAGTACAAATAGTTAAAATGGAACATATACACTCTATAGATCATACACCTCGAATTTCACAAATTTAGGAGTTCATTTGCTAATTAAAATGAAGAATGAAACACGGGTAAATGAGACCTGGAACTCCGAGTCCAAATAGAGGACTGATCCGGTCACGCCACTTACCGCGTGGCTTGACTCGTTCGTGAGTCACCACGCTGTGTGGCGTGACTAGGTTTGTCACGTCAGTTGCGACTTTTTCTACTGCCAACGTGTACATTAGTCACGTCATCGCATGTGGTGTGACTCAACTGTTAGAGATGGGTTATTATTAAACAATTAGATTAAAAAAGATTAATATAAAAAAAAGTTCGTGCAGAGAGAGAGAGAAAGGTATGTAGGGGGGCCGTAGGGAGAAAACCTAACATGGGGAAAACGATGTCGCGTGGGAACGCATTCGTACATCAAGACGGCAATAGTGCGAGGTGCGAGCAGAAGGTCTGCCACACGATGGACGGCTGGCATGCTCTCGATCGGCCCCTCGCGGTAAGAGGTTTTGTGCAATTCTAAAAACGTGTTTGGAATGCAGAGCATTGAGATGAAAATGAACCAAGTTTCATTTCAATCGCTCTCATTTCACCACAATACTCTTCTTCGGAAACAAACCCTCAGCCGGTGTGGTGCCCACGTGGTTTCTCCGTCGACAGGGCGCTCTCGACGGTCACAAACTCACAACCCATCCGTCCAGTAGTAGTCCCTCCACCATGTACTATTCGATGAAAAGAACAGAAAAGCGAGCGAGGGGCGTAAAACGCCGAAGCGAAACGAGCTTGTCATCACGACATTCACAGTGCAACTACCGCAGCTCGGTTCGTTCCATCCACATGTGCGGGCGAGGCACATGGCACCACGTGTCAAACTGCGATCGGGACGGAAGCGCGCGCCTTCTTGTGGTTTCAGACGGCCGACGGCGCGGCTGGAACGCGAGCATGCCGCCGATGCAGCCGATCGGGACGGTGGCCGCGTGGCTAGCGAGCGCCGGCGCGCAGTGGCCCTGCCGGGCTTGGCGTCTCGGATTCTCGGCAGACCCACGCGATCAGCTAGCGCTGCAGCAGGAGCGCGCGCGTGTCGGGGCACAGCGATCCGTCGGCCGGCCGGGCCAGGGATGTGGCCTTGGCCGCGGTGACTGACACTGCTGGGCTCGCGCGCGGCTCCTGTTCCGGGACGGGTTCGATGGATGGACGGGAAAGGGATGGGAGGGGGGTCGGTCGTCGGGCGGCGTTAATAAATGGCTGTGGAGCACGGCGGGACGTCTGGGGGCTCCGGGCAGCTATGGACCAGCTGGACGGCCGCCGTGCTGGTCCGGACACCGGAGCAAGCGAGCAGGGGCAGGGGGTCGATGGTTGGATGCTGCACGAAGCAGTGTTCGCCGCAATCAAGACTGTACTGTACCTGGAGGAGGAGGAGGACCACGTCACGACTATCCGCCCAGTCAACCACGTCACGTGTACTTTTCTTTTTGCATTTTTTCGGCATGTTATTTTTAGCACGGGAGCATGTAAAAGGTGTTGGAGCACCTGAACTTGTCTCCTGCTGAGCCTACGTTGCTTAACTTACGGTGAGGATGGTACCACGAAACTTTTTCCTCATGCTCGAATTTCAGTACTAAAGTAACGAAATTACAAAGTTCAGAGTAACCATTGAGTACGACGACTTACAGCAAACTAGAGACGTGACAACTCCACTTACAGAAACCCTCCTCTGAGAGTGACACTCAAGGTCCTCCCAGATGAAACAAAGACAGACAAAAAAACGCCATTCGCTCCAGTAAAATCCAGTTACCGCGAAACCTGAGAACACGAGCCGGTGAGTCTCTAAAATGTGATGCGCATGGAGAGTAGGGTTTTTTATACCAACCGAAACCGCAATTTAAACCGCGGTAACCGCTCAAAACGTTGCGGTACGGTTTCGGTTTGGTGCGGTTTGAAACCGCTAGGGTTTCAAAATTTGAAAATTAAATTTTAAAAATAAAAAATTCCCAAAAAATTCATAAAATACTTCGAGTTGCGTAGATTCTAATGGTGTCAAAATTATTTAAAAATTCGTTGATTTAGCATATTTTATGAGCATTAGAAGATAAATCAAAAAAGAAAAAACCAGCCAAACTTGTGTGATCAGGATTCAGGAGAAGAAGCCAAACTTGTGTGAGGTTGTGTACCAATTTCAGATGTGCAAAAATGAGATGGAGTCTTTCTTTCGAAGAAATGTGTCGACATGGATGGAATGAGTATAAATCCAAACCGGAGCGGTATAAATCCAAACCGTTGCGGTAAACCGGTCAAACCGTCCGGTAAACCGATCCAATTTTCAGTCACCGATTTAAATTCAAACCGGAGCGGTATAAATCCAAACCGGAGCGGTAAACCGTTCAAACCGCTCGGTTAGCCGCCACAAACCGTTTGTATACGCCATTTTGGTTTGAAATTTGAATTCGAACGGTTTTTAATGGTAACCGCTCAAACCGTAGCGGTTAGCCGCTACCGAGGACCGGCGGTTTAAATTAAACGGTCGGTATAAAAAACCCTGATGGAGAGGTACACGCGAAACAGAATCTGAATTCCGAAAACATCTCACGAGAGGCTGAAGGAATGGCCAGACAGCCGCACACTTTGTGGCAGCAAATTAAAGCACACTGTTAGGCAGTCAAAACACGAATGATACTTCCACGCAAGATCCACGCCCATTTCATTCACACATTTAAAGTGCATTGCAATGTTGCATGCCTGCTTGCCTTTGATGACATGACCACCCCTCCGGGCCGCCATGCCATGCAAGGCCAAGGCCAACCACCCCGCACCAGGCCGGAAGCACCACCAGACGAAGCTCAACACCACAATGAATGGGCGTGATCCCAGCGAGGAGGGTCAGGGGCGGAGGACATCAATCCCTAATGTGGCAGCAGCATCGCTGATTGACATGGCAGCGAAAAGTGAAGGGAACGGCAGTCTTTACCAACCTGTCTCCACAAAGGAGCAAGGGAAACCATCAATGTGCCACCACTGCAACTGCAAGCAAATGAATGAATGAATGAATGGGGGGCTTGTAAAACATTTCAGAGATTACAAACGGGCCCGTCCAAAACACGATGCCAGGAAACTAGTAATGATTACTCGATGCACATTGCAGCGTATGCCGACAGCCGCGAATACACTGCAAAAGTATACCTACCGGTATAACTTTAGTATGCCACTAACACACAGTATCTTGCTGCGATCTGTGTATCAAAGAACTGAAACAAAAATAAAGGTATACTCAACAGCAAATAGGGGACGTTTCTTTTGAGTAAATAGTGACTTTTAACAGCAGAGTGCCGCACACATGACCCAACACCACCACAGCAAGGAAGGAGCCAAGGAAGCACAGCGGGGGCGGCGGCATCGAACATACAGACGATCCACGCCGATCGAACGCAGCCCAACATCTAAAAAAGGCTCCCAGAGATTACTACCCACCCGGCCGATCCACCAGGCAGCCCAAGAAAATGAAGTCTCCAATGATAAATGGGCCTATTGGGCCCTCTCCATAGTTCGTATCAATAAGGAAAAAGTCCATTCCACAACTCTCATCTACAGACGTTGTCTGGGGTTTAACCCTCAACCACAAAATCAGATATTGAACACAACGAATTATCAAAACTAAGGCTGGACGCCGAGCCAGCTCGGCTTGGCTCGGCTCGGCTTGGTTCGGCTCGTTAGTCTAACGAGCTAGCTCGGTTTGGCTTGTTAACAAAACGAGAAAAAAAATAGCTCGGCTTGGCTCGTTAGTAGCTCGAGCTAGCTTGTTAGGCTCGCGAGCTGGATGTGAATTTAGAATTAACATCTCAATATACATAAAATATTATTTTAGAAAAATAATTATAAAGTTCTAAATGTTAAATTTCAAGTGTATGGAGCACCGTTATATTCACTATGCAAATTTAAGTTTGACTTGGAAATCTAGATTTAGCTTGGTGTTGATATCTCGGCTTCTTATGTTGAATCTTTTGCTTTCTAGCTCGTTTGGCTCGCGAGCAGCTTGCGAGTTGGCTCGAGCCAGCTCATCAACAAAACAAGCAAAAATAGTTTCTTGGCTTGTCACAAATTTGATCGAGCCGAGCCGAGCCGAGCCGAGTCAAGCTACAAGCGTGTCGAGCCAGCTCACGAGTTTCTGGCTTGCGGTCCAGCCCTAATCAAAACCGTCTGATTTACCCCCCTCAGTGGATTTTGAGGTGGTTTTCGCATACGTGGCGCCATGTCATGGTGGTTTTCGCATACGTGGCGCCATGTCAGCCAAATAGCGGATCAAAAGGAAAAGACGGAAGGGGGCTAAAGGAAAATTACCATCTTCTCACGGGGAAATAGAGGAGCGGATGGGGGCGGTCTGGCCGTCGGCGGCGGCGCTCACCGCCGTCTCCGGGCACCACGGCGGTCGGGCAGAGGGGAAAAGAGGGAGGGAGGTGGAGGTCCGAGCTCGCCCACGGCTTCCGCCCCATGCGCAGTACCACAGCGGCCGACACCCCTCCCCATCTCTCCCTCCTCACTGCTCCGCCCTCTCCCCCGACTAAGTGCTCTGGGATTCGGCGGCCAAATCCGGCGCATCCACCTCGAACTCCTCCTCTCCGGCGCCGGCTTCCTTCCCCGGCTTTGCTCCTCCGGTTGGTGGAGCCAGCCGCACCCATCCTCGTCGCGGCGAGCCATGGTGGCGGGAGGAGGCCGGTGTCAGGCGTGTCGACGGGGATCGACCTTCTGCTGCTGCTCGTCGATGACCATGGCTACCCCGCGCAGGAACCCGGCCACGCCGGCGGGGTAGGCAAGGTAGGGACGCCGCGGCCCGCCAGCGGAGCTCCCTCATGCCCGTTCTCGAGCTCCTCTTGCCGTTGTGCGGACGGGGCGCTGGCTGAGGCCCTGCTCCCGCTCGCCTGTGCTCTGCTCCCTCCGCTGCGCGGATGACAACGAGGAGCAGGGGAGGCCGGGCTGCCGGAGCGGCTCCTCTGCGACTCTGCGTGGATCGGGGGGCGGCGGGGACGAGGTGACAGCAGGCCTCCTGTGCGCACTACTCGACGCTTGGGCTGGGTGGCCGCCGGCGCGAGGGAGGTCCTCGCACTCGCAGCGACCATCGGCGCGAGGGAGGTCCTCGCACTCGCAGATCTCCTCTCTGCAGCTCTCTCTCTCCCCCCGGCAGTGGCCGGCGCGAGGGAGGTCCTCTCACTCGCAACGACCGTCGGAGATGGCGGTGGCAGGGGTCCTCCCTCTCTCTATTGGCCGAGCTCCGCCATCTCCTCGAGCTCGTCGCCTAGAGGAGGCCGGCGAGCTACGCGGTGAGGAGCCCTCCTCCCTGGAGCGTGGCGAACGCGGCGAAGAGGAGCATCACCGCGTGCGTCGCATCCTGGACTCGTCCTCGACGCGTCTATCTCCCGACGAGCCATCCACGGCGCGACGACGACTTTATCAGCTCCGTCCGTTTCGAGCTCGGGCGCGAGGGCAGGTTGCGGCGCACATGCGAGGAGGCGGACGACGACCTTGAGGTGGTGAAAGGGGAGAGATAAAGAGATAGGCAAAAGATGGTGACGTGGATTCCGACTTGTGGACCCATTGTGCCACGTAGGCGAAAACCATTCCGAAAACCATCGAGAGGTGTAAATTGGACGATTTTAATAGTTCGTGGGGTACTGAATACTTGGTTTTGTGGTTGGAGGTTGAAACCCAAACAGCGTCTGTAGATGAAGGTTGTGGAATAGACTTTTTCCTATCAATAAATGGGACAATGGGCTGGGCTAAGCTGTCTTTCTCACATTGCAAAGGAAACTTACCTGGGCTAAAAGACAGTTCAGTTCAGACTACGACCCATATGCAAGCCCGGCCTGTGAGACAGCAGCCACCACCAGGCAGGAAACCTCCTTAATTTGCAGAAAACCCTAACATGCCTGATTCTTGCAAGGGCAACCTGATTATTTTGTTATGTTTGCTTTTTTCGTTATTTGTTTTGTTCCGTTGAGTCGGCTTCAGAATACTGAAACTCCATCGGATGTCTTGTGAAAGGGACGACCAAGACTTATGGGAATCAAAATGTGCTGCTCAAATTCCCCAAATTTCAAATTTCTTCGGACCCAAATTCCTCGATCAAAATGTGCTGCTCCTGCCGAGCCATACGGTCAAAGCTAGGGCAAATCGACCCCAAAACGAAAGGGACACGTGCTGGGGTCAACTGCCGGCGGCTTCACCAGCTCCGGTGTCGCCACTCGCCACCTACTCCGCCGCGGCGCCGCCGTCCCCATCTACAACTACCCATTTCCGCTTCGCCGCAGCGCCACATCCAGCGCCGAGCAACACAGCCCGCTCCCCTTCGACACCCACAGAGTCCCAGATCAAGAGGCATTTCGTCGAGCACCACGCCCCCCGTCGCAGCCATGCTCCTCACGAAGCCCCACCCCTCATCCCTCGCCGCCCCCTCCGCGGCGCTCCCGAAGCATGGCCCGACCGCTACCCGCGTCGCTACGCCCCTAGCCCGCCGAGGCCTCCGCGTCTCCGCCGCGTCCGTGGCGACGGCGCAGCCCGCACCGGCGTCCCCGGCGGCGGCGCTGAGCCGCGTGGACGTGTTGTCGGAGGCGCTCCCGTTCATCCAGCGGTTCAAGGGGAAGACGGTGGTGGTCAAGTACGGCGGCGCGGCGATGAAGTCGCCGGAGCTGCAGGCGTCGGTGATCCGGGACCTGGTCCTCCTGTCCTGCGTCGGCCTCCGCCCCGTGCTCGTCCACGGCGGCGGGCCCGAGATCAACTCCTGGCTGGCGCGCGTCGGCGTGGAGCCGCAGTTCCGCAACGGGCTCCGCGTCACGGACGCGGTCACCATGGAGGTCGTGGAGATGGTGCTGGTCGGCAAGGTCAACAAGCAGCTCGTCTCCCTCATCAGCCTCGCGGGGGCCACCGCCGTCGGCCTCTGCGGCAAGGACGCGCGCCTCCTCACCGCGCGGCCCTCCCGCGACGCGGCCTCCCTCGGCTTCGTCGGCGAGGTGACGCGCGTCGACCCCTCCGTGCTCCAACCAATCATCGCGTCCGGCCACATCCCGGTCATCGCCACCGTGGCCGCGGACGAGGCCGGGCAGGCTTACAACATCAACGCGGACACGGCGGCCGGGGAGATCGCGGCGGCGATCGGCGCCGAGAAGCTGCTGCTGCTCACCGACGTGTCAGGCATACTCGCGGACCGGGACGACCCCGGGAGCCTGGTCAGGGAGGTGGACGTCGCCGGGGTGCGGCAGATGGTGGCCGAGGGCAAGGTAGGCGGCGGGATGATTCCTAAGGTGGAGTGCTGCGTCCAGGCCATCGCGCAGGGGGTGCACACCGCCAGCATCATCGACGGCCGCGTCCCGCACTCGCTGCTGCTCGAGATCCTCACGGACGAGGGCACCGGCACCATGATCACCGGCTGAAGCTCAGAAAGCTTGCCGTGACTCGTGAGCCTTTGCCATTTGTATGCGTGAGGGGTTGGTGACATTGGGCAGAAATGTTTTGCAGTCACACACGCACCCAAGTGTTTGCGAACTTCACAGAACCAAAGAGTGTTATTCCTTGACTGAATCAAATCAAATTCAGCTTGCATCTTTATTTATACAAATAATTTTATCGATGGAATTTATGTGTTTTTTTACTTCAACGCTTCTGTGGCTCCATGGGGGTTGAGCACACACAGATAAGTAAAGAGTAAAGACCCAGAACAACAACATTGCCTGGCATGATCTGCCAGGTAAAATGATACAGCTAAACAATACTGCAATGTATAATTCCGTGTGGACCTAAGTTTCGAAGCTTGGTTTGTTCTAGTACAAAACATGTACAGTTGACTTGCAGAATGCCAGAATCTCGCATCACCACACTTTGAAATCCCAATGTTCTGAACTGTAGCCAAAACCACCAGGGAAAAGCATAAGCACGCCGAATGCAAGGATAATAACATTAATATGGGATAATGTCGTGGTTCCCCACAATCACACAGTGGCAACTACAAATTCTACGACTGTCAAGGCTGCCACCACCAATCTTGATTTAACTAACTGACTACTAGAGTTGCTCCCGTGTGCAGTCAAGAGACAACGAAACATAGAAATGTAAAGTCGACGGATTGTTGTGCTCACTTGATACGAGCAATGGCCACCACGATGAAGACAAACACCGTGAGCATGAACGACACCTTCACTGCATCTATGTATGCATCTGGCTTCTCTTCATCCTCTTGAGGGTGGATCAGCATGTTGAATATCTTCATTACGTTCTCAAGAAATTCAACAATTTTTGCCTGGGCACTGTCTAGGATCCACTTAAGTACTTCAGCAGGGCCACCAGTGTTTCCCTTTCTATCATTTTCTTTTCCTGGACGATGAGGTTAATAGAAATAACTCGAAATAAATTGATAGAAAAGAGAAGTGGTAATCTAACAAACGCAGTGAATATTTCTTGCAAATGTTACACAGCTAAAAGTGTAGATGGTTGTCAGAGTACTGCTTGGAATTTTAACAAATGTAACATTTTATAACCATACAGAGTGCGTGAAAATTTCGTGCAACATACCATCGTGTAAAGATCTCCTGAAATCTTGAACTGCCTCATTATTCATGACAGCATTCCAAACAGCCTTATCGCATGACAAAGACATAACCATTTTCTGCATGATGAACAAGGCGAACACATTAATGGAGAGATAAGCTGTTCAGAAACTTCCAGTGGACAGCTCAGAAATTAAGAATGGTACATCTAAATATGACACTAGGGCAGTGTAACATAATGTGGTTTATAATGACAATATCAAACTAAGTGTCGCGAAATAAATAAGAAGAATGGGTTGAGACTAGACCTGAACGGTGGGATCCTTTTGCAACAGCCGGAAAGCATCCAAAACATTCCTATGTTCCCTTGAAAGAAGAGCAGTTGAGTTGAGAACATAGGCAGCAGGTTCAATCCAGTCATCCGATCCTGATGAATTGCCAGATGAATGTCCTGAGGTGGACAGCAGTGCTGTTTGTCTGTCAGTTGTATCTGAATACATACCAGAAGAATTCTCGAATACCCTGAAAGGAACAAATAACTCAATTAGATGGAGAAAAGAACAGTAACACCTAAAATGCAAGTTAACGTTCCAAGATGGAGGTCGTTTTGGCTTTTCTTGATGCATAGATTTTGCTATGCACCTACATATAGAGTTATATCTAGATACATCTCAAAATGTACTTATTTAGAAAAGTCAAAATGACGTACATTTTGAAACACAGGGGATATGAAATTGTTAGGCCAGCAAAGCTAGCTAGTTCCAGGGATCACCTCGAAGGAATGAACCAAATTGGTGCAAGTAATACAACAGGGTTGGAAAAATTAGCAAGCAAACAAGTACAGAGCAATTACCATAATTCCAATTTTAATTCCTTATCATATATCGTGGCTACTGTATATAACTATAAATTCTACAACAATCCATACAACACAGACTACCATAACATAAAGTCATGTCAAAGACCAACCCAACTATTCGAGAACCCAGCATTCCTAGAACCTCATTCATGATGGTTCATGAATTCTGGATGACAAAATTGGTACGGCAAGTTGCTGTGTATGTCTGTCCATGCAACTTCCCTGGGCTCCATCCAAAGATGGCAGGGACCGCAGATCAGACCACGAATGACGACAACGCTAACAAACCACCAATAGTATGACGACAACGCTAACAAACCACCAATAGTACGCTCTCAAACGGGGATGAACAGAAAGCAAGAAAGGCTCCATGCCCCCATCAGGAACTATCTATCTCGCATCAAACTACATACAAAGACAGCTCCAATCTAATTCAATCCATGCAAGCAAAATTTAACTTACGTCCTAGCAAACAACCTTATCACCTATTGAAAATCAACATGCCATGGCAGATCTAATCGAAGCAATTATGCTTAAAAATAGTCTGCTCTAACGAAGTTGAGCAAGCAAATCTTACTCCTGAATGCTTGTGACGGCGCCGGTGACCTCGTCTATGGTGGGTGGGGACCAGAACACCACCCTGTACTCCTCCTCTTCCTCCATCTCTCCGGAACCGGGAGTGCCGGCGACGACCTCCTCCCACTCCCCGTCCTCCCCGTCGCGGCGGAGCGCGCGGGACTCCCAATACGCGGCGGCGGCGACCGCAGAGGGAGGAGGAGGCGAGCTGGCACGGAGGGGGCGGCCGCCCGCGACGGGGCGCGGGCGCGGGGACGCAGCGGAAGTTGAGGCGCCGGCGTTGGCGCCGAGCCCGGACGAGGAGGAGGAAGAGCGCACGGCGCGGTTGGTGAGGCGGAGGAGGTGCCTGCCCGGCGGGTTCCTCATCGCCGGCCGGGAGCAAGATGTCTTCGGCTTCGAGGTCTCCTCACCTGCACCGCGCGCGCTATCCGATCACTTTTCTCTGGGATGGGATGGATAAAATCAGCTTGAGCAAGAAGAAAGGTTTGGGGGCCTTTGGAGCTTTGAGGGGGTGAAAAAAAAATCTCTGAAAAACTTTGTCAAGCTCTTATATAAAATCTTGAGAGCGGTTGAGTATTGCTACGGGTCACCCAAATTGCGATGTGCGGTTTCTTGTGGCGTTGAACATGCGCATTAGTTGCTTTACTTTTTCTGCTCTTCTAGTATTTTAGTTCTACAAAATTAGATTACCATGCTGGAGTACTTTGATGTGAATTGAAACCCTATTTTTTATAGTTAATGAGTAGACCAGAGCATTTTTGACCAGGTCAAAAAATTTATGCACACCATCATCTCATGAGTATTGTCGGGGCAGTTTTCTAACTAGGCTCGAGCTTCGCAATATTTTCAATTACAAAAATAATGAACAATACAATATATAAATTGACTAGTTGGGTTTGGACCTTATTTTTCTAACTTAGTCTTTGCTCACCAAGCACGCCCTCTGATCGAGCTGGATCGGACCTAAAACAGTCAGTTGTAGTATTCATAAGCGTGATTTGTGCTTGCTGCATTGACTACACCTATGTTGTCAACTTAACATACCTTTATTAGCAAGCTGATGTAAATTGTGGCCGCAATGCTTTTATAACAATATGTATTGAGCACACTTCATATATTCTCTTCATAACTTGTATATATTTCTGTGATGTGAAAAACATGAGAAAATAGATAAAAAGAGTTATTTCACTTAGTTGTTGTAGCACAAGGTAATATAATATACAACAAATTACGGTATAAACTGATTTGCACTAATTGTTATAACCAGTTTTCCTATTTTCCTAGTAATGTTTTTCTCTCATGCAAGATCTTGCAAAGAAATGATGTATCAAATTTTATTTTTATGTATTTCAAATAGTATCAATACTCGTGCTCCTATTTATTGGAAGTAAAATCAGAAAAGAAGGGCACAGTTAAAAGCCATGTAGCTTCTGCTGTGCAGCAACGGTTTTCCATCCCGGCAACCACCAATTGCTTTCAGCTTTCCGCGATTCTCGTTATGGGGCGGAATCGATCCACGTCGCCATTCGGTCCCGCCCGCAAGATCCTGAACCGCAAGGAGCCAAACACGGCTCCCACCCAAGGAGCAGGTATGTGCGGCCGGCCCGGGGGGTTCGATCGCAAACGTACTAGCGCGCAACCAAACCTTTTTTGGTAGCACACGCGTTCGTCACACGCGGTTGCTTTCAGAGTCCGCACACACGCACGCTACTAGTATGCGTGGTGATTAGCATTCGGCAAATAAAGGTGTGTCATCAAAACTCGAAAAAGGGCTCTCGGATAATCTTTTCAACCCGTTTTCCGAGAACGTGCGTACTAAACCAGTTAGTTAACGCACGGTAATCACCTCTCTCTCCTTGATCCCCGGCCGCGACCGCGATCGAGTTCGTTCTCTTGACGCCTGCTGCGACGGGTTCGTTGCACAACACAATTCGGATTTCGATCGGCATGCGGAACTGCGAATTGATCCATGACCACGAGTGCGGGTGCTGCCTTCACGTCATCACGCGCCGCACGTCGAAATCGTAACGCGACATGGAACCAGAACGTGCCGCCGCGGCCCGCGGATGTGCATCGTAAACCGTAATGCTAGCAGGCACCAGGAAGCGTGCGCCGCCGCCCGCCGGCCGGGATACAGGGGAGACAGCGACAGGCCGGGGGCCTCGCGCGCGTCAACAACCATTATATATTGCTCCTCCTTGACGAACGAAGGACAAGGCCAAAAACAGGACGGCAAAGCAATGGACCAATGACCTTTCAAAAAAAAAAGCAATGGACCAATGAGGGTGCCGAGGCAGGAAGGAATCAGGAAATCCCGGCGCGGCGAGGTCGGCCACGACGTGGCGGGGCGGTAGAGCCCTGCCGGGCCGGCCGGTCGACGACGAAGAGCGGAGGCGCACGCGGGGGCGAGACAAGCGGGCAAGACAGCGCACGATGATCGGATGACGCAACTGCCGCCGGCGACCCTCCAATTGACCGCTCCGGAATGAATCACTCCTTCCTTGATGAAATGAATCACTCTTTCCCCGCAAAAAAAAAAAGAAACATTATTATTATTTTTCGAGGAAAGCAAAAAAAAAACTTTTTTTAGAATCGGGAAAGCAAAAGAACTGTAACTGCTGGGCCGGGGTTTGGATACAGGCCTGGTCCATCGAACATGCGGCCCAATTAAGATTATAAAAATTACTGCACATTTTTATCTATGATAAAACAATTGGATTGGATTGGATATACGAAAATAACAAAAGCTAATAAATCCCCAAGAAAATAGTTATAGTGCTCATATGACCATTATGATAAATAATTGTTTGAATTTAATATTGGACGGGATATATTAAAATAAAAAATTACATTTTTCATCGTTATTTCAGGTTAACATCTCTCGTGTAGACTTGCGTCAACATGACTACTCGCTCCGTCCAAATTATTTTTACGGTTGACTTTTGATCACAATATTTACCATTCATCTTTTAAAAATTAATACAAATATGAAAACATCAAGTTATATCTATAGGGTCGCAAAAGCACTGGTCATCGATTTTTAAATGCTAGTACATTCACTGTTCACTGTGGTGATCTTCGTGAGCCGTCCATTCCGGATCGGATGGCTCACATGCGATCTACCTGCCTATGAGGTATTTTGGAGCCCGGCTCGAGCAGTAGCGGGGAACCTGCTGGGTCGCTGGCGAATTGGCGATCCCACCTTTCCTCCCCAGCCGTCGCTCAACCAGGTCGCAGCGGCGGCACGGATTTGCCCGTGCTGGAGCTCTGGGCGGCCGCGGCTCCGGCGGGGGAGCCCGACGGGCGGTGGCGGTGGACCTCCGGGCAGGGGGCAGGATCTCGACGGGCGGTGGCGGGTGGAGCTCGAGGGTAGGGCGGGTGCTCCGGACGAGACAGGGGAGCCTGAGGGGCGGCGCAGTGCCGGACAGCGTGCAATGGTGGAGTCTGGAGAAGGGTCCGCGGCGGCCACGGCGGGGTGAAGCAGAAGCGGAACGACGCGGAGGAGCAGGTGACGATGGAGGTCTAGGTGGGGGGTGCCAGAGACAGATGTGGACTCGCCGACGGAGATCCAGGTGGAGGCGCCGGATGTGGACTCTTTGGACTCGTGATGTACACGCCCACGGGAATACGGGATATATACCATATAGAATCCCCACGACCACGAGGCCGCAAACCTTCTCCGTCCTGGCTCTTGCAAGGTTGCAATCTCGACGTCGAACTCGATGGGGAAGCGGTGCAGGGAGCACCTCAGTTTAGGTGAGCCACCGTCTTCTCCCTCGATCCTATCGGCCTATCTACTCCAAAAGGAATCTCGATTAGCCACCTCAGCCTCGGATCCGACTATTAGTCTTTGTGCGTTTTTTTCTCTAATGTAATCTTACGCGCTTGATTATGTCATTGTCTTTTGTATTTTCAGCTGCCAGTTTGGGGAATCATGGTATTATCATGCTGCTGTTTGAGACGCCCTCTGGCTTTGCTATTTTCTCCTTTGATGGGACTAATCTCTTGCTGCCAGATGCCATGGAGGCAGGGGCGGACAGAAATCAGCCCAGCGCCTAGGGCCAGCCAAAGGAGATAATGGGTCATCTGGCACTGGGCCTTAAGTAGCTACAGTAGCTAGTGTGGAGAAATCGGCCCAGCGCCTAGGGCCGTGGCCCGGGTGGCCCTAGGCGCCAGTCCGCCACTGCATGGAGGTGCTAGGTTCTTCTTTCCTTAGCTGCTGATGTGCTTGCTCCTGTCAATATCATCATTCACTCAAATATGTCTCTGGTCTTTCTCTTCCTCCTGCAGAATATCTGGGCACACTTTGGCAGGAATTACAGGGCAAATGTTAGTGCCGCTTCTTTCTTTCTGATTGCTGTTTGTTTCTGTGGTTTGTGGACAGTTCAAACTTAGAATTGATGCCACATCATTCATAATTGCTATCTTTTACTACTACCTCCGCCTGAAATAAGTGACCCTAAGTCTGTCAGAAGTAAATTGTTCTAAAGTTGACCAAGGTTTTTTTTTTGTGAAGGGTATTAATTAACATCTACCACATCAAAAGAAGTAAACTGTGAAAGTATATTTCAGAACGGATCTAATTATGCTCATCTGATATCATAAATATTATTGTTATTTTCTATAAACTTGGTTAAACCAAGAATAGTTTTAATTGGGGTCAAACTCAGGATCCTTTCTTTTTTTAAGGTGGAGGGAATTTTTATTTATTCAGCCATTGCTTCTCCACAAGGATCATATTAACACGTGCTGTGGTTCTGAACGGCTGAAGTATGTCTTACTTTTGCATTGAGTAGAGGCATATGGAGACAAGCTCGTTATCAATTACTTGTTCGCCAATAAATATTTTTTTGAACTGAAATTTTTTCATAAAGATTATCGAATGTAGCACAGTGCTTCTTTGTGTATTTATGTGTACAAAAAAATTAGATTCCCCAAAAGTCACCTTAATGTGCAAGGGGTGATCTAGGACCCAGGCTGGGGTTGCTGCAGCCCTGGTCCGGTCCATGAACTCCTTTTAATACGTATGTTGTTAAGTCTAAAAAATAATGGTCTAAGTTAAATAAAAAAGAGGTCCAGGAGGCAGGCGCTACGGTGTTCATGATGCAGACCACATAATTCAGCCCGGGGCTTATGCCCGTCTGGCTCCGCCACTGTGCATTATTTCTGATGACTCAATTAGTGCGGGTTTAGACGGCAATTTGTAACTTGCAACTCTGGTTGTTGATTGTGACATGGTTTAGTACATAAAGACATATTCTCAATATACATCGCATGACCTTAAACATGAACATAAGTCTGAATTAAACAGCATTGGTTCGAAGCATGAGTGCTAAAATGGAGTATATATGGAACTGCAGGACCATCATCAATGAAGGACATCACACGATCTTTAAGTAATTGTTTATTTCTCTACTAAAAAAAGTAATTGTTTATTTCTTGTTTTATCAGGTTGTTTGGCGGAAAGAATTTCGGTTTTTCGAGGACAAGTCTGCCGCCATTAACCCTGAAACTGGTGTTAGCGATGAGCTTAGTGAGATGCTTAGGAAGTGGTGCTGCCCTGGGTACTACAAACTAGCTGTCGGAAAGAGTGAATATAAGACAATCATTGAAGCTTCCTTGGTTAGTGTAAATCTCCCTTATTTATTTACTTACTTACTTATTTATTTATTTATTTATGTATTTATGTATTTATTTATTTATGTCTCTGAACAGTTTTGAGTACCATTTTTGCTACTGACTTCTCCAGGGAATACCATGCCTGCATACTGATGGCGTGATGGAGGTGATGTGGGGCCTAAAAAACCTCATGTTCAGTTTAGTTCCTGAAGAAAAATCACAGCTGAGTAAAGAGGAGCGCCTCCAGATGAGTCAAGGACTTGAAATGCTCCTGAAACGTTATGGCGTTGATGTGAAACCAGAGATGGTGAGCTTGCTTGCCTCTTGCCTTCTCATATAATCTCTGACATTAATAGATGCTGCTTTATTGCTCCCTCATTTACAGAAGATAAACCTTCCGCCCCTTTTTATCATTGATGAAGCTGCTCTTTTGTATCCAGGTTAGTGACCGTATCATTGGTCTGGCATGCTTCTTGTATGATTGTGATCATAATGACAAGTTGCATTTTGAGTCCTTGCGCGATGGTGGTAGAATCCTTAAGTTTGTGTCGGGCATTAACACTCATGGTTGGGGAAAGATGAAACTTGCAACAGCTCTGAAGATGGTATGCTACCCTGGAGAAGAAATCGTAGTTGGTGATCCTACAGAGGTAACTAAATCATAATATTCTGTAAATGTCTGCTCAGCTACTGGCATTGCATTTGTTAAAACTTCGGTCAAGTAATATGCTGCTCGATGTGGTTTCTTTCAGATGTTTTCAGAGGATGTTCTATTAAAGTTGAAGGAGGATGCACATAAATATATTAAGGCATGATGCACGACGCCATTTGCCTGAAGATCTACAACGAACTGTTGTCTTGCGGTGAACTTAGGGCTGTGGAGGTAGAGCACCTGCGATCCGCTGTGAAGAAGGCTGAAAAGGTGTATCAGACTGATCAAGATGCTTTGAGAAGCTGGGGGCTGGACCCAAGAGGTTGAAAAGCCTGAAGTGATTGAGAGATGAAGTGTGCCCTCCGTGGCTCCGTGTGCTCCAGCCTCCAGCTCTTGCAGCTGCAAGTCAAAAAAACAAACAAACAGAAAAGGCTCGGATAATCTTTTCACCCGTTTTTTTTTTCCCGAAAACGTGGTAAAGCCAAAGCCAGTTAACCCATGGTATCACCTCACCTTGATCTGGGCCGCGAGTTGTTGACGCCTGCGACGGCGCGGGTTCGTTCGTTACAGGATAAATAATAATTCAGCAAGCGAAATTTGCGAATTGATCCATGAGTATATGCTTTTTTTTTAAGATGTGCAAAGCATATTTTTCATTAAGAGAAGAGAAACGTTTTGTTTAGTCGGTTCAGGTTACAAAGAGGTACGAGGCCAGACGAAAAGAAAGAGGTTTACACCGCCCTGACCGGGCGAACACCTAACAGCCGAGCGATCGGGAGAAAGCCCGTGTGCGCTCAAGATCTAGCCTCATCTAGGATCGCCGACACGAGCGCCACCAGCATGAGAGCTTCCGTGTCATGAACGCGCCTGTTCCGCTCTCTCCACAGTGACCAAGCGACCAGCCAGACGAAGGAGTAGGGATGGCAACGAGTCGGGTAAGTGCGGGTACGGTGTTTACCCGCCCGAAAGTGTACCCGTGCCCTCAGTCTATGCCCACCCGCAAGCCTGCCCGCGGGCAAAAATCCCCACCCGTGCCCGCGCCCGGCGGATATCCGCGGGTACGGGCAACCCGTGGAGAGCCGGCGGCCATCGGCGCGCCTGGCGGAGGCGGCACCTGGCGGAGTTCGAGCCTCCTGGTCGTCGTCGTCGTCACGAGGGATGGATGTGCCGAGTGCTCGAGCGGACGCTGCAGACAGATTCGTGGCCGTGCCGCCGGGAAGCCCCGGCGCTGGGCGGCCGCCACGCCGCCGGGAAGCCCTGCGCTTGGCAGTCGCTGCGCCGCCGGTAGCTCGCGCTGGGCAGACGCCACGCCGTCCCCGAGATGAGAAGAATGAGATATGGGCGACAGGCGACGATGGACGGATGGATAAGGACTAGCTATTTTTTTACTCGGACGGGCGACCGCAGACGGATGAGTGGTCGTGCTCGTGCGGCGCTTGCTATATTTTTTTTACTCGGACGATTGCTACTTGCTAGGGTTGTTCTTTTGCTTGGGCCAAATGTTGATGATGGACATATTTTGATGGGCTTTATGGTTCTATGCGGGTAACGGGCAGCGTCCGCGGGCGAGATTTTCTACCCACGTCATGCCCGCGGGCGATAATCTTTGCCCGTGCCCGTGCCCGCGGGCGAGAATTGTTGCCCATACCCTTGCCCGTCGGGTCGGGTATCCGCGGATATCCGCGCCCACGGGTAGAATTGCCATCCCTACGAAGGAGTCGAAGTCTTTCCTTCGCGCTTTAGCGACCTGTTTCCTAGCGGAGCACCACCACTCTGCGAACCTCACCGGGCGGTCCGGAGCTAGGTTCTGAAGGAGAATATGCCTGAGTGGCAAGAACCAGGCCTCTCTACTGAAGACACAATCCACAATCAGGTGATCCAGTGATTCAAATTCCTGAGCGCAGAGCGCGCAGGTGTCCGAATCCCTTAGGCCGTGACGGTGGAGTCTGTCTGAGGTCCAGCAATGGCCGTGCAAGACCAGCCAGACGAAGAACTTGCACTTCCCCGGCATATGAACTTTCCATATCTGGCGTGCTCCGAGGATCTCAGCACGACCAAGAAAGAGGGCGGAGTAGGCCGAAGCCGAAGAGTATACTCCGCTAGGCGATCACTTCCAGATGAATCTGTCAGGCTCCGACGTGAGCCTAACCGCCTGCAGTAGGTCCCAGATGACAAGGTACTGCAAGATCACCTACACAGTTCGGGCGTGGGTGACGTACGTGAACCAACGTTTCCCGGCCACCCCCACCTGCAAGGCCTCAGCGACCGTGCGGGACCGATGCACCCTCGGCGAGACCGCTGCCCAGAGGTTGGGTGCCAAGGACTTAACGGAGCACCTGGAGATCCAGTTGTCCTCCCAGAAGAGTGCGCTGGTACCGTCCCCTACCTCCACAGAGATGGAGGTGTCGAAGAAAGCCTGCGTGGCCCGGTCAACTGGGAAACGGAACACCACCCACGTCCGGTCCGGGTCAGTCCTTGCCAGCCACAGCCAACGAAGACGCAACGCCGTACCAAAGGCACGAAGGTTGGGTAGACCGAGACCACCACAGTGCGTGGGGCAGGTGACATTCACCCAAGCGACCAGACAGCGACCGCCCGCAGCCACCTCTGTGCCGGACCAGAGGAAGCCGCGGATGAGAGTTTCGACCGCGCGTAGTGCCCAAGGGGAGATGGAGATTGCCATCGAGATATGCACCGGGATGGCAGAGAGGGTGGACTTTGCGAGTAAGAGGCGACCACTGCGGCTCAACAATCTGCCCTGCCAGGGAGGTAGGCGCCTGGCGACCTTATCGACCAGTGGCTGCAAGGCAGCCTTGGGTAGCCTTTTAATAGATAGAGGCACCCCAAGGTAGGTGCAAGGGAAGTCGGCGATGCTGCAGGAGAGAATAGAGCGAACCAAGGACAGGTGGTCCTCAGAGCAGTTGATGGGGTAGACCTGACTCTTGGAGTAGTTAGCCGCCAAGCCAGCAGCGGTGTCGAAGAGCGACAGCACCGTCTTGACGACTCGCAGATCAAGTTCAACCGGAGAGAAGAAAGCAACCACATCACCTGCGTAGAGAGCAGCGCAAAAGCGGATGTTCCTCCCGAGGTCCAGAAGGAGACCATGGGATTCCGCCTTGCGAAAAAGGGCATGGAAGCATTCCATGACCAACACGAAAAGCATGGGGGAGAGGGGGTCTCCCTGACGCAGGCCTCGACCGTGGCAGATCCGCTACCCAGGGACACCATTTAGCAAAACCCTGGTGCTAGCAGTGGATAGGATAATAGAGATCTAGTTAGTCCACGTGCGTGGGCAGCCGACTGCAGAAAGGAGCTCGAGTAGGAAGATCCAGCCGACCGAGTCGAAGGCTTTTGCTAGGTCAATCTTGAACATGATCCTAGGAAGCTTTCGAGCAGAGAGTGTTCTGGCTGTGCCGAGAACGTAACGGAAGTTATCATGGATGAGGCGACCTTTGATGAAAGCACTTTGGTTGGGGGAGATTAGAGAAGAAAGGTGCGAGGCGAAACGGTTAGCGGCTGCTTTGGAAAAAAAGCTTCCCAAAGCTATGGATTAGGCTGATAGGGCGATAATCTGAGAGAGCGACCGGGTCCGGTTCTTTGGGAATGAGCGTGAGGAGAGTGACATTCAGATGGTGGAATCTACGGAAATCAAGATCAGAGAGGGTGTTGAATGCCCGCAGCACATCACCTCTGATGATCGACCAGCAAGATCTATAGAAGCGACCCGTGAAACCGTCTGGGCCGGGGGCCTTGTCCAGCAGGAGATCCTTGACGACCTCCCAGACCTCGGCCTCAGAGAAGGGGAGGGCGAGGTCCTCCAGGTCCAGCCACGGGAGGCCCAACTCCACGAAGTCGAGAGCGCAGGAACGCTCGTGGCTGACGCCAAGAATCCTGTCGAAGTAAGCAAAGGCTGCCACGGCTTTATCCTCTTCACGGAAGACAGTGCGACCTTCACTGTAATGTGGTAAAGGCCAAGGGAGGGGGAGGAGACGAACCACGTGTCTTTGCGCCAAGCGACCAGAATACCACCACAAGTGCCCACCGCCGGCAACGCAACATAGTCAAAATAAAGACCGAACATATCAAGCATTAAGGAGAGGGGTACATTGGCGAGCTTAGTCTCTTGCAGGCAGAGAAGAGAGACATGCTCAGAAGCTACCAACTCGCGGACCGCCGAGCGTCTAGCACGCTGGTTAAGTCCACAGACATTCCAAACAGCTAGGTTTATATCCATTAAAACATGAAAATAAACGACCACGCGACTAACGCAGACTCAGGCCTGCGCGTCGACGACCAGCTGCTCCTCGGGGAAGAGCTCACGAACTGCCGCCTGGAACTCGTCGTCCTCAAGCACGGAGCACTGGAATGACCCCTCGACCTGGGCACCAAACAGCTCTCGGATAGCTCTGCAGTGCTCCTCTGACAGGCCCACCGCGAAGAGCCTAGTGTAACGCTGGAACACGTCAGCATCGGGCACCTCGTGCTGCCCGACGACCCCCATCTTCCGCATCAGCAGGGTCTGCCCCGCGGTGACTGGGTTCGGGCCCCGGGCCTTCGATACCGTGGCGAGACGACTGCTGCGGCGAAGCGTGGTGAGCGAAGGGCAGACCTTCGCTCAACGCCGGTGAGGGGCTCCCAGAACCGGAGGCGGAGGTGGCCGCTGTAGGGAGGCGCAGAAGTCCGCTACCAGCAACTGGAGGTCATCCTGGAAGGGTCCCTCAGCCGCAGCGGTGGGTGGGGAGCGCGACTCGAGCATCGGAGAGGAAGGAGGCAACTCCGCGGCCACCGAGGGGACGTTAGGCGGGTGCCGAGGAGGAGTGGGGCAGGACCCGGAGGGGGCCGGAGAAGGCGACCGGAGCGAAGAAGGGGCGACCACAGGGGAGGAGCCGGACAGAGGGTCCTCGTCGAGTCCACCCGGCAACAGCAGTCGCGCGGGCCGACAGGGGGGAGAGTAACCTGCGGAAGACATCCGCCACCGGCACCACACGTGCGGCGGCAGGAGAGCAAGCGACCAAGGAGGAGCCCTCGACCCCGCAGGCGAAGGTCGTCACAGTGGCACCCCCGTCAGTGGCCAGTCCAGAGCCAGCCACTGCCGGGTTGTGGCCACCCGCAGCCAGGCCGTGGCCAGCCGCGGCCAGGCCGGGGTCGGCAGCAGCTCGGCCATGGCCAGCAGCGACCGGGCTACGGCCAGCAGCGGCCGGGACCTGGCTGGCAGCGGCCAAGCCGCGGCCGGCAGCGGCCTGGCTGCAGCCAGCAGCGACCGGGCTACGGCCTGCAGCGGCCGGGACCTGGCTGGCAGCCGCCAGGCCGAGGCCGGCGGCGGCCAGGCTGTGGCCGCCAGCGTCCAGGCCGTGGCCGGTGGCGCCCTATGCCCAAGCACCACCCTCGGCACGTGACGGCGAAGCACAAGGCGCGACGAAGAGCGCTGTCTCAAGCAGCATCGGGTCGTCGGCGAGGTCCCTCAGCGGCGTCGACTCACGGAAGGGAGGGAGGTGCTCAGGCCGCGGCCTCTCGTCCAGATAGTGGTGCCGTGCGACCGGAACCGAGGAGGAGGCGGCGGAGGCCCGAACGAGCGGGGTCGCCACCGTCGACGCGCGTCCCTCAGCCGCAGGTGGACGCTCCGCCTGAGCGGAGGAGGGCGCGACACGAGTGACGAACGGCGCCGCGGCGGCCGAAAGGCGAGACGACCAAGACGGGACGACAGGTGGGCGGTGAATGCCCTGCAGCACCCAGTAGGGGAAGGAGGGAGTCGGAGGGACGAGCGGAGGAGCAGAGGTGGGGGCACCCCAGCAGACGGGTCCCCGTCCCCCTCCTGCAGCGCGACCAGACTGCCCACCGGACGAGGGGGGAAGCCCCTCCATCGGGGCCCGTGACGGAGGGGCGCCGCCTCCGGCGGCCGAGGGCCCCGGCTGTGAGGGAGCAAAAGAGCGACCAGAAGAACCAGAGGTGCCACCATCCAGCCCTCCCGACTGGGAAGCACCGCCAGCCGGGGGAGCCTGAGTGTCGATGATGTCAATTGTCGCCTGATAGCGTAGACAGGGCTGGGTGGTGCCCAACCCGGTGAACTCAATCGGTGCCATCATGTCCTTCTGCACCGGGATCATGTCCGGGTCGATGCAGCCCGCTAGGACGTAGCTCCTTAAGGTTGGCTTTCGACTCGGACTCAGGAGCCAGAGTGATGACCGCACAGGAGGAGCCGAGGACGTCCTGTGTCATGGTATGCAACCGCAGGTGTGCAGGCACATCCTTGATGCCCACCCGCACCTGGTAGCGCAGCGGCGCGTCGACCGCCCAGTTCTCTTGCCTCCACCGGCGGAAGGTCAGGCGAAGGGGCCCGTCCGGGATGGGCTCCTGGAGAACCCGCAGCATCACCGAGGAGTCTTGGAAGATGATAAGGAAGTCTTTTGGGTGGTAGGGGTAGGTCATGAACGACCCCGGCTGAACACCAAAGCGACCAGTGAGGTAAGCAGCAACGTCTGCGGTAGAGGCGAACGGACGAGTGCCCACGACCATCGCGACCAGAGCACACTCCAAAACGACCTCGTTCACCACAACATCAGGGATGCGGGAAACGATGTAGACCTCGAGCTGTGGACGACGTGAGGGGTGCCCCAGGGGAGCCGGCGGAGGACGCAGGTCCACGTCACCGCCAGCGGAGGTGCCGACGGGGGCGCTAGTGGGAACCAGTGGAGGGGGCGGAGCTCCCCAGGCCACCTCACCCACCCGGGCCTTGCTTGCAGGGTGACGGGGCAGCAGCGGCGCGGCATCCCCAGGGGCCGCGTCACGGCGTGCCACGGAAGAGGGGGCACGGCCGCGGCCCGCCAGCGGTGGCGGTTGGGGCGCCGCGGGCAACCTCACCCGCCCGGGCCGCGCCTGTAGAGCGATGAGGCGGCGGCACCGGCCACCCCCAGGAGCCGCATCGCGACGCGCCGGAGGGGGGGTGCACGTCCGCGGCCTGTCAGAGGCAGCGGCGGGGCGGCGTCGCGGGCCGCCGGAGGCGGACGATGAGGACCCTCCAGCGGAGGTGGTGGCGGGGGGTCACGGGCCACCGAAGCAGGGCACTGGCGAAGGTCCGGGCGTGGCAGCTACCGCCCCTCCCGCCTAGGCAGAGGCAGAGGCGACCGGGTGTCCCTCCCCCGCGCAGCCAGAGTGGGTGACGGGGAGCGACCGGTAGGACGTGAGGCGACCAGAGGTGGGGAGGAGGTACGGCCTGGCGGACGTGGATGGGCGCCCTCCACCGTCACCAAGCAAACCTTCGGGCGCCAACAAGAGCTCTCGTGGTGGCCGAGCTGGTGGCACCAGAAGCAGCGCGGAGCGTGGGGGCAAGCGGCGGCGATGTGATCTTCCCCGAAGCAGTTGAAGCATTTCCCCACCAGATCCGTGGGGACAGAGGACGGGGGAGGAGGCGGCGGTGGAGGAGGCGACCGCTCCGCACGCAGCTGCTTGCGTGAACGAACTTCGACGAAGCTGTCAGCGTCCACCCGGGGACCCCTGGCGAGCCCGTCGGTAGGCGGCGGCGGCCCTAAGGCCGCCCTCCCCCTCCCGCGCGGCTAGGTGCAGCCGCGGGTGGCCCAGCGGGGCGGCCCGCACGCCCGCCCCCGGTGTGGCAACACGGAGGAGGCGTAGGCAGTGGGGGTGGGGACAGCGGTCGCTTGCCGAGGATCCCCTTAGCAGAACCGACCACGGGCCGCGGAGCGGCCGTCGACGAAAGCGCCCCAGCGTCGGGGGCGACCGGGGAGGGGTGACCACGGAGGAGCGACCGAGACAGGTGTGGAGGGGTGGGGAAGGTGTATGCCTCGGCACCGGAATGCCGCCCGCCCATACCTACTTGGAGAAGGTGGGGGAGGGGGAGCAACCACGCGGACTCGGGGAGGTCGAACCCGAGGCGGAAGAGCCCGAGACCTCAAGGTCCCAAAGCTCCTGGGTGGAAGGGATGGAGGGGCCTGGCTCCACCATCCCCTCAGGTGCAACTGGAGGCGGGAGAGGAACACGCTCATCCCCCGGCGGCTCGAGAGGGCGTGTCCGACGGAAGGTGGAAGAGGAGGGGGGCGAGCAGCCCACGACCCCGGAGCGGCCGGAGGCTAGGGCAGCGGTACCCGCGCCAGCCATGCCGGCGCCGCTCCGCCCCGCACATGCCTCCAGCACGCGAAGGGTGGAGGCAACGGCGGCCGGCCCAACAGCGGCGAGGGCGGCGGCCGTGGTGGTGGATAACCCCGGGACGGCGGTGAGAGCAGCAAAGGCCTCCGCTGAGCATGCCGAGAGGGAGGGGGCGATCGGCGAAGGGGCGGACGGCGCCTCCGCAACGGGTGCCACCGGGGAGAAGACGACCGGCGGTACCAGCCGAGGCCCCCCGACACCAGCCGGGCCAGAGGAGGGGAGCCCGTCGCGGCGGCTGGCCAGGGACGAGCCGGGCGAGTGGCCGGCCGGCAGCGGGCCGGCGGGCAGACGGCCGGCGGTCGCCCCGGCCGGCGGGTGGCTGGGGGAGAGGCCGACGGTCGGCGGGCGGCTGGCAGAGAGGCCGGCGGGCGCGCAGCCGGCCGCCGCCAGGCCGGGGAGCGGTGCACCGGCGGGTGGCAGGCTGGCCGGCGGCGGCGCAGAGCCCGGCGTGCCGCGCCCCAGTGCCCCCACAGGTAGTGCACCGGCCGGTGGCGGCCCGTCTGGCTGCGCCCCACCCGGCGACAGGCGGAGGCCGGCGGCCGCCGGACCGGAGGGCGGAGCCCCGGCGGGCGGCTGCGCAGCGTCCGGCGAGACGTGGCCACCGAAGGTGAGGAGGAGAGGACCGCGCGCAGCAGGAGAAGGGGCACCAGAGGTGGAGGCTGGGTCGAGGAGCTCCTCCCTGAGGAGGTCGTCGTCGTCCATGGCTTCTTGGAGCTCAAGAAGCACCATGGGGGGCACCTCACCGATCTCCCTGCAGAGGACACGAGAGGAGAAGAGGAGCGGGGGGATGGAGAGAGCTCGGTGAGCTGGTTCGGGATTCGATCTTAGAGGGGGCCGTGGCGGCCGGAGCAGGGAGGTCCTGCTCCGGCAAGCCGCCGGCGGGGGGAGGGGGGGTGTGGGTGGGGGAACGGGTCGGGAGGAGGGGGAGGGGGGTCACGGGTCAGTTCCGAAAGACACAGTATCCACGAGTATATGCTGCCTTCATGTCATCACGCACGCCGCACGTCGAAGCCGTAACGCGACATGGAACGGAACGAGCCGCGATGCATCGAAACCGCTGGCACGAAGCGTGCACCGCGATCCAGGAGACAGCCACAGGCCGGACAGAGTACATGACGAACGGGAACGGCTGCTTGAGAACACAGAACATGGCGGTAAAGCTAGGTGCTGTGGCCGATCACAGCTCCAACCTCCAGCGTAGTACGACGTGGTCCATCGGCAAAGGGCACACCCGTGCTTGGTAATTCCGTTCACCGTGCTTGAAATGTACCTTTAGAATAGACCTGATCATGGGTCGGGTCGTGTTGGGTTCGGGTCGGGTTGTGTCGGGTTACCGGGTCAAAAATCATGGCCCGCGCCCGACCCGTGACACGGTTGGGTTGGGTCGGGTTCGGGTTTTTTAGTTATATTTTTCGGGTTGAGTCGGGTTTTTTTCTTAGTTCGGGTGAAAATTTCGGTCCGCACCCGACCTGTCGCACGGTCGGGTCGGGTTTTTTTCAGGCGGGTTGGGTCGGGTTTATCGGGTCGGGCATCCCGTGATCAGGTCTACTTTAGAAGGACCGTAGATACTAGTCTGGGAAGGTTGTGGTTATACGTAGTGCAATTAGCTTCAACTATCATTTTTAGTGACGAGGAGGATGTCATGATTTGAAATTTGTAAGGAATCGGATGCTCGTAGCCTAAGAGGGGGAGGCAGTGAATTAGGCAACTTAAAACCTTAAGCCTAGAGTTATCACTATTTGCTCAAAACATAAACTAGAACATACTACCATGTTGTGGTCTTGTGGATGACCCGATCCATAGATTGGTCCAGATCGCATGCGGGAGGGTTCGAGGACCCTTCTACCGTCAGATCTTGAACCGGAAGATGTGGCTTCTCGGTTGGGGCATCGTGCCGAAAAGGACTCGGCAAGCCCTGGGCTTCTCCAGATTGGATCTGGGAGCCCAGCGGTTGGGGTTCTCGAGCGATTCGGACATCGCTCCGGAGGCTGCTTCCGCGGTATCCGCGGTGTCGAGGAGGAAACAGGTAACTTCCCCGACGGTGATCCGACCCCCAGGAGGAGTCATGAAGCCAGCGGCCTTCTCGTCGACGGTGGAGTCAGAGCCGTGAGTCCCGAAGGGGATGCCCACTCCCAACGCGGTGAGGATGAGGCAACTACGCGGGATCTTGACTGCTGCCATCGAGCCCACCAATGCTTCGGCGAATCCCTACCTGACGCGCCAACTGTCGGTACAACGGTCCCGGCAGTCCACCAGAGGGTTGACGATGGTGGTAGATTATGCGAACAGGATCGCTGGAGCTAGGACTAGATGGTGAACACAAAGGACACAGGGGATTTTACCAGGTTCGGGCCACTAGGAAGCATAATACCCTGAGTCTTGTGCTCGGAGGTTGTATTGCTCTTTGCGTATGGGAATTCAGATGTTTTGGTGGGGTCCCTGTCGCCCCTTATATAGCCGGGGGGGGGGAGGGCAGGGTTACAGATCGCGAGGGACCTATCCTAGTCGGTTACAGGTAGATCTTTCTTCAAGTATAAGTCATATCTTTCCTAACTGACTAGTCCTATCTATGGTAGTATATCTCTTCAGGCGCCACCTCATCTTGAACCGTACGCCCGTACTGAGTGCCGCCCGTATGGGCCCTATCGTGCCATCCGAAGTAGCCACCCAGGCCCATCTGTGTAGCACCCGGGGTATATCCCCCACAACATCACTGTAACTTAGTGATTTGAATACTGTAAATGTTTGGGCACACCAATGCAGGATAAATATCAGGACAAATAGGTCATGAAAGTATAAATTTTGCCACAATCACCAATACCTTGACCTGAGCATTTTTTGGGCGGGGTCGAAAAAAACTCGGTTATTTCAGGCTGAGAAAATCCTACTCATGACCGTCCCACTGGGCGCGTCGGGCCTCAATTTTCAGGCCAAGCCCGGGCTTGGGCGGGCCGCTCACGCATTTTATAATGTAAAATAGCTAAAAATAGCATTTCGGGCCGGGATTAGGCCAAGATTTTTTCCTCGGGCTGCAAGATCTGTGCCCACGCCCGTCCAATAAGGTCCGTGGGCAGGTCGGGTTCGGGCCGGGCCCGGGTCGGGCTAAAAATGCTCAGGTATACCAATGCCTCTAATACAAACCCAATCAATATATACTATTTTTTCGAATCGTAGACGCGAGCGCTCACATACACGACACACACTCGCCTCTACAAATACACGCACGCAATCATACCTCTACGACCACCCCTGAAAGATTGAGACAATATATCTTTGAGATTGACGAAGATGCCACTAACGCCTCCACATTTGCAATTGAGTTGCTTGTTATACTTGTTCTTGGTTGTTCTTTGATTGCTTGCAGGAACAGGTGCCCTAGTGGCGGTTGACGTGCTCCACAAGATCACGGCAGCCATAGGAGGTGCTGTATCGGTTGCTAAGGCGGATCCCTGGAAAGGTTGTAGTCGGGTCGTGAACGTCGTCCACTTCAACCGAGTTATCCCCCACGCCTCTCATCGAAAGATCTGGCACAAACCCTACTGGGTTCACATCAGTTGGTAATCAGAGCAAGGTTCTTCAGTGAGAGTCTACCAATCCCTTTGCTGTTTTTTAATTTCCTATAGTCAAGAAAAGCCAAAAAAATTAGTAGATTACTTTACTTGGTGTCCCATAAACCCTTTGAGCTTTTACTAGTACTACTTCATTAGAGCTTGTTGAGTTTTCGGTTGCATCGGTCGTGTCGAGCTGCTGGTCTTAGTGTCTAATCCTTTAGAGTTTTGAGTTCTATCACGTTTTGTCACCACGAGATCCAGCATCACCGTATACATCAGTGCGTCGTTTTTGTCATCACAGATCCATCTTATATCCGATTCAAGTGTTTAAATACAATTTGAAAAGCATATCTTGTTACTTTTCCAACCGATCTAGGCTTATCCTCAAATTCCTTTTGAGCATTCTGCAACTATATCGGAGATTTGCGGTCTGCAATTTGTGAAGTAAGCCTTTTGTGGATTGTCTTGATATTGAGAAAAAAAGTTTAATCATGTGAAAATAAAGATGATAAAAAAGAGGAAGAAGAAAAAAAAGAGAAAAAAGGCAAGAAGAGAAAGAAGAAGAAGAAGAAGAAAAGTGGGGCTGAATTTCACATTTTTCTTTGTGTTCTGCTAGTTGCTCTTTGTCGGTGACTACCTTTGTGCCTAGGCTCACGTCTCTAGCATGGTTTAGCCTAGGACCAGTACAGTACCGTCGTTGAACGATTATTCAACTTCCTTTTTAACTAACATGGTGCTAGTCATTCCTTGTTTCATCTCATCTATAGCTACACATATCCAACTACAGCTTGACAGGTCTTATTGCTGCGGCACTGATGCATTATCTTCGAGGTTGACGTCTTGTTAGTTGCCGTCCCCTCCTATTTTGCTTGGTAAGAACTTGTAAGAGCTTGTTTTAAACAAGTTGAGTTTGAGAGAATTACACCCGACACATCCTAGTAGTTGACAAGAGAAAATATATTATTTTTGTGTTTCTTGTTTTTACTAATCATAGCAGGTGATACAAAGATTTTTGAGTAGTTGAAACTAGACCTCACATTGAAGATATCATTCAACACTTACCATTATATGCTGGTATGTTTGATTCTCATGCTTATATTGATTGAGAGCTTAAGGTAGATGCAGAATTTGATAATTGTGACTTGTCTGAACATCAAATGATTTTTGTTGCTTCTAGTGCTTTAAGAAATATGCTTTGACTACATGAAAACATATTTGTAGGCATAACAAAATTCCACAAACTTGGAAAGATTTTAAAATACTTTTCTGAGATGAATATGTTCCTGAATATTATGCTCATTGTTTGCTTGCAAAATTAGACAACTTGAAGCAAGGTAGTAGAACTGTCAAGGAATACTACCATACCTTTAAGATTCGTGTCATGTTTGGTGGATTAGATGAATGCAAGGATGATGTTATGAGTAGGTTCCTGAAAGGCCTTAATTCTGAAATTCGAACCATGTTAATTAGCAGATCATACAATAATATTGCTTCATTATTTTGGCTTTCTCTTAGCGCTGAAAAGGAGATTCTTTTATCTCTGAGTACTTGCATGAATGATGTGAATCATAATGTTGAATATTTTTCCAATCTGCATGCTAATCAAGAGCAATAAATAGTGGAACCTGATGCTGAATTGATTTTGTCAAAAGATGAATTGCTTGTTGTTCCTTGTGATAAAGAGGACTTGTGTGTTGATGCTTCATTTACTCCTATGCCACAAGTAGCGAATACTTGTGATACTTTTTGTTTGAAACCATCCATATGTGCTGAAGAAAAGCTTTTACATCCTATTGCTTGTGCACAAGATGAACTAAAATTGTTATCTTCTTTAAATACTTTAGGTTACATTGAATTTGATATTCTTTGCAATCTGAAGTGTTTATAGGAGAAACTTTTTGCATATTCTGAGTTGAAACATTTGTTTGATCATACATATAATGTTATTGGCAAATATAATTGCAAAGGAGAATATTTGGTGCATAGAATTTATATTTGCTTAGATCTGAAATCTCTTTTTGGGTTACAAGACCATGATAAAATAGGGGGTTGTACTAACACTAACAATGTCTTAAAAAGTCCTTCTAGTTTTCTCTTAAGCAACAGGGTCAGTCCAAAGAAAGGGAGCAATGCTGGTTGTTGCATTGTAGCATGGTAGCCGCTCCGTGTTCGAACCTCAAGGCAAGCACCTTTGGACGGCACCGGAGCAAGTCGAGGACGACTTGTAGCCAAGAAGGAGAGAATGATGAGAACATCACCAACTCAGATATGACCATATTAATGGCTTGTAAACAAAAGGTAAATCAATCCTATATTATGATTATTATTGCTGGATTCGATGAATTGATGTTGCGCCATGATGTGTGTTCATTGTCATTTTCAGAAATACATACGTGGATAAAAAAGAGTGCTAGACACACATGGAAAGCATGAAGGACCAAAGAAGTTGATTGGGGACCAAGTCCAGGTGCTCCTCACGTCCTCCACCAGGCCACCACGTCCCTTTGGGCCCAAAGATGGAAAGTGATCAAGTCCAACACGTTTTGGAGGTTGGATTCGGACTGCATTACTGGGCTAACTTGAAACAGACGCCACGACCTCATACAAACTTCGTTTGCGACGTTCTTTATATGGTTTGAAAGAGAATTTCATAAAGCTTCCAATGGTGCTAGTCTCATAGTTAAATTCCATCTGAGTCGACAGGAATAATCGATACAAGTTAATGTCTAGAATCTATCAGGGTGCTACGTCACCGTCTATTGGGTCGTTGGCCCGTGTATCATGTCGTTGCCCATGAGGGTGCGTCCTAGGATTGGAGCACGACCTTTACCACATCTTGGTCGTGCCCCTCCCCTCTCATATGCCCATGGCCACCACAAACAGATTGGGTTTTGTTTCGTTGTAAGTTTAGGCATTGCTACTTCCTTGTAGACGCGTGTGTCGGCTAGACCACCCGTTCTACCTGATTCGGAACCCCAACTTGATGATATCAGATTGGTTTTCATCTCCATATTTGCAATTGAGTTGCTTGTTATACTTGTTCTTACTTGTTCTTCGATTGCTTGCAGGAACGGGTGTCCTAGTGGTGGTTGACGTGCTCCACAAGATCGCAGCAGCCATAGGAGGTGGTGTATCGGTTGCTAAGGCGAATCCCTGGAAAGGTTGTAGTCAGGACGTGAATCTCATCTCCTTTAATCGAGTTATTCCCCACGCCTCTCATCGAAAGATCGGGCACAAACCCTATCGGGTTCACATCACTCACCATGTTCGCCCGCTGCGTGGTGTCGCTGCCCGCCCCGAGCACGGCGGCTTCCCCACCGCCCTCGCCGAGGCTGCCGCCCAGCACGACGTGAGGATTTGGCGGTACTGGAGGTTGTTGCACGGGCATGGCGCAGGCCAAGCACGCACCCTCCATCCTCTACGGGCCACACTTGCACCCACGAGGTGGAAGGCAGGGGATCGGCGCCAGGGCGGCGCGGCTCGCCGTAGGGGAGGCAGGGAGGGACGCTGGAGGTGCGAGGCAGAGGAGGGGTAGGGCCGCTTGTCGGAGGGGGAGGCAGGGCAAGGGCGGCGCGGCTAGCCGGTGTAAGGAGATGGGGAAGGGCCGGTGCGACACTCTAAGGGCGGTGTTACTCGTCGGCGGAGCAAGGTAGGGGAGGATCGGTGGTGAGGGAGGAAAGGGCAGGGAGGAGGAGCGGTGCCGAGAGAGGGAACAGCCCCTGTCGCTGTAGCGGCACGCGCCGTCTGGGTCGGGCTACGACGGCGACGACGTGGGCGAGGAGAACGACTGAGGGTGCAGGATGCGGTGGCGACTGTGGCGGAGGGGTGCCCTCGGTCCGACATCATTGACGGTGGCGACGGCGGAGGAGGTGGAGTAGACATGAGCATTTCACGGGCCGTGCCGAAAAAACCCAATTTTTTCGGGTCGAGAAAATCCTGCCTATGACCGTCCCATGGGACGCGTCAGGCCTCAGTTTTCGGGCCGGGCTCGGGCTTGGGTGGGCCGCCCGCACATTTTATAGTGTAAAATAGTTAAAAACAACATTTCGGGCTGGGCTCGGGCCAATAATTTTTTCTCAGGCTGCAAGATCTCTGCCCACGCCCGTCCAGTAAGATCCGTGGGCGGGCCGGGCCCGAGCTGGGCCAGCGGGCCGGGCCGGGCCGAGCAAAAAATGCTCAGGTGGCGCGACGGACGGGCCCCCAGGACCAGGCGAGGCAGTGGCAAGCTGGGCGTGGGTGACGGGTCCCGGTGCGCGGCGCAGGCGAGAGGGAGAGGAGAGGAGGGAGAGACTAGATGATGTGGGAGAGTGAGATGTGATGGCATGGTGACATGGTGCGACGTGGTGATGACGTGTTGTCATGTAGGACAAAAAGCTTTGGAATGGAGTTAGGGAGGTAAACTAAACGGTATTGTGAGTTCAAGGTAGCAGAACAGACGGTTTTCGAGTTTAGGGAGGAAATGTGGACTCGACCCACATCTAGGGACGTAAAAAGAACTTTTTCCTTCATTTTTTATCCACCTTCCACAAAGTATATAAGAGCCTCCGTGGAAGCCCAGAATAAAAACGGCCCACTTCAATCCGCCGGATTGAGCCTTTGTTCCGTCCCAATCCGGCGAAACCGAACGAGCCCTAAGGGCTCGATCTTTTTTTAATGGCACAGTACAACGCAGATGCCCACAACACGTACGCACACTCACTCTTATGAACACACGTACGCAAACCCTACCTCTATAAGCACCTCCGAAGGACTGAGCATCGGCAGATCTGGAGATTCCCAAAGTCACCACTGGCGTCTCGTTGTCGACGAGAACATCATTACCACTTAATGCATAACGCCGGAAAATCCTAAAATAAATCTAGGGCATTCCCAATGCAAACTCTATCCATAGTCTATGAGTCCAATACTCTAACGTAAGAAAACTATAGTTTCCAAAATTTGTCACAGTAGTTTCTATAGCTAAAGACATTTATTACTCAACATAAAAAAAAGTGATCAGCTGTGGCATAACTTTGTGATCCATCCTACACCTCTGAACAATACTCCGTATCACAGACCACCAGATTCAATATTCGACTGAACTAGCAGGGTCTTGTTTAGTTTGCTAAATGTGGTGTTTAGATAGCTGGTGAAAAGTTTTTGGGTAATAAATGCATCTTTGACCAATAATTAGAGGTATTAAATAAAGACAGTTTACAAAATTATCTTCACAACCCTATGTAAATTCTCGAGACGAATCTAATGAGGTCTTTGACCACACGATTATAGGACGATTAGAGGATGGTTACTGTAAAATTACTGTAGCAAATCATGGATTAGCTATGCTCATTAGATTCATCGCGTAAAGTTACACCCATCTGTGAAAAAGTTTTGCAAAAAGACTTCATTTAGTGTTTCATGCATACAAGATTCCCTGCATTTAATGTTGGTGAAAAATTTTTGGAGCCTATCTAAACATGGCCTTTCTAACGTTTTCTCCACTCTCTCTCCATCACATCACATTAAATACGCCAAAAGACATATGTTCGGAGTATTAAATATAGGTAAAAAAATAACTAATTACACAGTTTTGATGTACTTCACGACACGAATCTTTTGAACCTATTTAGGCTATGGTAGGATAATATTTACGACAAACAAACGAAACGTACTACAGTGTGCTACAGGAGTTCGAAATGTTGAAAAGGCAAATTTTTCACCGAACTAAACAAGACCCAGATTTCACCAGACGCGTATCACCAGAACCACAAATTCCACGGCATACAACAATGTACCACGCGAGGATCCAGCAATTTCCGGCCCCCAGCTGACCGCACCCGCCGGCGGCGGCGCTAGATTCCCCAGCCTCTGCGAGGCAGCGCGCCAAGGAGGAGTCCGAGCAGGCCGCGGCCTTCCCGGCCCCCAAGCTGCCCGCGCCCGCCGGCAGCACCGCTAGCTTCCCCAGCCTCCGCGAGGCGGCGCACCGAGGAGGAGGAGCGCGAGCAAGCCGCGGCCTTCCCGGCCCCGAACCGCCTGCGCCCGCGCCCGTCGGCAGCACCACTAGCTTCCCAACCTCCGCGAGGCGGCGCGCCGAAGAGGAGCGCGAGCAGGCCGCGACCTTCCCGGGCCCCGAGCTGCCCGCGCCCGCTCTCGCTCTCTGAGTTCACCACCTACGGCGTCGCTGCGGCACAGCGCATGGCCGCCCTCGTCGAGCCCCGGGAGCTCACCTCGCAGAACGACGCCGGCGGAGGGAAGCGCCGCGGCGGGTTCGACGACGAGGACCACCGGGGGCCGGGCAGGAGCTCAGATGTCGACATGGCCTCCCGGCGGCCGCCGACTCTGGTCGCCGCGATAGGTTCGACAGGCGACGGCGGGAGCGCGGGAGATGGCGCGCGCGGGAAGTAGCGGGTGTTGGAGAGGCGAGCGCGCGCGGAGGGGAGGAAAAGCGGCGGCGGCGGTTGGAAGGAGTAGGATCCATGGAAACGACGACGACCTCCCAACGCTGAGTCTCGGTGGAGTCTACGCCTCGATGGTCTTCATTTTTCTTTTTCTTTCCTCAATATAAATGTTCCGCAGCGGATTAGGAGTGCCCTAAAAAGATGCAAACACCAAAATTTGAACGGTGGTGGTGGACGTCCTACACCCGAGGCCGCAAACCTTCCCCCTGGGCCTTGTTTAGTTTGCTAAAAATTCTAACGTTTTCTCCACTCTCTCCATCACATCACATTAAATACGTCAAAAGACATAAGTTCAGAGTATTAAATATAGGTAAAAAAATAATTAATTACACAGTTTTGATGTACTTCGCGACACGAATCTTTTGAGCCTAGTTAGACCATGGTAGGATAATATTTACCACAAACAAACGAAAATACTACAGTGTGCTACAGGAGTTCAAAACGTTGAAAAAACAAATTTTCCCACGAACTAAACAAAGCCTTGGTTCTTGCAAGTTTGCAATCTCGACCTCGAGCGATCTCGTCCGCTGCGAGCCTGCGACGTCTCTCGATGGGGGAGCGATCTCGTCCGCCGCCGACGTCGCACGTCAGTTTAGGTGATCCACTATCCCGCCGCCGTCTTCTTCCTCGACCATATTTACGCCTAAAGGAATCCGACTATTGGTCTATTTACGTTTTTTATAATGTAATCTTACGCGCTTGAGTATGTCTTCTGTGTTTGCAGCTGCCAGTTTGGGGAATCATGGTCTTATCATGGTGCTGTTTGAGACGCCCTCTGGCTTCGCCATTTTCTCCTTTGATGGGACTTCTCTCTTGCTGCCTAATGCCATGGAGGTGCGGTTCTTCTGTTTCTCTCGTGCTGATGTGCTTGCTCCTGTCAATATCATTATTGAATTACATGTTTCTGATTATCTTCCTCCTGCAGAATATCTGGGCACACTTTGGCAGGAAGTACAGGGCAAAAAGTGTTAGTGCCCTTTCTTTCCTTCTGATTGCTGTTTGTTTATGAGCTCTGTCGACAACTCAAACTTAGAATTGATGCCACGTCATTGATAATTGCCATTTTTACTACCTCTGCCTGAAATAAGTGATCCTAAGTCTGTCAGAAGTAAAGTGCTCTAAGTTTGACCAAGTTTTTTTAATGAAGAAGTATTATCATCTACCACATCAAAAGAAGTAAACTATGAAAGTATATTTCATATCGGATCTAATTATGCTCATCTGATATCATAAAGATTATTATTCTTTTGTACAAACTTGGTTAAACCAATAATAGTTTTACTTGGGCAAACTCAGAATCATATTAACAGGTGCTATGGTGCTGTAGTATGTCTTACTTTTGCATCGAGTAGAGGCATATGAAGACAAGCTCATTATCGATTACTTGTTCACCAATAAATATTTTTGAACTGATTTTTTTCAAAAAGATTATCTGGAAAGAATGTAGCACGGTGCTTCTATGTGTATTTATGCGTACATAAAAACTAATTTCCCCAAAAATCACCGTAATGTGTATTATTTCTGATGAATCAATTAGTGCGGGTTTAGACGGCAATTGGTAACTTGCAACTTTGGTTGTTGATTGTGACATGGTTTAGTACCTAAAGACATATTTTCAATGTACATGACTTTTAATTAAACTGCATTGTTTTGAGGCATGAGTGCTAAAAAATATGTATGGAACTGCATGGCCTCTTTAAGTAATTGTTTACTTCTTGTTTTACTTGTTTTATCAGGTTGTTCGGCGGAAAGAATTTCGTTTTTTTGAGGACAAGTCTGCCGCCATTAACCCTGAAACTGGTGTTAGCAATGAGCTTCGTGAGATGCTTATGAAATGGTGCTGCCCTGGGTACAAACTAGCTGTTGGAAAGAGTGAATATAAAACAATCATTCAAGATTCCTTGGTTAGTGTAAAGCTCCCTTATTTATTTGTCTCTGAACAGTTTTTGAGTGTCATTTTTGCTACTGCCTTGTCCAGGACATACCATGCTTGCATAGTGATGCCGTGATGGAGGTGATGTGGGGCCTAGAAAACCTCATGTACAGTTTAGTTCCTGAAGAAAAATCACAGCTGAGTAAAGAGGACCGCCTCCAGATGAGTCAAGGACTTAAAATGCTCCTGAAACGTTATGGCGTTGATGTCAAATCGGAGATGGTGACCTTGCCTCTTGCCTTCTCATATATCTCTGGCATTAATAGATGCTGCTTTATTGCTCCCCCATTTACTGTTTCATTATCGGGTAGTTTATCAATGTGCAATTAGAACTGTTGGCTGCCCTGACTAAAATCTGTGGTCCAGTATTTTTCACAGAAGATTTTCCCTTTCACCCTTTTTATCATTGATGAAGCTGCTCTTTTGTATCCACAGGTTAGTGACCGTATCATTGGTCTGGCATGTGTCTTGTATGATTGTGAACGTAATGACAAGGTGCATTTTGAGTCATTGCTTGATGGTGGTAGCATCCTTGAGGATGTGTCCGGCATTAACACTCGTGGTTGGAGCCCAATGGAACTTGCAACAGCTCTGAAGATGGTATGCTACCCTGGAGAAGAAATTGTAGTTGGTGATCCTGCAGAGGTAAATCAAAACATTCTGTAAATGTACTCAGTCAGCAACTGGCATTGCATTTGTTAGAAACTTCAGTCAAGTAATGTGCTGATGCGGTTTATTTCAGATGTTTTCAGAGGATGTGCTATTAAAGTTGAAGGAGGATGCACATAAATATAAAGGCAAGATGTATAATGCCATTTGCTTGAAGATCTACAATGAACTGTTGTCTTGCGATCAATTTAGGGCTGTGAAGTTAGAGCAGTTGCGATCCTCTGTTAAGAAGGCTGAAAAGGTGTATCAAGCTGATCAAGATGGTTTGAGAAGCTGGGGGCTGGCAGCGCCGGCCCGGGACGCGGGCAAGCGGGGCGGCCGCCCTGGGCCTCCAATTTGGCAGGGCCTCACCCCAAGTAAACACTAGTAGTATTTGGCCATTACCGAATTGCTGGTCTGGAATATCTGACTGGCTGCCTCGCTTCCGTGAGAAGGATCACGAATCGGACTCCACGGGAAGCCACACGCACACCGCGTCCGCGACCGCGAGTCCTCGTCTGCGACGGCGGCGACGCGGTGTCGCGGATCGGCGGCCACCGGCTGGACGCGAGGCGCGCGAGGCCGCGAGCGCCGAGCGCGACGACGGGCCTGACACCCCAACGGCTGGACTCGCAGTCGCAGCGACGAAGAGCTTTGCGATCTCTGCGACTCGCCGTTGCCGACTCCGCGTCTTTGCCCCGCCGGCCCGCCCGACGCAACGAGCGACAACGAATCGGCAATCGGCGGTGAGCCACACTGAGCCATCTGCCATCAGCATGACTGCACGACTAGAGTAGCTGGGCTAATTTTTTGAACTAATGTTTGTGTAAACTTTAACAACATCATGTCATCAAGAAAAAGAAAGTTCACTTCGGGCAGTGAGAAAAGGAAAAAGAAAGCACGAGCAGATGAGTTAACACAATCACTCAGGGGTTCTATGGATAAGTTTCTCAAGATGAGATCGATATCAATACCATCATCAATGAATTTGCATTGAGGAATGTTAGAAGGAATTTTTAAGATATTTGTACACTTATGAATTATTGCATATGGATATTGCTTTTGCATGCACTGTTAAGTATGTATAAATTATAAATATATATGTATAGAGGGCCTCAGATTTTTGTTTCGCCCCGGGCCTTCAAAAACTCAGGGCCGGCACTGGGGGCTGGAACCACCACCCAAGAGATTCAAAAGCCTGAAGTGATGGAGAGATGTAGTGCCCTCTCTTAATGAAAAAACGTGCTTTGCACGTCTTAAAAAGTGCCCCAGCTGTGAGTTGGCCTTTTGATGCAGATGATTGTAAAAAAATGTACTGTGTCTCGTACTTTTTGGGTTAATGGACTATGTAAACGCTACCCCGTGTCTGTCTGATGTGTACTTGGTTTGAATGTTGGATGAATTGAACCGGCCTTGCTGCATAACAGCATAAGTGATGTGCCTTTTTTATTTTGGCCCTTTGTGGAAATACTTTTTACAGGTGGAGTCCTGGAGAAATTAATTCGATATGGTCTTTTTTTTTCTCGGCGCAGTGTTCTCTATCGCTGAGGCGTATTGTCAATATCCTAATTGTCCCTGTTTTAATGTCACTAGTCGAGGGTCTAGCAGTTCTTCAAACTTAAGGGGGTGTTTGGATCTGTAAACTAATTATTTTTGCAGGTCGGTCCGATGTTTGGATACTTACTTAAAAGAGTATAGTGCAATCCCAGTTCATAAACTTTTCTCGTCATGTCATCTCGGTTCATAAGTTTTTAAGTGTGTCATTATTGTACCTAAACTCAACTTGGGTCTCTAAGACCGTCCACAGCAGCCGCAGCGCGTGCTGCATGCGCAAAATGGGGACGCGCAGGCAACTGTAGCGCCCTCAAGCAGATGTTGCATGCGCATATGCTTTTTGCACGAGCCACCCCTCCCACCCGCAAACTCAGGGTTTCTCTCTTCTACCTTCATTCCACTTTCCCAACCACCAGCAGACTCTGCACTCCCTCTCGCCATGGGCGTCCCTCTCCCTATCTCTGCCTTGAGCAGGTCGCGCGAGGCCGGCGGGCCTCTCTCCTCGGCAAAACACCTCCTCCCCCGTCCTCTCTCTCCTAGGGTGTCGAAGGAGCACCGCGGGGATCTCCAGGCCGTGCGCAGCGGCAACCCCACCCGCACCTGGCGGAACCCTAGCCCGACGTTGCCGCTGTCGGAGCCGCGCCACATGTCACACCCGGTTTTATAAGGACAAACCGAATGCACTCTTTATGCATGCCCAGGATCAATATTCATGCATAAAGTGACATCATCAGTACAAATATCAAAACATATATCATTATAACGTTTATAAGATTACAAGATGACTAGAGGGTCTAAACAAAAACTTACACATCGTGTATCTATCGCAGCGGAGTAGGCACCATCTTCCACAGGAACGTCGACTTAGGCACGCCAACCTAGAACTTCAGGTATTCAAGGTCTTCATGAATCCAGCTTTTTTTTTCTTCTAGCTTCTGACTATCTGAGCAACATTGGGGAGAGAAACAACAGGGGTTGAAAGAGAAAACGGTGAGTACACCTGAAGGCGTGTACTCTGCAAGTGGAGGGAAATAAATGCATAACATGCAGATTTAGAGCAAGAAAGGCTTTATTTAGTGGTCTGCAAAGCTCAAATTTTAGTTGGTCAAATTTTAATTAAGCACCTAAGAGAATTAAGTGTATTTAAGGCTTCCCAAAACCAAACATGGCATAGGTAATCCACATGTCCTGATCCTAAGGTTCAACATCTCATAACCAAAACCAACACCGAAACCATAGTTCCACCACTATGGTCTACTCAAACCACCAACTAACCATGTGAGGGTCTAGGTCGTTTTTAACCGTGAGCACGACTGTTATAGTAGTTTATTAACACTCTGCAGATGTTGTACATCTTTACCCATGAGTCGCATAAACGTTCAACGGAACGTTAAACCCAACCATGTTGTGCTAGCTAGGCACTTTCTCACTTCCTTAGGTGTGATAGCATAGGGACGCTACGAGGCCTTTACATAGGTTCACCAGCACGTATTAACCGGGTTACGGAATATCAGCGACACCCGAGGTTCCTTGCCAGACTCTTGGGAACTACGTCCTCATCCAGCCCGGACAGCTTAACACGGTTCGTTGGTTTAAACTACTTAGTTGGCCAAGACCATAGCTCATTAATTCTCTGGTTGTACTGTAAGTCCTGGGTGGTCACACCACGGACCAGTCCTTAAAGGATTGACTCAAGCAAGGCCAGCAACAAACATCACAAACCACCAATCCAAACCACTTGCTTGAGTCAGCTAGGGTGCTAATGTTGCTAGCTTTCATGCAAGGGGTTACTTTCTAGATGTAGAATGTGATAAGGCAAGAATACTTTAGGTGATTGTTGACATTTCGTAACGCGATCACCTAAGAACAGATTTAGAATCCATCCTTAGCGACAACGTCAGAAATGCTTGTTGGCATTTCTTAACGTCACTACTAACGACGCCGAGTTAGCGTGAGTATCAAGAGTTGCCAAAGGTAAATCTAACAATCATGAACGAATCCGCAAGCGCACAGATAAACCATTGTAGCATTTCCTCAAGGAAGGAGAGTATTCCAATGGTATCGTATCTGTGAAAGGTAATGGCGGATATTAAGACTTATGCTTTTGCACTGAATGTAAACCAAGAGATAGATATAGAAGACAACAGCTCAAAGACAGGGGTAAGATAAATGATATGATAAGGTAGTGTGACACACACTCAGATCTACCTCTACTCTAGTATACTACGGCTTAGAGGGGACATACGAGTTAGCTCTAGGTTCTAAGGTACTAAACATACAAGTTAGATGATACAAGAGATAAACATAAACCATTGCATGAAAAGGTAAGGTTCAGCACCCAGGTACAAACGGGGAGATAGCCCACGACGACCAGCACTCTGCGAAACTACTCTTTAGACTCATACAACAATACCCAGCACGGAGGGTTTCAAAGGGTCCAACAGCTGTCACCACTGCGGCCTACCTCAATCGTTACGGGGGCATGCTCATAACTAATGTAGCCACAAAACCCAGGCACCATGCCTACGTTATTGCTAGACTTCACCCGACCCGGGCTATTGTGACCCAGGGTGAGAGCCACCAGAAGACTGGTCAACTTAGACCGAGTACCGTAACTTGAACACAAGCTTCATGCAACACTAACATGCTATCTAACAAGATCAAACTAGGGCTAGTCATACAAACGGATACGAACTCTCTTATGTCTAGTCAACAAGATCAAAGGGTCATGTTCGTGAAGAACACGAGCCTCTAACTTATGAACAAACACATAAGGAATGAGTAAATCATCCTTCAAGTGGATCAAAAGGTAGTGTTCATGAATAACACAAGCCTCTAAATGATGGATAAGAGATGAACTCAAGAACATATCAATCACATGATCTACCACAACCTTATATGAAATAGCTGAATAACTGAAGTAGATCAAAGTCATACAAAGAAATAAAGATACAAGAGAACTCATACCTAGACTCCAAAGTAGACTTGGAACCTGAATAAGAGCTACTCTAGCCTACCCCCTGGCCTTGGAAACTAAAAGTGAGAGGTGAATGAAGAGAGTCGTGTGTGAGAAATGGAGCCCCTCTCCTTCTATTTATAGGCAAGGACCAGGCTTGCTTCGGGCACCAAATGGCCTCAAATCACCCGGGGATGTAGCAATAGACCAATGGGGAGCAACCACGTGGAGGGACACGATGAAAGGAGGCAAGGTCGGTTCGGCTGATCCTAGGATCGGCCGGCCCCCTCGGCCCTCCTTTCGAGGTGTGTTTCGTCTGGGTGGCTGCCCTATGGGCCCTTTGATCACTCCCCTGTGCATGCCTCGTTTTGGAATCCTATGTGGGCCCATGGCTCCTTGTGAAGTCCATGTGTCGCTCTTTGATGCGTCGGTGAGTGCCTCCCTTGGATCAGTGACGTGGATTGCCACGTGTTTCCTTGATGGCAGCCACCTCCTCAGCTGAGTTGGCATGGATCTTCCATAGAAGGTGAGTTTCCATCTCTTCTCATACTTATTTCACCTATATACAAATAATCTCCAAGGACAAGTGGAACTACATTATTCAAACCAAAATGCAAGTAAGTAATGCATATGCCTCCATTTATGTGAGAATATTGATGGCTGAAAGTAGTACTTAACAACCGTCAACAGTGATGAGAACTACCAGAACATGGGGAAGGCATGTTGATCGGCGAAACAAGGATGATATAGACCTCGCTGTCGATGGGCATGTCACCTACCACTGAAAGAATAGTGCCGGATAAATCTTTGAATAAATAAAAAATGTGAACACCAGTGCCGAGTGAGGTCTCGAACCCTTATGGGTAGGTTCCAGCATAAGGACCCATACCAGCCAAGGTATGCTAGGTTCCCGGTACATACTATTTCAAAATTTTATCATCCAAATAACAAATTACTTCAAGAAAGTAGAAACCACTCATATATAATTCTTTTGCCTACCATTGAGATCTAAAAATTACTAGTACTTTACATAGCTGGGAATTACTTATCAGAGTGGACACAAAGTATGTCGGATCATAACTAAAACTATTAGGAAAGCAAAAAAAAACATTGGTAGGAAACAACAAAAAGTCATAAAATAGCATAAACAAAAAAGCAAAATGAAAAAGGAAATACTGTCATATGGAACCATGATAAAAAAAATTCGGGTGACGGGAGCCACAGAAACACCTGAGCAATTGTTAGCTTTTCCCTTTAAATAACCATCAATCCTTTTTGAGTAAGATTAAACAGAGCCGAGAATCTACTGATCAGTTTACATGAAAGTCTAACTAGTTAAAAATATTGATAATGCTCATAAGCACAAAATGATCATCTAATGGCTTATCCCTAACATTATAAATGATACTAAAATGAAAACACTTGATACATATTTACCATAGAAAAAAATTACGCGACATAACAATAGAACTTACAGTAAGTCCATTAGTGTAACTTACAAATCTACGAATGGTAAAAACTAAGGACACAATTTTAGTGTGAAAAGTAACAAATTATTGTAAGGAAAAGAAATGTATAGTGATACTAAGCAAAGAAATATGTCCCCCTCTACGGAACTCAACTGAAATGTACCGAAAGATCAATTACTTTTGAAAATCAAATTGTCAAATAGAATGACTAAGTAATTACAATTCACATTTTTATAGGACCAAATAATACAATTTACAACTACTAGGGTACTGTGATTCTGTAAAAGTTTGACGTTGTCGTTGTAAAATAGCATGTGGCAGAAAGTAAATTCCACAAGGATGTTAAATTAGAGAAAACTGGAACAAGGAATCATAATAAGCATCACCAGGAAATCACAATTTCACGTCGTTAAAATCTAAATCGGTGAGGATACGAACCGGAAAGGATGAAAATAGTGGGGAAAATTGAAATTCATCAACAGAACAACAACAAGCTAGTGATTCACAACAGTTGTGATACGAGGGGAATTGATGAACTGAATGCAAATGAGACCAAATCGCCTCACCTATGGAGTTTGGCTGATAAGAATGAGAGCAAAATAATTATCGAGAGGGGAAAGGAAGAGGTGAAATGGCATCGGTCTCATCCACAATAGGAAAATAAAAAAGGCCACATTTCCCAATAAAATCAAATAGTAGCTGCAGAAAACAAATATATCCGCCGCCATGCGGGATTGTCTTGTCAGAGAAACATAGAAAACGAACCAAAGCAATGAGCATGGGGCAAGATCAGACTGACACAGAATAGCAGACCCAAACATCCGACGGTGCCAAAATCGAGTGACAAGGGTTCCTAAAATACCCAAGCATACTATAGCTTTTCCCTTGTGAAAAGGTCGGTGTTCCCTCGCGCGCAATGTTGGCGTTTCTTAACGTCACCACTAGTTGTACACCTAGAGAGAGCGTATAAGATCAACCCGGTATACCGACGGGTACGAACGAATCCGCAAGCGTACGGAAATATTGTTGTAGCACTTCACCTCGGAAGGAGAGTATTCCAAGGGTATCGAATCCAAAGAATGATGTGCACTATCTTCTACTCTATTATAGATGGTCCAAGGACACTAAACTCCGGCTAGGATAGATAAGGGTTGAGAAGCACTTCCTGAGGGTCTTGAGTCTAGGCAAGGATATGGTCGCCATGTAGTCCTCTCTGTGGGGCGCCAACCTATCCTAACTTTTTAAGGAGAGGCTAATGTACTGGCAACGGGGCTCAACTCGGTACGCGGGCACGGAGGGTTCCAAAGGGTCCAACAAGCTGTCACCACTGCGGCCTACCTCTATCATTACGCGAACGCATGTGGTCTTCGTAGGATAACCAGAGCGCAGACACCACGTCTGCACTCTCGATAACTACTGTAGCGCGGTTACGTCTGTCGACCCGCTAACAACACTATAGCAACCTGTATAAATACGGAACCATGAACTAGAGAGGAACGACTCAGTCCTTAGCACATCATCAAATCATGGAGCAACAAGAGGGTTTGGATGTAAACTAGATACAACACTCTTACTCAGCTAAACATGATCTAAACATGCAAACAGATACTTGAACTAATGTATGAACTCTAAAGGATCGAATCCTTGTGTCACGAAGAACACAAGCCTCTAAACTATGAACGAGCCAAGAACACAAGAACATATTATTCATGCATGAGGCCACTATAGTCTAAATAAGAAATGCTGAAATACTCACTTTGGTCTAAATGAAGAACCAGCATCCACGAGGATATCAACTCACTCCTCACCCTACTCCACCTAGCACTCTAACACACACACACTACATCTTGAGAGAGGTGAGAACTCACCTCTCCAAGAGAGAATGAGAGGAGAGGGAGAAGGAATGTGCTCCAAAAGGGAGCCCCTCCCCTCCTATTTATAGAGGAGGGGGTGGCTTGTCAAGAGGCCAATTCCTCTCCAAAGTGTGCAGCCTTCCTTAGGCGCCACCAATAGGAGGGCGACACATGGCGAGGAATCTTGCATTGCACTCTTCTCTAGCTTCCAGGGGAAGGAACCAAACCGACCTTCTACCGGCCAATCAACGGGCGCCATGTCACCGATCCACCCCGGAACGTTGCAAGGGATCAACCAGGAGGCACCACGTGGAAGCATATGGCGAACGGAGACCAGAAGGGTTCGGCCGAACCTAGGTTCGGCCGACCCTGGCCCACCTCCTTCTGGCTTGTTCTTTCCCTGGGTGACTGATAAGTGGACCCTTATGACGGTTCTAGGTGCATGCCGAGTTTTGAGGTGGTTTGGGTCCCTGGTGGGCCCTTGGATCCTTGTGCTACACACGTGGTGGTATCTGATTTGTCGGGAGTTGCTTCACATGGATTGATGAGGTGTCATGGACACATGACATCCAATGTGGCACACGTCGCCACGTGGTCTGGTGTGGGTCCCACCGGGCTCACAAGATATCGGGAGTATGATCTTGTCTTGTGCATATCTTTCCCATCCGGACTCCGAAGTAGACAAATGATATATCCGTTTCGATCATCTCGACGAGCCCGTCGCAGTGGCGCAGTCCAAATTGGCATTTGAGGTTGTTTATGATGACGTCCTTGTTGATCGGGCATCCCTGGGCCCACCAACATATTGTGGGTCATACCCGGGAGATGAGTTCCTGTACACGTGGACTACTCAACTAGTGGGCCACGGTGCTGGTACCGTGGACCACAAGGCAAGACAAGACGGACAAGGACTTGTACTAAGACTAGGATAGCTTTTCATACCCTGTATAGGCTACTCCGGGTCCTACTTGAATAGTACCCTTGTACCAATCCGACTTGTAACCCTGCCTCCCGTGGTATATAAGGTGGGGTAGGGACCCCTCTCAAAATGTACGCAATCAATACAGAGCCGCGTAGCATACAGGACGTAGGGTATTACGCACATTGCGGCCCGAACCTGTCTAATTGTGTGCCCCGTGTCTCACCATTGTGTTCCTGATCTCGGCGAGCCCCACCGCACAATCTACTACTTCGGGTACCTCGTTGTAGGCTCGATGTCTAAGACACTGATAGCTGGCGTGCCAGGTAGGGGCGCTCGTCGTTGATCCACTGGCGAACTCGATGGCTCTCGTCATCATCAAGCCGACCGTCGCTTTCCAGCAAGGCGACACCTTCATTTTCGGTTCCTGGGTTTGCGTTGCTGATGGCGTCGGATCGTTCCTGTGTTTCTTAGCGCCAACTCCGGAGTCAAAGCTCAAGTCCTCGACGCTTACGCAAGCTTCGATGGAGGATTTCGTCGAAAATTTCGGTGAAATTTCGATCTCTGACACGCTCAGAGAACTCGAGTAGGAGTCCGAGTACAACTCGACTTCGTCTCCTATTCAGCCTGAGCCGCTTTCTTCAGCTTCACAGCTTGCGCTCAGCCTGGATAACATCCCAGCACCACCTCTCTTCGGCCATCACCATGTCAGTGCCGCTTACCAGGCAACACTGAAGCGCCTCATGTGCCCTGGTTCGAAGATCGTGCTCGAGTACTCTTCGGATTCAGACGTCAACCTCGACTACTATTCAGATTCATCTAAGTTCGAGTTCGACTACGGTTCGGATTCTGCTGAAGTACAACAACTGTCTGGCCCTGCTCAAGGACTGGTGATCACATCGACACCTGAGGGTAGATTCGTCTACTGGCCTGAGCATGTACCTGCTGATCTCACACTGGATGATCAGGAGCGCTTTATCGCTTGTCTCGACAACTTGACCTTCCAAGATGGTGCTAAGCTTGTTGATTATGATACTGATACTGAGCTCATTCAGAGTACGGGTACTTATTCATCGCATCGAGAAGTGTTCGTCGTTGATGCAACTACTCCGCAAGGGCATCGTGCCAATTATCATTTTCCGGATGATGTATCTGATGATGAACTCTCTGCCAATGCTCCTACTGATGACACCGCGGAGGCCAAGACTGCACGTCGCCAACACAATGCTGATCGTGCAACCCTTCGTCGGGAACTCGCGGAAGCTCTACCTACCCGTAATCTTCAAGAAGCTCTGGAGGCGGTTGCTACTCGTGAATATCGCACTCCAGAGGAAGCTATCAATGCGATCAATCTACTCGGTCGCTCTATGCCTCGTGACAGGGCGGCTGCTGAAGTCGCAAAATTGGCTGAGCTAGCTTACACTATGCTACGCCAGAATACCAGTGCTCCTAGTCACCATGGCACCAGTGGCGGTGCTCATCGTACCACCCCCACTCCTCAACGCACACATCCGGAGGCTAGCAACAAGGGCAGAGGCGATGATGGTAGTGTCAACAGCAAGTCGGGAGACTCTCGCTACGACGCTCGCACAACAATTAATGCCAGACGCGCTGAGCGTGAGAAGCAAAAGGATGCTGATTCTGATTCTTTCCCTGCTTTCTCACCTCGACTTCAAGCTCTATTCCTTCCGGAGAAATTCAAGCCTTACGACATCTCTAAGTACGATGGCAAGCAAGATCCAAGGCAGTGGTTGCGCTATTATTCTCTGTCCATCTCCAATGCTGGGGGCAATGATGATACCAAGTGTATCTATTTCCCTTTTGTCTTGGAGCAAGAATCCCTCACATGGTTTGAGTCTCTCAAACGTGGCTCCATTGACAACTGGGGACAACTCAAACACCGCTTCACCAGCAACTTCGCGGGTTCTTTGGGTCGTCATGGCACCCGGATGGACCTTGCCCTAATCAAGCAAAAACAAGGCGAGACTCTTCGCGAGTACATGCGTCGCTTCTTTGAGAAAAGGGCTACTGTTGTTGATGTCACCGAGAAAGAAGTCATTGATACATTCCAGGATAGTTTTTATGACGATAGGCTTTTCCAAGACTTCGGTTGCACTCGCCCAGCCAACATCACCATGCTCAAGGAGATGATCACTCACTGGGCGGACGAGGAAGACAAGGCTCGGAATCGGTTCAAGCATCTTCGCAACAACCAGAACAACAACAACAATAACAATGCTGGAGGAAGCAGCAGTGGCAAGCAACAGCAGGGCAACCGCCAGGGTAATAACTACTCGAGTAATCCTAATCGCAAGCGCAAGCCTGACAACACTGTTGCTGCCATGGAATCTAACACTAAGCCTGAAGATGATCCTCACTGGGTAACATTGACCAAGTAGAAATGCCCGTGGCACCCAGAGGGCGATCATACTACAGAGCAATATTATCAACTTCGTCGTGCGCTGAAGAATACACCTGAGCCAACACATCCAAACCCAAGGTTTCTTAAACACAAGGGGAAGAAGGCTAGTACTCACAAAGACACTGGGTTTCAACACCCCTCCAACACTGTTAATGTCATATTTGGTGGGATTCCAACCAAACACATGCAGAAGCTAGCACTCAGGGAGATCATGTCCATTCAACCAGCAGCTCCCACTTTTCTCAAGTGGTCTGAAACCCCTATTACTTTCTCAAGGGCGGATCAATGGACTAGTTTCTCTGAGCCAGGACGATATCCTCTTGTTCTGGATCCAGTGGTGGCAGGCTCCAGACTCACTAAGGTTCTTATTGATGGTGGCAGCGGTCTCAATGTCCTGTTTGCCAAGACCTTGAAGAAGATGGGCCTAGATATCACCAATATGCTTACCAAGACCAACTCGCCATTCTATGGTATCATCCCGGGCAACGCAGCTATTCCTTTGGGTTCAGTTGTACTACCCGTAACCTTTGGGACCAAGGATCACTACCGCACCGAGTACATCAAGTTTGAGGTAGCTGACTTCGAGACTTCTTACCATGCTATTCTCGACAGGCCTGGTCTCGCTAAGTTCATGGCTATCCCGCACTATGTGTACTTGGTTCTCAAGATGCCGAGCCCCAAAGGAGTTCTTTCATTGCAAGGGGATTTGAAGCGTTCCTACGCCTGCGATACAGAAGCCGTAGAACTTGCCTCGACTACTCAAGTACCCAATGCAATGATGGAAGTCTTCACTGCCGCTAAGAAGCTTACTCCGAGCGGGCTGGAGGTTCCTGAGAAGACTGACAACAACAACAAGCCTGCACCATCTGGTGACGTCCTGCTCAAAGCCATTGACCTCGGTACTGGTGACAGCAGCAAGACGACCATGATCAGTGCACATCTTGATCCTAAATAGAAAGATGCGCTCGTCAACTTCCTTCGGGCTAACCGTGATATCTTTGCATGAAAACCATCTGACATGCCAGGTGTGCCCAGGAGGTTGATCGAGCACTCACTCAACGTCAATCCTAACGCTACCCCCAAGAGACAACACCTTCGTCGCTTTGCTGATGACCGCAGGGCTACTATCAAAAAAGAGCTCGCTGAACTACTCGCGGCTGGCTTCATTTGGGAAGTTTTTCATCCGCAATGGCTTGCTGACCCTGTGCTTGTCAGAAAGAAGAACTCTAACGATCGGAGGATGTGCGTCGACTACACTAATCTCAACAAGCATTGCCCTAAGGATCCTTTTGGGTTGCCGCGGATTGATCAAGTCATTGACTCCACGGGGGGCTGTGCTCTACTTTGTTTCCTGGATTGCTACTCTGGATATTATCAAATTGCAATCAAGGAATCTGATCAAGAGAAGACCGCATTCATCACCCCGTTTGGTGCCTATTGTTACACAACAATGTCCTTCGGGTTGAAAAATGCTGGTGCTACATATCAAAGGGCTATCCAAGCGTGCTTCAAGAGGCAGCTTCACAAGAACGTGGAAGCATACGTGGATGACGTCGTTGTAAAGACTAGGGATCCAGACATGCTTATCACGGATCTTGAGGAAACTTTCGCTTCGCTACGCGAGTACCAATGGAAGCTCAATCCCAACAAATGCGTCTTTGGCGTATCATCTGGAAAACTACTCGGGTTCATCATCAGCCATCGCGGCATCGAAGCAAACCCCGAGAAGATAACCGCCATCTCCAATATGCAAGCTTCGACTACTATTAAAGATGTCCAGAAGCTTACTGGTTGTATGGCGTCACTCAATCGCTTCATCTCACGACCTGGAGAAAGGGGTCTACCTTTCTTCAAGCTACTCAAGCGGCAAGAGAAGTTTACATGGACAACTGAAGCTGATCAAGCTCTTTCTCAGCTCAAGGAGTTCTTATCCAAGCCTCTAGTCCTCACAGCTCCTCTGCCCAATGAAGAGCTCTTGCTCCATATCGCTCCGACTACTAATGTCGTCAGTACTGCTATTGTCGTTGAGCGGCAGGAAGAAGGCCATGGCTACCCTGTTCAAAGGCCTGTCTATTTCGTCAGTGAAGTACTTTCAGAATCCAAGGCTCACTATCCTCCGGTCCAAAAGCTACTCTATGCGGTTCTAATTACTTCACGGAAGCTCCGCCACTACTTCGACGAGTACAAGATTTCTGTGGTCACTAGCTACCCGCTTGGCGAGATATTGCACAACCGGGATTCCACAAGAAGGATTTCTAAATGGGTTGTAGAGCTTGGTGCTCTATCGCTCGAGTTCAAGTCTCGCACTGCTATCAAGTCTCAAGCCTTGGTTGATTTCATGGCTGAGTGGCGGGAAAATCAAGTACCAACTCCAATTGAGCGTCCAGAACATTGGGTCATGTACTTGACGGTTCCCTCAAGTTGGAAGGTGCTGGTGCCGGGGTACTTTTGATTTCCCCCAAGGGCGCTCTGGAAGTATATGTTCTTGACGGATATGGGACCCTTATGACGGTTCTAGGTGCATGCCGAGTTTTGAGGTGGTTTGGGTCCCTCGTAGGTCCTTGGATCCTTGTGCTGCACACGTGGCGGTGTCTGATTCGTCAGGAGTTGCTTCACATGGATTGATGAGGTGTCATGGACACATGGCATCCAATGTGGCACACGTCGCCACGTGGTCTAGTGTGGGTCCCACCGAGCTCATAAGATATCGGGAGTATGATCTTGTCTTACGCATATCTTTCCCATCCGGACTCCGAAGTAGACAAATGATATATCCGTTTCGATCATATTGACGAGCCCGTCGCAGTGGTGCAGTCCAAATTGGCATTTGAGGTTGTTTATGATGACGTCTTTTAATAGTTATTGTGACGAGGCCATGGACCAGGGCCCAGCAGGACCTCTAAAAAAACATAGTACGGACCCACATACGGCGTACTTAACGGCTAATACAACGAGTATTAAGCCCCCAAGTACTTGAGAGTCCGTACGACCTGTTTCCATCATGGGTCGGAAGGAAGATGGCCCACGGCCACCGGTGCCTCCTCCTCCGAGTACATGGCGGCCCATACAACAAGGCTTCACCTCCGCCTCCGACTACTCGCTCGTACGAGTAGTTACCGCTCCCCGTTCCCGACTACTCGTTCGCACGAGTAGTTTCCGTCGCTGACCTGCGCGGTCTTCACGTGGAAGGCCAAGGGTGTGTGGGCCCCTCCTGATTGAGATCCCGGGATCTCCGTGCACGTTCCCCCGCGTACTGCCACGCGTCCGCTCCACTGCAGCATCCCGCCTGGGCTTGGCTGATTCGGTGTCAGGAGGCGGATCCGTCAAACCCTGCCACGAACGGCACAGTGGCTATCGTACTGCGAACGGCGTGAGAAGTGCTGAGCAATGAACGGCACAGTACACGCTACACCCTAAGCATCAGAAGGTACGGCATAGACCCCCTACTCGCACGAGTAGTTTTCCCCCTCCGACCAGTTCAAGACTTGACCTTCAAGGCCGCGGGTACACGGGCCCCGTCGATATCCCGTGATATCCGAACGCGTTAGCCCGTGACTCGCCACGTGCTGGCTCCTCCACGCCGGTCCGTCCTAACCAGGTTGATTTGGTGTCAGAGGGCGGATCCGCCTGCTCCTCCACAAACGGGGCAGTACGCGTCGTACTACGGACGGCACGGGAAATGCAGTGCCACGAACGGCACAGTATACACCGCTCCCTATCCCTCGAACGCCGCGGTATAGACTACTCCACCTCCACAGTAACTGGAGAAGGCAAGCTCCTGTTCTACTGACAGGGGTAGGATACAAATCCTACTCCCTGTACCTGACTAACTACTCGGAGAAGGGTGCGGGAAGCCCCAGAAACAGCTACTTGGGACGCACGATTCCAGGAATACCTACACCGTCACCTGTGGCGTCGCAACAGTTCTTCACCGCTCTGCCTAATAGTCCAACACGGGAGGAGGACGTCCTACGCTGTAGACTAGCTTACACCCTCAATGTAACCCCTGTGAACCTCTCCCTTATGACTATAAAACGGGAGGAATGGGGCACTTGCAAGACACGTTCGTTTCCACCCCCACACACACTTAGCATCGATATCCCATCTCATACATCTCCACAGACGCACTCACACTCACGTACGCAGAACCCTGCTACAAGAACCACTTGCACGCCAGGGACTTGGGCTCGAAATCCTCTCCCGACTTGTTTGTAACCCCTACTACAAACTCCTGAGCATAAAGAACACCCCTCTCTGACTGGACGTAGGGTATTACTCTCCGGAGGCCCGAACCAGTATAACCTCGAGTGTCTCTTGTGCAACCGTGCGGATCCGTACTTGCGTTCTTATAAATTTACTTGCCGGCGGTAATAAACCCCGACAGTTGGCGCGCCAGGTAGGGGCCTTCGCGTGTTTTCGACGATCCTTTTAAGGTCCGCACGGCCTTTTCATCGTTTGCTTCGACGAAAGCCATCGCCAAGCTGTCACTGATGAGCAGCACCATGGGATCACCCGACCCGCTCACAGCCGGGCTCGAGCTCCGTTTCGGGAGCCTGAACTTCCGAGCGACTGGAGACGGCTACCTCATGCACCTCGTCGACGAGGTCACCGAAGCACCTGCGTCGGCTCCTGCTCCGGCCACCGCCTCACGATCGCCCTGACGTAAGAGGCGCTCAGGCAAGCGCTCGCGACGGGCCAAGGCGGAGTGACACAGGGCGGCACGTGATAGCTCCCCTCCGCGGGTCGAAGGTGGCACACCGCTACCCGCCGACACAGCAGAAGACTCTCTGCCGTCGGACTCGACGGAGTGCATCACCAGGGAAAGCACGCTGATGTCGTCGCTCTCTACCGAGGGACACCCTACATGACAGCGGCATACACCTCTTCATCGAGCACGGACCGGGCCGCGTATGATAACCACCCAAGCCATCGTCTTTGGTGTAACATGAAGCTTCCGGCGACCTCGCCCGACGAGCAATACCTCGTAACCGACGGTACGGATGACATCTTTGACTCGGAGTGGGATTGCTCCGTGCTTTAGGACGCTAGCACCTTCTGTCGTTTCCAAACGGCGGCCGACTATTGCTTTGGCTACTCCGACGACTCCGACGACGGGGGATACGACCCCTCATGTGAGTGCTTCGTCGTCGGCAACACCCCGGTCGCACCAGCACCTGCCCACACTCCAGAGGGGGCGGTCCACTCTGCCCACAGCTCGACGGTGGATAGTGTGGCCAAGGCGCAAGCCCCACCCAATGGGGCCGCGCAACGAGCGCGACTAGATGAGTTGGAGGACGCACAACACCAGCTCGATGACGAGCGGGCTCAGCTTCACCAACAACTCGGGCAGGACCCGAATCCGACTCCTGCCCGCATACGCGCGAGGGATGTCCAGCAACGCATCATCAACGACGACCGAGACGTCGTCAACGGCACGCCCGTCTTCAAGAGGGCTTCACAGAATGTAGCAGCAGCTGCAGTTCTTCTCCGGAATTTACCAGAGCCTGCAACCCCTCAAGAGAAAGAAATGCACAAACAGATCAAGACACTCCTCAAGACTACCGCTGTGCAGCAAGCGGAGAGCTCCGCTTCCCGTCAGCGGGGCTCGCAGGGTCGCGGGCACTCTGAGCCACGACTACCTGCAGCACCGTCGCAGCAACCACGATGGTCCGAGGAGGTCAACGTGCCGGTCAAAAGCCGTTTCGGTCCCCACCACGACGCACGCGATACCATCAAGGCGCGACGAAGGGCGGACGTAGGCCAAGACGATGATTACGAGTAGCAGCCTCGTAAGGAGTACAACCGGTGCCGCGGAGGTCGTTATGATAGCGACGAAGACCAAAGCCGAAGCAACTCGCCTGACGCCCAGGGGCCTCGCGCCTTCGGAAAGAATGTACGCAGTGCCTGTTTCTCTTCATGTTTCAGAGCTCCGACCTCTGTACCTAAGTACGATGGTGAAACCAACCCCAGCATTTGGTTAGAAGACTACCAGCTGGTGTGTAACACCGACGGAGCACGGGATGATCTGTTCATCATCAAGAATCTTCTGCTACATCTCGCGGACTCAGCTCGCACGTGGCTCGAGCACTTGCCACGTGGCAAGATCGATAGTTGGTCGCAGCTGCGTGACGCTTTCATCGGCAAATTCCAGGGCATGTACGCCCGACCAGGGAACCCCTGGGACCTGCGCAACTGCAAGCAGATGAAGGACGAGAGCTTACGTGACTACATCCGGCGCTTCTCCAAGCGATGTACCGAGTTGCCTCGCACCACCGACATGGACATCGTCTCGGCCTTCCAGAATGGCACCACGTGTGCCACGTTGATCCACCGGATCGGGCGACGGAAGCTGCGATCCACTCGGGAGCTGCTCGACATCGCGACCGACCACGCCAACGGGGAGGAAGCTATGGTCGCGACGCTCAGTCCCGGTACCAGCAAGGGGAAGCAACCGGTCGAAGCCGACGACAGTCCATCTGCGCCAACCAACAAGAAAAAGAAGAATAAAGATAAGCGATACCGTGATGACACCTTGGTGGCTGCTATCGACCGAAAGACAGCAAGACCCAGAAGTGACCCACCAAAGGATCACTTCGAGAGGCTGTTGGAGGCCCCGTGCCCCAACCATGAGGGCCCGATCAAACACGCCTTCAAGGACTGCAACCTGATGAAGTCATATCTCTCTGGTACGCTGAACAAGCGAAACACTGCTCCGGCCAGTGATGGAGGGAAGGACAAGGGCAACGACGAAGGTGCCTACCCCCGTGAAGACGGAGCTGTCATGATGATCTTCGAGGGATCGGAGGTGCGGCCACCTAGACGCCGGGAGAAGCTGATCCGGTGAGAAGTTTACCACACCGAGCGCGCAACTCCGACGTATCTAAAGTGGTCGAAGACACCGGTCATGTTCAACCGTCGCGATCACCCCGACCACGTCCCACGTCCGGGCAACTATCCGCTGGTCGTGTCACCCTTGTTCGGCACCAAGCGCGTGCACAAGGTGCTGATGGACAACGGCAGCAGCCTCAACGTCATCTACGTGTCGTCCCTTGATGACATGGGAATCCCGCGGTCCCGACTGCAGCCGTCAACGGCGCCTTTCCACAGAGTCGTACTCGGGATGGAGGCGGTTCCCCTCGGGCAGATCGATCTGCCTGTCACATTCGGAACTCCGAACAACTTCCGAAAGGAGACCCTCACCTTCGAAGTGGTAGGGTTCCCGGGGACGTATCACGCGATACTCGGAAGGCCAGCTTACGCGAAGTTCATCACCGTCCCCAACTACACGTACCTCAAGCTGAAGATGCCCAGCCCGAAGGGCATCATCACAGTGGGTACAACTTTCCAGTACGCATACGAATGCGATGCTGAGTGCTTCCAGTTCGCTGAAGCACTGATCCGGTTCGAGAAGCTCGCCGCAGAGCCCCCCTTCGAGGACCAAGATATCCCCGAGTCGTCCAAGCGAGGGGCATGCTCTTTCGAGCCCGCCAAGGATGCCAAGGAAGTGCCCATCTCCAAGGACGGCTGCACGATCCGTATTGGGACGGCACTCGGTTCCGACTAGAAAAGCGCGCTCGTCGACTTCCTCCGTGCGAACCTCGATGTGTTTGCATGGAAACCCTCCGACATGTCGGGGATTCCAAGGGAGGTCGCCGAGCACAAGCTTAACATTAAGCCCAGCTCGAAGCCGATCAAGCAGCGTCTATGCCGCTTCAACTCTGATAAGTGCAAGGCCATTGGCGAGGAAATCAAGAAGCTCCTTTGTGCAGGATTCATTCGTGAAGTGTACCACCGCGAGTGGTTAGCAAACCCTGTACTCGTTAAGAAGAAGAATGGAAAATGGAGGATGTGTGTTGATTACATGAGCCTGAACAAGGTGTGTCCAAAAGATCCATTTCCTTTACCGCGTATAGATCAAGTAGTCGATTCAACGGCCGGGTGCGAAACCCTCTGTTTTCTCGATGCTTACTCCGGGTACCATCAGATCGCAATGAGTCTGATCGACCAGCTCGCGACCTCATTCATCACCCTGTTCGGCGCATACTGCTACGCTTCTATGCCGTTTGGGTTGAAGAATGCAGGGGCCACATTTCAGATATGCATGCGACGCGTCTTTGGAGACCTCATCGGACGGCTAATCGAGGCCTATGTAGATGATATCGTGGTCAAGTCAAAAAAGGTGGGCGACCTGATCCCCGACTTAACCGCGGTCTTCGAAAAGCTGAGGGAGCACGGTGTGAAGTTAAACCCTGAGAAGTGCGTTTTCGGGGTACCTAGAGGCATTCTACTCGGTTTCGTCGTATCAGAACGCGGCATCGAGGCCAACCCCGAGAAGATCTCTGCGATCACAAGCATGGGGCCCATAAAAAACCTAAAGGGAGTGCAACGCGTCACTGGATGCCTCGCTGCTCTCAGCAGGTTCATCGCTCGACTAGGTGAACACAGCTTGCCACTGTACAAGCTCATGAAGAAGTCGGAGCATTTCGTATGGACACCTGAAGCACAGGAAGCACTCGATTCGCTCAAAAATCTACTCGAGAACCCACCAGTGCTCACCGCGCCAGCAGAGGGAGAGCCGATGCTCCTATACGTCGCCGCAATGACCCAAGTCGTGAGCGCGGTGCTGGTAGTCGAGCGAGATGAGCCCGGGAAGATGCAGAAAGTGCAGCGCCCGGTCTACTTTGTGAGTGAGGTCCTCTCCGACTCAAAGACGCGCTACCCGCAAATCCAAAAGTTGATCTACGCTATCCTCATCACCAAGCGAAAGCTCCGGCACTATTTCGACTCGCACCGCATCACGGTGGTGTCCAAGTATCCGCTTGGCGAGGTCATACAGAGCCCGGAAGCAGAAGGAAGAATTGCTAAATGGGCCCTCGAACTGATGGGACAAAACATCGAATACGCACCCCGCACCGCCATCAAGTCGCAGGCGTTGGCCGACTCCGTAGCCGAGTGGACCGAGATCCAAACGCCTCCTGCTCCCATCGAGCACGAGACGTGGCTCATGTACTTTGATGGGTCACTTATGAAGGAAGGAGCCGGGGTCGGACTTGTCTTCATCTCGCCTCTGGGCGTGCGAATGGAGTAAATGGTCCGACTACATTTCGCGGCCTCCAACAATGTTGCAGAGCACGAGGCACTCGTCAATGGTCTCCAGATCGCCCTCGAGCTTGGGATCCGACGTCTCGAGATTAGGGGGGACTCTGACCTAGTCGTAGGGCAAGTGATGAAGGAAAAAAATTGCTTAAGCCCGAAAATGGCTGCATACTGTCGTGTGGTGCGCGAGTTTGAGGACAAGTTCCATGGGCTCGAGCTCAATCATGTGCTGCGTGAGTACAACAAGGCAGCCGATACCCTTGCAAAAGCAGCATCGAATCGAAAACGCGTCCCACACAGGGTCTTCGCCAACGACCAGTACGAGCCGTCCGTCCGCTCCGAGGAGGACAAGCCACTAGAGCCGTCAACACAAGAAGTCATGGAGATTGACGAGGTGTGAGAGCCCAACCTCGAAGACCCGGACTGGAGGATCCTGATCCTCGAGTGGATGGTGGAAGGAAAGTTACCACCTTACAAGGAGGAAGCTCGACGGATCGCTCGCATGGCCAAGTCATACAAACTGGTCGACGGCGAGCTCCGACGAAAGGGTGTTGAAGGCATACTCATGCGTTGCATCCTGGCCGATCAAGGTAAGGAGCTGCTGCAAGAAATTCATGCAGGCACATGCGGGCATCACGCTGGTCCAAAGACCATTGTCGGGAAGGCTTTCCAACAAGGTTTTTACTGGCCAACCGCAGTTGCTGACGCTACTCGGATTGTGCGCAGCTGCGAAGGCTGTCAGTTCTATGCGCGACAAACCCATCTCCCGGCGCAGGCGCTGCAAACCATTCCTATCACCTGGCCGTCCGCGGTCTAGGGGTTGGACATGGTTGGACCACTAAGGCGCCCGGGGGCTACACCCACGTGCTCGTCACCATCGACAAGTTTTCAAAGTGGAATGAGGCCAAGCCCATAACAAACGTTTGCTCCGAGGAGGCCATTGCGTTCTTCACCGATATCATCTATCGCTTCAGGATCCCAAACTCTATCATTACTGATAATGGTACCCAGTTCACCGGAAAGAAATTTCTCAAGTTCTGCGACGACAACAACATCCGCGTGGACTGGGCCGCTGTCAGCCACCCGAGGACCAATGGACAAGTGGAGAGTGCAAACGGCATGATCTTGCAAGGTCTGAAGCCGCGAATTTTCAAGCGCCTTGAGAAGTTTCGGGCGACATGGGCCGCGGAACTCCCCTCCGTTCTGTGGAGTCTACGCACCATGCCTAGTCGGGCTACTGGCTGCACGCCTTTCTTCCTGGTCCATGGGTCGGAGGCAATCCTCCCGACGGACATCGACTACGGTAGTCCACGGGATCAAGCCTACACCAAAGAAGGCAACCAGGTGTCACACCCGATTTTCCGAAGAAAACCGAATGCATCTCATATGTGTGCCAGGATCTCAATTTCACACATACGATAGACATAATGAGTGTAATAACAAAAACAATGCTCAAAAATATACAAGAAGAGTTTTATTAACTTTCATTACACTCATGGATAGACACAAAGGTCCTTACATGAACATCGATAGCTAAGACGATCCAGCACCATCTTCAACTCCACAAGCATCTGACTGGGGGAAACGCATCCTCAGAACTCATCATAGTCGCTGAAGTACTCTTCTCCAGTGTTCTCCTCTGAACAGCGGGTAAGCAAGGGTGAGCACACTTATGGTTGGAGCTCAGCAAGTGGGGGAAAATGTATGCAAGGCTATCAAGGTAGGCTAAGGTTTTGCAGCGGTTAGCATTTTTAAGTTGGTCAAATTTTTAGTAGCAAGCACCTATTTACTTGGTGTAAGTTTATACCATCCCAAAAATTAAGCTTTAGAAAACATTATCTCAAAACCATATAAAATCATGATTTAATTTCAATCTTCAAGTTCACTTATCATGTGAGAGTCCAGGCCGCTCTTGACCGTGAGCACAGCTGATCGATCAGTTTTCGCTCTGCAGAGATCGTACACTTTACCCACAGTTCATGTTCCCCATGTTGCCCGGGTTGATCAGACTCTTAAACACTTTCGAGGTGAGTGGCTAGGGGTCCACTACGAAGCCTTTACAAAGATATGCAGAAGACCAACAACCTGCGACAGTTACAGTAGTGGAGCGGACCATAACCCTCCCTAGTGGTCAGCACCTTAGCAAAGGCTGCTACCCCAAAAGAACCGGGCTATACCCCTTCAACTCCGGCCCCCTGTGCTCCTTTCGGATAAGGTTGTCAGATAATTCCACACATCTAATTAATTGACTAAGCCAGAGTCATATGGACTGTGGTTGCACTGTTTTCCTGGGTGGTTCTCCATGTTCCAATTAAAACATATGATCTTGTTATTTACCAAAGCATCATCTTTCACCAAAGATACCATGATCAGCATTCATCATTTTGCAAAGTTTCATTTGAACCATCCCAAGGTAAGCAACTAAGCATTTCTACCCAAAACATTTATTTAAAAGAGTTTGTGAGACATGGGTACCCCTGGGTCCCTACCGACCAGGCTCACGGCTGTCCCCGACAAGTGGGTCCGACCCACCAGAAGACCCATCGACCTGTCAGTAGGCCTGCCCGACCTAACATGTGGACCCGAAGACGAGAAGACATCTTGGCGTGCAAGCCAAGGAAGTCCAGACGGATTAAGGCAGCTCGGATAAGCTTTCCATGATGTAAACTGACTAGAGATAGGTTTCTCTGTTGTAACCGACTTGGACTCCGGTCCACCGACCTTGTCCGTCGCCCAATATAAGGCGGGCAAGGGCGTCCCCTAGGGACATCGACAGATCCACCTCCACCTTCGCCATGATCAAATCAATACAATCAAGAACTGGACGTAGGGTTTTGCTCTCCAGAGGCCCGAACCAGTATAAAATCGCCTTGTCCCTTGTGTCTCGCTGTGATTTCCGTGTGCTATGCTAGCATAACCATCAAGTTCTTAGCTCCCGATCTCCCCGCTGAACAAATAAACCACTGGGGTTAACCCCCCTGTGGACTGTTCAGATCTAAACCTCTGACAGTTGGCGCGCCAGGTAGGGGTGATCGCGAGTTCTTCGTGCAGCGTGATGGCAGTTCGCTCCGGCGATCATCTTCGGCGACGACACAGAAGATTTCCTCGACGGTGACCTACTCGCCGCCATCAGCGCCCACCCGCCCATGCCCTCTGATCCAATCACGGGGTCAACGGATGCGTATTACGGCGAGCTTGACGGAAGGTCTGACGGATCGACACCGGCGCCTCGCGCACGACATCAACGACAGAAGATGTACCACGTACGTTCGGCCAAAGACTCCACATGCCGCGCACGTATGCGTAGACAGATGGGTCGGCGTAAGTAGACGAGTCCGATTGACAGCTTTAGGAGGTTGATTCGTTCTTGACTTATGCGTCGTCATGCATGGCAACCGTGCGTGCGATCTTGACACGACTGCAGCAGTCGTTGTCAATACGTTTTTGTGCCCGACCTGCATGAGCATGAGCTACCACGATTGCCGGCGTTGTTGGCAGACTCCATGTCTGTCACGTACTCATGCAAAATCAATCTACAAGAATCCTACGTGAATAGGCTGCAGCACAACCCGTGCATGCTGTCTTGCAAGCGTGGCGGCCAGCTGACCACGACTCCATGACCCGCCTGACACGTTGCTGCCCTGGCAGATCAGTTTTGCCAACCTCAAACTCCAACAACTTGGATCTGGCGTGCTGTCCCGTCAACAATTGTCCACCACAACAGCACCACCTGCTGCCTCGCAGCACCGATTGCCTGGACGACTTCCTGCGTTGAAGCTCAACCGCGCTATCGACCACTCTAATGACTCCGGCCTGTCTGTGACGTCCCACCACCTACGTCGGTGAAGTTCCACTACTCCAGCTCACGCCGTCGACAACAACGATCTTCCGACCTTGACTCCACGCGCAAGCTAAGTTTTATTTACAATTAAATATTTTACGGTTTCAATTTCGTTATAGACCTGCTCTACATGTTTTTTCTGCTCTTCCGACCCCTCTCTCTCGACATGCTCCGGGGCTTGGCAACGCCAACACGTAGGTCGCCAGACCTGAGGGTTCAAATTTTTTATCTTGTGCTATGTTCCCCTCCCCCTCGACATGCTCGGGGGCTTGGCCATGCCAATCTAAGGGTCGCAAGACCTGAGGGGTCTATCCCTTTTATGTGTATTCTTCCTTTAACTGCTTGACTCTCGTTATGAAGATTCGATGTTGTGTGGTTGCAAAACCTGAGTCCCATACTCCTCCCCGTGCGTCGGCTACATCTAAGGCTCCCTGCTGAGCATTGTAGAGGGGTGAAACACTTCGCAGCTTCAGAGCTTTTGAATTCGAATAATGTGTGCCTGGCACGATAAGGGGAATGCCTTTCTTTTCAAACAAAACATAGCACAAGAATGATTAGCTCCGGCTAGCATTACTCGACATCTGCTCGTTTAGCTCAGGCTAAGTTTTCATCATATATATATTCGACAGATTGATACACGGACCTGGTGTTTATTTTATTTTACAGGACCAGCTCTTTACTCCGGCATCGCCTTAGTCAGGTCGCTAGACCTCTCTCCAGCTCCGGCGTCACCTTTGGCGAACCTACCTTGGTGGCTCCGTCGTCGTCGGATTGAGGTCGGCGGACCTCCTTATGGCTTTATCGTCGCCGGCTTTAGGTCGGCGAACCTTCCTGTGGCTCCATTGTCGCAGGCGTTAGGTCGCTAGACCTCCTTGCAGCTCCGGCCCCGTCCTCGTCAGGTCGCCAGGCCTTCCTCCGGTCCGTCGTCGTCCTCGTCAGGTCGCTAGACCTTCCTCCGACTCCGTCGTCACCTTTGTCAGGTTGCTAGACCTCCCTGTGGCTCCATCGTAGTCCTCGTCAGGTCGCTAGACCTCCCTACGGTTCCATCATCGCCTTCGCCAGTTCGGAAGACCACCTCAGCGACTTCGTTCTTTTAGCTCTAAGCTTCTACAATTTTGCATCCTATGTTCTGGTGGACGGTTGCATGCTCACGGCATGGCCAAATTTCTACTCTGCGGCTTCATAGCTCAGCAATGCTCGGTGCTTGCCTCCTTCAGTCTTATAGTGCTATTTATAGCGAGAGCCAAGACTCGGTTATGGTCGGATGAGCTCCGACACTGTTACCACATGATCGAGAGTGGACAGTTTGTCGTTTTCTACGTGGCAAGGGAATCTCCGACCACTGTTGACCTGTGACCCTGCAGTCTGCGGAGAGATAAGCCTGACTCTGTGTCAGAGGGCCCTGCGCCTCGTTACATCTATGGACGACAACGACGATTACACGCACCCTTTACGGCTCTGCGTCTTCATTGCACCCGCTAGGCTCTGTGTCCTGGTGTACCCGCTATGGCTCTGCATGTAAACAGACCTATTCCAATCAGCCTATATTTCTGTTTCCTGAGCAGAATGGTCGTAGGTTCGATTGAAGACCTTCCGGGGTAGGTGTGCCTCGCTGCTCTGCCAGATCCGTCTGGGCGCCTGGAGATCAGAAGCTTCACGTCTACGATTTCGTCGAGCCCCTGTGGTCAGTGTGCCTATTGCTGAGGTCGTCAATACCTCGGTACCATGGCTTTACTGGATGCTGGTAGCTATGTTGGTCGTCTGGGCACCAAAACAACCTCCTTGAGGTCGGCGTGCCTTTATACCGAGGTCTTACAATACCTTGGTATGTCTACGGCTCTGCCAACCTAGTTGGGCACCATGGATGCATGACCTTCCGAGGTCGGTGTGCTTTTGAAGCCCTGCCAGCCTGCTCTGGACACCCGGGATTTTACGTCGGGAATGAAGGCCTCCCTATGGTGTGCGCGCCAAATGGCCCTGCCAAGTATTTCCGGATGCTTGGGCGCTCTTGATTTGAGACCTTCCTGAGGTCGGCATGCCTCGGGTGGCTCTGCCAGACTCTTTGCAGCTATGCAAGATATCTGGGTGTCTCTAAACTCCATTCGATTCAAGATCAACATTTTTCTACAGCTTCATCGTTGACCGTTTCGACCACCGCAGATGACCTCTTCATGCGACGCACCTTTCAAGATCCCGCTGGGTATCCTCGGATACTGGACATTGTTAACTTGAGGCCTCTTTAAGTCATGCTGCCTGCTACAATGCTCGGATACTACTCTATGAGTGCGTCCTTGACGCCCTCTGAATTTTTTCATCATCATTTCGATCTATTGGAAGTCTGCTTCCTATAGGTCGTCACTCGACCTCCCTTCGTTCGGCAAAGACTTCAGACAGGTCGGCTGCTAAGCTGATTTGTTCTTTTTGACTGACGTGCATGCTATTCGACCTGTCGATAGCTCCACGACTTCGTCATGACCTTTCTAAGGTCGCTGCGCATACACCTCGCTCGGGGGCTTGTGAGACATGGGTACCCCTGGGTCCCCACCGACTAGGCTCACGGCCGTCCCTGACAAGTGGGTCCGGCCCACCAGAAGACCCGCCGACCTGTCAGTAGGCCTGCCCGACCTAACATGTGGACCCGAAGACGGGAAGACATCTTGGCGTGCAAGCCAAGGAAGTCCAGACGGATTAAGGCAGCTCGGATAAGCTTTCCATGATGTAAACTGACTAGAGATAGGTTTCTCTGTTGTAACCGACTTGGACTCCGGTCCACCGACCTTGTCCGTCGCCCAATATAAGGCGGGCAAGGGTGTCCCCTAGGGACATCGACAGATTCACCTCCACCTTCGCCACGATCAAATCAATACAATCAAGAACTGGACGTAGGGTTTTACTCTCCGGAGGCCCGAACCAGTATAAAATCGCCTTGTCCCTTGTGTCTCGCTGTGATTTCCGTGTGCTACGCTAGCATAACCATCACGTTCTTAGCTCCCGATCTCCCCGCCGAACAAATAGACCACCGGGGTTAACCCCCCTGTGGACTGTTCAGATCTAAACCTCTGACAGAGTTGTTCAAGGTAAAGGGGATAAAAATCTAGTCATGTCCTTAAAAAGGTGATTTTCCCATCAAATTATGCAATACAACATTTAAATGTAAACTTAGTTATCATGCATGTTGTGTGGGACAAAATAGAATATGCAGGGGAGGAAATCCACTTGCCTTCCTTGCTTAAACACTGGGGTTCTTCTTCCTTAAAAAGTTGTTCTTGATCTTCGATCGGTAGCTCTGCTCCAACTGGCACGATATCTACGCGCACAACAAAAATCATTCAATAAATAAAAACAATACATCAAACATTACAAAAGGCTAAAACAAGCTTCTAAAACTGACGGGCTTAAAGAGACGGTCTCATGGACACCAAAAATGCCTAAAATGGACGCAAAAGATATGGCTAAAACAAGGTTTAGGGGCTAGATTGTAAGAAAACTTGGGCTCCAGGGGCTTTTCTGCAAAAAAACCAGGGACCTAAACATAATTATGCGTATAAACTGAAGGGTTTTGATGCAAACGGACAAAGCTTGGACCTCGGGTGGAAAACCTAAGAAACCTAGGGGCTTAAACAAGAAAACTTGGACTTGATTGTAAGGGTTTTTGGAGGTGGGAGGGCATTCTTGTGATATTAGAATCTGCGGGGTCTTTTTTTGCAAAATTACAGTGGCTGGCCGGGGTTGACCGGTACGTGAGGGATTGACTCGGGCGGCTGACAGATCTGGATCGTCGATCCTTGAATCAACGGCTGGCGGCGGCTCGTGGCGCGCGGGTGGCGGCGCCTGGCAGCGCCCGGCGCGGGCTTGCCGGAGAGCTCGCCGGCGACGGCCAAATGGGGCTCCCGGCCACCAAAACGGAGAGGAGAGTGTGAGGACTTCACCTGGGGGCTAGGAAAGGAGGAAGGAGCGCCGGAGAGGGAGATCGGGGCGGGGAAGCTCCGGCGGCGGCGGTGCTCCGGGGCGGCAGCGCTGCGAAGGTGGAGAAGAGAGGAGGAGAGGTGCGAGGAGTAGAGGAGCTCGGGGTGCCCATTTATAGGGTAGAAGGGGGGAGAGGGAAGGCCGGCAAGGCGGTGGGGAGCGGACTCCGGCGGGCCGGCCATTAATGGCGGTGGGGAGCCTGGTGCGCGGGGGTTTCGGGAGGGGGAACGGGCGGAGCGAGGCGGCGTGGGAGTGCAGCGCATCAATGCGCACCCAGTGGGGAAGGAGAGGGGGCGCAGGGAGGCGAGATGGCGTCGGGGACGGTGGTGATGGCCGGCGGCCATGGGAGGAGGCGCGGGCGGGAGGTAGGGGAAGCCCCAGACGGGCGGGGCCCGCCTGTCGGCGAGAGGAGAGAGGGGGAGGGGCTGAAGGGGGCTGGCGGAGGAAGATGGGCTGGAAGAGAAGGTGGGCCGCGAAGGGGAAGCTAGCCCGGCTGGGGAAAAAGGAAAAAAACGGGCCGCGGGGAGGAGAGGTGGGCCGCAGCTGGGCTAGAACGAGGAAGAGAGGGGAAAGGGTTAGGGGTTTGGGAGGTTTTGATTTTTTTTGTTTTTTTCATTCTTTTTTTTTTGAACACTCTCAAGCAAAAACAAATGCATTAATTAAATATTATTTTATACTTTAAGAGTAAATTTAATTAGTCAAAATTATTAAACTCTTAAAAAAATATACCATGTTTCTATCTTTTTAATTGTGATGGAATTTTACGGTGTGACACTAGGTCGCCCTCGAAAACACCATCGACCAGTTGGACGAGGCGTGCAGCGTCACTCTCCTCCACTCAGCACAGTACCAGCAGGCTCTACGTCGCTACCATGAGCGCAACATACGGGAGTGCGAGTTCCAAGTCGACGACCTCGTCCTCCGACGAGTTCAAAGCAATGAGGGTCGGCACAAGCTTTCACCACCATGGGAAGGCCCCTTCATTGTCGATCAAGTACTACGTCCGGGAACCTTCAAGCTCAAATACGAGGACGGCCGGGTCATCTCCAATGCCTGGAATATAGAACAACTACGCCGTTTTTATCCCTAAGTATTTCCTTTATTTTTATCTTATGATAATGCAAGAGCCCTGAGCTACTCTCTTTTTTCGTAAGATGTTATCTTCTTCAAGCTTACGTCTTTTACTCGAGTAAAACGTCTTCTATGCTTGTCTCACCCCATGGGCAAGTCTCCGACTTGTCCATGGGCTCGGGGGCTACCGGGGTCACGACACCCCTCGCCCACACGTTTCGAAATCTTTTTTCGATCAAAAACCGTCTACGGTTTCTCGTACGATCGTCGCGGTACACCTGCACTCCTTAGGGGGAGATGAACGACGGCTCTAGCGGTTACAAACTTGCACTCGTCTGGGCCCCGAGTATTTACGCCCCCGCGGCTACGGTACAAAGACCCATGAGCAAAGTTCGCGACCTCAGCTTGTCGTTCACCCGCCCCCTCGAAAGGTTGTCGGGTAACTGTCTAAGCTATGAGCTCCAAAGAGTTTTCTTGTTTGCAAGTATATGCACACACACCTATCCTTCTCAAAGTACTCGGGGGCTGTCCGCCCAAGTAGTGCCGCTCCAAGGCTAAGCCCGGTCGAGTCGCCAGGTTCCTACGCCCCTGCTGCTACAGAGCAAGACACCGCCAGCAAGGTCTTAAGCTACACCGCTTGGGTTCGCAAATTCCCTAACTACTCGGGAGAAGGTTAACAAACAAGTAAATGAAATGCTTAACTTGAAATAAAAATGGGTACTTGACCCACGAGTTGGCCACAAGCGCACAATTCATAAGTTTATTACAAGCTATCACCAGCATAACCAAAAGCCTCAGCAAGGCGACTCTGTTTTTTCTTCCTCACAGGCCCAGGTCGTGGAGGGCATGATTCATCATGGTCTGGGCGAAGTCGATGGCACCTTGCTCGATGCGGTCGTAACTGTCGTCGTCATAACCCGGACACCATCCTTGACCCAGCAGCTCCCTGTCCATTTCCGGATAGTGCGACAAGAAGATGGCTACCACTTTGCGGACGATGTCGCGAGCCACATCCATTGACTGCCGGCGGGCTGTCGTGGCGGCCTGTTCCAGGCGATCCTTCATGTTGAGGCCGGTAGGGACCCCAAGGTCGTCCATCACCTTGGTGATGACCTCGGCCATTCTGTCACGAATCGTCTGCACCCGCGTAAGGGTTGTCTTGGTTGCCCCGTGCGACCTCCGCTCCTCCTCGAGCTCCACCACGACCTCTGAAGAAAGAGAGAGACCAATGTTAGCAGAGGATGTCTCGATCAAAGAAGGCGAATCAGAAAGAAGACACGACCTTACTGTTGAGCCTCTCGGTGAACTCGCGAGCAAGCTCCGCCAGTTTCTTGTTCTCGACGAGACGGGTGGCTGCGGTGCTCTCCTGATCCGCGACCTTCTTCTCCAAGTCGGTGCGGACCACGCGAAGAGCTGTTCACCCCAGAAGACAAGGCATCGTCACGAAAACAAGCAACTACGGGCAAGCAGAAACATGAGGACAACGGGTCGTAAGGCACTCACCAACTATCCCTTCCTCGTGCTTTTTGGCGATTTCTTCAAGACGGCCCTTCTCGGCGCTGACGCTGCCAACCTGGGCCTCAAGCACGGTCACCCTCTCGCAGGCCACCTGGAGGTCGGACTCGGACTGGCCCGCCCTGGCCTCGACTTCCGTCTTCTCTTGGTCGATGACACGGGCGACGGCCTCGGTGTTGGAACGCAGCTCCACCGCTACCTGCTCCGCCGTGGCAAGCTTCTCCGCCCGCACTGCGGCCACGCGGTCCTCAGCAGCCTTCGCCCTCGCCTCGAGGGTCGCGCACTCGGCCGCTCGGTCGACCTCACTGGCCGCCGCAGCAAGACAGGTCGTGGCTAGCTGCGCTTCCAGCTGGGTCTTCTCCACGCGGAGCGCCTCGAGGGCCCGCGATTTGTCGTCACAGCGCCCGACGAGCTCCTAGACCACACATGAGCTTCACGGTCAAGGAAGACGGGAAAACAAGCATGGAAATCAAAAAGGTGGAGAACGAGGGCCGTGACTCACCCTCAAGGCGGGTAGGGCCAGCTCCATGATTGCCCGCTCCGACTGACGCAGCGCCCGTTCGCTCAGGCGCAGGCCTCGCTCCAAGTTGCGACGGGCCAGGAGCTCCGCGTCGCCGTCAACATCCAAACCGACGGAGGCCTGGACTCGCGAGACAAGCACCAACCAGAGCGGCGGCGCCTCCACCTCCTCCTCCACCATCACCACGGTCGGCCCCAGGCTCTTTGAACTCTCCCCGATCTCCGAGGTCGGAGGTAGCCTCTATTCATCCGCCACCGTGAGGGGAGAGGCGACCGGAGAAGGTGACTCCGAGATGACGACCACTTCCGCGGGGCTCGGCAGGGGAGCGGCGTCGTTCACAGATGCGGCGGCTGACAAAATCGGGACGGCCTCCTCGGTCACAACGACCGTCGCGGCCGGGGCCTCCTCGGAGTCGAGGGCGGCTGTCTCCACCTCCGCTGCAGCGCTTCCCGTTCCCGCCAGCAACACAGGGGTTGGGGTCTCTGAGTCCACCGTGGCACCGTCCATCCCCTCGAACGACTCGGGGGCTGGCCGCTCGACATCTGCAGCATCGTCGCCCACCCCCATCGACGACTCGGGGGCCGGTTGTTCAGCGTCGCCTGCCTACGCCTCAGGAGCAGGGTCTTCTTGAGATTGCTCCGGGGTCCGGACAGGCACCTCGCTAACTCGGCCGCCCAGGCCGAGAGCGCCTCTTCCGTAGGGGTCTCACCCGCCAAACCCATTGTCCCCATCGACAGGTCGCTGCGAGCCGGGCTCCCAGCTCCCTACGGTGGGACTGTCATCTCCTGGGTCTCGGACCCTCCTATATCTTCAACCGCCACCCCCGACTGAAGGGAGGGCGGCGGATCGCCCAACGGCGGCGTATCCCCGACCACTTGGGCCGGACGGCGCAATGACTTCACAGGCGCCGGCCTCAGGGTACAGCGGTCGGGCGCCCTGAAACGAGAAGGATGTCACAACAACGACAAGCAAAAGGCATGCTTCCCATGAATACGGAGAGATGGTCAAAAGTTACAACTCGGAGCTTACCTTTCTGCAACATTGCGGGGTCGCTTGGAGCCAAAAGTCAGGTTGAGGGGGGACGCCGCCCATTTGCTCCCCGTGGACGGAGCAGAGGTCGAAGAAGGCGTCACTCCGCCCCCAGCAATGACGATCGACGGAAGACGCCGCTGGGTCGGCGCATGTCCACCACTCTGGGCCGCAGGCAGAGAGGAAACCCCCGGCGCACTCTGTCGCTCCCGTGACGAGCGTGCCGAGGGCGAATGTGACCTCCGACGCGAAGAATGGTGGCGCAAGGTTTCGCGCCTCGACGTGCGGTGAGTGGGGTTGTTACGCCGCGGAGGACTCCTACTCCTCCCACGACGGCTCCGCTGAGAGGTGCGGCTGCTCGACCCGGGCCGATCTACCCGGGAGGACGGGGGCGGTGCCTGCTGGCTCGAGTCGGCACCAGCTGTGGTCGAGGTAGGCACTGACCCGCCGCGTGGTTGCGACATCACCGCTGCCTCGTCAGTCCACTCGAACTCGGACTCGGCCTCGTCCTTGTTCAGCGGCAGCGACGAGGGGTCCTCATTCTCAGAGACGTTGGCCTCTCCGGCACGCCGGCGCGAAGCACGGTCGTCGTTCCTCGACCGTTTGTCGATCTCTTTTTGCTGATGGGCCCTCCTGCGCTCCCCGCGCCACTTTTGCCGTGCGGCGATCTCCCGAGTGAGCGCCCGGTCCTCTTCCAGCGGAGGACGCGAGGCGAGGATGCGCACCGACGCCATCTGGGCGGACACAAGAAAGTCATCACCCACAGTCACAGCAAGCAAATCGAAAAGAAATCGAGAGAGGCATACCAGGGCCGCGGTGGTCAGGGAAGAAAGCATTGGCAGCACGTTCGGCGGCGGCCAGAATAAATGAGTGACCCCGGTGGCCTGGGACACCCGGCGCTGGACCTTGTCCATCGAGGGCAAGGGGTCAGCCGTCACCGTCCCCACAAAGGGAGCCCGGTCGTCCGTCATCTGAGAAAGGCGCAGAGCGCGACAACGGAGCGGGACGATCCCTCTTGCGTGGTAGCCGCCAATCACGGTGATGAAGTCCACCCCGTTGTCGCGGAGTATCTTGAGGACGTCGAGGGCATCGTTGAGGAACCGGGGTTGATCCTTCTTCTCCGGCCCGTACTTCCACTTCGCCGGCGCCCGGTCGTGCCAGCGGTTGGTGAACTTGGGTAGCAGGTTCTCGAGATCATTCTTGAGGTAGAACCGATCCCGGTGCCACCCGCTGTTGGAGCTTGTCAGGGAGGTAGAAATGTACTCATCCATCCTCCCCTGCTTCCCGTGAAGTTCGGCGCACCCAATCACCGCCGCGGTGCCCTCGTCCTTCAGACAGACAAACTTGTAGAAGTATCAGAACAGGTCCCAGTGGGCTCCCTATCCCAAATACCCCTCGCACAGAGCTTCGAACGCCGCCATCTGCTGGACGCCATTCGGATTCAAGTTATGAAGCTCGAGGTCGTACTCCTCGAGGACGACGCGGATGAACCGCCCTGCCGGAATGGAGAAACCGCGCTCGTGGAAGGTCACGAACGAGACCACGTATCCCTCTGGGGGCTCAGGGCTTCTCTCGGCTCTGGGAACTTTCCACTCCTCCGCTTCGGTCTGCGGCGGCATCATGCCATCGACGGCGAGGTGATGGAGCTTGGACCAGGTCGTCGTCGAGAATGTCCAGTTCGACATGGCGGCGGCCGTGGTGGCGGTGGCGGATAGAGAAAGTTTGTGATTGAAGGCGAGGAGGGCTCGGCAGCTGGCGCACGGCGGGTGCAGAGGCAGAGGCAGAAGCGACATCGGCGAAGTGCACAAGAAAGGGGAAGGGGAAAGGTTTTAGTTGGCGGCCGCGGTATAAAAGGGGAGAAATGATTACCTCCATAGCAGTTAATGCTTGGGCCGTCTCGGGTCACATCCTCCACCCGTTGAAGCGTCATCCCTCAAAAGGCGCGCCTGCTACTGTCAACCGCCCACGACCGTGCCGCCACGTCATCCAGAACAGGGCCCACAAGTCTCACAACCGGCGCGGGATCTCCGCCGTCCATCCCACGACGTGCAGTACACAGCAAGCAGCAAACTTCCCCGAATTCAAGATTTCAACATTTAACCCCACGCACAAGTCTCCGACTTGTCTATGGGCTCGGGGGCTACTACCAGTGGGTCCGCTCGCGCGTCCCCGCCGGAGAAAATATGACTGGCTTTTTCCGTCTTCATAGCAACTGAGCCTGGGAGTGAGTCCTTGACTCCCTCACCAGACTTGGGGGCTACTGATGAGGAGATGGACCAGGGCCCACCAGGACCTCTAAAAAACGCAGTACGGACCCACATACGGCGTACTTAACGGCTAATACAATGAGTATTAAGCCCTCGAGTACTCGAGAGTCCGTACGACCTGTTTCCATCATGGGCCGGAAGGAAGATGGCCCACGGCCACCGGCGCCTCCTCCTCCGAGTACATGGCGGCCCATACAACAAGGCTTCACCTCCGCCTCCGACTACTCGCTCGTACGAGTAGTTACCGCTCCCCGTTCCCGACTACTCGTTTGCACGAGTAGTTTCTGTCGCCGACCTGCGCGGTCTTCACGCGGAAGGCAAAGGGTGCGTGGACCCCTCCTGATCGAGATCCCGGGATCTCCGTGCACGTTTCCCCGCGCACTGCCACGCGTCTACACCACCGCAGCATCCCGCCCAGGCCTGGCTGATTCGGTGTCAGGAGGCGGATCCGTCAAACCCTACCACGAACAGCACAGCGGCTATCGTACTGCGAACGGCGTGAGAAGTGCTGAGCAACGAACGGCACAGTACACGCTACACCCTAAGCATCGGAAGGCGCGGCATAGACCCCCTACTCGCACGAGTAGTTTTCCCCCTCCGACCAGTTCAAGACTTGACCGTCAAGGCCGCGGGTACACGGGCCCCATCGATATCCCGTGATATCCGGACGTGTTAGCCCGCGACTCGCCACGTGCTGGCTCCTCCACGCCGGTCCGTCCTGACCAGGTCGATTTGGTGTCAGAGGGCGGATCCGCCTGCTCCTCCACAAACGGGGCAGTACGCGTCGTACTACGGACGGCACGGGAAATGCAGTGCCATGAACGGCACAGTATACACCGCTCCCTATCCCTCGAACGCCGCGGTATAGACTACTCCACCTCCACAGTAACTAGAAAAGACAAGCTCCTGTTCTACTGACAGGGTAGGATACGAATCCTACTCCCTGTACCCGACTAACTACTCGGAGAAGGGTGCGGGAAGCCCCAGAAACAGCTACTTGGGACGCACGATTCCAGGAAGACCTACACCGTCACCTGTGGTGTTGCAACAGTTCTTCGCCGCTCCGCCTGACAGCCCAACGCGGGAGGAGGACGTCTTACGCTGTAGACTAGCTTACACCCTCAATGTAACCCCTGTGAACCTCTCCCTTATGACTATAAAACGGGAGGAATGGGGCACTTGCAAGACACGTTTGTTTCCACCCCCACACGCACTTAGCATCGATATCCCATCTCATACATCTCCACAGACGCACTCACACTCACGTACGCAGAACCCTGCTACAAGAACCACTTGCATGCCAGGGACTTGGGCTCGAAACCCTCTCCCGACTTGTTTGTAACCCCTACTACAAACTCCTGAGCATAAAGAACACCCCCTCTCTGACTGGACGTAGGGTATTACTCTCCGGAGGCCAGCACCAGTATAACCTCGAGTGTCTCTTGTGCAACCGTGCGGATCCGTACACGCGTTCTTATAAATTTACTTGCTAGCGGTAACAAACCCCGACACATTGGACTACTTGCTCTCAACTGTACCATTTGGCACATATTCCGGTGCATCCTGCAACAAAAGTTAGAAACACCAATACTTGTGGAAATCATTAGTATCAAGCCCTATTCTAGTGTTGATGGTCCTTTTACATTTATTTTATGCAGGTATTGACAGTGTAAAAGCAGCATTTAATAGTCGTCAACACGCTCCAGTGTTTAAGTTTGGTTTGCGGCTTAAATATTCATGTTTTTAGCTTATTCTTACCGTACAAAATAATATATGGCTATGTGTATCACTCTACTGTGTATATATGTACATGTCCTCATTTTATGAAGATTATAAGTATGAGACCTACATATGTACAAACACCACTCTCACACGCGCTCAATTAAAAGAACTACTCCCTCTCATATATTTGATACCGCAAGTTAAATCGAAACGGGTTAAAATATTTCTCATCCAAATGTGGCTTGCCATTGAAGAAAGTAACATTTTGTCATCCATTGTACAAAACTTAACCAAAATGCTGATGATTGATTAAAATTTTAAAAATAGCAAACGTCCATCTAAAGAACTGATGGTAATCAAGACCCTCAATGCATGGACCGCCAGGCGGGGCGGAGCTTAGCTAGATCAAAGGGCGGCATGCCCCCCTACTTAAGTACCTAACATAAATTCATACTGAACGGACAATTGTAAAACAAGTACTAATTATAGTTTCTTAGTGAGGGCAGCTCCAACATTATGTTAGTTTTTACTGTAAGGAATCGGATGCTCGTAGCCTAAGAGGGAAAGGGGGTGAGTTAGGCAACTTAAAACCTTAAGCCTAGGGTTATCATTATTTGCTCAAAACATAAACTAGAACATACTACCTAGATGTGCTACTATGATTGTTCTAGTGTGAAACTCCCATCCCAAAACAAGTTTTGCAACCTATAGCCACTCCTAGTAAGATACTGCTCTAGGAAATTAAAGGCAAGCAAAGATTGTAATGCGGAAACGTAAAGATGGATGAGAGGAAGCAAACTCTTGACACGCGATTTATCCCATGGTATCGGTAGGCACTTAGCCACTCCTAGTCCACATTGTTGAAGCACTCCACACAAGAGTATTGCTTCCCGGTCACCAAGTCTCTTCCAAGAGCACCACTTGACTTGCCACTAAGGCACTCGTCAAGCTCCCTTGGTCACCTTGATGCCGCCTCCACTAAGGAGCTTCTCCACTAAGGAAGGGGGTCTCCACGTCCCTCGTACAAAGTGCCCTCGCCGCTCCACACCAAGCCAGAGGGTTGAAGACGTTTACCGGAGAGCCACTTAGGCTCCAAGGCTTTCGGCGCACCTTGTACAACTTGATTCACTCAATAATCACCTCACAAGTTAGGCACACCTTGCACTCACTCAGCTATAAGCTATGCCTAGCATTAAGCACACACACACAAAGCATGTGCAAGTCTATGAATGAGCAATTTAGCACTTGGATAGCTTGGATATGATCTTCAATATGTCTTGGACTCCTCTGCACTTCCACACACTCCAGCCGCATCAAATGGTCGGGTGGAAGGGGTATAAATAGCCTAAGCCAACAAACTAGCCGTTGGCTAACAACTACTGAAAACTATACCATCGAATGATCCGACGCTATGCTTTTTTTTGGGTGTCGGTTCATCCGGTGCTACTAGTCGTTGCCTTCCACCTCACTTGACCGTTGACTCAAATCATCCGACGCATTGACCGACGCACCGTCGGTTCATCCGGTGCTGAAGACTCCGTGGCCAAAACCTCTCTGGTAGCTTCTTCAAGGGCGTCGGATGAACCGCTGCTCAAAGCCTTGTAACCATCGGTTCATCAGGTGTTGAAACCTCTGCAACTCGCTGCTCTCTGTCTTGACTTCCTAGACCGCCGGATGAACCGCTGCCACCATGTAGGTTCATCCGGTGCAACTGCTCCTGTCTTGGCGCGTCTCTGTCTTGTTCAAATTGATCATCAGATAGACCGACGTTCGAACTGACCGGACCATCGGTTCATCCTGTGTTGTTGATTCCTGCTGCTTGGTCTCTGCCATTCATCCGACACATGTAGAAATAAGACCATCGGATCATCTGACGGTGTTTTTTGGCTATTTTCTTTGCGTCTTCAACTTGCCATCACTTGAACTTAACATCCCATCACTTAGATTTTTGCTATGCATATGTTAACTTCCTCATGGTATAGTAACTTCGCTTAACTTGTGGTATGTTAACTTGAGGTAATATTCATGGAACCTAGGAATGTCTACAAAGACATGCTCAACAATATGGTTAGTCTCATTGATCATGTTGTCATTAATCACCAAAATCAAACTCGAACAAATGACATATAAGACCATGTTCGCTACAAAAATTCTCTTCCAATGGCATTGACTCCTCTCAGTCTTTATACAAGATCATCAATTTTAGGGGGATAACACCAGTCCATTCACCTAGCATTTGGGGTTTAAAGATTCCCCCAGGAGTGCAATTCTTTCTCTGGTTGCTCATCAATAATAAGGTGCTGACTAGAGACAACTTAGCTAAGAGACGGAATGTTAGAGATAAAACATGTCTCTTTTGTGATGAAGTTGAAACATGTCAACACCTATTTTTTTACTGTGTGGTTGCAAAACTAATGTGGGAAAGAATCTTTGTTATCACCGGTCGTAGTCTAGGATACTCAATTGATAACATAAGAGTTTGTTGCCTCAGTGATAAAAAATTTACTAATGTCAACATTATTAGTGCTGCTGCCCTCTCGGTAGTTTGGAAACTAAGAAACAATCTTTGTTTTCAGAATGTGGCTTGGATAAGCATGGAGTGCTAGTTGATGAGGATAGTTGGGCTAGCACAAAATTGACTAATCTTGCGCCCGATCGAGAAGGAGGATTTGATAAGAGCAACTTCAAGAGCCTCTTTAAAAATCACTAGCTAAAATCCTGATTTAGCTAGTATGTAAAATGAAATACCTAGCAAAAAGTTGATGAAATCCAACATACTCTTTAAAATCGGCTCTCCATATATGACTGTGCTAGTGGGTCTCACATGTCATACTCATTTCTTATCTCCTTCCACCTATGGCCTGGACCCGAGCACCTCCGCCAATCCTCCTCCCCCACACCTACGCACCGCCGCCGGCCTCCTCCGTGCGGGGCGTGTGGCCCTTGCCTGCGCGCCACTACCAGCCCCACCTGCTCGCCGTCGCACGCCGGTCTCCGCCGCGCCGCCTGTGCGCAGACCTCGCGGGGTCCTCGCCTCCTCGAGGCAACAGCCTGCGCCGGCGGTGAAGCTCGCCCTCGAGACGGAGCTCACCCTCGCCGGAGCGCGCCGAGGCTGGGGCCGTGCACAACGGCGCCGGAGCCGGCGAGTGCCGAGGAGGCGGCTGAACGCGGCCGCGGGGCATAGGATGCGCAGCAGTCCCCGACGCGCGTGGACGTACTGCAGTCTCCTGTGGTGCGACAGAGGACCTCGGCGATGAGCAGGCGGCCCAGCAGCTCGGCGGGATGGCGCTCACGACGATGTGGGCATGTGGGTCCGTGCGGGATACCGAGAGGGACTAGCTGGTAATATTTAGCTAGCGGGGAGCGTGGTTTGGCGAGCAGGGATAGCGAGGAAGGGAAATAGCTAGTCTGTTGGATCCCATTTTTTTTGAGATATTTATATTTTTTTAGCTAGTCAAGTTAAAATAGCTAGTCTCTTGGAGTTACTTTAAGAGAGATATCGGGCATAGCAAGAAGCCCAGAGAGGTTAATGATGCACTGAGAACGGGGAGACCTCTATGGGAAGGCTGTGGTGTTTGAAGAGCTTCAGTTCTAGTCCGTGTCAATTTTATCATGTTTGTCCTCTTTTGACATGTATGCTACTCCTTCTGTCTCTAAATGTACTAGGTTCATCTGGGCAGCATATTCTGTCATGCTATTCTGCTTTTGGTGGGTGTCAGGGTGCTAACGCTCATCTATGAGCGAAAACAATTGAAAACGTTTCTCACCCAAATCGAGTCCGCCTTACCCTTTATGCCGGACCCACCCGTCATCTAATTGATGAACAAAAAAGTGAAACAACCATAAAAATCGCAATTTGGGGAGTGTTTCTGCCAAAAAGCTAATTATTTTCTCACCCACACCCACCCTACCCGCCCGCGTGTACCCGCTGTCCCCACCCAAATTTCCCTTCTTCGTATCGATAAAAAAACTCCCTTCGTCCGGCTCGCCACGGCTCGGAAGGCGCGACGCGGAGCTCCTCTGTCGCGGCGGCGAGCGCTCAGCCTTCCAGGCTCCGGCGGATGGAGGGTGCGGGGCCGGCGCGTGGAGGGACGGCCGACGCCACTGCCCGCAGCTCGCCGTCGCCCTGCTCTCCACTGCTCGCATGCAGCTGCTCCCTGCCGCCGGAGGGAAGGGAGAGAACAGGGAAAGGGAGGAGTGGGTCGCCGGAGGTAGGAGCTCGATCCAGGCACTCGGAGACCCTCTGCGTGGCGGCGAGGGCCGGAGGGCACCCCGGTGATGGTCGTGGAACTGGAGGCGACGACGAACGAGGCGAGCCAGGCGCAAGATTCACCACCACGTGTGAGAGCTCCACCACTGCCGCAGACACGAGCTCCAGCGACCCTCCATCCCTTCTCCGGCGGGGCAAGATACGCCGCAGGAGGGTGCGAGAGCACGAGCTCCGTCACCACCGCACGCGCGCGAGCTCCGACGTCGTTCGCTCGTCAACAATTTGCCGCTGACGCCATCGATTCGTCGTAGCGATTGCAGGCTCGCCGTCTTTTGCCGGCTTGCCGCCCAAGGCCCAACCTCCTCCCAACTGTTCTGCACTCTGGACGCATCTCCCAGCTGCTCGCACTGCACCCAAGGCCCAAGCTGCCACCACCCATGGAAAGGATATGCACAGGGAAGGGAGAGAAGAATAGAACTAGAGATGAGGATGAGTTGTGATCCTTATCCTCGTGTCTGGTAAAATATCTTGCATTTTTACGATATGACCATCAATAAATATATAAAACATGCAGAAGTCCTTTTGGAAAGCAAAGAGGGAAGAAAACGAAATAAAAATAAGTACTAATATGTTTGCTTTCTAAAATGATAATCTATACTATAAGTTTTTACTAATTTATGTTTCCTTTTGGAGGTTTTCTATTATACATTATACTCCATTCATTGATGTTTATAAAGCGCAAGGTAATATAACCCAGTCTCACAAATTATAACCCACTCTCTTGCAACATTAAATCTGAACAATTGGGCGGAACACACCAAATCTACCTGTCACGAATACCGTCTTATGTCGGGTGAGCTTACGGCAACATGGAGGCCATCTACATCAAATATTTTTTTCAATTAGTGTATAAACACGTGCGTGTCGCACGTGCATCTACGTTATGATTTTTTTATACAGATTTACTCCTCCTCAAACGCTAAAGTCTTGAGGTCAGCTCAATCACTTTTGCTACAACCGCTCGATCATCATCAGACGGATCATAAGCTTTTGATTTTTTTTTGAGCCCGCAGACCAACTTTTGACAGTGTAATTTTGTAAATAAAAACCAAAAAAAGTTTGCCGTATAAAAATGAACAAATAACATGGGCAGATAATAGGTGGTAATACCCGAAAAAGATAATAGATGGTAATTTTACCATACCGGTAGGACCATGCTACATTTTTTAAAAATAAAGAAAATGTGTATGATTCTAGAAAAATAAACCGATTTGATTAACTACGCCGAGCGTGAGGTTTCGTGCATTGGATTCTTCGACGGGTGAAATCCCACCTCTTATGTTTGACCAAATTTATTTAAAAATATATCAATACTTTTTTATGTCTAACAAATTTTAGTAGGTTTATTATGAAATATAGCATAGCTATAAATATTGATACTCTTTGTTGTAAAGTTGGTTAAACTTAAAATAGTTTAACTTAGAATAAACTTAAGTAAACAATTATTTTGAGACAAAGAGAGTACTTAATAAGTTTTAGTTAAAAAAGAAATTGGTACTAGATACATGTTCTATGAAAAATAACAAATACTCAATAATAATTTTCTTAAAACAGGTGCCTGTCCCACGTGCACCTTACTATGTAAACAAAATGTTGTAAACGATCTTTCTGTCTTTTAAGTAAGACGGAGGCTCGGTCCCTGAACTATATAAAAAAGTTCCGTTCACCGTTCTTGTCGCTGTGCACCCGCGCTTTGGCACCCCTGATGCAGAATCCAAGTATCAGAAAAACCTGCCTTTGCTTATTCTTTCCATTTTTTAGATGAGACAAATGTTTTGTTTTTTTTTCAATAAAGAAAATGACTTTGATTGTTGGGCCGGGAGGTCTGGTCCATCCAACATGTGGCCCAATAAAGACTAAAAGTTTGCTAGTCTGGTAGACTAAAGGTTACCAATTTTTAACTAAGGTTACTAGTCTTGCCCGTATTTTCTTTTGCGGCAAAGAAAAAATAGACCATCTAACTTCCGGCGAAGTTGATGAAAAAAAATCTGTGTATATAAGTGGCTCAAATGATTAAGAATTTAGACAAAGCAACTCCAGCAAGAGCCCCTATTCAGAGCATCTACTTTGTTGAGTAGGGGCTGACCCTAATTTTTTGGGCTCTAATTTTACACCTAACTCCAGCAACAGCCCCAACTCCAAAGCTCCTACTCCAACCTGACATCTGGGGTCCACTCATCAGGGGGTCAATCCTTTTCTTCCTTCCCCAGCATCTTTTCTACCGCATCTCCCCCATCACGACCATCCGCTCCCTCCCATCCCATCGATTGCTTTTGCGTGGAGCTCGAGCTGGGCGTGCGGCGACGGTGTGAGGGAGTGCGAGCTCCAGCTGGCCAAGACGCAGGCGAGCGTGATCTCCAACCGGGCGTGGCCGCGAAGGCGCGAGGCAGCTCGACCTCCAGCCAAGCGTGGCGTGGACGGCGAGCTCCGACCGGCCGTGGATGCGGCGCCCGTGGAGGTCCTCCATGGTGGTGCGAGGTGGTGCACATGCTCGATTTGCTCCAAGCTTCGAATGTTGCTCAAGCTCGACGGACGGCGGATGGATCTTTAGGTTGGGCGACGGCGCTCTAGTGGGGGGCTTTCCCCGTGGTCGAGTCGCCACTGTGGGAGCCCGCGCCAAATCCAGCGGCGCCGCTCCCTGTCCTGCACTGCGCCCCGTTCCTCCACCTGTCGTCGGCTCCCCTGATCCAGAGGTGCATCCCTTTTCTCTTCCACCTCTCCCTCTTCTCTCAGTGCGGCTCCAACTCCGTCCCCAGGGGGCAGCGGTGCTGGCGCCGGTGAGCCTGAGCAACAGCCGGGCTTGGAGCGGCCGGCGCGCAGCCGCGTGGATCCAGGGGAGAGGAAGCGGGGCCGGCGGCGGAGGAGCCCAAGGACGTCGGGAGAGCTTGCGCGGGGGGCAACATCGCTTCGACGGCGGCAGGCCTCCGCGCGAGGAGGCAGGGCCGCAGGGGAGTCCGAGCGGCAGCGAAGGACGGACATCGTTGGATTCCGTGCGGGGGCGGGAGGGAGCCCCAACCGTGGAGTAGGGGCTCCCTCCAACACCCGCAGGAGAAGGGGCTAGAAGGGGGGATTTGGGTGCCTCCCTTAGAATTGGCGCCCGAGTAAGGGGTCTGCTGGAGCTCGTTTTTTCGCTCTCTTCCCCTACTTTTTAAGTTGAGGCTCAAGTAGGGAGTCTGCTGGAGTTGCTCTAAGGCCCTCTTTAGATCCACTAGAGATGTGGAACCTGGCTTGCAAAGCTCAATCAAGAAGCTAGTTTGTTTGGATCAAAACTTCAAAGAATCCCAATGCACAAGCTGGAAAATATTAGGGGACATAGAGCTTGTCAGGAAAGGGGGAGCTTGCGAGTTTGTAAAAACTGGCAGAGCTTTGCTCAGCTAGCACATTGTAAATAGTTCACCAATAGATATATGACATTTTTATAAAAGTATGAGTACAAGTTCCATATTTTTCTGATTTAAAATGAATTTGTTATAATTTTTAAGATGAAATTATTTTTTAACATTTTCACAAAATAGAAAACCACCTCAAAAACCACTTAAAGATCAAATTTGTCCGGTTTTGATAGTTAAATGACCTTTTATGGATGATTTTGTAGTTTAAAGTTGAAAATCAGACCCATGTGCTAGTTCAAAGATGAAAATATGACTTTTCCTTTTTATTAACGTGGCGAATGGTACGTTGTCATATAGTGGAGCCTGGAAAATGACTGTTTGGACACTGGACAAAGATCAAATAGGCCAGGACAGATAGGATCCTGAAGAGATTAACGTTTTATTTTCTTAAAAAAAGATTAACGTTTTATCTACATTATACACTACATATTTGCACGTTATTCTGCTGATCGCACCACGATTGCTCCCTTGGTAAAACCGAGTGAACAAACAGAGGCAAATTTACACGCCAGTCGCCAGACCAGACACATCCAAACTCAGGACGAGCTGATCCTGAGCGACTCGAAGGAGTGCTCGAGCTGAGCAGTCCCGCCGGCCACCTGCCGGATGAGGTTCTTCACCGCCTCCACCCAGTCCTGCCTCTGCGCCCTGCTCTCGCACTGGAACTCCAGCAGGCCCTGCGCCGTCCTCAGGCCGAAGTGGCACGTCTCCGCCGCCGAGTCCTCCTCGTGCGCCGGCCACGCCGGGATGTCGTCGTAGACGCCGTACACGACGCCCTTCTTCTTCTTGGAGAAGGCGCCGCCGACGTGCTTGCTCTTCAGCTTCACAATCACCTGCGACTTGCTGTTGATGTACACGGCCACCTGCTTGCAGTGCAGAGCGCCTGCGGAAATAGCATTTCGATTCGATTCAGACCAAACTCTTCCCCGTGCTGCGGTGCTGGTAAAATGTACCGAAGAAAGATGGGTGCTTGCCTTTGCGGCTGCGTTTGAGGAGCGCCCCTTCCTTGCACCAGACGTCGGCGCGGTGGCTGCCAGCGGCCTTATCGTACGGCGCGACGGCCGCTCTGCTCCTCGCCTCCCGCTGCGCTCTGTGCCTCATCGCCGTGGCTCCTCTGAGGGCCGTGGCGGCGGCGGCGGTGAGGGTCAGGAGATCCCCGGGGCCCCGCACGTCCACTGCGGCCTCCACGGCGGAGGCCACCTGGTCGTGGTCGGCGCCGGCGAGCTCGGCGATCTCGACGCAGTGCGACGCCAGCAGCTGCGTCGCGGACGCCAGCGCGGTCTCCATGCCCTCGACGACGTCCGCGCCAGCGGCAGCCGCGGCGACGGCGGCGACAGCGGCCGCCACGCTCGCCACGGAGACCGCGGCGTGCAGGCGCGCCCGCTCGGCGCGGGCCTTGTCCACCCGGCTGCTCGAGTCCCAGTGGTGGAACCACTTCCCGATCGCGTGGACCGTGTGGTGGACCGAGTGGTGGACCTGGTGCGCGGAGATGGCGCTCCGGCTCCTGAGCGTCTGCACAGCAAATCGAGCAGAACAAACCTCCATTGGTTCAGTTCAACTGCACTAGCATTGCAGAGATGCACAGTAATAGGATCGGATTAATCCTTACGCGCTTGCGAGGGCTGATGTTGGTGCCGGAGGCGGCGGCGAGCGCGAGCGTCTCCGGCATGAGCATCCCGGACAGGCGGTCGACGACGAAGTTGTTGCTCCGTCTCCCGCCGACGCCGCCGGCCAGCACCTTGGAGATCTCCGAGGCCGACACGCTCCACGACCGCGACAGGAACTCCATAGGCTCCATCGGCGTCTGCGGCGCCAGCACCGCCAGAGGCCCGGCGCCGCCGTCCGTGAGCAGCAGGTGATCCCTCCTCCTCATCCTCGCCACCAAGTGCCCCTCCATCCTCAGCTCCTCCTCGCTTCTCTGTTGCTGACCGTTGGTGTCGTCGTATCGCATTGCGTTCTGCGTCGCGTCCCGGCCGGTGCTAACCCCAGCCACCTAGCTACTTATCGGCGACGGAGGCCTCGGCGGACACGGAGCACGGGGAAGGGGATGCGTGGGCGGCAGGAAACACCAAGGCTTCGGTCTCTGACGCCGCTGCCTCCCCTGCCCTCATGGGTCGGCGCGGATCGAGCGACACGTCGACAGTGTTGCTTGTGGAGTGGCCATTGTTTGCCGCCCGCCGGCCCGCGTACGCTGCACCGGCGGCGTGGGAGGCCGCGCGGGAGACAGGCGCGTCGGGGTTTGTCGGCGACGCTGCGTAAAGAAAATCGAAAGCCCAGGGGAAGAGGATGACTGGATGTGGACTCCTCGGACTAGTGAGCCTGCCAGTGTATATTCCGTGCTAGTTTATTCGTAGGATCGGTGGATCCGCGCGGAGCTTGTCGGAGGGTCGGAGGAAACGGACACGAGTCAGGACGAGGGCGCGGATCGCTGGACCTCTGGTGAAATTTACCAGGCGTCTGTGTTGTGGCACACCACTCACCACCGGCCTTGGCCGGCGGGTAGGGATGGAACCGGATACCAATTCGGATAGCATTTTTTAACTGTTCTTTTTTTATTTTAGCTAAATTAGGTATAATATTTTGTATCTAAAAATTTATATTTTTGTTCTTGGCATTGTGCTTGTTAAGATTCATACAAAATAAATCCCAAATGTGTGCTATATTTTAATCAAATGATGAAAAGAAATTCGGATTCGGATACGGATGTTTTTTCACCTTTTTCTCTATCGAAAGCAAATAATCCATAAAAAAATTGTAGCTAATTTTTTTTTATTTTTTCCAGTAATTAGCTGGTTATAATGCATAAAAAATTAGCACCAAATTTATTTTATTGTGATCTAAAAAAATCAATCTATTACACAATTTGGATGTTTTGGTTCCATCCCTACCGGCGGGGCGCCTCTACCATGGATGGTAGAGTGCAGCTGCGGCTGCACGTGGGCCCTGATGCCACTGTAGCGGCCGCAGGCCCACCCGCAGCCACAGCTGCACTCTACCATCGATGGTAGAGGATCCGATCCCGCCTTGGCAAACCTGGGAGAAGTAAAGAGAGGTCCAGGAGTAAAGAATTTGATGAGTTAAGCTCTGTTACCTATAGATGGCCATTTGGCCCGCCCAGCCCAGCCCAAGCACGACACGGCCCAGGCACGAAGTGGCCTAGCCCGACGTGGCCCGATGGACTTTGTGCTCGTGCTGAGTGGCACTATGGGCCGAGATCACAGCCCAGCACTAGCCCGAGGCTAATTTTTTTTGCTAGGCCGGCCCGAGGCACGACTACGACCCAGCGTGCCGATGGGCTGCGTGCCAGCCCGCAACACGACATTAGGAGGGTGCGGAGGAGGGAGACCGCTGGGCGCTGGCCGTCGCCGCCACCATCAGGCTCGTCGTTATGCCCGTATCCAAGATCTCTGTGTCCGGATCTGGGAGCGCCGGCCACGAGCTCCATGGCAGGACCTCCCATGGCCGCCCCCGGAGGTGGAGAGGACGAGCTCCTCCGCCGATTGCCACCGCCTGGATGGAGCCGACTCCAATGGAGGCGCAAGTGGCGGCTCCGCACCACCACCACCAGCAACAAAAGGCGGCCAACCTAGCGCACACCTTCGCCGAGTTTCTCCGCCGTCTCGGGGTCTGTGGTCGGAGGAAGAAGGGGACGGGGTAAGCCGCAACAGCGAGCAGGAGGCGGTGTCGGGGACGGGGTGAGCCGCGACGACGAGCAGGAGGCGGCGTCGCGTGGAGGCATCGCGTGGGCAAGGAGGCGGCGACGGGAGCGGGAGCTGAGGCTGGGGGCTAGGGTTTCTGGGGTGTGCTCGGCTTTTATACGAGGTGGTCGGGCCAGATGGGCCTTTGGGCCATCGTGCCAGTCCATGGGCCACGTCGGGGCGGCCTGTTTCGTGCCGTGCTGGGCTGGCACTATGGGCTGAGAAGAAGGCCCGACACTAGCCCGACTTCGTGCTCGTGCCGGCTCAGGCCTGACGCCATCGTGCTGGACCCGTGCTCGTGTCGGGCCAAATTTTTGTGCTTTGGGCTAGCCCATGGGCCTCGTGCCAAATGGCCAACTATACTGTTACCTATCACATCTTCTCTCAAAAGAAATAATATTCTAACACTATTTATTTGATTTCACTATTCATTTGCAAAGAAGAGAACATACCCTAAGTGCTGCTGTTTGTGCTGAGAGAACTTCAGAAATCAGGAATACTCTGAATCGTGATAGGATGTGTCTCGGAGTCTCTCGTACGTGGTACTAGCAGATAGTCGCAAGAAATAAACGTTTCACGGCAATTTGCTGAGCAAGATTCAAGTCATGGTGGCCACAACTCACATCGCAACATCACAGCAACTACTGTTCCCGACTTCAAATACAGAACTACAGTGCAGAACTCGTGCTTACTAAGCAAGTTCTCGGAAAAAAAAAACTACAGATTTAATTTCTTCCAACATGCCACTACGTTAAACATAACGGGTCCAAGGCCCAGTGAGGCCTTTTCCTACTGACAGACAACTGGGCCAGTAGTGCGGTTACACAACTACATCTCTCGACGTTCCCGGGCCGCGATGATGAGTGAGTACCCACGTGCGGCTGCTGCTGCTGGTGCGAGCGCTGCAAGGGCCGCGCCAACCATCGGGCCGGCCCAGTACACGGCCTGGTTGCTGAAGTGGCCGCTGACGACCGCCGGCCCGAAGAGCGCGCGGGGTTCATGGACGCGCCGGTGAGCGAGCCCGTGGCCAGCCCGATCGCCAGCGACCCCGGGCGTGTTTGATATGGGCCATTTTTGGTGGCCCGAGCCCCCCCAGCACCACCGATCCATGTTTGATTTGTTGACACTGTTTCCTATCCTGGCTCCCACCGTGCAAAAAAACCTTCTCTCACCTGCATCCTGTCGCACGCTCCAGACTTTCGTTTTTCTGGAGCCAAACTCGTTCTGTGCTCGCGCCAGTCAAAAGCGAGGATAGCGCTACCTCCCTCTCATGGTCTCACCGTCTCACCCACCACCACCTGCTCGCCACGCCTCTTCCTTCGCGCCGGGACTCGTCGTCGGAGCTTCAGCCGCCGCAGCCGAGGCACAGGACGCGCTGCAGCACCTCGTGCCGCGACCGCTTGTCACCGACGACGAGGAAGGCAGACCTCGTGCTTGAAAAGCAGCAGAAGCAGCATCTCCTGCCGCGGCTGCTCGTCGTCGAGCTCCCGTCAGCGCGGGCTGGCGCGAGCTCGCCGCCGCCGCCGTCGCCACCGAGGCAGAGGCAGACCTCGTGCCTGAAAAGCAGCAGCAACACCTTCTGCAGCAGTTGCTCGTCATCGAGCTCCCTTCAACGCGGGCCGGTGCGAGCTCGACGTCGATACCATGCCGCCGGACGTGTGGTGCGCCAGCTGGTGGACGGCGGCGGAGGCAACCTCGGAGTGGAGAAGCGGGAGTTCGGCACGACCTTGGCCGACGCCTAGCAAGTGTTCGATAGAATGCCAAAAGGAGAAACAAGAGGGTAACTTCACCTCATTTGAGATGGAAGATCATCCTATCCATTTCTAGCCCAAATCAAACACAATTCAAACCTAACTTGGCTCACCAGAAACAAATGAATCAAACAAGAGCAAGAGCCGAGGAGAACCAAGCCGTGGCTGGCCTAGGCCTGGCTCGCCAGCCAGGCCATGCAGAGCCAAGGAATCAAACACGCCCCCCGTCGCCGTCGCCGTCTCCGCCGCGCCCCGCCTGCCGCCCTTGCGGATCCAGCGGGGGTCGCACGCCGCGTGCCCCGTGTACACCACCATGAACGTCGTCGCCGCCTCCAGGATTGACGCGCCGAACCCCGTCATGTCCACGGCGATCCTCGTCGTCGGCACGGCCTGCACGCGCGCGCGCGTGGATGTTCGATCGGCCACACGTGCTACGCTGATAGGAGAGCCGATTGAGTGGCCACGGATCTCGCCCATCTCGGTATTACCTGGCCGGCGGAGAGGGTGTGGACGACGAGGCAGGCGAAGGTGGCGCCGAGCAGCTGCGCGGCGCAGTAGAGGACGGCGGGCGGCACGGCAATGTGGCCGCAGATGGCGAAGGCGAACGTGACGGCGGGGTTGGCGTGGCCGCCGGACGCGTCGGCCGCGATGAACACCGCGACGAAGAGCGCGAACACCTGGGCAACGACGGTGGCCACCAGGGACGAGGCGTCGGACGATGTCGTCGTCGAGAGCATATACCTGCAGCAGTACGCATAAAGATACGCGCGATGAGTTTGTGAACTGCACGGACGAGCAGTTGCGAAACTAAAGCTTCGTGGACGGAGTAGGGCGTTCGACGGACGTATGTCGTATGGGCAGAGATGGCGGAGCCGGCGGTGGCGAAGACGAAGAGGAAGGTGGAGATGAACTCGACGAGGTACGACCGGAGCGCGGACGGCGAGAAGCAATGCTGCAAGCACCCCACCCTCCAAGAAACTAGTCTCTCGGTGTTCTTCTTGCTGTTGTTCGTGCGCGATTGAAGAATTCACAAGAAACTGGCAGGCATTGCTTTTGAAGGGCGAAGAGGAGCGCCCGTGAAATGGAAGTTTGGTCAAGTAGTTGCCAGCGGTTCATCGTTCCGTTCCGTCTCATATTCGATTGCAACCGTCACAATTTGAATTTTGGAGTCAAACAGAAGTGGCTGCAAACTGAAAATGAACCAGAGATCCATGCATAAACGAAATTTAAAAAGCAAAACACATTTTTTTGCTTGAAAATGAGATCTTTACATCGCTTTAACAAAAAAAAAGGAGGGAAATGAACACAAGAACCACACATCATTCGTACATACAAATCCGTGATCATGTCACGTGTCGAAGAGCAAATTAAAGCAAACGACGACGAAGATTGAAACGCTGCACTCGGTCGATCGGTATGAGTCCATCGGACTTAGGCGTAGTCCTGATCGGCGACCTGCTGGTAGTTGCCGCCGATGAAGACATCGCCGTAGATGAGGCCGGCGAGGCCACCGCCGATGAGAGGGCCGACCCAGTAGACCCAGTTGCCGGCGAAGTTGCCAGTGGCGACGGCGGGGCCGAAGGAGCGGGCGGGGTTCATGGAGCCACCGCTGAAGGGGCCGGCGGCGAGGATGTTGGCACCGACGATGAAGCCGATGGCGACGGGGGCGATGGTGCCGAGGGAGCCCTTCTTGGGGTCGGCGGCGGTGGCATACACGGTGTACACGAGCGCGAAGGTGATGATGATCTCGAACACCACGCCCTCGATCTCGCTGATGCCGGCGACGCCGTGGGTCGGGATGGCCTTGCCGTGGGTGACGAACTTGAGGAGCAGGCAGGCCACGGAGGCGCCGAGGAGCTGGGCGACCCAGTAGAAGAGGCCGGTGAGGATGGTGATGTGGCCGCCGACGGCGAGGCCGAAGGTCACGGCGGGGTTCAGGTGGCCGCCGGAGATGTTGGCGGCGATGGAGACGCCGACGAAGAGGGCGAACGCGTGGGCGATCGCGATCGCCACCAGGCCGGAAGCGTCGAGCGCGCCGCCATGGCTCAGTTGCCCTGCACGTACACGCACGGCAAGTAATCGATCGATCAGCACGCGGAGTCAAAGTGTACGACGACGGGACGCCTCGAGATCGACGGAACAGCTGAACTACTCACCATAGGCGATGGCGGAACCGACGCCGGCGAAGACGAAGAGGAGGGTGGCGATGAACTCGGCCACGTAAGCCTTGATGGAGGTGGCGCTGAAGGAGTCGCCGACGCTTCCGAACGCGAGCTTCACCATCTTGCCTGCTTGGCTTTGCTCTTTCGCGCTACACCGAAAGCTTTGGCTTCTCTGCACTTGAGATTGCTTGCTGTGCTGATGCGGCAAGTCCACTCAGCTTAGGCCCCTTTTATACACGTGGCGTCGCTCTCTCGTGGCTTCATGGGCGGCCTCAACTTGTGGATTAGAGTATTCTGGACGGCGTGGATAATCGCTAAAAACCATTTTAATTTCATCTAGGGTACTAGCTTAATTCCACGATTGGTAGTACTAGCTAGCCCGGCCGGGCAGGCGCACCATGCTTTATTTGTTCAGATGTCTGTTGCTAATGCTATTATGAACTTCTCTTATGCAGCGTCCATGTGAGGATGCACCATGTGGCTATGAGCTAATGACAATACTAAAGCCCCTAATTGGAGGATATGTTATCTCATTTAGCGCTTAATTATTTTGTTAATCGTACATTTGAACGGCTGCAAGTTGCAGATGGGCTGTCATTTGGAGGATATGTTATCTTCACGCTTCCTTAGTGGCATTGCATTTGTCTTTCTGAAAATTAAAAGTGATCATGTTGTTGCAAAATGCTTGGAAATTCATTAGCTGGTGGTGATCATTCAGCAAGCAAAACTCAGGCGTTGCACGAGTTGCAAAAGTTTTCTTTGTTGTCCAACATGAGAGATCAGTAAAGTTTCAGCACTTTAATTAGCATGCCTGATTGTTTCGCTTCGTTGCAGATCATTCAGCAAGCAAAACTCAGGAGTTGTTGCACGAGTTGCAAAAGTTTTATTTGTTGTCCAACATGAGAGATCACAGATCAGTAAAGTTTCAGCTGTTAGGTTGATCTCCTCTTAACACAGATCCAACGATCTGGTTCGGACCTTTGACCAGGCTCCCTGGTCAGGGGAGCCCAACCCACTAGGGTTGCGGGCCCCCGTCGCGCAGCACCATATAAGGGAGGTAGGGGCCACGAGGGCACGCACGCCAACACACGCGGCCCCACTCGCCCCACCTCCCCTGTCTTCCGATCAGAGGGTGCTGTCAGCCACGGGAAGCTCCGCCGGCCCAGGCGACTGTCACTGCGCGTCCCCGATGGTCGACACTGCACTGCACTGCTTCACCGGACTCCATCTACACCGCAGTGGTTCTTCCTCTACCTCCATATCCACTGGTCAGTCTCCCTCTCCCTCTACCTCTCGGTTAACCACAGGAAGCACCTTGATTAAACACTGGAAAAGGTAAAACCCTACTGGATCTACACCTAGATGAACCCCTGGTTTTATCAATGGTATCAGACGTCTTGATCTAGTGTGTAGATCGAGATGTTGGGGTACAGAAAAGGCACCTCGCAGAGGCGGGGATATCATCTTCTCCGCCGCCACGGGCGAGGGGGAGGAAAGGAGAATCGCCGTGACGGCGGAATCTTAAAGAGAGAAAGGATTCAGATTGAATCGAAAGAGAAATGTAACACAGGAAAAGAAACTCGATCTCGAATCGAATCAGAAAAGTTAAAAGAAATTCCCGAAACCCTAACCCTAGATCTGAAACGCAAAGGACGGGAGGCAAGGGACTTACTCGGGACCTACCTCACCGCTACCTCCACCGCCGGCATCGCCATACGTGCGCCGTGCTTACAGACACGACGAGCCGCGCTCGCCGGACCTCCGTTGCTTCGCGACGTAGAGGGACAGGGCCAGAGGCACCATCACTGAGCCGCTCGACGGCGGCGTGCTCACCCACGGGTGAACGCGCACGCCGGCGAGGGGGTCAGTGGCGGCGCCGGCCACCACCCTCTTCCGAGCCCCTTAGGCGGCGCAACTCTCTCTGCGTCTCTCAAGTTGGAGGTTGAGGGGAAAGATGAGAAAAGAAACAAGGGGACAACACCACGGCTTTGGGCCGGCGGCACTCGTCCTCACCGGCGAGCCGCAGGCACCGGTCACCGGCCATGGCCACTACGCTCTCTGGATTTCGCCAGCAGGGTGAAGAAGGGGAGGAGGCTGAAGAGAAAGGAAGGGAATGGGGGAGTCGGCCCCGGCTTTGGACCGGCGGCGCTCCTCCTCGCCGGCGACCGCGGCCATGGGCGCTCCGCACCGCCGCCGCTCAGAGCCGAACGAGAGAAAGAAGGGCATGGGGAGAGGGAAAAGTGGGAATGCGCTAGGGTTTGATGGCCGCAGCAAACGGGAGTTTTGTTCCCGCGAGAAGCACGCCTGGCCGTCGATCTCGATGGACGACCAGGGAGAGCCGGCAGCAGATGGGCTGGTTTTTGGCCCAGGCGGTTGCTGTCACCAGGCTGGAATGGCGGCCCAGTCGTCAGCTGCTAGACCACGGGCCCAGGTGGGCGCGTGTAAAGGGCCGCAGGCCGGTTTTCGCCTATGGGCCAAATACAGAGTTACTTGAACATTGCAATTTATGTATTGTTTTAAGATTTTTTCAGAAGCACCATGAGTGATTTTTTGATGCTTTTTTGAATAATTTTGATCTCTACTCAAATTGAACCAACGAGATTTTGTTTAGAGATTAGAAAAAGTGACAAAAATGTTTATGAAGAGTATGTTTTCATGAATTTTAATCCATGTTTTCCGCTGCAAAGGAAACGTATCATCCTCTAATTTAGAGGAATATGAAGTTTTTCGCTTCAACATTATTATGATATTGTTATTTTCTGACCAACGTTGATGATAACAATATTATAATCTGAAAGTTTTTTACTTAAAGTTAATTATGGTATTGTTATTTGTTTTAGTAACAATATTATGATTTTATCAAAAAGCATTTTGTTTAAAGTAGATTATGGTATTGTTATTTTTCTGACCAACGTTGATGATAACAATACTATAATCCTATGAGCTTTCTGTTTTAAAGTTTAAATCTTTGATTTTTAACATCAAAGTGATGAATTTAAGAGAATGGAAAAGATCAAGAGATGCTCTTGAATTAAAGTATTGTTTAGAAAAAGTATTGCTTCTGAAAAGAGTAATAAAGAAAAGTTTTTCCGCTGCTATTTGTTGTTTATTTTCTCAATTAAATCGGAACCAACGAGAAGATTTAATTGGGAGCATAGTTTAAAAAGTTTTGGTTAAGTTTTTTCCCTATGGATAAAAGTTATAATAAAGATTAAGATTTAGAAAAGCTTCCGTTGTTTTAAGTTAAAGAAAAGTTGCTTATTGGTATTATTTTACCATTTGAAGCGTCAAAGTTTGAGCATTATTTTGCTCTTGCAACTAAGTCAAAGAAAAGTTAAATTTTGGTATTCTCTTGCCATATGAAATGTTAAAGTTGAGCATTAGTTAGTTATTACATCTAAAGATAATGCTCAAAGATGAAAAGTTTTAAAGATGTTGTCATTTTATGATCAAAGTATAATGATTCCAACATTATGATTTCATAATAGTCACGAGTTCTATGGTGATATAGAATTCAAAGTGCATGAATGTTGTATGTTTTAATTTTGACCAACGTTAAATTATGACATACAATTATTCTCAGTACAGCGAACAGATAAGAATTGACTTCGTTCAACACTATAGATGAAAATTTTGAGTTTACTCAACTCCATAGTTGAGGTTAAGAAAGAAAAGAGCTTTCTTCATTTTGACTTTTTGGTTGATTTGGAAGAGAGTCCCAAGTGTTGAGAAAAGAGTTTTAGTTTTTTCTCTCACTAAAGTTTTCGAGACATTATGGTTTGTCAGTTTTTCTGATTAAATTGGAACCAACGAGAAGATTTAATCAGAAAATAAAGTATAAGTGCATGTTTTAGTCATCGTGACTAAAATTAAAGTTTTTTTTCATTGTAAAACAGTATATTGTCCTTCAATAGTAAAGTTTTGTTGAAATAAGTTAGGCACATGTGAAATTTGACCAATGTCGAATTAAACATGTGTATTGGCAAAAGTTTCTTCAGATTTAATTCTGGAATTAAGACATTGGTTGTTACCAATGCACTCAAAGTTTAATGTCATTTGTCAGGAAATGTTTTGGCACTTGTGTCATTCATTCTCTGAATGGCAGGCAAAGTTTTTGTGATACTCATGTGTGACTTGAATATCACATAAAAGACGAGAAGTCTGGGAGAGCTTTTATGCTATCCCAACAATACTCATGCACCTTTGTGGTGTCATGATGGATAGAGACTTACAAAGAGTCGAAGGACAAAAGGAAAATTGAATTTGATTCAAAAGTCTAAATAGCAAGCATGACTTGCAAAAGTATAGCGATATGAAGAACTCTAATGAGTTCTTAAAAGTGTAACAGTGAAGAACTTTGATGAGCTCTTTAAAAGGAACAAGGAAATGGTACTCCTATTATTTTGCTTGACTTGGTCATGTGAATAAAGTATAAAGTTTATATGACTCCTTGTTCACAAGTGTTAAAACAGATTCAAAATTATGGCTTCAAAGTTTACGCCATATTTCGAGGGGGAGAAAGATAGAAAGATTAAGATTTAGAAATCATATTCCCCTTAAAGTCAAAAGTGATGCATTGTATGCATTTAAAGGAATGATCTATAAAAGAAAAGTATGACCGAAAAAGGAGTATAAAGGTCGACGTCATAACATTGATGCCCCAACCATAGAAATAAACAAAATTCCTTGAGTTTTGTTTCACCACGAAAGATAGTTGAGCCTCAAAGCACTTAAAAGAAAAGGATGATGCTTAAAACATCATACGAGGCTGGTAAAGACTGAACCCAATCAAATGTTTAAAGATATTTGTCTCATTGATAGATGGAATAATCTCGGGGAGTAAAGAATGTTGAGAACTAAGGCTTGAAGAGAAGTGGGACTGTATGTTCACTCTAATGATTCAAGCACAACAATTGTCTCAACATATATTTTGGTGTTGTATGATCAACAGAAGTTGAGGTGACGACAGTTGTTGATGTAGTTCAACACCTGTCGTTAACTCTCCAAATGAAAAATAAAGTCAAAGAAATTCTTGCTACTCAAGACTCTGTGGTAACAATTGTTTCTTTGGAAAATCATAAAGAGCTACAACAACCCCAGACAGAAAACAATATACCTAGTTGTCTATTGTTAAAGGATTAGATAAAGAAACATAAATGAAGGTGATTCCACCTCATTTGGAGAAGCCATGAGAGGTGTTTATTCATCTTTCACGGAGAATGTCATGAGACAGATGTTTCAAACTTGTTTTGGAACATAGAATAAATTCCTAAAAGAGTCAAAACAGTAGACTGTAATGGGTCTACAAGGATAAAACGTGACTCCAGAGGGAATATGTAAAAGCAATCTAGCATGTCTTGTGGCAAAGGGCTTTATGCAAAGAAAGGATAAATTAAAATGAGATTTATTCCTAAAGTCTCATGAAAGGATTCTTTTAGAATCAAAATGACTATAGTGATATATCATTATATAGAATTACATCAGACGGATGTAAGAATAATGATATACAGAGATTTGTACGAGAAAGCATATACATGACATAACCAAATGGTTTTAAGTTATGGAAAGAAAAGAAAATTGTGATACCACCTGATGAGATGGTACTTTCTGATTTATGTATTAAACCGGATCACAAAATAATGATATCAATAGTTCTACGAGAACAAAGAAAAGTTTTGGGTTCAAGTAAAAGTAAGGATGACAATTTGTTCATCTGTAAAGTTCAAAGATGGGAAATATTTCTCCCACATTCAATATGTAGATAATGTACTACTTGCTAGTAGTAATGTTCAATCTACTATAGAGAAAAAGGAGGTTGTTATAACCTACAGTTTTCAAAAGGAATAATCTTGTTGAAAATCCATTTGCTCCAGCTAGGAATGAAAATTCATTAAGATAAAAGAAAAGGGGTATTTTGGATTATCGCAAAGGGCATACTTAGAAAGAATTCTAAATGAGATAAAGTATGCATGCGAGCAAACTTATGCCTGTCTTACAGTCAAGGGTAATAGTTTTGGAATTTCAGTATTCCAGGAACCAATATGAGATCGATCGAAAGAATGGTGGTTCCATTTGCTTCAGCTGTTGGAAGCAGAATTAGTGCTCAAAAGAATCTACCCTGACATAGTTTAAGTATCCGGGATGTTTTGGCAAAAGTCCAATCCAGCAATAGATCACTGGAATGAAATTAAAAATGATGTTTTTGCACTCTTGCAAAGTGTTGTAAGCCTCATGCTAAGTAATAAAGAAACTTATACCCTCAAAGGATTGTGAGTAAAAGGAACTAAGTTTTGGTGAGTTGTTTAGTGAAGCCCACAGTAGTAGCTAACACTCACGATTGGAGTTTTATTGTGGAAAAGCTCCAAAGTCAAAATAGTTGTGTAAAATGGGTTATGTGTACCCAAAAGTTTAGCATGATATGAGGCTACAGAACAGGCTAAATGGTTGAAGAAACCTTGTCCGGAATTGATAATGGTAATCAACAGTAATATACCATTTAAAAGTTTTCTCTCCTATGGCAACATGTCAAGTGTGCTGCCAAACACATTGACAAAGTGTTATATGTTGCAAAGGAGAAAATCCAGAATCACAAGATAGTTTTGAGCAAAAGTACCAAGCAAATGCTTGCGGATCCGCTTAACAAAGGCCGACCATCCAAGTCGACATGGGTTTTATGGGAGGCCTATGATTTCTGGATAACAAAGGGCCCAAGTAAAAGTTAAGGTATTGTTTCATTGTAGAAAGGTATATTGTGGCTGTCTAGTCTTACAGTAATTGATACTTGTTATGATGAGGCACGCCCTACGTACTGATCTACACTGAGATGAGGACCAAAAAGCAAAGCAAGTAAAAGAGATACATGAAAGTACAAACTTAAAAGTATAAGATGAGATCAAAGGGGATAATGTTAGGTTGATCTCCTCTGAACACAGATCCAACAATCTGGTTTGGACCTTTGACCAGGCTCCCTGATCGGGGGAGCCCAACCCACTAGGGTTGCGGGCCCCCGTCGCGCAGTACCATATAAGGGAGGTGGGGGCCACGAGGGCACGCACACCAACACACGCGGCCCCACTTGCCCCACCTCCCCTGTCTTCCGATCAGAGGGTGCTGTCAGCCACGGGAAGCTCCGCCGGCCCAGGCGACCGTCACTGCACGTCCCCGATGGTCGACACTGCACTGCACTGCTTCACCGGACTCCATCTACACCGCAGTGGTTCTTCCTCTACCTCCATATCCACTGGTCAGTCTCCCTCTCCCTCTACCTCTCGGTTAACCACAAGAAGCACCTTGATTAAACACTGGAAAAGGTAAAACCCTACTGGATCTACACCTAGATGAACCCCTGGTTTTATCATCAGCACTTTAATTAGCATGCCTGATTGTTTCGCTTAGTTGCAGATCATGACAATAGGTTCTCACTTTCTCTATGCATGACAGTGGTTAGCTCAGAATTCAGAGTACTCCTTAGTCGTGTGGCTGACAATCATTGCTCGCAATGGTGGGAACTCCGCATACATCGTCATCGGTGCTCTTTTCCCGGCATGCCTGTCCAATCATCTTTGCCTGCCATTCTAGACAGTTCGAGCCGGTGATTGTGACGTGGACCAAATGAGCACTCTTCATTTTGAAGTCGGTGGGTGCAGGATTAGTAAACCCATTACGTTTGCATCAGGTACAGCAATTGAAATCTACGAAAATGTGATAGTACAGCTGCCATTGGAGGCAACGACTTCAGCATATGATTAGGAACATCCTTTTGGTACCATTTTTTAAAGTATCCTGTAACAACAGAATATGAATTTAAGCAGCATTCCTTTGTGTTTTCTTCAGAGACTTTCTGAACTTCTGATGGTGATGATAAGATCAAACTTGTGATGTACCAAAGGGCAACTGCATGATACTATACGGTAGCAAAGTGTTTTGAGTTTTTGACCATCACCAACAGCTTTGTCTGACAATACATCTTTGATCACTGCAATTAAATAAAAAGTGTCCATGCTAGCTCCTTTTTTTTTTGCCTTTTTATTTGTAAAACATCTACTAGCATTCTTTTAATTTCTGTTGCATGTCAAAGTCTTGCCAAATATGTAAGGTTTGTGCTGTTGTCATGCCGAAGTCATCCCAATTTACTAACTCTCAACAAAACAGCGAGAATCTTTCGCTTTTTCATTACCATTCCATGACAAACAACCAACTTGGAACTTGCAACACCCACACGTTTTTTGTAATGCAGTGGTTAGCACTTTTGGGCCATGATCAGTGCCCCATAGCCACTAGAATTTGCAGGGATTAGGTGTCATGTCCTACTGTCCTTCCTTCCGCATTATTCAGATGACGCATCCTGCCATGCTAGGCTGCTGTTAACAATGCTGCGATGGTTGTTTACCTTATCGCTTTGTGTAAACTGATTGAGGAGGCACGTCTGCAATTGCGGATTTGGAATCTCTGAGCACATGACTGGCAAATCCCTTGTCCAGTTGGCCGAAGAAGCCCTGTCTCTCTGTCTGTCTGGTTTGCCCATTTGGTCTTCAGAGTGAACCTTTTATTAGGTACGGTCCTTCTTCAGAGTTCCTGCAAATCCAGATCCACGTTAACATAGTGACAGAACTCTGAAGTTAAAGAGAAATTCCCGGTTGAGAACTCTGGTTCCGTCAATTACGCATGTGACTGTAGGAACTAATGGTGGCATCTACTATTGGAAAAAAAAATGTAGCAGCATTACCAGGGTGGATGGTAGATCTCACAAGCCATATGCCACTTGCAATTCAGGGGGGAAATACTGCACATACTCATAACCCAAAAGCCGCATAGCAATGGTCGATTTGGAAAATAAACTAGTACATTGGTGAGTTGTCCTTGTGAGTGGTTTAGTTGGTACACAATCTCTACCTCATGTAAAGAAATGCATTAGATTTTGAACATGGCAATATACATTTGGCCACTATTATCAATCGCATTATATTTGCAAAGTTCAATAGGTTTATGACTTTATGATACCATGAAAGTATTTTTATTTCAAAACACCACAAATATTTTTTTGTGCCTCCTGAATAAAGATTTTTATACTTACTGATGATAGCCAAAGGTCCAAAAATACGACAAAAAAAACCTAGGTGTACCTGAGTTATTTTTTCCCTAATAAAAACTTCCAGTGCACAGGAAAGGTGAAACCAGGATGCAGTTGGAAAATCAACCAGACTGCAGGAAATCAGCAGTAATGTTGACCAAATGAACCCAAATGGGAATCATACGATACGCTAGAAGGAAGCTAATGTCATAGACGTATAGCTTTATTTGACCTGCTACCTTCACCGGTGATCAGTACGGGCAGCCAAATTCGTCATACATGTCTGAAAATTCCTGCAATGTACAGATTTTGTCATAAATACAAATGAAACTTGCAATCAAAGGGCAGGTGCTTAACGCCAATATTACTGAAGCACCCGCCACACATCGCCGGCGGTTGCAGGCTTGCACAAGGCTTCTGTAACGCCCCGGATTTTCGGTGAGGAAAACCCGAGTCCCTGTACTTTTGCGATAGTCCCGGGATCAGTGGCTATCGCGTACAGATCTTATCACAGAAGGTAAATCACAATCATACATCGCATCACACAAATATTAGTACATAATTTATTACATGTCCATAATGGAGTACAACATTACAAGTCTCTTGGCTGAATCAGAGTGAAATTCTACGCAGCGGTAGCTAGCATCTCAGAAGGGTCTCCATCTTTTATTCTTCACGCCCACAGGCATCCTTGAGCGCAGCGACGCATCCCTCAGACGTACCATCCGTCGGCGTTGTTGTCGAAGTCGGACTCGTACCCTGCACACCCAAAGTCTATCCCCAAGGAGTGGGATAGGTTCACGTCACCGACTGTATGCAGCTTTAAGTGGCCTATCTTCTAAAGGGTATGAACAGAGACAAGGTAGAAGTCCAGGTTTCCTATGCAGCAGCAGCAAAGTATAAAAGAATTCATCTACATATAAGTCCCAAACCATTCTCTCAAGCACAGCTCGGAAACACCTGGTACCCCAGGGCTCCGTCTCCACAACCTATCTCCATCTAGGGTCGATGCGAGAACTTCCTCTTCTCGCACCTCAATGATTGCAATCGGGTCGGCGAGGTAGAGGGAGCCACTCTCCTCTCTCCGACTGCAACCACGGCTCACCTCACTCTCAACTACAAGGGGGTAGAAATCCCAAAACATGAGAACCAACAATCCACTGGGCTCGTCCATGACCGAGGACACAGCTATACGTATAGATCTAAACTCTGCAGAGCGTGTACACCTGTACCCAACTCGGGATGGCACCCGGCGGTGATCAGCCAACCGAGGCCATCCTACCGTGCGAACTCTCGGTAGTTACGGTCCCATCCTGCATCCGGCCCTCAAAACGATTCCCCCCTCGGAAGGAATTGCACCGGAACTGTGAAATGCCCCCGTGTGGCCACACGGGAGTCGCTCTGAGAGGGTGGTCTCACTCCCACCTCTCCCCCACTGATACCCCGCTATCCTGCTGGCAGGTATGGTTCCGCACTTGCCGAGCTCAACTCGGCCCTAACCCCACTCTCGGTGAGGTGGTGTGTACGAAAAGTCCCGTGAAGCGGTTGGCCCACTCGGTTTCAGACCGGGGCGAGCTCATGTCCTCCAAACGTCAGTAAAACCCCAACACCTGTGCTCCGAAAACCGTACAAGTGGGAATGCACTGAGGAGTGCACCCCCATCCCCGATCCCAGATCGGTTGTTTCGAGCTCACCCCCGCCAAAGTACCCAAAACGCCTTCTCCTGCCGGTTTTACCCCACACACGCCAAGAACCACTATTCCCATCCCAACACATGCATCGCGAAGCTCAGCGTATATACACGCTTATAAACATATATAGTAGTAGTAGGGCAATCAAGGACAGGGCAATAAAAGAAGGCAGTGGAATGTTCATCATCATGCATTTAAAGTAAAGCGCTAGCATAATACACAGCAATGCCTAATAGGTATTCAGAATCAGTCGGGTGTGAACACCTGCGTGCGAGTAGTCGTCGGTGTAGTCGATCTCCGAGCTTAGCTCCCCGGCTCCAGCTGCTCCTATTAACGCGTAAATAAAATAAAGACGGATCCTATTGCAATTAACTCCAAATGAACAACAATCAAGAGCCAAAAGAGAGCGAACACTAGCCTAACACGGAGTTTATAATTTTAGAAGAGCTTTGGAAAAGGTTCCATATTTTTCGGAGTTGAAATGAATTTATTATGATTTTTCAAAGACAAAATAGATTTTTGAAAATAAAATATGCATACACAATAACATTAACTACAAGCTAACTACAGGGTAGCTCTAAAGAACTTTAAGCTGACTACAAGCTAACTGCTGGCTAACTCTTGCTGCTGAGGTGGCGGCCACGCAAGCGGCTTAAAGCCATCTCCTGCACGCGTGGCATCCTCCTTGGCCGACAGGGTGGCGGCCACAAAGGATCCGCAAGGATCAGGTGCGGCAAAAGGCAGCACGGGCGCGCGTGTGGCTCAGCCACCTAGCGGTCAGCTGCATGAGATCCTAGGGATCGCCTGTGGCTCAGCGAAGTGCAAGCCGCGGTGGGGTTCGGCTGTGGTTGGATGGGAGCACGGGATCCGGGAGCATATCCTCACTGGATTTTTGGCCCGCCCGGAACGTGCTCGACGAAAAGCCTCTAAGGAGTGGCGGACCCGCAGAAGCTCACCGGCGGTGAGGTGCTCCGGTGGCCGGCCAACAAGCGACTCCGCGCGGTTCAAGGGTTCCTAAGGATTCGATCTAGGCGCCGAAAGGCTTGGCCTTGGGTTGGATGCCGGTCCCACGGCGGCGGCAACCAACCGCGCGGCGATATAGGTCTGGACGGCGGGGATGCGCATCACCGGACTCGTGCAAGGTGCCCAAAGGCGATGGCTTGATCGAGCGCACGCGGGTGCGCGCGGCCGTGAGGGGAAACTCCCGGGCGAGCACGCGGCTCGGTGGAAAAAGGCTCGGTGTGGCTCGAGCTCCGCGGCGTCGCGACTGGGGTGCCCGCGGCGGCGTGGCAACTCGCTTGCGAGGGTGTGCGTGCATGAGTGCGTGCGTGTGTGAGCGAGCGCGTGGGCGTGCTCGTTCGGCCAGGGTGGCTGGACCTTGGTCCGACGGTGGTGTGTGCAACCGTGTAGGTGCCGGCGGCGACGACACGCGGGCGAATCACCACGACGGCGATCGGGGCTTAGGATGGGTGGTGCTCAGGGTCAAGGTGGCCATAAAGGCTTGGACTTGGGGTCGACATCTCGACGGACACGCGTGCGCCGGTGCGTGGGGTTCGCGGCGGCGGCACGGCGGAACGTTGAGCACGGCCATGGACAGGGGGCGAAAGGCCACTAAGCGGGCGAGCGCGCGCGTCGACGAAGGCAGCGGCTCCTGCAAGCGAAAGCTCGGCTCGATGGCCGGCGTCACAGGCGACGGCGAGTGCGCGGCGGCGCGGCGCAGGGGCAAGAAACAACAGCGGGCACACAAGGCCCGACGAGAGCTCACAAGGCTCGCGCGTCCTCGGCTCGAAGGCCGGCACCACAGCAAGAGGGGGCATCGGCGCTCACCTTGGGTCCAAGGACGCGGTGGTGACGCGGCGACGAAGACGAGCGGCGCAGAACAGCCTGGTGCAGGGGAAGCAGAGCAGGGGCGGCGTCGAGGTCCGTGGCTTGTGCGGCTCCGGCTCCTGGGCGACGCAGCTCCGGCTCCTCCTTCCTCCCCTTGATTCACCCTCCTTCCTTCTTCTTCTTCACGAACGGCGTGTGCGCCCGCGGGATGCGCTTCACTGCGCCGGCTGCCAAGGGTGCTCGGTGCCGGGGGCGGCGGTCCTGGTCTCCCCTCTTCTCCTTCTCCTTCCACTTCTCCTCCCTTTCTCTGATTTTAGGTGCGGCGGCGGATGGATTGGGGGAAAATTCCCCAGGCGGCGGCGCGGGGCACGTGGACGGTCGAGATGCAGCGGCGGTCCGTGGGGCGCGTCGCGACGGCGTCATGGCGGGGCTCCCCGGCGCTTTAGCGCTTTGGCGCGGGCGACGCCAGCGAAAGGGAAAAGATGGGGGATGACGACGGCGACGTCATGGTGACGTCAGCGTGACGCACAACGTGCCCCACTGGTCGGCGACTCAGCGCAGGGCGCGGTAGGTGGCGGTCAGCTGGGCCGCGCATGGGCCGAAAGAGGGTAGCGGGCTGGTTGGTCGGCTGCTGGCCCGCGGAGAAAAAAGGAGGGGTGGTCCGGTCGGCTGGAAGAGCTGGGGGTGCTCTAGAGAACTAAAGCAGGTGTGGTTGAGGCCCAACAGAACAAAGGTGGTTTCCTATTTTTCCTTAAACCTTATAGCAACACAATTCAAATTTGAATTTAAGATTCAAATTTGAATCACACTTCAAGTAAATCCAAATAAGAACCAATAAACTCAAAAGTTCTCACACTAGCATTTTATATTTCCTAAATTTATTATTTGGCTCAAATTAAATCTAGGAAATTAGGGAATGACCAAAGAAGACATCCTTATATTTTAATTATGCACTCAATTTCAAATCGAAATTTTGAAATCCACATTTTTGCATTACTAACATTCCGGAGAAATTCCGGGATGTTACAGCTTCGGACTCCGGGGATCGCGGACAGAGGTGCTCAGCACGAGCCGGGCGCGGGGCGGATGGTCGCGGCAGGCTGCAGCGAAGTCAACGCATCCCTAGGCTAACCTGACTGACCGAAGACGCAGATCTCCTCCCTGGTTTCAGGGAGGCGGCTTGGAAGTTCGCCGGAATCACCGGCGTCCGAGCGACGGGTACGGTCGCCGCTCACCGCTCAGGGGCTGCATAGCTCACGTGTTCGGCAAGGTGGAGGTACCTCTCCTCGTCGTCGACGACCACAACTGCGGGGGAGGTGGATGCCGGTTACGGAGGACGGCATCGGATCGGACGGAGACGGAAGATCGGAACCGATCGTCGATCGAGGCCGGCTGGCGGCTGCGACGCACGCGAGCAAGGAGGAAGGACGACGGCGCGAGTTGCTGGTTACGGTAGGACGTAGGAGCTCGTATTGGGCTGGAGGAAGAGAAAGCATATTTTTTGGGCTGGAGGAACAGAAGGCATATTTATTGGACAGGCGCAAATTTAACTTTGGGCTGTAGCCTTGTGTGCAAAACCAAGAGCCCATGTGAAGAAGTATCGTGTGGTAACACAGCAAGCTAGGTGACCCACCAGAAGAAAATTTCATCTGCAAATTGCGGCCCATTGTACTCAATACATTCTGCTCCAATCATTTCGATTTTCAGAATTTTTTTATTTTTATATTTATTTTTCATCGATTTTTCAAAATTATATGTCTAATCCCAAATTTTGCAAAACTATAACATTACCATCATATGGTATGTCGGTTTGGTACTGTAGCACCCCTACTGTCCCGACGGTTGCTACAGTACCACACCAGGGTGCTGTAGCGCCTGCAATCGCCGTGTGGAATGGCGGCAGGGGTCTCAAATTTTTATTTAAAGTCATCTTCGTACTCAAATAATCGATATACTATCGAGATCTCAGTTTTCAGTCTTCAGATCTGGAATCGCGGCAGGGGTCAGTTCATTTTCAAAAAATTGTAACTTTTTTGTATGAACTCGGATGGAGGTAAACTTTATATGAAAATTGTAGCTTTCGACGAGATCTACAACTTTGTAGTTCAAAGTTTTTTTTATTTGAAGTCATCTTCATACTCAAATAATCGATATACTATCCAGATCTCCAGATCTCGATAGTATATCGATTATTTGAGTCCGAAGATGATTTCAAATGGAAAAACTTTGAACTACAAAGTTATAGATCTCGTCGAAAGCTACAATTTTCATATAAAGTTTACCTCCATCTGAGTTCATACAAAAAAGTTACAATTTTTCAAAACGGACTGTCCCCTACCGCCGTTTGACACGGCAGTTACAGGCGCTACAGTACCCCCGGCGGGGGTATTGTAGAAACCGTCATGTGGTATGACGGTAGGGGTGCTACAGTACCCAACCGCCATACCATATGGTGATAGTTTTGCAAAATTTAAGATTAGACATATAGTTTTGAAAAATCGAAGAAAAATAAATAAAAAAATAAAAAAATTCTGATTTTCGAACGGGACTGAACAACTTCCATCAGCAGAAAAAAAACATTAACACCCACCCGCCACTACAACTATGAACGGCAATTTTGCCCGCGGATGCGGATATCCGCGGATACCCGACCCGACGGGTAAGGACACGGGTAGAAAACTTCACCCGCGGGCGCGGATACAGGCAGGAACTCTCGCCCGCGGGCAGCACACAGGTAAAATAATTCACCCGCGGATAATACCCGTTACCCGTTAAAATATAAATACATATAAAAAAATATCACCTATAACACAATAGTGGCCCAATAATAAACTAAACGGCCCAACATCAAACAGCCCAGTAGCACCACCCCTTCGGAATTTTTTTATATTTTTTTATTCCAATTTGCAAAATTATACCACCGTTTTGAAATTTAATAAAAATATACCACTAACGCCGTAGGCCACGGCAGTTGCAGACTAACCGCCGTGGCGTACGGCGGCGGAGACTAACCGTCGTACGCCATGGCGGTTAGCCTGTAACCGTCGTGGGCCACGGCGGTTGGAGGGCGTTCATGGTGGTTGGGGGGACTCCATGGCGGTTAGTCCTAACCTCCGTGGGCCACGGCGGTTTGGCCTAGCCGCCGTGGCGTACGGCGGTTTGGACTAGCCACCGTGGCCCACGGCAGTTAGGGTCATTTAGTTTTTTTTACTTTATGAAAGTAAAAAAAGGAAATTGAGGAATATTGGTTCAATTATTAACAACACAATCACAATAAGATCCAGTTCAAATATTACAGTAGCATGATTCAAATGAAATAGTAGTTCAAATATTACAGTACTGCAGGAAAGACTACAACATCATACAAAATGACAAACTTCAGTCATTCTTACGATGTGACGACGAATGTTTAGCTTTCTTGGAACCTTTTATAGTAGGTGGATTAGCAACACACGAGTCTGTTGGTGGAGCATAACGACCACCCTAAGGAGGTTCCTCTCCTCTTGCAATGGCATCTACAGTTTTTCCTTGCAAATAATGATGCATGTCCGGTGGAGCATAAAGAGCATCCCAAGGAGGTTCCTCTCCTCTTGCAATGGCATCTGCAGTTTTTCCTTGCAAATAACGAAGCATACCTCTTCCCAACGTGCTCATTTTCTTCAGATCAGGTGGTGCATTTGTGTTTTTCCCCTTGTGGTGTGAGGAATCACGATCACCACCACCATTACCATCTTCAGCCCCTCCGGCAGCAGCAGTAGACATCTCTAGTTACTGTTACAAAATATCTAAACTAATTACACTATTCGAAACTAATTTAACTAATTACATAAAATAAATAAAGAGAGGAAACTTACCTAAGAGAGAGTAGCAGCCCGTGGGGAGAGGGAGGCGGCGGTAGGGTGGGGCGGGACGGCTGGTTGGAACCGTCGCCCTTTATATAAGCGCGACAGCCGCCGTCCGCCACGGCGGTTGGAACCTACCGACGTGACCCACGACGGTCGCAAGAATTTTTTTAACTTTATGACAAAGAAAACGAGCTGGTAATAACGAAAAGCAAAGTGACATAATAAAAAGTAGTCATCATCACAAATAAGAGTGCTGCTGTCTAAACAATATGCAACCTAATCTAGCAACACCTCTTTTTCTAAATTTCTAAATTTCATAAACTAATTTCTAAATTTTCTAAACTAATTTCTAAATTTTCTAAACTAAAATCTAAATTTTATAACTAAAACTAATTTCCTACACTACTTACACTAATTAAACTAATTAAATAAAGAAAGAAAATTTACCTGAGAGAGAAGAGGGAGAGGAGGCTGCGGCGGTAGGAGGTGGGGGCGGACGGCGGCCGCCGTCGCCCTTTATATAGGTGCGCTAGCCGCCGTCCGCCACGGCGATTAGGTCCTACCGCCGTGGCCTACGGCGGTAGCAACCTCTACCGCCGTGGCGCACGACGGTAAGTTGCCGCGGGCCCACAGCCGCCATCTGACCGTTGGCGGTAGCCCAACCGCTGTGGGCTACGGCGTTTGGACGACCTGCCGCCGTGGGCCACGGCGGTTGGGCCTATCCGCCGTGACCCACGGCGTTGGTGGTATATTTTTGTTAAATTTCAAAACGGTGGTATAATTTTGCAAATTAGAATAAAAAAATTCACCCCTTCGTCGTTTCCTCCGCTCAGATCCCATTCCATCGATCTAAAAAAACAAAAACGAGTTCCCCTAAAAAAACGAGAAGCTCCGCATCCTCCAGCGAGGTGGGTCTCCGGATACTGGCACGGCGGCAGATGGAGCAAGCCTCGTGGCTCGGGTCACCGGAGCTCGGCGACCAGCCATGGCGTGCCGGCGGCGGAGGTAGGCAAGACGTTTTGCTCCTCTCTCCTTCCCATTTCCTGCCGCCACCGCCATTCCGGGCAGGGCCCACGTCGCCGCCGTCCGACCCCTCCGCGGCCGCCGCCCTGATGCCACCGCCGGCCCTCCCGCACCATCGCGGTCTCCTCGTGCCGCCGAACCCCTCCCCGTCTGGGCGCCGCCATGCGCGCCCCTCACCGCGCTGCTGTATGTTCGTCATCGTGCTGCTCTTCCACCTCCACGCCCTCGCCGACGCGCACGCCGCGAGGTTGGCCGTCGTGTTGCTGGTGCTGGCCGCGCGTCGCGGGCTCGCCGGCCGCGAGGCTCGCTTGCGGCCGGCTGCCAATCGTCGGAGCTCGCTAGTCAACGCGGGCGGATATCCGTCGGGCGCGGATACGGGCACGAATTTTTACCCGTGGGCAAGCTATCGGGCGGGCATACAACGAAAGCACGGATATGCTATCTGTCGGGTAAATACTTTACCCGCACTTACCCGACCCGCTGACATCCCTAACTACAACTGCACTGCTAGCACATATTAACACTACCGGAAACCGCCTTTTTGCCCTCAGCCCCGGATTTTGTCGTGTCAGACTCACGACAAAGGAGTATTTTACTGTGAGTCTTTTGTGGTCGACGGTAAAATGCTATTTTGCTGAGAACGGCTCATGGCAAAGAGCCTTTTTGCCGCGAACCTTTTTTCTAGCCGACGGGGAAATGATCTTTACCGTAAAATGAAATCAAAATTTGAAGCAGTAAATTAATTTAAATAAAAAATCAATTACAAAGTTTCATTACTTCTCGATATGTACAACTTTTATTAGGGCAATTTCTTAATTTGACAAAGTTGTAATAATTACTACCTTGAATGGAGAAACTCGTCATATGAAAGTTGTGTATCTCAAAAAGTTATGAAACTTTGTATTTGACAACTTTTTAATTTGAAGCTATTTGCTATATTTAGCTAATTGAATACATTTGTAGTAATTTTTGAAGAAAATATCTTTGTCGTGGGCCGGTTACTGGCCTCACGGCAAACTCGATTTGGCTTGTTTAGCCCACAGCCCAACTCGACCCCGTATTTAAGCTCCCTCCGGCCTCCTCCCGCCTCAAACCCTAACCCTCCCTCACTCCTCCCACCCGCGGCCGTCCACCACTCCTCTCCCTCGTCTACCCCGCCTCCCTCACTTCTCCCTCCCTCAGACCCACCGCCGCCTCTCAGATCCGGCGGCACGGTGCAGTGCATGGAGCCCCTCCTCTGCCTCCCTTTCCTACCTCCTCCGCTCGCCCCTCACCGGCGGTGAGGAGCAGCAGCGGGGCGAGGTGAGGTGGCGGCGCATCGAGGACCCGACGGCCTCATCTTCCTCCCCTCCGACGAGGTGATCCAGCGGCCCCTCCGGCGCGTGGAGCAAGGTGTGGGCGAGGTCCGTGCCCCGTCGGCCTCCTCTTCCTCCCCTCCGGCGAGGTGAACCAGCGGCCCCTCTGGCGCGTGTAGCAAGACGCGGGCGAGCTCCGTGCCCCGTCGGCCTCCTCTTCCTCCCCTCCGGCGAGGCGGGCTCTAGATCTGCATGGCAACATCCACGACCAGATCTGCGGCGGTGAGATCCTCTTCCCGGCATCCTCCTCTTCACCCCCTTCGGCGCGGCGGGCACCAGATCTGCGGAGGAGAGCTCCTCTTCCCGGCGGCCTCCTCTTCATCCCCTCCGGTGCGGCGGGCACCAGATCTGCGGTGGCGAGCTCCTCTTCCCGGCGGCCTCGTGGTGGCGTGCGGCGGAGAACCATGGCAGTCAGCCGGTGGGGGCCGCAGTTTGGCGGTGGCAGTCGGCGGGGCGGTGGTGGCGGTGGTGGCCGGCGGGTCCCGGTGGTGGCCAACTGCGGTGGTGGCGGGGCCCGCAGTGCCACTTTCTTTTCTTTTTTTATTCTTTACAATAAAGTTTACTGAGAGCCCAAACGTACACACGGCGGACGTGTGCTGTAGTCCGAGGGAAGGCTCATGGCAAAGGGTTGTTTGCCGGCAAAACTTTGCCGTGAGTCCTTTGCCGGCGGTTACTCACAGCAAAATGGTTGCCGTGAGTAAACCGGCCTTTGCCGTGAGTAAACCGGCATTTGCCGTGAGTACTGAGCTCACGGCAAAGCTTTGGTTTCTGATAGTGTAAACATTGTACGGAGTAGCCAATGCTCTCAAATCCAGTTCACCCATCTCAGCCATCCTTTATAATCTCGCAGGCTGAACCTGCGGTTAGTCCCATTGATCATATTGTCATTAATCATCAAAATCAAACTTGAATAAATGGCATATGAGGCCATGTTCGCTACAGTCTTTTGGTCCTCTATTTTACAGATCAAACATCATCTTCACACTGATGCTACTATTCAAATTCACAGGGGTAATTCTTCCATTTGGTCTTCTCTTTGGACAGCAAGCTGGGAATCCATTCATGCTCACCTAAATTTACCCGTCACTAATCCTCCTCTGCTAGCAATTATATCTGACCTTTGGATGCAGGACACAGCTGAATGGGATCACAACCAACTCTCCACCATATTTGATGCACAAGTGGCTGAAGAAATCAACTCTCTGCAGGTGATACCTACTGTAACACCCTGGTGTTTATGATCTTGTAATAGGCATCAAGAAATTGAGAATGAGCTTTGGATATAATGTCTCCTAAAGGGCAAAAGTCAAATTTGAGGTGAAATTTGACTAAATTCAACAATTGAAGTTCAAATTCAGAAAAATCCAACTAAAAAGCGGAGTGTGGAGTTTGAGGCAATTGGAACTTAGTATGGAGAAGTTGGGATTCAGATCCTAAGCCTCTCAATTTAACTATCAAAGTTATTGACCTGAGGTGACGAGGCCATGGACCAGGACCCACCAGGATCTCTAAAAAAACACACTATGGACCAGCACACAGCGTACTTAGCGGCTAATACGGCGAGTATTAAGCCCCCGAGTACCTGGAAGTCCGTACAATTTGTTTCCGTCATGGGCCGGAAGACAGATGGCACTGACGGGATCCAATATTATGGGTACCCAAAGACGGTAAATACGAGCGAATCTCACAGCCACGATGGCCCCTGGAGTACTTTTGGTGGTTTTCTGTATTTATTTTTATGAAGGAAAACGGCCACAAATCAAGTGGTATTCCAGGGATTATTTCCGTGAGGGAAAACGACCACAAATCAAGGCCACGACCTCACGTGCACACCAGTCATGCAACTTCCGACCAGCTGGATGTCCTCCCGAGTAGTTTTTAGGCTCCACTCTGCCCATGAATGTATCAGGCGCCAGAGGCGTGCCAGAGGTACTTATTGCCCTGTCCACTTGCATGAAAAAGTATGGCACCAGGACCTGGACAAGCGAGCACGCACGACAAGAGTGGCAAACAGGAAACAAGGACGGCGGGGCCCGCAGCATGGGAAAAAGCAACTCCATGTACTCCACCTCTCTCACCGTTTACTTGGCTTGCAAGTTTTCCCTTGATCTATACAAGGGAAAGCAGCTCTTGGCAACGGGAGAGAGGACTCCTATTTTACTTCTTCCTTCCCCTCTCCGAAGGAGTTCTCTCTCTGTTCTTCCTCCAGCCAGACTTGGCTCCCACACACGTACGCAGACTTCTGCTACAAGAACCACGTACACACACCACAGAGACTTGGGACCGAGCTCCCTCTCTCGCCCATTTGTACCCCCTACTACAAATCAGTGCAAATAACACAGGCAGCGCGAACTGGGCGTAGGGTATTACTCTCCGGAGGTCCGAACCAGTATAAATCCTTGTGTCCAATTTCGCACACCATCCGAAGCCCGACGCGCAGTCTTATAAATTTACTTGCCGGCGGTAACAAACCCCGACAGTTGGCGCGTCAGGTAGGGGCCTTTTGCGTGTCACGACTTTTTTGCAGATCTCGGATGGCCGACCACGTCAAGAATCGAGCGACGGCAACCGCGACTCCGCCGGCAATCTCGGTTATGAATGCGCTTGATCACTGTTAGGCATCGTTGTTAATTATGCCTGAGAAATGAAGTTTCCTTGATATATCTGATGTTTGAGTAGTACAACTTGTATGAAAAATATTTTTGTAACCTAGATGCTAAGGAAACTAAATTGAATATAAAATCACAAAATAAGGATGAACTTTCAGTAAGCTCTTTTGCAAATTGGTGAGTCACCCAGTCCACTAAAAAGCTTATCATACTCCTTGGTTATACCTATTTTTTTATACTGGTTAGTCGGATCAGTCTTGCTGAGTACCTTCGTACTCAGGGGTTCTCTTGCTGTGGTTTTTCAGAGACTCATCAGCTTAACCTCTCCACTGAAGAAGAGATCCAGAAGAACTAAACATCTACACGGTCTCTAGATGTTTAGCTTGAACTTAGTTGGAGTTGTATAATTACTTACTTACTGGCTTGATTTGTTTTAAAACTCTTAGTATGTCTTAACTTGCACTTAAGTTTGTTTCCATCTATGGTTTGTAATAAATCGTACCTCTTGTATTTATGTAAAAATGTAATGGATGTTGATGCTTGCCCATCGTGGAAGCGATCCGATTGTACAGTCGTGAAACAAGTTGATCGTGGATGATTCGGGATGTCCCGAGGACACTCGACGGACTACCGGATTTGGACCGGTTTAGGTGCGTCATTGCATAATTACTATTCTGACAGTGATTAGGCGCACTTAAGCCAGTTTAAGTCGGACGGTTCTGCCACACCTACTCAAGAAGGTGACATTCTCATATGGCTCCCAGCAACAAATGGTAAGTGTTCTTCAAAGGCAGCTTACAACTATCTACAAACGCTTCCACCCCACGGCACCAGGAGCATCACCCAACAGTCCGATGTTATTCTACAAAAGGTATGGAAAGCCAAGTCCATTCCCCCTTTCCTCAAAACTTTTACCTGGCGGCTCATCCGTCGTGCTCTTGCTACTGCAGAAAGAACTAGTCGTTTTTCTACCCATATTGACTCCAATTGCACTCACTGTGGTAACTTTGAAAATGATATACACTTGTTCTTCCTTTGTGATTTCACTGCTCAAGTCTGGAATACCTCAACTATAAGTATTCCTCTACATTTGCTTGATCCTATAGAAGATGGGGTTCAGATAGCTCTCCCTAACTTAATCACAGTTGTAACTACTGAGGATTCCCTATGTCGTTTCCTCTTCCTCCTTTGGTACATTTGGAGAGCTAGGAATGATTTGCGTTTCCAAAGGAAACAATGGACTGTGTTTCAGGTACATCTGAAGGACCGATTAGGCGAACCAGAGAGGGGGGAGTGAATGGGAGCCGATAAAAATTCTTCTCGAAGGAGATGAGAACTCCAACAAGACGAACACGGCTTCCACTCACGTCTCCGACTCAAACTACCCAAGTTGGTCAAGACCACACAGCCACTGGAGTGCTACTGGTCCTAGGAACCAACACTCAACCTTCCGAGCCAAAACTCACCAAACCACACAGCGGAAACTTGCACGGCTTGCTACCTGTGCTACACCAGTCCGACCGATGGCCTGCGCCGGTCAGACCGGTGACACCGGTCAGACCGGTGGACAGAGCCGGTCAGGCCGGTGGCTACAGCAGCCGCACAGCAAACGTTCCAGGAAGCCTCAGTGACTCCTCTAGGCCCTGGAACAAAAATCACCACGAAACACAACCTGTGAGGAAGAAGAACCCCTCACAAAACCTAGCAAAACAACTCCAAACACGCCAAGAACTGATCAGCAGGACCACGGGACAAAACCACACGGACAAGGCTATTCCCCGAGACAAAAACCCACCAAGGGCTAGCACCGGTCAGACCGGTCAAGAGCACCGGTCAGACCGGTCGCGCCTGGGCAGCTCGGGATGAACAGCGCCCGCGAGTCAACTCCCCCAAATCCAACTCCCGATCTCCCGATTCGCTCCACGGTTTTGCACAAGACTTTGGGGACAGTAGGAACACCTCATGGGTACTCCATAGCCAAGATTTGGTCCACCAAAACTTGTTGAATCAAGAGGAATCGAAGGATTTCCGCCAAGAACACCAACAACCCTAGAGCCACGAAAACCCCAAAATCGAGCCCCTTTACTCACGGATTTGGGAGGGAGATCAAAGGGAAAAGAACCACGAGGGGTTCATGCATACATCCCCCACCAAATCCCAAAGAGAAAGGTCTCAAAACCGCCACAAGAAATTCGCCAAGAAAGGGCTCCGAAAATCACCAAAAATGAGAAACGGGGAAGACACATCCAAGCCTTGAGGAACCATGCCGAATCATCTATACATACCAAAGAGGTTCATACAAGGTCTAGCTTGCCGCCCGATCATCCTTCCCTCTCACAAGATCTCACCATGAAGCTCTCAAGCTAGTCCTACGAAAATCCTAAGGAAAATAGGAAGGAAAATAGGAAAACCAAATGAGCTAGGGTTCCAAGAGAGATGGCTGCCATCCTCTCACCCCTTGGGTTATATGGAGGCAACCGAAAGACTAAAATACCCTTACTAGCTAACTAGGGATACATGCCCCTCGAGGGCGAAATTGGAAGTCTCTGTCTTCGCACCATCGGACGGATGCCCAGCGACCGCAAACTTGCTTAGCCTCGACGCAAGCCTTGCGATCCCGACGCGTGTCCTCCGCTTCGAAGATTCCGAACTGCGTCGTCGCACACCGGTCAGACCGGTGCTCCTCACCGGTCAGACCGGTCAGACCCACCGGTCAGACCGGTCTGGAGCTGCTGCACCTCCGTCTTCGGTTCTTCGGTCTTGGCTTTGTGGATCAACCAAGGAACCCAGTGATTTTTTGGTGAACCACCGGAAACCCCGCGAACTCGGTGTAGCCTCCGCCAATCACCACTCATGACTCGGCTCCCACGTAGTCCCGGCTCGACCTTGGTTTTGAGGCTCAACCAGGAAACCATCCATGACTTCATCTTGCCGTTCTTGCCACTATGCGGTCCGCACTTGACCCCGCTGGCCACCGGGTCCCTCGAACCAAGCCTACTTGTCTTCTCCACACCTGGAGGCCTCACCGGCAACGACCTTTCACGCTTGTTCTTCACCTGCACCTGCACCAGTCAAGCCGCAACCTGCACCTGCAATACTTAGCCAAGAATCAGTCCACACCACGTTGTTAATCACTCATCACACCAGGAAGCGACCATCCACCGGTCCTCGAACCACACCTGGCTCTCAATCTCCCCCTTGATGAGTGCATTGACAACACACACGTTTTGGTAACCAAGAGAAAAGGAAAAGAAAAGAAACGACTAAAAGGAACTCCAACAAGCGATTGAAAGCCAAAGAAAAGGCAAAGAGCAAGATCACTTGAAGAAGACAAGTCTCGGACCCCTTAGGCAAGGGCAACGGCTCGACACATCCGAGACAAAACATGCTCAAGCAAAGAGCACAAACCATCAAACCAAAGCTCGAAAACCACAAAGAGCTCCCCCTGCACACATGCAAGCTCCCCCTGAACCAATGCAACTCCCCCTGGACAAATGCATGCGAACCACTTCATGAAACAGAGCAGCTGCAACAGCTCAGCTCTGACCGGTCAGACCGGTCGACACCACCGGTCAGACCGGTGCGCAACATGTGAACAGGACCAGCACTCTGACCGGTCAGACCGGTGACCTCAACCGGTCAGACCGGTGCACAACAGAGCCCAAAAATGGCTCGAAACCACCTGAAAACCTTCCAAATGCATTCAGTAGGCCAAAATATGCTCAAACTTCTCCCCCTTGTTGACAATGCATGAATCAAGCCAAAAATGCAAAAAATACAACCTAGAGCTTCTCAAATAGACAAAATTCAACATAGGATGCTACACATGTCCAAACGAGCAAGTTAGATACTCTATAGCTTCGTAATGACATGAACTTCATGATCACCAAGTTTCACAACCATTGGGCGAAGCTAAGATAGAATTTAGCAATTTTGCGAAAAGGCACTCTCTCATGAGCAAAGTCCTAAACATGAGCAAAACATGTCAAAATGGCAAAGCCACACAAACTTCATGCTAGGACAACCATTCTAAGCATAAGACCATCATAAACACCCACAAGCACCTCATGTCATGTCAAAGCCACCGAGCCATGTGCCTACTTCTATATATGAGACTTCTCATTGGTAGGCATCATGCAACGATTTAGCACCCAAAGCAACTTAAGATTAGCACCTATGACATGGGAGCACATTTTTCAAGCAATTTACATTTCATTTTCAGATTTATAATTGGTACATGAAATGTCTTTGCGACAAAAAGAAACTTATGCCCCTCCATAAGATGAAGCATGGGGGCTAAACATTCATGATGGCAAATGAGCCTTTGGCCCCATATGATCAAAATAAGCTATCCAACCACAATTTAAGCATAGCCAAGCCACAAAAACATGTCAAGATCATGTAAAGACATTTACTCACAAGAGAGCATACATATGAAATTTTTCAAAAACATAGCCATCAACCATGGATATAAACCAAGATTATCAAGAGCTAAGCCAAACTAATCATAGCTTACCAAATTAGCTCACAAAGACATATATGTCATTCCATGGTGAACAATGTATATAGGAGAAGCCTTTCCTAAACAATGCATGCAACCTAAGATACAAAGATGCCTATACATCATGTTACATATGCCATGCCAAATGCAAGAAATGCACAAAGGAAAGCTATACATATGCTACAAAGGAGCTCCCACACGCCAACTCAAGAAATCAAACAAACACCAAGCTCCCCCCGTAAACGAGTGAAAGTTGCTTGATCTAGGGGTTTGGTGAAAATATCGGCTAGTTGTTCATGTGTGGGTTCATGGATCAAAGCTATCTTCCCTTTCTCTACGTTGTCTCTCAGAAAATGATACCTCACTTCTATGTGCTTGGTTTTGGAATGGAGCACTGGGTTCTTTGCAACGCTTATGGCACTGGTGCTATCACATTGAAGTGGGACATGGGTATACTCCTCACCAAAGTCACTCATGGTGTATGTGATCCAAAGGAGCTGAGAGCAACAACTAGCTGCGGCCACATACTCTGCCTCGGTAGTGGATTGAGCAACACTCGACTGTTTGCGGGAAGACCAAGATACCAAAGAAGAACCCAAGAACTGGCAAGTCCCAGAAGTGGACTTCCTATCCAACCGACACCCGGCAAAGTCCGCGTCTGAAAATCCATGAAGCGCCAAAGAAGAAGACGCAGAGTACCAAAGACCGAAGTCGGGAGTGTGTCGCAAATACCTGAAAATGCGCTTGACTGCTTGCCGATGCGAAGTCCTCGGAGACGCTTGAAAACGAGCGCACAGACACACCGAGAATTGGATGTCCGGCCTCGTCGCCGTCAAGTAGAGGAGTGACCCGATCATGCTCCGGTACTCCTTCTGGTCCACGTGTTCACCTTCCTCGTCCGCATCAAGAGCTGTAGTCGTACTCATAGGCGTTGCCATAGCCTTGGAGTCCTCCATCTTGAACTTCCTCACAATGTCCTTGGTGTACTTAGCTTGGTGCACAAATGTTCCTTCCTTTGATTGCTTGATTTGTAGCCTGAGGAAGAACTGCAACTCGCCCATCATGCTCATCTCAAATTCCCTGCTCATGTCTTCTGCAAACCTTGCAACAAGAGAGTTAGACGAGCCACCAAAGACAATATCATCCACGTATACCTGCACAATCAGGATATCTCTGCCCTGCCTGAGGAGAAACAAGGTCTGGTCGACCTTCCCCATCTCAAACCCTCTCTCAAACAGGAACCCCCTCAACTTACCATACCAAGCTCTGGGCGCCTGCTTCAACCCATACAGCGCCTTCCTCAACTTGTACACCCGGTGGGGGTACTTCTCACTCTCAAACCCCGGTGGTTGCCTCACAAACACCTCTTCCTCCAACACACCGTTCAGGAAAGCACTCTTCACATCCATCTGGTACAACTTGAACCCTTTAGCCACGGAAAAGGCTAGAAGGATCCTGATCGCCTCCAAACGAGCTACAGGAGCGAAAGTCTCCTCGTAGTTGATCCCCTCTTTCTGACTGTACCCCTGAGCAACAAGTCTCGACTTGTTCCTCACCACTTCTCCTTTCTCTCCCTCTTTATTTTTCCACACCCATTTTGTCCCAATCGGCTTACACCCTGGGGGAGGGTCAACCAACACCCAAACTTGGTTCCTCTCAAAATTCTCCAACTCCTCATGCATCGAGTTAACCCAATTATGATCAGATAACGCGTGTCCAATGTCTTTGGGCTCAAAGGTGGCAACAAAAGCAGCATGAGCGAAATGAGAATTGTTCCGAACCCTCGACCGTGTAGTACGTTCATTCATGTCGCCGATGATTCTCGAAGCTGGGTGATCCACTTGCACTCGCCGGGGAGGTTCTCGCCTTGATGCTACCTCCCCCTCAACAGCAGCTTCGCCTTGATCTGGGTTTGTCGTTGTAGGTGTGGGAGAGGGTCCATTCTCGATCATCGTCGAAGTAGTAGGTACATGTTCAGCCGCGGGCATCACACCGCCATCTTCATCATCTCCATGTTCATGCTCCTCCTCCTGAAAGATCTCCTCGCCAAGTTCGTCGTCACCTGCACACTCAAAAACAAGCTGACTACGTGGTTGTGTCTCGTCGAAGGTTACCTCGCAAGTCTCCACGATTTGGTTAGTTTCAAGATTGAGCACACGAAATGCTCTAGAATGAGATGCATAACCAAAGAAAATGCCATCGACAGACCTAGCCTCGAACTTGTCCAACTTCTTCCCTTTCTTCAGAATGAAGCATTTACAACCAAAGACATGGAAGTGACTGACCTTGGGTGTGCGACCGTGCATCAACTCGTAACAGGTTTTCTTCTTATGGACCCTAAGGTAGATCCTGTTCGACACATAGCACGCGGTATTGACCGCCTCAGCCCAGAACCTTCTCGGAGTCCTATGCTCGTCGAGCATCGTCCGAGCCATCTCGCACAAGGTCCTGTTTTTCCTTTCCACCACGCCATTCTGGGGAGGCGTATACGGACTCGAAAACTGATGTTCAAGACCCAAGTCATGGCAAAAGGTTTCGAAGCGAGAGTTTTTGAATTCCGAGCCATTGTCACTGCGGATCGCTCGTATGGCATCTCCGTACCTCTCGTTTCTTAACCTCAAGACAAGATCTCGAACAAAACCAAACGTCTCCCCTTTCTCCTCAAGAAAGAACACCCATGCATACCGAGAGTAGTCGTCCACCACAACAAGGACATACCACTTCCCACCCGCAGATCGCACACGAACTGGGCTAACAAGGTCCATAAGGAGCAGCTCGCATGGACGCTCAGTCATCACATCGGTGAGAGGCGGGTGAGAAGAGGCTACCATCTTGGCATGCCTACATGGCGCACAAACCAACTCTTTCTCAAACTTCAACCGTGGCAATCCTCGGACCAAATTGAGTTTACTCAAGCAAGACAAAAGGTCAAAGCTCAAGTGACCCAACTTCCTATGCCACTTCCACAACTCACTCGAAGAACCAGCCAAGAAGCAACGCTCCACACCAGAAGACTGAGAAAAATCAGCTCGGAACACTTGACCCTCGGGAACGACCATGCAAACAAGATCCCCTCGAGAATCTAAAATCCGAGAACCACCAGGCCGAAACAACACCTCAAAACCCTCATCCAACAACTGGGACACAGAAAGCAAATTGTATCCAAGCGATTGAACAAGAGCAACACGCCTGAGAGTGATCTTGTCACTTATCTTAATCTCACCTTCTGACAGCACACGCCCTCGCCCATTGTCCCCAAAGGTGATGTACTTCTTTGTCACCACCGGGACGAGACTTGAGAACCACCCCTTGTCTCCGGTCATAAGCCTCGAGCAACCGGAGTCAATCAACCAAATGTTCTTCAAGTCTCCCACCTGAAATTCAAAAGCGAGCACGTGAGTGAACAAAGGACTCAGCACTGGGGTTAGTACCAAAAGAGTAAAACCAGTGCCGAGCCATTTGCTCCAAAGTGGGGTTAGCACAAACCAAATCATCACGCCTATCAAAGCTACCACCACGGTAACCACCACGAGGGAACCAAACCTCTCTAGCTGGAGGAGGACGAAAGCCACGAAAGGGAAACCGTGGATCGTTCCTCCTCTCCATCTCAAAGCTACGACTCCTCCCACCCCCGTATTGAGCACGAGGTGGAGAACGCCTAGCAAACTGACCACCTGCAAACTTTCCAGACCAACCACCAGAACCACGACCTCCAGAACCAAACCGAGCATCCTCACGAGCACGAAACCCGACTCGCTGTCTGCCCAGACCTGCACCGGTCTGACCGGTGTAGTACACCGGTCTGACCGGTGTAGCTCGGCCAGCAGCAGCACCTACAGCCTTCCGGTCTCCCCAGGCCGGAACTGTCCTCACAATCGCCTTGGCCCTGGGCATCTGCATACGAGGCTCAGGTACACCATTAGAGGGGTGGTACCTGTCCTTGTTAGCCCACTCTCTAGCCATTCTCTCCTCACGCTTCCTCTTGAAGCAAAACTCATCCTTGTGACCATCTCTCCCACAATACCCACAATGGAACTTTATGGGCTGTGGCTTAGGCTTAGGCTTGGGTTGGGGCTGCCCACTCGGCTTCTCACCCTTCTTCTCTCCTTCCTCACCTCCCTTTGGGCTCACAAACTTCACCGGTTTCTGAAAATCATTTGTTGTTTGAGGGAATATGGGTGGATCTGGAGTAGTGTCAAGTTTGTTTCTGAGATGGTTAGGCTTGGGCTCAAACTTGTTCTTGTGTCTGTTTGGTGGTGGGATAGGAATCTCTCCAACTCTCTCAACTCTCTCGCCACAGTTCTCTCCAAGCTTGTCAGCCCCAAGTGCCTGACCATCATAGCGTTTGAAAGCCGCTATCATGATATCAAGCTGAGGCTCCTGACCCGACAACCAGCTCATACATTTTCTCAGCTCATCATTCTCATCCTGCAAGCGATCAACATAATGTGCAAGCTCCAAATTCTTAACCGCATGCAATTCACAAGTAGAGCAAGAAGTGGGAATAGGTTCTTTCAACTTAGCCTCAAGCGAAACAGTGTAAGCATGCATCTCATCAATCTTTCCATGCAAAACAGGGCAAGAAGTGCAAGCACCTAGCAAAGCAGGTCTAGACTTAAGCTCAGCCACTTCAACCCTAAGCATATCTAGTTCATCACAAGTAGAAGCATGCTTATCCTTAAGAGCAGTAAGATCAGCTAGGTACACAGAGCAATCACAGCAATCAATCTCATCAGAAACCACAGGAGAAGCCTTAAGCGAATCAATCTCAAGCTTAGCATCTAGGTTCTGGGTTTCTAGCTCAGCCACACGGTTCCTAGCATCTTCTAGTGAGGCCCTAAGCTCTTTCCTCATCTTCTTGGCCTCTCTAAGCATGTGATCGCGGTTATCAAGCAAGTCAACCAACTCATCATTCTCCTTGCGCAAAGAAGAGAGTTCATCACATACCTCATCCTCGGAGTCAGAGTCCGAGTCACTCTGGTGGCTCTTCTTGCTGCCGGAGCTACGGGCCATGCCGCAGAAGCCATCTCCCGCGAAGCAACTCAACCCGCTCAAGTTCTTGGATGACTTCTTGTTCTTGCGCCGATCACCTTCATCTTCACTGCTACTCGAGCTCGAGGAAGAGTAGGCGGAGCTGGAGTCGACGTCGCTCGCTCCGACCATTGCTCGGGCCTTCCTGCCGCGGCCATCCTTCTTCCTCGACCGTCGCTCGTCCTTGTGCTTGTTCTTGTGCTTGTGATCGCGCCTCGATCGGTACTTGCCATCCTTGCTCGATCGGTGCCTGTAGCCGTCCTTGTTCTCCGTCTTCTCCGGGCAGTCAGCGACGAAGTGTCCTGGCTTGCCGCACTGAAAGCACGTCCGTGCTGTCCTCCTCGTGTTCACCCGGTTCTCATGCAGCCTCTCGAACTGTCTGGTCAGCAACGCCAGCTCGTCCTCTCCAAGCACGTCGAACTCCTCGTTTGGCAAAGACATCAAAGAAGACAGAGAGTACATCCTGGAGGATGCGTTAGCGTTAGACTTAGCTCCTTTGCCACCAACGAGAGCGAGACTATGAGAATCAGTCGGGCTCTCGATCTTGGCTGTCATACCACGGTCCAACTCAGCCGACTTGAGCTTCGAGAACATCTCGTTCACCGTCAAGGTGTCATACTTCTCGGATTCAACAATAGCCTCAAACTTCCCGTCCCATACGGTACGATCCAACGAGTGCAAGAGCTTCACGGCTCTATCATGATCATTGTATGGGAGGACGTCCACATTGGCTCTCATGTTGTTCACAACGACCGTAAATCGCTGGAAAAAGGCATCGACGGACTCGCCGGGGAGATGAGTGAAGTTCTCGTACTCTCTCCGGTAAGTCGCGTACATCCGAGCCTGAACCTGAGCATTCCCAGCATGAGCATCCTTCAACTGCTCCCAAATCCTACAAGCTAAGTCCTCTGTCTGAACCCGATCGAATTCAGGCTGACACAGAGCACGAAACAAGTAGTCGACAACCTTGTTGTTGGCTTCGAACATATCCCTCGATCCTGGAGTAAGGAAGTTCATCGGATGAACATAAGCTGTGTTCACTGTGACATCCCAAAGGATCTGACCCTTTCCGCGGAGGAACGCCGCCATCCGCCTTTGCCACATCTGGTAGTTCTTCCCATCGAAGTGCGGAGGACCCAAACCCCGTTCCTGGTACGCCATCTTTGGATCTTAGACTGGTAAGAGTCAATAAAGACCCGAACCGGCTCTGATACCAATTGAAGGACCGATTAGGCGAACCAGAGAGGGGGGAGTGAATGGGAGCCGATAAAAATTCTTCTCGAAGGAGATGAGAACTCCAACAAGACGAACACGGCTTCCACTCACGTCTCCGACTCAAACTACCCAAGTTGGTCAAGACCACACAGCCACTGGAGTGCTACTGGTCCTAGGAACCAACACTCAACCTTCCGAGCCAAAACTCACCAAACCACACAGCGGAAACTTGCACGGCTTGCTGCCTGTGCTACACCGGTCCGACCGATGGCCTGCGCCGGTCAGACCGGTGACACCGGTCAGACCGGTGGACAGAGCCGGTCAGGCCGGTGGCTACAACAGCCGCACAGCAAACATTCGAGGAAGCCTCAGTGACTCCTCTAGGCCCTGGAACAAAAACCACCACGAAACACAACCTGTGAGGAAGAAGAACCCCTCACAAAACCTAGCAAAACACGCCAAGAACTGATCAGCAGGACCACGGGACAAAACCACACGGACAAGGCTATTCCCCGAGACAAAAACCCACCAAGGGCTAGCACCGGTCAGACCGGTCAAGAGCACCGGTCAGACCGGTCGCGCCTGGGCAGCTCGGGATGAACAGCGCCCGCGAGTCAACTCCCCCAAATCCAACTCCCGATCTCCTGATTCGCTCCACGGTTTTGCACAAGACTTTGGGGACAGTAGGAACACCTCATGGGTACTCCATAGCCAAGATTTGGTCCACCAAAACTTGTTGAATCAAGAGGAATCGAAGGATTTCCGCCAAGAACACCAACAACTCTAGAGCCACGAAAACCCCAAAATCGAGCCCCTTTACTCACGGATTTGGGAGGGAGATCAAAGGGAAAAGAACCACAAGGGGTTCATGCATACATCCCCCACCAAATCCCAAAGAGAAAGGTCTCAAAACCGCCACAAGAAATTCGCCAAGAAAGGGCTCCGAAAATCACCAAAAATGAGAAACGGGGAAGACACATCCAAGCCTTGAGGAACCACGCCGAATCATCTATACATACCAAAGAGGTTCATACAAGGTCTAGCTTGCCGCCCGATCATCCTTCCCTCTCACAAGATCTCACCATGAAGCTCTCAAGCTAGTCCTACGAAAATCCTAAGGAAAATAGGAAGGAAAATAGGAAAACCAAATGAGCTAGGGTTCCAAGAGAGATGGCTGCCATCCTCTCACCCCTTGGGTTATATGGAGGCAACCGAAAGACTAAAATACCCTTACTAGCTAACTAGGGATACATGCCCCTCGAGGGCGAAATTGGAAGTCTCTGTCTTCGCACCATCGGACGGATGCCCAGCGACCGCAAACTTGCTTAGCCTCGACGCAAGCCTTGCGATCCCGACACGTGTCCTCCGCTTCGAAGATTCCGGACTGTGTCGTCGCACACCGGTCAGACCGGTGCTCCTCACCGGTCAGACCGGTACCCACCGGTCAGACCGGTCAGACCCACCGGTCAGACCGGTCTGGAGCTGCTGCACCTCCGTCTTCGTTTCTTCGGTCTTGGCTTTGTGGATCAACCAAGGAACCCAGTGATTTTCTGGTGAACCACCGGAAACCCCGCGAACTCGGTGTAGCCTCCGCTAATCACCACTCATGACTCGGCTCCCACGTAGTCCCGGCTCGACCTTGGTTTTGAGGCTCAACCAGGAAACCGTCCATGACTCCATCTTGCCGTTCTTGCCACCATGCGGCCCGCACTTGACCCCGCTGGCCACCGGGTCCCTCGAACCAAGCCTACTTGTCTTCTCCACACCTGGAGGCCTCACCGGCAACGACCTTTCACGCTTGTTCTTCACTTGCACCTGCACCAGTCAAGCCGCAACCTGCACCTGCAATACTTAGCCAAGAATCAGTCCACACCACGTTGTCAATCACTCATCACACCAGGAAGCGACCATCCACCGGTCCTCGAACCACACCTGGCTCTCAACATCAAGCAGCAGAAGCCCACTTTCAAACCCATATGTAGGCTTTGCTCCATCAGACCCAAAGTCAAGCTTCGACTCCCCTACCACCTGATCAGCATGCTGCCTCTACTGACCACAACAATATCTCCACCACCCAAGACCAAAACTCAGCTGAAAATACTCCTGAACCTCCCCTGCATGCAGTGGCGAAGCCAGCAACAGCACCCAGGGGGGGCTCCCGCTGCCTTCTTCCTCCTCCAGCCCACCTTTCCCTCTTCATCTTCCACCTGCAACCTAGGGGGGCTCTGGGGGGGCTCCATGGCGCTGCCAGTGGTTGGGGGGCTCCAGCCCCACCCGCCCCACCGGTGGCTACGCCACTGCCTGCATGCAAACCACAGTCCACCTGCCTCACCACAAATCAATAACCTCTACATCCACGCTCCTTCGAGTGTTCTCCATCCAGGACTGTACTGCTACACTGATGCTTCTACACCTCCGGACCAGCTTCAACCTACTCTAAGAACTGCTGGTCTAGGAATTTTTATTCTCAATTTGCAGGTACAACCGGTCAACTACTACTACATAAGAGCACACTTGAATCAGGCACACTCTGTTCTGGCGGCTGAGGCGGCAGCACTGGCCCTTGTAGGTGATTTACTTCGCCACATGAACTACACTAATGTGAATTTCTTCACTGATCGTGCTCAGCTACTACACTTCATCAATTCTACAGATCATGCAGATCCCCCAGATTGGTGAATGAAGGCTCATACTAACCTGTTTGACACAGCAACAAGAACCGGAGTTCAGGCCTTCAGACCTAGGTTAGAGAAGGAGGACGGGCCATACTCACCGGTGTCGCCACCAGCGGTGGCTCGGCGCCGGTGTGCCCCTCCATCATCGCCTACGGAGAAGGACAGTTGAGGAGGGCCACGGGAGATGGAATCCTGTTCGTACTCCATTGTCGCCGGCAAGTTTTGGGCATCAAATTCAGACTCCGATGATGACGAAATCGAAGACCTCGGCGACGCAGATGTTGCTGCTCAGGTATATCAATCTGTGCATGCAGGTCCTTCCGATTCATCGACGGAGACGAATCAAGCAATGCCCAGCAACAATTGTGTGAAGGTGTGCCCGTCGGTGCAGCATGTAGCATCAAGGGCGATCAAACCAATTCGTAGACAAGCCGCTGGATACTGGCCGTGGAACAAGAACACATGGAAGGGACCACTGCCGAAACCTCGCTCTTCGCCAATGCGGACGCTTGGAGATGTCCTAGCTCCTAAACTTGCTGAAGTTCGCCGAGTTGCCGGCACCTCGCTGTCGGCTACGACACACCGGCAGGGAAGCCTGACGCGAGATCCTAAAATTTTGCTACAGGCGACAGATCCTGAAATTGCTCAGTTTCGAAATTTGAACCAGGTGCAAGCTGGGTTTGAAAGTTATGGGCCACAATGCAGTATGGGCCACGGTTTGTCAAGTTGGGCAACTCGTAACCCAGGTCTGGCAATGCTGCATCGAAAGCTCACGCAAAACCCTACCCGGCGTGCTCGTGCGATGGAGACAGGAGATCGTACGTACGCGGAGGTGGTCATGGCATCCAGGACTAGTGGTGCTGGTGGAGCTGAGGATAGAGATCAGGGGCAGGGCCGCAACTATGGTGGCCACTTATGCTTCAATTCTCAGAGAGGCGGAGGTGCCCGACCTTTGCGGAACCTCGTTCGCGGACGCGGCCAGGATCAGGATTTGGAACGTGGCCGTGCGCATACCCATCCACCGGCAGGTGGTGGAGGCAACATGGATGGTGCTGGTCGAGGTCAGGGAAGAGGTGCTCAAGGGAGCAGGTCGGTTGCATCTCAGAGTAACATGTCTGACAGGCAAGCAAAATCTGCTATGGAGAAGGCAGATCCATCTAGTACACATGCTCAGAAACACAGGGGGCAGCAAATGGTGGAAGAGGCAACAGCAAACAAGAAGATAAAATTCATATTATGCTGTGAAATCTGTGAGGAGAAGCATTTCACTTCACAATGTCCATTGCTGCATGGACCAAAGCCGGCTGCAACTTTTTGTGGTCTGGCAAGTGATGCATTCACCTTCTTTCATATACCATATACAGCAGCGGCAAAGGCACCTCGAAAGGTCTCAGCAACAGCTTTGATCAAGATTGTGGAGGGTTATGTGTCTGCTGATTTGGTCAAAAAGGAATTGACTCATTTCATTCCAGTAAAATGGGATTGGGTCGTGCGTGAGCATGGTCCAAATACTTTTATTGTTCCTTTCCCATGCCAAGTAGAGCTGCAGCGTATGATTTCTCTGAAGCGGCTCCGAATAGATAATAATGAAGCCGTTATTACCTTTGAAGAGTGGAACAATGAGATTAAGCCCAAGCAAAGGTTGCAGAAAGTTTGGGTTCATGTATATGGTGTTCCGTATGAAATCAGGTCTTTCTTACCTCTATGGGCAGTGGGTTCAATAATTGGCGCTACACAGAAAGTGGATATGCGATCTATGAAGAAGACGGGGGTAGTAAGACTCATGGTGGCAATTCTTGATGCAAATGGCATCCCTGATGATGCAAAGATTGTTGTGGATGATTGCCTCTATGAGATCTTTTTTAAAGTTGATAAAGTGGTCTCCTACAATAATGTGGATGATGATCCAGAGCCACATGGCCTACACAGCAAGGAGAAAGACCAGCATATGGAAGATCACGAGAAACATTACAAGGAAGATGGAACTCACGCTTTGGAGAATGCAGATCATCCAAAAAATAATAGCACACCAAGTCAAGTTCAGCAAAGTGGAATTCCTACTATGGAGATTAATCTAGTGGAGAAGACATTGGATGTTGGAGTGGTGATCGTTGATAAGAAATTAGATGGTGAAGAGCTATCACAGGGAGATGGGCTGACACCTTCTCTCATGGAAAAGGTTGTAGCTATTGCCTCTAATGTGATCACCCAAGGTCCAGATGTATAACTAATACATCTCAGGCACCTAGGAAGGTTCTGCCCATTGATGGGCTGGGCGATGACAAAACATCTGCTGTCATGACTGATGCGGCTATAGAGATACATGTGCCAACGCTGTTGGTGATGGGTTTACAGAAATCCAGGGAGATGTTGCCACTGATGCTAACGTCACACTGCATCCTTTGGACACAGAGAAAGGCGTTTGTGAGAAAGGGCCGAAATTTACCAGAGGCCTGGATGCTGATGCACAAGATGCCGTGACTTCCCGATTGGCAAGCTCACCTGTTCAGCATGCTAATGAGGGGGATGCTGATGTCATATTGGGTACTGGTGACATTGCAAATCAGACGGCTAATGCACATCCTAACGTATGTGGTGATTTTAGTACCGATATCCCAAGTAGTGAGGACACTAGGAGAGTGGCAAATGATTTTCACTCCCTTCCTCGTCGCACACTGCAAGCTCTTTCCAAACAGAATGGGATAAAAGCCAATATGTCGAATGCAGATATGGCTGATGCTCTCCAATCCTTGGAAACTGTTCTTGGAATTGAGATGCTTTCCACAAAGAAGAAAAATATTGTATCAGTGGAGAGGGAACTCAGTAAAAGGACAACTGCGCTAGGGGATGGAGATATGCTAGAAAAGGCAAAAAACCTGATCAGGAAGAAGAACTTGGTTGATAGCAATCACTCAACTACAACCGATATTCATGACCCAGGTATTTTGCTTTCATTTACATCTAATTCAGATCATGATATTTCTTCTAAAGTTGCCAATCTTGGTATTTCTATGGGTAGAAATAAGTCTGTTATTGATTCATATATTACTGTTATTAAAAACATAGAAATAGATAGGCTTAAGGTTGCAGCAAAGGAGAAATTAAATAAAAACAAATCAACCTCTCAAAATATTAACTTGGTAGAGGAGGACGAAGACCAATTAGATGCCCTTCTTGACCACGCATGTGGGAATTTTCAAGAGAGGATGCATGAAGAGGGATATGATCACATCTGTTGTGAATTAAATGCAATTCCTCGTAAAAAGAAATCAAACTCAATAAAGAAAAACAAGGTTGGTCGTCCCTCTAAAAAACCTATAACCCCATCAAAGTTAAGTCTCAAATGAAAGGGATTTTCTGGAATAGCAGAGGTCTTGGAGACTTGGCTAAGCATGGTTATTTGGAAGATTTGGTGAAAGAGGAGCAATTAGATTTTATTGCTCTAATGGAAACGGGTCGGGATCATTTCCCAGATGGGACCCTTAAAAAACTATGTGGTGGCAAAGAATATATTTGGCACTGCATGGCGCCACATGGCCGGTCTGGGGGAATTCTCCTCGGTATTGACCTTATGGTCTATGATATTGGAGCCATTGACGAGGGGGACTTTTATGTTAAGTTCACACTTTGCAATAAAAATGATGACTTCAAGTGGTCACTATTTGCAGTATATGGACCTGCACAACAACAAGAGAAGGAAAGTTTCTTAAAGGAGTTGGCACATACGTGTATAAAAGAAACACTACCATATATAATTGGTGGCGATTTCAATATTATGCGTCAGCCTGAGGATAAGAACAAGAATAATTTTGAAACAAAATGGCCAGATTTATTTAATATGGTCATTCAGTCTCTAGAACTCAAAGAAATAGAAATGTCGGGCCGCCAATATACCTGGGCGAGCAGTGGGGACGATCCGACTTTTGAGAAACTAAATAGAATTTTAGTTAGTACAGAGTGGGAGCAAAAGTTCCCTCTCACAACTGTACTGGCTAAGGACAGAAGCAATTCAGATCACATGCCTTTACTATTAAACACAGGCGCTTCCACCAATAATAGACAACAACCTCTATTTAAATTTGAACAAGGTTGGCTGATCAGAGATGGCTTTTATGATCTAGTAGCTGCTAAATGGGAAGCAGAAACTAGAGGAACCACTGCTATGGAAAAATGGCAAAATAAGATAAGATCTCTCCGGCAATTCCTTAGAGGATGGGCCAAAAATATAGCTGGCCATAATAAACAGGAGAAGAAGATTTTAATTTCCATGATCGATGATCTAGATAAAAAGGTAGAAATTAATGTGCTATCTGATCACGAACTAAACCTCAAGCGTTATCTTAATGAATGATTAGTTCATCTTTTGAGGGAAGAAGAAATTAAATGGTATGAGAGAGCTAAAACTAAAGACCTCTTGGAAGGTGATGACAACACTCAATATTTCCATTTGGTTGCTAATGGAAAACATAGAAGACAACATATCTTCAAATTAGAACAAGAAGAGGGAGTTATAGTAGGTGATATTGAATTAAAAACTTATATCACAAACTATTATAAAGGGCTCTTTGGACCACCGGAGGAAAACAACTTTACTTTGGTGGAAAACAATAATCAGGATATACCTCAGGTGACTGATGAGGAGAATAAATTCCTCATCGCTCCTTTCATAGAGAAAGAGGTAAAAGAGGCGGTGTTCCAAATGGAACATAATAAAGCCCCTGGTCCAGATGGTTTCCCAGCAGAATTTTATCAAATGTTCTGGGATATCATAAAAGCGGATCTCTTAGCCCTTTTCAAGGATTTTTTTGAAGGGCATCTCCCTCTATACAGCCTAAATTTTGGAGTCATTACTTTGCTTCCAAAAACAAAGGAAGTGACAAAAATTCAACAATATAGGCCTATTTGCCTCCTAAATGTAAGCTTCAAAATTTTCACCAAGGTTGCTACAAATAGACTCATGGGGGTAGCAAACAAGGTGGTTCGACCCTCCCAAACGGCATTTATGCCAGGTCGAAACATCATGGAAGGAGTAGTTATTTTACACGAAACTATCCATGAATTAAATGCCAAAAAGCTTAATGGGGTAATTATCAAAATTGACTTTGAGAAAGCCTACGATAAGGTAAAATGGTCGTTTCTCCAGCAAACTCTTCGAATGAAGGGGTTTTGCCAGCAGTGGTGTGCATGGGTCAAAAATTTTGTTACGGGAGGAAGTGTAGGCATCAAAATTAATGATGCTATTGGACACTACTTCAAAACACATAAAGGGCTACGACAAGGAGATCCCATGTCACCTATACTTTTCAATATAGTGGCAGATATGCTCTCTGTTTTGATTAAAAGAGCAAAGGATGATGATCAAATCAAAGGGGTCATTCCTCACCTTGTGGAAGATGGGTTGTCTATTTTACAATATGCAGATGATACAATTTTGTTCATGGACCATGATTTGGAGCAAGCTAAAAATATGAAATTACTGCTCTGTGTCTTTGAACAGTTATCAGGGCTTAAAATTAACTTCCACAAAAGTGAGATTTTTTGTTATGGAGAAGCTAAACATTATGAACAAGAGTACACTAGTTTGTTTGGATGCAGCCTAGGCTCATATCCCTTTAGATACTTAGGCATCCCGATTCATCACCGTAAACTCTGTAATGCGGATTGGAGCATTATTGAGGAACGATTTAAGCTTTCCTATGGTCCATGATGTCTTTTTTTTCTATGGGGGCAGACTTGTTTTGTTGAATTCTGTTCTAAGTAGCCTTCCCATGTTCATGATGTCTTTTTTCAAAATCCCAAAAGGTGTCCTCGAAAGATTGGATTTCTATAGGTCTAGGTTCTTTTGGCAAGGCACCAACGATAAGAAAAAATATCGTCTAGCAAAATGGGATATTTTGTGTCGTCCCAAAGATCAAGGAGGTCTAGGAATAATAGATCTCTGGATTCAAAATAAATGCCTTCTTAGTAAATGGTTATTCAAACTACTCAATGAAGAAGGTACCTGGCAGACCCTACTCAGAAATAAATATCTGAGCTCGAAGTGTCTTTCTCAGGTTCAGATTAAACCTAGAGACTCGCACTTTTGGAAGGGTTTATTAAAGGCTAGGGAAGATTTTCTGAGATGTGGAACCTTTAAGATAAAAGATGGTTCACAAACCAGATTTTGGGAAGACACTTGGTTGGGCTCCAAACCACTTGGAGAACAATTTCCTAACCTATATAATATAGCTAATTATCCTCATGCAACAGTGGCAAATGTTATGAATCAAATGCCCTTGAATATTTCTTTTCGAAGAGCATTAATTGGGGATAAATTGATTGCTTGGTACAACCTAGTAGCTAAAATAGCCAACCACCGGCTTTCACAAGGCAGGGATATTTTCACCTGGGACTTACATCGACATGGACAATTTTCAGTCCGGTCTATGTATGAGTATATGATAAACCAAGGTGTACCATTTAATAACAAATTCATATGGAAGCTAAAGATCCCTCTAAAGATAAAGATTTTCCTTTGGTACCTGCAACGAGGTGTCATTTTAACAAAGGATAATTTAACTAAGAGGAACTGGGTTGGGAGTCAAAAGTGTTGTTTCTGTAATTGTAATGAAACAATCAAACATCTTTTTTTTAATTGTCAACATGCTAAAGATATTTGGAGAGTTGTTCAGATAGCTACTGGGTTAACCCCACCTAGATCAGTAAGACATATGCTTGGAAATTGGTTAACAGGCATTGCAAAAAAAGATAAAAAAATGATCTTTGTGGGGGTGGCAGCTCTTTTATGGGCTATTTGGTGTACACGTAATGATTTGGTGTTTGAGAAAAAACATTTCAAGTCGTTTATGCAGGTCATTTTTAGGGGAGCATATTGGCTGCGATTTTGGTCTTTGTTGCAGCACGAGGACACAAGGGAGATCATCTGTTCGGAAAGCAAAGCATTAGAGATTGTCGCTTTGGATATATTCGCCAAGAATGGATGGAGAAGTAATAATAGAATATGCTTTTGAATTGTATATGCCCATGTGTACTCGTTTTCCTATTATTTGTGTTCAGCTTCTACGCTGAGAATGATGTAAAAACTTGGCTGTGTGCGGTTGCAGAGGCCGGAACTCTTTCCTTTATCTAAAAAAAAAACAAGAAACCGTCATCCTACAGTTCACAAATTGATAGATCTTACAATGACACAACCCACTCTTTAGCTTCTTTAGCTTTCTCCTCTTCGGCTGTTCAATTTGATCTCTATAGACCTTTTTGCTCTTCGGAGCACCATGTAAATCAGTGTCCTCTTATGGAAGTACTGACCCATGTATCCCTTGTAAACACAAGGATTCTAGTTGTCTCGTGCTGCTAATTAATGGAAGTTTGTTGTCAAAAAATAGGAGATGGGCATATGATTTGACTTCTTCCGTACATACGCTGTCATATTGGATGTTTAATTTAGGAAAAATTTTTAATCATATAATTGCAGTCAATGTGAGACAGAGGGAGTACTAGTATTCAAAATCCGAGAGTCCGTCCGGCTTCTTTTCTTTCTATCTATTTTGTTTCGTAGTATTTTAATTTCATAACAAATCAGATGTAGAAATAATCACATAATATTTCTCTCAAAATAAATCAATCATGCAAATTCAGCCGAAGATCCCCCTACCATAAATTGATGAGGAGCCTAGTGATTGTTCAGTCGTGCAATTCCCCCCTGAGGTGCATGTATGCATGCTTGCGCGCGCATGCATGAACCGTCAACCATGCATATGCATGCATGGGACGGACGGACGGACCTGTGGAGTAGCAGTGGAGTCTGGAGAGTTCTAGTACCGGCCAGCTGTCAGTGGACATCCAGACGCGAACGCCGTACGCGTCATGGTATTGGTTCGGTACACTACACACATTCGTTGGACGCAATCACGCAAACCGTACGCGTCATCCTCGATCGGTTGTCAAATCTGAGAAATATCATGGATGCATTCTTTGCGCTGTTGCTCTGTTCTGAAATTGAGAACCAACAGCATTAGCTCGGTTGGTAGCATTGCAGATGGGCATGCCGCTGATCTGGGTTCGAATCCTCTCGGACGCAGATTTATCTCATAAACAAATCTCTCAATCTAGCTAGCTGCGCACCACACGGCGGCCGTGCCGTGCGCCGGCCGCCCGGCATACCACGCCGCCGCCAGATGGGATGAGATCGGAGGATGCACACGCCCGGCCGGCGCATATGCAGATAGTTTTATAGTCGCATTCCCCAGCTTTCGATTCGTGCAACGCGAACGGGGCCGCCGGCAAATTTAAAAGGTTGCATCGTCCGAAAGACTGACACTACTACAGAAAATATTTGTAAGAGCGCTTCCAATTTTTTTAAGAGCGGGTCGAATTGCCGTCCGCTCCACAAATGCAAGCGACACTGTAGCAACTGAACCCGCACCTATTAAGACGTTTATAGGATCGGGCTACAGCGTCACCCGCACCTGAAAATGGTGAACCATTTTCAAGTGCGGGTGACGCCGTGGCCCGCACCTGAAAACGAGCATTTTCAGGTGCGGGTGACGCTGTCGTCCGCACCTGAAAATTGGTGGCATTTTTAGGAGCGGACGACAGCGTCACCCGCACCTGAAAAGGTTTTTCAGGTGCGGCTTGCAACGTCAGCCGCTCCTGGAAACTGTTTTCAGGAGCGGTCCACCTGGCCACCCGCACCCGAAAAAAATCGACAAAAGGAATCTCGCGCCCGTCTTCTTCCTCCCGACAGCCACAGCACCCGAACAGTAGCACCTCGGGGGGCTGTCCGAAAATCGCCAAAATAGAAAAAGGAGGGGGAGATTTTCAAAATTTTTTCCTTGGACTTGGAGCCTAAAGGAGGTTAGTTATTCTCATTTCTTTGTCTTTTTGAAGCTTTATTCATTATTTTTTGGCTCAATAGAGATGCATTTAGGTCTAGAACTCCATAGGTGTGGATTAGAACTTTTGGACCTCATTTAGCTCAAACTCTTGGGTCAAACTGTGCTATTTAGGTAGGAGAGCAAGATTATCTAGTCAATTTGAGTTCAACTTTTTGTTTAGCCATCATACATGAAGGATGAATTATCCTAGGTTCATATGAGGAGAGAGAAGATAATTTGTTTTTTTCTATAATGCCACAAGAATGATATGTTTAATAAATTTGCAAAAATCTATATTTCGTATGTTTTTATTAAATACAACAAGTGTGATTATATATTGACTTAGATATTTATTATTAGGTACGGGAATAATAAGATTATTATTATCAAATGAACTTTTATGTTTATGAAATCTGGATTTAATTTTCTCGTGTCCTCTGATTCTTTCCAGAGACATGGACAGGACATGGATGTACGAAGCCTGAAGAATGAGCGAACATTTTCGGGAAGAACTTAACAAGTTTATTAAGGCCGCGGAGATTAATGTTGCGGTTGAGAAGAAAAAGGTGGTGGTTTGTCCATGCAAAAAATGCAAAAACATAAGGGTATTCAATATCGATGAAACAATTTCGATAAGGTCGCATGTGCTGATGAATGGTTTCGTTGAAAACTATATGATATGGATATCTCATGGTGAGAAAAGGAATAATAATGCACCACCTCCTCTGAATCCGCTCGAAGAAATCATGCATGATAGTGACTTTGGGGCCATGTTTGATGATATTTCTGGTGAGGGTAGCGGCGATGATGATGGTGATCATGGTCAATGCTCTGATGGTGTTAATGATATTGGTTTTGATGATGATGGTGATGGTGGCAATGATGATGACGGTTACGATAGTACCGAGGATGATGAATTGGATGACAGTGACTACCTGACCTAGTTGTTGCGTAACACTAAGGAAGAAATATTGGTTGGCAGTGCAAAGGGGTTAGAAAAGTTCGAGATAGTGAAGAAAGCAGCTGAGGAGAACATGTACCCGCGTTCAAAGGGATGCCCAAAACATTGGTCCGTACTTCGTTTCGTACTTGAGATGTTGATTCTGAAGGCCAAGCACGGCTGGTCCGATGTGAGTTTCAATGATCTGCTACGTGTGTTGGGTTGGTTGCTTCCAAAGCCGAATAAAGTGCCCACCGACACATATCGAGCAAAGAAGCTTGTGAGTCCTTTCACGATGGGCGTCGAAAGAATTCATGTATGTCCAAACTATTGTATCTTGTACCACAGGGATACTTTCAAAGATTTGGACAAATGTCCTGTTTGTTCAGCTAGTCGATACAAAAAGAATACCAGGTCATGTGCTGAAGATGGCATAACTATCGGGAGTAAAAGGAGCAGGAAGGGTGCATCAATTAATGATGCTGCTGAGCAAGAAGACACGACTATAGGCGGTTCTGAAAAAACCAGCAAAATTCCTGCCTTGGTCATGTGGTACCTCTCTGTTGCGGATCGCCTTAGGCGTTTGTTCTCAAACCCGAAGGACGCTGAACTGATGACATGGTGGGCTTCAGATAGGCGCAAGAAGGGTGACGGGAAGCATCGACATCCATCTGATGCTAAGTAGTGGAAGAAGCTCGATCAGAAGTATCCAGAATTAGGAGAGGAACCAAGAAACATTCGATTTGGGCTAAGTACTGACGGAATGAATCCGTTCGGTGAAAGGACCAGCATTCATAGCACATGGCCAGTGATTTTGACGATGTACAACTTGCCAACATGGTTGTGCCAAAAGAGAAAGTACCTTTTCCTATCCACCATGATCCAAGGACCAAAGGCTCCTGGTATTGATATCGATGTTTTCCTTGAGCCTTTGATGCAAGAGATGGAAACTTTATGGAAGCAGGGTATCAAAATCATGGACGGTTTCATAAGGAAGGAATTTACTCTAAGAGCCATTATCTTTGTCACCATCAACGATTATCAAGCGTTGTTTGTGTTGTCGGGACAGGTGAAAGGTAAGACGGGATGCGCGGTTTGCATTGGTGACACCGTATGGACTTTCCTAGATGGTTCTAGAAAGGTAGGTTACCTTGGGTATAGGCGCTTCTTGGTGGAAGGGCACAGATTTTGAAGTAAAAAGTTCTATAATTATTTTAGTGACAAGGCTAACATAGGATCTGTGGCTGCAAAAAAAGATGGACACCAAATTTTGAACATGGTCAGGGCCATCCAAGTGCCTTATGGGAAGATGACAAAACAAGAGAAGAAGAGGAACAGAGATAAGGCACCTATTGAAGGTGTGCCATTCAAGAAGATGTCAGTCTTCTACAAGTACTTGCCGTACTGGCCGGACCTCGAGGTCCGTCATGCCATCGATGGTTCATATAGATGCCTCAACCTAGCACAAGGAAGCGGCACCGCCGACCTCGTACCCCCCCCAGAAGAACAAATTGAAGATTGTGGCACCTCAGGTCCTGAAACTGCGATGACGACGACCTCTGAGAGTCAAGATAAAAGAAAGCTAGGTGAACGAGGAAGAAACAGATACCCCAAACGCCAGTGGTCAGTCGAGGGTATTAGCCCATCCGAAGAGCCTGTGGATCCTCCTTTGGTTCGTACGAAGTTCTGGAATGCCATAGGAGCATTAATACGAACAGAGTATGCCGTGGATCCAACCATCCTTGATTGGTTCCAAGTTCCTGAGGGGCTAAAGGGCGAAATGTGGGCCAAGTTGAAGCAAACTTTTCTGCTGCCTCAGTCCAAAACAACCAGAGAAAAGATACGTCATTATGCTAGGAAGGCACTCGGCGAAAGTTTCCGCCGATGGAAGGGTGAGTTGAATAGGGACTGTCGGGGTTCTCTACCGCCGGCAATGAATTTTTATCGATAGTGTGTCGGGCTCGGATGGTTAGCGCAGGAGACGACGGGGTTTATACTGGTTCTGGTCATGTGAAGGTCTAACCCCTGTGACCGTTGCCCTCCTCTCCCTTTTATAGTCTCAAGGGGAGGGGCACAAGGGGGAATACAAAAGAGTTATAGTGCTTGGCAGCTGGTACGTCCCGTCGTACGTCGCTGTCCGCCAGGGCGTATTGAAGCCGAGTCGCGATGCCTTGTCGGGGAAGCCGCCGCGTGGCCGGGTTGGACTGTTCCCTCCGGGACGCTTGGCCTCCTCCCCGAGTAGTTTGGGCTTGTCTTAGTCTTCCCGAGTACTTGCCTAGCTTGCGACGCCCGAGCCTAAGCCTAGGCTCGTGCGTGTCGTAGAGGGTGCTTGAGTGCCTCGGGTTGAGTCTTGCGTGTGGCAGAGTAGGAGATGATGGCGATGTGATGGCTGAGCGGCTTGTCAGACCTGCATTAAGGCTTTTGCCGGGGCGGGCCGCTTGCATGGCCTCCAGCTGTTATTTCCGCGTGACGTGGAGATTTGCTCCTCCCCGCGCATCGGTAGCGCCGCCCGAGTAGTGCGCCCGGGTCCACGTACCAGTCGGAGCCTGGACTTGTCGTGCGAGGCGGAGAGTACTCGTGCGAGGCGGAGACTTGTCGTGCGAGGCGGAGACTTGTCGTGCGAGGCGGAGAGTACTCGTGCGAGGCGGAGACTTGTCGTGCGAGGGTTCCTCTAGTGGGAAACTAGTCGGAGATGCAGCCGTCCGGCCAAGGACTGGTCGGAGACTTGCCAGTGAGGGTCTTGACGAAGATCTGCATGCCTTCCCTGAGACGCAGCTCCAGGTGAAGGGTGGACTCCTTCTAGATGTTGTTGTCAGCAGGGGTACGACCATCCTTGAGCGTCAAAGGGGACCCTAATCTGGGCCCTTGTCAGTAGCCCCCGAGCCTGAGTGGGAGTCAAGGAGTCGCGTTCAGGCTCAGTTGGTGGATCTTGGAGTTGGAGGTGTTCTTCGGGTTCTCGGTGGGTGCGCGCGAGCGCATCCGCCGGATGTAGCCCCCGAGCTCGTGAGTGAGTTTGAGACTCGCTCGCGAGCTTTTATTTGTAATTGTAGCCGTTGTAGCCTTGGAGGTTTCGTCGGGGCAGTTACGGCCATAGTGATGACGTGGGCGTGGTCATGGGTGCGGGTATCTCGGCCGACGTGACCGATGTGACCGCCCCATCAAGACCGCGCTCAGGCTCTGCAAGTCTGCACGTCGCGGGAATCGAGGCGTCGCGGTTGCGTGCGGCTGTTTCGCCGGGACGCGCGCGTGAGTGGGCGAAAATCTTGCTGACACGGCGGGCCCGACGCCGAAGATGAAGAGTCAGGCCTGTCCCCTTTTAAAACCGCGCGTCGAGCGCTGGTTCGGGACTTTGCTTTCCGTTCGCTTCCTTTCTCCCCCGCGCTTGCCCCTTGAGCTCCGAGTTCTTTCGCCTCCACATTGCCACCGCCGCTTGCGTTCCCAGCTCGCCCGAGACTTCGCCGACGTGATGTCGAGCTGGGCGCGCTCCAACGTCACCCGCGAGCAGCTCCTTCGTCTTGTTGAGGCGGGCCAGCTGCCTCCCCTCACTGAGGCTGTCGAGTGGATCGTCCCTGCCGACTAGTCCGTGCCACGCCCTCCCAGTGGGTACATGGTGTCGTTCGTGGTCTTCCATGAGCGCGGCTTCTCCGTCCCCGCCGGCAGGTTCATCCGCGGGGTGCTGTTCGCGTACGGGCTGCAGCTTCAGCACCTCAACCCGAACAGCATCCAGCAGATGGCCGCCTTTGAAGCGATGTGCGAAGGGTTCCTTGGCATCGGTGCGCACTGGCATTTGCTCTAGTACTTCTTCAGGTTCACCTGTCTGAGGGAAGGCTCCCGTGCGGCGACGATTGGCTGCGCCAACCTTCGAATGAAGCAAGGCCACGGCGACGACTACATCCCGGCGCCGTTGACCAGCTCGAACAGTGGCTGGCACAGGGGGTGGTTCTACTTGCGGAATGACCCCGAGCACGCGCTCCCGTCGTACACCGGGTGCTCCATCGCGAAGTCGCAGCGAAATTGGGCCGATGGCCCGGCCAAGAAAGAGCAGGAGAAGATGCTCAAGTCTCACTGGGCCGTGCTCGGGCGTCTTCGGAACGCCGGGATCACCTTGGCGGAGGTGGTCGGGCAGTACCACGCCCGAGGTGTTGTGCCGCTCCGGAGACGGCCGCTCCGGCTCTTCGACATGACTGCCGACAGGGCCCCGTGGGTCGGGACGGTGACCGCGTCGGAGCTTCCGTCGCCACTCGAGGTTTAGCGCCGCGTGGCGTAGGCGATCGGGAGAGCGACCTACTCGTGGCCGCCGTCGCGGATGCTCCCGATGCTCCCCAACGCGGGGACAGAGAAATTTGTAAGTTGTCCGTCTTCTCGGCCAGTTTCATTCGCCTTTTGTCGTGGGAAGATCTTCTCGGATTTGACCTTGGTGCGTTCTTGTTGCGGCAGTTGAAATGCGCCCACCTCGTTCCGGCCAAGGCGCCTCTCCCGGAGGAGGCGATCTTCAACCAGAACCAGGCCGCGGCGGAGAAGAGGCGCGCTGCGCGTAAGGCGCAGCATAAGAAACGCCAGATCGCCAACCACGATCGCAACGACGACCGCAACAAGAGGCGGAGGGCGGGGGAGCAGGGCGTCTCCTGCGATGAGGATCCGTCACCCGAGCCGTCGTGGAGCGGTGATATCGCCAGCTCGGCGGTCGACTGGAGCAACATGTCGGGGTCGTCCTCGTTGTCGCCGCCCCGTGGTGGTGAAGTGTCGTCGTCGCGTCGACCGCGAGAGGCGGGTCACGACAAGACTGTGGGCTCGAGCTCACGTCCGGTGGCTCCCCCTGCCCGAGTGGACCCGCGGTCGACCCGCTCCCGTACGGTGCCCAGCGGGACGGGCGCTCCCGAGCCGCAGAGATCCGCGTCCCGTCAGATCGATCCCCCGAGGAGGTCGGAGGAGCGATTGGTGTCCGTCCGCCAGTTCTATGACGGCTCGGACCGCCCGAACTCCGACTCCTTGCAGAGGCGCCGGTCGCGGGGGAGGTCGTCGGATTCGGCGTCGACGCCGAGCGCGGCGCCGGTGGCGGAAACGAGCGCTGCCCCGCGGCGCTTACAGTCATTGCTTATCCGGGGTGGCGGGGCCCCGGATGTTCATGTACCCCTAATCGCAGGCGGGGGCCGAGGTCCAACCCCAGCCGTAGCGGAGGCCGGAGGGACAGCCCCCGAGCGAATGGGGGAGAACGTTGCCGCCGTAGAGGCGGCCGGCCGAAGCAGAGGAGCGCCCGAGGTGGCGGACTCAAGCCATGCCGTTCCCGAGCAGGGCTCGAAGCGCGCCGCCCCCGAGCAGGGCATATCGGACCGCCCAGTGAAGAAAACCTGGGTGCGCTCCAAGATGTAAGTCTCCGACTTCAGCTTTTGCCTATCATGTCTCTTCTGACTTGTTTGTTGATGCTAGCATTTGTCTTCTCACAGTCATGCTGATACTGGCATGCTTAGCCTGGGGCCCCTGAAGCGACTGGCACTGACGGCATATGTGATCTCTCCCGAGCCTCAGCCCCAGCCCCCGAGCGCCAGGCCGGTGTCGTTACAGGCCGAAGAAGCGCCGTCGGTGGTCGTCGAGACGAGGATGCCAACCGCGCTACCTCCACCAGTCCCCGCCACCGCCGTCGAGGAGGGTGAGGCGGCCACGGAGGCGACCGTCACTCAGGCGGCCCTGAAAGTGCCGTCCGAGGCTGGCCCGAGCGTCGAGGGGGTGGTGGTGGTCTTGGATGAAGACTTGGCGCCTCCCCCAGCTTCGGAGAGTCACGATGCCGCGGCGACCCTGGCGTTGGAGCCGGCCCAGGCGCAGGTGGCGTCGAGCCTTCTCCCGGCTGTGGAGGTGCTGGTGCCCTCTCCGGCAGCGACAGTTCAAGGTCCTCCCCCGACCGTGGAGGTGGCGGAGTCCTCTTCGGTCCGAGCTTCCCTTATGGTCGAGGAGATGATGGATCTGGAGACGTGCCGGTTCATCGACTTCCCCGGTGTCAGGGTAATCGACATCGAAGCGCCCCAACTCCCGGAGAAGGAGTACGAGGTGGCGGCGGAGCGGAGGTCCAACGAGCCGACGACCATGGAGACGATCGCGTCGGTCTCGAAGGCGCTGCAGGAGTACGAGCACGCCGGCGGCTTCGCCCCAGCCGCTGCAACAGACGCGGATGATGTGGCCCTCGCGGCGCCCGCGGCTCGTGTGGAGCCGACAGAAGACGCGTCCGCACCGCCGCATGTCGATGAAGGTCGGGAGGCGTCGTCTCCTGAGTTGGTGGAAACCGCCGAAACTCCAGCCCCTGTGCCGGAGCCTGGCGTGGCGGAGCCCGTTGTCGGGGAAGAGGGGGCATCATCGCCCGGTCCGGTTGCCGCTGAGGCCGAGGGTGTCGAGGCTCGCGTGCTTGACGAGCCGGCCGCCGTTGCGCAAGAGTCGGCCGTCCCCGAGACGGCGGCCAGGGCCACCACCTCGGAGATCCAGGTGGCTGAGGAGACGGGTGCGTCTCTTTCTCAAGGCGCGGCAGGCGGCGAGGCCCGAATGCTTGAGCTCGCGTGCACTTCGTGGGCGGCTACCTCCGGGCTTGACTCCGACTCCGAGGACGACGAGGAGGCCGTGGCGTGCCACACCTTGGAGCGTGGGATGACCTGGGCGCGCCGGGCCTTTGACGAGCTCATCCTCCCCGCGACCTCGGTGAGTTTTCCTGTCAAGGATTCTTTTTTGATTCCGCGATCTTCTCAAGCTACGCCAGTTAATTCGGTTCTGTTGGCTGTAGACCCTCGAGTCTTCAGGTCGGAGACGCGCCCGCAAGGTGCGCCAACTCCGCGCGGAGCGGACCCAGCTGGAGATGCAGCTTGTTGTGGCTCGGGTAGCGGCAGCCGGTGCCGTGGCGAGCGAGACGTCCGCGCGGGCGTCCCTTGAGGCCGCCCGTCAGTTCACGGAAGACCGAGCCATCTCTGCCGAGACTGCCGCCGCAGCGGCTGCCACCGAGCGGGACTCGCTGGCGTCGAGGCTCGCGCTTGCCGAGGCTGAGATCGAGAAGCTCCGAGCGGCCGCAGCGTCCGCGGAGGAGGCGGCTGAGAGAGCCAAAACCGCCGCGGCCACGGCGGAGACCACCACCCGAGAAGCCTCCCAGACCGCCGCTCGTGAGAAGGCAGCCCTCGAGACAAAGGTGTTGGAGCTGGAGAGTGACTTGAGGACGGCCACGACGGACTTGGCGACGACGAGCCGCCAGTTTTCCCAGGCCACGAACCAGCTCCAGGTGGCAACCGAGGAAGCGTCGCGGCTTCAGAACTCCAACACCAAGTTGTCGCAGGATCTCGAGGGTAAGTCGGACGATCTCCGGTTCTTGTCCAGTCCAGCGCTTGCTTCTTGTCGGGACTTGACTTGATGACCTTGGTTGCAGGGTCGCGCGTGATCCGCGCGGGGATGGTGGTGCAGCTGACGACGGTCAAGCAAGAGCGGAACACCGCCATCCTCAAGGTTATCGAGAAGGACGGTGTCCTTAAGCACTTGTCGGAGCAGCTCCAGAGTACGTATCGAACTTTGGTGTTATATTGTTGTCCTTTTTCTTCCTCTCGAGCTCTCCGTGACTCCCTGTCTCCGCTTGTTCTTCAGAGGTCCAGGCCGAGCTGGAGCAGTCCCGGGCATCTCGAGAGCAGGACGCGTCCGCCCTGAACCAGGCCCGCGAGGCCCGGCGCAAGTCGGATGCCATTGCTGAGAAGGCCATCGGGGACATCACCAAGCTAGGCAGGGCGATGAGTTCGGCCATGGCCGCGCTCGGTGTATCGCTTGGTCCGCGGACGCCCGAGACGCTGATCGAGGAGGCTGGCCGCCTTCCCGGCGTGGTGCGAGAACTTGAGTTGTCGACGGCTCGTTGTGCGGTGCACCGGATCCTCACCATGATCGAGTCGCACTACCACGGGCTGGACCGCATGGCGCTGAGCGGCGGCTGGGCCCCTGGCATCTCCGACGACCAATGCGACGAACTGGAGGTGGACTGCGCCGCCTTCGCCCGCGAGATGGCCGACGCTGCATTGAAGGATCTGGAACTGCTGCCACAAGACGAGTCAGAGGCTCCAGGAGTTCCCGGGCACCCGAGTTAAACATGCCACAAACTATTTGTAATAATTTGAACACGTTGCCAGGTTATCGCGTAGCAAGGCTATTCATCTGGCGTTATCTCTCGATCACTTCCGAGCGCCCGAGGACGACTGCAGCCACGCGCAGTCGAACTTAGAGAAGCGAAACAGTCAAACCGTGCTTCGGAGCCGCGGGAGCGTAAGAGTCGTAAGGCTTGGCCCCTTCGAATCGCTAAGCTCAATCGTTCGTTCGCAGCCCCCGAGTCCTCAGAAGGTTCGGGAGATAACTGAGGTTTTAGTTGCGCAAACTCCTCTTTTGGATCAGAGCCCGAGTGGTCATTCGAATGTTCTCGGAAAGGGGTTGGATGAAAGCCGGAGACTAGAGAAGTACTCGCAAGTCTTCATGCTGTAGCCGCGGGGGCGTTAGCACTAGGAGCTTTGAACGAATAGGCGACTCGCCATCTCATGCAAACTGTCATCTTCACCTTTCCCGAGTTCGAGTTTCCACCAAAAAACTTCTCGCTCGTGCGATCGGTCTCGACAAAGTTGTCGGAATTTTTTGAAAAATTTCGAAAAAACGTTGAGGACCCGAGGGCATTGTGCCCTTGGTAGCCCCCGAGAAGGGAGCGTCTTTGACTTGGTGCAAAGACGCTGCCTGCTCAAGCATAAGTATTGCTATAAAGAAATAAAGAGCACAACCGAATATAAACTTGAACTCGGAGACAGGTGCACAGAGGCAAACAGCATGTATTTATTGACGTACGAGTTCAGAACATTTACTTAAGGGTAAAACGGGTGTAGGTGTTCGATGTTCCATGCGTTGGTGACGACCCTCCCGTCCTCGTACTTGATCTTGTATGTCCCTGGTCGGAGCACCTCGTGGATGATGAAGGGCCCCTCCCAAGGTGGCGACAGCTTGTGCCGGTCCTTGCTGGCTTGAACCCGTCGGAGAACGAGGTCGCCGACGTGGAACTCGCGCGGGCGCATGTTGCGCTCGTGGTAGCGTCGTAACGCCTGCTGGTACTTGGCGCTCCTCAGCAGTGCCACATCGCTCGCCTCGTCAAGCTGGTCGATCGCGTCCTCGAGCGCGACTTGGTTCTCTTCTTCAGTGTATGCCCGCACCCGTGGGCTGCCGTAGTCGATGTCGGTTGGCAAGACGGCCTCGGAGCCATGTACCATGAAGAATGGCATGAACCCCGTGGCCCTGCTTGGTGTAGTGCGTAGACTCCACAATACGGACGGCAGTTCGGCCACCCATCTTGCTCGAAACTTGTCGAGCCGCTTGAAGATTCTCGGCTTCAAGCCTTGCAGGATCATACCGTTCGCCCTCTCGACTTGCCCGTTCGTCTTCGGGTGAGCTACAGCTGACCAGTCCACACGGATGTGGTTGTCGTCGCAGAAGTTGAGGAATTTCTTCCTCGTGAACTGGGTGTCGTTGTCAGTAATGATCGTGTTGGGGATGCCGAAACGGTAGATGATGTCGGTGAATAACGAAACGGCCTCCTCGGAGCGGAGGTTGACTGTGGGTCGAGCCTCGATCCACTTTGAGAACTTGTCGACCGCCACGAGGAGGTGAGTGAAGCCCCCGGGTGCTTGTTGGAGCGGTCCCACCATGTCGAGGTTCCAGACTGCGAAGGGCCATGTGATGGGGATCGTCTGCAGCACTTGCGCCGGGAGGTGAGTTTGCCTTGCATAGAATTGGCAACCCTCACAACGCCGCACAATGTCCTTTGAGTCGGCGACCGCTGTGGACCAATAGAAACCTTGTCGGAAAGCTTTTCCGACAAGGGTTCTCGGCCCGGCATGGTGACCGCAGGTGCCAGCGTGTATCTCTTGCAGCAGCTCGCGGCCTTGATCTCCGGGAATGCACCGCATGAGTATGCCGGCCGCCCCGCGCTTGTAGAGCTCGCCATCAATGATGACAAAAGCTTTCGCGCGGCGGGTGATGCGCCGGGCTTCTGTTTGGTCGGAAGGGAGCATCCCCTCGATCAGCCACTCGAGGATGGGGAAACGCCAGTCGGGATCCTCAAGGTTTACCTCCGGTGGCTCGTCGATTGCCATGACCTCAGGCTCCGGCTCTTCAGGTGGTTTCTCGCCCTCTTCTCGTACGAACGGTTGATGTTGATTGCTCGCGAAGACGCCGTGTGGAACCGGGCTGCAACTGGATGCCACTTTCGCAAGCACATCGGCCGCTTTATTGTAGTCGCGCAACACGTGGTGCAACTCGAGGCCGTGGAATTTGCCCTCCAGATCTCGGACGGCTTGGCAATATGCCGCCATCTTCGGGTCAACGCAGTTCTTATCCTTCATGACTTGTCCCATGACCAATTCCGAGTCACCCCTGATCTCGAGACGCTTGATCCCGAGCTCGACAGCGATCCGGAGACCGTTGATCAGGGCTTCATACTCAGCGGCATTGTTTGACGCCGGGAAATGTAGTCGGACCATGTACTCCATGCGCACGCCCTGGGGCGAGATGAAGACAAGGCCTACACCGGCTCCTTCCTTCATGACCGAGCCATCAAAGTACATGATCCAGGTCTCGTGCTCGATTCTTGCTAGTGGAGTCTGCATCTCCGTCCATTCGACCACGAAGTCTGCGAGTACTTGGGACTTAATCGCGCTGCGTGGAGCATACGTGATGTTTTGCCCCATCAACTCAAGCGCCCATTTAGAGATTCTTCCTTCGGCCTCGAGGTTCTGGATGACCTCCCCGAGTGGATACTTGGACACCACAGTGATGGGGTGTGCGTCGAAGTAATGCCGGAGCTTGCGCTTGGTCATCAAGATCGCGTACACGAGCTTTTGCATCTGTGAGTAGCGCGTCTTGGAGTCGGAGAGTACCTCGCTGACGAAGTACACTGGTCGCTGCACCTTCTGGGACCTCCCGGGCTCTTCCCGCTCTACCACCAAAGCCGCACTGACGACCTGGGTTGTGGCTGAGATGTACAGTAACATTGGCTCTTCCGTGGCCGGAGCAGTCAATATCGGGGGACTCTTGAGGAGGTTCTTGAGCGAGTCGAGTGCCTCTTGCGCCTCGGGGGATCCACGTAAAGTGGTCGGACTTCTTCATTAGCTTATACAACGGCAGGCTGCGCTCTCCGAGCCGCTCTATGAAGCGACTCAAAGCCGCGAGACAGCCTGTGACGCGTTGTACGCCCTTCAGGTTCTTGATCGGCCCCATGTCCATGATGGCCGAGATCTTCTCGGGGTTAGCTTCAATGCCGCGTTCCGAAACGACAAAGCCGAGGAGCATTCCCCTCGGAACCCCGAAAACGCACTTCTCGGGATTCAGCTTCATCCCGTGTTGTCGTAGCTTCACGAAGACTTCAGTGAGGTCGGGGACCAGATCCCCTGTTCTCTTTGACTTGACTACAATGTCGTCGACGTACGCTTCTATGATGCGGCCGATCAGCTCCCCGAAGACGCGTCGCATGCATCGTTGGAAAGTTGCGCCCGCATTCTTGAGCCCGAAGGGCATCGTTTGATAGCAGTACGCGTCGAACGGTGTGATGAACGAGGTTGCGAGTTGGTCCGCTACACACATCGCGATCTAGTGGTACCCGGAGTACGCATCGAGAAAACAGAGGGTCTCGCACCCTGCCGTTGAATCGACTACCTGATCTATGCGAGGCAAAGGAAACAGATCCTTGGGACACGCCTTGTTAAGGCTCGTATAGTCAACACACATCCTCCATTTTTTATTCTTCTTCTTTACAAGTACAGGGTTTGCTAACCACTCGGGGTGGTAGACTTCACGGATGAACCCTGCACTAAGGAGCTTCAAGATCTCCTCGCCAATCGCCTTGCACTTGTCGTCGTTGAAGCGGCGTAGGCGCTGTTTCACCGGCTTCGATCCCGGTTTGATGTTGAGTTTGTGCTCGGCAACCTCTCTCGGGATCCCCTTCATGTCGGAGGGTTTCCACGCGAACACATCGAGGTTCGCTTTGAGGAAGTCGACGAGCGCGCTTTCCTATTTAGGATCGAGCGCCGTCCCGATACGGAGCTTGCGGCCATCGTCGGAGACGACCGCGTCCTTGACATCCTTGGCGGGCTCGAAAGAGCAGGCCGCACGCTTGGACGACTCGGGGACGTCCTGGTCCTCAGAACGAGGCTCGGCATGGAGCCTCGCGGACCGGACAGTTGCTTCAACGAACTGAAAACACTCAGCGTCGCACTCGTATGCGCGCTGGTACGTAGGCCCTACTGTGATGATACCCCTCGGTCCGGGGATTTTCAATTTCAGGTACGTATAATTAGGCACGGCCATAAACTTTGCGTATGCCGGCCTCCCGAGGATCGCATGGTACGTCCCCGAGAACCCCACCACTTCGAAGGTGAGGGTTTCTGTGCGGAAGTTCCGCACATCCCCGAACGTGACGGGCAGATCGATCTGCCCGAGGGGAAGCGCCTCGATTCCAGGTACGACCCCATGGAACGGCGCCATCGACGGCCTCAGCGCGGACCGCGGGATGCCCATCTCGTCAAGTGTTGATGCGTAGAGCACGTTGATCCCGCTCCCCCCATCCATCAGGACCTTGTGGACCCTTCTGGTTTTGAACAGGGGGGGCTACCACTAGTGGGTAGGATCCAGGCTGGGGTACGGTGTCGGGATGGTCCTTGCGATCGAAAGTTATTGGAACCTCCGACCACTTTAGGTAGGACGGCTTCGCAACGTCGGTGTTCATGACTTCACGCCGGATGAGCTTCTCGCGCCGCCTCGAGGGCTTCGCCGGTGATCCTCCGAAGATCATATGCACCGCTCCGTCTTCACCGGGGAACACAGCCCCCGTGCCATCATCGTTGTCGTGGGATGGGCCTTGCTTGTCGGGGTGGTTCGCCGTCTTCGGCTTGAGGGTGCTCTTGACGTAGTTCTTCATCAGCCGGCACTCCCTAAGCGTGTGCTTGACGGGGACCTCGTGGTGCGGGCATGGTGCGTCCAGGAGCTTCTCGAAGTGGTCCCTGGTTGGTGCAGGCTTACCCGGGTTGCCCTTTGGGCGCGTCGTCTTGCGCTACGCTGCCGCGACAAAGTTGTCGTCGCGGCGGCGCTTGTCATTTTTCTTCTTCTTTTTGAAACGCGAGGACGTTCCTTCGGCATGGTCCACGACTTGCTTCCCCTTACCCTGAGGGGTGTTGAGCGTCGCGGCCACTGCCTCCTCGCCGTTAGCGTGATTGCTCGCGATGTCGAGGAGTTCCCGCGTCGTGCGCGGCATGCGACGTCCGAGTCGATGGATGAGGGAGGTACACGTCGTCCCATTCTGAAACGCCGAGATGGCGTCGTTGTCGGTTGCGCCGGGGAGCTCGGTGCAGCGCTTGGAGAAGCGTCGTATGTACTCGCGAAGACTCTCCCCGGGCTGCTGCTTGCAGTTGCGCAGCTCCCACTGTTTGCCAGGGCGCGTGTACGTGCCTTGAAAGTTGCCGACGAAAACCCGCCGCATGTCGGTCCAGTCTTGGATCTTGTCGCGGGGCAGGTGCTCGAGCCACGTGCGTGCAGAGTCGCCGAGGTAGAGTGGCAAGTTCTTGATCACGAAGAGATCGTCGGGCGCTCCTCCGGCATGGCACGCAAGTCGGTAGTCCTCGAGCCATACGCTGGGGTTGGTGTCCCCGTCGTATCTCGGCACATTGGTCGGGGGCCCGGAAGCACGAGGGGAACTTCGCATCGCGAATGCCCCGACCAAAGGCCCTCGGACCACGCTGGCTTGGCGACCAACTGCGCTCGCGGTCGTCGTCGCTGTCGTGGCGTCGTTGGCGCCCACGGTCGTCGTCGTGGCGCGAGTGGTGGTCGTGATTGCTGTCGACGCTTTCTGCTCGTCGCCGGGCTTCTAGGGTATTCCGAGGGTCGCGGTTGGGTCCTAGACGACTCTTGACCGCCGATGCTGCGGCCGCAACCCTGCCCCCGTGTCCTTGCTGCTGAGGAGGAGGCGGGTTCGGACCGTGGGTGGATGGTGCTCCAGCTCGTCCGCGCTCCGAGCGCTGGCGCGAGGCGGAGCTTTCCGCTTGCTGCGCCGCTGCAGCTTCGAGCAGCGCTTTCAGCTGCTGGCGTACTCATCGCTCTTCCGAGGTTGCTAGCTCCGGGCAGCCGCGCAGCAACATGGCCGCGGCGGCCAGGTTCTGGGATGCCCGCCGGAAAAGCGGCGGTGCGTTGGCGTTGACGTTCGCGCCTTCGTTGGCGCGCTGGTCGTTGTTGGGCTCCGGTGCGCGCGCGGGTGGTGTCGGCGCACGGCCGTGTGGCTGGCTTGCGGCCGGACGGCGCTCCCGCCGGTTTCCGTTCGCGTTGTCGGGCTCGCCCTGAACAGGTTGTCGATCGCGAGGCTCGGCGTCAGTGCCGAGTTCTTGATGCAGAAGGACCAACTCCTCATCGAGCTGGCGCCTTGCCTCCGCTAATTCGTCGAGTCGGGCCCGCCGCTGGGCATCAGCACCACGATGGCGTGGTGCATGCTCCGATTCGGAGCTGCTCGACGCAGTGGCCACGCAGACGTTACACTCCCTTGTGGGGTCGTGACGTCGCGCAGTTGGCGCCCTCCGAGTAGCTGCAGACCCGGGGACGATGCTCGTGGCGCGGAGGCTGTTGACGTAGGCCGTCACCGGGTCGTCCGGTAAGCCGGGTTGTCCACGAGGGTACATTGTGGAGTACCGCTCCATGAATTCCCCCCAGCCCAGCGGTTCGTCTCCGCTGGCCTGGAAGGCGAGGTCGGTGAGGTAATAGGCGGCGAGCCTAAAACGCTCCTGCGTTGGATTTGGCCCCAACATGCCGATGATGACGTCGCCCGAGTAGCTTCGGACGAAGGCCTCGCGCGCCGCAGCCCCCGAGAGGACATTGGGGCGAGGCGGCCGGCCGAAGGTACGGCCGACAACGGACTCCACCGGCCCGGTGTAGATGCAGCCGAGGGAGCCGAAGCGCAGGGTGGTCCCGGGAGTCAACATGACCCCGCGACCGTCCATCCGATCCGCTGAGTTCGTCGAGACACACGATGTGCCCCTACCTGGCGCGCCAACTGTCGGGGTTCTCTACCGCCGGCAATGAATTTTTATCGATCGTGTGTCGGGCTCGGATGGTTAGCGCAGGAGACGACGGGGTTTATACTGGTTCGGGCCTCCGAGGAGTAATACCCTACGTCCAGTGCGTTGCGGCCGTGTTCCTGAGCCAAGTGTGCTCGTAGTAGGGGTTACAAGCTAGTCGGGAGAGGGAGTTCGTTCCCAAGTTTCGGATGGTGGTGTCTGGTCATGTGAAGGTCTAACCCCTGTGACCATTGCCCTCCTCTCCCTTTTATAGTCTCAAGGGGAGGGGCACAAGGGGGAATACAAAAGAGTTATAGTGCTTGGCAGCTGGTACGTCCCGTCGTACGTCGCTGTCCGCCAGGGCGTATTGAAGCCGAGTCGTGATGCCTTGTCGGGGAAGCCGCCGCGTGGCCGGGTTGGACTGTTCCCTCCGGGACGCTTGGCCTCCTCCCCGAGTAGTTTGGGCTTGTCTTAGTCTTCCCGAGTACTTGCCTAGCTTGCCACGCCCGAGCCTAAGCCTAGGCTCGTGCGCGTCGTAGAGGGTGCTTGAGTGCCTCGGGTTGAGTCTTGCGTGTGGCAGAGTAGGAGATGATGGCGATGTGATGGCTGAGCGGCTTGTCAGACCTGCATTAAGGCTTTTGCCGGGGCGGGCCGCTTGCATGGCCTCCAGCTGTTGTTTCCGCGTGACGTGGAGATTCGCTCCTCCCCGCGCATCGGTAGCGCCGCCCGAGTAGTGCGCCCGGGTCCACGTACCAGTCGGAGCCTGGACTTGTCGTGCGAGGCGGAGAGTACTCGTGCGAGGCGGAGACTTGTCGTGCGAGGCGGAGAGTACTCGTGCGAGGCGGAGACTTGTCGTGCACTTGTCGTGCGAGGGTTCCTCTAGTGGGAAACTAGTCGGAGATGCAGCCGTCCGGCCAAGGACTGGTCGGAGACTTGCCAGTGAGGGTCTTGACGAAGATCTGCATGCCTTCCCTGAGACGCAGCTCCAGGTGAAGGGTGGACTCCTTCTAGATGTTGTTGTCAGCAGGGGTACGACCATCCTTGAGCGTCAAAGGGGACCCTAATCTGGGCCCTCGTTAGGGACTTTGTTAAGAAGGGTGCAACATATGATGAAGTAAAAAGGAAATATGGAATGGTCACCGAAGCCAAATGGAACGAGTTTGTCAGGCAAAAGACTACTCCAGAAGCTTTAGCCCTGAGCCAGAGACAGAGTGAACTTTCGTAGAGAAACGTACATAGACCTCGTCTCGGACCGGGTGGGTACCTAGGGAAGCAGGAAAAGTGGCGGCGGACTAGGGATGCATTAATAGCCGCCGGACAACCCGACCCTTTTGAAGGCTTAGATGAGCGTGGCTATCAGTGGCTCCTAGCGAGGGAGCCTGAAATTATTGATGGTAAACTTCATTTTGCAAAGGAAGTAACCAATGTGGTGTGTGAAAAGATAATGAACCTTTCCGAGGCTCAGAGGAAAGGAGACTTCGTAGCCAACAGGGATAGAGACGTCCTAAGTACAGCCCTTGGGACGAGAGAGCATGGGGGTCGCGTTAGAGGGGTTTCCTCGAAGTTGAGCATCAGGGATGGGTTTGAGAGGGATAGAGCTACCTACAGGAGCCACTGCCGTTTCAAGGAGGATCTCCAAGCGGCAGCAGAGAAAGTTTTTATGGACAAATTTCATACTTATTTTAATGCGGTGGTTCAGATGCAGCAAGCAAGCGGTACACCATTCGCTCTGTTCCAATTATCTAAAGGAGATAATAATTCACCATTCTCTCCAAGCAGTGTTGCCTCCACGACGGCACAACCATACCCAGTTGATTCAATATGCATCACTACTCCTTGCACATTGCACATTCTGGTTGGCAGAGCTGGCAAGACAAAACAGGTTGCCTCGGGACTTGTGATTCCCGGTGGTGGATTGTTTGACGGGAAAGAAATCCCACGTCATTATGCACGCGTACAGGTGCTTGAAGTTAATCCAAACTTTGAAGATCATGACATAGACATACCAACAGCAGAGGGTATCTGTGTTCTCGGTCAAAGCCTCAACAGTACAATATTGTGGCATAAACGAGATATTATTCTGCCTCCAACACAGCATCTGCAATCTATGGAGCAACCGTTGGCAAGTGCGCCACCATCTCCTCCACAACGTGTTTTCACACCACCAGCTATACAAGGATCCCCACCTCTTATGCCCACACCACCACCTGAAAGATCTCCACAACGTGTGTCCACACCACCTCCTGAAAGATCTCCGCAGCGTGTGGCCACACCACCTCCTGAAAGATCTCCGCAGCGTGTGCCCACACCACCTCCTGAAAGATCTCCGCAGCGTTTGTCCACACCACTTGCTCAAGATTCTCCACCTCGTATGTCCACACCACGAGCAGCTTCGGGATCTGTAGGAAAAGAGGCACCACAAGGACAAATGGTGCCTCGAATGATACGGGCTTATGCGAAGGATCCGGAAGGATCAAAAATCGCTACAAGGTGGCATAAGAGTAATACCAAATCAAAGAACAAGCAACAGGACACGACGACCACACCGTCTGTCAATATGACAACGATCCAACAACCAGGATATTCGGTACCCCGCACTGACACAAACTTCGAGAAGACTATTGGAGTCGATGAAATACCGGACATACCTGGTAGTTGCCCTTTAAGATATGAATGGGGTATGCCATTATTACCCGACTGGGCACTCGTAGAAGTTCCATGGGAGATGAAACGGATGCATGCTTGGTATATGAGGGCTTGTTCTCTTGGGCTCAGAGGCCTCCAGGCACGATACCCATTGGATGTGTTCGGACCTACACTTATTCCACAAGCAAAAGAAATCAACTTAGATTTTCATGACCTCCATGATTTGTTCCGCCTACAAATGATAGATGTACAAGTCATCAGATTGTGGTGCATGTAAGTGTCTCATATCCATGCTAATATCTTGTGTGTGTGTGTAAGGCTTACGGTTTGCATAACTAATTATCTGAGCTTTGCTGTATAGGATGCAAGAACAAGAAATGCATCTTTCAAAGGAGAAAATTGGATTTTTGGATCCTTTTGTTATTGCCGAAGACAGGCATATGCACCCCACCCGATGGGAAGACAATCATGATGAACTAAAAGATTTGAAGACAACTACGGAAAGAAACAAGAAGCGAAAAATTGGACATATAAACGCTATGAAGCGTCTTGCATCCTACATGACACATATGTTCTTGAAGTGGCAAGATAGAGATTACATATGGGCGCCCTACCACATCGGGTTAGTTTACATTTCTACCACTTATAAAAATATATATATATAATTTCTCATCAATGCCTCAAAAGATTAAAAATTCTATATAACATGTATGCAGGAATCACTGGATTTTATTTCTTATAGACCCCAAGTTGGGACGGGTGGTAGTATTTGACTCACTGGATTGGCGTAGAGACATGTACAAGGAATTCATAGACATCCTTCAAAAGTTAGTGTATTTCTGTTGTCACACTTATATTCTAAACATCGATTGGCAACTAATAACTTCTATGTTTTTTTTTCTAAACAGACCTTACCAACACTACATTAAGAAAGGAGGGAAATTTAATCCTGCCTACCCAGAAAAAATGAATATTCACACAAACTTTCCATGCCACAAGCAACCACCTGGCAGTGTATACTGCGGGTTTTACCTGATGGAAATGATGAGGTGTCTTAGGAGATATAAGGGTGATCCTGAACGAGTAAGGACCTACTACCTTTCATGTCTCAGGATGTATATACACTATACATATGTGTTTTGCATGATCTAACAATTGTTATATTGTTTGTGTATTGTAGATTGACATCGGATCTCATGACGTAACACTCCATGAGAGACACCTTCTCAAAGTAACTGCAGATTTATGCCGTTACCTTATGCATGAAGTGATAAATCCTAGGGGCCAATATTATCGCCCTGAACATTTATTAGCGACTGAAGACAAATTTGCTAGCCTACGTGAGTGGGAGAGTCAAGAATACCGCGCGCCATGATGTGATGTCTAAACTTTGTCAGTGGAAAAAAACTTATTGTCAATGGGATGTAATGATATAGATCGATATGTATATGAATTTCTTTTCATATTATTGTGCTTATGCTTACTTTAGATCTCATGTCGCTTTCATAAAATTTGAATTTCAAACGTTCAAAATTTTGGCGGGAAACAAGTTCGATAAATTTGAATTTCAAACCTTCAAAATTTGAATTTCAAACCAGCTGGAAATCAATTTCCAGGCGCGGACAACAAGGTCATCCGCACCTGGAAAACACATTTCCAGGTGCGGACGACAAGGTCATCCACACCTGGAAAACACATTTCCAGGTGCGGTTCGTTTACCCGCTCCTAGAAATCGCTATTTCTAAAAGCGACAGCTAGGAGCGATTTTCGAGCCCGCACCTGCAAATATCATTTCGCCCGCTGCTACGAACGTTTTCTGTAATAGTGTGAGACGATCGATGACGGAAGGACACACACGGTTGGATGATTAAATCTGCAAACTAAAGAACCTGGGTCGTCGTAAACATGGTAGGGTCAACGACGCATGATGGCGCGGTATGGTGGCCAGATGCTAGCTAGCTCTCTGGTGCATGCGTCGATCATCAGCCTCATCTTTTCCATCCTAAAGATCGAGCACATATTCCCTACTAGTCTTGTTGTGTAAAACGTCAGAGCACGCACACAAACTTTTCTGCAAATCGAGAGCTGATTGTAGCATATATATGCCTCGACTCGAAAGACCTATAGTTAGATACACATACACGCATGCATGGACATGGATCATGAGTTCGATCAAAAGCCCATTGTAGCATATATATGCCTCGACTCGAAAGACCTATAGTTAGATACACATACACGCACGCATGGACATGGATCATGAGTTCGATCAAAAGCCCATTTCCTATTGGGACATCCGACCCTATCCCAGTCCCCTTCAATCAAATGCATGCCCCCGTAAAAGTCAACACATACCTGGATTTGAAATTTTGAACCATTATCCTTGCTAGGAAATTTGCCCATTAGACTTAAGAGTTTGCATGTACCCAGCTAATATAATTCATATCTTTCTTCAGATTTACAGGAAAAACAACCAAGTTCACATGCTTGTACCCAGCTAATCAGATCAGACCATACTAATTAAGCAGACAATTTCACGTGCCTGACAAAGAGATGGATCAGGACCGTACCTGCAGCATATGGCAGAGCACAAATAACTTAACCTAAACCTAACCGTTCGTTTAGGATCGACGACGTACTACGCCACCATGGCATATGGACCAACACGGGCGCTATCATGACACTGTTGACCCGACAGATTGGCCTGTCAGTCAGTCAGTCAGTCAGTCAGATGGACAAGGGAAACGCCACGATCGAGTGGCGTTTCATGGGTGGATGGATATTGCGCTTGCATTGCGCGCGCTCGCGCCCACAAAGATCTCGCGGGAATCCGATCGCGACGCGCTGATGCGCCACGACGTCTGCTCGCTAGAGTAGTGGGGCTTTTCAGGGCATGCTTCGACATGGGCTGTGTCGGCCACTCGATCAGGTCGTGTTGTGTAGTACGAATTTTGCATGCCCGATTCCGTCCGACCTGCGCAGTTCATCAGCAGTTCAGCACCACACCACCGGCGGCAGTGCCAAGCTGCATGGTCTAGGGATCGATCGAACTGGATCGGAGCAGCTTGCGATCGACGCATCGGTCGAGAGCACCTTCTAGAGGTTTCCAGACAGCATCGGCGTGGAGGAAACTGGGAGGATTACGCACGCATGTATGGGTGCCATGTACAGAAACAGTGTTGTGGCGAGAATACTCGCATTCTTGTTCCTGAATAAAAGAATCTCTGCGTTTCAGTAGCTAGTTAGCTAGCTGATGAGCGTACTGCAAAAGACTCGTAGGATTGATTAAGACGTCCATCTTTTGTTTCTTTAACTTTAGGATTTAGGATGGAGAGTAGGTGAGAGTGGGCTTTGATTATGGCCTAAGCTAAACACCGTCGCGTATCGCTCTGCCACCAGTAGTCAAAATGAAAACACATGCTGCGAATGGTTGGTTTCCCATCCGGCAGATTGATCTTACGGAAGCAAGGTGACGTCCGGTGGCTGACCACGAGTTGTTGATACGCAATACCAAGCCCATTTGACGAAGAGAGATCGATATCGATGCTAGCTGCTAATAACCAACTCAAACTCAAACACAACACACATGTGATTAGGAAAAGTCTCGACGCCAAAGGCAGCAGCTAGCTACTAGCTTATACACTTGCACAACCAAAGTCCTCATCATAACGCACAAACACTCGATCTCGGTCGTACAAAGGATGGTAAAAAGATCAAACCATCTAGCGAGCTAATCTATAGTTTTACCAGTGGTTTAATTAGCGAGCATTTGTTTTATAGTACAACGATCGAAGCACGCCTAGGTAGTTAAATTGAAGGCTTAAAAGCCAGCGAGCTCGATTGCTAGCACAGCACGTCCTTGAGGAGCTTGTACCTGCGGGGTCTCCGGCCGCCGCCTGCCTCGTGCTCGCCGCCGGTGACCTTTCCCGCGCCCTTGCCGCACCCGCTGATGGGCGGGAACGCCTGCTGCTCGCTCCTGCTGCCTTGGGCCGCCGCCGCCGCTGCCGCCTGCAGCGGCGGCTTGCTGTACCCGGACTCCGCCGGGGAGTTGTACGGCCGCTTCTTCCCGCCGCTGCTGAAGACGACGCCGTCGCTGAGGCACCAGTCGCAGACGCCCGCGCCCGCCTCCGCCGGGGCCGCGTCGCCGTAGTAGTTGGTGCAGTAGCTGTTCCGCCGCGCGCATGCATTGGAAGGAACGGAAACGGTTAGTCCGACGACGAAGGGAGTAGCTGTGACTGAATGGAAGGATGCGTTGGGCCGGCGGACGTACGAGTGCTGGAAGCGGCGGCGGCAGCGGGCGCAGCGGAAGAGCTTGTCGGGGAAGCCGACGTCGCCGCACATGGAGCACACGGTGGTGCCAGCCATCGGCGGACGCGAACGGAGACCGGACGGTAGCCGCGCGCCGCCTATTAGCCTTTGGAGGGTTGGAGGCCGGAGGCCCGGAGCCCGAAGGGAGGAGAAAGAGATTCGCGTTCGCGCGCGCGGTGTCAGCGCAAAGGAGCAAAGCCGGCCGGATCGGGAGGGACGACGAGCTGAGGCTTTAAATACTGATCCGAGAGCGAGAGATGTCGACGGAGGCGGTAGCAGGAGAGATCAGATCGTCGGATGGGCGGGTGGGCCCCGGCAACCAGGTGTGAGGTCGACGGAGGAGCTGTGGGACCGGGGGAGCCGGGGCGGGGGCGGGGGCGGGAGGCGGGCCACGTGTCCCAGCGTCTAGACATGCGTGTAAAGGGAGAAAAAAAAAGTTGTGGTGGGAGTCGCCGGGTCGGTTGCAGTATTTTAATCTTGTTGACGTTTTTTCCGGTCGAACACACTGGTGCGCTAGGTCGCGCGGTCGTTGAAACGCTCCTCGTCGAAACCACCAGCAGGGGGCGATCTAACCGCCTATGGGGGGCGGTCTAACCGCCTCTGTCAGAGGATCGCCGAAAACCTAAATCCGCTGCCCCGGGAGGGACCCCGTCAGGGACAACGAGCCTAGGGTTGCTCTGAGATCGGCAGGACACTCAGAACGTCCTTGAACGCCGTAGAGACGAGCAAAGAAAGCAAAAGGGTTGGAAAAGCTAGGGTTTGAAGATAAAAGTGTAAAAAGATAAATGATCGATTGGGTCCTCGGCCCTCAATCGGCCACGGCCCTTTATAAATAGGGTGGGGAGGTCTTGCCCCGCAAGGAAACCTTTTACAACTCGAAATCTACAAGGATTCCTCAATTTGGTTCGGACTCAGGGGGAGGCGGTCTAACCGCCCCGGCCACGCGGTCTGACCGCCCTGGCCACTTTTGCCGGACCAGCTACAGTGCAACCCGGTCAGACCGCCCCTGGTACCCGGTCTGACCGGCCTGCCTGACCTGAATCGGCTTTTGCCAATTTTGAGTGTCAACATATGCCTCCCTGTTTTTTAGTAAAGTTTGCGTGCTAAAAAATAAATCTAAGGTCGATGTTGATACCTTTCATCGGCCATTTTTTGTTCTAAGGGCTATTTATCTAAATCGGCCATGTCTTCTCAAGCATCTTGCCAAACACTTGGATGGAACTTCTTCAAATATCTCCCATTGATAGCCCTGGGCAGCTGCTGTCCTTGCAAAGTCTCCACCATATAAGAATTTTCAGAGCAAACTCTCACAATCTTGTATGGTCCCTCCCAACTTGGAGACCACTTACCGAACTTGTTGCTCTTAGATCCTATAGGCAAAATAGTTTTCCAAACCAGATCACCTACCTGAAAAGATTTGGTTTTAACTCTCTTGTTATATGCTCTAGCAACTCGTTTCTTGTCCCTTTCAATTGCCTCCAAGGCCTCCAATCGCTTGTCGGTCACCTCATCAATATTGTCCATCATCAAAGCATAATATGTGTCAAAATCAAGATCATTTTGCTTTGCAAGTCTATATGCGCCTAGATTCACCTCAACGGGCAAAACGGCATCTTGACCATACACAAGCTCATAAGGAGTAACTTTAGTAGCACCATGTCTAGAAATACGATGAGCCCATAAAGCTTCAGATAATACCTCATACCATATTCTAGGATTATCCTCTATCTTCTTCTTAATGAGCTTAATCAAGACTTTATTGCTAGACTCGGCTTGACCATTAGCTTGAGCATAATATGGAGATGAATTGAGCAACTTAATACCATAAGAATTGACAAAATCATGCACCTCTTTAGATATAAATGAAGTTCCTTGATCTGTAGTCAAAGTTTGTGTAATGCCAAACCTATGAATAATATGCTCCGTAATAAACTCAATTACCTCCCGATGAGTCATACTCTTAAGAGGAATTGCTTCAGTCCACTTAGTAAAATAGTCAGTTGCCACAATCACAAAGCAATACCCCTTTGATGAAGGAGGATGAATTTTACCAACAAAGTCCAAACCTCAACCTCTGAAAGGCCATGGCTTGATAATCGGATGCATCAACGCAGCAGGTACCAACTGAATATCCCCATGCTTTTGACAATCTTCACACCCTTTGTAGTACTGAAAACAATCAGCTATCATAGTAGGCTAATAAAAGCAAGCTCTCTTAAGGAGCCACTTCATCTTAGGAGCCGATTGATGAGTACCACAAATTCCTTCATGAACCTCTACCATAGCTAACCTTGCTTGATCAGGTCCTAAACATTTGAAAAGCAAATCATCTGCAGTCCGACGATACAATTCACCATCTTCCAAAACAAACTTGAGAGCCCATCGTCGGATTTTTCTGTCAACTGTACCTTTAGGATCCTACAAATAGTTAATCAGAGGCTTCCTCCAATCTTCAACTTCGTCCTTATCAGTTTAGGAAGAAACAATGGCCGAAGCGACTTCTTCCTCTGCAGGGCGGTCAGACCGGCCTGGCAAGGCGGTCAGACCGGGTAGGGCGGTTTGACCGGGTGGAGTACGCGGTCTGACCGCCTCCTCCAGGGCATAACCCTCGGCTTTGCTAAACATCGGTTTTTGTTCATGAAATTTTCTTTTCTGAACATCATAACCAGATGCTTGCTGAGCCAGAGCATTTGCCCTTGGATTCTCTTCTCTTGGCACATAATAAATCACAAATTCATCCATACAAGATATAATGTCCAAGCATTTATCAAGATAAGCATTTAAATAACCATTTAGACACTGGCATACCTTGGAAACTTGCTGCACCACCAGTAGAGAATCACCATAAGCTTCTACATGTTTTACTTCCATGTCATGCAAGATTTGCAAACCAAACAAGAGAGCATCATATTCGGTTTGATTATTATTACAATCATGATCCAATCGGTTAAGAGCTTCAAAAATAGTTCCAGTGGGGGAAATAATAATCACTCCAACACCACAACCACTTTTGCAAACCGATCCATCAAAATGCAATTTCCATGGAGTAAAAGTAATGTAACCGACATCTAAATCAAGTTGTTTATCAATTCTATGTTCTACAATAAAGTCGGCTACAACTTGTCCTTTCATAGTTTGTAATGGCTCATAACATAAATCATATTCAACAAGTGCATAAGCCCATTTGCCGACTCTACCACTTAGAATAGGTTTTTGCAACATATATTTAATTATGTCGGTTTGACATGCTACCACACAAATACTTGATAACAAATAATGCCTTAACTTGGTACAAGCATGATACAAGGATAAGCATAATTTCTCAATAAAAGTGTACCTTGTCTCGGCGTCCAATAATCTTCTACTCTCATAAGCTACAATATACTCCTTGCCATCGGTCTCTTGAGTTAAAACAGCCCCAATAACACTATCTTCAGCCGCTATATATAACTTGAAAGGAATACCACTCTTGGGAGCTTGAAGAACGGGCGGCGAAGTTAAATAATTTTTAATCTCATCAAATGCCTCTTGCTGTTTTGCCCCCCAAGTAAATTCAGCTTCACTTTTTAACCGAAGTAAAGGAGTAAAAGCATTTACCTTCCCGGACAAGTTACAAATAAACCGCCTCAAATAATTTACCTTGCCCAAGAATCTTTGCAAATCTTTCTTGCAAGTAGAAGCTTGTACTTTTCGAATGGACTCAGTCTTTTTAGGATCTATCTCAACACTATTCTCATGTACAATAAAGCCCAAGAATTTACCAGCCGATACACCAAAAGCACATTTGAGTGGATTCATTTTTAAATTATATCGGCGCATTTTTTCAAATGCAAGTCTTAAATCAGCTAAATGAGAATTTAAACCAGCCGATTTGACTACAATATCATCGATATAAACTTCTACTATTATACCAAGCAAGTCATGAAAAATCAAATTCATAGCTCTTTGATAGGTAGCTCCAGCATTTTTTAAACCAAAAGTCATGATTATCCACTCAAACAAGCCTACAAATCCCGGACATATAAAGGCCGTTTTAGAAACATCCTCTTCGGCCATAAAGATTTGATTATAACCAGCATTAGCATCAAGAAAGCTAAGAATTCTATGTCCGGATGCAGCATTAACAAGAAAATCGGCTATAGGCATAGGATATTCATCTTTAGGAGTAGCTTTGTTAAGATCTCTAAAGTCTATGCAAACACGAAGTTTCTTAGTTCCTTTTTTCTCCACAGGCACAATATTAGAAATCCAATTAGCATATCGACAAGGCCTAATAAACTTAGCATCAAGCAACCGATTGATTTCTTCTTTCACTCGGTCATAAATATCAGGATTAAAATTCCTACGAGGTTGTTTATAAGGTCTAAAACCAGGTTTCATTGGCAATTTATGTTCAACTAAATTACAACTTAAACCAGACATCTCATTATAACTCCATGCAAAGCAATCAACATACTCCTTTAATAACTTTATTAATTCGGACTTAAAAACAAGATCAAGATTCTTGTTTACAAATGTCGGCCTGGATATAGTGCCGTCACCAATGTCTACCTCCTCAAGAGGATCGGCCGACGTAAACCCTTGTCCTAGCTTGCCCAAATCATCAAGATCTTCGATAGCTTCACACGTATCGTTCTTTTGCGCCCGATAGTGTTCAAGTCTCCGCTGCAACCACTCTTGATTTGACTCCATCAAATCACATGAAATGATTTAGCCGATTATTCACCGGCTTTATGACAGCAGGGATAAAGCCATCTTTAGAACAACTAATGAACTCATAATTAGATAAATCTAAGCCAGATAGACATTTTACATCATCATGCACTCCTATAGAATTGCTATCAGCTATAGCTACACAAGCAGAATTATCACCATGCACAACTTCTACCTCATCATCTACCCATTGTATTAAAAACTGATGCAAGGAAGAAGGCACACACTGATTTGCATGAATCCAATCACGACCAAGGATTAAGCTATAGTTACCTTGCGTCTCAGCGACGAAGAAAGTTGTAGCTAACGTCTTGCTCCCAACGGTGAGCTCCATGGAAGCAACGCCTTTGGCACTCATCGGCTCGCCTCCTCCCACACCGCTGACGGTCATGTTGGTCTTGATCAACTCCTCATCTGAACCTCCAAGTTTCTTGAATAAGGAGTATGGCATTAAGTTGACGATCGCTCCCCCATCAACAAGCATCCGAGTGACCGGCTTCCCATTGATGTGCCCTTTGACGTATAAAGCCTTCAAATGATTTTCAGACTCTTTTGGCTTCTGGAATACAGCATCTTTCGGCCCCAAATCAAAGTGAGCAATGTCCTCCTCTGAAAGCAAAAAACCATCACTAGACATATGTATAACATTAATTTCAAGGTTCATCTGCTCAGGAGAGGAACTGTAGTCAACAAGCTGCTCATCATCCTCTGGCGCAGGCACTGAAGATATCGGAGTCGAAGAATCTGAAACGGGCAAATTTTCTGGACCAGGCGGTCTAACCGCCTCCAGACGCGGTCTGACCGCCCCTGGCAGTTTAACCGCCTCAGCTGGCGTTTTGACCGTCTCTGCCTGAGATGCTGCCTGTGGTATTACCTTGACTCTCCACTCTTTCCCTTGTGGTGCCATTGGTCTGTAGAAGTTGAACATATCATCTCTCTGTTTCTCCAACTCATTTTCCTTCTTCTCTCGAAACCTCAAGCGTTGAAGCTTCCTCCTTTGTGTACGCGTCAAACCGGGAGGACACCACCTTGGTAAGAAGTACTTGGAGTTGGAACCACTCCCACTGGCCTCATGATCATTAGCAGCACATCCTTTTTGAACAGGTGTCATAACCTGATTGTTTAACACAACCGGTCCTTTACCACCTTTCTCAATAGGAACATCCATTGTTCCAATCTGTATGATGTCCTGGCCAGTAGTCCTCTCTGGATCAATATCCATCTTCTTAACCTCCTCTTCTCTGATCTTGGGCTTGTACACCTGTCGCGGAGGAGATTGAACATTTTTTCTGGGCAGGGCGGTTTGACCGCGTATAGGGGGCGGTCTGACCGCGTTGGCCCTCAGGGCGGTCTGACCACGTGTAGGAGGCGGTTTGACCGCGTTGGCCAACTGATGCTGCCCTGACCAATGTGGAGCCCAACGATCCTGTGTAGGTCGTGAAATCCGATCCAATGCTGGTCTTCTTGGCCCTCCCCATCCAGGATGGAAGGACTGCTGAAAAGGCACCCACATTACTCCATTGTCATCATAAACCGGACGAGGTTCCCATTGTGGAGTAAATTGTTGTCCTTGCTGTGATGAATCACCTTTGAATCTTGTAGCTGCTCTTGGAGGTGATGACGGCCTCTCTTGACGTGGAGGTGATCTCATCCTTTTTTTTAATGGCCGATCACTTGTAACGGCCTTTTGTTTAGAGTATTTGTCAAATAGCATATCAAACGTGACCTTTGGTTTTGAAACACTCCCCTGATTCTTTGCCATGTTGAGCTTCCAGTTTCCAACTTCCGGCCGCTTTGGAATAAGCATCTTTGGACGGCCATGTACAGGGGCGGTCTGACCGCCTGCCACACCCGGTCTAACCGCCCCTACCTGAACAGGTGCAGACGGCTGTTGATCAGTAGGTGTTGCAGATGTGGACGACCCTTGCCCCCCATGTCCAGAAGCTTTGACAGTAATTTTAAACGTTTCTCTGCCATCAGGGGTCTTCTCATATGCTACTTCCCTTGTCAACTCTTTTCCTCTCAAATCGGGCTTTGCCTCCCCGACTACCACATTCTTTCCCTTAGTTGAGTCGACTTGATGAGGTCGAACCAGTACCTTGGGCTGCTGCAAATCCATGGTATTGACAGGAAAAGGTTGTTTGTCCACTTGCATCTCATGAAACATCAAACGACCTTCATTTATGGCCGATTGAACCTGACGACGAAACACATTGCAATCGTTAGTAGCATGAGAATAAGAATTATGATACTTACAATATGCACGTCTTTTTATTTCTTCAAGTGGAGGCAAAGTATGAGTCAATTTAATGTTTCCAGATTTATGTAATTCATCAAAGATACGATCACATTTAGAAACATCAAAAGTAAATTTTACTTCTTCTTGCCGACCCTTATGAGCCGGTTTAAGTGATGAACAAGAATAAGCTTTTTCTTTAGAGGGCCAAACAAATTCAGCAGCATATACCTCTTTGTCACTATCGCTCGAACTATCAGAATCATAGTCAATAATATGCATATTAGAACGACGTGACTTAGAGCTATCTTTTTCCTTATTCATCCGGTTTTCAATAATTAAAGCTCTCACTTGAACTTGAGCAACCGAAAGAAAATCAGAACCCTCTATTTTATCTCTAATTGAAGACCTTAAGCCCTTTAAGCAAATATCAGTAAGGTCGATATCAGTAATTGACAAATTAAAGCACCGGTTTTTAGTTTCTTTAAACCTTTTAATGTAAGCAGAGACGGTTTCATCTCTACCTTGCCTAACCGATGTTAAATCTGTCAATTTTAATTGCACACTCCCGCTATAAAAGTGATCATGAAATTTACACTCTAGCATATCCCAAGATATAATAGAGCCGGGAGCAAGTGAAGAAAACCAAGCAAAAGCGGTGCCAGTCAATGATAAAGAAAACAAACGCACTTTAAGAGCATTATAAGCACCCGCTTCACCAAGTTGAGCCGTATACTGACTAATATGCTCCCATGTGGTTTGGTCATCATCACCACTAAATTTGATCAAATTAGGCATACGCCAACCACGTGGGAGAGGAAACCTATCAAACTCGGGATCGTATGGCTTTTGATATAGATTAGTATTACCAATATCAACACCAAGTTTATTTTTAACCACGCTAGCCAAATCTTCCTTAAATTTATTAAATTCCGCCCAATTAGGATTATTTGGCTGTTGCGGTGCTGCATTCACCAAATTCATCTTATTTAAGTAGGGAGCTATCTTAGCTTGAGCTAGCCTATAACTTTCAAACACATCATCAGGAATTAAATTTGGCTGAGCAGATGTGTTAACTGTTGTATTATAATGAGGTCCAGCATTACCAACTGTATTAGAAAAATTAGGAACCACTGAACTCGGCACAACAGAAAGTGGTAAAGGCTGTTCAGGCACCAATTCCATGGCGCTGGTCAGGCCGGTCTGACCGCCTGTCAGGGGCGGTCTAACCGCCCCGGCCGTGTTCGGCCATTGCGGCTGGATCGGCGTTTGTTGACCAACGTTGAAGTCAGGTGGCATGCCATACATGTAATTTGCAGTGTTAGTACTAGGCAAAGGCGCTAAGCTAAGATTAACTACCCCACTAGTATTAATTTTAGGAACACTATTACTAGTTTCATTATTATTGTAAAAATCAGCACTCCTATCCTTTTCAAGATCTTCTAATCTTTCTAAACGAGAAATATACGAGGCAATCAACTCATCACTTTCCACAGTCGTTTTTTGAGAAATAAAAGGATTTTGTGGAGATTGACTTACAGCGGTAATTACCTCAACATTATTGTCGTTCAACTTGATCGCCGGCAGCTCGAATTCCTTCAATCTTGCTACCTTGCCATGACGATCTTTCTTGACGCCTGCTAGAAATTGTACCTTCATGTACTCTTGCAGCGCCTGGAACTTCTGCTGCTCCTCCAGAGAGAGATCCTCCATCGAAGCCGTGATGATATTCTCCATATCAAGTTCGCACCGAGATCCCATCTTACTAGGGCAAGACTGAACGGTTTTGAAAACCAGATCTTCTTGTCCCCAGCGGAGTCGCCAAAAGTGTGTTGACGCTTTTTCCGGTCGAACACACTGGTGCGCTAGGTCGCGCGGTCGTTGAAATGCTCCTCGTCGAAACCACCAGCAGGGGGCGGTCTAACCGCCTATGGGGGGCGGTCTAACCGCCTCTGTCAGAGGATCGCCGAAAACCTAAATCCGCTGCCCCGGGAGGGACCCCGTCAGGGACAACGAGCCTAGGGTTGCTCTGAGATCGGCAGGCCACTCAGAACGTCCTTGAACGCTGTAGAGACGAGTAAAGAAAGCAAAAGGGTTGGAAAAGCTAGGGTTTGGAGATAAAAGTGTAAAAAGATAAATGATCGATTGGGTCATCGGCCCTCAATCGGCCACGGCCCTTTATAAATAGGGTGGGGAGGTCTTGCCCCGCAAGGAAATCTTTTACAACTCGAAATCTACAAGGATTCCTCAATTTGGTTCGGACTCAGGGGGAGGCGGTCTAACCGCCCCGGCCACGCGGTCTGACCGCCCTGGCCACTTTTGCCGGACCAGCTACAGTGCAACCCGGTCAGACCGCCCCTAGTACCCGGTCTGACCGACCTGCCTGACCTGAATCGGCTTTTGCCAATTTTGAGTGTCAACAAATCTCCTACTGATTAGCACCTTAAACTCCTCTTCCCCTAATCTTATAACGTCACGTTGTCAGCAAAAATATCTCTAAAGATCGATGGAGCAATTGGAGTCCTTTGACTAGCAACTCTAGCAATATGTTACTTTTAATTCAAAGTTAATTAGTATTATAATGGGAATCTAACAACACCAATTTTATATCACAAAATGTTTATACTAAACCACATATGCTTGTCTTAAGGGAAAATATATACTACACTCCTCATTAGATTCTTGAACTCTTGTCCCGCGATTCCCCGTACGTAGTAGCTCGATTTTGGTGGAGCAAATGGAGTTCATGTAGGCAAGAGAGTAGTAGACTCCTTGTATAAGACAATACTGAATCTCGATGCATACATGAAGAGTAGTTTTTTTTAGTGTGGGGAAGATAAATGCTCGGGAAAAGTAGATCATTGATATATGGATGTTGCTATATGTACCTATATATAGAATTATGTTAAATGTACATAGTAAAATCCTTGTATCAAAAAAAAAACAACAATCTATATTTTGAAACAGAAGAAGTACTTGACTGTTGGTCCGACTTTTCACGAAATGGCGGAAGAAGCTATCCCGCACCGCTTGAGGAAGAAGGGAACAACTGATTATTATATTAGTAGGTGGCTCTCTTCGTACGTATACGAAATTAATGAACGTTTAGTGCATGGAGTACACACTATTAAGCCTCTAGTACATGGTGTCATGGTAGTACACGGGTTCCATGACGACTTGGATGCATGCATGTAGTACGTACGTTGTATGGGGACCGAGCGCGTGATGTGTGCGTGCTACCCGCTGGATGGAAAATGCCACGCAGCGCTGGACGCTGGGCGGCGGCCTGCCGGTGCCGGCCTCATCCGCGGCTGCGGGCAGCAGCAGCTGCAGGACAGGACCACGAGCGGCGCGTGGACCGAGCCTTCTGCCGTGCCCCGGGCGCCCGATCGATCGAGCCCGCGGGGGCGCCGCGCCGTCAGGTTACTATTACGGCATGTGCCCGCACCGCCGGATTTGATTAGGGGTGGTACATTTACACGCACATGAAACGCTAGCTGACGCGCCCACGGCAGGTAGGCGATGCCGATCGGTTCTTGGCTGTCACGGAATAATCCAGAGCTTGCTCCTGTGGCCGCCTGCGACGACGACGAGCGATAGATCGGGAGCGAGCACGCCCGGACCACCACAAGCCGGACGCCCGCTGGTCGATCGATGAGCGTAGTTGTTCGGCTGGTAGAATGAATAGTACTCGATTGGTAGATTGAATAGTACTGTGTGAGGGAAGATAAGCCGAGATAAGCTAAGCTTAGGTAAGCCGAACAACCTCTGTACGTGAGTCCCCAACTCATGGCACCGCCTCGTTTGCCGTCGGACCCGACGGATGCGGTGCGATCCAATGTTTCTGTAGCCTGCAACTGCAAGCAACAACATGGAACGTTGTAGATGATGGCCGAACGGCGGCTGTTGCTCGTCGAGCCTCTCCCCGGCCGGCTAGGCCTAGGCGGGCTAGCGTACCCCTGGTGCAGCATGGAGGAGGGGGCTCGGCTTTTCAGGAAAAGCCCCGGGAGGACCTTCCCTTTTGCTGTTGCAGGCTTGCAGCTAGCAATGGCCCAGGCGCACACAGCGCTGCTACTCCCATGATTCCATCTCCTCTCGCCATGCCCAACTGTTTCTTAGCACGCACGGCAAGTCTAGCAGCTGCCGTGAAAACAAGCTAGACATACACTCGACCGAGACACACTGGGTAGCAGCCAGCCAATTTCAGCAGCTAGCTACCGACTGAAAACGGCGACACACGTGAAGTGCTGGATTAATGAGCACTTCATGTGTTTAATTCGGTACTTTTTTTTAGTTTTAGAAATGCAGTTAAATTGGAATGGAGGGAGTTGGATCCAAACCGACGACGACGGATCCTAATCATCGAGGTCTTCTCTCCTTTGCCCTTTTTTTCCCCTTATTCCCTCCTTTCTTCTTCTTCCTCTTTTATTTTCTTATTATTTCTTTCTTCTCAAAAGTAGAAAAGAAAATTAAGAGGGGATCTATTTATTTGTAGGGTGGTAAGGAGGCCCATTGTGTTTCCGTCAAACACACAAATAAGATGAGGTCGACTATTGGAGATAGTACTCACCTACACAATATAAAACAATGAGGTGGTTGAAAGAGGCACCAGCACCACACAATTGTTGGATGCGCGACTTCAAATTTCGTAAGCACCGATTTCAGTGACAGGATAATTTTTTTTAGAATTACACAGTGCAACACAACACACGCACACTCACCCTTATGAATACACGTACGCAAACCTTGCCTCTATGAGCACATTCGAAGTACTGAGCACCGGCAGATCTGGAGATTCCCGAAGTCACCACTGGCGTCTCGTCGTCGACGGGAACGTCGCTTACCACTTAATGCATAACGCCGAAAAATCCTACAATAAACCCAGAAAAAAATGCGAACACCAGAATTTGAACTCTAGTGGGTAGCGTCCCGCTGGACCGTCCTACCATTGGACTACAAGCCCATTCGCTAGTTACAGGATAAAGAACTAACAACGAATGTTCTCCAGCTCGTGAAAACTGAAAAAGAAAAAACAGGAGTAGAAGCCCAAAAGGAGTTGGAGAGCCCTTTAATCGCTACAAAAGGGCCGAAGCAAGGAAACCGTAGAAAGAAGCCCAAAAAGGAGACTGAACTCTTCGAATTATATATATATATATTTTAATCATTTTGTAAAATTATACGACCATCTCAAAATTTTACAAATTTGACCACGGACCGCCATGGTCCACGACGGTCGCCGTGGCCCACGGCCAACCGCCGTGGGCTACGACGGTTAGGCCTACCGCCACGGGCCCAACCGGCGGAAAGACCAACCGCAGTGGCCCACGGCGCTTGACCTCCATTCGCCGTGGGCCACGACGGCAGGCCCAACCGCCGTGCGCCACGACGGTAAGGATTTGCGACCGCCGTGGCCCACGGCGGCAGGTCGTCAGGCCCTGTAAGAGCCGAAAATTTGCCTGAAATTGTCATAATATTTCGAAAAAAAAGAAAGAGAGGGTTGGGAGGGAAGGAGAAGAGAGTGAGGGGGCGGAGCAACGAAGCTCTGCTGGTCCTTCGCTTCATTGTAAGTATTTCGTTGATTTCAACCCTTTTAGCACATGTACTTAGATGTAATGAAATCGTAATTAGTATTGATTATTTAGATTTTTTAATCTGTAGTATTAAATAGTTCATTTCCGTAGGGTTTAGTGTTTAGAAGGAGAAGAGAGTGAGGTGGAGGGGGCGGAGCAGCGAAGTTCTGCTACTTCTTCGCTTCATTGCAGGTATTTCGCTGATTTGAACTCTTTTAGTATTTTTACTTAGATATAATTACTATTGATTCTGTAGATTTCTGTATGGTAAAGATTTCTGGAGTATAGATCTGTAGTTATGGTTTAGATTATAGTTTACATGTTTGCTACTCATTAGACTAAATTACGTAACATATTTACTGTTAGTTTAGATATTAGTCTTTTTGTTTGTTAGTCTCTGGATGTAGTATTTGATAGTAGTTATTGGTTTTTATTATGAATCAGACATGTCGGAGACAATCACAGTCAAATTGTATTATGGATCTGAAGAAATTATATATGGTCCACAAGGAGTTGACTTGTCAAATTTTATTTTAATTGAGCAAAATATTAAAAGAGCAACAGAAAGAAGTTGGGAGGGTATAACCAAGTGGCTGGTCAAGTCATTTGCAGTAGATTTAGAGCACCAATGCATGTCGGTGATGGTACTGATCAACAGAAGTGAACATGTGTATTGGGAGCTCATGCCACTTGAAGGAACTCGACAATGGAGGAGTTATATCAGAAATGCATGCCGAGTTGGTTTGCCCGTGATTTTGTTTGTCCAAGTTGACCTGAAGGGTGGGTCTAGCAGTCAAGTATATGAGGAAGCTGAGGATGCGGATGAGAGAGAAGGTGATGATGAAGGGGAACAACAAGAGGACGAAGAAGGTGATGAAGAAGGGGAACAACAAGTGGAGGAAGAAGGGGATTCTGAAAGTCATGAGACATCTAGAAGTTTTGTTGTCACTGGTTTTGTTGATGAGGGAGAAATAAGAAACCCTGAGGTGATGAGACATTATGAGAAAGAGTTAGAAGCTGATGAACGTGCATTGGAATATGACTCTTCAGATGATGAATAATGATTATGATGCTGCTGATGATGATCTGTCTGAGGATCATGTGCCCCGGGATTGGCAGAACTACGATTTCTCACAGTGTACTGTTCATCGTGGTGAGGATGTGCCCTGGGAGTACACGGAGAATGAGGTTAAAGTAAGCGCTATGTACCCCAGTACTGCACATGTGAAGGATGCAGTCAAGCAGTGGTACACCTTGACTCTGCATAGGGAGTTCAGGGTAGTAAAAAGCTCTCCGAGGATATATGTTGTGCATTACAAGAAGGAGGATTGTTCTTTTCGAGTGTATGCATATAAGGGGAAGTGGGATTATTACTTAGAGGTGAAAGAAGTGGTGCCTCACAGTTGTACTCTTGATCGGATTGATGTAAAGCACCGAAACATTTCAGCCGATTTTGTTGCAAGCCACATGTACCCTACCATTGTGAAATGTACTTCTTATGAGCCGAAGGCCATTATCGGTGCAATTCAGAAAAAATTCGGGTACACCATCAGTTACAGCAAGGCATACCAAGCAAAGAAGAAGATATTGGAGCATAGGTGGGGTACTTATGAAGCATCCTACCACAATTTACCTAGCTTGCTGCACATAATAGTTTAGATGAATCTTGGCAACTACTATGATATCAAGGACTATCCTTGTCAGGAGAAACCAGGCAAGCTTGTGCTTCAGTGGTCATTCTTGGCTTTGGGTGCCTGCATTGAGGCTTTCAAACTGTGTCAACTGGTCATTTGCATAGATTGCACTTTTCTCACTGGTAAATACAAATGAATAATCCTGACAGTTGTGGCAGCTGATAGTAACAATCAGTTACTTTCTTTGGCCATTGCATTTGTGGAGGGGGAGAATTGTGACAGTTGGTACTGGTTTCTTGAGAGGTTGAAGAACATGGTGGTGCAGGATGTGCAGAATGTATGTGTCATACACGATAGGCACAAAGGTATTTTGCAAGTAATTAATGACATGAAAGATAGTAGCCAAGAGCGATACAGAGTTCTATTGTGGCCCGATGTTAAGAGCAGGTGGTGCACTAGACACATGAAATCAAACTTCCACAGCTAGTTCAAGAACAAGGCTCTGTCTAAATTGTTCGAGCGGTTGTGTGAGCAGACTTAGTAGAAGAAGTTCGATACCATCCGGAAGAAATTAGATGACATGACAAAGAAGACATCAGAGGAGATAGCAAAGAGGCCAGTGAATCCTGAACCTGGAGAGGAGCCAATTTCTCTCGAGGATGTGGGATTAGATGGCCCTCAAGTTAGGCGCAGAAGAGGGCGTGCTGTGAAGACCTTCAGCCAGTGGATTCAGAATGAGCCTAAGGAGAAGTGGTGTCTCATGTTTGACGAGGGCGGAGCAAGACATGGGATAAAGACCACTAATTTTGCTGAGGTCTACAACTGTGTGCTTCGTGGGTCAAGACATCTTCCTCTAGTTGGCATCATTGAGTTCTTCATGTATCGTACAATGCAATATTTCTACGAAAGGAGCAAGGTAGTGGATGAGGTTCTGAGGAAGACTCAAATGACATACTGCACTAGAATGACTGAGTATTTGGACACGACTCAGAAAAAAGCACTTATGCACACGGTCACAGCGCAACCTTTGTACCAGTCTGCTGAGAATGAAATTATGTGGAGATATGAGGTTGAGTGCAAAGGGAAAATACGTCTAGGTCCAGCGCGTGAAAAGACGCAACAAGTGTGTGACCTTGGCAACCAAATATGCAGATGTTCATGCCGGAAGCCACAACTACTACACAAACCCTGCTCCCATGTGATCGCCGTATGTTATGAACTTCAAATTTTCAACTACCATAGGTACATACCATGGTACTACGACAAGCAAACTATTCGGAATATTTGGAATTGAACAATCCAGGACTACCTCGTGCAGAGTACTTTTACTGAGAACCCCAAAGAAAATGATGTGCACATACCAAATCCAGATCCTGAGATGTGCCAAGGTGTTGGAAGAAGGAAGAAGAAGAGAATTAGAAACAACATGGATGAAGCTGAAGCTGGACCTGCAGTAGTGATATGCTACAAGTGCCACAACACGGGCCACACGTACAAGAGGTGCACAGCTGCAAATTATGCTTGCAACGTACCACCTACGGCCAATGTGGGCTCATCAGCACCTTCAGGACTCTCCCAACCCCCATCAGGACGTGGACGCGTACGTGGACGTGGACGTGAGCGTAGCAACAATGCAGGATTCAGATGATCATAGTTGCTTGTAACGTTAGGGCATTTAATTATGGAATTTGTAATGTTCGAACTAATATTTCCTGTACGAACTTATGCATGGTATTGTATTTGAATAATTGAACTGCTATTTCGTGTCGCCTTAATTATGCTGTATGAACTTATGCTGATTCATTTTTATAATTTTGTTTATGATTGCAATTTATAATTTTGTCTATGATTGTAATAATTGTTCTCATCATGTTTTGCAAGTTTGCAATGGCCTCTTCAGGTCCTGAGTTGGACTTCGAGTTCCTCACCACGAGGAAGGACAAGGTCGAGGTGCCAAAGGGACCAACACTCCTATGTGCTTCTATGGTGACAACTGCAAGCTTGTCAAATGCAAGGTTCTTGGGTACGCCTATGGGATGAGGTTCTTCATGTGCGCAAACTATGCGCACGACCCGATCCAGCCTTTCGATCGCAACCTTAGAACCAAAGTAAGGACTTACTACATTTCTCGATTATTCATTTGTCATTTTTGTTTTATTATTTGCTGACATGTCTTTCAAAAAAGACTCCACCTCCTCTTTGTGATTTCATGCAGTGGCTAGATACCGATCAGTCTGAGTTCGACAAGAGCTACGTCGAGGAAGCGGGCCGTGATGCAAGGGAGAGGTGGTTCCGCATGGTTGAGTGGGAAAAGAGAGAGGAAAAAAAGGAGGAGGAGAAGGAAATACGCATTCGCCAGGAGATGAGAGAACGTGAAGCGGCCTAGGCCTGTGAAGCTGACAGAGAGAGGAAGAGGGAGAGGGCTCGCCGGGCCAAGGAAGCTGGGCCTGATGCCATCAGGAAGGGGAAATACCACTGTTGTACTCAGTAGACGTAGAGTATTAGTCGAACTGTATCTAATAATTCGGGATTTCATGACATCGTGATGTAGGGTCCTCGGTTTGTATCCTTAAGAACTTTAATCGAACTACATTAGAGTGTGTTTTCTCCGTTACATGTGTTTCGTTAGAGTCACGGTCATATGCAGAGTCGTTGTGTTTCCTCCGAGTCACTGACGTGTTCTCCTCCCACGGATCGACTGGCCCACAATGCGGCAGTGCCCTAGTACTAGGGTGTGTTTTCTCCGAGTCACTGCTTCGTTTCTCTTCTCACGGATCAAAGAGCCCACCACCCAGCCAGGCTCCTTCTTCTGCCTATATGTAGCACCATTCACTCCATTGCCTTCTTCTCACAGCATTCAACAATGACTTCTTGGAGTGGGGATGAACACAGTTTCGATCCTATGTTGTGGCATCAGCAATCTCCTGATTTCGTAGCTAATTTCCCATTGAAAGGCAAGAGTGACTTCAGATCGATGCGTGAAGTTAGAAGCTACGCACCGAAGCAAACAATGTTGTGGCCTAGGTGTTCGCACGGTGAGTTTTGCGTGATGCAAGTGTACGAGGGATGGAACAACTCCGGTCGTCGCTTCTGGCACTGCCCACATGCATGGGTAAGCAATGTTCACAAATTTGTTCATCATCTTTCTTTGGTTTGCTAACGTTTTCTTGCCTTTTGCAGTACTCCACCCAAACAGAGAACTGCGGTTTCTCGCAATGGGTGGATCCACCAGTTATTCACCCCTATCAAGAGTACATCGACTACATCGAGGACGTCGTCATCTACAACCTGAAGCGGGAGCTGTCGGAGGTATTGGCTTCCCCTGATCGATCGTACAACGCTGGAGACGGTCGATGCTGCAAATTTTCAACCTGCACTTGTGAATGCCACAAGAAGAACAGCTCCCCTCCACCTTCACCACCTCCACCCCCACGTGGGTACTACTACATACCATCGCAAAACTCCGGCGGGTCTTTGCTCTCCGGGCAGTTCTGGTACAACTAGATTAATTAGACCTGTTGTAATCAATTTTCTAAATTCCCTAAGACATGTTATCAGTACGTAAGGCGCTTTGTTAGGATTTTTTCGAGCGCCGTACATGCCATTGCAAAGGTGTGTGTTTTCTCTTCTAAATATTAAAAAAACCTACCGCCGTGGCCTACGGCGGTTGCATGGCCGCTGCCTGCCGCCGAGCAGCACCGGCAAACGCCGTCCCCGACCCCCGCGCGCTACGGCGTTTGGCCTAACCGCCGTGCGCTACGGTGGTGGAGCCCAAGCGCTGTAGCCCACGACGGCTGCCGTGGGCCATGGCGTTCCGTTGTCAAATTTGTAAAATTTTGAGATGATCGTATAATTTTGCAAAATGATTAAAAATAAAAATTCTAACTCTTCTTAAGGTCCATGAAAGCCCAATATAATCTACGAAGGTAAATTCACATAGGCCCATTAATCACCTATACGGTTCCCCCGTTATAGTGGGCTCGACGGCCCACACTCCCATTCCCCCTCTCCAAGGAAAGCGAACCCCATTCCGATCCTTGCCATCCGTGGCGCCGCCGCCGCCGCATCGCATCCCCGGACGCCGAAACCTAGCTCATCAATCCTCTCATCGCCACCTCTGACCTCTTCCCCTCCCAGTCTCCGTGCCCGTACCCCGCGGCGAGATGGCCTCGACATGCTTCCGCGCCGCCGCTCGCGTGGCCTCAGCCGCCAGCCGGTCGGCGGCCGCCGCCCGCTCCGCCCCCTTCGCCGCCGGCCGCGCCTCCACCTCCGCTGCCCGCCGCGCCCCGTTATTCTCCAGGTGACGGTCGCGGTTCCTCTCTCTCTCTCTCTCTCTCTCTCTCTCTCTCATTTTTAACCCTTGTTGCTGGCGCATTACTGCCGTGAGCGGCTTTAGCGCCGGATCTGTAATGGATGGACCGTGGCGGTGTGCAGGATACCGGTGGAGCTCGGGTGCTGCGCGGGGTTGTCACTGCTGCCGCTGCACAGCGCGGTGGCGGCGGCCAGGCTGACGTCGCGGCTGAGCACGGACTCGAGCTGCCGCGCTCTCTCTCAGGGTATCCTCTGTCGCACCTATCCCGGGCTTTAACATCGTAAGATTATGCTCTTGTCTGTGATTGCTTTCCATTTGGGTGAGAACCACCGCGTTCGTGTATTTTGTTTTCCTTCCGTCGTGGGTAGATTCATAAGTTCGGTGCGTGCTTAAGAAACTGGTGTGCTTGTTGATCTGCCCAGAAATAAATGCCACTTATTGTTCTGCTCCAACAGCAAAATACAAGTATCATCCTAACCATTTTAGCTGACCAATGACCGTGTTCAACAAAAACTATCTCCATTTCCGTGAATGTTGTCTGCTGCTCACTGCAATGCTTAATACATGGTTGGTTTATGGTCCCTGAATTGAAAGTCCATGTAAAAAATGAAGCCTTGACTGCTGAATGCTTGCACCTATCATTTGATGAAATTCCCTATTCTCATTCGGTCTTTCCTCCCACGAGGACAATTTTCTTTGATATGTAGGAATAAGGCTGCAGCAGATTACCTAGTAAATTTGTTGATTACAGTCTCTGTTGTGAGGCTGTTTAATTGCTCAAGATGTGTATGTTCATGCTCCAAAGGGAAAATTTCAATCACTGCTTTGTATGGCAAGACAAGATAGTGTTTTGCATGCCATGACGACTCGTCAAATTAACTTATTCAAAAATATTCTTTCGTGAGTTGAGGTAAATTAAGTAAGAAATTTGGTTTCTGCAGGCACTGCTGCAGGCACATGACCTTGCTAGTTCTTGAAAGATTTTACGGGGAGCTTGCTGTTTTGCTTCATACTATCATGAAGAATGAGTACTTAACATGCAAAATTGTAATAGGAGACTAGAGTTATGTTATTTAGCTAGAATTACTAGCTGCCTCTGTTGAGGAATACCTTGATGCAATAATGTGGCATCCTTTTTTAATGTTTTACACGGTAGTTGATCATTTACTTGAGTCAATTTCCGGGTGCAATGCTGAAATTATTGTTTATGTAAGCTTGTTCTGGTTTCTTCCTTTCCTTTTTACATTTTTATTTGAGACTCCTGTTTGCATCTTGAGAGAGCTGCATGCTTGCTTGATATTTTTATTCAATAGAGAGTTTCAATCTGGTCGCCGTTGTAGTTTACCATATGATCACTCTTCTTTTCTCAGATGAAAATGATGGTACGTGAAACATTTACGCAATGTCTTAAGGTGGGTGCTTGGATATTTGGCAATGATGCAGCAACCGCATTTTAGTCATAGAGCTTATGATTTAGAGCCAAACTTGTATATTCTTTTTTGCTACTGTGGTGGCTCACACGCAATGCAACACTGTATGCTTACAATTGAAGAATGATTAAATGTCCAATCCTCTGATGTATGCTTTATTTTTTTTTGTTTTTATATAGAGATGGGTCTATCTGTACGAAGGTGATAAACCGCTGGAAGACCTGCCCATGTCATGCTATTGGACTGAAATGTTTTTTGTAGGGTAGTTATCTAAATGAACGCCTGCAGCAGTACTCCTTTTTACTCTATCTACAATCTTGGCTACATAAGGTTGTTCAAGGTTTTGAGCTGATGCCTTGTGAAATCCTTTGATAAATAACATGCAAGGACGATGTCTGAGCTGTATTTGCTCAGTACAATGCCAAACGTGATTCTGTTATAATGCTAGAGAAGGATGAACTGACAATTATGTTTATGATTTGGTATTGTTGCATATGCTATCGGTTTCTTTAAATTGGGTGAATGGGATCGCCATGGAATACTTGGAACATCGAAGTTACCCTTTGGTTGTTTGCTTCAGTTTTGTATACCTTCGAACGGAAGTCTCAGTATGTGTTTGTATCAGGCATCGGAGTTGTTCAGTTGAGTTCGATCAGATGGAGTTTTCGGCTTTTTAGCTGCATGGTTATGGTTGAAGTTGAGCTTTCAGTTTCTGTCTAATAATCGTATACATGATGTCACGATCGAAAGAGGGGTTGCCATTCTGTGTCTCGCCGCCGTGTGTCGCGGATCAGCTTCACCTCTCCCTGAGATGGAGCTGCTTGCATGGCGAAGAACTCCCTGAGATGGAGCTGCTTGCATGGCGAAGATCTTTAGTTCTTTACCTTTTGTAATCCCAGTGCCATCGCGAGTGCGTCTCTAGGTCCTAGAGTCGCCTTATCTCCAACCCGGCTCACTAGACTGGTGCTGCTAGGCTCGTGCAATGCGCTCTTCCTCCTTGCTCCTGCGCCGCAGGGCTTCCAGCCGGCGAGTCCTGAGCTCAGCCACAGTACGATTTTGCTTTCGACTCGACCGCCATCTCGCATCACCATGTGTTTCACCGTGGAGATCTCGTCGGAGACTGCTGGGAGGTGCCGCGAGCCCATCGTCTGTTGTTCCACCCGTCGCTTCACGTATGTGCAAATATTTAGGATGGCAGGTTTCAAAATGGATTGTTACTGACTTGGGATCAAAATGAACATTTTCCCAGAACCTTTTATCATCTTTCGGTTTGTAACTTGTAAGGTCTAGTTTGCTCAAGGCTAATAGACCTGTGTTCGCTTGGGATAATCACGTCGTCCATTTGATTGGGTTTTGTGTTCCGGGCAGGGCAATGTGGGCGGACTCGACGTCCTCCTAATCTACATGTTCAAATCCGTCAAAGTTTACATCTTCTTTTAAACTGTACGTCATAAATCTGTCGAGTAGAACAGGGACATCCAAATGGATATCTACACATTGCAGAAGTTTCACACAAGAACATTATATAGTGCATATATTGTTGGAATAGTTTGGGTAGGCTCAGACAGTCAGACCAAAGAAGATAAAATCTCGTAAGCAAATGTGAATAAGCACTGTTCATCACATCATACTCATAAAGTTGATTTACTGTTCTACACTAACACAGCAAAGTTGTCAATTTACACCCCCAGTTACCGTTCAACATACAGGAAACTACCTTAATTCACCCCCAGTTGTTCTTGTCATGTTCAAAACTTCCATCATCAAGAATGGGTAATCACCAATATATCCTCTTCCTTTTTCTTAATACGCTACTCACCAATTTCAAGTTTTAGTGGCTATTTCATTCATACTGCTCTTGCCACGCGGGCATAACCAATAGCTTTCACGGTTTCGCAAACTAGCTTCTCTGGGACAGGCAGAAATGAAGACCTGGATCACAGAAAAGCCAGTGACCAGGGGAGCTTTCCTGTCCTTGACATCTTCGCCAGTGCTCTCTCAACACCAGCTATCTGCTTGGAAATGGCTGCCTGCTCCCTGACTTTCTTCTCATCAGCTTTCCTTTGTGCACGCTTTATCGCCTTTTGCATCTTCTCTCCCGCTTCCGCCCTCTTCTTCGCCAACTCCAACTGTTTTCAATTGTGGTACAAAAGAGTGTAAAATTAGGAGAGGATCCTATCCGTTTCAAATAGAACTACTCTTGTCAAGCATACCTCAGTGTTTCTCATCTTCTGCCTGGCTTTTGCGATCTTGTTCCTCTGCCAATCATCAATATCGGCTTCTTTCCTTTTCAGCCTAATTAATTTAAGTAAGATCAGTAGTGATCTGAGTAGTAAAAGAAAATAAAAAACCTGTAGGTTATTAAATTCAATTTTCAGAATTAGCGCATAGTGACTACTCACAGGAGTTGATATTTTTATATCCACACCAATAATGAATTGAGCTTGTTACTTCAAACACAATTTCAGGCTAACAGGCCATTTGAAAAAAAGATATGATCACAATAGCAATACAAACTAGTTATACTATAGTTCTTTCTCTGAGTAAGTTCAAATTTACTTGCTAACAAGTACCAAGTTTAGATGTTATAGAAGATGAGATAAGAAGGATTACTTTTCTATGAGTTTTGCAACCTGTGCATCCTTCCAGGCAACCAACTTGGCATGGACAAAATTGCCTTGGGGTTTCAACATGGAGCTCGGGAGTCGTCTCTCCATCCTAGGCCCTGCACCTGGACAGCTCTCACCATCTGAATCGCCAAATGCACGATCACTATGGTTGCTACCCTCAAAGGCACCATCAGACTCAAAATTCCAACCACGAGCTGCAACATACATGATTGTCTCAAAGTTCAGATTATGCTGAAGATCTGATTAACCCCATGAGATTCAGGCCAATACCTGAGGATATACGAGATGACACGGTCTCATTCTGCCAGTCCTTTTGATCGCCTCCCTCATCTTCCCCTTCACTAACTTTGGGCAACCTCCATTCGTTGATAGCATCTATTGCACTCACACGTTGGCGGAAATTATGTGAGGAGCGAACTCGTCGCATCAACCTAGCTGGTGTGGCCTTGTGGATGAACCTTGGAGGCACTTGGTTAGCCCCGTCAACTGCAGATTTGAAATTGGTTTATACAACACGCCCTGCAAGTAAATGTGCATTTGATCTGTGAATGAAGAGACAAGTGAAAGGTGCTACCTCTGGTATCCAGCCTGGGTGTCTGTATTCTCATGTTCCGTGGTGTAGCAGAAGGCTTCATGAAATCTGCTCTGGTTGGCAGCCTCCCTTGCTCTTCTTCCTGCAGTAATATATTCGGATTATTAATGTCTGCTTCAGTCTGAGTTGGGAAGGACCAGATGGATAGAGAAAATAGCAAAGTTCAGATAGAACTGGGAGCTGCATGTAACAATTGGATGTAATCAGACACTGAATAATCCAATTTTTATTTGATGGCACCGAAGCTAAGGAAATAAGTGCAACAATCAAGACGAGTGAGTAAATATTACTTGAATTTTGGCCCTTTCAAGAATTGCCAAACAGAAATGCTATGCGGAAAAAACCAAATCGTCAAAATTTCAAGCTTTGCTGCTTGTATAAGTTAATTAGACTGGGAATTTCCAGACAATTTCACTACTCCAGCAACATTTACTAATATAGGATTTATGAAAAAAACTGAGACAATGGTACAAATTGATCCGTTTGTTCCTACTAGGCATGGATGATACTGGGAAACTCCATCCAAGAAAACATCTACGCTAGAAAAAATATCACAATTTATCGGCGTATTCCAACAGCATTCAAGAACCGAGAACTGATAAGTACGCAATCAAGATCAAATGCAGGCCAAATCAAGAACCAAGAACCACGGAACCACCTCCATCTCGAGCAAGAACATGTGCGGAGCAACGCGATAGGGAACCAAGAAGGCAAGAACACGAAGACTGACCATCCGTGGCGTGACGAACGAGGAGGCGTCGTCGCCGCCGTGGGGCTCGCGGTCGTCCCCGCCGCCGCCGCCGCCCCCGCCGCCGTGGCTGCTCACGGGGCTGCAGATCGGGGACGGCGACGCGGGGCGGTGCTTGGTGAGCGACCCGGCGCTCCACGCGGCGCAGCTTCCGTAGGACGAGGCCGGGCGGCGGCCGTAGTGCCCTCCGCGCCCGCCCATGGCGGCCATGGCGAGCAGCATCTGCGTGCTCCGCCCCACGGAGGCCTCGACCTGGGGCTCCGGGTCCGGCTCCGCATCGGCGGCGTAGCACGGGGCGCCCCGCGAGGCCTCGGAGCGGGCCGGGGAGGAGCCCGGCGAGACGCGGGAGGCCGCGGTGGGCTCCCCGATGCAGGGGAGCGGGATCGGGAGCGGGGGCAGGTGGTCGGCGCGGCGCATGTTGGTGCTCCCGCAGGAGGAGACGCCGTCCAGGACGGGGAAGGGAACGGGGACGGGCCCTGGGGCTTCCGCCATCTTCTTGGCTTCTTGCTCTGCTCCTTCACCCTCCCTGCCTCGTCTGGTTAGTTGCAGTTGCAGAGCGCGCGCGCGCGTTGTGTTTGTGCCTTTGATCCCTTGAGGAGGGATATTTAACTTTTTATCATTATAGTGAAGGGCGTCTCTCCAGATAGCATCTTTCTGATTGCCACTACATTTTTAGCATATGAGAAAGAAAATGCATACAAATTTACCACTTTTGCTCGCGTGGCGTGCCAGCGTGGCTCTCCAGCTCGGATCCGTCCCCACACGAAGTGACAATTGACCTCCTTTGCCCTTGCCTCCTCTTTCTTCCTCTCCCCTGTCGAGCTGCCAGCGCCGCCCTTCCTCCTCGGCGCCGCCACCGTGGCCCCGCTATCTGCCTCCTCCCCTTCCTCCTCTGACGCCGCACCAATGGATGACCGCTCCTCGTCCTCCGCCTCTTCCACCATCTCCAGCACGAACAACCCCACTCGGTGTGCCGCGCAACTGCCGCTGGGCTGCACGCACTTGCGGCTGGACAGCGAGGCAGCACGGAGCAGCGGGGGCACGCAATGACCGGCAGAGCTCCAACGGGTCGGCGTCGGTGGGCAGGTACCGAGGTCGAGTTCCGGCGCACTTCGGCGAGCTCCGGCGGCGCTCCCAAGAGCGCGCTCTAGCAGGTGAGCGGCGAGGTTGAGCTTCGGCTGGCGGGCGGGCGGCAGTCGAGGGCGAGCTCTGTCGACGGCTGGTTGGCTGGCGGGCGCCGAGGCCGTGCTCCGTCGACTAGCGGTCGGGCGGGCTGGCGGGCGGCCGAGCTTCGGCTGTCGACGGAGCACTACCCTGAGCCGATAGATGAGCTGGCGCAGGGTGGAGAGGTTGGGGTCACCGGCGAGGAGCTCGTCGGCGCACCTCAGCGCAGACCCGGTACCCTCGCCGGCGAGCTCTTCTTTCCCTGCTCAACGGTGTAGTGCGGGAGCGCCGTTGGCTGGAGGTTGAAGACAACCTTACACATGGGTCCCACGTGTAAGTGAGAGGAGAGAGGAGAATAGAGGAGAGAGCAAAGGGTAGGAGAGACATTTTACACTCTTTGCTGACTTGGATCCGAGGTGGAGAGCCGTGCTGGCGTGCCACGCGAGCAAAAGTGGTAAATCTGTATGCATTTTCTCTCTCCTATGCTAAATATGTAGTGATAACCGGGAAGATGCTATCTGAAGAGACGCCCTCCACTATAATGGTAAAAAGTTAAATATCCCCCTTGAGGATGACGACAACAGATGGAGACGAGCCAGGGGGTTCATGTCGTCGAGTCGGACGTGTGTGCGGGCTTTACATCATGCAATAGGTTTCCAGGTCTTGGGCCTTCTGGCTGTAAGGCTGTTGGGCCGGGGCGGCGGGGGACATATTGATGAATTTTTTTCCTCAATTTTGCAAAAATAAATACCTCTCAAAATTTTTTGCAAAACTATACTCTTGCCCCCGTGTGGTACGACGGTAGGGCCTGCAAACGGTAGGGGTACAGTCTGTTTTCAAAAAATTATAACTTTTTTGTATGAACTCGGATGGAGGTAGACTTTATATGAAAATTGTAGCTTTCGACGAGATCTACAACTTTGTAGTTCAAAGTTTTTTTATTTGAAGTCATCTTCATACTCACCACACGGCAGTTGCAGGCGCTACAGTACACCCGCGTGGGGTACGACGGTAGAGGTGCTACAGTACCGTACCGCCATACCACACGGCGGTAGGGTATCGGTTTGCAAATTTTAAGAGGCATTTATTTTTGCAAAATTGAGAGAAAAAAATATATAAAAAATTCCTGACTGATGGGCCCGCCTTTGCAGCAGTTGTGAAGCACCTAGTATCCCTCCCTAGAGCAGAGAGCAGCTCACGCACGTTAGCACAGATACAGAAATCAACAAAACGTAGGCAAGTAACAGAAATAAGCTTGTCGTAGATTGTTACCGACTACAGCTACTAGTCAGCTATCAAGTCAGACCGTTAGACACGGCAGCAAATTTCGGTATTGTAGAGCACATTTGCATTATAGGACAGAGAGCAGCTCATGTTACAGAAATCAACAAAGCGTAGTCAGACTGTTAGACACGGCAGCAAAGACAGCGAAATCACGTGCTGTAACCATAATCTTCTGAATGTTCTATCCAGTTAATCAATAATAACTAACAAAGTCTGTAAAATTTTATGAAGGAATGCTTTTGGTCATACATAAATACTCTGGACAGGTTCTTCAGAGCAAATCTCAGCTTGTCAGTTACAACTCAGGTACAAACACAGTACTTCTAACTACCAGGTTCCGACTAGTTATGATGTGTCTTTGATCTGAACGAAGAACGGGTGCCAGACTTCGCGTACGGCCCCTCCTTTGAGTATCAAGATATGCGGGCTGCCTTTGGTCTCAAGTCGATGAATTTAGCTTCTGAGCACGAAGAACTTTGCAGGAGCGTGCAAAGTTCCTGACTACCAGCAATCCAACTAAGCAGCACCACCTGCTGAATAGTTGAGCACCTTCCCTTTGATCCGTTGGTGGGCTGGTAAGATCTGCTGCAAGAAAGGTCAATCCTTACGGGACAGATTACAGGTGAAGCGCATCGCAGCGAATGGAGCACCAGGATGATCAGACTTCATACCCTTTTGAAAAATACCCTGCCCTTCTTCCCCATTCCGGTCCCTACGAGGCTCGCAGCAAGAAGTGACTTGTTGTCGGGCCGCCACTTCAGCTCTTTGAGATTGGAGAATAGTTCTGAAAGGGCAGGTGTTATTTCCTCATCCTTGATTTTATTGCAGGAGACAACTTCTAGGTTCTGCAGGTCACTCCATGAGGTGATCACTGATTCTAGACCTCGAGTTGTTAGTAGTGAGCACCTTTCTAATGACAGGAATTTTACTCTCCTGCACAAGATGAAAACATGACTAGGGTTAGGCACAATCCTGTACCAGGTCTCATAAATAGTATGTTTATACACATATAACTAATCCTCTACGCTACAAATATATTGGTACGCCACATATCACTCCAATTCTATTTTGCAGGTCACACTCTGGCATTTCCAATGAGGGAAGATATAAATATCCAGATGAAAGCTAAGAACTGTGGCTACTAGCCATTCCTTTCCCTATTCCACTGAGTTTTGATAAGTAAAGCAACAAGAGTAAGTACAACTTTTTTATGCAAACTCAGGACTGTGTTGTTTTGCAAGCCCCTACTATGAAAGTGGAGAGATGAGAAGGAAACAAAAGCCAAGTATTTTACTTACATCAACAATGAGAGACCACAAAACAAAAATTGGGACACAGCTCAAGAAGAATCGAGATCAAAGGCACAGAGTAAAGCACACATGTAAATATGGGTCCCTAATTACACATGCAAGTTTACTTACAAATGGTACATGTTTACACCCAGATCCCATTAGGCTAGACATGGTCACATTTGTGCACAAATAGCATAGTAAACTAATAACTTCATGCAGGACAGAGACAAAATTATCAAAGTTAGTAGCTTACACAGCTAGATTAGTAGACGAAGTACTGGAACATTGTCGATTCTTGCCCTTTTAGAACACTAACAACCAGGAAGCCTAAGAAGATTGTTTAGCCATATATCAAATAGATAAATAAATCATATACTTCAGTATCGACACGACTAATTCTTGATTGCTCTGAATAGTCATGTTATAATGTTTGGTTTATGATTTTTGGTGGAAGCTAAAGATGACTTGTTTGCTATCTTAATCAAACCCCCACTCATTCAGGTTTCTCTTATATACGTCGTGTTTTACACTGTCATTATTTAGTCAAATTCCCAGTGCCATACAGATATTCCAAAGGCTATTATATATCAAAGTTATACAAAACATGAGGCTCTGGATATCATTGGCTATATAAACTGCCATGGCCCACAGAGGAGGAACAATAGTTATGAGGTGCTGGTGTGCAGCAATATGGCTTGGTACACACAACTAAACAGATTTTCAAAATTGATGGCTCATGTCAGCATTCTGCAATTGAGATGTATATTTTTCTTCCCCAATTTGACAAAAAGCACACTATCAAATTGTAGTTGGGCACCAAATGCCTAGCTGCAGTGCTTGTTCCAGGGTCACACAGAGGTACAGCAACATCACTAAACATATAAAATATGCTAATGAAGGATATCATAGTGCAGATGTTAGAAGGTTTGCAAATAACCATGATGTGCAACCAAAGTGGCAAGGCAATCTTTATTTTTCAATTGCCAGAGAACAAGTGGGGACTCCAAACACAGAGGGGTCCATGAGTTCCCAGCAATCAAACTATAGCCTTACTCCAACACCTACCAATAGAGGGCCTAAACGTCATGTAACATAGCATCATTTGTTGCCAGCATGTCACAATCATAGAATAAACATAAATCAGGAGGAATGAAACAGTCAAAAGCACAAAACTGTCACCATTATCCAATCATTAACTACATCAAGAAACCAGTTATAATACACTTAGCAATTAGATTGGTGGTTCTAGTACCTGCATAGGCCAACCAAGGTGAACATATCGTCTTCCAGGCCCCAGCAATTCTGGACCTGTATCTCACGGGCACCCTCACAGACCAAAAAGAGGGCATGGAGGGCGCGGCGGTCATTCAGGAGGCAGCGGTGCAGCTGCAGGCTCTCGAGCGTGAGGCAAGCCCCAAGATGTTCTGCCGGCCCGGGATCATCGTCAATCCGGCTGCATCCCTGCAAGCGCAGCGTCTTGAGGTTCCCACAGAAAGCGAGCGCAGCAAGCCACCCGCCATCCATCCTGTGGTCGGCGATGGTGAGCTCCTCAAGCATCGCACAGCAGCGCCCCACAGCCGCGATGCCATCATAGCTCCCCTCGCAACCCACAAGCTCCAGCTTTACCAACCGCTTGCAGCCATGGGCGAGGATGGTGAGGCCGATGTCGGTGACACCACCACCCTCGCCGGGGCCGTAAAGGGCAGGAGCCACAGCAACGATGCGGAGGATCTGGAGGTGCGCGAAGGCGGAGACCGGGCGGAGGGCGAGGTCGGTGCAGCGGTGGAGCTCGAGCTCCTGCAGCGTGGGGCATCCGCCGGCGATGGCCATGAGCCCGCCAGACTCGGCGGCGGCAGTGGCGGAGAGGCGGCGGAGGTTGGGGAAGCTGGCCGCGACGGAAGCGAGGCCCCGGTCGAGCGCGTCGTCGTCGAGGAACCGGCAGGCGCCGAGCGGCGGGTCAGCGCTGGTGTCTAGGGTTAGCGAGACCGCGGCGCAGGTGAGGAGCGGGGCGGCGGAGGCTGCGTGCTGCGCCCCGGCGGTGGGCGCGGCGATGGAGGCGGGGAAGAGGTCGAGGTCGGCCAGGTCCGGGAAGCGGTAGGGGAGGCGGTGCGCGACGAAGGCCCAGTCCCGCACGGCGAGGCGGCGGCGGAGGCGGCCCGCGAGGCGCGTCCAGCGCCTGCAGACCAGCGAGGCGGACCCCGTGAGGTGGGGCTCTGGGAGGCAGGCGAGCACGCGGAGGAGCAGCGCGTCCGGGAGCGCTAGGGTTTGGTCGGGCTCGGGCGGCGGCGCGGCGGCCGCCATGGTGGGGCGCGCGCGGAGGCCGGGCGTGTTGTCCCCCGCCAGCCACAGGTCGGGCCAGCCCTTGAGCAACTGGCGCTTGCCGAGGCCGAGGTCGCCGAGGCAGACGCCGCCCGCCTCAGGCATCTACCGCGCCCGGCTCGGCTGCAGCGGGTGGCGCGGGCCCGGCGCCGCGCGGCCGCATGGGGCGTGCAGGCGCGGCGCGGGGCGGGCGCGGGGGTCTCTGATTTGGGGGAGTTGGGTTGTTGGGAGCAGACGGGGTGATTCCGGCGGAGCGCGGCGGGCGTTGGGGATCTGAGAGGATTCGAATGCGAGCCACCGCCCGGGGTACTTGGTTGTGGGGTTTTGGGATTTGGAAATTGGCGTTGCCTTTGCCGCTTGGCTTGACGACCTCGGGCGCGCGGGGGCGCGGAGCGGGGGATAAGAGACGACCGCCGCGCCGAGTTCAGGGTTCGCCGCTTCAGAGAGTGGCGTTGGTTTGGCGGTGACCGGTGAGGAGCGTGTGGTGGTGGCCCGGTGGGGTGGATGGGGGCAAGGCAAAGCAAAACGTTCCCTTTTGAAATCCTTGTCTGGGCGTGCAACGTGGCCTTTCGTTTGTTCCGTTGCTCGGCACTTGGGGTCGGGGTGGGCGCTCGTGCTGCGCAGCGGATTATTTCTCGGTGAAAGCTTCGTTTTTTCGCGGTACGAAATGGACTGCGTCCTTGTTTCTTCCGTTCACGGGCTGTCTGCAATTATCTGGCCTTCGCTTGCTGAGAGACCGTGAGATTAGCTGATGATTAGGTGTCTTCTTACTACCAAAAACAAGTCTACTTGCGGTACGATGAGGCATCGCCGAGCCTGTTGGGTGTGCTCCAGGCTCCAGCATTCTGTTGAGCTCTACTTCACCTTTTCTTGGAGTGTAGTACGCGTTAAGTGGTTATTCAACTTATGTTTCTTTTTTTAAAACGATGTTTCTCCTTTTTCGGATCAGTGAATTTCTTTTTGAGATTACTGCGGATCAATGAACTGGTCTCTTTTTTGGCGAATAGTTGGCTCAGCTCCTTCCTGCCACGTCTGCGGGGGGCTCCTATACCGGAGGGTAGATATTAGTTTGAAACTTCCAACCCATCTAAGATTGCTAGTTAGTAGTTTCCGCTCATAATTATTAAATAAAAAATATTGCAATATTTTTCTTTTCAGAAATATTATAATATTTTTCAAACAAAAAATTTTACCAACATTTTTTCACCAATGTTACCAACATTTTTTCATAAACATTTTAAAAAATGTTGCTAACATTTTTAGTCTTGACGACATTTTTTCATCAACATTTTTTAAAAATGTTGCCAACATTTTTTCAACATTTTCCTGAAATGTTACAATAATTTTTTTCAACATTCTTCTCAGGATCCGGCCACCACCAACTGTTGGTGGGGGGCCGACGGCAGCGGGGTCGGCCGAGGGCAGTCGCGGGGAGGGCGGCGGCGCCACTGCTCCCTCCCGCGAATCCGGCCGGCGGTGCCCCTGCTCCCTCCCGCGAGGCAATACGGGGTCCATGGCGGCGCTCCGGCCGGCGGCAGCCGCGGCAGGGGCATCGGCGGCGCGCACGGGGAGGAGCGTCGGCGACCGGCCCGGCGGTGCGGTGGTTAGGGCCGGCGGGGGCGGCGCGTGCAGGTCACGGGAGGAGATGATGGTATAGGGTTTTGATGTATTAATGGTTATTATTTGTTGCACGAATCTCAAATAATGAAAGTTTTATCACCAAATTACCTTCCGGAAGATATATTATAAGTTTTCCGGTCTGGGGCACTTGCTGGGGGCTCCTATCTCACTTCCGGAAGTTGGATAAGGAATGAAACTATAAGCCCATTAGAGCCCATCAACTCCTTCTTCCTTCCACCTCCTTCTTCTTCCTCCCGTCGCCTCCTTCTTCCCCGGCGAGCCTCCGCCCCCGCTGCCGCCTCCACCACCCCGGTTGGCGGCTCCCCGCCGCCGCGCCGCCCGCCCGCGACCCACCACCGCCCCCGCCCTTCCTAATCCAGCCTTCTTCTTCTTCTTCTTCTTCCCCGGCGAGCCCCCGCCCCCGCCCCCGCCACCATCCTGGCCGGCAGCTCCGGCGCGCCTCGCCGCCCCCGCCGCCAGTCACCGGCCCACCGCCGGTCCGACCCCGCGCCGGCCGGCGGTGCTACCGTGCCGCCTCTCCTCCGCCGCCGGCCGAACCACCGCCGCCGCCGCCGGTCCTCCGGCTCCCCCAACCTCCCTCTAAGGTCGCCGGACATGGAGGACCCGGACCCCGAACCCGAACCCCGGAAACCATAAACCTAAAGCCGCCGCCTCGACCACCGCCCCCGGCCGGCGGCGACGCGCCCCCGCCCACCTCCCACCCCTCCGCGCGAGGTCACTGTGTTGGCGACGAAGCCCGCTCGGGCAGCAGCGCGGGGGAGGTAGGGGGAAGAGAGAAGGTGTGCTAGGGTTAGGAGTGGAATCCGATGACTGTGGTAGCTCACACGAATCTTGACGAAGTGGAAGATTCAACCCATTACTACCTTCCGGAAGACAGATAGGATTCCCGGCACTTGCTTGCCCACTCTTTATGCTGCTTCAGCCGCAGCTGCACGGCCCAGCTCAGGCCCGACACTTTTTTTCCCACTTCTCTAAGACTTTAACCCCCAATTAACAGGCCACAAAACGTAGGCTGGGCCTTTCGGCTCACAATGGCAACGGAAATTGCGGCCAGCAAGAGTTTTTTTTTTTTGAAAGGAAGGATTACAATGTATAGCAAAGAAAAGCGACAGAAGGCAAAAGAAGGGAAGTAAAGTATTACAAAGAAGAGATCCATGATTCCTTGATTCCATAGCAGGAAGAGAGTTTGGTTTAACTCTTAAAAGCATCATCGAAAATTCGCTGATGAATTTCTCTCTGCACCTATCAACCGTGGGGTCAATCTCCAGTCATTTCTTGTTGTCCAAATGCTCTAGCCCATAAGAATAATAATCTCCATAAAGAAAGAAACCCCCAAATCGTACCTCTTATTCAGTTGGAGTTTCGCGAGTTTCGCAGCCAACCAGCCCCGCTACGTCGCCCAGTTTTTGCGTCCATCTGATAGAGCGGATCGGGCGGCCAGCATGCTGCCAGACGCGCGTGGAAAGTTGCAAAGGAGCCCTCCGATTTTGTGTTAATTTGTTTAGGATCCAGAGCTACCCTTGCGCTACAGTAAAGATGCGTGATTTGCTTTCGAAAAAACCCTTGAGTTCCAAAATATTTGTCCACCAAGAAGACGAAATTCCGAAATTGTGTCATTTTGCAGAAAACCACCCGCCGTCGCTTTTGCAAATAGGTCCCCCACCGCCCCGCCGCCCCTGCACGTTCTTATCCCGATCCCCTCTCTTTTCTTTCCCTGCCGCCCGCTCTCGCTTCCCCCGCCCACCCACGCCGCCGCCCACATCGAGATCTTTCTTCCCTGCCGCTCGCCCTCACCGTAGGCCGCTGTCAGGGTTTGTTACCGTCGGCAAGTAAATTTATAAGAACGCGTGTGCCGATCCGCACGGTAGCACAAGAGACACTCGAGGTTATACTGGTTCGGGCCTCCGGAGAGTAATACCCTACGTCTAGTCTGAGAGGAAGTGTTTTTTATGCTCGGGAGTTTGTAGTAGGGGGTACAAACAAGTCGGGAGAGGGTTTCGAGCCCAAGTCCCTGGAGTGTGAGTGGTTCTTGTAGCAGGAGTCTGCGTACGTGAGCGTGTGAGTGCTTGCGGTGTTTGTATGAGATGAGATGTCGATACTAAGTGCGTGTGGGGGTGAAAACGAACGTGTCTTGTATGTGCCTCTGTCCTTCCCTTTTATAGTCGCAAGGGAGAGGCTCAGGGCGGTTACATCGAGTATGTGAGCTGGTCTAAGGTGTCCTTCTTTGCGTCGGGTTGTCAGGCCGCAGTAGCGGCGAAGAACTGTTTCGGTGCTCCAGGTGACGGTGTAGATTCCTCCTGAGTCGTGCGCCCCAAGCAGCCGTCCCGGCCCCCCCGCACCCTTCTTCGAGTAGTTAGTCGGGTACAGGAGGCAGGGTACGTATCCTGATCCCGTCAGTGGATCAGGGGCTTCTCTTTTCTGGGTACTGTGGAAACGGAGTAGCCTGCACCGCGACGATCGAGGGATAGGTGACGGCTTGCACTGTGCCGTTCGTGACACAGCATTTCCCGTGCCATCCGTAGTACGATACGTACCGCCCCTGCTGGGGAGCGGCAGGAGGATCCGTCCTCTGACATCAGATCGACTTGGCCAGGGTGAACCAACGCGGGGAGGTTGGCACGTGGCGCGTCGCGCGCCTGGGTATCAGGGGGCACTGATGGGGCCCGTGTACCTGCAACCTTGACGGCCAAGTTTTGAACTGGTCGGAGGTGGAAAAACTACTCATGCGAGTAGGTAATCTACGCCTCGTTTCCCGATGCTTAGGGCGTAGTGTGTACTGTACCGTACGTTGCCCAGCGTCCCTTACGTCGTTTGCAGTACGATGGACACTGTGTCGTTCGTGGTAGGGTTTGACGAATCCGTCCCCTGACACCGAATTGGTCGGGCCCGGGCGGACCGCGGCGGTGGTGCGGCCACATGGCGGCGCGCGGGGAGGTGTGCGCGGAGATCCCGGGATCTCGATCTGGTGTGGACCCACGCGCCCCGCGCCTTCCTTGTGAAGCCTGCGCGGACCGGCGATGGAAACTACTCGTGCGAACGAGTGGTCGTAGCCGCGAGGCGGAAATTACTCGTGCAAGTGAGTAGTTGGGAGTGGATGTGGAAACTTGTCGTACGGGCCGCCACGTACTCGGGGGAGAGGGTGCGGGCGGCCGTGAGCCGCCTGCCTTCTGGCCCATGGCGGAAACAGGTTGTACGGGCCCTCACGTGCTCGGGCAGCGTAATACTTGTTGTATTAGCTACCGAAGCATGCCGTACGTGGGTCCGTACTGCGTTTTTTAGGGGTCTTGGTGGGCCCTGGTCCATGGCCTCGTCAGTAGCCCCCGAGCCTGGTGAGGGAGTCGGAGACTCGCTCCCAGGATCAATTGTCATGGAGACGAGGAGACTTGTTGTGTTTTCTCCGGTGGGGACGCGCGAGCGGACCCGCGGGTAGTAGCCCCCGAGCCCACGGATAAGTCGGAGACTTGTGCGTGGGGTTAAATGCTGGACTCTTGGACAAGTCGGAAATTTGTGGCTTGCCGTGGGGTAACTGGCGGAGATCTCGCGCTGGTCACGAGATTTTCGGGCCCCACTTCGGGTGACGTGGCGGCACGGTCGTGGGCGGCTGGCAGTAGTGGGGCGCGCCTTTTGAGGGGCGACGCTTCGGCGGATAGAGGACGTGGCCCGAGGCGGCCTGGGCATTAACTGGGGGGGAAGTAATCATTTCCCCCCTTCATATACTGCGGCCGCTGGCCAAAATTTCCCCTTCCGCTTCCTTGTGCTCTCCGCCGCCGTCGCTTCTTGCCTTTGCTCCCATACTCACCGCGCGCAAGCTACAGAGCTCACCTCGCCTTCCCCTGCAAGACGGAACCGCCCACCGCCGCCACCACGGTCGACGTGATGTCGAACTGGTCTTCCTCGATGGTGACCTGGTCCAAGCTCGACCGCCTCGCCGCCGACGGCATGCTGCCGCCGCTGACCAAAGCGGTAGAGTGGAGGGTGCCTGGGCCGGAGCGCAGCCCCCAGCCCCCAGTGGGGTATGTGGTCTCGTTCGCGCTGTTCCACGAGCGAGGCTTCTCCGTCCCGGCGGGGTGGTTCATCCGTGCCGTCCTCGAGGAGTACGGCTTGGAGCTCCACAACCTCAACCCGAATGGCGTCCAGCAGATGGCAGCATTCGAGGCCTTGTGCGAAGGGTACTTGGAACAGGGAGCTCATTGGGACCTGTTCCGGTACTTCTACAAGTTTGTCTGCGTGAAAGACAACAACTCCGCGGCGGTCATCGGGTGCGCCGGTCTCCGCGGGAAGCAGGGAAGGATGGACGAGTACATCCCCACCTACCTGACCTCCTCCAACAGCGGGTGGCACCGAGATTGGTTATACCTCAAGAATGATCTCGATAATCCGTTGCCTGAGTTCACCAACCGCTAGTATGATCGGGCACCGGCGAAGTGGAGCTACGGACCGGAGAAGAAGGATCGTCCCCGATTCGTCAACAGTGCCCTCACCGCCCTCGAGATACTCCGCGACAGCGGGGTGAACTTTATCACCTTGATTGGTGGTTACCATGCCCGGGGGATTGTCCTGCTCCGTCATCGCGCGCTGCGCCTCTGGGAGATGACGGACGACCGGGCTCCTTTTGAGGTGACCGTGACCGCCCATCCCCTGCCCTCACTGGATGAGGTTCAGCGCCGGGTGACCCAGGCCACTGGGGTCACCCATCTGTTCTGGCCGCCGCTGGACATGTTGCCGATGCTTCCTTCCCCGATCACTGCGGGCCTGGTACGCCTTGTCCCGACTTCTTTTCGATCTGTCTTTTGTGATCGTGGGTGGTGATCGTCTTGTGTTTGCGCAGATGGGGGCTGTGCGCGTCCTCACCTCTCGTCCTCCGCTGGAGGAGGACCGGACGCTCACCCGAAAGACTGCTGCGCGGCAGCAGGGGCGTGGGGAGCGCAAGAGGGCCCACCAGCAGAAAGAGATCGAGAAGCGGTCGAGGAACGACGGCCGCGCCTCGCACCGGCGCAACGGGGAGGCCGACACCTCCGACGACGAGGACCCCTCGTCAGCGCCGCCGAACACGGACGAGGCTGAGTCCAAGTTCAAGTGGACCGACGACGAGACGGCACCGTCCTCGCAGCCACGCAGCGGATCGGTGCCCGCCTCGGCCGCGGCTGGCGCCAGCTCGAGCCGGCAGGCGCCACCCCCTCCTCCCGGGCTGGCCAGCCCGGAACGAGCAGCCATGCTTCTCGGCGGGACCACCGCGAGAGGGGTAGGAGCTCTCCGCGGCGCGGCGACCCGGGCCGCCACGAGTCGAGGCGCGACACCTCACATCGCCACTTCTCGCGCCGGAGGTCTCATTCGCCCTCAGCGCGTCCGTCCCGGGAGCCACGAAGCGTGCCGGCGGCCTCCCCTCCACCTGCAGCCCAGAGCGGGGGGCCGGCCCCGACCCAGCGGTGTCTCGCGTCGGTCGTCGTTGCCAGGGGCGGGTCGACCCCTTCCCCGACAACTGCTCTGTCTGTAGGGAGCAAGAGGGCAGCGTCTCTGCTCAGCCCAACGATTGGCTCCATGCGGCCCCGTCACGTCGCAGAGAGGTGAGCTCCGAGTTGCAACCTTTCGGTTTTTGCTTTGTGTTCATAGCGAGTACGCCTTTTGCTTGTTGTAGTGACTTTCTTCCTGTTTCAGGGTGCCCGACCGCCGTACCATGAGGCCGGTGCCTATCAAGGCCTTGCGCCACCCTGCTGTTGGTGGTCGATTTCCGTCAACCTAGCTATGAGTTTACCTTCAATGTTGGTATTAATTTAATATCCATACTAACGATCCTAACCCCCCTGATATATCAAGTTCGTGTATGCATGTGGTTTTTAGAGTTTATTGTTTACGTAGGAATTAAGGACTTAAAAGGATGATTCCGGATATCATTCATCGAGCACTTTGCAAGAGGATCGTGAAGCCCGGAACAAGTCAAGACACGACGTGAACATGACTCCAAATGACCCGAGGACCGAAGGACGAGAAGGCAATTCTCCGGGGACTTGAGCAGAAAATGCGGGAGCTTACGCGACAAGTACCCTTATCTATTTCGTGGAGAAGATGACGTCAAGGGCCCACATGCAACTCGGTAGGAACTCCAAATAACACGAGAAGAATCCAGAAGAAAGCGGGGGACGAACTGGGCCGAAACGGGCCCAGACCGATCGGCCTGGCCCATTTTCTCGGCCATTCGTCGCCCCCTTTGACCTAGACCCCCCTCGGGCTATTTATAGGTGCCATGCCAAGAACCACGGATCAATTCATTCGTCATTCGCCGCCGAGGAGCAGAGAAGCTAGAGGGACACCATCTCGGAGAGGAGGGTCGAGCTAGTTGTCTAGGGCTACCCTAGCCGACGTGGGAACCTTGCAAGGAAGACCACGTCGGAGTTCTGGAGCTAGAATCAAGATCAAGGTAGGATCCCGGTTGGTGATCTTGTTCATGTATCATTCATGGTGAAGTTATTATATGAATCCGATTTCTAGCGATCAAAGTGTCTCTTCTACGAATTCGTTCTTCTTGGGTTTGCTTCTTTTCAATCTATTCTCGAGATAGATTGCTCGGGGTGTTCTTGTAGCCGCGGTGGCTAGAGGTGCATACCGGATCTACCAAGGATTGCGACATGCTCCTTGTGAGTGTGCTTGTAGGTTAACCGCTGAAAAACTGGGACGTCGTGACAGGACGCCTGGATCAGGTGTAAGGCGGCACCACAGGGGATGGAACGGAGACCACAGTTTAAAGAGGCTTTTAATGAGATTCGTTTTCTATCTTCATCTCTTGTTCGGAACTACAACAAAGGCACGATCTACCTTTCTAGATCAGTTATCTGTTTGCTTTCTCTTGCTACCTCTTGAGTTTTATAGATTAGATGCATTTGATCTTCTCTCAAAGATTCGAAGAGTTCTTTTCGCTTTAGTAGATTGATTCTTGTTTTACACACTGTTCCACGGATTCGATACCTTGGGTTCACACTTAAGGGAAGAAGGGTCCCATGGCTCGTTCGCTTGCGAGTCGAAGTTTACAACGAGATTCAACCGTCAACAAGCTGTCAAACCCCCTTTTTCTGGCGCCGTTGCCGGGGAACAAGTAATCAAGATCCAATCTATTATCGTGTTCGTAAATATTTTTCGTTTTCTTTTTTATTTTTCTTTTGCATCTACAAAGATTTGATCATTCCATAAATAAAAAAATCAATCTAATCTAATTTCTTTTTTTAGTTCCTTTTTAGATTTTGTGTATATTTTGTTTATTGCTAACCCTAACAGGAGATGGATGGCCACCTCTCCAACAAACCAAAAAATTTTGTGGATGATCCAGAAAAACTTTACAGGCAAAGGAGACGCGCGGCACAAGCTAAGAAGCTGGAATTTGCGAATCCAAAAGCGGAAGACAGATCGTCGGGATCGTCGTCGGAATCTCCACCTCAAAGTCCGAAAGCACCACTAAGTCCGAGAGGAGATCCGCAACAACCGCCACCAATGGGAGATCCACAACCGGAACGCAAGATCGGGGAGCTATGCATCCCGGAACTCCGTGATATACCCGTTCTCAACCTTGATGACATCGCAAGACCGTTCGAGATCAAGACTTCAACCATCCGCATGGTGCAACACTCGCCGTTCACCGGTAAAGAGGACCCTAACCTCCACATTCAAGCTTTCGTCCAGCTTTGTCAAACTTTCAAGATGGATGGGGTGACTCAAAATCAATTGAGGGCGAGGCTTTTCCCGTTCTCGCTACTTGGGAAAGCTTTGCAATGGTTCTATACTTTGCCGACGGACACGGTGCAAAATTGGGAAGAGTTGATGAAGGCTTTCATGAAGGAATACTATTCGCCGGGTAAGACTCAAAGCTTGCGTAATAAGATTGCTACTTTTGCTCAATATCTTACGGAGACTATCGCGGAGCCTTTTGAGCGCTTCAATGAGTACATCGGGGCCGTGCCACATCACAAGTTCCCAAAGGAAGACCTCGTTCAAAAGTTCTATCGATGGCTCAATATGGCATCGAGGACCGTAATTGATGCATCAGCGGGAGGATCTATCATTGAGCTTACTCCAACGGAAGCTTTCACTCTATTCAAGAAGGTTGCGGACAATGATACATGGGCGTCGTCGGGACGCTTACTTCCGGTTCAGCCCACGGGCAATGTCAAGGGTGTTTTGCAGGTTGAAAAGGAGGATCTTCTCGAAGGAAAAATTGACTCGCTCATGAGGAGGTTGGAGAAGATGGAAGTGGAAAAGAAAGAGGCTCAAGACCTAAAGGCCGCCGAAGAAAGATCCACATGTGAAGAGTGCGGGGAGTACGGCCATGTCCAAAAAGATTGTCCAGAGGAAGCAAGGATGCTCGAGTACATGAGGAAGGGTGATTTGCCGAATTATCGCTACGGTCAAGGTAGATCTCAATTTAATGCAAGTTCATCTCTTCAAAATGTGGTGCCTCTTCGTATACAATTGAAGGATTTCATGGACGAGCAAGCTAAGATCAACAAGGACACCGTCACTAAGTTCAAGGCTATGGACAAGATATTGGAGAATATTGATGGCAAGGTGACGGAGGTCGGAAGTTCCAACCAACAAGTGCTTAATATGATGAAGATGTTGGAGTCACAAGTGGGACAACTTGCCGGGCGCCTTCCGGCCAATGAAGGAAAGCTACCGGGGCAGCCCCAAGGGTCCGAGTCGGCAAAAGCTATTCAAACTCGCTCGGGAAAGGAGACCGTGGATCCCGAAAATTCAGCCGGAGCAAAGAAGCCTAAGCCAACCACCGAGACGGAAGGAAACATTAAGGAAAAGGTTGCTACTACTCCGGAGATAGTCACCGAAGAGCCAGAGTTTGAAGTGCCAAGCGATAACACGAAGATACCGCCGCTAAAGCCACACTACTTCTGAGGTAAAATTGATAATCACTTTGAAAAATTTGTGGAAGTGGTGCGCAGGTTAAGCATCAACATGCCGCTATTGGACGCTCTTCAAGTTCCAACATACTCTCGCTACTTCAAAGACATACTTGCCAACATGTATGAGATGGCGGCACTCGGGGGAGATCACATCAAGATGTCCGAGCAATGCAGCGCCGCTATTGCAAATCAAGGGCCGGTGAAGCAAAGAGACCCCGGATGTCCGACCATCCCATGTTCCATCGGCTCATTCAATTTCGAGAAGGCATTGTGCGATCTTGGGGCAAGTGTGAGCGTCATGCCAAAGGACATGTTTGAGAAGCTACACCTACCGGAGCTAGAGCCCACGGCTATGAGTTTGGAGTTGGGTGACAATTCTATTCGCTACCTCGCGGGGATCGCCGTGGACGTACCCGTGAAGGTTGGGGACTACATCATCCCCGTCGACTTCGTCGTGCTCGAGATGGGAGAAAGGGTGAAGCCGCCTCTCATCCTTGGGAGGCCATTCCTCAAGACCGTCGGGGCAACCATCGATGCCAGCAAGGGGGAGATCAAGTTTGACATTAACGGCGAACGGAGTATCTACAAGTTTCGTCCACGCTCCGAGGTATGCAATATGATTAACGTCAAATATATTCCGCCTCATCATCGCATTGTCAAGGAAAGCCAAAGGAGAAGGAAGCGAAGAAAAGGAATAAAGTCAAGATTGTCGTGTCTGTCAAGACAAAGGAACAAAGCCCGCCTGTGAAGACCAAAAAGATGACAAGGCCAACTAATAAACCTGCGCCGAAGAAGATGGTGCGGAAGTGGGTACCCAAGATTGCAACGCCCGCAAAGAGCGTTGATCCGAAGTGAAGGAGTAAAGAAGTCTAGCTATGGACTCTAAACAAAGCACTTGGTGGGAGGCAACCCGTTCGTCGAGTCAAGAATAAAGCTACCGGGAGGACAACCCGCTCAAGAATAAAGGCTACCGGGAGGGCAACCCGGAAGATTTTTTTTCAAGTTTCAAGTAAGTCGGTCATAGAATTTGCTACGCAAGACTTGGTATAAACTCTTAAGTGGTTGAACATTTGTTAGAGACCTTAAATTTGCTCGGTTATTTTGTTTTGGATTTTTCTATCATAGACCAATGACATGAGCCATCCCATGATTTATTTGCCTCTTTTCGAGAAACTAGCACCAAAAATTCCAGCACCTATTAAAACTTCCCATCCTCCCCATGGTGGTAAGTTTGACTTGTTTTTCATGCTAAAAACACATGAGTAGAGCCCCGCATTGTTCTTTAATAATTTTATATTTTTGACGCATGGTAGGACTCGCGTGAACATAGGAAAATCGATTTTTGGTTTAACTTTGCATAACATCTACCGATTTCTCTAGAGTTAGATTTTTCCAAAGCCTCTTTTGATTTTATTCATTCAAAATCTCTCTCTCTCATGTTTAGCCAAAATTAGAAATCTAAACCCATCACCCTACGGTCAAGCCGGAGGAGCTCGTTATCAATTAATGAGAGTGAGCGATCCCGGTGAACCAAAATCAATGTAGTCAGAAAATTTTCGACTTACAAATGATTTTGATGCTTAAAAACTCCTCTACTAATATATTTGGACTCATGTTAGTTCTGAATTAAATTTGAATTTTTGAAATTAGAGGAGTGATTAAGTGTCTAAACATGATCATGTGGGGTATTTGAGGTTAATTAACACTTAAGGACCTAGGATGCTTCATGGGAAGGCATAAATCATTAAAGCATCCTAGGGACTTGTCATGACAAGCATGGGGGGCAGCAAGCATCATGTTTTTGCAGGAATCAATGGAGGCACATGAAGCAAGGAGACATGGGAGACAAGAGTTGACACAAAGAAAAGGAGAAAGGAGATTAAGCTCATCATTCAATGGAAGGGAGTGGATGAGAACGTTTGGGCGGTGGTCTAACGTGGAGCACGAGGCTAGGAGGTCCCAATGCACTAAAGAGCATCCCAGGAAAAAAAGGAGAGCAATTGGGAGAAGAGAGGCCCTAGGCCGATCGGACTAGGCCGGTCGGCCTGGCTCCCTTTTTAAGCCCCCGGTGCTCCCCTTCGGATGGTAAGTCCTCCACCCCATTGCAAGTTCATAGCCCCAAGTTCATAGTCCAGGAAGCTCCCAAACTCTCCAAAAAAATTCGTCACCCAATCCTTAGTCCAAAAATCCTGAAAAATTCACCACAATTCTTGTTCTTCCATATACTTTCTTTGTGCAATTTTTCTTCCGGCAAGAAACCCTGGGAGAGTTGTTTGAGTGTTCTTGCAGCAAGGAACCATGAGGAAGGCCGTCAACTTCGTTCTTGGGAAGAAACGATCATCATCATCATCGAAGGCGCCGTCGTCGGGCTCTTCGCGAAGGCACTCGGTCTCCGAGTCTCCGCGAAGCATGGAAGAAGATGTCGTGGCACCAAGGGGTGACATGCTACTCCTTGGTGGCATGAGGGATACACGAAGCTCGTCCATGCGGTTCACTGAACCGCGTGGGCACACCGAGGAGCCGCCACGATGATCGACGCGCTCAACCATCCCTCCACCCTACAAGAGCAAGCGCTCAAAATATGGCTTCACCATTATGTCGAAGGAAGAAGAAGAGAGGCTTGGTTTTCTTGAAGGAAGGATTGTGGCGTATGTTGATTTTGATGATGATGCTCTACTCAAGTTGGGATTCCATTCGGATATTTATCAACTCTTAGATCACCTTGGGTGGATGCAATTTTCCAATGGAGTTACGGTACATGTGCACAAGGAACTTGCTCTTGAAATACTTATGACAATGAAGCCGGAGATCACGGAGGAAGGCGTGGCATGCCTTTCATTCCGTCTTGAAGATGTAGAGCAAGTGATCCCCTATGATTATATTAGAGAGTTGCTCGGTTTCAAGAAGAATGCACCGGAATTAGTTGAAGTCCAAGTGGGCCAAATTGAAGAATTTTGGGGGATGATTTCGGAGAAGGAGAATCGACAAAGAAATAGCATCAAGAATATTATTATCCAAGTCTTCCACTCATGGATGAGCAAGCGTATCATGGGAAGGATGAGAGAGACAAAGATCACCGACACGGAGTTGAATTGGCTATATGCGGGATTGGTGGCAAGACAAGAAATCAACCCGACATACATCATGATAAATCGGTGGGCTTGTGAAGCGGTCTCGGGAAGAGGAAGTATTAGTTCGGGTTGCTATTTGACAATGTTGGCTATTGCATTAAAGCCAACAATCCGAAGAAACCCAAAACTTTTGCTCATTGGGACTTCATTGGGCATAGATTATTTGAGGCAAGGAAAGTATATAAGTGGAGATGAGAAGAAAGGATTCAGGGTGGCAGTGGTAAATATCCCTCTCCCGGATATGAAATTGAAATTATTTGTCGAAGGGAGAGAAGATTGGTTGGGAGATGAACCGCATGTGGCAGCCAAGAAGAGCAAGAGAGGAGTTATAATTAAAGAAGGGTCATCATCCGCAGCCCAAGGAGGACAAGGAGCCACATTCCAAGGAGCACCAAGTGGTAGTGTACCTACCGGGTGGACCGGAGCATCATATGGCGGAGTTCCAATGCCACATTATGGAGGGATTCCATCACCACAAGTTAGAGTCCCAATGCAGCCATGTGGGAGTGTCCTAATGCAAGCATGGGGGAGTGGAATGCCTATGGGGCCTCCACCTCCAATGTATGGTCAACCGGGAGGCGCGCCGTACATAGTACCAAATGCAGCGTTTGTTCAACCTTATTCACATTTAGTCCAACCGCAACAAAGTGCAGCCATCATTAGAGCTTATGTGGAGAGGAATGTGCAAGATGCTGAGATCATGCACTCGCACGTGAACAACATGCAAAAAGGAACGGCGAACATCACCTACCAACTTGGGCGCTTACATCTAATGCCACCGGAGGAGTTTCATGGAGGACCGATGCAACATTATTATGAGCAAGGATACAACGAGCAACCACCACAAGAGTGAAGATGAAGGAAAGAAGACACATGCAAGTTTGATTTGATTTTTATTTTTCCCTTTCTTTTATTTTCAGTTTGTGTGCAAGAATGTGTGTGCGTAGCATCTTCTATTTTATTTGATTTCAGCATGTGTGTGGTAGTAGTAGTTTTCGTTTCCCATCGCCATGAATAAAGTTCACCATCGTTTTATAATTTTTAATATGGAAGGAAAGTTGTACCATGCGATATGTGATGATCGTTGCCGCTTTGATCATGCCTAAACTTGTTTTATATATGATTAAGCTAGTGCTCTATTTTAAAAACAAATCTGAAAATCAACTTAAATACTAGCTTAATCTTGTGTGGAGGTAACGATAATTTAAGTCCCATGGTGTTTTTCATGCTCTCATTTTTGGTTAAATCAAGGATGATTTCTTTTTATGCTTAAAATGATGCTAGCCTTATCATAATGACCACTTGCATTTTGCTCTACCCATCCAAAGCCATATTATGATTGAGTGAAAAACCTTAGTGTTTCAAGATTAATTTTTGGGTGCTTTAATTTAGATTTAGTTCTTAATGGTTCAAGTCTAAGAAGCTGGTCATTCTGTATTTTTGCATATCAATCTTTTTGCTAGCCTTTCTATCCGTGCATTGTGAGTTTCCACATTGGGAATTTCGCAAACCTCGCCGGATATCCACACACAAACCCATATCATCTCTTTTTGTGTTCACCTCCTTGATCAAACCCAAACTTGAGTATGGATGAATATTTTGAGGAAGACTACAAGAAGAAGGCGCCATCAAGTGGAGATAACTTCGGGAGATTCCAAAAAGACTCGTAGAAGATTTCGAGTATCTTTCTCCATAGAAGATTCCAAAAATTTCAGTACCACCTTGGCATTTTCCTTACACCTCTTTTGCTCGAGGACGAGCAACGTCTAAGCATGGGGGGGTTGCCAAGGAAGTACGAGTGTAGTCTAGAGTTCAAGGGGAGTTAAAAAAATGAAAAAGGAAAAATGATGGAGAAAAGAAAAAGTATGATGAAAGAAAAAAAATAAAGGAAAAAGTATGAGGAGAAAAATAAAGGAGAAAAAAAATAAAGCTCCCCGGTTCTCTAGTTACACTTGAAAGGTTCAAAGAGCTTCAAGATCAAGACCCATACTCTTTTCCAACCATGTGCAATCCGATAACGAGGACTTTGCTTGTGCCTCGGGATCACTTCATTCCATTTGCACATGTCCACCTATCTAAAAGTGTGTGTATTTTTCTCTCCCCCCTCCTTGAAACATTATTTTCCAATGACCTTTTTGACTAGGCTCGGTAATTCCATGAGGAACTTGTCTTGTTTTGTTTGCATTCCATTTATGAAATCTTGATAGGACTAAACTTTCCCATAGCTCCATATAAAGCTTTCCACCAAATACTTGAGAGAGGAAAGGAGTAGTTCTAGTAGGCTTGAGAGACAAGATGAGTTGAGACTACATGAGCAAGATGTAAGGAGGTTTGTTATTGATATTGGTAAAGCAATTTTTCTATCTCGTTCTTAATTTTCAAAATATCTAAGATTTGTTTCAATTTTGGGAGCATGATTAATTACTTGTGGAAAGAGCTTTATTGTATCTACCCTCCATGAAGAAGAAAGCTAGTTACACTATGAAACTTTAACTTATATAATTTTAGAGAGCATTATGTCTTTTTCATATATGATCAAGTGCATGTTATGAACATTGAAGGGCAACACTGATATCCATTGAAGGCTTACTCGAGGACGAGCAAGGTTTAAGCATGGGGGGATGTTGGCGGTCGATTTCCGTCAACCTAGCCATGAGTTTACCTTCAATGTTGGTATTAATTTAATATCCATACTAACGATCCTAACCCCCTTGATATATCAAGTTCGTGTATGTATGTGGTTTTTGGAGTTTATTGTTTACGCAAGAATTAAGGACTTAAAAGGATGATTCCGGATATCGTTCATCGAGCACTTTGCAAGAGGATCGTGAATCCCGGAACAAGTCAAGACACGACGTGAACATGACTCCAAATGACCCGAGGACCGAAGGACGAGAAGGCAATTCTCTGGGGACTTGAGCAGAAAATGTGGGAGCTTGCGCGACAAGTACCCTTATCTATTTCGTGGAGAAGATGACGTCAAGGGCCCATATGCAACTCGGCAGGAACTCCAAATAACACGAGAAGAATCCAGAAGAAAGCAGGGGACGAACTGGGCCGAAACAGGCCAGGCCGATCGGAATGGGCCGATCGGCTGGCCCATTTTCTCAGCCATTCGTCACCCCCTTTGACCTAGACCCCCCTCGGGCTATTTATAGGTGCCACACCAAGAACCAAGGATCAATTCATTCGTCATTCGCTGCCGAGGAGCAGAGAAGCTAGAGGGACACCATCTCGGAGAGGAGGGTCGAGCTAGTTGTCTAGGGCTACCCTAGCCGACGTGGGAACCTTGCAAGGAAGACCACGTCGGAGTTCCGGAGTTAGAATCAAGATCAAGGTAGGATCCCGGTTGGTGATCTTGTTCATGTATCATTCGTGGTGAAGTTGTTATATGAATCCGATTTCTAGCGATCAAAGTGTCTCTTCTACGAATTCATTCTTCTTGGGTTTGCTTCTTTTCAATCTATTCTCGAGATAGATTGCTCGGGGTGTTCTTGTAGCCGCGGTGGCTAGAGGTGCATACCGGATCTACCAAGGATTGCGACATGCTCCTTGTGAGTGTGCTTGTAGGTTAACCGCTGAAAAACTGGGATGTCGTGACAGGACGCCTGGATCAGGTGTAAGGCGACACCACAGGGGATGGAACGGAGACCACGGTTTAAAGAGGCTTTTAATGAGATTCGTTTTCTATCTTCATCTCTTTTTCAGAACTACAACAAAGGCACGATCTATCTTTCTAGATCGGTTATCTCTTTGCTTTCTCTTGCTACCTCTTGAGTTTTATAGATTAGATGCATTTGATCTTCTCTCAAAGATTCGAAGAGTTCTTTTCGCTTTAGTAGATTGATTCTTGTTTTACACACTGTTCCACGGATTCGATACCTTGGGTTCACACTTAAGGGAAGAAGGGTCCCTTGGCTTGTTCGCTTGCGAGTCGAAGTTTACAACGAGATTCAACCGTCAACACCTGCCCAGGTGGTAGGAGACACACCGTTGTCGAGCGATCCGCCGTCCTCCCTTCAGTCGGGGGTGGCAGTCGAAGAAACAGATGGGTCCAGGACCCAGGTGACGTCAGTTCCCCCTCAGGGAACTGCGAGCCCGGCTCGCAGCGACCTGTCCATGGGGACGATGGGTTTGGGGGACGAGGCCCCCACGGAAGAAGCGCTCTCGGCCCACGCGACCGAGTTAGCGAGATGCCTGTCCGGGGCCCAGGAGCAGAACCTGGAGGGTCCTGCTCCCGAGGCGCGGGTGGGTGATGATGAACAGCCGGCCCCCGAGTCGTTGACAGGGGCGGGCAATGATGCCGACGTCGAGCGGCCAGCCCCCGAGTCGCTGGAGGGGACGGCTGCTGCCGTCGCGAGCTTTGAGACCCCAGCCCCCGAGCTATTGGGGGGAGCGGGGAGCGCCGCGGCGGATGCAGAGATGGAGACCCAAGCCCTAGAGTCGGTGGGGGGAACGGGGAATACTGTTGAGGAGGTGGAGGCGCTCAACCTCGACTCCGAGGAGGCTTCTGCCGTGGTGGCGATCGTGGTGACTGAGGGGGTCATCCCCATTTCGTCGGTCTCCGCATCGGATGCCGCTCCTACGGAGGTGATCGTCATCCCGGCATTGCCTTCTCCAGTCATCTCTCCTGTCGCGACGGTGGATGAGCAGATGCCACCCCTGATTGTGGAGGTTGGGGAGAGCTCGAGGGAGCAGAGGCCGACCACCTCGACTGCGGGGGAGGAGGAGAAGGAGATGGAGGTCCCGCCACTCTGGCTGGTGTCCGTCTCGCCGGTCCAGGCCTCAGTTGGCTTGGACATCAACAGCGACGTGGAGCTGGCGGCCCGTCGTCGCCTAGAGCGCGGCCTGCGCCTGAGTGAGCTGGCGCTGCGCCAGTCGGAGCGGGCGATCAGGGATCTGATCCATGCCTCAAGGGTGAGTCCTTCTTTTTCCTCCTCTTCAACTCTCACGCTTGTTTTTCCTTCCTTCTTAACCGCGCAATTCTCATGTGGTTCAGGAGCTTTTCGGGCGCTGCGAATACAAGGCACGAGCCTTTGAAGCACTCCGCGCGGAGAAGGTCCAGCTGGAGGCGAAGTTGGCTGCGGCCCGTCTCGCGGGCGGACAGCGAGGTCGGTCGGACGACTGAGCGCGCGTCCCTTGAGACGAGGATGAAGGCTGCCGAAGACCGTGCGGCCACGGTGCAGGCGGAGAAGGCCGCCCTGGAGGAAAGACTGGCCGCGGCGGAGCAGGCGGCGGCGAAGCTACGCTCCAATGCCAAGGCTGCTGCCCGCGCAGCCCACCAGGAGAAGACGGAGCTCGAGAACAGGGCAGGCCGGGCTGAGTCCAACCTCCAGGCGGCTCGTGAGAGGGTGACGACGCTCGAGGCCCAAGTTGGCAGCATCACCGCCGAGAAGGGCCGTCTCGAGGAAGTCGCCAAAAAGCGTGAGAATGAGATCATCAGTGAGTACTTCATGACCTGTTATCTCTGCTTTCTGTTTCCGTGTGGTTTTTTTGATTTGTGATATCATCTTCCTCTTGGGGTGGACAGCTCTTCGTGTGGCCCGCACTGACTTGGAGAAGCAGGTTGCGGATTACGAGAGTGCTGCCACCACCCGCCTCGTCGAAAACCAGAAGCTGGTGGAGCTGATCAAGGAGGCTAATGAGAACCTCAATAGTAAGAGCCGTGTCCCCTTCGTCTTTTGCTCTCTTTGGACCATGATATCCTTCGCTGATATTGGTCTTTTTCTTTTCCTTCAGAAGTCGTGGTTGAGCTCGAGTAGGAGCGGAAGTCGCACACGGAGGCCAAGACCGAGATCAGGCAGTTGGAGGCGATCCGCAACAGGATGGGGGCGGCCATCATCAAGGCGATGGACGACCTCGGTGTTCCTTCCGGCCCCATGAAGGATCGCTTGGAACTGGCCGCTGCGACAGCCTGCCAGCAGTCGATGGATACGGCTCGCGACGTTGTCCGCAAGGTGGTGGCCATCTTCCTGTCGCACTACCCGGACCTGGACAGGGAGCTGCTGGGTCAAGGATGGTGTCCGGGCTATACCAACGAGCAGTACGACAACATTGAGGAAGGCGCCATCGACTTCACCAAAGTTATGATGGGTCATGCCCTCCACAACATGGGCCTGTAAAGAAAAAACTTGTGGGCCAAGTGTTTTACTACAAGCTGGTGGGTTAAGGACCCGTTTTTATTTCAAGTCAAGCATTTTGATTGTTTGTTGACCTTTTCTCGAGTAGTTAGGGGACTTGTGAGCCCGAGTAGTGCAGCTTAAAACTTCGCTGGCGGTGTCTTGCTCCGTAACCGCGGGGCGTAGGAACCTGGCGACTTGACCGAGCTTAGTTTAGAAGCGTTACTACTCAGGCGGGCAGCCCCCGAGTACTTTGGAGAAGGATAGGTGTGCGCATATGTTTTTGTAAACAAGAAAACTCTTCAGAGTTCGTTTAGGCAGTTACCCGGCAACCTTTCGAGGGGGCGAGTGATCGATAACTTGAGGTTTTAAACTTTGCTCGTGGGTCTTTGTACCGTAGCCGTGAGGGCGTAGGTACTCGGGGCCCGGATGAGCGGAGGTTCGTAACTGCTAGAGTCGTCGTTCATCTCCCTTTAAGGAGTGCGAGCGTACCGCGATGATCATACGAGAAACCGTAGACAGTTTTTGATCGAAAAAAGGTTTCACAACGCTCAGGGGAGGGGGGTCGTAGTCCCCGGGTAGCCCCTGAGCCCATGGACAAGTCGGAGACTTGCCCATGGGATGAGACAAGCATAAAGACATTTTACTCGAGTAAAAACGTATGCTTGAGGAAGATATCATCTTCATGAAAAAGAAAGTAGCTCAAAGCTCTTGCATTATCATAAGACGAGAACGAGATAAATACTTAAGGGTAAAAACGGCATAGCTGCTCTAAGTTTCGGGCATTGGAGATGACCCTGCCGTCCTCGTATTTGAGCTTGAAGGTTCCCGGACAGAGCACTTGGTCGACGATGAACGGCCCCTCCCATGGAGGTGAGAGCTTGTGTCTCCCCTCGTTACTTTGAACTCGTCGGAGGACGAGGTCACCGACTTGGAACTCGCGCTCCCGTATGTTGCGCTCGTGGTAGCAGCATAGAGCTTGCTGATATTGCGCTGAGTGGAGAAGGGCGACGCTGTGCGCCTCATCCAACTGGTCGATGGCGTTCTCGAGGGCGACTTGGTTGCCTTCTTCGGTGTAGGCTTGAACCCGTGGACTGCCGTAGTCGATGTCCGTCGGGAGGATTGCCTCCGACCCGTGGACAAGGAAGAAAGGCGTGCAGCTAGTTGCCCAACTTTTTGTGGTGCGTAGACTCCACAGGACGGACGAGAGCTCTGCGGCCCACGTCGCTCGAAACTTCTCGAGACGCTTGAATATCCGCGGCTTCAGACCTTGCAAGATCATGCCGTTGGCCCTCTCCACTTGCCCATTGGTCCCTGGGTGGCTGACAGCGGCCCAGTCCACGCGGATGTGGTTGTTCTCACAGAACTTGAGGAATTTCTTTCCAGTGGACTGGGTACCATTGTCGGTGATGATGGAATTCGGGATCCCAAACCGGTAGATGATGTCGGTGAAGAATGCAACGGCCTCCTCGGAACGGACATTCGTTATGGGCTTGGCCTCGATCCACTTCGAGAATTTGTCGATGGCGACGAGCACATGGGTGTAGCCCCCGGGTGCTTTTCTCAGTGGTCCAACCATATCCAGCCCCCAGACCGCGAAGGGCCAGGTGATAGGAATGGTTTGCAAAGCCTACACCGGGAGATGGGTTTGTCACGCATAGAACTGGCAGCCTTCGCAGCTGCGCACGATCCGAGTTGCATCGGCAACCGCGGTGGGCCAGTAGAAACCTTGTCGAAAAGCTTTTCCGACAATGGTCTTCGGACCGGCGTGATGTCCGCATGTGCCCGCATGGATTTCTTGCAACAGTTCCTTGCCCTGGTCGGCCAGGATGCACCGCATGAATATGCCTTCGGCGCCCTTTCGACAGAGCTCGCCGTCGATCAGTTTGTACGACTTGGCCATGCGAGCGATGCATTGAGCCGTCTCCTTGGCGGGCGGCAATTTTCCTTCCACCGTCCATTTGAGGATCAGAATCCTCCAGTCTGGGTCTTCGAGGTTGGGCTCTTGCGCCCCGTCGATCTCCATGACCTCTTGTGTTGACGGCTTTGGCGCCTTGTCTTCCTCGGAGCGGATGGACGGTTCATACTGGTCGCTAGCGAAGACCCCGTGGGGCACAGGTTTCCAATTCGACGCCGCCTTCGCGAGGGTGTCAGCCGCCTTGTTGTACTCATGTAGTACATGATTGAGCTCGAGTCTGTGAAACTTGTCCTCCAACTCGCGCACCGCCCGGCAATATGTGGCCATCTTTGGATTTATGCAGTTCTTCTCCTTCATAACCTATCCCACAACCAGGTCGGAGTCCCCCCTGATGTCGAGGCGTCAGATTCCCAGCTCGAGGGCGATCCGGAGACCGTTGATGAGTGCCTCGTAGTCCGCGACATTGTTGGAGGCCGCGAAGTGCAGTCGGACCATGTATTCCATTCGCATGCCCAGAGGCGAGATGGACACGAGTCCGACCCCGGGTCCTTCCTTCATGAGGGATCTATCGAAGTACATGAGCCACGTCTCGTGCTCGATAGGAGCAGGAGTCGTTTGGATCTTCGTCCACTCGGCGACGAAATCAGCTAATGCCTGCGACTTGATGGCGGTGTGGGGCACATACTCGATATTCTGCCCCATCAACTTGAGGGCCCACTTAGCGATTCTTCCTTCCACCTCCGGGCTCTGTATGATTTTGCCGAGTGGGTACTTAGACACCACTGTGATGCGGTGCGAGTCGAAATAATGCCAGAGCTTCCGCTTAGTGATGAGGACAGCATAGATCAGCTTCTGGATCTATGGATATCATGTCTTCGAGTCGGAGAGGACTTCGCTCACGAAGTAGATGGGGCACTGTACCTTCTGTGTCTTCCCGAGCTCATCTCGCTCGACTACTAAAGCCGCGCTCACGACCTGGGTCGTTGCGGCGATATATAGGAGCATCGGCTCTCCCTCCTTGGGTGCAGTGAGCACAGGTGGGCTCTCGAGTAGTTTCTTGAGCGAATCGAGTGCCTCCTACGCTTCGGGCGTCCACTAAAAGCGTTTCGACTTCTTCATTAGCTTATACAGCGGCAGGCAACACTCACCTAGTCGAGCGATGAACCTGCTGAGAGCAGCGAGACATCCGGTGACGCGCTGTACCACCTTCAGATTCTTGACGGGTCCCATGCTTGTGATCACAGAGATCTTCTCGGGATTGGCTTCGATGCCACGCTCTGACACGACGAAACCGAGTAGCATGCCCCTGGGGACCCCAAAGACACACTTCTCGGGATTCAGCTTCACACCGTGCTCCCTCAGCTTCTCAAAGACCGCGGTAAGGTCAGGAATCAGGTCGCCCACCTTCTTTGACTTGACCACGATATCGTCGACATAGGTCTCGATTAGCCGTCCGATGAGATCCCCAAAGACGCGACACATGCATCTCTGAAATGTGGCTCTTGCATTCTTCAACCCGAAAGGCATGGAAACGTAGCAGTACACGCCAAACGGGGTGATGAATGAGGTGGCGAGCTGGTCGATCAGATCCATCGCGATCTGATGATACCCCGAGTAAGCGTCAAGAAAACAGAGGGTTTCGCACCCAGCCATTGAATCGACTACTTGATCTATGCGCGGTAAAGGAAATGGATCTTTTGGACATGCCTTGTTCAGGCTCATGTAATCAACGCACATCCTCCATTTTCTATTCTTTTTCTTAACGAGTACAGGGTTTGCTAACCACTCGGGGTGGTAGACTTCACGAATGAACCCTGCACTAATGAGCTTCTTTATCTCCTCACCGATAGCCTTGCACTTGTCGGAATTGAAGCGGCGCAGACGCTGCTTGATTGGCTTCGAGCCGGGCTTAATGTTAAGCTTATGCTCGGCGACCTCCCTTGGAATCCCTGGCATGTCGGAGGGTTTCCATGCGAACACATCGAGATTCGCGCGGAGGAAGTCGACGAGCACGCTTTCCTAGTCAGAACCGAGCGCCGTCCCGATACAGAGTGTGCGGCCGTCGTCAGATACGGGCACCTCCTTGGCGTCCTTGGCGTGCTCGAAAGAGCAGACCGCTTGCTTGGACGTCTCGGGGATTTCTTGGTCCTCGGAGGGTGGCTCAGCAGAGAGCTTCTCAGATCGGATCAGTGCTTCAGCGAACTGGAAGCACTCAGTATCGCATTCGTACGCATACTGGAAAGCCGTACTCACTGTGATTACGCCCTTCGGGCCAAGCATCTTCAGCTTGAGGTACGTGTAGTTGGGGACGGCCATGAACTTAGCGTAAGCTGGCCTTCCGAGTATCGCGTGATACGTCCCCGGGAACCCTACCACTTCGAAAGTGAGGGTTTCCTTTCGGAAATTGTTCGGAGTTCCGAACGTGACGGGCAGATCGATCTGCCCGAGGGGGACCGCCTCCATCCCGTGTACGACCCCGTGAAAAGGCGCCGTAGACGGCCGCAGTCAGGACCGTGGGATCCCCATGTTGTCCAGGGTCGACATGTAGATGACATTGAGGCTGTTGCCTCCGTCCATCAGAACCTTGTGCATGCACTTGGTGCTGAACAAGGGCGACACAACTAACGGATAGTTGCCTGGTCGCGGGACGTGGTCGGGGTGATCGCGCCGGTGGAATGTGACTGGCGTCTCCAACCACTTCAGGAACGTCGGAGTTGCGGGCTCAACTTGGTAAACTTCTCGCCGGATCAGCTTCTCCTGGCGTCTTGGTGGCCGTGCCTCTGAAGCCCCGAAGATCATCATAACAGCTCCGTCTTCGGGGGGGGGGGTAAGCAGCTTCTTCGGGGCCCTAGTCCTTTCCTCCATCACCGGTCGGAGTAGTGTCTCGTTTCTTCATCGTGCCGGTGAGGTAGGACTTCATCAGGTTGCAGTCCTTGAAGGCGTGCCTGACTGGGCCCTCGTGATTGGGGCACGGAGCCTCCAACAGCTTCACGAAGTGACCCATAGGTGGGTTACTTCTAGGTTTCACCACCTTTCGATCGACGGCAGCCACCAGAGTGTCGTCACGGTACCTCTTGTCTTTACTTTTCTTCTTCTTGTTGGTTGGTGCGGACGGGCCGTCATCGACTTCAATCAGCTGTTTCCCCTTGCCGGTACTGGGGCTTAGTGTTGCAGCCACGGCTTTTTCCACATTGGTGTGGTCGGTAGTGATGTCGAGCAACTCCCGAGTGGTTCGTGGCTTCCGTCGCCCGATCCGATGGATCAGTGTGGCACACGTGGTGCCGTTCTGGAAGGCCGAGACGATGTCCGTGTCGGTGGTGCTCGGCAGCTCAGTACACCGCTGGGAGAAATGAAGATTGTAGTCACGTAGGCTCTCGCCCTGCATCTGCTTGCATTTGCGCAGGTCCCAAGGGTTCCCTGGTTGGGCGTACGTGCCCTGGAAGTTCCCGATGAAGGCGTCACGCAGCTGCGACCAACTGTCGATCTTGCCTCGCGGCAAGTGCTCCAACCACGTGCGGGCTGAGTCTGTGAGATGCAGTGGCAGGTTCTTGATGATGAATAGGTTGTCTCGCGCTCCGTCGGTGTTGCATGCCAGCTGGTAGTCTTCCAGCCAGACGCTGGGGTTGGTTTTGCCATCGTACTTGGGTACGGAGGTCGGAGCCCTGAAACACGAAGGGAACCGAGCACCGTGCACATTCTTCTCGAAGGTGCAGCATCCTGAAGCGTCAGGCGAGTTGCTCCAGCTCTGATCTTCGTCGCTGTCGTATCGGCCGCCGCACCACCGACTGTACTCCTTACGAGGCTGCTGCTCATCGTCGTGGCCTACGTCCACCCTCCGGTGCGCCTTGATGGTATCACGCGCGTCGCGGTTGGGGCCCAAGCAGCTCTTGACCGGCACGTTGACCTCCTCAGACCGTCGCGGCTGCTGTGACGGCGCTGCGAGCTGTCGCGGCTCGGAGTGTTCGCGACCTTGCGTGCCCCGCCGTCGAGAAGCGGAGCTCTCCGCCTGCTGCACAGCGGCAGTCTCGAGGAGCATCTTGATTTGTTTATGCATCTCTTTTTCTTGAGGCGTGGCGGGCTCCGGGTGTCGACCGGGCATCCCTGGGCCCACCAACACATTGTGGGCCATACCCGGGAGATGAGTTCCTACACACTTGGACTACTCGACTAGTGGGCCACGGTACTGGTACCGTGGACCACAAGGCAAGACAAGGCAGACTAGGATAGCTTTCCATACCTTGTATAGGCTACTCGACTTCGTCTCCTATTCAGCCTGAGTTGCTCCCTTCGGCTTCGCAGCTTGCACTCAGCCTGGATAGCATCCCAGCACCACCTCTCTTTGGTCATCACCATGTCAGTGCCGCTTACCAAGCCGCATTGAAGCGCCTCATGTGCCCTGGCCTGAAGATCTTGCTCGAGTACTCTTCGGATTCGGACGTCAACGTCGACTACTATTCGGACTCATCTGAGTTCGAGTTCGACTATGGTTCAGAATCTGCTGAAGTACAACAACTATCTGGCCCTGCTCAGGGACTGGTGATCACATCGACACCTGAAGGTAGATTCGTCTACTAGCCTGAGCATATGCCTGCTGATCTCACCTTGGATGATCAGGAGCGCTTTATCGCTTGTCTCGACAACTTACCCTTCTAGGAAGGTGCCAAGCATGTTGATTATGACACTGATACTGAGCTCATTCAGAGTACGGGTACTTATTCATCACATCGAGAAGTGTTCGTCGTTGATGCAACTACTCCGCAAGGGCATCGTGCCAATTATCGCTTTCCGGATGATGTATCTGATGATGAACTCTCTGCCAATGCTCCTGCTGATGAAACTACGGAGGCCAAGACTGCACATCACCAACGTAATGCTGATCGTGCAACCCTTCGTCGGGAACTCACGGAAGCTCTACCTACCCGTAATCTTCAAGAGGCTCTGGATGCGGTAGCTACTCGTGAATATCGTACTCCAGAGGAAGCTATCAATGCGATCAATCTACTCGGTCGCTCTATGCCTCGTGACAGGGTGGCTGCTGAAGTCGCAGAGCTGGTTGAACTAGCCTACACTATGCTACGTCAAAATACCAGTGTTCCTAGTCACCATGGCAGCAGTGGAGGTGCTCATCGTACTACTCCCACTCCTAATCGCACACGTCCGGAAGCTAGCAACAAGGGCAAAGGCGACGATGGTAGTGTCAACAGCAAGTCAGGAGACTCTCGCTACGACGCTCGTACAACTATCAACGCCAGACGCGCTGAGCGTGAGAAGCAAAAGGATAATGACTCTGATTCTTTTCCTGCTTTCTCTGCTCGACTTCAAGCTCTGTTTCTTCCGGAGAAATTCAAGCCTTACGGCATCTCTAAGTATGATGGCAAGCAAGATCTAAGGCAATGGTTGCGCTGTTATGCTCTGTCCATCTCCAATGCCGGGGGCAACGATGATACCAAGTGTATCTATTTCCCTTTTGTCCTAGAACAAGAGCCCCTCACATGGTTTGAGTCTCTCAAACGTGGCTCCATTGACAACTGGGGACAACTCAAGCACCGCTTCACCAGCAACTTTGCAGGTTCTCTGGGTCGTCATGGTACTCGGATGGACCTTGCCCTGATCAAACAAAAACAAGGTGAGACTCTTCGCGAGTACATGCGCTGCTTCTTTGAGAAAAGGGCTACTGTTGTTGATGTCATTGAGAAAGAAGTCATAGATACCTTCCAAGATGGTTTTTATGACGACAGGCTTTTCCAAGAATTCGGTCGCGCTCGCCCAGCCAACATCACCAAGCTCAAGGAGATGATCACTCACTGGGCGGACGAGGAAGACAAGGCTCAGAATCGGTTTAAGCATCTTCGCAACAACCAGAGCAACAACAACGACAACAATGCTGGAGGAAGCAGCAGTGGCAAGCAACAGCAGGGCAACCGCCAGGGTAATAACTACTCGAGCAATCCTAATCGCAAGCGCAAGCCCGATAACACTGTTACTGCCATGGAATCTACCGCCAAGCCTGAAGTTGATCCTCACTGGGCAACATTGACCAAGCAGAAATGCCCATGGCACCCAGAGGGCGATCATACTACAGAGCAGTGTTACCAACTTCGACGTGCGTTGAAGAACACACCCGAACCAACGCACCCAAACCCGCGATTCCGCAAACACAAGGGGAAGAAGGCTAACACAGACAAAGACACAGGGTTCCAGAACCCCTCCAACACTGTCAATGTCATATTTGGTGGAATTTCAACCAAGCGCATGCAGAAGCTAGCACTCAGGGAGATCATGTCCATCCAAGCAGCAGCTCCCACTTTTCTCAAGTGGTCTGAAACCCCCATTACCATTTCAAGGGTGGATCAATGGACTAGTTTCTCTGAGCCAGGACGATATCCTCTCGTTCTAGATCTAGTGGTGGCAGGCTCCAGGCTTACCAAGGTTCTCATTGATGGTGGCAGCGATCTCAATGTCCTGTTTGCCAAAACTCCGAAGAAGATGGGCCTGGATATCACCAATATGCTTACCAAGACCAACTCACCGTTCTATGGTATCATCCCGGGCAACGCAGCTGTTCCTTTGGGTTTAGTTGTACTACCCGTTACCTTTGGGACTAAGGACCATTATCGCACCAATTACATCAAGTTTGAGGTTGCTGACTTCGAGACTTCTTACCATGCCATCCTCGGCAGGCCTGGTCTCGATAAGTTCATGGCTACTCCGCACTATGTGTACTTGGTTCTCAAGATGCCGAGCCCCAAAGGAGTTCTTTCATTGCAAGGGGATCTGAAGCATTCTTACGACTGCGATACAGAAGCCGTAGAACTTGCCTCGACAACTCAAGTACCCAATGCTATGATGGAAGTCTTCGCTGCAGCTAAAAAGCTTGCTCCAAGCGAGCTAGAGGTTCCTGAGAAGACAGACAACAATAATAAGCCTGCACCAACTGGTGACGGCCTACTCAAAGCCGTTGACCTTGGTACTGGTGACAGCAGCAAGACGACCATGATCAGTGCACAGCTTGATCCTAAATAGGAAGACGTGCTCGTCAACTTCCTTCGCGCTAACCGTGATATCTTTGCGTGGAAGCCATCTGACATGCCAGGTGTGCCTAGGAGGTTGATCGAGCACTCACTCAACGTTGATCCTAACACTACCCCCAAGAGACAACACCTTCGTCGCTTCGCTGATGACCGCAGGGCTGCTATCAAGAAAGAGCTCCCTAAACTACTCGTGGCTGGCTTCATCCGTGAAGTTTTTCACCCGCAATGGCTTGCTAACCCTGTGCTTGTCAGAAAGAAAAACTCTAATGATTGGAGGATGTGTGTCGACTACACTGATCTCAACAAGCATTGCCCCAAGGATCCTTTTGGGTTGTCGTGGATTGATCAAGTCATTGACTCTACGACGGGTTGTGCTCTACTCTGTTTCCTGGATTGCTACTCCGGCTATCAGCAAATTGCAATCAAGGAATTTGATCAAGAAAAGACCTTATTCATCACCCTGTTTGGTGCTTATTATTACACAACAAAGTCCTTCGGGTTGAAAAATGCTGGTGCTACCTATCAAAGGGCTATCTAGGCGTGCTTCAAGAGGCAGCTTCACAAGAACGTGGAAGCATACGTGGATGATGTCGTTGTAAAGACTAGGGATCCAGACATTCTTATCGCGGATCTTGAGGAGACCTTCGCTTCGCTACGGGAGTACCAATGGAAGCTCAACCCAAACAAATGCGTCTTTGGCGTATCATCTGGAAAATTACTTGGGTTCATCATCAGCCATCGTGGCATCGAAGCAAATCCCGAGAAGATTACTGCCATCTCCAACATGCAAGCTCTGACTACTATCAAAGATGTTCAGAAGCTTACTGGTTGTATGGCATCACTCAATCGCTTCATCTCGCGACTTGGAGAACGGGGTCTACCTTTCTTCAAGTTACTCAAGCGGCAAGAGAAGTTTACGTGGACAACTGAAGCTGATCAAGCTCTTTCTCAGCTCAAGAAGTTCTTATCCAAGCCTCCAGTCCTCACAGCTCCTCTGCCCAATGAAGAGCTCTTGCTCTACATCGCTGCGACTACTAATGTCGTCAGTACTGTTATTGTCGTTGAGCGGCAGGAAGAAGGCCATGGCTACCCTATCCAGAGGCCTGTCTATTTCGTTAGTGAAGTACTCTCAGAGTCCAAGGCTCGCTACCCTTCGGTACAGAAGCTACTCTATGCGGTTCTGATTACTTCACGGAAGCTCCGCCACTACTTCAACGAATACAAGATTTTTGTGGTCACTAGCTACCCGCTTGGTGAGATATTGCACAACCGGGACTCCATAGGAAGGATTTCTAAATGGGCCATAGAGCTTGGCGCTCTATCGCTCGAGTTCAAGCCTCGCACTGCTATCAAGTCTCAGGCCTTGGTTGATTTCATGGCTGAGTGGCGAGAAAATTAAGTCCCAACTCCAATTGAGCGTCCAGAACACTGGGTCATGTACTTTGACGGTTCCCTCAAGTTGGAAGGCGCAGGTGCCGGGGTACTTCTGATTTCTCCTAAAGTCGAACAACTCAAATATGTTTTGCAGATCTTCTGGAAGGTCTCAAACAATGAAGCTGAATATGAAGCTCTACTGCATGGTCTTCACCTTGCAGTCTCTCTTGGCATTACACGACTACTTGTTTATGGTGATTCTTTGGTGGTCATCAATCAAGTCAACGATCCTTGGGATCGTAATGCTGAGAATATGGATGCGTACTATCAGGAGGTACACAAACTCGAGAACAAATTCCATGGTCTCGAGTTCCATCATGTGATCCGTGATAACAATGTTGCTGCGGATGTCTTGTCGAAGCTGGGATCTACACGAGCTCAAGTGCCAGCTGGAATCTTCGTCCATGAACTCCACAAACTATCAATTCCGGAGCAATCATCTGCACTCACGACTACTTCAGTTCAACCTGATCGAGAAGTGCTTATGATTGATGTGGACTGGAGAACCCCTTTCATCGACTACATTAAACATTAGTTGATTCTTGAAGACAAGACAGAAGCCGAGCGCCACGTCAAGGCTTATGTTCTAGTCGGAGATCAACTCTATAAGCAAGGCGCAAGTTCTGATGTACTCATGAAGTGCATTTCTCGTGAAGAAGGCAAGGAAATCTTGGAGGAGACACACAAAGGAATCTGTGGCAATCACGCTTCTTCCCGCACCTTGGTGGGAAAAGTGTTCAAACGTGCTTTCTACTAGCCTACAGCTCTTGCTGATGTAGAGGAACTAGTCAAGAAGTGCCAAGGATGCCAATTCTTTGCCAAGCAACAACACGTTCCTGCCTACAAGCTCATCATGATACCACCAACTTGGCCTTTCGCTTGCTGGGGGCTGGATATGATTGGTCCTCTCCCAAATGCGCCAGGGGGATTCAACAGAGTTCTGGTGGCTATCAACAAGTTTACCAAGTGGATTGAGATCAAGCCTATTACCTGCCCCAAGGCTGATAGAGTTCTCGACTTCTTGGATGAAATCGTACATCGCTATGGGTTCCCTAATCGCATCATCATAGACCTGAGTTCGAATTTCAACAATCACCAGTTCTGGGAGTACTGCGAGAATAGTGGAATTGACGTCCGGTACGTCTCTGTTGCTCACCCACGTGCCAATGGCCATGTGGAACGCGCCAATGGGATGATACTCGATGCTCTCAAGAAGCGACTGTATGATGCAGCAAATACCAAAGGTGGCAAATGGATCAAGGAACTACCCAATGCAGTCTAGGGGCTACGTACTCAGCCTACTACCCCCACAGGGCAGTCACCTTACTTCCTGGTCTATGGCTCTGAAGCCCTTTTGCCTGCTAATGTCATGTGGTGTTCTCCGACGGTTGACCAGTACGAAGAAGGCGTAGCTGAAGAAACAAGATAGATAGATGTCAACAGTCTTGAGGAAGCTCGCTGCAACGCACTTGTTCAATCCGCTCGATACCTTGAGAAGATTCGCCACTACCATGACCACAACGTTAAGGAATGCTCCTTCAATGTTGGTGATTTAGTCCTTTGTCGCATCCAGTATACGACAGGGCTACACAAACTCAACTCGCCATGGGAAGGCCCTTTCTCTGTTGCATAGGTTACTGGCCCAAGCTCATATCGTCTCCAAACTCTTGAAGGCGAGGAAGTCGACAACTCTTGGAACATCGACCAGCTTTGTCGCTTCTACCCGTAGGGGGTCTCAACAACCCTCTCCAGACGGCTTCGGCTCGTATTGGGTTTCATCAACCCTTTCCAGGCAGCTTCGGTTGCAACCACTCAACAGACAGCTACAGTTGTCACCACTCGTAGGGGATCAAGATAATCCTCTCCAGACAGTTTCGGCTGTATCTTCTCGTGGCTTTCAGCTGCGAGCACCCGCAGGGGGCTTCATCAACCCTCTCCAGGCAGTCTCATTCTGCGACCTCGTAGGGAGTCATGATAACTCTCTCCAGACAATCCTGTATCGTGTAGAACAATAAGTGGCACATGCTGTCCATGTCTCTACTTTTCAATAAGAGGCTTCGGCCTAGAGTAACACCCTTCTGGTAGGGTCTCAGTGGAACTCTCATACAAGTTGCTGCTACAGCAAGGATGAGTTCATCACACTGTCCCCTACGATCTTACTCGTTCTTCGGAACATTCTTGCGAGTACTCTCTCACTAGGCTCATAGCCTCAGAGGTACTTAAGACATTGTAAACACTGTACAATGTATTCAGTAATAAAGTTGCTACTCTATACCGACTTATTACTGTCCTTTACTTGTTCATAACAAAGTCTTATTTCACGCTGCTACAGCTAAGGCGTTCAACTCGTTATGAATAAGTTCTTTTCGAGTACTCTCTCACTAGGCTAGTTAGCCTCAGAGGTACTTAAGACATTGTAAACTCTGTACAATGTGTTTAGTTCAAGTCGCTACTCTACATCGACTTGTTACTATCGTTAGCCTATTTCATGACAAAGTCTTCTTTTACGCTGCTACAGCTAAGGTGTTCAACTCGTCATGATTAAGCTAACGTTCTTCGGAACATGTATACACTTGAGTACTTCTACTCGTGTATCATATCTCTTTTTGCAGCCACACACTCAATACCAACTCGAGTACTTGGCCAACACATAAGCATACAAAGGATCTAGATAATTGACTTACTCAAGTTTTCAATTATATTATATAAACACTTGTTCGGGATTCCACTTGTTTTTCCCTAGTGTTTCTACTCTACAGGTACATCTAACGGAGATCGATGAACTTAGAGACTGCTTCCGCGATTGGAGAAGTCTGTTGCATCAACTCGTTGAGCCAGTCGTCGGTGCAATCTCCAGATCTGCCGTTCATGATGACTGTGAGGTCTGTCTCGGCATAGAAGGACTTGATGAAGCTCAAGACTTGATTCGGGATCGAGGAGGCCAGCCTTTGGGCATACTCCAGAATCTTCTTCGGCATGTCCTTCAACTTCTCCACAAGTGGTCGAGGCTGAACTCCAGCGACTCTAGGCTCAAAAAGATTCGCCACTGGCTTGGCTACTTCTGTCAAGGCTTTCAACTCTGAGCGCAAGCCTTCGGATTCTTCGATCTTGGTCTTGAGCGACTGCATGCAAGTCAACAAATCATTCCAGCCCGCTAGGCAGATCTCTATTTCACACTCAAGTTCGAAGCACCGCACCTTATAGTCCTCCTTAAGATCCATATGAGCTGATTCTTCACGGTTAAAGGCCAGCTGCCAGTCCAGCGCCTTATTCTTGAACTTGTCCACCTCTTCAGTTAGCTCTGCAGGGGATCAAGGCTACTTATCAGATGCAGTGTGCATGGACAAAAGTACTCAATAATGATTTTAGAAAGGGAGATTACCTTTATTCTTCAGGCGCAGAGACTTGTTTTTACCAACAACGTCATCCTTCTTAGCCGTCAGCTTCTGGATCTCATTGTGGTACTCAGCGGCGTTGGCATCAAGCTTCTCTTGCAGCTTCCGAGATAAAGCTTTCTATTGTTTAAGTTCTTCTCTAAGCCGCGTGACTTCTTCAATGTCAGCTACGTGTTGCTCAAGCAGGCGAGTCTTGCGTTTCGACTGCTTGACTACTTCCTGCAAGGGTGAAAACAACTTAAGAGTCAGAGACAAGATATCTGTGACTACAAGTACTCTACAAGAGATTAAACAACTTACCGCGAGGAGTTTTTCTACACCACGGAACATCTCAGCATGCGCGTACAAGTTGTCCTCGTCTAGGCATGAGTCGTCGTACGGCATCAAGTTTTCGGCCATGGACTGAGTACTTGTACTTGCTGCAGAGTACTTCGCAGCGCTATGTAGAGGAGCCGGGTCTTCAATAAGTGGCTCATGCGGCACTATGCGGTTCTCTGGGTTGTCCTCCAGTGCCAGTTGTGCATCAATACGATGCACGGGGGCTTCAGCAGCTGGGACTTCTTCGTGGCGCAGCACGGCTTCTGGGTTAACCTCCAGGCCCTCATTTACCACGGCTTCAATATCTTCGAGTTGTTGAGCCCTAGGACTGGAAGTTGCCTCCACCGCCGCCTTGACCACGTCACTCCAGAGGATGCGCAGTGCTTGTGCAGCTTCAGCTTTTGTGGGTATTTCTTGGTGCTCTGGAAGTATATCTTCTTGTTGCTCTTGAGGAGTTTGGTCTCCTCTAGCACCACCACTTCCAGAGACACCCCACTTCACATTAGTGGATTTTCCGCATCAACAAGTTGGTCAGCAAAAGCAGAGTTCATAATATTAATAAGTACTCAAGTACTTGGGTACTTACAGAGCAGCTCGAGGCACTGAGATTTTCGGCCCTAGCATGTCGAAGAAAGAGGGTGCCGCCGGCACCTCTGGCACATTCTCCACCGGCGGCACACTTCCTGGTACCACAGCTTCTTGTTGCTCATGCGCCACTGTCTCCACGGCTGACGCTGGAACCACCTCGGGTTCTGTTATTCTTGGGGGGCTACTCGAGAGTACATTGGCTGCACTCTCGATAACCTGCGCAAGTAAAAATCAAGACATTACAGCAGAGAACAAGTACTCAATACGATATCGACTACTTAAAGGTTCTCCAACACTTACTATAATGGAGGGGAGGCCTGTCATCTTCTTTACGGCCCGCTTCCCCACCGTGGTCCTCTTCTTCCGCGGTGGCAGAGTCACATCATCTGCAAGAGATGATGCCGGTCTTTTCGATGATCCTACGACAAGGCCACTGGGGATGGGCGCCCCAGAGTACCCGTAGCGACTCTTCACTTCAAAGCGCTGTTGAAGTGTTAGGCCGTCATCGTCGCTTGAGGAGGCGTCCTCCACCAAGACTTCTTCTTCTTCCCCTTGAGCAGATCGACTACTCTCGGGGGCTTGAGCTTCCGCTCCTGTTGCCTCTTCCTCCGGCACTTGTAGCGGATCCTCAGGATGAGGAGGAGGGTCGGACACAAACTTCAAGACATCCTCCTGTGAAACAAGACAAATATTAGCTACACGACTACTTATAATAAGTACTCGGGGGCTAGTTCTTCAAAACTTACCATATGTGGAGGATTGTCAGCACTATACTCCTGGATGGCTGCAGGAATTCTGTGAAGATTCTTGAAGATCTTCTGCAGCCGCTCCATCACAAGATCATCGCTGATCTCTTCTGAAGATAGCCTTGAGCCATCATCAGCTCCAGTGTACTCGAACCCGAGATGCTCCCGCTGCATCAAGGGTTGTACCCGTCGCTTCATGAAGCTGAAGGCTACTCTCTCGGCAGTCAAGCCTTGCGCCTTCTTCTGCGCAATCTTCGCCAGCAACTCAGGGATCTGGATGCACTCCTGCATCGTTGGTTCATCCTTCCAGAGTCTGTCGTACACTGGCGCGAACATGCTCGGCTTCGGCAGCTGAGGCGGGGCGTTCTCGATGTAGAACCACTTGTTCTTCCAGTCTTGATTTGAGTCAATCAAGTCATACTTGAAGTACAACTCCTGCGCCTTCTGGCGCATCTGCACACCGGCTCCACCGACTACAACTGGGAAGTTGGCGTTGGACTGCGGCTTCAAGTGGAAGATCTTCCTGAACAGAGCCCAATGTGGGCGGATTCCAAGGAAAGCTTCGCAGAAGTGCACGTACACTGCAATCTGGAAGATGCTGTTGGGGTTGAGGTGTACGTGCTCCAGCTTGAAGAAGTCGAGGAAGTTGTGGAAGAAATCTGAGGACGGCAGTGTCAACCCACGCTCGACGAAGTGGCCGAACATCGGGATCTCATCCGGGTTCTTCTCCATCGGCCACGCATCTCTGGCGGCAGAGCTCAAACCGGCAATCACCTTCTCACGCAGCAACCCGCCGGCTTTGAGGGTCTTGATATCTTCTTCCCTCATCTTGGACTTCTTCCAAGAGACGGCCTGGCTCGGGGGCTTCGTGATGACCACTGTCTTATAACTTCGGCTCCGGCAACTAATTTTTTTCGCGGCCAGACTTCCTCTTCGGACCTTTGGACGGCGCTGGCTTCATCCTATTAGTAACGAGAGTCTTCTTTCGCATCGACTCAAGGGCTGCGAGGGGGTGGAGGCGCAAACTCTTGGCAATACGGACGCTCGAACTCTGCAGCAGCTATGGATGCTAAGGATTTCCGGATCCAAGGGCGAATGGAAGTGGTGAAACCCTAAGGGATACCCCTTCAGGTATTTATAAAACCAAGACCCTAACGGTTCAACCTGGTGACCCTTCGTATTCAACATATTGGTTTCACACAGGCAAAATTTTGGCTAAGTCAGAGGACTAAAATTCAAGACCTGCTCGGCTCCATCTCGGGGGCTCGACTACTCGATAGAATTGGATTTCACCCAGCTACAGTTCACTGATTTCAGGCCACTATTCTACAGTTAGATTGGACCCTTCAATTCGAGAAAGTACTCGACTCAAGACTTGGGGGCTCCGTGCCACGTGTCCTTTAGTTTTTCTTAGGATTTTACGGGATTATTTGACGAAGACTACTGATTGACCCTCAGCTTGAATTGTCAATTTGAACTAAGGCTCGGGGGCTACATCCATATAGGATGCGATTTTTGCAAATCGCATTCCTATATTATTTCTTCGGATTGTCTACGGATTTTTCGGAGCAAGATCAAAGAGTAGAAGATTGACCCTCAGCTTGAATCCTGGATTTGACCTAAGGCTCGGGGGCTACATTCCATATGGAATGCGATTTCAGTAATCGCATTTCCATATGGATCTTTGATGCAAAGATTTCAAGAACGAAGCGGGTATTATTGAAGATCTTCAAGGGAAGAACTCGGGGACGCTTGGGAACAACTCGAGAAGACTTCAAGACTACTCGTGGAGTTAGCTGGAGTACCTTCCAGCCTCGTGATGATTCAAGTACTATTGAAGATTGAAGCTTGTAGAACTCGGGGACGCTTGGGAACTACTCATGGAGACCTTCAAGACTACTTGGAGCATCGCACTCAACTACAAAGTACTCAGGGGCTTGTCGACTGGGCATCCCTGGGCCCACCAACACATTGTGGGCCATACCCGGGAGATGAGTTCCTACACACTTGGACTACTCGACTAGTGGGCCACGGTGCTGGTACCGTGGACCACAAGGCAAGACAAGGCGGACAAGGACTTGTACTAAGACTAGGATAGCTTTCCATACCTTGTATAGGCTACTCCGGGTCCTACTCGAATAGCACCCTTGTACTAATCCGACTTGTAACCCTACCTCCCGTGACATATAAGGCGAGGCAGGGACCCCTCTCAAAACATACGCAATCAATACAGAGCCACACAGCATACAGGACGTAGGGTATTACGCACATTACGGCCCGAACCTATCTAATTGTGTGCCCCGTGTCTCACCATCGTGTTCCTGATCTCAGCGAGCCCCACCGCACAAACTACTACTTCGGGTACCCTGTCGTAGGCTCGGTGTCTAAAACACTGACACTGGGATCTTCCAGAGAAGAACTGCAGCTGCCGCTAGATTTTGTGACGCCCTCTTGAAGACGGGTGTGCCGTCAACGACATCTCGATCGTCGTTGATGATGCGTTGCTGGACGTCTCTCGCGCGTGCGCGAGCGGGAGTTGGATTCGGTTCTTGCCTGAGTTGTTGGTGAAGCTGGGCTCGCTCGTCGTTGAGCTGGCGCTGTGCGTCCTCCAGCTCATCTAGTCGGGCCCGTTGTGCGGCGGTGTTGGGTGGGTCCTGTGCCCCAGCCGCGCTATCCGCCGTCGAGCTGTGGGTGGAGTGGACTGCTCCTTCTGGAGTGTGGGCTGGTGCTGGAGCAACAGGAGCGTTGCCGACGACGAAGCACTCGCGCGAGGGATCGTACCCCCCGTCGTTGGAGCCCTCGGAATAACCGAAGCAGTAGTCCGCCGCTGTCTGGAAACGACGGAAGGCGCCAGCATCACGAAGCCCAAAGTAGTCCCACTCCGAGTCCAAGATGTCATCTGTGCCGTCGGTGACGAGGTATTGCTCGTCGGGTGAGGTTGCCGCAAGCCCCATGTTGCAGTAGAGGCGGTGGCTGGGGTGGTTCTCGTACATGGCCCAGTCCGTGCTTGATGAAGAGGAATATGCTGCCGCTGCGTAGGGCCTTCCTCCATAAAGCGGTGGCACCAGGACGCTCTCCCTGGCGATGCGCTCCATTGAGTCCGACGGCAGGGAGTCCTCTGCCGCGTCGGCGGGTTGCGGTGCACCAGCTTCGACCCGCGGAGGGGAGCTAGCGTGTGCTGCCCTGCGTCGCTCCGCCTTGGCCTGCTTCGAGCGCTTGCCTGAGCGCCTCTTGCATCGGGGCGAGCGTGGCGAGGCAGCTGGAGCAGGAGTCGGCGCAGGTGCGTCGATGGCCTCATCGACGAGGCGCATGAGGTAGCCGTCTCCAGTCGCTCGGAAGTTCAGGCTCCCGAACCGGATCTCGAGCCTAGCCACGAGCGACTCCGGTGATCCCACGAAGGAGTCCATCGGCGATGGCTTTGGCGATGGCTTCTGAAACAAATGATGAGAGGGCCGTGCGGACCCTAAATGCAACGTCGAAAACACGCGAAGGCCCCTACCTGGCGCGCCAACTGTCGGGGTTTGTTACCGTCGGTAAGTAAATTTATAAGAACGCGTGTGCCGATCCGCACGGTAGCACAAGAGACACTCGAGGTTTTACTGGTTCGGGCCTCCGGAGAGTAATACCCTACGTCCAGTCTGAGAGGAAGTGTTCTTTATGCTCGGGAGTTTGTAGTAGGGGGTACAAACAAGTCGGGAGAGGGTTTCGAGCCCAAGTCCCTGGAGTGTGAGTGGTTCTTGTAGCAGGAGTCTGCGTACGTGAGCATGTGAGTGCTTGCGGTGTTTGTATGAGATGGGATGTCGATACTAAGTGCGTGTGGGGGTGAAAACGAACGTGTCTTGTATGTGCCTCTGTCCTTCCCTTTTATAGTCGCAAGGGAGAGGCTCAGGGCGGTTACATCGAGTATGTGAGCTGGTCTAAGGTGTCATTCTCCGCGTCGGGTTGTCAGGCCGCAGCAGCGGTGAAGAACTGTTTCGGTGCTCCAGGTGACGGTGTAGATTCCTCCTGAGTCGTGCGTCCCAAGTAGCCATCCCGGGCCCCCCGCACCCTTCTCCGAGTAGTTAGTCGGATACAGGAGGCAGGGTACATATCCTGATTCCGTCAGTGGATCAGGGGCTTGTCTTTTCTGGGTACTATGGAAACGGAGTAGACTGCACCGCGACGATCGAGGGATAGGTGACGGCTTGCACTGTGCCGTTTGTGGCACAGCGTTTCCCGTGCCATCCGTAGTACGATACGTACCGCCCCTGCTGGGGAGCGGCAGGAGGATCCGTCCTCTGACATCGGATCGACTTGGTCAGGGTGAACCAACGCGGGGAGGTTGGCACGTGGCGCGTCGCGCGCCTGGGTATCACGGGGCACCGACGGGGCCCGTGTACCTGCAGCCTTGACGACCAAGTTTTGAACTGGTCGGAGGCGGAAAAACTACTCATGCGAGTAGGTAATCTACTCCTCATTTCCCGATGCTTAGGGCGTAGCGTGTACTGTACCGTACGTTGCCCAGCGTCCCTTACGCCGTTTGCAGTACGATGGACACTGTGCCGTTCGTGGCAGGGTTTGACGAATCCGTCCCCTGACACCGAATTGGTCGGGCCCGGGCGGACCGCGGCGGTGGTGCGGACACGTGGCGGCATGCGGGAAGGTGTGCGCGGAGATCCCGAGATCTCGATCTGGTGGGGGCCCACGCGCCCCGCGCCTTCCTTGCGAAGCCTGCGCGGACCGACGACGGAAACTACTCGTGCGAACGAGTGGTCGTAGCCGTGAGGCGGAAACTACTCGTGCGAGCGAGTAGTCAGGAGTGGAGGTGGAAACTTGTCGTACGGGCCGCCACGTACTCGGGGGAGAGGGTGCGGGCGGCCGTGGGCCGCCTGCCTTCTGGCCCATGGCGGAAACAGGTTGTACGGGCCCTCACATGCTCGGACAGCGTAATACTCGTTGTATTAGCTATCGAAGCATGCCGTACGTGGGTTCGTACTGCGTTTTTTAGGGGTCTTGGTGGGCCCTGGTCCATGGCCTCGTCAGTCGCCCCTCCCATTTTTCTCCTCCACTCTCTTACAAGCAGCCTTTGTTACTCGCCAATTGCTGTTTTAAGTTGCTACTTAGTTTTTTGTAGGAAAACTAGTCAACTAAAACTGATTAGGATTTACCAACATTAGTATACTGATTCTGTAAGTTCATGTAGATTCTTTCCGGTGCACCCCTCGGGGAAATGTCCAATCACCCCAAAAGACTAGTCTGATAGTGGAAGGGTGGCTCTCCCTTTTAAGATGGTTTCCTCCTCCCAAGCCAAGCAAAGTGGGATTATGAGGCTCACTCGGTCGCCGCCCGACTACAACTAGGCTACGGCCCATGTTGCATCTTTGCCAATGAGTAATAGTAGAGGATGTCCTCATCACAATTTATCCAGGTCGGAAGAAGGTTTCGTCAGCTTTTACTGTTCTAATTATCATCATCATCAATCATCCGAATAGCCGACCTAGATATACTTCGAGCGTTATCACATAGCGTCAATCGAGTTGCTTACGGTAGCTCGAGAGGTGCTTACGTCATCGGAATCGGCTGACACGGTCAATTTCTAACATACTTGCACTTCAGCTGCTTTCAGCCTGCTAATCCTGCCCTGTCTCGTATCAGCCGATCCGGCAGATACGTGTGTTTTCGAAGACACATCGGTTCTCTAGTTGATCTACTCATATTTGACGTTTTCTCTGTCTTCCTTATCAATCAACGGGTCAGATTGACTGGCACGTCTCGCACCGAGGAAGTCGTGTGTTGCTGCCGCAGGGGTGACATTCGATTTTTGCGTCAACAACTGGGTGTCCCGCGGACCCTTGGTCGGGGGTGTAGTGGCCTTGTCGTAGAGACTATTTTCTTTGTCTTCCCGACGGGTAGTACGTAACTGACGCGTATTTTCTACCGCCGCCGAGTATCCCTGTGGTATGGATCGCCGACAAGAACAAGGGTCATGTGATGCTCGAGGACATGGAAGCTGTATCAACTACATACTCCGTATTCCTTAGTGGTGGAACATACTCTAAAGGAGACACCAAGATCAAACACTTAGTTTTTGGTGTCGTAAGATTCCAAAGTCCGAGTGTGGGGGCGATTGGTCTCACCTTGCGACATTATCCATCCATACCCAATAAGAAGCTCTACCTTGCTAAAAAAGGAAATAATTTTAAAAAAGAGAAAGAGGAAGAGAAAAGAGAGAAAAATATATATGCGTAGAGAGAGAGAAAGAGGAAAATAAAAAAGGGGAGAAATATTAGAGATGAAAAAATGTACATAGAAAAATAAGAGAGACTAAAAATGGAGAGAAGAGAGTAGGAGAGAGTGAGCATGCTTGATGGTTAAACTATTTTAAAATTTTTCATTAACTTGTTACAAAATCTCCAAGAATTTGCTATTTTAATTTGGTAAATCTTATAATTTACCAACTCTTGAAAGATTTTGCCAAGCTAAAAAAATAATGCATCTCCAAAGTTTGATATTTTTAACTTGCCAAAGCTATTCTTTTTATCTTATACATTTGCATCAGGAATCTTTTTTATTGATTATTTCTCTTTTGCATCAGGAATCTTTTTTATTGCTTATTTCTCTTTTGCGCTTGCGCTGGAGGCAGATTTTTCGCAAATTGCCGAAACTCGTCAAGTCCTTCGCCAAATTGTTGGAATGGTGTTTTCAGTGTTTTTGCCAAAAATCAAAGATACCAATCCGATTTGGCAAGCTGTTTAAATGCTCTTAGTTACTTTCTTCGAGTAGTCCTTAAATCCATAGAATGAGTTGTGAAATTTGAATTTCTACCGTATAGTTTCAAGATGTGACAATGGTACCTATAAAAATGTGGTTAATTCATTAGACCGAATAGACCAATCCAAAATTATCGATTTATTCAGGTTCGGTTCCTATTTTGCTTTTTAAAACTTTGGTTTTCAATTTTTCAAAACTCAAAATTTCCGAACACCGAATAGACCGAAGCGAAAAGAACAAATGCCCACCCTAACATCAACTATATGCAGCAAAGCGCCAACGCCGCTTCAATTTATCCAACATTCAAACCAAGTAGTACACACCAAGTTCCACATAGTTAAGTACCACAGACACGGTACATTTTCTTACAATATACGGCCAACATATTGCAGCTGCAGCACCGAGCCCTCAGGGTACTTCATATGTCTCCATCACTTCAGGCTTTTCAACCTTTTGGGCGGTGGTTCCATCCCCCAGCTTCTCAAAGCATCTTGATCAGTTTGATACACCTTTTCAGCCTCCTTCACAGCGGATCGCAGGTGCTCTACGAAGACAGCCCTAAGTTCACCGCAAGACAACAGTTCGTTGTAGATCTTCAGGCAAATGGCGCCGTACATCTTGCCTTTATATTTATGTGCATCCTCCTTCAACTTTAATAGAACATCCTCTGAAAACATCTGAAAGAAACCACATCGAGCAGCACATTACTTGACCGAAGTTTTAACAAATGCAATGCCAGTAGCTGAGCAGACATTTACAGAATATTATGATTTAGTTACCTCTGCAGGATCACCAACTACGATTTTTTCTCCAGGGTAGCATACCATCTTCAGAGCTGTGGCAAGTTTCATCTTTCCCCAACCATGAGTGTTAATGCCCAACACAAACTTAAGGATTCTACCACCATCGCGCAAGGACTCAAAATGCACCTTGTCATTATGATCACAATCATACAAGAAGCATGCCAGACCAATGATACGGTCACTAACCTGGAAACAAAAGAGCAACTTCAGCAACAATACAAAGGAACAAAAGAAAAAATCTTCTGTGAAAAATACTGGACCACGGATTTTAGTCAGGGCACCAACGGTTCTAATTGCAGATTGATAGACTATCTGATAACGGAACAGTAAATGAGGGAGCAATAAAGCAGCATCTGTTAATGCTAGAGATATATGAGAAGGCAAGAGCAAGTTCACCATCTCTGGTTTGACGTCAACACCATAACGTTTCAGGAGCATTTCAAGTCCTTGACTCATCTGGAGGCGGTCCTCTTTACTCAGATGTGATTTTTCTTCAGGAACTAAACTGTGCATGAGGTTTTTTAGGCCCCACATCACTTCCATCACAGCATCATTATGCAGGCATGGTATTCCCTGGAGAAGGTAGTAGCAAAAAATGATACTCAAAACTGTTCAGAAACATAAATAATTAAAGGAGCTTCACTAACCAATTTATCTTCAATGATTGTTTTATATTCACTCTTTCCAACAGCTAGTTTGTACCCAGGGCAGCACCACTTTGTAAGCATCTCCGTAAGCTCATCGCTAACACCAGTTTCAGGGTTAATGGCGGAAGACTTGTCCTCAAAAAACCGAAATTCTTTCAGCCAAACCTGGTAAAAGAAAAAATAAACAATTACTTAGAATCATGTGATGAGGTCCTGCAGTTCCATATATTTTTTAGTAATCATGCCACGAATCAATGCAGTTTAATTCAGATTTATGTTAATGCTTAAGGTCATGCGATGTATATTGAAAATATGTCTATGTTTTATCAGGATCAACAACCACAGTTTACAAATTGCTGTCTAAACCCGAACTAATTGATTCATCAGAAATAATGCACGTTACACGAATTTCGGGGAAATATATTTTTTGTACGCATAAATACACATAGAAGCACCGTGCTACATTCTTTCCAGATAATCTCTATGAAAAAAATTCAGTTCAAAATATTTATTGGCGAAAAGTAATTCATAATGAGCCTATCTTCATATGCCTCTACTCAATGCAAAAGTAAGACATACTTCAACCGTTCAGCACCATAGCACCTGCTAATATGATCCTTGTGGAGAAGCAATGGCTGAATAAATAAAAAAATTTTCCGCCTTAAAAAAAGAAGCTGATCCTGAGTTTGCCCCAATTAAAACTGTTCTTGGTTTAACCAAGTTTATAGAAAATAACAATAATATTTTAGATATCAGATTAGCATAATTAGATCCATTATGATATACTTTCATAGTTTACTTCTTTTGATGTGGTAGATGTTAATTAATACTCTTCACAACAAAAACTTGGTCAAACTTAGAACAATTTACTTCTGACAGACTTGGCAGAGGTAGTAAAAAAATGGCAATTATGAATGAACAAACCACATAAACAAACATCAATCAGAAGGAAAGAAGGGGTACTAACACATTTTGCCCTGTACTTCCTGCCAAAGTCTACCCAGATATTCTGCAGGAGTAAGAGAAACAAGAAACATTTAAGTCAATGATGATACTGACAGGAGCAAGCACATCAGCAGCAAAGTTTGAAGAACCTAGCACCTCAATGGCATCTGGCAGCAAGAGAGCAACCCCATCAAAGGAGAAAATGGCGAAGCCAGAGGGCGTCTCAAACAGCAGCATGATAATACCATCATTCCCCAAACTGGCCGCTGCAAATACAGAGCGCGTAAGATTACATTAAAGAAACGTACATAGACTAATAGTCGCTGAGGACCTCATCTCCACCCAACCGGAAACCGCAACAAGCGTCACCGGTGGTGCGGCACCTCACCATCACACCCAACAACCCACAAAATCACAGATCCTGCGGCCTGTGGTGTCCAATCCTGATGAGCGCGCAAAATTACCTCGCCAAATCTCACTTCCCCCATCGTATACGTGCAGTAGAGCAAGGTAAGCATGCGCTCTAGGGTTCCTTTAATCATTCCCATAGGCTAATCGAGAATCCTTTTGGCGTGGATAGGGTAGAGGGAGAAGACGGCGGCGGGATGATGACTCACCTAAACTGACGTGCGATGTCGGCGGCGGATGAGATCGCTTCGCCATCGAGATCGAGGTCGAGATTGCAAACTTTGCAAGAGCCTAAGAGGCGAGTTGCAGGTGCTGCGGGGACTGGCGCCGCGTCGCAAGAGGGAGCCGAGCACCCGAGCGACTCGCGCCGTCGCGCGTCCGCTTGCGAGGGGCTCGGTCCTCGGTGCCTCGGTCTCTCTCGATCGCACTTGCAGCTCTCGGAGTTAGGAGGTTTAGGGTTTGACGGAACATATCAGCTATTTATACAACACTAAATGGGCCAGCCTGTTGGAGGAAATTTAGAGATATTAATCAAACAGTTCCGTGGCGCTATGGATATTATTTCCAAGAGTGACCATTGCAATGGTGCTGACCAAAACTAAGCAAATGTAGTGATTGGTGCTGACCAAAACTAAGCAAATGTAGTGATCTCTTCGCATGCACATGCAAGGGCACTTCCTTAAAAGAGTTGATGAGGTTGAGCTTCACAGGCACACAGGAGGATTGCTGTTTCTAGTTTGGATACTTAAATAGGATTTTTTTATGTTTTCTTCGCTTGCCAAAGGATGCCTTTCAAATCACAAAACACTTCTATCTCAAATGCCTACAAAAGACACTGCTGCTCCAAACAAATTGCAGCGAATCTAATGTTTATTGGACACATGAACTTTCCAAGATGGTGATGTTGTGCAATCTCAGAGTTTCCAAACACTCTTTCGTTAGTCCTCCCCCAATTTCGAACCAAAACAGTAAATCTAGTACCACCCCCTTGGTGGCTGCTGACTTTCCTCCGGCCGATGGAAAATTGGAACCGCGGGGGGGGGGGGGATCCCGGTTGCAGAGTGACAGGTTAAAAAAAGGTCAAAGGGCCTGGGTCTCCGATTACTTTTGTCTTGTATTTTTGTCGCTTCCTAGTTCTTTCCATCACATATCAAATCCACCACAATAATTTAAGTTACATACTCTCTTCATACTCATAAAACAAGTCGCTTAGGACAACGACACAGTCTTTAAATTATAACTTTGACTTCTTTTAAAGGGGTGTGTGTGTGTGTGTGAACATAAATGGGACAAATGGTCCTTATTTCAGGACATATAGGGCCTGAGACAGGGGATCCTCTCTCACCATTAATGTTTAATCTAGCGCAGATGCTCTAGATCACATCCTGACAAAAGCGAGAGAAAAAGGTCACATAAGGGGTGTAGTGCCGCATCTTGTGTCAGGGGTGTAACTCACCTTCAGTATGCAGATGATACGGTGGTAATGGTAGACTGTGACAAGGCTTCCATTACAAATCTGAAATTCCTTATATATTATTTTGAATGGATGTCGGGCTTAAAGATAAATTACCACAAAAGTGAAGTGGTGGTGTTTGGAGTGGACGAGAACACAGAAAACAACATAGCTAACATGCTGAACTGTACAAAAGGGGGGATGCCTATGAGATACCTTGGCTTTCCAATCAGTGACAGGAAGCTTAAAATGGAAGCCTTTGGGGGGATGATTGATAAGATGAGGAAAAAGCTACAACCCTGGAAAGGAAAACATCTAACCTCGGGGGGGCGTCTTATCTTGACTAACACCTCTTTGAGCAGCATACCTATTTATATCATGAGCATGTTCCTGCTGCACGAAGGTGTTCATACGCAGATGGATACGGTGAGGTCCAGGTTTTTTTGGAGAGGGGGGATACAGAGAAGTTCAAATATCACATGGTGACATGGGAAAATGTGTGCCTGCCAAAAGACTTTGGGGGTTTAGGGATCATTAATACTAGGCTCTTGAAAGAGGCGCTAATCCTAAAGTGGGCTTGGAGATTACAAAATTGAGAAAAGGGTGACATGTGTGGACAGCTACTCAAAGCAAAATATTTCCCAAACAAGCCCTTTGTCAGAAGTAAACTAACCAACGGCTCTCAGTTTTGGGCGGGGGTGCAAAAAGTCAAATGGAAGCTGAAATGGGGGGCGATTAATCAGGTCAAGAGTGGTGGGCAAACACGTTTTTGGGAGGATGTGTGGCTAGGACAGGTCCCTCGGAAACTATCCTATCCCAAGCTATATAACTTCAGTAGTGAAAAGAATATTTTGGTGAGTGAATGCTACGATCAAGGAGAATGGATCATAAATTTCAGAAGGCCCTTTGGTCTAGACGAGGTATCGCAATGGGGGGATATGCTAGAGGAGCTGGGGGAGGTAGAGATACAAGAAGGTTGTGACAAGACCTGCTGGAGTTTAGAAAAATCTGGCCAATACACAACAAAATCCATGTGTAGATTTTTAGCCCATCGAGGTGCGATCAATACTCATATGCGAAGACTTTGGAAAACTAAACTGCCCCTGAAACTAAAAGTTTTCATGTGGCAAGTTTTCCAAGATAAATTGCAGACAGGACATGAACTCAAAAAAAGAAACTGGAAGGGGGATGAGAAATGCTCCATATGTGGTGTGGATGAGACCAGAGACCATATACTCTTCTCTTGCCCAATTGCGAAATTTACTTGGATTTGTTTCAAAGAAGCCTTGGGGTGGGACAAGATTCCGATGAACTTTTTTTTTTGATGAAACGGGAGGGGTGAAAAACCCCTACTGAATATATATATTTTTTAAAGAAAAGGAACCAAAACAACAGTCTGAAATCAGGAAACAAAGAAAGAAGAAAAGAAAATGAAACTAAGAGTTACAAGATGGAGTCTATCCATAAAGACATCATTGGTTTCCTAGCCTCCTTTGCTCTGAGAATAACCCAAGCAAACTCTTTCTTGAAACGTTCTTTGACCGAATGTAGATTAGGCTGTTTATTCTTGAAAATGAAATCGTTTCTTTCCATCCAAATGCACCAGCTAAGCATAATGATAATATCCATGAAAAAGTTGACTCCCAACTGTAGCCTGATGGATTCTAGGGCTTCGAAGTGAGTACCCTGTGGCAAAATCAGATTGAAAATTCCCCAAGAGGCTTGAGCAAAAGGGCATTCCATAAAAAGATGTTCTAGGGTTTCCTCAGTTTGTAGGGAGCAAAGCACACAGGTATAAGATGGCAGAGCCATGTTTTTCCTTCTGAGAATATTCCTGGTGCTTAGCCTGTCATGCAAGAGAAGCCAGAAAAAAACTTTGTGTTTTTTTCTGTGTTGCAGATTTCCAAAGCCACTTGAAAGAAGGGTGAAATTCATTGTGACCAATCAAATGAGTATAAGCTTTTGAGGCAGAAAACCAAGGTGAACCCCAAATGTATGACCAAATGTCTGGGTCATCCCTATCAATCACAGTTTCAACCATGTTTGCTAGCTGTAAAACCTGGCCATAAGCTTCCTAGGAGATCGGCAGGTGCAGAACTGAGTTGAGGTCTAGAATGTTCTTTGCTTTGTTGACTGATAAGAATTGGTTTTTAGCAAAAGAGAAGAGTTCAGGCCAAGTTTGACAAGGAATAAGCCCTTCCCAAAGATCAAGCCAAAAGAAACAGGTGTCTCCTGTAACGAACCGGATTTCCGAGTATGGAAACCCGATCCCTGCACCTCAGAGATAGTCCCAGGAGGCTATCACGTGCAAATCCCTGTCTCAGAAAGTAAAGAAAATCGTACAACAAAAGGTAGTATATGAAGGTCCACATAGTATTATTACAATAATTAAGCATCTGAGTACAGCATTACGACACATGCTGGGTACAAGTCCAACAGGACTAAATCAAACAGAGTAAACATCTACGCAGCGGCTCTCATGTAGCGAAGTAGACTCCATCTCCCAAAGTAAAGCTCGAGTGTAGGTCGGCCTCAGTCATCCCATCCGTCGTGCTCAAAGTCGTAGTCCGGCTCCTGGTCTGAAAACCCGTCGTCTACTCGATAAGCGAGTAGGTCATGTCAGCTTCCCAACAAAGAGCATAAGTAAAAGAGAATAAATCTAGTATGCATGAGTAATCCTATTTATGGCTGTAGAAGGTTATGCAAGCAGCGGTAGCAACATCAAGGAATGCAGAAATGCCGAGAGGTCACCATCTCCGAGGAGATCCACACCTCCGAGGACAACACCTCCAGGGTCACACCCCAAGCAAGGAAAGAACACCAAGCACTGGATCTCATCCGAGACACAGCAACCCACTCTCATCTGCGACGTGGGGTCGCCAACTCCTATCCCCACGTCTCAACGGCACGAAGCCGGACTCACACACACAGGGGAGAGGAAGCAGCACAAGAAGAGACTAGCCAGAGTAACAGAACCGTGGGCTGCTGTGACGCTCCAGGTTTTTAATTAACCTTAATTGCCGGTCAAGCTTGTTGACTAGGGTCAAAGCACGGTCAACCTGGGTCATCACCTCGAAAACCTCACCAACACTCACCCCTTAGCATCTTAAGCAAGTCTAGCACACTCTCCTTGGTCAAAACCCTAGCTAAGGGGGACACACCCCTTGATGTCTTTGTGTCGATCTGGAACTTTTGCCGCGTTCTCCAAATTTCACCTAAGCACTTCAAAATCTCCCAATATAAAAGTTGTCCAGTTTTTCATGAGACACAACTTTCATGTTGAGCGGCATTTCAAATTTTGAGTGGAAAAGGTTCAAAACTTCCAGTCAAACTCAGTTTCACTATTCAGGCATGAAAATCCTCAAATTGGCATTGGAATTTCTCTTTCATTTTGAATCCAAATTCATTTCGGCCTGTGCCACTGTGTAGATGGTTAACTGGTCTACAATTGTCCTATCTACAGTTTGGGGGGCTAAGATTGAAAACTTTGTGTTGTGCACGGTCAAACAGTGGCACATGCCACGGACCGGGGCCGGGAATGCGCCGCGCGCGACGTCACGCGCGCGCGCGTCCACGCGTCGCCGCCGTCGTGTGCCGACCGTACCACGGCCGCGCCTGGGAGTCAGCGCCTGACCACGGCTTGCGTCGGCAACCGCGCGCGCACCGAGACACGGCCTCGGCCGGAGGAGCGGCTTGCCACGCGGCGCGTACGCACACCCGCGGCGCCGTCCTCTCCCCCGCCGCGCACGCACGCCGAGGGCGCCGCCGTACCGTGCGTTAATGCACCGGGATTGCTTAGCTGCTAAGCGTCCTCACCTCCCGCGCACGCCTCGGCTATAAATAGCCCCGTCGCCGCAGCTCGCACGCAAGAACGCCGCCCGCCTCCGCCATTGCCACCGCCGCCACGGTGAGCTCAACCCTCCGCTAGCTCCCGTCGCCGACCAGCCCTCCCAACCACTTCACTAGGACCTAGTGAAGCCCCCAGCGCCGCTTGTTGTCCCGCATTGCACTCACCCTCGCCGGAACCCAAGCCGTAGCGGGCGCGCCGCCGCGACCTCGCCGCCGCCGCTCGCCGGAGCCACCCCCGACCGCGCCACCACCACCAATCGGCTAGGGGTGAGGCCAATCGCACACCCGTGCCGCTTGTTGGTCTGCTCCGGCCCCACCTCGCCGCCGGCGAACTCTCCCGCCACCGCAAGGGCATATGTGTGAAGGCCAGGGGCATGTTTGTAAACTAGGGGCCCGATTGCAATAGAAGTAATCTTAGTTTCTTTGCAAGTCAGTCCAGTACCTTAGAAAAGCCTAGAAATTCACAGAAAATTCAGAAAAATGCAAACGCAATTTTGTTTGTCTCAGTGAGAGTAGATCTGCAACTTCTACAAAGCATGACCATAGTTTTGACTTATAGATTTTGAATGAAAATTCAAATTCGGTTTGACACCTTTTTGCTGTAGTTCAAAAGCTAGAAGGGCTATGGAGCTGAACTTTGGATATGTTGCTAGAATTGTCATGTTTAGACTCCGGACCAAAAATTGCACAAAGTTGTTGAACAGATCTTTTATTTTGAATTACTTTGCATTTATGCTATTTCTACTTTACTGATTTTTGTAGCAAAATATCAATTGAATTTTTGTGCTCAACTGGTGGCAATGTTCATGTTATGCCTAGATGAAACTTTCCTGAATTTGTCATGAATTTATCTCTGTTAGAATTATTTAATCTTGTTTTATGCTTAGATTTGCATTTAAATGCATAGTTTAAATTTCAAAAATGTTTGTGATGCACATGCTGGTGTTCTAATCTTGTTTTAGGCCAGAGTAGCTGTAGGGTTTATGTTGGATATAGGAGCACTTTATTTATTTAGTTATGCTTTTTCCTTAATTTAAATAGCTAGGAAATGTCGCCTTTGCATATATAGGTTTTGTAGCTCTTTTAATGACCAAGCTTGAATCCAGTGGATGCTTAGTAGTAATTAGGCCAGCAAGGACCCCCTGTCCTTGTTGTATGTTTTGTCTATGCTTTTAAAAGTTAGGGAGCCCATGAGCTTGTTAGTAGGAATTAATTGAGAAAATAGATCCTTTAACTTTGTGACCTTGTAAATAGTTACAAAACTTAATTTTAGGATCTCCATTTCCACCTTGCTGTTTTAAGAATTTAAATGGAATTATTTACATAGATGTGCACACAATTGCTATTAAAAGATTGAATAATAAATCTCACATGAAATAACAATCATGAAAGTAAATATTAATTAATTGTTGGTCAAAGATTAAACCCTTGTCCATAATAACCTTAATGAAAAGGAATTAATAATTAATTGTTTGTTAAGGTGAATGTGGCCAACAAGAGTTGGATAAAATAATTCCTTACTCCACCTGAACCCTGCATTGCATTCCGTGTAGAACTTCCTGACGGTAACTACGCGCTCGTGCCGGACGCCGAGGAAGGAGGAGCTGACGCGGAGCTGCAGTACGTGGAGGTGATCGACGACACCGAGGACCCTCAGGCTAACCCTGCTGACGAAGGCAAGCCCCGGTGCATCAACCAAGTGTTTTTGAAACTTTATGCAACTATCTATGGATGATTGTGCATTTACGTTCAGGAGTTGAAATGAAACCCTAGATGCATGATTCCTAGGTACCTATGTCTTTACTAGTATGATAGGTCGGTAGCTGCTATGCTATAGGACCGTTACAAGTCGAGTGATGCTTGTCACTCGTGAGAATAGGTTCTTATGTTGGAATCATAAGATCTCCTTAAATGGATTGCTCATGTGGTAAGTGCATGGGATGTGGGCTCCGGTCCAATGGCTTTCGTGGGTTAAGTGTTTGAACGTACTAAACACTTGTCGGAAATGGGTACGGTAAGCCTAGTACCTAAATGAGGCGGTGCGGGAACTTTGCGCTACTAATCTTAGGGTTGCGGCCCCAGGCTCGCCACCCGAGTACATGTGTGAGGCTAGGTGACCTTGGTGGCGTAGCCTAGCAAGCCTTGTACTTAAGACTGTAACATCTGATCCCAAGCCGAAGATTTTTGGGAACCGCCTGGTGGTCGTCCTCGCGGGGGCACTCTACCGTGTGTTTAGGTCTACCTTGCAAGGTTCAAATCAATCGATTGTCGGCCTCTCACCGTTATCTGAGACTACTTACTCCACTGGCCATGAGATCCCTAATGATGGAAGTTGATGAATATTATGCTTGATTAATTGTCGTGCACAACTTATGCTTGCAATAGTTGGCTAATTTAGAAAAGAATATTCAACTAGAACTTGTGCTAAAATCTTGAAAGTAAGGACATACTCTTTGTTGCTTTTCAGCAAAAGAAACCCCATAGGCCAAAAAGCCTTTCATGTCTAGAGTTGGTGATGTAGTTGTCACCGACGGGTAAGTCTTGCTGAGTATTAGTATACTCAGCCTTGCTATAATCTGTTGCTTCAGGTAATGCCTTTGCTGATGTGTGGCCTGGAGAGATCCCGCCTGGCTGGGAGCTAGAGTGGGTGGAAGACGATGAATGAAGGCATCATGGCAGGCCTCCCGTGATGTTTCCTCGTGCCGTTTAGTTTAATTCTGCTGTTTTCAAAACTCTAAACTCCGTTATCATGTCAAAAACTTCGGTTTGTAATAATTAAGCCCCTCGGGGTAAATTTGGATGTTAATCATATGTTGTTCTCTGGACTCGCCTTCGCGTGAGTTTTAATGCATATATGTCGATCCTTGTTGCTTTGTAAGTGATTTACCGGGCGTTAACCCGGCAACTAACGACAGGATGATACTTTATTATTGCTTAATGACCAAAGTGGATTGGTTTAGGCGATAGTACGGTATTTTCCTGGGCGGGTTGTCACAGCTGGCATCAGAGCAATTATATGCACCAGAGATTAATTAATAACCTTATTCACTGGTTTTTGAATAAAATTTGCCAAGATTGTTTGGATTTGCAAAACATGTTGGTCCGTTAAGGATAAACTAGACCGAGAGGCCCTAGAGGGAAATTTGGGTTCTTTCAGGTGGCTTATTAATCTATGGTTTATTTTGCTAACTCCCAGCACATTTATTTCCTGTCAGAACTTACTTTCTATACAACCATACTAGTTCATCACGTTTTGCTATACGTGGTGGTACCACAGGAAAGTCCTGTGAGGGATGGATGGGACCTATTCAAATGGGCACCCACGTCGCGTCTGCGTCTCATCACGTTTTGCTATACGTGGTGGTACCGCATGGAAGTCATGCGAGGGATGGATGGGACCTATTCCAAAGGGAACCCACCGTCGCGTTTGTGTCTCGCCACGTTTTGCCATACATGGACGTTCCGCATTTTGTATATGCGAGGCAAAGGTCCGCTTCATTCCAAAAGGAGCGTATCCGAGGTTGGACGCTGTCCATGCAGCGGCTTGACGCATGGATACCGTTTCTATAGTGAACGGTACTGTATGTGGACGCTTCCGTGATGTGCTGGCACAGAAGGTTCTTTTCTGCAGGTACACTAACAACGATCCGTTGGTCTCTAAGTGAGTACCGAGTAGCTCTCGACTAGTTATTATAGGGAGAGACGAATAAAAGCCTTGCCACCGGCACTAACTTCGATTTTTGGCTTGACTGCCGTGTGAGGTCGAATAGGACGTCTTGCATGCATACTAAAAATCGAAACAACTTCAAAATGGACCCAAAACGCAACTTATATGCTCTCTAAGGAAGAATTTGCTAGTGTATGGTTTCTGTGAACTAGATTACCTCTAATGCATAGGTGTGTGCTGTCCAAATTCTTGTAGGATTGTTCGCTCTATTTTTGCACCATGCTCTAGGAGTATTTAGACTAGTTGATCTATACCAAAGTTGCTCCATACCTAATCTAGTTTTTGCTCGCAAAAATTCATGGTCATAGCTTCTGTAAATCTTGAGTTGTACCCTTTTTAGTGAACTTAGGTCATGCTGTTTTTCAGGAAGGCAGAACCTGAAACTTTGCAACTTCCGACCTTGTTCCTAAATGATCTAGCTCAACCTTTGAATACCAAAAGTGTGTATAAAAACCTTACGGAGTAGCCTGTAAAATTTGAGAATTTTTGGGATTTTGGATTTTTAGTTATGAATTTTTATTTACAGCTGCCAGAATTTGCACCATTTGACATGTTGCTCTCTTTTGAGTTCTAACATGCGTTACATTTTTGTACAGATGGCTGCCCCCGTGTTTCTCAAGTACGGCGCTGACGGTTTGGTCCGTACCGACGGACTGTACTAGGAGGGTTTTCCACGCCTTGCGTGGGAGGCACTCAGCGCTGCCGGCTACACCATTCCACCCGTCTACGAGGCACTCGAGTTAGAGCACCTGGGCGTGCCTCGTTGCAGGGTGACCGTCACTGTACCACCTCACCTGGACCACCCCGACTGGTTTGACTTGAGCTCTGTGTACTGGGGTTTTCGTCTGTAGGAGTCTTTCGAGTCGGCTGCCCTCTGGGTATTGACGGATTTCTGCGACCGCAACCCGACGGTGGTAGCACTGTCACCGTTCAGACTGTTTCCGGTGGTAAACCCGCACGACCCGGCATGGAGGGACCGTGTGGACCACCTACAGGAGTTACTGATGCTCGTAGTCCCGCTGGACGTCACGCAGACGCTAACGCGTTGCCTGGACGCTGTGTTCACACTCCAGGGGCTGCGTAACACCACCCAGCTGATGATCAGCCAGCGTCTGGAGTCGGCTCGGCTGGCCTGGCACAATCTTTCAGCAGCATACCAGCAGCTGAGCTTCACTCTCGCCTAGACTCAGCAGGAGAATGACCGACTACATGCCAGGAGGTTCCAGTTGGAGTTAGAGAGAGGTGACCGCCTACAGAGAATCTTAGACCTGGAGGCAGAGGTCACTACCCTTCAGGAGGACGTGGACACTAGAGAGATCGAGAGGTTGACACTACTGCAGAACATCATCGAGATGCAGCAGCAGGTAGAAGAGGCTGAGGTACAGGTAGCAGCTCTGCAGGCCATTGTGGCTCTGCAGCCACCACCTCCGGTGGAGGCACCTCCGGAGGAGCAGCAGGGTCAGTCTGGTCTTGACCAGGCGAGTCAGGCTGGACCACTGCTACCGCCCCCACCGGCTTCACCTGCTGGCAGTGGTGCTTCGGTCGGCAACTAGGTTGCCGTAGTGTTGTAATAGGATGGGTCATACTCCTGTGTGTAGCCTTTTGGTTGGTTTGTGGTAGGTGAGCATAGGAGTATGTTTTTGTGCAGCGTGACTGCAATGTAACCCAGGTTGTAATGTGGTAATTTCAAACCTTGAAACCTTTGTAATGTTCTGTGAACACCTTATCCGTAATGTTTGTTGTAAGGGAATGCTTAAGCAATTTGTGATCAGAATTGAGTTCGGTGTTGTATACCAAGCTGGTTGGGAATTTTGTGACGATCGCGCTCTCAAAATCTCAGCAATCGTGCACTTTCTTATTGAGAGTTATGCAATTTCTAACCCAATCCTGGCTGCTGTCCAAACAGTGAGAAAAGGCTTAGGAAAGGGAGTTTTCGAGCAATTGAACGTCGAAATCTTTTCATGCGTTGAATACCGAAGTTGTGCGGAATGTTGCAATGACCGCGCTCGCCAAAATTCAGCATTTTTGCATAAGGGTAGAGAGAACTACGGAGTTTTCGGTGAGTGTCGGCCTGCTGCCGAGACAGCTAGGTAGCTTCCCGCAATTTGCATTCTTCGGGCATGCGAAGTGGGAATTCGCTGCGGTGTTGAAAGCCAACTTTGAGGCGTATGAAATCCTGCATCTACTAAACAATTTTGGAGAATATTTCGGTGACTGGGCTGTTGGACGTGAAATATTCCTATGACTGAGTTGTTGCAATTTTCGAGTGAATGCACGAATGAGCTTTTGTCATGCATATTTACACTTGTCATTTCTTCTAAACAAGATTATGGCTACGTGTCTAATAAAGGCTCACATTTTCAGATGGTGGGACCAACGCGCAGCTCCCCCAACGGTTTCGGAACATCGGGCAGTGGTGAACTGCCACCGCCCATGACGCCGTCGGAGGCCTTCATGGCCACTCAAACCGAGGTGTTGCGCCAGATCCTGCAGACGCAGCAACAAATCGCCCAGTAGCTGAACCAAAGGCCGCCACATGGGGCAAATCATGAGGGGCCAAATCAGGTCACCACCTACCCTCAGTTCATCAGGATGAAGCCCCCGACCTTTTCCAAGGCGGAAGACCCCCTTGAAGCTGAGGCGTGGATCAAGGCCATCGAGGCAAAATTCTCTGCCTTTGTGCTGCCTTGCTCAGAGGAAAACAAGGCCAACTTCGCAGTTCTGCAACTGCGAGGTGACGCCTTAATGTGGTGGGATCATTTCAAGACCATGCAGCAGGGGCATGCTGTCACTTGGAATGAATTCAAGCAAGCTTTCAAGAGCCATCACATTCCTAAAGGATTAATGGATAGGAAGATGAGGGAGTTGCTGGCCCTCAGGCAGGGATCTGACACTGTGTATCACTATGCACAGAAATTCAATAGCCTTTGCTAGTATGGAGGACATCACATGGATACCGATGCTAAGAAGATGGAAAGGTTCCGTGATGGCCTGGATGGTGAGTTGTATGAACGGCTGAACTTGATCGAGCCCAACAATTTCCATGAGCTCGTAAACAAGGCTATATCCCAAGAGGATGCTATGAAGAAGGCCCAGAGAGATAAGAAGAGGCAGGCTGGTTTTGCTTCGGGCAGTGGAACTAACAAAAAGTTTCGCTTTGTGAAAAAAAATGTTCCTAACTCATCCCAGCAATCTTCAACTGGACGCTGGACGATGAAGCCATCACAGAGCAAGCCTTCAGGGAATTTCCAGTTCTGCAACACTCAGCAGCAGGCTACCAAGCCTAATGCACCCCCACGTAACCCCGGTGATCGCCGCTGTTACAACTGTGGACAGCCGGGGCACTATATCAATGACTGCCCCAAGCCCAGGCAGAACAAGCCCAACCCACAGAATCAAGGTGCAGGGCCCAAGCCGGCCAATCCAGCTAAGAAGCCAATGGTGTAAGTCCGCCAAGGCAAGCTGAACTTCACCACCATGAGTGACATACTGGAGGGAGCTGTAGTGCTTACGGGTACATTCTCTATCAATGATAATCCCGTTAAAATATTGTTCGACTCCGGGGCCACTCATAGTTTCATAAGTGAAAAGCTAGTAGGCAAATTGGGTTTAAGTGGTTCACATGTTAAGGAGGCTTTTACAATTGTCACTCCGGGTGGAAAAATCTCTTCCCACACCTTAGCCCTCGGAGTACCCTTGAAATTGGGGAGTAAAACGGTTAAATCAAACCTTATCGTCATAGGCCTAGAGGGTTTGGATGTTATCTTGGGTATGGATTGGATGACCCGACATAAGGTGGTTCTAGATATCTCAGGTAGAGTTGTAGCAATCAATTCACCTACGGTCGGGCACACCACCTTGTACCTACCTTTTAAGGACGGTGCAGACCCTTGTGCCTATGTGACCATTATCTCTCATCTTGAAGAAATTTCAGTAGTTTGTGAATATCCTGATGTCTTTCCCGATGAGTTGCCTGGCATGCCACCAGACAGGGATGTCAAGTTTGTGATTGAACTCCAACCGGGCACTGCGCCCATTTCTAAATGACCTTATCGTATGCCTCCCAAAGAACTAGCTGAACTGAAAAACCAACTCCAGGAATTGTTAGATAAGGGCTATATTCGCCCAAGTTCTTCTCCTTGGGGTTGTCCCACACTCTTTGTCAAGAAGAAAGATGGTAGTTTGAGGCTATGTGTTGACTACAGACCGCTCAATGCGGTGACCATCAAGAACAAATATCCTCTTCCCCGAATTGATGTTCTTTTTGATCAGTTGGCTGGAGCCAAAGTTTTCTCCAAGATCGATCTTCGTTCTGGTTACCATCAAATCAAAATTTGACCTTGTGACGTTCCCAAAACTGCTTTCTCCACTCGTTATGGTCTCTACGAGTTCTTGGTAATGTCCTTCGGTCTCACAAATGCCCCAGCCTACTTCATGTATCTCATGAACTCCGTATTCATGACGGAGCTTGACAAATTCGTAGTGGTCTTCATCGATGATATTCTAATCTATTCCAAAAATGAGAAGGAACATGCCAAACATCTTCGAATTGTCCTACAGCGTTTGAGAGATCATAAGCTCTATGCTAAATTCTCCAAATGCGAATTCTGGTTGGATAGTGTGAAATTTTTGGGGCACACTATTTGCAAAGATGGCATATTCGTAGATCCTAGCAAAGTACAAGAGGTGATGGATTGGAAACCACCCAAGTCCGTACACCAAATCCGCAGTTTTCTAGGTTTGGCGGGGTATTACCGCCGATTCATTCCGGACTTCTCCAGGATCGCTAAACCTATGACTGAACTGCTCAAGAAAGGAGTGAGATTTGTATGGAGTGAAGCATGTGAGAAAGCCTTCCACACGCTGAGACAACACTTAACTTCAGCCCCAGTGCTAGTACAACCGGATAATTCCAAACCTTTTGAAGTTTTCTGTGATGCGTCAGGCACTGGTCTCGGTTGCGTTCTTATGCAAGAGGGCCGAGTCATTACCTATGCCTCACGAGCACTTCGACCCCAAGAGATCAATTATCCCACCCATGATCTAGAGCTAGCAGCGGTTGTTCATGCTCTTAAGATTTGGAGACACTATCTGATGGGCAATCATTGCAATATCTTCATCGATCACAAGAGTCTCAAATATATCTTCACTCAATCGGATCTAAACATGAGACAAAGGAGATGGCTTGAGCTGATTAAGGATTATGATCTAGAAGTGCACTATCACCCCGGGAAAGCTAATGTTGTTGCGGATGCTCTTAGCCGCAAAGTTCACTGCAACCATCTAGAAATGGAGCCGTATAGTGACACCTTATGTGAGGACATGAGGAAGCTTAACTTGGAAGTGGTAGAGCAAGGAAATCTATAAGTCCTAGCTGCCGAATCTAATCTTTATGATAGAATTGTCACTGCTCAATGCAATGACGAGGACATACAGCTAATCAAACAGAAATTAGCAGAAGGAGATCCCAAGTATAACTGTTTCCAGAAGGATTCGAATGATGTGGTATGGTTTGGGAAACGTCTTGTGGTTCCCACTGACCAAGAAATTAAGAAAACAATCCTTGATGAAGCTCATCTTTCCAAATTCTCCATTCATCCCGGCAGCACCAAGATGTATCAAGATTTGAAGGAGAATTTCTGGTGGTCCAATATGAAAGTCGACATAGCAAAATATGTGTCAGAGTGTGATACTTGCCATAGAACGAAAGCAAGCCATTTGAAATCGGCAGGTGTACTCCAACCCTTGTCGATACCTATGTGGAAATGGGATGACATAAGTATGGACTTCATTGTGGGTCTACCCCTGACTGCTAGAAAGAAGGATTCTATTTGGGTTATCGTGGACAGACTCACCAAGACTGCCCATTTCATTGCAGTTCATACTACTTATTCAGTGCAACAATATGCAGAGTTGTATATGGATCAAATAGTCCGTTTGCATGGAATTCTGGAGACCATAATCTCGGATAGAGGAACTCAATTTGTAGCTCGTTTCTGGGAGCAATTGCATGAATGTTTAGGAACCAAGTTGATCCGTAGTTCCAGCTATCACCCGCAGACCGATGGTCAGACGGAAAGGGTAAATCAGATTTTGGAAGACATGCTACGGGCCAGCATCCTGCATTTTGATAAAAGTTGGGACAAGTGTTTGTCCTTGGTAGAGTTCTCTTATAACAATAGCTACCAAGCTAGTTTGAAGATGGCACCGTTTGATGCTCTTTATGGACGGAGATGTCGTACTCCTTTGAACTGGTCAGAAGCCGGAGAAAGGACACTCTTTGGTCCGGACTTAGTCAAAGACGCCGAAGAGAAAGTGCAAGTGATACGGGAGAACTTAAAGTTAGCTCAGATGAGGCAAAAGAGCTATCACGATAGAGGGACAGCACCCCGACAATTTGAAGTTGGTAATTATGTATACCTAAAGGTTTCACCAACCAAGGGTGTGCAAAGGTTCGGTGTTAAGGGAAAGTTAGCCCCGCGCTATATCGGACCTTATGAAATCATTGAAGTATGTGGGCCAGTGGCTTATTGCATCTGACTTCCGGAGCGGTTCTCCGCAGTTCACAATGTATTTCATGTGACCCAACTGAAGAAAGGCGTGCCTGTGCCTGAAACCGAAGTGATCACGGAAGCAAATGCTTGGATTGAGCCGGATTTCTCGCTCATCGAGCATCCCATGAGGGTGTTGGTCAAAAAGGAGAGGAAGACCCGAAGACAAACCGTAAGGATGTACAAGATACAATGGAGTCAACATACGGAGGAAGAAGCAACTTGGGAGACGAAAGAGTATCTCAACACCAAGTACCCAGGTTTTCTGCAATCTCAAAACCGTGAGTTTCTACTACCTACCTTGTTTTTCTTGAATCGAATATCAAGACGAGATTCCGTTTAAGGGGGGTAGGCTGTGATGCCCTAGGTTTTTAATTAACCTTAATTGCCGGTCAACCTTGTTGACTAGGGTCAAAGCACAGTCAACCTGGGTCATCACCTCGAAAACCTCACCAACACTCACCCCTTAGCATCTTAAGCAAGTCTAGCACACTCTCCTTGGTCAAAACCCTAGCTAAGGGGGACACACCCCTTGATGTCTTTGTGTCGATCTGGAACTTTTGCCACGTTCTCCAAATTTCACCTAAGCACTTCAAAATCTCCCAATATAAAAGTTGTCCAGTTTTTCATGAGACACAACTTTCATGTTGAGCGGCATTTCAAATTTTGAGTGGAAAAGGTTCAAAACTTCCAGTCAAACTCAGTTTCACTATTCACTCGAGGCATGAAAATCCTCAAATTGGCATTGGAATTTCTCTTTCATTTTGAATCCAAATTCATTTCGGCTTGTGCCACTGTGTAGATGGTTAACTGGTCTACAATTGTCCTATCTACAGTTTGGGGGGCTAAGATTGAAAACTTTGTGTTGTGCACGGTCAAACAGTGGCACATGCCACGGACCGGGGCCGGGAACGCGCCGGCGCGACGTCACGCGCGCGCGCGTCCACGCGTCGCCGCCGTGCGCCGACCGTACCACGGCCGCGCCTGGGAGTCAGCGCCTGACCACGGCTTGCGTCGGCAACCGCGCGCGCCTCGAGACACAGCCTCGGCTGGAGGAGCGGCTTGCCACGCGGCGCGTACGCACACCCGCGGCACCGTCCTCTCCCCCGCCGCGCACGCACGCCGAGGGCGCCGCCGTATCGCGCGTTAATGCGCCGGGATTGCTTAGCTGCTAAGCGTCCTCGCCTCCCGCGCACGCCTCGACTATAAATAGCCCCGTCGCCGCAGCTCGCGCGCAAGAACGCTACCTGCCTCCGCCATTGCCGCCGCCGCCACGGTGAGCTCAACCCTCCGCTAGCTCCCGTCTCCGACCAGCCCTCCCAACCACTTCACTAGGACCTAGTGAAGCCCCCAGCGCCGCTTGTTGTCCCGCATTGCACTCACCCTCGCCGGAACCCGAGCCGCAGCGGGCGCGCCGCCGCGACCTCGCCGCCGCCGCTCGCCGGAGCCACCCCCGACCGCGCCACCACCACCAATCGGCTAGGGGTGAGGCCAATCGCACACCCGTGCCGCTTGTTGGTCTGCTCCGGCCCCACCTCACCGCCGGCGAACTCTCCCGCCGCCGCAAGGGCATATGTGTGAAGGCCAGGGGCATGTTTGTAAACTAGGGGCCCGATTGCAATAGAAGTAATCTTAGTTTCTTTGCAAGTCAGTCCAGTACCTTAGAAAAAGCCTAGAAATTCACAGCAAATTCAGAAAAATACAAACCCAATTTTGTTGGTCTCATTGGGAGTAGATCTGCAACTTCTACAAAGCATGACCATAGTTTTGACTTATAGATTTTGAATGCCATACCAGTGGACACGAACTATAGCTATAGGTTTAACACTCTGCAGAGGTTGTACAACTGGACCTGCCGAGTAGAGCAGAATCGGATGCCTCCGATCCACCTCTCTACCTAAAGGCCGGAGACCTAGTAGTAGACGGCACTCTCCTGCCTCTCCGAGCCTGACTCGTCCTGACTGGGGCGCGAAACTTGCCAGCAGGGCTTCGAAGCTGTGAAACCTTACCCGGAGGAGCCGGGGCGACGTCTACTCGGGGGTATAACCCATCCCCCTCACACGATCACACCGATCCGCCTACAGGCTGGATGCCATCCACATACTAGTTCTCGGACCGAACCCCACCCATAACAAGACGAACGGTTTGCACGAAAATAGCCCAAAGCTCATAGTTAAACTGTCGATCGGTCCTTAATTGCAAGAGTGAGCACTCACCAACTCCCACCGTTCGACACGCCGCTAGGGCGGGAGGCCAGGTCGCATCTCCCCTAGACAGGCATTCATAAGTAACCAAAGTGGCTCGCTCCCGCGGTAACACGTCAAGGATACACACTCACCCAAAACACACGCTAGAATACCGAGATATCCCAATCTCGGTCCAAACCTGAGATCCATCCATAACTAAGGGTAAAATATATGGATGAATAAAGCCGAGAACTAGCTAGGGGTCTGTAGCTAGTTCCAAAAGTAGGTATATCAAGGACAGGATTAAACAATTCCAAGGCATGGCTAACAATTGTCTATGCAATTTTAAAACATGCATAAATGGTAATTAAGCACTAGCAACTAAAGCATGCATAGGATCCATATGGTTGGGAGTGACATGACACCTGGCTGGGGTCCGAAGTCCTGGTCTGGGTTGTAGTCGGGGTCGTAAGCCTCCTCCGGATCGTAGCTCGGGTCTGTGCAGCACGAGATATGAGACGCTAAATTACCAGCAATCAACTAAGTATAAATCCAAAGAAACCCAATTTTAAAAGATCCAAACTATCTACAATCACCACCGTCTCATTTTTAGAAAAATAATGAAACTGGTTTCATATTTTTCGGAGTTATAAATAATTAGTTATGAATTTTCAAAGGTTAAAGGATTTATAAATTAATTTTCAAATTTATTTATAAATCAGAAAAGGATTTTTATTTTGAAAATAGGCGATGACTTCAGCATGACATCATCGTGATGTCAGCATCACAGGTTAGTAGGCCTTAATGGGCCGAAAGTGTTAGTGGGCCGAAATAGGCCCAATGGACTCAGACCAGTGGGCCGTCCGAGCTAAGTCCATCAAAACACCCCGAACTAAATTCTGAGTTCAACAGATAAAAGAAAAGGGGTCCGGCCACATGGACTGTAATGGGCTACGGCCCATGAGGCCTCCTTAGTTTTCACAGAAGCGAAGTCCATCGCCGCCCCCTGATCACTGCTTTGGTGCAGCGGAGCCCCACGCCGCGCGCGCGTGCATGGGCGCGCCCCAGTGCGCGGCCGGCGGCGACGTCTCCGGCGCTCGAGTAAGTGGACCTCGGTGACCCTTAGGTGCACGTGGTTACCTTGGCGCAGCCACAGCTCTGGGGTGGAGCTCCTGGGCATGCGCGAGGCACGACGCGACGGCGTTCTCGGTGCTGCACCATGGCGGCGACGCGCGGCATGGCACGGCTCGAAGGCCGGCGATCCATCACAGGCAAAATCAAGGCGAAGGGAAGGAGCAAGGACATGGAGAGGCTCACGTTGGGGCATAGGTGAAGGTGTAGCAGTGGAGCGGCAACTGTGAAAGGCGGTAATAGCACGACACAGCTCTGGGGCGGCACTGCACCATGGCCTTGTGCTTAATCTTGTCAAAAGCTTTTTCAAAATCCAGCTTGAGGATGATGATTTCTTTTCTAGACTTGTGGCAAAGATGAAGGTATTCAAAAGACCAAGCCAAGCAATCTTGGATTGTTCTATCCTTAATGAAACCATATTGATTTTTATGAACCAAGTCTATAATTACACTTTGTAACCTATTTGCCAGAAGTTTGGTGATAATCTTCATTTAGGTGTTAAGGAAAGAGATGGGTCTGAAATCAGACACTTTCCTAGGGCCATCCACTTTGGGCAAAAGAGTGATGTAAGACCCATTAATACTTTGAAGATAGAGTTCCCCCAACTGGAATGCCTCACAGAGCTCATAGAAGTCTTTCTTTATAATTGGCCAGCATCTCTTGACAAAATCAGTATTAAATCCATCTGGACCTGGTGATTTATCATGAGGTAGATTCTTAATCACCTCATCTATCTCAGCATGAGTGAAAGGTTCAGTTAGGCAGCCTAAATCTGTTGAGGCTTGCAAAAGTTGCTCAAGGTCAAAATGCATAGTTAAGTCATTTGAGGTTCCCAACCTGTCTTTATAAGAAAACCATAAGAGATCAGCCTTTAAAGAATGATCAAAAAATTCCAAACCATTATCATCCACCAGAGAGGTTATGTGATTTCTTCTATGCTTAATGGTTGCATTAGCATGGAAAAATTTGGTGCCTTCATCCCCAAACTTTACCCATTTGATAGTGCATCTTTGCTTCCAGTAGATTTGTTGTTGTCTGAGCAAAAGCATCAGCTTCTCTCTTAAAAGGGCTCTAAAGTTTCATTCTATGATAGAGAGATCTCTAAATTCTTCCAGGACATCCATAAATGAGAGGATGAGTTTGACAATGGTTATATTTGCTTTGAGGCTGGAGAGGTGAGCTTGCCAAGCTTTGAGTACCCTTCTTAGGTTTTTAAAACGAACAAACAGTTGTTTTGCTTTGTCAGTTTGAGAGACTGGAATGGACCAGCCATGGGAAACAACATCCAAAAAATGTTCATGTTCCATCCAATAATTCTCAAAGCGAAATAATTTCCCTTTTGGAATATGAGTGCTGATAGAGATCACACAAGGTACATGGTCAGAGGGTTCCATTACCAATGAAGAAACAGAAGTTGTTGGATAAGACAAGGTCCAAGCCACTGAAGTGAAAAACCAATCTAAACGCTCCAAAAGAGGTGGATCTTGCTTATTAGACCAAGTGTACTTTCTACCATGTAAGGGCAATTCTACCAAGCCAAGAGAGCTAATGGCTGCATTAAATAGAAACATATCTTGAATGTCCCCCAGGTTTGTTCCTGTTGTCTGGGCTTCTGATTAGATTGAAATCTCCCACAATTAACCAATCCATGTCAGCAGGCATTTGGATGTTTTTGAACCAGGTGATGAAGTTCCTCTTACCCTCAGGAGTGCAGGGACCACAAACATTAGTTAAGACCCAAGATTCATTGTTATGCTTGGAGACAAGTTCCACTAAGAGAGCAAAGTCATTCATAAATGCCAGTGTTCCAGAAAAGAGAAGAGAACTCCAAATGGTAATGACTCCTCCTGATGCACCCACAGATGGCAGAAACTTAAAACTATCAAATTTTGGTGGGCAAAACTTCTTGATATAGTTCAGATCAAACATTTCCCTCTTTGTTTCATGAATACAAATTATATCACATTGACTTTCAATAATCCTATCCCTGAGAGCATCCCACTTCACCTGTGAATTAATTCCTCTTATGTTCCAACACAACACTTTCCATAGTTTAGATGCTTGATTGTTATTCATTTGGGACCAAAGAAATAAGAACCAAAAAGCACAACATGGATAACATGTGTGAAATCATCACTGGGATAGCCAAATTCAAGAGAAATCCACAAAGAAGTACCAGCATAAGAGATTCTTAATATTACAAGCCAAGATAGATAAATAGAACTGTAGTAACAGTTTTTTCCAAAATAGAAGTCCTGCCACACAGAAGCTGCATGCTCACTTCTTGGGCTTTTTCTTGGAGGGCTTTGTAGCATCATCATTGGACTGATCCTTGTTATGAGGCTTCTTGGGCTGTCTCTTCCCACCAGGGGCTGCAACCTTGGATTTCTTGGACAGAGCTTCAGTTGAAAGCTTCTCAGCATCAATCTTGCAGAAAGAGGCCCCCAGATTTCTTATAATGGAGGGAGAAATCGTAGGTGGATCCATAGCACAACCTAAGCAATTTTTATTAGGACATGAGGAACCTTTAAAGCCCTTTAACTGTTCTTTCTTGCGAGTACTACGGCAGCTAAATGGGCTTAGAGCTTGTTCACTCACTTTGTTTTGGGCTGCTAAATCCAACAACTGTTGAGGCCAAGGCCCAGGTGAAGCTGCAACCTTCTCTTTTATTTTTTCTGGTGGGGTGACACAGAACTGGTCTTGAGAAAGTGTCCTCAGGAGCCTGATTTGAATCAAAAGATGAAATAGCTGCAGCAGGAGAATGAGAATCACAGAGCTTACTGTGATCACTCAATGGAGCAGGAGGCAGGCAGAAGGGTACTGAATCCACACTGCTGGTTTGGAAACAATTCCAGGCCTGTGATTGTAACATGTTTTTTGCCCACTCAAAATTGCCTGGATTTAAGAGCAGAGGTGTGAAGAAATCTGCCCATACTTTGGGCACTTGAACTGAAGTAGCACCAGGGCCAGGAGCTAAGAAGCAAGCCCACAGACGTACTGCATCAGGATTTTGCTTGAAGAACTCAGAGTGCAAATTTTGCTGCAGTCTCTCAATAAAAATAGGATCACCCTGATCCTCTGACAGGTTGACAAAACCAAGATGCATAGCATCATGATCAGCAGCAGGCTGGGCTGCATGTGCATTTGCCAAAGGCTCAGCAGCCTCCACTTCATCAGGAATCAGATCTTCCTCTTGAATCTCATCAGGAATCAGTTGTAAAGGATGGCCATCTTCCATGGGAATAAATACCTCAACATTTGCATTCAAATCTGGCAGAAAAGGATTCTGCACAGCATTGGGAATAGGATCAACATTGTGTCCTTCAGAGTCACTGCTTGCTATAATGACATCTTCATCTAGCAACTCTTCCATCATTGGTTCATCCTCCTGAACTGCTTGATTGTCCACTACCCCAGGGTCATTGAGCAAGGTTTCACCAGGTTCATTCAGATCAAAGTCAGCTTCCTGCTGAGCATTCAAACCTGACTGGTCATTTTGCACTGTTGGGTGCTCATTCTGTACTGGTGGGTCTTGTGGCCACATGCCCCAGTTGCCAAGATTAGCAGGCTGATGTTGCTGGTCCTCCACATTTTGGCCATTATCAGCAACAGGACCCACCACAGGTTGACCATAACCAAAAAAATCAAATAATTCAGGCTGCAGCTCATCAGGTCCTGGGGGTTCATCTTCATCTGCAGCATTCACCCAAGCATTCTTGTGTGAATGATTTCAGTCTGAATAGTCCAAGAATCACCTTCAAAGCCTGGACCTTCAGTACTGACAATGAACCAGGGAATGTCTTCAAGATTAACCACTCTAGCCTTAACTAGCACTCTTGCAATGTTATTATGATCCTCCTCCCACGCAATAACTTGACCATGATCACCCAAGATTTTGTGAATGTGGGCATCAGACTAGAAATCAATATTTGAGCCTAACAGCATCAACCAGACCTCATGGTTAAGATTCACTGCACGATGAATTCTGCCCCTATCATGCTCTGTAAAAGTAATAAAAACATCCCCGAAAGCATGTGGACTGTTCTGAACTAGCTGGTCTCGATCATGAAAGGTATTGAAACGAACAGAAGCTTGACCTAGCGGGCACGACTGGATTGATCTAAAACCCACTCTAGCTCGATCACCTAGAAATTCCTCCCTGTTAGCTTTGCTCTGCTATTAGCTGGCTTGAGTGTTTCGTGGTACTTTGTTTGCATTTTGTAACCTGGAGGCTGTTGCTATGTGCGCCTTGTGTAAGCTGGTAACCCCAGCAAGGTCTAGCTATGTGTGAACATGTACTCTCATATGCTTTCAATAAAAAGCAGGGTGAACCCTTTTCTCAAAAACTTTGACTTCTTTTTTTTATAAAAATATTTATTAAAAACTGACATATGTATACTTTGATGAAAGTATTTTGCAAGACAAATATATATATATATATATGTAGTTTTCACATTTTCAAACTCAACAACTTAAAAGTTGTTCATGATTTATGTTCCTAATGTTTGACTGAAATCTTGTCTAAACAACTTATTTTATGGGTATGGAGGGAGTACACATTTTAACTTTAATTTTTAGTATCTAAGATTTTATATAGGTTTTTTTCGAAAGATTTTATATAGGTTGATAGTGAACTCAGATTTGGTTTCCACAATTTCTATTAACCTCGAAATTCATTTGTACTCCCTCCGTTTCATAATACTTGTCGTTTTGACTTTTCTAGATACAATCCTTTTGCTATGCACCAATATATATAATTATGTCTAGATACATAAAAAAAAGAATGTATCTAGAAAAGACAAAATGACAAGTATTATGAAATAGAAGGAATAATTTTTAAATAGAACATTGTTCTATATATCATCTCCTGTGCACTGCCGAATGACATCGACTCACATCTACATGCTCTTATATTATGGGTCCATTTGGCACGGCTCCGTGAGCGGCTCCTGGAGCTGTTTTGCGTAGAGTCATGCCAAAGGAGCGTCAAAAATAGCTCCCCAGGAGAAGCTCCCGTAATATGCGCTCTCTAGAGCGTTTCCCGACCCAGGGTGCCTAAATTGCAGCTCCCCCGGCTCCGTCCGCAGGCCTCCCAAACTGCCCTCCAACTACGTGGCAATAACAACAAAAATGCCATTCGGCCCACCGCTCGGCATCCAGCGCATCGGCATCAAGCCGCAGCACGCCCTCGTCGCCGACCGCGACGCCGTCTGCGTCCTCGGCGGCGAGGCTGACCTCGGCGACGCGGCCATCCTCAGCGCAGCAGGCGACGATGGCCTCGAACTTGTACCCGCCCAGCACGACGGTGAAGCGCACCCCGGAGAGAAGCGCTCGGAGATGGTGGCCGTCAGTGGGGAGACGGAGCGCAAGATGGTGGCCGACAGTGGGGAGATGGAGCGCAAGAGGGCGTCCGCTGCCATGGGCGGCGACGGCAGCATGGGCTCTGACGCCTGTGCATGGGCCGACAACGGCAACAGCGGTGGTGGGGAGATGCTCCGGGCACATCCCCGCGTAAAGATGGCAATGGGCACCAAATATCTGCGTACCCGTGGATACCAAACCCGATAGGTGCAGATGGGGATCTAGGTTTGTGCCCGCGGGCGCGGGCGCGGGCACGACCCTAAACCCGCGGATACTCTGCTAACGGATTTGAAAAAAATACTATCCGCGCCTGCAAATCCGCTAAACCCGTTAAGACTGCTGACATGTGGACCCTAGTAGTTAGAAGTATATATCTACATGTGTTGTGCAAGACTTTATTAGCACAATAACTTTGGTCTGTAATTTGTTGCATTTGCATACTTGGCCACTTTTTATCTCTCAATTATTTTATGTTGAAATGTGTGTTGAATTTCTGCTGGAACTCCTTGCATGTTTTGATTTTGCGGGCACACGGACATGTCCGCGGGTATCCGCTATCCGTGGATTGCGGGCGCGGGTGTGGCTATGTGCCCGTTGCGGATAGAGGGTGTGGGTGCGGACACGGGTTCTAGCATGAGGCCGCGGATTTATGTAGGCAGTATCCGCACGGATACTACCCGTTGCCATCTCTATCCCCGCGGCATCTACGGCCACGAGCGGGGACGACAGTATGGCCACGACAGCGGCAGTGGGGAGCTGGAGGCCGGGAGGAGCCGGAGGTGGAGGATGCGAGGTGGAGCCTGTGGTTGAGAATAAAGTTGGTGAGAGGAAAGAGGAGGAAAAAAGAAAGAATAAGAAGGGGAGTGGAAATGAAAAATAATAGAGAATAAAAAAGAAATAGAAAAAAGGTATTATAGACATTTCACTCTCTTATCCACCTTACAGTCAGGAGAAACTGTTTTGCCAAACATTTTTCTAAAACAGTTTCGGTTCCACCACAGAATCCGCTCCACCAGCACAGTCACAGCTGGAGCTCTGCCAAACGTACCCTATATCTTTACATGCAACAAAATTAAATCAACATCGATTATATAGGCATCCACATGTTCTCTTTTTCAACTTAATCAGTCATGACATAGTGCTAGCTTCTAATTTAACCAGAAAATTCTGAAAAATTGATGATCATCGTGATAGAACAAGTATGTTAAATTTGCAAACCAATGAGTATTAGCAACATTTAAAAAACTTCACTAACACGTAAATTATCTGTGGTTTTTTTTCCCACATGTCATCTCGGTGACCCATCTGCACCAACCTTTCAAGTTCTTGTTCTCAAATGAACAATTTGAAAGATGATGTACCTAAATACACACCTATCAAGTTGTTATTCTTAAATAAACAATTTGAGAAATGATTTTCCTTAAGCGCACTCATCCGCTAAATTTATGTACTAATAACGCATTTAACTCTCGTACAAAGATGCTTTCATAACAATCTTTTCAATTTTAAAATAACGCGGTAGGTGGATCCACCGGCCTTCCTCCATACTCCACTCCAATCAACGACCTGACGATGCAAGCAGGCAACCAAGGAATTTGCCTAAGGTGAATTTTTTTAACAGGAGTGAAATTGTTAAATTTAAATGTGAAACTAGTACCTTCTTTTTATGATTTTATTGGTACAAACGATATATAATGTAATATGAGATAGGTCAAAATCTAATTTGAAGACCGTACCGAGTCAAATCGTCTATTTTTCAAAATTAATGAGTATATCTCTACAGATATTTTTAGTACAAAATATTTTATTAATTAGATATGGCAGTCAAAGTATTTATTCAAAGAGCATTGTAGTTTAATTGTAACAGATATTCTGTTTCTTTATGCGTTCAAGGGATTTGTTGACCGAACAAATCTGTAAGCATTAGTACTGCAACCCGACAAGTACTTTGTCTCTACCGTGTACCTGCTGCCACGTTCCTGCAGGCTACAAATAGACACGGCTCGTGCACACTTGGTAGCACACAGTACTGCACACACCACTGCGCTGCACCACTCCCCTTGTCCTCCTTCATTCTGGTCACCCATCCGATCCAACTCTTGTTCTCCGCCAAGGTCGTCGTCATGGCTTCCGAGATCCAGCTGGTCCGGTTTCGTTTCATAGCCTTTGTGTTCGTGGCTCTCGCCTGCCTCCTCCGCCCCGCGGCGCCCGTTGAGCTCTCCGGCTGGTCGAACAACGGTGGCGCGACGTGGTACGGCCCACCTCACGGAGCTGGGAGCGACGGTAAGTGTCGAACTGTCGATGCACGGAGACACACATGAAGTGTGTATGCGTAGCGTCCTCCGATCCATAGCAAATTAAACGTACACGTACGTACGTGAATGTCACTTTTGTGTGTGTGTGTAGGTGGCGCGTGCGGGTACCAGAACGCCGTGGAGCAGCCGCCGTTCTCCTCCATGATCGCCGCCGGCGGCCTGTCCATCTTCCAGTACGGCAAGGGCTGCGGCTCCTGCTTTCAGGTACGGTACTGTTCGTGCAAACCAAAAACCATGACACGACCGTATCTTCAAAATCACTCGTATTATTATCGCACTCAATGAATGACGCCGCCGCCGCCGTTGGGGTTGACAATAAATTTCTGTGTCTCCAGGTGAAATGCACCGATCACGCGGCGTGCTCCGGCCGCCCGGTGACCGTGGTCCTCACGGACGAGTGCCCCGACGGCGCGTGCCAGCAGGAGCCCGCGCACTTCGACATGAGCGGCACGGCGTTCGGCGCCATGGCCAAGCCCGGCCAGGCCGACCTCCTCCGCAACGCCGGCCGCCTCAGGGTCCAGTACACTCGGTAACCTATCGCCCGCACGTTTTTTTTTCTAGTTGATCAGACAGTGCACCTGACATGTAATCGAGACGTTTTTTTGTGCGTGCAGGGTGCCTTGCAACTGGCACGGGATGGACGTCGCGTTCAAGGTGGACGCCGGCTCGAACCCGTACTACCTGGCGGTGCTGATCGAGTACGAGTCCGGGGACGGCGACCTGCGATCCGTGGAGCTCATGCAGAGCGGCGCGGCGTGGGCGCCGATGCAGCAGTCGTGGGCGCGCGGTGTGGAGGTACAAGTCGGGCGCCGCCCTGCGGGCGCCCTTCTCCATCCGCATCACCTCCGACTCCGGCAGGACGCTCGTCGCTGACAAGGTCATCCCGGCCGGTTGGAACCCCGGCCGCACGTACCGCTCCATCGTCAACTTCAGCTTCTCATGAAAAATGCTCGGAGATATGTGTTATGCGCCGCGCGCCCGCCCGGATCAAAAGCGTGGTGTTAGCTTGGTTTTATGTTTCGAACTGTGCGATGCGTAATCGCCTAAGGGTAGCGTCATAGCATGCTGTATACATGTGCAAATCCGCACAATTATTTCTGAGGAATGGTGTATCCGTCTCAAGAGCTATGAATAAAGCCATAGTATTTGGAATCTACTCCGTATAAGATATTTATACACACTTCCTCTGATACTCATGTAAGACATCGATCAGTCTCTAATAAAAAGTTTGGCCGGTAATGTCTACTCCCTCCGTTCTTAAATATATGACGTTTAAGACAAGAAAATTAGAAAAATACGCTTTCCTTTTGAAATAAGTTTCAGGTATTCAGAATTTCTTCTCCAAATATAAGGTATTGAAGTAAGCGTTTTTTTAGAAAAAGGGATTCGCCACTGCTTTTTCTAGAAAGTATATAATGTTTGGAGCACAGACTTACATGGAAGGAACAAAAGAGAGCTGGCCAGGCCCGGCCCTGTAGTGTAGGCAACCGGGGCAACCTTTCCCCGTTCTATTGCTACTGCGGGTCTTATGCAATCGATCAGATCATATAGACAGCGACGGACCTAGCGTTGGGACGGCAGGGGCTCTAGCCCCCCTACGTCTGTCAGCTCCATGGAGCCCCCCCCCCCCCCGCTCCCTCTAGGAATTTTTGCCATGGATGCACCTTGAGGAGAGGCTGAAGCTGTTTGTAGGTTGAAGAAGCCTCCCCTAATATTTATCCTAGATCTGTCACTGCATATAGATATCTCTTCAAGACAACATAGGTCATCGAAAGGATCTCGGACGACTCACCAAAGCACGAAAGCCAGTTAGAAAATGGATTCCTATTTGAAGAGTGCCTAACCGCATGGATAAGCTCACATTAACCCGTCAATTTTGGATCAAATTCAGGATTTTTCTTGGGAAGTTTCCTAGGGTCCCCAAAATCGCAGGCCCCCCTGACCATGTATACTTCTATTAAGTAGTTTAGCATGTATATTAAACTAAACTTGCCACACTGCTGCAATTAAATCAAAATCAAGTCAGAACATCAGCCAACACACGTGAAAAGCAACTAATTGGGCCCTCGAATCGGCAAGGTGTTTTTGCTTCATCCTTTTTCTTTTTTTCCTTATACAAATGAGGTCCCATATCCCCCAAAAAAAATCCAAAGACTCTAGTAGTTGGTTTATTTTGTTATGCAGACATTGTTCATTTGTTCAAGACAGTGATTAGGGATGAAATTTCTTGCGAGTTATTCATGGTAGCTGCTGAGTGAAATGCTTTGTTTCATAGATGCCTAACATCAACTTTACAATAGGCACATAAATACATAGATTTCCTTTTAAAAAATAATATTTTCATTGAGAAACTTTAAACAAAATTATGATGGTTGTGCCTGTCTATTAAGGGCCTCCAATTCTAGACTCGCCCAGGGCCCTCAAAAACTCAGGACTGGCCCTAGAGCTGGCAGACTTACATTGTAAGCGTATTTGGACACATCTCTACCAAACTTTTCTCTCACTGAAGGAAATGAGTTCAAACTTTTAGCCCACCAGAGTTCTTCTAAATTAGTTGTTGTTATTGTTGTTAGTCCCCAACCCTCCCACCAGTATATTAAAAAAAAGGAAAATGTTACAACATTTTTTTTAAAAAAAATAGACCAACATTTTTCATTAAAAAATTTGGACAACATTTTTAAAAAAAGATTTGGACCAACATTTATTTAGAGTAAATGTTGGACCAACATTTCTTTAGAGTAAATGTTGGATCAACATTATTCAAAACAGTCGCACCAACATTTTTATGAAAGTGTCTAAATATTTTGAAAAATATTCAACATTTTGTTAAAAAATTAAATATTTTTTCTCTTCTCTTCCACCTCCGACGGTAGCGCCACACCGACCGGAGGCGCACGAGGCCAGCGAGCCCGCAACAACGCGGGGCCACGACGGCTAGGAAGGGCTAGGTCTGGGCAAAATACCCGATACCCATTACCCATACCCGAATTACCTGAACCCGAGGTACCCGATCCCAAGTTCAGATAGTGATTTTGATTACTTGAAAATAGCTTGGGTAATTCGGGTAAGACACTTCGGTACCCAAACTACCCGAAATTTGCCTTTGTCTTTGTATTCATCACATATTGTTAGCTGAATACTTGAAATTATCACTTCATTATATTATAATTCTCTTGGTTTGACCAAGTGGCTATAATATATTATTCTTCTCAACTTGTTGTTGAAATTCTACACAAATTACTAGTTATTTTTTTGTCAAAATTCTACTAAAATTTTGTGTCGTTTGTCATTTTCTGTAAAATTGGGTAGAATTAGGTATACCTGAACCCGAACCCGAATTATCGGGTAGCAGTTTTCATTACCCGAATTTTGAATTACCCGAATTACCCAACCCGAGATAATCAGGTAACCCGAACGCCTAGGCCTAGGAAGGTAGGGATGAAAGCGGATCAGATCGGATCGGATAATACACTTTCCATATCCACATCCATATTTTTTTTCTCAGATGTGGAGCGGAGCGGATATTACACGGATGTGGTTACATATACGGATTTTTTCGGATGTCAGATATGGTGCAGAGTCGGATCGGTGTCGGAGTGGACACTGATTAATGTAGTCGGATAATTGTAGCGAACATGGCCTCATACGCCATTTGTTCAAGTTTGATTTTAGTGATTAATGACAACATGATAAATGGGACTAACCATATTGTTGAGCATGTCTTTGTAGACATTTCTAGATCCTATAGATGCAAAAATATTACATGCCAAAATGAGAAGATAGTATATATTTTGAGGCAAAACTGACAAGAAGAAAAAGAAGCACAGAGCACCATCGGATGAACCGCCGGTACATAGGAAGCAAGCGTCAGTGCAAGCAACGGATGAAATGGTACACTGCATGAAGACAGGAGTTAACTTGAATAGCGTCGGATGAACCGACGGTGGGTTTTCTAGTTGCACCGGATGATTACCAGAGAAGAAGCGGCTGAGACAGGGTGCCGGATGAACCGACGGTCCATTGGTGGGCACCGTCGGTCTATCCGACGCATCATGGAATCAAGATAGAGAGGTTGTGGCGCGGAACCCTTCAGCACTGGATGAACCGACAGAGGAAGCAACGGTTCATCCGATGGCTTCGAAAATGCTAACAGAGAGGTTTTGGCGCGGAACCCTTCAGCACCGGATGAACTGACAGTCGCGGAGGAGCGTCGGTCGAAGCGTCGGATGAATTATGTCAGCAGGATGCAACGGCTATGATGACGTGGAGGGGCACCGGATGAACCGCTGCCTTGGAAAAATACAGCATCGGTTCATCCGATGGTGTGTTTTCTGCTAGCCGTTGAGCAACGGCTTCACCATGGGCTATTTATACCCCCTCCACTCGCCCATTTGAAGATGCTGGAGTGTGTGGAAGTGTAGAGGAGTTCAAGACACATAGAAGATCATACCCAAGCCATCTAAGTGCTAAATTGCTCATCTATAGACTTGCACAAGCTTTGTGTGTGTGCTTAGTGTTAGGCTTAGCTTAAAGCTGAGTGAGTGCAAGGTGTACCTACCTTGTGAGGTGATTCTCGAGTGGATCAAGCTGTACAAGGTGCGCCGAAAGCCTTGGAGCCTAGGTGGCTCTCCGGTAAACGTCTTCGACCCTCCGGCTTGGTGTGGAGCGGCAAGACGTGGAGACCCCCTTCCCTTGGTGGAGAAGCTCCTTAGTGGAGGTGGCATCAAGGTGACTAAGGGAGCTTGGCGAGAGCCTTTGTGGCAAGTCAAGTGGTGCTCTTGGGAGAGACTTGGTGACCGACAAGCAATACTCTTGTGTGGATTGCTTCAATAATGTGGACTAGGGTTGGCTTAGTACCTACCGATACCACGGGATAAATTGTATATCAAGAGTTTGCTTCCTCTCATCCTCTTTACGTTTCCGCATTACTTTCTTGCAATCCTTGTTTGCCTTTACTTTCCTAGAGTAGTATCTTGCTAGGATTGACTATAGATTGCAAAATTTGTTTTGAGATGGGAGTTTCACATTAGAACAACCATAGTTGCACATCTAGGTAGTATGTTCTAGTTTATGTTTTATGCAAATAGTGATAACCCTAGGCTTAAGGTTTCAAGTTGCCTAATTCACCCCGTCCCCCTCTTAGGCTACGAGCATCCGATTCCTTACAATAATACATGTTTATATTCAGCTTCAAATGGTGATCAATATTTTTTAAAGCAAAGTCGTAAAGTAGCAACATGATATGAAAAATACTCTTTATGGTTCGCTAATAATAAAAGTAATCTTCATTGTCGAGAATGACACTTCACAGTTCACACTCTGACCTCGAACAAAATTATTCTTAGTTCTCAACTTATACTTAAGAGTATAGCAAGCACGACAAACCAAATAACTAAATATGGATGCTTAAAGCCACTTTTATTCTGCCCTTTTTTTATGTACATGTAAAAAGTAATAGTGTATGAGTTGTATTGGACTGTCATAGTAGTCGGATATCCTATTATAAACCTCGGATTATCTGCATTCAATTATCAGATAATCCATATCCATCGGATATCGCTAACACCATATCATAATCCGTATCCGCACACAATCAGATTCGGATTATCTACATCCGCATGGATATCGAAAACTCTTTTCCATATTCGCATAATTCAGATTCCGATCGGATCAGATGCGGAAATTATCCACATCACTTTCATCCCTATAAGAAGGGCAGCAGGTGCGGGGGCCTAGCAGGGCCGGCCGGGGAGGCGGCGGCGGGGCAGGTCCCAGGATGGCTGGCATCGTGCGGGGTAGCTGTGGCCGCGGCGCTTCGACAGCCGGGACGGAGGCGGCACGGGGCACGAGATGAGAAAGGATGCGATAAGGAGATGAGATTAGGGTTTCGGTGTGGTGATCTGATGAACGAGGATGTTTGCACGAATTTTAAACATCGAAAGCCTATTACTTTACTTTCAAAAAGAAAGCCTATTACTGACTTTCGAAAGATGGATAGATAGGAATTCCGATGCAAACACACTTTCTTTTCATGCAAGCACTACATGTTTTATGAGGGCGTGCGTGAGAAAATGGCCTTGGCCCACGTAAAAGTAGCCCAGACTTTTCCTTTTGTTCCGGAGGGGTAAGATTTTTAAGACGTGCAAAGCACGTTTTTTATTAAGAGAAGAGAAAAGAGTTACAAAGTCGTGACTTTAGGAGAGACCTAAAACGCAAAAAACAAGACAACAAACCGACATAAAACCAAAGGGAAAAGCAGGGAGAAAGAGAACTCAAACCACCACCACACAACACACGATACAAAGAAGTGTAGTCTGCTGCAAACATGAGCGCCAAGAGCACATGCTCGTCACCGGACGCCTAAAAACTAGAGGCCTAAGAGGGGTCGCGCGAGGAAGTCATGCAAGGCGATGCCGCCAAGGAGGGAAAGACGAGGACGCCGCCATCATCCGTCTCTCCACGAAGGGACAGAACAGGTTTTCACCTTGCAGACCAAGCGGGATTGGGGCCGTAGCAAGAACGCCTCCAGCGAGGTATGCTACGCAAACAAGCGCATCTGTTGTCGGCTCGACAAAGGTTGGGCGAGGTTTTCGTCAAGCTCCAAAACTAACTCCACGCAACCTCCCTAAGAGGTTTGGCGCAAAACGGTCGGTGGAAAGGAAGCATGCAGCCCATGCGTGAGAACGACTGAAGAATAGCAGCAGGCCAGCGCCGGACAACCCAGCGACCCAAAGGTGAAGCGAAGGTGAGAGGGAGGGGGAAGCAGGAGGAAGCAGCAGCGGCCGAGGGTTGGCACCACGCCAACGTCTCGAGGTAGCGGAGACGGCGCCGACGAAGAGAAGGCGGCCGCGGCGGGCGAGGAAAGGGCGACCGCGTCGGGGCGGGGCCACGAAGACGGGGCCCACCATAGCCTATCGAAGCGTCAGGAGAGTGGCCACTGTGGCGGCGAGGACGACAGCGTGAGACGAGGCAGAGTAGGCAGACAACAGTGGTGATGGCGCCGGGGAGCAGGTGACACCGGGACCCGCATAGGATCTCACGCAGCCGAGGAGCGGAGGGGGCGGACTGAACCATGGAGGCAGAGCCCGTCACGACCCGTCAGCTCGTCGGAGAGCGTCAATTGCGCCAAGCGCGAGGTGCGACGGGGCCCAACGCCGGAGGTGACGACGCCGGGGTCGCGAGCTTGAGGACGCCGGAGAAGACACCACCGATGAAAGGAAGGGGGACCGCGGGCGATGGCGAGGCGGTGCTCCGACGAGGCCGCGAGCACAGGACGCCGTCGATGGGGAGAGGAGGTCGCGCCCGACCACTGCCGCCGGCAGGAGAGGCGCAACCCGAGGGTGGGGCCCTCCACAACGAGCCCGACCAGACCCAGATCTAGGGTTGGGGCAGGGGGAGGGGAGGCCGCCGAAAGTCCACGTCAGCCCCGGCAATCGGGGTGGGGTGGGCCCGCACTCACCCAGATCTAGGGTTAGGTCGGGCCCTCAGGGAGAAACCGCGGCCGCCGGCACGGGGGAGGGAGCCGCGCCCGCAGGTGAGAGGAGTTGCGGCTGCTAGCGTCCACGTCCACCCGCCGGCATCGACGGCGGAGGTGGCCTCCGCACCCACTCAGATCTAGGGTTGGAGCGAGCGCCAAGGGGAGGAGGCGAGGGGGAAGGCCGAGAACGGGGTGAAATGGAAAGTGCCGCCGGCGCAAGCGAGGGGGTGGAGAGAGGCGACAACACAACCTAGGTGCAGTCCGGTGTTGTGGGGTGGGAAGAGGGTAGGAGAGGATAGAAGAGGAAGAGAAGAAGGAGAGCAAAGGGAGGCTCGGTGGTGGTGATCTAGAGGGCGGTGGTGGGGAGCCCCTCGAGGTCTCCGCAGCTTTAACCTTAGGGCACTCCCAACCCAGACTCTACTCATAGAGTCTATGTGTGAAAGACTCTATCACAAGAAACTATAGTCTCCAATGCAGATTTTCTATCATGGAGTCTATCTAATATTCCTCTTGGATCTTCTGCTCCCGTTTTATTAAATAAGTGGACATGTCAAGCATGCGTGCAGCCACACGAGATCCGCACGGACTTCGTTTTGCGCGTAGACTTGGTGTCTAACTTAGATTTTGTTTCTTAGTTTTCACCTCTCTCTCATCATTAAATTGCTTGCCACATTACCAAATTATCTATGTGGTAGTGTAATTAATAACTATGGACTCTACCATAGAGTCTCGGTTGGGAGGGCTCTTAGAGGAGTCAGCACGAAATAGAGGTCCATGTTTCTTTGTGACGGCACGAAATATGTTGCCGACCGGCGCGCGACAAATCGTGTCAGCTAAACGAGCGGTGCAAAATTACAGGAAGCCACGAGAACGACGCCAGGGACGTCGCTACCACTTGCGGCTCCGCCGTGCCAGACTCGTGCAAAGCCCGCGGGCCTGCGAGATTGTGCGCGGCAGCCGGCAGGTCACCTGAAAGCCCAGCAGCGCACGTGCCGCGAGCACGAAATCCGCCCCGCGAGGAGCTCAGCTGACCCCGGCCGCGGGCGGAACGGAACCGCGCGGATCGAGCAGAGGGGGAGGATCACCGGCAAAGCGGCCCGGAATCACGCTCGCTTGCCGCGGCGGCGGCTCTGACGGGCGAGAGGACCGCGTCTTGCCCATCGCACGCGCGCCCGGTCGATTCGAGGGAGGGATTCACGGCGATGGCCGCTGGGAGAGTTGAAATTTTTTCATCTAGACGGCGACACCGATGGCGCTTGGTTGATCGGGATTTGCGGGGTTGAAATGGGCGTGGAGCCGTCTCGGGGTGGGCAAGACGACTAGCCCGTAGGTCGTCTCTCCAACCGAAATAACGGGAACTGCCGTCCCGTCCTCTTGACCAAGTGCTCCGGCTGTCTTGCGCGGGTCTGTGTTGCTCGTCCGTCGCCGGCTATCAGCTTGACCGCACGGCTGATCGATCGATCGTCCCGGCCAACCGATTTGTTTCGACGCGGCTGAATCGATCCAAAACCGCCATAGATGGCGCGGCAGCTAGGCATATTTGTTCCTAGGATCCGTCGTGCCGTGCCTGTCTGTCACCACACTCCAACAGAGGAGTAACGAGCCACCGCCGACCGACCGTGGTAGAATCCCCAAAGGGGATTGCGTTTTCCCACGTCGTGAATAAATTTCAGATGGAATTCAGGATTTGACCCTGCGAATCTGCGTGCAGTAGTACTCCACCGCAACCCGACAATCGTTGAATTAAATCACTGGGCGTTGGCGATCAATCTCTGCCGTGAACCTGCCACCTACCGATCGGCCGGCGGGCTATAAATAGACGCCGACGGGCGCACTCGATCGGCAGCACACACCACTGCACCAGATCGACGCGCGCAGGTAGCAGCAGCACACACTCCACTCTGCTTGTCGTCCTGGGGTTCATGGCGTCCCATAATGTCCGGTTCCTCATGGTCTTCGCCGCCCTCGCCTGCCTCCTCCGTCCCGGCGCGCCCGTCGAGCTCCACCGCAAGCTCTCCGGCTGGTCCGACGACGCCGGCGCGACGTGGTACGGCTCACCCAACGGCGCTGGCAGCGACGGTACGTGTGTACGTCGTAGATGCATGAAAAAAACTCTGATATTGCTTTTGCGTGTAAACACAAATAACATAATGCCTGGCTTTCTCGTCCGTGATAATTTGTTTGCAGGCGGCGCGTGCGGGTACCAGAACGCCGTCGACCTCCCGCCGTTCTCGTCCATGATCGCCGCCGGCAGCCCGTCCATCTTCCAGGGCGGCAAGGGCTGCGGCTCCTGCTACCAGGTTCGTGCATTCTCGTTCGTTTCGTCCATACACACAGTCTCGTCGTCGTAGAATCTTTCAGTTTCAAGTCACTCACACCGTTTCATCAGAAGAGAATAAAAAAAATACGCCGCTGGTAATTTATTGTACTACTCGGTTAATGACGTACGACACCGCCGCCGTTGGGGCAATAATTTCCGCATGCAGGTGAGATGCTCCGGGCACGCGGCGTGCTCCGGCGCCCCGGTGACCGTGGTCCTCACGGACGAGTGCCCCGACGGCGTGTGCCAGGAGGAGCCCGTGCACTTCGACATGAGCGGCACGGCGTTCGGCGCCATGGCCAAGCCCGGCCAGGCCGACCAGCTCCGCAGCGCCGGCCGCCTCAAGATCCAGTACACCAGGTAAGCCGGGCGCGTGCCCTGAAACATTGTGTGACACACATGCATCCGTGCATGCAGTAGGAATCGCTTTCGGTGCATTCCGTTGGATTATTACACCTTGTGGCTTCACGCACGTAGCACAAATTAACATAGCGTGACCGTGACGCATGCGTGCTGCATGCACGTACAAAACATTCTTGTGTAGCCTCCCCTTAGGCCTTAGCGTCTTGTCGTTTTGTGCCGTCCATGACCGCGCCGCGCGTCTGCTGCGTCGCGTCTGCATTGCAGGGTGCCGTGCAACTGGAAGGGGATGGAGATCACGTTCAGGGTGGACACCGGCTCGAACCCGAACTACCTGGCGGTGCTGATCGAGTACGAGTCCGGGGACGGCGACCTGCGGTCCGTGGAGCTCATGCAGTCCGGCGGCGGCGGCGCGGCGTGGGCGCCGATGCAGCAGTCGTGGGGCGCGGTGTGGCGCTACAACTCGGGCTCCGCCCTGCAGGCGCCCTTCTCCATCCGCATCACCTCCGGCTCCGGCAGGTCGGTCGTCGCCGACAACGTGATCCCCGCTGGCTGGAACCCCGGCGGCACGTACCGCTCCGTCGTGAACTTCAACTACTGACGCGCTCAATGACTGGCATGTAGATGCGCGCGCGCGCGCGCCCGCCGGCCGGCCGGCGTGGCGCTAGCTTGGTTTATAATTCAGGCTGTGCGTGCGTGCAGAGTGGGCGTACAACGCCACAGTGTGTAGTGTTTGCGTGCGCGTGACATGGTGCAACTCCGCGCCGTTGTGTTAAACGTGTTATCGTGTGCATCGCCGGAATGGCGGTGTGTTCGTGTCAAGTTGGGTAAATTGAAATAATAAGAATGTTGGAAGTGAAGTTTGGTAGCAGATTTGTTCATGTCTTGGTTTGGCTTTCCTTTCCTAGCGGCGTGCAGTGCGCAAGCCAAGCTCTTGTTCAGGGGGAAGAAGACTCCGCGGGAGTCGTAGCACATCCCGTTGTCCGAGCCCGTTGGATATACCAAGCGCCGCCCACGCCATCCTTATTAACAGAAGCGGCGGAAACAACAGTAGCGTTCGCGTCACGCTCTCGTGCATGCGGTAGGTGTCGCGACGAGCCGTACGTCGGCCCGTCACAGGGCGGCGCGTGAACAAGGCAGGAACGGAACGTGGCGCCGCGGCGACTGCAGGGCTAACATGCCGAGCAACACGCGTGTGCCCCAAGGCGGCACCGGGTGGCTTCTGCATGCGCCATGGCCGACGCCGCGTCGCCACGGCCATCCTCATGCCGTGTCACGCGGGCGCCGGGGCGGCACGACGAGAACACCGCACACGGCGGCTTACCTACCGCTAGGCCAAATCATCCGGCATCCCACTCGGGCGGGGATAGCTGGTGCGCGCGGGCGCTCGCCTGTGGGCCGTGCCGGCCCAACAGCCTGCGTGCTAGGTGGGCCGGGCCGCCCTGTAGCCCGTCAAGCAAAAAAAAATCTAAAATTGATGACAATTGAAGCATAAAATACATATAATATGCTCACATTTTTAGAATTTTGATAGTTTTAATAAACATATAAGAGTTAAATGCGTTGTTAGTGCATGAACTTGTCGAGTAGGTACGCTTAGGTACATCATGTCTCAAATTGCTCATTTAAAAACAACTTGACAAGTGGGTGCGAATAGATCATCGGATGGCACGTAGGCAAAAAAAAAAAAAATCCACGTAGACAGCTCACATGTTAGCCAACACTTTTTCACAAAAGTCCTAATTCTACCATTTATTCGAGAATAGACGACGAGTTCTGCGGCCTTATCCCCTTCGCAAGCTGACCAGTGACCAGTACTCATTTCTTCTTCCTTAGACTGCAACGAGCAAACCACATCTGGCCAAGATTCACGCCACTTCCCTTAAACAGAATAAACTTCCTGCTACACAAACCATAAATTATACAAGCTAGTTACCTTGTTGATACTTGTCAGTACGTGACGAGGGCCGGGATTAGGGCCCCTTAAGCGGTAAGATAATCACTTTTGAGATGGAGTCCTCTGACACCATTGACGATGTCAAGGCTAAGATCCAGGACAGGGAGGGATGCAGATCTTCGTCAAGACCCTCACTGACAAGACTTCCCCACCTCCGAGTACCTTCCGCCTCGTCTCCGAGTACTCTCCGCCTCGGACGAGTACTCTCCGCCTCGGACGACTGCGCTCCGCCTCGCACGAGTACGCTCCGCCTCGTACGAGTACTCTCCGGCTCGCCTCCGACTACTTGTTCGCACGAGTAGTCTCCGTCTCCGACTAGGACGGGGCCCACACGTGGAGGTCGGAGCGCGGATCAGGGGCCCCACACGAACGTGACGCCGCCTAAGCTCTCAGGCTTCCCCGCAACGACACGCGTGGCGCTAGTTTTCCACACCATGCAAAGACCACAGCTGGCGGGACGCGAGGGCGGCCTCCTCTGACAGGAGTCGTAATGCTGCACAGTACACCCTCACGGCCTCCAACACGCATTCCCATCCAACACTAGCTGCACGCCACCCCGTCAGAACAGGCACTCAATTGCCATCTACGGGTGGCACCTACCAGCACTTAGGCCGTAACGTGGCGGACCTAAGCAACACTCAAGAGGACTAAGTCATCAAGTGAGCTACTCGGAGGAGGCGCCAAGTACCCGGGAAGTACAGTGTCACTAGCACACGCGGCAGTCTCCGGCACCACCACAGCTCAGCGCCCTTCAATGCCTTCTAACGGACGTCGACGTCCAAAAGGACCCCTCATTACCATAGTACTGTAGCTCTTTTTTATTTTCCCTCTTTGCCCCTCGCTCTTGCATCTATAAAAGGGGGAGGAGTGCAACCGTTTGAGGGGCTGACCGATCACCAAGTTTGTAACCCCTACTACAGACATCCCTGGTAGGGATGAAAATGGTCGAAAAAGGTCGAACACGAAATCATAAATGTAGAAAAACAGTCGGAACGGAACGGGATTTTTCTACATTTATGAAAGTAAACGACTACAAAATAATGAAGAATAACATTAAAATTAATTGAATCTGACAACTTTTCATAATTCGGTAAAAACGAGAACAAAATCATAATGTAGAAAAACGGTCGGAATGGAACCGGATAGAAACCGTCCGTTTTCAACCCTAATCCCTGGCATAGGAACACGAGTACTCAGAACTGGACGTAGGGTATTACTCTCTGGAGGCCCGAACCAGTATAAAACCCTTGCGTCTCCCGTGCCATCCATCCGGACCCGACACACGATACATTACAAATCTACTGCCGACAGTAGAGAACCCTGACAGTTGGCGCGCCAGGTAGGGGCACATCGTGTGTCTCGCCGAACCACACCAGCAATCCGGATGGAGGGCCGCGGAGTTTCGCTGACTCCCGGCGCCACCATGCTCATCGGCTCCCTCGGCTTCGTCTACACCGGGCTGGCGGAGTCTGTTGTCGGGAGGACCTTCTCCCGACCCGCGCGTCCCACCACCTCAACGGCGGCGGCAGCGCGCGCCGCTTTCGTCCGTGGCTTCACAGACAAATCGATCATGGCCATGTTGGGGCCTAACCCGACACAGGAGCGTTTTAGGCTCGCCGCCTTCTACCTCACCGACCTCACCTTCCAGGCCAGCGGATCTGAGCCGTTGACCTGGGGTGAGTTCATGGAGCGGTACACCGCCATGTACCCCCAAGGGCAGCAAGGCCTCCCGGACGACCCGGTAACGGCCTACGTGGACACGCTGAGGGAATCGTACGTCGCCCCGGGCACCGCGGTCGTGCGGCGGGGGCCACCGATGCCTCCGCCGGACTTCACATGTGAGTGCAACATCCTCGAGGCCTACACCGCCACCAGCTCGATGGATGGCGAGGAGAACCTGTCGTATGGACATCCTTGGGCCCACTACTCCGGTGGGTACCAGGACCGACTACTTGGTGGGCCCCTGGGACTACTCAGCTTGGGCAACACGGCATCCGCTAGCGTGAAGCGCAAGGACTGCGGAGGGATAGTACTCGGATAGGGAGCTACACATGTCCGGATCCATGTAAAGAACTCCTAGCCATACCCGACTAGTACTCTCCCCTCAAACTGACTTGTAACCCTGCCTCCCGGACTATATAAGACGAGGCAGGGACCCCTATCTCTTCATCCGCATCATCTTGTAAACACACCCAATCAATCCAGAGCTACGCAGCATACAGGACATAGGGTATTACGCACCTCGCGGCCCGAACCTGTCTAAATTGTGTGCCACGTGTCTCTCCTTCGAGTTACCGATCTCGGCGAGGCCACATTCATCTACCTTGGGTACTCCCCTCGGTAGGTTGCCGGTCTAAAACACCGACAGCTGGCGCACCAGGTAGGGGATCTCGCCGAAGATCACATGGCGAACTCGACGGCTTCAATCGTCATCAAGCCAACCGTCGCCTTCAACCACGGCGACACCTTCGTCTTCGGCTCCTGGGTCTGCACCGCTGACGGTGCTGGATCGTTCCAACGCTACCTCACCATGACCTCGGACCCAAAGACCGGGCTCGTGACGCTTCCCGAAGACGCCACGGGCCCACTCGTCAAAAAATTCAGTGAAATTTCGCTCTACAACCAAGTCGCCGATTTCGAGCTCGGATCCGCCTCCAACTCGAACTCAACGTCGCCCTGGATCGCCTCATGCGAGCCGGCTCCTGAGCCATCGTGTGAAGCGACCCCTCTCCACGAGCACTTCCCATACGGTCTCTGCAATGCTAGCAGGGCCCATGCGGAAGCTCTCGCTGCACGCCGGGCCGGCAAGGAGATCGCCTCCGAGTACTCCTCGGACTCCAACACCGGAGCCGGCTACTACTCGGACTCTTCCTACGAGTTCGACTTCGGACCGGACCCAATCGAGTCTGAGTCCGAGCTCAACATGACTGAGGAACCGCTGTCAGGTGCTGCCTCTGGCCTGGTCATTATATCCACTCCCGCCGGTAGATTCGTCTACTGGCCCGACCGCAAGCCTGCAGACCTGACGGACGACAACTCACGCTGTGTCGCCTACCTCGATTCACTCCCCTTCCAGGAGGGGACTCCGCTGGCTCTAAACGACGAGCACACCCCCACCGAGGTGGCGACTACTGACTCCAGTCTCTGCACTCCCGACCGTGAAGTCTTCATGACGGCCACAGATGTTGGGACTTCAGAAACTCGACCCGACCGATACCTTGACGACATCTCGGCGGATGAGTTATCTGCCAACGCACCTCCGAACGAGACCACCGAAGACAAGAATGCTCGGTGTGACCGCAACAGGAAGCGGAACGATCGACGCAGACGTCTCCGGGAAACTCTCCCCATCCGGAACCTCAGTGAGGCTCTGGAGCAAGTCGCCAACCGGGTACACACTACTCCTGAGCAGTGCCTCATGTCTATCACCACGATAGCACGGCAGGCCCAGGGGATCCGCGTGGGCGAAGTCATCACCAAACTCGCTGAAGACGCCTACTTCATGCGGGTCGACAACAGGGTTGCTCAAGTACCCCTCGTCAGAACTCACGACGCCAGAAACAACGAAGCCACTAGCCGCAGCCCGGCAGACAGCGGACGCAATCGTGTCCGTGGTGAACACCAGCAAAATCCCAACCGCTCTAGGGCCTCGGGTGGAGGACCCTCGCAGGGCGGCATCAGCCAGGGTGGCACCGGAGGTAGTCACGGCGGCGGCGACGGCGGTGGCAGCAGTGGCGGGAGCTCAACCCATGACGCCGGCAAAAGAGCTGGTGGCGGCGGCGATCGCGGCGGCCGAGGTCACGCGACTAGCCACGCCACCAGCAACGCACGTGGCGGTTACGACGCCCGCCACAAGATCGACGAGATCCGTTGCAAGAAGGCTACTGAAGCAAGCGACAGCGACGGCTTCCCCGCATACTCCGCAAGACTTCGCAACCTGCTTCTTCCCGAGAAATTCAAACCTCTCGGGATCTCCAAGTATGACGCGAAGCAAGATCCAGTTCAGTGGCTCAGGTGCTACGCCTTGGCCATCGAAAATGCTGGTGGCAACAACGACGCGAAGTGCCTCTTCTTCCCCTTCTGTCTGGATCAGGCTCCACTCACGTGGCTCGAGTCACTCGAAAAGAATTCGATCGACCAGTGGGACCAGCTGAAGGCTCAGTTCACCCGCAACTTCGCGGGCGCCATGGGGTGCTCGGGTACTCGCATGGACCTGGCGATGGTCAAGTAGGAACAAGGCGAGACGCTTCGCCAGTACATACGGCACTTCTTCGACAAGCGCGCGACCGTAGTCGATGTCACCGACAAAGAAGTCATCGACCTCTTCCAAGACGGACTCTATCACCGTCGCACCTTCGAAGACTTCGGTCGCCGCCGCCCGAGTTCCATCACCAAGCTCAAGGACATGATCACATCATGGGCCGACGAAGAGGACAAGGCGAACACCAAGTACGACTCCATTCGCGGCAAGAACAAGAGCAACACGGGCGGCAACAACAACAACAAAGATCAAGGGGGTCGCCACAACAACAACTACTCGAGCTCCAACCGCAAGCGCAAGCCAGACAACACAGTTGTGGCTATACAGCGCCCTGCAAAGGACAACTCGAAAAAGACCTCAGGCGGCTTCAGAGACTTGCTCAAAGAGAAGTGCCCATGGCATCTGGATGGTAATCACACCACCGAGCAGTGCTATCAGCTCCGGCGAGCACTCAAGGATACTCCCGACCCACGGCCTCCTCACGACAAGAAGGGCAAGAAGAAAGTCGACGAGGGCAACGGCGACTTCCAGGAACCTGACAAGACGGTGAATGTCCTCTTCGGCGGACTACCCACCAGACGGTCTCAGAAGGCCACTCGACGGGAAGTCTTGAACATCGAACCAGCGGTGCCGACACCTCTGAGGTGGTCGGAGGTACCCATCACCTTCTCCCGCGTGGATCAATGGACAAGCTTCTCTGAGCCAGGACATTTTCCACTCGTCCTGAAACCTGTAGTCGCGGGCTCCAGACTCAACAAGGTCCTCATCGATGGCGGGAGCGGACTCAACGTCCTCTTCACCAAGACCTTGAAGAAGATGAAGCTCGACATCACCGACATGCTCACCAAAAGTGCGTCACCTTTCTACGGCATTGTCCCCGGTAACACGGCTATTCCACTGGGCTTAGTGGTCCTGCCAGTTACCTTCGGGGAGACAAGGGAGAACTACCTCACCGAGTACATCAAGTTCGAGGTTGCGGACTTCGAAACCTCCTACCATGCCATCCTCGGCAGACCAGCTATCGCCAAGTTCATGGCGGTACCACACTACACCTACTTGGTACTCAAGATGCCAAGTCCTGCCGAAGTACTCACATTGCATGGGGACTTGAAGATTTCGTTCGACTGCGACACCGAAGCCGTGGAACTCGCAGCGACCAACCAAGTACCCAATGCAATGATGGAGATCTTTGCTGTGTCCAAGAAGCTCGCCCCAACCGAACTCGAGATTCCCGAGAAGACCGACACGCAAACAAGCCTCAGCCATCAGAGGAAGTCCAAGTGAATGCCGTCGACCTTGGGACGGGCAACAGCAGCAAGACTACCATGATCGGGGCGGGTCTTGACCCGAAATAGGAAGACGCGCTCATCAGCTTCCTCCGGGCTAACCGAGACATCTTCGCATGGAAGCCAGCGGACATGCCAGGGGTGCCCAGGAGGCTGATCGAGCACTCGCTTAACGTTGACCCTAAAGCTACCCCTAAACGACAACACCTTCGCCGTTTCGCCGACGACCGACGGGATGCCATCAAGAAGGAACTCGCCAAACTACTCGCGGCGGGATTCATCCGTGAAGTTTTCCATCCTGAGTGGCTCGCCAACCCCGTCCTCGTCCGCAAGAAGAATACCAACGAGTGGAGGATGTGCGTCGACTACACCGACCTCAACAAGCACTGCCCCAAAGACCCCTTCGGGTTGCCGCGGATTGATCAAGTCATTGACTCCACGGCGGGCTGCGACCTGCTCTGCTTCCTCGACTGCTACTCCGGGTACCACCAGATCGCTATCAAGGAAGAAGACCAGCAGAAGACCGCGTTCATCACCCCGTTCGGCGCCTACTGCTACATGACAATGTTGTTCGGGTTGAAGAACGCCGGCGCCACCTACCAACGAGCTATCCAGGCCTGCTTCAAGAAGCAGCTCAACAAGAACGTCGAAGCCTACGTGGATGACGTGGTCGTCAAGACCAGAAACTCCGATACGCTCATCGCCGATCTTGAAGAGACTTTTGGATCCCTGCGAGAGTACCAATGGAAGCTCAATCCCAACAAGTGCGTCTTTGGCGTACCATCTGGGAAACTACTCGGCTTCATCATCAGCCATCGTGGCATCGAAGCCAACCCCGAGAATATCTCCGCTATCACCAACATGAAAGCTCCAACCTGCATCAAGGATGTCCAGAAGCTGACCGGGTGCATGGCGGCCCTGAACAGATTTATCTCGAAGCTTGGAGAACGGGGACTACCCTTCTTCAAACTACTCAAGCATCAAGAGAAGTTCGCGTGGACCGCGGAGGCTGATCAAGCTCTGGCGCTGCTAAAAGACTTCCTGTCTAAGCCACCGGTCCTCACGGCTCCTCGCAAAAAAGAGCAGCTACTGCTCTACCTCGCAGCGACTACTCACGTGGTCAGTACTGCCATCGTCGTCGAGCGGCAGGAAGAAGGCCACGCCTACCCAGTCCAGCGACCAGTCTACTTCGTCAGTGAGGTTCTGTCAGTGTCCAAGGCACGGTACCAGCCGGTCCAGAAGTTACTCTACGCAGTGCTCATTACCTCGCGGAAGCTACGACACTACTTCCAGGAGTACTCAATTGTTGTTATCACCGACTACCCGCTCGGTGACATACTCCACAATCAGGATGCTACTGGAAGAATCTCCAAGTGGGCGGTCGAACTCGGCGCCCTCAACATTGACTTCAAGCCACGTACTGCCATCAAGTCCCAAGCACTAGTTGACTTCATGGCAGAGTGGCGGGAGAATCAGCTACCAACTCCAACCGAGCGCCCAGAACACTGGGTGATGTACTTCGACGGCTCACTCAAGCTCGAAGGGGCAGGTGTAGGGGTGCTACTGATTTCTCCACAGGGCGAACAATTCAAGTATGTCCTGCAGATCTTCTGGAAGGTCTCAAACAACGAAGCCGAGTACGAAGCCCTACTTCACGGGCTCCGCCTCGCAATCTCTTTGGGCATCAAGCGGCTACTAGTCTACGGCGACTCCGCAGTGGTCATCAACTAAGTCAACAAGTCTTGGGATCGCAACAAAGAGAACATGGACGCCTATTGTCTGGAAGTCCGCAAGCTCGAGAACAAGTTCTACGGTCTCGAGTTCCACCACGTCATCCGCGACAACAATGTTGCCGTGGACGTCCTATCGAAGCTTGGTTCTACTCGCGCGCAAGTACCTGCTGGAGTCTTCGTCCACGAGCTTCATGTGCCATCCATCCCGGAGCCGGTGCCAACGACCACTGACCCTGTGCCACCACAGTCCGGTCAGGAGGTCATGATGATTGACGTGGACTGGAGACAACCCTTCATCGACTACATCCGCGAGCAGAAGGTCTCATCCGACAAGAACTTGGCCGAACAGCTCGTCCACCGAGCCAAGGCCTACGTACTAGTCGGAGACAAGCTCTACAGGCGAGGTGCCACTTCTGGAGTACTCATGAAGTGCATACCTCGAGAAGAAGGCAAGGATATCTTGGAGGAGATCCACAAAGGCGTCTGCGGCAACCACGCGTCTTCTCGAACGCTGGTGAGCAAGGCTTTTCGACGAGCTTTCTACTGGCCCACAGCTCTGGCCGACGCTGAAGAACTCGTCAGAAAGTGCCAAGGATGTCAATTCTTCGCCAAGCAGCAACACGTCCCGGCCTACAAGCTAGGCACCATACCACCAACCTGGCCCTTTGCCTGCTGGGGGCTCGACATGATTGGGCCTCTGCCAACTGCGCCAAGAGGATTCAACAGAGTCCTGGTGGCCATCGACAAGTTCACTAAGTGGATCGAAGTCAAGCCGGTCACCTGCCCAAAGGCCGACAGAGTACTCGACTTCTTGGATGAACTCGTGCATCGCTACGGGCTGCCCCATCGCATCATCACAGACTTGGGTTCCAACTTCAACAACCATCAGTTCTGGGAATACTGCGAGAACAGCGGGATCGACGTCCGGTACGTCTCAGTCGCCCACCCTCGCGCCAACGGTCAAGTTGAGCACGCCAACGGGATGGTACTCGATGCCCTCAAAAAGCGATTGCATGATGCAGCTAACACAAAAGGAGGCAAGTGGATCAAGGAACTACCCAACGCACTATGGGGGCTTCGTACTCAGCCTACCAAGCCGACGGGGCAGTCACCCTACTTCCTGGTCTACGGCTCCGAAGCTATTCTACCTGCCGACGTGATGTGGGCATCCCCGGCAGTAGAACAATACGACGAAGGCATCTCAGAAGACAGCAGACGGGTTGACATCGACGGTCTCGAAGAAGCCCGCTGCGCCGCCCTCGTCCAATCAGCAAGGTACCTCGAGGGTATCCGACGCTATCACGATCGCAACGTCAAGGAACGCTCCTTCAACGTCGGCGATCTAGTCCTCCGTCATATCCAGAACACGGATGGACTACACAAGCTCAGATCGCCATGGGAAGGTCCCTTCTCAATCTCTAAGGTGACCGGACCAGGCTCCTACCGCCTCCAAACACTTGAAGGCGACGACATCAGCAACTCGTGGAACGTTGACCAGCTGTGTCGCTTCTACGCGTAGTCGCTCGACTACTCTACGGGTCTAGGTCTACACGACTACTCACGGACTCCTCGCTGTAAGCGGCCTTTCGGTCCTGGCACTAGTCTTCGGACTACTCTTCTCCAAGATCTAGCGTCAACGGCTACTAACGGATCTTGGGCTGCTTAGAGCACTGAGGACTCTAGCGGCGGTCTGCAAGACCATGTACTCTAGATCCAGTCTATACGACTACTAACGGATCTCTAGCTGTAAGCGGCCTAAGGGTCCTAGCGCCACTTAGCCGTAGGTGGCCTCCGGGTCCTGGCGACTACACTTGTAAACGGCTCTGACCATTCAAGTGTACTTATTCATCAGTAATAAAGTTTGATTCAACTTATTTACTGTGCCTTCCAAACAGGCATCTCCTACTGAGTACTACTACTCGCAAGCTCCACCACGGTTTGGTACTCCGCACACTTCGTTGCAAGTGGCGGCTACGAGTACTTATTTCACAGATATATCGTGGTCAACTTTCATTGATAATCCAAACAAGTTACTAACAACTCTGTTTGTTTTACATCAACTACTTTAAGCTACTCCTACAGGTACTCCTACTGAAGGTTGAGCTTTTCCGCCACTTGTTCAGCAATGGGCGCCATCTCCTCCAGGAGGGTCTTGTATTGATCGTCAGTACAGTTCGCAGCAAGTCCACCGGCGACTACGTCCACTGGAGCCTTGGGGAAATATGACTTCATGTATGCCAAGACTTGGTTCGGGATCGACTTCGCCAAGTGCTTGACATACGTCGCCAGACGCCCGGGGGCTTCCTTCAACCGGTCCACCAGTGGAGCAATCTTGGGCCCGCCCGGGTGCGGCACCAGCAGGCTTGCAATGGGTAGCGCGGCTTCCTCAAGTTCCTTCAGCTGGCCCCGCAGCTTCTCGCAATCTTCATTGAGCTTCTGCAGAGATTTATAGCAATTGACAAGGTCACGGTCTGAGGCTTCACGAAGCTCCATGTGCTTGATACACTCATGGCGCAACTGAGCGTACTCATACTCAAGTACCTCTCTTTTGTCAGTCTCACGGTACACGATGTTCTTCAAGTCCGTCTCCGACGCCTTCAGCTGGTCGACCCTTTCCTCAAGCTCTGCAGACAACTCATCACATCGCCAGATTACACCAAGGTACCCTAATAAGTACTCAAAGGCTTTGACAGGAAGCATACCTTTATTCTTCTGGCGCAGCGACTTGTTTTTCCGAATCAAGTCGTCCCTCTTCGCCTGCATCTCTTGCACTTCGTTATGATACTGGGCGAAGGCACTGTTAAGCTTGGATTGGAGCAGCACAGAATGTTTCTTTGACTTGTCGAGCTCCTTATCCAAGGCTTCGGCACGAAGGACTGTGTCGTCGTACCCCTTCAGCAGCTCGGACTTCTCATGGGATCTTTCAATAATATCCTGTGAAGACAGAACAGTCAAACGGGTACTTGTATTTCGTCGTACAAGACTACTCGAGGTACTCGCAACATACCTTGACCCACTGCTGGGTACGCCGCCATGACTCCATGTTCAGAGCGACAACGGTCGGATCGACAAGATTGTCTTCCAGCAGCTCAAGACCCCCGCGGCTCGAAGATGCCTCCTCTGCCATAGCCGCCGAACGGATCGGCGCAGCTTCCTCTATGATGGGCGAGCGGACGACTACGTCTGTGCTTGTCCCGTGGAGCAGATCGTCCTGCACCTCCGCACCCAACTCGGGGGCTGTTTCTTCCGCCGTCCCGGCCATCGGTCCTGTGGGACTCCACAGTAGCCGTCTCCAGGGCCACGGCTTCAGGAATCGAGGCTCCCTCAGCTTGTGCTCCTAGTACAATGAGTACACGCAGTTAATCTCAGCGGCTACGACTACTATGCATGATGACTATCAGTGGTGACAGGACACATACCTTCAACCAAGGTGGCTTCCGCCAACGACGACTCCACCGCGACTTCAGTCTGTGGCGGCGGCGTGGGTTCGCCTGGAGTGCTGGTCTCCTCACCATCCCACGACAGGTCCGTGGATTTCCTGCATCACGAAGTCCTCAAGTCAGCAAGACAAGTCTGCCGTTTATACGACTCCTTTAAAGTTCATAAGAACTTACAGTGTTGACCGCACCACGGTCACGGTCGGAGCACCTAGTATACTGGCAATATCAACTATGCCAGCCTCGGCAGCGGCTCCGGCCTCAACAGGCGCCTCCTCCGGTTGCTCTACAGTTGCGGCCGACGGAGGGTTTCGTCCTTCTTCAACCGACGACTGCGGCTCCGCAGCGCCAGTCTCCTGCCGTGCCACTGTCGGCACGACTTCTTCGGTTGACGGAGGCGGGCTGATACTCCTCTCAGCTGTCGCCCCCACGGTGTCCAGGACCCCCTCGTCGCCTTTGTCTACGAGGTCTGGGGAGGGGATATCCTGCAACATTACAAGACAATTCATCAGCACACGACTACCCATCAGCTGTGCTCGACTACTCTAGTCGCGGTGTTTACCTCTTGGCTGGTCGTCTCGGAGATCTTCAGCTTCTTGACGGCGCGTTTCCGCGCCACGTTGTGAGGCCTCCTGTGTGGCACCGGCAAACTAGCCTCGAGGCTGGATGGCTTCTCGATGACTGGGACGTCTGGCATCCCAGCTCGGCTGAACCTGGAGCGCAGCTGGAACCTTTGCTGCAGTGTTTCTTCATCTTCATCGTCATCAGAGCCGGACTCGATGACAACGGCGTCTTCGCCTTCACCGACCACGCGGCGTCCATTCTTCTTGCCCATATCCTCCGGTTGCTCCACAAGTCGCGGAGGAGAAGTCGGGACAGAGATGTATTTCGCCACGTCATCCTACAACATGTAGCACATATGAGTACGACTACTTCAAGCAAATCAGTACTTGGAGGCTTCTGTCACGACTACTGACCTGGCTTGGCGGCCGAGCTGCGGAGTACTCGGGAACCGGGCAAGGAGTGTACGGCGGCATGTCCTTGAAGATCTTATCCAGCCTCTCGACGATGACGTCGTCCTCGAGTTCGAAGCCAGGCAACCAGGACGTATCCTTGTCGCCGGTGTACTGGTACCCGAGGGTGTCTCGTGCCATCAGTGGCTGCACTCTCCGCTTCATGAAGCTAAAGGCCACGTGTTCGGCCCTCAGCCCAGCTTCTCGCAAGGCCTTGATCTTCTTCAGCAACTCGGGTAGTTGAATACCCTCTTGCATGGTGGGCTCTGTGTTCCACCACGGCTTGTGCTTCAGTTGACACCCGCTCGGCTTCGGCAGCTCATGATGGTGGTTGCTGATGTAGAACCACTTGGCCTTCCAGTCCTGGTTGGAGTCTATCAATTTGTACGGCAGGTACTGGTCGGTGGCGTCTTCACGCATCTGGATACCAGCACCTCCGACTACTCGTGTATCGTTGGTGCTCGGCTGCGGCTTCAACCGGAAGAACTTCCGAAACAAGATCCAGTGGGGCTTGATCCCCACAAAGGCTTCGCAGAAGTGTACAAAGATGGAGACGTGGAAGATACCATTAGGGTTGAGATTGAGGTACTCGATGCCGTAGTACCTGAGCAGACCCTTGAAGAAATCACTGGCGGGGAGCGCCAATCCGCGCTCTACGAACCGGGCGAACATTGGGATTTCGTCCGGGTTCTTCTCCATCGGGTATGGATCGCCGGTGGCGGTGCGCCATAGATCCACCTCCTTCTCACGAAGGAACCCACTGTTGACCAAGGCAAGGAGGTCCTCGGTCTTCAGTTTCGCTTTCTTCCACTCCTTCGCCGGATTGGGGCGAGGGCACGGAGGTGGCGACGTCGACGACTGGCCGGCATCACCGGTCTCTTCATCGCGGCTTCTCTTCTTCGACGCACCGGTCTTCTTGCCCTTCGCCGGAGACCCCTTCATTCTCCAAGAGACGGGTGTTTTCACTCGCATTCGCTCTGGAGCTACAGCGGCGGGTGCACTGCGACGGCGCGAGCAACTAGATCTACGTCTATGCGCGGCGGCGGCGGCAGCAGAGGAGCAGAGGAGGCGGCGATTCAGATCTAATCTGAGGAATGCAACTGCTAGGAGTGAAAACCCTAAGGGACTCACCGGTTATTTATAACCGGCCCTGCCAGCTCGGTTCTCAGATACAGCGCCAGACGGGTGACCTAGCGGCAGCAGCATGACTCTTCAACTTCCAGTACTCGATGCTCTCCATCTCGGGGGCTCGACTACCTCAGATGACCTCCGTGGGTAACAACCAGATACAAGACCCACTCAGGACACATTCTACAATCAAGATGACCCTTTAATTCGAGAGGAAGTACTCAACTCAAGGCTCGGGGGCTCCGTGCCACGTGTCCTTCGGTTTTTTCTCTGGATTTTTCGGGATAAGATTGGCAGAACTTCAGATTGACCCTCAGCTTGAATCTGCGATTCGACCTAAGGCTCGGGGGCTACATTCCATATGGAATGCGATTCTTCAAATCACATTTTCCATATGGTTTCTTCATCAAGACATCGCGAGTATTATTGAAGACCTTCGAGAGAAGCACTCGGGGACGCTTGGGGACTACTCGAGAAGACTTCAAGACTACTCAAAGATCAGCTGGAGTACCTTCCAGCCTCGGGATGATTCAAGCACTCTTGAGGACTTTCGGCTTGTGGAACTCGGGGACGCTCAAGGACTACTCGTCAAGGCCATCAAGACTACTCGAAGACATCCTGCTCGACTACAAAGTACTCGGGGGCTTGTCGTATGGACATCCTTGGGCCCACTACTCCGGTGGGTACCAGGACCGACTACTCGGTGGGCCCCTGGGACTACTCAGCTTGGGCAACACGACACCCGCTGGCGTGAAGCGCAAGGACTGCGGAGGGATATTACTCGGATAGGGAGCTACACATGTCCGGATCCATGTAAAGAACTCCTAGCCGTACCCGACTAGTACTCTCCCCTCAAACCGACTTGTAACCCTGCCTTCCGGACTATATAAGGCGAGGCAGGGACCCCTATCTCTTCATCCGCATCATCTTGTAAACACACCCAATCAATCCAGAGCTACGCAGCATACAAGACGTAGGGTATTACGCACCTCGCGGCCCGAACCTGTCTAAATTGTGTGCCATGTGTCTCTCCTTTGAGTTACCGATCTCGGCGAGGCCACATTCATCTACCTTGGGTACTCCCCTCGGTAGGTTGCCGGTCTAAAACACCGACAGAACCCTCGTCACCGCAACAGGGACGCCCAGCGTCGGGCGCTCCTCGACGAGATCGCTGAGGCCAAGCGCCAGCTCGACGAAGAGCTGGCAAACCTCCACCAAGCACTTGAAGTGGAGGACGAGCCACGTGAGCCCTAGCAAGACCAGCGGCGCGAACAACACCGCAAGTAGGAGGCGGAACAGCCGGAGCCACAAGCTCGTGTACGCGCACATGATGTGAACCAGTGCATCAACGAAGACGCCGCTGTCGACGGCGGTGACCCGCCACTCTTCAGGCGCGCGTCACAGAATCTCACGGCTGCAGCCATGCTTCTACAAGGCTGCCCCGAACCGGCCACTCCCGAGGAGAAGAGGGTTCGTCAGCAACTCAAGACCCTCCTCGAGACGGCAGCCGCACAGCAGGCTGAGAGTTCAGCGTCACGCCAGCGCTCGACGCGTGATACGCGAGCAGCTCCATCCGTGCGACGCCAAGACCCGTCTCCGTCGAGGCACCGGGGACACGACAAGGAAGCGGGCGAACCATCGGTCAAGACACGTCTGGGGCCCCACCGCAACGCCCGAGACACGCTCAAAGCCCGCCGTCGAGCTGCCGACGACAATGACTACGAGTACGGCTACGACAGCAATGATGACGGCCGCGACCGCCGTGATGAGCACCGCTCACACCGGCGATCCAGCCAGAAGCGTGGCGGGTGCTACGACAGCGAGGAGGACCGCGACCACAGTTGGTCACCTGATCCGAAGGGACTTCGCGCCTTCGGTCGAAAGGTGCAAGACGCACGGTTCCCCTCGCGGTTCTGGGCTCCGACAACAGTCCCCAAGTAGGACGGGGAGACCAACCCTAGCGTGTGGTTGGAGGACTACAGGATCGCGTGCCATGCGGGGGGAGCGACGGATGATCTCTTCATCATCAAGAACTTACCGCTCCACCTCGCCGACTCCGCACGGACCTGGCTCGAACACCTGCCCCGAGGCAGGATCAACAGCTAGGCGGACCTACGGGACACCTTCATCGGCAACTTCCAAGGCATGTATGCCCGTCCCGGCAAGCAGTGGGAGCTGCGCAACTGCAAGCAGCAACCGGGTGAGAGCCTGCGCGACTACATCAGGCGCTTCTCCAAGCGCTGCACCGAGCTCCCCACTGCGACCGACAACGACGCCATATCGGCGTTCCAGAACGGCACCACCTGCACCACCCTCATCCATCGGCTAGGGCGAAGGACCCCGAGGACTACTCGGGAGCTCCTCGACATCGCGACCAACCACGCCGACGGGGAGGAGGCAGTCGCGGCAACTCTGGTTCCCCCTCCGGGCAAGGGAAAGCAAGTCGTGGACCCGGGTGAAGGACCTTCCTCACGCACCAAGAAGAAGAAGAAGAACGACAAGCGCAGCCGTGATGACCGTACCGTCGCAGCAGTCGAGCGCAAGGCCACTCGGCCTAAGAACAACCAGAACGGTCCTCCGAAGGACCATTTCGAGAAGCTTCTGGAGGCGCCGTGCACCCACCAAGAGACGCCCGTCAAGCACGCGCTCAAGGACTGCTGCTTGATGAAGAATTACGTCAACAGCACGCTCAAGCCCAAGGCGGCGGATCCACCGAAGAAGAACGCGCCCCTCCACGATGACGACGACAATGAGGCAGAGGTTGTGTTCCCCCGTGCGGATGGCGCCGTGCACATGATCTTCGGTGGGGCACCGGCACTGTAACGACCCGGATTTTCAAAAGAGGAAACCCGTCATTCTGAACTCGTGATAGTCCCTGGATCAGACGCTATCACGCACAGACATCCATTACATATAAATATCACAACCATACAACGAAATAAAGCATCAGAGTAATAATATTATTACCTGTCCTGAATAAAGGAGTACATCATTACACACCTCTTGGCGGAATAACATGAATAAGAGCCTACGCAGCGGTAGCTAGTTCCCAGAAGGTGTCTCCATCTTTATTCTTCACTCCCACAGGCATCCTTGAGCGAAGCGACACGCCCCTCAGTCGTACCATTCATCGGCATTATTGTCGAAGTCTGACTCGTACCCTACAAGCTCAGGGGCTATCCCCAAGGATCGGGATAGATCCACATCACCAACCGTAGGCAAGCTTTAAGTGGCCTACTTCTAAAGGTAAAGAAAGGAACAAGGTAGAGGCTGGGTTTCCTAAGCAGCAGCAGCATTATAAATAGAGTAACATCTCCAAATTCCCACCATTTCCCATATCACTCATCCACAAACGATTACACCTGGTCAATCAGATCACCGTCACCAGCACCTATCTCTAGCTAGGGTCGGTGCGAGAACTCCCACTCCTCGCACCTCAATGGTTGCACCCGGATCTGCGAGGCAGAGGGAGCAACTCCCCTCTCCCCGAGTACAACCACGGCTCACCATACACTATAAGGGGGAGGTAGAAATCCCAAAACGTAAGAGTCAGAGTAAACAACAGGCATGTCCATAACCGAGGACGTGGCTATACGTATAGATCTAAACTTTGCAGAGCGTGTACACCAGTACCCAACTCGGAATAGCACCCGGACGGTGTACGACCGACCGAGCCTACCCAACCGAACGAACACCTAGGAGTTACGATTCCATCCTGCATCCGGGTCTCGATGTGGTCCCTCGCAAAGGACAACCCCAGAACTGTGAACATGCCCCCGTGTGGCCACACGGGGAGCACCCAAAAGGGAAGGGACTTCACCCTATACCCTCTCACTGATACCCTCTATCCTGCTAGCAGGTATGGTATCGCACTTGCTAGGGTCGAAACGGTCCTATCCCCACTCTTGGCGAGGTGGTGTGTACAAAAGTCCCGTGTAACAAAGCGACCCACTCGGTTTCAGACCGGGGCGAGCTCCCATCCTCCACATCATCACAAAAACCCCAACACCTGTGCTCCTAAAATAGTGTACCCGCCATAGGTACCAAATAGGAATCGCCCGAGAAGACTGTAACATCCTCGAAATTTGAATGCTTTCTCTTATGTGAATTTTTGCAAAAATTTAAAACTTTTTGTTTGAACTTGTGTGCTACCAAATTTTATCCCAAATTGCTAGCTCTCATCTCAAATTCCATATAAAATAAAACAATATAAAAATTAATTTCAAATTATGGTATAATTGTGATTTGGATTTTCTTGGATTTTATTTGGAGTTCAAATTGTGTGGTGTTTGAATTTGAAGATGATTCAAATTCAAACCTATATACAAACTATATTTCAAAACTTTTGCAAACTCTAACAACTAACCTGGGCCACAACCTTATGGACGAAGTCCACCGTAGCTCCCTCAACACCTCGGCCCAGACCAAGAGATCCCCTGGTCTTCAGCCGGACCTGCCCACACCGCGGCCCAAGTCAGCCCAACGAAGCCGTCAACCTCTCCCTCACTCTTCTTTCACTGCCAAAGCGGGGCCACGCGACAGGGGTACCGTGCCCCCTTTCTCCTACCTCGCGTCCGTACGCATCACGCGCGCCGCACGCGCCGTGCGATGGGACAACCTCGCCGGCCGCCTTCGCGCTGGCACGTGCTGGCGCAACCTCGCGCGCGCCCAGGACCCCACCTCCCCTCCTTTGCTTTCACACAAGCGCTCTCGGATGGACGCCACGTCAATCGCGCCATGCCGCTGCTACATCCCGGCTGCACGCTCGCCGGTGCCGTGCCCAGGAGCCCTAGCTCCGAGCTATAACGCCCGCGGCCGCCGCCCTAATCTCTCCAACCCTAGCCGCCGCACTCACCAACCCAACTGGGGTTTTGCTCCCTTCCTTGCTTTCCCAAATCACAAGTCGCCGCTCCCTGCTTTTTCCCCAAATCCGTCGCCACCGTTTGAGGAAGAGGAAGAGGGAGCCGGTGAGCAGAAACGCTTGCCGGAGGAGACAGTGGGGCAGGAACTACCCTCGCCGCGTCTTGCAGCAGCACCATCTCCCCAGCTCTGTTCCGCGACGCGGCCGTCTCTTCTGCTCCGCCCCGCACCGCCACACCCTGCTCGAGCTGCTGCCGGAAGCCACAGCGACACCGACGCCGCGTCGAGAAGATGCCGCGAACACCGACGCTGAGCACGGAGCACCACCAAGTGTACCACGACACCACGGTCGACGCCCTCATCCGTGAACTCTGTCACGCCTGACCTGCTGGCTTCGCCTCGCCACGGCCTCAACTTCTCCCTGCACCGTCACACCTCCGACGAGCCCACCGGTGAGCAGAACGCACCCAGGCCCTTTCCCCTTTTCCTTTGCTCGGTCCTGTGTCCATGCCGACGACCGCTGGCCTTCGTGCTGCATCTGCTCCGGTCCATCATGCGCCGTGTCGTTCTATTGCTCTGCTGCACCTCCATGTCCTCGACGAACTGTGCACCGGCCTTCGCGCCGAGGGGGCTGAGCCATGACGCCGTCTCTTTGATCTGTTCGGCCATCGCGCCGCGTCCTGTGCTTGTGCGCGCTGCCTCGTCGCTGCCGCGCCGCGGATGTTGAATCGCACCGTGCCGCGCTGCCTCGCATCGTGCCGCGCTCCGCTTGTTTCGTTCTGTGGCGCGCTGCAGCTCGCACCGCGCTGTCGCCACCGCTGTGCGGCATGTCTGCGCACTGCGTGCTGGCCTTCGTGCCACGGTTTCCTTCGCAAGAACCCACCGCCTCACTCTACTGTTGCTGCCTCGCATCGCGCCGCCACTTTGCACCGCACTGCTCTCCCGCGCCTCACCGCGCACACCTTTGTCTCACCGCCGCGCACGCCTTCACACGGCCGTGCTTCGCCGCGCACGCCCTTGCCTTCGCCGCCGCTTCTTCTCTGCCGCTGAGATACGCACCTACCGCAACACAGCCTCGCCGCACCGCTGTGCGCGCACATGCGCCGAGGTCAAGCCCTGAGCCTCGCCCCACCGTGCCTCACGGCATCCATCTAGGCTCACCTGAGCTCACGGATGCCGTGCCTGTGCACGCCGTCAAGCTGTGGTCCGGCCTTCACGCCGTGACGTCCTTCCTCTGCAGGTGCACCGCGCAGCCGCCGTAGCCAAACCCCGTCGCCGGCAAGCCCCTTGCCACGCTGCCGTCCCCTTTAGGGCGTTCGGTCGAACACCTGGCGCGCGTCTTTGTTTTTCGTGCGTCCTGAGTGGTGCCTCATGAAGTCCTGCAAAGTCACCAGCCACACCCGCCGCCACCCGGATTCCGTGCGGCCCTCCAATCCTTTCTCAGCCACACGCGAGACCACGGCTCCCTGTGCCGCAGAAGATCCACCCTGGGATCCTGTGTGGCCACAGCCATCTAAGCTGCCACCTCACCCTATGGCTGGCTTAGAGCTGGCTACGTGGCAGCCACATGGGAAACAAAAGTCAGCCTACATCCGGCTAAGAGCTAACCTAAAGCCGCCAAGAGCTAACATATAGTTAACATATAGTTAACCCTATTGTAAATAGATGAATTATTTTTAAAAATAATTTTTAACCTTTTTAAATTCTTCAAAAATACTTTTAATCTTTAAAATTTCATAACTAATTATCTGAAGCTCCGAAAATTATGAAACCAATTGCGTTGGTTTCATAATTCCGAGACGCTCGCTGCTACCCTATCCTTATCTGCTCTTGCCCTTGAACCGAACCTCTTTTTCCTGCGTACTTGGAGAAGGATTCGTGGCTGATGCCCGCCACTGTGCTATTGTGGGTCTGTGACGCTAGAGCTCCGCAACTAGCCACTGGCTTGCCACGGACAGGGATAACTTCCCCAAGATGCGTTTGCACTGCCTTCCTTGCTTGCACCGCTTCCACTGCCCTGTGCCGCAACCCGCATACCCGCTCTCTCTTTGCCTTGCATCGAGCCATGTAGCACGCGACGTACCCAGCGTTAGTAACCCGGAAGGCCGCGTGTGATGGACGGTCGTGCCTTGAGTAGAGGCCTCTGTTTCAAAGCACAGCAACCCCGTGTTGCAACCTAGATACTACACCATGGATATCGTCGTATTGCTAGCACTTGCTCCACTGTGCTCCCGAGCACACCTTACTACGTCACCATCCTTCTATCGACCACGAGTCGATCCTTTCCTTCTCTCGGTGCTGCCACCGCACACCTTGTTCTAATAATGCCTTGCCTAACTCGTTTCGCCTCACTTCTCTCTCTTCATCCTCTGAGTTTCCGTTTCGTCGCACCTATCTGTTGAACTAATACCTTGCAGGCGCAATCACCAAGGCCCTTAGTCTTTGATCGGCAACCCAGCCTTGAACTAACCCTTCTCTCTGGTTTGTTTTCTAGTATACAAAGCTAGTAGCTTAAAACTATTTTAATATAAAACTAATTACTTTGATTTTCTTAAATTAAACTAGTGCTACTTGTAGCTAGTCTGGATTTATTTGGTTCTTTAATGCTTCTCTTTGGAGTTTATTTGCAGATAGATCCTCGTTATTTATTTATATTTCCGAATCTAGGATTTCCCGGAGTCGAGGAGACAAGCCAGAAGATCAAGTACGGCTACGGGAACTACGACAACTACTTACACGCAGGTGTTCACGCCCGACCTTCTTTGAATGCCCATTAGGCATGGCTATTAGAACTGCTAGTGCTTTATTTACTGCATAGTGATGGATATGATGAACCCGTGCATAGCCTCTCTTACATACTTGTCCTTGATTTACCTACTACTACTACTTTACTTATGCGTGATGATACGCTGAGCTTGCTATGCATGTGTTGGGATTATTGTGGTAGTTTCTTGGCGTGTGTGGGGAAAACCGGCAGGAGAAGGTGTTTTGGGATATTTTGGTGGGGGTGAGCTCAAGACAACCCGATCTGGGATCGGGGGCCAGGGATCGTCTTCTCGGACGTTGCCCAGTTTGGTACCTATGGCGGGTACACTATTTTAGGAGCACAGGTGTTGGGGTTTTTGTGATGACTTGGAGGATAGGAGCTCGCCCCGGTCTGAAATCGAGTGGGTCGCCTGTTACACGAGACTTTCGTACACACCACCTCGCCGAGAGTGGGGATAGGGCCGTTTGACCCTAGCAAGTGCGATACCATACCTGCCAGTAGGATAGAGGGTATCAGTGAGAGGGTTAGGGTGAAGTCCCTTCCCTTTGGGCGTTCCCCGTGTGGCCACACGGGGGCATTTTCACAGTTCTGGGGCGGACTTTTGCGAAGGACCGCAGTGAGACCCGGATGCAGGATGGATCGTAACTCCTAGGTGTTCGTTCGGTAGGGTGGGTTTAGTCGGATCGCTACCGGCTGAGCTCCATCCCGAGTTGGGTACTGGTGTACACGCTCTGCAGAGTTTAGATCTATACGTATAGCCGCGTCCTCAGTTATGGACATGCCCGTTGTTTCTCCGACTCTTACGTTTTGGGATTTCTACCTCCCCCTTTATAGGATGAGAGTGTATGGTGAGCTGTGGTTGTATTCGGGGAGAGGAGAGTTGCTCCCTGTGCCTCGCGGATTCGGGTGCAACCATTGAGGTGCGAGGAGTGGGAGTTCTCGCACCGACCCTAGAGGAAGATAGGATTTGGAGACGGTGATCTGGGTGTCCAGGTGCAACCGTGTGTGGATGAGTGATATGGGAATTGGTGGGAATTGGAGATTCTATTCTTTATGAGATGCTACTGCTGCTGCTTAGGAAATCCCAGCTCTTACCTTGTTACCTTTTTATACCTTTAGCTTTAGGCCACTTAAAGCTTGCATACGGTTGGTGACGTGAACCTATCCCGATCCTTGGGGATAGTTTGTGAGTGTGCAGGATTGGACTTGGAACGAAAGTCCATTTATGAAGAATCCATGGAGGAAGGGTTGCGTCGCTTCGCTCAAGGATGCCTGTGGTGAAGATCGAGAATGAAGCCCTGAAGCCTTAGCTACCGCTGCGTAGAGTTTCTTCTTGTCGTTTAGCCCAAGGGGCTTGTATTTAAACCGTATACCGAACTATATTCGGATGTAAATACTCTGTTTTGTACTCTAATTTCGTTGTACGACTGTGATATTTATCTGTGATGAAGGCCTATGCGTGATAGCGTCTGATCTAGGGATTATCACGAGACAGAATGCTGGGTTTTTCCGTTTTTGAAAACCCAGGGCGTTACAGATGGTATCAGAGCCGTACTTGACCGTAGGACGAGCCCTAGCAATGGTCGATAGTTTAGGACAGCCTAAACCTCCTTGATTGAGTATATACTCCTTGACTCTTATATAAACCCCTTGAATTCTACTATTACATCCTTGACTTCTCACTAACTAACTAACTTACTAACAACCCCTCTACGAGTTTGCTGACCTATGGAGAATAACGGATGTTGCTTGATCAAGACCAAACCATACTACAGAAGGATGCCTCGTACAAGCCAAAGGCAACTACTACAGAGACAGCTTTGAAGATTGGGTACAGGGAAAAGATGAAGCCAACTCTACAGGACTTACTCGGATTACCCCCTGTTGAACCCTCAATACCAGTTTACACCATCACAGTTGCCCTACATTGGAATTCAGACTACCGAAGATGGAATAGAATGCCACCTTGATGCCACATGAAGACAGCATACAAGAGAAGCCACAAGAACAATAAGCACCCCACCATTCCCCATCTCCGCTCAGGGCGAAGCTTGGATAACACCACATTGAAGATAATGAAGAGTTAAGATGCTAATTCCAAGTGCGCCAACATAAGGAACTGGTGATCCACTACATGGATTGGGCACTCGTAAGCATGGTTGCAGGAGTCGGAACCCCTGAGATGCTCGTAGCTCAGCATTTGGATTAAGACCCATCGACTTGAAGCTACAAGAATAACCAAGTCAGATTAGATTAAGGTAACGTAACAAGCTGCAGCTACAAGAGGCAAATATTGGATTGAACAGCCACGACCACCCTGGGAGCAAGCATCAAATACTTGGAATCATGATTTGATAAGTATTTGGAATTCCCCATTGACGAGAAGTGTGAAATTTGGATGTTTGAATCTGGATCTCTCCAACCGACCAGAGTTGACGATAGATTAAGGTGAACAAATGAGAAACACGGGGCACAGATGTAATGATGAACATAGAGCACCCCCTTTGGAAGGACAAACCCACGAGAACCATGGACGAAGAAGAGTGGTCCAACTAAGATGAAGTGTCTGAATTGGAAGAATTGGACAAGAAGCAATGGACTAAAATGGAGAAGGTTTTAGCTTCCTACCGCAAGACCCCCCTGTGCTTCCTAGGCTACGAATGGAACCTCCTCAGTCAGAAAGATAATTTCGGTAATTGGACCCTAACCCGGAGGATTGTGAAGGAAGCAATAGCTACAGGATGTGACATCAGTACTGTACGAGTCAGATGGATAACAACAAGTCGTGTGACTCGGAGAGGATTATGGAACACAACTTACGGGTCCTCGATCAAGCCAGCTCGGCGAAGACTTTCTCCAACCTACTTCAGAAATTTCAACACCCCGACGTCAACTGGAATATATCCTTTTCAAGTGATGTAACCCTAACAATAGAGAAGTCCCCCAAATACCCACGATATACTAGTGAGCTTCTACCTAGTGTAATCTCGGAGGTCATAGGAGTCAGCCTCGGGATACACATTTGTTTGGTGCGTTGCTTGAGTGATTGGATCTTTATGATCTTATGGTTGTTATGCTTCTTCATGATTGTGTGAAATTGTACTGAGTGCTTATGCTTGCTAGATCTTTAGATGACTCCTTTAGAGGCCTTAGCTTCCCATCCTACAAGATCAAGAGCTTGAGGAATGAAGACCGACGTGTCGAGCATACGGCAAGACCAATCTTCAGAAGAAGAGAAGAATTTCTAGTAACTTCGCCAAATTAGACCAAGGTTTCAGAGGAGTTACCCGATGATCATTGGAATCGAGTTCGCAAACCAGAGGATGAGTACCAGAGAATTTGAAACCTCGAAAGCTCAGAAGTGCATGTACCTTTATGGAGGCCTATATTGGTTAAGAGTAGTTGAGTACCCTAAGATGTCAACGACACATTTTGGGTAATTTCAGTCGATCCTACTTTTGAAATAAGCCATCAATAAGGAAGCTCTACTAGACACCGTATGTTGAACTAGTGGGAAGAAGAACTACTTCGACAATTACTAGGCACAAGTTATCTGTTCGATCTCGCAGTTGGAGCCTACCTATGGGAAAATAAGACAGAAGAGTTTGCTAAGCATACGAGAGTAGGATAAGAGTGACTTCCACGTGAAGATTCATCCCAAGAAATTGGAACCAAACTGACTAGTGTGAGATTTCGGATGGAAAGAGTCACTCACACCATCAAGGGTGTTGCAGATGACCCTCTTGACATGGACTATCATGAATGGGAAGTAACCATTCATAGTGTCTACGACCAGGAGCAAAACGGACATGTCGGATGTTTCTAGCACTCTGACGAGAGTCGTCGGAGACGAGCTAAACCAACAAATGGATTTCTATAAGAGTGGCGCCCGAAGATTGGTGGAGATTACTGAACACTCAGAGATGTTCTGGGAGTTGAGAAATCGCCCAGGGATTTTGAGGATCTTTGATTAATTGCACAAGATCCTATGACAGAACACTAGTATTACAGTAGGGTAAGATGGATGTGCCGTTACAGGAAGCTAAGATAGTTCCTGAGCCCCGAGATGGCTGAGTAAGCCAAAGGAAGTTATGTTCACCTAAGTGTGACTAATTGCTGAGAGTGCACGCCATAAGAGGTGCGACTGCACTAATGATTTGGGAAGATCAGTATATCTACTTGAGGATCAAGAGATAATATTTTATATCTTCAACATAGCCCAAATGGGTATGGCTTCAAGAAGATTTCTTGGATAAACTAGGGAAGCCTAGTGAATATACGAAAAACCTGGATGAAGAAGAGATATTTATGGGACTCAACCTCTGTTCAACGTACCCGTTTTGGATAACCAATCAAATTTGGGACCAAGATCATAATATATTGGGTACACTAAGAATATGAGCGTTGGTATAAGACAACAATTTGAATGAGAGCATGCTTTATGCATACCAACTATTTGCCCGCAGTGAGTTAGGCTCAGAGATACCGCCAGAGATACAGACCTCCGCTAGGCATAAAGTATACGACTCCCCCAAATGGAAAGAAGTGGGAGACTCGTGCCTAATTGGAATAAAAGTACTTAATGGGCGCCATGAGAATATGACCTAGTTCATATGGAATCTTTTTGGAATTAAGCTTGGTTGATAAGAAGGATGTAACCTCGAGTGGGAGGACTGGAATAATATGAAACAGCCATGCTCTGACTTGTTCTAAGGTCACCGAACTTGTGTGGCACTGCTGGAAGAGATAGATTGAGGTAAAAGAAGCTCTAGCCTATACTTGGAACTTGTCAAGAGCTGGGACAAGAGTATAGCTCCCGAGATACCCGGATCATACATCGCAAGTGCTTATGGATGCTAACGCACGAGAACCTATAGTAGCACTCGGTATCGAAAGCCCTCATGGGAAAAAGAGATGCGGAACTTAAGAAATCTTGTCGACTAAACTTTACGACGTCAAGGGCATCAACAACTCGAAGACCTACCAGAGAGAAGACCCTCACCACCCCCGGTACGAGCTTAATCTCGAGGACGAGATTCTTTTGAGGGGGGGAGTTTGTAACATCCTCGAAATTTGAATGCTTTCCCTTATGTGAATTTTCGCAAAAATTTAAAACTTTTTGTTTGAACTTGTGTGCTACCAAATTTTATCCCAAATTGCTAGCTCTCATCTCAAATTCCATATAAAATAAAACAATATAAAAATTAATTTCAAATTATGGTATAATTGTGATTTGGATTTTCTTGGATTTTATTTGGAGTTCAAATTGTGTGGTGTTTGAATTTGAAGATGATTCAAATTCAAACCTAGATACAAACTATATTTCAAAACTTTTGCAAACTCTAACAACTAACCTGGGCCACAACCTTATGGACGAAGTCCACCGTAGCTCCCTCAACCCCTCGGCCCTGACCAAGAGATCCCCTGGTCTTCAGCCGGACCAGCCCACACCGCGGCCCAAGTCAGCCCAGCGAAGCTGTCAACCTCTCCCCCACTCTTCTTTCGCTGCCAAAGCGGGGCCACGCGATAGGGGTACCGTGCCCCCTTTCTCCTACCTCGCATCAGTACGCATCACGCGCACCGCACGCGCCGTGCGATGGGACAACCTCGCCAGCCGCCTCCGCGCTGGCACGCGCTGGCGCAACCTCGCGTGCGCCCAGGACCCCACCTCCCCTCCTTTGCTTTCACACGAGCGCTCTCAGATGGACGCCACGTCAACCGCGCCATGCCGCTGCTACATCCCGGCCGCACACTCACCGGTGCTGTGCCCAGGAGCCCTAGCTCTGAGCTATAAAGCCCGCGGCTGCTGCCCTAATCTCTCCAACCCTAGCCGCCGCACTCACCAACCCAACTGGGGTTTTGCTCCCCTTCCTTGCTTTCCCAAATCTTTTTCCCCAAATCCGTCGCCACCGCTTGAGGAAGAGGAAGAGGGAGCCGGTGAGCAGAAACGCTTGCCGGAGGAGACAGTGGGGCAGAAACTACCCTCGCCGCGTCTTGCGGCAGCACCATCTCCCCGGCTCTGTTCCGCGACGTGGCCGTCTCTTCTGCTCCGCCCCGCGCCGCCACACCCTGCTCGAGCTGCTGCCGGAAGCCACAGCGACACCTCGACGACGCCAAGACAAAGCCGCCCACGATGCCACGAAGATGGAAGCCACAGGAGGAAGACGAGGAAACGAGGACGCCCTCGCTGACGCTGATGCCGCGCCGAGAAGATGCCGCGAACACCGACGCTGAGCATGGAGCGCCACCAAGTGTACCACGACACCACGGTCGACGCCCTCATCCGCGAACTTTGTCACGCCTGACCTGCCGGCTTCGCCTCGCCACGACCTCAACTTCTCCCTGCACCGCCGCACCTCCGACGAGCCCGCCGGTGAGCACAACGCACCCAGGCCCTTTCTCCTTTTCCTTTGCTCGGTCCAGTGTCCATGCCGACGACCGCTGGCCTTCGTGCCACATCTGCTCCGGTCCATCCTGCGCCGCGTCGTTTTGTTACTCTGCTGCACCTCCGTGTCCTCGACAAACTGTGCACCGGCCTTCGCGCCGAGGGGGCCGAGCCATGACGCCGTCTCTTTGATCTGTTCGGCCATCGCGCCGCGTCCTGTGCTTGTGCGCGCTGCCTCGTCGCCGCCGCGCCACGGATGTTGAATCGCGCCGTGCCGTGCTGCCTCGCATCGTGCCGCGCTCCGCTTGTTTCGTTCTGTGCCGCGCTGCAGCTCGCGCCGCGCTGTCGCCACCGCCGTGCGGCATGTCCGCGCACTGTGTGCTGGCCTTCGTGCCATGGTTTCCTTCGCAAGAACCCGCTGCCTCGCTCTGCTGTTGCTGCCTCGCATCGCGCCGCCGCTTTGCACCGCACCGCTCTCCCGCGCCTCGCCGCACACACCTTTGTCTCGTCGCCGCGCACGCCTTCGGACGGTCGTGCTTCGCCACGCACGCCCTTGCCTTCGCCGCTGCTTCTTCTCTGCCGCCAAGATGCGCACCTACCGCATCGCAGCCTCGCCGCACCGCCGTGCGCGCACGTGCGCTGAGGTCAAGCCCTGAACCTCGCCCCGCCGTGCCTCACCGCATCCATCTAGGCTCACCTGAGCTCACGGATGCCGTGCCTGTGCATGCCGTCAAGCTGTGGTCCGGCGTTCGCGCCATGACGTCCTTCCTCTGCAGGTGCACCGCGCAGCCGCCGTAGCCAAACCCCGTCACCGGCAAGCCCCTTGCCGCGCTGCCGTCAACTTTAGGGCGTTCGGTAGAACACCTGGTGCGCGTCTTCGTTTTTCATGCGTCTTGAGTGGTGCCTCACGAAGTCCTGCAAAGTCACCAGCCACACCCGCTGCTGCCCGGATTCCGTGCGGCCCTCCAATCCTTTCTCAGCCACACGCGAGACCACGGCTCCCTGTGCCGCAGAAGATCCACCCCGGGATCCTGTGTGGCCACAGCCACCTAAGCTGCCACCTCACCCTATGGCTGGCTTAGAGCTGGCTACGTGGCAGCCACATGGGAAACTAAAGTCAGCCTACAGCCGGCTAAGAGCTAACCTAAAGCCGCCAAGAGCTAACCTATAGTTAACATATAGTTAACCCTGTTGTAAATGCAGGAATTATTTTCAAAAATACTTTTTAACCTTTTTAAATTCTTCAAAAATACTTTTAATCTTTAAAATTTCATAACTAATTATCTGGAGCTCCGAAAATTATGAAACCAATTGCGTTGGTTTCATAATTCCGAGACGCTCGCTGCTACCCTATCCTTATCCGCTCTTACCCTTGAACCGAACCTCTTTTTCCTGCGTACTTGGAGAAGGATTCGTGGCCGATGCCCACCACTGCGCTATTGTGGGTCTGTGACGCTAGAGCTCCGCAACTAGCCACTGGCTTGCCACGGACAGGGATAACTTCCCCAAGATGCGTTCGCACTACCTTCCTTGCTTGCACTGCTTCCACCGCCCTGTGCCGCAACCCGCATACCCGCTCTCTCTTTGCCTTGCATCGAGCCGTGTAGCACGCGACGTACCCAGCGTTAGTAACCCGGAAGGCCGCGTGTGATGGACGGTCGTGCCTTGAGTAGAGGCCTCTGTTTCAAAGCACGGCAACCCCGTGATGCAACCTAGATACTACACCATGGATATCGTCGTATTGCTAGCACTTGCTCCACCGTGCTCCCGAGCACGCCTTACTACGTCACCATCCTTCTATCGACCACGAGTCGATCCTTTCCTTCTCTCGGTGCTACCACCGCACACCTTGTTCTAATAATGCCTTGCCTAACTCGTTTCGCCTCACTTCTCTCTCTTCATCCTCTGAGTTTCCATTTCATCGCACCTATCTGTTGCACTAATACCTTGCAGGCGCAATCACCAAGGCCCTTAGTCTTTGATCGGCAACCCAGCCTTGAACTAACCCTTCTCTCTGGTTTGTTTTCTTGTATACAAAGCTAGTAGCTTAAAACTATTTTAATATAAAACTAATTACTTTGATTTCCTTAAATTAAACTAGTGCTGCTTGTAGCTAGTCTGGATTTATTTGGTTCTTTAATGCTTCTCTTTGGAGTTTATTTGCAAATAGATCCTCGTTATTTATTTATATTTCTGAATCTAGGATTTCCCGGAGTCGAGGAGACAAGCCAGAAGATCAAGTACGGTTACAGGAACTACGACAACTACTTACACGCAGGTGTTCACGCCCGACCTTCTTTGAATGCCCATTAGGCATGGCTATTAGAACTGCTAGTGCTTTATTTACTGCATAGTGATGGATATGATGAACCCGTGCATAGCCTCTCTTACATACTTGTCCTTGATTTACCTACTACTACGACTTTACTTATGCGTGATGATACGCTGAGCTTGCTATGCATGTGTTGGGATTATTGTGGTAGTTTCTTGGCGTGTGTGGGGAAAACCGGCAGGAGAAGGTGTTTTGGGATATTTTGGCGGGGGTGAGCTCAAGACAACCCGATCTGGGATCGGTGGCCAGGGATCGTCTTCTCAGACGTTGCCCAGTTTGGTACCTATGGCGGGTACACTGTTTTAGGAGCACAGGTGTTGGGGTTTTTGTGATGACTTGGAGGATAGGAGCTCGCCCCGGTCTGAAATCGAGTGGGTCGCCTGTTACACGGGACTTTCGTACACACCACCTCGCCGAGAGTGGGGATAGGGCCGTTCGACCCTAGCAAGTGCGATACCATACCTGCCAGTAGGATAGAGGGTATCAGTGAGAGGGTTAGGGTGAAGTCCCTTCCCTTTGGGCATTCCCCGTGTGGCCACACGGGGGCATTTTCACAGTTCTGGGGCGGACTTTTGCGAAGGACCGCAGTGAGACCCGGATGCAGGATGGATCGTAACTCCTAGGTGTTCGTTCGGTAGGGTGGGTTTTGTCGGATCGCTACCGGCTGAGCTCCATCCCGAGTTGGGTACTGGTGTACACGCTCTGCAGAGTTTAGATCTATACGTATAGCCGCGTCCTCGGTTGTGGACATGCCTGTTGTTTCTCCGACTCTTACGTTTTGGGATTTCTACCTCCCCCTTTATAGGATGAGAGTGTATGGTGAGTCGTGGTTGTATTCGGGGAGAGGAGAGTTGCTCCCTCTGCCTCGCGGATTCGGGTGCAACCATTGAGGTGCGAGGAGTGGGAGTTCTCGCACCGACCCTAGAGGAAGATAGGATTTGGAGACGGTGATCTGGGTGTCCAGGTGCAACCATATGTGGATGAGTGATATGGGAATTGGTGATAATTGGAGATTCTATTCTTTATGAGATGCTGCTGCTGCTTAGGAAATCCCAGCTCTTACCTTGTTACCTTTTTATACCTTTAGCTTTAGGCCACTTAAAGCTTGCATACGGTTGGTGACGTGAACCTATCCCGATCCTTGGGGATAGTTTGTGAGTGTGCAGGATTGGACTTGGAACGAAAGTCCATTTATGAAGAATCCATGGAGGAAGGGTTGCGTCGCTTCGCTCAAGGATGCCTGTGGTGAAGATCGAGAATGAAGCCCTGAAGCCTTAGCTACCGCTGCGTAGAGTTTCTTCTTGTCGTTTAGCCCAAGGGGCTTGTATTTAAACCGTATACCGAATTGTATTCGGATGTAAATACTCTGTTTTGTACTTTGATTTCGTTGTATGACTGTGATATTTATCTGTGATGAATGCCTGTGCGTGATAGCGTCTTATCCAGGGACTATCACGAGACAGAATGCTGGGTTTTTCCGTTTTTGAAAACCCAGGGCATTACAAAGACGAACTCTGGCCCCCTATCCCAGATCGGGTTGTCTTGAGCTCACTCCATCCAAGTCACCCAAAAGCACCTTCTCCTGCCAGTTTTTCCCCACACATGCCAAGAAACTACCACATAATCCCAACACATGCACAGCGAAGCTCAGCGAATAATCACACATCAATATAGTAGTAGTAGTAGGTCAATCAAGGACAAGGTATTTAAAAAGGGCAGTGCAAGGTTTCCTCATATCCATCATCATGCATAAGTAAAGCGCTAGCAGTTCTAAAGCAATGCCTAATGGGCATTCAAAGTAGGTCGGGCGTGAACCTGGGAGCGGGTAGTCATCGTAGCCGAGGTCGTCGTCGTAGTCCTGGTTCAGCTCTCCGGCTCCGGCTGCTCCTAGAATCGTAAATAAATAAATAAACACGACTGCTAAGCAATTAACTCCAAGAGGAAAAACAAATAAGACCCAAAAAGAGGCAAACTCTAGCCTAGCGCGGAGTTTGGGATTTTAGAAGATTTTCGGAAAAGGTTTTGCATTTTTCAGAGTTAAAATAGATTTATTATGAATTTTCTAAGGGAAAAAACATTTTTGAAAATAAAATACGCATTTACAATATTATAGACTTTAGGCTAGCTATTGGTCAACTCTAGCTGACCCTAGCAGGGCTTTAAGCCGGCGGCAGGCTAGCTCTACGGCTAACGTGGCAGCCACGTGGGTGGCTTTAAGCCTGCGCTTGCCCGCGTGGCGGCCGGCGTGGCATCCCCGCGTGGCAGGGCGCAGCGGATCCCTAAGCATATCGCTGTTGCGCCACTACTAACTTCCGACCCTTGCGCATCGACGAGAAAATGTTGTAATAAGCTCAGTTTGGTTGCGAATGTTAGTTGTTGCCACCAAATCATGTTCGTTGCCAGTGGTTGCAAAAAGTCACGTTGCAATAAGAACTTGCAACCATTGAAAGTTTGGCATTGCAAGACATAGCTTTTCTTGCAACCACGGTTGTTCATTGCCAAGCATGGCAATAGGTTCTTATGGCAGCGTTCACTAGTGTGGCAATACAAGCAATTGCGACGCTCATCTTGGTAGCAAAAGGTGGTAAATGCAATGATCTTTAGCGTAGCAATATAATTTGGTTGCTACGCTTGAATTTTGTTGCCTAAGGTGTTCTTTCCACGAACGTCATGTCGTCGCAAGTACACCATTTGCCACACAATTTTTCTGTTGCAAGAGTATACATTATTGCCTCGATCATTGTGGTGTGGTAATAGTATTATTTGCCACACACTTTGATTCATAGCGAGAGATGATATGTTATTACCACAGTTGTCGTGTCGTTGCACTAAAATCATTTGCCACACAATTTTGGCCATTGCAAGACTCCTTTTGTTATTGCGATGTCGTTGCAATAGTACCTTTTGGCACACAATTTTATTCGTTGTAGGAGATCAAATGTTATTGCAAAAGTAGTAATGTTGTGGTAATAATACCATTTGAAACATAAATAAATTTGTTGCAATAGAGCATATTGCCACGCATTGTATCTCGTAGACATAGCTTTTATTGCAACCCTAGTAGCATTTGATTTCTGTTAAATAAATCGTCAGTGCAAATGAATAAACCATGACAATATTAATTATAATCAATCATTCAATATGTTGACAGGCCATTGAAATAGTAGCTAAGATCATAAACTGAGTGTACAATTCACTCATTATTTGACAACTTTTTAAAACTTTCTAACATCTATGCAGCACTGGAGAGTTTCCTATCAGCACAGCATGCCATCAAATCAACTATGTCCTCGCTTGATTACGAGTCTCCCACTGAAACCTTGTCCACCTAGTGGGAAAAGAAAACGATTGGGATATTAGAACAATATTAAGTTTACTAATTGGTGCACAAAATCGAAATGAGATTCATACATAACATGATTGTAATTAAGCAAACATAGAATTAATAAAAACTATGGAAACAATATTGTACATACGATAATTTTGCTATCAAATTATCTGAAACTTTAAAATAGCAGCAGTACATTTGATTAGAAAATTCATAACTAGAGTTCCAGACAATGAAAACTTATAATCTTTAACAATACTGAAAATCCATAAAATTCGCAACATCTTTCTAGTTATTTGTTAAATAGGTTTTTGCAGTTATCATGGTCGAAAATCACAAATGCTTACTGTTGTGCAGAGCAAGGTCAAAACCTGATGGGCTACATAGAAATTTAATAACTCCGAATTCCCAAAGGGAAATACCAAAGGGAAATATCATGAACTTTCCTGATGACTAACATCTCTAAACCTGCTACAACTTTGGTATTATCAAGTATCACAAAAAGGATAAATTACTACACGGATCAATTCACCCAGTCAGAACTAAACAAGCTGCAGTTTCAGCATGTATGTTAACTTTATTTCATACAGTTTCTAGTTCTACAAGGAAGGTCACATTTGATAAACTTTCAGCAAATGATGCAATAATTTAGATTCTAATTAGCAGTTGTTACCTTCCTCCTTTTGTTACTATTTCTTGTTCTATTCAGCAGCTGATGTGGAGTGATATATGTCTTCTGTGCAGCCACATTTGCAGTGGTTTCACTGAAAAGACGTCTGGTGAGATTTTTACTGGAGCGAGTAGCTGGTGCTGCATCTTTTTGTACAGTAACAATGCTTCGAGGCTGATTCTACAAGTAGTAAATTGTTGGATGTATTTTAACTATAGTTCAAGGTACATATCTCAAGATTGCATGAAACATAGTGCAATAATGTCATCACCTGCTGTGACGGATCTTCATTTTCCTGTTCACCAATCTCATCTCCCTCATCTATGCTTTGTGCAACTTGTATACTGTCATTGTTTTGCGGGGTACTCTACACATACAAATAGTGAGGTAAAAGATAAGGCATCATAATCATAAGTTAACTAAGACGACAAAGGATAAAAAAAATTCTTTTATTACCATATTTATAATTCCTTCTTTGTGCTGCGCTAGCATGTTAAGAAATTCTTGCTTCATTTCTTCTCTTATTTTTATCTTAGCATTTTCTAGATCCTCTTGCATCTTCCTCCTATTTTCTTCTTTCTCCCTTTCCCTTTCTTCTTTCTCCCTTTCCCTTTCCCTTTGTTCTTTCTCCCTTTCCCTTTCTGCTGCGTCATGCGCAATCCGCTCATTCAACTTCTGAACCTCTACCTCAAAAGCAATGCTCTTCTCTCTGGCTGCAGCTTGAGCACGTGCATGTACTTCAAGGTTCTCTTCCATAAGTTCTTTTCGAGTTCGATACTTAGCCAAATATCCATGCCCATGTAATTTGGATGATTTGATTTGTGTTGTTTCTTTGTAGCTTGACTGAAAAATCATGTTCTCCTCAACAGTTGTAAGTGTTTGTCTATCAGGTTCTAAATCAATCTCAGCAATTTTCATGAATGCATTTTCCTGATTTAAATAACATAAACTGTCAAGAGTTGCTTCACAACCAGCAGCTATAAAAAAAGGATTGTCGAATATGTACTCACATATACTGCAGCTGAAACAGGATTTGACCATCTACCATGTTTTGAGTGAGTGGTCTTCCAAAGAAAAAGATCACTAGGCTCTTCACCGGTCTCTAGGTCTCTCTAGGATGCCAAAATACAATTCAACACAAAAGTATCATGTCATGTGACGGAAGGAACCAGATTAGTGTATGTAATAATTACCTGCTCGAAGCTACATTGTGAGAAGCTTTTTGAACCTGTCAGGTGATTGTTTCTTTGCTCCTTACGGTTGGAGGAGTTTTGGCTGCTAATCTCCTGCATAATAGAACAAGTGGTATGTAAGTATGTAACAATTCAACTTTGGTTGATATAATTTGTTTGACAAAGTAGCTTATACTAGAACTGACCTTGAATTTATCAGACCCAAAATACATGCATACGTGATCCTCTTTTTCTGGTCGATGATCACCAGCCGGTCGCTGATCGTCTATCCTTGTCGATGATGAAGAGTGCGAGGTGGCACTGACTTAATGCTCCCTTCTTGCGCGCCAATGGCTGGTGCTCTCTCTCCTTATCTCGTCGATGATTAGGAAGGAACTAAGGCACCAAGACGTCGTCGCTGCAGGGAGTTCAAGGCCCGTGACGACACCAGATGCAGAGAAGAGGCGCCGTGACAAGGACACCCGCTGCAGGGAGACAGCAACCACGCTGCTGGGATCGAGGGCAGCAACCACGCTGCTTGCAGGAACGGCGAGTCGGCGACGTGCGTGTGGGGTAGTCCGCGATCTGCTTGGAGAAGAAGTTGCGAGGGAGGCCGACTCCCTGGGATTTGTTTCCTCGCAAAAAATAGACCCGATTCCAATACATAAACGGACCTACATTAAGTTGTATAGAACTCTCTCGCTTCTATTAACACAAGCAAGTGCATGGCCTAGTGGTATGGAACCTTGATCGGGACTCTCTAGGTCTGAGGTTCAAGACTTGTTTCCTGCGTATTTTTAAATTTTTTATGTAAAAAAATAAAGTGGAGAACCTTAGGTGTTGCAACGATGTGATTTTTCATTGCTACATGTACCACTTTTTTACAACGAAAGTGACTATTATATACAACAAAACATATTAGTTGAAACCTTAGTGATTACAACGTTTTATTTTTTTCGTTGCTATATGTATCACTTTTTTGCAACGCAAGCGAATATTTTATACAACAAAACCTATCCGTTGCGATATAGATGAGCTATTGCGACGATCAGCTAAAGAGTTGCAATATAACATTAGTATTGCAACAGAAATAAAATTGCCGCAATGCAAATCAAATCGTGGCAACAATAAGTACCTATTGCAACCATTCTATAATAGGTTGTGATAACCCTTAATTTTCGCAACGATCTCCATACTTAGGGCTACGGAAAATTTTGAGTGGTAAAAAACCAATATATCGCAACCGAAAGAAAAAACCGTTGCGACAACACCCCTTGTTGCAACAAAATCTTGCTGTTGCAGCAAAAAAGCGTGGCATAAGAGTCCAAAGTTAGTAGTGGCGCCGGGGTGCGGCGCGGTGTGTGGCGCGGCCGTGGGTGGCCGGCCGCACGAGATCCAAGCGGATCTTCCGCGGTCACTCGTGTGTGTGTGCGTGCGTGTGTGGCCAAAAACCCCAGGGGTTTTGGCCGGTGCTGGCACGTGTTCGACGATACGCCGCAAAGGAGTGGCGGCAGAGCAAAGCTCGCCGGCGGCGAGGTAGGGTGGCAGCTGGTCATTATGTGGCATGGCTCGACTCGGGAGTCGATGCGCACCTGTCTAGGCCAAGAAAGGCCGGACCTTTGGCCGGAGCAAAGCTCGACGGTGACGGCGCAGAGAAAGGCGTGGCGGCGGGGTGCGTCGATCGTCAGAGTTGGTGCGTGGGTGCGCCAAACTACCAGGCGCGCACGCGCGTGCACCAGGTGAAACTAAACGACCCTAAAAACTGGGGCTTTACCCCTTGCCTGTGAACACAGGGTCGGCTCGGCCATGGCAGAGCTCTGGCCGGCGCGAGCGGCGGCGAAAAGCTGGCTCCCGCAGTGAGGTGACGACGCACGTGGGTGCGCAGGCGCGTCGGCGGCGAGGCGTGCACGGAGGGGCCCTAAAGGCACGACCTTTTCCCCTGCTCGCGCGTGCACATCGGCATCCCGCGCAGCGAAGGTCACGGCGGCGCAGCGAGTAGGACGTCAAGGCCTTCGGCGTGCAAAGAGAGAAAGGGATCGGAGCAAGGTGTGAGCGTGCGCATGTTGTCGACGATAGCAGCACTTGCAGGTGTAAGGCACGGCTCGATGGCTGGCGACACAAGCGACGGCGGTCTGCGGCGGTGGCGCGGCGCAAGCAGAGGCGATCATGTGGTCTCAAGGCAGGGCCTTCCCTCCCTCAGCGTGATGGCCGGTTCCACACATGAGCGAGAGAGGCTCGGGCTCACCTGGGTGACCCCTGGTCGATGTGCAGAGCGGCGGTGAAGCGGGAAGGAGCGGAACGGCGGCGGAGCGGGAAGCAGAGGAAGCAGACGGCAGCGTCCTCGGCTTCGCGGCGAACAGGTCCTCCGCGGGCGGCCTCCGGCTTCTTGGTGGCGACGGCGACCCCACGGACGGCCTTTCCCCGCCTCCTTCTCCTCCCCTCGTTCTTCTTCTTCAGGTGCGGCGGCGGAACTGGGGAAAACCCCAAGGACGGATTAAGTCAAGGGGGAGCGGCCGGGCGGTGCTCTTATAGGCGGCGCGGAGAGGTGTGGACGGCCGGATGGGCGCAGGCCGAGGTGGCGCACATCTAGGACGTTGCCACGGGCGAGTACGGCTGCTTCGCCGAGCTGGCGCGCGGCGGATTGGCGCGGCGCGGTGGAAAGGGGAAAAGGGGGAGAAAGGTGTGGCGAGGTGGCGGATGACAGGTGGGTCCCGCCTGTCGGTGTAAGAGGAAAGGCGGGACGGCGCGTGGGCCTAGCTGGGCTGCTGGTTCGCTGGGCCGGGGAAGTGCGGGGTGAGAAGCTGAGCTCGGGAAAAAGTCTGGGGACCCCTGGCGGACTTCAGCTGTGGTCTCGAGGCCCAACCAACGTTTGGATCCTTTCCCCTTTTCTTTTTATCCTTAAACAATTCGTTTTTGGCAGAAACGCTCCCCAAATTACGATTTTTCGGTCCTTCCACCCTATCCACTCCCAAAAACATATGACGGGTGGGTCCGGCATGAGGGGTAAGGTGAACCCGATTTGGGTGAGAAAAGTTTTCAATTGTTTTCGCTCCTTATAGTATAGATTTCTATTTTGATTCAAATTTGAATCCCACTCAAATAAATCCAAATAAAGGCCAAATAAACTCCAAAGTTCTCACACTAGCATTTTTATATTTCCTAGAATTTTTATTAGCTCAAAAATAAATCTAGGATTTTAGGAGAGAAAAGAAGACATCCTTAATTAAATTATCAAGCACTCAAACAATTCACCAAAATTTTTTAAATTCTCATTTTTAATAACTAAACATTCCGTAATAAAATTGCGGGATGTTACAGACTCCCCCCTCAAAAGAATCTTGTCCCCGAGATTAAGAACTTACCTCCGTCTTGAAGAGGTGTGGGTACTTCTCCTTCATGACCGATCTTTTCTCCCACGTCGCTTCTCGCTCGGTGTGATTGCTCCAAAGCACCTTGCAAAAGCAAGTGGTGGTACTCCGTGTAGCTTTCTCGGCCCAATCCAGTATCTTTACTGGATACTCCAAGTACTCCAGGTTGTCTTGCAAGTCGATAGTGTCGGTGGAGACATGCTTGTCAAGCTTCGGGTCGAGGCATCTCCGGAGTTGCGAAATGTGAAACACAGGATGCACTCCGGCAAGATCAGGTGGTAACTCCAGCCTATAAGCAAGTTTCCCCACCTTTGCCACAATCTTGTAGGGTCCAACAAACCTTGGGGCTAGCTTCCCCTTCACATGGAACCTCTTCGTGCCTCTTAGCGGTGACACTCTCAGAAGGACATAGTCACCCACTTCGAAGGAGATATCCCTTCGCTTTGGATCAGCGTAGCTCTTCTGCCTGCTTTGAGCTATCTTCAGATTCTCTCTCACCTTAGCCACATTCTCCTCAGCTTCAACAATGGAAGCAGGACCGAAGAAAGTCCTCTCCCCCACCTCAGACCACATCAACGGGGTCCTACATTTTCTGCCATAGAGAGCTTCAAAGGGTGGCATTTGCAGACTTGCCTGAAAGCTGTTGTTGTACGAGAACTTAGCGTATGGCAGTCTCTTCTCCCAATTATTGTTGTAAGTCAACACACATGCTCTCAGAAGATCTTCGAGAACCTGATTCACCCATTCTGTCTGTCCATCAGTCTGAGGATGAAAAGCCGTACTGTAGTCCAAGTGTGTGCCCATCAAATCATGCAGACTCTTCCAGAACTGAGCAGTGAACTGAGCACCACGATCGGACACAATGCTTCGGGGTGCTCTGTGCAACCTCAGGATATTCTCCACGTACAGATCGGCCAACTGACTCACACTGAACCTGTTCTTCACCGGTATGAAGTGTGCTACCTTGGTCAATCGGTCCACAATCACCCAAATCAAGTCATTTCCCTTCTGAGTGCAGGGTAATCCCACCACGAAGTCCATGCTGATATCAGCCCATTTCCATTGTGGTATCTCTAGTGGCTGTAGCAGACCAGCGGGTCTTTGATGTTCCGCCTTCACTCTCTGGCATGTGTCACATCGAGCAACATACTCAGCGATATCCTTCCTCATGTTCTCCCACCAGAACCGACTCTTCAAGTCTTGGTACATCTTGGTGCATCCAGGGTGAATAGAGTACCGGGAGTCGTGAACTTCCTTCAGAATCGTCTTTCGAATTGCCTCAACACTAGGCACACATATGCGATCCTTCAACCACAACGTGCCTTGCTCATCAATGCGGTAGTCAGGGGCCTTACCTCTCGTCAGAAGGTCTTTCACTTCTTCAATCTCAGGACACTTCTTCTGGGCTTGCCTGATTTGGTCTTGTAAATCGTACTTCACCCTCAACTCATTGAGCTGACCCTTCTCGATGATGTCGAGCTTCAATCTCTCCATCTCCTTGTACAACTCTGGATGTTCCTCCTGCACCATCAGGTTGTTGCAATAGCTTCTTCGGCTCAAAGCATCGGCCACAACATTCGCTTTGCCTGGGTGGTAGTGAATATTGAGGTCATAGTCCTTTATCAACTCTAGCCATCTTCGTTGCCTCAAGTTCAACTCTGACTGGGTGAAGATATACTTCAGACTCTTGTGATCCGTGTCACATTTGTTGCCCATCAAGTAGTGCCTCCATATCTTCAAAGCATGAACAACAGCTGCTAATTCGAGACCATGTGTCGGGTAGTTCTCTTCGTGCTTCCGAAGCTACCTTGAAGCATAAGCGATCACCTTGCCCTCTTGCATCAACACACAACCAAGACCCTGCCTCAAAGCATCATAGTACACCACAAAGTCCTTGTTGTCATCGGGAAGCGTCAACACAGGAGTTGTGGTGAGTCGGGTCTTGAGCTCTTGAAAGCTTGCTTCACACTTCTCTGACCACACGAACGACGTGTTGTTCTTAAGCAACTCGGTCATCGGCTTCGCAATCTTGGAGAAGTTCTCGATAAACCGGCGGTAGTACCCTGCCATACCGAGAAAACTCTTGATTTCGGTCACTGTCATGGGCGACTGCCACTTTGATACAGCTTCGATCTTCGAGGGATCAACTGCTACTCCTTTCCCTGACAACACATGCCCAAGGAATGCGACTTCCTCTAGCCAGAACTCGCATTTGCTGAACTTGGCATACAACTGATTCTGCCTCAGTTTCTCCAGCACTATCCTCATATTCTCTTCATGTTCTTCAGTAGTTTTCGAGAAGACCAAGATGTCATCAATGAAAACCATGACAAACTTGTCTAACTCATCCATGAATACCTTGTTCATCATGTTCATGAAGTAAGCTGGGGCGTTCTTTAGACCGAACGATACGACAGTGAACTCATACTACTCGTACCGGGTCACAAACACTGTCTTGTAGATGTCCTCGGGGTGAATCTTCATCTGATGATAGCCGGATCGAAGGTCAATCTTGCTGAAGTACCTTGCCTTCCTCAACTGATCGAGCAGGTCATCAATGCGTGGCAACAGGTACTTGTTCTTGATGGTTACCGCATTAAGAGCGCGGTAATCAATGCACAACCATTGCGTTCCATCCTTCTTCGGTACAAACATCACCGGTGAAGCCCAAGGTGATGCACTAGGTAGGATGTACCCCTTATGTCGGAGAGCTTCTAATTCCTCCTTCAGCGTTGCCAGTTCTAACTTGCCCATTTTGTAAGGACTTTGCGCCACGGGTGCTGTACCTGGCACAAGGTTGATCACGAACTCCACATCACGGTCTGGTGATAACCCCAGTAGGTCATCAGGAAACACATCGGGCTACTCACAAACCACTGGAACATCGGCCACTGTCTTCGTAGTGAGGTTGTACACAGCTGGTACGTCTCGTGACTTCAGCGGCTCAAACGTGGTCTTCGTCCCCTTGGGGTGTATCAGGGTCACTTGTCGAGGTGACGAGGAGATAACTCCTTTGTGAGCGGTGATCCAATCCATGCTCAGAATAACATCAGTCCCATTGGACTTTAGCACGGCCAGATCTCCGAGGAACTTGTGACCCTTGATGAACATTTCCACACCTTTGCATAGCAAGGTGCACCTGATATCTCCGAGCGGCGAGCTCGTTACAATAGGTTTTGGTCGAGGAGTCATGGGGAGAGATATTTTGTTTACAAAGTTAGAGGACACATAAGAACTAGTTGCACCAGTATCGAAAAGAATCAAAGCTTTTGCACCACAAACTAAAAACTCACTGATCACGACGTCAGGAGTGTCGGTAGCCTCCTCCTCAGTCAGGAGGTTGAGCCTCCCGCGGTCATCGGTCTGCTGGGGTGCAGCCTGAGGTGGCCTCCCTCCTGGAGCTGGTGCCTTGGTAGGTGCAGCATTGTTCTTCTTGCTGGGGCACTCGAACGACTTGTGGCCTTGCTTGCCACAGGCGTAGCACGTAGGTGTGAAACCTCCGATGTTGGGTCTTGACGCGAACTGCTGTGGGCGGTTGTAGCCACCACCCTGTTGCTGGTAGTTGGAGCTCCTTCCCCCTGGGTACGGTGCACAGCTTCCTTCGAAGCCACATCTGGGCTGGTTGTTCCCCGGGTGGTAGCTCCCTCTCAGTAGGTTGCTCTGCCCACTCCTCGGCCTCTGGAAGGATCGGTCGCCATGGTCCCGATCTCCCATCCTCTTCTTGCCCTTCATGCGCTCTTCATGCCCCCTCCTTTCTTCCTCGAGCGCGATCGCCCGGTTCACCAGGTGGTGAAGGGACTTGTGCTCACTGGCCTTCAAGCCCTGGTGGAGACCATGGTGGAGGCCTCGTAGAAACCAGAACTGCTTCTTGTCGTCGGTATTGGTGTCGTCGGGGGCATAGCGCATCATCTTCATGAAGTGCCTCTCATACTCCTCCACCCTCATCGCACCCTGTGTCATGGTGTGGAACTCCTGGGCCTTTTGAGTCATGAGCTCCTTCGGCAGGTACTGCTCACGGAATACCTCGCAAAACTCCAGTCAGGTGATGAATGCTGGGTTCAGGTGGCTGCCCGAGTAGTTGTCCCACCATGACTTGGCAGGACCCTCGAGCTGGTGGACGGCGAGAGGCACACACTCTTCATCAGTGTAGGTGGTGAGGTCGAGCTTCGTCTTGATCACGTGGAGCTAGTTGTCAGCTTCGAGAGGATCATCCGAGTAACTGAAGGTAGGGCCATCAAGTGGAGGAATCTCTCGATCTTCTTGGCGAAGTCCTCCTCCGGCGGGACGTTGCGGTTCCCTCCGTTGACTCGGTTCTCGATGGCTTCGGACATCCTCTGCATCAGCTGAGTCTGAACGGCCATGATCTCAGCCAGGTTAGGCGGTGGCGGCGGCGGTGCTTCTCCACGGCCATGACCACGCCCATGACCCTGGGGAGCTGGGGCCGGCTCAGGTTCCCCTTCAGCTTCTTCCTCTCCTTCTTCAGCATCGCCTTGACCGATGGACGGAGGCGGCGGTGGTGGCACCACAGCGCCTCGGCCTCATCCCACTCCTCAGACAGGCGCGTGTCCACGACCACGAGCGGCAGTGCGTCCACGCCCATGTGTGGGAGCGCGGTCACGTCCACGACCACGGACTGGCGGGACCACTTCTTCTTCCTCGGCTTCGGCCTCCTCGAGGCGGGCCAATAGACGTCCTGACCTCCTAATGGACATCTTACTGAAAACATGACCAAGGGCAAAGGAAACTTTAGACAACTCACCAACAAATTGAGTCTGATATACAAGCATGAAAATATTTCTACTATATAATTCCAACACTCACTAAGAATAAGCATTAAGAACGATTAACTACATTAAAACCAAACAATCAGCATCCATTATGAGTACATAAGTTTCCTCGGGGCTGACTCAAACCTTGGAGGTCACACACTGCAGCGATCTAATATAGCGTTACATGATCTCAAAAGGGTGTGCACATCTACGGTGTGAAGACTCATAACTCCACATGCACCGGAACAGGCTCTCGGTTGCATGGGACAACTCATGGTAGCTACCTATATTACAACTCTACTCTTATTAGCATGGTCACGCTCCAGCACACTACTCGGTGCGAGCCCTCTTGTACGTCACTAGGCGACGGTCCTCGTCGGGGAAGTCTCTCGGGAACATCCGGGTCAGCATGGTGTGAGCAGCCCTCACCTCCTGGGTCTCAACCAGAGTAGGCATGTCAGCCATCAGACACAGGTGTAGCTTAAGAGCGGACGGGTGCAGCTTGAAGGTCTCCTGGCAGATCTCCCGCTGGTCCTCTGGTGGTAGGTGACTGTTGAGCTCGTGGAGCTCGTCCACACGTAGAGAGTCAGCGTCCTCCCAAGTCCTCAGCATCCTCTTGCACTTGTCCAGCAGGAACACGAAAGTCCTGGTGAGTGTAGCGAGGTTGGCGGTGTTGGCGTCCTTGTTCTTCGAAAGCTCGGCAACCTTGATCTGCTCACGAGCAAGACGGTGTCCCTGAGCGGCGAGCAGAGCGTCCTTCTGGTTCAGCTTGTCGAAGAGGTGGCTGAACTTGGCCTCCTGCTTGCGAAGGTCCTCCTTAGCGTAGAGCATCTCCTCACGTGCAGTCACTCTCTCTATCTCTGCCCACACCACCAAAGAGTTGGCATGGCGTAGCCCACGCTCGAGCTGCTCGACTCGCTGGCGTAAGGTACGGTTCTCCATGTCCAATCTCTGGCAGCGGGGTAGAAGCTGACGGACCTCCATCGTAGTATGCTCCAGTCTGCTGAAGAGTTCACTCGTCTGCTCGCTTAGTCAGCGGGGGTGAGTGTCGAGGTCCACGAGGTAGCTCCCTGTGGTGACGAGCGCCTCATCGGACTCGCGTAGAGGAGCCTGGACAACCTCCTCCTCGTAGAGTGCCGAAGGGTCAGGCAGTCCGTCCATGATCGAAGCCACTCTGTAGTAGTCCTGGGGGATCAGCCGCAGGTCTCTAGTCTTGTACACGTCGCGGTACCTAGCCAATAGGTGGCGAAGTACGTGGCTGCAGGCGGTGTCAATAGCGTTCCTCACGTTCAGTCCTGTGATGTGCTCCAGCATCCCGGAGAAGTCTGGTCGCGCCGGGTGGGGTAGGATGGCCACCGTGCAAAGCACCAGTGAGCCTGACAGAGTCGGTACGTCCTCGACGCGGTAGGTGACGGGAGTAGGGGGAATCCCCAGCCTGAGGATGACCCGGTCCACCCAACGAGCAAGTCCCTCCATGTGCTCCGGGAGGAGCTCTACCTCCTATCGAGTCATTTCCTGTGACACGGAAGAAATTTCTAGTTAGCGCAGGTGAGATAGAACTTTTCAAAGAAGGATAAGTTTTGTAATATATGCCAAGAATTGTATATAGCAAAAGAGATCATTTAGAGTCCTAATTTTCTATCGACCATTTCTAAGGGCACGTGCTACGGTCAAGTACGGCTCTGATACCATCTGTAACGACCCGGGTTTTCAAAAGAGGAAAACCCGTCATTCTGAACTCGTGATAGTCCCTGGATCAGACGCTATCACGCACAGACATCCATCACAGATAAATATCACAACCATACAATGAAATAAAGCATCAGAGTAATAGTATTATTACATGTCCTGAATAAAGGAGTACATCTATTGGTATTTGTTAAGCCTACAGAAATATTATGATGGATAATCCGCAAGTGGACGGATACTGGTGAGCACTTCACCCGGGAAGAGGGTTTTAAATATCGAATCCACAGGGAGAAAGGTAGAGAGAGTGGTCTGAGGTATATAACTAATCCCTGAGCAGTTATCAAGGACTTGATAGAAAGAGAGATAAGGAAAACTTAAGGATGTCTAGTTCTTATTTGCACAAGTTATGTTTATATTGTTCTTATGGGGGATTGTCTGAAGACACACTTAGGAAAGGGAAATCTCCCGACAATCTATGGGGGGAGTCCTACGGTTTCTATAAACGGGAGGTGGACTGCAAAGGACAGACAGGAACGAGGTCACTTCCCGCTTCTACCACACGATCCGGAATATAGAAGGTATTCACAAGCTAGCTAGTCTGAGCACCACGCTTACACTAAATATGCAACTTTAACTCAAGAGCGACAGGAATTAAAGTACTCATAAAAGAGTTATGAACCGTAAGAACAATAATAACAATGTTACTCACTTGAATAAGAAGTTGATCTCTCCATAAGGTCTCAAGATCAGGCTCCAATGGAGTCAATCCCAGAGGAAGAAGATGAAGAGGAGACACCGACAGGTTCGGGCCTTCCTTCAACTCTGCCTCTACCGCACTCTAATTCTCTTGAACAAGATTAGCTAGATCTGAATAGATCATGGCTCTAATCTCTCAACTTGATACTAACTCTCCAACTCTAATTCTAACCTAGAGCTTCTATCTCAGGTAGGCATTGATGATCTGGTAGAATGAATTGCCTCCCACCCTGGGGTCAGGGGGCCTGTTTATATAGTCCTGAGGAGGTGCCTTGCCGTCGTAGGATCAAACCGACCTAATATACGGTTTAGATTGCTTCTCATAGGCGGTGGAAGAACCTTCCAGAAGGGGAGCTGAGGTGGCGCCAGGGGGGCCGGTCGGCCCCACCACCAGGCCGGTCGGCCTGGTGTGGGCCCCCCACAGGGTCTGCCTTGGCCAGGAAGGTCTTTGCCCCTTCCAGATGCTTCTTTCTTGCAAGCCAAGTCACATTGAGTTCGGGAGTGTTCTGGAGCCTTCTAGACTTGTTTCTTTTCTTGTTTTTCTGGATAGTCCCTGTAATTTTATAAATTCACCAAAACTCGTGGAAATTGTTAGTGTAAACCCTAATAAGGTGATCTAATCATATTTTAGTCCTTTTTCCATTAAATGTGAGGGGAAATATTTATAGATAAAATGTGTCAACAAACTCCCCCACACTTAGGCTTTTACTCGTCCTCGATAAAAGGATGGTCTAACAACCGTAGAGACAAAGAATCAACATAATCATACTCCTTAGTCATACCTGCACTTATGGGATATCTTGTGCATGAAACAGTTAGAAACAGATTACCTTTATTTCTCAAATCAAGTCAATGGAGAGCTTTTGAATAAGTTTTGAAAAGAAAGTATAGCTTTACTTACTCCTTTGTGATACTCTCAAATCTCTCAAAATAAATCATATCCTCACCAGAGCATTTATTTCAAAGTATATGTGGATTTTTTAGAATGTAAAGATGTAGCAAACTTACCTTGCATATATTGCCGAGTCAAAGCCGGATCCATGGAGAGGTATGTCATGAGTCATAGATCAAGATATGTGCGTGTGTTAACTTCAGGACCACTGCTCTGATTTTTTTTAGAATCCTCTATCTTTTTCCCATTACTTTTTTAATAAGGTATTCAGCTATTTTGTGGAGAGGTGGGTTCTACTCACCCTCAGACACGTGTCCTTTATTACTCTCTCACTTTTATTAGAGAAGTGGGCCCTACTCACCCTTGGACACATGTCCATTTTTCTTCTCTTATTTATGCCTTTTTCTTTTTCAGAGAGGGGGGGTTCTTCTGACTCGTAGAACACTTGTCCATTTTCTCCTCTCTCACTTTTCTTTCCACTCTGAATTTTTTCGATATTTGGCTTTTTTATAGCTGTACCTTTTTTGACGATAAAATTTATGGTAGATTGGGATCAACAATTTAGAGCATGGATACTTTAGTGAAAGCAGTGTACGTGATCTTGATCTTAGACTTAGCCAAAACTTCAACATGGGTCGTAGATTTGACAAAGCTCAATACAAGTAAGCAGCAATTAAATTAAATTTATTTCTGATGATTGCTAAGGCTCTGCTGGGAAATATTATTGATCACAAAGGAGAAGCATAGCTAATGATTTTAATCTTTTTGAAATAAAGAACTCTCCAAAGACAAGATAAAAGAAAGATGGTTCTCATTATTCTAACCTTATTCTAAGTATCCCAAAAGCAACAAATATTTCTAGGAGAATAAATATGCAAAACTTTATCCTTTAGGTTATCTTTTGGAAAGCATATCATAACAGGGCATCTTTGTTTTAATTCGAAACGGAAAGCAATTTGCAAAAATTTAAAAAGTTCAGGAAACAAACTGAGTGGTGGACGAAACATGGCCGGAGTGGGCCCCATAGCAGGCCGACCGGCCTAGGGAGGAGGCCGATCGGCCTCCCCCTGCCGTGGTTCAGGGTGCGTTTCGTCGTGCGAGTCGATGGTTCCGTTCTTTTTCCGTTTTTCTTGATTTTGGTCATGGAAGATGCCGTTTGGTCGTTGATTTTTCTCCCCCACACTTGTTTTCTGTTATCTTGCATACACAGCATGGTGGAGACAAAAACATATCCAGAAAATATAGAAATTATGACTCAACTTGTGGATCACTTCATTGATAAGAGAGAGAGAGCACTTTATTACACAACTCCTACTATTAAAGCAAACCTAACTAAATCGAACTAACTAAGACTAATGTGCTCTCTAACTATGGTGCTTACAAAGGGCCCTTGCCCTTCTTCGGGTCGCGACTAGCGTCTCCCTCTTCGTCCCTATGCTTCTTTGTTTTTAGCAGATGGAGGACGGTTTTGATGAGGGAGCTATTTACATGATGGATTTCCTTGCAAGTCTCTGCAAGAGATGCTACTTCCTACGCGAGCTCAACTACGGTCTTTCTGGTCTTCTGCTTCTGTGGCATCCGCTGGCTGGCCTCGATGACAGGAATCCTTTTAATCTGCGATTCCTTAGCGCGGATTCCGTCAATGACGACACGGCTTGGAGGAGCAGTCGTATACTTGTGCACCCTCGTGTTGCCATACATGTCCATGCGCACCTTGGTGAGTCGCTCACCATCTCTGGGCTCCTGCCGGTCCATGTAGCTTGGAACATGGATCGGTTCCTTCGGGGCTTTTTTGCGGCGGCAATCGTACGGCTGAGCGTACATCACCTGCTTGCTTCCTTCAGGCGATGGCGGCGAATGTGAACGACTAGGTGGAACAGGTGGGAGAGGGATGCAATCAGGTGGTATGACGGCAAGCGGCTTTACTTCGAAGGGGGTGATCGCCTTGGCTTCTTTGTTGTAGGGAACAAGCTGTTTGTCGGCCATGGCTGCTGCTTGATAGGTTTAGATGAGAAAAAAAGGAGAGGTCTGCCCTTGGTTATATATCGGTCATGAACTTGCACAAGGGGTTGACCTAGGCTGGAATGGCGGCGGGATATCTCGAAAAAGATCCCCGAAAGTAGTTTTTCCAAATCTAAACATCTAAGAGATAGCGTGGGTGAAAGCTGGCGGCGAGAGGAGGTGGACATGTGCCGATCGGCCCAGTGAGGAGGCCGATCGGCCTCCCATCGTGTCGCCTCGCGACGCTTTTCGACGTGGGGTACTCTAACCGTGTGCTGATCCCCAAAAATCCTAAGTTGGCCCATTAGCGACTAAAATTAATATTCTTAGGTAAATAAAAGAATTCTATCACATCTAAATCCTCAGACTCTTTATTGGGCTCTAAAAATATTTTAAGGCGTTGACCATTTACCTTGAATAACGTACCTTCGTTGTCTTGAAGAGTGACGTCCCCGTGTGACGATGAACTCACCACCTTGTATGGCCCGTCCCATTTGCTTCGTAGCTTCCCGTGCCCAAAGAGTCGTACCCTGGAATTAAAAAAGTAATACCTGATCTCCTGGGTTGAATTCCTTCTTCGTGATTCTCCTGTCGTGCCATCTTTTGGTTCTTTCCTTGTAGATCTTGGCACTGTGGTATGCCTTTTCTCTCCATTCTTCTAACTCGGACAGTTGCATTTTCTGTTTTGTTCCGGCTGCTTCAAAGTCCATGTTCCATCTCTTGATTGCCCAATGAGCCTTGAATTCTAGTTCAACTGGCAAGTGACATGTTTTCCCGTATACCAGTTGGTAGGGAGACATTCCAATGGGAGTCTTATAGGCTGTCCGATAAGCCCAGAGTGCTTCAGGTAGCTTGTCCTTCCATTTTATTCCCATTTGATCCACTGTCTTCTGTAGAATGTTCTTGATCTGCTTATTTGACGTCTCTGCTTGACCACTTGTTTGCGGGTGGTAAGGAGTAGCGACATTGTGTTGGATTCCACGGTCCGAGAGGTATTTCTCGAAGCGCTTATCGATGAAATGGGATCCTCCATCACTTATCACTAGCCTTGGCGTACCGAATCTTGGAAATATTGTCTCTTCAAACATCCTTATTGAGCTCTTGTGGTCAGCAGATCTGCATGGCAGGGCTTCAACCCACTTGGAGACATAGTCAACTGCCATCAAGATGTACTCGTATTTTCCAGACTTTGGGAATGCTCCCATGTAGTCAATTCCCCAGACATCAAAGAGCTCGATCTGAAGGTTGGTCGTTAGTGGCATGACATTTCTAGAATTGATGTTTCCGTGCCTCTGACAGGAGTTGCACCTTCGTACGAAATCTTTTGTGTCTTGATACATGGTTGGCTAGTAAAATCTGCTTTGCCAGATCTTTGCATGTGTGCGGAAAGCTCCATAATGACCTCCATATGGTGATGAGTGGCACTTCTCAACAGTGTTGCCGTAAACGGATGTCTAGCCCGTGTACACGCCGTGTAAACGCTACTCGGCAGACATCCGTGCAGTTTAGGGTCTAAACGGTTCATTACACAGTTAGACCGTGTGCACGGTCAAACTCAGTCAAACACGACTTAAATAGCTTACAAAAAATGGCAAAACACGTTTTTACTCGGCGTGTAGGCCGTGTAATGAACCGTTTTGGTGATGGCCAAGAGGATGATTAGTGATTGTTGATTGGTTGTTGGTTGTAGATCAATGCATTATCCATCTTATGAACCTTTTTACTTTTTGTTACCATCATGTGACTTGTGAACTATGTCTCTTATTGTATTTCACTGATTAGTCATGTATTCTGTATCTATGTTACTTGTAGTCAGTAGAGTATTAGACACTAGTGAATTAGTGAGTGGTCTGAACTCATGTATTCAATATTCAGTGATGTGTTGATGTTGTTTGAGAAGGGGGAACTATCAATTATAGGCTTATAATGCTATTTTTCTCTCATCTGTACAAAACCGTGTAACCCGTGTACACGACGTGTACACAACGTTTACACGGCCTACACACTAAACGAGGGTCGAACGAACGACTACTGTTTAGCATTTAGGGCAACATTGCTTCTCGATGATCTTCATTCCTTCTTCTGCCGGTACACACCTCCTGAGTAACCCGTCAGAGCATACTCGAAAGAGGTATGGTTCATCCCACAGGTGATGGCGACTCTCATAGATGAGCTTTTTCTTGTCGGCCCCTAGTCGTACATACCCTGTAACCATAAAATTAACAATATCTGCATACCAGGGGTCGGACCGGCGCGATCCGATAGAGCATGTCGTCCCTCATTGCGTCATTGATGGGTAGTTCCTGCGGTTTCTCAAAATACATTCTAGACAAATGATCGGCAACAGAGTTCTCTACTCCCTTCTTATCTTTTATTTCTAAGTCAAACTCTTGGAGCAACAAAATCCATCTTATTAATCTAGGTTTAACATCTTTCTTAGTGAGCAAATATTTTAAAGCAACATGATCAGTGTAAACAATAACTTTTGCTCTTACTAAGTAAGATCTAAACTTGTCAATGGCATAAACAATAGCTAGCAGTTCTTTTTCAGTTGTGGCATAATTAAGTTGAGGTCCCGTCAAAGTTTTACTAGCATAAGCAATGGCATGATGTTTCTTGTCTTTTGTTTGCCCCAAAACAGCCCCCACAGCGTAATCACTTGCATCGCACATAATTTCTACCAAATGGGAATCACCCGAGAAGACGAACCCTGGCCCCCGATCCCGGATCGGGTTGTCTTGAGCTCACCCACGCCAAGTCACCAAAAAGCACCTTCTCCTGCCAGTTTTTCCCCACACACACCAAGAAACTACCACATAATCCCAACACATGCACAGCGAAGCTCAGCGTATAATCACGCATCAATATAGTAGTAGTAGTAGTAGGTCAATCTAGGACAAGGTTTTTAAAAAGGGCAGTGCAAGGTTTCCTCATATCCATCATCATGCACAAGTAAAGCGTTAGCAGTTCTAAAGCAATGCCTAATGGGCATTCAAAGTAGGTCGGGCGTGAACCTGGGAGCGGGTAGTCGTCGTAGCCGAGGTCCTCATCGTAGTCCTGGTTCAGCTCTCCCGCTCCGGCTGCTCCTAGAATCGTAATTAAATAAATAAACATGGCTGCTAAGCAATTAACTCCAAGAGGAAAAACAAATAAGACCCAGAAAGAGGCAAACTCTAGCCTAGCACGGATTTTAGGATTTTAGAAGATTTTCGGAAAATGTTTTGCATTTTTCATAGTTAAAACGGATTTATTATGAATTTTCTAAGGGAAAATACATTTCTGAAAATAAAATACACATTTACAATATTACAGACTTTAGGCTAGCTATTGGTCAACTCTAGCTAACCCTAGCAGGGCTTTAAGCCGGCGGCAGGCTAGCTCTGCGGCTGACGCGGCAGCCACGTGGGTGGCTTTAAGCCTGCGCTTGCCCGCGTGGTGGACGGCGTGGCGCCCTCGCGTGGCAGGGCGCAGCGGATCCCTGAGCGGATCGCTGCGGCGCAGTGTGTGGCGCGACCGTGGGTGGCCGGCCGCACGAGATCCAAGCAGATCTTCCGCGGTCACTCGCGCGTGTGTACGTGCGTGTGTGGCCAAAAACCATAGGGGTTTTGGCTGGCGCTGGCACGTGTTCGACGATACACCGCAGAGGAGTGGCGGCGGAGCAAAGCTCGCCGGCGGCGAGGTAGAGCGGCAGCTGGTCATCATGTGGCATGGCTCGACTCGGTAGTCGATGCGCACCTGTCCAGGCCAAGAAAGGCCGGACATTTGGCCGGAGCAAAGCTCGACGGCGACGGCGCAGAGCCAGGCGTGGTGGCGGGGTGCGTCGATCGCCGGAGTTGGCACGTGGGTGCGCCAAACTGCCAGGCGCGCACGCGCGTGCACCAGGTAAAACTAAACGACCCAAAAAACTAGGGCTTTACCGCTTGCCCGTGAACACAGGGCCGGCTCGGCCATGGCGGAGCTCTGGCCGACGCGAGCGGCGGCGAAAAGCTGGCTCCCGTGGCGAGGCGACGACGTGCGTGGGTGCGCGGGCGCGTCGGCGGCGAGGCGTGCACGGAGGGGCCCTAAAGGCACGACCTTTTCCCCCTGCTCGCGCGTGCACATCGGCATCCCGCGTGGCGAAGGCCACTGCGGCGCGGCGAGCAGGACGTCAAGGCCTCCGACATGCAAAGAGAGGAAGGGACCGGAGCAAGGCGTGAGCGCGCGCATTGTCGACGGCAGCGGCACCTGCAGGCGTAAGGCACGGTTCGATGGCCGGCGACACAAGCAACGGCGGTCTGCGGCGGCGGCGCGGCGCAAGCAGAGGCGATCACGTGGTCTCAAGGCGGGGCCTTCCCTCCCTCGGTGCGATGGCCGGTTCCACACATGAGCGAGAGAAGCAAGGGCTCACCTGGGTGACCCCTAGTCGACGCGCAGAGCAGCGGTGAAGCGGGAAGGAGCGGAACGGTGGCGGAGCGGGAAGCAGAGGAAGCAGACGGCGGTGTCCTCGGCTTCGCGGCGAACAGGTCCTCCGCGGGTGGCCTCCGGCTTCTCGGTGGCGACGGTGACCCCATGGACGGCCTTTCCCCGCCTCCTTCTCCTCCCCTCCTTCTTCTCCTTCAGGTGCGGCGGCGGAACTGGGGAAAACCCCGAGGGCGGATTAGGTCAAGAGGGAGCGACTGCGGCGGTGCTCTTATAGGCGGCGCGGAGAGGTGTGGACGGCCGGATGGGCGCAGGTCGAGGTGGCGCACATCCAGGACGTCGCCACGGGCGAGTACGACGGCTTCGCCGAGCTGGCGCACGGCGGATTGGCGCGGCGCGGTGGAAAGGGGAAAAGTGGGAGAAAGGTGTGGCGAGGTGGCGGATGACAGGTGGGTCCCGCCTGTAGGTGTAAGAGGAAAGGCGGGACGGCGCGTTGGCCTAGCTGGGCTCTTGGTTCGCTAGGCTGGGGAAGTGCGGGGTGAGAAGCTGAGCTCGGGAAAAAGTCTGGGGACCCCTAGCGGACTTCAACTGTGGTCTTGAGGCCCAACCAAGGTTTGGATCCTGTCCCCTTTTCTTTTTATCCTTAAACCTACTAGTAAAGTGCACGTGCGGCACGCACGTGTCCCAAAAAAATAGTTAGCAACATACCAAAAGTTTATATTTTAAGTAAATATATACACCTGAAAAGGATGGTGTTTTGAAAAAAATAATAAACACTTTTTTTATTTAGTAACCAATAATGTAGATATTAAAACTCTTCAAATACCAAAAAAACATAATACATGCTAAAATTTGAAATGTTGTGCTGTCAAAATTCAATGGCACCAACAGATCAAAAGGGTAAGAACACAATATATAATTATGGTGTGCAAACACAGAAGTCATTGTGTATATAAAAAAATGCATTTCCAAAATAAAAGAATATATGTACCCCACATTAATTTTGTAGGAAAGAAATATATTGTATGAGCTCTTCTACATTATAAGGACTGATGAACTTATACTATAACCACAGTACAAAAGCAAAATAGAGTATATAGGTACAGCCTTGGACCATTCGTGCATATAATTACTCTCACGCGCGCACACACAAAGATTCATCGGTAGCAGGGAGGAAAGTAAAGCAGCTATCCAGAGAGCACAACTATCACGCGCCTGCAACCGCATCCTATTTACACTTAGTTTTCCACTGAATTCTTGCATTCCCCTCATCAAATGTAACACACATATATCAGTTGAAGAAATCTGTCAGCAACCTATCTGCACCTCAGCTGTATATCAATCTTCCATCTCATCAATTTTCAGCACGATCTCATCCTTCTCAGCCTTCTATGTAAGGTCCAAAATATGCATGTTCATATTCTTTTAAGTCAACAAACAACAATTAATAAAGCCAAGGGGAAAATAAAGATGCTAACTTCATTTGCATTGTCCTTGCAATGTACTACGTACAAAGGAAGCCCCAATCTTCAGCAGAACTACAAATATGGATACAAAATCCATTAGAATTATATGTATCTCCTCAAAGAGTAGTCAACCAATTAAAGCTGGATGGATTAAAAAAATATTATGCACATAAATATTTGAAATGGCCTAGTAAGAAACCTTGTAACACCTTTTCATTAATAGAAGTCATCCTTAAAGTTACTTGCGAGCCTCCTGAAAAGTGAAAAATGGCAGTGTTTCTAAATAGTAAATTAAGATAATATATGATCGTCTGCAGGCATGTAACTGGTGAAATTGCAAGCAATAACTACAGGAGGATATAATTTATCTCATATAAGTTACAGCACACCAAGTGTGAGAAGCCAAAAAAAATCAGACTCTTTCGTTGCTTAGTTTATAATTATCATCCCCTAACTTATTTCCATATTCTGATTCCAGTGTCCAAATTATTAATTAAAAGCAAAAGCCTATTTAAGGACTTAAAATTACTCAAAAAAACAGGAGCCTATTAAACTGAATATGAGCACTCAGATAGCGCATCTGAATAAAATATTTAACTGAGCAAACACCATTACATATAACTTAATTAGCTTATAATGTTGTAAGGTAGGAAGGGCATACAAACAGACCTGTAACATATAGTGACGATACGAAAATTGCATTTAGATCCCATGCATTGCTTGCTTCTTCTTGCTCGGTTGGGAACTGTTGTTAAGTTTTGCTTGCTTCTTCCTGCTTGGTTGGGAACAGCTAAAACTGAAACCTACAATCCTACTGAAGTGCGTCTGACTTCACCACTGAAGTAGGTTAAGCAATAAAACAAAGAGTCCCCAAACGCTAACCTGTCAACTATTTGCTCTTTGTGACATTATAATGCTGACAACAAGATTCGACCATTCAAGTCCTGCTTGAGCTAGAGCATCAGAAACCTGCTATATGGGTAGATAGTACTGATGCATAATGCGCTCCAGTTTCAATTAAAAGCTGCATTCCCTAAGTTTACTAAAAGCTAGCACTGAAGTTCCACCCGGAAGGAGCCAAGAGCTTTCTCAAATATATCAGAATTGCTTTGTAAATTAGTAGGAAACAAACACTGCACAATACGCACTAAAAGTGAGTAACAGCTGAACTGAACCACACACAATCTAAATTTAGCTTGAAGTTTCGTGTATGCTTAATAAGCGGTAGAGATCATCTAATGATTTGGCGAACTAAATGTTGAGGATTGTATTTATTTGCATGTAATAAAGACCAATGGGCAAAATGTATAATTTGATCGATATGCTCTTCTTCATCTCATTGTTATGCATTGCCACATACAGAAAGTAACATGGCAAATTCCAGGATATAAGAACTCAGCAGTAGTTAAGAAATTGGAATGTAGATGGCTTAGCAGCGTCTGTTTGTAATAAGAAAGATGGGAATCATGTGAAAATTAAAACTAATCATGCCATATATAGATATACTTCTTAATTGGGATATCACCTACACACTAATTATGTCTGCAGCCTGATTTTTTTTCAAATTGCAACTCTAAAAGTTCAGTGGTTTTTTAAAGTTATTAATGAACTAAATGATGAACATGTAATTCGAACATACATCTACCTTGCTACGCCTACGATGGTCACTTTTAGCTCTGACGATAGCGAAGCCATGGCCCGAGCAGCTGCACACAACACACCTCATGCCGGTCAACACGCGTGTCGGCGTGTGCTAGATCTTCCACCATTCAGAGTGCAGGGGCGTTCGGCTTTGCGCGGTGCTCACCCACATGACCGCGCCGTTGTCTCCAGTAGAGCAGCGCTGCGCCCCTCTCGGTGGGCGGGCTGTGGAATGTGGTGAGGAAGCACGCGCAGTAGCATGAGGAAGGGAAGGATGAGCCGACTGCGGCCGTCCGTCCTCTCTGACGTTGCCTGCACCCACAGCTCCGGCCGTCCGGCGGTGACGGTACAATGGGCCGGCGACGGCCGTCCGTCCGATCCTCTCCTGTGGCCCCCACGAGCATTCTGTCGAACACCCTCTTCACGTCTGTGATGCACCCGCAAGCCGCGTACAACCCGACCAGCACGGTCCCGACGAACTTGTTGGGTGGGCCCAGCGGGTACACAGCGGGTAGAAAAGCACCCGGTGAGAAAAACAATTCGTTTTTGGCAGAAACGCTCCCCAAATTACGATTTTTCGGTCCTTCCATAGTCCTTCCACCCTATCCACTCCCAAAAACATATGACGGGTGGGTCCAGCATGAGGGGTAAGGTGAACCCGATTTGAGTGAGAAAAGTTTTCAATTGTTTTCGCTCCTTATAGTATAGATTTCTATTTTGATTCAAATTTGAATTAGAATTCAAATTTGAATCCCACTCAAATAAATCCAAATAAAGGCCAAATAAACTCCAAAGTTCTCACACTAGCATTTTTATATTTCCTAGAATTTTTATTAGCTCAAAAATAAATCTAGGATTTTAGGAGAGAAAAGAAGACATCCTTAATTAAATTATCAAGCACTCAAACAATTCACCAAAATTTTTTAAATTCTCATTTTTAATAACTAAACATTCCGTAATAAAATTGCGGGATGTTACAGGCACGACCTTCGAAGCGCCAAGAAAAGCTGATCCGACGCGAGATCTACCACATCGAGCTTGCAGCACCGTCATACCTCAAGTGGTCGGAGACCCCGATCACTTTCGACCGCACCGATCACCCCGACCACGTGCCGCAACCAGGATGCTACCCACTCGTGCTGGCCTCTCTGATCAGGGCCGAGCGGGTCCACAAGGTGCTGATGGACGGGGGGAGCGGGCTCAACATCCTGTACATGACGACGCTCGACAGTATGGGCATTTCGTGGTCCCGACTGCGCCCATCGCCAACACCTTTCCACGGGGTCATCCCCGGGAAGGATGCACTCCCGTTATGGCAGATCGATCTGCCTGTCACGTTCGGGACATCGCGGAACTTCCGCACGGAAACCCTCACCTTCGAAGTGGTGGAGTTCTCGAGGACGTACCACGCCATCTTCGGGAGGCCGGCCTACGCGAAGTTTATGGCCGTGCCCAATTATACGTATCTCAAGCTGAAGATCCCCGGTCCGAAGAGGGTCATCACAGAGGGGACTACGTTCCAGTACGCATACGAGTGCGACACCGAGTGCTTTCAGTTCGCTGAGACGCTCATCCGGTCCGAGAGGCTTCACGCTGAACATCCCTCCGAGGACCAAGACATCCCCGAGTCGTCCAAGCGAGCGGCCTGCTCTTTCGAGCCCGCCAAGGACGTCAAGGATGTGGCTGTCTCCGATGATGGCCACACGCTCCGTATCGGGACGGCGCTCGATCCTAAATAGGAAAGCACGCTCGTCGACTTCCTCAAAGCGAACCTCGATGTGTTCGCATGGAAACCCTCCGACATGAAGGGAATCCCAAGAGAAGTTGCCGAGCACAAGCTGAATATCAAGCCGGGATCGAAACCGGTCAAGCAGCGCCTGTGCCGCTTCAACGATGACAAGTGCAAGGCCATCGACGAGGAGATCAAGAAGCTCCTTAGTGCAGGGTTCATCCAGGAAGTGTTCCACCCCGAGTGGCTAGCTAACCCTGTACTTGTAAAGAAGATGAATAAGAAATGGAGGATGTGTGTTGACTACACGAGCCTTAACAAGGTATGTCCCAAGGATCCGTTTCCTTTGCCTCGCATAGATCAGGTAGTCGATTCAACGGCAGGGTGTGAAACCCTCTGTTTTCTTGATGCGTACTCCGGGTACCACCAGATTACGATGTGCATAGCGGACCAACTCGTGACGTCCTTCATCACTCCCTTTGGCGCTTATTGTTACAACTCGATGTCGTTCGGGCTCAAGAACACGGGTGCCACGTTCCAAAGATGCATGTGACGTGTCTTTGGTGATCTCATAGGGCGGATAATCGAGGCTTACGTCGATGACATCGTGGTCAAGTCTAAGAAAACGGGCGATCTAATCCCCGACCTCACGGAAGTGTTCGCGAAACTGAGAGAACACAGGGTTAAGCTAAATCCTGAGAAATGCGTTTTCGGGGTTCCAAGGGGCATGCTCCTCGGCTTTGTCATGTCAGAACACGGCATTGAAGCTAATCCTGAGAAGATCTCGACCATCACTAACATGGGGCCAATCCAGAATCTGAAGGGTGTGCAACGTGTCACAGGCTGCCTCACAGCTCTCAGCCGGTTCATCGCTCGACTCACAGAGCGCAGCTTGCCGTTGTACCGCTTGATGAAGAAATCCGACCACTTTGCATGGACACCCGAGGCTCAAGAAGCCCTTGACTCACTCAAGAACCTCTTGAAGAGTCCTTCAGTGCTCACAGCGCCAATGCCAGAAGAACCGATGCTCCTGTACGTGGTTGCAACAACCCAAGTTGTAAGCGCTGCACTGGTGGTTGAACGAGAAGAGCCTGGGAGGTCACTCAAGGTCCAGCGGCCCGTCTATTTCGTGAGTGAGGTACTTTCCGACTCGAAAACCCGCTACTACCAAATCCAGAAACTTGTATATGCTGTCTTAATCACCAAACGCAAGCTTTGACACTACTTCGACGCGTATCCTATCACAGTGGTGTCCAAGTACCCGCTCGGGGAAGTGATCCAGAATCCTGAGGCTGAAGGAAGGATAGCCAAGTGGGCACTCGAGCTGATGGGACAGAATGTGTCATATGCACCGCACAGCACCATCAAGTCACAAGTGTTGGCGGACTTCGTCGCTGAATGGACAGAGATCCAGACTCTGCCGGCACCGATAGAGCACGAGACATGGACAATGTACTTCGACGACTCCGTCATGAAAGAAGGAGCGGGGGCAGGCCTTGTCTTCATCTCGCCTCTGGGCGTGCGTATGGAGTACATGGTTCGTCTGCACTTCCCCGCCTCCAACAATGTCGCCAAGTATGAAGCACTTGTCAACGGCCTTCGGATCACAATCGAGCTCAGGATCCAACGTCTCGAGATTCGTGGAGATTCCGAGCTTGTCGTGGATCAGGTCATGAAAGAGAAGAATTGCGTAGACCCGAAGATGGCGGCTTATTGTCGAGCCGTGCGTTAGCTAGAAGACAAGTTCCATGGGCTCGAGCTCCATCACGTGCTGCGCGACTACAACAAGGCTGCTGACATCCTCGCCAAGGCAGCATCGAGCTGCAAGCTCGTACCGCACGGTGTGTTTGCTAGCGATCAGCACACACCGTCCGTCCGTCTCGATGAAGAGCAACCACCAGAGCCTGAGGCGCCAGAACTCATGGAGATCGATCAACCGCAAGAGCCGAAATTGGAAGACCCAGGCTGGCGGTTCCCGATCCTCGAGTGGCTAGTCGAAGGCAAGCTACCTTCCGACCAGACGGAGGCACGCCGCATCTCACGGCGAGCCAAGGCATTCGTCCTCATTGACGGCGAGCTCCACAAACGAGGTGAACATTTACATGCGCTGTATTCTGAGGGATCAAGGCAGAGAGCTGCTCCAAGAAATCCACGCCGGAACATGTGGACACCATGCCGCCCCAAGGACCCTTGTCGGAAAGGCATTCCGACAAGGTTTTTATTGGCCCACTGCACTGGCAGACGCCAAGGACATTGTGCGACGCTGCGAAGGTTGTCAGTTCTACGCCCGGCAAACTCACCTCCCAGCGCAAGCACTTCAGAACATCCCAATCTCTTGGCCATTCGCTGTGTGAGGGCTGGACATAGTTGGGCTGTTCAGGCAAGCGCCCGGGGGCTTCACGCACCTGCTCGTAGCTATCGACAAGTTCTCCAAGTGGATCGAAGCTCGACCCGTAGTCAAAGTCCGCTCCGAGGAAGTCGTGGCATTCTTCACCGACATTATTTATCGCTTCGGGATCCCAAACTCCATCATCACCGACAACACACTCAGTTCACGGGAAAGAAGTTCCTCAGATTCTGCGACGACAATAACATCCGCGTGGACTGGGCCGCTGTTGCGCACCCGAGGACCAACGAGCAGGCCGAGAGAGCCAATGGCATGATCCTGCAAGTGTTGAAGCCTCGGATCTTCAAACGACTCGAGAAGTTTTGAGCCAGATGGGTCACCGAGTTGCCATCCGTTCTCTGGAGCCTGCGCACCACGCCAAGTTGGGCCACCGGCTCTACGCCGTTCTTCATGGTGCACGGGTCGGAAGCTATTCTCCTGACGGATATCAACTACAGCAGCCCGAGAGTCCGACCATACACCGAGGAAGGGAACCAGGTCGCACTCGAGGATGCGATCGACCAGCTTAATGAAGCACGCGACGTGGCACTCCTACACTTAGCTCGGTACCAGCAGGCTCTGCGGCGCTACCACGAGCTCAACGTGCGCGATCGCCAGTTCCTGGTCGGGGACCTGGTACTCCGACGGGTTATGAGAAACAAGGACCGGCACAAGCTCGCGCCCCCGTGGGAGGGACCATACATCGTTGATCAAGTGCTCCGACCAGGGACATTCAAGCTTCGACACGAGGACGGCACGATCGTCTCCAACGCATGGAACATAGAGCACCTACATTCTTTTTTACCCTTGAGTAATGTTCCCTGTTTCAACTTATGATCAATGAATAATGCCATGTGCTTTTGTTCTCGTTTCATAAGTTTGCAATCTTCTCGTGTTGGCATCTTTTCTGTATGTTTCGATGCTTGTCTAAAAGGCTGAGCGGCAAGCGTCCTTGCACCCATGCAGAAACACTCCCCGCTCGGGGGCTACTCGGGGCACGATGCCCTCCTTTCATTTTCCTGTTTTTAAAGCAAAATTCTCGGACAAGTTTGTCGTGACCAATCGCACACGCGAGTGGTTTTTTGGCGGAACGCCTTATCTTGCGAAAGAAAAAGATGTTGATCTGTGCGTGATTCGGCGCCGGCGCTCGTTCAGAGTTCCTAGCACCTACGCCCCCACGACTACGACGCAAAGACTCGCGAGCGCGACCCGGGTCCGCAGAATGACGTCCGACTACTTTCAAAAGGTGCTTGGGTAACCGCTCGAGCCTCGACTCAAAAACGATTTTGATGAAAAATGCGTGAGTCAGTTTTGAACGTCCCAAAGTGCTCGAGGGCTGCAAGCACGTAGATTTACTTTGTGATTCCGGTCGGTCGAGCTCTCAGACTCTTATGCCCCCGCGGCTCTGGAGTAAGGTTCGATCGACCTAAGTTGTAAAGTGCTACTACTTCGTTTCGCAGTCCTCCCCAGGTACTTGGGGAGTGCTTCAGAATTGACAGCCTGAAAACAAAACAAAAATTGTTCGATACAGTGCGCATACAAGTTTCATCTAGTCTGTCAATTATACAAATTGATACATTTAATGTGAAGGCCCAGAGCCGTCTGCTGGTGTGTCTCTTGGAATACGGTACAGGTCCTTCATTGCGGCATCAGCCAAGGTGCGAGCGAAGGCGGCGCAATCTTCCTCGATCTTGTCGTACTCCTCGTCCGAGTAGCCGGGGGCCCAACCACCACTCAGCGCCTTGAGATCCAGCCCTTGGTAGTGCGAGTTGAACATGGCGAGGACCCGGTGCACCACCGTCCGACACGACGACAGCTTTTCCTCCTTGACGACACCCACTAGAAGGTTGACTCGATCGCTGAGTGTCTGGGGAGGCATCTGGACGGGTGGGACGCCGAGATCCGACAAGATCCCCTCGATGAACCGGCCGAATTTGGTACGGTCCATGATATCCTTCTTGCGTGCCTCCTCCGCCTCGTGCTGGGTCTTCCGGGAGTCCTCGAGCTCGGCCTTGGCCTCTGAAGGAGGAACGGGTCAGAGTTTGGTTGCGGAAAGTGCAAGCAAGGGGAAAGAAGAAACAAGGCAAGGAGATCTTACTCGCGAGATGGTCCGACAAATCCTTGGCCATCCCGGACATCTCGTGGATCTTGAGCCTGGCGGCGGTGAGTTCCTGTGCCTTTTCCACGAGCTTGACGACCACTGCAGCATGAGCCAAGCAAAGCCCTGTCAAAATCAAAGGACTAGTCAGCATCTACAACGAGTAACACGAAGAAGAAGGCATCACAAAAGCTAAAAAGTGCAAAGTTGCTCACCTTCAAGATCTTGCGCCAGCTTGCTGTTGCCTTCGCGGAGCCGAGTCCCCCATCAGTGGCCTCCTGCAGCTTGGTGGAGAGGTCGCCGACCTGCTTGTTCGCCATTTTGAGGTCCACCTCGGCATGCACCAAGTCCTGCTGCAGGTCCGCCATCTTCTTCTCGAGTGCCGCCTTCTCCTCAGCGGCAGCCTGGAATGCGGCCTCGGGGGCAGTGGCTGCAGCGGTGGTGGTCCGAGCGGTCTCGGCGGCAGATGCAGCGGCAGTACGCAGCTCCGCGGCTGCAACCTCCGCCTGGGCAAGCTTGGCCTCGAGGGTTGCCTTCTCCGACGCAGCAGCGTCAGCAGCGGACTGCGTGGCCACTGCATGGTCCTCCGCGGACTTTGCTGCGGCTTCAAGCGTGGTCCTCGTCGACGCCTCACTCGCCGCTGCCCCAGCAGCTGCCAGCCGAGCGGCGACCAACTGTATCTCCAGCTGGGCCTTCTCGTCCTGGAGCTCCTCGATGATGCGTGTTTTCCTAGCGCTGCAGCTGGCAAGCACCTAGACCGAGTAGAAGGTCAACTACAGAAACAATGGCAGAAACACTATGGCGAAATCAAGATCAGGCTTGGTAAACTCACCGACGAGGCCGGGACGACAAGTTCATTGACCGCTTGCTCCGCCCACCTTAGGCCCCACTCGAGTCGGTGACGGGTTGTGCCTTCTTCGTCCTCGTCGTCTTGCGCCTCGGCTTCGTGGGCCTCGGTCCATGAGGCACGCCCGAGACCAAGGTTGAGCCCTTCCCACTCCGTGGCAGGGGAGGGACGAGCTCCCGAGCTCTCTCAGACCTCTCGGACGGTGACTGGGGAAGCGCTGCCCACCACGTCCTTGAGGGAAGCAGGCGCCTGGGCATCCGGGTGCGGCGAGTCCGCAATCACCACCTCCACGACATCAGCGGTGGGCTGGCGCGACGGCTCCTCGACTATACCCCCGGCCGGAACCACCACGCTCGCTGATGCCGTCGCTGCCGTGCTCACAGAGGGCGCTGGCGGCACGATGGAATCCGGCCTTGCTTCCGCCGTCTGGGCCACTAACACTTCTGGGCTCGCCGCGGCCACCTCGACCGCGGTCGCGACCACAGGAACAGGCGGCACGGGCGCCTCAGCCGGCAGCTCCTTCGACACTGACAAGCACCGTTCCAGCTCAGTCGCAAAGGCGGCCGCATCACCGCCTGAAAGGTTGGTCCCTTAATAGTGGAGGCCTTCCGAAGCTGAGCGGATGACGTGGGGGCCGCCATCGCCTCAGTCTCGCCTCAGCCGGCGTCCGGCGCCAGGGACGCACCCGCTTCTGGAGCCACCGACGCGCCGGCATCAAGATTGACGGCGGGCGCCGACGGGGGCTCGATCTCCTCGGGGGCTGCCTGCCCCCTGACCACGCTGCCGTCCCCTGATGCTGGTGGAGGCGCCGCCACCTCGTGAACCTCGACCGCCTCGATGGTCCTACCCTCGACCTGAGCCATCGTCGACACGGGCAGAGGAGTCACCGGGCAGGGGATGGATGGAGGATCACGCGCGCTCAGGGCCGCGCGCTTCCGTGGCGCGAGGCCGAGTGCGCCGGTGTCAGAGCGCCTGGCACGAGAAAGCAGTTCAAAAGGCGAGAGAAAAATCAAAGAACAAAATAACGAGATAACGCATAACAATGCTTATGTGGAGGAAGTAATGCGGGCCCGCTTGATGGGCCTGGGAGCCGCGCCCGACGACTCGGGGGCTGGTCTCTTCCCCACCGCCGCGTCGGAGGGTGGGCTCCGACCTTCACCCTGGGCGAGGGAGACCTGCACGGGCGGGGCTCCGCCGCCTCGGATAACCAAGGACTGAAGGCACCGCGGGGGTGCGTTCGTATCCTTCCCCTGCGGCGCGCTCGGAGAAGGCGCCGGCGATGTCGATCTCGCCTCGGACGACGCCCGCGTCCTCGGAGAGCGCTGCTCCCGCCGCGATGTGTCGCCGGAGGAGCGGCGGGCAGATGAATCGCGGCCCGCCGGCCACCTGGACGAATCATCTCGCCGCGGGGAGCTCCTCCTCGTCCTCGGAGGCTCTTGGCTGACGGGGCCCGACCACGAGCGGGTCACTCTCCGATCCTCTTGAACGGGGCGTGGGAGCGGACGCGAGCTGGAGCTTGTCCCCTGCTCACGGATGGTCGGCTCCGGCCGCTACGTACCGGAGCTCGTCCCCTGCTCATGGACGGTTGGCTCTGGCCGCTGTCTCGAGCTGGCCTCCGCGGCCTGCCGCTGAGGAGGGGGCGACACGGACAACGACGACAGGGTGCTCCAGTCGACGCTAGCACCTCCATCATCGCCGGACCAGGGCGGCGACGACGAAGGATCCTCGTCTGAGGCGACGACGATCTTGTTCATCCTCCGGTGTTTGGCGCGGTAATCATTCCACTCGCGTTTCGTGATCTCCTTGTCCTTGTGCTGGGCCTTACGATCGGCCCTCTTACTCTCCGCCGCGGCCTGGGAGCGATTCTGTGTTGCATCCTGGGGGAGAGGAGGCTTCGCGGGAAAAGGTGCCGCGGGCCTCAGCTAAGGGCAAGAAATAGAAAACAAAATCAATACAAGGAATGAGAGCTCCGAGAAGATGCAGTCAAATCAAGAAATGCAAGCAAGTCGGAAGACTAGTCGGAAAGGAGAAGAACTTACGTATCTTTTGGTCCCCTCTTGGGGGAGCATCGGCAGAAGTCGTGACGGAGGCCACGAGTAAGAAGACCTTCCGATAGCCAGCGCCATATGACGCTGGATCTCATCCAGTGAGGGTAGCTCGGGCGCCGTCACGGTCCCTGCGAAGGGAGCCTTGTCGGGCGTCATCTGGCAAATGCGCAAGGGCCGCCGCCGGAGCGGAACGATCCCCAGCGCATGGTACTGGCCGATGACGGTCGCCAAGTCGACCCCGGCGTCGCGCAGCCAGGATAACACCACCCAGCAGTCTTTTAGCAGCCTCTCCTGCTCCGCCTCCAGGGGCCCATAGCTCCAGTTCGACAGCGCCTCGGCGATTGAGGCGCCGGAATACTCCGGCAGCGGGTGCTCGAGGTCGTTCTTGAGATAGAACCACCCTTTGTGCCAGCCGCTGTTGGAGCTTGTCAACGTGCCGGAGATGTACTCATCCCCCCTGCCCGTCTTCATCCGGAGGTTGGCGCACCCGATCGTCGCCGGGAGCGACCTGTCCTTCAAGCAGACGAACTTGAAGAAGTATCTGAAGAGGTGCCAGTGGGCTCCCATTCCCAGGTACCCCTCGCACAGAGCTTCGAACGCCGCCATGTGCTGGATGCTGTTCGGGTTGTGGTGCCGGAGCTGCAGCCGGTACTCCGAGAGGACGTCGTGGATGAACCGCCCGGCAGGGACGCAGAAGCCGCGCTCGTGAAACGTCACGAACGAGACGACGTAGCCCCACGGCAGATGCGGGACAGACTCGTTGCCCAGAACCTTCCATTCCTCAGCGACGGTGGGCACCGGCAGCTGACCGGTAGCGACGAGGTGCTGGAGGGTCGCGCGGGTGACGTTGGAGCGCATCCACTGCGACATGGCGCCGACTAGCGTTGGCGTGTGAAACGGCTGGGGGAAGCGGCGGCGGCGACGCGACAGATGCGAAGGGCGAAGCAGCGGGCAGCGTTGGCTATGGTAAGAAATCAGGGGAGCAAATGGTTCACACCTCAACTGACGCGCGGATTATAAGGGGCGGACGTGGACGCCGACCTTAAATGCTGGCCCCACCACGCCGTAAAGCCACCCGCACAGAGGGCGCCCCCCGAGACGACAGGGGCACGCTCGCGTGACGGTTCGATACCAGGTGGCCCCTCCAACCGTCACGACCGCCACGTCAGCCACGACCATCACGACGGACGCAACCACCGATGCAGCCATGACCACCTTGGCCGGTGATTTCGAAACAACAAATAACAACACTTCAAAATTAAGACCCCACAAGCGAGTACACAACTCCCTAGTGGGCTCGGGGGCTACATCCGGCGGATGCGCTCGTGCGCACCCACCAAGCAAATCAAGAAGCAAGAACAATTACAGCACTTTCCCGACACTGAACCTGCGAGCGAGTCCTTGACTCCCACCACAGGCTCGGGGGCTACTGACGAGGGCCTGGATTAGGACCCCTTAAGCGGCAAGATAATCACCTTCAAGATGGAGTCCTCTGACACCATTAACAATGTCAAGGCTAAGATCCAGGACAGGGAGGGATGCAGATCTTCGTCAAGACCCTCACTGACAAAACTTCCCCACCTCCGAGTACCTTCTGCCTCGTCTCCGAGTACTCTCCGCCTCGCACGAGTACTCTCCGCCTCACACGACTGCACTCTGCCTCGCACGAGTACGCTCCGCCTTGTACGAGTACTCTCCGCCTCGCCTCTGACTACTCGTTCGTACGTGTAGTCTCCGTCTCCGACTAGGACGGGGCCCACATGTGGAGGTCAGAGCGCGGATCAGGGGCCCCACACGAACGTGGTGCCGTCCAGCTCTCAGGCTTCCCCGCAACGACACGCGTGGTGCCAGTTTTTCACGCCATGCAAAGACCACAGCTGGCGGGACACGAGGGCGGCCTCCTCTGACAGGAGCCGTAATGCTACACAGTACACCCTCACGGCCTCCAACACGCCGTCCCATCCAACACCAGCTGCACGCCACCCTATCAGAACAGGCACTCGATTGCCATCTACGGGCGGCACCTACCAGCACTTAGGCCGTAACGTGGCGGGCCTAAGCAACATTCAAGAGGACTGAGTTATCAAGTGAGCTACTCGGAGAAGGCGCCAAGTACCCGGGAAGTACAGTGTCGCTAGCACACGCGGCAGTCCCTGGCGCCACCACAGCTCAGCGCCCTTCAATGCCTTCTGACGGACGTCGACGTCCGAAAGGACCTCCTATTACCGTAGTACTGTAGCTCTTTTTTGTTTTCCCTCTTTGCCCCTCACCTTTGCATCTATAAAAGGGGGAGGAGTGCAACCATTTGAGGGGCTGACCGATCACCAAGTTTGTAACCCCTACTACAGACATCCTTGGCATAGGAACACGAGTACTCGGAACTGGACGTAGGGTATTACTCTCCGGAGGCCCGAACTAGTATAACACCCTTGTGTCTCCCGTGCCATCCATCCGGATCCGACACACGATACGTTACAAATCTACTGCCGGTGATAGAGAACCCCGACAGTACGTGTGCATTCCCAAGTCATGAAAGATTGTCATGGGAACCTTGTCTTCGTTGCGGCGGCATCAAAACTTTTTAGACAATATAAGCAGCATGTCGTGGGATCGTGCTTAATTATATATAAAGGAAAAAAATACACGTGTAAGCACCAATGGTACACATAAGCAACCTACATGGTATTTTTACCTACGTGTTTTCCCGGTAACCCATCTGCACCCACATGTCAAGTTGTTGTTCCCAAATGAGCAATTTAAGAGATGATATACATGTTGTCATATATTGACATATATATAGGTATAATATGTTCAGACAATCACAAACATAGATATTTTCAATGTGTGAGGAAAGATATAGCGGGCCAAATCGTACCATCCCCTTAAACGGGTCGTGCCCGTGCCGGCCCGCGTGTCGCGGCAGTGGCCCAAGCATGCTTGCCATACTGGGTTGTGCCGGCCCGGCCCATCCTTATGTGGGCCGTGTCGTGCTCGTGTCATGCCTCGTGCCGCCCATTTGGCTCGGCCCATTTGGCCATCTATAGCAGGGACACCTGCCATTTTCGGGCCATCCATCCGATTGGCCTGATCCGACGGCCCGTGGTCTGCGAGCAGCGCGTGCATTTTTGCGAGAACATCCTTAGGTTTTCCGCTAATCGGTTTTAGGTCTAGCGAGGGTCCTTTGCTACAGTAAACATGTTCGTTTTTCCTAGTAATATGTGTGTTGGGGAAAAAGTTTCCCAAACCGATCTGAATTGCAACAAAGAGAATAAAAGGGGGAAAAGACCATCTGCCCCTTCCTCCAAGCCTTTCTCCTCTATATACATGCAGGAGGTGGGCCTTTATATTTCATCCACTAGCAAAATCTCAAATTACATATGGATCCTCAAACTTTACAACGATGCCCTTAGACCCTCCTTTTGGCCTCTTTTACTCATATGGGGGTCCTAGCCTTATGCCTCCTAAGGCGCACCCCCAACAGTAGCCCCTCAACTATTCGGTCTTGGTCGGCACAAGACCTAATAGTTGCTCATGTTTAAAAGAGGCCCATATACAACTCCAACTCTGGTTGCAAGGAACGTCCTTGACATCCTACCCATGTGCGCCTCGCTAAAAACTCCATCCCAAAAACCCAATGGGAAAAAAGCATAGAGAAAAGAGCACGCACAGTCTTGGGTTTACATATACCGACTCTAGTTCATTTGCCTCCAAATGACTTGAGCGACTGGCTTTGATCTTCGAGCAGCTTCACTCTTTGCTTCAAGAGCTGATGTGGTTGAAGTACTCGTCGTTGTGCTAGCTGCAACATCTTCAAACTTTCTCTTACGAGCACCGGACAATGATGATGTACTGGTCCTCCAGTGCAGCTCCAGCCCCTTTTGGCTGGTGTTCGTGAGAGAAGCTTCGCGTGTAGTCGAAGTAGTCGAGGTGGTCGAGGTGGAATCACACTTGGAGGAGATGATGTCGTTGAAGTTGATGGCGCGGTACATGTAGATGATGTTGCTGAAGTTGATGGCGAGGTACATGGCGGTACCGAAGCTGACGGTGATGACGAGGGTGAGCCCCTTGAGCCGACGTAGTAGAAGATGCGAAGTTGAGGATGATGCCGAGTTGAGCCCCTCGAGCTGATGCAGCAGAAGACACGAAGTTGTGAAAGATGATGAGGCTGAGCCCCTCTAGCGCCAAGCCTTGTCGAATCTGCAACTTAGGTTAGGTTGGCCCGGCAATCTTCACCTAAAAAAGGTTGTATGTATATAGTACAAAGAATAGCGCAATCATCATTTCACATGAGCATCCTTAGATCCAGATCATATATGTAATGTCAAACATATGGTACTAGATGATTATTGTCATATCTCACAACTCTTCTTTGCTTCCACTATGTAATTTTAAATCCTGCAAGGTTAGAGGGATAAACAAGTGTAGGTTGAAACGAAAGTTAGCAGAAGAATGAAAATTTCATTTTTTTGGGATATAGCCACAACATCATGTTGCCTCGTGGTTTTTCTGGGTAACCACCCTCTTTTGGGACATGACAGCAACTTCCTGTTGCATCCTGACCTCGTAGTTTTCTGGGTAACCACACTCTTTTGGGATATGACCGCAACTTCCTATTGCCTTTGGCTCAACTTGGAAAGTAAAACTAAGAATAACTCATGCAATGCAATGCTTTTGATGCATGCCTTGAAACGAATGACATGAATGAAATGCATGCATATGCAAAGATATATTTCATAGTTGGTCGTATCATCAAGATATGAAGGATCCAAGAGATTGATACTATCACACGTGACATAGTATAGATTTGTCCATTCAAGAATTTGTATAAGTATACGAATCAAGATACGAAGGATCGAATTATCACTTGAAACATATATTGATAGACTGAAAATGGTTAAGTTTTTCTATGAGGGTTAGCTCAGATTAAGATATTTTGACAACGGTAAAAAGTAGTAACAATGTTGCCCTGCAAAAGAAATATGTCCCTTGTTAGGAGGAGGGGGATGGAAGCAGTTACCTTGTTTGTTGATGAAGGCTGAAGTCGTAGATAGAGCTAGTGCTTTTTGAGAACCATTATAGTGAGTGACCAACGATTGATGAATGCCAATAGAGGTGATTTCAATAGATGATGATATCCACATGTTGAGAATGTCTAAATGTCCAGAATGTCCATATGGTACATTATGTGATGAAAACCATGACACCATGAAAACCAATATGTCAATATGTCCTGCACTAATTTTTAACTTAGGAGATGAAAACCACTATACCTGCAAAGGAAAAGACAAAGGTCTAGTATTTACAGGTTAGTCTTGAGAAGGTGAAGAGATACTTACAGTTATAAGATCCTGCAAGAGAAGGTATTTTGAAATATATGATATAATTATTTATATTTTTGGAAGAATGTCTCAATCAGAGGTCACATGCCACATCTAATATTGGTATAGTATCAACATAAAAAAACAGATAAGTCGACAAAAGTTTGATCGAAGTTTTTGTGGACTTACTTTCAGCTTTAGTCGATATAGCAACTATTGGTTGCTTTCGACTATTAAATTTGGACGCAGTCTCATATAAAACAATCATGAAACAATGTAATCCAGAGCAGTGTAGTAGAAACTTGTAGGATGTAACAAATAAAAGGCTATTGGAACGAAAAGGAATTAGCATGCAAAGTCCAGATAATTTAATGTCACTAACATGATCTGAGAACCATTTGGTTTTAAGTATTCGTACAAATGACAGTCTAATCGAAGTAAGCACTGCAAAGTTACTACATGACTTCCAACTTTTTCCAAGGATTGTTTTCATTTACAATGTTCTCAAACAGGCAAGGGCATTTTTATTGCCATTTGGATAACTTCCTAATGGTGAAAACAAATCACTAATGAAATGCTTCTGACCAAGAAATGGGAGCAAGGAATTCTTAATACGCAAAACTGTACAACAAACGCACTCCACCTAATGCAACATTATGAAATGTCAGATACATTGTAGTATATATTGCTGATAGAGGTGTTTCTCAATTTGAGAATTTAAGTGCAATTTTTACCTAAGCTAGTCTAAGGAATGCAAAATACTAATAACTATGATGTGGTTCTTGCCCTGCAACTGGCTTAATACAGAAATGAAAGGTTAATGTGTGTGGAGTTATTTTAGAAACTGAAGTATAGAGGGATTAAGCTTATAACAATGTTAAAGGTTAATGTGGGGGACATGGGTGTTATATATCTGAAAGGAAACTCTCTGCCTGAAAGGGTGCAAAGGTAGCACAGTGCTGTTGTGTATATGTTGGCTGGATATTAAATGACATTGGGAGTGATAGGATCAAGTAGGACCAATTATTTAAATCTAATGCATCAGACACAGAAGGATATAAAGTTTAGCTAATATACAGTAGCAAATTATTATATACAGTGGGAAAAATGTAGGCTGAACCATGTATGTATAGACATTGCAAACAGAGGCATATTGTGTACAGAGGGAAACAATACTGCAGTAGTATAAATCACTAGTGTTATACTGATATAGAAGACAGACACTCATGAAATGGATATACTAATGTTGCAGTTAGAAAATGAATAATAAAAGGATAGTTAAGGTGATATGAGGAAAGAAAATATGGCTGAATAGGCACCTCAATTCTCAAATGCAGCAACATTATCAGTTGATACCGAAGATAGACTTTGGATAGCGATACTTGATTTCAGATGGCATAGCCTCCATTCTGAATATGTATGGTTTGAGGTGAAATATTAGCATAGGTATACAACACCAAATTTATCTCAACAAAGCCCCAGATTTATTTTCCAATCAATAGCACATTGATGAGATGATATCTGCAGAGTTTCTCATCTTGATGAGGATGACAATACAAACTGAGTCGAAGGCCTTAATGAGGCATAACACCGTAGACCAACTGAATTTAATCCTGCATGGTCAAGATTCATTTAATAGCAGCTGAGAAACCCAAAGTCTCAATTGGTGACATTGTCGATGCTTGGAAATAATGTTTAGTTTAGTGCTGAGAGGCCCTTGATCAAAGCTTAGAATTCCTGGGGCAGCCGGTAGTTACTGACTCGCCTAGGAGAACCAAAGAAGGCATTCTGATCATTGCACTACTTGAATTCATCAAAAAGTGGTTGTATTGCTGCTACGCAGTCACATCGCTAGCAAGTGGAAGAAGCTGAGTTGACTTAAAGTGAAAACCTCTTATTATTTACTTGTCAAGAACAATGTGACCATATGACTAAGCTATGTCAACCAATATGATGGGCTTCAAAAAGAGATGTGACTATATCCAAAAAGGGGCAGAGAAGACCCTCAATTATGATTCTCAAATAACCAACTTGCCAATATCTGTTGGGCTAAATAGTTTGACCAGAACAAAGCTAAGGCATACTTAACCATATCAATGAATGTACTCCAGTTAGAGAAACCAGTACAAGAGAATTATAATTCATACATAAAAAATACCAAATAGCCATGTTAGCTGGAGCAGAGCGCATGTAATGTAATCAAGTAAATTCGCATATAAGAACAACTTTAAATGTCCAAGACTCCATTTCAGCAACAGATAAAACACATATGCTTTTCAGAAAATAGGACTTTGGCACCTGAATTAGTTACTCGTGTTCTATTTAAATAAGCCAAAGTAATCCCAAAAACTCTATACGTTGGAGAAGAGACCCCAAACAGTAAGCAGCAACTGCTAACATGCAGATTACTAAAATTCGCTGCTGCAGACTACTACCTAGGCGAACTGAACTAAATACCATGCCGAAGGCTGATACACACAACTCCTGAATAAAAAGCAAGCAGGTCAAATAGTAGTTTACTAAGCCCTGACTACTCACCAGAACATATATATGTTACAAGAGAACAGAACTATGCCGACATGCAGAAATCAGGAAGCAGCAAAACGTTGCCAGGATAAAAGCTTTCCGATCAAACGCAGGGGATAATTAATTAGCCAAAGCAAGCAAGGAGTATTTAGATAAAGAAACCAACAGTAGCAATCGTCATAGCATGAAATGGACATTTCATAGTTCTGAACATGAGCCGCTGAAAGAAAACTGAGCACAATTGACCATGCTAGAGGATAAAGTAAAGCTCCAAAGAATGAACAAAGACAGATTAAATACTCGCAGCACTATGGCAGGACAGAGACATTTCATATGTACTATTTCAAGCTGCCACCTATACCGTCCCTGCACCAAAACGATTATATGCACTTAAGAGTATGCTACAGGTAGCTGAGAAACCATTGCTCGCAGCAGCTGTTGGGCAAAATTAATCATATTAATAAGTAAATGCATTCCAGTTGAGGAAAATCAGCATAAGAAAATTAGAAATCACTTTGAAAAATACCAATCTTGTATCAAATGCAAGTTATCATAGGCCTCCATCACTGCAGAAATACCAAAAAATCCTAGCCAAACCATGCGCCCATATCAAGGAACTGAATAAATCCACACCACCTATCTCTAGCATAGTCAAGAAAATAAACTTGCTAAACTGCCAGCAGCGTTCAACTCATCATATGCCGAAATCCTAAAGTCCTGAGGTAACCAACTAGTGTTCAGATGTGGCATGGAAAATAAAATCGAATTGTAGTTTCCATAAGACCAACGATGCAGACGAATGCTACATCATCTCTCGACCGATCCCAAGTGTGGAGACAGGTTGAGCAAAGAAAGCTTACCAAATCAAAGGCTTACCAGATCGCTTGAAATCCTAGCCCATTTAATAAGAACCTGCAAGTTAGCCTTCTTGATGCAAATTGGTACTGTCCCAATCAAAATGGCTACAACAATGCACAATACACACACTCCCTGAGCTCCAAAAGGAGTGCATCCTCATCTGTATGAGAGAGGGCACAGAGCAGATGCTCGATCTGAGTAGGACCACCACATCTAAAAATGGTAGGAAAGGTAAATGCACGCAGCCCCAAATACACCAAACATCTTAAAAGATTGGAGTATTCTGCCTCATGGGTGGCAAATAACACCCATAACCAGAAACTGGTGAGATGCGAGTTGTTGAGCAAAAGGTATAAACTATACTAGCTTAGCAATACACGAATGCACATGGTTAAAGTAATAAACTCAGGTATCAGACAACATCATCATTGTTGAGGCTTAAACAAATAAACTAACAACGTGGTCTGTTTACTTCATGTTAATCCAGCACCAAAAATGAGGTTGGACAAAAAAGCTAGTCCCAATCCGAGGACCTGCAGGGTGGTTGCCTTGGTTGATCTAGACCACAAGCTGATCAATTAATATAAATTGCAGAATTCTACTTCATGTGTGCTATCACCAAGGAATTCAAGAGCAATGATTATATGAAAATCAAGCCAGTGCTTACAGTGCACCAGGGATAAGCAGAGGTGCTAAAACGCAGAAGCAGGACACTGGTTACCTGAAGAGGAGCGTGTCTTGATCTAAAGGAGAGGAATCGGGGACGAGAGGCAGCCTGACGGTAGAGAAAGGCGCACACGGTGCCGGTGCTGCTGGCTCACATAGTGAACCGAAGGCAGCGTCAACAATTGCGATGACGGTGCGGGGCAGGACGGAGCAGAGCAGCAACAGCGGCACATCGAGGTCCATGGCGACTCCGACTCCTAGCAACGGGTCTTGGCGAGGCAGGGCCGCCAGTGACAGTGATGGCTCGCGGTTCAGTCTTGGTTGTGGCGTCGAGACAATTTGTCGAACACGTCGGGGGCGTCACTGCAGCTGTGGCCTTGACGTTGCAGCTGGCGACGCAGTTGTCCCTGGTGGTGGTAGCTGTTCCCGTTGGCGACGCGGTGTTGGCCATGGTGAGCCCGATGCCGCTGTACCCGTGATGAAGACGTGGCTGCCCTTGGGAGGGACGCACACTGCGTGGGGATGCGCCAGGAAGGCCAGAGCAGCAAGGAGGCCGATGGGCGCGGCCAGTAGGAGGAGCAGGCGTAGAGGCGTGTGCACCGACCTTCAAAAAACTGCAGAGGACGAGATCATCTCGACGGGGCGCGGCAGGCGGAGCGGAGCTATGGGGGAAGGCGAGCAGGTGCCGCGCGGAGGTTAAGGCGCGCGTGACGGCGGCCGGACGAGGGCGAGGCGCACCGGCCGTGGCGAGGACGGCGGTCGAGAGCGCACGCCGCCGCGACGAGGGAGGGGGAGCCACCGCTGGCCCACGGCGTCTCGGGGCGCGCCGCGCGGCGGGGTGCGGCCATGGCTGCGTCGTGGAGAAGGGAGGCGGGCGGTGGTGGATTGGGCGTGCTGCGACTGCGAGCACCGCCACGGGAAGGGAGGAGGAGACGGGACGCCGGCGGATCTCGGACGGGGGTGGGCTTCGTGGATTTTTTTTTTCGAGCTCAAGCACGGGTGGGCGCCCTGTTGGGGAAAAAGTTTCCCAAACCGATCTGAATTGCAACAAGGAGAATGAAGGGGAAAAGAGCATCTACTCTCTCCTCCAAGCCTTTCTCCTCTATATACATGGAGGAGGTGGGCCTTTATATTTCATCCACTAGCAAAGTCTCAAATTGCATATGGGTCCTCAAACTTTACAACGATGCCCTTAGACCCTCCTTTTGGCCACTTTTACTCATACGGGGGTCCTAGTCTTAGGCCTCTTAAGGCGCACCCCCAACAATGTGTACTACAAAATATTTCTCTACCAAGAAAACGAAATTCTAAATTTGTGGTGTTTTGCATTTAACTACCCACGCGTTGCTTTTGCAAAAAGACACCCCACCGTCGGTCCCCGCACCTCTCGGTTCTTATCCTCTTCCACACCCTCCCTCGCAGTTCACAGTCCTCGGTCATGTCCCTGTCCATCCTCTCCCTCCCCCAGCCGCGCTGCCATTCACCCTCTCCCTCTTCCCCGCCGCCCACTCTCGGTGCATGCCCGCGGCCCAAGCCGACCCTCTCTCTCCCCCCCAGTGGGCAGGCACACCGCCGTCGCCTCCCCCCTCCCTCCATCTCCTCCGCCTCATCCCCTTCCCAGTCCCTACCTCCTCCTCTTCTCCTTTTTTCGCTACTAGGGTTTGCCAGGCGACGGTGGTGGCGGCGAGCCGGCTGGCAACTGGTGCTCCCACGTGAGCCTCGACTCAAACAGCAGCGGCTCCTCCAAGTGCATATCTTTGTCTTCCCTCTTCCATCTCCTCCTCAGTCTCGTGTCATTCTTGAACGTAGGCCCTAACATGAAAGTGGAATCGACGCGGTTTGGGATCACGAGGGATTTATGCAAATGGGCTCTCTCGTCTGGGTTTAGGAAACTGGGGGAGGCAGTAATTCATCATGTGTGTTTGCATGTTCGAAATATGGACCTAGAGGTGAGGAGCCTGGAGCAAAGCGTCGAGGCTGATGCTAATTGTTGAGTATTCAAATAAAATTAGAACACCACAACAGAAAGAAAAGAGACATGGAAAGGTAGGTACTATATTTCTGAAAAGATCGATCCCCTTTACACGGAGGTTGGGAGCTCCTTTTATAGTTCCCGGATGTCACTTTTACATCCCGAAATTACCCTTGTCTACCAAGCATCTTTGGAGAATATGCGTGTGCATAAATGTCCTAAGTGATTAGCCATTCGCGTGATCACCCTCTATATTTACAAAATTGCCCTTATGTATCCAAGCTTCTCACGTTTCCTCTTTCTTCTTGATCACGCTATTGACCAGATCAACTCTAAATATTACAGAATCATCCAGAAATACGTCAGCTTCCCTTCTATCCACTTCGCATGAAATGACGTCACTTTCAAATATGCTGACGTCACTTCTGGCAATTCTCATCTTGTTTCTTGTTTTCCCGAACTTCGGTGGTCGTCGATCCCGATCCTCGGCCTCGAAACTCATCTTGACATGTTTCATTTATCCTTCACCCACGCATCCTGCAAGCATGAAAGAAAATGACTTCCTCCGGGAAACTTTGCTCCTTGCAGTGTTATATAAATTTTCATACTTCAATGACCTTATGTTGAAATGACGTCACTTTACCTTATTCTGCTAAGGAAGGTAAAACTTCCACTTCTGAGCTCCATGTTCTTTTAGGAAATGTTAGAAAACACCCTTTTTACAAACTTCGTCTACCAGGATTCCCACAAAGTTTGATCACAACATCCACATTTGTTCAAAACTTGTTCAACACTTAGCCGTTTTCAGGTCCAAAGTGTAAACCCATCTCTGGTTTATTGAAACACTTTCACCCCAAATCCTTAGAAATGACATCACCATTGTTTACGGTTTGTTTGAATGTTTTAATCGAAAAACTGTGTTTCCTTCGACGCCTCGAGGGTGACTACTTTTGGTCGACTCCCCAACACTAATTTGCTTGCAAACCTGAGAGAGTATAAACCTGACCTCAATAATGTCAAGAGCTGATCTACCTATTCGTCGATTTGATTATCTACGAGGCTGACGCTTGTGTCAGAATTTGTTAGATGCAGATCCAAGTAGCTAACGGTTGTGTTTGGCTTATGGTTTGTTGTCTCCATGGATGCGTCATGAAAAAATTTATCTAGGTTTCAAGCAGAGCAGGACCTAGTGGAGGTCACCCACAAGGTCTACTTTGATATTGAGATTGATGGCAGGCCTACAGGTTTGTGGTGACTCCTCTCTTGTTTCATTGTCAAATCAGCACCCTATGCCTTATCTAGGTGAAGTACAAGGACAACTTTAGATGTCACCTTGCATAACAATTTTGGTTCTGTTACTGATTTCACACTCCTCACAGATGGATTGATGTCATCTGATCTACAACCAGTGCTTACAATACAACAAGATGTGTTCCAGATTTCCAGTTGCATGCTATTCAGAGTGATTACTTCCATTAGGATTATCAAATTTCTTTGGTCTCATTTGTATCAAAGAGATGTCAATATGGTGTTTGTTTGTGTATGGATATTACTACTCCACTTACCAATTGATTGACTCATCGGTGCTTGATTTGATCTGAATTGTAATAGGTCGGATTGTCATGGGACTTTTTGGGAAGCCTGTTCCTAAAACAGCAGGTATTTTCTGCCCACTGTTGAATGCATAACTACTTTATTACCTTAGGAGAAACACTAATGTTCCCTATACCTATTTCCCCTACATAAAACATCCGAGCGCTTTGCACAGTTATGTTACGAATATAATTTTTATAGGATCCCTTGTTTTTCAGATGATAAATCTTATGAAAGTTTGGCAGACTTAATAATATCCGCAAAATGCAAACAAAAATCATTTTTGGCATTTGGCATAAAATAGTTTGGTCCTATTTTTTTTGAAGGAAAGACTGTGGGGGAGATCCTCACAGTATAAAAACATTTTTATAAAAAATACCAAGAAAGGGAGTTCTTACACGGGTTACATGGCAATTAACTGAAAGCATCTAACCAAAAGCTAAAGGCAGGTCGCAGATCCGTCTTGAATCTAACCAAGTGAGAGGTACATTGGAGAAGAAAAAGAGCAAGCCATCTTGCACTACTTGGGGCCCCTCTGTTGAAGATCTTGTCATTTCTTATCTTCCAGATTTCCCATGCTGCAATTAGTGCTACCTCTGTGAAGAAGTCCATGTTGTGAACTTGTTTTGCTCTGATGAACTTGTCCCACAAATTCAGAGAATTGTCCCAGGCAATCTGAATGGTAGACTAGCATTGCTGTGCAAAAGAACATTCGAAGAATAGATGATCTACTGTCTTAGGAACTCCAGAGTCACACATGACACAAATGTCATCATCATGTACATTTATATGCCTTCTTGTCAACATGGTTTTAGTGTTGATCCTGTCAACCAAAACCAGCCAAGCAAAAAATTTAATTCTAGGGATGCACCTTGATTTCCAAATGATCTTGAAAGCTGGATGAGTTTGGATTATACTGTAGATATGCTCATAAAAGTTCTTTGATGTATAGTTTGTTCTCCATATTGGGATCCAACTATCTTCAGCCTCTTCATCGTAAGGGGTGTTTTGAATTTCCTCCTACAGCTGGTCAAGTTCCTCAAGTGCTTGTACTGAAAGGGGCATGAGGAATGTAGAGTCAAGCTCTGTTGAAGTCATGATGTCCTGAACCGAGGAAGAGCTTGATCTTACAAATGAGGCTATCCCGAGGAACTGAGATTCCAAAATATTTTCGGACCAGTGATCTTGCCAAAAGCAACATGTGGCACCATTGCCTATTATGCATTTTGTTACTCCTCTATAGAGACCATTGAGTCTCAGAATGTCTTTCCACTAAAATGATCCAACCTCCCGAGACACATGGGGTACCTTACCCTGATAGTACCTGAACCAAATCAGTTGTACCCAGGGGACATCTCATGATTATAGAATTTGTGAAGATGCTTGATTAGCAGTGCATCATTTTGAAGTCTGAGGTTTAACACTCCAAGGCCTCCTCTATCTTTTGGCCTCTGAACTAAATCCCATGCAGCTAAGTTTCCACCCTTTTTCTTGTCAGAGTTACCTCTCCACATACATTGCTTTCTAATTCGATCAATGTTTTCAATCACTCCTCTTGGAAGTTTGATGGTACACATGGCATAAGTCACAATTGGGGAAATTCCTGAGTTAATCATCTGAGCCTTCCTAAATATGATAGCCATGTGGCTGTACTTAAGAGTCTTCTCTCAACTTTGTCCATCAGAGGGGTGAGATCCTCCATTTTTAGTTTAGTAGTCCCCATTGGCAGGCCTAGATAGGTGAATGGCATTGTGCCAATTGAGCAGCCAAAAGTCTGAGCAAGACATTCTATCTTCTCTTGAGTGACATTGATAGGGATGATGAAGGACTTGTTATAGTTAACTCTTAACCCTGTCAACCCGGCAAAAGAGTTGAGGAGGGACTTGAGAAAGAAGAGCTAATTTGCTTCAGCTTGCATGATTAGAAGGGTGTCATCTGCATATTGAACTATGGGAAACTCTTCTGTTGGTTGAGGAATGGGGGTCTGCAAAAGATTTAAACTGGTTGCCTTATTTATTAGGATTTGTAATAGCTCTGCAGCTAGAACAAAGAGTAGGGGAGACAGGGGATCTCCTTGTCTGACACCCCTCTTGCATTGAAAATTTTTTCCAGGAACACCATTAAGGAGAATCGCAGAAGATCCAGATTCTAGCAGAGATTTGATCCATCTGATCTAGGCTGCAGGGAAACCCATATGTTCAGATATCTGCAAAATAGCTGAGTTTTCAACTGTGTCAAAGGCTTTTTCAAAATCTAACTTTAGAATGATGGCTTCTCTCCTTGATTGATGGCACTGGTGGATATATTCAAAGCTCCAAGCTAAGCAATCTTGTATGGTCCTAGATTTGATAAATTCATATTGATTCCTGTGTACTAGCTCTATGATCACCTTTTGTAATCTTTCTGCCATGATTTTGGAGACCAGTTTAGGACTGCTATTCACCAGAGAGATTGGCCTGTAATCACTGATTGTCTCGGGATTAGGCTCTTTTGGTACTAGAGTGATAAAAGCATTATTGACAACTGAAAGGGAGGGACTACCTTCAAAGAACTCCTTGCAGAAAGAGTAAAATTCATACTTTATGATTGGCCAGCATTTTTTCAGAAAGAGTCCATTGAAACCATCAGGGCCAGGTGCTTTGTCAGATGGTATGATCTTGACGATGCTGTCAAACTCACTTTGTTCCACAGGATCTTGAAGATGGGATAGATCAACATTCTTGGTAATTAGAGAGTTCAGATCAAAGAGCATAGAGATGCCATTATTGATTCCAAGTCTGCTTCTAAAAGATGACCATAAAAGGTTAGCTTTTCCATTATGATCTTGTATCCAGGCGCCATGATCATTGAGAATTTGCGAGATGTTGTTCCTTTTGTGTGTGATGGTGGCCATAGCATGAGTTCTCATCACCATCTCTTATTCTGTTGACTGTACATCTTTGTTTCCAATAGAGGTTTTTGTAGTGGAGCAGAGTTTTGAGCTGGTTCTTTATAAGTACTCTCAGATTTGTCTCTGGGTTATACAGTGCTAGGTGCTTTGTCAGATGGTATGATCTTGATGATGCTGTCAATCTCACTTTGTTCCACAGGATCTTGAAGATGGGATAGATCAACATTCTTGGTAATTAGAGAGTTCAGATCAAAGAGCATAGAGATGCCATTATTGATTCCAAGTCTGCTTCTAAAAGATGACCATAAAAGGTTAGCTTTTCCATTATGATCTTGTATCCAGGCGCCATGATCATTGAGAATTTGTGAGATGTTGTTCCTTTTGTGTGTGATGGTGGCCATAGCATGAGTTCTCATCACCATCTCCTATTCTGTTGACTGTACGTCTTTGTTTCCAATAGAGGTTTTTGTAGTGGAGCAGAGTTTTGAGCTGGTTCTTTATAAGTACTCTCAGATTTGTCTCTGGGTTATACAGTGGCCTTTTGTCTTCCAGGGAGTCCAAGAAGAGGATCACAATGTTGCGGTTTTGAATTAGGATGTTCAAGTTTGAAAGATGCTTGCTCCAGCTCTTCAAAGATGCTCTTAGTTTCTTGAATTTGGTAGAGATGTTCCTGATGGGATCATTAAGATGATATGAATGCCAACTGTTTGCCACTGTCTGAAGAAAATCACTATGCTCCACCCAGAAGTTCTCAAATATGAAAACATTGGATTTTGGGATCCTTGTGTCAATTATATCCTGCAGGGAATGTGATCAGAGGTGATCTTAGCCAAGGGGAGCACTTCTGTGTGAGGGTGGGTTAGAGTCCAATTTGGTGAAGTGAAAAACCAATCCAGTTGCTCGAGAAGTGGGTTTTCTTGCATGTTGCTCCAGGTGAAAGCTCTACCCTTTAGGGGTAACTCAATTAAACCAAGATCACTGATGGCTTCATTGAAAATCAGTGTATCTGCTAAGTTTCCACCCGACCCATTCCTGTTTTGCAGTGATATGTAGAATAAAATCCCCTAGGAAAATCTAGTTGACTGTGTCATCGACATCACAATTCTTGAACCAGTGAATAAATTCAGAACGGGCAGGCTCTTCACAAGGGCCGTAAATGTTGCTAAGAAGCCAACTCTTGCCACTATGAACAAATCAAAATTAGGCATGCCCCTCCTAGAAAGCAAGAAAACAAATAAATTTTCCCATTGCCGTATTCTTATTCCTATTTTAAGGGAAAAGTGAAAATGAACAATAGAATTATATTTGTTTTTGCATTTATCATATATAAGTACTGATTTGTGCATAATATGTTTTTGCATTTATCATATGTAATATGTCAGTATCTATTCATTTTTATAAAATGTTTGTGATGTTTGTTGAAAAAAACCAATCTTCCAATATTTTATGGATGTGCATACATTGACACCACCTCTCAACAAGTGAAACTTGTGTAATTTTAACCATCTATGCTACTCTTATCTCATGATGACATAGGAGAGTTCAAGATCAGTGACGAGTGCAATGCTACTATATCTAGACATAGGTAAATTTTTCTTGCTTTCTTCTGTAGTTTCAACTGTGTAATAGCTTGAGGTGAAATTATCATAACTGCATTTTAAACTTGTAGTTGCCATCATGAACTGGAGACTGCATGGATTAATAGCTGCTTGGAAACATTGATGCAAACACTGGTGATTCACAAATCAACATATTAAAATGTTGTCTGTAACTCCTTTGATTGATAAGCATCTGACTCGATTTTTTATTACACTAGGAGCGGTTAGAAAAAGATTGAAAAATTGCGGCATACATAGTTACTTTACCTTTTCCTTATGGACAGGATGAGACACAGATCAGGTCAGGACAGACATTGTAGAGACCACTTTGGTTATGTCAAGTGTAGTTAAGAATGTGATTGTCATGAATCTGCTTTCTCATGAGAAGTTGCCTATGAACCAATTACACTTGTTTCATATGAAATCTATTGTGCAAAAAGGGGTAAGTTAAATTGCATGTCATGTGACGTCATTATTATTGAAATCTCATTCTGAATCTTTTGTCTAATAATAGTTCATTGATTGTGTTGTATCTGCAGCTTTTTGAAATTTGAATCTGATTTTAAAGATTTTTTGTTTAATTATGCTAACTGGTAAATGATGTCCTTTTTTATTAAATTGTGCTTACTAATAAATATTAACATCTCAGCTAATAAGCTATCACTATAAATGCAGGATTTTTAGGATGATCTATAATCTCACTAAGATGGATGCAAGCAGATGATAGCACTACTGAGGTGGGTTCATATAGGTAATAATCACAAATAATGTGTTACATTCATCACTGCGCTCTATACTGCAATAGGATCTTACATTATTGTTTGCACATAAGTACAACTTGCTGCTATCGATTGATATTAGTTACAGTTAGACCATCAAAGTGGTTAGTGAGAGTAGCTGTGAGTTTATTATTTGTCAAATTGTTGTTTGTTCTGGAGTGCAACATGTGAATTAGTGTGTTACTCTTATAGTCTTATTGCGTGCTGAAAATTGTGACTTGGCTGGTGCTTGTGGAATGTGTTTTTTCTTGCAGTTCAATAAGAACTTTTTTATGGTATTGTCATGGCAGACATGTAATGATTTCTCTGATAAATGCATATGCATTTTTGTTTGTTGATTTGCTATTACAATTAGTTCTTTAGTTGGTCATCCTTTTTTTGGTACCTTCACGGGAGGAAGGAAGAATGCTTTAGCTTGGCCCTTGGAATAGAAAAATGAGAAAGTAGTAAAGTTAATTGAAGTCAGTGATTATGTTAGGCTTCTAACCAGTGAATCCTAAGGTTCGATTTTGGTTTGCAATGATTGCCATCTTTGAGGAATTAAATTCTAATTGGTTGAGAGATATTTTCATAAAGTTAAAGTGTGGTTATACATATTTGCTTGGTCTCTTGATGTGAGTTGGGTGTAGGTCGCCTAAAAATCATGAAATGCAAATTTCAGGTCTGTTTAGGCAACCAACCAAGTGAGCATGCGTTGCTTTTTGGTGATCTGATGATATAATTAATTGAGAACTACTACAAAAAGTAATTTTGGTGCGAAATTTATCTACGCCACCGTGGTTACCAAATACAGAAAATAACATCTATCAGCACATATTCATAGACCGGTCTTTGTTTCAGGCATGTTTTCAAGTTGAAGAATGGAGCCTAATAAATATGATATAGCTCAATTTGCAATTCCATATTTAAATTTCCAAAGAAGATGATACTTTTGGTGAGGTTTGGCTGCATGTATGAGACCGAATGCCTATCAGGCACGGATCAAAATCAATTCCATGTGTTTTTACTTTTTAGGACTATCAAGGAATTGAATTCTCTCTCCTCAGAATGCCTTCAGGTTCTTAAACTTCCTAACTTCATCACAAGTGCATTTCTTGTAGGCTGGAAGGTTAACAATTTGAACTTTCTGGTTCTTTGACATCAGCAAATACACTTACAATAAAAAATTGCTTCAACTACAATGCAGCTCCGGAATAACATATTAACATATAAAAAATAGTTTGGCAAGGGAGCATGGCTGCCTCAGGAAGTATTTGTACTGGTAAGGGGAACTGGATTCCTCACAATGTGTAATTCAAAAGCTACCTCATTTGTCTTGCTTGATTAACTTCATTGTTAGTGATTTCTTCATTTGATGGAAAAAAGGTCAAAACCACTATTTGACTCTCCTATCATGTATAATAAATTCTTATCACATTGTCTCATGTATAAATCCTTTGTACTGATATCTATTTTGCATTGAGCAAGTACATGATGCGTGCAAAGTGCTTGCTTATTCTACCAATCTAGAGTATCAATTTACATTAAAATACCACTTTTACTATTGCTTATGAAGCTCTTTGCAGGGAAGATAAACACCCATTTACTTATTTACCTTTGAAAAAAAATGAAGATACTCTTTTAACTTAGGAAACATTTATTTTCAACAGAAATTTCAAAAAAAATATATGATTTACGATTAAGGATTCACCATCAAAATTTTGCAAGACTATTGACTCGAAAACGAAACCAGTGCGTGGCATGCCGGAGGCGTGCCCCCACACTCTAGTACTTTTCTAATTAGCACATGATCGGGCTTGGAATACCAGCCCACTGCTATATACTCCCTCCGTCCCAAAATATAAGGTCATGAAGAGTTCAAATTTTGTACCAAAATATAAGGTCCTGGAGGGATATGACAAAATTAAATGAGGTTGGTGAGTAGGTGAAGAGTTGGTAGGTAGTGTAAAAGGAGGGGTATAGAGGTCATTTCCTCCTCATGTTGTTTCCTAAGTTTGAACCATTCAAGACCTTATATTTTGGGACGGAGGGAGTACTACATAGCTTCGCTCCACAACTGAAGCAAAGAGCTAAATTGCAATCTTTGGCATTGCGGTAGCAGAGTTGAATTGGTTACTATCTCGAAAGGTGTGTATTGTTTTTTTTCAAATAAGCTGTTATATTACTTTTGACAATAAACTACCAACATCATATGATAGAATTGGATGTGATACCAATGGCCGAGCCCACCAGCTTGGCTGTGGCCAGCCATGACCAGGCTCAGTTGAGTCACCTTAGTATGTTTGATTTCATTTGGCACTAGAGCCCAGCCCAGCAATTTTTTCTGTTTGATTTCATTAGCAGAGCCAGACCCAAGGCCAAAATCACCCACTGTCGCGCTCAAAAGAGCCCACCAGAGCTTGGCGCGTGCCTAGCTCTCAAAAAATGGAGGAGGAGCGTGCGGTGGGGTGCAGGAGAGAGAGACGACGATTTGCATTGGGGAACCAGGCTGAGAAACGGTGAAAAGCAATCAAACACAGGCCGGTGCAGCTGGGGGGCTCAGGCCACCCAAAATGCCCCACATCAAACGCGCCCTTTAAAACCCACTGATATCATACTATTTGTTGGAATTAATGTTACAAAACGATATCATTATCTTATTTTATTTTTTATTAATATCATGGTTCAACATTTTAAATACATGGTTTCAGCATTTGTAACATAATTTCAACATTATATTAAAGAACAAAGTGATTTGTGCTATGCGTTACTAGGCTATAGTAGGCCGTGCGATGCTAATACTACCTCTGATTTTAAAACACCGACAGAAGGAAACCTAGGCTATTTAAAACTACCACTACTGTTGGAAATGACATATAAATAAAAATGGAGGTAGTACAACTTACGGTTGATGGATGTATAGGTGTGAAAATGGATTGAACAAGATACCTTTCGGTGATCTTGGTTACGTGTTAATATAGGGTGAGAATAGTCCTCATCGTGGCTTGTACAAGGAGTCAAGATTACAACAGATGTATCTCATCCTATCCTAACTACTTTACTTGTACAACACACCAAGAATACTCACGCCAACATATCCTATCGTCTAACACCCCTCCTCAATCTCAGTCACTCTTGAGGTTGAGATTCTATTTGAACTGACAAAGTTTTGTAACTGGTAATGGCTTGGTAAATCCATCTGCAACCTGATCACCAGAATTAATAAACCTGATTTCTAGCAGCTTTTGTGCAACTCGTTCACGAAAGAAGTGAAAATCTATTTCAATGTGTTTTGTTCGAGCATGGAAAATAGGATTAGCAGAAAGATAGGTGGCGCCTAAATTATCACACCACAACTGTGCTCTTGGAGGGTGTTGAATCTTCAACTCATTTAGAAGCTTCTGCACCCAAAGTATTTCAGCTGTAGCATTGGCCAGAGACTTGTATTCTGCTTCAGTAGACAAGCGAGACACAGTTGCTTGTTTGTGTACCGTCCAAGAGATCAGATTCTCACCAAGGTAAACGGCAAAGCCACCAGTAGACCTTCTATCATCTACGCAGCCTCCCAGTCAACATCGGAAAAGGCACTGATCATTAAGGAACTTGATCTCACAAGTTTAAGCCCTAGGTTTACTATCCCTTGTACATAGCGTAGTATTCATTTAACAACACTCCAATGAGATGTTGTAGGCGCATGCAGAAATTGGCAAACCTTGTTTATTGAGAATGATATATCGGGTCGTGTCGAGGTCAAGTACTGTAATGCACCAACTACACTTCTGTATTAGTTGAATCAACTGGTCCAAGCTTCTCTCCTGAGTGGATGCTCGATTTCTCAACACTTGACATAGGTGTATCCATTGGTTTACATTTATCCATACCTGACCTCTTAAGCACATCACGTGCGTATCTCTCTTGTGACATCAGTAACCCATCCTTCCCTCGTTTCACCTCAATTCCCAAGAAGTAATGAAGATCTCCCAAATCCTTTGGGGCAAACTCTTCCTTTAGATCCGCAAGCAATGCATTTACTGCTTCTAAGGATGAACTGACCACAATTATATCATCAACATATACTAGAACAAACATTTAATGGCGCCCTTTATTATAGTACAAAAGGGAGGTATCAGCTTTGGAAGGAACAAAACCAAGTGCAACTAATTTACCACATAACCTTCCATACCAGGCTCGAGGTGTCTATTTCAAACCGTAGAGTGCTTTATCCAATTTGCAAACATTATCTGGGTGTGCTTCATCAACATAACCGGGGGGCTGGCTCATGTACACCTCTTCTTCAAGAATTCCATGAAGGAATGCATTCTGCACATCAAGTTGTCGTAGACACCAATCTTTTGATACAGCTAAGACAAAATAAGACGTATAGTGGCCGCCTTGAAAACAGGACTAAAGGTGTCTTCATAATCAATTCCATACCTCTGCTTGTAGCCTTTCGCAACCAGCCGTCCCTTGTATTTATCAATGGAACCATCTGATTTTCTTTCGACCTTCCAAACCTATTTGCATCTAATGATATTGTTGGCGTTTTCTTAACCTCAATGCTAGGCGTTGTGGTAGCGAGAGCGTGTAAGAGACACCCGGGTACACTGACGAGTGCGAACGAATCCGCAAGCGCACGGATATATCGTTGCAGCACTTCTCCCTCGGAGAATGAGTATTCCCGTCGGGTTTCGTTCCTAGGACGGGAGAGTAACTGAAGAGAGTCTATCCAAGGACACCAGCTACTGCTGGGATGGGTAAGGATATGAGAAGCACTTTCTTAAGGAAATCAACTCTCAAGATGGATCTATCCGATATTAGTCCTCCCCGCGGGGCGCCAACCCATCCTAACTTTTTAGGGAGAGGCCAATGTACTGGCAACGAGGTGCAACTCGGTACGCAGGCGCGGAGGGTTCCAAAGGGTCCAACAGGCTGTCACCACTGCGGCCTACCTCTATCGTTACGCGAACGCACATGGTCTTCGTAGGATAACCAGAGCCCAGACACCATGTCTGCACTCCTGATAACTACTATAGTGCGGTTACATCTGTCGACACGCTAACAACACTATAGCAACCTGTATAAATACGGAACCACGAACTAGAGAGAGAACGGATCAAATCATACTAGTCATGAAGTTACAGAGCAGCAAGAAAGGTTTGGATGCAAACAAACGAGATACAACAAACTTACTCAGCTAAACAGGATCAGAGCGTGCAAACAGATACTGGAACTAGAGAACTAGCTCTAAAGGATCAAAGCCTTGTGTTCCGAAGAACACAAGCCTCTAACTTATGAACGAGCTAAGAACACAAGAACATATCATTCATGCATGATGTCCACCATAGTCTAAATAAGAAATGCTGAAATACTCACTTTGGTCTAAATGAAGAACAAGCATCCATGAGGACATCAACTCACTCCTCACTTCTACTCTATCTCTCAACTAATCCTATTCTAGATCTCTTCTCAACCCCATTCTACCACATAGAGGTGAGAATCACCTCACATGGGCAGAATTAGAGAGAGGGAGAGAGAGCTACACAAGAGAGAAGTGGAACTTGAGAGCTTGGAGGTGTGTGTGAAATGAGGCCCCCCCCTCTATTTATAGGCAAGGGAGTGACTTGCTCCGGGGCTCCAAATGCTCCAAAACACCTCAGGATGCAGCCAAGAGCCAATGGCAGAGAGCCACGTGGAGGGCCAGGATGAACTGACCCTAAGTCGGTTCGGCCGAACCTAGGGTCGGCCGGCCCCCTCGGGTGGCTCCCTGGCCCGTGCTTCCTCTGGCTCACTTCCATGTGGGCCCTGATGCCCCTCCTCCGTGCATGGCACGTTTCCTGGCGGTTTAGTTAGTAAAGTGGGCCCATGGATCCATGTGATGCTGACGTGTCAGCGTGTGATTCGTCGAGAGTTCTTCACATGGATTGGTGACATCATGGATCCAGGAGAATCCATGTGGCAGCCCCTCATTAGCTAGCACTTGAGTGCCTTGGATTGGAGTGGAGTGAATGTGCATGGATTCCTTTCATTTCTATGCTAAATACCTGCATTCGAATAGACATCGACACTGGTGGAAAGTATTAGTTTAAGCTCCTATTCTAGTGTGGATGTGCAATTCATGCTTCAATTTGAAGGAGTTGACGGCCATGAAAATGGTACTTAACAGTCGTCAACAACACCCCCACATTTGACCTTTGCTCGTCCCGAGTGAAGGGGAAACAAAGCCAAGTGGGTCATGAATACCAAAGAGTAAGACAAACATAAGAGATATTCCAAGTCATACCTTGCTACTGTGAACCTCTGTGGAGTGGCTATCATGTCTCCTTGGGTGATTGAAAAGTAGAACAGCTGTGAATCAAGTTACTTATGCACCTGATGATAAACACCTTGGGGTTTTGCAAAGTTTTTTTTTCATGAACAAAGCTCTTGGCAGCTTCCTCATTTGATTCTCTCATATCGCTCAATGTGTATATGTCCTTACCAAGGTATTATTGTCTTTCTTCATCCTACTTCTAATGATGGCTATATGTGGAGCTTGTTGGCGGTCAAATATGACACCCCTAAGGAACTTGTTACACTTTGGTTTCGGCTTTAATTCGGAACTAACTTGCCACTAGGCATACTAATGATGTAACAAGTTCGACACGAGCATGTGTTTTTGGAGTGTGTTGTTTACGCGGGATTTTAGCGCTTAAAGGACACTTCCGGGCGAAGTTCATGAAGCACCTTATGAGAAGATAATGAAGTCCGGCACAAGTCAAGACTCAAAGTGAACATGACTCCAAATGCTCTAAAGGTCATCATGAGATTTGGAGATTTACCCACGAGATCAACTCAACTTGGGAGATATTCGCGTAGCCCAGAACAGCATGATCTTCCAATGCAGATTCGGCGACCCAAACGGACTCTAATGGCAAAATGTTGAATACCAAAGTTGTGCGCCTTGTCGAGAGCTTCTATTTGAACATATGGAAAGTCCAATTCGGATCAAGAAGCTAGGAGATATGGCCCCCGAAATGTCAGCTGCGCAGACAAGTCCGAAATCAGACAGATTATCTTCCGAGGCCGATTTGGGGATCTTATCTTCGTTTCCAAGGAAGGAAATGAATACCAAATTTAAAGATAATTTCATTCCATACAATTTAGACACTGAATTTGCAATATTTGGAGTCCGGACATGGGAGATATGACATCAGGAAGGAAGGGCTGCGAATCAGGAAAATCTGGACGAGGCAGATTTTATGGAAACCAAGTTTGCCTCTCTCCCAAGCAAGATCTCGTGCAAGGCAAGGTGGAGCACGCCCCAAGGCTCCCCAAGGACATAAATACAACCCCCTAGGCGCCCAAGGGGGGTGTTGGATCAATTCAACTTTTAGAGCCACATAGAGGAGAAAGGAGGACACCTGGAAACCCTAGCAAGGCCCCTCCGGCACCGCCACAAGATCAAGAGCAAGGAGGAGATTGGATCTTCAAGGGAGAAAACAAGGCGGAGAGCATCTTCCTCGTCTATCTTCATCTACTTCGGAGGATTCTACACCATGTCTCGCGCTACAATGTGTAACATTATGGGGTAAAATCCTTGTATGTCCTTGGGGTTGAAGGGAGAGCTTGAGTTGTAATCACCGAACCTATGTTTTGGATCTTTTTGCTATCATATTCATGTTGATGGTGCTTCAATCTTAATTGCCGGCTGGCTTGCTTTGGGTATGCATCGCTCGTAGCTTCACATATCGTGTTCCTTTTGTTCCTTATTTGATTACCGTCGTGTAGTGACATGTACGCGGGAGGGAAAGCATATCGAACTTGGTTCACACCCCTTAGTTTTGCATACCTAGATCACATCAACATCTTGTGCACCTATCGTTCGACCACGGATTACCCTCGTGTAGTGACTAGTATGCGAGAGGGAAAGGGTCGGACTCGGTGCACCTTTACCTTTGATAGTTTAGATCGGTTCGTTCTTGTTAGGTGGTTACTTCTCTAAGTGATCCTAGACCCCTTGGGTAAGCTTTCTAGATTCTTGAACTCTCCATACCTTTACTCTCTTTGTTAATCTCTTTAACCTAGAGTAGATTAGTTCTTATTTATACATCATCACTTAATAAAGAGCTTTCAATCAACTAGTTTAGTGCTTAGTTGAGCGTAGCAATCCACTTGTTCCACGAATTGATAAACCTTGGGGGATACTCTAAGGGAAAAGCTACAACCGACCCGTGCGCTTACGGATCGTAATTTGGCGCGTTATCTACCATCAACAAGCTTTTCTGGCGCCGTTGCGGGGGAACAAGCTAGTTTGCTACGTTTAACTTGGTATTAATTTTGTTGATCACTAACACTAACTTTTCGTCTAGAAAAACCTTTGTTTTTGTTTTGTTTTCATTGTCTAGATGGCTCTTGTCAATCACGCCATGGAAGAAGAAGAAAAACACTAATGGAGTATGCTATCCCGCGATTGGAGGATATTAAAGTGCAAAAATCAGATTTGATACCCAAGGCTATCGAGTACGGGATCAAGCCTTGAATGATCAAGATGGTAGCATCAAACCCATTTAGAGGGGCGGAGACGGACAATCCATATGGGCACATTGAGCGTTTCACGAGGCTATGCAACATGGTACACCAAGAAGAAGTTCTGGCCGATTGGTACAAATGGAATCTTTTTCCATACTCACTTGCGGATGAAGCGAAAAGATGTCACTCATTTGCATCCTTCGAGGTGGAAGGAAATTGGACTCGATTGGTGAAGAAATTTTTTCAAAGATTCTTTCCGATAAGCAAAGTTCAAAACATGAGGAAGCAAGTGATAAATTTTGCGCAAGGAAAAGAGGAAGGAATAGATCAAGCTTGGGAAAGATTCAATGAATTAATCAAACAAGGGCCAAAGCTTGGGTTCTCCGATGATGTACTCTTGCATACTTTCTATTTTTCTCTAACCCCCGAATGCATGCGGTATGTTCAAATGTGTGTAGGCAGAAATATTATGGAGAAAACACTCACGAAAGCCACCAAACTACTAGAAACAATAAGCAAAGGGGTGGCCGAGCAAAGAGATAGGGGAGAACATATTCCGGGAAGCGTTGAGCAAGAAACACGTGTGGTGGTACTTGCTGGAATTTCTAGAAAAGAAGCCCCGGAAGTGAAGGAAGAAGAAACAAAACAAGAAAAGATTGAAGGAGCAACCCACAATGGAGGCAACAAAATTTGCAAGCTAGAAGAGGAAAAAGGAAGAAGTTTAGCGAAGGCAAATCCGCTAAAGGAGTTCGAACAAATGGATTGGATCCCGATTGACTTCGAAGAAATATACAACAAGAGGAGACCATACCTGAACCAAAAAGAATCCGCGAGAGCCATAGAGTTGAACTTTCCAAAGGAGAGACACTCGGGGTACGAGATAGACAAAGAATCGACCGGATAAATTATTCAAAGACTTTTCAATAAGGAAGAAGAGGTAGATCCGGATCACATTGCCGAAGTAAAGAAGATTATGGGAGTGAAGCCGGAGGCCTCGCCAAATGCACACCTAGTCGAGGTGTACGTGATAGGAGTCGATCATGTCGAAGGTACTTCTCTACCAACACCTCACATAAGTTGCACCATTAATGGGGAGAAAATTTGCAAAGCTGTATGTGACATCGGAGCCCATGTAAGTGTCATGTCTTCCAAGATTTATTATGAGCTTTTTAGTAAGATTTTAAATCTAGCTCCAACACAAATAAAATTGATCGTGGGAGATGGTAGAACAACAAGACCTTTAGGTGTGCTTAGAGATTTAGATGTTGCTATCTCGGGTAAAATTATTCCAACCGACTTTTTTGTAATTGATGTTTATCATGATGAACATGATGATATAATTCTTGGTAGGCCTTTTCTTAAGTTGGTCAATGCCGTTCTTGGTGCCGGAAAGGGTAGAGTTACTATTGATCTAGATGGAACTAAACTCACATATGATTTTCTACCAGCTTCTCGTATTGCTTTACCTCTACCTCTTGATAACGAAGAGGTAGAGGACCTTCGTTTTGTTGATACTTTTAGGAATCCTCTCCAACGAGCAATGGAGAATGATGCTATTTATGATGATCAAGACAAGGAACTAGCGGAAGCAACCGAGGAATTGAAGGCACAAGAAGGAAGCTTGGAAGAAGAAAGCTTTGAAGATATTGGAAATTTGCAACAACAAGAACCCGAAGCACCCGATGTTGAGTTAAAGCCACTTCCCAAGGGATTAAAGTATGAATTTTTGGGAGCTGATAAGACGTACCTGGTGATTGTGAGCGATGAATTGAGTCCGGAAGAGATGGAAAAGTTGCTGAATTTATTGAGAAGACATAAGAAGGTGATTGGGTATGCAATAAGTGACTTGAAGGGTATTAGTCAAGCCTTTTGCACCCACCGCATACCACTCGAAGAACAATGCAAGCCTGTTGTTGAGCATCAAAGAAGGTTGAGCCATTCCATGCGCGAGGTGGTGAAGAAGGAGGTGATCAAATTGTTGGATGCCGGAATAATATACCCCGTGCCACATAGTGAATGTGTGAGCCCGGTGCATTGTGTACCAAAGAAGGGAGGAATAACGGTTGTGAAGAATGCGAAGGAAGAATTGATACCACAACGGGTCGTGACCGGGTGGAGAATGTGCATCGACTATAGGAAGTTGAACAAGGCAAAAAGGAAGGATCACTTTCCGCTACCATTTATCGATGAGATGCTTGAAAGGTTAGCCAAACATTCCCACTTTTGTTTCCTTGATGGATACTCGGGGTTCATGCAAATTCCTATCCACCCGGATGATCAACACAAGACAACCTTCACATGTCCGTATGGAACTTTTGCATATAGAAGGATGCCATTTGGTTTATGTAATGCCCCGGCCACTTTTCAAAGATGTATGATGGCTATATTCTCGGATTTTATTGAAGAAATTATGGAGGTATTCATGGATGACTTCTCGGTGCATGGTACGTGTTTTGAAAGTTGCTTGGAAAATTTGGAAAAAGTCCTTAAAAGGTGTGGAGAAATTGACTTGGTGCTTAATTGGGAGAAGTGTCACTTTATGGTGAAACAAGGGATAGTCTTGGGACATATCATCTCCGAGAGAGGAAAAGAGGTGGACAAGGCTAAGATTGAAACGGTTGAAAAGTTACCACCCCCGACAAATATCAAATCGTTAAGAAGCTTTCTCGGACATGCTGGATTTTATAGGAGATTTATAAAGGATTTCTCGAAGATCACCAAGCCATTGACATGACTTCTCCAAAAAGATGTGGAATATGACTTTGATGAAGAATGCTTGCATGCCTTTCGAACATTGAAGCAATCTCTCATAAGCGCACCAATTATGCAACCACCCAATTGGAATCTACCATTTGAGATAATGTGCGACGCAAGTGATTATGCTGTTGGAGCCGTTCTTGGACAAAGGAAGGAAGGGAAGGTACATGCAATTTATTATGCAAACAAAACTCTTAATGAAGCTCAAGTGAATTATGCGACTACGGAGAAGGAATTGCTCGCCGTGGTGTTCGCGTTTGAAAAATTCAGATCCTATATTGTGAACTCAAAGGTGATCGCGTATACCGACCACGCTGCAATCAAGTACCTTTTGTCCAAGAAAGATGCCAAGCCACGATTGATTAGATGGATTCTACTATTACAAGAGTTCGATGTGGAAATTAGAGACAAGAAAGGGTCGGATAATGTTGTAGCCGACCACCTATCAAGGATGCATCATGGAGATGATGGGACACAAGTAATTGAAGATAGAATGAAAGATGACCATCTATATTGAGTACTTGATAGGAGAGGATGGATGAATGATATTATAAGGTGCTTACGGAAGATGCCATTAGATCACTTGGATAAAAATGTTAAAAGAAGGGTAATTGCCGAGAGTAGAAAATTTTATTGGGATGCACCATACCTATATAGATTGGGAGATGATGGAGTGCTGAGAAGATGCATACCGCGGGAACAAAGAGAAGAAATTCTAAGAAAATGCCACTCATCAGAGTATGGAGGTCATTATGGACACTTTAGAACGCAAGCAAAGGTATGTGCAAGCGGATTCTATTGGCCTGAGATGCATGAGGATGCAAAAAGGTTTGTTACAACTTGCCCATAATGCCAAAGGAGTGGAAATATATCACAAAGGAATGCAATGTCGCTGAATTATAATTTGCAAATTGATCTATTTGATGTTTGGGGCATCGACTTTATGGGACCTTTTGTGAACTCGCATGGATATGAACACATCTTGGTCATATTTGATTATGTATCAAAATGGGTTGAAGCAATTCCATGTCGGAAAGCATCTATGGAAGAAGTTATTCAAATGATCAAGACGGTGATATTCCCTCGATATGGTGTTCCTAGAATTTTAATAAGTGATGGTGGGTCACACTTTATTGGCAAGGATCTCAAAAGATGCTTGGCAAAGTTGGGAATCGAGCATAGGGTCTCCACGGCCTATCATCCACAAACAAATGGCCAAGCGGAAACATCGAACAAGCAACTCAAAGACATCCTCAAGAAGACGGTGACTAAAGGAGGAAAAGATTGGTCAAAGAAGCTAGACGGAGCATTATGGGCATACCGGACTGCGCATAAAACACCGATAGGTATGACCCCTTATCAATTTGTCTATGGAAAAACATGTCATTTGCCGGTAGAACTAGAGCACAAAGCTTATTGGGCAATAAAGGAGATGAATCTTGATATTGATGCGGCACGAATAAAGAGGAGGATTCAAATAAGTGAAATTGAAGAGCTAAGATTGAAGGCATATCACAGCGCTAGCATCTATAAAGAAAGGATGAAGAGATGGTACGACAAAAGATTGCATAAGAAGGAATTCAAGGAAGGAGACAAGGTCCTACTATACAATTCTCGATAAAAGGTCTTCGGCAAGGGAAAATTGCAAAGCAAATGGGATGGACCATACGTCGTACACTCGATGTCACCATCGGGAGCGGTAACAATCATGGACGTCAAGGGAGATCAATAAGTTGTGAATGGACAGCGACTCAAGGTATTCCTAGAGCCCGACATTGTGCCCATTAAATACATTGATGTCTACACCTTGGATGGTGACCCAGATCGTCAAGACTAGCGATGAAAACAAGGTAAGTTTGTAAATAATTTTTATTTTTTTATGAACATTCCACCTTTACCCCTTACTTATTTTATGATGAGGACGTCGTATGTTTTAAGTGTGGGGGGAAGGTGTGATCTCTTGGTTTTTTCTAGTTGAGTTGTTTCCTTTTAAAAAAAATAGTTCGATGATGTGATTTAAATTAGTGTGGAGTCAATAAAAACAACATCCTTGTGCAAGTTTTTCCTTCTCCTCTACTTGTTGGTTTGTTCTTTACCTTTATTATTTGAGCATGAGTAATGAGCATTAATGTTTACCGTGGTTCTTAATGGAAGTTGCCTATAAAGTACCCATACTCTACTTTAATCTAGAACCTCACTTTGACTTTGCTATGAGTAAGAATAAAATTGGAGGCTTTTTATTTCTGAAAATTTATGAAAAACCCTTGCAATAAAGGTTAGCATCTCCTTTTTCCAAGTCGAGAGACAATCATATCCTATACAAGGCCTATATTATATATACTCCACCATAAGTGTTGTTAGCATGATGAATTAGGTTAGGACTTTTCTCTATTGGGAGATCTAATTTCGAGCAATGATCATGTCCTTGATATTATATCTTTTATTGCTAGCCTCGTCATATATTCGGTAACGGGAACTTCACATTGAATGCCCCGTATATCGCCGGATTCCATACCCAAACCATATACATCTTTTTATCATCTTATTCCTTGAACACAACCCATGTCCGAAGATTCGTTCCATTTTTAGGCAAGGATTTATTTAAAATTCAGATTGTGATTCATATCAAAGAGGCGAGCGAAAAACTTCGGAAAGAGATCAAGATGTCAAGAAAAGAGAATAGAAAAAAAATAACATGTGTGTGTGCGCATAAAAAAAAGAAGAAGAGAAGAAAGAAAATAAGAAAAAGGAAGAAAGGAGAAAAAGGAGGAATTCAAGGCAAAGCAAGGAAGATATATTAATAGATGATGAATCAAATGAAGATAAAGAGAAGTGCAAGGAAGGATGCGTCAATGTTGAGAACGAATCTTCAATATTCCAATCATGTGCAATCTGACATCGAGGACATCATTAGTGCCTTGAAGTCATTATTCTTTTTCCCTTTGCACATGTCCACCATTCTAAATCTTCTCATCCTTGATACCCTTACATTATGATTTAATTCTCATGATCATTGGCTCGGAAGGTGAACGACCACTAGAGGATTTTCTTAGCTTGATAATACTTGTGTTAACTTCACTAGCCATACCCATAGCTCCACCTTACATTATAAATGAGAGACTTGTGGGAGGTGAGAGTTTATGAACTATCTAGAATAGCCACTTTAAATGAGCGACATGTGAGGACTTGGAGAAAGACTTTGTCTAATACTTGTTGCAGAAATTTTATTTTAAACTCGTGGAAAACCCTCCAATGGAAGTAAGAAAGTAAGTATGGTTGGATTTGAGGATCTCTAGTAAAAGGAATGAGTTGTGAGGTAAGTCTTGAATTGACAATCTTTCTAAATGCCCATGTTTATGTCGTGATCATTGCTTTCATGTTTCTTATATTAAAGATGAAGGTTTAACTAACTTATAAGGAAAGGTGAGATGAAGCACATTTCAACTCCATGGATGAATGACTTTTGCAAGCAACTTGCTCGAGGATGAGCAAGATCTAAGTGTGGGGGAGTTGTTGGCGGTCAAATATGACACCCCTAAGGAACTTGTTACACTTTGGTTTCGACTTTGATTTGGAACTAACTTGTCACTAGGCATACTAATGATGTAACAAGTTCGACACGAGCACGTGTTTTTGGAGTGTGTTATTTACGCAGGATTTTAGCGCTTAAAGGACACTTCCGGGCGAAGTTCATGAAGCACCTTATGAGAAGATAATGAAGTCCGGCACAAGTCAAGACTCAAAGTGAACATGACTTCAAATGCTCTAAAGGTCATCATGAGATTTGGAGATTTACCCACGAGATCAACTCAACTTGGGAGATATTCGCGCAGCCCAGAACAGCATGATCTTCCAATGCAGATTCGGCGACCCAAACGTACTCTAATGGCAAAACATTGAATACCAAAGTTGTGCGCCTTGTCGAAAGCTTCGATTTGAACATATGGAAAGCCCAATTCGGATCAAGGAGCTAGGAGATATAGCCCTCGAAATGTCAGCTGCGTAGACAAGTCTGAAATCAGACAGATTATCTTCCGAGACTGATTTGGGGATCTTATCTTCGTTTCCATGGAAGGAAATGAATACCAAAGTTGAAGATAATTTCGTGCCATATAATTTAGATACCGAATTTGCATTATTTGGAGTCTGGACGTGAGAGATATGACATCGGGAAGGAAGTGCTGCGAATCAGGAAAATCTGGATGAGGCTGATTTTATGAAAACCAAGTTTGCTTCTCTCCCAAGCAAGATCTCATGCAAGGCAAGGTGGAGCACGCCCCAAGGCTCCCCAAGGATATAAATACAACCCCCTAGGCGCTCAAGAGATGGTGTTGGATCAATTCAACTTTTAGAGCCACATAGAGGAGAAAGGAGGACGCCCGGAAACCCTAGCAAGGCCCCTCCGGCGCCTCCACAAGATCAAGAGCAAGGAGGAGATTGGATCTTCAAGGGAGAAAGCAAAGCGGAGAGCATCTTCCTCGTCGATCTTCATCTACTTCGAAGGATTCTACACCATGTCTCGCGCTACAATGTGTAACATTATGGGGTAAAATCCTTGTTTGTCCTTGGGGTTGAAGGGAGAGCTTGAGTTGTAATCACCGAACCTATGTTTTGGATCTTTTTGCTATCATATTCATGTTGATGGTGCTTCAATCTTAATTGCCGACTGGCTTGCTTTGGGTATGCATCGCTCGTAGCTTCACATATCGTGTTCCTTTTGTTCCTTATTTGATTACCGTCGTGTAGTGACATGTACGTGGGAGGGAAAGCATATCGAACTTGGTTCACACCCCTTAGTTTTGCATACCTAGATCACATCAACGTCTTGTGTTTCTATCGTTCGACCACGGATTACCCTCGTGTAGTGACTAGTACGCGAGAGGGAAAGGGTCGGACTCGGTGCACCTTTACCTTTGATAGTTTAGATCGGTTCGTTCTTGTTAGGTGGTTACTTCTCTAAGTGATCCTAGACCCCTTGGGCAAGCTTTCTAGATTCTTAAACTCTCCATACCTTTACTCTCTTTGTTAATCTCTTTAACCTAGAGTAGATTAGTTCTTATTTATACATCATCACTTGATAAAGAGCTTTCAATCGACAAGTTTAGTGCTTAGTTGAGCGTAGCAATCCACTTGTTCCACGGATTGATAAACCTTGGGGGATACTCTAAGGGAAAAGCTACAACCGACCCGTGTGCTTGCGGATCGTAATTTGGCGCGTTATCTACCGTCAACAGAGCTCAGGGTAGGATAAAAGATAAAGCATACTTGCATCACATATATTGCAAAGTCAAAGACTGGATCCACAGAGAAAATCAAATCATACCATCAGATCAAGATGTGCACCGGTATGGATATGGTGAGTATGGTAAGGTGGATACTAGGCCCGGAATGGGTGCTAGATATTACCATACATACATGATGAGAACTGTGGGTTGATGGTAAGGTGGACACTAGCCCTGGAATGGACACTAGCTATTACCATCAAAGTTATGGAACTCCTTTTTGCATGACCATCTCTCTCCTTTTTCTCCTTTGTTTGGGACATGGGCTATTCTTTCTTTCTTTTTTTTTCTTTTTTTCATGATTTGAGCATGTCTCTCTTTCTTTTTTTTGCATATAGCCCATGTTTCTTTTGAAGGATACTTTTGGAGGGAGATGTCACACCACATATGGAGCTTTATTTTTATAAAATGGATGAATGATACAATGCTAACTTCCTGTGTAGAAGCATAGCAAGGGGAAATAGGTGGGGTGCACATGAATCTTGATCATGAAAGTAATGAAAAGAATTCTCACAAGAGGCACAGAATTTGACAAAACTCAATGCAATAACAAGCAGCATAAGAGTATAAGGTTTTCAACTATGAAGGTCATATGGCTTTGGTAGGACGGTGACATATCAAAGAGGAGCTTTTCCAAGAGGTTTTGTGTTTTCAAAAATAAATAACCCAAGAAAGTTTAGTCATCAGAGCAACAGATCATATCATCAGGCCATATCATACTCGTCAATTACTTAGGTGAACATGCTTGTCCTTAAGACGGTTATTATTCACAAGCATCAGGTAGATAACGAGGAATAAAACATATGTGAGTCTACTCAGGCATCAAGCAAGCTAGGTGATCTTCAGCATCAACATTCGAGTTTTAATTTATATGAGATAGACAGTTATGCTTTATAAAACTCAGGAATGAAAGAGTGAGTTGTCGATATGCAAACCGGCGCTATGCATAGAAGCTGAACCGTGAGAGGCTCTCCATAGGAGTGAACTCGTGTGGGTCCCGTTAAGGTTCTTGTAGATGATCAATCGGCTAGCGCGGAGTGATCACAGTGGGTACGTGCGAATACATCGTGCCTGCATTGGGAGAGTCGTGGCTCTCCCCCACACTGTCTCGAACCTAGATGTCCTTCTAAAACAATCGACCAAAGTAATGACACAAGGATGGCTAGACCGGGTTATGTTGACGGTCGATATTTGCAATTTTCCCGTCAACTCCTGCAAATTTGAGCATGAATTGCACATCCACACTAGAATAGGTGCTTAAACTCATACTTTCCACCAGTGTCGATGTCTATTCGAATGCAGATATTTAGCTTAAGAAATGGGAGGAATCAATGCACTTTCACTCCACTCCACTCCAATCCAAGGCACTCAAATGCTGGCCAATCAGGGGATGCCACATGGATTCTCCTGGATCCATGATGTCACCAATCCATGTGAAGGACTCTCGACGAATCATACGCTGCCACGTCAGCATCACATGGATCCATGGGCCCACATTGCCAACTAAACCGCCAGGAAACGTGCCATGCACGGAGGAGAGGCATTAGGGCCCACATGCAAGCGAGCCAGAGGAAGCACGGGCCAGATGGCCGGCCAGAGGTTTCGGCCGACCCTAGGATCGGCCGAACCGACCTAGGGTCGGTTGATCCTCCCCGTCCACGTGCTAGTTGCTCATTGGCTTTTGGCTGCATTCCCGAGTGTTTAGGGGCACTTTGAGCCTCGGAGCAAGCCTCCTCCTTGTCTATAAATAGGAGGGGAGGGGCTCCATTTCTCACACACCACCAAGCTCTCAAGTTTCACTTCTCTCTTATGTAGCTCTCTCTCCCTCTGTCCAATTCTGCCCATGAGAGGTGATTCTCACCTCTTTGTGGTAGAATGGTGATGATGAGAGATCTAGATTAGGATTAGTTGAGAGGTAGAGTAGGGGTAAGGAGTGAGTTGATGTTCTCGTGGATGCTTGTTCTTCATGTAGATCAAAGTGAGTATTTCAGCATTTCTTATTTAGACTATAGTGGACATCATGCATGATTGATTTGTTCTTGTGTTCGTGGCTCGTTCATAAGTTAGAGGCTTGTGTTCTTCATGACACAAGGCTTCGATCCTTTAGAGCCAGAGTCGTAGTTCATTTACTTGTTTGCATGCTCTGATCCTGTTTAGTTAAGTAAGTCCGCTGTATCTCGTTTAGCCGCATCCATAACTTCCTTTCTGCTCCCAGCTCAATGATATGATCTGATTCCGATCTTTCCCTTGTTCGTGGGACCGTATCTATACGGTTGCTATAGTGTAGTTGCGGGTCGACAGACGTAACCGCATTATAGTATTTATCTGGGGTACAGACGTGGTGTCTGGACCCTGGTTTTCCTGCGAAGACCACGTACGATCGTAGCGTAGAGGTAGGTCGCAGTGGTGACAGCCTGTTGGACCCTTTGTCAACCCTCTTACGTCGCGTACCGAGTTGGGCTCGCTTGCCAGCACCTTGGAGTGTTGTCGCCCCGCGGGGATGTCTAAGACCTGACAGAATAACATCTTGAGAGCTAAGTCCCTTAAGGAAGTGCTTCTTGTATCCCGACCTATCTCAGCGAAAGCTGGTGTCCTTGGGTAGACACTCTCTGGTTACTCTCCGTCCTAAGGGAACGAAACCCGACGGGAATACTCATTCCCCTAGGGAGAAGTGCTACAACGGTGTATCCGTGCGCTTGCGGATTCGTTCGCACTCGTCAGTGTACCCGGGAGTTTCTTACACGCTCACGCTGCCGCGGCGCCCAGTGTTGAGGTTAAGAAACACCAACAAGCATTTCTAGCGCCGTTGCCGGGGACGGCTGTTGTTAACCTTCGAGCCCGTCTATCCTCATATTTATCTTTTTCCTTTTTCTTCTACCTTCACCCCCGTTACTCTTTTTGAGATATCCCTATTTGTTTTCTTTTCTTCTACCTCTACCCCCGCTACTCATGGAAGGTTATCCTCAGAGCCATCTTCGTCAAGACCCACTCTTACATCTGGCTGTAGGCTTCACCCCTCTCTCATGAAGCTAATTCAGGACCTATCCTTCTCAGAGTTAAGTCATGAGAACTCCTTTGATCATGTGAGAGACTACGAGCGTCTGATTGAAACTCAGGTAAAACCAGAGAATCACCGGATGCTCGGAAAAGAGAGTGTTTCCCGCTATCCCTCTCCGGGGAAGCACGGGATTGACACCATTGTTTTGGTAGAGACTACCTTACTTGGGAAAGGTTGAGAGCAGCTTTTTGCTCCCACTTCTTCCCAATACGACGTGTCATCTCGTTAAGGGCAAAGATTCTCTGTTTCAAGCAATGTGAGGAGGAATCACTAGGAATGGCATGGAATCGTTTCGCCTCCGCGGTGGAAGATTGCCCAGTCCTTTACATTCCCGACTAGATGTTGCTTCAGCATTTCTGGTTTGAATTGCGGAAGGATGATGCCATGAGGCTTAATGCTCTCTCCGGAGGATCCTTTGTGCACCTAGATGCTGTCGAGGGAAAAGAGATCCTGGATAATCTCTGAGATTTCAGCTCCCCTTGTATCCCGGCCAATGAGGCACCCACCAGAGGAAATGTTGAGCCACCTAGATCCATCATCAGCCGAGTCCAAGGTTTCATATCCATTCGTTCTGAGCTCTAGCTGAAGATGTCATTCCTGAATAGCAGGAGTCTAAGGGAAAGATTTCATGGCGCGAGATCTACCCTTGGGTTCCCCTCTTGTGCATCTTCTTAGACCTTCTCCCCTGAGACTTTGTCTCTTGGGAGGATGGAGAAAGTAGTCTGGAAAGAACAACCATTCCCGGCCAGGATGACTTGTTCGATCCTCACTACTAACTCCTAAGGAGGGTATGAGAGGCCTATCGTGTTTCTATGTCAAGGTTTGAGCTGAAGTGCTTTGCACTGAAGTTTCGTATAAACCGAGACATCGGTCTCTGCTTTATAATCCATTGGATTCATTCATCAGACCGAAGGAGCACGATCATTTACCAATCGAATGGAGTGCATTCACTTTCTATCTCAAGCACATCGATCGATGCCGATCAGTCAGGAGAAGCTCGCACTTCGTATCCTATGCCTGACTTGATCGATGCCCAATGGGAGGTGCACTTTCCAGCTTATCCATAATCCCCCATTGGAAGCTTAGGCCAGACTTCGAAATGTTCTCATCGCCCCGATGAGAACATCGAACCCTCTGCCTAAGGTAAGAGCGAGTTAAATCTTGCTCTTCGTTCGAACTCTGGTTCCTGATCGTACACCGGCCTCTGGAAGTCCATGCTCTATCCTCTTTGAAGGCCGAGTGTCTTTCTGAGCTTGAGTTCACCCGGAGATCGGTACCTATTGGTGAAGCACTAGCCTTAGTGTTCGATCTTTTCGTCTCCGAGTTTCGCGACCCCAGTGCTATAGTCCTCGAGTCCCATGACCACCTCAGGGAAGGCCTCGGCCTCTCTGGGATGATCATGCTTGCCCTCAGCCTCGATATATCTTTTTGGGCTCGAGTTCGTATATGCACTACCCTTGCAGATCAGAGCTTATCCTCATATCAACATTATCTGCAAGGAGATGGTCATAAGTTAAGACAGGAGATCACAAGACACCCGCATCCTGAGTACTCTTGGGATTCATCTCGTTTCCCCAGGAAGAATTATCCTTTGGGTATCTTGTGGACCGAGGTCATGCAGGAGAAAAAGTTGCCAAGATTAAGAGAAGTAGGCAAAGGACCACAGGAAGGCAGCACCATTGAGGCGACCCGAACGCTTCGTGACTACCATCAGAGGTGTCTACACTTTTGACGAACCGAGTTTGTCGCCTAGGTGATATCCCCCAGTTCTCTATGGTGATATCATGGTTTGGCCAAGGTTGGTATATAGTGGAGGATGAATTTTCAACCTCAAACTTATCCTAGCCTAAGCCTAAGCCAATCTTTCCATCTCGGGGAATCCTCCTGGGCCGTCGATGCTGAGACTTGCTGGAGCCCACACGAGAAAGGGGAGGACCAGAGGGGCCCACAGGGGGCCGGCCGAACCCAGGTTCGGCCGAAACCCTGGTGCCGCCTTTCCCCTTCTTCTTTCGTGTGTGCGTCTCGTTCTCTTCCAAAACCTTCTCTCTGCCGCCCGACGAGTTTTCGCATCGCGAAATCCATCTCCTCCACCTCACCATTCTCAGCATCACCGCATCCATGGCCGGTTACAGTTTCGCTCAGCTTCGTAGGGAGGCCTCACCCCTCAATTCAGGGGGAAGGAAGCCCCTCTCATCTCATCGACCTCAGCAACCTGGATGAGGTGATGGGGTCGCCGGAGGCCATGACTCCCGAGAGAGGCAGGAGTGTAGAGAGCACTCGCAGGATGCCCACCGATTCCCCAGTGCAGTCGTCCCGGTGAGGCTCCTCCTCCCCGCCTTCTTTCCCGGCCAGGATGGCCACCATGGGGAACAAGACTGCTGCCAAGCGCATCTTGTTCGACGATCCCCCTGGGCCACCCTTGAAGCCAGGAGAGTGCTACATTGGGTCTGACTTCAACAGCTATGGAGAGGCCTTCTGCCATACTTATGAGCAGGATGTGTGGGACGAGTTCCCGCTTCCACAGACCCGGTGCAAAATCTTCGGAGTGAAGACGACCACTGGAGGCTATGGTACACCCTACCGTAAGCCGCCTCAGTGGGAGCGAGTCCTCACCAAGATCATTGCAGACATCCGGGTAAATGGCGCCAAGAAGACCCCGGCCCTAGCAAAGCTAGCAAATAGACTAGCTGAACTGTTCTTAGAACATGAGAAGCTCGTTGAGGAGCTGGCTAAGCAGAGGGACGAGTACCGTGAGCTCAGGCGTGAGTATCGCCAGCTGGAGGAGGACATGACCCAGAAGCTGCAGAGGTTAGCGATAGCTGAGGGAGAGGAGCAGATCTTCTCCGAGTAGTGGGGATTAGCCCCAGCTTTAGTTCATTAGGCGCTAGTCTAGGTCTAGGTTTGATTTCCCTTTGTTTCCCTTTATTCCATTTATTTCCTTTGCATGTGTGTAAGCGCCTATTCATTTTGTTTGAAACATTTGAATTTGAATAAAGTGGCTCACCGGTCATGTAACCCGGTTTAGCCACCCCTTGTGTCATTACTTTGGTCTCTTTGATTTAGAGGACATCTAGGTTCGAGGTAGTGTGGGGGAAGAGCCACGACTCTCCCAATGCAGGCACGACATTTCCATACGTACCCACTGCGAGCACTCCGCGCTAGCCAACCGATCACTACTGAGAACCTGAACAGGACCCGCACGAGTTCACTCCTGTGGAGAGCCTCTAACGATTCATCTCTCATGCATAGAACCGGTTTGCATCTCGACAACTCACTCTCTGTCATTCCTGAGTTTTATAAGCTATATATGTCTATCTCTAAACTAAAACTCGAATGATGATGTTAAAGATCACCCAGCTCGTTTGTACCTGAGTAGACTTACATATGTTTTATTCCTTGTTATCCGCCTGATGCTTGTGAACCATAATCTTCTTAAGGACAAGCATGTTCACCTAAGTAATTGACAAGTATGATATGGCTGGATGATATGATCTTTTGCTCTGATGACTAACTCTCTAGGGGAATTTATTTTTGAAAACTCAAAACCTCTTGGAAAGGCTCCTCTTTGATATGCCTCCATCCCATTAGAGCCATATGATCTTTGTAGGTAAAAACCTTCGATTCATATGCTACTTGTTATTACTTTGAGCTTTGTCAAATTCTGTGACCCTTGTGAGAATTCTTTTCATTACTTTCATGATCAAGATTTATGTGCACCCACCTATTTCCCCTTGCTATGCTTCTACACTGGAAGTTAGCATTGTATCATTTATCTATTTCATAAAAATAAAGCTCCATATGTGGTGTGACATCTCTCTCCAGAAGTGTCCTTCAAAAAGAGACATGGGCTATAAAAAAAATGCATGCTCAAGGCATGATAAAAAAAGAGAGAAAAGAAAAATAGCCCATGTCCAAAATAAAGGAGGAATAGGGGAGAGATGAGAACATGCAAAAAGGGAGTTCCATATTATAGATGGTTATAACTAGTGTCCATTCCGGGGCTAGTGTCCACCTTACCATCAACCCGCAGTTCTAACCTTATATATGTATGGTAATATCTAGCACCCATTCTGGGCCTAGTATCCACCTTACCATACACACCATAACCATACTGGTGCACATCTTGATCTGATAGTATGATTTGATTTTCTCTGTGGATCCAGTCTTTGACTTTGCAAAATATGTGATGTAAGTATGCTTACTCATTATCTTACCCTGAGCTCCACATATAGACATCATTAGAAGTAGAATGAAGAAAGGCAAATGCCTTAGTGAGGACATACACACTTTGAGCGATCTGAGAGAATCAAATAAGAAAGCCACCAAGAGTTTTGTTTATGAAAATCTTGCAAAACCTCAAGGCGTTTATCATCAGGTGCATAAGTGACTTGATTCACAGCTATTCTACTTTTCAATCACCCAATGGAACATGATAGCCACTACACAGAGGTTCACAGGAGCAAGGTATGACTTGGAATATCTCTTATGTTTGTCGTACTCTTGGGTATTCATGACCCACTTGGCTTTGTTTCCCCTTCACTTGGGACGAGCAAAGGTCAAGTGTGGGGGTGTTGTTGACGGTCGATATTTGCCATTTTCAAGGCCGTCAACTTTTGCAAATTTGAGCATGAATTGCACATCCACACTAGAATAGGTGCTTAAACTCATACTTTCCACCAGTGTTGATGTCTATTCGAATGCAGATATTTAGCTTAAGAAATGGGAGGAATCAATGCACTTTCACTCCACTCCACTCCAATCCAAGGCACTCAAATGCTGGCCAATCAGGGGCTGCCACATGGATTCTCCTGGATCCATGACGTCACCAATCCATGTGAAGGACTCTCGACGAATCATACGCTGCCACGTCAGCATCACATGGATCCATGGGCCCACATTGCCAACTAAACCGCCAGGAAACGTGCCATGCACGGAGGAGAGGCATTAGGGCCCACATGCAAGCGAGCCAGAGGAAACACGGGCCAGATGGCCGGCCAGAGGTTTCGGCCGACCCTAGGATCGGCCGGACCGACCTAGGGTCGGTTGATCCTCCCCGTCCACGTGTTGCTTGCTCATTGGCTCTTGGCTGCATTCCCGGGTGTTTAGGGGCACTTTGAGCCCCGGAGCAAGCCTCCTCCTTGTCTATAAATAGGAGGGGAGGGGCTCCATTTCTCACACACCACCAAGCTCTCAAGTTTCACTTCTCTCTTGTGTAGCTCTCTCTCCCTCTCTCCAATTCTGCCCATGAGAGGTGATTCTCACCTCTTTGTGGTAGAATGGTGATGATGAGAGATCTAGATTAGGATTAGTTGAGAGGTAGAGTAGGGGTAAGGAGTGAGTTGATGTCCTCGTGGATGCTTGTTCTTCATGTAGGTCAAAGTGAGTATTTCAGCATTTCTTATTTAGACTATAGTGGACATCATGCATGATTGATTTGTTCTTGTGTTCGTGGCTCGTTCATAAGTTAGAGGCTTGTGTTCTTCATGACACAAGGCTTCGATCCTTTAGAGACAGAGCCATAGTTCATTTACTTGTTTGCATGCTCTGATCCTGTTTAGTTAAGTAAGTCTGCTGTATCTCGTTTAGCTGCATCCATAGCTTCCTTTTTGCTCCCAGTTCAATGATATGATCTGATTCCGATCTTTCCGTTGTTCGTGGGACCGTAGCTATACGGTTGCTATAGTGTAGTTGCGGGTCGACAGACGTAACCGCATTATAGTATTTATCTGGGGTACAGACGTGGTGTCTGGACCCTAGTTTTCCTGCGAAGACCATGTACGATCGTAGCGTAGAGGTAGGCCACAGTGGTGACAGTCTGTTGGACCCTTTGTCAACCCTCTTACGTCGCGTACCGAGTTGGGCTCGCTTGCCAGCACCTTGGAGTGTTGTCGCCCCGCGGGGATGACTAAGACTTGACAGAATAACATCTTGAGAGCTAAGTCTCTTAAGGAAGTGCTTCTTGTATCCCGACCTATCCCAGCGAAAGCTGGTGTCCTTGGGTAGACCCTCTCTGGTTACTCTCCGTCCTAAGGGAACGAAACCCGACGGGAATACTCATTCCCCTAGGGAGAAGTGCTACAACGGTGTATCCGTGCGCTTGCAGATTTGTTCGCACTTGTCAGTGTACCCGGGAGTTTCTTACACGCTCACGCTGCCACGGCGCCCAGTGTTGAGGTTAAGAAACGCCAACAGGTTACATGACCGGTGGCCACTTTATTCAAATTCAAATGTTCTAAAATAAAAAGATTGCCCAGTCCTAGAAAGGAAATAAATGAATGAAGGGAAATAAACCTAGACCTAGACTAGCGCCTACGAACTAAAGTTGGGGCTAATCCCCACTACTCAGCATCATAGAGAGTCGCGTGCCCTATAGCCAAGAACAGTCGCCTCATCTTCGCACAGAGGCCACGGCGAAGGTCACACACATCATCCCTCAGCTCGGCCAGGTCCAACTTCTGCTCTGAGAAAGCAGCCCTGAGCTTCTCGTTGCTGGCTTCCAATTCCTTCATCAGTGGGGTCAGCTTGACCACTGAGGAGAGCTTAGGGAGTTGCTCGGCTGCCCGAGTCTTCTCCCTAGACCTCCTAGTGTAGGGCGGCGGTGGCAGTCCGTCGTCCAGGCCAAGGTCTTCATCCTCTTCAGACAGGACGGGTGCTGGGCGTGCTTCAGGAACCTTCTCTTTGGGCAGCGCCGGCCTTATGGTAACCGGCGGCTGCGGCGACTGAGCGGACTGTGCTGTGCTCGTCTGCCCCCGAGCTAGCGATGATCCATGTGTGCTAGGCGGAGCGAACGGCAAACCCTTGGGGCGAAGCTGAGCCGTAGTTGGCCTGCCGTATGGGCTGGCTGCCCATCTCATGTGCCTCTTCCCAAGCGAGGCGGAGCGCCTAGGCGGTGGCGTGCTCAGGATTCTCCCGCCCGATGGGATGGTGGCGAGCAGAGGAACCTCTAGGACTCCGGCCACCATCGCAAGGTCCGCTGCAGGGGCGACATCAATGGAGGGGTTACCCCCTGCCCCGGGACCGGTGGACGAGGTGGAGTCATCGAAGGGAACGACGCTCTTTCTGGCCATAAGTGCGGCGATGAGCTGAGGATGAAGAGATGGAGGAGATGGATTCTGCGCGACGCGAAACTCGTCGTGCGGAAGGGAGAGGGTTTCTGGAGGAGGAAGAGATGCACACGCGAAAGAAGAAGGGAGGCAGCGTCACCAGGGCTTCGGCCGAACTAGGGTTCGGCCGACCCTAGGTGGGCCCCTCTGGCCTTCCCCCTTCACGTGTGGGCTCAAGCAGGCCTCAAGACCAAAGGCCCAGGTGGATGCCCCGAGATGGAAAGGTTGGCTTAGGCTAAAGCTAGGATAAGGTTGGGGTTGAATAATCAACGTTTACTATATAATAACTTTGGCTAAGCCAATAGTATAACCATAGATAATCTGGGGAAACTCACCTTGACAACATACCTGGTCCATCAAAAGTGTAGAAGCCTCTGATGGGGATCATGAAGTGCTCACCGTGTCGTCACGATGGTGTTGTTTTCCTGTGGTCCTTTGCCTTACTCCTTTCTATCTTGGCAAAAAAAAATTTCTCCTGCATAGTCAGTGTTCACAAGATACCCGAAGGATAATTCTTCTTAGGGGAACAAAATAAATGAGTCCCAAGAATACTCAGAGTGCAGGTGTCTGGTGATCTCTTGTCTCAACTCATGGCCATCTCCCTTGCAGATAGTGTGATGTGATGATAAGCTCTGATCTGCAAGGTTAGTGCATATGCGAACACGAGCCCAAAGGATATAACAAGGTTAAAAGCAGGCATGATCATCCCAGGGGGCTGAGGCAGCCCTGGGGTGGTCACAGGACTTGGGAGCTGTAGCACTAGGGTGGCGGAACTCGGAGATGAAAAGATCGAGCACTGAGGCTAGTACTCCAACAACAGGAACCAATCTCCGAGTGAACTCAAGCTCAGAAAGACACTCGGCCTCCAAAGAAGATAGAGCATAGACTCCCAAAGGCCGGTGTACAATCAAGAACCAGAGTTCAGGTGAAGAACGAGATTTAACTCGCTCTTGCCTTAGGCAGAGGGTCCGATGTTCTCATCAGAACGATGGAAACATCACGAAGTCTGGCCTAAGCTTCCAATGGGAGGCTATGGATAAGCTAGACAATGCAACTCCCATTGGGCATCGATCAAGTCAGACATAAGGTATGAAGTTTAAGCTTCTCCTGACTAATCGGCATCGATTGACGAGCTTTAGATATGAAGTGAATGCACTCCATTCAATCGGTAGATGGTCGTGTGTTGGCGGTCGATTTCCGTCAACCTAGCCACTTGTTTACCTTCTATGTTGGTATTAATTTGATATTCACACTAACGATCCTAACCCCCATTATATGTTAAGTTCGCACTCGTGCATGGTTTTTGGAGTTTATTGTTTACACAGGAATCAAGAGTCTAAATGAGGACTTCCGGGTAAGGTTCATCAAGGTTTTAACGAGAAGATCATGGACCCCGGGATAAGTCAAGAAACAAGATGAACATGACTCCAAATGAACCAAGGACTAAAGCGTGAAGCCGAGAAGTGTTGAGGACCTAGACGGAAGATGCGGGAGTTCATACGCCAAGCACCCTTATTTAAACCGCGAGGAAAATGACGTCAAGGAACCACATGCTACTCGGCAAAAACTCAAGAAGTCGCGAGAACCTTCACGAAGAAAACTGGGGGCCAACCGGGCTGAAAAGGCCCTGGGCCGGTCGGCCCAGGCTGGCCGGCTTGGCCTGTTTTTGTGTCGATTTGCCGCCCCCTTTGACCTAGATGATCCTCAGGCTATTTATAGTCTCCGTGCGAAGTTGCAACTATCAAGCCATTCGTCATTCGCCGCCGAGGAGCAGAGGAGCTTGAGGGACACCACCCCAGAGAGGATGGTCATGATAGCCGTCTAGGGTTTACCTAGCCGGCGTGGGAACCTTGCAAGGAAGACCACGTCGGAGTTCCGGAGGCGTGAATAAAGATCAAGGTAGGATCCCGGTTGGATCTTATTCATGTATACACTTTTGATGGAGTTTTAATGGATCCGATTCCTAGTGATCGAGTACCTTTGTTTATGATTCTTGTTCTTGCTTTGGTGTTTTCTTCCTCAATCTATTCTCGAGATTGATTGCATGGGATGTTCTTGTAGCCGCGGTGGCTAGAGGTGCATACCCGATCTACCAAGTAGTTCAACGCACTCCTTGCATGTGTGGTCTAAGATTCAACTGCGAAGAAAGGGGAACATCATGACAGGATGTTGACACCGAGTACAGCGGGGCGACTTAGGGGGTTTGACCGAAGGTCAAGGTTTAAAGACGCTTTCAATGAGATTCACTTTGCTCTCTCTTCTATCTTGCTCGGAACTACGACATAAACACGATCTAAATCCCTCTAGATCAGTACCTCAATGCTTTCTCTTGCTACCTCTAATGATCTTAGTAGATTAGATGCATTCAAAACTTCTTAAAGATGCAAGTGTTTCTCAGTTATTAGATTGAGTCTTGCGTTACACACTGTTCCACAGATTCGATACCTTGGGTGATACTCGAGAGAAAAAGGTACTACATGATCTGTAAGCTTGCGGTGAACCTTGGCGCGTTATTGAACCGTCAACAAGCCCTTTTTCTAGCGTCGTTGCTAGGGAACAAGTATTCAAGATCCAATCTAGTATCTCATTTGTAAGTATTTTCAGTTTCTTTTTGATTTTCTTTTGCATCTATTAAACTTTGATCATCCTCAAAAACCAATCTAATCTAGTTTTTGACTAACCCTTTTTAAAGTTTTCTTTTCTTTTTAGATCTTTTGTATATTTTGTTTATCACTAACCCGAACAGGAGATGGATGGCTACCTCTCCAACAAACCGAAAAATTTTGTGGATGATCCAGAAAAACTTTACAAGCAAAGGATACGCGAAGCACGAACTAGGAAGCTGGAGATTGTAGATCCAAAAGCCGGAGCCAAAGGATCGTCGGGATCTCCAAAGGAATCATCACCTACAAGTCTGAAGAAGGAATCACCACCTCCGAGTCCGAGGAGAGATCAACCTCAACCGCCACCAATGGCACAAGAGAGGAAGATTGGGGATCTTTGCATCCCGGAGCTCATTGATCTCCCCATCCTCAACCAAGCCGACATCAGAAGACCGTTTGAGATCAAGACTTCAACCATCCGCATGGTGCAACATACACCTTTCACCGGTAAAGAGGATCCTAACCTTCACATCCAAGCATCCATTCAACTTTGTCAGACATTTACGATGGAAGGGATGGATCAAAATCAATTGAGGGCAAGACTTTTTCCGTTCTCACTTCTCGGAAAAGCCTTGCAATGGTTCTATACTCTACCGGTGGAGACGGTGCAAAATTGAGAAGCATTGATGAGAGCTTTCATGAAGGAGTACTATTCGCCGGGTAAGACTCAAAGCTTGCGTAATAAGATTGCTACTTTTGCTCAATATCCTACTGACACTATCGCGGAAGCTTTTGAGCATTTCAATGAGTACACCCGAGCCGTGGCACAACACAAGTTCCCGAAGAAGGACCTTGTTCAAAAGTTCTATCAAGATCTCAATCTAGCATCGAGGACCGTAATTGACGCATCGGCGGGAGGATCTATTATTGAGCTCACTCCGACGGAGGCATTCACTCTTTTCAAGAAGGTTGCGGATAATTATACATGGGCATCATCCAGACGCTTACTTCCGGTTCAACCCACGGGCAATGTTAAAGGTGTTTTGCAGGTTGAAAAGGAAGAACTTCTAGAAGGAAAGATTGACTCACTCATGAGGAGGTTGGAGAAGATGGAGCTAGAAAAGAAAGCAGCCCAAGACTTAAAGGCCGCCGAAGAAAGATACACGTGTGAAGAATGTGGGTAGTACGACCATGTCCAAAAAGATTATCCGGAGGAAGAAAAGGTGCTCGACTACATGAGGAAAGGAGATTTGCTGAACTTCCGCTACGGGCAAGGTAGACCTCAATTTAGTGCAAGTTCGTCTATTCAAAACACGGTGCGTCTTCGTATACAATTGAAGGACTTCATGGACGAGCAAGCAAAGATCGACAAGGACACCGTCACTAAGTTCAAGACTATGGATAAAATATTGGAGAACATCGATGGCAAGGTGACGGAGGTCGGGAGCTCCAACCATCAAGTGCTCAACATGATGAAAATGTTAGAATCACAAGTGGGACAACTTGTCGGGCACTTAACCGCTAATGAAGGAAGATTGCCGGGGCAGCCCCAAGGTCCCGAGACGGCGAAGGCTATTCAAACTCGCTCGGGAAAGGAGACGGAGGATCCCGAACTTTCAGCCGGTGCAAGGAAGCCTAAGCCAACCGTCGAAGCGGAAGATCACAGTAAGGAGAATGTGACAACTATTTCGGAGATTGCTACCGAAGAGCCGGAATTCGAAATGCCAAGTGATGACATGAAGATGCCCACGCTAAAGACACACTACTTTCGAGGTAAAGTTGATAGTCATTTTGAAAAGTTTGTGGAAGTGGTGCGCAGGTTAAGCATCAACATGCTGCTATTGGACGCTCTCTAAGTTCCTACATATTCTCGCTACATCAAAGACATACTTGCGAACAAGTATGAGGTGGCAATACTTGGGGCGGACCATGTCAAGATGTCTGAACAATGTAGTGCCGCCATCGCAAATCAAGGTCCCGAGAAGCAAAGAGACCCTGGATGTCCGACTATCCCATGTTCTATTGGCTCATTCACGTTAGAGAAGGCATTATGCGACCTTGGAGCAAGTGTGAGTGTCATGCCAAGGGATGTGTTCGAGAAGCTACACCTACCACTTGAGCCTACGGCAAGGAAGAGCCAAAGAAGAAGGAGGAGCCCAAGAAGAAGGAAGCGAAGGTGATCAAAGAAGTCGTTGCATCCGTCAAGACCAAAGAACAAAAGCCGCCTGTGAAGACCAAAATGATGACTAAGCCGGAGAATAAGCTCGTGCCCAAGACGGTGCGGAAGTGGGTACCCAAGATTGCAACACCCGCAAAGAGCGTTGATCCGAAGTGAAGAAGACAAGAAGTCTTGCCATGGACTATAAACGAAGCGCTAGGCGGGAGGCAACCCGTTCGTCGAGTCAATAATAAGCTACCGGGAGGACAACCCGATGAAGAATAAAGCTACCGGGAGGGCAACCCGGAGTATTTCCGATTTCAAGTAAGTTGGTCTTAGAATTTGCTACGCAAGACTTGGTATAAACTCTTAAGTGGTTGAACTTATTTTTGAGACATTTAATTTGCTCGGATGTTTCATTTGGATTTTATTTGACCATAAACCTATGACATGAGCCATCCTACAATTTATTTGCCTCTTATCGAGAAACCAACTCCAAAAATTCAGAACCTACCTACACCTTTCATCTTCTTCATGATGACAAGGATGGTTTGTTTTACATCATAAAAACACACGAGTAGAGCCCCATGTTGTTCCTTAGTGATTTTTAATCTTTGACGCATGCTAGGACTCACGTGAACCTAGGAAAATCGATTTTTCGTTTCATTTAACTTAATATCTACCGATTTCTCTAGAGTTAGAATTTTCTCCGAGCCCTATTTATTTTTGTTTATTCAAAACATCTCTCTCATGTTTGGACAAAATTAGAACCTAAACCCATACCCCCACGGTCAAGTCGGAGGAGCTCACTATCAATTAATGAAAGCAAGTGATCCCGGTGTAACCAAAATCAATGTAGTCGGAAAGTTTTGATTTACAAATGTTTTTTATGCCTAAAAATTCCTCTAAAAATACATTTGAACTCATTGATATCTCTGAGTTAATTTTTAATTTTTGAAATTAGAGGAGTAATTAGCATCTAAACATGATCAAGGGAAGGTTCTGAGCTTAATTGAACTTCTAATACTCCATGATGCATCACGGGAAGGCTTCATCATTGAGGCATCTTGAGCACATGCAAGGACAAGCATGGGGGGCAGCAAGGTTTGATTTCTTGCAGGATATGGATGAGAGCATGGGAGGCAAGGAAGCATGGAAGTGACACAAGTAAATGATCAAGATGGAAGACCTCATCATGCAAGAAAAAAGGAGTGGCTGAGAAGAATTGGACGGTGGAAGGCGTGGAGCACGGGTACACGGCACCATGATGAATCAAACAACAAGTGGGAGAAAGAAGAGCCAAAAAAGAGGGGCAGGGGCCCTAGGCCGGTCGGCCCAGGCCGGACGGCCTAGCCTATTTCTTCGCCCCCTGGCGTTCATCTTCCTCAAGTAAGTCATTTGCTTCATTGCTAGTTCATGTTCTTGAGTTCCCGGTCCAGAACCTCCAGAAACACCTCCGAAAAATTCGTTCTCCATTCTTGAGCTCAAAAATTCAGAAAAATACGTCACAATTCTTGCCCTTCCAGATACTTCTTTTGTGTGTATTTCTACCGGCAAGAAATCCCTGGGAGAGTTTGTTTGTGATTTGTACAGCAACAACAAAATGAGGAAGGCTTTTCGCAAGGTCCTTGGAAGGAAGACACAATCGTCATCGTCAAGCCGGCATCAACAAGTTCTTCGCGGAGGCACTCAATCTCTGAGTCGCCGCAAAGCATGGAAGAGGACGTGGCGCCATCAAGGAGCGACACCATGCTCCTTAGTGAAAGAAGAGACACGCGAAGCTCGTCCATGCGATACACCGAACCGCAAGGGCGCATGGAGGAGCCGCCCGTCCAACCTCGTCGCTTGACTCGCTCATCCACTCCACCACCGTACACTCCACGACGTTGCAAGTATGGATTTCTCATGATGACGGAGGAGGAGGAGTAGAAGCTTGGTTGCCTAGAGAAGAGGATTGTGCCCAACGTTGACTTCGATGATGATGCTCTCCAAGTGTTGGGATTTTCTCCGGATATTTATCAAATGATGGACCACCTTGGTTGGGGGCAAATTTCCGATGGAGTAGGGGTGAGCTTTCACATGGAGCTTGCCATGGAAATTCTCATGACGATGACACCGATTATTAATGAAGGAGTGCCATCCCTCTCATTTCGACTCAAGGATGATGAGCAAATAATTTCTTATGAGCAAATTAGAGAGTTGCTCGGTTTTCATAGCGAAGCCCCGGAGCAAGTTAATGTTAATGAGAGTGTATTGGAAGGATTTTGGAGTATGATTTCAGGGGAAGATAACCGGTAGAGAAATAGCATCCGGAATCCCATCGTCTGGATATTTCATTCTTGGATGAGCAAGAGGATTTTGGGAAGAATGAAGGAGTCCAAGGTCACCGACATGGAAGTTAATTGGCTTTATTCGGTGTTGATTGCAAGGCAAGCCATTGATCCATCATATATCATGATCAACTAGTGGTGTTGTGAAGCAACATCGGGGACTGGACAAATTGGTTCAGGATGCTATCTCTCTATGATAGCAATTTCTGTGAAGCCGGAAATTCCAAGGACCTCAAAATTCCTACTTGCGGGGAATTCACTTGGGATCGATTACATGAAGCAAGAAAAATACATTAGTGGAGATGAAAAGAGAGGGTACAAGGTGGCAAAAGTCAACGTTCCTCTCCCAAATATGAGGCTGAAATTATTTATTGAAGGGGGAGAGAATTGGTTGGAAGAAGGAATTCTTGTGCCGGCTAAGAAGAACAAGAGAGGAAGAATTATAGAAGAGGGATTGTCTTCCGCAGCCCAAGACCAAGGAGGGGCTGCATACCATCAACCTTATGGAGGGATTCCTATGCCACCACCCAACTACGGAAGTGTGCCGATGCAAGCATAGGGGAGTGGTGCAGCCATGCCGCCACCTCCAACATATTGTCCACCAACTTTTGTTGTGCCAAAGGAAGCATTTGTGGCATCTTATACAAGCATGCCCCAGCCCCAACAAAGTGCAGCCATCATTGGGGCGTATATGCAAAGGAACATACAAGACGTCGAGAGGATCCGGAGCCATGTCGACCATTGGCAAGAAGGAACGGCGGGGATCGCCCATCAACTTGGACGCCTTCAAATTGTGCCGCCGGATCAATTCCATGGAGGGGCCATGCAACCATATTATGAGCAAGGATTCAACGAAAGTCAACCAACGGAGCAAGAGCAAACGGATGAGGAGTGAAGAAAGAAGGAAGGGATGACGCTTTTTAAGTGTGGTTTGATTTTTCTTTTTCCCTTTTCTTTATTTTCATCTTGTGTGCGTTTATGTTTGTGTAGTATTTTCTTGTTTTTATTTAATTTCAGCATGTGTGATAGTAGTAGTTTTTTATCCATCGTCATGAATAAGTTTCACCGTTGCTTTTATGACCTTAATATGGATGGAAAATTGTACCATGTTGATATGTGATGATTGTTGCCGCTTTGCTCGATCTTATGCTTGATTTATGCATGTTGAAGCTAGTGCTCTCTTTTAATATGAATCTGAAATTTAATTAAATATTAGCTTAATCTTGTGTGGAGGTTATGATAACTCAAGTCCCATAGTTCTTTTTCGTTGCTCTCGATTTTGAATGAATCAAAGAACCTTTTTATTCTCAAAAATGTTATGCTAACCTTGTCACAAGTACCGCTTGCATTTTGCTCTACCCATCCAAAGCCCAAATTTACTTGAGTGCAAAACACTAGTATATACAAGATTTATTTTTGCGTGCATTAATTCAAGGCCTGATTTCTCTGGCCCGAGACTAAGAAGCTGGTCATTCCGTTTTTGCGTATCGTTCTTTATGCTAGCCTCTTCTATCCGTGCATTGTGAGTTTCCACATTAGGAATTTCGCAAACCTCGCCGGATATCCAACCACAAAACCCAAACATATCTTTTTCGTGTTCACCTCCTTGACCACAACCGAATATATGAGTATGGATGAATATTTTGAGGAAGATTACAAGGAAGGTGCTTCAAGTGAGTAAGGGAGACTTCCAAAAGGACCCCTAGAATATTTTTCGAGTATCTCTCTCTAAGAAAATATGAGAGCTTCAATTTCCACCTTGGCATATTTATCACCTCTTTTGCCCGAGGACGAGCAAACGTCTAAGCATGGGGGGGCGTTACCAAGGAAGTGCTAGTATAGTCTAGAGTTCAAGGGGAGCAAATAAAAAAAAGAGAAAAAGTATGATGAAAGAAAAAAATGATAAAGAAGATAAAGTATGATGAGAAAAAGAAAGAAAGAAAAATAATAATAAAGCTCTCCGGTTTTCTAGCTATGTTTAGTGCTTTTAAGTTTTCAAGAGGATTCAAGATCAAGACTCATACTCATCTTTCCAACCATGTGCAATCCGATAACGAGGACTTCGTTTGTGCCTCGGGATCACTCTTTGCCATTTGCACATGTCCTCCTATCTAAAAGGGTGTGTTCATCTCTCCCCCAGCTTGATAACATTATTTTTTCCAATTACCTTTTTGACGAGTCTCGGTAAGACCATGAGAAGCTAGTCTTGTTTTAATAATATCTCAACTATAATATCTTGGTAGGACTAAACTTTCCTATAGCTCCATATAAAACTTTCCACCATATACTTTTAGAGAGGAAAGGAGTAGAACAAGTAGGCTTGAGAGACAAGATGAGATGAGAGTACATGAGCAAAGTGCAAGATGGTTATTTTTGATCTTGGTAAAGCAATTTATATCTTTATCTCATTCTTTATTTTTCAAAATTTCTGAGATTTGTTTAAAAGTTTGAGAGCATGATCAAGTATTTGTGGAAAGAGCTTGAATGATATCTACCCTCCATAAAGATAAAAGTTAGTACATTATGTAACTTTAATGAATATAAATCTAGAGAGCATTATGTTTTCTCATGTATGATCAAGTGTAGGGTACGAACATCGAAGGGCAGCGCTGATATCCATTGAAGGCTTACTCGAGGACGAGCAAGGTTTAAGCATGGGGGGATGTTAGCGGTCGATTTCCATCAATCTAGCCACTTGTTTACCTTCTATGTTGGTATTAATTTGATATTCACACTAACGATCCTAACCCCTATTATATGTTAAGTTCGCACTCGCGCATGGTTTTTGGAGTTTATTGTTTACACAGGAATCAAGATCCTAAATGAGGACTTCCGGGTAAGGTTCATCAAGGGTTTTACGAGAAGATCATGGACCCCGGGATAAGTCAAGAAACAAGATGAACATGACTCCAAATGAACCAAGGACTAAAGCGTGAAGCCGAAAAATGTTGAGGACCTAGACGGAAGATGCAGGAGTTCATACGCCAAGCACCCTTATCTAAACCGCGAGGAAAATGATGTCAAGGACCCACATGCAACTCGACAAAAACTCAAGAAGTCGCGAGAAGCTTCACGAAGAAAACCGGGGGCGAATCGAGCCCAAAAGGCCTGGCCTGTTTTCGTGCCGGTTCGCCGCTCCCTTTGACCTAGATGATCCTCAGGCTATTTATAGTCCCTGTGCGAAGTTGCAACTATCAAGCCATTCGTCATTCGCCGCCGAGGAGCAGAGGAGCTTGAGGGACACCACCCCGGAGAGGAGGGTCATGTTAGTCATCTAGGGTTTACCTAGCCGGCGTGGGAACCTTGCAAGGAAGACCACGTCGGAGTTCCAGAGGTGTGAATCAAGATCAAGGTAGGATCCCGGTTGGATCTTATTCATGTATACACTTTTGATAGAGTTTTAATGGATCCGATTCCTAGCGACCGAGTACCTTTGTTTATGATTCTTGTTCTTGCTTTGGTGTTTTCATCCTCAATCTATTTTTGAGATAGATTACATGGGATGTTCTTGTAGCCGCGGTGGCTAGAGGTGCATACCCGATCTACCAAGTAGTTCAACGCACTCCTTGTGAGTGTGGTCTAAGATTCGACCACGAAGAAAGGGGAACATCGTGACAGGATGTTGACATCGAGTACGGCGGGACAACTTAGGGGGTTTGACCGAAGGTCAAGGTTTAAAGACGCTTTCAATGAGATTCGTTTTGTTCTCTCTTCTATCTTGCTCGGAACTACGACATAAACACGATCTAGATCCCTCTAGATCGGTACCTCAATGCTTTCTCTTGCTACCTCTAATGATCTTAGTAGGTTAGATGCATTTGAAACATCTTAAAGATGCAAGTGTTTCTCGGTTATTAGATTGAGTCTTGCGTTACACACTGTTCCACAGATTCGATACCTTGGGTGATACTCGAGGGAAAAAGGTACTATATGATTCGTAAACTTGCGGAGAACCTTGGCGCGTTATTGAACCGTCAACAAGCCCTTTTTCTGGCGCCGTTGCCGGGCAAAAAGTAATCAAGATCCAATCTAGTATCTCGTTTGTAAGTATTTTTAGTTTCTTTTTTAGTTCTTTTGCATCTATTAAACATTGATCATCCTCAAAAACCAATCTAATCTAGTTTTTGACTAACCCTTTTATAGTTTTATTTTCTTTTTAGATCTTTTGTATATTTTGTTTATCGCTAACCCTAACAGGAGATGGACGGCTACCTCTCCAACAAACCGAAAAATTTTGTGGATGATCCAGAAAAACTTTACAAGCAAAGGATACGCGAAGCACGAACTAGGAAGCTGGAGATTGTAGATCCAAAAGCCGGAGCCGAAGGATCATCGGGATCTCCAAAGGAATCATCACCTACAAGTCCGAAGAAGGAATCACCACCTCCGAGTCCGAGGAGAGATCAACCTCAACCGCCACCAATGGCACAAGAGAGGAAGATTGGGGAGCTTTGCATCCCGGAGCTCGTTGATCTCCCCATCCTCAACCTAGCCGACATCGGAAGACCGTTTGAGATCAAGACTTCAACCATCCGCATGGTGCAACATACACCTTTCACCGGTAAAGAGGATCCTAACCTTCACATCCAAGCATTCATTCAACTTTGTCAGACATTTACGATGGAAGGGCTGGATCAAAATCAATTGAGGGCAACACTTTTTCTGTTCTCACTTCTCGGAAAAGCCTTGCAATGGTTCTATACTCTACCGGTGGAGACGGTGCAAAATTGGGAAGCATTGATGAGAGCTTTCATGAAGGAGTATTATTCACCGGGTAAGACTTAAAGCTTGTGTAATAAGATTACTACTTTTGCTCAATATCCTACGGACACTATCGCAGACGCTTTCGAGCGTTTCAATGAGTACACCCGAGCCGTGCCACATCACAAGTTCCCGAAGGAGGACCTTGTTCAAAAGTTCTATCAAGGTCTCAATCTAGCATCAAGGACCGTAATTGACGCATCGGCGGGAGGATCTATTATTGAGCTCACTCCGACGGAGGCATTCACTCTTTTCAAGAAGGTTGCGGTTAATGATACATGGGCGTCATCCGGACGCTTACTTCCGGTTCAACCCACGGGCAATGTTAAAGGTGTTTTGCAGGTTGAAAAGGAAGAACTTCTAGAAGGAAAGATTGACTCACTCATGAGGAGGTTGGAGAAGATGGAGCTATAAAAGAAAGCAACCCAAGACTTATAGTCCGCCGAAGCAAGATACACATGTGAAGAATGTGGGGAGTACGGCCATATCCAAAAAGATTGTCTGGAGGAAGCAAAGGTGCTCGACTACATGAGGAAAGGAGATTTGCTGAACTTCCGCTACAGGCAAGGTAGACCTCAATTTAATGCAAGTTCGTCTATTCAAAACACGGTGCCTCTTCGTATACAATTGAAGGACTTCATAGACGAGCAAGCAAAGATCGACAAGGACACCGTCACTAAGTTCAAGACTATGGATAAAATATTGGAGAACATCGATGGCAAGGTGACGGAGGTCGGGAGCTCCAACCATCAAGTGCTCAACATTATGAAAATGTTAGAATCACAAGTGGGACAACTTGTCGGGTGCTTAACTGCTAATGAAGGAAGATTGCCGGGGTAGTGAGAGCCAGGTGTGGTTCGAGGACCGGTGGATGGTCGCTTCCTGGTGTGATGAGTGATTGACAACGTGGTGTGGACTGACTCTTGGCTAAGTATTGTAGGTGCAGGTTGCGGCTTGACTGGTGTTGGTGCAGATGAAGAACAAGCGCGAAAGGTCGTTGCCGGTGAGGCCTCCAGATGTGGAGAAGACAAGTAGGCTTGGTTCGAGGGACCCGGTGGCTAGCGGGGTCAAGTGCGGGCCGCATGGTGGCAAGAACGGCAAGATGAAGTCGTGGACGGTTTCTTGGTTGAGCCTCAAAACTAAGGTCGAGCCGGGACTACGTGGGAGCCGAGTCATGAGTGGTGATTGGCGGAGGCTACACCAAGTTCGCGGGGTTTCCGGTGGTTCACCAGAAAACCACTGGGTTCCTTGGTTGATCCATAAAGCCAAGACCGAAGAACCGAAGACGGAGGTGCAGCAGCTCCAGATCGGTCTGACCGGTGGGTACCGGTCTGACCGGTGGGGAGCACCGGTCTGACCGGTGTGCGACGACGCAGTCCGGAATCTTCAAAGCGGAGGACACGCGTCGGGATCACAAGGCTTGCGTCGAGGCTAAGCAAGTTTGCGGTCGCTGAGCATCCGTCCGATGGAGCGAAGACAAAGATTTCCGAATTCGCCCTTGAGGGGCATGTATCCCTAGTTAGCTAGTAAAGGGTATTTTCGTCTTTCGGTTGCCTCCATATAACCCAAGTGGTGAGAGGATGGCAGCCATCTCTTGGAACCCTAGCTCATTTGGTTTTCCTATTTTCTCTTCCTATTTTTCTTAGGATTTTCTTAGGACTAGCTTGAGAGCTTCGTGGTGAGATCTTGTGAGAGGGAAGGATGATCGGGCGGCAAGCTAGACCTTATATGAACCTCTTTGGTATGTATAGATGATTCGGCGTGGTTCCTCAAGGCTTGGATGTGTCTTTCCCGTTTCTCCTTTTTGGTGATTTTCGGAGCCCTTTCTTGATGATTTTCTTGGAGCGATTTCGAGGCCTTTCTCTTTGGGATTTGGTGGGGGATGTATGCATGAACCCTTCGTGGTTCTTTTCCCTTTGATTCCCCTCCCAAATCCGTGAGCAAAGGGGCTCGATTTTGGGGTTTTCGTGGCTCTAGGGTTAGAGGCGTTCTTGGTAGGATTTCTTCGATTCCTCTTGATTTAGCAAGTTTTGGTGGACCAAATCTTGGCTATGGAGTGCCCATGAGGTGTTCCTACTATCCCCAAAGTCTTGCATAAATCCGTGGAGCCATTCGGGAGATCGGGAGTTGGATTTGGGGGAGTTGACCCGCGGGTGCTGTTCATCCCCGAGCGGCCCAGCCTGACCGGTCTGACCAGTGCTGCTCACCGGTCTGACCGGTGCAGAGGCTCTGTGGGTTTTGCCTCGGGTGAACGTCTGGGTGAGTTCGTTGTTGTCCCGTGTTGCTGCTGTTTCGAGTTTGGTCCTGTTTGGAGCTCGGTAGGTCAGTTTGGTGGATTTGGGATTTCCTGGCTTGGACCGGTCTGACCGGCGAGCTACACCGGCCTGACCGGTGTAGAGGCCTTCTGTGGAAGTTCTCAGATTTTGCCAGCAGGGACCGGTCTGACCGGTGTTGCTCACCGGCCTGACCGGTGTAGCCCAGTAGCTGCTCGAGTTGGTTTTTCCGCTGCATTCTCGAGTAGGTGTCGGTGGTTGTTGGTTCCTAGGACCAGTAGCACTTCAGTGGCTGCGTGGTCTTGACCAACTTGGGTAGTTGAGTCGGAGACGTGGTTTGGAAGCCGTGTTCGTCTTGTTGGAGTTCTCATCTCCTTCGAGAAGAATTTTTATCGGCTCGCATTCACTCCCCCCCCCCTCTCTGGTTCGCCTAATCGGTCCTTCAGGCAGCCCCAAGGTCCCGAGACTGCGAAGGCTATTCAAACTTGCTCGGTAAAGGAGACGGAGGATCCTAAACTTTCAACTGGTGCAAGGAAGCCTAAGCCAACCATCGAAGCGAAAGGTCACACTAAGGAGAAGGTGACTACTATTCCGGAGATTGCTACCGAAGGCCGGAATTCGAAATGCCAAGTGATGACATGAATATGCCCACACTAAAGACACACTACTTTTGAGGTAAAGTTGATAGTCATTTTGAAAAGTTTGTGGAAGTGGTGCGCAGGTTAAGCATCGGATGTTGTCTTATGTGTGTAGTCCATTGTGGTCTTCTTCAAACATCTCCTTGCGTCGGATTTCGCCAACTTGTGTCTTCATTTGCCAATGCTCTAGGGGTTTTTGTTTTGTTCCAAGCCTCTAAATTTCTTCATGAGTGGTCTAGCGGAAGCATTCCCTAAGCTCCTCTTCGTTGTTGTCGTCCTTACCTTCGCCATCTTGTTCTCATCACATTGCAGCTGCCTCTTCTTTGGATTTCCCCCTGTATACATAACAGAACATATACCAAAATATAATTCTATTGAAAATTTTATAAAATTACCTTTCCAAAGGGTACTCATCCATCTTAATCGGAGTCCAAATGAGGGAGTTATGGCTGTTTCACTTCAGCTTTGCTTGCTGTCCATAAATTTTCAGGACGCGCAATCATCGGTGATTCGGCCATATCCGCTTGTAGGAACCTCCGATCGACTTGATTCTTGACTTGTTGGAAGCATAACTTCATGGGACTTCTAAATATCGAAAGATATCTTGTTGTTCTTCCAGTGGGGCTGTGCAAAAATTGATGCGAACAGAAACTTCAAAGATGTTGACGAGCTTGATCTTGTGGTCTTGGGGGCATCGTGATAGCTTCCAATACCTATTGCTTGAACAAATGATTGCCCACAAAACATTAGCATTAAAAATTTGATTGACATGTCGACTTACCTTGTTCACATGCTCTTGTGTAGGGTGTGGGCTCAATAGCGGATGATGGGCCACTAACAAACGTTAGCACCTACCACTAAAGAGCGAATCTTGATGTTGCAACCATCTTGTTGGGGTGTGTATGTAGAGAACTCATCGAACGTCTTGTGTCTAGCTTTTCACCTGCTTTCAAGGACATAAACAAGAAAACAAGCGTATATGCAATAATAAAAATTAGGGTTAGTAAAATAGAAAGGTAGATCACCCTAGGGTTCGAGTTGCCGATCCCCGGCAACGACGCCAGAAAAAGGGCTTGTTGACAGTTCAAAACCGTGTTGAAGTTCACCGCAAGCCTACGGGTGACTTGGTGTCTTTTCACCAAGGAGGGTCCCCCAAGGTTTGTCAATCCAAGGATCAGAAGCAAACCACTAAGGATCTCTACCTTGTCTAGCCAAACTAACCTAACATTAAGCGTTGATTGCATATAAGGTAACCTTTAAAGACGTATATGTGATGGCACAAGGTTGGTCACATACACGAACATAGGCAAGGTGAAGCGCCACCAAGGGGACAACTAAGCCTAGCGCCTTCAAGTTGTAGTTCCGGTAAACTAGCAACATACTAAGCGTCTCATCTAAAAGCATCCTTAAACTCCTACCTCCGGCTCACCTCCCAAAGACACCCGCACTTTCGGGGGTAGTCACCCTGTCACGGTGCACCCTTAATGATACGGGGAGTCTAAGGGCACGCCCAAACATGAACGCTTCTACCAAACATGAAGGATCGACAAACTAGATCTAATCACCATGATTACATAAAGCATGCTAAGTAGTCTAATCTAGAATTAGACTAAGGATCAAACATATTCATGAAAGGTAGAAAGTAAAGACGGAGACATGGAATCGCTTAATAGCCATTTTCGGCCTGGTTCGGGCCCATCTTCCTCCACGATGCTTCTCGAGCTTTCTTGAATATTTTCCGAAGTCCATGTGGGTCCTTGACGTCGTTTTCCCCGCGGTTTAGATAAGGGTGCTTGGCGCGCAAACTCCCGCATCTTCCGTTCGGGTCCTTGGAGTTTCACGGCTTCATGTTTCGGTCCTTGGGTCATTTGGACTCGTGCCGGGCTTCATGTTCACTTCGTGTCTTGACTCGTGCCGGGCTTCGTGATCTTGTCACAAAGTGCTCGATGAACTCCCCCAGGAAGTCCTCATTTAGGTACTTAATTCCTATGTAAACAACACACTCCAAAAACCACATGCAAGTGCAAACTTGTTACATCATTAATGTGCCTAGTGGAGGGTTAGTTATAAATCAAAGCTCAAACCAAAGTGTAACAAGTGCTCTTGGTTGACGGAAATCGACCGTCAACAATTCTCCATGTTTTTCACCTGAATTTTCGCCTGAAATCACGCAATCTATAGTAGACTGTTGTGAAGGGTTAGAAGGTAATGAAGAATCAGCATCATGGTTAGGTGAAAATGACTCCCCAAAGCTAGAGGATGAGTAAAAGAGATCAGGTAAAAGAGCAAGATCGGCTCTAAGTTGTGCTCCAGCATTTGGATGCATGGAGGCGAAAGGAAAAATATGTTCATCAAAACATCCCGAGATATGTAGATGCATCCTACTGGGGGATCAAGGCACTTGTCGCCTTTGTGTTTGTGGCTATATCCCAAGAACACGCACTTCTTTGATGTAACTCTAGCTTCCAAGTGTCGTAAGGTCTCATGTTGGGACAACATGCGCAACCAAAAGTCTTGAGGAACGAGTAGTTTGGGTGTATGTTAAAGATGCAAAAGAAAGGAGTTTCATTGTTGATAACCCTAGATGGTAATCTGTTTATGAGGAAAATTGCGGTTAGGATGGCCTCATCCTAGAATTTTAATGGCATGCTAGCATGAGCAAGAAGTCTAAGGCCAACCTCAACAATGTGCCGATGTTTTCGTTCGGCTGAGCCATTTTGTTGATGTGCGTGGGGACATGATACATGATGGGAGATTCCCATGCTCATGAAGAAGGAACTTAGGGCTTGATACTCCCCTCCCCAATCCAAATGTACTGCATGGATTTTGCAACCAAACTATCGCTCAACAAGAGATTGAAAATCACAGAAGCGTGCAAAAACCTTAGACTTTTGGTGCAATAAATAAATCCACGTGAATTTGCTATAATCATCGATAAAACTAACATAATATTTATTTCGACCCACTGAGTTGGGGGTAGGACCCCATACATCCAAGAAAATGAGATCTAAAACTCTAGTAGATGCACTGGATGACTGAGGGTATGGAAGCTGGTGACTTTTGCCTTGTTGGCAAGCATCACACACACCATCGTTATTGGACTCTTTGACGAAGGGAAGCTTGTGGAGGTTGAGCACACGTTGGATGATAGACGATGCAGGATGCCCTAACCGATGATGCCACAAGGATGCAGAGGGCTTAGTGACTCCAAGCACGCTTTTATTGATCGACTTCACGGGATATAGACCATTCTTACATGGCCTGGTGAGAAGAGTTCTCCTCGTCTCCTGGTCCTTTACGCAATAGTGTTTAGGATAAAATTCAAAGAAAACATTATTGTCATTGGCGATACGATGAACAAAAAGGAGATCTTTGCTAGCAGAGGGTACATGTAAAATATTTTTAAGATGAAAATCTCTAGTAGGGGAACGTAAAACACCATGACCAATGTGCTGAATCTCCATACCTAATCCACTTGTAGTGTGGATTTGATCACCGCTAAGGTACTTGTCGCACGTCGTGAGCTTCTCGAGCTCCCCGTGATGTGGTCTGTGGCACCAGTATCCATGTCCCAGTTCGTGTCCACCCCGTAGCCCGTCATTGTCGATGAAGCTTGCTTCGGTGGTGCCCCATTGTAGTTGTTGTCGCAGCGCTTGAAACAACGTGGAGCGGGGTGCCCCTCCTTGCCACAGATCTGGCAGTACACACCAGGTTGGAAGGTGCTACGTCTGCCACTGCCGCACCTGAAGCCACCACTGTTGACACCGGATTTTGACCAAATCCAGAGTCAAATATCTTGGCTTGGTAATCGGCAGAGAAGGACCTGGGAAAGAGATGGGCAAGGAAAGATTAGCCGATGAAGTCAGCACATATGCATGAGACAAGTGCACGCAGGCGTATACATGTATGCATTGGAGAGTCATCAGTACTAAAGGAGAGAAAAGAGGCTAGCATAGTCAAAACACGTATAAGTACAAGGCTTATATTGTGAGAGTATGCACGAGACAATCGCCTGGATAACGACGAGAATGATCAGCCACCAATATATTGGCATGAATCGGCCAGCAGTGACGATCGGCCGGCAGTGACGATCGGCTGGGTAGGAGGCTAGGATGACGTTAGGACATGCAAGTGCTTAATGCAGAAGCAAGGAAAGATTCACACGTAAAAGGAAAGGAGTCCTAGTTGATTGCGCCTGCACGTTGATCTCTTCCCGGACAAGCCAAAGAAGAAGCTTAATTGAGAAGGATTCTACATAAAAGGAAATAGAGTCCATGTATCTTAGTATTTCCTTTAATTTAGACATATAATTAGGAGAGTTTGTTGTGTAACTCGTCAGGAGTCTTTAATTAGGAAGTTTTGAGCCCTTCCGGCTGCAGGAGTCTAGAGGAGCCCAGGGTATAAATATAAGCCCCGGCTATTGTAATAGGATCATCACACGATCAATATCAAAACCGCCTCCGGGCAAATACCTTTACAATTATTGCATCTACTTTACTGCATCTACTTTACCGCATCTACTTTTTGGCGACTTCACCTTCGTACCTTTTCTCTTTCACGAGTTCTCGCAAACTCGTCGGGCTGCATCGCTTCGATCTCCGGCTAGCTGGTGAGTTTCGCTTTACCGAGTAAATTCTAGGCTTTAACCACCGGGCGCATCGTTGTGGGTTCATCTAGATTTATTCACAATTTATCGATATCAGCTAGATTAGCAAGTTTTATCTTAATTCTTGTTGTTCTAGCTTTTATCATCAATTATCCAGCTTGAGACTGCTTCCTGTCGGCTCACATTATTATCATATAGCCGGCTAGATCTGTTTCAAGTGTTGCTCACGTAGCTCTGCTTGAGTTGCTTCTGGTAGCTTACGCTTTGCCTACGTCATCATATCGGCTGATCTAGCTGATCTGCTCTACCCCGTATCGGCTACCTAGCTGTTACGATTTTATCAAAAGACACATCAGTTCTCTAGCCGATTTTCCATTGTCAATCAACAGGTCAGATTGGCTGGCACGCCTCGCTACAGACCGGGGAGTCACGTGTGTCGCGCGCGGAGGTGACGTCCTATTTTCGCGTCAACACACTTTTGGCACGCCCAGTGGGACCCGAATATTAAATCCATATTATATCGTCTGGTGAGACTTGAAGACAATATCCACAACGAATCTAGTGTGGCTCGAGGAGTACATCGTCATGGACAGTCAATCTGGAATATTGGTGGATATTATAAGCAATGCCATAAAGAGCGCGTTCTCTGAGTTTGCCCAACAACAAAGGTATGAGAGAACTTATTATCAACAGCCGATGACATCGGCTAATACTGCTTTTTCATACGGTCCAATTCAGCAGCAAAGTTACGAAGAACTGTCATTTGTATATCCTGAGTTGTCAAGTACTGCAACAGCAAGCATAAGTACAGTCCCTGGATCGGCTTACGATGATTGTTTAATGCCCTCACTCTTGCATCAGCACAATTATCATCAGCCGATGGAGATTCCTCAGACTGTACCGGTTCTCTCTACATCTTTACCGCTGGCGCAGGGGGATTCTTTCAGCACTCCTGGATACACGCCACAACCATTGGCACAAAAGGACTTGTTCAACACTCTAGGATATACGCCTATGGGTACTATTCAAATTCAAGAATCGACATGTGTTAAAGGTGTTGCACAAGGATTGCAGTCTGTTCCCTATGGTTCCCAACAAATGGCATCATATGCTCGACCGTCAAACCTAAGTCAGCAATCGCAAAGCTATCGGCCACAAGTATCGGCTCTGCAGCCGATGGAGAATCAACCACGGATGTCGGTCCATCAACCAATGGCTTATCAGCTAGAAATTTATCAGCCGCCAACCATGGATGAGCAGTTGATGGATCACCAGTCACGATCGATAGCTCAACCATCTTGGTCTGGGGGGCTACAATCTGCCCAATCAGTCCGATCACGGCAGACAGAGGGCTATCAGTTGCCGGTATCGGCTATACAGCCGATGACATATCTGCCACAAGTATCGGTTCAACAGCCGATAGCTTATCAACCACAGCCGAAGACTCAACAATCTCAGCCTGGGGGGCTGCAAACACGACCAACAGTTCAGCAACCTTCGCCTGGGGGGCTACAATTTTCCCAGCTATCAGCTTGGACACAACAACCAGATCAAAAGGAGCTTGCTCAGTATGACGAAGAGTCATTTGCAACTGATGATATCGTCAAAATGAGCACTCAGGATCAAGAAGGCTGTCAACTAGAGGATGAGAATATTCAGAGACAGTTCACTTCCCAGGAATCACCGAAGAATCAAAACTTAAGGATTGATCTTGGAATAGGCTCCCAAATAACTGAGGAAATATATCAGAAAATACAGATCTCAGTTGATGAGTTGGAATTTGAAGATCAGTATGGGGAAGAACACGAATCTGAAGAAATCCGAGAAGATGAAGTCCCAGCTAATTACAAGGATAGAGAAAAATAAGCTGATGGGCCACTGAAGAAAGACAAAGCAGCCGATGAATGGATAGCAGAGGTTGGGCAAGAGACAACTTCTCAAATAATTTATTACTCGATGCCCAGAAATATTACACTGGAAGATCGGCTGCTTGGAGTATATTTTCCATGGGAGCCAAGTGATCAAGAGCCAAAAATCACTATGCAAAAGTATTGGCTGATTGGAGTACACGTTGCATGGGAGTCGGGCGATCAAAAACACAGATATATTGCCCTGAAGCATTGGCCACTTGGAACTTATTTTCCATGGGATCCAGGAGGACAAGAATTGTGTACGAAACTTTAAAGCTGATGTCTCCAATCGGCTAGATGACGGGGCACATGTCATTTGATCCTATCATTATGTTGCCTCGTAACGGAAAGCCAAAAAGATATATGTTTGGCTACATATTATTCTATCATATTATTTCAGATTATTTATTGATAAAACCGGCATTGCAAAAGATGAGATATATCGGCTGCTTTATTTAAAATATGGCCGATGGAAGCTAGCTGATAGAAGAGCAACGGAGTCAGCCAATGTAGCACTACCTCCCTTCGTTGACCTCGCCATCAAGCTCGACGATGATGATCTCGCCGACGACTTCATCAAAGACTACTTCGACAACGACGACTACATCAAAGTTGTTAAGCGAACGAATCTGCGTTGACTCATCATCAAGCAGGCATGTCTACGACAATGCCTAACGCCCTATGCGGTATGCATCTACTGATAACTGCCCTACGCGGCAAGTGGAGTAGATCAATTGGCACCAAAACAAATGCAAGGTAACTACACACTAAGGGCATAATCCCCTGGATTGTTTTAAGTTCTTGCTTGGGGCCAGGAGGAACATATCGTGTGGCGTGAAATAGAAAAGCCGATGAGAAATATATCGGCTGCATGTTATTCAAGATGCCACCTCAAGGTCTGCTAGCAAGCAGCAGGAGTCTACCTCATGGTTCATCAGCATAATGAAAAGACCAAAGTCGAGTACGTATGTAAATGGAAGGAACCATATGCGTCAGGAAGTCCAGAAGATTTTGGTACAATCCATGAAAGCTCCAGAGAAAGAGAAAACCAATCGGCCAAGTATCTTTTCACGTCTTCTGGCCGATGGTAAGAGAGAGCCGATGAAATGTGTCCATCAATCGACTACTCGCTATTAAAATGGATGGGATGCCAAAATTGACCCGCAATGATGAAAAAAGACATAGTTGGAAGATTTGCACAAGCGGGAGGAGTTTCCAAAAGAAAGTGTCATATGTAGATTACTCTGATTCAGAAGATGAAGATAACATGGTAGGACTTGCGGAATCAGTTAAAGGCAAGAAGATAGATGAAGCTCTCGCAATTCCATACCATACCATACCATCTGCAGAAGAACTCAAGAGAATAAAGTATTGCGAGTGACACAATGCAACGTCTCACGACGCCAACAATTGCAAGATCTTCAGACAACAGATCCAATCAGCTATTGAGCAAGGGAAACTCAAGTTCTAAAACCCTACCAAAGTTGAAAAGCCGATGAAGATTGATCAGCACCCCTTCCCAACTAATACAGTTGAGGTGTCTAGCAAAGACATGTCACGTGTTAAGCTGCTGACGTCTGAATCAGCTCAAAATAATGGAGCTGTCGATCCCAAGGTGCAAGCAACCGCTGCCGATGTCAAGGGAAAAGGGTTGCTGCTTGAAGAAGGAGACTTGAAGCCACGCCAACCTGTCACATCCCAGATGCTGATCAACAAATTCCAACGTCGACAGGAGAAAGCAAGGGGAAGAGAAGAGTGGGCACGGCGCAATGAGGAACATCAGAGATGTCCATTCTTCAAGTATTGATGGGAAGAAGGGATCAAGCTACCAACAGCGGAGAATTGTCCAGAATGCAACGGGGCTAACAACAATAACAGCTCATCTAAGAGAGTTTGTTTCAATAACAGAAGACCTTCAGGCGGGGATCACCGTGAATTCAGCAATCAACAGATCTCAGTCCACGATCGGCTGGGGGACAAGGCCAGTGTCCACGATCGGCTGGGGGACAAGGCCAGTATCCACGATCGGCTGGGGGGCTAGGCCAGTGTCCACGATCGGCTGGGGGGCAAGGCCAGTGTTTATGATCGGCTGGGAGGCCGAGTCAATGAAGAGTCAAACAATCGGTTGGAAGAGATGGCCGATTCTCTGGTCCCTGATGAAGATATCATGTGCCGAGCTCCTGAACATCGACGCACGTTGCAACTGGACGATGAAGGGTCAAGCCAAGCACGTAAGAAGCCCAATCCATAGTGGTGTCCAGATGGTTTGACCAAAGTCACAGAAAAGGAGAGTCCAGTGCCCACGTCAGCTAGAACAGCAAGAAGAAGCAGAGAGGCGCGTGTTGGACAAGAAGAAGGTTTGGTCTAAAGTTTGGCACCCAAAGCCTAAGGCTGATGATGAAGAAGATAACAAACCCCAAGCCGATATAAACATGGTTGTCTTCCTACCAAAAGAGTTCATGGCTCCAGTTGATTCGGATATATCCGATGAAGAACTTGGCATGGCTCAATTGACACTGGAACCCAGATAAGCTATCTTTGAGAAGCCAGATGATGAGAAGAGACAACACTTGAAGGCTTTGTTTCTCAAGGGATTTGTCAACGGAAAGCCAGTTACCAGGATGCTAGTAGATGGAGGAGCAGCAGTCAATCTGATGCCATACACCGTGCTGCGCAAGATTGGGAAATCTGATGAAGATTTGACCCAAACCAACATGATGTTGATGGACTTCGAAGGCAACGTCTCTCCAGCTCAAAGAGCAATCTGCGTGGAGCTCACCATCGGCAGTAAGACCCTTCCGACCGCTTTCTTTGTCATTAAAGGGAGGGGATCTTATAATCTACTGCTGGGTCGGATTTGGATACATGCCAATTGTTGCATACCATCTACAATGCATCAATGCATCATCCAATGGATTGGATATTCAGTGAAGGTGGTGCAAGGAGAAACCTCCTTGACAGTAGCAGCTACAGAAGCATAAGGATGGACCTATCATCGAGTGAGCTGCATATCTGGAAAAACATGGGATACCAAGTATCTCAGAGTGTCCGATTTCAGACTAAAGCCGGTTCAAGCAGTCGGCTCTAATAACAAGATTTAATGGATCAATTCATTGAAGACGAAGGGAAGCTCGGGCACGGGTTTACGTCGGCCGATGAATTAGAAAAGATAGACCTTGAAGATGGAAGCAAACCAAGGCTGACGTATATTAGTGCCAAGCTGGATGCTGAATACAAAAAGGAACTGATCACATTGCTAAAAGAATTCAAGGATTGCTTTGCTTGGGAATATTATGAGATGCCTGGCTTAGATCGGTCCATTGTTGAACATCGGTTGCCTATTAAACCAGGGTATCGACCTTTCCAGCAACACCCAAGGGACTTGAACAAAGCAACACCGATGGATGGGTATCCAATGCTAGTAGCCGATGCATTAGTTAACGCTGCTGCAGGACACAAAGTCATCAGCTTCATGGACAGTAACATTGGGTACAATCAAATATTCATGGCCATAGAGGACATTGCAAAAAATCTGCCTTCAGGTGCCCTGGCCACGTCGGATTGTATGAGTGGATTTTCATGACCTTTGGATTCAAGAATGCTGGTGCCACGTATTAAAGGACCATGAATTGCATATTCCACAAGCTCGACAACAAGATAATTGAAATCTACATCGAAGATGTGGTCGTCAATTCAAAAGGCTACAAAGAACATCTGGCCGATCTGTGAGAAACATTGGAGTGCACGAGAAAGCATGTGAATCCCAACAAGTGTGCTTTTGGTGTTTCAGCTCGACAGTTCCTGGATTTCTTGATACATGAAAGAGGAATTGAAGTTGGTCAGAAATCAATCAATGCAATTGACAAGATAGAAGCACCATCAAACAGGAAAGAGCTTCAATCACTGATCGGTAAGATCAATTTCATTAGGAGATCCATATCTAATCTGTCAGAAAGGATCCAGCCATTTACACCCTTATTGAAGCTCAAGGCTGATCAAAAGTTCGTGCAGGGAAAAGGGCAACAGAGAGCTTTGGATAATATCAAGCAAAGTTTAATGTCCCCTCCTCTCCTAATGCCCCCCAAAATAAAAAGCTGTTCAACTAATGAGCAGGTTATTAGATCGGCCCTTATACAAGAGTTTGAAGGAAAAAGAACGAGTCATGTACTTCGTAAGTAGGAGACTCTTGGATGCAGAAACGAGATATTCGATAGTAGAAAGGTTATGCTTATGCTTATACTTTTCATACATGAAGTTAAGGGCCTACTGTCGAGTGCATTGTGGTTTGCAAAGATGACGTGGTCAAGCACATACTGTTGTTGCCTATTTTGAGGATAGAATTGGAAAGTGGAGCTTGGCTCTGTCAGATTTGATTTAACTTCTCAATCGGCCAAAGCAATCAAAGGACAAGTAATGGCCGATCTGGTAACTCAGTATTGTGGGCTCGAGATTGCAGTTGTTGAACCCGTCCCATGGACCATATTCTTCGATAGATCATCATGTGGAGTAGGAGCTGGAATTGGGAATGTCCTCATCTCACCTCGAGAGGAAAGTTATGAATTCTCTATTCCATTGAGAAGACTTCAAAGAATAATCAAGTTGAGTACCAGGCAATACTAAAAGGGGTTTATCATGAAGAGTGCCTCCAATTACTCAAAGGTTCAAGATGGTGAGACTCGAGCGTATCCGCAAATGCCACAACAGAAAGATTAATCGATTAGCTCAAGGTGCATCAGGCTATCGGCCGATACTTGCTTCAGAGATACCTGCCGATGATTGGAGAAAGGAGATAGTTGGCTATTTGAAAGATCCATCCAAGAAAGGTGATAGATAGATCAATCGACATTCAAGAAATAACAGTTATTATTGGCCGACGATCTGGGATGACTGCTTCAAATATTACAAAGGATGTCAGAGGTGTTAGAAATTTGGAAGTGCTGAGAGAATTGTAGCATCGGTGAACCTGATAGTTAAACCTGTGCACGTTCTAAGTATGACATCCAGAAGATCAGTACCTTTCTGAATGCACGACAGTGGATACAAGGTTATACATGATGCATGAGAATCATATTTGAAGACAGAAGTCGTCATCAGAAATGTATTCAAAGACAGCAGGACGACATTAACAACAAATGCGACACTGCGAAACCATCGATAGAGAGATAGCCGAATTATTTTTCAGTTACCGATGAGCGGACGGCATATCAGCTGAGAAATATCTAGAAGATGGGCAATGAGAGTCGATGAAGGCACTAGTAGTATCGACGGAGTTTGACGAATCATTGATAGCGAGCATTGATTCTGAGGAGTTCCAAGTTCGATATCAGCTAACTCTTGCAGATACACAGTATGGAGATCGACCAGGAGGAGTAGAGTTACCTTAATCATTCATATTGGCCAAGATATTGTATAGATATCGGCTATGAGAAAGCAACTCCGAGAAGGTTGAAGTAGAAAATTTATGGAGCAGTTTGCATCAGTCAGAAGGTGGAAGTTCTGGATTTATGGAATTTCAAAGCATGAATCCTTCATACTCTGAAACTGGGGGGCTTGTGTTGACACCGGATTTTGACCAAATCCAGAGTCAAATATCTTGGCTTGGTAATTGGCAGAGAAGGACCTGGGAAAGAGATGGGCAAGGAAATATTAGCTGATGAAGTCAGCACATATGCATGAGACAAGTGCACGCAGGCGTATACATGTATGCATTGGAGAGTCATCAGTACTAAAGGAGAGAAAAGAGGCTAGCATAGTCAAAACATGTATAAGTACAAGGCTTATATTGTGAGAGTATGCACGAGACAATCGCCTGGATAACGATGAGAATGATCGGCCACCAATATATTGGCATGAATCGGCCAGCAGTGACGATCGGCCGGCAGTGACGATCGGCTGGGTAGGAGGCTAGGATGACGTCAGGACATGCAAGTGCTTAATGCAGAAGCAAGGAAAGATTCACACGTAAAAGGAAAGGAGTCCTAGTTGATTGCGCCTGCACGTTGATCTCTTCCCGGACAAGTCAAAGAAGAAGCTTAATTGAGAAGGATTCTACATAAAGGGAAATAGAGTCCATGTATCTTAGTATTTCCTTTAATTTAGACATATAATTAGGAGAGTTCGTTGTGTAACTCGTCAAGAGTCTTTAATTAGGAAGTTTTGAGCCCTTTCGGCTGCAGGAGTCTAGAGGAGCCCAGGGTATAAATATAAGCCCCGGCTATTGTAATAGGATCATCACACGATCAATATCAAAACCGCCTCCGGGCAAATACCTTTACAATTATTGCATCTACTTTACTGCATCTACTTTACCGCATCTACTTTTTGGCAACTTCGCCTTTGTACCTTTTCTCTTTCACGAGTTCTCGCAAACTCGTCGGGCTGCATCGCTTCGATCTCCGGCTAGCTGGTGAGTTCCGCTTTACCGAGTAAATTCTAGGCTTTAACCACCGGGTGCATCGCTGTGGGTTCATCTAGATTTATTCACAATTTATCGATATCAGCTAGATTAGCAAGTTTTATCTTAATTCTTGTTGTTCTAGCTTTTATCATCAATTATCCAGCTTGAGACTGCTTCCTGTCGGCTCACATTATTATCATATAGCCGGCTAGATCTGTTTCAAGTGTTGCCCACGTAGCTCTGCTTGAGTTGCTTCTGGTAGCTTACGCTCTGCCTACGTCATCATATCGGCTGATCTAGCCGATGTGCTCTGCCCCGTATGGGCTACCTAGCTGTTACGATTTTATCAAAAGACACATCGGTTCTCTAGCCGATTTTCCATTGTCAATCAACAGGTCAGATTGGCTGGCATGCCTCACTACAAACCGGGGAGTCACGTGTGTCGCGCGCGGAGGTGACGTCCTATTTTCGCGTCAACAACCATGTCCACCACGACCGCCTCCATTATGACCACCGACGCCACCGCGTCCTCCACGTGAGAAGTTGTCGTTGTTGTTGCGCTTCCCTTTGGTCACTGAATTCACTGAGGATTAAGGTTGAAAACGGACGAGATAATTCCTGTACCGTCCCGTACCGTTCTCGGTTTTCGTCCTCACCATTTTCGTATTTACGGGAAAATACAGGAGCGGTAGCGTGAGCGGGACGGGATGTACCGGGACCGATATCAAAAACAGGAGAAGTCTCATCCCGTCCGTATTGCTGGTATCTTGTTTTCGGCCGGGATAGTCCTGGATTCATCCCATTTTCAAACCAACCGGGATGAGCCCAATACGTTACCTCCACCTCCGGCCTGCTACAAACCAGAGGCCCAACTCAACCCAAAGAAACCCTATCACATATGCAGTCAACTAGCCCTCAGCCACCCATTCCTCTTTCCTCCCGAGTCACGACCTCTCCCCAATCCCCATCAGGCGGCAGCGGCGGCCGGCGGCAGCGGCACGGATGCACAAGCGCAATGTGCCGCTCCCTACCTTCCTCGGTCCCTCCCCCGCTCGATTGGTCATCTTCAGTCCTCCTCCTCCCTGTCTCGCAGTTTCAGTCTCGCATAGTTGCAGCTCACAGCCTCGCAGACCAGGCCACTGCCCATAGGCCAGTAGGCCGCACCGCCACAGCCATCACTGTTGCCTCTTGCCCGTCGCCCTGTCGGTCGCCGACTCGCTGCTCTGCCAGACTGCCACTCCCTTGCGGCCTTGCCTAGCTGCGTTGCCACCAGCTCACCAGCGGATGCCACAAGGTGGAGGAAGGCACCACACTGGCTCCATGCCACCGGAGAAGCACCTGGGCTTGGGGTCTTCATTGGGGAGATTGCTTCCATCACCTCCGCTGCCGCCGCCACAAGCTTCTGTCAAAGGCAGCAGCAGCGGGTGTGGATCTGTTTCAGGTATATATGCTTGATGCTTCCCCAATTTCTTTGCACCATTAGTTCAATCTTGTTCTTGTTTACTGATTGCAGAATTTATTCTCTTTGTAGTTTGTTGACGGTTCAATAACGCGCCAAGGTTCACCGCAAACTTACGGATCATGTAGTACCTTTTTCCCTTGAGTATCACCCAAGGTATCGAATCCGTGGAACAGTGTGTAATGCAAGACTCAATCCAATAACCGAAAAGCACTTGCATCTTAAAGAGGTTTCAAATGCATCTAATCTACTAAGATCATTAGAGGGAGCAAGAGAAAGCATCGAGGTACCGATCTAGAGGGGGTCTAGATCATGTTTATGTCGTAATTCCGAGCAAGATAGAAGAGAGAGTAAAACGAATCTCATTGAAAGCGTCTTTAAACCTTGACCTTCGGTCAAACCCCCTAAGTCGCCCCGCCGTACTCAGTGTCAACATCCTGTCACGATGTTCCCCTTTCTTCTCGGTCGAATCTTAGAGCACACTCGCAAGGAGTGCGTTGAACTACTTGGTAGCTCAGGTATGCACCTCTAGCCACCGCGGCTACAAGAACATCCCATGCAATCTATCTCGAGAATAGATTGAGGAAGAAAACACCCAAGCAAGCACTACGTGAAAAACAGACATTGGTAACGGGCGCGGATGGCCATTGGTAACGGGCAAAACGCCCGTTACCGATCAAGCGTTACAAATAAGCCAACAAAGGTAACGGGCCGCTACCCGTTACTGATGACCCGTAATTGTAACGGGCGTAGAACAAAGACCGTTACCACAACTACTTACCGGTCACCTGAAATGGTTGTTTCTCTAGGCCCACCGTAGCCTTTGGTAACGGGTGCAGACACTGAGCCCGTTACTCTTAACACGTATTAGTAACGGGTGTCTAACAAAGACCGTTACCGAAACTAGTTACCGGTCACCTGAAATGTCTGTTTCTCTGGGCCCACATGGACCTTTGGTAACGGTTACAGCAACCGAGCCCGTTACATGAGCTCAATATCGGAGACGTTTGCTGTGGACATGCGTCTCCACGAAAGGAGACGCATTTTTTGTACGCGCGTCTCCTCTGTCTGGACGAAAGGAGACGCGTGCTCTGGACGCGCGTCTCCTCTGTATCGACGAAAGCATCAACTTCTAGGGCCCACCGGTCAGTATTAGTAACGGGCCTTTATGCGGCCCGTTACAGTCTTGTCATACTTGTAACGGGCGTTCGTGAAGGCCGTTACTCACGGATCATTTTTTGTAACGTGCCTTACTTAACGCCCATGACCGATACGTAGGGCACCTACAGTAACCTGCCCGTTTTCTGGCTGCATCCCGGAACCAGGCAGGATTTGGAAGCCACCAGATCAGGGGCTGCATCCTGGAAACAGCCAGGATTTGGCAGCCACCACAGCAATGCAAGGAGACATCACAAACACATTCTCATCACATATATACACAAGCAAGATCACATATATATACACAATGCGAGAGATCACATCAAGTTCCTCATCAGATCGACATGCATGCTAAAGTTTCAAGTTCGTCATCGGTGCTTTTTGTTTGGATGGAGTCCTGAGAAAACTGTCTAAATTAGGCAACACCTGACCCCAGCCAAGCAGGTTTCTCAGGCAGTACTAAACTAGCCTGAATGCAGAAAGTTTCAAGTTTGTCAGGCCGTACAATGAACTCACGATGCACCATTATAGAGGTTGCCGTTTCGGTCAAGGATCTCCTTAATAATGTACTCGCACAACATCTCCCGGACCGGCTTTAGATCTTCTATAGAAACATTTAGGGCAGGTTTGAAATCCTGCAAAATAATAAAATAATTATGAGAATACAAGTACAAATCAGTTTCTAAAATCAAATGGAGAATATGAGCAGAGACAAGGGTGAGAGTATTATCTACTTACAGCAGCCTTCTTGATGTGAGGTATGTCTTCGAGTAGTTTGAACATATTGAATGCCACATGGAATCCATGCAAAAAGGACCCTGATGGCTGCTGAGCACACTTCGCATCGAGGTACCAAAATGACAAGTTAATGCAGTACCAAATTGGTATGAAGGGGCCATAAAAAAACTGGGTCTTACAGTGATATTTGGCTTGTGCTTGAATGTCAGATTGGATTTTAGCTTTTTCTTGTTTCCTTTCATCACTTTGTCCTTTGGGCAGGGAGAGGCCCTACATGATCAGCAATACCGATTAGAAACACTAAGAGATTGAATTTTGTGAACAAAACCTACAAGGTACGGACCAATTCACAAGCGCTCGGAGGTCTTCAAACTTTCGCGCGGGATGATGTTTTGCAGAATCTAGATACCAAACCTCTTTGAACTTCATTTAGATGATCAGTGTTACATAGTGGCCACCGGTGCAGAAGGCACCCACCACGTAGTCATTCGTCATTGCATTTGTCAATGCTTTTGTTACAAGGGTAGACTGTTTTTCAATCTTTGTGGTCGTGAGAAGCTGTGGATCCAAAAACCCAACACTGATCTTCATCTCTGCTGCCTTGTCCATCATTTTCCTACAAAAAATCCAAATGTTAGCATGCATGAACTTTGTGGTCAAAATTAAAGAAATATCTATTTTGGTTTTAAGGCACTTACAATGTCCACAACCTCAAGAAGGTCTCATCCAGAGCAACCAGGGTTATATGGTCATACACGTGACTGAATGCAATGTTTAACATTAAATCACCAGGAACATGAAAGGAGTCTTCAGGCAACTTTGCTGGAAAACTAAGTTTATCCTTACTGTGTTCCATGGCGTAAGCATGCAACCTAGCACAATTCGGTCCAGCAGCCTGTAAGTCCGCTTCTAACAACATAGGCATAGCAGGCTTGTATTTTGGATCCGGTTTTGACCAAAAACAGTTAAGAAGATCATCTCTAGGCAGAGGTTTACTGGCCCCCTTCTTCTGCGGTGGCTGCTGCTCAGGCGGAGATTGCCTGTCCTCCGCCTGTCGCTACTGCTGCTTAGGCGGAGATTACCTGTCCTCCTCCTGCTGTTGTCGATGCTCCTACTGCGTAGTTTTGCTGATCTGCTGCTGCTTCTTAGGCGGAGATTGCCTGTCCTCCTCCTGCTGTTGTCGATGCCCCTCCTGCTGTGTAGTTTTGCTGATCTGCTGCTGCTTCTTAGGCAGAGATTGCCTGTCCTCCTGCTGTTGTCGATGCTCCTGCTACGTAGTTTTGCTGATAAGCTACTGCTGCTGCTGCTGGTGCTGCTGCTGAGCTTTCTCTTGCTGACGCTGAGCTGCAGTACCTCCATCTGATGCTGTACCCCTGCTACCTGATGTGGGAGCAGGGTTGGTATTTCTCGTAATGGGTGGTACATGGATCCTGTTCTTTGACCATTGGATCCTTTGACAGAGAGCCTCAGCTAGGGTTGTTACTTCATCCCCCCAATTGGTACAGGCAGAGGGTAGTGACCCGTATTACCCCACACATAACTTGGTTGCACCACAGCATACCCATCCTGCACTGGTACTGTATGGAGAGTCTTTTGCAATGGAAAGATAGTGGCTAGTGCGAGCTCCACTTTATTCCCGGAGCCATCCAAAAGGCTGCACTTGGTTTGCTCTGTCAGCTTATCTATTGTGTCCAGCATAGGTGATCAACTATCAATGTGCTGTTGATTACCTTTGTCCTCGCTGACATGCCAATGGTCTTCCTCTCTGCCACATGCTTCTTCTTCCTCAATGCCATGCACATCTTCTTCCTCGAGGCCATGCACATCTTCTTCCTCGCTGCTACTTACAGGTGGTGATTGGGGAGGACGATGAAGTACATTTTTCCGTATATCAAAGTCTGTTTCTTCTAGAATGGATACAATTCTGGTGACTGCTTCACCAACTAGGTCTTCCATCTGTGGTCCAGTCTTCTTGTTCCTCTTCTTCCTGTACATTCCAGCAAACTCTTCACCAAACCCTTTACCCCATCCAAGTGAACTAGACACGCCTCGGACCCGACCTCGATGCTCTGGAGTCTCAAGTGCTGCAGTGAGGATATCATTCTCCCTAACCCCATGGAAAGAACCATCACTAGCCTGAGCTGCAAGTGTTTTCACCCTAGTTGCTACCCCCACCACCGCAGGGTTACTGAATGTTATGTCCCCACTTCCTCCACTAGTGGTCTTCCTCTTCCCCACCCTTGCCCGCAGATAAGGCCTCGAACGTCCAGGAAATTGGTCCCAAGGGTTCTGTTTTCCTTCTTCAGCTAGCTTTGCATCCTCCTCCTCCCACTCTTTCCTTTTACGAACATAACCTTTTCTGCCTGTCCTGTGTGGCTTATCATGCAATGCTCTCTTTTCTTTCATCCCCTGGTTCAATCGTTGAAATCTAGGAGAATTGGTTTCCTGCACAAACACGGTCCAGTCTTCTGGTTGCAAAAAAGGGATGCTTCACAAAGGGAGTCTCCTCTTGGCTCACAAATTTTTTTCTTAAATGGGTCTTGAACCGCCGTTCCAAGGTTCCAATCTCTGACATAGCCGCCTTAACTGCCTTCTTGTGAATAGATTCAGCCAGATTGGCTGGGTAATCTAGCTTTTCCTCTAAAACTGTGAACAGCTCTTCCTTCTCAATTGCTGAGAGATCTTCAACTGCCTTGTTGATTGACACCCTCTCTCGAGCAATGAGGCCACAGACCAATACAAATCTATCCCTCGCAGCATCTAGGGTAGGCCAATAATTGTTATCAAGTCCAGTTGCGGTCAACTTGTCTTCTGGCCATTTGGTTTGTGTCCTTGACCCGCGGGATCGAGTACTACTCGCAGCAGTATGTGCTGAGTGACCCTGTGAAGAAGGATCACCGTTGATAGGCTGTGAACAAGGTTCACCGTCGATGGGCTGTGATGGTGCACTGGAGGTAGAGGAGTTTGGTGTTGTGGGAGACTGCATAGATGATATGTCAGGTCGTCAGTAGAGCAACATAAACTAGACTGAAAACCTAAACAAAATAAGATAAATTCTTATTCTCTGACAGGCAAAATAGTTGATATTAGCATACAGGTTGGGGGTAGGTGCTAACCATTTTGACAAGGTGAAGCAATATGCTTATATATCAAAGCAGAGACTAAATTTCTTCAACTCCTTCCTTGTCCAAATTCAGCAGCAATGAATTGTGTGTTCCATGTGTACATGCAACAAGAGGACAAAGCAATTAGAATTAACATCAATTCATATTTGGACATTTAGTATTTTAATAAGTCACACTTGTGTACCTAACATTCTTATAATTCGAATATACATCTCATGATTGTGATATAATAATTCTAATAACATCTTAGTTTGCTCCAAAAATTCTACAAATTTACGTGGAAACATAATTTTAGTACCTAAACTTGTCATAAAAAAATTCAAATGGTTTTGATAAAGGAAGAATATACTTGTGTACAAATGGCTACATCTCTCACATAGTTTCCTAGAATGTTGCTTGAACATTGAAGTTTTCCACACTTTGCAACATGTTCGATCTCGTATGCATTTGAAATTTTAACACAAGCATGTGTTCACCTCAAGATCACAAAATGCAAAGTTTCATTACTAATGGTTGTGGAAAACAAATATTATTTTTATGTTGTACTTACAAAGAACAAGATAAAGGCATATAAACATTATTCACGAAACGGAATATACACTAAACAATGAAATTAATGAAAAGATGGGGATTTTAGAAAAAACTAGGAAAAAAATCATCAAATTTGGACTAAGTATGACGGAGAAATACATGTTACAAAATTTGACTGCAGATTAAAAGGATAAATGAGAACTGTTCTTCATTCCAATAGAACTGAGGGGGTGGTTAACCCGCATCTCATTTGCCCCTCCAATCCTCGTCTCCTACGCCCACTCAATAGAACAGAGGAGGAAGCAGACTAGCAGAGGCCACCGCCGCTGCTGCCGTGCCCGCTTTGACATCCAAGAGGGCACCCTAGTCCTCTAATGCGGCAAATGAGACCACCGCATCCTTCGATTTGACTCAGAAACGTGACAAATCAAATCTTGTGGATGCGACACAGAATATGTAATAATTTACATTCAAGATACATAATTTTTGTTGATGCTTCCGCCTACATCCCGATGTTCATCCTGCTGACGGCGTACTCCACCGCCACGCTGAATCCACGCGTCCAGAGGTCGAACTCATGACGGATGCGACACTCGGTGCTGCAGTAGTGGATGATCCCTGGGGTCTCCGGCCCGTAGCGCCTACATCCCACTGGCCAAATGCAGACATGGGGATTCTGGACGGGCAGCAACGAAATGTCATCATCGCCATCACGAAGCCAGTACCACCACGCAATGTTATGGAGATCCCGGCAGACGAGGTAGCGCAGCCGGTGTAGGTTGTGGTTCTTCCAGCGCCCGTCAGGGGGCGACGGCCCGCCGCTGATTTCGTGGAGCAGTGCCATCACTTCAGGGTCCGCAGGGTTGCGACGGTACTTCAGCATCGCTAAGAAGTACTTCGCACCGGCGTCTTTGGCAGCGGCCTTTCTAATGAGCTCCAGACCCTCATCGGGATTCCGCCGCCTCATCAACCTCTCCATCCCCTCGGAGCATAATGCCTCCGGATGTTTGGCGAGGCGGAAGCGCTCCTCCAACAAGGACCTGACGTAGCGATTCTTGTACTCTTGACGAAGCTCACGCAGCGACACCTGCAGGAGTACCTCATCCGAGTCGCAGATGCGCCGGAAGGTGACGCAGACCCGATTACGAAGGATCAGGAAACGAATGATGGGCTCACCCTTGATGCAGCGGAGGATGATCTGGGTGATCAGTTCATTTGGCAGCAGCTCCATGAAGCACACCGCGGCCATGAAGGAGAAGGGAAGGAAATGGAAAGGCGACGAGATCTGGAAACTGAAATGCGACGGGGTTTGGAAATTGAAATGCGACACGGCCATTTATAAAAACCCATTATTAATAATATGGAACTTGAAATGTGACGCGGTTTGGCTGCTGACGCGTGGGCCCGATAACTACCCCTGCCCCTCCACCTTCCCGCGAAATTGAAATGCGACACGTGTTTTTGGACGGTTTTGCTCCCAAAAACGGTTCCCGAGGCGTAGAGGGACGTGGGGCGTGGGGAGGAAAGCGCCCTGACGGTTCACGTCTTGTCATCATAAATCCCTGACTGCTGGTTGCTCTGTAATCATATCGTTTCTTTCGCTTCATCTTCTTCCCCTTCGCCATCAAAAAACCACAACCTCCGGTCAATGAGAGATCACACCAACAAGGAGCGAGAAGAGCATGGCATCGAGTGACCTGTCGGCGAAGCGGGGACGAAGAAAGGATGACGACAACGAAAGCCGCCGTCGAAGGAAGTTGACCATCAAGGAGAAGGGGAAGGAGCCGGTGGCGCCCAAGGAGAAGGAGAAGAATGAGGCTGCCGACATCAGCTTCACCATCGAACTGCTCCAGGGCGCGTTCATGAAGCTCCGAGATGTTGGCCAAGCATTCAAGATCGAGGCGCCTGACCATAACAAGTATGGCAGCGTCAAGGGTCTCGCCTTCAGGATCCACGTGTTGGCTGAAAAGCTTGAGAAGCTCCCCGTGGTCCAGCGGTCTCTTCTCGGCGACGACGGCTCCGACGACGGCGACGATGGCTCCGACGGCGGGACTCCGACAGCGGCGACCGACTAATTGATCCACTCTTGTACCATTAATAATGTGTTTGTGATTATTGTGTGTTCGTCAGTTTGTTCGTCAGGTTGTTGGACTGTTTAGTTTGTCGATCATGAACTGCTTAGTTTGTTTGTCGATCATAAACTGCTTAGTTTGGTTGTTGGATTTTGTATATATGTCATGAACTCGATCTAAGAGACACGGGCAGATCCATCAGCGTCGCCTACAGTATCTGTTCCTCCTGTGATGAACTCGATCGTGGAGACAATGGATACTCATCGCCGACGCTGGTTAGAAAAATCGCGTCGCCTCGTTGGCAGGTAGGTCCAGGTGGTTATCTTCTTTATATAGGCTGCTGACACTGACGCGTGGGCCCGACACTATTTTTTAGAACTGAAACTCGCATCCATCAAATATTAGAGCCGGTAAAACAGCGCCTAAAAATTCATTAAAAATAACATCAATTCATATTTGGACATTTAGTATTTTAATAAAATATCAACAGTCACACTTGTGTACCTAACATTCTTATAATTCGAATATACATCTCATGATTATGATATAATAATTCTAATAACATCTCAGTTTGCTCCAAAAATTCTACAAATTTACGTGGAAATATAATTTTGGTACCTAAACTTGTCATAAAAAATTCAAATGGTTTTGATAAAGGAAGAATATACTTGTTTACAAATGGCTACATCTCTCACATAGTTTCCTAGAATATTGCTTGAACATTGAAGTTTTCCACACTTTGCAACATGTTCGATCTCGTACGCATTTGAAATTTTAACACAAGCATGTGTTCACCTAAAGATCATGAAATGCAAAGTTTCATTACTAATGGTTGTGGAAAACAAATATTATTTCTATGTTGTACTTACAAAGAACAAGATAAAGGCATATAAACATTATTCACGAAACGGAATATACACTAAACAATGAAATTAATGAAAAGATGGGGATTTTAGAAAAAACTAGGAAAAAATCATCAAATTTGGACTAAGCACGACGAAGAAATACATGTTACAAAATTTGACTGCAGATTAAAAGGAGAAATGAGAATTGTTCTTCGTTCCAATAGAACTGGGCCCCACTCCTATTAGAGACGCGGGATGGTTAATCCTCATCTCATTTTCCCACACAAACTGTTCTTCATTCCAATAGAACAGAGGAGGAAGCAGAGGGAGCCGCAACCTTGGATTTGACTCAGAAATGTGAGAAATCAAATCTTGTCTATCAGTAACCGATTGGACGATACTTTACACGATAGAAGAAGACATTACATTCGTAATGAAGCCTACTTTCATCACTACAGAAATACATGCAAAACCCCCTCCGGCTCAGCGCTGTACCGCAGAATGCTTTGCCTACGCAATGTTGAATGTTGCCTCGCGCCGCCGCCGTTGGTAGTGTCGGCCGGCGGAGGCCACGGCGGAGGACAACACTCCTAATTTGCCAAGCCAGATTGACCCCATGATGCCGGAAATCTAGGGATTGCACATTGCTGACCAAACGCGGATGCCACTACCCTTGCTCCTCGCCCTCAACCTGTTTCATGTACGCAATTGCAGTGGTGTCGGCGTCGGCCCCGGTGTTGGCTCTGTAGAGGAAGACGGCGGCCACATAGGCCACCCCTCTGTGCCCGTCTTTGGCAGCGCGGTGGAGCTCGTCGAGGGGAGGCTGAGGGCTGCAGTTCCTGCGTCATCCATCCCGGTGAGGAAGCAAGCCACCGGGTTGCCGGCTGCAGCTGGGCTACGAAGGAAGACGTCGTAGCCGACGGGGTCGTTGTTCTGCATCTGCTCGACTGGAACCCGATCCAGTGCTAGGCGCCTACCGACGTCTCTATCGCGGTAGGGGCAGAGCATGTCCTTGCAGGTTGCCCGTAGGCTGCAGAGGTCCTCCATAGGCCGATTCGATGTCGCACCGACTCGGCCAACGATGATCGCCAACACCTCCGCCGGGAGCTCTGCGAGTGACCGCGGGTGCTCCTTCGATGCCATGAGTGCAGCGGAGGGGCACGACGAGGAGTGTAGGTAGTTGTGGTTTTCTCGCGGGTAGATGAAGGGGTTGGGGCAACGGTTATTTATTTTGGAGAGAAGATACAGGAGACGCGTCTTAGGCATCTTAGGCAGTATCTTAGGCATCTTAGGCAGTATCTTAGGCAGTATCTTAGGCAGAATATATAGGCAGTTTACAAAAAGGATTGGATTCAGCAGAAATCAATCTTGCTTCTTTTTCTTCTTTGATTTTTGTATATGGATCTTTTCACGATGGTCGCTTCACAAGTATGGTGTTTTGTCAGCTCCCAAGACTCGGGGCATGTATGAAGTGTGAAAGGATGGACTTTCGTCAAACTGGTTGCATTCCTCCTCCTCAACAACATTTTCAACCCCAACAATCCTTTTTTTTCCAGGCAAAACCACACTCCAGTTATTCTTTGCAAGGTCAGGTACATAGAACACTTGCTCAACATCCTTGGCGAAGGCAAACGGTTCGGTTTTGTAACCAAAGACCCGGAGATCAACACTAACATAACCAAATTTGTCCTTGATCATAGCTCTCTTCGCATTGGTGACCCATCTACACCGAAACAAGGCTACCTTGAATCCTACATAATCAAGCTCCCAAATTTCCTCTATTTGACCATAATATGTGGCTGTGTTCTTCTTATTGTCGACGGCCCGTACACGCACACCACTATTTTGATAGATGCTCTTGGCATCCTGGGCCATGGTGTAGAACGTGTATCCATTGATATCCATTGCTTGATATGTTGTAACAGTGAATAATGGCCCTGCTGCTAGTTTTCTTAGATCGTCGGTTATAGCAGCGCTGCCACTCTGCTGGACATAATCTCGGAGCCACCTGTTGAAGCATTGCATGTGCCTCTTTGCAACCCAATCCTCAGTACAGCCAGGGTTTTGTTCACGTAGTTGTTGCTTGTGCTCATTGCCAAATGGTGTAACCTCTACGCTCTGTTCTATCACGGTGAAATGAGCCTTCCTGAAGTCCTCTGGGTGCGGAGTGATTGACTTTTTCCCCAGGGTCCCAACACCTGAAAGCCTACCTTCATGCCGTGAACGAGGCACACCAATGGGGTTTTGGGGGTCCATATAACCCATGGCCCACTCCACTGCTTCGATGGTCTCATAGCCACGAACAATGGCACCCTCCGGAAATGACCTGTTATGTACCAATGATTTGAGGAATCCAAAGTACCTCTCATATGGAAACATCTGATGAAGGTAAGATGGGCCAAGGTACCAGATCTCCCTCGCGAGGTGTGTTGTTAGATACAGCATGAGATCAAAGAATGATGGTGGGAAGGTAGCTTCAAGCAGGCATAGGCTCTCGAAATGCCTCCTCTCTAAGTCCAATAGTTTTTCCTCATCAATCACCTTCTGTTCTATTTCATTGAAGAATAAACACAAGCTCGTGACTGCGTCGCGAACCAGTTCTGTCTTGATACCTCTTAGTGCAACAGGAAGAATAGATGTCATCAACACATGGCAATCATGAGATTTCATCAAGTTGAAATTCATTTTCATGTCCTTCACCAACACTAGCCTCTTGAAGTTTGATGAGTAGCCTGAAGGTACTTTCAAACCATGCAAAAACTCACAGAATTCTTTTCTCTCTGCCTTTGACAAGGTGGTTGCAGCAACGGGAAGGTCCATCCCCGTGTCTGTTTCCTCTGCATAGAGCTCCGGCCTAATGCCCATTTCTTTAAGATCCTCCCTTACATTTTTATGATCTTTTCCTTTTGACTTCTGTTGTAGCAATGTTCCCAAAGTAGCTTCACACACATTCTTCTTGACGTGCATGTTGTCAATCGAATGGCGCACATCCAAAAGCGGCCAATACTCTAGCTCCCATAGAATTGATTTCTTGTTCCACATTCCTCGCCCATCTTCTTCTTCTTCTTCACCATCTCGCTTCTTTCTTTTGCGAAGTTTCTTTTCAGACAATTTGGGTAACTCCTCGATAGTTTCGACATCCTTGACTTGCAAGTGGAGCAGATCTCCAGTCACATTCATTGGCGCCTGTCGATTCTCCTTTTCCCCATTAAACTGACAATCCATGTCCCGGTAGGCATGTTTCTTGCTGAGGAAATGACGGTGCCCCATAAATGAGAATTTTTTTGAATTTCTTAGCCACACAGCACAAGTTTCTTCCAAGCAGTGTGGGCAAGCTGCACCTTTCCTTTTACTCTGGCCAGAAAGGTTGCGATGAGCGGGGTTGTCGTTGATGGTGGTGAACAACATGGCGTGCAATGTGAACTCCTCACGGCCGAACTCATCCCAAACCTCCTTCACACCAGGCTTCTAAAGTATCTTCAAGTCATCAACTAGTGGCCTTAAGTAGACATCAATACGGTCGCCAGGTTGCTTTGGCCCGGAGACTAATATTGTCAGCATCATGTATTTCCGTTTCTTGCATAGCCAGGGTGGAAGGTTGTACATTGACAGCACGATAGGCCAGGTGCTATGTGTTGAGCTCTGGTTACCGAATGGGTTCACGCCATCTATGCTCATAGTGAACCGAATGTTCCTGCTTTCACCGGCAAAATCCTTAAAGTGGGAATCAATGTTTTGCCATTGTTGGCCATCTGCGGGGTACTTAATCTTGCCAACTTCCTTCGTTCGTGTCTTATGCCAACGCAAGAGTTGGGCCTCCTTTCGTGTGGCGAACCATCTTCTCAACCAAGGAATGATGCAAAAATACCATGCTACCCTCACAGGAGCCCCTTTAACCTTCTTCTTCTTCTTCTTCTTCTTGCCTGTGATCTCCACGGGCTCGTACTCGTCATCATCAGCATTGTTATCACCACCATCTTTTTTCCTCTTGTACCGATCGAACCCACACTTGGGGCATTTGTCAAGGTCTGCATAATCTCCACGGAACAATACACAACTGTTCTTGCAAGCATGAATTTTTTCAACCTCTATTCCCAGAGGACAAATTATCTTCTTTACCTCATAGACAGACTCGGCTATTTGGTTTCCCTCGGGTAGCATGTCCTTAAGGAGATCCAATAGTTGTTTGAAACTTTTGTTGCTCCAACCATGATCTGCCTTAAGCTGCAGAAGTTTTAGATCACCAGAAAGGTGAGAGTACTTCTTGCAACCAGGATAGAGGGGTTTCTTTGAATCTTCAACGAACTGCTTCAGCCTCGCTAATTCAGAAGCTGTATACACTCGTTGAAACTCAACATCCCGCAACATTTGATCAACATTGTGCACACGTTGCAACAACTTACCATCATTGAAGCCCGTAACTTCTTGATCAGTGATATCCTCAGGCCTCATCACAATTTGGTGGGAATGGTTCATTTTCCTCGTCAAAAACTCCACCTTCATCAAGCTCTTCATCATGGCATAGTGCTGCCCCTTCATTATTAAGGCCCGTAGCATGGTGTCGCGCTTCACCTTCATTTAGGCATCCTGCTTCGACTTCATTAAGCCCTTCCTCACCATGTTTATTCCAACATGTGTAATTTTCTTTGAAACCATGTGTGATCAAATGATGAAAAATGTTATCCCGTTGTCCGAACTTCTTCTGGTTGAGACAATCTATACAGGGGCAAAGCATTGCCTGAACACCACAGTTACTCATATCCGCCTCTGCTTGATCTAGAAAACTATTGACCCCCCTTACGAAATTACTGTCCCAATCTCGGGTCTTACTGTACATCCAAGCCCGAGCAGCAGTAGCCATCTGCAATTTTCATACATCAAATGAGCATAATTAATGCATCACCAAAACCGATGAGTAAGAGGATTAGGACAGCGAAGTTCAATAAAAGGGGGCAATTTCCACCTTGACGAGGACTGTCTACGAGGCGAGCGCTTCCGAGAGGAGGAGGACGAGGCGTCGCGGCCGCGGCGACGGCGACGGCGCAGAGGACGGCGACGGTGCGGAGGACAGCGCCGAGCCCGAGGATGAGGATAAGCTGCTGCTTTGGAGGACGTACGACGTGGAGGGACGCCGCGCCGCGGTCGACGTCCGCCGGCACCTTACGCTGTCGCGCACGCGGTCGGCCGGCGTGCTGCAGCGCTGGCTTTCTGAGGAGAGAGAGCGCGCCAGCGAGTGGGGCCTTCAGAGAGCGCGTGAAAATGCTGCTGCAGCAACGGCGGGGAGAGAGCGAGTAGGGCCCTCAAAGGAGAGAGAGCGAGTGCAGTTGTCGGAGATAGCAGAGTGGTCGGAACGCAAAGACAACGACACGTAATAACAACACGCGTCTCTATTGTGAGAAAACAAAGGAGATGCTAGGTCCGAATAAGCGTCGCCAATTGGGTCGTCATAAAATGAGATGCGTCCTAAAAACCACGCGTCTCCAATAGGAAGGTCATCGGTAACGGATGTTAGCTAACATCCGTTACAAAGAAAACATGTAACAGGCGTTTAAGAAGTCCATTACCAGAAGTCCTTATCGGTAATGGGCGTTGTGGTGGCGAGGTCAGGGCGAGGTTGGGGTCGAGCCTGCCGCGCTTATGCGTAACGGGCGCCAAACAACAACCGTTACAGATGGGGTCCATGTAATGGGTGTTAAGGGCCTATTACAAATGCTGCGTGACCTATTTGAGGTTTTCACGTAGTGAAGAACAAGAATTGCAAACAAAGGTACTCGATCGCTAGGAATCGGATCCATTAAAACTCCATCAAAAGTGTATACATGAATAAGATCCAACCGGGATCCTACCTTGATCTTGATTCACACCTCTGGAACTCCGACATGATCTTCCTTGCAAGGTTCCCACGCTGACTAGGTAAACCCTAGACGACTAACATGACCCTCCTTTCCGGGGTGGTGTCCCTCAAGCTCCTCTGCTCCTCGACGGCGAATGACGAATGGCTTGATAGTTGCAACTTCGTATGGGGACTATAAATAGTCCGAGGATCATCTAGGTCAAAGGGGGCGGCGGACCGACCCGGGAATGGGCCAGGCCGGCCGGCCTGGGCCGACCGGCCCAGGGCATCCTCGGCCCGGTTCGTCCCCGGTTTTCTTCGTGAAGCTTCTCGCGACTTCCTGAGTTTTTGCCGAGTTGCATGTGGGTCCTTGACGTCATTTTCCTCGCGGTTTAGATAAGGGTGCTTTGCGTATGAACTCCCACATCTTCCGTCTAGGTCCTCAACACTTCTCGGCTTCACGCTTTAGTCCTTGGTTCATTTGGAGTCATGTTCATCTTGTATCTTGACTTGTCCCGGGGTCCATGATCTTCTCGTAAAACCCTTGATGAACCTTACCCGGAAGTCCTCATTTAGGCTCTTGATTCCTGTGTAAACAATAAACTCCAAAAACCATGCGCGAGTGCGAACTTAACATATAATGGGGGTTAGGATCATTAGTGTGAATATCAAACTAATACCAACATAGAAGGTAAACAAGTGGCTAGGTTGACGAAAATCGAACGCCAACATAGTTTATGATGCATTGATGCAACGTAGCATTTATAGTTGTATTTTGCATGATTAATAGGGTCGAAGAGGAAAGCAGGTGATTCTGAAGTAGCGGCACCAACACCTACTGACAGTAGCACACCAACACCTCCAACACATGGAAATGGATCTGCCCCTGGGACTGATGACAATGACATACAAACACAAGCCCAAGGTACTCTACCAGTTGTAGATTTAATTGCTCTTGAAGATGATGATGATGACAGAGAAGGAGAAGGAGAAGAAGTTCCTGGGACATCAAAGAGGAAGAAAAGGTGCACATCTATTGTGTGGAAGTACTTCACCAAGAAAACAGAGATAGTGGAGGTGGATGGTAATTAGTATGAGCAACTTTGGGGCTATAACTTCCCAAGATGCAAGCAAAGGTACAGAGCTGAGTGCAACTATGGCACTACTGGGTTTAGGAATCATCTAAAGTCAGTGCACAAGACCTTAAAAGGGCAATTACAACTGAAGTCATGGTGTGTTAGTGCAGATCCTATTATTAGTGAAATGGATATTTCAATGAGTGAGAAATTTGAGAAATACTGGAGCTGTTCTAGTACGAGCCTTGCCATAGCATGCTTTCTAGATCCTAGGTATAAGAAAAAGATTGTAGAATACTACATGAGAAGGTTCTATGGTGACTCTTATCAGGTTTGTCTTGATGAGTTTGGTCTTGTCGTGAAGAAATTGTATCAGTTTTATGCCAGCCGTAAACCTGCTTCATCAAAGTCACATTCTCATGTCAGCCCAATGGGCCCATTATTTGAAACTGGCAATCCTGACCTTGACAAGTTCTTGTTTGACGATCTGAAACTGGAGAGTTGGGTGAGCTGGACAAATACACAACTGAGTCAGTTATCAAAGAAACTCAGTGTGATATTCTAGCATACTGGAAGAACAACACAACCAGGTACCCTGTTCTCTCACAAATTGCTCGTGATATGATGGTCATACAAGTGTTCACAGTTGCGTCGGAGTCCGCATTTAGTGGTGTTGGTCGAGTCATAGATCCTTATTGCAATTGTCTAGATCCTGAGATGGTTCAAGCACTTATCTGCACCAAAGATTGGATACGGGGTGCAAGAAAGGTACTATTTTTTTGTTTGTTGTTTAACTACAATTTTCCAAATATATGGGATGCTCATCTACCAATGTATATCTGCCTTTCTTGTATTCCTTTCAGATTCTAAATGTGTACCTTCAATTGTGGCCGATCTCATACCCCCAGAGACCATTCCTGTGAGTCCTACTCATCCTACGGGTGACGAGGTATTTTTGGCTTGCCTACTCATTCACTTTGTCTATAATAATCAGAGACTACATTTGCAATTAATCATGATTTTTTTTTAAAAATGTAGGAGCAAGATGGCAGTGATCCAAATGAGATGAATGAAGATAGTGAGCTGTGAAAGCCATGGTGATTGGTGGACTACTTCAAGCGTGAGAAACAGTTTGAGAACTGAGAGTCGCAGTGTATCTGTTCTGTTGTATGCCTGTACTGTTGTGTCTTGTGGTCTTGTATGCCTGTACTGTTGTGGCTTGTGGTCTTGACATCTTGTGGACTTGTTCGTATTCTGGTCATGTGAACTTATTTGTGTTATTCAGTTATGGACCACTTGTTCTGTTATTCAGTTATGGACCACTTGTTCTGTTATTCAGTGATTGGTAACTGTTATTGTCTTGAATCGGATACTATGCTGCCGCTTGTCGGCTTGTCGCTATCGTCATGCCCGTGTTGCACATTACAGTAGGTTGTAGCCTGTATGTTGTAGCAGCACTGCATGAAACAGGCAGCGGCACCAACATTGCAGCACGGCATGTTGACATTGTGATCCTGACTTGAGTTCCTGGTTCCCGCCCGATTCTGTTGTATTTCCGTTCGTATTTGATCGTTTTCGTATAATCGGTTGTCCCGCAACTGCTCCCGCTCCCGGCTGTCCCGCAACCGCTCCCGCTCCCGGTTATAATATATGGTAATGAAAACAGGAAGGGGTCTATCTCGCCCGTTCCCGTCCGTTTTCAACCCTACCGAGGATTGATGTCCCTTGTTGTTACGTAGCTCAAGACGCTGCTCGTGGCTGATGAGTTGTGTGTACAACTCTCCCATAGAGATTGGTTCCATGTACGTTGCCACTGTCGACACGACCAGATCAAAATCGAGATCTAGGCCCGTCAGCACGTAGGAGACAAGCTCCTCATCTTCAAGATGACGTCTAGTCCCCGCCATCTCGTACGCCAAGCTCTTCATCTTGGTGAAGTACTCGCTGACCGTAGATGTACCCTTGGATGATGCGGCGAGGGCCATCCGGGTACTGATGATCTTGGCAAGGGACTGTGACGCAAACAACACCTCAATGGCAGCCCATGCGCCCCTTGTTGTGACCTCGGTGTTGACGTGCCTGAGGATCTCCTTGGAGAGATTGGTGAGGAGATAGCTCAGGACCGTCTGGTCCTTCGCTACCCATATGGTGTACTCTGGGTTCTCCACCGGGAGTTCATCAGCGTTGTCGGGCTTCTTCTTGGGTAGGTGTTTCGTCAGTGGCTCGGCATCGGCCTCCAGCCAATATGCCAGCTGAGCGCCTCTCAAGGCCGAGAGGACTTGCGCCTTCCATGATTGATGGTTGGCGCGGTTTAGTTTCTCTGTCACCGGTAGGAAGGTGGTGAGGGAGATGGCAGCAGAAAAAGCGAGGAGGATGAGGCGAAAGCCATGAAGAAACCCGATGGAGAAGAAGGCTCTTGATACCATGTGAAAATGGATTGAACGAGATACCTTTGGGTGATCCCGGTTGCGTGTTAATAGAGGGGGAGAATAGCCCTCACCGTGGCTTGTATCTCATCCTATCCTAACTAGTTTACTTGTACAACACACCAAGAATACTCACGCCAACATATCCTATCGTCTAACAATAGGAACTCCCTCGAGCCCTCCACCTTTATCTACCATTGTTGGCACATCCCCAAATGGTTACACTTCCCGCTAATAATTTTATATTTCTCCACGTGTTCCCTTGTAGATTGTAAACTAATTAATATTTCTCTAGATTTTATTTTAGGTGCCCATTGCCATCTCTAATTGCAAGCCTTGTCCGGTTGCCCGGCAGATGTTAGGAGATGTAGCGGGACGCACGTTGCTCTAAGACCACCCGCACCGGCTCCTTCATCCGTCTCCTGGAGGAGACGGATACCGGTTTTTGCTCTGCAGGAGTAACGCCATTTTCCCGTGATCCCTCGTATCCGCCAGATTTGCAAGGATGGAGAGGCTCCTTTAGCCACCGCCGGCCCCACCACGTGTCTCATTGCCGCCGGCCCCAACAACCTAGCACGCATGCTCGGAGTCTCAGCCGAGGCGGACGGTGGAGCGGAGGCCACACCGGTGAGCTGCAGGGAGAGAGGAGAGCAGGGGTGGTGAGCGGGAGGCGGCAGTGGAGAGAAGCACAGAGCTCCACCTCCACGCGGCCACCGCGGCGAAGGGAGCTCCTCGGTGTCCTCGGAGAGAGACCGGGCGTGCTCCATGGACGGCGGGCCTCCTCCGCGCGTGCTCCTCCTGCCGCCGCGCAGGGATCCGACCGGCGCAGCACCTCCTGGGACGACGCCAGGATCTCACCTCCACTGTCGCGACGAGGAGGAGGAAGGGAGAGGAGAGTGGCCGCCCTGCCAAGACGGAGGAAGACGCCGAGGATGTCCCCGCGAGTGCCGCCCGCCGCCCACTTCCTCCCTTCCTTGGCTGACAACGGTGGCTTGGAGGAGCTCCGGGCAGGGAGATAGAGCGCGTCGTTGCTCCGCCCACCTTCTCCCGCGCTCCTCAATGCCGCGCCACCATGTCGAGCAAAGGAGCAGCCGAGCGCCGCCGGGGCGTCCTCCGTCGAGCGCTGCAGATGCTGTTGCTCTGGCTGGACGACCCGCTGCCAGATCCCTGCCGCAGAGAGCTCCTCCAGCGGTGCCTGAGCTGGAGACGCGGGTCGGTAAGCACGGGACGGAGCAGGGGAGGGACCGAGACCTCCTCGCGTCGTGTTGACCCGGTGGGAGCAGGAGAGAGGGGCGCGCGTGCCTGGGGAGTGGGAGAGGGGCGAAAACGGGGACAGGGAGCAGGGGTGGGGAGGTTGGATCACCCGGACAAGAAGACACAGATTGGTGTTGCTCTTCCGAAAGGGGAGATGTTGGGCACCGTCGTAAGGCCACGCCTGTCACCTGTGATGCGGTGCCGCAGTGGGGAAGAAGAAGGGGAGGCGGAGGAGCAGAGGAGGAACAAAGGAGCAGCGGAAAAGGGGAAAGGAGAAAAGAAAAAAAAAAGAAGAGGAGGAGAGAAGAAAATAAGAAGGGAAAGAGAGTAGTTAGAGATAGTTAAATAAAATATGATGAAGGATGAGATATAAAGGATGATGAATGTAAGAGAAATTAATATGAAGGAGAGAATCTTGATGACCAAGATGGAATATTTCGTTTTGAAAAAGAGAATAAATGATAACGAGTGTAGACGGTCTAAACTCCCTCCGTCAGCTACCAAGTAGGCCCCTCTTCTTACTCCATTCATGATACCGATATACCACTGCCACTGCCACCGTGCGTTGCATCACCGTTTAGGATTAGGGGTTGGGGTTTGTTGAGACTTTCATAGATGACCTAAATAAAAAGATCACCCAAGAGGTCATCGAACCGACGGTGGAGGTGGTCGAGATGGCGATGAGGGGACATCTTGGAATTTTTCATTTTCGTGCGAATTTTTTCAATATAATTTTGAATTCCAACTTTTGCGATGTAATACATCTATGAACATGCCAAATTATTTCTTTCTTTCAGAACTTTAAAGTTCTTTTTTAATGAATCCTCACCATTTTCAATATTTGTGCCGGAGTCAAATCACAATCAAATAGGTATCTCTCTCACGGAGCATGTAGAGTCGTTGTAGAAAGGAAAATGATGGCAATATAAGGAACAAATTATGGATAATAAAGCCAAACATGACAGTACAACCGGAGATGAAAGGCAGTTGCGTACAACCTCGACAGTAAAGAAAATGACAATAGAAAAAGAAAAAATGAAATAGAAAAAAGAGAGAAGGGCATTATGGTCATTTCAGCTTCCTATCCATGTTACACAGCTGGGAGAAGCTGTTTTGCCAAACGTTTTTCCAAAACCTTTTCTGATTCAACAAAGAATCCGCTTCACCAGCACAGTCACAGCCGGAGCTGCCACAGCCACAACCACAGCTGTGCCAAACGGACCCTAACACCTATCATCTGTTGGACTTGGACAGAAGCTACAAAAACCACATACACGTGTTTCACGAGATAGAGAAATGTGTGGAAATCCTCGCTCATGATGTTGATGTCCTACCTCGGGGCACTGGAGTAAACACTAAACAGACAAGACTTAGCCGTCTGCGTGTTCTAATGAGTGATTAGCCCATGAGCAGTCATGTAATTGTAGAGATTGGCAAGATTACTTTGACACTTAGCTCGGATGGTCGGGGGTGCGGTTGTGCGCCTCGTCGCTCCTCGGCCAGGGTTCGAACCCTAATTTCAGCTCTGGTTTTACAAAAAAAATTCTCCTCGCTGGTGTTCCGGGGTTCGGAAATTTTCTAAACCGGTACCGCGTGTCGGTTTCTTCTTCTTAATGAAAACCCGTATTTGAGCCGTTACATAGTACGCAAATGTTATCTTGCTATTCTAGAAGCATACGGGACGACGACAAAGCCATGCGCGGTCGCTTGCAGGGCCTGATTGGTTGAAGGCCAAAGTTTCCAAACTAAAGTTTTGGTCATTTTAAATTTTGATCATAAATTCAGAATCTTGACAAATTTTGACAATTCAAATGAACTAAGGTGCACAAGATGAACCTTTTTAGCCACCCATTCATTTAGATTATTGAAATTGGTCAAAATTTTTAATTGGTGGTCAAAATTTAAAATAACCAAAACTTTAATTTGACAACTTTGACCTTCAACCAATCAGTCCCGCAGTCTGCAAATTTTCGTCACCATAGATCTCTGTTACCACCAGGACGGATGTGCCACTAGAGCCACTAGGCCATGGACCTAGTCTTCGGCCAGACAGCAATCCAACGACCAGCTTGTGTGCATCTATTTGTAGCCTACCATTTGTCTCGTTCGCAGTTCGCTGCACCGAGGTAGAGCGCGGCGTTGCAGGGTGCATCGAATTGATTTTCATTCACATTGAGAATTTGAGATGGTCCTGATGGGCGATGGGATAGGAGTGGTTGCCGCTGCGCTCGCCGTGGTGCTGCTCCCGTGGCTGTGGGCGGCGCTGGCGCACCTGGTGTGGCGGCCGTACGCCGTGGCGCGGGCGTTCGCGCGGCAGGGTGTTCGCGGGCGGCCGTACCGGTTTTTCGTCGGCGACACCGGGGAGATCAAGGCGATGTGTGCGGCGACGAGCGGCCAGACGCTGGAGCGCAGCTCCCACGACATCATCCCCCGCGTGATGCCGCACCTGCGGGCGTGGACGTCGCTCTACGGCAAGGTGTTCTTCTGGTGGTCCGGCTCGAGGCCGGTGCTGTGCGCGGGCAACTACGGCATGGTGAAGCGGGTCCTCTCCGACAAGGCGGGGCTGTACCGCAAACCGGAGCCGAGAACCGCCTTTTTGGCGCTGATGGGCAGGGGCCTCATCTTCACCGACGGCGAGGAGTGGGCGCGCCACCGCAGCGTCGTGCACCCGGCGTTCGCCATGGACAAGCTCAAGACGAAGGCACGCGCGACGGAGGCGTGCGCGGGGGAGGTGGTCCGGGCGTGGGAGGCGCGCGCGGCGGCGGCAGGCGGGGAGGCGACGGTGGAGGTGGGGCACCAGTTCAAGGAGCTCACCGCCAACGTGATCTCGCACACGGCGTTCGGCAGCAGCTTCCGGCAGGGGAAAGAGGTGTTCCTGGCGCAGCGGGAGCTGCAGCACATCGCGTTCGCCTCCTTGAACAAGGTCCGCATCCCGGGGACGGAGTACCTACCCACCAAAAACAACGTCCGCCGGTGGCAGCTCGAGCGCAAGGTGCGCGGCACGCTCATGGCCATCATCGACGAGCGCCTGGCCGCCGCCAAGGAGGCCAGGGGGTACGGCACCGATCTGCTGGGCCTCATGCTCGAGGCCAACGCCGCCGGCGGCGGCAGCGGCCAGAGGGTCATGAGCATGGACGAGATCATCGACGAGTGCAAGACGTTCTACTTCGCCGGGCACGACACGGCCGCGCACTTCCTCACCTGGGCTATGTTCCTCCTCGGCACGCACCCCGAGTGGCAGCAGCGGCTCAGGGAGGAGGTGCTCCGGGAGTGCGGCGGCGCCGGGACACCACTGCATGCCGACGCGCTCATCAAGCTCAAGCTGGTAAATGATTTAGTTCTACTAAACTCGCTGCCCTTCGATTTGATCGACCGACCAAATCGATCGATGAACCGATGTTAATTGTTCCCGTGGTTAATTTGTAGGTGATGATGGTGCTGTACGAGACGCTGCGGCTGTACGGCGCGGTGAATTTAACCGTGAGGCAGGCGACGGCGGACGTGGACCTGTGCGGCGTGAAGGTGCCCAAGGGAACCCTCGTGCATCTCCCGTTCGCGATGCTACACCGCGACGAGGAGGTGTGGGGCTGTGACGCCGGCGAGTTCAACCCGCACCGGTTCATGGACGGCGTCGGCAGGGCCGCCGCGCACCCGACGGCGCTGCTGTCCTTCTCGCTCGGGCCACGGTCGTGCATCGGGCGGGACTTCGCGATGATGGAAGCGAAGATCACGCTGGCGCTGATCCTGCAGCGGTTCGCGTTCGAGGTGGCGCCGGAGTACGTGCACGCGCCGGCTGAAGTCCTGACGCTTCAACCCCGGCACGGGCTCCCCGTCGTGCTCAAGCTCTTAAGTCCGTAGGACTGTAGGAGGAGATAAGATCCAGGCATTTAATGCGCTTTGGGTGTAGGGTGACTGCGTGACCGACTGACCGTCCGTCAATAACACGCCATCTCTTCCCCAGTCCCAAATTCTACCACGAAAAGCTTTTTTTTTACAATTACACATAACAACGCAGACACTCACAACACGCACGCACACTCACCTCTTTGAACACACGTACGTAAATCCTACCTCTATGAGCACCTTCGAAGGACTGAGCACTGGTAGATCTCGAGATTCTCGAAATCACCACTGGCGCCTCGTCGTCGACGGGAACGTCACTTACCACTTATGCATAACGCCGGAAAATTCCGGAATAAATCCAGAAAAAGGTGCGAGCACCAGGATTTGAACCCTGGTGGGTAGCGTCCCACTGGACCGTCCTACCATTGGACTACAAGCCCATTCGCACCATGAAAAGCTCTTTGCTTCCTCTGCTTTGCCTTATTTTAGTTGGGACAAGTTTCACAACATCTCCTTATTCATCTGTCATATTGAATCTACGAACACTAATTAGAAGTATTAAACGTTGATTAATGACAAAATTCATTTCTAACCTTCGGGTGAAATTGCGAGACAAATTTATTGAGCCTACTTAGATGATTATTAGATAATGTCTACTACGGTAAACAATCTTTAATGACATATTAATTAAACTTAATAGATTCGTCACGAGATTTCTCGTTCATTCGTGTAGTGTTGGGGTTCTCTACCGCCGGCAGTAGATTTGTAACGTATCGTGTGTCGGATCCGGATGGATGGCACGGGAGACACAAGGGTTTTATACTGGTTCGGGCCTCCGAAGAGTAATACCCTACGTCCAGTTCCGAGTACTCGTATTCCTATGCCAGGGATGTCTGTAGTAGGGCTTACAAATTTGGTGATCGGTCAGCCACTCAAACGGTTGCACTCCTCCCCCTTTTATAGATGCAAGGGCGAGGGGCAAAGAGGGAAAACAAAAAAGAGCTACAGTACTACGGTAATGAGGGGTCCTTTCGGACGTCGACGTCCGTCAGAAGGCATTGAAGGGCGCTGAGCTGGGGTGGCGCCAGAGACTGCCGCGTGTGCTAATGACACTGTACTTCCCGGGTACTTGGCGCCTCCTCCGAGTAGCTCACTTGATGACTCAGTCCTCTTGAGTGTTGCTTAGACCCGCCACGTTACGGCCTAAATGCTGGTAGGTGCCGCCCGTAGATGGCAATCGAGTGCCTGTTCTGACAGGGTGGCGTGCAGCTGGTGTTTGATGGGACGACGTGTTGGAGGCTGTGAGGGTGTACTGTGCAGTATTACGACTCCTGTCAGAGGAGGCCGCCCTCGCGTCCCGCTAGCTGTGGTCTTTGCATGGCGTGGAAAACTGGCGCCACGCGTGTCGTTGCGAGGAAGCCTGAGAGCTGGGGCGGCGCCACGTTCGTGTGGGGCCCCTGATCCGCGCTCCGACCTCCACGTGTGGGCCCCGTCCTAGTCGGAGATGGAGACTACTCGTGTGAACGAGTAGTCGGAGGCGAGGCGGAGAGTACTCGTACGAGGCGGACGCAGTCGTGCGAGGTGGAGAATACTTGTGCGAGGCAGAGAGTACTCGGAGACGAGGCGGAAAGTACTCAGAGGTAGGGAAGTCTTGTCAGTGAGGGTCTTGACGAAGATCTGCATCCCTCCCTGTCCTGGATCTTAGCCATGACATTATCAATGAAGTCAGAGGACTCCATCTCGAAGGTGATTATCTTGCCGCTTAAGGGCCCTAGGCCCTCGTCATGTAGTTAGTTTGATAATTATATAATCCGTAGTCCTTCTAATCTTCGATTTACAACTGCTACAGTAAATTTTCACAAATTTCGTAATGAACTAAACAAAGTCCAAAAAGTGTTGAACCTGAAGTTTTGGACCTGTTTAGATGATACATCAGATACTTGACACTAATTAGAAATATTGAACATAAATTAATTACAAAACTAATTACAACATAAATAGTGAGACAAATATATTAAATCTAATTAATCGTGAGGCAGCTATAATCTGAGTCAAAAGCGTTAGGGCCTCTTTGGGCCCCGAGGATGGAACTTTTGGCCCATATTGATTGGAGCTGCCCCGGCCCATCTAATACATTCCTAAGCAGGTATTTGTCACATGATTATGTGGTATAAACCATCATTATATATAACAATAAATCATTGTTAAATGTTTTAAAAAAATACATCATTGTTAAATTAAGGTAGGATGATAATACATCGATTGAGTTAATTAAGTAGTTGATTTGCACTAAATGAAACATGAGGGATGAATATCACACTATTACAATGCTTTAGGGATGAAAATACACTTTTTTCCAGAGCCCGCTATTGACTCACAGTTTCATCGGAAAATTCATATCTGACTTGGACATGAGCATGCCAGCACCAAAAGAGAGAGGAGGAGGTACGCAAACAGTGAAGCCTCGATGGATCCCCCACCAGTGGGACGTATGAAAATCAATGTTGATGCTACCCTGTCCAAGACCTCAAGTACTGGCACGGCCGTTGTAGTAGCCAGGGATGAGAATGAGATTTTTCTTGGAGCATCGGTCGTTGTGTTCTCTAGTATGTCGGACGCGGAACAGATAGAAACGTTGGCATGTCGTGAGGCCCTGGCGCTTGCAGCTGATCTCGATCTACGACGATTCAGAGTGGCTAGCGATTGCCTGAATGTTGTTAAAAATATTCATGGAGCAGGGATGAGATCATATGGCCGGATCATCAAGCAGTGGCGGAGCTGGCGGATTTCAACGCCTAGGGCCACTCATCAAAGCACCTAACACATCCAAAAGCTCACATACCGATATATACTATAGCAACAGCCTCCGTAAGATTTAGTTCGCGAAAATTGTGTCAAAAAATTGCAGCACACAGGCATCTCGTCCTCTTCATTGTGTAAAAAATATCGCAGCACAAATACATTCATGAACTGCGGGATTAACGAGCTGATGAGCAAATAAACTAATCAAGATAGGAAATCCATGACCTGTCGTCCTGCTTCACTTCTTCACTAACCTCGCAGTCGCAGGCTTGCCCCTCGCCGGATGCCAGAGCGTCGTGCCACGCCGCCGCTAGGCCCCAGCCACTAGGCTCCTACTTCTGCTGCCCGCTGGTGCGACGAACCTGAGCGACGCCGCACCCGGCCGCCGGCGCCAGCCGCCGGCCGGGTCGCCAGCGCCTTGGGGCTTGGCCGTTTGGGGACTGGCCGACTGCCCAACTGGGTGCCCGAGTGCAGCCGTGCAAGGAGGGGAAGGGAGATCGAGATCCGGAGGCCGCTGCCTACTAGTTAGGGTTGCCGATTGTCATTGCCGCGACGCGAGGCTCGCAACTGCTCGGAAGTTCTTCGGAACGGAGAGGTCGAGCGCCGGCTTGGGCGGACTGTGGTCCGTGGGTATAGATGTCCAAACGGGCCGCCCGGCCCAGCCCTGACCCGGGCCCGGCATGGCCCGGTAAACTTCGTGTCGGGTCTGGCCTGGCACTACTCTCCATCGTGTTGTGCCGTGTCAGCCCACGGGCTGCGCCGACGGCCCAAGCCCGGGCCTGCGGACCCATTTCGTGTCGGGCCAGCCCGTAAAAGCACGTGGAGCTCGTCGTGCCCGTGCCGCCTGCGTCCCGCCTCCGGCCACCGTACTCTGCTGCCTGCCCATCCGAGGAAGAGGGGAGGGAGGCAGGGAGTCACGCCCCGCGCGCTCGCCGTAGATCTGCAGGCCCGCCGAAGATCTGCTCGAGAAGGAGGCCGGGAGGGAGGCAGGAAGCGGCGGCCGACGGCCTGCCGTGCCGGCCTTGGAGAGGAAGAAGGCGAGCGCCGAGCCGCCGAGGGGACGAAACAAGGGACGGCGGTGGCAGAGGGGAAGGACGAGAGCAAGGCGGCGAGTTGCAGACGGGAGGGGCGAGGGCACAGTAGGCTGCGGCCACCGGCCGGTGAGCTGCAATCTACGGACTGCTGAGCCGCGTAGGGGAGGGCGGCAGGGCGCGCTATCGCTGCGAGTCGTGAGACAGGGGAAGGCAGGGGGCGGCGGAAGCGAAAGGAAGGGGTGGGGCTATCGGGAGAGACCTGGGAGCCTTAGGGTTTGAAGGTTATATACTATAGGAGATGGAAGTGCGAGCCAGCAACGGGCCGGCCTGTTAGTTTCGTGCCGGGTCGGGCCGCCCGGCGTGCTGGGGTGGCGGCCCGCGCCCGACACTAAGCAGCGGGCCGGGCCAGCCCGGGCTCGAAGAACATCGTGCTGAGCCGTGCTCGGACCAGGCCAAATTGACGGGCTTTTGGGCGGGCCGCCGTGCTGCGGACTTTTTGGACATCTATATGGGTGGGCAAGGAAAGCAGGCTGGCTTGTGATTTTCTGGGCCACAAAGCAACTTGGGCCGACGAAGATTAGGAAAATTATTCGCTGGGTCATGAAAAAATACAAGGGGTATAGGAAGACTTTCGGCCCACGCCTAAGGCCATGACGTTAGTGGCCTTAGGCCCATCTCCGCCCCCTGTCATCAAGGAGATCAAGGCAAGAATGGAAGATTTTACCTCAGTTGATATTATACACGAGGGTCAAGAGTCGAATGTCAATGCTCGTATCTTAGCCCGTCATTGTATTTATGAGTCTAGGTCGTCATGTATGGTTCTAAGTCCGCCTGGTGGCATTTGTAACTCCTTCCCTCTGAGCAATCAATAAAACAATGGGAGTTGATTAAAAAACAAAGGGCCCAGGGCCAATTTTGCAGCAGATATCGAACAGGTGGCTCATATACACCGTTGGAAAAACACCCTTCCGTCCCGGGTGGGAAAGGCTTTAAGTCCCTAAAGCCTACCCGGGACGAAAAGGGAGAGACAAAAGGCCCTCCTCTTTGTCACCGGGTAGGCAACCGGGAATAAAGGGTGGCCTTTATTCCCGAGTGGTAGCCCCGCCCGGGACAAAAGGGAGGGCACACCAGCGCCTGTGCACCACCCCTTTAGTCCCAGGCAACCGGGAATAAAGGGTGGCCTTTATTCCCAGGTGGTATTACCACCTGGGACAAAAGGGGAGGGCACACCAGCGCTTGTGCGCCATTACCACCCGGTACTAAAAACCCTGCTGTGAATTTTTTTTGTTTCAATTCCAATTGTTCTAATAATGTTATACGCGTATATTCTCATGTATATGGGTGTAATTTACATGTACGTATAAATGTTTGCACCAATTATACGTGTCTACTATACGTACTATATCAAGAGAATAAACTTATAAATAAATATATACACACATTATATTACATCGAAAGCATAGATAGTATTTTCTGAAAGTAGTATATATATACATCAAAATACCGTTTCATTCTAATTTTAGTCTAAAGTTCCACCGGAGGTGCTAATTAAACTTTATGAATTGGATGACCGTCATAGTGATTTCAGCCTTGTGGATTAATCACCTGGTCCATAATGAATCCGCAGAGACTTTCTTGAATCGCCAAGAGTCGGTCCTTCTCAATGATTGCGTCCCTAATCATATTGTTCTGTAATGTGCAAATAAGTTAATATATTACACACAAGAATTAAATATATAAGCAGTTAGAAAATAATGTATTATTAATTGGTTTAAAATAATACTTACAGTATAATCTGACGGGTCTGCCTCGCAGAAATTGTGGATGAACTCACACACATAGTATGCACATAAATGTGTCCCTGGTTCCTGTCTCATACACTAAATTGAAGAAGATAACTATGAAAAATTAGTGCAATACATTTTTAATTTGCCCAAGCTGAAGTTGTTATTTGGTTTACGTACCGAAAATTTTGTAGAGAAGTTTATTCTAGGTCTCCATGTTCCAGGGTTGACAGCCTTGAATTTTTCCCAAGCTCTGGCAGAAAATAATGAAAGTTAGAGTTAGATAGTGTTAGTAAAAGCACACTATTGCATAAAAGGGAACGTATGGATAGAATTATTACTCTTGAAACATATCTTGAAGGTCCAAGTATTTGTTCGGATCTCATCTCAACGAATCAAAGACAAGGACGTTGATTCTGTTGACATCAATTATGAGAAGAATCCAGTGGAAACTGTATATACATGGAAGCTCAAAAGATTAGAACTAAATAATGTTAACTAAGATAATTAGAAATGCGAACCCTTAGTAATTAAGATGGTAATCACACTTACTCGAAGTTGTAAGGTTGAAGTATCAAATCCTTGTAATGCAAATTACACAAGGTCCTTAGGATTGTTTTGAATGTTCTTTCTGGTTGGAACTTTACTTGATCTTGATTAACTAAAGATGGGTCCATGAAACCTATTCATTGGTAACCATTCTTCCGCATGTTATGCATTTCCAGGCTACAGAAAATGAAAGACAAAATTAATAATTAGAGTATGCATTAATTTGTTAATTAGGGTATGTATTGCACTGTTAGGGGGTGAGATCTGGACAGATCCGCTAGGGGGTTGCCCTAGTGATTTGTAGGTTAATGGAGGATCGGGACCTAAGAGAGTAAGTGGTTATGCACAGGATGCACACAGAGCTAGTCGAGCATGGCGGCGAGGAACAAGGAGGCAAGGGTTTATACTGGTTCGGGCCTCTGGAGAGGAATGCCCTACGTCCAGTTGTGGTGGTGGATTATGCGAGGATGAGTTGTCTCTGTGCATGGAACCCTAGGCCGCCTTATATAGGGGGACGGGCTAGGGTTTGCATGCGCAGGTCGGTTGACCCGTGTCGGGGTCGGTTACAACTTGTGGGAAACTTATCTCCCGGATTACAAGGAGTATCCCGTGATACCCGGAGCTACAGGCGGCGGCGCGCCAGGTCGCCGTGTCTTGACTTGCACGCCAAGGCTTCGCGGATCTTCCGGGATCCTGATCAGGTCGCCTGCAGTCTTCGGAGGTGTGGATAAGGTCGCAGGGCCCACTTGTAAGGTCGGTGGGTCTTCTGGAAGGTCAGGTCTACTTGTCAGGGCCCCTGGGACCCTGGTCGGTGGGGACCCATGGGTACCCATGTCTCTCAAGCCCCCGATCGACGTGTAGGCGTAGCGGCCGAGGCGAGGGTGTGTCGAAGAGTAGCAAGGCGCAACACCGTCAAGGTCGTGAAGGGTGCACGGGGATCAAAAAAGAAAAAAAAACCCTCTGATGCGCGCACGAAGTTAAGCGTCGAGCTTCTGGGTTGAAGGACCATGAGGTCGAAGTGAAGACGAGGTGTAGATCTTGCAGAACCGCTGACCTGACCTGAGTCAGGCATGTTGTAGTTGCAGCCACGACCTTCAAAAAGGTCAACAAGCCTACCAGGGGTAGGTCGAGCAGAGATGTGATGGAAGCAGGCTTCCATTAGGTCGAGGCGACCCGAAGAAAATAGGGTGTCGAAGACGCGCTAGTGTAGTAGCCCCTGAGTAGTAAAGCGACCAAAATGGCCGGTTTGATGCGCCAAAAGAAGAATAAAGGAAAATAATCCGAACCTACGATCTTCTGCTTAGTAAACATATGCTCTTGTAGTGTCGACGCTAGAGGACAAGAGCTCCCGAATCTTGCAGAGGGCAGCAGGTGACAGGTCTGGCGTAACCTGGGTCACGCGTGCACTGTACGGTCACGGGCCGGCTTGCAGACGTAGCACAGGTCGCAATCACCCGCAAGAGACAAAAGGTGCTCCAAGATGTGGTCAGGTAGGGGACATGCACACCGATGCCTCCCACGTGCGAATAGTGACCCCGTGTTCCACGAGGGTACAGTGATCTTACGGATAAGGATGCCACGCAAGCTGTCTTGCGGATAACACCCAATGGCAGATGCTAGGGTATAAATAGGCACCCATACCTCGAAGCGAAGTACGCAATTTCTAGAGGTGAATCAAGATGGTCCAATGTAGTAATATTACCAAGCCAGGGGCTTGTGTCCGCCCTCCAGAGTGTAGGGTTCATGTAGTCCATGCTTGAAGCTAGAAGAATGCTTGCGAGGATCGAAGAACTCGATTGACCTCTTCTCCCAGTCCCACCGAGGAACCCAGGAGGAGTATGAAGCAGCAGCTACATCGTCGACCTTGACACTTTCAGGCCTGAGGTGATGTAGGTGGGTGCGGCGCTCCACCCGGCGAGGTTGGTGTTAAAGCTCGGACCTTCTGCAATCTTGCGGCGAAGCTTAGACTTGATGCTGGGCGCTGCAGGAGACCGGTTGGTGCGCAAGTAGAGGTGGCTGTGTGGCAGCTGCCTCCACAGTGGCTGTAGAGGTTGTCGAGTAGGTCCTGAAGCTAGAAGAAAGCTTGCGACAAGTCTTATTAGTGTAGACTGAGTCGTAAGCACTTTGGAACGTAATTCAGGACCTTTAATATCTTTGTATCTTATAATTTGGCCAAGGGCCAAACTCCTTGTAGCTTATGAAGCTGTAAATATAGGTTTTCATGAGGGGTATCATGATTTTGGTGATTGTAAGGGCGCCCAAGCCGCAATGGTACGGATACCAAGGGCCCGGCAGGGCTGTAATAGCACGCCGACCTTCAGGAGGCCAATCGTAGAGACAAGGAACCCGTGTCGACCTGGGTCGACACGGCCGTTGTGCAGTGACACAACACAGGTAGTCAGCCTGGAAACTCTAGGTCTACATGACCTACAAGGCAGCAGGGCCTTAGCGACCTCGGGGAGGTGCTACTTGACCAATAGGTCACCAACGGGCAGTGGAGCCATTAAGCACGGGGCCGTTGGTATAGCCATTAAGGCAATGTAATAGGTGGCAGGACCTTAGCGACCTCAGGGAGGTGCTACTAGACCCGGAGGCCGCCAACGGGCAGTAGAGCCTTTAAGCACAGGGCCGTTGGTATGGCCATTTAAGGCGACATAGTAGGTAACAGGACCTTAGCGACCTCAGAGAGGAGCTACTTGACCCGGAGGTCATCAACGAATAAATGAGTGGGTGCACCATGATTGAAGGCCGAGGCGACCTACCAAGCGGTAGTACCTGTCGACCTTGTGAAGGTAACGTTATAGACCCGGAGGTCGTCAGAGGCCAGAGGACCTTGAAGAAAATAACAGGGAAGGGGCTTGAAGTAGGGCATAATGAGTCCATGAACGCTGGGCTGTTGGGCAGAAGGCCGACGAACATAGATTCCCGTACGGCACGAGCCGTTACTGCCTGGGGCCGTTAGGTTGAAAGAGCCGGTGGGCGATGTATCCATTGGGTGATGTAGCCGTTGGGTCGCCGTGAATGTCGCTGAATCCGAAGGGACGTTTGGGGTGCTGCGGCCCACTACACTGGTGCGGCCCAGTTATAAAAGGCCGAGTGAGGGGTCGAGGACCCCACTCCCTTCCATTCCCCGCAGCAGCTAGGGTTTTCGATCCGCCGCCAAGAGCTTTAGCACACAGTTCGCCGGTGCCGTCGTGCTTAGATCCACTGCGCCCAGCGCCGCCGTATGCGCCAGAAGTCTCTGGTGGTATTTAGAACTAGATCAACGGGCTTCGATGAAGAAGAAATGGCCCTAGAGCTTGCGCCGCCGCTGGACAAGGTTTGGGAGCACTCGACGGTGATGGAAGCTCAGCTGCAGAGTCTGGTGGAGCACGAGCTGCTGAAGCCCAGGGAGCAAGTGGGCTGGAGGCCAGCCGCCGGCGAAGCCTTCCTCTCCGAGGGGACCGGGGAGACCGTCGCCTTCGTCACGCACGTTGAGCGCGGATTCGGAGTCCCAGTGGGCGACTTCTTCTGCGGGCTTCTCCACTTCTACCGCATCGACCTGGTACACCTCGTCCCCAATGCCATCACCACAGTTTCCTCGTTCATCCACTTGTGCGAGGCATACTTGGGGATACCACCGCATTTCGACCTGTGGCGATACTTCTTCGAGGTGAAGAAGACGGGGAAGAATGGCGTCGTCGGGGCCGTCGGCTTCATGCTACGCTATCACATGAAGATGGTGTACATCGACATGGAGCTGCCAGACAACACCCAGGGCTGGAGGCGAGGGTGGTTCTACATCGACAACCCGAAGCCGGCGCTAGCCACTAGGTCGGGGCTCGTGCCAGTCCCGGTGCCGGAGTGGACCAACCAGCTAACGTCGCGGGAGATGGACGCCATCAAGCCGCTGCTGGAGGACCTCAAGACGCGGAAAGAAGAAGGGCTGATGGGTGGCACGGTGGCTATCAGTTTTAGCCGGAGGTTGCTGCAACCGATCTAGGATCGGGTGCACCCGGCCTACGAGTACTGTGGTCAAACCAACCCAATCCGCGTACAGCAGCGCAAGGTCTCCAAGCAGGAGATGGTGGCGCGGGTGAGGGAGCTCTTCAATGGGGTGATCCGGAACCGAACGTGCCCCAAGGCATTCTCCCTCACACGGCCCGCTGACGTGGTATGTCGCTGATCGACCTTCATTCTTGTGTTGTTTTTGCATTCGCCTGTTTCTGAGACGAAGGTCGCCTGTTTGCAGGGTCGTGAAGGCTTGTTTTGGAGCCCGGCTCCCCTCGCAGACGAGGGCGAACGCAGCTTCAAGGTCCGGGTGGCAGAGGACGTGCAGGCTCCACCGCCGGAGTTATTGGAGAACTACCTCTCCGACTCATCGGTGGGGGGTAGTGATGATGAGGATCCGCCCGTGGCGAGCTCCGTACCAACAACCTGGCGGACGCGGTCCGTCGCTGGCAAGATCCCGGTGCACAAGGGCATCAAGATCATCTCTGCCACCGTTGAGGCGGAGAAGAAGAAGAGGAAGAGGAAGGACACCACTGCATCGTCAGAGATGGCAATGACTAGCACCGAGGTCGTCTTCGAGGAGCAGGACGATGCACGTTCGCACGACGTTGCCGGAGGGTCGGGCGACGTAGCGGCCACGGGGGGAGAGGACACCGCGCTCGGCGCTGTAGGCGAGCAGCAGCCGAAACCGAGCGCGGAGGGCGTGAGCGACCAAGGGTCGCAGAAGAAGCCAAGGCGGGCGCCACCCAGGCCGATGTCGATGAAGTTGAAGACCGGTAGCGGGTATGTTGCCGAGCTTGATTTTATGCCGTGCTTCATCTTTACAGCTTGTTGAGTACGTCTGTACCGACGGATTTGTGCACCTTGGGCAGGGGATTCCTGCTGCGTCGGGCAGTAGCAAGAACGCCTCAGGCCAAGAGGCCTTTGGGCGGAAGATTGAAAAGGTCCACGAAACCAAAGACCTACCAAGAAATTGGCAAGTCCCGGTAGTGCTCTTTCGATCTACTTTGCAACCGGCATAGTCCGAATCGGAGTAGTCAAGTAAATCAAAAGTGGAGCCCTTGGGATACCACAAGCCAAGGTTAGGAGTGTGTACCAAATATCTAAAGATTCTCTTAACAGCCATTAGATGACACTCCTTAGGATTAGCTTGAAATCTTGCACACATGCACACACTAAGCATTATATTAGGCCTAGATGCACAAAGGTAAAGGAGGGAGCCAATCATGGAGCGATATACCTTTTGGTCGACCGACTTCCCTTCTTCATTGAGATCAAGATGTCCATTTAATGCCATGGGAGTCTTGATGGGCTTGGAATCGGCCATATCAAACCTCTTGAGCATATCCTTCACATACTTGGTTTGACATAGAAAAGTCCCTTCCTTCAATTGCTTGATTTGAAATCCAAGGAAGAACTTCAATTCACCCATCATAGACATCTCGAATCTCTTGGTCATGATTCTACTAAACTCTTCACAAAATTTATCATTAGTAGAACCAAAGATAATGTCATCAACATAAATTTGGCATACAAAGATATCATTTCCAGTTCTTTGAATGAAGAGAGTAGAATCGGCTTTGCCTATCTCAAAACCGTTCTTGAGAAGAAAATCCTTAAGGCATTCATACCATGCTCTAGGAGCTTGCTTGAGCCCATAAAGCGCCTTATGGAGCTTGTACACATGGTTGGGAAAGTTTGGATCTTCAAAGCCCGGTGGTTGATCAACATATACTTCTTCTTGGAGAGGTCCATTCAAGAATGCACTCTTGACATCCATTTGATGAAGCTTGAAGTCATGATGAGTAGCATAGGCCAAAAGGATACGAATTGATTCAAGCCTTGCTACCGGTGCATAGGTCTCTCCAAAGTCCAAGCCTTCAACTTGAGTGTACCCTTTGCCAACAAGCCTTGCCTTGTTCTTTGTGACAACACCAAATTCATCTTGCTTGTTCCTAAAGACCCATTTGGTGCCGATCACATTTTGCTTTGGTCTTGGCACCAACTCCCAAACTTCATTTCTCTTGAAGTTGTTCAACTCTTCCTCCATGGCAATAATCCAATCCGGGTCCTCAAGAGCTTGTTCCACACTAAGAGGTTCCAAAGAGGAGACAAACGAGTAAAATGCATAAAAGTTTGTCAATCTTGAGCGAGTTGTTACCCCTCTTTGTATGCTCCCGAGTATGTTGTCGATGGGATGATCCCGTTGAACCATTTGATGTACTCTTGGGTGTGGTGCTTGAGATTGACGTTGAATGGGTCCATCATCATCTTCATCTTGTGGGGCTTCTTCTTGAGCTTCACTACCTTGTTCTCCCCCTTGATCAAAGCCCCGTCCATGATCGTCACCATGAACTTGACTTTCCTCTTGATAAGCTTGAGAACTTGGTGGTTCCACTCTTGTTGATGATGGTGGATCTTGATTGCTTGTTTCACCCGGAGCTTGAACTTGAGCCTCATGAGGCATAACTTCACCGGTCCCCATTCTAAAGATTGACACACTTGGGGGTTCTTCATCATCTACAAGGTTTTCACTAACTTGCTCTTGTTGAGAGCCGTTGGATTCATCAAATTTCACGTCTACCGTGGTCTCAACACAACCGGTGGTTTTGTTGAAAACACGATAGGCATGTTCGTTAGTTCCATAACCAATGAGAAAACCTTCATCAACCTTGGATGCAAACTTTGAGGCTTTGGGTTTCTTGTTAAGTATGAAACACTTACACCCAAAGACCCTAAAGTAATGCACACTAGGCTTCTTACCGGTGATGATCTCGTAGGGAGTCTTGTTCAAGTACTTGTGGAGGTATAGGCGGTTGGCGGCATGGCATGCGGTGTTGATGGCCTCCGCCCAAAATGAGTCCGAAGTCTTGTATTCATCAAGCATTGTTCTTGCCGCTTCAATCAACGTACGGTTCTTCCTCTCAACGATGCTATTTTGTTGAGGTGTGTATGGAGCGGAGAGTTCATGCTTGATGCCTTCTTCATCTAGGAACTCCTCAACTTGAGTGTTTCTAAACTCCGAGCCGTTGTCACTTCTTATGTTCTTGACCTTGAGCTCGAACTCATTTTGAACTCTTCTAATGAACTTCTTCACAATTCCCTTTGCTTCACCTTTATCTTGCAAAAAGAATACCCAAGTGAAACGGGAAAAATCATCAACAATTACTAAACCATATTTGTTACCACCGATGCTTATGTAGGAAATTGGTCCAAACAAGTCCATGTGTAGTAGCTTCAATGGTCTTGATGTTGATAGGATGTTCTTGGCGGGATGATGCGCTCCAACTTGTTTTCCCGCTTGACAAGCACTACATAACCTATCTTTCTCAAAAACAACATTTGTTAGTCATAGGATGTGCTCGTCCTTTTGAAGTTTGGCCAAGTTCCTCATGCCAACATGGGCTAGTCGGCGATGCCATAGCCAACCCATGTCGGATTTTGCCACTAAGCAAGCCTTAGGGTCCACCTTTACTTCTGTGAAGTCCACATAGTAAAGCTTTCCCCTTAGGTGACCCGCAAAGACAATAGAGGAATCCTCACTTCTAGAGATGGTCACACCCTCTTTGGTAAAGAGATAATTGTAGCCTTTCTCATAAAGTTGTGAAACGGACAAGTTGTACCCTAAACCTTGCACATGAAAAACATCTTCAATTGAATTTGTTGTTGAGATAGCAATTTTACCTAGACCGATTACATCTCCTTGACCATTGTCTCCATAGATGATAGCTTCCGTAGGGTTGTCATAATGATCAAGGGATGCAAATAAGCCTTCATCTCCGGTCATATGATTAGTGGCACCACTATCAATCAACCATGCGCTTCCACCGGAGGAGTAGGCCTACAAAACAAGTTTAGGCTTTTGGTTTAGGTACCCAAAAGGATTTGGGTCCTTGGAGGTTAGAGGCATAAACTTTCGGAACCCACACACTCTTCCTCATAGTCTTCTTTGTGTAGGCCCCAACATACTTGACCACCATTTTACCATTATGGTCCAAAGTCACAACATAGTCACAAGTGTAGTTGGGAGAGGGCTTGTGTTCAACCACATTCTTCAATGCCTTTGATGGAGAGTTAACCCCACCATTCCCTTTTGTGGTGTTCACAATCTTTGGCTTGTCCTTTGTTATGGTGGAGGTGGTGACTCTATGGGCAATATCCATGATAGCGTTGAGGTAGCCTCCCTTGTTCCACATGGGGATCTCATGCCCTTTAACCACCACCCTACCATTGACCTTGTTGTTCTTGTAGTGCCCAAGTCCTTGTTTGTCAACCACCTTAGGAATGGACTTGGCACCATTCTTGCCTTGAGTGATCAACATGTTCAATCGGGCTATTTCTTTGTCTTTGCTCTTGATTGTTTCCTCAAGCTTTGCATGGTTAGTCTTGAGAGCATTTATATCAATATTAGAGCAAATAGAACAACCTTTGCTAGTGGAGGCATTAGAGTCAAGTGTTGCCTTAGAATTGGCTTTGGTACTTTCCCAAAGGGTACTATAGTTTGCCTCAAGATTTTTATGTTTATCCGTCAAGCATGAAAAGCTCGATTGAAGCTCACTATGAGTAGCCTTTAGGGAAGCTAGAGATTCATTTGCTAAAGTGTAATCCTTTGACATCCTCTTGTTGGAGTCATTAGCCAAGGACAAGTCCGTGGTCAACTTCTCCACCTTAGCCTTTTCTTCGGCAAGGATTTTCTCTAGAGCAAGGTTTCTTTCCTTTTCACGGATAAGCAAGTCTTCTTGCTCATGAAGAATCTCCTTCCTTTCCTCTAATTTGTCCAAAAGCTTTTTAATTTCTTTATGGCCCTTTTTACCAAATTGCTTTATCATGTTTGCCTCCATTTCTTTTTCCTCATCTAGGTTGTCTATGTCATTACTAGGTGTGGAAGATGATGAGGTGAGAGAGGATGAGGTGGTTGACTCTTGTACCTTGCTCCCTCTTGCCATGAGACAAAAGTGAGAGTTGTCCTCATCGTCGGAGAAGTTGTTGAAGAGGCGTGGCGAAGATGCTCCTTGTGCCATGGAAAGTGTTGCCATGCCTTTCTTCTTTGGTGTTTCATCTTCATCACTTGAGTCCCATTGTTGACCCACGTGAGCACACCCTTGGTACTTGTTCTTGTACTCTTTGCTCTTCTCCTTGTACTTCTTCTCTTCCTCATTCTTGTCCTTGCTCTTGTTCTTGGGACACTCGGCGATGAAGTGTCCATACTCTCCACACTCATAGCATTTTCTTTGTGACTTCTTCTTTCTATCATCACCACCTTTCCTTGATGCCTTGAACTTCAAGAACTTCTTGTATTTTCTTATGGCAAAGGCGGTTTCTTCATCCGTACTTCCTTCCTCACTTGAATCTTCATTCTTAGTCTTGGAAGTCTTCGGCTTTAATTCCACCACTTCACTAGAGCTAGCATTGAGGGCTAGACTCTTGTTCACCTTCAATGTAAGAGACTTCTCCACGTCTTGATCAACTAGCTCTTGATGCAAGATTTCACCAAGAAGTTGATTGGGAGTCATGTTGTGATAGTTGGGATCTCTTCTTATCATGGTTGCTAGGTTTGGATTCTTCGGTGTGAAAGCTCTTAGCAACTTCTTTGTGACCTTCTCATCATCCCAATCATTGCTTCCTAGGGCTTTGATGTCCGAGACAAGAAGTATTAGCCTTTCATACATTTCCCTCACGGTCTCTCCATCCTTCATGACGAAAAGCTCAAGCTCTCCATGAATCAAGTCGATCTTGCCTCTTCTCACTTGATCGGTACCCTCATGTGCCTCCTTGAGTGTGTCCCAAATCACCTTGGCAATTTGGATGTTCCGGACTTTGTTGAACTCTTGAGCACACAAGGATCCCGTGATTACTCTTGTTGCTTGCACGTTGCGGTGGAGGTCTTGCTCATGCTCAAGTGTAAGAGCTTCTCCTTCGGCGGGAATTGTCACACCTACAACCACAATCTTCCAAAGAGAAGGGTGAAGCCCGTAGAGGTGCATTTGCATATCATAAGCCCATTTAGGATAGTCTTTCCCATCGAAGTGGGGAGGCTTTCCCAAATGTACGGAATAAAACTTTTCGTTAGGATTGTTGCCCGTAGGTTGTCCGTAGTGGAATGGCACTTCATAGTAACCAGAGTGGTAATGCTTTGCTTGCTCCTTCTTGATCATCTTCTTGAGGAGCTTCTTGGCCATCTTCTTGGCCTTCTTCTTCTTCTTAGCTTTTCTTCTCTTCTTCGCCGCCTTCCTTGCCGCATCATCATCATCCTTGACGTCTTCATCACTTGAGTCGGAATCGGAGTCTGAGTCGGAGTCGGATGAAGAGTCATCGGAGCTTCCTCCGTTGGAACGGCTTGGCGCCTTCCCAGTGACGTCTTGGGCTGCCTTAAGCTCTTTCTCTTGAGCTTCCTTGGCGGCGATTTCTTCGGCGGATTGGTTGTCTCCGCTCCCCGACATCTTGATCCCTTAGCGGTTAAGTCTAAATCAAGGGATTAGACTCTGATACCAATTGAAAGGACCTTGTGATGCCTAGAGGGGGGTGAATAGGATCACTTCAAATTTATGAAACAAATGCAGCGGTTAAAACACCTGTCGGTACTACCGACACGGTGCCGGAACTACCGAGGGGGCTCGGTACTTCCGGTACCGGACCGGTACTACCGACAGTACAGAGGAGACTAAAACAAAATTTGAAATGTAATGCGATTCTAGCAATTCTAATTGAATCAAAGCTTTAGTTTAGTAGCTAAGAACCACCTGCAACCAAAGATATGAGTTGGAGCACAACCAATTTAGAGATCAGGCTAAAACAAGTTCTAGGGTTAGAGAGAGACAAAGAATTCAAGCAAGCAAATGGAGACACAAGAATTTAATCCGAAGTTCACTCCCACAATGGAAGCTACGTCTCCGTTGAGGATCCCACAAAGGGAGGGCTATCACCAAGAGCCTCTTTTCCTCTTCCAATCCCCACAAAGGAAGATTGGTGCTCACTAAGAATTCTCCACCAAGGAGAGGGTAATACAAACGATCCCGGGTGCTCCACACCAAGAGGGCACTCAACGGGAGACGCCTAACCGTCTAGAAGCAAGCTTCAAGAGTAACAAACACGAATCAATTGCCCAGAGATGCTTCAAGTGCTCTTGAGATGGAGAGATTCGAAGGGGCTCTCAAAGCTTCTCTAATCCTCACTAGGAATCACTTCTTTACCCAAGCCCTAGCTCAAAGGAATCAAATCTTGGCTCTTGGAGGGAGGGGAGAAGTGGAGTGAATGCTCAAGTGAGGGTTTGTCTCGTGGTTGGTAAGCAATGAGTGAGGGAGAAGAAGGGGGTATTTATACCCAACCCTGAAAACTAGCCGTTACTGTGCAAAATCGGGGTTTATCGGTACTTCCGACACGGGGTCGGAACTACCGAGGGGTGTCGCAGAAACCCAACAGTGGAGGCATATCGGTAGTTCCAACCCAGGGTCGGTACTACCGAGCCCCTGGCTAAAACTCGCCAGTGAGGCCTTGTCGGTACTACCGACCTGGCGTCGGTACTACCGACAAAGGCTGAGAGGTTGAGATAAGATAAGCAAATGTGCACGTGTCAACTCTAAACTTTTCTCACTCACTTGGGTCATCTTCTAGAGCACTTTTAGCATCTCTTGGCTATCAATTCGCATCCCCCTTTATAGTACGGTGTTTCCTATACTCAAATTCAAAATCAAAATTAAATTAAGCCTTGACTTGAGTTGAAAACGCCGAATTGGAGTTGGGGGCCTTCTTTTGGTCAAAACCATAATTTTCAATTAAGTAAATCCTGCACACATCTTATTCAAACGTTAAATACCACAAATTGTGTTTGTCACTATCACCAAAACAATTAGGGGCCAAGATGCACTTTCAAGGAGAAGCACAAGGAGGTCGTCGCCAGTGAGTCTTACTTCACTCGTAAAGCTGCATATGAATTTGGCGTGCGCAGGGATCTAGAGATCGACCTTGGCCGGGCGATGCAAACCCTTATTGATCATCAAGAGATGACTGCGGATCTTGAAAAGGAGCTGGACGACCTCAAGGAGGCCGCCGAGTATCTTGTGGACGTGTACGCCTCGAAGGTCGAGGGTGGTCCACAGGAGCTCGTCAAGCGGCTGGAGGACGCAGAAGGTCGCATAAAGACCTTGCTGATAGACAGCGGCAAGCTCACCGCTGCTATGGCGCTGGCCACGGTGAAGCACCATGAGCCGTCATTCGACCTTGAGAAGGTCAAGGAGGAGGTCGGTTTGTCGCAGCTGGTGGGCAGCGAAGATATCCAGGCCGCTGCAGATGAAATTATGAAGAAGATAGACCTGGAGATGTAACTTAGGACGTGGCAGGCTGTTAGAAACAATGGGTTGTGGACCCTTTTGATGTAATATAAACTTTGCATGAATGAAAAAGGCATGTTTAATTAAGTTAACGTGATCCCTTATTTGACTTCGTATACTGCTTATAAGAACGCAAAAGCAATGAGGTTTCAAGAACCCCTTTCCCCCGCTAACCCAACTCAGTGGAGGAACGGCTTACCGACTGCACGGCTCGGTGTGGAGGCTTACGTGCAGCCGGCGGGCGGAGGGGGGTCAGGGACCCAAGGTCGAGCAACCCCACGACCTAGGAATGCTTATAAGGCGTACAAAAAGTTGTGGTATGGGAACACTGATAAAAAGAAGAGAGGTAGAAACCCCAGCTCGAACGACCTTTAGGTTGGCAAAGCCAAGCCCCCGAGCGTGAAGGGCCGAGCTTAAAGCCAAGCCCCCGAGTGTGAAGGGCCGAGCTTGAGGCCAAGCCCCCGAGCGCGTCGAAGGGGAGGAGTGAACAGAAGAACAAGCAGATTGAAAGAGAGAACTTTATATATATATTGAATTACAAAGGATAGAGTACATAGCTTTATTGTGATACAAGGCTCCTAAGGATAGAAGCGACGTAAATGCTCGATGTTCCAGGGGTTAGGAACACCCTGGCCATCGGCCCATTGGAGGCGATAGGTCGCCGGTCCAATGACCTCCTTAACTATGAAGGGGCCTTCCCAAGGCGCAGAGAGCTTGTGCATGTCCTTGGTGTTCTGGATGCGCCGCAAGACTAGGTCGCCAACGTTGAAGGAACGTTCCTGCACGTTGCGGTCATGGTAATGACGTAGCTGCTGCTCGTGGTAGGTGTGGTGCATGAGCGCAGCCACACGATGTTCCTCGACACTGTCGAGATCGAGCCAGCGTGTTTGCTCTAGTTCTCCTTCGTCGAAGTTCTGGATGCGAGGAGCACCAAAGGCCACGTCCGTGGGGAGGATGGCTTCTGACCCGTAGACCAGGAAGAAGGGTGAGTACCCTGTAGCTGAGCTGACTTGGGTCCTGAGACCCCAGAGGACGTGAGGAAGCTCTGAAAGCCACCTGGTTGCGTAAGGTGCTGAGCCGTCGAAGATGCGATCTTTGATGGCCTGTAGGACCATGCCGTTGGCCCGTTCGACCTGGCCATTGCAACGTGGGTGCACCACCGAGGAGTAGTATACATCGATCAGGCTATCTTGGCAGAAGTCCCAGAACTCGGCTCCTGTGAAGGCCGTGCCAAGGTCGGTGACGATCCTGCTTGGTACCCCAAAGCGATGGGTGATCTCCTCGATGAATTTGGCCGCCTCTTTGGATGTGACGTTGGATACGAGACGGACCTCGATCCACTTGGTGAACTTATCCACCGCCACGATGATGTGCTTGTAGCCGCCAGGGGCAGTCTTGAAGGGACCCACAGAGTCGAGACCCCAAACTGCGAAGGGCCAGGATGGAGGGATGGTCCTCAGGGCCTGAGCCGGGACATGTTGCTGTTTAGCGAAGAACTGACACTCCTTGTAGCGACGTACAAGTTCCTGGGCATCAGCCATGGCCGTGGGCTAGTAGAAGCCAGACCTGAAGGCCTTGCCCACCAGGTTGGAAGAGGCAGCATGATTGCCGCATTCGCCACCGTGGATCTCGTCTAAGAGCTTAAGGCCCTCAGATCGTAGGATGCACTTCATTAGTACTCCGGTGGAGGCGGACCTCCGGTAGAGCTCCTTGCCGATGATGACGTAGATAGCGCTACGCCTCACGATCTTTTCACGCTCCACCTTATCCTCAGGTACTCGATGCTCAAGGAGGAAGGCGATGAAGTCGAGGCGCCAGTCATCTTCCGCGTCGATCATGAGGATCTCGCGACCCGCAGGTGAGGTTACCTCATCGTCAGCCGACTCTGGGTCGGGGATGAGCTTGATAGACGGCTTGCGTAGGTCCTGGATGAACACACCGGTCGGAACCAGTGCGCGCTTGGAGCTGAGCTTGGAGAGGACATCGGCCGTGACATTGTTGTTGCGGCATACGTGGTGGAACTCGAGGCCTTCAAAGTGACGCTCGAGCTTGCGCACCTCGACACAGTAGGTGTTCATTGCTGACTTGGTCGATGACGACCTTGGAATCGCCGTAGGCCATGAGGTGCTTGATCCCGAGGGAGACAGTGATACGTAGCCCGTGGATGAGGGCCTCGTACTCGGCACCGTTGTTGGGTGCCTTGTAGTGGATCTGCAGGACGTACTTGAGGTAGTCTCCCTGGGGGGAGATGAACAGGACACCTGCACCGGCTCCTTCGAGGTTCAAGGAACCGTTGAAGTACATTTTCCAGTGCTCGGGTCGCTCCAACAGTGGGGGGTGCTGGATCTCTGTCCACTCCGAGATGAAGTCTGCGATGACTTGGGACTTGATGGCCTGCCTGGGGCAAAACTCTAGGTCGAACTCCCCTAGCTCGATGGACCACTTAATGATGCGCCCAGTGGTGTCGCGGCTCCGTAGGATCTCGCCAAGGGGAAAGGCCGAGACGACCTTGATCTTGTGGGATTGAAAGTAATGCCGGAGCTTGCGGGAGGTCATGAGTAGCGCGTAGAGCATCTTCTGGGGCTGGCTGTACCTGGTCTTGCTATCAGACAGGACCTCGCTGACGTAGTATATAGGTTGCTAGACGGGGTAAGGTTGCCCTTCTTCAGGTCGCTCAGCCATCAGGACGGCGCTGACCACAAGGGTGGTCGCCGAGATGTAGAGCAGTAAAGGCTCCTTAGGCGCCGGAGGCACCATCACCGGGGGTGTCGTGAGGAAGGTCTTGAGTTGCTCGAGAGCTTGGTCCGCCTCCTCGGTCTAGACGAATTTGTCCGCCTTTTTTAGCAGCTTGAAGAAGGGCAGGCCTTTCTGAAGGACCGATTAGGCGAACCAGAGAGGGGGGGAGTGAATGTGAGCCGATAAAAATTCTTCTCGAAGGAGATGAGAACTCCAACAAGACGAACACGGCTTCCAACTCACGTCTCCGACTCAACTACCCAAGTTGGTCAAGACCACACAGCCACTGGAGTGCTACTGGTCCTAGGAACCAACACTCAACCTTCCGAGCCAAAACTCACCGAACCACACAGCGGAAACCTGCACGGCTTGCTGCCTGTGCTACACCGGTCAGACCGATGGCCTGCGCCGGTCAGACCGGTGACATCGGTCAGACCGGTGGACAGAGCCGGTCAGGCCGGTGGCTACAGTAGCCGCACAGCAAACGTTCCAGGAAGCCTCAGTGACTCCTCTAGGCCTTGGAACAAAAACCACCACGAAACACAACCTGTGAGGAAGAAGAACCCCTCACACAGCCTAGCAAAACAACTCCAAACACGCCAAGAACTGATCAGCAGGACCACGGGACAAAACCACACAGACAAGGCTATTCCCCGAGACAAAAACCCACCAAGGGCTAGCACCGGTCAGACCGGTCAAGAGCACCGGTCAGACCGGTCGTGCCTGGGCAGCTCGGGATGAACAGCGCCCGCGAGTCAACTCCTCCAAATCCAACTCCCGATCTCCCGATCTGCTCCACGGTTTTGCACAAGACTTTGGGGATAGTAGGAACACCTCATGGGTACTCCATAGCCAAGATTTGGTCCACCAAAACTTGTCAAATCAAGAGGAATCGAAGAAATCCCACCAAGAACGCCTCTAACCCTAGAGCCACGAAAACCCCAAAATCGAGCCCCTTTGCTCACGGATTTGGAAGAGGAATCAAAGGGAAAAGAACCACGAAGGGTTCATGCATACATCCCCCACCAAATCCCAAAGAGAAAGGCCTCGAAATCGCTCCAAGAAAATCGCCAAGAAAGGGCTCCGAAAATCACCAAAAAGGAGAAACGGGAAAGACACAACCAAGCCTTGAGGAACCACGCCGAATCATCTATACATACCAAAGAGGTTCATACAAGGTCTAGCTTGCCGCCCGATCATCCTTCCCTCTCACAAGATCTCACCATGAAGCTCTCAAGCTAGTCCTACGAAAATCCTAAGAAAATAGGAAGGAAAATAGGAAAACCAAATGAGCTAGGGTTCCAAGAGATGGCTACCATCCTCTCACCACTTGGGTTATATGGAGGCAACCGAAAGACGAAAATACCCTTACTAGCTAACTAGGGATACATGCCCCTCGAGGGCGAAATTGGAAGTCTTTGTCTTCGCACCATCGGACGGATGCCTAGCGACCGCAAACTTGCTTAGCCTCGACGCAAGCCTTGCGATCCCGACGTGTGTCCTCCGCTTCGAAGATTCCGGACTGCGTCGTCGCACACCGGTCAGACCGGTGCTCCTCACCGGTCAGACCGGTACCCACCGGTCAGACCCACCGGTCAGACCGGTCTGGAGCTGCTACACCTCCGTCTTCGGTTCTTCTGTCTTGGCTTTGTGGATCAACCAAGGAACCCAGTGGTTTTCTGGTGAACCACCGGAAACCCCGCGAACTCGGTGTAGCCTCCGCCAATCACCACTCATGACTCGGCTCCCACGTAGTCCCGGCTCGACCTTGGTTTTGAGGCTCAACCAAGAAACCGTCCATGACTTCATCTTGCCGTTCTTGCCACCATGCGGCCCGCACTTGACCCCGCTGGCCACCGGGTCCCTCGAACCAAGCCTACTTGTCTTCTCCACACCTGGAGGCCTTACCGGCAACGACCTTTCACGCTTGTTCTTCACCTGCACCTGCACCAGTCAAGCCGCAACCTGCACCTGCAATACTTAGCCAAGAATCAGTCCACACCACGTTGTCAATCACTCATCACACCAGGAAGCGACCATCCACCGGTCCTCGAACCACACCTGGCTCTCAATCTCCCCCTTGATGAGTGCATTGACAACACACACGTTTTGGTAACCAAGAGAAAAAGAAAAGAAAAGAAACGACTAAAAGGAACTCCAACAAGCGATCGAAAGCCAAAGAAAAGGCAAAGAGCAAGATCACTTGAAGAAGACAAGTCTCGGACCCCTTAGGCAAGGGCAACGGCTCGACACATCCGAGACAAAACATGCTCAAGCAAAGAGCACAAACCATCAAACCAAAGCTCGAAAACCACAAAGAGCTCCCCCTGCACACATGCAAGCTCCCCCAGAACCAATGCAACTCCCCCTGGACAAATGCATGCGAACCACTTCACGAAACAGAGCAGCTGCAACAGCTCAGCTCTGACCAGTCAGACCGGTCGACACCACCGGTCAGACCGGTGGGCAACATGTGAACAGGACCAACACTCTGACCGGTCAGACCGGTGACCTCAACCGGTCAGACCGGTGCACAACAGAGCCCAAAAATGGCTCGAAACCACCTGAAAACCTTCCAAATGCATTCAGTAGGCCAAAACATGCTCAAACTTCTCCCCCTTGTTGACAATGCATGAATCAAGCCAAAAATGCAAAAAATGCAACCTAGAGCTTCTCAAATAGACAAAATTCAACATAGGATGCTACACATGTCCAAACGAGCAAGTTAGATACTCTATAGCTTCGTAATGACATAAACTTCATGATCACCAAGTTTCACAACCATTGGGCGAAGCTAAGATCGAATTAAACAATTTTGCGAAAAATCACCCTCTCATGAGCAAAGTCCTAAACATGAGCAAAACATGTCAAAATGGCAAAGCCACACAAACTTCATGCTAGGACAACCATTCTAAGCATAAGACCATCATAAACACCCACAAGCACCTCATGTCATGTCAAAGCCACCGAGCCATGTGCCTACTTCTATATATGAGACTTCTCATTGGTAGGCATCATGCAACGATTTAGCACCCAAAGCAAATTAAAAATAGCACATATGACATGGGAGCACATTTTTCAAGCAATTTACATTTCATTTTCAGATTTATAATTGGTACATGAAATTTCTTTGCGACAAAAAGGAACTTATGCCCCTTCACAAGATGAAGCATGGGGGCTAAACATTCATGATGGCAAATGAGCCTTTGGCCCCATATGATCAAAATAAGCTATCCAACCACAAATTAAGCATAGCCAAGCTACTAAAACATGTCAAGATCATGTAAAGGCATTTACTCATAAGAGAGCATATATATGAAATTTTTCAAAAACATAGCCATCAACCATGGATTTAAACCAAGATTATCAAGAGCTAAGCCAAACTAACCATAGCTTACCAAATTAGCTCACAAAGACATATATGTCATTCCAAGGTGAACAATGTATATAGGAGAAGCCTTTCCTAAACAATGCATATGATACAAAATGCATGCAACCTAAGATACAAAGATGCCTATACATCATGTTACATATGCCATGCCAAATGCAAGAAATGCACAAAGGAAAGCTATACATATGCTACAAAGGAGCTCCCACACGCCAACTCAAGAAATCAAACAAACACCAAGCTCCCCCCGCAAACGAGTGAAAGTTGCTTGATCTAGGGGTTTGGTGAAAATATCGGCTAGTTGTTCATGTGTGGGTACATGGATCAAAGCTATCTTCCCTTTCTCTACGTTGTCTCTCAGAAAATGATACCTCACTTCTATGTGCTTGGTTTTGGAATGGAGCACTGGGTTCTTTGCAACGCTTATGGCACTGGTGCTATCACATTGAAGTGGGACATGGGTATACTCCTCACCAAAGTCACTCATGGTGTATGTGATCCAAAGGAGCTGAGAGCAACAACTAGCTACGGCCACATACTCTGCCTCGGTAGTGGATTGAGCAACACTCGACTATTTGCGGGAAGACCAAGACACCAAAGAAGAACCCAAGAACTGGCAAGTCCCAGAAGTGGACTTCCTATCCAACCGACACCCGGCAAAGTCCGCGTCTGAAAATCCATGAAGCGCCAAAGAAGAAGACGCAGAGTACCAAAGGCCGAAGTCGGGAGTGTGTCGCAAATACCTGAAAATGCGCTTGACTGCTTGCCGATGCGAAGTCCTCGGAGAAGCTTGAAAACGAGCGCACAGACACACCGAGAATTGAATGTCCGGCCTTGTCGCCGTCAAGTAGAGGAGTGACCCGATCATGCTCCGGTACTCCTTCTGGTCCACGTGTTCACCTTCCTCGTCCGCATCGAGAACTGTAGTCGTACTCATAGGTGTCGCCATGGCCTTGGAGTCCTCCATCTTGAACTTCCTCACAATGTCCTTGGTGTACTTAGCTTGGTGCACAAATGTTCCTTCCTTTGATTGCTTGATTTGTAGCCCAAGGAAGAACTGCAACTCACCCATCATGCTCATCTCAAATTCCCTGCTCATGTCTTCTGCAAACCTTGCAACAAGAGAGTTAGACGAGCCACCAAAGACAATATCATCCACGTATACCTGCACAATCAGGATATCTCTGCCCTGCCTGAGGAGAAACAAGGTCTGGTCGACCTTCCCCATCTCAAACCCTCTCTCAAACAAGAACCCCCTCAACCTACCATACCAAGCTCTAGGCGCCTGCTTCAACCCATACAGCGCCTTCCTCAACTTGTACACCCGGTGAGGGTACTTCTCACTCTCAAACCCCGGTGGTTGCCTCACAAACACCTCTTCCTCCAACACACCATTCAGAAAAGCACTCTTCACATCCATTTGGTACAACTTGAACCCTTTAGCCGCGAAAAAGGCTAGAAGGATCCTGATCGCCTCCAAACGAGCTACAGGAGCGAAAGTCTCCTCGTAGTCGATCCCCTCTTTCTGACTGTACCCCTGAGCAACAAGTCTCGACTTGTTCCTCACCACTTCTCCTTTCTCTCCCTCTTTATTTTTCCACACCCATTTTGTCCCAATCGGCTTACACCTTGGGGGAGGGTCAACCAACACCCAAACTTGGTTCCTCTCAAAATTCTCCAACTCCTCATGCATCGAGTTAACCCAATTATGATCAGATAACGCGTGTCCAATGTCTTTGGGCTCAAAGGTGGCAACAAAAGCAGCATGAGCGAAATGAGAATTGTTCCGAACCCTCGACCGTGTAGTACGTTCATTCATGTCGCCGATGATTCTCGAAGCTGGGTGATCCACTTGCACTCGTCGGGGAGGTTCTCGCCTTGATGCTACCTCCCCCTCAACAGCAGCTTCGCCTTGATCTGGGTTTGTCGTTGTAGGTGTGGGAGAGGGTCCATTCTCGATCGTCGTCGAAGTAGTAGGTACATGTTCAGCCGCGGGCATCACACCGCCATCTTCATCATCTCCATGTTCATGCTCCTCCTCCTGAAAGATCTCCTCGCCAAGTTCGTCGTCACCTGCACACTCAAAAACAAGCTGACTACGTGGCTGTGTCTCGTCAAAGGTTACCTCGTAAGTCTCCACGATTTGGTTAGTTTCAAGATTGAGCACACGAAATGCTCTAGAATGAGATGCATAACCAAAGAAAATGCCATCGACAGACCTAGCCTCGAACTTGTCCAACTTCTTCCCTTTCTTCAGAATGAAGCATTTACAACCAAAGACATGGAAGTGACTCACCTTGGGTGTGCGACCGTGCATCAACTCGTAACAGGTTTTCTTCCTGTGAACCCTGAGGTAGATCCTGTTCGACACATGGCACGCGGTATTGACCGCCTCAGCCCAGAACCTTCTCAGAGTCCTATGCTCGTCGAGCATCGTCCGAGCCATCTCGCACAAGGTCCTGTTTTTCCTTTCCACCACGCCATTCTGGGGAGGCGTATACGGACTCGAAAACTGATGTTCAAGACCCAAGTCATGGCAAAAGGTTTCGAAGCGAGAGTTTTTGAATTCCGAGCCATTGTCACTGCGGATCGCTCGTATGGCATCTCCGTGCCTCTCGTTTCTTAACCTCAAGACAAGATCTCGAACCAAACCAAACGTCTCCCCCTTCTCCTCAAGAAAGAACACCCACGCATACCGAGAGTAGTCGTCCACCACAACAAGGACATACCACTTCCCACCCGCAGATCGCACACGAGCTGGGCCAACAAGGTCCATATGGAGCAGCTCGCATGGACGCTCAGTCATCACATCGGTGAGAGACGGGTGAGAAGAGGCTACCATCTTGGCATGCCTACACGGCGCACAAACCAACTCTTTCTCAAACCTCAATCGTGGCAATCCTTGGACCAAATTGAGTTTACTCAAGCGAGACAAAAGGTCAAAGCTCAAGTGACCCAACTTCCTATGCCACTTCCACAACTCACTCGAAGAACCAGCCAAGAAGCAACGCTCCACACCAGAAGACTGAGAAAAATCAGCTCGGAACACCTGACCCTCGGGAACGACCATGCAAACAAGATCCCCCCGAGAATCTAAAATCCGAGAACCACCAGGCCGGAACAACACCTCAAAACCCTCATCCAACAACTGGGACACAGAAAGCAAATTGTATCCAAGCGATTGAACAAGAGCAACACGCCTGAGAGTGATCTTGTCACTTACCTTAATCTCACCTTCTGACAGCACACGCCCTCGCCCGTTGTCCCCAAAGGTGATGTACTTTTTTGTCACCACCGGGACGAGACTTGAGAACCACCCCTTGTCTCCGGTCATATGCCTCGAGCAACCGGAGTCAATCAACCAAATGTTCTTCAAGTCTCCCACCTGAAATTCAAAAGCGAGCACGTGAGTGAACAAACGACTCAGCACTGGGGTTAGTACCAAAAGAGTAAAACCAGTGCCGAGCCATTTGCTCCAAAGTGGGGTTAGCACAAACCAAATCATCACGCCTATCAAAGCTACCACCACGAACACCACCACGAGGGAACCAACCCTCTCTAGCTGGAGGAGGACGAAAGCCACGAAAGGGAAACCGTGGATCGTTCCTCCTCTCCATCTCAAAGCTACGACTCCTCCCACCCCCGTATGGAGCACGAGGTGGAGAACGCCTAGCAAACTGACCACCTGCAAACTTTCCAGACCAACCACCAGAACCACGACCTCCAGAACCAAACCGAGCATCCTCACGAGCACGAAACCCGACTCGCTGTCTACCCAGACCTGCACCGGTCTGACTGGTGTAGTACACCGGTCTGGCCGGTGTGGCTCGGCCAGCAGCAGCACCTACAGCCTTCCGGTTTCCCCAAGCCGGAACCGTCCTCACAATCGCCTTGGCCCTGGGCATCTGCATACGAGGCTCAGGTACACCATTAGAGGGGTGGTACCTGTCCCTGTTAGCCCACTCTCTAGCCATTCTCTCCTCACGCTTCCTCTTGAAGCAAAACTCATCCTTGTGACCATCTCTCCCACAATACCCACAATGGAACTTTATGGGCTGTGGCTTAGGCTTAGGCTTGGGTTGGGGCTGCCCACTCGGCTTCTCACCCTTCTTCTCTCCTTCCTCACCTCCCTTTGGGCTCACAAACTTCACCGGTTTCTGAAAATCATTTGTTGGGTGAGGGAATATGGGTGGATCTGGAGTAGTGTCAAGTTTGTTTCTGAGATGATTAGGCTTGGGCTCAAACTTGTTCTTGTGTCTGTTTGGTGGTGGGATAGGAATCTCTCCAACTCTCTCAACTCCCTCACCACAGCTCTCTCCAAGCTTGTCAGCCCCAAGTGCCTGACCATCATAGCGTTTGAAAGCTGCTATCATGATACCAAGCTGAGGCTCCTGACCCGACAATCAGCTCATACATTTTCTCAGCTCATCATTCTCATTCTGCAAGCGATCAACATAATGTGCAAGCTCCAAATTCTTAACCGCATGTAATTCACAAGTAGAGCAAGAAGTGGGAATAGGCTCTTTCAACTTAGCCTCAAGCGAAACAGTGTAAGCATGCATCTCATCAATCTTTCCATGTAAAACAGGGCAAGAAGTGCAAGCACCTAGCAAAGCAGGTCTAGACTTAAGCTCAGCCACTTCAACCCTAAGCATATCTAGTTCATCACAAGTAGAAGCATGCTTATCCTTAAGAGCAGTAAGATCAGCTAGGTACACAGAGCAATCACAACAATCAATCTCATCAGAAACCACAGGAGAAGCCTTAAGCGAATCAATCTCAAGCTTAGCATCTAGATTCTGGGTTTCTAGCTCAGCCACACGGTTCCTAGCATCTTCTAGTGAGGCCCTAAGTTCTTTCCTCATCTTCTTGGCCTCTCTAAGCATGTGATCGTGGTTATCAAGCAAGTCAACCAACTCATCATTCTCCTTGCGCAAAGAAGAGAGCTCATCACATACCTCATCCTCGGAGTCAGAGTCCGAGTCACTCTGGTGGCTCTTCTTGCTGCCGGAGCTACGGGCCATGCCGCAGAAGCCATCTCTCGCGAAGCAGCTCAACCCGCTCAAGTTCCTGGATGACTTCTTGTTCTTGCGCCGATCACCTTCATCTTCACTGCTACTCGAGCTCGAGGAAGAGTAGGCGGAGCTGGAGTCGACGTCGCTCGCTCCGACCATTGCTCGGGCCTTCCTGCCGCGGCCATCCTTCTTCCTCGACCGTCGCTCGTCCTTGTGCTTGTTCTTGTGCTTGTGATCGCGCCTCGATCGGTACTTGCCATCCTTGCTCGATCGGTGCCTGTAGCCGTCCTTGTAACCGTCCTTGTTCTCCGTCTTCTCCGGGCAGTCGGCGACGAAGTGTCCTGGCTTGCCGCACTGAAAGCACGTCCGTGCTGTCCTCCTCGTGTTCACCCGGTTCTCGTGCAGCCTCTCGAACCGCCTGGTCAGCAACGCCAGCTCGTCCTCTCCAAGCACGTCGAACTCCTCGTCTGGCAAAGACATCAAAGAAGATAGAGAGTACATCCTTGAGGATGCGTTAGCGTTAGACTTAGCTCCTTTGCCACTAACGAGAGCGAGACTATGAGAATCAGTCAGGCTCTCGATCTTGGCTGTCATACCATAGTCCAACTCAGCCGACTTGAGCTTCGAGAACAGCTCGTTCACCGTCAAGGTGTCATACTTCTCGGACTCAACAATAGCCTCAAACTTCCCGTCCCATACGGTACGATCCAACGAGTGCAAGAGCTTCACGGCTCTATCATGATCATTGTATGGGAGGACGTCCACATTGGCTCTCATGTTGTTCACAACGACCGTAAATCGCTGGAAAAGGGCATCGACGGACTCGCCGGGGAGATGAGTGAAGTTCTCGTACTCTCTCCGGTAAGTCGCGTACATCTGAGCCTGAACCTGAGCATTCCCAGCATGAGCATCCTTCAACTGCTCCCAAATCCTACAAGCTAAGTCCTCTGTCTGAACCCGATCGAATTCAGGCTGACACAGAGCACGAAACAAGTAGTCGACAGCCTTGTTGTTGGCTTCGAACATATCCCTCGATCCTGGAGCAAGGAAGTTCATCGGATGAACATAAGCTGTGTTCACCGTGACATCCCAAAGGATCTGACCCTTTCCGCGGAGGAACGCCGCCATCCGCCTTTGCCACATCTGGTAGTTCTTCCCATCGAAGTGCGGAGGACCCGAACCCCGTTCCTGGTACGCCATCTTTGGATCTTAGACTGGTAAGAGTCAATAAAGACCCGAACCGGCTCTGATACCAATTGAAGGACCGATTAGGCGAACCAGAGAGGGGGGGAGTGAATGTGAGCCGATAAAAATTCTTCTCGAAGGAGATGAGAACTCCAACAAGACGAACACGGCTTCCAACTCACGTCTCCGACTCAACTACCCAAGTTGGTCAAGACCACACAGCCACTGGAGTGCTACTGGTCCTAGGAACCAACACTCAACCTTCCGAGCCAAAACTCACCGAACCACACAGCGGAAACCTGCACGGCTTGCTGCTTGTGCTACACCGGTCAGACCGATGGCCTGCGCCGGTCAGACCGGTGACACCGGTCAGACCGGTGGACAGAGCCGGTCAGGCCGGTGGCTACAGTAGCCGCACAGCAAACGTTCCAGGAAGCCTTAGTGACTCCTCTAGGCCCTGGAACAAAAACCACCATGAAACACAACCTGTGAGGAAGAAGAACCCCTCACAAAGCCTAGCAAAACAACTCCAAACACGCCAAGAACTGATCAGCAGGACCACGGGACAAAACCACACAGACAAGGCTATTCCCCGAGACAAAAACCCACCAAGGGCTAGCACCGGTCAGACTGGTCAAGAGCACCGGTCAGACCGGTCGTGCCTGGGCAGCTCGGGATGAACAGCGCCCGCGAGTCAACTCCTCCAAATCCAACTCCCGATCTCCCGATCCGCTCCACGGTTTTGCACAAGACTTTGGGGATAGTAGGAACACCTCATGGGTACTCCATAGCCAAGATTTGGTCCACCAAAACATGTCAAATCAAGAGGAATCGAAGAAATCCCACCAAGAACGCCTCTAACCCTAGAGCCACGAAAACCCCAAAATTGAGCCCCTTTGCTCACGGATTTGGAAGAGGAATCAAAGGGAAAAGAACCACGAAGGGTTCATGCATACATCCCCCACCAAATCCCAAAGAGAAAGGCCTCGAAATCGCTCCAAGAAAATCGCCAAGAAAGGGCTCTGAAAATCACCAAAAAGGAGAAACGGGAAAGACACAACCAAGCCTTGAGGAACCATGCCGAATCATCTATACATACCAAAGAGGTTCATACAAGGTCTAGCTTGCCGCCCGATCATCCTTCCCTCTCACAAGATCTCACCATGAAGCTCTCAAGCTAGTCCTACAAAAATCCTAAGAAAATAGGAAGGAAAATAGGAAAACCAAATGAGCTAGGGTTCCAAGAGATGGCTACCATCCTCTCACCACTTGGGTTATATGGAGGCAACTGAAAGACGAAAATACCCTTACTAGCTAACTAGGGATACATGCCCCTCGAGGGCGAAATTGGAAGTCTTTGTCTTCGCACCATCGGACGGATGCCTAGCGACCGCAAACTTGCTTAGCCTCGACGCAAGCCTTGCGATCCCGACGCGTGTCCTCTGCTTCGAAGATTCCGGACTGCGTCGTCGCACACCGATCAGACCGGTGCTCCTCACCGGTCAGACCGGTACCCACCGGTCAGACCGGTCTGGAGCTGCTGCACCTCCGTCTTCGGTTCTTCGGTCTTGGCTTTGTGGATCAACCAAGGAACCCAGTGGTTTTCTGGTGAACCACCGGAAACCCCACGAACTCGGTGTAGCCTCCGCCAATCACCACTCATGACTCGGCTCCCATGTAGTCCTGGCTCGACCTTGGTTTTGAGGCTCAACCAAGAAACCGTCCATGACTTCATCTTGCTGTTCTTGCCACCATGCGGCCCACACTTGACCCCGCTGGCCACCGGGTCCCTCGAACCAAGCCTACTTGTCTTCTCCACACCTGGAGGCCTCACCGGCAATGACCTTTCACGCTTGTTCTTCACCTGCACCTGCACCAGTCAAGCCGCAACCTGCACCTGCAATACTTAGCCAAGAATCAGTCCACACCACGTTGTCAATCACTCATCACACCAGGAAGCGACCATCCAGTGGTCCTCGAACCACACCTGGCTCTCACTTTCTCTCCAAGCTTGCTAATGAATCGGCCTAAGGCCGCCATCATGCCGGTGAGCTTCATGATGTCCTTCTTGCTAGTAGGTCGCTTCATCCTGAGGATGGCGTCCACCTTGGTGGGGTTGTCCTCGATGCCTCGGTTGCTGACCATGAAGCCCAGGAGTTTGCGAGATGGGACACCGAAGATGCACTTCTCTGGATTAAGTTTCCAGCGATAGGTGCGGATGTTGGCGAAGGTCTCCGCGAGGTCAGCTATGAGCTTGTCCTCGTGGATGGTCTTGACGACCACATCATCGATGTAGGCTTCCTTCTTGCTAATCTGGCTAGCAAGGCACTTCTGGATGGCCTTTTGATAGGTCACACCCGCATTTTTGAGGCCGAAGGTCATGGCCGTGTAGCAGTAGATGTCGTGGGGTGTTATGAACACCGTCTTGTCTTGGTCAGAGACCTTCAGGGCTATCTGGTGATACCCTGAGTAGCAGTCGAGAAAGCAGAGGGGGACGCTTCCGGCCGTGGAGTCCACGACCTGGTCGATGCACGGAAGAGGGAAGGGGTCTTTAGGGCAGTGCATGTTGAGATCGGTGTAATCGATACACATTCTCCATTGACCGGTTTTCTTTGGTACAACAACCGGGTTGGCGAGCCAAACCGGGTTTTTACACTCTCGGATAAATCCGGTAGCTAGGAGTTTTATTAGCTCTACCCTAATGACGTCCTTGCGATCTTTCGCAAAGCGGCGAAGCTTCTGCTTGACAGGCTTGGCCATCTTTCTTAAATCCAAGGCGTGCTCAGCCAGCTCCCTGGGGACACCCGGCATATCCGATGGACTCCAAGCAAATATGTCGGTGTTATCCCGGAGGAAGCTGGTGAGCGCGAGTTCCTATTTGGGGTCGAGCCTGTCGCCGATCACCACTGTCTTCTCTGGGTCGGCAAGGCCGAGGCAGACCTTCTTCGTCAAGGGAGCCGCGTCGAGGGCGGTGTCGGTGCGCTTCTGTTCTAGGACAGATTGGTCGACAGGGTCGACCTGGTTGGCCTCGGCGACCAAGACTGCGGAGGTGTCGGCAGCAGCGGAGGTCGCGGCGAGGTCAAGGGCCTCCGTGTTGCAGCGGAAGGAGACGATGAGGTCCCCCTTAACGGAGAGGACCCCATATGGAGCCAGCATCTTCAACACCAGATAGGTGTAGTGCGGGATGGCCATGAACCTGGCCAACATGGGGCGACCAAGGATCGCGTGGTAGGAGGACTTGAAGTTGGTGACCTCGAAGTTGAGGTACTCCGTGCGAAAGTTCACCTCCGTGCCGAAGGTAACAGGGAGGGAGACCCGACCCAGAGGGTAGGCCACCTTTCCGGGATGATGCCGTAGAAGTGCTCGCCGCACTCCGTCATCTAGTCAAAGTCGAAACCCATCTTCTTGAGGGTCTCAACAAAGATGATGTTGAGCCCGCTGCCTCCGTCGATCAGGGTCTGGGAGAGTAGGGCTCCGTCCACCGTGGGCTCGACAACGAGCGGATAGGACTCGGGATCCGGGATGTGGACCCAGTGATCATCCCTGGAGAACGTAATCGCCTGCTCAGACCAACGTAGAGGTACAATTGGCTGAGTGTGGACGAGGTGGACGTCGCGCTTGTCCTTCCTGTAGCGCCTCCTGCTGGCGCTGGACTTGATGCCACCGACGATCATGTTGATTGCGCGGGTTGCGGCCTGGAAAGGCCCATTGGGGTTGCCAGACGCCGGAGGAGGGGGTAGGTTTGTCTCATCGCGGGGACCCGCTGGAGGAGGGTTGCTGCGAGGTGGGTCGCTGCGAGATGGCTCGCGGCGATTGTTGTATCGCTCCTCGTGGCGGTCGTCACGCCGATCACACCGATCGTCACGGCAGTAGTTGTTGTTGTAGGGGCGGTTGTCGCGACGCCCGCCATCGTTCCTGGGTTGCTTAGGGTCCACGGGGGCGCGGAAGGCCCTCTTTATTGACGGTCGATATTTGCCATTTTCAAGGCCGTCAACTGCAAATTTGAGCATGAATTGCACATCCACACTAGAATAGGTGCTTAAACTCATACTTTCCACCAATGTTGATGTCTATTCGAATGCAGATATTTAGCTTAAGAAATGGGAGGAATCAATGCACTTTCACTCCACTCCAATCCAAGGCACTCAAATACTGGCCAATCAGGGGCTGCCACGTGGATTCTCCTAGATCAATGATGTCACCAATCCATGTGAAGGACTCTCGACGAATCATACGCTACCACGTCAGCATCACATGGATCTATGGGCCCACATTGCCAACTAAACCGCCAGGAAACGTGCCATGCACGGAGGAGAGGCATTAGGGCCCACATGCAAGCGAGCCAGAGGAAGCACGGGCCAGATGGCCCGCCAGAGGTTTCGGCCGACCCTAGGATCAGCCGAACCGACCTAGGGTCGGTTGATCCTCCCCGTCCACGTGCTGGTAGCTCATTGGCTCTTGGCTGCATTCCCGGGTGTTTAGGGGCACTTTGAGCCCCGGAGCAAGCCTCCTCCTTGTCTATAAATAGGAGGGGAGGGGCTCCATTTCTCACACACCACCAAGCTCTCAAGTTTCACTTCTCTCTTGTGTAGCTCTCTCTCTCTCTCCACTTCTGCCCATGAGAGATGATTCTCACCTCTTTGTGGTAGAATGGTGATGAGGAGAGATCTAGATTAGGATTAGTTGAGAGGTAGAGTAGGGGTAAGGAGTGAGTTGATATCCTCGTGGATGCTTGTTCTTCATGTAGATCAAAGTGAGTATTTCAACATTTCTTATTTAGACTATAGTGGACATCATGCATGATTGATTTGTTCTTGTGTTCGTGGCTCGTTCATAAGTTAGAGGCTTGTGTTCTTCATGACACAAGGCTTCGATCCTTTAGAGCCAGAGCCATAGTTCATTTACTTGTTTGCATGCTCTGATCCTGTTTAGTTAAGTAAGTCCGCTGTATCTCGTTTAGCTGCATCCATAGCTTCCTTTCTGCTCCCAGTTCAGTGATATGATCTGATTCCGATCTTTCCCTTGTTCGTGGGACCATATCTATACGGTTGCTATAGTGTAGTTGTGGGTCGATAGACGTAACCGCATTATAGTATTTATCTGGGGTACAGACGTGATGTCTGGACACTGGTTTTCCTGCGAAGACCACGTACAATCGTAGCGTAGAGGTAGGCTGCAGTGGTGACAGCCTGTTGGACCCTTTGTCAACCCTCTTACATCGCGTACCGAGTTGGGCTCGCTTGCCAGCACCTTGGGGTGTTGTCGCACTGCGGGGATGACTAAGACCTAACAGAATAACATCTTGAGAGCTAAGCCCCTTAAGGAAGTGCTTCTTATATCCCGACCTATCCCAGCGAAAGCTGGTGTCCTTGGGTAGACCCTCTCTGGTTACTCTCCGTCCTAAGGGAACGAAACCCGACGGGAATACTCATTCCCCTAGGGAGAAGTGCTACAACGGTGTATCCGTGCGCTTGTGGATTCGTTCGCACTCGTCAGTGTACCCGGGAGTTTCTTACACGCTCACGCTGCCACGACGCCCAGTGTTGAGGTTAAGAAACGCCAACACTCTTGAACTGGGAGCACTCGCGGAGAGTGTGGGTGGCCCCCTCATGGAACCCGCAGATGCTGTCGAGCGCCAGGTCGAACTCCTCCTGGTTGAAGGTCGAACCTCGGCGCCCATCAGCCGCTAGGACCTCGGAAGGTCGCTTGCGGAGCTTGTCTGCTGCAGTACCAGATGTACCAGCGTTATCAGCGTCGAACTGATTCTGGAGTGCATCCTCCGTGTCCATCAGCTTGTTGACGATGACCATGAGCTCCTTGACATTATCGGGCCAGCCTCATGGATCTTCTCAAAGATCTTGCGATCTTTGATGCCCTTCTTGTAGCTGTCGTTGATCTGGTCATCCCTGACACCAACGCACTCATTCCGGTTCTCGAAGAACCGGGTGTTGTAGTCGCGGAGCCGCTCCTTAGGCTTTTGCACGATCCGCCCCAGGCTGAAGGCATTTCCAGGGCGGTCATAGGTCGCCTGGAAGTTCGACGTGAAGGCCTGGGACAGATCGGCCCAGGTCTTGATGCTGCCAGGCTCAAGGTTGTTGAGCCACAACGAAGGGGCCCTCCCCATCACCAGTGGGAAGTAGGTCGTCATGTGGTCGAAGCTACCACCAGCCGCCTTGACGGCAATGTAGTAGGTTGACAGCCAGATGTTAGGGTCGGAGCGCCCATCATACAGCTTGATGTTGGGCTTGAAGTTGTCGGGGTACTCCACCCTCTTGAAGCAGGCATCCAGCGCCGGGAAGGCGTTGAGGGCTAGGTCGTCGCCGGAGCCTCTGACCGGGGTGACCTCTCTCGGAGCGGAGTGGACGCTACTTTCCGGGACAACAACCTGGGAGCGTGGCTGCTGATCCTAGTTAATTTGGATGACAGCGGGGTCGCCATGATCGGTGTTGTACTTGGCACGTCACCGATTCTCGATCTCATGTTGATCACGGAGCTCGCGCTCCATGATGCGGTGAACACCCCCGGGTGCGCCGTACTCGCGGTCGTAATCCAGGCGGCGACGGAGCTCGCGCTCCTCGCGCTCTCAGTGACGTTGGTCGACGACGACATGGGCATCACGAGCATGCCTGTTGGCGTCGAGGTTGACGCGAAGGTTGCGGGCAGCAGCAGGCTGCTGGGCGGGTTGCTCAGGGTTGTGCTGAGCGACCTGCTCCCGGATGGGGGAGAGATGGCTGTGCGCAGGTCGAAGAGATCGACTGCGCGAGTGGCGGGTCGACGAATATGCAACGGACTTGGAGGCCGTGCTCTTTTCTTCCACCAGGGCGTTGGCGACCCGGAGGTACGCGAGGGCCTGCTCAGCTTCAGGCGTCTGGACTTGCTGGAGTCGGGTAATGGCTGCACCCAGGTTGGCCTGGGGGCTGTTGAAGGTCGGGATCCTAGCTTCCTCGAACTCGAGACGCAGGTCTCGAGCACAGGGCAAGACGCGCCGCTGCTCTTCCGCACGTCGCTCAGCACGACGGGTGTTGGCTTGGATGCGGGCCGCCTCCTTAGAGTTCGTCGCACCCACGCGAGGTGGCTCGTTCTCGGAGATCACCATCACCTGACGGAAGACGATCTCCGAGTCGTTGGGGGAGATGCGAACCCGGACCTTCTGGAACTCCCCGCAGTCTGGAGACTGGGTAGGTCGCTTAGCTCAACGAGGGATCTCGTTGTCGATCTTCTTCCATAGGCGGCACCCGCGGAGGGTATGCTTCGCACCCTTGTGGTAGATGCAGGGCACGTCGAGAGGGTCGCGCCTTGCGCGAGGTGCCGACCTTGGGTCGCGAGAAGGTCGCCGCCCAGATTGGATCTGGGGAGGCTTAAGCAGCTGGCTCAGGCGAAGGTCGGGCGCAGACTTTAGGCTGAAGGGGAACGCGTTGTGGCGTAGCGCGGTCTGCGCCGAGTGTTGGGCTCGTTCGCAGATCTCTAGGGTGTCCCTCATCGAGCCGATGACGCTTTCCATCCCCTGGACAAGGTCACAAGGTCTGGGTGGGTGGGTCTCCGATGCTAGATCGGGAACAGTGACGGCGACGGACGCCGTGACGACCTGCTCGGAGGTCGCCGGAGGAGTGGAGGCTGCCAGAGCAGGAGAAGTCGACGTGAAGGATCCGAAGCAGATCTCCACGGGGTCGGCGAGGAAGGCCGCCATGCTCGCCGGGAAGACGACGCCAGATTGGGCCACCATGCTACACAGCGAGTTCCTGATCGCCCCTACCTGGCGCGCCAGCTGTCAGGGGGTGGGACCTGGACAGATCCGCTAGGGGGTTGCCCTAGTGATTTGTAGGTTAATGGAGGATCGGGACCTAAGAGCGTAAGTGGTTATGCACAGGATGCACACGGAGCTAGGCGAGTATAGCGGCGAGGAACAAGGAGGCAAGGGTTTATACTGGTTCGGGCCTCTGGAGGTAATACCCTACGTCCAGTTATGGTGGTGGATTATGCGAGGATGAGTTGTCCCTGTGCATGGAACCCTAGGCCGCCTTATATGGGGGATGGGCTAGGGTTTGCATGCGCAGGTCGGTTGACCCGTGTCGGGGTCGGTTACAACTTGTGGGAAACTTATCTCCCGGATTACAAGGAGTATCCCGTGATACCCGGAGCTACAGGCAGCGGCGCGCCAGGTCGCCGTGTCTTGACTTGCACGCCAAGGCTTCGCGAATCTTTCGGGATCCTGATCAGGTTGCCCGCAGTCTTCGGAGGCGCGGATAAGGTCGCTGGGCCCACTTGTAAGGTCGGCGGGTCTTCTGCAAGGTTGGGTCCACTTGTTAGGGGCCCCTGGGACCCTGGCCGGTGGGGACCCATGGGTACCCTTGTCTCTCATGCACCGTCACTTACAGGCACCAGGCCATGACAAGATCGGTATTCAAGGAGTCAAGATGGTAAATTTCATAAATATCCTTGAATCACAGCCAGACCAACTTCTCGCCTTCACCAGCAAAATCTCCCGGTTTAACAAGCATGCCAATCATCTCCAGGCCCGCCTTAGACGTCTTCATGTAGAAGTCATGCAATCTGCGCATATGAGTAGGGAGTTTCTTCACCAACTCAGGCCTGACAAAAGATTTCCCATGCTCATAGTGCCATCTAGGTACGAAGTTTTTGTTCCGAGGAGGTGATTCGTGGCTGAGAACATATTGTAGTGGGAGCCCTGTTGCTTCTTGCATTTGAATGACATGTGCTAGTTGTTCTGTGTCCATAAGTGCAAGAGCTCGTTCAGTTGCAGTGAGGTCGGAGGCGACGTAAGTCTGTACTCCCGACATCGACGCTTGTGTTGCCTTCTTCGTTGAAGGCTCTTTCGCTGACGTCGATGTTTGTGTTGCCTTCTTCGTTGAAGGCTCTTTCGCTGACGTCGACGTTTGTGTTGCCTTCTCCGTTGAAAGCTCTTTCGCCGACGTCGACGTTTGTGTTGCCTTCTTCGTTGAAGGCTCTTTCGTCGATGTCGACGCTTGTGTTGCCTTCTTCTTCTTCCTATAATCCTGTGGCATCGTCGACCCTGGTACTTGGTTGATGTAACTATTTGGTGACCCTCCTTGTCTCTTCTTCTTTAGGGTTTTAGGGTTTAGGAGAAGAGACTTGTGCAAAACCCTAAACCCTAAACCCTAAAACCCTAACTTGTGCAGCGACCGGTCATAATCACTTTGTATGGGTTTTATAATTTTCTTTTCTGCTTCCTTCTTCTCTATGAAAGCTTTGAGTTTCTATGGACGATCTTTATTCTTTTCTGCTTCCATTTCTTCGAGCAGTTTTTGTTTAGCAGCCTCTTTATTCCCTTCAATCCACGCCTTGAGTTGCTTATCACACTCCGCCTCATTTTCTGATGCTGTCATGTCATTTGGTAGCTTCCTTTTAACAGGCAGCTTTTTCCCTTTCTTCGTCGGGGGATTCGGATTTGGCACGGGCATAGACGTGGTAGATTTTGATCGGGACCGCCTCTCGGTAGGCTTTGGTGAAGGCTGCTTTGGTGGTGATTGCTGACGATTGTCATCGCTCGTGGTAGGAGAATTCCCCCGTTGTGGAGACGGTGAGCTCCAATCATTCGGCGACGACCGTCCCGATGACGGCCCGGGAGATGGTGGCTGCTGCTCGGCAACACTCGGAGGGATCGTTGACGGCCCGGGAGATAGTGGCTGCTGCTCGGCAACACTCGGAGGGATCAGTGGCGGCATGTTAGGTATTATGATGTAACGTTTGAGCCACAATATGATACTGTGAAGCGCATCGTGGAGTGTCCTTTCCCCGTCACCTCCATCGAAGTCTAGCTCTTTGTCGTTAAACTTTGGGTCAGCAATCTCCTCCAAACCAACTGAGGCGTAGCCAGTTGGAATCTGCATGCAGTGGCTTGTACGTCCTGGGAGATGTGCTAAAGCCATTCTGTACGCCACCTATATATATGTAGAGAAATGAAGAAGTTATTAAATGCTTGAGACATGCATCAAAGGTTGAGATAATTACACATATAATCAGGTTTATATATACCTTCATTGTGATGTTGCCGATCGGCTTGTGCAACTCACATGCGGTGCGCTGACAGAGTTCATCCACAGGGTACCGTTCGTTGTCCTCTACTTGAACTTCTTCTTGGTTTGCCACCCTTTGTTCTTCAGGGGCCTCTGTGGAAGCACAGCTGCTTTTGCGATCGGAAGGGCTAATGACGGGATCCACCGGTGCTTGGGGCAGTGCTCCGACAGGGGTGATCTAAGCTACCGCGGCGGCCACTCGTCGTTGAATCTCGGCATTCATACGTTCTTCTTGTTCTTTAAGTCTCTGCTCCATCATTTCACGCCACCGCTCCTCTTCACACTCCCTTCTTCTTTTGCGGCTTCTGTAGGTGTCGGCGCTTCCCTTGAAAGCAAACTTCCACGGGACTACCCCGTAGCCCCTGCAACGTCCTGGGTGTTCCCGAGCACCAAAGTGAGCTCATCCATGTCTCTATCAGGAACCAATCTGCCTGCTTTGATGTCTTCATTCTTTTTTATTATCTCATGTGCCGCCTCCCGTAACGTGGGTGGGAATTCGAGGGAACCATCATCAGGGTTCAATCTTCCACCGCGGGCATAATACCAATTCTTCGATCATTCTTCCCAGTCAAAGACCGCTGGTACGATACCTTTGTTGAGGAGGTCTTCTTCAATCTTCCGCCACTTGGGTGCTGCAACCGCGTAACCACCTCGACCAAGACGATGGTTGTAATCCGTCTTCTTACTGGCACTTTTCTGAGCTCGTGCGCTCTTGTTGGCGAATTCTTCACTACTCTTGTAATCCACAAAGGACTTCCAGTGATCCTTTAGCTTGGGATAATCATCAAAATTTGGAGTTCGATTCTTCTTGATATAATCTCTGTGCAGCTGTTTCTTGAAACTCTGCAATTGAGTGGCCATCTTCGTGAGAGTCCACTGCTTCACAAGGTTTGCGTTCACGCCCGGTGGAAGTGTGAAGTGTTTTAGGATATCATCCCATAACATATTCTTAACTGAATCCGGAACCACCCATAGATTATCTTCCTTTCCCTTCCATTCTCTATATGATATAGGCACGTTGTCCCTCACAATAGCACCGCATTGGGACACAAACTTGTCCCTGACCTTCTTTGGTTCCCATGGCTGGCCAAGCTCGTTGACTTCAGTGATATGAAACTTCACGTTGTGATCGACGATTACTTTTGTACGGCCTCTCTTAGTCTTTTTGCTTGTCGAGGTTGAAGCCTACAAGTTGCGGATTTGTTATTCACGCGGGGTTCCAGAATGATATAGACCTCGTTGTTAATGCATTTATGGATTTGTTAATGCATGATATATATACCTCGTTGGAACCTTCTGCATTAACTATGAAAAGGTCTTCATTATTGTCCTCGGCGCGGGTGTCGATGTCCGCATTTATGTTGAGGAACGCGTCCGCCTGGCTACACTCCTCCTCGGTGAAGGTTGGGACCTCGGTATTTGGACCCCCAGCAATAAGGCTCTCCATGAGCCGCTCCTCTTCCTCATTGTTATCCATAACTAGAAATTTCTGAAAACATAAATGAATTTCTGAGCACATAAATGAAATTCTGAATACATAAATAATTTTCTGAATACATAAATGATTTTCTGAGCACATAAATGAATTTCTGAATACATAAATGATTGTCTGAATACATAAATGATTTTCTGAGCACATAAATGAATTTCTGAATACATAAATGATTTTCTGAATACATAAATGAATTTCTGAGCACATAAATGAATTTCTGAATACATAAATGATTTTCTGAGCACATAAATGATTTTCTGAATACATAAATAATTTTCTGAGCACATAAATGAATTTCTGAGCACATAAATGAATTTCTAAATACGTAAATGATTTCTGAATACATAAATGATTTCCTAAGTGTCGGGCGACAGTCGAGCGAGACTACCTAAGTGTCGGGCGGGAGTCGAGCGAGTCGGGCGGGAGTCGAGCGAGACTACCTAAGTGTCGGGCGGGAGTCGAGCGAGTCAGGCGAGAAAACCTAAGTGTCGGGTGGGGTCGAGCGAGTCGGGCGGGAGTGGAACGTGTCAGGCAGGAGTGGAGCGTGTCGGGCGGGAGTCGAGCGAGTCGGGTGGGAGTCGAGCTAGTCGGGCGGGAGTGGAACGTGTCGGGCGGGAGTCGAGCGAGTCAGGCGGGAGTCGAGCGAGTCGGGCAGGAGTCGAGCGAGAAAACCTAAGTGTCGGGCGGGGTCGAGCGAGTCGGGAAAGAATCGAGCGTGTCGAGCGATACTACCTAATTGTCGGGCGAGCGAAAAAATTAATATCTCTAAATACATATTTCATCTCTAAATACATTTCATCTAAAAACACTAATTAAATTAAAATCTAAATCTCTAAATTAAAATCTAAAATCTCTAAATTCAATTCTAAAATCTCTAAATTCAATTCTAAAATCTCTAAATTCAATTCTAAATCTCTAATTCTAATCTAAATTCATAAATAAATTAATTGAAAACATTAAAAAAAATTGCTGACGTCAGTCATCAGGGGCTGACGTCAGCAGATCCCCTCCCCGGCTGGGAGCGACGGCGGCCTCAGGGGGGCGACGTCGGCGCCCGGGCGCGTCGGAGACGGCGGTCGGGCGTGGGGGCCAGCGCGGAGACGGCGCCCGGGCGCGGCGGAGCGGGGTCGACGGGCGGCCAGTAGCGGCGGCGGCGAGCGACGGCCGGGCGCGGCGGAGACGTGGACGGGCGTGGGAACGACGGCCGGGCACGGGCGGGGTCGACGGGCGGCGTGCAGACGACGGAGATCCATGGCGGCCGGGAGCTCTGGCGGCGGAGGGCGCGGGGACGTGTCGAGGCCGGGCGCGGGCAGGGACGGCGGGGTGCGACGGGGTCGAAGACGGCGGGGTCGATGACGGCGGAGGGCGCGGGGACGTGTCGACGGCCGGGCGCGGGCAGGGAAGGCGGGGGACGACGACGGCCGGCGGAGATCAGCATGGGGACGAAGTGTGATGAAGTGGAGGAGTTGGGGAAGAAAAGGGGTGGATCCATGGGATATATATCCCCTTCTTTAGTCTCGTTTCGTATCTCCACCCAGGAGCAAAGAACATTTAGTCCCGGGTGGCGATACGACCCGAGACTAAAGGCCCCCCTTTTGTCCCGGGTGGAGATACGAGCCGGGACTAAAGGCCCCTTTCGCGCGGGAGGGCCGCAAGGGCAAAATTTCGGCCTTTTGTCCCGGGTGGTGTTACCACCCGAGACTAAAGGCTCCCCTTTAGTCTTGGGTCGTAACACCACCCGGGACTAAAGTGTAATTTTCGGCGGGAACTGTTTTTGCCCTCCCATTTCTTTTCTCATTTTCACATTCTATCTCTTTGAAATCAAAAAAAAATATAGTAACTTTTACTATTTCAACCATGCAAAATTATATTTAGTTAAAATATAATAAACTGTACTATGCTATGCAAAATTATTTTTAAGAGTTGTAAACATTCACTTTCAATTTTCATTTCCAACATTGATGTGCATTCCCACTAAAATTCAATTAAACTGAAAAAATAGTAAATTAATTCAGAAAAATCTCAAACTTGGTGGGTCAATCTCACATGACATATTCAAGCTTCAAAAATATTTTGAGACCGATACAACACTGCAAAGTGCATGGACTTCAGAATCGTTAAGACATAAGTGGTATAGACATGGTTCGATGAAAGGTTCCATATAGCTTTGTGAAGCACGTGTACCCCATCTATGTCGAAATGGTCTGAAATTTTTTTGTTGTCATTTACACTCAAAATATTAGCTCACGCAAGATCTTAGATTTTTCTGATGAATAAATGTATTTTAGGTTTTTTCTTCGTGCTAAAGGAGCTAGAATATTGTGAATTACACATCAATAACTCAAGAATTATGATTCGGCTTCCAGATAAATTAGACTCCTAAGGCACAAGAGAACTTGTAGCCAAGTTTGGCACCATTCTGCTGTGTTTCAGGGGTGCTCTCAGCTCAACTTTTAATTTCTAGGTGATGTCGCACGGAAATTCAATTAAACCGAAAGAAATACTAAACTAATTTAGAAAAATCTCAAACTTGGTGGGTCAATCTCACATGACATATTAAAGCTTCAAAAAAATTTTGAGACCGATACAACACTACAAAGTGCATGAACTTCAGAATCGTTAAGAACATAAGTGGTATAGACATGGTTCGATGAAAGGTTCTATATAGCTTTGTGAAGCACGTGTACTCCATCTATGTCGAAATGGTCTGAAATTTTTTTGGTTGTCATTTACACTCAAAATATTAGCTCACGCAAGATCTTAGATTTTTCTGATGACTAAATGTATTTTAGGTTTTTTGTTCGTGCTAAAGGAGCTAGAATATTGTGAATTACACATCAATAACTCAAGAATTATGATTCGGCTTCCAGATAAATTAGACTCCTAAGGCACAAGAGAACTTGTGGCCAAGTTTGGCACCATTCCGCTTCGTTTCAGGGGTGCTCTCAGCTCAACTTTTAATTTCTAGGTGATGTCGCACGGAAATTCAATTAAACCGAAAGAAATACTAAACTAATTTAGAAAAATCTCAAACTTGGTGGGTCAATCTCACATGACATATTCAAGCTTCATAAAAATTTTGAGACCGATACAACACTGCAAAGTGCATGGACTTCAGAATCGTTAACTTGTTGGAGACCAATAAAAGAGTTGATCACATTAGCATTACACAATTGATTTGATCAATAATCATTTACGACATTAATCTCAAGCACGTAAGTACGGTGTCTCTTCACGTCCAAGCAATATGCTTGGGTCAACTTCGACAGCGAACGGAGGCATGCCATCAAACTGATCATAATCATCGGATTGATCTGTTTTGTCCTCAACTCCCACGATTACTCTTTTACCTGGAAGAACTATGTGACGCTTTGCCTCTTGTGGTCCTGCTTCTTGGGGATTTTTATTCTTCGGTACGCTAGTCATATCCTTGACATAGAAAACCTGATGCACATCTTTGGCAAGCACGAATGGATCATCTTTGAACCCAATCTTGGTAAGGTCCACTATTGTCATTCTATATTCATCTTTCTTTACGCCATTCAGGTTTACCCATTGGCAAAAAAACAGAGGGACGTTCATCGTTCCGTACTCAAGCTCCCATATCTCTTCTATGATACCATAATAGCAGGTCTTGCCCCCATCTTTTCCGATGACGTCCATACGGACACCACTATTTTGATTTGTGCTTTTGCGATCTTGAGCTCTCGTGTAAAAATTGTAACCATTCATATCGTAAGCTTGAAATCTTGTAATTGTGCTACAAGGTCCCCTGGCTAACAAAGCTAGTTGTCGATGAATCGTTGAGTTTCCGATGAGTTATTCACTCAACCATGAGGGAAATGTTTCCAAGTGACCGCGTGCAATCCAGACTGGGGATTTGGTTGGATTTTGAGAAGCAATAATCTGCTCGTGTTCCGTCCTATACGGAGTCACCAATGATGATTGTTGCAGGACTATTAGGTGTACTCTATGGAATAAATCAGTATTATTGCTCAAACTTGATTTCCTTCCGATGGTACCCTTTCCCTGTAGCCTCCCCTCGTGTCGTGATACTGGAAGCCCAATCGAGTCAATTGTGTCGACAAAATCAACACAAAACTCAATGACCTCCTCAGTTCCATATCCCTTAGCAATGCTTCCTTCCGGACGGGCACGGTTAAGAACATATTTCTTGAGGATCGACATGAACCTCTCAAAAGGCCACATGTTGTGAAGGTATACTGGACCGAGAATAGTAATTTCTTTCACAAGGTGTGCCAGGAGGTGCGTCATAACATCGAGGAAGAAAGGTGGAAATGCCAACTCAAAGCCGACAAGACATTGAACCGCATCATTCTGTAGCTTTCCTAGCTTGGCTGGATCGATGGCCTTCTGTGAAATTGCATTGAGAAATGCACAAAGCTTTACGACCAGTAATTGTACATTCTCTGATAGAACACCCCTCAACGCAACTGGAAGCAACTGTGTCATCAACATGTGACAGTTGTGGGCCTTTAGATTTGTGAACTTCTTCTCTTTCATATTTATGATCCCCTTTAAATTCGACGAGTAGCCAGACGGAACCTTAATACTGTTCAGGCAATCAAACACGCTTTCCTTCTCTTTCTTGGTGAGAGTGTAACTAGCAGGACCAAAGTATTCAACATCATCATCATCCTCTTCCGGATTAGTTTCATCATCACCCTCCCGCGGAACTTTGGGAATCTTATGAAATTCTTTCAGGTCCTCTCGTGCTTTGTTGGTATCCTTCGGGTTACCGTAACAACCCATGAAGCCTAACACATTCACACAAAGATTCTTCGTAAGGTGCATCACGTCAATTGCTTGTCGGACCTCAAGGCTACACCAATAAGGTAGCTCCCAAAATATAGATTTCTTCTTCCACATTGATGCACGCCCGTTGGCGTCAGTTGGAACAGGTTCACTACCGGCACCCTTTCCAAAGACTACCCTTAGATCATTTACCATCTCAAATACGACATCTCCATTAAAATGGGGTGGCTTCGTACGATGGTCAGCCTTCCCTTTCCAATGCATCCCTTTCTTCTGAAGAGGTGATTAGTTGGAAGGAAACAACGGTGACCATTATACACGACCTTCTTACAGTTTTTGAGATGAATACCTTGTGTTCTATGTAAACAGTGCGTGCATGCCCGATATCCCTTGTTTGTCTGCCCAGAAAGGTTACTTAGGGCAGGCTAATCATTGATGGTTATGAACAACAATGCTCGTAGATTGAAGTTCTCTTGCCTATCCTCATCCCACACACGTACGCCCTCTTCCCGCCATAGCAGTAATAGTTCATCGACCAACGGTCTTAGGTACACATCAATGTCGTTGCCGGGTTGTTTTGGACCTTGGATGAGCACCGGCATCATAATGAACTTTTGCTTCATGCACATCCAACCAGGAAGGTTGAACATGCATAGGGTCACAGGCCAAGTGCTATGACCACTGCTAAACTCCCCGAATGGATTGAAACCATCCGTACTTAAACCAAACCTTATGTTCCTTTCCCCATCCTCAGAAAATGTCTTGAATTCTCTATCAATCTTTCTCCACTGAGACCCATCAGCCGGATGTCTCAGCAGGTTGTCTTGCTTACGTTCCTCGGCGTGCCATCTCATCAACTTAGCATGTGCTTTGTTCCGGAACAAACGCTTCAAACGTGGTATTATAGGAAAATACCACATAACCTTCGCTGGAACTTTCTTCGTCTTGTCACGGTGCCCCTGGAGATCACCAGCATCTTCATCTCGCCGAATCTTATAACGTAGCGCTTTGCACACAAGACAAGCATCCAAATTCTCGTAATCCTTACCCTGATATAGGATGCAATCATTAGGGCATGCATGGAACTTCTGTACCTCCAACCCAAGAGGGCGCACAGTCTGTTTTGCTTCATATGTGGTGGACGGTAATTCATTGTTCTCCGGAAGCTTGTCCTTCACAATTTTTAGCATCCCTTCAAATGCCTTATCAGACACACCATGTTTTGCCTTCCATTGCAGCATTTCTAGTGTAGTACCAAGCTTTTTGTGACCTGGCTTGCAATCTGGGTATAACGGTTTTCTGTGATCTTCGATCATACGTAGGAACTTTGCCTTTTCTTTTTCGTTTTCACAGTCCCTATGTGCATCCTGTAGAACCTGGCCGAGATCATCAGCAGGCCCGTCAGCATGTGCTGGTAACTCTTCTTCATCAGCATCTTCCATTAAAGTATCTACAAAAGCTTGACCTGCGGCCCAGTCCGGAATATCCTCCTCCTCTTCTTCGTCGTCTTCCATCACAACCCCTCTTTCACCGTGCTTGGTCCAAACCACATAGTTCGGCATGAATCCGTATTTCAACAAGTGGAGGTGAAGTGTGCCCGGGTCATGGTAGTCTCTTTCATTTCTGCAATCGGAGCATGGACAACACATGAACCCACTCACATCCTTGTTTTTTTCGCCACTTCGAGAAAACCATGCATGCCGGTAATGTACTCCGCTGACCGTCTGTCGGTGTTGTACATCCATTGCCGGTTCATCTGCATCATATTAAGTGAAAAATATTCATGTTAATTCTACAACACTATCCCTAGGTATCATTTTCTAATAACTAAATTAATAAATTCTATTTTCTCTAATGTTAAATATAGCTAGCTAAAAGTAAAATTTATATAAAAACAAAAAAAATCTTAGTACAAATGAATGAAAGAAGATAATCATAACAAATGAAAACTACTTATTACCAAATCTAAAGTATACTAATATAAAAACTACATCTCTTAGCTCTTAAATCAAATTTTCTATTTTCTTAATTGTGGCATAAATTTTAAGTATAAAAAATATACACTATCCCTAGGTCTCATTTTCTAATAACTAAATTAACAAATTCTATTTTCTCTAATAATAAATAAAGCTAGCTAAAAGTAAAATTTATATAAAAACAAAAAAATCTTAGAATAAATGAATGATAGAAGATTATCATAACAAATGATAACTACTTATTACTAAATCTAAAGTATACTAAAAACCTCATCTCTTAGCTCTTAAATCAAAATTTTATTTTCTCCTTCTCTAAATCATAAAACGAAATTTAAACACAACAAATGAATGGAGGATGAAGAATAATACCTTAGCAACACCTTGGAGGTGAGAAAACTCCACAAATTGATGATGAAAAATTTGGGCAGCACCTCCCTAGGTTTGAGGCGTCATGGAGAGGAGCTTGCTTTGAGCTCTCGGTGAAAAATGGTCGGGCAGGGAAGAAGAAGGGTGTGCTGTCGATTTTGTATAGGGGCGGCCTTTTGTCCAACCAATCGGGACAAAAGGGTACCTTTTGTCCCGGTTGGTTTTACCAACCGAGACAATAGGCCTCTGAAGGTCGGCCCCGCCCACCCTTTAGTCCTGGGTTGGTTTACCACCCGGGACTAAAGGCCGGCCCCAATCATTGTGGCCGTGGAGGAGGGCTGGCCTTTAGTCCCGGGTTGGTTTACCAACCGAGACTAAAGGGTAGCCCCCCAAATGACCCTGTTCTTTTTTTAGTTTAATATATATATTAAGGTCCCCAAAATTTGTGATAAAGGCTAATATTAAGGCTTAATCAATACTTTGGAGGTGAGAACCCTAATACTTAAGGTTTCCAATAAATTAGTCACTGACCTAACATCAATACTTAAGGTCTTAACAAAAAATATAAAAAAGTTCATACATCAATACTTAATTAAGGTCTTACAAACATAAAAAGTTCATACATGAATACTTAAGGTACGGTCTTAACAAAGATAGAGGGGTGCATCAATGCACGACACATACTTCATACTTCATTCTTCTTCCTTAGATAGTCCATATAGTTCAAGTCTCCGATCTTGAAGTCGAGAACTTCAGCGAAATATGCTAGAGAATGGATCAGTGCACTCTCTATCGCTTCACAATTACGGTCACAGGGACTTACATAAATTTCAAACAGTGGTGGCGAGGAAAACTGATATGGCCTGTAAAATGAAAGATGAGCCTGATACTTCCAATTTCTTGTTTGTATAGCATTTGAATCTGTGTAAGAAAATCCCACAACATCCATCACTTGCTCTAGAATTGCATGAAAGATCATTGCCGCAAAGGTTTGACCAAACATATCCTACAGTTAAGAATAATGTTATTACGACGCATTAAAAATACTGAATAAGAAGATTAAAAAAAGTTAAATGGTGCTCCATACCATGTCATGTTCATTTAGCCGACAAAGTCTCTCTGCGGTCGTGGTGACACTTTCTCCTTCCTCGAGTGACTTTATTAGAAAATAAGAATAATCTGGCACAAAATACCCATTAGCGTATAGTTTTTGTAAGCATGCCTGCACGACAGTCCTTTCATAAGTCCTCTTAACCAGTGCAGGAGTACCCCACCCAACAATTGATACCATTTGGATGGGTTCTGAAGACAGTGAGGAGTGATTTTGTCCTCGAACGGCTATGTCAAACGAGATTTTTAATTGTATGCTATTGTTTGGACCGACAATGGCGCATTGTGTAACAAGAGGGGTACCACCTAAATTTTCAACAATATGTGCGAGCCACTGCAAATGATTGAGAACCTGCATTGTATGAAAATAATATTATTATCCGTGTGTAGTACGTAAACATCAAATTTATACAACGAAAGAATATTACTATGTTGGGACGAGGTCCCTGGCTTCGATCACCAGTAGGTAACTCAATCACACCATGGGTGAAGTGTATGCCTGGACGACGAGCCAAAGGTGGCCGGTCATCAAAACTGATTCCACGACCGCCGCCACGGCGACCTCCACGGTGACCACCGCGACCAGAATAGCTTGCCATAGTTATTCTGGACTACTCTGTAATATATATAAAACAATGCTTAAATAAGAGAATGCTTAAATTTATTCTATATAAAAACAAAATATATAAGACCTATTTTCTCATTTTCTAATAACTAAACAGATAAGTGCAAGAGCTCTTCAGGTGCAGTGAGCCCGGATGCGACATAAGTCTGTACTATACCTTTTCTAATCACCCTGATCATTTAGGAAGTACAACCTCACCTCACCATCATATACACGCACCTCGCTCGCCCACTTACAGTTCTCTACATCACCAAGCTACAGCCCTACATCTCCTACCTAGCTACAGCCCAACATCACCGAGCCACGTATAGCCCCAGCTCGTCGGTGATGTCGGACTGTAGCTAGCTAGGATGTAAGGCTACTGGTACAGAACGTCCAACCGACTGTATATATGGAAAAAAGGAAAAAAAAAAGAGAATACCTAAATGTATTCTAAATAAAAACAAGAAATACTTAACAAAAATGAATTAAATAGGTAGGTAGTATATTTTCGTTTGGTAATGACCATTTTTTTAATAAACTAAATTCTAATAAATTAAACTAAATGTAAAATTAAATGCATCTCTCATCTAAAAGTTAAAATCAATTATCTCTATAGCAAAAACTATAAAATTAGAGGATAAATCCCTATGTGAAACTATGCTTAAAAAATATGTGAAACTAAATACAATGTTAGCTAAATCTAAAACATATGAAAACATCATCTCTTAGCTCCTCCTACCACCTAAAAATCTAAATCCATAATTTCTCCATTTCTAACCATAAAAACGAAATTTAATCATAACAAATGAAGGAAGGATGAAGAATCAAACCTTAGCAACACTTTGGAGGAGAGAAATCTTCACAAATGGATGACGAAAAAATTGGACATTAAGCTTTCGGGTGGCTAGGAGAAGAAGTTAAGCTCTCGGGTGAATGTTTAGCTCGGGCAGAGGAAAAAGAAGGGAGGCAGAGATATATAGGCGCACCCTTTAGTCCCGGGTGGTATTACCACCCTGGACTAAAGATGAGCCTTTAGTCTCGGGTGGTAATACCACCCGGGACAAAAACTTTAGTCCCGGGTGGTGTTACGACCCGAGACTAAAGGCTCACCCTTTAGTCTCGGGTCGTAATACCACCCGGGACTAAAGTCTGGCGCCAATAATTGCGGCTCAGAGCCGTTGGACGCCAGGCCTTTAGTCCCGGGTGGTATTACCACCCGAGACTTAAGGGGGGGCGCAAACAGCCTTCCGAGGCCACGTTGTCCAAATAGCATTTGTCCCGGCTCCAAAGTTGAACCGGGACAAATGCTTGGGATCAAAGGCCGTTTTTCCACCCGTGATATTACATCCCTAAGCAGGTATTTGTTGGATGATTACATGGTATAAACCATCATCATACAACAACAAATCATTGTTAAATGTTTTAAAAAACTAAATCATTATTAAACTAAAGTAGGATGAAAATGCATCGATTGAGTTAATTAAGTGGTTGATTTGCACTAAATGAAAACTTTTGCGGTGCTTTAGCGATGAAAATACACTTTTCTGTATCTTGGTTGATCATAATACTAACCTTTGCTTACAAGAGAAGCTGCATGATACTTCAAAAAGAGTAACCCTTTTTCTCGGCTCTAGAATTAATCCCTGACTGCAAGCGGAAAATTTATCAGTACACTGTCAAAATCTTGGCACCTTTTTCTTTGAAGTGAGTGTTTTTTTTTTCTGTTTCATAGGAGTGCTATCCTATCAATACGGAGTAACAGTGATATCATGATACGTGGTGGTGCACAGACAGCACAGTCAAAGTCTCCTAAATTCTTGTGCTGACATATACAGTATGAACTAGTTAAACTAAAGTTGTTTCAACTCCAAACTTGCCGGGTCCGAAACATCACAAAGCATATACTACGCTGATTGTTGTAGTCCCATTTCACCCACCGAATCTGATCCAAAGGCAGATACGTGGTGCTGTTTAGTTCGTTGAAAAATTTTGAAAAACCTTTTTAAGGTTCTTTTCCAAGGTCTATTAAGAGTATTAAATGTAGACTACTTACAAAACTAACTACACGAATGGACTAGAAAATCACGAGATGAATCCATTAAGCTTAATTAATCCGTCATTAGAGATTGATTACTGTAGCACAATGTTGTCTAACACTACTGGGGAAAGGGGCATCTGTACCGGGTGGCAACCCACATTAGTACCGGGTGGCCACCCGGTGACCCGGCACTAATGTGGCTACAGATGTGGGCTCACATCTGTACCGGTTGCTAACACGGGCCGGTACTAATGTTTTTTTATTTTTTATTTTCTTTTCAGTTTCTTTATTTCTAATCCAATCGTATTTGTTTGGTATACGTATACTAATATGCTTTTCGTATGTGTTTGGTATACGTATACTAATATGCTTATCCTAATGCGAAGCGTATAGATTGCATACAACATATAATACATATATAGAAGCATATTGTGCATATGAAAATACGATACAAATATTTACAACAAATCAATTGTCGGAGAAGATTAAAGTTTGGATCCTTCTAAGATCGTTTGCTTGAAGATCCTTCTCGTCGTTGCTGACTCCTAGTACTGACCCTAGAAGGAATTTCCTTCGGCTTCTCCTTCACCTTCTCCTTGTCATTGTCGGCTTTCTCCTTCTCCTTCTCCTTCTCCTTCTCCTTCTCCTTCTCCTTCTCCTTCTCCTTCTCCTTGTCCTTCTCCTCCTCCTTCTCATTGTAAGCCTTCTCCTTCTCCTTCTCCTTGTCCTCCTCGTTTTTCTGACCGGTTTCAATGCTAGGACCTAAAGTGGCGTCAGTGGTCCTTGTGAACCTTGATGCACCGGAAAAAAACTCTCCCCCTGGATTGATCACCTCGTCTAGAAGAAATGCGCACAATTGTTCTTGAATTAGCCGGATTTTCTGTCTCGAGAAATCCATTCTTTATGCGATCAATCTAGAGAAGAAGTTATTAATTTCATAAGTATTATTGGTAGAACAAAGTATATAAAAATTAAGAACTAGGGATAAGTACGCACCGCTCACTGGCGGCTTCGACCCAAGTAGTTACTTGCAAAGGTATGCATGAACTCACATACGTAGTATGGGCATAGATTGGTACCCTTCGGCTGCTTCATGCACTGCACATATTTGGGAACAAAGTTAATAAATATGAATTCTTGTATTCAGAGAAGAAGTGACATGAGATCGAAGAACAAAAAGACGTACCTCGACGTCATGGAGGTATGTAAGTTTCTCTTTGAATTTCCCTTTGTACTGTACGAAGAGCATATCCCATGCTAGGTTCAACTGTTCGAGGAGAGAAATATACCAGTCTTTATATCCGCCAATAGAGTCATAGACCCAGACGTGGCCTGTCTTTGGATAGATAACAAAGAGAATCCAGTGGAAGCTGCCATTACATATACAAGTATATAAGTATATTGTAATATTTAGTGTAATTCGGAAAATAAATAAATAGATATGTGAAACAGGTTGCTCACTAGTAGTTGTACGGCAAAAGTATCATAGTCTTGTCCTGTTGCCTGTCCAGAAACTTATACAAATGAACCACTGTATCTGTTGCCTGATCATCCACATTTGCCTCATTTATTTGCATAGGATCCATGAAGCCGACGTCCATGATTCCTTGCTTCCAGCAAGATTGCATCTCCATGCTGTATGATACAAATGAGAAGATCAAACATACGGTAGTAAGGCTACAACGGTAATTTTAAGCTTATAGTAAAATAAAGACTTACAGCGTCCAGCAAGTCATTAATGAGTAGTCGAGTGCATCTTGATTGAATAGCATATGGAACTCTTCGAAAGGCAGAAGGAAAGTGCTTGTACCTTGGAAAAAATGTTCCTCTCCAATTATAACTTCGAGCATACCGGTCTCGTTTGTTCTTGACTCTTCCATGTACCAATTGTGGAACTCGTACATTCTAGTTGGAAGATCGACCAACAATCGCTCCCACAGAAGCGGCTCACCATGCACATATCGACGTCTTTGTGCCCCTGGATGAATTTCTAACTCTTCAGTCCCTAGGATTTGACCGGGTGTGATTCCAGCATCTGCACCAAATAGAAGCAATTCCTGCTCCTTGGTTGAAATAACTTTGAGGGGCGAGACGGATTGCTTCGATTGGGTTCCTAGTTGTGCAACAGTTGACCGAACTTTCTGTTTCTTCTTGTTGATCTTGACTGCCACGCGATCATAGTCAGACAACGGAGGAGGCACTGGCACTCTCAATTTCTCTTTCTCCTTGCCTGCCAGGAAACGCTTAAATTTAACCATATCAGTTTTTTTTCTCAGGTGGAGGTTTCGGGCTATGAAAATGATCATGCACTTGTTTGGCCACTATCGCATCAAGTTCCTCCGAAGTCTTCTCGTAAGATTTTTTCTCTGGAGTCTTGACTATCTTCTACTTCTTTGGACGCGGAGGAGGAGGAGGAGGAGGTCTTCGTTTGGAACCCTTACTGGCAGGAGGAGTTGGACTCACGCTTGGATCCCTGTCATCTACTGGATGCTCAGGACTGCTGCTGCGTTCCCTTCTACCTGGCGAGTCTTGTGCTCCCGGCACGGCGGATCGTGCAGGAGATGATGCTTCCACGGGCGGTGCACCGCTTCTCCTAGGGTCTCTTCCCCATCAGGTCCTTCCGGTTCCAGGTCTAAGTCATCCCAAGAGTCAACCACTCGGTCCACAAAGACTTTGGCTAAATCAGCAGTTATACTCGTAAGGGGGTACTCCATAAATGTTTCCCCTGGTGTCGGTACCTCAGCAATACCGTAAGCCACCACAAGCATCTTGTTTCTTACTTTAGTCAGAAGTTCACATGTGGACCTCACAGTGATGTCATCCACGGGGTAGTGGGGTCGTCGCTCTTCGACAGCAGGGGCGCCTGCATCCGTGGCCGCTGGGGCTGCTTCCGTGGAAGCGACGCTGCTCTTACGCTTACTAGATGGGCTCATTTCATCATGAGGCCCTGATGCTGTAGGTGCTTGCTGACTTGTTGAGTGCTTGCTAAGAGCGAGCGCCACACGTTGATCGAGGACTTCTGCCATTTTCGCCTCATGCATACTGACGCGCTGTTGCAGCTCTCGTATCTCACGTGCTTATTGGTCCTTAGTTCTTTTGCGGCTTCTATACGAATCAAGGTGCTGCAGGAATGCTTCTTTCCATGGTATGACACCCTTGCCTCTGCAACGTCCACCATGTTCTCTGGTACCTAGTGCCATAGTAAGCTCGTCATTCTCTCGATCAGGCACGAAAGATCCTTCCGCTGTACGCGTATTAAATCAACAAGCCTCCCAGCTGTCTCTCTTAATTGATCGCTCGGCAGTAATGTTCCATCTTCTGGATTCAGTTTGCCACCATGTGCAAAATAGTAATGCTTTGCTCGCTCGGGCCAATCTAGAGTTGCCGGTATGATTCCTTTAGCCATTATATCTTGTTCATTCTGATGCCATTTGGGAATGGCCTTCTTGTAACCTCCCGGTCCGAGCTTGTGAAATTCTTTCTTCTTCCTGGCATTGGCAGTGTTAGTTTCTGTCAACTTCTTGGCCTCTGTCGATTCCTTGTGTTGCACAAAGGCATCCCAGTGATCTCTTAACTTGGCCAATCCCTTCTTCGTGAAGTCCGGTGTAAGCCCAGTCTTGATGTACTCTGCCGTCAGACGCTTCTTGTACGACTGAAAGGCATTTGCAGCCTTTTGCATCGCCCAATATCTGATGTTAGCCAAGTTTGCTTCATCTGGGAATGTAAAGTGTTCTGTGATCTGCTCCCATATCATGTCCTTGTCTGTGTCCGCAACCACATCTCCCCGCACCTCCGGTGCCTCATCATCCCCATCTTCGTAATCGGGAGCTTCAGAAGCTTTCCAGTACGGAATGCTTATGGGGATGTTATCTCTGACAATAAAACCAATATGGTTGACCAATTTCGTCACATTTTCTTCTGGAGCAAGTGGTCTCCCTGATTCAACGACTTCTGTCATGATGAAACGACCCTCTAGCTTCTTCTTTGGGCCGCGTTTCCTTTGAGACTTTTTACTGCTCTTGCTCGAAGAAGGAACCTGGAAAATGGATAAACTATTATTAATATATGAGAAGTTGTGAATGATGTCAAATCTTGAAAGTCATCATCCATATTATGCCTCCTCTTATTGTGTCTCGTTGCTTTCATGGGCAACTGGTTGCTGATCTGCTTCTTGCTCTTGTTCCCCATCACCCGCGGGGATGTTGAGGAAGCTATCAGCCTCCCTTCGAGCGGCCTCGTCATTGTTTTCATTTTGAGCGATCATATCCATTAAGATTTGCTCCTGTTTTTCGAACTCATCCTCATTTGGATTCATCTCGTAACTACAAATAATGACAAGAATAATTACACAAGAATAAATGTTTCATGAAAAAATGACTACAAATAATGGGCGGGAGTGTGTCGGGCGGAAGCGTGTTGGGCGGGAGCATGTCGGGAGCGAGCGTGTCGGGCGGAAGCGTGTCGAGCGGGAGCGTGTTGGGCGGGAGCGAGTCGTGCGCGCGAACGAGTCGGGCGAGCGAACGTGTTGGGTGGGAGCGTGTCAGGCGAGCGAGCGAGTCGGGCGAGCGAACGTGTCAGGCGGGAGCGTGTCGGGCGAGCGAGCGAGTCGGGCGAGCGAACGACTCGGGCGGGAGCGTGTCGAGCGAGCGAGTGAGCATGTCGGCTACATAATTTCAAATCTAAATTCAGATCTAAATCTAAATTATAAATCAAAATGTCCATAAATACACATTTAAATGTCCACAAATGTCCATAAATACACATTTAAATGTTTGTAAATGTCCATAAATACACATTTAAATATCCGTAAATGTCCATAAATACACATTTCAATGTCCATAAATACACATAAATTCTAAATTCAATTCTAAATCTAAATTCAATTCTAAATCTAAATCTCAATTCTAAATCTAAATTCAATTCTAATTCTAAATTCAATTCTAAAAATGTTTTAAAAAAGGGGCTGACGTCAGCCACCAGGGGCTGACGTCAGTCCCCCAAACAGGGGACGACGCGGCGGCGCACGCGCGCGCGGGGGGTACCTCGGTGGCGGGCCGGGGATCGGGACGGCGCGCGGCACGGCGGGGTCGACGGCGGTGACGGCAGGGTCGACGGCGGGGGAGATGCGGCGGCGCGCGGGGTCGACGGCGGGGGACGCGGCGGGGGCGACGCGGCGGCGCACTCGGGGTCGAGGTCGACGGCGGGCGCTCGGGGTCGAGGTCGACGGCGGCGCGCTCGGGTTCGAGGTCGACGGCGGGGGCGCGCGTGGACGGCGGCGGCGCGCTCGGTCTCCAGGCGGTCGACGGCGGGCGCTCGGGGTCGACGGCGGGGGCGCGTGTAGACGACGACGACGGCGGGGATCGGGACGGCGGCGCGGCGGTGCAGTGGCGTGGCAGTGCAGGGCGGTGGAGGGAGGCGGCGCGGGGAGGAAGAAGGAGCGAGGCGGCGCGGGCGGAGAACTACTAAGTGTTGGGGGAGGGCTGCGGCTCTATACCCCCCACATTAGTACCGGTGCTCAACTAGGCCCGGTACTAATGAGCACATTAGTACCGGGGCTAGTTGGGCACCGGTACTAATGTGAGCATTAGTACCGGACCTAGATGAGCCCCAGTACTAATGTGCCTTTTCATTTCGCGCCAAATGGAAAAGCACATTAGTACCGGGGCCAAACTAGGACCAGTACTGATGTGCTTTTGTTCATTTTTGTTTTCCTTTTCTTTTCCTTTTCTTTTCCTTTTAAATTTCCAAATCTATTTGAATTTGCTCTTAAATTTATTATAAATCATATTGAATACGGTGAAATGGCAGATTAAATACGATTGTGCTTAACTTAGAGATATATACTGTGGAATGTGAACTTACATCTCAAACTTGCCAAATCTATTAATTTAACTTAGTGATAAGTTATTTTGGTCAAAACTCTTATGTTCACTTTAAAAATCGAACATGAATATTTTTTTGCCATGCAAAATTTTACATTCGTAAGACTTGCCGTGTTATTAACATGTATACCTCGATTTAGTCTTGCTCGTGTATATTTTTACGTTAAATTATTTATTTTATACCCAAGGATGCATATAAAATTAAAATAATTAATTTTGATCTAGAGAAATACAAGTTCTTGTTACTGAGTCATAGGTACATATTACATGACTTTATTACATGACCATAAATTTAAAAAAACTTGTTACACGTCATCATCTAACGGAACGTGGGTAACCTTCCTCTTCACGAATGTTCCTTGGTTGTGATCGCGACGTAAGTACGGAGCGTCCTCTTGGGCTAACAGAAGGCTTGGGTCAACCTTGACTGAAAAAGGAGGAAGATCATCATTGAACTGATCATAGTCTTCTGAAATGTCAGTCTTGTTCTCAACTCCAACGATTTTTCTTTTTCCTGGTAGAACAATGTGATGCTTCGGCTCATCAGCATTCGACTTATTATCGGCACCCTTCTTTATCGGTGGTTTGCTTGACATGTCTTTAACGTAGAAAACTTGACTCACATCATTGGCTAAGACGAATGGTTCGGCTTTGTACCCAATCTTGTTGAGATCTACTATTCTCATTCCTAAGTTGTCTGTCGTTAAACCTCCTTTATTGTTGACCCACTGGCACTTGAAAAGAGGGATTTTTAGAGGTTCGTAGTCCAATTCTCATATCTCCTCAATGACACCAAAGTATGTTTCTGTGTTCCCTTCGTCATCTATTATTGCATCTATACGGACACCGCTGTTTTGGTTTGTGCTCTTTTGGTCTTGGGCTCTCGTGTAGAATGTGTACCCATTTATCTGGTATCCTTGGAATGTATCTACTGAGATAGATGGACTCCTAGCCAACCATCGTAGTTGCTCATGAACAGTTTTATTACCCCTTATTTTCTGCCAAAACCAAGATGCGAAAGTATCAATGTGCTTACGTGTCATCCAAGGTTCTGTCTTCCCTATATTTGATGCCCGAACAATGGACTTGTGCTCCTCCAAGTATGGAGACACAAGGGATGATTGTTTCAGGACAGTGTAATGTGCTTTATCGTATAACTCTGCATCCATGTTCATCCGAGCTTTCTTCCCTAGTGTGCCCTTTCCTCTGAGTCTCCCCTCATGGCGTGATACAGGCGGTCCAATCGGAGACATGTCATCAATAAAGTCGACACAAAACTCTATCACCTCCTCCGTAGCATATCCCTTTGCGATGCTTCCTTCAGGACGGGCACGATTGTGGACATACTTCTTAAAAACAGACATCAACCTCTCAAAAGGGAACATATTGTGCATATATACAGGTCCGAGGATAAAAATCTCTTCAACTAGATGGACCAGAAGGTGGGTCATGATATTAAAGAACGAAGGTGGAAAGATCATCTCAAAGCTGATGAGGCATTTCACGACATCATTCTGTAGCTTCAATAGATTGCGTGGATGGATTGCCTTCTGAGAGATCTGGTTGAGGAATGCACACACCTTAACGATCGCTAGTCTCACATTCTCTGGTAGAATACCCCTTAGTGCAACAGGCAGGAGTTGTATCATCAACACGTGGCAGTTGTGAGCCTTTAGATTTATGAATTTTTCTGTTTAAAATTTATTATTCGTTGTATATTTGAGGAGTAGCCCGTTGGGACCTTCATGCTGTTCAAGCAATCAAACATTCTTTGCTTCTCTTCCTTGCTTAGGGTGTAACTAGCAGGAGCCAAGTAATTTCCTTTATCTCTCTTCTCGGGATGTAGGCTTTCTCGTTGCTTCATATTTTTCAGGTCCCTACGTGCTTCAATTGTATCTTTTGCCTTTCCATATACACCTAGGTGGCCAAGTAAGTTCACGCAAAAATTCTTCATCACGTGCATCACATCAATTGCATTGCGAACCTCAAGTACTTCCCAATAAGGTAGCTCCCACAATATCGACTTCTTCTTCCACATGGGTGCATGTCCGTCAGCGTCGTTTGGTACATGTTGGCTACCAGAACCCTTGCCAAACACTACCTTCAAATCTTTCACCATAGAAAATACAATTTTACTAGCACGGTGCAAGGGCTTCTTACGTTTTTCTCCAACACCTTCAAAATGCTTTCCTTCTTCTCTTAACGGGTGCTTAGGAGGAAGAAATCGACGATGGCCCAAATACACGATCTTTTTACTGTGTTTTAGATACATGCTGCAAGTATCATCTAAACAGTGGGTGCATGCTCGATATCCCTTATTTGTTTGTCTTGATAGATTACCAAATGGTGGCTAATCATTGATGGTTACGAACAGCAATGCTCATAGATTGAAGACCTCCTTTTTGTCCTCATCCCAAACTGGTACACCTTCTTTCTTCCACAACTTTTGCAGATCTTCAATCAACGGTCTTAGATACACATCGATGTCATTGCCTGGCTGCTTTGGACCTTGGATGATTATTGGCATCATAATGAACTTCCGCTTCAGGCACAACCAACCAGGAAGGTTGAACATGCATAAGGTCACAGGCCAAGTGCTATGACCGCTACTAAACTCACCAAATGGATTGAATCCATCCGTACTTAAACCGAACCGAATGTTCCTTGCTTCCCCTGCAAAGTCTTTAAATTCTGTGTCAATTAATCTCCACTGTGACCCGTCAGCAGGGTGCCTAATCTTTGCATCTGCTTTGCGTTCTTTTTTGTGCCAACTCATCAACTTTGCATTGGCCGCACACCTGAATAAACGCTTCAGTCGTGGTATCACTGGAAAATACCACATTACATTCGCAGGAATTTTCTTCTTCTTACCCCCCTCAACTTCATCACCCTCATTGCGTGGGATCTTATAACGCTTCGCTTCGCACACAGGACAAGCCTCCAATTTCTCATAATCGTCACCTCGGTAGAGAATACAATCATTAGGGCATGCGTGTATCTTTTGTACCTCCAAACCCAGAGGATAAACAACCCTTTTAGCTTCGTACGTTGACGCTGGCAATTCGTTTCCCTCGGGAAGCATATCCTTTACGATCTGCATCAAATCATCGAAGCCCTTGTCTGAAAGTCCATGTCTAGCCTTCCATTGCAACATTTCCAATGTCCTACCTAACTTCTTCTGCCCCTCTTTGCAACCTGGGTACAACGGTTTCTTGTGATCTTCCAACATACGCTCAAACTTCTTCGACTCCTTCACATTTTCGCAATCTTGCTTTTCACCGCGTAACATCTCACCGAGTTCGTCGAGAGGCTCATCAGCCGGAGCAGCTCCTTGAGTGTCGCCCATGTAATCCTCTCCCATTGGATCATCTGCAAAGGCACCTTCTTGAGTCCAATCTGTAATCTGATCATCTTCTTCTTCATCGTCTTCCATTATGACCCCCCTTTCCCCATGCTTTGTCCAAACAAAATAATTCGGCACGAATCCCCATTTGTATAGGTGGTTGTGAAGACTCTTTATCAATGAGTAATCCTTCATATTATTGCACTTTTTGCATGGACAAATAATGAAACTAGACGTGGGCTTGTTTGCTTCCGCCACAGCTAGAAATTCACGCAACCCATTAATGTATTCCATGGAGATTCTCTTGTCCGAGTACATCCATTGCCGATTCATCTACAAAGTATCACCAAAAAATCACCCGGTGTTCATATCCAACCCACAACCCACAATACGACAAACTTAAATGACCGCCTTACAGAAATTTAAAGTGCGACATATATATGAAAAACTAAATAAAATCAATGCTAATTAACCGATGTTTCATATTTCCAGAAGAGTAATTGTAGACAAATTTCTAATATTTCTAAACTAACTCTAGCATTTCAAGTATTTCTAAAAGTATTATTTCTAAAATATTATTTAATGGAATCTAAAGGTATTATTTCTAAAATATTATTTCAAGAATTAATTTAACTATCATTCCTAAAATATTATTTAATGCTAGTTTAATTTGAAAAAGTAAATCATATGTTCAAATAGATCAAACTAAAAAAATTCTACCATCACATACAACATCTCATCCAACTAACCTCTACAACATTCTAATTGAATATACACATTAATGCATGGAAATAAGAAAAAATCCCCATCTTTAACTCATTTTAAATATCACAAAATACTCATATTTCAACCATTAAAACTCGAAATAAGTTGCATATATCGAGGGAGGATGAAGTAACTAACCTCTACACCACTTCAATAGGTGAAATCGTCGAGGAATCGTCGTAAATCCGGCAAAACCTCCTCTAGGGCGCCATGGAGATGGGGCAGCTCGAGATGGGGAGAGTGAGTGAGTGCCTCGGGCTAGAGGAAGAAGAAGGCTGGAATATTTAAACGCGAGGCAATTAGTACCGGGCCGTGGCTGGAGCCGGTACTAATGTGAGCCGCTCCACATCAGTACCGGTCCGTGGCTAGCGCCGGTACTGATGTGGCCCACATCAGTACCGGTCCGTGGCTGGAGCCGGTACTAATGTGGCAGCTCCACATTAGTGCCGGTCCTGGCCCCTGCACGGCACTGATGCGCCACAGCAGTACCGGCTCCAGCCACGGACCGGTACTGATGTGGCTCTCTGGGGGTGCGTCAGGGTCCTCCCTTCCCACCCGGTACAGATGTGGACATCAGTACGGGGGGCAAAACACCCGGTACTGATGTCCGGGACGGAAGCCCCATTTTCTAGTAGTGTAATCATGTCATAATTAGGCTCATTAGATTCGTCTCGAAAATTAAAGTAGATGTTGTGAAATGAGTTTTGTCATTAACTCATATTTAATATTCCTAATTAGTGTCCGGAGATTGATGTGATGGGTAGTTGGTGAAACTTTTGGGAACTAATACCCTGTTCGTCTGGTTTATCAGCCACCAGCCAGCGGTACTTTTCTCTCAGAACAAATCAATCACCAGCTATCAATCAACAGCACTTTTCTCTCAGAACAAATCAGCATCAGCCACCGGTCGTCAGCCACACGAACAGGGTGTAAACGTGGCAATTTCAAAGATATCGATAATTAGAGTACCCGATTATACGTTCGCGATTCCTTACAATTACAGAAGATATCACATGCAAGAGCTGCTCAGCAGTCAGCACTACCAGCCACCAATGAAATGTAGAAGCAGCTAGTGTGCTGGGCTCGAGATGATTCACTTTCTGAACTGTACAGTTCTACGGCACAGCAGCACGGCTTGCATTCCTCCTGAACACCGCAAAAGGCTCGCCACGGCGAAGGTTGTTGGTCGCAATGGCCGGCGATCACATGGTGCAACATCAAAGTATTATGCTCCGATCGTCGTCGTCGGTGGAGTAGTGCAGAGTTTGCAGAAGCACCAAGCTACAAACATTCTCCTCCTGCTGTTGATGGTCGGTTTGTCTTTGGCCGACGGCATCTCGGTCGTGCGTGACAGGAGAGCTTCGGTGGTAAAGAGAGTATTCTGGTTGAAGCAGGACGACAGAATCATGAACAAGCCAACCGTGCATTCGGGAAAAGGAACGGAGCAAATCAACCGAGATCAGGATGAGATGGCCATCGATCCTAATTTAATCTGCGTGATCCTAACTGACTAACTAACGAACGAACGGGTGATGAGTGCGCGAAAGATTTCATCTGTTTGTGAAAATCCTGGGCGCCCGAGGACGTGAAACGCCTCCATCATTCAAGGGTTGGCCTGCTTCAGCTTGGCGTTCATTAGCAACAATAATAACCACGCGATCACCTTTCGTCAAATCGATCATCGAATCACGCTTTGACCCACTGCGGCTAGTCCGTTGCTTTATTGTGATTTAACACTTCACCAGCCGCCATTAGCTCATGATTTACTCAGTTTAAAGATTATATATGAGTAATGAGTGCCCTGGCTGATAAATTCACTGCTTGGAGAACAAGAGTTATACAGTTAGGAGAAAGAGTGCAACTCATACAGTAAGGATCTACAGTTCAGTTGTACCAGAGGAAGTTTCGTTCACAAGTGCAACAAGCTTTCAGATTCACATTTTTCAGCATGTGTTTTCCAATAGTACACATATTCAAAGAGGGCCGTCGTCTTGTATACGTGCATTTTGCATTATTTTTATCTCGCAGCATTATTTGCCTCAATGCCTCTCTTTTCTCCGCTAACACCAACTCGTCACGTTCTCGGCAATAATTTGGCCGGCAGGATCCCCAGTTCTGTTTGCCACGTACGTCTCCGTCCCCCAACAGAGTGCCTATAACTCGTGGCCACTCCTGCAACTCACCAAGCAAAACACTCGAGCTGAGCTCATCTCCTAGCTCACAACCTCTAGCTTACGGTGTGTTTAGTTCCCTAAAATTTTGGGGTCAAAATTTTAGGAGTGTCTTTTCAGCTTTATTAGAGGGAGTAAACGTCGACTAATTATAAAACTAATTACATAAATGGACGAGAAATTCCGAGACGAATCCATTAAGTTTAATTAATCCGTCATTAAAGATTGTTTACTGTAGAACGATATTGTCTAATCATGACATAATTAGCTCATTAGATTAGTCTCGAAAATTAAGGTAGGAGTTGTGGAATGGATTTTATCGTTAATCTACATTTAATACTTCTAATTAATGTCCGAAGTTTGATGTGACGGGTAGGTAGTGAAAATTTAGCTAAGAAGAAGAAGAAATTAAACAAGAAGCTTGCAGCAGACGCAATGGCAAAGCCTTGCACCTTACTGTTCGGCGCATTGGTCGTGCTCGCGCTTCTAGTGAGCCCCATTGCTTGCACCCGCAAGCTCGCCAACCCAAACAGGCACAGGCGGCCGACGCACAAGCCGGCAGTCAGGGCCTAACTTCGGCTTATTTCCTCTCACACAACACTATTCAATCTACCAACCGAACACTATTCAATCTACCAGCCGAACGCACCGTTACGTAGCACGGATACGGATATGTGTATCGGTATCGGAAGGATACGGATACGCGGATACGACAATTTTCCAAACAACCCGATACGTGGATACGTTTGAACTATTTTTTATTAAAAAGATAATAATGCATATTAAATTACAGAATAGATATTCAAGTTCGACAAAGAGACATTCAAGGTCTATTACACTCAGAATAACACAATAGTAGATTGTAATTTAGGAAATTAATAAAAGGCAGTAGCAAACTAATATAATAGGATATGATAAAATTATGAAAGCACTAATCAGGAAGGGCTAGTGGTGAACACTTAAACAAGAATACAAGATCATGATTCATGAAAACTAAAATCAAGTAATCAGAATGCTCTAATCAGTAATCACTAATCAGTCTTGCAATGTCGTGCTACTCAACAAGAACAAAACAGGGACATATGGCAGGCGTGCAGCTCTGATTCAGCGATTTGGATTGAGGATAGAAACTCAACTAAGCAGTAATAGACTAGCAGCCATCAGCCATCAGGTAGCAGGGGCTTGTTGCAGGCAACCAGGTGAGCGCAGCTCTGTTGCAGGCGAGCGGGCAGGTGCAACTCCGTTGCAGGCGGCGGGGCGCATCTCCTCGCCGCCGCTGCGGGGTTCCCAATTGTTGCAGGGGGCACGAGGCAGGGCGTAGTTGCCTACTCGCCGTCGCAGGAGCTCCTCATTGCCGTCACGGGGGACTCCCTGCGGGCACGGCTGCTCGTCTCCGACGAGGCGGAGGCTGGTCGCCGGCGTGCGGCGTGGGACGTGGGGCGCGTGGTGGCTTGCTCACACGGGAGGGAAGGTGCGGCGACTGCGTCGGGAGTGAATGGGATACGGAGAAGGGGTCGCACATGATGGGATTGTAGGGCATGAGTGTGTTAGATGGGCTGGGCTGTACCGATACGTGGGCCGAAACGTATCAAATTCCAAGTTTTTGGCCCATTTAAAATAGGATAAGCGGACACGGTGTGGATACGTATCCTGGGCGTATCCGTGGAGTATCCGATACAGATACATATCCGGTACGCGGTACGCTACCAAACTGAAGTATCCGTGTTTCTGAGCCGGCCCGCAGCAACCATACCGCTACCCCGTCGGCGTCCGATGCCTACGGCTCCGGCGGCTGGTTGTCTGCCGGCGCACCCAACGGCGACGGCAGTGATGGTTAGTGCGCGGCTGCTTGTCTCTGTCGGTCAGCATGTAACCATGTAGTACTCGCATTGCACGGAGAGTTCAGAGTTGACGTGGACGACTGGGCAAATTTGTACACGCAGGCGGCGCGTGCGGCTACCAGATCGACCGCCGTCGGCGAGCGCCCGTTCTCGTCGATGATCGCCGCCGGGAGCCCGTCGCTGTTCAAGGGAGGCAAGGGATGCGGCGCCTGCTACGAGGTCAGCATAAGACATTGCCCCAAGAGTGTTCGTGTGGTCACACACCGCATGGCCTAGCTCCTGTGATGCCGCAATAGCAGGGTAGCTCCATTGATGGTGCAAAATGGTCGGCGCTGGTCCTAACTGAATAATGCTTTCATGTGGCGCGCGTAACGCAGGTTAAATGCAACTGCAACTCGGCATGCTCCGGTCAGCCGGCGACCGTGGTCATCACCGACGAGTGCCCCGGCGGGGTCTGCCTCGCCGAGGCAGCCCACTTCGACATGAGCGGCACCTCCATGGGCGCCATGGCCAAGCCCGGCATGGCCGACAGGCTCCGCGCCGCCGGAATCCTCAAGATCCAGTACAAGAGCTATGTGCCCTGCTGCTACTACCTAGTACCTACTGATGACAAGTTCAGAATTTCCGTTCCGTACGGAGTTCATAGTTACCGCTGGTCTCGTGGCAGGGTGCCGTGCAAGTACAGCGGCGTGAACATCGCCTTCCGGGTGGACCAGGGCTCCAACCCGTTCTACTTCGAGGTGCTGATCGAGTTCGAGGACGGCGACGGCGACCTCAGGCTGGTCGCACCGCGCCACCTGGAAACGCACCGTGACAGGGGGTTGGGCCCACGCAACAGAGGTTTTTTACAGCTCCGTGAACGCGCATCGCTGCAGTCGATGGACTTGTATTTCCATCTGCAAAGCAACTGCTAGACCCGGCCTCTGCCCACGGCGGTCCGCGACGGTCCTGCGTGTTCTCCCCACGGAGGCCGCGGTGGCCTTGCGCGACATCCTCCTCGCCGGCGGCCGCGGCCCCTCCTCCCCGCTTCCCTGCCTCGCGGCTCCCTCCCCTACTTCTTCTTCAAGGCCGGCTGGGACTTCGATGCATCCGCCACCGCCCGCCGGCGAGAGATACGGGCGGCAAGGCGCTGCGGCCTCTCCGGCGCGGCGGCCTCCGCCTCCTCCCAGTCCCCCGGCGCGGCGGCTCGTCGGCCCGCCGACCTCCTGCTGAGGGGATGCGGCCTCCAGTCTTCCCGGTGACCTCCCGTTGCGGGGATGCAGATGCGGCGGCCGGGGCTTCGGCGCATCCGCCGCCGGCGAGAGGTGCGTGCGGCAGGGTGCGGTGGCTTCCCGGAGCGGGGGCGAACGGCCTCCGGCTTCTCCGGCCTCTACCCCGCCCGATCTCCTTCCCACCACCTCCCTCTCTCTTCAGATTCTTCAGATTCGGCGCGGTGCGGGGAGCCCGCCAGCTCTGTGGTGGCCGCGGCGGCCATTGGAGGTCTCCTCCTCCCGGCGGCGGATTCCTCTGCCTTGGCATGAATCCTCCCCGGCGTCGTCCTCTCCCACTGCGCGGCAGCCCAGCGCCCTCCCGCTGCGGGGATTTGGCCTCCCCGGCATCGACGTCCCTCTCCTTCCCCTTCGCAGGGCTGGCGCGAGAGGAGCGGTCGCTGACGTGGAGGGGATGCAGGTCGTCCGGAGGAGCGCTTGCTGTCCAGATTCTCTGTAGCGATCGGAACTGTAGAGGCTCATTTGCAGGTTTGCGCTGCGGGGCTGTGATCTGTTTATTTGCCGTTGAGGTCCATTTCCAGGTTTGCGGTGCGACTAGCCTCAGCGCCGTCGACCTCATGGAGGCCGGGTGCGGCACCTGGCGGACCCCCATGGTGCAGAACTGGGGCGCGCTCTGGCGCTACAACCCCAACACCGGCAAGGCGCTCAAGGCGCCCTTCTCGATCCAGCTGACCTCCGACTTGTTAGATGATAGGCAATATTCTGGTATATTTTAATTTCATAATTAAATAGACATTTCAATATTGCTGTGAGTGAGACAATCCATGTGCAAATGTTCATGTTTAAACAACAATTAAACATAAACATATTCGTGATTATACAACTAATAAGCATGAATACTAGTTTAAGAATGTACCCCATAGAAGGTCGGGTGACGGCGTCACCCGAAGTTCCGCTATCACTTGGATCAGTCATACTGATCGTAGAGTGACCTCAGTCGATGTAGTCGTACGAATTCGATGCAGGTAGATGATCGCAGTGAAGACCCAGCTGTAGAGGAAGTAGTCGTTCGGAGTCGACGTAGAGGAAGTAGTTGTACGGAGTCAACGTAGAGGAAGTAGTCGTACGGGAGTGAGCAGTCGCGTGAAGACGCTCCCAAAAACCTTATCGCCCGCCTATCCCGAGCAGGATCTCAGCAGCAGGACGAGGTTCCGGAGGCTCTGCTCTCGCCGGTACCGTGCGCGCGGTGCAAGCGATGGGAATACAAAAGCAAAGCAGCAAACAGAGAGGGAGAAGGGAGAGGTCTCCTAAGCAGGAGTACCTGAGTTGTGACTTGGTGTGTTGAGGAGGAGGAGGAGGGCCTCCTTATATAGGCGAGCAGACACGGAGGGGGGATGAACCTGGATGTACTGAGTAGTAACGGCCGCGGTTTAAAACCTGAGTAGTAATGGTCGCGGTTAACTCCTCTGATAACTGTCGTGGTTAAGGCTCCCCTAGTAAAAGCTCAGTAACGGTCACAATTAAGGAGCCATTATTCCTTTCCAACAGCCACCAACTCATCACGTCCGCACCGCACCGCACCGCTCGTCCTCGGCCACAGCTCGGCTCGGCGAGCGAGCGCACACGCGTGTGGCACGCCTATCTCCTTTATTCAACTTCACAAGAGGTGTACCGAAAGGCTACCTCATAAGTTGGATGGGAGACTCCTCTAATACCTATTTGGTATTTATCACTTTTCCCTAACATTACATAAATGAGCTTTTAATTCTTTCATTGTAATAAATGGATTTAGGCCCATTTATTCTAACATGACTCCGGCAAGGTGCTCGTCGCCAACGCCAACAACGACATCCCCGCCGGCTGGAACGCCGGAGCCACGTACCGCTCCTTGGTGAACTACTCCTGAACTGCAACCGGAGATTATATATTTTGGTTACGGTTCACGGCAATTCGATGAAAAGTACTAGTAGTTTCTCATGTGTCCGCCTGTCCGGGTGTTTGCGAGAGGCGCGGTGTCAGAAGAGGAGGAGAATCGTGTTCTTTCTCTCCCTCCACGGTCTCTGCTGTCCCTCACTGGTAACGCATGCTATCGCTGTGTCTATTTATCTGTGATTCTTTTTTTTTTCTTGTTCTTCCTCTCGGTGTGATGCTTGGGCTGCTCCTAGAGTTGCAGGCTGGCGTATCCGCTGTGAAATTGTGTGAATGTTTTTTGTACCACGTAATCCTTAAGGAGAAATGATTACCACTATTTTCATCGCAACTTCAGCAGTCAGCACTCAGTATTGCCAAGTTCAGTGTTTTTTTGTTGGTTTTTTTTTTTTTTTTTGAGTCGGGATCGAGGAGGATTTTGACTTGTAAGGATTAAATCGCTCCCAACCCTAAATACTATTAGGATGATGCAGTATTGGCAAATACAGAGTTTTGGCCTTTAAAACAAAGAGAAGAAAAGGAAACACGGAAATAGATAAATACGAAAAAAAACATTTCCAGTTTTCTGGATTTGCATGGTACAGTGCCGTGCCGGACAACAGCACCCTGGCCGGTTCTCTGGTGCTTTATGCATCTGTCAGCAAGATGGACGATGACTGAGAGTTCTGGCCTTGTTGTAGAACATCCTGCGACCGGGTGTACATACTCACGTACTTATAAACCGCAATGGTATCCTTTCGCAACCAAAACATAATGTTGGTAGATGTGTGTGTAAAACATATGAAGTTGGAGGGCTGAAGTGAAAAAAATAGAGTAAATATAGAGAAGTAAAGAAGGGTTGAGAGGTTACTTACCCAGGCTGTTTTCCCCAGTTTATTGTTCTTCTTCCCCCTTTCTCATATCTGAAATTCCTCCCAAATCCGCCAATAAATCTTCAATATGGTATCAAGAGCAGGTTAATCCTGTGGATTGTATTCCATTTTCATCAGTTTTGTGGTTGATTGTGGTGTTGGTGAGCCAAGATTTGGTGGCTACGTTGGCTGTTGTTCTTTGTATCGAGCTCTACAATCTTTATCTGAAGGAGTGAAGATGCTGCAGCTATCATCCACAATAGGAGGTGTTGTGATCAGTAAGTTTGTTGTGTGGGAGGGATCTGTTGTTCTTCCTGATTTGGCCTATTTTCTACCTTGCTGCAGCACTATGTTGTGTGAACATAATGTGTGCACTGAGGGTGTATGAAGAAATGCCCAAGAAGAAAGATGTGTGGTATTTGTGATCATTGTGGAAGGCCAGGTTATTTGCAGGCTTATTGTTGGGATATTTATGGCAAACCAATACCATGTTGTGATGATAAAATTGTCTTACAGAGCCATCATGCAAGTAGTATAGGTACAAATGGTGACTTGTGGTTGATTGATTCGGGGGCTTCAAAACATATGTCTGGCTCAATATGAAATTTCCAAACATATTTCTCATGTAAGAAAAAGGAGTGTGTTAAGCTTGCTGATGGCTCTACACAAAATGCTTCAGACATGGGTACTGTACAGTGCAGCCCAGGGTTGATTTTGTCCTCAGCGTTACATGTGCTCTCTTTTCCTGTGAATCTTCTTTCAGTAAGTGATGCTACCAAGGAATTGAATTGTGGAGTTCATTTTTATCCTGAGTATTGTTTGTTCAAAGATCATAAAACTGGTAAGAAGATTGCAGAAGGAATTATGAGGGATGGTGTCTACTATCGCAGAAAGGAAGAGGTGGATTCAACTTTTGCTGTGGTATTATCTCGCACTCCAACTGATGAGTTTATGCTTCAACATCGTCAGCTGGGTCATATGTCCATACACACAGTAAGCTTATTATACCCTGAGCTTTTAAAAGCCGCTTGTCAGTGCTTTGGCCACTGAGCCTACCAAGAGAGTACCCGAAGTAGTAGATTGAGCGGTGGAGGATTGCCAGAACTGGAACTCAAAGGTATGCGCGAGAACACGGGACACAGATTTATACAGGTTCGAGCCGCCGGAGTAGCGGACCCTACGTCTTGTTTGGAGTATCATGTATGGTGTCGTGCGCTTGGGTGTTCTTCGCAGGGGTTGGGGGTGTCCTCCTAGGTACCCGACTCTCCTTTATATAGTCCAGGGGGCGGGTGTCTAGTCGGTTACAAGGTAGGAGTCCTATTAGGATTACATGGTACGAGTCCTAGTAGGATCACAAGGATTTATGGTATGAGTTCGTATTCTTCCATGTATAGGTACCCAAGGGTATATGGTCGACAAGCCCCCGAGCACTTTGTAGTCTTGATCAGCGAGTTCGAGTAGTCTTGAAGCTTCGTCGAGTAGTTTCTGATCGTCTCGAGTACTGCTAGCCGAAGTCTTCAATAGTACTTGAATTTCCAAAAGAGTGGAATGTGCTCTAGTTCATCTATGAGTACTTTTGAATCATCCCCGAGTAGTTCCTAGGCGTCCCCAAGTTCTAACCGAGGAAGTCTCCAAAAAATACCCATCTTGTCTTGAAGTATTGATCTATATGGAGGTGCGATTTGCAAAAATCGCACTCCATATGGAGTGTAGCCCCCGAGCCTGAGTTTGAATTATAGAATCAAGCTGAGGGTCAATCTTGAAATCTTGAACTATATGGAGGTGCGATTTGCAAAAAATCGCACTCCATATGGAGTGTAGCCCCCGAGCCTGAGGTTGAATCGAAGAATCAAGCTGAGGGTCAAATCTAGAATCTGCATATTCCGTCTTGAAAAAAGAGGTTGATGGTTGTAGCATAGTAGCCCCCGAGCCTTGAAGTGATTAGATAATCAATCCAAGGGTCTTCAGTTCGCAAAAGCCGTCATCCGAGTACTCTTGTAGCGTCCAGCCCCCGAGATTATGAGCCAAGTGAGCCGAATGAGCCACGTCGAGTAGTATTTGGAGTTGAGCCCCCGAGCTGAAGAACTAACAGAGCATGCTGAAGTTGTTGTTGAGTAGTAATTTGGCGTCGAGCCGTTGAGCTTAAGAGCTAGCGGAGACTACTCGAATCGTCTTTGAGTAGTAATGTTGCCGTCAAAGTGGACTTGAGATGCGACCGGAGTCGACTTTTAGATTGCCGCGCGAAGCGGACTTTAGAATGCGACCGAAGTCGACTTTGTGCCGCGCGGAGCGGACTTTGAGATGCAACTTTAGAAGTTGACTTTGTAATGCGACTAGAGTAGTCAACTTTGTGCCGCACGGAGCGGACTTTGAATTAGACTTGAGTAAGTCAACTTTATGCCGCATGGAGCGAACTTTGAATGCAACTTGAGTAAGTCGACTTGGAGATGTGACTTGAGTAAGTCGACTTGGAGATGCGACTTGAGTAAGTCGACTTTAGATTGCCGCGTGGAGCGGACTTTGAATGCGACTTGAGTAAGTCGACTTTGAGTACTTCGAGCCAAGTATGAAACCTGAAACACAAAGCTGAAAAGCCAAGAACGAAAAGCACGTTCTGAAAGGCAAAAAAGCGAATTAAAAATCAGAAAAAATGAAAAGTTTTGCCTCCGGAGCCGTCTGGAAAATTTTTTTACATTGCGTCAAGTACAATGTTTGCATACACTATTGAGTAATAGTGTCTTAAGTACTACTGAGGTACGGAACCTAAGAGACAGTACTCGCAAAAATGTTTCAAAGAACGAGTAAGATCGTAGGAGACAGTGTGATGAACTCATCTTGCTGTAGCAGCAATTTGTGTTAGAGTTCCATTGAGACCCTACTAAGAAAGGTGTTACTCTAGGCCGCAGCCTCTTAACTGAACAGAGCAAGGATAGCATGTGCCACTTATTGCTCTATACGACACGGAGTCGTCTGGAAAGGGTGTAGCCCAGACCCGAAAGCTGCTTACAGCTGAGTAGTCGCCTGGATCCAAAAACTATTTACAGCTAGGTAGTCGCCTAGACCGGAGAATCACTTACAGTCTGGGATCGGTATAGAAGCAGGAACCCGGAGTAAGGATCAGATGGTAACAGGGAGGCCTAGAGTATGGATCGACACGGTAATAGGGAGACATAGGGTAAGTGTAGCATGGGCAGAGCGCGAGAGTACTTATGGCCATGCGTTTCAGACCCATGGTACGGAGCGTGAAGACCGCGTGCAGCTAGGTACCATCGTTGCCAGGACACGAGGGCCACTTACAGCTAGGTTCCATCGAAGCTTACACACACAGTATGCCGTCGGAGCGGGAAAAGGTGCGACTGGAGTCAACCTTAGATTGCACGCAGAGTGGACTTTAAGATGCGACCGAAGTTGACTTTGTGCCGCGCAGAGCGGACTTTGAGGTTGCGACTGAAAAAGTTGACTCTATGCCATTTAGAATGGACTTTAGAAGTTTCCTTCTTGGGAATAGCCCCCGAGTTGATGAAGTAAGATCGTGGTGACTTGTTGATATGTCCTAAGAGTAGTCGGCATAGTGTAGTGATGGCATCTAGGCCCCTAAGTCGTGTTTTGGTAATTAATGACAATCATTATGGACTAATATTTTTATTGAGATATAAGAATAGGTTAGTCCAAAGAAATGTTGAGCTCATGGTGGTTAAAATGAGGAAGCCATGTGTGCTATGGAATGAAGAAGAGCTCAAGGCAAGGTATAAGATAGGGTTTTTAATTTTATCGGTCATAAGGTGATTAGTGGATGATAAATGACCAGATTGATAGGATAGATAGTCGTACTATCAAGAGGGATCAACTTCATTAGCTTGACTTTCCATAGTGCCACTTTGATAAAAAACTTGCATGATTTGCATTTAGATGAGTGGCGTTTGCAAAAGTTGAAAGAGGCTTTGTTAAAAATCTTGAGAAAATCAGTTTTCTGCAGTTGGGGCGGACAGTCCGGGCCCTTTGGGCGTACGGTCCGTGGGCTCTTAGTTTTGTTGAACATCTACGAGTTTTTGGGTGATTTTATTCGAGAAAAATCCTCTTCAGACGGACAGTCCGCAGGGAGCTTGCGGACAGTCCGAATTTTTTCAAGTTTCTAACAGAAAGGTTGTTGACTCGGGTGGACCGAGCGGACGGTCCACGGGCCTCTCGCGGACAGTCCGCCGTGGCCTGGTTGACAGTTCACCGTGCTCACGCGGACAGTCCGCCCAGTCCAACAGTCAGCTCTGACACAGTTTGACTTCGTGTTTTTACCGTTGGAATTCAAACCCGGACAATCCGTGATACAGTCGCAGACAGTCTGCGAGATACGTGTTTTGAGCTGATTTGAACATAACAGCTAGTTTCGTGGGAAGGGGGTATTTATACTCCATGCCCGGGGTGGGAGAGTTTCTCTTGGCACTTTGAAAGGTTCATTTGACATTCTTGAGCTCTCCCTCTCCTCTCTCACTCACTTTGCTTAGAGGTTGCATCTTTGGTGAGATTGAGAGCATCTAGTGCATTGCATCAAGGCTTTGATCTTTGTGGCACTAGGGAATCATCAAGCAAGTGATTTGATTTGTTACTCTTGGAGATTGCCGCCTCCTAGACGGCTTGATGGTGGTGAATCTGTTAAAGCTCGCAAGAAGATTGTGCGTGGCTCCGGATTTCTTGGTGTGAGAGGTATTGTGCTCACCTCACCGGAGTGGTGAAGAGCAACTCTAGTGGAAAAGAGATTTGCAGCAGTTTTTTTGGTTCTAATTGGCTCAAAGATCAAGTGGTGACTTGATAGAGGAGCGGTTGAACATTGAATCCATCTCAACGTGGATTAGGGGTGACCGACAAGTCATCGATAGCACGAGATAAATTCTTCTCTTGTGCTTGGTTACTTCTTTGCTCAATTTACTTTCAAACAATTTACTTTGAGCATTTACATTCTAAAGTTGAATTGTATCTTGCCATCCTAGGTTGCAAACCTTCAACATAGGCATAGTGTAGTTAGAAATTTAATCCTCCTTGTGGTTCTAATTAAATTTCTCTAGTGTTGTGCTTTTAGATTTTAAACCACCTATTCACCCCCCCTCTAGTCGGTATCCTAGATCCTACAAGTAGTATCAGAGCCGAGGACTCCATATTTGAAGGATTTAACCATCCCGGAGTAGGATAAATGGCCGACGATAAAAAGTTTCACGTGGGGAAACCTCCAGTCTTTGATGGGAACAACTATGACTATTGGAAAGTTAGAATGGAGATTCATTTCAAGGCCATAGATGAAGAGTTGTGGAGGATTGTGCAAGAAGGTTATGCAATCTTGAATCCCGAGAGTTTGACCAATGGCGACGAGAAAACATAAAGCTCAATAATCAAGCTTTAAGTGTGCGCTATAATGGTCTTACTCTTAGTGAGTTCAACCGAGTCAAAGGGCTTAAGAGAGCAAATGAGATATGGGACAAACTCATGGAGATTTATGAAGGAACAACCACTGTGAAGGAAGCAAAACTTTATTTGTATAAGGGAAAGTTCAATGAGTTCACCATGAAGAAAGATGAAGATGTTTCAACTATGTTCAACCGGTTGAATGGTATTGTAAATGAACTCAAGTGTCTTGACTTTGATGTTCAAAATCAAGACTTCTCTCACAAGTTCCTTAGATGTCTCCCAGAAAGATATGAAACAATTGTTACCTTGCTTGTGAGATCAAATTTGAAGACAATGTCTCCTACGGAAGTACTTGGTGAGGTGCTAACTCATGACATGTTCAAGCAATCACAAAAGGAGGCCTATGGTGAAGCCAAAGTTGAAGAGAAGAAAAGTATTGCTCTCAAGGCCAAAGCCACTCAAGAAGAAGATGGTGATGAAAAACAAGAGAGTGACACGGATGAAGAATGGGCTCTTGTGGTTAGGGGGCTTAAAAGAATCATGAAGGGGAAGAACTTTGGCAAGAAAGGGCAATCATCAAAGAAGAATCCTTTTGAAGCAAAAGATTGTTTCTCTTGTGGTGAGGTTGGACACATATCAATCAATTGTCCAAACAAGAAAGAAGATAAGAATGGCAAGAAGAAGGGCAAGAAAAGTGAGTACAAGAAAAATGAGAACAAGAAGAAGTACTACAAGAAGGAGAAAAATGGGCAAGCCTATTTTGTTGAATGGGATTCCGATGCAAGCTCCGATGATGAAGATGATGATGACAAGCCTTCAAGGGGTCTTGCCGAAATTGCTATCAAGGAAGCTCCTTCACTCTTCTCCAAGCCATTTTGTCTCATGGCAAAAGGTGAAACCAAGGTAATAATTGAGGATGCCAATGATGATGATAGTGATGATGATGACATTGATGATGATGCTATTTCTTATGATGCTCTTGTGAACATGCTTATTAAGTCTGATGACAAATTGCGCAAGAAGATGTCAAAGTTGAAGGATTTGGAGTTGAAGAATGGTTCACTTCAAAATTCCTATGAGGAGCTAAACACTTCTCATGCCAACTTTAAGGATTCCCATGACAACCTCAACACTTCGTGGGGGACTCTTAAGGAAAAGCATGAGGAGCTTAAGGAAGCTCACAACTCTCTCTTTGCACAAGAAGTCAAAGGAAGAGTAAGCATGGGTGTTGAATGTGATATATTAAATGATTCTTCATGTGCAACTAACCCATCTTGTAGCACAAGCACTAGCTCTTGCATTAGTGAGGATAATTCTCGTGATTCATCTCTCGTATTGGAAAATGAATCTTTGAAGAGGAAAGTTGAGTGCTTGTCCAAGGATCTTGATAGGTATTTTGGAAGCCATGTCCAGTTTAATCATTGTTGGACAAATCAAAAATTTACCTTGAAAAAGAATGGTATTGATTATGTTCCGAAGCAAGGGAAAATAGCATTCATTCCTGAGAAGACTACTTTTGTCGCTTCCAAGATATTCCTTCAAGATGAAGGAAAATTCAAGATGTGTCATGTATGCAAGACAAAAGTTGATGTAAATCACAAATGCAAGAGCAAGAATACCGTATCCTTTGATTCATCTTATGTACTTTAAAAGGATTCAAAGGGTGTTGTTTGTGCTAGATGTGTTGGCCGTTCTATTGGATGTGATAGAAAGAAATCTATTTGGGTGCCTAAGGTTTTTGGTCACTAACATTGAAGGACCCAAGAAAAGTTGGGTACCTAAGAAGAAGTGATTTCTTTTGTAGGTGGACTACAAAGCCAGAGGAAGACATTGGGTAATTGATAGTGGTTGCACTAATCATATGACCGGTGCAAGAAAATCTTTTCTCATCTTGATGAAGATATCTCTGACTTTGACAAGATTACTTTTGGGGATGATAGCAAGGGAGGTGTAAAAGGCATTGGTGGTATACCTATCTCTAAAGATTATAATCTCTCCAATGTCTTGCTAGTTGATTCTCTCAATTTTAACTTGCTATCTATTGCTCAACTTTGTGATAATGGCCATAAGTGTACTTTCACTAGCAATGAATTTGACGTCACTTCTCTTGATGGAAAAGATACTATCTTTAAGGGTTTTCGTCATGAAAGTTTATTTCTTGTGGACTTATCATCTAAGAAGGCTAGTTTGACTACTTGCTTATTCTCAAAGGCCTCAATGGGTTGGTTGTGGCATAGGAGACTAGGTCATGTTGGCATGAAACAACTCAACTATTTAGTGAAGCATGATCTAGTTCTTGGCTTGAAAGATGTTAAATTTGAGAAGGATAAATTATGTAGTGCTTGTCAAGCCAGAAAGTAAGTTGCCAACTCTCATCCTAACAAGAGTACTATGTCGACCACAAGACCATTGGAATTATTGCACATGGATTTATTTGGTCCTACTACTTATAGAAGCATAGGTGGAAATAACTATTGTCTTGTGATTGTGGATGACTATTCAAGATACACATGGGTATTCTTTCTTCATGACAAATCTCATACTTGTGAAATATTCAAGAGTTTTGCAAGGAGGGCCAAAAATGAATTTGAGCTTAAATTGAAGAAAGTGAGAAGTGACAATGGAAGTGAATTCAAGAATACAAATGTTGAAGAATTTTGTGATGAGAAGGGGATCAAGCATGAATTCTCAACTACTTATACACCGGAGCAAAATGGTGTAGTTGAGAGGGAAAATAGGACCTTAATTGAGATGGCAAGATCTATGTTGGATGAATACGAGGTCTCGGATTCTTTTTGGGCCAAAGCAATCAACACTGCTTGCCATGCATCAAATAGGCTATATTGTCATAGGTTCTTTAACAAGACACCATATGAACTTCTCATTGGAAGAAAGCCCAACATTTCTTATTTTTAGGTTTTTGGGTGCAAATGCTATATCCTAAGGAAAGGCTCTCGTTTATCCAAATTTCAAAACAAGTGTGATGAAGGATTTCTTCTTGGTTATTCATCTAATTGCAAGGCTTATAGAGTGTACAACAAGTCCAAGGGATTTGTTGAAGATGTGTATGATGTGTAATTTGATGAAACTATGGGCTCTCATAATGAAAAGGAAAATTTGGATGATGTGAGAGGTGATGAGTTGAGCAAGGTGTTGATGGCTGTTAAGTACCACTTTCAGCCCTCAATATTCTCACATAAATGGAGGCATATGCATTATTTACTTGCATTTTAGTTTGAATAATGTAGTTCCACTTGTCCTTGGAGATTATTTGTATGTAGGTGAAATACCCCTTAAAAGAGATGGAAATCCACCTTCTATGGAGAAACCTTGCCAACTCAGCTGAGGAGGTGGCTGCCACCAAGGAAACACATGGCATTCCACGTCATTGATCCAAGGGAGGCACTCACCGAAGAATCAGAGAGCGCCACATGGACTTCACATGGATCAAAGGGCCCACCTCGGATACCAAATCAAGCCACGCACCGGGGATGGATCAGAGGGCCCACAAGGTAGTCACCTAGAGGAAACACACCTAGAAAGGAGGGCCGGAGGGGCCGGCCGATCCTAGGATCGGCCGAACCACTTCTGCCTCCTTTCATCATGTCCTTTCATGTGTCACTTGCTCATTGGTTGCTGGCTGCATCCCGAGGTGTTTTGGAGCACTTTGAGCCTCCGAGCAAGTCTTGTCCCTGCCTATAAATAGAAGGGGAAGGGCTCCCATTTCACACACACCACTCTCTCATTCTCCTCTCACTTTTAGTTTCCAAGGCTAGGGGGTAGGGTAGAGTAGCTCTTCTTCAGGTTCCAAGTCTTCTTTGGAGTCTAGGTATGAGTTCTCTTTTATCTTTATTTCATTGTATGACTTTGATCTACTTCAGTTATTCAGCTATTTCATATAAAGTCATGGTAGATCATATGCCTGATATGTTCTTGAGTTCATCCTCTGTTCATCATTTAGAGGCTCGTGTTCTTCATGAACACTACCTTTTGAGCCACTTGAAGGATGATAAACTCATTCCTTATGTGTTTGTTCATAAGTTAGAGGCTCGTGTTCTTCACGAACACGACCATTTGATCTTATTGACTAGACATAAGAGAGTTCATATCCGTTCATATGTCTAGCCTTAGTTGATCTTGTTAGATGGCATGAGAGTGTTGCATGAGGTTTGTGTTCAAGCTACGGTACTCGGTCTAAGTTGACCAGCCTTCTGGTGGCTCTCACCCTGGGTCACAATAGCTCGGGCCGGGTGAAGTCTAGCAGCAACGCAGGCATGGTGCCTGGGTTGTGTGGCTACGTTAGTTATGAGCATACCCCCCGTAACGATAGAGGTAGGTCCGCAGTGGTGACAGCTGTTGGATCCTTTGGAACCCTCCGCACTGGGGTACCTACTGTAGGAGTCTAAAGTCTAGTTTCGCAGAGTACTGGTCGTCGCGGGCTAGCTCCCCGTTTGTACCTGGGTGCTGAACCTTACCCTCTCATGCAATGCTCATGCCTATCTCCTGTATCTTCTAGCTTTGTATGTTTAGTACATTAGAACCTAGAGCTAACTCGTATGTTCCCCCTAAGCCGTAGTATGTTAGAGTAGAGGTAGATCTGAGTGTGTGTGTGTCACACTACCCTTTCATATCTTTTATCTTACCCCTACCTTTGAGTTTGTTGTTTCCTATATCTATCTCTTAGTTTACATTCAGAGCAAAAGCATAAGTCTATGATATCCGCCATTGCCTTCCACGGATACGATACCCTTGGAATATTCTCCTTCCTTGGGGAAATGCTACAATGGTTTATCTGTGCGCTTGCGGATTCGTTCATGATCATTTAGATTAACCTATGGCAAGTCTTGATGTTCACGCTAACTCGGCGTCGTTAGTTGTCATGTTAAGAAGTGCCTATAAGGCGTTTCTTGGTGTTGCCACTGAGGATGGATTCTAAATCTGTTCTTAAAGTGACGGCGCTAGGAGACGCCAACACAAGGCTATGAAGACTATGGCTTTGGTGAAGTGAGACCTAGAGAAGAGGAAGATGAAGATGAGGATCCATCTAATTCTATACAAGTGAATCCTTCTACATCTAGTGATCAAGAACAACCAATTGATAATTCTAGCAAGGATGACTTACTTCAAGTTGAAGAACAATTAGTCACTACCACTTCACCTTCTACCTCTTCTTCTACTCAAGAACCGGTCGATCAACCAAGAGTTCATAATCAAGTTGCCAAAGATCACCCCATAGATCAAATTATGGGTGATATTAGTAAGGATGTTCAAACTCGTTCTCGTATTGCTTCATTTTGCCAATATTATTCTTTTGTGTCTTTTCTTGAGCCTAAACGTATAAATGAAGCACTTGATGATCTAGATTGGGTGATTTCCATGCAAGAAGAATTGAATAACTTCACCCAGAATCAAGTTTGGGAATAGGTTGAAAGGCCTAAAGACCGTAATGTTATTGGTACTAAGTGGCTTTACCGGAACAAGGAAAATGAAGATGGTGTAGTTGTGAAGAACAAGTCAAGATTAGTTGCTCAAGGTTATACTCAAGTTGAAGGTTTGTATTTTGATGAAACCGTTGCTCCCATGGCTAGACTTGAGGCTATTAGAATCTTACTTGCATATGCATGTTCTCACAATATCAAGTTATATCAAATGGATGTCAAAAGTGCTTTCTTGAATGGAAAAATCAATGAATTGGTATATGTTGAGCAACCTCCCGGTTTTGAAGATCCTAAGAAGCCCAATCATGTGTACAAGCTCTCTAAGGCTCTTTATGGCTTGAAGCAAGCACCTCGTGCTTGATATGAAAGATTTAGGGACTTTCTCATTTCTAAGGGTTTCAAAATTGGAAAGGTTGATACAACCTTGTTCACTAAGAAAATTGGAAAGGATATCTTTATTTGTCAAATTTATGTTGATGATATTATTTTTGGCTCAACTAATGAAGAATTTTGTGTGGAATTTGGTGAAATGATGTCCAAGGAATTCGAAATGTCAATGATTGGTGAATTGAGCTTCTTCCTTGGTCTTCAAATCAAACAATTGAAGGAAGGCACATTTGTATGCCAATCTAAATATGTGAGGGATATCTTGAAGAAATTTGGTATGGAAGATGCAAAAACCCATCAAGACTCTGATGGCCACTAATGGGCATCTTGATCTTGATGAGGGAGGTAAACCGGTCGATCTTAAGCTTTATAGATCTATGATTGGTAGTTTGCTTTATCTTACCGCATCTAGGCCCGATATCATGTTTAGTGTGTGCATGTGTGCTAGATTTCAAGCTGCTCCTAAAGAATGTTATTTGACCACCGTGAAGAGAATCATGAGATATTTGAAATATACTCCTAACATTGGTCTTTGGTATCCAAAGGGTGCTCAATTTGAATTAGTTGGTTATTCGGACTCTGACTATGCCGGATGCAAAGTTGATAGAAAAAGCACTTCCGGAGGTTGTCAATTGCTTGGTTGTTCTCTTGTATCTTGGTCCTCTAAGAAGCAAAATTCAGTGGCTCTTTCCACCACCGAAGCGGAATATATCTCGGCGGGAAGTTGTTGTGCTCAATTGTTATGGATGAAGCAAACACTTCTCGATTATGGTGTGAAATTCAAGGGAATTCCTCTCCTATGTGACAATGAAAGTGCCATCAAGATAGCTAACTGTTGGCAGTCGATTTCCGTCAACCTAGAGCATTCGTTACACTTTGGTTTGAGCTTGATTATGGAACTAACCCGCTACTAGGCACACTAATGATATAACAAGTTCAACTTTGTATGTGCACTTGGAAGTGTTGTGTTTTTGCAGGAAAACATGGACAAAAGGGACAACGAGTTCAAAGGAGCAAATGAGGAGTTCCGTTCGTGTTCAAGTGCAAGGCGAAATCACTTCCAAAGGTGGCAAGGACCAAGGTGCTACGACAAATCATCCCCGAGGACTAAGACGTAAAGATCAGACTTCATGCGAGAAGACCCCCTATCTTGATCACGGGGATGATGATGTCAAAATGACACAAATAAAGAGGCATGAATCCAAAATGTCAAGATGAGCCACGGGGAGGAAGACGGGCCCGAACCGGGCTAGAAAAGGCCTAGGCTGGCCGGCCCAGGCCCTTTTTGCCTCGGTTCGCGGTCCCATTTGACCTAGATGCTTGTCGGTGTATTTATATCCCCTGTCTCCGACGGCCGCCACATCCAATCATTCTATCAACGCCCATTCACTAGATAGCCGCCACCACAAGATGAGGGATAGAGTTAGATGAGTTCGTCGCAGGATCAATGCCGGCGGAGGGAAGGAAGCAAGAGGAGGACTCCAAGCCGTCGGCCTAGGGGTGTTTCTAAGCCTCCTCGCCGCCATCTTCATCGACGACGTTCTCCAGAGTCTCCATCGCCCCTTTGTGCTTCAATCTTTTGTAAGATGATGGGTAATGCCTCCGTTTATCCCTAGGGTTTCATGGGTCTTTGCTATGTAATCGCTACATGAACTTTATGCCTATCGATGCTTCACGGTCTATGTCTTTGCAAATGCTTTATTTTCATATGTGTGTACAACATGTGATCTTAGTAGGGTTTGTGGTAATCGTGGTGATTAGCTTAACTCTATGGATGCTTAGATGTAGATGCGTTAGCGAAGTGATCAATTACCTTCGCGTAGTGACATGTACGAGAGAAGGGAAAAGGCCTAGCGACCGCATAACCACCGTGAAGCTAGAAAAGGCAACACCTCTTTCATGTAGTAGATGCATGTCTTTGTGATCCTAGACCCTAGGGAGAGAACACTTATCTACTTCAATCTCTCTCTTGTTTCAACCCTTGCCATCTAGTTTAGTCTTAGGTTAACATAGGTTAGATTGCTTTTACTTTAGATTAATATCTCTTTCATAAGGCTTTGATCGACTAGATTAGTGCTAGATTAAACGCTAGTATATCCCTTGCTCTGTGGATTGACAAGAACCTTGGGGATCCCCCCTTGGTGAAAAAGGCACCAAGTCACCCGTGTGCTTGCGGTGAACTTCAGCACGGTTTTGAACTGTCAACAAGCCCTTTTTCTGGCGCCGTTGCCGGGGAGCAAGCCAGTTTGCTACGTTTAATCTTGTACTAGTTTTGTTGATCACTAACATCTAACCCTAGTTTTCTAGGAAAACTTTTCTTTTGTTTTGTTTTTGTTTTTGTTGTCTAGATGGCGTTCGTCGAACATCCTTTGGAAGAACCGGAGAAATCATTAAGGGATTATGCTAGCCCGCGATGTGAGGACATCAAGGTACAAAAGTCAGATTCGATACTCGAAGCGACGAAGTATGCGATCAAGGTTCGGATCATCAAGATGGCAGCAACAAATCCTTTTAGAGGGGTGGAGATGGACAACCCGTGTAGACACATCAAGTGCTTCACGACGTTATGCAATATGGTACGACAAGAAGGAGTCCCCGATGATTGGTTCAAGTGGAATCTCTTTCCCTACTCACTTGCCGGTGAAGCAAAGAAGTGGCATTCATTTGCGTCCTTCGAAGTTGGAGGAAATTGGAATCAATTGATGAGAAAATTTTGCAAGCAATTTTTCCCCATAAGCAAGGTCCAACACATAAGGAGGCAAGTGATTACCTTTACGCAAGGAGAAGAGGAAGGGATAGACCAAGCGTGGAATCGCTTCAATGAACTAGTTGAACAAGGGCCAAGACTCGGATTCTCTGGTGATGTACTATTGCATACCTTTTTCTTTTCTCTAACCCCTAGTTGCATGGAATATGTTCAAATGTGTGCAGGAGGGGATCTCATGGAGAAAACACTCACGGAGGCCGCCCAACTCCTACAAAAAATCAGCAATGGGGCGGCCTTGATAAGAGATTGGCAAAGACGATGTCGGGAGGAGCAAAACGACAAAAGCAAGTATGAAAAGCTTGCTGAAAGTTTTGAAAAAGATGTACCGGAGGTCAAGGAAGATGAACCGACCATACAAGAAATCAAAGAACCACTTCCTAAGGTAAAAGATGCCATTTCAGATAATAAAAATGTTGGAACTAACATGAATATAGGCCGAAGTATGGGGAATGCTAGACCATTGGCGGAATTCAATAAATCCGATTGGATTCAAGTTGATTTTGCCCCCCTAATCAACCACCAAAGGAAGGAGGAACACCGACGTGTCGCCAAAAGAATTGAAGACATTTTTGATCAAGAGATGAGTGGAGAGTCGATCCAAGAGATATTTGAAGAAGAAGATGAAGGATGGATCGACTAACTTGACATCTCGAAGATTTATGATAAAGGAAGAGAAGAGCACAACCATGATGAGCCAAAAAGTCTCGCCTCCACAACAACATATATTGCTAAGGAGATGAGGAAAATAAAAAGAAGAGCTAGTGACTCAAAGGATGAATGGAAGAAAATAGGACACAAGCTACAAGATATGTGGGAGGAAGATGACATAAAGCAAACACTTCAAGAAGACCCTTCTCCACAAGGTTATAGCTTGTGCGCTATTGAAGCTTACACACTAGCAAATCAAGACATGGAAGTGCCCACGGATGAAGAAAAGAGTGAGTCAACGATAAGCAATCTTGACGACATGTGGTACACGAAGATTAAAGAAAGCAACACACAAGACTTTGAAGATGAAGATTTGGGTGATAATGAAGACTTCAAAGAAGAGCCAAATGCAAATATAGTTGATGAATTACAAGTTCCACATGATGAGATGGAGGGGATGCAAGAAGGTAACAAAGAGACACCTCCACTCATTGAGATTGATTTGCCTTCAACACCGCTAGATGAACCAAGGACCACTCTTGTTGAAAAAGCTTTAAGGCCAAGGTACACACTGAAATCTCAAGATATTATTGGTATTGATGATGATAAATTCAAATCCTTATGTTCAACCAATAGTATGATAGTTTAAATTCTATGCCTTGCACCAATGATTATCATGTTGATAGGCTAGAATTTCTTGAGAATCATAATGAGGCAATGTTTATGTTTGAACAAATTAATTCTATGCCTAAAGAACCTTTGCCTAACCAAGAGCTAAGTGCTTTGCAAGAAACATATGCTTTCTTTAATTACACCTTGACATGTTGCTACAATTTGCTTGTGGTTGTAATTATGGATGCTTATGTTTACAATAAGTTTTGTAAATCTCGATCTTGCTTTGCGCTTGGTCAAGCTAGTGACCTTAAAAGAGCACATGTCGGGAGAAGTCCCGAATTTCACTAACCATACAGGGACACAAGACTTGAATGATGTAAAGAGAAGTCATGCCCAAAGAGTTGCAAGATAAACCATCAACGTCTCCAAAATTCTCGCAACGGATGTCGCTGTCTTCATCTATTTTGTGCACTTGTTAAGAGGTGTACAAATGAAGAAAATTAGATTTTCAGAAGCTTCATTAAGTTTCCTTTCCAACACATCAAGAATCAACGAGTTTGAAGACCCGTGCAAGGAGTTATGGTGAAAACATTGAGCGGTGCGCGTGCTGAAAACAGCTCGGGACAGATTGCATCGCCGGAGTAAAATGGACGTAACTTTCTTGTTCGGAGTCCGATTTGGGCAAAAAAAGACTTGTTGGAAAGGAAATTTTGTGCACTATGCAATAGAGTAAAGTTTTGGTATACTTTATGTTCTGGACATTAAAGAAAAATTCGTGAAGAGAAGGTAGCACTGAAGGGCGACAAAGAAGGAGAAAGCGATGATGATATGATAGCTTGGGCAAGTCTTCTATAAGTAATCAAGTACAACATGGGAAGTGGATTAAAGCTGCATGGTAACCTTTATTTCTTACATGGAGGTCCATGGCTTCGCGATAATGAAGAGGTATGTGAGAAAGTTGAGCTCTATGACTTTAAATGAAGCGCTTTTCGGGAGGCAACCCGTTTCTTTTTGTTTTTATTTCTTCTTTAGAAAGAATAAATGGCACCTTCCTATAATGATTAACTTGTGGTTAATTAATATAAGTTTCATTTTCTTTCTAGAACCACCATCATGTTCATGATTATATTTATTTATTTGCATGCATTGTTATCGACATGATGTTTGTTTCCTTGCATATACATGTTTTGCATATAGTTGGCTTGGTTGTTCTATAAGGCTTAATGATGAATGCTTCATTTTTTATGTTAATGCTTCATATATGAGTATTTTTCTTTTGTGATCTTGTGTAAACGTGGTGTTTAAACATGATTGCGGACCATCATCATTAAGTTCAATAAACCTTGCTAGCTTTTCATATGTTGTCATGTTGCATTGTTTTGTTTATAAGCTTTGCAATGCGCATAATTTTTCTTGTGCTATAAGAGTTATTGATCTAGGGATAGACATGGTGTTTTAACCCTATATAAATAAATCTTTATGGCTATGGAGAAATTCGGCAACCTAGTTGTAAACATGGTGTTTAGAACTAGGCAAAACATTGTCTTTGTTTATATACTTTCCTCTCATGTGCATACACACTTTGCACCACGTACACCCCTTAGGTTTTTATTCCTCATTAGACTAATTATGCCACAAGTTAAGAGTCTTGGAAAATGTTTGGATTATTGGCAATTTATCTACTCCCAACCGTCACCTTAGGGGTAGAATGTGCACTTAAAATGTTTTGCAGGCAAGATAAAGACTCTCACAATAAAGAAATTGAAGGATGTCTAAGAAAAAAAATGCTTTGTCTTCTTCTTCCATGCCTAGCAGAATGCTAAGCATGGGGGAGGCCTTGAATCTTCAACACGGAAGTGCAACATGACGCTCTAGAAGATAGAATCAAGACAATCAACATCTCCGGATCAATGCACAAGAAGCCATTGATCTCATCAAAATTCTGCATGGTCTCGAAGGGAAAACACTGAATACTTTTGGATATTTAGAAGCCCCATGAAGTTATGATTCCAAAAAATCAAGAATCAAGACAATCGAAGGTTCCTACAAGCAGTTATGGCCCAATCACCGAGTGCAACACGTCCTGAAATCAGTTTTGGACAGCACACAACGCTGAAGTAAAACGGACATAACTCCCTTGTCTGAACTCCGTTTTCAATGAATGGCCACACGTTGGAAAGGTAATTTCATAAACTTTTCAATAGATCTATATTTCTATATATGTTCTGTTCTGGACAGAGGGGAAATCCATGAAGAAGAGACAGCAAGGAGATGATGAGAACAAGAAAGAGGAGATGGTGATGGCAACATTGAAGAGAAGGGTGACCATTGGCTCCATTAAGCATACATGATCAAATTCAGAAGTATAGGAGCATTGGAAAATCAAGACAAAAGCAAAGCCACATTTGATACATGGAGATGTCGGGAGAAGATAACGAAGAACTACAAAAGATGGTAACACTTCCATGGACCTTCTCTTTTTCGAAAATAAATGCTTGTAAGTATGCCTTCAACCTTAGGTGCAACTTTTTGTTTTTTTTCTCTTTAACAATAACATGGCTACTAGGAGGACAACCTAGATTTCTTTTTATTTTCAATAAATAGGCATGACCATGTGTTCACCTCGATGTTTAATACTGCCTATGCTTATGGAAAAATGATGAAAGTTGCCGCTTTGTTTTACCTACATGAAGTTATACATGTCTTGGCTAATTGCTCTCTATAACATAATCTAAAATTAATTTTAATATCGGCTCTTTTATTTGTGGAGGTGAAATGACTATACTCTAGACCCACATATATATCTTTGCTCTTTGATTTAAGTTTACGGATAGCCGGATAACTTGTTGGTTTTTATGAAAACTTAACTTTCATGCTATCTACATATTTGTGATGCTCTTGCAAAGTTCTACCTACCAAAGCCATATACATATATGTTCTATGATAACAAAACCTGTAGATTGCAAACATATGTTTTGATGAGTTGGATTAGGATTGATTTCTATGGTTCGAGACTAAGAAGCTGGTCATTCCTTTGTGTAACTTTTTCTTGCTAGCCTTTTTGTCCATGCATTGTGGGTTATCACATCGAAAATTTCACAAACCTCGCTGGGCATCCACCCTAAACCAAAAACATCTTTTTGTGATTACCTCCTTGTCCACAACCCAATTTTGAGTATGGAGTAAAATTCCTGACGGAAATTCAGATATTCCACAAAGATTATGTATTCATGCTTACTTTAATAGTCCCTTCCCCTCTCTCTTATGCTCGAGGACGAGCATCATTCAAGCATGGGGGGGGAGGAGTCATCACATCATCTCTGATAAAAGCTAAGTAAGTATTATGTTGCAAAAGTTCTGAGGAGCAAAAAGAAAAAAAAATATGATCAGAAAAGAAAAAAAAGGAAAAAGAAGAAAAAAAGAGATGAAAAAAGGAGGAAAAAGAAAAAAAAGAAAAAGAGGAAATGAAAAAAAATATAAAGATGCTCCTCGGTTCTTTTTGCTTCATAAGTTCTCAAGTGCCTCAAAGACAAATCCATAATCAAATCTTCCAACCATGTGCAATCCGATAACGAGGACTTCACGTGTGCCTCGGGATTATCCATTTGCCACTTGCACATGTCCACCTATCTGTTGACGGCTGTTAAGTACCATTTTTATGGCCGTCAACTCCTGCAATTTGAAGCATGAATTGCACATCTACACTAGAATAGGGGCTTAAACTAATACTTTCCACCAGTGTCGATGTCTATTCGAATGCAGGTATTTAGCATAAGAAATGGGAGGAATTCATGCACATTCATTCCACTCCAATCCAAGGCACTCAAATGCTGGCCAATCAGGGGTTGCCACATGGATTCTCCTGGATCCATGATGTCACCAATCCATGTGAAGAACTCTCGACGAATCATACGCTACCACGTCAGCATCACATGGATCCATGGGCCCACTTTGCCAACTAAACCGCCAGGAAACGTGCCATGCACGGAGGAGGAGCATCAGGGCCCACATGGAAGCGAGCCAGAGGAAGCACGGGCCAAAAGGCCAGCCGGGAGCTTCGGCCGACCCTAGGATCGGCCGAACCGACCTAGGGTCGGCTGATCTCCTCCTTCCACGTGTTGCTCTCCCATTGGTCCTTGGCTGCATCCCGGGGTGTTTTGGAGCACTTAGAACCCGGAACAAGCCACTCCCTTGTCTATAAATAGAGGGGGAGGGGCCTCATTTCACACACACCACCAAGCTCTCAAGTTCCACTTCTCTCTTGTGTAGCTCTCTCTCCCTCTCTCTAATTCTGCCCATGTGAGGTGATTCTCACCTCTATGTGGTAGAATGGTGTTGAGGAGAGATCTAGACTAGGATTAGTTGAGAGGTAGAGTAGAGGTGAGGAGTGAGTTGATGTCCTCGTGGATGCTCGTTCTTCATTTAGACCAAAGTGAGTATTTCAGCATCTCTTATTTAGACTATAGTGGACATCATGCATGCTTGATTTGTTCTTGTGTTCTTAGCTCGTTCATAAGTTAGAGGCTTGTGTTCTTTGTGACACAAGGCTTCAATCCTTTAGAGCTAGCTCAGTAGTTCATATACCTGTTTGCATGCTCTGATCCTGTTTAGCTAAGTAAGTTTGTTGTATCTCGTTTGTTTGCATTCATAGCTTTCTTTCTGCTCCGTAGCTCGATGAATAGTATGATTTGATCCGTTCTCTCTCTAGTTCGTGGTTTCGTATTTATACGGGTTGCTATAGTGTTTGTAGCGGGTCGACAGACGTAACCGCGCTATAGTAGTTATCTGGGGTGCAGACGTGGTGTCTGGGCTCTGGTTATCCTACAAAGACCACGTGCATTCGCATAACGATAGAGGTAGGCCGCAGTGGTGACAGCCTGTTGGACCCTTTGAAACCCTCCGCGACTGCGTACTGAGTTGGGCCCCGTTGCCAGTACATTGGCCTCTCCCTAAAAAGTTAGGATGGGCTGGCACCCCACGGAGAGGACCATGAAGCCGGCACTGCCCAAGGAGAAGGCCCCTGAGGCACGCCCAGCTCCAGTCCTGCCAGAAGAGGATGAAGACTGGACGACGGTTTGCCACCGCTGCCCTACACTAGGAGGTCCCAGGAGAGGACTCGGGCAACCGAGCAGCTCTCTAAGCTCTCCTCAGTGGCCAAGCTGACCCCGCTGATGAAGGAATTGGAGGCCAGCAATGAGAAGCTCAGGGTTGCTTACTCAGAGCAGAAGTTGGACTTGGCCGAGCTGAGAGACGACTTGCGCGACCTTCGCCGCGGCCTCTGTGCGAAGATGAGGAGGCTGTTCTCGGCTACAGGGCATGCGGCCCTCTATGATGCCGAGTAGTGGGGATTATGATGAGGACATCCCAGAGCACGATTTGGCCAGGCGCACGACAGTGTAGGCGGCAGTCGTGGAGCACGATTTGGCCGGGCGCACGATAGTGTAGGCGACAGTCATGTCCAACGGGAGTACGGATTGGCCAGGCGCACGACAGTGTAGGCGCACAACAGTGTAGGCGGCCCATGGGCCAGGCGCATGACAGTATAGGCGCACGACAGTGTAGGTGGTGAAGCCGTGCACGTCTGAATTATCCCACCTTGCTTAGCTTGGGAGGACCAAGCCACCTTGAAAGGGAGATCCACCCTTCCCCTATTGGACTAATCTTTTGGGGTGATTGGGCCTTTCCTGAGAGGTGTGTTGGGCCGAACTCATCATTTGGTATCAAAGTTGGGCCCTTGTTAAGAAGGAGAGGATGATGAGGACATCCCAGGGCACGATTTGGCCAGGCGCACAACAGTGTAGGCGGCAGTCGTGGAGCACGATTTGGCCAGGCACACGATAGTGTAGGCGGCAGTCGTGTCCAACGGGAGTATGGATTGGCCAGGCGCACGACAGTGTAGGCGTACGACAGTGTAGGCGGTGAAGCCGTGCACGTCTGAATTATCCCACCTTGCTTAGCTTGGGAGGACCAAGCCACCTTAAAAGGGAGATCCACCCTTTCCCTAGTGGACTAGTCTTTTGGGGCGATTGGGCCTTTCCCCGAGGGGTGTGCTAGGCCGAACTCATCAGATTAGCCCCATCTTTAGTTTATTAGGCGCTAGTCTAGGTCAAGATTTGTTTCCCTTTATTTCCCTTCATTTCATTTATTTCTTTCCATGTGTGTAAGCACCTAAATCATTTTATTTCTAGAACCTTTGGATTTGAATAAAGTGGCTCACCGGTCATGTAACCCGGTTTAGCCACCCTTGTGTCACTACTTTAGTCTTTTGATTTAGAGGACATCTAGGTTCGAGACAGTGTGGGGGAAGAGCCTCGACTCTCCCAATGCAGGCACGACGTTTTTGCACGTACCCACTGTGAGCACTACGCGCTAGCCGATCGATCACCTACAGAGAACCTGAACAGGACCCGCACGAGTTCACTCCTGTGGAGAGCCTCTCACGGTTCAACTCCCATGCATAGCGCCGGTTTGCATCTCGACATCTCACTCTCTTTCATTTCTGAGTTTTATAAGCTATATCTGTCTATCTCTAAACTAAAACTCAAATGATGATGCTAAAGATCACCCAGCTTGCTTGATTCCTGAGTAGACTCACATATGTTTTATTCCTTGTTACCTACCTGATGCTTGTGAACCATAATCATCTTAAGGACCAGCATGTTCACCTAAGTAATTGACGAGTATGATATGGCTAGATGATATGATCTTTTGCTCTGATGACTAACTCTCTTCGGTTATTTATTTTGAAAAACTCAAAACCTCTTGGAAAGTCTCCTCTTTTATATGCCTCTGCCCCATTAGAGCCATATGATCTTCATAGGTGAAAACCTTAGACTCATATGCTGCTTGTTATTACTTTGAGCCTTGTCAAATTCTGTGACCCTTGTGAGAATTCTTTTCATTAGTTTCATGATCAAGATTCATGTGCACCCCACCTATTTCCCCTTGCTATGCTTCTACACTGGAAGTTAGCATTGTATCATTCATCCATTCCACAAAAGTAAAAGCTCCATATGTGATGTGACCTCTCTCTCTATAAGTATCCTTCAAAAAGAGACATAGGCTATGAAAAGAAAAATAAATAAATAAATAAATACACATGATCAAAGCATGTTGATGAAAAAAAGAGAAAGAAAGGATAGCCCATGTCCAAAGTAAAAGGAGAAAAAGGAAAGAGATGGTCATGCAAAAAGGAGTTCCATGATCTTGATGGTAATAACTAGTGTCCATTCCGGGGCTAGTGTCCACCTTACCATCAACCCATAGTTCTCATCATATATGTATGGTAATATCTAGCACCCACTCTGGGCCTAGTATCCACCTTACCATACTCCCATAGCCATACTGGTGCACATCTTGATCTGATGGTATGATTTGATTTTCTCTGTGGATCCAGTTTTTGACTTTGCAATATATGTGATGCAAGTATGTTTTCTCTTTATCCTACCCTGAGCTTCACATATAGCCATCATTAGAAGTAGGATGAAGGAAGGCAATGCCTTGGTGAGGACATATACACATTGAGCAATCCGAGAGAATCAAATGAGGAAGCCACCAAGAGTTTTGTTTATGAAAAACTTGCAAAACCCCAAGGTGTTTTTCATCAGGTGCATAAGTGACTTGAGTCACAGTTGTTCTACTATTCAATCACCCAAGGAGACATGATAGCCACTTCACAAAGGTTCACAGGAGCAAGGTATGACTTGGAATATCTCTTATGTTTGTCTTACTCATTGGTATTCATGACCCACTTGGCTTTGTTTCCCCTTCACTCGGGACGAGCAAAGGTCAAGTGTGGGGGTGTTGTTGACGGCTGTTAAGTACCATTTTTATGGCCATCAACTCCTGCAATTTGAAGCATGAATTGCACATCCACACTAGAATAGGGGCTTAAACTAATACTTTCCACCAGTGTCAATGTCTATTCGAATGCAGGTATTTAGCATAAGAAATGGGAGGAATTCATGCACATTCACTCCACTCCAATCCAAGGCACTCAAATGCTGGCCAATCAGGGGTTGCCACATGGATTCTCCTGGATCCATGATGTCACCAATCCATGTGAAGAACTCTCGACGAATCATACGCTGCCACGTTAGCATCACATGGATCCATGGGCCCACTTTGCCAACTAAACCGCCAGGAAATGTGCCATGCACGGAGGAGGAGCATCAGGGCCCACATGGAAGCGAGCCAGAGGAAGCACGGGCCAAAAGGCCAGCCGGGAGCTTCGGCCGACCCTAGGATCGGCCGAACCGACCTAGGGTCGGCTGATCTCCTCCTTCCACGTGTTGCTCTCCCATTGGTCCTTAGCTGCATCCCGAGGTGTTTTGGAGCACTTGGAGCCCCGGAGCAAGCCACTCCCTTGTCTATAAATAGAGGGGGAGGGGCCTTATTTCACACACACCACCAAGCTCTCAAGTTCCACTTCTCTCTTGTGTAGCTCTCTCTCCCTCTCTCTAATTCTGCCCATGTGAGGTGATTCTCACCTCTATGTGGTAGAATGGTGTTGAGGAGAGATCTAGACTAGGATTAGTTGAGAGGTAGAGTAGAGGTGAGGAGTGAGTTGATGTCCTCGTGGATGCTCGTTCTTCATTTAGACCAAAGTGAGTATTTCAGCATCTCTTATTTAGATTATAGTGGACATCATGCATGCTTGATTTGTTCTTGTCTTCTTAGCTCGTTCATAAGTTAGAGGCTTGTGTTCTTCGTGACACAAGGCTTCAATCCTTTAGAGCTAGCTCAGTAGTTCATATACCTGTTTGCATGCTCTGATCCTGTTTAGCTAAGTAAGTTTGTTGTATCTCGTTTGTTTGCATCCATAGCTTTCTTTCCGCTTCGTAGCTCGATGAATAGTATGATTTGATCCGTTCTCTCTCTAGTTCGTGGTTTCATATTTATATGGGTAGCTATAGTGTTGTTAGCAGGTCGACAGACGTAACCGTGCTATAGTAGTTATCTGGGGTGCAAACGTGGTGTCTAGGCTCTGGTTATCCTACGAAGACCACGTGCATTCGCATAACGATAGAGGTAGGCCGCAGTGGTGACAGCCTGTTGGACCCTTTGGAACCCTACACTCCTACGTACCAAGTTGGGCCCCGTTGCCAGTACATTGGCCTCTCCCTAAAAAGTTAGGATGGGCTGGCACCCCACGGGGAGGACTAATAGCGGACAGATCCGTCTCGAGAGCTAAGTCCCTTAAGAAAGTGCTTCTCATATCCCTACCTACCCCAGCGGAAGCTGGTGTCCTTGGATAGACTCTCTCTGGTTACTCTCCGTCCTAGGGAACGATACCCTAAGGGAATACTCATTCTCCTAGGGGAGTGCTACAACGGTGTATCCGTGCGCTTGCGGATTCGTTCGCACTCGTCAGTGTACCCGGGAGTTTCTTACACGCTCATGCTACCACAGCGCCTAGTGTTGAGGTTAAGAAACGCCAACACTATCTAAATGTGTGTGTTTCATCCCTCTCTCATTCCAACATTTATTTTCCATGGCCTTTTTGACGAGTCTCGGTAATTCTAGTTGATCTCTCTCTTAATTTGACAATATTTCGGATGTATGTTTTGCTAGGATTGTTTTGACCTACCAAGCTCCACATAAACCTTCCTCTATCACATATATATGAGTAGAATAGGTTGAATATAATCTAGTATAGGCTTGAGTGACTTGATGAGATGAGTGTTCCCATGAGCTTTTGCAAGAGATTTTCACCTATGTTGGTTACGCATCTTTTTGAAAATTCTTCGATGGAACAAGGTAGTTCACTAGTTTGAGAGCATCGTATTTATTAATTGTGGCTTGTTCTTTATTGTTAGTTTATCTTCCATAATGAAAAAGAAGCCGGTCACAACTTGAACTTTAAAACTATATTCTTAAGAGAGAGCAATATGTCTTGTCATGAATGACTAAGTGCAGGGACAACATTGGAAGGCAACACTGATTCCCCTTTAAGCAAGGATTACTTACTCGAGGACGAGCAAGGTTTAAGCATGGGGGGATGTTGGCGGTCGATTTCTGTCAACCTAGAGCATTCGTTACACTTTGGTTTGAGCTTGATTATGGAACTAACCCGCCACTAGGCACACTAATGATATAACAAGTTCAACTCTGTATGTGCATTTGGAAGTGTTGTGTTTTTGCAGGAAAACATGGACAAAAGGGACGGAGCTACAACGAGTTCAAAGGAGCAAATGAGGAGTTCCGTTCGTGTTCAAGTGCAAGGCGAAATCACTTCCAAAGGTGGCAAGGACCAAGGTGCTACGACGGATCATCCTCGAGGACTAAGACGAAAAGATCGGACTTCATGCGAGAAGACCCCCTATCTTGATCACGGGGATGATGACGCCAAAATGACACAAATAAAGAGGCATAAATCCAAAATTTCAAGATGAGCCCCGGGAGGAAGACGGGCCCGAACCGGGCCAGAAAAGGCTCAGGCCGGCCGGCCCATGCCGACTGGCCCAGGCCCTTTTTGCCTCGGTTCGCGGTCCCCTTTGACCTAGATGCTCCTCGGTGTATTTATATCCCCTGTCTCCGACGGCCGCCGCATCCAATCATTCTATCAACACCCATTCACCAGATAGCCACCGCCGCAGGATGAGGGATAGAGTTAGATGAGTTCGTCGCAAGGATCAACACCGGCGGAGGGAAGGAAGCAAGAGGAGGACTCCAAGCCGTCGGCCTAGGAGTGTTTGTAAGCCTCATCGCCGCCATCTTCATCGACGACGTTCTCCGGAGTCTCCATCGCTCCTATGTGCTTCAATCTTTGTAAGATGATGGGGTAATGCCTCTGTTGATCCCTAGGGTTTCATGGGTCTTCGCTATGTAATCGCTACAAATGAACTTTATGCCTATCGATGCTTCACGGTCTATGTCTTTGCAAATGCTTTATTTACATATGTGTGTACAACATGTGATCTTAGTGGGGTTTGTGGTAATCGTGGTGATTAGCTTAACTCTATGGATGCTTAGATGTAGATGTGTTAGAGAAGTGATCAATTACCTGCGCGTAGTGACATGTACGAGAGAAGGGAAAAGGCCTAGCGACCGCATAACCGTCGTGAAGCTAGAAAAGGCAACACCTCTTTCACATAGTAGATGCATGTCTTTGTGATCCTAGACCCTAGGGAGAGAACGCTCATCTACTTCAATCTCTCTCTTGTTTCAACCCTTGCCATCTAGTTTAGTCTTAGATTAACATAGGTTAGATTGCTTTTACTTTAGATTAATATCTCTTTCATAAGGCTTTGATCGACTAGATTAGTGCTAGATTAAACGCTAGTATATCCCTTGCTCCGTGGATTGACAAGAACCTTGGGAATCCCGCCTTGGTGAAAAAGGCACCAAGTCACCCGTGTGCTTGCGGTGAACTTCAACACGGTTTTGAACCGTCAACACCAACAATCTGGTTCAACATTCTAGAACCAAACATATTGGTATTAGGCATCATTTTCTTAGAGACCATGTGAGCAAGGGTGATATCAAGATTGATGGTGTGAGCACAGATGATCAATTAGCGGATATCTTTACCAAGTCTTTGGATGAATCTCGTTTTTGTAAATTGAGAAATGAGGTAAATGTCATTGACTTCTCAAATGTGTCTTGAGAGCTAGCACATGTGTTTCTTTGCATGCTTTTTTCATAAAGCTATTTATTTTGCTCTTTTATGTTTTATGCTCTCTAACCGATGTTAGGTTTGTTTCTTGCATAGTTTATCTTGCATTCTAACTGCACTTTATCATATGGAAAATTCTCTCTATGCATCATGAACAATGACCCAAAAAGATTCATCAATTCTATCTCAAAATTGGAGTATCTCGGGCTGAAATTGACAAAGGCCGCGGGCAGTCCGCATGGACATCACGGACAGTCCGCACAGGTCGCAGAAAGTTGGAACATCTCTGTATGTTTGGGTGTTAATTTCGGACAGTCCGCGAAAGGGTCACGGACCGTCCGCAGGGAGGTCGCGGACCGTTCGCCAATGGTCTGCGGACAGTCCGCGCGAGTCATTGTGGCTGGGACCCACTGGCGTCAGGACAAAATCAAGCCACCCCTATCCCTTTCATCCCCAACTCGCAAAACACCCCCAAAACTCTCTCTCTCTCTCTTGCTCTTGGTGAAAGAACGAGCCCCTCCTTGGGGATTTGGAATGGGGTACTCCCCGGACAGTCCGAGCACATCCCCGGACTCTCCGCGAGATTCTCCACCATGTCATCTGGGTATTTCTTCGAGTTACATTCTATTTCTCCCGGATTTTGAGCAAGTTGGTGATTAGGGTTTCATGTCTTGATCTATGATTCGTCCATGGGGTTGAAGTTTTGGCTTAGGGAATGTGTTTGGGGTACTCTAGTGATGATATGGCTAAAGTTTGGTGAATCAAAACTTAGTATTCTTGAAGATATGGGGATCGAATTTTTCGGACCTACTGTTCCTACTCGCGCGCCTGCCCAGACCGGGCGGACTGTCCGCGGCCCCCACGCGGACTGTCTGCCAGGCTCTGGCAGCCGCGACTATGGGCAGTAGCATCATGGATTGGTTCATATTGTTCTAAGTTATTATTTTATATGATTAATACTCATTGCAATACTTGATTTATGGCAGTCTTCGCAAGTTGGCTTCCAATGTGGCTTCTCGAGTGAAGAAAGGTACATCAAAGAAGAAAGATAAGGATGTGGGGACTTCCAAGAGACGCCGAAAAAATATTAGTTCAGAGGAAGAGCCAGATGATCCCAAGGATAGTGACTATGAGCTGTCAACTATGTTAGAATCAAACACTGGGCAGCTGGACTATATGGTTGAAGAGGATGAGGCCATGAACTTAGGGGGTGGAGGTGGTCTTGATCAAATCATTGATGTGCTCTCATACACTACACCTAAGCATCATTGGAGACAAAGAGAATATGCAGAGGCAAGGGAGGTAAATGCTTATACTGTACCTCGTGACACTCCAAATCTTTACTTCCGTACAAGGGTTCAGGAAAGTGTCTTCTTTGGTCACATGGTTGATTGCATAGTTTTTCCTCATCAAGCTATTGACTTTGCCTATCTTGAATCTAAACCTCAATTAGTTGGTGTGGCTGAAAAATTTGACAACTTAGAGCTTAAACCTTTCCTTGAGCATAGGTGTGACTGGAATGATACCATCATTAGGCAATTCTATGCTACAATGGAAGTTGACTTTGATAATGATAATATTCAGTGGATGCCTGGGAAAATAGAATACTCAACTACTTTTGAAGAGTTTACAACTGCTAATAAGTTGAATTATGAATATTTCACTGAAGAAGAGGTTAGCAGTGATGTCTACCTAGAGGCACTATTTGAAAATTCATAGATATTTTATGAGCCTGCTAATTTGGGAGTCAGAGTTGTTTATGGGCAGCTAACAGGGCTGAGGCGTGCGGCGGTGCATCCATCTTGTGCCTCCTCTGCGTGTCGCGAGGAGCAGATGGGGCCGGGGGCGGCGTCGGAGGGCGAGGAGGCCGGCGGCATGCCGTGCGCGGAGGCGCTGGCGGCGGCTAGATAAGGAGAAGGTGGGGTGGGGCGGGGCGGAAAGAAAGGGAGGGGTGTGTCGTGCGTGTGCAGGAAAAAAAAGAGAGGGCGGATGTGGGAGGCGGAGGCGCGGGGGCGGGGGCGACGTACCTGCGGCGAGCGGAAAATGACGTACCAACTTTTGGTTGTACTTTCATTCTTTATTCTTTTTATTAGTAGTAGAGATTTCCGCGACCTTAAGTGTGTATCCAATTTAAAATCCATTTATATCATAGTATTTGTCAGAACTCATGTAGCAGAATTATATCCATTATATTATTTTATTAATAATATTTCAATATTTTATTAATAATAATTCAATATGTTGGGATAACTTACGGTTGAGGGATGCCCGCCCGGTACATGTATGTAACACGTGAGATCGGGAACCATGCCCAGTGGGCGCGGCACACATGCTGACATGCGAAGTTACTAACCTCTAGACCACTTCAATGAGTGAAATCATCGAGAAATCGTCACAAATCGGGCAAAAACTCCCCTAAGGCGACATGGAGGAGTTGGAGCTCAAGTTGGAGAGTGGAGGGGAGAGTGGCTCGGGCTGGAAGAGGAAGCTGACTTTTTATGCGGGAAACATTAATACCAGTCCGGGACTGGAGCCGGTACTAATGTGACTACATTAGTACCGGACCTCGACTGGAGCTGGTACTAATGTGCGGCTGTCACATTAATACCGGTCTGTGGCACACCTGGTACTAATGTAACACATTAATACCGGCTCCAACCCCAAACCAGTACTAATGTGTAACACTGGTGGGCGCGTCGGGGACCCCTTCCCAACCGGTACTAATGTACACATTAGTATCAGTTGAAAAAAAACCGGTACTAATGTGTTTTTTTACCAGGACCAAAGATTGATTCCTGTGTGTGTAGCAATGCGTACGTTTCGTCGCTGTAGAATGGAACCAAGGATTGGCCGTCGCACGCACTGCACCTACCAACAGGGCAAGATCTGTCGATGCAAGCAGCAACTGACGCGAAGCCAGCTAGCAAGCCATCGAGAGAGGGAATATAAATACTCTGGCACCCATGACCACCCGCTCCCCCCGACCCCGCGGGTGCCCCTCGCGCCCGCCCGCCCGTCACCGTCGGCAGCGGTCCCTGCCCTCCTCCGGCATCCTCCGCCTGAGCCAAGGCCGGATTTGCGACCCCCTCGTCTCCCTTTCTTTGTTCGTACCTTCCTCGTCCCTCCTTGTCAACTGTGCAGGGAGATCGGGCCAGGACGCCTCCACCCGCCCGCCGGTCCTCCGGCGCTCCCCGGGGCTGCGGCCGGCCGCCGATGGCCGGCTTCCCCTGCCTCTCCCGGTCGCTTCCCCACCCCCGGCCGACCTGCGCCCCCCATGGTCCGGCTCATGATCCAGGAGGCCGGGGACCTGTCTCCCGTCCCCGTGCCCCGGCGTGCTCCGACACCGGGCCTCCAGGTCGCGTCGGCTAGAGGCAGCCGCGGCGGGGCCACGCCCGCGGGCTTGCTGGCCGCCGCTCTGCCCACCGGGGTCCCCCTGCTGGCCCCCCCTCTGACGGTCGAGGGCCTCCCCGCGGCTGCTGATGAGCTCCCTGCGCTCCCTACGGCGGTGAGCACGCCGCCCCCCCTCCGGCGACCGTGGGCAACCCTGCAGCTGCTGGTCTGCCTGCTGCAACAGCGGCGGGCGCACCGCCTCCCCCTCTGGCGGCTGTGGGCGCCACCGCTGCGGCTGCCGGGCTGCCTGCCGCCGCCATGGACGGTCTGCCGGGTTCCGCCGCCCTGGCTGTGCTTACCTCGTCCCGCTTCGACGAGCTCAGCGACAGCCTCGATGTGGAATCGCCACCACTGATCGAGGCAGTCCCCTCCCCCTCACCCCTGCTACTCTCGGTCGCTCCTCCCCCCTCGCCACCGGCCCGGACCGCTCCTCTCCGGTGGTGGCACCCGCAGGTGCGGTTGACGCCCTCGCCGCCGTCCCTGGTCTCTCCCCCGCCACAGTCGCCGCCCTGGCTGCCGCCGGGCCGGCTGCCGTCACCTCCGCCCTTCGCGTGCTGGAGGCTTGCGCGGGGCAAAGGGCCGGTGGTAAGGGCCTGGCCACTGCTGGCCACGGCCTGGCCGCCGCTGGCCCCGGGCTGGCCATGGCCTGTCCGCTGTTGGCCATGGCCTGGTCGTGGCCGGCCCGGGTGTGGCCGCTGCTGGCCACGGCTTGGCCGGGCTGCCTCCCTCACCGGCCTCCACCGGTCGGGTCCCCGCCCGTGGCCTTGGCAGTGGTGCTGCTGTGGCAGTGACTTGCAGCCCGGCCGGCAGCCTGGTAGCCACGCCCTCCCGCCTCTCCGCCTGGCCGCGGCCCTTGGAGAGTCCGGGCTGCGACCTCCTCCCCGCTGCGGGTTCCCTGTCTCGTCTGGCACCAGTCGCGCTGGTGGGGATGGTCGAACCAGGCTCGGTGGAGCCATGCCCGTCCATCCCCTCCGCCCAGGAGCTTTGGCCACTTGAGGCTTCGGGCTCCTCCACCTCGGGCTCGTACTCCCTGGTGCCGCGTGGTCGCTCCCCCTCTCCCACCTTCTCAGAGCAGGTGCGGGCGGCCGACATCCCGGTGCCGGGGCGTACCCCCTCCCCGCCTCCACACCCGTCTCGGTCACTCCTCCGTGGTGCCCTCGCCCCGGTCGCCTCCGCCACAGCTGATCTTTTGTCGACAGTCGCTCCGCGGGCCGGGCTCACTTCCGCCAGAGGGATCCTAGGCAAGCGGCTGCTGTCCCCACCTTCGCCACCTCCGCCCCCTCCGCATCGGTGCACCAAGGCGGGGGGCAGCCGCGCTGGCCGTCCCACTGGGCCGCCCACGGCCGCACCCCGCCGCGCAGGGGGGCGGCCGTGCGGCCGCCACCGCCTCCCAACGGGCCCGCCCGGGGGCCCCGGGTGGACGCCGACGGCTTCGTCGAGGTGCGGTCGCATAAGCAGCTGCATGCAGAGCAGTCGCTACCGCCATAGCCGCCTCCACCCTCGTCCTCCGTCCCCACGGATTTGGTGGGGAAATGCTTCAATTGCTTTGGGGAAGATCACATCGCCGCCCCTTGCCCCCACGCTCCACACTGCTTCCGGTGCCACCAGCTCGGCCCCCACAAGAGCTCGTGCTGGCACCCGAAGGTTTGCCTGGGGGGGTGCCGCCCCCTCCACCGCTTCCCGCGTGAGCCACCGCCGGTGCCCCGCGTTCGGTGCCGCAGATCGCCGTCCTCCGCCGCCACCCCCTCCTCCGCCGGCGCCCATGGGGCACCCCTCGTGTCGTCTGCGGCTCGAGGTGTGCATCGTTCCTCGACTCCCTGATGTCATGGCGAACAAGGTCGTTTTGGAGCGCGCTCTGGTCGCGGGAACTCGTCCGTTCGCCTCTACCGTGGACGTTGCTGCCTACCTCACCGGTCGCTTTGGTGTTCAGCCGGGGTCGTTCATGACCTACCCCTACCACCCAGAGGACTTCCTCATCATCTTCCAGGACTCCTCTGTGATGCTGCGGGTTCTCTAGGAGCCCATCCTGAACGGGCCCCTTCGCCTCACCTTCCGTCGGTGCCAGCGGGAGAACTGGGCGGTCGACGCACCGATGTGCTACCAGGTGCAGGTGGGCATCAAGGATGTGCCTACGCACCTGTGGCTGCATACCACGGTGCAGGACGTCCTCGGCTCCTCCTGTGCAGTCATCACTCTGGCTCCTGAGTCCGAGTCGAAGGCCAACCTCAAGGAGCTCTACGTCCTGGCAGGCTGCATCGACCCGGACCTGATCCCGGTGCAAAAGGACATGCTGGCGCCGATCGAGTTCACCGGGATGGGGGCTACCTAGCCCTGTCTTCACTACCGGGCGATGATCGACATCATCGAGATCATCGACACTCAGGCTCCCCCGGCTGGCGGTGCTTCCTAGTCGGGAGGGCCGGATGGTGTCCCCTCTGGTACTTCTGGTCGCTCTTCTGCTCCCCCACCGCCGGGACCCTCGGCTGTCGGAGGCGCCGCCCCTCCGTCATGGGCCTCGATGGAGGGGCCTCCCCGCGCGTCTGGCGGACAGTCTGGTCGTGCCGTAGGAGGGGGGCAGGGACCCGCCTGCTGGGGTGCCCCCACCTCTGCTCCTCCGCTCGTCCCTCCGGCTCCCTCCTTCCCCTACTGGGCGCTGCAGGGCATTCACTGCCCGCTGGTCGTCCCGCCTTGGTCGTCTCGCCTTTCGGTCGCTGCTGCGCGTCGCTCGTGCCGTGACCTCCTCTGCTCGGGCGGAGCATCGACCTGCGGCTGAAGTATGCACGCCGACGGTGGCGGCCCCGCTCGCTCGGGCCTCCTCGGCCTCCTCTTCTGTTCCGGTCGCGCGGCACCATCTCCCGATCGAGAGGCCGCGGCCGGAGCACCTCCCTCCCCTTCGTGAGTCGACACAGCCCAGGGGCTTCACCGACGACCTGATGTTGCTTGAGGTGGCAGTCTTGGTCACACCTTGCGGGTCACCTTCGCGTGGCAGGGCCGATGCTGCGGAATTGGCCGTCGCCGGCCACGGCCTGCCAGACGCTGGCCTCTGCCCGGCCGCTGATGGCCGCGGCCAGGCCACCGCTGGCCGCAGCCTGCCCGCTGCCGGCCTGGGCACCGCTGGTCTCGGCCCAGGCTCTGCTGGCCGCAGCCTGGCCCCTACCGGCCGCAGCCCGGCCGCTGCCGGCCGCAGCCCGGACGCTGCTGGCCCAGCCTAGCCGCGGCTGGCCACGACCTGGCCGTAGCCGCCGCGTTCCGGGAGGATGACTCCTCTTTGGTCACTCGCTCACCCGCCTCCGCGCACGTGGTGCCGGTGGCGGACGTCTTCCGCAGGTTACCCTCCCCCTGACGGCTCCCCGGCTGCTGTTGCAGGATGGTTTCGTGGGGGACCCTCGGTCCGACTCCTCCCCTGTGGTCGCCCCTTCTTTGCTCCGGTCGCCTCTTTCGGCGACCTCTGGGTCGTGCCCTACTCCTCCTCGGCACCCACCCGACGTCTCCCCGGTGGCCGCGGAGCTGCCTCCTTCCTCCCAGACTCCGGGACGCACCCTTCTCCCACTTCTGTAGCTGAGGGACCCTCCCAGGGCGACCTCGAGTCCCTGGTCGCTGACTTCTATGCCTTCCTGCAGACGCCACCTCCGCCTCCGGTCCTGGGCGCCCCGCGCCGTCACAGGGTGAAGGTCTGCCCTCCGCTCGCTACACTTCATCGCAGCTGTCGCCTCGCCGCGGTTTCGAAGGCCCGAACCCGGTCACCGCAGGGCAGAACCTGCTCATGCGGAAGCTGGGGGTCGTCGGGCCACACGAGGCGCCAGTCGCTGACGCGTTCCAGCGATACACTAGGCTCTTCACGGTGGGCCTGTTTGAGGAGCACTGCCGAGCTATCGAGAGCTCTTCAGTGCTCAGGTCGAGGGGTCATTCCAGTGCTTCGTGCTCGAGGACGACGAGTTCCAAGCGGTAGTTCGCGAGCTCTTCCCCGAGGAGCAGCTGGTCGTCGACGCGCAGACCTGAGTCTGCGTTTGTCGCGTGGTCGTATTTTTCAAAAATAGTTTCAATGGATGTAAACCTAGCTGTCTGGAATGTCCGTGGGCTCAACCAGCATGCTAGACGCTCGGCGGTCCACGAGTTGGTAGCGTCTGAGCGTGTCTCTCTTCTTTGTCTACAAGAGACTAAGCTCACGGTTGTACCCCCTCCGTTATGCTTGATATGTTAGGCCTCGATTTTGATTATGTTGCGTTGCCGACGGTGGGCAGCCGCGGTGGAATTCTGGTCGCTTGGCGCAAAGACACATGGATCGTCTCCACCCCTCCCTTGGCCTTCACCACGTCACGGTGAAGGTCGTGCTACTCTCCGCACCCTCTCAGTTTTGGTGGCTCTCGTCTGTTTACGGGCCGCAATCGGATGCAGATAAAGTCTCCTTCCTCGCCGAGCTTCGTGCCCTTTGTCCCATGTTATCTGGACCGTGGGTTCTCTGCGGAGACTTTAACCTCATCTATCGGACGGCCGACAAAAACAATGGCCGCCTTTTACATAGGATGATGGGTCGTTTCCGCCGTTTCCTCAATGACCTCGAACTTCTTGAGCTCCACCTCCAAGGTCGTCTCTTCACCTGGAGCAACGAGAGGTCACACCCTACACTTGAGCGTATTGACAGAGTCTTCGTCTCCATGGACTGGGAGCTTCTTTTCCCTTCCTCTGCTCTGCATGCTGTCTCTTCCAGGTGCTCGGATCATGCCCCCTTCTCCTCCTTCTCGACTGCGGGGTCTACTCCAAGAGACGCTTCACCTTCCAGGCCTTCTGGCCGAAGGTGGAGGGTTTCTTGGACACTGTTAAGGCGGTTTGGTCGGGGCTGCGCCTAGATGCGGACCCGTTACGTATGATCGATCACCTGCTTCGTGAGACAGCAAAGGCGCTGGCAAAATGGAGCTCCAAGGTGATCGGTAGCATTCGCTTGCAGATCCAGATTGCCAAGGAGGTCATTTTCCGGCTAGAGGTCACACAGGATTCACGGTCGCTCTCTCCTGAGGAGCTATCTTTACGGCATTTCCTCAAGCTACGCTACCTAGGTCTGACTTCGTTGCAGCGACCGATCGCTCGGCAACAGTCTAGCCTTAGGTGGCTCCGTGAGGGGGACGCTAACACTAAACTCTTCCACCTCCATGCCAACCACCGCAGAAGAAAAAATTTCATCCCCTCCCTTCTGGTCGATGGTTGCCCTGTCTTTCGTGAAGATGAAAAGGCCGCGACAGCCTTTGTTTACTTCGACATGATTCTTGGCACCAACCACGAGCGTTCCTGCACCCTCGACTTCGAGGAGTTGGGCCTCCTGCGGTTGGAGCTCGAGGACCTCGCCCTCCCCTTCTCTGAGGCCGAGATCTGGGAGGTTGTCAAAAATCTTCCATTGGACAAGGCCCCTGGCCCGGACGGATTCACGGGTCGCTTCTATAGATCTTGCTGGTCGATCATCAGGGGTGATGTGCTGCGGGCATTCAACGCTCTCTCTAACCTGGATTTCTGTAGCTTCCACCATCTGAATGGTGCTCTCCTCACGCTCTTACCCAAAAAACCGGACCCGGTCGCTCTCTCAGATTTTCGCCCCATCAGCCTAATTCATAGCTTTGGGAAACTTTTTTCCAAAGCAGCGGCTAACCGTTTCGCCCTGCACCTTTCTTCTCTAATCTCACCCAACCAAAGTGCTTTTATAAAAGGTCGCCTCATACATGATAACTTCCGCTACGTTCTTGGCACGGCCAGAACGCTCTCTAGTCGAAAGCTTCCTAGGATCATGTTCAAGATTGATCTAGCAAAAGCCTTCGACTCGGTCGGCTGGGTTTTTCTTCTCGAGCTCCTTTTGGCAGTCGGCTGCCCACGCACATGGACTAACTGGATCTCGTTTATTTAGTCCACCGCTAGCACCAGAGTTTTGTTAAATGGTGTCCCTGGGCAGCGGATCTGCCATGGTCGAGGCCTGCACCAGGGAGACCCCCTCTCCCCCATGCTCTTTGTGTTGGTCATGGAATGCTTCCATGCCTATTTCCGCAAGGCGGAATCCCGTGGTCTCTTGCTGGACCTAGGGAGGAACATCCGCTTTGGCGCCTCTCTCTATGCAGATGATATGGTCGCCTTCTTCTCTCCGGTCGAACTTGACCTGCGGTTCATCAAGGCGATGTTGTCGCTCTTCGAGAGCACTGCTGGCTTGGCGGCAAACTACTCCAAGAGCCAGGTCTACCCCATCAACTTCTCTGAGGATCACTTGTCATTGGTTCGCTCTATCCTCTCCTGCACCATCGCTGACTTCCCTTGCACATACCTTGGGGTACCTCTGGTCGATAAGGTCGCCAGGCGCCTGCCTCCCTGGCAAGGTAGACTGTTGAGTCGCAGTGGTCGCCTCGTCCTCGCCGAGTCAACCCTCTCTGCCATCCCGGTGCATATCTCCTTGGCGATTTCCATCTCCCCTTGGGCTCTGCGCGCGGTCGAAACTCTCATCCGCGGCTTCCTCTGGTCCGGCACAGAGGTGGCCTCGGGCGGTCGCTGTCTGGTTGCTTGGGTGAATGTCACCTGCCCCACACACTGCGGGGGTCTCGGTCTCCCCAACCTCCGCGCATTTGGCACGGCATTGCGCCTGCGTTGGCTTTGGTTGGCGCGGACCGACCCGGACCAGACGTGGGCGGCGTTCTGTTTCCCGGTGGACCGTGCATCACAGACTTTCTTCGACGCCTTCGTATCTGTGGAGGTGGGGGACGGTGCCCGCGCACTGTTCTGGGAGGACAACTGGATCTCCGGGTGCTCTATCAAGTCCTTGGCACCCAACCTCTGGGCCGCGGTCTCACCGAGGGTGCGTCGGTCCCGCACAGTCGCTGAGGCCCTACAGGTGGGGGTGGTAGGGATACTTTGGGTCACAGACATCACCCACGCTCGGACTGTGCAGGTGGTCTTGCAGTACCTTACTATCTGGGAACTACTGCAGTAGGTTAGGCTCACGTCGGAGCCTGACAGATTCATCTGGAAGTGGTCGCCTAGCGGGGTTTACTCTTCGGCTTCGGCCTACTCCGCCCTCTTTCTTGGTCGTGTTGAGATCCTCGGAGCACGCCAGATCTGGAAGGTACATATACCGGGGAAGTGCAAGTTTTTCGCCTGGCTGGTCTTGCACGGCTGTTGCTGGACCTCTGACCGCCTCCACCGTCACGGGCTCAGGGATTCGGACACATGCGCTCTGCGCTCAGGAATCTGAAACGATGGATCACCTGATTGTGGACTGTGTCTTCAGCAGAGAGGTCTGGTTCTTGGCACTCCGACACATTCTCCTTCAGAACTTATCTCCGGACCGCCCGGTGAGGTTCGCAGAGTGGTGGTGCTCCGCTAGGAAACAGGTCGCTAAGGCGCGAAGGAAAGGCTTCGACTTCTTCGTCTGGCTGATCGCTTGGTCGCTTTGGAGGGAGCGGAACAAGCACGTTCACAACAAGGAAGCCCTCATGCCGGTGACGCTAGTGCCGGCGATCCTGGATGAGGCTAAGTCTTGGGCGCGCGCCGACTTCCTCCCGCTAGCTAGGCTGTTAGGTGTCCGCCCCATGAGGGCGGTATAAGCTTCTTTCTTTTGGTTTGGCTTCGTACCTATATGTAACCTAAACCGGCAAACTTTTTTCTTCTCTCTTAATGAAAAACGTGATTTGCACGTCTTAAAAAATATATAATCAGGCGAAATCGGAGCTATTTTTCTGATCCGAGCTAGCTAGGGCGGCGACCGAGACTGGAGAAAGACCTGAATGAAAAAAGATACTCCATATAGCCTCCTCTTCTGCTGATCTTCTCACATGGAGCATGCAGAATTGCAGATCACCAGCCAGATGCTGGGCTGCTGGCTCATACAACATGTTGATGCTGATTGGCCGGCCGATCGGATCAATAGATAATCTTCTAATACTATTAATATTTATGCACGAGTCAAGCGACCTACTAATATTCAGTTTGCGTGGTCGTTGGATCGATCCACACGCCGCGGATGACACGCACGATCATCACCTCCTCCCCTGCATGTCGGTGAGATGCTGCTTGCTGGAAGAGCTCCCGCCTCTTCCCTCGTGGAGCACACGGCTCGTGCAACATGGCGCCCATGATTGGCCGATCGGATCAATAGATAATCTAATACTATAATGGTCAACTCTCCGAGAACAACGTGAACGCGACATCTTGCATCTCCAATAGTTCCCCATCTTTAGTTGTCATTCTTTTTTTAATCATTTATCTTAAGTTGAGAAAAAACCCTCCGCGTGTGTATATATGCGCACGCCGATCATGTGTCGCATCACTGTTTAGGATTAGAGGTTGGGGTTGTTGAGACTTTCATAGATGACCTAAATAAAAAGATCACCCAGAGGTCATCGGATCGACGGTGGAGGTGGTCGAAATGGCGATGAGGGAGCATCTTGAAATTTGTTATTTTTGTGTAAATTTTTCAAAATGATTTTGAATTCCAACTTTTGCGATGTAATACATCTATGAACATGCCAACTTTTTTCTTCTTTCAGAACTTTAAAGTTCTTTTTTAATGAATTGTCGCAACTTCCAATATTTGTGCCGGAGTCAAACCACAATCAAATAGACATCTCTCTCACGGAGCATGTATAGTCGTTGTCGAGAGGAAAATGGTGGCAATATATATAAGGAACAGATTATGGATAATAAAGCCAAAAATGACAGTACAACCGGAGATGAAAGGCAATTGTGTACAGCCTCGACAGTTACACTTATCATCTGTTGGACTTAGCCGCATACATATCTTTCACGAGAGAGTGAAAAGTGTGGAAATCCTCACTCATGATGTTGATGTCCTACCTCGGGGCACTGGAGTAAAAACCAAAGGCACTTACAATGCAGACTCTACATAGAGTCTAAGAGCATTTATTACCTCGAAGTTATTATAGACTTGGAGTCTAAATAAGACTTGGAGTCTTGATTTTTTTTCCCTCTCTCTTCCATAAATATACTGCCACATAAGCGTTACATCAGCAAAATGAAATAAATATGAAAATAATAAATATACTCAGACTCTATGGTAGAGTCTGGGTTGGAAGTGCCCTAAACAGACAAGTCTTAGCCATCTGTGTTCGTCGTCTTCCATAACATGAATCACAGGTTCTAATGAGTGATTAGCCGATGAGCAGTCATTGCAAAGATTGGCAAGATTACATTGACCCGTTAAATAGTGTGTACTCCCTCTGTCCTGAAATATAAAGCACTTTGATTTGTCCTAAGTCAAACTAGTTTAAATTTGACCAATTTTATAGTGTCGGTGTCCGGATTAGCTCCGGCACTAACTAGTGAATTGCGCTGTGATTTGTCTCTCGATGGTCGGGGCAAATGCTAACACAGGGACACAGGTTTATCCTGGTTCCGGCCACGAGACCGTACGTCCAGCAGAGTGTGCGTGAGCACTGTATTATATTGCACTAGGGTGCTTGCAGAGGGGGCTACAAGCAAGACGGGAGAGGAGACGAGCCCTCCAAGTCCCTGGTAGCTAGGATTATTGAGGCAAAGTGCTAATATCATGGAGTGTGTGAGCGGTGGTGTGTGGGCGATTGAGCGAATGGAGCGTATATGCGGCGTGCTCGCGGCTGGGCATCTGCCTCCTCCTTTTATAGGCCAAAGAGGGGCAGTTACAGGGGTGCCGCATAGTAAAATGTACAGCGACTGGGTACTGGCGAGCGTGGCTCCAGGGATCATCGTCCTCACGAATCCTTGCCCTGGCGCAGGTTGATGGCGAGCTCCGGCTTCCGCGGGCGTCGTGGCGGCTCCTGTGCTTGTATAGGAGTGACTTCGAGGGGTAGCTTTGACCGGGATCTGCGCCCAGTCTTCGTCCGTATGTCTTTCGAGGGTGTGTTCATGCCCGTTCGAGGGCTCCGTCGTGGGAAGAAGGACGGAAGCAGGCAGCACAGGGCCGTGTGAGGACCAGGTGTGTCCGAAGACCAGTGGAGGGTCGCTCCTTAGTGATGAGTGATTGACAACATTGTGTGGACTGATGCTTGGCTAAGTGTGCAGGTACAGGTTGCGGCTTGACTCGTGTTGGTGCAAGTGAAGAACAAGCGCGAAAGGCCTTAGCCGTGGTGGTCTCCGGGTGATGGAGAGGAAAGTAGGCTTGGTTCGATGGACCCAGTGGCCGATGGGGTCAAGTGCGAGCTGTGCGGTGCAAGACTGGCGGGCTGAAGTCGTGAACATGGGCCGGTGCAAGGTAGTGGATCAAGCCGAAGCTTGCATGCGGAGTTTGTTGGTTTGCCCACAAAACCATCGGTGGACGGTTTCTTGGTTTGGGCCGCAAAACCAAGTCGGAGGCCCGATGCGACGGAGACAGTGATCCGGGAGCGTCGGGAAGCTTCGAGGCGGGGGGCACGTGGCGTGATCACGGGGCTTGCGTCGAGGCTAAGCAAGTCCGCGGTGGAAGCGTGTCCGCTCGATGAAGACTTGACCATATTGCCCCTGAGGGGGGTGTATCTTCTATTTGATTTGTAGGGGTAGCGTGGTCATTTGCCTCCTCCGGTGGACCTCGTATAAATAGCGGAGAGGTGGATGGCATCTCTCTCTCTCTTGGACACTAGGGTTTCCTCCCCCGGTAGATTGCTCTGAACTGCTTGTTTTTCCTCTGCTTTCCTTAGGCTAGATTCTTGTATAGACTCTGACCTCTGGATGTATGGAAGCATTCGGTGTTGCGGTGATCTCCTAGTCCTCTGTGATTTTCGTGTCATTTTCGGGGCTATTTTTGGGGAGTTTCGTTCTTCGCTCGATTCGTGGATTTGAGGGTGTTTCTTCTCAGATTTCCTTGAGGGGATCATGGGTGGATGCCTTGCGCATCTTTGTGTGTGATCTTGACCCCTCAAATGCTGGGAAACACCTTCGATTCGTGCGTCTTTGTTTGGAGCCTGAGTTCTTGGTGGTGGTTCGTGTGATCCGCGATTCCCGGTGATTTAGGGAGTCCGAGCTCGAGCTTTTTTCTGTTCTGTTCGAGCTTGGCGAACGGTCCGCGATGCCCGTGCGGACGGTCCACGAGGCCCAAGAAGCGTTGATGTTCTTCATGTTCTTCGCGAGTTCTTGAGCGCTCGAGTTTCGATGTGTTGAGTTGTTTTGGTCCGGTGGCAACAAGTTTGGCGGACAGTCCGCGAGGTAGGCCCGGACGGTCCGTGACGGTCGGACGGTCCGCAATGAACTGTCAGACAGTCCGTTTTTCCCCGGTGCGCCCCTGGAGGTTCGGGTTGCTTTTTCAGACGTTCCGCCGAGACCTGACGGACGGTCCGCGTAGTCATCGCGGACGGTCCGCCTGGTCCTCTCGGACAGTCCGCCAGGAGCTTTCGCAGAGTTGCTCTAGGTGTTTGATTCTTGTCTTGTGCTTTCGCTCTTTGCTTCTAGGCTTGTCTCTAGGACTTGTAGGCTTGTGCGTGCCTTGTCTAGAGGTTCTTTGGTGTGTGTGAGTACTCGGAGTGGCAATCAGGGTATAGGCCGAGTTCGACCTTCGAGAAGAATTTTTATTGGCTCCCATTCACTCCCCCCCCTCTCTGGTCGCCTATTCAGTTCTTCACCGTGGAGTCACACCGACCTGTCCGCATAGGGCCGCGCAGCACTTGCACAACAACGGGGATGGCCGCACAACATCGGCCTATCCGCACAGGCCCGCGCAACACCTGCACAGCGATGGTGATGGCCGCACAGTGCCGGAGTTGGTAGACAGGACTCGGCCCACATCATCTGTGTGGCAGCGTCGGCTAGCGTGTACACCTGGTCGCCGCTCGTACACCTTTCGAGGGTGCTCCCATACCCGTTCGAGGGTCTCGCCATGGGAGGAGGATGGGAGCAGGCGGCATAGTGCCACGGAGTGACGCCGGCCTGTCCGCAATGGGCCGCACAGCACTCGCATAGCGACGGGGATGGCCGCATAGTGACGGAGTTAGACGCGCAGAGCCCCAGGCCGTTTCAGTCGCGCGGTGTGGGAAGGGATTCACCTTTGACTTTGGCGTCCCGCAGCAGATCTGGGCATTAAATGCTCTTGTCAGGCGAAGCAGACGGGTGGGGTGCCATCGGTCGAGGGGCGCCCTCGAGCGAGGCGGAATTCGACATTCGCTCGAGGGGGGCCGAGACCCTCGAGCGAGGCGGAGCTTCACTCGAGGGGGCCGAGACCCTCGAGCGAGGTGGAACTTCGCTCGAGGTGGCCGAGACCCTCGAGCGAGGCGGAACTTCGCTCGAGGGGGCCGAGGCCCTCGAGCTAAGCGGAGACGGGTTGCGTGAGTGGGCACCCTCGACGGAGGGGCTCGGGCGACTACTGGGCCATAGTGGGCCGTGGGCCCTGTACACGCTTTGTCCCCTTTTTGGTCCACGAAGGTCCTTGGTGATTTGCATTTTACGAGAGTGATTATCCCCTTGTTTACGGGACCCTTTATGACCATCCCTGACAGTAGCCCCCGAGCCTTTGCTGGAATGGGGATGAGTTCCGCAAAGGTTGGTGGTCCCAAGGTGGTGTTCTCAGGTGCTCTGCATGGGATTCTCCCCTTTGAACATGTGTGAATTTCCGTGGGGGTGCGCTAGCGAACCCGAGGGTGTAGCCCCTAAGGCCTTGCAGGACTGTGTATACTCGTGCAAGGGTTACAAGCATTGAGTGACAGGCTTGCTTCGCGTTTGTTTCGGCCGGCCTCGGTGATACGCGGGTTGAGCAGCGCCGAACTTCGTCCGGAGCGTCCTCCGGATGGTTTGCTTTAATTGTTAGGGGATTGACCCTCCACAAGTTCTCACAACCGCGTGATGTGTTCATAGGGTGTGGTCGTAATGCGAGGAGTCCCCGAGCCCTGGCCCAGGTAGGGACAATCAGGTAAAGTCCTCGACTTTGTGCAACGACCCTTGTCTCCCTTTCGTAGGGAGGAGGGGTGAGGCGATCCATGCTTCCCTCGAACGGGCTGCGAGTCATGGACGCCTCGGTGAGCTGTTAATGGATAGTTCAAGTGGGCGTCTGTGCCCCGTTCGATAAGGGTCGGCTCGTGGTCCGGAGACACATCCATGAGAGCGCTCGCAAAGGTTTGTTAGGCAGGGCTCGGTCCCATTCGATAGGGGCCGAGGGCGCGGAAGCACTCCCTCAATGGGATCCCTCGACTAACTGCCTTCGTCTGGCCTTGAACACGACATGTGGGGTGCCCCGAACTTCACATTCGGGGATAGGCTCGATCACGCACGCCTTGATCATTCCAGACTCCATTGATCTGAATTGCCAGTTCGAACCCTCCGCGGGTCAGGTTTCGAACCCTTGATCAGTAGGGCCTTGCAGGGAGCGCCACGCGTCCCCGTCTTTGCGCATCTGTGGCGCCTGTTGAACCCTCATTAGGCCAGGCTTTGAACCACTGATCAGTAAGGGCCTTACTATGAGGTGTATCTGTGGCGCCTATCGTACCCACGGTGGGTCAGGCCTCGAGCCACTGATCAGTAAGAGTTTAGAGGGGAAACACAGGACGCCCCTCGGACTTTGCGTTTGAGGGTAGGCTCGAGTGAGCGCGTCCTGGCCGTTCCTGGTTCCCTCGATCTGGGGCGCTCATCAAACCCTTTCAAGGGGCCAGGCCTCGAGCCCCTGATCAGTAGGATTCGAGGGGTCTTCCTTACCTTGGAAGGAACCCCAGGCACTTGGTCTTCGGTCGTGGACCGAATCGTGGCCACGCGCGCGTGGTCGTGGCTGACGTGGCGCGGAGTGGGCGAAGTGGGCGCGTCTTTTTAGGTGAGGTGGCGTGGGCGGCGGGCGGTTTCAAAGTGACTTGCCACAGTGTTCCCGGTTTTACCGCGCCGCAATAATCACCGCCGCGCACGCGCGTGTTGGTTTCGGGGCGGTGGGGCCCTGCTGTCAGCGACAGGTGGCACCCACCGCATTTACTGCGGTTGCCCGCCGCGCCTGCGGCTATCTTGTTCCCTCCCTACTCTATAAAATAGGAAGTGTGGGGAGGGGATTTTTTACCTTAGCCATTTGCAATCGCCGCTCCCACTCTCACCTTCCTCCGCATCCTTGAGCTCCATCGCCGTAGATCTGTGCGTGTGTCTGCCCCGCTTCCATTCAGCTCCCCACTCCCTTCTTCCCCAGCCATGGTTCAGATGGGTGATGTTGTGGCATGGAGCTCGTCGACCATGGACGAGCACTCCCTGCTGGGGCTCGTCGCTGATGAGCAGCTGTCAGGGATCACCGACTAGGCGAGGCCGGAGTGGATCGTGCCGCCGGTGTCGCATCGGTGCCGAACACGCTGGCAGGTTACGTTGTGAGCTTCGCGCGCTTGCATGAGCAGGGATTCAACGCCACGGCGAGCAAGGTCATGCGGGGTCTGTGCAACCACTATGGGACGGAGCTCCATAACTTCGCCCCCAACACCATCTCGCAGGCGGCGACTTTCATTGCCGTTTGCGAGGGATTCTTAGGAATCGAGGCGCACTGGGACCTGTGGGTTCATCTGTTCTATGGTGAGCTCCACACGGTCACCGGTGGGGCGAAGGGGTTGCGCAGGCCCGTTCACGCCGGCGGCCTCACGTTCATGGTGCGAGAGACTAGGAAGCACCTGTACCTGCCCTGCACCATGATGTCAAATAACACCGACTGGGAGAAGGGTTGGTTTTATCAGCGCAACGACGGCACCGGGCTCCCGCCATACACCGGGAAGGTGCTGACGGAGCGGCCGGATGAGTGGGTGCACAGTGTCCCCCCCGTGAGGCAGAGGAAGCTTGGGCCTTTCACCGATGCCCTGCGCACATTGGTGGAGGCCAGGCTGACTGCGGCGGCCGTCATCGCGAACTTCCACCGACGGTGGGTGGTCCCGCTTATAGAGAGGGTGCTCCCCATCTTCGGGATGACGGAGGGCACGGGCCCCGCGGCCCTGGCGGGCTCGCGGATGTTGGAGGAGCCGCTCCTTTAGGCATACGCGACCACGAGGGGTGCTGACGGAGCGGTCAGATGAGTGGGCGCACGGTGTGTCCCCCCCGTGGGGCAGAGGAAGCTTGGGCCTTTCACCGACACCCTGCGCACATTGGTGGAGGTCGGGCTAACTGCGGCGGCCGCCATCGCGAACTTCCACCGGCGGTGGGTGGTCCCGCTTATGGAGAGGGTGCTCCCCATCTTCGGGATGACGGAGGGCGCGGACCCAGCGGCCTTGGCGGGCTCGCGGATGTTGGAGGAGCCGCTCCTTTAGGCGTACGCGGCCACGAGGGGTGCTGACGGAGCGGTCGGATGAGTGGGTGCACGGTGTGTCCCCCCTGTGAGGCAGAGGAAGCTTGGGCCTTTCACCGACGCCCTGCGCACATTGGTGGAGGCCGGGCTGACTGCGGCGGCCGTCATCGCGAACTTCCACCGGCGGTGGGTGGTCCCGCTTATGGAGAGGGTGCTCCCCATCTTCGGGATGACGGAGGGCGCGGACCCCGCGGCCCTGGCGGGCTCGCGGATGTTGGAGGAGCCGCTCCTTTAGGCGTACGCGGCCACGAGGGCGAAGCGCGCGGTGGAGACCAGGAAGATGCGATGTGACGACGACGACCTGTGGTCGTTCAAGATGTGCCCTGAGGAAGGCTATCTTCGATTGGTAAGAAATTGTTCCTCGCTCCGTCCGCCTTAGTTTGATCAGCTGGGAAGAGCCATCCGTTCTAATCGTTGCCACGATGACAGGGATTAAGCCGCTCGGCCCACCTGTAGGAGCCCCCCACACCTAATTCTCGCGCAGATAACCACGCCAAGCAGTAGTGGCAGAAGGCGTAGAAGGACGTGGACAAGGAGACGAGGAGGAGGAGGCAGGCGCGCAGGGACGTGTACGACGAGGAGTACCTACGGTGGGAGAAAGAGGGTGTCTCCCCTCCGATGACCCCGGAAAACACACCAGAGCCAGATGACGACAGCGACAACGGGGAGGTGCCCGCCACGGAGGAAGAGGAGGAGGTGCCCTCGACCTCGACGGCGAAGGGCAAGGAGCTCGTCGAGGCCGTGCCTTTCGTTGGCGCGGGTTCGCGTCGCGCCCACCTCCGTGGCGGGCGCGGTGTCCCTTGGTGAGGGCGCGTCATCGAGGGGTCTACCCGGTTCGGGGGGTGCACAGCCCCCGAGCTCTTCAAAGAAACGCAAGCGGCAAGTGTTCGTCCAGCGGTAAGGCGTGCCTTGATCTTCCACGTTGCTCGATTTGTTGGTTGGTTTGTTGATTTTCTTTTCCTCTTTCTACCAGCTGGACGGGTGTGCCCGCTGTCCCCACGCTCGCGCACGCCAAGGCGCTCAAGGTAGGGGTGCACGGTGCGCCGTGCGCAACAGGGCCCCGCTCGGCGAGGGTGCCGCGATCAGCGGTGGCGGTCGCGGCGACCCTTCGGGCGGCGGTGGAGGGAGGGGCCGAGCGGGGGAGGCAGGAACTCCGCGCCGCCGGCATGAGGGTCGAGGGCCGTTCGAGGGATGCAACCCCTGTTGGTGGTGAGGAGGTGGAAGTAAAACCGGGATCTGGACCTATGTTCGGGGCGTTATTGGTGCAGCCTGATGGTCGGGTTGTGCTGCCGGCGCTGGTGGCCGACGCTAGAGTGGAGCAGAGGGCCGGTGCATCTACGTCGCGCCAGCCCGGGTCCCCTGAGGGCCTCGACATGTGGGACCTGGCGCTCGATCAGCACGGGCTCCCAGACAAGCTGGTGTGGGATGCGGAGGCAGAGAAGGTCTTGTGGCAGGAGTCCGACCAAATCGGTGCCTCCTTGCAGCGCGCCCTTCACAACGCCTACAAGCTCCACACAGGCAGGGCCCTCGAGGTTTTCTGAGTAAGTGTGTTTGCGTCGGTGTCATCTGGTTTTCTTTCTTCGCTCTCTCGTGTGTTTCATCTGGCCCCCTTTCTCCTTTTGGCAGCAACTTCAGGAGCAAGCGGGGGAGAAGGTCTCCTACATCGCTGACATATATGCCCACCTTCACCAGCTCAAGCTGGCGAATGACGAGCTGGGACCAGAGGTGACCTGGCTCCAATCCAAGGTGGAGGCGCTGCAGGCAGACGTTTGCACGCGCCAAGACGCCCTGCTCCACGAGGAGCAGGAGCGTGACACTCAAAGAGCCGCGGCGGAGCAGAGGGCCAAGGAGGCCGAGCAGTTGGGCGCTGCACTCCAGGGGAAGGAGGAGGCGCTGATGGTAGTGAAGGGAGCGCTCTAGCAGGAGCGCGTGAAGCTCAGTGAGGTCCGGCACACTGAAGGACTCGGCCCAAGTCGAGGTGCAGGCACAACTCCGGCGGGAGCGCGCGACCCTCGAAGAGGCGCAATCTCGGTGGGCCTAAGCCGAACAGAAGGCCCAGGAGGCCGAACAGCTGGGCGCCGCTCTCCAGGAGAAGAGCGAGGCGCTGACGGCGACCGAGAGCCAGCTTCAGCAGGAGCGCGCGGCGTACGGGGAGGTGCAGACCCAGCTCCAGCTGGAACGCACGGTGCTCGGGGAGGCGAGGTCCACGCTCGAACAGCAGGACGCGAAGGTCACAGCGGCGGGCACTCAGCTCTAGATCTGGCAGGTGGCGTCGAGCTGCTCACCGGGGCTCTGGTGCGGGAGAGCTGCGTCGTCGAGGCCTTGCGGACCACCGTCGAGGAGAGGGACGCTTCGGTTCTGCAGCTGTAGCAGGAGGCCAGTGTCGCGCAGGCAGAGCTCGAGAGAGAGAAGGGGTGGACTGAGGGTAAGTCGTAGCCCCTAGCGCCTTCGATCATTTTAGGTTTGCCAAGATCCGTCCTGACATTCCTTTTTGTGTTTCAGAGTTGCGGAGAGCTTTGGCGGACTCATCGGTGTAGGCGGAGGCCCTTCAGGTCGCCTATACAAAGGCTCAGGAGGAGTTCCAGTACCTGGAGGGTGCTGCTCTCGCCGTGTGCAAGGAGGTCGAGAGGGCCGTGGGTTCATCAGGCAGCACGCTGGCAAGTCGCTTAAGATCTTTGGGCGGCCGCGTCGTCGAGTGCTTGAAGGGCACCCCTCGACTCAGTGTCCAGAAGACCCTGGGTGTGATGTCTACCCATTACCTCGTCGACCTCGATGCACTGATAGCAAGCTACATCATCGCTGAAGGGCTTGATGACGACGACACGATCGCTGCCATCGATCAGGCTGAAGCTACCGCTGAAGGTTCTGCTGCGACGCTTGCTGCCCTGTTCGAGGACGAGCTCCTTCCTGACGCGGATGAAGGCGGAGATGCTGCCGCCTCAAGCCCTCGCGCACCCTGAAAGAGCTGGGTGTGGAAGCCCAAAGTTTGTATTTAGGATTTTGACCAAGTGCCTTTTGTGACAAACAGCACAATATCGAATGTATAAGTTTACTCGCAATTTGTTTTTGTGTGCTATCGTGTCTTCCTCGTGTCTTAGAGAGATTTCGGCCGGAAAGGTCGTATACATGAATAACTTAAGTGTAGGATAGTGAGGGGGATGTCGTATCCTCTTGGAGGCGTAGGCGGTCCTGCGATCTGACTGGCTCCAGCCTTAGTTAGCTCACGCCCCGCTTCTATCTTCCTAAGCATTCGAGGCATAATGCGTTAGCATTTTTGGACGAAAAAGGTTTGCAAAAAAATGGGACAATTGAGGAAGGTTGCCCCCCCCTGTTGTAGCCCCCGAGGGGGACCTTGCTTTATTTACAATTGCGAGGATGAGATGTGAGATATGTACAAAACGACATGGAAATTCATGGATAAAAGCAACGTAGCTGCTGAATGTTCCAAGCATTGGTGAAGACTTCGCCCTTTTCATTCGTGAGCTTGTACGTGTCGGGCTTGTGTACTTCGGCGATGATGTACGGCCCTTCCCACGGTGGCGTGAGCTTGTGTCGGCCTCGATTATCTTGCCGAAGCCTCAGCACCAGATCTCCCTTGTTGAGGTCTCGGTGTTGGACCTTCTCCACTTGATATCACCGGAGGGATTGCTGGTACTTTTTGAGTGTAGGATCGCCACGTCTCGGGCCTTGTCCACGCAGTCCAGCGAGTCTTCGCGAGCTTGCTGGTTCTGCTCCTCTTGATAGGCCTTGACCCTTGGGGACCCGTATTCCAAGTCTGTGGGGAGGATGGCCTCGGCGCCATAGACAAGGAAGAACGGGGTGAAGCCCGCGGCTCTGCTCGGGGTCGTTCTGAGGCTCCAGATAACTGAAGGTGGTTCCTGGATCCATTTCCGGCCAAACTTGTTAAGTTTGTTGAAAATTCTTGGTTTCAGGCCTTGTAGTATCATGTCGTTGGCACGTTCTACTTGGCCATTTGTCTATGGGTGTGCTATAGCTGACCAATCCACGCGGATGTGGTAGCTGTCGCAGAACTCCAAGAACTTTTTGCCCGTGAACTGGGTGCCGTTGTCGGTTATGATCGAGTTCGGTACCCCGAACCTGTGGATGATGTCCATGAAGAACAGCATGACCTGCTCGGACCTAAGGCTGCTGATGGGGCGGACCTCGATCCATTTGGAGAACTTGTCGATGGCCACCAACAAGTGGGTGAAACCCCTGGGCGCCTTCTGCAGGGGCCCGACGAGATCCAACCCCCAGACAGCAAATGGCCATGTGATGGGGATGGTCTGGAGGGTGTGAGCTGGGAGATGAGTCTTTTGGGCGTAGAACTGACACACTTCGCAGGTGCGCACGACCTCGTTGGCGTCGACGACCGCCGTGGGTGAGTAAAAGCGTTGACGGAATGCTTTGCCCACGAGGGTGCGTGGCGCTGCGTGGTGACCGTATTCGCTAGCGTGGATATCTCGAATCAGCTCACGACCCTCGGGAATAGAGATGCATCACTGCAAAATCCCCGAGGGGTTGCGCTTGTACAACTCCCTGATGATCGTGACGAAGGACTTGGCCTTCCTGGCGATGCGCCTTGCCTCGGTCCCATCCGGGGGTAACCCCCCCCCCCCGGTCGATCCAAGCGAGGTATTGGTCCGGCCAGTCTCGAGAGGGTGGGGCCTCGTCGATCTCCATCGCCTCAGCCTCATCCGCCAGAGACCCCTCGTGGTTCGAGGCCTCGAGTTCCCCCTTCGAGAGGTCCTCGTCCATGGGCTCGATGCCCGCGGCTTTCGAGGGGGTAGCCCCCGAGGCGTCTCCAGGAGCCTTGGCCGATTTGTTGCAATCGACGGAGGCCTCGGCGAGGTCGCGGGTGAAGACGTTCGGGGGAATGGTAATTCACCTCGACGCGATCTTGGCCAGCTCGTCCGCCTCTTTGTTGTACTTGCGCGTGATATGGTTGAGCTCGAAGCCATGGAACTTGTCCTCGAGCTTGCGCACCGCGTTGCAGTACACCTCCATCTTTTCGTCATGGCAGCTTGCTTCCTTCATCACTTGGTCTACGACCAACAGAGAATCTCCCCGGATGTCAAGACGCTTGATGCCAAGCTCGTTGACGATATGGAGGCCACTGAGAAGGGCCTCGTATTCTGCCATGTTGTTGGATGCGGGCAAATGCAAGCGCACCACGTAGCGCATATGTTCTCCGAGGGGTGAGACGAAGAGCAGGCCTGCGCCTGCGCCTGTTTTCATCACCGACCCGTCGAAGTACATGGTCCAACATTCGGCTTGGATCTGGGGTGGGGGCAGCTGGGTGTCAGTCCACTAAGCAACAAAATCCATCAAGACTTGCGATTTTATCACCTTTTGTGGCGCGTTGGTGAGAGTTTCACCCATGAGCTCCACTGACCACTTAGCTATTCTACCCGAGACGTCCTGGTTGTGAACTATCTCTCCCAGGGGGAAAGACGAGACCACGGTGACAGGATGGGCCTCGAAGTAGTGCCGCAGCTTGCGCCGTGCGAGCACCACCGCGTAGAGCAGCTTCTGGATCTGCGGATATCGCATCTTGGTTTCAGACAACACCTCGCTAATGTAGTACACCGGCCTTTGAACAGGCAAGGTGCGGCCCTCCTCCATTCTCTCCACGATGATGACCGTGCTACCACTTGGGTCGTTGCAGCTACGTAGAGATAGAGGAGCTCGCCATTTTGGGGTGGTGTCAAGATTGGAGCATGAGCGAGCGTCGCCTTCAGCTTGTCGAAAGCTTCCTGGGTCTCGGAGGTCCAAGAAAAGCGTTCGTGCTTCTTCAGGAGTCGGTACAAGGGTAAGCCCTTCTCACCGAGATGTGAGATTAAGCAGCTCAGAGCCGCCAGGCAGCCCAAGACCTTTTGCACCCCCTTTAGGTCTCGGATCGGTCCCATTCGTTCGAGGGCCGAGACCTTCTTAGGGTTGGGTTTGATGCCTCGCTGAGAGACAATAAATCCCAAGAGCATGCCACGCGGCACCCCAAAGACACACTTCTCGGGGTTTAATTTCACCCCACTCGCCCAAAGGCAATCAAACACAGCGCGAAGATCGTTCACCAGGTCGTCCGCCTTCCTGGATTTTACAACGATATCGTCGACGTATGCCTCAACGGTCCGCCCGATGTGATCCCCGAAGACGTGGAGCATACATCGCTGGTATGTCGCCCCGACATTCCGGAGACCAAATGGCATTGTGACATAACAAAACATACCAAATGGTGTGATAAAAGAAGTCGTGAGCTGGTCAGACTCTTTCATCTTAATTTGGTGATAACCGGAATATGCATCAAGGAAACATAAAAGCTCACATCCCGCAGTAGAATCTACTATTTGGTCGATGTGTGGCAAAGGAAAAGGAACTTTTGGACATGCTTTACTTAAACCAGTGTAATCTACACACAACCGCCATTTCTCATTCTTTTTCTTAACTAATACAGGGTTAGCTAGCCACTCAGGATTGAATACCTCCTTGATGAATCCGGTCTCTAACAGCTTCCGCAGCTCCTCTCCGATTGCCCGACGCTTTTCCTCGTCGAAGCATTGCAGGTGTTGCTTCACCGGCTTGGAATAAGGCTGGATGTCAAGGGAGTGCTCGGCGACCTCACGCAAAATGCCTGGCATGTCCGAGGGACTCCATGCGAAGATGTCGGCGTTGGTGCGGAGAAAGTCGACGAGCACCACTTCCTATTTGGGGTCGAGGGTGGAGCTAATCCTCAACGCCTTGCCCTCGGGGCACTAGCATCGAGGGGCACAGCCTTGGTGTGCTCAGCAGCCTCGAAGCTGCCCGCATGCTTGTTGGGGGAGTCGACGATGTCGTTGGCCATCTTCTCCAGGTCCGCCACGAGGGCCTCGTCGTGTGCGAGCGCTTCGGCGCGCTCGACGCACTCATAGGCGTGCTCGAACGACGGCCACACCGTGATGATGTCGTTTGGCCCCGACATCTTCAGCTTGAGGTAGGTGTAGTTCGGGACCGCTATGAACTTGGCGTAGCACAGGCGCCCAAGGATGGCGTGGTATGCTCCTCGAAATACCACCACCTCGAAGGTGAGGACTTCCTTGCGGAAGTTGCCCGGCGTGCCGAAGCAAACGGGCAGGTCGATCTGCCTGAGGGGTTGAACTCGCTTGCCCGACACGACGCTGTGGATCGGTGACTTGCTGGGGTGCAGCTTGTCCAGGCTGATCCCCATGAGCTCCAAGGTGGAGGAGTACATGATGTTGAGGTTGCTGCCCCTGTCCATCAACACCTTGGAGAATCGCGTGTTGCCGATGACGGGGTCGACAACGAGCGGGTACTGCCCCGGGTTTGGGATGTGGTCCGGGTGATCCTCGCGGCCGAAGGAGATGGTCTCCTCCGACCAGTCGAGATAGGATGGCACGGCCGGGTGAATGGAGTAGACCTCTCGACGCTCGCGCCTGCGCTGCCGGAATGTCATGTCCACCGTCGCCCCCCCAAAGATGAAGAACACGTTCTCTACCTGGGGGAAACCGCCACCGCCGCTGTCGCCTGCATCCTTCTTGGCGTTGTCTTCCTTCGTGTTGACGTGGTTGTACTACTTCCTGAGCATGTCGCATTGCTTGAGGGTGTCAGCGACTGGGTCTTGTGGTATGGGCACAGCTTCTTCAGCATGTCATCGAACACACCGGGCCCCCGAGGGGGCCTCGAGCCCGCTTATGAGCGGGGTCAACCGCGTGGACCTCGTTGGAGTCCTCGGCTTGCTCGTGAGCCTTCTTGCCCTGGGCCTTCTTTCCCTTCTTGCCTTGCTTATGCTTCTTTGTGGAGTTCTTGGGTTTGCTGCCCTCCGCAGGTGCATCCTCCGCTCGCTTGCCCTTCTTGTCGTCGAAGATCGCACCAACTGCCTCTTCTCCAGAGGCGAAGCTGGTGGTGATGTCGAACAGATCGTTCACATTGTCGGGATGGTTCCGCCCCAGTTCGCGCACCAGATCGTTCACGCTGTCGGGAGGGTTCCAGGAAGGCAAGCACGACCTCGGATTCGCCGACGCTCGGGAGCTCGGTGCAGCGCTTGGAGAAGCGGCGGATGAAGTCCCTCAGGGACTCGCCGTCTTTTGGCAACAGCCTCGCAGGTCCCAAGAGTTCCCAAGGCGCACGTATGTGCCTTGGAAATTCCACACGAAGGTCTTGACCAGGTCGCCCCAGTCGTGAATCTGGTTCGCGGGCAAGTGCTCAAGCCATGTTCGAGCGGAGTCCGCGAGGTGAAGAGGTAAGTTGCGGATGATCATGGTGTCGTCGGTGGCGCCACCCAGTTGGCAAGCCAGGCGGTAGTCGTTGAGCCACACCCGGGGGTCCGTCTCCCCCGAGTACTTGGTGATGGTCGTGGGTTGTCGGAAGTCACCCGACTGAACACACGGGTTCCCGGGGGCTCCGGCGTTGGGCTCCTATCCTCCTGGCTGTCGTAGCGGCCACCATGTCATGGGTGGTAGCCATGGGATGTTGCGGCGTCCTGCTTCTTGTTCAAGATGTTGCGGGCATCGCCGTCGTCGGCTTTGCTGCGCGTGTCCAGAATCCGCTCCTTCACGGGCGTCTTCTGGGTACCGTCGTGGACGGAGGGTGCCTTGCCCTGGTCGTGCGGTGTGTGGACCGACTCTTGGTCCCGGGCGCCACCACCAGTTCTCGCACTGGACTGGTGGCGTATGCGGGGCGCGGAGCTCACAGCCTGCTGCACGGCAGCTTGCTCGATGAGGGCCTACGCCTCGCGACGCAGGTTGCGTCCCTCGGGCGTCGATGGTTTCGTGCATGGCCCAGATCAACGTTGCTGCAGCGACGAGCTTCTGGCTGGCTCTCGTCAGTGGCAGTGGGTCGTCCACGTCAGCGTCGGCTTCGATGCGGGGACGAGCGATACGTCCCGCTTCTCTGGCGTGTCCGCCATGTGTTGAGGGCCCGACCTCAAGCGTGGCTTGAAGCTGCCGCACCTACCGGCGCTCCTCCATGAGCTTCGCCTCCAGCTCTTGGACTTGGGCCCGCTGTGCTGCGAGCGCAGCATTGTCCGGCAGTGTTCCTGCCCGTCGATTCACCACAGGGTTGTTGCGGACGGCTGCATCGCCCGCTCCGTTTTCCCTATCTTCATGCTCTTCTAGAGCGACGATGAAGCACTCGCGCGAGGGGTCGTAGTCCCCCGCGCTGGAGTCATCGGAGTAGATGAGGCAGTAGTCCGCCGCGGCCTGAAACCGCCTGAAAGCTTCGGGGTCCCGGAGCCCGGAGTAGTCCCACTCCGGGTCCCCGTGCCCACGCGTGTACTCGTCGCTGTCGGAGTCGGGGTAGAGCTCGTCGGGCGAAGTCGCGATGAGGTTCCGGATTGACATGAGGTGATGACCCGGGAGGTCCTCGTACGCGGCCAGGTCCGTGCTGGCCGACGAGGAGTAGACCGTGGCAGTGTTGCGCATCCCGTGGGGAAATCATGGCGGCGTGGGCGTGCCTTCCCTGACGGGACGCGCCGTTGTGTTCGCTGGTGGAGGTGCGACTCCTTCCGCCGCGACAACAGGCTGCAGCTCGCCAGCTTCAACCCGCTGGGGGGAGCCGGCGCGTGCCGCCCTGCGTCGCTTTGCACGCACTCGTCACGAGCGCTGGCCCAAACGCTTTCAGCGTCGGGGTGACTGTGGAGCTGGCGCCGAAGCTTCCACGTTCGTGCCCCTTGTGAGGAGACGCATGTGGTAGCCATTTCCCGTCGCCTGGAACTCCAGGCTCCCAAACCGAATCTCGAATCCGGACGGGAATGGGTCAGAGGATCCCATGGGGCATCTCGACGACAAAGACTCTGTGTGGATCACCATCGAAAGAGCTAGTGGATGTGAAGATGATCACAACGCGGGTCCCCTACCTGGCGCGCCAACTGTCGGTGTCCGGATTAGCTCCGGCACTAACTAGTGAATTGCGCTGTGATTTGTCTCTCGATGGTCGGTGCAAATGCTAACACAGGGACACGGGTTTATCCCGGTTCCGACCGCGGGGCCGTACGTCCAGTAGAGTGTGTGTGAGCACTGTATTATATTGCACCGGGGTGCTTGGAGAGGGGAGCTACAAGCAAGGCGGGAGAGACGGCGAGCCCTCCAAGTCCCTCGTGGCTAGGATGATTGAGGCAAAGTGCCAATATCGTGGAGTGTGAGAGCGGTGGTGTGTGGGCGATTGAGCGAATAGAGTGTATATGCGGCGTGCCCGCGGTTGGGCGTCTGCCTCCTCCTTTTATAGGCCAAGAAGGGGAAGTTACAGGGGTGCCGCACAGTAAAATGTACAGCGACTGTGTACAGGCAAGCGTGGCACCAGGGATCGTCTTCCTCGCGAATCCTTGCTCCTGGCGCGGGTTGATGGCGAGCTCCGGCTTCCGCGGGCATCGTGGCGGCTCCTGTGCTTGTCCAGGAGTGATTTCGAGGGGTAGCTTCGACCGGGATCTGCGCCCAGTCATCGTCCGTGTGTCTTTCGAGGGTATGTTCATGCCCGTTCGAGGGCTCCGTCGCGGGAAGAAGGACGGAAGCAGGCAGCACAAGGCCGTGGAGTGACGTCGGCCTGTCCGCACAGGGCCGCGCAGCAGTTGCACAGCAACGGGGATGGCCGCACAGCGCCATCCTGTCCGCACAGGACCGCACAGTGCATGCACAGCAATGGGGATGGCCGCACAGTGCCGGAGTTGGTAGACAGGACTCGGCCCACATCATCCGTACGGCGGCGGCGGCCAGCGTGTACGCCTGGTCGCCGCTCGTACACCTTTCGAGGGTGCTCCTACACCCGTTCGAGGGTCTCGCCGTGGGAGGAGGACGGGAGCGGGCGGCACAGTGCCACGGAGTGACGCCGGCCTGTTCGCACTGGGCCGCGTAGAACTCGCACAACGACAGGGATGGCCGCGTAGTGACGGAGTCAGACGCGCAGAGCCCCAGGACATGTCAGCCGCGCGGCGTGGGAAGGGATTCGCCTTTGACTTTGGCGTCCCGCAGCAGATCCGGGCATTAAATGCTCTTGCCAAGCGAAGCAGACGGGCGGGGCGCCGTCGGTCGAGGACGGCCTCGAGCGAGGCGGAATTCGACATTCGCTCGTGGGGGGCCGAGACCCTCGAGCGAGGCGGAACTTCGCTCGAGGGGGCCGAGGCCCTCGAGCGAAGTGGAGACAGGGTGCGTGAGTGGGCGACCTCGACAAAGGGGCTCGAGCGACTGCTGGGCCGTAGTGGGCCGTGGGCCCTGTACGCGCTTTGTCCCCTTTTTGGTCCGCGGAGGTCATTGGTGATTTGCGTTTTACGAGGGTGATTATCCCCTTGGTTAGGGGACCTTTTATGACCGTCACCGACATATAGTGAAAAGTATTAACAACAACTATATAAAATAAGTAAATTATGAAAATATACTTCATAGTAGATGTAATGATATTCATCTCACATCGTAAATGTTATTGCACTTTCCTATATAGTTGGTCAAAGTTAGACAGGTTTGACTTAAGACGAACAAAAGTATCTTATATTTACAGAGAGAGTAAATGTTATCTCGCTATTCTAGGAGTAAAGTGTACGGCTGGTCCCTAAACTATCGCGCGTGTGTCAACCCGGTCCATGAACTCTCAATCTGACCGTTTAGGTCCTCAAACTTGTTGTGCTGTGTCATTTCGGTCCCTAAACTTGCAAGTCACCCGTTTAGGTATTCAAACTTGTTCAGTTGTATCACTTTGGTCCCCCAAACTTGATTTTGAGTCTCATATGCTCCAAAACAGGGTACTCTAAAAATATTATATCAAAACACAATTCATAATTTATTCATACGAACTCGAATGAAGACAAATTTTATATCAAAATTCTAGCCCTCAACATGATCTACAACTTTGTAGTTGAATTTTTTTTTGAACTGAAACTGTTTAGGGTCTCAAAGTATTGGTGTATGTTTATAAATTTCAAAATTTGCAACTTAAAATTAAATTTTGAAACATTAAACGGCTTCAAATAAAAACATTTTCAACTATAAAGTTATACACCATATTGATCACTATAACTTTTATATTGACCATGCCAATATCTCAAATTGTTTGATAATTTTAAATTTTAAATTTCAAAATCTATAAACACACAAGAATATTTGGGGATCATAGATAGTTTTAATTCAAAATTTTTCCAACTACAAAGTTGTAGATCGCTTCGAGGGCTACAATTTTGATATAAAGTTTGTCTGTATCCAAGTTCGTATGGAAAAATTGTGAATTATTTGTTATATAAAGTTTTTAGATCGCCTTTATTTGACCTAGATGAGATTCAAAACTAAGTTTGCAGACCAAGATGACACAACTGAACAATTTTGAGGACCTAAAAGGGTGACTTACAAGTTAAGGGACTGGAATGACATAACTCAACAAGTCTGAATATCTAAACGATCAATTTGAGAGTTTATGAACCGTAATAACACGTTTATGATAGTTTAAGAACCGAACATACACTTTACTCTTCTAGAAGCATACCGCCAAAGCCATTGACGGATGTGCCACTAGGGCCAGTAGCATCTGTTTGGCATCTCGTTCAAAGGCCAAGACAGCAATCCAACGACCAGCTTGTGCGTCTATTAGTAGCCTACCGTCTCTCGTTCGCAGTTCGCTGCGTAGAGGTAGAGCACGGCGTTGCAGGGTGCATCGAATTGATTTTCATTCACACTGAGAATCTGAGATGGTCCATATGGGCGATGGGATAGGAGTGGTTGCCGCTGCGCTCGCCGTGGTGCTGCTCCCGTGGCTGTGGGCAGCGCTAGCGCACCTGGTGTGGCGGCCGTACGCCGTGGCGCGGGCGTTCGCGCGGCAGGGTGTTCGCGGCCGGCCGTACCGGTTCTTCGTCGGCGACACCGGGGAGGTCAGGGCGATGCGCGCGGCGACGAGCGGCCAGACGCTGGAGCGCGGCTCCCACGACTTCATCCCCCGCGTGATGCCGCACCTGCGTGCGTGGAAGTCGCTCTACGGCAAGGTGTTCTTCTGGTGGTCCGGCTCGAGGCCGGTGCTGTGCGCGGGCAACTACGGCATGGTGAAGCGGGTCCTCTCCGACAAGGCGGGGCTGTACCGCAAACCGGAGCCGGGACCCGCCTTTTTGGCGCTGATGGGCAGGGGCCTCGTCTTCACCGAGGGCGAGGAATGGGCGCGCCACCGCAGCGTCGTGCACCCAGCGTTCGCCATGGACAAGCTCAAGACGATGGCACGCGCGATGGAGACGTGCGCGGGGGAGGTGGTCCGGGAGTGGGAGTCGTGCGCAGCGGCGGCGGAAGGCGGGGAGGCGACGGTGGAGGTGGGGCACCAGTTCAAGGAGCTCACCGCCGACGTGATCTCGCACACGGCGTTCGGCAGCAGCTTCCGGCAGGGGAAAGAGGTGTTCCTGGCGCAGCGGGAGCTGCAGCACATCGCGTTCGCCACCTTGAACAAGGTCCGCATCCCGGGGATGGACTACCTACCCACCGAAAACAACGTCCGCCGGTGGCAGCTCGAGCGCAAGGTGCGCGGCACGCTCATGGGCATCATCGACGAGCGCTTGGCCGCCGCCAAGGAGGCCAGGGGGTACGGCACCGATCTGCTGGGCCTCATGCTCGAGGCCAACGCCGCCGCCGCCGGCGGCGGCCAAAGGGTCATGAGCATGGACGAGATCATCGAGGAGTGCAAGACGTTCTACTTCGCTGGGCACGACACGACCGCGCACCTCCTCACCTGGGCTATGTTCCTCCTCGGCACGCACCCCGAGTGGCAGCAGCGGCTCAGGGAGGAGGTGCTCCGGGAGTGCGGCGGCGCCGGGACACCACTCCATGCCGACGCGCTCAACAAGCTCAAGCTGGTAAATGATTTAGCTCTACTAGAATCGCTATCCTTCGATTTGAGCGACCGACCCAAATCGATGAACCGATGCTAATTGTTCCCGTGCTTAATTTGTAGGTGATGATGGTGCTGTACGAGACGCTGCGGCTGTACGGCGCGGTTAATTCAACCACGAGGCAGGCGACGGCGGACGTGGACCTCTGCGGCGTGAAGGTGCCCAAGGGCACCCTCGTGTCTCTCCCGTTCGCGATGCTACACCGCGACGAGGAGGTGTGGGGCTGCGACGCCGGCGAGTTCAACCCGCACCGGTTCCTGGACGGCGTCGGCAGGGCCGCCGCGCACCCGACGGCGCTGCTGTCCTTCTCGCTCGGCCCGCGGTCGTGCATCGGGCAGGACTTCGCGATGATGGAGGCGAAGATCACGCTGGCGCTGATCCTGCGGCAGTTCGAGTTCGAGGTGGCGCCCGAGTACGTGCACGCGCCGGCTGACTTCCTGACGCTTCAGCCCCGGAACGGGCTCCCCGTCGTGCTCAAGCTCGTCCATCAATAACACGCCATCTCAACTTTGCCCAGTCCCAAATTCTACCACGAAGTGCTCTTTGCTTCCTCTGCTTTGTGCTTCAAAAAAGTGCTCAACCTGGTGGAAACTTTCCACATGTCACATCAGATTTTAAACATTAATTAAAAGTATTTAACATAAATGCTTGATATTTACTTATCTCTCGATCACTTTTTTATAGCCATCTGATTGTGGAAATAAAAGGCTCAAATCTTTTCCCTCTTCCCCTTATCTTCTTCCATCTCCCTCTCGTCTTCTTCCCCTGACACCGCTGACCCCGCCTCCCCGGGCCCCGCCCGTCGCGCCCCCACCCCGTCGGCAGCCCGCCTCCAACACCTCTCGCCGCTCCTCCCACCACCGCCGTCGTCGTCTTCGGCTTCCTCCGCGCTGGCGCCATAGAATCCCCCGCCTGACCCTGACCCCATCTGTCGGCCCCCACCGCCCGGCCGGCGGCACCCCCGCCGTTCGCCACCTCCGCCAGGCCGACCTGCCGCCGACCGGCCCTCCCTCTATGGTTGGCAGTGAGCAGAGCCCCCCGGCAACCCCCGAACTCTAACCTCGCCGGAGTGTCGCCGGAGTTGGAGAAAGAGGGAGAAAAGGTGATTGAGAGAAACACAAATCTCAAGCATTTGAGGGGGAGAAAATCTGATAAATTAATTGCAAAACTAATTATAATATAATTGGAAGACGAATCTATTAAGTCTAATTAATAACGAGGCAACTATAATCAGAGGGCTCCTCCGATACAGCTTGCACTAGCTGGTTAAGGAATATAGATATAAAGTCCATGAGGCTCATATAGCTTATATATTTCAGTCCCCCGACCTTCTATCGCACATAACATTTAATATTTTCATAAACTCTGTTCAACGCTCAAACTCTGATTCAACATTGTGGATAGACTAATTCAACATTTCATGGTGATAAAAAAATCATAACAGATTCATCTTCCATCTCACCCAAATTATTCCTCGGCTGATACATGTTTCAACATTTTCTTGCAACTAATTCAACAATCAGCACAACCTAATCCAACAATCTGGATAGCCTAATTCAACATTTTACGAAGATCAGACATTAATTTATGAGAGAGTGGGGGATAAGTGTGTGTGTATATATATATATATATATATATATTTGGGAGAGTGGGGGTCTGAAATTTATAAATTTGTGGGAGCTCATCTGAACCATTTATTTACTATAACACAAATCTCAAATATTGAAAGCCATGTAAGAAAAAAAATTTGTGCAAGCTATATCGGAAGGATCTTTGTAATCTGAGTCCAAAGCGTTAGGGCCTCTTTGGGCCGCGAGGATGGAACTTTTGGCCCATATTACAGCTGCCCCGCACATGGACGAAATCCCCCCTCCCGACACCCCCCCCAGGTTACGAAGGGCCCAGGGGTAGATTTTGCTGACGGGTAGCCCATCTATTACATCCCAGGTATTTGTCAGATGATTATGTGGTATAAACCATCATTATAATTATATAATATTAAATCATTGTTAAATGTTCTAAAACTAAATCATTGTTAAATTAATGTAGGATGATAAATGCACCGATTGAGTTAATTAAGTGACTGATTTGTAGTAAATGAAACATGAGGGATGAGTATCACACTTTTGCAATGCTTTAGGGATGAAAATACACTTTTTTTTATCATGGTTGATCATAATTCTAACCTTTGCTTACAAGAGAAGCTCCATGATACTACACAAAAGTAACGGCTCTAGAATTAATCCCTGACTGCAAGCAGAAAATTTCTCAGGACACTGTCAAAATCTTGGCACCTTTTTCCTTTGAAGAGAGTGTTTTTTTTTTTGGTTTCCTAGGAATGCTATCCTATCAATATGGAGTAACATTTGATATCATGATACGTGGTGGTGCACAGACAGCACAGTCGAAGTCTCCTAAATTATTGTGCTGACATACAGTAGTTAAACCAAAGTTGTTTCAACTCCAAACTTGCCAGGTCCGAAACATCACAAAGCATATACTAGGCTGATTGTTGTAGTCCCATTTCACCCACCGAATCTGATCCAAAGGCAGATACAGCCATACAGGGGCTGCACGCATGTGCCCGTGGGGTCACTTCACCTATTACTTAGAATTTCAAAGATATCGATCATTAGAGTACCCGATTACACGTTCGCGATTCCTTAAAATTATAGAAGATATCGCATGCGAGAGTTGCTCAGCACTACCAGCCACCAATCAAATGTAGAAGCACGGCTTGATGTAGTGTAGTGTGCTGGGCTCGAAATGATTCACTTTCTGAACTGTACAGTTCTACGGCACAGCAGCACGGCTTGCATTCCTCCTGAACACCGCAAAAGGCTCGCCACGGCAAAGGTTGTTGGTCGCAATGGCCGGCGATCACATGGTGCAACATCAAAGTATTATGCTCCGATCGTCGTCGGTGGAGTAGTGCAGAGTTTGCAGAAGCACCAAGCTACAAACATTCTCCTCCTGCTGTTGATGGTCGGTTTGTCTTTGGCCGACGGCATCGGTCGTGCGTGACAGGAGAGCTTCGGTGGTAAAGAGAGCATTCTGGTTGAAGCAGGACGACAGAATCATGACCGAGCCAACCGTGCATTCGGGAAAAAGAACGGAGCAAATCAACCGAGATCAGGATGATGATCCTAATTTAATCTGCGTGATCCTAACTAACGAACGAACGAACGGGTGATGAGTGCGCGAAAGATTTCTTCTGTTTGTGAAAATCCTGGGCGCCTGAGGACGTGAGACGCCCAGGGTTTTAATTACGAAAAAAACGCTCGGTTTTCGCTCGCTACTACCGGGCCGGTCCGGTAGCAAAAATCACCGGTTAACCGAGATTTTAGGGTTCTTTTACGGTAAACCATACCACCCTATATTACTGTTGGAAAAGGACCAGTATGAAAGGATCCGACGACTGAGATTAATTGTATATCATCACAACTTGCACCTGTGGTATAGGGTGGTATACATAGGTGGTATAGAGGTATTATTGGAAGTTTTATATCGGTAGCATAAACGAAATATGATTTCTTCATTTCAATTTTTTTCATTTCCCTCTGGTGATATGGCCAATTTTTTTTTCAAATTTCAATCGGAAATTTTTATTTCAAATTTCAAAAATGAAAGTTTTCAAATTTTTTCATTTCAATTTTCAAAAATGAAAATTTTCAATTCCCTCTGGTGGTATCACCAATTTTTTTCAAAATTCAAAAACAAAAATTTTCAATTCAAATTTCAAAAATGATTTTTTTCAAATTTTTTCATTTCAAATTTTCTTGTGGCATAGACGAATTTTTTTCCCTAGCCCGAGGTTGCCAAATGTATTAAAAAATTATAAAAATTACCTATTTACCCTTACAAAAAATAATTATATACTGCATACCACCACATGAAGTAGCCAACCGTGCATTCGGGAGAAGGAACGGAGCAAATCAACCGAGATCAGGATGAGATGGCCATCGATCCTAATTTAATCTGCGTGATCCTAACTGACTAACTAACGAACGAACGGGTGATGAGTGTGCGAAAGATTTCATCTGTTTGTGAAAATCCTTGGCGCCCGAGGACGTGAGACGCCTCCATCATTCAAGGGTTGGCCTGCTTCAGCTTGGCGTTCATTAGCAACAATAATAACCACGCGATCACCTTTCGTCAAATCGATCGTCGAATCACGCTTTGACCCACTGCGGCTAGCCCGTTGCTTTATTGTGATTTAACACTTCACCAGCTGCCATTAGCTCATGATTTACTCAGTTTAAAGATTATGTATGAGTAATGAGTGCCCTGGCCGATAAATTCACTGCTTGGAGAACAAGAGTTATACAGTTAGGAGAAAGAGTGCAACTCATACAGTAAGGATCTACAGTTCAGTTGTACCAGAGGAAGTTTCGTTCACAAGTGCAACAAGCTTTCAGATTCACATTTTTCAGCATGTGTTTTCCAATAGTACACATATTCAAAGAGGTCTTTTTCGGCACACAATACCACTCTTTAGTAGTACGGTGGTATTGTCGGTTTTTTACTTGGGTAAAATGGTAGTTTGGTGAATGAATATTATTTGGAAAAAACATACCGCCGACGAGTATAATAAAAACATACCGCGTACAATACCTAAATCATTTCATATATCCAATTTCATATATTACAACAAAAATATTTTTCATTTCCATTAATACCTATATGCTACCGATACCACCTATGAATACCACCCGTACAAAAAAAAACCGGTGGTACAGAATTAATCTCAACCGTCCGATCCTTACAAATAAATTATTTTCTATTACATACGAGTCTTTTTAAAGTGGTGGTACAGAGTGGTATTGTGTACCGAAAAATACCTCTATTCAAAGGCAATCGTCTTGTATACGTGCATTTTGCATTATTTTTATCTCGCAGCATTATTTGCCTCAATGCCTCTCTTTTCTCCGCTAACACCAACTCGTCACGTTCTCGGCAATAATTTGGCCGGCAGGATCCCCAGTTCTGTTTGCCACGTACGTCTCCGTACCCCAACAGAGTGCCTATAAATACCCCACTCGTGGGCGTGGCCACTCCTGCAACTCACCAAGCAAAACACTCGAGCTGAGCTCATCTCCTAGCTCACAACCTCTAGTTCCGATCGAGCTAACAGCGCTTTGCTCACAAGAAGAAGCAATTAAACAAGAAGCTTGCAGCAGAGGCAATGGCGAAGCCTTGCACCTTACTGTTCGGCGCATTGGTCGTGCTCGCGCTTCTGGTGAGCCCCATTGCTTGCACCCGCAAGCTCGCCAAGCCAAACAGGCACAGGCGGCCGACGCATAAGCCGGCAGTCAGGGCCCGCAGCAACCACACCGCCACCCCCTCGGCGTCCGATGCCTACGGCTCCGGCGGCTGGTTGTCTGCCGGCGCGACGTACTACGGCGCACCCAACGGCGACGGCAGTGATGGTTAGTGCGCAGCTGCTTATTATGTCTGTGTCGGTTAGCATGTAGCCATGTAGGAGTAGTCCTCACATTGCACCGAGAGTTCAGAGTTGACGTGGACTGGGCAAATTTGTACACGCAGGCGGCGCGTGCGGCTACCAGACCGCCGTCGGCGAGCGCCCGTTCTCGTCGATGATCGCCGCCGGGAGCCCGTCGCTGTTCAAGGGAGGCAAGGGATGCGGCGCCTGCTACGAGGTCACACACCGCGCATGGCCTAGCTCCTGTGAAGCCGCAATAGCCATGGTCGGCGCTGGTGCTAACTGAATGCTTTCATGTGGCGCGCGTAACGCAGGTTAAATGCAACAGCAACTCGGCGTGCTCCGGTCAGCCGGCGACCGTGGTCATCACCGACGAGTGCCCCGGCGGGGTCTGCCTCGCCGAGGCGGCCCACTTCGACATGAGCGGCACCTCCATGGGCGCCATGGCGAAACCCGGCATGGCCGACAGGCTTCGTGCCGCCGGAATCCTCAAGATCCAGTACAAGAGGTATGTGCCTGCTGCTACTTACTACACATTTAGAATTTCCGGTAAGATAAACCTTAATTAATCTTGGTGTTAATTTCTGTCGTCCCGCCGCAGGGTGCCGTGCAAGTACAGCGGCGTGAACATCGCCTTCCGGGTGGACCAGGGCTCGAACCCGTTCTACTTCGAGGTGCTGATCGAGTTCGAGGACGGCGACGGCGACCTCAGCGCCGTCGACCTCATGGAGGCCGGCTGCGGCACCTGGACCCCCATGGTGCAGAACTGGGGCGCGCTCTGGCGCTACAACTCCAACACTGGCGAGGCGCTCAAGGCGCCCTTCTCGATCCGGCTGACCTCCGACTCCGGCAAGGTGCTCGTCGCCAACAACGTCATCCCCGCCGGCTGGAACGCCGGAGCCACGTACCGCTCCTTGGTGAACTACTCCTGAACTGCAACCGGAGATTATATTTTTGTTGCGGTTCACGGCAATTCGATGAAAAGTACTCCGTAGTTTCTCATGTGTGTCCGGGTGTTTGCGAGAGGCGCGGTGTCAGAAGAGGAGGAGAATCGTGTTCTTTCCCTCCCTCCACGGTCTCTGCTGTCCCCCTGGTGACGCATGCTATCGCTGTGTCTATTTATCTGTGATTTTTGTTTTTCCCCTTTTCTTCCTCTCGGTGTGATGCTTGGGCTGCTACTAGAGTTGCAGGCTGGAGTATCTGCTATGAAATTGTGTGAATGTTTTTTGTACCACGCAATCCTTATGGAGAAATGATTACCACTATTTTCATCGCAACTTCAGCAGTCAGCACTTCTGGATTTGCATGGTACAGTGCCATGCCGGACAACAGCACCCTGGCCGGTTCTCTGGTGCTTTATGCATCTGTCAGCAAGCTGGACGATGACTGACAGACTGAGAATTCTTGCCTTGTTGTAGAACATCCTGCGATTGGGTTCTTAGCATAAATTCTACACCTGTACGGCTGTACATACTCACATACTTGTAAACCGCAATGGTACCCTTTCGCAACCAAAACAAAACAGCAATGGTATCACCAAAATTTGACATGAAGTTAAATTTAACAAAAAAATAAAGAGTAAAAATGCACAATGAACCATTAAACTTGCACCGAATTCTCATTTGAATCACTAAACTTACAAATGGTACCCACCTCATCATCAAACTTGCATTCTTATTCACCAAAGGTCTTTTCTCCAAATGATATACACCTCATCATCAAACTTGTATTCTTGTTCACTTGAGGTCTTTTTTTTTTGCAACATCTTATTGATCTTCCAGCTGAAGGCAATGACATGGAATTGGATGACACTTGTGTGGGGCCGTGGGGTTTGCCCAAGTTATGTTCACACCTCATAAAAATTTACGAAAATGATGAACTCAAAACCTCACTAAAGTTGAGTTGACGCCAAATATATAAAGTTACTTGTATGTTCAACATAATTAAAATTTCAAAAATATCATCATTCTCTGTATAAAATGGTAGCATTCTATCAAATGAAAAACAATGGTATTTCCTTTTTATAGTTCAGACACCACTCAGTGTATTGCCTTAGTGATATTACAACTTAATTAAACAATTAACAAAAACAAATGTCATGAAAACTGAAATTGAAACTCTAAAACTCAATGGGGGTAACAAAACTAAATATAAGACCTATGTTATGCAGTTCCTCACACTTCCAAATCTAAACTCTAACCATACTATCTAAACAAATTGAATTCGACAACAAAGTTCAAGCATTCCATTCACATCCAAAAGTGTATCTGTTCTACACATTCTAGTCTTGATCATCTACAAATGATGTATCATTACCCTTCTCCAACTAATAGAGTTCTCAACTTACAATATTATGGAGCTAATATGACTCATGCATCTGCTAAAATGCTCTATCTCGTTCTTTCTAGGACAGTTTTGTTAAATTAGTTGCCATGGTGGATTAAACATGCTTACATGGGATAATTTAGCCATTATGTGTTGAAAAAGGACATCGGGTGAACCTTGTTACAAGTTTGATGATGTTTTGTGTACTGTTTTCAAGTTAAGTGATGCAATTAAAATTCTGGTGCAAGTTTAATGATGCTTCATGCATTTTACTCAAAAATAAAAATGTGTGGTACCCACACTCTGTTTTTGTAAAGATCTGTGCCACTAGAGCCAAAACTTGGATCGTGTCGTGTCAGCACAGCTCGACCCTCGTGCTTAGACTTCTTGGTACGTCAGGCATATCGTGTCGTGCCGGCATGGCACGACAAGTCTCTTACTAGACTTAAGCACAACTCGTGCAACACCGGCATGTTTTCGTACCGTGCCAACACAAGCATGATCTTCACAATACATGTGTTTATTATTTTATTCATGCTCATTTGCTTAAAGTACTTTTATTCTCATGCATAGAAAATAATTTCTAAAATCAATAAAGAAAACAAATTGTATTATATAAATGTTGTAAGTGAATGTTATGAGTATCTGTGGTCATACGAGAACGCTATATTATTACGTTATGTATTATCATTATCACAATTCCATACATGTAAAAGTAGATTTTGTGATTTCCTTCTATAATAGTAGTTATGTTAGGTTATATGACGTATAAACTATAGAATCAATGGTGTTATGATGATACAGTCTACATATGTGTTAATGGGTCATTTTCGTGTTGTGCCGGCCCAATATATCTCTCGTGCCGTGCCGTCCGCTGTGCCAAGATCTTAAGCACGACATGACCCTCCTATGTCATGCCAGCACGGCCCAAAAAATTTTGTGTCGTGCCGTACTTTGGGTCGTGCCAAAATGACGTGCTTCATGCAGCTAAAAAATGACACAGCTCAAGTCCCAACTCTATGTGCCACTATATTTTAATCCGACCGGGACAATCAATAAACTGCAATTGTATCAGTAAAGTTCCTCAAAATAAAATTTTTAAAATAAAATTTTGAAAACGGAGCCCTTTTTTTAAAAAAATATGTGTATATTTTTGTCGAGTGATTAAGGCTGAAGAGCACTGTTGAACATAATGGGACAGTAACAAGAGAAGAGCCAACACGCATCATCCTTGTATCGAGAGAAATAATACATTATCATTTTATTAATTAAATAGAACAACAAAGATAAAAATATTTATTTGGAGATGCGAGTAATCAAACCTCGTGCATCTCACTTTGCTTAGCAAAGTGCTCTACCAATTGAGCTACATCCCCAATTATTTATTTAATTTACATTATACCATTTATACTTTTTCTAGCAAGATAATATTACACTTTCCACCATCCAAAATTCTAACTGTGTCTTCCAGCATCAATGCATTAGGACACAATGGTGAAGCTAGGACAAGATTCAATATATGCAACCTAGTAATATAGTTTTCAACAAGGGACACGAATCTTAAAACAAAAGGTTATTGTAGCTAGGTAGCTACGTGTAAATTTGTATTACATCATAATAAGTTTGTATCCCACTGGTTCAAACTAAGTTTTTGTGATCTAGCAAAATATTTTTTGTGTGGTCTAGTTATCAACACAAATATTGGAATTTTCAAATTGTTCCGTTGAAGGATTCCATCAATGATACCATGTATTACGAGGTTATACAGGGCCGCAAAGTCAAATCTACAGTCGCACGCTCAGTTTGTAGCTAGCGATCGATCCGACGCGTAAAGAAACGCTCCAGCGTCCACCGCACAAAGAAATGCTCCATCGACCACCGAACTTTTCTCCACGTGGGTGGGTCCCGCAAACCACCTTCTCCATCTCCTTTATTTACTCCACGACACACAGACAACCAGCGTGCTATTTTTTCTCTGTTTTCATTCTTTCTTTTTCTTTTTCGTAATTTTGAAAAATGCATTGCGCCCTGAAAAATGTGCATATAACTTTACGTCAGAAACAAAATTATATGAATAACTTTTTCTGTGCATATAACCTTTTCTCTTTTTTACAAGTTGTGCATATAACTTTTCCTATTTTCATAAGTTGTGCATATAATTTTTCCTATTTTTCACAAGTTGTGCATATAACTTTCTTACTTTCACAAGTTGTGCATATAACTTTTCTTATTTTTCACAAGTTGTGCATATAACTTTTCCTAATTTCACAAGTTGTGCATATAACTTTTTCTACTTTCACAAGTTGTGCATATAACTTTTTCTACTTTCACAAGTTATGCATATAATCTTTCTGTTTCCACAAGTTGTGTATATAACTTTTTTTTTCTTTTTTCTTAAGTTATGCATATAAATTTTCTTTTTTATAAGTTATATCTACAAAATATTTTTGATTACATCTGCTCAACTTTTGCCTTCAAAATTGTATGAATAACTTTTTTGAAAAAAATTATGTATACAATTTGTCACGTATGTTTGTGACACGAATATGTTGTTTAACAATTTTTAGTTATAAAGGTGGTGTGCGGATGTTTTTTTGTGAATTTATGTACACAAATTATATATGTGTGTGAGTGAAAGGACCTTGATGTCGTCTAGAGGGGAGGTGAATAGGCGGACGACCGAATTAAACTTTTCTTCCCCGCAAACTTGAACTGTCAGGCGTTCACCGGTCAGACCGGTGTGCCTCACGAGTAGACCAGTGCTGGCTCTGCTTCACAGGAGGACACCGGTCAGACCGTTGCCCTGCACTAGTCAGACCAGTGGAGCACAGAGCACCTGCAAAAACAACTTCAAGTTCCTCTTGACTTCTAGCACGAACCAAACTTGGTGAGTGACCTTGGTAGATGATCACAAGCAGGGTAATGATCCCTGCACACACAAATAGCACACCCAAGTAGATCGAAGCGGAAGCAAATCAAATATGCTAGAAAACAACTAGGAGAGGCAAACCACAATGAGGCGCAAGGATATGTTTCTCGAAGTTCACTTCCACCAAGGAAGCTACGTCTCCGTTGAGGAGCTTGTAAGGGATTCGAGTTCTCAACTAACTCTTCCCAAAACAAGACAGGTCTCTTTCAACCACTTACCTCGATACCACTAAGATGATCTTTTCCACGAAGAGGCAAGATCACAGCTCTCACAAACTTGCAGCTGCTCACCACAACTTGGGAGCTCGCTGGCGACGCCTAACCGTCTAGGAGGCAAACCTCCGAGAGAAAGAAATGCTTCAATGCTTGTAGACGTGAATCTCAAGTGCTCAAGCTATGGGAATGCTCTTGTTAGCTCACAAAGGCTCTCTTGAGCTCACTCTCTCAACCCAAGTCAAAGATATAGCTTGAATCCACAAATCTCAGAAAGAGAGGTTGGGGAGAACCATTAAGGCGTTAGGCTTGCAAGAATTGACTTAGATGCTCAGCAAGTTTACAAAGAACAGCAACCCACCAAAGAGGAGGGCTTGGGGTACTTATACCCCTCAAGAGAGGAAACTAGCCGTTGGCTGTCGGGCGACACGGTCAGACCGATGGCCCACACCGGTCAGACCAGTGTTTGAAAAACTAGCTGTTGGGCCTAGCTGCACCGGTGAGGCCCGAGACATCCCCAAAACACTTTCTATCACTCTAACACTTCACCTAAGAGATGAAGTGACTCAGGTTAGGTTAGTAGGGGTTGTTAGCACACTATAAGGCTCTCCAGGCTATTTCTCACAAAGCTTTTCTAAGAGCACTTGACTTGGTCACAAAACGAAAGTTGCATCCCTCTTGATATTATGACATACCTATACTCAAGAATAAATGAAAACACCTTGTCAACCTATTGAGCTTGAATGTCTTCAATCTTGCCATACTTGATCAATTTCCGCTTGAGGGTGTTCAACTTTAGCCAATGTCTTGAACACATCCACACTTGAGCTAGTGGCTTAAGATCTTTCCATATAGCATAGAAATGCACACTTAGATCCTTAAGTCACTCCATATTGCCAAACATAACATGTAGAAGAGTTGCATTGCTTCTCTCGGTTAAGGCTTGGACAAGATACTTTGAGATCCCACAGATACTAGTTACTTCACCCTAGCAATCACATAATGGTAGCCACTCTAGACAAGACCATAAGATTGCCCTAGTACCTCGCTCTAGTCATCTCGGTTGATCTCTTCACCACTTATCCAATTCATATTGAGTTTGGCTTTGCTTCATCCATATTTAATCTTCATTTGAAATCCTGCTTCAAATGTTTGTTCTTGATTGACAACGAATATGCAAGCTTCCAATAGAGGATCAACAAATATATACTCGTCCTTGTATCCTTTTGCAATCATCATATGAAGCCTTGCATTAATTATTTTGAAATACCATTTCTTTTAAAAATAAACCCTTTCATTTGTGTCCAAGCTATCACATGCATCGGAGACCTTGTAAATTCATCTTCAAATAAACTCCAATCACTTCTTTTAAACTAGCTTGTCATTTGTCGATATTTGCATAAGGGATCAACATTTGCTTGCTTTCATTCATGTGAGCCATACAACATTCATCAAATAGTGTGAACCATGATTACAACATGAATGATTTATTAAAACCTGCTCACATTCTTAAACAAACAAGTTAGTCCTTTAATCGCTTTGTCATTCAATTCACCAAAATCCACTTAGGGGCCTAGATGCACTTTCAATCTCCCCCCTTTTTGGTGATTGATGACAACTCGATTAAAACTTACAAATATATCAATAAAGCGTAATTTGATTGCTAGATATAGCTAGAGCCCCCCCTTAATTTGTGCTTTGAATGGAGTTTGAAAAATTTGGCCTCAAATGCCAAAAGCACAAATTTGGGAGAAACGCATGAGAGCTCCCCCTATATCTTAGAATCAGTGGAGTGCAACATGTGTGAGTGACAAATAAAATGTGTGATGCATATGACAGGTTAAGCACAAAGCAAACAACAAGTGTGCTAGCTAGGCGCCACCGCTCAGACCGGTCAGGCCCAACCAGTACTGAATGGTCACACCGGTCAGACCGGTAAGGTCCAGTCAGAGCACAAAGCAAAAATGTGCTTGCTATCTGAGCCATAGCAATCAGATCAGGGTTGCAAGCCGGTTTAGATCACCTTGCCCCATCTAGCCAACACAAACAATTCATCACATCAACAATTCATCGCAATCTAGCATAAGGTCACTTAGATTACATAAAAAGGTTCAACACACATACAAGCACTCATACAAGGTTCTCAAGTCCACAAAGAAATGAAAATCCAACTTTTATTACACGGCTGCTCTCATCAGCCGGCACCGGTCAGACCGGTGCAGGCCACCGGTCAGACCGGTGACCACAGTCCTGGTGCACTAGCTACTAAAACTGTAAGCTTTGGATCCAAACTTCTCCCTCTTTGTCATCAAGCGACCAAGAAAGGGCCTGGAGAAGGTGTAGTTGCGGCTGATCAATCCCAAGTCAGCCATTTGGAACCATCCCCTATTTTAGATATAAACAAGGCACCAATGCATAGGATATGTAAGAAATGAAATCTTAGGAAGAGTCTATTTTAGATAAAGAATCTAGAGGAGCAACGATCATACCCTGTGGTGGAGGAGAAGGAGGCCGAGGATAGGTCCATCCAAATATCTCGATAGATATGCGACTAGCCCAATCTGGAGGAGCCTCTGGAGCCTCAGGAGCATCGAACGACTGAGAAGTTCCTGTTGAACCAAGTGGAGGAGGTGGTGGAGCTGATGAAGAACTTCCATCGCCTGACTCAAATAAGAAGCTACCATACTGATTTACCAATCCTGAATTTGCCATGCTTCTTATTCTCTCCTCAAAGGTGGGTATAGGAACCTCGAGCGGAATAGGAGATATGGGTGAGCGAGGAGGCTGAAGTTCAAAGTGTGCATGCAACATTTTCATAGAATCCCTCTCCTTCTTCCTTTCTCTTCTTTCTCTTTGTTGTGCCACTTCAATGTCATGCTGGCTCTTGCACATTCCAAAAAGAAAGTTTAGAAGTTTCCGCATAGGAGAGGTGGCCTTTCTGGGACGGTACTGCTGCTCAGACCCCCACCGGTCAGACGGTGACAGTCTGGGCAGCAGGCTACTACTGCTGATCCTGCTGAAACTGCTCCCAACCTTGTCCTTCTTCTTCTCTAATTTCTAGTTCATACTCAGGAGATGGAAGTCTTGGAACCTTGGTGGGATTAGGCCTAAAGGGTTCATGCTTCACCTCCTTTGGAAATCCAATTTTAGAGACCTTTTCCACCATATACATGATGTAGGGGCTATAGCTACAAATCTTCTTTGGATCTTCCGATAGATACTTGATTTCTTGCCAAATGAAATCCCCCACACTAAATGGAGGTGCCCCCGGTCGCAAAGCAATCATCAAATTCTTCATAAATTTTGACACATTGGAGGGGTTGCCATCCCAGGAGTAAGTGACATATGAAGGAGCCTATTCAAAACTGAATAGTAGGTGTAGAGGTCCTCCACATGACCCACATTTGCTCTCTTATCCCTAGGGTACATGAAGCACATAGCCTCCGGCTCAAGAAGACCATCATCATGAAGCTTTGGATAATCCTTATCCTGAGGATTAATGTTGAAAAGAGCTAAGAATCTAGAGAAGCGAATTCCATACTTCTCTCCATTTGACATCCAAAGCATAGCTCTTTCTCCATCCTTATGATCAAAGTGCATTGTGGCATAAAACTGAGCGATGATTTCCCTATTCCGATCATACGTTAATCCCATGAGATCTTTAACCCTTTGTTGCTCACAAACTCTAATGATCTCATTAAAGATAGGATCATTTTTCCGCTCTATAGAGTCCCAATCCACATATTGTGCCTGATGAGTGATCTTAGGCTTCTTAATGAGCACAGAAGTGTAATAATCCTGCTGAAACTGAGCCCAAAACCTTTTATCTGAGGTTGTCTTGTCACTAGCATATGGATTTATATTTCTCAATTTCTTCAATTTCTTTGTTTTCCCTGAATCATGAAAATTTTCAGCTTTGTGGGGAAACATATACATGGGCTTAGTGATCCTAAGCCCACCATGACCACTGTCATCATCGTCATCATCCTTGTCCATAGGATCATCATCCTCATCTCGCTCGACCCCCTGTATCGTCATCCTCACCCTCACCAATGTACTCATCTTCATCTATGATGGCTGGTCCCTTGCCATGATGGCGAACCTCATAGGCTTCAGTGTAAGTCTCATCCTCAACATCATCATCATCACTGCTTGCCTCTGTGGAACCACCAACAACATCCTCCGCTCTCTCTTGAGATGCACGAGGTCTCAACATCCTCCCACTACCACTGGCTCCAGGCAAGGAACCGGGAGTGATCCGTCTCCGAGCAATCACATCCTCTTTTCTCTTTTTAGCACCTTCCTTGGCTCTTGGCATAGCTGTTGTCCTGGGTCACAAGAAATGACAGGAGTGTATAAGACACCAGGATAGAGATTGAAACTGATTTGAAATCAAAATTCTCAGTTTGGAGCAATTGGGTCTGCTCTGGACGCCACCGGTCAGACCGGTGCCCACAAGAACAGAGCCAATGGCCCTAACTGTCAATCTCAGCAGTTTAAACAGATTTGATATGATCATAGATGAACAAGAGAGATTCCTAGATAGATAATAGTCAAATACACGAAGAAAACAAGATTTAAGGTTGGACGGGCCACATCGGTCAGACCGGTGAGGGTTGTCCACCCCCAAATTTTGAATCCTCACAATGCACCTAACAAAAGGTTATGGATCTATAGGTATGTCTTCTAGATGTTGTTAGGAGATGTTCTACCAAAGGAATCCTTAAACTTTCAAAGGAGTAGAGAGATCAGGCAAAAGAAAGTTTTGGATACCTTTTAGAGAGAAGAACTCGATTTGAAACCAATGAGCCGCCTTGATGCCTTCCTCAGTGTTGGCGGTCGATTTCCGTCAACCTAGTCATGAGTTTACCTTCAATGTTGGTATTAATTTGATACCCAAACTAACGATCCTAACCCTCGTGATATATCAAGTTCGCACTCGTATGTGGTTTTTGGAGTTTATTGTTTACACAGGAATTAAGAGCCTAAATGAGGACTTCCGAGTAAAGTTCATCAAGCACTTTACGAGAAGATCATGAAGCCCGGCACAAGTCAAGACACGAGGTGAACATGACTACAAATGATCCAAGGACTGAAGCGTGAAGCCGTGAAACACCGAGGACCTAAACAGAAGATGCAGGAGTTCGCGCGCGAAGTACCCTTATCTAAACCACGGGGAAAACGACGTCAAGGACCCACATGCAGTTCGGCAAATAATCAAGAACACACGAGAAGCTTCGGGAAGCAAGACGGGGACGAATTGGGCCAGAAAGGGCCTAGGCCGGCCGGCCCAGCCCATTCTGGGCCCTGTTCGCTGCCCCCTTTGACCTAGCACCCCTTCGGGCTATTTATAGTCCTCGTGCAAAGAGCCATGCAAGAAGTCATTTGTCATCCGCCGCCGAGGAGCAGAGAAGCTAGAGGGACACCATCTCAGAGAGGAGGGTCGTGCTAGTTATCTAGGGTTTCCCTAGCCGACGTGGGAACCTTGCATGGAAGACCACGTCAGAGTTCCGGAGCTAGGATCAAGATCAAGGTAGGATCCCAGTTGTGATCTTGTTCATGTATCATTCATGGTGAAGTCTTTATGAATCCTATTTCTAGCGATCAAGTACCTTCTCTACGGTTTTGTCTTCTCTTGGTTTTGCTTCTTCCTCAATCTATACTTAAGATAGATTGCTTAGGGTGCTCTTATAGCCGCGGTGGCTAGAGGTGCATACCGGATCTACCAAGTGTTTTCAACACGTTCCTCGTGAACGTGCTCTTAGGTTCACCTACACAATAAGCGGGACATCGTGACAGGATGTTGATCACGTGTACGGTAGGTGCCTTTGAGGATCGGAATGGAGGCCACAGTTTAAATATGCTTTTTATGAGATTCACATTGCTTTCTTCATCTCTCGCTTGGAACTATAACAAAGGCATGATCTAGACTCTCTAGACCGGTTATCTCTTTGCTTTCTCTCGCTACCTCTCATGTTTAGTAGATTAGATGCATTTGAACCCTCTTAAGAACATAGTGCTTTCTCGCTTTATTAGATTAAATCTTGCATTGCACATGTTCCACGGATTTGATACCTTGGGTTTACACTTAAGGGAAAAAGGGTCCTATGTGATCCGTACGCTTGCGGATCGAAGTTTACAACGATAATCAAATGTCAACACTCAGCAGCCCTAGGGGGTTCTTTTCCACGAAGGAGAAGTGGTATTCCTTGGTTGAAACCCTAGGTATCCATGGGAGGAGTTTGGAGGAGGAAGAAGGGAGGAGAGAGGGAAGGCACAGGATGAAGGAGGAAGAAGGCAGGTGAAATGATAGAGGAGAGAGAAGGTTGAGGGTAAAAGTAGATATTTTTTACTGTTGGCTCACAGGTGACTCCCGGGCGCCACCTGTCAGACCGGTGCACCCCGGGGAAAAAAAGCTTGACCTAATTTTACAAGATTTTGGTCCTTTAATTCCTCTTATAGATTGGATAAAGAGTATTGACAAGATTTTGATCCAATTTTTCACAAATCTTAGAAGAATAGAGATTAATCCAATTTATTCGATAAACTTGTTTCTTCCAAGTGAGAGAGAGATAGATAAAAAATTATTGTGGACTTGAGAAAATCTTCTCATTTGTGACTAGACATCAATCAAGCATGGAGATCAATAGTCACAAATAAGTTGATCGGGTCACAAAACCAAGAACCAAATATTTTTAAAATTTCACACTTCCTACACATGCTAGTTATTTTTTCAAAAGTCTATCCTATGTCACAAAGAGCATGCATCCACTTCAAGTGAACAACAAAATTCACTTGAGGCAATTACATGCTAAGAGAGACACACTAGCAAGATATAATGGCCTAGATGCATTACAATAAATAAAAGAGATTAGGAGAACATACCTTTGCCTTAGGCCATTTTATTCATGCATATTTTCTATTTTAGTGGTTGCTAGATCTTACTTGATTTCTTGAGAAAAGTAATTATTAAGAGCTTTCTTAAGGTGCACTGATACATGAGACTACAAGATCACTAGAAGAAATTGTTACTCCCACAAATGACACAAGTAATGAAATGAGCTCCCCCTTAATTAGTGCATAGATATACTTGAATTTCTCGTTCATTGCACATTATTCAATGAAGAATATGGAGTGGCTCATTCACATACTTGGTCGTGACACATAAATGATAAAACTATTGAAATGTGTCAAGTTACTCATACCATTTACTTATGATCATCAAGAGACTATCCTCCAACAAATTTTGAGGCATCTTGTTCACACCAGTCAGACTGGTGCGGCCCACCGTTCAGACCGGTGGATGCTGGTTCAATCCTCGATCATGAGCCGGGTCACCCGAGCCTAGGGTCCGGGTCACCTGGTACTGGACAGAGACGTAACGGGTCACTCGTGCCTGAGGGCCGGATCACCCGACTCCTGCAAGAACATGCCTGCACCGGTTAGACCGGTGCATGCCACCGGTCAGACCGGTGACAACTGTCCCAAATTCCTTTGATAATCTTATTTGCCTTGCTTCATGAAATTGTGAACATATCACATTTTTCGTACCTATATATATGGCAAGACACTTGCTCTTGAGAGCCAGGTGTGGTTCGAGGACCGGTGGATGGTCGCTTCCTGGTGTGATGAGTGATTGACAACGTGGTGTGGACTGATTCTTGGCTAAGTATTGCAGATGCAGGTTGCGGCTTGACTGGTGCAGGTGCAGGTGAAGAACAAGCGTGAAAGGTCGTTGCCGGTGAGGCCTCCAGGTGTGGAGAAGACAAGTAGGCTTGGTTCGAGGGACCCGGTGGCCAGCGGGGTCAAGTGCGGGCCGCATGGTGGCAAGAACGGCAAGATGAAGTCATGGACGGTTTCTTGGTTGAGCCTCAAAACCAAGGTCGAGCCGGGACTACGTGGGAGCCGAGTCATGAGTGGTGATTGGCGGAGGCTACACCGAGTTCGCGGGGTTTCCGGTGGTTCACCAGAAAATCACTGGGTTCCTTGGTTGATCCACAAAGCCAAGACCGAAGAACCGAAGACGGAGGTGCAGCAGCTCCAGACCGGTCTGACCGGTGGGTCTGACCGGTCTGACCGGTGAGGAGCACCGGTCTGACCGGTGTGCGACGACGCAGTCTAGAATCTTCGAAGCGGAGGACACGCGTCGGGATCGCAAGGCTTGCGTCGAGGCTAAGCAAGTTTGCGGTCGCTGGGCATCCGTCCGATGGTGCGAAGACAAAGACTTCCAATTTCGCCCTCGAGGGGCATGTATCCCTAGTTAGCTAGTAAGGGTATTTTAGTCTTTCGGTTGCCTCCATATAACCCAAGGGGTGAGAGGATGGCAGCCATCTCTTGGAACCCTAGCTCATTTGGTTTTCCTATTTTTCCTTCCTATTTTCTTAGGATTTTCGTAGGACTAGCTTGAGAGCTTCATTGTGAGATCTTGTGAGAGGGAAGGATGATCGGGCGGCAAGCTAGACCTTGTATGAACCTCTTTAGTATGTATAGATGATTCGGCGTGGTTCCTCAAGGCTTGGATGTGTCTTTCCCGTTTCTCCTTTTTGGTGATTTTCGGAGCCCTTTCTTGGCGATTTTCTTGGAGCGATTTTGAGGCCTTTCTCTTTTGGATTTGGTGGGGGATGTATGCATGAACCCTTCGTGGTTCTTTTCCCTTTGATTCCCCTTCCAAATCCGTGAGCAAAGGGGCTCGATTTTGGGGTTTTCGTGGCTCTAGGGTTAGAGGCATTCTTGGTGGGATTTCTTCGATTCCTCTTGATTTGACAAGTTTTGGTGGACCAAATCTTGGCTATGGAGTACCCATGAGGTGTTCCTACTATCCCCAAAGTCTTGTGCAAAACCGTGGAGCGGATCGGGAGATCGGGAGTTGGATTTGGAGGAGTTGACTCGCGGGCGCTGTTCATCCCGAGCTGCCCAGGCACGACCGGTCTGACCGGTGCTCTTGACCGGTCTGACCGGTGCTAGCCCTTGGTGAGTTTTTGTCTCGGGGAACAGCCTTGTCCGTGTGGTTTTGTCCTGTGGTCCTGCTGATCAGTTCTTGGTGTGTTTGGAGTTGTTTTGCTAGGCTTTGTGAGGGGTTCTTTTTCCTCACAGGTTGTGTTTCGTGGTGGTTTTTGTTCCAGGGCCTAGAGGAGTCACTGAGGCTTCCTGGAACGTTTGCTGTGCGGCTGCTGTAGCCACCGGCCTGACCGGCTCTGTCCACCGGTCTGACCGGTGTCACCGGTCTGACCGGCGCAGGCCATCGATCTGACCGGTGTAGCACAGGCAGCAAGCCGTGCAAGTTTTCGCTGTGTGGTTCGGTGAGTTTTGGCTCGGAAGGTTGAGTGTTGGTTCCTAGGACCAGTAGCACTCTAGTGGCTGTGTGGTCTTGACCAACTTGGGTAGTTGGGTCGGAGACGTGAGTTGGAAGCCGTGTTCGTCTTGTTGGAGTTCTCATCTCCTTCGAGAAGAATTTTTATCGGCTCCCATTCACTCCCCCCTCTCTGGTTCGCCTAATCGGTCCTTCAATTGGTATCAGAGCCGGTTCGGGTCTTTATTGACTCTTACCAGTCTAAGATCCAAAGATGGCGTACCAGGAACGGGGTTCGGGTCCTCCGCACTTCGATGGGAAGAACTACCAGATGTGGCAAAGGTGGATGGCGGCGTTCCTCCGCGGAAAGGGTCAGATCCTTTGGGATGTCACGGTGAACACAGCTTATGTTCATCCGATGAACTTCCTTGCTCCAGGATCGAGGGATATGTTCGAAGCCAACAACAAGGCTGTCGACTACTTGTTTCGTGCTCTGTGTCAGCCTGAATTCGATCGGGTTCAGACAGAGGACTTAGCTTGTAGGATTTGGGAGTAGTTGAAGGATGCTCATACTGGGAATGCTCAGGTTCAGGCTCGGATGTACGCGACTTACCGGAGAGAGTACGAGAACTTTACTCATCTCCCCGGCGAGTCCGTCGATGCCCTTTTCCAGCGATTTACGGTCGTTGTGAACAACATGAGAGCCAATGTGGACGTCCTCCCATACAATGATCATGATAGAGCCGTGAAGCTCTTGCACTCGTTGGATCGTACCGTATGGGACGGGAAGTTTGAGGCTATTGTTGAGTCCGAGAAGTATGACACCTTGACGGTGAACGAGCTGTTCTCGAAGCTCAAGTCGGCTGAGTTGGACCGTGGTATGACAGCCAAGATCGAGAGCCCGACTGATTCTCATAGTCTCGCTCTCGTTAGTGGCAAAGGAGCTAAGTCTAACGCTAACGCATCCTCAAGGATGTACTCTCTGTCTTCTTTGATGTCTTTGCCAGACGAGGAGTTCGACGTGCTTGGAGAGGACAAGCTGGCATTGCTGACCAGGCGGTTCGAGAGGCTGCACGAGAACCGGGTGAACACGAGGAGGACAGCACAGACGTGCTTTCAGTGCGGCAAGCCAGGACACTTCGTCATCGACTGCCCGGAGAAGACGGAGAACAAGGACGGCTACAAGGACGGCTACAGGCACCGATCGAGCATGGATGGCAAGTACCGATCGAGGCGCGATCACAAGCACAAGAACAAGCACAAGGACGAGCGACGATCGAGGAAGAAGGATGGCCGCGGCAGGAAGGCCCGAGCAATGGTCGGAGCGAGCGACGTCGACTCCAGCTCCGCCTACTCTTCCTCGAGCTCGAGTAGCAGTGAAGATGAAGGTGATCGGCACAAGAACAAGAAGTCATCCAGGAACTTGAGCGGGTTGAGCTGCTTCGCGAGAGATGGCTTCTGCGGCATGGCCTGTAGCTCCGGCAGCAAGAAGAGCCACCAGAGTGACTCGGACTCTGACTCCGAGGATGAGGTATGTGATGAGCTCTCTTCTTTGCGCAAGGAGAATGATGAGTTGGTTGACTTGCTTGATAACCGCGATCACATGCTTTGAGAGGCCAAGAAGATGAGGAAAGAACTTAGGGCCTCACTAGAAGATGCTAGGAACCGTGTGGCTGAGCTAGAAACCCAGAACCTAGATGCTAAGCTTGAGATTGATTCGCTTAAGGCTTCTCCTGTGGTTTCTGATGAGATTGATTGTTGTGATTGCTCTGTGTACCTAGCTGATCTTACTGCTCTTAAGGATAAGCATGCTTCTACTTGTGATGAACTAGATATGCTTAGGGTTGAAGTGGCTGAGCTTAAGTCTAGACCTGCTTTGCTAGGTGCTTGCACTTCTTGCCCTGTTTTGCATGGAAAGATTGATGAGATGCATGCTTACACTGTTTCGCTTGAGGCTAAGTTGAAAGAGCCTATTCCCACTTCTTGCTCTACTTGTGAATTACATGCGGTTAAGAATTTGGAGCTTGCACATTATGTTGATCGCTTGCAGGATGAGAATGATGAGCTGAGAAAATGTATGAGCTGGTTGTCGGGTCAGGAGCCTCAGCTTGGTATCATGATAGCGGCTTTCAAACGCTATGATGGTCAGGCACTTGGGGCTGACAAGCTTGGAGAGAGCTGTGGTGAGGGAGTTGAGAGAGTTGGAGAGATTCCTATCCCACCACCAAACAGACACAAGAACAAGTTTGAGCCCAAGCCTAACCATCTCAGAAACAAACTTGACACTACTCCAGATCCACCCATATTCCCTCACCTAACAAATGATTTTCAGAAACCGGTGAAGTTTGTGAGCCCAAAGGGAGGTGAGGAAGGAGAGAAGAAGGGTGAGAAGCCGAGTGGGCAGCCCCAACCCAAGCCTAAGCCTAAGCCACAGCCCATAAAGTTCCATTGTGGGTATTGTGGGAGAGATGGTCACAAGAATGAGTTTTGCTTCAAGAGGAAGTGTGAGGAGAGAATGGCTAGAGAGTGGGCTAACAGGGATAGGTACCACCCCTCTAATGGTGTACCTGAGCCTCGTATGCAGATGCCCAGGGCCAAGGCGATTGTGAGGACGGTTCCGGCTTGGGGAGACCGGAAGGCTGTAGGTGCTGCTGCTGGCCGAGCCACACCGGTCAGACCGGTGTACTACACCGGTCAGACCGGTGCAGGTCTGGGCAGACAGTGAGTCGGGTTTCGTGCTCGTGAGGATGCTCGGTTTGGTTCTGGAGGTCGTGGTTCTGGTGGTTGGTCTGGAAAGTTTGCAGGTGGTCAGTTTGCTAGGCGTTCTCCACCTCGTGCTCAATACGAGGGTGGGAAGAGTCATAGCTTTGAGATGGAGAGGAGGAACGATCCACGGTTTCCCTTTCATGGTTTTCGTCCTCCTCCAGCTAGAGAGGGTTGGTTCCCTCGTGGTGGTTACCGTGGTGGTGTTCGTGGTGGTAGCTTTGATAGGCGTGATGATTTGGTTTGTGCTAACCCCACTTTGGAGCAAATGGCTCGGCACTGGTTTTACTCTTTTGGTACTAACCCCAGTGCTGAGTCATTTGTTCACTCACGTGCTCGCTTTTGAATTTCAGGTGGGAGACTTGAAGAACATTTGGTTGATTGACTCCGGTTGCTCGAGGCATATGACCGGAGACAAGGGGTGGTTCTCAAGTCTCGTCCCGGTGGTGACAAAGAAGTACATCACCTTTGGGGACAATGGGCGAGGGCGTGTGCTGTCAGAAGGTGAGATTAAGGTAAGTGACAAGATCATTCTCAAGCGTGTTGCTCTTGTTCAATCGCTTGGATACAATTTGCTTTCTGTGTCCCAGTTGTTGGATGAGGGTTTTGAGGTGTTGTTTCGGCCTGGTGGTTCTCGGATTTTAGATTCTCGGGGGGATCTTGTTTGCATGGTCGTTCCCGAGGGTCAGGTGTTCTGAGCTGATTTTTCTCAGTCTTCTGGTGTGGAGCATTGCTTCTTGGCTGGTTCTTCGAGTGAGTTGTGGAAGTGGCATAGGAAGTTGGGTCACTTGAGCTTTGACCTTTTGTCTCGCTTGAGTAAACTCAATTTGGTCCGAGGATTGCCACGATTGAGGTTTGAGAAAGAGTTGGTTTGTGCGCCGTGTAGGCATGCCAAGATGGTAGCCTCTTCTCACCCGCCTCTCACCGATGTGATGACTGAGCGTCCATGCGAGCTGCTCCATATGGACCTTGTTGGCCCAGCTCGTGTGCGATCTGCGGGTGGGAAGTGGTATGTCCTTGTTGTGGTGGACGACTACTCTCGGTATGCGTGGGTGTTCTTTCTTGAGGAGAAGGAGGAGACGTTTGGTTTGGTTCGAGATCTTGTCTTGAGGTTAAGAAACGAGAGGCACGGAGATGCCATACGAGCGATCCGCAGTGACAATGGCTCGGAATTCAAAAACTCTCGCTTTGAAACCTTTTGCCATGACTTGGGTCTTGAACATCAGTTTTCAAGTCCGTATACGCCTCCCCAGAATGGCGTGGTGGAAAGGAAAAATAGGACCTTGTGCGAGATGGCTCGGACGATGCTCGACGAGCATAGGACTCCGAGAAGGTTCTGGGCTGAGGCGGTCAATACCGCGTGCCATGTGTCGAACAAGATCTACCTCAGGGTTCACAAGAAGAAAACCTGTTACGAGTTGATGCACGTTCGCACACCCAAGGTGAGTCACTTCCATGTCTTTGGTTGTAAATGCTTCATTCTGAAGAAAGGGAAGAAGTTGGACAAGTTCGAGGCTAGGTCTGTCGATGGCATTTTCTTTGGTTATGCATCTCATTCTAGAGCATTTCGTGTGCTCAATCTTGAAACTAACCAAATCGTGGAGACTTGCGAGGTAACCTTCGACGAGACACAGCCACGTAGTCAGCTTGTTTTTGAGTGTGCAGGTGACGACGAACTTGGCGAGGAGATCTTTCAGGAGGAGGAGCATGAACATGGAGATGATGAAGATGGCGGTGTGATGCCCGCGGCTGAACATGTACCTACTACTTCGACGACGATCGAGAATGGACCCTCTCCCACACCTACAACGACAAACCCAGATCAAGGCGAAGCTGCTGTTGAGGGGGAGGTAGCATCAAGGCGAGAACCTCCCCGACGAGTGCAAGTGGATCACCCAGCTTCGAGAATCATCGGCGACATGAATGAACGTACTACACGGTCGAGGGTTCGGAACAATTCTCATTTCGCTCATGCTGCTTTTGTTGCCACCTTTGAGCCCAAAGACATTGGACACGCGTTATCTGATCATAATTGGGTTAACTCGATGCATGAGGAGTTGGAGAATTTTGAGAGGAACCAAGTTTGGGTGTTGGTTGACCCTCCCCCAGGGTGTAAGCCGATTGGGACAAAATGGGTGTGGAAAAATAAAGAGGGAGAGAAAGGAGAAGTGTTGAGGAACAAGTCGAGACTTGTTGCTCAGGGGTACAGTCAGAAAGAGGGGATCGACTACGAGGAGACTTTCGCTCCTGTAGCTCGTTTGGAGGCGATCAGGATCCTTCTAGCCTTTTCCGTGGCTAAAGGGTTCAAGTTGTACCAGATGGATGTGAAGAGTGCTTTTCTGAACGGTGTGTTGGAGGAAGAGGTGTTTGTGAGGCAACCACCGGGGTTCGAGAGTGAGAAGTACCCTCACCGGGTGTACAAGTTGAGGAAGGCGCTGTATGGGTTGAAGCAGGCGCCTAGAGCTTGGTATGGTAGGTTGAGGGGGTTCCTGTTTGAGAGAGGGTTTGAGATGGGGAAGGTCGACCAGACCTTGTTTCTCCTCAGGCAGGGCAGAGATATCCTGATTGTGCAGGTATACGTGGATGATATTGTCTTTGGTGGCTCATCTAACTCTCTTGTTGCAAGGTTTGCAGAAGACATGAGCAGGGAATTTGAGATGAGCATGATGGGCGAGTTGCAGTTCTTCCTTGGGCTACAAATCAAGCAATCAAAGGAAGGAATATTTGTGCACCAAGCTAAGTACACCAAGGACATTGTGAGGAAGTTCAAGATGGAGGACTCCAAGGCCATGGCGACGCCTATGAGTACGACTACAGCTCTTGATGCGAACGAGGAAGGTGAACACGTGGACCAGAAGGAGTACCGGAGCATGATCGGGTCACTCCTCTACTTGACGGCGACGAGGCCGGACATCCAATTCTCCGTGTGTCTGTGCGCTCGTTTTCAAGCGTCTCCGAGGACTTCGCATCGGCAAGCAGTCAAGCGCATTTTCAGGTATTTGTGACACACTCCCGACTTCGGCCTTTGGTACTCTGCGTCTTCTTCTTTGGCGCTTCATGGATTTTCAGACGCGGATTTTGCCGGGTGTCGGTTGGATAGGAAGTCCACTTCTGGGACTTGCCAGTTCTTGGGTTCTTCTTTGGTATCTTGGTCTTCCCGCAAACAGTCGAGTGTTGCTCAATCCACTACCGAGGCAGAGTATGTGGCCGCAGCTAGTTGTTGCTCTCAGCTCCTTTGGATCACATACACCATGAGTGACTTTGGTGAGGAGTATACCCATGTCCCACTTCAATGTGATAGCACCAGTGCCATAAGCGTTGCAAAGAACCCAGTGCTCCATTCCAAAACCAAGCACATAGAAGTGAGGTATCATTTTCTGAGAGACAACGTAGAGAAAGGGAAGATAGCTTTGATCCATGTACCCACACATGAACAACTAGCCGATATTTTCACCAAACCCCTAGATCAAGCAACTTTCACTCGTTTGCGGGGGGAGCTTGGTGTTTGTTTGATTTCTTGAGTTGGCGTGTGGGAGCTCCTTTGTAGCATATGTATAGCTTTCCTTTGTGCATTTCTTGCATTTGGCATGGCATATGTAACATGATGTATAGGCATCTTTGTATATTAGGTTGCATGCATTTTGTATCATATGCATTGTTTAGGAAAGGCTTCTCCTATATACATTGTTCACCATGGAATGATATATATGTCTTTGTGAGCTAATTTGGTAAGCTATGGTTAGTTTGGCTTAGCTCTTGATAATCTTGGTTTGTATCCATGGTTGATGGCTATGTTTTTGAAAATTTCATATGTATGCTCTCTTGTGAGTAAATGCCTTTACATGATCTTGACATGTTTTTGTGGCTTGGCTATGCTTAATTTGTGGTTGGATAGCTTATTTTGATCATATGGGGCCAAAGGCTCATTTGCCATCATGAATGTTTAGCCCCCATGCTTCATCTTGTGGAGGGGCATAAGTTCCTTTTTGTCGCAAAGACATTTCATGTACCAATTATAAATCTGAAAAATGAAATGTAAATTGCTTGAAAAATGTGCTCCCATGTCATATGTGCTAATTTTAATTTGCTTTGGGTGCTAAATCATTGCATGATGCCTACCAATGAGAAGTCTCATATATAGAAGTAGGCACATGGCTCGATGGCTTTGACATGACATGAGGTGCTTGTGGGTGTTTATGATGGTCTTATGCTTAGAATGGTTGTCCTAGCATGAAGTTTGTGTGGCTTTGCCATTTTGACATGTTTTGCTCATGTTTAGGACTTTGCTCATGAGAGGGTGATTTTTCGCAAAATTGCTAAATTCTATCTTAGCTTCGCCCAATGGTTGTGAAACTTGGTGATCATGAAGTTTATGTCATTACGAAGCTATAGAGTATCTAACTTGCTCGTTTGGACATGTGTAGCATCCTATGCTGAATTTTGTCTATTTGAGAAGTTCTAGGTTGCATTTTTTGCATTTTTGGCTTGATTCATGCATTGTCAACAAGGGGGAGAAGTTTGAGCATGTTTTGGCCTACTGAATGCATTTGGAAGGTTTTCAGGTGGTTTCGAGCCATTTTTGGGCTCTGTTGTGCACCGGTCTGACCGGTTGAGGTCACCGGTCTGACCGGTCAGAGTGCTGGTCCTGTTCACATGTTGCGCACCGGTCTGACCGGTGGTGTCGACCGGTCTGACCGGTCAGAGCTGAGCTGTTGCAGCTGCTCTGTTTCGTGAAGTGGTTCGCATGCAATTGTCCAGGAGGAGCTGCATTGGTTCAGGGGGAGCTTGCATGTGTGCAGGGGGAGCTCTTTATGGTTTTCGAGCTTTGGTTTGATGGTTTGTGCTCTTTGCGTGAGCATGTTTTGTCTCGGATGTGTCGAGCCGTTGCCCTTGCCTAAGGGGTCCGAGACTTGTCTTCTTCAAGTGATCTTGCTCTTTGCCTTTTCTTTGGCTTTCGATCGCTTGTTGGAGTTCCTTTTAGTCGTTTCTTTTCTTTTCCTTTTCTCTTGGTTACCAAAAGGTGTGTGTTGTCAATGCACTCATCAAGGGGGAGATTGAGAGCCAGGTGTGGTTCGAGGACCGGTGGATGGTCGCTTCCTAGTGTGATGAGTGATTGACAACGTGGTGTGGACTGATTCTTGGCTAAGTATTGCAGATGCAGGTTGCGGCTTGACTGGTGCAGGTGCAGGTGAAGAACAAGCGTGAAAGGTCGTTGCCGGTGAGGCCTCCAGGTGTGGAGAAGACAAGTAGGTTTGGTTCGAGGGACCCGGTGGCCAGCGGGGTCAAGTGCGGGCCGCATGGTGGCAAGAACGGCAAGATGAGGTCATGGACGGTTTCTTGGTTGAGCCTCAAAACCAAGGTCGAGCCGGGACTACGTGGGAGCCGAGTCATGAGTGGTGATTGGCGGAGGCTACACCGAGTTCGCGGGGTTTCCGGTGGTTCACCAGAAAATCACTGGGTTCCTTGGTTGATCCACAAAGCCAAGACCGAAGAACCGAAGACGGAGGTGCAGCAGCTCCAGACCGGTCTGACCGGTGGGTCTGACCGGTCTGACCGGTGAGGAGCACCGGTCTGACCGGTGTGCGACGACGCAGTCCGGAATCTTCGAAGCGGAGGACACGCGTTGGGATCGCAAGGCTTGCGTCGAGGCTAAGCAAGTTTGCGGTCGCTGGGCATCCGTCCGATGGTGCGAAGACAAAGACTTCCAATTTCGCCCTCGAGGGGCATGTATCCCTAGTTAGCTAGTAAGGGTATTTTAGTCTTTCGGTTGCCTCCATATAACCCAAGGGGTGAGAGGATGGCAGCCATCTCTTGGAACCCTAGCTCATTTGGTTTTCCTATTTTTCCTTCCTATTTTCTTAGGATTTTCGTAGGACTAGCTTGAGAGCTTCATTGTGAGATCTTGTGAGAGGAAAGGATGATCGGGCGGCAAGCTAGACCTTGTATGAACCTCTTTGGTATGTATAGATGATTCGGCGTGGTTCCTCAAGGCTTGGATGTGTCTTTCCCGTTTCTCCTTTTTGGTGATTTTCGGAGCCCATTCTTGGCGATTTTCTTAGAGCGATTTCGAGGCCTTTCTCTTTGGGATTTGGTGGGGGATGTATGCATGAACGCTTCGTGGTTCTTTTCCCTTTGATTCCCCTTCCAAATCCGTGAGCAAAGGGGCTCGATTTTGGGGTTTTCGTGGCTCTAGGGTTAGAGGCGTTCTTGGTGGGATTTCTTCGATTCCTCTTGATTTGACAAGTTTTGGTGGACCAAATCTTAGCTATGGAGTACCCATGAGGTGTTCCTACTATCCCCAAAGTCTTATGCAAAACCGTGAAGCGGATCGGGAGATCGGGAGTTGGATTTGGAGGAGTTGACTCGCGGGCGCTGTTCATCCCGAGCTGCCCAGGCACGACCGGTCTGACCGGTGCTCTTGACCGGTCTGACCGGTGCTAGCCCTTGGTGAGTTTTTGTCTCGGGGAACAGCCTTGTCCGTGTGGTTTTGTCCCGTGGTCCTGCTGATCAGTTCTTGGCGTGTTTGGAGTTGTTTTGCTAGGCTTTGTGAGGGGTTCTTTTTCCTCACAGGTTGTGTTTCGTGGTGGTTTTTGTTCCAGGGCCTAGAGGAGTCACTGAGGCTTCCTGGAACGTTTGCTGTGCGGCTGCTGTAGCCACCGGCCTGACCGGCTCTGTCCACCGGTCTGACCGGCGCAGGCCATCGGTCTGACCGGTGTAGCACAGGCAGCAAGCCGTGCAAGTTTCCGCTGTGTGGTTCGGTGAGTTTTGGCTCGGAAGGTTGAGTGTTGGTTTCTAGGACCAGTAGCACTCCAGTGGCTGTGTGGTCTTGACCAACTTGGGTAGTTGGGTCGGAGACGTGAGTTGGAAGCCGTGTTCGTCTTGTTGGAGTTCTCATCTCCTTCGAGAAGAATTTTTATCGGCTCCCATTCACTCCCCCCTCTCTGGTTCGCCTAATCGGTCCTTCAGCTCTACTAGAGAGCCATTAAAAGTATCGAATGGAATGAGAGGGTAATTTTCATAAAATTGTCAAAGTCACTTCCTCATGCTTCACTAGTCCAAGACTTGTGGTACTTGAGTGTTCACGCAGAACTGAGAGTGACTTAGACATACAATTAAGACCAAGTTACTGAGATGCCATTGAATTTAGGATTTTAACTCTAAAGCCTTCCACATGGTCATATCATCAACTTAAGATTTCTTTTCACCTAGCCATGTGTTCAATGCATCTCTAAGTTCCTGCAATCTCAAGAAGCATTCTTTGGTAACCAAAGCTTGTTGGGTCCTATAGGGTTAGTCACAAGATGCTTAGGGACCCAAATGGCTCTTATGCTAGTTTGAGATGAATTAACCACTCTTGTAGCACAAGTACTATTTTTATCTTCCCTAAGCTTATTGAAATCATAATGAACAAGGTTTGATTTAGGATTGTTACCATTTGGACAATCCTTACCCAAGTGACCCTTTTGACGACAAGTATAGCAAAGATGGACTTTGTCCTTGCTAGACTTCACATTTTCTTGTCCTTGCTTGCTTCTGAGCCTTGTTCTTGGAGAGGGGGTATTCCTTGCCTTGTTGCGCTGTGGTGGAGCTGACCTGGTCTCCACCGGTCTGACCGGTGCTGTGCACCAGTCTGACTGGTCACTGTCAGATCTGCTGCTCGCTGAAGCGCTTGTGCAAGCTTCGGCCATATGTCCCTTCTCTCTGCATTTGTAGTACACTCTCCACTTGTTGGAGCTTCTTTGCTTCTTGGAGAGTGTACCTTGTGTCTTGTGCTTGGTTGGACAATAGGGAGTAGAGTGTCCCACTTTTGAGCTTTCACTGCACTTGTTATAATCAACCTTGCTCTTTTCTTGAATCTTGTTCTTGCTGGTCTTGATGTGTTGTTGAGGAGTTGAGTGAGTGACGTTTGATCCCTTCTCAAGCTTCTTCACTATGTTTTCACGGTTATCTTGAGAAGGTTGCACTTGACTCTTCCCTTTCAACACATACATGTTCCTTTTAAGCTTTTTGACCTCTTGCTTGAGTTCATCATTTTCTTTGGCAATGAGGTCATCACAAGATTCTACAAGTACATGCTCAATACTAGATTGGCTTGCTTGAGAAATACAATCATTAGTGCAAGACAAATCAATTTTAACTTGTGAGCATGTGCATGTGTGTGAGAGAGGTTGCAAGTATTTTACCGAAGATAGAGCAACCTCTTGAGCTATTTCTAGTGTAGCATAAGAATCTACAAGCTTCTCATGATAGTACTCAAGTTCAAAATGTTTAGCTTGTAGAGCCATATGCCCACTAGTTAGCTTCTCAATTTTAGCTTCAAGAATGTCATTGGCATTATCTATTTCTTTTACAAGAGAAACGGATTTGATAGCATAATCATGCAGCTCGACCAATGACTTATACTTACAAACCAAGGAGGCATGTTCAGATTTGAGCACTTCAAGTTCTTGAGCCAAAGTGGTAGATTCTTCAATCTTTTGGCTCTTTGCTTCCTTGATCTTGTTCTTTTTGTTTTTTCTTCTTTTCTTTCTTGCCCATCAAACATGTGCCTCCTCCTCTGCCAGCACCGGTCTGACTGGTCAAATCCACCGGTCTGACCGGTGGTTTTGGTGGATCATGCACATGCGGGTGAAAAAAGGTAAAAATCATAACCTTGCTTGCATGGGTGGAGAATGGAGTTGTGGAGACAACTGTTGTCTGAAAGCCATGGTTGGGGACCGCGACGTGGGGACCTAGACCGGTGGACTCACGTGTTGGCTTGCGTGCTTGACTGCGGAAATGTGTTGTCGAAAACCTATCACTCGTGGCGTGCGCGCGCTTATTAGCAATGCACGTTATACACGTCTTACGGTGCTCGCCCAGCACCCACTCGTACGGTAATGTTGAGATTGATAATATGATATTGACCATTAGTGTCATTTACATGATCTCGAGGGTACGATATTAGTGCCTAGAGGGAGATCCTAAGCTTCTCTTGGCTTAGAGGGATGATGTCCCCCACTAACAAGTTGACCAGGTGAAGGTGGCGGGCATACGACAGTAAGGCAAGGCAACGTTGGCGTTGTTGGCTAGTGTTGGCCAGTGGTGCTAGGCAAGAAGGCAGCTCTAGGTAGTAGGCGAACGACGATGGTTGTCTGCTAGGTGGTGGATCTCTTTTCTTAAAAGCTCACCCCCTCTCCTCTCCTCTCCTCTCCGCGTTTCCGGGCCGACGTGTCGCATAGGCGTGTGTTTGGTCATTTTTCAAAAAAGCCCTCCGTTTTGCTAGAAATCATGAAACAGTCCAGCGTGCCCAGATGGTACAACAACCACATTCATATATTTTGCAAATAGACCCTTATCCTAAAATTTATTTCTACGCGAAGAAGCCGAAATTTGAGGTTGATGTCATTTTGCAAACACCCCCTACCCTCTTTTGCGAACACCCCCTCCCACCACCATACCCCCACCTAATACCCCCGGTCCGCCCCAAACCCTAACCTCGGTTCACTCCCCCGCCCCCCTGCTCTCCTCCTCCCCGGGCGTCCCCGCCACCACCCTCTGAAGGACCGAATAGGGCGACCAGAGAGGGGCGAGTGAATGGGAGCCGATACAAATTCTTCCCGAAGGTCGAACTCGGCCTATACCCCAATTGCCACTCCAAGTACTCGCGCACACACAGGAAGCTCCAAACAAGGCACACACAATCCTAGAAGATCAACCAACAAGCCTAGGAGCAAAGAGCGGAAGCACCAAACCAAGAATCAAAGGACTTAGGCACTGCTACGAAGTCCCTGGCGGACTGTCCGGGGTGACCGGGCGGACCGTCCGCGTGGAGGGTGCGGACTGTCCGGAAGGTTACGGCGGACTGTCCGGAAGGTTACGGCGCACCTCGAACCACCAGTAGCGCACCCCCAAAATTTAGACTGTCCGGCGGCTCACTGCGGACCGTCCGACCAGCACAGACTGTCCGGGACAACCACGTGGACTGTCCGCCAAACTAGTTGCCACCGAACCAAAACAACTCAACGGATCAAAACTCAAGCTCTCAAGAACACGCGAAGAACACGAAGAACACCAACGCTGCCAGGGCCTCGCGGACCGTCCGCACGGGCCTCGCGGACCGTCCGCCAGGTGCGGACAGAGCAGAAAAATGCTCGAGCTCGGGAGTCAACTCTACCTTTCCATCACCGGATCTCCCAAACGGCTAAAGCTCTTGAGATAAGATTTGGGGGAGATGATAAGCAACACAAGAGGAAGCTATGCCTCAAAAATCTCGACTCATAAGCCACTAAATCACCGGGAATCGCGGATCACACAAACCACAACCATGAACTCGGGCACCAACCAAAAACACACGAATCGAAGGCTCTCCACAGCGTTTGAGGGGTCAAGATCACACACAAAAATGCGCAAGGCATCCATCCATGATCCTCTCAAAGAAATCCGTGAAGAAACGCCCCCAAAATCACGAATCGAGCGAAGAACGAAACTCCCCAAAAATAGTCCCAAAAATGACACGAAAATCACAGAGGACTAGGAGATCACCGCAACGCCGAATGCTTCCATACATCCAGAGGTCAGAGTCTGTACAAGAGTCTAGCCTAAGGAATCCAGAGGGAAAAGAAGCAGTTCAGAGAAAACTACCGGGGGAGAAAGCCCTAGAGTCCAAGAGAGAGAGATGCCATCCACCTCTCCGCTATTTATACGAAGTCCATCGGAGGAAGGTAAATGACCACGCTACCCCTACTGCTTGAAATGAAGATACAACCCCTCAGGGGTATTTTGGTCATGTCTTCATCGAGCGGACACGCTTCCACTGCGGCCTTGCTTAGCATCGACGCAAGCCCCGCGATCACGCCACGTGCCCCCGCCTCGAAGCTTCCCGAAGCTCCCGGATCACCGTCTCCGTCGCCTCGGGCCTCCGGGCTTGGTTTTGAGGCCCAAACCAAGAAACCGTCCACCGATGGTTTTGTGGGCAAACCACCAAACCCCGCGTGCAAGCTTCGGGCTCCAACCGCTACCTTGCACCGGCCCATGTTCACGACTTCAGCCCGCCAGTCTTGCACCGCACGGCTCGCACTTGACCCCATCGGCCACCGGGTCCATCGAACCAAGCCTACTTGCCACTCTATCACCCGGAGGCTGCCACGGCTAAGGCCTTTCGCACTTGTTCTTCACCTGCACCGACACGAGTCAAGCCGCAACCTATACCTACACGCTTAGCCAAGCATCAGTCCACACAATGTTGTCAATCACTCATCACTAAGGAGCGACCCTCCATTGGTCCTCGGACACACCTGGTCCTCAATCTCCCCCTTGATGAGTGCATTGACAACACCCATAGTAACCATGATAGAGAAAAAGAAAAGAAAACAACCATGAACACAAACCTCCAAAGCAAGCGATCCAAAGCCAAAGAAGAAGCGAAAACAAGATCACTTGCCAATCCAAGTCTCGGCCCCCTAAGACAAGGGCAATGGCTCGACACAGCCGAGACAAAACAAAGCTCACAAGGAGCACACCACAAAGCACAAAACTCAGGCAAACCAAAGGAGCTCCCCCTGCACATATGCAAACTCCCCCTGAGCAAATGCAACCTCCTCTTCTCAATTTTTCTCCTCACATGCAACATCTCACAAATGCATACCAATTTTCCACAAAAACTTCCAATGCATAAAAATTCTCCCCAAATGTGCATAACTTCTCTCAAAACTCTCCCCCTTGTTGACAATGCATGAATCAAGGTATATGAAACTCTTCCCCTTATTTTCATGAAAAATGCATGTCAAAGCATATATACAGTCTACCAAGCTTCTCAAAAATACAAAGAGCACAAAAAAAATGCTACACATGAGACATAGAGCAAGCAAAGTAGACATGGTGTAGTTAGCACATTGCCATCAAGAAGGTAGAGACATATAAGCATGTGACATGGCTAAAAGTAATTTTAAGCAATATTTTCACAAATAAGCATTCATCTCATGAGCAAGAGCCTATCCATGGCAATTTCAACACAAAGGCACTAGATCATTCAAAGTTTATACAAGATCACACATTCTCATCACAAGATCATTATAAACGCCCACAAGCTACTCAAGTCATGTTAAAGCCACCGAGCCATGTGTCTACTTCCTAAAATGAGACTTCTCATGGTGGAGCACATGCTACGGTTTAGCACCCAAGATATGAATATCAACATATAAAAACATGATTAGGAGCTCATTTTTCAAGCACAAGACAATTCATACACCAATTTCATTTTCAAGATTAAACATGGTACATGAAGTGCCTTTGCGGCAAAAAGAAGCTTATGCTCCTCCCCAAGCAAGCAAAAGGGCTAAACATTTACAATGACAAAGGATCTTTGACCCCAAGCAAAGAGAATATGATCCTCAAGCACAAACTGAGCATGATACAAGCATTTAAGCACAAATTGATTATAGACAAGCATCTACTCATGAGAGAGGTAATTTTATCATTTTCACAAACAAAATGCTATCTCATCATACATATATGGCACAACCATCAAGAGCATAGCATTTACATCCACAAATTACCAAACATGCACATATCTCATCCATAGCACATCAGTGATCAATGTATATAAGAGAAGCTCAAATCTAGCTCAAGTGATCCAAAGATGGCTATCCTACCAGGTTTTGTACAGAAAGTAAAGAGCATGAAGGAAATGCAACAAAATGAACATATGACACATATATACATGAGAAGCTCCAAGACCCAAGCTAGAAAGGAAAGCACACCCCAAGCTCACCCCGCAAGCGAGTGAAAGTGACTTGGTCAAGTGGTTTGGTGAAAATGTCAGCTAGCTGGTCTTGGGTAGGAACATAGGACAAAAATATGTTTCCCTTTTCCACATTGTCTCTCAGGAAGTGGTACCTCACTTCTATGTGTTTCGTTTTGGAGTGGAGGACAAGATTTTTGGCTACACTTATGGCACTGGTGCTGTCACAGAAAAGTGGAACTTGGGAGCACTCCTCGCCAAAATCACTCATGGTATAGGTCATCCAAAGCAGCTGGGAACAACAACTAGCAGCAGCTACATACTCAGCCTCGGTGGTGGACTGGGCTACACTCGATTGCTTGCGAGATGACCAAGAGACCAAAGAAGAACCAAGGAACTGACAACACCCAGAAGTGGACTTGCGGTCCAATCGACACCCAGCGAAATCCGCATCAGAAAACCCATGAAGCATGAGTGTCGAGGAGGCAGAGTACCAAAGACCAAACTCAGGAGTGTAGTTCAAGTACCTAAAAATCCGCTTGACGGCCTGCCGATGTGAAGTCCTCGGTGAAGCCTGAAAACGAGCGCACAGACACACGCTGAACTGTATGTCTGGCCTCGTCGCCGTCAAGTAGAGGAGGGAGCCGATCATGCTCCGGCACTCCTTCTGGTCCACGGGTTCGCCGTCCTCGTCCGCGTCCAAAGCCGTAGTTGTACTCATCGGGGTAGTCAGCGGCTTGGAGTCGTTCATGCCAAACTTCTTCACCATGTCCCTAGTGTACTTCGCCTGATGTACAAAGGTCCCGTCCTTACACTGCTTGATCTGGAGACCTAAGAAAAACTGCAGCTCACCCATCATGTACATCTCAAATTCCCTGCTCATGTCATCTGCAAATCTGGCAACAAGATTATGAGAAGAGCCACCAAAGATTATGCCATCCACGTATATCTGAACAATCAAAAGGTCATTCCCATGCTTAAGGAGAAACAGGGTCTTATCAACTGTCCCTATCACAAACCCCTTACTAAGCAAAAACCCTCTCAGCCTGCCATACCAAGCTCTAGGTGCCTGTTTCAACCCATAGAGCACTCTCTGGAGTTTGTATACACGGTGTGGGTATTTTTCACTCTCAAACCCCGGGGGTTGCCTCTCATACACTTCTTCCTCTATCACCCCGTTCAAGAAAGCACTCTTGACATCCATTTGGCACAACTTGAACCCTTTAGCCACGGCAAAGGCTAGAAGGATCCTAATTGCCTCCAAACAGGCCACAGGAGCAAATGTCTCCTCATAGTCTATCCCCTCCTTCTGGTTGAACACCTGCGCCACCAACCTCGACTTGTTTCTCACAACCATCCCATTCTCACCCTCTTTGTTCTTCCACACCCACTTGGTACCTATGGGACGGCAATTTGGCGGTGGATCGACTAACACCCAGACTTGGTTTCTCTCAAAGTTTTCCAACTCCTCATGCATGGAATTCACCCAATTCTCATCAGACAAAGCGTGTCAAATATCTTTGGGCTCGAAAGAAGCAACAAAAGCAGAGTGAGCGAAATGAGACGTAATCCTTGACCTCGACTGTGTAGTGCATTCATGAAGGTCACCAATGATGGTCGTCAGTGGGTGATCCACTTGTATTCGCCAGAGAGCCTCTCGCCTGGACACAACCCCCCCCCCTCAGCAGCAGCCTCCACTCGAACAGCCTCAGTCGTAGTGGGTGTAGGAGATGGTCCATCCTCGATCGTCGTCGTAGTAGTGGAAGTAGCACGTACATGATCAGCCGCTGGAGCATCACCACCATCATCGTCGTCATCTCCATCTCCGTCCTTCTCATCCTCGAAGATCCTCGCTCCAATCTCCTTGTCACATGCACACTCAAAAGCAGAAGAACTACATGGCTGCGTCTCGTCGAAGGTAACCTCGCAAGTCTCCATGATTCGGTTAGTGTCAAGGTTGAGCACATGATATGCTCTAGAATGAATCGCATAACCAAGGAAAATCCAATCCGAACATCAAGACTCAAACTTATCCAACTTGCCCTTCTTCAGAATGAAACACTTGCAACCAAAAGCTCTAAAGTGACTCACCTTGGGTTGTCGGCCATGCATCAGCTCATAAGAGGTCTTCTTCTTAAAGGCACGAAGGAAGATGCGATTTGAGACATAGCAAGCGGTATTGACCGCCTCGGCCCAGAAACGTCTAGGAGTCCTATGCTCATCGAGCATCGTCCTGGCCATCTCACAAAGGGTCCGGTTCTTCCTCTCCACTACGCCATTCTGGTAAGCGACGTATGGAGAAGAGTACTGATGATCAAGACCAAGATCACTGCAAAAGGCATCAAAATGAGAGTTCATAAACTCTGTGCCATTGTCACTGTGTATAGCTCAAATGGCATCACCATGTCTCTCATTTTTCAACCTCAAGATCAAGTCCCGAACAAAGCCAAATATCTCACTCTTATCCTCCAAAAAGAAAACCCAAGAGTACCTCAAAAAATCATCAACAACCACAAGAACATACCACTTCCCACTAGCAGAGCGAACACGAGCTGGCCCAACCAAATCCATGTGCAACAGCTCACAAGGTCGCTCGGTCATGACTGAAGTCAGAGGGGCATAAGAAGCGGCAACCATCTTTCCATGCCGACAAGAAGCACAAACCAAATCCTTCTCGAATTTCAACCTAGGCAATCCTCGAACAAGATCAAGACCACTCAAGCGGGAAAGCAGCTCAAAGCTCAAGTGTCCCAACCTCCTATGCCATTTCCAAAGCTTAGCCGAAACGCCAGCAACAAAGCATCGAGGAGGACCAACAGACTGGGAAAAGTCGGCACGAAAGATTTGATCCTCGGGGACGATCGTACAGACAAGATCACCTCGAGAATCAAGCACACGAGAAGCACCCAACTTGAAACGAACCTCAAAACCTTCGTCAAGTAATTGAGATACTAACAACAGGTTAAAACCAAGTGACTTGACCTGGGCCACACTTCTTAAGGTCACCTTGCTACTCACCTTCACCATACCTTCAGCAAGCACTCGTCCTATCCCATTGTCCCCGAAAGTGATGTACTCCCTCGTACTCACCAGGGTGAGGCTGGAGAACCACCCACGATCTCCGGTCATGTGTCGTGAGCAACCGGAGTCGATCAACCAAAAGTTCTCCAAACCTCCCACCTGCAATCAAAAACGAGGACGAGGATGAGCAAGCAACTCAACACTAGGGTTAGTACCAAAAGAGTCAAACCAGTGCTGAGCCATTTGCTCAAAAGAAGGGTTAGCAAAATCCATCCTCCCAAAACCTCTAGGCGGAGCCCTCTCACGCCTACCACCAAAGGACCTGTCACGTCTCACTGGAGGAGTACGCACACCACGAGGGGGAAAACGTGGCCCGTAGTCCATCTGAGACCCAAAGCTCCGATCGTGCCTCCCAAACTCGTAACGGTCACGAGAAGGAGCACGTCGAGCCATCTCACCATGCCCAAACCCAACACGCCTATTTCTCTGAGGAAACACACCTCCACCTCCACCTCCACCTCCACGAGTGGGAACTGTATGCACATACACCTCACCCCTAGGTAGAGGCCCTCTACGAGGCTCAGACACACCATGAGCACGGTGGTACCTGTCCTTGTTTGCCATCTCCCTAGCAAACCGCTCATCCCTCTTCCTCCGAAAATAGAACTCATCCTTGTGTACATCCCTCCCACAATACTCACAATAGAAGCGGATAGGCACTGGCTTAGGTGGTGACTTTTCTATGGGCTTCTCAACACCTTTCTCTTCTGACTTCCCCTCAAAGACATTACCCAGGTTGCTCACAAACTTGATGGGTTTCTGGTAATTCTCTATTTTCTGGGGGAACACTGGTGGGTCTGGAGTTGTATCAAGCATGTTTCTCAAGTGGTTTGGCTTGGGTGCATATTTGTTCATGGGTATGGTGTGTGGTTGAATAGGGATCTCTCCAACTTTCTCTTCTCCCTCACCACTCTTCTCACCACTCTTCTCAGCCCCCAACGCCTGACCATCAAACCTCTTGAACTAAGCCAACATCAAACTCAATTGTGGCTCATGCCCAGACAACCAACTCATCAATTTCCTAAGCTCATCATTTTCATCCTGCAGATGATCAACATAGTGTGCAAGTTCCATGTTTTTCAAAGCATGCATTTCACAGGTTGAACATGATGTAGGAAGAGGAGCTTTCAATGCCGCCTCAAGAGAAATAATCCTAGTGTGAGATTCATCTAGCCTAGCATGCAAAATAGGACATGATGTACAAGCTCCTAACAAAGCTGGCCTAGACTTCAATTCATCACACTCAATCCTAACCACATCTAGTTCCTCCAAGGTAGAGGTATGCTTCTCCTTGAGAGCAGTCAAATCAGCAAGAAAAACTGAGCAGTCACCACAATCAATCTCATCAGACACCACAGGAGCAGATTTCAAAGCAGCTATCTCATTTCTAGCATCCACAAGCAAGGATTCAAGTTCAGCTACCTTGTCCTTAGCATCACCCAACAAAGACCTAAATTCTCTCTTCTCCTCGTTGGTCTTTCTAAGCACATCATCACGTTTATCAACAAACTCATTGAGCCTAGCATTTTCCTCTAGCAAGAAGTTGGGATCTTGTCGTACCTCTTCATCGGAGTCGGAGTTCGAATCCGAGCTGTGCTTCCCACCCTTCTTGGAGTGCGCCATGCCGCAAAAGCCTCCTTGCGCGACGAAGTTGAGGCCGGTGAAGTTCTTGCCCGTGGAACGCTTGTCCTTGCGCCTTTCTTGTTCTTCCTCTCTACTCGAGTCGAGGAAGCATCGCTTGATGTCGAGTCGATGTCGCTCGCTCCGGCCACCATCGCTCGAGCGGTCTTCTTCTTGTGGCCTCCACTCTTCTTGTGCCTTCTCTCGCTCTTGTCCTTGCGCTTGTCCTTGTAGTCGTTCCGGGAGCGGTGCTTGTTGTAGTCGTGCTTGGGCTTGCCCTTGTAGTCGTTCTTGATCTCCATGGCTTCAGGGCAATCGGCGATGAAGTGCCCGTGCTTCCCGCACCGATAGCACATCCCCGAGCTCCGCCTTGCATTCTTGCGATTCTCGTACATCCGCCCAAACCTCTTGCTCAACAAGGCGAGATCATCCTCGCTCAGCACCTCAAAGTCATCATCTGGCAAGGACACAAGACAAGACAAAGAAAAGCCAACAGAGTTAGCGTTAGTTCTCGATCCTGAGACGAGAGCCAAACTATGAGGATTAGTGGGGCTCTCGCTCTTGGCTCTCAAGCCACGATCAACGTCAGAAGACCTGAGCTTGGAGAACAGCTCATCCAGCGACAGCGTGTCATACGCGCTCGACTCCTCAATGGCCTCGATCTTGGCTTCCCACACAGACCTATCCAGGGCATGCAAAAGCTTGATAGCTTGATCATGATCCGTATATGGGAGCACTGTCACATTGACCCTCATGTTGTTGACTATGCAAGTGAAGCGCTGAAACATAGCATTGGTCGACTCACCGGGGAGATGAGTGAAGTTCTCGTACTCTCTCCGGTAAGTGGTGAACATACAGGCTTGCACTTGGGCATTGCCAACATGAGCATTCTTCAACTTGAGCCAAATCTTTCCGGCCACATCCTCTCCGTACACTCGATCAAACTCCGAGGCACAAAGAGCATGGAACAAGTAATCAACAGCATTGCTGTTGGCCTCAAACATGTCTCGCGATCCTGGAAGCAAAAAACTGTCTGGGATGACATAATGAGGATTCTGAGTGATCTCCCATATCAGAGTTCCCTTCCCTCGCAAGAACTCGCCCATGCGCCTCTCCCACATCGGGTAATTCTTGCCATCAAAGTGCGGAGGACCCGACCCCTTGCCGTAATCGCCCATCTTTGGATCTTAGACTGGTTAGAATCAAGAAGATCCATAACCGGCTCTGATACCAATTGAAGGACCGAATAGGGCGACCAGAGGGGGGGGAGTGAATGGGAGCCGATAAAAATTCTTCCCGAAGGTCGAACTCGGCCTATACCCCGATTGCCACTCCAAGTACTCGCGCACACACAGGAAGCTCCAAACAAGGCACACACAATCCTAGAAGATCAACCAACAAGCCTAGCAGCAAAGAGCGGAAGCACCAAAGCAAGAGTCAAAGGACTTAGGTACTGCTGCGAAGTCCCTGGCAGACTGTCCGAGGTGACCGGGCGGACCATCCATGTGGAGGGCGCGGACTGTCCGTAAAAGCACCTCGAACCACCAGTAGTGCACCCCCGAAATTCGGACTGTTCGGCGGCTCACTGCGGACCGTCCGACCAGCATGGACTGTCCAGGACAACCACACGGGTTGTCCGCCAAACTAGTTGCCACCGAACCAAAACAACTCAACGGATCGAAACTCAAGCGCTCAAGAACACGCGAAGAACACGAAGAACACCAACACTGCTAGGGCCTCGCGGACCGTCCGCCAGGTGCGGACAGAGCAGAAAAATGCTCGAGCTCGGGAGTCAACTCCACCTTTCCATCACCGGATCTTCCTAACGGCTAAAGCTCTTGAGACAAGATTTGGGGGAGATGATAAGCAACACAAGAGGAAGCTATGCCCCCAAAAATCTCGACTCCTAAGCCACTAAATCACCGGGAATCGCGGATCACACGAACCATCACCATGAACTCGAGCACCAACCAAAAATGCACGAATCGAAGGCTCTCCACAGCGTTTGAGGGGTCAAGATCACACACAAAAATGCGCAAGGCATCCATCCATGATCCTCTCAAAGAAATCCGTGAAGAAATGCCCTTAAAATCACGAATCGAGCGAAGAACGAAACTCCCCAAAAATAGTCCCAAAAATGACACGAAAATCACATAGGACTAGGAGATCACCGCAACGCCGAATGCTTCCATACAACCAGAGGTCAGAGTCTGTACAAGAGTCTAGCCTAAGGAATCCAGAGGGAAAAGAAGCAGTTCAGAGAAAACTACCGGGGGAGAAAGCCCTAGAGTCCAAGAAAGAGAGATGCCATCCACCTCTCTGCTATTTATACGAAGTCCATTGGAGGGAGGTAAATGACCACGCTACCCCTACTGCTTGAAATGAAGATACAACCCCTCAGGGTCATTTTGGTCAAGTCCTCGTCGAGCGGACACACTTCCACCGTGGCCTTGCTTAGCATCAACGCAAGCCCCGCGATCACGCCACGTGCCCCCCGTCTCGAAGCTTCCCGAAGCTCCCGGATCACCGTCTCCGTCACCTCGGGCCTCCGGGCTTGGTTTTGAGGCCCAAACCAAGAAACCGTCCACCGATGGTTTTGTGGGCAAACCACCAAACCCCGCGTGCAAGCTTCGGGCTCCAACCGCTACCTTGCACCGGCCCATGTTCACGACTTCAGCCCGCCAGTCTTGCACCGTACGGCTCGCACTTGACCCCATCGGCCACTGGGTCCATCGAACCAAGCCTACTTGCCACTCCATCACCCGGAGGCCGCCACGGCTAAGGCCTTTCGCGCTTGTTCTTCACCTGCACCGACACGAGTCAAGCCGCAACCTATACCTGCACGCTTAGCCAAGCATCAGTCCACACAACGTTGTCAATCACTCATCACTAAGGAGCGACCCTCTACTGGTCCTCGGACACACCTGGTCCTCACCCTCTCCCCACCTGCTCTCCTCCACCGCCGCAGCTCCCGCGGCCCACCCTCTCAGAGGTGCGGGTCAGGTCGAGGCAGCTCCGGAGCGGCGAGCAGGGGCGGCGCTAGCGAGCGCTCCCGGCCGGCCACGACCTCATGCGGGGAGTGCTGCGCGGGCGAGAGCTCCTGGCCCGCTCCTGCAGGATGCAGATCCCGCATGGGGGCGCGAGGAAGGACGGCGGGTTGGACCAGGCGGACCAGTTCGAGCAGCTGGAGCACCTCCTCCCCTCCACTTCTCCCTCTCGGCCTACCTCCGACAGCCCCACCCTATTCTTCGTCACCGCCAGTCCGCCCACTCCCGCAGGATGTAGATCCGGTGCGGTGTGCAAGGAGGGGACTGTCACACCCTGAAATTTCCCAATTTCAGGATGTGAATAGAAAGAATAATTAAGCAACGAGTTTCACTCAATTTCAAAAATTTTCCAACATTTATTTATTTACAGGAAATATAGGATAGGAAAAAAAGCCTTTGTTTGTTTTTCTGAATTAAGTAAATGGTTATGTGTGAGTGTTGCATTCATGCCGATGCATCTCGGTGATTATAAGTGCAAAAGGTTTTTAAATGCGCTTAGGTGCTAACCAAACCCTCCTGAGAATTTTTCGGATTTTTCTGGAATTTATTCTCATTTTCTCTGAGCTTATTCTATTTATTAGAAGGCTCTAAAATTTTTTCATGAGCTCCAAATATTTTATTTGGGTTGTTCATGTCTCAATCTATCTCTGGGAATTTTTCTGGAATTTTTGGGATGTTTAGAACATTTTTTGTAGCTTTAATGAATTATCTAGCTATTTCTGGATTATTCTTTTCATGAAAATATATTCCGAAAATAAAAAGAAATTCATTTCTTTTATCTTTTTCCTTTCTTTCTTTTTGGCCCTCAGCTGCTTTCAGCCCAGCAAACGAAGTCCAATTCCGCCCCTTAGGTTCCTCCGCTCTTGGCCCAGCCCAGGATCAAACAGCCGCCGAGGCGAAATTTGTTTTTACCCCTCGATCTCCCCGGCTCATCTTCTCACCTCGGTCAGCCCAGCTCCGGCCCAGTTTCTGGCCCGCTCTGACACGCTTCGATCCCGGCCCGCTCCAGCCCAGCTGCCAGGCCCGGCCAGAGCCCATCTGGCCAGCCAGAGCCGTCGTAGGAGTCCGGGCGCGGCACGGCCAGGGCACCGCCGCCGGCCAACCTAGGCGTGCACGCCACGCCAGCCTCGTGTCCTGCAGCCCTACAAAAATAGAGCCCTCGTCCCTCGCGCGGCCCTGCCCCCACCACCGTCTCGCGCCTCGCGCCGCCTCATCACGCAGAGCAGGTCGCCGCCGCACGCCAAGCCGGGTCCGCCACCGGCCGTCGCCTGGATCACCGCCTAGGGACGCAGCCGGAGCCAGCCGACAACGCCCCGAGTTTCGTGAGGTCAAGCCGCACCGCATCCGCCCCTTCACACCCCTTCACCGCATCCGCATACCCTAAGTTTCACTCAATTAAGCTTAGGTTTATGTTTAATTGGTATAATTTATATTTACACATTTTATAAATAAAACTTGACTAGGTTCTATACCTCGATTCTTGCAAATAAAGTTTAATTTGCATTAATTACAACTTAGGGTATTTTCTTTATGAAATATCCTTTACATATGTTTTGCTAATTAAAATAAACCTAAGCTTATAGTCTTTCATGTTCATAAATGTCAATCGATCGATAGTCGTTCTTTGTCAGCTCCATATCAGTGTGTCTTTGTTGTAGAGCTAGTCTCCTTTCAAGCTCTAGATCTTTCCGATCCTAGTTCAAGCTCAAACCATGTGTCTTTCATACATCTAACCAAGCCTATCTTTTCAAGCTCTAGTTGTGTGCTTTGGTAATCCGAATAGGTTATCTTAGGGCGTCTGTTCTGCTTAATAGCATTATCTGTGTGAGTAGTTTGTGCTACTCATCTCTTTATCAAGTAATCTTATCATGCTTGTTCCTTGTTTCTCTTATAATCCTTTTATAGCAAGTCATAAAATCCTATGGCTCTGTAGTCTTTCATTTCATAGCTCTCATGTTCCAGTTGTTCCTATTGAGTTAGCTATGTTCCTGTGATTCTATCTTGTGCAGTTATCTTTCTTAGAACCAATCTTAATAGTATCTCTACCATCTAGTTGATTCCCCTACAACCTAGTTCTCCTGATAGACCCTTGCTTAAGGTTTCTTATGTGCTTGATAGTTCGTTGCTACCGTTCTCATTCGTTTCACCTTAACTTTTACGTTAGCATGTGTATCACCTGTTACATGTTTTTAACCCTAAAGTTGCATGTTAATCTTGACTAATTGTTATTCCATTGATTTTCTAAATAAAAGTGATTAGGTTCTATTCCGGTTTTCTTTAATCATGATGTAAATGGGCTAATTCTTATTTATAACTAGTTTTCATTAAATAAAAGATGTTAGATACAACGGTTTTCATAATAAAGTTAATATGGTTAATGTTATTATAAATGCCTTTTTAATGTTAATATGCTTAGTTGAACACGTCATACAAATTTATTCGATTAGATGTTTATACATGCTTCGTGTTTCTAAAGTAACTGTTAATTTGGCATAACTTGTACTTAAATATTTACAAATGAAATATGATTAGGCTTGTCATGTTTTTATAATTAAATGTAACTTGTTTAATTGTAACATAGAGTATTTCTCTGAAATATTCTTTCCACATGATTTCTCATTAAAACAAATCCAGCACCTAGTCTCTTGTTGTTTGATAATAATCTCTCGATAGCTTTGTCTTTTTGACCGTAGTTCCGTTTTAAGAGTTTCTTACGTTTGTGCGACCATAGAATCGAGCCTATCCTTTAGTGCGTTCTTTTAAAGCTTTTCTTTCGATTGGTGCCTTGTTCTTAGTTGTATTTGTTTGTTTGCTTTGTATGTTTGTGCCCGATGATTGCTTCGAGTAGAAGAAGGATCGTTGTTCGTTTGCTTGAAGATAAAGAGTTCCAAGAAAACAAGAGCTGAATAGCAGTAAGAGTAGCTTTTCGTTGCAGAAAGACAAGTGTCCCTAACCACCTTCTACCTATGCTTTATTTACAAGAATACTATGTTATAATTGGAACATGGAGCGACCACCCAGGAACCTGGTGCAACCACAAGACATATGGCTCTGTCTTGGCTAATTAATTAAAAACTTTAGTGTGTGGTATGCTTTACCTAATAAGGGTTAGGGGGTGCCGGTAGCTGGTGTATAGCCCGGCCCTCAGGCTGATCTGCTCTGTGGTAGCTTCGCAGCCTCGAGAGAGGGTTATGCATTGCGCTGTCATGAAACCTAGCGAGCAGCCCACACTAGGGAATCTTTGTAAAGGCCTCGTAGTGAAACCCATGCCACTCACCTCGGAAGTGTTTAAGGGCTTTGCAAACCCGGGCATATATGGGGGACACGACTTGTGGGTAAAGTGTACAACCTTTGCAGAGTGTAAATCTAATCGATTAGCCGTGCTCTCGGTCATGGAGCGGCCTGGACCCTCACATGATTAATAAACTTAAAGATGGACTTTAAATCGTTTCTGGTTATTTCTTGTGGCCTTGCTGAGTACCAACCATAAGTGTACTCAACCTTGCTAAACTGCTGCTCAGAAGGAGAAGATGTGTGAAGCTATTGAAGATGGTGTTGTTGCTAGGTGTACGCAGACCCCAGTCGTCTGCCTGTGAAGTTTTGTGCCTTCGTTTCCAGGATTGAGCTGCTTAACTCTGATAGATTTGTAAGTTTGTTTATGCTCTTTTACGAGATATTGTTTCTGTTATTCACTTATGTCAACTATATGCATGAAACTTGATCCTGGCATGCATATAGGTTTGCACTTGGTTTTCTTTGGAAAAACAGGTGTGACAGAGTGGTATCAGAGCTGTATCGACTGTAGGACGTAAGCCTATATAGCAATGGTCGTTCCTTAAGGTTTCCTTTGATCTAAAATTCATCACTGCCTTTCCCTTGAGCTCTGTGATGAATATTTCCACTTCTTGACCATTTTCTTTTGATAATCCCCCTGATATCTTAACTCTTCCCTCTTAACTCCTTTTCATTTGCACTCCATTCTTTTGCAAATGATAAATTCTCTACCTTTGCCTATTTCTTTTCTTTCCCTTGATCTTGATCTTGCATTCATTTTCTGTTGAATGATCTTACCTATTTCATGCAATACACCCCCTTGATTTATTGGTGTTATTGTTACCCTTTCACCCCTTATTCCTTTATCCCCTTATATTTCTTCTTTCTTATCCCCATATTCTTTTAAGATATTATCTGGTGTACCCATCTTGCCTATCGTACCTCACCTTGCTTTTCAAACAATGCAAGACTTTGGATTCTTCCTTGACTTTTTCCAAAGTGTTCGTGTGATTCAAAAATTCTTAGATGATCCATGCCACGTACCCTAAAGCATGCCTGCTAAGGTCACCCGAATAATGGAGCTATCAAATCATCGCCTGAAGTCAAGCCTTGATGACCATTGAAGCTATGCCCATGCTTAGGAGGATACCCTTTTGACTCAGTTAACAACGCTTAGCATCGTTTCTTTGACTGTGTCTTGATTGGTGGAATTCAGTGCTTGCATGATGATGCTTGGTTTTATGACCTTGATTGATTTGTTTCTTTGTAGTGAGTGTTGATGTATTGTGGGTCTTATATCTGCAATAACATCAGTTGCTTAGTTGGGTTCTTCCTTTGTGCCTCCCACATCCTTGTCATCTTTCTTTCCCTCTACCTGATCAAATGAAGGACATCAGAAGAAGAAATTGAATCCAACACCGATGTCAACAAGCAAAGGCTACTGCCATCGTCACCATTAAGAAGTGAGCAAGTCGAAGAAAAGAAGATCTCACTCTACATTCTTTTCCACCTTGTGATCTACCTCACTCTAATGAAGACCGGACGACCAAGAAAGATGAATATTGAAGATTCTACACACGAACGACAAAAGAGGATGACCGTCCACCTACCCTGATAGCAATGTTCTTGTTTATCTTCCTTCTCCTTGTTTCTTCTTTCTTCGAATCTCGGGACGAGATTCCGTTTAAGGGGGTAGATTTGTCACACCCTGAAATTTCCCAATTCCAGGATGTGAATAGAAAGAATAATTAAGCAACGAGTTTCACTCAATTTTAAAAATTTTCCAACATTTATTTTATTTACAGGAAATATAGTATTGGAAAAAAAGCCTTTGTTTGTTTTTCTGAATTAACTAAATGGTTATGTGTGAGTGTTGCATTCATGCCGATGCATCTCAGTGTTTATAAGTGCAAAAGGTTTTTAAATGCGCTTAGGTGCTGACCAAACCCTTCTGAGAATTTTTCGGATTTTTTTGGAATTTATTCTCATTTTCTCTGAGTTTATTCTATTTATTAGAAGGCTCTAAAATCTTTTCATGAGATCCAAATTTTTTATTTGGGTTGTTCATGTCTCAATCTATCTCTGAGAATTTTCCTGAAATTTTTGGGATTTTTAGAATATTTTTCGTGACTTTAATGAATTATCTAGCTATTTCTGGATTATTCTTTTCACGAAAATATATTCCAAAAATAAAAAGAAATTCATTTATTTTATCTTTTTCCTTTCTTTCTTTTCGGCCCGCAGCCGCTTTCAGCCAGCAAACGAAGTCCAATTCCGCCCCTTAGGTTCCTCCGCTCTTGGCCCAGCACAGGATCAAACAGCTGCCGAGGCGAAATTTGTTTTTACCCCTCGATCTCCCCGGCCTGCTCATCTTCTCACCTCGGTCAGCCCAGCTCGGCCCAGTTTCCGACCCGCTCTGACCCGCTTCGATCCCGGCCCGCTCCAGCCCAGCTGCCAGGCCCGACCAGGGTCCATCCGGCCAGCCAGAGCCGCCGCAGGAGTCCGGGCGCGGCACGGCCAGGGCGCCGCCGCCAGCCAACCTAGGCGTGCACGCCACGCCCGTCTCGTGTCCCGCACCCCTATAAAAACAGAGCCCTCGTCCCTCGCGCGGCCCTGCCACCACCGTCGTCTCGCGCCTCGCGCCGCCTCGTCGCGCAAAGCAGGTCGCCGCCGCACGCCGAGCCGGGTCCGCCACCGGCCATCGCCTGGATCGCCGCCTAAGGACGCAGCCGGAGCCAGCCGACGCCGCCCCGAGTTTCGTGAGGTCAAGCCGCACCGCATCCGCCCCTTCACGTCCCTGGAGCTGCACCGGAGCAACCCCGTCGCATGGAGCCCGAGCTGGCTGCCGTTGAGCTCCGCCGCCAGCCGGATTCCCGTCGATTCCGTCCGTCTTCGCGTGTGGTGAGCGCCCCCTCCGAGCTCGTCTCAACCTCCTCCCTCCTATGCACCGCTCGGTCGAGCCCCTCGCAGTCCGGAGTGCCAGCGCCCCGCCGGCCAGTGCTCCCCTGTCCGCCTGTGTCGTGAGGAAGGAGAAGACTCTGTTTTGCGCATAGGCCCCTGAGTTCTCCTGCAATCTCTAGATATGTTTCTTGTGTCTTGTCCCTTTTCCAAGAAACCCCCTGTGTAGATTAGATCCTCCAGATCCGGTCCACCCTGAGATTCTTGCAAGCAAGCCCTCGAGTTTTTATTCATAATTATGTATATGCCCTTGGTTTCTCGCGGTAAAGCCCTGGAAGTTTTTAATCTTTCACAACTAGGTCCCTACACCTTTGATAAGCCGTATCTTTCATGTTTTAGCTCCGTTTTCATCCATTCAAGTTGCGTTAGGTTCATAATAATGTAAAGAACACGTTAGCAGTGAGTTTTCATCATGTTTGTTTCCTGTAAAATAAATTTAATATTAATTTTGATTAATGCTTAGTTATACATGCCTTTTATAAATAAAAGCAATATAGTGTTGTACACCCTTTTTTCATAAATCACATGTTAATTTGATTAATATTTAATTAACATTTCTAATTAAAAGTTGATTAGGCTTTTAACACCGGCTTTCATAAATATATGTTAATTTGATTAATATCAATATAATATTGTTTTCAGTAATAATAATATGATCCACTTGAATCATAAAGTTGCGTTTAGATGTCTCACATAGTTTAGCCTTTTCAAAGCTAAATGCTTAAAAAGGTATAATTTATGCTTTAACATTTCTAATTAAAATATGGTTAAGCTATAACTCGATTTTCATAATTATTAGCTAAAATGACTAATGTCAACGTGCATGTGTTTTCTAAATAAAGTTTGTCTAGCTCAACACGACATGTGTTTCAATTCGAGTAGTTGTTTTAACCTTTCTAAAGTAAATGTTTAATTGGTATAATTTATATTTACACATTTTATAAATAAAACTTGACTAGGTTTTATACCTCGATTCTTGCAAATAAAGTTTAATTTGCATTAATTACAACTTAGGGTATTTTCTTTATGAAATATCCTTTACATATGTTTTGCTAATTAAAATAAACCTAAGCTTATAGTCTTTCATGTTCATAAATGTCAATCGATCGATAGTTGTTCTTTGTCAGCTCCATATCAGTGTGTCTTTGTTGTAGAGCTAGTCTCCTTTCAAGCTCTAGATCTTTCCGATCCTAGTTCAAGCTCAAACCATGTGTCTTTCATACATCTAACCAAGCCTATCTTATCAAGCTCTAGTTGTGTGCTTTGGTAATCCGAATAGGTTATCTTAGGGTGTCTGTTCTGCTTAATAGCATTATCTGTGTGAGTAGTTTGTGCTACTCATCTCTTTATCAAGTAATCTTATCATGCTTGTTCCTTGTTTCTCTTATAATCCTTTTATAGCAAGTCATAAAATCCTATGGCTCTGTAGTCTTTCATTTCATAGCTCTCATGTTCTAGTTGTTCCTATTGAGTTAGCTATGTTCCTGTGATTCTATCTTGTGCAGTTATCTTTTAGAACCAATCTTAATAGTATCTCTACCATCTAGTTGATTCCCCTATAGCCTAGTTCTCCTGATAGACCCTTGCTTAAGGTTTCTTATGTGCTTGATAGTTCGTTGCTACCGTTCTCGTTCGTTTCACCTTAACTTGTACGTTAGCATGTGTATCACCTGTTACATGTTTTTAACCCTAAAGTTGCATGTTAATCTTGACTAATTATTATTCCATTGATTTTCTAAACAAAAGTGATTAGGTTCTATTCCGCTTTTCTTTAATCATGATGTAAATAGGTTAATTCTTATTTATAACTAGTTTTCGTTAAATAAAAGATGTCAGATACAACGGTTTTCATAATAAAGTTAATATGGTTAATGTTATTATAAATGCCTTTTTAATGTTAATATGCTTAGTTGAACACGTCATACAAAGTTATTCGATTAGATGTTTATACATGCTTCGTGTTTCTAAAGTAACTGTTAATTTGGCATAACTTGTACTTAAATATTTACAAATGAAATATGATTAGGCTTATCGTCTTTTTATAATTAGATGTAACTTGTTTAATTGTAACATAGAGTATTTCTCTGAAATATTCATTCCACATGATTTCTCATTAAAATAAATCCAGCACCTAGTCTCTTGTTGTTTGATAATAATGTCTCGATAGCTTTGTCTTTTCGACCGTAGTTCCGTTTTCAGTGTTTCTTACATTTGCACGACCATAGAATCGAGCCTATCCTTTAGTGCATTCTTTTAAAGCTTTTCTTTCGATTGGTGCCTTATTCTTAGTTGTATTTGTTTGTTTGCTTTGTATGTTTGTGCCTGATGATTGCTTCGAGTAGAAGAAGGATCGTTGTTCGTTTGCTTGAAGATAAAGAGTTCCAAGAAAACAAGAGCTGAAGAGCAGTAAGAGTAGCTTTTTGTTGGAGAAAGGCAAGTGTCCCTAACCACCTTCTACATATGCTTTATTTACAAGAATACTATGTTAAAATTGGAACATGGAGCGACCACCCAGGAACCAGGTGCAACCACAAGACATATGGCTCTGTCTTGGCTAATTAATTAGAAACTTTAGTGTGTGGTATGCTTTACCTGATACGGGTTAGGGGGTGCCGGTAGTTGGTGTATAGCCCGACCCTTAGGCTGATCTGCTCTGTGGTAGCTTCGCAACCTCGAGAGAGGGTTGTGCATTGCGCTGTCATGAAACCTAGCGAGCAGCCCACACTAGGGAATCTTTGTAAAGGCCTCGTAGTGAAACCCATGCCACTCACCTCGGAAGTGTTTAAGGGCTTTGCAAACCCGGGCATATATGGGCGACATGACTTGTGGGTAAAGTGTGCAGAGTGTAAATCTAATCGATTAGCCGTGCTCTCGGTCATAGAGCGGCCTGGACCCTCACATGATTAATAAACTTAAAGATGGACTTTAAATCATTTCTGGTTATTTCTTGTGGCCTTGCTGAGTACCAACCATTAGTGTACTCAACCTTGCTAAACTGCTGCTCAGAAGGAGAAGATGTGTGAAGCTGTTGAAGATGGTGTTGTTGCTAGGCGTACGCAGCCCCCAGTCGTCTGCCTGTGAAGTTTGGTGCCTTCGTTTCCAGGATTGAGCTGCTTAACTCTGATAGATTTATAAGTTTGTTTATGCTCTTTTACGAGATATTGTTTCTGTTATTCACTTATGTCAACTATATGCATGAAACTTGATCCTGGCATGCATATAGGTTTGCACTTGGTTTTCTTTGGAAAAACAGGTGTGACAGGGACGACGGGTTCATCCGGGCGCACCAAATCGAGCAGCTGCCAGTGCCATCGGGACGCAGCACACCCTGCACTCACGGAGGGAGGACTGGGAGATTTGACCACGGAGGGTGGTGCCAGGCTCATCGTCAAGGGCGTCGTCACCAATGGCACGATCCACCGCGGCATCTACAACTGCCACCGCCAGGACACACGGCAGTCGTAGCGGTGCAAGGACACAGTCTAACTCGCAATTATCTCTGTTCTCCTGCGCTGCCGCCCCCTGCCTGCCCTTCCTCCCCGTGACGGGGCTGCTGTGCAACTGTGTGTGTTGTGCGCATCTATGGGCAAGGTCTGAGTTGCCTACATCTCTTTCTTCCTCTTGCTCTCTGACTGTCCCTCTGATTAATTTCTCTTGTTGATTCTTGTTGTGTAGGTGCACAGGTAACTTGGATCTAGGAGCTCTCTAGAAATCATTTTTTCTTAAGCTCTGCCACCCCCTTCTATGTGTGATGAGTGTTCGTATTTGACCTGTTCTTGAATGTGCTGTTGGTTTTGGCTAGAGCATTACGTTGATCTATAATGAGGGGCTTTACATTAATCTGTAACGAGGAGGATGAAAAAGAGTTTTGGTTGACCTTCTTGTCTTGCAATACATTTACGTTACAAATAGATGAATGTAATTGATAGATCTTTTTGAAAGATGTTTTATTTGCAACACTAGAATTGGAGATGCAGTTACCTTACTTGATTTTAGTTTGCATAGAGCATAGTTGAAAGAGTTTACTATTGGCAAGGAAATTGAGTACAATAGGTACATAGTAGATGATAGAGAATGGCTCTGTGTAATTTGGATTTAATGAGTAACCTATTGTGTATGTCTTGGTCACCATTTTTAAGCCTTTTAGCTGCTTCACATTTTTGGTGAAGGTGATTTTTTGCTTAGCTGAGTGGCACCATTCCTTTGCTTTGATTTAGAAGAGATTCTAAAAAGGGAGATTTAATTTACTATATCAAGATCCATATAGAGAGAATTTAATTTAATTTCTTACAATGTCAAGATCATTGAAATTAAATTTTGATGATTAAGATATGTGGTCATTAAGAGTACTTTGCTGGACTCATTAAGAATGCTAGGTTATTTGAGGGTCATTTTAGTATTTTGCCTCGACGTTGCACAAGCAGTGTTTGCACTATCATCCTAGATGGGTATGTGCCATCTTCTTTGTTTTTGCCAAGTGAGGCTGCGTTTCCATTGTCATCGTTTTATTTACTTGCAGGACGAATGAGAAAATGTTGCTAGAATTTTGAACGTTATGCAAAAGTGTACCACTCGCTATTATTACTTCATCTTTAGCAGCAGCACTCCGATGTTCTTTGTGTCTGAGAGATGTATGCATCAAACTAGAATATCTGATTTAGAAATAGAGAAAGCAATGAAAAGTTGTGCGCTCTACAGTGTATATAAACAAATTGTGGAGACTGAATTCAAGGGACACAATGAAAAGTTATGTGATTTCTCCACTGTCAGGTAATTTCTGCTCTTCCTTTCGTCTCTTTTTTTAGCCTGCAACGGTTTGAAGATTGCCTTTCCTCAATCCAGTGTGTGTGTGGAAGTCAGGTGGTGCTCTACTTACCCTTGGTTTGATCTACATTTTACTGTGCTTTTGTAGATTCATTACATATGCCTGCAGTGGGAAGAAACTATTACAGTTGTGTTTTCTCTTTGTTTATGCTACTGAATACTGGATTGAACATTGTATAATAAAAAAATCCCTGTTCAAATTTTCATATCATACAGATTGTTAGGTCTACTGATGAGCTACAATATTTATTTCTCTAAATGCTCCTATTAATAGATGCATGATTAGTTGATCTCCATGTTCAATTTGTTTTCTCAAACATTGTTTATGGATCAATTACCTACATTCATCTAGGTTATTGGTTTGTAGTTGTCTTTGTGGTTATGAGATTGATCTTATTTGGGAGGAATCATATAAAGCAATTGAAACTTAATTTGAGAATCGGCTCTGAACTAACAAGCTCAGAATGTATATCTATTGACTAGACTATCTGTGTTGAATACGAAAAAACTATGTTAAGGATGTGCCCACCAGTTGTACATGTGACCAATCATTGATGTTAAAATTATTTCTTTTACAAGATTCAATTGAAGATACTTGCATGACGTATATTGGCTGATGGCGACACATCAGTTTTGTTTTTTTTACCACACGCAGAAGTGTGATCTTGATTTTGATGCTGTCCAACCCACTTTTGTCAGAAAAGATAACGAAGGAACTATGGTAGCACGAACCTTGGATCCATGTGGTGAGACCAATCCCTTTGCTATGTTCTTGGCTTCAGCAAATTGCTATTTTTTTCCAATCTTCGTGTTTATGCACTTTTTGGTTTTCCGTTTCAGTGTAGGGGAAAGAGAAGCAAGTAAGCAACGAGGAATGCCACCAGACCACTGCAATCACATTCAGGTGCTTCCTTATCTTTCATTTGGGGGTAAATGCAGATTTTATACTTCAACTTTTGTCACTATGATCTTGAATTCAACCATGGCTAATATTGGCATGTACGAAAATGTGATTTACAGTTACATATGTTGATATTCCAAATGCACAGATAATATAGGTAAATTTTGAAGACCCAAAAATGTAGGTTGATTTTCCTATTAAATGCTACAAGCCTGATAATGTGTTGACTTTTTATTGTCTTAATGTTATTGCAAACTCTATTAGCATCTGCTAAAAGATAAGAACTCCTCGCTCCTATAGCTCAACAAGAATTGGCACACAGTTATATGAAATATGACCACTGCTAACTGCTAAGAGATAAAAAGCACAGTTTATGTCAGCAATGTGGTTTCCATTAAGCTTATAACTTTTTGTTAAGTTGCACTTGTCTTCTAGGTCGTAGCACCCTACATTTCTTGTTTAACATGGTTTTATTGAGAAATGTGATTTCCATTAATCTTATCACGGTGGTACTTCCTATACTGTTTTACTGACCCTGTTTGCATTCACAGGTTGAAAGAACTTCACCAGAAGTGTCCAAAGGAGATGGATGCTTATGCCGGTTGCATGTATTACTACACCAATGAATTCGACTTCTGCCGTAAGGAGCAGCAAGCTTTTGAGGAGGTTTGCCCCATATCCGAGTAGATCATTTAGAGTTCATGATCTCCCATGTTCGTTAACCACATGGAATTTTTCCTGCTGGTGAATGCCTCGGAGCTATTCACCTCGCTTGTTTGCTGTCTATATTTTTTTTCAAACTTCAAATGACTCAGCCCATCGGTTGTAGGCTCTAAAATGATGATGGTGATGGTTTCACTTGTTGTGGTTCACAAATTACATTTGCGGACTTGATGTTATTTTTGCCCGAGTGTGTTAACCTGATAATATGATCTCCCAGACAGCTGTAATATTTATGATTCAAATGCTGAACAAACACCATGGTTCAAATGTTGGACAGACACTTGTGATAACAACTTGATGGTGTGCTTGCTACTAGATGGGGTGGCTTCATGTTGAATTTATCTTATATGATTATAGTATGAATATAGTTTGTATGATACTCGTACTTTTGTTTGCATTCAATATTCATCATTTACTTATACACACTGTCACTGGTAGAGAGCGAGGCTTTGGTTCGGGCCTTTAGTCCCGGTTCAACTTTGGAGCCGGGACTAAAGGCCTTTCGTCGACGTGGCCCGAAATGGCTGCTGTAGCCGGCCCCCCTTTAGTCCCGGCTCGTATTACCAACCGTGACAAAAGGGGGGGGCTCCCAACGGCTCCATCCGGCAATAATTGCCCCCGGTCTTTAGTCCCGGGTGGTGTTACGAGCCGAGACTAAAGGGTGCCCCTTTAGTCTCGGCTCGTAACACCAGCCGAGACTAATGGCCGGCATCCATATAAGCACCGTACCTCCTTCTTCCTCCTGCCACCCGAGCCATTCACCGTACCAGTCACCCGCGAGCTCAAGCTCCTCCCCTCCATGGCGACTCAAGCCTAGGGTGGTGCTGCGATTTTTTTCTTCATTAGTTTGTGAAGATTTCTCTCCTCCAGAGTGTTGTCAGGGTTGGAATCTTCATCCTCCCTTCATTTGTTGTGATTAAATTTTGTTTTATGGTTTAGAGATGGAGAAAATAGAAATGTTAATTTGTAGCTAGGTAGGAGGAGCTTAAATTAATTAGAGAGATGAGATTTTGTATATACACGTGAAAATGTAGTTAGGATGGTACTTGCATTGTTCCTTCTTTCATTAAATTTGTATTAATAAGCATTCTCTTATTTTCTTGTTTTTCATAATATTGAATTTTTCTTGTACATATATATAGTTTATAAAATATATGCTCATAAAGGAAGACATACAGAAAATGTACTAGGTATTTCCATTCTTTCATCGTTTAGAAATGATTTTATTCTAGGTAGCTATTGGAGGAAATAGAAGATTAAATTCTTTTGTTAAGTATGCTTTTTATTTTTATATAGAATAAATGTAAGCATTCTCTTATTTTCTTGGTTTTCATAAATTTGAATTTTACTTGTACATATAGTTTATAAAATATATGCTCATAAAGAAAATAATAGACATACAGAAAATGTACTAGGTATGTATTTCCATTCTTTCATTGTTTAGAAATACTTTTATTTCTAGGTAGCTATAGGAGGAAATAGAAGATTAAATTCTTTTACTAAGTATTTTTTATTTTTATATACAATAAATGTAAGCATTTTCTTTTTTTTCTTGTTTTTGATACACAGCCCCACGTCCTAATTAGGTACAGTCGAACATCACGGGCTACGTGGGGACTGCCTGCAGCTCCGTGATGTTGGACTGTATCCAGATAGGAGGTGTGGCATGTGTAGTACTGTAAGTGGGAGAGCCAGGTGTATATGACGGTGAGGTGAGACTGTTGTAGTTCCCGGAGCATCTGGGTCTTCTGAGTCGTTGGTTCGTAAATGTTATGTACAGTAATAATAGTGTTGAATTCTATCCCCTTCTGTTTTTCTATTTATGCATATATTGAATCCAATCTATATATGCAAACTAATCCTATTTATTGTGAATAATGTGTGTTATTTTGATTTGGATATAGTTTGAGCTAACAATGTCGTCGTCAAGTGGTGTTGGTAATGGCGCCTGTGGCCGTGGCATAGTCCGTCGCCGTGGCGGGCGTGGTGGCCGTGGCATTGGCCGTGGAGGTCTTGGTGGCCGTGGAGGTGTTTTGGAGGACCCGTTGCCTCTACGTCCAGGATTGCACTTTCACCGCGAGATTACCTTGCAAATGGGTGATCCGGGACGTGTAGCTAACGTGGTAATATAAGAATTGAAATTAATTTGCTTTACATAGAACTTTTTTCATTTCACATGGAAAATCTATAATTTTAGTTACATATATAATTATTGTAGGTTATCAACAATATCAGATGGCTCAGAGACATTATCGGGGATATGAATGGTACTCCTCCTATAGTGCAAACTGAGCACGTTTATGAGCACATGGCAAGAGTGTATATATCTTTCACCGTACCTGCTCGATATGTAGACTACGGCCAATTGCCAGTAGGCGCGCCACACCCGATGGTTACCATTGCAACAGTTGGCTCAACATCACCTATTCGGTTAACCCGAGAGAGGACTGCTGTGGAGAATTGTCTACAACAGCTCCAGAATAATGTTGGGTGCTTCGTGCCGGACCTTTCCTATTTTAAATTAAGGCAACTCGAGGCGTGTGAAGGCAATGTGGTTGAGACTACAGAGAGACTTTGCAGGACTCATCGAGTTGTGGTATAATATACATACATATATATATATATATAAGAATTTTTATTCATTCTTAATTAATTTGTTTCTGTTACATATATATTTTGAACTTTCATAAGGTTATTATATCTCATCATCATCTGATTGTGTGCAGGATCGCTCTGGTTCTACCTATGCTTCAATTAGCTTCCGTGCGATTCTTAATCAAGTCGTGGAAAGAGTTGGGGTGGATTACTATGGTGGGGAGCCGTTTTTCACCAACAATTGGAAGAGTCAAGCAATTCTAACTTTCTACAAGCCAGCAGAACCCGAGGCTCCATTGTTTGATGTCTGCAGTGCTGTTTGTGACACTCCTCCGGAAGCGGAGGAGAGTGCACTAGTACACGCTCTAGCTTATTTTGAGGGAGTTCTAGGCTGGAAGATTGCAGACATTAATCATATTCTATATCTACAAGCGCGTGCTGCTCAGTAACATTATGCATGCATGGATAAGGCTTTGTACCGTACCCTATTATATGAACTTGTATTAATTAGCTAGCTATGTGAACCTTTATGAACTTATTATTAATTATTATTAATTAGCTACTTTATTATGAATTCATGTATTGTCTTCAACATGTTTAGTAAGCGATAGTGTTTTTGGTGACACCTCCAGTACCATGCATTCAGACATATATTGCACTACCTCCAGTACCGATAGGAGCAAGCTGCCCAAGCATAGTGTTTTCGGTGACACCTCTCAGGAGGTCAGCTCCAGCATATATATACTAGCTCTTAGACACCTTTTCCAGAGAGTGAGAGAGAGAATGTCGACATCTTGCTTGAACAGCTTGCTCCGTCGGTACTGGAGGTTACGTGCGCTATATATGTGTATACGTAAGTCATTGTAAAAAATTCGGTAAATGTAAAATTGATAATTAGTTATATGGATCATTATATCAAAAAGTAAACAAAAACAAAGATGAGAAGAAGGGTGAGTTTGATGATATATATTCCGTTATGAGCTGGATGATGAGAACTGGAGGCCTACCTACATTCTTCCTGAGCATGTTGATCATTCGAAGACAATACGCGAATTCATAAATGTGTTTGAAGCAGAGGTTCAAAAGCTAGAAGCTGACCAGCTTCAGCTTGGGACTTGCTCCGTCGGTACTGGAGGTTACGTGCGCTATATATGTGTATACGTAAGTCATTGTAAAAAATTCGGTAAATGTAAAATTCATAAATGTGTTTGAAGCAGAGATTTTTCTGAGTTGGTTTACTAATATTTTCAATTTAATTTATTTTCCCCTTCAAATTGTAAATGAAAATTAGTAATAATTGTTTCAACTCTTGAAATAATATGTGCATAGAAAAGTAGGTATTTTTTGGTGTTAACTTAATATAATTTTGCATGGCACAAATATTTTAACTAATGATTTTTTTAAATGTTCAAAGCAAAAAGGAATGAGATAAATGAGGAAGGAAAAGAGAAATGTTAACTTCCCGCGCAAAATTGCCCTTTAGTCCCGGGTGGTGTTACCACCCGAGACAAAAGGACCCCCTTTTGTCTCGGGTGGTAACACCACCCGGGACTAAAAGGCGAAAATTTACCTTTAGGGGGCTCCCGCGCGAAATACCCCTTTTGTCACGGGTCGTGAGACCACCCGTGACAAAAGAGGGGCCTTTAGCCTCAGGTGGTAACACCACCCGGGACTAAAAGGCCTTTAGTCACGGTTGGGAATACGACCCGTGACAAAAGGTGGGGGGTTCTATATAAGCCCCGTCGCCTTCCAGATCGGCACTTAGCCGTTTTCCCCCCAAATCGCCGCCTCGCCTCTCTTCCTCTCCGTCGTCGCCGCCGCCTCTCCTCGCCGCGCCCGTCCCCGACGCGCCCCTCCCCGACGAGAGGCCCCTCTCCGACGCGCCGCCCCTCTCCGACGCGCCGCTCCTCCCCGACGCGACGCCCCTCCCCGACACGCGCGCATCGCCGTCTCCCGCCGCCGGCCAGCTCGGCCGCGCCGACGTCCGCCCCTCACCGCGCGCGGTACGACCCCGACGCGGCGCCACTTCCCGACATGCCGCCCCTCCCCGACTCGCCGCCCTCTCCCTGTCGCGGTGCCGGCGCCAGCCCCCGCCGGCCCCTCCTCCACGCGCGCCATCGCCCCTCGATCCGGATCCAGGACCGTACCAGCTGCCCAGCCCGACCGGTATGCCGCGCCGCCGCCGCCGCTTGCCGGCCCCCCTGTGCGGCCGCCGGCCGGCGTGCGTGTGCCCCGATGGCCGGCCGGGCCGCGCGCTGGGGTTTTGCCTTGCTGACGCCAGCCCGTGAAATGCTTGCGTCAGCAAGCATTTTTAATTAAATTTATTTGATTTAGTTTATCAATTGATATATATGTAGTTATAAAAAATTCATAGATATGCATGAAAGTTTATAAATTTATAGGAATGGAAAGAAATTTTAATTAGAAACAAATTGTAATTTTTGTATATTTTTGTGTGTATACACAGTCATACATATAAATTTATTAGCACCAACGACTATGGACCAAAATCTTATTTGTGTATTTGAGTTCTTAATTGTTTTCTAATATACAATTTCATAGTTTGATAGTTCTGAAGTCGACGACTACCGCGTCGTCTCGAACAAGTGACTTCCCGTCACCTCTGTCATTCTCCCACACGGCACCGCCACCCGCAAGCATCGTTCGTCCACAAGTTAGTAGAAATATTTCGACTTTATTTATTCAAGAAAATTCATAGTAAATACTTGTTTATTCTAGAAAGTTTTAGAAATTGTTGATTATTCCAGAAATTCATAGAAAAAACTTGTTGCTTATTCTAGAAATTCAAAGAAAATTCTTGTTCAATAAAGAAATTCTTAGTAAATTCTTGTTTATTCTAGAAAGTTTTAGAAATTGTTGATTATTCCATAAATTTATAGAAAAAACTCGTTGCTTATTCTAGAAATTCAAAGAAAATTCTTGTTCAATAAAGAAATTCTGAGTAAATTCTTGTTTATTCTAGAAAGTTTTAGAAATTGTTGATTATTCCAGAAATTCATAGAAAAAACTTGTTGCTTATTCTAGAAATTCAAAGAAAATTCTTGTTAAATAAAGAAATTCTGAGTAAATTCTTGTTTATTTTAGAAAGTTTTAGAAATTGTTGATTATTCCAGAAATTCATAGGAAAAACTTGTTGCTTATTCTAGAAATTCATAGAAAATTCTTGTTCAATAAAGAAATTCTTAGTAAATTCTTGTTTATTCTAGAACATTTTAGAAATTGTTGATTATTCCAGAAAATCAACATCAAAAAACTTGTTGCTTATTCTAGAAATTCAAAGAAAATTCTTGTTCAATAAAGAAATTCTTAGTAAATTCTTGTTTATTCTAGAAAGTTTTAGAAATTGTTGAAAATTACATAAATTCATAGAAAACACTTGTTGCTTATTCCAGAAATTCATAGAAAAAACTTGTTGCTTATTCTAGAAATTCAAAGAAAATTCTTGTTCAATATCAACATCAATGTGTATGATTCATTGAGAAAAGATCCCTCAGAATACCAATACCTTCAAGATGTATTTCACGAGTAATAATTCTATCTATGACATTTTTTTAATGCAATATATATATTTAGCTTTTATACTAACATATTGTATCTTTTATTATTTTGCCTCAGAGCTTGGACCATGTTCATTGCAAATCACCGAGGAACATTTCGAGAAAAAATTAGATGGGTGTATGATTTTCCGGTACGTATACAAATAACAACTTCAGATTGGGAATATTTAAAATGTATAACACTAGAATTTCATAATCTGTTCTCCTCTCCACTTTAGTGTTTGAAACAAGAACAAGGAAATAATTTATGCGGGTACTACGTCTGTGAGCACATACACCATTACAGTGGCAACGCGGATGATGATAGTGTAAGTAAAATAAACTTATTAATAATACATCATTTTTATCCTTTTTTGTATATTTAATTGCTTGGTGTATTATATCAACCTATTTGCAAATTACAGAGGATTATAAAAAGGGACGCACTCATTGAGAAGGATCGTCTCTTGGCAATTCAAGAAGCTCTCATGGGATTCCTCATGGACGAGGTGGTTAATCCACAAGGAAAACATTATTATGACAACCATCCAATTGACCGACTCACCTCCGAGGAAAGCTAATTGAGACTAGAAATTTGAACTGAATGATATTTTGATGTATATATACTATATGGGGTTTTGATGTATATATACTAGTTTAAGAAAATACTATTTATTTTCATGTGTATAAATTATTATGTGTATATACATTTATAAGTTTATATATGTAGATATATAGGGTTTAATTTATATATATGTCTAATCTAAGTGCGTATATGATATATATAGACAGGTATACATATATACAAGTGCAAATACGTATACGTACATATACGGGTTAGACAACAATTACAATATACGGTCAAATCGAAAACAGCAAAAAAAAAAGAGACGAGACCCTTTAGTCACGGTTGGTATTACCAACCGAGACTAAAGGGGGTGGGCGCAGGCGCTGGCGTGCCCCTCCCCCCCTTAGTCTCGGTTTGTATTACGAACCGGGACTAAAGGACCCCTTTAGTTCAGGTTGGTTCACCCGGGACTAAAGGGGGGGTCTTTTGTCTCTCATCATTAGTCCCGGTTGGACTTGAGAGATCTATACCCCTTACCAACCGGGACTAAAGCCCCTCTCCCTACCAGTGTGTAGGGCGCGCAACGCGCGCCAGTTGTTCTAGTATGATAAAAATGTGATAGAAGGACATACACAACATGAGAGGTGGGAAATAGACATGAATGGTGATGGGATGGATTTAAACTTCGTTGACGAGATCCGCTAAACCACTCAAGTGAGGGATAAACCACACGAAATTGCAAGTTGAACCACCCGAGCGAGCGATAAATTAGAATGTTATAATACATGCTCGGGTGGTTTTTACACACTGAAACAAAGATTCTCCTCTTCTTGTTAATACATGTTGAGCATGTATTAACAATTAACAAGAAGAGGAGAATTAATCGACGAACAATAATTCAATAACAGTTGAACTGTTAGCATGGATACTGACTACATTTAATTTAAGAAGAAATTTAGATGTACTCCCTCAGTTCTAAATTGCAAGTGGTTTTAAATTTTTTTCTTTTCTAGAACAATAACCGGTGCCAGGAAAGAGACAACACTTGTCACCTGCAATGCATGGCGACCGGCGTGAACCGAAGGACACTACCTAGTCGCCGTCGGGATCCCCCGATCCCCCATGTGCTACTGCTACTAATACAGACACGGGCACGAGCTAAATCATTCATGCAACGGGCGCGCTACGCAGAAACCGCCGAGCCACGGAGACGGCGAGGGAGACTTTGTAAAGCCGAGTCGTTCTCTCTCGTTCGGTTGGTGCGTACATGTCACACTGATCGTTGATCGAGAGCAGCCTCGCGGGGGCGCGGCCACCAACCAACCGAGAGAGAATGCATGCATGCCCGGCCGCGGCGGCCGTATGCAGCATGGCCCCCTCGCCGCTCGCCGTGTCAGTCTTCGTCCGTTCTCGGCGCGCATGGGACGGGCAGATCCCGGCGGACGCGAGGCCCGGCCGGTCGAAAGCGACCCCCGCACATGCACGCGACGCGCCCGCTCGCTCCCAAACCCCCCGCCCCCGTTGCCTATTCCGGCGGTCAAAACTCTCATGACAATGTCACTTGGCAACACGCCTAGTATCGAGCAGAGCAGCGTAGCGCTACCTACATTATTGATCCTGAGCTTTTCACACGTACGTACGGCTGGGAACTTCTGTCCCGCGACCGCGAGAGTTTGTAATCCAACAAACGTGTTCTGCGTGCACAGCGGCAGCATGTCGGAGCGATTTGGCGTCGCCTGACAGGTCTCGGCAGTAGCAGATGTGGCGCTAGCGAATCCCAGGCAGACCTTCGTCCACTGCACCCTCACATGCCGGGTGATCTGATTTCTACTTACTCCCTCGCAGTATCCTAGCTCTATCTGCGCGTGTCGGCGTCGGTGTGTCCGCACGTACACGTCGCCGACGGCCACCCCCAACTAGTTTACTCGCGCCCGGGGACACCGCGCCGATTCCGGCCGGTCATGCCAGGATCCCCGGCGCGGCGCCCGTGGGCCAACGCCGGCGGTTGCAACTGTGTGCGAGCGTCTCAGCGAGCGGACAAGCCGGGACCGGGAGCGAGAGGGACCACCCGTAACTGTAACAACAGTCGAAGCTACCGGACTTTTTGAACGCATGGGATCCTCTCCCGGCTTTGTCCTCAGGCCATCGGCCTCGTCCCTGCCATTGCGGTGCCCCCATGTGAGGCGAGTAAATAAACTAGCGGACAAGTGGCGGCCGGGGCTTGGGCCGCGGTCCGCAGCGGGGATGGGCATTTGTCCGCTGCCATTGCGGTAGATGTCGCGCCGGCGTTTGGAAGCAACCGGAGGGGATGGATGGCCGCTCACCGGCGACCGGCCGGCAGTGCATCGGCACAGGTAGATCTTTAGCCCTGTAGTACTGCGAGAGCTTCTCGAAGGACGGAGGGTTAAAGCTTCCTAAAGCTAAGCACTTCCGAAACTCACTGCGACTGCAAGGATTCATGTGAACTGATGGAGCTTTCCTTTCCGAAAGTGACGGCGGCGGAGCGCGACCAGCGAACGAACCTGCATGTGCTCGGTGACTCGAGAGGCCGGGCAGGGGCTCCGGTTTTTGTGTACTAGTAGCTAATGTTATCATTGTAAGTGTGATTTTGGAGGGATTAGCTCCTGGTCGTGTTCGTCTCTGTGCGTGGCACATGGCGGAAGCGAGGTTGCGAGAGTGACTCGGCAGCGCCCCGTCGACGTCAATCGCCGTGCGGGTGCAGCGTCTTTCGTGATCTCGCCGACGGCTCACCCGCTCGTTTGCAAAGGAAGCCACGGTCCAAATAGCAGCACCAGCGTGAATCGCATCTGGGTTTGCTATATGGCATATCATTTTGGAGGGATTCATCTGGGTTTGCAAAGGTTGCCACGGTCCAAATAGTACTCCCTCCATCCATTTATCCAAGGTCTGAAACGCCAGGAGTATATGCAGAGAACAGAGATGCGCCAGTAGTGCATACATTTTTGCAAGAAACGGGCAGGAACACCATCAAATAAATATGCTTATAAATTTTTGTTTGAATAACATACAGAAAAGGAACTCGTGTAGTAGACAGGATATATTAATTACAAACATATATACACTCGTGTGGTGTGTGCTTTATTTCCCGGAATCTAATTCCACAAATATCCTAATAATCCCACACGTGGATTAGCCCCTGTTTGTCAGTGTGTTACTCTCATGCCAGACTGATTGAGCAATAATACTATAATCATTTCATAAAGGCAACAACGGAAGCTATGCAGACTTGCAGTTGCAGAGCCGAAGCTCTATCCTTTAATAATTCCTTAATACAGTTCCAACAATAATTGAGTAGGATACGTCTTTGTAATATTCAGGCCTCTGCAGTCTGCACTTTTGTCAGTTTTCGTTGAGAAAATGCATGTGCCACCGTCGGCAGGAAGGTAGCATGAGAGGTTCATGATGGCAAGCGTGGATTATTATACTAGAGAGCCATGCCAATTGTGAAAAAATGGCTCTTCAAAGTTGTCTTAAAAAACAAGTTTGGGAAAAGAATAACAGAGTGCAGAAAACTACAAAAACTTTGCATGGAAAATTGATCCTTATGAGGTGCTGTCTATTTCACCTGGTTTGTCAGATTAATTACTAAACGATCGGTACCTGCATGGTTGCTTTTGAATTTTTACTGTCTCTAGTTCCAGTTTAGCATGGCCTAACAGACTCCAAATAACCCTTAAACACCCTTCAGAGTTCAGAGGTCCTTCAGAAACTACCCTTAAACACCCAGTGAAGTTAGTACCCAGTTTTACACTGCAGGTTTCAGTCACCAGTAGAGTTAACCGTGATGCGAATGAGATAGAAGTAACAATTCATTACTCTCAAAGGATTGAGTGGCTTGCAACCTTATAGTCGCAGCTCAAGCTTCTCTCAGCAGCGCAGCAAAAACACACAAATACAAAAACTACAGAGAAATCGACACAACGACTGCACACAGAAAGTCTGACACGCATCACTAGGGAACTGCATGCAGAGACCGTGGAGGGAGTGAAGGGCACGGCTCTCTTCAACCATCCTCCTCCTCCTCTTCTGAGTTCTGACACCGCCTCTCGCAGACACCCGGACACACATTTCACACGAAAGCAAACTCGAGATTCTTCCTTAACCACCACACCCGCCTGCAGTCAATTCTTGGCCACGCATAATAATCCGGCCAAGCGCAGCGGGGGTGAAAGTGAAACCGCCGCCGCAGTTCATTCAGGAGTAGTTCACCAACGAGCGGTACGTAGCTCCGGCGTTCCAGCCGGCGGGGATGACGTTGTTGGCGACGAGGACCTTGCCGGAGTCGGAGGTGAGCCTCAGCGAGAAGGGCGCCTTGAGCGCCTTGCCGGTGTTGGAGTTGTAGCGCCAGAGCGCGCCCCAGTTCTGCACCATCGGGGTCCAGGTGCCGCACCCGGCCTCCATGAGGTCGACGGCGCTGAGGTCGCCGTCGCCGTCCTCGAACTCGATCAGGACCTCGAAGTAGAAGGGGTTGGAGCCTTGGTCCACCCGGAAGGCGATGTTCACGCCGCTGTACTTGCACGGCACCCTGCGACGGACGGACGAGGGAAATTGACACCAAGATTAATTAAGGCTTATTACTATCTTGCAAATGCCGGCGCGTGAAATCTGAATTTTTCACGAAGCGGTTGTGTACCTCTTGTACTGAACTTTCAGGATGCCGGCGGCGCGAAGCCTGTCGGCCATGCCGGGCTTGGCCATGGCGCCCATGGAGGTGCCGCTCATGTCGAAGTGGGCCGCCTCGGCGAGGCAGACCCCGGCGGGGCACTCGTCGGTGATGACCACGGTGGCCGGCTGGCCGGAGCACGCCGGGTTGCTCTCGCATTTAACCTGCATTACGCGCGGCACATGAATGCATTCAGAGGAGCTATTAATGGAGACACACTGTCATAGCAGAGGAGCTAGGCCTGTGTCTGTGTGACCACACGAACTCTGAGGTGAGGTAATCCGTTGCGCTGACTGACCTCGTAGCAGGCGCCGCATCCCTTGCCTCCCTTGAACAGCGACGGGCTGCCGGCGGAGATCATCGACGAGAAGGGCCGCTGCCCGACGGCGGTCTGGTAGCCGCACGCGCCGCCTGCATACACGTCCCTTGCTTGTCAGCACACGGTGCAATGCAGGGTACTGTACATGCTAACTGACCAACCGCCAACCGGCGGACAGAGGAGGAAAAGCAACCGCACTAACCGTCGCTGCCGTCGCCGTTGGGGGCGCCGTAGTACGTCGCGCCGGCGGACAGCCAGCCGCCGGAGCCGTAGGCGTCGGAGGCCGAGGGGGTAGCGGTGTAGTTGCTGCGGGCCCTGACAACCGGCTTGTGGCTAGGCCTGTGCTTGTTGGGGTTGGCGAGCTTGCGGGAGCAAGCAATGGGGCTCACTAGAAGCGCGAGCACGACCAGTGCGCCGAACATCAAGGTGTGAGACTTCGCCATTGCTGCTGCAGCAGCTGCTTGTTTTCTGCTGCTCGTTCTAAGCTAAAGACTGGTGCAGTGGCAGCTCGAGAGAGGCTTCTGAGGCTCGAGTGTTTGTTTGGTGAGTTGCAGGAGCAGCTAGCAGATGGTATTTATAGGCACTTCGGAGGGGATGCAGGGGTACGTGGAAAGAAATTTGGGGATCCTGCCGGCTGAATTAGTGGGGGAGAACGTGACCAGTTGGTGTTCGGGGGAAAAAAGGCTAAACACAGCATTAATTTTCTGCCAGTGCCGGGCTACAAATAATGCTACTGTAGGAGTTTAAACAATCAGGCAAAATTGAAGTAGATAACCGGCCATGGGCTTGTTTTTTTTAAGTACAATTGGGAACACATGCTGTGAAATTTAATCTGGAACTGTACATGTACTTGTAGGTGCACGCTGTTGCAAGTAGCATCCTACTACTCTCAAGTCCCAAAGGAGTTCCAAGAACAAGAGGTACTAGTGCTGGTATTTGGAAATTGGAATAGGAGCTTTGCAGTTCTCTACTGAAGACCGGATCTTCTAGCCTAGTAGAGTAGCAGGTTGCAAAAAAGCTTTGACTTGTGTACGAAAGATAGAGTACTGCGTAAGGGATTTTACCTTGCATGGTTACTAGTTACAGTACTTGTACATCGTTGACATATAATGCTCCTAGTCAACACTCTCGTTTACGAAGATTGCGTATTTCATAATCAGAAAATGACAGGTCGAGTGTTCAACCAGAAAAATGCCACGAACTACCAGTAGGGCGCAACGCGACGCGATTTGAGGGGGTAATGCCTAAAATAGGGGGGAGTTTGACAAGAGCGTCAACATGGTCTCATAATTGTTGCTAACTAATTTAACTCCTGCTGGTTGAAGAGGGCCGACAAAAACCATTGGATGATGGAGGGGATCGCCGCCCTCTCTAACGCCCGGGATTTTCGTTAAACAGATGAAATCTCACGAGGTGGTTGGCATCAGGCCGTTAGGATATCAAAAAGGATCGTTTATGAATTATCGAGCCATTGCATTTTGATCCACTCCTTTCTCAGACGCACGGTTGGCTAGTTCATCATTCTGTCAGAGCTCAAGCCTTTACAAACAGTCTACCTGTCATGCACGAGCAGCGATTGATGCGTCGGCTGGACCCTGAAGCACACCGACCATTCCTTGCGCCAGCGAAGGAGAATGTTCGTGTCCCTCCTGCTGCTTCAGTGCCTCTGCAACCTTTTGCTCTCTAACTGCACATCGCTGCACGCTCACGTCTCACAATTTTTTTCGAAAGCAGCTAATGGTGAGTGATAACGGCCGAATAGTTTTGATCCGGCGCCATGTGAGCGGTCGCTAGGTCGGTCGATGCAAAGTGCACTATCATATCGCGCTTTACAAATCACGCAGGGAGAGAGCTTTTCGCGGTGTTCAGGGCGGAATGCAGGCGCATTATGTTGTTGTGGAGCCGAGGGTTCTTGCAGAGTTCAGAAAGGGGGAAGCGTCTCGAGCCCTGAGCTGCACATCAGAATTCGGCCTTTTGATCTGTGGTCGGTAGCGCTCAGCAAGCAGCTCTCGCGATGCTATGTAATCCAAAATATAATCCGGTGATCTTTATTTCAATTTTTTTTGGGCGACAGTTAGCTTTTCAAATCAAATCTTGGTGGTTGAAGTGACCCCGCAGGCACATGCATGCGACATGTATGCTTTTGGATCAGATTCGATGGCTGAAAGCCCGAAACTGAAACGAGTGGTACTCCGTATGTGATTTGTGCAACCGCGATGTTTGTTTGAGACACGGTGAATTTTGAGTCCACGGGATAGCTTTTCCTGGCATGCAAGGTTAGAATTATACTTACCCTGAATCTGACGGAACCCTTTGAGTTATCAGCATGCAGTTCAGCATGGGAGCTTTTGGTTAAAAAAGAAGATCAGTGGTTAAAAAGGAGGAAGAGTAGATGGAGGCAGCATGGGGGAACTGGAACTCAATGCAGGGCAGCAGGCTCAATGGGGTTTTTTTATCCGACCGAACCGCCGCGCTCCGGTTCCGGCTAACCGGTCCGGTTTGACCGGTTGAATTCGAATTTCAAATCAAAACCCGTAGTTCAAACGGTTTGGACCGGTTAGCCGGCCGGTTAGCTCCGGTTACCGACCGGTTAGCTCCGGTTACCGGAGTTTTGACAAAAAAAATCAGCGCAGTGAAAAATTTAGCGTATCTTCAAATTTGAATTAAAAAATTGGAAAATAAAAGAAAATTTTCTAAAAATATTTCAAGGTGTGTAGAATCTAATGGTGTCAAAAATTTTCAAATATTAGTGCATTTAGTATTATTTTCGGGCATTAGAAGTTGAACTGGCCAAATTTTTTTCCTTTTTCTTTTTGAGTTGAACTTCTAATGCCCGCAAAGTATACTAAATGAACGAATTTTTGAAAAATTTTGACACTATTAGATTCTACACACCTTGAAGTATTTTTGAGAATTTTTTTATTTTTTTGAATTCAAATTGACATTTTGAATTTGGGCGGTTGGAAACCGGCCGGAACCGAAACCAGTTCAGACCGGTTACCGCGGTTAGCCGGCAGGTTCCCACCGGTTTTTTTTAACCCTGAGTGTGTGTGCTCAAAAGTGGTGGCCGGCGGTCAGTGTGTTAGGGCGTGATTGGTTGCCTAGTATGGACTGAGCCGGGATGGAGGGGGGTACAGGCTCATGGGAGGCGGGATGGCGCCATACAAGTGCTAGTGATTGGTTGCATTTTAGATTTCCATCCTGGCTGGCAGTCCCTGTGATTGGTTTGCTGCTTGGACGATTTTGTTGTATGAAACGGTTCAAGTTCTGGTGATTGGTTTGGCGCACGGATGGTGGTGCAAGCACCCATGTATGAGTTTGGTGAGGTTACCACCACAATGCATGCATGATCATCAACTCATCAACAATGGATTGGTACAAGACTTGATTACATTACTCATTTAGAGATCAAGAACACAAGCAGTCCTATAATAATAACAAACTACAGAACCACTAAGATTAACAACCACATTGTTTTACTAATCACCATTTGCGCCGGGGGTTCACATCAGGAACAACAGCATGACCAGTAAACTCGAGATAAGATGCATTTGCATCTTCTTCGTTGGTGAAACTCTTGTAGCAACAATTGTGATAGCCACTAACCTGATAATGACAAGCCGCCCATTTGGCATAAACCCCAGGCTTCCGACCTCTGTACACTACATACCATGTCATTGCTCCTTCAAAACCAAAGAAACAAACAATTTAGAAGGATTGTGGAGGAGAGAAAAATGTTGCCTCAGATATAGGAGATCAATGGCTACATGGAAACCATGGAAACATCAAACTCACCAAGTCCATAGTTCAAAACTTGGACCATGGATGAATTTGAGGTTTTGATGGAACACATGAGAAGTAATACTCATAAATCATATCATCATAGGGAAATGATCATGAAGGCAGCATGGTAGCAACTAATGGTTTTCTAACCTTAGTGTGGCCTTGGAGGTGCTCATCATCTAGGACTATCATGTGGTGCTCCTCACTCCACAGTGCACCACTCAAATCCTTGAGTCTCTCAATTTTTACCCACCTCTGTCTCCACTTCCTCAGGTGATTGTAGATCTGTTGGGTGGACACATTCACCTGAGCAAAGTCAGACAGCATGCTTGCAACCTACCTAACATGTACCTCTTTGAACCCCTTGTCAGTTTTCACACCGTGCCCAACTAACTCATGGAACCTCCTTAGCATGAATGCAGACAGAACAGGAGTCCAGTGCATGGGTCCATTGGGTTGGGCAGGTGCAGCACTATCATCATCAACATCAACTACAGGTTCCACGTTTGCACCAGCAAGCATCTCACTCTCATCAATTAGGTTAATTTGCTCACCCAACCCTGCCATACCCTATCCACAAGCATCATAGCAACAAATGAACAAAGGAAAAATAATGTAAAACAAATAGTGAGAAATGATTAAGTGTACACATCATTGCTGAGTGCCTTAGGTCTCATAAACAAATAAAGTTCACATCACAAGTACTCATTAGAACACAAATCACAAGTGCTTCAACAGAATGGATCCTAAGCTCTAGAAGAACCCTTGTGCTGCCACATTTGAGCAGCCCATGCCTCCCTCTTAGCTACCCAAGTGGAATTGTCTGGCACATGGTCTTGATCATCATTGTCTCTGATGTTAGGAACCCAGGTGGCCTCATCAGGAACATGTTCACCTTGGTCATGCCTCAGTATCCAATTGTGAAGGATACAACAAGCTAGCACAATCTTAACTTGTGTTTTGTATAGGTGAAAAGGTTTGTTATCCAAAATCCTGAACCTATTCTTCAAAACACCAAAGGCCCTCTCTACTGTTACTCTAAGGGAGGAGTGCCTTAGATTGAAGAGTTCTCTTGCATTTTGAGGTCTGTTGGTCCCATACTCTCTGAGATGGTACCTTGTACCACGAAATGGTGGTAAGAAACTAGCTCTCACTGCATAACCAGCATCAACAAGATAGAATTTTCCTAGAAATGTGAAGATGTAGACATGTTTTAGAACCTAAATTATGTAATAGTACTGAAATACCTAGCATGTAGTTTGCATTATACCTGGTGGGACCCTAAGTCCATCAGTTCTCTCAAGTGCATCAGACAAAATGAGGGCATTATGTGCAGAACCCTCCCAACCAGCAAGAACATAAGTGAATCTCAAATCAAAATCCACTGCAGCCATAACATTCTGTGTGATTGTATGCTTCCTGCCTCTAAAGGCACCTTGCATTTTCCTTGGCACCCTAGCTAACACATGAGTTCCATCAATTGCACCTATGCAGTCCTAAAAAAATAGAGAAGAAGGTGGTTGTCAAGTTCAATAATTTCAGATGTGCTACCTAATGATGAACTTGTGCAGGACAAGGAGGATCCAACCTTAAAATAGGGGTACCACCTTCTGCTGCCATGAACCTTAGGATGGACATTTGTGCTAGGAGGAACAATCAATTCATTCCTCAATTAACCTACTGCATACAAAACCCTCTAAAAAAACCTGCTGATTGTTTCAATAGACCTCCTGAATGTGAGGTCTACAACTTTAAACCTCTGATTGTAGCCAACCACATGCAAGAACATAGCAACTTGCTCCTCAACAGATGCATGGATGCTATCTGTAACCAGCTCTCTTGTGCGAAAAAGATCACACAGCTGAAAAAAGGTGCCCTCCTCATCCTAAGCAAGTTCACACAGTTCACATCACCAGACTCATAGATGTACCTAAGATTGTTTATCCTCTGCTGATCTCTCTTTGCCATGGGCCCCTAGGTGACAGACCTAGCATCATCAACCCTTCTCCTAAACCACATGAAAAACCAAGCCGCCACAGCTACTACCATAGCAGCAGCACGCCTCCTAGCTGCAAAATCCATATCTACCAACAAACAGGATGCATTGACAAATTAGAAACATTATGTGAAGCACTTGTGAAGTGAACCAACAAATAATCAGTGAAAACAAGCAACATTAGGCGTGGCTGCCACACCAAAAGGTGCTCCTCCAGCGCCTATTCATCCAAAAACGATATAATCATCGACCTAGGCACTGAGCTCAGCAAAAGCATCGACATATTCATCATCATCGCATACAAAACTCGCAGATCTCATGTCGAAATATGTAGATCAGGTGCAAAATACCACAGATCTAGCAAAATCACATCGAACCCTAAGAACAGTGCAAGCACCATCACGCAAACAAATCAGGGAAATAGAGGTGGGGAAGGCGAGGTATACCCTCCGAACGACCGGAGGACCAACATGGATCCGCCGGAGGATGGTCAACGCCGCCGGAAAACTGAGAGACAGAAGGAGGAGAAGAGAGGGCAAACCAGAGGAATGAAGGCGAGAATGGGGGCAGTAACCCTAGCACCGCCCCTCCGCGCGCGCTTTTATGCCTGCACCGCGCCATCTCCCGCGCTCCCACAAATCTTCCCGCCAAGCACCAACCCGTCCCGGCTAGCAAGGGAAGCTCGCGTCGAGCGGATGGCGTCGTCCCGGACGGCGGAGGCGAAGTGCATGGCAGGATGCAGCAAAATGATACGAGTAGGGCAACTAAACATAGGCCGTCTGCACCGTTTCGTCTCGGATGGGCCTTTGGACGGCTTGGTGCGGGCAACCAATCACACACACCCTTAGTTTGGCCAGCAGTCCAGAAGACCAGAACACCGAATCGGCAGTTAGTTTGGCCGTTGGGATGGGGCCCACGTGTAGGCTCGACCTGCGGGCAAATCCGGCGCCTCGTTGGGGACCTCGCCGCGGTTGGTGCTCGATCCGAGACACGTGGGTGTCGGGTTGCCTGGGGCATTTGTTCGCATTTCGCAAGCAGTGCTGCACGCACATGGATTGCTTTGCTTCTCTAATTCTCTTTGACCTTTGCCTACCGCAGCTGCAGGCTAGCATGCGGTTGGTTAATTCGTTCGAGTTTTCGGCTCATTGCCTCATTTGATATGTTTTCAGGCTATCCACCCATCATTCGTGCATGACCAGTCGCTAGTAACCGTAAGTTTCTCTAACAAAACTGTTTTTTTGTTTTGAAAAAAGGAGTAAATTTTAGCGGTAGAGAAAAATGAAACTTATGCTAGTAACCTCTATGCATGGTGGGTTTTTTTTTTTTTGCTGGAACACGTGGTGTGGATGCGGATCGGCACCGGGGGACTTAGAGCAACTCCAACAGGCTCTCTAAACATCTTTTCTATCGGTAAAAAAAAGAAAAGATCGTGAAATCGGTCTTCCAACAGACTCGTGAAATTTGGCGCTCGCAATCTTGCTCGCCATTCTCCCCCGTCGGCTCGCTAGGTTTGGCGAGGGCCGTCGCTCGCAATCTCGCGCGGAGCGCGGCACCGGACCCCTCGCGCCCCTGCTTCCCGCGCGAATCCTCCTCCTCCTCGCGCCAATAAATTTCTCCCGCGCTCCTCGCTCGCGCCGTCTCCAGCTGCCCACCTCCGTGCCCGCCACATTCCCTCAGTGCCGCCGGAGTTTGCAGTCTGCACCGCCATGTACCGGGCGCCGCGAGCGAGGTCAACCACGGCCGGGGTACCCGGGTCGTGGATTGGTTCCGTGCAAGCACGTCCCCAAAACACAGCGTCGCCGGGGAGGTCTCACATCGCGCCAGGAAGGGAGGACCAAGCGGGAGATGAGTCACAGCTCCGCCGGTTCGCAGTAGATCTGCTCAATGGTGAGGAAATCCATGGAGAGGAGGCATACACCGGTGAGTTCATGAATCCAATTGCTCGAAAATTAATTTTGCCATGTTGATCTGAAAATGCCAGAGAAGGAATTGGATGGGGATTAGCATTCATCTATATGGTTCAGTAGCTTGCTGTTGTCAGAGAAGGAATTGGATGGGGATTAGCATTCATCTATATGGTTCAGTAGCTTGCTGTTGTCAGAGAAGGATTTTTGTGTTGGTTAATTTTGCCATGTTGCTGTGAAAGTGCCAGAGTGCCAGAGAATGAATTTGTGTTGGTTAATTTTGCCTTGCTCTGAAAATGCTCTATCAGTAATTGAGAATATTAGGCTGTCCAGTATCTGTAGCATTCATCTATATGGCTCATTAGTTTGATGTTGTGTCATCTATGTGAGAATAATAAGCCAAATGGACTGTACATTATCTATGTCATAATAAAATGGCATACTGCATTAGCTTGCTGTTGTCTCAGTTATGTGAGAATAAGTTGCCAAATGGAATGTACACTCATCTATGTCATAAAAAATGCCATACTTCATTATTTGCTGTTCTCTCATATAGGTGAGATTAATTGGCCAAATGGACTGTACATTCATCTATGTCATAATATAATGCCTTACCTCATTAGCTGGCTGTTGTGTCATCAATTAGAATAGTTGTAGCATTAAGATGTTGTGTCATCTCCTAAACAATTATGAAACTTTATCAGAGGACTAGTTAAGTTCCTTAGTTGATGGTTGCCATGCCAATCTCTAGCTGTTCGTGATCATTATATATCCAATAAATGTGAGCACATTTGTGTTCTTGTATTATCCAAACGAATCAAAGCCTCCTTTCGGATTTATTTGTGTCTGGCCACAAGTGCAAAAAGTCTCTTTCTTGTACTCTTCTTTTTAAAATCTTCTTTTAAGTGGATGTTCTTGAATTACCTGTGGCGAAGCGAAGCTATTAAACGAGGACAAATCACACCCTCCTGATGATACTGTATCTGTATGTTTTGTTTTCTTTAGCCATTTTGCAAGCAAACATTCTGAAATCATTTTGCAAGACTGAAACAACCACTTGGATATATGTTTTTTGTACTAGCCCATTTCACTTTTATATATACAGTATGCTACCTCAATATAGCAGTAGCAACAGTAGCATATTCCTATGTTCTGTGCTCACAGTCCAAGCATCATTTTGCAGCAGTGTGTAATTATGCTAGATTGCCTGTGAACAAAATACTATTTCTGTTCCAAAACGTAGGTCATTTTGATGTTGTGAATTAAAATTGCAGAGGGTACCCTGATCTGTTTGTTTGTTTGTTTTTTTAAAACTGAAGGGTAACTCCTTAGCCTTCCAAGATTACTGCCACTTTCCCACATTATCAGAAGGAATTGCCATTTACCCACTAGACTCTTCTAAATTAAACGACAAACGAGAAGCCCCCACATACTGAAACAGCAAGTGACGATTTGCTTCTATATTACTTAATACATCTTCGTTCCTAGCAAATTGTTACGTACATTTGGAATCACTGATTATAAGTGGTGTAGCTGTTCAGATTTGCCAACTTGTTTTACACAATTTATTTAGATGGAATCCCAATAAGAGAACAAGCTTTTGCTATACCTCTGTTTTGCAGCCTGTTTCTTTTCATGTTGTGAATTAAAATGCTAGAGGGTACCTGATCTGTTTGTTTGTTGGGATTTTTTTTAACTGAAGGGTATTGCACCTGCTGCCTGTTCCTTTATAGAGGATGCAAATATTTTCATAAATTAACTGCCACTCTGATCTGACTGTTAATCCTTTGGTTGTTGATTCATGAATAGAACATGACCTGTTGATGAATCTAAAGAGGTACTGCTATCTGTATATTTTTTTTGTTGAGTTTTGTTTTTTCCATGTGGCAGGAGGTATGGATACAGGATATTACACTGACCTCCAAGTGAATGGAGTTGAACAATCTCAGGAGCTCTCACCTACTACCAATGAACCACCCAATCATCTAGCTCCATCAACAGCCAAGAGTTCTCAGGGAAGAAGCAAAAACTTCAGAGAAGAGGAGGACATTCTACTTGTCTCAGCTTGGCTAAATGTGGGCATGGATCCTATTCAAGGTGTTGATCAAACACAAGGCACATTTTGGAAAAGGATACATGCTTATTTTCATGAACACAAGACCTTCAAGTTCCAGTCAACTCATAGTGAAAGTTCCTTAATGAACCGTTGGTCCGGTATACAACATGATGTCAATCTTTTTTGTGGGTGTCTGTCCAAGATAGAGAGTAGGCATCACAGTGGTTGGACAGTTGATGACAAGGTTACCACTCATACCCTTAACTTGTTCTGTACAATCATTTGTCGGTACTTAATTCCAATCTTTACTTTGGTTTAAATGTGCAGATTACAAGTGCATGTGCTATGTTCATGAAGGAAGACCCGAAGGGCAGGAAGTTTGCATTTTTGCATTCCTGGGGAACTCTCAAGGACCAGCCCAAGTGGATGAACAGGCGGAGGGACTTTGGTGGTGCAAAGAAAACAAGCAACAAGAAACAGAAGACTGTAGCAAATTCTTCTCCTGCCTCAGCTCCAGTTCCTCCTACACTGGCTGCATTCCTCTTCTGCACAAAATACTCGTCATGTTTCTCAACAGCATTCATTATGCGAAGAAATAGAGATCGCCTCATCCGAAACCTATGTCACGAAGCAGTAACAATTTAGCACAAAAATATTACAAGTACAGTGAATATTAGATTAAAACTAAATAAAAATATACGAACCTCCGTCTAAAAGTAGTGGCGTTGAAAGTAGGATTATTCGAGAAATAATCTTTCTCCAGAAGATCATGCCATAACAGTCTATCACGGTGCACTATCTCATGTCCCTCAATAGAACCAATACGATCGGGATTATTAACTGAATCCTCAATGATTATCTGTGCGGCATCATCATATATCTCATCATCGGAAGAGGACGAATTGATAACTTCATCAAAGACAAATTGATTGAATTCATCGTCGGAATCCATACTCTGTTGCATTGATTTTTAAATACAAATCGGCATGCCATAACGAATTAGATCACGATCGAAGGAGAAGAAGCAGACATGAACAGAAATTAGAAACCCTTAACCCTAAGTACCTCGAATCAATTTGATCGAAAGAAGAGTTGCGGATGGGACGTTAGCGTCGTCGATAGCCTCTAGTCGCGGGCGGCCATGGCCGCTGGAATTTCTTCTCCGGCCGGCGACAGAGGCGTCGTTCTTCCTGTTCCGCGACAGAAGTCGTGCGGCGTCGTGCGGCAGGGCCGCAAGGGGGTCGGCGTGGCTACCAAGGGTCGGGGTTCTGTTTTTTTTCAGGTGGGCCTAGGAATAGATGTCCAATTTAGCTAGTCTGTTGGAATACCTTATAAAAATATAGAGTTTTCTATTTTTACAAAGGGCTCAAACTCCAAATTTAGCTAGCAAGAATAGAGAGGCTGTTGGAGTTGCTCTTTAGCTTTGCGCGAACGCCGGACACGAAGCAACTCTGCCATCAGGCGGTCATGGACTCAAGGTCGCCCTGACACCAGCGCTGTGAATTGAGGAATTTTCAGGGCACCCCCGCCGACGATATCGGCACCGGCGCCGGGACATGATGCACGCGTGGCACTCCATCCCCCACCGACAGCGGTATGCACCAGACGGCTGCGGAAACTGACTGCAAACTCGGCCGTTCGTCCGCGCGCGGCCGCCAAAATCAGGGCCGAAAGGTACCCCTCCTCCATCGCGGCTTCAGGCTGGTCGCACCGTGCGGCCTCTAAAGCCACCTCTGCAGCTGCAGGTAGGGATGGCAATGGGTCGGGTCGGGTGCGGGTGGAGTAAAACCCACCCATTATGACACCCATCACATTTAGCTACACCCACCCATTATCACATCCATAGGTGAATTTTCACACCCGCACCCACACCCGTTGGGCACCCGCTGGGTGTCGGGTACCCACTGGGTCCATCGCAGTATACAACATATATAAACGTGATGACATTATATTAAGTAATATATCATTGAAGTCATAAATAGATAGTTCTAACAAGCAAACTTCCAACTTATAGTCACACCACATCACATAAGGGGTCATAATTTTACTTTAAAAAGTAAATAGTCACTATACTTAATAAATCACATAAGCAAATATAGAATACTAATGATCTAATGACAGTTGATTGAGACTTAAGATTTAAATATATGTTGAAGATTGAAAACACCAAATATAAATTACAACATCAATCATCATAAAATATGTTAGTACTTAGAAAAAATAACAATATGAATTATTATTTCGGGCCTCATGGGTCACCCACGGGTTCAAATCTACACCCGCACCCACACCCACTTAATATGGGTCGGGTGTAGACCCATGGGTGGAATTTAACACCCACGCCCACACCCATCGGGTGTGAAACCCGTAGGCACCCGCACTCATGGGTCTGATTGCCATCCCTATCTGCAGGGGGTATGACCCATATGTCACATGACTTTTACCGATTAGATTTTTCTTCTCTCCGCAGCCGAAACGCCTCTATCCCAATCGCCAACCGCCGCAGGTCCCACCTCCTCCCCGTCGATTTCTCTGTCACCCGCATCTTCCGCTGCTCCACCGCCCTCTCCTCCCGGCCGGCGGTCGCGGCTCCGCCCGTAGCAAATCGGCCCGCGGCCTCCCCGACGACGAGGAGGAGGCATCCTCTCTCCCCGGCCAACTCCTCCGCGGCGGCGCCGACCTGCTCTGCGCCCAGGCCCTGCCTCGACCTCCTCCGCGGTTGCGCCGACCTCCTCACCCACACCGGCGCGGCCTCCTCCTCCACGCCGGCGGTCGCGGTCCCTCCGGCCGGCCACCGTGCTTGCTCTTTCTCCCTCCCTCCAAGCACTTTCTCCCTCCCTCCATGGTCGCCAGGAAGCCTCATCGCCGTGGTGAGTGTGGACCCCACCTCCTCGGACGCGTCCCCAGCACGCAGTGAGGTGGAGAGAGAAGATAGCGATCGACCGGGGAAGCGGTGTCTGTCCAGTTTTTCTGTAGCAACCTGTTGCATTCCGGGGCACATACAGATTAGCGGTGCAGACCTCCGAGCGCTACGTGTGCAGTTCAGGCTGCTTTGCCGTGCTGCGGTGCGACCAGCCTCACGCCTTGCCGGCCTGCCTCCGTACTCGGCAGCATCGTCCCTCTTTTCCATTCTTTTTTTAAAAAAAAACTCCTCGCAGACGCAGCGGAGTCTTGCCTTGGAGCAGGCGCAGCAATCCTCCGCCGTGAACAAATGAACAAGAGATGAGATCGAAAATGCATGCTGGTGAGTACGTTCAAATGAACAAGAGATGAACGAACTCAGTCAGGGCAGAAAATCTCAACTCGCCGATAGTTTAGTTTGTTGAAATTTCTACCCTGACTGAACTTGTTTAGTTCGGTAGAAATTTTTGAAAACTCATTTCAAAGTGTATTAGAGGTATTAAACATAGACTAATTATAAAACTAATTACATGGACAGACGAAAAACCGCGAGACAAATCCATTAAAACTAATTAATCCATCATTAGAGATTGTTTACGGTAGCATGATATTGTCTAATTATGACATAATTAAATTCGTTATATTCATCTCAAAAAATTAGGAGAGTTATGAAATAAATTTTGTTATTAATTCATGTGTAATTAATATCTGAAGATTGATGGAAAAAATTTTAGAGAATTTTTTGTGAGACTAACAGGCTTTGAGATTATAATACGTGGGGAGTTGACCGTGCAGGCTGATACTAGGCTTCAATTCTTTCGTGGCTTGTGCTTTAGCCTAGTGGTTACAGAAGGCCCGGCAGCACCTCAGGTTTTGGGTTTGACTCCCCGTGGGAGCGAATTTCTCAGGATTTAACGCCGTTTGTGCTTTCAGTGGTACGCGACGTTCCCGTCGACAGCGAGACGCCTGTGGTGACTTCGTCAATCTTGAGGATTTGTCGGTCCAGTCTTCGAAGATGCTCCTAAGGGTAGGGTTTGCGCGTGTGTCAGGGGTTGAGACCTGGACAGATGTGCAAGGGGGCTACCTAAGCAGTTTGCAGGTTACTGGAGAGGATCGGGAACTAAGAGCATAGGTGGTAGTTCACGTGGCGAACTCGAAACACAGCAAGAATGACGAAAGGTACGGGGGCACAAGGGTTTAGACTGGTTCAGGCCTCCGGAGAGTAAAACCCTACGTCCAGTTTGGTGGTGGATTATGCGAGAGAGATGAAGGTGTCCCCTCGAATGGAGTCCTAGGCCGCCTTATATGGGGGACGGGCTAGGGTTCCATTCGAGGTCGGTGGACCCATATTTGGGTCGGTTACAAGATGGAAGGTTATCCTCCCGGATTACAAGGAGTGTCCCGTGATACTCGGACCTAATGGCGGCGCCGAGCCGCATGCTACAGATTGCCTTGCACTCCAAGTACTGCGGATCCTCCGGGATCGGGACAAGGTCGCCCGGAGTCGTCGGGTCTGTGGATAAGGTCGTCGGGCCCACTTGCAGGTCGGCGGGGCTTCTGGCAGGTCGGGTCCCCTTGGCAGCGACCTCTGGGACACTGGTCTGTGGGGACCCATGTTTCTCAAGCCCCCGATCGACGTGTAGGTGAAGCGGCCAAGACGATGTCATGTAGAAGATTGGCGAAGACGTGGCATCGTCAAGGTCGTGTAGGGTGCACGGGGATCAAAAAAAGAAAAACCCCTCTGATGTGCGTACGAAGACGAACGTCGAGCTCCTAGAAGGAATCCAGAAGGTCGAAGTGAAGGCAAGACGGCAATCTTGACGAACCGCCGGCCTGACCTGGATCAGGTGACAAAAAGGTAGCACCCGCAACCTTCAGGAAGGTCGTAATGCCAACCGTAGGTAGGTCGAGCAGAGAAGTAATGGAAGCAGGCTCCCAGCAGGTCGATGCGACGTAGGAGAATAGGGTGTCATAAGACGCACTAGTGTAGTAGCCCTCGAGCAGTAAAGTGACCAGGGTGACCGGTTTGATGCTCCAGAAAAAGGAAAAAGAGAACCTACGGCCTTCTATTGTCAACATGATGCTCTGTCGAACTGGGCCGTATAGTCCAAAACGTCTGGAATCTTATGGAAAACGCTAAACGCCGAAGGCTGTCATGACCCGAGTCATGAGCACACTGTACGATCACGGGTCTGCTCCCACGCATGGCTTGTAGCCGCTGTCCATCCGCAAGAGACAAAAGCACCAGAATGAGTCAGGTAGGGGGAAGGCACGCCAATGCCCCCCATGGGCGAACAGTGACCTCGTGCAGCACACGGGAATAGTGACCTTGGGGATAAGGATGTCGTGCAAGCTGGCTTGCAGATAAGAACGAAGGCCGAGTGCCGCTGGTATAAATAGGTACCCATGCTGTTGAGCAAAGCACCCAAGCTGCTTGTGAAGCCATGGCGATGCTGTGTAGTAATTTTTCAATTCCTTGGACTTGTGTCCGTCCACCAGAGCATAGAGCTAGTGCCGTTCATGCTTGGAGCTAGAAGAATGCTTGCGAAGCCCGAAGAACTCGATCAGCCTCTTCTCCCGGGCCCACCGAAGAATCTAGGTGCAGCATGGGGCAGTACATGCGTCGCCAGGCCTCACACGCAGAGGCCTGATGTGATGCTAGAGAACACCACGCTCCACCCGAAGAGGCCCGAGGTGATGCTGGTTCCATTGGGGGTCTTGTGGTGAAGCTCAGACTTGATGCTGGGCACCACAGGAAACCTGTTGGTGCTCGAGTAGAGGTGGCTGTGTGGCAGCTGTCTCTACAGTGGCTGTAGAGGTCTTCAATCAGGTCCTGAGGCTAGAAGAAAACTTGCGACACGCCTTATTAGTGTAGACTGTATCGCAAACACTTTATAGGGTAGCTCAGGGCCTTTAATGGCTTTGTATCTTGTAATTGGCCAAGGGCCAAAGTCCTTGCCGCTTATGAAGCTGTATGTACACATTTGTATGACAAATGGTATTTCCTAAGTAGATGTAGAGGCGCCCGGACGGCAATGGTATGGCTACCAAAGTCCTAGCAGGGCTATACTAGCACGCCGACCTTCAGAAGACCTTAAGAAGCGACAAATATCTCGTGTCGACCTGAGTCAACACGGCTGTTGTGCAGTGACACAACGCACGACGTCAACCTGAGAGTTGTAGGTCTAGGCGACCTAGAAGGCAGCAGGGCCTTAGCAGCCTCGAGGAGGAGCTGCAATTATGACCAGGAGGTCGCCAATGGGCAGTAGGGCCTTTAAGAACGAAGCCATTGGTGTGAACCCGTCGTCGTAGGCCGAGGCGACCTAGAAGGCAGCCGGGCCTAGGAGCCATGGTGTGAACCTGCCGTCGTAGGCCGAGGCAACCTAGAAGGCAACAGGGACACGGAGCCGTGGTGTGATCCCGTCATCGTAGGCCGAGGCGACCTAGAAGGCGTCATCGACCTTGCAAAGGCGATGTGATAGGCCCAAAGGTCGTCAGGAAACCTGGAACCGGATATCATTTGTTGTATAGTGGGGGGCTTGATGTGGGGCATAACGGGTCCATGAACGCCGGGCCGTCAATCGTGGAGCCGACGAACCTAGATTCCCGTAGGTGCGAGCCATTACTGCCTGTGACCGTTAGGCCGAAAGAGCCATTGGAGAAGGACCCGTTGGGTCGCTGAAGATCCCACAAAATCGAAGAGACATTGAGGCGCGGAGGCTCACAGCACCGCTGGGGCCCATTTATATAAAAGGCCGAGTGAGGGGTGAGGAACCCCACTTACTTCCATTTCCACCCAGAATTAGGGTTCCGCTGCCGTCGCAAGAGCATTCTGCGTAGATCCACCAGCGTCGCCACGTTTAGATCCGTCGCGCCGTGCGTCGCCGTATGCGCGCAAAATCCCTTGTGGTGTTTAGAGCTAGATCCACCGACGTTGAAGAAGAAGAGATGGCTCCCGAGCTTGCGCCCGCGCCGGAGAGCATCTGGGAGCCGTCGACAGTGACGGAGGAGCAGCTCCAAGGTCTCGTGATGCGCGGGCTGCTGAAGCCTAAGGAGGAGGTGGGCTGGAGTCCGGCGGCCGGCGAGGCCTTCCCCACCGAGGGGACCGGGGAGAGCGTCGCCTTCATCACGCACATCGAGCGCGGATTCGGGGTCCCGACGGGAGACTTCTTCCGTGGGCTCCTCCACTACTACAGGATCGACCTGGTACATCTTGTCCCCAACGCCATCACTACGATCTCCTCCTTCATCCACCTCTGTGAGGCATATCTGGGGATACCGCCACACTTCCACCTGTGGCAGTATTTCTTTGAGCTGAAGAAGACCGGGAAGTCGGAGGTCGTGGGGAGCATCGGCTTCATGCTTCGCCGCTACATGAAGCCGGTGTACACCGAGATGTTGTTGCTGGACAACACCTCAGGCTGGAGGCAAGGGTGGTTCTACCTCGACAACCCGAAGCCGGTGCTATCGACAAGGTCGGGGTACGCACCGGTACCGGTGCCGGAGTGGGCCAACCAGCTGACATCCCGGGAGAATGACACCATCAAGCCGCTGCTGGATGACCTGGCGAGGTTGAAGGCGAAGGAGCTGACAGGCGGCGTCGTGGCGATATGCTTCAGCCGGCGGCTCCTGCAGCCGATCCAAGATCGGGTGCATCCGGCCTATGAGTACTGGGGCCAGGCCGACCCCACCCGGGTGGCACAATGCAAGGTCTCCAAGGAGGAGATGGTGGAACAAGTGAAGGACCTGTTCGCCAGGCAGATCCGGAACCAGACGTGCCCTAAGGCGCTCTGCCTGAGGCGCCCCACGGAAGCAGTAAGTCGCCTTTGTCCCGTCGACCTTAATTTGTTGTTCATGTGGTTGGATATTCGATGTTTGTGATGAAGGTCGTCTGGTGCAGGGTCGTGAGGGTGTGTACTGGTGCCCGGCTCCACTCCCCGACGAGGACGGGCAGAGCTTCAAGGTCCGAGCTGCGGAGGACATCGGGGTACCTCCATAATAGCCCATCGACAACTACCTGTTCGACTCGATGGTGGAGGGTAGTGACGACGAAGATGCCACCATGGGGAAGGCAGCAGAGACTACCGTGCCAACGACGCGGTGCACGCGGCTGGTCGCTGGCAAGATGGCGGCGTCCAAGGCCGCCAAAGTGGCCGTGGCCACCCAGACGGCAGAGAAGAAGAAGAGGAAGAGGAAGGATGGCACCGCATCGTCGGAGACGGCAACAGCCAGTGCTGAGGTCGGGACGGACGCTGGTGAAGATGACGACACAAGGTCGCCCACCACGCCGGCCGAGCAGGGGAGGGAGAAGGTCCCCAAGGTCATGGAAGAGGTACTCTCGAAGCCCGGCGCTGGGGGGCCGAGCGACGCAGGGTCGCAGAAGAAGCTGAGGTAGGCTCAGCCCAGGCCAATAAAGCCCAGGCTGAAATCTGGTAGCAAGTAAGTCGGCGATCTTTACCCATGCACATTTGCATTTGCACGTCTTATATGCCTCGCTGTTGACAGGCTTTGTCTTTTGTGACAGGGCGACCCCTGCTACCTCGGAGAGCGGCAAGAATGCCTCAGGCCAGGAGGCCTTTGGTCACAATGGAGGGAAGGCACTGGTGGAGCAATCACCGGCAACATCAGCAGGAGATGTGTCGAGCCAGGCTCCTGGGACTGGCAGGACGACGATGTCGGTGGCGACGAAGGTCTCATCGGGAAGCACCCAGCAGGTCGAGGGTCTTCAGCTTGAGGACCCGCTCGTGGCTAACCCGCCGTCATCGTGAGAGGTGAAGACGGGTGAAGGAAGCGGACTTGGCAAAGAGGACGAGGATGACAGGTGCCTCTACGTCAGGACCCCGTGGGAGGACGACATCGTCACTGACCACCGCGACCTTGATGAGTTCAAGGTGGCACAGTAGACGATAGCGCGGACGCTCACAGTAGGTCTTTTCTTCCAGAGGAGCTGCTTGTTGGTCGTTTTGGTATTGCGTCATGGAGTTGACTTTGTTCGTGCAGTCTCTCACTGGGCGAGCGCAGGCCCGGGCCGACCTGGTGAGGGAAGGTGCCAAGGCCCATATGGAGGCTACCGCAGCTCGAGAGGCCGTGGTGCAGGCCAAGATTGATGTCGCGGCGGAGATCCAGCGAGTCAAGGACGCCATGGCCAAGCAGGCGGAGAGGAAATGGCCGCTCTGAAGATGGAGCTGGCAACCGCCAAGGATAAGGCGAAAGACGCTGAGGATGACCTCAAGATCATCGTGGATGGTATTTCTGGACATACTCCCGACCTTGATTTCTGAAGGTTGTATCATTCTTTGACCTTGGTTGTGATCTTTCCAGATGCGAAGAAGAAGGAGGCCGCCTTGAAGAAGGAACTCAAGGAGTCCAAGGAACAAGTAAAGAGCCTCAAGGATAAGACCAAGGAGGCCCAGGACAGTGAGTATTACTTTTCCTGGAAAGTTGCATATGAGTGTGGTGTTCATCGGGGCTTGGAGATCGACCTGTCTCGGGCCATGCAGACCCTCATTGACCATGAAGAAATGACTGCACATCTTGAGAAGTAGCTGGGCGACCTCAAGGAGGCTGCTGAGTACCTGATGGACAGTTATGTCCCTCAGGAAGCGGAGGCAGAGCCCAAGGAGTTGGTCGCCCGACTGGACGAAGCGGAGGGCCGGATGAAGACGTTGTTGCTGGATACCAGCAAGCTCGCTGTGGCCGCAGCCTTGGCCACGGTGAAGTTCCATGAGCCGGTATTCGACCTGTAGAAGGTCACTGAGGAAGTCGACTTGGCGGGGCTGGTGAAAGCTGAAGGCGTCCGGGCCGCCACGGAGGATATCATCAAGAAGCTCGACCTCTGAAATTGTAGCTCAGGGTGTATTAGGCTTGTCAATGTAAATAAGGTTGCGGACCCCTTTTGACTATGTATGTAAATTTGCATGAATGAAAAGTTCATTTTAATTAAAGAGCATGATCCCTTATTTGGCAAAAACACATGTTATGAGAACTCAAGAGTAATCAAGTTGCAAAACCTGACCCCTCCGCTAACCCAACTCAGTGGAGGAACAACTTACCGACTGCACGGCTCAGCATGGAGGCTTATGTGCAGCCGGCGTGCGAAGGGGGGCCTTGGACCTAAGGTCTTGTAACCGCACGACTTAAGAATGCACATAAGAAGTACAAAAGCTGCGGTAAGGGAAAACACTTTAAAAGAAAAGGCAAAACCCCTCAGGTTGTAAGACCCTTAGATTGGTAAAGCCAAGCCCCCGAGCGTGTCGGGCCCGGCTTTAGACCAAGCCCTCAAGCGTGTCGAGGGGGTGGGATGAACAAAAAGTAAAGAGAGACCTAAGATATAGGTCGACAAGAAGCCTGTTGAAAGGGGATCTTATATTTATTAACTGTGAATTACAAAAGGATATAGTACATAGCTTTTTTATTGTGATATAAGGCTCCTAGGGATAGAAGCGACGTAAGTACTCGACGTTCCAGAGGTTCGGGACGCCCTGGCCATCGGCCCATTGGAGGCGATAGGTCGCTGGTCCAATGACCTCCTTGACTATGAAGGGGCCTTCCCAAGGTGCCGAGAGCTTGTGCAAGTCCTTGGTGTTCTGGATCCGTCGCAGGACCAGGTCGCCAACGTTGAAGGAACGTTCCCGAATGTTGCGGTCATGGTAGCGCCGTAGCTGCTACTCGTGGCGGGTGTGGCACATGAGTGTGGCCACATGATGCTCTTCGATGCTGTCAAGGTCGACCTTTCACGTTTGCTCAGCTTCACCCTCGTCGAAGTGCTGGATGTGGGGAGCTCCGAAGGCTACGTCGGTGGGGAGGATGGCCTCTGACCCATAGACCAGGAAGAATGGAGAGTACCCTGTGGCCGAGCTGACCTGAGTCCGGAGGCCCCAGATGACATGAGGGAGCTCTGCGAGCCACCTGGTTGCATAGGGTGATGTGTCGTCGAAGATGCAGTCCTTGATGGCCTGCAGCACCATACTGTTGGCACGCTCGACCTGGCCGTTGCACCGTGGGTGCGCCACCGACGAGTAGTAAACATCGACCAGCCTGTCTTGGCAGAAATCCCAGAAGTCAACCCCTGTGAAGGTTGTGCCAAGGTCGGTGACGATCCTATTGGGGACCCCGAAGCAGTGGGGGATCTCCTCGATGAACTTGACCGCCTCCTTGGATGTAACACTGGATACGGGCCTGACCTCGATCCACTTGGTGAACTTATCCACCGCCACGATGATGTGCTTCTAGCCGCCGGGGGCGGTCTGGAAAGGTCCCACCGAGTCGAGACCCCATACTGCGAAGGGCCAGGACGGGGGGATGGTCCGTAGGCCTGAGCCGGCACGTGCTGCTGCTTGGTGAAGAACTGGCACCCCTTGCATCACCGGACAAGGTCCTGAGCGTCGGCCATAGCGGTAGGCTAGTAGAAGCCCGACCTGAAGGCTTTCCCCACCAAGTTAGCAGAAGCGGCATGGTTGCCGCACTCGCTGCCATGGATTTCTTCTAAGAGCCTGAGGCCCTCAGATCGTAGGATGCACTTCATTAGCACACCGTTGGAGGCGGACCTCCGGTAGAGCTCAGTGCCAATGACCTTCTCATGACCTTCTCGCGCTCTGCCTTCTCCTCGGGAACCCGATGCTCGAGGATGAAGGCGATGATGTCAAGACGCCAATCATCTTCTACCTCAGCCATGAGGACATCGCGGCCGCCTGGTGGGGACGCCTCATCAACTGGTAACTCTGGGTCGGAGAGGATCTTGATTGTAGGCTTGCATAGGTCCTGGACAAATACACCGGCCGGAACCAGCGTGCGCTTGAAGCCCAGCTTGGAGAGGACGTCGGCCGCTACGTTATTGTCGCGACAGACGTGCTGGAACTCGATCCCCTCGAAGTGACCTTCGAGCTTGCAGACCTCGGCACAGTAGGCATCCATCGTGTCCTTCTTGATGTCGCAGGACTTGTTGACTTGGTCGATGACGACCTTGGAGTCGTCGTACGCTATGAGACGCTTGATCCCCAGGGAGACAGCGATGCGTAGCCCGTGGATGAGGGCCTCGTACTCAGCGCTGTTGTTGGACACTTTGTAGTGGATCTGCATAACGTACTTCAGGTGATCACCCTGGGGGGATATGTAGAGCACGCCTGCTCCCACTCCTTCGAGGTTCAGGGAACCGTCGAAGTACATCTTCCAGTGTTCCAGCTTCTCTGATGACAGTGGTTGCTGGATCTCTGTCCACTCGGAGACGTAGTCAGCGATGACCTGGGACTTGATGGCCTACCTTGGGCAGAACTCTAGGTCGAACTCGCCGATCTTGTGCGCCTGGAAGTAGTGCCGAAGCTTGCACGAGGTGACGAGAAGGGCGTAGAGCATCTTCTACGACTGCGAGTACCTAGTCTTGCTATCTGACAAGACTTCGCTGACGTAGTAGACAGGTTGCTGGATGGGGTAAGGTTTGCCTTCTTCAGGCCACTCTGCCACCACAACCGAGTTGACCACCAGGGTGGTCGCGGAGATGTAGAGCAACAGCGTTTCCTTAGGTACCGGGGGCACCATCATCGGGGGCGACGTAAGGAAGGTCTTGAGTTTTTCCAGGGCCTGGTCGGCCTCTTCTGTCCAGACGAACTTGTCCGCCTTCTTCAGCAGCTTGAAGAAGGGCAGGCCTTTCTCTCCAAGTTTGCTGATGAATCGACCTAAGGCCGCCATCATGCTGGTGAGCTTCATGACGTCCTCCTTCTTAGTAGGTCGCTTCATCTTGCGGATGGCATCCACCTTGGTGGGATTCGCTTCGATGCCCCGATTGCTGACCATGAAGCCCAGGAGCTTACCGGATGGGACACCTAAGACACACTTCTCTGAATTGAGCTTCCAGCGATAGTGGTAGAGGTTGGCGAAGGTCTCGGCGAGGTCAGCTATGAGCTTATCCTCCTGGGTGGTCTTGACGACCACATCGTCGACGTTTTTGCCGATCTGGGACTCCAGACACTTCTGGATGGCCTTCTGGTAGGTCGCTCTGACGTTTTTGAGATCCAAGGTCATGGTCGTGTAGCAGTAGATGTCGTGCGGTGTTATGAACGCCATCTTGTCTTGGTCGAAGACCTTCATGGCTATCTGGTGATACCCTGAGTAGCAGTCGAGAAAGCATAGCAGGATGCTTCCAGCCGTAGAGTCCACGACTCGATACGAGGAAGAGGGAAGGGGCCTTTAGGGTAGTGCCTATTGAGGTCGGTGTAGTCGATACACATTCTCCATTGACCGGTTTTTTTGGGTACAAGTACCGGGTTGGCGAGCCAAACCGGATTCTTACACTCGCGGATGAATCCGGCAGCTAGGAGCTTTATTATTTCTACCCTAATGACCTCCTTGTGAGTTTTTGCAAAGCGGCGTAGCTTCTGCTTGACAGGCTTGGCCCTCTTGCTTACATCTAAGGAGTGCTCAGCCAACTCCCTAGGGACACCCAGCATATCCGATGGACTCCATGCGAATATATCCGCATTATCCCAGAGGAAACTGGTGAGCTCGAGTTCCTATTTCTCCCCAAGGCTGTCACCGATCACCACCATCTTCTCTGCATCGGGCAGACCGAGGCGGACTCTCTTCATCGAAGGTGCGGCGTCCAGGGCGGTGTCGGTGCGTTGCTGCTCTGGGATGGTCAGGTCACTCGGAGCGACCTTCTTGGCCTCAGTGACCAAGACTGCAGAGGCGTCGACGTAGGCAGAGGTCGTGGCGATGTCGAGGGCCTCGGAGCCGCACTTGAAGGAGACCATGAGGTTGCCGTAGACGGAGAGGACCCCGTTTGGTGCCGGCATCTTCAACAGCAAGTAGGTGTAGTGCGGGATGGCCATGAATCTGGCCAGCATCGAGCGACCTAGGATCGCGTGGAAGGAGGACTTGAAGTCAGCGACCTCGAAGTTGAGGTACTCAGTGCGGAAGTTGTCCTCTGTGCCGAAGGTGACGGGGAGGGAGACCCGACCCAGGGGGTAGGCCGCTTTCCCCTGGACAATGCCGTAGAAGGGCTCGTCGCACATCGTGAGCTTGTCGAAGTCGAACTTCATCTTCTTCAAGGTCTCGACGAAGATGATGTTGAGCCCGCTCCCCCGTCGATGAGGGCCTGGGAGAGCAGGGCCCCCTCCACCATGGGCTCGACAATGAGTGGGTAGGACCCAGGATCTGGGATGTGTACCCAGTGATCAGCTATGAAGAACGTGATTGCCTGCTCAGACCAACGCAGAGGCGCCGTTGGCTGGGTGTGGATGAGGTGGACCTCGCGCTTATCCTTGCGGTAGCACCTTCTGCTGACGTGGGCTTTGAGACCCCCAATGATCATGTTGATTGTTCGGGTCGGTGGGTGGAAGGGCTCGTTGGGGTTGCCTGTCGCAGGTGGAGGCGGCATGTCGCGCTCGTCACGGCGAACTTCAGGGCGTGGGTCATCACGACGACCATCGCGGCGGTCGTCACGGCGGTAGTTGTTGTTGTAGCGGCGCGAAGAGGATAGGTCGCCATCCTTCTTGGGTCGCTTGGGGTCCTCGGGGGTGTTGAAGGCCTTCTTGAACTGCGAGCACTCACAGAGGGTATGATTGGACCCCTCGTGGAACCCGCATAAGCTGTTGAGAGTTGCGTCGAACTCCTCCTGGTTGAACGTCGAAGGTCGATGCCCATCAGCCGCTAGCACCTCAGAAGGTCGCTTGCGCAGCTTGGAACCGGAGTCCCCTGCTGCACCGGAAGTGCCAGCGTCGCGCCCAGTGTCAGCGTCGAACTGGTTCACCATCGCCTCTTCAGTGTCGATCAGCTTGTTGACGACCTCCATGAGGGCCTTGATGGTGGTGGCGCCAGACTCGTGGATCTTCTCAAAGAGCTTGCGATCTTTGATGCCCTTCTTGTAGCTTTCGACGATCTGGTCGTCTCTTACGTCGACGCAGGTGTTGCAGTTCTCGAAGAACCGGTTGTTGTAGTCCTAGGGCCGCTCCTTGGGCATCTTCATGACGATCCTCCCGAGGTTGAAGGTGTTTCCTGGGCGATTGTAGGTCGCCTGGAAGTTGGAGGTGAAGTCCTGGGACAGGCCGGCCCATGATTTGATGCTGCCAGTGGGAGGTTGTTGAGCCAGAGTGATGTAGCGTCACCCATCACCAGCGGGAAGTAGGCCGCCATGTGGTTGAAGCCACCGCCGGCCACCTTGACGGCGACGTAGTAGGTCGACAGCTAGATGTTGGGGTCGGAGCGCCTGTCGTACTTCTGGATGTTTGGCTTGAAGTTGTCGGGGTAGTCCACCGACCTGAGTCGGGGAGCCAGCATGGGGATGGCATTGATGGCGACGTCGTCGATGTTGCCTCCAGCTGGAGCAGCATCCCTGGGGGGGGACTGAACGCTGCGCGGAGGAACGATGACCTGCGAACGTGGTTGGCGATCCCGATTGGCAGGGGCGACCTTCGGGTTGCCGTACTCGGCTTCGTACATGACACGTCGTCGGTTCTCTATGTCGTGGTGGTCGCGCTGCTTGCGCTCCATGATGCGATGTACGGCACAGGGGGGTCGTACTCGTGGTCGTACTCCACGCGATGGCGAAGCTCTTGCTCCTTGCGCTCGCGGTGCCGCTGGTCGATGAAGCCGCAGGCATCGCGGGCACGCCTGTTGTTGTCGAGGTTGACGCGAAGGTCGCCATCCCTGGTGCCGTTAGCCGGGCAGTTCAGCTGCTCGGGGTTGTGCTGATCGACCTCCTCCTGGATAGGTGGAAGGTCGCTGCGCCGAGGTCGATGGGATCGACTGTGTGAGTGATGCGTCGATGAAGATGCGGCAGACTTTGAGGATGCGCTCTTTTCCTCCACCAAGGCCGTGGCACCCTGAAGGTAGGCGATGGCCTCCTCGGCCACAGGTGTCAGCTGAGCTTGCTGGAGACGCGTAATGGCGGCGCCCAGGTTGGCCTGGGGGCTATTGAACGTCGAGATCCCTACCTCCTCGAACTCAAGGCGAAGGTAGCGAGCGCAAGGGGGAACAGCGCGGCGCTGCTCTTCTGCACGTCGCTGGGCATGTAGGGCGTTCCCTTGGATGCGTGTCGCCTCCTCGGAGTCCGTCGTGCCATGGCGTGGTGGCTCGTTCTCCGAGACTATGAGCACCTAGAGTGTAACATCCCGTAAATTTGAAGTATGAAATTCTGAAAAAATTAAAACTTTTTATTTTTGATGGGTGCAACCAAATTTAAAACCAAATGCTAGCCTCTCACCTAAATTCTATATAAATAAAACCCAAATATAAAAATCTAAATTCAAATTATGGTATAAATATGTGAGTTGGATTTTATGGATTTTATTTGGATTTATTTGAGTGTGTTATGAATTTGAATTAATTCAAATTCAAACCTAAACTTTAAACCTAAATTCAAAACTAATTCTAGAACCCCTTTGCTAACTTGGGCCTGCTAACTTCTGTCCTAGTCTACCGAAGCACCTCCATCTCTTGGCCCATGAATGACCACCACCCTTCATGTATCGCACGGACCATCTAGCCCAGCTCAGCTTCACCCAGCACTACACCGCCGCCTTGGTCTTGCTGGCAGGTGGGACTAGGCACTGGTCTTCTTCCTCCCCCTCTCGGCTGTTGACCTGGTGCCGCCGCACCGGTGCGCCGCGCCGCTCCGCACACGCGCGCCAGTCTGCACAGCCGCTCCGCCGAGCTAGCACGCACACCGAGGACCTAGCCTGCACGCCTAGGCGGACCCCACGCATGCATCGCCCCCAACTCACTTTTTGCCCCTGCTTTTGCCCGCGCGCCAAGCCAGCCTGCGTCCCGCGCCGCACCGTGCCTTCGCCACCAAGGCAAGGAGGGGACAGCCGTGCCCCGCGCTGCTCCCTGGTCCCCTTGACCCTGTGCGCGCCTATACCCCAGTAGCCAAGCCTCAATTGGCTTTCGTCACCACTTGGGGTTCTTCCCACTTTCCCTTGCTTCGCCGCCGAGAGAGAGAGAGAGCGAGAGAGAGAGAGAGAGACAGAGGAGGAGAGGTGGAGAAGGAAGGAGGAAAGGAGAAGAAGAGACGAGCACCGCGTTGCCGCCGGTGCACCGAAGCCGGAGCCACCAAGACCGGAGCTGTTCGAGCGAAGGAGGAGGCCGTCCGCGACAAGCCGGAGCCGGAGCAGAGCAGACGCCGCACCTCTGTGTACCTCATCACCGCGCCACCAACCTTCGGCACCTCTGCTACGCCTACACCACCGCCTCACTGTGAGCCACCGTTCTGCCACTCTGCTCCTTTCCTTCCCCTTGATCTGCATGTGAATCGGGAGCGCTGGTCGGCCTTCGGGCCGTGCCTTTCCGCGAGCTCCCCGCCGTGGTGCACCCCCGTGCCGCGCCGGACCTCACCGTCTCTCGCCACCTAGAGCTGCCGCGTAGATGAGTATCCCGACCTTTGCGCCACATGTTTTCATGCAGGAGCTCGCCCCCGCTTCGCCACCGTCAACGTGCCGCGCGCCGCGGTCCAGGTTCGCTAGGAGCTCGCGCACCGGTCGGCCGTGTCGCGACCAGGAAGAACCCTGCGCGCGCGCACGTGCCCAGTCTGAGCACACCCAAGTGCTTAGCTATTGTGCTGCTTGCTTCTGCTGCTAGGCGTGTGCGTCGCTCGTCACCGCGTCTGTGTTGAGCTACGCACGCCGGCCTGCTCCACCGCGCCACCCTCGGTGCCGCGCCGGGCCGGCCGAGGAGGCCCTGAAGCCGGCCAAGGCCGCGCTGTGAGGCTCGCCGAGCTAACCCCGTCCTGTCCAAGGCCTTCCGCGCCGCCGGTAACCTACTAACACACCTCGCTGTCACCGCCGGCCTTGCGCCGACGCGCCGAGGCGCCGCGCTCTGGGCACTGCACGGCGTCGCCGTCGTGGATGAAACCCAGACAAGTTCGGGGAGCACGAGTGCACCCAGAATCATCCGAGGGGCAAACTCGGACTTCTCTCCTGTAAAACGTTAAGGAACCGCACATGGGCCTTAGCCCATTAAGGCCCATTGCGCCAGCCCTTTTCTTTTATTCAACGCACGTTTTAATAAATCCAGGGGCGTCCGCCGGACTTTGCCCATTTGGCCCATTGGGCTGAGTCCACTAGGCCGATTTCGGCCCATTAGCAGCCCACTAACCAGAGTCGCTGACGTCATGCTGACGTCATCTAGTATTTTAAATATAAAAACCCTTTTTCGGATTTATGAAAGAATTTGATAATTATTTTATAAATCCTTTAACCTTTGAAAATTCATAATTAATTATTTATAACTCCGAAAAATATGAAACCAGATTCATTATTTTTCTAAAAATGAGACGAGATTGTTTGTAGGTAGTTTAGATCTTTTAAAATTGGGTTTCCTTGGATTTATGCATAGATGGTTGTCGGTAATTTAGCGTCTCGTATCTCGTGCTGAGCAGACCCGAGCTACGAGCCAGAAGAGGAGTACGACCCCGACTTCAACCCAGACTAGGACTACGAACGCCAACCAGGTGTCATGTCACTCCCGATCATATAAGATCCCATGCATGATTTTAGTTGCTAGTGCTTAATTATTATTTATGAATGCTCTTGAATTGCATAGACAATCTTTTAGCCATGCCTTGAATTGTATTATCTTGTACCTTGAACTTCCTACTTTTCGGAACTAGCTACAGACCCCCTAGCTAGTTCCCGGCTATATCTATCCATATATTTTACCCTTAGTTATGGATGGATCTCTGGTTTGGACTGAGATTGGGATATCTCGGTATTCTAGTGTGTGTTTTGGGTGAGTGTGTATCCTTGACGTGTTACCGCAGGAGCGAGCCGCTTTGGTTACTTTTGAACGCCTGTCTAGGGGAGATGCGACCTGGCCTCCCGCCCTAGCAGCGTGTCATTCGGATGGAGTTGGTGAGTGCTCGCTCTTGCAATTAAGGACCGATCGACTGTGTGACCTTGATCTTTGGGCTATTTTCGTACAAACCGTTCGCCTTGTTATGGGCGGGGTTCGGTCCGAGAACTAGTATGTGAATGGCATCCAGCCTGTAGGCGGATCGGTGTGATCGTGTGAGGGGGATGGGTTATACCCCCCGAGTAGATGTCGGCCCGGCTTCCCCGGGGATGGTCTCACAGCTTCGAGGCCCTGCTGGAAAGTTTCGCGCCCAGTCAGGACGAGTCAGGCTCGGAGAGGCAGGAGAGTGCCACCCACTGCTAGGTCTCCAGCCGTTAGGTAGGAATGTGGATCAGAGGCATCCGATTCTGCCCTACTCGGTGGGTCCAGTTGTACAACCTCTGCAGAGTGTTAAACCTATAGCTATAGTCCGTGTCCACTGGTATGGACAACCCTTTCGATATCTCACCTGGCTAGTATTTTTTGTGCTGCTTTCTCTCCCCTGTGTGTGTGAGCCCGGCTTTATGCCGTTGAGATGTGGGGATAGGAGTGGGTGACCCCACATCGTAGATGAGAGTGGGATGCTGTGACTCGGTTGAGATCTAGTGCTTTGGTGTTCTTTCCTTGGTTGGGGTGTTAACCCCGGAGGCGTTGACCTCGGAGGTGTGGACCTCCTCGGAGATGGTGACCTCTCGGCATTTCTGCATTCCTTGATGTTGCTATCGCTGCTTGCATAACCTTCTACAGCCAAACATTGGTTTATCCATGCATATTAGAATTACACCTTTGCTTATGCTTTTTGTTGGGAAGCTGACATGACCTACTCGCTTATCGAGTAGATGACAGGTTTTCAGACCAGGAACCGGCCTACGACTTTGAGCACGATGGATGGGAGGACTGAGGCCGTTCTACTCTCAAGCTGCCTATGGGATGGAGTCTACTTCCCTACATGAGTTCTGCTGCGTAGATGTTTACTCTGTTTGATTCAGTCCCGTTGGACTTGTACCCGGCATGTGCCGTAATGATGTACTCAGATCATTAATTATAACGAGGACCTTTTATATTTCCTTCTGTTGTATGGATTTGATACTTTCTGAGACAGGGATTTGCGCGTGATAGCCTCCTGGGACTATCACTGAGGTGCAGGGATCGGGTTTCCTTCCTTGGAAATCCGGTTCGTTTCAGTTGGTATCAGAGCCGTGCTTGACCGTAGGACGAGCCTAGGAATGGACGATAGTATAGGAAAGCCTAACTCCTTGTGCTTTATATACAATCCGTGAATTTTATATAAACACCTTGATCTTTATTATAAATACCTTGATTAACTTTACTAACTCTTACTAACTTCCCTAACAACGTGCAGATGGACGAGTTGACGTGGATCCCCCTCAAGACCGACGGCCAGTGGGCCGGAGGGTTCTGCAAGATCCTCAAGGAGTGTTTGGAGACAACTGGAGTGGAGACCAGTGAGGTTTTCTACGAGGGATGCACTACCGCAGCTTTTGACGAGGCACCAACAGAGTTGACCTTGAAGATACTAGTGGACCCACGAGTACCAGAGTTCGAGGAGGTCAATGTCTCGTGTTTTGACAACTCAACCTTGGAAGCTCACCAGTGCTGTGCCAGACTCGCACTGAAGATGGTATGCCAGCAGCTTGGGCAGAGGCTGAAGGATACACCTTTCAGAGTCCTACCGACAGCAGTCTACGACTCCAGCAGGTGGAACAAGGACCAGACAGCGTACACCGAGGAGAACACGGAGGGCAAGGATGAGAAGGAGCAGATGACCAGCAGGTACATTCAAGCTCAAGACCAGGCACTCTTTGGGCAGATTCAGAGATAGTGTTTCTGAGGCGTAAGTGGGACGACACCTTGGGACGGAACGCCTAGTTGGAGATAGAGAACATCCACCTGGAGTTCTTCTTAAACGAGGCTCACAGAAGGAACAGTGTGATCACTGAGTGGGGACTCGCAGCTGCTAGAGCCAGCTTAGAGAGAGATGTAATTGAGATCGCCACCTTGAAAGCAAGACTGGAAGCTACACAGACAGCACTGAGGGAGTCAGCTGCAGCAGCAAGAGAGGACAGGTTGAGGCTTCGGGAGAAGGAGTACTTGGTTGAGTCGCTGGGAGCCGCTTGCACTGACTACCAGACGAGGTTGTGGGGACTCGAGGAGAGGCTAACTCAAAACTACAACCACTTGTGGCACCTGGGAAGCAGACTCTACGAGGCACAGGACACAGCCAGCAGGACCAGCTCAGTGTGGAGAGACTCGGACCAGAGACGGGTGACAGAGTTCAGGAAGGTTGCAGAGCTAGTACCACCACAAAACAGGCCTAAGCTGAGGACTGAAAAGTTCGAGTTACCATCGACCCAGTTACCAGCACAACCACCGTATTCGAGAGGCAGTACCAACACTCCAGAGATGAACAGAGCTATGGGAAGCTTGGCAAACTACTTCAACCTACCAGAGATTGAGATCCCAGACTACCCAGGAGTGAACAACCCACCGATCTACTTAGTTCCACCCAGTCTGAAGATAGTGTCACCACCGTACTCACCAGCTACCGTTCAGAGCCAGGCACCTTGAGGGAATGATCCTGAGATCAGCTAGAGTAAAGTCCTTCATGTTGATCATGTTTAGTTGACCACCATTTATGTATTGCGTAGTAGCTCTCATGCTTCTATGTAATCTCGAAGGTTGTGGAGTAGGCCTCGAGATACACACCTTTTGTATGGTGACCTTGCATGAGTGATTGGAGTTATCGATCTTTTTGCCGGTGTTCGTACTTCTTATATGCTTGTGTGAAATTGTTTGTTGTTAGCTAGATACTCCTTATATGCTTTAGTACCTTAAACTTAATTTCCGACAACTCGTTTCTCATGATCTCAATTCTTGGAACAGATGTCGGGGGTAAGGAGGTCAGGACGGCTCCTACGCCGTTTTGAGGAGGCTGCCAGGGAGGACGCCGAGCAGGAGGACGTCCCTCTCCCTGCAGGAGGTCGAGGTCGTGAACGCCGTGGAGGACGTGCCCCACGTGGTGGACGCCGAGGTGGACATCGAGGTCAGCGAGGAGGTCTAGGAGGCCGTGTGCCAGTGAACCTTGACCCAAAGGCCCCAGAGGAGGAGGAGCCAGAGGAGGAGGCTGAGCCTGAGCCAGAGCAGGAACTGGAGCAGCCGGCACCGCCCAACCTAGCAGCAGTGATGGCACTTCAGACCCAGCTGATGCAGACGATCGCTAATGTAGTGGTTCAGAACAACAACGGGAGGAACGTCAGGAACCAGCCAGAGAGCTTGCAGAAGAGAGTGGAGGGTTTCTCCAAGATGCACCCGCCGACCTTTGACAACTCAGCAGACCCGCTTGTGGCCGACAACTGGTTGAGGGAGATCGAGAAGAAACTAGAGCTCACGGACCTTTCTGAGAAGGAGTGTGTGGCCGTTGCAGTGCACCAGCTGATCGGCACCGCATGAGCTTGGTGGGACAACTACTGTGACTCGCACGAGGACCCGACTCACATCACATGGGCGGAGTTTGTGGAGGCTTTCAGGGAGTACCACATCCCGGAGGCAGTGATGGATAGGAAGGCAGACGAGTTCAGGAGCCTGAAGATGGGACAGATGTCAGTGCAGGAGTACACCAACCGCTTTCAGGAGCTGACGAGGTACGCACCGAACGACTCCAACACAGAGAAGAAGAAGATGTACTGGTACCGGAAGGGACTTCACAGGGGGGTGGCGCACCACCTAGCTGCTCACGACTGTGCTACTCTTCACGCCTTGGTGGGCAAGGCTTTGGTTGTGGAGAACTCGAGACTGGACTACGTGGAGGTCCGAGGTGAGAAGAGGCAGCGTGCAGACCGTGCAGGGCACCCGAGTTCACACCAGAGACAGAGGTCAGCTCCACCACAGTACCCACCAAAGAGGCAGCACCCTTACTCACAGCAGCAGCAGACTCAGTACCCTCAGCAGGGCAGAGGTCACGCCGGAGGTAGTAGAGGTTCGGGACAGTGGAAGCCCAGGCCACAGTAGCCGCCCGCCTACGACAGCTCACAGATCACCTGCTACCACTGCCGTCAGTTAGGCCACAAGTCCAATGTGTGCCCCCAGAAGCTTCAGCAAGGAGGTCAGAACAGGAACACTCAGTACCAGACACCAGTGAAGGGACTAGTTCAGGGAGGACAGCCCCCGCAGAACCAACAGAAGAGTGCACCACCGCCCACTCGAGGCAGACTGAACCACTTGATAGCGGAGGAGGCACCGCTGCACCAGACGTGGCTCTCGGTGAGTTTTTAGTTGACTCAGTTATGGCAACTGTTCTGTTTGACACCGGTGCTCAGTTTTCGTACATTTCTACCAAGTTTGTAAAGGAAAGGTCATTACCAACTAAGCCCAGACCACAGCCTATAGTAACTAGTTCCCCGCTAGGGGAGAAGAGGAGTACGCTGGAGTGTAGAGGAGTGAACATGGTGTTCAAGAAGAAGTTGTTTCCGGCAGACCTGACAGTCTTGGAGTCGACCGGAATCGATGTGATACTTGGGATTGAATGGTTAGCACAACACAAAGGATTGGTGAACTACAACCCAGTGTACGTGCAATTGGAGCACCCCAGTGGAGCTATAGTGTTGATCAAGCTGCATAGCCAGAGGTTGACGCTGATGTTGTGCAACATGAAAGGAATGAGTATGGAGGAGATCCCGGTGGTGAGGGAGTACCCCGACGTGTTTCCAGAGGAGTTGACCGAGCTACCACCATATAGGGATATTGAGTTTGTGATTGAGCTTATGCCTAGAGCAGGATTAGTGGCCAAGAGCCCGTACAGGATGTCCGCGGATGAACTTGATGAACTAAAGAAACAACTTAAGAAGTTACTAGAGCAAGGGTTTATAAGGCCGAGTGCCTCACCTTGGGGTTCACCTGTACTGTTCGTGGATAAGAAGGATGGCACCAAGAGGATGTGTGTGGACTACCGGACCCTCAACTCAATGACGATCAAGAACCGGTATCCTTTGCCCAGGATTGACGACTTGCTAGACAGGCTGCGGAAGGCCAAGTTCTTTTCGAAGATTGACTTGAGGTCAGGGTACTATCAGATGAAGATTCGAGAACAGGATGTTCCGAAAACAACTTTCACGACTCGGTACGGCTTGTACGAGTTCGTTGTGGTTTCTTTCGGGCTGACCAACACCCCGACCTACTTCATGAACATGATGAACAAAGTCTTCATGGAAGAACTGGACAAGTTCGTGGTTGTGTTCATCGACAACATTCTGATCTTCTCTGAGACAGCAGAAGAACATGAAGAGCACCTTCGGATAGTGATGGAAAGGCTGAGACAACAGAAGTTGTACGCAAAGTTCAGCAAGTGTGAGTTCTGGATGGAGGAAGTTGTTTTCTTGGGTCACTTGTTGTCAGCTGAGCAAGTTGCAGTCAACCCTTCGAAAGTGGAAGCAGTTACCAAGTGGGAGCAGCCACTCACCGTGACAGATATCAGAAGCTTTCTCGAATTGGCGGGTTACTACAGGAGGTTCATAGAAAACTTCTCCAAGATAGCGAAGCCAATGATAGAGTTGTTGAAGAACAACAAGAAGTTCGAGTGGTCAGATGCTTGTGAGAAGAGCTTTCAGGAACTGAAGAAGAGACTCACGACCGCTCCGATCCTTACTCTGCCAGATTTGAAGAAGGAATTTTCGTGGTGTACTGTGACGCTTCGAAGCAAGGTTTGGGATGTGTGCTGATGCAGGAGGGCAAAGTTGTTGCGTATGTGTCGAGACAGCTCAAGAAGCACGAAGAGAACTACCCTACTCACGACTTGGAGCTAGCAGCAGTTGTTCACGCCCTCAAGATTTGGAGGCACTACTTGATCAACAACAAGTGTGAACTGTATACCGATCACAAGAGCCTGAAGTACTTCTTTACTCAGTCGGAGCTGAACATGAGGCAGAGAAGATGGTTAGAGCTGATCAAGGACTATGAGCTGGAGATTCACTACCACCCAGGCAAAACGAACGTTGTGGCAGATGCTTTAAGCAGAAAGTCCTATTGCAACAACTTGATGGTGAGGCAGGAGCAGCCCGCCCTTCACAAAGAGCTAGAGCAGTTGTAGGTTGATATTGTGGAGCAGGGACAACTCAATGAACTACAAGTGACCTACGACCTAGGAGGGAAGATCTATGAGGCACAGAAAACTTGCAAGGAGATTGGAGCAATTTGAGAACTGATGTTGGAAGGAAAAGCTGAGGACTACCGGATCGATGAAAAAGGAACCGTGTGGTTGAAGGACCGAATCTGTGTCCCGCAGGACAAGGAAATTCAAGAGAAAATTCTGAAAGAAGCTCACGATTTGAGGTACTCTATTCACCCAGGAAGCACAAAGATGTACCAAGATCTGAAGCAGAGGTTCTGGTGGAAGGATATGAAGAAGGACATAGCTTACTACGTGGCTTGTTGTGACACTTGCAGCAGAGTGAAGATCGAGCACCAGAGGCCTGCAGGGTTGTTGAAACCATTGGACATTCCTCAGTGGAAGTGGGACGACATCTCCATGGACTTCGTAGTGGGACTACCTCGACTTAGAAGGGCAACGACTCCGTTTGGGTCATAGTGGACCGACTGACTAAGGTTGCTCACTTTGTGCCAGTAAAGACCCGATTCACGACAGACCAGTTAGCAGACTTGTATGTGGACCACATACTCAGGCTACACGGAGCACCGAGAAGCATAGTGTCTGACAGAGGATCCCAGTTCATAGCAAGGTTTTGGTAGAGCTTTCACGATAGGATGGGGACTACGCTCAGCTACAGTACAGCCTTTCACCCTCAGACGTATGGTCAGGCCGAGAGAGTAAACCAGGTGTTGGAGGATATGCTTAGAGCTTGTGCCTTGACTTACGACACAGATTGGGAGAGCAGTTTGGCCTATGCGGAGTTCTCTTACAACAACTTTCAGGTGAGTCTCAAGATGGCACCTTTTGAGGCACTCTACGGGAGAAAGTGCAGGACACCCCTGATGTGGTCAAAAGTAGGAGAGAGGATGCTCTTTGGACCGGATGCTATTCAGGAGGCGGAGGAGAAAGTGGAGAAGGTTGGAGACAACTTAAAGATTGCCCAGAGCAGACAGAAGAGCTACGCCGACCGACACAGAAGAGACTTGTCGTTCGAAGTAGGTGATTACGTCTACCTGAAAGTGTCACCGATGCGAGGAACCAAGAGGTTTGCAGTGAAAGGGAAGCTTGCCCTGAGGTATGTGGGACCTTACCAGATCACCAGAAGAGTTGGGAAGCTCGCCTACCGAATAGCCTTACCAGAGGTGTTGTCAGCTGTACACCCCGTGTTCCATGTGTCACAGTTGAAGAAGGATGAGAAGGAAGTGGAAGCAAAGCAAGTCCCGGTTGAGATACTTGACCTACAGAACACCTTGGAGTATGCAGAGTACCCTGAAAGGATCTTGGACAGGGCAATAAAGGAAACCAGAAGGACCACCATTCCCTACTGCAAAGTGCTGTGGAGCCATCATACAGAGCGAGAAGCAACGTGGGAGAAGGAAGCCGACCTCTGGAGAGAGTTCCCTCACTTGTTCGAGGGAGAGGATGGAGCTTAAATCTCGAGGACGAGATTCCCGGAGGTGTGGGAGAATGTAACATCCCGTAAATTTGAAAGTATGAAATTCTGAAAAAATTAAAACTTTTTATTTTTGATGGGTGCAACCAAATTTAAAATCAAATGCTAGCCTCTCACCTAAATTCTATATAAATAAAACCCAAATATAAAAATCTAAATTCAAATTATGGTATAAATATGTGAGTTGGATTTTATGGATTTTATTTGGATTTATTTGAGTATGTTATGAATTTGAATTAATTCAAATTCAAACATAAAGTTTAAACCTAAATTCAAAACTAATTCTAAAACCCCTTTGCAAACTTGGGCCTGCTAACTTCTGTCATAGTCCACCGAAGCACCTCCATCTGTTGGCCCACGAACGACCACCACCCTTCATCTATCGCACGACCCATCTAGCCCAGCCCAGCTTCACCCGGCACTGCACCGTCGCGTTGGTCTCGCTGGCAGGTGGGACCAGGCACTGGTCTTCTTCCTCCCCCCTCTCGGCTGTTGACCTGGTGCCGCCGCACCGGTGTGCCGCGCCGCTCCGCACGCACGCGTCAGTCCGCACGGCCGCTCCGCCGAGTTGGCACGCACGCTGAGGACCCAGCGCGCACGCCTAGGCGGACCCCACGCACGCATTGCCCCCTAATCACTTCTTTGCCCCTGCTTTTGCTCGAGCGCCAAGCCAGCCTGCGTTCCGTGCCGCACCGCGCCTTCGCCGCCAAGGCAAGGAGGGGACAACCGTGCCCTTCGCTGCTCCCTGGTCCCCTTGACCCCGCGTGCGCCTATACCCCAGCAGCCAAGCCTCAATTGGCTTCCGTCGCCACTTGGGGTTCTTCCCCCTTTCCCCTGCTTCGCCGCCGAGAGAGAGAGAGAGAGAGAGAGAGAGAGAGAGAGAGAGAGGAGAGGTGGAGGAGGAAGGAGGAAAGGAGAAGAAGGGACGAGCACCGCGTTGCCACCGGTGCACCGAAGCCAGAGCTGCCAAGACTGGAGCTGTTCGAGCGAAGGAGGAGGCCGTCCGTGACAAGCCAGAGCAGAGCAGACGCCGCGTCGCCGTGTACCTCGTCGCCGCGCCACCAACCTTCAGCACCTCTGCTACGCCTACATCACCGCCTCACTGTGAGCCACCGTTCCGCCACTCTGCACCTTCTCTTCCCCTTGATCTGCCTGTGAATCAGGAGCGCACCCCTGCGATGCACCGGCCGGCCTTCGCGACGTGCCTTTCCGTGAGCTCGCCACCGTGGCGCACCCCCGCGCTGCGCCGGACCTCGCCGTCTCTCGCCACCTAGAGCTGCCGCGTAGATGAGTATCCCGGCCTTCGCGCCGCATGTTTTCGTGCAGGAGCTCGCCGCCGCTTCGCCACCGTCGTCGCGCCGCGCGCTGCGGTCCTGGTTCGCTAGGAGCTCGCGTGCCGGTCGGCCGTGTCGCGACCAGGAAGAACCCTGTGCACACGCACGTGCCCAGGCTGAGCACACCCAAGTGCTTAGCTGCTGCGCTGCTCGATTCTGCTGCTAGGCATGTGCGTCGCTTGTCGCCGTGTCTGTGTCGAGCTGCGCACGCCGGCATGCACCGCCGCGCCACCCACGGCGCCGCGTCGGGCCGGCCAAGGAGGCCCTGAAGCCGGCCAAGGCCGCACTGTGAGGCTCGCCGAGCAAACCTCGGCCTGGCCAAGGCCTTCCGCGTCGCCGCTAACCTGCTAACACACCTCGCCATCGCCGCCGGCCTTGCGCCGACGCGCCGAGGCGCCGCGCTCTGGGCACCGCATGGCGTCGCCATCGTGGATGAACACCAGACAAGTTCGGGGAGCACGAGTGCACCCCAAAATCATCCGAGGGGCAAACTCGGACTTCCCTCCTGTAAAACGTTAAGGAACCGCACATGGGCCTTAGCCCATTAAGGCCCATTGCGCCGGCCTTTTTCTTTTATTCGATGCACGTTTTAATAAATCCAGGAGCGTCCGCCGGACTTTGCCCATTTGGCCCATTGGGCTGAGTCCACTTGGCCGATTTCGGCCCACTAACCCTTTCGGCCCATTAACGGCCCACTAACCAGAGTCGCTGACGTCATGCTGACGTCATCTAGTATTTTAAATATAAAAACCCTTTTTTGGATTTATAAAAGAATTTGATAATTATTTTATAAATCCTTTAACCTTTGAAAATTCATAATTAATTATTTATAACTCCAAAAAATATGAAACTAGTTTCATTATTTTTCTAAAAATGAGATGGGACTGTTTGTAGATAGTTTGGATCTTTTTGGATTTTTTAAAATTGGGTTTCCTTGGATTTATGCTTAGATGCTTGTCGGTAATTTAGCGTCTCGTATCTCGTGCTGAGCAGACCCGAGCTACGAGGCAGAAGAGGAGTACGACCCCAACTTCAACCCAGACCAGGACTACGGATGCCAACCAGGTGTCATGTCACTCCCGATCATATAAGATCCCATGCATGCTTTTAGTTGCTAGTGCTTAATTATTATTTATGAATGCTCTTGAATTGCATAGACAATCTTTTAGCCATGCCTTGAATTGTATTATCCTGTACCTTGAACTTCCTACTTTTCGGAACTAGCTACATACCCCCTAGCTAGTTCCCAGCTATATCTATCCATATATTTTACCCTTAGTTATGGATGGATCTCTGGTTTGGACTGAGATTGGAATATCTCGGTATTCTAGCGTGTGTTTTGGGTGAGTGTGTATCCTTGACGTGTTACCGCAGAAGCGAGCCGCTTTGGTTACTTTTGAACGCCTGTCTAGGGGAGATGCGACCTGGCCTCCCGCCCTAGCGGCGTGTCATTCGGATGGAGTTGGTGAGTGCTCACTGTTGCAATGAAGGACCGATCGACTGTGTGACCTTGATCTTTGGGCTATTTTCGTACAAACCGTTCGCCTTGTTATGGGTGGGGTTCGGTCTGAGAACTAGTATGTGGATGGCATCCAGCCTGTAGGCGGATCGGTGGGAACGTGTGAGGGGGACGGGTTATACCCCCCGAGTAGACGTCGCCCCGGCTTCCCCGGGGATGGTCTCATAGCTTCGAGGCCCTGCTGGCAAGTTTCGCGCCCCAGTCAGGACGAGTCAGGCTCGGAGAGACAGGAGAGTGCCACCCACTGCTAGGTCTCCGACCGTTAGATAGGGATGTGGATCGAAGGCATCCGATTCTGCCCTACTCGGCGGGTCCAGTTGTACAACCTCTGCAGAGTGTTAAACCTATAGCTATAGTCCGTGTCCACTGGTATGGACAGCCCTTTCGATCTCTCACCTGGCTAGTATTTTCTGTGCTGCTTTCTCTCCCCTGTGTGTGTGAGTCCAGCTTTATGCCGTTGAGACGTGGGGATAGGAGTGGGTGACCCCACATCGCAGATGAGAGTGGGATGCTGTGACTCGGTTGAGATCCAGTGCTTTAGTGTTCTTTCCTTGGTTGGGGTGTTAACCCCGGAGGCGTTGGCCTCGGAGGTGTGGACCTCCTCGGAGATGGTGACTGTTGACGGCTGTTATCCACTCATTTTATACCCGTCAACATGTACCCTTTGGCATGAGAAATGATCATCAACACTAGAATAGGGCTTAAACTAATCATTTCCACAAGTGTTGGTGATTATGCAAATACAGGTGATTAGCACTAGAAAGAGGAGTAAAAGCACAAGTCTTTGATCCAAGTACTTCAAGCTTAGCCAATGAGGGGATGCCACATAGGATTCCCCTGGATCACTGACGCCATCAATCCAAGAGAGGCAAGCCCGACGAATCACGTATCACCACGTAGACATCACAAGGATTCAAGGGCCCACTTATCCCCCAAAACCGTTGGGAAACTTGGCATGCACGGGGGAGTGACTTCAGGGCCCACCAGTCAGCCACCAGGAGAAAGCACGAGGCGCCACGTGGCACGGGGGTTTCGGCCGAACCGTGGATCGACCGAATCGACTTTGGTTCGGCTGATCCCGACCCTCCACGTGGCAGCCCCTGATTGGTCCTTTGTTGCGATCCTGGGCATTTTGGGGCACTTTGAGCCCCGGAGCAAGCCCCCATCTTGCCTATAAATAGAAGGGGAGGGGCCTCATTCTTGGACACACACTTCTCCTCCTCTTCATTTTGGCCTTGGAGTCTCTCTCCTTAGGAGAGGAGAGCTCTTTGTATAGGATTAGTGCTAGGAAGTGAGGTGGGAGGCTTGGGGCCATGTCATGTTCATGACATCTTCCTCAAGAACGATCCTCGGCGGTGCCTTTGTTCTACATTTAGACTAAAGTGAGTATTTCGACATTTTCTACTTAGACTAAAGTTTTATGCATGCATAGTTGCTTTGTTCTTGTGTTCTTTGTTCGTTCTTGATTTAGAGGCTTGCGTTCTTCGAACACAACCCTTTCGATCTAGTAGAACTGGATCATAACTTTGCATCTTGTTTGCTAGCTTGTCTATTAGAGTAAAGTTGATGCTCCTGCATATCTCTAATTAGATCAAAGTGCATTCGTGATCTTGCATAAGTGATAGAGCATACCTTGAGCTAGTGCCAGTATCTCCCTCGCGGATTCGTAGTTCCGTATTTATACGGAGTGCTATAGTTGGGCTATCAGGACGTCAGACGGTGTCCGGCTATAGTAGTAGTCAGTGGTGTAGACGTGGTGTCTGGACCATAGGTTATCCTGCGAATACCAAGTACATTCGCGTAACGATAGAGGTAGGCCGCAGTGGTGACAACCTGTTGGACCCTTTGGAACCCTCCGCGCCTGTGTACCGAGTAGGGACCCGTTGCCAGAACATATTGCCTAGCCTTAAACAGCTAGGGTGGGTTGGCGCCCAAAGCGAGTGTTATACCTGAGAGACCGTGCTAGACTCTGCGCTCGGTCAGGCAGATCCTTTCTACCTATCCTATCAATCAGTGTTGTGTCCTTGGACCATCTATACTAGAGTAGAAGATAGTGCACATCATTCCTTGGATTCAATACTCTTGGAATACTCTCCTTCCTTGGGGAAGTGCTACAGCAGTATTTCCGTGTGCTTGTGGTATACCTGGTTGCTCTTATACGCTCCCTCTAGGTGTACAACTAGTGGTGACGTTAAGAAATGCCAACAAGCATTTCTGGCACCGTTGCCGGGGAACGGTTGCTGTTTCTATCTTCGAGCCTAGTGGTCCTCGTATCTTTTTATCTTTTTCGTTTTCTTGAATTCTACCTTTACCCCTGTTACCATTTGAGATGCCTTCCTTTCAAAGCTTCTCTACCTCAAGGGGTGAGTTCAAAGAGCCATCATCATCTTCATCATCTAGCTATGAACTCCCCCCCTAGCTTTTTAGCCATGGTTCAAGATCGACCATTCTTTGGAGCAATCGATGAAGACCCCTACCTCCATTTGGAGGAATTTGAGGAATGGTGTTCCAGTCTGGCTATGCTAGGCATAACACAGGACACCGTGAGGTGGAAGTTGTTTACTTTCTCCCTCATAGGAGAGGCGGAACAATGGTACGCACGCACTGTAGAAAGTGTGAATGGTGATTGGGAGAACTCCGAGATAACTTTTGCCACTCGTTCTCTCTCATGGAAAGGACGGAGCAATGGTACACTCGTGTAGCTTCTCTTCCAATAAGTATCCTCGATTTCGAGAAATTAGAGGAGTCCTTAGGAGCGGCATGGGCTAGGTTCCTACACCTTTTGGTGTCGACACCTGATCTGTCTTTACTCATTGATGTGTCATTGTACATCTTTTGTATGGGTTTAGACATGGATTCTGCCCTCGATCTCGATGTTATTGCTGGAGGTTTGTTTATGAAAAAACTCCAATGAAAGGAAGAGAGATCCTAGATTCCCTCTAAGAAAACTCTTCTGTCCCTATTGATCACAACGAACCCAACCGAGAATCCGAGTCGAGCCATGAGGGTTCCTCAACATCCAAGTGTTGGCATTTCTTAGCGTCGTCACTTTAAGAACAGATATGGAATCCATCCTTAGTGGCAACACCAAGAAACGCCTTGTAGTCACCTCTCATCATCACAACTAATGACGCCGAGTTAGCGTGAACATCAAGACTTGCCAAAGGTTAATCTAAACGATCATGAACAAATCCGCAAGCGCACAGATAAACCATTGTAGCATTTCCCCAAGAAAGGAGAATATTCCAAGGGTATCGTATCCGTGGAAGGTAATGGCGGATATCTTAGACTGAAGGACCGAATAGGCGACCAGAGAGGGGGGGGAGTGAATGGGAGCCGATAAAAATTCTTCTCCAAGAACTTGGCCTATATCCCGATTGCCACTCCGAGAGTCACACACAAATGAGTGGAAGCAAAATCAAATCTCTCTTAACACCCTAGAAACAAAGCTACAAAGTCTTAAGACCCTTAGCGGAAGCAAGAAGCAAAGAACGGAAACAAACCGGGCCAAACTGTGGCAGGGCGGGTCACCCTGACACAGGGGGCGGGTCACCCGCCACCCAACAGAGGCAAAACGGGTCACCCTAGCACAAGGGGCGGGTCACCCTGACATAGGGGGCGGGTCACCCTGCGCGCCCAGAAAATCAGCAAGCTGACGATCGAATAAAAATTCGAAACCCAATCAAATGACCTCCTAAAATCACGAAAATTTAACCAAGGCTTTGCAGCAACATTAAGAAGCTTCTCCCAAAAAATCTCCTAAAAAAGATCAAGGAAACTCTACAGATCTAAATCGGAAGATGAAGAACTCGAAAGTCAACGCCACCTAGGGTCACCCGGCCATAGGGGGCGGGTCACCCGGGGTAGCCCAGAAAAACACCCTCGAACTCAACTTCCGATCCACGGATCTCCCGAACCACTTGAGCTCTTGAGACAAGATTTGGGGGAGATGAGAAGCGTCACTAGATGAAGCTATGCCCCGAAAATCTCAACCTCTAACTCACTAAATCACCGGGAATCGCGGATCACATGAACCACCTCCAAGAACTCGGGCTCCAACCAAAACTCGCGAATCAAAGGGATTTCCCGGTGTTTGAGAGGTCAAGATCACACACAAAGATGCGCAAAGTATCCACCCATGATCCCCTCAAGGAAATCTGAGGAGAAACACCCTCAAATCAACGAATCGAGCGAAGAACAAAAGCACTCAAAAATAGCTCCGAAAATGACACGAAAATCACGAAGAGCTAAGAGAGGGATCGAACCACAACGCTGAATGCTTCCATACATCCAGTGGTCAGAGTCTATACAAGAATTTAGCCTAAGGAATACAGAGGAAAAGAAGCAGTCTAAAGCGAGTTCCACACGATCAACCCTAGCCACCCTCACTACCTTCTATTTATACTAAGTCTCCTATAGGTGGCAAATGACATAACTACCCCTAGTGCATAAATGAAAGATACACACCCCTCAGGGGCAATTTGGTCCAAGTCAAGCATATTCTCATCGAGCGGACACGCTTCCATCACGGACTTGCTTACCCTCGACGCAAGCCCCGCGACCACGCCACGTGTCCCCCGCCTCGAAGCTTCCCGACGCTCTCGGATCACCGTCTCCGTCACATCGGGCCTTCGGACTTGGTTTTGAGGCCCAAACCAAGAAACCGTCCTCCGATGGTTTTGTGGCCAAACCACCAAACCCCGCGTGCACGGCCCGGCCTCACCCCGCCAAGCATCGAGCTCGCCAAGCCTTTCACCTCCGGCGCCCGGACGGTCTACTCGGACTTGCCTCGTTCCTTGACTTGGCCGCCACCAATGCACCGGCTCCATGTCCCTGACTTCAGCTCGCTCTTCTTGCACCATACGGCTCGCACTTGACCCCATCGGCCACCGGGTCCATCGAACCAAGCCTACTTGTCTCTCCACTCCTCGGAGGCCACACAGGCACAGACCTTTCGCGCTTGTTCTTCACCTGCACCAACACGAGTCAAGCCGCAACCTGCACCTGCAATACTCAGCAAAGCATCAGTCCACACCACGTTGTCAATCACTCATCACTAAGGAGCGACCCTCCAATGGTCCTCGGACACACCTGGTCCTCAATCTCCCCCTTGATGAGTGCATTGACAACACCCATAGTAACCATCAAAGAGAAACAGAAAAGAAAACAACCACAAACACAAACCTCCAAGCAAGTGATCAAAAGCCAAAGAACAAGCGAAAACACGATCACTCGCCAGACCAAGTCTCGGCCCCCTAAGGCAAGGGCAACAGCTCAACACAGCTGAGACAAAACAAAGCTCACAAGGAGCCCACCACAAATCACAAAACTCAGGGAAACCAAAAGAGCTCCCCCTGCACATATGCAAACTCTCCCTGAACAAATGCAACCTCTTTCTTCTCAATTTTTCTCCTCACATGCAACATTTCACAAATGCATATCATTTTTCCACAAAATCTCCCCAATGCATGAAAAATCTCCCCCTTGCATGTATATCATGTATATCTCCCAAAATTCTCCCCCTTGTTGATAATGCATGAATCAAGGCATATAATGCTCTTCCCCTTGTTTTCATGAAAAATGTATGTCAAAGCACATATACAATCTACCAAGCTTCTCAAATATACAAAGAGCACAACAAAATGCTACAAATGAGACATAGAGCAAGCAAAGTAGACATGGTGTAGTTAGCACATTACCATCAAGAAGGTAGAGACATATAAGCATGTGACATGGCTAAAAGCAATTTTAAGAAAATTTTTTACAAAGAAACATTCATCTCATGAGCAAGACCCTATCTATGCCAATTTGAACACAAAGGCACTAGATCATTCAAAATTTATGCAAGATCACAAATTCTCATTACAAGATCATTATAAACGCCCACAAGCTACTCAAGTCATGTTAAAGCCACTGAGCCATGTGTCTACTTCTTAAAATGAGACTTCTCAAGGTAGACAACATGCTACGGTTTAGCACCCAAGATATGAATATCAAAACATAAAACATGATTAGGAGCTCATTTTTTAAGCACAAGGCAATTCATACACCAATTTCATTTTCAAGATTAAACATGGTACATGAAGTGCCTTTGCGGCAAAAAGAAGCTTATGCTCCTCCCAAAGTGAACAAATGGGCTAAACATTTACAATGACAACAAGGTCTTTGACCCCAAGCAAAGAGAACATGATACTCAAGCACAAACTAAACATGATATAGGCATTTGAGCACAAATTGAGCATAGACAAGAATCTACTCATGAGTGACACCAATTTAGCATTTTCATAAAAAGAAAGCTATCTCAACATAAATATATGGCAAAACCATCAAGAGCATAGCATTCACATCACCATTTACCAAACATGCACATATCTCACAAATAGCACATTAGTGATCAAAGTATATAAGAGAAGCTTTTCCTAGCACAAGTGATCCAAAGATAGCTATCCTACCAGGTTTTTGTACAGAAAGTAAAATGCATGCATGGAATGCAACAAAATGAAACATATGCTACAAAGTGAGCTCCCAAGGACCAAAGAGGCAAAAAGCAAGCAAAACTAGCAAGCTCCCCCTAAACACATGCATAAGGGCCAAAGGGCATACAAAGCTAACCCAAAGTACATGTCATAGGGCAAAGAACAAGCAAGCTCACAAGCTCCCCCTAAACTCATGCATTAGGGCCAAAGAGCATACAAAGCTCACCCTAAACACATGCCATAGGGCAAAGCCTCAAACTAAAAAGGGCAACTCACAAAGACCCAAGGAAGCAACAAGAGCGACTAGCTCCAATACATACCTGAAATGCTCCTTCGGTCAACACCCGTCCGTTTCCCCAAAAGTGATGTGCACCAAAGACACCACGGGGATGAGGCTGGAGAACCATCCCCTAGCTCTGGTCATGAGACAAACAACCAGAGCCAATCCGTCAAAAGTTCTCCACACCTCCCACCTACAAAATCAAAACCGAGACCGAGAACGAGCAAACGTCTCAACACTGGGTTAGCAAAGAAAGAGTCAAACCAGTGTCGAGCTAGTTGCTCAAAAGTGGGGTTAGCAACATCACGCCTATCACGTCCACCAAAGCTACGACCACCACGCTGAACTACCTCACGTCTCGCTGGAGGAGTACGGTCACCATGATAGGGCAAACGTGGCCCATGGCCCCTCTAAGGCTCAAAGCTGCGACGGTCTCTCCCATCCTCATATCGACCAAGAGGTGGAGAATGTCCAGCAAACACACCACGCTCAAACCCAACACACCTATCTCTCTGAGGAGCAAAACCACCACCCTGAGTAGGAACTGTACGCACAAACCCCTCACCCCGAGGTAGAGGCACAACACGAGGCTCAGGCACACCACGAGAAGGGCGGTACCTGTCCTTGTTTGCCATCTCCCTAGCAAACCTCTCATCCCTTCTCTTCCTGAAACAAAACTCCTCCTTATGACCATCCTTCCCACAATAGTCACAATGGAATAGGATTGGCCTTGGCTTTGGGTTTCCTCTCAGCAGTGGGTTCTTCTCTTTCTCACTCCGCTCACTCGGATGGTTGTTTTGTGGGATGGGGTTGTTTGGTATCTCTCGCTCTTTCTTACCACCATTCTCACCAACCTTCCCAAAACCCAAACCATGGCCATCCGCTCTCTAAAACTTAGCTACCAACTTCCCAAGTTGTGGCTCATGTGACCTCAACCAACTCAACAACGTGCACAACCCATCATTCTCATTCTGTAGCCGATCAACCATTTGTGCAAGCTTTAGATTTTTCTAGGCATGCAAATCACATGTAGCACAAGAAGTAGCAACAGGAGCTTTCAAAGCAGCCTCAAGAGAAACAATTCTAGAATGAGACTCATCTAGTTTATCATGCAAAACAGGGCAAGATGTGCAAGCACCTAGCAAAGAATTCCTAGACTTCATCTCATCAAGTTCAGCCCTAAGAACATCTAGTTCCTCCAACTTAGAGGCATGCTTCTCCTTGAGCAAAGTCAAATCAGCCAAAAAACATTGCAATCAGTGCAGTCAACCTCATCACTAACAATAGGAGAAGCCTTAAGAGCATCCAAAGCTAGCATGTCATCTAAATGCCTAGCCTCTAACTCAGCTACCTTCTTCCTAGCTTCCTCCAAAGAGACTCTAAGTTCTCTCCTCTTCTTCTTAGCCTCTCTAAGCACCTCATCACGGTTATCCAGCAAATCATTCAACTCCGCATTCTCCTTAAGCAGGAAAGCAAGATCAGGAGTTACCTCTTCCTCTGAGTCGGAGTCGACATCAGACTCATCCTTTCCACTCTTCTTGCTTGACTTGCTGCCAGTGTTGTGGCCCATCATACAAAGGCCGGTGAGGTTCCTGAAGGAGCTCTTCTTCTTCTTCTTGCACTCGCCGTCTTCTTCTTCACTACTTGAGCTCGAAGATGTGTCCTCGGAATCCAAGTCACTTAGATCCTCAATCTTCACTCGAGCTCGTGCCTTCTTCTTGTCACCACCCTTCCTCGATCCCCGCTCGTCCTTGTACTTGTGCTTTTGTTCACTCCTCGAGCGGTGCGTGTTCTCAATCCTCGAGCGGTGCTTGATCTCATTCTTGGGCTCCACCTCCTGTGGGCACTTGGCAATGAAGTGTCCCTTCTTGCCGCTCCTGTAGCATGTCCGTGTGATCCTCCTCGTGTTCACGTGGTTCTCGTGCAGCTTCTCGAACTTCCTGGTCAACAACGCCAGTTCGTCCTCTCCAAGCTCATTAAAATCCTCGTCTGGCAAGGACATAAGAGAAGACAAAGATACATCCTGGAGGATGGGTTAGTGTTAGTCCTTGGTCCAGGTCTAGAGACTAGAGCACGACTATGGGAGAAAGTCGGTCTCTCATCCTTGGCTCTCAGGCCACGATCAACCTCCGAAGACCGGAGCTTGGAAAACAACTCGTCAAGCGAAAGCGTATCGTACACGCTCGACTCCTCAATGGCCTCGACCTTGGCACTCCACACAGATCTATCCAGTGCATGCAAAAGCTTGATAGCTTGATCATGATCCGTGTATGGGAGCACTGCCACATTAGCCCTCATATTGTTGACTATGCTAGTGAAGCGCTGAAACATAGCATCGGTCGACTCACCGGGGAGATGAGTGAAGTTCTCGTACTCTCTCCGGTAAGTGGAAAACAAACGGTCTTGCACTTGGGTATTGCCAACATGAGCATTTCTCAACTTGAGCCAAATCTGCCCGGCCACATTCTCTCCGTACACTCGCTCGAACTCCGAGGCACAGAGAGCACGGAACAAGTAATCAACGGCCTTGCTGTTGGCCTCAAACATGTCCCACGATCTTGGAAGCAGAAAACTGTCTGGGACGACATAATGAGGATCCTGAGTGACCTCCCAGATCTGAGTTCCCTTCCCTTGCAAAAACGCGCCCATGCGCCTCTCCCACATCGAGTAATTCTTGCCATCAAAGTGCGGAGCACCCGACCCCTTGCCATAATCACCCATCTTTCGATCTTAGACTGGTTAGAATCAAGAAGATCCGTAACTGGCTCTGATACCAATTGAAGGACCGAATAGGCGACCATAGGGGGGGAGTGAATGGGAGCCGATAAAAATTCTTCTCCAAGAACTCGGCCTATATCCCGATTGCCACTCCGAGAGTCACGCACAAATGAGTGGAAGCAAAATCAAATCTCTCTTAACACCCTAGAAACAAAGCTACAAAGGCTTAAGACCCTTAGCGGAAGCAAGAAGCAAAGAACGGAAACAAACCGGGCCAAACTGTGGCAGGGCGGGTCACCCTGACACAGGGGGCGGGTCACCCGCCACCCAACAGAGGCAAAACGGGTCACCCTAGCACAAGGGGTGGGTCACCCGCCGGCCGGGTCACCCTGACATAGGGGGTGGGTCACCCTGCGCGCCCAGAAAATCAGCAAGCTGACGATCGAATAAAAATTCGAAACACAATCAAATGACCTCCTAAAATCACGAATATTTAACCAAGGCTTTGCAGCAACATTAAGAAGCTTCTCCCAAAAAATCTCCTAAAAAAGATCAAGGAAACTCTACAGATCTAAATCGGAAGACGAAGAACTCGAAAGTCAACGCCACCTAGGGTCACCCGGCCATAGGGGGCGGGTCACCCAGGGTAGCCCAGAAAAACACCCTCGAACTCGAACTCAACTTCCGATCCACGGATCTCCCGAACCACTTGAGCTCTTGAGACAAGATTTGGGGGAGATGAGAAGCGTCACTAGATGAAGCTATGCCCCGAAAATCTCAACCTCTAACTCACTAAATCACTGGGAATCGTGGATCACATGAACCACCTCCAGGAACTCGGGCTCCAACCAAAACTCGCGAATCAAAGGGATTTCCCGGCGTTTGAGAGGTCAATATCACACACAAAGATGCGCAAGGCATCCACCCATGATCCCCTCAAGGAAATCCGAGGAGAAACGCCCTCAAATCAACGAATCGAGCGAAGAACAAAAGCACTCAAAAATAGCTCCGAAAATGACACGAAAATCACGAAGAGCTAAGAGACGGATCGAACCACAACGCCGAATGCTTCCATACATCCAGAGGTCAGAGTCTATACAAGAATCTAGCCTAAGGAATACAGAGGAAAAGAAGCAGTCTAAAGCGAGTTCCAGACGATCAACCCTAGCCACCCTCACTACCTTCTATTTATACTAAGTCTCCTGGAGGTGGCAAATGACATAACTACCCCTAGTGCATAAATGAAAGATACACACCCCTCAGGGGCAATTTGGTCCAAGTCAAGCATATTCTCATCGAGCGGACACGCTTCCATCACGGACTTGCTTACCCTCGACGCAAGCCCCGCGACCACGCCACGTGTCCCCCGCCTCGAAGCTTCCCGACACTCCCGGATCACCGTCTCCGTCACATCGGGCCTTCGGACTTGGTTTTGAGGCCCAAACCAAGAAACCGTCCTCCGATGGTTTTGTGGCCAAACCACCAAACCCCGCGTGCACGGCCCGGCCTCACCCCGCCAAGCATCGAGCTCGCCAAGCCTTTCACCTCCGGCGCCCGGACGGTCTACTCGGACTTGCCTCGTTCCTTGACTTGATCGCCACCAATGCACCAACTCCATGTCCCTGACTTTAGCTTGCTCTTCTTGCACAATACGGCTCGCACTTGACCCCATCGGCCACCGGGTCCATCGAACCAAGGCTACTTGTCTCTCCACTCCTCGGAGGCCACACGGGCATAGACCTTTCGCGCTTGTTCTTCACCTGCACCAACACGAGTCAAGCCGCAAGCTGCACCTGCAATACTCAGCAAAGCATCAGTCCACACCACGTTGTCAATCACTCATCACTAAGGAGCGACCCTCCAATGGTCCTCGGACACACCTGGTCCTCATAGACTTATGCTTTTGCTCTGAATGTAAACTAAGAGATAGATATAGGAAACAACAAACTCAAAGGCAGGGGTAAGATAAAAGGTATAAAGGGTAGTGTGACACACACACACACTCAGATCTACCTCTACACTAGCACACTACGACTTAGGGGGAACATACGAGTTAGCTCTAAGTTCTAATGTACTAAATATACAAAGCTAGAAGATACAAGAGATAGGCATGATTATTGCATGAGAGGGTAAGGTTCAGCACCCAGGTACAAACAGGGAGCTAGCCCGCGACGACCAGCACTCTGCGAAACTAGACTTTAGATTCCTACATCAGGTACCCCAGCGTGGAGGGTTGCAAAGGATCCAACAGCTGTCACCACTGCGGACCTACCTCTATCGTTACGGGGGGTATGCTCATAACTAACGTAGCCAGACAACCCAGGCACCATGCTTGCGTTGCTGCTAGACTCCACCAGGCCCGGGCTATTGTGACCCAGGGTGAGAGTCACCAGAAGACTGGTCAACTTAGACCGAGTACCGTAGCTTGAACACAAACCTCATGCAACACTGTCATGCCATCTAACAAGATCAACTAAGGCTAGACATACGAACAGATACGAACTCTCTTATGTCTTGTTAATAAGATCAAAGGGTCGTGTTCGTGAAGAACACGAGCCTCTAACTTATGAACAAACACATAAGGAATGAGTTTATCACCCTTCAAGTGGATCAAAAGGTAGTGTTCATGAAGAACACAAGCCTCTAAATGATGCACAGAGGATGAACTCAAGAACATATCTAGCATATGATCTACCATGACTTTATATGAAATAGCTGAATAACTGAAGTAGATCAAAGTCATACAATAAAATAAGATAAAAGAGAACTCATGCCTAGACTCCAAAGAAGACTTGAAACCTGAATAAGAGCTACTCTAGCCTACCCCCTAGCCTTGGAAACTAAAAGTGAGAGGAGAATGAGAGAGTGGTGTGTGTGAAATGAGAGCCCCTCCCCTTCTATTTATAGGCAGGGACAAGGCTTGCTCGGAGCACCAAATGACCTCGAAACACCCGGGAGTGAGACAATGGACCAATGAGCAGCTGCCACATGTAGGGGCCAGATGAGGCACCACTAAGGCGGTTCGGTTGACCCCCTAGGGCGGCCCCACCTGGTGTGCTTCCTCTGGGTGGCTACCCTATGGGCCCATTGATCCATCCCCAGTGCATGGCTTGATTTGGTATCCGAGGTGGGCCCTTTGATCCATGTGAAGTCCATGTGGCGTCCTTTGATTCATCGGTGAGTGCCTCCCTTGGATCAATGAAGTGGAATGCCATGTATTTCCTTGGTGGCAGCTACCTCCTCAGCTGAGTTGGCATGGTTTCTCCATAGAAGGTGGGTTTCCATCTCTTTTAAGGGGTATTTCACCTACATTCAAATAATCTCCAAGGACAAGTGGAACTACATTATTCAAATCAAAATGCAAGTAAATAATGCATATGCATCCATTTATGTGAGAATATTGAGGGTTGAAAGTGGTACTTAACAGCCGTCAACACCAAGTCTGAGTCTTCATCTTCCGAACCCCAAGACTTGTTTGTTGAGCCCTCTCCTGAACCCCGAACGCCAAAGGAAGAAGAAATTCAACCTTCGGTGTTCACTTGCAAATTCGAGGATGACCCATCTAGAAATCTTTCAGACACCTCAAATTCTTTTGATGCCCAATTAGGGGAGGAACCTTATTCTGTCCACACCGATCATTCTAGAAATCTTTTGACAGAACCTTCCCTTAGGCCTGCAGTGCCACCTCTACCTCCTGATCCTCCTAACAAAGCATATCCTGAAGAGGCTATGAGGGAGGAGTGGCCAGAGGGAGTGACACGATTTTCTGAAGCAATTTGGAATAGTTCACCTTCTCTGGTTGTCCCTTGCTCTGTTAGAGGCACTGTCATAGAGGCCCATTGTAACCCCATCATGGAGTTAACATTTTGCCATGGCACTTAGCGGAAACTCTTTTGGGCAGAGTCCCGCTAGCACCATCCGACATGCTCTTCAAGACCTGTCCGTTTGGACGTGTTCTTGCATGTCAGGGGGATTGCAAGTGTCGTGCCGCTTATCATAGACGGGATCGAGGCTAGCTTAGACTTTCACATCTTCGATGTCCTTGATCTCGATCTTCTCCTAGGCTCCCCTCTAGAGCAGCTCTTCGATACATCTTTAGGGAGCCTAGATGATAAGCTTAGGGGAGTCGCTTCTGCCACTGCTACCCCTTGTCCGGGACATCCTATGGCAAAGCCTCTTCCTCAGCAAAACCCGCTCAAGAAGATGACGCATACATCTCAGTGCGCATCATCCGAGCCCGTTCTCATTAAGGTTGTAGAATGTTCTACCCCTCATGAGGATGGCTCAGGAGACTCCACCTTTGTGAAAGCGAACGATCGTCACCACTCTCGACCGAGTTTCGGCCTCTTCCCGCTGGCCCGTATCATGTTACTTTCGATCATGGTCGAGAGTTAACATCGAGTTTCCGTGATGACTCTCTTGAGATGGAGAATTCATGGGCCATGAAATCTTTCGAGCACTGACTTTGGAGTCCAGAGGAAAGGATTCCATACACGAGCATGGTAGCTTCATTCTTGATTCATCATATAGACTGTGCCCGCATCATGTCCCTCTAGAGTCAGACATGCTTAGTACGCTGAGCACACATGAGGGCTGCAATCACCTTATGGTCCTCTTTTGTAGAAAGTTCAGAAGGTTGGTTGTAGATGTATATGTCTATCATAAGCATATCAGATTTCGTGTGTGCACTGTGGCACTAACCTTGCAGCTAAAGCTTCACTAATACATCAAGGATTGGTGGTGAGACAGGAACGACACCACCAATGATAGCTGCAAGATGAAGTTCCCATGGTCGAGCTTATGACCTTAAATAAACAAAGCACTACCAAGAGATAGCCTAGATTAGCATAGATTTTATTTCCCTTTTCGAATAAAAGCAAGAACATGTTTTTAGGATAAGTCGTCCTTCGAGTATTTTTGGTCACTAACCTTTCAGGTGAAGATTGAAAAGAAAGATGGACAGGTGATGCCTACGAACATGTGAGCTACATCAGCTGCAACATCTAGATAAGCTTTAGTGAGGGAACATTTACAGAAGGGAGCCTGATCACCACACACTTGAGTTTTGTTGCCTAGCAATGCAAACTTCAAGTGTGGGGGAGGTATGTGAGCATCGTGAGTAAAGTTCCTCCTCTACCAAATCTTATCCTGGTGTGAGGATGATGTCAGCTCTTGCATCTTGCCCACTAACTAGGTAAGTCCTGCTTTTGACATTAAACAAAACCCTTCCGGGAGGTTGCCCGAGGTTCACCGTCTATTGCTCATGTTTATGTCCCTTTTGAAAATAGCTTGATCCTGCTTTCATGCTTCCTTTATCTTTGTTCATATGCTCTAGTTTGGTAGTATCATTTGAATATACATTCATAGACTGTTTTAAATTAAGCATGGTGCTTAGGTTAAAACTGTCTTCTTTAGTCAAAACAAGACATGGTGTCGAGTTTTGATTGATGAACCTTAGAGTTATATTTCCATAGATCTTGGTTGCATATATGCTGACTAACCCTTGCAGAAAATTGTCAAATTTGAATGGGTAAGTCATTGAGCTAAATTCAAATGGGAAGGTAAGTTGAAGTGTCGGCTTCATGTTGCACAACATGCAAAAGGTGGTACATATGACCTCTCAAAGGTCCAAGGTAAGTATATTCCCCTTTGTGTATGAAGTGTAATCTTGATCTAACCTTGTTCGAGCTAATGACATGGTGATAATAAAATAAAATAAAAACAACAAAAATATTTGAATTTTAATAAAGGCTCTATGGTTCTCGAACCAGTAGAGTCCATCTTTTATTTTCATTTATCACTTGAAGAACATCACCAGGTTCAACCACTAGTGTGGGGGAGTTCTCTCAAGCTCATCATCGACATATCCACTCAAGAACTCCCACACAGGCGCTGCACAACATCTAGTACACCTTCATGCTAAGAGCAAGGTAAACTAGAGTGAGTCAGCTACCTTATGGTCAGTCGAATCACCACTAGTCTCCCTTGATCTCTTATCCTTCAGAAGCGATGGTATGTGCACCCTCTATCTCACTCTACCTTATCCATGAGTTTGTTTGAATTTCAATTCCTATCATTTGAAATCAAACTCAGTGGTTGGTGCTATGCTTGCTCTACATGATTCCTGTGGTTGGCTTGCATATGTTTTATTCCTCACTTATCATCTTGATGCTTGTGAACAAATATCATTAGGGAACTCATGCTTGTCTAAGTACTTGGTGTTTGTGATATGGTTTGATGATATGATCTTCGCTCTTTATGTCTGAGTGCTTGGGAAATTTATTTTGAAAATCTGAAAATCCTTTGCAAAGCTCCTCTCTGATATGCCACCATCCTACTAGAGCCATATGATGTTTTTAGTTGAAAACCTTACAATCATATGCTGCTTGTTATTGCATTGAGCTTTGTCAAATTCTGTGACCCTAGTGAGAATTCTTTTCATTACTTTCATGATCAAGATTTATGTGTACACCACCATATTCCCGTTGCTATGCTTCTACACTGGAATTTAGCATTGTATCATTCATCCATTTCATAAAAATAAAGCTCCATAAGTGGTGTGACATCTCTCTCCAAAAGTATTGCCACGTTTAATCTAATGCAAGGTTGTATGATAGCAAATTTGTTGACACTAAGGGTGTACTTTTGCGAATGGATTAGACTAGAAGGGTGGTAAAGAGCAACTATTTTAGTTATCGGGGGCTGTTAATTTGCATTTTTAGGTGACTTGCATGTTGGTATTTGCATGTTTTTTAATATTACCTCTTTCACAGTTGAAAAAGGTAAAGAACTATTGCTGCATTTGGGTTTGGGTGATGACATGGTGGACGAGCAGCTTGATGCCGTCCTAATAACTATGATATCATGGTGTCAATTGAATTCTGCTCGGTTGCATATATTTGAGAGGTTGCTCAAAGACCGTTGGATAGAGCGGCAATTTCGCCCGCTTCTACAAAAAATGCTCCTGGAAATCATTTCTGTTGTAGTAGTGGTTTGCATTACATTTTTGAACCAAACTGCTCCTTAGTATTTGCTCTTTCACATGCAGTTGAAAACGTTTGAGAAACCAAGTTGATATGTGCCTTGGTTTGTATATGATGAGTGATTGACCGGATGTTTTGAGGCTTTGTGTTGAGTGTGTTTCGTCAGGTTGTGTTGTCGGTTGTGTAACTTCATATGTTTATGTGGTGTGTTGTCAATGCACTCGTGAGGAGTGGTTGACAACGTTGTGTGGACTGACTCTTGGCCTAGTATTGCAGGTGTTGGTTGCGGCTTGGTTTGCGTTGGTGCAGGTGAAGAACATGCACAAAAGGTCTATGCCAAGGTGGCCTCCGAGGTGATGGAGAGACAAGTAGGCTTGGTACGAGGGACCCGGTGGCCGACGAGATCAAGTGTGGGCCGCATGGTGCAAGAAGAGCAAGACGAAGTCATGGACATGGAGCCGGTGCATCGGTGGCGGCCAAGTCAAGGAACGAGGCAAGACTGAGTAGACCATCCGGGCGTCGGAGGTGAAAGGCTTGACGAGCTCGACGCTTGGCGTGGTGAGGCAAGGCCGGGTACGCGGGGTTTGTTGGTTTGGCCACAAAACCATCGGAGGACGGTTTCTTGGTTTGGGCCTCAAAACCAAGTCCGAAGGCCCAACGCGACAGAGACGGAGATCCGGGAGCATCGGGAAGCTTCAAGGTGGGCGACACGTGGCATGATCGAGGTGCTTGCGTCGGGAGGATGCGAAGGCCCGATGGATGCGCGGCCGTCTGATAGTGAACTTCATGTGTTGACCAAAATGCCCCTGTGAGGGCTTGTATTGTATCTCCTAGTATAGGGGCACTCCGGTCTTTTCCGGAGGGCATATATATAGGAGGAGGGGGCTGAATTTTCAGCCAACTCTTTGGCTTAGTTGGTGGGAGTGCTCTTTCATTTTGGAGTGCTCTTGGTGAGAGAGGGAGAGGAGAGTGTGTGGCTCTTTGTTTGGAGCATTTTGCCATCCAAGATTTGCAATTCTTGGAGTGGCTTGTAATCCAACATGGCATGAATATTCATAGTGAATTAGTCTCTCAAATCTTGTGCAAATTCCTCAAGCAAATTCTATCTCCATCTAAATTCCCGAGTTGGTTTTTGTGCTATTTTCGGAGCTTTTCCGTTCGATCCTTGTGCGTCGATTTGTAGGCCGTTTCCTTCCGGATTTCTTTGAGGGGATCATAGGTGAGTGCCTTGTGCCTCTTTGTGGATGATCTTGACCCCTCAAACGTCGGGAATCGAGCTCTATTTGGTGAGGTTTGGATGAACTCAAGTTGGTACTTTGTGTGCACGAGATTTGCGATTCCGGTTGATTGGATAGGTTTAAGGTTCCAAGATTTTAGGCATAGCTTCTCCTAGAGATGCTTCTCATCTACGCAAAATTTGGGCTCAATCCGTTTAGCGGTTTGGGAGATCCGTTGATTGGAATTTGGGGTTGACTTCGCGGGCTGTGTTTCTGGTTCTGTTCGCGCTTTGGCGGACAGTCCGCGAGGGGGTGGCGGACGGTCCGCGAGGACTGTGTTCGTCGCATGTTCGTCGAGATCGTCTCGTGTTCTTGCGAGCTCATGGTTTGATCCGTTGGGGTCTTTGGTTTTTGGAGCAAGGAGTTTGCGGACAGTCCGTCGGTCCATGACGGACGGTCCGCGAGGTTCGAATCGAGGTGGAGTTTTCTGGTGGTTGGCACAGACGGTCTGGACTGTAGTGTCGGACAGTCCGCGAGGATCGAGCGGACAGTCCGAGAGGAGAGGACGGACAGTCCGCGAGGTGCGGTTCGTCTCTGGTGGTTCGGTTGGCAATTTCGGACGGTCCGTCCTTGATCCACGGACGGTCCGCCTGGTGACCGCGGATAGTCCGCCCCCTTCTGGCGGACGGTCCGTTCTGGCCGGACAGATTTGGTTGAGAGCTTTGTTCCTTTGGTTCTTTGATCCGTGCTTCCGCTAGTTGAACACAGGATTGCTCCTAGGGCTTGTAGGCTTGTGTGTGCCTAGTTTCGAGCCGCTCTTGTGTGTGCGAGTGCTCGGAGTGGCAATTGGGGCATAGGCTGAGTTCTCTCTTTGGAGAAGAATTTTTATCGGCTCCCATTCACTCCCCCCCCTCTCTGGTCGCCTATTCGGTCCTTCAATTGGTATCAGAGCCGGTTGTGGGTCTTTGCGACTCTAACTAGTCTAAGATCCATAGGGTGACAAAAGAGAAGGGGCACTTTGCTTGTGGTTTCGGTTTGCGCGTTTTGAGCCCGTTGATTTGGTGTTGTGCCTTTGAAAACCATAACTTGAGATACCTTCAATGAAATAGGCATAACTTTTTGCTCGGTACTCCGATTGAGCTCAACTTTTTACAGCGGTTAGGTGACAAGATTTCGGTCATACCCCAAACTGACATGGCGATCTCGAAAAATTCAGAAAAATTCGGGAACATAAAGAAAAAATTTGTTCTTTGCTTTTACATGTTTTCCGTGAATGTTCCTGAATTTCTCTAGACCGCAATACACCTCCGTTTGAGCTGAAATTTTGTGTGCCTCTATCTTTGGTGCTCCTTGTTCAGTGGTAAAATTTTGAGAAAAATATAAGGTTCTTTGCTATTGAACTCGTGAGTTCTTTTCCGAGAATTGAGGCAATTCGAGTGCATTCTTTGCTTCTTTGCTTGAGCTTGTTTTTGGCTAATCCTAACTGGTGCTTTGAGTATGGCACGAAGCTCTTCTCCTTGTGATTCTTTGAGTAGGAGGAGTGTGGAGGTTGAGGTGGAAGCTGGAGTGGAGAAGATGATGTCCCTCATCGAGGACTATAAAGATGGTGATCTCAAGAAGGGAGAGCTCTACCACAAGCTAAGGGACATGAACCAAGGTACGCTTGCCAAAGGCATCTTGTTCCTATGTGATAGGTTGAATGATTGTGAATGTGATTGTGGGGATTTGCATAGGAGAAACATAGATTTGTGTGATGCCTTGCGTAGGAAGAATGAGAAGATGAAATGCTCTCTTGCTAGGTTGAAATGTGGTATGGCTCATTGGAAGTCTTGTGCTTTAAATTCTTGCACTTCTTGTAAAACCATGCATGCTAAGAATGATGATTTGAACTCTTCTCTTGCTAGCTTGAAATCTGAAATTAAGTTGTTGAAATTCAATGCTTCTTTGCCATGCAAATCTTGTGATGCTTTGCTTTCTCAAATTGAGGTGCTAGAAGGAGACATGTTTGAGTTTGCTAGTGAATGTGGTAACTTGAATGATGATCTTGCTAAGGCTAGAAATGAGATTGCCTTGTTGAAGTCGGATGCCTCTAGGCCATGTGTTTCTTGTGAGTCTTTGCATGCTGAAATTAATAAACTAAAATTGACTCACACCACATGTGTAGATGAAATTGAGCATTCTAGGGCTGAAATTGGTGATATGAAATCCATACCTTGTAGCAAGTGCTCTTTGTTGCTTGTAGAGGATGCTTGCCATACTTCTTGTGATGATGATAATGCTTTGGTAGATGTAAATGATGATACTTGTTCATGCGGTCTCATTTGCACTTCATGCATTGATTTGGAAAGTGAAGTTTTGGCTTTAAAGAAAATGTGCGATGATATGAGCGCCAAGTTGGTTGTGCATGATGAGATGAGTGCCAACCTTGAGAAAGAGAATGAACTCTTGCGTACCACATATGCTAGATGCATTGAAAAGGAAATCGATAATTTAAGAAATATGACATGTGGTACTTGTGAGCACCTCAAGTTTGAAAATGAGGTTTTGCGCACAAGGTGCAAGAGTCTTTGTGCCAAGGGTTTGGATTCTCGCATTTCTTGTCACTCCGATGTTGATGCTTTTAAAATTGATTGTTCTCAACCGGAGTTGACTTCTTCTCTTGAGCGTGAGTCTTTGGTTGGTGGCACGTGTGGTGGTGCTTTGGATAGCTCTTTCATAGCTACTCCTAAGCTTGTTGCTTCTTCCGGTGTTTCCCAAGAGATGTCGGATGGCAAAGGTGCTTCTCATATTTGGAACTCATGTTCCTAAACCGAAGTTCAAATGCACCTTTTGCAAGAAAGATGGGCATACCGTTGAGTTTTGCTTTCACCGTGTCAAGCACGAGCGACGTGTGCATGCCAAAGCTTTTAAGAAGACACGTAGCCTCTCTCATGGTACGTGTGATTCTAATGTGGGCACCAAGTTGAGTGTTCGGGTTGATGCTTCTTGCTCTAAGTCCCAAGGGACTTCTCACTTACAAGGGAATGGTGATTTGTCCACTCGGACCGTGCCCCTCGATAGGCCTTTATACCATTGCTCTCATTGTGGGAAGGATGGGCATCAAGAGAGCTTTTGCTACCGCCGGGCAAGAAAAATGCGGCGAGGAGATGCTTCTAGGCCTTTGGTTGTGCATAGCCCTTCTCATGGCATGAACACTTGTGAGCCTAAGAAGGCACAATTTGTGGACGGGTTTTATGACACTCTTTCAAGTGAGTTAGGCCATGCTCGTGGACATGCTTCTAGTGCTTTTTGTGTTGGTCCGCGACATGTTTCCCATGGTGCTAGTGTTGGTTCTTCTCCTACGACCTCGAAGGATCTTTGCCTTTTTGCTTGTGGTAGCACTCGGTTTTCTTCGCGAGTGGCTCATTTGAGGCATGGTTCTAAGGGTGTTCGAAAACCTTTTCATTCGAACCGACATTTGCATCATGCTAACCCATATGATAAGTTGAGTGCATCGCTTACCCGTGTGACCAAGTATTGGATTCCCAAGTATGTGCTTGCTAACCCTTTGGGATCCAAGGCTCGGTCTTTTTCGTCTCCTTGTGTGTAGGTTTGGAGACACGGTTGGAGAACATGGGTTGAATGGTGCTTGATCTTTGCCCATGAGGTTATCAAGACAAGATGGTTCTCCACACCACTTTGGATGGCTCTTGAAAGCCTTTGTACACATGTATAGTGAGTTTCCTTTTCCCCTTGTGCTCACTTGTATATACTTGTGTGTAAACCATGGTAGGCTAGCCACCTTGTTCATGATAGCATTATGATCTTGTATACCTATCTTGCTATCTTTTGTATGATATTGTGGTGGATGATATTTATGAACATCATGTCATGATTTATGGTTGATTGCTTGGATATGTCATGTTGTTCATCTATATCATGTTTGTCTAGCTCTATGGTATCCTTTCTTGTTAGCATGTTTGTCCCCCATGTATATCTTGTCATGCTAGCTTTGTAATATATGTTGGTGGTTGATCCAAATGAAGTTGTATCATGCCTTTGTTTAGTTCTTGTATTATGTTTGGCATATTGTTCTTTGGTATCATTTTGGTTTAGTATCCTTGTATAGGGTTGTACCTTGTTGGCATGCTTGCTAGCCCATGCTTATTCATATATGTGGAATCATGTTATAATGCTTTATTTATCTTGATTGGTATTGTCAATGCATTGTGTAGCATGTTTTGAGCTTGCTTTGGGTTTCGGGCTTGCCTTGTCTTCGAGTTGTGTTTTGTTCCCTCTTTGGTTTTCTCCCTTTTTCGGTTGGTTTTAGAGCTTCTCTTTTCCTCTTTCTTTTCCTAGCTTTTGCTTTGCTAGTTGTCTTTGATTGAGGGGAAGCTTGGCTTCTTTTGATGGGGAATTTGGCTTCAAGGCGTGTTTTGGCTTTTGGTAGTCTTTGTGATCCTTCAATTGGTATCCTTTCTATGGTATTCAATTGGGATCTTTGGCGGTCTTGCAATTGGTACCTTTTCTATGGTACTCAATTGGGATCTTTAGTGGTCTTGCAATTGATATCTTTTTCTATGGTACTCAATTGGGATCTTTGGTGGCTCTTCTCTCGCTTGGAGCGATTCTTAGTTCGTGTGTCCCCTTGTGAGCCTTCGTGTTGCTGAGCCGAGTACCTTGTCTCCCCATGCATTTTGCATTTCATATGTATTCATATATCATGATGTATAGACTTTGGTAGGTTTGACATTCGTGTCTTGCATTGTGTCACATATCATGTTGCATTTGATGTACATATCTACCCTTGTGCATTTGTATCATATGCATGGTAGGTTGAGCTTCTCCTATATGCCATGAATACTGTGATATGCTATTTGTGAGCTTTTGAGCATGTTTGATATGATTTGGTGATGGATAGCTATGCTCTTGATAGTTTTGCTATATATGTGCATGTTGAAATGGCTATTTTTTGAAAAATGCTAGGATAGGCTCTCTCTTATGGGTTTAGGCCTTTTCATGATCTTAGTGTGCTTTGGTGGTCTATATCATGCTTAATTTGTTCTTGGATATCATGTGCTTTTCACTTGGGGTCAAAGACCCGTTTGTCATTATGATTGTTTAGCCCATGTGATACCTTGTGGGGGAGCATAAGTTTCTTTTTTGCCGCAAAGGCACTTCATGTACCATTTTGTGCTTAAATTTAAAAAATGAAATTGGTATGAAATGCTTTGTTTGAAGTTATGCTCTCACTTGTTCCATGTCATAAAATGCTTTAAAATTGCAATAATTTGGGTGCTACATCGTTGCATGATGTCTACCATGAGAAGTCTCATTTTAAGAAGTAGACACATGGCCCGGTGACTTTAACATGACATGAGATGCTTATGGGTGTTTGTAATGATCTTGTGATGAGTATATGTGACCTAGCATGAAGTTTGTGTGATCTAGATTCACTTTGGCATGTTTTGCTCATGTTTAGGTCTTTGCTCATGAGAGGGAATTTTTTCACAAAAATGCTTAATTTGATCATGCCTTTGTCATATGCCTATATAACTTTACTATCTTGATGGCCATGCTTTTATGGAACTATGAACTATCTTGCTTGCTCATTATCTCACTTGTAGCATTTTATAGTGCTCTTTGTATATTTGAGAAGCTAGTAGTTGAATTTCTTACAAAATTGCCTTGATTCATGCATTGTTAATAAGGAGGAAAAGTTGCATTTGGGAGAGAATTTGTTTCAGTTTTCATGCATTTCTTGCATCCAGAGGGATACTCAGTTCAAGAGGAGAACTTGAGTTTGCATACACATGTTCAGGGGAAGTATGCATTTGTGTAGGGGGAGCTTTGGTGAGTTTCCTTTGTTTGCCTGAGTTGTGCTTTGGTGGTTTGCTCTTTGCTCTATCACATGTGGTTAGGGTGAGCTTTGTACGCTCTTTGGCCCTAGTGCATGTGCTTAGGGGGAGCTTGTGAGCTTGGTGTGCTCTTTGCTCTATCGCATGTGTTTAGGGTAAGCTTTGTATGCTCTTTGACCCTAGTGCATGTGTTTAGGGGGAGCTTGTGAGTTTTGTGCTCTTTTGCTCTTTTGCCGGTGGTGTTGAGCCCCTTTGCCTCTTCTTGAGGAGCCGACGGTTGATTTGAGTTTTCGATCGTCACATGATTGGTGTTGAGCCCTTTGTGCCTCTTCTTGAGGGATCATGTGTTCTTATCTCGGTTGTGTCGAGTCGTTGCCCATGTCTTTGGGGACCGAGACATTGATTTGGCCTTTGTGGTTTCTCTCATGCCAAGTGCCTTTTTTTCTTTGCCTTGTGTGGCTTTCGTTCACTTGGATGAGATTTTCGGCCTTTGCCCTCTCAAACCATTTCTTTGTGCTCGCATGTTGTCAACCCACTCCTCAAGGGGGAGAAATTTGGAAAATCAAGTTGATATGAACCTTGATTTGATGGTGATGAGCGGTTGACAAGTGCTTTGTTAAGAGCTGAAATTAGTTTGATGGCTTTCGGGATTGCTTGTAGCTCTTGTGGTCTGCTTGACTCTTCAGTGGTGTTTAGCCTTTGTGCTTCCTTTGGTTCCGAGAGTCTTTGGTTGGAGCTCTTCTCATTTCAAGTTGCCTTGTGTTTGCTTTTTGTTGGCTTTTGGGCACTTGAATGAGTTTTCATTTTGCTTTCAAACCATCTTTTGTCAATGCACTCATCAAGGGGGAGATTGAGAAACCAAGTTGATATGTGCCTTGGTTTGTATATGATGAGCGATTGACCGGATGTTTTGAGGCTTTGTCTTGAGTGTGTTTCGTCGGGTTGTGTTGTCGGTTGTGTAACTTCATATGTTTATGTGGTGTGCTGTTAATGCACTCGTGAGGAGTGGTTGACAACGTTGTGTGAACTGACTCTTGGCCTAGTATTGCAGGTGTTGGTTGCGGCTTGGTTTGCGTTGGTGCAGGTGAAGAACAAGCGCGAAAGGTCTATGTCAAGGTGGCCTCCGAGGTGATGGAGAGACAAGTAGGCTTGGTTCGAGGGACCCGGTGGCCGACGAGATCAAGTGCGGGCCGCATGGTGCAAGAAGAGCAAGACGAAGTCTTGGACATGGAGCCGGTGCATCGGTGGCGGCCAAGTCAAGGAACGAGGCAAGACTGAGTAGACTGTCTAGGCGCCGGAGGTGAAAGGCTTGACGAGCTCGACGCTTGGAGTGGTGAGGCCGGGCCAGGTACGCGGGGTTTGTTGGTTGGGCCACAAAACCATCGGAGGACGGTTTCTTGGTTTGGGCCTCAAAACCAAGTCCGAAGGCCCAACGCGACGGAGACGGAGATCCGGGAGCGTCGGGAAGCTTCGAGGCAGGCGACACGCGGCATGATCGAGGTGCTTGCGTCGGGAGGACGCGAAGGCCCGATGGATGCGCGGCCGTCCGATGGTGAACTTCATGTGTTGACCAAAATGCCCCTGTGAGGACTTGTATTGTATCTCCTAGTATAGGGGCACTCCGGTCTTTTTCGGAGGGCATATATATAGGAGGAGGGGGCTGAATTTTCAGCCAACTCTTTGGCTTAGTTGGTGGGAGTGCTCTTTCATTTTGGAGTGCTCTTGGTGAGAGAGGGAGAGGAGAGTGTGTGGCTCTTTGTTTGGAGCTTTTTGCCATCCAAGATTTGCAATTCTTGGAGTGGCTTGTAATCCAACATGGCATGAATATTCATAGTGAATTAGTCTCTCAAATCTTGTGCAAATTCCTCAAGCAAATTCTATCTCCTTCTAAATTCCCGAGTTGGTTTTTGTGCTATTTTCGGAGCTTTTCGGTTCGATCCTTGTGCGTCGATTTGTAGGCCGTTTCCTTCCAGATTTCTTTGAGGGGATCATGGGTGAGTGCCTTGTGCCTCTTTGTGGATGATCTTGACCCCTCAAACGCCTGGAATCGAGCTCTATTTGGTGAGGTTTGGATGAACTCGAGTTGGTACTTTGTGTGCACGAGATTTGCGATTCTGGTTGATTGGATAGGTTTGAGGTTCCAAGATTTTGGGCATGGCTTCTCCTAGAGATGCTTCTCATCTACCCAAAATTTGGGCTCAATCCGTCCAGCGGTTTGGGAGATCCATTGATTGGAATTTGGGGTTGACTTCGCGGGCTGTGTTTCTGGTTCTGTTCGCGCTTTGGCGGACGGTCCGCGAGGGGGTGGCGGACGGTCCGCGAGGACTGTGTTCGTCGTATGATCGTCGAGTTCGTCTCGTGTTCTTGCGAGCTCGTGGTTTGATCTGTTGGGGTCTTTGGTTTTTGGAGCAAGGAGTTTGCGGACAGTCCGTCGGTCCATGACGGACGGTCCGCGAGGTTCGAATTGAGGTGGAGTTTTCTGGTGGTTGGCACAGACGGTCCGGACTGTAGTGTCGGACAGTCCGCGAGGACCGGGCGGACAGTCCGAGAGGAGAGGGCGGATAGTCCGCGAGGTGCGGTTCGTCTCTGGTGGTTCGGTTGGCAATTTCGGACGGTCCGTCCTTGATCCACGGACGGTCCGCCTAGTGACCGCGGACAGTCCGCCCCCTTCTGGCGGACGGTCCGTTCTGGCCGGACAGATTTGGTTGAGAGCTTTGTTCCTTTGGTTCTTTGATCCGTGCTTCCGCTAGTTGAACCAAGGATTGCTCCTAGGGCTTGTAGGCTTGTGTGTGCCTAGTTTCGAGCCGCTCTTGTGTGTGCGAGTGCTCGGAGTGGCAATTGGGGCATAGGCCGAGTTCTCTCTTTGGAGAAGAATTTTTATCGGCTCCCATTCACGCCCCCCCTCTCTGGTCACCTATTCGGTCCTTCAACGTTAAAGAGGATGGTGTCTACATGCCTAAGGCAGAGCGGGATATTAGGAATTTTGAACGGTTCGATATACGCAAGTGGTTGATCAAAGAGCTTCTGAGAGGTAGTGAAGCAGGATCTGGGTGTGCAGGGTTCCCAACTGCTTCTGCAGCTCCAGGTGCAGAATCAGAAGTTTGGCAGCACTTCACCAGGATAAAGACCAAAGATCCCGGTGTGGTGATGTATGCAGCGTTCCACCGCTGTGACCAAGTACTCAAGGCTCATCCCAATAATGACTGAGAAGATTGCACAGGAGGATCGGATTCCGATTCTTAAGTCATCACAGATTCATTTGAAGGTTAGCAATCCACCCTGCCACATGATTCATTTACCATCACATCACACATTCCTCATGTACGAATCACTCCTTTTATGTTCCACAGGAGTTCATTGCTCTATGTGAAGCACTAGAGCTTATTCCACAGGATGAGCTTGAATTATCTAGACAGAAGCAGCTTGACACTACACTTCCGTCGAATCGTTGTCAGTTATCACTCCTGTAGTTGCTCCTTTTTTTCCTCCCTGCTTATTGGCCTACGAATTTTCAGGCAAGTGATAAGAACTAAAGTTGATCCTTCATAACTGAATAGATTGGGTGCTAATGATTCACACATGTTCTCTTTATAGGGAAAACAGAGTACCAGCTGCCAACAAAGAACCAGACAAATCCAGATATGCAGATGTTCATTAGTGTGCTTCCCTGCAAATGTGCTACCGTATGTCCCGCACCCTTGTTTTGTAAATGAGGCCCTTTAGCTCTCTTCCAGGTAATTAATTTAAATATATACAAGGTTATACTTTTGTTTCAGGATTTAGTATAATCTGTTATTGTTGAAAAGTATATGAATTCAAAGCTGTCTAGGTGTTGTTGTCTTTTTATAATGTTCAGTGAACATCTAAAATGTGACCATATGCAAATTGAATATCATTGATCTAAAGTATTCAGTAAGTATAAGCTAGCATTTACAATGATCCTAAATCATTTCACTATCTTTTTTCTCGAGGAAAATAATGACACCTTAATTTCCTGTTCAGACTTCAGAGGTCATCACTATAATTTTTTTCTTTGATCTGCTTATCAAGGAAGGGTAAGTATGCCTCGGCAATTGGAATGGTAAGAACTTATGTGTGCTGAATCTTGTGTGATTTGTTCACAGTTGTGGATAGGTTCAAACTGCTTCATTTTTGGGCAATGATGTGTACAATGGCCTGCTTGGGCTTGGTATGGATAGTAAATCAGCTTTAAGCTTGCTAGCAAGTGTAGGAGTTGCTGCCAATAGTAAAATCAATTTTGGGGTACCACAAGCTCAGACCGAAACCCCATTAAATAATTATAAACAAATGTATTTTCCTATTGCATATGTATTTCATATACGAGAAAGTGTCCATCAACCTTGTTGGTATACCTTCTTTCTGCAGCCCATATTATTACAACAATAAGCATCCATATGGTGAGAAGTAAATTAATTGACACCAATTTTAGTGCTATTATGGACTTGGTACCTCTTTCACAGATCAATCTGATGCTATGTACACTGAAATCACCAGCAGTGAAGTATTATTTTTTTATTATCTATGGTTTTCAGAAATCCATCTTTCACAAAGATCACTACACTGAGCACCGTCAATTCATTTTGTTTGATGAACAGTGTCAATTCATTTGTTTGATGAAACAGAATTAAAACAACAGATTCTTATCTTTATCTGTCTACTGATCGGTGGTAGTCTTTAGTGCTCATATCCTTTAACTTTTCGCTTATGCAGCTCATAGTAATGAAATTAAGTGATTGGCCTCAATTCTTTGGTATTTGGTCTCACCAATTATTCCAATAACGATCTATCGTGAAAGGCAATCTAGGTTCCTTTTTCTGGTGTGGTCGCTATAAAAATTTGGCCATGCATCTTTTATTTGTTAATTCTTTCCTTCTGAGTACAATGTTGTCTATAAGAATATATCTATTGCATGTTTCTTTGAGATGTCCCTATGTATCTTTTACAATAATGTGTCGGGAATCTCAAATAGATTCACCATCGTTTCGAGGTGTGAGTGCTATATGCCCACCAAGCACTGAATTTTTTTCCCGCAAGTGTTAAACTGCATTGATAATCCTTCTTTTTGTCAGGACGATGTTGAACTGATGCACTCTCTCGGCACAAACGCCTACAGATTCACCACCGTTTCGAGGTGTGAGTACTATGTGAGGAATCTGAACCTAAATAAAATGTTTCCATTTGCTGACAAAAGGGAGGGAGATTCGGCAAAATAAACCTAGCAGACATGCCTAGCAGACATCGTGTTCTACAACGAACTCTTTGACTCCCTCCTGCACAAAGGTGTGTCGCCCAGCCTACCTTAAGCTTTGTTACTTGGATCTTCATGACACCATCCTGTCTCCTCTGAATTTTTTTTGAACAGAGTTGAGTTCTGAACTTTTTTCTTTGCCGGAGTAGGATAGAGCCCTTTGTAAAGCTGACTCACTACGACATCCCGCAAGAACTAGAGGACAGGTACGGGCGATAGCTCAGCGACGGGATCCAACGAGAAGCTGTGTTACTTTTTTCGAACAGAGAAGCTGGGTTACAAGTTGGACTTCATCAACGTCCACTACGTGAAAACCTCAAATAGGTCACGCAGCATTTGTAACGGGCCCATAACACCCGTTACATGGACCCCATCTGTAACGGTTGTTGTTTGGCGCCAGTTACGCATAAGCGTGGCAAGCTCGACCCCGACGTGGCCAACACAGCGCCCGTTACTAATAAGGACTTCCAGTAACGGGCTTCTTAAACGCCTGTTACGGTTATTCTTTGTAACGGATGTTAAAATGCGACCATTACGAAAGTTAAACCTATCGGTAACGGGCTCTTTAAGTCCGTTACCGATCACTGCCATATCAGTAACGTGCTTTTAAGTTCGTTACTGATGACATTTTGACGCCTGTTACTAGACTCGGAGCTCAATAATTGAAGTCCATTAGCACTCTCACTGCCGTCAAATATTTGACTATGTCATCATAGCAAATATTGGATATCACAAAAACATATAATCATGTCTCTTAATAAGATGCAAAACCACAAGTACACATAGATAGTAGTCATAAGAGCATATTCTACATATTTAAGATGCATATATAGCTAGCATCACATGTTCACATGCATATGACATGCATAATGTTCAGAACAAACAGATTCACATGATCACATCTGACGTGCATCAGCAGGGGCACTAGTTAGATGGCTTCTTTTGTGCTACAGCCTCAAGTTCAGCTATCTTTGCCTCTAGTTTTACAAGTCTTTCCTGCAGCTCAGCATTCTTCATTGCAGCTTCAGCAAGTTCAATATCCTTCATCTTCTGTGCGCCTTTAAGCTTCTCCACCTCAGATTCTAGTATTTTCTGACCATTTGCTAGGAGACTTATGTCGTCCACAGCCTTGTCATCCATCCTTCTATCCACCTTGTCGAGTACTTTCCAGATGCAGTGAAGATCCTCTTGAGTAACAACACATTTCTACAACAATGGCAAATTGATGCAAGTTTCATAATTAGATTGCCAAGTTTAATATCATGAAAGATGTAACTGGTCAAACAAGAAAGTTGTTTAGCTGTAACTGGGTTCAGAGATTGGTTGATCCTGTGGATTTGTTTCCAGATCATGTCAATGTCCTCCCAAGCTACAGCACCTCCCTAAAACAAAGGCACTGGATGTTCAGTTAATAAAAGTTGATGTAGCATGAAGATTCAGAAATTGAAGTAGTATATAGAATCGGCCCCTCCAGACGAATCGGCGTAGTGCGACATGTGCGCGACGGTGGGGAAAGGAAGGGCGGGCAGCGGTGGAGCTCAGAGCGGGCAAGAAGAAGCAAGGAGCTCAGAGGTCAAAGCATCGTGTGTATTCCATTCGGGATGTTATATTCATTTCCAAAATCGAGAGTCATTTCCGACGCGGGTTCGAGACCCCGCGTCTCATTTGTTGTCAGGTGGGTTCGACCGGCCAGGCAACGGTTATCTTTTTTATATAGGCTGCTGACGCTGACACGTGGGCCCCACACTATTTTTTTTGAAATGAAACTTGCTTCCCTCAAATATTAGAGCCCATTAAACAGCACCTAAAAATTCATTAAAAATATGAACAATTCGTAGTTGATCATCTAGTATTTGAATAAAATATCTGCAGGCACACTTGTGTAACCAAAATTATCAAAATTCGAATTTTTATCTCATGGTTGGGATATAATAATTCTAATAACATCTTAGGTTGGTCTAAAAATTCTACAAATTGACTTGGTAACATAATTTGGGTCCCTAAACTCGTCATAAAAATTTCAAATGGTTTCTCAAAAGGAAGATCATACTTGTGTACAAATATGTACATCTCTCACATAGTTTTCTAGAATGTTATACTTCAACACTGAAGTTTTCCATACTTCACAACATGTTCGAACTCATATACATTTGAAATTTTAACACAACCTTGTGTTCACCTTAACATTACGAAATACAAAGTTTCATTAGTAATGATTGTGTAAAACAAATATTATTTCTATGTTGTACTTGTAAGAAAACAAGATAAAAGCGTATAAACAACATCCAAGAAATGAACGAAGTTATATACGAAACAATGTCATAAATGAATAGAAGTTGATTTTAGAAAAAATCAGAAACAAATATCATCAAATTTGGGTTACGAATGGCGGAGAAATACGTGATTCAAATCTTGATTGCAGATTAAAAGGGGAAAAGCGATCTGTTCTTCATTAGCGGCCTGCTAGGCATCTCCGGGAAAAATGGCAACCACCGTCTTCTCGTCCCTAATCTCCTGCCCCTGCGCAGAGAGAGAACACACCGAGGAATGAGGACGATGAGGAGTGTATGCAGTTGTGGTTTTTCGCGGGTAGATGAAGAAGCCAACAGGGCAACAGTTTTTATGGAGGAGTCAAACTCTTTGAAGTTGGACCACATATAGACCAAATAATAACATTTCGCACAATGGAGAGTTGTTGGCGACGCGGGTTGGTGAACCTGCGTATTCTTTATTGGGTGGGTAGGGTTATCTTTTTTATATAGGTTGCTGACGCTGACGCGTGGGCCCAACACTATTTTTTTTGAAATGAAACTTGCTTCCCTCAAATATTAGAGCCCATTAAACAGCACCTAAAAATTCATTAAAAATACGAACAATTCGTAGTTGGTCATTTAGTATTCGAATAAAATATCAGCAGGCACACTTGTGTAACTAAAATTATCAAAATTCGAATTTTTATCTCATGGTTGGGATATAATAATTCTAATAACGTTTTAGGTTGGTCTAAAAATTATACAAATTGACTTGGCAACATAATTTGGGTCCCTAAACTTGTCAAAAAAATTTCAAATGGTTTCTCAAAAGGAAGATCATACTTGTGTACAAATGTGTACATCTCTCACATAGTTTCCTAGAATGTTATACTTCAACACTGAAGTTTTCCATACTTCACAACATGTTCGAACTCATATACATTTGAAATTTTAACACAACCTTGTGTTCACCTTAACATTACGAAATACAAAGTTTCATTAGTAATGGCAGTGTAAAACAAATATTATTTCTATGTTACTTGTAAGAAACAAGATAAAGGAGTTATATACGAAACAATATCATAAATGAATAGAAGTTTATTTTAGAAAAAATCAGAAACAAATATCATCAAATTTGGATTACGAATGACGGAGAAATACGTGATTCAAATCTTTGATTGCAGATTAAAAGGGGAAAATGAAGCGAACCGTTCTTCATTCGAATAGAACTAGCTCCGGCCTGACGCGTTTTCCTAATAATATTGGGCCTTTTAGTTTTAAGGCCCACACACGCCCACTCGCGCTAGGGTTAGTAGGGAAAGACGCCTCCCTCACGCAGTCGCCTCCTCACTCTCCCCTCGCGCCGTTGTCTTTCTCCGCCTCGCGCCGCCGCCGCTTCCTCCCCCTCGCCCCCTCCGCCGCCGCTTCCTCACCCTCGCCTTCCTCCCCTCACCCCCCTCCCCCCGCGATGCGACGCACGCTACACACCTTCGCTGAGCACGCGCCACACCACCCCTCACCTTCCAGTGACGACGACTAGGAGGAGGAGGAGGGATCCAGCCACGAGGTCGACGCGAGGACGTGGCGACTAGAGATCCCTCCACTCCGACAGTGACAAGGTGAACTGCATGCTAGAAATCCCTCCTACATCATTAAGATACATTCTTGACTATGCTCACCAGTAGCGTAGCCACATTGGGGCCAGCTGGGGCAGCCGCCCCAGCTAATCTGCCCTAACTCGACTATGTTCCTTCTTCTCTGATGATATTTTTAAGCTTCGGTAGTATTTCTAGATGGCGCCATGACTCATAGGACCTTAGTACTTGCTAATTTGTGTCTTTATTCTTCAAATTTAAGACTACATTTTGAAAATTTTCGCTAAAATTTGTGCAACTGCAGCATATAGATGTGTGAATTGGTGTGTGTTTCATTTTGGTTTGGTCCGTCATTAGGTGTCGCCCCAGCTAATTTTTTTTCTGGCTCCGCCACTGATGCTCAATTAGGGTTTTGAGTTTCAAAATGTATACTTAGCATTTTCCTTTGGACTCACTCTTATATTTGGTTTTGCTCTTGTTCCATATGTACATTTGGACATTCTCTCCAAGTTGAATAAGTACCTCATCAGCAACAGAGGCAGCGAGCATCTTCCTCTTTAAAATGGTAAGGTCGTATTGCCTGAACTAATTTTTTGGTTTCTGAATATTGCATTTATGTTAATGGTTTACCATAGAACCAATGAGATTATAGTGGGCTAAACTAGTTACTGTAATTATTTTCTCATTTGTATGGTCTTGTACACAGTTCTGTGGGTGTTGATTAGATAAATGCTTAGCTGTTATGCATGGTTAATTAAAAATGTGCTCTACTTGTCTCCTGTTGTAGCATGTCTCCTGGGAGAGCTAGCAATATGGTCTGCTTTTTGTGCTATTCTTGGACACTGAGCTGACCTTTCTCATAATCCCTAGACAATTAAGTCACAGGATAACTCTGTCGAGGGCTGCCGACCTGGGCAATTTGAAGAAGATGCATATAATGAAGAAGATGGATATGCCACTGCTAGTGAAGAACAAGAGCAGGTGGGTGGGGCTACGGGCCGAGCCAGAGTGCCAAGGACAGCGACAAAGTGGCCAAGAGACAAAATGGTAGTCACTGAGGTTGAGAGAGGGGGATGCCAGTACCATTGACACAAAAGCGTAGGTTCAGGGCGCTTGCAGGGCTCATTGCTAGACAAAAGATACCTTTTGATTTGCCAGAAATAAAAAAACTAAGTGATGAACAAAAGTGGTACTTGTTTGAAACCTATATGTAGAAACACTTGGAGTTCCAGGAAGACATGAAAGAGCAGGCATTCAAGCTTTTGTGGAAGATTGCAGCCAAGGCATGGAGATAATTCAAATTTCAGCTTAGGCGAGATTTTATCAGAAAAGGACTCGAGCCATTTGGAAAGCACAACTTTATCAAGCCAGAAGAGTGGACAGAGTTTGTGAAACTGCAGGAAATCGAGGAAGCCTCATCTTTTAGTGGCAAGTTCAAGTCACTTCGAATCCTGAACACAAACGAGCACAGCATGGGTCCAGCTGGTTATTGTGGAAAACTACCACTGTGGGAGGAAGAGGATAGGAAATTAGCTGCGGCTGGGATCGCCAACCCATATGATGCCATCACTGAAGATCGTTCTTGGAATTGGATGCGAGCAAGGAGTAAACTAGTGGTGAAAGACGGTGTTGCCGAGGTAGTGTTCAACAAAGTAGCAAATGAAAGTGTGGCTGTAGACATCATGGAAAAGAATGCACATGCAGAATCTTCAGGAATGACTTCATGGCTGAGGGAGAATGATGTGCTAAGTCAGTGCTTGGGCCGCCCCGAACAACTAGGTTGTGTGCGTGGTGTCTCCAGCTACCAGGGCTGGAAGTTTGCATGGCCTCAGCACGCTTCCATGTACAGGAAGAGGAAGAGGGCTAGTACTGACTCATCAGTTGATAAGCAACAGATGAAGGAAGAAATCAAGCAAGAACTCAAGGCTGAGATGGAGAAGGATATGCTTGACATGATGGCACAAGGGTACCAGGTGGTGTTTGCACCAATGTCCAATCGCACAAGCCCTTCACCCGCCGGACTGAAGAGCAGTTGTGCGTCCGCAGATAATGTAGGTTTGATCAACGGCGCTACAGAGTTGTCGACAGAGGTAGTGCACATTGCTTCCCCCACACAGGAAGACCTTATAGGCACGTTGACTAAACCCACAGACTGTGACCTATGGATCATATTTCACGGTGTTGAATGTGAAGCTGCAATTGGTGTGGTTCAACCAGAGCAGACTACGCTACACACAGTCCCGATTCATGAAGACTGTGCTGTGGTCGAAGTGCTGCATGTATATTCTGTCTTTAGGGATCACGCACTGGAACATCCTCCTAATGACGAGGTGACGACACTTGGACAAGCTCTACACCAGAGGATACAGTGGAAGAGGTGTCACATTCACATCAAGGGAGCACCAATTGCAAAATCTTGTTCGCACACTATGGTACAGTTTCCTTCTGGTTCACAGACTACAGGACAAAACCCAAACCCAGAAACGCAAATTACAGAACAAAATTCCCCACCTGGTAACCCACCTCCTTCTCCTCGTCCACACCCAGAAACGCAAATTACAGAACAGATTCATTCCCAACATGGTAACCCACCTCCTCCTCCTCCAGACCCAGAAATACAAATTACATCCCCACCTTCTCCTCATGAAAGAACAAAACCTCCATCCTCAAAAGAAAGTGCTCAAAACAATGATGCCAAAGCAGGAGCCTAGAGTTATGTGTTGGCTGATGCTGAGAAATCTGTCGACGACAGTTCGAAGAAAGCTGCAGGTACATCTGGGCCTAATATCTCTGCAATAGCTGCTGGTCAGACAGCACCTGAGAAACCTTCTTCAGCCATCTCAAAGCAGCAGGAAAAGAAACTCGCTAAGAATAAAAGGTCTACCAGAAAGCGATCTGAGAAACCTTCTTCAGCCATCTCAAAGTAGCAGCAGCAGCAGAAAATTGCTGAAAATAAAAGGTCTCAGAAGCCTACCACAAAGCCTTCTTCAGCCATCTCAAAGCAGGAGGAAAAGAAGCCTGCCAGAAAGCCATCTGAGAGAAATGCCAAGAAGAAGGCGGCCAATGTTGCTATGACTCATATTAACCCAAACTACAAATTTGGAAATGCAATGCTCAGTCTGCTGAACTCAAGCATCCGGATACTGCTCCTTCTGTCACTAACCTCCACAATTTTTACATAGGACGTTGTAAGGATAATGATGAGTCTTTGATTCAGGGCATAATATGGCCCAAGCACGGCTGATGGCCTGTTAGAGAAGATGAAAAATATGAGCTGTTGTCTATGATCATCAGCGACTTGTACGATCTCTTCAACTTGGATGTTTGGATACGGGACTTCTCCGCTATTTCATCCTGTAAGTTGCTTGAAAATTTAATCTGCTTCTCACTAATCATTTTCTATCTAAATGTGCTTTCTACCTCTATTCATCTTTACTATGTATTTTGCCTCTTGACACTTTGTTTTTTCTTAATATTAGGAATATGGCTGTAGAAGTACGGCAGAAGAAGGAACCCGTTGCCTTCCTTGATCCTGAATGCTTTAGCATGTCAAATATACAAAATAACAGGGACTTTTTTGTGTCCTGTACAAAGCGTGCCTACCAGTCATATGCTAAAAAGAGAGTCATCATTTCCTGTTATAACACTGGGGAGCACTGGATTGCAGTGGCGATCTTTCCAAAGCAGAAGACGGTCTTGTATCTTGATTCATATAGGATCCTAGACACTAATTTCTCTGTGTTTGTACTTGCCATTGATGAGTAAGTTCTTTTTCTTTCTTAACCTACAAACATCCTCAACAAACTCTGCGGAGTTTATTAATGGTGCCCTAACCATTGTTGCATGTTTTGTTGTAGTGCTTGGAATAGTTACTGCGTTGACAACAAGTTGCCCCGCTGCGCCTTGAACCATGAGAAGGCTTTTGATGTACGTATTACTTAGTATTTCCTGCCTGTGGAAGCTAGTACTAAAGCTTGAGTTTATTTCTTCTCACCACTGTTTGTCTATGTATATTTATCGCAATGCTACCAACAACCTTACAAATCCAGAGTCTGCGGCTTCTACTGTGCCTATCATATGCTTACAGTAAAAAATAAATTGAAGGACCCTGAGGTACTTTCTTGGGATCTGCAATTGTAACACCTGCAACTGAGCACAGTTCTTGCTTATTAGCACTGCACATGTTTGGTAACCACCTGTGTGTTGACTGCTGACATTGTTATATTCAGGCATTTCACATACCTACTTGTCAGCTGCACCGAGACACGCTGCTCCACATTAGGGAAAGAACTACCTCATTCCTCATGGACCAGGTGATCGCACCCTCAGGAAAATTTCACATTAATGATGCTATTCTAGCTCGCATTGTATCTGATACCAATCCTCATGGCCAGTGATGATATTGTTGTGAACCTTACTTAGCTTGTTAGAAGAGGATACTGAATGCCTGAATTTTGACAGATTATGCATGTGAATCTTGTGAATTTCTATTCAGTTTGTGGAGTTTTGTGAATGTGGATGCTGGACCTAATTTTTGTGAAAGTAGACAACACGTCTCCTTCAGTCGAGACAGAGGAGACGCAAGTTCACAGTACTCGTCTCCTTTGGTCGATTAGAGGAGACGCACGTACACAGTAGGCGTCTCCTTTGGTCCAGACAGAGGAGACGCACGTACACAGTATGCGTCTCTTTGGTCGAGACAGAGGGAGACGCGTACTGACAAGACGCGTCTCCTTTGGTCGAGACAGAGAGAGACGCGGGTTCACAGCAGGCGTCTCCTTTCGTCGAGACATAGGAGACGCGCACTGACAAGACGCGTCTCCTTTCGTCCAGATAGAGGAGCCGCGCACTGAGGAGACGCGTCTCCTTTCGTCCAGATGAAGGAGACGCGCGCTTACAGGACGTGTCTCTTTTCTTCAAGACAGAGGAGACGCGTCATTATCCGCGTCTTCGATGTTGAGTTCATGTAACGGGCTCAGTTTCTGTGGCCGTTACCAAAGGTCCATGTAGGCCCAGAGAAACAGACATTTCAGGTGACTGGTAACTAGTTTCGGTAACGGCCTTTGTTAGACACCCGTTACTAATACATGTTATGAGTAACGGGCTCAGTGTCTGCACCCGTTACCAAAGGCTCCGGTAGACCCGGAGAAACAGCCATTTTAGGTGACCGGTAAGTAGTTGTGGTAACGGTCTTTGTTCGACACCCGTTACAATTACGTGTCATCAGTAACAGGCCGATGCCCGTTACCTTTGTTGGCTTATTTGTAACGCTTGACCGGTAACGGGCATTTTACCCGTTACCAATGGCCATCCGCGCCCATTACCAATTACTGTTTTTCACATAATGGTCAACCACTACAACAGAGAGATTGTTGTGCCAATCTGGTGTGTTTTAATGGTGGTGCTAAAATTTTTTGACTAATGCTAAGGATAACAGGCACCGGCTTGCATATCCTTTCTACCTTGTCGGCATGCAACTATGCAAGGAATGCTTGAGAAACCAGAGCTTCTTCCCAGTGCCAATCCTTGGAAGATGCTTGGACATATATATGCAGAATGGAAGTTATGCACCACACGAGTTCTGCTATGTTTACAAATTAATCTATTGTTAAAATGTAGAACCTATGTTGAATTATAGGTATGTAATGAGTTCTAAGCCATTTCTCTTGTACCCTTGCTATTTCTAAACCTTTGAAAATTAACCATGTCCTCTAATGCTTGACAAGATCCGAAGTCACATGTATAGAGCTGTAGCGAACATGGCCTCATATGTCATTTGTTCAAGTTTGGTTTTGGTGATTAATGACAACATGATCAATGGGACTAACCATATTGTCTAGCATGTCTTTGTAGACACTTCTAGGTCCCAAGGATGCAAAAATACCATATGTCAAAATGAGAAGATAGTATATTTTTCAAGGGTAAAAACCGCGAAAGAAAAAGAAAAGAAAAGTCACCGTCGGATGAACCGACGGTACCCTTGGAAGCGGCGTCGGTGCAATCACCGGATGAAGTGGTACACTGCGGGAAGACTCAAGTCAACAGGATGATCACCGGATCAACCGACGCCCCCTTTTCTAGTTGCGCTGGATGAATCAAGAGACCAAGCAAGCAGAAATCTTCAGCACCGGATGAACAGATGGTGTAGCGATAGTTCATCCGGCGACCGTGCATTTGCTAACAGAGACGTTCGGGCGCAAAGTCCTTCAGCACCGGATGAACCGATGGTATAAGGTTTTGAGCGACGGTTCATCCGATGGTTGTGAAGAAGCTAACAGTAAGGTTTCTGGCATGGAATCCTTTAGCACCAGATGAACCGATGGTAGGAGAAGGAAGTCGTCGGTGCAAGCATCAGAGGATATGTGTCAGAAGGGATGCAACGGCTAGGTGACGTGGAGGGCACCAGATGAACCGATGGTCCTGGAATACTAGCATCGGTTCATCCGACGCTATGGTTTTCAGTGGCCGTTAGCCAATGGCTCTTTGGACGCCTTGGGCTATTTATACCCGCTCCACTCCACCATTTGGAGTTGCTGGAGTGTGTGGAAGTGCAGAGGAGTTCAAGACTCATAGAAGATCATATCCAAGTCATCCAAATGCTAAATTACTCATCCATAGACTTGCACATGCTGTGTGTGTGCTTAGTGTTAGGTTTAGTTTAGAGCTAAGTGAGTGCAAGGTGTGCCTACCTTGTGAGGTGATTCTCGAGTGGATCCAGTTGTACGAGGTGTCCCGGAAGCCTTGGAGCCTAGATGGCTCTCCGGCAAACGTCATCGACCCTCCGGCTTGGTGTGGAGCGGCGATGACACTTTGTGCGGTGGACGTGGAGACCCCCTTCCCTTGGTGGAGAAGCTCCTTAGTGGAGGCGGCATCAAGGTGACCAAGGGAGCTTGGCGAGTGCCTTCGTGGCGAGCCTTAGTGGCAAGTCAAGTGGTGCTCTTGGAATAGACTTGGTGACCGGGAAGCAATACTCTTGTGTAGAGTGCTTCAACAACGTGGACTAGGGGTGGCTTAGTGCCTACCGATACCACGGGATAAATTGCGTGTCAAGAGTTTGCTTCCTCTCATCCCCCGTTACGTTTCCGCTTTACTCTCTTGCATCCTTGCTTGCCTTTACTTTCCTAGAGTAGTATTTTGCTAGGATTGACTATAGGTTCCAAAACTTGTTTTGGGATGGAAGTTTCACAATAGAACAATCCTAGTTGCACATCTAGATAGTATGTTCTAGTTTATCTTTGTTGCAAATAGTGTTAAGCCATAGGATAAGGTTTTAAGTTGCCTAATTCACTCCCTCCCCCTCTTAGGTTACGAGCATCCGATTCCTTACAAGAGCACTGAAATAACTCTACCCTTGCATGCTCGTTCAGTGATTACCTATCAAACATGTCAATGCACAATAAGTATATCTTCTTTTGCCTAATCACATGTTGCAACATAAATATTTTGCTGCCTGTGGCAACACACGGGCACGATCCTATTAAAAAAACATGTGAAGGATGTCTTCAATTTGGAGCCGTCAGCTAACCCAAATCCCACGCAAAATGGAGGAATGATCTTCACATTAATCTGATGTGGGCTGATCCGATAGAATCAGCACCTTGTTAGGGGAAATTGAAGAAAATTTCAATTGGAAATCCATCCGTGAGTGAGACAAGAATTATTTATTTATTTATTTTAAATGATTGTTAAAAATATATGAACGAGTAAAAATTTTGCAAAACTATACCCCTACCCGCCGTCGTTTGTAAATTTTCCGACGCAAAAATATATGAACTGAAAGCAGGGGTATAGTTTTGCAAAATTTTTACTCAGATATATATTTTTAAAAAATCATTTAAAAATAGATATAAAAATTAAAAAAATCGTGAGACAAGCCTTTAAATAACAGCTTTTTTTTGTGATGTGCCTTTAAATAACAGCTATAAAGCCGAGATAGAGCCCATTTTAGGTTGAAGTCGGAAAATATAAGCAACAACGGTCGAAAGTCCCCCAAAGGCCCAAAAATACCCCAAGGCCGCCGAACCGAGTTGTACTATATGCAGGCCCAGGCTGGGCGGGCTGCGGACCGTGAAAATGGTATGTGGATTTTGGATGGCCTAGGCCTTCCGGAGATGGGTAGGGGGAGAGGAAATCGCAGACTACCTTGGCCTGCTAACGCGAGTGCGATCGTGCTCTCAGCACGGACTCCATGTCTCCATGACCCCCCATCCGCTCAGTTGAAAAGGCTGCTGAATGCTGATGCTAAAAAAAAGAAAATTAGTCTCATAGCATCAAATATTAACATATTCGGAAAATAAAGATCGCCCCTCCGTAAAATACCATTGAAAGATTGAACGTCACCTCAAACATTCTGTCGCGTTTCCCATCCACTCCGTCAACCTCCTCCGCTTCTGCTTGCTAAGGCGACAACCGAACTCGCCGCTCCGGTGGGAGCTGCTCAAACTACTCTGTTGACAGGCAAGCACGCAAACGGATTGTGGTGGAGGAGAAGGTGGCCCGACCGGATCATCGACGTCGATGCGGCCACTCTAGCCGTCGCCGGTGCTCGAGGACTTGGACGAGGAGCCTGCAGGCGGGGGCGCTGCTGGGAAGAACAGGTGGCAACACCGGCTGGGCCGCCTCGCCCGGGTCTAGTCCTGCACCGCGTCTGGGCTGCTGCGTGAGGCGTCAGCCCCGACTCTGCGCTGCCTCGCTGCTGTGAGCAAACACGCCTCCGCGCCGGCGGCGGAGTCCCGCGCCGAGGCGCCCTGCCGTAGATCTGGCTACCGTGTGAGGAGCCAAAGGCCCTGTGACACCCCACGTTTTCAATTAGGGTTAACTAATGCTAATGACTGAGTCAACCAGGTCAAACACGTTGACTTTGGTCAAATCTTGGTCAACCTGGATCATCACCTCGAAAACCTAGCCAACAAACCCCAATAGTCAAACCTTGGTCAAAGCCCCTAGTTCATCCTAGTGCACATGGGGCATCTCTGGAACTTTTGCCACATTCCCCGAATTTCACCTAAACACTCCAAATTCTGCAAATACGAAAGTTGTTCAGTTTTTCAAAGCACACAACTTTGCTTTTGGGTGGCATGTCAAATTAGAAGTAGAAAATGGAGCAAAACGCTGGTCAACGTCTGCAGCTCCTGTTCACCAGTGCCGAGAAAATGACCAAGTGTGCCTGCTGTTTATGCTCGATCCATTGATCAAAACCGCAATCCGCCTTTGTGAAAGTTGTAGAGTCATCACTGAGCTACAACTTTGTTAATTTGGCCTTGGTGCAGTTCTATAGCGAAATCTCGATTTCGAGCCGGTCAAACAGGGCCACAGCAAACATGTTCGCGCCGGGACTCGTCGCGCACGACGCCGTCGCGCCGCACCACGTCGGATGCCGGGTACACACACGCCATTGTTCCCCTCCACCCGCCGGTCCGTGCGTCGCACCTTCCCGCGTGCATGCGCTGGGTCCCACGTCCGCACCGATGTTCGCGCCCTGTGTTCCACCACCACGTGCCGCACGCCCAACGGTCACGCCGTGCCGACCATCACCAGCCCGCCAGTCGCGTCGCCGCCGTACTCGTCCCCACGTCGCACGTCTTGCCGTCTCACTCATTGGCCGAAGTCGTGGTCGCCAAGTCGTTGTCGTGCCACCCTTTAAAGACCCCGAGCTCCCATGCACGCGCACCCCTCCGCCGTTGCCCTGCACATCGCCGTCGTGTCCGCCATTGGCGCCTCACGGTGAGCTCCACCACCCGGTCCCGGAAACCGCTGTCTGAGCCCGCTTCGGTCACCATCTGCACCCCCTGTAGCTCACCAAAGCACCACGTCGTCTTGGCCGGCCTGCAACTCGCCGGAATTGCGCTCACAGCGGCCGCCGCCAAGTCCCTTCGCCGGCCACTTTCCCGACCTGTGCAAGCCCCGGGATCGGCCCCTAGGTGAGCAAGGAACACACCCCCGCCCTTTCCCGGCCAAGTCCAACGGCGCTCGTCGCCGGCGAGCCTCCCCTTCGCCGCCGGGGACCTCTGCGTAATGATTGAAATCCTTGCGGGGCCAAGTTGTAAATGCTGAGGGCTTTTGTGTGAAGAGAAAAATTGAGCTGAGGGCCTTTGCGTAAAATGATTCTTCCTCTTTTTCATGTTTTGACTAGATCTTTGAAAAATCATAGAAAATCATAGAAAAATCTGAAAAATGCAAAACCAATTTTGTTGGTTTTCTTATGAGTAGATCTACATCTTTTACAAAGGTTGTATATACTTTGGATGAGTAGATTTTGAATGAAAATTCAAACTCAGTTTGAATAGGTTTGCTCATAACTTGAGTTGTACTCATATTCTAGGCTTGCTCTTTGGATATGTTGTTAGTCATAACTAGTATAGGCTAGATCTAAATTTTTGCACAATGTTTCTGAGTGAATCTCTATATTTGATTTATTTTGCATTTATGATAGATCTGTGTATATATATTTCGTACAACTTCATGTGAATGCTTTCTGTGGTTTATCATGTGGATATCATCTAGTTAGGCTTATTTATGATCTTGGTGATTTTATCATCGATTTTTATGAACTGTCTATATATGTGTTTAGGAATTAGGCTTATTTATAAAGTTAAATCTATAGCTCAGTTTCTGTTGATCCAGTAATTCTTATCTTTGGTCTAGTAGATGCTTGTGCCATGTTTAGGCTGTAGAAGAAAGTTGGGTCACTTTTCAGTTATGTTTGTCCCTGTATAATTTCTTTATGAATAACTAGGCTGAAAATGGTTATTTTTGTGTAGCTTGATAGAATTAGCTTCTGGAGCCAATTTTTGGTGTGTAGTCCAGTTATAGTCCGTAGAGGCTCTGTGTAAAATTTGAGCTCTAGTGCATGAGTAGTTTTCTCTATAATAAATATTCTTGCTTTTGCTAGTAATAAATTTTCGTATTTTTCATGCTTAGATTATAGCTCTGTTTGCCATGAGTTTTTGGCAGTAGCTCTGTTGTAGCACTGTGTGCTTGCACAAAAATTCTCACTGTGAGTTATTACATGGGTTAACCAGAATGATTTTGGGAAGGAACCAAGTGTTAGAAAAAGAGAAATGAAGAAACTCTTCTTTTAAGGACTTAGGAGTGTTATACTTTAGAATATACCTCTATGGAACACTAAAAACCAAATTGTTTGTTTTGTGAAATAAGTCTGGTTGTTTGTATAAGATGTGCACACAATCACCATCTAAATAAATATTAATTTATGGTTGCTTTAGTTGTATGAATGGAAGAGTATGTTGAATATATTCTTATCTAGGGGAAGGTGACTAACCATGCACTCCATGATTGTCATGTGACGGGTTGTAATTGAATAACTTAACTTCGCCAACTAAGTCCTGCATATGCATCCTCCGTGTAGAACTTCCCGACAGGAGCTACGAGTTCGTCCCGGAACGAGGTGACGAACCGTTCGAGGGAGAAGTGAACTACGTGGAAGTGCAGCAAGACCCGGACCAAAGTTCGGAAGACTTTCTCTACTAACTTGCTAGTGAAGGCAAGCCCCGGTTTATCATTCACCTATGTGTTTCCTTTTTACCTTCTCAATTTATCTTTGGTTATATATGTGCATTTACGTTCAGGAGTTGAATTGAAACCATAGTTGCATGATCCCTAAGTACCTATGATCTTTTACTAGTTGCTATGCAATAAGGACCCGGTATAAGACGAGTGATGTACTTCGCTCGCAATAATAGGTTCTTATGTTGGAATCATAATATTTGATGAATTGGATTGCTCACGTGGTAAGAGCATGAGATTCTGGGCTCCGGTCCAATGGTTAAGAGATTAAGCGGTTGAACGTACTAAACATTTGTCGGAAATGGGTACGGTAAGCCTAGTACCTAAATGATGTAGTGCGGGAACTTTGGGCTACTAATCTTGGGTTGCGGCCCTAGGCTAGCTACCTATGGTGCATGTGTGACTCTGGACGCTAGTGTGAGGCGTGCCAGATAACCTTGTACCTAGGACTGTGGCATCCGATCCCAATCCGAGGAATGACGGGAACCGCCTGGTTGAATGAACTCTTTGTGAGGGCATTTCTCCTGTATGTTTAGGTTCCCCTTGCAAGGTTATTAATCGATCGATCGTCATTCTCTCACCGTTATCCGAGAGTGCTTAATTGTCTGGCCATGATAATCCCTCTATGATGAAATGTTATTAAACTTGATGTTTGATTAATTGTTTACACAAACCATGAGTGCAATAGTTGCTTATCTAGCAATGAATCAATCTACTAGAACTTGAGCCAAAATATTGAAAGTAAGGATTAACTCCTTAGTAGCTCTTTGGCAAAATAAACCCACTAGCCAAAAGCCAAGCATGATTAGAGGTTAAGTCCATTTATTTTGGACGGGTAAGCCTTGCTGTAGTATACTAGCCTTGTTATAAATGTTGTTTTCAGGTGATAGTGTTTGGCCTGGTGAAATCCCTCCCGACTGGTAGCTGGAATGGGTGGATGACGAGGAGTAATGGTGTTATGGGTGGCCTCCCATGATGCCAAGTCGTCGTTTAGTTTAATTTCCGTTGTCTTTGAAACTCTGAACCATTTACTTTTCATGTGAGAATAATGGTTGTAATAATTTGACCCTATGGGGAAATTCGGATTAATTTGTAAGGTACTTGTCGGTGTCCGGATTAGCTTCGGCACCAACTAGTAATTAGCGCTGTGATCAGTCTCTCGATGGTCGGTGCTAAGCTAATGGGAGACGGGGGTTTATCCTGGTTTCGGCCACGCGGCCGTACGTCCAGTAGGGTGTGCTTGCGCACTGTATTAACTTGCACCGGAGGTGCCTGTAGAGGGGGGCTACAAGCAATGCGGGAGAGGAGATGAATCCCCCAAGTCCCAACTACGATGATTGAGGTGAGTGCCAATATCAGGAGCGATGGAGTGTGGAAAGTGAAGCGAGTGCGTGTTCAAGATCCTCCGTATGTTGGCGTGTGCCTCTCCTTTTTATAGACCAAGGGAGGGCGGTTACAGTGGAGCAGTATAGTGATTGGTACAGTGGCCTCGTACTGGCAGGTATGGCGCCGGGGGTCTTGTCCTCGCACGTCCTCACTCCTGGCGCGAGTAGGTGGCGAGTTCCGGCTTCCCCGGAAGGCATGGCGGCTCCTGTTGCTTGTCCGGGCATGACTTCGAGGGTGTGTTCATGCCGATTCGAGGGTCCGGTCGTCGGGTAGAGGACAGGAGTGGGTGGTACAGTGCCGCGGATCATCACCGGCCTGTCCGCACAGTGTGGCGCAGTCCACCGCACATCGCCAGGGATGACGGCACAGCGTCGGGGAAGGCGGCACATGGCCAGGGAAGGCGGCACAGGGCCGGTGATGGCCGCATGACGTCAGAGTTGGCAGAGGAGAAGCGGCGCATGCCGTCCATGCGACAGCTTCGGTCAGCACGCACACCTGCGCGTCGCCCGTACACCTTTGGAGGGTGCTCCCGTGCCCGTTTGAGGGCCTCGCCGCTGGGAGAGGACGGGAGCAGGTGGCACAGTGGCGTGGAATGACACCAGCCTGTCCGCACAATGCCGCGCAGCGCCCGCACAGGGCCAGGAGTGGCCGCACAGTGGCGGGTTAGGTCGCACAGTGTGTAACACCCTAATTTTCCATCACTAAAATAATGTAAGCAACATGGTGCTATAGATTTTGTTTCTAAGGTTTTAAATAAATTATCAAATAAAGTTGGCTTTTAAATATTTAAATATCTATTTAAACAATATAGAAGCAAAAAGTGTTTGTGCATCATGGTTTGCAATGCATGGTGTTTATGAGTGTTGGTGTGAAGTTTTAAAAGTGTTTAAAATTAGTTTGAAAGTTTGAAAGGTGTTTAAATGTTGAAAAGGTTTGAAAAAGGTTTTTGAAAAAAAAAAGAAAACCAAAACCCCCAAACCCTCTCTCTCTCCCTTCCTTTCAACCCGAGCCGGCCTGCTTTCTTTCTCGCCCGGCCCAGTTTTTCTCCCCGCCGGCCCACCTCACCTCTTCCGGCCCAGCTCGCCTCTGCGCGGCCCGCTCCGCCTCCCCTCTTTCCTCCAGTGGCTGACCGCCCGGCCCCACCTGGCAGCTCCATCCCTTTCCTCCAGCTGGTTCCCCTGCTCCGCACCGCAGCTCCTCCGCCGGCCGTTTCCCCGCCTTCAAGCCCGCCATAAAGGCGCAGTGAAGCCCCGGCGCCACTCCTCCCATCAATTCCCCTTCGGTTACTCCTCCTCTTGAATGCCATCAAGACCGCCGGGCCGGCCGCCATGGCCATCAATGGCCAATTGGCCCCGGCTGTTGCTTTCCCCCTCCTCTCTAGCCTTTAAAGGTCGTGCTTGAGCCCCTGTGCACCTCCTTTCCTTCTCCTGAGCGCCTCATCCCCCTCTCACCTTCGCACACGCCACCGCCTGATCGACCTCCGCCGCCGGGCCATTGCCGGCCGTCGAAGCTTCTTGCCGTCGGTGAAGTGCCCTGCCCCTCTTCTTTCTTCTTCTTCACGTTCGTCGCTCACCCGAGCTTCTCTCTGACCCAGGACCGCCTCTTCCTTCATGGGGCCGAGCCATCACCCGGAGCGCCGCCGTCGTCTTCAACCTCCAGCCGCCGGCGTCGATCTCCCTCTGCGTCGCCTCGCGGACGCCATCATCTTCGCTCGAAGCTCGTCTGCGTGGTGAGGACCCGCCCCCTCTTATTTTTTTCTCTGCGCCTAGAGCCCGTAGCCTCTGTGTCTGCTCGCCGGCCGTCCGCCATCCGCCACAGCCGCCGTGGTCCCTCCACCGTCGCCCGAGCCACCTCCTCAAGCCCGTGGTTGAGTTCGCCTCATCTCCAGCTCTGCGTAGGTGCAATCGGCACCCAAAACCGTGCACGGGAGGCCATTTTGGCCATCTCCGGCGAGTCTCCGGCGAGCTTTCCGCCCGGCACCGCCGCAAGCCGTCTGAGCGCCGCCGCCTATCGCCTGCAGGCCACTGTGGCCGCTCGATCTTAAATCGACGGCGTAGATCCCGCCCCAGCCCCGGTCAAAAGGACCAGGTACCAGTCAACCCATGGTTGCCGCCGCCATTTTGCAAAAACGACCCTGTTGTTTCTATAATCACATATATACCCTCCCACCAGTAGAAACCCTTGCATCTAGGTCCTTCCTTTTGTGTTTAGACCCCTGATCTTCTTGGTTTTTCCGCCAGCCGACCGATCCGCGATCAACGGCCCAGATCCATTCCAGCCGTGGGTCAACAGACCCAGTAACGGTCAACCTAGGCCGTTTTTCTAAAAAGCCCCTGTAGTTTCTAATATCACAACCATGCCCTTCCACCAGTCAAAATCCTTATGTTCAGGTCCTTTTTCTTTACGTTTAGACCCTTGAGCTTTTAGTTTTTCCTCAACCGTCTGTTCGCAGATCTTTGGCCCAGATCTTTTCGACCCGTAGTCAACCCGGCCTCTTACCAGTCAACCAGAGCCGCCGCGCGCTACCGTCTGCGCCGCCGCACACGCCCGAGCCGCTCGGCTCCCGTGCGCCTGCCCATCTCCCTGCCCGCGCTCGCTCCCCTCTCGCGCGGCTCGCCTCCCCCGCATGCCTGCGCAACGTGCCGCTGCCTGGCCCTCGTGCCCACGCGCCCCTGGCCGCATGCCTCGGCACCTCCGCCACGTGCCTGCGCAACACGCCGCACCAGCCCGGCTACCGTGCATGCCGCTGGGCCTCTCCCTGTTGCGAGTCTCGCACCCGCGCCGCATCCCCTACGCTTCCTCTCCCTGAACCGTCGCTCCCCTTCAATCTTCAGTAACGGTCGTTTCCACTAAGGCCATTAATGGTCGTCCGTTCCTCTTCCTCCATCAATGGCCGGCCGCCTGCCGTTTCCCTTTCTCCCGTGCCAGCTCCTGTCTGTCTATAAAGCCAGAGCGTCGAGCTCTCGTTGCGCCCCTGCTACCTCACCTCTCTCGCTCTGCACCACACGCTGCCGAGCCGAGCGCTGCAGCCTCTCGCACCCTGCTTCAGAGCGCCACCGGCCTCGCCGTCAGTTCGTCAGCCAGGAGGAGCCCGCTCGGAGTTGGCCAAACGCCACCAGAAGCACGACGACGCCCAGCTGCACTTGTTCCTCTGTTCCACATCACCAATCCATCACGTACTGGAGCGCCACCACGGTCTGGAGGCCGAGCCGTCCGCCGTGCGACACCGCCGGTCCTTGTCGCTCGTCGCCCACCGGATGAAGTACCACCGCCCGCACCGGCCGCATACCACCAGTCGTCGTCCGCTTCAACTCCACGGCCGTCTCTGTGATCGGCTGCCGCCGGTGAGCCCCTCCATCAAGCTCTGCCATCAGTTCCTCTCGATCCATCACGTCCATCGAGGATGCTCGCTAATATTCCTAGAAGGTTGCTGTTCGTCCGACGAGTAGCTTCTGCCATGTTTGAGGTGTCTGGCGTCTCTTCATTATCGGCTCCTCCTCGCCATTGTTCACCATCAATCGTCGTCATCACACAAAGTACCAAGCTCCATCTGTACGTCATCCTTATGGCTTGATAGTTCAACTCCTGTTTATCTCATACTGCTTATAGTTTTCCATTCTTTGCCATGCACTTGTGATCGAACTAAAGCCTGATAATGTCCTTTGATATGTTGTCCATCATCTACTGACCCACGTTCTTCCACACTGCCATACAACCAGCTAGCTGCATGCGTGCAGTAGCAACAGCATGCAGGTCGAACAGTAGCATGCAGCTGATGGCATGCATGTGCATGACGATTCTGTGGACACACTAGTGATCACGTATCTATTCGTTCCTTGCTTGATGATGTGGGCATGACATAATGCTTATGTCATATATCTGTTATTCTTTTAGAAACATACATCCAGTAAATGACATCACATGTTTTCAGCGATATAGCATGTCTTTCCTTTTCCTTTGGTCTATCTGTTACCATCAGTTATCTCTTTGCCTTGTAAATCTTCATCAGTTACCTCTTGTTAATCTTCTTTGCTGGCCATTTCCAATCTACAGTTAATCATGATTAGATCCCTAATCCTTGTTTAATCCATAGATCTCAGGTTTTAGCCCGCTTAAGCTCGTTTTTGTTGCGTAGTTTCGTCCCACGATAAAGTACACGCTAGTTGTGATGATCACCCTAAAATGTGTTTTGATAATTTATTCTAAATTAAATTGACTAATCTTACTTAATGGTGCTTTCCAAATAAAATGTAATTAGAGTTATACCTCGATTTTCATAGCAAAACTTAAACTGACTAATGTATATTCAATTTGCTTTCTAAATAAAAAGCAACATATGCTACCTCGTGTTTTATTAATTAAATGTTAATTTGATTAATATGAATGTAAATGCATTTTTGAATTATAATTTGATTAGTTCAACTCGAAATATAAAGATAAACGTTTAGATGTTTTACATGCTTCTTTCAATTAAATGTTTAATTTCCATAAATCATACTTGAATATTTATGAATAAAATTAGACTAAGTTTACATCGTCTTTTAAATACAAATATAACTTGCTTAATTATAAATAGGGTATTTCTCTGAAATAACCTATGCACATTATTTTACTTAATTAAAAGATACCTAGCACATAGCTAGCTCTTGTGTGTGATCATCCAAATCTTCCGATAGTCCCGAGTGTTTTTGCGTTCGCGGTCCCAGAGCCAAACCTTGTCCTCTTTTTTTTAAAAGCTTTTCATGCTTGGTGTATTGTTCTTAGTTGTTCTTGTTTGTCTGCTTTGCATGTTTGTGCTCGATGTTTGCTTCGAGTAGAAGATCGAGCTGCTGATCAGAAGTTCTGAAGATCAAGAGAGCAAGAGCAGAAGAGCAAGAGTAGCTTTGTGTTGAGAAAGGCAAGTGGTCTTCTCCCCCTGCATATTCCATTTTATCCTATATAATTGCATGACAACTAAGTTTATCTTTTATGATAGTGCATAAATTTGATGGGAAAATTACCTTTTTAAGGACATGACTAGAATTTTACCCCTTTACCTTGGACAACCCTTTTAAATAAATGTTTTGGGTAGAAATGCTTAGTTGCTATACCTTGGGATGGTTCAAATGAATCTTTTGCAATATGATGAATGTTGATCATGATAACTTTGGTGATATATATATGTGTGTGTGATTAATTACAAGATAATATGATTTAATTAGAACATGGAGAACCACCCAGGAAAATAGTACAACCACAGTCCATATGGCTCTGGCTTAGCCAATTAATTAGGTGTGTGATTGTACTGGTGACCTTATCCGAAAGGAACACAGGGGGCTCGGGGTTGCAGGGGTATAGCCCGGTCCTCTTGGCCGCAGCCTTTGCTAAGGTGCTGTCCACTAGGGAGGGTTATGGTCTGCCCTGAGCTGTAACTGTCATGGGTTGTTGGTGCTTTTGCATGTCTTTGTAAAGGCTTCGTAGCGTCCCTATGCAATCACACCTCGGAAGTGTGGTATGATGCTTGGCCAGCATCGCATGGTTGGGTTCAAAGTTCTTCGGAACTTTTACGCGAGCTGTGGTGAAAGTGTACAACCTCTGCAGAGTTAAAACTGATCGATCAGCCGTGCTCACGGTCAAGAGCGGCCTGGACCCTCACATGATAATCAAACATAAAGATGGAATTAAATCGTGGTTTTCATATGGTTTTGAGATGAGATGCTTTCCTAAATGCTTAAGTGGGATGGTATAAACTTACACCTAGTAAATAGGTGCTTGCTAATAAAATTTGACCAACATTAAAAATGCTAACCGCTGCAAAACCCTAACCTATCCTTGATAGCTTTGCATCTTCCCCCACTTGCTGAGCTCCAACCATAAGTGTGCTCACCCTTGCTTACCCGCTGTTCAGAGGAGAACACTGGAGAAGAGTACTTCAGCGACTACAATGAGTTCTGAGGCTTGCGTGCCCCTAGTCATGTGCCTGTGGAAGCTGAAGACAGAGTTGCTTCGTCTAGTTATCGTTTGTTCGTTGTAAAGACCTTCGAGTCTAACGTCTGAGTGTAATAAAGAGATAATGTAATGGTTTAACTCTTATACGTTTTTATTACTGTTTAATGATATTTCACTCATGACGTCTATCATATGTGTGTAAACTTGATCCTGGCGCACATATGAGATGCATTTGGTTTTCTTCGGAAAATCAGGTGTGACACAGTGGCAGTGTCAGGCGGCGTGGAGGAGAATTCGTCTTTGACCTTGGTGCCCCGCCGGGGATCCGGGCATTAAATGCCGTTATCAGAAGGAGCGGCGAGGCGGGATACTGCTGGTCGAGGGATGGCCTCGAGCGAGGTGGAAACGGTTGTCCGCTCGAGGGGGGTCGAGCCCCTCGAGCGAGGCGGAAACCCGCTCGAGGGTCCGGGACTCGAGAGAGAGGCGGAGACCTGCTCGAGGTGCCGGGACCCTCGAGCGAGGCAGAAAATGGGGCGCGTGCATGGGCCTTCTTGATGAAGGTCGCTGCTAGGCCGCGGCAAGCCATGGGCCTGTGGCTTCCCGTACTCCCTTTTTGGGGTCGCGAGGATTAGTCCGTACGTGATCACGTTTAACGAGGGTGATTATCCCCTTAGTTAGGAGACCCCTAATGACCGTCCCCGACAGTAGCCCCCGAGCCTTTGCGAGAATGGGAACCACTCCAGCAAAGGATGCAGGTCCTGGGGCGATGCCCAGATGCTATGTGCAACTTTGCCTTTGATCATGTGTGTTCTTCCGTGGGGGCGCGCTAGCGCACCCGCGAGTGTAAGCCCCCGAAGCCCTACACGAGTGCATGCAGTCATGCGGGGGTTAAAAGCATCGAGTGACAGTCTTGTCTCGCGTTTGTTTCAGCCGGCATCGGTGGTATTTCAGCTGGCATCGGCGATCTACGCAGTCAGGGTAGCGTCGAAGTTTCTCGAAGCGCCCTTAGACGGGTTTCTTTGCTTGTTCGGGGCTTAACCCCCCACAGATCAGCACGGCTGAGCGAGATGATCATCGGGATGGTCGTGGTGCGAGGAGCCCCTGAGCCCTGGCCCTATCAGGGACGATCATGTAAAGTCCTCGGTTTTGTATTACGACCCTCGTCGCCCTTCCGCAGGGAAGAGGGGTGAGGCAATCCATGCTTCCCTCGAGCGGGCAGCGAGCACAGACGTCTCGGTGAGCTGTTAGCGGATAGTTCAAGTGGGCATCCATGCCCCGTTCGATAGGGGTCGGCTCGTGGTCCGGAGACACGTCTATGTGAGCGCTTGCAAAGATTTGCTAAGTAGGGCTCGGTCCCGTTCGATAGGGACCGAGGGCGCGGAAGCACTCCCTCGATGGGATCCCTCAATTAGATGCTCTTGTCCTGGCCTTGAACACGATATATGGGGCGCCCCTGAACTTTGCGTTCGGGGACAGGCTCGAACGCGTGCACCCTAATCATTTCTGATTCTGTTGATCTGAGGCGCCTGTTCGAACCCTTCGAGGGTCAGGCTTCGTACCTCTGATCAGTAGGGCTTTTTTGCGGGGAGCGCCACGTGTCCCCGTCTTAGTGAATCCGTGGCACCTATCGAACCCCTACTGGGCCAAGCTTCAAACCACTGATCAGTAAATCCTCGCATCGAGGTGCATCTGTGGCGCCCGTCGTACCCTCAGCGGGCCGGGCCTCGAGCCACTGATCAGTAAATCCTCGCATCAAGGTGCATCTGTGGTGCCCGTCGTACCCTCAGTGGGCCGGGCCTCGAGCCACTGATCAGTAACATCCTGGGAAGTGAGCATCGAGTGCCCCTCGAATCCTGACTTCGAGGGGCCAGGCCTCAAACCCCTGGTCGGGTGGGCTTAAGGGGTCTTCCTTACGTAGGAAGGAATCTCTTGACGTTCGAAATACGGTCGCGTATCGGTTGGTCGTTGCGCTCGCGTGGTCATGGCTGACGTGGCACGGGACAGGCAGAGTGGGCACGCCTTTTCAGGCGGTAGCTGCAGACTGCACACCTCATGCAGGTTACCATGCGTGCAAAAACCGGCCACGAACGGGAGCAGGTGGGAGGCGGACGAGCTTCTGGCCACCTCCATGTTCCGCCGGATCTCCTCCTCCTGGCAGTCCGCACCTCGAGCACAGCAGCGCTTCTCTCGAGCGCCGTTCCGCCAGCCCTCGCCGAACCCGACCACTAGCCCGCCACTCGACCACCGCGTCAACGGGGAGGGGAATGAGACCGGTGGATTGATTCCACCATTCGGAGTGTAGGGGCATTCAGCTTTGCATGGTGCCCGCCCACATGACCACGCCACTATCGCTAGTAGAGCAGTGTTGTCCCCCTCTCACCGGGTCGGGCCGTGGTGAGGAGTGCGCGCAGTAGCTTGAGAGAGAGAAGGATGGGCCGGCGGCAGCTGTCCGTCCTCTCACGTGCCATCGGCCCGCCATTGTCTCGTTGCTTCCACCCACAGCTCCAGCGGCGGTGGCAAGCCGAACCAGCGACCGCCGTCCATCCTCTCTTGTGCTGCCATTGCCTCCACCACAACTTCGGCGGCGGTGGCATGATGGGTCGGTAGTGGCCGTCCGTCCTCTTGCGTGTCGCCGTTGCCTCCACCACCGGCATGCGGTGGTGCATATGAGGGCCACCGGCCGTCGAGCTATCGAGGGAGAGGGGACACGCGTAGGTACGAATGGCCGTGCGGGAGGGGCTGTGGGGTACGGCCGTGCGGCGTAGGCGAGGGCCGTGGCTCAGCAGTGCGTTGGGTCACGTGGGGTGCAGCATGCGGTCGCGCAGGTGCGAGGTACGGGGCTGCGGCCGTGCGGATGGGTGGCTTGGCAGGTCCGACTCAGGTGGATGGGCCCGACGTGGGTACAGGTGGATGGGTAAGACGACGTCGGGTAACAAAAACATTATGATTTTGACAGAAACACTTCTCAAATTGTGATTTCTATGGGTCTACACCCTATCCACTCTCCCAATTACCTAACGGGTGGGACCGACGTGAGGGGTACGGTGGCCCCAAATTTTGTGAGAAACATTTTCAATTGTTTTCGATCTTTATAGTATAGATAAGGATGAACTTTGAATCATGAAAAGATCCAAATCAAGCCATATATGGCTATTTATATCCATCTACTTGTCTATTTGGTGTTGTTTGGAGTGTGCTGAAGTATATTTGAGTGCAAGACACATCCAAGCCACTAAAGTGCTAGTGTTAAGGTCATCATCCGAAGCGATTAGCACAAACTTAAAAGTGACAAGTAGATGGATGACCTATATATAGTGCGAGAGAGTAAGGCTTTCCTACCTTGTGCTTTGTATAGAGTAAACCATCATTTGTAACCTTGGTGCGTCCATCTAAAGATCATGGTGGCTCCCCGGCAAATCTTCAACCATCTACTTAGTGTGAAGCAACACGGCGACCATGTGGAAGGGATAGGGCCAAATAACCCTTTCTTGGTAGAGAAGCACCATAGTGGAGGCACGAAACTTTTTTTTACTGCTACTTCGGTGGTCGGAAAAAGAGAGGGATTGATGAACCTTATCTTTATGGCAAGCTTCTTATCCAAATTGGCAAAGAGCCTTTTGTGGTGAACCAAGATCTTGACCAGACGAGACTTAGTGACCGAGAGCATATCCTTGGTAAAGGTCAACATGGAGCAGGTGTGGCATCCTCTCTAACACATTCCTTTATATTTCCACATTACATAGTTGCAACTTTTCATTGTCTCTACTTACTTTAAATTTTACTACTTCAACCCTCTTCCTCTTAGGCTATGCAAGATGCTTCAATCAATGACAAATCTCCCCCCCCCCCTCCTCTCATTTCATTCTTGTTTCTCCTTAAAATTTGTAGAAGGGCTTTTGGAGGGCTCCATAGGATCCGCAGTGGTAGGGGGGCTCAAGCCCCCCGCTGGCTCCACCATTGGTTTCAGTGTAACATGGGTTCTATTCCATCTACCCTCTCAAGCAGTGGCGAGCTCAATGGGTAGTCCAGGGTAGTTCCAGGACTACCCTAAATTTCATCCCAAAGCTTTTTTACTACTTCTAATATCTAGCCCAAATTGGCTCAACACCGAAACCCTACCACTCAAGCCTCTCCTTCCGTCCACAAAAGCACGCAAGCTCGCTCGATCCCCCTACCCCACTCCTCCCGTCCTCAGGTCTTGCCCCCCCACCCCCCACCCCAATTGGTGAGTGCCGCTGCGCGCATTGCGCCTCCTACTAGCTCGCTACCTCCCGAGTCCGAGTCCAGCCCTGACCCCAGTCCTTACCAGCGGGCAGGTAGCGGCCACCCGCCTGCGATCAGAGGTCAGCGGTCAGCCCCTCGTGGCCCGTCCGCAAGTCTGCGTTGCGACGACTAGCCTGCGCCAGCAACCAGGCACCATGTATGCCAAATGCTATTGCTGTCGAATTTTCTCCACTCAATCTTGGTTATTATGAATTGGAAATTGCAAGCTAGATTCTGACATTCAGTGATTAATTGCTTAGGCCCCGTCTGGAACACGGGAATTTTACAGGAATCGTGTAGGAATCAGTTCCTGAGGAATCAAATCAGAGGAATGCGTCTGGAACGAAGGAACAATACCTTCCGTTCCGGAGGAAAGGATCGAGTCTGCACGCAAAACGCAGGAATCAGAAAATCCACTCGGACTCAAGGGAACGAGTCTTGGCGCTCTCTCCCCCTCGGCTTCTCCTGTCTCTTGCGCTCTGATCCTCCCTCCAGCCATGGTTGTGCCATAGAGAGAAAAAAATGGCACGAATCACGGAGAAGTCCAATCCGCGGCAACAAAGTAGCTCCGGCCGCAGGACGATGGCTCCACCCCATCCTCCTCCGCTGCGGCCCCCGATGGAGAAGGCTTGCCCCCCGTCAGCTGGGTGGCACGGCTAGGCCGTCGCTGAAAGCCACCGGGGAGAGCAGGGGTCGGCATGGGTGGTTTTTTTTTATTTTGATCCTTTTCGAAAACTATTTTTACAGTTAGACCTCCGACGAAACTATTTCCAAAAATGGACCCCTTAGCTCGGCGTTCAATCGAGGAACGCTGAGGGTGCGTACCTCGGCGTGAGTCCATGCGACGCCGAGGTGTCCACGTCATCTCCAGCGTGGACTCTTTAGCTGTGCTGGCACGCAGGTCGGCGTTGTGACGTTTAACGCCGAGTTTATAATTGTCGGCGTTGTGAGTTCTCACGCCGAGGTTCAACCCTTTATAAACCCGCCAGCCGCCGGCTCTCATTTCATTCTCCTCCTTCCAGCCGCCGCCCCACCTCTTCCCTCCCTTCCCTTCTTCGGGAGATTTACATTTTTACCATCATTACGAGAAGCCACTCCTGGAATACCACGGTTACGGTTGCCACTACGTTTTTAGCATCCGTAGGACATAACGTATACATTTTTACCACAATCGCTGACGTGGCGCAGTTGCTCCGTTTTGCAGAGTGAAACCGGAGGGGAAAATGTCCCTTATGCCCCCGACTCCACTCCCAGGATATTTCGTTCGCTCGGGCCGCTCCCCTCGGTCCGTCCTCGTTCCCCTCCCGGCTCCCGACGCCCGCGACAGAGGGAGACCGAGCAACGACGCCGCGCCTCCCACGCCGGACGCCGGTCGACGCCGCCACCTCCCCACACCGCCCCCAACGCCGCCACCCCATGCCGCACGCATGGCCAAGCAGCACACGCCGGCGTTGGATTGAAGGTACCCCTGGATCCCCGACCTCTCAAGCCGCCGGTCCCCAACGCCGCCACCCCCAAGCCGCCGGTCCCCAAGCCGCCACCCCCACGCCGCGCGCATGGCCTAGGACTCCACGCCGGCGTTGGATTGAAGGTTACACGCTGGATCCCCTCTCTCCTAGTCTGTGTTTGATTTTGGTTAGGGTTAGGGTTCGTCCCTCGATCTGACTTGGTTATTGGGCTTGTTTGCTTGCTTCTAGGGTTGGAGTGGCCGTTCATTTGACTTTTCCAATAATGGATTCGAGCGGCTGTCCATTTTGGTAAGCTAAATCAGTCCCTCTCATTTTACAGTAGCTCATTGTAGGATGTACTTCCCCTAACTCGTTCCTTTATGTCAGGATCGATCCTGGCAACGCGTTTAGGCTAGTTGTTAAGGTTTCTAAGTATGTTGCCGATGGGAACTATGGGCTAGTAGAAATCCCCGAGCAACAGCATGACTTGTGGATTGACAGAACTGGTCAGTATACTCTGGAGAGATTTCATGATGACATGTCCTCAAAGATCATATGGGGGCCGTCACAAACTCTTTCTGTGTGGGTAGTTGACAATGAAAGTGTAGGTTCTGAATGGAAAATCAGAAGGGATGAACACTTTCAGTAGTTGGTGAAGGATAGATGGGCAGACAAGATTGCTATTCTTGTAGTAGATGTTGTCAGTAAACATGCAACCTCACATGCAACCTCTGTTAATGCTAGTTCTTCACATAGACATGCATCTGGGGTTACTACTGGTGAAGGCAGTGGAATTCCTCCTAATAATGCAGAGGGCACAGGTGATACATGTAGTTCCCCGGCTGCATTTGTGCCTCCTGATATTGCAGAACCTGTTAATTGGGACGAACTGATCATACACCAAGATGAAAATCATGATGGTGATGCTACTGCAGCTGCAAATGAGGACGATGTGTATGAGGCAATGGGGTTTAGGGCAGCAGATGTGCAGGCAGAAATACCTATACCTGCAATGACAGCTGAAATGCAACAGGATATGCATGAAGCTGCTATTCTAGTGGATGACAATGCAAATGAGGAGCCTGTGCTTGACTGGGACAGGGACAATCCAGACTTGTCTGTGGGAGTAACATACCCTAGCATGAAAGATTTGAGGCTAGCAGTGAAGCAGCATGCCATTGTAAAGAAGTTTGAACTTGCTACTGGTCATTCTGATACAACAAGATATAGGACACACTGTGCTTCTCTTGGATGCCCTTGGATTTTTAGAGCTGCGACAAATCATGATGGGAGTGTTAGGGTATATTTTCTTGTATTTGGTGTACTAATGAGTTCAGTTGTCTATGTCACCTTTTTTTCTTGTATTTGGTGTACTTATGCTTGCTTCTTCTATCCTTTTGCAGATTCAGGCGAATGAAGGTGTGCACACTTGTGCTTCCAGGTCAAAAGTGGAGGGTTGTACAATGGCGTCACAGGCTTGGGTGGAAGAGAGGACAATACCCTTACTGAGGCAGCAACCTAGCATGGGTGTGAAGGCAGTACAGCAAGCCCTTCAGAATAAGTACAAAATAAAGATCAACTATCAGACTGTTGTTTATGGTAGACAAAGGGCATCAGACAAGTTGTTTGGTAAATGGGAAGATTCATTTGATTGGTTGTACAGATTCAAGGCAGAGGTTGAGATGAGGTCACCTGGGAGTATAGTAGAGATAGACACTGAGACTGGGGAGGGTGGTACTAAACATTTCAAAAGGTTCTTTTGTTGTTTCAAGGCTGCAATAGATGGATTTAGAAATGGTTGCAGGCCTTATATCAGTATAGACTCCACTACATTGAATGGAATTTGGAATGGACATCTCCCTGCAGCTCAAGCTTTGGATGGGCATAATTGGATGTACCCATTGGCTTTTGGTTTTTTTGACTCCGAGACTACGAAAAATTGGACATGGTTCATGCAGCAACTAAGCAAGGCAATAGGCCCTATGGACAAGCTGGCTGTTTGCACTGATGCTTGCAAAGGACTTGAAAATGCAGTTGCAACTGTTTTCCCAAACTGTGAACAGAGGGAGTGCTTCAGGCATCTTATGGAAAACATGAAGAAAAATTTCTATGGTGACATTTATGGCAAAAATATGTGGCCTACTGCTAGAGCTTATGCACCACACAAGTTTAGCTTTTTCTTTAACAAGGTAATAAATGCTAGCGAGGCTGTGGATAAGTGGCTCAAAGAACATCACAAACTGTTGTGGGCAAGGAGCAAGTTCAGTGCAGACATCAAGTGTGACTATATCAACAATAATCTGGCTGAGAGTTGGAATGCTTGGATCAAAGAGCACAAGGATCTACCTCCTCACTGCTTGGCTGATGCAATTAGACATAAGACACTTGGTCTTTTTGCAAAGAGGAGGAAGATAGCTAATGCTATGTCACCTGGAATCCTACCTGCAATTATCCACCAGCTTAATGCAGCATCTAGGGCTTTAGACCATCTTGAAGTGACCAACAACCATCCAGAAGAAGCAGAAGTGACTGAGATCTACAAAAATGAAGAGGTTAGAATGCATGTTGTGTATCCAACACAACATATCTGCACATGTAGAGAATGGCAGCTGACTGGAAAGCCTTGCCCTCACGCATTGGCTTTAATAACATCTATGAGGCAGCCAAATATGGGCATGTATGTGAGCAACTACTATTCTGTTGAGAAGTTTCAGGCTGCATACAATGGGATTATTCCTAGCATAACAGATAGAGGACAGTGGCCCGAAGTGGACAAAGGCTTCAAGTGCTACCCACCAAATATGAAGAAAAAAGGACCAGGCAGACAGAGGAAGAATAGGATTCTTGCTGCAACTGAGAGAAGTGGTAGAGCTACGAGACAGGTGAAATGTACTGGTTGTGGTGAGTTCGGCCACAGGAGTGGAAGCTGGAGGTGTCACTTGAGTGGCACCAAGAAAAGGTATTGTACTGCCCCTTGTGTCACTTACATTTATAACACTTCACCATGGAACCTAACAACTACATTGCAGGAAGAGGGCCAAAAAAACAGCCCCTAAACCTGGAAGGAAGAAGAGGCAGATAGACCCTACTCCTACTGGGGCAAATACACCAAGAACAAGGGCAGCAATAGCTAGAGAAATTGCAGCTACGGCGGCAAGGGAGGCTCTAGAAGCTGCAGCTAAAGCCACTGCAGCCGCAGAAGCTGCAGCCATTGCAGATAGAGAAGTTCTAGATGTGGCTCCACTTGAGTTCCAACCTGCACCACCCTCCCCCCATGCAACAGCTAGAAGGTGGGAAAATGACTACTTTGTATAGTTAGGAAAAATAATTTGAGAATATAACTACTTTGAGTTTCTAACACTTGTTATGCCTTTTTACATAGGAACCTTTGCTGGGATCTACAGGTGGTCGATGGGGTCGATGAAGCACCAAGTGCTTCTGTGGACATGCAATTGAAGAAGATGACTCCAAGGAAGCAGTTAGCTAAAAAAAGAGGAAGAGCCCAGCCAAAAGGGGAAGAAATGAGGAAGCAGCAAGCTACAGAGCTGTGCATTTTGGTTGTGGGTGCCCAAGAAATGTCTCTTTTGTGTGGACACCTTTTGCTAAGACTATTGTAATGTATGTGGCCAAAAACAATGTATGTGGCCAGCTTGGTTTGTGTGACTTAGGCCATCTGTTGGCTAAGACTATTGTCAGATTGGTTTGTGTGGCTATGGCCATCTGTTGGCTAAGACTATGTCTGTGTGCTTGAAACCAACTTGTTTGGTTTATGCTTAAATATTATGAACATGCCTACTTTAATTGCATGAATGTTATGAATGTTTGGTTCATGCTTGAATATTATGTTGATGTCCTCAAGGATTTTTATATATGTTAAAAAATATGCATCATAACACTTCCGTTCCCATGAATAACTATGCATGATAGCAGTCCAGTTGAGAGTCCAGGGGTATGGAGGACATTTTCCCCTCCCGTTCCACGGTGCAAAACGGAATCAGGCTGCCACGTCATCGTTTACGGTAAAATTGTATACGTTGTCTCCTGCAGATGCTGAAAACGTAGTGGCAACCGTAACCGTGGTAAACGAAGAGTGGCTTCTCGTAATAATGGTAAAAATGTAAATCTCCCCTCTTCCGACCCTAGCTATCGCAGATCCGTCGACGCACGCGGAGGCGCCGTGCGCCCGAGGGCGGGGGGCGCCGCCGGGGCGGTGGAGAAGGGCCTGCGCCTGGCCTTCCTGGAGCAGCTCGCGGAGCGCGCGTGGGCCGCCGACGCCGCTGGCGTGACATGGCCCGCGCTCCTTCCACGGCCTTGGTGCGACGACGGCGGCGGCGGCCTCCCTCCTCGCCCTCCACCGCTCCGCCACAGTCATCAGAGAGCACGCGCGCGCGGCGCAGATCTCCCCGCTGCGGACCAGCTCTCGCGATTCGGCCGCAGGTTTGCTGAGCTCCGATTCGGGACCCGCGGCCGCTTCAATCCGGCATCCGTAGCTATTTTGGGGATTCTTTTGTTTTTGTTTTTTTGCTTCTTAACCTGGGTTTCTGATGGGTGCAGATCTGACGGGCGGGGGAGGCTAGGGTTAGGGTCCCGCCGCGATGCAGCGGCCGGGACGGCTGCAGCGCTTGGGGTCCAAGCGCGGGCTCGACCCCACCGGCGGCGGCGACGACGACGACCATGCGCCCAAGCGGCCCCGCGTCTCCGCCCTCGCGAGGTGAGCGCGCGTGTAATGTTTTTGATTCTGCTCCGTAAGGGTTTGTGATTGGTTAGGGTTTCGGTTGCGTGGATAGGTTGTCGGCCGCTTTGCGGCTGGGTGAATTTGAAACCTTAGCTTAGTTTGGTTCGATTGAAATGACCGGTGGGGAAGTATTAGTGAAATTTAAACTGAAAGAATTTACTCTGTGCTTCTTCAGAACATGTATTAAACTCTGTGATTTGATTGGTTAATTGTGGATTCGTCGTGGTTGGGGATCAGGGATCAACCGGGTCAGTATTTGTGAGTTTTCTTAGATTGTTCTCCTGATGCACAGATAAGTTTTGTTGTGCCTTTCACTGGATGGATGGATGCATGTGCAGATCGTGTGCTTAGTTGCACAAATCATGGTCTAGTAAACAGGGTTGCATACTTGCATAAGAAACTGATACATGCTAGAGATTAATCAAACTGTAGCTTAATTGATATTCCTTTATTTTCATAGATGCTGGTAGATGATAGATGCACATGCTTTTTTTTCTTATGTCTTTTAAATCTGAGAAGCCATTGCAATGCAAGCTTTGGTGTTCTTCTTCCTCCTCTGTATTCTTTCATGTTTTTCCTGCATAACAATGGAAGCAAAGGACAATGTATGCTACTCTTTGCACTGAAACTGTAGGGATTAGTGGCTCTCTTCATGCATTGAAATTACTGAACACTTGCTTGTTGTTTGCAAAATCTTATTTCTGGGTAGTGCATTATTCTGGATAGGTCTGAGATACAATTGGCAATCCAGATGCCCTTGCAATGTCGAGGAGTGTTTATGTGATATCTTAGACAATGCTGGAGTGATTATCTTCAAGGGAGAGATGAAAGGTATAACACTGAAAGTCCTAGTGGTTTTGTATGCATTACTATTATGCAGTAGGAATAGTAAGAAACTATCTGCAATAGGGAATAGGTGAAACTCAATTCCATAATATCAGCAATGGTTAAAGTTGTGCTAATCCATGCTTGTGCTGAACAATTAGAATGATATGTATTTCCATGTTGCAGGTTCTGCCATCACTGGACAACAGGAAAGGAGTGCACCGATCTGTGGCCGAGGATTGCTAGTGCGGCAAATGCGATGATCTGTCTAAGGGAAGCAACTAGTTGAAGTTTGTTCGATAGCATTTCCTTGTGTTCAAGAAGAGAGAGTTCTTAGCATCTAGACTAGATGAACTTTTGATGGCCCCAAAGATGTTTGCCTGATGGGGCTGTGCTAGGAGATTCTATTCACTATCCTTCTGGATCAACTTGTCAAGCAATCAGAAATAAATGCTGGGAAAATGTCATTGGCTTATTCTCTTACACTCTCTAGGGCAAGATTATCTACTGATCTGTGTTTTAGTCTGAACTGCAGTCTCTAAAGATATCGAGTTTGAACTACTAAAGAGCAAGTTTTTTGTTTGATTTAGCTGATTAAAGAGCAAATTGATCTGTGGAAAATAGTTGTCTGCTGTCAGGTATTGTTCATCTCAAATAATGTAATACATACTGAATTGTGGTTAATTGATGGTAGAATGAGTAACTCTTCCATTTATGTTATTTTGGTTTTTATTCAATATTTTTGTAGCAACAAGCACGTGAGTTTATCGGACAGACCAGAGCACATGTGCGTAGCTGTTTATGTGACAGACCGGTCAAGCACACGTGCGTAGCGGACCTTGCTGGTTGCTGTGATTAGCCACGAAGTCCACCAGATGAAACTGAGCAGCTCGATTGTTGTAGCGGACAGTCAACCTCGGCGTGAAATGATATAACGCCAAGATCCAAAACCTCAGCGTGACACAGATAAACGCGAGGTTGGACGAAACATCCTGCGGAAGCTAAGTGCCGAACCTCGGCGTGGTTCTAGGTAACGCCGATGTCTGAGGCTCGGCGTTGGTCCCTTTAACGCCGAGCACAGGGTCCAGCGCGACGGGCGAGTCCACGCTGGAACTGATGTGGCAATCTCGGCGTTGGGTGGCCTCACGCCAATATACGTACCCTCGGCGTTAAGGGAAGCAACGCCGAGGAAACGGGTCCATTTTTGGAATATGTTTCGTCAGGAGTCCATATGTAAAAATTGTTTTCGAAAAGGGTCAAAATTGAAAAATACCACCCGGCATGGCGGCGTCCCGCCGTGAAGGCCACCGCGCCACGGGCGTAGGGAGGAGGCCGGGCGAGCCGCCGCGGGAAGGAGAAGGGCCCGCGGCCATGGGGAGGAGGCCGAGGCGGAGCTCGGGCCCCTCGGCGGAGAGGACCGGCGCGGAGCTCGGGCCCCCAGCGGGGAGGATCGGCAGAGAGGGCCGGCGCGGAGCTCGGACTCCCCTCACTAGGCCAGGCAGTAGGTGGCGCAGAGAGGTGGTAGAAGGAAGAAGAGGTGGAGGAGGCCTCCGCGTCGGCCAGGGAGGGAGGGAGGGAGGCGCTTGCCGGCCGGGGAAGGGAGGGAGGCGCTGCCCGTCGGCGGATCGAACGAGAGAAAGAGGGAGAGATGGGGAGGGAGAGGGACCTGGAGGTAGAAGATAAGGTTTCAATTTTTCTGTTTTGCCCCTTGATTTTTCTAATAATTATATTTAGTCCCTAAAACTTCTATTTTCTTACATTATAATCCCTAAAACTTATATTTCGTCACATTTTAGTCCTTAAAAAAGGTAACAACTGAATTTTTTTTATCAAAGATGGAGTTGGAGTTGGATGAATAAAATATATGATTCTTGAAATATGTTTGTTAATCTAGAATTTATATTCAATGATCTTTTCAATTTATTTATATGAAATTACATTTTATAATGAGGGTTAAACGCAAAACGATCATCTTCATCTCATTCCTGTGTTTTCAATCCTACGTTCCAAACGATCATCTTCATCTCATTCCTGTATTTTTCATTCCTCTGTTTTGCCATAAACGCTACATATCATTCCTGTGTTTCCTTTCATTCCTCCATTTTCCATTCCTTCGTTCCAAACAGGGACTTAATTGGTGACTTGGTGTACTACGAGGATGACATCATTCATATATACTTTCATGAATATAAGCAAGTGCAAAGCAAAAGCCTTAGACTAGACTGTTACTGTAATATTCTTTTCATGTAAGACCTTTATCATTGTTGGAACCTTTTATGTTGTAATCTATTCAAGTTTCGAACTACTTTTTGAGTAGAAGTTATATGAACCTTTTTAAATATGTTATTGTACTTTTAATTATTTTATATCGTACCGTTACCGAGTTACTATTGGATTATACCATATTGGATTTAGAAATTTTTTATCAGAACTACCCAAAGTTTGAATCCTGGGTCTGCTCTCAAGGCCAGTGTGAAATCTGATATGAGTTAGCTTACTCATCATCTTTCGTCAACAATTGGTATTTTTATCATTATCAGTTGAGTTTATCATCCATGGCACTAAAAGCTACGCCGCACCTTGTCCTCATGTCATCAATCAACGGAAAGGCTGCTCAAAATAAACAAAATGGATCGCAAAGAACAGCTTGGATCGCCTACAAATGCCTGCCACGGTCATGTCGAGGAGGTCCTCTTCGTCATAGCAGGTGTGAGCCCCATGGTAGATGACATCGAACTGCGTCGGGTCCTCGTCAGTCTGCCGCACCTGCATCGTCACCAAGCATCCTTGCGACAGGTGTTGCGTGCACCGGTAGTAGCAAATTTTGCACATAATAATGCAGGTCAGGCATAGTAGTTTCTAAGCTGTAACTGTGAAATTTGCCGCTAGAAAAGAAGATTCTAATTGTGAAGTTTCAATTCTAAGCATGGAGCAAAAATATATAATGTTATGAAATATGGTGTCAAATATATATGAATCTTTTGAGCCCATGTTCCATCCTGGAGCAAAAATAGACGTTAAATTTTTTTGGTACAAAATTCTCATTTGTAAATAACTCCGCAAAAACTCTTTATGGAGTATTTATAGTTATTGTTTGGATACGATAATCTAGCCTTGGATCTTTTAAAATAAAGAGAATATACTTCATGGAGTGCTCCTAATTTGATTGCTGGATTATATTATGGCTTCACCTTTTGTGGTTTATTGCATCGCTTAATTTGTAGCCTTATGGTTGACATCCTGGGTCTTCCACTGCTCATGAGAAACACACATATGCAGCTAAAGCTCTAGAAGGAAAACCCAAAACATCTCCCGCCGAGATGCTCCGACCTTGGTTGCTTGGATCCATGAATCTTTCCTTGTGTCCATACTTTTCCCATTTAAAGCCGTCATCCCAGTCGTCACCCAAGCACACCCTCACATGTTGCTCCATTTTCACCTTTGCCTTCGCGGCCTCTTCTTAATAACCTTCCTGTGTGAACCAATAAAGATATACCAAATGACAAAGATAATGTGGAATGGGTCGCATGAGTTTGCAAAAAAAATTATCGGAGGAAAAATATGTCTTGATAGTGTATTTATTTATTTTATTGATGTTAGTATATTTTTCTAAAAAATGGTCAAAGTTAGAGAACTTCGACACGGGACAAAACTAAAACATCTTATATTCCGTACCTGGTAGGTTGTTCAGCATTGCTAGTGGAACACGGATGTGCCATTCTTCCCTGCAATTTTTTTTATACCGGTGTCATATGAATGTCAGGTTAATTCCTTACAGAAGAAAGGGATTGTCTGACTAGCACCACGATATTCGCTTCTAGTGGTCACATTTTAATTTTGTTACACATTTTAATTTTGTTAACATGCATGCAACTTCCTTAATTTTACAAAAAAAGAGAGTATTTTTAGGTGATTGGCATTAAAGGTGTTGCAAAATCTAGGTATTTTAGAGGAGTTCAACACTTGAATTTCTAACTACACTTCTACTAGGAGATTACACCAAAAAATCAATGCAACTTTAAATAAAACTAAACTATAAATCCAGTATAAAGTGAAAATAACTAGAAATTCAAGCACCAGACATCTTAAATACACCTGAATTTTGTTTTCTTCCCTTTTTATATACTTAGGAAAAATTAAGGGGAGAAAAAGTGAAAGGAATAATTCAAGTGTTGCAAGAAAAGCTAACACCCTGGTGTCATATAGCAATCCCAAAAAGAAGTATGACTAGGAACATGTCAATTAATCCCAATTTTCTATTGGTAATGGATATATAATTACTGAAAGTTGTAAACCTAGGTTAAACTCGTTTGACAAGATGCTATTTTTTTTTATCCTTTTAGTTATTTGAAACGGAGCAATTGGATTCAAATCACTTATAGTTGGTTCAAAACGAAATTAAATCATACAATATCAATATCAAGTCCCGGTCCCGTCAAGTTTTTAGATAATGAAGGAAAGTTCTAGATTCAAACATCTCGTTCCCAAAGATGCATCAGACCACAATTATTACAAAGAAGTAACTACCTCCACAAGGTGAGGTATATATATCCCATCATATTCAAATTAATGTACTTTGTTTTGTTCCATCATTGTGGTGCTGAAATAATAGTCACATTTATTTTTTATGGCGACCTTACCTCTCTGTTGTTGCTGCATGCTGCCCCTACTGATGTGAGCATCTCGATAATTTGACGTGTTGTTGGCCTTTCTGCCCGATCAAGTTTCACGCAGAGTAGACCGGTCTTAATGCACTTTGTTATTTGTTGGCAACAATCAAATTTTCGGGGTGTATACCCTGGTGCTTTATCCAGCCTTTTTTTCCAGTTGTCAAGTACCTGTGAAACCAGATTACAAGCCTAGAATGTTACTACTAGCAATGGAAAAATGTAATAGCATATCTATGGAAAAACTGGCCTCCTTGAAAGTTGAAAAATAATTTACTCACAAGCTCAATGAACTCCTGGGGTGATGTTTCGACATTATCTGGGTAGTGCTTGTCTCCTGTCATTATTTGTATGATTATTACTCCCAAACTGAATATATCTAACTTCTTTGTGATTATACCTCTGTTTAAGTATTCTGGTGACATGTAACCCCTATATCGCAACATGAGTGGGTCAAATTTGAACCCTTGTGAGAAATGTAAACAAAAAGGCTTTTGGTGATGACAAAAAAAAAAAAGAATCCGAGATGCATCTGACTTACAATGTTCCATATTGATTTTTTGTGATTGTTCGAGTTTGTAGCTCACCGAAGAGCCTCGACAAACCGAAGTCAGCAATTTTTGGCACCATGTCATCAGTAAGCAATATGTTAGCAGGTTTTAGGTCCCTATGAATAATAGGTGTACTAGCTTGCCATTCCTCATGAAGATAGTGTAAACCATAGCAAATACCCCTAATAATTTTGTAGCGCGTGTCCCAATCAAGTCCAGAAGATGCATCTGCAATTATAATTATAATACGCTATATCTGAAATAAGTCAGCATATGAAGCTATATCTGAAATAAAATATAGTTGTTCTCTGGATAGGATGCGAATAATAGGATTCTAACCACATAAAGTACCCTACACCCATGATATATTGATATTGGATCAACATACCTGATAGATGCTTGCAAAGGCTTCCTTTAGGCAGGTACTCCAAGCAAAGTAACCTTTCTGACTTTTCAGCACAAATGTATTTCCCATTGTGCATTACAAGTTCTTTCTCTGTTTCAGAACAGTATCCCACAAGTTGCACTATGTTTGGATGTTTAAGCTTCATGAGATGACCAGCTTCATTCTCATACTGCTTATCCTGAATTCCTTGCACTGTCCACGTAAGCTTCTTCACAGCAATTACAACCCCGTTTTGTAGCACTCCCTGTTTATAGTTTAAACTCTGTTATTGATACAGTTTCTTGATAAAAGTTTTGTTATGGAATATATATGACTCAATCTTACCTTATAAACCCTACCAAAACCACCTTGGCAAAGTAGTCGCTCATCAGAGAAATCATTTGTGATTTCTCTCAAATCTTTTAGTGACAGACTCCTCAGATTTGAAGGTTTGTCGTGTAATATGCCCTGCAGCTCCCCCTCAAGCGGCAGGACCTTTGCTCCGCCGAGGGCAGGGGACCCGGCCGTTGAGAACCTCCTGATCAAAATTTCAATAATTGATCAGATTGACTGGAACTAAACACATCCTGTATTACAAATTAGAAGTCTATTTATACACCCGAAAAGGCAACACACTATTTATATCGACTATTCATTGTAGTAAAATTTTGGTTATCAAGCAAACTACAGTTATCCTTTTCCTCATCTGGTCCAGTAACACGAAAAAAATTGTATGAAATCTCAGTAACTAAAATAACAAGAATAACATCACAAGACATGGTAAATCCAACAACCAAGCAGAAAAGGCGAGGAAAAACACACCTGAGAGCAGCACCGGCGAGCGTCGCCCCGCGGGCGATGGGCACGGCCTGGAGGTCCCATTCGGCCTCCATGGTTGGGTGGTAGACCTTGCAGCGGAGGTAGGTGGCGCACGCAGCTGTACCGACGGCCCAGACCTTGCCGGCCCCGAACCGCCTCAGCAACCGTGCCATCTCTGACACCACCGCCTTGCCCCCGTCCGACGCTGCAGCTGCCGGCCCATCCACCAGCCACTTGAGGTCTCCAAGATCAAGAACCACGGCGCCGTGGTCCGCGACGAGCATCTCAACCACCGCGGCCAGGTCTCCGATCCTCGCCGCCAAAGCTGCCTTATCGCCGGCGAGCTCCCCCTCGAGTGGCAGGACCTTGGCTCCGGTGAGGATAGGGGACCCTGCCGTCGGGATCCTCCTGACCACCTCCTTCAGCACCGCGTCAGGCCCGGCGTCGCCCACGAGCACTGGGTTCCGGCGCGCCGGCTTGAGCATGACGTCGAGCACCTTGCGCGCGTCGTCCCCGCCACCGCCGCCGGCGGCCGCCAGGACCAGGCGCGGGTTGATGTAAGCGTTGGGAACGCCGAGGCGAGGGAGAGGAGAGGGGGACGGGGAGAGGGGCGTAGCCGCGGCGACCGTCGGGGATAAGACGGCGACGGCGGCGGAGGGCGCCGCCGGCGACGGCGAGGAGAGCGGCTGCTCGATGGCGGACTTGACGGAAGAGGACGAGAAGGATGCGTCGCGCATGACGCGGGAGACGGAGGGGTCGTCGAGGATGGAAAGCACGAGCTGCTCGTGCTCGACCTTGACGGCGAGTGGCGGGTGCTGCGCGGCCTCGGGGCATCCCCGCCGCTGCTGCGCCTGCGCGCGCTTGATCGCGGCGAAGAGCGCGTTGGACACCGGCGGCCCCGCCCCCTGCGCCGCCGCGGCGGCCGCCGAGGCCGCTGCCGGAATCCTGTCGAGCGCCACCTTGAAACAGAGCTCGAGGGCGCGTACATGCAGCGGGTGCGCGCCGGCGCCACCGCCACCGGCTTTGGCGCGGGCGCAGGCCTGGAGCAGCAGCCCCGCCGGGTCCGCGAGGAGCGCGGCGGCGACGTGGAGCGGCGTGGTCTGGGCGTGTCCCAGGCGCGCGGCCTCGTCGACGGCCCGCGCCAGCACCGCCGCTGCCTCCGGCGTGAGCGTCTGCTGGATGGTGCTGAGATCCGCCCTCATCGCCGCCGCGCGCCGCTCATCAATCGATCAGGGGACCCCGGGAAAGAAAAAAAAATGCTCCTTTGGCTCGCCGGGTTAAGTGAACTAGTAGTATACCTACTACCTGGCCTGTCGGTGCCCCCGGAGGCGGCGGAGGGTGGAAAAGGGGGAGGCTTGGAGGGGAGCGTCGCCGCGCCGGAGCGGAGGCGGGAGGCGGGAGGCGTAGGTTCGAGACGAGGAGGGAGCAGGGAGGAGGAACTGAGGTGCGGTCGCGTACTCTTGAACTTGGATACGCCTACCATGCAGCTTATTATGTCTACCACGTAGGAGTAGTAGTTTTGTTTTGTGAGTAGGCGAACACTTTCACATATGATCGATAAGGAAAAAAAATCTAATCTTGTTGTTATAACTTGTGACTGTACGATTTCACCAAAACAGGATAACTTGTACAACAGAACACAAAACAAATTGTGAACATATACAAACTTGATCTGTCACGTGTTTCCATTGGAAAAGAGAGCAAAAAAAAGAAAAAGAAAAAGCTAAACCGGCCAAGAAGATAAATTGGTGTGTATTTCATATATGCATAGAAATAATTCACACCCAATCTTTCTTGTGTATATGTGAAATAAATTATTACGGCTTTCGACCGCATGCAAGTCTTCTCAGGGTAGGACTTCACCTTTTGAGATTACGACAATGTATTTGTATGAATCAGAAATTTTTAATCTTTTTGTTGAAAATATACCTTTTATTGCTTAGCTGAGCCAAGACTTTTATTTATCATTTTCGTATGTCTATCCTAATTAGACTCATCTAGGAGAGGAGCATTTTGGATTAGGAGCTAGTCCATATTATCGAAAGAGGAAGAACAGAAAAGCTTGAAGGAAGGAAGTCGAAGGCTAGACATAACAGCCCTGGAAGTGTTCAACAAATCTGGGTGGAATGTTTTGAAGAGAATCAAGAATTAGTCTGGCAGTAGGAGGCCTTGTTTTTTTCTTGATTTTTGTATCTTTGGGATTTTTCCTCTGGTGACAGTGGCTTAGTACCGCTGGGATGTTATGTTTGTGTGGCTGTAGGCGATCAAACTTTGATTGATGAGGATGGGTTTAACTTTAATCCTATTTCTAAAAGAAATTAGACTCATCTAGGAGACAGTTCCATCTTCTTGGAGACGAACCAATACAATCGGTCAATATTTCTCATGAACTCCAAATAATGTTGTTACACTACTGGAAAAATATAGCTTCAGGGATCAAGGCAACAAACTTCTGCCGGAAGGAGGCCAGCTATCCTCGCTCCAGGTCCCTTGAGAGTTCATTAGATTTTTAGAGTCACGAAAAAGGTGGCCGGCGATCGTCCTCTCCTTCAAGGGCCGGCTTTATTTCCAGGACGCGGTTGCCTGCTTGACCAGAACAAAGTGTGGTTGTCGGCGGCCGAAAGGGGGTTAGTGGGTAATCATAGTTTTTCTTTTAAAAGAGGGGCCAGATACAATGCAAAAGTTGGCAAGAAAAGATTCTCCAGAAGAGGCGCACTACTACGTACTGCTCAGAAGTGGATTACCACCGTACTAAACAAGAATAGAATCATATAGATCGACCACTTAAATCACTACATCACCTCGGAAAGCCCCAGCAGGGGACGGGATCGAATTACCCGCGGGCAATGGCGCCCCAAAGTGCTGAAAGGCTCAATGAAGGACGTTGGGGCCGGGTACAGGATGGCATACCCCATTGGCAGTTTACGTGCTCCATGTCCAAGTTCTCAGCATGCACAAGACGTCAGAAACAACTCAACTAACAAGGATAGATCGATGCTCGCAAAAAGGCCACGGTAATAATAATCAGCTGAAAGTTAAAGGGAACTTTCGGATGTCTGTAACTGTAATCCGGCGTGCTTTCTCAACCTTTCTGGATATCCTTGTTGAGCAAGTTAAGTTACATGAACGGATACGGCAATATATATACTTGTACAAGTTTTAGTATCCCAACCCTACATACGGCATACTAAAAGTTTCCAGGGCACGCGTAGTGCAGAATAAGGTGAATTCCGAGACGAAGACGGCAGCAGCAGCCAGAGGTGGACGAGAGGATCAGGTGATCGATGGCGACTGGCGAGTAGTAGCGGCAGCTGCCTGGAGCGCGTGGGCCTCGGAGTCGTCGTCGGCGCCGCGTACGGCCTAGCCGCCGGTAACTTAACCCCTGCTGGCCGGCCTGGCCTCGATCTTCTTCCTCTCTAAAACCTCTCAATGAAACCCTAGCTGCTGATCATCCGTGGTTTGACGGTTCGCGTCTGGCGTTGTATCGAGTTTGTTATGGCCAAATTGCTTGACCTTTAAGAAGTGTTTAATTTGTTCATTGCTGGCGGTCTGGATGACTGGATGCCGTGGTTTAGGTAGCAGCCACAACACAAACCAGGACAGATCGATCGAGTAGCATTCTTTTTCTCTGGTTCTTCCCTGATGGGCTATAACTCTTATATTTAATATGCATCTACAAAAGCATACAAGAGACTCATGGGGCATGTGGATGTTCATCCTATTTTCAGCTGGTTGTGGAAATCTTCTTCTCAACCAAAGCACAAAGTTTTCTTTTGGTTGCTTTTGCAAGATCGGCTCAGCACGAGAGACATCTTAAGAAGGAAGAACATGGCATTGCCATTGTATAACTGTGTGCATTGCACTAGTGCAGAGGTTGAGACCCTGAAGCACTTGTTCCCTGACTGTGATTTTGCTAGAGATTGTTGGCAAATTTTGCATCTGAATATTCTGGACACTGATGATCCCTTTCAAATTCTGGCAAGTTTCAAACAGCAGCTGACAGTGCCTTTTTATATGGAAATTATCATTTTAATGTGCTGGACTATTTGGATGTCTCGGAATGATTTGATTTTCAAGAACATAGCTCCAAGGTTGGACAGCAGTAAGATGTTTTTCAAGAGAAGTTTTGCACTGATGTTGCATCGGGCGAAGAAAGTGTACTTTCCTCATACTAGAACAATGGCTAGATAATCTGTAGTACTTGCCTCCCTCTCTTTCTGCTTGTACATAATTCTTTGTAAACCTTTGCTTATTTTATCAATACATAATCAGTAGGGGAACCCCTCCTGTTTCATCAAAAAAAAATGCAATTGCTGATCTCAACATGTTTTTCGATAAAGGATATTTTATTAAATCCAAGCTAGGTTTTTACGTCGAGCTGATACAAATTCCTATACCAAACTTTGAATATCAGAAACTAAATAGCATTCCCCGCCCCCCCCCCCCCCCCCCCCCTCCCTCCTGCTGCCATGCATATGAATAGGATATTAGCATATGATGACTACCAAGTTTAGTATTTTGACTATATTTTTCCTTCATTCTGCGCACAGGTGCTTGCCATGGAACTTTTGAGGCATACAAACGCAAGGTTCACATGTATACACGTTTCCTTTGATCCTTTCTTATTTCAAACTGCTTTGTGGTAGTTCTTCCATTTGACTCCCTTTCGATATTTCGTTTCGTACTGGAATTATTGGTGGACAACGTTCTTAAGTCACCATTGTACTGTGTAATTCGCAAAAAAAATAATATAAAGGAAATAATAAATTGATCGTCCTATTTTTCATAAAAAAAGAATCATCATCCTATTCTTCCAAGCACAAAAATATTTGTCTTATATACTCAGCATAACACTACTACTAATACCATGGTACCACCTCATTTGTCCATCAAACTCATGGCACAATGTAGCATTAATTGTTTTAAATTACAAGAGAAAACATTTCTCAAATAAAAGTTCACTGTTCAAAGTTGTTTCTAGGGCTATTGTCAGTGATAATCAATATATTGTTATGTTTCACAGATCCCTGGGTTGCTAAAGATCATTCATTGGACAAACCACTCTTCTTGCAGCCGTAGCTGGCGGGATTTTCTTGGGGTCTGGCTGCTTGATCCACTGTGGAGATCGCTACTAGTTCGGGTCCTCCTTTCTTTGAACACTATTCATTCAACGGGCTTCAGAGGAAGATATATTTTGAGCACTTAATATAATTCCCTGGGTGACCTTCAGAGGACCCGTCTGTGAAAACATTTGTCAACGTTTATGTACAATTTAACAGCTAATAGCTAGCTTAGGGATGAAAAGAACAATCAGGTTATATGATCTTTGATATGATGGTGCTAGTTTCGGTGTGGAAATAAAATCCATGTTCATCTGTACGTCGGAAACAATGTCGAGAGAAATTTCATGGATCGATGATAGCCTGAAAATACAGCGAAAAACAGCAGAGATCGTGGTTCCCACGGTGTTTAATTTCCTATTATTTTCCCTACGTCTGGTGACGCTTTTCCTCCTCTCGTTTCCTTCGTCCCGTGATGGGGACAACACTGAACCACCATAATTTTTATATTTGGTGATCCTTGGCGAAATGGCGAGCCTGCAGTTGCTTTCGTTCGCGAGACTACTGGCAGGAGACTTGTCTACTCTGCCACGCGCCCAAGCTTTCTGTTCAGCTATGCCAAGTTCTAATGCAGGTACGCATGCTTTAAGCCACTTGAAAGATTTTGGGTGCCATGCATCAGAATTCTTTTGCTGGTTACCTTTTTTTCCCTTCGATCTGCATACTGGCTGGTGGTAGGTTTAAATGTAATTTGCTCATTTTTGGTGTCTTTCTCTTCTTAATGGGCCAGAATTACAATTTGTTTTCAGTGAAATGTCACAAAACTTCTGGCACAGGAAATGTGGCGTCGATCAGTTACCAGAATTCTACCTGAAGGAACATAGCGTTAAAAAAAAATCACCAGAATCTCTTTTCCTTTCTTCCCGAAAAACACAAACATGGAATGTCACTGTAGGCTGTTGGCTGAATCATTTTTTTTTTAAAACAAACCAAGCAAGATAGGTTCCTTTGGTGGAATCTGCCCACCAAGGTTCGAATTCTCGACCCGGCACTGGTGCTCGCATTTTCCTGGATTTATTCCAGGATTTTACTGGTGTTATTCTTTCAGTGGTAGTCGATGTGCCCGTCGATAGCGAGACGCCAGTGGTGACTTCGTCAATCTTGAGGATTTGCCGGCTCAGTCTTTCAGAGGTGCTCATAGAAGTAGAGTTGCATGTGTTCGTAGGGGCGAGTGTGTGTACGTGTGTGTGAATGTCTGCGTTTGTACTATGTGATTCGAAATAAAACAATAACAACACTAGCCGGTTGGTTCGGGGGCATCAGCCGGGCTTTCGCACCACCCTCGCCCTGGCTAGGCGGCCGAGCACACCGCAGCCCTGCGTTGCCCGACGCTGCCACAAAGCCGGGTCAGGGCAGCCCCGGGCGTCCCCGCAGATCTCACGCTTGCACCGACTGCCGCCCCTCGTAGATCCAGCCTCGGGTGCACCGGATCCACCGGCCCGGATCGCCACTGCCACCGCCAGGGCTCGACGTCGTAGTGGAGTGGCATTGAGGCCCCACTGGCCGCCACCACCTTCCTATTAGACGCCCCGGCTTCCGATGACGGCGAGGTGGAGAGGAGACTGGGAGGAAGGTGGCGGCGGCCGAGAGATGGGGCAATCCGGCCTAGAGGAGAGGACACGGATCACACTAGCTAAGAGAAAAGGATTATTATTTATTGTTTGCTGAATCACGTGCCGAATAACGAGGCACACTATAATTTATATTCTCACCAAACATGGTCAAACAATTTCGATAGCCCATTATGTGGCAATAATACATGAACATCATTCAAAGTTTTAAAACGCTGCAAGCTAGTCACCAATAGCAAGCTGAAAACTGAATGAAAAAATATCTTCACTATACACATCTCCAACAACATTTACTTTCGATCTCGTCAGTTAGCTTGTGCTAGCCATTCCCCACAGGGCATCTTCAGATTGCCTAGATTATTTGCTTCGGAAATCAACATGTCTGACACGATACTAATTAGAGCAGCTACAACTTTCTTGTCTTCTATTTTGTCAGGCAAGTTGGCACCTCTGAATATTTTGTTGCAACTGCTTGAAAGATTACCGGTGGACAGCAAAGCCTTCCCCTAAGCAATGTTGGGGTCATCATTATCTTTCGAGGTGTGCTCGCGGTGGTAGGTGACGTTTGAGGAGCGTCGGGTCCTCGTTGGCGCGAAGAGAGAAAAGGAAAGACCCTGAAGCACAGTACAGTAGTCCTAGTAGCTCCAGAGTCGTACTTCGGCAATGTTGTCGTCGCAGAACGCCGTGACTGTGGACGGTGGCTCCACGAGCATGGCCTGCGCCATGCTCGCGTAGTACAAGTCCCAGCTCATCATGTCACCACCGAGCAAGTCCATTTGGAACAGCGAGTCCTCGGTGGCCGAAGGGGCTTCCTCGTCGGCATCGTTGGCGGGAGAGGACGGCGTCGACGACGTGGCCGAGCGCTCCTCCCTTCTGGGAGTGGCCGACGCATGGTCCTCCTCGGCGCGCTGCACCTGCTTCTTTGCCAAGCATCCCTGGGAGTGGCGGCGGTGCGTGCACTGGTAGTAGGCCCTGAACAATTTGCACCACGCATGTCGTCAGGCACAGAGTTTATAAACAGCAGCAATTGCGAATCTTGCGACATGAAAAGGCGACATGTTAATTCAGATTCGGAGCAAGATGAGCAAGAAAAGTTATTTGGAACAAAGGCTAGGACTTGTGATTATTCCACATGCGAGAAACAAACACACACACACACACTACGCTATGAAAACAAACCAAAATTGTCTTCCATGGAAATGGACCAACCTTGGGTGCTTGGCTCCAAGAATCTTCTTCCTGCGCTGCACCTTCCTCTTCTTCAGCGCCTTCCTGGGACCACTCAACAAATTTACATTTTAATTTGAACAAAACTAGAATACACACCTTATATTTTGGTACGGAGGGATTACAACATGAGGTTGAGACGAACTGTTGATTGTACAATGGTGTACCTGGTGTGTTGATCATCATTGTTACTGGAAAGCAGATGTGTCAATTGTCCCTGCATTTTTTTAAACCGGAATGTCATAAGCATATCAGCTGAATTAATTAGAAAGGAAAGGGACAAAATAGCACCCAGGTATTGGCTTCTACTCCCTCCGTCCCAAACTACTTATCAGAATTAAATGTTGCACATCTTGATAATTTAAAGTCCCATCACCTTTTCATATTATGGAAAAAATTCTGGCTTCAAATATCTCCTTCGAAAGATGCATTTGACCACAGTTATTACAAAAAGGTAGCTTACATATACAAGTTGAGGCGCATGTCCCTTCATCTAAAAATAAATAGATGTATCTGTTTCATTCCATCACTATTTTGGTGCAATGAAATAATACCCAGTTACCCACACTTAATTTTCTTGATGACCTTACCTCGCTCTTGTTACAGCATTCTGCACCACCTAATGTGAGCATCTCAATAATTTGTCGTGTTGTTGGCCTTTCCGCCTGATCAAATCTCACGCAGAGTAGACCAATCTCAATGCACCTTCTTATTTGTTGGCAATAAAATTCTGGGGATATATACCCCGGTACCTTTTCCAGCCTATTTCTCCAATTCTTAAGCACCTGCGAAACCAGGTCACAAATTAAAATTTTAGTACTATTGTCCAAAGGAAGAATCTGATATCATATCTTCGGAAAAGGGGCATCTGCCTTGAGACTTGAAAATTGAAAATAATTTACTTACAAGCTCAATGAATTCCTAAGATGATGTTTCGACCTTATCAGGATAGTGCTTGTCTCCCGTCAGTATCTCTATGATTATTACACCCAAACTGAAGATATCTAACTTCTTTGTGATTATACCTATGTTTAAGTATTCCGGTGACATGTAACCCCTGTATCACAACAAGAGTGGGGCTTTTGTGAAATGTAAACAGACAGGCATTTGGTTATGACAAAAAAAAAAGAATCTGAGATGCATCTAATAACTTACAATGTTCCATAATGATTTTTTGTGATTGTTCGGGTTTGTAGCTCACCGAAGAGCCTTGAGAGACCAAAGTCAGCAATTTTCGGCACCATATTATCATCGAGCAATATGTTTGCAGGTTTTAGGTCTCTATGAACAATAAGGGTACTAGCTTGCCACTCTTCATGAAGATAATGTAAACCATAGCAAATACCCTTAATAATTTTGTAGCGTGTATACCAATCAAGTCCAGAAGATGCATCTGCACACAACAGGAATTACAACAGTTGCTGAGAGTTTCCTGCAAATGGCCGCGGGGGAGCATTTTAGGTATTATTTTGGGCCTAATGGCCGAAGGTGATTAGGTCTTGTATGTGACTTTGCTGAGAGATAACGTGAATCAAGGGCGGCCAGTTACTGACCAACAATTGTGACGAGATGGAGATTAGTGGGTGAAATGACTAGCCCCCATCAGGCCACTTCAATAGAACCCTAGACAAAAGTCCCGAATCTTGTAGTGGCAATTATAATACATCTGATGTTGTATCTGAAATAAAATATAGTTGTTGATCTCTTGATAATAGTATGTGTGTAGGAACTAAATTCTAACCATATAAATTTTAAATCTATATATGTTCGAACTTCAAATAAAGGAATTAGAACACGATACACCCATGACATTGGATTGCCACACCTGAAAGATGCCTGCAAAGGGGTGTGGGGGGCGGGCAGATGTGAAACGACGTGGTGCACTACACCCTAAATTACCGTGCGGTGATAACCATGCTTGCGCACACACGTGGCGGTGTGGGGCCCTACTGTCAATGACAGGCGGCGCCTACCGCATTAATTGCGGACGCCCGCCGCGCCATCGGGTGATCTGTCCCCTCCTACCCTATAAAAGTAGGAGACGAGGGAGAAAGGATTGTTACCTTAGCTATTTGCAAGCGCCGCTCCCCCTTCGCCTTCTCTGCCACCGCAAGCTCCGGCACTTCGAACCCGTGTGCACGCACATCCACTCCATTCCGCTTACGCACTCGTTTCCTCCGCCCGCACGACACCATGATCAGGATCCTGGAGGCCGCTCCGTGGCCCCGGTCGTCAGTGGACCTGCAGACCATGGAGGGGCTCGTTCTTGGTAGGCAACTGGCGCCAGTTGGCGATGAGGCGAACCCGGCATGGGTAATCCCGCCGGTGTCACACCGGGAGCCGACCCCACCACCGGGTTACGTCGTGAGCCTCGTGCGGCTGCACGAGCATGGGTTCAACGCCCCCGCAAGCAAGTTCATGCGGGGGTTGTGCTACCACTACGGGGTGGAGCTCCACAACTTCGCCCCCAATGCCATCTCGTAGGCGGCGTCCTTCGTCGCCATCTGCGAGGGGTTCCTGGGGATCGAGGCGCACTAGGACCTGTGAGTTCATCTCTTCCGGGGTGAACTCCATACGGTCGCCACCGCGGAGAGAAAGAAGCGCAGGGTTGTCCGTGCCGGCGGCCTCATGTTCCCGGCGCGCGAGTCTAGGAGGCATCTCTACCCGCCCTGCACGATGGCATCGAACAACTCCGACTAGGAGAAGGGGTGGTTCTATCTGCGCAACGACGGCGCCGGGCTCCCGCCGTACACCGGGAAGGTGCTGACGGCGAAGCCGAATACGTGGTCGCACGGGGTGTCACCTCTGGCGAGGCAGACAAAGCTCGAGCCCCTCACTGACGCCCTCAGCAAGCTGGTCAACGCCGTGCTGACCGTGGCGGCGGCCATTGCCAACTTCTACCACCGGCAGGAGATCCCCCTCATGGAGCGGGCGCTCCCCATCTTCGCGATGAGGGGCGACGCCGATGCCGTGGCCCTGGCGAGCTCATTGCTGCTGGAGGAGCCTCTTGCCAAGGCGTATGCGGCCACCAGGGCGAGGCGCGCGGTGAATCTCAAGGTGGTGGCCCATAGCGACGACGACTTGTGGTCGTTTGCAATGTGCCCAGACCCGGGCCATCGCGAGTTGGTAAGATCCGATTATTTGCCCCGTTCGCTTCGTTCTGGTGCTTGATTTGATCGTGATTGTGATGACAGGGGGTGCGCCTCAACGTCCCCACCTCGGATCCCTCACGCCCAGGTCTCATGCTGTGAATCGCGCCAGGCAACAGAGGCAGAAGGACAAGGCGGACCGGGCGAGGGCAAGGAAGACGAGGAGGCAGGAGCGCAATGACGCGTACAACAAGGAGTACCGGCGGCGGGAGCAGCGGGGCCTCTCCCCCGCCGGAACCGATAAACTCGGATTCGGACAAGGACGGCAGCGATGGGGAGCAGACCGTCTCGGACCGGGAGGAGGGAGCACCGGCCTCGACGTCAGGGGGCGAGGGGGCCCTCGCTGCGCCCGCTTCCGCGGCAGGCCTGGGGTCCCTCGACGAAGGCGCGTCGTCGAGGGCGCCTATTGATTCGGGGGACGTGCCCCCTGACGCCCCGAAGAAACACAAGCGGCGTGTCTCTGAGCTGCGGTGAGTCATGTTTCGCTCTACATGTTCTTGATATCATAGATTTGTTCGTTAACCTTTCCTTTCTGATTTTGCCAGCCGGGGGCCCGCCGTTCCGGGGCTCGCGCCCACCAAGGCGCTCAAGGTGGGGGCGTCGGATGCACCGCGCACAACAAGGCCTCGTTCGACGAGGACATCACGCTCGGCAGTGACGGCCGTGGTGACGACGCCAGTGACGGGGAGGACGCCGGGATCGGAGGTGGCGGTTACGGGATCGTTGGCGTTGGCGACCGCCGTCGGTCAGTAGAAGCGTTGGCGGAACGCCTTATCCACGAGGGTGCGTGGTGCGGCGTGGTGGCCGCACTCACCAGTGTGGACGTCCTGAATCAACTCTCGTCCTTCGGGGATAGAGATGCACCACTGCATGATCCCCGAGGTGTTGCGCTTGTATAGTTTGCCGTCAATGACGACGAAGGACTTAGCCTTCCTGGAGATTCGTCTGGCCTCAGTTCGTTCCGGGGGCAACTCCCCCCGGTCGAGCCAGGCGAGATATTCGTCTCGCCAGTCCCGCGGAGGGGGCGGGAGCTCGTCGATCTCCATCACCTTGGCTTCGTCCGCCTGGGACCTTTCGAGGTCCGAGGTCTCGAGTTCCTCATTCGAGGGGTCCTCGTCCAGGGGCTCGGCGCCCGTGGCCCTCGAGGGGCCAGCCCCTGAGACCTTGCCAGAAACCTTGGCAGGTTTGTTGAGGTCTATGGAGGGCTCAGTGAGGTCGCGGGCGAAGACGTTCAGGGGAACGGTGATTCGACCTGATGCAATCTTGGCCAGCTCGTCTGCCTCCTCGTTGTACTTGCGCGCGATGTGGTTGAGCTCGAAGCTAAAGAACTTGTCCTCGAGCTTACGTACCGCAGCGCAGTATGCCTCCATCTTCTCATTGTGGCAGCTTGCGTCCTTCATCACCTAGTCTATGACCAGTTGAGAGTCTCCCCGGATATCAAGGCGCTTGATGCCGAGCTCGATGGCGCTGAAAAGGCCGCTGAGAAGGGCCTCGTACTCCGCCATGTTGTTCGATGCGGGGAAGTGCAAGTGCACCAAGTATCACATGTGTTCTCCGAGGGGTGAAACAAAGAGCAGGCCCGCACCTGCACCCGTTTTCATCTCTGAACCATCGAAGTACATGGTCCAGCACTCAGCCTGGATCTGGGGTGTGGGCAGCTAAACGTCGGTCCATTCAGCCACGAAATCCGCCAAAACTTGTGACTTTATCACCTTGCGCGGCGCATAGGTGAGAGCTTCACCCATGAGTTCCACTAACCACTTCCCTACTACCCGAGACGTCCTGGTTGTGGACTATCTCTCCCAGGGGGAAAGACGAGACCACGGTGACAGGGTGGGCCTCGAAGTAGTGCCGCAGCTTGCGTCGCGCGAGTACCACCACGTAGAGCAGCTTCTGGATCTGTGGATATCGCATCTTGGTCTCGGACAACACTTCGCTAATGTAGTACACCAGCCTCTAGACAGGCAAAGCATGTCCCTCCTCCGTTCTCTCCACGACGATGACTGCGCTGACCACCTGGGTCGTCGCAGCTACGTAGAGATAAAGGGGCTCGCCTTCCTGGGGCGGCGTCAGTACCGGAGCGTCGGCGAGTGTCGCCTTTAGCTTGTCGAGAGCCTCCTGGGCCTTGGTGGTCCAAGAGAAGCGCTCGTTCTTCTTCAGGAGTCGATACAGGGGCAAAGCCCTTCTCACCTAGTCGTGAGATGAAGCGACTCAGAGTTGCAAGGCAGCCTAAGACCCTCTGCACCCCTTCAGATCACGGATCGGCCCCATTCGCTCGAGGGTCGATACTTTCTCTGGGTTGGGTTCAATGTCTCGCTGGGAGACGATGAAACCCAAGAGCATGCCACGCGGCACCACAAAGATGCATTTTTCGGGATTTAACTTCACCCCGTTTGCCCGGAGGCAATCGAACGTAATGCGCAAATCGTTCACCAGGTCGCCCGCCTTCCTGGATTTTACTATGATGTCATCGACATATGCCTCAACGGTCTGCCTGATGTGATCTCCGAAGACGTGGAGCATACACCGCTGGTATGTCGCCCCGACGTTTCGGAGACCAAATGGCATTGTCACGTAGCAAAACATACCAAATGGCGTGATAAAAGAGGTCGTGAGCTGGTCGGACTCTTTCATCTTGATTTGGTGATAACCGGAGTAAGCATCAAGGAAACATAATAATTCACACCCCACGGTGGAATCTACTATTTGATCGATACGTGGCAAAGGAAAAGGAACTTTGGGACATGCTTTATTTAAACTAGTGTAATCTACACACATCCTCCACTTCCCATTCTTTTTCTTAACTAGTACAGGATTAGCTAGCCACGTGGGATGGAATACCTCCTTGATGAATCCGGCCTCCAAGAGCTTGCGCAGCTCCTCTCCGATCGCCCGGCGCTTCTCCTCGTCAAATCGTCGCAGACGTTGAGACACCGGCTTGGAGTTGGGCAGGATATCAAGTGAGTGCTCGGCGACCTCCCTCGGAATGCCCGGCATGTCCGTGGGGCTCCACGCAAAGATGTCAGCGTTGGCGTGGAGAAAGTCGACGAGCACCACTTCCTATTTCGGGTCGAGGGTGGAGCTCACCCTCAACACCTTGCCCTCGGGGGTACTAGGGTCGAGGGGTACGACCTTGGTGTGCTTCACAGCCTCGAAGTTGCCGGCGTGCTTGTTGGGGGGAGTCGAGGGCCTCGTTGGCCATCTTCTCCAGGTCCGCCACCAGTGCCTCATCATGCGCGAGCTCCTCGGCGCGCTCAACACATTCGACATCGCATTCAAATGCGTGCTCGAACGATGGGCCCACAGTGATGACACCCTTCGGCCCCGGCATCTTGAGCTTGAGGTAGGTGTAATTCGGCACCACCATGAACTTGGCGTAGCATGGCCGGCCAAGGATGGCGTGGTATGCTCCCCGAAATCCCACCACCTCGAAGGTGAGGACTTCCTTGCGGAAGTTGCTGGGTGTGCCGAAGCAGACAGGCAGATCGATCTGCCCCAGTGGCTGGACTCGTTTGCCTGGCGCAACACCATGGAATGGCGACTTGCTAGGCCGCAGCTTGTCCAGGCCGATCCCCATGAGCTCCAAGGTGGAGGAGTACATGATGTTGAGGCTGCTGCCTCCGTCCATCAGCACCTTGGAGAACCGCGTGTTGCCGATGATGGGATCGACAACAAGCGAGTACTGACCCGGATTGGGGATGTGATCCGGATGATCTTCGCGGCCAAAGGAGATCGTCTCCTCCGACCAGTCGAGGTACGACGGCACGGCCGGGTGAATGGAGTAAACTTCTCGACATTCACGCCTGCGCTGTCGGGCCGTCATATCGACCGTCGGCCCCCCGAAGATGAAGAACACACTCTCCACCTTCGGGAAGCCGTCCTTGCCAATGTCACCCGCATCCTTCTTGGCGCTGTCCTCCTTCGCAGCGACCCGGTGGTAGTACTTCTTGAGCATGTAGCATTGCTCGAGGGTGTGAGCGACCGGGGTCTTGTGGTACGGGCAGGGCTTCTTCAGCATGTCGTCGAACACTCCGCCTCGAGGGGGGCCTCAAGCCCCCTTGTTGGCAGCATCGACCATGTGGACCTCGCCGGAGCCCTCGCCTTGTTCCATGGGCTTCTTGCCCTGGTTCTTCTTGCCCTTCTTGCCCTACCTCTGCTTCTTCGAGGCATCCTTGGGCTTGCTGCCCTCCGCGGGCGCATCCTATGCTCGCTTGCCCTTCTTGCCGTCGAAGATAGCCTCCACTGCCTCTTCTCCAGAGGCGTAGCTGGTGGCGATGTCGAACAGCTCGTTGACGCTGGTGGGAGGGTTCCGCCCCAACTCGCGCACGAGGTCCCGGTAAGTCGTGCCTTCCAAGAAGGCGTGCACGACCTCGGACTCACCGACGCTCGGGAGCTCGGTGCAGCGCTTAGAGAAGCACCGGATGAAGTCCCTCAAGCACTCGCCAGCTTTCTGGGAACAACTTCGAAGATCCCAAGAGTTCCCATGGCGCACGTACGCGCCCTGGAAGTTGCCCACAAACGTTCTGACCAGGTCGTCCCAGTCGTGGATTTGGTTCCCGGGCAGGTGCTCGAGCCACGTCCATGCCGAGTCTGCGAGGTGCAGCGGCAGGTTGCGGATGATCATGGCGTCGTCGGTGGAGCCGCCCAGCTGGCATGCTAGGCGGTAGTCATTGAGCCATACCTGGCAGTCCGTCTCCCCTGAGTACTTGCTTACGGTCGTAGGTTGTCAGAAGCGTGGGGGGATGGAAGCCGTGCGGATCGCCCGGCTGAACACACGCGTGCCCGGCGGCTCCGGCGTCGGGCTCCTATCTTCCCGGCTATCGTAACGGCCACCATGCCGGGGGTGGTAGCCGTGTGTAGCTGCAGCGGCGGCATCTTGCTTCTTCTTGTTCAGGACGTTGCGGGCGTCGCCATCGCTGGCTTTGTCGTGCGTATCCTGAATCCGCTCCTTGGCGGGCGTCCTCTGGTTGCCTTCGTGAACTCTGGGTGCTCGGTGCGGAGTGTGAACCGAGGCCTCCGGGTCCCTACCGCTCCCGCCAGTTTTTATGCTGGACTAGTGGCGCATGCGGGACGCGGAGCTCTCGGCTTGCTGTACCGCAGCCAACTCGATGAGGGCCTGCGCCTCGCGGCGCAGGTTGCGTCCCTCGGGCATTGAAGGTTCAGGTATGGCCCAAATCAACGTTGCCGCAGCAACGAGCTTCTGGCTGGCCCTCGCCAAGGTCGGCAGGCTGTCCACGTCAGCGTCAGCGTTGATGCGTTCGCGGGCTACGCGCCCCGCAGCGTGTGCCCCGTGTGATGAAGGGCCGGCCTGGTCTTTCCCGAGCGTGGCCTTCAGCAGTCGCACCTGCTCGTGCTCCGCGTCAAGCTTCGCCTCCAGCTCGCGGACCTGGGCTAGCTACGCGGTGCGCGCCGCATCGTGCGGTGGTGTCCCCATCGGCGGCTTTGCCACCGGATTGTTGCAAACTGCTGCGTTGCCCGCCCCTCCTCCTCCATCTTTGCCTTCGCCGATGACAACGACGAAGCACTCGCGAGTGGGATCGTAATCCCCCTCGCTAGAGTTGTCGGAGTAGGTGAGGCAGTAGTCTGCTGCGGCCTGAAACTACCTGAGAGCGTCGGGGTCCCGAAGTCCGGAGTAATCCCACTCCGGCCCCCTGCGCCTGTACTCGCGTTCCTCGCTGTCGGAGTCACGGTACGACTCGTCGGGCGAGGTAGCGATGAGGTTCCGGGTCGACATGAGGTGGTGACCCGGAAGGTCCTCGTACGCGGCCAGATCAGTGCTGACCGATGAGGAGTACGCCATGGACGTGCTGCGCATCCCATGGGGAAACTGCGACCCCGCGGCTGCGGCTTCCCCGACAGGACGCTCGGCTGTGTTTGCCGGCGGAGGTGCGTCTCCTTGCGCCGTGACGTTAGGCGGGAGCTCGCCGGCTTCGACCCGCTGAGGGGAGCTAGCGCGTGCCGCCGTTCGTCGCTCCGCGCGTGCTCACCGCGAGCACTGGCCCGAGCGCTTACGACGCCGGGGTGGCGGTGGAGCTAGCGCTGCAGCTGGTGCAGCTGATGTTCCTGGCGGTGCTACCCTAATTGCGTCCCTGTTAAGGATACACATGAGGTAGCCGTTGCCAGTTGCCTGGTACTGGATGCTCCCAAACCAGATCTCGTACCCGCCCGGGAGCTTGTCGGATTCGCCCCAGGCGGGCCTCTTCGACGTGTGCTCAGTGACGGTCACCATCGAGAGAACAGGCAGACGATCTCAGCGCAGCCCCCTACCTAACGCGCCAACTGTCGGTGTCCGGATTAGCTCCGACACCAACTAGTAATTAGCGCTGTGATCAGTCTCTCAATGGACGGTGCTAAGCTAATGGGAGACGGGGGTTTATCCTGGTTCCGGCCATGCAGCCGTACGTCCAGCAGGGTGTGCTTACGCACTGTATTAACTTGCATCGGTGGTGCCTGTAGAGGGGGGCTACAAGCAATGCAGGAGAGGAGGCGAATCCCCCAAGTCCCAACTACGATGATTGAGGCGAGTGCCAATATCGGGAGCGATGGAGTGTGGAAAGTGAAGCGAGTGCGTGTTCAAGATTCTCTGTATGTTGGCGTGTGCCTCTCCCTTTTATAGACCAAGGGAGGGCGGTTACAGTGGAGTGGTATAGTGATTGGTACAGTGGCCTCGTACTGGCAGGTATGGCGCCGGGGGTCTTGTCCTCGCACGTCCTCGCTCCTGGCGCGAGTAGGTGACGAGTTCCGGCTTCCCCGGGCGGCGTGGCGGCTCCTGTTGCTTGTCCGGGCATGACTTCGAGGGTGTGTTCATGCTGATTCGAGGGTCCGGTCGTCGAGAAGAGGACGGGAGTGGGTGGTACAGTGCTGCGGATCATCACCGGCCTGTCCGCACAGTGTGGCGCAGTCCACCGCACATCGCCAGGGATGGCGGCACAGCGTCGGGGAAGGTGGCACAGGGCCGGGGAAGGCGGCACAGGGCCGGGGATGGCCGCATGACGTCGGAGTTGGTGGAGGAGACGCGGCGCACGTCGTCCATGTGACGGCTCCGGTCAGCACGCACACCTGCGCGTCGCCCGTACACCTTTCGAGGGTGATCTCGCGCCCGTTCGAGGGCCTCGCCGCTGGGAGAGGACGAGAGCAGGTGGCACAGTGGCGTGGAATTATGCCGGCCTGTCCGCACAGTGCCGCACAGCGCCTGCACAGGGCCAGGAGTGGCCGCACAGTGGTGGTGCCAGGCGGCGTGGAGGAGAATTCGTCTTTGACCTTGGCGCCCCGCCGGGGATCCGGGCATTAAATGCCGTTGTCAGAAGGAGTGGCGAGGCGGGATACTACTGGTCGAGGGATGGCCTCGAGCGACGCGGAAACGAATGTCCCCTCGAGGGGGGTCAAGCCCGTCGAGCGAGACGGAAACCCGCTCGAGGGTCCGAGACCCTCGAGCGAGGCGGAGACCTGCTCGAGGGGCCGGGACCCTCGAGCGAGGCGGAAAATGGGGCGCGCGCGTGGGCCTTCTTAATGAGGGCCGCGGCAAGCCATGGGCCTGTGGCGTCCCGTACTCCCTTTTTGGGGTCGCGAGGATTAGTCCGTACGTGATCGCGTTTAACGAGGGTGATTATCCTCATAGTTAGGGGACCCCCTATGACCGTCCCTGACAGTACTTTGGACTCTCCTGAGTGGGAGTTTTAATGTATGCGTGTTCGATCCTCTATGTGTTTGGCAAGTGATTTACCTGGTTTTGACCCGACAACACTCAACGGGATGATTCTTTATTATCACTTAATGACCAAAGTGGATTGGTTTAGGTGATAGTACAGAATTATCTCGGGTGGGGTTGTCGCATGCCCGCATCGCACCGTGACGAATTCACACACGACGCACCCTCCTCGTGCTGCTCCTCGCTGGGGTCAGGGCTGTGCTCTCCCGTCGGAGTCACGCGACCGGTGCTGCACTACCGCTCGCCAAGGGCCGTGTTTGTTTTGTACTGACTAAATTTTAGTCTCAAGGAATCTTCTATGCATGACGTACTAAACGAAGTTTATTTGCAAAACCTTTTCACAGATGAGCGCAACTTTTCGTGACGAATCTAATGAGCCTAATTAATCTATGATTTTCTACAGTAACTATTCTCTAATCCTGCGGTCAGTGACCTCGTTAGATTGTTCTCGCAATTTAGACCGAGGTTGTGAAGATAATTTATAAACTGAGTTTATTTAATACCGGTAATTAGTGGTCAAATTTGTAACTTTGAACCAACTAAAATTTAACCACCTATACCAAACACGCCCCTAGAGGCATGCAGAGACCCGCTCGGGATTGTCTGACTTGCTGTTGGCAAGTCAGCAAAACCCTGTAGCGGTGACTTTCCCCCTGCTGTGAGCCGTTGGTTTGAAGATGGACAGGTGAGATCGATCGAAACAGTAATTGTGTACAGAGACGTGCTACAGTAAATCGGAAAAGTACCTCGTCTTACAGTGAAAACCAGCATGAGCACTGTTCACATAGGCTCATTCTACTGTGCCCTTCCGTGACTTTTCTTAAGGAAGTCAGAGGAGCCGCGCCGGCAGAGACCTGGGAAGGAGCAGGTTGTTGCCTGGGATTGAAGCTTGAAGGACCAGGACCACCGTCGGAGCTATGGAAGGAGTAGGGGTGGTAATGGATCAGGGCTCTACTTCATTCTTCACAATCCAACTAAATCATATATATTTTTAGCTCAAAATTCAATAATATTATGACCTGATCCTTATAGGGTCCGTTCATTAAATTTTTTAGGTTAAATTGTGAGGCCCTTTACCACCCCTAGAAAGGAGGGGCGGCAAGGAGCGGTGGTGTTCAGACGTGAAAGGGAACCGGGAGGGAGGAATGTACATGACAGACGGAGTTGATTGCATTTGCACCGAGACGTCACGGAATGCTAATTTCAGGTGACGATTCAACCTTTCAGTGGTATTTTACGGAGCATTTTATGGAGCGACGATCTTTCAATGGTATTTACCGAATATTGTGATATTTCGATTCTATGAGACCATTTTTTCCAAAAAAAAACACATATATAAAATAATATAGCTTTTAAAGCACACCAACCACTCAACCAGCTTACTATTCTTATACATCTAAACTAAACCAACTCAATGGTATAAAAAAATCTCAATCTCAATAAAACAAACAAATATTTCAAACTGGTTAATTCACGTAAACATATTTTCTAAATATATCATATGGTTAGCTTTCGACATATAGATATAGCAGTGCCAATTTGCACGAAGTAGCTGACAATCATTCTAATACATCTTCAATAAATGTTAGTCAAATATGTCAAAATTTCAAAGTGTGGCAAGGTTGTAGTTTTAGGGTTCAACTTTCGATGTGGGGCCCATGTGTAGATATAGCATGCTAATTTGCATGAAGTAGTTGACAATGATCTGAGGCATCTCTAACAAATCTCAGTATATTTGGCTAAAATTTTGAGATATGACCGCACAATTTAAATTTAGGATCTTACTTTTAACCATACTAATTTTCTTATTATTAGTGAATATTTTGAGTTAGATTGTGGTTTAGTTTGGAGAACGAGGTGGAGAAAAGGAGGATGAATAGTGGTTGTTTAGTTTAGAAAAAGTGGTGGGGATGTGATGAGATAATAGTGCATAGAGAGAGGATGTGATGGGTGAAAGAATGATGAATAGTGAAAATTCGTATCGGGGTGTTTATTTTGATATTTTGAAAAAACAAGTGATAAAAATATGACTCGATGTGATGGGTGAATACGGAATTGAGAGGTGAATTGGAAAACTAAACACAGTCGTGCCCAACTGGTCTGGACCATTATAATTGCTAAACTAAATCAAACCCAATTATTTTACATTTCACCTCGTTGTCTACCAAACCATGCTAGACTAATTAATAAAATAGCAAACCATTAAAACTGGTTTGATACCGAATCATTCCTAGGGTTAGCTGAAAGACAGCGATGATCATTTTGTCATGATCGTCTTTTGGTTTATACACGCATGTGAGATTCCAAATGTGTTACCTCCTCTAGTGATGGTGTTGGACAGTGGATATCGTGTAACTTATTGGATATATACTTCCACGAGAAAATACTTTATCTAAGAGGTAGGACCATGAGGGTTGAGAATGAACATGGTATTCTGGTGTAGCTACCTTTCAATTTCATATTTATAATAAGCAGAATAGGAAAGTAGCAGAAATGTCAGCTAGAGGTTGGGCTCTGACCTTTAGAAGATGTTTAGATGAAAGAAATCAAATTAATCTAAGGAGATTAAGGGATGTGCTCTTTAGCTACTGTCTAACAAAAAAAGATTTACCAAAATGAGTCTGGGAGAAGTCTGAAATTTTCTCGCTAAAATCCTTTTATAAAGATGTGTAGTGATAAAACTAAAATCCACATAAATGAAGTTGGAAAGACAAGATTCCAATGAAAATTAAAAAATTTATGTGGTTAGTGCATCAAAATGAAATTCTAACCAAATATAATCTTTTAAGAAAAAACTAGCAAGAGGATTAAATATGTTGTTTTTGCTCTCAGAATGAAAGCGTTTCACATATCCATTTGAATGTTCTTTAGCATAGTATATATGGAGTTTATAGCAATGGTGCGAGGGGCCAATTGCAAGCCAACATCATTTGATCAATTCTGGATTTGGTTGGGGCACATTTTACCCCGGCCACGCAATATCATATGGTCCATCTAGCAGCGATATTGAAGGCATCTAGGTCCCTAATTCGTGTTTTGGTAATTAATGACAATCATTATGGACTAACATTTTTATTGAGATATAAGAATAGGTTAGTCCGGAGAAATGTTGAGCTCATGGTGGTTAAAATGAGGAAGACATGTGTGTTATGAAATGAAGAAGAGCTCAAGACAAAGGTGTAAGATAGGGTTTTTCATTTTACCGGTCATGAGGTGATTAGAGGATGTAAAATGACCGGGTTGATAGGATAGATAGCCGTACTATCAAGAGGGATCAATTTCATTGGCTTGACTTTCCATAGTGCCACTTCGATCAAGAACTTGCATGCTTTGCATTTAGATGAGTGGTGTTTTCAAAAGTTGAAAAAGGCTTTGTTGAAAATCTTATGAAAAATCAGTTTTCTATTGTAGGGCGGACAGTCCGTACCCATGGGGTGGACAGTCCGTGGGATATAAATTTTATTGAATATCTATGAGTTTTTGGACGAAGTTTTTCGAGAAAAATCACTTTGGGGCGGACAGTCCGTGAGGCTCTCGCGGACAGTCTGAATTTTATCTCGAACCTAACAAAAAGGTAGCTGGCTCGGGTGGACCGAGCATACAGTCCGCAGGCACCGCACGGACAGTCCGCCGGGCTCTGGCGGACAGTCCGCCGGTCCAACGGTTAGTTCTGACACCGTTTGACTTCGCGTTTTTATCTTTGAAATTCAAATGCAGACAGTCCGTGATGAGGTCGCGGACAGTCCGCGAGGTACGCATTTTGAACTGTTTTGAACATAACGGCTAGTTTCGTGGGAAGAGGGTATTATACTCCATGCCCGGGGTGGGAGAGCCTCTCTTGGCACTTTGAAAGGTTCATTTGATATTCTTGAGCTCTCCCTCTCCTCTTTCACTCACTTTTCTTAGAGGTTACACCTTTGGTGAGATTGAGAGCATCTAGTGCATTGCATCAAGGTTTTGATCTTTGTGGCACTAAGGAATCATCAAGGAAGTGATTTGATTTGTTACTCTCGGAGGTTGCCGCCTCTTAGACGGCTTGGTGGTGATGAATCTGTTGAAACTCGCAAGAAGATTGTGCGTGGCTCCGGATTTCTTGGTGTGAGAGGTATTGTGCTCACCTCGCCGGAGTGGTGAAGAGCAACTCTAGTGGAAAAGAGATTTGGAGCGGTTCTTTGGTTCTAACCGGCTCAAAGATCAAGTGGTGACTTGATAGAGGAGCGGTTGAACATTGAATCCATCTCAACATGGACTAGAGGTAACCGGCAAGTCATCGATACCACGGGATAAATTCTTCTCTTGTGCTTGGTTACTTCTTTGCTCAATTTACTTTCAAGCAATTTACTTTGAGCATTTACATTCTAGAGTTGAATTGTATCTTGCCATCCTAGGTTGTAAACCTTCAACATAGACATAGTGTAGCTAGAAATTTAATCCTCCTTGTGGTTCTAATTAAATTTCTCTAGTGTTGTGCTTTTAGATTTTAAACCGCCTATTCACCCCCCTCTAGTCGATCCTACAGATATGTTGGGCTCTTTGGATTGCCAAAAATAAAAGTTGCTTTGAAAAAAATAATCAAATATCATATAGAGGTTTATGTTTTGCTTTTTTTATTATCTACTGGGCAAGGTTACAAAAGATGAGGACATAGTGATATTGGAGGTCGTAGTTGGAGCCCTGAAGGAAGTTGCTCTCCATTTTCATCCACATGAAGCAGGTTCGAAAGATGTTGAGGAGTGATAATTCGGTGATGAAGGAGTGCAACAAGAAGAAACATGATGCTGAAAAAGGGAGGACGTCGGCTAGCCACACCAAGAATGCTAGTTTGTTGTCTTTTGCAAATCTTGTATAGTGAAGTGGAAAAGAAATTTACCTGTTGTTTTAGACTTCGGAACCGGTGTTGGATGCTAGGCATGTGTTGTGTTTTGTTCCTCCATTCAGAAGGTCGTTGGTGCTTGTATGATGGAGGCCTAGTGTTTCTAGTTCGTGTACATGCTCGCATAACGCATGGTGCAAGTGGAGCGCCCATACCAGGCCCCCAAATCTGAAGGGCAACCTAATCATAAATTAGGCCATCTGATAAGTAATTAACTAATACTTTACATGTTTCTTCCAAAGGCAATAGGAATGATGAGTCAGACGAATGTGATTCGCAAACACACACACAACCTTCAACACTTAAATCTAAGCCATTGAGTCCATCAGTATTTTGCCATCATTCGGTTATTCATGTTCTACAGTCCTGCCCTATCCACTCTAATCTAATTTCTATTTCTCAATTAGAGCGTGTCTAGTCATCTTATGGATGCGTGGAGTATTAACTTACAAGGGTCATCACATTTGCATCAAGTTCAATAACAAGTCATTTTTCCTACCGTAAACTTCATCTTTATTATTTAGATTTGTTATGGTACTTGTAAAGTGCCAGAAGGTACTTGTAAAGTGCCAGAAGGTACTTGGAAGTACTTCTGATATTTGTAGGTACTTTCCTTTCTTATCCTCCTTACAAAAAACATCAATAGATTTACCCATGATTAAAAGGTTATCATAGTAATTTTCTCACTATTTTTGGCACTTCATGGTACTTTTCTGTAGGTACTTCCTGGTATTTTTGTTACTTCTATTGCAAGATTTCGTTGGATGGACAGCACTAATTAATTTCAAGTACTCTAAAATTTCTCTTATTATTAATTTAGTTTTATTCTATTTTTTGAATTGCGAAATATAGAGGTTGATTATTGTTTCATATCTTTTAGAGTTACTAGTAAGGTGCACGTGCGACACGCACGTGTAAATAACCTGTCAAGTATTAGTCAAGTGACATCACTCAATTTTTTATTCAATCACACATGTTAACCTGTTATCTCAGCAGCTCGAGTACTCACACCCATCACAACCAGCACCCCGCGGAATGAATTATGAATTGATGCATTTCAACAGAATTAATTGTCTATAAAGATTTAAACACTTGTTAAAAAATGTGTAGAAAAATTTGTATTGTAATTTAATTTTATGGTAAAATATACCTTGGACGTATTTTCAAAAATGTAATAAATAATATTTTAGTGAATCATGTAGATTAAAATTATTCAATAATAAAATCCTAACCCATACTATAATTACCTTCATCCATTTGGAATTTCAATAAAATTTATGTAACTTAATATTTTTCAATTAAAATTTTCACGATAATAACTTTTTGCGCTGGCTAAAATATATATATATTTCTCTCTTGCATCTCGCTCTCGTCGCATTGATGTGTAATGTGTTCTTCCCTGCCCATTGAATTATCATGCTTCGATGGCTCCACAAGTTCATGCGACTGAAGTAGCTTGCTGCCTATCTTCCCCAACGTATCTTTTGTGTACAACAACTCCCACTAATAAACCTTGAGCAGGACGAAACTCGACGATTGCACCTTTGATATTTTTCTGTTTGGTGAGTGAGATGAGAGCATGACATGGATGGAGCATCTTGCATCGTTAGGCACAGTCAGCCATGGGTCCTAATTGTCATTCATTCATAGCAAAGATAAAAAATATTTATATTCCGGCGGGCAAACGCGGTGGCGCGGACGAGCAAGCACGGCTGCTCCGGCGGGCAATGCGGCAGCGCGGACGATCGAACACGACTGCTCTGTCGAGCGTACGTGGCGGCGCAAACGAGCTAGCACGGTGGCTCCGGCGACCGAGCGCACGACGCCAGCGGATCCGACGAGCGCACGCAGCACTGGTGAGCAGACACAGCGAGACACCATGAAGAGTAAGCTAGCAGGTGGATGCACGTACCATATCACTTTGCCGCGTCGTGCAGGAACGTAGGCAGGGTGCACGCAGTCGGCAGTTCTATCTCTCAAGTTAATCTGACGAGATGGATGAATGAATAATATGACGGGTTCGGCTTGGTGTTCGTGGCCGCCACGCCAAAAGAGAGGACGGACTGCCACGCCGAAACAGAGGGCGGACGCGAACGACGTGTGCCCACGTGAGAGGCAGACGTATAGAGAACGGAGGGGACGGGACGGGACGGTGGGTGCAACATGCGGGTAAAAAAGGTCGCGGTGAGAAAAGCACCGGGTGGGCCCGGCGGGTACAGGGGTGGGTAAGACCGCGGCGGGTGAGAAAAATAATTTGTTTTTGGCAGAAACACTCTCCAAATTGCGATTTTTTTTACTTCCATGGACCTTCCACCCTATCCACTCCTAAAAACATATGACAGGTGGGTCCGACGTGAGGGGTACGGTAGACCTGATTTGGGTGAGAAAAATTTTCAATTGTTAGACTAGCAATTAGGAGTCCAATAGCAACACATGAAATTATATGACCTAAGGCACCGTTTAGTTTGGTGAAAGTGGTGAAAATTTTGCATCGGTAAACGTGTTTTGTAAGAGGTGGCACGGTCTGCGATGCGAAAATTTTAGGGACTTTTGGAGAACTAAACAGGGCCTAATTCAAAAATACTTTCAGTATTATATTTCATATAAATATAAGCCTCATTTTGCATTTTGCACCAAGACCTCCAAAACTTCAGCACGGCGGGCTCTGTTCGTGTAGATCTCATCAACAGTTCCATTTTCAATCTGGTTGTAACGATGCTGTAGTTTCGTTGTTGTCAAGTAATGAAATTCGGACACGAGGAGTCTTTTAGTGAAAAAAAAGAGGCCAGGCATGCTGTGCAGTTAGTACTAACGGTACGTTGGCATGCCATATCCACAGCAGTACAGCACGCATGCATGTTTGCCCACAAGAGTAGTTCGCACCACGGCCAGGGCCAGCGCAACTCTCGGACGCGATTGGGATTTGGGACGCGCTTGTGACGCGCAGCTCCTAGTTGATGTCGACACTTCAAGGTCGTGACCCGCCTAACCAGGGACGGCAGGACCAAACCGCGGGCACAATCGGAGCCTCTCGCCACCACTCAGCTATCTTTAGCACTGGCGCGCTGTCCTCCTAGGTATAAAAGTTCTGCAGCGCCCGCTCCTCCTCAGTTTAACGCATCCCCTCAGCTCAACTGCATGCATCATGGCGCTATCCCGAAGCAAGTCGTGATCGATCGATCATGGCGATGGTTATGGAGAACCAGCAGCCGCTGGCGCGGATGCCGCTGGTCCCGGCGCCACCCGTACCACCTCCGCCGCCGCCGCCGCCGCTGCCGCAAGCGTACAAGCACCGGTGCAAGGTGTGCAAGAAGGGGTTCGTGTGCGGGCGCGCGCTGGGCGGCCACATGCGAGCGCACGGCGTCACCGAGGACGGGCTCAGTGCTGACGACGACGACGCCCTCGACGACGACTCGAGCCCGTGTGCCGGCGGCGACTCTTCGGAGGCGGGGAGCGCGTCGACGGCGACGGCGAAATGCATGTATGCGCTCCGCACCAACCCGGGACGACTCAGGAACAACTGCAGGGTGTGCGAGAACTGCGGCAAGGAGTTCACGTCGTGGAAGACGTTGCTCGATCACGGCCGGTGCAACAACGAGGAGGAGGAGGGCGAAGTGGACGGCAACATCGGCGACACTGACTATGATGGCGAAGAGGGAGAGAAGCTGGCATTGGCATCAATTTGGTCCAAAGGAAAACGCACCCGACACGCCAAGGTGATGATGGTTGAAAATGGTTCCATAACCGAGGAACCAGCACCGTCGAGCGAAGAGGAGGACCTTGCCAACTTTCTTGTCATGTTATCATCGTCATCAAGCGCTACACAACCCCACATTGTCATCGAGGGTGATCATGAGTCGTGCATGGCGAGCAAGGATGCGCAGAGGAATCAACTTCTCGTACCGCAACCTATCTCGATGATACCTCCTGTGCCACAGCTGAAGTTGTTGGCTCCACCACAGGTGCTACCACATCATGTCTCCACCGTGCCTCGTGGCATGTTCGAGTGCAAGGCGTGCAAGAAAGTCTTCACTTCTCACCAAGCTCTTGGCGGGCATCGTGCTTCCCACAAGAAAGTCAAGGGGTGTTTCGCCGCAAAGCTAGAAAGCAATGGCAATGATCCCCCGCAACCCATTATCACCTCTACCAATGACAAGGTCATCGTCAACGCCATTCCAGCCATGGTCGGTACGGAACGGAACCCTACTTGTGTTAATGGCAATGTGGAGGGTGATGTGGTTAACATTCGAACCTCTGTGGCTGTCATGGCCACTGCAACACCAGAAATGGCCTTCAACGAGGTGTCGGTGCCATCCATCACTGCACCATCCAAGAAGAAGGGGAAGGTGCATGAGTGTTCCATTTGCCATCGTGTGTTCATGTCGGGGCAAGCTCTCGGCGGCCACAAGCGATGTCACTGGCTCACGAGTGGCACTGGTGACCCGACCACAGCAGTCGCAAAGCTCCAGCCCTTCGTCACCCAAGACCATGTCATGCACGCCATGTGCCAACGGCTCACCCTCGGGCACCCGATGTTTGACGCGTCTGACAAGTTCCTCGACCTCAATGTACCATCCAACCCATCGGTAGAGCCAAGACAAGCAGCGGAGCTGAATGACAGCATGCTAAGCCTCAACGCACCGGCATCAATGTACATGCGCTCGTGGGCGGGACATAGCAATGCGAGCAATATGAACAACACTGCGACGAGTGGCCACTATGATGCGGCGGAGGCCACGACCACGGAGGACGAAGCGGATAGCACGAGCGCGAAGCGAGCCAAGATCAATGACCTCAGGGACATGAACATGGGTGGGGAAACCTCACCGTGGCTGCAAGTCGGCATTGGCCTTCCGTCCAAGGTCAACGAGAAGGCTACTCAGACGTGAGGTGAAAGGTCATACCAGTTTTTTTTTTTTTTTTTGCTTAATTGACTATACATATCGAAAGAACTTACTTATACTAGTAGTATATATATGAATATATTATATATGATCAGCATGTATGTATATGAGTATTTAGTTGTTGTTAAGGGATCAAATTAACCTGTACGTCCAACCTTCGTTGAACGTATTGCTAGGCGCCTGTAAATAGGCTTGAAAGCTTGTTTCCAAAAGGTTTCCTTACTGTACTATTCTTTTGAAGAGCATTGGAATCATCCATGGTTTATTTCCCTCAGATTCTCCAACATGACATTCGTTTTTTTTTTGTAAGTTTGGTTTATCAGCAGTAGTTCTAAGTATGTAATAATATATGTAAGTTGATATCTATTGTTTTCACTTTTGATTATTCCTTCATCTTTCAATTGTATGAAGCAAATATAAAACGACCGATTCCTCTCGTTGCCTATATCCAACGCATTGCCGATTAACACATGCAAAATCATGTCTTCACAAATGAGTCAACTACCACGGGTCGATCCGCCTCAACTGGGCGCTCATGCCCTCTAAATCTCACGGTACGTCATGGTTTCCAAAATAATGCATCCTCTCATAATATCAACTCTATATTTTTCATGATGGGATAAAATATATCCTACCCTCTAAATCATACAATAGATACGATCTAAAAATTACCGTAACGATATATTTGTAGCAACACTCCAAAAAGGACAGTTCACCCACATGAGATGTATGAAGATTGACTTGCGTAGCACAAATTCGATTATTGAGCCTCCAACCATGAAAAATCCATGCAGCAAGTTGTTTTCGAACAAATGAGTCAACTATCAATGGTTGATCCGCCTCTGCTGGGCACTCCTACCCTCGAAATCTCATTGTGCATCATGGTTCCCAAAAATAATGATTCCTCTCATAATCTAAACTCTATTTTAATTCTCTTAAAACTCTCTATTTTCATGATGGAATAAAATATATCCTACCCTCTAAATCATATAATAGTTAGTACGATTGAAAATTATAGCAACTGTATAGTTCTAGCAACACTCCAAAAAGAACAGTTCACCGCCATGACAATGTATGAAGATGGACTTGTGTAGCACAAATTCGATTATTGAGCCCTCCAACCATGCTTGGCGAAAAATTTCATGACAGTTGTTTTCGGAATATGCCACACTCTGAATGTATTATATTTATATCCACTCTTTTTTGAGGGGGAGATGCAAATGAAGCAGGATGTGACGACATTAGATAGCTTGCAATGGTATGACTAGTTTGTAGGAGGTCGTTGGCCATAGTGCAAAAGAGCAAATTGAGGGCACGTCCCACAATTGATTAGAATTGAGTTAAGCTTGTGGATCTGATCGGATGAAACGATGTTGTTCTTCTTGTGATAATCGATACGCATCGGCATCCTCAGGAAGAGGTAACCTCCTGTGCCAGGAGCTAGGGCGGGAAAACATTCCGTTTTGTTTGAAAAAAAAAATTAAAAAAGACGCCAACGCTCGTGCAGAGCATGCTACCCAAAATAAAAGCAAAAAGATTCCGTTGCCGGGACTCGAACCCGGGTCTCTCGGGTGAGAGCCGACTATCCTAACCAGCTAGACTACAACGGATGATGTTGTTACAACTTGTCATCTTTTCTTTATACTTAAACGAAATGTCACCAAGTATAAGGGTTCAGCCAGGTTCGGCATCCACGATTTTCCATGGCAACCGGTACCTGCACGGCAGACATGTTTTGACACGAGAGCATCGGTGGCTGGACAAGCGAACTAGGGGGAGCCTGGAGCCGCGACGGGACGTCGGGTGCAGTCTGACTAGGGGCATGTTTGGCAGGACTCCATGAGCGGCTCCGGCCGGAATCCTGCCAAACGCTTGAACTGGCAGCGGCTCCCGGTGTGGAGCGGCGATGGAGCACCTCCCCGCTTACGAAGGAGAGGAGGAGCGGTGAAAACAAGGCTCCGCGCGGCTCTCCCATCCAACCACGATTTTGCCCCTAGGTTTCAGCAACGGCGGGGCGAAGGCAATCTCGGCGGCGAAGAGGATCTAGGAGGTGGTCCGGCGGGTGCCCAAAATTGACTCGAGCGACATCAACGAGGACCTGCCCAACGTCGTCGGCGATGTGGAGTTCAAGAACGTCGAGTTTTGCTACCCATCGCGTTCGGAGAACCCCGTCTTGGTGAGCTTCAGCCTGCGCGTGCCGGCGGAGGGGAAGACCGAGAGGTGCTGCTGGACGGGAGAGGCCGCGGCCTTGGCTCCTTCACCGCCGCCAGCGCCTCCTTTTCCACTGCCAGTCGCAGAGGCCTCCATGGCCGCCGGATCCGAAGCAGAGCAGGGGAAAAAGGTCGGCGCAAGGGAGTGAGCGGAGGAGGGGGAGAGAAATGAGTGGAGGAGAAAAAAAATGAGAAAAGAGAGGGAAAAGAGAGGAGAAGATAAAGGAAAAAAGGAGAGAAAAAGAAAAGAAAATGAGAAAATGAGAAGGGAAAAAGGAGAAAATGAGAAATATAATGAAGGGTAATTTAGACATTTTACAACATCAATCCAACAGGTGAAACCATTTTGTCAAACGTTTTCCAAAATGACTTCAGCTTCATAAAAAAGTCGCTCCACCAAAAGAGCCAGAGCCGAAACTGTTTTTGAAGGAGCCGGAGCTCTGCAGGCTCTATGACGCTGGCTGCGGATCCAAAACACCACTTCACTCCACTCATCACACTCGCACATCCACACTCCCATCTTGACCGATCCACGCGTGCATGCATGCATTCTCCTATTCCTCGCCTTATCCTCATCCATCAGTTGCTAAAGCCAAGGAGGCCATTACTTCCCCCTTTGACGACGGCTCCCGCAGTAAAGGCCCCCCTCGGTCAGAATTCAGAAACGCTACGAGCAAACGAGGAGATAAGCAGGTTCTTCAGTCGCCCGGCACTGAATCCTGAGTAAAGGTAGGAATTGGTGTGGCTTGTTCAGCCTGAAGTCTCTTCGTTTGACCATTAAGTCTATGGTCATAATGCACGTACATTCCGTGCGTGATGGTTTGCTCGCACAGCATCTCGGTGCCACACTGCCACTAATGGGTACGTAATGAGTATGCAATGACCGATGGCCCCTCGCTGCACAAGCTTGTGTGATATGGGAACAAACACCACTAGGGAGTTCCAAGTTATATAAAGGAAATATTTGTGACCTGGTCCCGTTTAGTTGGTGAAAGTTTTAGTGAAAGTAGTAAAATTTTTGCATTGGAAAACATGTTCTGTGAGAAGTGACACGTTGTGCAATACGAAAATTTTGAGAACTTTTGAGGAATTAAATAGAGCTAGTGGGCGCCCTTTGCTGTCGCTACCTAGGACTAGGAGTGAACCTTTACCTGCTGGTTAGCATGGGAGACGCTGTAGATGACCATGCTGCTGAAGAATATCAGATCACGTGTTGACCTGGCCCAGGCTCCATTTCGCACTCGCGCTGTTCTGCACTGCATCCGCACCAAAACCTTCAGCATAATCGATCTTACTACATTCTTCACACGGTTTGCTGGTCTGATACGCTGAAATATTTTTTTAACGACTACACAAGATAGTGCGTGTTTCATTAACGATCTGGGGAGATCATAGCCAGAAAAAAAGAAAGAAAAAACAAACTCGTCCGGTTGGATTGGGACATCAACACAAGTTACCGCTCAGCTAAACTCACGGGCCAGTCGGAGTGGGTCATCAACACGACCAAGCACAACTCACAAAACGACAACCGAGGAGAGAAACACCGACTGCAACCTCCACCCAAAACCGCAGTCATGCTTGTATCGAAACCGCTGAAGTGGTCCACCACTGATAGGGAAGGAGAGGGGTAGACACCATCGCACCGAGAGGGTCGCTGCCGTGCAGGACCCACCGCCGCAGTGTTGCTGCACCCCAGCCGATCACCCGACGGCGTGAAGAACACCGAGTCCGAAGGCCAACTCTCGCGTGCGCGGGGACCTCCAACCCGCCACTCAGCACGCCTCTCTCTCGTGCGCGGAGACCTCCAACCCGCCGCACGGCTCCACGCTCCGAACTCGTTCCAGGATTTGTCGTCAAGGTAGTAGAAGAAGTGTCCCGCCCCCGGACCCGAATCAAGCCGCCAGACCCGAATCCGAAGGCCAGAAATATCATCTCCCTCGAGGCTGCAACGGCCTGCCGCGGTGCCGCCTGCCTGCATTCCTCCGTTTTCCCCCACATCACGCAAGTAACAGACAAGCCTAGCCTGCCATAACAGCGAGTAATTAGCTTCCATAATTCACAGAGCTGGACAAACTTAGTAGGCGGTAGCAGCAGTTTCGCTCAGGAGGCCGGCCGGCGCGGCCACGATCGATCGAGTCCTCAACTGGTTCGGCTTCAACGAGCGAGTCCACGTCCACCGTCCAGTCGTGCGTGCAGGCCAGTCCACGCGCCTGACGTAGCTCGCTCTCGGCTAGAAGAAGACGTCAGCAGTGTCCCGTTTGGATCTTTGGCAGCTCAACGGCAATTACCACCTACCATGCCTGGAGCACCACCGTCCGTGCTGTACCCGGCGTGCCTCGCTCCACCAGTTGTCCGGGTTCACCGATCCAGGAGCCGGGCCGGGGAGCATTGGCGATTTGCGGTGTACCGCGCTGCGGCAGCCATCCTGTCATTCTGTGCACCCCACCAAGTACGAGCACGGCCAGTATATATGGCAGTTGTAGAGCTGTGCACTCGCTGGACACGCTGGGGCGGCATAAAAAGGCCAGGGCACCAAATTCGGTATCCTGCAGCTAGGAAAAAATCATCACAACACAAAATTAAATGAGCAAAAGAAAATAAAGGGTTATCTTTCCGGGGAGAAAAGTGGATCGTCGGAGAAGGAAACGGATTTCTCCTCTTTGTTTTCCTTTCGAGCATGTATCGAGGCCCACAGCGAAACGTTAGCCTTTTTCGATCTCCTCTTCTTTTCGGTGAAAAAAATAGTGAAATTATAAATAAATAGTACTGAAATAGTATTTTTTATTAGAGAAGGTGGGATAGATATGATGAGTAAATAGTAATTTTTACTATTCATTTGTGAGGAAGAGAACAAACCCCTCGCGTACGTCGTCTGCACTGCACCCCCAACAACTAAACGCAACAACACGGAGCCAAACCGCCGATTGACTTTGAGCAAGGCGAGACGAGACAAATGGAGCGAGCCGGTCGTATTAATTTCCAGGCCGCGGCCAGGCGCCCAGGCCAGAGGCCCCTATCCCCCTACGCCGCCGGTAGCAGCATGCACCACACCATCGCCAAGACGCAGCGGCCTAGTACGCCTGGTGCTGACTAGCCGGCCGGCCGGTTCGTACCTGGTTGGGGTAATCATGTGGAATTGTCCGCTCATCAGCGCGGTGATCGGCCTTACTATCCTCATACGTGACCCACACGATCAGGGAAGGGAAAAATGTGCACAAACTTGGCAGAAAAAAAAAGAAGGATTCAGATCGGGAGCACCAAAAGCGTTGCCACCGCCGCACGTTCCAGATACGCCGCTGTCTCACTCGCACGCTGGTGCTGATGTGAAAAAAGGCTGGAAAAAAAATAATCTGCATCGTCGCTGCCTCGCTGGTGCTGGCTTGGCTAAGCTTAAGGTACACCATCTCGATCGATCTGGATGCCATCCTAGCTCGGTTCGCAGACTTGGAAGCAAATTAAACGCGCCCGTTTCACTTGCCCAAAGTAAATTCCGTGGTTGTCCAACCGTGAATTGATCGGGAGGATATGATGGACGGGCTGGCTGGTGTAGCAACGTCATCGTCCTACTATTAATTTGTCACGTGAATGGCTTCTGAAATGCACGCTGGCATGTTAGACCATCCGCACTGCTGTTACTTCACATTTTTACTCTAAAGGGAATATTCTAGTCACGTCAGCGGAAATCTTTACATTAGGTTCTTCCGCACTCATGTTACTCTATAAATTTACTCTATACCAACAACTATATATTTTATTCATCCACCTCCAACTACTATATTCCATTTGAAAATCATTTATTACCTCTTTCGGGACTAAAATGTGGAGTAACATAGGTTTAAGGGATCAAAGTGTAAGAAAATAGAAGTTCAAGGGACTAAAACATAATTATTAAAACTGAAAAGGGGCAAATCAAAAAAATTAACTTTATCTTCTCCTCTCTCGGTCTCCATCTCTCTCCCTTTCTCTAGTCCGGCAGAGGCGGACGGCGGCCGCTCTCCCTCCGGGCCTCATCTGTCGCTCCTCCCCTTCCTCCGACGACGCTGCGGCGACGAGATACTCCGACGGCGGCCCTCTCCGGCGGCTCCTTCTCGCACATCCTCCCCATCTCCGGCGCCGCTCCTCTCCCTCGCGCTTGATTCGGAGGATCTCGCGGTGGCCGGCGGAGGAGCTCGCCTCCCTCGCTGGAGCTCGCCTCCCTCTGATCCAAGGGCATGGGGAGAGAGAATAGGAAGAGTGGAATCCATTTTGCCGCCGGCCATCGAGCTTTGTGCATGTGTGCGCGCGCGCTTTGCGGCTGTGCCGTAAGGCAGCAATTACGCTGGCTTTGGCGCAATTCTGGCTTTACGGTCTGTTGCCGTAGCGTTTGCCGCACGCCGCTGCAGCTGATTTTGCTCTATTCTCTACGGCATGCAGGATAGCAGCGGCGGTACCGTAGTGTGGTGCAGATGGTCTTACTTGCCCAACCACTGTATTTTGCCCACGAGCTACTACGACGACCACCCCACGCTGGCTGCTGCGTCGTCGACTCGTCGTCCATGCGCTCCGTTTCTTTGCCTGCATCTCACTCTCGACTGAAATGGGTACTTGACCAGTAATGTTGATGAACTTATTCACATAATCGATTTGCAGTCCTAAGGAAAATCAGGGAGTCTATACTGACATAAGAAAGCTTGTCCTATATATGTTTAACTCATCATGACAATGGTGTTTTCTGATTTTTCGTTTTGTTTTGATTTAGGTTGGAGTAAATTGGTTTGACTTTCATAAGATGTTAGTGTGTGTCAAGGCTCCAACCCTGCCTCCATACCAACATTGTATTTAGCCAACTGAACTATACTCACTTTTGTTTTACATTAAAAAAATATCATGAGACATTGTATTGCGCACTAATTTAGCGGGCTCCAGCGGCGGAGGCAGCGATCGGGCTGGAGCCCCTCCTACCGCCACTGCTTCATGGGATCCAAGCCCCCTCCCCCCTTGTAAAAATTGGAGGAGGAAGAAGATGGAATGAGAGGCGGGCGGGGGGAGGGGGGTATAGACAGACACAAGTGCGTCATCGCAAATGGTACATTCGGTGATCCCTTGTCTACTATAAGCATTTGTGTGTGCATTTGGCGTTCGCGTAAGACAATCAGATTGGTCACATACTCGACAATATCTTTTTGTCGAATTTTGTGTGTGTCTGTAGATCTTTGATGCTTTTGGATGCACATGTACGCTTGAATGCGCCCGGCAGTCGGGTGGTTCCAGCTGGACACACTTGTTTCTACCCAACTTTGGTGCGTTACTCTCGTGTTTTTCTTTGCTCGGTTGCTACTAAGACGTGCAAGGGAGTGTGCATGGCGCGCAAGAAACCCATCATGCATGAGAGCATTGGTATCTTGCGTAACGCGTACGTTGGGCATGTATTTCTAACTTGTACTGAAAGAAAGAAATTATTATACAATCATGTATCAAAAAGGATAATATTAATTTTTTGTTTATATGTCTTTTAGAGTTCGAACAACGAGCTTTATTACATTATCACACTACCAAATTTTGGTTATATAGATTTTTACATCAGTGGATTTTCAATAAAAACGTACCTTATGTCATTGCTAGCATAATGCTAGTAAAAGTTTCATATGTCTTCTTTTTGAAATGAAAATAATATCCCTTGGATAGGTTAATGAATGTACCCTAAAGGAATACGGCTTAAAATTCGACTATATATACATATATCCTAAAGATATAGTTGAGAAAATAGGAGACAATTCACCATTTGGGATCCATTTAATATGGAATCAACCGGCACAAGCAAAACGGCAAATGACATTGATTATTGTTTGGTAGAGAATCAAAACTTATTTGGAGCATCTATACATATATGGTGTAGCATCTTTGGTGCAAATACTAGGCATTGGTTGTGCATTGTGATAATTCCATATCAACAAGAGCAGAGATGGGTCCTAAAAACAGGCAGCAATTTAAGCAGTCAAGGCTGCTAAATATCTCTGCTTCGATTTGCATGAGCCAAGCACCAACAAAGCTCTCACCGCGATTGAAGGTGTCAACGAACCATGGAAAAGAAAAAATAAATCCGAAGAAAGGAAAGGGAAAAATCTGAAAAGAAAATAAATAGGAGAGAGAAGCTAGCTGTTCCGCTATATTCTAACTTCCCGCAGCTCTCTCGCTCGCTCACGCTCTCTCTCCTCACCATTTTTGCTCCTGCCGAGACCGAGAGCTCTCCCCGAGCTCCGCAAGCTCTCTCTCTCGCCATGGCGAAGACCACATGCAAGCAGTGCTTCCGCCGCTTCGCCAGCCCCCGTGCCCTCGCGGGCCACATGCGCTCGCACTCCATCGCGGCAGCCCAGGCGGCGGCGGCGGCTGATGCAGCTGCGGCTGCGGCGGCAGCCGTGAAGCAGCAGATCTCCTCGGCGTCCTCCGCGTCGACCTCCTTCGCCGCTGCGGACGATGACTCCGGCTTCAAGATGCCCGCTTCCACCTACGGGCTCCGGGAGAACCCGAAGCGCAGCCTGCGCGTGGCCGATGCCGGCTTCTCGGATCGCGAGAGCGAGGCCGAGTCCACCCCGCCGCACGCCAAGCGCGTGAACGCCGCCGCCGCCTGGGGCGAGGCGGAGCCGGTGAGCTCGCTCTCGGAGGTCGCTACCCCGGAGGAGGACGTGGCGCTGTCCCTGATGATGCTCTCCCGCGACTCCTGGCCGTCGGGCGCGTTCGACGGGGACGACTACTCCGACGACGGGAGCGACGACGGGTACGCGCCCCCAGCTGCTCCCCTCCCTCCGCCGCGTGCCCCGTCCCGGGCGCCGCCACCGGAGAAGCGGACGCAGTTCCAGTGCGTCGCGTGTAAGAAGGTGTTCCGCTCCTACCAGGCGCTCGGCGGGCACCGCGCCAGCAACGTGCGCGGCGGCCGGGGCGGGTGCTGCGCGCCTCCCGTCGCTCCCCCTCCTCCTCCCCCGCAGCCCCAGCCGCCGGTGTCGCCGCCATTCCCCGAGTACCACGGTGGTGGGGACGAGGACGCGGACGCGGACGCGGACGCGAAGCAGCAGCCGCGCGAGTGCCCCCACTGCTACCGCGTGTTCGCCTCGGGGCAGGCACTGGGCGGCCACAAGCGGTCCCATGTGTGCGGCGCCGCGGCCGCGCAGGCCTCCACCGCCACCGCAGGCGCAGCATCGACCTCCGCCGCCGCCGCCCCTCCGTCCCCGATCAACAACCCCGGCATGATCGATCTGAACGTGGCGCCGCCGTCCGAGGAGGTGGAGCTCTCTGCCGTGTCAGATCCCCGCTTCAATCCAGGCGCTTGAAGCAGCCAACAATCAGGCAGGCAGGCAGTCATTCCGGATGGTTCCAATGCCGGAGGCGAACCGAGGTGAGGAGATAAATCCATGGAAACTAAAAAAAATCCCCCAAAAAATCTGAAAAAACTGAAGTGAGAAAAAAAAAAGCAGCAGCGTCTTGTGTAGGTATAATGGTAGGTCGCTTCTACCCTTTTGCCATTTCATTGATTTTGTATCTATTCACAATGCTCTGTCATTGCTGGTGGTGTGAAGTCCGTTTCCTGTTTGAAGCGACTGGGATTATGGAATACATTTGTAGATTATCAATATGAGCAGCTAGCTATAGCTAGCAAATCTAGCATGACGCCCGAGGCAAATCAGCAATGGGGGAAAAGAGGTAGCTTTAGCCATTGCTTTCTGTTGCATTCCCCGTATGCTTTGTGCTTCGCCGAATATCCACGGCATTCCCCATTGAACGCTAGCAGCAGACCAGGACTCCAGGAGCAAAGCCAGCCATGGACTCTAGCAAACAGCCATGGTGCAAGCAACAAGCAAGCAAGCAGCTCGCTTTTCCACTGCGGTCTCTAGTGCTGAAAGCCACACCGGCTGCTGCTGCTGCTGCTGCAACTTTTTGTTTTGCTCTCCTCTCCGCTCTCCTTTTGCCTTCGGGCTCGGCAGCAGCGCCACCTGCATGCGCCGTTCCTTCCACTGCTGGAGTATGAACGAACAGCGCCTCGTGCCCTGCCCCCTGCCTGCTGCTGCTTCCTTCGCAGCCGCCGTGCTCGCTTCCTGCCCGCGCGCCCCCGTTGCCGTCCGTCGTCGTCCCCCCGCTGCGAGTGGGGCCCGCCTCACGGTCGCCTAGCATCCTGGCAGGATTAATTGCGTACTAATATGTGTACGTAGACCAGACACGGATACGGTGTGCCTGTATCCCCGTGTACTATACTAGCAGTATTCGTGTACAGGGGCGAACGGGCACACGGTTTTGTAGGACTCGCCCTCCACGATTGGAGGGCAGGCGGTTGGGGCCTCGCCCCACCGGCGGCAGCCACGTGGCGCCCCCCTCTCCTTTCCGGGTCCTTCCATTCCGTCGTCCCACCCGTGGCCTACCTGCGCGGACGGTCATTATCCTGCGGGATTATTCCTTAAGCACGGGGGATTAGCGCGCGCCTGGCTTACCGTGCGCGCAGCAGCATCTCTGACGCCGGTGTGTGGGCCCGGGCCTGCCTTCCTGCCGTATCTGGGGAAGCTGGAGGAGGAGAAGGGGGTGCGCGCCGCCCGAGGCGGGTCGCGCGGGCGAAACGGTTGGTGCACGCGCGGCTGGGCGCGTCCCGTGGGAGCGGTGTGCGGATGACGCGCGGGCCCCGCCCGGGGGTGGGCGCGCGCCGGGTTCGGGCGACGGGGGACGTGGTGGGGTCCGGATAAAGCGTGGGCGTGGTGGGGTGCGCGTGTGACGTGGCGGCACCGTCATGCTTGGCCGTCGGATCCTGATTGGACGGGCGGATGATGGCGAAGTCCCCCTAGGCTTTTCGGCCGCGTCCTGTCAGCCGTCGAGTCACCTCGGCGCCGGTCGTGTGGAAATGGACACCGGCACACCGCGATCCATCCGCCTATCCTACTGCCGCGGTCCGGTACTCCGTTTCGTCACTGTTCCGTGCACCGTCTTGTCTACAGCAGCAACACAGGAGTAGTAGGGTACTGCTGCACGAGTCCTGACATTTGTTTTCCTTCGAAGTTAAAGGGGATGTTTGCTTCACAGGCACAGTTTGCTGTTTGCCTCGCCACACGCGCCACAGCCACGCCTCCTGTAGCTCGCCATGCAAGTTGTGGCGGCAAAAGTCACCGCCACACGCCACAGCGCGTCACACTGCAAAACTGCAAAACGACATACCAAAGACGGAAAATGACAGGAGTTACAACCTGTGGCAGCCACCGAAAAGAGTTGAAGCAAACAAACCTTAAGCAGGTACGGTGTGGCTGTAAAGCAAACAGCCCCCAAAAACCCGTGCTCGAGAGAGTCGATCGATGTCACGGTCCGTGGCAGGGAGCAACGGGTGCTCTTGCTCTAATATCAAACGGTTTCACTTTTGGTCGGCCGTTGTCAAGCGAATGGTCAACCGGTGCATAATGGTGTGGTTGCTGGGTGTCGTATTCCTGCTAATTCCCGGCCGGTGGAAATCCCAGTGGACGCCCGGGAAATCATTTTGCTTTGGAGCAGTAGTATAGTGTAGTACTACTCGTAGTAGCATCTACTATTGCAAGTGCTGGGTAGATCGAGCTAACACCTAGCGACCTATGACCAACCGAACCGAACCTGTGTCTGTTCTTTCTCTGGCCCAACAAATGAGGTGTGTGTAGGTGCTGGGCAGGTTTCCATACATGCACGCGTGATTCGACCGGCCGGTTTGTTTTTGTAAAGTTGCTCACACGGGTCGCATGGCATCATGCATGGTTAGTGCTAGTGGAGTCTGATGCTTGTATGGTTCTTCCATCAGTGCTAGCTTAGCCAGATGATTTTTTTCGTGTGCTGCTGCACTGCTAGTACATAGAGTCTGTACTCTGTAGCTGCAAGTGCACACTAGCACTACGGTGCCCTGCAGAGAAGGGGGTCAAAAGTTATAGCGCACAGCAGTACTAGCTCCAAGGATACGAACTCGCGAGTCGGGTCTATGTGGCTAGCGGCAATCTCGATCTCACGATGGAATGGATCATGGACGTGGCCTTTAATGGGTCCTTTTCGATCGTGCGACGGATCCGGAGGCGGAGCAAGAGGAGACGACGACGGACGGTCCAGACGAAGCACTGCTCATGTTGCTGTTGCGCCTTGCTGCTCCTGCCCGCTCACGTGGTTGGTGGCCTCTGCCGTGAACGTCGTCTGAACTGAAGGCTATCTAGGAGCCTACAGTAGTTAGAACCGGGGGCGTGCACTGCACCAGCGGGACAGTTACAGTGATCGTACCTGCTTGTCACGCTTTTGCATGTCGTCTCTCTCTCGCCCCCCGGCAGGCATCGCACCGATCGAGCACCACCATCCGTAGACCGTAGGTCTTTTATTAAGCTACTGCTTACAGTAACTAACTACTCCTGTATGAACTTCATTTTCCTGCTGATATAGGTATCTAGGATGCTTGGTGGATAGGATGCTGCATCCTTTGCCCTTTTCCTTTGATTTTGGTTTTCCCAGCCGTTCATCAATAGCAGTAGAGGAGCACGCCACGTACGCGTTGACGGATCGTGTCGAGTCGCCTAGCCAGTAGCCAAAGCCTCTCAAGTAGTCTCAACGAGTAGCTACAGCCTGCAAAGGTTGCGAGAGAAAAGACACACCTGCCGAGCACAGCCGTACGTCCTCCAAATGATATGCTTCTCGGGCATGCATATCTGCTGTTCCGTCCGCTCGTCGATCCGCTACAGCCTGTACTCCGGCCTACAGTATTGTACAGGAAATGTGTGTGTGTGGTGTGGTAGTAGTAGAACCCTGGCATTTACGCCGGCCGTGAATCGCCGGAGAGGGTCTTGTCTTTGTGTACGGAGAGCGAGAGAGAGCTTGCAAGCCTAGCTTGCCTCGCAGGAGAAAAGGTGGATGATGGTCGATGGATCCGCAGTGAATGAGGGCATGCTGATGACGACGACGCAGTGTGTTGTACACTCGAATTACTGAAGGCCTGCCGCACCGTCGTCCGTCCTCTCATCAGATACATGGGGTAGTAGTAGCATCCGTGTGATCTAAAAAATCACTGGAGTACTGGACGGCTCACGGCAGTAAAACAAACCTGCGTTTGCACTCGCTCCTGCACACGCATTTTTTACCTCCGAATTACATTGCTGCTACACGCCAACGCACACGTACTGGATGCACATTCATATCACCGGCCTCGGTTTGCTACTGCCAGCGGAACCACCGTCCGTTTGTTCTGTAGCATGCAAAAGTAACAGCAAGACAAGAGTAGTAGCTTCCAAATCGCGAGGTGCAGAGAATGGCATGCGCGTTTCCTCCTTCGGCCTGGACAGGAAGGTGGTGTCGAACACGGAAGAGAGCGACAGGGGTTTAGCGCTGCGGGGAACCAGGCAATGCAAAGCACGGCAACGGCACTGGCAGGAAGCATCTCCCTGATCGGAGTTGGGAAGGTGGAGCTGCCGCAGCGGCAGGAAATGGAATTATTCCGTCTTGAATTGGACCCAGCCACCGGCCACCGCCACGAGCCCACGAGCCACTCGCATGCAGCACCGCAGGAAATGACCAGACGCGTCGGTCGAGCCCCTGCTCTCCTCTGACGAATCGAGACTTTGGCGAACACAATGACTGGCCGCTCTCGGGCTTCAGCTACTCCTACTAGAGTACTACTGTACTCGGCTCATCGATCAGCTCGTCGATCGCCTCGTTGAGGTAGAGCGACTATTCGTAGCTGTAGATAGCATCATGAGACGCACAGCCTCGTACGCGACAAAGCCATGCAATGCATGTGCCTGCTACGTACGCGGCACTGCTAGAGCTACCCTACGGTGAGATGCAGCCTGCAAGCCCTGCACCTGCAGGCTTGCAATTGGAATGCATCGTCGCACCAGTCATCCACGCTTTGGCTTTGCTCTGATGCTCTCCTCTCTGGGTGCTACAGAGCAGGATATAGCTCAACTTGATGTTCTGCCAGATCAGTGCAACGAGCATGTGCATGCTCCGCTCCGGGCCTCGGGGGTAAGACCATCTCCAGCAAGGATGCGGATGCGCATCTGCATATCACCTGATTTGAGCAAAGGAGACGGACGGAGGGCGGAGGCAAAAATGCCCGGCTTCTAGCGGTTTTGTGCAACCCATCGCGCATCTCCCGCGGTAGTTGGCTCCCGCCTGCTCCTCTTCCTCGCCACGCACGACCGCATCGTCCCCGTCGTCCTCTTGGATTGCGCCTCCTCGGCCCCCGCCGCCGCGGATGCCCGCCGCCGCCACGGAGAAGAAGGGGAGGCGACCGCCGCGGATCTGGAGGTGCTCCGGGGCGGAGAGCTCGAGGAGGGGCCGCGGGCGGAGCTGGAGCAGGCAGAGAGGCCGGGTCGAAACGAACAGCAGCCGGCGGGGGTGGAGGTGACCGGCGAGCTCCGCCCCCGAGGCCGCCGCCGCTCGCGGAGAAGGAGGCGGCGGCCGACGATGAGAGCTCCGCCCCCGAGGCTGTCGCAGCTCGCATCTGCCATGGCTCACCCGCGGCCGCAGCTCTCCCTCCGCCGACTGGATCTGGATGGCGGGGAGTGCAGGCGTGCGGCGCGCTCAGGCTAGCTCGCCTGGCGCCGTCTCGCGGTGGAGGAAGAGCTCGCGGAGGAGCTGTCGCGCTCGACGCAGATCCGCGCAGAGCTCGTGGTGGCGGCGCTGCGGCCTTGGGAGGGAGGCAGCAGGGGAGGTGGCAGCGCTGGAGGGAGGGAGCAAGGGAGGGGCGCTGCCAGCCTGGGGAGGGTGGGAGCACGGGAAGTGGTGGCGGGTAGTGCTGGCCGCTGGGGAAGGACGCCGCCGGCTTGGACGAGGGACGCGAGGAAGGAGGGAGGGGCTCGCAGTTGGCGCAGAACGATGAAGAAGTGAGAGAGAATCCCAGGAATGGAGATCGACCGACGGCTGTCTGCAAAATGTGGTAGTGTTTGCAGCAACTGCTGGAGACGCTACAGTGTGTATTCCTTCCCCATTTTGCAGATTCGGTGGTGTTTGCAGCATCTGCTGGAGATGGTCTAAGGCTGGTAGCACTCGTCATACCCCAAATTCACCCCTAAAAAGAATATTGTTGCTTGGCATCGAAATTTTACAATAGAGTACCAAATTTCCCGCACGCATCATCCTCTATATTTCATACTCCATAGCAACAACCACGGGTGCGACCCACATATAACATTTTTTTATTCTCCACCCCCTCCTCCCACCCGGCCACCCCACCCATCTCCCCCGCACCCCTCTCTCCGCTCTGCTCTGCTCTTACCACCGGCGCGCCGCCCCTCCCTCCTCATCGATCTGCCCACCTTCTCAGGCCGGCCCGCCGCTCCCCAACCAACCCCGCCGTCCCCTCCCACTCTCCCTGCGCGCGCCGCCTCGGCTTCTCCACCGGCTCGCTGCGCGCGCCGCCTCGGCTCCTCCGTTAGATGGAGGCGGCTCCTCCCTGCGTGGCCGGCCGCCATCTCCCCTCCCTGGAGCTCGCGCGCGGTGGCTTCCAGTCGTCTTCTCCCTCATCGGCCAGCGAGCCGCACTCCCTCTGTGACAACCCCACCCGAGGTAATTTCGTACTATCGCCTAAACCACTCTATTTGGTCATTAAGCGATAATAAAGAATGATCCCGTTGAGTGTTGCCGGGTCAAAGCTCGGTAAATCACTTGTATAACACACAGAGGATCGAACACGCATACATTAAAACTCTCACGAAGGAGAGTCCAAAGTACCTTACAAATTAATCTAAGTTTCCCCGTAGGGTCAACTTATTACAACCATTGTTCTTGACACGAAATGTAAATGGTTCAGAGTTTTCGAAGACAGCGGAATTAAACTAAACGGTAACTTGGCATCATGGGAGGCCACCCATAACACTATTACTCCTCGTCTTCCACCCATTCCAGCTCCCAGCCGGGTGGAATTTCACCAGGCCAAACATTGTCACCTGAAAGCAACATTTATAGCAAGGCTGAGTATACTAATACTCAGCAAGGCTTACCCGTCTAAAATAAAAGACTTAACCTCTAATCATGCTTAGCTTTTGGCTATTGGGTTTGTTTTGCCAAAAGCTACTAAGGAGTTAATCCTTAATTTCAATATTTTAGCTCAAGTTCTAGTAGATTCATTCATTACTAGATAAGCAACTATTGCAAACATGAGTTGTGCAAACAATTAATCAAACATCAAGTTTATCAATATTCCATCATAAAGGGATCATCATGGCCAGACAATTAAGCACTCTCGGATAACGATGAGAGGCCGACGATCGATCGATTAATAACCTTGCAAGGTGGACCTAAACATACGGGAGAAAGTACTCACAATGAGTCCATTCAACCAAACGGTTCCCGTCATTCCTCGGATTGAGATCGGATGCCACAATCCTAAGTACAAGGCTATTTGGCACGCCTCACACTAGCGTCCAGCATCACACATGCACTATAGTTTGCAAGACTGGGGCCGCAACCCAAGATTAGTAGCGTAAAGTTCCCGCACCGCATTATTCAGGTACTAGGCTTAATGTGCCCATTTCCGACAAATGTTTAGTACGTTCAAACGCTCAATCTCTTCACCACTGGACCGGAGCCCAAAATCCTATGCTTTTACCACGTGAGCAATTCAATTCACAAGTCTTATGATTCCAACATATGAACCTATTCTCGCGAGCGAAGTACATCACTCGACTTGTACCGGGTCTTTAGTGCATAGCAACTAGCGACCTAGCATACTAGTAAAAGATTATGTGTACTTATGGATCATGCAACTAGGGTTTCAAATCAACTCCTGAACGTAAATGCACAAAGATAATCAAACATAAATTCAGAAGTTAAAAAGAAAACACATAGGTGAATGATAAACCGGGGCTTGCCTTCGGCAGCTCCAGCAGTCAGACAATCTTCCGAACTTTGGTCTGGGTCTTGATCTACGGTCACGAAGTGTACGTCTCCTCTTGCTCCCTCGTCCTCATCAGCCGGCACGAGCGTGTAGCTACCGTCGGGAAACTCTACACGGAGGATGCATATGCAGGAATTAGTTGGTGAATGTGAATTAAGTAAATACAAACATCACATGACAATCATAGGGTGCACAGTTGACCACATTCACCTAGACAAGAATATATTCAGCATACTCTTCCATAAGGATAATTTAAGTAACCATTTATTAATATTTATTTTGTGGTGATTGTGTGCACATCTATACAAACAAAGTAGAATTACTTCACACAATAATCAAGTTGGTTTTTAGTGATCCAACATGGGTGTAACTTAAGATGAAACACACATAAGTCCTTAAAAGAGTGATTCCTTTATTTCTTCTTTTATAACACTTAGTTTCTTCCAAAATTCATTCTGTTTAAACCATGTAGTAAATCACAGTGAGAATTTTTGTACAAGCACACATTGTAACAACAAAGCTACTGCCACAAATTTATAGCAAACCGAGCCAAAACTTAAGCATGAAAAATACAACAATTTACTACTAGAAAAAGCAGGAACTAATAATACAGAGAAAACTACACATGCACTAGATCTCAAATTTTACACAGAGACTCTATGAACTATAACTAGGCTACACACCAAAAATTAGCTCCAGAAACTATTTCTATCAAGCTACACAAAAATAACCATTTTCAGTCTAGTTATTCACACGAAAATTATACAGGGAAATACATAACTAAACTATAGCCCAACTTTCTCCTACAGCACAAACATGACAAAAACATCAACTAGCCCAAAAATGAGAATCACTGGATCATCAGAACCTGAGTTATGAAATTAAACCTATGCATAAGCATAACTCAGAAACATATATAGATAGTTCATAAAAACATGATAAATTCACCAGGAGCACATCTAAGCCTAACGAGATGATAGTCACAAGATAGGCCACACAAAGCATACACATGAAGCTGTACAAAACACAGACACAGATCTAGCCTAAATACAAAATAAATTATATCTAGAGATTCACTTAGTAACTTTGTGCAAAAACTTAGATTTAGCCTATACTAGTCCTGACTAACAACATATCCAAAGATCAAGTCTAGCACAACAATACATCTCAAGTTATGAACACACACATTCAAACTGAGTTTGAATTTTATTTCAAAAACTACTCCTCAAAAGTATATATAACCTTTCTAAAAGATGTAGGCCTGAGCATAATGAAATCAACAAAATTGGTTTTGCATTTTTTTGATTTTTCTACGATTTTCTAGGAATTTTCCAAGTCTCTGGACCAAAGGGATAAAAGAAGAAGAATCTTCTTACAGAGCAGACCCTAGAACTTTTAAAAACTTCACAGATATACCCCTGGTTTGCACAAAGGCCCTCGCAAAGATTTAGACCTTCACAAGGGTACCCTTCCGCCGCAGGGAGGGCTCGCCGGCGGCGATAGCCGACCGGACTTGGCCAACAAATGGCACAGGACATCATGGATGCTCACCTGAGCTCGAGTGGTGGCGGCGGTTTGGTCGGAGGAGCCTCTGGCGATGGTCGGTGGCGAGACAGTGGCAGCACGACCGCCTCGGCTCGGATTCCAGTGAAATGCGGGGCGGAGCTACTCCATGTGTGGCCGTGGAAGCTTGAGTGGGTCCTAGGGAGAAGCTCTGAGGCACGGGTTGGTCACGAGCGTGAGCGGGGGGAGAATTCACCGACGGCGGCGGCGGTGTGTGCTCGCGCAGTGAGGAACCAGAAGGATTTAAATAGCCGGCAAGGCGTGGAGAGGCGGTTTCGTCCGGCCTTCGTCGACTACATGGGTCCTGGCATAGCCTTAGGCGGTGGCAACGTGGGGAGGCACCGCCGGCCAATGGCAGGCTCGGCGTACGGGCATCGACGTGTACGGACACGTCGCGTGGCACCGGCCTACGCGCCCTAGCCTGCGTCACCAACTCCCCGTGCACAGTCTCTGCGGCGACGGCTTCAAATCGGCAGGTTTTCCGGTGCCTCGGCGTGCGTGCCTGAGCGTACGGCGGCGAGGCCGACGTGGCGCGCACGACGGCGTCGTGCCCAGGCGCGTTCCCGGCTCTCCTTTGCTTCGCAGTGTCCCTGTTTGACCGGCTCAAACTCACGATTTTGCTATAGAACTGCTCCAAGGCATAATAAGCAAAGTTGGAGATCAGTTAACCCTCTACAACTTTCACAAAGGTTGTAGGGTGTTTTGATCAACAGATTGGGCATGAACAACAGTCCAAGTTCCAGATTTTCTCGGCGCCGAAAGAATCAGCCTCCTGCCGTTGACCAAACTTTTCACCCATTTCTACTTCGAATTTGAATTGCCACCAAAAAGCAAAGTTGTGTCCCTTGAAAAACCGGACAACTTTTATTTTGGCAGAATTTGAAGTGTTTAGGTGAAAATTAGAGAAAGTGGCAAAAGTTCTAGGCAGGGTATTAGGATCCATGGGTTTGACTAGGGGTTTGACCCTAACTTTGACCAAGCGTTTAAGCACTAATGACATTGACTTGATTAGGAGGGTGATTAGCACTAATTAACACTTGATTAAAAACACGGGGTGTTACACCCTCCCTCCCTGGCCCTCCATCAACTCCCCTGGCTTCCCTGCTTGTGCCGGTGTCGGCGGCTCGGCGCCCTCCCCGCGCGGGCCTCGACGAGCGGGACTAGGAGCCCATCTCCGGCGCGGCGCACGACCTCGACGGGCAGGTCGAGGTGCTCCCTCTCCGGTGAGCCCCCGACGACGGCAGGAGCAAGAGGCGGAGGCGTGAGCAGCGACGAGTCCTCGACAGCAGGCCTCGATTGTCGCGCCATGGTGTTGCGGGCGTGCCGGTGGCGTTCTCCTCGAGTTTGGCCGCCTGGCCTTGCACGCCGCGACGGAGGCTCTCTCCCCTGCTCTCCCCGACCTCCACCAGATGCCGCTGCCTACTCTCCCTGCCCGCCACGAGCGGCGCCGCTTCATCCACTGCTGCACAGCCTACCCATCCTACCGCCGCCGCCTGCTCTTCGACGGGCGCGAGCAGGATGTCGGCGCGGGTCCTCCCAGGTGCGGCATCTCCGATGGCCTCTCCCCCAGCTCGGGCGCGCGCGGGTCCGGTGGTTCCCAGGACGCGCGGGAGAGCGGGGGTGGTTGGGGTCCGGCGGCGGGAGGTGAGCTGGGGCCCGCGAAGTCGTGTCATAGCGCTTCTTGGGAGCGCGTTAGGAATGGCGTCCGCGGGGGAAACGGGACGTACCGCACACCTTCCAGTACCCCGCTGCGGGATATAAAACGGAAAAGACCTACGCCACCTGCCACCGTGGCTGGTAGCGTGCGCGTACCCGTACCGCACGCCGGTGCGGACGGCCTAAATGCCAATGATTTCGCGACGACCTTGCAGAGCATGGCGCAATGGAGCACTATCCCTTTGCGTTCAGAGAACCTTAGGCTCGCGAGTAGTTTCGAGCGAAGTCGTGCTAAACGGCCTCTAAAAACGGCTCCCGCAGGGAAGTGTTTCCACGTCTCCTCTCAATACTCAAGAGTGATTCGCCAGGGGAGGGGGAGGAGCTGGAAAAACTCGCTACCCTCGCAGCTCCTCCCTGGTGCACAGGAGGCCAGCGAGTACGGTGGAGCCGGGCGGACCGCGGCGGCGCGGCGCAGTTGGAGCCTGCCGATGGGGGAGCTAGAGGCTGGGGGAGCTGGAGATGGAGGTGGCCGGGACTAGGAACTCCCGACGCTGGAGGTGGAGGTAGGTGGAGGAGGCATGGTGAATGGATAAGTTGATAAGGTGGGAAGGAAAGAGAAGGGAAAAAGAATAAAAGTGCATAAGGTGAAGGGTTTCAGTCTAACGTAAAAGTTTGTTAGCATGCCTGATTCCTCGGGAAAGTTTCCCATAAATATATAATAATATTATTTTCGAAGTAACTTAATATCTAATCAACCAGCAAAAGAATAGAAGCAAAATTAATATTTTGTAGAAAAATCTACTACCAAACGATCAATGTACCTGAAGAATCCAAGAATTACAATATGTGATTAACAACGATCACTTACAATAAGTGGGTATAGAAAATATTAAATAAGTTAGAGTATGTCCAAGAGTTTGCCAAATTTTACTTGACAAATCTTGTGTTTTGCCAACTTGTAAATAGATATGCCAAGTAAAAAAAAAATCTCATCTGCAACAGTTTGGCATAATTCACTTGTCAAATCCAGATCTAACTTACATCAAGAACCGTGAGAGAGAAACAAAATTATGTTATGCCCTTCCACCTCTTGAAAACTGACATCAGAAATCCTGAGATAGAAACAAAATTATTTTCATGTCCTTCCACCTCTTCTCCTACAGGAACAGATGCGCCGCGGATACGAGCGCGCATATATGCACGTGCGGAGGGGTGGGATGCCAAGTTGCTATTGATGCCAAGCTGTTTTGTCAAACTGTTGGAGACTAATTTTTCATATTTTGCTAAAATTAGATGAATGCAAGCTAATAGTAAACTGTTGGAGTTGCTCTTATTTTGCTAGGCCGTTTGCATCAGTGTTTTGTTAAAAATATTTTTGCATAAGTGTTTTTTAATTAATATAGCATCTAACGTGCTCGTCAGGTGATGACATTTCTCGTAGAAAACACCTTTTCAACCCAATAAAGCCCAAAATGCTATTTGGGCTGAGCTTTTTAAGACAAGTGTTGTGCCCAATAAAACTCAACCTGTTATTTGAGTTTTTGAGTTGGTTTCACTCACGACGATGTATGTACGGGCGGATTTGGGCCTAGGGCCACTGCTCTAGGTGTGGCCCAAATCACCCCCTATACCTCCCTTCTTTCTTTTCCCGTAGTCTAGCTAGTATCTATGTATTGAGCCTACCAATGGCCCAGCGGACTAGCAAATGAGTATGGGCCCCATCCGTCGATCACGAGCAGGCCAAGTTGGCCAAGCGCACGACGACTGTGAACATCCTCTACCTCTGTCACACTAGTTTCCTCTTAAGTATTTTTTCTTTTTCCCCTCAAAAAAGTATTTTTTTCTTATGTCTTCTCATCAAATCATTCATTCTTGCTCATTTCATCAACCCAGCAGTCCCCATCCTTTCTACTTCAATCAAATAAATCAAATTCATTATTTGTTTAGTTTTCTATGCTGAAATTTATAGACATCTACTACAATTAAACAATGAAACAATGGAGTCCTTTTATTCTCTATCTAATTGCAGTTACATAGAACTTTTTTAAGTTTTTATCAAGTGCCCTAAATAATTAGGCTTGAAACTAAGATATACTATGAATCATGCATATTGTGGTTCACCACCATGACTATTAGGTTAGTTTGCTTGAGTTAAGCCCTTACATGAGTGGCCCTAGGCATGAAAATCATCCAGCTTTGCCACTGTCATGGCATATTATACAGTATATACGAGACATACCAGCCAAGTCTAGTTACAATTGCCTCCAACCAAACACGTCTCTCTCATTGCTAGGCTTACGAGTTCGAGAAGGGGAATAAAGAGTACGAAGTCGAGGAGAGACTCGAGTCATTAGCTCTAGAGGTGTGTGACAACATTTGCATGTCCAGAGGTTGGCGAGGGTGCATCTTCACCGTCTTTTGGGATTTTGAGGAGGCTCCTATGTTGTGACAGAACCACCCAAATTAATTCCATATTATTACCTAAACAACTCCATTTGGTCATTAAGCAATAATATAGAAGTAACTGGTCGCCTCTGCCGGGTCAAGCCCGGTAAATCACTTTAACCAGGATCGAAGAATTGTACATTAAAACTCACACGACGGCGAGTCCAGAGTCAACATTTCACAAATTATTACATCAAGCTCCATAAGGTTTTAATATTACAAACCAAGTCCTTTGCATAAGGTAAAAAGTTCAGAGTTCGAAACACAGCGGAAATAAAATACTACAAGTCATAAATAACGTCATAGGAGGCCATCCATGACGTCACTAAGCACTGTCATCCTCCCACTCCACTTCCCAACCGGGTGGGAGAGAACCAGGCTACGGGAACCCATCATCATTCATGTCACCTGAAAACAACATCAAAAGCAAGGCTGAGTATACTAGTACTCAGCAAGACTTAACCGGCGGGTGATGAAAAATCACCAACTCTCTAGACATGCAAGGCTCTTTGGCTAGTGGGTTGTTTTGCTGAAAAGCAACAAAGAGTAGGTCCTTACTTTCAAATTTTAGCTCAAAATTCTAGTTGATTATCCATTACTAGGTAAGCAACTATAGCAAGCATAAGTTGTGCAAACAATTAAGCATATATCCAAATTACTTCTCAATTCCATCATTAAGGAACGTAGAGTGTATGGTTAAGCAATCTCGGGTAACGGTGATAGGACGACGATCGATCGATCGATTATTCTCCTTGCAAGGGAAACCCAAACATACGGAAGAATGCACACCCCAAAAATAATCCAACTAGAAACCAACAGGGGGTAGGGTGTGCACCAACCAGGCGGTTCCCAACCGTCCTCGACTAAGGATCCATTTCTACAGTCTTTGGTACATGGCATACAGGCCACGGAGACACATGCCGCCCAGCTTCACGCATGCACCACTCTGCTGCAGGCAGAGGGGACTCTTCCCAAGATTAGTGGTTATAGATCCCTTACCGGATCAAGAAGGTACTAGGCTTACCGGTCCCATTCCCAGCAAATGTTTAGTACGTTCAAACGCTTAACCACAGACCTAATGGCCGGAGCCGGTCCCATGCTCTTACCACATGAGCATATCCATTTATCAAAATCTTATGATTCCACATAAGAGACCTATAGCTCGCGAGTGACGAACATCACTCGACTTTTACTGTGACCTTAGAGCATGGAAACTAGCGACCTTATCATACTAGTATTTGAGCATAGGAGCCTAGGATCATGCATCTAGGGTTTCATTTCAACTCCTGAAACGTAAATGCACAAACATTGCATATCATAAATGTAAGAGTTAGAAAACTGGGTTATGCTCCGGGGCTTGCCTTCACTAGCAAAGTCAGTGACGAAGTCCTCCGAACCTTGGTTCGGGTCTTGTTGCACTTCCACCACGTTCACTTCTCCTTCCGCAAGATCTCCCTCGGATTCCGGTACCAACTCGTAGTTTCCGTCCGGAAGTTCTACACGATATGCATATGCATTAGGTTCATGTATTTAACTGAGGAGTGAGAACATAATTTAGAATTGAAGGGTAAACATGTGAGTGTATGGGTGACCACATTCACCTGGATAAGAATATATCCAGCATACTCTTCCTATCAAAGGAAGGGGTATGCGTGCGTGATTTAACTTCTTATTTGATGGTGATTGTGTGCATATCTAAATTACTTAATTAATTTTTCTTCACCAAAAAATAAGGTGCTGTTCATGGTGTGATTTGGCGAAACTCAACCAAAGGATTTAAAAAGAAAACAAAGGTGGTTTCTATTTTTCTTTTAATTCATAGAGTAAGCTTGATTTACTTTGAAAATTCATTATGGAATAAATACAAACAAGAAGACCATGAAACTTTGCAGAGAGCCATATCATATTACACATGAGCTACTGCCAAAAATTTAGATCAATCCAAGCCATATATCTAGCATGAAAAATACAACTAGATTCATTCATTTAAAACAAGAATAAATCATACAAAAAATAAATACACCACATATTGAGCTAGAAATTCATGTAGAAGCACAAAACATCCATTCATGGACAGATATGCACTTACTCAGCAAAGAAAATTTAAATTAATTTAAATTTATGAAAGTGGGTTAAACTTGTTCAAAAATTACTTGACCCTATAGAACATGATAAAAGCATCTCTATTATTTATCATGGGTGCAAAATCATGAAACAGGTTCATAGCAAAAAAATTGGATCCAAAAGCTCAACAGATTAATTTACATAAATCATAAACAGAAACCATGCTAAAAATCAACTTTAATTCATAATTAAAGATCTGTTTTATAACTTTGTACAAAAATTGAATCAGATGACCAACATGACATGGCAAGCAACATATCCAAAATTGGGTTTCATATCATGGACAGAATTTGAATTATTTCAAATCTATCCAAATAGGTAAATTCAAAATTATTTAAAAACTACACAGAAATTTGAAAACTACCTTTGTATAAAAGTTTGGCCTGTTCATAAGGATCACAACACAATTGAGTTTGCATTTTTACGATTTTTCTGTGAATTGATATGCATTTTACAAGATTCAGCAAAACAGTTCAAAACCTGAAGAATCTATTTAGCCGATAGGTCCCTGGCCAAAGATTTCTATTTACAACTCTACCCTCGGTTTTACAAACAGATCCTCGTTTTCAAGATTTAGCCCCCGGGAAGAAAAAGAACCTCGCAATGCGGTCCTTGGCACGGGCAGCGGCGCGGCCGGCCGGAATCCGGCGAGCTCGCCGCTGGTGCAGGCCGGGGGAAGTGGCCGGGGGTGCTGTGGTGCTCACCTAGGCTCGGTCTACGACCGGATCTCGGGTCGGGGAATAGCCGGCGAGGGGGCTCGGCGGTGCCAGGGCAGGACGGCCGCGGCGGCGCTGCCTCCGGCGAGCAGGGGCACCGGGCTGGTCAACACGTGGCTGGGGAAGCTTCAGGGGTGGTATGCGGTGCTGCTCAGGGGCTCGGACGGGCGCGGGGTACTGCGGAGGTGTGAGCTCAGCGGCGGAGCTCCAATGGTGGCCGGCGGCGCGGGGTGAAGACGGCGCGGCGCTGCGGCTCTTGCTCCTTTAAATAGACGGTGACGGCGGGAAGGTAGCGCGGGCTCCAGGCCCTTGCACAGGCGCGCGCATGGGCGGGAGCAAGCCGCGCACAAGCGCGGCCCAGAGCGACACAGGGCGCGTGCGCGGTGCGCACGCGACGCGCGCAGGCGCGGCGCGGCTCGGCGATTTCCCCGCCCTGGCGCGGGCCATCCGGGCGGAAGTGCCTCGGGGAGGTGGCACCTGGTGACGGCACACATGTGGGCGCAGGTGGGGAGCACGGAAAAACGGCACACGGACGGTGCGGCACGGAAGCCGGGGCGCGGCGCGACGCGTGCACACGCGCTCCAGAGCGCGTAGGACTGAACTTGTGCGGCGAAGGCTAGTTTGACCGTGAAGAGCTCCAAACTTTTGAATTGCACTCAAAAATCGCCAATAACAAAAGATGTAGAGGACCTAACCCTCTTCAAGTTTTGTAAAGGCCGGCATATGAAAATCTTCACAGATTTTGAACAAATTTTGCTTGAAGTTTGGGATTTTCTCGGCTAGGTCAACATGCAGCTCTGAACTTTGACCAAACTTTTGAGGCTTTTCCACTTCGAATCTCAAATGCCGCCAATTGAAGGAAATGTGTCCCGTGCAAAGATGAACAACTTTCATATTGGCCGATTTTGAAGTTGTTATATGAAAAGTGGAGAACGCGCTAGATCAGCGATGAAAGGTATAGAACTCTTAGGGTGTTGACCTTAGTTTGAGGGGTTTGACTAGGGTTAGAGATGTTGACCAAGTCAAACAAGTTAATCACCATGCTTAGCCTTGTTAATGAGGGTGATCACTGTTGCCTAAACATCAGGGATGTTACATACGTCCTTACCAAAAACTGAAGGTTGTATTTGCCCCTCACTGTGGTCTCTGATTGTAATTATCAGTCCCTGCATAGTGGCAAATTTGGGTTTCTAATATCGAAAGGTGCACGCAAAGAGATGCTTCATGGTAAGTGGATGCTACCCACAAATAAGGACTAAGATTCACTAAGTCATCCGACCCTGATTGGCACACAAGTGCGCGAGTTGCTCGATTCAATTAGTATAATGGAACCCTAGATTTATTAGGGATTACTACACATTTATGTTGATATGTTTACAACTTTTTACCTCTTGTATGAACTCATTGTCGACCGGGCATCCCTGGGCACACCAACACATTGTGGGCCATACCCGGGAGATGAGTTCCTGTACACCTGGACTACTCGACTAGTGGGCCACGGTGCTGGTACCGTGGACCACAAGGCAAGACAAGGCGGACAAGGACTTGTACTAAGACTAGGATAGCTTTCCATACCTTGTATAGGCTACTCCGGGTCCTACTCGAATAGTACCCTTGTACCAATCCGACTTGTAACCCTGCCTCCCATGGCATATAAGGCGAGGCAGGGACCCCTCTCAAAACATACGCAATCAATACAGAGCCACGCAGCATACAGGACGTAGGGTATTACGCACATTGCGGCCCGAACCTGTCTAATTGTGTGCCCCGTGTCTCACCATCGTGTTCCTGATCTCGGCGAGCCCCACCGCACAATCTACTACTTCGGGTACCCCGTCGTAGGCTCGGTGTCTAAAACACTGACAGCTGGCGCGCCAGGTAGGGGATCTCGTCATTGATCCACTGGCGAACTCGATGGCTCTCGTCACCATCAAGCCGATCGTCGCTTTCCAGCAAGGCGACACCTTCGTTTTCGGCTCCTGGGTTTGCGTTGCTGACGGCACCGGATCGTTCCTGCGTTTTTTAGCGCCAACTCCGGAGTCAAAACTCAAGTCCTCGACGCTTACGCAAGCTTCGATGGAAAATTTCGTCGAAAATTTCGGCGAAATTTCGATCTCTGACCCGCTCAGAGAACTCGAGTCGGAGTCCGAGTACAACTCGACTTCGCCTCTTATCCAGCCTGAGTTGCCTTATTCGGCTTCACAGCTTGCGCTCAGCTTGGATAACATTCCAGCACCACCTCTCTTCGGTCATCGCCATGTCAGTGCCGCTTACCAAGCCGCACTGAAGCGCCTCATGTGCCCTGGCCCGAAGATCGTGCTCGAGTACTCTTCAGATTCGGACGACAACTTCGACTACTCTTCGGATTCTTCTGAGTTCGAGTTCGACTATGGTTCGGATTCTGCTGAAGTACAACAACTGTCTGGCCCTGCTCATGGACTGGTGATCACATCGACACCTGAGGGTAGATTCGTCTACTGGCCTGAGCATGTGCCTGCTGATCTTACACTGGATGATCAGGAGCGCTTTATCGCTTGTCTCGACAACTTGCCCTTCTAGGAAGGCGTCAAGCTTGTTGATTACGATACTGATACTGAGCTCATCCAGAGTACGGGTACTTATTCATCACATCGAGAAGTGTTCGTCGTTGATGCATCTACTCCGCAAGGGCACCGTTCCAATTATCGTTATCCGGATGATGTATCTGATGATGAACTCTCTGCTAATGCTCCTGCTGATGAAACCGCGGAGGTCAAGGCTGCACGTCGCCAACGCAATGCTGATCGTGCAACTCTTCGTCGGGAACTCGCGGAAGCTCTACCTACCCGTAATCTTCAAGAGGCTCTGGATGCGGTGGCTACTCGTGAGTATCGTACTCCAGAGGAAGCTATCAACGCGATCAATCTACTCGGTCGCTCTATGCCTCGTGACAGGGTGGCTGCTGAAGTAGCGAAGCTGGCTGAACTAGCCTATACTATGCTACGACAGAATATCAGTGCTCCTAGTCACCATGGCAGTAGTGGGGGTGCTCATCATACTACTCCTACTCCTAATCGCACACGTCCGGAAGCTAGCAACAGGGGCAAGGGCGATGATGACAGTGTCAACAACAAGTCAGGAGACTCTTGCTACGATGCTCGCAGAACAATCAATGCCAGACGTGCTGAGCGTGAGAAGCAAAAGGATAATGACTCTGATTCTTTTCCTGCTTTCTCTGCTCGACTTCAAGATCTGTTTCTTCCGGAGAAGTTCAAGCCCTACGGCATCTCCAAGTATGATGGCAAGCAAGATCCAAGGCAGTGGTTGCGCTGTTATGCTCTGTCCATCTCCAATGCCGGAGGCAATGATGATACTAAATGTATCTATTTCCCCTTTGTTCTCGAGCAAGAGCCCCTCACATGGTTTGAGTCCCTCAAACGTGGCTCCATCGACAACTGGGAACAACTCAAACACCGCTTCACCAGCAACTTCGCGGGTTCTCTGGGTCGTCATGGCACCAGGATGGATCTTGCCCTGATCAAGCAGAAACAAGGCGAGACTCTTCGCGAGTACATGCGCCGCTTTTTTGAGAAAAGGGCTACTGTTGTTGATGTCACTGAAAAAGAAGTCATAGACACCTTTCAAGATGGTTTCTATGATGATAGGCTTTTCCAAGACTTTGGTCGTGCTCGCCCAGCCAACAACACCAAACTCAAGGAGATGATCACTCACTGGGCGGACGAGAAAGACAAAGCTCGGAATCGGTTCAAGCATCCTCGTAACAATCAGAACAACAACAACAACGCTGGAGGAAGCAATAGTGGTAAGCAACAGCAGGGCAACCGTCAAGGGAATAACTACTCGAGTAATCCCAATCGCAAGCGCAAGCCCGACAACACTGTTGCTGCCATGGAAACCACCGCCAAGCCTGAAGATGATCCTCACTGGGCAACTTTGACCAAGCAGAAATGCCCATGGCACCCGGAGGGTGATCATACTACAAAGCAGTGTTACCAACTTCGACGTGCGTTGAAGAACACACCTGAACCAACGCACCCAAACCCGCGATATCGCAAACACAAGGGGAAGAAGGCTAACACAGATAAAGACATGGGGTTTCAGAACCCCTCCAATACTGTCAATGTCATATTTGGTAGAATTCCAACCAAGCGCATGCAAAAGCTAGCTCTCAGGGAGATTATGTCCATCCAACCAGCAGCTCCCACTTATCTCAAGTGGTCTGAAACCCCCATTACCTTCTCAAGAGCGGATCAATGGACTAGTTTCTCTGAGCCAGGATGATATCCTCTCGTTCTAGATCCAGTGGAGGCAGGCTCCAGGCTTACCAAGGTTCTCATTGATGGTGGCAGCGGTCTCAACGTCTTGTTTGCCAAAACTTTGAAGAAGATGGGCCTGACACCAATATGCTTACCAAGACCAACTCACCGTTCTATGGTATCATCCCGGGCAACGCAGCTGTTCCTTTGGGTTCAGTTGTACTACCCGTTACCTTTGGGACCAAGGATCACTATCGCACCGAGTACATCAAGTTTGAGGTCGCTGACTTCGAGACTTCTTACCATGCCATCATCGGCAGGCCCGGTCTCGCTAAGTTCATGGCTATCCCACATTATGTGTACTTGGTTCTCAAGATGCCGAGCCCCAAGGGAGTTCTTTCATTGCAAGGGGATCTGAAGCGTTCCTACGACTGCGACACAGAAGCCGTAGAACTCGCCTCGACTACTCAAGTACCCAATGCAATGATGGAGGTCTTCACTGCCGCTAAAAAGCTTGCTCCGAGCGAGCTGGAAGTTCCTGAGAAGACTGAAAACAACACCAAGCCTGCACCGTCTAGTGACGTCCTGCTCAAAACCATTGACCTCGGTACTGGTGACAGCAGCAAGACGACCATGATCAGTGCACAGCTTGATCCTAAATAGGAAGACACACTCGTCAACTTCCTTCGGGCTAACCGTGATATCTTTGCGTGGAAACCATCTGATATGCCAGGTGTGCCCAGGAGGTTGATCGAGCACTCACTCAACGTCAATCCTAATGCTACCCCCAAGAGACAACACCTTCGGCGCTTTGCTGACGACCGCAGGGCTGCTATCAAGAAAGAGCTCGCTAAACTACTCGCGGCTGGCTTCATCAAGGAAGTTTTTCACACGCAGTGGCTCGCTAACCCTGTGCTCGTCAGAAAGAAGAATTCTAATGACTGGAGGATGTGTGTCGACTACACTGATCTCAACAAGCATTGCCCCAAGGATCCTTTTGGTTTGCCGCGGATTGATCAAGTCATTGACTCTACGGCGGGCTGTGCTCTACTCTGCTTCCTGGATTGCTACTCCGGCTATCATCAAATTGCAATCAAGGAATCTGATCAAGAGAAGACCGCATTCATCACCCCGTTTGGTGCTTATTGTTACACAACAATGTCCTTCGGTTTGAAAAATGCCGGTGCTACATATCAAAGGGCTATCCAAGCGTGCTTCAAGAAGCAGCTTCACAAGAACGTGGAAGCACACGTGGCTGACGTCATTGTCAAGACTAGGGATCCAGCCATGCTCATCACGGATCTTGAGGAAACTTTCGCTTCACTGCGCGAGTACCAATGGAAGCTCAACCCCAATAAGTGCGTCTTTGGCGTATCTTCAGGAAAACTACTCGGGTTCATCATCAGCCATCGTGGCATCGAAGCAAACCCCGAGAAGATTACTGCCATCTCCAACATGCAAGCTCCGACTACTATCAAAGATGTCCAGAAGCTTACTGGTTGCATGGCGTCACTCAATCGCTTCATCTCACAACTTGGAGAACGGGGTCTTCCTTTCTTCAAGTTATTAAAGCGGCAGGAGAAGTTTACATGGACAACTGAAGCTGATCAAGCTCTTTCTCAGCTCAAGGAGTTCTTATCCAAGCCTCCAGTCCTCATAGCTCCTCTGCCCAATGAAGAGCTCTTGCTCTACATTGCTGCGACTACTAATGTCGTCAGCACTGCTATTGTCGTTGAGCGGCAGGAAGAAGGCCATGGCTATCCTATCCAGAGGCCTGTCTATTTCGTCAGTGAAGTTCTTTCAGAATCCAAGGCTCGCTACCCTCCGGTGCAGAAGCTACTCTATGCAGTTTTGATTACTTCACGGAAGCTCCACCACTACTTCGACGAGTACAAAATTTCTGTGATCACTAGCTACCCGCTTGGCGAGATATTGCACAATCGGGATTCCACAGGAAGGATTTCTAAATGGGCTGTAGAGCTTGGTGCTCTATCGCTCGAGTTCAAGTCTCGCACTGCTGTTAAGTCTCAGGCCTTGGTTGATTTCATGGCTGAGTGGCGGGAAAATCAAGTCCCAACTCCAATTGAGCGTCCAGAACATTGGGTCATGTACTTTGACGGTTCCCTCAAGTTGGAAGGCGCTGGTGCCGGGGTACTTTTGATTTCTCCCAAGGGCGAGCAACTCAAATACGTTTTGCAGATCTTTTGGAAGGTCTCAAACAATGAAGCTGAATATGAAGCTCTGCTGCATGGTCTTCGCCTAGCAGTTTCTCTTGGCATCACACGACTACTTGTTTATGGTGATTCTTTGGTGGTCATCAATCAAGTCAACGATTCATGGGATCGTAATGCTGAGAATATGGATGCGTACTGTCAGGAGGTACGCAAACTTGAGAATAAATTTCACGGTCTCGAGTTCCATCATGTGGTCCGCGACAACAATGTTGCTGCGGATGTCTTGTCGAAGCTGGGATCTACACGAGCTCAAGTGCCAGCTGGGATCTTCGTCCATGAACTCCACAAACCATCAATTCCGGAGCAATCATCTGCACCCACGACTACTTCAGTTCAACCTGATCGAGAAGTGCTTATGATTGACGTGGACTGGAGAACTCCCTTTATCGACTACATTAAACACCAGTTGATCCCTGAAGACAAGCCAGAAGCCGAGCGCATTTTACGCCGAGTCAAGGCTTATGCTCTAGTCGGAGATCAACTCTACAAGCAAGGCGCAAGCTCTGATGTACTCATGAAGTGCGTTTCTCGCGAAGAAGGCAAGGAAATCTTGGAGGAGACACACAAAGGAGTCTGTGGCAACCACGCTTCTTCCCGCACCTTGGTGGGAAAAGTGTTCAGACGTGCTTTCTACTGGCCTACAGCTCTTGCTGATGCAGAGGAACTAGTCAAGAAATGCCAAGGATGCCAATTCTTCGCCAAGCAACAACACGTTCCTGCCTACAAGCTCATCACGATACCACCAACTTGGCCTTTCGCTTGCTGGGGGCTGGATATGATTGGTCCTCTCCCAAATGCGCCAGGAGGATTCAACAGAGTTCTGGTGGCTATCGACAAGTTTACCAAGTGGATTGAGGTCAAGCCTGTTACATGCCCCAAGGCTGATAGAGTCCTCGACTTCTTGGATGAAATCGTACATCGCTATGGTTTCCCTAACCGCATCATCACAGACCTGGGTTCAAATTTCAACAATCACCAGTTCTGGGAGTACTGCGAGAACAGTGGAATCGACGTCCGATACGTCTCCGTTGCTCACCCACATGCCAATGGCCAACTGGAACGCACTAACGGGATGATACTTGATGCTCTCAAGAAGCGACTGTACGATGCTGCAAATACCAAAGCCGGCAATGCAAGTGGATCAAGGAACTACCCAATGCACTCTGGGGGCTACGCACTCAGCCTACTACCCCCACAGGGCAGTCACCTTACTTCCTGGTCTACGGCTCTGAAGCCGTTTTGCCTGCCGATGTCATGTGGCGTTCTCCGACGGTTGATCAATATGAAGAAGGCGTAGCTGAAGAAACAAGACAAACAGATGTCGACAGTCTCGAGGAAGCTCGCTGCAACGCACTTGTTCAATCCGCTCGGTACCTTGAGAAGATTCGCCGCTAGCATGACCGCAACGTTAAGGAACGCTCCTTCAATGTTGGTGATTTAGTCCTTCGTCGCATCCAGAATACGGCAGGACTACACAAACTCAACTCGCCATGGGAAGGTCCTTTCTCTATTACAAAGGTTACTGGCCCAGGCTCATATCGTCTTCAAACTCTAGAAGGCGGGGAAGTCGACAACTCTTGGAATATCGACCAGCTTTGTCGCTTCTACCCGTAGGGGGTCTCAACAACCCTCTCCAGACGGCTACGGCTGTAAAACAACTCGTATTGGGTTTCATCAACCCTTTCCAGGCAGCTTCGGTTGCAACCACTCAACAGACAGCTACGGTTGTCACCACTCATAGGGGATCAAGATAATCCTCTCCAGACAGTTTCGACTGTATCTTCTCGTAGCTTTCAGCTGCGAGCACCCGCAGGGGGCTTCATCAACCCTCTCCAGGCAGTCTCATTCTGCGACCTTGTAGGGAGTCATGATAACTCTCTCCAGACGATCCTGTATCGTGTAGGGCAATAAGTGGCACATGCTGTCCATGTTCCTATTTTTCAATAAGAGGCTGCGGCTTAGAGTAACACCCTGCTGGTAGGGTCTCAGTGGAACTCTCTTACAAGTTGCTGCTACAGCAAGGATGAGTTCATCACACTGTCCCCTACGGTCTTACTCGTTCTTCGGAACATTCTTGCGAGTACTCTCTCACTAGGCTCATAGCCTCAGAGGTACTTAAGACATTGTAAACACTGTACAATGTATTCAGTAATAAAGTTGCTACTCTATACCAACTTGTTACTGTCTTTTACTTGTTCATAACAAAGCCTTATTTCACGCTGCTACAGCTAAGGTGTTCAACTCGTTATGAATAAGTTCTTTTCGAGTACTCTCTCACTAGGCTAGTTAGCCTCAGAGGTACTCAAGACATTGTAAACTCTGTACAATGTGTTTAGTACAAGCCGCTACTCTACATCGACTTGTTACTACTCTTAGCTTATTTCATGACAAAGCCTTCTTTTACGCTGCTACAGCTAAGGTGTTCAACTCGTCATGATTAAGCTAACGTTCTTCGGAACATGTTTACACTTGAGTACTTCTACTCGTGTATCGTATCTCTTTTTGCAGCCACACACTCAATACCAACTCGAGTACTGGGCCAACACATAAGCATACAAAGGGATCCAGATAATTGATTTCTTCAAAGTTTTCAATTATATTACATAAACACTTGTTCGGGATTACATTTATCTTTTCCCTAGTGTTTCTACCTACAGGTACATCTAACGGAGATCGATGAACTTGGAGACTGCTTCCGCGATTGGAGAAGTCTGTTGCATCAGCTCGTTGAGACGATCGTCGGTGCAATCTCCAGATCTGCCGTTCATGATGACCGTGAGATCCGCCTCGGCATAGAAAGACTTGATGAAGCTCAGGACTTGATTTGGGATCGTGCAGGCCAGCCTTTGAGCGTACTCCAGAATCTTCTTCGGTGTGTTTTTCAGCCTCTCCACAAGTGGACGGGGCTGAATTCTAGTTTCTCTGGGCTCGAACAGATTTGCTACTGGCTCGGCCGCCTCTGTCAAGGCCTTCAGTTCTGAGCGTAGGCCCTCGGCTTCTTCAATTTTTTCCTTGAGCGACTGCATGCAACGGAGCAAATCAGTCCAGCCGGCAATGCGGATGTCCATTTCGCGCTCAAGTTCGAAGCATCGCACCTTATAGTCTTCCTTCAGATCCATATGAGCTGCTTCTTCACGGTTGAAGGCTAGCTGCCAGTCCAGCACCTTGTTCTTGAACTTGTCGACTTCTTCCGTCAGCTCTGCAAATGATCAAGGCTACTTATCAGATGTGGTGCGCAAGAGCAAAAGTACTCAATGAAGATTTCAGAAGGGAGATTACCTTTATTCTTCAGGCGCAGGGACTTGTTCTTACCAACAACTTCATCCTTCTTCGCCGTCAGCTTCTGGATCTCGTTGTGGTACTCAGCGGCGTTGGCATCAAGTTTCTCCTGCAGCTTCAGAGACAAGGCTTTTTGTTGCTTCAATTCTTCTCTGAGCCGCGAGACTTCCTCAATGTCAGCCGCGTGTTGCTCAAGCAGGCGAGTCTTGCGTTTTGACTGCTTGACTACCTCCTGCAAAGGCAAAAACAACTTATGAGTCAGAGACAAGATATCTATGACTACAAGTACTCTACAAGAGACTACACAAAATTACCGCAAGGAGTTTTTCTACACCACGGAACATCTCTGCATGAGCATGCAAGTTGTCCTCGTCCAGGCAGGAGTCATCATATGGCATCAAGTTTTCTGCCATGGACTGGGTACTTGTGCTAGCTGCAGAGTACTTTGCAGTGCTGCACAGAGGAGCCGGGTCTTCGATTTGCAGCTCGTGTGGCACCATGCGATTCTCTGGGTTCTCTTCCAGCGCCAGATGTGCATCAACATGATGCACGGGGGCTTCAGCTGCTGGGACTTCTTCGTGGCGCAGCATGGCTTCAGGATCAGCCTCCAAGCCTTCATTCACCACGGCTTCGATATCTTCAGGATTTTCAGCCCTTGGCTTGGAAGCTGCCTCCACCGCTGCCTTCACCACGTCACTCCAGAGGAAGCGCAGTGCTTCAGCCGCATCAGCTTCTGCGGGTACTTCTTGGCGCTCTGGAAGTACATCTTCTGGTTGCTCTTGAGGAGTCTGGTCTCCTTCAGCAGCACCACTTCCAGGGGCGTCCCACTTCACATCAGTGGATTTCCTGCATCAACAAGATAGTCAGCAAAAGCAGAGTACATAATCATATTAAGTACTCGAGTACTCGGGAACTTACAAAGCAGCACGAGGCACCGTGACTCTCGGTCCCAGCAGGTCGAAGAAAGAAGGCGCCGCCGGCACCTCTGGCACACTTTCCACCGGCGGCACATTTTCTGGTACCGCGGCCTCTTGTTGCTCATGCACCACCGTCTCCACGGTCGACGCTGGAACCACCTCGGGTTCTGTTATTCTTGGGGGGCTACTCGAGGGTACATTGGATGCACTCTCGATAATCTGCATAAGTCAAAAAAAACAAGCCATTACAGCAGAGAATAAGTACTCAATGCAACATCGACTACTTACAAGGTTCTCGAACACTTACTGTAATGGAGGGGAGGCCTGAGATCTTCTTTACGGCTCGCTTCCCCACCGTGGTCCTTTTCTTCCGCGGCGGCAGAGTCACATCATCTGTAAGAGACGATGCCGGCCTCTTCGATGCTCCTGCGGCAAGGCCACTGGGGATGGACGCCCCAGAGTATCCATAGTGTTTTTCACTTCAAAATGTTGTTGAAGTGTTTGGCCGTCTTCATCGCTTGAGGAGGCGTCCTCCACCAAGACTTCTTCTTCCCCTTGAGCAGATTGACTACTCTCGGGGGCTTGAGCCTCCACTTCGGTTGGCTCTGCCTCCGGCGCTTGTAGTGGGTCTTGAGGACGAGGAGGGGGAACGGACACAAATTTCAAGACATCCTCCTGCGAAACAAGGCAATTGTTAGCTACATGACTACTTATAATAAGTACTCGGGGGCAAGTTCTCGGAAACTTACCATGCGCGGAGGATTGTCGGCACTGTATTCACGGACAGCTACAGGAATTCCGTGAAGATTCTTGAAGATCTTCTGCAGCCGCTCCATCACAAGATCATCACTGATCTCTTCAGCAGAAAGCCTGGAGCCATCATCTGCTCCAGTGTACTCGAACCCGAGATGCTCCCGCTGCATCAAGGGTTGTACCCGTCGCTTCATAAAGCTGAAAGCTACTCTCTCAGCAATCAAGCCTTGCGCCTTCTTCTGCGCAATCTTCGCCAGCAACTCAGGGATCTGGATGCACTCCTGCATTGTGGGTTCATCTTTCCAGAGCCGATCATATACTGGTGCGAACATGCTGGGCTTCGGCAGCTGCGGCGGAGCGTTCTCTATGTAGAACCACTTGTTCTTCCAGTCTTGATTTGGATCTATCAAGTCGTACTTAAAGTATAACTCTTGTGCCTTCTGGCGCATCTGTACACCGGCTCCACCGACTACAACTGGGAAGTTGGCGTTGGGCTGCGGCTTCAACCGGAAGATCTTCCTGAACAAGGCCCAGTGAGGGCGGATACCGAGGAAGGCTTCGCAGAAGTGCACGTACACTGCAATCTGGAAGATGCTGTTGGGGTTCAGGTGTACGTGCTCCAACTTGAAGAAGTCGAGGAAGCCGCGGAAGAAATCCGATGACGGCAGCGTCAATCCACGCTCGACGAAGTGCCCGAACATTGGGATTTCATCCGGGCTCTTCTCCATTGGCCATGCATCACCAGCGGCAGAGCTCCAACCAGCAATGGCCTTCTCGCGCAGCAACCCGCCGGCTTCAAGGACCTTGATATCTTCCTCCTTCATCTTGGACTTCTTCCAAGAGACAGCCTGGCTCGGGGGCTTGGTGATGACCACTGTCTTGTACTTTGGCTCCGGCAACTCATTTTTGCCTCGGCCAGATTTCCTCTTCTGTCCCGTGGACGGCGCAGGCTTCATCCTTCCTGTCACGAGGGTCTTCTTTTGCATTGACCGGATGACGGCGAAGGGATGGAGGTTTGCACTCTTGGCACTATGGGCGCTCGAACTCTACGGCGGCTATGGATGCTAAGGCGTTCTGGATCTAAGGGCAAATGGAAGCAATGAAACCCTAAGGGATACCCCTTCGGGTATTTATAAAACCAAAACCCTAAAATGGTTCGGCCTGGTGACCCTTCGAATTCAACAGATTGGTTTCACTCAGGCGAAATTTTTTGGCTAAGTCAGAGGACTAAAATCCAAGACCTGCTCGGCTCTATCTCGGGGGCTCGACTACTCGATGGAATTGGATTTCACTCAGCTAATCCAAGACCTGCTCGGCTCTATCTCGGGGGCTCGACTACTCGATGGAATTGGATTTCACTCAGCTACAGTTCACTGAATTCAGGCCACTATTCTATAGTCAGATTGGATCCTTCAATTCGAGAAAGTACTCGACTCAAGGCTCGGGGGCTCCGTGCCACGTGTCCTTCAGTTTTCTCAGGATTTTACGGGATTATTTGACGAAGACTACAGATTGACCCTCAGCTTGAATTGTCAATTCGTACTAAGGCTGGGGGGCTACATCCATATAGGATGCGATTTTTTGCAAATCGCATTCCTATATTATTTCTTCGGATTTTCTGACGATTTTCTGGAGCAAGATCAAAGAATAGATGATTGACCCTCAGCTTGAATCCTGGATTCGACCTAAGGCTCGGGGGCTACATTCCATATGGAATGCGATTTCAGTAATCGCATTTCCATATGGATCTTTGATGCAAAGATTTCAAGAACGAAGCGGGTATTATTGAAGACCTTCAAGGGAAGTACTCGGGGACGCTTGGGACAACTCGAGAAGACTTCAAGACTACTCGTGGAGTTAGCTGGAGTACCTTCCAGCCTCATGATGATTCAAGTACTATTGAAGATTGAAGCTTGTAGAACTCGGGGACGCTTGGGAACTACTCGTGGAGACCTTCAAGACTACTTGGAGCATTGCATTCGACTACAAAGTACTCGGGGGCTTGTCAACCGGGCATCCCTGGGCCCACCAACACATTGTGGGCCATACCCGGGAGATGAGTTCCTGTACACCTGGACTACTCAACTAGTGGGCCACGGTGCTGGTACCGTGGACCACAAGGCAAGACAAGGCGGACAAGGACTTGTACTAAGACTAGGATAGCTTTCCATACCTTGTATAGGCTACTCCGGGTCCTACTCGAATAGTACCCTTGTACCAATCCGACTTGTAACCCTGCCTCCCGTGGCATATAAGGCGAGGCAGGGACCCCTCTCAAAACATATGCAATCAATACAGAGCCACGCAGCATACAGGACGTAGGGTATTACGCACATTGCGGCCCGAACCTGTCTAATTGTGTGCCCCGTGTCTCACCATCGTGTTCCTGATCTCGGCGAGCCCCACCGCACAATCTACTACTTCGGGTACCCCGTCGTAGGCTCGGTGTCTAAAACACTGACACTCATACCACCATTGCGGTGTTAATCTTGTTACAAAACAAAGAGATTTTGATATCTCATAGAAGGGTAATCACACGATGAGCTCATCGCAGAAGTCCAAATGAGCATCAGGTAATAAAGACTATAATATATTTCATCTATATGTTTCAGCCAATACAAATCCACATGATCGAAGAGACAAGTTGGAACTTAGCTTGGATGGAAATAGAGAAAAATATAATTATTTGCAAAAATGTAGAATTGGCTCCTATGTATTCCTCATATAATTCACAATGGATCTAGCATAGTAGCTAATTAGCACCATTGTGACATTAGAGAAACACAATCATGGTGTGAATATAATATCACATGTCAAATCAACAAACAAAGGATTGTATGCATTTCATAAAATCCCAGTTTCATCTCCAATATCAAATAGTCACCCAATTACAAAAATCACATAAACACTTTTTGCTCAACTCCCTGTGCTAGTGCGAGGACATAGTTCTAGCATAATAAAAACACAGGTTATTTTCACTTCTTACATTTTTTTTTGAAAATTGCAAAATGTTCACCTTTTAAGATGTTGGTTCAATTAGTCCCAATTTGATGCTGATTTTGCCCATGCAGAAATGATATCATATTACATCAGGTTGCACACTTTGTGGCTCTGTTTGTATGAACTTACATAATCAACATTGTGACCATACATTTATTTTAGCATAACTATTTGGTGAATTTTTCTCTCTATCTAATTCTGACTCCCAAAGCATATTCGACCATCTGTAATGGTAATGTCTGGATCTAATGTCTGATCATCCACCAGAGAAAATTCTCTTCACATCAATCATAGTTGATGAAGTGGTTGGAGATTATAATAGAAATAATGTCATTGATATGACACGGATGAAAACATTTACAGTCTCATTCTTTTCATACTCCATCGTATACTTCTGATTGTCAATTCTTGTTTCTCTAATTAGGATAACAAACCATGCAAATATAACAAGAGCATCAACACTTTTTAGTAGCCGGCCAATGAATTTGATAACCCACTTGCTTCATACATTCCTTTGTGGCTCACAGCTTTGCACAATGTATGATTGATCATTCCTTGATCTTTCCAAGAAGCTACATTTACGCAAATAGTAAATACAGAACAGTGAAAGTGCAATAGTTGTAACAAAGCTTCTTCACATTTCTTAATACATGTTCTACTGAGCAGGGTAGGTCAATCATGGATCTCGTTGGTCAATTCTTGACAAAACTATATTGTAGATGATATATCCTCATGCCCTCTTAGATTTGTGACTTAACATTTCAGTTATTATGGTAATTTTTACTTTATTCATCAATAATGTATAAAACATTCTCTATTTTTGTCGAGATCAAATATTATTACCAACAAGTTTGAGGTATCACTTCCTTAACACAACACTAAAACTCTGAAACTGATCACCAGAATACATAGCTAATTGTTATTTTCTTTTTAGATTGAAATCAATCGACACATCACAACCTAATTCTAATTTTTTTAAAGAAACAGTGCACTACTATCTGAAGTGTCTAATAACAAAACAACATAGCTCGTTGAGAACGGATGGGCTTATTATCTCTAATATTAGGACCTAAATTTAAAAAAACACCTACTTTATTGCAGCAATAATAGTACTGCAATATAACACTCTCACACTTGCTAGTTGACATCCCGGTTCAACTAATGATGAAATTGAGCGCACCTTGCTATTTGAGGGTGGAGTTCACCAGTATATAAACCCAAGTGACAAATTCATTACAACATTAGGTTAATCCTTTTTCATGAAGCTAGGATGAAAGCGTAAACAAGATTGGTGCGAGTGCATATTTTACTTAGTGTGCGAGTAGGACCGAGCCATATTTGGGGTGCATGCTACTTGTTGGCATGATATTTGACATGTTTGGAAAGGATACCCCACCTTGCTAGTTGAGGGTGGAGTTCACAAATATATAAACTCACCTCCCCCCAGCTTAACCCTTTTACGTTAAGCAAGGACATAAGTGTAAGCGGGGTTAGTGTGAGTGCATACTCAGTGTGCAGACCGAGTCATATTTGGAATCAGAGTGTTACAACTAGCTTAACACTCACATTCTCACTCTTTGTGAGTTGGATTGAGTCATATTTAGGATTGGAGTATACGTCTAGCCTAACACTCCCACTCTCGCTCTCACTCTTCTACCTAGCATTGCTACCTTGCTCTCATCTACCATGCTCGTTTATTCATGATGATCATGGATGGATGGGCAAGAGAAGGTGGCTCTATTTATAGGCCAAGAGGGTTCATAGGGTGATGATATGTGTCCTCTTTATAAAGTTTTCACTACACAAATATCAATGTTCTACACATAGTAATCGCATATAGTGCCTTCAATGGAAACGTCATGTATCATGGTGTTGTGGGGAAGTTTCTAGAACATTGCATTGCCCTTTACTCAACACTCCCCATAATACAAACTTCTCTCTAGAGTAGTCTTCAAGACCATGCCGAGTGCCTCTCAAAACTTTTCAAAACTTGCCTTGTTCATGCCTTTTTGTGAGTATGTCGACAATCTACCCATTAGTCTTGGTAGGCACCATCTTGATCTCTCCCTAAAGAACACTTTCTCTTATTTCTCTTATATATGTAGTGGTAGTGAACTTTTATGTGCTTGGTCTTTCCATGGGAAACTGGACTTTCTGCTGAGTGTATAGATGATAAGTCACAAAAAATACTTACTTGATAAAAGATCATTCAACAATTGATCGAGCCAGACACTCTCTTGTGCAGTTGTGCTACCATTGTCGCTGATCAATATTCTCCTTCAGTATTTGATAATACCACAGTACGTTCTCTCTTGCTACATCACGGTAGAAGTCCTGATCCAAATTGAAGAAGTATCCCGTGGTTTGTCGTCGTGTGTCATAATCTCCAACGTAGTCATCATCACCTAATGCTAATTAGATAAGTGTGATTTATAACAAACCACGTAATATCAACCTGTGGCACTAAGTTTTGCACAAATCCAATCATATATAGATATGATATGATATGATATGATATGATATTACATGACATGTTATAAATTGAATTTATCTAATTTTGTTCAAATTAATTAAAAGTGAGTCAAATTTATTTTAAAATGATTTTATGATGTCTCTAGTGGACATAAATAATTTTAGATATTTACAAAATTTCTATGCTTCAGCAACTGATCCAAATGGGGCATTAAAAGTTTCCAATATATAGATATACTCCCACGCTTTTGAGGAAAATGATGTAACCTATCATTCATTTTCTTGAATAAATACAATGACAAAAATGTAAGATAACGATTGAAAAAAGCTGCGCAATTCTAACAATTTTGCCTGTGGGGATCAATCCTAGTTATGATGATGGAAGAAGTGCAACAGATTTGCCATCTCCGGGAACATGCGAGTCGGACGGTAGTCTTTGTTGAGGCAGACAACGGTGGCCATCGCTTCTAACACGAGCTGCATATATAAGGCATATGTATATAAGCGTTCTCATGTGTATTAGGAGATGTTCAAATTGTGAATATACATGACCGGCCGGTGGTCATCAGTCATGTAGTACACCGACGTACGCACCTGACGCTCCGGTAGCGTCGCGATCAAGTGCTCCATAAGCATCCGCACACCCTTGATTTGGGTAATCCTCACCATGACCACGAACTTGACGCCGCGCTAAAAAAAAATATAGTACCAAGCATGCATCATGCAACAACGTGGTAAGTAAAAAAGCTGAATAGAATTGAAAAGCGGCAATACCTTTAGAGGCGCGAAGTACTTGACGTTGAGCTCGGAGAGCGCCATGGCACGGCCGGTGCGTGCGATCGAGCCCGTGCAGACGCCGAGGCTCGCAATCATCTCTTGACGAGCTGGTCGTTGGTCATCAAGGTTGGAAAATGAATAACGAGCAAAAATAGAATTCATCAATCAAGCTATTGTGATTCCGTAGACTATCTGTACCAGACCTGTCTCGATGTAACTAGCATATATGGCATTGTTGACAACCCCGTACTCGTCGAGCTCGAAGTCACGGACCGTCATCTCCAACTCGAAAAACTTGCCCGGCCTTTATTTAGTGGGCACCAAAGATCAAAGTAAGACGCGTGCACCACGTACAAATGTTGAATGGCCTACATACTGCAGGGAGAAATGATGCTATCACAATACAACCTTGGTAACTTCGTGTCCCGAATGATGTTATTTGTGCAGACGACGGGACGAGAGTTAGTAGGGATGTCGAGCTGCAGCGCCCGGTTGCCAGTGCGTGATCGGCCGAGGCTACCGACGGTGGCGGAGAGGCGGCAGCGAGGCCCAGCCGCTCTCGCTGCTCCGGCTCTCGCCGGCGGTCGTCTGGTCTTCGTAACCGTCGGATTGACACGCTGCTGCGCGCAGAATTCCATTGCGCCGCGCTGCCCGTGTTCCACCAAGCAAGCAAGCTCATCATCTTATATAGACCGTCGCGCCCGCGCGCCTTCAGACCGCGTCAAGCACGCGAAGATGTCGCGTCATCAGAGCAGATACTTCCACGGCCAGCCGTACCTAGTAGGAGCAGGAAGCCAGGGAGGAACTGCATAGATTCTGCACGAGGTCGAGGCGCGCGGATCGGAAATTGTTTCTAATTTGATCTTTTTTAAAAGAACAGACTATCCTATATCTTATCTGCATCTATGGCTGCTGGCACGCTCGGAATCTATCGAAGGCAGCAAGAAGGAGCTCAGGCTAGGACGTACGCATGCGTGCATGCATGCGCACTCTCTTTCAGCCGTGGCAGCCAATAATCGTCAGTTACAAGACTTGGATATATGTAAGGAACTAAGGATGAGGTTTCATCACGCTAGGAGCTGTGAAAATCGGAGTAGAATATCAGAGGTCTATCCGGCCACGGCTTCGATTGGGTGCTTCCCTTGTAGCAGGTCGTCAGTTAAGCTTCGGAAGGACCGAGAAATTTCTCTCTGTTTTATTTTTTAGGAAATCTGTTTCTTCTTCTTCTCTACTCAGTACTATGCAAAAGAGGAAACGCACACTGAGGAGCACAGCATGCTGGCTGGCCGGCGGGGCGGGCTGGCCGGACCGAATCGCAATTGGACGCAGATTGCGACAAGGCCGGACTGGGATCGCGGCCCATTTGTGAGAAGTAGCGGGTTCTCCGGCCGGCGGACGCTGATTAATTACACCCACATCTTTTTTGCGCGTTTCTCTCTAGAGCGGTACTTTCACTCACTGTCAGTGGTCACTGCCAATCGTGGTACGAAAGCCGCCTATGTTCTGCGCTCGGAGATTCCTTTGCGCAGGGGCAGGCGATCGGCATGCTCGACGTTTTCGACAAGACGCAACTTCCTCGCGGAACACGCTGGTCACTTGACAAAGATTCTATCACGATATGGAGAGCGTTCGGTTGTATTATTGTGCGTTCCTCTGCAGTATTTCTTCTCATAATAAATTTACCTGTTTCTTTTGCATATATTATTTTTCTTTCACAATAAATCTGCTGAACAGACTCATGTCCTTGAAAACATGCAATGGCTGCTGCTGCTGACGGGGACGACAGGTAGTGACGGCTCTTTTTCTTTAGCTGGTGATCACCGGAAAACGAAGCGGAGCCTTCCGGACTTGTACACACACGAGAGATGGATCGCCGCGAGCACGTGCGTGCAAAGAAGGCTTCATAATACTGTAACTCGTATGCTGGAGGCTGAGGACTGAACAGCAGTTGAGTCGCAGCTCTTTCCAAGGTGCTGAGCTAAATTGGAAATCGTGGACACCACTTCGCGTCGAGCTTTTCCTATGGCTTGCCTGCCGGTGCAGGATATGGACTGCTGATCGCTGTCGTCGGTGAGGCCTTGAAGCACATGACGCCTGCTGGCTCTGTGATCAAGCAAGTGAAACGGCCGACCATCTACTCGTCACCTGCCCGGTCGCCAAGGAGGCCTATGGGCTCGTGTTCTCTTGGGCTAGGTGTGCCTGCAACCTTGGCAACGAGGACACAATCCGGGATTGGTGAGAGCACCTCGTCGCCATGCAACAGCCGAGGAGGACAAAAGGGGCCTCTACTCTCTTCGTGATCGTGGCTTGGCACCTATGGAAGAAACGCAATGCTAGGCTCTTCGAGCACCGCACGACACCCATGAATGTCATTATAGATAGGATCAAGGCGGAGGCCGAATTGTGGGTTGGCGCGGGAACGCTTAAGTTAGGACGTTTATTTTGTGAGTAATTCACATGAGAAAAGCACACTTATGTGCATTGTAAACAATTATTTATTTCTTCTTAATACAATGATACGCAACTCTCTTGCGTATTCGAGAAAAAAAACTAACACACTATTGTATACGACAACGTCCATCAGCTTGTTGACGCCATCAGTTCTTGCATTGATAGCTAGGACGAGAAGAAGCTCAGCAACTTGGTCGCCACCTCCAGGAACACACGCATCGGTCGGTAATCTTCGTTGAGGCAGACCACAGTGGACGTCGCTTTCAGAACGAACTGCATATACTCTATCCGGTTCAGTAATAGAATTCGTTTTGAATAAGTCTAGGTCAAACATTAGAAATATAAATTATGAATAACATTTAAGTTATTAAGTTTGAAAATGTGAAAATAATATCAATAGATTTGTTTTAAAAATTATTTTCATAAAAATATACATATATAAATTTTTAATAAACATTTTTCTATAAAAAAAGTTAAAGTTGTACTTTAGAGACTGTATCGCTGCCTAAACAACTTATCCGAGGGAGTACCCATGGATGGCGTCGATGGCTCTTCCACAGTTAATACGATCGTTTATCATCAGAGCATGTAGTACTATGTGTGTGTGCATAGAAGATAACCTTGCGTTCCGGCAGCGTCTCGACAAAATACTCGTTGAACATCCGCGCGCCCTTGATTTCGACGACCCTCACCATCACAACGAATCTTGCGCCGCGCTGAGCAATGACACAAGAGAGCTAGGTAAATAACCCTAAATAGCAAACACCTGGATGGAGCTGAGATGACGCAAGTAGCATCGATCGGCATATCCATACATCTACCATACCTTACCTTTAGAGGCGCGAAGTAGTTGAGGTTCAACTCGGTGATTGCCATCGCTTTGCCAGTGCTTGCGATGGAGCATATGCCGATGCCAAGACTCGAAGCAAGTTCTTCCCTAGCTGAGGGAACAGTGTATGTATCACCGAGCACGTAAAAAGTGTGTAAAACCCATACTAAAAATCTATTTTTGACTATTCAACTCTTGTCTAAGTTTAGTTTTGACCATCAAACTTCAAAATCAGGTATCTTTAACCATCCAACTATCAAAACAGTTCACATTTGGCCATCCGACGGTTTGCAGAGTGGTTTTGCTGACGTGGACGACACGTGGCGGTGGGCCCACTTGTCAGTGTTACCCTCTCTCTTCTCTCTTCTCTCCCAGTCTGCCGGCCTCTGCTCCGCTCCCAGCCTCCTCGCTCCCTCCATCCGAGCCGCACGCCCTCACCGGTGTTGTCTCTCGGCCAACACATCCTCATCTCCTTCGCGCCAGCAGCTGGGCCATGTCAGCCTCATCTCCTCCACGTCCACCTTCTCGCCCCTCCCCTGCTCGCGACGGAGGAGTAGGGGTTGCGGCGCGACGACGGCACAGCGTGACGAGCGGCGGAGGAGCACGGCACGGCACGGCGCGACGCTACCTTCTCCCCACGGCACGCCGCGCAACGCTCCCTCCTCCCCTAATCCTCTTCCTCTGCTCGGGATGGTCGGCGGGGCGTGGTCCGCGAGCGGGGGCTGTTCGCCCTCCTCGCCTGCGGAATCTCCATTGCGGCGGCGGGAGGCGGTGGTGGGTGCGGAGGGTAGGGAGGCCATGGCCGGCGCAGTGGAGGAGTAGGGAGGCCATGGACGGTGCGGTGGGCGCTGTGGCGGCGTTCTGGTGATGGATTGGCGACAGGGACCAACGGGTTGGGTGCGGCCCGATGACGCGGACCTCCAACCGGTGGCAGTTCCCCGGATGGGTGCTCCGTCTCGACGAATTGGAGCGACGGGCGGTGATGCTCTGCTTCGTCCCCACATCAGCCGCCGCACGCCAGCCTCTCCGTCAGCCTCACCCGCGAGGACCTCGCTGGATGACGAATCATCCTTGGGCCCATTGACAGGGCATGTAGACGAGGTCCTCGTTGGTGCCCGCTGAGGTGAAATGGAGGCTGGCGTAGGAAGGTGCGGGGGATGTCGGCGTTCGGTGCTAGCTAGGGAGGCACGGGGGCCGACGGCAGGTGGCGCAGGAGAGAGAAGCGAGGGAAGAGAGAGAGGAGACTGAGCCCCCCAACAGCGACTGGCCGTGGCAGCGGCGGGATCCCGACAGCGGTAGGAATCCAGCGTGGGAGAGAAAAGAAAGAAGAGAGAAAGAGGAGAGAGAGAAAGGTGATGACATGTGGGTCCCACACCCACGGGTCATCTATGTCAGCAAAACCGCCATCAAAACGTCAGATGGTAAAAAATAAATGGTTTTGATAGTTGGATGGCTAAAGATATCCGGTTTTGAAGTTTGATGGTCAAAACCAAACTTTAGTCAGACTTAGATGGTTAAAAATAGACTTTACTCTTTAGTACAATACAATCTATATTATCTCTGGTGTTGTACTCTCCTTGTGTCTTCATAGTTTTTCTCGCTAAAATGATCTATGTAAGACTTTTTGACTTTTCACAAGTTTTTTAATGAAAATTCATGTGGGAATGCTCCCCCGTGACCGTTAAAAAAAATCAATCTATATTATCCCAACCGTTTTACGTTTACCTTTGTCGATGTACTCAGCGTACACAGCATTGTTGACAACCCCGAAAATGTCAAGCTCGCAGTCGCGGACCGTCATCTCCACCGGGAAATACTTGTGCCCCCTGTGTGTGTATCGCGTTAACATTATTCGATCCCCAAGAAAATTAGCAAACACTGCAGAAGAACGTAACGGCGGCACCACGACAGGATAACGAACCTCAGCTTCTTCGTGCCCTGACCGATGCTGGTAGCGCAGCACATGGTCTCGAGGGGCCGGGGCTTCGGGTCTGGGGCGGCGATCCGCGGAGCTCGCCACGGCCGACCACGGAGGACGGCGAGGTGGCTGGAGCGAGGCCGAGCTCCAAAGCTGATCGCAGTTGGCGGTGGTTGACTGGTGTTTGGAGGCAGGTGGCGACAGCGAACCCGCATGCCGAGCTCCATTTTCTTTTTTCCTTTTGCTGGGATGCCTAGCGCTTGCCCTGTGCTTTTATGCACAGCGCGTAGGCTATGGCTAGCTTTTTGCTCCCATGCGAAGCATGCGCGCAGCAACTGATCAGTATTGTTTGCATGAGTACAGAATATACCAACATTAATGTTATTAGTTAGTTCGCTTTGTCATTTCTACATACATGGATTTTGATATGCATCTATATAAATAGTGTTTGGATATATATAGTAAAAACTATGAATCTAAACATGACAAAATGATCTATAATTTGAAACAGGTTATTTTCGTTAGGTACCCCTCGAGTTCTAAATAAAAGTGGTACCTCTACCCAAACAAAGACCCAAAGTCGTCCCAGACCCAAAGTCTTAATGTGGCACCTCTACCTGTGTAAATATGTTACACTATGAACCTACAACTATGCAATCATAAATATTTTGTGTCAATTTATATGAATTTGTAGCTATGAATGATCAAACTTAGAAAATGATTTGCTCTAGACAATTCTAGATTGGGTTGCATTTGGGATCCGAGGTAGTAGTTGCAAGCATATTCCTTCCCCACGAAGCGACCTCGCCCCTGCCTAGGCTCCCCCGCCCCTTCTCGCTCGGGCCCCTCCCTCCCTCCCCTCCGGTGATCTCGCTGGTGGCGAGGAGGGCAGGGTCCCCTTCTCAGCTGTAGATCTTCAACTCCCTAGTAGATCTAGCTCTTAGTAGTAGTGCTCATAGTAGTAAGTTCGCTGTATGGCGCCTGCCCGGAGTTCGCCGTCGCCCCCGCCGTCATCGCCGCGGTCTTCCTCGACTACCTCGCCACGGTTGTCGGCTCCTCTGAGGTATGGTTAAATAAAGTCGTTTCTCCGCTTTCCCCTCCGCCGCTGCCCTCTCCAGCATCTTCTCCTCCACCCTTTTCCTCTTCTAGTTGCTGGAAATCCCCCGCCGCCGCTCCAGATCTGGCCGGAGCTGGTGTTGATTCGAGCGTCCCGACTTCAGATCGGACCCACTCTCGGGTGGATCTGGTCCCTGGGTTCGTCTCCTGTCGACCCACTTGGGTGCATGAGGCATATGCTTCTGAGCTTCGCCTCTGCCCCCGTGTTTGCACTCTGGTGGTTGTTCCGACGTCGCTGCCGCCTTCTGTCGAAGCTTGCTCGCCGTCATTGAACGCGCCTTTTCCTCCCGCCTATTTTGTTGATGGTTGTTCGGCATCCTAGTCAACGTCGTCGAACGCATTGTGCGCCTCCAATATCCGCCTCCGCCTTCGCCATCAACCTCTGCCAAGCAGCAACTCTTCCTCCTGCATCGAATCTACTCAAGATCCTCTGCCATCGACTCGGCAGCGAGCCTCCCCTCGGCTCTGAAGACGACGATCCATTACCCGTTGACGCCAACCTCAGATTCACCCTTGGGTCGTCGGCGACGTTCTCCCTCGACGACGTCTTCAACCACTTCAAGCCTTCGCATGACGAGGCCCTCCCGCACCACTGCAACCATGCGTCCACGACACCTCTGCTGCAGTTCGTCGGCGACCTGTCCTCCGACAGTGTTCCAGGATCTAGGAGTATGTGGTTTTTGTAAAAAAAAACTAGAATGTTGTAAAGGTCCTTCATGAAACAAATCATCGTCAGCTTTTAAATATGTATGCATTCATGACCAAAGTTCAAACCACAGACCATTCGTTCCTAAATAAAAAAAATCTAGCAGTACCAAATGGTAATGGTAACAGATCGAACAGCGTTACTAAATCAGAGGGGCATATATGAAAATTTGGTAGAATTCAAAACATGTCTATGAAAAAAATTTGAAGCTGGTAGGAGCGGAGGGGATATTACAGTACAACGGGAAAGAACCATGAAATCATTATATAATTGTGATGCTTTACAGATTATCCAGATGAAAAATCATCTTCAAGCTACAGAAGCCAAAGGGGGGCTCGTAGAAGTAAAGAAAGCCCCATGGAATTTGTATCCAAAATGGAATTCTTCACTAATCACATTACACAACAATTTGGTGCTGATTCAAGCATCTCAGGAGACCTGTAACATTGTGGAAACCATAAATAGTCAGATATGGGATGCAAAACCGATTTATACCATACATCTTATGCAAGAATAAATTTGGATGAGAATAGGAAAAGAATGAATAAGATGCGATGAGGCAAACCATCTACTCTATGAATATAGTGCAGCAGCATGCAAATTCTAGTTATAATACAACACAGATGAAACTCAAGCTAAGCTAAAATTTCTCCAAAAAAAAAAAATCCGTGAATGGCTACAAGACAGAACAGTTTACTGATCAAACATTAAAGTTCAATTGATGTTCAACTATAATCGTCTGAACTACCAATATTCAACTTTCCATGTGCTACATGACTTGTTCATATTGCAAGTCATCATCACTACCACTAGTTGGGCAATTAGTACAATCAAGCAAAAGATTATTTCGAATTTAAAAGCAACGTCCACACACTGACGGAAAAAATACCAACTTAATCTATAAGACAGCTATTTTCAATTTCAAACAAACAGTAAACTGGAGCGGACAGTTTCTTTCTCTTTTAAACACACTAAAGTGAAATATATGTTCAACTACAATAATTCAGACATGCCATTTTGTTTGCATGACCCAGCTTTCTAGGAGCTACAGAATTTGCTCATATGGTCCAATTGTCACTACAGGGCAATGCCAATAGTTATACAATTTTTTTCTCGAATATGCAGGAGAACTGCAATAGTTATACAATTAAAAAATTGGCTAACAAATTTCATATTTGCAAAGGCAGATGACTAAGAATTACCACCTACTGAGCATACAGGATAAAAAGAAAGTCAAATTATATAACTGTGAATGATCAGAACAACATAGAATTCTTCATAAGATTCTTTTTAACCACAGGTCTTTCTTATATTTAAAACTAACTATTTTTTATGGTCTCCACTTCTTCAGAGAGAACAAGAAAAAAGAACTGCAGAGGCACGCATATATCTAGAGAAAGTCTAGTGTATTTTTGCTTGACCAAACCAACATGTTGTTGGAACATTATTGGATCCATAAAACACCTGCTGGGCCTTGTTTTAAAACAGAAAACTAAACAGAAGCCTTTTTTATTATAGACTTTGATTGGCACGAACATGCATACAGACATTAATGGCAGAATGGTTTACTGGGAAAATATGAAAAACTCACAGCTGCCCCAACTTGCTCAGATCCAGATCAGGTACAATATCTTGGACAAGATCACTGGGGGGCTGACCACATTCTTGCATGTTTTGCATGATGTCAAAAATCTTAGTCATGTTCTCAGGATCATTTTCATAGACCTCAATAAGCTTCACCATGAGTTCGAGCTGATTGTTGTAACGCTCATATTCTTCTTTGCTTATTTTATCTTTGTTATCCTCCAGCCATTTTGGATATTTTTCCACAATGTCTTTCATGGGCTCGTGAAGAATCTCCTTGGACAAAAGTTGTTGCATCATTGTTTCAACAATCGAGTCCATATCCTGTGGATGATAAAAGAAAATCATTAGTTCAAATGTACATGCTCAAAGTGAAAAGTGGAGTAAATCAGAAAACCACAGGTTTCGTACTTGTAGCTGAAGAAAACTTAATACCAATGTTTTATGGTCAAAGAATTTCATAAAAGGAGTGTCAAGTGGATCGACAAACGGAGCGTATCGAAAAGTTCAATTAGCTTTAACTAGATTGGGTGGGGTTTTATGAAACATTATGACCATAAAATCTGGGATCAGTAGCAATGGCAAACTAGTTTAACCATGGCCACAAATATATGTTCTTGTGAAATATTACTCTGTAAATTAACTATACTTTAACATTAAACAATAGTAGTATGAGATATAAATAAGTGAAGTATCTAATAGTTCAATCAAATCCAATGCACTTCCTTCAGTACAACAAGTAACAGAAACTGGAGGTTAACCTATCAAGTACGAATAACAAATTGCCGATGTGCAGCTAACGGATTCATTTTCCCATTACACTCCCCAATTCGTCAAACACCAGACTAAGTAAAGAGTCTTATCAGAAACCTACTGCTGACCTCTTTCCGTCCATAGGTATAAAGTAAAGAGTGTTATAAGAAAGCTAAAGCCGTATCAGCATACCAGTCATCAGTAATGCCCACTCCATAAGGTTCATGCCTACCAAGTCTCTATTTATCCACAGGACTTCAATATAGCAAAAAAAGTTTACCAGTATAGGGAAAACGAGCATCCTAATTTTATAAATTATCTATGCTCCAATATTAAAAGTAGTCTGACAACCTTCCAATGAAATGCCAATGTGAAACATACAATGGTTCAGTAATACGACATGTACTTTCTTGTATCAAGTATTAAGTAACAAACTGTATTATGTTATTCTGAATGAAACAACTATTCAGCAAATGGGCATGCCATGGAGCAAGTAGGTATTTCATCGAACAGGCAGGCTAAAGCCTAAAGCGATGGTACCTGCGCCCCTGCGAACTCCTCGAACTGCTTGACGAACTCCTCCATCATGGCATCGTCGTCCAGCGACGGGACACCCCCGGTGGCCGTCTCGAGCCCGCGCACCGCTTCCCGCGTCTCGCGCGTGAGCTTCTCGAGCGCCTCCGACGCGCACGCGCCCCTCGGCGGCGGGGCAGGCTTCGCCCCGCGACGCTTCGGCGCCTTGGGGTCCGGCAGCCCCAGACCCAGGCCCAGCACCGGCCCCTTGGCACCCGACCCCGACCCAGACGCCGACGCGGAGGCCTCGCCGCCGCTGCTGCACGGGGAGACAGACGACGCCGAGTCAGTGATTTGCGCGAACACGTAGCTGAAGGAGGTGTTGACTCCGAGGGGAAGCACCAGAGGCGGTACCTTTTGGGAGCGGGGGAGGCGGAGAGATCGAGGCTGGTGAAGTCGTCGAGCGCGCTGTCTAGGAGCTGATCGAGGTCGTCGCCCCCGTCAGCGGCCGTGGCGGCGGCGGCGGAGCTGGGGTTGGAGGAGGCCATCGCCGGAAGCGCCGCTGCGCCTCAGAACCCGCGACGGCGGCCGTGCTCCTAGATTTGGGGCTGGGGCGGCGGCAGGCGTGTGGGAATCGGGTTGGGGGGGGGGGGGGGGGGGGGGGGGGCTTTGGGCGTGCGTGAATAAACACGCGCGGCGGGGGAGAAAGAGGGAGAGAAGGGGAAGAGAACACGGCCGGCAGTCGTCCGGCACGATTCCTTTTCTGGTCGGCAGGTAAGGATGGGGCGCTTGCAGCCGTCGGATCGTGATCCTCGGAGCAAATAGCAACCGATCCAACGGCGGCTGTAGACACTTGACACGGAACGAATTGCCGGCGCCGGGCACGGGTGAAGGTGAAATCAAATTCGGTGAACACTTGCTTTGAACGCGCGTCCCAAGTTCCAACTCTGAACACTTGCTTTACTCGCAACAAACTAGTACTCTATTTGTTGTATTTAAAAGACTACTCTATTCGTTGAGCTGTTATTTGGTTTTTCATGTTTCCTCTCCTGTGGATTCCATTGAACAGCTATGATTCAGTTTAACTTGGGACAGCAGCAAGAATCAGCATCCGGCGCTCATCAAATGCGTGGTGCAAGATGCAGGGGACACAGCATAGTAAAATGTAAGCTTTCCAGTTTTATTCACCAACTGAACAGGAATAGAGGCCCCTCTTGCTTACAAACTACAGTTGCAAGAGGGTGAGCCAGCCACTGATCATTTTCTCAGCGGCAAAGAACACGATCAGAAAGAGAGAAAAAACAATGATAGACATGAAAGAATGAGCCACCCGGTGTGTCCAACTCTACAAAATTGCCGCCGCGCGCACGAACCACAGTTATTTTACGACTTCTGGATCAATCATTCATCGATCATAGTATTTTCAGTTTTTGTCACAGTGCGTGCTTCTTCCATCTCACCAGGGAATTGAGGAAACCCATCACCTGCGTCAAGCAAATTCATATTAGAATCACCAGACTAGATAACTAGACCGAATGGAACCAACAGGGCAGAAGGAAAAACTGAAGAGATAATGAGAGATTTACTTCAGATGGGTCTCTCAGCGAGTAGAAGGCTTCAGTGTCCTTGGGCACCTGTGAAACTAGTATTCCGTATCCACAGTTCCTCTCCCGAAGCACCTGAGGCGGCGAGACAGAAGATTCAGAGATTAGACGCCTTTAGCATGAATGAGATCTGCAACCGCAGAAGTTCATTCAGAAGATGTAGAAACCTTGAACGCGTCTTCGTCTGTTCGGTCATCTCCGATGTAGATAGGAATCACATTCTCAGAGTCGTTTAAGCCGAGTGATTGAAGCAGGAACTCCACGGCCTTTCCCTTGTCCCAGTCGATCACTGGACGAACCTCTAAAACCTGAAGAATTTGCAAAAAAAGGATTTACGTTAAATTATTGAAGAACAATCGAGATTTGTTCCAATCCTAGTAAAATAGTGTTCAGTCTCCTACCATTCGTCCATTGGTTACTTTGAGACGAGGAAAGGCCTCCAAGACCTCCTTTACGAGTCGTGCAACCAATTCCCAGTCCTGAAAACAGGTGGCATGAAACTGTCAGACATATCTGCTACTAGTTAAAACAAGAAAAGAGGCAAGAGCGTAGAAAGTTTGAGGTGAAAAATGTCACCTTCTCCGCTACGTTGCGGTAATGTACAGATACGCAGAACTTGTTGTTCTCAACATTCGCACCTTCAATTCCACTTGTCACCTCCAAGAGGGATTTGGAAACCTGTTGTAGAGATTTGGCTTAGTAATAGTACGAAGATTTGATAAACTATCCATTAGAAAAGTTACAGAATTCCACCCAAATCAAATAGTGACAGTGTGGTCATTTTTGTTTTTCTTATGACTAAGTTTATACTTTCCATTTGAAGTAAGCAATGCAATCTGTTGGCTGCAGTAGATATAAAAGAAACACACCTCATCAATCATTGGAAGAAACTCGGAAGCAGGCTGGAAGAGATTGGCTTCTTTGCACTGCAAGTAGAATTCAAGGGATTGTAATTATTTGTGCGTAGGATTATATGATAGTAATAATAGAATTGGAGAAAGGTAGAATTCAGTGCTATGAGTAAGAAGGCCTCACCTTTTCAGTATTATGTTCTGCTACAGATGTCACTATGTCCATCCCATGACTTCCAGCATAGTAGAGTTCCTTCAGTTTTACAAATTCAAACACCTACACAGAGGTGAGAAACAAAAGCAGATGTCAGACGATATAAAACTTCCATACAACTAAGATTTTTTTTTTGGCAGATATCACTAGAATTTTGACACTAGCACAGTAATATACGCAAACATATCATCGCTACCTTCTTGCGTGACCTTCCACTGACAATTGCAGTAGGGAAGTACTTTGCGACATTTCTCACAGCAGCTCTCATCTGAAGAGCAGGTTTACAGACAGAGTATTAGTAGTTTTATAATGATCAAGCAATGCTAGTTAAGTACTTGGAACAGGTTATTCTAATTTACCACTGGGGACATGAATGCTTTGTCGGGATCGTCCACTATAGGAGACAGGGTGCCATCATAGTCCAAAAATACAGCAATCTTCCTTCCTTGTGCATTGGCTACTATCTGCTTAAAGGACTTCAGAGCAGAAGGGCATTTTGACTGCAACATAAGACAGCCATTAGTACATTTTGCTACCGTGTCTAAAGGAAGTATGCCACTCAAAACTGCATTAGGTGATTTACCATCCATGCACTATAAGCAGGATCTTCGTCAGGTGAATTGTCCTGACTGAAGGCGAGATTGTGTCTCTTGCGCGGTGATGAGGATTTCATTGCATCCAGCAGGCCACTGACAAGGACCTCTTCGATCTTACGCCTACTGGCGCTCACGTTCATGCTGGGACTGGAGCAGCCACCGGACATGACTGAAAACGGCATCATGTTTGAAGCCAAGCTTCCTAACAGTGGGGGGCTTATCGACAACTGATCGGTGATGACAGGTGAGCTGGTGCTCATATCCATTGGGGATGAATCAAGAAAAGGAACTGTGGTTGAGTGATGTTTGTTTCTCTGAACTGAATTCAGCCAACTGTCTTGTCGATGAAAAACCACTTCTTCAGAGTTTTCTTGTCACTGCAGGTGTGGAGGCAGTTCATTAACAGCAGAATACCTGAGAACTGATCAGAGAAGAAAAGGTAAGTGCATGGCTTATGTGAGAAAAGAAAAGATGGCTTAGGCCTTAGGATATGTTGTGTACCTTCTCATGTTCAGAACAAGGAAACATCTATATCAGGAATCCGGATTGCTTCATAGGGATGGCCATCAAATCCAGCTCTGCTGCAATTTGATATTCAGAAAGCTCCACTGCACGAGTCAAGAAAGAAAAATATGAGTAGAATATTTGCAAAACAAAAACTGTGATCATTAACAAAGTTAACATAATTTACAACTACTCCCCTCTCCTTTATTTGTTGGTCAAAGTATAATAATGATATAGGGAACGTGTTCTTGATGGAAAATATACTAAAGTGTTTTATGAGACTTCATTTACGTGTATGAGTGGTTAAAGTTTCAAAAGGTCGATTACACACATTTTAGGACAAGAGAGAAAGGAGTTAGCATAATGACATGTTCGCCCAATCACTGTGGCCGTGTGTGCTTGGGCCCATAGCTATCTTAATGCCTTGATGAGTGTTCTGACCTAGAGACATGGTAGGTAAACCTAACACTGTGTTCAGTTCAGTATGCAATTTAACCGATGCTACCAACCTTGAAAGAGCAGTTGCATCGCTATAGGCCTATAGTTAAGTTGCGATAGAAAGCATATACTATAAGAACGTCAGCTGTACGGAGTATGTTCTAATCAGATGTGATGTAAGCACAAGAACGTCATGCTACGGATCTTCTATCGAAAAAATGTCATCTTGGAAATCTTCAGAGAGAGATTGTTTCACGAATTACTTGCAGAATATTAGGTGAGAACGTTGACATTGATTTCTTTTCAGAGAGAGAAGGTGCACGGAAGAATGAAAGCAACTACTCGTTTGAAAAAGGCACAAGTCTTTATACGTGATGACATAAATCCATGCTACGCCGTGTGCAGCGTGACTTTATCATGACAAATTTAAGAGGTCAAGAAGAATACTCCACTAGATTGTGGGGATGGAATAGGAACGAACAGGTCAAGGGAAGGGGAATGACCGAGTACATGCTACGAATGCAGTCATGCAGAAGCAGAACAATAGCAGCAGCTCCCACGAGTGGAAGGACAGATTCAGTACGAAAGGCACAAACTTTGATCCAAGAACTGTTTTGTACCTCTTACAAGTTCTAACCATGAGATGTTTTTTTTTTAAAAAAAATCAGATTTGACACATTTTTGCAGCATTTCACTTATTTTCTGCGGACCTAAATACATGAGAACCATCAATTCCCCACAAGCAGAAAAGAAAGAAACTCTGTTTTCCAGGAAGGGGCACTGAAGTAAGACATGAATGAGGAAGGCACACCAAAAGGAATAAGGAAGATGACCGAAAGATGCAAACCTTAATATGATGGAGGGCTTGGAATGAACACGAGATGAGTGAGCCAATTCACCGAGTGAGGAGGGAGAGGAAGAATGGAGGAGAGGAGAATAGCGTCGATTCAAGGGCTATATATAGAGGAGCGGCGAGAAGAACTCTTTGAAGAATTCAATGACGCCTGCACATTTTGTTACGGGATATTTGTTAGGAACCCTCGGTTGGAGTCCACACAACCTTCCCCCTCTTTTGCATTAGATGGTTTTTATTATCTCGGATTCCTTTTGAGATTTGACAATGCAACGTCTCAATTGCTAAATGTTAACCTCCAAAGTATGGACAATTGACCATTGTGGCTAGACGCACTCAACCATCATTTTTAGAGTATACATATATGCTTACCTTTATGTTTGCACTCTATTTACCTATAGAAAAATACAAGAAAGAATTCAAGGGGAGACTGTGGTATTAAATTTGTACATGTCGTTTAAATGTGACCCTTTAGACCGAATAATTGGTTTGCAGTTTGCACATGCAATTATGGTGTGTCCTTGCTAGTAGTTATAGCGATATGATGACATAACAAAATCGCGGGTCACACAGCTTTGTAACTAGAAAAAGATCATACAAATCCCATGTTAGTATGAATCTGCATAAGTTCATTTCAATAAGAATCCGCGTAAGTGCCAAACTACATGTCATGTTTTCTATGTGAGGCTGAGCCGTTCATACTATTTTTTAAATCTACAAGCTACATGAACATTTCTTTGTAAATATCATAATTCAAATAGCAAAGAAAAACACAAAGAGAAATGTAAACCATATCACGAGCCATTGAGATTGTAAATAAAACTATACTAAAAGGCAATATCCATTACTTACTCGGTTACTCCAATGAATAAAAGAAAAGCTTCGCTTCACGGCTTCAGAGCGAATAAACCAAGGTAGCGTGACGCTAGGGGGGAAGTCCGTGGTGTGCACCCAGCATTTTGGTGGAACTAGCTGCCAGCAACCGCACACCACCACCCACCGGACCGACGCGTAGCCCGCCTCCAGCCCGGGCCCACCGGAAAAGCGGCACCCGGGGCTCGCCCACCACTGACAAACGGGACCGCGCAACCCACGTCACCCTCAACCGCAGCCGCGTCCTCAGCGTGGAGCTGGCGTCGCATCAGCGTCGACGCCGCCGGGGCCCCGCCGCGGTGGTGGAGGCCTCACCACCCGCCCGCCGCCACATCGGCATGCCGTGGCCCGCCGCGTCCGGGAGCGGGGCCGGTGGCGGGCGGGAGGAAACCACCACCACCTCCCCCCGCCGCTCGCGGGCCGCCGACCCGTCCACAGTTACTGACCTGACAACCCGCGGTCGCCCCAGCTCCCCCCACGCCATACGCGCGCGCACGTTTCGGACGGCCATCCATGGCTCGGCGGCGGCTGGCGCGCGGCCGGTCACGGTCACGGTCACGCGGGCGCGTTCGCTTTAGCGCTTTACTCCCCGTACCGCGACGGCTTCCTCCCCGCCGAGCGCCCCCGTCGCCGTCGCACGACGCGACCACATCGGCACAAGAATACACGACAGGGGGGGCCTCGCCCGTAGCCGTAGCTGTCCGCGGCACGTGGTCCTCTCGAGCGCACGACGGCAACTTGCGGTAGCCTGTCTTTCCTTTCCTAGCTTGCAACTTGCGAGAGAGGTTTGATGTTACACAGATGCTACTGCCAAGTCGAGAGCGAGCGCCGGGCCGCCGGCGAGCGAGCGAGCTCTCGATGGGAAAGGGGAGCGGCGTAGCGTATCTTCCTTGTAACTTGTGCGCGTCAGGGTGATCTCATCTCTGGCTCTTCGGCGGCGAGAAGGCCGCGGCGGCGAGACATTTTTATTTCCAGGGGTGAAGAAACTGACAGATGAGATGCCAAGTGCTTCGTGGCGGGAACCAGACGAGAGGAGATGAGGTAAACAAATGTTGATGGCAATCTTGTGCAGATATAAACAAGACATTTGAACAGCATGACCGATGGGCATGATGTCCCCTTGCCAGTTGCCACATTACTCATCTGCATCTCCCATATGGCCATATGGTGGTATCTTGGGGGCGAAATGGAACAGATAACATAAGCAAAGCAAGTCAAGTGTACTGCAAATTCTCAACAGACCAATTAGATGTCACTGATGTACACACTGCCTTTCGCCGGGACCATGCAAGGAGACTACTAGATAAGATATCTCTGTCAACGACGCTAAGAAACTTCTGCACCATAAAAAATTATGCACAAAATACAATAGAGTACTACTGCAATATTACTATTTTTTGGTCGGTGGCTAGCCAATTTCATGCAGATGTTAGCGAATGTCCTTGTAAGCAAACGTGCATCATCTTTCATCCGTCACCTTTCCTGTTTTTCATTGCCCACTAAACGATTTGGTATCAAGTCAATTCTCAGGAGGGTTAATACTGAGGCGTCACTGCTGGCGACATGGTTCCTTTGGGGGAAATTGGAGTCCAAGTCGGATCCACGAGGCGCAGCTGCCTGACCACAGGACAGGACGCTGCTACAAACGTTTTCGAGTCGCTCACCACCACCTAACACCCAACCGGTCACTGCCAAAACACAAGCGAAGAAGAACATGAGCTCTCATGAGCATCAAATATGAAAATTTGCATGCTGGGGAGCAGCCATTGTATCTGTACCCGGTTGTATCTAATTGGGACGAGAGTATCATACAATATTATACTTTGTCTTCTTGGTTTGGTCCTCGCTGCCCAGCACTTGCTACTCCATCTCGTGCTTCTCAAAGATGCCTGCATGATCAACAAAAGCACAAGCAGTCAGTAAATAGCCAATAGCACTCTGACTCTGAAATCAGATTAATCTAGTTACTTCTGTTTCTCTAGTTACTTGTAGCATAGATTAATCTGACCAAGCACAAGCAGATCCAGATGTACTGATCGTTCTGTACATCTGTTTCTCTAGTTAATCTGACCACCAACAAGAATATCAGAACCAATAGGAACGCCATGTGCGCTACTATAGTAATGTGTCCATCCCGAACTTGAAAGGACAATGCTATACGCAAGTCAAATGAGAATATGATTAGCCAGGAAATACTACCAGTAACCGCCAAGCACATTAGTTTAGAAGTAGATTTGAGCATCTGTTTGTTCTGTAACAATTCAGATAAGTATGGAGAATAGATGATTAACAAGTACAACTAGCAAAGATTCTTGGCTGTATCGTCTTAGTTTACCTTATCACAATTACGAACCCCATATGTCATGTAATAAAACAGACAGACGCGATGCAGGGTTCAGGTGTTTCCTCTTGTCAGGTTGCAACAAACGCACACAAGAAGCAACAGCGTTGCACTATACCAGTATGTGGGTGCAAGATTTACTAGGGAAGCTCATGGCTCAATCTCAAAGTCAAATTGGTGCAACATGACAGATCAGAAAAGAGCTCAAATGTGCAGTTCATCACTCCTATGCCCTGACACGGTGTCAAAACTTAGCCTCTCTGGTGCATGATTCATGAAAACATACAGATTGTCAGGCCAATATGTCAAGACATCATTAACACTTCACCAATGCACAACTATGAAGGAAAAATACAGAAGAAAATACAAAAGCCAACTAGTTAGAATGTTTATGACATTTTTGTTTCAGAGTGTATAAGGAAGAAATGTGGATTCAAGAAAATTGATATAAAAGGGATGCACTCCTACTGGTTGCTGATGAATTAGGGGGAACATCAGGAACAATCATATACATTTATGTCCTTGGGGACAGCACAAAGACAGACTCATGAACACTAATTCAGCAAGATCTGTTGTAAGCTTACAATCACCTGTATTTATTATTTTTTTGAAACAATACAATTACCTGTATGTGCAACTGCCAGACTGGAACTACATGGAACCCAGAGGGCTCTGTTCTATTCAATCAATGGATCTACTATGTGAACAACGGGACCTCTGGGTGCACTTTTGGAGACCATCACCTAACCCAGCAGTGATCTTTTCACGTCACATGGAAGGACTGTAAAGATACTGTTCTTTATGACCATGACAAGTTCCTGATGCTAATCAACAGACACCCTTTATTTACTTACTATAAGACTGTAGATCACTGGACCACCAGTACATATTCTTTCGATGTTTCTTGCACTTCTATGAATCCTTGCTGCTTTGGACCACATAAACAGAGTCCTGGGCTTACTAGTCTTTGTGATCCAAGTTCTACAGCCTATAGCTGGTCCAGATTCTTTAGAAATGCTTCTACAGGCTAATGCAGACGTATGAGTGTTGGGTAATAAAGCCTTGTGTAACAATCAAAACAACAGGCAAATACCCTTCCTACTTCAAAAGATTGTACTGGTATGGTTGCACTGACTTCACTTTGGAGAATTCTCTAGATTAATTAATTTGTGTGTGCATGTGCATGTTCCACTGAGGATACTCCACAAAGGATGGATCATCTTGTGTGCAGATCTATTCATGCAATTAATCATATAACCCTGAAGCTTATGGTCCATCATCAGAAGTCTGTGCATGTAAAGTCTAGATCTGAGAATGCATGTTACATTTGAGATCCGTTACAACCAACAGGCATAGTGTGCTAATGAAGTAGGACAGACAATGTGCAGCTCAGAATATAATGGCATGGTTCTAATAAAGTTATTCATTCTGAAAAGTTTTATACCCACAATTTCACAAGTGAAGTAGATCTTTTGGACAAGACTTGGGTACACAGCAAGTGTTATTCCCTAAACCAACAACTTCATCAAGTACTGGTTCTAACTGGCAAAACTGCAACTGATGATAATCTGATAAATGTAAATGTGGTTGGACCCTTGCTAGAGTTGTGAGTAGATCTGCTGGGGTTCCAGCACCGGTCTCCGCATCCTGACATAGGGGGCCAACCTAAGCCTCTAGCCCCTATGATAATCTGATAACTGGCTATTTTCAATTCATGTATTCATAGTAAGCAACAAATACTAGAAATCAAACTTTAAGTCCTCTGACATAAGCATAAAATACTTGTTTCAGAGAACCAGTAACATGTTAGAGCATTGAAACAATATAGCAAACAGGCCAAATGTGTTTAGATGCAAATTGGTAGAGCTGGACAATATAGCAAACAATAGAGCTGTCAGGTACACCACCTACTAAGGGGGTGTTTGGTTGCTGGCCACGCACAGCCACGCCATAAGTGTGGTGCCGCCACAAAATCTCGGGTGCTGCTTGGTTGCCTACAAAGGTTTGGTTGTGGCAGCTTTTTCCTTCATGATTTTGGCCAAAGCTGTGGCGCCAGAATTTGCCGCCGCATCTGCAGCTTGGCAATCTGTGGCCGGCGTCCAAGCAGCCCCTAAGATACCATTGAAATATGGCTGTCATTTTCTTAATTGTAGGGAAAATCATGAATTATCTCGTGGTTATCACTTTTATGTTTGGATTACACTTGAGACACATTTGCCCAAGACATGGTGAGTTGCCTATTCATCTAGCAGGCGGCAAGGATGTTCAAATCGTTTAATGTATGTACTCCAGTTCAATATAACCAGGTAAAAGTGCAGAATGGACAATTAAAACTGATTGACAAAGCATCGACTCCATAAAGCAACTGGTGCGCATTAGATCTCAATCTCAAGCAACCAGTGTGCATTAGATCTCAATCTTAAGCAACTGGTGCGCGCTAGATCCCAATTTCAGACATAAAAGATGCTATTTGTGAGGTCAGACTGAAATTCATGCAAAAGTAGCATGAAGCAGGCAAAGTACATGTCATTCACTATCTACACAAGTCAAATTTATTTGTCACAGAACAAAGATTCACGCGAGCAAACTTTAAGTAACCCATAATAAGATGTACACGAATAATAAGATGCTGACGTATTCAGAATATACAGATCATATGAAAATTGCAGATAAGCAATGCTAAAGCATATCCAAGTAGGCATATCTTCATATGTCATCCCTAAAAAAAACTCCAAATCTCATAATTTTGCCCCAAATTCGACGAACATTGACGCCATTCCTTTGTACAGTCAATAGATGGTTTCAGGAAACGATCTGTAGAATAGGTTTGTACAGAAACTGGCACTACACTATACACATAACTACTTCATCGACACCATAGCACAATATTTGTGCAGCATTTTCTTCAAATATCGTACATGCACCTACATTGTGCCCGTAAACGTTATCTTGAAAACTTTTTGCATGAACCTGCTATTCCCCCAATACAGAAACCAAGAATTTGCACGACCGAAAGAAATGAAGCAACAGAGAAAGAAACGGCACGAACCTTGGGAGCAAGAAGGGAGACTAGCTACCGGGCGAGGGGCGGCACAGGTCAAAGCGGCGGAGCACCTCGGGATCGTGCATGGATAGCACGAAACGCGATAGCGCCTCGAGGTAGAGCGCCGCCTGGTAACCTCCGGCGGCGGCGACGAGCTCCGAAAGAACGCCGCGACGGAGACGGTTGGCGTCGAGCGCGACGCTCTTGAGCTCCTCCAGGAACGCCTCCACGTTGGCGGCGCCGGCAACCTCGGCGGCCACGAAGGCCTCCTGGGCCCGGCGGAGGCGGTCGGAGACGTTGGGGACGGCGGCGCGGATCCGGCGGTCGACGCGGTCGGCGGCGGCGAGGAGACGCGGGGAGGGCGAGAGCGTGCGGAGGAGCGAGGTGAGTAGGGAGGGGTGGACGTCGCCGAGCCACAGGAAGGGGAGCTCGAGCGGGGAGCGCCAGTCCCCCGCGGCGACGACCCGCGCCGGGTCCTGGCGCGCGGCGGCGTCGAGCGCGGACCAGTGCGCCTGGAAGTGGGCCTCGACGGCCGCGGCGGCGGAGGAGATCGGGTCGTCCCAGGAGCCGGACGAGGAGGAGAGCGCGCGGCGGAGCAGCGGGAGGAGCGGCGAGCGGAGGGTGGCCAGCCAGGCGGCGAAGAAGTCCCGCATCGGCCGCCTGGCGGCCGGGGCCCCGCGGCCCGGCGGCGGGGGCCGCGGCATGCCTGCGATTGCGGCGGGGGTGATTGGTGTGGCCCGATTGCGGCGGTTGTTGGTTCGGCGCTTGGAGTCGGCGGCGTGCCGGCGTTGGAGTTGGAGGGAAGGAACGAAACGAACGCAGGGAGCGGCGGAGTCGTGGGCTGCGAGCTATCCGAGTCGTGGCAGAAATTTTTGGCCCGGTCCAGTTCTTTTGCGGTTATTTGCGTCTTTTTCCTCTTCTTTCGGCTGACTAGGATCGCGCCCGTGCGTTACTACGGGTAACAAAACCATTTGTATTGCAATACATGGAGCATGCAACAAGACTAATAATCTAATATTTGTGTCTAGCGTGAATGATATTTTTCAGAAATGTTACAATTCTAGTAAATACTTTCACAAAAATAAAACAAAATATTAGCACTAATCATAACATTTAAAACCCAACAAACAGAACTTGAAAGTGCATTTAATCCAGCTGGACATGATACACCAGAAAGGAAAAAGAAAATGTGTAACTCATACATTTATAATGAATGTAGCTCACGATTTGATCTGACTATCAGATTCCAACAAAGCGATATATATCATGTCCAATTGAAACGGTTGTCCAGTTTTAGCAGTCATCTGAATAATCAATAGAATCTGAAGGAAAAATGAGCAAATTTGTAGCAAGCCAGGGCTGAATGAATATTCCCTCCATCTCACTATACCTGTCATTGCGATCTTTCCTGTTAAACTTCTCATAATAACAGACGACCCATCCTGGAGGCAGTTCTGGATCTTGGTCCAATCCCAGCGTTCTCAACGCTCCACTCCAGCCAGGTGTAATCCTTGATTCCTTGTACCCCATGTTGGAGACGACCCATCGCACCCATATATATCTAGCACCCTTTCATGTTGTGCAATGTGAAAAAGTCGTTCCTTCCTGAGGAGATATGTGAGCAAAAAAAATAAGTGCTACCATGCTGACCAATGATGGACTATGAATATCAGCAACAACCAACAAGCAATTATCCCATGCTTTCATCATCAAAAGTAGATAGTCATAATACATGGCAACACATTAAACCTGTAAAAACAAAACACTCTGCCTTCATACAACTAAGTTGTAGCATTTCTTAACTTAACTCTAGAAATATGTTTGCTCTACACACATCTAGCTAGACCACCAAGCCTGCATGATTAACAGCCATACTACAGGATGCATTTAACGCATTTTTTCGACATGCATTCATCATCTTCGCATTTTAATTAAATATTTAATACCCAACGATGACATGACATGGCAAAGAAAAGAAAGCATTAGTTTGTGTACATCATATAGTTCACCAACGATAAAAGACAGTAATAAAAGGTTGTACAGGATCCATCATCACTCGTTATGGTAGAATAGCATATTAACAGTGTACACCATCATGTAGTATCATTTATTTTTTCATGACTAAATTAATAAACAAGGAAGACAAAAGTGCATTCGACTTGCTTTCTACTGCTCAAGCAAACTTGTAGTGTAACAATCAAAAGTATTTATAGGGCAATCTACGAAGTATTCATCAAGATAGTCAAAACGATGTATAATGTAGGACGGAGGAAGTAGTACATACGATTTATCATATAGTTGCATCAGCAGAGCTAAATAGAATTTGTTTCAACTAATAGTAGCTACAGTTCACAAAACTGATGCACTGTCTGTTTCGGATTCACCTTCTCACCATTGTATGAGATATATTAACAACTACTAAGTTGTGTAGGTTCAAGCTCGTATCCTACCACTTGAGACAAATTTCTGAACCAAGAACTCAGGGAAATTCCATGTGCACTAACCTAGGTGGAGCAGCCTTGTCACAGTTTAGTTGTGGACTTCTCAAAGCAATATCTGCACTGTTCAAATAGAAGCATCAGAACACGTTGTATGGCTTTTTTTCTTTAGCGTGACAGAAAACCAAACAAAACCTGAAAGACACGTCAATTAATGTGCACTAACTAACCTATGTGGAACAGCCTTGTCACAATTTAGTTGTGGACTTCTCCTCAAAGCAATACCTGCACTGTTCAAATTGAAGCATCAGAACACGATGTATGGCTTTTTTCTTTAGCATGACAAAACCAAACAAAACCTAAAAGACACATCAAATATCTATAACACAATACACAAAATATTCAAACAAATTATATAGTACGAAAGCAATGCTAATAAAATCATACTACAGTATATTATGCAAACACAAAATGTATTTCTTAATGTAAAACATCCTAGGGGGAAAAGGTCAGTACATAGAAGTGACAAGGCAAAAAGTAGATGATGCTATAATTATTCTTCTTTTCTTCCATCTCTTATCATCTCGTCATGGCTTTGGTATTATTAAGTTTAATGAGCATCACCTATCAACATGAGAGTTTGGACCTCTTCAGCAAAAGATATCCGTATTTTCCGGCAGAGAATCTCATTTCCAAATATTAACAATATTAACGACAGGCCAAATGATATAAAAGTTCAGTTCTGATCCGTGACTCCTCAACCCTGCTTCAAGGTGCAAGTGCAATGCAAGCAGCATGGTCAAAAAGTCCAATGGTTTGAGTAGTTTGACCATAAAAAACTGAAGCGAGTTAGCAACCTTAATTTATCCTGAAGGCCTACATGCTTTCAGCAGTAAAATGAACTAACCATCATCGTTTTACTTGTGTTAAACAAAATGTATAGATCATCGTATTCTCAAACAAAAAAATGAAGCAGAAGTACTCTTTATTATATTGAGAGCATTGTTTCGATATCAACACCTGCCTGCAAGTAGTGCAAGATGAATTTAAAAATGAGTTCAGTTATTGGTGAAATAAATAGAAACTTCCAGAATAAATTGAACATAGTATTTAGTGTTTGAGCTTAATTGAATCTATTTATTCTACAAGGTAACACATGAACAATAAATGCAACATATAGCAATGTTAGATGGTTGTAAATCATATTTTCATCATCTAATTAAATATTATATTATTAATACAATAATATGCTAATATAGATCTAGTTAGTTTTTTTCTCTGTCAAGGCATTGGTTTTACACAAATGCAGAGACATGACGAATCAGATAATTTGTTTGTCAAATTAACATTAGTACATGGTGCATGTGGGCTCATTGTAGCTGAGTTCCTACTGGAGTCATATATAATTTCTTAGCAGTCATACAATTTACAAACTTACTTTTTACCATTCTCAAGAAAAAGAAAAAAATGTATCATCCATACACAAGAAAAGACCAGGCAAAACCAAGCAGCCAAGTGCTTGGTTGACTGTTGACAGAATCAGCTAAATGTAGCGGCACGATGCATATGCATTACAATAGGATATTCACGATGGCAAATGCAGCAGGAGATCGAGCAAAAAAAGGAGGTAAAGTTGCCAACCTGTAGCTGGGGAAAATGCACTTAATAGTTTTTCATTGTTTGTAAATGATATTCGTTTCGAAAGACTTGGATTATGCAGTCCATCATGTAGAGATGTGCAAGGTTGTCCTTACAGTTAACCATCTAGAAGATGATTAAAAGATTAATGCAAGTGAGATGAATATATGGATTAGAAAATATATTCAAATAGAATATGTGCAAATGTCATTGAGTTACCAGATCACGCAATTCATTTCTTTCCTTCCCCCACTTTTCCTTTTCCCGGGCAGGCCCTGAAGACCAGACAACAAGCATCGGAACAGAGCACCAAAATAGAATAGCCTTCTTGTTTTTTTTCTTGAAAGTCCGGCTATATATTAATAGGAAGGAAGCATGCACATCAAATACTATCATGCTTTTGCAACGATTGCCAAGCCAGACAATGATAAGAGATTACTCACAATAGGGTTATTATGCTTCTGCTTTGTCCAGGTAATAGCAGAGATCATCTTTGACTGATTATGATAGCTGATAGAGATAGAGAAGTAGAGATGATCACTCTCCAGTTAGAGCACTTCCTTTCTGCTGTTCTCCCCATCAAGACCGTAGCAACAACCAGTGCCTCTCCCTTTTCTTTCCTAAGCAATATTAGATAAATAATCATTTCTAAATGTAACCAAAAATTATTTCTCAACACTAATAAAATTTAATATGATATATTCCTATTCATCCTCAATTCATATCCACTGTGTTATCATTTCTCCTTCCAACAAAGAAATTAAGTAATTGTCTTGTCAATTACCATTTTGTCAATTGGATGTAGCTGATGCATTTAAAAACCTGAGACCATCCAAAAGGACATGGATGAAACTAATCTTGTTATGCGCGAGGGAATAACAAATCTAATATGTTTACTGAAAATGTGAGACAAAAGCTGAACTGAACAAGCTAGAAACCATGCAGTCCTATCCAAACTTGAAAAATGACAGACTACAAGCCTACAATCCTTCAATAGTTCAATACAACTGTACAAGAAGAAAAATTGATATAATTTTAAGTTCTGCGTTAAAAGCTAGAAACCTGAGGCATCCGCATTCTCAACAACGAGAGAGCGACGCCGCCTAAGGCTAGCTCTATCACTTAAGTGTACTTACTGCATGGTATTTTCTTGTCATCTTGTCCTTGTTGAAATGTCTATCCTTTGAATCCTTCAAGTTTGCTTGGATATTGAACCTGTAAGAATGGTAGAGAAGCATTAGAAAATGCTTACTTGTGGTGAAATTATCTGCTAAACACGCCCATTCCATCAGTCATGAAGACCATTAGGAGTGTCTAGCTTGTGTTTATTCACTTGGATAAGGTAGATTCATAAATCTGTATAGTTAAATAGAAAAGGAGAAGATTCAGTTCATAAAAACACCAAAAGAAAGAAAAATATCGAAGATACAACTATCTAAGACAAATGGCCACTGATACATTAGGGAAATATCCCATTTTTAATCTACAGAAAGCACACACGATAACAATATCTAGAGCTGAATTATTTTGTTTGAAAAGCTAGATCCATCTAGGAAAGAGTTGAGATGTCATAGAGTATATCTAATCCTCATCTGGTGAGTTACTGAGGTCAAGGAGCCATTTGCTTCTTTGTAAGCCAACATAGGTGAAAGCATGCTTCTCCTAGTATAGCAGGATATTTTGACAGGGGAGTCATCATCCTTCTTGAGCTGCGACCCTACCCTCCCCACCTGGCAACCAATCCACACAACAGCGCCCATAAGAAAATCAAAGAACGAATCTTCCTCAAAAAACAAAGAACAAATCAGGGTGGGTACCTCGATGGCGTGGGGAATCTTGAGGTGCGGCGCAACAGAGACCTCGATGAGGTTAGGGTCAAGACGGGCCTTGCTGGCGGCAATGTGGTGCAGTGGCGGCCTTCGGTGACCGTCTTCTTGGAGTCATCCCTCCTAGATCCGGCGCCATCGATGTGCGGCAGACCCTCCTGGATCCGGCGCCACCGTCCCCGGCAAAGCCTGCACCGCACGAGATCCTGCAGTGGGCAGCCCACGTCGTGCGTACACCCGGCCGCTGCGGCAGGCGCCGTGGGAGAGGAATGAGGGAGGAGGCGATTTGTGGGCGGAGGTGGGAGAGGCGGCGGCAGATCGAGACTGTGTGGGGAGGGTGGAAGGGGAATGGCGTGCGTGGAGGAAGAGGTGGCGGTTCCGGCTTTGGAGTTGGGGATTAGGGAGGAAAAGGCGGCGTCCATGGGGCGAGTGGACGGCAGCGTCCATGGGGGCGGGATCCGGCGTCCATGGGCGTGAGCGAGGTTGGAGGTGGAGGTGTGGCGTCCACGGGCTGGGGCGAGCGGACGGCGGTGGCCACGATGGCGCAGGAGGCGCGTGCTTGCCTTCGGGCAGGGGGAAGGGGCGGCAGCGGCGGATGCGGGAGGCGCGGCTGGGCGGCACGGTGTCGAGGGCAAGGTGGTGGAGGGAGGGGAACGGTGCGGCTGGCGGCGTGGGCAGGGGAGCGAGGGAGGGGAACAGTGCAGGTGGGGATTGCGGCGGCGTCGTGGGGGCGTGGGGCACACAACGGGTAGACATGAGCATTTCACGGGCCGGACCGGGTTCGGGCCGGGCCGAAAAAAAATCCGGATTTTTCGGGTCGAGAAAATCCTGCTTATGACCGTCCCATGGGACTTGTTGGGCCTCAGTTTTTGGGCCGGGCTTGGGCGGGCTGCCTGCGCTTTTTGTAGTGTAAAACAGCTAAAAACAGTATTTCGGGCCGGGTTCGGGCCTAGATTTTTTTTCGCGGGCTTCAAGATCTCTGCCCACGCCCGTCCAGTAAGGTCCGTGGACGGGCCTGGCGCGGGCCGGGCCCGGGCCAGGCCAGCGGGTCGGGCCGGGCTCAAAATGCTCAGGTCTAACAACGGGAGAGGGAGGCGAAGTAGAGCGGTGAAAAAAAATTGAGGGCTGAGAGCAACTCCAGTGGAGGCCTCCATATGGACCTCTACTCCAAAATTTGGAGGTTTTGTGCAAAAACCCAACTCCAGCGGGGCCTCTAAACAGATCTCCATTTTGCATACTCCTTCAAATTCCCCCTCCCACCCTCCATTCCTAGAGGCCCTCCATTTTCCCCTCCAAACGTGGGACCCACCATTTTTTTCTTTTTCCTCCCCCCTCTCCCCCACAGACCAACCCCCCGACCTGGACCACCCGGCCCACCCGATGTCGTCGACGCGCCGCCGCCGCCGAGGAGTCGGCGTCCGCGGCCTCCACGTCGGCGAGGTCGCCCACCACCCCGGTGGCGAGGTGCTGCAGCGCGGACGCCGTGGACCAGAACTCCTGGCTCTGCTGCGGCTCCCCGAGCTCGCGGGCCTGGGCGCAGCATCCCGAACTCGCCGGCCTGGCCGCGGCGGCCGGGTGCACGTGCGGCTGCCGATGGCCAACGCGAGCACGACGACGTGCAGGTTTGCTCCCGTGCGCGAGCGCGACGGCGTGCGGGTCGGCGTTCCTCCTCGCCGCCGAGGCTGCCCTGGCAGACGATGCGCGCCGTCTGGGCCACCTGCGGCCCCTGCTCCTCCGTGCCACCGTTCGCTCGCCACGCCGCCGCCGCTCGCCGTGCCGCTCTCTTGCCGACGACGCTAGCCGGGTTGAGGCACACAAGCCCAGCAAGCCATCCGCCCCCTCCTGCTGCTCGTCGTGGATCCGTCCCCGCCGTCATCCCCGCTGCACAAGAAGACCGGCGGCGGCGAGAGGAGCCGGTATGCTTGCATCGTGCCCCTGCATCGCGGCCGCGAACGCCACCGCGGCGCGGACGTCCTCTGTACTGGCGGAGGCAGCTCGTGGGACATCTCCGGCGAATTCGAAGTCGTCCCCGGCCGCGACGCAGCAGTCGGTGGTGGGACGCGGCGGCTGCGGACCCGGCGACGGCATCGGCTGCGGGCCGCAGCACCGCCCCCAGCCCCAGCCCCCCGCCGCGGCCGTCCGTTGTTCGCCCGGGCGTGCGGCACAGACAGCGCCGAGGCCAAGGCCGAGCCATGGCTCGCTGCATACGGGGACGCCTCCCGCGTCTTCCTCGCCAGGGACAGCGTCGGTGCCAACATGGCGCACAACACCGCGATACGGCTGCGGAAGGAACCCATCGATGGCTACAGCACTCACCGTCGTCCTGCTGCCGCTCGGAGGGAAAAAACAGAGGAGGAGGAGGTCCCCCCGCGCTCGCCCGCCACAGCCATGCCATTGCCCTGGTGGTGACGGTGTGGATCCAGGCTCTGACGGGGACCAACTTGGACTTCTTGGCCTACTCGACGGTGCTCAAGTCGTTGCTGGGCATCTCCCAAGAGGCGCTCAACTACCTGGCGACGGCGTCGGACCTGGGCAAGGCCCTGGGGTGGTCGGCAGGGCGGTGGCGGCGCGCAAGCGCAGGGGCAGATGAGGCGAGAGCGGCGGCGGGGTGGAGAAGAGGCACGGTCGCTGACAGATGGGGCCCACGGAAGGATGGATGCCCGAGTTGATATCCCCACTGGAGTTGGTTGTTTATTTTGGACCTCTATTTTTTGCAGTTAGACCTGCAAATTGGTTTTAGAGGCCTCAATTTGAAGGTCACTGCTGGAGTTGCTCTGAGAAGAGAGCGGGGCTGAGGGAAGTGATCAGAGGGTCAAAATGAATTGCGGAAGCGCGGGATAGGTCCCAAGCGGAGCCGCGGTCGTCCGAGGGGGAGCCGCGTCCGATGGCGAAAAGACGTACCAACTTTTTATCTCCACTTCATTCTTTTTAGTAGTATATATATATTTTTTATCTCTATTTCATTCTTTTTAGTAGTAGAGATTAAAAAACAGAGTGAGGCGATAACCTGATGAGAATGAGCTTGCTGTATACTTTGCTCGACGGATTGAGGTTTGTAGTGGGCAAGCATATTTATTTTTATAATTGTAAATAATTATTATTGATTTGAAAAATAATTTAGGACAAATCTAGATGGACATATAGAAGGAATTAAATTTCAGTGCCATTCTTAATTTACGCATAGCCTCCCAAGTCCCAATCAAACTTTGTACTATAAACTTTCTTGAGAAGTGTATCATTAAACAGATCTTGTATAAAGAATAAATAACTTTTTTTAAAGATGTGCATAGCATGTTTTTCATCAAGAAAAGAAGAAGTTTGATATAAAGTCTTAACGATAGAGCAACAACAACAAAAACAAGCGGAAAAAGCAACAAGCCTAGAAAAGAAAGATAACAAATTAAGACGACCAAGGAAGCAATCGCGTCAAAACCAGCATGACCGCATCAACAACTTCACCCGGTCAGATTGAGACGTCGACCGGACCTTCACAAATACCATGATGGTAAAGCATCCATCAAGAAAACCGGTGGCCAAACATCCACCCGAGAAGCAAACCTCCCACCCAAGAACAAATAACTAAAGCAGCTCCTTCCTCGTATGCTGCTATTCTAGCTTAGTACCTTTCACGTACGCCGGTCGATCCCCTCAAATAAAAAAGATCCTTACGGGAACCAAACGGGGGGTGGTGGGTGACACGCGCAAGGCGATCAGCCGATCATGCAACAGGCAAGCCACAAAACGCGGCCAGCCCACGGTCGGGAATGTCAATAGAACGGCGCGCGTTCCGGCTCGGGCTGCTTCCGGCTCCGCTTCCGCAACGACCCGCCGCAGCTCGGCCCCGCGTCCGACGACGACGACGGCCTCCGCTTCCCACTCTGCGTCTCCGGCGTGGCAACCTCCTCGTGCCGGCGCACGCGTAGCGCGCGCCTCAGCCCGTGCTCGCTCTCCCCCAGATGCTTCACCTGCGCCAACAACCAACGGGAGCCCGCGTCGTGCGCGCGTGTCAGAGGCGCCGGTACTCAACTCGTACGTGGAGTACCTGACAGTGTGCGACACGTGACACGATGAAAGGGTATGATGCATGGGATCCTGATCCTGTGGAACAGAGATCACGCGCGGCGCTTCTTTACCTTGCAGAAGAGGGAGCAGTAGTCGTGGCCGGAGGGCAGCGGCCGCGCGCACGCCGCGCAGGGGTTCTCCGCGCTCGCCGAGCGCTTCCTCGCCGTACGCTCGTTCAGGAACACCACCTCGTGGTCGCTCACCGTGTGCGACTGCATGCATGCACACGCACGCCGCGGAATTGGTCAAGACCCGGAAACGACGACGACGGAGCGCCGTGCCGGCCGCGGGCGGCTCGGTAACGATCGCCGGGGTTGTGCGCGCGCGTTACCTGGATGCCGGCGCAGTCGAACAGCCTGAGGTCATCGACGCGGACGACGAAGCAGGACGCGTACTTCCAGATCTTCGGTTAATTCCATTCCCCCGATCAATGGTGAGGAGGTTGAGATCGATATGGAAGCTTAGAGGAACGTACTAGGCCTAATAGCGGCCGGCGCGTGCGTCTGATCGCGTACCTGGATGACGCCGTGGGCGGGTTCGTGGGGGAGGCAGTGGCGGCAGAGCGCGGCGGCGCAGTCGACGCAGAAGTGGTTCTTGTCGTTCTTGCGCTCGCCAGGGTGCGCGGCGCACGCGTCGAAGAACTCCTCGGACAGAAGGCCGCGCAGCCACTGCGGCGCGCCACGCACGGCCGCCGGCTGCATGGCTATCCTGTTGTGGTCGATCGGCGCGCCCGGCGGGGACCGAGAGGGGATCCTGCCGGCTGCTCGTGGCTTCGATCGGTTGGATTAGGGGAGCATGTAGGGCTGCGGCTTCATCCACGATAGGCTGGGGATTCAAAGACCGAAAGAGCGGGGGGTTCGGCACCGTCTCTGGCTGGGGCTCTCTGACTCTGCATGCCTCGACTCGGCCCGAGGCCCGTCAAAGCTTTCTTGCCACAAAGATAGCTGCGAAATTTGCATTGCGTTTGACGTGTACAATACCAAACGAGAAGAAAGACTAACGTAGCTCCTGAATGTCATTAAGAACAACAACTCCCTCCGTCTTAAAATAAATACAATTCAAGAATCGAGCACGTAAATCAAGATGAGATGTAAATAACCAAAATACCTCTTGTTTTTTTATGAGAAAGATCTAAACATTGGTTTGTCTTTTGTGTAAGGAGCTTATAGAGCATCTTGTTTTTTTAGTTGATTAGCCAAAATTGCATTTTTGTGGGACAAAATTCGAATCCTAAAATTGTATTATTTTTGAGACAGATGGAGTACCATAATTTTCGAGCGTAAGCCTAGAGTACAGCTCAACTAGTTGCTTGGAATCGGTTTCCACAATCACACGCGAGGAAGTCCAGCAGCGAAGCCGTTGAAGTCCAAACATGCACGCTTGAGCTTCAGCTAGCCATCAAAACCGATCCCACGCTTGGGAGCCATTTGCCTGTTGCCGCTATGACTTCACCGGCATTGTTCCTTACTATAGCACCGGTTTTTGCCGGAGTAGCATCTGATGATCGGCTTTCCATTCTTGTTACACCACTTGTCGGGATCATGGTTTTTGCCAGGTAGCATCTGATGCTCGGCTTCCCGTTAGTTATAACATTTGTCGGGATCAAGATCCACTCAATTGTCAATTGCCTTGCGGATTTGACTACTAGGTTGCTTGCCATGACGCCGATCATTCTTTGAGCACCAAATTGACCACATCTCGCAAAGGATAATAGCAACTTTATCTAAAAGACACAAACTAGGGTAAGTACTACCTCCGTTCTTAAATATATTTCTTAAATATATGACGTTTAATGAACTAGTTTTCTTGTCTTAAACGTCATATATTTAAGAACAGAGGGAGCAGATCATAGACCCAAGTAGCGGGATGAAGTTGTGGTAATTTCACTTGGCTTTCCTTAAAGTTCCCAAAACTGAGCTGGCGGAGTACATACCAATGCATAGAATATCATCTCATTTTTGTTCCCACACACCTCGCATGTACTGTGACGTCCCAGGTTTTCAATTAGGATTAATTGACGCTAATGACTGAGTCAACCAAGTCAAAATATTGACTTTGGTCAAACCTCGATCAACCTGGGTCACCACCTCAAAAACCTAGCCAACAATCACTAATGGTCAAACTTTGGTCAACACATAGTCAAAACCCTAGTTAAACCCCTTTGACACCTATATCTTTCTAGAACTTTTATCGTGTTCTCCAAATTTCACCTAAACACTTCAAAATCTGCTAAAATAAAAGTTGTTCATCTTTTCATGAGACACAACTTTCCCAATTGGTGGCATTTCAAATTTGGAGTGAAAAGGGGTGAAAAGCTTGGTCAACTGCAGAAAACAGTATTCACCGACGCTGAGAAAATGCTCAAGTTGGCATGAAGTTTATGCGAAATATGTTGATCAAAACCCCTTAGTGCCTTTGTAAATGTTGTAGAGGATCTTGAGACCTCCAACTTTGCTTATTGCCTCAAGGTACACTTTAGTTGCAAATTTGTGAGAAAAACATGGTCAAACCTTGCTAAACCAAAACAAATTGCACCCCTGCGCGTTCCGGAGCACAACGTCACGTTGGCCCCGCGCCGACCGACGCAGGGAACTTGTTCCCGCGCCGCGGCCCCACTGGGCCCGGACGCCGAGGGGCGCAGCCGCGCACGTACGGTGAGACCCACCATCTCCCGGGCATGCAGGCCTGTCCGCAGGTGACACGCGCCGCACGCGCACGAGGCGGCCGCACCGACAACTGCGCCGGCCCGCCAGTCACGTCACCGCCGTACGCACCCCACGTCGCACGCCATGCCGCCTCGCCCCATTGGTTGAAGTCATGGTCGGCAAGTCGTTGTCGTGCTACCTTTAAAAGCCCCGAGCTCCCATGCACGCGCACCACACCGCCACTGCCCTGCACGCCGCCGCGGCCACCATTGGAGCTCGTGTGGTCAGCTCCCCCTTCCCGATAGCAATGCCACCGCCTGAGCTTCCCAATCTCCTTCCTAGTCTCCAGTGAACCCTCTCGAGCCGCTTGCTGCCCAGGACATGGTCCCAGTTCGCCGGCACCCGAACCTCTGCTACCGTCGCCGCCGGGCGTTGCCGTGCGAGCTCACCGGTGCTACCCCCGCAGCAACTCCGGCCACCAGCAGGGCCAGGGTGAGCCTCTAGTCGCGCGCAGCCCCTTCCCCGGCTACCTCCGCCGCCGGCCTCGTCAGAATCCGGCCGGCCGCGCCGCCCCCTTCCCCAAGGATCCAATTGCAAGATGCGGATTCTTACTAGGGGCCAAAATGTTAGATTCCGGACCTTTATGTAAAGCTAAGGGTATAGTTGTGAAGCTGAAAATCTTCCCAGGGTTTTTCTTGCAAATAGATTCTTAACTTCTTTTTGAATAGATCCAGTGTCTTGTAAAAATCGTAGAAAATCATAGAAAAAACAAAAAAAAATGCAAAACCAATTTTGTTGGTTTCCTTATGAGTAGGTCTACATCTTTTAGAAAGGTTGTCTATAATTTTGATGAATAGTTTTTGAATGAAAATTCAAACTCAGTTTGAATGGGTTTGTTCATAACTTGAGTTGTACTCCTGTTCTGAGATTGATCTTTGGATATGATGTTTGTCATGTCTAATATAGGCTAAATACAAGTTTTTGCACAAAGTTACTAAGTGAATCTCTAGATATGATTTATTTTGTATTATGTATATATATTTTGTATAGCTTCATGTGGATGATTTCTGTGGCTCATCTTGTGGATATCATCTTGTTAGGCTTAGATGTGCTCCTGGTGATTTTATAATGTATTTGTGAACTGTTTACATAAGTGTTTCCGAATTATGTTTATGCATAAGTTTAAATTCATAGTTCATGTTCTAATGATCCAGTGATGCTTATCTTTGGGCTAGGTTATGTTTGTGCCATGTTTGTGCTGTAGGAAAAGGTTAGGCTACAGTTTAGTTATGTATATCCATGTATAATTTCTTTGTGAATATCTAGGGTGAAATGGTTATTTTTATGTAGCTTGTTGGAAATAGTCTCAGGAGCTAGGTTTTGGTGTGTAGCCTAGTTATAGTCCATAGAGTCTCTGTGTAAAATTTGAGATCCAGTGCATGAGTAGTTTTCTCTATAATACATATTCTTGCTTTTGTTAGTAATAACTTGTCGTATTTTTCATGCTTAGGATATGGCTCTACTTGCTATGAAGTTTGGGCAGTAGCTCTGTTGTTGCACTATGTGCTTATATAAAAATTCTCACTATGAGTTACTGCATGGTTTAAACAGAATAATTTTTAGAAGAAACTAAGTATTATAAATGGGGAAATAAAGAAATCTCTCTTTTAAGGACTTATGTGTGTTTTAATCCAAAGTTGCACCCCTGTTGGATCCATGGAAACCAACTGGGTCATTTGTGAAGTATTTCGAAATTGTTTGTATAGATGTGCACCGATCACCATCAAAATAATCATTAATAAATGGTTGTTTAATTTATCTTTATGGAAGAGTATGCTAAATATATTCTTGTCTAGATGAATATGGCCAACTTGCACCCTATGTTGTCATGTGATGTTTTGTAATTAAATAACTTAACTTCACCAAGTAATTCTTGCATATGCATCCTCCGTGTAGAACCTTCTGACGGTAGCTACGAGTTCATCCCGGAACAACGACGGACCGTTCGCGGAAGCAGTAAATGTCATGGAGCACAACGAGACCCAAACCAAAGTTTGGAAGGGCCAAAGGGCCTAGATAGACTAACCTCAGCTTGAAAGGCAAGCCCCGGTTTATCATTTACCTATGTGTTTTCTTTTTAACTTCTGAAATTTATGTTTGATTATCTATGTACATTTACATGCAGGAGTTAAATTGAAACCCTAGTTGCATAATCCCTAAGTACCTATGATCTTTTACTAGTATGCTAGGTCGCTAGTTGCTATGCAATAAGGACCCGATACAAGTCGAGTGATGTACTTCGCTCGCAAGAATAGATTCTTATGTTGGAATCATAAGATTGATGAATTGGATTGCTCACGTGGTAAGAGCCTGGGATTCTGGGCTCTGGCCCAATGGTTTAGAGATTAAGTGTTTGAACGTACTAAACATTTGTCGGGAATGGGTACGGTAAGCCTAGTACCTAAATGATGCGGTGTGGGAACTTTAGGACTAATCTTGGATTGCGGCCCCAGGCTAGCTACCTGTGGTGCATGTGTGACTCTGGACGCTAGTGTGAGGCGTGCCAGATAACCTTGTACCTAGGACTGTGGCATCTGATCTCAATCCGAGGAATGACGGGAACCGTCTGGTTGAATGAACTCTTTGTGAGGGCATTTCTGCCGTATGTTTAGGTCCATCTTGCAAGGTTATTAATCGATCGATCGTCGGCCTCTCACCGTTATCCGAGAGTGCTTAATTGTCTGGCCATGATAATCCCTTATTGATGGAATGTTGATAAACTTGATGTTTACTTAATTGTTTGCACAACTCATGCTTGCAATAATTGCTTACCTAGTAATGGATTAATCTACTAGAACTTGAGCTAAGATATTGAAAGTAAGGATTAATTCCTTAGTAGTTTTTTGGCAAAACAAATCCACTAGCCAAAAGCCTTGCATAACTAGAGGTTAAGTCTTTTATTTTAGACGGGTAAGCCTTGCTGAGTATTAATATACTCAGTCTTGCTATAAATATTGTTTTCAGGTGTTAATGTTGGCCTGGTGAAATCTCACCCGGCTGGGAGCTGGAATGGGTGGATGACGAGGAGTAATGGTGTTATGGGTGGCCTCCCATGATGCCAAGTTATCGATTAGTTCAATTCCGCTGTCTTTTAAAACTCTGAACCATTTACTTTCATGTCAAGAACAATGGTTGTAATAATTTAACCCTACGGGGAAATTTTGGATTAACTTATAAGGTACTCTAGACTCTCCTTCGTGGGAGTTTTAATGTATGCGTGTTCTATCCTCTGTGTGCTGATTCAAGTGATTTACCGGGCTTTGACCCGGCAACACTCAACGGGATGACTCCTTATTATCACTTAATGACCAAATGAATTTGTTCAGGTGATAGTACGGAATTATCTCGGGTGGGGTTGCCACATGTACCAAGGCGATCAATGTGGATCGAAAATGTCAAAAAGGAGGAGTATGATACTTATCCACGCACAAAATAGAAATCGTGACCGGAAACCATATGCACATAGAAAGAAAAATTATGCACATATGTCAACGAATTTTGCTCTTCTGAATTCATTTGTTTTGGCAACCAATCAACCACACCTTTTCAATCTAGAAAAAAAATTGTCAAGTACTCGGTATACATCCGAGGATGGCGCCCATGTCCAAGAACTCACCTCTCCATCCTAAAATTGGGTTGCAAACCCCTCCTCATCAGGTTTAATTACAGAGAGTAGGAATCAAGCAATATAATCGACCTCTTTTGTGCCAACTTCGCAAAAGCAAGCTTGGATGCAAACCCCTCCTCATCAGGTTTAATGATAGAGAGCAGGAATCAAGCAATATAATCGACCCCTTCGACGCCGACTTAGGAAAAGCAAGCTTGGAGTTCGACATCTTATTACAAGGCAAGCAGTGTTGAATGTCTCTTCATATTCAACGAGGGCACCAAAGAGTACTTCTTGTTGAGTCTGGACTCTCTGTGCAAGTTTTGCTTCCTCCGTTCCGGATGAGATCATGAGGTCAGCACCACAGGATATTTAGTGCATTCTAGAATTTGAAATCTCAAAAATATTGTCCCAGTTATTTGAACTTGATAGAACGAATGAACTTCATATGGGTCCAACCAAACTTAAAAAGGCAGGTGTTCTGTCATGCTCTCTAGTGGTTGTTTTAAAATATGTCATTTATCATAGTCTGTTGACGAAATTGTATCCATGCACATTAATTGAATTTGTGGTTCCTACTTCAACATTAAAATTGTACATGTGAAATAATGTATTTACTTTTGTCATATCATATTATGATTTTTGATCTTCCTTGATGATTCTCAAATTAAAACTGACTCAAGTTTTTAGTGAATTTTAAATAGATCTAAAATGTAGGATGTTACAAATCTACTTTACTTAAATAAATCTCATCCTTGAGATTCATGATTAGAGAGAAACTATTTATAGTTTCAAACATCTTCTCATTGGAGAGTGTTCTTTGTCCGGGCATTAATGTTATTGTTAGAATTGTAAGTGGTAGAGTGCTTATTTTCCTTATTGTTTTAATCTAAATTCTACTTCTCCGAGGTACTAACCTACTCAAGGATAATCAACTTTATTATTTTTCTTAAATATTTTTTTGAGGATTGAAATAGTTATCCAAATCTTTTTCCTCGGAGTTTTCTATTTTCCAAATGTGTGCTAACTATTCTCGCGATAGCACCATAACTTTGGTGTTTCAATTTTCCTTATGGTTTAGTCAGACTACGCTATCCTTTGAAATGTTGTATCTTTATAACTCGAGGTCAAATCAATGCATATGTACTTATGTGTTAATGGTTTCACACCAATTTTTGCTCGTCCCAAATATCTGAGATATTCACACCATATAATAAATTAATTCATATTGGTTGCTAAATTCCATCTAAATCAAAAAAAAGTAAAGAGAAATAATAATTGATTTCTACATATATGTTTAGGGAAATTGATGTATGGTGTGACCCTAAGATGCATAGCTAAGGATAGTATGTGCGCCTTAGCATCGTCTATCACAAGTGAAAAAACTGATCTGGTAGGTGTTCTTTATAGCATAAATAGTATGTGTGTAATACCTATTAGAACCTTTATTTGTTTGTCCCATTACCACATTTCTTCAAATGCTCAACTGCTGGAGTTATGCAATAGAAATAAACTCAATTTTGTACCATATGGTCTCGTTAATATTGGTCATAGATATGTTGATGTGCAAGTTTCTTCTATTACACATCATCTTAATTTTGTGATTCAGTGTTCCTCATTGAAAGATTCTTCTATGCAGTTGTTTTACAAATGTCGTGTTACAGTGTTCGGTTCTCACACAACTACTTGCACCCTATCTGCTACACGAGGGACATCATTGTTAAAGTAAGTTATTGTATACTAATCGTATACACTCATTATGTTTGTACATAATTTCATTCAAAAGATTGAATGGATATAAATTTGGGTGGTAGTGCACACAAATGTATGTTGTGTGATTTGCGGCTTCACCACCGAAATGTTCGTGAAGCAACCGAGCCATTCCATCATGATAGGATCCTTTCGTATCTCCCTAAAGATGGCGCTAATCTTGCACTTGGCAAATAGCATGACTCACACGAATTTATGAAGTAATTATAATTTCTTCACATCTATTTATTGCTTTTGGATTGTGTTGAAATGCAATATGCCATGTGATGTACTGTGGTTGCAGGTTTGTATTGAAAGAGCTTTTGTCTGATTGTGGAGATGAGGTTATTGAGCATATATTTGGTGGAAGACTTAGCTAGCTCTGTGGAGTAGTTTGTTTGTTATTTTTTTCTTCAGATTGATTTGTGCTTTATTCACATCACGTGTAGATGTTATTACAAAGCCTCAAGAGAGAGACAAGCAAGGAGACACTAATTATGAGTATTAAACATATATTAATAACAAAAGTAACTATAAACCTTGACGCTGTTTTGCCACACCCTTTTGAGTGTTGGGCTTGTGTCATTTGATTGGAATTAAAAGCATGAGAAATCTTAATTTTCAGCGCTAGAAAAAAGGAAATAATTTTGACATAGACTATATTCGGTTTGATTTTCGTAAATTATAAATATGTATCTAAGTAAAGGGGTTTTATTGCAAGTTCAAAACATGAAAACTTTTTTTTGCTAAAATTTTTCATGTGCTCTTAATTATAAATCTATTGAATTACATAAAAAGGTTTTGCATGTTTCGTTATACCTTTCGACAAATAAATATGTTTGTTTAATGTTTTACTATATGTTATTCCCTTTGTCCAAATTATAAATCATTTTGAGTTGTCTAAATTCATACTTTTACTATTCATCTAGACATAATATAATTATCTTTGTGATGATGGTAAGAGGAGTGGCGGATGTTTCTGCTCTACTCCATACAGTGTTAACCAAAACAACTAATAGTTTAGGATGGAGGAACTATCTTTTTTTTCTATATTGACGTCTATTGTACTGAGCATAATATCTAGCAAAAGGTTAGCTCATGTTTGTATGTAATAGTCTTTATGATGTTTTCAGTCTTCTTCATGAAGGTTCTATAATTACAATCTGGTAAATTATCTTAAATTTGCATCTCAAAATAGTATGCATTTGACTTCAGAAGGTACCATTTTCAACAATAAGATTTTTAAAAAAATATATATACAGAAAGAGATTGATTTGAATTATTACTAATGGACTTGAGAAAATAAAGAAATCGGTATTATTTTGATCTTATGTTAAGAAAATAAATAATCATGCACATCTAGATTGTAGCAACACTACTTTGAGATGCCCTACAGAAAAAGAAGGAGATAAAGTTGGAATACGGTCATGCCGCCATGTCAATGAAGGCCTTCACCACCTGCAGGTAATGAGTGAGTAGCATCTCCAATAGTCTCTTTATTTTCGGCACTCTATTCGAGTTTCTCGACTCTCTAAAAAGATTCCTCTCCATACCGAGTTATTTGCTCAAACACACTCTTCATTTTTCACTTTTCAAATCCCAATGGCTACCTTCAACTCTCTCCCACTAACACACTGATGCGTGGATCCTACACATCATTATCTTCCTTTCCTTTCTTTATCCTCCCCTCTTTCCCTCTCCTCTCTACCCTCTCCCTATCTTCTCTGCTCCCCCAGCGATGGCAGTTGACCCCCTCCCTCCCATTCCCTAACTGGCCTCCCTTCGGCGATGGCCGACCTCCACCTGAGCTCTTATTTTGCCGGCCTCCTATGCGCTTCGCACTGAGCTGAACTACGCGCCCTGCCCTCAACGGTGCAGGGAGCTCCATCCCCTCCTTCTCGGCCAACAGCGCGAGCACAATGCCTCCTTCCTCCTATGCGGCGGTGCGAGCACGACGCCGCCCCCAGCCTCCAGTTGTGCTCGCCCCTGCGGCCTCACCGCCTAACCCGGCGGCCAAGCGAGGCGCCCCTGCCTTGGAGCTAATGGTGCTAGAGCTCAGGAGATGCGCGAACGCCGGGCGCAGGGGAGGCAATCGAGCAAGGCCGGCGCGCCAAGGAAGTGTTCTGGGATGTGGGGCTCACACTTGCCAAGGTAGGTTCAGACTGGTTGCCCTGGGGCACGGTATGCTGCATGCAATATGCATTTGGCATAAAAACTGTTGCACCGCAATACGCTATCGCACGTGCTGTCGTAATGAACAGACCAACATTATCTATTTCCAGCGTGGTGGCGTCTTTCCCGGACGTTCGCTATCTATCGACATGTCATAGGGGCAGCCTCTCTGCACTACTAGGGGTTTAGGGTCGATAATAATGGATCACGACCCTAATTCATCCTTCACAATGCAACCAATGCAAGCTCTACTTATTTTTAGTTCAAAAATGTGTAGACTTATGACTCGGTCCTTATAAGGCCTGATCCATAAAGGTGTGAGCAAAATTCGATGGTTGTTACCACCCCTACACACTGCACGCCCGGCCTCGCCGTCGTCGTGAGGAGCCGACCGCCGCTCCTCTTCCCCGGGCTCAAGCTATTGCTCCTCTTCCTGCTACTCCGCCCTGCCCGGCCTTCCCGTCTCGACGCGCCGGAGCTCCGCCACCCAAGTTCTTGGTGTGTGCACGAAGTCATCATCGTGCCGATGTGGTCAAGCTTCAAGGTCGGCTCTGGCGTCGCGCCTCACAGCGCCATAGCTAGTCGCACTTGATTTGGCTGCCTCCATGACCGGAGAGGGCAGGTCCAACTAGATGTAGAGAGCAGGGAGAGGGACAAACTCCGGCCATGGTGACAATTCAACACCACCATAACCGGAAGTTGGAGGCTGCTGCGGTTTGAGACAAGGAATCAACGAACCAACGCCTTTACATCGCCAAGGCGAACGAATCGAGGCGGGGTGTGGTGCGGGGAGGCCTCCATGGCGAGAGAGAGAGAGGAGGAGGAAGAGGTGGGCCCTGCTCCTTTATGAGGGTTGTGGTGGTCGGCGTTAGGAGAGGCCCCGCCGTCGAGGCAACCCCTACTCCCGGTCGCGGAGAGGGAGGCAAAAGCCCCCAGCTGTGGAGATTGAGGGAGAGGCCCCCAACCGCCCCTAGCTTGGTCGTGGCGACCGTGAAGAGGGAGAGGGAGGACACCGGCCATTGGTCGCTTGCCGCCGCGCTGGCCTCTTGTGGCCATCCACTCTGGAGGGGGAGGCCCGGGAGAGATAAGGGAGTGGAGACTGGAGAGGATGTGGTGGAGGGTGATGTGGAGATAAGGGTGGGGGATGTAGGTCCCACTTGTCAGCCACTGTAGAAGGGGTGGGTAAAGTAGATTTGAGTAGAAATGTTGATAGTGAGGATTCAGACTATGCGATGTAAATGATAATGATGAGTAAGGGAAAATGGATATAAATAGAGAATTTTGATGATCGGAATTAAATATTCCTTTAGAGTATTGAAATAGAGTACGTCCATTTGGAAATGGTTTGCTGAACTGTCTAACGGAATCCTCTTGATTATGCTACATGAACCCACACCGATGCTCATCAGAATGTAACCTGCTGTACCAAATTCTACAGTGGCCAAATTGATTTATGTAGTACTTTGCATGTTTCCTGAGCGAGTGAAGATAAGCAGAGTATCTTGCAATTTATGTAGTACGGCTTGGAATATTTGGAAAGAGCGAAATAGATAGATTTTTGATGGTGTCTCTTCTTCACCGCGCCGCGTCTTGCAACTGATAAAGAATGAAATGACCCTGAGGTCAAGCGCTTGTGAGGTTGCAGTGCAACAAGTAGTTCCTTAATGTTAGATCTTTTTATGAGCTCTGAGATTTCCTTTGTTTTATGTAATACAAACTATGTAACAAACCGTATGCTTTCTCTTTATTGACGGTCAATTTCCGTCAACCAAGAGCACTTGTTACACTTTGGTTTGAGTTTTGATTTATAACTAACCCGCCACTAGGCACACTAATGATGTAATAAGTTCGCACTTGCATGTGGTTTTTGGAGTGTGTTGTTTACGCAGGAATTAGGTACCTAAATGAGGACTTCCGGGTGGAGTTCATCTAGCACTTTGTGAGAAGATCATGAAGCCCGGCACGAGTCAAGACATGAAGTGAACATGACTCCAAATGACCCGAGGACCAAAGTATGAAGCCGTGAAACTCCGAGGACCCGAACGGAAGATGCGGGAGTTTGCGCGCCAAGCACCCTTATCTAAACCACGGGAAAAATGACGTCAAGAACCCACATGGACTTCGGCAAATATTTAAGAAAGTGCGGGAAGCATCATGGACGAAGATGGGCCCGAACCAGGCTGAAAAGGGCTTGGGTCGGCCGGCCCATGCCGACCGGCCTAGGGTGTTCCGGGCCCGGTTCGGCCTCCCCTTTGACCTACACGCTCCTCGGCTCATTTATACCCCCTGCTTCCGACGGCTGCCACATCAATTCATCAGAACTCGGCGAAACCTAGAAGTGAGCACCGGAGGAAGACGACGACGGCGACAAGTCCTCAAAGTTGTCTAGGGGATGTCCTAGGCCAACCCTAGCCGCCATGGCCGCCCTGCGTGGTTGTGCCATGGTGGAGTTCCGGAGCTAGTTGAGGTCATCAATGGTATGTACTCGGTGGTGATGATCCAAACGCATCTATTATTATGTGAGCAATTACAATCTTGTCATCCGATCTATTAAGCGATTACATGTCTCCATCTTTACTTTCTACCTATCGTGAATGTGATTTGATCCTTAGTCTAATCCATGGTTAGGCTACATAGCATGCTTTATGTAATCATGGTGATTAGATCCAGTATGTCGACCCTTCATGGTTTGTAGGCTTGTCCATGTTTGGGCACGCCCGTGGATCCCCCGCTTCATTAAGGGAGCATCATGACAGGGTGATTTCCCCCGAACGAGCGGATGTCTTCGGTAGGTAGGTCGGAGGTAGGAGTTTAAGAATGCTTTTAGATGAGATGAACTACAACTACAAGGCGATAGGGTTAGTCGCCCCCTTGGTGGCGCTTTACCTCGCCTATGTTCGTGTATGTGATCAACCTTGAGCTATCATACATGTATCTCTTAAAGGTTACCTTATATGCAATCTATGCTTCATGTTAGGATAGTTCGATAGATTAGGTAGAGATCCTTAGCGGTTTGCTTCCGATCCTTGGATTGACAATCCTTGGGGGACCCTCCTTGGTGAAAAATGCACTAAGTCACCCGTAGACTTGCGGTGAACTTCAACACGGTTTTGAACCGTCAACACTCTTCTTAAATGACATAGCAGTACTTTACTTTCAAAACAAAAAATAAGCAGAGTATCAAAGCATGTGTGCCATTAACCGCAGTAGTTGAGCCATAAAAGTTCAGAGCAGGATCTGCACCGCTGTGTGGGTTGTACTCCGAAACAGGCCGCCACCGCCATCATGGCGCTCCAAAACCCTTGGTCCATCCAGGCGAGCTCGGGGACGAGCTAGCTATCTCTGCTAGCTGCGGCAGGAGTACACGGCGACATTCCTTCATAAACTGGGAGCAGGAGCAGTGTCTGATAAGTACTCCGGCCGTCCAACTCAAGCAATCATGCTTGCTCCGGTCTCAAAGCAGCGCTCTTGCAGTCTTTGCCCTGCTTTGATCTCTTTCTGTTCCTCTGATGCCAAGCAAGAGCTCATGGCCTGTCCCAGGGCTCACTGAACTTTAGCGTCGATTTGGAGGACAAACTAAAACCAACAACTCTGAGATGAAATCATCAAACCACTTGCAGGGCTCAGCGGTTAGGATAGCAGTTGTTTGTTCATCAACCGGCTTCGGCTTAAAATTTCTCTGTCAGTGACAAGCAAGTTAGATCACAATTATAACCGCCAATAAATGAGGTCGCTGCAGGTTTGCCTGGGAGGGCGCTTGACAGGGAGAGACTATTCAATACGGGAAATCATTTGCGTGTCAGTAGCCAGCTACGAGTAATCAGTTGGGCCTGCCATGCAGCAGGGTAAACAAGTTGACATCGACCAATGCAAGAAGAAACAGTTTTACTACAACCATGTGATGAGCGGGCCGATGAACTCGATAGCCGCTCATGTGCGTAGTTTTTCTAGGTCAGAAATGCAAATGCTAGATGCAAGGAGAGGGCCGGCCTCTCATGGCCGGCCAGGTGAAGAACAGTGTTGCTGTAGCTTGGACTTGAAGGCCATTCATGATTCATGTGCTTGCCTTTTGTCCTTTTGGATTAACAAGTCGCAGCTTCTTCCACTGGAGTTATGTTGCCATGCTTGTCAGTCTAATCTGCCTATGATTCTGTGTCTTCTCCGATTAGTATATGCAAGCAAGAAGGTACCATCTGTTGCAAGTAGAATATTGCAGATGCACATTCCGGCAACAATGTGCGCCGAGTGCATTCTGGCGAATGGGACCATATGAAAGCAGTAAGGCCCACTGCCATCCTATGCACGTCTACTACACTGTACATGCACATATACCTACCTATACACATTAACATACATTATACAAGTAAATAAGAATTGACAGTTGAAATGGCTCCTAGTACATCCCACGGGTCCCCAGCTCATGGAAGGAAGCGCGGCTCCCAGCAGACCGGCCGGCCAGCACTGTCAAAACTGGGGAATGGGATGAACTGGTTCAAACTCGAGTCATGGCACCTTGAGTTCGCCACTCAGGCAGTGTTTGGTAGGGGGTGAAAAATTTTTCACCCCTATTAAATGATATTTTGACCACTTATTAAGATTATTAAATAAAATCAGTTTTAAAACTACCTTCACAATCCTGAGCAAAATCATGAGACGAACCTAATGAGGTCTTTGACCGCATGATTAGAGCATAATTACTGTAGCATACTGTAGCGCCTGCTAATTAATTATGTTCATTAGATTTGTCGCGTAAAGTTACACTCATCTGTGAAAAGATTTTGCAAATAAATTTCATTTAGTGCTCCATACGTGTAAGATTCCTTTTGCATGAAATTTTTTTCGAGGGCAACCAAACACGGTCTCATTCGGGTTGTCTGCCTTTTGAGGCCTTTAGAAGTTTGAGCTTTCCGAGTGCTTTTGTGCAGCTGCGCTTTATACGTGGATTCCCTTTGCTTGGGCAGATTCAGTTGGACTAGAAAGCGAGAGCGAGCTATCTGAAAGGAGAAATCTTTGTTTTGAGGACTACTGGCCCGGAGATTCGAAGTATGGATGGATGGATTCAAATTTTGGACTGGCCTGGAAAGTGAGTGTACGGTCCGAAAACTGAAAATGCCCGCTGACATCCTGGTTTCATATTTTATTAGACAGCTTTTGAATATCTAGGAAATACTAATATTTTCATTTCTCTGCCTGGAAAAATTAAATGATGCTCTTTTTGCGGGATATGCTCTGTTTTCAGGCAAGTGTTGATCATGAAAGCTCATGAAAACATGGAGCTAACTGAAAACGCTTGCAGCTCATGAGCAGCGGGGGGTTTAGCTTGGGGACACAAGTAAAGATGACTGCGAGCTGCTACCTAAACCCATCCCTGTGCACGAGCCTTGTACTCCAGTCAACCTCCTAGAGAACATTTTTGGGGACGCAAAAAGTTAAGCGCCGGCTCATCATCGCCAGCCCACAAGGCCACAAAGAAAGCAACGCCGGTGATATGACGCGTGATAGCAGAACGTATATGAGGCAACGGCTGCAAATAATATATCGTGTATTTTTCTGATCCATGGGAAAACGAGAAGATAATGGAGTACGCCTACTTGTGCAGTAGTAGCTGGTACGTGTACCTTTGAAGGAAAGGCGGCGAATAAAAAGTTTGAGCAATAGGCATGCGGAGCATACACTACTCATTATTCAATTCCATGGATCGATCGGCTCTCGGCAGCCTTGCACCTCAACCGCGAGAAGAAAAAAGAATTGTTCTGCGAACGAGCCGTCAGCTCGGGTGGTTGGCACTCCCGGTCGGGAGGCCGCCCGCCGGCGCTCGAGTCCCAGACTCGACGTTGGTGCGCACCGGGAATTTATTTCCCTAAGGGAACCGAGCAGGGTGTGTGTGCGTGTGTTAGTTAGCGTGTGCGTAGCTCGGTAGGCGTGTCTCGAGACAGCTCGGGCAGTCTCATTCACATGTGAGCGTGCGGTCCGTGTGGGTGTCCAGCTGAGTTCTTACATGACGGGCCAGTGCTCCTGACTAAATTCAAAAAAAAAGAATTGTTCTGAACCCGGCAAAGACGATCTGTTTCTGAAAGAGGAAGACAGCTACCTGACAATACGCGCGAGCCTGACAAGTCGTATCTATTTCAATACTTCCATGGGCAGTACGAAATACGGCGTACACCAACCACTTGGAGAGCAAGATCCGTAGCAGCAGCGGAGAGTACACCCACATGCCATTATTCTGAGACTTTTTACTCGGCCCTGAAATCGCTGCTCGCAGATCGTGAAAATCTCGCTTCCAGGTTGCTATCCTCCTCGGCTCCTCCCTCTTCTGCATTCGATCGTGTCCTGCTCCTGCACTCCTGCTCCAAGGCGTGGTGCCACGCTGCAAGCTGTTGCAGCCAGGGTTTTAATTACCGACCGTTGCGGTGCTACCGCCGCTGAGCGGTAACGGTATACCGCTCGGTATACCGCGGTTACCGCTAATTACCGCTCAAATTCAAATTCTCAAACAAAACTCTCTATTCAATCGGTAGCGACCGGTATACCGTTCGGTAATAACGGTATACCGAACCGGTTGCGACGATTACCGGTTGAAAAAGCAAATTACCGGTGCCCTTTGTATGGTTGCTACCGGTATACCGGTCGGTAATAACGGTATACCGGACCGGTTGCGGCGGTTACCGGTCGGTAAACGCAAATTACCGAATCAATGAAGAATTTGGTATGTTTTCAAATTTGAATTAAAAAAATTGAAAAAGGTGTGTGGAATCTAATGGTGTCAAACATTTTCAAATATTAGTGCATTTAGTATTTTTTTGCTGGCATTACAAGTTTAACCGACTGAATTTTTTTCTTTTTCTTTTTTGGTTGAACTTCTAATGTCCGCAAAAATTACTAAATGAATTAATATTTGAAAAATTTTGACACCATTAGATTCTACACACCTTGAAGTATTTTTAAAAATTTTCTTTCATTTTTCAATTTTTTAAATACAAATTCAAAAATTTTGGGCCGCCTCAAAAGCCCTCCCCGCCCGCAGGCCGCATCGAACGCGACAACCCCAAGGAATAAACTACCAGCGGCGCCACCACGCTCGCGCAGGCACAGTGCCCTCGCAGCTCGCGGGCTCGCGGCACGCGCCCGCACAGGAACGCGATCAGGACATGCGCGGCCACTGTGCGCGCGCTCCTTCAACTCGCAGCAATTGCAAGCGGTCGGCACAGTGTTTGCAATTGCGCGCGGCTGCGAGCGAGGCACGGGCACGCCGGGAGTGACCGGGGCGGCGAGATGAGTAATGGCGAAGGCTAACGATCGAGCGCGGTGACTGGACGGAAGAAAACGATCTTACCACACCTATGCAGTTGATTGATTAACCCACAACCGCAGGGTCACAACTCACAAGTGACAGAAAAAATTAGCAGCAGGGTTAATGAACATTGATGTTTTTTTGTCTTTTTTACAGCCTGTAGATGATGAGGAAGCACGGGAGCACGGCGCGGCGGTCGAACACCACCAGCTCGCCGCCGCCCTTGCCGACCCGGACGGAGTCGAAGTGCTCCTTGGGCTCGGAACCCGCCCCGGCCTCCGCCACGCGGCCCGCGATGACCCTGCACAGGAACATGGCCTGCCGCCCGGTCGCGGGCCCGCGCCCGCGCCCACTGGCGGCGTGCGCGCCGCCGCTGCCGTCGAAGGTCCGGATGCGCGGGGCGTCCTCGCCGCAGCTCGGCGTGGAGGCGGCGGTGGCGGGGGAGGAGCCGTGCGGCGGCGCCGGGGAGAAGCGCATCATCTCGTTCCCGTCCGCGGCGCTGCGCGCGGCCCCGCCGGCCCGGGCGCGCACCGCGGCGCGGTAGTCCTCGAACCGCGCCACGGCGCGCGCCGGGTTGTGCACGCGGAACAGCATCTCCACCACGCCCGGGAACACGCCGCTGCCGCTGCTGGTGGTGGGCGCTCCCGGCTGAGGCGACGGCATCGGCGGCGGAACTGGGACCGGAAGCGGTGACCACGACGAGAGGAAGATGATCTCCACCACCTGCCGCGACGAGTGCCCCGCGGGGAGCTCGGTCAGCGCCGGGACCGGGCCGAGAGGACCCGGGGGCGGCGACGGCGGCACCACTAAAGAGGCCGGCTTCGGCTTGGCCTTCTTGCCCGACTCGGGACTCGGCTTCGACCCCGGCTTCGGCCTCGGCCTGCCGGTGGGCTTCGACGACGGGGGGACGTGGCTGAGGGCGTCCCCGGAGCTCCCGCACCCAGCGCGCGGGAGGAGCGGGTGGTGGAGTTTCTTGGGCGCCACCGCGACCCTGGCGGCCACGTCGTCGGCCGCCATGGACTTGCAGTGGAGGGACCGGACCCAGGTCCCCGCCGCCGTCGGGCGGCGGCGGGGCGGCGGGGGCTTCTCCGGCATGAGTCGCTGATGAGCCGGAGACGCGGCGCGGTCGTTGTGGCTGACGGCTGTGCGGTGTAGCAACTACGCAGTACTAGCAACTAGGGACACGTTCGGTTCGTATATATGGTTAAGCAAAGCAAAACGTTTACTACGCTAGCGCTGTGTCGAAGGCATGCTCAGCAGCCTGTACACTGGCCTTGGCTGGTCAGCTTATCCTGGCAACCGGCCAGCTGGCCAGGTAGCGCAGCTGTCAGTGTTAAGCTGCTCAGACATCTCACTTGATCATAGATTATAGAGGAAAATTACTACTTACAGCCAGTACAAGTACAATGCATGGTGTCGTAGGATATACGGTGGCTCTACACTGGCTAGTAGGCTTTGCATAGTACATATACCACTGTAGGGAACGTCGTCCATAGGCTGGTGGCTTCTGCCACTGCAGTATAGTAGACTGTAGAACGTTTAAAAAGACTGGAGGGGATCTCTTCAGAGTTCAGACTTCATTGCTTCAGTAATGTTTGCTTGCAAAGCAGTCGGTAACAAGGGCTGCTCTGCATGCTGCTTCGTGTGTACCATATTTAGATATGCTTTATGTCTACATAGAAACGATCTACAATTTGAAATGGAAAGATTTGATGTGAAGCAAAAAAACCAAGGCAAATTTAAGGTCGTAATCAATTCGTATGTGCTCCTGTCCTTGGGGTTGGCAAATGGAATGGAAACGGTACAGACGTTTCTGTCTTCAAATATGAGAGACGGCAATTGAAGTTACGCCTAAAAACACTCGTACAATCAAGCTTAATTGATTGTCATGGCAATAGCTAGCTTTTTTACTCTGCTAGTAGCTCACATGCCTTTGCATGTTTCACCTTTCAACTACCTACCCTCCAAGGGTCCAAAGGCCACATGTCATGGGCTCATCGCATTGACACTAGCTATAGCCTGATATATCAAATCAAAACCAAATTAAGCAGCATTATTGGCACGGAATGACGCATGATCGTCCTACGTACACTAGCACTAGCCACTAGCAAAAATTACGCTCCCGGCTCCCCTATCGTGAGATTCCATTTCCATTGACATTCCATTCCACCCGCGATCGATCGAGCGAGCTCACGCCATGCGCGCATTGTATTTGTACATGCATGCGAAGCGCGGGGGCATCGTCCAGTCCAATCCCGCAACTGTTGTGCACGTCATCGGCGATCGGCCATGACGGCGCGCGCGCGGGCGCGCTCCAGGGTACCGGACGGATCCGCGCACCAGAGGGCAAGCGGTTTGTCCCTCATCTGGGGCGAACGCTAGCTTGGTGGGTCGCTCGGACGTCGTCGTCGTCTGCTGTTGTCGGGGTCGATCGATATCATATCGCGCGTCGTTTCCCTCGTCCCCTTCTCCGTTCTCTCACGCCGGACGCGTGCTCGCGGCGATCCAAAGTTTCTTCCCGTCTTGTTTCGTTTTGTTTTCGGCGCGGCGGCTGTGGTGTGTTCGGCTGCGCCTCTTCTACGGAGCAGTTGTGTGGTTCGGCAGGGTTAGGCTGGAATTTGGTGTGGAGCTTACGATTTTCGGAGAACGAATGTGCGTGCAGCGTACGAATTGAACCAGCAGGGGTGTTGGATGTAGACGTAGACCGTACGTACGTCGTCCTGGGTCTTACCTCTAAGCTAAATTATTAAAAACCAGTCGACCTCCCCTCAAAATACTTGTCATTCTAACTTTTCTAAATACATTTTTATTATGCACCTAAGATAGAATGACAAGTATTTTAAAACGGAGCTAGTAATTCTCAAATGCCGGCCTAGTGGCGTGCATGATCATCCCTAATGTGGAGCCTGCATTAACTTTTGTTTCTTGCGCGGACTGTACACTTAGCCAATAATAGTACAGTAGGTAGGCAATTTCTAGCTCGCTCGCTATCCAGATTACCTGCCGAGCCTAACATTGGACACGGGAGATGGAGTACGTACGTGGTACAAAGGAACAACCTTCGTTCACGGGAGAAAAAGGAGTAGGCGTGCCGGGCTTAGATTCGTATTTTGAACTGAAGGCCGGTAGCTAAGGTGTGGTGCCAAAAGTAGCCTTTCCTATATCCTCGCGCGCGCAGAGGATATCTGATAGTATCTCGCTGCTGCTGCTGCGCCTTTTTTCGACACATTCGCACCAGTTTGTGTGACAAAGGATCATGCGTGCGCTTTCTGTCGATTCAATTTGGTTTGATCCCACGAGGACACTAGTAGCAACGCTACATCATCGTCGCTACGATTTGAATTGTTCCCGTCAGCTAGTGGAACCCTGAAGGTGAACCTGATTTGCAATGTGGGGGGACAACGGGACCGCATTCCAGCAAACCCAAGTTTAAATGCTTCAGATGGTACTGCAGCTGCAGTACATACAGTGTGAGTTTTTAAAATTTGAAACTGAAGTCAATCAGCACAATCAGAAGCAGCTGAATGGGAAGCCCAAACTTGACATTGGAATCTGAAGGGAAGGGGGATTTGAATGGAGCGGTGGAGACTGGGGAGTTCCGAGGCATGGTTACCAAACGGCCCAGCCTTTCTTTGCCCTTTGCTCGCGCCTGCCGGCGCCACGCGCGTGCGCGCGCCACCGTGCGTGCCCCCAGAAGGCCCATGCGCGAGGCCATGTCACTCAAGCAAGGTCAACTGGTCAAGGATCAGGAGGCGGCGGCCTGCCGCGCCCAGGCGCCCGCCATGCATCATGCGCGCCAAAACTTGCTGGACCTCTCACCTCTGGTCTCTGGATCCGGCCCCGGCCGGCCGGCGGCCTCGTCCGGTCGTCCTGGCCTCCTGGGCTCTGCTGCACACTGCAGTGAGGAGTCGGCCGTTTCTTCCTGCCTTGCTGAGTGCTGACAATGCTCTCCTCTGCTATCCTGTATCGCCATTTTGCCCCGGATCTTTAACGCAAAAATGACAAGAAACTTTGGTCAACCTTGGTCGCTCCTCCTCTGAACTCATCCAGGGCATGGTCGCGGGTTGGACATGTGGCCAAGTGAAGCTCCCGGTTCGTTGGTTTATCGATGCAAGATTGGTGGAATAGAAATTTATATATATATATATTTCGTTGATTTTCGAAAAATAAATGACGAAAACAAAAATTACGAGAAATATACATCTGCCGCCGTACCACACGGCGGCAGAGACTCCTACCGCCGTGTGGCACGGTGGCAGGGGTGCCGCTAACGGTCGGGGGGACTGGCTGTGGGGCCAGGTTCCTACTGTCGTACTCTACGGCGGCAGGAACCCTACCGCCGTGCCACACGGCGGCAGCCTCGCCTCTATATAAGGGGCCGATGGCTGCCGCCGCCCCCTCCTTCCTCCCTTCCTCTCTCTCCTCCTAAATCTTCGGCTTTCAACCCTTCGGCTTTCAATCCTAAAAAATGGTTATAATTCACATAATTCGTTTAAATTGATATAAAATTCGTAGAAAATAGTTATAAGTCAAATAATTCGATTAAATTGATATAAAATTCCTAGAAAATGGTTATAATTCACATAATTGGATTAAATTGATATAAAATTCTTGGAAAATAGTTATAATTCACATAATTCGTTTAAATTGATATAAAATTCGTAGAAAATAGTTATAAGTCAAATAATTCAATTAAATTGATATAAAATTTGTAGAAAATAGTTTTAATTCACATAATTCGATTAAATAGCTGTTCTGACCGCTACCTACAGGGGGTTGTGTTCGGGTGTGGCGAAGCCGACGAGTAGGAAGGGGATCCTCCTGGGTTGTCCTCTCCTGCTGCAGATGTGGATCCACAAGCGGTTCGACATCGGTCGGCCCAAGGCCGACCTCTCGGAGTACGAGCCGCTGCCAGCTAACACCGACCCAGCAGACCTCCCCACCATGGGTTCTCTGTGGTGCCTCCGGAAGGTAATGACCGCCCCCTTATCGTTTTCTTCGCTTAATGAGTTCTTTAGTTCAATTCAATTAACTTTTCATATTCTGTGCAGCACGTTTGGGCTAGGGAGCAGGCGAAGAAGGCGTACAAGGACTTCGTGGGTCAGATCGACCGGATGGTCGATGCCCAGGTCCGGTGGACGCTGTACACTCCTGTCATGGTCGCTGCCAGTGCACCATAGGGCCTCTCGTCGCTGTGCTTGCGAGACCAGGCGTACTGGATGACGCGGCGACGATTGGTGTTCGACGTCTACGTCGAGGAGTACACGGTCCACCGGGTGATGAGGCAGTTCGGCCTTTACCAGGAGTCGCCTGTACCTGTTGCGCCACGTCTACCGCCCACAACGCACAGGTGAATTACCATTAGCCAGTTATAATTATTTTCCGTTACAAGTAGTCAGTTGCAAATAATTTTTTGTTTCATCTATGCTAGGTGGACGCGTAGGGGCGTGTCTGCGGTAGCGTCGTTCGTCGACAGGTTGCAGCCGTACGTGGACGAGTGGGCATCCGTGGCGCATGAGGATAACGTCGTCACCGAGCACCGCCTTCACGACGGCGCGCCCTGGGTAGTGTACCTTAAGTGGTACCTCCCGAGGACGCGGACGCGGGTGACGTACGTCCCTGCTGCCCCGCCACCGCCACCGGTCCCGGACCACGACAGGCTACTGCCGGACGCCACGTACCCGGTGCGACGAGACCAGACCGCCGACACAGCGGTAAGCTACGATACTGCAATCATATTTAATTCATATTACTATTCATTATAACATGTGCTACTAATTTCGTGAGCAGCATGACGCGCTTGCTGAGATCGTGCGGCTCGCAGCGGCCGCGAGGGAGGCGTGTTTTACCTGGGGTCCTCAGCAGCACCGCCACACGTACGACAAGATCCTCGATGTTGCCACGAGGTACACCGCCGTCGTGAACTACGTCGGGGCCGCAGACATTCCTCTTCTTCCGCGCCACCCAGCGTCGTCCTCGAGCTCCGCCTCGACAGCTTGTTCGCAGCCGGCGCCTTCCACCTTTGCACGTGTGGCTTTCTCGGCTCCGACGGCACAGCAGCAGCCATAGCCGCAGGGCCCGCACACCTACGTGCGGCCGTTGGTTTTCCTCGGCGCAGGTACTTTCACTGGACCTTATTTTCAACTAATGCACGGAGTTGTTGCGTGTTTTTGTTATACTATATTCTAATCGTACAGGGCGACCGCCGGTCTTTCCGACGGGACCAGGGGGTTTCACCAGGGCTCGACAGCCGGAGACGACGGCACCTACACCGCCGGTCTTTCCGACGGGACTAGGAGGTTTCAGACCGCCGGTCTTTCCGGCGGCAGATATTCCTTCCTCGTCCACTCCACCTGTCTTCCAGCATGGTAACGACCTTAACTATTACAGTAAAATTCGATAAGTACGATACGTGGAAAACTAATACTATTCGTTGCAGGTTTCGACCCGACCGCGGTCGCGACGGAGTCTCCTGACGACCAGCTGGACTGGGACGAGTTTAGGCTCAACGGCTTTCTCGCGACCATGGATGCGGCGGAGGGCGAGGAGCTTGGCGCGTCACAGTTCACACAAGCACCGCCTCTTGGGATGCAGGAGACACAGCTGGTGGGCGGAGCGACCCCGGCGGCCGGCGGAGCGACCCCGGCGGCCGGCGGAGCGACCCCGACGGCCGGTGGAGTGACACCGGCTGGTGCAGGGTCGTCACCGGCGGGCGGAGCGACACCGACGGGCGGAGCGACACCGGCCAGCGGAGCGACACTGGCGGGCGGAGCGACACCGGCTGTTGCAGGCTCGTCGCAGGCGGCCATGGCGACACCGTCTCCCGACCAGCTCGGACCCCGGGTCATCAGGCCACCTGACCCCTTGACTTACGCTCGGGACCACACCTGGGTTGGTGCTAGAGCTGTTAGGCCGAAGAGACACCGACGGATTTAGATGTATTAGTGTTTTCTGTCACAGCACTACTTTTATCATGATCCTGTATAAACTATTTTGCATCTACTCGTTGATTATGATCTTGTGATTATGTTTAAATTTATCAGTTTCTTGTTTTTTTAAAAAATTAAAAAGTGTTTTACAAAATGAAAAAAATCTAAAAAATTAAAAAGGTTCTTACCGCCGTGTGGCACGGCGCTAGGGCGCTGCCGCCGTGCCACGCGGACGTGCCGCCAGACCTGCTCTCCTACCGCTGTGCCACACGACGGCAGATGTATATTTCTCGTAATTTTTGTTTTCGTCATTTATTTTTCGAAAATCAACGAAATATATATATAATTCGTGGAATAGCTCGTTGATGGGCCTAAACTAAAAGGCTAAGGTCGTCATTCTTTGGGTCATCTGGAAGCCCCGAAACGCCATGGTCTTCAACGACGACCACCAGGATGCCGCGACCATCACTCGATAGCTACATGCCCACCTCCATCTCTGGTTCTGCAGGGCGCCGAGCAAGCTCGACGTCGAACCACTCAAGCTCTGGTGTCAAACGGTTGTTGATGTAAATTAGTCTATGCTTCCTCTCTCTTCTCCTCCCAATGTTTTCTTCCTAACGAGCGTCGTGCTTGCTCGAACAATGTAGTCACTTGATGGAATACAAAAATTTCAGGTGGCCCCCCGTTGATTTAAAAAAAAACAAAAGGCTAAGCAGAAGGTCGCAACACTTTTGATGTACACCACCTGGAATGTGTGAAAGGAAAGAAACAGACACATTTTTTAAGCCACAGCAGCCCTTCCGTCAAGAATCCTAGTACTGATTGAGGAGGAAGGGAAGCTTAGGGAACTAGCTTGTGTGCAAGGGGAGAGTTTTTTGGTTCCATAATGTTAGCTTACCAGTTACCACCACCGTGTCGTGTTTTCTAGTGTTTTATGTAATCACAACTATGTAAGAACACACATTTTTCTCCTTCTTATACGACATAGCAGTTCTTACATAAAAAAGTTTGGAAAGGAGTAAATGGCACACATAAAAAACTTACACAAACGAAGAGATTCGGGTCTACCTCTTCCAATCACAGAATATAAAATTGTTCCGGATACTGACACACCATCTATCTATAAGGTGAAGATTGCACGTATTTTTTTAATATATGTTAAAAAGTACTTTTCATGACAATCCAAATATCATCGATCTTAGTCAATTAATTTATTCGTGTCACATCTAGAGTCAAAAGCTAGAAAGTTTGCCTGATTTGAAATTGTAAACCACTTTGTAATTAGGGTTGGGTCAAAATTTTCTTAACCCCAAGCCAGATATTCCCAATCACTATCTAGGGCATAACATTGAGCCAAATTTAATTTGGAAACTTCGGGTATTCAACTCCTATATTCGAATTCTTGAATTACCCAACTATGCTAAAAGTTGTTGGATTATGCACTAGTAGATTGTAAATGTAGCAAAACTTATTGGTTTGATCCATGAATTTGCTTGTTATTTAATATGTGCATTGGTATGTGATATGTTGATTTTTGTTTTTGTTTATGTTTCATCCCCTATACGGCTATACCATTAGAGTTGCGGGCTTGGCATGGTGTCTGTTCATCTGTTGGAGGATAAAGGGATGCTTTTTTCTGCATATTTTGGCAAAATCTGAACCCGAAGCTGATTTTTTTATGTACTCGAAATTTTTTATGTAGTTTTGGTAGCTATTTTAAAAACACAAACTTTATATAATATACTACCCAAGTACTGACCCGAGAAAGTGTAAAACTGCGAATATTTTGGGCCCAAACATCTGGATGAAAAAGGTCCAATATCTTCAGAGAGGTGAACAGAAGGCCCATAGAGCAAACGCACCGGCCTCATTGATTCGGATCGGGACACGCCCCTGGCCAATCCCGAATTCCCGATCCCACGCTTCCCCAATCACACCTGCCGGCTGCCGGCGCGCATGGCCCCCACAACCACCTCGCCGTCGGCGCCGGCGAGGCCCGCACTGCTGGGCGGCGTCGCGAGGCTGGACGCGGCCGTGTCCCTCCGCCTACACGCGCTCTTCCTCCCGGTGCCGCGCCTCCTCCTCAAGGCGCTCGAGGTCGCCGGCGACGGCCGCATCTGGCTCCCCGTCCCCATCTCCCTGCTCCTCCTCTCGGCCTCCCCCGCCAACGCGTCCGGGTCGGTCTCCCCGCTCCTGGCCGGCCTCGTCGCGGGCCTCGTCATCGACCACGCCCTCGTCGGCCTCGTCAAGGTCGTCGTCCGCCGCCCGCGCCCGGCGTACAACGCCAAGGACATGTACGTCGCCGTCGCCGCCGACCACTGGTCCTTCCCCAGCGGCCACTCCTCCCGCGCCTTCCTCGTCGCGGCCTTCCTCGCAGCCGCCGGCTTCCACCCCCGTGAGGCGCTCTTCCTCTGGGCCGCCGCGACGTCGGGGTCAAGGGTGCTGCTTGGCCGGCACTACGTGCTCGATGTCGTCGCGGGGGCTCTCCTCGGCGTGTTCGAGGCTTGGCTCAGCAACATACTCTTGAGATTCATGTGCGCTCAAAGCACATTTCTGGTGTGCTAACCTGCTAATCCTTGTCCTTGTACGATTAATTACACTGTGATAGCGTTGTTGTTGTAATTTTGGTAAGCAATTCAAGTTTGCTGAGGATGCATGTTGTTTGTTCCACAAACTTTAGCACGAGAAAGACCGAAAGAGGAATGAATTTGGGGTGATGCAATTGACAGCATGGAGTTTGTTACATTATATGTGAATTCTTCACTCATGGAGTAACAACTGGTTTTTTTTTTTTTGGGGCAATCTTATTATGAGCAATTACTGTGATAAATTCATTTCTACTACTTCCAGGTGCTTTGGCTACAAACGTGGCTAGGCTGTCTTAATCTTTCATAAACTGGCTGCTCTGCATTGGATACTTGCTATGTTTTATGTGTACTGGTTAGGTGTCATGTCTTAGATGCTATGCATAATTGAATCTTGATACGACAAGAAAAATGATTACTGCCTGATACCTGATGGTAATTTGAGCTTGCCATTGGGATAATTGCATAATCTCATGTTTATATGGAGCATTGCTCCCAGGTGCGAACATCTCTGTCCTGGAACTGTTAACGTTAAGCTGGTTAGATCAAGGACTTCCATTTCAATGGGGTATCAGAGTAGGACATGGGTATTGAACAGCATCGCTGGCAAGGGAGCTGGATGAGAAGAAAAGGATTGCTCACGGAAATTCAGAATAAGTGGCTGCCAGACCTCCAATAATGCAGCAACACTGAATATACAAATATCTTCAGTCCCGTTAGTGTTAGATCGTGCGATGTAGTTGGAGATGGAACAGCGAAAACTGAAAGGGCTAGTTTCTGGCGCCTGAATTCTGACGACGGTTTATCCGGCAGCTCACGAGCAGATGGTAATCTGCGGGCACAGTCAGCAAATCTGAAGTCTTTCAAGTAACGACCTGTTCCCAGATGAGGTGGACAGATGAACACTAACAAAGTGAGTCTTCGGCAGCGCGCAGAGACTCTACAGGCTCGGACGCCGTCAGGTTCACAAATATCCCCATCCAACAGCGAGGAGCTGACGTTTCAGCAGCTAACGGGAAAGGGAGCTGCTACCGCCCGGACGTCCGATCCGGGCGCTAGTCATCGGACGGGTCCGTAGCCGTCGGATGGGGATCGAAGCAAATCTTCAGCCGTCCGATTCAAAGCTAGGGAGCAAATGTTGCGAGCATGTTGCGAGTCGTTTCGAGCAATGTTGCGAGAAGATTGCGTGCAACATTCAAACATCAGAGCCAGGGAGCAAATGTTGCGAGCATGTTGCGAGCCGTTGCGGGCAATGTTGCGAGAAGATTGCGTGCAACATTCAAACACCAGTAGGCCTCCTCCCTCCCTCCCTCATGTTGCGACCATGTTGCGACCCGTGTTGCGTGCAACATCCAACATCAGGAGCCCTCTCCCCCCTCCTCCTCGACACAAACACAACATCACATGTCTGCAACATCGAAACTCAACATCCGCAACATTAAAATTTAATGTTTGCAACACCCAACAATATGTGTCTGCAACATCGAGACTCGACATCTGCAACATCTAAAATTAATATTTACAACACCGAAAAAATTAGACCTAATTTTGAAACATTTGCATGAGACACTCACAACATGTAAATAACACGGACGCAACATGTTCACAACGATTGCAACATGGACGACAACTGATTGCGCTATTAAGGTGACCGATTACAACATGCCAAGAATATTGTTGCAACACCAATATACAACAGTTGCAACATAAAAAACAAAAACAGGCAGGCAGCAGCTCCCCACCGCACATGCGCCCGCAGCGATGGCAGGAGCTGCCACCGCCCCGACGGCGGAGGTCGAAGTTGAGCTCCGCCGCGCGCGCCCGCGGCCGCGGCAGGACCTCCCCCCGCGCCCGCGCCCCGCAGTGGCGGCGGCCGGGGTCCACGCGCCCGCGGCCGCGGCAGGACCTCCCCCGCCCCGCGCGCGCGACGACGGTGGCGGCCGGCGTCGTCGACGGCGAACGTGGAGGCCCCCGCCCGCCCCCGGTCGCCCCTCCACAACCTCATCCGCGCCCTGCTGCTCCCGCTGCTCCGCCGCGCGCCGCCGCGGGAGGCCGGGCGTCCCCACCGCGGCCGGGCGTCCTCCACTGGCCTGCCCCGGTCGCTCCCTCCACGACCTCCACCGCGCGCCCGTTGCTCCACCGCGGGCCTGCTGCTCCGCCGCGCGCCGCGCGAGCTCGGAGGACCGCGGCGCTCGGAGGATCGCGGCCAGGCGCCTCCGCGGGAGGCCGGGCGTCCCCCACCGCGGTCGGGCCCCACGCGTCGTCGCGAGCTCGGAGGACCGCGCCCGGCGGCGCCGCCCTTGTCCGCGCTCGAAGCTCCCTTGCGCCCTGGTCGCCGGCGGCGAGGCATGTCGTCGGCGTCGGTGGGGGAATGAGTGGTGTAGGGCGTCCGCGTGGGGATAAGAGGTCGCGAGTGGGCCCCGCCTCCGATTTTTTTTACTGGTCGCAGCGCTCACCCGTCCGACGCGTCGGACGCCCGATGCCCAGCATTACCGAACGGGAAAAGGTTTTTCTGATCGCAGCTTCGATCTGGTCTCTCGTATCCGTCGACAGCCGCACCCAAAGAACGGACAAAGATAAGTTACACGTCGGCCGCCGACCCTTTCTCCGCCAGCGTGGGTGGTCGGCGGCGCAGTCACCAACCGATCCCAAGTCCCAACTGGCAGCCGGCGCCGGCGCCGGCATCACGGTTCCAGCGGCCGATTGCTCGCCGAATCCAACCACTCTGCCAACCAACGCGCGCGAACGGATTGCAGTCGGGGAGACCCGGATTAGCACGACGCCACCGCCGCAGCCAATCATCACCGGGCCTCCGTCCTCCTCCTAAACCTTGCTTAGTTTATGCCAAACCAAACTCCATACACCTCCTCCGGACGGAGTCCGAGCCCGTCTGCTCCCCTCCGACGATTCGGTTCTTCTTCCCTCCTCCCTCCCCTATCAAAAAGATTCAGGCCCTGCCAACCGTACTCGTCCTACCCTCTCTGGCTTTGTCTCTCTCGTGTCCCGATACTTTGCTTCCGGGGCCAGGAAACACGCCGCAGGGGGGCCCCGTCTTGGATATTTCAGTTTCCAGGTTCTTGGATCTTCCAGATTCCCGGTTCTCGAGAAGAGTAGAGGAGGGCGTTGAATTTCCCCTTCTGATCGGTGCTTCTTGATCGCCGCCATGAGTAACACGCTGCTTCGAGTCTGCCCTTCCGACCTGAAGATGCCATGTAAGCGCTTGCTTATCCTGCTGTATAGTTCTTGGTCTTCCTTGTTGCGTTCTTTCGGCTTTCCAGACTGATCGGATCGTTGCTGCTGTTTCGATGCCACGGGTAGTCGAGCTCAAGAAGCAGAATTCGGCGTGCCTGGAGCTCGTCAACAAGACTGATCAGCGCGTGGCTTTCAAGGTGACAAATTCCGCGACTTTGTTTCGGTGACGGATGCAAATCTTGTGCATCGGGGTCAATCTCTCACGGAGTATTGATATCTTTGCTTCGTCCCGTCGAATCTGCAGGTGAAGACGACGAACCCTAGGAAGTACGCGGTGCGGCCTGCCTCCGGCTTCGTGCCGCCCATGGGATCGTGCGGCGTCTCAAGTGCGTCCGCTTCGCGCGTATGCTTGCTCGCTTTCTCCTTCGGTTGATCGTTGGTTCTCATCTGCTACAATGAAATTGGTGTAGTTACGATGCAAGCGCCGAAGGAGATCCCACCGGATTACCACTGCAAGGACAAGTTCCTAGTTCAGAGCATCGTTGCGGAGGAGGGGACGACGCTGAAGGACATTGTCCCTGGCATGGTAAATTCTTGCAGAAGTCGCGTTTACGAAGCTGGATGGCACCGTACAATGCTTGTTTTTTACAGTCAAAGAGTATTCGATATGTAACATTCACGTTGTGGCTTGTAGTTCAGTAAAGCACCAGGTAAGTTGGTCGAGGAGTTCAAGTTGAGGGTGATCTACGTCCCTGCCAATCCTCCATCGCCTGTGCCTGAGGAAGCAGAGGAGGAGGATTCCCTTGATTCAGACGTGGACCATGAAGTGGAAAGACCATCTACGTCCAACTCTGTAAGTAGTAACCTTACTGCTTGCTGCTTAGCAATACCATGTTCGTTCCTTGTGAATCACTAGTGGTGATTGGTGTTTCCATTGCTTTTCAGACTTCAGGGCACGGGCATACATCTGGATCACCACCTGCACATGAACAGGTGACTCTAGTTCCACCTAAATAGCACTCCCTTCTCATCTTATCTCAGATTGAAAAAAAAGGAAGAGAAAAGAAGCATGCAAGCCCTATGTCCATAAGCACTTAATCTTCTGCTGATCAGTTGTTCTATAGCACCATCTTAAAATGTTTGATCTAACTTCAGAACTCATGGAAATGATGCACTAAAATCCTCATTAGTTCTTTCTTTCTGTTATGCTACTGCTTGACTGAATACAATTTGTGTGAAGTTTCTGTCATAAGCAAACCTCCTGCTCGTGTGATGACAATTGACAAAGGAAGCTCTGGTTTTGCAAAATCATATGCTTTCAAGATGAATACTTCTTTGTACCATTGTTATGTTCGAAAATTGAGAAACTTGATTCCTAGTCACCATACTTGCATTACTTCCAGTGCGATTATCATCGCCTGAGTCCAGTATGTTGCAATTACAGTTTCAGAATATTTGCAGTATCCTAAAATTTTGCCTGGCTAACATCATTGATGTTTTATGGTTCTCTAGGATGTCTCCATGGTATCCAAGTCAGGAGATCAGGAAACTAGACATTATGTAGAGGAAAACGAGAAGATGCAGAAAGAGCTGGTATGACTATTATTCTTCTGATGAGTTTCTCTCTGTCAGGAGACTAGTCGCTTTATCTGTTTCATATTTACATTGTTTTTTCATAGCTAATGTTCCCTTTTATTTTATTTTACGTGCTAGTTTCATGAGTGCCTATTATGATATTTGGGTTAAGTATTAATGCTCTAGCTCTTTACATTCCTTCTAGAGAAAACATAAGTCTCAGAAAACTATATATTACTTTCATCCTGATAATGCACATATGCTGGTTAAATTATGCTGCAATAAACGAGTCACCAAGTTCAGCAGCCAACAAGATGCCTTGGGGTTCGATATGATACTTCTAAAAAAGATATTTAAACAGTGAGAACAAGTTTTCATGGCCTCTTGTTCTTTTAGTTTTGGCTGTTTCGCAGCAAAATAACTTTCTATGACCAGAATTCCCTTTCCAACTCTGTTTGCTACTATTTCATATTTGGTTTGTGATCACTGATCGGTCAAAGTTGCTTCGTTTTCAGGAACTACTCCGTAAAATAAAACAGTCTCCCGGGGGCTTCTCGTCCACGTTTGTGCTGCTGATTGTCTTCCTATCTTTCATTCTTGGATACTACTGGTTTGGAAGCAGAGCTTAGCAACACACGGCAGCGCATCCCTTCGCCGCGCCACTCTATCTTTTCGGCACCTTTGCTCCTTTTAGTACAGAAGAAAATATATACTAGTATTTGTTAGTCAATACAAGGTTTGGAAGCAGAGCTTAGCAACACACGGCAGCGCATCCCTTCGCCGCGCCACTCTATCTTTTCGGCACCTTTGCTCCTTTTAGTACAGAAGAAAATATATACTAGTATTTGTTAGTCAATACAATACAAGATACGGAGTAGGTTTCTTTTTTGGGGGGTTCGAAGTGTCCATATTATAACAGATCTTCAGTTTTAAAATATACGTCTGTGCTCGTAACAGTTGCGCTGCGTTCAATGTTTGGGTAGTTTTTGGCCACGAGGCGTGATTTCACAATTCTCTTTCAATTCGGCAAAGGAGCAACAGTAGCGTGTTCTACACTTCTTCGATGCTCAAGTAGTTTGCATAATACTGCTGAATGCTGATCAACGACGGCGCAAACAGTAGCGTGTTCTATCAGACATAAGAGTAGCGTGTTCTACTTCAAAGATAAGATGATCTGATGATAGGCCAACTAGAATAATGTTCGTCAACGACGACGGCGAGTCTTGTTCCTCTACTGCGATTTTTTTTTTGCGATTTTTCGAAAAATAATTGCCTCGGGTAAAAATTTTCAAACAGCAACGGTGTCTGGAACCTGACACCGCTTCAAACGGCGGTTGAAGCAGTAATTCAGTGCAAACACCGCTGAAAGTAGGCGTCTACCCTGCGCACGCGGGCCCAGTCTACGACCTTCGTTTCCAACAGCGTTTGACTACTGGAACAGTAGTCCAGGCATCCAAACACCGCTGACAACGGCGTTTGAGAGGATTGCAAACGGCATTTGGTCCCCCTCTGTAAAAGCTCAAAAATTTGTTGGAATTCCCATAAAAATTCAGTAAAAAAGAAAGAGAGGGTGGATAGGAGAAGGGAGTGAGGAGGAGGGTGGTGGAAGAAGCAGCGAAGCTCTATCGGATCTCTCAGTTCAAGATATTATGCGAATTTCAACTCTCTCTATAGTTATGATTTAGTAGATTTATTGAAAGTAGTGTAGTTGGGTTCCACTGGATTAGCGTAGATCTAAGCTATTAGATGACGGTCCTGTTTCGCTAGATTTACTTCAAATAATGCAGTTATGATTTATTTAAGGTAGTGTAGTTTTGTTTCACGGGATTAGCTTAGATGTAAACTATTAGATGACAATTTTGTATCACTAGATTTACTCGAAGTACTGTAGTTAAGGTTGGATTAGTTTTTAATAGTGGTCGTTTGTAGTGTACGATCTCAGGCATGTCAGAGACAATTCGTGTCCATCCCACTAGGGTACTACATGACTTCCCAGCACTCTAACGGATCAATATTCTCTGGGCAGTTAGACTAGAAAAGTTGTAATTATTTTCTAAATTCCCTAAGATATGTTAGGACTAGCAACGGCGCATGTACTTGTGTCGTACGTGCCATTGCAGATTTGTGAGCTTTATTTTCACCAACAACGGCTGATACAGATGACAACGGGTGAGCTTCCTGACACAGGTGGTAACAGGCCTTTCAATTTGAACTAACAAATTTAAGGATCAGGCCAAATAAGGGCCGAGCCATAATTCTATACATATTTGAACTAATAAGTAGAGTTTTTTTTTTGTTTGTGAAGAATGAAATAGGGCCCTGGCCTATTACCACCGCTTCTTCCTGACGTTGTTGTACACGACTTCTGTCCCTACCGCCCCATACAATGACGTCTAGGTGCTGTTCGCCAGGCCACGTCATCATTGTCGTTGGCAATGACGTTTACGGGTTCAACCGCAAGCGGTGTCAGGTTCCCGACGTCGTTTCAAATGGCAGCTATAGTATAGTTCTGCAAATTTTTGACTGAGTCAATTATTTTTGAAAAATCATAAAAGAAATATAAAAAAATTTCCTTAACTGCTCTCGTCAGCCCACTAACAATAAGTTCATATACCCTGGCCCATTGTTGTTTGAGTGCTGGCTGGCTGATGGATGCGCAGCCTAGTGATCTGTGTGGGGTTTGTCCAAGGCCCATAGAAGAATAAATGTGTGTCAAAAGAGTACGTCCAAACTCCAAACACTTCAGCCTACTTTTTATGTCTCACATTTCTCTAAAATAAGTTACGTCTCTGACAAAATATTCATTCACCTTTTTCTTGCTGTAGAAAAAATGGACCAAGTAATGTATAGTAGGTCATGTTTGTTTCCACCTCTCAACCATATATACTTGTATTATAATTTAAGCAAAAGTTATTTTCTTATTTTTTGCTTATTGTAATTCAAATCTCTGAAACAACTTGCTACATAAGCGAGAATCTGATCATAGGATAGCAAAGCATCAACGTGCTCCACATCCCAGATAATGCAGCGAAGATATTCGACGGCAAGTCAACTGTACATACTGGCGGGCATCAAATAGTTATCAGTCGTGGTCACGTTTCGCAAGGCCACCATGTGTAATAATGTGCTAATTCCGATTATTTAATCCTGGTTTCAGACAATAAGTACCCCTCCAGCACCATGGTGAATGCAATGCAAGCCACCACAAGCATCACGCTAAACACTTTGATTGCTGGAGCCCTAGCTAGCTATAATCATATCGCTGCTTGTGACAGGGCGCAAGTAATGGCGTCCAAGTCCAAGGCGTTGGCGTTGTTCCTCGTCTTCAACCTCCTCTTGCTAGGGATGGCAAGAAGTGATGCTGCCACATGCCCCCGCGACGCGCTCCAGCTCGCCGCGTGCGCGAAGGTGCTTGGTGGCATCGTCGATGTGAAGGTGGGCGACCCCCCTGTGGAGCCGTGCTGCCCCCTCCTCGAGGGGCTCGTCGACGCCGAGGCCGCCGCCTGCCTCTGCACCGTCATCAACGGCAACGTCGCCGGCGTCTCGCTCGACCTCCCCTTCGACCTCAGCATCGTTTTCAACAACTGCGGCAGGTCGAGGGAGGCGTTCAAGTGCTAAGCAAGCTCGTGTTGATGCGCGCCTACGGCCGGCCGCACTGGGCTACCTGCGGGCTGCGGCGCGCGCGACGTGTGTACCGGCCTCTCGATCTCTTTCATGCTGGGCGCGCGCATGCGTAGGTTTCAGTTTGATGCATGGACGATGTTATTATTGCTTACTTTCGTGTCTGTGTTAATAGGATTGTGTGTGCGATTTCGTATTTCCGTTTGCACTTTGCAGTTGATCGATGTCTGTGACCTTTGTAGTCATGGACCGGTGTGAGCACCCTGCGCCGTGATGCCAAACCAACAATTTTTGGCTCGATGTTATGTTTACCTTGTATACTACTACCTCGGTCCAAAATTACACAAATTACTTTTATGTTGACTTTTATTTCACATGATTTTACCTACATATCTAGTCAAAAACATAACAGAAAGATGAAGAGAGTAGTTTTTTATATTGAGTAAAATGAGATAATATCCTCAAAATTCAAATGTATTGTCCTATGAAATGGTAATATGACTTTTAGGGCTTGTTTGGTTCAGACCCTGAGAAAGTTGCCTAGCCCAAACAGCGTCCAATTTTGAGTGTCTAGGGTGAGATGTTGTTGCCTGACTCAACGGGTTTCTCAGCACCACATCCAAACAAGCCTTAAATTTGTTATTTCAAGTATCATAAATTGTCGAGCAATATAAAAATTTTGGATGAATTGAATGAAGCTTTGCAATTGTTTGGAAAAAATCTAAAAGCAATTTTCTAGTGGCTGCTATGAAGGGACAAATAAACCGAAATCATGGATACAAAAATATATGATCATAAAAAACTAGAAAGATAATGAATAATAATGGGGAAAAACACACCTGGAAAGGATCCTGGCCCATTGTTTGAATGCTGATGGACGCAGCCCTGCCTGCCCTAGTGATCTGTGGGCTTGTCCAAGTAATGTGGACATGGGCTTGTCCAAAGTTGTCAGGCCCATCGAAAAATAAATGTATCTCAACAGAGTACTACTACTCTGTTGTACGTCCAAACACTTCAGCCTACTTTGTCTCACATTTCTCTAAAACTAGGGGAAGTGCACGTGATACTAGGCCTGGGCAAAATACCTGATACCCATTACCCAAATCCGAATTACCCGAACCCGAATTACCCGAACCCGAGGTATCCGATCCCAAGTTCGGATAGTGATTGTGATTACCCGAAATTAGTTTGGGTAATTCGGGTAATATACTTCGGTACCCGAACTACCCGAAATTTGACTTTGTCTTTGTATTTATCACGTATTGTTAGTTGAACACTTAAAATTGTCACTTTATTATAATATAATTCTCTTGGTTTAAACAAGTGACTATAATATATTAATCTTCTCAACTTGTTGTTGAAATTCAACACAAATTACTAGTGATTTTTTCTGTTAAAATTCTACTAACATTTTGTTTAGTTTGTCATTTTCTGTAAATTTGGGTAGATTGGGTATACCCGAACCCGAACCCGAACCCGAACCTGAATTGTCGGGTACCCGAAATTTCGGGTAGTATTTTTTCGGGGCTAATATCGGGTAGCAGTTTTCATTACCCGAATTATGAATTACCCGACCCGAAATAATCGGGTAGCCCGAACGCCCAGGCCTACGTGCTACAGACATGTGTATTAACAACTTGCATCGTTCGTAGCATCGTCGGCCATCGTCATTTTGTCATGCTTGATCATTGTTGGACGAAGACATTGTAAGCAAGCGAAGCTGAGTCGTTTGTCCGCCCGTCATCAGCACACATTAACAATTTAGATAAGGCAACTTTGCCTTTAGACCCTCGAGCAATCCCCAAATCACAGCTCTATTCTTGACTCTTGAAACTTTACCAATAACCCTCTGCAATGATCCCACCTTGCACATAAATCTCACCCTCGCTCGCGAGCTCTATTCTTGTATCTTCAAACTTTTACCGATAACACCATGTAAAGATCTCTTCTTTGCACATAAATCTCACTTTCACAAGTTAAGATGTAAGACAATTCTTTCGCTCTCTATAGTATAGATTCACCTTCTTGCTGTAGAAAAATTGGACCAAGTAATGTAGGTCATGTTTTTTTCTTAAAGAAAAATGTCCTCGGCATCAAAGCTCAACCTACGGTCATGTTTGTCTCCGCATCTCTCAACCATGCTTGTATTATAATATAAGCAACCAATATTTTCTTTTTTTTCGGGTTCAAATCTTGGCTTGTCACATAAGAGAGAATTTGAAAAAAAAAGCAAAGCATTTGGTAAGATTTTCACTTATTTCCACCGATACCAAGATGCTGTGGAAGTGCACGCACGACACGTGCGTGATATAAAAAAACTTTATACACAATGTTTACTACATAGCCATAAGACATCAAACATGTTATATTTTAGTTACCAATTAGTGCAAAAAAATATTTGACTTGCTACTAATCAAAAAGTCGAGATAACCAATTAAAGCAAGCTCAAAAACTTGTTCAGTTGCGTCACCTCGGTACCCAAACTTGAATTTGAGTCTCATCTGAACAAAAACAGGACGATCTAAAAACTTTATATCAAAAAATAATTCATATTTTTTCATAAGAACTTGAATAAAGAAATTTTACATTAAAATTGTAGCTCTCAAAGTGATTTATAACTTTCTAGTTGGAAAGTTTTTGGTTTTTGAAATAAACTGTTTAGGGTCCCAAAATATTGTTATGTTTATATCTTTTGAAATTTAAAATTAAATTTTGGGACATTAAACGACTTCAAATAAAAAACCCTTTTCAACTATAAAGTTGTAGATCGTATTGATCACTATAACTTTCATAGACCATGTCAACATACAAAATTGTTTATAATTTTGAATTTTAAATAGCTAATAATTTATATTTAGAGTAAAAGATGTATAAGAGAAGCATGTGTGACAAACACGTAATTTTTTTTAAAAAAGTAGAGAACAAGAGTTTTATGGACTTGTACAAATAATAACACAATTAAGCTTCCTTGGTGATAAACCATGGAAGTTTGATGTACCAATTTATAAGAAAATATTTCTTTGCTTATTTATGCTCAGATTTAATAATTTTCTCAAGGATAATATAAGTAATAAGGCACACTCCACTGTTGAATGTTGCCAGTACAGAGACATGATGATCTAGAGCAAGCCGAAGCAAATAGCAATATAAAAAAAGATTATTGTTGACGATCGATTTCCGTCAACCAAGAGCACTTGTTACACTTTGGTTTGAGCTTTGATTTATAACCAACCCGCCACTAGGCACACTAATGATGTAACAAGTTCGCACTTGCATATGGTTTTTGGAGTGTGTTATTTACGCAGGAATTGAGTACCTAAATGAGGACTTCCGGGTGGAGTTCATCGAGCACTTTGTGAGAAGATCACAAAGCCCGACACGAGTCAAGACACGAAGTGAACATGACTCCAAATGACCCAAGGACCGAAGCATGAAGCCGTGAAACTCCAAGGACCCAAACGGAAGATGCGGGAGTTTGCGCGCCAAACACCCTTATCTAAACCGCGGGGAAAACGACGTCAAGGACCCACATGGACTTCGGCAAATATTCAAGAAATCGCAAGAAGCATCGTGGAGGAAGATGGGCCCGAACCGGGCCGAAAAGGGCCTGGGCCGGCCGGCCCATGCCGACCGGTCTGGGGTGTTTCGGGCCCGGTTCGGCCTCCCCTTTGACCTACATGCTCCTCGGCTCATTTATACCCCCTGCCTCCGACGGCTGCCACATCCATTCATCAGAACTCGGCGAAACCTAGAAGTGAGCACCGGAGGGAGACGACGACGGCGGAGTCCTCAAAGTTATCTAGGGGATGGCCTAGGCCAACCCTAGCCGCCATGGCCGCCCTGCATGGTTGTGCCATGGTGGAGTTCCGGAGCTACGTGTTCATCATCTTAGGTATGATCTCAGTGGTGATAATGTAATACATACTTTCATGTGAGCAATGATAATCTTGTCATCCGATCTATTAAGCGATTCCATGTCTCCGTCTTTACTTCCTACATCTCATGAATATGTTTGATCCTTAGTCTAATGCTAGGTTAGACTACATAGCATGCTTTGTGTAATCATGGTGATTAGATCTAGTATGTGGATCCTTCATGGTTTGTAGACATGTCCATGTATTGGCACGCCCGTGAATCCCCTGCTTCATTAAGGGAGCATCGTGACAGGGTGATTTCTCCCGAAAGAGCGGATGTCCTCAGGAGGTAGGCCGGAGGTAGGAGTTTAAGGATGCTTTTAGATGAGATGCTTGGTTGTTGCTCGTTTGCCGGAGCTACAACTAGAAGGCGATAGACTTAGTCGTCCCCTTGGTGGCGCTTTACCTTGCCTATGATCATGTATGTGATCAACCTGTGCCATCACACATACATCTTTAAAGGTTACCATTTATGCAATCAACGCTTAATGTTAGGTTAGTTTGGCTAGACAAGGTAGAGATCCTTAGCGGTTTGCTTCCGATCCTTGGATTGACAAACCTTGGGGGACCCTCCTTGGTGAAAAAGGCACCAAGTCACCCGTAGGCTTGCGGTGAACTTCAACACGGTTTTGAATCGTCAGCAAGCCCTTTTTCTGGCGCCGTTGCCGGGGATCGGCAGCTCGAACCCTAGGGTGATCTACCTTTCTTTTTGACTAACCCTAATTTTTATTATTGCATATATGCTTGGTTTCTTGTTTGTGTCCTTGAAAGCAGGCGAAAAAGGTAGACACAAGACGTTCGAGGAGTTCTCTACACCCACACTTCAACAACACAAGATTCACTTCCAACGAACTTGAAGATTCGCTCTCTAGTGGTAGGTGCTAACTTTTGTTAGTGGTCCATCATCCGCTATCGAGCTCACACCCTACACGAGAGATGATAAACAAGGTAAGTCAACGTGTCAATTAAATTTTTAAGACTAATGTTTTGTGGAGGTTTGTTTGATCAAGCAAGAGGTATTGGAAGCAATCGCGATGCCCCCGAGATCACAAGATCAAGCTCTTCAACATCTTCGAAGTTTTTGTTCGCATTAAAGTTTTGCACAGCCTCACGGGAGGAACAATAGGATATCTTTGGATATTTAGAAGCCTCACGAAGTTATGCTTCCAACGAGTCAAGAATCAAGTCGACCGGAGGTCCTACAAGCGGATATGGCCGAATCACCGATGATTGCACGTCTTGAAAATTTCTGGACAGCAAGCAAAGCTGAAGTGAAACAGCCATAACTCCCTCATTTGGACTCCGATTAAGATGGATGAGTACCCGTTGGAAAGGTAATTTTATAAATTTTTCAATAGAATTATATTGGTATATGTTTTGTTATGTATACAGGAGGAAATCCAAAGAAGAGGCAGCTGCAATATGATGAGGACAAGATGGCGAAGGTGAGGACGACAACAACAAAGAGGAGCTTAGGGAATGCTTCCGCTAGACCACTCATGAAGAAATTTAGAGGCTTGGAATAACACAAAAACCCCTGGAGCATTGGCACATGAAGACACAAGTTGGCGACATCTGGTGCAAGAAGATGTTTGGAGCAAATCACGAAGGATTACACACTAAGGACGACATCCGATGGCGCAGATACTTTGGGTTCTCACACGATGGATCATGGAGCTACATGAAGGCATTTAAGATGTGTGTGAAGCCCCTCAAACAAGTTAAGAGGAGTGATCCTACACAAAGCAACCTTGATGACACGTGGCATGAAGGAGGGAATTGAGAAAAGTCTACGCGAGCCACCTTTGATCATCAAGGATTGTTCGCTTTCAACTCCGGAGGATCACTCACGACGAAAAGCTCGAAGGCTAAGGTACACATTAATCTCTCAAGGTACTTTGGATATGATATATTCCTTTTGATATATTCATGTTCTTATCCAATAGTATGTTTCAATTATATGCCTTGCACCCTTGATGATCATGTTGATAGGCTAGAATTTCTTGAGATTGATAAAGTGGCTATGTTGTGTTTGACTTTGTTGATTACATGCCTAATGAACCTTTGCCTAATGAGAGTTTAGCGCTGAGCAAGAAACTTATGCTACTTTTAATCACAACTTTCTTTGTTTACCAAATTTAAATTGTGGTTATAGTTGCATATGTTTGTTTCACACTTTGCAAATCTTGGACTTGCTTTGTGCTCGGTCAAGCTAATGACTTTAAAAGAGCAAATGTCGGGAGAAAACCCGAGTTTCTCTGACCATGTAGGGCATGAAGTTTGAATAAAGAGGAGAAAAGCTATGCCCCAAAGATCGGGCAAGCCTCTCATCAAGTAAAATGATCGTGTCAAGCATGGAGAGTGGATCAAAGCTGCACGGACATCTTCAAATCTTACATGAAGGACCATGGCTTCGCGACAACAAGAAGGTACGTAAGAAAGTCGAGCTCTATGACTTTAAATGAAGCGCTTTATATAATATGACCGTCTACATTGTGATCTTAAACTGAAACATCAAGTAACATTGTACCATTGCTCTAATAAATACCACAACACCATGTTGTTTGATTTAAATGCTATTGAGAGAGCATTTTGTTCTTGACCTTGGAAAACTTGTAGACCTTTTTGTGTGCCTATTAGTGTTTAGGTTCTTTGTGTCTTTTTAGAGGGAGATATAAAGTTGGCACCATCCTTTAACTCTAAGCTTGTGGCTAGTTAATTTAGGCTAACTTTTGCATTTGTTTTAGACAACCACCATATCATGTCGTTTTGTTCATCCATGTCATATTGCATTACATGTTTTTGTGTTGATCTAACTTTTTGTCTAACCAACCTAAGCCTACCCATAGCCCCACCAAAAATCGTAGCCAACAAGAGTAGGGTTGACTTGTGGCCAAGCCCACCTCTATCCCTTGTTCTAACTAGGGATGTAAGCGGGAACGGGAAATTCCTGTACCGACCGACACCATATACCGCGTTAACCGATCGCATCCCGTTTTGACAGGAAAAACAGGAAACAAGATTTTTCCCGAGAATTTTTGGCAGGAACAGGAACGAAATCAGGGGAGGGTATTTCCCGACCGTATTCACGGTTCCCGTATTTGGGCAGGAATAATCCCGGCGGCATTCCCATTTTTTTACAGCCAAACCTCTTATTCAACCTACTTGAACATTCAGCCCACGAACCCTCCACTGTGCGCGCCCAGCGGCCTGGCCCATTGGCCACCACGCCCGCACCTGCCACCACCCCCACCCGACGCCTCTAATAAATCTAGCGCCAAACCCTAACGTGCCTCAGCCCTCCACATTTCCGCCGTCGTCTCCACGGTTGCAGGCTCTAGTCCTCCTCCTCAGCCTCCCGCTGCCGCACCTGTCCTCTGGTTTGTCTCTGAAAGCTTCAGGTCTTGTGGATGCACTTCTTCGTCAATGCCACGCCCGTCGCGTACTTCGCCGCGGCTGCTGCGGCGCTCGCCCCGTTGTCACGCTCTGGGGCGGAGGGCGCCGACCACCACATCGATGGGCACTCCTCGCATTCCTCTCCGCAGCGTTGTTGACACTCCCCTCTGTGGTGGTGAGTTCACGTGGGCGTGAGGTCACCTGACGCATGCGTGAGGATGGGGTTGACGTGCCTGGCATTTGATGTCTGCGGGTGACAGGGCCAACTAGGAGACGATGGAGCCTCTGCGCTCTATGCAGTGTGCCTGTGTCCACGTGATGTACTGCTGTGATGTGCGTCTATCAACTAGAAGATTGATTCATATTCTTTGTATTGTTCATTTGTTTGCATATAAAATACGCATGGTTGCAACTGTTGTGTCGTGCTAATTGTATGAAGTGTTACATATGTGTTGATGTTCCCGTTTTGTGTTATCGATTCCCGACCGTAATCGACATGTTCCCGATCGTAATATTCCGTTCCCGATATCCTGTAATATCGTATTCGTTTTCCCGTCCGGCCGTTCCGCTCCCGTTCCCGGTCAAAAAATGCAGGAGCGGGAATGGTTAGAGCATTTTTCCGACTGTTCCCGACCGTTTACATCCCTAGTTCTAACTAAAAACTTTGACTAGCCCTCCTACGTGAAAATCTTCCACACCTTTAGCCTTCCTAAAAACCATAGGTTTGTTTTCCATAAAAAGACTTTCGACACCACCTTATATAGAATTTCTATGCTAAACTCCCTCTCTTCAAAATTCTTGTTTGAGCCAAAAATATAGGATACCCATAACCTACCCTTAAAACCTTGTTAGTTTGGTTGTTTGATCTTTTCAACCCTTGCTAACATTTGTTTGCTCTAACTCTTTGCATTTGCATTTTGTATCTCCCTCATTGTCCTCATCCACTTTATGTTAGCATTGGTCTTCGTCAAACTTTATGATGAATGCTTTTATATGTATGCTTCACGGGCATTTTAATTTTGCAATCTTGTGTAAACATGGTGTTTAGACATGATTGGAGAGCACCATCATTCAGTTTTACATACCTTGCTATCATGTTGCATTGATTGGCTTATAAACATTGCAATGCGCCCTACTTATCTTACACTATAAGGAATTGATAATCTTGGGATAAGCATGGTGTTTTGACCTTGGTTAATAAATCTTTATGACAACGGAAAAGTTTGGCAACCACTTTGTAAGCATGGAGCTTAAAATTTGGTGTAAACATTGTTTTGTTTTTATACCATCCTTTCATTTGTATACACACTTGCACACACGTACACCCACTAGGTTTTAACTTTTCTTTCGCTAGATTAACCATGCCACAAGTTAAGATCTTAGGGGATGTCTTTGGTTTGTCGGCATAGAGTGAGTATTCCCGACCATCACCTCAGGGGTACTTTGTGCTTTAGATTTGTTTTGCAGGCATTATGAATCACTCCCATAAGTTCGTGATAAAAAGCTGAAATCAAGATCATCAACACCTCCAAAATCTCGAAAGAAGCGCTGCTGTTTTCATCAAGATTAAGCACACATTCAGAAGTGTACAAAAGAGGAAAATTGGACATTGAGGAGCTCCATTAAGTCTTCTTTCCAATGCATCAATATTCAACATTTTAGGAGACCCGTGTAAGGAGTTACAACCAAATCTTTGGGTGTCACATGTTCTGAAATCAGCCCGGGACAGTTTGCACTCACGGAGTAAAAATGGCGCAACTCCTTTGTTCGAAGTCCGATTGGGATGACTGACCATTCATTGGAAAGATAATTTCAAGCACTTTGCAATGGAGCAACAGTTCAGTACATGTTCTATTCTAGAAGTATAAGAAAAATTCGTGGAAGATGAACCAGCAATGAGGGCAACATGGAAGGAGATGAAGATGGAAACAATTGGGACAACGGCTTGTGACAAAGGGTGTACGTTGGAGGACAATCAAGACAAAGTGAATAGTATGATGATCCACACATGGCGGTAGGACTTCAAGATGGTTCATCATCTTCCATGCCTAGCAACATGCTAAGCATGTGGGAGGATTTGGTGGACATGAGAAGACCGCATGGAGCAAGGATCATGGTTCTTCTTCCATGTTAAGCACAATGCTTATGCATGGGGGAGGCCGCTCTACACTTCAAGCATCAAAGGATGGTAACAAATCCTCAACTCTCTTTTTTGTCCTCGTCTTTCTATATGCTTGTACATATGTTTATGCTTTCCACAACCTTAGATGCAACCTTTGTATATCTCTCTATAGAATAACATGGCTACTAGGAGTACAACCTAGGTTTGTTTTGTTTTCAATAATAATCACCATTACCTTGTGCTCAACATGATGATATCTCGTATGCTCTTGCTTATGGATATATGATGATCGTTGCCGCTTTGCTTATTCTTGTGCTTGGTTTATATATGATTAAGTTAGTGCTCTCTTTTAATATGAATCTGAAATTTAATTAATGCTAGCCTAATCTTTTGTGGAGGTTATGATAACTTAAGTCCCATAGTTGTTTTTTGTTGCTCTCATTTTTGAATGAATCAAAGATCATTTATTTTTGTTCTTAAAAGATATGCTAAACTTGTCTTTAATACCACTTGCATTTTGCTCTACCTATCCAAAGCCTTACATTCAATTGAGTGCAAAAACCTTAGTTTACAAGATTTATTTTTGAGTGCATTGATTCAAGGCTTGATTTCTCTGGCTCGAGACTAAGAAGCTGGTCATTCTGTTTTTGCGTATCTATCTTTATGCTAGCCTTTTCTATCCGTGCATTGTGAGTTTCCACATCGGGAATTTTGCAAACCTCGCCGGATATCCACCCACAAACCCAAATATATCTTTTTTGTGTTCACCTCCTTGACCACAACCCAATATATGAGTATGGATGAATATTTTGAGGAAGATTACAAGGAAGGTGCTTCAAGAGTAAGGGAGACTGCCAAAAGGATCCCTAGAAGATTTTTCGAGTATCTATCTCTAAGAAAATATGAGAGCTTCAATTTCTACCTTGGCATATTTATCACCTTTTTGCCCGAGGACGAGCAAACGTCTAAGCATGGGGGGGGGTTGCCAAGGAAGTGCTAGTATAGTCTAGAGTTCAAGGGGAGCAAATAAAAAAAAAGAGAAAAAGTATGATGAAAGAAAAAAAATGAATGAATGAAAAAAATCAATGACAAAGAAGAAAAAGTATGATGAGAAAAAGAAAGAAAGAAAGAAAGAAAAAATATAAATAAAATAAAGCTCCCCGGTTCTCTAACTATGTTTAGTGCTTTTTGAGATTTCAAAAGGACTTCAAGATCAAGACCCATACTCATCTTTCCAACCATGTGCAATCCGATAACGAGGACTTCGTTTGTGCCTCGGGATCACTCTTTGCCATTTGCACATGTCCACCTATCTAAAAGTGTGTGTATTTCTCTCTCTCCTCCCTCCTTGAAAACATTATTTTTCCAATGACCTTTTTGATGAGTCTCGGTAAGTCCATGAGAAGTTTGTCTTGTTTTGATAATATCTCGACTATAATATCTTGGTAGGACTAAACTTTCCCATAGCTCCATATAAAGCCTTCCACCATATATTTGAGAGAGGAAAGGAGTATGACAAGTAGGCTTGAGAGACAAGATGAGATGAGAGTTCATGAGCAAGATGCAAGGAGGTTTATTATTGATCTTGGTAAAGCATTTTTTTCTTCATTCTGCTCTTTATTTTTCAAAATTTCTGAGATTTGTTTAAAATTTGAGAGCATGATTAATTACTTGTGAAAAGAGCTTAAATGATATCTACCCTCCATAGAGATGAAAGCTAGTTACATTATGAAACTATAACAAATATAAACTTGGAGAGCATTATGTTTTCTCATGTATGAACAAGTGCAGGGTATGAACATTGAAGGGCAATATTGACATCCATTAAAGGCTTACTCGAGGACGAGCAAGATTTAAGCATGGGGGTATGTTGACGGTTGATTTCTGTCAACCAAGAGCACTTGTTACACTTTGGTTTGAGCTTTGATTTATAACTAACCCGCCACTAGGCACACTAATGATGTAACAAGTTCGCACTTGCATATGGTTTTTGGAGTGTTGTTTATGCAGGAATTGAGTACCTAAATGAGGACTTCCGGGTGGAGTTCATCGAGCACTTTGTGAGAAGATCACAAAGCCCGGCACGAGTCAAGACACGAAGTGAACATGACTCCAAATGACCCAAGGACCGAAGCATGAAGCCGTGAAACTCCAAGGACCCAAACGGAAGATGCGGGAGTTTGCGCGCCAAACACCCTTATCTAAACCGCGGGGAAAACGACGTCAAGGACCCACATGGACTTCGGCAAATATTCAAGAAATCGCAAGAAGCATCATGGAGGAAGATGGGCCTGAACCGGGCCGAAAAGGGCCTGGGCCGGCCGGCCCATGCCGACCGGCCTGGGGTGTTTCGGGCCCGGTTCGGCCTCCCCTTTGACCTACACGCTCCTCAGCTCATTTATACCCCCTGCCTCCGACGGCCGCCACATCCATTCATCAGAACTCGGCGAAACCTAGAAGTGAGCACCGGAGGGAGACGACGGTGGCGGAGTCCTCGAAGTTGTCTAGGGGATGGCCTAGGCCAACCCTAGCCGCCATGGCCGCCCTGCGTGGTTGTGCCATGGTGGAGTTCCGGAGCTACGTGTTCATGATCTTAGGTATGATCTCGGTGGTGATGATGTAATACATACTATCATGTGAGCAATGATAATCTTGTCATCCAATCTATTAAGCGATTCCATGTCTCCGTCTTTACTTTCTACCTTTCATGAATATGTTTGATCCTTAGTCTAATGCTAGGTTAGACTACATAGCATGCTTTGTGTAATCATGGTGATTAGATCTAGTATATGGACCCTTCATGGTTTGTAGACATGTCCATGTATGGGCACGCCTGTGAATCCCCCGCTTCATTAAGAGAGCATCGTGACAGGGTGATTTCCCCCGAAAGAGCGGATGCCCTCGGGAGGTAGGCCGGAGGTAGGAGTTTAAGGATGCTTTTAGATGAGATGCTTGGTTGTTGCTTGTTTGCCGGAGCTACAACTAGAAGGTGATAGACTTAGTCGTCCCCTTGGTGGTGCTTTACCTTGCCTATGATCATGTATGTGATCAACCTGTGCCATCACACATACATCTTTAAAGGTTATCATTTATGCAATCAACACTTAATGTTAGGTTAGTTTGGCTAGACAAGGTAGAGATCCTTAGCGGTTTGTTTCCGATCCTTGGATTGACAAACCTTGGGGGACCCTCCTTGGTGAAAAAGGCACCAAGTCACCCGTAGGCTTGCGGTGAACTTCAACACGGTTTTGAACTGTCAACAATTATCCAACAAGATGCATCTGAAAAACAACGCTTGTTACTGTAATGAATGCAATGAAACAAAAGTTAAAATACATCAGCCAACCATTAATTCTAAGAAAAGGTAAGCAGTACTCAAACTACAAGTTTTTCTACACTGACGGAAACTTTCAAATCAAATGATTCAAATGAAATGGTTGCAACGATGTGTTCAGCCTTGAGTGGTCCAGTTACTTCAGCTTTCCAGTCAGTCTTCCAAACGTCCATGGGCAAATCAGCATATAGAGTGCAACCCATCTAAAACTCTAAGTAAAGCTTGTGATGCAACCACATCCACCAATTCTTGGATCTAAAGTGGTAGAATATTGGTAATTCTTAAAATTATGAATTTTCAGTAGAATAAACATCATGAATTCGAAGTGGGACAGAGTCACTTAAGTTTGAGAAAGGATTTCACTAAATAAAAAATTGAGAAGTTAAAATTTCTAGTTTAATTAACTAAGAAGCAAATAATTATAGATTTCAGTTAGATCATGGAGGACATTACTTACATATCCTCCAAGATCAAATACTTTGATTTTTATGGCGGTCATATTTGATTCCTAGACTGCTAGTTATGGCCATTACATCATTGTAAACTATTGATAAAAGAAATATGTGATTTAAAGAACCATTTCTGAGGTGTTATTATCTGACTTTTAGCTGAAGGTGTGATGATCTTGAAGAACACCTTTCTATGCAGATTAACTTTATAATTAATTTAACTTGCTTCTACTATGGTAAAAAAATTAACTGGAAACTTGTAGCACGTTAGAACTCCAAATGCAAAGAAATCATAACCAAAAGCTTTAGAAGTTTGTTCTAACACAATAATAGAAGCTAGTGACTTGGTTCCCTAAAAACATTGCCCGATAATTATGAGAATACCCTCGTTCTAGCTTCTAGCCTTCTACGAATGCAACTGAATCAAATTTCACTTCGAATACCTGAGGGTAATTCTACAGCAATGAGGCCATGGACTGACCATGTTTCCAGATTTAAACAGTAACCTAGTCCATTCAGGAATCGCATTTGCATGCCCCCACCTATTCTGCATCTGTACCAGTGCCCAATATTACAGCTGCAGCTACACTATTATCCATCTCCCACCAGCTAGCATGTCAACCATGTCGTCTAAATATGAGAGATTTAGAAAAGCCTCTAGAATAATTTTTTTTGCATCTTTCAACAATTTTGGCATGTCAACGGAATAGAAAGAGCTAAAATAAACTTAGCATCAGGAACTTACAACAAGAAGAAATTAGCAATCTTTCCAGTAGAAAGATAGTGTTAAAATTTTAAAACCTAATTGATACTACGATCAATGACTCAAAGCTTAAAAGACTATGTGTAGACTCAGATGAAAATAAATTTTATCTCCTACTATATTTACCTAAAAAAATCCATCCATCACAAAAATTTTTGAGACCTGAATAAGTCAGCAAATGCCCATTTTGACATGTTGTGATTGAATAAAAAAATGAATTAGAATACATGCTAAATAATATAACTTAGCTGTATTTGCTCAATTCTTTGATGAACCATCCAAGATCTGATTCACTCTATATACTTCACTACTTCTTTGGCACCATCTTCTAGGCTTAGTTGACCTGGATGTGTGAAACATATAGGCTTTCAGCATATAAGCCTTTCACCTGCGAAATAACAAAAATATGAGTTGGGACAATATCCCAAACAGTAGGGAAGAACATTGCCTTTTTAATGGTGTTTAATCAGTGGTTGCTGGTTTAAGAAATTAACATACTATTTAGATTAATTTCCGGACGTCCATAACACATTAAAATCTATAGACCCAGAAACCAATGTAACTTCACATTTAAAATTAGTTGAGGCCACTCTCAAGATCATACATTTGGAAGCTTATATTATTGAAATGCCAATTAATTTCCTGAAGTTACTGGAACAAACAAACAATCAGAAACCTTCAGAAAGATAGGTTTTGTCAACCCGTGATGGCATTTTTTTGTATCCAGAAGCATCTCTACTCCAAGAGGAGAGCAACAGTTTTCATGACAATCAGATTTTGTAACACATATAAGACTGGGCCACTCCTAGTTCAGCTTAATATCCAAGAAATTTGCATTTTTGTTCACAACATGAATGGCAATCTTCTTATGAGTAACCAACAAACAGATCATTTTTCAAAAAGCTCAAAATTAGCTTAAGCTCACAAATAATAAAAGTTGTTCCCTACAGCCATTTATGCATTCCACAAATCTGTACAATTCTATGTTATGAAGTGATCAGATGCTATTTACCCAAAACTTGAGATATAGTAATCTTAGAATGAGTTGCATCAAGGAAATTCTAAATGGAACACTGAATTTTTCACATACCACCATTCATGAAAGAATCAATAATTGAGCAACTATTAAACACATAATTTCATTATGAGCTCAAGAGCATACTTTGCTGGTGCAATTCTCCCAAATTTATGAAGGTCAAATGTCAAGGCTAATGTATTCACTCCATCGCAAGAACCACTTCATTCTCGGCTTGTCACAGGAATGTATACTTTGCTGGTGTATTATAATCTAAGCAACCAATATTTTCTCCTTTTTTTTCGGGTTCAAATCTCGGCTTGTCACATAAGAGAGAATTTGAAAAAAAAAGCAAAGCATTTGGTAAGATTTTCACTTATTTCCACCGATAACAAGTAGCTTATAAGCGGAAACAAACAGAGTCACATAGGTTGCATTGGCTGGCGGCTTAAAAACTTTGTGCTAGTTTGTTGTAGTGACACCAAATTATTCCTTTAGCCGTAGTTCCTGCGCGTCCATTCCTGCGATGATATGATCGCAGCCACTACGCACATATTTTCATTATTAATCACCATCATTTGGTGACCTCTAATGTCCTCCTGCACAACTTGCGCACGCTACCCACCGTCCGATACGCCAAGATCCCAAGCTAAAAATAACATCCAACATCATATGGAAACAAAGCGTTGATGTGCTCCAGCCCAAGCAGCGGTCTTGGCCATTTGCGCAGCTCACCCGAGCCGTACAGAGAAATACGCCGATACCCCATAGGGGAAAACACTAGGCGGCCAATAATCGAGATCGGACTCTTCCTAACCACGTTCACATGCCAACGATCGCAAAGTTCACATGAACGCTATATTACCTAGTGGCTATAGTGCACTGATTAATTAATCCCGGGGCTCCAGTATATAAGTACCCCCGCTAACACCATGATCAAGCCATCACAAACAAGCTATAATCACTTGCTCAAGAGCTCTAATCACTTGCTCTAGCTTGTTGTCTTGTGATCGAGGAGCAAATGGCGTCGTCCAAGGCGTTGGCGCTGTTCCTGGCCGTGAACCTGGTGGTGCTGGGCGTGGCCAGCGCGTGCGGCTCTTCCGACTGCCGGTGGCATCCGGCAGCTGCCCCCGCGGCGCGCTGAAGCTGGGCGTGTGTGCCGACGTGCTGGGCCTGATCAAGGCCAAGGTGGGCGCTCTGCCCGCGCTGCCGTGCTGCTCCCTCCTCAAGGGGCTCGTCGACCTCGAGGCCGCCGCCTGCCTCTGCACCGCCATGAAGGGCAACGTCCTCGGCATCCCGCTCAACCTGCCCATCGACCTCAGCCTCATCCTCAACTACTGCGGCAAGACCGTGCCCACCGGCTTCAAGTCCTGATCGCCTGATCGGTCGCTGATGGCTCTCTCTTGTGTGCGTGCGTGCGTGCATGCATGTTATGTATATGCATGGGTGCACGTGTGTGTGACTGTGAGACGCGGCGTCTTTGCATTCTGTTGCATGGTTTGCTTGCTTCCACGCACCCATATGATTCGGATTTTGTCTACATCTTTGTATTCTACCTTCCCTGTGCTGTGCATTTGTTGTAAAGGGCCGGTGCTCACTTTGTGTGTATGCCGGTATGTGGTGCTAAAGTTTCAGTAAAGTTTGCAAATTTGTCAAAAGGCCGGTGGCCGAGTGCTCACTCGCGTGGCAGTGTTTAAGTTTGGTTTGCCTTTTTCTCACAATAGAGTACTAGACTTCAACCTACCGTTCCAGACTTATCTTTATCTGATCCTAGACCGTTTGAAACCCACCTCGACCCCTCCGAGGCGACCGCGCCGGCGGACCTTGCCGGAGCAGGATCTCCCTACTCCGGCCGTCCCCGCCCCGGCCGCGGCTGGATCCTCGACCACCGCGTCGCCCTCTCTCCGTTCCTCCCTCTCCCGGCCCGCCTCGTGCCCTGGGGAGGGAGATCGGCTCCCGTCCGCTTCTTCGCCTCGCCGCCTTCGTCCTCCGGCTGCCGGCTGTCCCGTCGCCGGCCACCAAGGATGCTCCTTGAGGAGCTGCCGGACGACACGGGGGAGGCCGCGTCGGGTCCCCCCTCCCGGCCGCCGGTGCTTCGCATCCCGCCGCCGCCGGCAGCCCGGCCGCTGCCGCGCCGTCAACCGACTCCGCCCTCCTCTTCGATTCCCTGGACGATGGCTTCATCCTCTCTTCCCCGTCTCCGCCGTCTCAGGTCGCTCCCCCACCCCTCAGGTCGCCCCTGCCCGCTGTGAGGGGATCTCCGGCGCTGGTCGCCGCGGTCGGCCCTCTGGCAGCTGCTGGGGGCGGCTCGTCGGGGCACTCCCGTGCCCTGGTGGGCGCCGGGGGCAGCGCCGGCCGCCGCACCTCTGCTGCCCGGCCGGCCGCCGGCCCGCCTTTGGCCGGTGCCCTGGTGGGCGCCGGGGCAGCGCTGGCCGTCGCGCCTCTGCTGCCCGGCTGGCCGCCGGCCCGCCATCGGCCGGCCGTTCGCCTGCTTCCGGCCTCCCTCCCTTGGGTGCCAGCAGTGCCCGCCGCTGGCCCCTGGTGCAGGTGCCCTTGGCCTCGGGCGGTGTCGGCCCGGGGTGCCTGGTCGTGGCTGGTGCCGCGCTGCCTGCTCCGCTCGGCACGCCCTCGGCTGACAATCACCGCTGGCCATCCTCCCCCCTTCGCGGGTCTGTCGGGTGGCTGCGGGAGCGAGCCGGGGGGCGGCGGTGCTCGGCGCGCCACCGCCGGCCACCTCACTGCCGGTTGCCCCCTCCCCGTCGACGTCCGTCGCCCTCGCGTCCCCGCTTGAGGCCGTCGCCGCTCTTGCCGCCGTCCCCGGGCTTTCCCCCACCACGGCTGCCGCCCTCACCGCGGCCGACCCAGCCGCTGTCGCCTCCGCCCTGCGTGTGTTAGAGGCATGCGCCGGGCAGGGGCGCGCCGACGCGGGTGCCGCCGGCTGCTCGACGCGGGTGCTGCCGGCCGGCCGCCCCGGCGTGGCAGCAGCTGGCCCTGGTGTGGCCGCGGCTGACAGCCAGGGTGGCGGCATGGTGGCCTCGCCCTCCCGCCCCTCCGCCTGGCCGCGGCCCCTCGAGCGGCCGGGCGGCGACCTCCTCTCCGCCGTCGGCTCCCTTTCTCGTATGGCATCGGCCGCGCTGGTGGGGATGGTCGAGCCGGGCTCGGCGGAGCCAGGCCCCTCCATTCCCTCCGCCCAGGAGCTTTGGGCTCTTGAGGCTTCCGACTCCTCCGCTTCGGGCTCGTACTCCTCGGTGCCGCGCGGTCGGTCCCCCTTTCCCACCTTCTCGGAACAGGTGCGGGCGGCTGGCATCCCGGTGTCGGGGCGTACCCCCTCCCCGCCTCCACACCCATCTCGGTCGCTCCTCCGTGCTCCCCCTGCCCCGGTCACCTCCGCCGCCGCCGAGCTGTCGTCGACGGCCACTCCGCGGCCCATGGTCGCCTCCACCAGAGGGATCCTGGGCAAGCGGCCCCTGTCGCCACCTCCACTACCCCTGCCCCCCCTCGTCGGCACACCAAGGCGGGGGGGCAGCCGCGGCCGTCTGGCTGGGCCGCCCGCGGCCGCGCCCCGTCGTGTGGGGGAGGGGGGGCTACCGCGGGGCTGCCACTGCCCCCTGCCGGGCGCGCCCGGGGGCCCTGGGAGGACGCCGACGGCTTCGTCGAGGTGCGGTCGCGCAAACAGCTGCGTGCGGACCGGTCACCGCCGTCGCTGCCTCCTCCTCCCACATCCTCCGTCCCCTCGGATCTAGTGGGGAAGTGCTTCAACTGCTTTGGGGAAGATCACATCGTCGCCTCTTGCCCTCACGCGCCACACTGCTTCCGGTGCCACCAGCTTGGCCACCACGAGAGCTCGTGCTGGCGCTCGAAGGTTTGCTTGGTGACGGTGGAGGGCGCCCGCCCTCGTTCGGGAGGTCGCACCCCCTCCCTACCTCTGGTCGCTTTGCGCCCTGCCGGCCGCTCCACGCCTCCACCTCTGGCTGCGCAGGGGAGGGACTCCCGGTCGCCTCCGCCTCCGCCACCGCAGCAGAGGCGGGAGGTGCGGCTGCCGCCGCCCCCAGAGCCCCGTTGTCACCCTGCTCCGACGGCCCGCGACCTTCCGCCGCCTCCTCCGCTGGAGGAGCGTCGTCGCCCCCTCCACCCGCAGGCGGGCCGCGGGCGTGCACCCGCCGCCGCTGCCTCGTCGCGCCACGGCCAGGGCGGGCAAGGTGGCCTGGGGGGCGCCGCCCCCTCCTCCGCTTCCCGCGGGGGGCTCCGCTGGTGTCCCCGCGTTCGGTGCCGCGGATCGCCGCCCTCCGCCTCCTCCCCCCCGGCACCCCTGGGGCACCCTTCGCGTCGCCCGCAGCTGGAGAGGTGCATCGTCTCAAGCATCCCTGATGTAGTGGCCAACGAGGTCGTTTTGGAGTGCGCTCTGGTCGCTATGGTCGTGGGCACTCGTCCGTTCGCCTCTACGACAGATGTGGTAGCCTACCTCACCGGACGCTTGGGCGTTCAGCCGGGGACATTCATGCCCTACCCCTACCACCCTGAGGACGTCCTCATCGTCTTCCAGGACTCCTCTGTGATGCTGCGGGTTCTCCAGGAGCCTATCCCGGATGGGCCCCTTCGCCTCACCTTCCGCCGGTGGCGGCGGGAGAACTGGGCGGTCGACACGCCGATGCGCTACTAGGTGCGGGTGGGCATCAAGGACGTGCCTGCGCACCTGTGGCTGCAAACCACAACGCAAGACGTCCTTGGCTCCTCCTGCGCGGTCATCACTCTGGCTCCGGAGTCGGAGTCGAAGGTCAACCTCAAGGAGCTCTTCGTCCTGGCAGGCTGCGTCGACCCGGACTTGATCCCGGTGCAGAAGGACATGCTGGCGCCGATCGAGTTCCCCGGGTTGGGCGCCACCCAGCCCTGCCTTCGCTACCGAGCGACGATCGACATTGTCGAGATCGTCGACACTCAGGCTCCCCCGGTGGACGGCGCCTCCCAGTCGGGAGAGCCGGATGGTGGCCCTTCTGGTACTTCTGGTCGCTCTTTTGCTCCTCTGCAGCCGGGGCCCTAGGCCGTCGGGGGCGCCGCTACGCCGTCACAGGCCCCGAGGGGGGGCCTCCACCCTCGTCCGGCAGGCAGTCTGGTCGTGCCGCAGGGAGGGGCGTGGACCCGCCTGCTGGGGTGCCCCCGCCTCTGCTCCTCCGCTCGTCTCTCCAGCTCCTTTCTACCCCTACTAGGCGCTGCAGGGCATTCAACGTCTGCCTGTCATCCCGCCTTGGTCGTCTCGCCTCTCTGCCGCCGCTGCGCCGTTCGTCGCTCGTGCCGCGCCCTCCTCTGCTCGGGCGGCTGAGGTACATGCGCCGACGGTGCCGGCCCGCTCGCTCGGGCCTCCTCCGCCTCCTCTTCGGTTCTGATCGCGCAGCACCTCTGCTGTGATGAGAGGCTACGGCCGGAGCTCCTTCCTCCTCTTCGCGAGTCGACGCCGCCCGGGTGCTTCACCGACGACCCGATGCTTCTTGAGGTAGCGCTCCTGGTCGCATCTTCTGCTTTGCCTTCACGTACTGTGGGCGCCGCCGGGGGCCCGGCCGCCGCCAGTCTTGACCTGGATGCTGCCGACCGCGGTCTGGCCGCCGACGGCCACGACCTGGCCGCAGCCTGGCCGCTGCCAGCCAGGGCCCGGCCGCTGCTGGCCGCAGCCTGGCGGCTGCTGCCCGCAGCCTAGCCACTGCCGGCCGCAGCCTGGTCGTTGCGCGCCGCAGCCTGGCCGCTGCCGGCTGCGGCTCCGCCACGCCCGTCCCGGCCGCTGCTGGCCGCTGCCCGGTCGCCGCTGGCCGTCGCCCGGCCGCCGCTGGCCATAGCCTGGCTACTGCCGACCGCAGCCTGGTCGCCGCTCGGGGCAGCCTGGCCGCTGCCGGCCGCGGCTCGGCCGCGCCTGGCCCCGGTTTGGCAGCCGCCGGCCACGCCGGCCACTGCCTGGCCGAGGTTGGCCACGGCCGGCCTGCTGCCACCCCCAGTCTGGCCGCAGCTGGCCACGACACGGCTGCGGCTAGACTCGGCGCGGAGGCGGCTGGCCACGACCCGGCCGTCGCTCGCGCTCCTGCCTCTGCACGTGTGGTGCCGGTGGCGGATGTCTTCCGCAGGTTGCTCCCCCCCTGACGGCCCGCCAGCTGCTGTTGCCCGAGGACCCTTTGCCCAGCTCCTCCCTCGTGGTCGCCCCACCTTCGCCCCGGTCACCTTCTCCTTCTCCGACCCCCGCCGAGTTGAGTCCCACTCCTCCTCGGTACTTGCCGGACGTCTCTACGGTGGCCGCGGAGTTGACTCCTCTCTCCCCGGCACTCAGGTTGCGTTCCCCACCCTCTGCTACGGCTGAGGGACCCTCTCAGGGAGACCTCGAGTCACTGGTGGCGGACATCTGTTCTTCTCTGCAGCGGCCATCTCCACCCCCAGCTCTGGGGGCCCCGCGGTGTCGCCGTGCGAAGGTCTGCCCGCCCCTCGCCATGCTACGCCGCAGCAGTCGTCTCGCCGTGGTTTCCAGGGCCCGGGGTCCGAACCTGGTCACCGCAGGGCAGAACCTACTGATGCAGAAGCTGGGGGTCGTGGGGCCGCGCGAGGTGCCTGACGCTGACGCGTTCCAGTGTTACACCAGGCTCTTCGCTGTTGGCCTGTCGGAGGAGCACTGCAGAGCTATCCGTGAGCTCTTCGGTGCCCAGGTCGAGGGGTCCTTCCAGTGCTCCGTGCTGGAGGACGACGAGTTTCAGGCGGCAGTTCATGAGCTCTTCCCCGAGGAGCAGCTGGTCGTCGACGCGCAAGCCTGAGTCTGCGTTAGTCGCGTGGTCGTTTCTTTTCGTGTTTAAATGGAAGTAAACCTAGCTGTTTGGAATGTTCGTGGACTTAACCAGCGTGCTAGACGCTCGGCGGTCCGCGAGTTGGTAGCTTCCGAGCGTGTCTCTCTTCTTTGTCTGCATGAGACTAAGCTCGCGGTTGTACCCCCTTCTTCATGCTTGATATGTTAGGCCTCTACTTTGACTATGTTGCGTTGCCGGCTGTGGGCTCCCGCGGTGGCATTTTGGTCTCTTGGCGCAAATACACTTGGCTCGTCTCCTCCCCCTCCACTGGCCTTCACCACGTTACGGTGAAGGTCACACTGCTCTCCGCACCCTCTCAGTCCTGGTGGCTCTCGTCCATTTACGGCCCGCATTCCGATGCGGATAAAGTCTCCTTCCTTGCAGAGCTTCGTACCCTCCGTCCAACGCTATCTGGACCATGGGTTCTATGCAGGGACTTTAACCTCATCTATCAGGCGGCCGACAAGAACAATGGCCGCCTTTCACGCAGAATGATGGGTCACTTTCGTCATTTCCTTAACGACCTCGAGCTACTTGAACTACACCTCCAGGGCCGTCTCTTCACCTGGAGCAACGAGAGATTGCATCCTACATTGGAGCGTATTGACAGAGTCTTTGTCTCCCTGGACTGGGAGCTTCTTTTCCCCTCCTCCGCTCTGCATGCTGTCTCTTCTAGGTGCTCTGATCATGCCCCCCTCCTCCTCCTTCTCGACTGTGGGGTGCACTCCAAGACCAGGCCTTTTGGCCCAAGGTCGAAGGCTTCTTAGACACCGTCAAGGTGGTCTGGTCGGGGCCGCGCCCTGATGCAGACCCGCTCCGTATGATCGACCACCTCCTTCGTGAGACAGCGAAGGCGCTGGTAAAATGGAGCTCCAACACGATCGGTAGCATTCGCCCGCAGATCCAGATTGCCAAGGAGGTCATTTTCCGTCTAGAAGTCACACAGGATTCACGGCCGCTCTCTCCTGAGGAGATCTCTTTACGGCGTTTCCTCAAACTCTGCTACTTAGGCCTGACTTCGCTACAGCGAACGATCGCTCGGCAAAAGTCTAGCCTTAGGTGGCTCCGTGAGGGGGACGCCAACACTAAACTTTTCCACCTCCATGTCAACCACCGCAGGAGAAAAAATTTCATCCCCTCCCTTTTGTTCGATGGTCGCCCTGTTTTTCGGGAAGAAGATAAGGCTACGGCAGCCTTTGACTACTTCGACCGAATTCTGGGTACCAACCATGAGCGTTCCTGCGCCCTCGACTTTGAGGAGCTGGGACTCCCGCGACTGGACCTGGAGGACCTCACCCTTCCCTTCTCAGAGGCCGAGGTCTGGGAGGTGGTCAAAGACCTCCCGCTGGACAAGGCCCTCGGCCCGGATGGTTTCACGGGTCGCTTCTACAGATCTTGCTGGTCAATCATCAGGGGTGATGTGCTGTGGGCATTCAACGCTCTCTCTGACATGGACTTCCGTAGCTTCCACCACCTGAACGGTGCTCTCCTCACGCTCTTACCCAAAAAAACCAGACCCGATCGCTCTTTTTGATTTCCGACCCATCAGTCTAAGCTTTGGGAAACTTTTTTCCAAAGCAGCTGCTAACCGCTTCGCCCCGCACCTCTCTTCTCTAATCTCGCCCAACCAAAGTGCTTTCATCAAAGGTCGCTTCATCCATGATAACTTCCGCTACGTCCTTGGCACGGCGAGAGCACTTTCTAGTCGAAAGCTTCCTAGGATCATGTTCAAAATTGATCTAGCCAAAGCTTTCGACTCGGTCGGCTGGGTTTTTCTTCTTGAGCTCCTTTCGGCAGTCGGCTGCCCTCGCAGATGGACCGATTGGATCTCAGTCATTCTGTCCATCGCTAGCACCAGGGTGCTGCTTAATGGTGCCCCTGGGCAGCGGATCTGCCATGGTCGAGGCCTGCGCCAGGGAGACCCCCTATCCCCCATGCTCTTCGTGCTGGTCATGGAATGCTTCCATGCCCTCTTCCGCAAGGCGGAATCCCGTGGTCTCCTTCTAGATCTAGGGAGGAGCATCCGCTTTCGCGCCTCTCTCTACGCTGACGATGTGGTCGCTTTCTTCTCTCTGGTCGAGCTCGATCTGCGGGTCGTCAAGGTGGTGTTGTCGCTCTTCGAGAGCGCGGCTGGCTTGGTGGCAAACTACACCAAGAGCCAGATCTACCCCATAAACTGCTCCGAGGATCACTTGTCTTTGGTTCGTTCTATCCTCTCCTGCACGATCGCCGACTTTCCCTGCACCTACCTTGGGGTACCCCTTTCTATCAAAAGACTACCCAAGGCGGCTCTGCAGCCACTGGTCGATAAGGTCGCTAGACGCCTGCCTCCTTGGCAGGGCAGACTGTTGAGCCGCAGTGGTCACCTCGTCCTCACCAAATCCACCCTCTCTGCCATCCTGGTTCATATTTCGATGGCGATTTCCATCTCCCCTTGGGCACTACGCGTAGTCAAAACCCTCATATGTGGCTTCCTCTGGTCCGGCACAGAGGTGGCCTCGGGCGGTCGCTGTCTGGTCGCTTGGGTGAATGTCACCTACCCCACTCGCTGCAGAGGTCTCAGCCTGCCCAACCTTCGTGTCTTTGGTACGGCGTTGCGCCTTCGTTGGCTTTGGCTGGCGAGGACTGACCCGGACAGGACTTGGGCGGCGTTCCGCTTCCCTATTGACCAGGGCACTCAGGCCTTTTTCAACACCTCCATCTCTGTGGAGGTTGGGGACGGTACCCGTTCACTCTTCTGGGAGGACAGCTGGATCTCCGAGTGCTCCGTCAAGTCCTTGGCACCCAACCTCTGGGCCGCGGTCTCGCCGAGGGTGCGTCGGTCCCGCACTGTCACTGAGGCCTTGCAGGTGGGGGCGGCCGGGATTTGTTGGGTCGCGGATGACCCACGCCCGGACTGTGCAGGTGGTCTTGCAGTACCTTGTCATCTGGGACCTACTGCAGGAGGTCAGGCTCACGTCCGAACCTGACCGGTTCATCTGGAAGTGGTCGCCTAGCGGAGTTTACTCCTCGGCTTCGGCCTACTCCGCTCTCTTTCTTGGTCGCGTGGACATCCTCGGAGCACGACAGATATGGAAGGTTCACATGCCGGGGAAGTGCAAGTTCTTCGCATGGCTGGTCTTGCACAGCCGTTGCTGGACCTCTGACCGGCTACACCGTCACGGGCTTAGGGACTCGGACACCTGTTCGCTCTGCGCTCAGGAATCTGAAACGCTGGACCACCTGACTGTGGACTGTGTCTTCTCTAGAGAGACCTGGTTCTTGGCACTCAGGCACATTCTCCTTCAGAGCCTTGCTCCGGATCGCTCGGTGAGGTTCGCAGAGTGGTGGTGTTCCGTCAGGAAGCAGGTCGCTAAGGCACGGAGGAAAGGCTTCGACTCCTTCGTTTGGTTGGTCGCTTAGTCGCTTTGGAGGGAGCGGAACATGCGCGCTCATGACAAGGAAGCTCTCATGCCGGTGGCGCTCGTTCCGGTGATCCTAGATGAGGCTAGGTCGTGGGCGCGCGCGGGCTTCCTTCCGCTCGCTAGGCTGTTAGGTGTTCGCCCGGTGAGGGCGGTGTAAACCTTTTGCCTCCTTTTCGTTAGGCCCCGTGCCTTATTGTAATCTAAACCGGCTACTTTTTCTCCTCTCTTAATGGAAAACGTGCTTTGCACGTCTTTAAAAAAAGTTTGGTTTGCGGCTTAAATATTCATATTTTGAGCTTATTCTTACCGTACAGAAAAATATATGAATATATGGCTATATGCATCATTGTATTGTGTGATAATAATATATGCCAAGCAGGGTTTTTTTACCGTTGGTAACCAGTGTAACCGGTTCGGGCCGGTTGCGGTAACCGACGGGCCTGTTGGCGGTCAATTTCCGTCAACCAAGAGCACTCGTTACACTTTGGTTTAAACTTCATTATGAAACTAACCCACCACTAGGCACATTAATGATATAACAAGTTCAACTTTGTATGTGCATTTGGAAGTGTGGTGTTTTTGCAGGAAAACATGGACTAAAGAGACAGAGTCACATCAAGTTCAAAGGAGCAAATGAGGAGTTTCGGTCATGTTCAAGTGTAAGACGAATTCACTCCCAAAGGTGGCAAGGACCAAGGGGCTACGACGAAACATCCCTGAGGACCGAGATGTAAAGATTGGATTTCATACGAGAAGACCCCATATCTTGATCGTGGGGATGATGACATCAAAAAACCACATGTGAAGGGGCAGAAAGTCAAAATTGCAAGAAAGGACGACCGGAGGAAGTTGGGCCCGAACCGGGCCAGAAAGGGCCTGGGCCGGCCGGCCCATGCCGACCAGCCTACCCCTTTTCAGTGCCGGTTCGGCCTCCCCTTTAAACGAGGGTTTCCTCGGTCTATTTATAGCTCCTACCCCGAAGAGCCACCATATCCATTCATCGCAACTCGGTGAAACCTAAAAGCAAGCACCGGAGGAAGACGACAGCCACCACAAGTCCTCGAAGTTGTCTAGGAGATGGCCGAGGCCGACCCTAGCCGCTATGGCCTCCCTACGAGGTTGTGCCATGGTGGAGTTCAGGAGCTACACGTTCATCATCTTAGGTATGGCCTTGGTGGTGGTGATGTAATGTATACTTTCATGTGAGCAATAATTATCTTGTCATCCGTTCTATTAGCAATTCAATGCCACCTTCTATGCTTTCTACCCATCTTGAATATGTTTCTCCCTTAGTCTAATACTAGTTTAGACTGCATAGCATGCTTTATGTAATCATGGTGATTGGATCTAGTATGTCGACCCTTCAAGCTTCGTAGACACGTTCACTCATGGGCGTGCCCTTAGACTCCCCGCGCCATTAAGGGAGCACCGTGACAGGATGGTTTCCCTGAAAAGGTGGATGTTTTCGGAAGGTTGGCTGGAGGTAGATGCTTTAGATGAGATGCATGTTTGTTTGCTTGGTTAGTTAGAACTACAACTAGAAGACAATAGGTTTTGTTACCCCTTCAGAGGAGCTTTACCTTTGTCGATGTTCATGGATGCGATCAACCTTGTGCTATCACTCATATCTATCAAGTTTACCCTTTATATGCAACCCATACTTCATGATAGGTTAGATTGGTTAGATTAGATGGAAAACCCTAGGTAGTTTGCTTCCGATCCACGGTTGAATAACCTTGGGATCACCCCTAGGTGAAAATGGTTACACGTGATCCGTACGCTTGCAGATCGAAACTCGACACGTGTTTCAACCGTCAACAAGCCCTTTTTTGGCGCTGTTACCGGGGATTGGAACTCGAACTCTAGGGCGATCTATCTATCTTTTTGACTAACCCTAATTTTTTTTATTGCATATATGCTTGTTTTCTTGTTTGTGTCCTTGAAAGTAGGTAAAAAGCTAGACACTAAACTTCGACAACCTGCTCCGACAAGACGATCACTACATAAAGATTTACTCTTTAGTGGTAGGTGCTAACTTTTGTTAGTGGCCCATCATCTGCTATCAAGTCTACACCCTACATAAAAGCAATGATGAACAAGGTACGTCAATGTGTCTATTGATTTTAAGACTAATGTTTCGTGGAGTTTTGTTTGTTGAAGCAATAGGTATTGGAAGCAACCACATCGCGCAAGTACCCGTCACTTTGGCTAAAGCAAAATCATGAAGAAGACACACCATTGCCACCATGCTACTTGCTGGTCCAGCAATGGCGAAGACCTTGAAGCCAAAGGATGCACGACATGATGCCCCCAAGACCACAAGATCAAGCTCGTCAACATCTTCGAAGTTTCTGTTAGCATCACTTTTTGCACAGCCTCATGGGAAGAATTGAAAGTGCATAAGTGGATTTTGGTGAATTGAATGACAAAGCGATTAAAGAACTAACTTGTTTGTTTAAGAATATGAGCAGGTTTTTATTTAATTATTCATGAGTTAATATTGCTATATATTTGAGGATGAATATTGTATGGCTCACACGAAGAAGAAAAGCAAGTGTGTGGTCCTATGATAAATAGTAATAAAAGTCAAGCATCAAATGAAGATAAATATTAGAGATATTTTGCAAAGACTAATTCTGTGTCTCCAATAATTGTGGTAGCTTGATCAAAAATCTATGGATCATAAAAGAGAAATAGTGTTCTCTACTAAATGATAAATGCAAGGCTTCATGTGGTAATTACAAAAAGGATACAAGGATGAGTATATATTTGATGATCCTCTATTGGAAGCTTGCATATTCATTATCAATCAAGAACTAGCATTTGAAGCGGTATTTCAAATGAAGATTAATTCCTGATGAAGCAAAGCCGAACTCAACATGATTTGGGTAAGTGATGAAGAGATCAACCAAGATGACTAGAGCGATGTACTGGGCAATCTTATGGTCTTGTCTAGCGTGGTGTAACACCCTAAAATTCCATCACTAAATTAATGTAAGCAACATGGTGTTTTAGTATTTTGTTTTCTTAGGAATAAATAAATTATTAAATAAATTTGGCTCTAAAATATTTAAATATCATTTTGAATAATTTTAGAAGCAACAAGTGCTTGTGCATCATCTTTTGGCCTTGCATGGTGTTTATGTGTGTTGGTGTGAAGTTTTAAAGTTTTTAAAATTTATTTGAAAGTTTGAAAAGATTTGGAAAAGTGTTTGAATTTTGAAAGGGTTTTAAAAGAAAAAGGTTTTGAAAAAAAACCCAAACCCTCTCTTTTCCCCCTCTCCCTTTCTCTTTCCAGCCCACAGGCCCAACCCCTCCCCGCGCGGCCCAGTCCTTCCCCTTTCGGCCCAGCACCACGCGCGGCCCGCTTCCCCTTCCTCTCTCCTCCAGTGGCTGACCGCTCGGGCCCGCCTGTCAGATCCTTCCCCCACCTCCGGCCGACTCCCCTGCTCCACACCGCTGCGCGCCCGCTGGTCGTTTTCGCCGTGCCCCTCGCGCTCCCGCCATCAATCCCCCTCTTGAATGCGCAGTGGAGCACCAGCCGCCCCTTTCCCTTCATTACTCCCTCCATCAGTTACCCTGCCGCCTTCAAGTCGCTTTCCCCCATGTTTGAATGCAGGCCATTGAAGGCCATCACTTCCCCGGCCGCCGGCCTCTCCTCTCCAATCCCTTCTCTTCTCTATAAAGCCGCGGCTGAGCCCCTGCCACGCCCCTTTCCCCCACCCGAGCTCTCGCCCCTCTCCTCTCCTCGCGCGCGCCGTCGCCCTTCGAGTGCCGACCGCCATGCCATTGCCGGCCGCTCGAGCTCTTCATCACCGGTGCTCTCCTCCCGGAGCTCCCTCTTCCTCCTCGTCGCACGTGCCGTCATCCCGGAGTCTCGCCGCCCCGGACCCTCTCCCTCCCCGCGCCGCTCGGAGCTCCGCCGCCACCGTCTTTAGCTTCAGGCCGGCGTCCTCGATCTCCCTCGACGCCGTCTCCCCGTCACCCTCTTTGGCACCCACGGCTCCGCAGCAAGGTGAGAATGCCCCTCACGTGCTCTTGGGCGTCTCCCACCGCGCATGAGCCCGCCAGCCACGTGCCCTGCTTGAGCCGTCCGCCACGGCCGCCGCGGTGCCCTCTCTGTCGCCCGAGCCCCCTCGCAAACGTGTTGGTTGTGTTCGCCACCTCTCCAGCAAGCCGTAGAGCGAAACCGTGTTGAAAACCATGCACGGGAGGCCATTTTGGCCACCTCCGGTGAGTTTTCCGGCGAAGCGCCGCCACGCGCCGCCGTCCTTCGGCGTCACCGCCGCCGCTCCCTCGCGTGTAGGCGACGTGCGCCGTCGGATCTGATCCGGACGGCTCGGATCAGCCCGCCCCGCTCGGTCAAACCAGACCGTAATGGTCAACCCCGCGCAGCCACCGTATTTTTGCAAAAAGGCCCCTGAGCTTTCTAAAATCACAACCATACCTCCCACCAGTAGAAATCCTTACGTTCAGGTCCTGTTTTTAACGCTTAGGTCCCTGATCTTTTAGTTTTTCCCCAGCCGTCCGTGACTTGATCTACGGCTCAGATCTTTTTGACCCCAAGTCAACCGGTCAAGTACCGATCAACAGAGCCCGCCGCCGGCGTTTTTGCTAAAGAGCCCTTGAGCTTTTCTCTTTTCACAACCATACCCTTCCACCTTATAAAACCCTTACAAACAGGTCCTGTTTCTTCGGTTTAAGCCCCTAACCTTCCCTGTTTTAGCGCCCAAAGCCCCTTATAGGTTGTTTTGCGCGTTGAACCTTCGGTTTATACGCGTAATTAGTTTTAGGTCCCTGGTTTCTTGCAGTTTAGCCCCTGGAAGCCTAGTTTCTTCGCAGAAAAGCCCCTGAACCTTGTTTTAGCCGTATCTTTTGCGTTTTAGCTCTGTTTTAAGCGTTCTTGGTGTCCACGCGACCGTCTCATCAAGCCCGTTAGTTTTAGCAGTGTATTTTTAGCTTTTGCATCTGTTTGGTGTATTGTTTTATTTATTGAATGTTTTCATGTGTGCTCGTAGACATCGTGCCGGTTTTAAGTGAGCAACCAGTTGGAGTGGATCAAGGGCAAGTTTTTGAAGAAGAAGAACACCAGTGTTTAAGCAAGGAAGGCAAGTGGACTTCTCCATCTGCATATTCCTCTTTGTCCTAAATAATTGCATATTAATTAATATTTACTTTTAAATGTTGTTATGCATAAATTTGATGGGAAATTACCTATTTAAGGACATGACTAGATTTTATCCCTATCACCTTGAACAACCCATTTAAAATAAATGTTTTGTGTGGAAAATGCTTAGTTGCTATACCTTGGGATGGTTTTAATGGAATTTTGCAAAATGATGAATGTTGATCATGATAACTATGGTGAAGATGATGCTTTGATAATAACAAGATCATATGTTTTAATTGGAACATGGAGAACCACCCAGGAAAACAGTGCAACCACAGTCCATATGGCTCTAGCATAGCCAATTAATTAGGTGTGTGAATGTACTGATGACCTTATCCGAAAGGAGCAGAGGGGGGTCGGGGTTGTAGGGGCATAGCCCGGTTCTTTTGGGGTAGCAGCCTTTGTTAAGGTGCTGACCACTAGGAAGGGTTATGGTCCGCCTTGATCTGTAACTATGCGGGTCGTTGGTCTTTTGCATGCCTTTGTAAAGGCTTCGTAGTAAACCCCTAGCCACTCACCTCGGAAGTGTTTAAGGGTCTGATCAACCCGGGCAACATGGGGAACACGAGCTGTGGTGAAAATGTACAACCTCTGCAGAGTGAAAACTGATCGATCAGCCGTGCTCACGGTCAAGAGCGGCCTGGACCCTCACATGATTAATGAACTTAAAGATGGAATTAAATTGTGGTTTATGTATGGTTTGAGATGGAAAGTTTTCTAAAGTCTTTTTAAGTGGGATGGTATAAACTTACACCTAGTAAATAGGTGCTTGCTAATAAAATTTGACCAACATTAAAAATGCTAACCGCTGCATAACCTTAGCCTATCCTTGATAGCCTTGCATCTTCCCCCACTTGCTGAGCTCCAACCATAAGTGTGCTCACTCTTGCTTACCCGCTGTTCAGAGGAGAACAATGGAGAAGAGTACTTCAGCGACTTCGACGAGTTCTGAGGCTCGTGTGCCCCCAGTCATGTGCCTGTGGAAGCTGAAGACGGAGTTGCTTCGTCTAGTTATCATTTGTTCATTTTAAAGACCTTCGAGTCTAACGTCTGAGTGTAATAAAAGATAATATAATGGTATAACTCTTGTACATTTTTAATGTTGTTTATGAATATTTCACTCATGACGTCTATCATATGTGTGTAAACTTGATCCTGGCGCACATATGAGATGCATTTGGTTTTCTTCGGAAAATCAGGTGTGACACGTGGCTACCATTAGTGTGATTGCTAGGGTGAAGTAACTAGTATCTGTGAGGTCTCGAAGTATCATATCCAAGCCTTAAACGAGGAAAGCAATGCAACTCATTTATATGTTATGATTGGCAATATGGAGAGACTTAAGGATCTAAGCGTGCATTCCTATGCTATATGGAAAGATCTTAAGTTGCTAGCTCAAGTATGGATGTGCTCATGAAGATAGCAATTGTTGGAAGCCCTCAAGTTCAAGTTGTTCAAGTATGGCAAATTGAAAGATCTACAAGCTCAAAAGGTTGACTAGGTATTTACTTTTGTTCTTGAGTATAGGAATGTCGTACTATCAAGAGGGATGCAACATTAGCTTTATGACAAGTATCAAAAGTGCTCATTAGTTGAACTTTGTCAGAAATAGCCTTGAGAGAGTTCCTGAGTGATCTAACAAACCTCTAACCCAACCTTATCCACTTCATCGTGTCGGTGAAGTGTTGGTGAGAAGTGAGGGACGTAGTGATACTTAGCTCGTCTTGATGTTCTATCATTGGGGGTCGAGGAGTTAATGGCTCCACGGAGCTGGAGCCCTCGGGGAATGTAGCCGCGGGGCCCTGGAAGTCTCGGTCGTGGGCCGAGTGAGCCGTCCGAGTGGGACGAAGGTCCCATCCTGAGGTCGGGCGAAGTGTCGGTGGCCGTCGATGCCGCTGCCACCGCTCGTGACACCGTGGTCACTCTTGGTGCTGCTGTAGCCGTTGGCCCCGTGACCGTTGTCACCGATGGCATCGTGGTCGTTGGAGGTGCCGCCGTGGCCGTCGGTGCCGCCGTTGTCGTAGCCGGCGGAGCCGCGGTTGCCATTGGCGTCGTTGCGGCTGTTGGTGTCGCAGCCGCCGTTGTCGTCGCTCGATTCTTGACGTGGCCGGTCATCCGAGACCTACAAAAACGTCATGACATGCAAAAGGTCCCTACCTGGTGTGCCAACTGTCGGGCTTCTGTAACAGTGTTGACGGCTGTTAAGTGCTACTTTTACACCATCAATACCTGCATAAAATAATTGTAAAAGGATCATCAACACTAGAATAGGGCTTGATACTAAAGATTTTCACAAGTGTTGGTGTTTCTAGCTTTTGTTGCAGGATGCACCGAAATACGTACCAAATGGTACAGTTGGGAGCAAGTAGTCCAATGGCTATTAAAGGACGTCATCATAAACAACCTCAAATTCCAATTTGGACTGCACCATTGCGATGGGCTCGTCGAGACGATCGAAATGGATATATCATTCGTCTACTTCGGAGTCCGGATGGGAAAGATATGCACAAGACAAGATCATACTCCCGATATCTTGTGGGCCCGGTGGGACCCACACCAGACCACGTGGTGACATGTGCCACATTGGATGCCATGTGTCCATGACACCTCATCAATCCATGTGAAGCCACTCCCGACGAATCAGACACTGCCACGTGTGCTGCACAAGGATCCAAGGGCCCACCAGGGACCCAAACCGCCTCAAAACTCCGCATGCACCTGGGATAGATCCTGGGACCCACATATCAGTCACTGGGAGAAAGCACACTACGAAAGGTGCCGCTAGGGGGTTGGCCGATCCTTGGATCGGTCGAACCGCCTTAGTGCCTGTTCATCGTGGCCTTCCACGTGGTGGTCCCTGATTGGTCCTAGAGCGCAGTTTGGCATGTTTTTGCGACATTTGGCGTCCGAGACAACCCTGTCCCTTGCTTATAAATAGTAGGGGAGGGGCTCACTTTGGAGACACACACTTCTCCCCCTCCTCTTCATTTTGGCCTTGGAGCCTCTCTCTTTAGGAGAGGAGAGCTCTTTGTATAGGATTAGTGCTAGGAAGTGAGGTGGGAGGCTTGGGGCTATGTCATGTTCATGACATCTTCCTCAAGAACGATCCTCAACGGTGCCTTTGTTCTTCATTTAGACTAAAGTGAGTATTTCGACATTTTCTATTTAGATTAAAGTCGTATGCATGCTTAGTTGCTTTGTTCTTGTGTTCTTCGTTTGTTCTTGATTTAGAGGCTTGTGTTCTTCGAACACAACCCTTTCGATCTAGTAAACTTGGATCATAAGTTTGCATCTAGTTTGTTAGCTTGTCTATTAGAGTAAAGTTGATGCTCCTACATATCTCTAGTTAGATCAAAGTGCATTCGTGATCTTGCATAAGTGATAGAGTATACCTTGAGCTAGTGCCAGTATCTCCCTCGCGGATTCGTAGTTCTGTATTTATACGGAGTGCTATAGTCAGGCTATCGGGACGTCAGACGGTGTCCAGCTATAGTAGTAGTCAGTGGTGTAGACGTGGTGTCTGGACCATAGGTATCCTGCGAATACCAAGTACATTCGCGTAACGATAGAGGTAGGCCGCAGTGGTGACAGCCTATAGGACCCTTTGGAACCCGCCGCGCCGGTGTACCGAGTAGGGCCCCGTTGCCAGAACATATTGCCTAGCCTTAAACAGCTAGGGTGGGTTGGCGCCCAAAGTGAGTGTTATACCTGATAGACCATGCTAGACTCTGCGCTCGGTCAGGCAGATCCTTTCTACCTATCCTATCAATTAGTGTTGTGTCCTTGGACCATCTATACTAGAGTAGAAGATAGTGCACACCGTTCCTTAGATTCGATACCCTTGGAATACTCTCCTTCCTTGGGGAAGTGCTACAGCAGTATTTCCGTGCGCTTGCGGTATACCTGGTTGCTCTTATACATTCCCTCTAGGTGTACAACTAGCGGTGATGTTAAGAAATGCCAACAAATCGCCGGCAATAAATTTCTTGGATTGTGTGTCGGGCCGTGGGAGGCCCCTGCTCTCCCTTTTATATGTCAAGGGGAGCATGTTACATCATTGGGAATGGTAAAAGCTAGAAGTAAAAAGAGAGAGAGAGAGGGAGAGGGAGCTCGGTCAAAAGGAGTACAAGGTGGAGCCTTTGCCCATGCCGCGGGCCCGCCATCCTTGTTTCCTGTTTGCTATTATTGTTGCACGTGGTTACCTGTCCTGGTGCCGTGCCTTTCCACGCAAGTGGCACAAGCAATGAATGCCTCTGACACCTGGTACATGCATGGGCAATGAGGAACCCAAAACTACTCGGGAGGACATCCAACTAGTCAGAAGTTGCATGGCTGGAGGGCACGTGATGTCATGGCCTTGATTTGTGGCCGTTTTCCCTCACAGAAATAATTCCTGGAATACCACTTGATTTGTGGTCGTTTTCCTTCATAAAAATAAATCCAGAAAACCACCAAAAATACTCCAGGGGCCATCGTGGCTGTGGGATTCTCTCGTATTTACTGTCTTTGGGTACCCATAATATTGGATCTCGTCAATAGCCCCCGAGCCTGGGAGGGAGTCACAGATGCGTTCCCAGGTTCAGTTGTCGTAGTGGAGAGGTAAATTGTGGTTTGTTGACGGTTCAAAACCGCGTTCAACTTCACCGCAAGTACACGGAGTGACTTGGTGCCTTTTTCACCAAGGGAGGGACCCCCAAGGTTCTTGTCAATCCACGGAGCAAGGGAATTACTTGCGTTTAACCTAACACTAACTTAGTTGATTAAGGACTTTATGATGTAAAGATTAATTTATAAAGTAAAGACAAACTAACCCTAGATTATGTTAAAGAGAGAGAAAGGTGGTTCACGAGTATGAAGAACATATGCCCATGGAGTCTAGGTACTTGAGATGTGATCACCCAAAACATGATAAAACCCAGATCCAATCTATCTAAGGATGTGAACAAAGAGTTAGGTGTTTCCCTTCCCTCGTACTAGTCACTACACGAAGGAAATCGTCGCTAACCCTAATGAACACGGTATGTTGACGTGATCTACGGGAGCAACCCTGAAGGCAATGGTAGCTAACCTTAAACATTAAGTATCATCAACAAGAAGGTATGATAGATAAAGATCCAAACGAGAGAGTGGGTGACTACATATCAAGATCCATTACAACTCCATGGATAAACGATTACTTTACCCCATCAAGACGCTAGGCATGGCACCGTTGAACATGGTGGATGCCCCCGATGGAGTTCGTCTCTCGGTGTCCTTCAACTCCGGTGGCCTCCCTTGACCTCGGTGATGATCCTCTTGAATCTTCACCCTCTCGATCAACCCTCTTCTTGTGTTTGATCTCCCGAGGCTTCTCTGGTCGTCTTTCGCGAATGGCTCCCCTCCCCAATCAATTAGGGTTGCACGTACTTATCACCGAAGAAAGACGGCGGCGAATCGACGTGGAAAGGGGGTGGGCCGGCCGGCCTGGCCCATTCCCGGCCCGGTTCGCCTCCGTCTTTTGCCACGTGTCATTTCTTGCACTTTGGGGTTTTTCCTCCTTCGGATATGGGCTTTGGACGTCATTATCCCCGCGATCAAGTTAAGGGGTCTTAATGCATGATCTTCCGGTCTTTTCATCTTGGTCCTCGAAGATTCTTCATTGAAGCACATTGGTCCTTGACACCTTTGGAGTCAAGTTCACGCACAGTCGGAGCCTCTTGATCATCATGTAAATCGTCCTCCGAATGGAGTACATCTCTTCTCATTTGGTGCATGAATTCCCGCGTAAACATTATACTCCAAAACACACATCCAACGATGAACTTGTTATATCATTAGTATGCCTAGTGGCGGGTTAGTTCCGAAATGAAATCCAAACTATAACATAACAAGTGTTCTTGGTTGACGGAAATCGATTGCCAACATGGTTCATCCGGTGGGGGCGCGCGAGCGCACCCGCGGGTGGTAGCCCCTGAGCCCACGGGCAAGTCGGAGACTTGCTCGTGGGGTTAAGTTGCGATTTTACATTGTGGAGATTTTGTGTCATCGCACTTTGTGTGCCTTCACCTGGGTTTGCGAAGGGAAGGTGAATTTTGGTGGCCCCGCATGGCGCGGGGCACTAGTCGGGGAGTCAGTTTCCCCTTTCGTTGCGTCTCCCTCACGCATCCTTTTCATTAGGAAGGAGGGGTCGGGTGACGTCACGGCTTGCCTCGCTGGCCGAGCCCCGGCACCCTGTGAGCTGCGTACGGGTGAGCTCGGGTGAAGTCTCGGAATCTCGTTCGCCGGGTTCCGAACGGATCAGCTGGTGATCGACCTCAAACTCCTAATGGTGAAATCATCTAGTTACCGAGCCCGTTCGGTTGGACTCGGCGGCTCGTCGCCTTTCCATCGGGGAAAAACCATGACCTCATTTTCCATCAAGACTCGAACGCAGTTCGGGATGCCTAGAGTGCTAGTGCGCCTGAGTTCTGGCCGCTGGGGCCCATCCTTCACCGCCCGTCGCTCGGGTGCCCAGGAGCGGCTGTCGAACCCCGCGACGGGCCAGCCTTCGAACTGCTGGTCGTTGGTGTGTGGCGCCAGCCCCCGAGCGTAGAGCCGCGAGGGGCCATTGGAAGCACGCCATGTGGTCATTGTGATGGCCGAGTAGTTGTCCTCCAAGCCCCGATCGTGAGGGCCGAGCAGTCGTCGTCTCCCAGCCCCCGAGCGTGAGGGCCGGGCCGTCGTTGTCTCCCAGCCCCCGAGCGTGAGGGTCAGCCATCATCGTCTCTCAGCCCTCGAGCGTGAGGGTCGGGCCGTCGTCGTCTCCCAGCCCCCGAGTGTGAGGGCCGGGTCGTTGTTGTTGTTCCGGTGGAGCAAAGCGCTAGTCCATGTACAGAAAAGTACTCGGCTGGTGATCTTTGTGGAGCGTCGTGCCAGTCCGAGTACTGGGAAGTACTCGGGTGGTGGTGAGAGCAACCTTCGAGCGTAGGCAGCGAGCTCGGGGATCCAAGATCCATTCCTGAAAAAAGAAAATCGGAGGATAGTAGTATGTGGTGCGACAGATGCTAACTCTGAAGAAAAAGCATTTGACAACATGTGATAGATATTCTTATTCCAACTCCCTTAAGTCTTTTAATTTCCTCGGGTAGTTATCCTATTACATTTACGCACCTGACCCCTAACAGCCGCATCCGTAGCGTAGGGAGCTGGCCACGTGCACGCGTAGGAAATGTAGGCGTAGGGTCGCGGTTTCACGATTTAAGGCGTGTGCTACCCGAGTACTTTAGTGACTTGTGCAAGAGAGGAACAAGAAAGTAAGCTGGCGAAGAAAGAGTGTGCGTGCACGCGATATGCTTGCTTGGCCGTAGCCCGACTGTTCGTGTGGCGCTCGGGCTGTATATGCAGTCAGGGCTATGCTTAAGGTAATCGGTGATATCCCAAAGATGCATGCTGGGATATGCAGTAACCGGAAAATAGTAGTATTAAAATAATACTTAGCTCCATTCGTGTTCACGTTGGAGAAGTCGAGGTGTTGTCCTCGGGTCTGAGCTGATAAGCCCCCGAGCTTCGTGCTGCCTGTCGTGGCCAAGTGGTGGTTGCCGACAAGATCGGCGAATGGTTGAGATCGTCATTGTGTCGATGGTCCGGAGTCCGTAGATACCCGGATGGTGGCGTTCGGCTCGATCGGGGTAGTTGTCGAGTGGCCGTTGCGGTAGTCGGGGGCGGCAGAGCAGAGGGGCCGACAGGTCGTCGTGTGTCGAGGAGGCGGAGCTGGGCGACGTCGGGGGCCGTTGTGCGTCGAGGAAGCGGAGCTGGGCGCCGTCGGGCCCCCGTGCATGGAGGAGGCAGGGGCGTCGAGGAAGCAGAGCCGGGCACCGGGTCGCCGTGCGTCGAGGAGGCGGAGCTGGGCACCGCCGAGGGTCGTCGTGCGTCGAGGAAGCGGAGCCGGGCGCCGAGTCACCGTGCATCGAGGAGGTGGAGCTGGGTGCCACCGGGGGCCGCCGTGCGTCGAGGAAGCGGAGCTGGGCACCGGGCCGCTGTGCGTCGAGGAAGCAGAGCTGGGCGCCACCGGGCCGCCGTGCGTCGAGGAGGCGGAGCTAGGTGCTGCCAGGGGCTGCCGTGCGTCGAGGAAAACTGCACCGGTTGGATTCGCACAACCTCTTTTATTTCTCCGAGTGGTTGGTTCGAATGAGTACTTGTCTGCCTCCGACTAGTTGTTGGCACGAGTAGCTAGTTAGTTTATTTTTTGGTGTGCTCCGACTAGTTTTTTGCGTGCTGCAAGCAAGCAAGCAAGTGATAGAGGTGGAGTGCCCGATCTTTCAGTGAGTGGAGATAACTTCTATTAGGTGGGAGGCGACCCTCACGATCCGACTATGATGAGCGAAACTCAAAGCGCCAATGCAATCGCTGAACCAACTCCCGATGGTTACCAACCTTGCCGGTGCAAGATCAGCCTGATCACGAAGATCAATTCCTGCACGCAATCGAAGAACGAACAAGAATTTGAGGTGAGCAATCTTAATATCACTCGAAGGTGGAGTTCTGAATCACAGAGGACATCACGTATTTGTGCGTGCTTTGGTGTAGCTAAAGCTAGATGTAAAACAAAACTCAAGTTCTAAATGATACATGATTCTGACTAATAAAGGGAAAAGGGGGTGCACCCCCTAGGGGAGGCGTGGCCAGCAAAGGGGGCGCCGCCCCTAGCGTCGAGGGTGTGGGGGTGCAGCCCTAGGCGCCCTCTTGGGCCAGTCCTAGGCGCCCACACGCAAGGCCTCCTGTTGGGCTAACCTTCAGTCTTCTGGGCCTTCATTCTTCAGCATCATGATGAAGTTCAACTCTCTTGCACGGGCCCGAGTAATTGGCCCAGAAGGTGGCGCTGAAGAAGGTGTTGCCGGCGCTGGAGTAGGAGAAGGTGCTGCTGGTGTAGATGTACTCGTGGTGTCCTTATCAGCAAGCTTGTCGGAGAGAAAAGGTTTTACGAGTAGCTAGCTAGCACGAGTAGCTTTTGGGTCTCCGAGTAGCTAGCTAGCACGAGTTGTTTTCCATCGCCGAGTAGTGGCCCCGAGTAGGTCCTCTGACCAGTTTTTTCGACCTATGCGTTTGATTCGCACGAGTAGCTGCCCGTCTCCGAGTAGCTCGTCTAGACTCCAGGGGGCGTAGTTGTTGCCGTAGTCAGCGTCGCGGCGGCCGTCGTCGTTGTCGGCGGAGTCGCTGGTGCTGTTGGTGTCGTTGCAGCCATCGGCGTCACGATCGCCGTCGTCGTTGCCGCCGGAGCTGCAGTTGCCGTTGGCGTCGCTGCGGCCATGGGGCCTGGGCGGACTGTCCGTGGGGCCTGGGCAGACTGTCTGCAAGACCCTTGCGGACTATCTGCTAAAGCGGACAGAACCTCCAGAGATGCACCCCGAAAAATCGGACTGTCCGGGCAAGCACCGCGGACTTTCCGCACCTTCACGGACTGTCCACCACTTCAGTTCGGACCGTCCGCAAACTCCGTGCAACCAAAACCACTTGTGGCACCGGATCAAAACACAAACACGGAAGAACTCGCGAAGAACACGAGCACTGTTCAGCAGCCCGCGGACTGTCCGCGTGTTGTGAACAGAGCAGAAACTGCCCGGCCCGCGGGGGTCAACACCACATATCCATCACCGGATCTCCCAAACGGCTAGAGCTCTTAAGACAAGATTTGGGGAAGGCGAGAAGCATCACTAGATGAAGCTATGCCCCAAAAATCTCGACCTCTAACTCCCTAAATCACCGGGAATCGCGGATCACACAAACCAAACCAAGAACTCGGGCTCCGGCCAAAAATGCTCGAATCAAAGGTGTTTCCCAGCGTTTGAGGGGTCAAGATCACACACAAAGATGCGCAAGGCATCCACCCATGATCCCCTTAAAGAAATCCGACAGAAAACCCCTTCAAATCCCCGAATCGAGCGAAGAACGGAACTCCCCAAAAAAAATCCCCGAAAATGACACGAAAATCACAGAGGACTAGGAGAGCACCGCAACGCCGAATGCTTCCAAACATCCAGAGGTCAGAGTCTATACAAGATTCTAGCCTAAGGAAAGCAGAGGAAAAAGAAGCAGTCCAGAGCGATCTACCGGGGGAGGAAACCCTAGAGTCCAAGAGAGAGAGATGTCATCCACCTCTCCGCTATTTATACGAAGTCCACCGGAGGGAGGTAAATGACCACGCTACCCCTACAACTTGAAATCAAGGTACAACCCCTCAGGAGCATTATGGTCTAGTCTTCATCGAGCGGACACGCTTCCACCGCGGCCTTGCTTAGCATCGACGCAAGCCCCGCAATCACGCCACGTGCCCCCCGCCTCGAAGCTTCCCGACGCTCCCGGATCACCGTCTCCGTCGCATCGGGCCTCCGGACTTGGTTTTGCAGCCCAAACCAAGAAACCGTCCACCGATGGTTTTGTGGGCAAACCAACAAACCCCGCATGCAAGCTTCGGCCTCGATCTGCTACCTTGCACCGGCCTATGTTCACGACTTCAGCCCGCTAGTCTTGCACCGCACGGCTCGCACTTGACCCCATCAGCCACCGGGTCCATCGAACCAAGCCTACTTGCCTCTCCATCACCCGGAGGCCGCCACGGCTAAGGCCTTTCACGCTTGTTCTTCACCTGCACCAACACGAGTCAAGCCGCAACCTGTACCTGCACACTTAGCCGAGCATTAGTCCACACAACATTGTCAATCACTCATCACTAAGGAGCGACCCTCCACTAGTCCTTGGACACACCTGGTCCTCAATCTCCCCCTTGATGAGTGCATTGACAACACCCATAGTAACCATCATAGAGAAAAAGAAAAGAAAACAACCACGAACACAAACCTCCAAGCAAGTGATCCAAAGCCAAAGAACAAGCGAAAAACACGATCACTCGCCAAACCAAGTCTCGGCCCCCTAAGGCAAGGGCAACGGCTCAACACAGCCGAGACAAAACAAAGCTCACAAAGAGCACACCACAAAGCACAAAACTCAGGCAAACCAAAGGAGCTCCCCCTGCACATATGCAAACTCCCCCTGAGCAAATGCAACCTCTTCTTCTCAATTTTTCTCCTCACATGTAACATCTCACAAATGCATACCAAATTTCCACAAACTCTCCCAATGCATGAAAATTCTCCCCCTTTCATGTATATTTCCCAAAAACTCTCTCCCTTGTTGACAATGCATGAATCAAGGTATATGAAGCACTTCCCCTTGTTTTCATGAAAAATGCATGTCAAAGCATATATACAATCTACCAAGCTTCTCAAATATACAAAGAGCACAACAAAATGCTACAAATGAGACATAGAGCAGGCAAAGTAGACATGGTGTAGTTAGCACATTGCCATCAAGAAGGTAGAGACATATAAGCATGTGACATGGCCAAAAGCAATTTTAAGCAAATTTTACAAAGAAACATTCATCTCATGAGCAAAGCCCTATCCATGGCAATTTGAACACAAAAACACTAGATCATCCAAAGTTTATACAAGATCACAAATTCTCATCACAAGATCATGGTAAACGCCCACAAGCTACTCAAGTCATGTTAAAACCACCGAGCCATGTGTCTACTTCTTAAAATGAGACTTCTCATGGTAGACAACATGCAGCGGTTTAGCACCCAAGATATGAATACCAAAAACATAAAAACATGATTAGGAGCTCATTTTTCAAGCATAAGTCAATTTACACACCAATTTCATTTTTAAGTTTAAACATGGTACATGAAATGCCTTTGCAGCAAAAAGAAGCTTAGGCTCCTCCACAAGTAAACAAATGGGCTAAACATTTACAATGACAAAAGGTCTTTGACCCCAAGCAAAGAGAACATGATACTCAAGCACAAACTGAACATGATAAAGGCATTTGAGCACAAATTGAGCACATACAAGTATCTACTCATGAGTGAACCAATTTTAGCATTTTCAGAAAAGGAAGGCTATCTCATCATACATATATACCAAAACCATCAAAAGCATAGCATTCACATAACCATTTACCAAATATGCACATATCACACATATAGCACATCAGTGATTAATGTATATAAGAGAAGCTCATTCCTAGCTCAAGTGATCCAAAGATGGCTATCCTACCAGGTTTTGTATAGAAAGTAAAATGCATGCATGGAATGCAACAAAATGAAACATATATCACATATATACATGAGAAGCTCCAAGACCCAGCTAGAAAGGAAAACACACTCCAAGTTCACCCCGCAAGCGAGTGAAAGTGACTTGGTCAAGTGGTTTGGTGAATATGTCAGCTAGCTGTTCTTGGGTAGGAACATAGGACAAGGATATGTTTCACTTCTCAACATTGTCCCTCAGAAAGTGGTATATCATTTCTATGTGTTTCGTTTTGGAGTGAAGAATTGGGTTTTTGGCTACACTTATGGCACTGGTACTGTCACAAAAGAGTAGAACCTGGGACACTCCTCACCAAAGTCGCTCATAGTGTAGGTCATCCAAAGCAGCTGGGAACAACAACTAGTAGCAGCTACATACTCGGCCTCTGTAGTGGACTGGGCTACACTGGATTGCTTGCAAGATGACCAAGAGACCAAAGAAGAACCAAGGAACTGACAAGACCCAGAGGTAGACTTGCAGTCCAATCGACACCCAGCAAAATCAGCATCGAAGTACTTGTGAAGTCTGAGTGTCGAGGAGGCAGAGTACCAAAGACCAAACTCAGGAGTGTAGTTCAAGTACCTGAAAATCCACTTGACGGCCTGCCGATGTGAAGTCCTTGGTGAAGCCTGAAAACGAGCGCACAGACACACACTGAACTGTATGTCCGGCCTCGTCGCCGTCAAGTAGAGGAGGGAGCCGATCATGCTCCGGTACTCCTTCTGGTCCACGGGTTCGCCATCCTCATCCGCATCCAAAGCCGTAGTGGTACTCATCGGTGTAGTCAGCGGCTTGGAGTCGTTCATGCCAAACTTCTTCACCATGTCCCTGGTGTACTTCGCCTGATGTACAAACGTCCCGTCCTTGCACTGCTTGATCTGGAGTCCTAAGAAAAACTACAGCTCGCCCATCATGGACATCTCAAATTCCCTGCTCATGTCATCTGCAAATCTGGCAACAAGATCATGAGAAGAGACACCAAAGATTATGTCATCCATGTATATCTGAATAATCAAAAGGTCATTTCCATGCTAAGGAGAAACAGGGTCTTATCAACTGTGCCCATCACAAACCCCTTACTCAGCAAAACCCCTCTCAACCTGCCATACCAAGCTCTAGGTGCCTGTTTCAACACATAGAGCGCTCTCTAGAGTTTGTATACACGGTGTGGGTATCTCTCACTCTCAAACCCCGGGGGTTGCCTCACATACACTTCTTCCTCTATCACCCCATTCAGGAAAGCACTCTTCACGTCTATTTGGTACAACTTGAACCCTTTAGCCACGACAAAGGCTAGAAGGATCCTAATTGCCTCCAAACGGGCCACAGGAGCAAATGTCTCCTCATAATCTATACCCTCTTTCTGGTTGAACCCCTGAGCCACCAACCTCGACTTGTTTCTCATAACCATCCCATTCTCACCCTCTTTGTTCTTCCACACCCACTTGGTACCTATGGGACGGCAATTTGGTGGTGGATCGACTAACACCGAGACTTGGTTTCTCTCAAAATTCTCCAACTCCTCATGCATGGAATTCACCCAATTCTCGTCAGACAAAGCGTGTCGAATATCTTTGGGCTCAAACGACGCAACAAAAGTAGAGTGAGCGAAATGAGAAGTGTTTCTTGACCTCGACTGTGTAGTGCGTTCATGAAGGTCACCTATGATCGTCGTCGGTGGGTGATCCACCTGTACACACCGAGGAGCCTCTCGCCTAGACACAATCTCCCCCTCAGCTACAGCCTCCACTCGAACAGCCTCAGTCGTAGTGGGTGTAGGGGATGGACCATCCTCGATCGTCGTCGTCGTAGTGGAAGTAGCATGTACACGATCAGCCACGGGAGCATCACCACCATCATCGTCGTCGTCTCCATCTCCATCCTTCTCATCTTCAAAGATCCTCGCTCCAATCTCCTCGTCACCTGCACACTCAAAAGCAGAAGAGCTACATGGCTGTGTCTCGTTGAAGGTTACCTCACAAGTCTCCATGATTCGGTTAGTGTCAAGGTTGAGCACACGATATGCTCTAGAATGAATCGCATAGCCAAGGAAAATACCATCCGAACATCTAGACTCAAACTTATCCAACTTGCCCTTCTTCAGAATGAAACACTTGCAACCAAAAGCTTTAAAGTGACTCACCTTGGGTTGTCGCCCATGCATCAGCTCATAAGAGGTCTTCTTCTTAACGGCACGAAGGAATATGCGATTTGAGACATAGCAAGCGGTATTAACCGCGTCGGCCCAGAAATGGCTAGGAGTCCTATGCTCATTGAGCATCGTCCTGGCCATCTCACAAAGGGTCCGGTTCTTCCTCTCCACTATGACATTCTGGCAAGCGATGTATGGAGAAGAGTACTGATGATCGAGACCAAGATCATTGCAAAAGGCATCAAAAAGAGAGTTCTTTAACTCCGTGCCATTGTCACTGCGTATAGCTCGAATGGCATACCATGTCTCTCATTCTTCAACCTCAAGATTAAGTCTCGAACAAAGCCAAATGTCTCGCTCTTATCCTCCAAAAAGAAAACCCAAGAGTACCTCGAAAAATCATCAACCACAACAAGAACATACCACTTCCCACCCACAGAGCGAACACGAGCTGCCCAACCAAATCCATGTGCAACAGCTCACAAGGTCGCTCAGTCATGACCGCAGTAAGAGGGGTATGAGAAGCAGCAACCATCTTTCCATGCCGACAAGAAGCACAAACCAAATCCTTCTCGAATTTCAACTTAGGCAATCCTCGGACCAGATTAAGACCACTCAAGCGGGAAAGCAACTCAAAGCTCAAGTGTCCCAACCTCCTATGCCATTTCCAAAGCTCGGCCGAAATACCAACAACAAAGCATCGAGAACGACCAACAGACTGGGAAAAATCGGCACGAAATATTTGACCCTCGGGGACGATCGTACAGACAAGATCGCCTCGAGAATCAAGCACACGAGAAGCGCCTGACTTAAAACGAACCTCAAAACCTTCGTCAAGTAATTGAGATACTGACAACAGGTTAAAACCAAGTGACTTGACCAGAGCCACACTTCTTAAGGTCACCTTGCTACTCACCTTCACCTTACCTTCAGCAAGCACTCGTCCTCTCCTATTGTCCTTGAAAGTGATGTACTCCCTCGTACTCACCGGGGTGAGGCTAGAGAACCACCCACGATCTCCGGTCATGTGTCGTGAGCAACCGGAGTCGATCAACAAAAAGTTCTCCAAGCCTCCCACCTGCAATCAAAGACGAGACGAGAATGAGCAAGCGACTAAACACTGGGGTTAGTATCAAAGGAGTCAAACTAGTGTCGAGCCATTTGCTCAAAAGAAGGGTTAGCAAAGTCCATCCTACCGAAACCTTTAGGTGGAGCCCTCTCACGCCTACCACCAAAGGACCTGTCACATCTCACTAGAGGAGTACGCACACCACGAGACGGAAAACGTGGCCTGAAGTCCATCTGAGACCCAAAGCTCCGATCGTGCCTCCCAAACTCGTAACGGTCACGAGAAGGAGCACATCGAGCCAACTCACCACGCCCAAACCCAACACGCCTATCTCTCTGAGGAAAACCACCTCCACCTCCATGAGTGGGAGCTGTACGCACAAACACCTCACCTCTAGTTAGAGGCCCTCTACGAGGCTCAGGCACACCACGGGAAAGGTAGTCCCTGTCCTTGTTTGCCATCTCCCTAGCAAACCTCTCATCTCTCTTCCTCCTGAAACAGAACTCATCCTTATGCCCATCCCTCCCACAATACTCACAATGGAAGCGGATCAGCTGTGGTTTAGGCAGTGGCTTTTCTGTAGGCTTCTCAATAGCTTTCTCTCCTGATTTCCCACTAAAGACACTCCCCTGGGTCCTCACAAACTTGATGGGTTTTTGGTAGTTTTCATATTTGGGGGGGGGACACTGGTGGATCTGGTGTTGTGTCTAGCTTGTTTCTGAGGTGGTTTGGCTTGGGTGCAAATTTGTTCATGGGTGTGGTATGTGGTGGAATTGGAATCTCCAGCTTTCTCTTCACCCTCACCACTCTTCTCACCACACTTGTCAGCCCCCAACGCCTGACCATCAAACCCCTTAAACTGAGCCAACATCAAACTCTATTGCGGCTCATGCCCAGACAACCACCCCATCATTTTCCTCAATTCATCATTTTCATCCTGCAAACGATCAACATAGTGTGCAAGTTCCATGTTTTTCAAAGCATGCAATTCACAGGTAGAGAATGATGTAGGAAGAGGAGCTTTCAATACTGCCTCAAGAGAAACTATTCTAGTGTGAGATTCATCTAGCCTAGCATGCAACACAGGACATGAAGTACAAGTACCTAACAAAGCTGGCCTAGATTTCAGTTCATCACACTCAATCCTAATCACATCTAGTTCCTCAAGAGTAGAGGCATGCTTCTCCTTGAGAGCAGTCAAATCAGCAAGAAAAACAGTGTAATCACTACAGTCAATCTCATCAGACACAACAGGAGCAGATTTCAAAGAGCCTATCTCATTTCGAGCAACCAAAAGTAAGGACTCAAGCTCAACTATCTTGTCCTTATCATCAACCAACAAAGACCTAAATTCCCTCTTCTCCTTGTTGGTCTTTCTAAGCACATCATCACGGTTATCAAGCAACTCATTGTGCCTAGTGTTCTCCTCTAGCAAGAAGTTGGGATCATGTCGTACCTCTTCCTCGGAGTCGGGGTTCGAATCCGAGCTGTGCTTCCCACCCTTCTTGGAGTGCGCCATGCCGCAAAAGCCTCCTTGTGCGATGAAAGTCAGGCCGGTGAAGTTCTTGCCCGTGTGCCGCTTGTCCTTGCGTCTTTCTTGCTCTTCCTCGCTGCTCGAATCGGAAGAAGCATCGCTTGATGTGGAGTCGATGTCGCTCGCTCCGGCAACCATTGCTCGAGCTGTCTTCTTCTTGTACCCGCTACTCTTCTTGGGTCTTCTCTCGCCCTTGTCCTTGCGCTTGTCCTTCTAGTTGTTCCGGGAGCGGTGCTTGTTGTAGTCATGCTTAGGCTTGCCCTTGTAGTCGTTCTTGATCTCCATGGCTTCAGGGCACTCGACGATGAAGTGCCCGTGCTTCCCGCACCGATAGCACATCCCCGAGCTCCACCTTGCATTCTTGCGGTTCTCGTACATCCGCCCAAACCTCTTGCTCAACAAGGCGAGATCATCCTCGCTCAGCACCTCAAAGTCCTCATCTGGCAAGGACACAAGACAAGACAAAGAGAACCCAACAGAGTTAGCATTAGTCCTCGATCCTGAGACAAGAGCCAAACTACGAGGATCAGTGGGGCTCTCGCTCCCGTAGCCGAGAAAAGCCTCCTCATCTTTGCACAGAGGCCACGGCGAAGGTCACGCACGTCATCTCTTAGCTCAGCCAGATCCAACTTCTGCTCTGAGTAAGCAACCCTGAGCTTCTCGTTGCTGGCCTCCAATTCCTTCATCAGCGGGGTCAGCTTGGCCACTGAGGAGAGCTTGGGGAGCTACTCGGTTGCCCGAGTCCTCTCCCGGGACCTCATAGTGTAGGGCGGCGGTGGCAAACCGTCATCCAGGCCAAGGTCTTCATCCTCTTCTGGCGGGACTGGAGCTGGGCGTGCCTCAGGGGTCTTCTCCTTGGGCAGTGCCGGTTTCATGGTCACTGGCGGCTGCGGCGAAGGAGCGGACTGCGCTGAGCTCGTCTACCCTCCAGCTAGCAACGATCCAGGTGCGCTAGGTGGAGCGAACGGCAAACCCTTGGGGTGAAGCTGAGCCGTGGTTGGCCTGCCGCAGGGGCTGGCCGCCCGTCTCATGTGCCTCTTCCCAGGCGAGGCGGAGCGCCTAGACGGTGGTGTTCCTGGAATCCTCCTGCCCGGCGGAATGGTGGCGAGCGGAGGAACATCTAGGACTCTGGCCACCATTGCAAGGTCCGCAGCGGGGGCGGTAGTGATGGAGGGGTTGCATCCTACCCCGGGACCGGTGGACGAGGTGGAACCGTCGAAAGGGACGACACTCTTTCTGGCCATGGGTGCGGTGATGAGCTGAGGATGGTGAGGTGGTGGAGATGGATTCTCGTGACATGAAAACTCGTCGGGCGGCAGGGAGAAGGTTTCTGGAGGAGAATGAGATGCACACGCGAAAGAAGAAGGGGGCGGCGTCACCAGGGTTTCGGCCGAACCTGGGTTCGGCCGACCCTAGGTGGGCCCCTCTGGCCTTCCCCCTTCTCGTGTGGGCTCCAGCAGGTCTCAGGACCAAAGGCCCGGGTGGGTTCCCCGAGATGGAAAGGTTGTCTTAGGCTTAAGGCTAGGATATGGTTGAGGTTGAATAATCAACCTCTACGATATAACAACCTTGGCCAAGCCATAACCATAGAAAATCTGGGGGAGCTCACCTTGTCAACATACCTGATCCGTCAAAAGTGTAGGAACTTCTGATGGTGATCATGAAGCGTTCACCATGTCGCCATGATGGTGTTGCCTTCTGGTCCTTTGCTTACTCCTTTTTATCTTGGCAAATTCTTTCTCCTGCATAATCAATGTCCACAAGATACCCAAAGGATAATTCTTCCTGGGGAAACAAGATGAGTCCCAAGAGTACTCAGGGTACGGGTGTCTTGCGATCTCCTGTCTCACTCATGACCATCTCCCTTGCAGATATAGTGATATGTGATGATAAGCTCTGATCTGCAAGGCTAGCGCATATACGAACTCGAGCCCAAAAGATATATCGAAGCCGAAAGCAAACATGATCATCCCAGAGATGTCGGGGCATCCCTGAGGTGGTCACGGGACTCGAGAACTATAGCACCAGGGTCTCGGAACTCGGAGATGAAAAGATCGAGCACTAAGGCTAGTGCTTCAACAACAAGTACTGATCTCCGAGTGAACTCAAGCTCAGAAAAACACTCGGCCTTCAAAGAGGATAGAGCATGGACTTCCAAAGGCCGGTGTACGATCAGGAACTAGAGTTCGGATAAAGAACGAGATTTAACTCGCTCTTACCTTATGCAGAGGGTTCGGTGTTCTCGTCAGAACGATGGAAACATCCCGAGGTCTGGCCCAAGCTTCCAATGGGAGGTTATGGACAAGCTGGAAAGTGCAACTCCCATTGGGCATCGATCAAGTCAGGCATAAGATACGGAGTTTAAGCTTCTCCTGACTGATCGGCATCGATCGATGGGCTTAATATAAGAAGTGAACGTACCTCTTTCGATCGGTAAATGATCGTGCTCCTTCGGTCTGATGAATGAATCCAATGGATTATGAAGCAGGGACCGATGTCTTGGTTTATACGAAACTTCAGTGCAAGGCACTTCAGCTCAAACCTCAACGTAGGAAGACAATAAGCCTCTCATACCCCCCTTAGGAGATAGTAGTTAGGATCGAGCAAGTCATCCTGGCCGGGAATGATCGTTCTTTCTGAACTACTCTCTCCGTCCTCCCACGAAACAAAGTCTCGGGGGAGAAGGTCTAAGAGGATGCATGAGAGGGGACCCCAAGGGTAGATCTCGCACCACGAAATCTTTCCCTTAGACATTCAGGAATAACATCTTCAGCCAGAGCTCAGACGGAGTGGATATGAAGTCTCGGGCTCGGCTGACGATGGATCTAGGTGGCTCAACATTTCCTCTGGTGGGCGCCTCATTGATCAGGATGCAAGGGGAGCTAAAATCCCGGAGATTCTCCACAATCTCTTTTCCCCTGACAGCATCTAGGTGCACAAAGGATCCTCCGGAGAGAGCATTAAGCCTCATGGCATCATCCTTCCGCAATCCCAACCAGAAGTGCTAGAGCAACATTCAATCGGGAATGTAGAGGGCCGGGCAATCTTCCACCGCGGAGGCGAAACGATTCCATGCCATTCGTAGTGATTCCTCCTCACATTGCTTGAAACAGAGAATCTTGGTCCTTAGTGAGATGACACGTCGTATCAGGAAGAATTGGGAGTAGAAAGCCACTCTCAACCTTTCCCAAGTAAGGTAATCCCTACCAAAACAACGGTGCCAATCCCGTGCTTTCCCGGAGAGGGGTAGCGGGAAAAATTCTCTTTTCCAAGCATTCGGTGATTCTCTGGTCTTTCCCCGAGTTTCAATCAGACGCTCGTAGTCTCTCACATGATCAAAGGGGTTCTCATGACTTAACCCCAAGAAGGATAGGTCCTGAATTAGCTTCATGAGAGAGGGGTGAAGCCGACAGCCAGGTGTAAGAATGAGTCTTGACGAAGATGGCTCTGAGGGTTCACTCCTCAAAGGCGGAAGGTGTTTACAAGGATAACCTTCCATGGGTAGCGGGGGTAGAGGTAGAAGTAAAGAAAACAAGAGGGATATCTCAAAAAGGGTAACGGGGGTGAAGGTAGAAGAAAAAAGGAAAAAGATAAATACGAGGATAGACGGGCTCGAAGGTTAACAACAGCCATCCCTGGCAACAGCGCCAGAAATGCTTGTTGGTGTTTCTTAACCTCAACACTAGGCGTCGTGGTAGCATGAGTGTGTAAGAAACTCCTGGGTACACTGACGAGTGCGAATGAATCCGCAAGCGCACAGATGCACCGTTGTAGCACTTCTCCCTAGGAGAATGAGTATTCCCGTCGGGTTTCGTTCCTAGGATGGAGGGTAACCAGAGAGAGTCTATCCAAGGACACTAGCTTCCGCTAGGGTAAGTAGGGATATGAGAAGCACTTCCTTAAGGGACTTAGCTCTTGAGACGAATCTGTCCGCTATTAGTCCTCCCCGCGAGGCGCCAGCCCATCCTAACTTTTTAGGGAGAGTCCAATGTACTAGCAACGGGGCCCAACTTGGTACGCAGGCGCGGAGGGTTGCAAAGGGTTCAACAGGTTGTCACCACTGTGGCCTACCTCTATCATTACGCGAACGCACGTGGTCTTCGCAGGATAACCAGAGACCAGACACCACGTCTATGCCCCAGATAACTACTATAGTGCGGTTACATCTATCGACCCGCTAACAACACTATAGCAACCCGTATAAATACGGAACCACGAACTAGAGAGAGAACAAAATCAAATCATACTATTCATCGAGCTACGGAGCAGAAAGGAAGCTATGGATGCAAACAAACGAGATACAGCAGACTTACTTAGCTAAATAGGATCAGAGCATGCAAACAGATATATGAACTACTGAGCTAGCTCTAAAGGATCGAAGCCTTGTGTCACGAAGAACACAAGCCTCTAACTTATGAAGGAGCTAAGAACACAAGAACAAATCAAGCATGCATGATGTCCACTATAGTCTAAATAAGAAATGCTGAAATACTCACTTTGATCTAAATGAAGAACGAGCATCCACGAGGACATCAACTCACTCGTCACCCCTACTCTACCTCTCAACTAATCCTAGTCTTGATCTCTCCTCAACACCATCCTACCACATAGAGGTGAGAATCACCTCACATGGGCAGAATTAGAGAGAGGGAGAGAGAGCTACACAAGAGAGAAGTGGAACTTGAGAGCTTGGTGGTGTGTGTGAAATGGAGCCCCTGCCCTTCTATTTATAGGCAAGGGAGTGGCTTGCTCTGGGGCTCCAAGTGCTCCAAAACACCCCGGGATGCAGCCAAGGACCAATGGGCGAGCAACACGTGGAGGGGGGAGATCAACCGACCCTAGGTCGGTTCGACCGATCCTAGGGTCGGCCGAAGCTCCCGGCCTGCCATCTGGCTTGTGCTTCCTCTGGTTCACTTCCATGTGGGCCCTAGTGCCTCTCCTCCGTGCATAGCACGTTTCCTGGCAGTTTAGTTAGCAAAGTGGGCCCATGGATCCATGTGATGCTGATGTGGCAGCGTATGATTCGTCGAGAGTTCTTCACATGGATTGGTGACATCATGGATCCAGGAGAATCCATGTGGCAGCCCCTGATTGGCCAGTATTTGAGTGCCTTGGATTGGAGTGGAGTAAATGTGCATGGATTCCTCTCATTTCTTATGCTAAATACCTGCATTCGAATAGACATCAACACTAGTGGAAAGTATTAGTTTAAGCTCCTATTCTAGTGTGGATGTGCAATTCATGCTCCAATTTGCAGCAGTTGACGGCCATAAAAATGGTACTTAACAGCCGTCAACAACGATCAACCTCTGAAGACCTGAGCTTAGAAAACAGTTCATCAAGCGACAACGTGTCATACACGCTCGACTCCTCAATGGCCTCGACCTTAGCACTCCACACAGACCTATCCAGGGCATGCAAAAGCTTGATAGCTTGATCATGATCTGTGTATGGGAGTACTGTCACATTGGCCCTCATGTTGTTGACTATGCTAGTGAAGCGCTGAAACATAGCATCGGTCGACTCACCGGGGAGATGAGTGAAGTTCTCGTACTCTCTCCGGTAAGTGGAAAACAAACGAGCTTGCACTTGGGCATTGCCAACATGAGCATTTCTCAACTTAAGCCAAATCTTTCTGACCACATTCTCTCCGTACACTCGCTCAAATTCTGAGGCATAGAGAGCACGGAACAAGTAATCAACGGCCTTGCTGTTGGCCTCACACATGTCCCACGATCCTAGAAGCAGAAAACTGTCTGGAATGACATAATGAGGATTCTGAGTGACCTCCCAGATTAGAGCTCCCTTCCCATGCAAAAACGCGCCCATGCGCCTCTCCCACATCGGGTAATTCTTGCCATCAAAGTGTGGAGGACCCGACCCTTTACCATAATCGCCCATGTTTGGATCTTAGACTGGTTAGAATCAAGAAGATCTGTAACCAGCTCTGATGCCAATTGAAGGACCGAATAGGCGACCAGAGAGGGGGGGGGGAGTGAATGGGAGCCGATAAAATTTTTTCCCAAAAGACGAACTCGGCCTATACCCCGATTGCCACTCCGAGTACTCGCACACACAAGCCTACAAGTCCTAGAGACAAGCCACGAATCAAAGAGCGGAAGCACCAGACAAGAATCAAAGCAAAGGAAGCAAGTCTACAACAGACCTTGCGGACAGTCTGTGATGTACGGGCGGACTGTCCGTGGGGCCTGGGCGGACTGTCCGCGAGACCCTTGACCCCATCGGCCACCGGGTCCATCGAACCAAGCCTACTTGCCTCTCCATCACTCGAAGGCCACCACGGCTAAGGCCTTTCGCGCTTGTTCTTCACCTGCACCAACACGAGTCAAGCCGCAACATGTACCTGCACACTTAGCCAAGCATCAGTCCACACAACGTTGTCAATCACTCATCACTAAGGAGCAACCCTCCACTGGTCCTTGGACACACCTGGTCCTCACCCTTGAATACCTTCTACAACTCTCAAAGGAAGGCAAGCAGGATACGGGAGAAAAATAGAGTAGCCACGCATGCCAAGACTCGTGAGGGACGTAGTGATACTTAGCTCGTCTTGACATTCTGTCGTTGGGGGCTGAAGAGTTAATGGCTCCACAGAGTAGGATCCCTCAGGGAATGTAGCCGCGGGGCCTCGAAAGTCTCGGTCGCGGGCCGAGTGAGCCATCCGAGTGGGACGAAGGTCCCATCCTGAGGTCGGGCGAAGTGTCGGTGGCCGTCGACGCCGCTGCCACCGCTCGTGACGCTGTGGTCGCTCTTGGTGCTGCTGTAGCCGTTGGCCCCGTGACCATTGTCACTGACAGCGTCGTGGTCGTTGGAGGTGCCGCCGCGGCCGTCGGTGCCGCCGTTGCGTAGCCGGCGGAGCCGCGGTTGCCGTTGGCGTCGTTGCGGCTGTTGGCATCATGGCCGCTGTTGTTGTCGCTCGATTCTTGACGTGGCCGGCCATCCGAGACCTGCAAAAACATCGTGACATGCAAAAGGCCCCTACCTGGTGCGCCAATTGTCGGGGTTCTGTAACCGCCGGCAATAAATTTCTTGGATTGTGTGTCACACCTCGGATGGTGTGCAAAAGGGGACACAAGGATTTATACTGGTTCGGGCCTTCAGAGAGTAATAGCCTACGTCCAGTTCGAGCTGCTCGTATTATTTGCACTGATTTGTAGTAGGGGGATACAAATGAGCGAGAGAGGGAGCTCGGTCCCAAGTCTCTGTAGTGTGTGTACGTGGTTCTTGTAGCAGGAGTATGCGTACGTGTGTGTGAGCCAAGTCCGGCTGAAGGCAGAAGAAGAACAGTAAGAGAGAGCTCCTCCGGAGAGGAGAAAGAAGGAGTCCCCTTGGTGGGAGGCCCCTGCTCTCCCTTTTATATGTCAAGGGGAGCATGTTACATCATTGGGAATGGTAAAAACTAGAAGTAGAGAGAGAGAGGGAGGGGGAGCTGGGTCAAAAGGAGTACAGGGTGGAGCCTTTGCCCATGCCGCGGGCCCGCCATCCTTGTTTCCTGTTTGCTATTATTGTTGCGCGTGGTTGCTTGTCCTGGTGCCGTGCCTTTCCACGCAAGTGGCACAGGCAATGAATGCCTAACACCTGGTACATGCATGGGCAATGAGGAACCCAAAACTACTCGAGGGGACATCCAACTAGTCGGAAGTTGCATGGCTGGAGGACACGTGATGTCATGGCCTTGATTTGTGGCCGTTTTCCCTCACAGAAATAATTCTTGGAATACCACTTGATTTGTGGCCGTTTTTCTTCATAAAAATAAATCCAGAAAGCCACCAAAAATACTCCAAGGGCCATCGTGGTTGTGAGATTCGCTCGTATTTACCGTCTTTGGGTACCCATAATATTGGATCTCGTCAGCTATGATCTTGCCTCTTCGTGGAAAATATCACCTTAGTGGAATCGAGGAAAGTGGTTGAAAGAGACCCGGCTTGTTGTGGGAAGAGTTAGTTGAGAACTCAAATCCCTTACAAACTCCTCAACGGAGACATAGCTTCCTTGGTAGAAGTGAACTTCGGGGAACAAATCTTTGTGTCTCCATTGTGGTTTGCCTCACTAGTGGTTTTCTAGCATATTACTATTTGATTCTGCTTCGATCTACTTGGGTGTGCTTGCCTTTGTGTGCAGGGATCATTACCCTGCTTGTAATCATCTACTCAATCCACCACACAAGTTGTATCCGTGCTAGAAGTCAAGAGGAGCTTGAGCCACACTTTGTTGGCTTTCTGACTAGAGGCGGTCTAACCGCGTCCAGGAGGTAGTTAAACCACCCTCCCCCAGCAGAAGGCAGCAGGGGCGGTCTAACTACCCTGTGTAGGCGGTCTGACCGCCTGTGCCAGGGAGCTCAAGTTTCAGGGAAAAGTTTTAATTGGTCGACTCGCCTATTCACCCCCCCTTTTGGCGACATCAAGGTCCTTTCAAGAATAACAGAATATCCTTGGATATTTAGAAGCCTTACGAAGTTACGCTTCCAACGAGTCAAGAATCAAGTCAATCGGAATTTCCTACAAGCGGGTATGGCTGAATCACCGAAGGTTGCAAGCCCTGAAAATTTCTGGACAGCAAGTAAAGCTGAAGTGAAACAACCATAGATCCCTCATTTGGACTCGGATTAAGATGAATGAGTACCCGTTGGAAATATAATTTTATAAATTTTTCAGTAGAGCAATATTTTGCTATATGTTCTGTTATGTACAGAGGAAAATCCATGAAGAAAAGGCAGCAGCAACACGATGAGAACAAGAGAGCGGAGATGAGGACGACGACAACGAAGAGGAGCTTGGGCAATGCTTTCATTAGACCACATGTGATGAAATTCAGAAGCTTCGAACAACACAAGGACCCCCATAGCATTAGCAAATGAAGGCACGAGTTGGCAACATCCGACGCACAAAGATGCTCGAAGCAAACCACGATGGATTACACACAAAAGACGACGTCTAATGGCGTGGATACTTTGGGTTGTCATGCGAAGGATCATGGATATACATGAAGACATTTAAGACATGTGTGAAGCCCCACAATGAAGAATAGTGAGTCCACACTAAGCAACCTTGATGATGTGAGGGACGAAGGGAGATAGCTAAAGGACGACACGAACTGCATCTGATCATCAAAGTTGTTTGTTTTCAACTCCAAGGGACCACTCACGATGAAAAGCTTTAAGGCTAAGGTACACACTAAACTCTCAAGTTACTTTAGGAGATGATATATTTCTTTTGAAATATCCAAGATTCATATCCAATAGTATGATTTGATTCTATGCTTTGCACCTTGATGATCATGTTGATAGGCTAGAATTTCTTGAGAATGATGATGAGGCTATTGTGGTTAAACTTTGTTAATTTGCATGCCTAATGAACCCATGCCTAATGAGAGTTTAGCACTGAGCAAGAAACTTTTGCTAGATTTAATCACAACTTGATTTGTTAATCAAATTTAAATTGTGGTTATATATGCATAAGTTTTCTTTACAATTTGTAAAACTTGGATTTGCTTTGCTTGGTCAAGCTAGTGACCTTAAAAGAGCAAATGTCAGGAGGAAACCCGAGTTTCACTAACCATGCAGGTCATGAAATTTTAAAAGAGGAAAGGAGTCATGCCCCAAAGGAATTGCAAGCTTGAGCATTACCTTCGCCGAATCTCGAGTGCGGACATCACTGTTTTCATCAATTTTGAGAAACTGGTCAGACAAGTACAAGGAAGCAAAGATTGAAAATCAGAAGCTCCATCAAGTGCCGATTCCAACGCCTCCAAGATCGACGAATTTGAAGACCCGTACAAGGAGATATGGCAAAAACATTGGGCGTTGTGCGGTCTGAAATCACTTTGGACAGATTGCAGCATTGGAGTAAAACAGACATAACTCACTCGATCGGAGTCTGTTGGGGGTGAATAAAGACTTGCTGGAAAGACAATTTCATGCGCCACACATTGAGGTAATTGTTTTCTACATGATCTGGTCTGGATAAAGAGGAAAATTTATGAAAGAAGAGGCAGCGATGAAGTGCGACGGAGAAGAAGGTGGTGACGATGCAAGAAATGATTGGGCAAGCTTCTCATTGAGCATAAATGATCGTGTCAAGCATGAAGAGTGGATCAAAACTGCTTGGACACCTTCAAATCTTGCATGAAGGACCATGGCTTCGCGACAACAAGAAGGTACATAAGAAAGTCAAGCTCTATGACTTTAAATGAAGCGCTTTGCGGGAGGCAACCCAATTTTTACTTATATATATAATATGACTGTCTACATTGTGCTCTTTAATCAAACCATCAAGTAACATTGTACCATTGCTCTAATAAATACCACAACAACATGTTGTTTATTTTAATTGCCATTGAGGGAGCACTTTGTTATTTGATCTTGGAAAACTTGTAGACCCTTTTTGTGTGCCTATTAGTGTTTAGGGAGTCTTTTTCTTTATGTCTTTTTAGAGAGAAATATGAAGTTACCACCCTTTGATTCTAAACTTGTGGCTAATTAATCTAGTTTTAATTTTCTTTTTAGACCACCTCCATGATCATTGTTCATATTTATTTTATGCATTGCATCCTACCACCGCCATTCTTTTGCACTCCATACATGCTTTGCATATAGTTGGCTCGGTTGTTTTATAAACTTGATGATGAATGCTTTCATAAAAAGCATGGCTGGGCGTTTTCCATAGCAATCTTGTGTAAACATGGTGTTTAAACTTACTTGCGTATCATCTTTATCAAGTTCTATAAACCTTGCTAACTTCCATGTTGTATTGGTTGGTCTATAAGCTTTGCAATGCGCTTTGTTTTCTTATGCTGTATAGAGTTATTAATCTTGGGATAGACATGGTGTTTTAACCTTGGTTAATAAATCTTTATGGGTATGAAAAACTCAGCAACTTAGTTGTAATCATGGTGCTTAGAACTAGGTATAAACATTGTCTTTGGTTATATATCTTCCTCTCATTCGCATGCACACTTGCACACACGTACACCCATTAGGTTTTTAATTTTTCTCTTACTAGATTAACTATGCCACAAGTTAGGATCTTGGGGATGTCTTTGGTTTGTTGGCATAAGGTGAATATTCCTGACCGTCACCTCGGGGGTACTTTGTGCTTTAGAGTTGTTTTGCAAGCATGACGATCACTCCCATGAGTTCGTAATAAAAGTTGAAATCAAGATCATCAACACCTCCGAAATCTCGAAAGGCGCTGCTGTTTTTATCAAGATTAAGCACATATTCAGAGATGTACAAAGAAGGAAAATTGGATATTCAGGAGCTCCATTATGTCTTCTTTCCAACACATCAAGATTCAACATTTTAGGAGACCCGTGCAAGGAGTTACAACCAAATCTTTGGGCGTCACGCGTCCTGAAATCAGCCCGGGACAGCTTGCACTAACAGAGTAAAAAGGGTGTAACTCTTTTATTCGGAGTCCGATTGGGATGAACGACCACTCGTTGGAAAGATAATTTGAAGAAATTCACGACAGAGCAATGATTCAGTACATGTTTTGTTCTGGAAGTAGAAGAAAGATTCATGAAAGATGAACCAGCTACAAGGGACAACATGGAAGGAGGTGAAGATGGGAGGAGAAACAATTGGGAACAAGGCACGTGACAAAGGGCAGACGTTGAAGGACAATCAAATCAACAAAGTGAAGAGCATGATGATGATCGACTCACATGGTGGTAGGACTTCAAGAATTACAAGGTGTTCATCATCTTCCATTCCTAGCAACATGCTAAGCATGGGGGAGGACTTGGTGGACAAGAGAAGACCGCATTGAGTACAAGGATCACGATTGCCATGGGATGCTTATTTTTCTTCTTCCATGATAAGCACAATGCTTAAGTATGGGGGAGGCCGCGCTACACTTCAAGCATCAAAGGACGGTAACAATTCCTCAACCCTCTCTTTGTCCTTGTCTTTCTAAATGCTTGTACATATGTATATGCCTTCAACACACCTTAGACGCAACCTTTGTATATCTCTCTTGTTAATAACATGGCTTCTAGGAGTACAACCTAGTTTTTGTTTTTGTTTAAGATCATGATCACCATCACCTTGTGCTCATCACGATGATATTATTTTGGCATAATCTTGCTTGTGGAAAATGATGAAGGTTGCCGCTTTTGTTACCTACATGATGTTGTATATGACTTGACTAATTGCTCTCGATTAAAACGATCTTAATTGTCTAAATATCAGCTCTTTTATTTGCGGAGGTTAATTGACTAAATCTAGACCCACATACTTTATGTTGCTCTTTGATTTAAAGTTTACCAATGACCCGATAACTTGTCTTTTTATTTAAAACTTAATTCCTATGCTATCTACATTTGTGAATCTCTTGCAAAGTTCTATCTATCAAAGCCTATATACTTATGATCTTTCATGATGAAACATTTAGATTGCAAACTTATATTTTGATGAGTTGGATAAAGTTTGATGTTCTGTGGTATGAGACTTAGAAGCTGGTCATTCCGTTTTGTGTAACTTCTTTTTGCTAGCCTTTCTATCCGTGCATTGTGAATTTCCACATCAGGAATTTTGCAAACTTCGCCGTATATCCACCCTTAAACCCAAATATCTTTTTGTGATACCCTCCTTGTCCACAACCCAATCCTTGAGTATGGATTGTTATTCCGAGGAAAATCCGAAGGAGTCAAGGCGCTACAAATTGGATTAATTTTTGGAGACCTCCAAGATGACGCAAGAAAAATTCAGATTTTGCGTGGAGAAGTCCCAGAAGATTTCAAGTATTTTCCAGACGAGATATGAGATTTTCTGTACCTATCTTAGCAAGAAAAACTATATATAACCCCCCATTTGCTCAAGGACGAGCAAGTGTCCAAGCATGGGGGAGGAGCCGCTAAGAAAGTACCATGTTGTCTAGAGTTCAGGGGAGTAAAAAATGAATGAAAAAAAGAAAGAAAAAGAAGAAGAGTGTGATAAAAAATAATAATAAAGCTCCTCGGTTCTCTAGTTTCATTTGAATTTTCAAGAGGTGCTTCAAGATCAAGCTCCATACTCAAGTTTCCAACCATGTGCAATCCGATAACAAGGACTTCATTTGTGCCTTCAGATCATCCACTTGCCACTTGCACATGTCCACTTATCTAAATGTGTGCGCTCTATACCTCTCCCTCTTCAACATTATTTTTCATGGCCTTTTTGACAAGTCTCAGTAAATCCAATAGATCTCTCTCTTAGTTTGACAATATTTCAAATGTAATATTTTGCTAGGATTGTTTTACCTACCAAGCTCCACATAAGCTTTCCACTTTCATATATGAGTAGAAGAGGTTGAAAATAATCTAGTATAGGTTTGAGAGACTTGATGAGATGAGTGTTTCCATGAGCTATTGCAAGAGAACCTAACTTATGTTGGATGTGCAACTCTTTGAAAAAACTCTTCATGATCGAACAAGTAAAGGTTTGAAGTTTGCTTAAGATCAAGGAGCATTATATGTATTGTGGTATGATCTTTATTGATAGTCTACCTTCCATAATGATAAAGTAGTCGGTCAAAACTTGAACCTAAATGCTAAAAACTTGAGAGAGCAATATGCCTTGTTATGTATGATTGAGTGTAGGGATTACATCGAAGGGCAACACTAATTTCTTGATCAAGTAAGTTTCCTAGAATTGCTCGAGGACGACTAAGGTTTAAGCATGGGGGTATGTTGGCGGTCGATTTCCGTCAACCAAGAGCACTCGTTACACTTTGGTTTAAGCTTCATTATGGAACTAACCTGCCACTAGGCACACTAATGATATAAAAAGTTCAACTTTGTATGTGCATTTGAAAGTGTGGTGTTTTTGCAGGAAAACATGGACTAAAGGGACAGAGTCACATCAAGTTCAAAGGAGCAAATGAGAAGTTCCGTTCATGTTCAAGTGCAAGGCGAATTCACTCCCAAAGGTGGCGAGCACCAAGGGGCTACGAGGAAACATCCCTGAGGACCAAGACGTAAAGATTGGATTTCATACGAGAAAACCCCTATCTTGATCGCGGGGATGATGACGCCAAAAAGCCACATGTGAAGGGGTAGAAAGTCAAAATTGCAAGAAAGGACGACCAGAGGAAGTTGGACCCGAACCGGGCCAGAAAGGGTTCGTAGACACGTTCACTCATGGGCATGCCCTTAGACTCCTCGCGCCATTAAGGAAGCACCGTGACAGGATGATTTCCCTAAAAAGGCGGATGTTTTCGAGAGGTTGGCTGGAGGTAGATGCTTTAGATGAGATGCATGTTTGCTTGCTCATTTAGTTAGAACTACAACTAGAATAGGCCTAGTTACCCCTTCGGAGGAGCTTTACCTTTGCCGATGTTCATGGATGTGATCAACCTTGTGCTATCACTCATACCTATCAAGGTTACCCTTTATATGCAACCCATACTTCATGATAGGTTAGATCGGTTAGATTAGATGGAAAACCCTAGGTAGTTTGCTTCTGATCCACGATTCGATAACCTTGGGATCACCCCTAGGTGAAAAAGGCTACACATTATCCGTACACTTGCGGATCAAAACTCGACACGTGTTTCAACCGTCAACAGGGCCAAACAGGTCAAATTTCAAATTTGAGTTCAGAAAATTAAAAATGAAAGAAAAATTCTTAAAAATATTTCAAGGTGCGCAGAATCTAATGGTGTCAAAAATGTTCAAATATTAGTGCATTTAATATTTTTTGCGGGAATTAGAAGTTCAACACAAAACGAAATGGCAGACAACATCGGTGTGGAGTCATGAACGGTGTGATACAATAGTTGATTATTGATGTTTCTTGGTCGTTTTACATTAATATGTGCATAGGGCATGCCAAAATTTTCATTGATTTCACTTCGTATAATTTTTGCGTAACATCATTTTTCATATTTTAAGCCGCGAATTCCCTACCGACCGGCTAACCGTTCTAACCACTCTAACCGGTTGAACTGTGTTTTAAATTTGATTTTTGAATTCATTCGGTATCTGGCGGTAACTGGTGCAACTGGTCTGATTAACCGTTACCGCCGGCCGGCAGTTTCCGACCACCGATCGGTAAAAAAAACCCTACCGCCAAGTGGGGCAGAGCTTAGCTAGATCAAAGGGGGGCCTCGACCCCCCTACAAAACATAAATTCATGTTGAATGGACAATAGTAAAACCAGTACTAATTATAGATGTTTAGTTGGGGCAACTCCACTGTTAGTTTTCAAGTGGTGCTACGAAGAGAGAGAAAGGAAACGTGTTGCTTGGTGACATATATGTGTTGGCGGTTGATTTCCGTCAACCTAGCCATGAGTTTACCTTCAATGTTGGTACTAATTTGATATTCACACTAACGATCCTAACCCCCATTATATGTCAAGTTCTCACTCGTATGTGGTTTTTGGAGTTTATTGTTTATGCAGGAATTAAGAGCCTAAATGTGGACTTCCGGGTAAAGTTCATCGAGCACTTTACGAGAAGATCATGAAGTCCGGCACAAGTCAAGACACGAGGTGAACATGACTCCAAATGAGCCAAGGACTGAAGTGTGAAGCCGTGAAACACCGAGGACCTAAACGGAAGATGCGGGAGTTTGCGCGCCAAGCACCCTTATCTAAATCGCGGAGAAAACGACGTCAAGGAACCACATGCAGTTCGACAAAAACTCAAGAAGACGCGAGAAGCTTCGGGAAGAAAACCGGGGACGAACCGGGCTGAGGTGGGCCCAGACCGGCCGGCCCAGCACACTTCGAGCCCTGTTCGTTGCCCCTTTGACCTAGCACCCCTTCGGGCTATTTATAGTCCCCGTGGGAAGTGCCACGCATCAAGCCATTCGTCATTCGCCGCCGAGGAGCAGAGAAGCTAGAGAGACACCATCTTGAAGAGGAGGGTCGTGCTAGTTGTCTAGAGTTACCCTAGTCGGCGTGGGAACCTTGCAAGGAAGACCACGTCGGAGTTCCGGAGCTTGGATCAAGATTGAGGTAGGATCCCGGTGGTGATCTTGTTTATGTAAACATTCATGGTGAAGTCTTTATGAATCCGATTTCTAGCGACCAAGTGCCTTCTTCTATGATTCTTGTTCTTGCTTGGGTTTGTTTCTTCCTCAATCTATTCTCGAGATAGATTGCGCGGGGTGTTCTTGTAGCCGCGGTGGCTTGAGGTGCATACCGAATCTACCAAGTGGTTCAATGCGTTCCTTGTGGGCGTGCTCTAAGATTTGACCGCAAAAGAAAGGGGGACATCGTGACAGGATGTTGACACTGAGTACGGCGGGGCGACTTAAGGGGTTTGACCGAAGGTCAAGATTTAAAGACGCTTTTTATGAGATTTGTTTGGTTTTCTTCATCTATCTTGCTCGGAGCTACAACATAAGCATGATATAGGCTCTCTAGATCAGTTATCTCTACGCTTCCTCTCGCTACCTCTCGTGTTTAGTAGATTAGATGCATTCGAAACCTCTTCAAGATGAAAGTGTTTTCCCGGTTATTAGATTGAATCTTGAGTTGCACATGTTCCACAGATTCGATACCTTGGGTGATACTCGAGGGAAAAAGGTACTACATACATGATCCGTAAGTTTGCGGTGAACCTTGACGCGTTATTGAACCGTCAACAATATGTAGGGGCAATTACACGGTGTGTTGCTAACAAAGCACGAGGAGCCAAAGAAAGCAACAGGTGTCAAGGAAGGAATGAGATCCTCTGCCGTTGAGTCGCTGACATGTGCGTCTCAATGGGGCCGGATCCACATGTCATTCACTCAACTGCAGAGGAACTCCTTCTGCCAAGGAAAAACCTATTGCGCGATGTGGCTGCTAGTCATATACTCCCTCAGTCCATTAAAAATTGCAATTCTAATTTTTAAAAAAATCACACAAAGTGTGCAATTCTAGAAAAAAGATTTAGTGTATGTGGCCAACAAATAAGGGTATTAGAGTCTTTTTATACCACTGTTAATATGTTCTAAAAAAAATTTAGAATTGCATTCTTTATGGGACGGAAGGAGTATATAGGAAAGAGGGAAAAACAACTTTTACTATGTTTATTTATTTATTATTTTTGTCATGGGTTCCACCTAAAGGGTGCTAAATAATGATTCTTCACGTTGGAGTGAATTTTGCTAAATTAGACTTAATGTTGTGCTAAATAATGATTCAATACCTATGTTTGCTATACGTTAAAGTTGCCCCAACGGCCCAACCGGCCCCAGCGTGAAGGAATCGTTATTAGCCACACGTACACATGAACGAAATATCTGCCGAACAGTTAGCGAATTCCAACGGAGTTTTTTTGGCTTGTCTTGTATTTCATCTTAAATTATTGCAATATCTATTAGTTGTCAATATTCCGTTTGTTTGGAAAATCTACAGTAAGAAATTAGCAAATCAGTTGGAATTAAAATTTGAGCCATTTTCACTCCTTCCTTCAGCTAAGTCAATTCCAGCTTGGACAATCACACAACAATGGAAGGTGCGTTCTCTGCTAAGTTATTTTCCGAAGGAGAAACAATGAAACACATTTAGAGCAACTCCAACAGTTTACTATCTTAACTTGATATTCATTTAATTTTGGCAAAACATGAAAAATTAGTCTCCAATAATTTGGCAAAACAACTTGACATCAATAGTAACTTGGCATCCCTCCCCTTGTCGCGCATATATATGCGCGCGAGTATGTGCGGCGCATCTGTTCTGTAACAGAAGAGGTGGATGGACCTAAAAATAATTTTGTTTCTATCTCGGGATTCCTGATGTAAGTTTTCAAGAGACGGAAGGACATAACATGATTTTGTTTCTCTCTCAGGGTTCCTGATGTAAGTTAGATCTGAATTTGGCAAGTGAATTATACCAAACTGTTGGAGATGAACTCTTTTTTTACTTGACATATCTTTTTAGAAATTGGCAAAACACAAGATTTGTCAAGTAAAATTTGACAAACTCTTGGAGATGAGGAACAGTAAAACATGATGAAGTTGGATATTGACAAAGTATATGTTCATGTCTCGTTCAATGATTTGATGTTCTCTGTTTCTTATGAGATGGGTCGAGGAGAGGCTATCCACTTTTTGAATGTGCTACGACCATTGTTGATGTAGTTTTTACTTTTGGATGTTTTTAGTGTGAGCCTGAAATTTTTTAATGTTCTCAAAACTATATGGAAGAAACACGGACAAACATTTAGAAACAAATAGGGTCGATGTTTCTATATGGGTCCATTTATGTTGTAGTTTCTTTACCATCTTTTAGATCAATTTCATATTTTGATCGGTGTCTCCATATGGCACGTCTTAGTTCGGCATCTTTCATGTTACATGCAGCGTGTTATAGGAAGGCGTTGCCCTTTTTTCTGTTACCATTTTTTTTAAATTCCTTATTGATCCAATATTGGTAAATTTAGGTAAAAGTTAAATTTGTAGTAGTTGTTTTGTTCCTTGTTAGGAGTACTCCCTGCTTCTATCTCTACCAGCGGGAAGGTGAAGCTCCTCTCTCGTTCATTCTCTCTCTATTGACCTGGAAGAAGAAATTGGGAGCAGCAACTCACTTGAATCTCTGAGCATCAGATGGCAGCAGATCAAGGTTCTTTTTCCCCCTTGTTTCTTTTCGCACCGAGGAGTCCATGGCCACCAAGCAACGAGCAGCTCTCTTCTTTTTCCTCTTTCTAATGCATCCCGCTCTGATCTTCAGAACCACCAAATCCATCGGTAAGGAGACGTCTGAGTGCTTATGTTCCCATCCATCTGCGAGCTCTATTCTCCTCAATTGCCTGCCTCTCCCGGTCAAATTGCAGTGGGCGACGTTGTTTACGCGTCCGAATCGGCGTAGCCAGACGTCCAACGCAGCGAGCCTCCGACGTGCCCCAAGTGGTCGGCGTGTGTGGGGTTGTCCGCCTCCCTCCTGCGGCCTCCCCGCGTGGGCGGTGGCCGCCGTGACGCGTCCGCGCGCGGCGTCCCGCGGCGGACGGCTGTCCGCGCCCACATGCCAACGGCCTCTCGCGCGTGGGGCTTCAGGCGGGTGGCGGCCTCCATGGCCGGCGGGGTGAGGCCGCCGCGCCCTTCATGGCCGACGTGGCAGGGCCGAGGAACGGGCGCCCGCTTTTGCTGCCGGCGGTGTGGCAACGGGATGGCCCCCGTCTCTCTGCCGGCTCGTCGCGCCCCAACGGCCCAACCCTCTGCTGCAGGGCGGCGCACCTGAGCCCTATTCGTCTCGGCCGATGGGCGGGGCGACGAAGTCCGAGCCCTTTGCTTGGACCGCGCGACAGATTCCGAGAAAGATGAGGGTCTCTTTTGCAAAAAGATCGATATTCGTCCGATCCAGACCGTCCATGCGCCCGAACCGACGGTAGAGAGATGCGCACGACGTGGCCACGCTCTCCTTTCTCGATATTGGCCAGGAATACTAATAAGAGATTGTACTGTACGGGACACGTGCATATTCATTTGAAAGCGCATAGCCGCACACCACCTCCATCCCCACGGCCCCACCCCCACTACCTGCTTCTCTCCCTCCCTTCCTCCCAGATCCAGCGGCGACGCCGGTGATCGGGGTTCCGAGGAGGCACGGGGGCGGCGCGTGTGCAGTGACGTACGGCTTCGGTGGCTCCAGCCAAAGCGGGTGGGCAGAGGTCGAGCAGGAGGACCTCCGCCACGGGCTTAGTCCACCGGATCTGCCGCAGGCTCAGTCCACTGGATCCGCGCGGGTAGGTGCGACCGGCCGTGGTGGTGATGGGCGTCGGAGGTGCGATGGTCCAGTCTTCGACAATGAGAGGATCCGGATCTAGGCGGTCAGTAAGGGAGGAGCTTGAGCGTCGCCGCTCACAGCGACACAGGCCCCGGTCCAGGCTGCGATGGAGCTGCTGGGGCGAGATCCGGTGGTGCCAGTGCCAGATCCGACCAAGGCGGAGGCGCAGCTGACTCCGCGCCGACGCCCTTGTCGCTCCTCCGGTCGGCCACCAACCCATGGCACGCGGAGACCACTGCGAAGGACTCCGTCTCCCCCAGATCTGGCAACAGTGGTGGCCCGTAGCTAAGGCAGTCGTCGTGCCATCACCGAGCTTCCGCGGTGAGGTTGGGCGCTACCACAGCCGGTTTCCGGCAGCTGAACCGTCAGTCCCCCGTCGACGCGGCTGCGCCAGTGCCTGACCGGACCCGATGCGGGGCAGCGGCAGCCAGGGGGCCGATGGCGGGAGTGACACGCGGGCTGGCCCCCGGTGGCACCGCCGCCAATGCCATCTACTGGGTGCGGCGCGCGCGGTCCTCGTCAAGTGTCGCATGATTTCAGTGGCGGCAACTACATCTTCCCTCGAGCAGCAGTGCAGCATTATGCAGGTAGAACCACGAGCATCCCATATCCCACCTTTTTTTTCCTCTGGCCGTTTTGCTATGGATTCACACCACTCACCATTGCATCGCCTGTGTAAATCTTGGCTGGTCCTCACGTGTGCTATTATAGTGAAGGATTTGTCTTGCGTCTAACAATGATGTTGAAAGGGATCAGAGTGGGTACATCTATATACTTCATTTTCTTCAGTCTAGAGATGACATATAATGCAAATGTGCCTATAAATGTCTTGCGGTAGTTCTCTAGTTAAACTTGTAGAAATCAATCTAGTTAGAAAATGCATTGAATATTTCTTATGTTGCGGCTGTGGTTTTGTTCAAAATGTATCTTAGTGATTGAAAAGATTCATCAAGAGGTCAATTACCTATTGTGTGATTTATTGGCTGAATATGATGTGATCTTTATTCTTCCTGCTACATGTGCTAATATATGACAATTAAATGCGATCAAAGTGCAACTCATGAGTTCATCTTATCTTGACTGGAATCTGAATACAACATTCCACATGAATTCGTTGATACAAATGGGATCTAAATGATTTCCCTTCTTCTCGTGCAGTATCGCCACACAAAGGAAGAGTACGAGCCCAGCTTTCAAAGGAATGTACTGAATTTTCTACACATCCCATCTTCCACTAGGAGCCCCATGAAGCAGGACTCAGAAAGGTACATCCACGAGTAACTCCGGTCGAACCTTTTTATCAATTTTGCTATACCCTGGGCTGTGCGACCATCTTGGATTTCTGAACATCACTCCTCTGAAGTTCCCGAAACTACCTCAGGGAGAGGTAGATTACTACTTTACCAATTCATTTAACATCCAAGGGCCAAGACAAGAAACAAGGGAGAAGGAACTTGTCCGTATATGTATCGAGCGTAAACAAACAGTCCAGATCAGTTACCACGCGAGATACTAAAAGGAAAAGGGTGTCTGTTCGTAAAAAAAAGAAAAAAAACTACCGTCGCCCACAATATTTATCCTGTCACGGCTCACTCCTCGGCGTCCACTTTCACATTTTTCTAAGTTTAATTTAAAAGTTAATGATGATATTTTTAGTACTCTATTGATACTTTCTGGTACTTGGATGGTTCATGTTAATTACAAGTACTTTAAAATTTTTATTTTATTTTCAATTTTTTTTTTGGCATGCAAGTTATTGCACTTGACGGATTTGTCGTCATTTGTATCTCATTTGTTTTCTATCTACTGTCTTCCGCTTTGTTTTGTTTTTCAATTGTTGCAGTTTTTTTAGTTGATTTTTTTCTCTTGCATGCACATTCATTTTCGGATTAATTTTGCATCTGCTATGACCATTTCATAAACCAGTAAAAAAAATTGATTGAAACATGAAACATCCACAAAATGTACTCGGAATGCAATGCAGTCATTTCTCTCTTTTTTTCAATCAAAGAGACGCTCTTCACCTCACGTGGCTGGCCTGGACGATTTATTTATGGCCTATACTTATGATAAGCCGCTTGTTTCTCGTCATGGCCGTTGGATGCCAAATAAATGGTCAGCAACATCTTACCTCTCTCTGAGGTAGTTCCAGGAACTTCAGAGGATCCCGATCCTGCTTCTATAGTGCTTGGTCTGAGGCAAGATAATAGCTCCACCATATATGTGCATCTTATTTTTCAAATCTTTAAGACTTCTATAGTGCGCAATTGTTGACGGCTGTTAAGTACCTACTTTAGCCGTCAATATACTCATGAATAAAGGAGCATAAGGCATTTCTTACACGTATTTAGTTAAGAATAATGTAGTTCCACTTGTCCTTGGAGATTATTTGATTGCAGGAAAATAAGTAGGAAAAGAGTGACAAACTCACCTTGTATGGTCCATGCCACATCACCTCATCCTAGGTGGGCTGCCAACAAGGATGCCATGCATGCACACCTGCCAACTAGGGAGCCATGCATGCATGCCATGCAAGCAATCCAAGTGAAGCAACCCCCGACGAATCAGAGTGTGACACGTGGACATCACATGGATCCATGGGCCCACAAAGGCATGCAATTCGCGCCAAAACAAGGTGGACACCGGGAACCGACCTAAGTACCCACAGGACAGCCTCCAAGAGGAAGCACACCCCGAGTGGGGCCCACAGGGGGTCGGCCGACCCCTGGGGTTGGCTGAACCGACCTTGAGGCCGCCACTCAGGGGCTTCCACGTGGTGGTTCTCTATTGGTCCTAGGCGCCACTCCCGGGGTGTTTGCATCCATTCCTCGCCGGTGCCCGGGCCTATAAATAGAAGGAGAAGGGGCTCACTTATGAACCATCCACACTTGCAACACCTCTCTCACTTTTAGTCTCAAGGCTAGGAGGTAGGATAGAGTAGTTCTAATTTAGGTTCCAAGTCTACTTTGGGATCTAAGTATGAGTTCTCTTATATCTTATTTCATTTGTATGACTTTGATCTACTTCAGTTATTTATCTATTTCATATAAAGTTGTGTTAGTATACATGAGTGATTTGTTCATGTGTTCTTCATCTATTCATCATTTAGAGGCTCCTGTTCTTGATGAACAAGGCCTTTCGATCCACTTGACGGATGACTTTCACATGTTTCTAGTGTTTGTTCATAAGTTAGAGGCTCGTGTTCTTCGCGAACACGACCCTTTGATCCAGTTGAACAGACATAGGAAAACACGAATCCGTTTGTGTACATAACCTGGTTTGATCTAATTAGATGACATGATTGTGTTGTATGAAGTCTGTACTTAAGCTACGGTACTCGGTGTAATTGGCTGGTTTATCTGGTGGCTTGACCTGGGTCACAATAGCCCGGGGCGGTCAAGTCCGGCTAACAACGTAAGCATGGTGCTTGGGTTGCGTAGCTACCTTACTTATGAGTTTATCTCACGGTTTGTCTTGGGGTAGGCCGCGGTAGTGACAGCCGTTGGTCCTCTGAAATCCCCCACGTTCGGATAAGCTGTAGGAGTCTAAAATATAACAACCGAAGTTGTGCGGAAGCAACGCGAGAGGTTATCTCCCCGTGGTACCTGGGTGCTTAAGTCAATGTTCTTCAACGCTAGTGTATCTAACTCGTTCCTACCAGCTTTATGTGTATAGTACATAAGAACCTAGAACTAACTCGTATGTCGCCTCCTATGCCTAGGACCCCTTAGAGAGAGAGTGTGTGTGTGTGTGATCACACTACCCCTATTATCATATTTTACCTCTGCACTTGAGTGTCTGGTTTGTTTCCGTCTATAATCTATACTCATTGCAATAGAGTTGATCTTGTCATTCCGCCAATGCCTTCCTTGGATTCAATACCCTTTGGAATACTCCTTTGGGGAAATGCTACAATGGTACTTCTGTGCACTTGCGGACTCCTATAACGTTAAGAATTACCAACCAGTATTTCTGGTGCTATTACCAAGATGGGTTCCAAACCTGTTCTTAGGTGATTGTGTTAAGAAATGTCAACAAGCATTTCTGGCGCCGTTGCCGGGGAAGGCTTAAGGATGACATATCAACACTTTGCATATGTTTATAATCATGACAGAAATAAAATAGTTCTCAATGCAAGCTAACTTGGATTGTCTTCTTTGTCTATTGATGATGAAGACAGGTAGTGCATGACTGGTTTCGACTTACCATCAAATTTTACTGAAGATCCTGAGTCACTCGTAAGGAAGGCACGAACTCATTTCGGATCTCCTTTGCGTGAACTTTCGGAAGTTGATCCAGCTTCCTTTGTGCCATCCGCATCAACTTCCATGGCCAATCCTGTCGAGAAGACTCTCCGCGAGTACTCCGCTCCCTCTGCTGACCAGGTGCCGACAGGCCCTGTGATCAACACTGGGAATGGAAACTTCGAGATCAAGACTGGCTTAATTACGATGGTACAGGCTAGCCCATTCTGTGGCAAGCCTAATGAAGACGCGAGCGCCCACCTGCAGCAGTTCCTGGAACTATGAAGTACCTTCACTATACGAGGAGTGGAGGAAGATGCTATTCGTCTGCGACTGTTTCCCTTCTCCCTCTTGGGAAAGGCAAAGCAGTGGTTCTATACTAACCGTGCAGAGATTAACACTTGGGCAAAATGCTCTGCAGCAATCCTCGTGAAGTTCTTTCCGTTGGGCAAAACCAATGTCCTTCGGGGGCGAATTTTAAGTTTTCAGCAAGCGGCAAATGAGACTATCCCAGAAGCTTGGGAGAGGCTCCAGGAGTACATCCTGGCGTGTCCTCATCATGGGATGGACAACTGGCTTATTCTTCAGAGTTTCTATAATGGGCTGACTCCGACAGCCCGAGGCCATATTGATGCTGCAGCTGGAGGGGCTTTCTTATCTCTTACTATTACTGATGCTACTACACTGATTGAGAAGATGGTTACCAATCAAGGGTGGAGTGATGATCGACTCCAGCCACGTCAAAGGGGTACACATACCGTCAAGGAAGCGGATATGTTGCACGCCAAGATGGACCTAATGATGAAGAGAATGGATGATTTAGCCAATGAGAAGGCCGCCATGGCCACCACTACTCAAGCTATGGATGCTCGCGTGACTTGCGAAGTCTGTGGTAATACTGGGCATTCAGGGAATTACTGCCCTACTACTCACGAGGATGTGATGTACATGAACGGCAACAACAACGGTTATCGTCCACAAGGAGGTCAAACGTGGAATCAATCGCGCCCTTATTATCAAGGAGGCAATCAAGGTAATTCGTTTAACCCAAACCAACCTTCCTTGAAAGATCTTGTCTTTGGGCAAGCTAATATTAATGAAGGCTTTAATAAGAAAACGGCTGCCTATGATAAGGCTTTCGAGAGCCTTAATGTTAAAATTGATGGCCTTTCTTCTTCTCTTAAAAACCAGTTGAGTTTTAATAAGATGATAGAAATCCAGTTGGCTCAATTAGCAGTTTTGGTTCCCTCTGCTGAAGACGGGAAGATTCCGGGGCAACCCGTATCCTCCTGTGAAAATGTTTGTGTAGTGTCCACCAGATGGGGTAAGCATTCTGGGCGGGCACAAACCACTGACTATGCAGGGAGACCTATACAGCAAATACTTGACCCATGGGAATCTTCAACAATCACACACAAGAAAGATCCTGGTTATCCGGCTATCACCTGCAAGATATATTACCAGAAGATTAAGCATGCTCTCTGTGACCTTGGTGCAAGTGTTAACCTTATGTCCAAGGCCATGTTTGAGCAATTGGGGTATCCAGCTCTAACTCCAACTGCCACGGCCCTCCAACTTGCTGATACATCGATCCGACATCTAGAGGGGATAGTAGAGAACTTATTGGTATTCATCCAAGGTTCATGCATCTTTGCGGATTTCGTGGTCCTTGATATACAAGATAATGAGGGAATGCCTCTCATTCTTGGGAGACCGTTCCTGAGTGATGCCAACGCAAGGATCAATGTGGGAGCCGGAATGATCGGATTCCACATTGGGAAGAGGAACTTGATGTTTCGATTTCAGGCAACAAAAGAGAAATGCTATACACTACAGGGCAAAAATGAGCAATCAGGGGCATGGATGGAGCCACAGCCCCCGCGACTTCCCACCACTCCAACAAAGCCTAAGAAAACAAGAAGGGTGTGGCGGGAAATACAGAAGTCATCTCTATCAATTTCTCGGGAATGGGGTGACGAGTGGAATTGATCGCCGAGAAAAGTCTCGCTCACAGACTTAAAAAGATGAGTCCTTTTTGCCAAAAGGTAAAATTGGTATTTATCTCATATTTCCCTTCCAAAAGTTTATTCGATTTTTCCAAATACATATTTGAATTTTCCAACCTTGCATCTGCATGCTAGATTGTTCTAGCCAAATTTCCCTTTTCAAATAAAAATTCTGAAAATAAATTCTTGAGTGGAAAGTCATAGAAAAAAATTTCGAGCAACATTTTGGGTGAATCTGGACCTAGACACCTGGGCAGGACATCAAGTAGCCGTTAGAAAGCCGTTGCAAAAAGCTGGAAGCAGGCGGGCCCGGCAGGGGGTCGACCGACCCCAGGGGTCGACCGACCCAGGCCAACGGTCAAGTGGGCCCCGCCTCTTCCAACGGCTCCTAACCGTTGCCCTTGTCCTCTACCCCGGTGCCTGGCTCGGTTGCCTATAAATAGAAGGGGGATTGAGGGGTTTCTTCACCCATTCACTCATTTCCATCACCCACTCTACCTCTTTGCTCTTGCTCTTTGGTTTTCTTGGATTTCTTGCTCAAGGTTGAAGTGTCAAGCACTCTCTCCAAATTGTCGCTGAATATTGAGTATTGGTGGAGCAAGCTCGATAAGGATTTCATTTCGATTTCACTAACCCATCACCGAGTTGTTCGTGTTGTCCCATTGTTGTGCAAGATGAGTTGGATTGCCGGTGCGTACCGGAAGGTGACCCGCTCACGCCGTTCTAGAGACGGAGAGGGCTCGTCTCACCACTCCGGAGCTACACCAAGTCCAATGTCAACTGACCATGAAGAAGAGGAAGGGGAGGAGCTACCCACGCCACGAGCCGAAGGGGTGATCAACACCGATGCCGCCTTCCTCGACTTAAGGGACGACCGGGAGAGACAGGCCTATGCTCTCATCAAGGATCGAGTCTTCGCCAACACCAAGGAGTTCGACTCGGCCCTTCTCGAGAAAACATGTATGGACTCCGAGTTCGATTCCATTTGGCATGCTCTTGGTTGGGAGAACTTTGTTCCGGTGTGGGAGATCAGTTCTAGGCCTCTCACCATTCAGTTCCTCTGTACTCTTCGGGAGGATGAGACCGGTATTACGTTTCGTTTCCATAGAACGTCGTATCGAGTCTCATGGCATGATCTTAGTCGTGCTCTCGGTTTTCATCATCATTGTGCTATTTCTCTCGATCAAGCTTGTAGCGATTTTATTCGAGATAATTTTTGGGAAGAGATTTCTGGTCGGTCTGTCCGTGGCAAGTTAGCACCTCGGTGCAACGATATCACGCATCCTACTCTCCGACTGTGGCACAAGTGGCTCGCCATCACTCTCTTTCCAAGAGATGATGTTCGAATCGTGCGCACAGACGAGATGAGGATATTATACACCGCGGTCAGATGAATCAAAATCGCCCCAGTGCAAGTGATGATTCGGCAGTGGTTGACAAATTTTAGGATGACGGGTTCTATTGAGTGTACGTCTCTGATCACACGTATCATTTCGAGTCTTGGGATTACACAAGGGGCTAACGTTCCCTACATTGATTCTTCCCGGGCCATGATAGATGAGGCGTATCTGATTCAAGGACATACTCTTAAAAAGGGCCCGAATGATTCCTTGGTTTTCTTTTACCCTGGCCACGCAAACCAGATTCAGTTACCTAACCCGGATTTCCGTTTGTACGGCCAAGGGCCACTGACCGTTCCTCTTGAGGAACCTCGTAATTCTAGTATTTCTGGAGACAAGGTCACTAGGAGTGCATCAAGGAGGGCAGCGACAGCACAGCAACCGCCGCAACATCCGCCGCCACAGCCATCACCGCAGCCGTCACCTCAGCCACAGCCTCAGCCTACACCACCGCTTTCTGGCGCATGGGCCTCAGCCGGGTACATGTCTGGAGTTACACCCGGATATGCCCCCGGTTGGGACCAACCCATAAGTCAGCTGGGTGCGAGTAGCTCGACCTGGGCTAGTGCAGGGAGTGGCGAGTGGGTTCGGCCCGCCGGTGCTACCTACGGGGACTCGTCCTCATCGTCCGGGTTGCGCTCGTCATCTCGTGGGGCCACCCTCACTCAGCAGATGAGCGAGCTCAACATCCATGTCGATACCATGGAGGAGACAATGCACCAGCAGGCCGAGTCCACTCGGGACTGGCAGCGTATGACGGGCGAGAGGATTCACACCATGGAGCAGAGACAGCTGCGACAGCTGAAGGAGCAGAGGGCTTACTACGTGTGGTTGGGACACCACCCTCCACAGCAGTGAGCCTGAAGCTAGCTTGGGGGAGGACCCCCATTCTTAGGTAACTTGTATCATCTATTGTTTTCAGAACCCCATATGCTAAAAACACATAAAAATCTGAAAAAGTTAAAAAGACCAAAAATATTTATTTGCTTTATTAAATTAGTTTGTTTTCATATGCGCGGTAAGAGTGTTCTTATTCTCCATGGTTGAAATGATGAATAGTTGCTCTGTTTATTCCTCTTGTATGCCTTGTTTACAACTTAGTATCCTATCCAAGTTTTGAGTTTGTTGGCTAGTATGATCGAACCTGAACTTGAAAGTTGTGGGTAGCAAAAAGCATGATCTTTGCCTAAGTTGTTGCGAGGTATGATATGGTATAATGGAGTTGCCATGAGCTAGTACTAAGTGATGTTTGATATCCGGATTTTTCTTTTGAAAAATGATAAAATGATAAGTTCCTCAATGATAAGAAATTCATATCCAAGGCCATATGTAAATCTTAGCTTCTGTTAACCTCCACATATGCTACTTGATTTCTTCATTGAGTCTTGTCGAATTGTTGTGACCCTCGGTGAGTAAACTTGTCATTACTCCTATGATCAAGATCACGTACACACCACCATATGCGGAACTTCTACACTGGAAGTTAGCAACCATCCTTTCATCCATTTCCCATCCATTCCACAAAATAAAGCTCTGCGCATGTTCCATGATTACTCTCCCTCCAAAAATATTCAGCAAGGACTATGGGCTATGTAAAAAAAGAATAAAGAGACATAGCCAAAGTCTCAAAAATTTCGAAAAGGAGGAGAGTAAAATCATGCAAATAGGGGTTTATTATCCATCCACCATACACACACTTTTGCACATCTTGATCAAGGTATATGACTTGTTCTCCCAAGGATCCGGTTTTTGACTCGACAATACATGAGAAACAGGTATGCCACATGTTTTCCCTACCTACAGCTCCACATAGCAGCTTATTAGGAGTAGGTAGTGAAAGAAGGCAAATCAAAGCCTTGGTGAGGAATCATACACATTGAGCGATCCGAGAGTATCATTTGAGGAACTTTGATTTCTTTTGAAAACCTGCAAAGCCTCCGGATTGATAACTGATCAAGGTACATGTGATTAGTAATCTTTATACAACCATTCTATCTTTCAACCACCCAAGGTAGGTGAAGCTACACGCCCCATACCAATCGAGTGTAAGGTAAGATCAATGCCAACTTCTTCAACTCTTGATAGAGTACCTAGTTGTATCTTGTCATACATTAGGAATACAACATCGTAGCAACTCCTGATCAACCAAGCTAAGTCCTTAATCTCTTGCTCGGGACGAGCAAGAGGCTAGCTTGGGGAGTTGTTGACGGCTGTTAAGTACCTACTTTAGCCGTCAATATACTCATGAATAAAGGAGCATAAGGCATTTCTTACACGTATTTAGTTAAGAATAATGTAGTTCCACTTGTCCTTGGAGATTATTTGATTGCAGGAAAATAAGCAGGAAAAGAGTGACAAACTCACCTTCTATGGTCCATGCCACATCACCTCATCCTAGGTGGGCTGCCAACAAGGATGCCATGCATGCACACCTGCCAACTAGGGAGCCATGCATGCATGCCATGCAAGCAATCCAAGTGAAGCAACCCCCGACGAATCAGAGTGTGACACGTGGACATCACATGGATCCATGGGCCCACAAAGGCATGCAATTCGTGCCAAAACAGGGTGGACACCGGGAACCAACCTAAGGACCCACAGGACAGCCTCCAAGAGGAAGCACACCCCGAGTGGGGCCCACAGGGGGTCGACCGACCCCTGGGGTCGGCTGAACCGACCTTGAGGCCGCCACTCAGGGGCTTCCACGTGGTGGTTCCCTATTGGTCCTAGGCGCCACTCCCGGGGTGTTTGCATCCATTCCTCGCCGGTGCCCGGGCCTATAAATAGAAGGAGAAGGGTGTCAATGTTTTAGACACCGAGCCTACGACGGTGTACCCGAAGTAGTAGATTGTGCGGTGGGGCTCGCCGAGATCAGGAACACGATGGTGAGACACGGGGCACACAATTAGACAGGTTCGGGCCGCAATGTGCGTAATACCCTACGTCCTGTATGCTGCGTGGCTCTGTATTGATTGCGTATATTTTGAGAGGGGTCCCTGCCTCGCCTTATATGCCACGGGAGGCAGGGTTACAAGTCGGATTGGTACAAGGGTACTATTCAAGTAGGACCCGGAGTAGCCTATACAAGATATGGAAAGCTATCCTAGTCTTAGTACAAGTCCTTGTCCGCCTTGCCTTGCCTTGTGGTCCACGGTACCAGCACCATTGCCCACTAGTCGTGTAGTCCAGGTGTACAGGAACTCATCTCCCGGGTATGGCCCACAATGTGTTGGTGGGCCCAGGGATGCCCGGTCGACAAGCCCCCGAGTACTTTGAAGTCGGATGCAATGCTCCAAGTAGTCTTGAAGGTCTCTACGAGTAGTTCCCAAGCATCCCCGAGTTCTACAAGCTTCAATCTTTAATAGTACTTGAATCATTATGAGGCTGGAAGGTACTCCAGCTAACTCCACGAGTAGTCTTGAAGTCTTCTCGAGTTGTTCCCAAGCGTCCCCGAGTACTTCCCTTGAAGGTCTTCAATAATACCTGCTTCATTCTTGAAATCTTTGCATCAAAGATCCATAGTAAATGCGATTACTGAAATCGCATTCCATATGGAATGTAGCTCCCGAGCCTTAGGTCGAATCCAGGATTCAAGCTGAGGATCAATCATCTATTCTTTGATCTTGCTCCAGAAAATCCTCAGAAAATCCGAAGAAATAATATAGGAATGCGATTTGCAAAAAATCGCATCCTATATGGATGTAGCCCCCGAGCCGTAGTTCGAATTGACAATTCAAGCTGAGAGTCAATCTGTAGTCTTCATCAAATAATCTCGTAAAATCCTGAGAAAAACTGAAGGACACGTGGCACAGAGCCCCCGAGCCTTGAGTCGAGTACTTTCTCGAATTGAAGGATCCAATCTGGCTATAGAATAGTGACCTGAATTCAGTGAACTGTAGCTGAGTGAAATCCAATTCCATCGAGTAGTCGAGCCCCCGAGATAGAGCCGAGCAGGTCTTGGATTAGCCGAGTGAAATCCAATTCCATCGAGTAGTCGAGCCCCCGAGATAGAGCCGAGCAGGTCTTGGATTTTAGTCCTCTGACTTAGCCAAAAATTTCGCCTGAGTGAAACCAATCTGTTGAATTCGAAGGGTCACCAGGTCGAACTGTTTTAGGGTTTTGGTTTTATAAATACCTGAAGGGGTATCCCTTAGGGTTTCATTGCTTCCATTCGCCCTTAGATCCAGAACGCCTTAGCATCCATAGCCGCCGCAGAGTTCGAGCGCCCATAGTGCCAAGAGTGCAAACCTCCATCCCTTCGCCGTCCTTCGGTCAATGCGAAAGAAGACCCTCGTGACAGGAAGGATGAAGCCTGCACCGTCCAAGGGACAGAAGAGGAAATCTGGCCGAGGCAAAAATGAGTTGCCGGAGCCCAAGTACAAGACGGTGGTCATCACGAAGACCCCGAGTCAGGCTGTCTCTTGGAAGAAGTCCAAGATGAAGGAGGAAGATATCAAGGCCCTCGAAGCCGGCGGGTTGCTGCGTGAGAAGGCCATTGCTGGTTGGAGCTCTGCCGCTGGTGATGCGTGGCCAATGGAGAAGAGCCCAGATGAAATCCCAATGTTCGGGCACTTCGTCGAGCGTGGATTGACGCTGCCATCGTCGGATTTCTTCCGCGGCTTCCTCGACTTCTTCAAGTTGGAGCACGTACACCTGAACCCCAACAGCATCTTCCAGATTGCAGTGTACGTGCACTTCTGCAAAGCCTTCCTTGGTATCCGCCCTCACTGGGCCTTGTTCAAGAAGATTTTCCGGTTGAAGCCACAGCCAAACGCCAACTTTCCGGTTGTAGTCGGTGGAGCCGGTGTGCAGATGCGCCAGAAGGCACAAGAGTTGTACTTCAAGTACGACTTGATAGATTCAAATCAAGACTGGAAGAACAAGTGGTTCTACATAGAGAACGCCTCGCCGCAGCTGCCGAAGCCCAGCATGTTCGCACCAGTATACGATCGGCTCTAGAAAGATGAACCCACAATGTAGGAGTGCATCCAGATCCCCGAGTTGCTGGCGAAGATTGCGCAGAAGAAGGCACAAGGCTTGACTGCTGAGAGAGTAGCTTTCAGCTTTATGAAGCGACAGGTACAACCTTTGATGAAGCGGGAGCATCTCGGGTTCGAGTACACTGGAGCGGATGATGGCTCCAGGCTTTCTGCTGAAGAGATCAGCGATGATGTTGTGATGGAGCAGCTACAGAAGATCTTCAAGAATCTTCACGGAATTCCTGCAACCGTCTGTGAATATAGTGTCGACAATCCTCCACGCATGGTAAGTTTCCGAGAACTAGCCCCCGAGTACTTATTATAAGTAGTCGTGTAGCTAACAATTGCCTTGTTTCGCAGGAGGATGTCTTGAAATTTATGTCCGTTCCCCCTCCTCGTCCTCAAGACCCACTACAAGCGCCGGAGGGAGAGCCAACCAAAGTGGAGGCTCAAGCCCCCGAGAGTAGTCAATCTGCTCAAGGGGAAGAAGAAGTCTTGGTGGAGGACGCCTCCTCAAGTGATGAAGACGGCCAGACACTTCAACAGCGTTTTGAAGTGAAAAGCCGCTACGGGTACTCTGGGGCGTCCATCCCCAGTGGCCTCACCGCAGGAGCATCGAAGAGGCCGGCATCGTCTCTTACAGATGATGTGACTCTGCCGCCGCGGAAGAAAAGGACCACGGTGGGGAAGCGAGCCGTAAAGAAAATGACAAGCCTCCCCTCCATTACAGTAAGTGTTCGAGAACCTTGTAAGTAGTCGATGTTGCATTGAGTACTTATTCTCTGTTGTAATGGCTTGTTTTTGTCTTGCGCAGGTTATCGAGAGTGCATCCAATGTACCCTCGAGTAGCCCCCCGAGAATAACAGAACCCGAGGTGGTTCCAGCATCGACCGTGGAGACGGTGGCGCATGAGCAACAAGAGGCTGCGGTACCAGAAAATGTGCCGCCGGTGGAAAGTGTGCCAGAGGTGCCGGCGGCGCCTTCTTTCTTCGACCTGCTGGGATCGAGAGTCACGGTGCCTCGTGCTGCTTTGTAAGTACCCGAGTACTCGAGTACTTGTTATGATTATGTACTCTGCTTCTGCTGACCAACTTGTTGATGCAGAAAATCCACTGATGTCAAGTGGGGCACCTCTGGAAGTGGTGCTGCTGAAGGAGACCAGACTCCTCAAGAGCAACCAGAAGATGTACTTCCAGAGCGCCAAGAAGTACCCGCAGAAGCTAATGCGGCTGAAGCACTGTGCTTCCTTTGGAGTGACGTGGTTAAGGCGGCAGTGGAGGCAGCTTCCAAGCCAAGGGCTGAAAATCCAGAAGATATTGAAGCCGTGGTGAATGAAGGCTTGGAGGCTGACCCTGAAGCCATGCTGCGCCACGAAGAAGTCCCAGCAGCTGAAGCCCCTGTGCATCATATTGATGCACATCTTGCGCTGGAAGAGAGCCCAGAGAATCGCATGGTGCCACTCGAGCCACAAATTGAAGACCCGGCTCCTCTGCGCAGTGCTGCGAGGTATACTGCAGCTAGCACAAGTACCTAGTCCATGGCAGAGAACTTGATGCCATATGATGACTCCTGCCTGGACGAGGACAACTTGCATGCTCATGCAGAAATGTTCCGCGGTGTAGAAAAACTCCTTGCAGTAATTTGTGTAGTCTCTTGTAGAGTACTTGTAGTCACAGATATCTTGTCTCTGACTCATGGGTTGTTTTTGCCCTTGCAGGAGGTAGTCAAGCAGTCAAAACGCAAGACTCGCCTGCTTGAGCAACACGCGGCTGACAATGAGGAAGTCTCGCAGCTCAGAGAAAAATTGAAACAGCAAAAAGCCTTGTCTCTGAAGCTGCAGGAGAAACTTGAAGTCAACACCGCCGAGTACCACAACGAGATCCAGAAGCTGACGGCGAAGAAGGATGAAGTTTTTGGTAAGAACAAATCCCTACGCCTGAAGAATAAAGGTAATCTCCCTTCTGAAATCATTATTGAGTACTTTTGCTTTTGCGCACCACATCTGATAAGTAGCCTTGATCCTTTGCAGAGCTGACGGAAGAAGTCGACAAGTTTAAGAACAAGGCGCTGGACTGGCAGCTAGCCTTCAACCGTGAAGAAGCAGCTCGTATGGATCTGAAGGAAGACTATAAGGTGCGGTGCTTCGAACTTGAGCGCGAAATGGACATTCGCATTGCCGGCTGGACTGATTTGCTCTGTTGCATGTAGTCGCTCAAGGAAAAGATTGAAGAAGCCGAGGGCCTACCCTCAGAACTGAAGGCCTTGACAGAGGCGGCTGAGCCAGTAGCAAATCTGTTCGAGCCCAGAATCACCGGAGTTCAGCCTCGTCCACTTGTGGAGAAGCTGAAAGATACGCCGAAGAAGATTCTGGAGTATGCTCAAAGGCTGGCCTGCACGATCCCAAATCAAGTCCTGAGCTTTATCAAGTCTTTCTATGCCGAGGCGGATCTCACGGTCATCATGAACGGCAGATCTGGAGATTGCACCGACGATCGACTCAACGAACTGATGCAACAGACTTCTCCAATCGCAGAAGCAGTCTCCAAGTTCATCGATCTCCGTTAGATGTACCTGTAGAGTAGAAACACTAGGGAAAAGACAAGTGTAATCCCGAACAAGTGTTTATGTAATATAATTGAAAACTTTGAAGAAATCAATTATCTGGATCCCTTTGTATGCTTATGTGTTGGCCAAGTACTCGAGTTGGTATTGAGTGTGTGGCTGCAAAAAGAGATACGATACACGAGTAGAAGTACTCAAGTGTAAACATGTTCCGAAGAACGTTAGCCTAATCATGACGAGTTGAATACCTTAGCTGTAGCAGCGTAAAATAAGGCTTTGTCATGAATTAAGCTAAGAGTAGTAACAAGTCGATGTAGAGTAGCGGCTTGTACTAAACACATTGTACAGAGTTTACAATGTCTTGAGTACCTCTGAGGCTGACTAGCCTAGTGAGAGAGTTCTCAAAAAGAACTTATTCATAACGAGTTGAACACCTTAGCTGTAGCAGCGTGAAATAAGGCTTTGTTATGAACAAGTAAAAGATAGTAACAAGTTGGTATAGAGTAGCAACTTTATTACTGAATACATTGTACAGTGTTTACAATGTCTTAAGTACCTCTGAGGCTATGAGCCTAGTGAGAGAGTACTCGCAAGAATGTTCCGAAGAACAAGTAAGACCATAGGGGACAGTGTGATGAACTCATCCTTGCTGTAGCAGCAACTTGTATGAGAGTTCCACTGAGACCCTACCAGCAGGTTGTTACTCTAGGCCGCAGCCTCTTATTGAAAAATAGGAACATGGACAGCATGTGCCACTTATTGCCCTACACGATACAGGATCGTCTGGAGAGAGTTATCATGACTCCCTACGAGGTCGCAGAATGAGACTGCCTGGAGAGGGTTGATGAAGCCCCCTGCGGGTGCTCGCAGCTGAAAGCTACGAGAAGATACAGTCGAAACTGTCTGGAGAGGATTATCTTGATCCCCTACGAGTGGTGACAACCGTAGCTGTCTGTTGAGTGGTTGCAACCGAAGCAACCTGGAAAGGGTTGATGAAACCCAATACGAGTTGTTTTACAGCCGTAGCCGTCTGGAGAGGGTTGTTGAGACCCCCTACGGGTAGAAGTGACAAAGCTGGTCAATATTCCAAGAGTTGTCGACTTCCTCGCCTTCTAGAGTTTGAAGACGATATGAGCCTGGGCCAATAACCTTTGCAATAGAGAAAGGACCTTCCCATGGCGAGTTGAGCTTGTGTAGTCCTGCCGTATTCTGGATGCGACGAAGGACTAAATCACCAACGTTGAAAGAGCGTTCCTTAACGTTGCGGTCATGATAGCGGCGAATCTTCTCAAGGTATCGAGCGGATTGAACAAGTGCGTTGCAGCGAGCTTCCTCGAGACTGTCGACATCTGTTTGTCTTGTTTCTTCAGCTACGCCTTCTTCGTACTGATCAACCGTCGGAGAACGCCACATGACATCGGCAGGCAAAACGGCTTCAGAGCCGTAGACCAGGAAGTAAGGTGACTGCCCTGTGGGGGTAGTAGGTTGAGTGCATAGCCCCTAGAGTGCATTGGGTAGTTCCTTGATCCACTTACCGCCCTTGGTATTTGCTGCATCATACAGTCGCTTTTTGAGAGCATCCAGTATCATCCCATTAGCGCGTTCCACTTGGCCGTTGGCACGGGGATGAGCGACAGAGACGTACCGGACGTCAATTCCACTGTTCTCGCAGTACTCCCAGAACTGGTGATTGTTGAAATTCGAACCCAGGTCTGTGATGATGCGGTTAGGGAAACCATAGCGATGTACGATTTCATCCAAGAAGTCGAGGACTCTATCAGCCTTGGGGCATGTAACAGGCTTGACCTCAATCCACTTGGTAAACTTGTCGATAGCCACCAAAACTCTGTTGAATTCTCCTGGCGCATTTGGGAGAGGACCAATCATATCCAGCCCCCAGCAAGCGAAAGGACAAGTTGGTGGTATCGTGATGAGCTTGTAGGCAGGAACGTATTGTTGCTTGGCGAAGAATTGGCATCCTTGGCATTTCTTGACTAGTTCCTCTGCATCAGCAAGAGCTGTAGGCCAGTAGAAAGCACGTCTGAACACTTTTCCCACCAAGGTGTGGGAAGAAGCGTGATTGCCACAGATTCCTTTGTGTGTCTCCTCCAAGATTTCCTTACCTTCTTCGTGAGAAACGCACTTCATGAGTACATCAGAGCTTGCGCCTCGCTTGTAGAGTTGATCTCCGACTAGAGCATAAGCCTTGACACGGCGTAAAATGTGCTCGGCTTCTGGCTTGTCTTCAGGAATCAACTGGTGTTTAATGTAGTCGATAAAGGGAGTTCTCCAGTCCACGTCAATCATAAGCACTTCTCGATCAGGTTGAACTGAAGTAGTCGTGGGTGCAGATGATTGCTCCGAAATTGATGGTTTGTGGAGTTCATGGACGAAGATCCCAGCTGGCACTTGAGCTCGTGTAGATCCCAGCTTCGACAAGACATCCGCAGCAACATTGTTGTCGCGGACAACATGATGGAACTCGAGACCGTGAAATTTGTTCTCAAGTTTGCGTACCTCCTGACAGTACGCATCCATATTCTCAGCATTACGATCCCATGAATCATTGACTTGATTGATGACCACCAAAGAATCACTATAAACAAGTAGTCGTGTGATGCCAAGAGAAACTGCTAGGCGAAGACCATGCAGCAGAGCTTCATATACAGCTTCATTGTTTGAGACCTTCCAAAAGATCTGCAAAACGTATTTGAGTTGCTCGCCCTTGGGAGAAATCAAAAGTACCCCGGCACCAGCACCTTCCAACTTGAGGGAACCGTTAAAGTACATGACCCAATGTTCTGAACGCTCAGTTGGAGTTGGGACTTGATTTTCCCGCCATTCAGCCATGAAATCAACCAAGGCCTGAGACTTGATAGCAGTGCGAGATTTGAATTCGAGCGATAGAGCACCAAGCTCTACAGCCCACTTAGAAATCCTTCCTGTGGAATCCCGGTTGTGCAATATCTCGCCAAGCGGGTAGCTAGTGACCACAGAAATCTTGTACTCGTCGAAGTAGTGGCAGATCTTCCGTGAAGTAATCAGAACTGCATAGAGTAGCTTCTGCATCGGAGGGTAGTGAGCCTTGGACTCTGAAAGAACTTCATCGACGAAATAATTAGGCCTCTGGACAGGGTAGCCATGGCCTTCTTCCTGCCGCTCAACGACAATAGCAGTGCTGACGACATTAGTAGTCGCAACAATGTAGAGCAAGAGCTCTTCATTGTGCAAAGGAGCTGTGAGGACTGGAGGCTTGGATAAGAACTCCTTGAGCTGAGAAAGAGCTTGATCAGCTTTAGTTGTCCATGTAAACTTCTCCTGTCACTTTAGTAACTTGAAGAAAGGAAGACCCCGTTCTCCAAGTCGTGAGATGAAGCGATTGAGTGATGCCATGCAACCAGTAAGCTTCTGGACATCTTTGATAGTAGTCGGAGCTTGCATGTTGGAAATGGCAGTAATCTTCTCAGGGTTTGCTTCAATGCCACGATGGCTGATGATGAACCCGAGTAGTTTTCCTGAAGATACGCCAAAGACACACTTATTGGGGTTGAGCTTCCATTGGTACTCGCGCAGTGAAGCGAAAGTTTCCTCAAGATCCGTGATGAGCATGGCTGGATCCCTAGTCTTGACAATGACATCATCCACGTATGCTTCCACGTTCTTGTGAAGCTGCTTCTTGAAGCACGCTTGGATAGCCCTTTGATATGTAGCACCAGCATTTTTCAACCCGAAGGACATTGTTGTGTAACAATAAGCACCAAACGGGGTGATGAATGAGGTCTTCTCTTGATCAGATTCCTTGATTGCAATTTGATGATAGCCAGAGTAGCAATCCAGGAAACAAAGTAGAGCACAGCCCACCGTAGAGTCAATGATTTGATCAATTCGCGGCAACCCAAAAGGATCCTTGAGGCAATGCTTGTTGAGATCAGTGTAGTCGACGCACATCCTCTAGTCAGTAGAATTCTTCTTTCTGACGAGCACAGGGTTAGCGATGTAACACCCCAGGTGTTTATTAAAGATAAATACCTCAATTAGTTGTGTTAATCAAGGTTAATTAGTTCCTAAGCATGTTTGACATGATCTTGACAACTTTTGCACTTAAACCCTTGGTCAAAGTCCAAATTCATGGTCAAATCCCTAGAGCTCCAAAAGGCTGATTTGGTTTTCTTACGCGTTCTCCAAATTTCACTATAGAAGTTCAAATTCTGCCAATATAAAAGTTCTTCGTTGTTTCCGGGAACACAACTTTCATAATTGATGGACATTCAAATTTTGAGTGTAAAATTGCCAAAAACTGAGTTGAAATTCCTGTGCGCAGTAAATTGGGGCCGAGAATTTCTGCAAGTTCATCACGTTTTTCCCGTCAATCCTTTCACCAAAACATAGGTCGCCCTTTGGGAAAGTTGTAGTGCTATAACTCATCTACAACTTCTATTTTTGGATATTTTCAACTTAGTTGCCACTTTTGGGAGTTTTGCAATTTCGAAAGTGTGCACATGAAATAGAAGCGGACGTCGCCGTCGCCGCGCCCAGCGCGCGCGCGATCCGCCCGCGCCGGCCACGTGCCGCGCACGCGTATCGCCGGTGTACGGACACACTGGGCGCCCCGCTGTGGACCCATACACGTCCTTGGTGGCTCCGCACTCCACCTCCACCGTGCGCCGCGCTCAGGCGCGGGTACGCGTCCTGGCAACGGGCCCAGCCGGCCACGCGCCACCGCGCGCAGAGCCGCGCTGCGCAAGCACGCATGCGGCGGGCCAGCTGGCCCCGCATGGCCTTAAGGCGCGCCGCACTTCTTCGTACGCGTCGTTCGCATGCGCGCTCTGCAAAAACGCAAAGCCACAGCTCGCCGTTGCCTCTGCTGTCCGCCACCGCAAGCCGTAAGCGCCGCCGCCGCGACGCCTCCTCTCGCGCCAAACCAAGGCCGCCCGGCTGCGCCTACTCCTCCTCCGTGTCCACCGCACCTTCTTCTGCCGCCCTACGCCCCACATTGCGCTGCCACCGCCGGAATTTCGAGCTCAGGCGGGCTACTCCCCTGCTCGACCGCCGCCGGTGCCCTTCCGACCATCTTAAGCCGAACCGCCGCCGCCTCAAACCTCCTACGCCGTCCCTTGGACGCATACGAGCCGCCACCACCATCCTCTGCCTCGAATTTTGCCGCGCCGAGCCGGAATTCGAGCTCCGGCGGCCGGCCGGCGGCCAGCCCGCCGCGGACGCACGACGGCACCGCCACCGGCCCGGTTTGCCCCTCCAATCGACGCGGGTGAGCACGCTAGGCACCCTAGGCCGCTCCCCCATCCACGGACGGCCGGCCAATCGCCGCCGGAGAGGCTCACCGCCGCCGGGGGGACCCGATTGCATCTTCCCCGATTATTCCAGGGTGTTTTCCGTAAAGTAAGGGCATATGTGCAATTTCCGAAACTTCTTTCGAGGACCCGGCTGTAAATGGATTAGTTAGGTTTTAGCTGGAACTTCGAAAAATATTTAAAAATAGTAGAAAAATCAGAAAAATGCAAATCCAATTTTGTTGATTTCCTAGTGAAGAACTCTACCTTTTCTAGAAAGGTTGTATAGGGTTTTTCTGTGTAGGTTTTGAATTAAAAATCAAACTCAGTTTGATGTGTTTTTAGTGTAGTTTAAAATATACACATGCTGTGGACTTGAATTTTGGATATGTTGCTCTTTATGGCATGTCTAGATTTGTGACCAAAGTTGGCATGTTTTTGATGTGTAGGTTTTTAGTTATGATTTATGTAAGCTTTATGCTAGTTAAGTTTGATGCTTTTTATAGCCCTTTAAAATAAATTTTATTTAAATCACCAGTACACCTCAGAACTTTGCCATGATAAATAACCCTTCTGGTGAAGAGGGTGTAATTTTAATAAATTGTTTAATAGGTGTTTTGGATTTAATCTTGTGTAGGATGAAAAATTAATAACTTGATTTATATAATAGGTCTACATGTGTGCCTTGGTCAGGAACTTGGTTTTAGCCTATTTGAGGTGTATGAGAAAGTTGAGATCAAAAAGTTTAGTAAATCTTTTTATATGAATTAATGGTGATTTACTAGGCTGAAACTTGTCTTTTTCATATGAATTAATTTATAAATGATCTTAAGCCAAATTTTGGTGTGTGAGCTTAGATTAGGTGTATCTTGCTGTGTGCAGAAGCTAGGAGTTATTTGATGAGTTTTTATTTTAATTTGGATTTAAAGTTGATAGGCTTGTTTTAATGAATTAATAAAAATAATTGGTAAATAAAGAGTTAAATTGCAAAACCATGCTATGTTTCTGTTTTAAGTTCACAATCACTACCCCTACTGTTTTTATGAAGTTGTTTAGTTGATTTGAGTGTATATGTGTACACCGTCACCGTTTAAAATGAATTAAATGAACTCCGCTCCACCCCACACACCCACTTTTATGGTTATGAGTAAAATAGATAGTTATAGATATATGTGGCCAACAAGAGTTGGTTAGGTGGTAATTTTCTCCCATCATAACCATAACCTAATGCATGTGCATATGTCGTTCGTGTAGAGCTCCCGGACGGCACGTATACGCTCGTGCAGGAGGACGAGGTAGCAGCGGAAGCTAACTACGCCGTAGTGCAAGAAGACCCGGGCCAAAGTCCGGAAGAGCCCAAGGCTGTTGCTAATTTAGAAGAAGGCAAGCACCGGAGTCACATATAACCTTTTTGGATTAAAACTCATACTCTTTTACTTTTTAGCATTTAATGTTACTTTGTGCATTTAAGTTTCAGGAGTTGCTTTGAAACCTAGATGCATGATCCTTAGGACTCCTATGCTCTTTTACTAGTATGTTAGGAACGCTAGTGCCATGCTTTAAGGACACGGTACAAGTCGAGTAATGACTCATTGCTCGTGAGATATAGGATGCTTATGTTGGAATCATAAGTTGGATAAACTGACTCGCTCATGTGGTAAGAGCAATGGGTTCGGTCTCGACCGAGTAGCATGGTGCTGGTCTAAGCTATTGAACGTACCAAGTGCTTGTCGGGAATGGGACCGGTAAGCCTAGTACCTAATGAACCAGTGCGGGAATTTTATTGCTACTAATCTTGAGATGCGTCTCCCGGTTCGCTACCGGTAGTGCAAGTGTGATTCTGGACGTGCCATGTTTGGGCGTACCAGTAAACCTTGTACTTAGGACTGTATCATCTTTTCCTAATCTGGGGAATGACGGGAACCGCTTGGTTGGGGTAGACACTGCACTTGGTCTACCTTCTTCCGTGTATCTTGGGTTTACCTTGCAAGGATATAAATCGATCGATCGTCGGTCACTCGCCGTTATCTGAGTCGGCTTGACCACTGGCTACCCCATGTTTATTTATGGAACATTTCGAATTAATATTGTTGGATGATTAATCTTGTTTGTACAACCATGTTTGCTTAGCTAGGTGCTTACCTAGAATGGTTAACATACTAGAACTTGAGCTAAAGTTTGAAAGTAAGAATCAACTCTTAGTTGCTTTTGGCAAAATAAACCCACCAGCCAAAAAGCCTTGCATGTCTAGCTGTGTCTTTTATTTTGACGGGTCAGTCTTGCTGAGTATTAGTATACTCAGCCTTGCTTTTGTTGTTGTTTTCAGGTAACCCCATCTGGCCTGGTTCTATTCCAGATGGTTGGGAGCTTGAATGGGAAAACGATGATGAGGAGTGATATGCATGGATGGCCTCCTGTGGGTATCATGCGTTTAGTTTAATTTCCGTTGTTTAATCTCTGAACCATGTTTACTTTTATGTACTCAAAACCTGGTTTGTAAAATTTAAGTACTTTTGGACTTTTATGTAATGAAATGATGTACTCTGGTCCCGTCTTCGTGTGGGCTTAGCGCATAATTCGATCCTGTGTAAGTGATTTACCGGGCATGCCCCGGTAGAGGCGACAGAATACTTCTTTATTATCGCTTATTGGCCACGTGGACCGGCTTAGGCGATAATACGGAATTATTTTGGGCGGTTCTGTCACAAGCGAGCCACTGCGGGTGAAAAACTTCCTTGATGAAGCCAGCCGCGAGTAGTTTAGCGAGCTCTTTCTTGATAGCAGCCCTGCGGTCGTCAGCAGTCTCTTGATAGCGAGTATCTATTTAGGATCAAGCTGTGCACTAATCATGGTCGTCTTGCTGCTATCACCAGCACCGAGGTCAATGGCTTTGAGCAGGACGTCACTAGACGGTGCAGGCTTGGTGTTGTTGTCAGTCTTCTCAGGAACCTCCAGCTCGCTCGGAGCAAGCTTTTTAGAGGCAGTGAAGACCTCCATCATTGCATTAGGTACTTGAGTAGTCGAGGTGAGTTCTACGGCTTCTGTGTCGCAGTCGTAGGAACGCTTCAGATCCCCTTGCAATGAAAGAACTCCCTTGGGGCTCGGCATCTTGAGAACCAAGTACACATAATGTGGGATAGCCATGAACTTAGCGAGACCGGGCCTGCCGATGATGGCATGGTAAGAAGTATCGAAGTCAGCGACCTCAAACTTGATGTACTCGGTGCAATAGTGATCCTTGGTCCCAAAGGTAATGGGTAGTACAACTGAACCCAAAGGAATAGCTGCGTTGCCCGGGATGATACCATAGAACGGTGAGTTGGTCTTGGTAAGCATATTGGTGATATCCAGGCCCATCTTCTTCAAAGTTTTGGCAAATAAGACATTGAGACCGCTGCCACCATCAATGAGAACCTTGGTAAGCCTGGAGCCTACCACCACTGGATCCAGAACGAGAGGATATCGTCCTGGCTCAGAGAAACTAGTCCATTGATCCGCTCTTGAGAAGGTAATAGGGGTTTCAGACCACTTGAGATAAGTGGGAACTGCTGGTTGGATGGACATAATCTCCCTGAGAGCTAGCTTTTGCATGCGCTTGGTTGGAATACCACCAAATATGACATTGACAGTATTGGAGGGGTTCTGAAACCCCATGTCTTTGTCTGTGTTAGCCTTCTTCCCCTTGTGTTTGCGATATCGCGGGTTTGGGTGCGTTGATTCGGGTGTGTTCTTCAACGCACGTCGAAGTTGGTAACACTGCTCTGTAGTATGATCACCCTCCGGGTGCCATGGGCATTTCTGCTTGGTCAAAGTTGCCCAGTGAGGATCATCTTCAGGCTTGGCGGTGGTTTCCATGGCAGCCACAGTGTTGTCGGGCTTGCACTTGCGATTGGGATTACTCGAGTAGTTATTCCCTTGGCGATTGCCCTGTTGTTGCTTGCCACTATTACTTCCTCCAGCGTTGTTGTTGTTGTTGTTCTGATTGTTACGAAGATGCTTGAACCGATTCTGAGCTTTGTCTTCCTCGTCTGCCCAGTGAGTGATCATCTCCTTGAGTTTGGTGATGTTGGCTGGGCGAGCACGACCAAAGTCTTGGAAAAGCCTATCATCATAGAAACCATCTTGAAAGGTGTATATGACTTCTTTTTCAGTGACATCAACAACAGTAGCCCTTTTCTCAAAAAAGCGGCGCATGTACTCGCGAAGAGTCTCGCCTTGTTTCTGCTTGATCAGGGCAAGATCCATCCTGGTGCCATGACGACCCAGAGAACCCGCGAAGTTGCTGGTGAAGCGGTGTTTGAGTTGTTCCCAGTTATCGATGGAGCCACGTTTGAGGGACTCAAACCATGTGAGGGGCTCTTGCTCGAGAACAAAGGGGAAATAGATACATTTAGTATCATCATTACCTCCGGCATTGGAGATGGACAGAGCATAACAGCGCAACCACTGCCTTGGATCTTGCTTGCCATCATACTTGGAGATGCCGTAGGGCTTGAACTTCTCCGGAAGAAACAGATCTTGAAGTCGAGCAGAGAAAGCAGGAAAAGAATCAGAGTCATTATCCTTTTGCTTCTCACGCTCAGCGCATCTGGCGTTGATTGTTGTGCAAGCATCGTAGCGAGAGTCTCCTGACTTGCTGTTGACACTGCCATCATCGCCCTTGCCCCTGTTGCTAGCTTCCGGACGTGTGCGATTAGGAGTAGGAGTAGTACGATGAGCACCCCCACTGCTGCCATGGTGACTAGGAGCACTGATATTCTGTCGTAGCATAGTATAGGCTAGTTCAGCCAGCTTTGCTACTTCAGCAGCCGCCCTGTCATGAGGCATAGAGTGACCGAGTAGATTGATCGCGTTGATAGCTTCCTCTGGAGTACGATACTCACGAGTAGCCACCGCATCCAGAGCCTCTTGAAGATTACGGGTAGGTAGAGCTTCCGCGAGTTCCCGACGAAGAGTTGCACGATCAGCATTGCGTTGGCGACGTGCAGCCTTGACCTCCGCGGTTTCATCAGTAGGAGCATTAGCAGAGAGTTCATCATCAGATACATCATCCGGATAACGATAATTGGAACGGTGCCCTTGCGGAGTAGATGCATCAACAACGAACACTTCTCGATGTGATGAATAAGTACCCGTACTCTGGATGAGCTCAGTATCAGTATCGTAATCAACAAGCTTGACGCCTTCCTAGAAGGGCAAGTTGTCGAGACAAGCGATAAAGCGCTCCTGATCATCCAGTGTAAGATCAGCAGGCACATGCTCAGGCCAGTAGACGAATCTACCCTCAGGTGTCGATGTGATCACCAGTCCATGAGCAGGGCCAGACAATTGTTGTACTTCAACAGAATTCGAACCATAGTCAAACTCGAACTCAGAAGAATTCGAAAAGTAGTCGAAATCGTCGTCCGAATCTGAAGAGTACTCGAGCACGATCTTCGGGCCAGGGCACATGAGGCGCTTTAATGCGGCTTGGTAAGCAGCACTGACATGGCAATGACCAAAGAGAGGTGGTGCTGGAATGTTATCCAAGCTGAGTGCAAGCTGTGAAGCCGAATAAGGCAACTCAGGCTGGATAAGAGGCGAAGTCGAGTTGTACTCGGACTCCGACTCGAGTTCTCTGAGCGGGTCAGAGATCAAAATTTCGCCGAAATTTTCGACAAAATTTTCCATCGAAGCTTGCGTAAGCGTCGAGGACTTGAGTTTTGACTCCGAAGTTGGCGCTAAAAAACGCAGGAACGATCCGGCACCGTCAGCAACGCAAACCTAGGAGCCGAAAACGAAGGTGTCGCCTTGCTGGAAAGCGACGATCGGCTTGATGGTGACGAGAGCCATCGAGTTCGCCAGTGGATCAATGACGAGATCCCCTACCTGGCGCGCCAACTGTCAGTGTTTTAGACACCGAGCCTACGACGAGGTACCCAAAGTAGTAGATTATGCGGTGGGGCTCGTCGAGATCAGGAACACGATGGTGAGACACGGGGTACACAATTAGACAGGTTCGGGCCGCAATGTGCGTAATACCCTACGTCTTGTATGCTGCGTGGCTCTGTATTGATTGCGTATATTTTGAGAGGGGTCCCTGCCTCGCCTTATATGCCACGGGAGGCAGGGTTACAAGTCAGATTGGTACAAGGGTACTATTCGAGTAGGACCCGGAGTAGCCTATACAAGATATGGAAAGCTATCCTAGTCTTAGTACAAGTCCTTGTCTGCCTTGCCTTGCCTTGTGGTCCACGGTACCAGCACCGTGGCCCACTAGTCGTATAGTCTAGGTGTACAGGAACTCATCTCCCGGGTATGGCCCACAATGTGTTGGTGGGCCCAGGGATGCCCGGTCGACAAAGGGGCTCACTTATGAACCATTCACACTTGCAACACCTCTCTCACTTTTAGTCTCAAGGCTAGGAGGTAGGCTAGAGTAGTTCTAATTCAGGTTCCAAGTCTACTTTGGGATCTAGGTATGAATTCTCTTATATCTTATTTCATTTGTATGACTTTGATCTACTTCAGTTATTTATCTATTTCATATAAAGTTGTGTTAGTATACATGAGTGATTTGTTCATGTGTTCTTCATCTGTTCATCATTTAGAGGCTCCTGTTCTTGATGAACAAGGCCTTTCGATCCACTTGACGGATGACTTTCACATGTTTCTAGTGTTTGTTCATAAGTTAGAGGCTCGTGTTCTTCGCGAACACGACCCTTTGATCCAGTTGAACAGACATAGGAAAACACGAATCCGTTTGTGTACATAACCTGGTTTGATCTAATTAGATGACATGATTGCGTTGTATGAAGTCTGTGCTTAAGCTACGGTACTCGGTGTAATTGGCTGGTTTATCTGGTGGCTTGACCTGGGTCACAATAGCCCGGGCCAGTCAAGTCCGGCTAACAACGTAAGCGTGGTGCTTGGGTTGCGTAGCTACCTTACTTATGAGTTTATCCCACGGTTTGTCTTGGGGTAGACCGCGGTAGTGACAGCCGTTGGTCCTCTGAAATCCCCCACGTTCGGATAAGCTGTAGGAGTCTAAAATATAACAACCGGAGTTGTGCAGAAGCAACGTGTGAGGTTATCTCCCCGTGGTACCTGGGTGCTTAAGTCAATATTCTTCAACGCTAGTGTATCTAACTCGTTCCTACCAGCTTTATGTGTATAGTACATAAGAACCTAGAACTAACTCGTATGTCGCCTCCTATGCCTAGGACCCCTTAGAGAGAGTGTGTGTGTGTGTGATCACACTACCCCTATTATCATATTTTACCCCTGCACTTGAGTGTCTGGTTTGTTTCCGTCTATGATCTATACTCATTGCAATAGAGTTGATCTTGTCATTCCGCCAATGCCTTCCTTGGATTCGATACCCTTTGGAATACTCCTTTGGGCAAATGCTACAATGGTACTTTCGTGCGCTTGCGGACTCCTGTAACGTTAAATGTTAAGAATTACCAACCAGCATTTCTGGCGCTATTACCAGGATGGGTTCCAAACCTGTTCTTAGGTGATTGCGTTAAGAAATGTCAACAGCAATATATATCAGATTCGAGGAAAATTATCTAGCAGCAAAGAAAGAAGTACCACTTGACTTTTTAAGCTCTAATCTGTATCCTTAGAGTCATCTAATTTTAGTAATCCCATCTTTGTGAAAGCATATGCCTCACAGCTAGCTAATTGGAAATAATTTAGTTCAATGCACAAAAGGAATTTTTTGTATGGTATGGCTTTTTTGCATGAATTGTATGTTTAAACTGGGCGTCATATATAATCTGATTAATTTGCAATGTATGGTAGATATGAAAAAGTACGAAGGAGAACACTTTGATGTAAACTAAGGAAAACTTATTGTTGCATTTTTTTGTTAAAGGCTATGGAATGCGATCAGATGGGCAGTCTTGGAGAAGAGGATTTTCTTTATTTTATTTTGTCTGAAACTTTTGGATTTGTCAAATATTGCAGGTCATGGTGGACTATTATGACTCAGGCGAGGACATAGTGCCTTCATACTCGCATGGGAGCTGTACAAGGTTTGAGGTTGCCCTGTATTCAAGCTGCATACATGGGTGGTACATGTGAAATCTATAGAATGTTATAAAAAAATGCTTTCAATTCTGGCAGCAAAAATAGGCAATTTAGTTAGTGGTATATGTTTGTTTTGGTATACACGAGTGGTTCCATTCAATGCAGTTAGCAAAAATAGACAATTTATGTGTATTTTTTATACATGAGTGGAACTTTTCTGTGTTTTTTTAGTATACATGAGTGGTACCTGAAGGGTACATGTCATTAGTAAGAAAACTTTAATAAAATAATAGCATATTGGTGTAAGTACCTTCGGCAATAACGAGGTACTGGCAGGGTACCTTTGCCGGTATGGTATTGTTTAATATCCTTTTTATGTATGTTCTTATTTTTATTATACCGTGCAATGGTGTACTACTGCTCATTGTTTACTTTTTTTTATTATGTCATGCTTTCAAATTTTGAAACTGCTACGTTTTCAAATTTTGAAATGCATTTGTCGGATCAGCACTGCTTCGTCATCATGTACTCCATATAAATCTTTTTTTCTACCCATCTGCACTATGCACGTGTGTGGACAGAAACATGTATGCGCATGCGGACAAAAGTGTTGTCAGTTTTTCATCAACTTTCCATCAAATCGTTCTGCTATCTTTGCGCACACGATTTACATAAAAAAAAACAAAGCTACACAAATTCCCGCACCAGATCAAAGCACCGAATTGATCGAGCACCGAATTGATCGAGCTGCAGCTAGAAGGAGTAAAACGTACTTTTCCCTTTTCATTGTTTTTCCTTCGCGCTACGTACCAGGCCCGCCGCAATGGCATGATGATGCGCGCGGTCACGGGCCGTTGTTGCTATCGGCAACTAGCCCCAACCGATAAAAGTACACCGATGCTTTGCTCGTCGGCCGCGTATATATCAATGCCAATGCGTGTGTTGGGAAGGTTCCAGAAGAAACACCCACCAGCACATGATATCAGTTGGCTCGATGGAGCTAGAGGACGATGCACACAGCTAGCTGAAGCTGCAGGGATGCATATGCACCGTGTCATTGTTCCGGTGGACGGTTCAAGATGAGGCCCCGGTCAAGTTTGCGTGCATGTTGCAGAGCAACAGGGGTCACTGCATGCACCGGTCCACCCCTCGGGTCTCACACTCACTGATGCATTTTTTTCCCCTTTGCAATCTGTAAAGTTAGCAACAGTAATCGCCCTTCATATGCAACGGTTCAACCGTGATTTTGAGCCGAAGGTTTGGCAAAAACACGGACCCTGAGCAAAAGCGTGCTGGTCCGGTCTCGATCCGGTGGTCGTCGTCGAACTCGTAGTCCTCGCTCCCGATCTCGCCTTCGTCTCTCCCGTGTTCTCCCGCACCACGCCACGCACTCTCTGACACATCGGTGTCATGAGCTGTGCGGTGCGGGCGGCCTGCGAATCACGCGGAGCGGCGGCGGCAGCCGTCAGGATGAGATCTCTCAGAAAGTGAGCCAGCGAGGTGGCGACGTTGGGTATGTTTAGAAGTCCAACTTCTCCTAAAATTCACTATGTAAAAAGAAAATTTTCCATTACATCAAACATCACATCAAAAATGTTGACACATGCATGGAGTACTAAATGTAGATGAAATCAAAAACTAATTACACAGTTTGGATGTACTTTGCGAGACGAATCTTTTTAGCCTAGTTAGGCCGTGGTAGGACAATATTTACCACAAACAAACGAAAAGTGCTACAGTGCTTTCCAGTTCGGAACAGTGCTTTTCAGCTCAAAATCCGTGCAAAATCCAGAATTTTACATCCCACCAATTCCGGGAACTAAACACACCCGTTGTTACCTTTCTCCTGGCTTCTTTTTTTTTAGAAAACCGGGATTATATTTCATATATATCTCAGATGGTTTACATCCCAACACTTACAAAGACACCCTTGAAAAACATGAAAATTACAACCATGCTCTTGCAAGCTTCTCCCGGCTGCTCTCATCGCCGACGGCTGGAACAGTGTCGTTGAAGCCGACCATCCTCCCGACGAAGAAGCACAGATTTTGAGCAGCACCCAGAGCGGCACACCGGCAACACCGACGCACACTTTACTCGCTGAACGAACAGGCCTAAAAACATGGCCGAAGGCCATCACATCGCCGGAGAAATGGATATCTGACGCCTCAACTGTCGACAGCCCCAAATCGCCGAACGACGAAACACCCCAGAGGGGAGGGAAACCACCAGAGGTGGGAATTGAAGACCAACCCGGTTCGTCAAGTTGGTAGAACATACCTCCCAATATTTTCACCGGTAATCGATGCCGACGCCGGAGAAGACACAGGAGGGACAGAAGACTCGCCAAGATCCAGAGCCTGAAGACCCCAAATCCGACGAGAATACCCTTTATTCTCCATGGATCGCCGCAGGAAGAAAGAGCTTGAGCAATGCCGACTCCGTCGCCGGATCCTCCATCACCGCCCTTTCCGACGCCGATCCAGGTGAGCAAAAGAACCGGCGGCCAACGAACAAGCCTCACCGGTAACCCTAACCCTACTACATAGCTAGTATATACAGGGGAGACGATCCGCCGCCGATTCAACCCGTCATCCTCTTCCTCCTCCGCCGACGAGGCCGCCGGAGGCAAGGACGACGGCGAATCGACGGAGGAAACGCGAAGTCGCCTGGGAGTCGCCGGTCTCTACTGTGGAAAGGGGAAAGAAGGATCGCGAGACTTCCGGGCTTCTTCTCTGCCGGGGCAGGCAGACGGCCAGCCGCCAGACGGGGAGATGGCCCATTGGCATTTTGGCAGCGCAGCATTTACGGGCTGGCCGGCCCACGAGCTAGCTGCGCAAGCCGAGCCGTCCTTTGTGGAGCCTTGTCACTGCTAGACCTGAGCATTTCACGGGCCGGGCCGGGTTCGGGCCGGGCCGGGCCGAAAAAAAATCTGGGTTTTTCGGGCCGAGAAAATCCTGCCCATGACTGTCCCATGGGACGTGTCGGGCCTCAATTTTCGGGCCGGGCTCGGGCCGGGCCCGGGCTTGGGCGGGCCGCCCGCGCACTTTATAGTGTAAAAGAGCTAAAAACAGCATTACGGGCCGGGCTCGGGTCAAGATTTTTTTTCGCGGGCTCCAAGATCTCTGCCCACGCCCGTCCAGTAAGGTCCGTGGGCGGGCCTGGCGCGGGCCGGGCTCAGGCCGGGCCGGACCGGGCCAAAAATGCTCAGGTATAGTCACTGCCTTTCTGGCTTTGCCAGCTCAAGGTGCATACTTGTGGAAGTGATTATTATAGCTGTTGTTACTCCATGCATGATGGGTAAATGACTATCTGCCAAGTGCCAACTCTTTGCCATGTGTAATTGTGTATGTGTGTTTATATCCACTGTTTTCACATGACAGGCTGGATTGCGAAGTTTAATCATATGATGAACACAATAGTGCAGTCCATGTCTTTTTAGAAAAAAAAATCACGATATCTACAATTAATGGTAGTGATGTGATTACCATGTTAGTTTGTTACATGAACCAACCGGGATAAACCCATTATCTTGGATGCAAACTCACTCTCACGTACACACACGTACACCTTCGAAATAAGGAACTGGCAGATCTTAAGATTGACGAAAGCCACAAAACAATTCACAAACAACGATCATCATATCTACTAGGCCACCACGCCAGAATAATATCATCAATTCAATAGTCCATGAAATAAGTCAAGAATAATACGAGCACCCATGCTAGTATAGGACTCAAACATAGTGGACAAGTTTCAACACATAATATCCTATTATAATGGGTTTTGTGCTTAATTGTTATAATACAGTCGTTTCAAATTATATATATTAAGTTCTGTCCTATACCCAAAAAAAGGTTTTGTCCTAGGTCAAAATATCTAACTTTGTACAAATTTGTAAAAAAATCTATAATATCAAATAGATGTACTATCAATGTATACTACATGGTGCATCTAATTAAACTAATTTTATTCTATATATAATTGCATATTTTCATCTTAAAACTTGGTCAAAACTTGATTTTTTTTTACTTCAAACAAAACTGAAATGACTTAAAATTTAGAACAAATGGAGTAGTCGTGTTCTTTACATGATTTTTACGACCGCTCTTCGTTTATATATAAAACGATTGCATAAAGGGTCCCAGTGCACTATAATGTTCCCTAATGCAAACTCCAATACAAGCTATAAACCGGTTCTATAGAATTTTCAACAATCGCATGCAGGCTATAACTCACACAAGAGATAGCCTTTGTAAAATTATTTATCCTTCATAGCAAGCAGTTTTTTTAAGGAATAACCTGCATATATTGTAACATGCACATTATTGTTTTCCTTAGACGTGAATATGCACAATTTTGAACCATTAGGAGACATGTGTCATTGATGTGTGTTGTACTTTTGATAGGTGTAGCGGGTTCTCCCGTATAAATACGCACGTATGCTCCTCACTGAGCTTATTATTCCCATCCAGTTATTATTAGTTGCACCAGTATTCTCCTACCACTCTCTGGGTTTTACACTGTGACGCCATGGCATCCAAGGCCTTCCTCCTCGTCGCCCTCGTCCTGGTCCTCTTCACGGCGGCCAACGCCTGCGGCGGCGGCTGCCCGACGCCAACGCCACCAACGCCGACGCCTCCTTCACCGACACCGTCGAGCAAAGGCAAGTGCCCCAAGAACGCGCTGAAACTCGCGGCGTGCGCCAACGTGGCCGGCCTCGTGAGCGCCGAGGTCGGCCAGCCGCCCGCCGAGCCGTGCTGCAGCATCCTCGGCGGCCTCGCCGACCTCGAGGCCGCCGCCTGCCTCTGCACCGCCATCAAGGCCAACGTGCTCGGCATCACCCTCGACATCCCGGTCAAGCTCAGCCTCATTGTCAACTACTGCGGCAAGAGCCTCCCCAGTGGCTTCATATGCGCTTGAGCTTGAAAGCTATGCGCGCATGCAACACGCACGCACGCAGGAATACAGCCAGTGTTCGTTCGTGAGTGCATGCTGCATGCATCGCATTTATTTTCACTGATTTTTCTTTTGTCTGCTTGCTTTGCATTGTCTGCCCGGTGGTTCTGATTGTAGAACCACGGACGGATCAACAATAATGTTTGGGTTGATTGTTTGTGTTTTGCCTTTTTCACCTTTTCCATCCTTTAATTCCTCCCTCTAATTGTGGCCATGGAGATTTTCTTCTCCAAGGTCCAAGCTAGGAAATGCATATGCATGTAATCTATTTTAGTTTTTAGTGTGCTGTGTTTATCTCATTGTCGTAATTGCTTTTAGTTGATTCCATGGATTAATGTATGTGTACTCCAAGCAAAAGTTTGAACGAGCAATGGTTAATTTTCGTTATATATGTTGGCATTAACAAAATATGACATTTATCATATCCCTATCATAGTGCCGTATTTATTTTAAAAAAAGTTACAAATGTAGTAGTCGCTCATAAAAATGTATATGCACACTCGCATGTAGTATAAAACTAAATATCTCTCTCTCCCTCCCTCCCTCCCCCTCTCTCTCTCACACACACACCCTACGTCCCTACCTTTACAAGCACACCTTCTGAAGATTGGTACGGCAAATCTTAAAATTGGTGAAGTAACCACGAGAATCTCATTATCAACGGATAAGTCCAGCTCTCATTGGATACATGCAAATATGAGCACTTGCGCTGATCCTATAACTATAATCCAAGTAGACATAGTCGATCTACCGCAAGGAACCTACACACAATTAGCTTGTGGTGCTCCACTCGAAGTAAAATTAATTAATTCATGGAGTGGAAAACCATGAATGGATGAAAATATGATATATTCTTCTTCTCACCCCACTTAAAATTTCCTTAACGACGACGCACATATCTAAGGCACACATATTATATTACTGACCAGGAGCTAGCGGATGGAAACAAGGGGTGGTTTACGTTTCATCCTCCCCATCTTCTTCCTTCCTCCTCTGTATCTCTTCGTAGGAACTCACTAGACGCGTTCACGGGATGTCATCGCGAGATGCCTGACGAACATAAGGAACGTACATATGTGACAAAGCCAGGCGTGACCGGCCCAACGCACCACGTCGATTCACCAACCTCTAGCTCGTCCTGCTGAAGGAGCGGCGGGACCACCGGACCAGCAGGCAAGGTGTACTCCGTACTGCCTACTGGTGGGCGCGCAGCCGCACAGGCCATAGCATATGCCCATAGAGCTCACAGCTCATCATCAGCTCACCGACCCCAACCCGGTAGTGAGCCCCGGCCTATCAGCACCGTACTACCGGCACGCAGGAATGCAGGATAGGAACTCGATCAGAGATTCAGAGCTAGACGGCGGTGAACACAAAACGCCCAAGAACCATCAGCGCCAGTGTGTGTGTGCTTCAGTGGCCCCTGCGCTCAAGGCCTCTGCAGAGCACAGATCGACTTGGCTCGTCGTTTCGGAGCCCGTGACCGCGTGCGGGGCCCGTCCGGCATGTCTGGTGCCTACCGCCGCGCGGCGCCGTGGCAAGCCATGACCTTGACCGTACCCTACTAGGTTTGCGCCGTCGCCGTGCCTGGCCCGTGCGTGGACTGGTCATGCGCCGCCGCGCTCGGAGCTAGAGCAAGCGCCGCCGCGCGCGGGTGCGCGGTCGTCGGCATTCCACTTCTACCCTGCGCTCAGCTCAGCCAGGCCAGCAACAGCCCGGATCGGAGCCCGCGCGCTGGCCGGGTAGAGGCGGCCAGGCACTGCACGCATGTGGACGTGATTAGATGATGGGATCTGCGTGCTCGGCACTGTTATCTCTGCTACGGCACTACGCCCCCCGTGACTTGGTCCGGTCCCGCGCCGCGCGTACCTCGACGGCGCGGTGTCGATCGTCCGCCGATTATCGGCTGGGTTAGATAGCCCGCGCCAGATATTTGTTCTTTGGAGACTTGGAATAGTTTTCTTCCTGGTTATCTCATCGTCGTTGCGTAGCCCGTGCCAGATATTTGTTCGCGCAAGCGCAATGGTAATGTCGGTGCTACTAACTCCATTTTTAAATATATGACGTTTAACTTTCTTATCTTAAATGTCATATATTAAAGGACGGAGGGAGTACAAGATTATCTTTGGATGTTGAGTGAGCGAGGCACAGTTTTTCAAATAAAACAATTGCGACGAGTGTGATTTTTCTCTCTCGAGTCTCGATTGATGCTGTTCAGTATAACACTAGTTGCCGCTTGAGGTACTTTGTTATTACGTTTACGCCACTTAACCAACTTATAAACATATTATATGTCAAACTGAACTTGGCGGGTTAGTGTAAAAAAACAACTTGTATAGTTCTTTGAATAAATCTTGCGACGAAAAAGGTGTCGCGTTGATTCATCTAAAATGCAAAACAACGCTTCAAGTTACGTTTCCATCCATTCTCTTTTGAGTAACATTTTTTTATAAAAAGATCAGATTTCATTAAAATATAATCTCTTTTACAACTGAGATCGCCTCATTGTAAAATAAAATTACATTCAAACACCCACCAGGTCTTTCTTTGCAAGCAGAAGGAAAAAGTCTGTTTTACCTCCCTGAACACAACACCAAGTCCACGTTTCCTCCTCAGACCGGAAAACCGGGTGAACTACCTCCCTTAACTATCAAAACCATTCAATTTACCTCCCTACCCTTGTTATAAGCGGTTTTCGTATCCGGTTTTGTCATTTTCAATTAAACATAAATCTGGTAAATACTTAATGAGGTTATTGAATCACGAAAAATATCTCTAAGCTTTTAAAAATTTTGAGAAAAATCCTAAAGATGGAATAAGAGCAAGAAATCTAAATAAAACATTTAAACTTGTGAAAATGTCTATTAGATTTAGATTTAACTACATAAAATTACATCTTGAATACTTCACCGAAAATGCATTCAAAATTAATATGTTACATGCATGATGGTTGTATTCATGTTGACTTCATTTCGTGCTTTTATTTCTAAAAAATATTTCAGATGCGATTACAAAATTTTATGATGATTTAAAATTTTTTCAACATATTTTCATTTTTCTAGAGCTACAATTAAATTTTAGAAAATTATATAGACATTTTTGCTAGTTTTTAAATATTTTATTTAGATTCTTGTGTCCCAATCCATCTCTAAAAAATTTCTAACAATTTTTAAAACTTAGAGACAATTTATGTGGTTTAAAAAATATTTATAAAATTTATTTTTAATTGAAAAGACAAAACCACTTTTGAAAACCGCTTATAATCTGGACAAGGAGGTAATGTAAACAGTTTTGAAACTTGAGAGAGGTTGTTCACCCGGTTTTCGAGTCTGGGGAGGAAAGGTGGACTCGGTGCTGCGTTCAGGGACGTAAAACAGACTTTTTCCCAAGCAGAATGATAAGGTAAACACGGTTGCATGGGCCAAATTAACAAACCTGGACCGGGATTTATACAATTGGGCCAACAGCCCTCGGTTACTATTTAATTGGGCATTTTCACAAAAGGGCTTTATTTGAGCCCAATAGAAATGCTGATTATCTTACCAGCCCATATCACTATATCAGCATCAAAGTCAGCTAGCCCGCGAGAGGTCAGGACTCAGGACTCGACGCCTCCGACGACGCCCCCACCGCCAGGTCCGGCGACCATGGGCACCGCGGCGGTCGACCTCGAGGCGCGTCAGCTCCGCATCCTTGGTCGAATCGCGGACCTCGAGCTCGCCGTGCAGCAGCGTCGCCTCGGGGCGCTCTCCATCTCCGCGGCGGCCCCGGAGGACGGTGAGGCCGAGGCGGGAGCTACGGAGGCGCGGCTCTCGGCCCTCCTGGCCGCGCGCGGCGTGCGGGACTTCGCCTTCCGGCGCGTGCCCGCGGACTACTACGACCGCCCCCTTGAGGAGCGCCGCGGTCTCCTCCGCGCCGACTCGGTCGCTCAGCTCTGCAAGAGCATCGTCATGGTACGAGGTGTTCCCTTTCTATTTCCTTAAGACATTCATCGAGCACGCCTGCCTAATTGCCCTACAGTTACGTTGTTGTGGCGTTTTGTCGAGCGATTGGTGCGTTCATGCTGTTGGTCGATTTAGGCAAGCTGCATCAGGTTGTTAGTAGCATGTGGAATATGAAGGAAATGGTGTCCAGATTAATTGCTTCTGGATTGTTAAATTAAATGGTATACGATCTGTATTGTAGGATGGAAAAATGCTCGTAATAATCAGATTTTTAGACGACTACTACTACATTACAGTCGATAAGACTCTTGTTATCTTCTATTGTTCATAATGTTCTGTACCACTCTATGATTGTACTAATATGTTGGGTGAGTGTTGTTGGAGTTGACTTTACAGGAAGAACTGCTCTCGTTTTGTGTTTTTGAAATCCTACAGTTCTAATAATAGCTGTACAAAGGATAGGATGATTTACCAATGATATAGGGTTCTTTCTATGAACAATGAAATGCACTTTGAGGGTTGCATCAGGCAAATAGTAGTGTTGAATTTGTATGAACTAGTGTTGTTGGCACAATTGTTAGTTGTCCACGGTGTAACAATTATGAGTTCTTCTAGTTGTTGGAATGGTAATTATAACTCTTTAGGTGCTTGGTGGAGAATAAGCAGTAGACTGGTAGTGGAAGTATGTTCTCCTAATCTCCTGTAAGATTCAAATAAAGGACATAGCAGCTGTTTGTCATAATTTCATTGCACATAGGCTGATGTGCTAAGTTTAGGATTTGTAGGCTGGTGAATATATGTACTACTCCCTCCGTCCCTTATTGATGGTCGTCCGGAAAACGTGTCTGTGAGGGGAATCACTGTTTTTTGGCGACCAACAAAAAGGGACGGAGGGAGTATGTCATAAGCAATGACAAGTTGGTAACAAAAAAAAAATTTGTGGTGTTCCTAGCTTAGCGGATTTCGACCACCAAGTATATCAGAACTTCAGAAGAATTGTTAGTATATATGTTTGTGCCTTATGGGATTATTTTAGCTTTAATCCCACTTATTTGTGCACATATAATTGATTTAAAAAAATGATTGGTCTTAGGGTTAGGGAATTCTACACCCTTTGAGAATCAGAGATGCAATCTGAACAGTAGTGGTTAGTTCACTGCCTATCAGCTTCAAGTACTTGAAGAGATGGGTGCTATTTTATCTTGGAAGTGATATGTGTAACCATTTACTTCCTAAGTGTAGAAGCGTATAACTACAGGTTATGGCCATGCCTCAAAATCCGACAATAATCTTTCTTGATCAATAATGAATTCGTCCTTCGCTTATTAGGTGAACACCCAAGCTGCTGCTGATGTTGTTGACTGCAGCAATCCAAAAAATTCAAAATACTATGTTGTTGTTGTTCAGGTAAGCTTTAAGATACCAGAGTACCATTCTGAATTTATGACCTTGTACCTATGTTGAGAAAATGTATATTCTTGCAGTATATGGCACGGCTTAATGCTGAAAACATCAAGAACTTCCTGTACGAACTAAATGAGAAGCAAATACCCAAAAAGAGATTTAACAGTAAGATTCTTTACAACATAGTTGAAGTTCTTTTTTTTTTGTGTGTGTAGCTGTTGCGTGTATGATGCTCCCTTTGGTTTTTAATAAGAAATATGTGGCTTAGATTCCTGTCTTTCTGACGGTGTACGAACTAAATGGAGTGCATCCACACATCGTATCTCATTTCCTGATGCTATGCAGCAGCTAGGACAGGAACTATGTCCTAGACCCCTCTATTTGTTGTCTCCACATAGAGCTCCTCTGTTCATATACAGGGAGTTCTTCTAAACATATATTGCCGTCATCAAAGATGTAGAAACGTACTAAATCTAGATTGCAACGAGCTTATTGCAGTGGTATTACTGAAGAATGGAGAGCCTTAACCTTGATAATGAAAAGATGTTAGATATAACTTCCACTACGGGCAAAGTTTCTCCGTATTCCTAGCCAGATTGCAGGTTGTTCTTCTGCCCTTAACTTGATTGCTGTTGGCGCTGTCAGGAACTGACCTAAACCTGCTGCCAGGCCAAGTCGCCGGTTCTACTGATTTCTGAAACAATGATGCACGCCATACTTTATATATCTGCTGAAAGAAATGTGCTTCTTTTGCATTCTGGACATTTTCATTGCCTGCGTACTAATAAGCATTGATGCGCACCATAGCTTAAGCATTTTGAATGGCTGATGGCCTACTATTGCTGTCATCTGAAACCGACCTTGCTGTTTACTTTTCTAATGCAGTGAGGTTGGCACCAGAAGAGGAGTCACAGAAGCTTACTGGGTTTGTGCACAACGCTGTCACGTGCATCGGGATGGAAACAGACATACCGGTAATGTAAATTTGTGGTTACATTGAAGCTACGTTGAAGGATGTATATTGCAAAGATACTGCCAGAAGATTCAACTTAAAATTGAAAGATTTATTTGCATATCCATACATGACATTCTGTACTTAACATATTATTTAGCTGTCTAATGCTACAGTCCTACTCACGTTACATAAGAACAAATGGCCTTACTGATTAATATATAGAAAAGAAAAATGTACAAAGAAGGTAAAAAGAAAGTTACCAGGAATCTAGCCAATCACTAATACTAGGGAAATAACTAGCTTTGGCTCTGTGGATAACATTTTGTCAACTTGTTGCTTTTGGTAGATTTTTATTTAGTTGCTCAAAATGTACGTCTTACGAGTGAACGTATAAAATTAGCAAGTTACTTGATGCAAAAGCTTCCTCCTCCTCAGGTTATCATAGATGAAGCTATCACCAAGTTGGATGAGGGGTTCTTCTGGTTGGGTGGCGGAGAAGTTGACCTCAAGCTCGGGTTGCGTACCTCACAATTCCTAAGTGCCTTTAGTCCATTCGTGGTGAAATGCAGCTGATGATAATCCGCCACGGAAGATAAGCTTCTGATCCATTTGGTTCTACGGAGCGTCTGTATGCATCACATGGAGGCACGGCACAAGTAGATTTTGCTTGGATCTGGGGTTGGGATGTCTGTCTTTTTTGGAGCAGGCTATTCCTTCCAGTTGCTCCCCTTGCATTGTTTACAGCTGATGGTTGGTAAGATTGATGTGGAGGGGACATTCTTGGGAAGATTGAGATATTTGCCACAACTAGCCATATAATAATACTCTTTGTTCTTTGTGCCTAAAATTCATGTTGGGTACTGGTATGGGTACCTAAGAAATAGGAGTTACATGGTTTACTCATGGTAATTCATCAGGAAGCTCAAGTGACAATAAATTTCTGTTGTTATTTCATCATCTTATTGAACGATAAGCCAAGATCGTATATGTTGTGCACCCGGCATCAGGGATGGGCAACAGAATGATTTGGGTCGCAACTTTTACAATAGTGAAGCAAGAAATAGATGAGTATCACGGACTCACGGAACACGAATGCATGGTTGACTAGTTGTGAATGGTATTCATTCAAAGTTTCAAACATCCGATTCTCGATTTCTCTATACAAAAGCACAAGATGTGCTGAGATCAGGCAACTGAAGACTGCTAACCACACTGTATATGTGTATCAACTGACTAGGAAAGAGGCGAGATAGACTGACAAGCCCCCTGTTTCGTCGCTTATCTGCTTGATGCACTCACTCAGTCACTTGTCAGTGCTACCTGTTGTGAACTGCCGGTGCTGGGTGAGCATCCAGGTAGTCCATGGCTACTAGGGTTTCTGCGGTGTAAGCTGTGGTCGTGTTCGATCCTACTATTAGCTCGCTGTTCGACTCCACTCCTAGCACCGACCTCTCTCGCAATCTCCACCTCACCTACACAGCAGGATAGAAAAAAGGTTTTCCTATATCATTTCCTGGAAAATTCTCTCGAATGCCAATTGCTACATATGCTACACATGTTGGAAATGCATACATGCTGCATACCTTCATCCCTTCTGATCTTTCTCTCAAAGAACCACGGCAAGAATCACCTGAAAATCAGACGACTGTCCATGAATAATGACCAATCAATCAAGGTTTGATGTATCCATGTTTCGCTCGATATAAAATATATTACGGTTAACGAGCACTTAGTCAATTTCAAGCATGCACACACAGATGAATATGTCACCTAAAGGCCAATAAAACAAGACAGAAGACCTATCTAAAGTGCAAAACGAAGAAATATTTAAGGGATAGCTCTACATTAATTAGAGTCACAGAGCATGTGATACATGGCAATTATCTCATCAGTTGTGATGAGGAGTGTGGGTTCTAGGTTCAGCGTAATCCATATGGATTCCCTGGTCGTCCTCACGCCCATGACGAAGACGAGCTCGCTGCCGCAAAGCCCTAACGACATGCCTAGCATTTCTAACTACTGAACCTGATGATGCCATTTCCTTGTTCGCCCCAATCACTGCTTCATTGTCCATCGACGATGTATCCATGTTGCTTCCAGCTGGAACCTCCGATGAGGATCTCATCTTCCCTTTAGAAGCACCACCATCATCTATCACACCCTGTGGAAAGAAAATGAAGAGGGTATATATATATATAGAAACCATTACGTATATATATTGATTAAGAGAAGTAGAATTTGACCGAACGGACAATCTAGTAAATTCCACGGAGTGATTGTAGTTAAGTTGTGAATTAGATAGGTTACCTTGGGTGGCGAGGAACAAGCTCCAGGCAGCATTCTTGAGTAGTCGGTGTTACCATGGACACGAAGATGGCGAGCTTCGCAAGAGTTAATGTAAAGAGTGAGGATGAACGCAGCTATGAGGACAGTGGTTGTGGTGCTTAGCTTTAGCTGCCCCTTAAGAGCTAGGGTAGAGCTTGGGCTAAACATGGAGGAGTGGTGTGGTTGCTTGTAGTGATCTCTTAGAAGACATGGATAGGTCAGATAATACGGCATGGAGGGAGCTAGGCACAAGAAGGATGCAAGGTATCAGAGAGGGTTATGTGTTTTGCGGCTCAACCTATATATGCTTTGTACCATCTTTCCAGTGGGAGGTAGAATGGGGAGAAAGGGTTTATAACTAGATCGGTTTGACAAGGTGTCCATTGGGTAAAAATATATACCCGTGTGTTTGGTTGAAGAGCGGGGTGAGCCGGGTTGGAGCGGACCCGTCCCAGCAGCTGTTTGGATGAAAAACGAGAGGGTTGGGTTGGCTCCAGCAGAGAATATTCTACCTAGATGCGGGTTGAACTCGTCCTCCGAAAAATGGCGGACGGAGCCGACCCAGCTGGGTTCCGTCGCTCGCTCGGGAGGGCGTTTTCTCTCCGTCTGTCGCTCGCTCCCCGACCCCGCGCCACCCGTCCGCAACCTCGCGGCGCCCGCTCCCCGACCTCATGCCGCCCGTGCTCCCCGACCTCGTGCCGCCCGCTCCTCGACCCTGCGCCGCCCGTCTCCGACCGGCCCGCCCGCGGTGCCCGCGACAAAGGTCGCCCCCAGCGGCTCGCGCCTGGGCGCCCGCGGCGGAGGTCGCCCCGGCGGCTCGCGCCCGCGGTGGATCCAGCGCGGCTGGGAACGAAGGAAGAAGGAAGAAGGGCAAAAAATTAATTTTGTTTATGTTGTAGGGTTCCTGATGCAAAAGTGTTAGAGAGAAGATTTTACAAATCTATGCTTGATTGATTTCAAATTTCAGAGTTCCTGATGAAAAGTTCCTCACTCACGATGTTAACTTGCCATCCAATCCGTTTTTCCAATACCTTCAACCAAACATCTGGTGGGTTGGCTCCGTCCCTAAAATCAGAGATGCAACCAAACACTGAGTGGGTTGGCTTCGTCCCAAAAATAAGGGTTGGATCCAACCCAACTCATTGATCCCACAACCAAACACACGGTACAAATACAGAAGGTATTGGGGGTGATTTTATAATATATAGAGTTACTGATGAGGTGTACCCCGTCAGAGGGGTCTTCATGTCAAGTTGGCTAGCCAAGACATGCACCTAGCTGTGACCTATCCAAATCTGTATTCTGCATCTGCAGCAGTGCAGCCTATGTTTTTGCATATGGTTAGTTGGAATAATCTATGCACTCTCGACCTTACTTTGTGTTTCATTCAGCTGAGGTTTGTGATGAAGTTCATTGGGATCAGCGCATCAAAAGCAAGGAGAGGGTTCTCTTCTCTCGCCGTCGCCGAGGCCCAAGGGGCAAGGGCCACCACTGCACGCACCATGCATCCTCACCAAGCTCCGCGTGTTTCTTAACACTACCTGTCGTACGAAATTTACAAGATCTCTCGCTGGTCGAGGCAGGGAAGAGCGCGGATCGAGCCCATCTACTCAACCGCACATGAATGTCTCGGTCCGTCCGTCCCCGCACTTGAGGCACCACCGCGCATAGATTTTGTGGGAGGCCATGCGCGTCGCCATCATGGCACGCAGTGCGATCCACTGTTTCGGCAAGCCTTGGAGTCGGTCCGTATCATCGAGACGATTAACCTATCGGGGCTTCCATCGCCTCGATGTGACCAAGTTGGCATTCGTAAGGCCGTTTTTTATTATTTTATTTACTCGCTATTTTCATTCTGTTGCAGAGATGGTAGCTTCGGTTGATCGATCTCGTCGACACGGACATGATGAACTTGAGTGCTTAAAACAAGGCTTTTTTTTTTGGCTTGCAGTGCAAAGTTGTTTGCGCGTATTGATCGACTAGAAAGAAAGGAGTGTGTTGGTCTGAAGCCGTCTGAACTGCGAAAGCAAACGAATGTGGCTACTGGCTACTGCACAGTAGTGCGTACTACACATACACTCTCGAGACTCGAGAGTCGAGAGTGTGTGCAGCGCCGATCGCCGCGCGTGCCTGCCTGGCGGCGTCGGAGAAAGCGCCTGGGCTGTGGCGCGCGCCTGCCCCGCCGCCGTGTCGGCCGCGCGCCCGCACCCGCTCGCCTGGCCCTGGCGTCCCCGCCGCCCGCGCTGGCCGCTCCCCGTTGTCGGCCGGCGCACGCACCACCACACCCCCTGCGCCCTGTCGGTAGTCGCGTCCGCTCCGAAGAAGGGATCACGCGCTCGTCGTACCTGGCCAACTGAGCAGCGTACGCGTACTGTGCCAACGACGAGTCGTGGTTCGAGTTGGCATTCCGTTTCCTCATCCCGCCGGCCGCCGCATCCCCCTCGATCGGCCTCGTGGCGCGGCCGCCGGCCGGCGCTCGCTGCGGCGGGTTAGGCGTGGACCACGCGATAAGCCTAGTGTCACCGAAATCGCAAACAGATCTCCGATCTGCTGGTAGGATACACGAGGCAGCGGGTGATGAACGGATTGGGTAGTTGGAGACTCGGAGTATATATCGACTACGGGTGTGTTTAGATCCCAAAAAATTTACAAAAAACATACCATCATCTATCACATCACCTCACATCACCTCTCACTATTCATCTACATTTACATCAATTCTTCCTCAATTCTTTTCCAATTCAACCAATTCATCTAAACACACCCTACGACTACACTACCCCACGGCTTTAGCAGTTGGCAGTTGCGCTTATTGGGTGGGCAGTTTTTTTTTTTTGGGAGAAAGATTGGGCGGGCAGTTAGGCGGCTTTATCTCTCTTTTGTTGACGTCTGGCCCAACTAGCTACCCACCAAACAAAGAAGGTCTTCCTTCCGGGCGGCCCGGACCAAACAGAAGAAGAAGACCTAGATTCCGGGCCTGCTTGCCGTTGAGATCGTACGTACATTCGTACCGGAAGTGGCCCACTTAGATGTACAAACTCTTTTATTGCAAATAGTAAACACAATTAACAAAAAGAAAACCCTAGAAAACGAAACCCTCTTTTTCAAAAAAAAAAAAGCATGTACCAATCCCTATACCCTCTCTCCCTTTCCCACAGCGTCAGCGGTTAGGACTGCACATCACACATCATCATCACTGAAAAAAAAAGAAAAGAAAAGGAGAGCTGCCGGTACAGTAGAAAACAGGGGCTCCGCCTCCGTAGCCCGTAGCGCGCGGGACGGACGTTCACCACCGCCATCATCATCATCACCCATATATTCATCCGGCCGGTACACTGTACAGCACAGTGTACGAGACCACATGAACCGTGCAGCGCCCGGGTCTGCCGTGCCATGTGCCGCAGCCACCGTCCAGCGATCGCGCGTGCTGACTTGCTGACAGAGCGGCCAGCGCAAAGACACGTTCCCCAGGCGATAAAAATTTGCCGCACGCTGCTCGTGCCCGAGCCTTAGCAGCAGTCAGTCAGAGTAGCCGATGTTGCCAGCCACGAGAAAACAACCTGCACGATGCTGGAATTTGGTATAACCACTGTATTTTCTACAATTTTTTTTTTAAAAAGATGTACTACTTTTTACCATTTTCCTCAAGGCGGAAATCTATTGGCTGCTGGACTGGGGCAGCGAGTGAACTGCAGGGGAAGGGAAGGATTCAGGGAACGCTCCTCTGTTGGGACCACTGGGCAAAAGGAAAGGGAAGCAACCTTGGCAAGCTCATCTCACAGCTTTTCCATCGTTAATGCCAAAAGGCTTTATGGGCTCTTCCTTCCGTCCCTCATCTATAAATGGGAAAGAAGCAGCCCAATCCAATGATCGTCTCCTTGAAAACTTTGTTGCCACACGGGAAATTCTTTTTTCGACATCAGCATCCCTCCTCCTCCGACCTCCGTCCTCCCCGTAGTTTTTCTTTTTTTTGAGCTACTGTTTTCTTTTCTTCCCCGGAGCAGACTAGGAGGTGGAGTTATTTATCCGCGTGGATGGGGACATTTTGATGTTTGGATTGGATGGGGGCATTTTTGGTTGGAAGGGAAATATTTCAGTGGCTTGGGCCCACATGTGACCGTGACACGTGGAAGCGACATTTTTGCTGTAGTTTTTTTCGTCCCTTGTACGTCCTCTGTCAGATGGTAGTAATTGACTGATGAGTAACACTCGACTCGAACAAAAAGACGCTTCAGTAAACAGTAAACGACACGACGATTTTTACCTATCTTTACTTTACTAAAAAAAAAACTTTACCTATCTTTACCAGAGGTACGACAATCACTCGCTCTCCTCATCTTCAGAAGACTCCTCCTCAGGGGCATTTTGGTCAGAGAGGGTAGCAGCAAGCCAGCAATGATCGTGCCAGTATTTGTTTGGGACCAATTGGCTTTAAGAAATTCTTTCTTTTCCACCCTACTATCCCTTTCTTTCTTTCGGGTTCTCTGGTTATTATTATTTCCTTTTGGACCCCCGGCCCTGGTCTCGAGTCGAGCGAGCCCCCAGCCAGCCCTCTGGTCACAGTCACTGTTCAAAAGACTGTGAAAAGTGGAGCGAGGCGACTGGCCGAGGCTAGAAAAATGGCACAGGATCTCTGCCCCCGCAGCTCAAATGGTGGCAATGGTGCCACGGCAGGGCGTGCTGTGTTTCAAAATGTTCCGATCCGGCGCGACGGGCCTCTCTCTGCCCCATAAGATGGGACGACGCCGCGTGTAGAAATGTTTCCTTTCCGCGGTAAAAAAGTGTCGGGGATTTTACATGCTTTTTGTTTTGTCTATGGTTGCGCCCGTGTCAATTGGGAATTCGAGGTGCACAAACGTTTCACTTTTTACCTCGAAATAATTCCGGGAAATAGTTTGGGATACTCAAAGGCTTCTCTATTCAGTTTCTTCTGCGGTATTTTCCTCTCCCAATAAATCTGCACGTAATATTTTTCTTTCATAACAAATATGTCGTCCAAATCCGTCGAAGATCCGCCAAATGGACTCACGAACAGTGCAAGTAACCATCTGATAACAATACAATTATGCGTGACCAACTATCTATCCTGATTAAGCAGGATATCAACCACCTCCACATGGTGACGTCTACTAATCGGGCAAGCAACTAAACAAATTATAAACAAAATATTATCTCCTTACTCCTATAATGAAAATGGCATGACACATGACAGTCTTGCTTGAAAGAAAAAGGTGGTATGAGAAAAAAAAACACCAAATATGATAAGTTATGAGATGGCAAATTGTGGTCATAGGGACATTTGCCCCCGATTAAAAGTAGAAGGTTAGTGATGAGCGGCTGTTTATAGTGAGATTAGAAGAATGTTATGAAGGTGGAGGCAACATGGTGGTGTGAACGCTTATGGTGGGTAGGAATGGGAAAAATCTCCCGTTTATAATCCCAAAGTAAGACTCTCTATCTCGGCAAAGATAGCCCCCAGGTTGGCCCGAGGCATGGTGAAGATGTTGTGATGACCTCCTTCATTGTCTTGTCCACCATTAACAGCACCATTGGGTTGGACCGGACGGGGAGTTGTGTACCTAAAGGGCTTGAATGCGCATTCATGCCGCCGACGATCCTCGTGGACTTCATGACACACTGACACTGCATTCTTTGCCTTCACCACGAGGGTTTGGAGTTAGGATTAGACACAAAACCTGGAACTTGCTGCCATCCGGAAACTGCACGGGTTCGCGGTTAAAAGATCCAATTTGGTTTGACTGTCTTAGTTTTTTTGCGAAAACACAATAACCAAATTCCTTAGCCGAAATGGGACGTTTGGAGGGCTCTGCTAGCCCGACTCAGAGGGGGTGATACACTTAGCGATCGTGGCACTTATGCGATCTACACTCACGATTAGATCACAGGGTGTGGGTGAGTGGGTTACCGCGAGCATGCACAGATTCAATTCGAGAGAGAAATTACTGATCTGTTGAATGATCAGGGCGATGACCCTCGGAGGAGGACCATGTCCCGTCAACACGGATCTGACTGACAATGAATTGGTGGTGGTGGCATGCTTTCAAAATGGAGCTGGATCAGATTGGAGAGGAAGTCCTTCATGCTTTCGAGAAAGATGATGTTGAGGGGTGGGAAGCCATTGAATTTGCTAGGGTGGATCTCACTATAACCCTACCTAGTGCACCAATTGTCAGGTTTAGTGTGGCAATCCACCTGGGGGAGGAGAGGGTACTCGGATGGTAGATTTGTAGGCGGGGGAGATCGTAAGAACAAGAACTCGAATGGTAACATAGAGGCGTAAGGTTTAGACAGATTCAGACCATAGATGAGGTGTATAACACTACGTCCTGTGTCCTCGTGTTTGTATTACTGATATGGCATGAGTTATCCTAGAGGTGTCTGTGGCTGCCTTATAGACCGATGACCTACAGTTACAACTCGGATTGGATCTAATCCTCGCAATTGTTACATGAAAGTCAATCTGATTTGGACTACAACGTGTATTCTGCAATATCTGGGTGGAATCTTTTCCCTGAGCCTCCAAACTTGTGCTCCACACAACTTGATGCATTGCCCCGCATGGCAAGGTCGGACGAGGCTTACGTGTTAGTTTGGCCAGCATCCTGGTTGATGCGGAGTCCTAGGTATCCATTTCTCTCAACAGGAAAATATGAGCACAAGTACCGCATTGAGAATTTGAACTTTGGTGCGCTGGTTCTACCATAATGAACTTTTTCAGCGGAGCTACGCTCAGTGCACAGTCAAGTAGGACATTGACCACCTCCACATGGTAACCGAAATGAAAAACATAAAAGAGAGGAGATACACATTCCAATAACAGTTTGCTCAGTTGCCATGTATATAAAATATTACGTTCTATAATGAAATGCATAGTAACACCCGACACTCTTGCTTGAAAAAATATTGTCAAAGAAAAACACTAAATAGTAGGACAAATTATGAGAAGGAAAACTGGGGTGATAGGGGACATCCCCCCTCCCCCCAATCTAAAGAAGCAGTCGTTGAAGTAGTGAGATTAGAGTAATGTTATGATGGTCGCTGAAACGGTATGGTGGTGGCAATGTTGATGGGGTAGAGATGAAAATGGATGGAAAAGTTCCTCTTCCGTTTTATTCTCACATTTTATCACTGAAAACGAGATGAGATTCGTAATAACTGGGAATGGGAGTGAGATAAACGAGAATGCTGGGAACTACTTAAGCAGGACTCATAATTTTGTAGGCACCACGTGGCATGGTTGGTTTTTTTTACTAGTTGTCAATCATATTTTGGTACCTGTAAAGATTCTTAGGCTAATTATCTTTTAGAAAACATACGACTAGTGTGGCCTCTTGGGTTATAAGATATTGACTACATATAGGTCCATAGTATACATATTAAAAATATCTTAGATTTATCAAATACGAGTTCATCCAGATTAGAAAACGAGATCATGCAAAAAAGATAGACCTCTCTCGCTTATTGTCCTATTTCTAGATCTATTCGTAAATACAAAAGCGGATGAGTTAAATGTGGAAAATGGTATATGATTTATCCCGTCAATTTTCAACCCTGGTGGTGGGACGGAAGGAGATGAATGTGTGATTAGACAATCAAGCTTCTTATTGCCGTGTTCAACAATAAGCAAAACAATCATGTCATTTTGAACACCGTAACTTGTTTCGATTGAGTGCCCTAATATAACAACATGCAAAACTTCTTTGTATCGGTGCATTAAATTTGCTATGTTTTATGTATATGTTTTCATGAAAAAGTCTATTTTACTTCCTTCAGCTACTTACTTTGTCCACTTAAACCTCAAAACAAAACTAGCTTACTTTACTCCTTCCAACTATTTCATTTAGTTCAATCTACCCATAATCAGATTTTTTTATTCGCATACAAGTCGAGTTTTAATTTTAAATTTTGATAGTTGACTTATAGCATTATGCTCAATGTTAGAAAAAAACATTATTTTTTATGATTATTACTTATCATACAATTTTGTATATTTAAGATCAATTTCATATTAAATAAATGAGGGTAAGTGAGGTAGTAAAATAGATATTTCCATGTTTTCATTGTCGTAATTTGCCACACCCTTTTAGCAATCAATCTACTATGGCACGGTTTAGTTGGTGAAAATTTTGGTGAAAGTGGTGAAAATTTTACATTGAGAAACGTGTTCTGTAGAAGTGGTACGGTCTGCAATGCGAAAATTTTGGGGACTTTTATCCTGTCAATTTTCAACCCTGCTGGTGGGAGGGAAGGTGAATGTGTGATTAGACAATCAAGCTTCTTATTGCCGCGTTCAACAATAAGCAAAATAGTGTTAGAAGGAAAAAAAGTACGAGGCCACGATATAATAATCATGTCATCATTTTAAACACCGTAACTTGTTTTGATTGAATGCCCTAATATAACAACATGCAAAACTTCTTTGTATCGGTGCATTAAATTTGCTATGTTTTATGTATGTTTTCATGAAAAAGTCTATTTTACTTCCTTACTTTGTTCACTTAAACCTCCAAACAAAACTAGCTTACTTTACTCCTTCCAACTATTTCATTTGGTTCAATCTACCCATAATCAGATTTTTTTTATTCACATACAAGTCGAGTTTTAATTTTAAATTTTGATAGTTGACTTATAGCATGACGATCTATGTTAGAAAAATACATTATTTTTTATGATTACTTATCATACAATTTTGTATATTTTAGATCAATTTTATATTAAATAAATGAGGGTAAGTGAGGTAGTAAAATAGATATTTTCATGTTTTCATTGTCGTAATTTGCCACACCCTTTTAGCAATCAATCTACTATATAGCACAATTACAATTCGTGTGCGTGGAATGCATAACGTTGCATGGCATGAAACTCAGAGAAATACCGAAAGGGTCGGTCACGGAAAGAAGAAGAAGAAGCCTATGCTTTTTTTTTTTGTTACAACCATCCAGATTCACGACAGCTACTTCGTTGGCCAGACGTGAGGACGAAGGCTTCAAGACATGAAGGGTGAGCAGTAACATGTGGTCAAGACGTTTTTAGCCGTACAGTACCCATGCCATATGCTCGTTCACGGCGTAGACGTCACATGATTGGAGTCGCGCACGTACTGTTAACCGAACAAAACAGTCGTCAAAGCTCCCCCAAAGATTTGGCGCAGTACATCTGCGCCGGCTGCGCCTACCTCCACTTCAATAAAGTCAGAATAGTCAAATTCGTCCCGGAACTATAGTGGAAAGCTCAATTCCGTACCTAAACTACGAGAGCGGTCGTTCTCGTCCTCAAACTTTCACAACCGGCTCAATTACATCCCTAAACTACGAAAACAACCATTCTCGTCCTCAAACTTTCACAACCGGCTCAATTTGATCCCTGCCCAGTCAGCTATGGTTGTGAATTACCAATTCTACCCCTTGGCCATCTCTTTCAGAAAATATGTGATGCACAAGGATAGGAAGAAACGTGGAGTAATCAGAAATAGAAGATAAAAAAATTCATTTTGATGAGAGGGTAGATCAACTAGGGATTGGTCAGGTATAACGTACGTTAAAGGTCTTAGTTATCTTATATTTCATTAATAGCATTCCTGAAACACAATTATTAGCATGTAAGCACATGGTGATGTTCAGGTACTTTGAAGGGATTGCATCCAGGATACCAACGGCGTAGCTTATTATACTAAAAACCGGGTAAGACTTTTCATAACTACACCACAGTTAAATTACATATATAGCGCCAGACAACGAGCTTCTATGGTTTATTTAAAATGAATCAGGTGGCTTCAGGGCTAGGGGAAAATATGGTCAAGGGGGTAGAATCGGTAATTCACAACTATAGCTGACTGGGCAGGGACGAAATTGAGCCGGTTGCGAAAGTTTGAGGACGAGAACAATCATTTTCATAGTTCAGAGACGGAATTGAGCCGGTTGCGAAAGTTTGAGGACGAAAACATGTTTTCGTAGTTCAGAGACGAAATTAAACTTTCAACAATAGTTCAGGAACGGATTTGGCTATTCCGTCTTCAATAAATTCAAGTTTTGTTTGGTTTCTCCTCGTACTCGCGCAGTGTTTTTGTTTCTCTGGCGAATTATTTTTTGATGATAATAAATCAGCTCTACAAAAAAGTAATTTTGCTTTCCAAGTCGTTTTAAGATGTGATTCGCTTCAAAAAATTAATTTTGCTTTCCAAGTCCACATACTGTTAAAATACCTTTTTTACTGGTAAAGGTAAAATAAATCCCTCCCGTCAAAAAATAAATAAATCCCGTGGCTCTTAAAAGATAGAAATACAGGTACTCTACTCAGAGTTACTACGGCAGATATACTAGTAAAGCGTAGGTAGGAAAAAAAAGCTAGGAGCAGATTGAAAACGATGGAGAGAGAGAGGGGGGGACACTTTTTTTAAACCTTTTTTATGTTGCACGCATCCAGGGACGATTGCAGTAGAGAGAGAAGAGGCCACAGGCTCGCAGAGCAAGCAAGGAGAGAGGGAGACCATAGCATAGCGGCTTGCAGCAGCAGCAGGAGGAGAGAGAGAGAACAGAGCAGAGGCACAAGGCAGGCAAGGGCACGCGGTGCTCCTGCTTGCCCCCACCTCCTCCCTGTTCTATACTCTCGCACGCCCCCCGTCCCCCACCCCATCAGACGCGCCGCGCCAAGAGCTCCTCCCAGCCATAAGCCATCCCGGGTTGCGCTGCGCTGCTCCCCAGATCTCACCGCCAGATTATGTGGGATTAGGTAGATGAGGGCGGCGCTGTTCGGTGCCGAGCGGAGCGGGGCAGCAGACCTCGTCGGCGGCGGGAAGTCGCTGTTTTGGCCGGAGGGTAAGGCGAGCGCGCTGGTGGAGCCGAGATCCGTGCTGGACTGCACGCTGAGCCACAGCCCCAACAACTCCAAATCGACGCTGTCGTCGTCCCTGGGCGGCGGCGGCGCGGACTCGTCCGGCGTGGCGGCGGTTTCGGACAGCAGCGCCTCCGCCGCCGCCGAAACCACCAAATGGGGATCCCCCGGTGAGCAGGGCGGCGGCGGGAAGGAGGACTGGGCCGGCGGCTGCGAGCTGCCGCCGATCCCAGCCGGCCTCGACATGGGGCTCGTCGGCGGCGACAACTGGGACGCCGTGCTCGGCAACGCCGCCGCCGCGGGGCAGGACCAGACCTTCCTCAACTGGATCATTGGGGCCGCCGGCGACCTGGATCAGCCGGGGCCGCCGCTTCCCGTGCACCAGCAGCCGCTCCTGGACAATGCGGGGTTCGGGTTCCCGGCCGCGGACCCCTCGGGCTTCTCGCTCGATCCCCACCTCGGCGGCGTCACCTCCGACATGTCGTCCCCGGGTGCGGTGTCGCACACTACCAACAGCGGCGGGGGCAGCAAGGCATCCTCAGCCTTCGGCCTCTTCTCGACGGAGTCCGCCTCCCTTCAACCGCCGCCGCCCCCGGTGCTGTTCCACGAAGGTATCGATACAAAGCCCCCTCTTCTCGGTGCGCAGCCGCCCGGCCCCCTCCTCCACCAGTTCCAGCACCAGCCGCCGCCCACCACAACCTTCTTCATGCCACTCCCGTCCTTCACCAATCACAACCAGCAGTCCCCACTCCTCCAGCCACCGCCCAAACGCCATCAATCCATGGGGGACGACCTCTATCTCGCCAGAAACCGGGCGGCGGCGGCGGCGCAGGGTCTCCCCTTTCCACCACTGCATGGCCGTGCTCCATTCCAACTCCAGCCTTCGCCGCCGCCGCCCCACGGGGCGATGAAGACGACAGCTGCGGAGGCGGCGCAGCAGCAGTTGCTGGACGAGCTGGCCGCGGCGGCAAAGGCCGCCGAAGCCGGCAATTCCGTTGGCGCGCGAGAGATATTGGCGCGGCTCAATCACCCGCTTCCCCCGCTCGGGAAGCCGTTCCTCCGCTCCGCCTCCTACCTCAAGGAGGCCCTCCTCCTCGCGCTCGCCGAAGGCCACCACGGCGGCTGCCGCCTGACATCACCACTCGATGTTGCCCTCAAGCTAGCGGCATACAAGTCTTTCTCGGACCTCTCGCCCGTGCTCCAGTTCACCAACTTCACGGCAACGCAGGCGCTTCTTGACGAAATTGCCGGCAGCACAGCTGCCTGCATCCATGTCATTGATTTTGATCTCGGTGTTGGAGGCCAGTGGGCTTCCTTCTTGCAGGAGCTTGCACACCGCCGCGGCGCAGGTGGTGCAGCTCTGCCGTTCGTCAAGCTCACTGCCTTTGTATCAACTGCTTCCCACCATCCACTGGAGCTGCGTCTTACCCGGGATAACATAGCACAGTTTGCTGCAGACCTTGGAATCCCCTTTGAGTTCAATGCTGTCAGTGCTGATACGATCAATCCTGCGGAGCTCATTTCTACAACAGGCGATGAAGTTGTAGCTGTTGTCCTCCCTGTCGGTTGCTCTGCTCGTGCACCACCGTTGCCAGCGATCCTTCGGTTGGTGAAACAGCTTGGTCCTAAGATTGTTATTGCCATAGACCATGGTGGGGATCGTGCTGACCTTCCATTCTCGCAGCACTTCTTGAATTGCTTTCAGTCTTGTGTGTTCCTCCTTGATTCACTTGATGCTGCCGGCATTGATCCTGATTCTGCTTTCAAGATCGAGAAGTTTCTGATTCAGCCAAGAATTGAGGACATGGTGCTTGGGCGGGGCAAGGCGGACAAGCCAATGGCATGGAGGAGTGCATTTGCAGCTGGTGGGTTTGTGCCTGTTCCTCCCAGCAACCTAGCAGAGGCGCAGGCGGACTGCCTATTGAAGCGGGTGCAGGTCCGTGGCTTCCATGTGGAGAAATGTGGGGTTGGGCTCACACTCTATTGGCAGCGCGGCGAACTTGTCACCGTATCAGCATGGCGGTGCTGATCAGCAATACACGCCTGTGCTCACCGATGTTTCACCATTCACTGGCATCTTCAACTCCAGTAATGTGTATTTTGTCTTGAAATTAATTGTTGCAAAGAAAACTAATCTTGGTGTTGAACACTTCATGTTGATTCTCTTTGCAGCTTATTAGCTAGAACTAGTGGGTTTAGCAATGCCTCTAGTGTAATGATGTTGCTCTAGGTTTTTACCGTGCTTGCTCTCTGCTCACTTCAGACATTCTCATGTCATTTGAAACACTGCTTGTGAGGAGGGTATAATTAACCTATCAAATGTGCCTGGTACAGGATTAATATGTGTTTCCTATTTCTTTATATTGGTTTTCTTGATCTTGTAGTATTTTCGTTATGCAGTTATATTGGTATGGACCAACTTTTAATACATCATGTTATCTTACCTGCAATTCACTTCAAACTTCTGTTGTCATCCATTGTCATAATACCAAAATGTGGGTCTGCCTAATATTAGACTGAAGCACAACAATAGAACTAAATTTATGTTTCAAGAAAAGAATTGTAGATTGTCTTAAATTTTTCATTTGCTGTGCATTTCTATTTGAGTTGTAGTATTTCGCGACCATGCAGTTTGTCGGACTCAGTGTGGAATTTAGAGGGTTTATTTGAGGATAAGCTATGGACCCCATGTTGATTTTATCTTTGAATTTAGCTTTCTATAGTTAGTAGAAATTTCATGTTCTAGCTGGGTTTCGTCTTCCATGTGAACCGTAAGACCAGACTTGTCATATGGTATAACTCCTGACCATTCGACATGTGCAAGCTTGGTACTCAAGGTGTTCCTTCAACACAAAACAATAGGGAATGAATCATACTGCTATGCAAGAATGTAAATTGCTGCTTGTTTTTGCTAATGTGCCAAACGTAGACAGCAAGCAACACAAGTGATTCACACCTCACGAACCGTTCTGTTACATTTCCGCAATAGACTTGATGCCAGTAGAGTAGTGGACTTGGTAGAGCATAGCAAGCACAAAAGACAACCACATACGTTTATTCATGAGGCAATGGTCAGATTTCACTTGTCACCTTGTAGAACAAGGTTTTCTCAGTAAAGCGCTCAGGTCAGCACTAACTTCTTGCTGGTTTCCTTGTTTGTGGCCCTTGGGCGTTTCTTGTTTGCAATGAAGGTTTGGTGTACTTCGCTCGACTCTTTGAATGTATTGTCTGCTCTTGAAGCAAAATACGAACAAGGACTACTCCTACATGTTTAGAGCTTGCCTTAGCGTTTACTGGGCAGTGGGCACAATGACATTTTTTTTCTTTTGGCTTTTTGGGACCCCTCTTGGAGACATCAACAACAACAAAGCTTTTTGTCCCAAGCAAGTTGGGGTAGGCTAGAGATGAAAACCAAAAGAAACCATGAAAGGTGAAACAAACACACACGAAGTGTTAAGGGTAAACAAAGGGTGAAACAGAGGTCATGGTTCAGGCACACTGATGGCTAGTCTCCAAGCACTCCTATCCATAGCTAACTCCTTGGGGATGTTCCACTCCTTAAGGTCTCTTTTAACCGCCTCGTCCCAGGTCAGTCTAGGTCGACCTCTACCTCTCTTTACGTTATCGACCCACTCTAGAACCCCACTACGCACCGGCGCCTCAGGAGGCCTCCTTTGGACATGACAAAACCATCTCAACCGATGTTGAATCAATTTTTCCTCAATCGGTGCCACTCCAACCCTATCTCGAATATCTTTATTGCGGATTCTATCCCTTCTTGTGTGCCCACAGAGCCAACGCAACATACGCATCTCTGCTACACTCAGTTGCTGGACATGTCGCCTTTTTGTAGGCCAACACTCGGCACCGTACAACATCGCCGGACGAATCGCCGTCCTGTAGAACTTGCCTTTTAGCTTTTGGGGCACCCTCTTGTCACATAAGACGTCAGAAGCTTGACGCCATTTCAACCAATCGGCTGAGATCCTATGCCTAACGTCTTCATCAATGTCGCCATCCTTCTGTAGCATCGATCCTAGGTACCGAAAAGTATCCTACTTGGCCACCACTTGCCCATCGAGGTTAACATCTCCAATCTCATGTCCAGTCGCGCTGAAATCGCACCTCATGTACTCAGCCTTGGTCCTACTGAGTCTGAAACTTTTTGACTCTAGCGAGTCTCTCCACAGCTCAAGCTTCCGATTAACCCTTGCTCTAGTCTCGTCAACTAACACTACATCATCAGCAAAGAGCATACACCACGGGATATCATCTTGTATATCCCTTGTGACCTCATCCATCACCAAAGCAAAACTGTAAGGGCTCAATGCTGATCCCTGATGTAGTCCAATTTTAATTGGAAAGTCACTAGTGTCACCATCACATGTTCGGACAACCGTCCTCGCATCATTGTACATATCCTTGATGAGGGTAATGTACTTAGTTGGGACTTTGTGCTTTTCCAAGGTCTACCACATGACATTCCTTGGTACTTTGTCGTACGCCTTCTCAAGGTCAATAAAGACCATATGCAAGTCCTTCTTCTGTTCCCTATATCTCTCCATTAATTACCGTATTAAGTAAATCACCTCCATAGTCGACCTCCCAGGCATGATTCCAAACTGGTTCTTTTTTATTCTCATCTACTGCTTGCAAGATATATACAAGTCTGTACACAGTGCCATCATGTGATACGTCCTACCTCTGATTAGAAAATATTTCACAACTATTTTATCTTACCTGCTACTGGCTGATTAGAAATACTGGGGGATTTTTTTTTCCCGAAAGGCCTGGACAAGAAAACCGGCACGATTATTTCTAGGTCCAAGTTTCATCTCCTGCTTATGGGTCACATGGCGGTGTCCCCTCCTGGCTCCTCCACACTGTTTCACATTCTTTTCCTTCTAGCCTGTTCGTTTGGCTGGTGGCTGGTGGCTGATGTTGATTTGTTCTGAGATAAAAGTACTGCTGGCTGGTTGCTGGTGGTTGGTTTGTTCTGAGAGAAAAGTACTGCTGGCTGGTGGCTGATAAGCCAAACGAAACCCTTGGCTACCATGCACACTTGCCGTATAAAAAATCGCCTCAGCTGTACTGGTACCAGTTGAGAGGATGGTTTTTCTCGAACAAATCTAGGATTTGAAAAGCTTGGAAACTACTACTACATGTTACAGGCATGACAGCGGGGGGAGTACTGTGAGCTAACATTTTACATTTTTCTTCTCCCTGTCAGGATCCTTTGCGCTAGAGAAAGTTCACGGTTTTGCCACTTGAGTGGGATTATTAGATCATTAGATGTCGGTCCGATTGGAAAGCTTGGAACACGTGAATTCGCCACTTACATGTAGTAGGAAAAAACATTTAAGAAACAGCATCAAACACACGATTTCACATTTTTCACATAGAAAATCATTCCACGAACAGGAGAAAAATGTACAATACGAGTGTTATCAGAGTTTACACATACTTTTCATAGAACATGTGTAACCGCATCAGTGGCATACTGGCATCACGAGCTGCCGCGGTTGTTTTTTCGTTCGTTTGACAGTCTGCATTAGCAGCGTGTGATGTGTGCACAGAGAGCACGACGCAGAGGATCCGGGGAGAGAGAGGCTCGCTGCAACGCTCCTACACGAGAACGTGCCCTTGATCATATGAGGCTGACAGCTACCATTTTCTTAAGCCCCCCGGTGAGGGGAGGCGACGACAGGCTACGCGATTTTTTTATGTCGCCATGCGCCCCCGGCTTGCCTGCCTTGCCCCCCCTACCACAACCACCTCATGTCATGTGTCCTCTCCTCCTCGCGCCCGTTTCATGCATGCATGGCATGCATGCGCAAACGCCAATTGCCACTCTGGAGACAGGCCTTTTCGCAAGCACACCATTCTTTTCAAGCTAATGTACTTTTTTGCCTGCTCGCTAGTACCATAATCTCGCATCGGTTTCTCCAACCCGGCCGGCCCTGTAGAGGGAGTTAGGGAGCAGGGACGAGCTGCTCACTGTCCCGTTGCTGTTAACAGTGTGGTGTAGGTTGAGGAAAAGGAGGCCTCGAGTCACCCGTCAGTCAGGGCACGGCTGAATTTCGGGGGGACCCTAGGGCTCCTCCTGCTCTGGTGTGGTGTCTCTGGGAAATCCTATATATCTTCGGGAAGGTAGCAACGTGTTGAAACTTTCACTCTTTGAGATTCGTGCATCTACTGTGGGCCGCACGATCCCCTTCTTCTTCTTCCCTCGTCTCTCGTTACGGACTCCGCCGGGTCGCCGCCGCCGCCGGGGTGGTCCTCGCCGGAGGGGTGGGAGGTGGGCGGGGGCGGACGGCGGCGTGTCGCCGCGGGCCGGGAGCGGTGGTCGAGGCGGCGGCCTTAGGGTTAGGGTTTCCGGGGTTCGGGGGTCCGGGGCCTCCATGGCCGGCGGACCTAGAAAAGAGGGAGGTCGGGCGGGGCGCAGCCGGAGGACCGGCGGTGGCGGAGGTAGCACCGTCGGCCGGGCGGGGCTGGACGGCCGGTGGGCCGGCGACCGGCGGCGGGGCGGCAAGGCGCGCCGGGTTAGGAAGGGCGGTGGGTCGCGGGGGGGGGGGGCGGCGCGGCGGCGGGGAGCCGCCGGCCGGGGAGGTGGTGGAAGGAGGTAGACGACGACGGCTAATGAGCTTGTTGGGCCGTGTGACATGTTGCTTTCCTATCTTCCGGTAGGGAGATAGGAGCCCCCGGTGTCTCTCGGGTGGAGCGGAGGCCTTCTCTTCTTTTTATCAAGGCGAGGCAAGCCTAGTGTGGTTTTAGAGTTAGTACAAGGTCCAAATCAGTCGCAGTGTCTGCACGGATGCAAACGGTCTACCTAACGAAACTAGCTGATGATGGCAGCTCCAAGCCAATTTTAACTATTTTTTGTATGAAAATTCCGAGCCAACATGGAGAATTCTTGTAGTACCAGTTGGGTTCCCTCGTGTAGTGGTTTCTCTTCCCCACCCGAAAAACAAGTTCACTACTACCTCCGTCCCAAAATATAAAGACTTGTTGACTTCTGCCGATCACGTTTGACTGCTCGTCTTATTCAAAAAATTTGTGAAAATATTATTTATTTTGTTACGACATGTTTTTTCATCATATATATTTTAAGTATATCATAATTGTTTTCACATTTTCATAATTTTTTTTGAATAAGACGAGCGGTCAAACGTGACCAGCAAAAGTCAACAAGTCCTTATATTTTGGGACGGAGGGAGTAGCTTGCTTTGGGTGGTCTCGGAGCCGGACGGCCGGAGGAGGCTAGGGCTAGTACGTGGTAGAAGACCTCGTCGAGCACCGAGCAGACCAGGTCAGGACACGGCCTCGTGAAGTGTCCGTCGATTGGACCGAGGAGACCGAGGGTCATCGTCATCACAGCACAGCAAGAGGGAAGAAGAAAAGGGGGCGCCACTTGCAAGGCAAGGCCGGCCGGCGGGGCCACGCGCCGTACTCCAGGGCCCCCGAGAGGCGAGAGAGAGCGAGCCATCGAGGGCAGCAGATACGCGCCGATCTCGCTCTCCTCCCCGGCGGCAGCCCCACATACACAGTGGCCAGTGGGCGACTGGGCTGGCCGGAGCAGTAGCTAGCGAGCCTAGTGAGTGACTCGACGCTCACGTAACACACGGCAGCAGCACGGACCGCGGGCCGTGGGGCGTGGGCGCCCCCTCGCCGGCCGGCCGGCTGCCAGGACCAAGGACCACGCCCACACTACTCGCCACCGTGTGGTGCACCGACCACGCCGGCGCTCCGGATCGAGCGGCCCGGCTCTCGCGCGCGGCAACTGGGCAGCAGGGCGGGGGGGCACGCGGACACGACGTGATCTCTCGCTCGCGGCAGGGGCTCCGAGCTTTGTCCTCCTCTGCCGCCGCGCAACAGTTGGATTGGGCGGAACGGGCGGGCGGGCGGCGACGCGCTTGCCAACGGGCGGAGGCGAAAAGCTAGGGGGGTTTTTGGTTGGCGATATGGTTCGTTTCGTTGCGTTCCAGTCCAGGGACCAGCGGGCCGGGGGACCCCGGCGGGAGGGCTTGGCTTTTGGCAAAAGAGGCAGCCTTTGCTTTCGCCTTTGGATGGACGTTCCAAAAGGGTGGCGAGATCAAATCTCGTGCCGTGGTGGTGTACTGGTGTGGGGGAGGAGCAAAAGGGGGTGCGTGCGCTGCGGCCAGGGAGGAGCCGAGCCGCCCGGCTCCACGCGATCCCCCGCGTTCGTCCGCTGCGGTGACGGTGAGCGTGCTGGGTTTCAAGTGTTTCGCGTGCCCGTGGCGTTGTTCCTGCTCCGATCCTCCCCCATGGTTGTTCGCGTCGTCCACGGTAGCATACCAGCGCGTCACCAGTTGTTTTTGTTGGTCCGTTGGCCTTTTCCGACCCGAGAGGGGGAAAAAACCCAGTAGGATTGTGCGTTTCCTGGCTCGCGGGCAACGTGCTACGGTGTCGGATTGTCCCGGAAGAGCGCACGGGGTCGTTTCCTTGCAGGCTAGGGAACGAAGCGAAGCGAAGCGGCTGCCGGCCAGGCACGCCTCCTCCTCCTCCGTCCTCCCGCGCCCCCACACGTTGACGCACTGGGTGGTTCGTTACATCATCCAGTCATCCATCCACGTTTTGACGCACTGGCCGGGTGGTCGGTTACATCCATGCAACCAACATTCTCCAGCTTGATCATGCTGGCTTTAGGAACGCCGCAAATTAAGAACGTCTCGATCGTCAAAGGTTTCAGAGCAGTATAAATAAAGTCAAACAGTAGCTTTTTTAAAAAAACAGAGGGAATACATACCGTGTGCTACAGTCAGGGGCGGATAGAGGCCTAGGGCCACCCGGGCCGTGGCCCTAGGCGTCGGCCACTATTCACACACTGTAGCACTACTGTAGCATAAGGCCCGGGCCCATTTCTCGAAGCCGGTCCATATAGTGGCCCTAGGCCTTGGGCTGACAGCGGTCCGCCACTGCTACAGTTGACCTCTGAATTCGCGAGACATTCTTCAATTTTGACACGGCTACGCTACGCTGCTGAATCGATCTGTCCTTGGACGACATCGACACGCGCACAGTTGCGTCGGTGTTGCCTAGCTCTTAATGGCGCGCTGTCGTCAGGTAGAGCGCGCGCGCGAGAGGTCGTCTCCTCCCGGATCGCGTCGACGGCGACGACACGCCTCATTTCTGGCTGCCCAGAAATGGAAAAAAGAAATCCCCCAACTCCTCATTTCTGACACACCTCAATTCCCGACGCAGTTTTAAAGTAGACGTGCGCAACACGTTTTTCATTAGGAGAAGAGAATTTTACAGAACGTCATTTTAGGAGAAACCTTAAAGAGCAGACATACAACAAAGATAAACCGAACAAGGAAGAAAGAGGGTCACCTCACCACCACCGCAGAGAAACCACACACGACATGGCCGGCATGTTTTAAAGTTTCTGTTCGTTGCCCCATTTGGGACTTGTGGTTCTGTTCAGATAGATCGACATCTTCACAGTGCCTCACTTTTCTCTCGGTGAAATTATGTGCATGTGCTTCCTTGGCAATCTGGCTTTGAAACGATAGAGTCTGTTCGCTGGACGAAAATGCACAGTTCGTTTCCCCCTCCTCTGTCTGTCGACTGTACTCTCTCTCTCGCTTTGCTTTACGCCCAAAAAAATGGAAATAGAGGAGATCTAGGTGACGATCGGGCACCACTCTGTCGATCGAGAAGAGCGCGCGCGCGATGGGGGACAGCAGAAGTGGAAAAAAAAGCAGGACGCTTGTTTGGAGAAAAGACGCACGGTGATGATCCGTCGATACACGGTTGCTGCGTCCTGCCTGAACCGTGGTGTTTGGCTCGATCGATCGACCTGCTGGAAAGCTACGGTCGACGCATATGCTGCTGCCTGGCCCCAACCTGCAAAGCAGCCGCAGCCGGGGAGCTAGTAGCGTATCCCGCTGCAGCCTGGTGGTGACAAAGGCGGTCACATGGGATTGGTGCAGCTTGCTATAGCGGCAAATCTAAAACTTGTGCTTGACATTACATCAGAGGCACATGCTCGTCCTCAGGTCAAGTGTAAAGTGAGCCGTCAGTGATCGATTATATTAGGGACCCAAATCGATGAAAGTTGCAGCAGCTAGCAATTGGGTGTTGGATGTGATCACTTGCTTTAACGGTTTCAGCGCCGCGCTAGGAGCGCGACGTGTTTGTATGTGCGCGTCTGCGTCGTTTTAGTAACAGAATGAAAAAAAAAGCACTCATAGTCAAAACTCAAAAAAAAAAAAAATGGTGTGCGAAGTGGGACGGAGGCCGGAGGAGGAATCGAAAGGATGAGAGGAACACGCGATCAGGCCTTTGCACCAAAGCAGAATAGCGAAAGGGTTCCCTTGTCCTTATCAACCAAGGCTGCGCTGCGAGCTCTCCTTTCTGTGCCCGTCGATGATCTCCTCCTCCTCCTCCAATGGCATGATGGCGAGCGGAGAAAAGAGAGAAGAGTAAAGCGCGCCGGGCGGCAGAGAAAGCGTCCGTCGTCGCGCCTCTCTACTGCAGCAGCCTTTGCATCGATCCATCGTTCGTTCGTTCGTTCGTGTAGGGCGAGGAGGACGAAAGAGGCCGCCGCCGTCCATTCGCTCGCAGTCTGTGCTGCGCCACGACGTGTTCTCCTCGTCAGCGAGCGAATGGGCAGCTCAGCTGGGCACACAGGGCAGAGGCAGGGTCGTCTAGGGCTCTCCGGGCATGTCGGTCTCCACCCACGTACTGGCACTGCTCGATCGCGAAGTGTCTGTAATAATGCAGGGAGCCTTTGCAAAAGGGAGGGAGAGATCAGATCGTGTACCACTTGGATAAGGACCCGCCCGGGGTGACGAGGTCTGCTACCTGCTTGCGACTCTGTCCGGTCGATACCACTCTTCGTGCGTAAGGTAAAGGGGCTTTGGCCGCTCGATCAGCCGGGCAATAACAGGCTGCTTCGGACCGGGAGGGACGGGGACCCCCGAATGGTTGATGCACCTGTCGTCGGCCGGCCCCACACTTTCCTTCAAAACTTTGCCGGTTTTGAACTGGGAAAGGTCAACAGAAGAAAAGGTGAGGATTAAAAAGCTCTCAAAGCAATGCTATCAAACATGGCCTAGCTAATCAATCAGTGAGAACGGGAGGTCAAGGGTTAGTTTCTCCTTTTCTGGTTGCATGGTCAGTGGTCAAGAAAGTTACTAGAAAAGATGGCCAAATATTATGTGAGGTCACACTCGATCAGTCTCTTGTGTGCGGCCGGCCGGCCGTATTGGATTGGCCGATGGCCGATTGCACGCGCGCGTAGGGCGAACGCTAGCTTCTTTTCCCCCTCCCTCCCTCCCCACGAACGAAATCTTGCCGTCCCCGAGGCCGATCGAGAGATGGCACTCATCATGCTCGCTCGTCGAAAAGCTGTGTGCTCGGAAAGGAATGAATAGAGCAGAGGGGGCCCGCCCATTGGGGCGTTGCGTTGCGCTCGTTCTCCATCGTCGTCTGCACCTTGGGCTGTGCCGTGCAACAGGGCACCGGCCTCTACTACACTGCATCATGCAATCTCCTCGCCATTTCGATCGCGTGGTCCTCCGCTCAATCTTTCTGTTGGTCTCTGGATTTTGGAATGATGCTGGATCGATCGATTGTGTCCGAACAGAAAGTGAGCTGGAAAGTCTTCAATCTACACGGTGTTGATGATCAGCGACTGTTTTTTTTTATAGATTAATTGTGTCACCACCACCTGGTCCTCCCTCGCCTGGCAAATCCCTGCACACGTCGCCGCAATACAAGACATACTACGTACCTCAACAGTATACCAACTGCTGCAAGCAAAGGAATTTACATACAGTTTTCAGTGTAACGTCCTCTGTTGATCTGTTCTGATGTTTTTATTTATACTCTTTAAAGAACATGAACTATATATGTGTGCTAGCTTTAAGGAATTTACACTTTGGCAAAGTGCCCGACGTTAAGCTTTGGCAACCCCGGGGGAGAGACCGAGTCGAGATTGAACACAGATGATAGCGCCGTCCACTACACATAAACTTGACCAAGAGGCATGCAGCTGGGTCAACTCCCTGCACCACAAGCCAACAAACAAAGAGCTCGCGGTAGCTTTCACCCCAAGACGGGCGCCGAGTTGTGGCGGCACAGCAAGAAAACAAACCGGAGATCGGCGCGCGAGTGCCCGTCCCTCTCCATCTGCACTGCACCGCCGCATGTTCCTGTCACCTCCTGCTTTCGATTGCTTTCCCGCCTTTAATTTCTCAGGTCAAAGCAGCTATCTAGCTATACTCTAGCCGATATGCATGGCCAACGGGTTTCTTCTTCTACCTAGCTAGCTCATCGATCGACCCAGCCGTCACATCGATCGCCGGTGGCAAGGCAAAGTCCGGCCTGCTACCTCGATCATGCCTGGCCGGCTCTCGCTCCACGTCGACCTTGGCGCGCGCCGCGCCGCGCCGCGCGAATGTACGAGGCTTTTTTCCGCTATCATTCTCCCTCATCTCCTCCTCCCGCGGCCGGAGAGAGCGAAAGGGATCGCCGGTAGCTGCCCGCTGCAGCGAGCGAGAGGCGATCGAGAGTGTGATCCGTGTCCCGCCGCGCGTCGCTCTCGATTTCGCAGCCTCTCGCCATCATCCACCCATCATTTTGCCTGGCTTTTTCGGTGTGCGGTGGACATGGGCCGCCCGGGATAAGCTTGGCGGCGAACGACGGCCAGCGCAGCGCAGCGCACGCGACGGGCCTCCCCTCCGATCGGTCTGCCTCTGCCTGCCCATGGATGTTTCGTTCTCCTTGCTGTACGTACGTCTTGCAGGAGGTGATCGATCGACTGCACGCGTGTGGAGCCTAGGGAGCTGTCACTTTTTTTTTTTTGCGTTCTAACAGAAAGCAAGAAATAACAAAGGCGAGGGAATTTCGGCAACTGTCGTGTAGAAGGAAAAAAAACTTTTTTTTTTCATTTGCGCTCCACCTGGAATGTACTAGGGACGCTGCTTTGTGGAAAGGGCAAGACGGTATACGCGATCGACACGGGGGAATATATTCCTCGTTTCCTTCTGTGTGAAGACTGCCCGGCCGAGGGGTCGTTATTACCTTGTAAAATATACTATAACATCCAACACCTTCAGTTGAGTGACCCAGGCATGCACTCCTGCTTGCGTGCTGTATTTAAATGGGACGCGTCTATTGGTTGGTTGTTCACAGTGAAATGCTCCCAAAAGAGTGAATTGAGTGACCCATGCACTCCTGCTGGACTTTATCTGATCAAGAAATCAAATGTGATGCTCAGTCTCTCTTTCTCGTTGGAACCGCCTTCATTTGCTAAGCGAATTTGTCCAACCGGCTCGGCCCACTCACCCACCACCTCTCCCTGCCGCTCGCGCAAATCGGCCCACAAGCCCAACAACCCAAAACACACACAATGGCACGAGAAGTTGAGAACAAGAGCTATATCACTGAGAACAACCCGTGCCAATGGCATAGCCATTTTTTAGCATTATATATTTAAGCATTGAGAGCACTTAGAAATGCAAAAGGGGGAACTAACACAAGAACCCTGATATGACACATTTACCAAGATCCACGATGCGATCACCGCTGCGTCCATATTGTTGACTACTATGACTTCCATTTTTCTTTTGTGTCCACAGCCTAAGCTTCGTCTACAGGACACAGGCAGGCCAGTTGCCGCTGCCGATCTCTGGGATTCTAGCTTGGCACAAACCTCAGCCATGACCAGCCTTGACAGCAGCAGCCCTGCAACGAGGGCAGCAACCATCAGCATTGTGAAGACCGCAGTCCAGCTCTTAGCAGAGATGTAACCCGTCAGCAAGGGGCCAACTGCAACGCCAGCTGAGCCTGTCCCGTCTATGATTGCCGTCACAGTGGCCAATGCCCTGGAGTTGCCTCTCAGGGAGCTGTGTGTTCCGAGGTCTGCGGAGACCGCGGTGGTTATGAGCGCGTAAGGGCCATTCACGAGCATGCCGGTGACGAACATTAGGATGATGTTCCAGCAAAGCGAGATGCTCCCGTACGTGCGGTAGAAGAACAGCGCCGGTATCGCGGAAAATGTGAAACCTGCTGCTGTCAGTGCCCGGCCATCCAAACGGTCTGAGATGTGGCCGGCAAGGATGCCGCCTATGACACCACCTAAATCAAACAACGTTGATAGTGCTCCAGCAGTCGAGTCCGACAAATATTTTCCACCAACAGCTGGGAGGAAGAAGGAAGATGGTAAATCAGTTACTTAAAAGATACAGCAGACTGAAGTCAGTTGTTCAAACACTTATGATGTGGAGCAGTAGTACTGGATCTCAATCACCACAGATTAGCATACTAAGATGTGAATGTTGCACTGGCTTTTTTAACAGCTAAGTACAAAATTTGCAGACATCATACATTCATACCGTGTCATGAGTACCATCATAGTTGAGGTTATACCAGGCCAGCAACCTCAACCTTCTATTATTGGTCATAGTGCTAACGAAATGACACAGTTAATACAAATATGTAATGAACTACAATTGTTGACATAAATATTGGGATCAGTTATTTATGTTTTTGCTAGATCCCAGCCTAAACAGTATCTCATTAATGATTCAGTCTAATTGGTACTTGATGATTGATGGCATGTAAGGCTGTGTGATATATCAGTTTGTTCAGTTCTATATCCTGTTGTCTCCATTGTTTCTCTATGAACACTGTTCCCTAAAGTCCTACTGCATCAAAACACGTACTCATATCACGTGCACATCCCAACTGGCCAAATAAGTAGTCATTTTTATGCAGTACAAACAGAACTATGGCTATTCTCGTGACAAGAAAAATAGAAGACAGATTGCATGATTAGTTTCACTAACCTGTGTGGCTAATATAGAAAGGAAGCCAATATAGGAACGTGTAGGCAACTAGCTTGCAGAAAAACAGGCAGAGAGCAAATGGCACTACTCCAGGAATTCTCAACGCTTCAATGAATCCCACTGGCTTTTCTGTTACTTCTGTCTGCCCTTCCAGTAAAGGGGTAACTATTTCATTCTTACCAGAATCATTCAAATGGTCATCCACAGATCCAATAGCCTCAGGGCCAGAAGGCAAGAACAGAAACACAATGAGCCCAACTAATGCAATCATAACACCAGGAACAAGAAATGACCAGCCCCACCCAAACTTCAGGAGAGCAGCTGCTATCAGAGAGCCTGATATGTTCCCTACAGAAGTATGAGCATTCCAAATTCCCATGATTAGTCCCCTCTTTTTCTTCCCAAACCAATTTCCGACAACTGCTACCACTGAGGGCCACCCAGTTGACTGAAACAGGCCAGCAATCAATTGAATGCCCAAGAAATAGTAGAAGCTGTGTATATTCAGCCAGTATCCAGCTCCAAAAGCAGCCGTGAACAAACCAGATCCTATCATTCCAATTGTCAGAAGGTTCCTCAGATCCACTCTGTCACCGATGTGGCCAACAAAGAACATGCCAATTGCATAAATTGCGAGAAATGCCAAATCAATATCCCCAAGCAATGCAGTGCCATTTCTGGAATCAAATGGTGCCCAACCGCCATAGAGCACCGTTTGTCTCTCAGCAGTATGCAATTTACCAATATTCAAGCATCCAGGCCAGTGCAACAAGCCTGGGTTTGACGTCTTAGGATCAAGAACACCCTTAACAACACTAGTGGTTTTCCTTGCTGCATGGTAGCTAGCGTAAGAAAAGAATGTCAATACCAAGACAAGGGCCTGGCATGTCCTAAGGGATAGAGGACTCCCCTGGACATACTCGAAAAGATGAATCCCAGGAGGTTTTGTGCTACACATTGTTACTGGTGTGTTTAGTTGGATTGGAACACATGAGCGAAGCAGAATTCAGCTCATCTTTTACTTCAAAAAAAAAAAAACAGCTCCTCTGCGATGCAAGAGCCTGGAGGAAACTGACTAGCATAGTAGCATGTAACATCCTACTGCAGTACTTGAGTGCTTGCCATCTACAAAGGGCAATGACAACAAGCATCAGAAATTCCTGTAGTGATTTGGTACTTTGTTTTTATTTAAAAAACATAATTGATGCACTATCATGCATGGAGCAATTCAGAAGAAAATACAACTAATGCGACAAATCCATGAAATTCAGAAAACAAGACTCATTATGTGCAAATTGCAAGCCCATGTCCATTTTTAAGCAGTAATTGGCCAAACTCCAGTCTAAATTTAGCGGGATAGATATACAAGAAGTAATTAAGTTAGGCCTGCTAAATTGCGGGCAATCATTTTGCACTGCTCTAGGATTAAAGAAGTTGTTCAACCGATATAGAAGAAGTGGTTTTGACTCCCAGATCAATGAATTTGAATCGTCATTTGTAGAAGGAAAAATTACACTGGAACCCAAAGATTGGACTGGGCTCATTATCTCATCAAAAACTACCCTAACACCTACGGAGTACTACTACACAGGTAAAGAAACCAATAAACCTATGACAAGAGATTTAGTTCAAAATGAACTAATTTTGTTGTCTTAAACGTCATATATTTAAGAACGGAGGGAGTACTCGCAAGAGAGGAGAACATAACACCAACCGATTACCTCCATGATACATCTGTTGAACAAGCTCGTACACATTGAGTGCATCCTATACATGTATCATAAATTTTTACAGAATGTGACATTGGATCTCTAAATTTTCCTTTTCAACATAAAAATTTTCGATCTAGTAAAAATGAAATTAGTACTGTATAAATTAGATGTATTGTAGACACCAGACGAAGCAATATGATGCGAATGAGCTTGTAGTCCAATGGTAGGACGGTCCAATGAGACGCTACCCACCAGGGTTCAAATCCTGGTGCTCGCACCTTTTTCTGGATTTATTCCGGGATTTTCCGGCGTTATGCATTAAGTGGTAAGCGACGTTCCCGTCGACGACAAGGCGCCAGTGGTGACTTCGAGAATCTCCAGATCTGCCGGTGCTCAGTCATTCGGAGGTGCTCATAGGGGTAGTTTTTGCGTACGTGTATTCATAGGGGTGAGTGTGCGTGCGTGTTGTGAGCATCTACGTTGTACTGTGTAATTAAAAAAAAGATTACCTCCTTGATGCGGCTCTTATGAAGGCGTCCGATGGAGGGGGAGGCGGCAATGCGGAGGGCGACTTCTCGGAGCACCGCAGTTGTGGCTTCCGCCGGGGTGGCCAGTACAATGCTGGGGCTGGGCGTTGCTCTCCTCGGCTCGTCGCCTTTCTTCAGGGCCAGGGGTTTGCTGGGGCCCCTCCTACCTCTTCTAGAGGCAACCAGTTTGCTCTAGCAGCAAATCACTGGTTCTGAACTTCTGATGGACACAACATCACACACGTGTTGGTGTTTTGTGATCCTCAAAAATCAATCACGGACATTGTTATTACTGTATATCTGAATGAGACAGCTTCAAAATCTGATTGAAGCCAGCGCGGCTTCAGTGTGAAATGATTCATGAATAATAAACATTCGCGTGGTGTAAACAAACCTTTCGCTCAAGAAGTCACCCGGGGTTAACGAATCGCAAATCAACGCAGACGACGCTGATGGGCAGTCGCTATCTATCGGCGCCCCTTCTGTTCTGGATCTGGACGATGGGCCACATGGAGATTTACATTGTGCACAACAAAAAGGATTGCGTGTGCAAGTCGAAAGAGGCAAGGTTAATTTCTTGGACACGACATTCTGTACACGGATGCTGCAGTTGACAACGTCGCATGCCACCTCGCTGTTGCACCCAACATAACTAAAGCGACTTAACAGAGACTACAAGCAACAATTACATTTGGATGTTAGCTTCTAACAAAATCTATCGGCCGCAACACAGACGGGAAGGATCCTTCTTTCTGCTGCGTGTGGAAGGTTTCACGCCACGGCATCCGAGGATGGGATGGCAAGGTCCGTGACCCTAGAAGTATATTTCTTCTGTACCAGCAGCATCACAACTTAAAATAACAGGGTTATGCTGCAGCTCTCCTTTCTGTACACATATCACCCATTCAGGTTCCAGTCTGTACACATCTTACAGCAGAATCTGGTGTCACGCACGTTAGCCGCTATTGCTCACGGCTTGGGAAGCCCATTGCTCTCGTGCAACACTGATCTGTGCCATCTTCAAGCTCACTGCAGCATCGAGGACACTCGTAAGGTAAGATGCGATGGATATATCAGTAGCAGAAATGGTCACTCAGCGTGCCAATCACAAACCTGTCAATCGGGCCGTGAAGGCGTTGATCTCTGGTACATTAGCCAGTTAGGTTCTGAAGAGCTACTTATTATCTATAGTGCACTTGGGTTATCTGCAGCAGGACCGGTGAAGACTATTAACTGCTTATCAGCTGTTGAAACCAGAAGGGTGGTGTTCTCTTTGTTTAGAGCGAGTGCAGTGACGTCCTTTCCTTCTCCCAGCTTCAGCGTATGAATTACCTGGCAAGTATATACCTAACTTCTTAGAATTTTGCACAAGTGAAATCAGAGGTAACAACACATAACAAAAGCCAAAAGGTTGCATTCCATGTTCACCTTAAGTTTGTACAGATCAAGGAGGCAGATAGAGGGTGCATCAACAGATAGCCTGCTCTCATTTGATTCTTGTGCATCTTCATCACCACAGGGCTTGTCAAGCTCATAATCATCTTCTGTAGCACTACTGCCCTCATGATTACAATTACTAGCCGAACAAGTTCCCATTACAGCAAACTGTCCATCAGCAGATGTTTCAATGCAACTGATTCGTCCGGAGAAAGGTGATAGAACTGACGTAGCAATAGGGATTCCGTTAACAGTGAAGGTGGATAGTCTTTTCTCGGATTCATTCCAAATTAATACAATTCCTAGAGAAGATAAGCATATGGAATGGGCTTCCGGCACATCGAGTTTCTTTATGAGCCGCCCTGTCCTCAAGGAATGCAGCAGGACACCAGAAATGCTCGAAGATGACACAACAAGTCCCAGGTCAGAACTAACAGAACAGCAGGTTACTTCTCCAAGATGACCTCTTAGTATATGCATAGGACCTTCAATTCGTCGCCTCCTGTAGGTTTCTATATTTTTGCTTGGACTACTATTGCTGCTGCTACCAGTGGCTTGAGGACTAGTAGGTGGTGTTGGCGTAGATGGTGGAGGTTCTGGAGCATTTTTCTCTTGCGAAAAACCCACCTGACGTATCCTCCAAAGTATAACTGCTGTGTCACGAGATCCTGTAACAAGATAATTGCTGTCTGCAGACAGCGCAAGGCAGGTCACAGGAGCAAGATGCCCAAATGCAGTTTCGACAGTCCTCGCTCCATCCGGGGAAATCATCTTTATAGAGTTATCTGCATGCCTACCTATAGTAGAATAAAAAATCATATTAAAACAGCTTCAGAATAGTTAGCATTGCAGGACAGAAAACTAAAACAATATGATAACCCAAAGATATGTAGTATTTTATTCAGTTACTGATAAGAAAACTAGGTGTTTGACACCATAACCTTTTAGCATCTTATTCTGTAGAAGAAAAGAGAAAACAAAATGTATGGAAGAACAACAGTTTTTCAACAAGTAGCATTGAAGGAAAAAAAGTGCAAGGAAATAGTTACCAGTTATAACTTCTTTGTCACATGTAACAACAACAGCTGATGAATTTTGGACTGCAGATGCAGCAAATGCTACAGCTCTTGGAAACTCGTAGTCTTCAGTGGAACCTGAAGATCCTTTAAAGATGCGAAATATAGCACCACCACTTGAATTTATGGCATTTTTTCCATGATGGAAAAGGAAAGGCGCCCCTAGCCCATCTGGAGTATTTGGCTGCCAATGGTGCAACGCCACATGTACTGTGGGAACATTAGAATCTATGACTACAATACAATCTTTGGATATAAGCATCGCGCTAGCAGGAACATTGCAGTGATCCGGACTAGGAAGTGAATAAGATCTAACTTCATTTGGGTTCCGGAATATTGTCTACACACAAAAAAAATTAAAGAAGGATATCGATTTTAGTACATCATGAATTATCGTAGTAACAAAAAAACAACTGATTGTTGTTTAATGCAAGAATGTAATGGTGCATAGGGGCTAAAGTGTTACCATTGCTTTTTTTTTTGTGAAACTGTTACCCATGTCATTCTTTTTTATTTTTTTGAAACTGTTACCCTTGTCATTCAACCATCATTAATGTCAAAATTGCATGGAACAAGGAGCGGCACCAGTGTTAACAGATCATGTTTAATTAGTAGAGTACTAAAGAACATCTAATACATGCTGTCAACTTATCATATGCCCTTGAGACAAAAATGAAGATGGATGTAACTTAATATGACAGTGAACTATTGAATGATGTGTTATTCTGTCCCTTGAACAAACAATTAACATAAATCAGCAACTATACAATTTATTTATGGTTATTCTGAACTATCCATATTTCATATCTACTTGGTATAGCAACAGTACATGCACAAGTATATCTATCAAATAATGGATGTCTTTTGTAAAACATGAAATGGTGTTTGTAATGTTTACCTGCACCTGTAAGATTTCTGTCAACGGCCTTCTTCTTATGTGGGGAACTGTCAGCAGCTGAGATGGCGTCTGTCCAAAATTGGATATTTGATTTTGTGTAGCTCGCCGTTGCACCTACAGCATTTTTTAGTAAAACGTGAGCATTTGTATAGTTACAAAAAATCTGAGAAAATGAATGCATATTACTTACTGGATCATTGATTTTATCAATATCCACCATCCCATCATATGTAACATGAGGGAAGACATTGTTGGCTACCACTGCATCTTTACCTCTCTGTTTATATCTGAAACAAGTATCCAGTGACAAAAGAATGCAAAGAAAGAATAATCAATACACGCCTCTTAAGAAAAAATCAGGATAGTTGAATATGTTCTTCCTGATACTAGTTCTTTTAAGAAGAACAATGTATACATTGACTCTCAGTTCTGCTAAACATAGAAATCATATTCCAAAGATTCATTTATCATAAAATTAAACAGACAGACATGAAAGCAGCTTACTTAGTGGTGAAAACTAGCATTGGGGGTTTAAAGAAGTGAGAGCATATTGATAATATTGTAAAAATGAAAAATTAGGATAAATGATTGAGTAAAAGGCAAATGCAGTTACAAGTGGCAACAAATAACACATAACTAACATACCCAAATATTAGATCGATCCATTCATGCAAATGAGTGGAGACATGATCACTCTCGAGAGCTTTACCATGTATATGAATAAAATCAACAGGATTCTCAGCCCAGGGAGGCAATGCTACAGAACCTGCAATAATACTCTACATTAAGGGTTTCAGTTTACTACCTTATTTGTAAGGACAGAAATGAAACTCACCTAGTCTTCCACTTGAGTTCAAATTAGTAAATACCTCAGGAAGGTAAAACAACTCTGGAACCTAGAAAGATAATCACATAATCAGATTCTAGTAGAAGATTCCAAATAGTCTTCTGCACCAAACAATACGCAGTATACATTGGAAAATACATCAAAGGAGCACTTGTTTAACAGAAACTTACTAGCTCTTTTACATCATTCAAACCCTCAAGAACACTGTTCCATGTTTTGCTGACATCAGAGAACATGCAATCATCATGATCAAACTTGACACGTTGCAGCTGAGTACAGAGGGTACTAAAAGGCTCTATTCTGGAAAGATAATACAATACCTGCAATAAATATAATATTAATTTCAATATCTTCGCAAATCATATATATATAATGCAAGTCATTCCAATCAACTAAAGAATGGTTTGTCACTGAAGAGCAATGAATACTTAACAGAAATTCCTTAGTCTCAACAAAAGGCACAAGCAGATCACTGAATTGAAACTCAAAATCATACAGATATCAAAAAGTTGTACCGTGCCGGGACTAGAGTAATGTGAACTGTAGTGAAATTTCGGGATGATCGGATCCTTGAAGCTGGAGTAATGATCTTGGAATTTCTTTAACCGTGCAGGATTTAGTGCACCAATTGGCTGCATAGGAAATCATCAAAGTATCACCAGAGAAATGATTGAAAACACATGCAGGACCCGGACTATCAAGGAAAGTGGCACACAAATTTACCTTTGAAAGATCTCGGTATGTGGACGGACTTTCCAAATCCAAGGTTTTGGATTTGTAATCTGCTATCACCCATGGAAAAATAGGATACTGCAGAAATAAATATAGACCATAAGGAACAGTAGCAAACATGTTACTCCCAGGACTGAGAATCATGTAGTAAAAAAATGCCTGAGTAACATCGTTGTAACTGCGACCAGCAAGAGTGTTCAGTTCCATTAAATACTCGAAATTGCTAATCTGCACAAGCAAGGTATACTCAGATCTTGATATTTGATGCATAGGCTGTACTGCTACAGAGATGAAATATTGTGTTTGCGTACCTCCCATTTAGCCCAGCGCTCCATTAATTGTGTCTGCTTGAGGATTTGTTCAGGCCTCTAAAATGATATCTTAGATTAGTGGCTCTGAAAGGACTAGAAAAACATCCTGGTTTCAGAATTGCACTGGACACTTACTTGGGTAGCAAGGAAAATGTCCTTCAAGTAAGGAGGTTTGGCGTGAACAATGGCCCGATATGCATGAGTACGAGCTCCTACATCCTAGATAAAGCTCAGGTACAATTTCAGAAAGGTTATTCACCTATTATATGCATATGGTTCAAACAATGTAGAGTAGAGTCTCATCAAGGATGTACCTCGAAATCAAATAAGAAGTTTGACCTGTCTACCATGAATAATTCCAAAGCACTCTGGCGTAGCAAATATCTGCAGTAATTCATTTAAATCAGCATGACAAAAACTGGTGCTAACCCCGTAACGTAAATCTATACGAGCAGTCATGAAATGATCTAAAATGTGAAAAATACCTCCATAACTAAATCTTTTTTCTTAGAAAATCATAAGCTAACAAGTTTAAAATCTACCAGATGTAAACACAACCACTCACCTTCTACTATAAATCTGATGAAGTGACGATATGAACCAGCTCCGATCTCTATCTTGCTGTTCATATTGACCACTAGTTGATGTGATATCATCCATGTGACTCTCACTCATATGCTCATCAACGATAAAGTTAATCCTCTTTGATGTGACCTGAGAAAAAGATTACATACTAGGGTTTAAGATATCATTAGCATATTGGACTGGGAGATGAAACAGAATAAAGGACAGAAAACATAAGAGACAGAATTTGTAATAATACTAAAATCACACCTACTCCATACGATAAAATCAACTAGCTAAGATCATTAGTGAACTGAGATTTGATTATCATGCATTCAGGGTTAATATAGCTATGAAATAATTTGAAACCTTATGCATAAGAGAAGCATGGTAGTCATGTACTTATATTATTTAAACTTCAGTTTTAATTGATGTCATTATCATTAACAACAAGAAGGTATGAAACTTATCAGAAGTTTGATTTGGTACAACATGCAATGTACAACTATATATTGAAACCACATACATTAGAACACACTTACTTGGAAGGTTCCTCGTACAACCTTCAATGGCCGAATTAACATTGAAGGAAGTTCAATAATAATTCTCTCGTTACTAGGCCTGTAACCAGGTGCAACTACTGTGGATCGGACCAAGTTGCGAACACCAGAAAAGTCAGAACTTCTTGAATCCACTGATCCAGTCAGAGACTGATCAAGTGGTGATGAATTTGTCAGTTGATCATCTACACTGCTGCAAATATTCTCAGTTTCACCCCGCACAATGTGTTCATATCCTCCATCCACTGTAATCAAAGAACTTGTTGAAAGAACATTTGTAGGTATGGAGTCTCCATCTTCTGAGTGGCACACATTAGAGTCTGCACCATCACAAAGAAACTTCTGCTCCCCATAATTAGCAGAAGCACCCAAGTGATTCAACCAATTGTAGTTCCTTTTCATAAATCTTCTCATCCTTAATGAACTTTCAGTCAAATCTAACTTCCAGAAAATCTGTGTACAAAATGGACATACACAAAAGATATTGGTGAGAAACAAAATTCATGCATGCCATTTAGCACTAAGATGCAACTTTTCCCCTAAATGAAAAAAAAAGATCAATTCAAGGTCATCATAATGTGGTCAGCAAAGAGAATTGTTTTTATATAGCAATGAGTGATATAACAGGAAAGTGTAAAGTAAACACAGAACTGCTACCGTACACTATCAGGGGTGCACAGGAGTTCTCCGAAAGGCCCATAGAGTCTACTTGTCTCTATCAAACAATGAAGAAGATGCCGCCATGCCCGAAGTCCAATTGACATGCAACTACGGTTTAATATCTCAACCTGTGTTCGCCTCTCCATCTGCATGCCCAAAAGTTACCTTTAATGATGCATAGAAATTTCTAAATATCAGGAGTGGAAGTGTTAAATTCCATGACAAGTTGACAACATACCTCAACTCGCTGCAAATTCCGTGCTAAGGCGAAACTGGAAACAAGAAGTGCAACGTATTTGTACGAAAGGGCAGAAAAATCTCTTCCTGAAACAGACTTGGAATCAGCAGACTGCAGACACTCCATCCACGCAGCACCCATAGCTTCAGACGTGTTCCACCTTTGTGCACGCTCAATATCACCGGCAGATCTCCTTTGTCCCGAAGTTGCCATTGCTACAGCACTAAGACCCCTTCTCGAACCAATCTTTGCACTACGCTCAAGGTCACGAGCAGCAGCCAAGGCTGCAGCTTTCGCAGCTGCTTTGTCCTTTGGTACCGATGCAGGCAAGCTTGGTGTAGTATCCAGAGGCTTCTGAAAGCTTGAGAATGTGTGCAATTTAGCTGATCTGCGCTCAAGCAATGAGGTGTCTCGCCTGCGCAATTTATTAGTTGGCGGTGCTATTGTTTCTGTCCCAGAGGCACCAGCAGCAATCATGGCCAATGCCATTGCAACGGGTGGAGAGGCAAAAGCAGCAGCCCAGCTAGGTGATATCATTGAAACACCAACCTGAGATCAAAAGAAATGAAACAAAAATATCACCATGAACAGATATATTTTTGAAGAAAAACAGTGGTGATATCTTTATCCAAAAGGAACAATACAAATTTTTGCATAAAAATCAACATTTTTCTTAAAAGTAATATCTGGTAGAAATGGTACACTATCACAACTAAAATGTTTACGAAGACTTAGTCGAAAGCATCTCATGAAATATTTCACATAAGAAAAAATAGCAACAATGAAATAACTGATAAGGGCTCTACAACTCCTAGTTTCAAGAACACGAGAATACACCATTAACAAGTTAATCACTAGGTTTGGTCATGTGCCAAATTCAGAGTCCCCTCTGCAAAATAGCATTTTTCGGAAAGCTATAAGATCCAAAAATCACATTGCTCAGCAACTACCTGCCAGAGCTTTTAATACTCTAGTACTACAGTCACTGATGCAATATGAGCACAAGCACCAGGCAATCTCAGTCGTTACTCTAGCATGCAATATAAAAAAATAACTTTTACCTCAACAGGTGAAATGTCTGCTGCTGAAGCCCAGTCATCAACAGCAAGTGGATTTTGCGCATCTGGAGATGTAAGCTCATGTATACCAGCCAAAATAGAACGATATCTTTTCAGAAAAGCTACAAATGGTGGCATGATCAACCCAACATACTTTTTCCTCAATGGTTTTCTGTCGCTGCTTACAGCATGCCATAACTGTTATGATACATAAATTTCATGAGCAACATTTGATAAAAACAAACTTTTTACATCCAGCTGCTAGAAACAATCAATATCAACAAACAAACAGTATCAGAACTGCAGAATATATTTTTTCTCAAACATGCAGGAGAACTGCATATCATTGTATTAATAGAAGAAAAAAGGAGTCATACAGAAAGACCCCCACAAATGCAGAATAGTATTCCACGATTTTAGGAGGCCTAAAATAGAAAACTTAGACATTCTAAAATGCCATTTAATGTTGCAATATCCCATGGTACAAGATGTGAATATCATATATAGATCATAAATGAAACAAATAAGCATAAACAAATTTCCTTCTTTAAAATCAAAGGTGTGCGTAGGAAAATTTAATTCATTTAAATAAAGATGCAAAAAACACACACACACACACACAAGATTTTACAGGTGATATGGACATTCACTATGTAGGTTTCATAGAAGCTGAAAGTAACCCTAAGCTTTACAGAAAGAGACGAGCAAAGTGCTTCAATGCGGGTAACATTGGAACATTAAAACACTTTCATGGACTCCTCCAAAGCAGAAAAGTAGCTTAATAACGTATGATTCCTGGCACTTTAAGAAATAATATTTTTTAAAAAAAAAAGTAATACCATGTGCCAAATTCGATGATTATTCAATCTGGAATAGTACCGCTGGAAAATGGTATTTCATCAAATAGAGACAATATTATTCTGTGCAAGTAATAAATAAAGTTACCTCTGAATAAAGAATAGAAGAAGCAACCAGAACACGCTGTCTCTTAGATTCTGAAACTGGCATATTTAAAATAGGGCCAAGCACTCTGTAAAAAGAGCAACAGCTCCAAACATCAGTAAAGGTGAGATATATGGCTACAAAAAAAATGGATAAAAGTCACTCCAGAATACACTAAGTTTTATAATAGGTAATGATGTAATAGAAAAACATCATCAATATCACCAAAGCTCATTTTACTTAAATATGTAAACATCATGTAACACAGAAAATGGCACTGGAAAGATGTCCCTATGGAGCAATTGTCAGCTTCGCACTTGACACTGCTTTTTAATTTACACATACATGTATTGTTACTGAACTAAGAGGTTTTTTCTTTCATTAGTACCCTATGAACTAGGAACCTCATACTCTCAACAGTACAAATAGGTCGTCTCCCTTTTCATGGACATTGATTCATTGATTTACAGTAGCTACAAGATAGCAAATAGGGTGTACCTCCACAGAAGAGCAGCCGGACATTTTTTGATTGATGCACTGGAGTGACCATCAAGTGGCAGCATGCTTCCAGTTTGACAACCCAATCCTTCTGAAATCACATTCTTCATGCTAATGTTCCTCGTGAAAATGTCATCTTCCCCACTGTCATCCTCCCTCATTGAAACAAGGATCAATCGGAGCATACAAAAAAATGGCTGGTCACTATCTAACAACTGATTAAGAGCACCCATAACACCTATGCCAGGCCCAGATCCAACTCCAGTAGCAAGGCAACCCCCAAGTCCAGAATCCAATAGAAGTGCCTGCAGCATAGCAACTGATTTCTTCACTAATGGAAGTTCAATCCAGTTTCCATTGGAGTCCTTTTCAAGAACAGATTTCCATGATACCAAACCACTACCCCCACCACCAAACACATTGGATTTGGGTGGAATGCATACACCATACCACAATCTGGTTCTGTACTTCCACCCTTCTGAAAGGTCTGAAATACAGCTCCCATAAGATACAAATGCATGCCTGACCGATCCATAAGGCTCAGCTGCTGCTGCTGCTGTTACGCGTTCCATCACCTCAGCAGAAAGTTGTCCGTTTGTATCTGCCGTAGAAGCAAGAACCTGAGTATTTTTTGACAAATAAAACAACAGTGTAGTAAGATAAGCTTCATTATTAGATGATATAAAGAGTAACCAAAAGCAAGCGCATAGCTATCATGGATGAGGTAAAATCACTGTTGCAATGCACACAGTATTCTTCAGGATTATACTTGTGCTTGTTGAGTTCCAAACTTAGTGCAACCGAGCAGTCAATAGGAAGCACAGAAAAAAATGACAACAGAGAAAATAATGATAGTAAGAACGGTATACTGCCATAAACATATCATAACAGCAACTACTAGCTACAAATATTCATTTTAATAAACAACTTGCAAGCTGCAAACAGGGATTAAAATTCAGCCTCTTCAGAAGTCCATACTTGGTCCCCGTAATGGCTAAGGGCCTTATTGATTCTAAGGTTAAATAAATAGTATTCTTTATTGTTTATTTCTTCATGATAAGTTGTTCCTAGAAGTTGGACTTCCAATCATCTATGATCCCATATATTCTCCAACTAACACAATAGTGCTTCTTACAAACTGAACATATTTGGACCGACATCATATCATCTTGCAAATGCACCACAAATACTCAGAAGTAGAAATAATGTCATACGCAGAAATATTAGAAGGCCATTCTAGATATACATACATCAACTGGAAGACCACCAGCATCACTGGACAAAGACTGCCTTGAGCCCCCAGCTTCCAAATGCTCACTGCCAGATCTACTCAGCGAATTTGACCTACTGGCAGCTAATGAATCCACTGAGGCAGGTGAGGAAGCACTATCAACCAAACAGGACATGAAAAAGTGTTGACTGCGTGACCGCAGATGATCTTCTACAAGCATCATCAGGACAATTGCATTCTCAGCCAATGCTACCGAGAGATTGGCAGCTTTCTCTGCTTGTACTTTTGTTTCTTTAGGCACTAAACCCTCCGTTGCAACACCAGCTGCTGCGGCAGCAATTCCTCCAGTTTGCTGTAAATACGATAAGACAAGTCAATAATTGTTGAACTGAGAATCATTAATTTCATAATTTTAACGTAAGAGACCATTTTTACGTGAAAATACATGGAATGTTGGTTTAGAAGGTCTATGAGGTTATCCTTTCTATCCTAATTGCAAAGCCAGTGATCCTGCCATACAAGGTTGCAAGGGCTTATAAGCCACAATTAATGTGTAGTTTCTTGTGCCAATTTTTAAAGTTAGCCTGTTTCACGTAAGTGCCTAAGTGGAAACCAAACTGGCTAAGATACACCAAAGATAAAGGCCTAGGCCTATGCTGACTTATTTCCAAACTTTGACAGGATCGTACCAGAACAGGAATACAATTAGATGAAAAAAGGAGGTACCAACAGAAAAATGCATAAAAATAAGAAAGATCAATGTTACCCTAAACCTAAACAGTCAGTCATCTACCGTTTACCCCTTTATTCGGACTAAATGGGTGATAAAATGGAGACGGCTAGGCACTGTGTACCGTGCAAATGGGCTAAACAACAGTTTACACGAACAGTGGAAAGATATGCCTTACGCCGCTGGTTGTACCTTTTGAATAGCATTTGAGAGAGGTGGGGGGGGGGGGTATGGGGTATGCACCTCCCCTTGGTTTAGGAACATGATATTCTGGTAGGGCAAGGATCTCCTCATTTGTGGTGTTGGGTGTTGCTATAAACCCTGGAGACCCTTGCCTATATGTGTACACATGCTCTGCACCTCTTCTATCAATCTACTATTTCCCGAGCCATATTGCTTTCAATATATATTGCCCCCACGGGGCTATTATTGAATACAGGTGCTATTCTTACAGTGTGAGTTTTCTTAGATTCTTTTATCTTCTCAATATAATGATGTGCAGCTCTCCTACGTGTTCGAGGAAAAAAGATATTGTTTGTTGGAACGTCATTTTATAAAATAGAATTCTATGTTCGAACAACCTTTGAAGAAGTAACACCTACCTGAACTTGAAGCTCCTGGGCAGAAAAATCAAGCAGGCTACCCAGTAATCTCCTTTTGAAAACTGGTAATGATTCTTCACGCCTTGTGAACAAAATAGCACAAGATATCACCAATGCAAGATAGCATTAGATATTTCTCCACTGAATCGGAATACGAAAATTAACAAAAAAATATCAGCTTTGAATTTGGTCTCAGGTAAAGCATATGTTTGCTCTTGGGAACAAAAAAAATGTGATAACAGATAAAGCACAAATAAATACATGCCTGCACTAAACTAAAAACACAGAATGCAGAACTAAAAATAAATACTTAACTAGAAAATTCCATATGCACTGCTGCTTATTGCTTACCTAATTCTTTGGTCACCGGTGCTAGATCCTCCAACCATCGAAAGCCATTCTGCACAATGTATTGCTGCCTCTACATCCTGAAATATTACCATATTACAATAATTATAAAGCTGCAGCCAAGTTTCCATGTCAAAGAAACAATATGACGAGGGAGAAAGCCCGAAAAAGGAAGTCTTATAATATGCCATTTTCTAAATGGAAACAAGGGATCAAAGTATCGTACCTTCCACCCATCTTTTTGTCTTATTGAATGCTCCAACATAACAACTAGAAAATTGTGTATGAGATCTTGAACCTCACATATGCTTACACCATCTGAATCATCGTCCCCCATCTACATATCAGGTTACACATTATAATCTATTTATGGAAGTAAACAGTCAAAAAAGACAAAAGTAGAGACTACCTCATGATGTAATTTTTTTTGATTTGTCATCGGAGAAAATATTACCTCATGATTAGAAATCAAAATTTCCAATATCCATTCAGGCCATTCTCTGATGGAAGTCATTGTACTTCTATTCTTGGGCTGACTACAAACCAAATATAGAAGATCCTGAAATAACATAGAAGGGCACCATGAGTGATCAAACAGAAGGAAAAACAAGAAATGACATAAATGACATACTATCTATGTAAAAAATGGAACATGTCATCCAAGTTTCAAACCATAGAAAAACGAAGTTTAACTATTCACATATTGTACTGCCTGAATTTTCAGCATTAATCAAACATTTGAACCAATGACGAATTGGATGCCATAGTTACATGAATGGTGACATATAGTATAAATGGATGTGGCAAATGATTTGCTACCTAGCCTCCAGCTGGAGGCTGGAGTATATTTTCTAGCCCTGTGGTCATTTCTGGCAGTAGGCAGCACCTAAAACCATTTTTGTAGCTTAGTGAAGTTAACAAAAGTTTCGGTATTATATAGAAGTATTTATTTCTTGACGACTCCAGTGTATAATGTTAGTGTCTGCCCAAATCATACCTTAGCACATACTCCCGAAACATGCTAGTTATGGTATCCTAATTTTTTCCAAATGAAGCAGAAAAAGGCATGTCCTGAACCCAGATGGTTGTTTTCATTGTAATGGAGCTAAATCTAGATGACATTTGGTTTCGCATAAAACTTAGAAAGAGCTAAAAGTAGCCGACCACTTCCATTAGATGCTATGTACCTAAAAGACAACAGTAAAATTAGGAACGTTGGAGAAGCCTTGTTATGTTTTCAGCAGGGGCAAAGCTAGGTTAGAAATAACTGTGGTGCACCCTTCTTTAAAAGGACGTACCCAGTGCCGTAGGCTCCCGCACTGTGCGGGGTCTGGGGGAGGTTATTAGCGGGAGGTCTTTCCCACACATCGTGCAATGTGTAGAAGCCACCGCTCGAACCTGTGACCTCTCGGTTCACAGGCGGCAAGCACTACCACTTGCACTAGGCCGCCCTTTTTTGGTGCACCCTTCTTTGTGTAGAAGAAATCTAGTGAAGTTTAGTAATAGTAGTAATTTTTTTCTTCACCCTGGCGCATGTGCACTATGGTACCTCAACGTAGCTTCGCCCCTGGTTTTCAGCATTCTGAGTGGATAAACATCAAGCCAGTGTGACACAAAGTGTGGAATAAGATAAAAGCAATGGTGGGTGGTGGCCAATCTTCAAGGATATGGTATTGCCCCAGAACAAAGATGAGAGTGATGCCGAAATTGAAATACATCTCCAAAGACTAGAAGCATAAATGGAAAGATCATCGTTCAATCATTCAGCTGGGAAGGAATAATTAAGAGTTTCAAAAGTTTGGTTATGCCCTTTTCATTACTGGTATAACAAGTTTCTATGCATTACTATCAGCTGGATGCTGTGATATATATTGGAGCAGAATTGTTTTGATCTGATCTAACTGTTGGCTCTCAGGTTGATAAAATTTGTACATAGATGTCCTGTTAATCTAAAAAGAAATAACAGAAGCACCTCTCTGGAGACCTCCCTTAATTTCAGCAGAACGTCGCCATAACTGCAACTTTAGCAAAGGCACTTAAAGTGCCCATCCCACTTTAATCCATCTTTGATTTCATACCATCTATGTCGCTCCACAAGCACCAAATGCCATCATCTAGGAAGGTAGAATCTCATGCGAAGCAATATCATCTTCCCTAAGGAGGACATCAACCAGGGAATATGGATGAAGGAAAGTTATTGTGGCTTTGGTAATCATGGTACACACATTTTTATAACTAGTGCTGATTCATGGCTAAGGTCCATTGGGCAAGGTGAGATCTTGACCCCCAAACCTCTGTATGTTGATAAAAGATAGGCACCTTCCCTTTGTTATCATTACCAACCATCCATATCTGCATAAGTCGAGCAGCTATGGAAATTGTAGTGTCAGAACCTCTAATAAACAAAAGGTCCCTCCGTGTTTCATCTGATTGAGTCATCAGGACTCAATTTAACAGTGCTTTTCATATTGGCGTCAACCTTGTCATACGGTAAACTAGTGAGAACAGCACTTCCATTGTGTATAAATTTATCTAAAACTTTAGCATGGTTTTTCCCATGCACTTGTGCATGAATCCTGTTAAGGGTAGCAGTATATGTGTTCAGGGTAGCTGACATATTGTGATCTTGGTCAATTGTCGTGTGATACCAATAAAGACAACCCACTTAATGTTTATCAATGACGAGTAACAATAATAAAACAAAGTTCTACAAACAGGCTATATGTGATAAAATCAAATTATTGGCATCAATAAACATTAAGACAGAAATCAGTCTTACAAGATCGACAAATATACCTGAATAGCATGCGCTTGGAATGCCCTTGATGCGTATGGAAGAGAACGGAGTAGGACTATCAAAAGTGGAATGTGTTTAAAATGACAACCAGAATCATGTAAGTTTTTTAGGTTATCTTTTGATGAAGAAACATCGACCTGCATTCAAGAAGACAAACGCAAATTCAGAAATTCCAGAGGAAAAGCAGTTGCGCCTATGATTAAATGAACAAATTTAATAGTGTGAACCAGAGTTAAATAAACTTGAACTTTTTCTGTAAATCATGGTTGAAAAAGGCTCTAGGATGTTTTACTTATTCAAGCACTTCCAAGAGAATTGACAAGTGATAACACAACCAAAGAGAGGGCAAAAGAGGCAATCATATTGACCCAGTAGGCCAGTACTACAGCTCTGAAAACATGATGCATATCCTTTACACATAGTGCAAGGCACCTGAAAAACACCCATACCACTGAAGAAATTAATGCCCGGTAGACATTTCTGGTCATAAGCCTCCTCGGGGCTGCTTGGAAAGCTTTCTGCAATGCAAAGAGCAGTAAAGATACTCTGTCTTCAAACATAGTATTTCCTTCTCCATTACAGGTAGTCAGAAAACCACTTGGCAACTTCGGTCTCACAGTAGATGAGGTAAAAGTCAGGTGGCCTGATGCAACTAAAGCACCCAAAACATGGACTATCCCAACAAGAACTCCATCACCATCATCAATATTGTATACGCTATTTTGGACATTGTCAGAGATATTTGGGACATCGATGCCACCCAAATTCTTTAGGAACTGACCCTTTAATAGGCACCATTTGCTAGTTTCAGTGCCAGTTTCATGAGAGATTGGTTCTTGATGCTGCACTAACTGAATCTGATGATCCTTGCAGTTGTCTTCACCATTAGCATTTTTTAGTTCCAAATCCTTATTAGTAAGATTAGAAGATCCATTCCACGAAGCAACATTTTGTGGCATATTACTGCTGTGGAAAATATTGCTATCACCAGATTTAGCCTCCCTCTGCAAAAGAACAAGTAATGCTTCTACTACTCCACGAGAAATGAAGGACTGAGCAAACATGTTAGCTATAGAAGTGTTTGGATGTGCAATCAATCTGCAGATGAGAAGCAACACCCTAGCAACCTGCCAAATAGAACATTACCAAAATCATAAAACCATCTCTTTCTTAAATTGCACTTAAAGAAATTATACAATTGATTAAGAGCATTAGCTTAGTGGCCACCTCATAAACTAAAAATAGAACTTTCAAACTATAAATGCCCACAGGTTTTATTTTGTGACATTATAGTTCAGAATCAGGCAGTAGCTCAATTAAGACACGACTAGTTTCTTCTTAAAACCATATAAACCAATACATCTGAGTGCGTACTCTGGATGACTGAGCCATGAAATGTTCTAATATTGTGCCATACTGCCAGTGCCAAGTGCAGTTACCTGGTTAGGTTGTGGGCAGTCGACGACAAATCCAATCAAACAACGAACATCATCAGAAGCAAACGTAGAAGGTGCTGCTCCTATCAACAGTTCAATAACAACCAAAAGCTCATCAACCAAAGCATTTACATTTCCTAAAGGTCTCTCATGTCCAGTAAGTGTGAAGGTATCAATTGAATCTGCTTCATGAATTACCCAATAACACCTTCTGCACCCATCAAGAAGCATTTGCAGTGCGTTTGCATCACGCATGCAAGTAGATTCAGCAAAAACCATGTCTGCAAGTGAAGATAGAAGCTTCTTCTGCAAAAAGTAGTTGCACGAACTCCACATCTTCAGGTCCAACAACAAAGTGCTGATGAGCTGAACCTTTTGACCATGATCGTTTCGTTGAGACTGGCACAAAGATACAATTGCAGTAACAAGCTCCTCATCACTCAGTATCTCTTTCTTTCCACTTTCTAGTTTGGACAGTGTGTCCAACAGATAATGTAAAACTTGTGATAGCAGCTCTGGTCCATGAATACGGCACAACTCATCTTTATTTCCAGGATGTTGAACAGCCAAGGAAATGATCCTGAAAATAGGGACAGAAAGAGATGCGGTGGCAAGAGACAATGACAAATCGCCAAGTATAGGTTCCAGGTTATCCATCTCGACATTGCTCACAATCAGTGGTAGTAATGCCATTGGACCTCCATAAGCCAAAGCCCATAAAGATTCAGCTGGCCGCACACGATGAGAAACATGAACCATGCCAAGAACTTCTGCAGGCCTTCGGTGAGTACCTAAGATTCAACATAAGATACCATCAGCAGTAATAATTCTGAACCAGCCCAAGCACTAGTTTGTTATTGTTGCATGACAAATGTTTTGGCACCCGTTTGAATGCCCTGATCACTGGTAATGGTTAACACCAGGTTATTGAAACATTTATAACTAACACAGGCATGGTTAATGCAGGACTGGAACAAAAATTATGCACAATGTTGCAGGTGATAGCCCAAGAAAAATAACATGATAAGCTACGAATCTCAGAAACGTTTGAGTAGCCATTGCATCAGGACCTAACTAGATCATGGTTCAATCACCAAGTAATAACCTTATAACCAAGCTCCCCCACCCCCAAAAATAAAGAGTTCACGAGTCTCAGTTATGAGGACAATGGTAATGAAAGCAACCTGAACAAAAGAAAGAAAAAACAATATCTAGAAAAACAGACCTGTTGAGCCAGAAGGTGAAGCATCGGAGCAAAACCGGCCATTGAGCAGGCTGGGATGATAGAGAAGATGTAAGCTTCCACCAATCTCAATATCAAGTGCATAACTATCTTCTGCAGCTTCCCTTATGTGATTACTTGTAGATTTCCAAGGAAAACCAGCGCCACTGCCGAAGCTGGGAAGTGCATCTCCTCCCCTGGAAGCTAGTCGACTCATTCTCTCTGGCCCAATAGGATCTGTAAATATATAGATAGGTCCCATCTCTGCAAACAATGGGCATTGCCGCCGACACTGTTGAAGGCCGGCGATAGTTGGTGGTGGGTTGGTCCCAATGCAGCAGAAAGCCAGTGGTTTCACAATGCGCGGGGGCTCAAATGGACAGCTTTCGTGAAGGTCCCCATCCACATACAGCCGTAAATCACTCTCAGCCTTCCCAAGCAAAGCTTGCTTGCTTGTATGCTCCAGACCAACAAAGTACCAGCACCGTGGTTTGAATTCATAAGTGAAATGGAGAGAGGACATCCCCTTCCCAGCCCCACTCTCCACGACTAGAAACTGGCCATTGAAATAGGCCTCAATGCCATGGCTATCCAAAGTGAGGAAACTGAAAAGCCGGGGCATGTGCTTTGTTCCTTCTCCAGCAAGCGTGCAGGCAGCAGCAGCAGCCGCCGAAGGTGATGACTTCCCTGATGTTGATGTTGCAGCGGCTGCAACAGCCGCGGATGCCGTACCTGTGTCAAGCGAGGCTGAGAAAGACTCAACGTATATCCATGTGGCAAACCCAAAGCCATTAGAGAACGGCCACCGGTTATCCCCGGGTCCGAGCAAGCCGGAGCTCTCCCCGTCAAACTCAAAGGTCACCGCTGGGCCTTTAGCCTCGTTGCTTGCCACGGAGTTCTCCAAAGCGAGAGTCAGCGGCGTGGCCCACCGCGTGACTAGAGCTTTCTTGATCAAAAGGAGCCAAGAATGCAAGTCCCTGACACTGACCGAGTGCCCACCCAGCACTTGAATGCACTGCACAATCGGCGTCCCGTCCCATTTGCTGCCCTGACCCATTCCGACGAACAGCTTCTCTGCGACGTCGAGGAGGACCGCGAAGAGGCCGGAAGCTGAGCACATGGTGCGGTTGCGGGTGCAAGCGCTGAGGGTGGCAAGGAGGCCGCGGGCCATGCGAGTGCGCGGCGACGGCTCGACGCCGCAGGGGAGGTAGGGCACGAGCTCGGCCGCTATCGCGGCCGCGCGCGAGCTGGACATGATGCTGGGCGCCAACCCGGTGGCCGCGCCGAGGCCCCCGCCCTCGTCGAGGCCGTCCACGCCGCCCATTGTAACCATCAGCACGTCCACGATGAAATGCGAGACCTCGCCGTTCTCCTCCGAGACCATCTCGCGGAGGCGCTCGACCCCGCCGCCCATGATCACCGCGTCCACGGCGCGCACCACCTCCTCCGGCACGTCCGACGCCACTACCGGAGCCAGGCGCCTCCGCAGCGGCGGGGAGGGCTCCGACGGGGCAGACGGGGAGCACGCGCTCACCTCCGTGTCCGATGCCTCCTCGTCGTTGACGGCGTACGCCTCGTCGTCGAACGGGAGGAGCGACTCAGCGGCGAACCGCTCATCGACGCCGTGCTCCCACGGCGCGGGCGGCGAGGCATCGGACATCTCGCCGGTGTCCTCCTCCCCCATCTCAAATTCTTACTCCATAAAAAAATTGAGAAAAAAATGTGAGGACCACTGGAACAATGAGGAAGGATCAAACCGCGATGGCGAGAATTTTTGGGGCTGAGACAGGGCGGCGACAAAATTGGGGGCGAAATTTTACGATTCGTTCGGGCGAAAATGTTGCGATTTGGGTATGAGGCCGGGAAGAAACAGTCGTAGTTTTGGGAAAATGCTCGCGCGAGGTTAGTGGTGGTGGCGCGGTGCATGGCGTGGGCGCGCCCCGAGAGGCGGAGGAAGAGAGAGGAAGCGGCGGAGCGGGGAACGCGAAGAAATGGCGTCGCTGCCTTGCGGGTTCACGGGCCGCGGCTGCTATTTAGCGAGCTTTTTTTTCCCTGCGGGCCTAGCGGCCCGCGCCTGGGAAATGAAAACTCAGAATGGTTGCGGGCAGACGACTGCCGCCGAGGCGTGCGAAGCAAGGATGCTGAACTCCCCACATGCTGGTTGACTGTACTCCCCACATGCTGGTTGACTATACTTAAGGGTGCAGAATTTCTTGGGTCGACCCACTGACTCAATACCCAAAATAAAATTTTGATGTAAATACTCATTGGACCGGCCTAAACAAACAATGCAGTCAAATGGAGTCAGACCCTTTGGGTCATTTGGGTAACCCAGCAATCGACCCCCTCCCTATTCCCCTCCGATGGATCCCAATCTCGCAGCTCGGTGTGGCGGCACATCCATGTCCGCCGCGGACCTTGGGTCCCCCGGGAGCGCGGCTTCTGCGCTTAATCCGGCATCATGCGCCTTCGCAAGCGCGCGGCGGCGGGGCGGTCCGGAGGAAGCCTCCTTTCGCGGGCGCGCAGGATACACCACCCCTAGCGGCGGCGACGGTGGAGGAGGATGAGGACGGGCTCTCCGATTTCTCCGGCAGGGGCGACCTGGAGACTCGTCTGGGTGTGAAGATGGAGAGCGAGACGAACATGAAGGGTCGTATGGTGAGTTCGAACTTCTCAACCGGAACTGAAGATGCGTTTGGCTCTAATTTGTTGCGATTTGATTAGTCTGTCCCTGTCGATTGTTCGTGTGGACTTTAGCCTCCTGTATTGATCGGGAGTTCCGGACTTAAATTCGCATACAACTTGTGAAATATCTACTAGCTCCTGCAGTGTTCCTGCGTAAATTGGCTGTTTACTTCTGAATTTAGGACTACTCTGGGACTAATTGGGTCAAGTGGTGTTGTTTTTCTATTGGGTTAGTGGAACCCAAAACCCATAAATAACTTTGATGGGTAGATTGGGTCAACCACTGGTTGACCCATTGGGTACCCACTTGCACGCTTAACTGTACTCCCCACCACATGCTATTGTGGACTAGTTTTTTTTTTACAACATAAACAGCTCTCGAAGTTGTTTTGGAGTTATATTTTTGTTAGAGTTTTACGAAATACCTCCAAAGGTGAAGCGCTTCTACTAGTCTAAACGTGAGAGGTCGAGCTGTTTTTAAGCTCTGTTGGGGAGGGTTTTGGCTCCTTGCAAAAAGGATGAAGCCGGAGCTGGGTTTTGTGACTCCACCTCCTCACAGGCAAAGATACAGCTCCACCTTCTCACATGCTACAGTATGAAACCGCTTCACTTTTTAACTGTTTGGTAGAGCTCCAACAGGAACCGCCGAAGAAGCCGGAGCTGGAGCCCTGCCAAACATTGGCCAACAGGTAGAGCTAGAGAAGCTAAAAAAACCAACTCCTTCTGCTCCAACTCCGGCTCCTTCGTCTATAAGGTCATGTTTAGTTTCCCAAAAGTTCTCAAAATTTTCGCATTGCAGACCGTGTCACATCTCATAGAACATGTTTCTCAATGCAAAAATTTCACTACTTTCACTAAAAATTTCACCAACTGGGCCATAGCAAGTAAGCCCGGGCACCTGCCATGGCACTACGAAGATGAACCGCCTGGTGATCACCGCCGGAGATACCCTGCTCACCATGATCATAGAGGGTTAATGCTGGCCCTAGCAAGGCAAGGCAAAATCACGGCTGTATGCATATGCTACTGATGCTAGAAGTAGACATGCTGATTGATCTGACCAAATTAGCTACTTAATTTTTGTATGTTAATATGTTATATAAGTCTGGAGAAGTATGCCCACACTTGCAAGACTCAAGCTGTGCACTATGTGTTACGGCCGACGGCGAATAATTGACGAAAGTAAAAAATCAAACCGCAAAAGAGAATCAGGTTACAACGCCGAATCAAAGGTTGTTAGAGGCCGGGACCCCTGACGCTGCCGTAAGCCCCTAAGACATCAGGGAAGCTTAATTGTTTTGTTAATCACAGAGATTAGTCCCTCAAATAAGACACAATTCGCTCAAAGTAAATATCAAACCCACCGGCTCATGAGGCCATACCAAGTTGATTGACCGGTGGGGTGGCCAATACTTCAATAGAGCATTATAGATACATAAAATTACTCCGTGTGCATTTTTTATTTTTTTCAACCATTAGATGATGTATATTTTTAAGATTTATTGTCCCTTCCTCTCAATTGTTTTGGACACTCCCAACGAAGGAAAAGGAAACCATTGATTCAAGATTATTGGGAGGAAAACATATAATTGACATGTAGCTTCTATTTTTTTATATATTTATATTTCAAGATTTGGTATGCAATTTTTTCTACTCGGAGTCTCGGTTCTTTCTACGGTCAAATCTTGGCTACGCCCCTACGCCGAATGGTGGTGGCTTACAAGAAGATGAGAGAATAATCTCAAAGAGAAACACTAACAGGGATATATGACCCGCTTCCTCTGGCTTTTACCGGACCTCCGCTTCGTGATGAGACCATCTCAAGGACTTCAAAAAATACTCTTAATATCGAACGTTCATGCAAGGTGAAAGTTGTACTTGAGTCCATATATTACTATTTTTCTTTAGCAAGGCTACTACTTGGTTTGTATGATTACAAGTTCAAGCACCTTGCTATACTTGAAGAGATGAATACAACTACAACACCAAAGTTTCACTTTAGCTACAATGATTATTTCGATGACCAAGACGATAATTTCACCAATCTCGTTTATCCATACCTAAACCCAAGAGAGCATGTGTCAAGATATGTTTACATGTTACAATAAAAGGTGAACTCAATCCCAGCTGAAATTAACTTCAAAACAAATGAGAATTGTTTACTACCTAAGTGTTGTACGCTTATTGTGTTAAGGTTTATACATAAGGACATGGATCACTTCGGACCAGTTCGGGCCAAGGATTCCCAGTTCGAATCAAGGATCACTTCGGATCAGTTCGGACCTGCATAAAGAATCGACCATAACTCTTTTGTCCCGACAGCTCTGGAGCTCCATGAGCACTCAATGGAACCAGCTTGAAGTCAAATTTTCAATGCAACAAACCGCATATCCATTAGACTTCTCAATAATTAGTTATGACCGATTTAGTGGAGACTACTCAGCAGACCAACAGCCACGCGAGGCTGTTCAGAATTTTCAGTTCGTGGTGACCTTTGACCTAGCTAAGCTCTAGATATTCCAAGTCCATTTCACACCCAACTAGGAGGGATATTCCTAGTGTAATTACCCCTTATGTATCTCTAAAATAAGAAGACTTGATATTGAAATAGAACGTCCTTTTGTTCAGTTGTGTGCTAACAAATTCATAGTTTGATCTCTATCACTTTGCTCTTATGATTTCCTTGAGGGATTACAGAAGCGGCCGCTTCATCGGCTCCCAATTGGTGCTCCTGGTCCATTGATCCCAAGTTGTGTTGGTTGGTTCTTTGAGAGTGTGGTTGGGCGAATCCTCGATTCAGGTTGCCGGTTAAAGACGGTTGGCTTCGAGTTTTATTTGCCAGGTTGCACTAGCTATTGCTGCTTGCAACAATTTATTTTGGCTGTTCTACAGCTAGTTATCTTGATCGGGATCTTACGTCGTGAAGATCGGGACCGAGTCTCGTCATTTGGTATCAAATCCTGCATTGCCACGATATGATTCTTTACAATTAGCTACATATAGTTTTGCCTTTTGTCCTATCCACCTAAAAGCCATAAAAAATTGATTATAACCTTTTGTTTCGATCTATTTATCTAGTGAGTTTGGTTAAGTTTTAGTCCGTTAGAGTCTTTGTTTAGTTGCTGATCATATCATCCTTTACGTGTCCTTTTGTGCCTTTCCATATATTTGAAAATCCCCACAAAAAGTAAACCATTTCTATCCTTTGCGAAAACTTATCCTATTAAGATAGCTGTTGGTTATATCTGGTTCTATCATCTTTAATTTGTGCAAGTATTATATCTGGTCTTGTCTTAGTATTGCAAAAAAAAGTGTCAAAAAAGGAAGAGGAAAGAAAGTTGCAAAAAAACAAGTGTTGAGAAAGTAAAAAAAAAAGAGTGCTGAAAATAAAGGAGAAGGATCTGATTATTGGTATGCACAAGTGTTGAACCTTCATATCATGTTGTGTAACCAGTTTGCTATCATCTTTTGGTGCATTTTTCGCTAGGTGAGTTCCTACGTAACTCCTCACTCCCTAGTGTAACTCTTGTTTGCATCAAATCTGAAGTTTCTTTTGTGCGTGTGTTGCTACGGTTACATCTTCACATCTTGTGATCAACACTAGGCATTGGATCTCTAGTTTGGACTGTTACTTAGCTTTACAACAATTAGAATTCAGATTGCTCCTTGTGTTTTATACCCCACCAAGCACCACAAATAAACCACTGAAAACTGAACACCGGTCGTGTATTCGCTTAACCATCACTCTTTTTACCACCACACATACTACTTTTGTAATCTATAGGAAACTCATAAGCGTTTTGGTTGGTAAGAGAAGGTGAGGTTGTGAGATCCATATATTTTTTTCTATTTCACATATATGTTTGCTATTTGTAGACATTAACCATGGCAGGTCGAGTATATACACGATTTCCTTTCTATGGAAGTGTTGATCCGGAGGAATTTCTTGATTGGCAAGAACAAATGGAGTATGAACTTGAACTCCAAGATTTTGCATAAGCAAAGAAAGTGTCATGAGATATACTTGAATTTGAAGATTATGCTTATGATTGGTGGAAGAAATATCCACATAAGCGCTTTGTCAAGTGTTGGGAAGACTTGAAAAAAGTCATGATAAAAGAATTTGTTCCATGTGAGTATGAGCTGATTTTACTTCGTCGTTTGAAATGCATCAAGCAAGGAAGTAAATCTATCCGGACATATCATGATAAGTTGTCTTGTGCTATGCGTCGAGCAAATATCATTGATGAAATAGATGCAAAAGAATACTTCAAGAGAGGTCTTAATCTGAATATTAATGTTGCCATTGAGGGAAAGTATGCAAGAAATCTGTATAATCTTTTGGTATATGCAATGAAAAAAGAGAAAAAAAATAAAGAGTTGCAGGAAGATAAGATTTCAAGGTGTTTTAATTTGTGCGAAGACATTGCTACAAGGTTACAAGCTGATTTGAAGTCCAAAGTGTCATTTGTTGTTGGAAGTAAAAAAAGCATCAAGTCCATGCAAGAAGAAATGGTCTGCTATCTCCAAGTATGAATCAATTGATGATAATACTAAGTGTGTTCAAAACAAGAACTTTATTGTGCAGCAAGAAGACAAGTGGGTGCCACAAGTTGACACGGGAAGTGATATGGTGATTGATCTTCCTACCAATTCTAGTGGTACACTTATCCTAGTGTTATGGTTGTCCAGAATTTGAGTTTGGACTCTGAGTTTGAGAAGAGTGAAGTTAATGAAGTTCCCTCCAATGATTGTTTGAATTATGAGCAAAGATCATCAAGAAAAGCTGCTGCACGTACCACACAAGAAGCGTTTGTGAAAGAGACCGTACAAATTGAGAAGCATCATTCATCAAAAACTGAAGATGGAGAACCCATTGCTCCATTAGTAGCTGAAATTTTGAGTGACCAATTAAAGGTAGATGACATTGGATAGTGCCATAATCATTTGCAAGTAAGAGAAATAATTGCAGGTGAGAAGGAGACTATTGCTACTGATTTTCAAAGTGAAGTTGCTCATTTTGTTCATCAAGAGAATGAAGAAACAACTGCTCAGATTCAGATTGTAAGAACAACTATTCCTACAAGATATGTGCTTTGTTCTCATGCCATTTGTGATGAAATTAAGTGCTGCAATGCTATTGATAATTGTGATATGCAGCAAGGTGGTGAATCATTGTCACTACAAGATTTAGAGTGTGTCTCGACACTCATTTTTGGAGCTACATATAATCTGAATGAAAAGAGAGACTCAATGTTTTGTTTGAGAGCAGATTTAGAGAAGAAAAATGTTGCTAGTGCATCACCAAGTGTGAGTGACAAATCTGTCCAAAAGTAAGTTGAATATGTTCCATGTGAGCTACAGTTGCAAGATGTTGTCGTTCCAAGCTTGAATGATTGGCGGAGATGGACTTCACCATCAGCTGTATTATGTGAGGAACTATTAGACATAGATGCTGAAATTAAGTGTACTAGTATGCCACATTAAGTTCAGATTCAAGACATAACTGATATTGATGATTTCACTAAAATTGTTTGTGTTTCAATGCCATTGGAAGTTGCTAAAGTTGGTTGTTCCACTGCGATCTTTGCTACTCAAAGTTCATTCGTGGAGTTTATGGATGAAAGTGATCATGCAGCTGCTGCTCCAGATATCAATGTGCAAGTTGTGCAACATAACCTATGTCAGAATGAGAGCAACATAGCCAAATTGAGTGCAAGAAAAAATAAAAGTGAGTTGTGTGATTCCACAAAATGTGAGACTGAGAGCATCCACAAAGAGAGTGAGAGATATACACCACATAAAAAGAGAGCGTTTGATTGCAAGATGTGTGAGGATGTTTATAAATCCAATCTACTCATCCATACTTCTAGTGTTCTCTCTAAAAGTGCACAGGTTTGCAAAGAAGTTGAAAAAGAGATGATTGCTCATCATACAACACCACTTGTTGTGAAAAAGAGAAAATTGGTATTGTACAAAACCAATTTTGTTGCTGCTACAAACGTGAATCATCGAGATGGAGGAGGTAGAAAATCAGAAGTACATTCCATTTGACATACATCAAAACTGAAAGGTAACAAAATTAATTTGGATCTAAATTTTCAAGAACATGTACTGAGTAATCATGATAAAAGATCTGCTACAATTTCAGTTGAGCTTATTCGAAAATTTTGTGCTGACTTGATTCATTCATATGTTGACACAAGTTCTAAATTTTTGCACAGTAATGCTCATTGTTTTAGCATGCACAATTCATGTCAGGTTTTGATTGATCATTATATTGCTTTACACACTAATAAACAACTTCATCATGTTAAGTTGATTACTCATGCAGAATTATTTGTAAAAATATCTCTTGTTGAGTGTTTTTGTTACACTACGCTTGATAAACCTATTGAGATTGATCAAGTGCTTGATAATGTTTCTATGATAACATCCATGAGATTTTTGAATAATGTTCATAGCCGCAAGCTTACTTTTAATTTGATTCTTGAACATGTTGTTGATAAGTTATTTGTATGTGCTATGTGCATAACATGTGATAAGTTTGTTGAATTTAAATTAAACATGTTGAACAACAAACATTGTGTGCCATATTTTTCTAATCTTGAAGTGAATAAATTGTGTAATGCTTGTGATTTTGAGAAACAAATATTATTCCCATACTCATATTTTTCATCAAAAGAAAAGGATTATGTGCAAAGTACATCAATTCTTCACCCAAAATTTTTCTGTCCACATCAACGAGCAATGAGATTGGAAGGTATATATCTAAACCTTTAAATAAATTGTGCAACAAAATTTTTTATGAAGTAATAAATGTTGTACCACAAAATTTAGATATGATCAATATTGTAATGATGAAATATGAGATTTTGAATCAATTGTGTTGCTTAAAAGAAATTGTTGTTCTTCCATCTACGAAGTTATTTGCATGATCACAAACACCAAGGAAGTTTCTTCAAGGTGAGATTTGTGAAGTAAATTTGATGTTCCAAGCTCATCCTAATAAAGTGCACAACCCATATATGCCATGTTACCATTGTGAACACATGAATATGAATTGTAAAGGAAGAAACCAAAAAGTTAAAATGATTAATCATGGAAATTGTTGTATATATCCACCCTCTGCTTTATATAGATTAATTTCAAGTCAACAAAAACCGAGGACAACTTTTCTTCAAGGGAGGGAGGATGATGAGTGTTGACGGTTGAATCTCGTTGTAAACTTCGACTCGCAAGCGAACGAGCCATGGGACCCTTCTTCCCTTAAGTGTGAACCCAAGGTATCGAATCCGTGGAACAGTGTGTAAAACAAGAATCAATCTACTAAAGCGAAAAGAACTCTTCGAATCTTTGAGAGAAGATCAAATGCATCTAATCTATAAAACTCAAGAGATAGCAAGAGAAAGCATAGAGATAACCGATCTAGAAAGGTAGATCGTGCCTTTGTTGTAGTTCCGAACAAGAGATGAAGATAGAAACGAATCTCATTAAAATCCTCTTTAAACCGTGGTCTCCGTTCCATCCCCTGTGGTGCCGCCTTACACTTGATCTAAGCGTCCTATCACGACGTCCCGGTTTTTCAGCGGTTAACCTACAAGCACACTCACAAGGAGCATGTCGCAATCCTTGGTAGATCCGGTATGCACCTCTAGCCACCGTGGCTACAAGAACACCCCGAGCAATCTATCTCGAGAATAGATTGAAAAGAAGCAAACCCAAGAAGAACAAATTCATAGAAGAGACACTTGATCGCTAGAAATCGGATTCATATAATAACTTCACCATGAATGATACATGAACAAGATCACCAACCGGGATCCTACCTTGATCTTGATTCTAGCTCCGCAACTCCGACGTGGTCTTCCTTGCAAGGTTCCCACGTCAGCTAGGGTAGCCCTAGACAACTAGCTCGACCCTCCTCTCCGAGATGGTGTCCCTCTAGCTTCTCTCCTCCTCGGCGGCGAATGACGAATGAATTCATCCGTGGCTTTTGGCGTGGTACCTATAAATAGCCCGAGGGGGATCTAGGTCAAAGGGGGCGACGAATGGGCGAGGAAATGGGCCAGGCCGATCGGCCCATTCCGATCGGCCTGGGCCCATTTCGGCCCGGTTCGCCCCCCCGCTTTCTTTTGGATGCTTCTCGTGATATTTGGAGTTCCTGCCGAGTTGCATGTGGGCCCTTGACGTCATCTTCTCCACGAAATAGATAAGGGTACTTGTCGCGCAAGCTCCCACATTTTCTGCTCAAGTCCCCGGAGAATTGCCTTCTCGTCCTTCGGTCCTCGGGTCATTTGGAGTCATGTTCACGTCGTGTCTTGACTTGTTCCAGGCTTCACGATCCTCTTGCAAAGTGCTTGATGAACGATATCCGGAATCATCCTTTTAAGTACTTAATTCCTGCGTAAACAATAAACTCCAAAAACTACATGCATACACGAACTTGATATATCAAGGGGGTTAGGATCGTTAGTATGGATATTAAATTAATACCAACATTGAAGGTAAACCCATGGCTAGGTTGACGGAAATTGACCGCCAACAATGAGACCATCTTAAGGACTTCAACAAATACTCTTAATATTGAACGTTCATGCAAGGTGAAAGCTATACTTTGAGTCCATATATTACTATTTTCCTTTAGCAAGGCTACTACATGGTTTGTATGATTATAGGTTCAAGAACCTTGCTACACTTGAAGAAATGAATACAACTACAACACCAAAGTTTCAATTCAGCTACAATGATTATTTCGATGACGAAGATGATGATTTCACCAATCAAGTTTATCTATACCTAAACCCAAGAGAGCATGTACCAAGATATGTTTACATGTTACAACAAAAGGTGAACTCAATCCCAGCTGAAATTAACTTCAAAACAAATGAGAATTATTTACTACCTAAGTGTTGTACCCTTATTGTGTTAAGGTTTATACATGAGGATATGGATCACTTCGGACCACTACTTCGGACCAGTTCGGGCCAAGGATTCCCAGTTCGAATCAAGGATCACTTTGGACCACCACTTCGGACCAGTTCGGACCTGCATAAAGAATCGACCATAACTCTTTTGTCCCGACAGATCTGGAGCTCCATGAGTACTTGATGGAACCGGCTTGAAGTCAACTTTCCAATGTAGCAAACCACATGTCCATTAGACTTTCCAATAATGAGTTATGACTGATTTAGTGAAGACTGCTCAACATACCAACAACCACGTAAGGTTGTTCAGGATTTTCAGTTCGTGGTGACCTTTCACCTAGCTAAACTCTAGATATTCCAAGTCCATTTCACACCTAACTAGGAGGGATGTTCCTAGTATAAACCCCCTATGCATCTCTAAAATAAGAAGACTTGATATTGAAATAGAACCCCCTTTTGTTCAGTTGTGTGCTAACAAATTCAGAGGGTGATCTCTACCCCTTTGCTCTTGTGATTTCCTTGAGAGATTACAGAAGCAGCCGCATCATCGGTTCCCAATTGGTGCTCGTGATCCATTGATTCCCAGTTGTGTTGGTTGGTTCTTTTAGAGTTGTTGACGGTTCAATAACGTGTCAAGGCTCACCGCAAGCTTACGGATCATCGTAGTACCTTTTTCCCTTGGAGTATGACCCAAGGTATCAATCCGTGGACTTTTCTTCCAAATCCTAATCTTGGAAATGCATATGATGACACTAGTTCACCAGGCTAGTGTTGGGAATTTGATTGAGTTTGAAAGCACATTCCCTTGCTAGAGATATTCCTTTTATTCATCCCGGATTGTGTGAATGCGTTCACACTTATCCCGAGTGGGTATAGTTACGTGGTTAAGTAATCCCTTCCTATGCGAGGTTCATTGTATGAGAGAACATAAGGAACGGCTTGGCTTGATACATCCATATCTAGCTCATGTCGATCTTTGTGTCATTTTCCTTTCATTAGTTCAGTGGGATAGTCCACGTTGCTAGGATGTGTGGGTCTAGTCAGGTCGTGACCCTCGATCAAACCATCCTAGCAATGCCCTCTTCTCAAAACAGGCGTTCGATGTACGGATCATCGCCGCTTGTCTTTGGGGGTGGGACCGCTAACGTTCTCTACCTTATCTAGTCAATCTAACGTAACATGAAGCATCGATTGCATACAAAGATAAACCTAAAAAAGGTATTCATGAAGTGTATAGGTTGATCACATCCACGAGCATAGGCAAAATAAAGCGCAACCAAGGGGATAACTAAGCCTATTACCATCTAGTTGTAGTTCCGACAAACAAGCAACGAATCATACATCTCATCTAATAGCATCCTTAAACTCCTACCTCCGGCCTACCTCTCGAAGACATCCACACTTTCGGGGGTATCATCATATCACGGTGCACCCTTAATGGTACGGGAAGTCTAAGGGCACACCTATACGTGGACATGTCTATAAATCATGAAGGGTCGACATACTAGATCTAATCACCACGATTACATAGAGCATGCTATATAGTCTAAACATGTATTAGACTAAGGATCAAATCATATTCACATAAGTAGAAGGTAAAGATGGAGACATGGAATCGCTAATAAATCGGATGACAAGATAAACATTGCTCACATAATAATAGATGCGTTTGGATAGGGATGAAAGCGGATCGGATCGGATAATATCTTTTCCACATCCACATCTATATTTCTTTGTCGGATGTGGAGCGGAGCGGATATTACACGGATGCGAATGTTTTCGGATGTCGGATATGGTGCGGAGTCGGACCGGTGTCGGAGCGGATGCAGATTAATATAGTCGAATAATACATGCTTATATTCAGATTCAAATTGTGATCAATATTTTTGAAAGCAAAGTCGTAAAGTAGCAACATAATATGAAAAATACTCTTTATGATTCAGCGGGTCGAAAGGGGCGCAGGGCAATCGTCCGGCCGCAAGTGCCACGGTGCCAATGTGTGACAACTGACAAATGATGCTCTGCGCAGGACTACGACTAGGGTTTTTATGCACGTGCACACACTATATATATGACTAAAATTTTGTGGGCTAAAAATTGTGTATAGGTAAAAGGTCATAGTATATGGGTCGTATTGGGCTGTCATAGTAGTCGGATATCCTATTATAGACCTCAGATTATCCGTATTCAATTATCGGATAATCAGTATCCGTCAGATATCACGAACACCATATCCTAATCCGAATCCGCACACAATCGAATTCGGATTATCCACATCCGCATGGATATCTAAAACTCTTCTCCATATTCGCATAATTCGGATTCGGATCGGATGCGGAAATTATCCACACCACTTTCATCTCTACGTTTGGATCATCACCACCGAGTACATACCGTTGATGACCTCAACTAGCTCCGGAACTCCACCATGGCTCAACCACGCAGGGAGGCCATGACGGCTAGGGTAGGCCTAGGCCATCTCCTAGACAACTTTGAGGACTCGCGACTGCCGTCGTCTCCCTCCGGTGCTTGCTTCTAGGTGTCGCCGAATTCTCGTGAATGGATGTGGCGGCCATCAGGGGCAGGAGCTTTAAATAGACCGAGGAGCATCTAAGTCAAAGGGGGCACGAGCCAGGCCCAAAAGGGGGTGGGTCGGCCGACTATATACCCCTGGGTACCCATACATGAAGAATACGAACTCATACCATAAATCCTTGTAATCCTACTAGGACTCGTACCATATAATCCTACTAGGACTCCTATCTTGTAACCGACTAGGAACCCGCCGCCTGGACTATATAAAGGAGGGTCGGGTACCTAGGAGGACATGTGAATCCTCCAATTCCTCCGGGGAACACCCAAGCGTAGGGCGCCATACACGATACTCCAAACAGGACGTAGGGTCCGCTACTCTGGCGGCCCGAACCTGTATAAATCTGTGTCCCGTGTCCTTGCGCATAGCTTCGAGTTTCAGGTCTAGCGATCCTCCACCGCACAATCTACTATCTCGGGTACCCCTTGGTAGGCTCAGTGGCCAAAACACTGACAGCTGGAGCGCCAGGTAGGGGTGATCGTCAAGATCATCGGGCGAATTCGAAGGATTTCTCTTCAGAATCAACCTACCAGAGCAACAGCTCTGGTTGAATCGGCGACTCGTCGATTTCTCTCTCCATGCGAATTCAACACGGAATCAATCTCGCAGCCCCTCGTACTTGCTGCTTTGCGTGTTACTTGTTGCTCCGAATTCGAGACGGAATTGAATTCGAAGCTAGCAATGACCTGCAGCTCTTCATACTTGCTGCCTCGGGTTCGAAACGGAGTCGGCATACTCCAGGACCAAGGGCAAGCCCACGCGGAAGCAGAAGTTGAGTACTCACATACTGTAAAAAAATCCTTAAGCATCATGCTATGCTACACACGTGCCCAAGCTACCAAGAAGGCTCCCAAAGATCAACTCGTGCAAGCACCCAAGGGCATGTTGAAAATTCAAGTCGACCGCTACCACACATGTGTGGTTGAAAATTCAGCATGTTGGAAAATTGCTACACGCACACCTCGGGCTACAACAAAGACCTCAAAAGTTCATCGCTTGGTGCACACACAAGACGTACTTGAGTACAACTACATCAACGCTCGACAACGTCACCTCGTCGTCGACTACTTCAACTACTCGAGTACAACTACATCGCGGCATCTACACTGTGCGTCCGGTTGCCTCGGCTCCTTGCACAGCTCGTCATCGACTACCTCGACTTCTCGTCAGTCGGTCGCACTGGCTCTCGCCGTGCGCCCGGTCACTTCGTCTTGTGGCTCGACTACTCGTTGTCTGGTTGCACCGGCTCTACTGCGCCTATGCCGTGCATTCAGACACGCTGTCTCGCCACTCGACTACTCGTCGTCTGGTTGCACCGGCTCTACTGCACTTATGCTGTGCATCCGGACACGTTGTCTCGCCACTCGACTACTCATCATCCGGTGGCACAATTACGCCGCTTGACTCGTCGCCCGGCCATGCGCGTCGTCGCGACATTGTCTTGCGGTCGTAATGGCTCCACCTCGACAACGTCGTGCGCCGCCCCGCGACATCGTCCTGCGGCCGCATCGGCTCTTCCTCGACAACGCCGTGCGCCGCTATGACATCGTCTCACGGCCACACAGGCTCTACTTCGACTACGCCGTGTACCACCTCGACATTGTCTTGCAGCCACACCAACTCATCGTGGACTACTTCGGCTACTCTTCTCGGCTAGTTTCTACTAGAAAACTAGTCGAGAACAGTTTCTACGCCCCCCACAAATAGTCGGACCCGCCTCCGACTAGTCGACTTCGTCAACACTCGTCCACGAGTTCATTCAAAACCCGCTCCAGCGGTACAAGCCGACTTCGGTCGCATCTCCAGACCGCTCCTGCGGTATCAGTAAGTCATTTATTTCAATGATTACTTTTTTCTTCTTCTTTGGCTTGTTTTGCGCATGCAGGACAACACGCTAAGGACTACTTATTTGTGTACGCTTCTCAACGGATTTTCACAAGAGCTACACTATGTCGACTACTCTTGGGACATATCAACATGTCACCACGAGCTCACTCCATCAACTCGGGGGCTATCCCAAGGAGGCAACTTCTAAAGTCCGCTCCGCGCGGCAATCTCAAAGTCTACTCCGCGTGGCAATCTAAAGTCGACTCTGGTCGCATTTTCGCCCGCTCCGGCGGCATACTGCGTGTGTAAGCTTCGATGGAACCTAGCCGTAAGTGGTCCTCGTGTCCTGGCAACGATGGTACCTAGCTGCACGCGGTCTTCACGCTCCGTACCATGGGTCTGAAACACATGGACCTAAGTACTCACGCTCTGCCCACTTACCCTGGGTCTCCCTGTTAGCTGCCGATCCATACTCTAGGCCTCCCTGTTACCATCCGATCCTTACTTCGGGTTTCTGCTTCTATGCAGATCCCAGGCTGTAAGTGATTCTCAGGTCCAGGCGACTACCTAGTTGTAAACGGTTTTCTGATCCAGGCGACTACTCAGTTGTAAGCAGCTTTCGGGTCTGAGCTACACTCTCTCCAAGAAGCTACGGTTGCAACAACTCGTAGGGAATCATGATAATCCTCTCTAGGCAGTTTCGGCTGCGACTACTCGTAGGGGATCACAACAATCCTCTCCAGGCGGCTTCGACTGCGATTACTCGTAGGGGATCACGATAATCCTCTCCAAGCAGCCTCATTCCGCGACAACTCGTAGAGAGTCATGACAACTCTCTCCAGACGACTCTGTGTCGTATAGAGCAATAAGTGGCACATGTTGTCCATGTTTCTATTTTCAATAAGAGGCTGCGGCCTAGAGTAACACCTTTCATAGTAGGGTCTCAGTGGAACTCTCACACAAGTTGCTGCTACAGCAAGGATGAGTTCATCACACTGCCTCCTACGGTCTTACTCGTTCTTCGGAACATTCTTGCGAGTACTCTCTCACTAGGCTCATAGCCTTAGAGGTACTTAAGGCACTATTACTCAATAGTGTATCCAGACATTGTAAACTCAATACAATGTGCTTGCGAGTACTCTCTCACTAGGCTCAATGCCTCAGAAGTACTTAAGACACTATTACTCAATAGTGTATCCAGACATTGTACTCAACGTAATGTATTTTTTCCAGACGACTCCGGAGGCAAAATAATTCATTTTTCTGTTTTTTAATTCGCTTTTTTGCCTTCTGGAACGTGTTCTTTGGCTTTTCAGCTTTGTGTTTCGGGTTTCTTTCTTGGCTCGAAGTACTCAAAGTCGACTTGCTCAAGTCGCATTCAAAGTCCGCTCCGCGCGGCACAAAGTCGACTTCGGTCGCATTCTAAAGTTCGCTCCGCGCGGCAATCTAAAGTCGACTTACTCAAGTCGCATCTCCAAGTCGACTTACTCAAGTCGCATCTCCAAGTCGACTTACTCAAGTCGCATTCTAAAAGTCTGCTCTGCGCAGCACAAAGTCGACTTACTCAAGTCGCATTCTAAAGTCTGCTCCGCGCAGCACAAAGTCGACTTAATCAAGTCGCATTCTAAAGTCTGCTCCGCGCAGCACAAAGTCGACTTCGGTTGCATCTCAAAGTCCGCTCCGCGCGGCACAAAGTCGACTTACTGAAGTCGTATTCTAAAGTCCACTCCGCGTGGCAATCTAAAAGTCGACCCGGTCGCATCTAAAGTCCGCTCTGACGGCAACATTACTACTCGAAGACGACTCAAGTAGTCTATGCTACTTATCAAGTTCAACAGCTTCACGCCAAATTACTACTCAGAGACAACTTCAGCATGCTCCGTTCGTTCTTCAGCTCGGGGGCTCAACTCCAATTACTACTCGACGTGGCTCATATAGCTCACTTGGTTCATAATCTCGAGGGCTGGACGCCACAAGAGTACTCGGATGATGGCTTTCGTGAACTGAAGACCTTTGGACTGGTTATATCTAATCACTTCAAGGCTCGGGGCTACTATGCTACAACCATCAAACTGTTTTTTCAAGACGGAAGATGCAGATTCAAGATTGACCCTTAGCTTGATTTCTTCGATTCAAACTCAGGCTCGGGGGCTACACTCCATATGGAGTGCGATTTTTGCAACGCACCTCCATATAGATCAAGACTTCAAGACAATATGGGTATTTTTTTAAGACTTCCTGGGTTAGAACTCGGGGACGCCTGCGAACTACTCGAGGATGATTCAAAAGTACTCATAGATGAACTAGAGCACATTCCACTCTTTCGGAAATTCAAGTATTATTGAAGACTTCGGACTAGCAGTATTCGAGACGATCAGAAACTACTCGACGAAGCTTCAAGACTACTCGAACTCACTGCTAAAGACTGCAAAGTGCTCGGGGGCTTGTCGACTATATACCCGTGGTACCCATACATGGAAGAATACGAATTCATACCATAAATCTTTGTAATCATGCTAGGACTCACACCATATAATCCTACTAGGAATCCTATCTTGTAACCGACTAGGAACCCGCCCCCTGGACTATATAAAGGAGGGTCAGGTACCTAGGAGGACAGGTGAATCCCCCAACCCCTCCGGGGAACACCCAAGCGCACGGCGCCATACATGATACTCCAAACAAGACGTAGGGTCCGCTACTCTGGCGGTCCGAACCTGTATAAATTTGTGTCCCGTGTCCTTGCGCATACCTTCGAGTTACAGGTCTGGCGATCCTCCACCGCACAATCTACTACCTCGGGTACCCCTTGGTAGGCTCAGTGGCCAAAACACTGACACTTCTTCTATGATGCTTCTCGCGTTTTCTTGAATTTCCACCGCTCTGCATGTGGGCCCTTGACGTCATTTTCTCCACGAATTAGATAGAAGTACTTATCGCGCAAGCTCCTGTATCTTCTGCTCAGGTCCCTGGAGTTTTGCCATCTTGTGCTTCGGTCCTTGGGTCATTTGGAGTCATGTTCACTTCAAGTCTTGATTTGTGCCGGGCTTCATTACCTTCTCATAAAGTGCTTGATAAACTTTACCCGAAAGTGTTCTTTTAAGCGCTTAAATCCTGCGTAAACAACATACTTCAAAAATCACATACAAGTGCGAACTTGTTACATCATTAGTATGCCTAGTGACGGGTTAGTTACAATTTAAAGCTCAAACCAAAGTGTAAGAAGTGCTCTTAGTTGACGGAAATCGGCCGCTAACAAGAGTGTGGTTGGGCGAATCCTCGATTCAGGTTGCCGGTTAAAGACGGTTGTTGGCTTCGAGTTTTATTTGTCAGGTTGCACTAGTTATCGGTGCTTGTAGCAATTTATCTTAGCTGTTCTACAACTAGTTATCTTGATCGGGATCCTACGTTGTGAAGATCGGAACAAAGTCTCATCACTTCGCTTCGTCAATAGTCGACCTTTCTCATGTGCAACTGAATTTGGATCATAACTCAACACTATAGGTGCGGCATACGGCCAGCCGGGGCGCCTGGATCGCGCTTGGTGAGGTCGAGTTGTGCGAGCCGAGCACACTTGCACACGACCCGTTTACTCCGTCTGTTTCAAATTGCCACTTTGAGTTTTGTTCAAATTTTTGACCATTCGTCTTATTTAAAAAATTGATGCAAATATATAAAACTTCAAGTTGTATTTAAAATACCTTTGGTGATGAAGTACATAAAATAAAAAACAAATGATGTGTGCATAATTTTTTGAATAAAATGAATGATCAAATGTTGTTATTAAACATTAATATTGAAAGTAATTTGAAACGAAAGGAATTGCCAGGACCGAGTTCTCGCAGCGGGACCGGCGCGCGGTCAATTCGAGGCGTGCTGGGCTTGGCCGCCTGGACGCGGCGGCATTTTTTACGTAAAAAACAGGTTTTTCTATTCTGACATAAAAATCAGCTGGGGAAGTCTCAACTTATTCTTTTAATGTTTTTTAATAAAATCCATTTAATTTGTTCACACCAGAAGTTGAACTTACCTAATGAATTCTACTAAGATGCTCTAAAGCTAATTGGAAGTTTCAAGAAGAGGTTTATAGACATTAAATTTTAGCCATATCAACAAATTTGCAGGTTTGCAAGGTCTCTATGAGAAGAGACAAAAAAAAGTTTCATCATATGTGAGAGAATTCCATCCCCATAACCTCAAAAAATACAATTACCGAGAACGAGCTGTAGCTCGTTGGTAGGCGTTGCAGATGGGCATGCCGCCGGTCTGGGTTCGAATCCCATCGAACGCAGGTTTATCTCACCGGGGTTTATCTCCGAAAAAATCCTCTCGCCGGTGAAGTCGGGGTTCGGAGGTTTTCTAAGCCGGGAGGAGACTTTCTTCTCTTAATGAAAACCGTGAGGGCGGTCTTACCCCCACCGGCTTAGTTTTTTTGAAAAATACAATTACCAATTTCCCAATCTTAATAGCAAGGCAATAAAGTTGCGCTGAGGCTGAGCTAACCAATGGTCCAAAGCTGATATTTGGACATTTTATTATAAACCTAGTCAGAATAAGACAAAATTGAGATTTAAATTACAACGATACATGTAGTTAAAATGAATGGAGTTGAGTGCTTCTTCCATGACTACTCATTCTACCGGGCACCAGTGCGGTCCTCTCTACCACACTAGGGTTTAGATTTCGACTATTCACTCATAATATCGGATATAAATGTAAATGAATGACAAAAAACCTATTCCATAACTAGGTAAAATTGCGAAGCGAAACTATTGAGTCTAATTAGGACAATATTGTGCTACCGTAAATGTGTAGTAATCATGATTCGATTCGTGATTTTTCAGCTCATCTGTGTAATTAGAAAAAACTCAATATTTTCGTAAAATTTTTCACTGACAACTACACAACACCTGATTTGCACTTCAAATCCTACATTTCCATCGTACTGGACATTCACGGGTAGAGGGCCCAAAGCCCATCCCGTCGGAACCAGTCTGCCGTCAGGGCATCATCGCTTGAGCACCGAGCAGACAACTGTAGCATGCAGGGTCAGGGTTCACGTAACCATTCGCTACCGACCGGAATTCAGCAGTAATCGGTAAAACCGGTCAGGTAGCGAAATTGGTCGGTTAATCACTCCCTAACCAACTAATCTATAACAGCCCCACACCGATTAAGCGGCCGATTTTATCGGTTAACCGGCTCGGTTTTTGTGCTTCGAGAAACCGGCCGGTTCACGGTAATGTGAACCCTGCCCCTAGCACGACGAGAGGGCAGACAACACGAAAGAGGAGGGAGGCCGCCTGCCCGCCTGCTATAAATACCCAGCCCGGCCGCCCCGCGCCACACCGCCATTTTCTCGCTCCTTCCGCCTCCGCCCGCCCATCTCGGGAGCCCACGAGGACCCGCGCCGGCGAACCACGCGGCTCCCGGCCTGCGGCAGGCTGCTACCCCCGCGTCGCTTTGCCACGACGACTGCGCCCTGGCCCCACGCGACCCGCATGTCAACCGCCTCTGTCATGCGAAGGCTGGGCTGTTGCCCTGCGCCACCGCCATCACGCGGGCGGCAGTGCCCCGCCACGCGCTGCGCCACGGCTTAGGGCCGGTCCTGTGCCGGATCCGCGCCGCTGTTTCAGGGGAGAGGAGAAGAGGAAGGAGCGATGATGAGGAGGCCGCGAGGAGCAGCCGGCGACGGGCGACTAGCAGGGCGGTGGGGTGGGCGGACCGGAGATGGCGCCGCGCAAGGTGGAGGCGTGAGCTGCCTCACTCGTAGGCCTGTGCAACGGCGGGTTAAGACGGTTTAAAGGTGGTTTTCAAACCAAACCTGCGGGTTGGTTTGCAGGGTTAGACTAACTCCAACAACTCCCCCATCTCTTCCCTCATCCTCAAATGAGGGCTCGATGAACATTGTACGCAGTCCAGTAACTCCTCCATCCCTTCCCTCATTTTGCATACACTGGTCTCCCACCACTCAAACCTGGGTATCTCTCTCCTCTCCCTCATCCCAACCGTCGCGCCCCTCGCTCCCCTCGTGACCGCCGCCTGCTCCCTCGCCCCTCCCTCCCTCCCCTCGTGACGCCTGCTTCCTCTCCTCTCCTCCCCGCCTGCTCCTCTCTCCTATCCTCCCTCCCAGTGACGGCAAGCAGCGGTGGAGGCGCGACGACTGCCGTCGTGCATGCCGAGCTGCACGCATGGGCCGCCGGGACCTGCACGGCCGCACCACGCTGGCGTAGATCCGGCCGCTGGCAGCCTACCTCTCCCCTCCCCAGACCCAGATCCGACGGCGGCACGGTTCAACCTGGTGAGGGAACACGGCGGCGGTCCACCTCTGCCTTGCTCACCTCCGCGGCCGCCGAGGGAGAAGTAGAGGCTGGAACTCCGTTGTAGGTCTCTCCCGGCCGAGCTCTCTCTCTCTCCAGGTGCGGCGGCGGCTCTCCTCCAGGACGCACGCGGCGGCGTGGCGGCCCTCCTCCAGGCCGATAGCGGCGGGCTCCTCCAGGACGCACGCGGCGGCGCAACAGCCCTCCTCCAGGCCGACGGCAGCGGGCTCCTCGGATCAGGGGCGGAGCCAGCGCCGGGTCGGGGGGGCTGAAGCCCCTCCTACCGCTGGCGACGCCATGAGAGCCCCCCCCCAGAATTTTGAGAAGGAAGAAGAGGAAAGGAGGGACTGAAGGTGGAAGAAGAGGAAGGAGCCCCCCTGCCGGTCATTTCTGGCTTCGCCACTGCCTCGAGCGGCTTCGGGGCGGAGCTCGCCAGCAAGGCCGACCGCGGCCCCCTATCTCCCTCCTCGCGGGAACCAACTGCCGCGGGAGGATGCACGAGGGGGTGCGTGTTGCTTCTGTAACGCTCCTTTTGTGAGCTCGAGGTCTTCTCTCTCCTCTACTCAGCAGCTGTATTTGAGGATGGGGGTGCGCGTGCTTGTTGCGGATGGTCTTATGCGGGTTGGTTTGAACTGGAGGTGCGCATGTGTTCTGCCCTGTCGACGCTCGCACCACCGCCCCACGAATCATAAGGGATAAGGGAGATGAAGCGTTGGATTTGAGTGAAGAAGAAACATAATACCTGAGAATGGATCTGGACGATTGATTTTGATGGAGTTGTTTTACTGGGTGTATGAAATGGAGTGGATGGAGCGGCATGTATGGGGTCGACTTTAGAAAAGAAAATTTTGGTACATTTACAGGGGTATAGATAGATAGATTTAGCTCCTGTCGAATAATTTTTAATATTAAATATAAAGTAATTACAAAATTAATTTTTATATATTGAGGTTGATTTGCAAGAAGGATCTATTAAATCTAATGTGCTCATGATTTGATAATATGGTATTACATCAATTATTGATTAGATTTAATAAATTCATCTCATAAATTAGTTTCCATTTGTGTAATTAAATTTATAATTATATCATGTTTAATTTTTATAATCAGCATTAAAAAAACATGAGGGAGATTGAAAGGGATTGAGGTGGATTTTGAATTGAGGATTTAATTCATTCCAACCCCCTCAGTTCTTCCTCAAATCAAACAGACATGTGGGCCGTCGTCGTCCCCGAATATGCGTTTAAACGAACAAATCTCTGCATTGTTGGCCACGGGCTAAAGTTTTCAGTGGAGTGTTTGTAACAGTAAATGTATGGCAAGTCTCAGCTGGTATGGATTATCCGACCATGACAGTCGCCATTTAGGGCACAGGGCAGTCCAAGTGGACCTCTACTGATCGATCTGCAACATATCCTGAAGTAAATAGGCAAGTGCCTGCCGTTATTGGATTTAGTTTGATACAGCCAAGTTTGTTATAAGCTAGCCACAAAAAAAAAAAGCTCCGCCACAGTACACGAAATATTACATAGAGAGCACAAGTTCTTTTCATTAAGATAATACTCCCTCCGTTCTTAAACTTAAACTTATGACACCGTTAACTTTTTACTTCAACTTTGACCACCAATTGAACAAATTAGTTAGCTAAAGTAAAATATGTATCATTATGTCTATTGTCACATGTATTTTAGATTTAACTTATAAGTTTATCAATTTGCAGAAAAAATGAATAGTCAAACGAATGAAAAAAGTCAATGATGTCATATATTTAAGAACGGAGGTAATAGTAGCATACTTATATGGGCAGCAAAGTTCTTAGACTGACTCCAGCGGTCTCTGCAACCGGGAGCAAATCTGGAAAATGAAGAAGGAAAATGCACTGTAGCAGCTCCAGCGGTCACTGCATCGGCTCGCGCATTTTGCAGTCGCAGCCCTCCGCACGCGCATTTTCGGGGGTTCTCTCTCCTCGCTGCATCAAGGGAGACCAACGAATCCTCCTCTCGCGCCATCCCAGGGAAGGAGAGAAGAAGGGACGCACAGCACCGGAGGTGAGAAGGGCGCCGGCGAGGGAGCCCAACCTGTGAACCTGCGAACTGCAGCAGCCGGCGACGGGAGGGAGGAAGCCGGATCTCGCGCCCGGGGATGAGGAGGCCGGATCTCGGAGCTCCGCTTCACCCGCCGCCTCCTGCTCCTGCGCCGCGAGGTCTGCTCCACCCGCCGCCACATGCGCCCTCGAGCTCTGCTCCTGCGCCGCCGCCCGGGGATGAGGAGGTCGGATCTCGAAGCTCTGCCCCACCCGCCGCCACCTGCTCCTGCGCCGCCCGTCGATCTGCCACGGAGGGGAGCATACGGAGGGCGGAGCTCCGAATCCGCCGCCGCCACGCCCCACCTCGTCGATTCGGGGCCTCCGAGCGCGGTCGCCGCTGAGGAGGAGCTCAAGGGTGGGGAGGAGCTCGAGGCCCGGGAGGATGCGGCGGTCCGGGAGGAGGAGAGAGCCAGGGAGGAGGCCGCGAAGCCGCATGCCGACAAGGAGGAGGCGGCGGTCGAAGGAGGAGGCGGAGGCGGTGGTAGGGGGCGAGGCGGAGGCGGCAGTCGGAGGAGGAGGCGGAGGTCGGGGGAGGAGGCGGAGGCGGAGGTGGCGGTCGGAGGAGGAGGCGGAGGTCGGGGGAGGAGGCGGAGGCGGCGGTCGGAGGAGGAGGCGGCGGTCAGCGGGAGGAAGCGGTGCGGTGGGGGTGGTTGGGATGAGGGTGATGGTTGCGCAATGTTGCTGGAACGCGCAGTATTTTTGAGGGTGATTTCTTTCTCTCCCCTGGTGCATATGCGTCCTTTTGCAGATGCGCGTCGGCTTCATTGCTGCGGACAGTCTTAGAAAAGATACTAGCGCAAGCCAGTTCCAGGAATGCAATCCCCACGCTCACCTCATACTATTTGGGGCATTCCGTGACAGCATTGTGTACTAATTTCACGCCACAGTAGCACTCTCTACTGTCGCGCCACCATCAGCAGCTTGAGATTTGTTGCCTGTGCGAGCACGTGGAGACCAGCGGAATTCATAGGTCACCATAAAGGAAACGATAACAAGGCCAGTCAGAAGAATATTCAGAAATCTATTGAATTCCTCGTTCTTCCTGCACACTGGACACAAACTAATTAAGCATGTGATGATGTAAATAAATAGAAAAATTCAAGCAGCACATTCTTCAACTGAGTTGTTGTATTCAAAACATGCTACAATATCTTTTCATTGCAAACATAGTAACAATGCTTTCAGAACAGGATGTTTAATGTCATACCTTTCACATAATGCTGATGTACCTATTACCCAAGTTTGTTAATTTTTCAATCAGAAATAACAAAACTGCAGAGCGTACATGTGAAAGATTTTCTGTGAGTGTTCCTAAATTATTTTCTAACAAACAAAAATCATGAAGTGATCAACTTCGATGAGAGAACAAGTCCAAGTGCACTTTAATTTTAATATAGGAAATACATGAAGAAAAGAGCAACATTCATAAAAAAAAAGCGGGCATTATTTACCACAATGAACTGAACAACTTTCTAATGTCTACAAGTAATCAAAAGCCTTACTTGTTCATTTTTTCCTTTAAAGCTGCAATATTCTCTCTGGAGGCTTTAGCTTCAGCTGCCCATTTATCTTTAAGAGCATCACAATCAGCAACAATAGCCGTCTTTTCAGACTCATAACAAGCTTTACTGATATTCGCCTTGTTAGCTTCCAAATCAGCTAGGAAAGCTGCCTTTTTAGCTTCCCAATCAATACCGCCCTTGTCTGATGAACTAGATGAAAAGGTTCGCTTCACTCCTTTAGCAGAATCCAGAGATGCAGGCTTTGTGCGGTGGGAAGGCATGCCAGTTGTTGGGTTGCTCATTTTGGCAGCAGGAGATGGTATGAGGTGTTTTGCAGCCTGCGTTAGGCAGGGCTATGAAGTCAGAATTTGAACAGTTGTTCTATTAAAACAAATTTGAACAGTTATTTAACCAGACTAGAGAAAGCAATACTAAAACATACATATAAGAGAAAAAAAATCTAAGATTAGTAACAGGTGGGATGGACTAATGATAAGTTGGAAACATGCTTTTCCCAGCAAGAGTGTACCATTTTTTAAAAGAAGGTTTATATTATGGTGCGCGATCGAGGGGAAGGGAGCTGCGAGAATTGAGGGCTGATCTATGGAGGATTAGGGTTGAGGAGCGCTAGAACGCCAGCCGCGGGGCTGCTGCCCACGGCCGGGCAAGAGGAAGGTTGTTCCTTCTAATTCTTGCTTGATTAGATTGATACATCTCCTCTCTTTATATAGAGAGGATTACTTGACCCCTAAGTACGGACTTGATCTTACCTCTAAATCTATCCCTAACGGGCCAGCCGAGCCGGCCCACATACTCTAACACTACACCCCACCTGGACATGCAGCTCGTCCTCGAGCTGCAACCTAACAAACCCATAGCAAAGACCCGACTTGACACGAACCTAACACCTAAAAAAAGTGTTTTACATCTCGGCTCATTTAATTTTTTGAAAACTAAAATGGACGCAAATTATTTATTATTGACTCCTGAACGTGGACACGCTTCGCACATGTGCAGCCGTCTGGATCCAATGTCGCGTGTTGCAAATGGGCTTCACTTGAGCTGTTGTGGCCTGAGAAGTGGGCAGCCCACCAGCGGCCGAATAATAACTGTGGCCCATCACAAGCTCAGCTGCGAACGTTATCCACACCAACGAACTGAGCATCCAGCCGTCCAGCAGCACCACGCCCGTCGCCGCAAATCCTGCCGAGCCCGACGCTGTAAACTGTGACCAGCGGAGGCGTCCTCGCGGAGGCCGGCGTCGGGGTACCGCGGCCCTACTTGGTGGGTGGATCGACAGGCTGCCACCAGTACCCGCCGCACAGAGAAGAGGCGAGGGCGAGCTGGGCAGGGCGCCCATGGAGGCCGGCTGCACGCTGTGGCTTGAAGGGGCCCTCCACGGGGCCGGCCGCCCTCGGCGACGGCCTCGTGGCGGCCAGCGCCGCGCGCCTCCCCGCGGCAGATCGCGGAAGCAGCCCCTGCGGCGACGGCCTCGCGGTGGGCAGCGCCGCACGCATCCCGGCGGTAGGCCGCGGAGGCGGCCCTTCAGCGCCCAGCCACGACGACGGCCTCGCGGCGGCCAACGTCGCGTGCCTCCGGGCGGACCGCGGAGGTGGCCCCGTGGAGGCCGCCCACAACTACCGCCTTGCGACGGCCAGCGTCGTGTGCCTCCCGGTGGCGAATCTGCTCGCCCGGCTCTTACAGGCATTTGACGACGTCTTCGCCACACCGTCCGGCTTGCCGCCAGCCCGTCCTTGTGATCATCGAATATACCTCAAGCAGAACACTGAACCGGTGGCGGTACGCCCGTTCCGTTACCCGCAACTGCAGAAGGACGAGCTTGAGGCCCAGTGCGCCGCCATGTTGGAACAGGGTATCATCAGACCCAGCACGTCGCCATTCTAGGCTCCAGTGCTCCTTGTCAAGAAACCAGACGGCTCATGGCGTTTTTGTGTCGATTACCGAGCACTGAATGAGAGAACGATCAAAGACAAAATCCCCATTCCAGTTGTTGAGGAGCTGCTCGATGAGCTATACGGCGCCAAGTTCTTCACCAAGCTCGATCTCAAGTCCGGGTACCATCAAGTCCGTGTGCACGCCGAGGATGTCGCCAAGACTGCGTTCCGTACCCACCATGGACACTTTGAGTTTCTTGTCATGCCGTTCGGGCTATCCAACGCGCTGGCCCTGCTGCCATACCCGCCGGGCTCTGCTCAAACTCAGGCCGTCAACGCCATGCTCAGTGACCGGGACGAGTTCTTGAACGAGGTATGTACCCGGCTTCTTCAGGCTCAGGAGTTTGCCCGCCGCTACTACGACGCCCATCATCGCGCTCTGGAGTTCGCGGTAGGGGATTGGGTGTGGCTGCGGATGCTGCATCGCCCCACCCAGACTCTAGTGCCTGGAGCGCGCGGCAAGCTCGGCCCCCGATACGCCGGGCCGTTCCGAGTGCTTGAACGCATCGGCACCGTGGCGTACCGGCTTCAGTTACCCGAGGGCGCCAGGATCCATGATGTCTTCCATGTGGGCGTTCTAAAGCCGTTCCACGGCGAGCCACCTGCTACGACGCCGCCATTACCGCCCCTTCAGCACGGGCGCCTGCTGCCCCAGCCGGAACGTGTGTTGCGTGCCAGCCTACGCCGTGGCGTGTGGCATGTGTTAGTCCACTGGGAGGGCATGTCTGCTGCTGAAGCTACGTGGGAGCCAGTGGAAGGATTTCGTGCGGCTCATCCTGCCTTCCAGCTCGAGGATGAGCTGTTCGTCGAGGGGGGAGAGATGTTATGGTCGGCAAGGTGTATGAACAAAGGAGCAAGCGTGGCGACTGACAGGCCCACGTCGCAGCGCCACGGCCGGCGCGACACGCCCGGTCTCCTCCAGCTGGATTAGTTCGGTAGTTTGTTAGCTCAGTTTGGTTTAGATTTGCTTCAAGTTGGTTAGGATTTGTAATTGGCTATATAGCCCAAACAATTGTGATCAATAGAGATTAGCCGGAGATTAATCTAATCTCTCCCACCTTCCCTGCCTTGAGACGCCGGCGACAGCACAGCGTCTCACCACCTGCGCCGCCGGGAACCTAAACCCCGGCCTCCCACCTCGCACGACTACTTCCTTCGTGGCATAGCAAGCTCCAACAGTTTAACCCTGCTTTTATAGAACGACAATAACATTTGGTACAGACTCGAAGTTTTCCATACACTCGGGGATTTAACAACCCTACCCTCAAAGTCTACATCTAAACAAATTTGATTAACTACTAGGTAAACAAATGTGAACAGTTATTTAACCAGACTAGAGAAAGCAATACTGAAACATACATATAAGAGAAAAAGTCAAGATTAGTAACAGGTGGGATGGAGTAATGATCAATTGAAAACATGCTTTTCAAGCCAGAGTATAACATAAGACTAGCTACTACTCCCTCTATTCTTTAATATATGACGTTTAGGAGAAGTATATAATTCATTTTTGAACTAATAACTACCTTGTCCTAGAGGTCATGTATTTATGGACCGAGGTACTACTTACATAGTCATGAACACCAGAGTGTTTGGGAGCCAGTGTGCTAGGATGTGCAGACGCTCCATGAAGTTTACTGAGGTCTCCAATGCGCCCTTCCTGAGATAGTGATACCGATACAAGATTCATCATTGATCTGATTTATCATTGATCTGAGAATGAAAATAAAAGGAGGATGAGCTCACGACTCCCATGGTTACGGGGAACAACCGTGCAAGGATGTGCACAAGATCCATAAAAAAACCTACTGAGGGTTCCAATACCACCTTCCTGAAAGGAGATAACATTAGAACTCTGTTAGTGTCAGGGGGTGAGATCTGGACAGATCCGCTAGGGGGTTACCCTAGAGGTTTGCAGGTTAATGGAGGAGATCGGGATCTAAGAGCGTAGGTGGTTATGCACAGATGCACACAGAAATCTCGGCGAGACACGAGGAACAGAGCGATTTATACTGGTTCGGGCTTCCGGAGAGTAAAACCCTACGTCCAGTTTGGTGGTGGAATTATGCGAGAGAGATCTACCCCCGAGGAGGGCGCCCCAGGCCGCCTTATATTGGCCGACGACCTTGGGCTACAAGTTGGTTTTCATCTATCCTAGTTGGTTACAATAGGGAAAGCTTATCCGAGCTGGACTGTCTTGTCTTGTACTCCAAGTATCTTTACGTCCTTGTACCCACATGTCAGGTCGGGGAGGGCCCACCGACAGGTCGGCGGGTCTTCTGGCAGGTCGGGCCCGCCTGTCGGGGACGGCTGAGACCCTGGTCGGTGGGGACCCATGTCTCTCAAGCCCCCGATCGACGTGTAGGCGTAGCGGCCGAGACGGAGTCATGTCGAAGCGAAGCGAAGGCGCGACACCGTTGAGGCCGTGTAGGGTGCACGGCGATCCGAAAAAGAAAAACCCCTCCGATGCGCGCACGAAGTTGAACGTCGGGCTTCTGGGTCGAAGGACCGTAAGGTCGAAGTGAAGACGAGGCGTAGATCTTGAAGAACCGCCGACCCGACCTGGATCAGGTGTGATGAAGTAACTGCCGCGACCTTCGGAAAGGTCGCCATGCCTACCAAGGGTAGGTCGAGCGGAGATGTGATGGAAGCAGGCTTCCATTAGGTCGAGGCGACCTGAAGAAAATAGGGCGTCGCAAGACGCACTAGTGTAGTAGCCCCCGAGCAGTAAAGTGACCAGAATGACCAGTTTGATGCTCCGAAGAAGAAGAAATAAATAGCCGAACCTACGACCTTCTGCTTAGGAAACAGATACTCTTGTGATGTCAATCTAGTAGGACAAAAGCTTCAGAATCTTGCAGAAATCGTCAGACACCAGGGCTGACATGACCTGAGTCATGGGTGCACTGTACGATCACGGGTCGGCTCCCAGGCGGAGCACAGGTCGCTATCACCCGCAAAAAAAAACGAACCAGAATGCAGTCAGGTAGGGGAAAGGTACACCAATGCCTCCCTCGGGCAAACAGTGACCTGAAGTAGTCAACGACGGAGATGCCGGGAGGTCTGGCGACTTGAAGTAGGCGACGACGGAGACGCTGGGAGGTCTGTCGGCCTAAAATAGGCGACGACGGAGCCGCCAGGAGGTCCGTAGGCCTAGAGAGGGCGACGACGGAGACGCCGGGAGGTCTGTCGACCTGAAATAGGCGACGACGGAGCCGCCGGGAGGTCCGTAGGCCTAGAGAGGGCGACGAGGGAACCATGAGGAGGTCTCCCGACCTCGAGAGGGCGACGAGCCCCCGAGTGTGAAAGCTAGATGGGTCGTGGAAGCGCCGAATCACCTCCCGCCGCTAGCTAGAGAGGTCTGCTAGACACGTCCAGAGGTCAGAAGTACTCCGGGAGCTGGACAAGGAGCTGGCCCTGTGAAACAAAGTAGATACAAAGGCAGTGTATTAATCTGCACAAATATGATGAAAATTTGACATGGGCCTAAGACATGCTTGCAATGTGTTTTGTTTAAGAAAATGTTTCTCTTATTGTGCCAGGCACAAATTATGCGAACTCAAAAGCTATGAAGTTGCAAAACATGTCCCCTCCGCTAACCCAACTCAGTGGAGGAATGACTTACTGACTGCACAGCTCAGCGTGGAGGCTTAGGTGCAGCCGGCACGCGGAGGGGGGTCTTGGACCCAAGGTCTCGCAACCACACGACTTAAGAATGCGCATAGCGAGTAAAAGACATTTAAAGGGAGAACGCACAGAAGTAAATTAAACCCCTCAGGTCTGGCGACCTTTAGATTGGCAAAGCCAAACTCCCGAGCGTATCAAGGTCGGCTATACCAAGCCCCCGAACGTGTCGAAGGGGGAGGGAAAATAAGGCAGGAAAAAGCATGTAAAGCAGGATGGTGAAAGAAATTGAAGCCGTAAAAATTTTAATTGAAACTAGCACTTAGCTTGTGGAGTTGCTGTGGCCGAGGTCGACGTAGTCGCGATCGCTGTGCTGAGGGTCGGAGTAGGCGTGCTCGAATAGGTCGATGATGAATCGTCAGAGGTCGGCGGTGCTCGTTGAAACCGCGTCGAGCTGTCGTGAAGGTCGGCGACACGAGCTGGACTCGGGTCGAGCTGTCGAGGAGGTCGGCGACACGAGCTGGACTCGTGCCGAGTTGTCGAGGAGGTCGGCGACGCGAGCTGGACTCGTGCCGAAACGTCGTATCGAAGAGGTCGGCGAGAGACTGTTGAAGGTCAGCGGAGCTACAGAAGCGGCAGCCCGTAGGTGCACTCGTGATGAGCTCTGATCTCTAGACGCGGAAGAGGTCCGCGATGACTCCGACAGGTCGGAGTTGTTGGACGGGTCAGCGGCGCTGACCAGAAGAGCATCGGTGCATGGCGTTGTAGTTGTGGCAGTCTTGTCCATGCTGCTACGGAACATGCATGAACTCCGACGTGACCCAGGCCATCTCCGTCGTCATTGGTGCTCGGCAAGTGGCCCGCATGGAAGACCATGTAAATCACGTAAGAGGGAAAGAGAAAAAGAAAATAGATTAGATTAATCTTGCCGGTTGACCAAAATAAATCAAAAGAAGATATTGTATTACGGAGAGAAAAAATAATATTCCCTGTTTACGTATCCATCTCATGGATGGATTGGTCTTGATCACGTGCACGTGGTGGACACGTACTCCTAGTTGTTGACCGTATGCAACCGTACTCCCTCTGTCCCGGAGAGATAGTCGCCCGGGAACAGGGATATGTGAGAGCGGCACGGACTCCCAACGTCAATCAAAACGGGACAGAGGAGTAGATGGAATCCTGGATGGCGACGTTGGCATAGACGGACACGGATTCATGAGGCTCCGTTCGTGAACATGATTCACGAAAATATTGGTCGGACTCGTGTGAAGCGTCTCGTCGGCTTGTCGTACATGAATTTCTGAGCGACGGCACGCAGCAGCCGGTCGCCCTGTCGCCGACGACGCGCAACGCCTGACGGCATGCGCTCGATTGAAGGGACAGACGATTTGCTCGGAGCTTGACGACGTGCCCCATGCTCTGACCTCGCGAATAGATCACGGGTATGGGTGGGTGGGTCGCCGATTTCTTGCGCGCCGTCCACAGAACGAAGACGTCAACCTCGCGATTAGATCGGAGGGCGGCGGCGAGGAGGTCGCTGTCGAGGAAGTTCTTCGTGCCGTCGCCGAAGATGACGCTGGGTCCGGCCACCATGCTGCACAGCGAGCTCCCGATCACCCCTACCTGGCGCGCCAACTGTCAGGGGGTGAGACCTGGACAGATCCGCTAGGGGGTTACCCTAGAGGTTTGCAGGTTAATGGAGGAGATCGGGATCTAAGAGCGTAGGTGGTTATGCACGGGATGCACACGGAAATCTCGGCGAGACACGAGGAACATGGCGATTTATACTGGTTCGGGCCTCCGAAGAGTAAAACCCTACGTCCAGTTTGGTGGTGGAATTATGCGAGAGAGATCTGCCCCCGAGGAGGGCGCCCCAGGCCGCCTTATATTGGCCGACGACCTTGGACTACAAGTTGGTTTCCATCTATCCTAGTTGGTTACAATAAGGAAAGCTTATCCGAGCTGGACTGTCTTGTCTTGTACTCCAAGTATCTTTACGTCCTTGGGCCCACATGTCAGGTCGGGGAGGGCCCACCGACAGGTCGGCGGGTCTTTTGGCAGGTCGGGCCCGCCTATCGGGGACGGCTGAGACCCTGGTCGGTGAGGACCCATGGGTACCCAAGCAATTTTTTAGAAGGAAAAAATAAGAAAAATGACAATTAAGATCTAGAAGAATATTACAGTACATTTTAAGCAGCAGCGGAAAACAGTGTCGTAAAATAGAAAGATTCACTTTGGACTGGAGCAGCAGGATCCCAAAGTAGCACATACAGATATGATTTTGTACGTACCGAGGCACGGGTGAGGGGGGCTTCCCTAGCAGACGAGCGAGCGCAGAGGCGGGCTGTCGATTCAGAGATCCGGGAGGCGAGTTTCTGGAACGGGAAGCGGCCGGCCATCTCGGACGGCTCCTGATGGGTAGACCTGCGAAACAACCTATAAAAGTCACAACTTGAATTCATCCCACAGATTTCTGCACGAGCATACGGCACACCGCACCCTTGATAGATTTGTTTGGGATTGGAAAAGTCTATCGAAGAAGGGCGCCGGGGTTAGAAATCACCGGCGAACCTAGCTAGAAAAGGGAAGTGGGGGTTGGGCTTTGGGGCGGCGGCCGCTGCCCTGGAGTGCGGCGAGGCAGCTAGGTCGGCGGAGCCGAGGGCGGGGTCGGCGGCAGGGGGAGTGGCGGCCGGAGCTCTTATGGGAGGGCGGGGTCGAGGGGCGTTGGTGGTCGGCCGCCGGCACGACGAGGCGGCTGGAGCCGCCGGTAGCGAGCGGAAGCTGGGGTGGAGCCGTGGAGGGGTCGCGATCCCCTTTCTTTGCTCGCTGAAAAACCTAATATGACAACCGGATGGATGGATCAAACAGATCCGCCGAAGAACAACTGCTGGCCGCCTGTTCTTTCTCCTGTGTAGCAGCCTATGCATGCAGCACCATGCATTGTCGTGTGTGTACTACGTGATAGGGGTGCTTTGTAACGGTGAAATATAATTTGGCCACTTCTATGCATAATTTGTGTATTTTATCCTCATATATAGGTATGGTATTCTGTACCAAAACTCATGAAAATAGTTAAATATAAACCCTTAAGTCTAAGTTTTTATGAATAAAGTTTGTGGTAAATATCTTCTATATATACTATAAGGAGCGAAGACAATTGAAAATTTTTCTCAGCCAAATCAGATCCGCCGTACCCCTCATGCCGGACCCACCCGTCATATGTTTTTAGGAGTGGATAGGGTGGAAGGATTATGGAAGAGCCAAAAAATTACAATTTGGAGAGCGTTTCTGCCAAAAACGAATTATTTTTGTCACCGTGACGTTTCCTATCCACCCTCATATACCCACCGGTGGGCCCACAAACCTGCTATCCCTGTTCCCTCGATGAGTGTCCTCTTGGCCTTTGCCAGCCTCCGCCTGTCTTACCCGTCCGCCGCCGCACCCGCCTGCTGCTCGTGACCGCCCTCACTGCCGCCGCGTGGCCTGAACTGGGACTGATGTGATGTCGGTGCCGGCAGCAGAGCGATTTTGACGACTCGCTCCATGTACTCGACGGCATCCGGAACCCCTACATACTCCTCCCGGAGGCCTCACTGCCATTGAAGTCATACGGGATGGGATCGAAGCGGGATGATTCGTGATACGCAGAAGGAACAAAGCTTGGATCGTTGTCTTGCTTGCTAGCGGAACATGAATCGCTCACCTCATCCTTGGCCAACTGGAGGCTGGAGCGCTAGAAGATGAAACAGCAGCCTAGCAGGACGACACCGTGATCTTCGATTCCACTGGGGAAGCATTCGAATGGGAGGACAAATGATAGAGGAAGCTAGAGGAATGAGGAGATGAGTACTAACTCACCACATCAGGAGGATTTGGCCGATGGCAATGGAGTTGCGGGCGGCAGCTGCCCCCGAGCTCCTGTAAACAGATGAGGAGTCAACGGTAAGGAGGTGAGGATGAAAAGGTTGATTGGGCTGATGGGCTCTGCATTAATGGGCCTTTGGGTTAGATAGCTTATTACTGTTTTTATTTATTACATTTAGTATATAATATATGATTATATTTATACACTTTAATATATATTTGTTGTATAGTTGTGTCCTTAATTTTGAAAAATATCGGCTGTAACGTCCAAATTAATATGGTTCACGTTTCAAGTCCAACAGGTGTGATGCGTAGTGGTATATACCCCTTTCGTTCCAAATATTTGCATATCAGGGTACCACCGTTCCTCGACCCTCGATCCGCAAACTTAGTGACTAAAGTCGTGACCCTTTGCACCAAGCTGTGGCCCCAGTGGGAATGACCGCGAGCGATGAGCAAGTCTGATCAAGCAACAGGGGCAACGCGACTGGCGGGTGGCATCCGGAGGTGGATTGGTGGGAGAAGTCGTGGGCCATGAATGGAGTGGGGCGGCCGAAGCCAGATCAAGGTAGGAAGGATGGAGCAGCTCCAGGTTGTGGATGGTGTTGCGAGCGTGAAGCTGACAACCATTACCTCACCGAGGCACCGCTAGCAGAGGAGACGCATGTAGAAAGAGGAAGAAGACAAAAGAGATAGCACAAACGTACTCCTTATACGATATGCATGTTCCTTATACGTCGTAAGGAGTGAATTAATTTGATGAATTGACATTTTGTGTTCGGTCTATAGCTTTTTTTGTATGTGAGTCCGTTACCAAACCATCAAATACAACGAGGTTTGAATTCCGTATTTAAAATGCATTTTTTATTTTTCCATTTTAGATTTTGTTTTGTTGGTCTGCTAGATTGGTTTTTGTCGTTAATCATTTTTTCATGTTTGAGAAATCTAATTTTAAGCAAAACTCATAAATACTTGGAAGTATATAATGTTGGATATAGGACAACTCTCGTTGGATATTAAGCACCATAAAATTTTACTTTGGAAGTGATCGAGTACCTGAATGGTCTTTCGGGTGACTACATACACCAAAACTACCTATCACGGGTATTATTGGCTCATGAAGGTGGCGAGACCTTATTGGCTCGTGAGAGGGCGAGACCGCTTCCTTCTAATTACTTTTCAATTTTCAATTTTAAAACTTCTTAATTTAAATATTAAATACTTGAATAATATAATTATTTTATATGCTAGTTTGCTATAAGGACCGTCAACAACGACTCCATGTGTTGATGTACATGACTCTCTCTCTCTTATTTCTCCTTTGGATATGAGCTCTTTCTTTCTTCCTTTTTTTCTTTTTTTTCTAGTTGCATCTCGAAGTCCGGTCCGCGTGGCAATCTCAAATCACATATCACAGACCACTCTAGTGGCGCAAAGTCGACTACTCTAGTTGCATTTCAAAGTCCGCTCCGCGCGGCAATCTGAAGTCGCATATCAAGTCGGCTCCGGCAGCACAAAGTCGACTTCTAAAGTCGCATACCAAGTCTGCTCCGGCAGCACAAAGTCGACTTCGGTTTTCAAGTCGCATTATAAAGTCCACTCCGCACGACACAAAGTCGACTTCGATTTTCAAGTCGCATTCTAAAGTCAACTCCGCATGGCACAAAGTCGACTTCAGTTTTCAAGTTGCATCTAAAAGTCCGCTTTGACGGCAAAATTACTACTCGAAGATGACTCGAGTAGTCTCTGCTAGCTCTCCAACTCGGGGGCGCGAGCTGCCTCACTCTGACGCACCCGGCCTCCGCCTCCACATCCAGCCGCACCCCCTCTACGCCTCCATCGCCCCCTCCCAAAGTCCCAGGCGAGCCCAACCTCTTCGCTTCCCCTGCTGTCCTCCTCACCTTCCCCACTATGGAGCCACTATGGCGACGCGGAGCCCCGACGAAGATGGCGCGCGGGGGCTGGCCTGCGACGGATCCGACCGCCGCGATTCCAATCTGGCAGGACGAGCTCCCGGCCAGGCGACTTCGTGGTGCGACCACCGCAACGGTGATGGGCACACGTCATCCTTGCCATCAATGTCTACTGTGACAAGAACCACGGCCTCAGCAACATCGGGGCGGGCAGATGCAACATGTGTGGTGGCGGCGACCTTGAGCGAGTTTCGGATCATCAGCGGTCAGGATCAACGTCGTCGTCTCAGAGATCGAGTTTCCCTCCCGCGTCACCACCGTCGCGCTCCTTCTTCGCCTCTGGCCTGCCTCCTGTGTCGTCTAGCCTAGGTTGCATCGGGGTGGACGAGGTGACCGCGAGCTAGGCAGCCCTGTACCTCTGCTCTACTTCTTGCTGTTGCTTCTCATCTGATTCTCTACCACCAGGTGCACCTTCCTCTTCTCAGTTGTTTGCTAAGCAGAATCACGATTATACATGGCCAAACGGGCGGGCCGGCCCGGCCTGGCCCGGGCCTGTCATGGCTCGGGCCCTTCATGGCCCGGCCTGCATTGGGCCAGTCACAGTGGCGGGCCGGGCCGTGCCAGCCCACGTCCACATCCTAGGCCCGGGCCTGGCCTGGGTTGGGTTTATACGGGCCGTGCCGGCCTAACATCTCGTCGTGCTTGGTGGGTGGGCCGCCCATTGGCCTATTAAACAAAAAAAAATCTCCAAACTCATGATATTTGATGCATAAATACATATAAAATGTACACATATTTGATGGTTTTCACATACATATAGTGATACACATATACATGTCATATAATGATATACATATAAGTGTATTATATTCAAACAATCGCAAACATGACTATTTTTAGTGGGTGAGAAAAGATATAGAGGGCCAAATCGTGCCATCCAATTAAATGGGCCATGCTCGTGCCGGCCCACGTTCCACACCAGTGGCCCAAGCCTGGCCCGTCATACCGGACCATGCCGGCCTGACCCATCGTTAATCGGGCCGAGCCGTGCTTGGGCCGTGCCAAATCGTGTCGTGCCTCGTGCCGCCTGTTTTTTTTTTTGAGATTACACAGTACAACGCAGATGCTCACAACACGCACGCACACTCACCTCTATGAATACACGTACGCAAACCCTACCCCTATGAGCACCTCCGAAGGACTGAGCACCGGCAGATCTGGAGATTCTCGAAGTCACCACTGGCGCCTCGTCGTCGACGGGAACGTCGCTTACCACTTAAAGCATAACACCGGAAAATCCCGGAATAAATCCAGGAAAAGGTGCGTGCACCAGGATTTGAACCCTGGTGGGTAGCGTCCCACTGGACCGTCCTACCATTGGACTACAAGCCCATTCACCTCGTGCCACCTGTTAGGCCCGACCCATTTGACCATCTATAATCACGATTGATGGACCTCTGAAATTTCCCTTTAGGACCTGCACAGAGGGGCTTGCATGCTAAGTGTTTGCTGGAATGCTTATACGAGATTAAGATGAACTGAAATTTGAACTAGTGTTAGCAGGATGTCATCGAGACACTGCCGGCTTCTCCTTTGCTCTGCTCGGTGGCGTGGAGCTCCCATCGATTAGTGACGTGCTAGCTGCTTGTGCTAGATTGCTAGGTGCTCATTGCTCAGAGCTGCTCTGTTGTGCTCACTGTAAATTCCTGTGTCTGGTATTTCTTTTTTGGTACTGGGTGAACTTGTAAAGTACATATGCTTGGCAGATAGGACTGTCTGAGTTGGGGGCATGGTACTCACCTCTGTCCAATTCAGTGCAAATGTAGAACTTGACAAGTGCAGGTATCACTATTAGGGCAAAATGCCACTACTATTTAACATGTATCACTTATGTAGCTGGCTTTTTGATTGCTTGTTCATGTGCACACTACCCTGAGCTATTTGTCAAGGTTTACTTTATCAGTCAAATTACTTGCATTCATGATCTGTATGTCTTAATATGTGATCTCTTGTGGTTCAGTTAATGTGTGGTAATTAGCCCCTGTATATCATTAATATATTAACAACATTACATCTAGCTGAGTATATGACATGAACTACTTACTGTCAGATTGAATCTAAGTAATCTGCAGTTGACCCATCCTATAATACATGTCTAATACAACTGAGTAACAACTAATTATTTTCTTGTGTTTTTTTATTTGCTCCGTACTGGAAAAAAGGAGGGAAGTGAAGGACTCAATAACTACAAAAAGATGGTACACTTTTATAAACCTCACTCTCAAATCCTACATGCAGCTGGGATCTTCTTGGATAGATCCATGTTGATGGATTTTGGATAGTTCCATTTGCACCTATGCTACTATGCTAGTAACTTGGTATGTATTTGAGTAGATTTTGGAGAGTTCCATTTGCACCTATTCTATCTCTACCTTAATTATATTTACTTGTAATCACTCTTGTTGCCTGGTTGGTGCTTCTGCAGTAGTAGTGATTCTCAATTGTTCTACTTTGTCGCTTGTTGATTTGAGACATGTGCTTATTCTTTGGAATGATTAGTTAGTTGTATATCCTTTGTATGTTGGGTAACCTAAATGCATGAGGTTATTACAAAGGTATTGTATTTGTTGTAAAACAGAACTTGTATTTTGTTCGCTTAAAACCTATTAAATTATACTTGCTTGCTTGGTTAATTAGTGCTTGCTTGGTTGTTTCTTAGTGCAAGTTTTATGACATGAAATTTAGGTTTCTTTAAGTTGCAGTACCTTGAACTTTGATGTAAACATGAGGCTTACTTGCACTTGATATTGCACTGAATCAAAAAAAATTCATTTCCATATGTTTGCAGTTTGGTGATTCAAATCCAAAAAATTAGCGTGATAAATTCTTTTAGGTAAGTTTAGACTTGTGATATTTTGGTTTACTCCAAACCAAAAAATTAGCATGATAAATTCTTTTAGGTAACTTTTTTTCATTTCCATATGAAATTTTGGTTTATTTATTATTCTATTGTTCATAAATGTAAACATGTGATTGTATCTTATTTGAATAAGTTTTGTATGTCTTGTGTTCTGAACGGATTCTTCTGATTTGTAGTGTAACATTCCGGAAATTTGAATGGTGTGATTTTCTGAAAAATTTAAAACTTTTATTATTTGTTGAGTGCTACCAAATTTTGAAACCTTTTGCTAGCCTCTTTCTCATATTCTATATAAATAAAACCCAAATATAAAAATATAAATTCAAATTATGGTATAAATATGTGATTTGGATTTTATTTGGATTTATTTGAGTGTGTTTTGAATTTGAAATAGTTCAAATTCAAATATAGAGTTTATATGTAAATTCAAAACCTAATTTCAAACCCCTAACACTAACATGGGCCTGCTAACACTTGAGAAGTCTGCTGGACCCCCTTCAACTCTCGGCCTGTGAATCTCCGTCGCCCTTCTGCTCCAGCCCAGCCCAACAAATCGGCCCGCTTCAGCCGCGTCGCCCCGCGCTGTCGCCGTCTCGCTGATGTGTGGGGCCGCCGCGTCGTCTTCCTCCCTCTTCCCCCTGCTTTGACTCGGCGCAGCCGCACCAGCCTGTGTCGCGCCGCGCCTGTGCGCACACGCCCGATGGGACGCCCGCGCCGCCAAGCTGGCGCGCACGCCGAGCTGGCACGCACGCCTAGGAGGCCCCCCACCCCGCGCGCGCTGTCCTCTATTCACTCATTTGCCATCGCCCCCTTTTCCCGCGCGCCAAGCCACTTTTCCCCGCCGTGCTGCGCCTTCGCCGCCAAGGCAAGGAGGGGACAGCCGCGTCTCGCGCCGGTCCCTGGTCCCCCTTGACCCAGTGCGCATATACCCTCGAGGCCAAACCCTAATTGTCCTCTGTTCGCTCACTCGGGGATTTCCCCCTTTCCTTCCCCTGTCCTGCGGCGTGAGAGAAGAGGATGAGGAAGCCAAGGAGGAGGAGGAGTGGAGAAGAAGAGGCGGCCGTCGCCGCCGGGAGCCGGAGCTGCTCGTGCTGAAGGCCAGAAGACAACGCCGCTTGTGTGAAGCCGCGCTGCGCCTGGACACCGTCGCAGAAGAAGAAGCAGAGGAGCACGTCGCGCCGCGAACGTCGCCGCCACGCCGTCGTCTCTGTCGACCCGGCCACGACTCCACTGCCGACCCAATGTGAGCCGTCGTCGCCGTTTCCCTCTTTCCTCCCCCTTGGTCTGCCTGAGATGTTTGGGAGCGCACCCAGCGATGCACCGGCCAGCCTTCGCGTCGTGCCTGATCGCGAGCTCGCCGCCGTGGTGCACCCCCGCGCTGCGTTGGACCTCGCCGCCTTGTATCACCCCGTGTGGATGAGTCCTTGCGCACCGGCCTTCGCGCCGTTTGCTTCTGATGCCGGTGCTCGTCGTCGCTTCGCCGTCGTTGTCGTGCCGCGGCTCTGGGACACGCCGCCGCCGCGTTTGTTGAGCCGGCCCTAGAGGCCTCCGCTTGGAGCCTGGCCGCGCTGTGAAGCCGCCGTGCTAACTACGTTTCGCCGCGCCGCCGTTTTTCCCCGCTCCGCCGTCGCTGGCGCGCTGCACGCCGTGCCGCGCTGTGTGCCACGCCGTCGCCGCGCCACTGGCAGGGAGCGCACGCGAACCCCAGCAGAGCTCTGGGAGTGTCGGTGCTCGAACCTGCGAAGTCCTGGGACCCTTCCCGGACTTCTTCACGTGTGAACATTTGACGGGCTGGTGTGTGGGCCTTAGCCCATTAAGGCCCAGCAGCGCAGCCCAGCTGATCTCACGCGTTTAGATAGAGTTCGAGGGTGTTTTCTGGACTTAGTCCACTGGGCCCTGTTGGGCTGAGTCCATTGGGCCGATTTCGGCCCATTAATGGCCTACTAACCAGGATGGCTGATGTCATCCTGGTATTTTGAAATTAAAAATCCTTTTCTGTTTTAATAAATGATTTTATAATTATTTTATAAATCTTTTAACCTTTGAAAATTCATAACTAATTATTTATAACTCTGAAAAATATGAAACCAGTTTCTTTTTTTTTCTAAAATTAAGATGGTGCTGTTTGTAGATAGTTTGGATCTTTTTGGATCTTTTAAAATTGGGTTTCTTCGGATTTATGACTAGATGCTTGTCGGTAATTTAGCGTCTCGTATCTCATGCTGAGCAGACCCGAGCTACGAGCCAGAGGAGGAGTTCGACCCTGACTACAACCAAGGCCAGGACTACGGACGCCAACCAGGTGTCATGTCACTCCAGATCATATAGAACCCATGCATGCGTTTAGTTGCTAGTGCTTAATTATTATTTTGGGTGATTTTGAAATGCATAGACAATCTTTTAGTCATGTCTTGATTTGTATTATCCTGTACCTTGAATTTTCTACCTTCGGAACTAGCTACAGACCCCTAGCTAGTTCCTGATACTTACTATTCATATATTTTACCCTTTGATATGGATGGATCTCTGGATTGGACTGAGATTGAGATATCCCGGTATTCTAGCGTGTGTTTTGGGTGAGTGTGTATCCTTGACGTGTAACCACGGGAGCGAGCCGCTTTGGTTACTTGTGAACGTCTGTCTAGGGGAGATGCGACCTGGCCTCCCGCCCTAGCGGCGTGTCATTCGGATGGAGTTGGTGAGTGCTCGCTCCTTGCAATTAAGGACCGATCGATTGTGTGACCTTGATCTTTGGGCTATTTTCGTACAAATTGTTTGCCTTGTTATGGGCGGGGCTCGGTCCGAGAACTAGTAGGTGGATAGCATCCAACATGTAGGCGGATCGGTGTGATCGTGTGAGGGGGACGGGTTATACCCCCGAGTAGACGTCACCCCGGCTCCTCCGGGGATGGTTTCACAGCTTCGAGGCCCTGCTGGCAAGTTTCGCACCCCAGTTCAGGACGAGGCAGGCTCGGAGAGGCAGGAGAGTGCTATCCACTGCTAGGTCTCCGGCCGTTAGGTAGGGATGTGGATCGGATGCATCCGTTTCTGCCCTATCCGGTGGGTCCAGTTGTACAACCTCTGCAGAGTGTTAAACCTATAGCTATAGTCCCGGTCCACTGGTATGGACAGCCCTTTCGATCTCTCACCTGGCTAGTACTTTCTGTGTTGCTTTCTCTCCCCTGTGTGTGTGAGCCCGACTTTGTGCCGTTGAGATGTGGGGATAGGAGCTGGTGATCCCACATCGCAGATGAGAGTGGGATGCTGTGTCTCGGTTGAGATTCAGTGCTTTGGTGTAATTTCCTTGGTTGGGATGTTGACCCCGGAGGCGTTGGCCTCGGAGGTGTGGATCTCCTCGGAGATGGTGACCTCACTGCATTCCTGCTTACCTTGATGTTGCTACCGTTACATGCATAACCTTCTACAGCCATATATAGGCTTATCCATGCATACTAGAATTATTCTTTTGCTTATGCTCTTTGTTGGGAAGCTGACACTACCTACTCGTTTATCGAGTAGATGACGGACTTTCAGACCAGGAGCCCGACTACGACTTCGAGAACGCCGGATGGGAGGACTGAGGCTTGTTCTGCACTCGAGCTGCCTATGGGAGATGGTGTCTACTTCGCTACATGAGTTCCGCTGCGTAGATGTTTACTCTGTTTGATTCAGTCCCGTTGGACTTGTACCCGGCATGTGCCCATGAGATGTACTCATATGCTAATTTATAATAATATTAATTATGTGGATCTTCAATATTTCCTTCTGTGTTGTATGGAATTGTTACTTTCTAAGATAGGGTTTGCATGTGATAGCCTCCTGAGACTATCATTGAGATGCAGGGATCGGGTTTCCATTCTCGGAAATCCGGTTCGTTTCATGTAGGCAGTCATGTCATCATCCACGTAAGCAGTCATGTCATCGTTCACGTGGGTAGCCATGTCATCGTCCATGGTAGCAATTCACAACGGTTATTTTCGTCACTAAAACTGGGCTTTGGGCTGGGCTAAGTGGGCCTCGGGCTGTTCTACGACGGTCAAAGATCGTCATGGACCGCTTCAATCCACGATGATTTGAAGAACCGTGGATCGATTTAATCAATGACGCACATTTCATTACGATATCTGAAATCGTCGCACACACTGCATTGTGACAGTTTTTCAGCAATCCGCGAAATAATTTTTCTGTCATGGCTTAAATAGTTTCTTGTAGTGGATGTACTCAACTTTGATATAATACAATTCTTCTTTTGATCTAAAAAAAAAGACTAGCATTGCATAGATACATGAAAGACTCGAGAATGCCACGAGATAAAACACCAGATAAGTTCTAGTTTACAGCAGTAGCAGGACTACGGCACTCGGCAGTCGTAAAAAAAGGGGAAATGGCATACAGTCTCATACAGAGGGCAACACTTTTGCGTCCAGGAAAACAATGACACGAAAACGGATGATCGTCACCAACACATAAGGAATAGCAAGGGCAGGAGCTGATGCGCTCCGGGAGGATGCATCGGTCAGGCTGTTTCAGAGGGCTCGCGACTTGATGATATCCATGCTCATTTCGCTCGGGTCAGTTGCTTGTAGCTCCACCTGGATACCGTCCAGCTCCCTCTTGAACCGGTCCTTGGAACTCGCATAGAGCATCTTGCTCCTCACCCTCGATGTATCTGGGGCCCTGCATAGAGTTTCACGGTTCACTGTTAATGCCTTCTTTTAGCTGAGCTCAATTTCATTTCTGTGCATTTGGCAGATTTTCATGGTTCAGTGTTCAATGTTCATGCATTTTTTAGCAGAGCTCAATCTCGTTTCTGCACATTTGGCACAGACAAAAATATAAATATTATTCACAAAGCTAACATGTCTAAATGTTTTGCATATCATGCTTAAGAATCTAATAAGCTATGGCCTTCGATCAAAGATTTATATTAATTTTGATGGAAAATAAAGATTTATTATATGAAGCAGCTTGCAGCCTATAAGTATTTCTTCTGAATTCATGCTGCTAAATTGCCTGGCTCCACAAAAATCACCAGAGGGGAACAGATCATGATCTGTAACATAAAGTTTGCATTAGAGATTTGATATGAGTTCCTCAAGATGTTAAGTTTCAGTTTCTTAAGATGCACAGTGTTACAAACACGGTATCATTGGCCAATCAGCTATTACCAGTTCTATGATAAATCTCTTTCACATGCATCAATAATTTTCTATCAATTTATTTCACTGCAATCACTAAAGCTGATGAAGGATCAAGGACGGTTAAAAATAGTGTTTGGACATGATAGTTTAACTGTGCAAACACATGAACATGGATGATTTTAGTAGCCACAGAAATTATAGTCATATTTGTTTGAGAAACAGACTGCTAATGTGCGTCATTTTGCAGATCACAGATTTTTGTTTCTGTTTTTACACTGTAGTAAGTTGCTAGTCTATCCAGCCCCAGATCCAAAATAGTTCATCATAAGACGTGGATTGACAGTCTTTTTTTCATTCAATATTGTCTTTGGTGTTTAATGCAACAAATCACAAAGGTTGAAAACAATGCAGAGAGAAATGTTGTAATATACCAATAGCCAAGCTGCAATAACTGAACATGTATAGATGATCCTCTTGGGGAAAAAATCAATTGTAAACTAAGAATTCAGGGGAATTAATATTGAATTAGATGCAATGGAAATGGAACATTCTGCAATGATGAACAAACAACAACAACAACAACAACAACAAAGCCTTTTGTCCCAAGCAAGTTGGGGTAAACTAGAGATGAAACCCAAAGGAAACCATGAAAGGCGAAACAAACACACACACGAAGTGTTAAGGGTAAACAAAGGGTGAAACAGAGGTCATGGTTCAGGCACACTGATGGCTAGTCTCCAAGCACTCCTATCCATAGCTAACTCATTGGGGATGTTTCACTCCTTAAGGTCTCTTTTAACCGCCTCATCCCAGGTCAGTCTAGGTCGACCTCTACCTCTCTTTACGTTATCGACCCACTCTAGAACCCCACTACGCACCGGCGCCTCAGGAGGCCTCCTTTGGACACAATGATGAACAAAATCAAACAAAAAAATTGTCGCTGGAGAGTTACCAAGAGATGAAGAAGATCTTGCTCTTCTGGCAGTTCTCATTGGTGACAAAGTCAAAATCAAACACCGCGTAGCGGCACTCGTCGGCGGGCAAGCAGGCGGTGAAGTCCTCGTAGCTTTCACCTGGTTCTCCCAGCCTATCCACCACCACCTGCTGCACCTTCTCGTTGATCTTGAACACGATGAAACGGAAGCTCCTCTTTGCCTTAAGATCCCGGAACTTGAGTTTGCATTCATCACAGACGGCCATTCCTGACGCCGAGTTCGACTTACAACGAGGAAGGCCCATGACAGAACCCACCACATCAGAGAACATTTCTGAACAAAATTGAGAGAGAGAAACAGAATAAACGTACTCACCATGATTGATGCCTTTGATCTCCTCCTTCCTTTCTTCCTCTGGTTGGGAAACAAACGGAAATGCGCAGAGGAGAGAAAGGGACGTGGACAACAGCAAAGAGGGGAGAGATTTCTAGGCCTGAAAGAGGGGGAGGAGGAGGCCAGATATAGGGGAGGGAGGGGATGGGCAACCGGGATCAAGGCTTGCATGATGCCACCACGTCCGGGGAGGGGCCTTTGACCAAGCACGTCCCCTCCTTCGTGTGTGAGAACCAGAAGCGTTGTGCCCAACCAACATGCGCGCCACCACCCGTCCCTATAATTGACAGCCCCCTCTCTCGGCAGAATTTTTTGTGGCAACAAACCAACATTCTGTGCATTCGGTCTGTTTCTTTTGCACGGTGTATGTATTCATTAATTCACATTAGTTTAACAGTCCTTCAAGACAAACTGATAATTGCTTCTCCTGTATTGCGAGATAAAAAAAAAATAGTACTACTTGTTAGCTGTAGCCTATAGAGGAGAGAAAGTACTACTTTGATATTTGTTAAACTCGGGATTTTAATAGGATTTTTTAACTAAAGCTTGCATCAAAAGATCATTGCGCTCTATTTGTCACAAGTATAGCACTTACTGCTATATCATGGTTCAGCACAATTCAGACTTTGCATCAACCACACTGGATCCGGGATTTTTGCGAAGACCCCTTTCCTCCATCATTCTCCACAGATCTTGAACATCGGCCCATCTGTAAGCTGTGGCATATAGCTTCCCAAGGAGCACATAGTTCTCAGTGTTCTCCGGCTCAATCTCAAACAAATGCTTAGCCGCAACCTCCCCAAACTCAACATTCTCGTGTAGAACACAGGCACCCAGCAGAGCACCCCACACTGAGGTAGTTGGCTCGAATGGCATGTCCTCGATGAGGCGGTATGCCTGCTCAATCCTTCCAGCACGGCCAAGCATGTCAACCAGGCACGAGTAGTGCTCGGCACTAGGCATCAGGCCATGGACGTTGCGCATACCATCAAACAGACGAAGGCCTTCATCTATCATACCAGCATGGCTACAAGAGTACAACAATGAGGCCATGGTGATGCTGTTCGGCTTCATCCCCGACTCTGCCATTTTATCATATAGCAGGATGGCAGTTCGAGCATGTCCGTGCATTCCGTATCCAGCAATGACAGTTGTCCAGGCAACAGTGTCCTTTTCAGGTAAACTCTGGAAGAGCTCCCATGTCACATCCAAATTGCCCGCCTTGGCATACACGTCAATCAAACCAGTGGCAATCTCTGCACTCCCAAGAAATCCCAGAGCAAGTAAAAAACAGTGGATGTTCTTCGTCTGTACCAGGTCAGCGGATTCTGCATAGGCTGGGAGGACACTTCCCATTGTTGCAGAATCTGGGCGCACTGATTCTGCAATCATTCGTTTAAACAGCCCTATAGCTTTCTTTTCCTGTTTTCTGTGAGTGTAACCAGAGATTGCTGCATTCCAAGTTTCAGTCTGCCGTGATCCTTTCTCGACAATCAACTCTATCATCTTCATATGACCACATTTAGCATAACTGTCAACAAGTGCAGTCTCAACAACAATGTCTGATTGAAGCCCAAATTTAATGCACAATGCATGTGTGTGCTTGGCATGCTTCACAGATGGCAAACTGGCACAAGCTGAGAGCAGATGCGCCATGGTCACAGCATTGGGCCGAGCTTCACTGGTCATCAGCATCTCACAGCCAATAGTCAAGGCCTTGCCCGCACGGCCATTCAGCACGCATGCACCAATCATTGCCGTCCAAGAAACAACATTCTTATCAAATTTGTCATCATCAAACACCTTTCTTGCATCTTCCAAGCTTCCACACTTCCCATACATGTCTATCAAAGCGTTCTTCACCGCGACATAGTTCCCCAAGCCTCTCGCCTCAGCCAGCCGGTGCACGGCTCTCCCTGTTCGCAAGTCCTTGGCTTGCGCACAAGCTGGCAGCACTGACACAACCGTGGCGCGGTCAATGACACCACCACCACCAACCATCATTTCAAACACCTCCAACGCCCTCTCCGCGCAGCCGTTCTTGACATACCCGGCAATGACTGTATTCCACGACACGACTGTCCGGCTCCTCATCGCCCCAAACACCGCCTCCGCAGAAGCCACTTCTCTGCATCTCGTGTACATGGAAACCAGCGTGTTCTGCACGTACGCGTCGCCCCCGAAGCCCGCGGTCAGCGCGCGGCAGTGCACGGCGCGACCATGCCGGCGGAGGCGGAGGCCGCCGCAGGCCTTGACGACGAAGGGGAAGGTAAGGTGGTCGAAGCCGTGCATCCGGGAGTAGAGAACGAGGGCGTCTCGGTGGAAGCCGAGGTCAGTGTAGGAGCGGAGCAGGGTGTTGGAGAAGGAAACCGGGGGCGGCTGGGGCATTTGAGCGAGCAGGTTGTGGGCATCGAAGGGGCGGCCGCAGGCGCAGTACGAAAGAAAGAGGGGACGAAGACTGTCGTGGTGGAGGTGACCGGACGTGAGGAGGAGCGCGTGGAGCTGGGCGACGGTGGCGGGTGGGAGCGGGGTCGAGGAGTTCTTGGGGCGGAGGGCGAGGCATTGCCGGACAAGAGGGCCGGTTGTCATCGAGGATTCAGTTCAGGGGCTCGGGTCTCGCCGTCTCGGGATGTTGAGAGGGTGCTTGATACGTTAGTCATACTCTCGTGACTAGTCAGGCTAAACGTTGCTACTTTCATTTATATTTGAATCTAAATTCTAAAGAGATTAAAATGTAGTAAATAAGTATTAATTATCTTTTTCCTTCTCTTCCTTTTCTCCCTCTCCAGCCAATAGATAGGGCCTGCTACAGATTTATATAAGGTTAAATGAAGAGAGAGAGCTAAAACAAAGTTTAGTAGGGTTCTCCTTACTAAAAAATTTTAGTCTCAAAACTAGTTTTAGCCTTTCTTTAGTCAGAGGTGCTTGGAACTTTAACCTCTCAAATAGACTAATTTTAGTCAGACTAAATCCCTTTGATCCAAACACCCCTGAATCTGACGGTCTGTGTTGTTTCGGACGGCCCCCGTGGCCTATGAAAAACGGAAGGAAATATCTGTATATCCTAATTGCGTTGACAGTTGACTTGCGTAGCACCGCGTTTACAAAGTGCATTGGTACAGTACAAGCATTGGATTTCAAGAGCCTAACGGCAACAGACTATCACGTGACGGACTAAAAACTTGATCCCATCAAAGCAGGCAGTCGACCTTGCAGGGCAGTCGGCGGAAGAAGTTGGTCGGCACGTCGGGCAGCCTCTGCCGGAGCGCCGGGTGCCGCATCAGGTAGAACCCCGTCAGCAGCGCCACCGCCTGGAACGGCGCCAGGAAGGTGGTCACCGCCAGGAACAGGCACGCCAGGAGGTACATGGCCGTGGCGCGGGGGTCTCGCCACATCATCGCGCACCGTGCGCGCTCGACGTGGGCCGCGACGTCGCCGGTCATCTCCTGTATCCGCGCTCCTAGGCTCCTCAGCCGGTCGTACCGCATGCGCACCACCTCAAGGGCCTGCTTGGTCGGGAACTCGTCGAACTCCTCGGCGAGCTCGTCCGGGTGCGCCATATGGGCGTGCGAGACCCTGGTGTCGACGTGCCACGGGTGCCTCGGCCGGCGCCGGTAGTTCCACAGGCCGAGCAGGAACTTGTACATGAAGAAGGTGGGCAGGATGAGGTTTGGGCAGCACACGAGCATGGCGTAGATGATGTGCACCGCGATGGTGGTCGCCGGGTTCTTCCAGTAGCAGACGTCGACGAACCACCTGAGCGCCGCGAACAGGGGCGCCAGCGCTGCCATGATGCGGAAGAAGTGGGCCTTGCTGCGCCGCATGCTCCACCGGTGCGAGTGCGCCTCGCAGAGGTGCTCGATGCACTCCCGGCGCAGCGGCGGGTCCATCCGGCCCAGCCGGAGCGCGATGAGCGACACCGCCTCGCGCCGCAGCGTCTCCTGGTGCACGATGGGCAGCGGGTGGTGGTAGTGCATCGGCGGCAGGTGCGGCCGCCAGTACGTCTGGAGCAGGCCCAGAGTCGACGTGCTCGAGAAGCGCACGGCGAGCTGGAGCTCGCCCATCTTCTTGATGCCGCCGCCGTGGAGGGAGAGGAGAGGGTAGGCGTGCGTGTAGATGCGCCCGGTCTCGAGCGTGGAGAGCCGGATGCGCACCTTGCCGAGGAGGACGTCCTTGACGGGGTCGCCGGTCACCAGGCCGCCCTTCTCGCCGACCTGGCAGTTGTGGAAGACGGCGACGGTGAGCACGGTGCAGTGGTCGTGCACGTCCCAGTAGCACTGCTGGTGGAACCGCGGCGCGAGGCTGTCGATGACGGTGTGCGTGCGGAACCACTTGACGCCGTACTTGGCGACGCAGTAGGCGTCGCAGGAGGCGCGGCCGTCGCGCGTGCGCATGGAGCTCAGGCCGAACGCGTTGTGGATGCCGAGCTCGAGGAGGCCGACAGGCGGGCGGTTGTGCCATATCTCCCTCGCCGCCGGCCGGACGTCGCTCAGGTAGTGGACCGGCTCTGTCAGCACTCTGTATCCGCCTTCGAGGCAGAGCCGGACGCAAATCTTGGTAGAGAACTTTTCAATCTTGGCGGCTCCATCTGGGCGCACCAAATTGAACCTGTCGGTACGAAATAGTAGAGTTTTTTCAATTAACAAATCACGACCATCAAAATCCCGACGGAAATTCAAGCACGTACGTACCATCTTGGGCGAATTGGACGAGCGTCCCACCGTCGTTCGAATTCCTTGAACGGGATGTGGACGTGTCCGATGACCTCCTCCTTGTCGACCTTGACGCGGTCCTCGACGGAGAGGATGAGGTTGTCCTCGAACGGCTCGGCGACGACGAACAGGTGGTCCTCGTTCCAGCCGTGAGACGGCAGCCGGGAGACGCAGGTCTTGGTCTTGTGCACCTGCCCGGCTATCTTGGAGCGCACGAACACCTCGCCGACGCGGGCCTTGTCGACGAACGCCACCTCGCGGGCCTCGATGATGTTGACGCGCACGTACCACAGCCGCGGCACGGTGTACTGCTTGCACCGGATGTGCGCGGCGAGCTTGGCGTCCGCGGCGAACGGGGTGTCCGCGTGCACGGCCAGCGGGAAGCACTCGTCGGCCTGCGTGCCGAACCACATGGCCATCATCACCTCCCCTTTGCGCTCGCCGCTCTTGTCCAGGACGTGGTACCACTGCGGCGCGAGCGCGCTGTCGGGCGGCACGCGCACGGGGGCGTCGCAGAGGTCGAAGCGCAGCTTGCCGACGAAGTCGTCCTTGCCGAAGCCCTTGCCCTTGACCGTCACGTCCAGGAACGACGCCTGGATCCGCTCCCGCGAGAACGCGAACACGTCGTTCCACTCGGGGCTCGCCGTCTTCTCGATGTGCCGCGTCGCGCAGGAGTAGCCCCCGAGCTTCAGCTCGGTCAGGGGGTCGAAGGCGGCGGTCCACTTGAGGTCCCGCGCCTTGACGACGCGCACGTACAGGTACTCCATCCGCTCCACGAGGTCGTAACCCCCGGCGCGCCTGCCGGCGAGACGGGGCCTCGTCTCCTTGATCCCGAACTCATCGACCGGCGGCGGCGGCACGGGGCCGAACGGCCCGAACCTCGGCAGGACGCCGGCCATCCCCACGCGACAAAGCGCTAGCTCGGGCTGGCAGAGCTAGCGACACTGATCTCGGTTCGTGAGGAAGGTGGATGCCTCTTTTATGTGCGTTCCGCACTTCTGCGGTCTGGTCACCAAACGGGTCGAGACGACGTCGACTCGTTGAGCGTGCTGCTGGGAGCAAACGCATGGACCTTTTTGGGTTGGTGATCCACACGGTTGGTGCGTTGGTGATCTGCCGAGGTTAGTTGGAGTAGCGTTCTGTCGTATGTGTAAAAGAGGCATGTCATGCGCATGACTTCAGCCTTCGCTCCATCAGGTGTGTGAGTGGGAAGATCAACTAAGATGAACAACCATGTCGGCTAGCGTTTGGTCGTTTGGGACCTCTAATTATACGTCACTTACGTTACTGTGACTCACTAGCTCACAGCGTGAAGATCAGTTAGTTAGTAACGAGTCAATTTTTTTTTCCAGTTTTCTCATTATTTGCTGACGCGACACTTTTAGTATTGATGGAGATCCTATTGGACGGGGAATATTCTGGGATTGAATCTGTTGTAGGACAAAAGTGTAAAAGCCTCTCATTTTTTCACGCTCCTGAAAAAAAATCCACATGAATTCTACTTTGTTACATTAAACATATACATTCCACGTAAACGGTAGACCTCAGCAAATTCGGCCCAAAACTAAGCCCCCCACCATGAATGATATTGTCGGCCTTACCGGAGTTATTAATCCATTAAGTTTAGGAAAAAGTCCAATTCTCACCCTTCAATTATATCATATAACTGTAATTTTCAACCTATCTATTGGTGTTATTTTTTGAAAGAATTATTTGACTCTTAGTTGTTCATGTTCCTTGTGTTGTATTATGAACATTAAAATACTAGTAATAGAGTACCAACAAATAGCCAATACTTTTTAAAAAAACCTTTGATGCCAACTTCATATTTTTTTGGATTTGAAATGAATTAGCTATGAATTTTTTTATCAAATCAACTTTTTAATTTTTAGAAAATGCAAAACCAACGTCACCCAAAGGGCTATATTTGCCTGATTTTGACAGTTGGATGACCCTCCTTGTCCAATTTTGTAGTTGCGGGTTAAAAAATCCGACTTCTACTATAACTGGGTTTGACAATTAGACTTTTCCCTTTGTTTTACTAATTAAATTTGATAAGACCTAGGTGACTAGGGTTCTGGACTCCGGCGGGGATCGTTCCGTCGGAGGAATTTGACCGCTCTACTACCTCCATAGAGCATCTCCCTAACCCTGTCTCTGCTCGGGCTGATCAAGGGGTTGACTTGCTCAACTGCCCGGCCTTGGCAGATAACGGGGACCTAGGGTTTGCTCGGGAAGTCGGTGGGCCAGCGAGAAGGACGGCGGCATCATCGTCGAAGGGGAAGACGGAGATGGGAGATTCGGACGTAGTGGCTCTCCTGCAGAAGCTACACCTGAGTGTTGCGGAGAAGGATGGGATTCTGGCGGAGAAGGGTGCAAGTTTGTCCCTACATAAGAACAAGGCGACCCTCGAGGAGGGGGCCGCTCAGCTCAATGAGTTGCCTCAGTTGGAATTGTCGCGGTTTGGGCAACGTCGCGACAGTTAACGTGCTTCGTGATCTCACGAAGAAGTTTACCCCATCCGTGCTATGCGTGCTCGAGACTCAGATTCACAAGACACGGGTGGAAGCTCTGAAGGGTACTCTAGGTTTTGCTAATTCATTTGCCGTAAGCAGCTCAGGCCGTAGTGGTGGGCTCGGTATCTTTTGGAACACTAACACTAGAGTTGAAATTTTACCGTATTCTCAATATCATATTGATGCAGTTGTGAGAGAACACGGGGATGAACCATGGAGGCTGACATGTGTGTATGGTGAAGCACAAACTGCAGAACACTATAAAACATGGGACATGCTCAAATTCATCAAGAGTTCGTTCCCACTTCCATGGGTGTGCATAGGGGACTTCAATGAAGTCCTCCACCGATCCGAACTTGTCAGAGTTCAAGAAAGGATTCATCAACAGATTGCAGGTTTTCGCGAGATGGTTCACATATGCGGCCTTTACGACTTAGGTTATGAGGGTCGTAGCTGGACCTTTGAGAAGAAGGTGGCAGGAGGGGAGTACTGCCGGGTACGACTAGACAAGGCGCTAGCTACTTCTGACTGGTGCTCGCGATTCCCATCAGTGACACTTCAACACCTCACGGCAGCGGCGTCAGACCATGACCCAATTCTGTTGTGCTGGCAGCGTGCCCAATATCGTCCGAGTCGTGGGCGAAAGAAGAAACAATTTAAGTATGAGCTGATGTGGGAAGAACATGCAGATTTCCAAGTAAAGATGGCACAATCATGGCTCAATGCAGGAAAGGCAACATCTATCCGGGAGTTACAGGATAAACTCGTGTATGTTTCTGGACACCTAAGTGTATGGGGAGTGTAGACTTTTGGCAATATCCGCAAGGAGTTGGTAGAGCTGAACAAAAAACTAGAGGAGTTACGGTCTGTGCAGAACCGATCAGGGCCATCTCATGCTGAAATTAAAATTGCGGATAGGATTGTAGAGCTGAGCCACCGTGAGGAGGTAATGTGGCGTCAGCGCTCACGTATCATGTGGTTGACCGAAGGCAACAAAAATACAAAGTTTTTCCACATGAGGGCGAGCCAGCGACGAAAGCAAAACAAGATTTCAAAATTAAAGAAAACGGACGGGCAGACCACACAGGATGAACAGGAGATGCGAGGCATGACCATTGATTTTTACAAGCACCTGTATTGCTCGGAGGGGACGACGAATATGGAGCAAGTGCTAGACACAGTGCCCGAAAAGATAACTACGAAGATGAACAGTGAGCTGCTATCTCTGTTCACTAATGAAGAGGTGAAGTGTGCATTGTTTCAGATGTTTCCAACCAAAGCACCGGGGCCCGACAGCTTCCCTGCCTATTTTTTCCAGCGTCACTGGGAGTTGTGCGGTGATGAGGTGACTTCGGTTGTATTGAGAATGCTACGGGAGAAGATGACCCTTCTATCATCAACAATACGTGTATCGTGTTGATCCCCAAGGTGGAGAATGCTGAGGAGTTGGGCCAGTTTAGGCCGATCAGTCTGTGTAATGTACTTTACAAAATTGCATCTAAGGTGATAGCCAACAGATTGAGGGAGATCTTGCCAGAGATTATCTCAGAGGAGCAGTCTGCCTTTGTTCCGGGGCGACTGATAACTGATAATATAATCACGGCCTACGAGTGCATGCACTTCATGAAAAAGAAGAGAGGCGGTGATCAAAGATTTTGTGCTTTAAAGTTAGACATGAAGAAGGCTTATGACCGAGTGGAGTGGGAATATTTGCGCAAGATGATGCTAAAATTGGGCTTCTACCGTCAGTGGGTTGACATTATCATGAGATTGGTAACTACGATTTCTTTCTCTGTTTTATTTAATGGAGATCGTTTGGAAAGTTTCAGGCCATCACGAGGTATCCGACAAGGAGATTCTATCTCTCCCTACTTATTCTTGTTAGCAGTAGAGGGCCTATCGTGCCTCTTAAAATCAAGGATTCAGTCATCTAATCTTAGTGGTATAACGGTGGCGCCGTCGGCTCCGATGGTCAGTCACCTCTTGTTCGCTGATGACAGCCTGCTGTTCTTCAAGGCTAATAGGGAAAGTGCGGATCAAGTGAAGGATATCCTGCAGGAGTATTGCTAGGCTTCAAGGCAGTAGGTGAATATGGCCAAGTCTTCAATCCACTTCTCAAAAGGATGTGGAGAGGCCATACGGGATGAGATCAAGCAGATTCTTGATGTGCACAATGAGGCTTTGAGTGAAAAGTACCTGGGCATGCCCACAAATGTTGGAAATTCGTCCAATGACGCACTCAAGTATTTGAAAGATAGAGTGTGGCAGAAGGTCCAGGGTTGGCTCGAGCTTTGCCTATCCTCTGGAGGTAAAGAAGTTCTTATTAAAGCTGTTGCACAGGCGAACCCTACTTACTCCATGTCTTGCTTCAGATTACCAAGGGGACTGTGTTAACACATTGATGGATTGCTACGCAAGTTTTGGTGGGGTAGCAAGGATGGTAAGCGACGCACATGCTGGGTTGCATGGGATCAAATGATGAGGCCAAAGTATATGGGAGGATTGGGGTTCAGAGATATTGAATCGTTCAATTTGGCTCTCCTCGTGCGTCAGGCTTGGCGAATTCTACAAGAACCAGAGTCCTTGAGCGCGTGTGTGCTTAAATCAGTCTACTTCCCTGATGATTCGTTCTTGGACGCCACGGTTGGCTTGTCGCCATCGCGTATATGGCGGGCAATCATGGATGGCAAAGATGTACTGACGCAAGGCATCATATGTCGGATTGGGTCAAGAGCAACCACTAATATTTGGAACCAAAATTGGCTACCGAGGAAGGGGATCATGAAACCGTTGTGCTGCACCAGCGATCATCCTCCAGCTAGGGTATCTGAACTCATCGACCATACAACGGGAACCTGGAGGCGTGACCAGTTGGAGGAGCATTTTATCTCTATTGACAGGGAGGTCATTGAGTATATACCTTTGTGTACTCGGAACCAGGATGATTTCTGGGCTGGAGTTATGAGAAGACCGGCATATTTTCAGTACGCTCGGCATATCGCATGTTGGTACACAATAGGGAAAGTCGATCGGACTGGATCGAGCATTCAGCCGGGAAGTCGGACACAAGAGCTGAGGAAAAGGAGTGGTGTCAACTATGGAACGTGCAGCTCCCATTGAAGGTCCGGGTGTTTTTGTGGAGACTTGCTAAACAGTCTATTCCCACTGGAGATGTACGCCATCACAGAAATATGGCCACCAACAGCAATTGTTCAATCTGCGGGCTACCTGATTCTTGGAAGCATTCACTGTTGGATTGTAACATGGCAAAATCTGTTTGGGCGTTGGAGGAAGAGGAGATTACAGAGGTCATTTGTCAGACCCAACATAATGACGCAAGAGGATGGCTCTCGGTGATTATGCAGACGCTACCACAGGAGCAGGTCACACATGTGGTAGTGAGGTTATGGGCCATTTGGTATGCGAGAAGACAAGCGATCCATGAAAACAAGTTTCAGAGTCCTTTGTCTACGAACTGTTTTGTGGAGAGATTTATCTCTGAGCTGGGAACGATCAAGAAACCGGTGAGAGAACAGAACAGGCAAAGAGTTCGCCCGGCTACCAGACCTCGGTGGATTCCACCGCCGAGTGACATGACAAAGGTGAATATAGACGCAACTCTTTCAAAGAATTCAGGAATCTGCTCGGCGGCAGCAATAGCCAGGGACGGGGAGGGACGCTTCCTAGGCGCGTCTGCTCTTGTCCTGGATGGAAACTTTGATCCAGAGACTGTGGAAGCCATGGCATGCAGGGAAGGCCTCGCTCTAGCAGCGGACCTCATGCTGCAGAAGTTACGATTGGCGACGGATTGTGCATCGGTCGTCAAGAACATTGCTGGTGAAGGTATGGGAATCTATGGCTAGATCATCCAGGAGGTGAAAGCTCGGCGAAACGACTTCACCAGGGTCGAGTTTGTGCAGGAGCATCATGATTCGAACAGTGATACGCACACTATAGCTAGAAGTTCCATTTATAAGTTATTAGGTAGGCATGTGTTCTTAACTCCGCCAACAGGAGTGTGTAACTTGATCCCTCTTGTTAATCAATAAAGGCGCAATTAATTTTAAAAAAACTAATTAAATTTGATGGGCGTCTTGGTTCGAGTGGCCTCAAAACTCCACCAGCAACTCGATGCATGCGGACTTAGGGAATATTTTTTTCTAAAACTTCTCAGTTTTTGAGGGTTTGATATGACTTATCCTCAATTCTAACTACAAAATCATTCTTTTTTTAAGAAAAGCCACCAAAAAGATGTCTCATATCTGAGTCATATCAAGGAAAACAATCGGCAGAAGGACAACTTGACACAAAACGACAAAAAAAATTACATTGAAGAATTCTACGATCGTCTTCTTCCTTCCATTGTTCATCGTCCACCGGAGCTTGAAAAATGCAGTGAAAGGCAACAAGAGAAATTAGCACCTGCAAACGTCATCGCCGCACAAAGCTTTGAAGACCGCAAAAACCACTCGCTGCTTACAACGAGATCTAGCTACCGCTGAAAGAACATCGGCTAGGGCAACACCCCAAGCAACGCATGTTTGCAATCTTTCATCACCAAAACAGAGGTTGAAGAAACCAGATCTTGATGAAGAATAGATTGAAGAAAGAGATCAAAGTCGCCCGAACAAAAGACATGCAACTGCATCTCCTGACTGACACACCAACCGCGAAAATCTGAAGAGAACCTACAAAACCATCCTAGCACCGCTTGTCACTTTCCCTGCCCTAGAACCGCCAAACCGGTTGGTGGCACCATCATTTTCGCGCCCCACTATTGGCCTTCCCCCAAGGGTCGCCGGTGAAGTTCCATCCTCTAGAAACTCCGAACCTCTAATATTGTCGAAGTTAGAGGAGAAACACAAATCTTGTGCAGATGGAATTAAGAAAAATTGAAAGATCGTCACAAATTACTCAAGTGAGTGCGTGCTTTTCCCTAATGTTTTATTGTACCACAAGTTTATATGAGCTATATACAAAATTTTGTCAGATCTAAACAAACTTTTGTTCCATAGTCAGGTTTTTAACATGGGCATTTTTTTGTTTAATTAATAACAATCTTATCAAACACGCCATAGCATAAGAAATGTCACTATCTACTGTATGCATTATGCATTATATTAATACAATATTTTTTATCAAAGAAGAGAAGAGAATACTCGTCAAAATCCCATTGTGCCCGGATAATACTCGTCGTACGTATAGAGAGAGGAGAAGTTTTGTTTCAAGCTACGGAGAAGATAATTTCTTTAAAAAAAGGAGAAGAGAAGTTTCTATCTAACGTTGTCAGAGGGGATCATACGAGATCAGGAGCGAATCCAACTTGGGGGCTGGAGTCTGGCCGCGACTATATGTCGTGCATGTGATGGCTAGCAAGCCATCGCGGCGCGGCGGTGCGGGGCGGGCCGTTTCTTTTTCTTTTTTTTCTTTTCCAGATTTTATTTTCTCTGTTTGTTTTGTTTTTTTCTTTCATTTTTTTCTTCTTTTCTACTTCCTTTTTCTTTTTCTTTTTCTTGTTTTTCTTTTTTCTCTTTTATTTATTTATTTTTATTTTATGTTTTCTAATTTATTTTTATGTTTCTATTTTCATCTTTTTTATTTGTTCTTTCCTTTTTTATATTTATTTATTTATGTTTTCTATACATTTTTAAATTTCTTAGTTCTTTATTTATTATTTAATTTATTTTTATTTGTTATTCTTTTTATATATTTGTTCATCAGCGCAAGTATATTTGTTTGGTCTCAGTAAATATGTTTGTTTGGCCTCAGTAAATATTTGTTCGGACGTATTTGTTCGGCTCGAGCGAATGTTTCTTCGACCCTTGTGAATATGTTTGTTTGGCCTCAGTGAATTTTTGTTCGGCCCAAGTGAATTTTTGTTCTGCCTAGTTAATATGTTTGTTCGGCCCTAGTTAATTTTTGTTCGGCTCTAGTGAATTTTTGTTCGGCTCTAGTGAATTTTTGTTCGGTCCTAGTGAATTTTTGTTCGGCCCCAGTGAATATGTTTGTTCAGCCCCAGTGAATTTTTGTTCGGCCCCAATGAATTTTTGTTCAGCTATAGTGAATATATTTGTTCGGCCCCAGTGAATATGTTTGTTCGGTCCAAGTGAATTTTTGTTCTGACTCAGAAGAGTATAATAACAGAAAGAGAAATAAAAAATAATATTCACTAGGACCGCACAAATATTCACTTGGACGAACAAAAATATATGAGGCCGAACAAATCTATTTGTTCTAGCTACTAAAATATTTGTTCGCTATAACACTAATTAATATTTAGTATTTAAAAATATATTTAAAAATATTTCATCAAAACATAGTCAAGTGAGATCTTATTTTGAAAATCTTAGCACAAGAAATCTATTTTGAAATCATAATTTAGACGCACGATTTAAGATTTATTCTTTTTAGTTTTGAAATGGATTAGTTCCTCCGTGATCCACTCTGGGTGTGCCGCTACCGCGTGCCCCCATGGAGTCCCTCTACCCCTATGAAGACGACATAGTTTTTTTACAACAAGCTCGTATATATTGATATCACAGCAGACAAATTACAATAAGATCCTCAAAAGAGGACCAAATTACATAAAGGTCCTGGAGACTAGTAGGATGGAGACGGTGCTGTCCAGGTTGAAGACGGCTCTGTCCACTGTGGAGGGGATGTCGAAGTCGCTGGCGGGGGGTCGCAGAGGCGTCAAGAACGCATACACCCGGGCGGAGGCCGCGCACATGGCGTCGGTTTAGGGCGGGCCGGTGAAGCCGTAGTTGAAGAAGCACACCGACGACCGGTTGATGTGTTTGTAGTCGTCGCCGGAGAATAATGGAACAGCTTGAACCGGGATCCCAGGGGGAGGCAACGATGTCGATCCCAAACCAGGAAGAGCACCAGCAAGAAGGAACAGCAAGATCCAGGACCTTAGACTGCTGCGGGTGAAGTAAAGCAAAGGCGAAGGCGGAGCCCGGAGCATCACGACGTGTTCGACGGAAAACCGGAACAACCATCGATCCAAGAACCAAAGATGACCACAGAGGAACGGGGGAGAACAGATCGAAGCGTTCGATAACTCAAGGGGTTGGAACAACCAGCAAATCGAGCACTCCCAGTACAGGTTCGCCCAAAGGGGAAGAGAGCAAATAGATGCGTTCGACGACAGCAGGGTTCGGAACAACCATCCATTGGACACCCAAAGGGGAAACCAAAATTCCACATCGGTCGAATCATTAGTGAAAAGGAAAAAGCTCCAGCGGCAGGGGAAAACAAGGGAGGATCGGATTGGATCTCGGTGGCGGATGCGGGAGGGGAGAGCGGGCGAAACGAGATCCAGCGGCATGGGGGAAGAAGAAGATACAAGTTTATTTAAACATACCTCAACCGGGGCTCCATCGACGGCGAGCAAGGCAACTACGGTGGCCTCGACGATGGCGAGGAGGAGCACGGTGAGGGGAGCACACATCATCGGGCTCCTACTACTACTAGAGGAAAGAACGAAAAGGGCCCCTTTCCCTCCCTACTCCGGCGCGAGCACCGGAGCTAGGAGGGAAGGGGCCAGGGGAGGGAAAGGGGCCAGAGGTGGCTGGGGACAGCCGCGATGGCGACGGTGTGGCGGGGTGGAGCTGGAGAGGGCAAGTTGGGCGGCGGCGGCGGTGAGATCTGGGGTAGCTTCTAGGAGAAGGAAGAGGAGAGGGAGAAGAGAAACGGCATACGCCCGGGTACTACTGAGAGCTTCCTATTGAGAGTGTAGAAGACGACATAGTTTGTCTCGCTTCTAATAATGTGTGTTTCGTATAGCACTGTGTTACCATGTCTTTTAGTGGGGGTTTGGTTTTGTAGGAACTTATAATAAATCACGTCACATCTAGAAAAGAGCTATTTAATAAGATTAAACATAATATAATTATAAAATTAATTGCATAAGTACTAGATTTTGTCACAAGACGAATGTAACGAGACTAATTAATCAATGATTAGCACATATTTATTGTAACATCATATTGTCTATTCATAATCTAATTAGACTTAATAGATTCATCTCGCAAAAAATTTAAGATTGTGAAATTCATTTTATATACGTTTAATACTTCTAATTAACTTTCTAAGGTTTGATGCTACTGTAGTACCCAAACAAGCTCGTATGTAGAGGTCACGCATCGGCTAAACTCTTGGCCCCGTTTAGTTCCTGAGAAAAATTTTTGGTGGCCCTTTCTATACCTATTAGAAGGACTAAATATAGATTAATTATAAAACTAATTACATGGATATACAGAAATCACGAGACAAATCTATTAAACCTAATTAATCCGTCATTAGAGATTGTTTACTGTAGCACAATATTATCTGATCATGACATAATTAGTTTTATTAGATTCGTCTCGAGTTTTGAGTTGAGGGTTATAGAATAGGTTGTGTCATTGATCCATGTTTAGTGCTCTTAATTAGTGTTCGTTCATTCGATGTGACGGGGTGGATGGTGAAACTTTTGGGAAGTAAACGGGGGCCTGACTACCCGCACCGGGGGACGAGATCACCCACGCTGGGCCTGTTCGTCTGGCTGACGGCTGATGGCTGGCGCTGAGTTGTTCTGAGAGAAAAGTACCGCTGGCTGGTAGCTGGTGGCTGATTGTTCTGAGAGAAAAGTACCGCTGGCTGGTGGCTGATAAGCCAGACGAACAGGGCCTATCCCTTTCTCGTCCGCTTTTTCAGGGAAAGCAGCTGCAACGGCCGACGGGAAAGGGGGCGAGAAAACCCGTCTTCCCTTGTTTCCTCTTGATCCCGTCGCAGCTTGCGCCCAACGACCTCCCAACTGTGCTCGGAACGGAAGTGTGGCGGCGACGTGCGGAGAGGCATGGCCTCCGCCCGAGCTTGAGGAAGGAATGGCGAGGAAGGGTCGCTGTCGAGAAGGAAGGAGAGGAGGAGACGACCGCTGCAATGAAACGGAGAGACCCGGATCCGGCGTTGGCGAGCAGGCGACACAGATCGAGGCCGGCCACGCCATGAGGAGGTCCTGCTCCACCGTATCCGGCCGGATCTTGAAGCGTGTCGGAGGTGAGGAAGGGGACCTCGTCACGTCGTTGTGCTCTACCTCACCTGTCGCCGCCATGGGAGGAGCTGGCCCCGCTTCCGCGCTGGTGGCTGATAAGCCAGACGAACAGGGCCTATCCCTATCTCTACCGCCGCCGCCAGTGCCGAGGGACCCTTCGGAGGACCTCTTGCGCTGGAATCGCCGCCGAGCCGCGGCCCCCTACTCCACTGAGTTGTAGCTGCTGGGAGGGGGAGGTCGGCCGCCACCGCGGGGTAGCGTTGCTGCTCCTCCCTCCGCCGTGGAGGAGCTCCGTGGCGGGGAGCTCGAGGAGGAGGAGATCTCGGGAGGAAGGGAGGCCATCGACGTGGATCTCGAGAGCGCGGGAGGGAGACCATCGCGGTGGGGGAGAGGCTGGCTGGCTCCGCCGTTGGCCAGCACGAGTGGGGAGAGCGGCACCGACGAAGGATGGGGTGGCCGGGCGCAGTGGAGAAAAATGGAGGCGTAGGAACCAAAGGGCGCTGAGAGTAAAAAAGGGGACACAACAGCTGACATGTGGGGCCCATGAGTGGGTTGTTGGGATGGAGAAGAAATATAAAGAAAGATAGATGCGGAAGAAATAAATATAAAAAAGAGAATCTAGATGACTAGAATGATATATTCCTTTTTAAACGAGGAAAACAGAGAACAACAAGTGCGGATAGTCTAAGGTTGTCCGCACCGGTGCCTGTAAAACGAACGCGACGAGACACGGTGGTAGGTGGCGTCGTCCTTTCCAGTTTTTTTAGCTGCACCGGGGAACGGTAAAGGCCGGGATGGAACTAAAACATCCGAATTGTATCATAGATTGATTTTTTTAGATCACAATAAAATAAATTTAGTGCTAATTTTTTATGCATTATAACCAGCTAATTACTGGAAAAAATAAAAAAATTAGCTACAATTTTTTTTATGGATTATTTGCTTTCGATAGAGGAAAAAGTGAAAAAACATCCGTATCCGAATCCGAATCCGAATCCGAATTTCTTTTCATCATTTGATCAAAATATAGCACACATTTGGGGTTTATTTTGTATGAATCTTAACAAGTACAATACCAAGAACAGGAATATAAATTTTTGGATACAAAATATTATGCCTAATTTAGCTAAAATTAAAAAATAACGGCTAAAAAATGGTATCCGAATTACTATCCGTTTCCATCCCAAGTAAAGGGGACGGGATTCTCCTGTTCGGCCGCGGCAATGCCAAATCCAGCGTCGTCCGGGAGGAACGGTACACGCGGGGCCCGCGCACCCGCGCGCCATTCCTAACCACCACGGGAGAGAGGAGGAGGAGCGGCGTAGCGCCGCGCGGTGGGAGAGGAGAGGAGAAGAGAAGCGAAGCGGGAGGAGATGACCGGGGAACTGCTGCTGTTGTCGCCGCGCCACGCCGTCCAAGCCGCGACGAAGGGGAGCAGGGGAGGGACGGTGCCGGCCATCTCCATCTCCGCATTGCCAGGCGCGACGGAGGAGATAGTCGGGAAGGTTGATCCGTCGATTCGAGCCTCACATCGAAGGATTCGAGGGCGACAGCCATCCTCCTTGACGCGGGGAGAGCGGCGGCCTGGCATGGAGCAACCGACGTCCAGTCTCGCACGCGGAGAAGATGAGGAGAAGAGTGCATCGGGGAGGAGAAGAAGGCGGTGGGACCTCCGCCGTTGTGCTCCTCCGCACCGCAGGGGAAGAAGCGGAAGGGAGAGATCTCCACCGCCACCGCCTTTGATGCCCCCGAGGAGGCCCGTCCGCCGCCGTCCTCCCGTAGCTGACGCGCCGTCGTACTCCGCCGGCGCGAGGAGGCCCGCCTAGATGGGGCAGAAGCTGGATTCGCCACTGGAAACATGCCTCAGGGGCTCCGCCGTCATAGCTCGATTTCCCGCACGAAGCATGTCCTGTAGGCCGGGCTGCCGCGCCGGCGGGCGTCAGCGCTCGAGGGCCCGTTCCGCCGTCCTGGAGGCTGCCGCGTTGTGCTGCAGGCCACGCCGCCGGCCTCACCTCCTCGGCGACCCTGGATCCAGCCCCGGACGCGCGGCCCGAGCCAGCCCGACGGCCCCTGCTCGAGGCCGTGGGGGAGGAGGAGCTCCGACAGGCCCGACTGCGCCAAAGGAGAGAGGAGGAAGGGAGGAGATGCCGCTGGCGGAGTAAACGAGGGAGGAGAGAGAGAATGGAGGGGAGGAGGCCGGTGGGGGCATTAAAAACAGCTGACAAGTGAGTCCGGAAGCTGATAGTTGGTATGGAGTATAAGATATAGAGGTTGACCAGTGCGGAAAAATAGAAACTGGACGATAAAATCTCGATGACCAGACAAAAATATTCTTTTTAGGATGAATTTGGAGTTTGACGGATAGGCTAGACTGACTCCAACAAGGTAAAATGCGGGAGACATTCCTTCTTTTGCCTCAGGAACAACACATGACTAAAGCACGCAAAAAAGCTCGTCTTCAACAAAGCGGACGCAAATCCGCCCAGCCGCGCGTCATCAGGGAAGAGAGGGAGGGAAGACAGCTGGGGAGGCCACCGCCGCCGAGGAGGCCGCGCCCGCCTGCCATGCTGCCGCCATGGAGGAGGCCGCGCAAGGGAAAGGAAGGGAAGGAGCAGGGGACGCGGTCTACGGAGGCGAACCAGCTGTGAAGAGGCCGGGTCGTCAGTTTGAGATTTGGTTCGTTCTTTCTGCGTTGATTCATGCAAGGACATGTGTTGAGCTTATCTACCATGTGAACAAAATCAATTCCACACGAGCACAGAGAAATCAACGAATTTCGTTCTGGAGGAAAAGTTTGTGTTCTTGGGTGAAATTTGAGTTTCGGAGATTGGATTTAAATCGAGCGATGATTTCTTGGAAATACTCCGTAGCTTTCCATCTCTATCACGATCCTCTGTGCAAAATTTAAGAGCGGATCCTTTTGTTTTTGGGTGGGATTTTAGCATTTTGTTGTCGCTCCTTTTCTATTCTTGTTCGTCGCTGCTTTGTTATTTTCGTCGCAGCTTCGCTGCTTTCCAGTGGAGGCCGTGCCGTGCAAGCTCATCTGAGCACCCGCTGGAGGTGAGCAAGGAGCCGCCGGTCCTCCTGAATGCCGTTCGCCCTGCATCATATGCGTTCGAGGAGAGAAATTACAATTTTTGCATCTCCTCTAAAAGTAGTTTGCCTTGCCATTTGCTTTCTGTGTTGGAGGCTTGCAGATGCATGCACAGTAACCGATAGGGAGGCAAAATTGCATTTGCCTCCTCAATTGGAGTCAGTCAACGCGCCGTGAGCCCGTGACTGGCCGTCGCATGCCGATCGGACGGCGAGGGCCTGCGCTTTATCGTTTGACCAGCCCCGATCCCGCCCGGGCCCCGCGTGGGACGTGGCGAGAGGTAAAGCCCTCCCTCGTCTGCGGCCACCGCCAACACGACGCATCCGTCCGTGGCGTGGCGCCCACCGCCCACCGCCCACGGCCACGCCTCGGCCGCAAGATTTTCCGTTTTCTTTTCTTTTCTTTTTTTTCGCAATATACTCACCGCGATTTCATTCTTCAGTTCTCTCACACGCGCACGCGCTCCTCACCGGCTCCGCCGCACACATAAATCGCGGCCCGATCCCCGATGCCCCCACGCCCCGCCCCGCTCCTCTCTCGCCTCTGCGCTGCCGCCGCCGTCACCCCTTGCTCCTCCGCGGCGCCGCCGCGTTACGGCCGCCACCCGCGCGTCGCTAGTCCCTTCGTTTCGTCCCCTTGCTGCCCGCGCTTCCCCCGCGCCTCCGCCGCCGCGGTCTCGCCGCTCGTACTGCGCCCGATCGCCGGCGGGTTCGCGCTGTTCAGCATGGCCGCCGCCTCCTCCGCATCCTCCGTCCACGATTTCACCGTCAAGGTACGCAAATGGCTGAGTCGGTCACTCGAATACCAATACCGACTTTCCTTTAGAAAGTGATAGTAGTTCGAAATTTGTATTCATGTCCTCGTGGGCTTTTATATTAGCATTTCCACATAGATCCCTCCCTGATCTCGTGCTATTCAACCCTTGTTGTATTATTTAAGTCAATATTCTAGTAATCTAGTTGTCGTTTGAATATTGTTTAGTTCCCCCAAAGTCTCTGGTTGCGGAGGCACTATCGTACTGTGTGATTGTGTGAATTCTTATCCTTAAGACTACCTGTTTATTGTTGCTTGCAGGATGCTAGCGGGAAAGATGTGGACCTGAGCACCTACAAGGGGAAGGTCCTGCTCATCGTGAATGTTGCATCACAGTGGTACCGATTATTACCGTCTTCTTCACACCATTTCCTGTTCTGTGGTAAAATTGATCATGGCTTCAGAAGTTTTGTGGAATGCATACTGTTACTATGTGATTCTTTTATTCGCACTCAAATGATCAGTGTTTCGTGGTGTAGCTGGCAAATGTCTCATTTAGTTATTTTATCGTAGTGTATTTGAAATTTTGAGCTTTACAGTAATTGGATCAGCGGGAGGAAGCTGGCAAATGGAGATTTACAATTTATGCTTTGTTATGGAATCTTAGCATATTCAAGCCTAAAATTTTACCTTGAAATATTTTTTTGTGCTAAGCATGCACCCTGAGGACCATAGTAGTTCCTTTACTTGAGTGAGGGTCGACGTTTGAGTGAATTATACATTGCTTCGAAGAATTAGCTTGTCAAGCAGACAACTTGGTTTCAGATGGACATTTAAATATTCGGCCTCCCATCAGTGGATCATTTATGCAGACTAAGTGTCATGTTATTTTTTCTGTTTCTATTTGTAAGCTAAGGAATATATATATATTTTGGAGAAAGTTTTTTTATGCCTAATTTTGAAGTGCAGATGTAGAAATGTATAAGATTGTGTGTATTCTTATTTTGTATTAACAAAGCTGCTTCTCGTTGCAGTGGCTTGACCAATTCCAACTACACAGAGCTGAGCCAATTGTATGAGAAGTACAAGGACCAGGGCAAGTATCTAACATTGTGCCTTGTTATTCCTTAATCATGGAGTGTGCATGCATTGTTGCTCATATAGATCAGTTCCGCTTGCGGCAACCACTGGAATATTACAGAACGATCTAAGGGTCCGTTTGGCACGGCTCCGTGGGTGGCTCCCGGAGCTGTTTCACGCGGAGCCGTGCCAAAGGGGTGCCAAAAATGGCTCCGAAGGGGAAGCCGCCTGTGAAACCTGCTGACTGGAGCGGTTCCGCCGGGGGGGGGGAGCTGGGAAATCGTAGCCCCCCCCCCCGCTCCGCGCCCCCAATTCCACCAGTGCCCTCGGAGATGGCCACCTGACAGCGAAAAATGGGAGATGGCCGGTGGAGGAGATCGACAGCTGCGGGGAGCTGGGGACGGAGGAGACCGGCGGCACGGCGCGACCGGCGAAATAGACCGGCGGCACGGCGTGCCCGACCTCGACGGCGGCCGCCCAGCGCAGTCTCGAGATCACCGGCGGCGACGTCGGGCGGGAGAGGAGAGGAGGAAGAAACCGTAGCAGAGACGATGGTGTCGAGGTCGCGCAGATCCGAATGGAAAAGAATGGAGGGGAGTAGGAGCGGCGAGAGTTGAGTGCCCTCGCCGGCGTCGGAGGCAATGGCGAGGCGGCGGTCGGCAGCGGGGCCGGGGGAGCGGCTCGCGGATTTCACGAGAAAGAGCGATTCACTTTTCTTTTTTTCCACCGGGGAATGCGGCAGATAAGGCAAGCCAACGTGTGGCAGGGAGGGCTCTCGAGTCTACCGAGTCCTCCCGGTAGCTGGGTCCCAGAAAAAAACGAAAAATAAAAGAGAAAAAGAAAAAGAAAAAAAGAAAGGAGAAAAAGAAAAAAAGAAAAGGGTAGTATAGACATTTCATTCTCTTACCCATCTTACACAGCCAAGAGAAGCTGTTTTGCCAAACGTTTTTCTAAAACGGATTCAACTCTTCTACAGAATTCGCTCCACTAGCACAGCCACAGCCGGAGCTGCCACAGCCACAGCCGGAGCCCTGCCAAACGCACCCTAAAGAGGGTCATAGCTTATTCAACTAGCAGTCAATTAGGCTATATGATCTTTGCTTGCATGTTAAAACATTTTTAATAATGTGCTAAATGCTGTTGTCGATTTGATGTGAATTCAGGTTTTGAGATCCTTGCTTTCCCATGCAACCAGTTTGGTGGGCAAGAACCTGGCACTAATGAGGAGATCGTCCAGTTTGCTTGCACTCGCTTCAAGGCCGAGTATCCAATTTTCGACAAGGTAAATTTGGCCCCGCTATTTTTTCCTTTCTCCTTTGTATGTATAATCTGAAAGAAAACAACAATCAGCTTGGCCATCCATAACCAGCTTTGATCAAGGAAATTCGACCTGGCAACTCTTCTCTATTCTGTATCATCTGGGTGAAATGCGTTCTCTGAACTTATCTCCTGTGCCAGGCAGTCCGAAATTGTTTCTGAACACAATTGTGGGAGTTAGGGACCTAGTTTTGTTGTTTAATGTATGCACACAATGTAATTGTTCATATGCTTGTAATTGTGATTCTGATTAGCACCAAAGGGATTGAATTTTTCTTTCATTTTTGCTAGGTTGATGTTAATGGTGACAACACTGCACCCATCTACAAGTTCCTGAAGTCCAGCAAAGGCAGTCTCTTCGGTGAGAATATCAAGTGGAACTTCTCCAAGTTCTTGGTTGATAAAGAGGGGCGTGTTGTGGAGCGGTACACACCGACCACTTCCCCACTCAGCATCGAGGTACGTTGCACCAGTATGATTTGTGCTTCCCTCATCATGCTTTCGTATATGATCATGTATATGGCACTAACATTTGTGCACCTTAACCACCTTTGCAGAAGGACATCAAGAAGCTACTTGGAAGTTCTTAAACCTTTAAACTGGAGCCGCTAGCTACAGTGTTGCGTTGCATTGAGAACCTGATGCTTTAGTAATGTTGTAATAAATCTGTGCTTAGAACTGCGATGTTTTTACTGCCCTCTGCCAGCCCTGTCTCTGTCTCGTGGTAAATGCCATCTAATAAATTTGATGCAATGTATGATGTCTCTTGCAAAAGTTCTCCTGTGGCTGTTGAGACTTCTGAGAAAATAATTTTGACACGGGGCATATCTTGCGTGCCTTCTCGTCAGAGCCAGGTAACATCAGAAGAAATCAAGCTAAAGGCCAAACGAGCTTCATTTGACGGCCACATTTTTATTTTGGTTTCATGGTTAAAATCGGAATTTCAAATTTGTGATGATTTTAACTACTATGGATTCAGTCTGCCTTTCTCCGTACCTCCGCGTTTTTTCCTGCTATTTTGCTAGGATAGCACCCAGATTATCTGTTCAGCACCTGGCTAGTGGCTAGCCTAGCCGCTACGCTCCATCAGCCCCAAGACCCCCAGCCAACCACCGGCCGCCCCAGCCAGACCGCAATAGCCACCGGGCGGCCGGCACGGTCTCTCCAGTCTCCATTGTTGCTCCACAGCTCCAATGCAGCATTACTCGTATCTCCACTCCCATTTTCCAATCATCACCTCATCATTGTTTTCGTAAGCTAAGCTTTCCACGCAGATTCCACGATTATATTGGACGAACTTTCAAATTAAAAACACAAATCCCGGAAACGTGAGGTGGCTGGACTGTATCATGTGGTCGTCGCTACATAAACCCGTCGCCCACGCCCACCTACGCCTCCTCCTCGCAGTCTCCGCCTGCTCCGGCCCGCTCCACTTCGGCACCACCAGCACAGTCGCGGCGGCGGTTACGACTCGAGGCCCGAGCCCGAGCAGGGGCGTCGCGGCCACCGCGATGCCTTCGTCGTCCTCCTCGCCGCCGCCGTCAGCCGAGGAGACGACCGCCGCCGCCTCCCCCGCGGGTGGGTTCCGCCTCACCGAACCCTCCTTCCTCGAGTCGCTGATGCCGAAGAAGGAGATCGGCGTCGACCGCTTCCTCGCCGCGCACCCCGAGTACGATGGGCGCGGCGCGCTCATCGCCATCTTCGGTGAGTGCCCCTTTGCTCTCCATTATCCAACCAGCCGATGCGTAAAATTGCGTAGCGCTGCCCCCCTATGGGTTGGCTGTAGTTGACTTCACACGGAGCCTGGAGCCTGGTGTTTTCGCCGAGGTGGTACAATTGAGGTGTTCGGTGCGATCTGTTGCGCTCAATGTTTTAAGTAGGTGATACAATCATACACTGATACACATGTCGATGTAGTCAATGGAAGAGTGGAGTTCACTGAGGTTTGGTTCATAGCTTTGTGTGGCTTGCACTCTTGCAGTGTTTAAGTGGTCACTGAACTGTGTAGCTTGAGTTTTCTCCGTTACTGCAGGGTTTTTGTATTTATCAACTTAGTTAGGCTCCGCGGGTTTTAATAGTTAGTCTTTTACAGCCTCTCTGAATTTTGTGGAGTATATTTGCGTTTTCAATATTTGTGGCATAACCTCGCACTTATAGTGTGATCTTTGTTTTATATATGAGATTCATGGTCTGTGGAACAGTCAACTGAATTTTGCAGGATATAATTTTGTATTTTATAGAATCCTGCTTGCAGCTTATGGGGGGTGCTTTTGCTTGCTTGCTTGCTGTATGGTTCAGATAAGCATTTACCTGTTGTCGTGAGTGTTTGCTTTACTAAAGAAACACAACCAAGTTTGTTAAAATAAATAACCATAGTTTGGTAATATTAAGATAAATAAACAGTTAGTCAGAGGCTGTTACATCTGCATTAGATCTATATTCCTCTGGAAAGTTCATTGTTTAGCCAAGGAATGAATTCAGAGCATGAGCAGTTGGGCACAGCTTGAGTCTTGGGTAGTTGGGTGATCTAAAGACGGATTTGATTTCGGGAGCAATTCTATGTGTTTGATAGGCTTTGATTCTCCTAGCTGTGTTGTGCTGATGTGACTTGTAAACGTGACAGATTCTGGAGTTGATCCAGCTGCTGCTGGGTTGCAGACTACTTCAGATGGAAAGCCCAAAATCCTTGATGTTATTGATTGGTACTATTGACATTTTCAGCATCTGTTTATCTGTTCTTGTTGTTTTATTTTCTATATGCCAACTTCTCTTGAATGATGTGTTCATATTTATGCTCCTAAATTCAGCACCGGTAGTGGAGATGTTGACACATCCAAAGTGGTGAAAGCTGATGGCGCTATTGTTGGTGCTTCAGGTTGGTCAAATTCTGTTTAGCTTCTGTGTTATTTCTTGTTCTTTGTCAAAAGGTAGAATTTAAGTGCTTAACAATTTTTTTGAAATAGTGTAAATGTTTTGGAGCATGAACTTTACTTGTTGTGACAATAGGCAGTTGATGTTTTCATTTTTTTTATGTTGCCCTAATTTTAACATGTACAATATAAGGCATCATCTACCAGTCATATTTTAGTTTACTATTGGTTGAATGTTCCTTGTCTTGTCAAAGCTATGCCACCAATAGGATCCATATTCTGATTGGCATTCCCCTGTTCTTCCTTGATATGCTAAGCTCTTTGCACCCAGGTGCTCATTTGGTTGTAAACTCCTCGTGGAAGAACCCTTCTCAAGAGTGGCACGTTGGCTGTAAATTGATATATGAACTGTTTACTGATACACTTACATCTCGATTGAAGGTAAACTTATTTTCAGTGTCTGCATTCTAAATTTTTTATATCGAAGTCGAGATCTTAACAAGCATTAACTCACCACAACTTCAGAAAGAAAGAAAGAAGAAATGGGATGAGGAAAACCAGGAAGCAATTTCTGATGCTCTGAAGCAGCTGAATGAATTTGAAAAGGTTTTTGTCCATTCTGATTGCAACATTGATGCTCCCCTCCTGCTTATTTGCTTGTTTACTGTATGTACTGCATTCAGCTCTTTGCAGTGTAGATAAATACTACTGCAGGGAGCATTGTTAATTGCACATTCAGAAGTTCTCACCTCTGACGATAATGGCTGCAGAAACACACTAAGCCTGATGATGCCACGCTGAAGAAGGCTCATGAAGACTTGCAAAGCAGACTTGATTACCTGAGGAAACAAGCTGAAGTAAGAAAAATACATATAATGCACGGGAACTTTTCTAGCTGGCTTATAGTGTAATGTGTTCCTTCTGTTTTTGTAGGGTTACGATGACAAGGGACCTGTGATTGATATTGTTGCATGGCATGATGGGGATGTTTGGAGGGTTGCTGTTGATACCCAGACTCTTGAGGGTAAAAATAATGGCGGAAAACTAGCAGACTTTGTTCCGTTGACAAACTACAGGTATGGTTAATTTTGTGTTTTTTTTTTCTCGAACACGCAGGAGAGCTGCGCATCATTATATTAAGAAGAAAAAAAGGAGGGGCAGACCCCCAGCACACCAGGTTTTTCTTGTTTCAGCAGGGAGAAAACCCGGAAAAACTCCCCAACACACCCCCACTACTCACCTAATAAAAGACAGAAAAAACAACCCATGACCAGCAACACCAAAGGCCTACCTAGGTGAACGGGGGAAGGGGGCGAGGAGTTGTGCAATACCTCGAGCCCCAGCCAAACTCCAAACATGCAGTTCCTCTCTAATACATGTTATTGTGTTGTTAAGTAGACGTTACATACACAGTTCTTGTTCATTTCTTATCCTGTTTTTTATTATAGTGTATAGCCCATGCTTACCTGCATGTCGTTTGGATGAATTTTATTTCATTTACCAATGATTATAATCTTCTAGTTTCTGAAGGGTGCTAATAAATACTCTTTCCATGGTAATTTTATATGGTTTTGCAACGTCCACCATTTGAACAAAAAAGAAGTGTTTAATGAAAGCATATTAAGTATTCAAATGAATGAATCTAATGGTAGATTTTCTAGTTCAATATATGACACTCAATTTTATAGTGCTGGTCGAAGTGTGAACTCTGTATTTTAGGACCCAGTTTTAGTGCAAAAAAGGATTTTAATGCACCTGTATGCATGAATGTTTGTATGCCGGAATGTAAGCTCTACTTGTTTCTAAGCCTTAGCCAGAGATCATTCTAACTCTATTTTTGTAGACTTTCTATATACCGTTACTAGTGTACCCCTTATTGTGGTTGGGGCTTCTGGCCGTTTCATTTTTGTATATGACCATGTTATCTAGCTTCAGGTTTGTATGCAGTTTAGATGTCTACTGAATGACTAGACATGCAAACATAATCTTTTATCTTTATTTTCACTTCTGTTTGGTACCCATTGCCACTCTTATATTGAACATTATGTTTCTGATATCATATGAATGTCCGATCTACTATATTTTTTTGCAGGCTTGAACGAAAATATGCAATTTTTAGCAAATTAGATGCTTGCTCTTTTGTAGCAAACGTTTACGATGATGGGAACCTTGTTAGTATAGTAACTGACTGCTCTCCGCATGCTACTCATGTCGCGGGCATTGCTGCTGCATTTCATCCAGATGTATGCTACTTTAATCATTGGCTTCTCATTATATGAAAATGTGAAAGGCACTAGTGTGTTGATATGTTCTTGCATAGGAACCTTTGCTGAATGGAGTTGCACCTGGAGCACAATTGATTTCATGTAAGATTGGAGACACCCGCTTAGGATCAATGGAGACAGGGACAGGCCTGGTTAGGGCCTTGATAGCTGCAGTAGAGGTAATAATACTTCCACCATTTTGTATATCATTTATTGGTGTGAATTGCAAAATGCATTTGCTTGCGGTCAATTGAAGTGCGTAATGGTTGATGAATACCTATTCGACTAAAACATTCTCGTCACTCCATTGAATCTTACATTTTTTCCATGAATTGATTCCTTAAATTCTGATGTCCAGCACAAATGTGATTTGATTAATATGAGCTACGGAGAGCCTACCATTCTTCCTGACTATGGCAGATTCATTGATCTTTCTAATGAGGTGAGATCCTTTACTACATTGTTATTTCTTATCCATATGTATTCTTGGGTTCCAGTATTCTATCTTGATATGCTTGTGGAAATGTTGCTGAATGTCTATATTGTTTCACAGGTTGTGGACAAGCATCGTATTATATTCATCAGTAGTGCTGGAAACAGTGGACCTGCTTTAAACACTGTTGGTGCTCCTGGTGGGACTAGTACAACCATAATTGGTGTTGGTGCTTATGTTTCACCAGCTATGGCTGCTGGAGCTCACTGTGTTGTACAACCACCAGCTGAGGGAATGGAATACACCTGGTATGTTATTAGTCTGTAATTCTTTCATGGTATTTTATGATACACCTGACGAACAATTTCATATTATATCATCTTATTGTGGATGAAAATACATATTGTGCAATTAAAATAAGTCTTGAACATCAGGCGTGTTTGCTTGGGCTTAGCTTGTACATTCTGTTTGAAAGTAAACCAAAGCACAAATATTATAGTTGTCCTAGACTCCTAGTGAAGGTAATTGTTAGAAAAGAATGAAAGAAAAAGGTGTCATGTGGTATTGCTTCTGCTTGATTCTTATGAGATAGGTGGCAAATTCTAGATTCTTTAATTGGCTTGACTGACATTTGGTTTGTTACAACTGTGACTGTTTTTAGAGAGTAACATTGAATCTGTTATTGGAAATGTAAGGTCTAGCCGAGGCCCTACTGCTGATGGGGATCTTGGTGTCTCCATTAGTGCACCTGGTGGGGCAGTTGCTCCTGTACCAACTTGGACGCTTCAATCTCGCATGCTTATGAATGGCACTTCCATGGCATCTCCTTCTGCCTGTGGTGGGGTAGCTCTTCTTGTTAGCGGCATGAAGGTTTGTGTGGCCAACATTTTTTTGGTTAATGCAATGCAATTAACCTTTTTTATGCTTGGTAAAGCAAGACAAAAAGGTACTAGCTCTTCTAATTTGGAATACATTTCAGGCTGAAGGCATTCCTGTAAGCCCTTATTCTGTAAGGAAAGCAATTGAGAATACAGCTGCATCTATAAGTAAAGCACCTGAGGAGAAACTGACTACAGGAAATGGGCTTTTGCAAGTTGATAGGTTAGCTGCACCTGTCTCTTCCATGTTATGCTCTGTGAGGAAACCTTTGTGATCTGATGGGGTTAAAATTTCAGTTGACGTCATAGTGTTGATTTGGCAGGGCTTTTGAATATACACAACACGCAAAGAAGTTACCACTTGTTTCTTATAGAATCTCAATCAGTCAAGTTGGAAAGTCAAGTAAGTGCCTTATCTGTTTTTAGTATTTAATCTAATAAATCTTCTTCCAAGTGTTCTTGGAATCTCATTTGATCAAATCCTTAGGTTCCCTTTCTTTTCTTTTTAGTCAATCTCACTAAAACTTATTTAATTTGCATCATGTTCATGCATTACTTGAAGTTATCATTTGTAGTAATGGAATGTTGCATGCGCCTGTGTATGATGTTTTCATGTTTTTTAATTCTATATTTTTTCTAGTCTTGACTAATGATGCAATCTCAACATCTGTTATTGCTTTTATTAACAATCTTAAAGATCTGTATTATTTATTGATGTTCGGTCGATATATTATGTGTTGGAGTTGGATAATGTGTTGGAGTTGGATAGCATGACAGCATGTTCACCTTGCAGTTCCTAAACTAAGAGGAATATACCTTCGGGGGAGTAATGCATGTCACCAAACAAGTGAGGTCAGTTCCTGCTAAGATGTTTTAGTTACCCTATGATGCTTGTATTTTTTTCCTTTCTGGAAAAGAGGCTTGTAAGTGCCAGCATTGTGATTGACCAGAGGAAGATGGTGCTTTTATTACTTCTGTAATAGGAATAGTAGAAGTGTAGGATTCTTTAAGATTAAAAATTTCCAATTTTCTCCTCTGTAGGGGTAGGGCAGCACAAAAGAATGATCTATGTTCGATACTGTAAGTTTCTATATATATTAATAACTAGAATCATGTTTCACTTTTCAGTGGACTGTTCAACTTGACCCTAAATTTCATGAGGATGCCAGTAATCTGGAGCAATTGGTTCCTTTTGAGGAGTGCCTGCAGCTGCATTCAACTGATATCTCTGTTATTCAAATTCCTGAATATATATTGGTGACAAACAATGGGCGCAGTTTCAAGTTGGTATCTTTTGTCTATGCAGCTAGATGATTCTATTTTTTTCCTTTCATTTGTCCAACTTTATAATGTTTCTTCCATACTTATTGAGATTTTCAGTTTATGTGAACATGTACAAAAATATAATTATTGGTGTATAGATCATATGGGCTTCTGTTGTAGTGATAGCATATGGCATTTTAAAGTATAAAAGCTCTTCAATTGAATTCTAAATGTAGTTTCCTATCAAACCATAAACTTGGTGAATGAAACACATACTCTTTCAATTTATACTTGCACACTAGTAGTAAATCAGAATCATTTGCTCAATAGGTGATGCTAATTCTGTCAAGTGAAACTTCTTAATTTGTTTTTGCTTTGCCTTTTTGCAGTATTATTGTCAATCCTGCTAATATCAGCAGTGGCCTTCACTATTATGAAGTTTATGGCATAGATTACAAAGCACCGTGGCGTGGACCCATTTTCCGTGTGCCAATTACTGTAATAAAGCCTATTACTCTGCTGGGAGAGCCACCATTATTGTCAATTACAAACCTTTCATTCAGATCTGGTACTCATTTTTGTCACATTCTTACACATTTTTGTGTTTTCTTAAATTCTATGTCTGTGTGCTCAAATTATTTTTGGATGCTTATATATTTACCTATAAAGGTATGCCAAAGTATTTACTTATTCAGCCAGTTACTGGCTAAATGGTGCAACCCCCACCTCTCTCACATGGTGTATTTTGGTCAGAAACTAGTTTTTTTTTTCACGAGTTCTTTTTGGAAATCTTGCTCTCACTTTATTTGTCCAATTTCAATTTATATAGTTTTAGAGATTTAATAAACTCCATCTATTTTGATTATATATATATTTCCTTGCTTGCAGGTCATATTGAAAGGAGGTTCATAAATGTGCCTTTTGGAGCATCATGGGCAGAAGTTACCATGCGGACATCAGCTTTTGATACTCCTAGAAGATTCTTTTTGGACACTGTTCAGGTATACCACATAAGATTTTATCTTAGTTCCTATTTCTAAGATGCAATCTCTAACATTAAAAATGTCAGATCTGTCCACTGAAGCGACCTATCAAATGGGAGGCTGTTGTTACTTTCCCTTCACCTTCTTCAAAGAATTTCAGTTTTCCTGTAGAAGATGGCTTAACTTTGGAATTGACAATAGCCCAGTTCTGGTCTAGCGGAATTGCTAGCCATGAACCTACTTGTGTTGATTTTGAGGTACTTTATCTACATGAATTTCTTTTTTCTTCGCCTGATCAACCTTAATCCTTGGGCTCCTAGATAGATTTGTAAATTGAGTTGTGAGGCATTCGTTAAGATCACCTGTTTCCATGTTGAAATTTGCAGATTGTGTTCCATGGCATATGCATTGATCAGAAAGTAATTGCCCTTGATGGCAGTGAGTCACCCTTGCGAATAGTTTCTAGATCACTTCTAGCATCAGAGAAGCTTGCTCCTGCTGCCACCCTTAACAAGGTGAGTCGAGAATCTGTTGAAGCCTGTGAAGAGTTTCAGTTTTGTTTCCATATTGATTTTTAAGCTTGCAGATCAGGATACCTTATCGACCTGTGGAGTGTAATCTTTCTTCACTTCTCACTGACCGTGATAGATTACCCTCTGGCAAACAAATTATTGCACTGATCTTAACGTGAGTTGATATTTGCTTTTGACATCTATACACTCTTGTCAGGACCTTTTTTTTAACTTTCTTTGACTGACTGAATTTCTGCAGTTACAAGTTCAAACTAGAGGACAGTGCTGAAGTAAAGCCCCACGTGCCACTACTTAACAACAGAGTATATGACAACAAGTTTGAGTCTCAGTTTTATAGAATATCAGATTCAAACAAGGTGCATTTATTTTCCTTTCAGAAAATTGTTTCTTTAACTTATTCGTCCCTTTTCAGTGATGGAGAATTTATATATTCTTTCCATTGATGATTTCTCTGGTTTTGATTAAAGCAAGCATCCTCATCTTTGCCCTGATCTGCATGGATGTACCTGTAAAATTATCTGAGTTTATAATTTGTGTTTTCACTCTCTTTCCACTCTTTTAAAAACACAACTTTACTAATATGCGAGATAAACTGTGGAAGTATCAAGTAATGCATGGAGTAGCTTGTCAATTAAATTTTGGTGTAGGATCAATTTTTCCCGCAGAACTGTGGCTGTGCACATAGGGGTCAGAAAAATTGACATCATTATGATTCGTTGAAGTTACTCCTCCACTTTTTTAGTCCAACCAACATATCTGATATTACCTAATTACCTTACTTACAATATTCTCTTTGCATCAAGCAGCGTGTTTACTCTTTTGGCGATGTCTACCCTAGTTATGTCAAACTTTCGAAAGGAGAATACACACTGCAGCTGTACATAAGGTAAATCTCTCCTAACTACTAGGTATCTCTATGCATTCTCATATTTTTTATCCTCATTTTGTTTTTAATAATATCTAAATGTGTTGACTGTACGTTACCCATACTGAGATTTCTAACCAGCCTGCTGAATCTTAATTTATTCCACAACGTTGATACTGAATATTGAAACTTGAATATTTCAGTTATAACAACCTATATGTTGACATCGATTATTTACCACTGAATTAGTCATGTCTCACTCCACCATCGGATTTCAAATATATATATTCACACTATGCTATTGCCAAATGTCCTTTGATATCTGGACGGTACCGTTTGAAACTGGAGTTATCTGCTGGAAAATCATGAGTTAGGAACTTCCCTGTTGGCATGCACTGGATTTATGGTTATATAAAACAAAAGATTATTGCTTAGTACAGATTGAGCTTCCTGTCTGGAGATGGTGCCGATTGAAAATGGAGTTATTTGTTATCCGCTGGCAAATTATGAGTTAAGAACATCCTCGATGGCATGCACTGGATTTATGGCTATATAAAAGATTAAGCTTCCTATTACTCACATCAAACTCCTTTCCTCTTGCTATAATATCTTTAGATCCTTCTACAAAAGAAAAAAAGATTATCTGGTTGCAAATTTTGACTAGTGTTGATAGTGATAAGGATACAAGAGATGACTCTTGCCTAAAAGGATAAGTTGTGCATTATTTTCATTCTCTTCTTGTTCTGAGTTACTAGGGGTTCAAACCAAACCACACCTAAGGTTCGTAGCTCGTAGCTGCACCCCCCCCCCCCACCACCACAACACACAGCAAGATTCTCGTAGGCTAGCCAAAGTGTGACAAGCAATTTTATGAGCTAACCTTAGCCAAGCTTGGCAAAAAAAATTGGCAAATGGTGGCAACCTCAGTACACCAACCAAACATGCCCTAAATACTAACTTTTGTGTTCTGGTTGTGGTTTAAACACACTACATTCTGTATTAGAGAAAACTACATGCTTTTATATGTCAATACATGAATGTCAGATGCTGTAAACCATTTCATGTATCATGGTCTCTGGTTTATTTATAATACATTCAATGGTGGTGTAGGCATGAGAATGTGCAATTCTTAGAGAAACTCAAGCAATTGGTTCTGTTTATTGAGAGGAAACTAGATAGAAAGGTATCCCATCTAATACTGATGTTTCACATTTCGAATAATGATTTAGCAACTACCAATGTCTGATGCAGATGTTATGACCTTATTACAGGATTTCATTCCATTGAGTTTTTACTCTGAACCTGATGGCCCTATAGTTGGAAGTGGCACCTTCAAATCCACAATTTTAGTTCCAGGGTATTTCCTACTCAAATGTTTGCTATTATCTTACTAGCTTCCTACTCAAATGTTTGCTATTATCTTACTATAATAGCACCTTATTGCAACATTCTTTTCATTTCCAGTGAACCTGAAGCATTCTATGTGAGTCCTCCATCAAGAGAACAACTCCCAAAGGTATATATCCTCTTGACGTATATTTTTGTTAGATATCAATACCGTCAGCCATGTGATTTTGTTGTTGTGTTATCTGTTGATTCATCTGCAGAATGCTCCACCTGGAGCTGTTTTGGTTGGGTCCATAACCTATGGTACTGTAAGCACATTTAACAAGAAAGATGACCAGCATGCTCCAGTATCTTACAATATCTCGTATACCATTCCACCATCAAAGGTAACACCAAATTAAGTTTGTCAGCTCCCTATGTTCTACCAAGGTTGCTGTTATGGTGATTCTTTGTGCAACCATAAAGTCCCAATACTTTTGTATACACATGTTTGCGCTCTATAATTTGCCTCATATGTTCAATGTATTTTGTTTCATACTTTCATTCATTCATATTTCAGTGTATTCAATATGATTATGCTTTGCAGGTTAATGATGATAAAGAAAAGGGGCTTTCAATTGGAACAAAGAGCATATCTGAGCAGTTAGTTGAGGAGGTTGGTCCGCACTTAACTGAAATCTTTCTTTATTATTTCGGTGTGGGTGCTGTGGTGGATTCCAGTTACATGGAAATAATGGTCAAGTCATGTTTCTTTAGTTTAATAATAATTGTGGTTCTCTCTTATTGCAATTCCAACTCCTGTCACAATCCTTACTATGTATTGCCTGACTAGGTTCGGGACACCAAGATAAAGTTTCTTTCCAGCCTTAAGCAAGAAACTGAGGAGGACAAGTCTGCCTGGTCAGAGCTTGTTGCATCTCTGAAGGTAGGCGTTGACATACAATTCTTAATAACGATTTTACCTTCTGCGCTCACTGTGCTAGATCAAATGCTAGATCTGCATAGTGCAAATTATATCACTTGTCTAATACTCTGTTAACCATATGTCAACTCTCCTACTGTTTTCGCTAAGGAAAAAAAACTTCGTGTCGACTCTCCTTTCTAGTTGAAACTTTAAGCAATCTTGTATGCAAGGACTATTGTTCCCTTTTGTGACGGCGGATGTAGTTACTGCTGAATGACTCATCCTTCTTCTCATGTAATTTTGTTACTCCCTCCATCCCAAATTGTAGGTTATTTTGGCATTTTTAGGTTTATAGATTTCATTATTATTCTAGATATACACTATGTCTAGGTACATAGCAAAGCCTATGAATCTAGAAATGCCAAAACGACCTACGATTTGTAATAGAGGGAGTACATATTTTACACATCTTGTTAACATAAATTTGGAGGGTTCTTTATTTATTTGATATTTTTTAAAAAAAATTGATTCAGTTTATCTTGTCAAAATCATAAGCTGTACATAGTTATATTGTATCAGTTTTGTTTTTCCAATGTCAACTAAGTTAATCTTTCTTGTCATGCTGCAGTCAGAATATCCAAAATATACACCCTTGCTTGCTAAGATTTTGGAATGTGTACTCCGGAAAGCAAATGATGATAAGATTGGCCATGAAAAAGAGGTAACTACTAACTCCTTTTCATTTATGTTACATGTATTTTTTAGTGGTAGGGCTCTGCATCTTATGTCTAATTTCTGAGCTAACCAAAGTTTAAGCATTTAGATAGTGCCTTTTAAAACTTAATGCTTCGTTGTAAGACAAACCGTACCAGTATTCCAGAACTGGAGAATAGATTTTTCCAAGGAAACCTATCTGCAACTGCGTAGTATGAGAGCTGTGCTAGAATTCCCTTTTTCATGCTTTGTATTTTTCATTTTACTCTTATGGAGTGACCTTGGCTCTCTTGACTTTTGCATAGCTCATTTTCAAGGGCTTTCCCTACTGCCCCCACCCCACCCACCCACCCACCACCATGATTTTTTTTTTTTTTTTGCTATACTTTTGTTTTTCATGTTGTTATTTTGGTGTGCAGATTATTACTGCAGCTGATGAGGTTCTGGACAGTATCGATAAAGAGGAACTTGCAAAGTATTTATCTCTAAATTCAGACCCCGAAGACGAAGAAGCCCAGGTAATTGGATGAGTACTGGTTTTTGTTCCTTTTTAGTGAAAATGTACCAGCTCCTGCTGAATGCTGACTACCTGAAATATTTTACTCCATGATAGAAATTTAAGAAAAAAATGGAAGAAACACGGGATCAGTTGGCTGATGCACTGTACCAGAAGGGTCTCGCATTGGCAGAGATTGAGTCACTGAAGGTGCAGCATCTTACTTTGCATTTCATTGTGTCAAAACATAGAGCTTAGATGCATCTTTCTCACTAATGTTCTACTATTAATCTTTTTTTTTCTGAAATTCTAATTGTTGAAAACCTTATATCAACACTGCAAAGTATAACAAGACTAGGTTTTCTACTTTTTTTTCTCAGCCAACATGTGGATTTTTTTTAATACTGTGTCCATTTTGTATTCCAATTTATTCTTCTTGGTGTCAGATTTCTTTTCAACTGAATTTTCAAAAGCATGCATTTTTGTCATAATTCAAATCCTTGTCTTGTGACAGTCTGATGAATCAATTGAGGCATCTTCTAAAGATATTTTTGAGGAAAATTACAAAGAATTGATTAAATGGGGTGATGCTAAATCTGCTAAGTATGGCACTCTGACTGTCTTGCGTGAGAGACGCTGTGGTAGGCCTGGTACAGCATTGAAGGTATGTTCTGCCTGCCAATTTCCTACTGTGCAGTACTCTAGTTATATTCATGAAGATGGATAGGCATTGCAGAATACAGTAATATATTTTATGTGCACCTACATTTAATGGTAATATAAAGATGACTTTGTCTATTAGTTATTGTTTAATTGGATGCTTGCGAGTTCAAGTGAAAACTTGTAGGTATTGCAGAAAAGAACTTCTCTGTAACCATAAACCATGATTTAGTGGCTGCTACTCCTGTAGTTTATGCACTATATATTCTGCATATTTTAGCTAGCTTACATGGGCTAGGTTTAGTGAAAAAGTTTATCCCTCTATTTATTTTCACTGGATAACACGTGTTATTGTTACTACAAGTGATGAAAACTTAGGTGTATTCCTTGGAAAACAAAACGTTGTTCCCTTGTGGTTGGTCTCTACACGGGTCTTCTTGTCTTGCACAATTTTATTAGTCTTACTACAAGTTTCTGTTTTGATTCTACTCTTGATTTGAGCAGAATTTGCATCAACCTACATTGGGATCTATATCATTTATCATTAAAATAATGATAAGTTGTTGTAGTTTCAATTGAGCAACACATGGATGATATTTAATAATATAGAAATGCCAGACCAAAGTCAACAAATCTGAAGGACCCTGAAAGTTTTGGGCCTTCCACATTTAATTATCTACTGTTGTGGTGAAGTCTTTTTGTTGACTTTCCTACCGCTGTTGCCCCTAGGTTTTGTTTTTTCAAGGTTCATCTAAACTTGTGCTAATATTGGCTGTTTTCATGATGTATAGGTTCTAAACGACCTGATTCAAAATGAATCTGAACCGAAGAAAAAGCTCTATGATTTGGAGATCCAGTTGATTGACGAAATGGGATGGAGCCATGTTTCAACCTACGAAAAGCAGTGGATGCAAGTCCGCTTTCCCCCAACTCTGACTCCGTTTTGATTTGTCAACCAATACCTGTACTATCATTCTCTAACACCAGTTCAATTGTTGACATTGTTACATCAGTTAATTGTTTTGATGGTCATTTACATGGTATATTTTCTCTTAAATATCAATAATATAAAGGGCATCTAGGCACTAAAGGAGTTTTGTGTTATTTTCTTTTTGTTTGTCTAACATCTCGAGCAATCCTGAGGTGGTCGATTACATATTTAGCCATTTAGGTTAAACGATTTTTCCTATTGCCGCCCCGTTTGGATGGCTGAGCGAGCCTCAGGTGACATCCCTCTGAGAATATACATGGCTGTGGTTCGGTTCGGCCCAATGGTTCGTCGAACCAGCCCATGAAAGCTAATCTATTGGGCTTCAGTAAAAATCCACGATGTCCGAATTTTTTTATATTATTTTTCTTTGATTTTCGAAAAATAAATGACGAAAACAAAAATTACGAGAAATATACATCTGCCGTTGTACCCCACGGTGGCAAGGATTTAACGCCGTGTGGCACAGCATCGCTGCCGCCGTGCGTCACGGCGTTAAGTCCCTGCCGCCGTGGGGTACGGCGGCAGGAGAGCAGGTCCGGCGGCACGTCCGTGTGGCACGGCGGCAGCGCCCTACCGTCGTGCCAAACGGCTGCAGGGGCTTGTCGCCGTGCCACACGGCGGTAAGATCATTTTTAATTTTTTGAGTTTTTTCATTTTGTAAACACTTTTACATTTTTTTATGATAAATTTAAACATAATCACAAGATCATAATCAACGAGTACATGCAAAATAGTTTATACAAGATCATGATAAAAGTACTGATGTGAGACTACTAATACATCTAAATCCGCCGGTGTCTCTTCGGCCTAACAGCTCTAGCACCAGCCCAGGTGTGGTCCCGGGCGTACGTCAACGGGTTTGGTGGCCTGATGACCCGGGGTCCGAGCTGGTCGGGAGACGGTGTCGCCATGGCCGCCTGCGACAAGCCTGCAACAGCCGGTGTCGCTCCGCCCGCCGGCGACGACCCTGCACCAGCCGGTGTCGCTCCGCCCACCAGCTGTGTCTCCTGCGTCCCAACAGGCGGTGCCTGTGTGAACTGTGACGCGCCAAGCTCCTCGCCCTCCGCCCCATCCATGGTCGCTAGAAAGTCGTTGAACCTAAACTCGTCCCAGCCCAGCTGGTGGTCGTCAGGGGACTCCGTCGCGACCGCGGTCGGGTCGAAACCTACAACGAATAGTATTAGTTTTCCACGTATCGTACTTATCGAATTTTACTGTACTAGTTAAGGTCGTTACCAGGCTGGAAGACAGGTGGAGTGGACGAGGAAGGAATATCTGCCGCCGGAAAGACCGGCGGTCTGAAACCTCCTAGCGGAAAGACCGGCGGTCTAGGTGCCCTCGTCTCCGGCTGTCGAGCCCCGGTGAAACCTCCTGGTCCCGTCGGAAAGACCGGCGGTCGTCCTGTACGATTAGAATATAGTATAACAAAAACACACAACAACTTCGTGCATTAGTTGAAAATAAGGTCCACTGAAAGTACCTGCGCCGGGGAAAACCAACGGCCGCTGCACGTAGGTGTGCGGGCCCTGCGGCTGTGGCTGCTGCTGTGCCGTCGGAGCCGAGAAAGGTGCATGTGCAAAGGTGGAAGGCTGCACAGAGAACATGAAAAGTTAATTGAATCGAACTAAAGAACTCATTAAGCGAAGAAAACGATAAGGGAGGTCATTACCTTCCGGAGGCACCACAGAGAACCCATGGTGGGGAGGTCCGCTGGGTCGGTGTCTTCTGGCAGCGGGTCGTACTCTGAGAGGTCGGTCTTGGGCCGACCGATGTCGAACCGCTCGTGGATCCATATCTGCAGCAGGAGAGGACAACCCAGGAGGATTCCCTCCCTACTCGCCTGCTTCGCCACGCCCGAACACAGCCCCCTGTAGGTAGCGGTCAGAACAGCGCTACCCTAGCTGATCTGAGGCATCTCGTCGAGGGGGGAGTCGGCGATCCTCTGAGCCTAGGGGAGCAGGTACCTCGACACCGAGTCTCCCGCTGACTCGCAGAACATCACCCACCCGAACAGCCAGAGCAGGTAGACCTCCAGAAACCTGTCCGACGTCGGGTCGTCGGCCTCGTCCGCCATGTAGTCAGCCTGCACACACACAAAGGTCCATCGTCACATTCGTTTAAAATGCATACAAATGTTGAAATTAAGAGTTAGAAGCACGTACGCTGAACTGCTGGATCCAAGTCCAGGTGGGACCGTGGGTGTTGGCGAAAGGCACGTACGGCTGAGGCGCGCGATCGTTCCGAGGAACGTTCGCGAACCGAGCAAGGAAGTCGGCGTGCCACGTCGCGGGGATGTCGATCGGCCCCATCGCCTCGCCAGCACACGGGAGTCCTCCCAACAACGCGGCGTCCTCCAGACTGAGCGCCATCTCGCCGACGGGGAAGTGGAAGTTGTGCGTCTCTAGTCGCCACCGGTCCATAAACGAGGCGATCAGAGGGCCGTCGTAGCTGAATCGCGTCAACCGCTCTGCCCGGGTAACCTCAGCTCGTAGCTTGTCCCCCTCGACCAACCGCGCGAAAGGCAGAAGTCCTGCAGCGCGTAACCTGAAACAAAAAAAACAAAAATAATTTACTTAACGCAATTACTATTGTAAAGAAACAGAAATAAATAATAAAAATGAATTACGTACTTCGGAATCCACCGCTGGTGTATCGGCATCAACGTGCGGGTGGTCCGGCAACGTATACTGCCGGGCGACTGTCCAAGAACGGCCGAGACGTACGAGCGGTGGTGCCGGTCCACCGCCTCCTAGAACAACTCCGGCCGTACGTACTCTAACGGTCCCTGAGCCATCGCTGCAAAAAAAATAATCAATTAGTTGAATTATATCAATTTAAACGAATTATGTGAATTAAAACTATTTTCTAAGAATTTTAAATCAATTCTAATCTAATTATGTGAATTATAACTATTTTCTAGAAATTTTATTTCAATTTAATCAAATTTTTTGAATTATAACTATTTTCTAGGAATTTTAAATCAATTAAAACGAATTATGTGAATTAAAACTATTTTCTAAGAATTTTATATCAATTTAATCTAATTATTGGAATTATAACTATTTCTACGAATTTTATATCAATTTAAACGAATTATGTGAATTAAAACTATTTTCTAAGAATTTTATATCAAGTTAATCTAATTATGTGAATTATAACCATTTTCTAGAAATTATATATCAATTTAATCAATTTTTTTGAATTATAACTATTTTCTACGAATTTAAAACCAATTTAAACGAATTATGTGAATTAAAACTATTTTCTAAGAATTTTATATCAATTTAATCCAACTATTTGAATAATAACTATTTTCTAGGAATTTTATATCAATTTAAACGAATTATATGAATTATAACTATTTTATACGAATTTTATATGAAGATAAACGAATTATGTGAATTATAATTATTTTTTAAGAATTTTCTATCAATTTAATCAAATTATTTGAATTATAATCATTTTCTACGAATTTTATATCAATTTAAAAAAATTATTTGAATTATAATTATTTTCTTCGAATTTTATTTGAATTATAACTATTTCTAAAATTCCTAAACTAAGTTAACTAAACTAACTAAATTAAGGTAACTAAACTAACTAAACTAACTAAATTACACTAACTACACTAACTAAACTAAACTAACTAACTACACTAACTAAACTAAACTAACTAACTAAACTACACTAAAAATAGAAACATACCTGAGTCAAAAGTGCTCCGAAGGGTTGAAAGCCGAAGATTTAGGAGGAGAGAGGGAAGGAGGGAGGAGGGGGTGGCGGCAGCCGTCGCCCCCTTATATAGGGGTGATGCTGCCGCCGTACCCCACGGCGGCAGGTTCCTACTGCCGTGCCCCACGGCGGTAGGGTTCCTGCCGCCGTAGGGTACGGCGGTAGGAACCTGGCCCCACAGTCAGGTCTCCCGACCGTTAGCGGCATCTGCCGCCGTGCCACACGGCGGTAGGAGTTCCTGCCGCCGTGTGGTACGGCGGCAGATGTACATTTCTCGCAATTTTTGTTTTCGCCATTTATTTTTCGAAAATCAAAGAAAAAAATATAAAAAAATTCATGATGTCCCCTCGGTTCGACGGACTCGAACCCTAGGGTCGAGGGGTTCGACCCTGCGCCGCCGACGCCACCTCTCTTCCATCCTCGCCGGCTCGCCGCCGCCCACGCCGCCTCCTCCTCGAACCCCACCATCGTCTCCTCCGCTGACACCAACCCCGCCGTGGTGCGCGTACACCTGGGTTTCGTCGCCGACGCGCGCTCTCGGGCGGCCGCCCCGGATTGAGCTCGTCGACCCCGTGCTCCCGCCTGGACTCCCTCCCCGACGCCACCTCCGGCCGTCGTAGGAAGCTCACCGACGACACCTCCTACCTCTACAAGATTCCCCGTCGAGTCGCCGTCCGCATTCCCTGCCAACCGAGTCGTCGTCCGATTCCCCATCGGCCGTGCCTCTTCTAGCAAGCCGGCGTCCCCCACTACCATGGCTACCCCCAGGTTTGAATCCTCGCCATTTCCACCATTGGTTGACCAACTGAAAAGATTTTGTTTTGCAATCTCCAGCTAATTTCGCTTCTGTTTCTGGAGCGTTCCTTGTTAATGTGATGTCCCTGACTCCCTGTTGTTTGAGACATAGATGTGCCAGGTTCAGATTTGGGCCTTCTACAAAATATTGTGGAATAGAAATAATTTTCTGATTTAGTTTATTTCAATCTAGCAATCCAAGTCATACTTGTTTACCTGTGTTGCTAAATTGTTTATTGTAGTTGTGTGAAGTATTGTATAGTTGCTTACATAGTGACATTTAGTGACAAGCATGAAGTATATGTGGTTATCTATCCATTCCTAAATCAATTTTGAGCTGCCTGTCATCTTAGCTACCTTTAGCTCCGAATGCATCTCTGAATGTTTGTGGTGACTGTTGTTTCTGTGAAGCTGGTAGTATTCATGGTGTAGCTGCTGGTAACATGTCTTAATCATATAATATTTCGTCCCTGTTCTATATAGATTATACTCCTCAATTACTTAATTCTCGTAGTATTCATGGTGTAGCTGCTGGCAACTTGTAGCTAGGCCTATCTCCATCTTGTGCACCTTGCAGCAATATTCGAAATAGGTCATCTCGTGTTGCTCGAGAAGTTTCACAATTTTTCCTGATGCCACCAGCCTGCCAACAACAGTTGAGAACACAATTGAGATTAAAGCTGTAAAGATGAATACATGTTATAGTTAATACATTCCTCATATGGCCCAACAAAATAGTAAAAAACAAGATAATGAACCGTAGAAACACTGTAGGGAACTCCATTGTCCTTGCCCCTAGTAATAGTGGTTCATCTTTGGAAATAGTTAATTTACATTGGGATTTGGGGCACGCACATGGGGGCTGACTTGCAGAACGAAGGAACTTGTATTGCAATTGTTCCAGCGATTCCCATAAGGTTGCCACAAGGCATCCATACTCCCCAATGATATTGTGATGCCATTAACTATACAATACCAACAGAAACCTGTTATATGACATGCCAATTAATAAGAGCAAAGGCTTCTAAAGATGAGTACAAGATGGTTGCCATGATATTAAAAAATATATATTTTTTGTTGGACCATTGCAGGGAACTCCTATGTAATTCCCTACTAATACATGTTTGCCTTTGTTGCATTGTCAGATTTTTTAACACTTACTTGAATAACACGCTGTAGTAAGCTCTTGAGCCTGGTCAGTATGTTGCATTTCTGTAGTGATGTTGAGCGAGCAGAAACAATTGTTGACTAGCGCCAAAATTGTGCTTTCTTATTTCTTTTGGCTTTTGGGTGATAACCAAATGTTGCTTTAAAAGTAATTCAGATCCTTCTATCAGAGTTTTCAAGGCCACTTCATATATTGTAATTTCACTAGGATTGTATATAGCTTGCAAAATCTCACTTTCATCTGCTTTGCAGTTTTCTGGAGTTCAAGAATTTGAGAGTGGTGGAAAGCCTGCCTGAGGAACATGTGCTGGGCTTATCTTTCTTGGAAACAGGCAGTCAGTATTAGTGATTATTGTATTATGGGAAAACAAATGTAAATGATCTTTGGGGGTGTTCTACTGTGGCTCTGTTCAAAACTTCAGAAAGTAGTATCTAGTACTAGTATAGTATATGTCCTGCTAGCTCTTTGAAGTATCAAGTTAGTCCATTAACTCGTTATGAACTGTATGTTTGGGTGTGTTTAGATCCAGATGAATTAGCTGAATTGGGGAAGAATTAGGAAAGAATTGGTGTAAATGCAGATGAATAGTGAGAGGTGATGTGATAGATGATGGGATGTTTTTTGCAAACTTTTTGGGATCTAAACACACCCAACCCTGAATCTTTTGTATCTGGTGGACATGAGCTTTATTCCACCATTTCGTGTATGAATATTGCACAGCTATCACTTGGTTTTATCAGTAAAAAATGGCTGTTTTGGCAAACATTGGGCTGTTGGGCTGCTTAGTCACTAAGAAGGTTCAACACCGAAGCTGGTTTTTGTTATGCAGGTGCTTGTACGGGCTAATTTACTCCACGATCAACTCGCCTGGCCGTTTGCCTGCTTGTGCTTGGTCACTGTCTCACTGACAAGGCACACGGAAATTGCACTGCTGCAGTAGTAGTCTTGTAGTAACACAAACGAGCAGCGGAGCAGGCTATTCTTGGAGCGACCCGCACGAACCTTTGGTGCCCACGGAGCAGGTAACGGTTCGACCCATAGCACCGTATAAATTATATGGATCGTTCGGTGCTCCACTGGAGCAGTCAAGGTTGGTCCACGCCCACCTATAACTGAGAATAGTAAGGGATTGTTCCTTTGGTGAAAAGGAATAGTAAAATTACAAATGAATAGTATTGGAATAGTGTTTCTTGTGAGAGAAGATGTGATAGATGTGATAAGTGAATAGTGCTTTTCACTGTTCCTTCTTGATGTAAAGAACAGGGTCTAAGACTATAAAACTTTTTGTTTAACACTCTTGGGATACAAACTTACAAACGCAGTTGGCCAATAGCTGCACGCCTGCCTACATACATTAGACTAGTCTCACTACCTTAGTGTACATGTACAATTTCATTGTACTATTATTAAGACTGAGAACTAAATAATAACGTTGAGTGTCTGTTGAAACTTCAATCACGTATGATGAAAACACATGCTGACTGTCGGATGAAACTTCTGATCAAACTAATGCTCATAAAACTGCTATTGAGACTCAATAGCTAACTGATGAACACATCGAATCAACAAGAGAACGTATGACCGAAAAAATATCATATCCTTCTAGTTAATCCTTGGTCTCCAGGATAGAGACGTGGGACTTTTCCCTTTCACGTCTCGTGCCTTCGGGCTAGCGTTATGGCAACCTTGATCCGGCCACGAATAGGCCCTGCTCTTCACCTGTGGTGAACCTACGAAATTGCCGAGTATCACAGCTGCTGCTGTCGCGCGTTTTCCGAGTAGACGCGAGCAATACGATGTTGTATTGGGCTGCCAGATGAACCATGTCTGCCCGTCTGAGTCCAATCATGTTTGGCGTACTGTATTTTTTTTAAATAAGAGTGTAAGGTGTACTACTATGTAATTTGATTTTGAATGATATCGACTTCCTCATACCTCAATTTTGTTCTGTCCTCCGCCACTGCTCATACCGGCACAGTATCAAAAGCATTTGTTTAGGTTTTTTAGGGCAGCATTTGTTTTTTTATTTTTTTAAGACGTGCGAAGCACGTTTTTCATTAAGAGATGAGAAAAAATAACCGGTTTAGATTACAACGGGCACGGGGCCCAACGAAAAGGAGGCAAAAGGTTTACACTGCCTTCACCGAGCGAACACCTAACAACCTAGCGAGCGGGAGGAAGCCTGCGCGCGTCCAAGATCTAGCCTCATCAAGGATCGCCGGAACGAGCGCCACCGGCATGAGAGCTTCCTTGTCATGAACACGCCTGTTCCGCTCTCTCCAAAGCGACCAAGCGACCAGCCAAACGAAAGAGTTGAAGCCTTTCCTCCGCACCTTAGCGACCTGTTTCCTGACGGAGCACCACCACTCTGCGAATCTCACCAAGCGATCCGGAGCAAGGCTCTGAAGGAGAATGTGCCTGAGTGCCAAGAACCAGGTCTCTCTAGAGAAGACACAGTCCACAGTCAGGTGGTCCAGCGTTTCAGATTCCTGGACGCACAGCGCGCAAGTGTCCGAATCCCTAAGCCCGTGACGGTGAGGCCGGTCAGAGGTCCAGCAACGGCCGTGCAAGACCAGCCATGCGAAGAACTTGCACTTTCCCGGCATGTGAACCTTCCATATCTGTCGTGCTCCGAGGATGTCCACGCGACTAAGAAAGAGAGCGGAGTAGGCCGAAGCCGAGGAGTAAACTCCGCTAGGCGACCACTTCCAGATGAACCGGTCAGGTTCGGACGTGAGCCTGACCTCCTGCAGTAGGTCCCAGATGACAAGGTACTGCAAGACCACTTGCACAGTTCTGGCGTGGGTGACATCCGCAACCCAACGAATCCCGGCCGCCCCCACCTGCAAGGCCTCAGCGACCGTGCGGGACCGACGCACCCTCGGCGAGACCGCGGCCCAGAGGTTGGGTGAGAAGGACTTGATGGAGCACCCAGAGATCCAGCTATCCTCCCAGAAGAGTGCACGGGTACCGTCCCCGACCTTCACTGAGATGGAGGCGTTGAAAAAGGGATGAGTGGCCTGGTCAATAGGGAAGCGGAACGCCGCCCAAGTCCTGTCTGGGTCAGTCCTCGCCAGCCAAAGCCAACGAAGGCGCAACGCCGTACCAAAGACACGGAGGTTGGGCAGGCCGAGACCTCTGCAGCGAGTGGGGTAGGTGACATTCACCCAAGCGACCAGACAGCGACCGCCCGAGGCCACCTCTGTGCCAGACCAGAGGAAGCCACGGACGAGGGTTTCGACCGCGCGTAGTGCCCAAGGGGAGATGGAGATCGCCATCGAAATATGAATCGGGGTGGCAGAGAGGGTGGATTTGGCGAGGACGAGGCGACCACTGCGGCTCAACAGTCTGCCCTGCCAAGGAGGCAGGCGTCTAGCGACCTTATCTACCAGAGGCTGCAAAGCTACCTTGGGTAGTCTTTTGATAGAAAGGGGTACCCCAAGGTAGGTGCAAGAAAAGTCGGCGATCGTTCAGGAGAGGAAAGAACGGACCAAAGACAAGTGATCCTCGGAGCAGTTTATTGGGTAGACCTGGCTCTTGGTGTAGTTTGCCGCCAGGCCAGCAGCGCTCTCGAAGAGCGCCAACACCGCCTTGACGACCCGCAGATCGAGCTCGACCGGAGAGAAGAAAGCGACCACATCATCTGCGTAGAGAGATGCACGAAAGCGGATGCTCCTCCCTAGATCCAGAAGGAGACCCCGGGATTCCGCCTTACGGAAGAGGGCATGAAAGCATTCCATGACCAGCACGAAGAGCATGGGGGATAGGGGTCTCCCTGGCGCAGGCCCCGATCGTGGCAGATCCGCTGCCCGGGGGCACCATTAAGCAGCACCCTGGTGCTAGCGGTGGACAGAATGACCGAGATCCAATCGGTTCATCTACGAGGGCAGCCGACTGCCGAAAGGAGCTCAAGAAGAAAAACCCAGCCGACCGAGTCGAAAGCTTTGGCTAGGTCAATTTTGAACATGATCCTAGGAAGCTTTCGACTAGAGAGCACTCTCGCCGTGGCAAGAACGTAGCGGAAGTTATCATGGATGAGGCGACCTTTGATGAAAGCACTTTGGTTGGGCGAGATTAGAGAAGAGAGGTGCGGGGCGAAACGGTTAGCCGCTGCTTTGGAAAAAAGTTTCCCAAAGCTATGAATTAGACTGATGGGTCGGAAGTCAGAAAGAGCGACCGGGTCTGGTTTTTTGGGTAAGTGCGTGAGGAGAGCACTGTTTAGGTGGTGGAAGCTGCGGAAGTCCATGTCAGAGAGAGCGTTGAACGCCCGCAGCACATCACCCCTGATGATCGACCAACCCCACTTTTAAGTAAATGTTAGCAACAAATTCAAGTTCTACGAATATTTATTGCCACGATTTCAATCATAGGCAGGCTTCAAAGTTTATGCCGAGGTGTAGCTGATAGGTTACAGACATGCTGATGAGCCGTTTATGTGTCGTACCATGGGAGTTGTATGTTTACTCCCTCCGGTTTGGTAAAAGAAGTCGTTTTGGACAAGGTTTTGGTCAAATATTTGGAATATAAATGATGAATAACATTTAAATCGTTGAGTTTAGAAATGTGAAAATCATATCAATAGATTTGTTTCGAAAAACATTTTCATAAAAGTATACATATATAACTTTTCAATAAATATATTTGTAGAAAAGAGAAGTCAAAGTTGTGTTTTGGAGATCGTGTCGCTGTCCTAAACGACTTCTTTTACCAAACCGGAGGAAGTATGTGTCCTACCATGTGTTAGGCTAGTCCCACCGCTACACCTGTAAATGCACCCGTGCAGATACGTGGCCCACCTGTCAGCGCTCCTTATACAGCTCCTTTCACAAAAATCTCTGCACTCGGTACGCCTGCATCGCAGATGGTAAACCAACTACCTTCCTCTCCGTCTTCGATTTGCACTCCGTCACCGCCCTCTCTCTCTTCCATCCCCTCCCCTTCTCTCTTCCCGTCGTGCCCCACCGAAGGCTCCGACCGGCGAGACGGGAGCGGCCGCAGCAGAGCCCGGCGCGAGATCCTCCTCTTCTCTCCCTCCGGAGCCCCCCCCCACGGTCTGCTCTCTCCCCCGGCGCGAGCTCCTCCTCCACCCTCCCTCCAGAGGCCCCGTCGCGCGAGATCCAACTCTCGGGCGACCTCCCGGGTCCGGCCGGCAGCGGGATCTAGCCCGGCCGGAGCCCTCCCGCGAGGCGGCATAGCCCTTCTAGAAGGAGGCGGCCTCCATGGCGGAGGAGCTCATCCCGCGGTGACCCATGGCGCGACGACTCGACGGCCCCTCCCTCCTCCTCCAAGATCCGGCGCCGGCAGCCGCTGCAGCTTCCTTCCCACCGGCGGCCGCATCCTCCTCCTGGCGGCCAGCGGTGGAGGGGCGGCGAACTCGGCCAACTCCGGTCGCTGCAACTCGACCTCCACGACGACGACGAGCGTCACGACCTCCTCTCCTGCCGCCGCATGCCAGATCCTCCTCCGAGCTCGTCGTCCTCTTCATGCCTTCTCCTCACTTCTGGCGCCCGCGGCTCCCTCCCCGCCGGCGTCCCGGGGGCGCGGCGCGGCTCCCCGGCGCCTCCATTCTTCCCCAAGATGGTGCGAGAGGACGTGGGGTCCGCGGTGAAAGAAGATACTGTTGCTTGCTCCAAGCGCTGTCTGTGGTGTTTCCCTGTAGCCACCTGGATGATAGCGTAGCATTCCCAGGTCTGCGGTGCAGAGCATCGACCGGAATATGTGCCGTTCCGTCGCCTTTCCAGGCCCGTGGTGCGACCAGCCTTAGACACCCAAAATTGGCGACGACCATCCTGGTCAAAGTTCTCAAAATGCAAATTAGACTTCACCATTGGATAATTCTCGTCGAGGCGATCAAGATTCATATATGGAACACTCGATTTTGACTTCGGATGAGAGAGATATGACTTTGGTGAATCCCCGTCAGGGCGGTTAGACCGGGTTAATCTGTAGAATCTGTGTAGAAGTTGTATTTTGCTACGAGATTTATTGGGATTTCGACCTCAGTCGGGGCAAGACCTCCCCACCCTATAAATATAAAGGGTCACGGCCAATTGAGAAGATCACAATTGAATCTATCATATTTATCCTTTATCGTTTTGTCTTTACTTTTCTTATTTACCCTTCTCTTCCAACCCTACTATGTTGCTCTTCTCTCATCTCTATGGTGTTTGAGGACGTTCTAGGTAGCCTGCCGACCCTAGAACAATCCAAGGTGTGATTGCCCCAACGGGGTCCCTCCCGGGCGAGCATTCGTTGGATCTTCTCTAGTGAACCCGGCGAACTCGGTCTGACCGCCTTGCAATAGCGTTCTGACCGCCCTACGTGGAGGTGTTGCAAGGAGCTCTTTCGCGTGCTTGTTAGATCCGAAAAGGCGTCAACAAATTGGCGACTCTGCTGGGAACGAAGGTGTTTCAGTTTCGATAGTTGAAATCAAGTCCGAGTAATATGGTGTCATTTGAAGATCTACGCAAGGGCATCATCAAGATAAAGAAGCTGCAACAATCGTGTACCTTCGACATATTGAAGGAGATGCAATCATCATGTAACTTATCTGGTGCTTCATCCGTATTTGAGAATCTTTGTTTCAAATTGTTCATTGATAAAAAAGATAGCATAGATTTAATTCCTGTTGTTCAAAAGTTAGCTTTAAGTCGGCTAATGATATTATCGATCCTTGCAAAACTTTGCCAAGTTGTGATCTTGTTGGTCAAGAAACAAGTCGGTCGTCTCTAGCTGAAATTGTTGACCCAAAATCCTCTAACTGCATCTAGCACTTCAGCGCTCGAGGGGCAACAAAACAAAGCTAACGGTGACTGGTCTGACCGGTTCCCAAACTGGTCTAACCGCCACATATAGGGTTTCACAAAATAAATCAAAACCAAAGATGGTTAAACCAAAAAAACCTGCGGTTGGTGTTTGGAAAACTATTGAATCTAAAGGTCGTAAGCATCAAAGAGAAAAGCCGAAGCCCAATGAAACACTTTAGGCTAAGTCTCAAAGACAAAATAATGTCAATGATGCTAGTCGGTCTAAAAATTCCAAACATCCAAAATCTTCTCATAGAGAGAAATTCTACAACCAAAATCGGCAATGGAGTAACTCTCACAAATCAATATTGTTTCCTCCATATGAATCATCAATGCCTATGCCTTGGGATGCTTACTTTCATATGCATTATTTTGTCCTTCGTGGTATTATAATTCATATATGCCGTCTGCTCCTAGTTACTTCTGTGCTGATTGTACTACTTATAGAGAGTCGATAATTGATGAGCCATCACCTATGCGTAATGACCGTTTTGATCATAACAATAATCCGACACAGAAAAATAAGCGCAAGGTGATCAAACAAGTCTATCATGTCAAAAGAGACGGTAGATTAAATAAAAATTCAGATTTGACAGTAGACATAGAAAAACTGAATGTTGAAGAATCATCAGCTAGTTCTACTTGTCAAATTGTCCCTAGTGATAAACATGTCTCAAAAAGTATAGCTGAGCAACAATCATGTTCGGCTGGGTGGCAAGATCACCTCAAAGTGGCTGGTTCTGAAAGAACCGATCTAACCGGCGGCCAAGCCAGTCTGACCGGTCTTACCAGAAAATATGGTGGTGCTGCAAATTTTATTCCAAAGAGCAAGGTGATGAGAAAGAAACCAAGCTTTCCTGAGTTGCTGCATAAGTATCAAAAGGTAGCCGAGCAAAAACAAAAGAATCGGCTAAGAGATGAGCAAAGTAGGAATTCTTCATCGCCAAGAGCAAAAAAGCATCAACGGTCGTCGCATTGTTCTTCAACATTTATTCCGTCGATGCATGAGCCATGGAATGCGTATTCAGGTATACATAATTATAATTCATGGTTTTGGTCTTCTTTTTACAACTATATAAATATTATGCTTGTGATGCACCAAGGAGCTACGGTTGGCCGCCATGGCCATATCAGAACTTCAATTGTTAGATGTAATGTTGAGAAGCCGAGATATAGTTTTATATATGTTGTAGTTACTAGAATTTTATTTCGATTACAATAGCATTCATAAAGGGTTTAGAAATCATCACATCGGCGATGCAATATTCATCATCGTCCTTGGTTAATTATGGATCAAAAGAATGTTTCTGGCATGCTACTTTTGCCATAAAATACAGAGGCATATGTTGACACCCAAAATTGGCAGGTCTAGGTAAGTCAGTCTAACCGGTGGGCACACCGGTTAGACTGTTATGGTCAAAGTTCTCAAAATGCAAATTGGACACCACCATTGGATAGCTCTCATCGAGGCGGTCAAGATTCATATATCGAACGTCCGATTTCTCTTTACAGGCCAAGATCGTGCAGAGCGTTGGCGGTCACGGCGTCCGCGAAGTCATACTCCTTGTTCTCATAGCTGGGAGCCCACCCTTCGCTCAACAACTTACGGTCCAGCTCTGGGTAGTGTGACAGGAACATGGCGACCACCTTGCGCACCACGTCCAGTGCACGCTGCCGGGATGTCCCGACGGTGAGAGCAAGGCGTTCCTGAGGACCAGGTGTGTCCGAGGACCAGTGGAGGGTTGCTTCTTAGTGATGAGTGATTGACAACATTGTGTGGACTGATGCTTGGCTAAGTGTGCAGGTACAGGTTGCAGCTTGACTCGTGTCGGTGCAGGTGAAGAACAAGTGCGAAAGGCCTTAGCCGTGGTGGCCTCTGGGTGATCGAGAGGCAAGTAGGCTTGGTTCGATGGACCCGGTGGCCGATGGGGTCAAGTGCGAGCCGTGCGGTGCAAGACTAGCGGGCTGAAGTCGTGAACATGGGCCGGTGCAAGGTAGTGGATGAAGCCCGAAGCTTGCACGCGGGGTTTGGTGGTTTGCTCACAAAACCATCGGTGGACGGTTTCTTGGTTTGGGCCTCAAAACCAAGTCCGGAGGCCCGAGGCGACGGAGACGGTGATCCGGGAGCTTCGGGAAGCTTCGAGGCGGGGGGCACGTGGCGTGATCGCGGGGCTTGCGTCGATGCTAAGCAAGGCCGCGGTGGAAGCGTGTCCGCTCGATGAAGACTTCACCAAAATGCCCCTGAGGGGTTGTATCTTCTATTTGAGTTGTAGGGGTAGTGTGATCATTTACCTCCCTCCGATGGACTTCGTATGAATAGCAGAGAGGTGGATGGCGTCTCTCTCTCTTGGACTCTCGGGTTTCCTCCCCCGGTAGATTGCTTTGGACTACTTCTTTTTCTTCTGTATTCCTAGGCTAGATTCTTGTATAGACTCTGACCTCTGGATGTATGGAAGCATTCGGCGTTGCGGTGATCTCCTAGTCCTCTGTGATTTTTGTGTCATTTTCGAGGCTATTTTTGGGGAGTTTCGTTCTTCGCTCGATTCGGGGATTTGAGGGTGTTTCTTTTCGGATTTCTTTGAGGGGATCATGGGTGGATGCCTTGCGCATCTTTGTGTGTGATCTTGACCCCTCAAACACCGGGAAAGGCCTTCGATTCGTGAGTTTTTGGCCGGAGTTTGAGTTCTTGGTGGTGGTTCGTGTGATCCGCGATTCCCGACGATTTAGTGAGTTAGAGGTCGAGATTTTTTGGGCATAGCTTCATCTAGTGACGCTTCACTTCTCCCTAAAGTCTTGTCTCAAGAGCTTTTGCCGTTTGGGAGATCCGGTGATGGATTTGGAGGGTTGACTTCGCGGGTCGGGCTGTTTCTACTCTGTTCGTGCCTTGCGGACAATCCGCGTGCCTCGTGTGGACAGTCCGCGTGGCCTGAAACAGTACAGGTGTTCTTCGTGTTCTTGCACGTCTGTGTTTCGATCCATTTTAGCCCTAGGGTTTTGTTGCAAGAGGTTTGGCGGACAGTCCTTGAGTCCGTCACGGACAGTCCACGTGGCCGAGATTTTATCTGGGGTGGAGCTGAGTTTGTCTGGGGTTTCCAGCGAGGTGGACAGACGGTCCGTGCTGCCTCCACGGACAGTCCGCAACACTGGCGGACAGTCTGCGTGGCTTAGCCGAACAGTCCGATTTTCTCGGTGCGTCTCTGGTGGTTCTGCTGAAGTTTGCGGACAGTCCGTGTCGACGGTCCGGACAGTCCGCCACTGCTTTGCAGACGGTCCACCCGTACCAGCCAGATAGTCCGCGCCTAGCGTTTCCAGAATTTGCCAAGTGCTTTGATTCTTGTCTTGTGATTTCGCGGTTTGATTCAAGGCTTGTCTCTAGGACTTGTGGGCTTGTGTGTGCCTAGTCTAGAGCTTCTCTGGTGTGTGCGAGTACTCGGAGTGGCAATCGGGGTATAGGCTGAGTTCGACCTTCGGGAAGAATTTTTATCGGCTCCCATTCACTCCCCCCCTCTTTGGTCGCCTATTCGGTCCTTCAGTTCTGCTAGAGAAGGAGCAGGGCCGACCCCAAGATCCGTCAACACCTTCGCGACAGCTCGGGCCATGGAATCGCGAACCACTTGCACCTCCTCGAGGGACTTCTGGGCCTTCTCGCAGGACTTCCTGGACTGTTCGAGCTCCGCGACAAGCTCTGGGGAATTGAAAAAGAACGAACTTTAGCTAAAAGTCTTTGTCAAGAAAAGGGTGAGGGAAGTGAGGGTGCACCCTGTACCTTTCATCTTGTCAGAAAGATCGTTGGTGAGCTTCACCAACTCTTGGTTCTTGCCGAAGTGCGTGGTCACGAGGCTCTCTTCTCTGCGACCTGCTTCAACAAGTCGTCGCGGGTCACGCGGAGACCTGTCCACTTGAAAAACAAGACGACATCACAAAACCATCAACTGCGCAGGAAGAAAAGATGTGAAGGCCACGAGACACTCACTGAGAATCTCCTCCTCACGCTTCCGGGCAACCTCGCGAAGCCTAGTCCCCTCGGTGGTGGTGTTGCTGACCTGGTCCTCTAGGGTTGTCACCCGCTCATGAGCCACCTGGAGGTCAATCTCAACCCGGCCCACCTTCGCCTCAAGCTTCGCCTTCTCTTGGCTGACAGCTCGGGCAGTAGCCTCGGCGTTTGATCGCAGCTCCGCCATTGCTTTCTCCGCCTCGGCCAGCTTCGTCTCCAGGGCGGTCTCCTCCGACTGCATGGCGGCCGCGTTGTCCTCCACGGACTTCACCCTCGCATCGAGGGCGGCCCGCTCTGTGACCCTGCCGGCCTCGGCAGCCGCTGCGACAAGGTGGGTCGCGGCCAGTTGCGCTGCCAGCTGCAACTTCTCTGCCCGGAGCGCCTCGACGGCACGAGACTTGTCAGCGCCGCGCTCGACAAGCTCCTGTACCAGTAAAAACCCCATGCTCAGCAAGGGCAACAAGATCAAAAGACCAATGGGGAAGGGAAACAAGAATATCAATAACTCACCCTCGTTGCGGGAAGGATCAGCTCCCTGAGCGCCCACTCGGTCTAGCGCAGCCCCCTCTCGGTCTGGCGCAAGCCCCTCTCGAGATTCCGGCAGGCCAAGGATTCTGTGCCTTCGTCAACGTCAGAATCGACGCAGGCCTCGACCCGTGAGACCAGCACCATCCAAATGAGACGCGACTCCTCCGACTCCTGGGATGCGAACGGGACCGAGCCCGGACCTCTCGAACACTCTCCGACCTCCCGAGTCGGGGCTGGTAGTAACTCCTCCGCCACCACAAGGGGACCCGCGGTGTCTTGAGCAGCAGGAGAAGGAGACTCCGGAACATCGAAGATCTCCGGGGCCTCGGGAGGGGGAGCAGCACCAGCTGTCAGCGACGCAGTCGAAGGAACCACCGACGCAACAGGAACGGCGTCCTCGATCACGAAGACATTTGTCGCGACTGGGATCTCCTCGGAGATGGGGATAGCCTGCCCCACTTCTGCGACGACGTCGCTCGCCAGCGCAGCCGCCTCGGGGGCTAGCGCCTCAAGCCCCGACAGGCACCTCTCCTGCTCGGCCTGACAGGCGGAGACCTCCTCTTCTGTGGGAGCGGCGCCCCCCACCCCTATCTGCCCCAGCAATAGGCCGCTACTCACGGGGCTCTCGTCTCCCCTCGGGGGGACTACCGTCTCCTGGGCCGCGGTCCCCTCTCCCACCTCCCCGCTGGTCTGTCCCGACAAAAGGATCGGCAGCAGGGCGGCTGGCGAAGACGCACCGAGGGTCACCTGCACGTCCCGGCGCAGCGTCTTCTTGGCCGACGGCCTCATCATGCTGGGCGGAGGGCGGCTGGAACACAGAACCACCGAAGCAAGATGAATACGAGGAAGTACAACCCGAGCAATTCAACAACTAATCGGAAACCAACAAGTCAGAACTTACCTCGACGCGATGAGGCGGGGCCGCTTTGAGCTCGTGGAGGTCGAGCTCGGGTTAGGGGCCAGCCTCTTGCTCCCCGCAGGCGGGGTGGAAGTCGAGGCAGCAGTCAAGCTGGCCGCCACGACGATCACCGACTGGAGGCGGCACGGGGGGATGTTAGACCCTTCGCCCTGTGCCCCGAGCGGGGGAGAAGCCCTCGACGTGGCCCTTTCCCCCCGCGATGAGTGCCTCCGCGGGGAATGTGACCTCTAGCACGACTGGTCACCGGAGGAAGGGCGGGACGAAGCGTCATGCCCTGACGGCCGACGAGCAAAGTCGCCATGCCGGGGGGAGTCCCTCCTCTCCATAGGGGCGCGGTGGTCACTTGGGGGGGAGCGAGCATGAATTTCGAACAGCCCCCCCTCGAGAAGATCGCTGCGATGCCTGCCGGCTCGAGCTGGCCTCCGTGGCATGTGATGTGGGTGTCGTCTCGGCAGGCGACGGTGCGGGCGGGGACGACCCCTCATTGCTCCAATCAAAGTCGGAGCCCTCATCACCGGTCCACGAGGGTGACGGCGAGGGGTCCTCGTCCGGGGACACGTTCGCTTCCCGAGCTTGTCGACACGTCGCGTGGCGGGAGTTCCGAGACCGTTTCGCGATCTTCTTTTGCTGGTACGCCTTTCGGCGGTCGGCCCGCCTCTTCTCCGCCGCGGCGGCTAGGCGGTTCCACGCCAGGTCCTCCATAAGCGGAGCCCGCGCGGGGATGACATCCATGTTCGCTACCTATCGAACATGAAAGATTAGACATCAATGTCGAATCCCAAACAGGTCGGAAAACGAAAAGGAGAACTTACCAGAGCCACTGTGCCCTCGTGGGGGAGCATCGGCAGCAAATTCACTGGCGGCCAGACCACATGCGTGATCTCGGTCGCCTCGCCACGCGGCGCTGAACCTTGTCCTCCGAGGGCAGGGGGTCGGCCGTCATTGTCCCCGCGAAGGGGGCCCGGTCTTCCATCATCTCGTAACTGCAGAGGGGTCGCCGCCGGAGCGGGACGATCCCCATCGCGTGATAGCCGCTGATGATGGCCACCATGTCCATGTCACGGGTGCGGAGCACCTTGAGCGCATCCCAGCCGCCTTGAAGCAGCTTCGGCCAGTCCTTCTTCTCCGGCTTGTACTTCCACTTCTCCGGCGCGCGCTCGAACCAATCGCCATTGTACTCTAGGAGCGGGTTCCGAGGATCGTTCTTAAGGTAGAACCAATCCCCGTGCCACCCGCTGTTCGTGCTCGTCAGTGCGGTACAGATGTATGCATCCGACCTTCCCTGCTTCGACTGAAGACCGGCGCACCCGATTGCCGCCGGACGACCGTCGTCCTTCAGGCACACGAACAGGAAGAAGTACCTGAACAAGTGCCAATGGGCTTCTACACCCAAGTACCCCTCGCACAGCACCTCGAACACCGCCATTTGCTGGATGCCGTTGGGGTTGAGGTGCTGAAGCTGCAGCCTGTACTCCTCGAGCACAACACGGATGAACCGTCCTGCGGGGACGGAGAAGCCGCGCTTGTGGAAGGCCACGAATGAGACTACGTACCTCGGCGGAGGCTGGGGGGAGGTCTCGAGCCCAGGAAGCTTCCACTCCTCAGCCTCGGTACGCACCGGCAGCATGCCCATGGAGACGAGGCGGTCAAGCTGTGGGAAGGTCACGGAGGAGCGCACCTAGTTCGACATGACGGCGGCTGCGGGAAGCGGGCTGAGGGCTAGATTCGAAGAAAGAAAGGGACGCGGGTGCGGAAGATGCGAGGATGAAGAGGAAGTGGCGGCGGTAGCAAGGAAGGTGAGGAAGAAGAAAGGGGAGAAATCCCAACCAACGGTCACCACATATAAAAGGGTAGTAACAGTGCGGCCGAGAGCAGTTAATGCCAGGGCCCACCTCCGGGCCGCGCGCCCCACAAACTGAAGTGACGCCCCTCAAAAGACGCGCCCCCTGGCACCACTGACGCACACACGCACCGCCACGTCGCCCACGACGGGCCCACGGATCCAAACCGGTGCGAGATTTTTGCCCATTTACCCCATGACGCGCATTCCCAACAACATGTAATGGAACAAAATCTCCACAACATCATATCTTTAATCCCACGAGCAAGTCTCCGACTTCCCTGTGGGCTCGGGGACTATACCCGACGGGTGCGCTCGTGTGCCCCCACCAGATAGAATACAACTCACCTCCTCAAGCATCGCCGAGACTACTGAACCTGGGAGCGAGTCCTTGACTCCCTCACCAGGCTCGGGGGCTACTGACGAGGGCCTAGACCAGGGCCTACCACAACTACTAAAAGGAGAAGTACGGGCTACACTCCGAGTACTTAGCGGCTTGTACGACAAGTATCCCATCCCTGAGCACTTAGTCGCCCGTACGACCAGTTTCCGTCGAGTCGAAGTACTTGGCGGCCTACGCGGGCGAGAACCACCCGCCTCCGAGTACTCGGGAGCTTGTCCGACAAGTTCCCGAGTACATGGCGGCTTGTCTGACAAGTCTCCACCTCCTCCGTGGCTACTCGTTCGCACGAGCAGTTTCCGCCTCGTGCGACTACTCATTCGCACGAGTACTTTCCGCCACCGGCCGGCCCAACCATCGCGACGAAGGCAACCACAGGCGGGGCCCACTCCTGATGTGACGGGTCCTCCGTGTGCACCCGCTCCCGTGGCGCCACGTGCAACTCACTCCATATCAGGCCGTACTGACAAGGGGCGTCAGGTGTCAGAAGGCATGGGGCACCCATTGCGCCACGACCGGCACAGTGTGCCCCGTCACCTCCGTACTTGAGTCCCACAGTGCCCCGGAAAGACACTCGCCCACTACGCTGACGGAAGCACAGGGCGGAGCTGACATTCCACCACCTCAAACTACTCGGAGACGTGCTCGAGAAGCCTCCGACACCAACTACTCGGAACTCGCGAATCCGGGAAGCCCATACGGTCAACAACCACTCCGCTGCGGTCCCTAGCTGACTCATCACGTCCAGACGGCAGCCTGACATAGGGAAGGACACCCTACACTGTAATCTAGTTTCCATTCCAACTTTACCCCCCCTTTGCCCTCACCCTTGCTACTATAAAAGGGGGAGGAAGGGGTCCTGTTCATATAGACACTCACACGCGCTCACACACTCACTCACACGTACGCAGGACTCTGCTACAAGAACCACGCATACACACCAGGGACTTGGGCTCCGAGACCCTCTCTCGACCAGTTTGTAACCCCTACTACGAACTTGAGCATAAAGAACACTCCTCTCAGACTGGACGTAAGGTATTACTCTCTGGAGGCCCGAACCAGTATAAACTCTAGTGTCTCTTGTGCTACCGTGCAGATCCAGACATGTGATCGTATAAATTTACTTGTCACTGGTGACAAACCCCGACAACTTCACCATTGGATAATTCTCGTCGAGGCGATCAAGATTCATATATGGAACATTCGATTTTGACTTCAGATGAGAGAGATATGGCTTTGGTGCATCCCCGTCAGGGCGGTTAGACCGGGTTAGTCTGTAGAATCTGTGTAGAAGTTGTATTTTGGTACGAGATTTGTTGGGATTCGACCTAAGTCGGGGCAAGAACTCCCCACCCTATAAATATAAAGGGTCACAGCCAATTGAGGAGATCACAATTGAATCTATCATATTTATCCTTTATCATTTTGTCTTTACTTTTCTTATTTACCCTTCTCTTCCAACCCTACTATGTTGTTCTTCTCTCGTCTCTATGGCGTTTGAGGACGTTCTAGGTAGCCTGCCGACCCTAGAACAATCCAAGGTGTGATTGCCCTGACGGGGTCCCTCCCGGGCGAGCATTCGTTGGATCTTCTCTAGTGAACCCGGCAAACTCGGTCTGACCGCCTTGCAATAGCGTTCTGACCGCCCTACGTGGAGGTGTTGCAAGGAGCTCCTTCGCGTGCTTGTTGGATCCGAAAAGACGTCAACAAATTGGCGACTCTGCTAGGAACGAAGGTGTTTCGGTTTCGATAGTTGAAATCAAGTCCGAGTAATATGGCGCCGTTTGAAGATCTACGCAAGGGCATCATCAAGATAAAGGAGTTGCAGCAATCATGTACCTTCGACATATTGAAGGAGATGCAATCATCATGTAACTTATCTGGTGCTTCATCCGTCTTTGAGAATCTTCGTCTCAAATTGTTCATTGATAAAAAAGGATAGCATAGATTTAATTCCTGTTGTTCAAAAGTTAGCTTTAAGTCGGCTAATGATATTATCGATCCTTGCAAAACTTTGCCAAGTTGTGATCTTGTTGGTCAAGAAACAAGTCAGCCGTCTGTAGTTGAAATTGTTGACCCAAAATCCTCTACCAAGAGCATAGAAACTGCATCTAGCACTTCAACGCTCGAGGAGCCACAAAACAAAGCCAACGGTGACTGGTCTGACCGGTTCCCAAACTGGTCTAACCGCCACATATAGGGTTTCACAAAATAAATCAAAACCAAAGATGGTTAAACCAAAAAAAAATATGTGGTTTGTGTTTGGAAAACAATTGAATCTAAAGGTCGTAAGCATCAAAGAGAAAAGCCGAAGCCCAATGAAACACTTTAGGCTAAGTCTCAAAGACAAAATAATGTCAATGATGCTAGTCGGTCTAAAAATTCCAAACATCCAAAATCTTCTCCTAGAGAGAAGTTCTACAACCAGAATCGGCAATGGAGTAACTCTCACAAATCAATATTGTTTCCTCCATATGAATCATCAATGCCTATGCCATGGGATGCTTACTTTCATATGCATTATTTTGTCCTTCGTGGTATTATAATTCATATATGTCATCTGCTCCTAGTTACTTCCGTTCTGATTGTACTACTTATAGAGAGCCGATAATTGATGAGCCATCACCTATGCGTAATGACCGTTTTGATCATAACAATCAGCCAACACAGAAAAATAAGCGCAAGGTGATTAAACAAGTCTATCATGTCAAAAGAGACGGTAGATTAAATAAAAATTCAGATTTGACAGTAGACACAGAAAAGCTGAATATTGAAGAATCATCAGCTAGTTCTACTTGTCAAATTGTCCCTAATGACAAACATGTCTCAAAAAGTATAGCTGAGCAACAATCATGTTCGGCTGGGGGGCAAGATCACCTCAAAGTGGTTGGTTCTGAAACAACCGATCTAACCGGTCTTACCAGAAAATCTGGTGCTGCTGCAAATTTTATTCCAAAGAGCAAGGTGATGAGAAAGAAATCAAGCTTTCCTGAGTTGCTGCATAAGTATCAAAAGGTAGTCGAGCAAAAACAAAAGAATCGGCTAAGAGATGAGCAAAGTAGGAATTCTTCATCGCCAAGAGCAAAAGCATCAACGGTCGCCGCATTGTTCTTCAACATTTATTCCGTCGATGCATGTGCCATGGAATGCGTATTCAGGTATACATAATTATAATTCATGGTTTTGGTCTTCTTTTTACAACTATATAAATATTATGCTTGTGATGCACCAAGGAGCTACGGTTGGCCGCCATGGCCATATCAGGACTTCAATTGTTAGATGTAATGTTGAGAAGCCGAGATATAGTTTTATATATGTTGTAGTTACTAGAATTTTATTTCGGTTACAATAGCATTCATAAAGGGTTTAGAAATCATCACATCGGCGATGCAATATTCATCATTGTCCTTGGTTAATTTTGGATCAAAAGAATGTTTTCTGGCATGCTACTTTTGCCATAAAATACAGAGGCATATGTTGACACCCAAAATTGGTAGGTCTGGGCAGGTCGGTCTAACCGGTGGGCACACCGGTCAGACTACTATGGTCAAAGTTCTCAAAATGCAAATTGGACATCACCATTGGATAGCTCTCGTCGAGGCAGTCAAGATTCATATATGGAACATCCGATTTCGACTTTGGATGAGAGAGAGATATGACTTTGGAAAGTTCTATCCCAACCAGGCCGGTTAGACCGGCCCAGTAGGGCAGTTAGACCAGGTTAGTCTGTAGAATTTGTGTAGAAGATCTATTTTGGCACGGGATTTGTTGGGGTTTCGACCTAAGTCGGGGCAAGACATCCCCACCCTATAAATATAAATGGTCACAGCCAATTGAGGAGATCCCACTCGAATCTTCATATTTATGCTTTATCATATTGTCTTTACTTTTCTTGTTTGCCATTCTCTTCCAACCCTACCATGTTGTTTTTCTCTCGTCTCTATGGCGTTTGAGGACGTTCTAGGTGGACTGGCGACCCTAGAACAATCCAAGGTGCGCTTGCCCCGACGGGGTCCCTCCCGGGCGAGCGTTTGTCTTCGCTGGTGAACCCGGTTTGCTTGTTGGCTCCGAAAAGACGTCAACACCATGGGAGTCTCATGGTAAAATATCAAAGCAAGGTCTAAGTTCTAACTCTATTTCAACAAAATAACAAACTTATGTTGTGTCGTACATATGAGGAAAAAATAGTTTGAAAATACTCCAACTTATTTGGAAAAGAGGTTTCAAAGAGGAATGTATATAAACCAAGCTCACATGATGAAAAGCTCTCCACTCTTCTTTCCTTTCTTTGGGTCATCTGTATAGGTTCTTCGGAACTGCTAGCACCCGGACGTCCGTCCGGGCTCTAGCATCGGACGCCTCCGCGGCTGTCGGATTCGAATCAACTCAGTTGTCAGACGTCAGATCGAAGTCGAGCGACCCATGTTGCGAGCCATGTTGTGTGCAATATCCAACATCAAGGGCCCTCCGACTCACACAATGCCCAAGCGACCCATGTTGCGACCCGTGTTGCGTGCAACATCCAACATCATGAGCCCTCCTCCCTCCTCCTCCTTGACACAACACCCAACATCACATGTCTGCAACATCGGAACTCAACATCCACAATATTGAAAATTAATGTTTGCAACATCCAATATCAGGGGCCCTCCTCCCTCCCGACACAACACCCAACATCACATGTCTGCAATATCATCCGCAACATCGAAACTCAATGTAATATCAAAAATATTTAGATCTAATTTTGAAACATTCACATGGAACACTCGCAACATGTCGAGAATACGTATGCAACATGGTCACAACGATCGCAACATGAACGACAAACGATTGCATCATGAATGCGACTAATTGCAACATGCCAAAAATATTGTTGCAACACCAATATACAATGATTGCAACATTCTAAAAAGCAATGAATATTGTTGCAACACCAATATACAATGATTGTAACATTCTAAAAAGCAATGCAGCGAGGAAGAGGAAGGACCAGGACCCGTCCACTTCTAACGCTGGGAAGATGACTCGCAAGTCGCAACATGGCTCCGTCCGACACATTACTGTAGGTTCTTTTACTTCTTCCCTTCGTTTTTCCCCCTTTGGTTTCCTTGTAAGTATTTCATACCTCCTACTATTTTATTTATAAAATTTCAGGAGGCTTCCCTCGCCGTGTTTCAGTTAAGAAAAATACTTGGAAATTTCAGGGGGCTTCCCTCGCGTGCTTCAGTTAAAACAAAAACTCGGTTTTCAACACAAGTTCTGTAGCATTCAAGTTTTCTAAAACAGTGTACACGCATCCTTGGCCCAGCAGTGTGTTTGCATACACGCTAGAATTTCGTGGCAACATCAACACACGCACAGCGAATAAACCCACAAAGCCAATTAACTTGCATACAAAAACCTAACAAATGTCTGAAAAGTGCTGAGTTTGAAATTTTCTGCAGTTCTTCGGAGCAGGCTTAGAAAGGTCTATGCCTACCCGACCACAATCTGAGACCTATCCCTTCACTTGGCCAGGTCATTTTTTATGCCCTGTAGCATCTCCTATTCCTTGTGTGCTACCTTTTTCTTCTTGATCGCGCGCTCGCGTCTCTCTTCTTCCTGAATCAGGCGGAGCTGCTCCTCATCCTCTTTCCTTGCAAGTGCCGCGCTGAATATGAATGCAAAAAAAGTCAAAAATTATGCGAATTAAAACTAACCTAAGGTGCTGCTGCAGACATTACATTCTGATTTCCTAAGTCTGACTTATGCAACTGAAACAAAAACAGTTTTTCATGTGTAAATGGGGATGAAATTAAAGGTTTCACCAAGGTATGCAACCAAGTACCTTCGTTTCTCTTCCCTCTCTATACTAGCAAAATCAGCTTCCATGTTAGGGTCATCTTCATCTCCGCCAGGAATAAATTTCCCAGGATCGTAGCTACAAATGAAGCCCAACACCAATTTAGATAAATTCATAATATGGAATGCCTAACAAAAAAACAATAATGAAAACATACTTGAACATTTTTCTGATAATGGATGAATAGTTTCCAATTCCATCATCTGATTTTCTTTTCACTGCACGCTTTTCCACTGGACGATGTGCCTGCAAACGTACAATGTTGAAACAAACGTCCTAAATGGTTGTATTGTACTAATAATAAAACGTCCTTTTGCATAGAATATGTACAGTAACAAGCTGTGTTAATGGCAAACAGTCTGTTACCTTGAGTTTTGAGGAAGGACTGAGCTGCTTTTGTTCTGATTTCAATCTCCCATGGAGCTTAGCCGACCCATTATGTCCAACACGCTGACCCTGTACAGATCCATCAGGCCTTCGACCTTGCAAGGACTGCTGACGGCCATTGCCTTGCGGCCTCTGACTCTGCAACTGATGTTGCATCCTCTGATTCTGGCATGCTAGCTGTTGCTGCCTCTTGCCAGGAACCGACGCCTGCGGCCTCTTGCTCTGTACTGATGGCTGTAGCTTTTGGCTATTGGAGGATGGCTTCGTCAACCCTGGAGTTTTCTTCTTCATGTTAGGCGGCTTGGACCCGTTTATACTATGGACACAAGCCTGAAAGGAAGCATGTTTTTTCGATGATAATCGGGCAGGCTGACCAGTGGGCGCCCTGCTCCCACCAGCAGAATTCATCGGCCTATTGTCAGATTGATCTTTTGTAGGTTGTAGAGCATCAGCGTCATCAGAGAAAAAAGATGAGTAATCTCGGTTCTCACGAAGTGCATCAACCTTTCTTTTCTCCTGTATATGTCAAAACATAAGTTTATAAATCAATATATGCAGAGGTCCGTACATTAAGCAGCATAATCAATCTTGTTTTAATTTCTTTTTACCTCACTAACAAACTTCGGCTTCTGCAGATTCTCAACTGTGCCAGGTCGCACCACCTTTGAAACCAACTGGCCGCCTTTCTGCAGGCAATTTTTCAAGATAATCATTGACAGTTCAGTGAGATAAAAACTATCAATGTAATTAAATGTGGTATTTACACGTACTCTGGATGGCACATTTTGTGGTTCTTTCATGATGGATGAGCACCCTTCTTCAATGACTCGGCGAGCAAGCACTGGCTTTGATGGACCAAAGAAGGTGCCATATCTACAAAAAGTTTGCCGTCAACTACAGGAATTGGAATATATATCCGAATGACTATTCCAAGGACACCTACCCGTCCTTCGCCGGTGGCATTATCGACTGATTCACAGATGATGAACAGCTAGCTTTGGAGGTGCCAGCAGCCATTGCAGCATTTTTCCTCCTAATTTCCTCCTTTAACTGCTCTCTCAGGCTAAGTATCTCTTGCTGCCCAACTGGAGCCTCCTCCTCCGGCTCCTCCTCAATCTCCTCTACTTGCTCAACATCCTCTTCCACATCCTCTTCAACTTCCTCTTCAGTGTCATCCTCCAACTCTGCTTGCCTCTGATGCTTATGCTTCGACATCTCAGCATCTTCTTCATCACTAGACACGATGAAATCACCGAGGCTGTCGTCGTCATCTTGATCAAAATACTCGTTCTCAAATTGCTGCAGGAGGCACCCATAAAGAATCAATAAAATCGGTCAGAAACAGTGTGATCATCTGCCAATGAACGGGAATAAGCGGCTAATTCTGGTAGCGGTATGATCATGATCGAAATTATTTATTTTATCCAAGATCGATTTTATCTTACATTGGCTTCGTTGTCGAATTTGTTCGCCATCTGTTCACGATCCGGCTGATCGTACACAATTCAGAATACCTAAAACAAATTAGAGAGAGAACTTGCTGTGAGAATGCATGCATGGATGAAATCGATCTTGAACTCGATGAAAGCGTCGAGTTCGAACACAGAACAAAAGCAGCGGTTTTTTCCGCGTAATTAAGATGATACTATCAAGTTTGCACAGCAGAATCGAAGAACACATAAAAGAGGATTTCCGGAAAGGAAAGAAACGAACTCGGCGAAATCTCTAGCCCTAAACGCGCTCCGCCGCAGGACGAGTACGCGTGTGGATGAACCGGCGCAAGTTTTCCAGGCATGCGCGATCGAGGGAGAGAATTTCCTCACCTGAAGAGACCGCGATGCCCGCGCGCCGCGTGGAGATCTTGCTACGAAGTCGACGACGGTGCCGCGGTCGATCAGAAACAACCACGCCGTCTTCGCCGACTCGCCGAGGAGAAGGAGACAGCCACGATCCGGGAGAGTAACAAGGCGTGCGGGCGTGTGGGCGAGGGTGCGAGAGCCCTCCTGGTATATATAGCCGCCCGCGTCTTCCACGCGCGTGTGCGGGCGCCGGCGCACGTCCTCTTCCGCGGCCTCTCTCATCTCCGCCCCGCCCCGTCCCGTCCGCCTATAAGCAGAGATCGACCCCGTCTCCTCCTCCCCGCTGCTCGTCCCCGGCCACGGGCCACACCCCTGTTGCTGGGACGCGCGCGCGTGCGGGGATCATAGCGCCAAGCGAAGCCACCTCGCGATCACGCGCGGCGAGAGCGGCCGCCCGCGCGGAAGGCACGACGCGAACCCGAACCGCTCCCCCTTCCACCCGCGCCGCGGGCCACATGATGGGATGCGGACGGACGCGCGCGCCGTCTGGTCTCTGCCTCCCTGGAGGCAGTCCGAGCCGGCCGGTGAATACGGGGAGCCCCCTGCCGATCCAGCCATGGACCATGGTTTGGGGGCGAGTTGGGAGATTGGAAGGAGAGGAGGTAGAAGCGGATCGATCTCGGTGGATTGGAGGAATCCGCGGATTGAACGGTAAAGCTGGCTGAGATTGTGAGATCGGAATCGGATGTGCTTCCGAATTTATCCCAACTTTATTACTGGAAAAGTATTGGTGACGGTTATTAACCGGAGTACTAGGTCGGTTGGATTTCTTGGTAATGGATTCGGATCCGGCGGCGTAAATTCCGGCGACGTGGCGCAATACCTGGGGCAATTACTTGAGAGAGAATAGGGAGATTGTTTTGAAGTTTTCAAGCGTTCTACCTTTATTAAGCAACTCTTAAATATAGCCAGATACGAAATTCACGGCCATTCATGACGGGTCCCGTGCGTGCTGCGCAATTGCTGCATGGTTTCGTATTCTACTGTCTCGTGGTTTTCGAAACCGAGTTTGAATTAAAAATTCATAGGTTCACTATTTTTCGACCGCAAACTTCAGTTCTGCATCAATCAGCTGAGTGAAGTTTGCATCATCAGCTGAAGGATAAGCACTCGGTTCATAAATTGAACATCTTGAGAATACATTGTGCGCATCAGCACTGCTGCAATTCATACTCGTCCATTGCCTGACAACACCGCAACGTAATGTATGATCCAGCTACACAAGCTACTACCTGATGACTAACTAAATTATTTGGGCAATTCAACAGCCCTGTTTGGATGCACTAGCTTAGCTAGAGTTAGAGTTAGATATTAACTCTAGCTCTAACTCAAAACTAACTCTAGCCAAAAAGATGTTTAGATGGAAGAGTTAGAATGATATTAAATGTACTTTCTCAATCATTAGGTGTGGGTGGAGGGAGAGAAAAAAGTCACTTTTAGTGGACCCAACATGAACTAATTAATAAGCACCTCTTGGGTGGGATAGTTTTTTGGGGTGGGTTAGATGCAAACTAACCCAATCTAACCCTCCTGTTTGGATACTTTTAGGCTAGTTGGTGCTAAACTAGCTGAAACTATCTAGCCCGTGGATCCACACAGGACCAACAGCACATTACAGAATGAATGGATGTGAACACGGCAATCTGCCAATGTAATCTGCACCTTCACGTGCTCGCACCTCTTCTTTGGTTAGCACATACACACAAAATTATTATCCCCATGAGAGGCAAGAAAACTCAAGCTGGTAGGGGGATCCATTGATCCCTCTGCATTTTCGTCACTGGTGACTGGCCATCTCACACTCTCACTGGGTTGGATTTCCACCGTAATCTTCACGGCTGGACACCTGAGTTATCATTCTTGACTGCCGAATCAACACCTGCATCATTCGGAGAAATTGTAGTCTGGCCTACCCCAGCAACTTGATTGTTTTCTCCAGCTGGAGCTGGCTCGGTGGGTTTCATAGGCACATCCTTCACAGGTTCGGCTGAAGGCTTCTCTAATGGTTTTACAGGCTCATCCTTTACGGGTCCAGCTGAAGGCTTCTCTGCTGGCTTCACGAGCTCTTCTGTCACAGGTCCAGCTGATGGCTTCTCTGATTGTTTTACAGGCTCGTCCTTCACAAGTCCTGCTGAGGGCTTCTCTGTTGGTTTCACAGGCTCAGATGTAGCACCAAGCTTGAGCCTCATATTCTTGGATAGTTCCATAACTCCCTTTATTTCTGAAATACAAGACATGAATTTGTATGTAAGATCAAGCCATGTCAACACAGTCTGAACAGAACATGAAACTTCTGGTGACTAATATGCACTATTTGAGTTTTAAGTTCGAGAAGCATCATTAAGACATTGAATCGACAAATTCCCCACCGAATATAGGTAAAATACATATTTTGTGATTACCAGTGCTGTGAAGAATGTATTTGGGATGACAAACATTGCTGAGTATTTAAAAGGTTATATTGCATTGAGTTCTGTAGATAGAAGATACTCCCTCCGTCCTCATTTAAGTGTCGCCGAAGAAGTAAAACGGTAACCAATGCAAAGTGCCAAATGACCCTGAACACCCCTACTCCATTAATGATTCAGTTTTGAACCGCATGTGGTGGTGAGAGGCGGAGGCTGAAGCATGCGTGTGGTGTCAGCTATGGCCTGTACGGTATTGCTAGGGAACGACACTTATTAGGGGACATAGCCCTGTAGCTCAAACGACTAATATATAGGGATGGAGGGAGCAGAACTTAGGATGTGCAATGGGCGTGATTGGTTCCTTGAGTCCCTCCGGCCTGGGTGAATATCAGAGCCAGGCTACCCAGAGCCACGTCCGGTGCATGCACCCTGCGTGATTGGTTTGCTGGCCGCTTTGAGCCAGGTGCGGCAGAGCTGTTGTTTGGTTGCATTGAATCTGGTCGTTGCTAGTCACTGACACACACGCTCTAGGCGTGTCCTCAAGTGGCCTTTTTGCACCTGCAGAGCCTGACTCTGGAGTTCGCGCAGGCATCCAAACACTGACAACTTGTATCCTGTCAGCCTGGTTGGCGCATATGCGCCCAACCAATCGCGCCCAATATGTCTATTCCATGTGTTTGCATGCAAGACTTTGGATACATATGCCATGTAATGTCAACTAATAGTAGGTAGAGATGTGAATGGGCTACGTATTACGATATGGAAGGCTCTTTAGTGGAATGAGGAGCAGAGTGATTTAAGCTAAGATTACATGTAACCGCATTAGTGGAAATGATGCTAGGAAATTAATACCATCAAGTTTGATCATGGCGTTCTGCCTGAAGAGACAAGACATAAGAGAAAGAGGATTGTGAATTGTGACCAAACTACTAAGCTTGATTGCTCAGGACTTGAAGATGCTAGCATAAAGAAAATATTTAACTGAAGGTCCCATGCCCATAGTCATAATAGAATCTTTTTATTCTACGACCTGACACCTGAGCAACTTGTAGGAGAATTCAGTTTAGTTTTAAACATTTAACTTGTCTTTCAACTTCTAATTGGCAGATTGCAACTCAGGGACCGTGGACCCATCTCATCTAAAAGTTAAAATGTAAAGTTGATTGTGCCCGTTCGTTCAAAAAAAATGTAAAGTTGATCAACCCCCCAGTTCCAATTATGCCATTAAATTCTTTTCCAATTAAATCACATTCTCCGCAATTCTCCCGACCAAGCTGGTGAGCGGTCAGCAACCCATTCAAAATCTCCCGCCCCTGGACATCTCTACCACTTCCACCACAATATGTGGCCTCACCATCATGAACATGCCACCATGATGCATACGCCCCAAGAATTTCCAAGTCCATATACAAGCAACCCAACACATCCCCGACACCCTGACTGAGTTTTAAGTTATACCTCTTGCCTAAACCAACCCAAGATCTGAGGCAAAGGCACAGCCTCACCAGCAACGAGGACAGCAATAGCAAGAGGATTAGCCAGCACGCAAGGCACAGGTGGTTCGAGGTATGCAAAGCCCATAAAAGGCTGTTCTTTCTGTTCTAAACTCCTAACCCTAGGTAGGCTTCATTTCCCTTCGATTGAACAACTAGTGTCATACTAACAAAACAGAAATTTAGGATTTAATTGTATACCTTTCAGGATCTCACGAGCAGCATCAGTGTTGCGGAAATCGGTAGCTTGGTAAACCTTCAATAAAAATACAAAGATTGGCCAATTCAGAATATAACAGCTTGAAAAATAAGTGAGTTCACTAAAATATTGTTCTATGGTCGTGTATCCTGGACTTCGCTCCAAATCCCAGCTTTCCAGAAGCATATTGCATATGCTAATGTGACTAACTCTGCCTTCACCACAAGAGCACATCCATCTAGTAGTAGAACTGAGTGCGAACCTGGACGAAGCGGACACGCAGGTCCGCGATGACGGCGCGGATCTTGTAGTAGTCGGAGGTGTGGAACCCCACCTCCTCGAGCTTCCTCTTCTTCGGGGCTGGGGCTGGGGCTGGGGTTGCCGCTGGCGCAGGTGCAGGAGCCGGGGGTGCCGCTGGCGCTGGTGCCGGGGGTGCCGCTGGCGCGTCGGGCTGAGGGGGAGGAGGAGAGACCTTTTGATCTGGTGCGCGTGCAGCCGCGGGCTCCGCCGACGGAGGAGGAGGCGGGGTGGCGGTATCGGCGGCGGCGGCGGTCGGAGCGGCCATGTTTGGGTGCGCGTGGGTGGGGGAAATGCTCAGGCCGAACTCAGAAGGCTCTCTTCCGGACTCTTTTTTTTCTTGAACAAGATCTGGACTCTGTTTTGTGGGGACGAGACCAACGGAGAGTGAGAGCCGACTGCCGGCCCGAGATGGTGCTGTGGTATCAGCGTCACGCTACCGAGCGGTGGCAGATTGGAATTTAACCCATCAAAATTCAAGAGGCCAACACGTTCCGAAGTATGTTTTCGAAGTACTATAGTATTGTAATATGGAGGCGGCTAAAATTCAGCAGGTTGTAATATGCGTTAGGGTACAGCCGACTGTATTTAGAAAAGTTGGATACCTGACGGTCTCCCTCCGCGTTCCCAGATACCTGACAGTCCCCCCTCTGCGTTACCCCCCACCCCACCCCCCGCGACCGCGGGTTTTTTGGCGGTAAAAAGTAGAGGTCCACGTCGGGGGCGCGTGCGCACACAAAATAGGCGCACACAGGGTGCGGCGGTGGATCCAGAAAAACAGGGGCACAGCAAAGCAAGAGGAAAAGTGCACAACATCCAGATCAACAGGTGCGTACAACCCAACATGAATCCTTTAGCGCATAGAAAATCAAGATGAACAAACGGGCAACAGACCAAGGATTCCAAACTAATTTGGCAGGATTTGGATCTAGAACCAGGATTCCAAACTAAATTGGCAGATTTTAGGTCTAGAACTAGGATTCCAACCTAGTGCATAGACACATCACAACAAAAGACGTATTCTCATCAGATTTTGGTTTTCTGCTTGCCTGTGTCATGTTGAATTCTTGTCAAACCTACCAATTGCATATGCACACTATCTCCAATAACGATTCTTGATCTGACTATATTTACCTTCCTCTCTATCTCACTGTATCTACCTTCCCTTTCCACCTAGCTGGCTGTATTTGGTCACTTGCCGATCTGCAAGATACCAATAGCAAATAATGTAGTTAGTGAATGCACTGAAAAAAGAACATGTGATCTGCATCATATTAGTGGGGAAGAAGAACAAGTAAATATGCAGCATGTTAACATATGAATCCGAAAAAAGAACATGTGAATCTGCAGCATGTTAACATGTGAATCTGCAGCATGCTAACATGTGAATGTGCAGCATGTTAACATGTAAAAAGAACTAATAGCAACTTTAGGCTGAAAAAAAGAACAACGCCATATAGTTAGCTAGATCAGTATACTAACATGATTTCATGTTTTTATTTCCCTGACTGGTAAAACTGAATTAAGTTTCAGGCAACTGTGTGTGAGCAATTTATATGATTTATATGGTAACAAAATTGGTGAGATTAGTATATCAACATGCCTTCTTGTTTTTAAATCTTTTGGCTGTATAATTAGTGACTGTTAATGACACTTGATACAATTTGTTATTTTAGGCACCATGGACTTGAACCAATTGCCTCCAGAGTATGACTATGATTTTATAGATGTTGAGGCTCAAATCCAGCCTTTTGTACTCAAGTAGAGCCGGCAGCTGCTGTTTTAGAGTCCAATTATTAACTTCGTGTCCCTTCTGGCAACAACAAGGTTCCTGGTGCTGACATGTTTGCTGAAGAAACAGGGTTGCATACTATGACTGAGGGTGATGAAGATCCTAATGACAATGTTGAAGATGTGTGGTGCACACCCCTGTACCATACATCGGGCAGACTTTTGCGACAAACGAGGAAGCAAAATCTTACTACAAGTGCTACGCGTCTGTCAGGTTCATCAAGGCAGCAGCGCAAAGTTATTTATGTCTGCAATAAAAAAGACCATGGTAGAAAAACTAAGGAAGAAGCAGTGAATGTTGAATCTGATGATGACAATCCTACTGGGACAGAATCTGAATCTGAAACTGATGTTGATGGAGAAGAGGTTAAGAAGAAGAAGATCGATGGCGGAAAGAAGAGGAAGAGAGAAAAGATGTTGCATACGGGATGCAAAGCGAGGATGGTTGTGAATCTCATAGATGAAAGATGGCATGTTACCTACTTTTTGGCTGAGCACAACCATGATGTAGTTGTCAAACCTTCTATGAAGAAATTCCGAAGACCTCACAAAGGAATACCACAACAGGAGAGGGAGTTTATTACCCTATTGCATGGATGCAACCTAACCTCCGGGCGCATAATGCAACTCATGAATGAGCTCTATGGTTCTGCTTAGGTTGTGCCATATGAAGGAAAGGACACCAACAACTTTAGGTCAAACATTAGGAGGACAAGGACAGAGAAGTACAAAGACATGCAGCAAGCCATAGACCGCTTTAGAGAGATACAGCAGGAAGATGCAAATTTCTTCTGCAAGGTGCAATTGGATGACAGGGACAGGGTGCAGAGCATCTTCTGGGTTAATAGTGTGGCAAGACAGTCATACATTGATCTGTGTCATGATTGTGTGTCCTTTGATGCTACCTACATGACCAACATGTATGACATGTCATTTGCTCCATTCATTGAAATTAATAAGCATGGGCAATCAATCCAGTTGGGGTGTGCCTTCCTAAGGGATGAGAAAAAAACCTAGATATGTGTGGCTGTTTCAAACATTCTTGTAGGCTATGAGGGGAAAGTCTCACATGAATATTATAACGGTTCAAGACGCTTCTATGAGATATGCCATTGCACTAGTGTTCTCTAATACTACTCATAGAAACTGCCGCTTCCACATTATGAACAAGTTTTCAGGCACGATAGGTCCGCTGCTTGATAGCAATGAAGAATTGAAGGATGATTTCAAAGAATGCATGAACCACACGGTGACTCCGGATGAATTTGACACAAACTGGGCTGCTATGCTCGACAAGTATGGTTTGCGGGACAATACCCATTTTCACCACTTGTATGTCCTTAGAAGCACTTTTGCCCCAGCGTTCTACATGCATTCATTTTTCCCATTCCTACAATCAACACAACGCAGCGAGGGTTTCAATGCAGTGTTGAAAAAATATGTGAACCCGAATATGTCAATACTCCATTTTGTTGAGCAATACCAGAAGATACAGTACAAAATTCTTGATGCTGAGGATGGTCAGGATTTTAGGACAGATGATAAAGAGATGCGAAGATAGTCTAAATTTCCTATAGAGCGGCATGCTGCCACTATCTACACAAAGAAACTGTTCTACAGATTTTCAGCTGAGTTTGAGAAATATGCAGAATATGATGTGAAGTAAGAAGACAACATCCACTATAGGCTGGTGCCTAATAACACACGTGTGTATGGCTATGGCAGGAGAGAATACATTGTGACGGCAATTGTGGAAGAGCAAAGTTACTTCTGCGAGTGTTGCAAGTTTGATAGAGATGGTATTCTTTGTTGCCATATTCTGAAGGTGTTTGTCACATTAGGAGTTAAAACCATTCCAGATAACTATATACTTGAGAGGTGGGTTCAGGAGCCACTCATGCCGCCGGTGGTGGTTGGTGATGCTGCTAATGTGTCTACTCAGCCGGACTTAGTAGCACGTGGTATGCCTTTAAGTGGGCGAAGGACTATGTGGTTCACAAATTTGTCTAAAGCTTTTGCAGGTTTGGCAGCAAAGGGTTGTATGTCTAGTGAAACATATAAAGTCACGCAGAATCATATAAAGATTATGCAGTATGAACTTATTGAGCTAAAGAAGAAAAGGAAATCCCGTAGGCAACGAGTGAACAGTGGGGCAGTGCCTGCATCTGCACCATCTACCTCTACCCTAGCTGCTGATGGACAGGTTGGGGGATCAAATACAGCTGTTGATGCCCATACCCAAGAAGGTAATCATCTTGTTGCTACTGATGCCCATACCCAAGACGTTTAAAAAAAAGATAATAACAAATTGTGTTTTAGGTGCTGTTGATGGTGAGGATGGCTTGCCACTTCAGGTGGAGAACCGGCCCAGGTCAAAATGTAAAGGGCGCAAAAAGGAGAAGAGGCTGAAGAAGGGAATGAATGCACAGTCTACTAAGCGAAAAAATAGGCGCAGCAAATGCAAGTCTACAGAGCATAACATTGCACGTTGCCCGAAGGCTGCAGAGGAGAGAGGGATTGACTTGGAGCTAGCTCCTGCTCAGTCAAAGGTGTAAAAGAAAAATAGAGAAAAAATAGTTCTGAATAATGTTAAGTTGCTGTTTGAAACAGGCGTTGTTGCTCACTTAGTAAATTAAGTTGTCTGAGTTTGCTGCAATCAGTACTAAAAAAGGCTGAAAAACTCACTTATAGGAGCTTATTATAGTAGCTTGTTGTAGATTATAGTTTGCTGAAAAACAGCAGCTCATATATAGATGCAGCTATCTGTGCACAAACATGTAGTGCAAAATAATCTTTGTAAAAGTTGATTTTTGCACTTATATAAACTAGATTGTGAAAACCATACAGTTTCATTGCTATGTGTGCTAAGTTGGTGTTGATTCAAGAGTTCCTACATATCTATTTCCCAATCAAGAATTTACTCTTCCACTTGGTGTCGTTTTCTTCGTGTGTAAACCACTTGTATGTGAGAAGCTTTCGGATATTGGGGATACCTTTGTAATTGAAATTGCAAACTTTGCGTCCATCCCAATGTTCAGCATGCATCAGCATGTGGAATCCACAATCGTGGCTGCAAAATGGATACGCAAAAAATATCAGATCATGATTGTTTGGTGTGGGTTTGACATGATAGGTGCAAATAAACACATCAGGGGGGTGCAGATCAGATTACGCTGCAGAAGAATAAGTGCCAACAAAACATCAGGGGTGGTGCAGACAAAAAAAAAGATTATTACTGCAGAAAGAATAAGTACCACACAAACTACTTCTATGTCTAGTATAGTTGTCTGATTAACATGATCCTACATGTGCTACGGATAAATGGCATTCCAAAAAATGTTATCATGGTAGACTTGCTGAGATGAAAAATTATGATTGAGAAATGTTGAACTGATAGAGAGGGAAAAGGTTGTACGTACTTGTTGTTCTGAGGTGGGACGCTGATAGAGACAATTTCGTAGTTTTCAATAACAACTTTTGATTCTGAGTAGAACTCACTCCAGAGATGCTCGATTGATTCCACTATTTCATCGCATCAAGTCCTTAGTGTCATGTCTTCAAGTGTTCTCATGGAGTCAAGCACTTCAAACCTCTTATTGCGTATGTTGAGCACCAAAAGGAAGTAGTGTCCAACATCACCAAAGTTTTTTGCCTTCATAGCCTGAAGAACAGAGAGCATGACCTACAAAATATGCTGCTATTTTAGAAAGAAAAAAATACAGATATTGCGAATAAAAAACAACACAGGGTGCTGAGTTTAAAAAATGTTGTATCTTACTAAACAAGAATGAAAACTAAAGTTAGCTTGCTGGACTGCTAAGTTGTTTATTTGCACCTATATTGTTGCTCATAAAAAATAATTATATTGCCTAATCAAATACATGTTGTTGCCTAAAAACCTTGCTGCAGTTGCCTAATTATGTTGACTAATTATATTGCCTAAGTTGCTTGTTATGAACCATATTATTGCTGATCAAGAACAATAAGATTGCCTGATTAAGTTGCCTAAGTTGATCAAGAACAATAAGATTGCATAAGTTGCTTGTTAGGAACCATATTATGTTGACTAATTAGAAAGAACCTCAGACTATTATAAAGTTAGAATGCATACCATTTGCCTGTGGTCAAGGTGGTTTGTGCCTTTGTTGAATAGACGCTTGATCTCTGCCCTGTCCAGGTCGCTAGACAAAAGGTATCGTTGTATAGTACAAGATTTAGATAGAAAAATGTTACTTAGATGAAAAAAGTTGTTGGTCAGGAGGTTTTGGACAAACCAAAAGAAAAAAAGTCATTTGTATAAGATGAAAAGCACTCACAGACAGGCGTAGAGGCATAATCCGTTTCACAGCATCCTGCCCTTAGGGTTGATTGCATATATGCCAACCTCTGCAACTGTGTTGATTAGATGTCCATTAGGCTTCACTGAATTTGCAAGCTCGTGCAAAAAAATGTGGACAGGTCAGAAATTGACAATTATCATCCTGTCGGTGCGAAGCATGGATCAAAAAATGAGATGGCAGCAAAATGGGGTTAGGAAAAAAACTGAAGATTTGCAAAATCAGGAATAGAGTGTGTGTGGGGGGGGAACACGTACTCCTTGCTCTTTGTGTCCCTTGATCTGGAAGGATTTCCATGAGTTTTGATGATAGCATCATAAAGCTGGCATACTTCATTGCTGCAGTGAAATAACTTTTGGTGGAGTATCAGCATATGGTGACTTCAGCGTAGCAGGCTTCCTTAGTCTCCTCATGGCTGCTGGTTGGAATGCTGGTGTCACAAATGAGTTTGCTGATAATGGTTCTTTTCCTTTTGCTGCTGTTGCTGCTTCTGGTGTTCTCCTTTGATCCTCTAATATTTCTACTGACTTCTCACTACTTCTTACTTCTCCATCCTTCTGGCTTGAGTTGATCCCGATTATGCTAGGTGCTGCGTTATTGCCATCTTGAGAGGTCTTCATCTTGAACTGCTTTATAGCATTTTCTTCTATTTTCCTTAACACCTCTTCTGTAATCCCATCAAAGTAACATGCAGACCCTGGTTCGTTGAGCCAGTCTTGGTTTGAGGGCTGTGTTGTAGGTGAGGATGGGTCTGTTTCTTCCACAAATTTCATTATGTCAATTTCAGGTGGGGTGAAATCTAGAGAGTTGCTCCTTGTAATTGGTGGTGCCTCCACTCCTCTTTGGCATGCATCATCAGCTGACTTACTCCTCTTGGGGATGCGCTCACTAGCTGATTTGCTGCTCTGGGGATCGATAGGGTGATCTGTTGAAGTTCCAGGTTCTCTCAGCCTTAACCTCGCCCTTCTGTCCTTGGCTATGGGTGCTGGAATTGTCTCCAAAGGGACAGGCTGAATCGTTTCCTTGAGCGTCCTTAGCCTTTTAATCAGCGGGATTTTATCGGCTTCATCTGAGTCATCTTGTTCATGTGGGTTGCTGGCTGCTGTATGCCTCTCACCTTGACCTTCAGGGAGGCCTTCCTCATTGCCCTCTGAAATGGGGTGCAGGTCCGTGCTGCTGTCATTCATAGACCTGCAACGCTTTGAACGTGGCTTGCTCGCTTCTGCATCACTAGAACTTGGCATGTTTTGCTTGCTAGTTTGTGCATCACTAGAACTTGGCATATTTTGCTTGCTGTGTTGTGCTTCTTCATCAACATCCTCTTCTTCTCCATCTGTTGCGTGTGGCTGCTCATCTCCTTCGCCTTCATCATCTTCATCTTCTTCGGAATCTGATTCTTCCCAATCATCTTTTAGCTCCTCCTCATCCAGTTGCTCTTCATAGTCAACATTTTCATCGTCTGGTTCTTCGTTTGAGATGGACCTTGTCCTCTTTGATCTCCTTAAACTAGGACCACTTGTACCTTGTGCTGCCTGCATTCCAACTGCACCAACTTCGTTGAGGAAAGATCCAAGCAAATCTGTCATCCCGCACAGCATTTTGCTTGCAGCTTCTGAAAGCTTTCTCACATCCTGCATGAGAAAAAAATGCATGAGCAACATGTCACATGATGGTGTGCTGATAAGAAATATAAAAAACAACCAAGTTTACCTGGACTGGCATTCCTCCAGGTACCTTTGAAGCCACAAATTGAAAGAGGTCTTCCATCCTAAATAAAAACTCATGGACAGTTGTATTAGATAACTGCTTGAGCTGAAAAAAACACAACATGATCAGACTTAAAAAAGAACCCACAAAAACTACGTTGGTATGTGTGCGTTGCTGCTCCATACCTTAAGTTTTCCAAATGATCCATCATTGTTGGTGTCTAGCTTGATAAGCTTATCCAATAGTTTTCATGACCATGCTGCTACTCTAGGAGTTGTATCTGGGATATGCAAGCTGGGAGCATCCAGTGCGTCTGCATACAGTATCTGTGTGGGCAGCAACAGAAGAAAGTAAGAAAAAAGTAGTAAGAACAAAAATAAAAGAGATAAATATTTCCAGAAAAAATATGTACAATTGGTTTTTAAAACCAACTGAATTGATGTCTAAAATGAACCTAATTGGAGAGTGTGCAGTGCTAAGTTGCTGAACACACAAATTAAGTTGATGACCACACAAATAAACATGTGTGTGAGAGTTGGTTTTTCAAACCAACTGAATTGATGCCTAAAATGAACCTAATTGGAGAGTCTGCAGTGCTAAGTTGCTGAACACACAAATTAAGTTACTGACCACACAAATAAACATGTGTGTGTGAGTTGGTTTTTAAAACCAACTGAATTGATGACTAAAATTATCCTAATTGGAGAGCCTACAGACCTAATTTGCTGACCAAACAAATATACAAGTGTGTGTAAGTTGGTTTTTAAAACCATCTGAATTGATGCATGAAAATGATTCTAATTGGACAACCTGCAATGCTAAGTTGTTTAAAAATAATTAATTGGATGCAGCATCAGGTATCGCAGAAAAAAGTAACTGAAAATCTCATTTAGGTACAAGAAACTGAATTTCTAGCTACCATGCAGAAAAAGGAACTCCCATGCAGTAGTCACTAACACATTTAGCTACATGAAACAGAATTTCTGCAATCACTACCTAGATACTGTAAAAAACAAACAAATACAAAAAGGGCAAAAAGAAACTACAGAATCTGAATCTTAATTTGAATTGAAGAAAACAATTGTATGGGGGCTGTCAATACTTACAACAAGCACGAGGATGCATCCCCTGAGAGATACTTTGTTGTTAAGTTTTGAACCACCATCCTTCAACTGATCTACAACAAATTGTGACCAATTTAGATGCTTGACACGATCCAAGTCAACTAGCTATGGGTAGCATCTCGGGCTTATTCCAAGGCTTGTTGGAGGGCACAGAAAGGTTGATACAACAATCATCAGGCATGACCTTAGAAAATTATCATTTGCTTCCTTGTTGTTCTTCACCCTTTCACAGATGGCCTCTATCCTAGGGGTTGTGCCATGAACAATGTTGTACTGATCATGAATGAATTTAATTGTTTCGGCTTGAAGTTCGTACTTCACTTCCTCTCCACTGTTTGACAACCCTAGTATAAGTGAAACAGCCTCTGCAGTCACTGAAATTCTGCCTCTCCCAGGTAGCACAAGCTCCATAGTTTCAGCATCAAAACATTCGACTATGAGCCACGTTGCAAACTCTGCAGGGATAGTGTGGCAGGCAATTTTGAGCAGCCCTCCAAATTTGGCACCTTCAATCAGCTCCCGCTGCTCTGGTGAGATATGTCCATATAGCTTGACAAGCCTAGAAGCTGATGCCCTAGTCCTCAGGCCCTACAAGAAATGGGCGCAAAAAAAAGAGAATGAGATGATCAAAAATAGATGGTGAACAAAGGAGAAGTTTATGATGGAGTAAAATAGCACCAGTTTGTATAGAACAGACATACCGCATTTGCTCCTGGCTGACGCCCCGAAATGTTCCTCTTTCTTCTAGGCATTGTCAACTTCAACAGCGAAGAAGAAATGCGCAGTCCATGTGTGTATGAAACAAAATGAAAAAAAGCAAAATCGGTTAGTACATGATTATAACAACAAAAAAAATATGAACTACAAACAATTCCTTGGCCTAACGATCGAGTGAACCATGTAGTGCCACCACACCGGGCGTTACAGAGCACGAGCGATATGGAAAAGATCGGCCATTCCCATTCCACTCTAGTGGATTTTTGTTGGCTATGCTTACATGGTACAAGCGATCGTTAGGCCAAGGAACAAAAAACCTTCATGCAGCAGAAAAAAGTATCGCCACTCACCTTTGTACCGTAGAGATCCCCCCTGCTCCTGCTCTGCCACTGAACCTTCGAGCCACTTCACCTTTTAGTGCACAAAAGTTAACCTTCAAGCCATGCAGGTCCCCCCCCCCCACCTCCCTCCCCCTCACTCAATCTTCTACCACCGAAACCTGAAGGCCAAAACATAGCAGATTATGACATAATTATACAGCGAAATAAAAATCATATACTGACCATGCCTGCTATACACTCATGCTCGTGATTCGCTAAAAGCTATATTGCAAATCTCCATTGAAAAAAGATGATATGGCAGAAAAAGAAAATGTAACCTAACACAGGACACCTAACCAGAAAAATCTCCATTGCATATGCACACTACCGGTTCGCATATATGTCTAGCATAACACCGAAAAATATAGCTGGATATCACACTATTTTACAGTGCTGACCTAACTGATAATGACAATTCAGTTGTGGCATTACATATTTTCTAGAGGGGCGGGGGGGGGGGGGATTGCTCTGTTTTTTTAGTACCTAGATCACTACTAATTCAAGTCCAATGAAAAAAATGAAAAGAGCAAAAAAATATACTCATTTGCTTAGTACAGTACTAATTGGTAACAAAAAATTCCAATGAAAAAATGAAAAGAGCAAAAAAATATACTCATTTGCTTAGTACAGTACTAATTGGTAACAAAAAAAATGTATTCATTTCCCTAATAAGAATTAGAAGCTTCATATATCAGCATACCATTTGTCTAATAAAAAATGTATTATACTACTGCAGTCATACCTTGTGTGCCGAAAAAAATAAAAAAACAAACAAATGATGCAGACCAGAAAGTGTAAAAAAGGAAGAACTATTTGTGGTATCAGAATAGCTAATTGGCTAGTTCAGTTGGCTAAAAAAAAATAAAGTGATGGTATGATAGGTTGGCTGATATGTGAAGTTTCAAGGGCAAACAAAAAATTTTGTATAGACAAATTCAGTTCCAGCAACTGCAGTTCAAGCATAGAATGTAATCTGAACTACATTAAAAAAGTGAAGGGTCCACTAATGAAAACTGGAGCTAGTGAACCAAAATGATATGATAAATCATGAACTAGTGGCAAACTGATTTGCTCTGCTAAAAAGTGCTGAAAATCAAAATTCAATGACTTGTTCTGTAACTTGTTAAAACCAGAGGGGCTTGAATCAGTCAGTATAACCCTAGATATCTAGTAAAAAATTCTGGATCCAAGCAAACAGTACAAATACAGCCCAGAAATGTTAAATCCCCATCAGCGTGTGGGGATCTACGACTATTGCTACAATTAAATCACTAGAAATGTTGGGGGAACCCCTGTGCTCCTCCTCTTCTATGAATCCTGCAACCCTAGTGAGAATCGCAAAGAAAAATCAAACGAAATACCCACTCTCCACCTCAAATCAGAACGCAAACACGCAATATACATGCAGCCGTCATCAGCGTGTGCGAATCTATGAGTATTACTACAGTTGAATCACCAGAAATGTTGGGGGGAGCCCATGTGCTCCTCCTCTTCTATGAATCCTGAAGCCCAAGTGAGAGTTGCAAAGAAAAATCAACCGAAATACCCCCTCCCCTCCCAAATCAGAACGCATCCATCGGCTTCTATGCACGAAAAAACTGAAGTAACAGACTAGGCTGCACTCACCTCCTTCCTTGCCTCTCGCACGCGCAGGATGTGGGAAGACCGGTGCGTCTCAAGTGCGGTTCCACGACGACGCCCCTTCCTCCGCAACCAAATCCTCAAGCCCCACTCGTGCTTCCTCGAACCCCCTCATGGTTCACCTCCGCCGCCGAAAATCCCTGTCGAACGAAATGAATCGAAATGCTCCTCCGTGCGTTTCCGCGAATGGTGGACGACCCGTGTCAGTGTAGTGTGCTCACCTCCGTGTGTTGTCGCCCTTGGATGTGTGCTTCCTCGCCCTGCAGGGTCGCCGGCGGCGGCGGGGGAAAAATCGTCGGAACGCGGAGAGGGAGAGGAACCCTAGAGCGAGAGGGGGAATGGGGAACGACGGCACGTTCGGCGTGACTCCCAATATTTTGAACAGTCACCTGACTTGTGGGCCCTGCGCGAGTGACTGCTCTCTGACTAGTTGGGCCCACGCGCGAGTAGAGTAAGTGGGAGCTCGGTCACTGCACGTGTGCGCGCCGCTGTAACGAACAGCTTCGTGACAGCCTACTGTCAACAAGTCATTGGGTTGTAGTATTTGTTTACTTCAAGAAAAAAAGTATTGTAATATTTGCCACCCTTTCTCAATCAAGGAAGTGACTTTTATATACGAGAAAAAAAGAACGATAATGCATTAATGCTAGTACGATGAGCTACCACCATTGAGCCATATCAGTCAACAGAACCTAGAGCATGAAGAATCCACGTATAGTAGTAGTCAAACATTTCATGAAGCAGAGCAGCCACAAATACTGGACGGAAGGTTTTTGACACGTTTTATTTTGAATGTTTTAGGTGGCTAATCCATTTGTCGAGTCAAAGAAAATGAAACTTTCTCATATTTGTGACTGAAATCCACTTATACATGTATTCACATCCTTAAATACATGACACTCAGGACACCGAACACTCACAACCTTAAACAGTACCGAAGCCACGAACAAAATCTTCCTATGACGAACTTGTGCTGTACCACTACTAATTTGTATAAGAAAAATATACATAGTCATCAAATATATATGAATATACAAGAGATTAGCTTGTGAATCATCCGTGCAGGTATGACGGCCGCCATGCCTTGCCAGACTGGTGGCTCCGCCACTAACCTTAAATGATATCAATATACACGCAACATAATTATGGTATGAAAACATAATTCATCAACGCTCAACGGGTTGGATTCTCTTTGATGTTCTCGTTGTTGAAACTCCTCCTGCACTTGAATGCATGTGGTTTCTCTTTGATGTCCTCGTTGAAACTCCTCTTGCACTTGAATGCATGTGGTTACTCCATGGAAAATAATTAAAACTCCGTACGCTGTATATATCTGCCATGTTCTTGCGTTCTGTTCTCTTGGCCGCTCCTTCTTCTCCATGGAGACGAGAGGAGTTCTCGAGCTTCTGTTGGTCAGCGCCGAGGGCCTCAAGCATGCTCATCATCACCCGCGGCGTCTGTAGTAGCCATCCTGCGTTTCATAAGCTGAAATGTCATCGGAGCACGTTAGGACTCATCGTGCAGCTCTTGTTTGCAGGATCAAAAAGGCATTACGTGACCATCGAGTGCGGTGGTAAAATCGTGAGCAGCAAAATCACCCAAGGTACGGACTACGAATTCCTGAATTACATGTATTTTTTCTATACTTAATTGCGTTCTTTTTTGAGCTGGAAAGCGGTAATTCGCTCGCTGCAGGTAGAGGTAAAAAGATTTGGTGGAACGAGAAGTTCAGATTCCCGCTGTCAGACGCCGAGTGCAGGGACCTGGAGAAGGTGACGCTGACGATCATGGAGATCGACAAGTTCGCCGAGGACGCCCCCGTCGGCGAAACGAAGTACGCCGCCGAGGGTCACAGCACAACGACGGCGAGCTCGATCGAATCCTACCCCGATCACCTGCAAAGATCGCGTGAAATTAACACTACTGCTCGTTTTCTGCAGGGTGCACGTCGGCGAGATCATCAGCGAGGGCAGCGAGCGGGAGTTCCTGCAGATGAAGCCGGCGCCGTACAACGTCGTGCTGGAGGACGGCACCTACAGGGGCGTCCTCAAGCTGGGCATCAAGTTCATCTCCAGCGTAAGCGCACGCGCGCGCCATCCGATCCCACATGGGGGCTCTGTGATCTGCATCTGACGGAGCGCGTTCTTTGCGGCGAAATGCAGGTGAGCCTGGGGCCATCCACGGACGGCGACGGCGTGCGGTGGTCGGTGCCGGCGGCGAGGCAGACGAGCGTCGTCGGGTACGGGTTGTTTCTGAGCTTCGCGTGCCCGAGCATCCCGTGGAGGCGGCTCTTCTTCTTCTGCAGCCGCTCCAGCGGCGGACAGAGCGGCGAGAAAGATATGTGACAAGTGAAAGATCCGTGGCTGCGAGGTGTGCCATTGCCACGAAGCATGTAACTTAGATCAAATCGAGTATAAAAAAACTTCGATCAAATCATCAAAACGATTTGGATTATTAGTAACTGTTGTAGCTATGAATTAGCAAATGTTTTAGTCAGATCTTCGCCATGAAAGTGTACCAAAAAGTTTATTTTCGATCAACATGGAGGATGCTCTAGCCTTTTTTTAAATGTCTCACCACCTCCTAGCCCACTTGCGCCGGGCACCTCCTACCTTTTGCTACCGCCTCTCACCACCTCCGGCCACCGTTGCGCCTGCCACCTTCGCCGGGTCAGCTTGCCGCTGCACGGCCTTCCTCTATGGCCGATGGTGAGCAACCTCACCCCGACCTAAACCTCTAACAATCCTGAAACTCTAATCTTGTCAGAATTGGAGAAGAAAGGATAATGGAGTGATGTGACAGGCAAGCAGAAGAAGTACAGACATACAGTAGATGGAAAACGTTCCGAAAATAAACGAATAATAGTTGCTAATTTTATCTATACTATAAGGAGCGAAAAAATTGAAAATCTTTCTCACCTAATTCGGACCGGCTTTACCTCTCACGCCGGACCCACCCGTAATCTAATTGCTAGACCGAAAAGGTAGAACAACCATAAAAATCGCAATTTAGAGAACGTTTCTGTCAAAAACTAAATTATTTTCTGACCCACGCTTCTCTTACCCACCCATCGTACCCATCAAAAAAGAATCAGGGTATCGGACGTAGACGTGGACGACGTCGGTCTCTCACAATGTACCCGTCTTGATGACTGCATGGACTTTTTTTTTATCTATCACACGAATGCACGTCTGGACTGGTTTCCTATTTGCTCATGTTCATATACACGGGGCTCTCATTAATATTTGAGTATACATCTGCGTCGCTTACCCTAAGCGGGAAATCACTAACCCAAACTACCTCTGGTGATGACTCTGAGTAAGACTCGCACATACCATAGCATATTAGCATCTGTAGTTGTGTCAATTAATTATAAACACACGTCCGTCAAATAAATTGTAGAGCACACCACCATAAGTGGTAGAAGAAATTATCCACAATGGCGCCACTCTTGGCACCACTCTTGGCACTGCTGCCGTCGATGGCGTCGCGGTGATAGGTGCAGATAGGGGCAGTGCCGCTGCTAGCAAGAAGACGAGGAGGGGTCGGAAGAGGAGGGGTGCCAATGACTGAAGGGTGTCCGAGGAAGACCGAGTTGACGGAAAGAAAGAGAAAATGAGATTAGTACGACTATACAACTCATGACATCTGCTTGTGAAAAATTTGAAATTACAAGAGGTAAAAGTAGTGGTGAGAGTGTTGTTACGGTATGTCCTATCTATGCTATATATAAAATATTTCTTATTAGATTTTTCATACAAATTTTATTATTTTTTTCTAAAACACGTGCGATACACCTTAGGGTAAAGGATGTGTTTGATTTAAGAAACATCTCTCTGGGTCAAACTGTGAAGAAGCCTAGCACCTTCATTGCAAGTATTTAGAGCCGTCCGATGCAAATCGAACGGCGCTCACGTGCTAGGAAGAACTGAACGGAGACGGGCGACCGGGCGAGGCACCGAAACTGCGGCGGCCGGGCGGCGTCTCGAAGACAGCTGGAGAGCGAACCAGCAGAGCTAGGAGAAGACATACGGAGATGCAGCTGGCGCGAGTCCATACTCCCACGACGGCATAAACCTCTCGCCATTAGAGTAGGAGGGGGAGGAGGAGAAGCCAACGGCAGCCCTTCTCCTCCTCGCCCCCGTGAAGCACGGCCCGCGACCTACGGAACGGGAGCTCGCTCGCTGTCATCACGAGGTGAGCTGCCTCCGATCCCAACTCGCGCAGTCGTACGCCTTGCAGAGTCGCAGTGCCCGCTCGGATTAAATCGGGTGGTCCTGTTAGCTCGCGTACGCTAGAGGAGTAGAGGATGAGACGCTCTTAGATTCGGAGCTTGTCGTGCTGTGCGAGCCAGCTACGCCGTCTTGCACGCACAGGGTGTTCGATGAAACGCCCCCCTAGATCAGGGTAGCTGGGGTTCGTAGTCTCGATGGGATTTTCGCTGATTCCTAAGCAATTAGATCCTATTGCAGCTACTGGGTTGCTTTCTGCTTGCTCGATTGTGTTGGTAGATTGCTTATGCTTGTGAGATTCGATCTTACTAGAGTGCTACCATACTGTGATGGCGTGTTCCTTCTTTCATGTCTGTTGTTGCATGATAAGCTTATTCTAGTTTGACAGTCATTTAAATGATTATGCTTAGTATGCTATAGTTATTGTTATTTCTTTGCCGTTTGAGAACTACTTCATTGCGCTTAGTGATCTTTGTCCATTTCTTGCCTCCTGCAGATCTCAAGCAACTGATTGGTTGAACATGTTCTTTTTATGATATACCACCTTACAAGCTAGTAAAAGATGAGTTCAACCCGTCGAGCTTCAAAAGCTGCAAAATCAACAATCAATTACCACCGGCTTTCATTAGATGAGCACCAATTATTTGAGCCAGATGCTTTAATTGCTAAGGACCGAGATGCCAATCATCAGCCAAGGCAAAGTCCTCAATCGGGCAGAACATATACTGATAGAAGATTGACCACTCCCCAGTTTGTATCAGCATTAACAGGGATCTGGAATCTTGTTGGCCAGTCTGAATCATCTGGTACAACTCAAAGACCTGGGAGCCATGGGATTTCAAGTAGGGATGACCCTGTGAGTTTTAGCAGCGATCAACAAGGACACATATTGGCACCTTGCTGTGTGGAAAGCTCAAGTGATCTGAGATCTCGAAACTGTTTGTCTACACCAAAATCTATTTATGAAGATCTTAGTTCAGTAAAGAAGATGTTAATGCTGACACCATTCAGTAGCTTTTTGGGTGCTTCATCCACATGGAGCCATATGCATTCCATCAGTAGGATTGGGGGTGCACATTATTTGCAATGTAGAAATATATACTCCATGCAAACTGAAAAGAAGGAAAAAACTGGGACTCCTCAAAGTATCAAAAGAAGCACATGTGAGGAAACTTATGCTCCTTCCACCAATATGGACATTGGGGATGATAACTATTCCAGTCAAACAAGAAGCACACCAGCTGAGCTATGTACTAGCTCAAATGAAAAGGCTAAAACTGCACATGATAGTGAAAGTTCTCCGCATGATACTGAATCCAATCTAGAGATTTTTCATGATGATCCTAATCATTCAGCTTCCTCAGTTCATCAAATAGAAATTGCCAAAGAGGGAAGGATAATGCCAGGAAATCAGATTTCCAGTAAGGCATGCATTGATGCTCAGCTGGACACATTGACCCACATGTCTTGTCTGGTTGCTGACGATGTTGTTCTTGATCCAGCAAATGCAGATCAATATGCCTATGGAGATGACATGTCTCCGCAGCATTCTGTCGATAAGTGGTCACATGAGCGTCAACCAACTTTGGAGCATCGATTTAATGGTGCTATTACCATAAACAGGCATGCTGTGGCAGGAGCCTTAGCTGGGACTGCAGTCAGTGTTTCTTTGCATCCACTTGATACAGTGAAGACCATAATTCAGGCTAACAGTTCTGGACAAAGTTCATTCTACCATACACTTAGGCGCACTCTTCTTGAGAGAGGTAAGTCCAACATTAGCAATTCCAACACAAACTTTATTCTGTCTACTCTCGCCCTTTGAGACATATCAATTGCTATATTTAGACTTTGCTAAATTTCTTGTGAAGGTGTTCTGGGATTGTACGGAGGACTTACTAGCAAACTTGCTTGTTCTGCACCCATTTCTGCAATTTATACCTTAACTTATGAAATTGTCAAGGGGGCTCTTCTTCCTGTTTTCCCAGAGGTGATTTGACCTTAGTTTCTTTTAATTATATATACGTGGTATATACTTCAATCTTGCTGTTAGCCTGTTACATTGACATCTGTGCAGGAATATCATTCAATTGCGCATTGTGCTGCTGGTGGTTGTTCTAGTATTGCAACATCCTTTGTTTTTACACCTAGCGAATGCATAAAACAACAGATGCAAGTAGGTTCTCAATATCAGAATTGCTGGTATGCAATCTTCCTTGACTCTTTCAGGGTTGTTCATTTATTTATTCCTTTATTTAGAAGCTTATTTTTAGAGCCTAATAAATAGTGATAGACAGAAACATACTAGTTTCATGTCATAACAAATGGTTGTGTATAGTATCTTCAAACGACTACTCCAGTAGGATGTCCTCATTTCATCATGGTCTAGTAAGTGTTTCATATGTCACCAGGAATGCTTTAGTAGGATGCCTTAAAAGGGGTGGGATTGCTTCATTATATGCTGGATGGGGTGCTGTTCTTTGCAGAAATATCCCACATTCCATAGTAAAGGTATCATTTTTTTAAAATGCCTGCATTCAAGTACAATAATTTGATTTTAACTTTCTCTGACAATTTGTTTTTGGTGTTTAATAAAAGAGCATAATCCTTTTTTTTAACTTGCAGTTTTATGCATATGAGCGTCTCAAGCAGTCTATTTTGAAATCAGCACCTGAAAATGCCAAGCTCAGTTCTGGCGCGACAGTTAGTTTCTGAACTTTACCTTGTTGGACCATTTTTTTTAAATGTTTAATTACTTAGAACTGAAGCACAACCTGTGCGTACTTCTGATTACCATCCTGCTTTGTTTGCCAATGCTGCAAAGAGAGAGTGCAGAGAAACCATTAGTAGCATAGGATGATTGAAGCATTCTACCATCTCAACTACAAAAGATCAAATTCAACCTTGAACCCCTTTTGGTTCATTGCAGCTTATATGCGGAGGTTTTGCTGGGTCAACTGCTGCTCTGTTTACAACTCCATTTGATGTTGTCAAGACACGAGTGCAATTACAGGTATTGCGACAAATGCATGTACTACGTTCCGAGTTAGTTTATCCAATAACTTCCGATTGTGATGTTTATCATATATTGTTGATTAATTTGATAATAGGATTGTAATCATTTGAAAGTAACACGATTCAGTTTCTAGGACATGTATACATTCGAAAGTAAACTGATGGTACCAGCAGAACTAATAATTTAATTTCCTTGTTTACTAGGCACTCAGCCCTGTTCGCAAGTATGATGGGGTTCTTCCTGCACTAAAAGAAATTTTTCTTCAAGAAGGCTTGCGTGGTCTTTACAGGTACAAACATCTACCAGAGGAATACCATGCTATTTCATTTGAGTTATTATTCATTCCTGTCAGAAGATCCTATTGAAGTATGCAAATTTTCAAGCAACTTGTTTTCTCACAGGGGTTTGACTCCAAGGCTGGCTATGTATATATCTCAAGGTGCTATATTCTTTACATCCTATGAGTTTCTGAAAACACTTATGTTTCCTGAACATAACATGGTGCAGCAGCGCCGGAACTAAAGAACTTGTATTGATTTGTCGATCTCATCAACTAACATCTAGGTGGTCTGACTTGAGGATTTAGTTGTAGCTACTGTGTCATCCAATTTTGTGTCTTGTTAACAAAGTTGTGTACATTATCTTTTCGGGTGACCTCAGATTTAGGCGATAGAAAATTTTTGTACCATCAGTAAAAGTGATAGCGGTGAAGTTCCCTTTCAGGGAACCTGTGAATGTGTCATGGTCTCATGGACTCATTGGTTCTGTATCTTAGTTTCTTACTGATACAGATGTCTTTAACATGAGGGAATCTATTGCTCAAAATCTGGTATAATATGTGGTTGCTAGCCTGTGATCATTTGTGGCACCCAGCATATAGCTTCCGACGTTATCAGAAATTTGGACGCTTGGAGAAATGTACGCCTGTCTTCTTCCATTTTGTACAGATTCGAATGCTTGGAGAAATGTATGTTCTCTTCCATTTGCATTAGCTGTTAAGACAAACAAGTGTAATAGGATATGCCACATCCAAATGATGCTATTGAATTTACCATCGGATGTACTTCCAAAGTTGTGTCAACTGAAAATGTTTCCAAAAGGCGACGGACAACTTTATGTATTAGAATTCTTATATCGATATGTGAAATGTCTAGATGACAGAGATATTACTATTTCTGAATTGTGAACACAGACACAGAGTCTACGAAATGCGCACTGAAACCCATTAGGAGAAAATCGTCTTCCATAGTTGATACAAGATACAACTTGCCATGAGCAATCACACAAAACATCTGTACAGAACATGCAAAACTAATGGGCCGGCAAGTGTTGCCACATCTGTACAGAACATGCAAAACTAATGAGCCGGCAAGTGTTGCCTCCCTACCACCATGATATACACAGTAAAAAAGGGTTGAGCAAAAGCTCACTCTAAACTCTCCTGCAGCATCTGTACTATGTCAAGAATTCACCGACAGAGACGGATAAAGAATTCACCGGCGATCGCTGTGGTTGTCTGGATTATCAGCCATCAGCTAATGGTACTTTTCTCTCATAACAAATCGGCATCAGTCACCAACCAGCCAGCAGTAATTTTCTCTCAGCACAAATTAGCACTAGCCACCAGCCATCCGAACAGGTTGGATATCACAGGCACTCCTGGGAGCCGGCGCGCCACGCGGCCGCGTACCTGGCCAGGAAGTCGGGCTTGCGCTCGCAGATCTTCCCGTCGTCGTCGAAGTTGCAGTTCTTATTAGATGCTTATAGTGCATTATGTCCTATAATAAGATTGGGCTGATTATGCATATTCTTGTTCACACTAGTTTTTATTAGATCTAGGTGTACTATATGAGGATAAACTTATATGATTTCCAACAACAGAACACTTTTATCTTGTTCTCTATGTTTGGAAGCTCAACTGCCCGTACCTTTTTGTAATCAGAACCAGCTATACCTTTTTTTTAATTGGAACTGCCTTTTTATAATATCTGTTTATTCCTGTGCCAACATGTGTTTGCATTTACTCTAGGACAATGCATTTTAGAAATGCATTGGTGAGTTCCCTTGCAAGTTGCAATGATGCAAATATTCTGCAATTTTACTCATTTTCCCTCTGCATTTATTTATTACTTATGCAATCCTAATAGATTTCTCATGTTCCAGCATTTGAAAGGAAATACTACACAAAACTACAGAAGTGCATGCCGGTGAATTCTACACAAAACAAATGAAGTTTGTGAGCGTCGCAAGCCTCTGGAGAGTTAGACCTAGCGCTATAGGAAATGCCATCAATCTGGGCACAGTTTTGATCAATCCGAATTAGATATACCAAATGAGAGTATGATCAGCATTTTTTGAAGATATGTTACAACCTCATGTGCTGTTGGAAAATGTACCAAAAAAGTTGAAAACAAATATTCCCAGTTTCATGTGTACTTTCCAACCTCATAATGATCCAGCTTCTAATACGTTTAATGGTGGTGTGCGTTTTAATGGGTTTAAGTGGTTCTTTAATGAGTTGTGGTGCTTGGAAATGGTTATATGAGTACGAGGAAAATACTGTCTAAAAGTGTTAGATTTAAATTATAAGTTACTTTGATGGTGGTTTGATTTTTTTTTTTTAAGAAACATGGTGGTTTGAATTTTGAAATTGACCTTTTGTAATAAAAAAAAGTCTCCGTGAAGGAGTCCGGGATGAGGACAGAATTAAAATATTAAAACTTGTCATTTCCTAATTCTCTCTCATCCTTAGCAGTCTGTCACCCCTGACAAGCCTACATGATATAGGCTTGTAAGCCTATTTCGGTCGGAGCCGTCCGGCGGGGATCCAACGGTCCTTAACACCGCCGCCCGGGCACACCGGCGCCGAAATGAATTTCCGAGCGGGTCGTAGTTGAGCCCGCCGGCGCTGAGGACGTACATCCGGTAGCGCCGGCGCGGCCAGCTCATCCGCCTGATGAGCCGCCTCCACAGCACCGCCAGGCCGAAGCCGAACCGGCCCCAGCAGGACGCCACGGCCGCGCTCGTGCGCCCGCACGCGTCCTCCATCTCGTCGACGTCGCGCCGGAGTTCGTCTGTGACGCGCGCGTGTCATGCGTGCGCCTGTGTTGGACGTGCAGTTGCCTGGGCTACGGGTTTCGATTTTTGGAGCCTGTGCTAGCCTACTACTAGTAGCAGTCGTGCTCAGTTAGCCGGCGCCGTGAACTCGACACGACACGGAACCACATAAAATTCCCTGCGGCACAACACGGATGCAGGATTGCGTTTATCTCGATTCGTGATGTAACGCTTGTGGCGTCGCGTTGGTGCTCCTGAACAGCACAAAAGTGAGCTTGTGGCGTCTGGTTATCGGACGCGGGCTGGGAAACCGCGCGCGCTTCGCTTGGTTTCGCTGCTCCCAAAAATGGCTTGGTCCAGTTGCAACTGCAAAACACGCTGAGCGTTGAAGCAGCGTTTTCAACTGAATTTCAGCTAAAAACAGTCAAAACAAATGAACCGAACCTACCTACTCGAACAGTCAAACTTGTTCAAACCTACGAACTCAACTGCTTCGCCAACCTCAGTTTAGCCCAAGAGTGGCCATGCATGAACCTCACCAAACTGCCTCTGCACCTATATGTCTCCCTCCCTCCGCCTCTGCGCAGATGCATCTCCATCTCCATTGCAGCAACCTTTGCATCCTTGGCACACTTGCGTCTCCATCTCCATTGCAGCAACGTTGCGAATGCATTCTCTCGATCAGAAATGGGTCCATCAAAAATCGCCCTCCTGCTCGTGCTCTGCTCCAAGCTGATTGCGGCCACACCATTGCACGACGACGACGGCACACTGTCGCCGCCGGGGGTGCAGGCCGGCCAGTTCGACGCGGTGCTGAACACGGGCAACATGGGCGAAGGCGTCGTCATCGGGGTGCTCGACGACGGCATCGACGCGGGGCACCCGTCGTTCGGCGGCGACGGGATGCCGCCGCCGCCTGCCAAGTGGCGGGGCCGGTGCCACCACGCCGGCGTCGCGGCCTGCAACAACAAGCTCGTCGGCGCGCGGGAGTTCACGCGGCACCTCCGCCGACACCCCGCCGGACGGGCGGCGAGGGCGGGCACGCACGGGACGCACGCGTCGAGCGTCGCGGCCGGCTCGCCCGTGCGCCGCGCCGACGGCGGCGGCGGCGCGGTGGTGTCCGGCGTGGCGCCGCGCGCGCACCTCGCGTTCTACCAGGTGTGCGCGGGGGCAGGGTGCTCGAGGGGCCCCATCATGCACGCCGTCGAGTCGGCGCTCGCGGACGGGGTCGACGTCCTCTCCATGTCGCTCGGAGACGACGACGCCGTCGGGTTCCACGAGGACCCTGTCGTCGCGGCCACGTTCTCGGCCGTCACGAGGGGCGTCTTCGTCTGCGCCGCGGCGGGCAACAAGGGCCCGGCGGCGGGGTCGGTCGCGAACGACGCGCCATGGATACTCACGGTCGGCGCAAGCTCGCAGAGCTCCGCTTACCCCACCAACGTCGCGGCGTTCTCTTCCCGAGGTCCGAGCCGCCACAACGGCGGCGTGATGAAGCCGGACATCGTGGGTCCTGGCGTCGACACCCTCGCAGCCGAGCCGCGGTCACGGCGCGGCCCAAGCTTCGCGCCCCTCTCCGGCACGTCCATGTCGGCGCCGCACCTCGCCGGCGTCGCGGCGCTGGTAAAGAGCGCGCACCCGACCTGGTCTCCCGCGGCCATCAAGTCCGCGATAATGACCACAGCCGACGCGTCGGTCACTGACGAGACAGGCGCGCCGGCGAGCTACTTCGCCATTGGCGCCGGGGTCGTCGACCCGGCCAAAGCCACCGACCCTGGCCTGGTCTACGACATCTCGCCGGAAGAGTACATCCCCTACCTCTGCGGATTGGGCTACACCGACGACCAAGTGAACCGGATCATATACCCTGCACCCGCCGTTCGCTGCGCCGAAATCGAGAGCACCGAGGCGAAAGATCTCAATACCCCATCGATCATGGTCGCGCTGGCGGCGGAAAGGCCGGCCGTGACGGTCAGGCGGACGGTGACCAACGTCGGAGCGGCCAGGTCGGTGTACCGGGTGGACGTGAGTGCGCCGGAGGGGGTCTCGGTCATGGTGACTCCTGGAGAATTGCAGTTCGACGAGGTGAACCAGAGGGCGACTTTTACTGTCACCGTGGAAAGAGCACCGGACAGCGCGTTGGCGTCTGAGGTTTTGGGCGCGCAGATCGCGTGGGTGTCAGAGGAGCATGTCGTTCGGAGTCCGATGTCCATTTCTGCTAGGTTCTGAATGACACTTTTAAAGTAGTTGTAAATCTCTTACTCTTAGAAACAATGTTTTTTTTTCTCGAATACGCAGGAGAGCTGCGCATCATTGTATTAAGCAGAGGTAAAATAAATACAAAATGCACCGTAGTGCGAAATCCTCATGCGGACTACTCACAAAAGAGACGTCCTAGTTTCCGCGCACCCGCGGCTATCCACAACCCTGTCTCCCCCTTGATTCTATCTAGGATGACCGACACGGTCGCGGGACGCCGATCAAACACTCTAGCGTTGCGCTCCTTCCAAATGAACCAAGCGACCATCATGAACAGCGATGCCGCGCCTTTCCTCTTCCTGGGTGTCTGTGCGGCTACGAGGTGCTCCCCCCATTGTCGGATTGTCTCAATTGCACCAAACGGGCAGGAGCAACGAGCCCAGGTGAAGGCCAGCCAGCAAACTTCCTTTGCAACCGGGCAATTGACCAGGAGATGTTCCGGCGTCTCAGGCAGCTGATCGCATAGGAGGCAGAGCTCATGAGCCTCCAAGCCGCGCCTGCGCCGTCGATCCGCCGTCCAAATTCTTCCTCTGAATGCCAACCATATGAAGAGCTTCACACACAACGGTGCCCATGACTTCCAAATTAGTTTGGCGCCTGGGCGTTCTGGCAGTTGCCGGTGTAGTAGCTGGTAAGCCGATCGTGCACTGTATCTTCCATCCGGTGTGCCCCATCCAGCGCACGATGTCCTCCTGATCGGGATTCAGTTGTATTTGCTCCAAGCGGTCCCAGAGGATCAAGTATTCGAAGATCGCTTCAACTGTTAGTCCACCAATTATATCCTGAACCCAGTTCCTGTCCGTCAGAGCTTGCTGCACCGTGCGCGTCTTCTTCACTCGCGGACCAACCAACGAAGTAAGGACGGGAGCGAGATCACCGATTGAATCACCATTCAGCCAGTTGTCGGTCCAGAACAACGTTTGCGCACCGTTGCCCAGTCATATCTCGATTGAGGCATCGAAGAGTTGCCGGACCTCTGGCTCGACCGCCATGGGTAGAGCAGCCCAAGCTTTGTCAGGTTCTGTACGCTGGAGCCATAGCCACCTTGTTCGCAGCGCAACTCCAGCAAGTCGTAGATCGATGACACCCAGGCCACCTTTGTTCGTAGGAACACAGATTGACTTCCATGCAACTAGGCATTTGCCACGAATGGAGCCGTCCCCGCCAGCCCATAGAAATTTCCTCCGGATTTTGTCGATCTCGTCGATCGCCCACGCCGGCAATTGGGCCGCCATCAGAGTGTAGGTCGGGATCGTGGAGAGCACTGCTTTGGTCAGGACCAGGCGGCCACTCTTGGGCATTAGCAGCCCTTTCCAGACAGGTAGCTTGGCCGCGACCTTGTCGACGATCGGCCTGATGAAGGATCGTGGGATTGCGCCAGTAGAGAGAGGAACGCCCAGGCATGTGATTAGGAATTGACTTATCTTGCACGGGAGCACCATCTGGAGTTGGGTTAAGAATTCGTCGGCGTCATGTATGGGGGTGATGCTGCATTTGGACAGATTAGTCCTCAAGCCAGTGGTGTCCCCAAAGATGGTTAGGATCCTGGCAATTGCCTGCGCTTCTGTCAAAGTCGGGGAGGCGAACAGGATAACGTCGTCTGCGTATAGACTGAATATCAGATAGATGAACATGAGTCACATGATTGGTTTTCTTCTGATCAGTTCCAACAGTTTGGTCATTTAGCAGGTCATGTGCCTGGATAGCCTTCATTTACGTTCCTGAGTCCTACAGTATCACAAGGGATCCATACATGTTACTTCTAAGCATGAGCTACGAAGTACATTGATGCCTTGATGGATCAATCATCAATTCATCAACGTTCTTGCATTCAAAAGTAAACGATCCATAGGTGACCACGGCATTTCCATGTCGGAATGCTAGAATGGTCTGTATGATTGCTGGTGATGCATTGAAACCTCAAGAATCCAGTTGGGTACGTATACTGGCGTCTGCAGAGAAATGTTGAGCAATGTGAGGTGCAGAACCCTCTTCCAATTCCTGCACGCGTGGAACTCAACTGAACATGTGGCCGCAAGCAAGCAACCTCAAATCCTGCTTACACTTGCTATATTAAGCTTATCCATCATTCCCATTAGGCACAGTGCCATTTTTAGGGCAATGAGCAATCTCCTCGCATTAAGCTAGACATCATCGGTTTCACCTAGGTTCGGTCTGTTCTTCAATGGATCCTCCGAATCCAATGCGCTTACCGGTGCTTCTCCGGCCCATCCGCATTGCCGTCTTCCTCCTCGCCTCGCTTCTGGTGACCGCCGCCGTCGCGCACAATGACCTCGGCCTGCACAAGAACTACCTCATCATCGTGCGCACGCCGTACGAGTACGACCGGAACCTGTTCAAAGACGTGTCGAGCTGGCACGCGTCGCTGCTCGCGTCCGTGTGCGACATGGCCGAGGAGGAGATGGACAAGGACCCCTCCGCCATGGCGCGCCTCATCTACTCCTACCGCCACGTTGTGAACGGCTTTGCGGCCCGCCTCACCGACGAGGAGGTGCGCGACATGGCCACCAGGGACTGGTTCGTCAAGGCCATGCCGGAGAAGACGTACAGGCTGATGACCACCCACACGCCGCAGATGCTCGGGCTCACCGGCGAAGCCTTCCAGGGCGGCCTGTGGAAGAGCAGCAACATGGGCGAGGGGATCATCATCGGCGTCCTCGACGACGGCATCAGGCCCGGGCACCCGTCGTTCGACGGGACGGGCATGAAGCCGCCGCCGGCCAGGTGGAAGGGCCGCTGCGACTTCAACAGCTCCGTGTGCAACAACAAGCTTATCGGCGCGCGGTCGTTCTACGAGTCGGCCAAGTGGAAGTGGCAGGGGATTGACGACCCGGTGCTGCCCGTCAGCGAGGGCTCGCATGGGACGCACACGGCGAGCACGGCGGCCGGCGCGTTCGTGCCGGGCGCGAACGTCATGGGCAACGGGTTCGGAACGGCCTCTGGCATGGCCCCCCGCGCGCACATCGCGCTCTACCAGGTGTGCTTCGAGGACAAGGGCTGCGACCGCGACGACATCCTGGCGGCGCTCGATGACGCCGTCGAGGAGGGCGTCGACGTGCTCTCGCTCTCGCTCGGCGATGACGAGGCCGGCGACTTCGCCTACGACCCCATCGCTCTCGGGGGCTACACCGCCATCATGAAAGGTGTCTTCGTCAGCGCGGCGGGTGGGAACCTGGGCCCGGACTTCGCGACGGTTGCCAACGAGGCGCCGTGGCTGCTTACTGTGGCGGCAGCCACAACTGACCGGAGGTTCGTGGCCTCCGTAAAGCTTGGCAATGGGGTCGAGCTCGACGGGGAGTCCTTGTTCCAGTCCAAGGACTTCCTGGGCGTGCAGCGGCCGCTGGTAAGGGACCTCAGCGACGGCACGTGTTCTGACAAGAAGGTCCTTACGCCTGAGCACGTCGGCGGAAAGATCGTCGTTTGTGACGCCGGCGGCAACCTCACCTCCCTCGAGATGGGGGCCGCGCTACGGGAAGGCGGCGCGGTCGGCATGATCATCATCACCGTCGAGGAATTCGGCTCGGTGATCCAGCCCAAGGCCCACGCTCTCCCGGCTTCGCAGGTGACTTACGCGATGGGGCAGAAGATCAGGGCCTATATGAACTCCACGAACAACCCGACGGGCGAGCTGGTCTTCAAAGGAACCGTGCTCGGCAACCGCGACTCCCCGGTCGTGGCGGCGTTCTCGTCGCGCGGGCCGAGCAAGCAGAACCAGGGGATCCTCAAGCCCGACATCACCGGCCCCGGGGTGAACATTATCGCCGGCGTCCCCAAGCCGGCGGGGCTGATGACGCCTCCCAACCCACTGGCGGACAAGTTCGACATCCTGTCCGGCACGTCCATGGCCACGCCGCACCTCAGCGGGATCGCGGCGGTGATGAAGAGGGCGCACCCGACGTGGACGCCGGCGGCGATCAAGTCGGCCCTGATAACGACGACCGACACGACGGACCGCAGCGGGAAGCCGATCGCGGCCCACGACGGGTCCCCCGCCAACCTGTTCACGGTGGGCGCCGGGTTCGTGAACCCGATGAAGGCCCTCCGGCCGGGGCTCGTGTACAACCTGACGGCGACGGACTACATCCCCTACCTGTGCGGGCTCAGGTACAGCGACGCCGAGATCAACTCGATCATCCACCCGCTGCCGCCGGTGTCGTGCGCGGGGATGCCGGCCGTGGAGCAGAAGGACCTCAACTACCCGTCCATCACCGCGTTCCTGGACCAGGAGCCCTACGTCGTGAACGTCAGCCGCGTGGTGACCAACGTCGGGCGCGCCAAGTCCGTGTACGCCGCCAAGGTGGAGGTGCCGGGGGAGCTGTCGGTGACGGTGACGCCGGACACGCTCCGGTTCAAGAAGGTGAACCAGGCGAAGAGGTTCACGGTCAGCATCAGGCCCGTGGGCGCGCCGAGGAAGACGGGGATCGCGGTGGGGCAGCTCAAGTGGGTCTCGCCCGAGAACGTGGTGAGCAGCCCGATCCTCGTGTCTTTCAAGAAGTTCGTCACGGATAACTCCACTACTGCTCATCTGCAGCATCGATGATCAGTTGATTAGATCCCGGCTGTTAATTACCTTGGATGTGATATGGGTTTGCAGCATAACAGATTCTCCTGTTTCCTCTTGATAATCGTGTCCTCTTTGTGTGCAGTGTACGTCTGTGTTTAGGTTGTAAATTAGCAATATAGTATGTAGTTGAGTTCCTTGTTTGTCACCTTAGATATTATACAATTTATCGATTGATTTTATCTTGCAGGTATATCTAATGATACTTCCGCCGTCATCAAATCTAAAAAAAAGTTTTGAGTTGAAAACCACATAATCCTAGTTAAATGTTGTCATTTGTTTTTGTAGGTTAACCTAATCTATACTGAGGAATCGAACTTACAAAATGCCATTTTGAAGTTGTCAATGCACCTACTTGATAGTGATCAGTTGAAAGCACATATAGCTCTTGTTCTGTTGTTCAAGAGCTAACCTATAGCAGAAAAGGAGGCAATATTGTATCAAACTTTTAGGAGGGTTCAAATTCGAAATACCACAGAAGTACTCAATTTTAATAAAGAGAAATGATCATACAGGTTCAGGGTTTGATCCCTATCGAAAATACTATTTTACCGCAATTTTTTTGTTGAAGTCTCTGAGGTCCTTGAGCCAAAATTTTGATGGAGCACACAGCACAGTGCCAAAGCACGTCCCCAGTTCGCTACTCACAAGACTGGAAGAGTGTCTCTGCCGATGCCGAAGGAGAGATTTCCTGCAGCCGGCCGGTCGGACGCGGGTCCTCAAGGCTTGACCGGAAGAACGCGCTTTTGCAGCCTATGCTGGCCTTCAATTCAGCGACAGTTTCTATCCAGTTTCAGGCAGCAGGACGACACTCGGGGCAGCCTATACTGGGCCAAATTCATTCACCGAAATGGCCCACGCGTTGACTTTGATAATTGGAATGGTCAAGTCTCCCGGTTCGGTCGGGCAGGCGGGGGGAGAACGCGCAATAGTACATTCTGTATGTTACGTGTGTGATTTGGAGCAACTCCTCACACGAATTTTTCTTTCCCAAACTCACCTTCTTCTCCAACTCCGGCGAGTTTAGGGTTCGGGGTTACCGGGGGAGGGGGGGGGCTGTCCCTGTCGGACCTAGAGGGAGGGCCGGCGGAGGTGGCGGTTCGCCGGGCGGCGAGGGTGTGCCGCCGGCCCGGGCGGGGGAGGCTGGCGGTTGGGGCCAGGGTCGGGCGGGGGCGCTTCACGACGTCGACCGGAGGTGGCGGCGGCGGCGGTTGGAGTTGGAGGCGACAGCGTCGACGGGATCCGGGGAAGGCGCCGGCGGCGGTGGGAGGGGCGGTGGGACGGGCTTGAGGCGGGGGCGGCCGACGCCGGCGGGGGTGGCGGCGGGGCTGGGCGGAGGGCGGGGCAGCGGGCAGGTGGGGTGGGGAGGAGATAAGGAAGGGAGGGAGGAGGGGTAAAAATAATAGATCTGAGGTGTAAAAAGTGGCAAAAATTCGTGTGAGGAGAAGTCCAAAATTGTGTAGGTGAGCTATAGACAGAACTTCTGAAATTCTCTCATATCCCTCGCCGTCGTATTTTACAATGTGGTTTCGTACCATTAAGGATTCTTCTAAAATACAATAATCATACGATCATTCTCAGAACTTGATCAAGGCATGCGTTGCTACCTTCTTCAACAAACGATCTTCAAGATCAGAAAATTCTGGCCGCGATTGGAGGACAATGATCGCCCCTCTCCTACGCGTAACGTGGCCATCTGTATAAAGTATAGACTACCGGGTTGTCTGCTTCCGTAGATGTCACTGATGCGCGCGTTCATCCTCGACACACTCAATTCATCATAGGATGAAAGAAAAAACAAATTCATCAAGTAATATACAACTCCAGAACTGGGACAGAGCCAATCCAAGAAGTCGGTATCCAACGGCGCCAAACAAGAAGATGCTCGGCAAATGTTAAAGAATTCAATTGGAGTTGACTTTGCCTTGGTCAGCAAGCAAATAACAAACCAATCCAAGCTAGTACACGAAATGGCAAGGAAGCATAAAGAGATTCATGCTACATATCCACAGATTTCCTGCACCCCAGCAGTCTCCGTTCCAAGAGCCAGCAGCAACTGGAACTGGGACGGGGAAGGATGGAGGGCGCCGGCGTTGCCGCGCACAGGCGGCGGGACACGTCGTCGTCGTCGCAGTACAGCTTGAGGACGTCGGTGAGCAGCGCCGCGGACATCATCGCCGGCGATGAGATCGAGGAGGCGAGCCCGCCGCCCGTGGAGGACAGGGTCTTCGTGGCAGTGCCCGAGGGAGTCAGACACGGGAAGAACACCCTTCTGTGGGCGCTGGAGAACCTTGCCAGGGACGGTGCAGGGATCGTCATCGCCCACGTCCACTGCCCCGCGCAGATGATCCCCATGAGTAAGCTTTCCTCGTTGTTTGGACGACTTTCTGATGAATTTCAGTTAGTATCCATGAATCTGAAAAAAATGGAGATGGTTTGTTGGCTCTGGTGGGAGATTGTTTACCTGCTCATTTTTGTTAGCTGGGCTGCCAAATTTGTTTTCACCTAGACAGTCCCCGAGTCTCTTAGAATAAAGCCCGGGAGGTTTTTTTCCTCACCAGTCCAAAAAGGCATTTCCATCTTCTGAATTTGTGCCGCACGGTTCATTTCTCTGAAAGCCTGAACAATTGATGATTGTTGGCCTGAAAAAACTACCGGAACTATTATGCATTGACAGAAACAGGCATACATGCTCTCAAGTCTCAAGTTTCAAGTCATGAAACTCACTAGTCTTTAGGACCTTAAAAATTTTCACTATGATTCAGTAAACAAAGCTTCCATGATGATATGTGCTTTTAAGAAGTTCAGACTTCACTGGATTGTTCTTATTATGTTATTTCAGTGGGGGCAAAAGTTCATCACACAACAGTGAATCCGCAACGGGTTAAAGATCATAGAAAGAAGGTGCGAGCAGAGGCCGAGGAGAAACTTGATGAGTATGTCAAGATGTGCACAAGGAAAAAGGTGCTCTTCCCCTACCTCTCTTATGCCATGAATAAAACTAATGAAACACCTGAACCACCTAGTACTGCATTCACATACAGGAGAATCAGTGAACACTCAAGTTTATTAAATGATAAATTGCTGCCAAATTACCTGTCATAGGTCAGCTGCGAGAAATTAATTATAGACAAAGAGGACGTTGCTAAAGGGCTTGAGGAGCTCATTGCCCTTCATGGCATCACCAAGCTTGTCATGGGAGCAGCTGCAGATAAACACCACTCAAAGTATGAATCCCACACCTGATGATTGTAGTTTCTTTCTCATGTTTTTTTGTGGTTTAAATCTGCAGAGCATCATCTAATTGAACATGTATTCCTTGTTAGCATAACACCTTAGTGTGTTTAAAATAAATACAGGAAACAAGAGAAAAATTTGGTCCTTCTACCTAACAAGCGTCTCTATTGTAGGAAAATGAATTCGCTTAAATCCAAGACGGCACTGAGACTGATGGAGGCAGCAGCCTCATCGTGTAAGATATGGTTTATCTGTAAAGGGCATCTCATATGCACCAGGTAAGATTAAGCCACGAAGGTTTTTACCTGCCTAAGAAGTAAATTATTTTGATATTACGTTAGTAACTTAGTATTGCAACTTCGCTAGTCTGTCTACCATAACACCTGAGGCTAAAGTTAGATGTGGTTATTTGAGAACTTTCTCGAATTTGACTGCATAACATCGCATTTATTCCATTATTAACATGACAATGGTAATCAAAATCATATCCTTGCAAAGGAATTAATGTCGCTAAAGTTCATTGGAAAAATACAAAATGAAAGGGGTTAATCTGACCTCTGAAGTCTGAAACCCTGCAGGGAAGCAAATACAACTGTTTTTGCGATACCAGCATCACCTGCATCCACAATTGCATCAAAGTCCTCAGTAACCAGTGTTGGTAGCCATCTGAGATCGGTGACAGTGAGTCACTCATATTCAGAGAGCGAGGTATCAAGCTCAAATGGAAGTCCAGGGCATGATCTGATAAGATCGAGAACAGAAGTAGGGCTGTATCCCTCTCTAGATGCCATCAGTACACTGTCTCGGCTATATGAATCCGATGGAAGGCCTAAAAGTACATCAAGGAGTTCTATAGATCCCTGGGGTGAATTTGGGAGCAGATCGCAAAATTCCTGGTCTGATCCATTGAGGAATGATGATGCAGTCGCTATCTCTGGATCAGCAGCAATGGCGCATCAGATGCAAGAACCTGACGATGAGAAATTTTCATCCCCTTCTCATGAGCTGGTAAGTATCACAAAGAAACATAAGAATGTCAAGTTAATAAAGACTCAGGTAATGAAGTATGACAGAGGACTGAATTAAGTTTGGTACCACACAGGAGAATCCAGGCGTTAATGCTAACATATACAATAGATTCACAGAGGCTCTTAGTGAAGCTGAACTTTCTAAGAAAGAAGCATATGAAGAATCAACCAGACGCCGAAGAGCTGAACGGGATATGATTTCAGCTCTTCAGAAGGTACAGTAAGTTTTATTTATTATTCATGATTGAGATTGCACATATTGAACCAACAAAATCATATGCTACTTCTACAGGCAGAAGAGATAGAAAACTTATATCAGCATGAGATCAGGGAGCGAAAAACAATTGAGGAAACGCTCGTGAGACAAGCACAGGAGATTGAAGAAATGAAAATGCAGCATCATGCCATCTCCAATGAATTGCATGATGTCAAGGAGCAGAAGCTTGCCCTAGAGCAACACATAACAGAGATGGCATCTGCTATCAAAGATCACGAAGAGAAGATGGTAGCGAACAAACACCTTCTCCATGTGCTGCAAACAGATAACGAGAAGCTGCAACAAGAGCGAGATGCAGCTGTAAGTGAAGCTGAAAGCTTGCGCCTGAAGAATGACCAGAAAATGGCAATGCTGTTGCCAGTTGAAACACTGAACACAGAGTTCTCTTACTTTGAGCTCCAACAAGCAACCCAAGGCTTCGACGAAGGACTTAAGATTGGTGAGGGTGGATTTGGAAGCGTCTACAAAGGTTTCCTCCGCAACACAACGGTTGCTATAAAGTTGTTGAATCCGCAAAGTATGCAAGGGCAGTCAGAATTCAACCAAGAGGTGAAGCAATTCTCCAGATCATTCGCATCACTTCACGCAATCAAATAGGAAGTCATGCCTGACCCTTAATGACACCATTGCAGGTTGCTGTCCTCGGTAGAGTGCGGCATCCAAACCTTGTTACACTGATTGGCGCGTGCCGGGAAGCATTCTGCCTGGTGTACGAATTCCTCCCCAACGGCAGCCTCGAGGACCGGCTCGCGTGCACCAACAACACGCCGCCACTGACATGGCAGGTGCGCACCAAGATCATCTGCGAGATGTGCTCGGCCCTGATCTTCCTCCACTCGAACCAGCCGCACCCGGTGGTCCACGGAGACCTGAAGCCGGGCAACATCCTCCTTGACACCAACTTCGTCAGCAAGCTGGGGGACTTCGGCATCTGCCGGCTCCTGAACCAGTCGAACACCGCCATGTCCAACGCCACCAAGTCCATCACCACAAAGCTCCACCGCACGACCACCCCAAAGGGGACTTTCGCGTACATGGACCCGGAGTTCCTGTCCACCGGCGAGCTCACGCCGCGGTCCGACGTGTACTCGTTCGGCATCATCATCCTGCGGCTCCTAACGGGGCGACCGCCGAAAAGGATCGCCGAGGTGGTAGAGGACGCGATGGAGCGTGGTGAGCTCCACGCCATCCTCGACCCCACCGCGGGGAGCTGGCCGTTCGTGCAGGCCAACCAGCTGGCGCACATCGGCCTGCGGTGCGCGGAGATGAGCCGGCGGCGGCGGCCGGACCTCGCGGGGGAGGTGTGGAAGGTGGTGGAGCCCCTGATGAAGGCCGCCTCGCTCACCGCCGGGCGGCTGTCGCTCGCGCGGCCGCTGGACGACGCCCACGCGCCGTCCTACTTCGTCTGCCCCATCTTCCAGGAGGTGATGACCGACCCCCACATCGCGGCGGACGGGTTCACGTACGAGGCCGAGGCCATCATCGGGTGGCTCGACAGCGGGCACGACACGTCGCCGATGACGAACCTGAAGCTCGAGCACTGCGAGCTGACCCCGAACAGGGCGCTCCGCTCGGCGATCCTCGAGTGGCAACAGCAGCTGCAGCAGCCTGCAGCACCGGACATGACCATGTTCTGAACCGGAATATTGGTGCGCGTCGTTGGAAACTTCATGTAACTGTAAATTGTGTGCGTATAGTTTAGAGATGCAGAATTCAGACTGAAAATTTAGTGGGGAAACTTTGTTCAAAGGAAAAATAAACAGTGAAATTTAGTGCCGTGGGTCATTTTAATGTTAATCGAAGTCAGTTGAAAATTGAGCATACCTCGCGGGAGAAATCAGATCCACCGGAGCAAGTGGAGGGCGAGGGGTGACGGCGGAAATGGCCACGGAGAAGAAGGCTATCGCACCAATGCAACAAAGATAGAGTTTGGGGAGCAGCAACTCAGCGGAGTACGGCGGCGGCGAGGGCGGGGCGCCGGTTGGCAAGTCGTCCGCGCCTCCGAAGGTAGGGCAGTGTGAGTGGGCCGACCACGCACGGTGGTTGTAGTTGTAAAAGAGGCGGCCCAATAAATTTTATTACGCCCGTTACGGCCTCTATTCAAAAAAATCCATCGTGGAGGTGGCCAATAAATAGAGCAGCTGCCATTCATTCTTCTTACCATTTACAATCTTCTAACGGGAATGCGAAACTAGACAAGTACTTATGCTATGCATGATTCTCCACTATAGCATTCTTAAATTGATCAGACGCAGGGTTTTTTCTGCCCCCCCCCCCCCTATATATATATAGGGGCGCCGGGAAGAACCCTAATTGCTAATCCTAATGCGACTTAGTGGTGAAGGAGAAAGATCCAATATGAAGGGCGGTGGGCTGCTGCACGTGATGATCTTCGCTATACTCTTTTGCTGCTGCCTACCATCGACAGAGTGTAAGTATCGATTGTTTTTGTTTCATCACTGAATTCACGATAGATGCTTTAATTTCTTTTCGGAAAAGAATTAATGATGCATGGCCTTTCAGGCTTGGATGTTGCAATTTTTTCCTGTACTTTTTAATTGAACTAGTAGTTTGTTGATTGGATCCGTAGGTTGAGCAGGTTGATACTAGAATTGTGAATCTTTTGTGTATATTCGCCAGAGCAGGTTGAGTAGTTTGTTGATTGGATACGTAGGTTGAGCAGGTTTAGTTGATACACTAGAATTATGTATGTACACCAGAAATTTCAAGGCTATCATGCAGTAATTTTTAAAAGTTTTATGGTTTGATGACCCAGAAATTTCAATGCTATCATGAGGTAATTTTTATAAGTTTTATGGTTTGATGACATTTATCAATATAGATGTTTGTAAGGACCGAGCCAGGTTGGATGGGATGGGGGCTCGTTCCCCTTCCCCTTCCTCCAGCCTCCCTCTTTCTCCTCTCCTTTTTTTCTTCTTCTTCCTCCTCCCATCTTCTTGAGCTCCACCCTCCCCACCGCCAACTCCGTCCCTGGATGTTTGGCTTTATAAGGGAAGACTAGGTGTTTGGTTGGTTCAAATGTAACGTAATCAGATTACGAGAGGTAATGGATTTCATTACATATATTTGGTTGGGATGTTTGTAATCAATTCACACTGTAATCAAATCCCTTATCTGAATAACATGTATACAAGCTTGTTAATACCCCTTCTCCCCCATCGTAATCAAATACATAACTCAACACACTCACACTGTAGTCTGATTACGTTATCAGAGTGCAACCAAACAAAAAGGATAATCACCCATTCCACCATTATTTACACTGTAATATGATTCCATTTGTGTTTACGTTACCTTAGCATGAATCAAACACTATCTATATTCGCTCTAACTTTTTTTTTACAGTTTGTCCATTTTGGATTACTAGGGTGCGGTGACATACTAATGAACTCCCAAATTGTTATAGCAGGTCGCCCGCAGGCGCCACCAGAGGTCGAAAGTACTATGGTGGTTCATGCTGATCATTCTGCATCACTAGATGATAACAAGTTATACCTGACATTTTGCATGCACGTGTGCTGCAACTATTTTGGCCATGGCTGGCAGGACTGCTACTGCTGTGGGAATAGAGATCGACCGGCGGATTGCCACGAGACGATGGATGAGTGCAAGGCCAAGTGCCCTGTGTGCAACCCTAAATGTCAGTGGCCCCCACACCCTCCGATCAATCGCGGATATGCCGATGCACGCGGCGAGTACTCAATTATGGTCGCGATACGGCCTTGTAAAAATTTAAATTAGAAATCTGTGTGTGTTGCTGAAGTCGTGGGGTATGGTACGTGCCAAATAACATACTCTTGCGTAGTATGATATACATGATTACAATCGCTAAATATACATGTGGGGTGTTTGAATCCTATAGCTATTTGTTTAGCTTTCTCATTTTTAGCCCAAATAGCTCAAACGTAGTCAAACATGTGGGTTATTTAAGAGTTATTTGCAACTAACTCACTCTAAAAAATTATCCTGCCAGGAGGTGCTAATTAAGCTATTTCGAGTGGAGCTCTCAAAATAGCTTTTGGCTACTTCTCCAAACACCCCCATGGTATGGATCGTGTGATATTCGTTTCCTCTATCTTCTGCTTTGTTTTATTTTTTTTCTACTTCCCGTAACGTTCTGATAAGAATTGTGCAAAATCAATGATCTGGCAAGTTCTGTCTGGAGAGAGATTTTGGTTATGAAAAAAAAAATCTTTGTTCTTTTCTCTGAAAGAAAAAGGAAAAAGGAAGAGTTCAAATCTCAGAAAAGGAAAACGGAAGAGTTCAAATCTCAGCATATTATTTTTGCGACAACACCAATGTTTTCATGTTTATTGAATATCTTCCTTTTTTCATCATAACGCACTACCTCCTGGAGTTTCAGAATTTTTGTTAGGCCATAATTAAAAGAGTAAAAAACTCGCGCGCGGCCGTTGGTCCACGCACGCTTGACGAGCCCACAAGATCCATGGTCGGGCCCACTTACGGCACGACGCCATGCGACGACTTTCCGAGATGGTCAAACATGCGGTTGAATGTTTCTCACAGTGGTTGCTTCTTGCTTCTGGTTCATGAATCATCACGCCAATTTGCAAAAAATCTAAAATTCCACTGGCTTGCAACGTAACGCCATGCGCGCGGTTGGTTTTCGGTTGGCCGTTCAACAAGTCGGCCACCTGGCCCACACGCAAACCATGGATCACGCCAGCATCAGCAAGCCACGTCTGTCTGAGCTCGCCATGCTCGCGCGTCCTGTGGCCGGCCAATGCGGGTGGAGGGAGAGTCTTGGGCTCTTTCTTGGCGCAACGTGGCGGTGACTTTTGGTTGTTAATTGGCGGGGTCAATGCAGCGAAACCGCGCCAACATTATCGCGCATTTGACCCGTCGCCCCGCCACGTCCCTTTCCTTTTGGTTCTGGCCTCTCCGATATTCCTCTACGGATAATACTACTACTACTACCAACTCACAGCACACGACACCACACACCGGGCTCCGATCCTGCGCTGATCGTCGTAGGGAGCAGCTAGCGAAGCGGCGGCAAATGGAGGAAGAGCACGAGGCGTGGGAGCAGCAGACGCTGTGGAGCGCACGGGGCAGCCCGGCCACCTCGTCGGCGGGCTCCCTGGCGGACGAGCCCGACGACGACAAGGTGTTCGTCGCGGTGCCCGAGGATGTCGGCGACGGGAGGAGCACCCTGCTGTGGGCACTGCACAACGTGGTCGGGGACGGTTCCAAGCTCGTGATCGTCCATGTCCATAACCCTGCTCGAGCGATCTCCACGAGTAAGTTGTCGATATCACTGCAGAACAAGGAAATTAGTGGTTAAACAGCTTGTGTTTTTTTTTTGGCGTGAAGAAAGGGAATGCTTGAATCTTGCATTTCTATGTTAAACAGCTTGTGTTTTCTATTATATTTCAGTGAGAGATAATAACACCAGCATGAAACCAGAAGAAATCAAGGAGTACAGGAAGCTGAAGCGAGCAAAGGCAGAGAAGAACCTGGATGCATATGTTCAAATAGCAAAACGCACAAGGGAAGACATAGAGGTACCATGTCCTGTATCATTTTATACCCTCATGAACTAACGGAAAGCCAGTAATTTCTACTGCTGCAGTGCTCAACACTAAATGAGCTTGATAAGATGAACGTGATATTTTTTTTCTCGAAAGACGTAAGAGAACTGCGCTTCATTGCATTAAGAAGAAAAAAAGGAGAGATCCCTTAAAGTACACAACACTAACAGACACCACACACACACTGACACACACACACAACCCCTGAGGCAACTTACAACAAATCATGATGTGTTTTACTATTCCAGGTTGCTTGTGAGAAAGTAATAATTGAGATGGATAATGTTGCTCAAGGACTTGAGGAACTCGTCATCCTTCATAACATCACCGAGCTTGTAATGGGAGCAGCTGCAGACCAACACTTCTCAAAGTATGGATCAAAGCTAACAAAATATAGTGTTTCCCGTTAACCTGCTTTCTAATTGGGAGCATACATAAGATGACTATGTACCTCCCTTCTGTGATTAATGAGGGTAACAGCATACTATTGAACTTAAGTACCTGAAATACTCATCAAAAGATTTATTTTTTGCTCTCCTTCAAGAAATGTGTTAGAAGTTAGCATGCTTAGAGCAAGAAGTAGTATGATCGCACATTCTAACAGATGTTCTCTAATTTTAGAGACATGAACACACCAAAGTCAAAGACAGCACTCAACCTTATGGAGACAGCAGCTCCATCATGCAAGATATGGTTTACTTGTAAAGGGCATTTGATATGTACCAGGTAAAGGACGAGGTACAATTGACACCAGCAATTTTGGTACTGTCAGGCTTTTATATCTACAAATAGTACATCCAAGTTAAACTCGGAGACTGTCCTTAACAAGAAATATAGTGAGCACTAATTTCAGTGCACTAGTGCTCCAAATGGCTGAAACTTTTTTTACCATGTTTATCAAAACTTACAGGGAAGCAACTGAAAGCCTTCCTGCAACACTTCCATCATCTGCAAGAAATGCACCAGTGACACCAGCATACAGCATATCAAGCCAAATGGGATCCATGGCACTCACTGAGTTAGAATATGAAGTATCAAGCTCCAAAGTATACACTTCAAGGTCATTGGTTGCAGCAGAAATGACAGATTGGGATTATCTTTTCGGAGGTGATAATCCTGAACACATATGGAATGATAATATGTCATTGCAAAATAATGTCTCTGGTTTTTTGGGCTCAAATATGCAAGCAGATAATTCTACGCTTACCAATAAAATATCCATATTAGCATAATGATGGCATGAGATATTGGAATTTAGTTTGCAAAGTGATCTAATATGAATTTTAGGCATCAATAGTGTTCGCAAATATATTCAAAACGTAACAACTTCTGTATTTTTTGTAGATTATACTCTTTACCTATGTTCAAAGTGATGATCCAAAAAAAAATTATTGGGTTAATAGTGGCGCATCAAGCCAAACCAACCATTTTTAGAACGTGAAAAGACAACCATGCTCATATGTGAAATGTGTCCAGAAAAAGAAACACTTTCTTATCCGAGCAAATAAAACTTGTTTTTAGCATGCAGTCCAATTTTGTTTTAATGGCAGTCATATTGGTTTTTCACTTCAATGATAACTCCAGATTGGGGAATGACAGTGTATGGATCATCAAGAATTGATGATGCTGCCAATTTCTCCGGAACTGATGCTCTACCTCCAATTATGGATGATACAAATGAACTAAAACCAGTTGTGCATTCTCCTACACAAGAATCTGATAATGTCTACTTGCTGCTAAAATCAGCATATAACCAGGTATGTACATTATTGTAAGTACTGTAAATGAGAACACTATCACTATGTATTAAGGTACCAAAATGAACTAAGACTTTTGCTGATGGTACCTTACAGGAAGATGAACCCAGTGTAGAAGAAATGTATGGGAAACTTCAAGATCGATGTAGTGAAGCTAAGCTGTTGCTGGATCAAGCTGATGATGAGTCTCATAAAATAGGCAAAGCTGAAAAGGACCTGTGTTCAGCACTTCAAAGAGTAAGATTCCATTTATGGTTTCATACTTTCATACTGGAGCTTGAAATATCTGTAAAGTAATTAAAATAGAACCTCGAACCATCATACTAAACAACGCAAACCACCAAAATCTCCTTGCAGATTAAAGAGTCTGAAGATTCATATCTTCAAGAGGTGAGCCAGAGAAAAGAAATTGAGAAGACGCTTGCTAGACAGAGGCTGCAGATTGACGAAATGAGAAGACAACAATGCACGTTATCTGATGAATTACAGGATTCAAAAAAGTACAACCTTATGCTTGAACAGCGTATAACACAAATTAAATCTGCTGCAAAAGATCACGTGAAAAAAATTACTGAATATTTTATAAAACAATCATCTGAGGAATATAAGAAATGCCAAAAGATCGAAATGGATCTGCTTTCGACACTTCAGAGAGTAAGCAATTTGTACCAGGAGTCTATGATTCAACTAAGGAAGCATGTGATACAAAATGTAAAGTATTCTTACAGGTTAAAGAGGTGGAGAGTTTGCTCCGAAATGAGAAGGCTCGGAGGGAATATATGGAAGAGAAGATAGCAAGGCAGAGGACAGAGATTGAAGAAATAAAGACACAACGAGATAAACTATATTACGACTTTCATGATGCAAAAGAGCAGAGGATCAGACTGGAACAAGTTGTAAGTTTGACAGTATGTTATTAAGATTCAGTGTGTTGTAGAAAATTGTTCAGAATATCTGACCGGTCTTTTGAAAAGGATGCGCCTGAAGAAACTAACAGAAGAAGAAAAGCGGAAAGAGATCTCCTCTCATATCTTCAAAGAGTAAGTTTTCTTCTTCCTTTCCTGCACCATCATGGTCTGTAATACAAAATGCAGGTCGTCACCAAAATGTTGAATGCTCGTACAGATTAAAGACCTGGAGAATCAGCAAATACGTCAGTTGAAAAAACAGGAAACAATGGAGGAGACAATTGCAAGACAGAAGGAAGAAATTCATGCAGCAAAAAGAAAGTTGCATGAGATACATGGCAAACATATGGCAGAGATCAAGTCTGTTGTGAAAGTCCATGAAGAGAAGCATGCAAACAGCAAACAGCTTCTCCAAGAGTTCCAGGTAAAGTATGACAAGTTACTGCATGAGAGAGACATTGCAGCTATAGAAGCCAAAGAGCTGCGCCAAAAGAACAAGCAAAGTGCCTCAGTGACAAATGAAACTCCATACACCGAGTTCTCATTTGTCGAGCTGCAGAAAACAACCAACGGATTTGATGCAGAATTTAAGATCAGCGAAGATGAATTTGCAAGCATCTATAAAGGTTTTATCCGCAACACAAATGTAGCAATAAAGTTGTTCCATCCACGAAGCTTAAAAGGGCAGGCAAAGTTTTATCAAGAGGTAATTGACATTACTTCCCTTTAATTCTGTAGCGCCCCTTTTCAGAATGAGCAGTGACATTCTTGTTCTACCTGGGCCATCACTCCTGCAGATTTCTGTCCTCAGCAGAGTCAGGCATCCTAATCTCGTCACACTGATAGGAGCATGCCCAGATGATTTCATGCTTGTGTACGAATATCTCCCAAATGGTAGCCTTGAGGACTGGCTCTCATGCAAGAAACACATGCCACCTCTGACATGGAAGGTGCGCACGAGGATCATTGGGGAGATATGCTCAGCTTTGGCCTTCATCCACTCACACAAGCCTCATCCAATTGTTCACGGTGATCTAAATCTGGGGAACATTCTCCTTGATGCCAACTTTGTCAGCAAGGTAGGAGACTTGGGCATCTGCCACCTTCTCAGACAACCCGACTTACCATCCACCAACCTGCAACATCACCCTACAAAGAACCATAAGGGAACATTTGACAATGGTGAATTCAAGTCAGCAAGAGAGCTCATGCTGTGGTCTGACGTGAACTCCTTCGGCATTATCATCCTTCGCCTACTGACAGGGAGATCACAGCAACAGATTGGTGAAATAGTGGAAGAAGCAATGGAGAAAGGGAACCTGCATTCCATTATTGACGCCTCTGCAGGAGACTGGCCATTGATGCAGGCCAACCAGATGGCACAGCTTGGGCTTAGATGCATCACTTTGAGCTGGGGACGCCAGCCAAATCTCGCAGGGGAAGTATGGGTGGTGATTGAGCAACTGATGAAAGCGGCTTGCCTGACCGCCGGGCCATCTCGATTTGCATCACCTTCAGATGCTCCCCCTCCATCACACTTCCTCTGTCCAATTTTTCAGGTTCGTGATAAATATATGCTGTATAAAACAAAAAAAACACGAACCAAAGCTTTGCGAATAGCAGTTTGCATACATGGGGCTGAAGCGTCTGAATTCTGAATTCACCCCTTTGTCTGATGCATGGTGGACAGGAGGTGATGAGTGATCCCCACATGGCGGCAGATGGGTTCACATACGAAGCCGAGGCAATCAGGGGATGGCTTGACGCAGCCGACACATCGCCGATGACAAACCTGCGACTTGCAAACCGCACGCTCACCCCAAACAAGGCGCTCCGTTCAGCAATTCTCGAATGGCAACAGCAACAGCACCAGCACCGGAGGTGACTCATTCACTGGATGCGGATGCAGCAGCTCATGCCAGATGCTTCATCCAGCTGTGAATAGTGTGAACAGGGTCTTGTACTGAGTTTTGTTCTAGTAGTATGCAAATTGGTGTAAGGAAAAGGGGAGATTTCAGGTGTTCAGGAGGCAGGAGCATGGCGCGTCTTGCAATAAGAAACCAACTGAACACTACCCGTGCAAATCTTACTATACCAAATCTAAGCGTGGAATCGGTTCCTCACCTGTCTTTGCGATCCGCGGACGGGGGCAAGGGTTGGTGGCGCCGCCAAGCGACCCCAGTCTAGTCGGAGTTTGGTGGTTCTCCCACCGGAACCGCCGGAATCCCCGTCGTCTGCTGGTCCATCGTCCAGAGGCCAAGAGTAATTGGAAAGTGGGAGGAGCTAGAGCCATAAGTGGCTCGGGACTCGGGAGCGAGCTGGAGGAAGGTACTGTGAGGGCCGATGGTGGCGGAGGACCGGAGGTGGAGAGGCGGAGGCGGAAGCGAAGCTAGCGGCGCCGGCGACCTTGCCGGTTACCGACCCCAAGAAATTGTAAATAGGACCCTAATTTGCATCGCGACTATTAATCACCATCCGAATATTTTGAGAATAAATCCAAGTTATTTTCATATAGACCTCTTATTTGGATCGTGATTAATAGTCGCTATCCAAAATTTTTTAGAAATACCTTGATTATTTCTATATACACCTCTATTTTGGATCGCGATCATTAGGATTTTTACACGAAGACCCTTTATTTTACATATACACTCCTGATTTGGATTGCACCAAATATTTGTATAAAGACCACGGTTATTTGCAAAGATATTCTCGGTCTCCGTCTCTCTCTGCTCCCAGGCTACACCAGCCAGCCGCGCCGCGCCCGGCGCCGTCGTTCTCCTCGCGTTTGCGTCATGGAGGGAACCGCAAACTCCCACCCTATCCATCCCTCCCCTCGCCTAAGCCCTAGTATTGTCCAGCTCTCTACTCCTCTGCGCGCTGCGCACCCGCGGCAATGCAGGAAGCACGCGCTCGGTTCGCCGGCATCCGAGCCACGCGATTGAGCTCACGCTGGAGCCGGGCAGGCAGGCACAGTGGCGGTGACATACACCATCCGCACCCACGGACCTGTTAGAAGATAGGTAATATTTTGGCATATTTTAATTCCATAATTAAATAGATATTTCATAGATATAACTATCGTGAGTGATATAAAGCATGTGCATGTGTTCATGTTTAAACAACTATTAAACATGAATATAAGAAACCGTATTAGTTTGAGGATGTACCCAGAAGCGGAGCAGGTGTCGGAGACACCCGATGCGCTGTTATCTGCTGGATCAGTCATGATCGTGGGCGGACCTTGCTTGAAGTAATCGTACGGAAGTCGATGCAGGAAGATGATCGCAGTGAAACCGGGAAGTAGTCGTACAGGGAGCGAGCAGTCGCGTGAAGACGCTCCCCAAAAACCTTATCACCCGCGTACCCCGAGCAGGATCTTCAGCAGCAGGACGAGGTTCCGGAGGCTCTGCTCTCGTCAACACCGTGCGCGCGGTGCAAGCGATGAGAATGCAAAAGCAAGAGCAGCGGACAGAGAGGGAGAAGGGAGAGGTCTCCTAAACAGGAATACCTGGGTTGTGAAAATTAGTGAGTAGAGAGGGAGGAGGAGGGCCTACTTATATAGGCAGGCGGAGGCGGAGGGGGTGCGCCCAGATCCAGATCTGGGACGCGGAGAGGACGCGGTAGGATGAACCTGGACGGTCGCGGTTAAGAAAACCAAATCACCATTAGGAATATGTCAAAGGATTATTCCCTTCCAACGGCAAAAAAGTGCTCCCGCCCCGCAACTCATCTCATCTCGTCTCGTCTGGACTCGACTCGACTCGACTTGACATGTCACGCCCACGGCCTCGGCCTCGGCCCGGCTCGGCGAGGCAAGCGAGCGCGCGCGCGTGTGGCACGCCTTTCTCCTTTATTCAACTTCACAAGAGATGTACCAAAGGTCTATCTCATAAGTCGAATAAAAGACTCCTCAATTACCCGTACGGTATTTCTCACTTTTCCCTAGCATTAAAACAATAGACTTTAATTCTTTAATTATTGAAATAAATGGCTCTAGGCCCATTTATTCTAACAATCCCCACCAAGAATTACAAGTCACATGGGAAATGCTCTCATTTTCCCTTTCTGTTTTTGATATACCAGTACTGCAGTGGAGACTGTTAAGTTGAACATCTACCAGGAACTCAGGTTACACTTATTTGCAACTGAATAATAGACTATGCCTTGAATTACCAGTTTTGTGCATCTAAGCTTGGCCCGAGCCCATTACTGATATTAGGCTGCACATAACATCCCCGCGAGTTGGAGCTTATGGGTCATACTCCGTGCCTCTTCATGAGTTTTCTAGAGATTACCCAAATCTCATAGACTATGACCAGTAGTCTGACTCATATAGGTGTGCTCCTCCAAGACATACTGTAGGACTATGTCTTTACTTCAAAGAAACAACTGTCTTGTTTCATGGAAGCCACTTGGAGCACATTAAGATATGCATACCAGCCTGCCATACAGTGTTGAAGAGAATTGCATCTTTCCAGGGATAGAGCCACTTCAAAGGTTCTCTTCTCTCAGTCAAACCATAGCTTGTTTCACCATCCTAATTCACGGGATCTCCGATCACATAGCACAGGTTACCACTATGAAAGGACACACGCGAGTCTCAAGCCCAGTTCCCTAGATGCATTATCTATCACAATACGTGACAGACCCTTTGTAAATTGATCTGCCAGGTTCTTAGCCGTATAGATGTAGTTCAGGGCTATAACACCGGTGTTTCTCAATTTCCTGACAGATTTCAACCGCCTCTTGACATGTCTGGATGACTTCATGTTGTCCTTTGAACTGTTCACCTTGACAATCACATTTTGATTATCACAGTTCATTAGAATTGTCGGTATCGGTTTCTCAACTACCGGCAAGTCCATAAGAAGTTCGCGGAGCCATTCGACCTCAACAGTGGCAGTATCTAATGCTGCGAGGTCTGCTTCCATTGTTGACCTCGTCAAGATGGTCTGCTTGCAAGACTTCCAGAAAACAGCGCCACCTCCAAGTGTGAACACATATCCACTTGTGGCCTTTAACTCATCAGCATCAGAAATCCAGTTTGCATCACTATATCCCTCCAAGACTTTGGGATCTCCGGAATAGTGAATTTCATAGTTCATTGTTCCTACTAGATAGCGCATCACCCTTTCAACAGCACGTCAGTGTTCACTGCCCGGGTTTGAAACAAACCGGCTCAATTTACTAACTGCATATGCGATGTCGGGCCTCGTGACGCTAGCCAGATACATCAAGGAACCAATGATCTGGGAGTATCTCAGCTGATCTACCATTATCCTTAAGTTCTTCTTAAGAACCAAGCTGGCGTCATAGGGAGTCGAGGCGGGTTTAGCATTGCTGTAGCGAAACCGACTCAGCATCTTCTCAACATAGTGAGTCTGTGATAGAGTCACCCCACCATTTTCTCCCTTGATTAGCTTTATGTTAAGGATAACATCAGCCTCTCCCAAGTCCTTCATCTCAAACTTTTGAGATACAAAGTCTTTGACTTCCTTGATCACATCAAGGCTCGTGCCAAAGATAAGTATGTCATCTACATACAAACATAAAATCACTCATTCGCCCCCACCATAGCGATAGTACACACATTTGTCGGCTTCGTTTGCAATAAAGCCAACAGAAGTCAAAGTTCTGTCGAACTTATCATGCCATTGCTTAGGTGTTTGCTTGAGGTCATAGAGAGACTTCATCGGCTTACACACCATTTTTTCTTGACCCTTTACTACATATCCGTCCGGCTGATCCATATAGATCTGCTCTTCCAACTCTCCGTTTAGGAAAGCTGTCTTAACATCCATCTGATGGACGAGAAGACTATGTGAGGCTGCCAGAGAAAGTAGTACTCTAATGGTAGTCAAACGAGCGACTGGTGAGTAAGTATCGAAGAAGTCTTCTCCTTCTTTCTGGGTGTAATCCTTAGCCACAAGTCTAGTCTTGTACTTATCAATAGTACCATCGGACCTAAACTTCTTTTTGAACACCCATTTGCATCCCACAGGCTTGCACCCATAGGGACGCTCAACGACCTCCCAAGTACCATTCGACATGATAGAGTCCATTTCACTCCTCACTGCTTCCTTCCAATAGTCAGCATCAAGTGAGGAGTAGGCCTTTGCAATGGTCTTAGGAGTGTCATCTATGAGGTATACGATGAAGTCATCTCCAAAGGTTTTCTCTGTCCTTTGTCTCTTGCTCCTCCTAGGAGCCTCATTGTTAACCTCCTCAGGATGCTCATTAAGTGTAGGCTCATTGAGTTCTATCGGCTCGGTGGAGTTGTCCTTCTCGACAGACTCTTGCCTAGATGAACTTGTTTCATCTCTCATTGGAAAAATATTCTCAAAGAATGTAGCGTCTCTAGACTCCATAATTGTGCCGACAAGCAAGTCAGGCACTCCAGATCTTACTACCAAGAATCTATATCCGACGCTGTGAAAAGCATACCCCAGAAAGACACAGTCCACCGTCTTTGGTCTAAGTTTACGTTTCTTGGTAATTGACACACTGACTTTGGCCAAGCAACCCCAAGTACGTAAGTATGAAAGAGTTAGCCTCTCCTTCTCCCATTCCTCGAATGGTGTTACTTCCTTATTCTTCGTAGGCACACGGTTCAGGACATGACAGGCTGTCAATATCGCCTCACCCCACCATTCCTTAGATAGTCCCGCGGTTTCTAACATGGCATTCACCAAGTCAGTCAGCGTGCGGTTCTTTCTTTCAGCAATCCCATTGGATTGGGGTGAATAGGGCGATGTCCTCTCATGAACAATACCATGTTCCTCACAGAATGAGTCAAAAGCATTTGAGAAGTATTCGCCACCTCGATCAGACCTTAAGTGTTTAATCTTTCTCTCAAGTTGATTTTCTACTTCAACTTTATAGTTCTTAAAGTAATGTAACGTTTCATCTTTTGATTTTAACAAGTAGATGTAACAAAATCTAGTGCTATCGTCTATCAAAGTCATGAAATATCTTTTACCGCTTTTTGTCAACACACCGTTCATTTCGCTCAGATCGGAATAAACTAATTCTAGAGGTGCCAAGTTTCTCGCCTCAGCAGCCTTTTGTGGCTTGCGAGTTTGTTTTGATTCAACACATACGTGGCACTTAGAATTTTTGACAGAGGTAAATTTTAGAATTAAACTCAAACTAGCTAAGCGCATCATACAACTAACATTAATATGACAAAGCCTTGAATGCCAAACATTTGATTCATCATTCATCACATGGTTCACAACATTATTATCATTCGATAAAGAAAAGCGGAACAAGCCTCCGCTATCATAGCCTTTTCCAACAAAGGTACCAAACTTCGAAATAATATATTTATTCGACTCGAAGACTAATTTAAACCTGTCTCTACATAGTAGAGACCCGCTAACTAGATTCTTCTTGATGGTAGGTACATGCTGCACATTCTTCAATTGTATGGTCTTCCCCGAAGTGAACTTCAGAGTGACCGTATCAGTACCAAGAACACGCGCATGGGCACCGTTCCCCATCAACAAGGATGTAGTCCCCCCGACTTGGTAAGAAGAAAACATAGAAATGTCAGCACATACATGAATATTAGCACCGGTGTCTATCCACCACTCTGGTGAAGAACATACTGAAAGAACAGTAGGTAAGAAATTACCGTACCCTGATGTTCCTCCACCTTCGCTAACAACTATGTTTGCTGTTTTGGGGGCCTTGCGATCTTTGCAATCCGAGCACTTTGCAGCAAAGTGATCCGGACTGACACATGTATAGCAAGCCCCCCGACTTTCTCTTCTTCTTGTCAGGCCCATCGGCTTGCCTAGCCTTGGGCGGGTTTTGTGAAGGCTTCTTCCTCTTGTTTTGGTTGTTCTGGAACTTAGGATTACCCCTCTGCACAAAGTTTGCGCTTGAGGGACCGGCTATTGCCTTTCCACGTGTGTCCTTTGCTCTCGTCTTCTCTTCAACATCAAGAGTCGCAACAAGATCATCAAAAGTGAATTCCTTTCTCTTGTGTTTTAGAGAGGTAGCAAAGTCCCTCCAAGACTGTGGCAGCTTAGCGATAATAACTCCAGCCACAAACTTGTCGGGCAACATACATGGGGCCTCTTTGCTGTAGTTTTCGAGCTCCTTAGCCAGCGCCTGTACTTCATGGGCCTATTCCACCACAGGACGGTCTTCAACTATCCTGTAGTCTAAGAACTGTTCCATTACGTACAGCTCACCGTCGGCGTCAGAGGTTCCGTATTGAGCCTCAAGAGCCTCCCAAATGTCCTTCCCCGTCTTGTAATGGAGATAGGTGTCCACCAGGTTGTCAACCAGAACGCTGATGACGGTACCTCGGAACAGATTATCATCTGAATTAAACTTTTCCCCCGAGATACCCTCGGGAGCTTTTCCGGTGATGATGTACATCACGTTCATGGCGGTGAGTCACAGGGTAGCCAACTCACGCCACCTCTTAAAGTTGGAACCATCGAAAGGTTTTGGCTTAATTGCATTCGCAAAGCTAGTGACACCAAACATATTCCTATCAACATAATAAGGTTTTTGGATTGTTAGAAGATATGCAATATTTTGACATATTTTAATTTCATAATTAAATAGATATTTCATAGATATAACTATCGTGAGTGATATAAAGCATGTGCATGTGTTCATGTTTAAACAAATTAAACATGAATATAAGAAACTGTATTAGTTTGAGGATGTACCCAGAAGCGGAGCGGGTGTCGGAGACACCCGATGCGCTGTTATCCACTGGATCAGTCATGATCGTGGGCGGACCTTCCTTGAAGTAGTCGTACGGAAGTCGATGCAGGAAGATGATCGCAGTGAAGCCGAAAAGTAGTCGTACAGGGAGCGAGCAGTCGCGTGAAGACGCTCCCCAAAAACCTTATCGCCCGCGTACCCCAAGCAGGATCTTCAGCAGCAGGACGAGGTTCTGGAGGTTCTGCTCTCGCCAACACCGTGCGCGCGGTGCAAGCGATGGGAATGCAAAAGCAAGAGCAGCAGACAGAGAGGGAGAAGGGAGAGGTCTCCTAAACAGGAGTACCTAGGTTGTGAAAATTGATGGATCTGGGACGCGTAGAGGACGCGGTGGGATGAACCGTCGCGGTTAAGGAAATCAAATCACCGTTGGGAATATGCCAAAGGATTATTCCCTTCCAACGGCAAAAAGGTGCTCCCGCCCCGCAACGCCCGGCTCGGCGAGGCAAGCGCGCACGCTCGTGTGGCACGCATTTCTCCTTTATTCAACTTCACAAGAGATGTACCAAAGGTTTACCTCATAAGTTGAATAAAAAACTCCTCAATTACCCGTACGGTATTTCTCACTTTTCCCTAGTATTAAAACAATAAACTTTAATTCTTTAATTATTGAAATAAATGGGTCTAAGCTCATTTATTCTAACATGACCTACCCACCAATCGATGGGGTGCTCTAGTGTTGTGCAATCTGACGATCTCTTCCAAGTTCGAATTAGATGCCGATTGAAAAAAAATGAATCGATTTCAATTTTAATCTCTTCGGAGTTTCAATTTCGCTGCCAATTTTGTCCGGAAAAAATGAAAAAAAAATTGCTTGAGTGATGGGAAAAGCCCAAGCACCAAGCGGAAGGATCTAGACGCCGTGGCCAAATCGTTGAGCGGTCGCATTCTATCAGCGATCATCAGCACAGAAAAAGCTTCCTTTCCTACTCCTATTTTCCGGACGGCTCGTCCCGTTTCCTCCCAGGATTAGCCGTATGCTGAAAAAAGAGCTCGTGCTGAACTTCGCCGAACGGCCAGCCACATTGAGAAGCTACGGAAGATACACACACGGCACGGGTCTGGCCAGAGCGTTTCCCTCCCATCGCGCGTCGCCGTCGCCGTCGCCGAGCACACGACTGTGCACGAGGGAGACAGGAGAGGGTCGACAGCGGGGCGCCAACGGAGAGGTCGTTCGTCCTCATGCTCGGGATCGAGAGAGGAGCGAACGAACCATCATCAATCATGTGTAGCATCGCCGGGATGGCGGGATGGACGGAGAATCGCAAATCATGCAGCAACGGCGGCAGGTTCGGCCGCCAACTCTTTCGGCTGGCACGCAGGGGCAGAGTGGCAGTGGACCCCTGGCATCTCAATTTCAGTTGCGCGAACAAAAAGAATCGACAGGTGTTTGTCGTGTGTCTTCGCCTGCATGGCATGTACACTTTGTATGCATTAGCATTGGATAAGGCCATAAGGGCATGCATATTCTGCGATCTTAACCCTGAAACCATGTTTGCATAAACTTGCAATTGAGGTTTTTTTTAAACACAGAAGAGCTGCCGATTTATATTAAATTAAAAAGAAGAAACAATGTTCAAACAGAATACAACAGAAATAACAACACCACCAGCCTTGCAATTGAGCTTATCACATGAGCTAGCCTTTTTCTGCTTTTTTTTTTGTTGGGTGGACAAAGTTGATAGTTGAGTCCATAGCATAGACCGTAGTGATTAGTGAATTGGAATATTTGGTGGCAGGCAGGGGTTCGAGGGAATGAAGGTGAGCCAGTCATTAGCATGACCGAACGACCAGTCACCCACCGCCCCAAGCATGTCAGCCAAGCAGTGGTTGGGCTTTTTGCCACTAAGCTAACCTTTTCGTATTCTAATGAAGGAGTGGATTTCATCAGTCCCTCCCATTTGCAGCCAATCATTCGAGCTCGGTCGGCTGGCCATATCCATTTCTTTTTTAAGAATCGCCATATCCAAATTCCGAGCACCATGGTTTCCACCAAGAGACTTTTAAAATATATAGCAGTGGAGGCAACGGGCCGGACAGGAGGGCGGCGGGGCTGACGACAACGGCGCGGTAGTTGGTGGTGGTGGCGCCGCCCGGCGGCCATCCGTGGTCAGGCGGGCGGCGGCACATGCACGGCCCGCGCGGCGGCTGGTAGTGTACGTGTGTGGCGCGCACGGCAGGGCCGGTGCTCACGCTTCTACGGCGGCGCCGTTGCATTGCGACGTGAGGGACTTGAGGAAACAGAGCCTGGTCTCATCCCTCCTCCTGCGGCGGCTCTGCACTTCTGCTTCCCGGAGATGTCCGATTACCAAAGGAGATCATTGTTATTAAAAGAAAAATATACCAAAAGGAGATGGTTGTTTTGTTATTTTGGTGCAGGTAGTTCTTCGTGTTTGATGCTTTTGGTTTGTTTTCATGTGCACGTCTAATTTGATGATTTAGCGTATCTCCACCTGCCTCGCTGACAGGTAGGTAGCCGCATACGGAGTACACTTGCATGTTGCAGTTAGGATGGATGGTGGTCTGATTTTTGAGCTGGAAGGGTTTGTGAATTTGTGATAGCTCAATAGCTGAAGGCAGTCTGACGTGGGCTGATCACCGAATCTCTTCTCTCATCTGGAAACCTTTGACATGCTATGTACTCACGCCACCATCAGATCAGAGAGGACGTGTGCCACATGAAAAGCCGTTAGTGGATGAAAAGCACAGCTGAAGAAAGAACTCTCCCTTCTCTTCTTCTGTGGCGACATTTCTTCATGAACTATTATTGTTCATGCGGGGCAAATTTCGCTTACTGTCATGCTTGGCATCACTGAAAATGACGTTTCTAATTGAGGTTTGTTAAAAAAAAAAAAGACGTTTCTAATTGAGGCTACTACAAATCCCAAGGGACGCAGCTTCCAGTCCTGTCCTGGAATCCCGGGCTTCTCGTCGTGCCCTGCCCCTGCCCCCACGCACGCTTCCGTCTGCAGGAGTGGAGCGGGACGATTGCCCCGTTGCCCCTCAATCATCAAGCGCGCTTCGGTGTAAAGATTCCCCGTCCATGGCTGTAGCAAGGCTGCATGGGATTTGTAGTACATTTGTTTGCAGTAGATTTACAGTACATTCTGCAGCACGGTCTGCAGGTTTTTGGTCCATGAGGGCTTTTTGACTCCGGAAAGGAGAAACAACACGCAGCATATGCCTTATATATTAAAAACAACATGCAGCATATGCATCATGGGATATATGAATATCTGATTGTATCAGGATATGTTTTATTTTTTAAAAAAAAGTATCAGAGGATATGGGCACGCTGTCAATTGTTCTACTGAAGATAACATTTCAGAACACCGTCCTTAATCCTTTTATGGGACAATGGCCTGGATTGTTTCCTCGGTAAGTTGGTGACCCATTGGGGTGATTTTTTTTTTTTTTTTTTTTTTTGCCCCGGTGATGCTTCCGGACAACCATACCGAACAACAAAGCAAGCAAAGAGGTTAGGTTCACGTTCCATCACTCATGCAGAAAAAAAGCGATGAATGAAATCATGCCCCGCTAGCACATGTTAAAAGCAACGACAGGAACAGTAAACTCTGTGTGCCGTAAGCTACTCCTACTCCCAGTAGTACTACGTGCAATTCACATCCTACTTTTATCAGTGTATCTGTTTGAAGCCGATGATGATCACATGCAGCACCACGCTTGAACAGTAAACAGAGAACAGCCACAAGTTTTTTTTAAAAAGAAAAAAAAAACTAATGATCGAACAGCCACAAGTGATAACAAAAAGGCAGAGGACAGTATTGCTGTAAAGAATTCGCAGCCGATGGACGCAAAACCACACGAATTTCTCAACAATTCCTTCCTTGCCGCGTCGCTGTCCTGCGTGGCGGTGGGCTGTGACGACCTTTGTTTCGATCAGTGCGCTCTGTGCGCTGCCCTTTGGCTTGGGATCCCGGACAGAGACAAGAGAATCCTTCGAAGTGAGGAAAAGCCTCACGGAGCCTAGCATGAGTGCAGCAAAAGAATATTGCAAGCAAGCATATCTCTTTAGTCTTTCCTACAGGAATTAAAAGAAACATATAGAGGGAAAAACCAATGAAATTTTTTAATCAAATATGAACCATTTCGTTCACCTAGACATCATCACCTTGGAATTTGGATAGACAATAAAAAATTTCTAACCCCATCCTTCTGTTCCATTTTTTTTGTCTCATTTCAATATTGGGTGTGTTTAGAAGCCCAACTTCCTCCAAAATTCACTATGCAAAAATGCCGGCACATGCATGGAGTACTAAATGTAGATGAAATCAAAAACTAATTACACAGTTTGGATGTACTTTGCGAGACGAATCTTTTGAGCCTAGTTAGGCCATGGTAGGACAATATTTACCACAAACAAACGAAAAGTACTACAGTGCTTTTCAGTTCGGAACAGTGCTTTTCAGCCCAAAATCTGTGCAAAATTCAGAATTTTGCGCTCCAATTCAGATAACTAAACACACCCATTGTGACAACCATTTTTCAAACTGGATAAGCCTGGAAATAATACTATACAAGTACAACGGGAGAAAACGGCATCTGACCAACTGCCAGTGGGTCCCACCACCCACTCCCGTGCTCGTCGCCACCTTCTCGTCTTCCCTTCCAGAACCACCTCCTCATCAGTGCCCTTCCCTCTGAAAAAACAAAGGAAAAAAAACCAGTGTCTTCCTCACTCACTCTCCACGCACTAGCCGTCCAGCTCTCCCCGAGCTCCCTGCACGCTGCCTGTGCCTTTATAATCCCCCCGTGGCCGGCCGTGCCACACCACCGCACAGACACACGCACACCGCTGCTTCAAGAAACCACCACCGAGGCTAACCGCGCAAGGGAAGAGAGGGATCAGATGGAGGGGAAGGAGGAGGATGTGCGCCTGGGCGCCAACAAGTACTCGGAGAGGCAGGCCATCGGGACGGCGGCGCAGGGCGGGGACGACAAGGACTACAAGGAGCCCCCGCCGGCGCCGCTGTTCGAGCCCGGGGAGCTCAAGTCCTGGTCCTTCTACCGCGCGGGCATCGCCGAGTTCGTCGCCACCTTCCTCTTCCTCTACATCACCATCCTCACCGTCATGGGCGTCTCCAAGTCCAACACCAAGTGCGCCACCGTCGGCATCCAGGGCATCGCCTGGTCCTTCGGAGGAATGATCTTCGCGCTTGTCTACTGCACCGCCGGCATCTCTGGTCAGCTCTCCTTCCTTCTTGCTGTCGCTTCAATTATTTCCATTGTTGACTTAATTTTACTGTAATTGCTGTACGAGATTTTTTTGCTTCGATTCGTGTCTTGACCCTTTTTGCTATGCGAACGGAACCCGTTCTTTAGCTTGCTTATCTCAGCAGTAATCCTCCATGGTAGTGACTTATTAGTAAAGCACGTACTAGTGTGCAATTCCGATATATTGCATCAAAGGAGTTTAGAATCCATGAGAAATAAACTTGTCTACAGTTAAAGTTATGAGACTTTCACAAGGCTACTATTGAATATACTGCTTTACAGTCAGTGACCCTTTTTATTTTTTGGGATAATACAGTCAGTGACCCTAAACAAGATGGAAACCAAGATGATTTTTGTTGTTTTAATTGAAATTAGTAGGTCAAAATATGTTAAATTTCTTATTTCTTGTTCAAACAGTAGCTTAAAATTCCGTGCCTTCGTCTTCTGTTTTTTATAAGTAATTCGCAGTTATCTGTCATCAGTATGGGGATTAGCAGGCCCCTGCTTAATTCTTTTTTCTTATGAAAGAAGCCAGATCTTAAGCCAGCTCCCTTTAGCTTTGTACTAATTTGTACGGCCTTTCTTGCACCTCGAGGGATTTGTCCTTATCGTGATAAATATATTTCTTTAGCATGTGCTGCTTGTTATTATGCAAAGGCATCCTCAACCGCAAGTGGTAGTTCATTTTTTATGCAGCACTTCATTCAGTCTCCTCAGCAGTGCTTCTCAAAGTTTAAAACGCAAAAGGCACCATTTTAATTAGTTGAGTGTCTACCCGCAAAAAAATTAAAAATAAAAACTGAATGTCTCGCTAGGCGCAAACAGAGACATGGAGTAAACTATAGGCAAAATTTGCTACATCAATTAACCTATAGTAGTCCTGAATAGTCCATATGGGCAATTAAACATGTATTGTTACGAATTTGTACTTCAGTACTTAAAATTTTTTACTCCTGTATTGTATATTGATTCTTAATCTCTGGTACCGCCTCTGAAAGTATCAAATTGTGAAGAAAAAAAAACGTTTGCTATATTGCTATTCTGCAAGCATATATATAAACCACAAAACGACTGCAACAATCAAGGGCACTACTAATGGTTGTACTTGCAAATGCAACAGGAGGCCACATCAACCCAGCTGTGACTTTCGGGCTGTTCTTGGCCAGGAAGCTGTCCCTGACTAGGGCCATCTTCTACATAATCATGCAATGCCTGGGTGCCATCTGTGGAGCTGGAGTGGTGAAGGGCTTCCAGCAGGGACTTTACATGGGCAATGGCGGTGGTGCCAACACCGTCGCCTCCGGCTACACCAAGGGATCAGGACTTGGTGCTGAGATCATTGGCACCTTCGTCCTGGTCTACACCGTGTTCTCGGCCACTGACGCCAAGAGGAACGCCAGGGACTCCCATGTTCCTGTAAGTACTGCTGCTGCTTGATTTCCCTAATTTGTTCAATTGTCGGAGTTCTTCGTCAATTAATTTAGCTTATCACATATATTTAGTCAACATTTGCAACTAAAATCTTAATCATATGACAGTGGTTGTGATTTGTGTTCTGAATTTATGATGCTCAACTTAATTAATATACCTCATACATTATGTAATTATTTATTGTCTTTGACATTAAGAAGCCATATGTAACTGGAATTTAGCTAATTTGTTCATCAATGCATCAGCTTTGTTTCAACAAATATGAGCTAATACTTACCATGAGATCTTATTTGGTGAAAACAGATCCTCGCCCCACTGCCAATTGGGTTCGCAGTGTTCCTGGTCCACCTTGCCACCATCCCCATTACTGGCACTGGCATCAACCCAGCTAGGAGCCTTGGCGCTGCCATCATCTACAACAGGGATCACGCCTGGAACGACCATGTGAGTGGAACCCCTCTTCAGTCCTCTTCTCACCCACTTTCCATTTCCAGTGGTTTTGTTACCTACTCGCACTGAAATATCTCCATCCAAAATTATCAGACATGCAATCACCACCTTTCCATTGTGCAACAAATATAGTGGCATGTTGTGGAAAGTCTATTCTAATTCTAACTAGGTTCTGTAATTTATTCTCACTCACTTAGTATTCTTTTTTGTTGCCAAACTACCGGTAATCATTCACTATCACCAAACTAAAATGATGCAGACATAGTGGCATGCCAATGCCAGGCATAACCTATAGGGAAAAGTCCGATTTACAACCTTGAACTAGCACACAAGTCTGGTTTTCAACCTTAAACTACAAAACCAGACATAAAAGGCCATCCAACTATCAAAACCGTGCAAGTTTCAACCTTTGAGTGGTTTTGGAGGTGGTTTTCCATTTTGTGAAAATGTTAAAAAAAATAGTTTCATCTAAAAAATCATAACTAATTCATTTTAAATCAGAAAAATATGGAACTTATACCCAAAGTTTTATAAAAATGTCACCTATCTATTGGTGAACTATTTGGAGTCATCTGCATCTTATTATTCATATTCCTAGTATTTTTAGAAAAAGCAATAAAAACTAGAAACTTGAACATATAATATTTAAAAAAACTCCAAATAGTGCACCAATAGATAGGTGACATTTTTATAAAACTTTGGGTATTAGTTCCATTCAGCTATAACTATATTGCTCTGTCCTCTGTGTTAGTCTTATCACAAAGGCTTGTCCCAATCCATGTAGCTGGCATGTGTTAATCTAAGCTATGTTTGGGATATGATATCATTCCGGTCCTTTGTTAACGTCGAAGAATTGATATAACATTCTTCCTGCTCCTATCATTGTTTGCAGTGGATCTTCTGGGTCGGCCCCTTCATCGGCGCTGCCCTGGCTGCCATCTACCACCAGGTGATCATCAGGGCCATCCCGTTCAAGAGCAGGTCTTAAGCTGCTGCCATCAGGCCCTGCACGCCGAGACATGCCAGTTCCGAAGAAGAACGAGCGTCTTCCTCTCTGATGTCTTGTGTGCCCACGCCTAGTATCTCTGTCGATTCCTCGTCTCCCTTCAGGGCTGCTGCGCTGTTCTGTTGTTGATCTGAACCCAGAACCTGTGTATTTCCGTACTATGCTTTTCCATCGTGGAGATTTAAGTTATGACCATTTGTCGCAAAGAGTTTCCCGTCCGGCTGTTCTCTTTGTTGGGATCTTGACAAGAAACACGGCAGATGTCATGTGAAAATGCGAATCGATCTAGCGAAATTCCACGAATCACATCGAATTCGGATTATTCTTCGTTCTAAAGCACGCATCCGGACAACCAGTTCTCTAATATCACCATAACATGACGGAAAGCGACCTCCAGAACAGAAATCTGAACAGTCCATTGGAGGAGACAGAGGATGAAGAGGCAAGATAGATCATAGCGTAGCCGCAACAGGTAGTGGATTGAAGAAGCTCCACTGCTCCGGTGCTGCAGCTTGAATCTGCAGTGGTGGTGGACCTGAACCTGCTGCCGTGGTGGTGGCCTTCCACCCAGTCCGGCAGCGCCTTGATTGGAGCGAGGTCGCGAGGACGAAGATGATGGACGACAGGTGTAAAAGATGATGGTGGATGGGGCACCCTTCCACCCTATCCTAACGCATTGCTGCCCGCGTACTCTACGCCACGCACATGGGTTGTTCCTTGATGGCGTTGCATCGCACAACTCGCGTGCCGCCGGGGCCCTTTCGAATCAAAGGGTGCAGAACTGCAAATGCACACAGCTGGTTGGTACAGTATATTGGCGCCTTTTACCAATATACCACATTTTCACCTGGTAGAGGCATCATATGATCCATCATGACGTAGGCATCATGTTTGGAAAAGGAGATTTTACAAGAAAACAAGAAATTCATGCGACCCAAAAACTGTGCTCCTGGAGGTGCATTGAAGAGGCTACACCCAGGAACGGCCAACATTTGGACTGTTAATTTGATTAACAGTTACTTGACAAGATTTCCAGAGTACTAATGGATATGTTTAATGGATTGACCCGGTATTACAACAGCAGAAGCAACACTTTGCAGCGTGCACTGCAGCTGACTCATATGTAGTAGCTGAAGTTTTTTTAATAACAAAGAAAAAGAAAAGAAAAGGGTGGTGAACGGCTCACTTGCTTTCTCCTGTGCAAAATATGGACGACTAGTTGAGTCCCCTCTGTACAATGGCCTCCAACCCCGTAAGAGAAAACGAAAAAAAAATGGTGTAGATACGGGAGTAAGAGTATACAGGTTCAGAATCACTGTTTTGAGTCCTTGGGTATCTGGACAGTCTAGTATACAACATCCCCCTCCTGATTGGGCATGTCTCACCTGTCGATCAAGAATGCAACTCGTCAAATTTCAGTGTACACATATTGCATGAATAGAAGACTGAACCATTGATTACCATAAATCATAAAGGAGACATACCTTTTTTGAAGTAATGGGATTGACATAGGAGAATCTTTATCCACTGCCAATTGTCAGTATCAGATATAATTAATGGACATCTCTTCTAATATAATACAATTAAAGGTTTCTGCAAACCAGCTTAGAGCCACTAGCTATAACATATGCCTGACTGAAAGCTTAAGCAGCAATTTTTGCTAAAGAATCAATGACCGTGATTGCGTCCAGGAGGACCAGACCTCAAATCCAGTGAAGGTTTTAGCTTCACATAATCCCCAAAGCTCTGCTGCGAGGATCGCTCAGAAGGTAATGGCCTATCATGCGAATCCCACACATTTGGATGTCTCATCTTTCCAATTTGAGAGCTCAGGATGTCAGCTTCAGAGACTACCCTCTCCTGAATACCTGCTGAAAGTTGCTGTACTCGAACAAAACGTCCATGTACTGGATCGGCAGGCCGGCTAGGCAAGTGATCGTCAAGACCTCTTGATGTAACTGTGAAGCCCTCATTTCTGTAAGCTGGTTGCCTCACATGGTTTAAAGGAATGGCTCCACTGCCACCAGTTAGAGGAGTGGAAGCACCCGAAGTAGTTCTGGGGCTAGAAATTGGAGAAGGTGACATTCTACCATTTTGATGTTGTGGAGATCTTGATCTCAGAAGAGGACTTCCACATGGAGATACAGGACAAGATATATTACTTCGGATATGGATATCACTGCATAGAGGCAATAATTAGAGGGAAGGTATTTTTAATGGAGATAGACAAGAAACTTCACTGAATTGTAGTTTTTTGGCCGGGAACATTGGATTCATTTGATTACAGCAAATAGGAAAATGCAATTATTCTATGTGACAGCTATATACAGGTGGGAACTTGTTTAATATCAAACAAAATAACATAAGTCACAGGTTGATTACACAGAATTTGAAGAACCAAATTATAGAAGGCAATTGCCAAAATGAAGGACCAGTCAGGATACCATTTAATAAGTAATATTTAGGACACTGCTCCAACTGCCACTTCTTATTTTGAAATGTTAACCAACTTCATTGCTCTTCAAGGTAGAGTTCGAACAAGGATTAATGGATTATGCCATGAAAAAGTTTGGTTGCATGCAAATTAGGATATAATACTCTCTAGCAGATATCTAGTTTTGTTTACTGCTCCTTGAAAATTGCTTCACATGGACACATAAAAGCATGATCTATGTACTCAACAGATATATTCAACAAAAATTGAATGACTTACCTATTTGCCAAAGAAAATTTGGCAGCTCTTCTCTGGAAAATTGATTGGCCTTCCAAACCAAGTGAGGACATATTTCTGGCATGTCCAACCACCTGAAACATCATGAGACAAATAGAATGTAATGCAGTCACATGAACAGCAATAACATAAAATAAGCAGCTGCTCGTCCATTGATATGGCATTATGGCTTCAATATGCCATGTAGGTCAGTGTGCTGGCGCACCTAGTAGACAAATGCTAATCTTTAGCAGGTATAGAGAAGAATGAAAGGGAAAAGACACTAAAATAAATGCTTATATTTATGAAATTATCTGTAGGCTGAAGAAGCATGCCAGTTAATTAGTTGAACAATAAAATTATTTAAGAAACAGTAAACAGTTGGTACCTTTGAATTTGTTTTGCAGGACATAACCGCCAACTGTTCCAGTGGATCAGAGGCAGCTGATTTTTCAAGTGGTGGTGCATTTCGTACAAATGGATGCTGCAAAAGATCCACTGCCGTTGGACGGCTGAATGGATCGCGTTGCAAACACTGTCTTATGAAGTCTTTCCCCTCTTCTGAGAGACTATCTGGTATTGGTGGAAGCTCCTTACTGTTCCCTATCTTAAACATTGCGGCAATCTATGGAAAAAGTAAAAGGTAAAGAGGCATGTTAGCATCCAGGTTCCAGAGATTACAACTGATAAAAAGATGATTCTGATTATACATTGCACCATCTTACAAAACAAAAGGTAAGATAGTATCAATAGTACAAACTGCTCTGCCGAGCAACACTTAAGATTTTTTCAGCGATAAAAAAAATTGAAGTGAAACTAGCTCTCTTATAATTCTTCATTAAATTCAGTAAGCATTACATGCACTTTATAACAGTTTATAATAGTATAAGCATTAAATGCAGTTTATAATAGTTTATTTGGCTACTCGTGATATAAGTAAGACTGTAAAAGTAGTGAAAGGGCCTCCAGCAGGCCCAGGTTCGACTCTCCCTCACGGGTTTGGAATAAAAAAACGGTTGGGGCTTCCCCTACTAATTTTGGTCAAAAAGAAATGTAAAAGCATCAAGGAAGTAACATGAAACAATTTGCCATGCTGAAAAGTTTTAAATGTAGAATCGATTGAAGCTTAAACTAAAAGAGACCAGAATTGCTTGACTTAGATGTCTTGGCTCACTACAAGAACCGTCCATGCACGTGAGCAGAGATAAATTAAGGAAAGAGGGGGGGGGGGGGGGGTTAAAGTGAATGAACCCTCCCTTCATTTTCTGGTGCCTCCAATATATAACTTTTTTACATACTAGTTTTTAGATCTGTTCTATAAGAATCCCAGCCTGATTGCTAATACCACAGTTGAACAGCTGATTCGTAATTAATGCAGTACCAAAAAAAGATGCATCTTGCATAGAAACAACAGAACATTTACATTACACAAACAGAAGCCATAGCTTCAGGGTCTAACACTAACCCCTTCGTATTGGCTCCATGGTGGTTTTGAGGTAGCCATCTCTAGGACTGTGCATCCTAAACTCCATATATCAACTGCAAGGTTACATCCACTAGAATTTTTTATAACCTGCATATTTGTCACAACATAAGCAATGAAGGCCAAGACTGTTAAACCGAAGCAAAATAATTAAGGTAACAGGACAAACAATGCACAATTTGGAGCAATACCTCAGGAGCCATCCAATATGGGCTACCCTTAAATGAGAAAGGGCACTGTTGTCCATTGATCTAAGAAATAAAACAGCAAAACACATGTTTAGACAAGCTAACAGGTTAAAATCATGTATACATAAGAATTGTCTTTTCAGGGGAGAAAAACATTCTCGAAATTTAGATGAAATTTAATGCAAGCACTTAACCAAATAAGCAATAAAGTTGCAATAAAACCTCAGTTAGATCGGAGCCATATCTAAAAGCCAGAAGACATAACAGGAACAGCAAGGGCTAAATAAAAGTGGTCAATTCTTATCGAAGAAGTTGAGCCGGTGCAAGTAGTTATTAGTAGAGGTCCAGGTGCAAAAGGAAGGTATAACATTTCCTACTGTGAAGATAAAATACTATCATTTGAATTTTTGAGTTGTTTTCTACACATAGATTTAAAAAAAGGGAGCAGAAAACTCACATGTTTGGCCATTCCGAAGTCAGCAAGCTTCACATGACCATTAGGGTCAACCAATATGTTTGCGCCTTTGATGTCCCTGCAAATTTAGGATGAGAGTAAGTAGAAGCAAAGATTAAAAGAAGTTGCAAGTCCAAGCAGGCATACAATAAATGACTAAAACATGGTAACTATATAAATAATATTACCTGTGTACTGTATTCTTTGCGTGTAAATATGCTAGGCCCAAAAGTATTTGCTTAGTATAACTTCGAATTGCTTGTTCACCAAACCGCCCGTACTCTTGGAGAAGCTTATGTATAGATCCACCAGAAACATACTCGAGGTATATGTAAAGCTTATCATTAACCTGTTTCGAGAATAATACATAGATGCATTTAGTAGAATCACAAGACTCACAGAGAAAAGTATATACATTTCTGCAGGTTCCATGCTTTTTTCCCCTTTTCCTGCTATTCACTACAGGAGGAGCGTAGTGAAGGGTAGGGAACATGGTCTATCGGCAGTAGATTATAACTAAAGGCAGCAGGTTATACCGTTTCAGATCCATAGTACCGCACAATGTTTGGATGCTGAAGTCGGCTCAGAAGTAATATTTCCTGTGAAATGAAATAATAATGTCAAAAGAGAAGGTACAACATAAGGAGTCATGATAAGCAAGTGGAGTTTTCAATGTTGAGTGTGAACATGTAGAAAACACCATACCTGGCACAGCTGCTTTGCACTTTCTTTTGATTTAGGATCATCTGAGAAAAGGGTAACCTCCTTCATAGCACACATTTCACCTTTATCACTGCGATAAATGACAATAAACAATTAAAATGAAGAAACAAATGTTGATCGAGTACAACGGAACATTCAGTGCGCATAGTAAAGACAGATGATAACTAGAGTTATTGTGGTCAGGCATATAATGTTTTCACAGGACCACTTCAAAAGGAATGAAGATACCACCCAAGAAAAACTAAAACCCAGAGTAATTCATTACTGCTTATATAACAATATATGTCATATTCTGGCTCTTGCAGCTAAAATACAAGATAATCTGGAATTTTTAAGGTAAAGCATTTGCACCAATGACTCCTTCCAAATATACCAATCTATTAACCATGGCATGTTATTTCACCACAAACACGAGATAGATTGCAAGAGAAGTTTCTAGGAGACAATAATGCAGTGCAGATAGTAACTAGCTAAAACATCATCATTTATGTGGAGGCTGGCAGCACTTAAAACAAATCCGCGAGAAAGGGAGAACAGAAAATTGGACATTCAAAAGTCAAAACTCACACAAAATCTAGCTTAGTGGCTACAAAAACTGAAGATTTAATAAACAACTTAAGTCAACTTGTACAAAATCATATTATAACTTCAATCAACATACAGATTGAAATGAGTATAATCCAATTCCACGCATGGAAAGAGCAAAAGGCATACCTGTTAAAACCAACATACACATGACCAAATGTCCCACGGCCGATCAGTTTTCCCTTCTTCCACCGTGATCCAGGACTGGGTGGATTCTCTGTTCTACCAGGACTACGAGATATAGGACTAGTCGGGGTAGAGTTGTTTGGCAAAAAGGTGGAACTATTAGATATGCTCAATGGCGGAAGCGGCAATCTGTGGGTTTGCTTCTTCTTCCCTTCAGCATGTCGACTTGTTGGAGATTCAGGAGCCACCCCACCAGCCCTTGGATGCAAAGGAGAGACGCTTCCACTATGCACCCTAGAACTTGGACCAGGACTTGTCATTCTTGGGCTCGGAATTGGTGAACACTCTGGACTACCGCGGCTAGGCTGCCAAAAAAGCTGGGCTAGCATATCACCTCCCACTGAATTATGCCCAGATGTCTGACCAGAACCTGGACTGGAGCACTGACCAGACCCAAGGAAAGCGTCTGCATGAGGCTTCACTGCCCAAAAAGCTGAAGTTGGAATCTGGTCGGGACATATAATTCTTGGGCTTCGAGTAGGACTTGACATCAAACTATTGGGAGCACTCTCCAAGGTAATTTGCCTTGGGCCTTGTAAATTGGATTGATAGCTGTCAGCAACAGTACCTCTTGGAGATGTTGACAGAATTTGGTTACTGAGAAAAGTATTGTTTGGCTTTCCAACATCTTTGGTGCTCTTTCTGGTGATAGCACTAGAACGCTTTCTGTGCACAACACTTAACAAGCAGAGTATTCAAAATTCGTAAGCATGAAATCAAGTCATTACCAAAACTGATTGAAAAAGAAGATGAATTATTCATGGCACCAGAGAGCATACCTTGAACTATTTGTTGCAGTAATTCTAGTGGCATTTTCAGTTTCATTTCCCACAGGGCTCTGAAGCCTAGAATCTCCTGGATCATCACTATCAATAGAACAGTTGCTGGAGACAGAAGCAGTAGCCTCTTCAGCGACGGGTTCAGTAGCGTCAGGTCTTTTTTTAGGGCGGGGGAGTGGTAGCAGGTGTCCTTTGCCACGCTTTTCCAAAGTGGATTTTGAGTCGGTAATATCAGAAATAGTGCGCGTCACCCTAGCACGTGATCCAGGAAGAGGAAGTGGTTGAGCATGTGGTCTATCTACTGCAAAGCTCTGACACCGAGAAACCTCTTTTGAAGGGGATGTTGAGCGGGATTGGGCAGTGGACCAGCAACCTTTGTCACCAGCTGTGTCTTTACCATGTCTACGACTCCCTCGTGATTTTCTGCTTCCCTTTTGCTCATTTGAACTTATGAGACGCTGAAATGTGTCAATGAAGTTTTCTTTGGCAGTCTTTTTCACTTCTTTGGATGAAGATTTTCCCCACCATGTTGGCATACTGAATATAGAATGTGTTGTAGAGGATTTGTCTATATACTCATAGTGGGGTCATGCAGATTGATCAGCTACCATGCTATGAAGTGGTCCTGTGAAAACGTCAACAATAAAAGGCATGAATCAAGCCAATCCAGGGTTTATTGTATTCCCTGTAAACATCAACAATTGTGACCACTCTCCTAGATACCCTTATTTAGATTAAAAGCATCTAAAGATTATATGCTGCACTGAAACATGGTCCACTGTAAATTATTTAAAAGGCACATTGACTAGAAAATGTGGGTGAGATTTTGTAGCTGCAGTTCAGGCTTGGACAACACACACACACAAACACATATGACATAGCATAAATAAAATAATTGATATTACTCATGTATATACCATCCAAACATCTGCAGATTAATAAATGTATTACTAAAAAGTAGATGAACTACTGAAAGTAAAGGATCATTTTGACTGATCATGATGATGTTTTGTAATTGTTCGTGAAAGTATGCACAGCTCCAACAACAACAACAACAACAAAGCCTTTTGTCCCAAGCAAGTTGGGGTAGGCTAGAGATGAAACCCAAAGGAAACCAGCTGCTCTAAAAGAAGAGCACCAGCTGCTCTAAAAGAGAAATCTCAAGGAAACAAGAACACCCTTTCCCCCCTTGGTACCAGTAATTGAACCCCGTGTAGGAATATACAACATAGTGAGCAAGTTGCTAAATTTTCATCAATTACTTAAATGCAAAAGGGTAAATAATGGGGTAGATCAATTTCTAAGCTCGAGGTCATCTTCTAAGACCAAAACTTCATCGACAATGCTAACAGGCAGAAGGACATAGCATCTAACCAAACCAAGATCATGTATGAAAAAAACACAAGTCATACGGAATGCAGATAACCATTCCAGTTGGCATGTTATTCATTGCTGGCACTGGCATGAAATATGCACAATCCATTCTATACCATTCTGACCGGTGGCATAAACTACCAAGCAAACTGGCTCCAATATATACCAACACTAAGTATACTGATACAACTCAGCTGACTTCTATACCAATTAGAGCGGATGAGTCGGCACTCCGAGATTTTTGTAAAGTAAACTGCACCTGATCGTGCCCGTGAAGAATAGCAGGCTAATCGAGCTACGGATGGACTAGATTAGCGCACCGGGTAGCAAGCAAATCCTCCACTAGCTGAGTGTACAGGACGTATAAGATTCCGATTTGATTGCTCACAGTCGCAGCAGTCGAAACGGCCCCCGAAACAGCACGAGGTCCGAAGAGCAATCTACCCAAGCAAAGCAACCGAGGAAGCTAGGGTCACGTACCAAGCAAAGCAACCGAGCAAGCTAGCGCACGAAGGAACCGGTCCAGGCCCGCGATGGATCTCCACCCCAGTCAGGTAGCACTAGAAGCGGGCAGCAGAGGTGGTTGCCACCCCTCCCGCCCAAGCAGCGAAGCCGGCGGCGGAAGGAGACCTGTGGCCCGCCGCACCCCGGCCGCCTGCACCGAGGCTCGCCGGCGCCGAGCGAGGCACAGCAAATCGCGACGAAAAAGGCGCACCGACGACGGACGGACGATTCGGGGGGAGAAATCGGGGCGACCAGGGCGGGGGGGGGCGCGCGACCGTAGCGGAGGAGGAATCTGGGGAGGGATCGGGGGGAGGACCGCGCGAGAGGGGAATGCAGGACGCGGGGGGAAAAGGGAAGGAAAGGAGACGACGACGGGAGAGAGGAGGAGGAGCCGGGGGAGGAGGGAAGGGGGGGCAGTTTTTGTTCGCCCTGTCTGCTGGCTGCTGCTGCGCCTGCTTGCGCGATGCGTAGTGTGCGAGTGGTGATGGGGAGAGGAGTGTGCCGCGCCGCGCTGTGCTGGCTGCGACGGGACGGGGGGAGTGAGGCGGGGGGGGTGGGGGGGGGGGGGTTGGTGGTCGTGGTCGTGGTGGCGAGAATCTCGTGCGGCTCGGGATCCCTGTGGGCTGTCCCTGGCTCCCTGCCGGCTGTGGCGTGGGGTCCGGCGGGCCTCTGCTCTTTGTGCCAACCGCCGAGGTTTAACTACGGTGTTGCTGTGCATGTGCTGCGACCTGCAAGTGTTTAAGCTTGGGATGGGAGAAGGCTATGATTAGCGGTGGCGGATCTGGCGCGACGGCTTGCCGGCCCGGGCCTGCCGGCGGCGGAAGGGGGGCCTTTTTCCGTGTGAATTTGTATATTTTCCGTGTGTTTTTAATCATATAATATATATATAAGTTCCTAATGATTATGTACTTATGTGCAAAACATTTTTTTTCAAAGTAACGAAAATGTGAGTGGTACAACAAATGATAAATTCGAATGTGCTCTTGTGATTTGGCGTTAACTGGCACGAAGGAAAACAATTCAGCTCTAGATTACTCTCAGTCTCGGTAAATATGTGTTGTTGCTAGTTGCTACTCCAAGGTGATTCTGCATTTTACTACCGAGTACTAGAGCTATGAGACTGACTCCAGCGGAGTCTGCAGACGCCGCTGCATCTGCAAAATGCAGCAGCGGCGGCTACTGTAACTACTTCAGCGGAGTCTGCAGCACTTGCTGCATTTTGCAAGCGCCCCTCCCCGTCGCGCAATCCCGGGGGTGCTGCATCTCAACCGCCCGTGGACCCCACCCGCCCCACTCCTCGTCTCCTCCGCCCCCTCCCGGCTCGCTGCCTCCGCAATCGCCTCCAACTCCTCCAGGCCGGCGCGCCGCCCGGCTCCTTCGCCACCCGAGCCCGGCCGCCTCCGCGACTGCCTCCGCCTCCTCCACGCCGGCGCGGCCGCCCGGCTCCTTCTCCACCCGCGGCCGGCGAATCCATGGCCGGCGGATCCAGGCCAGCGGCGGCCCCTTCGCCTCCTCTGCACCGCCTCCTTCGAGTATTCCCCAGCGGTCGACGGGTGCACGCGGCGGTGTGGTGGAGCAGCAGCGGCGGCACTGTGACAACCCGCCCAGGAAAATACCGTACTATCGCCTAAACCAATCCACTTTGGCCATTAAGCGACAGTAAAGTATCATCCCGTCGTTAGTTGCCGGGTTAACGCCCGGTAAATCACTTGGAAATCACACAGAGGATCGGACATATGCATTAAAACTCACACGAAGGCGAGTCCAGAGTACAAACACAAATTAAATCTAAATTACCCCTAAGGGTTTAATTATTACAAACCATTGTTCATGACATGATAAGAAAAGGTTCAGAGTTCGAAAACAGCGGAATAAAATAAACTAGCGCAACGATAAACACCACAGGAGGCCGTCCGTGATGCCATCACTCGTCGCCACCCACCCATACCAGCTTCCAGCCGGGTGGAAACTCACCAGGCCAAACAACACCTGCAACAACATTTTTAAAACAAGGCTGAGTATACTAATACTCAGCAAGACTTAACCGTCGGGTGATAACTACATCACCAAACTCTAGACATGAGAGGCTTTTTGGCCGGTGGAGTTCTTTTGCTGAAAAGCAACAAAGAGTATGTCCTTACTTTCAAGATTTTAGCTCAAATTCTAGTTAATTACCATTTCTAAGTGTGCCAACTAATTCAATCAAGAATTGTACAAACAATTAATTCAAGCAGTAAACTTCACAAAGTTCCATCATTAAGGGATATCATGGCCAGTTGATTAAGCAGTCTCAGATAACGGTGAGAGGCCGACAATCGATTGATTTATAACCTTGCAAGGTAAACCTAAACACACGGTAGGGTGCCCCCGCGAGGACAACCACCAGGCGGTTCCCAAAAGTCCTCGGCTTGGGATCGAATCTTACTGTCCCGGGTACAAGGCTATCTGGCATACCCTGCAAGGCACCCAGCTTCACACATGTACCCCCTCTCCCGGTAGCTAGCCGGGCAGGTGATTACTCGAGATTAGTAATAGTAAGTTCCCGCACCGTCTCATTAAGGTACTAGGCTTACCGGTCCCATTCCCCGACAAGTGCTTAGTACGTTCAAAAGCTTAGCCCACGAAAGCCACTGGACCGGAGCCCAAATCCCATGCTCTTACCACATGAGCAAATCCATTTATAAAGATCTTATGATTCCAACATAAGAACCTATTCTCGCGAGTGACAAACATCACTCGACTTGTACCGGTCCTATAGCATAGCAGCTATCGACCTAGCATACTAGTAAAAGAACATAGGTACCTAGGGATTATGCATCTAGGGTTTCAATTCAACTCCTGAAACGTAGATGCACAATCATAGCAAAGATAATTGCATAAAATTTAAAAAGACAGGGTTAATGATCCGGGGCTTGCCTTCGCTGGCAAGGTTGGCCTTGGGCCCTTCTGGACTTTGGTCCAGGCCCTGAGCTACGTCCACGTACTGCAGCTCACCGACAGCACCTTCGTCTCCTCCTTCCGGCACGAGCGTATATCTACCGTCGGGAAGATCTACACGAGGATGCAAATGCAAGATTTAATTGACAGTTTCAACTTAATTAATTACAAACAACATATGACAACCATGAAGAGTATGGTCGACCACATTCACCTAGATAAACATACATTCAGCATACTCTTCCAATAAAGGAACAATATGCGTTTCTTTATTAATTATTCTTTTTGATAGTGACTGTGTACACATTTATGTAAATAAATTAATTTAAAATTCATAAAATAGCAAAGGGTGGTGACACTTAGCTTTTTAGCAAGATTAACATCACATACATAGGGTCATTTAGTGTGGATGTGGTGATTTCTCATTTACTTTAATATTAAACTTAAAATGGCTTCCTTAGCTTTTATTCATAAAATAATTTAATAAAATTCAGTGGGGTGTTTTATGAGGCACTACAAACCTAAACAAAGCCACTGCACACACATGCACACTTAGGAGAGCTATGAAATTAAATATACCGAAAATAACAAAAGCTAGCTACTAAAGCAAGATAAATGCATATGAAAATAAATACACATCAAAATGGATCCCAAATTCCTCACACATGGCCTCTGGTCCAAAACTAATCTAGGCATGCAACATATACACCTAGAGCTACTATAGATCTTGGGTTATGCATTTACAAAGAAATTCAAGCTTATTTCAAGAATAAATATTTCTGACAAATATAAAATTGTGATTAATTCACCAGAGGTGCATTTAGTCATAAAAAGATCACATGCATAAGTTGAGCACAAAAATCTAACTATTTTTAGCTACAAAAATCATTTAGACAGATTTATCATAAATACAAAACAATTCATAATAAAATATATACAGCATAACTTTGTGTAATTTTTGGTACAGAAGCTAGGCATGACATAACACACAACATATCCAAAATTTAGCTATAGAGAACTTGTGGATTTTGAGATACAACAGATCTAGGTTTATCCGTTTTCTATTTTTCATGCAAAAACTATCAGGAAAAACTATGGTCATGCTTTACAAAAGTTGTAGTGTTTTACACAAGGATTCCAACAAAATTGAGTTTGCATTTTTCTGATTTTTCTACAATTTTCTATGCATTTTACAAGAATCAGCAAAACTGCTACACTATTGAAGATCCTGTTTTACACCGAGGCCCCTGGAAATTTCTCAGGATTCACAACTAAGCCCCTGGTTTGCAAATCAGCCCCTAGAAGGAAAATTTCCCTTGCAATTGGGTCCACAGGGGGTGGGGCGGCGCGGCTTGCCGGATTCCGGCGAGGCCGGCGGCGCTCTCGGCCGGGGGAGTGGGGGAACTCGACCAGGTGCTCACCTAGGGCTCGCTGGTGACCGGAGTTGGGGCGGGGAAGTCGCCGGCGAGCTCGCTCAGCGGCACGCAGCGGCGGCGGCCGCTGCGGGCTGAAATTCCGGCGATGACGAGGAAATGCCGGTCAACGTGCGACGGCTCAAGCTTCTATGGGTCCTAGAGGAGGGGTTCGGGCTATTGGGCGGCCGTGGTTGCAAGCGAAGGGGGCGGCTCGGCTTGGCGGCTCCAATGGCGCCGCGGCGGAGCACGGGGTGTGGCAAGGGTGCGACGCGCGCGAGGGACAGGCCGGTGGCCCTTTTATAGGCGATGTCCACCGCGTCTTGAAGCCACAAGGGGACAAGGGGGGTCCGGACGGCGCGTCGGGGCGTGGGCGACATCGCCGGCGGGCGGCGCGGGAAGGGCCCGGCGCGTCACGGGCGAGCACGCGAGTCCCCAGGCTCGCTCGGGGTACGGGCGGCCTCGGGAGGCGCGGTCTCGGGGCGCGGCCGTGCGGGGGCCCGGACGCCGAGGCTGGGGCGAGCGCCGCGTGGCAGGGCGCGCGCGGTGCTCTGGAGGCCGGAGCGCGGCATGGGCGCGCGACGTCGCCAAACCAACCTTGTTTAGCCCTGTTTGACCGCCAATACCTCCAGATTTTTGAACCGAAGTGCACCAAAGAACCTATACCAAAGTTGTAGATCTACTAACCCTCTATAACTTTTACAAAGGCCGACAGGTGTTTTGATCAACGGTTTTTGCATGAACTGCTGGCAAAGTCGCTGGTTTTCCATGGCGCCGATGAATAGTGTTCACTGCAGTTGACCAAGTTTTTCACCCTTTTCCACTCAAAATTTGAAATGTCACCCAAAAGAAAAGTTGTGTCCCTCGAAAAACTGGACAACTTTTATATTGGGAGATTTTGAAGTGTTTAGGTGAAATTTGGAGAACGCGGCAAAAGTTCCAGAGGGGGTTCAAAGACATAAGGGTTTGACTAGGGTTTGACCACATCTTTGACCAAGGTTTGACTTAAAGGGGTGTGTTGACTTGATCAAGGGGTCATTAGCGATTGTTGGCGAGGTTTTCGAGGTGATGACCCAGGTTGACCAAGGTTCGACCATTGTCAACAGTGTTTGACTCGGTTGATTCGGTCATTAGCACTAATGATGCTAATTAAAAACCTGAGGCGTCACAGGCGCGCCCTGAAGCGGCTGCTTCGCCCGACCCGCTCGCGGCCGCCTCCCGTCCTGCGCATCTCCACCACCCCCGGCTCACCTCCTCCTCCATCCACCCGCTCCTCCGCCTCCTCCTCCCCTTCGGCAACAGGCGGCGAGGTCGAGGCCCGCGAGGGCTGGGGCTGGCGGCCTGCAGATCCGGCGACCTCCTCCAACCCCGGCCGGCTCCTCCTCCAACCCCGGTCGCCTCCTTCTTCTTCCCCCTCCTTCCCCGGCCGCCTCTACTTGTTCCTCGTCGGCCGCGGCGGGAGAGACGGTGGCGGGCAGAGGATGCAGCAGAGGATGCGGCGGCGCCGCCTATTCTTCTTCCTCGTCGGCAGCAAGGCTCGGGCGGACGAGCTTGTAGCCCCCCGTGGCGCCGCGGGGCTCGGGCGGCGCCCATCTTCCTCCCTGGGCTCCTCCGCGCCCTTCTTCAAATCCCCTCCTACTTCCCTGGGAGGCGCTCGATTCGGAGCGGTGCGGCGGGGAGAGCGCGGCGAAGCTTCGGCGGTGGCGCGGGAGGCAACTGCCGTGGCCTGATGCACGACGGCGAAGGGAAGCTGCTGGAGGCGTCGTTCCCCTCTTCTCCCTGGATCGTCTCTCTCCTTTCTTCAAGCGGGGATGCAAATCGGGAACCGCTGGAGACGGTCCGAGTAAAATCAATGCGGATATTAGCTGCATCAGATAATGAATATTATGGTCTTTATTCCTTTGTCGAATTGTCTCCAAGGTGATTGTGCGTTTGTGATGTCCCATTTTAGGAGTTCCATTATCAAATAAAAGTGTAAATCTACTAAAATCATCATATTCGGTGCAACGGTGCTGTGGAGACATCAATATTTTTGCTTTTTCTATATTTTTCAGTATGGAAGCACAGCTTCAAAGACCCAAGAATTATATATATATATATATATATATATATATATATATATATATATATTAAATCATTTTGCAAAATTATACGATCATCTCAAAATTTTGTAAAAATGACTACGGACCGCCGTGGGTCACGGCGGCCGCCGTGGCCCACGGCGTTTCCGCAGCCAAACGCCGTGGGCCACGGCGTTTGGGCCTAACCGCCGTAGCGTACGGCAGTTAGGCCAAACGCCGTAGCCCACGGCGGTCTGGGACGACGTTTGCCGGTGCACTGCGGCGGCAGGCAGGGGGCATGCAAACGCCGTAGGCCACGGCGGTTGCAACCCAACCGCCGTGACCCACGGCGACATCTTTTTTTTTAATATTTAGAAGTCCAACACACACCTTTGCAATGGCATGAACGGCACTCGAAAAACCCTAACATAGCGCCTTACTTACTGATAACATGCCTTAGAGAATTTAGAAAATTGATTACAACAGTCTAATTAAACTAGTTGTTCCCCTTCATCATCACCTTGTTGTTCCCCTTCTTCCTCAGCTTCCTCATGTACTTGACTACTGGACCCACCCTTCAGGTAAACTTGGACAAACAAAATGACGGGCAAACCAACTCGGCATGCATTTCTGATATAACTCCTCCATTGTCGAGTTCCTTCAAGTGGCATGAGCTCCCAATACAAATGTTCACTTCTGTTGATTAGTACCATCAGTGACATGCATTGGTGCTCTAAATCTACTGCAAATGACTTGACCAGCCACTTGGTTATACCCTCCCAACTTCTTTCTGCTGCTCTTTTAATATTTTGCTCAATTGAACTAAAATTTGACAAGTCAACTCCTTTTGGACCATATATAATTTCTCCAGTTCCATAATACAATTTGACTGTGACAGTCTCCGACATGTCTGGTTCATAATAAAAACCAATAACTGCTATCAAATACTACATCCAGAGACTAATAAACAATAAAACTAATATCTAAATTAATATCTAAACTAATCAGTGGCAAACATGTAAAGTATAATCTAATCCTTAACTAGAGATCTATAACTACAGATCTATAATCTAATCCATAACTACAGAAATCTCTACATAATTAACAGTAATTATATCTAAGCAAAAATACTAAAAGAGTTGAAATCAGCAAAATACCTTCAATGAAGCGAAGAAGTAGCAGAACTTCGCTGCTCCGCCGCCTCCACCTCACTATCTTCTCCTTCTAAACACTAAACCCTACGGAAATGAACTATTTAATACTACATATCTACAAAAATCTAAATAATCAATACTAATTACGATTTCATTACATCTAAGTACAGGTGCTAAAAGAGTTGAAATCAACGAAATACTTACAATGAAGCGAAGGACCAGCAGAGCTTCGCTGCTCCGCCCCCTCACTCTCTTCTCCTTCCCTCCCAACCCTCTCTTTCTTTTTTTCCGAATTATTATGACATTTTCGGGCAAATTTTCGGCTGTTATAGGGGCTGACGACCTGCCGCCGTGGGCCACGGCGGTCGCAAATCCCTACCGCCGTGGGCCACGACGGTTGGTCTTGCCGCCGTGGCCCACGGCGTTTCTGCAGCCAAGCGCCGTGGGCCACTGCGCCTGGGCTTTCCGCTGGCCGGGCCCGCGGCAGAAGGCCCAACCGCCGTGGCCCACGGCGGTTGGCTGCGAAAACGCCGTGGGTCACGGCGGTATGTGATCATTTTTGCAAAATTCTGAGATGATCGTATAGGCGGTACGTGATCATTTTTGCAAAATTTTGAGATGATCGTATAATTTTACAAAATAATTAAAAATATATATATAAAAAAATTCAAGACCCAACAAGTAGCGACGAGGGGCAGTTCCAGGCAGGGCCGGCTCTGTAATTTTAAGGGCCCATGAGCATACATGATATCATAGGCCCTTTAAACTAAAATTTTTATTTGTAATATAATTAAAAAAAGATACTAGTACTAATGATATATACATAATTCTTGAATAACAATATCACAGTACAATACAAAAGACCGAAAAACATAATGATGCAAGCCACATGATTCCATCAACAATATGCTTCAATCCTTAAAAAAGTGAAATTAGTTGTCATGAGGAAAAAATTCTGCAAAATGAGTGAAATGTTTTCATAGATTATTATCAGTTGATGGGCCCCTTCTCCCGTGGGCCCTCCCGTGGGCCCTCGACCATCGCCTCCCTCCGTTTCATGGCCTTTGAACCCGTCCCTGAGCAGTTCTCAAACCCCACGGCCCACGAGAGTACTCCCTCCGTCCCATGAAGACTTCATCAAATTTTGGACACACTAGTAGTTTGTGCAAATGATCATACTACTCCTAAGGTCATTCTCAGTGGAGATATCATGGACACGATTACCTTGAGTGACACATCTAAAAACGTTTGAAATTATAATAAAACACCTCCCTCTTAATGCATAGTTTCATCTATTGTTGTTTTCTAGGTTACATACAAGCCACAAGTTGTCTAGGTAACTGTGTAGAGAGAGTGTCATCCTCATGAAACTCATTTTACCTCTCTCTTCATTAATACACTACCACATCATCAAAAGTGCTGACATGACAGCCTATTTAATGTCCATGAAACCTCCACTGAGACTGGTCTAATAACTCATATTAGTCGAGGTTGAAAGTTGTGCAATCTGCTTGGTTTTATAGATCTGAATAAATGCATGTGCATTAGGCTAGTCTTATTGGGGGGTTTCATGGACATTAAATAGGCTTCCATGTCAGCACTTTTGATGATGTGATAGTTTATTAATGAAGAGAGAGGTACTGTACACAGTTACCTACTCTCTCCGTCCCCGAAAAAGAGTCGCCGGATGAATTTGGATGTAACCAATGGAATGAAAAAATGACTCTAACACCCCTAGTAGCAATGATTTCCCATCTGACAAATTTGGATGGACATGCCATTAAGGAGCACGCGTGGCACACCCAATATCAATAAAGAAATTTGTGTTTCCATTCACTTTTTCACATTTAAACATGCAACACAGTGCTTTGACATTAAACAAATCAAATAACCCATACATTTCACTCGACAACAGACACCATTTAGCACCAAATCCAATCCCGCGCACCATTTTTACACATCAAAAGCAAATTGAAAATTCAAAGTATAGCCTCAGCGCCATTTCTCAGTACATGTGGGAATAAGACCCGGTGACCCTTCGTTGCCTTTCCATTTGAACCATTCACCTCACTACCATCTTCCATGGAGATAGACTTAAACACACTACCTGAGGAGGAAGAAGATGAGGTCCCTGATCTCAACAAGTGTCTTGCTGAAAATGAAGATGATCCCCATCCTATGGAAGATGTAGTGGCTGCGGCTGAAGTTGAGGGAGCTGATAAGTTTGGTCTCCATCCTGACCAAAATGGTGAACAAGAACAAATTTATCAAGGTAAACACTTTGGTTTCTCTCCCCCTCCATTTTGCTCTCACTTTCCCCTTCTATAATGTCTTCTCCCTCTCCCTCCCTCTTTCTTGAAATTACAATGCTAGTTTATATCACTCTCCTAAAATCAAACTATTACCTCAGCTGAAAATGAAGAGAATCCTGGTCCTGCGGAAGATGTAGTGGCTATAGCTGAAGTTGGGGGAGCTGATCACTTAGGCATCCATCCTGACAAAAATGGTGAACAAGAACAAATTCATCAAGGTAAACACTTTGGTCTCTCCCTCTATATTTTCCTCTCCCTTTTCCCCTCAATATTTTACTGTTGCTTTGAAATAACCATACTGATCAGCTAAGCTTCAAAAGGAAAAATCAAAATATAAGTCAAATCTTGTTGCTCTCAGTGTCACTAGGACTTTCTGGAGTTCATATTAGTGTCTCCTATTAGGCCTGGAACAAGATCTTAATTCTTGAGTAGTCATTGTCCTATTTTTTGTTGGGTGCTCATGGAAGGCAATAGAGTGCACTGCCTGCCTTTTGTTTTGCTCTCTACCAAGTTTAAGTAGTTATAATTAATTAATAATAGTGCTGCTTAACTTCAATGGTCAGTCAAGGTATATATTGGTTCAAGAATTTTTGTACAGCAATTATCCATGAATTGATTAAACACCATTAGACACAGTTTCTTGCTTGCATTATCCTCTTTTCACATATATAAATATGGGACACAAAATAACAAAACTGCATTTTTTTCAGATTTGAATACATTTCCTGGTGTTTTTATTTTAACAAGAATGTGAAAAAAGGGAGTAATCTTTGTGACTGAATTGATTAGTTGGAGACATGTAGTGCTAGATTATCTTCATAGTTATACTGGAACATACCTTTCTTATATCTGTTGTATTCACTCTCCTAAAATCATCACCTTGCTTCTGTACCAGGTGACAATGGTGGCCATCATGCCCATCCATTTGATTTAAATGTTCGACAAGAAGAAGACCAAGAAAATCTGCATGCGGGTGAATTTTTCCCTCATAAGCAAAGTTTGGAATAATCATTGTCCATGTGAAAAGGTTTCATAATCCATTTATTGAGTAATAATAATAATCGACACACAATCTGTAGGAGACGACAACACTAACTTGCAAGAAGAACAAGATACCTTGGATGATGTCATACACGATTTTGGCATAAATGATGTTGACATCATATATGATCAAGAGGAGTTATCCGACACAGATGATGAAGATAATCAGCAAACCCTACAAGAAGAATCATCAAATATGTTGAAGAATTTGACACAAAGACAAAGGCAAGACATATATGAAGATTTGCTTCGACTAAGCACTAGTGGCACATTACAAAGAAACAACACAAAACTTATTGCTGAAAAGTACAATGTTCATGTTCGGACAGTACAACGGATATGGCAGAGAGCAAAAATTTGTTTGGCACAAGGCATTGCAGTAGATGTTCAATCTTTCAAGCCTAAGAATTGTGGTCGTACAATGAAAACTATTATTCACAAGGATGAGAAGTGGTTCAATGGAACACAGAATACTAAGATTATGTACATGCTGCCAGATGAAGAAGACCCACACAGGACAGTACAAAAGAAGAATAGCATTCGCTAAGTCATGTTTTACTCTGGTGTTGCACAACCTAGGTTTGATCAGGAAGGGAGATGCTACTTTGATGGGAAGATAGGCATACGGCCTTTTGTGCGAAAGGTACTAATCTTTCTCTAATCTCTCTAATACTTGCAAGACATTTTGAGCTAATTGACATAACATTCTTTATAACTATAGGAACCAGCACAAAGGAGAAGTGGCAACAGACCCAGGGGAACACCAATCACAAAGACCATGAAGGTTGACAGACAAACAATCAGATCTTATATGATCACAAAGCTTATACCAGCTATACAAGCTTGTTGGCCCAGAGAATCAAGGCATGAGACAATATGAATACAACAGGACAATACTCCTTCTCATCTACCAGTAGATGATGCAGATTTTGCTACAGCAGTAGCCCAAACAGGCCTTGATATACGCCTAATTAACCAGCCTGCTAATTCGCCTAATATGAACTGCCTTGATCTTGGTTTTTTGCTTCTCTTCAGTCCTTAACGGATAGAACAACATCTAGAAACACGGATGAGCTCATCGAGAATGTTGAGAAGAAATATCAAAACTACAACCCCATCATTCTTAATAGGGTATTCCTCACACTACAAGCATGCATGATTGAAGTTATGAAGGATAATGGAGGCAATAAGTACAAAATCCCTCACATGAATAAAGAAAGGCTAGAGGCACTAGCCATGCTCCCTAGGGCTCTAAGTTGTGATAGGCGGGTAGTTGAAAGGGCTTTTCAGATGATGAACAATCAGTAGTTATGTTCATGTAAACATCTCTTATGGTGCTTTTGTGTTGTTCAGCAAGTATTGCTGTTGTATATATAAACAAGGTTTAAGTTGCTTTTGTTCTTATTTGTTTCTCTGTTGTACATGTAAACATGGTTCAAGTCATGAATGCGCTGTATAAATTAAAACATCATGTACCTCAAATAAAACCAGGCATAGCATATATACACACAAGCACCACAAATCAAACCACTCCAACATAAAGCATTAGTGCAATGCAAGCAACCAGTAGACCATCAGTACAAGAGTCTTTCTAGAGGTTGCTGCCATCAAAGCTAAACAACAAAAGCAATAACACTAGGGTGTAGTTACAACCAAAATACTATCAACACTTTCTCTTGAATCTTGCACCTGTGAAGGTAGTGACCATATCAGTTAATTACTTGTTCATTAAAGTCATCTTCGTTGTCATCTTCGACTTGTGAATAGCCTCGCAGGTCCACACCATCTTTCATATATGCCTCGTCATCAGTTTCAATATCAGAGAAGCTAGCCATATGGTCCAGCTCCTTCTCCAACTTGATATTTTCCACTTGCACCTTGGCACACATCTCCAACTTCTTGCTCTCCATCTCCACCCTACCACTCTCCTTCTCCAACTTGACACTGTCCACCCAATCTTGCAACGAATATGCCTCGTCATCAGTTTCGATATTAGAGAAGTTGGCCATATGGTCCACCTCCTCCTTCTCCAACTTGATATTGTCCATTTGCACCCTGCTGCTCTCCATTTGCACCTTGCCACTCTCATTTTCCATATCAGCAATAATCCGGCACCACTCATGAAGCATAGCACTGCCCATATTTATACACAAAATCAGTAATGTACCACTATGACAAACAAATTGCAAAGCAACATTAAGAAGGCTGACCCCAAACGCTGACGACCTTTGTTGGCACACGGCCCAGCAATTTTGCTCACCATAACAGCATCCTGTGGCTTGTTGGGTATTTTAGCGTCACACGAAATAAATCCGCAAGCGCACGGATAGCGTTGTAGCTTTTACCTTAGAGTATTCCAAGGGTATCGAATACAAGGGAACGTGTGTGTACTAACTCCGTACTAGTCGGTCCAAGGACACACCCAGATAAGAGGCAAGGACAGAGAGGATTCCTAAAGATAGCACTATAGATGAGATTAAAGGTCGATCTCTAGATAGAACTTGGCTTAGGGTACCGATAGCCCTGACTTAACAGGCGACTACGGCACGCGGATCTATGTGGAACGAAGCTCTGACTATATCCAGCTACGGAGGATCAACGAGGGCCAGACGGGCTGTCACCACCACCTGGACTGCCTCTACCTAACCTTGGGATAAGCCGAATGAAGGATAACCGGTAGCGTGACACAACGTCTACGTTGTGGTTACTGCCGTAGCCAACAGTCTACGGCACTCTGTACTTATAGAACTACGACCACGGAAGAGAACTGATCTCACTCACTATAGGCGCTACTAACTTATACTAAAGGCATACAGGAGAGTACTTGACCCCGTACTATGCTTCCAATGTATACGAACGACTTGCAGCAGACGAACGCATAAACCCAGGATCTACGCACTAGCAGAGGAAAAAGACTACTCATGCAACCAAGCATAAACTAGAAGGAATCACGAATGTCACTTTGGTCTAAATGGAACATGCAGGAATATCCACTATATTCTAATAGACGAACACACATACAAACGGATATGAGAACTATGAACTTGTGCCACAAGATCAAAGGGTTGTGTTCACGAAGAACACAAGCCTCTAAATCAAGAACACACGAAGAACACAAGAACATATCACTTATGCATGAATGCTACTTTAGTCTAAATAGAAAAATACAAGAATACTCACTTTAGTCCAAATGAAGAACAGCAACATCGTAGAGGCACATGCCTCTCTCTCTCCCTCTCTACTCTAACACTAGCTAGGAGAGGAGCCTTGGATGGGTGGAGTGTCCCATTTCCTACCCCCTTCCCTTCTATTTATAGGCAAGGGGGTGGCTTGCTCGGAGTGCCAAACGACTCCAAAACACCCCGGGATGCCTTGAGGAACCAATGGAGAGCTGCCACACGTCGGCTGAGGACGAGAGCACCTCCGAAGGGTTCGGCCGAACTGGGGTTCGGCCGACCCCCAGGTGGGTCCATTTCCACCGCCTTTCGTCCAGGTGACTGCCAGGTGGGTTCTCAGGTGTGTATGGGTGTGTATGCGGTGTTTTTAGCTTGTTTCCGTGGGGATGTGGGCCCTTGAATCCGCATACTGGCTCTTGATTGGTCGAAGGTGTGTTTCCTTGGATTGGTGATGTGTCATGGACACATGGCATCCAACGTGGCAACACGTCGCCACGTGGTCTGGTGTGGGTCCCACCGGGTCCACATATCAAGATGGTGATCTTGTCTTGTGCATATCTCTTTCATCCGGACTCAGAAGTAGACAAATGATATATCCATTTCGATCGTCTCGACGAGCCCGTCGCAATGGTGCAGTCCAAATTGGCATTTGAGGTTGTTATGGATGACGTCCTATATAAGCCATTGGATCACTTGCTCTCAATTGTATCATTTATCACATATTCCGGTGCATCCTGCAACAAAAGCTAGAAACACCAACACTTGTGGAACTTGTCAGTATAAAGCCCTATTCTAGTGTTGATGATCACTTTTCATTCATTTTATGCAGGAGTTGACGGCATAAAAGTGGTACTTAACAGCCGTCAACAACACCCCCACACTTGACCTTTGCTCGTCCCGAGTAAAGGGAGTCAGATCAAGGTGAGACATGATATCCAGAGGTATGAAGTGAGCATAAGAGATATTCCGAACCATACCTTGTACTTGTGAACTCTGTGAAGTGTCTATCATGCTATCTTGGGTAGTTGAGGAATGAAACGGTCATGAATCAAATCACTCATGCTCATCATGCTAAGTAACTTGGGGTTTTGCAATAAATTTTCAAAACAAACCTTTGCTTAGCTCCTCTTTTGATTCTCTCAGATCGCTCAAAGTGTATATGTCCTCACCAAGGCATTAGATTTGCCTTTCTTTCATCCTACTTCTAATGATGGCTATATGTGGAGCTCGGGGTAGGATAAAAGATAAAGCATACTTGTATCACATATATTACAAAGTCAAAAACCGGATCCAAGGAGAAGAGCAATTCATACAATCAGATCAAGATGTGCACATGTATGGATGTGAAGGATATGGTAAGGTGGATACTAGGCCCGGAATGGGTGCTAGGTATTACCGTATATATGATGAATGTTGTGGTGATGGTAAGGTGGACACTAGGTCCGGAATGAGTGCTAGTTATTATCATCAAATTTTGGAACTCCTTTTTGTATGTTCCATCTCTCTCCTTTTGCTTCTTTCCTTTGGACATGGGCTATCTCTCTTTTTTTTTTCTTTTTTTTCATGCCTTAAGCATTTTTTTCTCATGCTTTGAGCATGGTTTTTTTTCTCTTTGCATAGCCCATGTCTCTTTTTCAAGAATACTTTTGGAGAGAGAGGTCACACATGGAGCTTTATTTTATGGAATGGATGGATAATACAATGCTAACTTCCAGTGTAGAAGCATAGCAAGGGGATATGGTGTGCACATGAATCTTGATCATGAAAGCATGAAAAGAATTCTCACAAGGGTCACAACAATTTGACAAAGCTCAATGTAATAACAAGCAGCATATGAGTCTAAGGTTTTCAAGATAACTCATCATATGACTTTGGTAGGACTTTGGCATATCAAAGAGGAGCTTTGCAAAGGGTTTTCATATTTTCAAATAAAATTCCCAAGCACTCAAACATTCAGAGAGAAGATCATATCATCAAACCATATCACAAACATCAACTACTTAGATGAGCATGAGTTCCCTAATGATATTTGTTCACAAGCATCAAGATAATAAGTATGGAATAAAACATATGCAAGCCAACCGTAGTTATCATGTAGAGCAAGCAGAGCACGATTCCATGAGTTGATTTAACAGATAAGAATTGAAACTCATTCAAACTTATGAATCAGGGAGAACAGAGAGCGAGAGTAGTGTACCTCTTGTTGCTTTTATTCGTAGGTAGTGGGAGTCAGGTGACTCCCCCACACTTATTTCTTACCTGCATTATTAGAAAACAAGAAAAAAAAACAAAGGGGATCTAGGAAAAGAAGGCCACCTAGCCTAATTATTATTGGAGTTGGTTTTAAGGCTAGGTTTCCTCAATGAGGTGGATCTCATCATACTCTTTATCATCGGGTTCAAGAAAGACCTTTAAGCGGTGACCGTTTACCTTAAATGTCTTTACCTTCTTCATCTTGGAGTGTGATTGCTCCATGAGAGGCATCATCAACAACAAGCTTCCCATGTCCAAATAACTTGACCCTAGAATTAAAGAGTAATACCTTATCTCCTGGTTTGAATTCTTTATTCTTGATCCTCTTGTCATGCCATCTTTTGGTCCTTTCTTTGTAGATTTTGGCATTATGGTATGCTTTTTCCCTCCATTCTTCAAGTTCTAATAGTTGTTGTTTCCTTTGTTTCCCAGCTGTTGTGAAGTCCATATTGAATTTTCGAATGGCCCAGTGAGCCCTGTGTTCTAGCTCGACTGGTAGATGGCAAGATTTTCCGTACACAAGCTGATAAGGTGACATTCCTATTGGGGTCTTGTAAGCAGTTCTATATGCCCAAAGTGCATCGGGTAACTTTGTCTTCCATGATTTCCCCATCTCATCTACGGTCTTCTGTAGGATGTTCTTGATTTGCTTGTTTGATGTCTCTGTTTGACCACTTGTTTGGGGATGATATGGAGTCCCGACATTGTGTTGTATTCCTAGCTCTCTCAGGAAGTTTCGGAAGGTCTTATCAATGAAATGAGACCCCCCATCACTAATCACCATCCTTGGTGTCCCGAAACGAGGGAATATGACTTCATGGAACATCTTTTTCGCGTGCTTGGAGTCTGCAGCTCGACATGGTAATGCTTCTACCCACTTGGACACATAGTCAACTGCCACCAAGATGTACTCACAGTCTTGGGACTTTGGGAAAGGTCCCATGAAATCAATGCCCCATACGTCAAATAGCTCAACTTATTGATTATTCTGTAGAGGCATTGCATCTCTTGCTGTGATTCCTCCCTGCAGTTGACATCTCCGACACCTCCGAATAAAATCCTTTGTGTCTTCATACATGGTTGGCCAAAAGAATCCACTCTGATATATTTTCTCTCGAGTACGGAATGCACCGTAGTGTCCCCCATATGGTGCTGCATGACATTTCTCGATGATCTTCATTCCTTTGGCCGCAGGTACGCATCTTCTCAGTTGGCCATCGGAACAAATTCTGTAGAGGTATGGATCATCCTAGTAATGACATTTACTATCCTTGATCAACTTCTTCTTGTCTTCACCTGGTGGTACATACCCTGCAACCATAAAGTTGACAATATTTGCATACCAGGGGTTGGAGTCTGTGATCTTGAATAGCATGTCATCCCGCATTAAGTCATTTATCGGTAGCTCCTGCATGTTAGTGAAGTGCATACGCAACAGATGATCTGCTACAGAGTTCTCTACTCCCTTCTTATCTCTTATTTCAATGTCAAATTCTTGGAGTAAAAAGATCCATCGTATCAAGCGGAGTTTAGCATCTTTCTTAGTAAGCAGATATTTCAAAGCAGCATGATCAGTGTAAACAATAATCTTAGCTCCTACTAAGTAAGACCTAAACTTATCTATAGCAAAGACAACAGCAAGGAGCTCCTTTTCAGTAGTAGCATAATTAAGTTGAGCTCCTGACAATGTCTTGCTAGCATAAGCGATCGCATGATGCTTCTTATCCTTAGTTTGGCCTAGGACGGCCCCTACGGCATAATCACTAGCATCACACATGATCTCGAAGGGCAGCTTCCAATCTAGGGGTTGGATGATTGGAGCTGTGATGAGTGCCTTTTTGAGAGTGTTAAAGGCAGCGATGCACTCATCATTAAAGTCGAAGGGGGCATCCTTAGCTAAAAGGCTTGTGAGGGGTCTAGATATTTGAGAAAAATCCTTGATAAAGCGGCGATAGAACCCGGCATGGCCTAGGAAGCTACGGACTCCCTTGACATTGATCGGAGGTGGAAGCTTTTCTATTACTTCAATCTTAGCTCGATCCACCTCTATCCCTCGTTCAGAAATTCGATGTCCTAAGACGATGCCCTCACAGACCATGAAATGGCACTTCTCCCAATTAAGCACTAGGTCCTTTTCATGGCATCGTTGCAAGACCCTATCTAGGTTCTCAAGACAATGATCGAAGGTTTTTCCATAGACGGTGAAGTCGTCCATGAAAACCTCCATGATTTCCTCAATCATGTCTGAGAAGATAGACATCATGCACCTTTGGAACGAAGCGGGTGCATTACACAGCCCGAAAGGCATCCTACGATAAGCATATGTTCCATAAGTGCATGTGAAAGTGGTCTTGCTTTGGTCATCGGGATGGATGGGGATTTGGTGAAACCCAGAATACCCATCAAGGAAACAAAAGAAGGAATGATTTGCAAGCCGCTCCAACATTTCATCAATGAAAGGAAGCGGGAAATGATCCTTCTTTGTAGCCTTGTTAAGCTTCCTATAGTCAATGCACATCCTCCACCCAGTGTGGGGACGTTGGGCGATCTGCTCGCCATGCTCGTTAGGCACAACCGTCATCCCTCCCTTCTTGGGCACAACCTGAACGGGGCTAACCCACTCACTGTACGGCACAGGGTATATGATCCCCGCGTGCAAGAGTTTTAGGACTTCCTTCTTGACAACGTCCCTCATAGCATCATTCAACCTCCTCTGAGGCTCTCTCGAAGGTGGGACTGTGGAATCTACAGGAATGCGATGGGTACAAAGAGTTGGGCTTATTCCCTTGAGGTCTTGGAGGGAGTATCCAAGAACAGATCGATGTTTATCTAAGACAGCGATGAGTCTTGCAGATTCCTTATCTGAAAGTTTGTCACTAATGATCATAGGAGACTCAATATCGCCATGGAGGAAGGCATAACGAAGGCCTGCGGGTAGAGGCTTCAACTCGATCGGAGGCCTAGAGGGAGTCTCGAACTCAGATAAATCTACGGGTTCAATGGAATCGTCTATTTCCTCGATGAAATCCACAGCGTATGCTTCAAGGAGAGATTCCGGTGAGTCATAAAGGAGAATTCCCTTTACCTCTTCGATTCGTTCAGAGTCATGGTGACAATTCGAGGTGCTTTCGAAATCTGCAGAATGATTATCCTCGAATTTGAAAGGGAGTTCCGAAGGTTGAATCTCTTCATCCTTCGAAACTCGTGGTTCAGGGGAGGATCCTAGTGCTGGCTCTGAGGATGTGGAAGGCAAAGGATCAGGTTCAGCCACTAGAGTATCCTCATGGCTCGACATACTCTCTTCCCGGGAGGGTTCAAACTCAGCTACGAAATCAGTGTTTTCAGCAATATGATCTAGGATTTCTGTCGCCTTGCTTGGAGTTCTGTGGGCAAAAGACCCTCCAGCAGCGATGTCGAGATCATGGGCAGTGTTCTTATCGAGACCTAGGTAAAAGTGCTGAAGCAACATCGGATCAGGTATTGATAGGATAGGGCCAGATTTCACTAAAAGTGAGAATCTATCCCAGGCTGCACCTAAGGATTCCTTCTCATTCTGCTGAAAACCGAGAACATCCCTCCGTAGAGCAGCGATACGACCCATGGGGAAAAACTTAAGACAAAATTTGCCTACAAGATTGTCCCAGCTGCCGTTCATGCTACCTACGGTTTTCGTGTACCATTGTTTAGCCCCCTCTACAAGAGAAAAGGGAAACAACTTCCACTTAAAGGTGTCATGCGACATGCCCGCGATAGCGATGCACGAACACACTTGCTCGAACTCTCGCAAATGGTGGTATGGGTTATCACTACTTAACCCAGAGAAGGAAAGTTTCTGAACCGTAGTGATGTAGCCAGTAGGGATTTCATAGCCAGATGTGAGAATCGGGTGCTCAGAAGGTGGTGGCTCTAAGAATTTCCCTTTCGGAGTGGAGAAGCTTAAAATGGTGGGCTGCTCCATGATAACGGGGGTGAAGGTAGAAATAAAGAAAAATGAAAAGATACGAGGACCACTGGGTACGAAGATAGATACAGCAACCGTTCCCCGGCAATGGTGCCAGAAAGCTTGTTGGGTATTTTAGCGTCACACGAAATAAATCCGCAAGCGCACGGATACCGTTGTAGCTTTCACCTTAGAGTATTCCAAGGGTATCGAATCCAAGGGAACGTGTGTGTACTAACTCTGTACTAGTCGGTCCAAGGACACACCCAGATAAGAGGCAAGGACAGAGAGGATTCCTAAAGATAGCACTATAGATGAGAATAAAGGTCGATCTCTAGATAGAACTTGGCTTAGGGTACCGATAGCCCTGACTTAACAGGCGACTACGGCACGCGGATCTATGTGGAACGAAGCTCTGACTATATCCAGCTACGGAGGATCAACGAGGGCCAGACGGGCTATCACCACCACCTGGACTGCCTCTACCTAACCTTGGGATAAGCCGAACGAAGGATAACCGGTAGCATGACACAACGTCTACGCTGTGGTTGCTGCCGTAGCCAACAGACTACGACACTCTGTACTTATAGAACTACGACCACGGAAGAGAACTGATCTCACTCACTATAGGCGCTACTAACTTATACTAAAGGCATACAGGAGAGTCCTCGACCCCGTACTATGCTTCCAACATATACGAACGACTTGCAGCAGACAAACGCATAAGCCCAGGATCTACGCACTAGCAGAGGAAAAAGACTACTCATGCAACCAAGCATAAACTAGAAGAAATCACGAATGTCACTTTGGTCTAAATGGAACATGCAGGAATATCCACTATATTCTAATAGACGAACACACATACAAACGGATATATGAGAACTATGAACTTGTGCCACAAGATCAAAGGGTTGTGTTCGCGAAGAACACAAGCCTCTAAATCAAGAACACACGAAGAACACAAGAACATATCACCTATGCATGAATGCTAGTTTAGTCTAAATAGAAAAATACAAGAATACTCACTTTAGTCTAAATGAAGAACAGCAACATCGTAGAGGCACATGCCTCTCTCTCTCCCTCTCTACTCTAACACTAGCTAGGAGAGGAGCCTTGGATGGGTGGAGTGTCCCATTTCCTACCCCCTCCCCTTCTATTTATAGGCAAGGGGGTGGCTTGCTCGGAGTGCCAAACGACTCCAAAACACCCCGGGATACCTTGAGGAACCAATGGAGAGCTGCCACGCGTCGACTGAGGACGAGAGCACCTCCGAAGGGTTCGGCCGAACTGGGGTTTGGCCGACCCCCAGGTGGGTCTATTTCCACCGCCTTTCGTCCAGGTGACTGCCAGGTGGGTCCTCAGGTGTGTATGGGTGTGTATGCGGTGTTTTTAGCTTATTTCCGTGGGGATGTGGGCCCTTGAATCCGCGTACTGGCTCCTGATTGGTCGAAGGTGTGTTTCCTTGGATTGGTGATGTGTCATGGACACATGGCATCCAACGTGGCAACACGTCGCCACGTGGTCTGGTGTGGGTCCCACCAGGTCCACATATCAAGATGGTGATCTTGTCTTGTGCATATCTCTTTCATCCGGACTCAGAAGTAGACAAATGATATATCCATTTCGATCGTCTCGACGAGCCCGTCGCAATGGTGCAGTCCAAATTGGCATTTGAGGTTGTTATAGATGACATCCTATATAAGCCATTGGATCACTTGCTCTCAATTGTATCATTTATCACATATTCCGGTGCATCCTGCAACAAAAGCTAGAAACACTAACACTTGTGGAACTTTTCAGTATAAAGCCCTATTCTAGTGTTGATGATCACTTTTCATTCATTTTATGCAGGAGTTAACGGCATAAAAGTGGTACTTAACAGCCGTCAACATGGCTCTGTCTCAGGCACATACTCATCATCATCAATAAGCAAAGATGAACCCTTAGCGCCTCCTTCTTCATCTGAATCAGGTATCAACTCAAATTGATCTGCACCACCTTCCTGTGTATCTTGAGCAAAATCCTTTCCTTCGATGGCGATGCAGTTCAGCTTCCGATCCCACCAAAATCCACGACGACGATCCCGACCGAGCCACATCCTACAGCTTTATTTGATCCCCCAGGCACGGTTCATCCGCAAGTGCTGAATGAACCGGCCACCCTTCTTGCCACCTGTCATACTAGGATCTCCTGCAACACAAGACAGGTTCAAGATCATCTATACATGGGAAGAAATATATCTTCTGAGTGTTTTCGCTATATCTTCTGAATATTTATCTTTGATCAGGTCCTGTTGATTTGGTTGATTCATCCAAATTAGGGCCTGTTCTTCTCCTTCAAAAGGAATAGTGAATACCACTATTCACCTATCACATCTATCATATCTTCTCTCATAAGAAACACTATTTCAGCACTATTCATTTGCAACTTCACTATTCCTTTTCTGCCAATAGAACAAGCCCTTAAGTAGTTGGTGTTTCACATAGTTCAGGGTCTCGTTCTGCTTTTTATAAAGCTACATTAAATTGGAGAAACTTCAATTTTAGTGCAATCACTTAATTAGCTGCCGCACAACCACCTTGAGATGTCTTCTAAAAAAAAACCACCTTGAGATATCGATGCCCACAATAAGCAAGATCCAGACCCATGTGCCTATCCTGAAGCCTTATGTTCTAATTTTGCCTTATGTTCTAATTTTGCTTTGCTGCATGCTTCAAGAAAACCACCAAAATCTAATTTATTTTTCTTTGAAAGTTTTCTTTTTCTCACATTGGCATCTACGAGTACTACTAGCAAGCATGTACATAGTTCAGGAGCAAGCACTTACAGGATTGAACTGCGACAGGTCGGAGCGGACGCCATGCTGGCCTCGGAGGTGTCCGAGGGGCTGCGCTCCCGTGGACCGGCGCAGGATGGTCGGCCTAGCTGGTGGAGGCGGACGCCGTGCTCCCGTGGCCACGCACTAGCCTCGCCGGAGGATGCGGACGTCGTGCTCCCGTGGCCCGCGCTGACCTCGCCGGAGGATGCGGACGCCGTGTTCCTGTGGCCCCACGCTGGCCTCGACGGAGGATGCGGACGTCGTACCGCCGCGGCCGCGCGGAGTAGGAGCGCCCGTGGCGCCCGTGGCCCGAGGATCTCGCGGAGGACGCGCGGACAACGCAGGAGGCGAGGATCTCGACGGAGGACGGGCTGACGGCGGAGGAGGCGAGGATCTGGGCGGAGGATGCTGGTGGATCTCGGTGGATTGGAGGGGAGTCAACGAATGAGGCTGTTTTTTTTTTGATAACTGATGCGTGCGGTGGGGTGAGATGGGATGAGGACGAGGAAGGGATAAGCCTGGGCTGGGGCAGGTTGCCGCGCAGCTACGGGGCTACGAGCGCGGTAGGCAACGACACTTATTCCCAGACACTGTCCTGTAGCTTTCGCGACCGTTTTTCGGGGACGGAGGGAGTAGACAACTTGTATTTTATATGTAACCTAGAAAACAACAATATATGAAACTATGCATTGAGAGGGAGTTGTTTCATTATAGTTTCAAACGTTTTTATATGATGTGCCACTCTAGGTAATCGTGTTCATGAAATCTCCACTAAGAATGATCTTAGAACTAGAGAAAAAACACCGATCGATCATTTCATTAGCTTTATGTATTTTCCAATGCACTTTTTTCTTAGTGTGGGTGTTACTTTGTTTCTTTAATAAGACGAATGATCGAACGTTACGATCAATTACTAATTGTAAAACATTCGATATTACAAGGGTAAAGTTTATCCCCGGTATCCAAACAGGACCTCACGCTGTTTATTTATGGCCGCACACGTTGGCGGTGTCCTGATCCGCTTGCCGTCCATTAACGATCAACAGTACCATTTCAGACAAGGCCGAATGGCAGTTTTTATATTTAATACAAATAGATAAATATGATGATATAATAACAATAGAGAATAGAGTTACTCCCTCCGTTTTTAAGTAAATATATGACGTTAAAGATAACAAAATTAGTTTATTTTGAATTAAATTTCTTATTCAAAACAGTGGTTATAACAGTGCTCGTCGATTCATCGGTGCTCGTCGTAGATAACCTTCAGCTAGAAAGCCTACAAGTAGCTACAAGTCCTCTAAGAATTTTCTGCAACCCTGACAGAAACCAGACAGACGTTGTTTCGGTCGGCCAGCTGCATGCCTACCCTCCTCACTGACAAGCAAGATCCATGCATGCCGCAGTAGATCACACGGTTGCAGCAACCATAACCAACTACCGTTGAACAAGATAACGAGATCGAATCGAATAGAAAAGTGCAACCACATCTGAACCCAACGGTCTGGACTTCGTTTTCTCAAATCCTCCTGATCCGGACGTGCAGTGACCGTCGCTGTCGCGTGCCTCACAAAGTCACAATCCATAATGCGTAGTATTTGTGAATGGAAACATCGTTGTCGTCACAAGAAGTGTGTATGCATAACGAACCCGCAGCTGCAGGCAGGAGCCAGAAATTCTGAACAAGGCCTTGTTTAGTTTGCTAAAAATTCTAACGTTTTCTCCACTCTCTCTCCATCACATCACATTAAATACGTCAAAAGACATATGTTCAGAGTATTAAATATAGGTAAAAAAATAACTAATTACACAGTTTTGATGTACTTCGCGACACGAATCTTTTGAGCCTAGTTAGGCCATGGTAGAATAATATTTACCACAAACAAACGAAACGTGCTACAATGTGCTACAGGAGTTCGAAACGTTGAAACGGCAAATTTTTCCACCAACTAAACAAGGCCTGAGTTTTGTGGCACGGTCAGTCGGTCAGCGACACCGACGTCGCCTTTATGCGCCTGCAATTCCCAGTAGCTCTTCACCTGAACGGACGGCGCCAACAAAACGCTATCAATTCGAGACACCGACGTGTGCCACTCGGCGGCACCGTTTAGTTGACAAAAAATTTAGTGAATGTGATGAAATTTTTGCATCGGGAAACGTGTTTTGTGAGAGGTGACACGGTCTGCAATGCGAAAATTTTTGGGACTTTTAGAGAACTAAGGCCTCGACTCACGATTTCACGAACGAGCGAGAAAAAACGCCACCGATGATCGGTACATGCAGAACGGAAGATTGCATCGACGAGCACTGATGAGAGAGGAAGATGAATTGCAGCCCATGAAATTAAATGATGGTCTCAAAGAAGCAATGAAATGAAAGTTCAGACACGTTTACTTTACATGTTTGTTGGTAAATTTAACAACTCTCTAGGAATGGATTGGAAACAAAAACATGAAAAAGATTCAAAGAAATAGAGTAGAACAGCTGGCTGGTCACCAACACGAACTGCCTCCAACAAATAATCTGCAGCACTCGACCCTGAATTATTACTCTATTTTTTACCCTCCCCCTTTCTTTCATCCTTTTGTAATAGCAGTAGTACTTGCCCACCACACCCAAATCTAGCAAGATCTTGCCAATATACTGTCATGCAGTAATTGCAAAATTTATCCCTTATCAGGATGGTAGTAAATTCCGGAAGAGAAGTGACTTGAATGCTCTCACCAAACCCATTTAATTTACTTACTGTCTTGTTGTACGCTTATCTACACATTCAATGTCCAGCGTCTTCTCGGCAGCACGGATCATGGCGCGCAGAAAACCCGCCCGGGATCTTCTACGCGCAGGGCGCCGTGGCCGGCCTTGCTGCCGCGTCGGCGGCGCGGAGCTCGTCGATGACCGGGGCCAGATCGCGCGGGCGCACCTCCATCCGGAGCCCGTGCTTCATGAACAGCGTCAGCGACATCTTCTGCTCGACGCGGTGGCCCGGCGCCACGGCCAGGCGGTGGCGGAGGAGCACGCTGCCGGCGATGTTCTTCATCTGCAGGTACGCCAGGTCCTTGCCGAGGCAGATCCTCGGCCCGGCGTTGAAGGCCACGAACCGGTACGAATCGTGCGGCTCGAACCGGGTGCCGTCGGCGGACAGCCACCGCTCGGGGCGGAACTCGAGGCAGTCGTCCCCCCACACCGTCTTCATGCGCCCCGCCGAGTAGATGGAGTAGGTCACCGACGACCCCGCCGGGACGAACGTGCCGTCCGGGAGGTAGTCGTCGGCGACGACGTGCTTGGAGTCCTCCGGGACGGACGGGTACAGCCGCAGGGTCTCCGACAGCGCCGCCTTGAGGTAGACGAGGCGGTCGAGCTCCTCGAAGGTGAAGGGCGACGCGAGCCACAATGCCGGGTCGTGGGAGCCCCGGGACGCGGCGAGCGCGGCGCAGAGCTCGCGCACGACCTTGCGCTCCACGTCGGGGTGCGTGGACACGAGCCAGAAGAACCAGGAGAGCGCCACGGAGGAGGTGTCGCGGCCGGCGAGGATGAAGTTGAGCGCCACGTGCTGCAGCGACTCGTCCGAGTAGGAGCCCTTGCGCATGAACCGGGAGAGCAGGTCGTCGTGATGCGCCGCCGTCGTGTCGGACTTGCCGTTGCCGGCGAGCTCGAGCTTGCGCGCCCTGATGACGGCGGCGAGGTACTCGTCCACGTGCGCGACGCTGCGGGCCAGCGTGGTCTCCATGCCGAGGCCCAGCCACTTCTTGCACCGCCACAGGCACTCGGGGAAGATGAACCGGTTGAGCGTGGCCTCCGTGGCGCGGTCGAAGGCCGAGGCGAAGGCGTTCTCCGGCAGGCCCGGCGCGAGCGTCTCGGGGTCCTTGCCGAACGCCAGGCCGCAGATGTTGTCGAAGGTGAGGCGGAGGAGGAGGTCCTGTAGGTCGACGTGCGTCTTGTCGCTGGCCGCCTCGTCCAGGATGGGCAGGAGCCTGAGGTGGATGGAGCGCGACACCCACCGGGACATGGCGGTCCGGAGCGTGCGCGTGGTGAACTCGAGCGCGGCGGTCTTCCGCTGCGCGACCCAGGTCTCGCCGTCGGAGTTGAAGATGCCGTCGCCGAGCAGGTCCCGGAACACGGCGTGCCAGAAGGGGCCCTTGGGGTAGTTGTCGAAGCGCGCCTTGAGGACGTGCTCCAGGTTGCGCGGATCGCAGGTGACGGTGACCAGCCCGCCGCGGCGCGCCACGCCGGGCACCGCGAAGATGCAGGTCTGGTACGTGCCGCCCGTGCGGCGGAGGTTGCCGACGATCCATTCGTGCATGTCCTCGGCGTGCTGCACCAGCCCCGGCAGGCTGCCGAGCACGGGCCACACCCGCGGCCCGCTGAGCCCCCGCGACAGGCGCCAGAACCACGCCATGTACGCGGCCGCCGCCGCCACCACAACCGCCCACGTCCCCACCTCCATTGCCGGCCGGAGAACGACCGGAGATAGAGCTCGCTTAGTGTATACACACACACGCACGTAGTACGCTCACAGCACGAGAGCTAGATCAACGGATCCGATCAGACGTGATCGGGGAGAAGATGAAGCTGGTTAGCTGGCTAGTGTGTAATGCTGTAATAAGTGAGTCCACATGGAGCGTAGCAGCAATGAAATGCTGCAAGGGGAGGGAGGTGGGGGGATGGCAGAGCGCAGCAGGGAAGACGGAGGTTTTTATAGAACTGGTCGGAGCTTGCACAGTTGAGGATGGATGGCAATTGATTGCCGGTCCGTATGTACGTCGGTCTTAGCAGCCACTACCAGTACACCATACGAGTACTCGCGAGTCCCTAGCTGCAAAGCTCTGCTGCACAGCAACACCCAGCGTGTAAAAAAATGACGCACAGTACCTTACAGTAGCAGGCCGGCTAGCAGCGTACACGGACGTGTAGAGATGTACGTACTCGCCACAACGCGTGCGTACATCACATTTCAGGTCATTGTGGTTACTGCGACGGGTGGTCGATCAGCATGCAGCTGAGCGAAAGCAAGAGTCCAACAGGGAAGGGACTTCACCGGCGGCGGCGGCCTGACGACCGGCCGGTGGATGGAGTGGAGGCTAGCAGGCGGCGGCCGAACGGGAAACGGCACGGGCGGTCGCCCATAAATTGCCGCCGGGGGCCGTTGGGGTGGCCGCGCCGCGCCGCGCCGCGCCAGGTTACTCGCCAACAACTGGCCGGAGAACGCGCCACGGGCCGCCAATCCGCCGCGACGTCGCGCCACCTACCCGTGCGAACGCCAATGAATGCTCGGCCGGGGAGGCATTGAAGCGGCCCGAGGGCACGCACAGAGCTAGCTGGAGCCGGCTTGGCTTTTGTCCAAGGGAATCGATCGAGCAGACGGTGAGAGATGGATCGGAGACCGACCGGTCCGTATGGATCGGGCGATGCAGATGCAGTAATGCAATCTACTGGTGCGGTGCACGACGGCTACACGGCTTGGGCTGGCTGGATGCCTGGCTTCTCGTGCGGGGAGGGTTGGTGAGGTAGCAGGAGCATGTGGCGTGCCATCGAGACGGGGCTGGACGACGAGACCTGGGGCATAAATAGACGGCCGTGGAGCCCGGCGCCGGCGTGCCCCCGCCCGGCCGGTGCGTGGGTTTTGACCGGGGTGCGCCTGCGGGATGGCGAGGGGAAGACGAACGGGGGAGGGAGGCCGGAGGCGTTGGTTGTGGTTGGGTTCGCGGGTGGAGTTCGGAGAGGTTTGGTGTCGTCGGGCGAGCGGCCCTTACCCACGAGTTCACGACCACGGACATCGACGTGAGCAGTGAGCTACTAGCTCTGGAGAGAACTCGTCCCCAGTCCCCTGGTTCTAGTCAGCGTGTGCTCTAGCAAGATCGATCCGCTGAAAAAAGTGTTTATCTTAAGCACGACATCGATCAACTAACAGACATGGTTATATGTCAACCGATTACATCACCTAGTTCAGTTAGTTATAGCGCGCTTTTATTAATTTACCACCTGGATGTTTGTTGAGGCTAACTCGATACGGGTGATCGTTGGTTGGACACTTGGACTAGACGAACAACCACATATGGAGTGGAGCAAGAGCAACACCCAAGCCTTGAGTATGACGTGCGTTTCGTTTCAAACACCAAAGGGGATGGAATGGGATCAAATGGTTTCAATCCTAGCTATGGCGTCATTCGGTTACATAAGATTCATTCCGGGTCGAGAGCAAAATTATAATAAGAGATTATGATAGACACAACTAGAGACTATGATTTACTGACGGAAACTAATCTACTCACGAAAAGTACATTAAGAGACCAGAATAAATTTCACATCTCCCGACTCATGGATTGATTCCCGGTGCTATGTTGTATCTATCATGAGTGAATTACTTATCGATCCGGAATTAATCCTAATATTTTGTTGTATCTATCATGATTTTTTTATATGTATCATTTTCGTCCGGATTGAATCATATGTATGTGACAGAACCGCCCAAGATAAATCCGGATTATCACTTAAGCCGGTCCACTTGGCTCATAAGCGATAACCAAGAGCTATTTTGTCGCCTCTGCCGAGTCATGCCCGGTAAATCACTTTCACAGGATCGAGATATGCGCTAAGCCCACACGAAGGCGGGACCAGAGTACAAGATTACATTACATACAAGTCCATAAGTACTTAATATTACAAACCAGGTTTTGAGTACATAAAAGTAAACATGGTTCAGAGTTTAAACAGCGGAAATTAAACTAAACGCATGATACACATAGGAGGCCATCCATGCATATCACTCCTCATCATCGTTCTCCCATTCAATCCCCCATCCCTCTGGAATAACACCAGGCCAGATAGGATTACCTGAAAACAACAAAATAAGCAAGGCTGAGTATTCTAATACTCAGCAAGACTGACCCGTCAAAATAAAAGACACAACTAGACATGTAAGGCTTTTTGGCTGTAGGGTTTGTTTTGCCAAAAGCAACTAAGAGTAGATCCTTAATTTCCAATTTTTAGCTCAAGTTCTAGTATGTTAACCATTCTAGGTAAGCACCTAGCTAAACAAGTATGGTTGTACAAACAAGATTAATCATCCAACAATATTAATCCGAAATGTTCCATAAATAAATATGGGGTAGCCAGTGGTCAAGCCGACTCAGATAACGGCGAGTGACCGATGATCGATCGATTTATATCCTTGCAAGGTAAACCCAAGATACACGGAAGAAGGTAGACCCCAAAAGAATCCAAAGAAAAACAAATGCGGGGTCTACCCCGACCAGGCGGTTCCCGTCACTCCCCAGATTAGGGACAGATGCCACAGTCCTAAGTACAAGGTTACTGGGACGCCCTTACACGGCACGCCCAGACACACACTTGCACTACCGGAATCAAACCGGGAGACGCATCTCAAGATTAGTAGCGATAAAGTCCCCGCACTGGTTCATTAGGTACTAGGCTTACCGGTCCCATTCCCGACAAGCACTTGGTACGTTCAATAGCTTAGACCAGCACCATGCTACTCGGTCGAGACCGAACCCATTGCTCTTACCACATGAGCAAGTCAATTTAACCAACTTATGATTCCAACATAAGCATCCTATATCTCGCGAGCAATGAGTCATTACTCGACTTGTACCGTATCCTTAGAGCATTACACTAGCGTTCCTAACATACTAGTAAAAGAGCATAGGAGTCCTAAGGATCATGCATCTAGGTTTCAAACAACTCCTGAAACTTAAATGCACAAAGTAAAACATAAATACTGAAATGTAAAAGGGTATGAGTTTTTAATCCAAAAAGGTTATATGTGACTCCGGTGCTTGCCTTCCTCTGACTCAACACTAGCCTTGGGCTCTTCTGAACTTTGGTCCAGGTCTTGCTGCCCACTAACTTGGTTCAGCTCTCCACTAGCGGATCCCTCCTCCTCAACAAGCGTGTACGTCCTGTCGGGAAGATCTACACGTTATGCATATGCATTAGTTATGGTGTGAAGGTGAGAGATTTTATCATTAACCCAAATCTTGTGGGCCACATTCATCAAAACAACAAAGAAAACTCACAAAAGTAAGGTGTGTGGTGAGAGTGAACTAACATCTATTTAAATGGGGATTGTGTGCACATTTAAACAAAATAGCTTACTAAACTTCATTAAGGTATGGGGTGAGTGACGGTGAAGTAAAACTTACTTTGATGGTGATTGTGTGCATATCTAAGAAAGTTAAACTAATAAACTTCACCATCAGCATGGGGTGTGCGCTTAAATTCATTTTAAACAGCAACTGAACTTAAACTCCTCTAAAACAAATTAAAAGATAAAATAAAGTTATATATTCCATTATAACTAGTCATGCATCCATAAATCATAATAAGTAAAATATGACTCCAACTGGCATGAAAATTTTACCACAGCAGCACATGACTAAAATAAGCTTAAATATAAATTTTCAGCTCAAGATCATTTATACATTAATTTAAATGAAAAAGACAAAAGACAGCCTAGATAAACTTCCTTAATTCACACAAAAAGATTTACTAGACCTTTTGATCCCAAACTTTTTCTACAGCTCCAATATGCCAAAACTAAGCCCTAACCCAACATGTTCAAGTGGATTCATCATATATTTCAAGTTATGAATTTGACATCCATCACAAGCATAAATACCAAACACTAATTAAACAAACTTCTAAAATCACTATTATTTTTCCAAGGGTGCTTAACATCATGAAAACAGCCTAGGGTGCATTGGTGCTTAAGGAATTTATATTTTGAGGGAACTATAAAAAGCATCAATCTTAAACTAACATAGATCTTACAAAAATCATAACTGGAGTTCTACATCACAAACATGTGTGAAACTTGGTCACAAAACTGAACATGGAGCACACAATAACATATCCAAATTTCATTGCATTTGCATGTGTACATTTTGAACTACAACAAATATGCCTCAAACTGAGTTTGAATTTACATTTAAAAATTACTCAGAAAAACTATATACAACTTTTGTAAAAGTTGTAGATCTGCTAACAAGGAATCCAGAACAGTTGGATTTACATTTTTACGATTTTTCTACAATTTTTAACGAATTTTTGAAGTTACAGCTAGAACCCTAACACTCTTTTGCAGAGAGACCCTTGACAAAACTTCTTGAAATTACACATATGCCCTCGGTTTACAGATCGACCCCTGGAATTTTTGCAATCGCTACAAACAGGCCCTGCCGGCGTAGGGGAGGATTCCGGCGGCCGGAGGAGGACCGCAGCGGCCCGGGTGAGCACCCTGGAGGTTCACATGCTGCTCACCTGCGCCACTGGTGAAGAAGTCCCGCCCGGGGATCCCGCCGGCGAGCTTTGGCGGCGGTGCGCAGGTATGCGCCCGCCGGGGCTCGGTGTACTGGCGGTGGCTCCTCCAATGCGTGGCCGGTGACGACGGGGAAAGGGGGCAGGGCACCAGAGGAAGGTGTAGGAGGGGTCGGGCGGAGCGATGCAGCTTGGAAGGTGGCGCTCCGCTTCGGTGGCGGCAACGGCGACGGCGGAGGGGGAAAAGCAGCGACGGCGGCCGATCCTCTGGTTTGAAAGCACGCGGGCGTGTTCGCGACGACGAGTGCGATGCACGACGAGGTTTAGGCACGAGTGCGGCCAGAGGGGTGACCAGGTGGCGCGCGGCATGCACGACGCGCGCGGACACGCGGCGCGTGGCTCGGCCCGGCACGGCCGCTTGCGTGAGCGCGGCGTACGACGACTTGAGAGGGCGGAGGCTCCTACGATGTGCGACGGGTCCACGGCGACGCACACGGGACATCCGTACGCCGGAACCACGCGGGATTGCCATGTGGATGCGACGGTGCGGACGCGCGCGCGCGCCGGCTTCGCAGTGCGACGTCGTCGTCCCCTTTTATTTCCTGAACCCTTTTTCAAAAATGTGTAACTTTCAAAAGTGTCAACATACTCAAAAATCTCCAAAAATAAAAGTTGTAGAGGAGCTATAGACCAACAACTTTTACAAAGGGCGACCTATGTTTTGATCAACGGATTTGTGGGAAAAATGTGATGAAAAAGTAGGAAAATCTCGGCCCCATTACACTGTGCGCAGAAACTTCGTCTCAAAATTAAGCGGCTTTGCACTCAAAATTGGAATGTCCACCAATTATGAAAAATGTGTTCCCGGAAATAAGGAACAACTTTTATATTGGCCGATTTTGAACTTCTATAGCAAAATTTGGAGAACGCGCAAGAAAACCAATTCAGCCTTTTAGGATCAAAGGGGTTTGACCAAGCATATTGACTTTGACCAAGGTCTTTTGTGCAAATGTGTGACAAATCGTGTCAAACATGCTTAGGAACTAATTAACCTTGATTAACACAGCTAAGTAATGTCATTAGCACAAGCAAACATCAGGGATGTTACAGCCTACCCCCCTTAAAAGAAATCTCGTCCCGAGATTAGGAATTAAAAGATGAAAGTAGGGGGAAGAAACTTACGGTGTCTAGATTGAAGAAAACCCGGATAATTCTCATTGAGATAATGTTCAGTTTCCCAAGTGGCTTCATCGACATGGTGATGACTCCACTGGATTTTATACATCTTCACGGATTGTCTTCGAGTCTTTCTTTCTTTAATATCAAGAATCCTTAGAGGATGTTCAACGACAGATAGATCCGGTTCAATCCAAGCATTGGCTTCTTCAATGACTTCCCTGTCCGGTTTATTAGCACATCTTCTCAATTGGGAGACATGAAACACATTGTGTATGGCAGAGAACCGATCAGGGAGTCGAATACGATACGCCACTGGCCCACAAACTTGAAGAATCTCATAGGGACCAATGTAGCGAGGAGCTAACTTTCCTTTCACACCGAACCTTTGGACACCCTTGGTTGGCGAAACTTTTAGACACACAAAGTTACCAACTTTGTATTCTCTAGGTGCCTTTCTCTTGTCATAATGACTCTTTTGTCTTTCTTGAGCAAATCTCAAATTTTCCTTGATTACTCTTACTTTTTCTTCAGCATCCTTAACTAGGGCTGAACCAAAGAATTTCCTCTCCCCGGTCTGTGACCAGTTCAAGGGAGTGCGACATCTCCGTCCATAAAGAGCCTCAAACGGTGCCATTTTCAAGCTGGCTTGATAACTATTATTGTAAGAAAATTCCGCCAAAGATAGACACTTATCCCAACTTTTATCAAAGTGAATAACACAGGCTCGCAACATGTCCTCTAGAATTTGGTTCACTCTTTCGGTTTGACCATCAGTCTGAGGACGATAAGCTGAACCTCGTATGATCCTGGTGCCAAGTGACTTATGTAATTGTTCCCAGAAACGTGACACAAAGAGAGATCCCCTATCCGAAATGATGGTCTTAGGAACACCATGCAAGCGAACAATGTGCTCAATATAAAGACTTGCATAATCTTTGGCATCATATTTGGTGTGGACTGGGATAAAATGAGCAGTCTTTGTCAACCTATCCACGATAAACCAGACGGAATCATGATTTCTAGATGTGAGTGGAAATCCGGACACAAAGTCCATACTTATGTCATCCCACTTCCATGAAGGTATAGGTAGGGGTTGAAGAGTTCCGGAAGGTTTCAAATGACTTGCTTTAATTCTTTGACTAGTATCGCATTCCGACACATATTTGGCTATGTCCACCTTCATATTGGACCACCAAAAATTCTCCTTTAAATCTTGATACATTTTACTACTCCCAGGATGGATAAAGAATTTTGAGAGATGACCCTCATCAAAGATTTCCTTTTTCAACTCCCAATTATCTGGAACAACAAGGCGTTGTGCAAACCAGACTATGTCTTTCTCATCCTTCCTGAAGCAATCATATTTAGGATCTTTTTCTAACAATTTTTGTTTGATCAAAAGAATACCCTCATCCTGAAATTGAGCCTTAACAATTCTATCGAATAAATTAGACTCGGCAGAGATAGCATTTAGGCTTCCTTGTTCAACAATTTCCAAGTTTAGCCTTCTCAACTCCTCACATAGAGTATCACTATAAGGTTCCATCGATAGGCAATTGCAGTGAGCCTTACGGCTAAGAGCATCTGCAACCACATTTGCCTTTCCAGGATGATAATGGACCTCAAGATCATAATCTTTTATCAACTCTAACCATCTTCTTTGCCTCATATTTAAATCAGACTGAGTGAAAATGTATTTGAGGCTTTTGTGGTCAGTGAAGATATTGCAACGGTTTCCTATAAGATAATGCCTCCATATTTTCAAAGCATGAACAACTGCTGCTAGCTCTAAGTCTTGTGTGAGATAATTCTTCTCATGAGGGCGAAGCGCCCGTGAGGCATAGGTAATAACCCGATTTTCTTGCATAAGAACACAGCCAAGACCCGTGCCTGAAGCATCACAATAAACTTCATATGGATTTGAATTGTCCGGCTGCGCTAGCACTGGGGCTGAAGTTAAAAGTTCTCTTAATTTTCGGAAAGCCTTTTCACAAGCCTCACTCCACACAAATTTCACACCTTTCTTTAGCAGCTCAGTCATAGGCTTGGCAATCCTAGAGAAGTCCGGAGTGAAACGGCGATAATATCCAGCCAAGCCTAGGAAGCTACGGATTTGATGAATAGATTTAGGGGGTTGCCAATCCATAAATTCTTGCACTTTGCTTGGATCGACAGATATACCCTCGCTAGAAATAGTGTGTCCCAGAAACTTAACACTATCTAGCCAAAATTCACATTTGGAGAGCTTAGCATAAAGTTTGTGCTCTCTTAAGCGTTGTAAGACAATGCGAAGATGCTCCGCATGCTCTTCCTCATTCTTGGAATAAATAAGTATGTCATCAATGAATACCACCACAAATTTATCCAACTCCGTCATAAATACGGAATTCATAAGATACATGAAGTAGGCTGGGGTATTTGTGAGACCGAAAGACATAACCAAGAATTCATAAAGTCCATAACGAGTAGAGAAAGCCGTCTTGGGAATATCACATGGTCGGATTTTAATTTGATGATACCCAGACCGAAGATCGATCTTAGAGAAGACCTTAGCTCCAGCCAATTGATCAAATAACACGTCAATGCGGGGCAATGGATATTTATTTTTGATAGTCACCGCATTGAGAGGTCGGTAGTCCACACACAACCTCAGGCTACCAACTTTCTTTTTCACAAAGAGGGCGGGACAGCCCCAAGGAGAAGAGCTGGGGCGGATATAGCCCTTATCAAGCAACTCTTGAAGTTGTTTCTTTAATTCTGCAAGTTCTTTGGGTGGCATTCTATAAGATCGCTTAGAAATAGGGGCGGTGCCAGGCTGTAGCTCAATCACAAACTCAACATCTCTGTCTGGTGGCAAGCCAGGCAAATCATCTGGAAAGACATCCATGTACTCGCATACCACTGGAATGTCCTCAAGTTGAGTAGTTATGGCCGCATAAACACATGAGCCTTTATGGCCTTTGGGAGGAAGGTAAAGAATTGAATTCCCGACAAAAGGTGAGTTGATTTCTAACATTCTCTCTGAAATATCCAGGACAACTTTGTGCTGAGTCATCCAATTCATGCCTAGTATAATATCTACCCCATCCAAACTTAATGTGACAAGATTTGTTGGAAAAGTCTTACTACCTATTTCAAGCGGTACCCTTAAGGCTACTTGATTTGAAGCAACCTTTCCACCCGGTGTGGCAATCATATAGGCCCGATTAGTATGACACCACTTCAAATTCCAATTATTCATGGTTTTCACATTAATAAAGCTATGAGTAGCACCAGAATCAAATAATATAGTAACTGGACGACCACGGATAGAAAATGTACCCGTCAAGACTGGTGCTCCCTCTGGAAGATCAACCACTGTGGTAAAGTTTAAATGGCCTTGCTTCACTTGCACAGTTTGTTTCTTTCCCTGATTTCCAGCCTTAGAACCTTGCCCCTGACTTTGCTGATGTTGCTGTCAAGGGCGTGTGCACTTGTTAGCATAGTGCTCCAGCTGTCCGCAGTTGTAGCAATGACGATCCTCATTGTTGCGGGCAGGTGGGGGTGCACTAGGCCTAGGAGCTGACTGCTGGGTGCTGCGATAGCCAAAGTTGTCAGACGGCTTAGACTGAGATTGCTTCCTCACCCAGCGTCCTGATGAAGATGGCTGGGTGGCACCCTGCACATTCTTCTTCACAAACTTAAATTTCTTGCCTTGGCCACTATCTGAAGCTTGATTGAACTTCCTCTTCCTATCCTGTTGAGCTCTCTTCATGGCGTCCTCCTGAGAGATAGCCAAATTCACCAACTCAGGATAGCTATCAGTCTTGATTAAGTTCAACCTCTCATAGAGCTCTCCATCAAGCCCCTCACGGAATCGATCCATCTTTTTCTTATCAGTATCAACATGATAGTCCCCATACTGACAGAGACTGTTGAATTTTTGAGCATACTGATATACAGAATCAGACCCTTGCTTGAGGTGCATCAATTCCCTCATTTTTCTATCAACAAGCCCCTTAGGAATATAATGCTCTTTGAAAGCCTTCTTGAATTCCGCCCAAGTAACCTGGTGACCCTGTGGCTGCATGGATTTGAAATGCTCCCACCAGATTAATGCTTCACCCCTCAGTTGTTGAGCGGCGAAGCCTGCCTTATTTTCTTCTGAGCAAGGTAGTGTAAAGATGGAAAACATGGCCTCCAGGGCCCTGATGAAGGCATCAGCCTCTAGGGGCTCCTCTGCCTTGGTGAACAATGGTGGCCTCATTGCCCTGAACTTGTCATATGACATGACTGCATTAGGCCCATCTTGATTTTGCCCTTGATAGTTGAAGGGCTACTGAAGCCTCTGTGCAATTAAATTTTGAGTATTGAGGATCTACCTCATCACTTCAGCTTGGGCAGCCATGAAAGCTTTCGTAGGGGTCATCTGTGGAGGTGGAGGAAGACCACCACCACCCTGACCATCAGAGCTCTCAGGAACATTGTGAGTATTATCAGCCATCTGAAAATTTTGAACTTTCATTAGATACATATTCAAAGCTTGCTTAAAAGAATAACAAGAAGAATATGCATACGAAAATTCAAACTTAAGAAAATTCAGAATTTAGGCAGCATCACAGTCCTGAGTAAATAATTCATAACTCTTTGTACAAATGTCAAAAATTTCTAAAATTTGGTCAACATGTGTAGAATTTCGTAAGCTTCAACTTTAGTATTCAACTCCAGAACAGATTCATCTTTTACAGGGGTCGAAAAATTCAATTTCCAAAGCTCTGTCTAGCAGTTTGGACAGCAGCTAGTAGCTTACTAAAAATTCGATATTTCTTAAACTACACAAGCAAATATGCTGAATTTTTGTGAGCATAACCATTATCAAGTTTAGAACAACTTTGGTATTCATCCAAAAACTCATATTTGACCATAACTTTCTTCTTTTTCATTTCTTAGACAGATTGCTGCCGAGAGGTGTTTTTCCACCATATTTACAAATAGAGCACCAAGCTCCTCTGGGTCCAGCTGGATCTCCATCTGCTCATCGGGCCCAATGCCCGGTGGGTGGTGTGCCTGCTGAAGCATACCCACCTCAACCTCCAAAGCCTCAGCAGCAAGCTCCAAGTCCTCAACCTGGTCCTGCAGGCCCTGGATATGCTGGAGGTGCACAAGCCTTTCAGCATCTCTGTCAGCCAACTGAGCCTGCAACTCCTGCTGCCCAGCCTGGAAGTCCACGATCTGCTGCAGGTGGTCGCCACGCTCAATCAGAAACTGGTGTGTCTGACCCTGGAGCTGCTGTAACTGACCCTGGAGGTCAGCAATAGCCTGCACGGCCTGAGTGTATCCACTGTGCTTCTCTGTGAAGAGACTGACAACCCAGTGGAGGTACCACGTAGCTCCAGTGAGACGACTAGCCAAGTCATCCGCGATAACTCGGCGAAGGTCCTGTAGAGCGTACAAGGCCCTCAAGCACGTGCCCAAAGTCTGCACTGTGTCGTAGGGTGGCACAATCTCGAGAAGTGTGGCTATGTTGGCCATCCGGCCTAGCCACATAGGATCGTTGGGGTCCAAAGCTGGAACCAACCCCAACGGTGTCTGAAGCATCTCCTGCGGTCGGTGGGTGGAGAGGGTGTGGAGCACCATCAAGGCTGCCGGCTCCACTGCCTCGAAAGCGCGGTAGCACAGGAGCTCCATGCTCAAGTCCGCCCACTCGGGGTGGCCCGGGTGGGGGAGCACGGTCACTCGTACTCGGCAGCTGGGCACGCCCATCTCCTCGTATTCCACCCCCTCGTAGAAAGGAGGGGTGGTGTAGCCGACAGCACACAAGGCTCTCCACGCAATGCGTGTGAAGCCCTCCCACTGCAAGCCAGTGGTGGCAAACGTGCCATCAGCGCCCACCGCAATGAAACCAGGGGCAGCCATCTGTAAAAATAATTTATAAGCGCACGTTAGACCCACAAAGATGAGTTTAACATGCATATGGCAAAAACTGGCAGTTTTGAACAAAAATCCATAACTGTTAAACCAGTACCCCAAAAATTCCAAATTTTTTTTGATCAGTTCAGAAACATTCTAACTCACATTTTTGGTATTCAATGGTTGAATTAAATCAGATTGTAAAAGGGTGCAAAAGATCCATTTTCAGAGTGCTGTTGCCCAGAAAATTTCAGCAGGGCAGAGCTTCACTAAAAAGACCATAACTCAAAAACTGAGTACCCAATTACCATGAAATTTTTACAGCATGATCTAAGCTAGATCATGAACCTTTTTGCTATAGATTCTCTGGTCATAAACATTTAGGAACTATGTGTAAAAATTCGAGTTTTTAGACTAACTCAGAAATTTGACATCATTTCAGCATGACCTTGCCTAGCAAATTTGATCCTAACTTCAGTTTTAAGCATCCTAAAATTATGAGAAATTCAGAGAGCAATCTTAACTAGGTGATGAACAATTTCCCTAAAGAGCACCTAGCCAGAATTTTTCTAGATAATCCTTAGAAAAATTTGGACAGCATCTAGTTACGATTTTTGCTTAACACCTCATCAAAGCATCAAACTAGCATGATTGGTCCTTAAGAAACACAAATTAAATAGAGACCAAGCAACACATGATTTAAGTTCAGTTTTAATTTGATAGCTTTTACATGATGCAAAAAGCATCCTAAACTTCCTCACAAAACTTTTAAGCTTAAAAACGAAGTTAGTGCCGGTGGCAAGGCATACATATTCGTCTCTCCATATAATAGCTAGTCGAAAGCTATTCGTTTCTTAAATTACCGTTCCTAACAACCGTGGTTAATGTACCTGCAGAAAATCATAGAACATTCCGAACCTTTCGTGCCAGCACTCACGAAAGCGTCCACATTCATTACCGTTCACTATAGAAACGACATCCATGCCTAAAGCCGCTGCATGGACAGCGTCCTAATTAAGACTCTGACGCGATGTGGGTTCCCATTGGAATAGGTCCCATCCATCCCTCACGGACTTTCCTGTGGCACCATCACGTATGGCAAAACGTGACGAGACGCAGACGCGACGTGGGTTCCCATTGGAATAGGTCCCATCCATCCCTCATGGACTTTCCCGTGGCACCATCACGTATGACAAAACGTGACGAACTAGTATGGTTGTGCATGAAAGTAAGTTTTGACAGGAATAAATGTGCTGGAAGTCAGTTTAGATACACCATAGAGTACTAGCCACATGAAAGAACCCAAAAATTCCCTCTAGGGCCTCTCGGACTAGATTAAACCTTAACGTCCTACTCACTTAACAAGATTATTAATCTTGGCAAATTTTATTCCAAAAACAAGTTTGTTAAGGTATTTTAATTACTCTGGTGCATAAACTCGCTCTGGTACCAGCTGTGACAGAACCGCCCAAGATAAATCCGGATTATCACTTAAGCCGGTCCACTTGGCTCATAAGCGATAACCAAGAGCTATTTTGTCACCTCTGCTGGGTCATGCCCAGTAAATCACTTTCACAGGATCGAGATATGCGCTAAGCCCACACGAAGGCGGGACCAGAGTACAAGATTACATTACATACAAGTCCATAAGTACTTAATATTACAAACCAGGTTTTGAGTACATAAAAGTAAACATGGTTCAGAGTTTAAACAGCAGAAATTAAACTAAACGCATGATACACATAGGAGGCCATCCATGCATATCACTCCTCATCATCGTTCTCCCATTCAATCTCCCTTCCCTCTGGAATAACACCAGGCCAGATAGGATTACCTGAAAATAACAAAATAAGCAAGGTTGAGTATTCTAATACTCAGCAAGACTGACCCGTCAAAATAAAAGACACAACTAGACATGCAAGGCTTTTTGGCTGTAGGGTTTGTTTTGCCAAAAGCAACTAAGAGTAGATCCTTACTTTCTAATTTTTAGCTCAAGTTCTAGTATGTTAACCATTCTAGGTAAGCACCTAGCTAAACAAGTATGGTAGTACAAACAAGATTAATCATCCAACAATATTAATCCGAAATGTTTCATAAATAAACATGGGGTAGCCAGTGGTCAAGCCGACTCAGATAACGGCGAGTGACCGACGATCGATCGATTTATATCCTTGCAAGGTAAACCCAAGATACACGGAAGAAGGTAGACCCCAAAAGAATCCAAAGAAAAACAAATGCGGGGTCTACCCTGACCAGGCGGTTCCCGTCACTCCCCAGATTAGGGACAGATGCCACAGTCCTAAGTACAAGGTTACTGGGACGCCCTCACACGGCACGCCCAGACTCACACTTGCACTACCGGAATCAAACCGGGAGACGCATCTCAAGATTAGTAGCGATAAAGTCCCCGCACTGGTTCATTAGGTACTAGGCTTACCGGTCCCATTCCCGACAAGCACTTGGTACGTTCAATAGCTTAGACCAGCACCATGCTACTCGGTCGAGACCGAACCCATTGCTCTTACCACATGAGCGAGTCAATTTAACCAACTTATGATTCCAACATAAGCATCCTATATCTCGCGAGCAATGAGTCATTACTCGACTTGTACCGTATCCTTAGAGCATGACACTAGCATTCCTAACATACTAGTAAAAGAGCATAGGAGTCCTAAGGATCATGCATCTAGGTTTCAAACAACTCCTGAAACTTAAATGCACAAAGTAAAACATAAATACTGAAATGTAAAAGGGTATGAGCTTTTAATCCAAAAAGGTTATATGTGACTCCGGTGCTTGCCTTCCTCTGACTCAACACTAGCCTTGGGCTCTTCTGGACTTTGGTCCAGGTCTTGCTGCCCACTAACTTGGTTCAGCTCTCCACTAGCGGATCCCTCCTCCTCAACAAGCGTGTACGTCCCGTCGGGAAGATCTACACGTTATGCATATGCATTAGTTATGGTGTGAAGGTGAGAGATTTTATCATTAACCCAATTCTTGTGGGCCACATTCATCAAAACAACAAAGAAAACTCACAAAAGTAAGGTGTGTGGTGAGAGTGAACTAACATCTATTTAAATGGGGATTGTGTGCACATTTAAACAAAATAGCTTACTAAACTTCATAAGGTATGGGGTGAGTGATGGTGAAGTAAAACTTACTTTGATGGTGATTGTGTGCATATCTAAGAAAGTTAAACTAATAAACTTCACCATCAGCATGGGGTGTGCGCTTAAATTCATTTTAAACAGCAACTGAACTTAAACTCCTCTAAAACAAATTAAAAGATAAAATAAAGTTATATATTCCATTATAACTAGCCATGCATCCATAAATCATAATAAGTAAAATATGACTCCAACTGGCATGAAAATTTTACCACAGCAGCACATGCCTAAAATAAGCTTAAATATAAATTTTCAGCTCAAGATCATTTATACATTAATTTAAATGAAAAAGACAAAAGACAGCCTAGATAAACTTCCTTAATTCACACAAAAAGATTTACTAGACCTTTTGATCCCAAACTTTTTCTACAGCTCTAATATGCCAAAACTAAGCCCTAACCCAACATGTTCAAGTGGATTCATCATATATTTCAAGTTATGAATTTGACATCCATCACAAGCATAAATACCAAACACTAATTAAAAAGACTCCTAAATCACCATTATTTTTCCAGGGGTGCTTAACATCATCACAACAGCCTAGGTTGCATTGGTGCTTAAGGAATTTATAGTTTGAGGGAACTATAAAAAGCATCAAGCTTAAACTAACATTGATCTTACAAAAATCTTAACTAGAGTTTTACATCACAAACATGTGTGAAACTTAGTCACAAAACTGAACATGGAGCACACAACAACATATCCAAATTTCATTGCATTTGCATGTGTACATTTTGAACTACAACAAATATGCCTCAAACTGAGTTTGAATTTACATTTAAAAACTACTCAGAAAAACCATATACAACTTTTGTAAAAGTTGTAGATCTGCTAACAAGGAATCCAGAATAGTTGGATTTACATTTTTACGATTTTTCTACAATTTTTAACGAATTTTTGAAGTTACAGCTAGAACCCTAACACTCTTTTGCAGAGAGACCCTTGACAAAACTTCTCGAAATTACACATATGCCCTCAGTTTACAGATCGACCTATGTTTTGATCAACAGATTTGTGAGAGATGAGAATTTTCTTAGCTTCTGATTTGTGTTGGGTATGGGTGTGATCTTGTGAATTGACGAACTGCTTGCGGTCAAGTATGAACTTCGGTGGAAGATCGGTTTCTACCGAAAACCGAACCGAAAACACAGAAACCGAATTCGTCGGTTTTTGTTTTTCTTGAGCACCGCTCGGTTTTTGATTCTTGGAAAACTGAAATATTGGAACACCGAACAACCGAACCGAACAGTCGGTTTAAACCGAATGCCCACCCCTACCGGTGACGACGGGGAAAGGAGGCAGGGCACCAGAGGAAGGTGTAGGAGGGGTCGGGCGGAGCGATGCGGCTTGGAAGGTGGCGCTCCGCTTCGGTGGCGGCAATGGCGACGGCGGAGGGGGAAAAGCAGCGACGGCGGCCGATCCTCTGGTTTTGAAGCACGCGGGCGTGTTCGCGACGACGAGTGCGATGCGCGACGAGGTTTAGGCGCGAGTGCGGCCAGGGGGTGACTTGGTTGCGCGCGGCATGCACGACGCGCGCGCGCGGGCGCGCGGACACGCGGCCCGGCCGCTTGCGTGAGCGCGGCGTACGGCGACTTGAGAGGGCGGAGGCTCCTACGATGTGCGACGGGTCCACGGCGACACACATGGGACATCCATACGCCGGAACCGCGCGGGATTGCCACGTGGATGCGATGGTGCGGACGCGCGCGCGCGCGCTGGCTTCGCAACGCGACGTCGTCGTCCACTTTTATTTCCTAAACCCTTTTTCAAAAATGTGTAACTTTCAAAAGTGTCAACATACTCGAAAATCTCCAAAAGTAAAAGTTGTAGAGGAGCTATAGACCTACAACTTTTACAAAGGGCGACCTATGTTTTGATCAACAGATTTGTGGGAAAAACGTGATGAAAAAGCAGGAAAATCTCGGCCCCATTACACTGTGCGCAGAAACTTCATCTCAAAATTAAGCGGCTTTGCACTCAAAATTGGAATGTCCGCCAATTATGAAAAATGTGTTCCCGGAAATAAGGAACAACTTTTATATTGGCCGATTTTGAACTTCTATAGCAAAATTTGGAGAATGCGCAAGAAAACCAATTCAGCCTTTTAGGATCAAAGGGGTTTGACCAAGCATATTGACTTTGACCAAGGTCTTTTGTGCAAATGTGTGACAAATCATGTCAAACATGCATAGGAACTAATTAACCTTGATTAACACAGCTAAGTAATGTCATTAGCACAAGCAAACATCAGGGATGTTACAGCCTACCCCCCTTAAAAGAAATCTCGTCCCGAGATTAGGAATTAAAAGATGAAAGTAGGGGGAAGAAACTTACGGTGTCTAGATTGAAGAAAACCCGGATAATTCTCATTGAGATAATGTTCAGTTTCCCAAGTGGCTTCATCGACATGGTGATGACTCCACTGGATTTTATACATCTTCACGGATTGTCTTCGAGTCTTTCTTTCTTTAATATCAAGAATCCTTAGAGGATGTTCAACGACAGATAGATCCGGTTCAATCCAAGCATTGGCTTCTTCAATGACTTCCCTATCTGGTTTATTAGCACATCTTCTCAATTGGGAGACATGAAACACATTGTGTATGGTAGAGAACCGATTAGGGAGTCGAATACGATACGCCACTGGCCCACAAACTTGAAGAATCTCATAGGGACCAATGTAGCGAGGAGCTAGCTTTCCTTTCACATCGAACCTTTGGACACCCTTGGTTGGCGAAACTTTTAGATACACAATGTCACCAACTTTGTATTCTCTAGGTGCATTTCCCTTGTCATAATGACTCTTTTGTCTTTCTTGAGAAATTCTCAATTTTCCTTGATTACTCTTACTTTTTCTTCGGCATCCTTAACTAGGGCTGGACCAAAGAATTTCCTCTCCCCGGTCTGTGACCAGTTCAAGGGAGTGCGACATCTCCGTCCATAAAGAGCCTCAAAAGGTGCCATTTTCAAGCTAGCTTGATAACTATTATTGTAAGAAAATTCCGCCAAAGATAAACACTTATCTTACCTTTTATCAAAGTGAATAACACAGGCTCACAACATGTCCTCTAGAATTTGGTTCACTCTTTCGGTTTGACCATCAGTCTGAGGACGATAAGCTGAACCTCGTATGATCCTGGTGCCAAGTGACTTATGTAACAACCCGGAAATCTAAGTTATGAAAATGTGAGAAAATTTGAACTTTTCTTTTATTGATGATGTGTCACCACATTTAAACCCTCTCTAGCCTCTCTTCCTAAATTCCTAAATAAATAAAACCAAAAATATAAAAATATATTTTCAAAATATGGTAAAGTATGTGATTTGGAGTTTATGGATTTTATTTGGTTTTTATTTGAGTGTGTTTGAATTTGAAAATATTCAAATTCAAATATATGGTTTAAACTAAATTCAAAACCCTTCTAACTAACTAGGCCAGCTAACTTCTTCTGGAGTCTACCTAATCCCCTCCAACTCTCGGCCTGTTCCCCATCGTCGCCCTTCTTTTCAGCCCAGCAGACCTGGCCGGCCCAACTCAGCCCACGCTCACTCCCGCCGGCTATGTCTCGCAGGCAGGTGGGCCCAGCCGCACCGCGCGCCCTGTTCCTCTTCTCCCGGTCAATGCCGCGCTGCGACTGTCTTTCCCCGCCGCCGCTCGCGCGCCGCACCGCACCGGACCAGGGGAAACAAGGCCCCGACCGGGCAGCTGGCACGGACGTCGAGCCAAGCGTCCGCGCACGCTCCCGCCAGGGGCATTTCCCTTTCTACCCTTGCCCAGTGACGCGTCACGCACCCCGCCAGCCACTGCTGCTCCGCCACATCGGCAACCCGTCTCGCAGCAGCCAATGGACGCCCTGCCGTGACCATTCTACCCCCGCCTCGACGTGCTCGAGTTGATAAACCCCCGGGCGAGGCCCCTGGGGCAAGGCATCAAGCATTTGGGGTTTTCCCCCTTTGGTTCCCTGTCCGTCGCCGAGAGAGGAGAGGAGTGGAACGAGGAGGAGAAGGGAGGAAGAGAAGGGGTTGGAGGTGCTCTTCCACCGCGCCGTGAAGACGAAGCCAAGGACAAGGAAGCCGGAGCCGCCCGTGGACCGGAGGAAGCCATCCGCGTGCGAGCAGAAGCCGGAGCAGAGGAAGAAGCCGCGCCGCCGCATCACGTCGCCGTCACCGCCTTGGTCTTCTCCGATGCGGCCGTCTCTGCTACGACTCCACCTTCGCCTCTCGGTGAGCCAGTGACCACTGCTTCTTCCCTTCGCCTTGATCGGGAGCGTGCCCCAGCGTCACGTAGCGCCGGTCGCCGCGCCGTGCGCCGAGCTTGAGCTCTCTGTTCAGCCCATGTCCGGCCTTCGCGCCGCTGTTTTCTGCAGGAACCCATCTACCGTGACGCCGCAGTGCACCCCAGCACGTGCAGGCAGGCCCTAGGCCGCTAACCAGCCTCACCGCACTGCGCCGTGCCGTGTTACCGCCGGTTGCCTCTGCGCTGCGCGCGTGTACGTGCGTGTTCGCGTGCACTAACCCCGCCATCGCGTTCGCGTGTATGTGTGTGCAAGTGCCGAATCGCTCACCCCCATGAGCATCACCACTGCGCCACGAGAGTTCATTGCCGCAGTCGCTGTGGCACCGCGCCGAGGGCTCGGCTCGCCGAGGACTCGCGCGTGTCGGCCAGTCGTGTCGTGGCCAGGCCTTGCCTATGCTCGCGCGCGTGCTCCGCCAAGCACGCCCAGGTGCTTGTAACACCCTAATTTTACAAATTTGAGCTTTGAATAAAATTTGTTAGAAACCTTTATTTATGCTCCTAAGGATCATAGGGTTGCATTTAATTTCTTTTAGGCATTTAAGATTTTCTAAAATAAAACAAATGAACTATAGGAATTTATTGTTGCATTCATGCTGGTGCATTGTCTTTGATTGTTTGAATTCAAATTCTAATTTGAATTCATTTGTTTTGTGCCTTTTCTAAATAGATAAACCTCTACCCTAACCCTCCCTTCCTTTCAGCCCAGTTCGGCTTCGAGCCCAGCCAGCCAAAGTCTGCCGGCGCCCCTCCTTCTCTTCGGCCTGGTTCGTTTGCGCCGCAGCCCGCTTGCTCCTGTCCCCGCGGCAGCCCAACACCGCAGCTTGGCCCAGCCGGCCCAGCGAATGCCGCCAGCCCACCGCTCCCTCTCCCGCGCCCGCAGCCGCTGACAGGGTGACCCCACCTGTCATCCCCCTCCCCGCGCTCGTCCCCGAGCCGGACTCGAGCTCGAGTCCCGGCCGCACCCGACCGCGTCCCGCGCCGCCTCCTCGTCTTGGCCCGCACGCCAAGGCCGAGCCCCTGGCCTATTTAAGGCCGCCGCCACCTCCTGGCCGGGCTAGCCAAAACCCTAGCCGCCCCTGAGCACCCCCGCCCGAGCCCGCCGGAACCCTAGAACGCCGCCGCCGCTGTTCTCCGCCGCCGTTGCCGCTCCGCCGTCGAGAAGCCGTCCCGGAGCTGCGCAAGGAGGTGAGAAGCTCCCCGGTGCCGCTTGTTGTCGTCCCCGTGCATCGAGTCGCCGAGGAGGGCTCGCCGGAGTTGCGCCGCCGCACCGCTCCGCCTCGCCGTGCCGCGCGCCGTCTCCGCCGCGTCCTAGCCGACCGCGCCGCCCTAGATGAGTTCGCCGCCTCGCGCGCTTCATCCCGGTGTGACCCGCGCGCGAAACCGAGCCCCCTAGCTCGATCCCGTGCCGCACCGGCGAGTTCGCCGCCGTCCGCCGCCGCTCGCCGCCGGCCGGGCGCTCGCATGCGTCCGCAGCCGTCAGATCAAGATCTGACGGTCCTGATCAATCTGACCGCCACCGCTTGCGCAGCAGCCGCCGCCGGCCGTTGGATCAAGATCCAACGGGCTGGATTAGATCCAACCCGAGTCATTACCGGTCAAACCGGCATGACCCCGTCTTTTTGCAGAAAACCCCCTGAGCTTTTCCTTTTTACAAATAGGTCCTCCCGCAGTAGTGAGTTTCTTTACAGTTAGGTCCTTTCGTTACGTTTAAGCCCAGAATCTTTAGTTTTCTTTACAGATTAGTCCCTGTACCTTCGTTAGTGCATATCTTGGTCGTTTTAGCTCCGTTTTTAGCGTTCTTTATGTCCACGTGATCGTCTCGAAGCGTAGATTAGTTTTATGCCTCTGTTTTATTCTGTTAGTACTGTTTGATGATTGTTTCTCATTTATTCTTGTTGTATGCTTGTATGTGAATGTTGTGGAGCGTAGAGAGTGAAGCGTTCGAAGGCTTTGAAGATCAAGACGCGCCAGAGTTTGAGCAGCAGAGTCTTGTTGAAGGCAAGTCTCCCTTGATGCATACCCACTTGTCCTATATAACATGCATTCAATTCATTGTATTTACTTTTGCTTGCATTAACTTTGACGGGAACCTACTAAGGATCTTGCCTAGTCTTTATGACCTTTGCCTTGTAACCGGGTTATTGAATTAAACTTGATGGTAGCTATGGCTTAGCATGCTTAACTGGGATGGTATTAATCAACTTGGATACTTGTATGTTCTATGTTCCGCTTTATGCTATTTTATTTACAAGATCACTTTTGCTATGTTAACCGGAACATGGAGAACCACCCAGGAAAACAGTACAACCACAAGAACTAACGGGCAATGGTCTTGGCTTAGTAATTAGGAACTTTAGCTTGGGGTGATCTTACCTGATAAGGACAAGGGATCGGCGGTACTGCGGGGTATAGACTCGCTCTAGCAGGGGGCTGGGTGAGTTATTCTTTTTATGGTGGGGTATCGACCTGCTAGGGGACTTTATACCTTGTTAACTGATCCGGACCTTGTGGGTCATAACTTGCTAGGGAACCTTTGTAAAGGCCATGTAGCGTCCCTATGCAACCACACCTCGGTAGTGTGGTATGGTGCCTTGCAAACACCGCATGGTTGGGTTCAAAGTTCTTCGGAGCTTTTACGCTGCTTGTGGTGAAAGTGTACAACCTCTGCAGAGTGTAAAACTAATTAGTTAGCCGTGCTCACGGTCAAGAGCGGCCTGGACCCTCACATGACTAAGTTATGGAACTTAAATGTTAAATCGTTGTTCTATCTTTATGATGCTTATGTTTTATTAATTGTGGGTTGGTATAAACTTACACTCTTTAGTAAATATGCTGCTAATAAAACTTGACCAACTAAAATGCTAAACTGCTTGAACCCTAGCCAAACACCATATGGCCATGCATGTTATGTTGTTTTCCCCTTGCTGAGTACGGCACGTGCTCACGCTTGTCTATTTTCTTGTATCTACAATACTCGGATTGCTGCTCAGACTGGGAGAGATTTGAAGACTACCCCGGTGACTTCCAGGAGTTCTAGGTGTGCGTGTCTTCAGTCAGCTGCCTGTGGAGACATCTTTATCCGCTGCGAGAACTCGTTATTTATGTTTCGTTTAAGACTTTGGTCATGTAATAACTCTTTATTCGTGTGGCACTGATTTTGGTATTCACAATGTCATTGCGTGTGTGTAACTTGATCCTGGCGCACACGTGATCTATGCATTCGGTTTTGCCTTTAAAACTGGGTGTGACAAAGTGGTACCAGAGCCGTGTTGACTGTAGGACGTTAGCCTAGATAGAAATGGTCGAATTTAAGGATTTTATAATCATAGAAGCCTTTCTCATCACATGCTTGCTTTGTTTCTAATAATCTTATACTCTTGCTTTTGTCTCATCCTTGAGTTAATCTTGATTCTTTACCTTGTGCTTGCTTTTAGCTCTCACCCCTCTTGTTTTACCATCTATTCCACTCTACACTGCACTTACAGATGGTTCGCCGTTTGAAGACTTCACACGCTGGTGCTACCCACCAGTATGCTCCGCAGGAAGAGTACAACGACTTCCATGACGGAGACACGGATGAAGAGATCGAGATGGAAGCTGCACCAGTAGCCGCCCCTGTCCTCATCATTGTGTCAGATGATGAGGAGGATCCAGAGGAGGTGAACTCAGAAGGAGTGCAAGAGCAAGCTGAACAACAAGGCCCAGCAGAAGATGAAGCAGCTGAGGAAGTGATCTGGGAGGTGTACCACTACAGGGTTGATGGAGTGGGCATTCCCATGGCTGACCACCTGCGAGCTATGGTACTTCGCTTGGGCTATGATAAGGCCCCTGCTTACCACTGTGAGCTGTGGACTCACCCATGGTTCGAGCCCCACTGGGAGGTTGCTGCTATCCTGGAGGAGTATGCTCCATTCCAGGGAGTGAAGGAGATCTCCAAGCATCATGATGTGGCTCACAGGACCACTATGGACGCTGGCATCGCGGAAGCAGCTCGGAGGGCACTCTATGTGCTCTCCCACAAAGAGCGTGACAGGTTGGAGGATACCCACTGCAGGTACACACCTTTCAGAGCAAGTGGGGAAGCCAAAACCTACATCGCTCCAGCTCCAGCATATGAAGGAACGCTGAACAACGTCCGGGGACTGCTAGCTGCTGTTAATACTGCGTTGGATGACACCAACAACACTCTGTACGCGGCACAACAGCAGATCTTCACTCTGGAGTTGCAGAAGCGTGCCTTGGAAGCTGCACTGCAGAACAGAGAGCAGCCAGTGGTTCATGACGCTGCAGAAGCATGTACCTCTCCGTCACCCAAGAGGCCACGCTACGACTCCCCCGACGCCCGCACGGATGCCATGCCAGAAGAAGATAGTCCTTAGGCTTAAGTTAAGAATAGGGTCTTTTGTAATCGCTAGTAGACGATCGGTTAAAGTGTGCTTAGTTTAGGAGTGTGGTTGAATGCTTGGTTTTGTGTTAAATGTTTGAGCTGGATTTTGTTTGAGTGCAATGTGTTGTGGAGTGATGACCACAACGACATTGGTTTAGTAGTAAGTTTGTGGGGGTCAACCTTCTATCTCAATCAATTTATCTATCATAATCTTTGTGTTCCTTTAAAGCTTACCCTTAATACAAAAGCTTCAAATCTGTTCACGCAGCTCTCTGAGTCAGCTGCACTGTTTTAATTTTATCTCGGGCTACAGAACCCCGATTGCAGTAAATCCAATTGAAGAAGTTCAGAAATTTCGTGACTGATTTTCTGTACAAAATTCAGAATTTTAGGATGTATATTCAGAGAGATATGCCTGAAACATTGGAGCCCCTCGAATCTGTTAAACACTGCTGACCTATCTGACTTGTTTAATTGATAACCAGAGTTACAGAACTCCGATTGAGGTGATTCCAGTTGGAGAAGTTTCGTAAATTCATTACCAAGTACTGGTTAAAGGTTCATAATTTTTGGTTATCTACGCTGAGAGTTATACCTGATTGTTTGGAACCAACAGAATCTGTCTAAAGCTGAATATCTTTGTTATCTTATCTTTCTGGGTTTAACTCTTGGCACAATCACCTAAAGTGAAGTCCCTAACACTCAGATGGTGAAAACCAGGTCAGGATCCGGAGTCGATCAACCAGTAGTGAATCGACAAGGCAGGGCACCCCGGCAAGCGCAGATGGATCCCGCCATGCAGCAATTCATCGAGACGCAGACTCAACTCCTCCAGAACCTGACCAACACTGTGGCGAATCTGCAAGCTCAAGCCAACAACCCACCGGTGCAGCAGCCGGCGCCTCGCAACAAGCACCGGGAGTTCATGAGTCACCACCCCCCAGTGTTCACTCATGCTGCTGATCCACTTGAAGCTGAGGATTAGCTGAAGACAGTGCTGAAGATGCTCACTACCTACCAGTGCGATGACAGAGAGAAGGTCCTGTATGCTACAGGACGACTTCAGGGATCTGCATCCGCTTGGTGGGATGCGTATGTCGCTGCTCACGCCGCCCCAGACACTATCACCTGGGACGAGTTCACCACCAACTTCCGGAGCCACCACATACCTTCAGGGGTCATGAAGATCAAGAAGAAGGAGTTCCTTTCCCTCAAGCAGGAGGGAATGTCAGTGGCTGAGTACAGAGATAAGTTCATTGAGTTGTCTCGCTACGCGACTGAGGAAGTTGCTGAAGACAGGAAGAAGCAGGAGCTGTTCCTGGATGGGTTGGCCGGATCGCTTCAGTACCAGCTGATGTCTCACACTTTCCCCACGTTCTAGCATCTGGTGGACAATGCTATCCGCTTGGAGCACAAGCGCAAGGAGCTTGGAGAGCTGAAGAGGAAGGCCACCAGCTCGGGACAGTCTGGGAGTGTTTCTCGGCCACGCTTTAACCCACAGCAGAACACCCCGTTCCGCTTTGGAGGGCCTGGTGGAAACTTTGGGCAGCAGCAGTCCCAACGTTCCGCACAGCAGTTCCAACAGTCTGCTCAGCAGTTTCAGCGTTCTGCCCCTCAGACACCACGCCCCGCCTTCCAGCAGAGTCAGCAGAGAGCTCCAGTTGGTACACCGGTGAGGTCCGTTGCGCCTCCCAATCCTTCAACCACCACTTGCTTCAAGTGTGGAGAGCTTGGTCACTATGCCAATGCGTGCCCCAAGAGGAATCCTCCAAACACCCCAGTGCAGAATCAGCAGATGCAGCAGATGAGGAATGGGAACCAGACCCCGCAGGCTAACAAGGGACAGCAGAGCTATGCACGTGGCAAGGTTATGCACGTTGATGCTGAAGTCGCCCAGGAGAACCCCAGAGTAGTGCTCGGTATGTTCCTAGTTAACTCCACTCCCGCCTCAGTTTTATTTGATTCTGGAGCATCCCATTCTTTCATTACATCTCAGTTCGTAGCTCAACATAGCATACCCATTAGTCCCATGTCTCGCCATATGCTAGTTAGTTCACCAGGGGGGAATTGAAAGCATCATATAAGTGTGACAATGTCAGTCTCAAGATTCTGGGCAGAGATTTCCGGGCTAATCTTATAATACTGGAATCAAGAGGGATTGATGTGATACTGGGAATGGGATGGTTGACCGCGTGTGATGCGGTGATTCAGTGTGCTAAGAGGTCAGTTCTTCTCACTAGTCCAGCCGGGGAAAGGATCGAGTTTGCAGCAGATCCACCACCATCAATAGCCAGCGTAGTGAATCAGCTCAATGGAACGGCCTTAGAAGACATAAGAGTAGTGTGCGACTACCCTGATGTGTTTCCTGAGGAGTTACCAGGTATGCCCCCTGACCGAGACGTTGAGTTCGTTATTGATCTATTGCCTGGTACTGCTCCTATCTCTAAACGTCCATATAGAATGTCTAGTGATCAGTTACAAGAGCTTAAAGCACAGATTAAAGAGTTAATGGGTAAAGGGTTCATACGTGCTAGTTCATCACCTTGGGGAGCACCGGTTATCTTTGTGGGAAAGAAGGATGGTACACAGAGGATGTGTGTTGATTACAGGTCTCTTAATGATGTTACTATCAAGAACAAGTATCCTCTGCCCCGCATTGAGGACTTGTTTGATCAGATGAGAGGAGCCAAGGTGTTCTCTAAGATTGACCTACGATCCGGTTATCACCAGATGAAGATCAGGCCTTCAGATATTCCTAAGACAGCGTTCACCACGAGGTATGGACTTTATGAGAATACGGTTATGTCCTTTGGGTTGACCAATGCACCTGCCTACTTCATGTATCTGATGAACAAGATCTTTATGGAGTATCTAGACAAGTTTGTTGTGGTGTTTATTGATGATATCTTGATCTACTCCAAGAATGAAGAAGAGCATGAGGAGCATTTGAGGCTTGTGTTGCAGAAGCTGAGAGAGCATGAGTTGTATGCGAAGTTCAGCAAGTGTGAGTTCTGGCTTAAGGAAGTGGCTTTTCTGGGTCATATCATCACCAACGGAGGGATTGCGGTAGATCCAAGCAAGGTCAGTGATGTGTTAAAATGGGAACCTCCTCGTACCGTGTCTGAGATCAGGAGTTTTCTGGGACTCGCTGGTTACTATCGTCGATTCATCGAAGGGTTCTCCAAGATAGTAAAGCCTCTCACCTCACTGCTAGAGAAGGACAGAGAGTTCAAGTGGACCAGTGCATGTCAGGCTAGTTTTGAAGAGTTGAAGAAGCGGTTGACCACAGCACCAGTCCTAGTGATGCCAGATCTGCAGAAGAGCTTTGATATCTATTGTGATGCATCTCGACAGGGTCTGGGTTGTGTGCTTATGCAGGAAGGTCACGTTATAGCCTACGCATCTCGACAGTTAAGGAAGCATGAGCTGAACTATCCTACTCACGATCTTGAGTTAGCAGCAGTGGTTCACGCATTGAAGATTTGGAGGCACTATGTTATGGGAACTAAGTGCCAGATCTACACCGATCACAAGAGCTTGAAGTACATCTTCACTCAGAAGGATCTCAATCTGAGACAGCGCCGTTGGCTAGAGTTGATCAAGGACTATGATCTGGAAATTCACTACCACCCCGGTAAAGCGAATTTGGTCGCTGATGCTTTGAGTCGGAAGGGTCATGCTAACATGGCTATGGTTTTCCAGCTTCCTGATGAGTTGGTAAAAGAGTTTGAGAGACTCAACCTGGAGATCGTTGCATACACAGAGGGAGTGACTTTGGAAGTGCAGTCTATACTCGAGCAGGAGATACGAAAAGGGCAGCTAGAAGATGTTGGGATCCAGAGAATAAAGGAAAGTATGAAACAGGGAGAAGCCCCAGATTTCACAGAGGATGATCAGGGAACTGTATGGTTTAAAAACCGGATATGTGTGCCAGAAACGGGAGATCTCAGAGAGACTATCTTGAGAGAAGCTCACGATTCCGCCTACTCTATCCATCCAGGCAGTACCAAGATGTACCAGGATCTCAAGCAGAGGTATTGGTGGTACGGTATGAAGAGGGATGTGGCCGCACACGTGGCTTTGTGCGACACTTGCCATCGGGTTAAGGCTGAACACCAGAGGCCAGCTGGATTGCTTCAACCTTTGAAGGTACCTGAGTGGAAGTGGGAAGAGATTGGTATGGATTTCATTGTGGGTTTACCTCGAACCCGGGATGGTTATGATTCGATATGGGTCATTGTGGATCGTTTAACCAAGGTTGCTCATTTCATTCTGGTAAAGACCACTTATACAGGAGCTAAGTTGGCAGAGTTGTACATGTCCAGGATTGTGTGTTTGCATGGTGTGCCAAAGAAGATAGTGTCAGACAGAGGTACCCAGTTCACATCTCGCTTCTGGGAGAAGCTACACGAGTCTATGGATACAAAGTTGAACTTCAGCTCAGCCTATCACCCGCAGACAGATGGACAGACAGAGAGGACCAATCAGATCCTAGAGGACATGCTGAGAGCATGTGCGCTTAAGCATGGTGGTAGTTGGGATAAGAGCTTGTCGTACGCTGAGTTCTCTTATAACAACAGCTACCAGGCTAGTCTCAAGATGGCACCATTTGAGGCTTTGTATGGGAGAAAGTGTAGAACTCCGTTGTACTGGAGTGAGACAGGCGAAAGGCAGTTGTTTGGGGCTGATATCATTAGAGAGGCAGAAAAGCAAGTTCAGGTTATCAGAGAAAACTTGAGGATCGCTCAGTCTAGACAAAAGAGTTATGCAGACGGGAAAAGGAGAGACGTAGTCTTTCAGGAGGGAGACTATGTGTATCTAAAGGTATCACCAATCAGAGGTTTGCGTCGATTCAAGGTCAAAGGGAAGTTGTCACCTCGATTTATTGGACCTTTCAAGATCCTAGAGAGAGTGGGAGAAGTAGCTTACAGGTTGGAGTTGCCAAATCAGTTAGCAGATGTACATGATGTGTTCCACATCTCTCAGTTGAAAAAGGGTTTCAATCCTCATGACAAGGAGCCGTTACCTATGGATGAGCTAAACATTAAGGAGGATCTCACCATTGTTGAACACCCTATTCGGATTTTGGATACTATGACACGAGTCACTAGGAATAGTGTGATTAAGATGTGCAAAGTACAGTGGAGTAACCACGCAGAGGATGAGGCCACATGGGAAAGAGAGGATGAATTGAAAGCAGAATTTCCAGATCTTTTCGCCAATCTATCCGAATCTCGAGGACGAGATTCTTCTTAAGGGGGGTAGGATTTGTAACACCCTAATTTTACAAATTTGAGCTTTGAATAAAATTTGTTAGAAAGCTTTATTTATGCTCCTAAGGATCATAGGGTTGCATTTGATTTCTTTTAGGCATTTAAGATTTTCTAAAATAAAACAAATGAATTATAGGAATTTATTGTTGCATTCATGCTGGTGCATTGTCTTTGATTGTTTGAATTCAAATTCTAATTTGAATTCATTTGTTTTGTGCCTTTTCTAAATAGATAAACCTCTACCCTAACCCTCCCTTCCTTTCAGCCCAGTTCGGCTTCGAGCCCAGCCAGCCAAAGTCTGCCGGCGCCCCTCCTTCTCTTCGGCCTGGTTCGTTTGCGCCGCAGCCCGCTTGCTCCTGTCCCCGTGGCAGCCCAACACCGCAGCTCGGCCCAGCCGGCCCAGCGAACGCCGCCAGCCCACCGCTCCCTCTCCCGCGCCCGCAGCCGCTGACAGGGTGACCCCACCTGTCATCCCCCTCCCCGCGCTCGTCCCCGAGCCGGACTCGAGCTCGAGTCCCGGCCGCACCCGACCGCGTCCCGCGCCGCCTCCTCGTCTTGGCCCGCACGCCAAGGCCGAGCCCCTGGCCTATTTAAGGCCGCCGCCACCTCCTGGCCGGGCTAGCCAAAACCCTAGCCGCCACTGAGCACCCCCGCCCGAGCCCGCCGGAACCCTAGAACGCCGCCGCCGCTGTTCTCCGCCGCCGTTGCCGCTCCGCCGTCGAGAAGCCGTCCCGGAGCTGCGCAAGGAGGTGAGAAGCTCCCCGGTGCCGCTTGTTGTCGTCCCCGTGCATCGAGTCGCTGAGGAGGGCTCGCCGGAGTTGCGCCGCCGCACCGCTCCGCCTCGTCGTGCCGCGCGCCATCTCCGCCGCGTCCTAGCCGACCGCACCGCCCTAGATGAGTTCGCCGCCTCGCGCGCTTCATCCCGGTGTGACCCGCGCAAGAAACCGAGCCCCCTAGCTCGATCTCGTGCCGCACCGGCGAGTTCGCCGCCGTCCGCCGCCGCTCGCCGCCGGCCGGGCGCTCGCATGCGTCCGCAGCCGTCAGATCAAGATCTGACGGTCCTGATCAATCTGACCGCCACCGCTTGCGCAGCAGCCGCCGCCGGCCGTTGGATGAAGATCCAACGGGCTGGATTGGATCCAACCCGAGTCATTACCGGTCAAACCGGCATGACCCCGTCTTTTTGTAGAAAACCCCCTGAGCTTTTCCTTTTTACAAATAGGTCCTCCCGCAGTAGTGAGTTTCTTTACAGTTAGGTCCTTTCGTTACGTTTAAGCCCAGAATCTTTAGTTTTCTTTACAGATTAGTCCCTGTACATTCGTTAGTGCATATCTTGGTCGTTTTAGCTCCGTTTTTAGCGTTCTTTATGTCCACGTGATCGTCTCGAAGCGTAGATTAGTTTTATGCCTCTGTTTTATTCTGTTAGTACTGTTTGATGATTGTTTCTCATTTATTCTTGTTGTATGCTTGTATGTGAATGTTGTGGAGCGTAGAGAGTGAAGCGTTCGAAGGCTTTGAAGATCAAGACGCGCCAGAGTTTGAGCAGCAGAGTCTTGTTGAAGGTAAGTCTCCCTTGATGCATACCCACTTGTCCTATATAACATGCATTCAATTCATTGTATTTACTTTTGCTTGCATTAACTTTGACGGGAACCTACTAAGGATCTTGCGTAGTCTTTATGACCTTTGCCTTGTAACCGGGTTATTGAATTAAACTTGATGGTAGCTATGGCTTAGCATGCTTAACTAGGATGGTATTAAACAACTTGGATACTTGTATGTTCTATGTTCCGCTTTATGCTATTTTATTTACAAGATCACTTTTGCTATGTTAACCGGAACATGGAGAACCACCCAGGAAAACAGTACAACCACAAGAACTAACGGGCAATGGTCTTGGCTTAGTAATTAGGAACTTTAGCTTGGGGTGATCTTACCTGATAAGGACAAGGGATCGGCGGTACTGCGGGGTATAGACTCGCTCTAGAAGGGGGCTGGGTGAGTTATTCTTTTTATGGTGGGGTATCGACCTGCTAGGGGACTTTATACCTTGCTAACTGATCCGGACCTTGTGGGTCATAACTTGCTAGGGAACCTTTGTAAAGGCCATGTAGCGTCCCTATGCAACCACACCTCGGTAGTGTGGTATGGTGCCTTGCAAACACCGCATGGTTGGGTTCAAAGTTCTTCGGAGCTTTTACGCTGCTTGTGGTGAAAGTGTACAACCTCTGCAGAGTGTAAAACTAATTACTTAGCCGTGCTCACGGTCAAGAGCGGCCTGGACCCTCACATGACTAAGTTATGGAACTTAAATATTAAATCGTTGTTCTATCTTTATTTGAAGACTACCCCGGTGACTTCCAGGAGTTCTAGGTGTGCGTGTCTTCAGTCAGCTGCCTGTGGAGACATTTTATCGGCTGCGAGAACTCGTTATTTATGTTTTGTTTAAGACTTTGGTCATGTAATAACTCTTTATTCGTGTGGCACTAATTTTGGTATTCACAATGTCATTGCGTGTGTGTAACTTGATCCTGGCGCACACGTGATCTATGCATTCGGTTTTGCCTTTAAAACTGGGTGTGACAGTGCTGGCCGTGCCGCGCGGACGCGTCTGCTGAAGCGCTCGCCCCTTTTGCTTTAACCATTCGCAGTTGCCGTTTTCGCCACACCGAGAGCGCCGCCGTGTCGCGCTCCGCGTTACGCCCCCAGGCTTCTCCCCGGAGCTGGGACGGCGCGGAGATAACCACGTGCTCCTAGGGATCCTCGAGCGCTGCTTGCTTGTCCTCCGGAAGCATCGTCGCCGTTGTTCGCAGTTCGCCGTCGCCGCCTGGAACTTGCCGGGGCACACCGGGATGTGTGTAGGCGGCGAAGGGGATGCGATGCACCCCAGTTTTGTCCAAGGGGCTTCTGTAAACCTCTCGCTGCTAACTCCAGGAGGCTTGGCTTGGGCCGTAGCCCATTACGGCCCAACGTCTACCCCCTTTTTCCTTTTTAACCAGTGAACCCAGCTTTTTGTTCGGGGAGAACTGCTGGACTTGGTCATTGTGGCCCAATGGGCTAAGTCCAATGGGCCGATTTCGGCCCACTGCCACTTTTGGCCCACTAACGGCCCATCAACTGTGACGCTGACGTCACGATGATGTCATGCTTACGTCATCCCTATTTTTAAAATATAAAAATCATTTTCTGTTTATAAATGAATTTTGGAAATTATTTTATAAATCCTATAATCTTCGAAAATTCATAACTAATTATTTGCAACTCCGAAAAATATGAAACCAGTTTCTATATTTTTCTAAAAATGAGACGGTGCTGTTTGTAGGTAGTTAGGTTCTGTTTGGATCTTCTAAAATTGGGTTTCTTTGGATTTATTGCATAGTTGTTTGTCGGTATCTTGGTGTCTCATATCTCGTGCTGCACAGACCCGAGCAACGACCAGGAGGAGGCCTACGACCCTGACTACTACCCAGACCAGGACTTCGGACGCCAGCCAGGTGTCATATCACTCCCAACCATATAGTTCCCATCCATGCTTTAGTTGCTAGTGCTTAATTACTTTTGATGCATGTTTTAAAATTGCATAGACAATTGATTAGCCGTGCCTTGGAATTGTTTATCTTGTCCTTGGAATACCTACTTTTGGAACTAGCTACAGACCCCTAGCTAGTTCTCGGCACTATTTCATCCATATATTTTACCCTTAGTTATGGATGGATCTCAGGTTTGGACCGAGGTTGGGATACCTCGGAACTCTTGCGTGTGTTTTGGGTGAGTGTGTATCCTTGACGTGTTACCGCGGGAGCGAGCCGCTTTGGTTACTTGTGAACGCCTGTCTAGGGGAGATGCGACCTGGCCTCTCACCCAAGCGGCGTGTCGGACTGTTGGAGTTGGTGAGTGCTCGCTCTTGCAATTAAGGACCGATCGACAGTTTAACTATGATCTTTGGGCTATTTTCGTACAAACCGTTCGCTCACGTATGGGCGGGGTTCGGTCCGAGAACTAGTTGGTGGTTGGCACTCAGCTTGTAGGCGGACCGGTGTGGTCGTGTGAGGGGGACGGGTTATACCCCCCGAGTAGACGTCGCCCCGGCTCCTCCGGGGATGGTCTCACAGCTCCGAGGCCCTGCTGGCAAGTTTCGCGCCCCAGTTCAGGACGAGTCAGGCTTGGAGAGGCAGGAGAGTGCCACCCACTGCTAGGTCTCCAGTCGTTAGGTAGGGATGTGGATCGGAGGCATCCGTTTCTGCCCTATCCGGCGGGTCCAGTTGTACAACCTCTGCAGAGTGTTAAACCTATAGCTATAGTCTGTGTCCACTGGTATGGACAGCCCACGGGTCTGTTACTCTGGCTAGTCTCTTCTTGTGCTGCTTTCTCTCCCCTGTGTGTTGTGAGCCCGGCTTCGTGTCGTTGAGACGTAGGGATAGGAGTTGGTGACCCTACGTCGCAGATGAGTGTGGGATGCTGTATCTTGGTTGAGATCCAGTATTTGGTGTTTCTTTCCTTGTTGGGGCGTTGACCCCGGAGGCTTTGTCCTCGGAGGTGTGGATCTCTTCGGAGATGGATACCTCTCGGCTATTCTGCTTACCTTGATGTTGCTACCGCTGCTTGCTCAACCTTCTACAGCCATAAATAGGATTACTCATGCATAATAGAATCATTTCTCTTTCGCTTATGCTCTTTGTTGGGAAGCTGACATGACCTACTCGCTTATCGAGTAGATGACGGGATTTCAGACCAGGAGCCGGACTACGACTTCGAGCACGACGGATGGGAGGACTGAGGCTCGCCCTACACTCGAGATGCCTGCGGATATGGTGTCTACTTCGCTACATGAGAGCCACTGCGTAGATGTTTACTCTGTTTGATTCAGTCCCGTTGGACTTGTACCCGGCATGTGCCGAAATGATGTACTCAGATGCTTAATTATTATATTATTATATGGACCCTCATGTAATTACTCTTGTTGTACGGTTTTCGCGTTACTTTCTGAGACAGGGATTTGCACGTGATAGCCTCCTGGGACTATCACAGAGGTGCAGGGATGGGGTTCTCTTCTTTGGAAACCCGGTTCGTTTCAGCTGGTATCAGAGCCGTACTTGACTGTAGGACGAGCCTAGGAACGGACGATAGTATAGGAAAGCCCAAACACCTTGTGCTTTATATGCAATCCATGAAACTTTATATAAATACCTTGCACTTTACTATATACTACCTTGATTAACAATACTAACTCTTACTAACATCCCTAACAACGTGCAGATGGACCAGCTGACGTGGATCCCCCTCAAGACCGACGACCAGTGGGCCGGAGGGTTCTGCAAGATTCTCAAGAACTGTTTGGAGACCGCTGGAGTGGAGACAAGTGAGGTGTTCTACGAGGGACGCACCACGGCCGTCGTGGACCAGTCGCCTATGGAGCTGACCCACGCGTGCCAGAGTTCGAGGAGGTCAGAGTCACGTGTTTCGACAACTCTACCCCGGAGGCTCACCAGTGTTGTGCCAGACTCGCGCTGAAGAAAGTATGCCGACAGTTGGAGCAGAGGTTGAAGGATACACCCTTCGAGGTTCTTCCGACAGCACTGTATGACCATAGCAGGTGGCACACAGATGAGACAGCTTACACCGAGGAGAACACAAAGGGCAAGGATGAGAAGAACCAGTTGGCCAGCAAGTTCATTCAAGCTCAGGACCAGGCACTCTACTGGGCAGATTCAGAGATCATGTTTCTGCGACAGAAGTGGGACGACACCTTGGGACGAAACGCCCAGCTGGAGAGAGAGAACAGTCACTTGGTGTTCTTTATCGACGAGGCGCACAGGAGGAACATCCAGATCACAGAATGGGGACTCGTAGCCGCCAGAGCCAGCACAGAGAGAGATGCACTTGAGATCACCACGCTGAGAGCCAGACTAGAGGAGACACAGACCGCCTTACGGGAGTCAGAGGCAGCAACCAGAGAGGAGCGGTTGAAGCTGCGTGAGAAGGAGTACTTGGTAGAGTCTCTTGGAGCAGCTTGCACCGACTACCAGCTATGGTTGTGGGGACACGAGGAGAGGCTGACTCAGAACTACAACCACCTCTGGTACTTGGGAGGCAGAGTGTACGAGGCACAGGACACAGCCAGCCGGACCAGCTCCGCTTGGAGGGACTCCGACCTGAGACGAGTGACAGAGTACAGGGAGTTGGCAGAGTCGCTACCACCACAGAAGAAGCCCAGGGTGAGGACAGAGACGTTCGAGCTACCCCCTACTCAGCTTCCGTCACCGCCACCTTACCCGCGAGGCAGTTCAGACACCCCTGAGATGACCAGAGCATTGAGGAGCTTGGCAGCCTACTTCGACCTACCAGAAATTGAGGTACCCGACTACCCGGGAGTGAACGACCCACCGTTCTACGCGGTTCCACTCAGTCCGAAGACCGTGTCACCACCGCTCTCACCAGCTACAGTTCAGGAGCAGGCACCATGAGGGGATGATCTTGTAGTCAGATAGGATAGAGTTCTTCATGATGTTCATGTTTAGTTGACCACCCCTTATGTATCGCGATGTAGTTCTCATGCTTCTGTGTAATCTCGAAGGTTGTGGAGTAGGCCTCGAGATACACACCTTTTGTATGGTGATCTTGCATGAGTGATTGGAGTTATCGATCTTTTGCCGGTTTTCATGCTTCTTATGTTTGTGTGAAATTGTTTGTTGTTAGCTAGATACTCCTTATATGCTTAAGTACCTTAAAGTTAATTTCCGACAACTCGTTTCTCATGATCTCGAACTCTTAAAACAGATGTCGGTGGCAAGGAGGTCGGGACGGCTCCTACGCTGCTTTGAGGAGGCAGCCAGGGAGGACGCCGAGCAGGAGGACGTCCCTCTCCCCGCTGGAGGTCGAGGTCGTGGCCGCCGTGGAGGCTGTGCCCCACGTGGCGGACGCCGCGGCGGGCGAGGAGGTCGAGGAGGCTGAGGAGGAGGCCGAGCCCCAGCTGACCCCGAGGAGGAGCTTGAGGAGGAGGCTGAGCCTGAGCCAGAGCAGGAGCCCGAGCAGCCGGCACCACCGCCCAACCTAGCAGCAGTGATGGCACTTCAGATCCAGCTGATGCAGACGATCGCCGATGCTGTGGTTCAGAACAACAACAACCGGAGAAACGTCAGGAACCAGCCAGAGAGCTTGCAGAAGAGAGTGGAGGGTTTCACCAAGCTGCGTCCACCTACCTTTGACAACTCTCCAGACCCACTCGTGGCAGACAACTGGTTGAGGGAGATCGAGAAGAAGTTGGAGCTCACCGACCTTTCTGAGGAGGAGTGCGTGTACGTCGCCGCGCACCAGCTGGTCGGCACGGCAGGAGCTTGGTGGGATAGCTACTGTGACTCACACGCGGACCCTACCCGCATCACGTGGGAGGAGTTTGTGGAGGCTTTCAGAGCGTTCCACATTCCAGAGGCTGTGATGGACAGGAAGGCAGACGAGTTCAGGCACTTGAGGATGGGACAGATGACCGTGCAGGAGTACACGAACCGGTTCCAGGAGCTGATGCGGTATGCCCCAGACGACTCCAACACCGAAAAGAAGAAGATGTACTGGTACCGCAAGGGACTCCACAGGGGGATGGCACACCACTTGGCAGCTCACGACTGTGCTAACCTTCACACCCTGGTGGGCAAGGCCTTGGTTGTGGAGAAGTCGAGACTGGACTACGTGGAGGTCCGTGGAGAGAAGAGGCAGCGTGTAGACCGTGCAGGGTACTCGGAGTCACACCAGCGACAGAGGTCTGCCCCGCCACAGTACTCGCAGCAGAGACAGCGTCCTTACCCTCAGCAGCCGCAGACTCAGTTCACTCAGCAGGGCAGAAGTCACCCCGGAGGTAGTGGAGGTTCGAGTCAATGGAAGCCCAGGCCGCAGCAGCCGCCAGCGTACGACAGCTCATAGGTCACTTGCTACCACTGCCGTCAGCTAGGCCACAAGTCAAACGTGTGCCCGCAGAAGCTTCAACAGGGAGGTCAGAACAGGAACCCGCAGTACCAGACGCCGGCAAGAGCACCAGTTCCGGGAGGACAGCCCCAGCAGAACCAGCAGAAGAGCGCACCACCACCCACTCGAGGCAGACTGAACCACCTGACCGCGGAGGAGGCAGCTGCAGCGCCAGACGTGGCCCTCGGTGAGTTTTTTGTCGATTCAGTTATGGCTTCCGTTCTGTTTGACACCGATGCTCAGTTTTCGTACATCTCTACAAAGTTTGTAAAAGAAAGGTCATTACCAACTAAGCCCAGACCACGGCCTATAATTACTAGCTCCCCGCTAGGTGAGAAGCGGAGTACGCTGGAGTGTAGAGGAGTGAACATGGTGTTCGAGAAACAGCTGTTCGTGGCAGACCTGTCCGTTCTAGAGTTGACCGGGATCGACGTGATACTTGGGATGGAGTGGTTAGCTCAGCACAAAGGATTGGTGAATTGCAACCCAGTGTACGTGCAGTTGGAGCACCCCAGCGGAGCCAGAGTGTTGATCAAGCCACAGAGCCAGAGGTCGATGCCGATGTTGTGCAACATGAAAGGAAAGGATTTGGAGGAAATCCCGGTGGTGAGGGAGTACCCCGACGTGTTTCCAGAGGAGTTGACTGAGTTACCACCAGACAGGGATATTGAGTTCGTGATTGAGCTGATGCCAGGAGCTGGACCCATGGCCAAGAGCCCGTACAGGATGTCCGCAGATGAACTAGATGAGCTGAAGAAGCTACTCAAGAAACTGCAAGAGCAAGGGTTCATTCGACCAAGTGCCTCACCTTGGGGTTCGCCAGTTCTGTTTGTGGACAAGAAGGATGGCACCAAGAGAATGTGTGTGGACTACCGTACTCTCAACTCGATGACGATCAAGAACCGGTACCCTTTGCCCAGAATTGACGACTTGCTAGACAGGCTGCGAAAGGCAAAGTTCTTTTCCAAGATTGACTTGAGGTCAGGCTACTACCAGATGAAGATTCGGGACCAGGATATCCCGAAGATAGCCTTCACGACTCGGTACGGCTTGTACGAGTTCGTAGTGGTTTCCTTTGGACTGACCAACGCACCTGCCTACTTCATGAACATGATGAACAAGGTCTTCATGGAAGAGCTGGACAAGTTCGTGGTGTTCATAGATGACATTCTGATTTTCTCAGAGACAGCGGAGGAGCACGAGGAACACCTTCGGATTGTGATGGAAAGGCTGAGACAGCAGAAGTTGTACGCAAAGTTCAGCAAGTGTGAGTTCTGGATGGAGGAAATTGCTTTCTTGGGACACGTGTTGTCAGCAGAGGGAGTTGCGGTTGACCCTTAGAAAGTGGAAGCAGTTACCAAGTGGGAACAGCCACTCACAGTGACAGATATTCAGAGCTTTCTCGGGTTGGCAGGTTACTACAGGAGGTTCATAGAAAACTTCTCCAAGATAGCAAAGCCAATGACAGAGCTGTTGAAGAACGACAAGAAGTTCGTGTGGTCAGAGGCCTGTGAGAGGAGTTTCCAGGAGTTGAAGAAGAGGCTCACGACAGCTCCGATTCTTACCCTGCCAGATAACAAGAAGGATTTCGTGGTGTGCTGTGATGCCTCGAAGCAAGGTTTGGGATGTGTATTGATGCAAGAGGGCAAAGTTGTTGCTTATGCGTCGAGGCAGCTCAAGAAGCACGAAGAGAACTACCCCACTCACGACTTGGAGCTAGCAGCAGTCGTTCACGCTCTGAAGATTTGGAGGCACTACTTGATCAGTAACAAGTGTGAGCTGTACACCGATCACAAGAGTCTGAAGTACTTCTTCACTCAGTCGGAGTTGAACATGAGGCAAAGGAGGTGGCTAGAGCTGACCAAGGACTATGACGTGGAGATCCACTACCACCCTGGCAAGGCAAATGTTGTGGCAGATGCACTGAGCAGAAAGTCCTATTGCAACAACTTGATGGTGAGGCAGGAGCAGCCAGCACTTCACGATGAGCTAGAGCAGCTTCAGGTTGAGATTGTGGAGCAAGGACAGCTCAACGCACTGCAAGTGACCTACGACTTGGAAGGCAGAATTCGGGAAGCTCAGAAAGGTTGCTCCGAGGTTTGGGAGCTCAAGGAGCTGATGGAGAAGGGAAGAGCTGAGGATTACCGTGTGGATGAGCAAGGCACGGTGTGGCTGAAAGATCGGATCTGTGTCCCGCAGAACAAGGAACTCCGAGAGCAAATTCTGAAAGAAGCCCACGATTCAAGGTACTCCATTCACCCAGGGAGCACAAAGATGTACCAAGACTTGAAGCAGAGGTTCTGGTGGAAGGATATGAAGAAGGACATAGCCTACTACGTGGCTTGTTGTGACACTTGCAGCAGAGTGAAGATCGAGCACCAGAGGCCTGCAGGTCTGTTGAAACCGTTGGATATTCCTCAGTGGAAGTGGGATGACATTTCCATGGACTTTGTGGTGGGACTACCCAGGACACGGAAAGGACACGACTCGGTGTGGGTCATAGTAGACCGCTTGACCAAGGTGTCACACTTTGTGCCAGTCAAAGCTACGTACACAACAGATCAGTTGGCAAACCTGTACGTGGACCACATACTCAGACTACACGGAGCTCCGAGGAGCATAGTGTCAGACAGAGGGCCCCAGTTCGTGGCCAGGTTCTGGAAGAGCTTCCATGCAAGGATGGGAACCACACTCAGCTACAGCACAGCTTACCACCCACAGACTGATGGACAGACTGAGAGAGTAAACCAAGTGTTGGAAGATATGCTGAGAGCTTGCGCTTTGACCTACGGCACAGATTGGGAGAGCAGTTTGGCCTATGCAGAGTTCTCTTACAACAACAGCTTCCAAGCAAGTCTCAAGATGGCACCCTTCGAGGCACTCTACGGGAGGAAGTGCAGGACACCTTTGATGTGGTCAGAAGTAGGTGAGACGATGGTCTTTGGAGCCGATGCTATCCAGGAAGCCGAGGAGAAAGTGGAGAAGGTTCGAGACAACCTAAGAATTGCCCAGAGCAGACAGAAGAGCTACGCCGACCGACACCGGAGAGACTTGTCGTTCGAGGTGGGTGACTTCGTCTACTTAAAAGTGTCACCGATGAGAGGAACCAAGAGGTTTGCTGTGAAGGGAAAGCTTGCCCCGAGGTACGTGGGACCGTACCGGATCACTCAGAGAGTTGGGAAGCTCGCTTACAGGCTCGCACTACCGGAGGAGATGTCCGCTGTACACCCAGTGTTCCACGTATCACAGCTGAAGAAGAGTGAGAAGGAAGTGGAAGCAAAGCAAGTCCCGGTGGAGATACTTGACCTGCAAAACACTCTGGAGTATGCAGAGTACGCCGAGAAGATCTTGGATAGAGCAACAAAGGAAACCAGGAGGACCACAATTCCTTACTGCAAAGTGTTGTGGAGTCACCACACGGAGCGAGAGGCAACTTGGGAGAAAGAGTCCGATCTCAGGAGAGAGTTCCCTCACTTGTTCGAGGGAGAGGATGGAGCTTAAATCTCGAGGACGAGATTCCCGGTGGTGTGGGAGAATGTAACAACCCGGAAATCTAAGTTATGAAAATGTGAGAAAATTTGAACTTTTCTTTTATTGATGATGTGTCACCACATTTAAACCCTCTCTAGCCTCTCTTCCTAAATTCCTAAATAAATAAAACCAAAAATATAAAAATATATTTTCAAAATATGGTAAAGTATGTGATTTGGAGTTTATGGATTTTATTTGGTTTTTATTTGAGTGTGTTTGAATTTGAAAATATTCAAATTCAAATATATGGTTTAAACTAAATTCAAAACTATATTCAAAACCCTTCTAACTAACTGGGCCAGCTAACTTCTTCTGGAGTCTACCTAATCCCCTCCAACTCTCGGCCTGTTCCCCATCGTCGCCCTTCTTTTCAGCCTAGCAGACCTGGCCGGCCCAACTCAGCCCACGCTCACTCCCGCCGGCTATGTCTCGCAGGCAGGTGGGCCCAGCCACACCGCGCGCCCTGTTCCTCTTCTCCCGGTCAATGCCGCGCTGCGACTGTCTTTCCCCGCCGCCGCTCGCGCGCCGCACCGCACCGGACCAGGGGAAACAAGGCCCCGACCGGGCAGCTGGCACAGACGCCGAGCCAGGCGCCCGCGCACACTCCCCCCAGGGGCATTTCCCTTTCTACCCTTGCCCAGTGACGCGTCGCGCACCCCGCCAGCCACTGCTGCTCCGCCACATCGGCAACCCGTCTCGCAGCAGCCAATGGACGCCCTGCCGTGACCATTCTACCCCCGCCTCGACGTGCTCGAGTTGATAAACCCCCGGGCGAGGCCCCTGGGGCAAGGCATCAAGCATTTGGGGTTTTCACCCTTTGGTTCCCTGTCCGCCGCCGAGAGAGGAGAGGAGTGGAAGGAGGAGGAGAAGGGAGGAAGAGAAGGGGTTGGAGGCGCTCCTCCACCGCGCCGTGAAGACGAAGCCAAGGACAAGGAAGCCGGAGCCGCCCGTGGACCGGAGGAAGCCGTCTGCGTGCGAGCAGAAGCCGGAGCAGAGGAAGAAGCCGCGCAGCCACACCACGTCGCCGTCACCGCCTTGGTCTTCTTCAACGCGGCCGTCTCTGCTACGACTCCACCTTCGCCTCTCGATGAGCGAGTGATCACTGCTTCTTCCCTTCGCCTTGATCGGGAGCGTGCCCCAGCGTCACGCAGCGCCGGCCGCCGCGCCGTGCGCCGAGCTTGAGCTCTCTGTTCAGCCCATGTCCGGCCTTCGCGCCGCTGTTTTCTGCAGGAACCCATCTACCGTGACGCCGCCGTGCACCCCAGCACGTGCAGGCAGGCCCTAGGCCGCTAACCAGCCTCACCGCACTGCGCCGCGCCGTGTTACCGCCGGTCGCCTCTGCGCCGCGCGTGTGTACGTGCGCGTTCGCGTGCACTAACCCCGCCATCACGTTCGCGTGTATGTGTGCGCAAGTGCCGAATCGCTCACCCCCATGAGCATCGCCACTGCGCCACGAGAGTTCGTTGCCGCAGTCGCTGTGGCACCGCGCCGAGGGCTCGGCTCGCCGAGGACTCGCGCGTGTCGGCCAGTCGTGTCGCGGCCAGGCCTTGCCTGTGCTCGCGCGCGTGCTCCGCCAAGCATGCCCAGGTGCTGGCCGTGCCGCGCGGACGCGTCTGCTGAAGCGCTCGCCCCTTTTGCTTTTACCATTCGCAGTTGCCGTTTTCGCCACGCCGAGAGCGCCGCCGTGTCGCGCTCCGCGTTACGCCCCCAGGCTTCTCCCCGGAGCTGGGACGGCGCGGAGATAACCACGTGCTCCTAGGGATCCTCGAGCGCTGCTTGCTTGTCCTCCGGAAGCATCGTCGCCGTTGTTCGCAGTTCGCTGTCGCCGCCTGGAACTTGCCGGGGTGCACCGGGATGTACGTGGGCAGCGAAGGGGATGCGATGCACCCCAGTTTTGTCCAAGGGGCTTCTGTAAACCTCTCGCTGCTAACTCCAGGAGGCTTGGCTTGGGCCGTAGCCCATTACGGCCCAACGTCTACCCCCTTTTTCCTTTTTAACCAGTGAACCTAGCTTTTTGTTCGGGGAGAACTGCTGGACTTGGTCGTTGTGGCCCAATGGGCTAAGTCCAATGGGCCGATTTCGGCCCACTGCCACTTTTGGCCCACTAACGGCCCATCAACTGTGACGCTGACGTCGCGATGACGTCATGCTGACGTCATCCCTATTTTCAAAATATAAAAATCCTTTTCTGTTTATAAATGAATTTTGGAAATTATTTTATAAATCCTATAATCTTCGAAAATTCATAACTAATTATTTGCAACTCCGAAAAATATGAAACCAGTTTCTATATTTTTCTAAAAATGAGACGGTGCTGTTTGTAGGTAGTTTGGTTCTGTTTGGATCTTCTAAAATTGGGTTTCTTTGGATTTATTGCATAGTTGTTTGTCGGTATCTTAGTGTCTCGTATCTCGTGCTGCACAGACCCGAGCAACGACCAGGAGGAGGCCTACGACCCCGACTACTACCCAGACCAGGACTTCGGACGCCAGCCAGGTGTCATGTCACTCCCAACCATATAGTTCCCATCCATGCTTTAGTTGCTAGTGCTTAATTACTTTTGATGCATGTTTTAAAATTGCATAGACAATTGATTAGCTGTGCCTTGGAATTGTTTATCTTGTCCTTGGAATACCTACTTTTGGAACTAGCTACAGACCCCTAGCTAGTTCCCGGCACTATTTTATCCACATATTTTACCCTTAGTTATGGATGGATCTCAGGTTTGGACCGAGGTTGGGATACCTCGGAACTCTTGCGTGTGTTTTGGGTGAGTGTGTATCCTTGACGTGTTACCGCGGGAGCGAGCCGCTTTGGTTACTTGTGAACGCCTGTCTAGGGGAGATGCGACCTGGCCTCTCACCCAAGCGGCGTGTCGGACTGTTGGAGTTGGTGAGTGCTCGCTCTTGCAATTAAGGACCGATCGACAGTTTAACTGTGATCTTTGGGCTATTTTTGTACAAACCGTTCGCTCATGTATGGGCGGGGTTCGGTCCGAGAACTAGTTGGTGGTTGGCACTCAGCTTGTAGGCGGACCGATGTGGTCGTGTGAGGGGGACGGGTTATACCCCCCGAGTAGACGTCGCCCCGGCTCCTCCGAGGATGGTCTCACAGCTCCGAGGCCCTACTGGCAAGTTTCGCGCCCCAGTTCAGGACGAGTCAGGCTTGGAGAGGCAGGAGAGTGCCACCTACTGCTAGGTCTCCGGTCGTTAGGTAGGGATGTGGATCGGAGGCATCCGTTTCTACCCTATCCGACGGGTCCAGTTGTACAACCTCTGCAGAGTGTTAAACCTATAGCTATAGTCCGTGTCCACTGGTATAGACAGCCCACGGGTCTGTTACTCTGGCTAGTCTCTTCTTGTGCTGCTTTCTCTCCCCTGTGTGTTGTGAGCCAGGCTTCGTGCCGTTGAGACGTGGGGATAGGAGTTGGTGACCCTACGTCGCAGATGAGTGTGGGATGCTGTATCTTGGTTAAGATCTAGTATTTGGTGTTTCTTTCCTTGTTGGGGCGTTGACCCCGGAGGCTTTGTCCTCGGAGGTGTGGATCTCTTCGGAGATGGATACCTCTCGGCTATTCTGCTTACCTTGATGTTGCTACCGCTGCTTGCTCAACCTTCTACAGCCATAAATAGGATTACTCATGCATAATAGAATCATTTCTCTTTCGCTTATGCTCTTTGTTGGGAAGCTGACATGACCTACTCGCTTATCGAGTAGATGACGGGATTTCAGACCAGGAGCCGGACTACGACTTCGAGCACGACGGATGGGAGGACTGAGGCTCGCCCTACACTCGAGATGCCTGCGGATATGGTGTCTACTTCGCTACATGAGAGCCGCTGCGTAGATGTTTACTCTGTTTGATTCAGTCCCGTTGGACTTGTACCCGGCATGTGCCGAAATGATGTACTCAGATGCTTAATTATTATATTATTATATGGACCCTCATGTAATTACTCTTGTTGTACGGTTTTTGCGTTACTTTCTGAGACAGGGATTTGCATGTGATAGCCTCCTGGGACTATCACAGAGGTGCAGGGATCGGGTTCCCTTCTTTGGAAACCCGGTTCGTTTCAACTTATGTAATTGTTCCCAGAAATGTGACACAAAGAGAGATCCCCTATCCGAAATGATGGTCTTAGGAACACCATGCAAGCGAACAATGTGCTCAATATAAAGACTTGCATAATCTTTGGCATCATATTTGGTGTGGACTGGGATAAAATGAGCAGTCTTTGTCAACCTATCCACGATAACCCAGACGGAATCATGATTTCTAGATGTGAGTGGAAATCCGGACACAAAGTCCATACTTATGTCATCCCACTTCCATGAAGGTATAGGTAGGGGTTGAAGAGTTCCGGAAGGTTTCAAATGACTTGCTTTAATTCTTTGACTTGTATCGCATTCCGACACATATTTGGCTATGTCCACCTTCATATTGGACTACCAAAAATTCTCCTTTAAATCTTGATACATTTTACTACTCCCAGGATGGATAGAGAATTTTGAGAGATGACCCTCATCAAAGATTTCCTTTTTCAACTCCCAATTATCTGGAACAACAAGGCGTTGTGCAAACCAGACTATGTCTTTCTCATCCTTCCTGAAGCAATCATATTTAGGATCTTTTTCTAACAATTTTTGTTTGATCAAAAGAATACCCTCATCCTGAAATTGAGCCTTAACAAATCTATCGAATAAATCAGACTCGGCAGAGATAGCATTTAGGCTTCCTTGTTCAACAATTTCCAAGTTTAGCCTTCTCAACTCCTCACATAGAGTATCACTATAAGGTTCCATCGATAGGCAATTGCAGTGAGCCTTACGGCTAAGAGCATCTGCAACCACATTCGCCTTTCCAGGATGATAATGGACCTCAAGATCATAATCTTTTATCAACTCTAACCATCTTCTTTGCCTCATATTTAAATCAGACTGACTGAAAATGTATTTGAGGCTTTTGTGGTCAGTGAAGATAATGCAACGGTTTCCTATAAGATAATGCCTCCATATTTTCAAAGCATGAACAACCGCTGCTAGCTCTAAGTCATGTGTGGGATAATTCTTCTCATGAGGGCGAAGCGCCCGTGAGGCATAGGCAATAACCCGATTTTCTTGCATAAGAACACAGCCAAGACCCGTGCCTGAAGCATCACAATAAACTTCATATGGCTTTGAATTGTCCGGCTGCGCTAGCACTGGGGCTGAAGTTAAAAGTTCTCTTAATTTTCGGAAAGCCTTTTCACAAGCCTCACTCCACACAAATTTCACACCTTTCTTTAGCAGCTCAGTCATAGGCTTGGCAATCCTAGAGAAGTCCGGAGTGAAACGGCGATAATATCCAGCCAAGCCTAGGAAGCTGCGGATTTGATGAACAGATTTAGGGGGTTGCCAATCCATAACTTCTTGCACTTTGCTTGGATCGACAGATATACCCTCGCTAGAAATAGTGTGCCCCAGAAACTTAATACTATGTAGCTAAAATTCACACTTGGAGAGCTTAGCATAAAGTTTGTGCTCTCTTAAGCGTTGTAAGACAATGCGAAGATGCTCCGCATGCTCTTCCTCATTCTTGGAATAAATAAGTATGTCATCAATGAATACCACCACAAATTTATCCAACTCCGTCATAAATACGGAATTCATAAGATACATGAAGTAGGTTGGGGCATTTGTGAGACCGAAAGACATAACCAAGAATTCATAAAGTCCATAACGAGTAGAGAAAGCCGTCTTGGGAATATCACAAGGTCGGATTTTAATTTGATGATACCCAGACCGAAGATCGATCTTAGAGAAGACCTTAGCTCCAGCCAATTGATCAAATAACACGTCAATGCGGGGCAATGGATATTTATTTTTGATAGTCACCGCATTGAGAGGTCGGTAGTCCACACACAACCTCAGGCTACCATCTTTCTTTTTCACAAAGAGGGCGGAACAGCCCCAAGGAGAAGAGCTGGGGCGGATATAGCCCTTATCAAGCAACTCTTGAAGTTGTTTCTTTAATTCTGCAAGTTCTTTGGGTGGCATTCTATAAGATCGCTTAGAAATAGGGGCGGTGCCAGGCTGTAGCTCAATCACAAACTCAACATCTCTGTCTGGTGGCAAGCCAGGCAAATCATCTGGAAAGACATCCATGTACTCGCATACCACTGGAATGTCCTCAAGTTGAGTAGTTATGGCCGCATAAACACATGAGCCTTTATGGCCTTTGGGAGGAAGGTAAAGAATTGAATTCCCGACAAAAGGTGAGTTGATTTCTAACATTCTCTCTGAAATATCCAGGACAACTTTGTGCTGAGTCATCCAATTCATGCCTTGGATAATATCTACCCCATCCAGACTTAATATGACAAGATTTGTTGGAAAAGTCTTGCTACCTATTTCAAGCGGTACCCTTAAGGCTACTTGATTTGAAGCAACCTTTCCACCCGGTGTGGCAATCATATAGGCCTGATTAGTATGACACCACTTCAAATTCCAATTATTCATGGTTTTCACATTAATAAAGCTATGAGTAGCACCAGAATCAAATAATATAGTAACTGGACGACCACGGATAGAAAATGTACCCGTCAAGACTGGTGCTCCCTCTGGAAGATCAACCACTGTGGTGAAGTTTAAATGGCCTTGCTTCACTTGCACAGTTTGTTTCTTTCCCTGATTTCCAGCCTTAGAACCTTGCCCCTGACTTTGCTGATGTTGCTGTCGAGGGCGTGTGCACTTGTTAGCATAGTGCCCCAGCTGTCCGCAGTTGTAGCAACGACGATCCTCATTGTTGCGGGCAGGTGGGGGTGCACTAGGCCTAGGAGCAGACTGCTGGGTGCTGCGATAGCCAAAGTTGCCAAACGGCTTAGACTAAGATTGCTTCCTCACCCAGCGTCCTGATGAAGATGGCTGGGTGGCACCCTGCACATTCTTCTTCACAAACTTAAATTTCTTGCCATGGCCACTGCCTGAAGCTTGATTGAACTTCCTCTTCCTATCCTGTTGAGCTCTCTTCATGGCGTCCTCCTGAGAGATACACAAATTCACCAGCTCAGGATAGCTATCAGTCTTGATTAAGTTCAACCTCTCATAGAGCTCTCCATCAAGCCCCTCACGGAATCGATCCATCTTTTTCTTATCAGTATCAACATGATAGTCCCCATACTGACAGAGACTGTTGAATTTTTTAGCATACTGATATACAGAATCAGACCCTTGCTTGAGGTGCATCAATTCCCTCATTTTTCTATCAACAAGCCCCTTAGGAATATAATGCTCTTTCTTGATATGTGGGCCCGGTGGGACCCACACCAGACCACGTGGCGACGTCTTGCCATGTGTCCATGACACATCACCAATCCAAGGAAACACACCTTCGACCAATAAGGAGCCAGTACGTGGATTCAAGGGCCCACATCCCCACGGAAACAAGCTAAAAACACCGCATACACACCTGAAGACCCACCTGGCAGTCACTTGAACGAAAGGCGGTGGAAACAGACCCACCTGGGAGTCGGCCGAACCCCAGTTCGGCCGAATCCTTTGGAGGTCCCCTCGTCCCCAGCCGACGAGTGGCAGCTCTCCATTGGTTCCTCAAGGCATCCCGGGGTGTTTTGGAGTCGTTTGGCACTCCGAGCAAGCCACCCCCTTGCCTATAAATAGAAGGGGAGGGGGTAGGAAATGAGACACCACTTCACCCAAGGATGAGAGCTTCCCTTCAAAGGAGAGGTCTCTCCTTGGTAGATTAGAGAATAGGAGAGTGAGAGAGTGATTTGTAACTCTATGGATGCTTCGTTCTTCAATTAGAGTGAAGTAAGTATTTCTGCATTTTCTATTTAGACTAAAGTGTTATTCATACTTGAGTGATATGTTCTTGTGTTCTTCGCATGTTCATCATTTAGAGGCGCGTGTTCTTCACAAACACGCCTCCTCAATCCAGTTGATTAGGTGCACGAGTTTGTATCCCGTTTGTATGACTTGTCTATTAGAATAAAGTGGATGCTTGCATGCTCTGATTAGAATAAAGTGTGTTCGTGATTCCTTTCTAATAGTTTATGCTAGGTTGCATGAGTAGATGTTTTCCTCTGCTAGTGCGTAGATCCTGGGTTTATGCGTTCGTCTGCTGCAAGTCATTCGTATACGTTGGCAGCACAGTACGGGGTCGAGTGCTCTCTTGCATGCCTTTAGTATAAGCTAGTAGTACATATAGTGAGTGAGATCAGTTCTCTTCTGTGGTCGTAGGTTTATAAGTACAGAGTGTCGTAGTTCGTTGGCTACGGCAGTAACCACAGCATAGACGTTGTGTCACGCTACCGGTTATCATTCGTTCGGCTTATCCCAAGGTTAGGTAGAGGCAGTCCAGGTGGTGGTGACAGCCCGTCTGGCCCTCGTTGATCCTCCGTAGCTGGATATAGTCAGAGCTCTGTTCCACATAGATCCGCATGCCGGAGTCACCTGTTAAGTCAGGGCTATCGGTACCCAGTTGCCGGGGAACAGTTGTTGTATCTATCTTTGTACCCAGTGGTCCTCGTATCTTTTAATTTTTCTTTATTTCTACCCTCACCCCCATTATCATGGAGCAGCCCACCATTTTAAGCTTCTCCACTCCGAAAGGGAAATTCTTAGAGCCACCACCTTCTGAGCACCCAATTCTCGCACCTAGCTATGAAATCCCTTCCGGCTACATCACTACGGTTCAGAAACTTTCCTTCTCTGGGTTAAGTAGTGATAACCCATACCACCATCTGCGGGAGTTTGAGCAAGTGTGTTCATGCATCGCCATTGCAGGCATGTCACACGATACCCTTAAGTGGAAGTTGTTTCCCTTCTCTCTTGTAAAAGGGGCTAAACAATGGTACACGAAAACAGTGGGTAGCATGAACGGGAGTTGGGATGACCTTATAGACAAATTCTATCTTAAGTTCTTCTCCATGACCCAGATGTATGCTCTACGAAGGGCTATCATATCCTTCCAACAGAATGAGAAGGAATCTTTAGGTGCGGCCTGGGCTAGATTTTCACTCTTGGTGAAACTAGGCCTTGTCGTATCGATACCCGATGTTGTGCTACTTCAACACTTTTACATAGGTCTCGATCAGGACTCCACCCAATATCTCGACATCACCTCTGGGGGATCCTTTGTTGAAAGGACTTCAGATGAAGCTATAGAAATCTTAGAGAGAATTTCTGAAATGCCTCTTTCATAGCTGAGTCTGAACCCCTCCACAAAGAGTTCGTGTCGAGCCATGAGAGTCTCTCAACAGTCGAACCAGAACCAATGATTTCCACATCCCAAGATTCGTCTGTTGAGCTCTCTTCTAAACCAAGAACACCGGAGGAAGAAGAAATTCAACCTTCGGAGTTCGCATTCCGATTCGAGGATGACCCTTCTAGGAATCACAAAAACACCTCGAATCTCTCTAATGCCCAATTAGGGGAGGAAGTCTTTTCTGTTCATATCTTTCAATCTAGAAATCTTTTGACAGAACCTTCCCCTAGGCCTACAGTACCCCCTTTGCCTCCCGATCCTCCAAACGAAACATCTATCATGGAGCCTATGGAGAAAAAGTGGTCGACTGGAGTGGGAAACTTTTTCGAAGCACTTTGGATTTGTTCACCCTCTACGATCGTCTCTTGTTCCATAAGGGGAACTACCGTAGAAGCCCATCTTAACCCCATTATGGAGGTTAATATTATGCCATGGCACCGAGCGTACACTCTTTTGGGCAATGTTACGCTAAGACCATCCGACAAGCTCCTCAAGAGTTGTACCTCTGGACACATTCTTGAGTGTCGGGGGGTTGCATGTGCTGTGCCGCTCTTAGTAGACAAGATCAAAGTTAATCTAGAATTCTACATCTTTGATGTCCTCGATCTTGATCTCCTCCTAGGCTCCCCTGCAGAAAAACTTCTCGATACATCTCGAGGGAGCCTAGATGAAAAGCTTAGGGGAGCCGCTTCTGCCACCACTCCCTTGTTTTCAGAAAGTTCTATAGAAAAGCCTCTTCCCAAGCAAGACTCGCTCAAGGAGACGATGCATGTATCTCCATTCGCATCGTCCGAGCCCGTTCTCGTTGAGGGTGTAGAATTCTCTACTCCTCGGGAGTACGACTCGGAAGACCCTCTTCACCTTTGTGAAGACGAACGATCATCATCACCCTCGACCGAGTTTGAGCCTCTTCCCACTGGCCCACATTATGTTGTTCTTGACCTTGATCAAGAATCAACATCGAGCTTCCACGATGCATCTCTTGAGATGGAGAATTCTCGGGCTATGGAAATTTTTGAAGCGCTGACTCTGGATTCTGAGGGAAAGGATTCTGTTGACAAGCATGTTGGATTCATTCTTTACATACCACGTGAACCATGCTTGTATCATGCCTCTCCAGAGTCAGCCATGCTTAGTGCATTGAGCATGCACGAGGACTACAACCGCCTTATGGTCCTTTCCTGTAAAAAGTTTAGAAGGTCGGTTGTAGATGCATATGTTTACCATAAGCATTGCAGATTTCGTACATGCATGTGGCACTAACCTTGCAGCTGAAGCTTCAATGACACATCAATAATTGGTGGTGAGACGGGAATGACATCACCAATGATAGCTGCAAGAACAAGTTCCCATGGTCGAGCTTATAACCGTAAACAAAGCACTACCAGGAGATAGCCTGGATTAGGTTTGTCTTATTTCCCTTTTCAAATAAAAAGCAAGAGCATGTTTTTAGTATAGGTTGTCCTTCGGGTATTTTTGGTCCTAACCCTTTCAGGTGAAGATTATAAAGAACGACAAACAGGTAGCACCTAAGAACATGTGAGCTGCATCACCTCAACACTTTGGTAAGTTTTTGGTGAGGGAACATTACAAAAGGAAGCTTGATCTCCACACACTTGAGTTTTGTTGCCTAGCAATGCGAACTTCAAGTGTGGGGGAGGTATGTGAGCATCCCGAGTAAGGTTCCTTTCATCCAAATCATATCTTGGTTTGGAGATGATGTTAGCTCTTGCATCTCGCCCAACTAGCTAGGTACGTCCTGCTTTTGACTTTAAACAAGGCCCTTCCGGGAGGTTGCCCGATGTTCACCATCTTATGCTCATGTTTACGTCCCCTTTGGAAATAGTTTGATCATGCTTTTATGCTTCCTTTATCTATGTTTGCAATGCTATGGTTTGAGTGCATGTTTAGCTATGTGCATTCATAGGTTGTTTTAAATTAAGCATGGTGCTTAGGTTAAAACCATCTTCTTCAATCAAACAAGACATGGTGTCGAGTTTGATTGATGAACCTTATAGTTAATGCATGCATGGATATTAGTTGTATATGCGGACTAACCCTTGCAGAAATTTTCGAATCCAAATGGGGTAAGTCATCGAGCTTGATTCAAATGGGAAGGTAAGCCAAGGCATGTCGGCCTTGTTTGAGCTAGGTCTCTTGGTGAATAAAAAAGAAACAAAAACAAAAAAATGTGTTTGTTTTGGAATAAAGGCTCACTGGTTCTCGAATCAGTAGAGTCCATCTTTTGTTTTTCCTTTTTTTTATTTGAAGACAGCACCAGGTACATGAACAAGTGTGGGGGAGATCTCCCAAGCTTATCATTGACATACACACTTGAGATCTCCCACACAGGCGTTGCACAACATCGACCGCGCTTTCATGATAAGGAACAAGGTAAACTAGAGTGATCTGGCTACCCCATGGGTGAGCTAAACCACCACTGGTCTTCCTTGTTTCTTATATTCTTCAGGAGCGATGGTATGTGCACCCTTTATCTCACTCTCCCTGCTTCATGAGTTTGAATGAGTTTCAATTCCTATCTGCTAAATCAACTCGTAGAATCGTGCTCGACTTGCTCTACATGTTTCATGTGGTTGGCTTGCATATGTTTTATTCCATACTTATCATCTTGGTGCTTGTGAACAAATATCATTAGGGAAAGCATGCTCATCTAAGTAGTTGATGCTTGTGATATGGTTTGATGATATGATCTTCTCTCTGAATGTTTGAGTGCTTGGGAATTTTATTTGAAAATATGAAAACCCTTTGTAAAGCTTCTCTTTGATATGCCAAAGTCCTACCAAAGCCATATGATGAGTTATCTTGAAAACCTTAGATTCATATGCTGTGTTATTGCATTGAGCTTTGTCAAATTGTTGTGACCCTTGTGAGAATTCTTTTCATGCTTTCATGATCAAGATTCATGTGCACTCCATATCCCCTTGCTATGCTTCTACACTGGAAGTTAACAATGTATCATCCATCCATTCCACGAAATAAAGCTCCATGCTTGACCTCTTTCTCCAAAAGTATCTTCAAAAAAGGATATGGGCTATGAAAAAAAGAAAAAAAATAACATGCTCAAAGCATGAGTGAAAAAAATGCCCAAGCAATGAAAAGAAAGAGAAAAAAGAGAGAGATAGCCCATGTCTAAGAAAGAAGAAAAAGGAGAGAGATGGAACATGCAAAAAGGAGTTCCAATAAATTTGATGGTAATAACTAGCACCCACTCCGGGCCTAGTGTCCACCTTACCATCACCACAACATTCATCATATATATGGTAATATCTAGCACCCATTCGGAGCCTAGTATCCACCTTACCATATCCATCACGTCCATACATGTGCACATCTTGATTTGATTGTATGATTTGATTTTCTCTTTGGATTCAGTTTTTTGGCTTTGCAATATATATGATACAAGTATGCTTTATCTTTTATCCTACCCCGAGCCCCACATATAGCCATCATTAGAAGTAGGATGAAAGAAAGGCAAATCTAATGCCTTGGTGAGGACATATACACATTGAGCGATCTGAGAGAATCAAACGAGGAGCTAAGCAAGGTTTGTTTTTGAAAACTTATTGCAAAACCCCAAGTTACTTAACATGAGGAACAAAAGTGATTTGAGTCATGACCGTTCCATTCCTCAACTACCCAAGATGGCATGATATACACTCCACAGAGTTCACAAGTACAAGGTATGGTTTGGAACATCTCTAATGCTCGCTTAAACCTTTGGATATCATGTCTCACCTTGATCTGTTCCCCTTTACTCGGGACGAGCAAATGTCAAGTGTGGGGGTGTTGTTGACGGCCGTTAAGTGCTCCTTTTATGCCGTCAACTCCTGCATAAAATGAATGAAAAGTGATCATCAACACTAGAATAGGGCTTTATACTGGCAAGTTCCACAAGTGTGGGTGTTTCTAGCTTTTGTTGCAGGATGCACCGGAATACGTGATAAATGATACAATTGAGAGCAAGTGATCCAATGGCTTATATAGGACATCACCCATAACAACCTCAACTGCCAATTTGGACCGCACCATTGCGACGGGCTCGTCGAGACGATCGAAATAGATATATCATTTGTCTACTTCTGAGTCCGGATGAAAGAGATATGCACAAGACAAGATCACCATCTTGATATGTGGGCCCGGTGGGACCCACACCAGACCACGTGGCGACATCTTGCCATGTGTCCATGACACATCACCAATCCAAGGAAACACACCTTCGACCACTCAGGAGCCAGTACGCGGATTCAAGGGCCCACATCCCCACGGAAACAAGCTAAAAACACCGCATACACACCTGAGGACCCACCTGGCAGTCACCTGGACGAAAGGCGGTGGAAACAGACCCACCTGGGGGTCGGCCGAACCCCAGTTCGGCCGAACCCTTCGGAGGTCCCCTCGTCCCCAGCCGACGCGTGGCAGCTCTCCATTGGTTCCTCAAGGCATCCCGGGGTGTTTTGGAGTCGTTTGGCACTCCGAGCAAGCCACCCCCTTGCCTATAAATAGAAGGGGAGGGGGTAGGAAATGAGACACCACTTCACCCAAGGATGAGAGCTTCCCTTCAAAGGAGAGGCCTCTCCTTGGTAGATTAGAGAATAGGAGAGTGAGAGAGTGATTTGTAACTCCATGGATGCTTCGTTCTTCAATTAGAGTAAAGTAAGTATTTCTGCATTTTCTATTTAGACTAAAGTGTTATTCATACTTGAGTGATATGTTCTTGTGTTCTTCGCCTGTTCATCATTTAGAGGCGCGTGTTCTTCACGAACACGCCTCCTCGATCCAGTTGATTAGGTACACAAGTTTGTATCCCGTTTGTATGACTTGTCTATTAGAATAAAGTGGATGCTTGCATGCTCTGATTAGAATAAAGTGTGTTCGTGATTCCTTTCTAATAGTTTATGCTAGGTTGCATGAGTAGATGTTTTCCTCTGCTAGTGCGTAGATCCTGGGTTTATGCGTTCGTCTGCTGCAAGTCGTTCGTATACGTTGGCAGCACAGTACGGGGTCGAGTGCTCTCTTGCATGCCTTTAGTATAAGCTAGTAGTACATATAGTGAATGAGATCAGTTCTCTTCCGTGGTCGTAGTTCTATAAGTACAGAGTGCCGTAGTCCGTTGGCTACGGCAGTAACCACAGCGTAGATGTTGTGTCACGCTACAGGTTATCATTCGTTCGGCTTATCCCAAGGTTAGGTAGAGGCAGTCCAGGTGGTGGTGACAGCCCGTCTGGCCCTCGTTGATCCTCCGCAGCTGGATATAGTCAGAGCTCCATTCTATATAGATCTGCGTGCCGGAGTCGCCTGTTAAGTCAGGGCTATCGGTACCCTAAGCCAAGTTCTATCTAGAGATCGACCTTTAATCTCATCTATAGTGCTATCTTTAGGAATCCTCTCTATCCTCGCCTCTTATCTGGGTGTGTCCTTGGACCGACTAGTACGAAGTAGTGCACACACGTTCCCTTGGATTCGATACCTTTGGAATACTCTGAGGTGAAAGCTACAACGATATCCGTGCGCTTGCGGATTTATTTCGTGTCTCGCTAAAATACCCAACAAGCCACTCCACAGAGGTTCACAGGAGCAAGGTATGACTTGGAATATCTCTTATGTTTGTCTTACTCTTTGGTATTCATGACCCACTTGGCTTTGTTTCCCCTTCACTCGGGACGAGCAAAGGTCAAGTGTGGGGGTGTTGTTGACAGCTGTTAAGTACCATTTTCATGGTTGTCAACTCATGCAAATTGAAGCAGGAATTGCACATCCACACTAGAATAGGAGCTTAAACTAATACTTTCCACCAGTGTTGATGTCTATTCGAATGCAGGTATTTTGCATAGGAAATGAGAGGAATCCATGCACATTCACTCCACTCCAATCCAAGGCACTCAAGTGTTGGCCAATGAGGGGCTGCCACATGGATTCTCCTGGATCCATGATGTCACCAATCCATGTGAAGAACTCTCGACGAATCACACGTTGCCACGTCAGCATCACATTGATCCATGGGCCCACTTTCCTAACCAAACCGCCAGGAAACGTGCCATGCACGGAGGATGGGCATTAGGGCCCACATGGAAGTGAGCCAGAGGAAGCACAGGCCGGGAGGCCACCCGAGGGGGCCGGCCGACCCTAGGTTCGGCCGAACCGACCTAGGGTCGGTTCATCCTGGCCCTCCACGTGGCTCTCTCCCATTGGCTCTTGGTTGCATCTCGGGGTGTTTTGGAGCATTTGGAGCCCCGGAGCAAGCCACTCCCTTGCCTATAAATAGAGGGGGAGGGGCCTCATTTCACACACACCTCCAAGCTCTCAAGTTCCACTTCTCTCTTGTGTAGCTCTCTCTCCCTCTCTCTAATTCTGCCCATGTGAGGTGATTCTCACCTCTATGTGGTAGAATGGGGTTGAGAAGAGATCTAGACTAGGATTAGTTGAGAGATAGAGTAGCAGTGAGGAGTGAGGAGTGAGTTGATGTCCTCGTGGATGCTTGTTCTTCATTTAGACCAAAGTGAGTATTTCAGCATTTCTTATTTAGACTATGGTGGATGATTTGTTCTTGTGTTCTTAGCTCGTTCATAAGTTAGAGGCTTGTGTTCTTCGTGACACAAGGCTTCGATTCTTTAGAGCTAGTTCCTTAGTTCAAGTATCTGTTTGCATGCTCTGATCCTGTTTAGCTAAGTAAGTCTGCTGTATCTCGTTTGTTTGCATCCAAACCTTTCTTCTTGCTCTGTAACTTGATGACTAGTATGATCTGATCCGTTCTCTCTCTAGTTCATGATTCTGTATTTATACGCGTTGCTATAGTGTTGTTAGCGGGTCGACAGACGTAACCGTGCTATAGTAGTTATCGGGAGTGCAGACGTGGTGTTGATAGAGCTTTGTGATTTAGATATAAGTTTAGAGGTTATTTTACACTAAATATTGGTAGGAAAACTTTTTAGGAAATATAATAGACCAATGAATGTGATTATTAGAGTTTACATGATTGGTGTTTGGTGTTTCTGATTTTTGTGAGAATTTTGAGGATTTGTCTTTTTTCTTCCCGTGTGTCTTATGAGAAGTATTGTGGAGTCCGCAGTGAAAAAGTGAGACCACATTACTACAAAACTATTACCTTGAGATACTTCTCATTTGTTAAATATTCAAACACAATAGTTATATATGTATATATACTTATTATCTTTATCCGGTTGTGATAGATTTTAGTTAGTAATTAGGCTATAACATTTCACGTACATTTATATTTTTTTAACATTTCACTTTGTGTTGTAGGTATATGTTTGTATTCATGTAACGAACCCTCAGTTTGAGCTATATTTCAACACATAAATTTATATTATCACCACTTACTCTATATATTTAGAAATGGTGATGCATACCATGGGTATATACCTTAATTATTATATTATATGCCAATAGTGTAAGAAATAAATGATTTAGCATCATATATTGTTGTATATTTTAATTAAGGTGATTTGCATTCAAATGTGTGGTTATCTCATATCATTTTTAATAATGGCAAGAATATGTGATTAATATAGATGCAAATTTAAGGGTCCTTTAAGTTACTTTGAATATTATTAGTGGTGGGCAATTCAGTTGCAAATTTAGGGGGTGTTTTAAATATTATTTATAATGGTATACATGGGTAATTTTGATGAAAATTAGATATTATTTTATTTTACATAATAACAGAGATGGATAATTTAGATATTGATTTAGGCGGTTACTTTAAACTACTATCATAATGCCATATGTGGATAGTTTTTTAGAAAACATAATAGATCTAATGGTTATGATGACTTGAGTCTAGAGATTGATGATCAATGTTTTTTTTAAAAAAAATCTCTCTTTTTCTAGATTGTTCATCTAGGATCATAGGTGGCTTCACCTGGAAGTTCCAAAATGAATCTCCAATTAGTAATAGTAAGTCGCTAATCAGAAGGACTAAATTTACACTTATTAGTATGCTCTTGTTCGATTCTTCGTTGAAGTAAATTTATGGATTGGTTTTCTAAAAAATCTCCTATATTTCAAAATACTTTATGATCGGTGCATAAGTGACTTTGTGTTCTGCTGATCGGTTGCTTGAGGAAAAAAACCGCACGTGCCTTGCACTTGGTCGAAAATTAGGGGAGTCTTATATATCTCCTGAAAAGGTGGGATGTTATGAAACTATAGCCCACTACTAGCTCAATAACAACCCGCACAGCCCAACAAAAGCAAATCCTAGTCCCTTTCTTCCACCTCCCTCCCACCCTCCAGGCTCGCCGCCGCCGCCGCCTGCCAGCCGGCGAGCCTCGCCAGCGCCTGCCACGGTCGGCCTCGGCACCCGCCACCATCATGCGCCCCCGCGGCCAGCCCCGCCGCCATTGTCGTTGCAGCCATGGCTGCGCAGGCAGCTTGCGCACCGCCATGCACCGCGGCCGCAGCCATGGCTACGCAGCTCTGGTCAACCCCGTGTGCCGCTGTGGTTGGCCAACTGTCGCGCCACCGCCTTCGCCAGCCACCGGAGCCGGAGGAGATTGCTCCAACATTTTTCAAATTTTAACAAATTTTTTTTGAAATGATCCAACATTAATGTTGATGTTGGTCTATCGTTTTGGGAAAATGTTGATGAAAAATTATTATTTCAACATTTCAGAAAAAATGTTGATTCAAAAAATATCGGTCAACATTTTTTGAAAAATATTGACAACATTGGTGAAAAAATGTTGGTCCAACATTTCTGAAAAATGTTGGTCTAACATTTTCAAAAAATGTTGGTCAACATTTTTTAATTGGTTAAAAATGTTGAATAAATTTATTTGCTGAATATTATTAGTGGACTGGTAGTTTTGATGGGTTGTATTTTGTGAGTTAAGTAGGTTTATAGTTTCAATATTTATCCACCTTCCGGTACATATATATAGGAGGAGCCCCCGAAAGAAAATTGGCGCCTTGCTGCCTTGCTGGGCCGGTTGCCTTAAGCTGCTTCCGTTGAGCTAGAGAAAAATTCCAGTTTGTGGATGGGTTGATAAATCCATATTGCCACGAGACATTTCTCACCTCACATCCTGAGACATAGCAAATGTTGCGAAATTCTGTAACCCGGTAAAAGTTACTCTGCTTTCATCTTGGCAAAGCTATACACGTACCGGCGGTGGGGCGAGACCCTTCTCCAGTTTCTTTCTGCACATTCTTGGCTCTTCTACAACTCCCATCTTTTTGCGCCAAAAAGTTAAAAAGATCGGTGTGAGCACATTCTTACTCCAAGATATGCATCCACACTCGCGGGGCCGGCTGCCATTATGCTTTCCCTCCCTCCGAATCGATTCTGCCGGAGTAGGAGTGAGCCAGAAGGATTCCAATTTCAAAACCACAGCTCAATCCAAACCGCCCGGACCGGTCCTCCGAGCACCATGCGATGAGCTATCGAGCTCGCCGGCTCGCTGCCCCACGGCCAGCGCACATCGCGTGGTTTCGAAACCCGCCGGGCTACTCCAGCGGCCACAGCCTGTCACGACCCGTGTAGAACGCTCCTCTCGCCACTCAAAGTATCGGGCGAGGTCACTATATAGCGGCACCACCGGTGCACCGTTCCTGAGGAATCGCTACGAGCAGCTACCAACGACGTAAAGAACCTCCTCAAGCACGAAATCAAGAGTTCCAGTGGCCAAACCTTCTTGACCGATCGATCGATCCATCCATCCATCCGTCGGGCGTTGCAGATCGAGATGGCGGAGCCCAGGCGCACGCGGCCGTCGACGTTCCGGTGCGCGGTGGCGACGCTGCTGGTGCTGGCGGTGGTCGTCGTCATCGTCGTCCTCCTCTGGCTCTTCCTCCACCCCTCCAAGCTCGTCCTCTCCGTCGACCACGCCTCCACGACGGGCTTCAACTTCACGGCCGCCGGCGGGCTCGCGGGCGCCTTCGACCTCACCCTGCGCGCCTCCAACCCGAACGAGCGCGCGGGCGTGTACTACCGCTGGGTCGACGTCGGGGTGTGGTACAACAGCACGTACCTCGCCGGCGCCCACGCGCCGGGGTTCGTCCAGGCGCCGGAGGACGAGACGCGGGTCGACGTCGCGGCGCGGGCGGCGCCCGACGCCTGGACGCTGCCGCGGGACGTCCAGGACGGGATCAAGAAGGAGCGCACGGCGGGGAAGCTGACGGTGGACGTGCACGTCGTCGCCAAGGTGAGGTTCCGGTACGGCGTGGTGAAGACGCGCAAGTACACCGTCCGCGGCAGCTGCCCGGCGGTGACCGTCGACTTCGCGTCGCAGACCTCCTTCCACCGGGTGCCCTGCTACGTGCACATCTGAGCAGCCGCGCGCCACCACCTGCCTGCGTGATACTCTATGCTTCGAGGATTTGGCTGTGTGTGGATTGACTGATTTGAGCGTTGCCTTCTTTCGTGTTACGATGACTACCTTGGTTTGCTGTACATTTGTTTCTTCACTTTATTTATATTCTTTGCTGTAAATTGTTTTCTTCATGGGATTTGGCAAAGACCTGTTGACAATTTAATACTATTATCAAGTAAATATTAATGATACTTTTCGCTTTTCGTAACGACAATATTTATTTATGAGATATATTTTTGCTGAGAATTTTAGAGCAGCTTATTTTCACAATTTCATGTTCAGTGCACAGCATTTGGGGCCCCAGGAAGTACTAGGAAACTCGGCCCGCCCTGACTTTGTGTTGACTTGACTGGGCTCGTAACTTGGCCCGTCTCAAAGTTTGTTCAACATACAGGCCCAATCGAGATTTGTTATTCTACTTTTTTTCTTGCTTAAATTAAAAAAAATAAGCGGAAAACGTGCTCTAGTTTTCAACACCAATAATGGCATTTGATGACAGAAACTCTAAAAAAAACACAAGTTGAAGAGATCAGTGCAATGGCGGGGCAGCACAGATGAGATGATTGAGATCGGGTCGTAAACATAATCTTTTCAATCACATGGCGTCATGGCCCAAGTGCCTAACATGTCAAAAGAGATAGTAGTATCGTACAGAATCCTCAACCACAACCAGTCGCCCTCATGGCCTCGTGGACAAAACATCTCCAACACGCACCTAATGCTAATGGCGCTTAAAATACCCCAGCCAAATCAGGTACCCTCTGATTCCCATCCAACAGCTGACGTGTCACTCTTGTAGAGTTGTAGTCGCAATCCGACGGCAACCGAACCCTCAAGGCTCAAGGAATCCTCTCTGTCAAACAGCAGTGGGCCCCGTTGCACAGTCACAAGCAGTGCAACCCACCAAGCAACAAGAATACAAGATCCCCATACCCTCTCCTTCCCTATGCAAAGCTCCAAGAACCAATCCTCATCTCTTCCTTCCTCTGCTTCCCCTGCTTCTCCGGCCGGGCCGGGCGGACATGGCCATGTCCATGGCGATGTCCAAGGCCTTCACCGCGCGCCATGCGACCCATTTGCAGCACCGCCTCGTGGCGTCGAGCTCCCAGGCGGGGCCACGGTTGCCACTTCTCCCGCGCAGGCCGAGCCTCGCGGTCACGGTGGCCTCGCCCCCGCGGCGACTCCTACCGGCGAGCCCCAGGTCCTCGTCAAGTGAGTCGGACCTTTCCCCCACTCCGCCGTCGGAACGCACCATGACGGCGTCGGACCTAGCCAGCCTCTGGGTCGGGCTCGTCGTCGGCGTGCCGTCCTACTACCTCGCCGGCAGCCTCGTCGACCTCGGCATGTCCGCGCTCCAGGGCGTCTCCACCGTGGTGTTCGCCAACCTCATCGTCCTCGTCACGCTCGTACTCACAGCAGCGCCGGCGGTCACGCACGGGCTGCCGTTCCCGGTGCTCGCGCGCGCCACCTTCGGCGTCCGCGGCGCGCACGTCCCGGCCGTCATCCGCGCGCTCGTCGGCTGCGGGTGGTTCGGCATCGAGTCGTGGATCGGGGGACGCGCCATCTTCCTGCTCCTCCCGTCCCGGCTCAAGACGTACCAGCCGCTGCTCGCGCCGGTCCCCGGCCTCGGCGCGGCGCCGCTCGAGTTCGCGTGCTTCCTCGCGTTCTGGGCCGCGCAGCTCGGCGTCATCATGCGCGGCATGGAGGGCATCCGCAAGCTCGAGAAGTTCTCGGCGCCAGTGCTCTTCGTCCTCACCTCCGCCCTGCTGGCCTGGGCCTACACTTCCGCCGGCGGATTCGGGCGCATCCTGTCGCTGCCGCCGAGGCTGACAGGCGCAGAGTTCAGGGAGGTCTTCTTCCCGGCGCTCACCGCGAACATCGGCTTCTGGGCGACGGTGGCCATCAACATCCCGGACTTCGCGCGGTACGCGCGGAGCCAGGCGGACCAGGTGCTCGGCCAGGCCGGGCTGCCGGTGTTCATGGGAATGTTCACCTTCGCCGGGCTCGCCATCACCTCCGCCACCGAGGTCATCTTCGGCCACGTCGTCTCCGACCCCATCGAGCTCCTCGGGCGCATCGGCGGGCCGGTGACGACGTTTCTTGCCATCTTCGGCATCGGCCTCGCGACCATCACGACCAACATTGCCGCCAACGTCGTCGCGCCGGCGAACGCGCTGGTCAGCATGAGCCCCCGCAGGTTCACGTTCGCCAAGGGAGCGCTCGTCACCGCGCTGATCGGCATCGCGTTCCAGCCGTGGCGGCTGCTCAGCTCCAGCGAGAGCTTCGTCTACACATGGCTGCTAGGCTACTCGGCGCTCATGGGTCCCATCGGAGGGGTCATCCTCGCTGACCACTACATCGTGCGGCGTACCGCTTTGGACGTCGACGCGCTGTACTCGGAGGACAGCAGCAGCCGGTACTACTTCCAGAATGGTTTCAACGTCGCCGCGATGGCGGCGATGGCAGCCGGAGTTGCGCCCATCGTGCCGGGATTTCTGCAAAAAGTTGGGGTCCTGCCGAGTGTCTCGAATGCATTTGTCACGGCGTACAACAATGCCTGGTTCGTCAGTTTTTTGGTCGCCGGTGCCATCTACTGCCTGCTCTGCGGCCGGAGAGGGGTACAAGCGAGACAGGTTGATGGAGGATAATGGCTGAACTTGTAAAAATTGCAACATTACAGTTAAAAAGAAAGGAATTGCTATTACTGCCTCCATCCTAAATTGTAATTCGTTTTGGCATTTCTAGATTCATAAGTTTTACCATGTAGGTAGACATGGTGTATATATAGATGCATGTCGAAATATACAAATCTAGATATGCTAAAACGACCTACAATTTGAAATGGAGGAAGTATATAAGTTAATCCTAGAGCTGTCAAGCTTGCATCATTAACTACATGTAAATTGGTGGCAAATGCCCTTATTAGCTGGCAAGACTAGCATTTTACTTTTATTCATTCTCAAGGGAGAATAGCATTCTACTAGCATGGTAAGAAAAGCAAAATAAGCATCACTTTTGTTTGAAAATTGCAATTCCCACTACAGGGGACACCGCAAAGGCAAATTTACTTGAAAACGACGGTTAGCCCAAATGCAACATCTTATCCTAGCTACGATATGCAGAAGTCCACTACGCTTTAAAAAAACATAGCTATGCAAAAGTTCACCTTCAATTGTTTTAAGATATCTCATTTTCCATGCCCCGATGTTGATATATGCAACATTGATCACAAAAATGAGAAATTATACAGGGAATAAGTTTTATTGAACAAATATGTTTATAGAATGCCCTTGTATGCTGAAGAGTTGTTTTTATTTGTTTTTCACTTCCCACCCCAACCAAGCAGCAGTTTTGTCATTCCCACTTCTTGGATACAAACATGACAGATTCACATGACATCAGTGGTTTATCATGCTTTGTGTTAAAAGTTCATCCTCAATTGCATTTAAGATTGGTTTTTCTATTTGCCATGCTATAATGTTGATGTATGAAAAATGGGTAAAAAAGGATCAGAAATTACACATAAAGTTCTTATTGATTGAACAAGTTGGAGATTAGTTAATATTTGCGCTACATAATGCTAGCTGTTTGGAGCAACTGTTAGTTGAGCATTATCATCACGGCAATATTCGCCAAACAGCTTGGATTTCAGTCGGACAGCTATTATAAACCAATCTACCCTTCAAGCAACAGGCCCTAGCTGGCATATCAACGTGTCCTAGTTTTAACCATCTTCCCCCTAGATGCCTTCTTCTCCATTTTCTCCCTTTTCTTTCGGGTCTTCTCATCTTCAACTTCACCCTGTAAACAGGAGGTATTACCTATCTGTCATATCTCACAATTTAAATAGTGCGCTCAAGTTGACGATCAATCTAATTTTACCTCTGAACCACCACTGAAAAATGTTCCTCTCAAAAGACCGAAAATCTTGTATCCAGCAAATGCTGGAATCTGCAAATCAATGGGTACACAAACATTAAGCAAACAACAAGAAGTTGGCAATCATTGGTGAGCTCCCTTGAGACTCAGAACAATGGAAGCGTCTGCAATTCCAGAGTCATGAGTGTATTTAACATCCAGAACGTGCAACCACAACTTGAACTAGTAATGTTTGCAAGAGGAATGAAGCCTAAGGAATTCTATCGTGACAAAAAAATACAAAAAAGAATCGATATATGAATATAACTACTTGAAATGAGTAGCAATTAGTGATGGTCGTCTGCATTGGTTATTAACTCAACTTGCCATATTACTTTGCTTTGCAATTTTAATAAACATGGATAGAAATACAGGCTAGACATATCAGATAATAATTCAGATAATAATAATACATGTTACCAAAGTTTTTAATCAGACAGCTATGTTCAGCTAAAACGACAATCAAATTCTTTGCAGAATAAAAAGCACTCTGTCAAATTGGGGACCAAAAGGGCACTGACGCGATTGAATGGAAACACAATTTTTAAGCAAACATATGGTGTATGTTGTCTTACCACTAAATATGTCCACCAAAATTTCTCAGAAATGATGGACATCAGTTGCACAAAGACAGTGATATAGATCACATCATACAGATACCTGCAGTTCAAAATGTAAAAGAATTGTCATTGGTTGAAGATAACCCATATATACCACTAAACCTCTCTGAAAAACATACCACTACAAAAATAAGTTTTTGACTCAACTCATTTCCCATTGTTTCATTTTTGTGGCCCACTGTTTTTGTATTTTTTTGTGTTACTAATGTAACTAAGATCTAGAGACTTATATCTGAATGGTTCAACTTTGAAATCCTGAGAGCTGGGGAGGCAGGAATTTTATAATCCTCTGTACATTCGACTCAATGAGAGAGATATTCATATGCATTCCCATATCCAACAAAAACATCTGTTATCAAGTGACCTAAGCTAACATTTTCACTATCAAGCAGTTACTTACTCGCAAACCCCACCAGTGCTCAAGTCGAAGCCACCATCAAGTAGTTCACCATTATCAGAGTAAACTGGCTTTGCCATACTGGCAAGTTGCTTGTATGGAAAAAAGTACGCAGCAGATGTTAACATAAGACCAATCCAATGCTTCCAGGTGAAGGATGAATGCATTATCGCCATCCTCACCACTATGTAAATAGCCTGTAGAACGAAAAAAAATCAAATATGAAATCAGAGTAGCTAAAACATATAATTAGCTGGTGGCCTACTTCAAGGTCGAGACAAAAGCAATGGAGGGAAAACATCCACTAAACATTGCAAGCACTTTTGTATAACGATGTTGAATCACATAAAGAATCAATACCAACTATTATAACAATAAACAAACAACGCACCACAATTAAATGAGAGAAACAACCAAATTAATAGCCAAGACCAAGGTTATTGAAATTGAGTGTGGTTCAAAAAACATTAAAGAGATACTGGATATGGATAGCTTTTCCCCCCTTGACATGAACTCTTAGCTGGTAAGCTCATCAATTCAATATATTCTGTCATTAGTGCATTGTAGCCTTGGGTGTATCAGGAAAAAGGAACATGTCACCGCTCTTTATTGGTCTCCCAACACCAAAAGGCGACTAAGGCACAGATGAGTGATTCTACAGAACTAAACAAAATTAAGCTAAATCTCCACCGAATTTCATCCCTTCACAGCACCCTGGCATGGATGAGAGATACTGGTGAGCCACGGGTGTTACACCCAGATTCGGTTCTAGGCAGAGTGTTACTCCCTTCCGCCTTTCCAGCCTTTTCCAACATTTCCAGGTTTCACAAATACTGTCAATCCTTCAAATACTGTCAGCCAGTCCAACTTTTCCAGGTTTCACAAAAAGTACCACCGCACGAGCTGTCCGAACAACAAATTGGACGGCAACGATCTATGGGGGGACGAGAAGATTCCACGGATCTGTCCCGCCCGATTCAGGGAAGGGGAGGGAAAGGAAGGGGAGGGGATATTGAAGACGGGTGCTCACGTTGGATATGAGGATGGTGCGCAGGAGCAAGTCCAAGCGCTTCTTGTTCTCGTCCTTCATCTTCTTCGCCCCCTGCTTCGCCATGGCTGCGCTGCTCGAGGTTCTCCGGCCGACCTCCCCCTTCGGCTTGTGCTTGCAACTTGGGATCCTCGTGTTTTACCTGGCAAAAGAAGCCGAGTCCGTCCGCCGCCACGCGAACACATTTCTACTCGGACCTAGTCTTGGGCCGGGCCGCTTCCCCTCCTCCTGATATGGCTTTGGGCTGAACCGGGTTCTGAGGCCCATTGACCCACTAGTGCCGCCTTAAGTCCGAAGCGCTAGCGCATGCGCATTTAAGGCCACACCTGCTACGCACCCGTGCAATTCCACAACGTCTAGCGCGCTCTACCAAAGGCACCAAACCAACCGACGGGGAGAACAAGCGAGCGATCAAGATCAAGGGAGAGAAAGCGAGCGAGACAGATGGCGCAGGTGTGGGCGGTGTCCCTGGCCGTGGCATCCCTCGCCATCGGCATGCTCGGGGTGCTCGGCGTCTGGCTCTGCTACCTCTTCGACGCCGTGGCGCGGGGCCACCCGCCCCGGACCCCGCCGCCCACACCCCAGGCGGCGACGGAGGAGGAGGAGTACGGCGGCAAGAACGGGCTCTCGGAGGCAGACCTGATGCGTCTCGGCGGGATCGCCGTGCTGGAGTCCACGGACGGCGGGGAGGGGAAGGAGGAGGAGGAGGGGGAGGCGCTCTGCCCGATCTGCCTCGACGCCATGGAGCCCGGCCGCGCCGTCCGCGTCCTGCCCGGCTGCAACCGCGCCTTCCACCTGGACTGCGTGGACCGGTGGCTCGCCATCTCGCCGCGCTGCCCCGTCTGCAACGTCTGGGCTGCGCCGCCGCGGTCGCCCGCGTCCTCGCCGCCGGCGCCCAAGACCGGCTGGGATTCCTGAGGTGGGGGCAGCGCGTCTTCTCCGACTCCTGGCGGGTCAGTTCTTGGTTCTTGACGAGTTCTTGGTTGGGTTCTGATCATCGATCAGGAATCCTTCTGGATGAAATCTCGTCGGTTTCGTACTTCTGGAGAGCGATTCTTGACAAATTCTTGAGGGGCTACTTGATTTTGTGAAGGATTCTTGGACGGGATTGCATGTACATCGACTCAATCCTCGAATTCTTGCTCGAAATCAGTAGGTTTTGTGGGTTTAAGTTCTTGTTCTTGTAACAGATCATCACATTTAGACAGAGTTAGCCTTCCCAGTGAACGAGCTGAATAATTGATCATCCTGATCATCCCAATGTATTGTTTTCGTTGTGGGATTGCGTATTCTGTCTTTTTGATCTGTCATTGGCAGAAGGAATGCCTGTAATTGTGAATTACTGCAACTTTTGATGTGGTCACCAATACAGAGGTGGCTTTCAAAGATTCTGCATCTTTGATGTGGTATGTGTAGTATTGGTTTCATGAATCCTAGATACTGTCAGAGTTTTGTACTTCTATTGAAAGCTTGGTTCCTATTGTGGTGCAACTTCAAGGTTCTTTTAGAGCGGTATTATTGTATTAACAGAAGAGTTTTGACAGAATCGGTAGGCCTGAGCTGATCCAGTTCTTTAATAACTGATGTTATTCAAGTGCCATTTACTAGTTTGAACTGAATCAGGACGTTGTGGTCTTTATGGGAATATCCATTCTTGTCAGATGCCTGAAAACCTTTTCACTGATCTTAAACCAGCAACGTATAATCTGGTTCCATTTTAATTCGTTCTCGAAATCTCCAGGGTTTTGCAGGTTTTAGAATTTCCCTGTAACCAATCATCACATTTCTTTTCTCTGCATTTGGCCGTCTTGATGAATAGTAAAACCTGGTGTCAGCAGTATTATTTTACTTGTTCTGTCTTTGATCTTTGAACTTGCAATGGCTAATGGAATGCCAGCGACTGTAGAATCTGCACTGTTTGAGGTGAAATTTCTACAGCTTGGTGTGGATAAGAAACAGAAGCAGGTTTCAGAGATTCTGACATGTGTAATACTGTGTAGTATTGCTGGGTAGAGACACTCAGAATGTCAGTTTCAAACTTCTGATGACTTACATGGTTATTAAGTCTCTGACTAGTGTACTATCCAAGTTTAGAGCCTCGTTCCTGTTCGTCGCCAAGCTAATATTTTCAGAGTAGTATAGTAACTGTGCTACCAGAGTTTGATGCTCAGAGTTTTTCAGAATCAGTTGATTTTGCAGATCCTATCTGGCTCCATGTTTTTTGTTTTTGAGTGTTCCATTGCTCAACACTGTCAATATAAATTTCAGTCTAGTCAGTTTGCTTGCACCTTGCAGCTAATCGGCTATACTACTAACTTACCTTCTTCTTCACAGATTACTATTCACTTTGGTTTGCCTTAAGTCAAATTTCCCTAGCTTCGACTAAATTTATAAGAAATATATAATGTCTAAGATATCAAATTAGTTTCATTAGGTCCACCACGGAATATATTTTAATAGTGAATTTATTTGGTAGATGTTGTTATACTTCTTTTATAAGCTTAGTTCAAAGTTAGACAGGTTTGACTCAGTACAAGCTCAAAATTTAGTAATTTGGGATGGAGTACAAAGCAAACTAAATCTCAGGAATACAGATTGCCAACTGACGCTGCTCCAAATCAAGTCTAGCACATCCGTCTGCGTTTTTGTTGCACCTTTGGTGATCAACTATCAGCTGACATGTCGGACGATCTACCAACGTTTGCACGTTGAATGCTGTTCTTTCGTATCTACGTTTGCTTCTCACTAATGCTGCCAGACATACAATCCCTTATCCCTGAATGCTGACTCCCTGTAAAGTACCTGACATTGCCTTATGGGATCGCAGAATCACATAACCCCGAGTAAAACTAAATTAGAAGAAAAATATTTGTACAGCAGAGAGCAAGTAAGCGAGAGAGAGAAATGTAAATGCTTTTTATCTCCTCATTTCATATGAATGCCGATAGGCGATAGGGTATGAAATTGAATTTGGTAGAGGCAAGAAAAAAAAACCTTCATTTCACAAGAAACCGGTGAAGGAACAAAATAATATAAATCAATATATATATATGTTTCTGAGCATGGTTCGCAAGTAAAGCAATCACAGTATTGTATGGAAATACTCACATATTTGAAGACAAGAAAGATTGTGAAGAAGTGTTAATCATCAATTAACTATCCACATTTCAATACAACCATGTTTTGCATCCCCGTAACAATTTTCTTACAGAAATGGCCCAAAAGCTCATCACACATGGTCTTGTTCCTTATTAAAGTGAGCAGTAGCAAACAATTTAGACTTCATGAATTGTGGAGTGGGCTGAGTACAGTAGCAAAGTCCAAGATGGAACCATATTATCTGTTCCCTGTCATGTCAAGTAGTTCATCGAGTCCTTTTAGTCTCTGCTTCCCTTCGCTAATCAAAAACTTGATCTTTTGATTATCATCACAATGGCGATATTTCTCAAACTCGGCCCTTGTGGTCTTCCTCAACTCATCTAGACAAACCAGGTTCATGAATAATTAGTAGCGCCTTAAAATATAGCTGCACACATAGCAGAGTAAAAAAAGCGAGGAGCCTAACCTCGGGCATGTTCAGGGGCTCGATGAGTAAATTCGCAATGCCTGTCTATAAAGCTTTAATACACGTGTGCGCAGGATGAAAGCCCGTAAATCCATGAAACGCGCCATTGAAGAACAACTTAATACCAGATAATGATCAAGCCATGTGAACCTCCCAGCAAACTGTAATTTCAACAAAACAAGATGCATACAGTCATATAACCTTCAAGTGCTTGAAGTTAATATTATGTTTGACATCTGTATGGGAGTTGTAGCACACATTAACACAGGTGTATCATGCATACTAAGCAAAGTTTTAAAATTCTCTAGTCAAGATTCAACAACTACAAACTAGTAGATTACTCATCCATGCTGCAAAACTATGCATCACCACACATTACTCGCTAAGGATAAATACTGCAAAAACTATGGACAGGGGCAGAGCTCAGGCTTGTCATCAGGGTCCGCCGACCCCGACGAATTTAGAGAAAAACAGTAGCAAATCACTGTGTCTAGCTGTTAATTATTCAATATGACCTCGTACTCTTCTGCCTAAGGCCCCAATGATCTTTTGGTCCGGCTTCAGTTATGGATAGGCTCAACAAGCTCTCATCTTCTGTTTTCTAATGGAAAAAAAAAACAAGTGCTTCAAGAGCTTATGTTCTTCAGATTGAAGTGTGGTTAACTATTTATGTCTCTAGTCATTCTCTTGAGTCTTGAGTAGTCAAACTAGAATTTAACATGTAGAGATGGGTAATGAGTAGAACCAAACATACAGTGGCTTAGATCAAAACTCTACGGCTTTCCATAGCAAACATGTAGGGATGGGTTGAGTGACATGAAAGATATTCAAAACTTTTCTGAGTTTCAAGAGCAAATAACATAATTAGTTTTCACATTGGCAACACAAGGGCATTCTACAGGTTGTCTTAATTTCGATACTCAATGGCCTGCCGCAGAGCTCAGAGGTAACACTTCCTCAGAAATGTTGCATGCATCATCTCACATTCTCACCTGATGCATTTCAACAAACACCTAAGGCTCACACGTACGAAATCAGCTGTGCATGGGGTTCAATTGTACTCCCAATTTATTTTTTAGGATGGATTGCACCCGTGATCCACGGTGTCTAATTTCCTATTTAGAAATCCCCAAACTTAGCTACCGAAGCTAGCTCCAAATCAAAAGAAATTCAAAAACTAGAGCAAGCCGCAGTCACTAACCAACTTGCCTCCGCGCCGCCGCGGGGGCCGTACGCCCTCTCTGGCTCTCTGCCGCCGCCCGGTCCTTGCCGCGAGATGCTGCCGGCCGCCGCTGCCTGCTTCTCTTGGCTGGCTGCGCCCTTCGTCTGGCCGAGATTGGCCGGCTGGCCGCAGATCACCGCCACCAGATTTGGGGGCCAAAGTTCACTAGCTGGACTGTTGCTGGAGACTTGCCGCTTGGAGAGAAGCAAACAGCGAGGGATTAGCGTGCGACGACGGTGCGAGCGTGCCCCTGGGCCCTGGCCCCTGGGTAATGAATGTTGGGTTGAGGGAGAGAAGAGTTCGGGCGGCGTGTGGGCTACTGGGCTGCTTCTTTGGGCTGATTGCAATGCAGCCCATATTTCTCTGAACAAAATAAACTGTTAGCCCATATGTCAGTTATAATTATAATCCTGCTAATATTTTTTAATTTTTTTCCCTCTCTGTTTTTTAATGTGGCGGTGCTTCGACCTTGTCCGCCGAATTTTGCCTTCGACACAAGCAGAAGTCGTGCCGAAGAGGATTGCACTTGTATTTTGTAGTGAAATTGTACTTTGGAGCAAACCATGTGACCACGCGGCCATCTCGATCCACATCCACGATACCTAGTGAAAAAACGTAATATTAGGCCATTCTCAGTGCAAATATCATGAACACAATTACCTAAAGTTACACATCATCTAAAAATGTTTGAAACTATAATGAAACACCCCCCTCAATGCATAGTTTCGTCTATTGTTGTTTTCTAGGTTACATGCAAGACACAAGTTGTCTAGGTAACTGTGTAGAGAGGATGTCATCCTTATGAAACTTATTTTACCTCTCTCTTCATTAATACACTGTCACATCATCAAAAACGCTGACATGACAGTCTATTTAATGTCCATGAAACCCCTACTGAGACTAGCCTTACAAGTACTCTAGCCTGCTATGGTAGCAGTAGTGTTCGTTGCACGTCGAGCGTTGACCTACTGTGTGTGAACTTCCAGGCCTACAGAACGTAGGTTCGTTGCAGCAACCATACGGGACTGCAACGAGAACTTGGGAAACGAGTAAAGGACGCAGCAGCCTCAATGTCAACGCGAGCAATGCAACCCGTGCGATCTCCGCTTTGCGTTGCGCACTCCAAGATGTTCCCAGGAGCAGAGTCTGCGGTCATCGCCTTCTTCTTCGTCTCTCTCGAGGGACCGTACTACGCAGCAGATATTTCGATCCCTCTTCCCCCCACACGCGTTGTCCTCTCTGCAGAAACCCAACACGACGCCGACGCGTCCTGCTCCGCTTCAAGGACGGACGACACGACGACGATCTCTACTGCTTCCCGTGCTGAAAATCTCGCGAGTTCGATCGATCGACGCCGCACCGTCGGCTCGCCATCACGATCGATCAGCGTCCGGAGATCGAAAACCACGAGCGTGAGACGGAAGCAACAAGCAACCGAGCACGAGAGCGGGTGGTTGCTGCATGGCGCGTCGTTTCGACGTCAATGCCACGGTACAGAAAAGGCGAAAGCGGAACATAAATGTTGTGCCGCGAGCTCGGCCGGCAAGCAGAACGGTGGTTCGCTCGCGGGGCGATTGATGGAGGGAGGAAGGCCGGTCGGTCGGTCTGGCGTGATGGTACTGTCAGTCTGTCACGGATTGAAAGCGGGGTAGCAGCAGCAGGTTATTAGAGGTTCAGGGGGCTACTAGACCATATGATTGTGAAGATCGTCAAAAGCTCCCAATGATTTTTGTTGGGGTCGGGATGGGATGCGTTTGCCAAACTTGAATTCGTAGGTCTGCCCAAATTTGCATTGCTTGTATGGAGTACGTACAAGACTAGCTAGTCGATCGAGACCTGTATTATGGAGTAGTGTGAAGCATGCATGCAGGCTTTACAGAGATGGTAAGACTGACTCCAGCGGCTTCTGCAACCCTCGCTCCATCTTCATTTTGCGCGCGCAGGGGCTACTGTTGCCGCTTCAGCGGTAGGTGCAAACGCTGCTGCATTTTGCAGCGACACGCCCCGCAAGTGCATCCCTGGGGAGTCTGCAACCCAACCGCCCCGTCTCTCTCCTCCAGTCCTCCTCCCGCACGCCTCCTCCTCTCTCGCAGGCCTAGACGGCTTCCTCCACTCTCGCAGGCGCACAGGCCCGTGGCGGCCTCGTCGGCTCTTCTTCGACGGTGGCGGGCGCGGATCCTGGGCAGCGTGGCCTCCTCCCTTCCCTATCTCGCTCTTCCTGGTGTCATCCCTCCCCCATCGCGGCGAGCCAGCGAGCAGGGTCCCCGCCGGCCTCGAGCTCTGCCCCTGCGCAGCCGGAGCAGAGGGCCTTCCTCCTTGGGCGATGGCGGAGTGCGGTGAGGTCTCCTTCCCTCTTCTCCCCGCCGCTGCACACATACCAGCGCCGGTTGCCCCCATCTCTCTCGCCCGACTGCTGTCGGGGCTCCTTCTCCCCGATGCCTTCCTCGCCGCCCGTCCGCCCCTGCGGCGTCCGCGACTCCACCTCACCGCCCTCCGCCATGGCTGCATGTGCGAGATCCACCGCGAGCCAGCGCGACCGCCGGGCGAGATCCGCCACGGGCGAGCTCATCCACGCGCGTTGACCTGCGGAAGCGGGACGGCGGCGCGTGCGGGCGTCTCGACGGGGAAGGTCGCGGCGGCTTGGCTCGGCTACCTCCCTTCCTGCTCGGCGCCGTCCATCCTCCACGGGAACGCCATCCAGCACGCGGCGGTCCTCCTCCACCCCGCGGGAACCAACTGCCGCGAGGCGATGAGCGAGGGGAAGCGCTCCACTGCTGGAGGCCTTCCTCCTTTGCGCGACGGGAACGTCTGCATCTGGGTTTTTTTTGCAGATGCGCTAAGGGAACCTCCTGGAGACAGTCTAAGCGTACTTTATTTTCAGACAGAAAGGCATTGCTGGTGAATCCCAGTTTTGCCGATGCTTTAATAAACTCACAACTACCTAAAAGGTCGGAATAAAGTTCATGATACACTACAAAAACTTCTGTCAGTTTTAGCTTTAACCGTTTGTATATGCTACTTTTCAAATAAAGCTCAAACTGCACATCATCAGCACACAACCGAAAGCAGTGGCATGCACTAGTGTGCTTCGTTGTAAAAAATCTTGAAACAGCATAGCTTATGTATCAGCTCACCTTATTTCGATTCGAAATCCAAAAATAATGCGGAGAAAAAGGGTAGCCACCCCGTACAGCGGCAACAGCAACAGCAACCACGACATGGCTGCAAAGCTTATGGTCATAGGCTTACAGCCAACTAGTGGATAACAGGAAGGACAAGAGACCAATGGTTTCTTTAATAGGACAGCCATCTGGCCATGTGCGACGGAATCTTTGGCACCGGTTCCCTTCTCCTTTCGCTCGGCTCCTAACCACTGATACTTTTGGTTATGTTCCATGCCCAACCAAAAGGCGGAACAACCCAACACCTAAACTATTTATCCACAGTGAATAGTACATGTATACACATGCCGGTTGTTTCACTTTCACAGTTCACCGTTTCACTCACGGGTTCGCAGTGGCCTGGAATGGCGACAAAGTGAAAATCTCACTGCCAGACAAGAGAAAAAACAGAAGAAATCCTGGCAGCTTGCTAACCTCCTGAACAACCTCATCTCGGTCTTTCACAGCAGATCGTTGGATGCCAAAATTGAGATCAGTTCATCAACCATTAGCACTTGCATTGTGATGATCCAAGGTCCAAAAGACCCAAAACACATCTATTTCCTCCCTATTTGGTTCACACCAAAACAAAAAATCACAGGGCGAAATTAATGCACAAACTCTCGGGGAGGACGACGATTAAGCAGCCATTGGAGCCCATGGATAAGCAGGGTCCGGAGCAAAACAGCGCTGTACACATCGAATCTACTAGCAACTTAGCGGTGTGATCAAAACGTAGCCAAACCCATAATTAGTCAAGAGATTACTAGCCATCAGCGGACGGACGCCACCCCCATCATCATCATCTACTAGCGAGCGGTGGTTGTCGTCATCGATCGATCAGTAGACCTCCTCGGGGATGCTCTGCAGGCCGGGCTCCCACTCCCCGTTGGCCTGCATCCGGCGCGCCGCCTCGGCCGCCCGCCGCGCGCTGCGCCGCCGCAGCGACTGCAGCCTCTGCTCGGCGCCCGGCCCGCCAGCCCCCGCACCCGCCCCCGCCGCAGCCGCGCGCTGCCGGTGCCGCTCGCTGGTTGCCGCCGCGGCGGCGGCCGCCGCGGTCACCGCGCCCGCGCCGTCACCGAGCGCCGCGACCATCTGCTTGAGCTCGCGCTTGCTGACGACAATCTTGACGCGCACCGCGCCGCCGACCTCCTCCCGGGACAGGAGGCGGCCGCCGTGGTTGAGCTGCTCGAGCGCCGCCGCCGCCGCCTTCGACTGGTGCCGAGCGTCCGCCGCCGCGTCCCTCGGGAAGAAGCACCTGGACGCCATCCCCGTCTCGTCCTCCGGTGAGGGACGGCGGGCGAGCTCGCTCTCTGTCCGGCCTGCTTCTGTGTACACCCTCCTCCCTCCTCGACGTCCCTTGCAAGTTACAGCACAGAGGTCTAAAGCGAAGGCAAAGTGAATGTGTGGGCTTCCGAGTAATGTGACACCCCCCACACCCACACCAACATGCTTTATATACTAGCTGGCCACGCCTTGCAGTTTGCTGAGCGCAGCCACAACTGTCTCCAAATACGCGCCACCTGCGTCCATGACATGTGGGGCCTGGACCCCGGACCACACCTACGTCTCTTCCCTGACCTTTACCATCACCTGCGTGACCTGTCTACAAACTTTGGCCCCCTCCGACTCCGATCCTCTTAGATTAAAATTTGTTTCGGTAGAAGTGATTAATAAAGTAATTAGAGTCGGGGTGGTAGCTTTTTTAAGACTTTTAAAAACAATCATGAGACAGGGAGGGAGGGACTAATTGAGATGGGAGTTGAATAAAGATATGGGCGGACTCACATGGCTGTCCCTCTCCTCGATCCCTCTCGCGGAATGAGATGAGGAATCATTGGGGGGAGAGGCCCCTTAAGCAAGTAACGTGTTAGCAGAGCACAATCAAGCCCCGCTCGATCGATGACTCGTGGAGTCTACGTACATTCGGGCGTATTTGACATAGACATCGATCGTTCACGAGTCGCTACATCACCCATATGGCCATACGCATCCATCCATGATCCTTGTTCTGTTGCTATATATTTCTGCTTCCGCACACTGTAGGTTAATTATTAATAGATCTATATATAGATTCAAATTCGTCATGGTACGCGTACAAACATACGCATCTCCAGTTTTGTGTTCGATCGGATCCTTATTTTCAGACGCTCCAACTAAAGTACATTGGAGAGCTACACAGGTGGTGCCGCTGTCCGTCTGCAACGGCAGGAATTTTTGCGAAAAAAATCTTGATCATTCGGAGATGATGATGTTGCTGCTGTCCCTTTCAGAACGCTCCGGACCGGGATCCTTGCGTGTACGCGCGGGACGATGATTGATGAATCGAGCACTCTCTCATCGATCGCATGATGATGATCACCTAGCTTAGGTGGTGCTGAATACAACAGTCGAACGGACACGGTCGTGTGAGGCGGCACTGATTTTAAACTCCAACGGATCGGAGTCGTAGCAGCACGTCAAGGTGGATCGCGAGCACACACACCTTGTAACCGTCAGTTAACCACCGGCTGCGGCATTGTTATTAGCTAGCAATTGCTCCAAGATCAGGGATGCGCCTGCGCTGATGATTAAACCCCCAACTAGCGTACTCACACCCGAAAGATCAACGCGCGCGGACGGTGAACCAACTAACCTTCCCATGATTGCTGTTTGTAACGCGCGAGGACCGGCCCGATTTTCCCCCCCGCAATAATGCATGCGAACACGGGTCCAAATGCAAGCCTGGTTTCCGGCACGGCAAATGCTCCCTGCAACAAGAAGAGCACAACACCGCCACCAAAAAAGACAACACACAGATATGTGGGGTTGAGTACGTAGACGAGCATCAGAAATTCATCCTACAAGTTATCCCCGCGCGGCAATGCGGGCGTCTCCACAGCCTGAAACGAATTCGATCTCCTGCGTGCGACGACGTGTCTGTCTAGGTTTCGTCTGCTCATGATTAACTAGTAGGAAATTGCCTATGCGCTACGGGCATCCAAATCTTCAATACAGTACACAAAATATTCAATAAAAATTATATGGTATCCGTGTGTTGCTACAGGCAAGAAAAATTTTATATTACAATGCACATTAGTCTCAACACAATCACAATCATGTGAAACGCATTCAAATATTGAATAAATATATCATCTGTTGTCAAAAAAAATATATCATCCGAATCCTAGTTCACAACACAGGTAATGTAATTCTTTTTTTCAAAATACATAATGAACAATGAACGGCGACATTATCAGATCAACCATGAGTAAAAACTCAAATGCTCCTTCGGTGACTGAGCTTTATTGGCGTCGCAGCAGCATCTCTGCCCAGGCTCCATTGGTGCTTCCAGCATTCTAGCTAAATCTGAACAGCGAGCAACATGATCAACTTCAAGGGCCAGGCATACCATAGTGCTTGTGCTCTTTACAATGGCGAATCGAATTCAATGTTGGTACCACTCATGCTCTCATCCTACACAGAACAGTAACATGATGCTCAAGCAATCAAAGATTAACTGAACATTTCAATTGTAACTGCTTGTCATTTTGAATTTGGTATATGAAACCATTAGAGCAAGTGATTCCAAGTAGCAGGAAAGAGCTCAATGTGACTACTGTAAGTTCGAACCAGCAATTGTTCCCGAGAGCACAATGCCAACCTCAGCCAACTATCCACAATCCAATCGAAGAACAAGACAGAAGAGCAATGCAAGATGTACTCTGCCAAAGAAAGACCTGAATGAGATCATCACATTGCAGCAACAATGATTGTGAGCGAGTAGGCATTCAGTAACGATATATATGCATTATCTATGCCACATGCACAAGCAAAAGAACAGAAGGCTATGCAGAAAGAGATAGCATGAATGCACAGGTAAGGCTTCGAACATAGCTATGGAACAAAACTTATTTAAATAGTGACTGATCTTTACCTTGATAAGTTTTTGAACTGATCCAGAAGGCCACTTTTAAATGGCACTTCTTCACTCTTTGTTGGAAACAGCCATACTCCTAGTCTTCCAAGGCATCCTTTATATTTCCTAAGCAATTCCCTGAAAAAACATGTTTCAGAAGCAGCTTTGCAAGCGACTACGAGGATCTGAACTCAATCAGGGAAGAATTACTAATTTCTTGCTTTTTTACGGTAAACTGAAAATTATACTAGGAGGGAAAAGACCTCACATGATTTGAGAAGATGTAACATCATTCTATATATAGATTCCAAGGCTCGAGAGAGTTCTGCACAATGAAAAACCACATAAAATTAGCAATACCACAATGCGTGACAACTTTAGAGAACAGAGATTGTGAAGTAAGCTACTACCTGCAAATTTTACCAGTCTTCCATATTAAAAATTCATCATAAGACAGCCAAGGTACAGGCGCTATATCACATAGCATATTAGCCAGCGCCCATCTCTGCAGACTACCTACCCTTTCTCTTCTTTTACTTATTAGCCAAGGTAAAGACACCTTGTTGTCAGAAAAAATATTCAGGAAGCATAACCCCACCAAATTATGGTCTACTGTAAATAATCTCATAAAATACTACTACCCTCACTGGAAGAAAGTAAGATATCGTCCATTGTTATCAGCAACTATATCGCGGTCAACAATTACATCTCCTATCCACATTCGAATGATGAATAGTTTGTAACTGTCCTCATATTTAACCGTTGATAGGCTAATATCTATTATCTCGGGAAGCATGCTCTCCATCCATTTCAATACAAAGTAAAAATAATAGAAGGACCTAGCATGGATGTTATTTCGTACTCAGAAAAGAAATGATGAAAAAATAACAATATGCTAGAAAGTATCGATAATATAGTGATATAAATTATATGAAATCAGATTTAATCTTAGTTCTTAAAAAAAATTGAGTCCTATGTCAACAAGGAAAATATTCGTGATAGTGCATCCTTCGAACGTGAGTATAGAAAGCAACATATGAGAAACTTGAAACCACAGATATTTCTAGGACAATTGAAGCTACAATATTTGATTGTTTCTCTGTAACTATTGTCGATATAGGCAAACATAGCTCATGCAATTGCATCAAAACAAACTGAATTTTTGCTTTTCTTTCCTTAGTGCCTGACAATTGGCCACTACTACCTGTTTAGCCAACTTCTAAAGAAGCAATAGGCAGGCTAACTGAGTAATAGGTAAAACTTGGCTACCAAATCTGAGTTGTTATCCGCTTTTATTCAACTGCTATACTGTCACAACCCACAAATTAGAAAAGCAAGATCCTGGCCATCACCCGTTCAGTGAATAATAATAAATAGTAAAGCACAGAATCTGAGCTGCTCTCAGGATCCATTGCTCTGTAAACAGTACAACAGGATTGATTTGAAACTTCCATACCGAAATTAAACTATAGTGGTAGCATCGAAAACATGCATTCATTGCTAACTCAAAATGGGGTTGTACCATGAGCAGACAACGACAATACCTGTGAATTGCCCAATAGCCATGAAACAATTAGAAGGAACGAAATACTACTGCAGTTTACTTGCTTTACTAACGAAACTGAAGCACCAAGGTAGTCAGTAGAATCAAAGTAAGCACATTTACTGAAAAGACGTTAAATCAAGAAACAATCTGTATATTAACAAAAGATGCAGGGAAAATATGCAGCATTTCATTCTCTTTATTAAAGATCATAAGGCCAATAAAGTATAAATTAGACTTCCACAAACTTTGTATACATATAAGACCAGGTATGAAAGTACCTGAAGGACCAAGTACCTGAATCAAAATGCATATTCACCAATTTGTGGATGATGAATTATTGGACCTTCTTGGAAAGATGTCTGTTAACAAAATAATTTCATGAGAAATCCTGTGCAAAATACATAAAGCTTGTAAAAACAGTCATATAGCTTCCTCATTTTTTGTGAGGCTAAGACAGCAGAAATTTTGTGAAGGCTGCTGATCATGTATGCAGAAAGTCCTGGAGTCAATGAGACTATATATATCAAGGGTTCTGAGCCTACGAGGATGAGCATTTTGCCTATGTAGGATGACTGCATTTCGAGAACAATTTCAGGAGATCCATAGCAGCTGCATTTTCAGAATATTTGGTACGAAAGTAAAAGCTAGAATATAAATAAATTGTACCTGAGACGACATTTTCTTCCAGGTCCATGAGTCCTCTTGGAGCCAAGTTAACAATTTGGCAGTTCCAGATAAGAACACCTTCCCAGATCTATGTAGCAATATAATGCCATTGAAGTAAATATAAATGTATGTGCAAAAGAATGATGCAGTAATACTTCTTTTTAAAAGGTAGGTAGTAATACTTCTTTCATAAAACCACAGCTAGGAAATCTATGGTGTTTCGTTTGTCTGCCCACCACATGTAGATAGAGAAATAAGGTTTCAGGTAACACTTGTCATAATCCAAACACACTAATTTCCAGATTCAGTACTAATTAATAGACTTTGCTGTCATGAGGAAAGGTACCAGCATATCTCCCCTAACTGCGGCCCAACAACCATGCATGGATCTCTAATTGACAGCTTATGATTCAGTCATCACTCATCAGTGAGCAATAAAGAAATAGCAGTCATCAGTGATCAATAAGCAATAAGCAAATACAAGTATAGGAGCCTTGTATGCCTAGTAAAAGGAATAGATTGAAATAAGAGGTTGCTCCAGCCTGCATAAATGAGAGGAAAAACCAGACTGGGCGGAGCTACCCATCCGCCGTCGGGCCGCCTCCAGGCCGCTGTGGAGCCGCACGGGGCGAGCTGCTCACCTGCGCGGAGCTAGTCCCCGTTGCGCCCATGTGTGGCACTCGATGTAGTTGTTGTTTCTCCCTTCCCTGCGTCGACCTGGAGACTCGTGTAGAGGGGCGCCGCCGGAGTGGGAGGGGGCCGCCGACATCGAAGCCCGTGCTTTGCTGCCGCACAGAGCCCGCTCGAACCCTAGGAACCATTGTCGATGGTCGCCGAAGTCGGAGCCCGCGACCTAGGCTCGGCGGTGGCGGAATTTAGGTCTAGGGTTTGAGGGGGGATAGTGGAGGGTCGAGGTGACGACTTCGATGACGCGGGGGTAAGCACGGCGTGGATGGCGGCGGGGGACGGCGGCGACGCAGAAGGAGGGCGGGGGACGGCGGCGGTGCGGGAGGAGGGGCGGGGTACGTCGGTGGTGCGGGAGGGGAGGCGGCGTGTGGAGGGGGAAGCGAGGGCGCCATGCGGGGGAAGGATTCACCGGTGAGGGCGGCAGAGTCAGGGTAAAATTGGAATGCCATGGGGCGAGCGGAAGGCGCGGGCAGTAGGCGGGCGAACGCGCGAGGGGTGAACGTACGTTCACCGGGCAGAAAGTTCGACCGGAAAAATTTTCCACTTCATACGTTTTAGAAGTAGAGATAACTAACTTTTTGTCAACGGCCGGGCGGACGGAGTCTTTGGCTTCTCCGGGGGGTCATCGACCGATCTGGGTTCTGTGGCAGTGTACAATGCATGGCGGCCGGCCGTGTAACATGCATGCGAGACCGATCAGCTCGTAGCCGCCTACTAGCTAGCTGCTGCTAGCAACCGTTTTTCTTTGGGTGCAATGCAAACCAAGGCACAGAGATTGAGAGATATGATATTCCCATGCATAAACGATTAATAACACCTTGGAGAGCCTATCTATGAATCTATCTATCATAATATTCTTTGCTGAATTGGTGCCTGGCTTTTCTTCACATGGACCAAAGCTAGGTCTTTGCGCTGTACATTGCGTGCCGCGCAGAGCGTCGCCATCGCCGCGGTTGGCCCACATGCCAGCCTCATCGCTCTCATCGGTGACCTAGCTAAAGAATACTAATGCTCCCTCCGTTTTCTTAAATATATGTCGTTTAGGACAAACTACTAAGTTAAAAAATGAACTAATTTGCTTGTCCTAAACGTCATATATTTAAGGACGGAGCTAGTACTAGAGATGCTTAAATTAGCAATCGCTCTTTCAAAAAAATAAATAAATTAGGAAGCTAATACATGGGCCCTGGTGGCCAGATCAGTGTCATTGGATCTTGAATTTTTTAAATTTGCAGCTAGCTGCTGCTGCCTCCGCCGGGCATGTTGAGGTTGCTTCAAGGAAGGTCCCCCCTTGCAGTGTGAAGCTACACAAGAAGCGCAACCCCGGGCTGGCTGCTGGAGTGGTGGTGCTACGAGCCGATGGAGCAGCTATAGCTCTGCCGCTGCCGCTGCTCTTGTTTGCTTGCGGCCGGAATCCATGCAGGTAAGTACGTGAGGTGTACACGCTACGGACAAAACGCATGTGAAGGGGGCGCCTCTTTTTAGGTCAACATTATATGGAAGCAAGCGTACTATGTTGCAGTAGCTCTCTGTGTGATCCCCCTGTTGATTCGCGTTAACAACTGCTTGATACTGCTGTGGATGGAATCGTCTGATCCGACGGAGGATCCACCGGGTAGTGTGTGTGTGTGAGCCCTGCGATCAGTCGATCAGAGATCGACCTGTCGATCTGCTTGGGGTTTGGGACTTGGGAGGATCGAAGTGATTCGGTCACGCTCGTGTGTTGACACGTAGTAGATACGATGATATATATGTTTCGTGCATTGCTTCTCGCAAAAAGATCCGTCACTAAGGCTTAGAGGAGCTGCAAAGTGTTAGTCGATCTCCTCCCCGACTAGGCCCAAAGGCCCAGTCGGACTCGACCTCGCGCCCTAGTCGGGGGCGCCCAACCGTACGATGGTTGGTGGACCCCTGGCGCCAGTGCTATATAGAGGAGGTGGGGGTCACGGCTCGCTGCACGAGGTTGCCCTGCGCCGCCACACCCCCCACCTACATCCCTTCCGACTCGAGGGAGCACCTGGCCGCCGGGAAGCTCCATCCTCCTCACCGACGCCCCTGCGACTCCCTCACCGCCGCCACGCCGTCGCCCTCGACGACATGGCCAAGGACGACGCACCTACTGATGGTCGGCTCTTCTACCCTCTCTCTGTGTTAGTTGTTAGGGTTCTTGTTAGGGTTAGACGAGTAGATGCGTTCTAGAACTAGGTTAAGTCAATCTTTGTTAATCTAAGTTAATTACCCATATACTTCTGCTGCTAGAGATCCTAGATACGAGATTATCATTGGTATCAGTCGCCTTACTAGTCAGTAGAGGACAGATAGGGGAAGACAGTGGTCAACACATAAAGTTCTATCCTGAATTCAAAGAGAAAGGGGGAGAGGACCACTGGAACAGATGCAATTCGATGAAGATCGAACAGAAACAGAAGATTCAAAGCGAATCAGAGACAAGAGTGAACCCTAACCCTAGATCCGTTTCGGGTTAGGGGAAGAACTCGAGACAAATCGACAAACCGAGAGAAGAACTCCACGCAAATCCCAACCCTAGATCGAGAAACGTTTGGCGACTTACCTCACCGGCGTCACCACCACCTCCGGCGGGTAGTTTCTGCTCGCGCACGGCCGGACCGCGCGCGGCGCAGAGGGTCAGAGCACCGCTGACGGGCCCCTCGACGGCGACGCGCTCCCCGGAGGGGAACGCGCACGCCGGCGAGAGAGCCGGCGGCGGCGCTGTCTTCCTGTCCTCCTTCCGGCAAGTTTTTTCGGGGGAGAAAGGGGATCAAGAGGGTTAGGCTAGCAGAGAGGAGGAGCAGAAGGGTGGGGAGATGTTGTGCGGCTCTTGCGGCCGGCGGCGCCGCCCCTCACCCGCGCCGGCGAGGTCGCCGGACGCGGGGAAGAAGGACACAGCCACCGCCGCTGCGCCCGTTGCGGGAGAAGGGGGCAGGGAGCAGTAGGGATTAGGGTTTCCCCGAGCGCCGGCCCGCCTTATATATGCTCCGCTTTCACCGGGCGCGCTGTGGACCGTTGATCCAGAGATTGACGGCCTTGAGCAGCTGGTGAAAAAGATGGGCCAGATGTGGCCCAGGCGGGATCCGGCTGTGGGCTGATCCGCCGGCCCGGCCATTCGCTGCTGGGCTAGAGCCCATGCGCGCACGCGGTGAACAGGCCGCGGGCCGAAACTCAGTGCTGGGCCATTAAGTTGATTAGGAACAGTTGCTTTTCGCAATTTCGTTTCAGAATTTCAGAAGCTTTGTATGAGTAATTTGGAATATTAAAGTTTGAATTTGAAAGGTTAATATCTCTGTTTAAATTTTGAACCAAAGGGATAAATTTTACAGAGAGTAAAGTGCTTCTGGAATTAAAGTTTCTTCATGAGTTTCCGCTGCAAAGTTAATTCTTTAATTAAATTGAACCAAAGGGATATTTAATTAGAGAAGAGTAAATTTAAGTATATTTATGATATTGTCAATTTTTCTGGCCAAAGCTGATAATTACAATATTATAAACAGATTGATTAAAGTTTTTTATGCATTGATTCTATTTTTCTGTCCAAAGGTGATATAGAATTAATGTAGAGTATTGTTGTATGTGTTGATTTTGACCAAAGTTATAATACATGCAGCATTTATCAAGTTTAATGTTCTTACTTTATTTATTCATGATTATTTCAGGATCAGGTTTCGTGAGCGCTATTCCTGTGCTAGTTGGAAGCAACTACAAGGAATGACGAAACCAGTTGGAGTGTGCTCTTGCACTACTGGAGTACGATGATGTGCTAACTACACCATTTCCAGCAAATATTCCGGATCTGGTGAGAGGAGCAAATGAGACTGAGGCAGCATTTCAGACAGGACAGGGTGCACAGTCTGACAAGATTGCTGAGCGTGCCCTAGAGAGGGCCAAATGGCCGAGCAACAACAAAAAGTGCTTGAAAATCATGCAGACAAAGATGTCTGAGATCATCAAGGCTTCAATCCCTGAGAAAAATGTGGATGGTATTCCACATACTGCCGCTGAGTATCTAGACATAGTGGCAAGACAACATGATACGCACTCAAAGACATATGCCAGTATCCTGATTGGCAAGCTGACCAGTATGAAGTATACTGGAGGTGGTGTCAAAGACCACATTCTACAGATGAGTAACATGCATGGAAAGCTTACCAGCATGGATATGCCATTGCCAGATCAGTTCGTGGTGCACTTGGTTTTCAAGTCATTGCCGCCTGAGTTCTCAGTGTTAGAAGTTAACTACAACTCCATGTCGGAGAAGTGGGACTTGCACAAGCTCATCTCGATGTGCGTGCAAGAGAAAGAGAGGCTCAAAGCACAGAATGGGGGTTTCCTCAATTATGTGCAGAACAGCACAAAGAAGAGGACTTTTGGTAGCAAGGGCTACAAGCCAAAGAATCAGCATGAAAGTGGTAGATCCTCATCAAATCCATCCAAGCCTCATGGGAAAGCTCCCATGCAGCCTGATAAGCCTCATCCATCTCAAGGAAAGAAGTCAGTTCCACAGGACACTTGCCTGTGGTGCAAGGAACAAGGTCACTGGCAGAAAGATTGTATTAAGTGGCTGAATTACATGAACACTCATGGCGAGGACATAATTACATTTGTAGATGAACCTTGTTTTTAAGTTATTCAAAGTCCACATGGTGGATAGATTCAGGAGCAACTATTCATGTTGCTAATTCTTTACAGGGATTCCGTTCGAGTCAGACCCTGCAAAGAGGCGTAAGAAGCATTAAAGTTGCTAATGGAGTCGAAGCTGAAGTGGAGGCCATAGGAGAACTCCCAATAAAGCTACACGATGGCTTCATGCTTCAGCTCCATGATGTCCTTTATGTGCCTTCTTTGAATAGAAACCTTATTTCAGTTTCATGTCTAGCAGATGACGGTTTTGAGTGCCATTTTGACGTTAAACAGTGTTTAATTCAGTACAATAAAGTTTGTGTGGGTCTTGCCATCCGACAAGACCAGCTTTATAAGTTATCTGTGCATGATTCTGTGAATGTTTGTGATGCGAATGTGTGTGAGACAGAGATTGTCTCCTCGTCTACAAATGAAAGTAGAAAGCGAAAGAGAATTGATAGTGTCTCATCGAAATTATGGCACTGTCGTTTAGGCCATATTTCGAGGGGAAGAATGGAGCGTTTAGTAAAAGAATCAATTCTACCACCCTTAGAATTTTCAGATTTAGAGCAATGCATCGATTGCATTAAAGGAAAGTTCGTTAAGCAAATTAAGAAAGGCGCAAAGCGAAGCACAAGAGTGTTAGAGATTATACACACGGACATTTGTGGTCCATTTTCTGTGACATCTGTGGATGGTTTTGATTCATTCATTACATTCACAGATGATTATTCTCGCTATGGCTACATTTATCCAATCAAAGAAAAGTCAGAGGCTTTGGATAAATTCAAGATATTTAAGGCTGAAGTAGAAAATCAGCACAACTTAAAAATTAAAGTAGTAAGGTCCAACCGTGGAGGGGAGTACTACGGTCGACACACCCCATATGGCCAAGCTCCTGGACCTTTTGCAAGGTACTTACAGGAAAATGGCATAGTTGCCGAGTATAGCACACCGGGCGAGCCTCAGCAGAATGGAGTAGCTGAAAGAAGGAACCGTACCTTGATGGATATGGTTAGAAGTATGTTAAGCTATTCCACCTTACCAGTAAATTTGTGGATGGAGGCATTAAAAACCGCCACTCACATCTTAAACAAAGTTCCAACTAAGTCAGTAACTACAACACCATATGAGTTATGGACGGGTAGAGAACCCTCCCTAAGATACATGTGTGTGTGGGGATGTCCGGCTGAGGCCAAAGTATTTAACCCAAATATTGGGAAATTAGATCCCAAGATAGTGAGTTGCCATTTCATTGGCTACACTGAGAAGTCAAAAGGTTATCGTTTCTATTGTCCTAACAGACACACAAAGTTTGTGGAAACGAGACATGCTATCTTTCTAGAGAATGATATGATTAGAGGGAGCACGATGAGAAGAGAGATTGATCTTGAAGAGAAGTGGGTATATGTACCTACTCCTATGACTCAAGAACCAGTCTTCTTCCCACATGTTGTTCCGACACCTGCAGTGCAGCCCACTGTAGTGCCAGAACCTGTTGCTAGTTCACCAGTGCAAACAATGAGTGATAATGATGAACCTGTCCTTCAGGATCCTACAGAGACAACAGTCGCACAAGAAGAACCAGAACAGTCCCCAGGACCAGAAGTGCCAACCGCTGAGGCCCTGAGAAGGTCTCAAAGAGCTAGGAGATCAGCTATCCCTGACGATTATGAAGTTTATAATAGTGAAGAAGTTCAAATAGAGGGTGATCCCACTTCTTTTGAAGAAGCCATGAGACGCCCTGATGCATCCAAATGGCAAGAAGCCATGGAGGATGAGATGAGGTCAATGAGTACCAATAAAGTTTGGAACTTAGTAGAAATTCCTAAAGGAGCCAAATTAGTAGGCTGCAGATGGGTCTACAAAATTAAATATGACTCTGAAGGGAATATAGAAAAGTATAAAGGTCGTCTTGTGGTCAAAGGCTTCACTCAAAGAGAAGGGATAGATTACAATGAGATGTTTTCTCCAGTCTCGTGTAAGGATTCTTTTAGAATCATGATGGCTCTGGTTGCACACTATGATTTAGAATTACATCAGATGGATGTAAAGTCGGCATTCCTGAATGGAGATTTATATGAAGATGTCTACATGACTCAACCCAAAGGTTTTGTTGTGAAAGGCAAAGAACATTTGGGATGTCACTTGAAGAAATCCATTTATGGCTTAAAGCAAGCCTCAAGACAATGGAACATCAAGTTTGATGAGACAATTAAGAAGTTTGGGTTCAAAGCAAATATTGAGGACAATTGTGTTTACGTAAAGTTTAAGAGAGGGAAATTTATTTTCCTAATACTGTACGTGGATGATATCTTGCTTGCTAGCAATGATGTCAGACTGCTACAGGAGACAAAAGAGTTTTTGTCCTCAAATTTTGATATGAAAGATCTAGGTGAAGTCTCGTATGTTTTGGGCATACAAATTCACCGAAATAGAAGAAATGGGGTTTTAGGTCTATCACAAAAGGCATATTTAGAAAAGGTTCTAAAGAAGTATAATATGCATGTGAGTAAAGCCACACCTGTTCCTATTCAGAAGGGCGATAAGTTTGGACTATATCAGTGTCCAAGGAACCAATATGAGATCGATCAAATGAAAGCGGTTCCATATGCTTCAGCAGTAGGTAGCTTACAGTATGCACAAGTGTGCACTCGCCCGGATTTAGCATTTGTTACAGGAGTACTCGAAAGATATCAGTCTAATCCAGGTGCAGAGCACTGGAAGATGGCAAAGAAAGTATTAAGATATTTGCAAGGCACAACAGGTCTCATGCTAACCTATAGAAGATCGGATACTTTAGAGATAAAAGGGTATTCGGATGCAGATTATGCAGGAGATAGAGATGATAGAAAGTCTACATCTGGATATGTGTTCACTCTCGCAGGAGGGGCTATCTCATGGAGAAGTTCTAAGCAAGAACTAGTTGCAACATCTACGATGTATGAAGAGTTTATAGCATGTTTTGAGGCTACAGGACAGGTCATGTGGCTAAAGAAATTTATACCAGACTTGAGAGTGGTAGATTGCATACATAAACCACTAAAGATGTACTGCGACAACGCGCCAGCAGTATGTTATGCACATAACAACAAGTCGAGTAATGCTACCAAGCCCATAAAAATTAAGTTCTATGCGGTGAAAGATAGAGTCCAGGATAATACTATAAGTCTGAAGCATATAAGTACAAAAGAGATGCTTGCGGATCCGCTCACAAAAGGCTTACCACCTAATGTGTTTAAAGAACACATTACCGGTATGGGTTTAAGGGAAAGCCTATGATTCCTGGATAGGGTCCGAGTTAAGATCTTTCAGAATGGATAAGTGTATTGTGGCTGGTTAATCTGATTGTCATTACGATTAAGATGACCCATGCTCGGTATGATTATTTGTGATGAAGTGGATACCCAGCGAGAGGCTGAAGTGCAAGAAAGTTAAGATGAGATCGAGAGGGAGAATGTTAGTCGATCTCCTCCCCGACTAGGCCCAAAGGCCCAGTCGGACTCGACCTCGCGCCCTAGTCGGGGGCGCCCAACCGTACGATGGTTGGTGGGCCCCTGGCGCCAGTGCTATATAGAGGAGGTGGGGGCCACGGCTCGCTGCACGAGGTTGCCCTGCGCCGCCACACCCCCCACCTACATCCCTTCCGACTCGAGGGAGCACCTGGCCGTCGGGAAGCTCCATCCTCCTCACCGACTCCCCTGCGACTCCCTCACCGCCGCCACGCCGTCTCCCTCGACGACATGGCCAAGGACGACACACCTACTGATGGTCGGCTCTTCTACCCTCTCTCTGTGTTAGTTGTTAGGGTTCTTGTTAGGGTTAGACGAGTAGATGCGTTCTAGAACTAGGTTAAGTCAATCTTTGTTAATCTAAGTTAATTACCCATATACTTCTACTGCTAGAGATCTTAGATACGAGATTATTACAAAGAAGTTAATTACTTTGCTGTGAAGAACGCGATGGTGGTAAAAAAAATTGCACAGCTGAAGTCTAGCAAGGTTGACGAATCCTTCAGCAAGTAACGTACAAGTGAATTCGTGATCAGCTTTGGCACACTACACAACAACAGAGGCGTGGAGTACATGGATGGCTAGCTCGGCCTCTCGGCACAGGCGCACAGCTCTTGGATATTCGTGCGACATGGAATTGTTTTGACAGGTCACATGCACTCCCGGGGCCGATGGGCCCCCCAGCGCCGAATAAACAAGAACAAACGAGGGGAACCGCGAACAATAGAAAAACGAGAGAGCCCCGTGACGCAACGCTGATGCTAGCGTGACGTACTACGCAGGCTCGAAATCTTTGGGACCCCAGCTTCGGTCCGACTCCCCGTCCCAATCGTGTCCGTTCGGCAGATGAAATTATTCCGGATAAGCAGCAAGACGCGTAGCAGCGTCGCTCATCAATCCATCCAGTACATCGCAACTTGTGTGCTAACAGACATGGCAGCGACCTGGCGGCCTCCTGGTCAGGGGGCCCCAGCGGGGTGCTGCACGGGCGGACGGACCGTTCCGCCGCCACGCCACGGCCGTCGGATCCCCCTCCTCGGCGGCGCGGATCCGGCGCGATCGCGGACGCGGACGCGTACGTGCGCCCCCCCCCCCCCCCCGCCCCACGCCACGAGAGACGTGGCCGCTAGCTGGCTGGCTGTCCTCGCCGCGCCGCGCCGCGCCCCCGGCCGAGGTCGAGGTCGTTCGTTACGTGTCCGTCCGCGCCCTCCTCCTGATCGCGAGAGCTCGGAGTCGGACGGACGACGGAGCCGACTCGCGGTCGAGTGGCACGCGCACGGTCGCTTTCGGGTAGCCGGGTAGGTCACATACTCACATGCGCGCCCCGGAAAACTTGTCCCCGCGCTAGGAGAGCCTCATCAGCGGCGCGCGGGGCCGCGGCTGCTTGCTACCGCGGTGGTACGCGCGCGCGTCACCCACACGTCTGTCGCCTCGTCGGGTTGCGCTTCCGCGCGGCGGCCGTTGTCACCTCACCGCCGGGACGGGGGTTCTTCTTTCTTGGGCTCGGTCGGTGGCCCGTGGCGCGGCGCTGCGCTCGTCGCCTGCCTACGCTACGCCCCGTCGTCGCCACGGCCGCGCGCCGTGTCCCCATGTGCGCGTTGGTGGCCGGGCCGTGGAGCCGGCCGGGCTGGATTTTCGCTGGTTTCATGGCCGCTTTCGCGTCGTTTTTTTGTCTGCGGGGCGGTCGCCGGTCGTGCGATCATCAGCGGGTGCCTGGTAGTATAACTGGTAACCGAACGCCGCGGCGCCCGGGCGGGGCGGTGGTCTGATCGTGACAGTTGCGCTCGCGCCTGCCTGGATCGTGGAATAGCGGCGGGCAGATAGGTTGGTTGGTTTGGTTGCTTGCTAATTTGTATTTCTGGTGGCTGCGGTCTGTTATATATGTACTATGGAGTATATACTATAGGATCAGTCCGCTGCTGAACGTCTGACCGGCTACACCGTCACGGGCTTAGGGACTCGGAGTCTCGGACACCTGCGCGCTCTGCGTCCAGGAATCCGAAACGCTGGACCACCTGACGGTGGACTGTGTCTTCTCTAGAGAGACCTGGCTCTTGGCGCTCAGACACATTCTCCTTTAGAGCCTTGCTCCGGATCACCCGGTGAGGTTCGCAGAGTGGTGGTGCTCCGTCAGGAAGCAGGTCGCTAAGGCGCGGAGGAAAGGCTTCGACTCCTTCGTTTGGCTGGTCGCTTTGGAGGGAGCGGAACAGGCGCGTTCATGACAAGGAGGCTCTCATGCCGGTGGCGCTCGTTCCGGCGATCCTAGACGAGGCTCGTTCTTGGACGCGCGCGGGCTTCCTCCCGATCGCTAGGTTGTTAGGTGTTCACCTGGTGAGAGCGGTGTAAAGCTTTCGCCTTCTTTTCGTTAGGCCCCGTGCCTAGTTGTAATCTAAATCGGATTTTTTTCTCATCTTTTAATGAAAAACGTGCTTTGCACGTCTTAAAAAAAAAGCAGCGGTGGGCTGGGGGTATGGAGCCCCTTCTACCGCCGTCTGCCTCCATTAGAGCCCCACCAAGTCCCTCCTAAAAATTGAAGGATGAAGAAGAAGGAGAAGGAAGCGGGAGGAAGAAGAAGCAGCATCAGCCCCTTCTTGTTTCCGTTCCCGGCTTCGTCACTGTATAGGATTATATATGTATATAGGAAATCATGGTATGATTCTACGTCTCTTGCTTGGCATCATGCAATCGCCTACATACTCCAGGCCGGTATACGCGGTGGCCAGTATAGTGTCGTTGCGAGATTCGTACGCCAGGCCTTGCCATTTTCAGCGTAACTGCATATATGTAAGGCCATGTGGCGGCATGGGCACAGCTTCATGGCGCGAAGAAAACCGGATAAAGTGCTACTCCTTCTGTCCCAATATATAAGGTTCGAGAGTTCAAATTTTGTACTAAAATATAAGTTTTTGAAGAGATAAGACAAAATTGAATGAGGTTGGTGAGTAAGTGGAGAGTTGGTAGGTAGTGTAAAATGAGGGTATAAAAGTTATTTTCTTCCACGATTATTTCTTGAGTTTGAATGCTTTAAGATCTTATATTTTGGAACGGAGGGAGTACTAGACACTAGCTCGTTGATGAGGAGCACCCACGGCACGGTACTGATGGAAACAGTTCGTCCGGATAAAGGCGAAGTTTTTCTTACAGAGCGCTGGCGAACGAACGCACGCCCGGCAGGCAGGACCAGGCTGTTTTGCTTCGAAAAGCTTCGGCGCGCAGCTTGAAAAGCCGCCGACGATCTGTCTGTCCTTCGTTTCCTCTCCTTCCGTGGCCGTCGTGTACTCGTGTGCACACATGTGCAGCTCTGTTACAGTTAACCCTGTCGTCCATGCTCCATTGCTCCGGGAGGGACAGGCTCAGAAGTTACATATCGCCAGGGCGATCGATCAGCGGCAGCGTCAGGAGATGTCCGTGCAAGGAATAGACGAGCACTGCATGCTAGGATTGCTAGCTGTCATTCGATCGACTCCGCGATGAAGCTGATTAGACGTCTGCAAATGATGCTTATCCCAGACCACCAGGTAGGCCATGGTGGTGTACGATTTGCTCCCCCTTGGATCATGCACAAATCACAAATGTAAACCTCTCGTTTAGATCTTGTCGTACTACTTATGAGGAATCTTGTGGCCGATCGAGCTGGCTCCCATTTGGTCACTTCTCATGTTCCTTTTTCTTTTCTCCAAATAACTTCACGTACGTATTCGATAACATCTGCTGCAACGATAGCATCTGCTAGATCGCTGACAGTCTGACACACACATGGAGCAGGAGCAGGACACCAAGGCACCACGCTGTTTTGTTCTATTTTTTCCCCCAGTTCATTGTCCTTGATTGATATCTGCTGTACACTGATCTCTCGGAAACACAGGGAATTTTTTTTGGATCGATCGATCCAAATGCCAGATTAAAAATATGTGACATTTCAAATTTGGGATGCAACCATTTGGGCGCTCATTTTGGCCCAATCAAATAGGCTGTGGTTGCAATCCAGGAAGAATAAGACGAGCGAGGATTAGGAGGAAGAGCTATACAAGCAAACAGTACTAGATCACTACACACGTACGTACGCACGCCTAGCTAAGCTAAAAGCATTCCTCCGGGATGCTCTGCAGCGCCGGCGACCACCGGCCGCCCCGGCGCCTCCCGACGGCGGCCGCGGCCGCCGCCTGCTTCTTGGCGTGCTGCCGCTTGAGCACGCTGACGAGCTGCTCCAGCGCCGGCGGCAGCGCGAAGCCGCCGCCACCACCGCCGCCCGCTACGGCCGCGGCCAGCTGTTTCAGCTGCTGCTTGCTGAGCACGATCTTGACGCGCATCGTCGCGCCCGCCGCCGCGGCGGCGGTGTCGGCGACGACGCTCTCCCCCGTGGACTGCTCGATGGCCGTGACCGTCTTGGTGTCCAGCTGCAGCCGCGGGCACCTCGCCAGCTTCCGGCCGTCCCTCCTCATCAGCACCGGCGCTGCGGCCTCCAGCTCCATGGATCCGAATGAATCTCCGGTGATCTGAGAACAACTCTTCTCGCTCTCTCGCTTGCTCTGCTAAAGCTCCTGCGCTGTTCTCTCTACTATTTCTCGAGTCGATCTAGCTGTTGTAAACGCCAGTAGCTAGAGAACAACAAGGAACGAATATATAACACCTTGCGCGGGTCTCAAGCTAGGGTTTTTTTTTAAATATAGAGAGAGGGTTTTGCGACGACGAGTGGGACAGCTCAGAGGCGCCTGCCTGTCTGGCTGTGTAAAGATCGGAAAGGGACGCAACAGGTGGAATCTTTCTCCCATTTTCCACGGGATTAGTTAAAGAGTTTCGGTTGTTTAAATACTGCCGATACAGATGAAAAAAAAAACGGTAGTACTACTTGTTGCAGTTGCAGCTAGCGTGTCAAACCCTACGGTGTGCATGGGCCGTGGGAGGGCGGGCCCCGCCGCGTCACATGCCGCCGGTGGAGAATTTCTCAGGACTAGCACCAGTGAGGGCGTCTCCGTCCCCGCAGGTGTGATCTGGATTTCCCGTCAGCTTTACAAGTGGACTCATGTGCCATCTCGATCTCGAGCGAACAGGAACGCTCATGGAGATGATGCTTCCAACAGATGAACAGAGAGGCACAGGGCTTATTATGTTGCCAGATGAGCTCTGTATTTTTTCTCCTTATTGATAAAAAGGTTGGTTTGTTTGATGTGTATATGCACAGATCTGAACGTCGTGCGTAGATGCCATGGTATGATACGAGCAGCAGTAGATGCAGTATGATATTGCCATGCTTGTCTCGTACGTACGACACGTACGAGTGGGGGGTAATTAATCCCGCTGTCTGGGTTTGTCTGCCTGTCTCCTATCTCTCTGCCTGCAGGGTTAATTAGCCGAGCTCCGCTCTGTTCGTCTGGCTTGTCAGTCACCAGCCAGCGGTACTTTTCTCTCAGAACAAATCAGTCATCAGTTACCGGTCAGCAGTACTTTTCTCTCCGAACAAATCAACACTAGCCACCAGCCGTCAGCCAGACGAACAGGGCGTGGTCTGAAACGATCGATCTCGACGAGTAGAGATGCCAAAGCAAGCACTACTCTACTCAAGCAGGTGTTGTTAACTCTGACAGCACGCATCCACGCCTCTGCAGAGGGCGTCGTCGCATTCGGAGCTCCCATGCACTTATACGCAGTTCGGCGTTAATGAATGAATGCAACGACGATACTTGGAGACTAGCTAAGCCACCGACACGTGTCGTTGTCGTACGGGGTGGTACACTGGTACGAGCGTAGTACGTACAGGTCTCCAGCCCAATTGCCGGTGGTCTCCCTTTTACAGCAACTGCTACATGGTCACGTGGAGTACTGTACTGATCTTGGTGATCTATGTGGATCGGACCGGACGGCCGGGGGTCGGTCGTCTCTCACGTTGAAGGACGTGAAGAGGGATCGCCGTGCAGTCAAGAACGGGGGAGAGATGAGAACTGTAGACACGCGTACCACACCGGCGACCTCCCTGCTCGCGCCCACACGGCCAAAAGGCAAAGAGCGAGCCCAGAGATACATGGGATCGCCGGCCACTGTTGAGCACTCGGGTGGGTGCTGGGCTGCTGGCCGGTGCGGGGCATGGTGTTGGTGACCCATCGATCGGGGCAGGGGAGCCAGAGCCAGTACAGGCCGGTGGCCGCCGGCTAGAGCTGCGTGAGCTGGACAAGAGCGCGTTCATTCTTCCTCCTCCGACGAATATTATTCTCAAGTCACTCACGTACCACTACCACACCGTGGTTCGGTCGTGGCCTCGTGGGGGAAACAAATTTTCTTTTGGACTCGTATGATATTTTGCTGGGGATAATGTGGGCGGTCGGTCTACTGGCGGATGAGGCTGCTGCTGCTTAGAATACGGCGAGCGAGAACGGGCTGGGGGCGCCTGGGATAATAATCGGTGTTGACGGCTAGCTAGCAGATTTATTTTAGGATGTTGTGTAGTACTGCAATGGGTTAGTCAAGGTCAAGTAGCAGTTCGACGACGGAGGATTAAACATGGATCGTTCACACAGGGGACAGGCTGGATGCACTGTGCATTTGACACGTACTCCGGCTCCGTAACATTTCATTGACTTCAAGTCTTCTTCAACAAAAGGAAGAAGGGTGTGTTTAGAGCCCAAACTTCCTCAAAAATACACTATGCAAAAAGAAGATTCCCCATCACATCAAACATCACATAAAAAATGTCGGTACATGCATGGAGTACTAAATGTAGATGAAATCAAAAATTAATTACACAGTTTGGATGTACTTTGCGAGACGAATTTTTTGAGCCTAGTTAGGCCTATAGAACAATATTTACCACAAACAAACGAAAAGTGCTACAGTACTTTTCAGTTCGGAGCAGTGCTTTTCAGCCCAAAATCTGTGTAAAATCTCAGAATTTTGCATCCCAATTTTGGGATCTAAACACACCCGAAATAGGAAATGGAAGAAATACACCTGACGAGACAGACGACGCTCCGGGCACACAACAGCAGATGATAGATAGATAGATAGCCAGGTAGAAAACGGAGGACGGAGAGAGCCCAAAACTCATTAGCTATTTCCTATGGAAACGGTCCAGTTTTCTGTAGAAGAAGCCCACTGGACGTTGGGCTGTCATCGTCTACGTTAAGCTGAGGCCGGGCCCTCTTAGTCCGATCCGGGGGGGGGGGGGGTTGTTAAGCCCAGTATGTTCTTTTTCCTGAACTATTCTGCACAGAAGTAAAGTTCTCGGGTGGCCGAGTCGGTCATTCTGAACGAAAGTAAGATAAAAACTTGATCCTACCTTTTTCGCTCCGCGCGTCTGCCCTCGTGCATCTGCCATCCTCCGCTCGCCCCTCTCGCGCCCGCCCCCGGTCCCACCGTCCCTCCGCTCCCCCCTCCCCCAAAATCACGCGGCGTCTGTTTCCAATCCCCCGTGCGCAGTGGCGGAGCTGCGGCCTAGGCCGCCCAGGCCTGGGTCCTAGTCGCCGGCCTATGTTTTGTATACTGCAGCACCTACTGTAGCAAGAATTATACCCATTTTCTACACTGTTGCTGACTGGGCCTTAGTCGCTGGGCTGTGCCAGCTCCGCCACTGCCCGTGCGCCCGCATCCGCTCCTCCCGCCGCCGCCCACACCTCCTCTCATCTCCCCACGATGCTGTCGCACACCTAGACCTGAGCATTCCACGGGCCGGGCCGGGTTCGGGCCGGGCCGAAAAAATACCCGGGTTTTTCGGGTTGAGAAAATCCTGCCCATGACCGTCCCATGGGACGTGTCGGGCCTCAGTTTTCGGGCTGGGTCCGGGCTTGGGCGGGCCGCCCACGCATTTTATAGTGTAAAGTAACTAAAAACAGCATTTCGGGCCGGACTCGGGCCAAAAATTTTTTTCGCGGGCTTCAAGATCTCTACCCACACCCGTCCAGTAAAGTCCGTGGGCGGGCTTGGCACGGACCGGGCCCGGGCCGGGCCAGCGGGCCGGGTCGGGCCGGACAAAAAATGCTCAGGTATACACACCCTCCCTCTTCGCTAGCGTGCTACCGCCGCCCCACCCGCAACTTCCACGCCGCGGCATCCCCGCCGTCCGCTCGCCTCCATGTCACTCCTCCCTCCTGCAACTTCCAGATAGTCCCGCGACCCAATCCGATCTGTCCCAACCCTCCCTCTCCTCTAGCGCGGCATCGACAACAGTCCCGCGACCCAATCCGATCTGTCCCAACCCTCCCTCTCATCCAGCGCGCAGCCGCTCGCCCCTCCTCCTCCTCTCCCGGCACCACCGCAGCCGCTCGCCTCTCATCTCCCCGCGACGCAAACCGTCCGACGTGGCCGAGGTGAGCGCCGCGCCGCGCGTGGCTAGAGGAGCAAGAGAGGCACTCGCGCCGTTATTGGAGGGCCCGGATCCGGAGGCCGGCTCGAGTGTGGGCGGCGCCGGTGCGAGGTACGTAAGGTGGGCCAATGGGTGCGCGGCCAGCTTCAGGGGTGTATGCGGGCGTGGCCAGGCGGAACGACCTCAAGCTGCTGCTCTCCCACACCCTCCCCGTCGTGCCTCCCTAATTCATTCGTAGTGTTCATGCTCCCCACCGGATCTCATGGCACCTCCGCGAGTTCACCACGAAGGGTAGCCCCCGTCGTCTCGATCGCTACATCTTCTCACGATCGCTGTGCGGGAGGATGGGAACTGGCTGGTACGCGGGGAGACTCCCTCGATCTGCTGTGCCTTCCTCTTTTCTAATTCTAACACTCGACATTCCATCTTTGACTTGCAGGTACGTGCATGGCTGCAATCGATTATCTTCCCTGTCACTTTTCTCTTGCCTTCAAGGTTCGGTTGTCCTTCACAATTTTCCTTTCCCACTTGGATGCTCTTTCCCTTGCCATGTGAATTATCTCACCTCATAACCCTACTAGAAACAGATTTATATCATGTTGTTTGGGTATGTGGTGCTGCCTGATGGTTTGGGCATAGTGTGCCTGATGGTCATTAAACGGAGTAGAAGGATCATGGGACAACTGGACATCAAAGTACGTATGTATGGTCATTAAACGGACAATAGAGTTGATTTACACATTCCATTTTTTTTTCTTAGTGGCCTGATACTTGTATACATGTCGATAGAAGAGAGTTGATTATAATTCTGTTGATAAATATACGTCGTAGCAGGAAACCTGTCGAAAAATCTGGAAAAGATCACACCATTCTGCTGATGCTTTCATCTGGAGTTCACCGTTACAGATTCATTGTAGACGGAGAAAGAAGATTTATACCTAATATTCTCTGGGAAACAGACAACACGGGCCAGATTATGAACCTTGTACATGTCCATGTAAGTATATTCTGCTTCATACCGACTTCAGTAAAGTAGTTAATTAGTGTATGAACTTGAGCCTTGTATTGGTTGGTGGGAGTGAAAAACTAACTCTTCGATCGGTTTGTCTGTCATGCTGGTGCAGGATTTCATCCCTGAAAGCGTGGAAAGTGTATCTGAGCTTATGGCTCCGCCTCCGCCCTCCCCGGAATCGAGCTACGGTTTCCATGTTCCCGGAGAAAAGGAGTTTACAAAGGAGCCTCCTCAGCTGCTGGCCCAGCTCTACCTGGGCGTGCTGAATTCATGGAGCTCCTCGGAAGAAGAAGGCTGCTGCGCGAGGCCGAGGCACGTCGTCCTCGACCACCTCTACATCGAGAAGGGCTGAGGTTCGCAGCCGCTCGTGGCTCTCGGACACAGTCACAGGTTCCACTCTAAGTACGTCACCTGCATCCTCTACAAGGCCATCGAGCGATAGCCTGACCGGACCTGGCTGGCGATTCATTCAGGTTAATTTAGGAGTCTTCTTCTCTGCTCAATTCACCATCTTCTGATCACCTAAACAGGTTGGTGCAAATGGATGCTTCAGCTGTCTGAGCTTAGCAATTCTCACCCTTAATTGTTTCCTTTGCACAACCAACAAACAATGAAAAGATATATTGTTTCTTTTTTTTTTGTGCTATTTACTTGTTAACACTTGGTAACATCTTATCTATATGTTGGTATCTAGCTGTAGGATTTCTTATTTGTTAAATATGAGATGCTGGATACAATACGAGATGCTATAACATTATGGTGAACTTTGTGTTTTTAGAGAATGCTAGAGGATGTATTTAGGGTCTGGTAGAACATTTAGTTCTGTTTCGGTTTGTATATTTTCTTCTCTTTACTCATGTGATACTGACCTCTATCAGCAATGCTGAAAAACATTTCAGAGAAATAACATAAACATTTCTTCGGTAGAGAAGAATGGAGAACACACTTATTTTGTTTGCATTGTGAAGTTTTATTCTGGTTAATTTATCCCTCTTGTTGTACTTTCCAGAAAGTTATGATGGCTTAATATAACCATGCCCTGGTTTCTGCAAAATGATCCTTGCCATTAGTAAGCGAAAGAGCTATTGTGCATCCATAAGGTAACCGTACTAGCTGAGAGCCTGAAGCGTGAATGTTATACAACTGTTTTTCTCATAATTCTGTAATTCTTTCTTACAATTATCTCAGTGTATTCCACTTTCTTTCAAGCAAACCCAGTTACACTGTTATTTGTCAGTTTTGGTTTTCAGAGCATTTAATTAAACCTGCAAATTGATAGTTTACTTGTGATTAGTAAAATAAGGAGCACATTTCTATGATTCCATGAGATCTATCAATTTCCTTCTCTAAGTCTGCACATATGTGTGCAACATACGGATTTGTTTTCCTAAATTTTTTATATTAGAGATTGTGATCACACCAATAATAATCATAGCTTGTGACCGACTGCTGGCCATTTGTTACAGTACCACTTTATCCATGTAGTGTAATTTCATATATATGTTTGTATGCTTCTAAATTGAAATTATTTCACACTCTGTCCGTCCAGTACTTAATATTTTTATTCGTGTGTATCTTACACTTTTACATGTCACATGTATCGCGTGCAGGCCAAAAAAAAAATCATCCTCCTTGCTTGCAACTCATCTCAGTTGAGGGAGCACATCGCATTGGTTAGCCACATAGAGAGGTATGCAATTTTGGTCTCTTAGACTGTCTCCAGGGGTTTCCCCATCTGCATCCTCGCTTGAAGAAAGGAGAGAGACGACGCAGGTGAAGGAGGGGAGGGGCGCCTCCAGCAGGCGTCGCGCAGCTGCTGCTGCATCGAGCCGAGCCGTTGGCTCCTGCGCGCGGAGGGAGAGGAGGAGGAGGAGGAGGAGGAGAGGCGGCGGCGGGGAAGAAGACGGCCGGCGGGAGTGAAGGAGGTGGCAGCCTCACCGAGCCGGCGACCGCGGGCCCCACCTCGCTCCTCCATGGCGCCGCGGGGCCAAGGGGAGAGATGGCGCCGGCCCTGGATCCGCCTCGCCGCCGCCCTGGATCCACCTCGCGTCGCCGGATCCGGGCTTCGGGAGGGAGAGGGCGGTGAGCACGCCGTCGCCGACGGCGGGGAAGGAGGCGGCGGGGAGCACGCCGTCGCCGACGGCGGGGAAGGAGGCGGCGGGGAGCACGCCGTCGCCGGCGGGGACGCCGCTCCTCGCTGGATCCGCCCGCGCCAGCCTCCTTCCCTCCTACTCCGAGCCTCCCCTTCCCCTCCTACTCCGAGCATCCCCTTCCCCTTGCTACGTCGTGCTCGCCGTGGAGGACGGCCAGCACCAGGTCTCCGCCGCGGCCAAGGAGCTCCGCTCCGCCCGCCCAGATCTCGCGGGCGGGGTCGGACGGCGCGCTGCGACCCCGTCCGCCGGGGAAGGAGACGGCGGCGAGCACGCTGTCGCCGGCGGGGATGCCGCTCCTCGCTGGATCCGCCGCGGGCCGGCTAGCAGGCGAAGTCTAGGAGAGAGAGAGAGCGGGGCGCGGGCAGCGGAGCGGTAGTTGGGATGCAGCGTCCCCGGGGATGCGCGTGCCGGGTGCATCGCTGCATTTTGCAGCAGGCTCTGCGGTTGCCGCTGGAGCCGCTACAATGCGGCCCGCGTCTGCAAAATGCAGACGCAGCACCGGCTGCAGCATCCCCTGGAGACAGTCTTATATTCAGTAAGGAGACATCTCTTGCTGCTTTTGTTGCTCCGACATGAAAATGTTGGGCTCTGGTTTGAGCTCTACTTGATATAAAAATCTCTTTAGTTTTGAATTTTGATCTCCAATTGGTCTTTTCTGATGTTCTGAAATTTCAGTTAAATAGATTGCACCTCACCCGCAAAAAAAAAAAGATTCCACCTCTTTTATCAGAATAATAAAATAATAGTTGGTTTGTTTCATTTTGTTCACCCTGTTGTGATGGATATGCACTCACTTTCACTTTCTGAACTTGGCTTGCAAGTTGCAGCCATGAAATACTTAGAAGGAAATTTCTCCTATACCTTGCTAGCACCAGTAGTTCGTGCACTGCGACTGCCATGGTGAGATTTTGATGGAGCTAAGGCTTATGAACCGATGCATGAAAAATAAACTCATCAAATGAAATGAGGAATAAGTTTTATTTGTTTATATGACGTAAAATGAATATCCTATTTAACAGTCATTTAAAACTTTGCTCAATTTAACTCTTGTGTGGACTCAGTTTCAATGCAACCTTTGTGTTTAAATAAGGAGAATAAATTTATTGTAGGTACATAGCATTTTGTTTCGAAGTCTGCTTATCAATTTGTCATTGCATTGAAAGCTGCTGATTCACCTTTGGTATGTTTCAGTTTACTAAGTACTACACTGTTCTCAAATGTACAACTTAGGTGCGAATGGACTAAAGATAATTATATGTTGGTTTTTATATTCCTCTCTGAAACTTAATTGCAAGTATCACGATCAAAATGTTTAGGCGCACCTTGATTCAAAGGCCTTCATTGACATGATCTGATCAACTGTGTTTTTATATTTAAACTGCAGTTCTGTTTGAAAAAGAACCGAGAGCGGCTTATCTCAAGTAACAATAGAACAATACCTTTAGTTCAAATTTCTAAGGAAGAGGGGTGGTGGAATGAGGCAAATTAGTGTGTTGTGTTGCTTTTTGTACAGTGTGGGAAAGCTTGTGTTGTGTGCAACTTATGTTGTTGTTGTCAACTTTCAATTTTTTTCTGAAGGTTTCAGTGTATTTAGGAAATTATCATTTTCTGTCTGATGGAAGTATCTGTCATCTTAAAAAATTATGTTCATTCTTAGCTTCAGACATTCACTTCACATTGGTCCTGGTGAATGTGATGGACTGGGGATTTCTCCCTGGAACTCTAAAATGAGGTGGTTGTCAATTCTTCGAATAATATTTGACTTGTCTGTCACAGTAAAGATATACCTCCTCCTCTCTAGGCAAGCAATGGTACTTTAACAGGGGTGTTCAGTATTACGATGACACTTATCTATGATTTGTACTCCCTGTGGCAACGCATAGACACTTTCCTATGTATTAACTATTTGTGTGATGTGGTAGTACTTCCTTTTACAATATTACTTCTTGCTGATTCTTTTATGCATTGCAATATAAATTGTTACTGCTCGTGGTGCAATATAAATTGTTACTGCCCGTGGCAACGCACGGGCACTCTCCTGGTCAGACAGAAGAATCAATCGGAAATCCTATCCCACTCGTAAAAATAGCAAGCGAAACGACTGCGCATGTCTCCATGTGACGCGGCAGGAAGCTATGTTCGGAGCAGATCGGCAACAAACCACCAGCAGCACCCCCCCCCCCCCCCCCCCCCGGGATCAAGCAACGTCTCTGCTCCTGGAGTCGTGGTGACACCAGACAAAAGCACGGGATCAAGTGCTCATCTCAACCGCCGGTACCGTGCTGCGCGCACAGCACAATCCGTCATCCTTTCCTAATCCGGGGCAGCAAGTCACCGGGTGACCCAATCAGCTTCGTCCCCGCGCGGGGTGGTGGGGTACTGGGGTGGAGTGCACTCCAGATCTCACTGCCCCTGCCGATGTCCCATGCGTACAAGGCACTGGAAGCCCGGAGGCCGGAGCTCCGACCGCTCGTCATCTCGCCAGTGGCGGACGGAGCTTAGGCAAGACCGTTCTCAGCAAAGTTTCCATTGATTAAAACAGTGATTTTCGGCACTGTTTGTGAGATTTTTAGCTTAGTTAACATTGGTATTTGGTCGAGCTCTGCCACTGATCTCGCGGTGGTCGGGTCGCCAATCGCCATCGCGGCCGGCACGCGAACGATGCAGAGGCTCCGGTGTGGCAACAGGCAAGCGCTGTGGACAAACAGGTGCCGCGGTTTGACTTGTTCGGGCACTGATGGGCTCGACCGGCAACCCGAGATGTCACCTCTTTTTTACTGATGGGCTGATACTGATAGGAGCGGGATCAGGACAGGAGGCCAACACCCTAAGCAAGGGTGAAGTGTCGATGCGAGCTCCTCCGTAGCCTTGCTTGGAAGCATTTGCATTCGCTTGACTTTTCTGTCGCAGCGTGGCGTCGCCTGTGGCTGTGGTGTGGTGGCCGGGAGTATAAGAGACCTTAGCAGTTAGCAGAGTGGCATAAACGCATGCGATTAAATTTGTTAATCTCTTCTGTTCGTGGAGAGGTTCACAGCTCTGCGCGGACACCATGAAGGACTTCGCTGGGCTGGGCCACCTGTTCGTGGCGTCCTTCCTGTTCTACTTCTCCTCCTTCATGGTGATCCCGGCGATCACCGACGTCACCATGGCGGCCGTCTGCCCCGGCCGCGACGAGTGCTCCGTCGCCATCTACCTCAGCGGCTTCCAGAGCGCAGTGAGCGACGACAGAGCAACCGCATGCTTTCACCGCCATTTTTGCCTCTCTGCTCCGTCGCCATTACTCATGAACGGCGACTCTTGCAGGTCACCGGGCTGGGAGCGTTGGTGGTGACACCGATCGTCGGGAACCTGTCGGACAGGTACGGCCGGAAGGCGCTGATGACGCTGCCGGTGACCATGGCCATCGTGCCGCTGTGTAAGTGGAGCTTGCAGGGCATGCTCTGCCCATCTTTTCTGACGAAATTCATGCGGTGCCTTTGATCAGATTTTGGGACGCTTCACATTTGCTTTTGCTTTGGCAGTTGTTTTGGCGTGCAACCGCTCGGAGGTGTACTTCTACGTGTACTACGTGGCGAAGATCGTGGCCGGGATCTTCTGCGAGGGCACCATGCATTGCCTCTGCTTTGCCTACGTGGTAAGAACCACGAACTGACAGCAACCCAAGCCACGAAGTATCTATCGTGTATCGCAGAGAAACGTAAAAGTCCTAAAAGAACCGTAGGTAGAACAAGGAAAGCTGGGAAAAATCGATTTAAAATTGCTACGGGGCCCACGAGTCAGTTAGACAGAAGTCATGGTCTCAGGGACCCAAAAGCGCGAATCCTTGACCAAGTCAAGTGTGTGGACGCAGGCGGACCACGTGGGGCCCAGCCGTCGCGCGGCGGCATTCGGTCTATTCTCCGGCGTGTCGGCGGCCGGGTTCGTCTCGGGGACCCTGACGGCGCGCTTCCTCGCGACCTCTTCCACCTTCCAGGTCGCCACCGCAGTCGCTACGGCGGCCGCGCTTTACCTCAGGGTTTTCCTACCGGACTCCGGCGGCACCTCCTGCGGTGACGAAGCCTGCGATCCGCTCCTCCAGGCTTCATCCTGCACCTCTTCTTCCGCTTCATCCTCCGATGAAGAGCTCTCGCCGAGGCTGCCGCCGCAGAAGGGCGGGCTGCCGTCTATATCCGAAATGGTCGCGCTTCTCACTGGCAGGTGAAAATTTTATTTTTATTTATTTTTGTGAAAGTAGTGTATGAGTATGACATAAAAAAATCGTGATAGTGCCTTTTCTAAATGAGCTATTTCTTTCCAAATTAATTTGAATTTCGGAGTATTTTGCTGATGCTTGGTTTACTGCTCCCTGTAGTTTGGCCTTGTCAGGGGCAGCAACCATCACTTTCTTCTACAGTCTGGGTGAACAAGGACTTCAGACAGCACTGCTGGTATTTTTTTTAACCATGTGATAATCTGATATGGATTTCTATTAACGTACGCGATTCATTTATGTTTTGAACCTTGAAGAAGTTCTGGCATTCAGCAGATATGTGCAAATTTGTAGCATCTAGATTCTGGCCTTCGTGTTTGCAGGAGTTTATCAGAACTTTTGAATTGCATTTCCTTTTATCAATTGCACCCACTGGCCATCATTTATATGTTTTCAAACGCCATATATGCTTATCAATGGTCGGAATGTCGGGCCATTTTCAGTACTACCTGAAGGCACGATTTGGTTACAGCAAAGATGAGTTTGCTAATCTACTTCTAATTGTTGGTGCTGCTGGAATGCTATCACAGGTAATAAAACTAAATTAAAATAATTGTTATGTGATTGTAGAATTGCATCCTTAAGTTTCAGTTATGCTGAAGCAATAGCATTGAACTCCAATAGTATTCATTCGTTTCTTGAAGTACATTTGGCTTTCCTGAGATTTTAGACCATCTTTTCAGCTAACTGTAATGCCTATCTTGGCTCCAATTCTGGGTGAAGAGATACTGCTTATTGTCGGGCTGCTAGGAGGATGTACTCATGTAATAGTTTTCACCAAGACCTTTATCTGATCCTTAATCAGCACATTTCTACATTTTTTGGCTAAATATATTATCAAATATTGCAGGTTTTCTTGTATGGCATCGCATGGTCATACTGGGTACTTTCCTTTGCACTTGACAATTTCTTCATATGGTTACATTGTAGTTTGTATTCATGTCTGCTGGCTTTGTAGTTCAGTACTGTTCCAAGTGCAAATGTAACTAGTGACAATCATATCTTGAGCATCTTAAATCACCTCTCCCTGAGCTATTCTGAATCATTTTTCAGGTACCCTATTTGTCCGCAGCATTTGTAATTTTGAGTGCTTTTGTTCACCCATCGGTAAGCCACTGTTAGCTGATTATTTTTTTATTCATGTACGTTATATGTGATTCCAAACAATCTTGATGATCATTTTCAACATTTACAGATAAGAACCAATGTATCAAAAAATGTCGCATCGAATGAGCAGGTAATTTGATTTCTGATTGTAGCCAACTTCAGATGTTGGCCTTATATTACCTGAAAGTTGCCTCTACTATTTTTTGGCTTATCATTTTTTTTCCTGGCATACCTTCTAGGGAATTGCTCAAGGATGTATATCTGGGATTAGTTCTTTTGGCAGCATACTAGGCCCCCTCATTTTCACTCCCTTGACCGGTAAGCATGCACTGTACAATCAAAGCAAGTATAAAATGTTTACTTTCTGTGTCAGCTAACACAAAAGTCTCATCTTGCTTTCTTGTGTCAGCGTGGTTCCTTTCTGAAACAGGGCCCTTCAACTTTAAAGGTTTCAGTATTTTGTGCGCCGGCTTGTGCACTGTAAGTCTTCAGCCGAAATATTTTGGAATTTGTTCAGTGCAGAATTGACATTTTAGTACTAACGTATTGGAATGTTTTGCAGCTCATTGCGTTTATTATCAGTTTGAGGATGCGTGGGGCTCAATCTAGTGCATGCAAGAAGATCACCGTTGAGCATGAGCAAGCATGACATAGTATAGTGCCGTCTACTGGGTTTTGCATTCTGTCCATGTATATAGATAGAAAAGGACTGGATCAAAAAAAAAAAACCCCCCAAAGATATGATGACAAAGTGCTTGGGAAACATGCTCGATTTTGAATAGTTCCAGGAGAATCTATTTTATCCTTGGAATGTTACCATGCCGTCGACCAAGTATTGTTGTAAATATGTCGTGTTGTAAATTTTGTGCTAGTTGTAAATTCAAAATGCTAGACACCAAGCCAGAATTTTCAATTAGAATTGTAGGGCTTTCCCCCGATTATAAGGAGCCCTTCCAGAAATTCTCCTAACGGCCCGGTAGGGCCGCGGAGGGGGTTTGGAAATAGTTTTCAACCAGCAATTGACGCGCCTCGGTATAACCTCACTAGCTGCGTCATTGCCCCAAGCGCAAAGATGAGTTCCAACGATTGTCCACAGCCTCGTTTTATGGTGGCGTCGAGGTCGCGTGACTGCTAATCGGGGCGATGCGGGACTAAACAAACAACCGACCACCCTCAAATCCTATGTGCAGAACTCACGCCGATAGAGTTGCCGTATTGGGCCGTTTGTCCACTGTGTTGACGCTTGATTTTACATGGGCCTCAAGGAGACTGATTTGCTTCTTTCGCTGGCGGCCCGTCAGGTCCATCTATTTGTGTGATTTTTATAGCTTAGTTAGACTGACTCTCAATGTTATCCTAAACGCTAAACCGTAAATAATCGGTCACCCTTTGTTTAGTGTTCATACGGTTTAAATGGTGTTTAGACGGAATTGAACGGTCTAAACAGTTTGATACTTTATCACTAAATTGATCATAAATGATCAAGTATTATAGAAAGTATATATACTTATGCATATAAAATACCAAGTACATATTTTCATGCATCCAACAAATCAAATATAAATATTTTATCTAGAAAAACTTAAGTATATATACTTATGGTAGTAAGAATGCAAGTGGAATTGACAGTGTTCCCCTAAATAATGTGTTAAACGGCTGTTTAACTCGTATAACAGCGTTTAATTCCGTTCCGTTTAGACCGTTTAGCCCGTTTAGTCCTGTTTATGGACCATTTAAACCCGTTTTCGTTTAACGAACCGTTTACAGCCTAAACAAAACAGTTGGTCTCTGTTTACCGTTTAGTCACCGTTTAAACGACCGTTTAGGCCGCTTAGGCGAACACTGCTGACTCTAGCAAGAATGCGAATCTGCATCTTCAAACATCATGTTTGAGCAGATGACAGAGAAGAAAATGGTGGTAGAAAAAATGAGCATTCCAGCTGGCATGCGCATCCCCTCGCGCAGCCCGCTCCGACAGTTGGCTTCCACACGCTCCCAGAGGTGAAGGAGGCGGCTGGCGGGGGTGGAGGAGGTGGTGGAGGCGACCTGCTCGGCGGATCTGTGGAGGCGACCTGCTCTCTGCCTCCCGGCGACGGCGACGAGGAGGTCAACACGTCGTGGAGGCCGCCCCGCCGCTCTCTAGAGGCCGCCGCGAGGTCGTCGGGAGAGGGAGGGGTGGCACGGGGACAGGGAGGCGGCGGGGTCGAGGAGGTGGCCACAGGGTTGCCGAGGTAGGGGTCGCGAAGTCGCCAAGGTTGGGAGCAGATCCGGCGGCCGGCCTTCAGATCCGGGCCTGTCGAGCGGGGAGGGAGGTGGCCGGCGAGCTCCGCCCCCCGAGGCCGCTCGAGGAGAGGGAAGGAGCTCGCCGCGGGGTGGAGGAGATATGGCGGAGCCACGGCCCGCGGGGTGGAGGAAACGGGGACGGGGTGGGGTCGCGGGTTGGAGGAGACGGTTGGATGGGAGGAGTTGAGGAGAAGAGAGAGAAATCCTAGGGATGGGGTTGCGCAGGTCGTCGACCGCAAAATGCACGAGCGGTTGCAGCACCCACAGGAAGCGGCACAGTGCATGTTCCTTCTTCGAAATGAAGATGCGGTGTGGGATAGAGGTACTGCTAGAGACAATCTTAACATTAGGTATTTGGTCAAGCTCTACCACTGAGAGACATGGGTACCCATGGGTCCCCAGCGGCCAGTGTCCCAGAGGTCCCTGACAAGTGGACCCGACCTTCCAGAAGCCCCGCCGACTTGCAAGTGGGCCTAGTGACCTTATCCACAACTCCGACGACTCCGGGCGACCTTATCAAGATCCCGGAAGATCCGCAACACTTGGCGTGGGTCATGGATACTCCTTGTAATCCGGAAGATAGCTTCCCAAAATTGTAACCGACCCGGACATGGGTCCACCGACCTTGAATGGAAACCCTAGCTCGTCCTCCCCATATAAGGCGGCCTAGGGCTCCATTCAAGGAGACCTTCATCTTCCTCGCATAATCACCACCACAACTGGACGTAGGGTTTTACTCTCCAGAGGCCTGAACCAGTCTAAACTCTTGTGCCTTTATCTTCTTCACCATACTCGCCCCTTCTGAGTTCACCACGTGGACTACCACCTACGCTCTTAGTTTCTGATCCTCTCCTTAACCTACAAACTGCTTGGGTAGCCCCCTAGCGGATCTGTCTAGGTCTCACCCCCTGACAGTTGGCGCGCCAGGTAGGGGCGATCGGGAACTCGCTGTGCAGCATGGTGGCCCGATCTGATGTTGTCTTCCCGGCGAGCATGGCGGCCATCCTCGCCAACCCTGTGGAGATCTGCTTTGGATCCTTCACGACGACCTCTCCTGTTCCGACGGCTGCAGCACTTCCGGCGGCCGCGGAGCAGGTCGCGACGGCGCCTGTCGCCACCCCCGTTCCTGATCTAGTATCGGAGACCACCCTCCCAGACCCTATGACCTTGTTCAGGGGATGGAGCACGTCATCGACATGACAAGGAAGACCTTGGAGATCTGCGAGCGAGCTCAACGCTTGGCGCAGGTGGCCCTACACCACGATACCTTCCCCTTCGGCCTGCAGTCTTCGCCTGGCCTTCGTCTCAGCCAGCTGTCCACGCCCTCCCAGATCCAATCTGGTTGGAGGCCATCTGGCGACCTAAGGCCTGCACCTCGTGCCCGGCGCGGCCCTCTCGACGTGCCTTGTACCTATCACAAGGGTGCGAAGCACACTCTCTGCGGATGCCGCCTGCGGAAGAAGATCGACCAAGAGCACCCTCGCCGTGCTACACGACCTCCCCAGTCTCCGGACTGCGGCAAGTTTCAGAAGGTCTGAGTCCGCGTCTCCCCTAACGACTCGGACATCGTCTTCCGCCAGGTGCTCGTGGTCTTCGAGAACGAGCCACCCCGTCACGGCGCGACAAACTCAGAGGAGGCGGCACGCATCCAAGGCAACACCCTGCGTGCCCAACGACGTGCAGAAGAACAACGCCGCGCGGTCCCTCCTTGCGCTCGAGACCTCCGCATGGAGTTTGAGGAGGCCGGGATCCCGATGTTCAACAGCCCCCAGGCCAACCTGGGTGCTGCCATCACGCGACTCCAGCAAGCTCAGCTGACGCCCGAAGCCGAGGAGGCTATCGCGTACCTCCGGGTCGCCAACGCCTTGGTGGAGGAAAAGAGTGCGGCCTCCAAGTCCGCCACGTCTTCATCAACGCATCACTCGCGCAGTCAATCCCATCGACCTAAGCACAACAATCTCCCCCCATAAGGGAGGAGGTCGCCCAGCACAACCCCGAGCAACCCAACACCGCCAACGCCGGCGACCTTCGCGTTAACCTTGACGCCAACCGGCGTACCCGCGACTAGGGGTGGGCATTCGGTCTATTCGGTCATTTCGGTTCGGTCTATTCGGTGTTTAGGAATTTCGGGTTTTATAAAAGTGAGGACCGAAGTTTTAAAAAGGATATTAGGAACCGAACCCGAATAGATCGATTATTTCGGTTCGGTCTATTCGGTCCACCAAATTACCCAAATTTTCATAGGTATCCTTGTCACCTCTCAAAACTCTATGGTAGAAATTCTAATTCCCAACTCATTTCAAGTCTATGGATTTAAATACTACTCGACGGAAGCAAGTCCTCCAGGAATAGAGCACGAAAAGAAATTAAAATAGTTTAAAACACAAAGTTGTAACATCAAATACGTAACTATATTGAATTTCGGGTTATTCGGTCCGAAACCGAACCTGAACTCCGAATTATAAAATTATCTGGACCGAACCCGGACCCTGAAACCCGAATAGACCGACAATTCAGGTTATTTGGGTTCGGTTCAGTTCAGTTTTCGGGTTTCGGGTTCAAAGTGCCCAGCCCTACCCGCGACGTCCGTGGCTACATCGACCAGCGCCACTGTGAGCGCGAGGAGCGGGAGCTATGACATCGCGCGGAGTACGATCGCGAGTACGGCCCCCCTGGCGCCGTCCATCGCATCATGGAGCGCGAGCAGCGTGACCACCACGACATCGAGAACCAGTGACGTACCGCATACGACGCTGAGCACGGCAACCCGGAGGTCGTTCAGGGCAACCGAGATTGGCGACCGCGTTCCGAGGTCGCCGTCCCGGAGAGCAGCATCCACTCCACCCCCAGGGACGCTGCTCCGGCTAGAGGCATCGGTGATGACCTAGCTGTCACTGCCTTCCCCGCGCTGGCTTCTCGACTCAGGTCGGTGGACTACCCTGAGAACTTCAAGCCCAACATCAAGCAGTACGACGGGCGCTCCGACCCCAACATCTGGCTGTCGACCTACTACGTCGCCGTCAAGGTGGCTGGTGCCAGCTTCGGCCACATGGTGGCCTACTTCCCGCTGGTGATGGCCGAGGCCCCCTCGCTATGGCTCAACAGCCTCGAGGCAAGCAGCATTAAGTCCTGGGCCGACCTATCCCAGGCCTTCACCTCCAACTTCCAGGCGACCTATGATCGTCCTGGGAACGCCTTCAACCTCGGGAGGGTCGTCATGAAGCCCAAGGAGCGACTCCGCGACTACAACAACCGGTTCTTCGAGAACCGCAACAAGTGCGTCGGGGTCAGAGACGATTAGATCGTCAAAAGCTACAAGAAGGGCATCAAAGACAGCAAGCTCTTCGAGAAGATCCACGAATCTGGTGCCACCACCGTCAAGGGCCTCATGGACGTCGTCAACAAACTCATGGACACAGAAGAGGCGATGGTGAACCAGTTCGACGCCGACGCCGTGTAACACCCGAAATTCCATCACCTAAAAATGCTAGCAACAAAGTTAGATTTTATTTTCTAAGGGTTTATATAATTTGACCAAATAAATTTGCCTTTTAAATATATTAAATAATAATTAATTAATTTAGAAACACACAAGTGCTTGTGCATCATTGTGGTTGCATAGTTTTGTTTGAGTTTGTGAGTTTTCAAAATCATGAAAACGAAACAAAAAGTTTAAACCTCCAATCTTTCCCTCCCTCCCCCTTTTCCTTTTCTAGCCCAACCCATCTTCCCTCTCTCTTTCCCACGGCGGCCCAGTTTTTTTTCTTTTTCCTTTTCCTCCTTTCGGCCCAGCAAAACCCCGCGGCCCGTCTTCCTTTTTCCGACCCAAGTCACCATCCGCCGGCCCGCTCCTCTCTCCCTCTCTCTCACTGGCTGACAGGCGGCCCCCGCATGTCAGGCCCTTCTTCAACCTCTCGCCGCCGCTCCCTCACCCAAGGCCGCCGGCCACAGCCCCTTCCCGGCGCCGTCTCCCCTTCCCTAGCCTCCTCCTCTTCCTCCTTGAATGCACCGGCGCACCACAAGCACCCACTCGCCCGCCTCTTCCTCTTCCCCTCCCGAAACGGCCGCATCCGTGCTCCACCGAGCCATGATGGCGGCTCCCCACCGCCGGAGCACCTCCACTGCCTCTGCACCCCTCCGCTTGCCCTCCTCCGCCATATATAAGGCACCCCAGAGCTCCCTCATCCCCACACCTCTCCCCGCTCCTCCTCGCTCGAGCACAGCGCAGCTCCGCTTGAAGGTTGAAGCACCGCCGCCCGCCGGAGTTTCGCCGCCCCGATCTGCTCCTCCGGCGTCTCTCCCTCCTCTTCAAGCCTCGGAGTAAGTTCCCTTGCTCCTCAGCTTGCTTTAGGTGCTTTCCCCGTTGCATTTGCCGCACGGGAGGTCGATTTGGCCGTCGTCGGCGAGCTTTCCGGCGAAGGTCCGGCCGGGCGCCGCCCGTCCGCCGTCGCTTGCCGCTCGCGGATCACCAGCGCCGTCGATCATGCGATCAACGGTCCGGATGCGCCCCGCCCAGGTCAAAACAAGTCAAGTAACGGTCAACCAGGTCTTTCCCCGCTGTTTTGCAAAAATATCCCTGAAGTCTTTAATATCACAGAAGTACCCTCCCACCTCCAAAGATCCTTACAGAGAGGTCCTTCTTTTTATGTTTAGGCCCCTAGGTTCCTTAGGTTTTCTATCCCGCAGTCCACCTTTGAACTTTTGCAAGTTAGACCTCCTGTTTATATACATAATTAGGATCAAGTCCCTGATTTCTTGCAGATAAGCCCCTGGAAGTTAGTTTTTCTCACAGTTTAGCCCCTAGAGCTTGTTTTAGCCATATCTTTTGCATCCTTTGTCCGTTTTAGGCGTTTTTGGTGTCCATACGACCGTCTCTCAGTGCTCGTTAGTTTTGGAAGCTTGTTTTAGCTTTTTAGAATGTTTGATGTACTGATTTTATTTATTGAATGATTTTTGATGTGATCGTAGATATCGTGCCGGTTGGAACCGAGTTTCCAATCGAGGAGCAAGATCAACCTTTGGAGAAGAAGAAGAGTTGGGCTTTTTAGGAGAGGAAGGCAAGTGGATTTCCTCCCCTACAAATTCTATTTTTGTCCCACACAACTTGCATAATAACTAAAATTTACTTTTAATCTTGCTATGCATAAATTGATGGGAAAATCACATTTTTAAGGACATGACTAGAATTTTACCCCTATTACCTTGAACAACCCTTTTAATAAATGTTTTTGGGTAGATATGCTTAGTTGCTTAACTTGGGATGGTTGAAATAAATATTTATAAATGTTGATCATGGAACTTTGGTGAACCATGGTAATTTGCAAGAGCATATAAAATTAATTGGAACATGGAGAACCACCCAGAAAACAGTGCAACCACAGTGGCATATGGCTCTGCCTTTAGCCAATTAATTAGGCGTGTGAATTATCTGACAGCCTTTCCCGAAAGGGGCACAGCGGGTCGGAGTTGAAGGGGTATAGCCTGATTCTTTTGGGGTAGCAGCCTTTGCTAAGGTGCTGACCACTAGGGAGGGTTATGGTCCGCTCCGCTGCTGTAACTGTCGTAGGTTGTCGGTCTTTTGCATTGCCTTTTTAAAGGCTTCATAGTGGACCCCTAGCCACTCACCTCAGAAGTGTTTAAGGGTCTAGCTAACCCGGGCAATATGGGGAATACAAGTTGTGGGTAAAGTTTACGACCTCTACAGAGTGAAAACTGATCGATCAGCCATGCTCACAGTTAAGAGCGACTTGGACCCTCACATGATAAGTGAACTTGAAGATGGAATTAAATCATGGTTATATATGGTTTTTGGGATAATGTTTCAAATGCTTAATCTTTGGGGATGGTATAAACTTACACTTAGTAAATAGGCGCTTGCTAATAAAATTTGACCAACTTAAAATGCTAACCGCTGCAAAACTTTAGCCTACCCTTGATAGCCTTGCATACTTTTTCCCCCACTTGCTGAGCTCCAACCATAAGTGTGCTCACCCTTGCTTACCGCTGTTCAGAGGAGAACAACGGTGAGGAGTTCTTCAGCGACTTCGACGAGTTCTGAGGCTTGCATCCCCCAGTCAGATGCCTGTGGAGCCGAAGACGGAGTTGCACCGTTGTAGATATCGATGATTGTGTAAAGACCTTCGTGTCTATCGATGAGTGTAATAAAATGTTAATAAACCTCTTTTGTACACTTTTGAGCATTGTATCTGACATTACACTCTTTTGTCTATCATATGTGTGAAATTATGATCCTGGCACACATATGAGATGCATTTGATTTCTTTACAGAAATCGGGTGTGACAGAGTGGTACCAGAGTTATGCTGACTGTAGGACGCAGCCTTAGATAGAAATGGATGAAATAAGGACTCATATCTAGAAAGCCGTGTCAGCTCTTCAAAATAAATCTTAATTCCACCTAAAAATCTATCTTATTTGACCTTTGTTAAAACTGTACACTTTTGTTTTATTCTGCTCTAAGTTCAGCTTTGTTCCATCAGATGGCAAGGACTCGACCGTACGGTGTGAAGCTGCCCCAGTTGGTTGAGCCAGTTGAGGAGGACCCCTACTACTTCGTCGAGGTGGAGGATGACCGCATCATGGAGGTTGGCTCAGACGAAGAGCTGAGGACTCCGACTGCATCCCCGGTGGTGGCCAATCCACCATCGCCACCGGTTGCTCCTGCTCCAGTACCTGCTGCTGCCGGCGGAGATCCGGATGATCCCAGTGATGGAAGCGATGATGACGATGATGAAGACGAGGAAGATGAGGATGATGACAATGCGAAAGGCTACTACTACGACGGACATCGTGAGGGGGACCCGACCTGCCGCATCCACTCGTCGGACCTGGAGCCCGGCTACTTCCCCTACTTGCTCTGGGATGTGCTGCTGGAGCTGGGGAACACTGTGAGGCCGATGTACGTCACTCACAGCTGGACAGAGCCGCCACTCAGTACCTACTACAAGGCTCGGGTTCATATCCGAGCTTTTGAGCCGACTGGCAGAGGCTACCCGACGATCACGGCGCATGACTCCACCGCACCTCACTCCACCTACAGAGCTTCAGTGAGCAATGCTGCCATAAGGGCTCTGTGGTTTCTCCGCTCCAGGCACCGCCACGAGCTGAACATCAACGACTACCGCCACATTCCTCGATGCACCAGTGGCACCGAGCAGACGGTGGTCCCGCTGATGGGCTCTCAGGACCCTCGCCTCAACATTCTCGCTCGGTCACAGCAGCACTGAACACTGATCTAGAGGGTGCTACTTCTGAGCTCGACGAGACCCATGAGAAGCTCAAGGACGCATACGCCAGGATCGCGCAGCTGGAGGCTGAGCGCGACGGGAGGGAGCCACCTGCGTGACGTGCTGAGATTCCTTACCCCGCTTTGTCACCTCCTCGCAAGAGGGTCCACTACGGCTCCTCTGCTGCTACCACAGGTCTTCAGGAGTAGGGTGCCCACCTCTGAGTTTGATCGATAGATCTGTCCCTGCGGGGACGTACGCGATGTAATAATGTTTGCGGGTGAAAAACATGTTTGAGTTGGATCTTTGTTATGAGTGGAATGCCTTATGGAGTGATGGCCATAAGTGCATTAAATAAAATAAATTAAGTTTAAATATGAATCTTTGCCCCCTTATTCTTCTATTTTATCTTATTCAACTTCTTATGCTTTTCCCTAACAATCAGATGGTAAAAACCAGGTCAGGAGGAGGACAGGACGTTCCGCCTGTGGTTCGTGCTCACATCATTAACCAGCGGAATCGAGCACCACCTCCACCACATAACTCAGCCATGGATCCTGCTATGTAGCAATTCCTCGCAGCTTAGACACAGTTGTTGCAGACACTGACAGCTACTGTGCAAAACATGCAAGCACAGCAGAACCAGCCGTTCCCTCAGGCACCTCCGCCAATTGTAAACAAGCATAGAGAGTTCATGAGTCACAGCCGACCCACTTACTCCCATTCAGTGGAGCCCCTTGATGCTGATGACTGGCTTAAGACTATCAACAAGAAGCTGAACATAGTACAATGTACTGACCGTGAGAAGGTCTTATACGCATCGGGTCGTCTGGAGGGCGCAGCAGCTGATTGGTGGGATGCGTACACCGTCGCACATGCTGCTGCCAACACTATCACCTGGCAGGAGTTCCAAGAAGGCTTCCGTACACATCACATCCCAGTTGGTGTGATAAAACTTAAGCAGAAGGAGTTTCTTGCTTTGAAGCAAGGTAATATGACTATCAGTGAATATCAGGATAAGTTCACCCAACTATCTCGTTATGCTCCTGATGAGGTCGACACTGATCCCAAGAGGCAGGAACGGTTCTTGGATGGTCTCATAGGGCCACTCAATTACCATCTTCAGAGTCATACTTTCCCCAACTTCCAGACCCTGCTGGACAAGGCCATCGGCCTGGAGAGCAAGCGTAAAGAACTTGGCGAGCAAAAGCGCAAGTTCCAATCTCAAGGGCAATCCAGTAGCAACACACATCCCCACTATAATCAACCACAGAACTCTCAATTCCACTCTGGTGGTCAAGGAGGAAATTATCCCCAGAATTTGCAGCTACAGCGTTCGTTTCAGCAGCCTCAACGTTTCCATCAGCAGACACCCCGCACTCCTAATCAGCAGCAGAATCGCTCCAACAATGATTCTGGGGCACCTGTGAGGAACACTACTCCTGTCTAGCCCAGTGGATGCTTCAAATGTGGTGAGCTGGGACATTATGCCAACAACTGCCCCAAGCGTGGTATGCAAACCCCACAGAAGGGTAATGGCCAGAGGCCTGGTCAGTCGTCGTCTCAGCCTCGCACACCACAAGCTCCAAACAAGAGAGGCCAGCAGAACTTTATGCGTGGTAGGGTGAATCATGTGTCAGTGGAGCAAGCCCAGAATGACTCCGGTGTTGTACTGGGTACGTTTCCCGTCAATTCTATACCTGCTACAATTTTATTTGATTCGGGAGCATCGCATTCATTCATTACTGATCAATTTGTGGCAAAGCATAACATACCTATGGGTCCTATGAAGGCACCATTGCTAGTTAGTTCCCCGGGTGGTGAAATGAAGGCCAGCCATTTATGCCCACGAGTAAATCTTAAAATCATGGGAATAGACTTCCTAGCCAACCTAGTGGTTCTAAAATCATGGGGTATAGATGTGATCCTAGGAATGGATTGGTTACGTGCATGTGATGGAGTTATCCAGTGCCGTACAAAGTCAGTATTCTTAACCAACCCACAAGGAGAAATAGTTGAGTTCACTGCTAATGCCTCATCAGCAGAACAAGGGACAGTGAATGCGATAGAAGGAAAGGCCTTGAAAGATATCAAAGTAGTGAACGAATACCCCAACGTGTTTCCAGATGAGTTACCAGGTATGCCACTTGACTGTGACATTGAATTCAACATTGAACTTTTACCTGGTACTGCTCCTATTTATAAAAGACCATATGGAATGAATGTTAAGGATTTGGCTGAATTAAAGAAACAAATAGATGAGTTTCTAAGTAAAGGTTATATCCGACCTAGCTCGTCACCTTGGGGATCCCCCATTCTCTTTGTTGATAAAAAGGATGGTTCTAGAAGAATGTGCATAGATTATCGACCCCTTAATGATGTTATCATCAAGAACAAGTATCCATTACCCAGGATTGGAGATTTGTTTGATCAGATTAAAGGTGCTAAAATTTTCTCTAAGATCGATCTACAATCCGGGTACCATCAGTTGAAAATTCGATTAGAAGACATTCCCAAAACAGCATTCACATCTAGATATGGCCTATACGAGTTCACAGTCATGCCCTTTGGGTTGACAAATGCACCAGCATACTTCATGTATTTGATGAACAAAGTGTTCATGGAGTACCTTGACAAGTTTGTGGTAGTTTTTATCGATGGCATTCTGGTATTCTCCTGGAATGAAGAAGAGCATGAAGAACACCTGAGACTCGTGCTGCAGAAACTGCGAGAACATCAGCTATATGCTAAGTTCAGCAAAAGTGATTTTTGGTTAAAGGAAGTTTCCTTCCTTGGACATATTATCACAGAGGGTGGAATATCAGTAGATCCGAGCAAGGTTCAGGCTGTACTAGACTGGAATCCGCCTAAGAATGTGGCCAAGATCAGGAGTTTCCTTAGATTGGTTACTACTGCCGATTCATCGAAGGATTCTCGAAGATTGTAAAACCTCTCACATCATTATTGAAAAAAGGAAAGGAATTTAAATGGATGCCAAATGCCAGGATAGTTTTGAGGAACTGAAGAAGAGGTTGACTACAACTTCTGTACTGATAATGTCGGATATTCACAAAGGTTTTGATGTGTACTGTGATGCTTCACTTCAGGGTCTAGGATGTGTATTAATGCAAGAAGGAGAGGTGATTGCTTATGCCTCTAGGCAATTGAGAAAGCATGAACAGAATTACCCTACTCATGATTTAGAGTTGGCTGCCATTATGCACGCTCTAAAAATCTGGAGGCAATACATGATTGGGAATAAGTGTCGTATCTTTACTGACCATAAAAGCTTGAAGTATATCTTCACCCAAAAGGATCTAAATCTCAGATAGCGTAGATGGTTAGAATTAATCAAGGAGGCGACTAAACGGAGAGGGCTCTCCATTTAGTCTTACATAGAGAGCCCTCCGATGTTACTTCCTGCGACATAAAATTATTTCCATCAACAGAAAAAGCACACAGAAGGAAGTAACTTTTAGTCATAGATGGAGAGCCCTCCGAGGTTACTTCCCGCGACACAAAATTACTTCGCTCAACAGAAAGAAGCGCACATGAGGAAGTAACTTTTTGTCACCGGAAGTAACTTATGTGTCGCGGGAAGTAACATTTTGTCGCGGGAAGTAACTTATGTGTCACGCCCTTCGAGGTTACTTCCTGCGACACAAAATTACTTCCCTCAACAGAAAGAAGCGCACAGGAGGAAGTAACTTTTTGTCACCAGAAGTAACTTATGTGTCGCGGGAAGTAACATTTTGTCGCGAGAAGTAACTTATGTGTCGCGGAAAGTAACTTATGTGTCGCAGGAAGTAACCTCGGAGAGCTCTCCATGTAAGACTAAATGGAGAGCCCTCTCCATTTAGCATTTGGGATTAATCAAAGACTATGATCTGGATATTCAGTACCACCCCAGCAAGGCAAATGTTGTAGCAGATGCCTTGAGTCGGAAAAGTCAAGCGAATATGCTCATAGCTCGTTTGATGCCTCAAGAGTTGTGTTGGGAGATGGCACGTCTCAATTTGGGAATTGTTGCCGAGAATGAAGTCATAACTTTGGAAGTAGAATCTACACATGAGAAGATTAAGGAATACGGAAAGTTGATTGATTTCGGAAAGGTTCCAGATTTCAAAAGGGATGACCAAGGAACTATTTGGTTCAGGAATAGGATTTGTGTGCCTGAAATTGATCATCTCCGTGAAACTATACTAAAGGAAGCACATGATTCGGCCTATTCAATTCATCCCGGAAGCACCAAGATGTATCAAGACTTGAAACAGAAATACTGGTGGTATGGGATGAAAAAGGATGTTGCCGCTCACGTTGCCTTGTGTGACATATGCCAGAGAGTAAAAGCAGAATATCAAAGACTGGCAGGTTTGCTTCAACCATTCAAAGTACCTGAGTGGAAATGGGAAGAAATAGGTATGGATTTTATTGTGGGATTGCCACGTACCCGTGATGGATATGATTCTATATGGGTCATTGTGGATAGGTTGACTAAAGTTGCTCACTTCATACCAGTCAAGACAACTTATACCGGAGCTAAGTTGGCAGAGCTGTATATGTCTAGAATCGTATGTTTACATGGAGTTCCAAAGAAGATAGTGTCAGACCGAGGGACACAGTTTACATCACGTTTCTGGAAAAAGTTGCACGAATCAATGGATACAAAGCTTAACTTTAGTTCTGCATACCATCCCCAAACAGATGGTCAAACCGAAAGGACAAACCAGATTCTAGAAGATATGTTGAGGGCTTGTGCCTTAAAGCATGGAGGTAGTTGGGATAAAAGTTTGCCATACGCAGAGTTTGCTTATAACAACAGCTACCAAACCAGCCTCAAGATGGCCCCTTTTGAAGCCTTATACGGGAGAAAGTGTAGGACACCATTGTACTGGAATCAGACAGGAGAGAGTCGACTTTTTGGACCAGAGATTATAAAGGAAGTTGAAAGACAAGTTGAAATAATTCAGGAAAATCTTAAGACTGCACAGTCACGACTGCTGATCCCAAAAGGAGAGAAGTAGTGTTTGAGGTTGGAGATTATGTATATCTCAGAGTATCACCTATTAGAGGCCTACGAAGATTCAAGATTAGAGGGAAGTTGTCACCTTGTTTCATTGGACCTTTTCAGATCTTGGAAAGGAAGGGAGAAGTGGCATATCAATTGGAACTTCCAGCTCGATTGTCAGATGTGCATGATGTGTTTCATGTATCTCAGCTCAAGAAGTGTTCGAGTGATATTAAGGTAGGCCACCTACCTCTGGAAGATCTTGATGTGAAGGATGACTTAACCTATAAGGAACACCCTATCCGAATTTTGGACACGTCACAAAGAGTCACTCGGAGCAGAGTCATTAAAATGTGCAAAGTTCAGTGGAGTCACCACTCAGAGGATGAAGCTACTTGGGAAAGAGAAGATGAGCTCATGGCAGAATTTCCTCAACCGTTTCCCAATCTTTTCGAATCTCGAAGACGAGATTCTCTTTAAGGGGGTAGGATTTGTAACACCCAAAATTCCATCACCTAAAAATGCTAGCAACAAAGTTAGATTTTATTTTCTAAGGGTTTATATAATTTGACCAAATAAATTTGCTTTTTAAATATATTAAATAATAATTAATTAATTTAGAAACACACAAGTGCTTGTGCATCATTTTGGTTGCATAGTTTTGTTTGAGTTTGTGAGTTTTCAAAATCATGAAAAAGAAACAAAAAGTTTAAACCTCCAATCTTTCCCTCCCTCCCCTTTTTCCTTTTCTAGCCCAACCCATCTTCCCTCTCTCTTTCCCGCGGCGGCCCAGTTTTTCTTTTCGTTTATCCTTTTCCTCCTTTCGGCCCAGCAAAACCCCGCGGCCCGTCTTCCTTTTTCCGGCCCAAGTCACCATCCGCCGGCCCGCTCCTCTCTCCCTCTCTCTCACCGGCTGACAGGCGGCCCCAGCATGTCAGGCCCTTCTTCAACCTCTCGCCGCCGCTCCCTCACCCAAGGCCGCCGGCCACAGCCCCTTCTTGGCGCTGTCTTCCCTTCCCTAGCCTCCTCCTCTTCCTCCTTGAATGCACCGGCGCACCACAAGCACCCACTCGCCCGCCTCTTCCCCTTCCCCTCCTGAAACGGCCGCATCCGTGCTCCACCCAGCCATGATGGCGGCTCCCCACCGCCGGAGCACGTCCACTGCCTCTGCACCCCTCCGCTTGCCCTCCTCTGTCATATATAAGGCATCCCAGAGCTCCCTCATCCACGCACCTCTCCCCGCTCCTCCTCGCTCGCGCACAGCGCAGCTCCGCTCGAAGGTTGAAGCGCCGCCGCCCGCCGGAGTTCCGCCGCCCCGATCTGCTCCTCCGGAGTCTCTCCCTCCTCTTAAAGCCTCGGAGTAAGTTCCCTTGCTCCTCAGCTTGCTTTAGGTGCTTTCTCCGTTGCATTTGGCGCACGGGAGGTCGATTTGGCCGTCGCCGGCGAGCTTTCCGGCGAAGGTTCGGCCGGGCGCCGCCCGTCCGCCGTCGCTTGCCGCTCGCGGATCACCAGGGCCGCCGATCATGCGATCAACGGTCCGGATGCGCCCCGCCCAGGTCAAAACAAGTCAAGTAACGGTCAACCAGTTCTTTTCCCCGCTGTTTTGCAAAAATATCCCTGAAGTCTTTAATATCACAGAAGTACCCTCCCACCTCCAAAGATCCTTACAGAGAGGTCCTTCTTTTTATGTTTAGGCCCCTAGGTTCCTTAGATTTTCTATCCTGCAATCCACCTTTGACCTTTTGCAAGTTAGACCTCCTGTTTATACACATAATTAGGATCAAGTCCCTGGTTTCTTGCAGATAAGCCCCTGGAAGTTAGTTTTTCTCACAGTTTAGCCCCTAGAGCTTGTTTTAGCCATATCTTTTGCATCCTTTGTCCGTTTTAGGCGTTTTTGGTGTCCATGCGACCGTCTCTCAGTGCTTGTTAGTTTTAGAAGCTTGTTTCAGCTTTGTAGAATGTTTGATGTACTGATTTTATTTATTGAATGATTTTTGATGTGATCGTAGATATCGTGCCGGTTGGAACCGAGTTTCCGATCGAGGAGCAAGATCAACCTTTGGAAGAAGAAGAGTTGGACTTTTTAGGACAGGAAGGCAAGTTGATTTCCTCCCCTGCATATTCTATTTTTGTCCCACACAACTTGCATAATAACTAAAATTTACTTTTAATGTTGCTATGCATAAATTAATGGGAAAATCACCTTTTTAAGGACATGACTAGAATTTTAGTCCTATTACCTTGAACAACCCTTTTAATAAATGTTTTTGGGTAGAAATGCTTAGTTACTTAACTTGGGATGGTTGAAATAAATATTTATAAATGTTGATCATGGAGCTTTGGTGAACCATGGTAATTTGCAAGAGCATATAAAATTAATTGGAACATGGAGAACCACCCAAGAAAACAGTGCAACTACAGTGGCATATGGCTCTGCCCTTAGCCAATTAATTAGGCGTGTGAATTATCTGACAGCCTTTCCCAAAAGGGGCATAGGGGGCCGGAGTTGAAGGGGTATAGCCCGGTTCTTTTGGGGTAGCAGCCTTTGCTAAGGTGCTGACCACTAGGGAGGGTTATGGTCCGCTCCGCTGCTGTAACTGTCGTAGGTTGTCGGTCTTTTGCATTGCCTTTTTAAAGGCTTCGTAGTGGACCCCTAGCCACTCACCTCGGAAGTGTTTAAGGGTCTAGCTAACCCGGGCAATATGGGGAACACGAGTTGTGGGTAAAGTGTACGACCTCTGCAGAGTGAAAACTGATCGATCAGCCGTGCTCACGGTTAAGAGCGGCTTAGACCCTCACATGATAAGTGAACTTGAAGATGGAATTAAAGCATGGTTATATATGGTTTTTGGGATAATGTTTCAAATGCTTAATCTTTGGGGATGGTATAAACTTACACTTAGTAAATAGGCGCTTGCTAATAAAATTTGACCAACTTAAAATGCTAACCGCTGCAAAACTTTAGTCTACCCTTAATAGCCTTGCATACTTTTCCCCCACTTGCTGAGCTCCAACCATAAGTGTGCTCACCCTTACTTACCGCTGTTCAGAGGAGAACAACGGTGATGAGTTCTTCAACAACTTCGACGAGTTCTGAGGCTTGCATCCCCCAGTCAGATGCCTGTGGAGCCGAAGATGGAGTTGTACCGTTGTAGATATCGATGATCGTGTAAAGAACTTCGTGTCTATCGATGAGTGTAATAAAATGTTAATAAACCTCTTTTGTACGCTTTTGAGCATTGTATCTGATATTACACTCTTTTGTCTCTCATATGTGTGAAATTATGATCCTGGCACACATATGAGATGCATTTGATTTCTTTACGAAAATCGGGTGTGACACGCCGTCGGCACTTCAGGCGCAGCAGGGGACTCCGGTTCCAAGCTACGCAAGCGACCTTCCGAGGTCCTGGCGGCTGATGGGCGTCAACCTTCAACCAGGAGGAGTTCGATGCCGCGCTCGACAGCCTCTGCGGCTTCCACGAGGGGTCTACTCATACCCTTCGTGAGTGCTCGCAATTCAAGAAGGCCTTCAACACACCTGAGGACCCCAAGAGCTTCAGGAAAGACGGCGGTCGCCGCGACAACTGCCACTACAACAACAACTACCACCGCGACGACCAGCGGGACCGACGCGACGATCGCGACAACCAAGACCCTCGCGACAACCGACGCGACGATCGCCGCCGCGACGACCCAGCTCCAGAAGCCCGCCGTGATGAGCGCGACCTGCCGCCTCCACCTCCGGCAGGCAACCCCAACGGACCCTTCTAGGCTGTGACCCGCACGATCAACATGATCATTGGGGGCCTTAAATCCCATGTCAGCAAAAGGTGCTGCCGCAAGGACAAGCGTGAGGTCCACCTCGTTCACACTCAGCCAACTGCGCCTCTGCGTTGGTCTGAGCAGGCGATCACATTCTCTAGAGCTGATCACTGGGTCCACATCCTAGTTCCTGGGTCCTACCCACTTGTCGTCGAGCCCACGGTGGACGGGGCCCTACTCTCCCAGACTCTCATTGATGGGGGGAGCGGGCTCAACATCATCTTCGTAGAGACCCTCAAGAAGATGAACTTCGACTTCGACAAGCTTACGGCGTGCGACGAGCCCTTCTACGACATCGTCGAGGGAAGGCGGCCTACCCCCTAGGTCGGGTCTCCCTCCCCGTCACCTTCGGTACCGAGGCCAACTTCCGCACGGAGTACCTCAACTTTGAGGTCGCTAACTTCAAGTCCTCTTACCACGCGATCCTAGGTCGCCCGATACTGGCCAGGTTCATGGCCATCCCGCACTACACCTACTTGGTGCTGAAGATGCCTGCTCCAAATGGCGTCCTCTCCGTCCTCGGGGACCTCATGATCTCCTTCAAGTGCGACTCCGAGGCCCTCGACATCGCTGTGACCTCCGCCTGCATCGATGCCTCTGTAGTCTTGGTCGCTGAGGCCAAGACGATTGCTCTGAGCGACCTAGCCGTCCCGGAGCAGAAGCGCACCGACACCGCCCTGGACGCCGCACCCTCCACGAAGAAAGTCTGCCTCGGCCTTGCCGACACAGAGAAGACGGTGGTGATCGGCGACAGCCTTAACAAGAAATAGGAACTCACGCTCACCAGTTTCCTCCGGGATAACGTGGATATATTCGCATGGAGTCCATCGGATATGCTGGGTGTCCCAAGGAGCTGGCTGAGCACTCCTTGGATGTAAGCAAGACGGCCAAGCCTGTCAAGCAGAAGCTTCGCCGCTTCGCGAAAGATCGCAAGGACATCATTAGGGTAGAAATAATAAAGCTCCTAGCTGCCGGATTTATCCGAGAGTGTAAAAATCCGTTTTGGCTCGCTAACCCGGTGCTTGTACCCAAGAAAACCGGTCAATGGAGAATGTGTATCGACTACACCGACCTCAACAGGCACTGCCCTAAAGACCCCTTCCCTCTTCCGCGCATCGACCAGGTCGTGTACTCCACGGCCGGAAGCGTCCTCCTATGCTTTCTCGACTGCTACTCAGGGTATCACCAGATAGCCCTAAAGGTCTCCGACCAAGATAAGATGGCGTTCATAACGCCGCACGACATCTACTTCTACAGGACCATGACCTTTGGTCTTAAGAACGCCAGGGCGACCTACCAGAAGGCCATCCAGAAGTGTTTGGAGCGCCAGATCGGCAAAAACGTAGAAGCCTACGTTGACGACGTGGTCGTCAAGACCACCCACAAGGACAAGCTCATAGCTGACCTCACAGAGACCTTTGCCAACCTCCGCCGCTAACGCTGGAAGCTAAATCCGGAGAAGTGTGTCTTCGGTGTCCCGTCCGGCAAGTTCCTGGGCTTCATTGTCAGCAACCGGGGCATCGAGGCAAACCCCACCAAGGTGGATGCCATCCGCAAGATGAAGCGACCTACTGGGAAGAAGGACGCCATGAAGCTCACCGGCATGATGGCGGCCATAGGTCGATTCATCAGCAAACTTGGAGAGAAAGGTCTGCCCTTCTTCAAGCTGCTGAAAAAGGCGGACAAGCTCGTCTGGACAGAGGAGGCCGACCAGGCCTTGGAGCAACTCAAGACCTTCCTTACGTCACCCCCAGTGATGGTGCCCCCGGCACCACAGGAAACACTACTACTCTACATCTCCGCGACCACCCTGGTGGTCAGCTCGGTCCTGGTGGCAGAGCGACCTCAAGAGGGTAGACCTTACCCTGTCCAGCGGCCCGTCTACTATGTCAGCGAGGTCTTGTCAGATAGCAAGACCAGGTATACCCAGCCGCAGAAGATGCTTTACGCCCTCCTCGTCACCTCGCGCAAACTCCGACATTACTTCCAGTCGCACAAGATCAAGGTCGTGTCGGCCTTCCCCCTTGGAGAAATCCTACGCAACCGCGATACCACTGGACGCATCGTCAAGTGGTCCATCGAGCTAGGCGAGTTCGACCTAGAGTTCTGCCCACGGCAGGCCATCAAATCCCAGGTCTTCGCGGACTTCGTTTCGGAGTGGACAGAGTGTAACACCCTAAATTCCATCACCAAATTAATGTAAACAACATGGTGTTTAGATTTAATTTTCTAAGGAAATAAACAAATTATCAAATAAATTTGGCTCTAAAATATTTAAATATCATTTGAATAATTTTTATAGCAACAAGTGTTTGTGCATCATATTTTGGTTGCATAGTTTTTGTGTGTTTGTGTGGTTTTGAAAATCATAAAAAGGTTCAAAAAAACCCAAACCCTCTCTTCTCTTCCTCTCTTCTTTCTCTTTTGGCCCAACCGGCCCAACCTTCCCCAGCTGGCCTCTCCACCCGTGGCCCATCTCTCTCCCTCCCTCTTTTCCCTTAGCGGCCCAGCAAGCCAGCGCCGGCCCACCTCAACTCGCCCGGCCCGTTCAGCCGCTGCGGCCCGCTACACACCTCCCCTCCCTTCTCTCGCTGCCATCTCGGCCCCACGTGTCAGTTCCATCCCCCAACTCCAGCCGCCTCCCCTGCTTTGCTCTGCCACTGCCGCTGGCCGTTTCACCCGCGTCGAGCGCCCCCTCCTTCAATCCTTCGCTTTATGGCTCAGTGGAGCACCGACGCCACCCCTCCTTTATTTCCCCTTTAGTTTCCTCTTCTAATCAAGCGCCCTCCCTTGATTGCCATTAAGGCCGCCGGCTCCCATGGACATTGATGGCCATTCCTCCACAGCCGCCGGCTTCTCCCCTCCCCTTTCCTCTCGGGCTCTATAAAAGCCGAGCCAGAGATCCTGCCTTGCCCTTTTTCCTCTCACTCTCGCTCCGCCTTCTCTCCCTGGACCGAGCTGCGCCCCTCTTTCTTCCCGGAGCTCCGCCGTCGTCGATCTCCCTCACCACCGCCCCTACGACGCTCGTTTCCTCGCACGTGGCTTCGCAGCAAGGTGGGGAAGCCATCCCTCTTTTCTCCCGTGCGTTCCCGTGGGGCTTTTCACGAGCATGAGCTCGTCGGCCTTGTGCTGCTCGCCGCCGTCCGCCTCGCCGGTCTTCGAGCCATGACCGTCACCCGAGCCGCCTCTTTGAGCCCTTGGATGGCTTCGTCTCGTCCCCAGCTCCACGTAGAGCCAAGCCTCATCAAGAACCGAGGCCGGGCGCCCGTTTTTGAGCATCTCCGGTGAGGTCCGCCGCCACGTGCCTCCTGTTCCGGCGAGCCCGTCGCCGCCCGCTCGCCCTGAGCCGCCGCCTGCCGTCCATCAGTGGACCGACGGCTCAGATCCACCAGCCCACGAGTCAATCTTGACCCGTAACGGTCAACACCGAGCCACCCCTAGCCTTTTTGCAAAAGAGTCCCTGTTGTTTCTAATATCACAACCATGCCCTTCCACCTATAGAAATCCTTACGTTTAGGTCCTTTCTTTTATGTTTTAAACCCTGACCTTCTCTGTTTTAGCACCCGAGGCCCTTAATAGGTTCTTTTGTGCTTAAGCCCTTCAGTTTATACGCATAATTTGGTTTTAGCCCCTGGTTTCTTGCAGTTAAGCCCCTGGAAGTCTAGTTTCTTCACAGAAAAGCCCCTAAACCCTGTTTTGGCCATATCTTTTGCGTTTTAGCTCCGTTTTAAGCGTTCTTGGTGTCCACGTGATCGTCTCATCAAGCCCGTTAGTTTTAGCAGCGTGTTTTTAGCTTTTAGATCTGTTTGGTGTATTGTTTTATTTATTGAATGTATTCATGTGTGCTCGTAGACATCGTGTCGGTTTCAACTGATCAACCAGTTGGAGTGCATCAAGAGGAGTGGTTTAAGGAAGAAGAAGCACAATGTGTAGGCAAGGAAGGCAAGTGGATTTCCTCCCCTGCATATTCTATTTTGTCCCACACAACTTGCATAATAACTAAAGTTTATATTTAGTTGTTGATATGCATAAATTGATGGGAAAATCACCTTTTTAAGGACATGACTAGATTTTATCCCCATACCTTGAACAACCCTTTTAAATAAATGTTTTGGGTAGAAATGCTTAGCTGCTATACCTTGGGATGGTTCATATAAACTTTACAAAATGATGAATGTTGATCATGATAACTTTGGTGAAAGATGATGCTTTGATAATAACAAGATCATATGATTTAATTAGAACATGGAGAACCACCCAGGAAAACAGTGTAACCACAGTCCATATGGCTCTGGCTTAGCCAATTAATTAGGTGTGTAGAATTATCTGACAGCCTTATCCGAAAGGAGCATAGGGGGCCGGAGTTGAAGGGGTATAGCCCGGTTCTTTTGGGGTAGCAGCCTTTGCTAAGGTGCTGACCACTGGGGAGGGTTATGGTCCTCCCGCTGCTGTAACTGTCGCAGGTTGTTGGTCTTCTGCATATCTTTGTAAAGGCTTCGTAGTGGACCCCTAGCCACTCACCTCGGAAGTGTTTAAGGGTCTGATCAACCCGGGCAACATGGGGAACACGAGCTGTGGGTAAAGTGTACGACCTCTGAAGAGTGAAAACTGATCGATCAGCCGTGCTCACGGTTAAGAGCGGCCTGAACCCTCACATGATAATTAAACTTAAAGATGGAATTAAATTGTGGTTTTTGTATGATTTTGAGATGGAAAGTTTTCTAAAGCTTAAGTGGGTTGGTATAAGCTTACATCTAGTAATTAGGTGCTTGCTTAATAAAGCTTGACTAACATTAAAATGTTAACTGCTGTAAACCCTTAGCCTATCCTTGATAGCCTTGCATGTTTCCCCCACTTGCTGAGCTCCAACCATAAGTGTGCTCACCCTTGCTATCGCTGTTCAGAGGATAACAACATTGAAGAGTACTTCAGCGACTTCGATGAGTTCTGAGGCATGCGATCCCCCAGTCATGTGCCAGTGGAAGCTGAAGACGGAGTTGCTTCGTCTAGTTACCGTTTGTTCGCTTAAAGGACCTTCGAGTCCACCGTCTGAGTGTAATAAAAAGATAATGTAATGGTTTAACTCTTGTATGATTTGAATACTGTTTATGGATATTTCACTCATGACGTCTATCATATGTGTGTAATTTGATCCTGGCGCACATATGAGATGCATTTGATTTCTCTTCGGAAATCAGGTGTGACAGAGTGGTATCAGAGCAGTAATGACTGTAGGATGCAACCTTATGTTAGAAATGGTCGAAAAGTAAGGATTCATGTTCTAGAAAGCCTGTCATGTTTCAAAATTAACATATTTTTGTATAAAAATCTAATTTATTCTTTGTTTCTCGTTAAAACACATCTTTTTGTTTTGATCTATACTAAGTTTGGTTCTTGTTCTATCAGCTGGATCCCCACCACCAGTGTTATCTAATAAAGTTCTTAGATTGCCTACCCGTTATAAATTCGATAGAAACGTTCCTGCGAGGACGATCGTTGTGTTAATGCTTGATGTTTGAACACATGTTTGATTTGGAGTTTTTGTTTGTGTGAGTTGTATTGTGGAGTGATAACCACAAATGCAACAAGAAATAAATTGTTAGGTCGATAAAGATAGTTTGGGTCCAAATCTGGGTTATCTTTTTCTTTATCTATCATACAAGATGGTTGGAGTAAAATCTCTTTGCACAACTCTTTGACACATAATCATATCCTGAGCTACAGAACTCTATTTGATGTAAAATCAGTTGGGTTAGTTCACAAGTTTTATCAGTGAATTTCCGTAAAAAAAATTCAGCTCTGAGGGATAAGTATTTATGGGGATATATACAAAATAATGGAGCTATCAGAATCTATCTTAGTTTTGAAATACATGCTGCTTCATCTTTTCGAGTTTATCTCTTTATGCATCAGTTCAATGTTCTTGTCTGAAATAATTTCTCTAACAATCAGATGGTACAAACCAGGCCAGGAGGAGGTCAAGACGTTCCACCTATTGTCCGTGCTCACATAGCCAATCAACAAGCGCAAGCATCACCACCTCCACCCCCACCGCTTAACCAAATGGATCCTGCCATGCTGCAATTCATTGCCGCCCAAACCCAACTGCTACAAAACCTCACTGCCACCATCCAGAACCTACAAGCTCACTGCCAGGTCGACAAGGCCCTGCTGTCTACTAGGCCGCCTCAGCCTACACGGCGGGTTTACACCGACGGCTCCGTGCTTAATGGCTCTACTGCCCGTTGGCGGCCTCCTGACCATGATTACAACTCCTCCTCGAGGTCGCTAAGGCTCCACTGCCTCCTAGGTCACCTAGACCTACAATTTTCAGGTTGACGACCTGCGTTGTGCCACTGCATAACGGCCGTGTTGATCCAGGTTGACACAGACTATCTGTCGCTTCTTAAGGCCTCCTGAAGGTCAGCGTGCTAACATAGCCCCGCTGGGACCTTGGTAGCCATACCATTGCCGCCTGGACGCCCCTGCATCTACTTGGGACACCGCATTCGTCATGCAAATATATATATATATATACAACTTCATAAGCTACAAGGATTCTGGCCCTTGGCCAGTTACAAGATACAAAGACATTAATGGCCCTGAGCTACCCTACATAAGGTCTGCGACGCAGTCTACACTAATAAGGCGCGTCACAAGTTTTCTCCTAGCTCCAGGACCTGGTTGAAGACCTCTACAGCCACTGTAGAGATGGCTACCACACAACCACCTCTACTCGAGCCCCAATAGATTTCCTGTGGTGTCCAGCATCAAGTCTGAGCTTCACCACAAGATTCCAAATGGAACCAGCATCATCACGGGCCTTTCCGGGTGGAGCGTCGTGTTCTCCAGCATCACATCAGGCCTCAGCGTGTGCGGCCTGGCGATGCATGTACTGCTCCATGCTCCACCTGGATTCCTCGGTGGGCCCGGGAGAAGAGGCTGATCGAGTTCTTCCGTCTTCGCAAGCATTCTTCTAGCTCCAAGCATGGACGGCACTAGCTCTATGCTCTGGTGGACGGACACAAGTCCATAAGATGGAAAAATTACAACTCAGCATCGCCATGGTTTCCTCAAGTGGCTAGGGTGCTTCACCCCATGGAGCGGGTACCTATTTATACCCGCAGCATTTGGCTTTTGATCCTATCTGCAAGCCTCCTTGCGTGGTGTCCTTATCCTCAAGGTCACTATACCCGCGTGAAGAACAAGGTTACTATTCGTCTGTGGGAAACATTGGCACGCTTTTCCCCTACCTGACTGCCTCTGGCGCCTTTTGTTTCTTGCGAGTGGACAACGACATGTGCTTCGCATGGGAGCCAGCTCTGTGACCGTACAGTGGGCTTGTGACTCAGGTCACGACAACCTTTGGTGCTCAGCATCATCGACGAGATTCCTGAGGTTTTGTCTTATTGGATTGATTCATCAGAGCACGACTCTGTTTCCTAAGCAGAAGGCCGTAGGTTCGTTCTTTTTTCTTCTTCTTCGGAGCATCAAACCAGCCATTCTAGTCACTTTACTACTCGGGGGCTACTACACTAGTGCGTCTTGCGACACCCTATCCCCCCTCGGTCGCCTCGACCTACTGGAAGACTGCTTCCACTATTCCTCGGCTCGACCTACCTATGGTTGGCATGGCGACCTTCCTGAAGGTCGTAGAAGCTACTTTTTGTGTCCTGACTCAGGTCAAGTCGGCGGTCTTCAAGATTAACGCCTTGCCTCCACTTCGACCTTCTGGCCTTACATTCCAAGAGCTCGATGTTCGTCTTCGTGTGTGAATTGGAGGGGGTTTTCTTTTTTGGATCCCCGTGCACCCTACATGACCTCGCCGGTGCCGCGCCTTCGCCAATCTTCGACACGACTTCGCCTCGGCTGCTACGCCTACACGTCGATCGGGGGCTTGAGAGACATGGGTACCCATGGGTCCCCACCGGCCAGTGTCCCAGAGGTCCCTGACAAGTGGACCCGACCTTCCAGAAGCCCCGCCGACCTGCAAGTGGGCCCAACGACCTTATCCACAACTCCGACGACTCCGGGTGACCTTATCAAGATCCCAGAAGATCCGCAACACTTGGCGTGCAAGCCAAGGCTCTAGGACGCGACGCGCCGCCGCCTATAGGTCTGAGTATCATGGATACTCCTTGTAATCCGGAAGATAGCTTCCCAAAATTGTAACCGACCCGAACATGGGTCCACCGACCTTGAATGGAAACCCTAGCCTGTCCTCCCCATATAAGGCGGCCTAGGGCTCCATTCAAGGAGACCTTCATCTTCCTTGCATAATCCACCACCACAACTGGACGTAGGGTTTTACTCTCCGGAGGCCTGAACCAGTCTAAACCCTTGTGCCTTTATCTTCTTCGCCATACTCGCCCCGTTCCGAGTTCACCATGTGGACTACCACATACGCTCTTAGTTTCCGATCCTCTCCTTAACCTGCAAACTACTTGGGTAGCCCCTTAGCGGATCTGTCCAGGTCTCACCCCCTGACAGCCACTGATCTCGCGGCAGTCGGGTTGTCATCGCGAGCGGCACGCGAACGGTGCATAGGCTCCGGTGTGGCAACCGGCATGCGCTGTGGACAAACAGGTGCCGCAGTTTGGCTTGTTCGGGCACGACGGGTGCAAGTCGCTGGCGAGCTGGACTGGCAACCGGAGATGTCACCTCGTTTTTACTGATGTGAGCTCTGTAGCCTTGCTTGGAAGCATTTGCATTTGCTTGACTTTTCTGTCATAGCGGGCGTCCGTGGTGAACAAATGCACAATTATAGGACATCAAACAATGGGCTTCACAATTATAGGACTCCAATTGTCCACTTCGCTAAAACGACCCTTTCTGCCTTTGCTTTTTTAAGACATGCAAAGCACATTTTTCATTAAGAGAAGAGAGAACAAGGCCAACCGAAAAAAGAAAAGCAACATATAGACGTAGGAGCAGAAAAATTACAATGGCCTCAGAGGTTGCACGCCAAGAAGGCGGGCAATAGGATGGAAGCCCGCACGCGTCCAAGCCTTGATCTCCTCCAAGGTTGCTTGCGCAAGTGCGACCGGCATGAGTGCCTCCCTGTCGTGAACGTGCCTGTTGCGCTCCTTGCAAAGCGACCAAGCGACCAACCTAACGAAGGCATCGAAACCTTTCCTCTGAGCCTTAACGACTAGCTTCCGAGCGAAGCACCACCAAGCAGTAAGGTTCTGGGGGCGGTCCGGGGTGAGATCTTGCAGTCGACTGTAGACACAGTCAACAAGGAGATGGTCCAGCGTTTCGACCTCCTGTGTGCAGAGGGCACAAGTATCAGTCCTTTAGGCCATGTCGGTGAAGCTTGTCAGACGTCCAACAATGACCGTGTAAAACCAACCATGCAAAAACTTGCCCTTCCCAGGCATCTGGATCTTCCAAATTTGGCGGGCTCCCAAGATATCGATGCGACCAAGGAAGAGTACGGAGTAGGCGGATGCCGAAGAGTATTGACCGTCGGGCGACCATTTCCAGACAAATTTGTCGGTCTCCGACGTCAACCTCTCATCACGAACAAGGTCCCAGACAGTAAGGTATTATAGGAGAACCTGTACTGTCCGAGCATGCGTAATATCTACGACCCATCGTAAACTCCGATCCCGAGGTCCAGCAGTAAGACCTCCTTCACCGTGCGAGAGCCTCTGATCCTTGAGGAGACGGCAGCCTGAAGGTTTGGGGCCAAGTGCTTGATAGAGCAACCGGTGAGCCAGTTATCCTCCCAAAACAGAGCTCGGGCGCCATCCCCAACCGAAAAAAGCCTACGCGGTACGATGAACCGGGAACCGGAATGTCGCCCACGTCATGTCCAGGTCAGTACGCACCAACTAAAGCCACCGAAGACGTAGGGCCGCCCCAAAAGTGCGGAGGTCAGGCAAGCCAAAGCCGCCGAAGCGCGTCGGGCAGGAGACGTTCACTCAAGCCACCCAACATCATCCACTAGAGGCAACCTCGGTACCACACCAAAGGAATCCTCGGATGAGCGTTTCAACGGCTTTCAGCGCCCAGGGTGCAATGGCGATTGCCATGGAGATATGCATCAGGATGGCTGAGAAGGTGGATTTAGCTAGGATCAGACGACCACTTCGACTCAACAGTCTCTCCTGCCAAGGTTGATCTCGCTAAAGCTTTCGACTCGGTCGGGTGGATCTTTCTTTTGGCAGCTTCCGACTAGACAGTGACCAAGTCGTACTGAGGACATATTTCAAGTTGTCATCGATAAGTCGACCTTTGATAAAAGCGCTTTGGTTTGGAGAGATGAGGGCGGGGAGGTGGGTGGTGAAGCGGTTAGTCGCGGGTTTGGAGAAATTTTCCCAAAGCTGTGGATAAGGCTAATCGGGCAGTAATCAGAGAGGGAGTCTGGGTTCGGTTTTTTGGGGATTAGGGTGAGGAGGGCACCATTAAGGTGGTGGAAGCTACGACAATCCATATCAGAGATAGCGTTAAAAGCCCGAAGGATGTCCCCTCAAATGATCGACCAGCATGACTGGTAGAAGCGACCAGTAAACCCATCGGGACCGGGGGCTTTGTCCAGAGGTAACTCTTTGATGACCTCCCAAATTTCAGCCTCAGTGAAGGGCTGGCCGAGATCCTGTAGGTCTAGCCTCAGAAGTCCAAGCTCCTCGAAGTTAAGAGCACAAGAGCACTCATGGCCAACCCCCAAAATCCCATCAAAATACATGAAGGCTGCGGCGGCCTTCTCGTCTTCGCGAGTGAGGGTGCGACCATCTACTAGAAGAGAAGGGATGTAGTTTTCCTCCTGCGGTGGTTAGCATGGAGGTGGAAGAGCTTGGTATAGGCGTCTCCTTCGCGAAGCCACCTCAAACTAGACTTCTGTCTGGTGATCGTGTGCTGTAGAGAAGTGAGGCTGAGGTAGCGGAGTTTGAGAAAACACCTCAAGGCGAGATCCTCCGCGGAAAGCGACCTGGACTCCTGCGCGACCTCTAGACGAAAGATGACCTCTTTATCGACCTGTATCTGCAACTGAATGTTGTCGATAGCTTTTGCACTCCCTTCTACCTTCTGCATCTTTTGATCTTTTGATGACCTCTTTAGCGACATGGACTCCCTTCTGCCTTTTGCATCTTTTGATCGATCCTATCTTTTCATCTCCTAATGTTTCACCTTTTCGAGATCTCTCGTACGCTGCCACCGCTGTTCCTCCTTCCCGGCAGTACCGATCCTCCTTCCCTCCCCACATCACCGTTCCCTTAGCAACCTCCACTCCCATGGATGCAGTGCCGCAACTCGAAGATGATGATGGACGCTCGATCGCCATGGACGGCCAAGCAATCCAAGCCCCGACGGCCTCTGCCCTAGTGGCTCGGGGTCATGGTCTAGCCGCGTGGCGCCTGGTGGCCTGGCCGCGGTGCCTAGTGGTGTGGCTGCGGCAGCCGATGGCCATGTACAACTGATAGTGGAGGCCCCTACTGACACCACTTTTGCTCTAGCCCTAGCAAGAACATTGCTGCCCACCGTTCCTCCTTGGGTAGTAGAATACAACCTTCCTATTCGTGAAGTGCAAAGGTAATAATGGTTGCACTATATTTTTGTTTTTCGTACCATGATTGTAGTAGACAGTAGTAAAACTTGATTTTTCTTGTTTAGATCCCAAGTAGATCATGTGGAAAATATGGAAAGAGTTGATTGGGGTAGCATACAAATAGTGGAGACACGTGATGATGAAGGTCGTATTGCCGTTTTGAGCGAGGATCGGATGTGTTTGATTTTAGGCTTGACACAGGAGGACACAACAAATATACCTGCATAGGGCCTTGATTGCCAAATGGATGAACATGGGCAAAATAATGATGGTGTTGCCATTCCTACCAGTGATGACATACCAGGTGAGATGGCCATTTCATATGATAAGAACAACCCACCAATGGATTTAGGAATAGTGTACCCAACAATGGAGGAGTTCAAGATGGCAGTGCGACAATTTGCCATCAATAAAGAATTTGATTTAGGAACAGAGAAGCCATGTAAGACAAGATATAGGGCTTTCTACAAGTTCAAGGATGAAGATTGCCCTTGCCCTTGGATGATAAATGGCACCAAACACAAAGGACAAAGCATTGTGGAGGTGAATATTTTTTTCTTTCATTAATTATACTTTTATGTAAATTAATATGAATCTCATTCATTTTTTATTCTATAGGTAACCGTATTAGTCGATAACTATCACACCCTGAAATTTCCAAATGTCAGTATGTGAATAGAAAGAAAAATTAAACAACAATTTTCTCATAATTTTAAAATTTTGACAACAATTATTTTATTTACAGGAAATATAGTATAGGAAAAAGTTGTTGATTATCATTTTGAATTAAATAAAGTGATTATGTGAGTGTTGCATTCATGCCGATGCATCTTGGTGTTTGTGGAGTGCAAAAGGTTTTAAAATGCATTTAGATGCTAACTAAACCCTTTTGAGAATTTTTCAGCTTTTTCTAGACTCTATTCTCACTTTCCTTGAGCTTATCATACAAAACAATATTAGCGCTCCCCACTAAGGAATTCTCTCAATCCTCAATGCGTCACATCATCCTCCACCAACGCGCCACGTCATCCTCCACTAAGCACCCCACAAAGATGCATTGATTGCTAATTATCGCAAAGCGCCAAGTCATCCTCCACTAAGCACCCCCACCAAGATGCATTGATTGCTAATTCTATATCTATATTAAACTATATACTTTCTCGCGTATGGTGCAGCCACATCATCTTAATTGTTTGCACTGTCCAATCTAAAAAATCTATATATCTATCTATATTAAAGTATATACAGACATTTGATTTCTATTTCTCTCAATATGTAAGAATACGAAATCATCTTAGTGTGTCTGCTTCCAAATTTTACTTTAGTATTTTTATTTTCAAATTTCACCAAAAGCATCCCGCAGCAACGCGCGGGTATCACCTAGTTCTATTTATTAGAAGGCTCTAAAATGTTTTACATGAGTTCCAAGTAATTTATTTGGATTGTTCTTGTCTCAATCCATCTCTAGGAATTTTGGGAATTTTCTGTGCCTTAAAACACTTTCTACACTTTTTTGGAAATTCATCGAAAATAATTTCGGAAAATAAATATAAACCCTATCCTTTCGGTTTGGACCGAGCCCGAAGGCCCGACCCACTCAGGCCCGCTCCAGCCGCGAGGCCCATCTGGGTCAAGCTGCTGGCCGCCGCCAGCGCCCATGGCTAGCACGGCTAGGACGCCACCACCGCCGGTAAGATTTTTTCAAAATGGCCATTCGCGAAAACTATTTTTACAAATGAACATCTGGGGAAACTATTTCTGAAAATGGACCCGAAGCTCGACCCTAGGGGTATGAGGGCCGAGGTAAAACAGCTCGGCCCTAAGGGTTCTAGCGTCGACCTCCGACACGTCAGTGCCAAGCTGGCGCCTCCTGCCTGCATGGCAGGGAGCTCAGCCCACAGGCCTTTAGCGCCGAGCCACAGACCTCGGCGCCGCCGCCTCTGGCGCCGAGGAAGTCGGCCGAGCCCCCTTCTTCCTCCTCCCTCCCTCCATTTCTTCCATGGCCTGGACGCCACCGCCCCCACCTCGCGCTCAAGTTAGGGTTTCAGGGGCCTGCAGCCGCCCGGACGCACCGGGCGCGGTCTCCTCGTCACCGCACGTCGCCCCGGTTTCCTCACCACAGCACAGTCTCCAAGCCACAGCCACCGCCTAGGATTTCTAGGGTTTCGCCGCCGCCTAGTGTTTCGGACGTGGAAGAATGGAGGGAGGGAGGAGGAAGAAGGGGGCTCGGCCGGGGTTAAGTTCCCAGACCTCGGCGCCAGAGACGGCGACGCCGAGGTCTATGGCTCGGCGCTAAAGGTCTGAGCGCTGAGCTCCCTGCTCCAGACCTCGGCGTTGACGTGGTGGAGGTCGGCGCTAGAGCCCTTAGGGCCGAGCTGTTTTACCTCAGCCCTCGTACCCCTGGGGCCGAGCTTCGGGTCCATTTTCAGAAATAGTTTACCCAGGGATCCATTTGTAAAAATAGTTTTCACAAAGGGCTAGTTTGAAAAAATCAAACGCCACCGCCGGCCTTGGCGTGCGTGCCAAGCTGCGGGGGCCACCTCTACGTTGATTAAGGCCTATAGAAACATACTCTAAGCTGCACCGGAACATAAGGTAATAGCTTGCTCTTATCTCAAGTAATGATATTCGTTAACCAATGCAGGCTATTTGGAGTCTATAATAATCAGGAAAACCGTCCTAGTTCATTTTTTATTTAATATAGATGCAGCGAGTTGTCATTGTGATTTATCTGTTGTTTCATCAAGTTGGATGGTAAATCCACCTGTAAATTTCCCTCCACATATTTTTAGTTAATTAGTTGCGAAAAACTCTGTGTTAACTCATACTGTAGTTGTTTCTCCATTTCTGTGGTGTTTATGCATCAACTATTTTTTTGGGTAGCACAAGGATGCATGAAGAGCCCAGTGGATGAAAATATAAAAATTTGAACAGTTCATAGCTGAAAATAAGTGCACGCCATTATATTTTCCCTTGTAAAAAATGTGGATTTCAGTTGCTCATTGGGCCAGTTCACCCCCATTGGAGGAGGGCAGGGCATATTTTCTCACTTATTTTATTTTGGAAAATAGAAACTTCTAACTCTCATAATCTCATTGCTTGATGTTATCTGTCTTGAGGTACCTGACTGTCATGAGAGATGATAATATACATGGATTATTCATTCTACTCACAAATGTAACTGTGCTGTTGGGCAACCCATCAACCTGTGTGTGGTGTTGTTGTACCTTGTTCTGATTAATGTTTAGCATGCTTATGTACATCTAATTCTAAAGTTCAATAAAATGTAAGTGTGCCCTGTTGGGCAACCAATCAACCTGAACTGAAACTCTAGCTATTTTGAACCTGATATTTGCATATTGTTTGCCTGGATAACTGTATAATGCAGTAGTGGTCAGTATCTTACCAACATGGCCTTCTATATTCTTTAGTCGTTACCATTCAACACATTTTACAACAGCACAATTTTTTTATGATCTATAGTGTTGCTTGAGCTAGCAGCCTAGCATCCTACTTGATAATGTCACTGATGTTACATGCTTTTTTTGCTGCAGTTGTCTACTCTCTTCCTCTCTCCAAATGAAAATCAAGCCCATTGTCTCCACTTCGCTTGATGAATACAAATTCTATTTCAGTTGGACTGCCTTAAGTTATCTACTTTCTTGATATAATGTTGTTGAGATTTAAACTTCCAAGTTGTTTTCAACTATTTTTTGTTCATCGGGATTCATATGTCTATCTTTAAACATCTGGTGTGTGACTTATGTGGCTGGGCTGTTTGTATATAAAATGTGTTTAGCATGTTCTACATGTTGCTTGTTGAGTGCTGCTTTTAATTATTTTTGTATGTTGAGGATTAGACCTGAAACTAGAATCTTGAAAACAAGGTATATTCCAAGATGTTATGTATTGCTGCTAGATTTTTTTTCTTGATTTTTTGAGTTTTCAAATTTTCATGTGTCTTGGCTTGTTAATTTGCTGGTAGCAAATGCTCCTGAATGCCACATGTGTCGGACGGGAAGCAAGTTTTCATGTGCCTGCAGACATTTTTCTATGTATTTTGCCAACACCTTCCTAATTTCCCGGTGCTTTTTTTCCTTTGCTACCAAACAGCAACAGGGTAGAGGGGCCGCGGGTGCTGGGATATCATGGGGGAATCTACTTCCCACGAAAATCCCTGTCGGCCCTCCCCTTCCCCGGGCCATCTTCCCCTTGCTGCCAAAGAAGGCCTAAAAGCGCGCCACCGATGCCCCGCGCGCCTCCTGCAACCGCCTTGCCCTTCCTCGCCCCTGCTCAGCGCAGCGCTACCGCCAGGATCCGCGGAGCCGAGCGAAGCGCCGCCGTCCGCAGCTCTGATTCGCTGCATCCCGATGCCACCAGAGTAAGGGAGCTCCCCCACGAGCTTCCTCGTGCCGCGCCGAAGCCACCACGCTTCTCCCTGTCGTTGGAGGCCCATCGAAGCACCACCATCAGAGCCCCATGCCACCGCCGCACGCTGGCCGTCGAGTACCGCCTCCACCCTCTCCCAGAGCAAGCCAACGACACCACTAGGACGCCCTCAACAAGTCGCATCCAGGGAGCTCCTTCCCATCGTCGGAGGGCCAGCAGAGCGCCGCCGCCTAAGGAGACCGGAACCGCAGGTCACTGCCTCCTCTGCCCTTCACCTAAATCCGGGCACCTCTGCCCGTACCTGCCGCTGGTGAGCACCTCCACGAGATCCCCTCCATCTTCTTTACCTCCTGCGCCAGCCACCCGAGACCCTAGGCCACCGGAACACCGTCGATTTTGGCCACCAGTGCCGCCGCCCACCTTGAACAAAGGAAGAAGAAGAGCCTGTTCAGCTGGCCGTTTCTCGACTTATTTCGGCTTATTTCCTCTCACACAACACTATTCAATCTACCATCCAAATACTATTCTTCGTACCAGCCGAACAGGCTTGAAGGTCTTGCATGTTTTGCAATTAGGGCCCTCACAATCTTTTAATCTTTAGTTGTTCTCCTTATGTCTTAGTAGATCTGCAGAAACCCCCCTGTTTAGATTAGTTTCCTACAACCAGATCCAAGCCATGCTCTTTTGCAGATCTAACCCTGAGGTTTACCTTTTCTGCGAGTACTATTTTACGAGTCTTGCAGATCTTCTCTGTTAGCCCCTGAAATTTACAGATATCACATCTATGCCCTTCCATCTTGTTTATCTCATAAGTTCTTTGTTTTAGCTCCGATCTCATCCGTTCAAGTTGCGTTAGATTCATAATAAACTAAAGTACACGTTAGTAGTGAGTTTTCTTGATGCATGTTTTCTGAAAATTATTATGATATTAATTTTTGTTAATGCTTATTAAACATGCCTTTTCTAAATAAAAGTAATATAGTGTTATACACCGTTTTTCATTATCAATTTTAATTTGATTAATGATTACTTCATATGCTTTTATTAAATAAAATCTAATTAGAGCTACACCTTGGTTTTTTCATAAACCAAATGTTAATTTATTTAATCATTAATTAACTTTTCTAATTAAAAGTTGCTTAGGCTTTTACACCGGCTTTTGTAATAAATATTAACTTGATTAATGCCAACACAAATGTGTTTCAAGTATAACTTGGTTAGTTCTATACGAATCATAAGGTTGTACGCTTAGATCTTTTCACCTAAGTTGTTTATCAAATTAATGTTTACTTGGTATAATTTATACATGAACATTTATAAATAAAATTTGACTAAGTTCTTTACTTCGGTCTTTGCAAATAAAATATAATTTACATCAATTCCAACCTAGGGTATTTCCTTTCTGAAATATCCTTTACATTTGCTTTGTTAATTAAAATGAACCTAATCTTATAGTCTTTTATGTTCTCATATATGCAAATCGATCGTTAGACGTTCTTTATCAAGCTTTATCTCGGTGTGACTCGTTCTAGGTCTTTCCGGTCCTAGTTCTTGGTCAAACCTTCCACAACCATCTCTTTAGAGCTAATCTTTTTATCAGTTTCCTTTGCCAGCTAGTTCAGTTTGTCTTCATCTAAACGTTATCCCTTCAGCCTAGTTCTGTTTGTAGAGTAGTTCTCCTAAAACCTAGCCTAAGGTTTGCATATACGTATAGTTCGTTTCTACCGTTCCTGTTTGTCTCACCTTAACATATACGTTAGCATGTGTATCACATGTTAGTTGTTTTTAACATCAAAGTTGTATGTTAATCTTGACTAATTCTATTTAATTAGTTTTCCAAAAAGAAGTGATTAGATTCTATCTCGATTTTCATAAGCTAAGATTTAATTGGTTAATTCATACTCATAACCAGTTGTTCCAAATAAAAATTGTCTAGTGTTGAACATCGGTTTTATAATAAAATTAATGTGCTTAATGATTTTATAATTATCTTTTCAATACTAACATGTTTAGTAGAACACGAATCATAAAGTTGTTCGGTTAGATGTCTTTACATGCTTTTTGTTTCTAAAGTTAATTGTTAATTTGGCATAACTTCTAATTTAATATTTACAAATAAATTTTGATTAAGTTTATCGTGTTTTCAATGATCAGATATAACTTGATTGATTACAAATGGGTATTTCTCTGAAATAACCTTTACACATGATTTTTCTAATTTAAATATATGAAGCACTTAGTTTCTTGATGTTTCATAATAATATCTCGATAGCTTTATCTTTTCAACTGTAGTTTCATTTTTAGTGTTTCTTTCGCTCGTGTGTAACCTTAGATTCGAGCATATCCTTTAGTACGCTCTTTTAAAGCTTTTTCTTTTGATTGATGTATTGTTCTTAGTTTGCTTGTTTGTTTGCTTTGTATGCTCGCGCCTGATGATTGATGTGAGTAGAACATGGCTCGAGAGCTTTGAAGAGCATGAAGATGAATTATTCTGAGCAGCAACATTACTCTGGTTAAAGGAGTGTGTCCTTGTTCTTTTGTCCCAATAATTATACTTAATCATCATTGCATATGCCTTGCATTTAATTTGTTGGGTCTTATTAAGGTTTATCTTAGTCTTTATTATCATTCCTTGTCAACATGGGTTTATCTTTCTGTTGGGTAGCTACGCTTAGCTGCTATACTTTGGGTTATAGTTGTTTTTAATGAACATTAATGATTAACTCGATTCACTTTTATGCTATATACCTCTGGTTAATACAAGATCACAATGCTTAATTGGAACATGGAGAACCACCCAGGACAACAGTGCAACCACAAGATATATGGCTCTGTCTTGGCTAATTAATTAGAAACCTTAGTGTGTGGTATGCTTTACTTGAAAGGGGTGAGGTGGTGACAGTAGATGGTGTATAGCCCGACCCTCAACCTGAACTGCTCTATGGTAGCTTCGCAGTTTGAGAGAGGGTTATGCATTGCACTGATCATGTAACCTAGCGAGCAGCCTACAGTAGGGAGTCTTTGTAAAGGCCTCATAGTGGATCCCTAGCCACTCACCAAAGGAAGTGTTTAAGGGCTTTACAAACCCGAGCGACATGGGAAACACGACTTGTGGGTAAAGATGTGCCACTTCTGCAGAGTGTAAAATAATCGATTAGCTATGCTCACAGTCACGAGCAGCCTGGACCCTCACATGATAATTGAACTTGAAGATGGACTTAAATTGTGGTTTTTGGTTATGCTTGCCATATGCTTATGGTGTGTCTCTATGTTTATGTTAATTGTGGGTTGATATATATTTATATCTTAGTAATCAGGTGCTAATAAAATTTGACCAACTAAAATTGCTTAATGCAATCAACTTCTCAACCTTTCTTTGATTAAGCCTTTGCATTCATAATTTCCTCACACTTGCTGAGTATGACATGTGCTCACCCTTGCTATAAACAATGTTGCTCAGAAAGAGAAAGCTGCTATGAAGTTGTTGTGAAGATGTTGCTGGTGCTAGGCATACGCAACCCCTAGTCGACTGCCTGTGATGTTTGGATCCTTCATTTCTAGGATTTAGCATAATACTATGATAATCTTTCTATTTCTTTATGATATTGTTTCTGTTATTCACTTATGTCAACTATATCCTGGCATACATATAGATATGCACTTGGTTTGCTTTTTAAAAATCAGGTGTGACAATAACCATACATGTGTGTCTAGCATGAGGCATATAACCAAAACTCCAAATCTGAAGTGGGTAGCTAGCAAGACTCTGAGTATCCTAAGAGATGATCCATATATTGGTGCTAGGGAATTACAAAAGAAGTTGTAGATAGATCACAAGTGTCAAATTGCATATGACACTGTATGGCGGGGGTAAAGAAAGAGCTCTTGAGGAGGTTTATGGCAAATGGGAAGAGATCTTGGAGCTGTTGTCTAGGTGGAAGGCTGAGGTAATGAAGCGGTGCCCCGGGATTGTCATTGAGATTGACATACTTGAGGTGGATGGTCAAGTATATATCCACCTTTTTTCTGTGCTCTTAAAACCATGCATTGATGGTTTCTTGGAGGGATGTAAGCCTCATCTGAGCATTGATGGTACATCACTTAATGAAATGTGGAATGGTCATTTGGCCGTAATTGTAGCAGTTGATGGTCATAATTGGATGCATCCACTCTCTTACGGCTTCATAGCTTTTGAAGATACAAAAAAAACTGGACTATGGAACAATTAAAGAAGGCAATATGTGATCCTCCACTCCTTGTTGTTTTGTTCTGATGCTTGCAAGGGCTTGGAGAATGCAATGAAGAATGTATTCCCAAATGCAGAGCAAAGAGAATGCTTTCGTCATCTTGTCAAATTTTTCTAGAAGAAGTATAGAGGGTTTGGCCAGATATATCCTGCAGCAAGGGCTTATAGCGAAAATATATTCTATTAAAATATAGCAAAAATGGTAAGTTAATTAACAGAAGCAGTTAAATGGTTACATACCAATCATAAGCTATTATGGTATCCAGAAATAAAGTTGGACTGCATAACTAGTAATATTGTTGAGTCATTTAATAATTGGATTAGAGGCCATAAAGACCTACCTCTTGCTAACCTTGCTGATAAGATTAGAGAAATGATTATGGTACTTTGGAACAAGAGAAGAAATATTGCATATAGGCTACCTGAAAGCAGGATACTTCCAGCTATTATGCAGCAGCTTAAGACAAATACTAGAGGATTGGGACACTTGAAAATTGTACCATGTTCTAATTGGAGTGCAGAGGTGTGGGACCATATCAGCGGAGTTGAGAGGCATATTGTGAAGTTACACCAAAGGACATGTACTTGTCTTGAATGGTAACACACTGGTAAGTTGTGCCAACATGTATTGGCGTATGTAACCTGCCAACGGGGAGTTGACCTTGAACAGTTTGTGCACGACTATTACCCGGTGAATAATTTAGGGCCGCTTATGGTAGAGAGATTGAGCCAATGACAGACAAAACACAATGGCCAAAGCCCACAGTTGATCTACCATTTTTAGTTGGTGCACCTCTTGCTAAATTACCTGTTGGAAGACGAAGGAAACTAAGATACAAGGGATGGATGGAAGGTGGCCACAAGAAGAAAGGTTCCAAAGAGGGTGAAAGTACCAACGAGGGTGATGGACTGATGGTCAGCAAGAAGATACTGCTCCCACAAATGAAAAGGGAAAGAAGATGATCAGAGGACCTATGACTTGCAGGAAATGCGGAGAAAAAGGTGACAGGCAAGATAGTGCCAAGTGTATACTCAATTGGACATCAAAAAGAGGTAAGAACAGATTTTATTTACAAAGAAATTTGAATGAAAATGTCAATATTTATTTTTTGATTACTTATAGGAAGCGTAGGCAACCTAGGAAGAATGTTACAAAAGCTACGCCGCAGAACCTAGCACCCTACGAAGGCCGACTAGAGAAGAAATCCTACAAGATAGTCCAGGAAGGGTCGCTAGAAGGTAAGAAACAATCAAACATTTATCGTACATTAATTCTTTCCATGCATCTAATTGTCGTATCGTATTGGCAAAATAGCCATTTTGGTCCCTGAACTTTGCGCCGAGAGTCAACTTCGCCCCTGAACTTTCAAATTGGCCAATTTAGTCCTCAAACTTTTATTTTTGGATCAAATCCGTCCTTGTGTTGATACGGTGCTTTATATTAGCATAAGATAAATGCAAAATACCCCTTTTACCCTTAGCTCATGTAGGTCAAACATATATGTGCTCATACTCCCTTAATATACACACACAACAATATATTTTGTTAACTAACACAAAATATAGTTTCTAAAAAGTGTATTTGCTTGTACTAGCTTTTTAAAGTCATTCGTTCAAATTTGATAGATAAATTGTATGTACTCAAACATGTATTTACCTTTAGTATATATAAAACTTCAAGGGTAAAATAGACTTTTATATTAGTTTTATTTTAATATGGAGCCTCATATAAGCATGAGTACGAGTTTGACCCAAAATAGAAAGTTCAGGGACTAAACTAGTCAATCCGAAAGCATATAGGGATGAAGTTGACTCTTGCTGCAAAGTTCAAGGACTAACATAGCTATTCTACCTATCGTATTTATGTGCAGACAACTTGTGATATTATTAGGAGAGGGCACATCTTCGCAAACCGACACCACTAGTCCCGTGAGGATGCCTACCAAAAAAAAAAGACGACTCCAAAGAGAAAGCTACACATTGGATGAACTTTTTCAGTTGTGATGATATGTAAACTCATGCTCTATTTCATATATGCTTGGATCTTGTTTCGAACCAAATTATGGTATTCTGAGATAGAACTTGTTTATGTTACAATCATGGTTTTACGAGATGAGCTCATTTATGCTAAATTTATGATTTTATATAGTACTTGTGATTGCCTATGGATCATCTTTGTTAGTGTACATGGTGGCCAGTCTTTCCCAGCCGGCGGCCAGCCAGCCAACCACGGACACGGACAGCCAGCCATAGCCAGATGCGGCACGTTCCTAAATCCTAACAGCAGAAGGGCAGAAGGACATAAACGCGTGCGAATAAATTTGTTAATCTCCTCGGTTCGTGGAGGGGTTCCACTTCCGCTGCTCTGCGCGGACACCACCATGAAGGACTTCGCCGGGCTGGGCCACCTGTTCGTGGCGTCCTTCCTGTTCTACTTCTCCTCCTTCATGGTGATCCCGGCGATCACCGACGTCACCATGGCGGCCGTCTGCCCCGGCCGCGACGAGTGCTCCGTCGCCATCTACCTCAGCGGCTTCCAAAGAGCGGTGAGCGACGGAGCAACCGCATGCTTTCACCGCCATTTTTGCCTCTGCTCCGTCGCCATCGCCATTATTCATGAACGGCGACTCTTGCAGGTCACCGGGCTGGGAGCGCTGGTGGTGACTCCGATCGTCGGGAACCTGTCGGACAGGTACGGCCGGAAGGCGCTCATGACGCTGCCGGTGACCATGGCCATCGTGCCGCTGTGTAAGTGGAGCTTCCAGGGCGTGATCTGCCCATCTTTTCTGATGAAATTCATACGGTGCCTGGGCCTTTGCCTTGATTTTGCGACGCTTTCACATAATCACATTTGCTCTGGCAGTTGTATTGGCGTGCAACCGCTCGGAGGTGTATTTCTACGTGTACTACGTGGCGAAGATCGTGGCCGGGATCTTCTGCGAGGGCACAATGCATTGCCTCTGCTTTGCTTACGTGGTAAGAACTCCGAACTGAAAGGTATCTATCGTGTATCGCAGAGAAACGTATAAAAAAGTCCTAAAAGAACTGCAGGTAGAACAAGCAAAGCTCGGAAAAAATCAATTTTAAAATACGATGAACTGAAATTGTTGCTACAGGGCCCACGAGTCAGTTAGACTTGACCAAGTCAAGTGTGTGGACGCAGGCGGACCACGTGGGGCCCAGCCGTCGCGCGGCGGCGTTCGGTCTATTCTCCGGCGTGTCGGCGGCCGGGTTCGTCTCGGGGACCGTGACGGCGCGCTTCCTCGCGACCTCTTCCACCTTCCAGGTCGCCGCTGCAGTCGCTACGGCGGCTGCGCTTTACCTTAGGGTTTTCCTACCGGACTCCGGCGGCACCTCCTGCGGTGACGAAGCCTGCGATCCGCTCCACCAGGCTTCATCCTGCACCTCTTCTTCCGCTTCATCCTCCGATGAAGAGCTCTCGCCGAGGCTGCCGCCGCAGAAGGGCGGGCTGCCGTCTATATCCGAAATGGTCGCGCTTCTGACTGGCAGGTGAAATTTTTATTTTTATTTATTTTTGTGAAAGTAGTGTATGAGTATGACATAAAAAAATCGTGATAGTGCCTTTTCTAAATGAGCTATTTCTTTCCAAATTAATTTGAATTTCGGAGTATTTTGCTGATGCTTGGTTTACTGCTCCCTGTAGTTTGGCCTTATCAGGGGCAGCAACCATCACTTTCTTTTACAGTCTAGGTGAACATGGACTTCAGACAGCATTGCTGGTATTTATTTATTTTTACCATGTGACAATCTGATATGGATTTCGATTAACATATGCGATTCATTTATAAGTTTGGAACCTTGAAGAAGTTTAGCATTCAGCAGATATGTGCAAATTTGTAGCATCTAGATCCTGGCCTTCGTGTTTGCAGGAGTTTATCAGAACTTTTGAATTGTATTTCCTTTTATCAATTGCACCCACTGGCCATCATTTATATGTTTTCAAACGCCATATATGCTTATCAATGGTCGGAATGTCGGGCCATTTTCAGTACTACCTGAAGGCACGATTTGGTTACAGCAAAGATGAGTTTGCTAATCTACTTCTAATTGTTGGTGCTGCTGGAATGCTATCACAGGTAATAAAACTAAATTAAAATAACTGTTATGTGATTGTAGAATTGCATCCTTAAGTTTCAGTCATGCTGAAGCAATAGCATTGAACTCCAATAGTATTCATTCGTTTCTTGAAGTACATTTGGCTTTCCTGAGACTTTAGACCATCTTTGCAGCTAACTGTAATGCCTATCTTGGCCCCAATTCTGGGTGAAGAGATACTGCTTATTGTCGGGCTGCTAGGTGGATGTACTCATGTAACAGTTTTTCACCAAGACCTTTATCTGATCCTAAATCAGCACATTTCTAAATTTCTTGGCTAAATGTATTATCATATATTGCAGGTTTTCTTGTATGGCATCGCATGGTCATACTGGGTACTTTATCTGCACTCGACAATTTCTTCATTTGGTCACATTTTTGTTTGTATTCATGTCTCAGTGACATGACCCATATGCTGGCTTTGTAGTTCAGCACTGCGTTCCAAGTTTTAATGTAACTAGTGACACTCATATGTTGAGCATCTTCAATCACCTCTTCCTGAGCTATTCTTAATCATCTTTCAGGTACCCTATCTGTCTGCAGCATTTGTAATTTTGAGTGTTTTTGTTCACCCATCGGTAAGCCACTGTTAGCTGATTATTTTTTTTATTCCGTACCTTATATGTGATTCCAAACAATCTTGATGATCATTTCAACTTTTATAGATAAGAACCAATGTATCAAAAAATGTCGCATCGTATGAGCAGGTAATTTGATTTCTTTCTTATAGCAGCGAACTTTAGATGCTGGCCTTGTATTACCTGAAAGTTGCCACTACTATATTTTGCTTATCAAAATTTTGTTCTGGCATGCCTTCTAGGGAATTGCTCAAGGATGTATATCTGGGATTAGTTCTTTTGGCAGCATACTAGGCCCCCTCATTTTCACTCCCTTGACTGGTAAAAGAATGCATTGTACCATCAAAGCAAGTATAACATGTATTGATTTAGCTAGTTATAGCTAGCACACAAGTCTCATAATACTTGCTTCCTTGTGCCAGCATGGTTCCTTTCTGAAACAGGGCCCTTCAACTTTAAAGGTTTCAGTATTTTGTGTGCCGGCTTGTGCACCGTAAGTCTTCAGCAGAAATATTTGGAGTTCTGTCCAGTGCAAATTTGACATTTTAGTACTAATGTATTGGAATATTTTGCAGCTCATTGCGTTTATTATCAGCTTGAGGATGCGTGGGGCTCAATCTAGTGCATGCAAGAAGATCACCGTTGAGCATGAGCAAGCATGACATAGTATAGTGCCGTCTACTGGGTTTTTCATTCTGTCCATGTATATAGATAGAAAAGGACTGGATGAAAGAAGGTAAACTCAAGCGCGCGCACACACACAAAAAAACCCAAAGATATGATGACAAAGTTCTGGAGAAACATGCTCGATATTGAATAGTTCCAGGGGAAGGAATTGTTCTATCAAGTATCAAATGGGGATTTATCCTTCACTGGAATGTTGCCATGCCGGTCAGTGTTGTAAATTTTGTGCTAGTTGTAAATTCAAATTGCTAGGCACAAAACAAGAATTTTTAATTAGAATTGTAGGGCCTTCCCCTGATTAGAGGGAGCCCTTCCAGAAATTCTCCTAACGGCCCGGTAGGGCCGCGGAGGGGGTTTGGAAATAGTTTTCAACCAGCAATTGACGCGCCTCGGTATAACCTCACTAGCTGCGTCATTGCCCCAAGCGCAAAGATGAGTTCCAACGATTGTCCACAGCCTCGTTTTATGTCCGCGACGAGGGCGCGTCACTGTTAATCCGGGCGATGTGGGACTAAACAAACAACCGCCCTACCAAAAATCCTATGTGCAGAACTCACGCCGATAGAGTTCCCATATTGGGCCTTTTGTCGCCTTGATTGATTTTATATGGGCCTCAAGGAGACCGATTTGCTTCTTTCGCTGGCCGGCCCGTCAGTCCATCTGGATTCTGCTGGACGGATTGGCAACGAAGGCTCCTCCCAAAAAAAAAAACAAAGAAAACCCTAGACGACCTGGGCTGAGCGCCGTGTGCGGGTCCCAGTTACGTATCAGAACAGATCGTTTTAGCGAGATGAACAGCACAAGCCTAGATCAGTCAACAGTTCATCAGACAACACAGGCCCCAGGGCACGCCACACCCGTGTTAATTAGCATCCCCCGAACTAGGGTTTCTTGTTCCTCTGGCGGCGACGCCGGAGTCCACCAAAAAAGTGTAGAGATCGAAGTGATCTCTCCACCCAAAAGTTGTGCCCGTGCTGCACTCTCCTCCGCAAGGAGTCTGAGGAGGTACGGGCCTTCGTTGCTCCTGCATGGCAGATCAATCTGCTAAGGAGAAGGGGAACGGTTTGGCAATGGAAGAGGAGGAGAGGAGGCCGAGTCTGGAGGAGCGCCTGGAGGGTCTGAAGCTGCAGGGGGAAGAAGAGGTGGACCTCAATCTATCGGGGGAATTTGAAGAGCTTGTGAAGGATGTTCGTTGGCTGGCCCTCTTTAGGGTTCATACGATGAAATCGTTCAGCCATGCAGCATTATTCAACCAACTAAGGAACGCTTGGGCAACGGCGAAAGAGGTGACGTTCAAGGTAAAAGGGGCTAATCTGTTTTTAGTTCAATTCCATTGTCTTGGAGATTGGTCGAGGGTGATGGATGGAAGGCCATGGCTGTTTAGAGGTGCTGCTGTTGTGATGAAAGAATATGATGGTTTTTCCAATGTCCACACTTGCAAGTTGGATAGAGTTCCAGTCTGGGCAAGAATCCAAGGTGTCCTGGAAGGTCTGATGAAGAAGAAGGAATTGGCGGAGAAGGTAGCGAAGAAGGTAGGAGATCCGATCAAGGTAGTTGTGAATGAGGGCAAGATCAACCCTACGTCATATCTGCGAGCTAGAGTTTGGCTTGATCTTAAAAAACCACTGGTGCGCATGGTACCAATTACACTCAAAGAGAGGATGAAGTATCTGGTGCAATATGAAAAGGTGCCAAATTTCTGTTATTTTTGTGGCTTCATGGGTCATGAGGTCACTGAATGTGGAGACGGAGTCCATACTGAGGATAGCTGTGAGTGGGGTGAATGGCTGCGTGTCCCTTTCTTGCCGGTGGTGAGGAGGGATGATCCACGGGGAGGAAGAGGCAGAGGTAGAGGTCGCGGAGGAGGACGAGGAAGAAGTGGAGGACGGGGATTTGGGCCTGATGATGAAAGAGAAGACATGGAAGTTGTCTCGGGAGATGAGGATGAGCCAAACAATCCTTTGTCAAATAAGTATACTGACATGGAGGACGAAGAAAGAGGGCGAGTAGCTATGCAGGTTAGCCTTCTGGAGAATTCATCCCAGACTGTTAGTGCTATTAGCCCTTTGAAGGAACAGGAGAAGAAAAGGCAAAGAACAAGCGGTGATGGGAAGGAAGATGGCTTGATAAATTCAAATACTAGATCGGCGCTCTCCTTTGAGGAGAGTGACCGGGCACAATGAAAATCTTAGCCTGGAACTGCCAGGGCCTTGCTAGTGCCCGGGCAGTGCGTGCGCTTCTGGATATCCAGAAGCGAGACACACCGGATGTGTTTTTTCTGTCTGAAACACATTTGGGTAAAGCTAAGGCAAAGAAGCTGATGAGGAGGTTGGGTTGTGACCATTACATCATCAATGAAAGTGATGGGCGGAGTGGGGGTTTGCTAATGCTGTGGAGGAAGGAGATTTCAATTCAATGCGAAAGTGTATCGCAATACTTCATAGATGTGGTGGTTAGAGGCGAGGAGGAGTGGAGATTGACAGGAATTTATGGGGAACCACGATGGGAGCACAAAAATCTGACCTGAGAGGCTTTGAGATCTCTACATAGCCGTCGATCGCTCCCTTGGCTGGCTGTTGGGGATTTCAATGAAATCTTGTACCACCATGAGAAGGAAGGAGGCCGAGTAAGACGACAAGCACAGCTGCAAGCTTTCCAAAATACTCTCATGGATTGCGAGCTAGCTGATATTGGTTACTCAGGTGATTTATTTACATGGCAGAGAGGAAGAATAAGAGAAAGGCTGGATAGAGGAGTGGCTAACACGCAATGGAACATTCTTTTTCCTAATGCGGAACTGGTTAATGGAGAGATGGTGAAATCTGATCACCGGCCTATTATCGTTAACACGATAGGAATGACTAGCCAATTCCCGCCTAGGGAGGGACCAAGGAGATTTGAAGCAAGATGGTTGAAGGAGGAGACAGTGGAAGAGATAGTGAGTACAGCATGGGCACGTGCATCGGCGATGGGGCATAACCCAAAACTGATGGCAAAGGTGAATGCTGTCCACTATGATATGCATGTCTGGGACCGAAATGTTTTGAAAAAACCAGCCCAACGCATGAAGAAGTTGAAGAGGGAGTTGGAAATTTTGCGGCGTGGACCGTCTACGGATGAAGCTATAGTTGATCAAAAGGAAATACTTATCAAGTTGGAGTTACTTCTCGAGCAGGAAGAAATTATTTGGGTCCAAAGGGCTAGAGCGAATTGGCTGAATCATGAATCATGGAGACCGAAATACTAGTTTTTTCCATCACTATGCATCAGCTAGAAGAAGAAGAAATATGGTTAAAGGATTGGTGGATGATCAAGGAGTAAAACATGAAGATGTCGGAGAGATGAATATGATGGTCAGGGATTATTTTGCAAACCTTTTTACAACTGAAGTGCAGATTGTAGATGATGGAGTGTTGGGGGATGTTAATCGCAGGGTCAATTCAAGTATGAATCAACTGCTATTGGCCCCTTTCTCAAGGGAGGAGGTGAAGAAAGCATTATTCAGTATTGGTGATTTGAAGGCCCCAGGCCCTGATGGGCTGCATGCTATCTTTTTCAAGCGATTTTGGAATATGTTGGGAGAGGAACTAACTGATGAAGTGCTGCAGGCTATCAACAATGCGGTTATTCCAGAGGGATGGAATGATACTACTATTGTCATGATTCCGAAAGTGGATAACCCAGATAAAGTGGCACAGTTCTGACCCATCTCTTTATGTAATGTGGTCTACAAGGTAATTTCCAAGGTACTGGCAAATAGACTCAAAATTATTTTACCAGATATTATCAGCCATCATCAAAGTGCTTTTGTACCGGGTAGATTAATTACAGATAATATCTTATTAGCTTATGAGTGTATTCATTCTATGAAAAAGAAGAAGGGGAAAAGGGGTTTCTGTGCAGTGAAGCTAGATATGCATAAAGCTTATGATAGAGTGGAGTGGTGTTTTTTGGAGAAAATCATGATCAAATTTGGTTTTGACCAAAGATGGGTGAAACTAATTATGGCCTGTGTTAATTCAGTAAAATACAGAGTTCGCTTCAACTCTGTAGAGACGGATACTATCATACCAACAAGAGGCCTTCGACAGGGCGATCCTTTATCGCCGTATCTATTTCTTTTGGTTGCAGAAGGATTGTCCTGCATGTTAAAGGGAGCTGAGGAGAGAGGGGAATTGGAGGGAGTGCGGGTCTGTAGGGAAGCCCCGGTAATTTCACATCTACTATTTGCAGACGACTCCCTCATCCTAATGCATGCAAACAAGAAGAATGCAGATTGTCTGATGGATATTTTAAATAGATATTGTGCAAATTCAGGACAGCAAGTTAGTGAAGCAAAATCAAGTATCTTTTTCTCAAGCAATACTGACGTTGATGTGAAAACAGAGGTGTGTGAAGCTCTGAATATAATTACTGAATCTTTATGTGATAAATATTTGGGTCTGCCGGCAATGGTGGGAGCTGACCGAAGTGACTGTTTCCGCCATCTAATTGATAGAGTGAACACTAGAATTAATGGATGGAAGGAGAAGCTTTTAAGTTTGGGAGGGAAGGAAACCTTATTAAATCGATTGCTCAAGCTGTACCAGTGTATGCTATGATGGTGTTTAAAATTCCTAAAAAAATTGCAAAGGAATCACAACAGCCATTTCGCAATACTGGTGGGGTGATGATAATGACCATAAAAGGATCCATTGGCAAGAGTGGTGGAAACTATGTATGCCGAAAGGGAAAGGCGGTATGGGATTCAGGGATTTACAATCCTTTAATTTGGCAATGTTAGCAAAGCAAGTGTGGAGACTTCTGTGTGAACCAGAATCTTTATGTGCCAGAGTCCTAAGAGCTCGCTATTATCCAGATGGAAAGCTATTGAATGCTACACTGAAGTCTGGTAGCTCATATACTTGGCAAAGCGTGATGGCAGGGATTGAGTGTTTTAAACTTGGCTATATTTGGCGAGTGGGAGATGGTACACAAATTAATATATGGGAAGACAATTGGATCCCAGGGAGCCATAATATGAAAATTCAAATGCCGAGAGGAAATAATCTAGTAACAAGAGTGGATGAGTTAATTAACCCAGTGAACTCAACTTGGGATGCAGATCTTGTTCGCTCCATTTTTTGGGGTGTTGATGCAACACGTATCTTACAAATACCTATTACTTGGGGTAGAGAAGATTGTGTTGCTTGGCATTTTAACAGAAGTGGGTTATTCTCTGTGAGATCAGCTTACCATGGGCAATGGAAGAAGAAATATGGTGCTAAACTGAATCGAGCTCCGTCTGGTAGTACTAGCAATATTCAAACTTGGAAGAACCTGTGGAAACTCCAAGTGCCGGGGAAGATTAAGATCTTTGGATGGAGGGCCCTTCTTGCTCAGGTGCCCTGTAAAGCGATCTTGGCAAACAAGCATATTATACAGGAAGGAGGGTGCCCGGTGTGTCAGAGTGGGGCTGAAGATATTAAGCATATGATATTCACATGTGATCGAGCTAAGGCTGCATGGAATTCAATTGGGAGCTGGCAAAAGATCAGAGATTTGTGTGTGGTTGATCGGTCGGGTTCCATTATCCTAGATGAAGTGATCCGTAGAGGAGAGCAGGTCCATGGCTTGGAAATAGGACTTGCTGAACTTATCCTAACGGGGGATTGGTTCTTGTGGTGGGAAAGAAGGCAGCTGGTGCATGGAGAAAATGTTCAACGCCCACCAAGATTTGGCCTATCTATTATAGCCTTAGCAAAAAATTATAAAGTGGCAGCCAAACATGGATTGAAAATACACCGAGGATGGAGGAAACCTAGGGAGGGTTACCTGATGCTAAATGTGGATGCATCTTATGATGAAGATAATGGGTGTGGAAGCACAGGTGCAATCATCAGGGATAGTTATGGAGCCATGGTTGCAGCGACAAGCACCTACATCCCCCATCTGGTTGATGCTCCAATAGCGGAAGCATATGCCCTGAAGGAAGGATTGATGCTAGTCCAACATATTGGAGGCAATCGTCTTGTTGTTCAATCCGACTGCATGGAAGTGGTTGAGATTATGTTGAATGATGGCTTCACTGCGAACTCAGCTGCAGCAGTTTATGATGAATGTAAAATTGTTTGGGGAGGATTCCAAGAGATTGCTATTGAGCATACGAGCAGGGAAGCAAACCAGGTGGCGCATGAATTAGCCAGGCAAGCTATGTGTTCGAAAGAGAATTGTATTTGGGACGATGATCCCCCTAGTTTCATTGTTCCTCTATTAGCTAATGATGTAACTATTCTTAATCAATAAAGCTTGCCTGAGGGCTTATAAAAAAAGACAACACAGGCCCCAAGTTCAAGACCCTACGGCCTGCGCAACCCAATCACTTGACTCCGGCATGCGAACCAGCCAGCACCCGCTGTCGACGAACACGCGGTGGGAACGACCGCCACCGTCATGTGATTGTAAAACTGCATTCTTGAGTTTTAGTTAGAGCAACTCTTCGCCCGTCTGCTGGCAGAATGAATGCCAGATCACTTAGCTGGAGAGAGAAAACGGAGCGCTAGTTGAGGGGACCATGCCTTCATTTAATGTTCTTTGCTGTTGGGAGCCAATGAGATTCCCGTGAGCTGCGGCGCGCCCGCTTCAGTCGGTGTCTGGCGAGTCGCCCATGTCCTTCTCTCTCCTATATTCTCTCTTTGCCAGCTTGAATTTTTTCTGACGTGTACAACTCTCAGCCTGCCTAGTTGGCCTTATAATACTTGCTGTTATGCTGAAGCAATAGCATTGAACTCCAATAGTATTCATTCGTTTCTTGAAGGACATTTGGCTTTTTCGGAGACTTCAGATCATCTTTGCAGCTAACTGTAATGCCTATTTTGGCTCCAATTCTGGGTGAAGAGATACTGCTTATTGCTGGGTTGCTAGGAGGATGTACTCATGTACAGGGACGGAGCCAGAAAAATTTCTAGGAGGGGCTGAACTAAAGCGGCCTGCGCGTCCACCGGCGTCCGCCTCTGTTGCTCTGTGCCTCTGTCTGTTGACTACCGGAGGCAGACCCAGAGGCCGGAGCTGGAGTACCGCCGCGCTGCCCCTAGGGCGCTACGGGACCGGTCGACCGGAGACAGGGGTCGCCGGGTCGGGGCCTCGCCGCCTCGGTGGAAATCAGGAGAGAGAGAGACGAGAGAGTATTGGGGGCGACGGGAGACGGCTGATGGCGCGACGATAGGAGGCGATGGGGGATAGTTTTTTTTTCTGTTGTTGAGCTTTGGACTTTGATCGTAAAATATTGGTTGGTTGGCCCAATAAACCTAAATATGTTTTTTTATATCCAGTATAATCTTAGTCTCTCTTATAGTTTTACTTATACGTACATGGAAAATTTTTTGAAGGGCTCCAGTGCTCCACGTGCCGGCAACCGGTAGGGGGCTCGAGCCCCTCCCGCCCCCCGGTTGCGCTGCTCATGTAATAGTTTTTCACCAAGACCTTCATCTGATCCTTAATCATCACATTTCTAATTTCTTAGCTAGATATTGCAGGTTTTCTTGTATGGCATCGCATGGTCATACTGGGTACTTTCTCTGCACTTGACAGTCTTCGGGTGTGTTTGGTAGAGCTGTGGCTGTGGCTGTGGCAGCTCCGGCTGTGGCTGTGCTGGTGGAGCAGATTCTCTGATGAAGCTGAAACCGTTTTGAAAACCGTTTGGCAAAACAGCTTCTCTTGTATTTATTGGAATAGATGTAAGAGGTCAAATGTCCTAAATGCCCTTGGTTGTGTGGGTTGTTTGAGCTAGTGTGCTATGTCATGTATCACTAACGTTCTAATGCAAACTAATTAGAGCTAATTAATAATAATTAAACATAACCACATATGGTCATTGCATTGTCTCATACAAGCTTACTGACATGTCTCATACAAATTAATTGCCATGCTCAAGATGATCTAGAAATAAAGATTGCTCTAGCACGGTCATCTCGGAATCTATCCATGGTGCGATCATCAGCCTCCGAAGTTGATGTATCTCCAACAGCTTGAGAAATACGGTGCCTTCTATATCTTGAAGGTATAGTGGGCATATAATCCGGATTTCGATCACATTTGTGGAAATCTTTATCTAGTGCATGATTCTCACGAATGAAGTTATGGAGACACATGGTTGCAGGAACAATCATCATTTGCTTCTCCATTGGGTAAGTCGGCATCCTGTAAAGGATTCTCCACTTCTGTTTTAACACACCAAAAGAGCCCTCCACCACATTGCGAATACTTGAATGCAAATGATTGAAATGCTCCTGCTCACCATTTGGAGCAGAACCTCTCCTCCAATCTGGCACATGATACCTTTGACCCTTGTATGGTGATAAGTATCCAGGTCTATTTGGGTACCCGACATCAACCATATAATATTTTCCTAAACACATATGTTAAAAATTAATCTTGTATGAGGCACATACATTTAGATAAAAACATGAGAAAAATGAAGATAAATGACCCGACATACCTAGAGGGGGTGTGGAAATTTATGGGGATCACGTTTAAGGGCATGAAAGAGCACATTAGTGTCATGCATAGACCCGGGCTGCCCAATAGATACATAAGTGAACCTCATGCCAAAATCAACAATAGCAAGAACATTTTGTGTAGCAATGCCACTCCGACCAATGTATCTGATAAGGTCATTAAGACGTGGTGTCGCTGAAATGTGAGTACCATCCAAAGTTCTAATGCAATCTTTAAAGTGTGGCATCATTCTTCCATCATCACTAATCCTAGGATGAGTATCGGAGAAATTAGGGTCAATTGGCCTTATATAGTCTTCACTCATAGCCACCATACAGAGCAATACCTCCTCAGATTTTCTACTAATTGTTTCCGAAGAATGCTTGAATATACCATCTATACCTCTGTTGGACATTGCTTGGCCACACACAAGAAGGAAAATAGCCAATGATTCCATAGAACTCATATGAATAGATGATTTCGGTCCATATTTATCAACTAACAGATCATGCAACATATAAAATAGATGTGCATTCATTCGGAATTGCTTATAACTTTCACCTGGAGTGTTCAATTTTTCCATTGTCCAACCGTGTCCACTTTGGTAAGGAGTTCTCCTAGCATGCTTGTCATGATATGTCATGAAGTACTTGCAATAAAGAAGAGATGTAACAAATTGACAATTCTGAGCTAACTTCAACAAAGATAAAGTATTTGTAACCCACTCATCATCATCATCAGATCTGTACATCACACAAATATCATTCATGAATTAATTAAAGTCATACAAATATTACAAGGTTCAAACTATTGCAAATTAAATAGAGTCATACAAATATTACAAGGTTCAAATTATTGCAAGGTAACAACAGTTCCTACCCACAAAAAAAACAGGTCCAAGCATAGAAGGTTTAAACAAGTGGAGGACAAATTAAAGGATACAAGATGCAGCAAAATTCATCCAAAGTCTACTTTGGCACATCATTTCTAGTCATCCATTCATACTTCCTCTTCAGCCAATCAAACCTCTCCTCAGGAGTATCCAAAGTCATAAACATCTGACGTTCTGCTCTCTTAACAAAAACTATAGTTGCAGCAAAATGCTCATTTGTTGTTGGAACAGCCCCACAATCTTTGACTAAAGCCATGACATTCTCGATGGAACAACTAGATAAATCCTCCCTCTTTGCAATAGACTCACAAGATGCAGTTGTCCTCTCATTCATCTCCACAATCTTTCCCATTTGTTCCTGAAACCAATTACCGCCACTTGTCTTAGGTTTCTTTCCCTTCATGTTACTTGCCCCTCGACCTCTCTTTAAACCTTGCACCCTTGTAGGTGTCACCTCCTCCGGCTCACTGTCATCGTCATCATTGTCTCCATCATCTTCATCATCAACAGGAATTGGAGAAGTACGTCGAGACAAGTTTGCCGAAGAAGGTGCTATGCCACTCGAAGCGGACCAATGCTCATCGCCGGTGTTCCGAATGTCTTCAAACATAATCTCTAATTGCTCTTCATTTTGTAATCCTCTCAGCTTGAATCGGGTAGAGCCCTTTATATCCTGAAATTAGTTATTCAAATATCAGTAATTTGCGGTGGTGTACAATGCAAGAATTGAAACAACTGCAACAATAATTCCACTTACTTTTGTTGTTTTCTTCCACCAAGCTTCTGGCATTACAATATTCTTTCCAGATTCATCTCATCCAAGACCAGTCTCATTTCTTTTCAATCTCTTCCAAATATCATAATATTGCTTCAACTTATCCCATTTATTCTTGAATTGCATTCTAGTATAAGCAAGCCCAGACCTCTCTTTAAATCTTGCTATCACATTGTTGTACCCAGTCTTATTCAAATGAGTACTAGATCTATTTCCTTTCATAACTTCATCGGCAAAAATTTCAGAAATTATTCTAGTGTTGTCATCACCCTAATCGGCCAAACTGTTGCCAACAAGATCAGTTTGATAAGCACACCAATTTCACTAGCAAATTCAACTAACAGTTATATCAGCACACCAATTTCACTACCAATTTCATGCCACTGGTAATCAATTTCACAAGCAAAATCGTGCAACTAGTAATCAATTTCACAAGAAAATTTGTGCCACTGGTAAGCAAATACAAGGAAATTTATGCCACTGGTAAGCAAATACAAGGAAATTTATGCCACTAGTAAGCAAAAAACAAGCAAATTTATACCACCGCTAATCAATTTCACAAGCAATTTCATACCACCGGACATCGATTTCACAAGTAATTTCATGGCACTGGTAATCAAAAAAACAAGTAGTTCATACCCAGAATCAGTGAGGTCGACGTCCACTGAGGCAGGGGCAGTAGCAGTTGTAGCTCCCGATGGTGGCCTTGGTACGCGACCACCTCGCCGGCAAGCTGTCGAGCCCCAAGCTTGACGAGAGGTGGCCGGAATAGGCAGCCGCTCGACATCCGGTGAGCCTGTCTCGTTGGGGACCGCCGGCACCGCTCCAGTGACGACGCGGGAGGTGCTAGCATCGGCACGGAGCCAATCCGGGCCAAGAGCCGTGGTTGCTGTGCTGCTCCACCAGTCCAGCCATCCTCCATGGTCGGGGACGCTGGCACTTCCGCCCGTCAGGCCCGCGGCAGCTAGCATGCCAGGCCATGACGCCGCACCGTGGCCACCGCCATCCGCCCCCGCGGCGATAGCGCTTGCAACCGCGCCGGGGAGGCCTGGCCACGTGCCGACCGCAGCTAGGAGGGCGCTCAGGGAAGCCGTCGCTGGGCCTCCGGGACACAGGACGGGCGCGCCGCCACCGCCTCCGACGGGCATGAAGGAGCCTGTTGCAGAGCTACCGCCGGCCACATCTTCAACGCGCCCACCAGATCTGCGCGTTCCGGTCGGCGAACCTTCAGCTCCGTGCGGCGCCGCCGCCTCCGAGTCGTGCATCCGTCCGCCGTCGCAACGGACCTGGTGAAGCGTGTCGGGGGAAAAGAACAAAGCACTAGGGTGCTGCGAGACGGTTCGGTGCGGGTGCGGGTGTTGGGAGGCACGGGGTGTGGCCGGATGGCAATTTGACCGTAAATACGAGGAAGTGGCGGGGTATTTTGCTTACGTGGTGCGCGGGCCTGTGAACGGAGCGGGGGGGGGAAGTTGGTTTTTACCGCTCCGTCGCTCGCTTTCGGCTACTGAGAGCGAGTTTTCCGACCGCTACTCATTGGGAGCTGTTTTGGTAGAGTGTTTGCTAGGGCTTCATCCAAAATAGATTCAGAAATTGACCAAGAATCCCTACCAAACACACTCTTCATATGGTCACCTTTTAGTTTGTATTGATGTCTCAATGACATGATCCATATGCAGGCTTCGTAGTTCAGCACTGTGTTCCAAGTATTAGGGTGCGTTTGGCACGGTTCCGGCTGCGGCTGTGGCAGCTCCGGCTGTGGTTGTGCTGGTGGAGCGGATTCTGTGATGGAGCTGAATCCGTTTTAGAAAAACGTTTGGCAAAATAGTTTCTCCTGGCTGTGTAAGGTGGATAAGAGAGTGAAATGTCCATGATGCCCTTCCCTTTTCTTTTTCAATTTTCAATTTCCTTCTTTTTTATTTTCCTTTTCCTTTTCTTCTTATTCTTATTCTTATTCTTTTTTCTTTTATTTTTTCTTATCCTTCCTCCCCTCCTCTTCCTTATCCATTCAGCTCCCCCTGCCGGCCGCGCTCGCCCTCCCCTCGTCTCCACCGCTGGCCGCAAGTCACCACCGCGCGTCGCCGGCCGCTCGCCTCCACCGCGCGCTGCCGGCCGCCCGTCTCCACCACACGTCCTCCCCCATGCCGGCCACCGGCCTCCAGCTCTCCCCGGCGTCCAGCTCCCCCACTCCCAACGCCCAGGAAAGTGCCCGCGCCGGCGTACTCGGCCGGAGGTGGCGCGGCTGCGGAACTCGACGGCGGCGACACCATGCGCGCGCGCGGCGTCCTCGGCAGCGCGCGCGGCATCCTCGGCGGTGCACGTCCTCCCCACCGTCCTCGCTATCGCTGATCCACCCGGTCCCCGCCGCGGCGAGGAGCTCGCAGTTGCCGCCGCCGTCCCCGCCGGCGCACACCACCGGCCGCCTACAGTCACGCCTGCCGCTCGTGGGCTGCTCCGCCTCCACCGCAATCAGCCTGCTCCGCCTCCGCAGGCACTCCGCCTCCACCGCGCGAGGCCGGGTGGCAATTCGCCTGTAAATACGCCCAAATGCAGGAGCAGTTTGGTAAGGTGAGGGCGCGCATGCAGGTAGAGCCGAGGGGAAGCTACTTTTTTGGCTCCGCGCCGCGCAAAGCGCTCGTGAGAGTGGGTTTCCCGGCAGCTCCGCCGGCGGAGCCGTTTCCATCAGCCCTTTGGTAGGGATTCTCCAAAAAACGGCTCCGGAGCCGAAGCAGAATCCCTACCAAAGGAACCTTAAATGTAACTAGTGACAATCATACGTTGAGCATCTTAAATCACCTCTTCCTGAGCTATTCTTAATCAACTTTCAGGTACCCTATTTGTCCGCAGCATTTGTAATTTTGAGTGCTTTTGTTAACCCATCGGTAAGCCACTGTTAGCTGATAATTATTTTTGTTCATGTACCTTATATGTGATTCCAAACAATCTTAATGATCATTTCAACTTCTATAGATAAGAACCAATGTATCAAAAAATGTCGCATCAAATGAGCAGGTAATTTGATTTCGTTCCGATTGCAGTGAACTGGCCTTATATTACCTGAAAGTTGACAATACTATTTTTTGAACGAACAATCCGGCAGTCTGCCGGTTTTGTATTAACTAATAGAGAAGAAGTAACAATGCCTAAGCCCGGGGAAACAAAAAGAAACAAAAAAACAAGGAACCTATCTAAACTCGTTTTTTTTTAAGACGTGCAAATCACGTTTTTCATTAAGAGAGGAGAAAAGGTATCCGGTTTAACATACAACAAGGCAGGGGCATAACGAAAAGAAGGCGAAAGCTTTACACCGCCCTCACCGGGCGAACACCTAACAACCTAGCGAGCGGGAGGAAGCCCGCGCGCGCCCAAGACCTAGCCTCATCTAGGATCGTCGGAACGAACGCCACCGGCATGAGAGCTTCCTTGTCATGAACGCGCCTGTTCTGCTCCCTCCAAAGCGACCAAGCGACCAGCCAAACTAAGGAGTCGAAGCCTTTCCTCCGCGCCTTAGCGACCTGCTTCCTGACGGAGCGCCACCACTCTGCGAACCTCACTGGGCGATCCGGAGCAAAACTCGGAAGGAGAATGTGCCTGAGAGCCAAGAGTCAGGTCTCTCTAGAGAAGACACAGTCCACCGCCAGGTAGTCCAGCATTTCGGATTCCTGGGCGCAGAGCGCGCAGGTGTCCGAGTCCCTAAGCCCGTGACGGTGTAGCCGATCAGACGTCCAGCAACGGCCGTGCAAGACCAGCCATGCGAAGAACTTGCACTTCCCCGGCATGTGAACCTTCCAAATCTGTCGTGCTCCGAGGATGTCGACGCGACCAAGAAAGAGGGCGGAGTAGGCCGAAGCCGAGGAGTAATCTCCGCTAGGCGACCACTTCCAGATGAACCGGTCAGGTTCGGACGTGAGCCTGACCTCCTGCAGTAGGTCCCAGATGACAAGGTACTGCAAGACCACCTGCACAGTCCGGGCGTGGGTTACATCCGCGACCCAACGAATCCTGGCCGCCCCGTCTGCAAGGCCTCAACGACAGTACGGGATCGACGCACCCTTGGCGAGACCGCGGCCCAGAGGTTTGGTGCCAAGGACTTGACGGAGCACCCGGAGATCCAGCTGTCCTCCCAGAAGAGTGCACGGGTACCGTCCCCAACCTCCACGGAAATGGAGGCGTTGAAAAAGGCCTGAGTGGCCTGGTCAACAGGGAAGCGGAACGCCGCCCATGTTCTGTCCGGGTTAGTCCTCGCCAGCCAAAGCCAACGGAGGCGCAACACCGTACCAAAGACACGAAGGCTGGGTGGGCCGAGACCTCCGCAACGAGTGGTGCAAGTGACATTCACCCAAGTGACCAGACAGCGACCGCCTGAGGCCACCTCTGTGCCGGACCAGAGGAAGCCTCGGATGAGGGTTTCGACCGCGCACAGTGCCCAAGGGGAGATGGAAATCGCCATCGAAATATGAAGCGGTATGGCAGAGATAGTGGATTTGGCAAGAACGAGACGACCACTGCGGCTCAACAGTCTGCCCTGCCAAGGGGGCAGACGCCTAGCGACCTTATCGACTAGTGGCTGCAGAGCCGCCTTGGGTAGCCTTTTGATAGAAAGGGGTACCCCAAGGTAGGTGTAAGGGAAGTCGGCGATCGTGCAGGTGAGAATGGATCGGACCAGAGACAAGTGATCCTCGGAGCAGTTTATGGGGTAGACCTAGCTCTTGGTGTAACTTGCCGCCAAGCCAGCCGCGCTCTCGAAGAGCGACAACACCGCCTTGACGACCCGCAGATCGAGCTCGACCGGAGAGAAGAAAGCGACCACATCGTCAGCGTAGAGAGAGGCGCGAAAGCGGATGCTCCTCCCTAGATCTAGAAGGAGACCACGGGATTCCGCCTTGCGGAAGAGGGCACGGAAGCATTCCATGACCAGCACGAAGAGCATGGGGGATAGGGGATCTCCCTGACGCAAGCCTCGACCGTGGCAGATCCGCTGCCCAGGGGCACCATTAAGCAACACCCTGGTGCTAGCGGTGGACAGAATGACCGAGATCCAATCGGTCCATCTGCGAGGGCAGCTGACAGCCGAAAGGAGCTCAAGAAGAAAAACCCAGCCGACCGAGTCGAAAGCTTTGGCTAGATCAATTTTGAACATGATCCTAGGAAGCTTTCGACTAGAAAGTGCTCTCGCCGTGCCAAGGACGTGGCGGAAGTTATCATGGATGAGGCGACCTTTGATGAAGGCACTTTTGGTTGGGCGAGATTAGAGAAGAGAGGTGTGGGGCGAAGCGGTTAGCAGCTGCTTTGGAAAAATGTTTCCCAAAGCTATGAATTAGACTGATGGGTCGGAAATCAGAAAGAGCAACCGGGTCTGGTTTTTTGGGTAAGAGTGTGAGGAGAGCACCGTTCAGGTGGTGAAAGCTGCGGAAGTCCATGTCAGAGAGAGCGTTGAACGCCCGCAGCACATCACCCCTGATGATCGACCAGCAAGATCTGTAGAAGTACTCGCCCGGTTGGAGTGGGACATCAACACGGGTGCCACTCACCGACCGGTTGAATTGGGGCATCAACACGGCCGCAACTCTATACACGAAAACGACAATGGAGACGAAACACTTCTGCTCAAGGTTGTATATCTGCGGTTATTAGTGCTTTTGGCAGCATACTAGGCCTCCTCATTTTCACTCCCTTGACTGGTAAGCATGCACTGTACAATCAAAACAAGTATAAAATGTATTGATTTAGCGAGTTATAGCTAACACAAAAGTCTCATCTTGCTTTCTTGTGCCTGCCAGCATGGTTCCTTTTTGAAACAGGGTCCTTCAACTTTAAAGGTTTCAGTATTTTGCGTGCTGGCTTGTGCACGGTAAGTGTTCAGCGGAAATATTTGGAGTTTTGTGCGGTGCAAATTTGACATTTAGTACTAACGTCTTGGAATATTTTGCAGCTCATTGCGGTCATTATCAGTTTGAGGATGCGTGGGGCTCGTTCTGGTGCATGCAAGAAGATCACCGTTGAGCATGAGCATGACATAGACACATAGTATAGTGCCGTCTACAGGGTTTTTCATTCTGTCGATGTACTCCCTCCGTCCTTAAATATATGACGTTTAGGACAAAAAATTTAGTTCAAAATGTATTAAGTTTGTTGTCTTAAACGTCATATATTTGAGAACAGAGGAGTACATAGTAGATAGAAAAGGACTGGATGAAAGAAGGTAAACTGATGCAAAGAAAAAAAAACAGTGCTGGAGAAACATGCTCGATTTTGAATAGTTCCAGAAGGAATTGGTCTATGGGGGGATTCATCCTTCACTGGAAACTTCACTGGAATTTTGACTCCTTCACTGGAATCGGTCAGTGTTGTAAATTCAAATTGCCAGGCACAGAACAAGAATTTTCAATTAGAATTGTAGGGCTCTTTCCTCAGGTTAGAGGGAGCCCTTCCAGAAATCCTCACACGGCCTGGTAGGGCCGCGGAGGGGGTTTGGAAATAGTTTTCAACCAGCATTTGACGTGCTTCGGCATACCCTCACATGCTGCGTCATTGCCGCAAGCGCAAAGATGAGTTTCAGCGATTGCCCGCAGCCTGGCTTTATGGGGGCGTCGAGGGCGCGTGACTGCTAACCTGGGCGATGTGGGACTAAACAAACAAACCGTCCTACCCCAAATCCTATGTGCAGAACGCACGCCGATAGAGTTCGCATATTGGGCCTTTTGTCCACTGACGGATTGATTTTATATGGGCCTCAAGGAGACCGATTGATTTGCTTCTTTCGCTGGATTCTGTCTGGTCCATCATATTGGGCTTGGCAACGAAAGGCTCCTCCAAAAAGAAAACCTAGACGACCTACCTAGCTGAGCGAGCACCGTGTGTGTGGGTGGATCCCAGTTACAGATTTTAGCGATGTGAGCAGTACAAGCCTAGGACACTCGATCAGTCAGAATCCAGTTCATAATCAGACAACACAGACCCCAAGACCCCAGCACGCGAACCAGCAGCAGCCCCCGCCGGCCGTCGACGAGCGCGCGGCGGGAACGACCGCCACGCCACCGTCACCTGCCGTCGTGGTACTCGCAGTCGGAGGCGACGCCGCGTGCGGGCCTGCCGAGGTGCGCCTCCCGGATGTCGAGGCGGCAGCGCACCCGGCGGTAGAACTTGGAGTGGAGGAGGAGGCCGAGGATGTGGGCGCGCGCGCGCAGCACGAAGGCGAGGCGGACGGGCACCACCGCGGGGCCGAGCCTGCCGTTGTTGGGCTTGCTGTGGAGGCTCACCCCGGCGCCGTAGAGCGGCACCTGCTTCCCCACCACGGACACCGTCACCGTCCGCCCGCTCTTCCGCGGCTGGTAGAACTCCTTCATCTGCATAGGAGGAGCGCGCGCAGGGGGCAAACACGTCAATTCTGATGCCACGAGGAAAACAGTAATGAACCAGCAGTAATTACTGTAATAGTAAAGGACTGTGTGCTGTACAAAAGGGTTCGTAAATGGACGGAATGACCTGGACGCTTTTGACCGTGTGATCCAGTACAAAAGAGTACCGTGTCATGAACAGTAGCTACAATGTCATCATGGCACCGCCAGCCTGTTCGTTTGGCTGGTGGCTGGTGCTGATTTGTTCTGAGAGGAAATTACTGCTGGCTGGTTGTTGGTGGCTGGTTTGTTCTGAGAGAAAAGTACTGCTGGCTGGTGGTTGATAAGCCAAACGAACAGGGCGCGCGTCGCTGCACAATGGGGGCCATCATCCGATCCGTCCGCCATAGGATTCTCGCAACCAGCAGCAGGAGTATACAAGTCGCACCCCAAGGTCGCAAAGGCGTTGTGGTACCGGTAAAAGCAGTGATGTCCGAAACCCAGGAGGACAGTTAAAGGCGTGTCCTCTTTTGGCGTCGAAAGGGGGTGGCACAGGCCTGCACAGCGATGTCTCACGCCGGGGGGCCTTTGCCAAGAGACGAGCAGAGGCTGTAGCAGTGCCGCGCCTGGGTGCACGGAAGACTATTGGCTGGTCGTCTCGTCCCCTAGCTTCCCTCTGTACTGATCGCCACAGGTGATTGGATGAGATAAAACTCGTTAGTGGCGGCCTCTGGCTCCAGTCACGTGAACGCCATGCACACCCGCGGTCCGCGGATTATTGCGTCCCAGCTCACTTGGCAAATCATACGAAAAGCCTTTTGTTTCGCATCACTGGGTCTGTGTACTATTGGGCTATTGCATCTAAGTTCACTTCCTAGGAATGTACTGTACTATTGAGATAAGCGTTCTTTACACGGAAAGCTCAAAAAAAACAGTAAAACACTATTCACCTGTCATATTCATCGCATCCTCTCTCACAGGAAATACTATTCTAACACTATTTATTTGCAACTTTACTGTTTCTTTTCACCCAAAAGAACGAGCCCGTAGCAGATAATAACAAATGATACGATACTCTTGCGAGGATCAGTCCACGCATAAGTGGCTATTTTCCCTACACGGAAAGCTCTGGCAGGCTGGTGATTGTAGGTTGGTCTTTTGTTCGTGGCGAGGAACTGGCAGGCGGTTTTGTTCCTTCCGAAATCACGAGTTCCCTCCCCCTCTAGGCATTTTGTGTGCGATGTGTGAAGCAGCTCAGCTGAGCTACTAGTGATTGTCCTACGTGATTGCAAGTTTGCAACTACGCGCTCGTGCTAGCTAGGATCCAATTCTAAACCAACCTCTGGATGGACCAACCAGGGGCGGAGCCACGGGGGGGGGGCGGGCAGGTGCCTGGCGCCCCCCTAATGCTCAAAAAAATAACAAATTACCATTATAAAAATCAAAAAAATTAGTGTAAAATCAGTAAAATTAGTGTAAAATCAATAAAATTAGTCGATTTTGACTTAAAAATTAGTTATTTAACCCTCTTTATGACTAATTCCCCCCCATGTTTGAATCCTGCTACGCCCCGGGGACCAACCTCATCAATCGTCTGATGGTCTGGTCTCCAGATCGAGAAACCAGCAATTGACAATGGACGCCACCACTCCCTGGCCGAACATGACAAGATTGGACGCAAGTTTTTTCAAACAGGTTGTACGGTGAAACTGCTGTAAAATAGCAATCGAGAGCAAGGACAAGAAAGAAGGGAACCGTGCTGCCCGTGCCAGGGTCGCTTTCTCCGTTACCAAGGTCATAAGATAAACCAAACCCTAGGCCACTTACTACGGCAGTGCTCATGGGAATGCTGAAAAGCCGGCAAAAATTCCACGGCTCGTGGGATTACGGTTCAGGATAAAGAGGAGCAATTTTTGGTTGCCCCCACACAAAAGCCATCCACGTAGAATCGTGGTGATCAGCGTTAACGAAACCTTCCTATTTCCTGTTTGCAATTTACCTTCCTGTTTCATTGCACTGACGCCAAGTTTCCTTTTTGATCGGACCTGCTCGTCTGCACATGAGCGGGCGGGCCTCTGCCTCCTCACATGCGCGCCGCGCGCGCCATATAATTCAAGGCTGGCCATTGCCGTTACGAGCAATAACACCCGGGGATTCATTGCCTAATCAGCGCGGCCGTCCACATCACCTTCCAATCCAGGAGGCGGACGCAATAATCCAATCCAATCCATGGACACGCAACGACACACGGCAGGAAAAAGGGAGCCAGGGGTTTAGCAACAGCTAGTAGTACGGTACGTACCTCGCCGGAGGCGACGGTGAGCTCGCCGTAGAAGATGAAGAACGGCGTGGCGGTGACGTGCAGGCTGAAGAAGGTGCCGCGGTTGCGGAAGCGCAGCCGCACCGTCGCGTTCGTCGACATCATCTTCGTCGGCACCCCCGTCCGGTCCGTCCCGCCCTGGATGTGGTACGACTCGAACACCACGCTCTGCCACACAAGCACAAGCACCAACGGACATGACGACGTGATGAGCAAGGCGACGCCGCAAATCGGGCGCGATCTGCGTAAATTGCAACAGATCGTTTGTGTCTGTTGGGGATTGGAGTTAATGGAGGAGGGAGCGGGGCTCCCGGCCAGCTGTTTTTTTCTTGGCCGAACGCGCGCTTCCAAATTCCAAAATGTTTCGATGCCCAACGGACTTGGAAACGACAAATTGGAAGTACCGATTTCTTCGGATGCAACGGAAGAGCAGATTGTAGAGCACCTGGAGTGAGAACTGAAAATGGTACTGCTAACTAGGGAGTGGAATCGATCTAATCTTTTAAGTTCGTCTTTTTTTCTTGAGTGATGCCAAAGGCCAAGAAATTTTGAATGTACTAGAAACTGCACAGCACTGATAGTTTTGTTTATCGATAGAGATGGACAGACATGGGTACGAGGAGAGCAGAGGGACGGACCTTGACGACGACGTGAGGCTTGTAGGACCTGCTGGCGCCCCAGAGCACGAGCAGGAAGAAGGCGAACACGGAGACGAACGCGAACGCCCCGAGCGCGTAGCACCGCCACTGCGACGAGGCGAGGAAGCCGCCGTGCAGGGACGCGTCCTCGTCGTCGTCGTCCCCGACGCTGCCGGCGCCGCTGGACTGCGCGAGACGGCGCCAGGGGGCGCTCACCACGGCAGCGACGTCGCCGCCGGAGTGGAGCTGGTCCGAGAAGAGGAGACGCCCCGTGGAGGACTCACGGGAGTGGTGGTGCACGCCGCCGCCGCCGGCGACGGCGCCGGAGTGGCTGTGGCGGTGGTGGTGGCGGAAGTGGTAGTGGAGCGGCGACTCGGCCGGGGTGGACCCCGCGAGCGACATCTTCTCGGCGGCGGCCGCGCCGCGGCCGGACGCGCCCAGGTGGACGTCCGGGTGGGACGCGGCGGGGCTGAGCACGTAGTAGGCCGGGCGGCCGCGAGGGGAGCGCGGCGGCGTGGACGCCGCCAGGCTCGTCACGTCGGAGTCCGTCTTGGCGTGCCGGGCCATGTCTCTCGCCTCGGGAGCCGCGCGGCGCAATGCGCGTGTGGGGCTGCGGGAGGGAGGAAGCTGGCGCAACGGGTGTTTGATGAAGGTTTGAAGGAGTGGAGAGTGGACACGCGAGGAGTGTTTGTGCTTTTGAGACGGTAGCGCGCGTTCGGGGCTCCCCCTGTCCGCCGGTGCCAGTGAAATGTGAGCCTGTGAATGCAACAGGACTACAGGAGGCAGGAGCGGTCGATCACCGCCTGGTATGAGTCGTATGACCAGGCAACGGCCAGCGGCCTGGCCTTGGCCGGGAATGCTCCACGGTTTGTTTACTTTCATCCATCTAATTATGTATATTAAATATGAATTAATGATACAATTTATTCCATAATTTCTAGATAAAATATCAGTGGTATCATGGTTAGACAATATCAGTGATTAGACGAATTTAATGAGCTTAATTATAAAATGATTAGACAATATCAGTGATAGTAAATAATCTCTAATAACGAGTCGTACTACTTGTGGGGTGAGGGTGGATTCGACGCTAGACATGGTATGGTGGTGAGCCATACAATTCATGCACGAGATCAGGGAGAGGAAATGTATATGCACAATGACTTATACCAACGAGATATTGAAGGGAAGGAATTAAGTTAAGGAAATGATTAGAGGAAGGGTGAGCCATGACGGATACTACTAAGTTTGCTAAATTGATTATGGGCGTGTTTGATTTCTGGGCTCTGCAAGGCCTAGCCGGTGAGCCAGGCCCAGGCCAGCCATGGCCTGGCTAGAAGTGTACAAGGCAGCTTGTTTGATTTTGTTGCAGCACTAGAGCCTGCCCCAGCTCTCTCTGTGTTTGATTTGCATCCTGCAGCCTGGCCCAACCCCAATCCCAGTTCTTTCCCGCCAGAATCGCTCGTGTGAGCTCGCACGAGCCAGGCCACGGAGAAACGAGATGGAGGAGCGTGCGGCACGAGCTAAGAGAGAATGAATTTTGCATCCTCGTCACCAGGCTAGGGAACAGTGCAAGGGAAATCAAACACCTGCTCTTGCATCCCACGGGCTCGGCCGCCCGCTTTTGACCCATATCAAACACACTCTATGTGTAGGGCTGGATATCGAGCCTGACCCAGCTCGTTAAGGCTCGGCTCGTTATGGCTCAGCTCGTTATCTTAGCGAGTTAGGAACCCAGCTCGGTTCGTTAAGAAGCTCGAGCTGACTCGTTAAGCTCGCGAGCCAGCTCGTTAACAGTTATAAATTCAAAAAGTCATAGTTAACAGGTAAGTATGGAATCAACAAATGCAACATGTTTACAAGCCAACCAATAATGAAATCAAGTAGTCAACAAACAATCTAGTACCAAGTTATTAGGCTGTGATCTGAAGTTAGACCTATTAGGTTGTTTCCTGGCTGATGCAACCGTGGCTCGTTAGGGCTCGTGAGCCAGCTCGAGCTCGACTCGTTATCATAGCAAGCTAAAACCTGAGCTCGGCTCGTTACAAATTTACTAACGAGCCGAGCCGAGCCACTAACGAGCGAGTTCGAGCGAGCTAACGAGCTTCGAGCTTTTCGTCCAGCCGTAATTATGTGTTCGAAATGGGTTTGAATTTTATTATATACTACTCCCTCGGTTCTAATTTATTATTTGTTTAGTATTTCTATATGTTCATCTAGATATATGATATGTATACGTAGCAAATGTTATGTATCTTAAAAAAATTAAAGCAAATAGGAATTTGGAATTGACAGTGTACAATACAATGGGGTCATTTTTATGTGGCGCTAAAGAAATAATGAGAAGAGAAATGCCCGGTAACAATAACGAGGGTGCAATGCCATGTAGAAATTTCGCACTCCAGAGTCCAGAGCATAGAGCAACTATGGTTTTTTCAATTTTTTAATATATATATTTTTTATTTTGTAAAATTATACGATCATTTTGAAATTTATCAAAACTATACGACAACCGATGTGGCTCACGGCGGTTGCAGTGAAACCGTCGTGGCGTACGGTGGCTGAGACTAACCGCCGTAGACCACGGCGATTAGAATGCCTCCACGGCGGTTGCTGGGGGACTCATGGCGGTTAGATCAACCGCCGTAGCGTACGACGGTTAGATCCAACCGCTGTGGCGTACGACGATTAGATCCAACCGCCGTGACGTATGGTGGTTAGCCTTATTTAATTTTTTTTTCACTTTATGTTATTTTTTTAGGTTTTATATGTTGTTTGTTAGAATAAATACTTGTATCGTACAAAGAAAAACTTGCTGCTAATAAAGAAAAGCAAAGTGACATAATAAAAAATAGTTCATACAGATAGTCATGATCACGAATAAGAGTGTTGCTGCATAAACAATATGCAACCAAACCTAGCAACGCCTCTTCTTCTGTTGCTGCCTGTCTGCTCGGGCTGTGGTCCGTGTCTGGTCGCGAGGGTACGTCAACTGGTCACATGGGTGGATCTGCTGACGCCTAGCATCGGCGGCAGGTGGTGTCGCCATCGCCGCCGCCGCCATCGACCCTGCAACCGGGTGGGACGACCCTGCACCTCCAGCCGCGACCTCCGGCAACCCTCCTGGAGACGGCTGCGTCCCTCCGCCCTCCTGTGTCCCGTGGTTGGCGCGCCTGGTAGCTGCGACCCTACAAGCTCCTCCTGCGTCCCGGTGCCACGCAAGTAGTCGAAGCTGAAGTCGTCAGAACCAATCGGCTGGTCCTCTCCATCTAGGGTCGAGTCAGGAGTGTCACCGCCGCCGTAAGCTGGAACAAATAGTATTATTAGATCATGTATCGTATTTACAAGAATTTTGTATTTTTATGTGGTTAGATTTGAATTGTGGTCATTACCTGACTGAAGAGCAGCGACAGTGGACGATGAAGGAACATCTGTTGCTGGTGCTGCTGCTACTAGTGCTTGTCCTCGTGCTGGTGCTGCTGCTGCTACTGATGCTGGTCCTCGTGCTGGTGCTGGTGCTTGTGCAGTATGTGCAGGTCTATGGAATACGGAAGGACCTGATCCCACTGGAGGATGCATCCTCCAAGGATGCACCGGAGGGCGTGGCACAAACGACGGAGCGGAGAAAGTGGCCGAGAACGGTGGTCGTGACGAGGACGGCGGTGCCTCATACGAACGACCAGTCGAGGCGGAGATGGAGGACGACTGGGGTAACGTGGAAAAAAGGAGAGCCGGGTTACCGTGGTAGTTGACCGCGACAAGGAACCTCGTGGTGATGTCGTGCATCCTCTCTCACGTCTGCTCGATCTTCTAGTGTCCCATGACGTTCAGCCTCGTCCTCGCCTCCCCTAAAATATGCGAAATGTCCACAATCACGTCGTACTGCAAAAGAAATTATTAGTAAATGCTATAATGTTTAGTAGCATAAAAATTTTTATTGCATCCACAAAATCACCGCCGAGTCGTAGTTCAGATCCCGTCGCACCGGGTACGTGACAGAAGGAAGGATCCTCGCCGCGTCCGGAACCGGCGCTGGTGGCTGCGGTGGAACGTACATCACGCGCATTCGAATCCTCGAGGTGTACCACTGGATGTACGCTTCCCACGTGCTGTCGTCGTGGGGCCGGTCCTCGGTGACGACGTTCTCCGGTGCGGCAGCGGCAGCCCAAGCGTCCACGTACGACCGAATCCTGTCAGTCCAAGAAGTCGTCGCAGCGACTCCCCTCCGAGAGCACCTATCACAAATTAAACAGATTTGTCAACGGTTCAATCTTCGTACGCGGAATTAAATTAAAAATTGATGATAACTTACCTATAGACGTCGGGAGTAACAGTGTGCGCAACAGGCAAAGGTGACTCATGGTAGAGGTCGAACTGCCTCATCACCGTGTGGACGGCGTACTCCTCCACGTAGATATCGTACACCAAGAGCATCTTCGTCTTCCAGTAGTGCTGGTCTCAAAAGCACAAAGACGAGAGGCCATGTGGTGTGCGGGCCGCGATAGCCTGCTCTGTGTACGGCGTCCACCTGACATGGTCGTCCGTGAGAGAGTCGAACTGACCGACGAAGTCATTGTACGCCCTCTTCGTCTGCTCGTGAGCGTACGAGGTCTACATACAAATGAAATGTGAACCCTAAATGCGAATTGAGGAAAAAAATGCACAGGAAAATTGAAAGTGAAAGGTAAGTAATTACCGTCCGCAGGCACCACAGCGAGCCCATGGTGAAACGGTTGGCAGGGTCGTGGCCCTCTGGCAGGTCGTCGTACGGCTCGAGGGAGACGACTGGCCGACTAATCGTAAAGCGCTCGTGGCACCAGAGCTGCAGAAGGAGAGGACAGCTGTCGGGGTTTGTTACCGCCGGCAAGTAAATTTATAAGAACGTGTGTGCCGATCCGCACGGTAGCACAGGAGACACTCGGGATTATACTGGTTCGGGCCTCCGGAGAGTAATACCCTACGTCCAGTCTGAGAGGAAGTGTTCCTTATGCTCGGGAGTTTGTAGTAGGGGGTACAAACAAGTCGGGAGAGGGTGCAGAGCCCAAGTCCGTGGTGAGTGAGTGGTTCAAGTAGCAGAAGTCTGCATACGTGAGAGTGTGAGTGCTTGTGGTGTTTGTATGAAATGAGATATCAATGCTAAGTGCGTGTGGGGGTGAAAACGAACGTGTCTTGTGAGCGCCTCTGTCTCTCCCTTTTATAGTCGCAAGGGGGAGGCTCAGGGCGGTTACATCGAGTGCATGTGAGCTAGTCCATAGTGCGAGGCGTCCTTCTCTGCATCGGGCTGTCAAGCAGCAGCAGCGGCGAAGCACAGTTACGGGGCCTTGGGTGACGGTGTAGATCCCGTGCGTCCCAAGCAGCCGTCCCGGGGCCCCCTGCGCCCTTCTCCGGGTAGTTAGTCGGGTACAGGAGGCAGAGTACGTGCCCTGATCCCGTCAGTGGATCAGAGGCTTGTCTTTTCTGGGTACTGTGGAAACGGAGTAGCTTGCACCGCGGCCATCGAGGGATAGGTGACGGGCTGCACTGTGCCGTTGGTGGCACAGCGTTTCCCGTGCCCTCCGTGGTACGATGCGTACCGCCCCTGCCGAGGAGCGGCAGGAGGATCCGTCCTCTGACACAGGATTGACCTGGTCAGGGCGGACCCGTGCAGGGAGGCTGGCACGTGGTGGGCCGCGTACTTGGGTATCACGGGACACCAACGGGGCCTGTGTACCTGCGGCCTTGACGGCCAAGTCTTGAACTGGTCGGAGACGGAAAACTACTCGTACGAGTAGGTGATCTATGCCGCGTCTTCCAATGCTTAGGGTGTAGCGTGTACTGTATCGTACGCTGCCCAGCGCCCATTACGCCGTTGGCGGTACGATGGCCACTATACCGTTCGTGGCAGGGTTTGACGAATCCATCCCCTGACACCGAATGGGCCTGGCCCGGGCGGACCGCTACGGCGGAGCGGACACGTGACAGTGCGAGGGGGAGCGTGCGCGAAGTTCCCGGGACCCCGATTTGACGGGCCCACACGCCCCATGCCTTCCCCGCGAAGCCTGCGCAGGTCAATGACGGAAACTACTCATGCGAACGAGTAGTCGTGGCTCCGAGGCGGAAACTACTCGTGCGAGCGAGTAGTCACGGCCGCGAGGCGGAAACTACTCGTGCGAGTGAGTAGTCGGGAGTGGAGGTGAAAACCTGTCGTACGGGCCTCCACGTACTCGGGGAAGAGGGTGCGGACGGCCGTGGGCCGCCTGCCTTCCGGCCCATGGCGAAAACTAGTCGTACGAGCCTTCTCGTGCTCGGGCAGCGTATCAATCGTTGTGTTAGCTGTCGGAGCATGCCGTACGTGGGTCCGTACTGCGTTTTTAGGGGTCTTGGTGGGCCCTGGTCCATGACCTCATCAGTAGCCCCCGAGCTTGGTGAGGGAGTCGGAGACTCGCTCCCAGGTTCAACTGTCATGGAGACGAGGAGACTTGTTGTGTTTTCTCCGGCGGGGACGCGCGAGCGGACCCGCGGGTAGTAGCCCCCGAGCCCACGGACAAGTCGGAGACTTGTGCGTGGGGTTAAATGCTGGACTCTTGGACAAGTCGGAGACTTTGTGGCTTGCCGCGTGGTGCGCGTCGTGGGGTGACTGGTGGAGATCTCGCGCCGGTCACGGGATTGTCAGGCCCCACTTCGCGTGACGTGGCGGCTCGGCCGTGGGCGGCGCGCAGTGGTGGGGCGCGCCTTTTGAGGGGCGATGCTTCGGCGGATGGAGGACGTGGCCTGAGGCGACACAGGCATTAACTGCGGGGGCAGAAGTAATCATTCCCCCGTTTATATACCGCGGTCGTCGACCAAATTTTCCCCTTCCGCTTCCTTGTGTCTTCCGCCGCTGTCGTTTCTTGCCTTTGCTTCATACTCGCCGCGCGCAAACTGCAGAGCCCGCCTCGCCTCTTCTCGCGAGCTGGATCCGCCCACCGCCGCCACCATAGTCGACGCGATGTCGAACTGGTCATCTTCGACAGTGACTTGGTTCGAGCTCGACCGCCTCGCCTCCGACAGCATGTTGCCGCCGTTGACTGCAGCGGAAGAGTGGAGGGTGCCTGGGCCGGAGAGCAGCCCTCAACCCCCGGCGGGGTACATAGTCTCGTTCGTGCTGTTTCACGAGCGAGGCTTCTCCGTCCCGGCGGGACGGTTCATCCGTGCCGTGCTCGAGGAGTACGACTTGGAGCTTCACAACCTCAACCCGAACGGCGTCCAACAAATGGCGGCGTTCGAAGCTTTGTGCGAGGGGTACCTAGAGCAGGGAGCCCATTGGGACCCGTTCCGATACTTTTACAAGTTTGTCTGTGTCAAGGACAACAACTCCGCGGTGGTCATCGGGTGCGCCAGCCTCCGCGGGAAGAAGGGGAGGATGGACGAGTACATCCCCACCTACCTGACTTCCTCCAAGAGCGGGTGGCACCGAGGGTGGTTCTACCTCAAGAACGACCTCGAGAACCCGCTGCCGGAGTTCACCAATCGCTGGTACGATTGGGCGCCGGCGAAGTGGAGCTACGGACCAGAGAAGAAAGATCGTCCCCGGTTCCTCGACAGCGCCCTCGCCGCCCTCAAGATACTCCGCGACAACGGGGTGAACTTCATCACCTTGATTGGCGGCTACCATACCTGGGGGGTCGTCCCGCTCCGCCGTCGCGCGCTGCGCCTCTGGGAGATGACGTACGACCGGGCTCCCTTTGAGGGGACCGTGACCGCTCACCCCCTGCCTTCACTAGACAAGGTCCAGCGTCGGGTGACCCAGGCCACTGGGGTCACCTACATGTTCTGGCCGACGCCGAGCATGCTGCAGATGCTCCCTTCCCCGACCACAGCGGCCCTGGTATGTCTCCTCTCGACTTCCTTTCGATTCGTCTTTTGCGGTTGCGGGTGGTGATTGTTCTTGTGCTTGCGCAGATGAAGGACGTGCGCGTCCTCACCTCTCGTCCTCCACTGGAAGAGGACCAGACACTCACCCGGGAGACCGCTGCGCGGCAGCAGCGGCGCGGGCAGCGCAAGAGGGCCCACCAGCAGAAGGAGATCGAGAAACGGGAGAGGAACGACAAACGCACCTCGCACCGACGCAATGGGGAGAGGGACGTCTCCAATGACGAGGATCCCTCGTCGGCGCCGTCGGATACGGACGAGGCCGAGTCCCCGTTCGAGTGGACCGACGATGAGACGGCGCCGTCCTCTCGGCCAAGCGGCGGATCAGCGCCCGCCTCGGCCGCAGCTGGTGCCAGTTCGAGCCGGCAGGCGCTCCTCTGCACTTCCCGGGCTGATCAGCCCGGAACGAGCAGCCGTGTTCCTCGGCGGGACCGCCGCGAGAGGGGCAGGAGATCTCCGCGGCGCGGCGACACCAGCCGCCACGAGTTGAGGCGCGACGGCTCGCGTCACCACTCCTCGCACCGGAGGTCTCACTTGCCCTCTGTGCATCCCTCACGGGAGCCGCGAAGCGTGTCGGCGGCCTCCCCTCCACCTGTAGCCCAGAGTGGGGGGCGAGCCCTGACCCAACGGCGCCCTGCATCGGTCGTCGTCACCAGGGGCGGATCGACCCCTCTCCCGGCATCCGCTCCGCCAATGGGAAGCAGAAGGGCGGTGTCCCCGCTCAACCCCACGATCGGCTCCAAGCGGCCCCGTCACGTTGCAGAGGGGTGAGTTCCGAGTTGCGGTCTTCTAGTTTTTGCTTCGTGTTTCTAGCGAGTATGTTTTTGCTTGTCATCGTGACATTCTTCTCGGTTCAGGGTGCCCAACCGCCGCACCATGAGGCCGGCGCCTGTCAAGGCATTGTGCCGCCCTGCCCAGGTGGTCGGAGACGCGCCGTCGTCGAGCGACCCGCCGTCCTCCCTTCCGTCGGGGGCGGCTGTAGAAGAAGCAGATGGGTCTGGGACCCAGGTGGTGACCGTCCCCCCACAGAGAACTGCGAGCCCGGCTCGCAGCGACCTGTCGATGGGGACGATAGGTTTGGGGGGCGAGGCCCCCACCGAAGAAGCGCTCTCGGCCCACGCTGCCGAGTTGGCGAGGTGCCTGTCCGGGGCCCAGGAGCAGGACCAGGAGAACCCCGCTCCCGAGGCGCGGGCGGGCGACAATGGACAGCCAGCCCTCGAGTCGTCGACGGGGGCGGGCGCACAGCCAGCCCCCGAGTTGTTGACGGGGGCGGGCGATGATGCAGACGCCGAGCGGCTAGCCCCCGAGTCGCTGGAGGGGACGGCCACTGCCGCTGAGGGCTTCGAGACCCCAGCTCCCGAGTTGTTGGGGGAGCGGGGAGACCTACGGCGGAGATGAGAATGGAGACCCGAGCCCCCGAGTCGGTGGGGGGTACGGGGAGTATTGTTGAGATGGTGGAGGCGGGCGACCGCACCTCCGAGGATGCTTCTGCCGTGGCGGCGATCGTGGTGACTGAGGGGATCGTCCCCATCTCGTCGGTCGCCGCATCGGACGCCGCTCCTGCGGAGGTGATCGTCATCCCGGCGTCGCCTTCTCCGGCCGTCTCTCCCGTCAGGACGGTGGACGAGCAGGCACCTCCCCTGATCGTGGAGGTCGGGGAGAGCTCGAGGGAGCAAGGGCCGACTACCTCGACGGCGGAGGAGGAGGAGGAGATGGAAGTCCCACCGCTCTGGCTGGTGTCCGTTTCGCCGGTTCAGGCCTCCGTAGGCCCGGACCTCGACAACGATGCGGAGCTGGCGGCCCGCCGCCGCCTAGAGCGTGGCCTGCGCCTGAGCGAGATGGCGCTGCGCCAGTCGGAGCGGGCAATCAGGGATCTGATCCCCGCCTCGAGGGTGAGTCCTTTTTCTTCCTCTTCTTCTCATGCTTATTTTTTCCTCTTCTTCTCAGTCGTGCGACTCATGCGTGGTTTAGGAGCTCGTCGGGCGCTCTGAGGACAAGGCGCGGGCCTTTGAGGTACTCCGCACGGAGAAGGTCCAGCTGGAGGCGCAGCTGGCCGCGGCCCGCTTCGCGACGGCGGATGGCGAGGCCAGCCGGTCAATGGAGCGCGCGTCCTTTGAGGCGAGGACGAAAGCCGCTGAAGACCGTGCCGCCACGGCGCAGGCGGAGAAGACCGCCCTGGAGGAAAAGCTGGCCGCGGCGGAGCAGGCGGCGGCGAAGCTACGCTCCAATGCTGAGGCCGCTGCTCGCACCGCCCATCAAGAGAAGACGGCGCTCGAGACCAGGGTGGGCCGGGCCGAGTCTGACCTCCAGGCGGCTTGTGAGATGGTGACGACGCTCGAGGCCCAAGTCGGCAGCGTCACCGCTGAGAAGGGCCGTCTTGAGGAAATTGCCCAAAAGCGTGAGAATGAGATCCTCGGTGAGTACCTTACGACCTTTTATCTCTGCTTTCTGCTTCCGTGCGGTTTCTTGATTCGAGACGTCATCTTTCTTCTAGGGTGTACAGCTCTCCGTGTGACGTACCGACTTGGAGAAGCAGGTCGCGGATTACATGAGTGTCGCGACCACCCGCCTCGTTGAGAACCAGAAGCTGGTGGAGCTTATCAAGGAGGCTAACGAGAAGCTCAATAGTAAGAGCCGTGTCCTCTTCATCTTTTGCCTTCCCTGGATTGGGACATCTTTCACTGACATTGGTCTTATCACTTCTCTCCAGAGGTCGTGGCTGAGCTCGAGCAGGAGCGGAAGTCGCACGCAGGGGCCAGGACCGAGATCAGGCAGTTGGAGTCGATCCGCAATGGGATGGGAGCGGCCATCATCAAGGCGTGCGACGAACTCGGTGTTCCGCCCGGCCCCATGAAGGATCGCTTGGAGTTGGCCGCTGCGACAGCTTGTCAACAGTCGATGGATATGGCCGGCGACATCGTCCGCAAGGCGGTAGCCATCTTCTTGTCGCACTACCCAGACCTGGACAGGGTGCTGCTTGGCCAGGGATGGTGTCCGGGCTACACCAACAAGCAGTATGACAACATCGAAGAAGGCGCCATCGACTTCGCCAAAGCTATGCTGGGTCATGCCCTCCACGACCTAGGCCTGTAAAGAAAAAACCAAGTTGCCTCGCCGAGGCTTTTAATCGTGCTTGTAAAAAACTTGTGGGCCAAGTGTTTATGGCAAACTCGTGGGTTCAGAACCCATTTTTATTTCAAGTTTAAACATTTTGATTGTTTGTCGACCTTTTCTTCGAGTAGCTAGAGGACCTGTGAGCCCGAGTAGTGTAGCTTAAAACTTTGCTAGCGGTGTCTTGCTCCGTAGCCGCGGAGGCGTAGGAACTTGGCGACTCGACCGGGCCAAGTTTAGGAGTGTTACTACTCGAGCGGGCAGCCCCCGAGTACTTCGGAGAAAGATAGGTGCGCGTACATGTTTTTTGCAAACAAGAAAACTCTTGAGAGTTTGAGACGGTTACTCGGAATCCCTTCGAAGGGGCGAGTGATCGATGACTTGAGGTCACAAACTTTGCTTGTGGGTCTTTGTACTGTAGCCACGGGGGCATAAGTACTCGGGGCTTGGACGAGCGCAGGTTCATGACCACTAGAGTCGTCGTTCATCTCCCTTTAAGGAATGTGAGTGTACCGCAATGATCATACGAGAAACCGTGAACGGTTTTTGATCAAAAAAAGGTTTCGCAACGCTCAGCGGAGGGGGTCGTAGCCCCCGGGTAGCCCCCGAGCCCATGGACAAGTCGGAGACTTGCCCATGGGATGAGACAAGCATAGAGACACTTTACTCGAGTAAAAATGTAAGCTTGAGAAAGATATCATTTTACGAAAAAGAAAGTAGCTCGGAGCTCTTACATTATCATAAAATGAGAACGAAATAAATACTTAAGGGTAAAAACGGCATAGCTGCTCTATGTTCCAGGCGTTGGAGATGACCCTGCCGTCCTCGTACTTGAGTTTGAAGGGCCCCTCCCATGGCGGTGAAAGCTTGTGCCTCCCCCCGTTACTTTGAACTCGTCAGAGGACGAGGTCACCGACTTGGAACTCGCGCTCCCGTATGTTGCGCTCGTGGTAGCAGCGTAGAGCTTGCTGATATTGTGCTGAGTGGAGAAGGGCGACACTGCGCACCTCATCCAACTGGTCGATGGCGTTCTCGAGGGCAACCTGGTTGCCTTCTTCAGTGTAGGCTTGAACTCGTGGGCTGCCGTAGTCGATGTCCGTTGAGAGGATCGCTTCCGACCCGTGAACGAGGAAGAAAGGCATGCAGCCAGTAGCCCAACTTGGCATGGTGCGTAGGCTCCACAGGACGGACAGAAGCTCTGCGGCCCACGTCGCTCGAAACTTCTCGAGACGCTTGAATATCCGCGGCTTCAGACCTTGTAAGATCATGTCATTGGCCCTCTCCACTTGCCCATTGGTCCTTGGATGGCTAACAACGGCCCAGTCCACACGGATGTGGTTGTCATCGCAGAACTTGAAGAATTTTTTGCCGGTGAACTGCGTGCCGTTGTCGGTGATGATGGAGTTCGGGATCCCGAAGCGATAGATGATGTCGGTGAAGAGCGCGATGGCCTCCTCGGAACGGACATTCGTTATGGGCTTGGCCTCGATCCACTTTGAGAACTTGTCGATGGCGACGAGCACGTGGGTGTAGCCCCCGGGTGCTTTTCTCAGTGGTCTGACCATATCCAGCCCCCAGACCGCGAAGGGCCAGGTGATGGGTATGGTTTGCAAGGCCTGCGCCGGGAGATGTGTTTGTCGTGCATAGAACTGGCAGCCTTCGCAGCTGCGCACGATCTGGGTCGCGTCGGCAACTGCGGTGGGCCAGTAAAAACCTTGTCGGAAAGCTTTTCCGACAATGGTCTTTGGACCGGCGTGGTGTCCGCATGTTCCGGCATGGATTTCTTGCAGCAGTTCCTTGCCCTGGTCGACCAGGATACAACGCATGAATATGCCTTCTGCGCCCTTTCGTCGGAGCTCGCCGTCGACCAGCTTGTACGACTTGGCCATGCGAGTGGTGCATCGAGCCGTCTCCTTGTCGGGTGGCAATTTTCCTTCCACCATCCATTCGAGGATCGGAATCCTCCAGTCAGGGTCTTCGAGGTTGGGCTCTTGCACTCCGTCAATCTCCATGACCTCCTGTGTCGACGGCTCTGGCAACTTGTCCTCCTCAGAACGAACAGATGGTTCATACTAGTTGCTGGCGAAGACTCCGTGTGGAATGGGCTTCCGATTCGACGCCGCCTTCGCGGGGGTGTCAGCCGCCTTGTTGTACTCGCGTAGTACGTGATTGAGCTCGAGCCTGTGAAACTTGTCCTCCAACTCGCGCACCGCCCGGCAGTAAGCGGCCATCTTCGGACTTATGCAATTCTTCTCTTTCATAACCTGTCCCACGACCAGGTCGGAGTCCCCCCTGACGTCGAGGTGTCGTATTCCCAGCTCGAGGGCGATCCGGAGACCGTTGATGAGCGCCCGTACTCCGCGACGTTGTTGGAGGCCGCGAAATGTAGTCGGACCATGTATTCCATTCGTACGCCCAGAGGTGAGATGAACACGAGTCCGACCCCGGCTCCTTCCTTCATGAGGGATCCGTCGAAGTACATGAGCCACATCTCGTGCTCGATGGGAGCAGGAGGCGTTTGGATCTCCCTCTATTCGGTGATGAAGTCAACCAATGCCTGCGAATTGATGGCGGTGCGGGGCGCGTACTTGATATTCTGCCGCATCAACTCAAGGGCCCATTTAGCGATTCTGCCTTCCGCCTCCGGGCTCTGTATGACTTCGCCAAGCGGGTACTTGGACACCACCGTGATGCGGTGCGAGTCAAAATAATGTCGGAGCTTCCGCTTGGTGATGAGGACAGCATAGATTAGCTTCTGTATCTGCGGATATCGCGTCTTCGAGTCGAAGAGGACTTCGCTCACGAAGTAGACGGGGCGTTGTACTTTCTACGTCTTGTCAGGCTCGTCTCGCTCGACGATTAACACCGCGCTCACGACTTGGGTCGTGGTAGCGATGTACAGGAGCATCGGCTCCCCCTCCGCTGGTGCGGTGAGCACCGATGGACTCTCGAGTAGTTTCTTGAGCGAGTCGAGTGCTTCCTACGCTTTTGGCGTCCACTGAAAGTGCTCCGACTTCTTCATGAGCTTGTAGAGTGGCAGGCTGCGCTCACCCAACCGAGCGATGAACTTGCTGAATGCAGCGAGGCATCCGGTGATGCGCTGCACTCCTTTCAGATTCTTAATGGGTCCCATGCTCGTGATCGCAGAGATCTTCTCGGGGTTGGCCTCAATGCCGCGTTCCGACACAACAAAGTCGAGTAGCATGCCTCTGGGGACCCCAAAGACACATTTCTCAGGATTTAACTTCACGCCGTGCTCCCTCAACTTTTCGAATACCTGTAAGGTCGGGGATCAGGTCGCCCACCTTCTTCGACTTGACCAGGATATCATCTACGTAGGCCTCGATTAGCCGACCGATGAGATCTCCAAAGACGCGACGCATGCATCTCTGGAAGGTGGCTCCTGCATTCTTTAACCCGAAAGGCATGGAAACGTAGCAGTACGCGCCAAATGGGGTGATGACTGAGGTGGTGAGCTGGTCGATCAGATCCATCGCGATCTGATGGTACCCCGAGTAAGCGTCAAGAAAACAGAGGGTTTCGCACCCAGCCGTTGAGTCGACTACTTGATCTATGCGCGGTAAAGGAAATGGATCTTTTGGACACGCCTTGTTCAGGCTCGTGTAATCAACGCACATCCTCCATTTTCCATTCTTCTTCTTAACGAGTACAGGGTTTGCTAACCACTCGGGGTGGTAGACTTCACGAATGAACCCTGCACTAATGAGCTTCTTGATCTCCTCACCGGTAGCCTTGCACTTGTCGGAGTTGAAGCGGCACAAACGCTGCTTGATCAGCTTCGAGCTGGGCTTAATGTTAAGCTTGTGCTCGGCGACCTCCCTTGGAATCCCTGGCATGTCGGAGGGTTTCCATGCGAATACGTCGAGATTCGCGCGGAGGAAGTCGACGAGCGCGCTTTCCTAGTCAGAACCAAGCGCCGTCCCGATACGGAGTGTGCGGCCGTCGTCGGAGACGGGCACTTCCTTGGCGTCCTTGGCGGGCTCGAAAGAGCAGGCCGCACGCTTGGATGACTCAGGGATTTCTTGGTCCTCGGAGGGGGGCTCAGCGGTGAGCTTCTTAGACCAGATCAGTGCATCAGGCCGTATGCGTACTAGAAAGTTGTACGAGCTGTGATGATGCCTTTCAGGTCGGGCATCTTTAGCTTGAGGTACGTGTAATTGGGGACGACCATGAACTTAGCGTAAGCTGGCCTTCCGAGTATCGCGTGATACGTCCCCGGGAACCCCACCACCTCGAAGGTGAGGGTTTCCTTTCGGAAGTTGCTCGGAGTTCCGAACGTGACGGGCAGGTCGATCTGCCCGAGTGGGACCGCCTCCATCCCGGGTACGACCCCGTGGAAAGGCACCGTCGACGGCCGCAGTCGGGACCGCGGGATCCCCATGTCGTCCAGGGTCGACATGTAGATGACGTTGAGGCTGCTGCCTCCGTCCATCAGTACCTTGTGCACACGCTTGGTGCCGAACAAGGGTGACACAACCAGCGGGTAGTTACCCGGTCGTGGTATGTGGTCGGGATGATCGTGCCGGTCAAACGTAACCGACATCTCCGACCACTTCAGGTAGGTCGGAGTCGCATACTCGAGCTGGTAGACTTCTCGTCGGACCACCTTCTCTTGGCGCTTGGGCAGCCGCGCCTCCGAGCCCCCGAAGATCATCATCACGGCTCCATCTTCCCGAGGGTAAGCGCCCTCGTCATCACCCTTGTCCTTCCCTCCGTCGCCGGTTGGAGGGTCACTTCGCTTTTTCAGCGTGCCGGCGAGGTAGGCCTTCATCAGGTTGCAATCCTTGAAGGCGTGTGTTGACTGGGCCCTCGTGGTTGGGGCACGGGGCGTCCAACAGCTTCTCGAAGTGACCCGATGGAGGGTTGCCTCTGGGTCTCGCTGTCTTTCGGTCGACAGCGGCCACCAAGGTATCCTCACAGTAACTTTTATCTTTACTTTTATTCTTCTTGGTGGGTGCGGACGGACTGTCCCCGGCTTCGGCTGGCTGCTTCCCTTTGCTTGCGCCGGAGTAGATCGCGGCTTCCGTCGCCCGATCCGATGGATCAGTGTGGCACACGTGGTGCCATTCTGGAAGGCCGAGATGACGTCCGTGTCGGTGGTGCTGGGCAACTCGGTGCATCGCTTGGAGAAGCGTCGGATGTAGTCGCGTAAGCTTTCACCCTTCATCTGCTTGCAGTTGCGCAGGTCCCAGGGGTTCCCTGGTCGGGCGTACGTGCTCTGGAAGTTGCCGATGAAGGCGTCGCGTAGCTGTGACCAGTTGTCGATCTTACCTCGCGGCAAGTGCTTGAGCCACGCGCGGGCCGAGTCCGCGAGATGTAGCAGCAGGTTCTTGATGATGAACAGGTCGTCCCGCGCTTCGCTGGCGTTGCATGCCAGCCGGTAGTCTTCCAGCCAGACACTGGGGCTGGTTTCACCGTCGTACTTGGGTACGGAGGTCGGAGCCCTGAAACGCGAGGGGAAGCGGGCGCTGCGCACATTCTTCCCAAAGGCACGAGGCCCTTGGGCATCAGGCGAGCTGCTCCTGCTTCGATCCTCGTCGCTGTCGTACCGGCCTCCGCGTCGCTGGTTGTACTCCTTATGAGGTTGCTGCTCGTAGTCGTCGTACTGACCCGCGTCAGCTCTTCGTCGTGCCTTGATGGTGTCACGCGCGTCGCGGTTGGGACCCAAGCGGCTCTTGACTGGCTCGTTGACCTCCTCGGACCGTCGTGGCTGCTGCGACGGTGCCGCGGGTTGTCACGGCTCGGAGGGCCTGCGACCCTGTGAGCCCCGCTGCCGCGAAGCGGAGCCCTCCGCCTGCTGCACGGCGGCAGTCTCGAGGAGAGTCTTGATCTGCTTGTGCATCTCTTTTTCTTGAGGCGTGGCCGGCTCAGGTATCTTCCGGAGAAGGACTGCCACCGCCGCCAGATTTTGTGACGCCCTTTTGAAGACGGGCGTGCCGTCAACGACATCTCGGTTGTCGTTGATGATGCATTGCTGGACGTCCCGCGCTCGTGCGCGAGCGGGAGTCGGGTTCGGGTCGTGCCCGAGTTGTTGATGGAGCTGGGCTCGCTCGTCGTTGAGCTGGCGCTGTGCGTCCTCCAGCTCATCCAGTCGGGCCCGCTGTGCTGTGGCGTCGGGTGGGTCCCGCGCCCCAGCTACACTATCCGCCGTCGAGCTATGGGCGGAGTGGACCGCTCCTTCTGGAGTGTGAGCTGGTACTGGAGCAACAGGAGCGTTGACGACGACGAAGCACTCACGTGAGGGGTCGTAACCCCCGTCGTCGGAGTCGTCGGAGTAGCCGAAGCAATAGTCCGCCGCCGACTGGAAGCGACGGAAGGCGCCAGCATCGCGAAGCCTGGAGTAATCCCACTCCGGACCCGAGATGTCATCAGTACCGTCGGTCACGAGGTACTGTTCATCGGGCGAGGTCGCTGGCAGCTTCAGGTTGCACCAGAGACGATGACTTGGGTAGTTATCATACAGAGCCTGGTCCGTGCTTGATGAAGAGGAATACGCTGCCACCGCGTAGGGCCTTCCTCCATAGACCAGTGGCGTCGGGGCGCTCTCCCTGGCGATGCGCTCCGTTGAGTCCGACGGCAGAGAGTCCTCTGCTGCGCCGGCGGGCTGCGGTGTACCAGCCTCGACCCGTGGAGGGGAGCTAGCACGTGCTGCCCTGCGCCGCTCCGCCTTGGCCCGCTTTGAGCGCTTGCCTGAGTGCCTCTTACGTCGGGGCGAGCGTGGCGAGGCTGTTGGAGCAGGAGTCGGCGCAGGTGCGTCGATGGCCTCGTCGACGAGGCGCATGACGTAGCCGTCTCCAGTCGCTCGGAAGTTCAGGCTCCCGAACCGGATCTCAAGCCCGGCCATGAGCGACTCCGGTGATCCCACGGGGGAGTCCATCGGCGATGGCTTTGGCGATGGCTTCCGAAGCAAGCGATGAGAGGGCCGTGCGGACCCTAAATGCAACATCGAAAACACACGAAGGTCCCTACCTGGCGCGCTAACTGTCGGGGTTTGTTACCGCTGGCAAGTAAATTTATAAGAACGCGTGTGCCGATCCGCACGGTAGCACAGGAGACACTCGGGATTATACTGGTTCGAGCCTCCGGAGAGTAATACCCTACGTCCAGTCTGAGAGGAAGTGTTCCTTATGCTCGGGAGTTTGTAGTAGGGGGTACAAACAAGTCGGGAGAGGGTGCAGAGCCCAAGTCCCTGGTGAGTGAGTGGTTCAAGTAGCAGAAGTCTGCGTACATAAGTGTGTGAGTGCTTGCGGTGTTTGTATGAAATGAGATATCGATGCTAAGTGCGTGTGGGGGTGAAAACGAACGTGTCTTGTGAGCGCCTCTGTCTCTCCCTTTTATAGTCGCAAGGGGGAGGCTCAGGGCGGTTACATTGAGTGCATGTGAGCAGGTCTACAGTGCGAGGCGTCCTTCTCTGCATCGGGCTGTCAGGCAGCAGCAGCGGCGAAGCACTGTTACGGGGCCTTGGGTGACGGTGCAGATCCCGTGCGTCCCAAGCAGCCGTCCCGGGGCCCCCTACGCGCTTCTCTGGGTAGTTAGTCGGGTACAGGAGGCAGAGTACGTGCCCTGATTCCGTCAGTGGATCAGGGGTTTGTCTTTTCTGGGTACTGTGGAAACGGAGTAGCCTGCACCGCGGCCATCGAGGGATAGGTGACGGGCTACACTGTGCCGTTGGTGGCACAGCGTTTCCCGTGCCCTCCGTGGTACGATGCGTACCGCCCCTGCCGAGGAGCGGCAGGAGGATCCGTCCTCTGACACAGGATCGACCTGGTCAGGGCGGACCCGCGCAGGGAGGCTGGCACGTGGTGGGCTGCGTACCTAGGTATCACGGGACACCAACGGGGCCTGTGTACCTGCGGCCTTGACGGCCAAGTCTTGAACTGGTCGGAGACGGAAAACTACTCGTACGAGTAGGTGATCTATGCCGCGTCTTCCAATGCTTAGGGTGTAGCGTGTACTGTATCGTATGCTGCCCATCGCCCATTACGCCGTTGGCGGTACGATGGCCACTGTGCCGTTCGTGGTAGGGTTTGACGAATCCATCCCCTGACACCGAATCGGCCTAGCCCGGGCGGACCGCTGCGGCGGAGCGGACACGTGACGGTGTGAGGGGGAGCGCGCGTGGAGTTCCCGGGACCCCGATCTGACGGGCCCACACGCCCCATACCTTCCCCGCGAAGCCTGCGCGGGTCGGTGACGGAAACTACTCGTGCGAACGAGTAGTCGTGGCTCCGAGGCGGAAACTACTCGTGCGAGCGAGTAGTCGCGGCCGCGAGGCGGAAACTACTCGTGCGAGTGAGTAGTTGGGAGTGGAGGTGAAAACCTGTCGTACGGGACGCCACGTACTCAGGGAAAAGGGTGCGGACGGACGTGGGCCGCCTGCCTTCTGGCCCTTGGCGGAAACTGGTCGTACGAGCCTTGTCGTGCTCGGGCAGCGTATCACTCGTTGTGTTAGCTGCCGGAGCATGCCGTACGTGGGTCCGTACTGCGTTTTTTAGGGGTCTTGGTGGGTCCTGGTCCATGGCCTCGTCAACAGCCGATAAGGATCGCCTTCTCTGAACGACCCTCCAAACACCCCCCGTGCACAGCCTCATGTACGTGCCGGCATGGACAGCGGAGCCCCAACTGATCTGGGGGACCGCGTCTAAGGGCGTGTCGGCGAACCTCCAAGCGTAGGGGATCAAGAACTTCGACACTGCGTCTCCCTGAGAACTGCAGAACATTACGAAACCAAATAGCCACAACATGTACGCCTCCAGGAACCTGTTGACTGTCTCAGGCTGTGCGTCATTTGCTAGGTAATCAGCCTGCACAAACAAAATCAAACATTCGTTACATTGTCTCCACAACAATAAAAACGAAGAAAAATATAAGGTCAAGATACGTACGCTAAATTGTTGCAACTAGACCAAAATGGGTCCGTGAGGGTTCCCGAACGGCTGGTACGGCGCGGGGGCGCGATCATTCTGAGGAACGTTCATGAACCGAGCGAGAAAGTCCTCACGCCAAGTGACCGAGATGTCCACAGCCACCATCGCCTCGCTCTCACAAGGAAGGCCCATCAAGAGGGACGCGTCCTGAAGAGTCGGCACCAGCTCACCGACGGTGAAGTGGAACGTGTGGGTCTCGGGCCTCCAGTGGTCCAGAAGCGCGCAGATCAGGGAGAAGTCGAACTGGAACCGTGTGATGCAATCCTTCCGAGGAATCGCGTCCCGCAGCTTGTCTCCCTCGACTAACCGCGCTTGAGGCAGTAGTCTTGCAGCGCGTAGTCTGAAACAAATAAGGTTACTTTATTAGTACAATAAGTATAAATGAAGATAAGTACATTAACATACCATCATTTCATGTACTTGGGAACCGAAAGTCGTGTATCGGCATCAATGTGTGCGTAGTGCGAGAACGTACATATCCCGGATCCTCCCCGAGAAAGGCGGACAGGTACGAGCGGTGCTTGACGTCGACCCGAGCGTCCAACAGCTCTAGCCGCACGTACGCTGTAGCTGTCTAAGCCCGAGCCCGAGCCCGAGCCTCAGCCCGAACCTGATCCTGATCCAGATCCATAGTTGCAGCTGCATACAAAAAATTAAAATAAAATAATGAAAAATATAATTTTCAAATTTCTAAACCAGATAAAGTAAGTTTCTAAATTTTCTAAACCATATAAAATTATTTTCTAATTTTTCTAAACCAGATAAAGAAATTTTCTAAATTTTCTAAATCAGATAAAGTAATTTTTAAATTTTCTAAACCAGATAAAGTAATTTTCTAAAATTTATAAACTAGATAATGTAATTTTCTACAATTTGTATATCAGATAAACTAATTTTCTAAATTTTCTAAACCAGATAATGTAATTTTCTACAATTTATAAACCAGATAAACTAATTTTGTAAAATTTCTAAATCCGTAAAATAATTTTCTACAATTTTTAAATTAGATAAACTAATTTTCTAAAATTTCTAAACTACAAAACTAATTTCTAAATTTTCTAAACTAGATAAAATAAATTTTTAAGACAGATAAACTCATTTTTTACAATTTGTAAACCAGATAAAGTAAAATTTTACAATTTTTAAATCAGATAAAGTAAATTTTTAAAATTTTTTAAACCAGATAAACTAATTTTATAGAATTTCTAAATCACATAAACTAATTCTTACAATTTCTAAATCTGATAAACTAATTTCTACAAGTTCTAAATCAGATAAATTAATTTTTTATACTTTGTAAAACAGATAAACTAATTTTGTACAATTTCTAAAACTGATAATTTAATTTTCTGAACTAAAATACTAATTTATAAATTTTCTAAACTACATAAACTAATTTTCTAAACTAAATAAACTAATTTATAAATTTTCTAAACTAAAAACTAATTTCTAAATTATCTAAATTAAACTAATTCTAAACTAAGTAAACTATTTAACATAATTAATAAAAAAACTAATCGAAGGGAGGGAGGATTTTTTTATTTTAACCTTTATAATTTATTTTTTTAATAATAATTTCTCTCCAACTAAATTTTCAAAAAGTAGCTCTTTTGGTCGCGCCAAGCTTCGTGGCGCGTCTAATAATTGAGTCACACCACATGCGGTGGCGCGACTAATATACACGTTGGCAGTAGAAAAAGTCGCAGCTGACGTGGCAAACGGAGTCGCACCACGGTAAGTGGCGTGACCGGATCGGTTCCCTACCTGGACTGGGAGTTCCAGGTATCATGTACCCGTGTTTCATTCATCATTTCTTAGTTCATTGCTGCAGATGTGGGTTATAGTACGTGGCAAACAAAATGTGGCAACCCAACCAAATTTGAAGTGGGCCTCGGAACTGGCCTTTCGTCAGCCCAATTAAATAGCCAGCCATGCATATGCATCATCCTTCCATGCGGCCTTGATTACCTAAAAAGAAAAAAAAAGAAAAAAGATACCTGAGGTAAAATTACCTTTACACGTTAGTTTTTCTTTTTTTATACACGACAAGAAAGGAAATCAATTGTTGCCTTTTTTTTAACGGTCAAATGTGCACCTCATCTTCGCAAAAGTTTTTGTTTAACCTCATCTTTTGTATGACGCGAGATGGTTCCATAACCTGACCCTCTATATTTTTAGATGATTTTTTGTCACTAGCAGATGCACTCGTGCGACACACAGATTAAACAAATAAAATAAAAGATGAAAAATTATTTTTTTATGAAATAGAACAAAATAAAAATACCAGTGTGAACATGTCGAAACTCAAGTAAGAGGAAAATACACTAATGAAATATTAACAAAATTTCAAAATTTAAAAATAAAAAACTCAAAATGGTAACAATTGCACAAAAATTACCTTGGTTCATGTCGGTTTCACATTTCCTTCTTTGTTGTGTTTGGAATATCATGGAACAAAATGTGTCTACTCATCATGACAATATACGATGGATACATAAACAAAATCGATGGAACCATGACAAATAACAATAACAAAATTGATACAAGCAATAGATTGAAATGAAGAACAAATCAACTTACATAAGTACTGCATCTGAGAAGTCGTGCCTCCAAAACAATATTTCGTCATCTGGGAATTGAGTTTTATAGGGAATACGATGTGTAAAAAAGGAAGAAGTACTGATTGACGTGATTGAAGGTGTTGAACACAAAAGGAAATAGTCAAGGACTCAAAATATTATTTACATATAAATGACGTTCATCTAATTGCATTTGAAAGTCATCGATCTAATCACATAGTGATTCTTTCCTTACTTGATCTTTCCTTGTATTCCCTTTCCTTACTATCTATTTATGAATGACGCGGCTACCATTGACAAAATGACGCAACAATTCTTTTCTTAGTTCATCTAATCACGTAGTGATTCTTTCCTTACTTGATATTTTTTTGTTTTTTCTTTCCTTGATGTATCATCAATCACACCAATCAATTTTCCTTTACTTTGTACATCAATATCTCTTTCCTTTTGAGTTCCTGAGTATTTCCTTTTGAGTCATGTCATCAATCACGCCAATCAATTTCTCTTCCCTTGAAAAAGAATGAAAAAAGAAACACAAGCCGTGATTGCCTCTGACGTTTGAAAAAAGAATGAAGAAAGGAAACAACAACCGTGATTGACGGGGGTCGGGTCGGGTGGGTACGCGCGGCCGGGTAAGATGAGGTGAGTGAGAAAAATGGTGTTTTTTGGCGACACCATTTTGCTTCTTTCAGTTTTTTCGTCGTTCGCCGTCGTCGTCGTTGTTTTTTGGTGAACCTTGCCTGACAAGTAGGTCTCCTGTGAGAGGTAGAGTAGGTATGTTACCACTTGGGTGAGAATTATTTTCCAATTCTCATAGATAGATGAACGTGCTAACCATAACCTCACCATGCTTTCCACGCATGAAACTGTCATGCACGACATCGAGACTTTCCCAGCGGCATCGAGTATGGTTTGGAGTGTAACAACATTTTCCATTTTTTGTTTTTATCTTCTTGTTTTTTTTTTCGGTTCCGTGGGCGTTTTCCTTTTTTTTTCTTTGCACGACACAGAAAAGATAGGATTCCCACACGAAAGATAGGATTCACAAAATGAAAATAACATTTCGCCGCAGCCTGTGTTTGTCCACTGCCCGGTTGGACGTAGCAATTGCCTTCTTCCTACTTGTTCCTTTTTTTGGATGGAAAATTCCTTTCTTTTCCCAAGCAGGTCATACGTTTACAGCCCTGCGACAGCTCAAATGGCATAGGGTGATTTTGGTTGGGGTTTCTAATGTGTTTTTGCTTTCGCAAAAGCTAAAATCCAACAAAAAAAGGCTCAAAAGGCATTGGTACTTTTGCTCAAAACAAGTTTTCATTCCAATACAAATCAAAAGGCACATCCCACTCGGCTTTTGAGTCTCAAAATTACCCATTTGCCACTGGTTTTGAAAAACGATTTGTTCTTTCTTTTCTCGTCTTCTTCCCTGTCGCACGCCCCCATTCGCTCCAAGATTGCGCCCCTCAGTCCACCGGCAAGCTCTGGCCGACGAGCTCCGAAAGTTGCGCTCTGGACACCATGCTCCATCGAAGAGAGAGAAAGAGAAGACGAGGTGAGAGAGGAAGAAGGAATAAGATGTTTTTGTGCACATGACGCATGCGCCTCGCTTGCAAGTGAGGGATGTTTCTTCAACCGCGGGAGCTCAACCAAATGGTCTTCTACGTTTTCCATATCTGCTTTTCCACATTCAAAAGTCCACAATAACTTTGTAAAAATCACAGATCAACCAAACCCACCTATAGAAACAGAAGTGCTTTTTCTTTTTCAAAACCCTCCTTGTTCCAAACTTCCCCTCTTTTTTATTTTCTGAGGGAACCTTCTAAATTAACTTCCTGCACGGCCTGACCAGCAACAAAACAAGAAGTGTTCGTAGTGGGCATGCTACTCTAGTGCTCTTCACTCTTGAGCTCTAGTGACTCTCTTCCGTGTTCAATGTGAAAGGAAAGGAACTTGGCACCGAGGACGTGCGAAAGGGAAGATGATAACCAGCTCGTTTTTTGTGGAAGTAGTGCTAATGTGCTATAGCCTAGTAAGCCTACAGTGCCAAATTTCATGGGAAAACCAAAGAAAGAAAAGGTCAGCAGTACTACGTGTCAAACTAGAAGAGTTGCCGGTCTTTTGACAGCACATTATGCAAATCTAAAAAAAAAGAGAACCCACACACGTTCCAACACTACTAGGAAATATGAGGCTTTCATCCCTGAGCAATTTTCACATTAGTACCGTTTTTTCTCTCCGTACTAATGTGAATAAGAACCGGTACTAATATGAAGTGCGAAGTGAGAGTCCCGCGGAGCTCCGACGAAAGCACATTAGTACCGAGTGGGAACTAGCCCCGGTACTAATACGTCCGCATTAGTCCCGGAGCTAGTTCTCACCCGGTACTAATGTGACCAGAGTACATTAGTACCGGGTATAAAAAAGGCAAAACAAGGCCCGGTACTAATGCCCTCGAGCGCTGCTGCTGCGCACCACACCCCCAACACTTAGAAAATATCCGTCCCAGCTCCCACCGCGCACTGCGTCGATCCTCTTCTTATCCCCCACACCTCACCTCTCTATCTCCTCATCTCTTCTCTCTATCCATTCATTTTTTTCTCCTCTGTCCGCTCATCACCCTCCTCTGTCTCTATTTGCAGGGGATCTCGATCGGGGCTAGGCCGCCGCGGGGCGCGGGAGGCAAGCGCGTGCGGGGTCAGGCCGCCGTGGGTGCGCGGGATCCGGTGCGGGTGCCGCCGCGGGGCACGGGAGGCCAGTGCGCGCGGGCGCGCGGGAGGCCAGCGCTGGGCCAGGCGCGGCAGCTGCAGGCGCGCGAGGCCCTAGAGGCGCGGCACGGGCACGGCGCGAGAGCCCGTGATTTCTTTGTTGCAAGTCTCTCCCTCTTTCTTTCTTTGATGGTTTTTGTGATCGATATTTGTGTAATGCATGTCTGTGTGATTCATGTGAATCTGTGTGTAGTTGAATATGTGATATCTTGTAAATATGTTTGTGTATGTGAAATTTTTGTGGAAGATGAGATGAGATGATCTCTATGTTTGTGAATGTGAAAGAATTTTTTGTGAAAGTTAGATGAGATGAGATGAGAAAAGAAAAAAAGAAAAGAAAAGAAAAAAGAGAAAAGAGAAAAGAAAAGGGAAAACAGGACCCGGAGCGGATGGGGGGCATCCCACAATAGTATCGGGTGTCAACTCCACCCGGTACTAATATCACATTAGTACCGGGTGAAATACCCGGTACAAATGTTTTTTCATATTAGTACCGATTGGATAATATCGGTTTGAAAACCGGTACTAAAGAGGGTTATGGACCGATACAAATGTACGTTTCCAGTGCAAGTTTTCTGTTTTACACAAACAGCCAGCAGCATCGAGACCTTCGATTCCTGTTTTACAGGGCGTCACGAGATCTAGTACCACCACTGTTACTGGAAGTGCATGGGCACGAGCCAACAGTGGTCTTTGTTTTTGTCCACGACGTGCTACTGCTGATCTGTCATCACTCTCCAAATTTCCGATACTCATCTACTATTCGCTCCATCCAATTCTCCAATCTACTTGCAAATCTCCGTTTCGTGAGGCAAATCTCGGTTTCCGAATCTACTTGCAGTTGCGGCACAAAGCAAGTGTGAAGAAGCTGGTGCAGGCGTGCAGCACAGTGTTCCCTTGGGTTCATTCAGAGTTTGTAGAGCTGCTGCCAATGGAAATGCAATAATGCAAGCGACACTCAGAGCTGTTGCAGTTGCAACATCTAAGGGTATATTCTTTTCCTTCAAAACGATTAGTAAATAGCACTATTCAGCTATCACATTCATCACATCTTCTCTCACAAAAAACATTATTTCAGCACTATTTATTTACAATTTTACTATTTTTCACTGAACAGAACAGGCCCTGAATGCAAAATGAAAATTGAGCAAACCCGTCATTTACCGGAGTGTTTTCCAGTGTGCGGGCACGCTGCCGAGACGCATGGAGAGCAACAGTATCTGTCCCCACCGTGTTTTGCCCACGTTTGACCGTTCGTTTTATTCAAAAATTTTGTGAAAATATTATTTATTTTGTTATGACATGTTTTATCATCATATATATTTTAAGTATATCATAACTATTTTTACATTTTCATAAATTTTTTGAATTAGACGAGTGATCAAACGTGATCATCAAAAATCAACAAGTGTTTATATTTTGGGACGGAGGGAGTACACATTTGGCGCTAGCATCAGAATGGCGGAATAGCCAATTCAGTCCCCGAACTATAACTTAAAGCTCAATTTCGTCCCTGAACTACGAAAATGATCGTTTTGGTCCTCAAACTTTCGCATCCGGCTCAGTTTGGTCCCTGAACTACGAAAACGGTCATTTTGATCCTCAAACTTTCGCATCCGGCTCAAATTCGTCCCTGGTCGATAGCCAAATACCCTTTTTACCCTTCTACCTCTACGTGTTGCTCGCTGCTGGCGAACCCGCTGCTGCTTCTGCTCCTACTGCCGTCAGCCACCACAAGCAGGAGAAGGCGAGCCGCGGAAAGAGGACGAAGGCGACCGGGACATGGAGGCCTGCTGCCCCGCCAAATCCACCACGTCGGCACCTCCTCCTGCGCCGGCGGGTGCAAATCTTGGGTGCGGCCGCGGCGGAGGCAGGCCATGGATGGGGTGTGGGCGCGCTCGGCGAAGGAGGAGCGAGGCCCCTGCTCCATCTCAGGGGAGGACGACCTACAGCTCCGATTCCCCAGCAGCGAGCAGTGCGTAGGGATAGGAGAAGGGTAAAAAGAGTATTTGGCTATCGACTAGGGATGAATTTGAGTCGAATGCAAAAGTTTGAGGACCAAAATGACCATTTTCATAGTTCAGAGACGAAATTGAGTCGGATGTGAAAGTTTGAGGACTAAAACGACTGTTTTCGTAGTTCAGGAACGAAATTGAGCTTTGAGTGATAGTTCGGGAACTGAATTGGCTATTCCGCCCATCAGAATCCGAGAAAATCATGCGGCGCGCGGGACGAGGAACTCCAGTAGCAAGGCGCGGGCCCACTCTCCAGCCTCTAGTGCGGGGCGTGGCACGGAATTGAACGGACGGCCTTTGACCAAGCGTGTCTGGTCAAGTGGTCTGGCGCGGCCCGTGGGGAGAGAGAGACCACTCTTCCGCCCGCAAAGCCAATGCCGTACGTGTTGATCCGTTGGTTCACGTCTTGCGTGCACTGCACAAAATTTTTTCCCTGTTTAGTTGAAAAAAATGAAAATTTTGAGTATTTATTAGAAGTATTGAATGTAGATTATTTATAAAAATAATTACATGAATGAATCAGAAATTGTGAGACAAGTTCATTAAGACTAATTAATTCATCATTAGAAATTAGTTACTGTAGCACGATATTGTCTAACTATGACATAATTAGATTTATTAGATTTGTCTCGAAAATTAAGGTAGGAATTATGAAATAGATTTTGTCACAAAATTCATGTTTAGTCCTCCTAATTAGTATGCGAAGATTGATTTGACAAGTAATTGGTGAAATTATCTGAGATCCCTTCCATTCCCGATGCACGGAATTCCGGCGTCAAATCACGCACTTACCGTGCAACCTCTCCACTGATCGCTCCGAAGTCGTGCGCGCACTTTCCACACACCAACTTTTCATGCACGAGAACGGAAACGGTTAATCTGGGGCAGCATCAGTCATTATTTGGAAGGCGGAATAGCCAAATTTGTCTTTAAATAATCGTCGAAAGCTCAATTTCGTCCTTGAATTACGAAAGCGGTCGTTCTCATTCTCAAACTTTCGCAACCGACTCAATTTCGTCCCTGCCCAGTTAGCTATGGTTGGGAATTACTGATTCTACCCCCTTGACCATATTTTTTCCCAACCCTGAAGCCACCTGATTCATTTTAAATAAACCATAGAAGCTCGTTGTCAATTTAACTGTGGTGTAGTTATGAAAAGTCTTGCCCGGTTTTGAGTATAGTAAGCTACGCTGTTGGTCACAAAGCTTTGGTTTCCTAGATGCAATTCCTTCAAAGTACTTGAACATCACCATGTGCTTACATGCTAATAATTGTGTTTCAGAGATGCTATTGATGATATATAAGATAACTAGTACCTTTAACGTACGTTATACTTGACCAATCCCTAGTTGATCTACCCTCCTCTCATCGGCTTCTATTTCTGATTACTCCATGTTTCTTCCTATCCTTATGCATCACATATTTTCTGAAAGAGACGGCCAAGGGGGTATAATTGGTAATTCACAATCATAGCTGACTGGGCAGGGATCAAATTGAGTCAGTTGTGAAAGTTTGAGGACGAGAACGACTATTTTCGTAGTTCAGGAACGGAATTGAGCTGGTTGCGAAAGTTTGAGGATGAGAACGGCCGTTCTCGTAGTTCAGAAACGAAATTGAGCTTTCGACGAGAGTTCGAAGACGAATTTGACTATTCCGCGTATTTGGAACGTACTCCGTAACAACATTTTGTACGCACTTGTTGTGGTGTCTTGCACTGTCCGCAGTCTCCACAGGACGTTGCTGCGTTGCGTGCGAGTGAGCGATTCGACCTCCATTTGCAGCATAGCAGGCAGGCAGCTGCTGCCGCAGCCGAATTTGTCATGAACTTGTGGCAGCGACATCATGCTGAGTATGGTTTGGAGTCCTTTTCTCTAACAAAAAATTATGATTTGGAGCGTAACAAGATCCGGTCGTGCTTGGTTGCAATCCGCGACCAGTCACGCCACAAGATTTGGAGTAGCCAAAGGAGGGTGTAGCCACAATGGAAACAAAGCAAGTCAGAAGCATTTGCGCATGTGGCGCCGATTTTTTACACAAAACCTTGCCACATTGTGGCTTGACAGATTGCGGCCTGCAACAAAGTAGGCGTAGAGATGAGCAAGGGCTGTGGCTCTCTAGTCTCTAGTCTCTACAACATGATTGCAACATGATTGCAAACCACAATGCAAGAATTGTGCAGGAATCGATCTTTCAGGAGCCCTGACTTTTGGCATTCTCGCATTTGTTCTTGGGCCTTGTTTAGTTGGCTAGGAATCCTCCTTTCCACTCTCTCTTCACCACATTAAATACACCAAAAGACATATGTTCGGAATACTAAATGTAGATGAAATCAAAAACTAATTACACAGTTTTGATGACCTTTGCGACACGAATCTTTTGAGTCTAGTTAGACCATGGTAGGACAATATTTACCACAAAAAACCGAAACTTACCTTTTGCTACAGTGTGTTAAAAAGCAAATTTTTCTGATATCTAAACAAGGCCTTGATTGCTTTGATTCGTGCAATGAACTTGTCATCCACGAGATGGAACGGGAGGTAGCCGTTGGCTGTTTGGCAGCGGCATAAGTACGGGGTGTGTTTAGAAGTCTAACTTCCCCAAAATTTACTATGCAAAAATAAGATTTCTCATCATATCAAACATCACATCAAAAATGCCGACACATGCATGAAATACTAAATGTAGATGAAATCAAAAACTAAATACACAGTTTGGATGTACTTTGCGAGACGAATCTTTTGAGCCTAGTTAGGTCATGGTAGGACAATATTTACCACAAACAAACAAAAAGTACTACAATACTTTTCAGTTCGAAACAGTGCTTTTCAGCTCAAAATCTGTGCAAAATCCAGAATTTTGCATCCTAATTCAGAAAACTAAACACACCCATGGTTTGGAGCTGAACAAGAATTGTGTTCCCAATTCTCTTTGCCCAGCACACAAAAGAAAGGAAACTAGCATGTCAGGTACTGTTTATTTTCTTGAAATCTCACTAAAATTCTTACTTACGGTACCGTATCAATTTATTTTTTCTCTCTATACACGCAACTCGATGCAAAAATTTTCTCTATTTCACCAAAATTTCAGTCAACTAAAAGAGACCTCATTTGGAGTAGTACATTTATTTTCAAAAGAAGAAAAAAAATCCAAAGGCGAAATTCTTTTCTTACCGTTTAGTTCCCCAAAAGTCCCAAAAATTTCCGCATCGCAAACCGTATCACCTCTCACAAAACACACTTCCTAATGCAAAAATTTCACCACTTTCACCAAAATTTCACCGAACTAAACGGGTCACGAGATATTTTCCCCACCTCGCGTTTTACAGCCCGGCGAGGCGGCGACGGAGATGGCAAGCGAAACGGAAGCGCTCAATTGATTGCTGGAGATGGGGGGCCGGTGGGATTGTGGGAATGGGAGGGGAAAGGCAGAACCCCTCGTTCTTTCTCACTGACATCGGGTCCTACTCGGTGTGTACCCCACATGTCAGTGAGCTTTTGGAAACCCTAGCGCTTCCACTTCGTACCCATCCAGCCCACCGGCCCGTCCCCCTCGGATTCGGCCTTAAAAAGGGGTGCCCGGTCACTCTCCTCTCCCCATTCCACACACCTCACCTTCTCCTCTTCCACAGCCGTCTAGGGTTTTTGCGAGGGAGAGTTCTCCGGCGAGAGGGAGAGAAGGAGGAGATGGCGGAGGAGCGGGGCAAGGGGACGGTGAAGTGGTTCAACGGCGCCAAGGGCTTCGGCTTCATCAGCCCCGACGACGGCAGCGCGGACCTCTTCGTCCACTCGTCCTCCATCAAGGCCGACGGCTACCCCAACATCAAGGACGGCGAGGCCGTCGAGTACACCGTCGGCAGCGACCACGACAACCGCCCCAAGGCCCTCGACGTCACCGCCCCAGGCGGCGGCTCCCTCCCCGGCGGCGAGCGCCCTGACAGCGGCGGCTACGGTGGCGGAGGCCGCGGCGGCGGCGGTTACGGTGGAGGCGGTGGCGGCTACGGCGGAGGCGGCTACGGCGGCGGGGGCGACCGCGGCTACGGCAGCGGCGGCGACCGTGGCTACGGTGGTGGCGGCGGTGGTGGTCGCGGCAGCGGCTGCTACAAGTGCGGCGAGGACGGCCACATGGCGAGGGACTGCACCCAGGGCGGCGGCGGCGGAGGGTACGGCGGAGGCGGTGGCGGTGGGTACGGAGGCGGTGGCGGCGGCGGTGGACGCGGCTGCTACAAGTGTGGTGAGGAGGGCCACATGGCGCGGGACTGCACCCAGAGCGGCGGCGGTGGCGGCTACGGCGGAGGCGGTGGCGGCTACGGTGGCGGTGGCGGCGGTCGCGGCTGCTACAACTGCGGTGGCGAGGGCCACATCTCCCGCGAGTGCCCCAACAGGCGCTAGGCGCAGCGTCGGATCCGGTCTGAGTCCCACCTCCTGGCTCTTGCTATGAAGTCTTCGCCACCTATCTCTCTATCTATCATCTATCAGTAGTTGCAGAAGTGTTTCGTTCTCGTCGAGTCGTCGGTCTTGTCGTGTCGCCGTAGTAGGAAGAAGGCGCATGGAGAAGTGGTGATGGATCTGTGTCGGAGTCGGACTGTTTTCCTGTTTTTCAAAAAAGCTGTAAGGCAGCCATGGTCATGGGTGGCCCTGATCGAACTATCTATCTATCGTGGAATGAATGGAGGGTTAAGTTATCTGCCTGGATGCCTCTGTGTTGATGATTGTGTGTTCTTCGTATATGCCTCTGCTGATGATGATTATCGTTCGTCTGTTCGTTCGTTCGCTCGGTTTGTGCATGAATCATGAATCGTGGATGCATTTGCCGTTTGATCTGTAAACGTGCTGTGATGATCTATGTTTTCTGCTCTACTGTTTCGTCTCTCAAATGGTGAAATTGCAACTCCATTCGTGGTGAAAATTGTTGTTGGGAAGATCAAGAGATTGGGGTTTTGAGATTCCAATCCCAAAGTGATCGAGATGGAAAGTGATCGGTGAGGGGAGAAGGAAGAGAGGGAGGGATGGGAAAAGCCTGTTGGAAAAGGCAAGCCGGGTTCAGGGATCAGTCTGCCATGGTTGCTTTGGCAACAGAGAGGGCCTGGCTGACCGGCAGGAGTGGCAGGCTTGGTTTTGTCCGCATCGTGGGGCAGTTGCGAAAAAGGGGGTTTCCACTTCTGTTGCCAATGGGACAAGAGCGGGCAGAGGAGGCGTGGACGCGTGGGTTTCCTCTCTGGCTTTCGGTCCTTTGCCTGCGTTTCCTCCACGCAGAGACCAGACAAGACCGCGCTTGACCGCTTGGACGGGACCCCTTCCCTTCGCTCGCAACCCGGCAGCTGGCTCCTTGCCGTCCGTAGCCCTCCTCCCTGTTTACCAGCAATGGCAGGCAGGCCAGGCACCAGGCAGCAACCACCAGCACACCATACAGACCACGAGAGGGACGGAAAGAGGGAGAGGTGTGTGCATCATGAAATGGTACTTCCACACTCTAAAGACCATACTGTTCAGTACGGTAAAATTTCTCTAACTATAATTTTCGGGGCACTAATTAGAAATATTAAATATTGTTTAATGATAAAAACTTATTTCAAAACCTTCCTAATTTTTCAAAACGAATTTAACGAGCCTAATTATGCTATGAATAGACGATATCGTGCTACAGTAAATAATCTCTAATGACGGATTAATTAGTCTTAATGGATTCGTCTTACAATTTCCCGTTCATCCATGTAATTAGTAGGGGAGCTGGAGACTAGGCGCCACCGCTCGCGTTGACCACCGGATCTGCACTCGCGGAGGTGACCCCGGGCGTGGCGCTGGAGCGCGGGGGTTTTGGGGACGGGGAGAAGCGGGGCAACAGCGGTGGCACCATAGGAGGGGGCGCGGGGAATGAAGCGAGGCGAGGCGGACGCGGACATCGGCGGTTGGAGGTGTAGATGATGAGGTGAGGAGAGAGAACCCCGAGAATGCGCTTCCAAACTCCACCTTCTGCATATTACAGATGCAGGTAGGAGCACTGTTCGAGCTACTACAGTGTCATTTTCCCCTCATTTTGGGGATGGGGATAAGACTGACCGCAGCAAGGTACCCTATCCCCATAGTCAAAAACATGTTATGTGGAGATGAAAGAGAAGCAATCTTCACTCAAAAAGAGCTGGTCTCCCAGCAGTGTTGCCCAACCCCATCCCCATCCTCCCACACGCGGTCGCGGCCGTTGGCTCCCGCGTTCCCGGAAGGAGGGCCGAGGTAGAAGAAGCGGCGTAGAAGAAGCAGCGGGAGGCACAGAAGGCGAGGAGGAAGTGGACGACGGCCGTGTGAGCATGGAGAGGGCGTGGAGGAAGTGGACGGCGGCCGAGTGAGCACGAAGAGGGCGAGGAGGAAGTGGGCGGCGACCGGGGCGAGCACGGCGAGGGCGGCGGCCGGCATCGAGCGCGACGGTCTCCCAGAGCAGATCTGGCGGCCGGCGCATCTCCCCTACCTCGCCGGCGGCTCTCCCCACGGGCGGATCGAGCGGCGGCAAGATCCAGAAGCGCATGCGGGAGGAGCAGGCCTCCTCACCGACGGGGGTGGGCGCCGCCCCCTGGAGGTAGTCTCCGGCTCCGCCAAAGGCCCTCGCCGGGAAACCGCCACAGGACCTGGGACTCAAGTTCCTCCACTGTCGCGGACCCCAGCCTCCACTGCCGCGCTCCCTCGATGCCGCTGGGGAGATGGGGAGGGTGTCATCGGGGCTAGCCCCTGCTCCGACCGCGGTCGAATCTTGCCGCTGTCGTCGGAGTAGCCGTGGTTTTGAGTGGAGGCAGCCGCGGGATGTGGAGGTGTGGGCGGCGGTTGGGATGAGGGAGAGGAGAGAGGGACCTGAATATGGGTGTTGGGAGGCTTGTGACCTCAAAATGAGGATGAGGGTGAGGAAATTGTTGGAGGCACAACAATGCTATTTGGTCACTCATTTTGGGTTTGAGGGAAGTGATGGGTAGACTGCTGGAGTCAGTCTAAAAGTACCGCTAGAAACAGTCCAAGGAAATGGATTTTAAAGGTGATTTATGTTGGATAGTGAAATGAATATACATGCACCTTACCCCGAATCACAGGCAATCACGAGATTAAATGTATGGTCAGCAATTATCAAAAAGATTATGATGGAATGCCAGATTACCCGACCAATTGATGAGATTACCTGCGCAATTTTCTTGGAAGCAACCACTACAACTACTCTCTCCGTCCTTAAATATATGACGTTTAAGACAAAAAAAAACTTAATTCATTTTGAAATTTTTTTTGTCCTAAACATCATATATTTATGAAGGACAGAGGTATTGGTACAACAACACATCTTTTTCTCACCAAGAGTTGTTTTGTTGCTTAAAGGATTTCGCGTTTCTTTAATTTCCCCTGGTAAATACAATAGTATTCGATTGTGCAAGTCCTGTAGTTCAAAGTTAGCTTGCGAGCAAATGGCACGGCCGGCAGAGGCAGTAATGCAGGCCACGATGTTATCAGTCAGGATTTTTTTAGTTCAATTTTACCACCTTTTGTGATGCTTTTTAATCTGAAACTTGTCATTCCATGGATATGTCCTCCTCCTTGCTCTGTACTACCATCTCCCGGCCCGGATCACTTTTCGCTTCTGGTTTCTTTGCTTCTGCGCCTTAGCCGCCGATGGAAATCCACAGCACACACATCCACAACAGATAGATAGGTGAGCCACGCACTGTTACACACTCTTTGTTTACCTAGTTGGTATGTTGGTCAGGCAGCTAGCGAGAAAAGGAAATTACACTAGCAGAACTTATTTTTTATTCTTATCCCGCAAGATGCCCAATAATGAATTAATGGTTTGCTTATGAAGAATCTCCTGGTATTTGGAAAACAGCACGATCGTTGTAATTTACAAAAAATTAAGAATGCATCACCATCTGTTTCGATGAGAAATAATAGTGCGTGTTTCTCTTTCAGAAAGCAATATGCACCACATACGGCGTACCTACGTTCTCGATTTCTCGTGTTCCTTGCTAGCCACTGATTACCTAGTTATCTGAATACGTAGATTTTTTTTTATTTTTTTATTTACTACGAAGCTTCACCAGCACGGGTAATGTGGCGTCGATTTAGTTTTGCAAAAATTTCTTTATCAATCTCTGAACACGAATTAGAAGTATTATATGTGAATTAATAACAAAACTCGTTTCATAACTTTTTCTAATTGTTCGAGACGAATCTAACGAGTCTAATTATGTCATGATTAGACAACGTCATGCTACAACAAATATTATCTAATGACAGATTAATTAGTCTTAATGGATTCGTCTGACGATTTCTCGTCCGTCTGTGTAATTAGTTCTATAATTAGTTTACATTTAATACCTCTATTAGACTTTGAAAGGACCTTTCAAAAATTTCTTTATCAATCTCTGAACACGAATTAGAACTATTATATGTGAATTAATAACAAAACTCATTTCATAACTTTTTCTTATTGTTCGAGACAAATCTAACGAGTCTAATTATGTCATGATTAGACAACGTCGTGCTACAACAAATATTATCTAATGACAGATTAATTAGTCTAAATGGATTCGTCTGACGATTTCTCGTCCGTCTGTGTAATTAGTTCTATAATTAGTTTACATTTAATACCTCTATTAGACTTTGAAAGGAGCTTTCAAAAATTTCTACCGTACCGAACTAAACAGACTCTAAATAATGTGCTATCCTTTTAAATCGACTAGTAATTATGCCCGCAGTGCACGGGAGAAAACATTGTTCGATTCGTCGTCGTCGGTTATAGTGCCCGTGCGACCCAAATCAAGCTCATCATCGTCTGGGCCTTCCGACCTTCACTGTCATCTGCCACGACTCTACCATCGTGTGCCTGATTTCACCTTCTATGGCTACATCGTTGTTCCCATCGCAAACCCCCAACCTTGCCCCCACACCTTCCCAACCTCGTCCTCATGTACCCCGATTGCGACGACATCCCGTCTCCCGTGCCTCTTCGTCGCGCCCGCGTCACCCAACTGACCTCGCCCGCTGTCGTTCGTGCGTCTCCAGTGTTGTCGTCGTTCCTAGCTCCCCGACCTCGCCGCTGGCGTCCGCCACAACTGCATCGTCACCTCGCAACTCATGCATTTCTCTGACCTTGCCGTCATCCCGTCGCACCTCTCGTCACGCTCGCGTCACCCTAACCTCACCCATCGTTGTTCGTTCTTCCCCAAACCTCATTGTTGTCTGTCCAACCTCGCCAACCTGACCGCATCGTAGTTCCTATCATGCACACGCTACACCCCGACCTCGTCCTGCTGTCATCCGCGCCTTCTAACCTTAACGTTGTCTGTCCCGACTGCGTCGTCGTCTCCGCCTTCTCGACCTCATCGTCACGTTTGTGCTACCCCAACCTCACCTGCTGTCGTCGTTCTGACCGTGATGTCATCACTACTATCCACGCGCCTCCTCTTGCAAGCTAGCTGACTGCCGAACCGCTCGCCCACAGCGGCAGTAGCAGGTTGGGCTACCGCTCGCTGGACACCAAGCTGCCCGTGCCCAACACTTTGAGTGTTGATGAGGGCAAAATACACTTAGGTGGATTGCATGGGCGCATAGCTGTGCAACACACTTCGTAGCAGAAGCGGAGTTCTTGCTGTAGATGCCGCAATGAGATGTTACCTGAGCCCGTGCAATTATGAGACTTTGACGGATGAAAATCAATTCACCAAGGCAAAACGTGCGAAGGATTCACTCTGTCCTTTAATATTAGGTATAGATAGGATATTTTTTTTAGAATACGAAATATAGCACATTATTTGAAGGGCGTCTTGCGTTCTTGGCAAAACAGGTAGGTTTTCTTTTGTTCCTTTGTCTCCGCTGTTATGAAATGGGCCTCATGGGCCTTCGATCACGTGCTTTCCTTTTGGGCCGGCACGGTCCAACATACTCCGTACGGACGGAGTAATACATTACCGCCGCGTGGCATTTCGTTGCAAGGGATTTTAACCATTGTCTCGAATACTACGCAAAAGAATCGTGTATCTTTCTTTTGTTAATTCCCGATCGAATCCACCCATCTCTCGATCCTTGCACGCACGGTGGTCCTGTTGTGTTTTTTCATGCTCACCGATTCGGCGATTCCTTAAAAGCCGAACGCTCGAACTGCAAAGAGGACTGCAGATCACTAAGAGTTTCCTACGAATTTAACGAGCCTAATTATGTCACGATTAGATAATACTATGCTACATTAACAAATCTTTAATGACGGATTAAATATATTTAATGAATTCATCTAACGATTTCCAGTCTACTCCATCCGTGTCTAAAAGACCGTCGCTGTTGGTTTCCGTACCACAAGTTTGATCGGATTTTAAAAAATATGTGCAATATTTATATTTTAAAATAAATTTGTTAAAAAACTAGATTCAAATATCTATCTAACTACTTTTTACCATAAATATTAATATATTTTTTATGTATTTAATCAAAGTTGTTTCTCGAAAAGTGAAATGGCACGGAGCAACTAATTCCGTGTTTACTAAAAAGTTTTCAAGTATTAAATGCGACTTTGACCAATAATTAAGGGTATTAAATAAAGACAGTTTACAAAATTACCTTCACACTCCTATGTAAATTTCCGAGAACAGTCTAATGAGGACTTCGACCACCCGATTTAAAGATGGTTACTGTAGCATTATTGTACTAAATTATTACATTAATTATGCTCATTAGTTTATCACGCAAAGTTACACTCATAAGTGAAAATGTTTTTCAAATTATTTTCGGGTGTGTCTCCGTGTCAAATGCTTGAAAATAAGGTTTCTCTCAATCACTTTATTTTCAACTGTTGATCTATCATCCAACGGCGCTTTTGTCTGAACTAAAGAGAAAAATGATTGATTTTTTCTTTTTCCTCAATCACTTTTTCTCCACCTTGTGTTTTTCAAAAAAAATTGATTGAAAGTCTTTTCAATCTCAAACAATTTCCGATAACAGTACAAAACCCGGCCCGTTTCGGCCTTTTAACGATCCATTAAAGATCAAGCCTGTTAAGGTCACCTTTTTTTCAACAACCTGTACACTTTTGGTGGGCAAAAAAAAAACATTATATGGGCTTTAGAGAGACAAAGAAGCCCAAACTTGTAGCAGGAAAAAACCTCAGATCAAAACCGAAGAGGAGGCAGAGGCTGGATGCAACCTGGCAGCATGGAACCGATGGGATCTAGTTGCTTCCCCATATCAATTTTCTCTCAATTGCCCCCCCCCCCCCCCCCCCCCCCCAAAAAAAATCAAATGCTTCTTCTAGATCTAGTTGTGTGAGAGATCCATTTGTATCACTTTTTCGTGCTGAAAAAACCAAAATCACACAGTAAGTGTCTCTTTCTAGATGCTACAAAATATACCAAAAACATATGAAGAAATTGTATCGGTAAAGAAAAAAAATCTGAATGAAAACAACATCTAATCCTGCTACGAGTACAACAGATATGCAAAGTTGATGATATGAAACAACACATATTTTGACTTTAAAAATATAAGAGAAAGTATTCTTCAAGTCATTCCTGCTATGTAATTTTCTTTCACGCTATTCTAAGCAACAACGGAGTAGCAGAAGCACCGGAGCCCTAGAGGATTATATTTTTGTTTTTATACGAACAAAAATGAAAAAATGTTATCCTGAAAATGATAGTTGATAGAAAAGGGAGAAACATTATCCTATAATGTGTGAAATTTAAAGCTCAAAACACCAAATCTGACAGGTTGTTGCCTTTTTTTTGAGTTTTTGTTATCTTTTTTTTTTTGAGTTTTTGTTATCTTTTGGGCACTTGAGTACAACAAAAGAGCCGAAAATAATAATAAAGTAAAAAGATACATGCAAAAAACTTTCCGACCTCCTAAAAATCATCTTGCCTCTACAATGATGATAGATCAGCAATACTGATAAGCATGGCATAGTCAAGAACAATAAACAGATGACAAGCTGATAAGTATGAAACAAAAACTTTAACAAGTCATCATTGACCAAAAAGTGTCAAATGAAACAGAAATGGTATAAGAAGTAGCGGTTGACTAAAATTACCTTTGCAATGCTTTTGCACACCTGCAAGAGAGGGGCAACAACAAAGACCAATCTTTAGGCAGCAGCAGGGCTCCACCTTGCAACATCAATAAATAAATGGAATCAACAACAAAAATAAAAAAAAACTTATAGGTAAAATTTATGGGCTGACAACAAAATTACATGCAAAATGTGTGTGTTTTGTTTTCTTTTGGCTGTTAAAGTACAACAAAAGGCAAAAAAATAAATAAAAATTAGATGAAACTATAGGTAATTGTGATCCATGTTTATTCAGATGAACCATGTGACTATGAAACTAAAATAGAAACAAACATTTAACCCAAGCTTCACATGTTCAGAAGTTTCAGATTTAGCTAAACCTGAGAGCTGAGGGAGTGAGTCTCCAGGAGAGATCTCAAATATTGTAGACATCTCAGATTAACTACAGTGAGAATAAAACTCTGAAAAGATAAACCATTCACCAAAGTTACCATGACAGATTATACAGATATGGTTTTACTTCAAAAAATTATACAAACATGGTTGAGAGTGGCAGAGCGCACATTTCTGAAAAAAATCAGGTGATACAAAAAGTAATGAATATGTTATGTTTGGAAAAAAACAAGAAGGTCCACATTTCTGAAACTAGAAGAAATTTAATAGCCTGTTAAAAGCTAAAATTTCAGACATTGTTCCAAAATCTTGTCGGCAGATGGATATGGACATACAAGATCCCATAAACACATTGCGTTTAATTAAGGTTTCGAAATGTTATCTGAACCTTTTTTTGTGTGCTATAAGATCCATTCCCTCCACCTACTAAACAAATATAGATGTAGGTTCATGAGAAGTAGGACGTGAAAAATTTGTAGAGCTAAGAAAACCCAATGTTTTTTCCGAAAGAAACATGAATTTTAGTAATATTTCAACACATTTCCTGGTGTCCTTAAATTCATAATTCCAATTTTAGATGTGAATAAAAAGTTATCAGATTGACATAGGGATGATTCTATGCTTATAAAATTGGTAATATAGGGTTCATGTGCAAAACAAGGAGAAAAGCAGAAAAGGTGTATGTTCATATAATGCCAAAAAGGCTACCATGGTGTCTGTCCACATAACCTCCTAAAAATGACATCAACTAACTTGCGCCTTTTTGTTTATTGTTGTAACGATTAATCTTAGCAGGTCATGCTTTCCTAACAAGTAGGCTCGGCAACACATAAACACGCCTAGAAAGGTAAGACAAATACAGTAGTACCATCTACTATACAAGGCCATCTGGTCAAATATATAGGGAGACTAAACTTAGCTTCGGAATTCTTTGTAGACACACATGAGAAGTAGAAATTAAGAAAATGGTACCTTAGTCAGTTATATTGAATGGCCAACAGAAAACTGTAACTAAAGTTCAAAGACATCGATTTGCAAAAGAGATAAAGTAGATGACCACATTTTCTGACGTGCAGAAAATGTAATGGTGCTGCCTCTAAGTGCATTTAGACATTAGAACCATAGATAGAAATAGGGAATATGTGTCCCTAAAAACACATACTAGCACAGATTCGAGTGGGGGATGAGGCCTACTAAACTAAGTTAGCAGATTAAGAATGGTTACATGTTCTATGTAAACTATGGGAGAAAACTTGCATAAAAGCAATAGAAGAAAAAAGGGAGGGGAGTATTTGGGTGAGTTTTTTTTTACGAATTACACAACACAGCAGAGACACCCACAATGCACGCAAAGATTTTTTTCGAACAAATTCGGGGGGGGGGGGGGGGGGTGTTCCCCACCTACAAATTTTCATTGATCGAAAGTGTGGCACATTACAAAAGATTACCCGGCATACCGAGCACAGAATTACAGGGAGGGGGGGTGAAACAAGCAAGTGTTTACATTTTAGAGAGAAAAAAGGAGAGCCACGCGTCCTAATGAGGACCAGCTTTCTTGTATCGACACTGCCAGGAGCACATATCCGTCGTTACCCGTCGCAGCACTTCGAGATCAGTAGAAGTTTGGTGGTCGAAAATGACAGCATTTCGAGCCTTCCAAAGGTGCCAGAGAAGCAGCAGCATCGCATCAGTATGAGTCTCCGAGGCAGCTGCAGCTCAGAGGCCAAAAACCAAGGTCGTCGAAAATCATCGGGCGCAGGGGAGATGCCCAGCCTGTCCCAAACAGCCCGGGCTCCACCACAGAGGGAAAAGATGTGTGTGTCGTCCTCAAGGGCTCCTGGACACTGAGCACAATGGGATTCCGCCGCGGTTTTGACAATGTTACGGTGAAAGAGCGAGGCCCCAGTGTTAAGCCGACCGTGAAGGAGGAGCCACCCGAAGAACTTGATTTTTGTAGGCAGCTTGCACCGCCAAACCCGAGCGAGATCCGACGTCGGTTGTTGATCGCTAGCTAGCGAGAACAAAATATTTCGGGACGAGATAGGCTTACCCGGAAGAGCAGCCAGACAACGGGTGTCCGGTTCAGAGGTGAGTTGGATTTGAGAGATGCAGTCAGTTAGGAGTTGTTTTTCTTCCTCAGCAACTCTGGAGAGCCGAGGTCGAAGTTGGTCAGACAAGGGGGTGGCAACGGCCTGATGCACCGTGATGTCCGGCCTGGTGCAGTGTGAGTAGAGTGTCGGAAGAACCTCACTGATGGTGGTGTCGAGAAGCCACCTGTCATGCCAGAAGGAGGTGGTCTCTCCCCCCCAACCGTGATAGTGGTGATGGAGCGGTAGCGGGGGAGCTCCTCACGGAGCAACCGAGCGATATAAGTACCATCGTCATCAATGCCGATCGGGCCCTGGTGTTGCTGCACGAACCAATTTTTCCATGGCAAATCGTGCTGCTCAAATAATTTGTGGACAAATTTCAGCAAGAGAGCATGGTTCTGGTTGGTGAGCGGGCGAATGCCAAGCCCCCCGTGCTCTTTGCTCTGACAGACACGGTCCCAAGCAATCAGACAATTCGAGCCATGGCATTTTTCTTCGCCAGTCCAAAGGAAAGCACGTCGTCTAGCGTCCAGGATATCCAAGGTGGTTTTCGGCAGGAGGATGGAGGACATGTGCTAGATGGCAAGACTACTCAGAACAGCGTTGACAAGGACGAGGTGACCGCCGGTACTGAGTAGCCTTGCTTTCCAACCGACCAAATACCTATCAAATTTCGAGATCAGGGGTTGGAAATCGGCGGTGCGAAGCTTATATGGCGACAGAGGCAAACCGAGGTAAGTTTGTGGGAAGGAGAATATGGCGCAGCCAAGGATGTCAGCCATCTCGCCAGCAATCCCAGGTGGAACTTGAATGGGATCGAAAGTTGATTTGTGGAAGTTAATCGTCAAACCAGTAGCTTTTGAGAAGCTGTCGAGAATGGAACGGAGTCCCCGCATGGAGTTGGTATCTCCTTTGGTCAGAATCAACGTATCGTCAGCATATTGCAGCACTGGACAGGGGCGGTTGGCGTCGAACGGGTGCACCAGGTCCCCAGTGCGGTGCGCTCGGTGGATAAGTTTCTGTAGAACGTCTGCCAAGATGATGAAGAGGTAGGGTGAGATGGGGTCACCCTGACGAAGGCCACGTTTACAGGTAATCTAGCGCCCCATCACACCATTCAGAACAACAGCCGTTTTCCCAGTGGAGAGAATGAGAGAAATCCAAGATCGCCAACGATTGTCAAAGCCATGGCAGGCGAGCACCTTGTCCAGGCTTTCCCAAGAAACGGAATCAAAAGCCTTTTGAAAATCAAGCTTTAGAACCGTAGTGGGGGCACCTCTCTTGAAGCAGCAACTGAGGAGATCAGCGGCGTAGACGAAGTTTTCAACAATGTGCCGCCCCTGAACAAACCCGGTTTGATCAGCATCCACAATCAGAGGGGTGGCTTTCTTGAGCCTGTTGGCCATGACTTTAGAAAAGAGTTTCATCAGACAGTTTTGAAGCGAAATGGGTCTGAATCCCTCGGGAGCGCGAACCCCGTCCTGTTTGGGGAGAAGGATAAGGTGTGCTCTGTTAAGCCCGTCGAGATTGATGCGCCCCGAGTAGAAATCATCGAAAAGTTTCATCACGAATAGCAAGACGGCGCAGGGTGCTCTCTGGGGTGGAGAGAGGTCGAGCTTCTTCAAGGAGGTCGAGAGCGTCAATCAAAACTTTGGTGTCGATCTCACGCTGCTCAAGCGGGCGTTGCCTGCGCGCCCAGGCCCGGCAGACGCCCCGACATTTTTTGATGAAGTGAACGAAATCAAGCCCAGGCACCTGGGGAGCAGTGGAATCCAGAGCAGGACCGAGAGCTACTTTGAAGGCCGCATGACGCAGCCAAGAATTTTCGAAGCGGAAGCAGGAACTTTTCGGGATTTTAGTTGAGGCAGTCATGACCAATGGGACATGATCAGAGGCAAATCGTGTCAAGGCTTGGAGGCATGTGTTGGGGAACATGTCATCCCAAAGGAGGTTAACAAAGCAGCGGTCGAGACAGACCAGGGTAGGGTCGTCCCGTTTGTTACTCCAAGTAAAGGCACAGTTAAGAAGGGGGATTTCCAGGAGCTCCATCGTGTTGATGGCATCGTTGAACAGGCGCGCTTCGCCGGTGTTGAAAGAGTCATTGTTTTTATCGTTCGCATGACGGACCAAATTGAAATCGCCAAATACGGCCCATGGGACGTGGACAGAGGCCGCAATGGAAGCGAGCTCAGCCAGGAAAGCCGGCTTATACTGGGAGAGAGTAGGCGCGTAAACGTTGGTCAACGTGAAGGAACTCCCATCTGCCAGGACAGTGAAAGAGATGGTCAAGGTATAGACACGTTCCGAAGAAGCCACGAGAGCGCAAGCAGAAGAATCCCAGGCTGTGAGAATGCCTCCCGACGTGCTAGCGTTGGGGCGGGTGACGAACGTCAATAGCCGGATAGGGAGAAAGGATTTGCGTTTTGTCGGGGGGATTTCAGTCAGCTTCGTTTCCTGAAGCGCCACAACCATAGGCCGGCGGGCAATGAGTTTAGGGATAACATCGTCACAGCGGCTGCTCTGGCCGAGACCGCGCACATTCCAGGAGAGAAAAGAGAGCGATTGTGCTACCATGGGAACGAAGAGCACACCAGCACAAGAGGGACACAAAGCGAGTAACAGAACGAACAGAACATAGTTGACATTACAGACATGCGAGTGAACAGGTTACAACGGCCACCGCTAAGCCGCGACACAGACCACAACGACACACAGAGCTCCTCACACAAATGGAGCAAGGCTTTTACGAGGAACACCCATCGTAAAGCAATAACCGGACCAACGAGAAACAGAACAAACTCGACGAGAGTAAGCAGTCCTCTCAGAGAAAACACACAGCTGGTACAACTCGACATCAAGCAACAACAGTATCACCGTCCCCCTCAACCTCGGACAAGTGGGCAAGGCCGCACGCACGCCCCAGGAGGCGGAGCCTTGCAGTGGAGATCCTGGCAGGTGGTGGGCGGTGCAGCACCTCGGACTCCGCACGGCCGCCTTCATGCGCTCAGAGGCCTTGGAGAGGTCCATCTGCGCCTCCTTGATGCGGGTGGCCTTGGTCGTCGCAGTGGCATAGAAGGGATCCTCCTTGGCGGCGAGACGGCGGCCCCGGCAGATCTTGGAGGCACTCGCCGCGGCGCGCTTGCGGCGCACCTGACGACGCCGAAGGCTAACTTCATGCTCCTCCTCCTCAAGGAGGTCCTCCAGGGTGGGGATTGCCGAGCGTGGTTGGCTGCACACCACGACAATCTCATCAGAATCGCTGAGGGGAACCGCGGGGGAAGGCGGCAGCGGAGGAGTGCCCGGGCGCACCGGGGTCGGCAGGTCACGGATCACCACCCGAGGGACCCCAGCCAGAGACAAAGCCCGGGCAAGAGCAGTCGTAGCACCTGCAACAAAAGACCATAACGGCACAGAGGGATACAGCAAGGCCCCCAGCACCCTGGTGTTGACCCTCTGGGCGGGGCCACTGTTGGCCGTAGAGCGTGTGAGGGGGATGCGGGGGAAGAGCCCACTGAACATGCCCGCGTGAGAGCGGGGCGGAGTGAAGTCGTTGTTGTCGTTGTTGCTGCCGCCCCCGTTCGCTGCGCCCCGCGACCCATCGTAGAACAGATGGTCATCAGGAGGGGGCGAGCCGGGCACGTGAGGCCACTGCCCGACCAACCTGATGTCGACGATGCCGACCGGTTCGCCGTCGGGGTTGTGGATGACCAGCTTGTCCTTCACCTTGCGCAGGTCCGTGACGAGCACCAGCACGAGGACTATGGAGTAGTCCGTGATGCCAGAGCCGCGATGCTCCGACACCTCCCGCAGGCTGCTCTGGGCCACGCATCAAACGTGGCCAAAAGCCTGGAACGCCTCCTTGATCCCCTGCTCGTTCCAATGCTCCGGCAGGAATTTGGACGAAGCCAATTCCACCCGGTGGCGGTACGGGATGAGCGTCCGGAAGTATGCCTCCTCGTGGTGCACCAGACGCAGAGTGCGCCCGTCCATCTCGATCGGCCCCCTCCGCATAGCCATCTCCCTGAAGTGCGGGTGGGCGAACACCACCATCATGGAGCCGTGGGAAGAAGGAGCCAACCGGAGGGGGGATCGCCGCCGCGCCGCTCGAGGGCAAGCCTGATGAAGAACCCGGGATCCACGCAGGCGGGCTCGACGAAGGCATAGGCCAAGCGGCGGCTTGGTTCCATGTCCACATAGGACATGTGGACCTCAGCGAAGTCATCCCCATCGGAGTCTGATGGGGGAACAACATGGTGGGGAAGGAAAGGAGTAGCTGAGCGCCAGGCTCGGTGCTGTGGAGCTGAGGGAGGGGTGGCGCGAGTACCATCGGCGAAGCGAACGGCAGGTATGTTGCCCCCCTGCAAGCTGGTGCAGAGCGGGAGCACTGTCGACGAACGGGGGAGGAAGGAGGTGAGTCCCTGCCACGTTGGCACCCATCGATGGTGGGCGAGCGCCCGGCCTGCGGTGCCGTGGGGGAGCGCGGCGGCGAGGAAGTGCCGCTCCCCGTCTGCGAACGCCGAGCACCCCACGACCCGAACCACCGCGGGTACGGGCTCGCCATCGGGCAGGATGGTCGTCGGTGGCCGTTCCATGTCCATGTAGGACATGTGGACCTCAGCGAAGTCATCCCCATCGGAGTCTGATTGGGAAACATCATGGTGGGGGAGGAAAGGAGTAGCTGAGCGCCAGGCTCGGTGCTGTGGAACTGAGGGAGGGGTGGTGCGAGTACCATCGGCGAAGCGAACGACAGGTATGTTGCCCCCTGCGAGCTGGTGGAGAGCGGGAGCGATGTCGACGAACGGGGGAGGAAGGAGGTGAGTCCCTGCCACGTCGGCGCCCATCGATGGTGGGCGAGCGCCAAGCCGCTCGCAGAACGGCCTGCGGTGCCGTGGGGGAGCGCGGCGGCGAGGAAGGGCCGCTCCCCGTCTGCGAACGCCGAGCGCCTCACGACCCGAACCACCGCGGGTACGGGCTCGCCATCGGACAGGATGGTCGTCAGTGGCCGTAGCGCCGGCACTGACGACAGCGCACCGGGTCCCGGTACGCTGCAACCTAGTGGTCGGAAGCAAGGCACCTGAAGCACTGAGGAAGAGGAGGCAGGGAGTGGGCACGACGAAGCTTGTTCCCGGAGGCCGTTTTTATAGGTGCAGGCGCAAAGGCCAGAAGCGCTTCCAGGTAAGAGCACGCCGCCCGAGTGCGGGGCACAAGGGTGGAACCAGCTAGGTTCAGAGCGAGAACCGGCTGACACTCGGACTGTCCTGATGTGAACTGAGCACCACTGGGGGATGAATGCACTTCCGGCTGTTCGCCTGGGCGCAAATCCCTGGTTCCCGCTGCTCCAGAGATTTTTTGGGGACTGAAGCGAAGCAAGCGGATAGGAGAGTGGTGCGCCCCTAGTTAGGGGGAGAGTGCGGCTCGTTGAGAGGGGCGAGATGAGCGAGATACGGGGCGTCCGTCAGGTTGACATGACGTTCGTTCGGCGTGGGAGTGCAGAGGCGATTACTCTGTGCATCAATGGCACCTGGGAGAGCAGAGGGAGGTTGGGGGAGCGGCTGGCCATGAATGCTCGCACAACTTCGCAATCCCAGGAAGAGGGCGGGAGAGATTTCCCCTGACTCCGGGCTGCCGAAAAGGTTCGCGACCAGAGAGGGCCGGACCCCGGGGTTTTCGTGGGCCGTCGAGGCCGGAAACGGCCCAAAGCCAGCAGTGCCAGAGCTCCCTTCCTGCGCGCGCTCGGGAATTCGAAATCTGAATGACTCGGCACTGACGTCAGGTTCGGCTTCGCGAGTCCGGCCAGCAACCTTGCTGGCGCACATGGCGGAGGCTATGGAGGGGAAGAGAAGGAGTTGAACACGCCCCAGGCTGCACCGACCTTGAGCGAGAACCAATCGAGCCACGTTGCCAGAGGCAGCGGCCGATTAAAAACCCCGGGAGAGAGCTCTAAAACCTTGAACCGGAAAGGGGGGACAGAGAAGCAGAAGTTGAGAGCGTTCCCAACTTCACGGCAGGAGGGAGCTTGTGTCATCACCGGCGAACAGATCCAGAAACGGGAGTCACCCGTCGCCCCGGCAAGCCTACGAGCAGGGATAACTAAGGCGTACTGGTTTAGGAGAGCCGAGTGACAGAAGGACACACCTGGGGCAGCCGGGAAGGAGTGTGTCCGCGGAGGCGTAGGCCTACGCCCCGCGGAGGGAGCATCCGGTTCCGACATCCTCTTGCTGGGTTGGCGGGGAACCACCGGCCGGCGCGCCGGCTTGGGAGCAGTTGGCCGTGTCCTATTCCTGCGAGCCCGGCACGGCAGCGGCACCGTCGCCCCCAGCGGAGTGAAGGCCGGCGCCCAGGGCGGCAGAGTAGGGAGGAGCGAAGGTAGGGTGGAGAAGAGGCGGGGGTACGCCACGACGGCGCCCACGGGCGGAGAGGAGAGCAGGGCAGGGGTCGGCCGGCCGGCGCCGAGGGCACCGCCGACGCAGGTGTCGCCAGTGTCGCCTGGAGCGCAAGGGGCGCTCCCAGCCATCCTAATGCGTGCCACTATAATGCACGCAAAGATAGCCAACCATCACCATGACAAGTGGAAGAAAAGGAGGAGAGGTAATGAACATACCTCTTTCTACGAACCTGAAAAGAATACTAACTGCAACCTGAAAATTTCACCAAAAAAATAGCGAGTCTAAAAAAAGGTCAAAAAAGAGCTGAATCTCTACATATTTGAATAGAGTACTTGACAACAAAAATATATGCACTCCTGCTGGTCCAAAATCCACCCCCAATACATCAAGATAGAAAACAATGTTGATTCATATTCAAGCATTATGAAGCACATGCATACAGTCACAAAAATAAAAATTCTGCTACATCGATCGATATACACAACCATGGAGCTGCAATATTAGAGAGGTTCTCCATGTTGCACTACTCAATCCCCTGAGCATAGGATTGCAAGTATAGAAGATGTTAAAGAAATTAGGGTCACTTACAATGTGACTACTTGAGGGTAGAAATGTTGTAATGTAGCCATGCTATTTCTCCAGAGATTTGCCTGTCTTTGATATCCCTGCATGCCATATAGGAAATAAAATTAGGATCCTAAGTTAAGAAGATAATGGCCTTGTAGAAGAAAATGTGTGTGAGAATACTGGATTTGTACAAGGAAAATAAGGAAATGGCAAGAAGTCCTCCGCAACAAAATTGAGGATATTGGCTCTGTACACCGTTTTTAATGCAAAAATACCACATAATTGAAAATAAATGCATATAAAGAATAGCAATAATAGGATGTGAACCCAATTGAAAAGTGTCAATTTATTCTATGATGAAGTTGGAATACTTCTCAACAATCTTCATGGAAAACGAAAAGAAAGTGGCAAGCATGTCAGTAAAAGTTCTAACTAGTCATCAAAATTATGAAGGCAAAAACAAAAGGAAAGTGGAACCTTCTGTGTGTCATCATAACTGTTGAAAAAAGAGTTCATCAGCAATAAAAAGGGACATAGCATCCATACGATTTTTGAGGAACTACAGAGACCTGCAACTTATAGGTCACAAGCTAGTACAGCCATATCCAAACAGTAAAAGAAATGTTCAAGTCAAATAAAGAAATGAAATGCAAAATGATAGCTATGTACAGAAATATGGCACATTCTAATATTCCTGGAGTGCCTATCAGTAACCAATATATAGAGAAAGGACAGGAAAAATGAATACAAACTTGCAAAATGAAAGAAGTCTAATTTAACATAAGAACCATGACAGGGCTGACACAGTACTTTCTATGAAAGTTGTTTAGATGTAATTGGGGGGCAAAATAATACCTTTGAGGAGCATGAATGGCACTAACGTAGTTGGATACGGGTAAGGGGAAGGCATTGGCGCATTGTCGTGCAGACTGCCTTATCCGACGACGATGTTCGTGGAGACCTTACAGATTCCCGCAACTATTAAGCAACAAACAAGACTGAATGGTAGATTTTTTGTTGGGGAGATCACCTTCAAAAGATCCTGTGATTGTAAAATCTCGGTGAAATAACTGGTCGTCGGAGAAGCTGACCCGTCGACAGATGGTCGTTGCATCCGCCGAGAAAAGAAGGCGTCCGTGCGTGCTTGAATCACCCGCTCGCCCCCACCTGCGCCTGCTTTCGCTCGCCGAAAATCGCTTCCTCACACCGCCGCCCCAAACGCGCAATAGGTACTCCCCGCAGCAGCTGAGGAGGAGGTCTGTCGTCCGCTCTTGCTCCGCCACCGCCGCTTGATGCAGACGGCGAATCGCCTCCATGCACTGCCGCCCCAGACCCACGATAGGTACTCACTGAAACAGCCTAGGAGGAGGTTCCGACATCCGCCCCTTGCTCCACCGCTACCCTTGCTCCGCCGCCGCCGAATCGCCACCGCACCGCCCACCAACGCGACGAACGCGAGGTGGGGAATGGCTGAATGGGAAATGAAAAAATAAAATGAAGGAAGCAGGGCAACTTCACAGCCGTCGGGTTAGACTATCTCCAGCCCGACGTTGAGCCCGATAAAGAGGAAATAGTAGTTAGAATCGATCCAGTCGTCCATGAGAGATCCAATGGTGGATGGAAAAGTGATTGAGAGGAACACAAAAATCAAGCATTTCATGTCTAGCAAATCTATTTTCAAATAGACTTCATTAGTTTTCCATGCAAGATTCCTTTTGTCAAAATTTTTTGGAAGAATGTAAACACGCACTAAACAGGGGTGTTGTTTTGCGCCGGTTACGTCTGCGGACTGCCGTTCCTGGTGCCGCGGTCCAAACGGCTGCTGCGTTGCGAGCCAACGGTGTGCTCGCCTTTATCAATGGAATAGAGAGCACCTTCCAGGCCTCAGGAGGTCTGGTCATGCAGAGAGAGCGATGGCGGCATCAGCAACCAGGCGCGGCTGCGCCGAGGGCTCCCATGACCGCGTCGGAGGCGGAAGGACTCAAAGGTAGTGCTCGCCTCGGTCGACGCACGGCGGCGCTCCGTGGAGCCAAGGCGTGAACGGAGGCGGCGATTCGTGCGTCCACCCCCCTGGGCATGCGTCAGCCGTCCGATCGGACTTGCGCGGCCCAGATGCGGTTGTCTTCCTCCTCTGGACTCTGGTGACTTGGCAGCCGGAAGTCGTGCTGGTGGTCGGTCTGCCGGCTCGCGGTCCAGCGTTGGAGAAGCACAGCGGGGATCGCATGGGCAGCAGCGGGCGTCGCCATCCGTGGCGCGAGCTCGAAGATGACGTATTTGCACGGATGGCGCACCTGCTCCGGTCTCCAGCAACGGCGGCAAGGACCGCGGCCCCGGTGCTAGCTGCGGGCTCATCCGGCCAGACCGACGCCCCTCGATGCAAGCTAGTCGTGGCGGCGAAGCTGCCATGACCTTGTAGGACGCGGAGGGACTCAAGGGAGTGCTCGATAGACGCACGGCGACGCTCCGGGCAGCCGCGGCGTGAACCGCAGGCGGCGATTCGCGCGACTGCATACGGTTCGGGGGTGGACGGTATTTCAAATACCGTCCACCCCCTGGGCATGTTTTAGTCGTCCGATCAGACTTTCGCGGCCCAGATGGGATCGCGTCGTCTTCCTCGTCCGGCTTAGCAGCCGCAGAGGCCGTGGTAGCCTGTCTAAAGAGCGTCAGCCGTGGCGCGAGGTCTACCACGACCGTGTTTGCGCGCAGGTGCCGCACCTGCTCGGAGCTGTTGCCGCTCGCTGTTCTGATATGCCATGGCCAGACCAACAACACGAGAAAGCGACGGCGAACAGGGGAGCGTGGAACGATTAGCACCGAGCAGCCGGCGACGGGGAAGGTTGTTGAAATTTGTGAACCCAGGACCGGAGGATGCCATGGTGTCTGCCTAATGTGCGATGTGCGCCCTTTGCCTTCGTGAGTCGTGGCCCCGTTGTGCGTATCTGAACCTGATGGTGATCGACGCGGTGAAATTGGAATCGCCCGCCTGGCCCTCGAGCGTTCTGGAGCCACCTACTGTGTGACATTTGCCGGATGACAGGATCACAGGAACGCCGTTTCTTCTCCTGAGGAATGTTGCGCTGGCAATGGACCCCCATGGACGGCGTCTCCCTATCTAACTTTGCGGCGCCTTGTTGGGACTTGGGGGAACAAGGTCATGGCGTGCCGGATGATGCTACGTAGTACAGTTTATTAACAATTTATATCAAGACAGGGCATTTGGATTAGTGGTATGTGCGAGAGGTCCCGAGTTCGATTCTTGGAATGCCCCCTTTTCCCTTTTGTTTTTGGCAACTGAGCTCATAAATTGACTTTCTTTTTTAAAAAAAAAATCGATCTGCTTTTTCCTATCGCAAGTATAAGTTGATGCAGTGCTGCAAATAAAATTGCGATCCGGTGACTGCGTACGCACAAAATGAAGTTGCCTTTCACCCTTTCTTTCGTGGTAAGTGAGTTCACAAATTGATGTGCAAATTGATCTTTTCCTTTTTTTTAAATTCAATTTATGTTTCCTATTGCAAGTAATTAAGTAAATTGCGATCCGGTAACTGTGTGTACGTATACCTGATTTTTTAAATTCCACCTTTTTTCTATCGCCAAGTAAATTGATGCATTGCTGCAAGTAAATTGCGATAAGTTGACTATACGTACGCACGAAATTTAAATGCTTTTTTATGCTTCCCTTCGTGGCAAGTTCACAGATTGGCATGCAAAACTTCATCTGATTTTTAACAATTCGATTGAGAAATAGATTCTGAATGGTGGCAGGCAGTGGGGTGGACCCCTCCCGTAGCGGAAGCCGCCGCCGCCATTGCCGTTGCCATATGGCCTGTATCTGCGGGGCGGGGCGGTTGCACGCGGGTAATAGCCTCCAGGATGCATCGGTCTTTAGCTCTCATGATCTGCTTGCTGTTAAGCGATCCGAATGAGACTTTCCGTGAAGGGCTTGACATTGAAGCTAAAGAGGTATTTCCACTTGCGTGCACCCTGGTACCTCATGCGACCCAATTCACTTAATATATTTTCAGCTTGGCAGTTGCTGGCTCATAGCAGTATATAGTGTTATCTTGCCACAGGATGATCCCATTGCTCAAAGGAGGAAGGGCCATCGTGTGGCAATGACCTGAGAACTGGATGGCATATCGCCACACCCACATTGTGTTTAAGCCCTCATCTCCTATAGGTAATGTCCATATATTCAATACTGTCTGATTACTGTTAGAAGAAGTCATGCATAGATCCCGGCCATGTAGCACATCCAGTGTGAAGTCATTATCAGAGTCCCAATCATGTGGCAGCCCAGTGATCCCGAATTCCTCTTCGTCCAGACTAAGATGAAGGATACCCCATAGTGCACGCTCTAGGTGGCGCTCGGCGAGGCGCCAGAACATGAACCCGCTAACAGCAAGGGCGTTCTGAAATCTCATGGAAGGGTACAGAGGATCATTGGTAATCTCCCTCCAAGTGCCACCATCATCACCAGCGACCGTAAACACCTCCATTCCCATGTTCGTCCCCATTCTTGTATCAGGATCCAGTGACCGGTAGAAGGCTTGGACTACCTTGTAGTTACCGGTGCGCGGATCTAGGCCTAGACCTGGACAATAGCAGCGCCAGTCTCTTCCGCCTGCTTGTAGATTGTTGCGGTGACTGTCTGGCAGCGTGATGACATCCCTGATGGCTGGGTTGAAGAGGTAGAGCTTGGTGTCGGTGGGAGCGAGCAGCAGGCCATCACAGTGTGTGAAGTAAATCAGCGTGTTGAACTGGCGAGGGAATTCCTTTGCATCCAAGAACGTCGCCACTTAATTCTTGGGAGAGGTGCCATGTTGCAGCTGCCATTGATAGAAGCGGAAGAGATTGGAGAAGGTTGTTGGCCATTGCTGGTTAGGGATGACTCTGTCCAGAGTGTGAGGGCTGATGATGAAATTCTGGCTCCACTCCCACATGGAGGCAGAATGGCGCAGGTGAGCTCGGATAAACGTGGGATCATCGATGATGGCTCGCCATGCCTTGCACACAGACCTGAACCGCAGGAGGGACTTAACAGGCAGGCGCGCCAGGATCTCGAAAATGATTTCTTCCATCAGCTGCTGAGTGCGCCTTGGTGCCCTCTTCCTCTTCGTGCCCGTCTTCTGCATCTTCATGACAGACATGCAACCAAAGAGAAAGATTTGTGATTAAAGACAAGTCAAGATTGTGTGGGCATAGGTATAAATATTGGCAACAGTCATGATATTCGACTGCAAACAAGACACGGTCACGGTATCCGTCGACAGACCAGACACCGTATCCATGACGGATCAAACTGGGTGGCCATGATGGATCCAAACTGGCAACGTTGGGATAACGAAAAGAAGTTGGTTTTCATGGCGCGTTTAGTTTGTCAAAATTTTGGCGCAAAATATTTTGGCAAACGTTGGGAGTAATAAACGCTGACTAATTACATGAATGAACCGGAAATCGCGAGACAAATCTATTAAGACTAATTAATCTGAGATTGTTTACTGTAGCACGCCGTTGTCTAATCATTACATAATTAGACTCGTTAGATTCGCCTCGTGATTTTAGGAGGGGTTATTGAATGAGTTTTGTCATTAATCCATATTTAATATTCTTAATTAGTGTCTAAAGATTGACGTGTCGGGTAGTTGGGAAACCTTCTGAGAAAGCTACTATAGTGTGCTCTCATTTATACCATCGCTCACTTCTCACTTTCGCTTTACTGTGGTCAATACGATCGATACTATCTAAAACTTTAGTTGAGAATTTTTTTGTTTGAAGTTTAATGTCCCAAAATTTAATTTCAAATTTCAAAATCTATAAACATACAACAATATTTTGGGATCCTAAATAGTTTTAGTTGGAAAACTTTTCAACTACAAAGTTGTAGATCACGTTGAGGGTTAAAATTTTGATATAAAGATTGTCTTCATTCGAGTTTGTATGAAAAAATTGTGAATTATTTAAGTTTGAGAATCTAAACGGTCAATTTGAAAGTTCATAAACCGGAATGACACATACGATAGTTTAGAATCCGGTCGTATATTTTAATCTTTATGAAAATATATGACTCAAAGTGTGTATGCATGCTATGTGACAATGTAGTCCACATATATCTGCACGCCAATGCAACGAGCATATCGAATGCTTAGCAATCACATGGCTGATGCTTTTTTTAACAAGTCACATGATAATGACAATTCAGTGAGAGTGTTTGTAATAAGAGGCACGTCAAGGAGTTAGTACAGTATATGGTTAAAAACTTAAGACTCCAAGCAAAATATATTCTCACAAATCATCAAGTCTTGTTTGTTTGAGTTTCCTGTCAGATTCTTAGCTTAAAAGCTCAGAAGCTTAAGGTCAAACAAATAGACCCTCATAACCAGTGAGGTGATAGTTAGCAATCTAATATTTGAAGTAAACTCGTGTTGGACATACACACGTACGAAAAACCACGAACGGAGAGGGAAAAAATATGGAGTAGTCGGTATCTAAATTATAAAGTCTACATCGATCACATGTTTCTTCTATACCTATACTATAAGAAGCGAAAACAATTGAAACGTTTCTCACCTAATTCAGACTCGTCTTACTCCTCACGCCGGATCCACCCGTTAGGTAATTGATAGCCCGAAAAGGTAGAAGAATCATATAAAAATCACAATTTGGAGAACGTTTCTCCCAAAAAGTTAATTATTTTTTCACCCGACCTCTCCTTGCCCACCGACCTACACCCGTGTCGGCCCCCCCACCCACATCCCGCGTCAGACTCCCCACGCGCACCCCGCCCCGCGCCGACGAGGCTCGCCTGCCTTTGGCCCTCTGGCGTTGAGCCACTGCCATGTGGGGCCGGGCCCACCTGGCAGTGACCCAACGTCAGAGGGACCAAAGTCAGAGGATCCGGTTCCCCCCGCGCTGCCGCCCGCGTGCGCTCGCCGTCTGGCCTCGCTGTCGTCCAATGCGCCACGACGCTGGATGCTGCCGCCGACAGCAACGCCGCAGCCCGAGCTGCGGCGGCTTGCGCAAGCGGGACGAGAGGGAGGCGGGAGGGAGCTGCGGCGGCGCTCGGCGACCAAGCCTTCTTGGAGTCCAGCAAGGCGAGCGGGAGGTGTGAGCGCGAGGACCTACCGCAGCTCTCTGGCTCTGGTGCGCTAGCATGCGAGCCCGAGGGAGGAACGACAGCCATCAATCGGCACGCGCGCCGCGCGCTAGCGTGTGGGATGCGAACCCACGGGAGCGTGGGGGCGGCGTGGAGGCGCTCGACGAGCGGAGGCGCAGCAGGCGGAGTGTATCCGACCCCGAGCCCCCGAGCAGCTGGCGCGCAGCAGGTGTCCGTCAAACGAGAAGAAGCTACGAGCAGAACAAGGTGCTGCTGGAACTCCATTCAGTCGACATGCATTCGGTAATTGTAACATTTGGTAGTCACCGTTGGATTGACAGGAATTGTCGTTGCTCCTTCTGCCCTGTACAGGTTGCTAATTGCTGAGTATTAGTACGGGATCATTTTGCCTCTGCGACGATGTGGATGGTGGAGCAGAGGAGGGAGAAGGCCGGTGTGTCCACAGGAGCAAAATCATCTCCACTATGTATGTATTTAACGATTCTCGGATGAAAATTTTAACAGTGTCAAATAAGAAACTAAAATTACTCTCAGTGTCAAATAGGGGAGGGCCGGAGGGGGCATTCTAGGACAAAAAATGAAACCGATCATTTTCGTAGTGTTAAATAGGGAATAATCTCATGTTAGACTCCCCCGCAAGACAAATGCTTGTTTATTTATCTAACTAGACAATTTGGCGCGCGTTGCGCGCCCTATCCATATGCGAATGAACCAATACATAATAAACACATAACAACAACATTAAGTTTGTTCATCATAAGCTGACTCGAAAAGGATAACAAATAAGGTGTATGTCCGGCATCAGCATGACAAATATTACAGCACATCCGATGACCATGCTACCCTATGCATCAAATCTTAGGTGTCTATCCGGTAATTGCAGCTTTACGAATACAACACATCCAATCACCTATTTCAACGACCAGTGATGTATGTCCGGCATTACGAAATTCTCTAGACAGCATATCCGAGCACCACAGCTGGCACAACAAGTATCCATTGCGCGCCCTACCATTTGTACACGACACAACGGGTAAAAGCACAAACAAAAACTTCATTATTTAGCATAGCACAGCTGGCTAGACCTGGCTGCAGCACTTTCCCCTCCCAAATTCCAATTCTTGAATAAATGCTAACCGGGCAAGCTTGGCTACACTTGACTCCTTCATAATTCTTGAGTTGTCAGCCTATTTTCCTAAAATCTCTGCAGTCCCCTTCGTAATTCCAAAGTTCCAAGTTCCCCTTCCTAAGCATATAAGAAAGTCTGAGTAACTGCAAACAATTCAAAGTTTGATTCAAAGCTTTGTGTGTAGGTTGCAGACTGTAGTCACAAGCAATGAAACCATGGTGGTAGTTCAGGAAACTAAAAATTTGACCTTCAGCCTACTGAAGGTAAAGCAGTTGCTCTAAAATCAATCCCAAGTAAATTGTTTACTCACTGGGAGCAATGCATCTACAGGCACCTGAATTCCACCCTGCTATGTGCATCGCCGGTCCATCTTGAACGAGTGTAACATGCCTGGACAGTTGGACCAATTAGTCGTAGATAGGCAGCACGGGAGACATCATTGTTGACCAGTAAAAGAATGAAAGCATATAATATTATTTAGAACAAAACACAGCCTGCAATTCGCATACATTTGACAACAATGCATTGCCTAGTGCCTGAACAAAAAGACAAAGATGGCCATTTGAGTCCTGAAAACACGCCAAATGGACTTTCACTCTCATTATCTGGTCAAATGTGCAAGGATCTTTTGTCTGCAATAACTAACCTAATACTTGAAATGAGAACTGCAGTAGTGTTATAGGCCTAAACAATAAATTAAGATATGCAAAATGGATCATAGATGACATAAACTTTTCAGTATGCAATCCTAGCAAAAGCCGTGTACCTTTGAAGGCATGTTATCAAATTTCAGCTGCTAAGCTGCCACTCAGTCCATAATTGCCCAGCAGGTGCACAAAGACCTTGAAGCAAGATCCATATTGTAGTCCTATTCGAAGAACACAGCCTGCAAAAAGAAAGAGGGCAACCATTACTGGATCATCCAAGAGTTTTTAGAAACCATTACTTCTAGCTCTTAGATTTAAGTTATCTGCAAAATTAAATCAGAAACCATAATCTGAATCACTTGTGAAGAGCCATGCAGGTATAAACAGATGCATCTTATGACAGCCAAGCTCAACATAACCCATTTTTTTCTATATATAATCTGAAGCTTTGGATAACAAACTTGGTAATAAGTACGATAAACAAGCAATCAGCAAAACCTACTGAGCAGCAGCAAGCACCATCAGCATACAAGAACTTGAAATGGATAGAATGCCTCAAATAGAATCTTCAAAATGGCATATATCTTACCAAAGGATGCCCTTCCTGTGTAGCAGTTCTTATACAAATATTTGCAAGAAGCAAAACCATGTTTTCTCTTTGATTTTCTACAATTGATTTCTGCACACAAAAACAAACACTATTCAGTTCTCATAAAACAATCTTTACCAAAGATAATAGCACGTGAACAAGTAAGACTGAAGCAGTGAAACTATGCCACCTTCTCTGAATGTCAGAAAACAAATGAAAACAATGACATCACCTGAAATCCAAATGCTAGTGGAAAGCCAGTCAAGTAAATGATGGACAAATTTATCCCCCTGCCTATGCACAGAAGACATGTGTGCAATTGGAAGACCATCCATGACACGTATTGCATCAGTAGCACCTGCTATCTACATAATTTACAAGGTAACAAAAATCAAAACTCAATGCAGATTTTCGGATCTAGATTTGTATTTTTATACTCTAATTCCCTACATCTGCAAGAGAATGGCTTATCCTTGGCACTCAGGAAGAAGAGATGGAGGAGGGAGATTCGGACCTGGCTGGTTGAGCCGCCCGTCCAGATGGAGGTACCATCGGAGTAGCCGCCACGGTCTGCCGAACAACATGGCCGGGGCCGCCGGGCACCGCCGCGGATCGAGGCTGGGGCAGCTCCGACCGCTGGAGTCGCGGCGCCGCCGCTGCCGCCGCTGATCCATGCTCCCGCGCGGGGGCGCCGACGATGCCGAGTTGCGCGGGTCGGGCCTGGGAGGCGCGGACGTCGGGGTGGACTGGGAGAAGTGGAGGGGCGGCGGGCCGCGGGGGCGGAGAGCGGGGAGGGCGACGTGAGGAAACAGGAGAGGGAGCGGACCGGTTAGGGTTGGAGCTGTGGGACCTCGTTGCAATTTCGATACAATGAAGGGGTTTTTTTACAAAAATGCCAAGCGGGGCGCGGAAGCGGGCGAAGGCGGCCGAGCGCGCGCTGCGCGACACGCGTCCCGTGAAACGCGGAGAGGAGGGCAATCGGGGGAAGCTTTTAAGAACTTTGATTGTGCTTAACAAGAGAGAACTAAGATACATTTAGATTCTATTTTGATTATCACAAGCTATTACTGATAATGTCACCTCCAATTGATGGTTCTAAATATCCAAATTTATCAATATACCAATTAATACATATTGCTTATGTAATATAATCAGTTTTATCAAAAAAATGTAAATTCTTTTTCTATTTTTTAAAACATGTGCGTGTTGCAGGTGCGTCTATGCTAGTATAAATTAAAGAACGAAACATTGCAAATATTTGCGTAGATACCGTGGTATCCTTTGAAAGATATATATGTTCTGTTTGAAAAATGAATATGGATGAGAGTACACAAATAGACAACCTTGTTTAGACGTAGGTCCTAATTTTTTTTTAAGTCAACTACGACAGGTAAGGAGCCGACCTGAACGTTATATATTAAAGTGATATGCAAGTTTGACCATACAGTATTTGGCATAGGCCTTAAATTTACCTAGGAATTTCAATACAAATCTATATAAACTATATAATTGGTACCCACTAACGATTTTTCTTACTTCTCAGCGCGCCACGTCATAACTGACGACACGCCATGGCACTATCCACTATAAGCCATGTCACCATCCACCAAGTCATGTCAACATCCACCGAACCATATATTTATGTCTTCGTCGATTTTCTGTGACTAATAGCATGTTGTATTTACGAGTAGCACGTCATAAAATTCTCGCAGTTGAAATACATGTAGATCAATCATTTTCGCCGAGATACGCGAGTCGGCCCGCGGCGCTGGCGCCCGTACAACTGTTCCGCCCGCCGCTGGCGCAAGCGCAATCATACCGGTGGAAGAAGAAGAAGAAGAAGCCGTGGCCAACAGTGCAAACACGGCCGCCGCGTCCGGCCGGCCGGTCTGAAACGATGAGGCGAGCGATGCCAGGGCACTCCTGGCCAGGCACACCGTCCCTTTCGCTCGACGTGTCGAGTGCCCAGCTTGCCATTCCCGCTGCCCAAGCGTGCCCACATCTGCCGTGAAATGCCCCAGCGTTCCCGGCCGGCGTCCGCGACGTAACGTAGCTGGAATCGCCTGTAAAAAAGCAGGCCGTAGTTGTTAGACTTGCTACGCGCCAGATCAAGCAGGAACGCATGGTGCTCTCTGCCAGGCAAGATGATGTGCCGCGCGGCGCGCGGCTCAACGCCTCTTGCGATAGGAGCTCACCACCATCGCCGTCGCGAGGTCTCTCTCGCCCGTACACGTAGCGCGACCCTTTCCCGTCGAATGGAATGGGCGGCATTTTCTTCACCGGAATCATGGACAAGCCGGGGGCAAAGGTAACATTATACCCTTATCTTTTGGATCGGGTGCGGCGCCGGAGCCGTGCTTTTGAGCCTCTAGACCGTGTTTGGTTGAAGTGAAAAAAAAATTCAGGGAAAGGGAATCTTGCACGCATGAAGTACCAAATGAAATTTATTTGCAAAATCTTTTCACAGATGAGTGCAATTTTGCATGACGAGTCTAATGAACATAATTAATTAGCCATTTGGTACAGTAATGCTCGGGGGTGTGAAGGTAGTTTTGAAACTGACTTTATCTAATACTCTTAATTAGTGGTCAAAGTAACATTTAATAGGGGTGATAAATTTTTCACCCGCCACCCAAACACTGCCCAGAAAGGAAGGGGACAACACGACGCGAGATTGACGACGGGAGCTGGACGCTTGTCACGCATGTAGCACGCTAAGCCATTAGCCTAATCTCGGTGGTGTCCCCCACGAGCTTTATCATAAACAAACATCTCCGATAACTAACGATGATGCGCTTTTTAGGAAATGTTAATCTCCAGCAATTCAGTTTCGCCACGTCGCGGCGCCGTTGAAAACGACGGTTCCGATCCCGTCCCGTTGGCATGCTAGCTAGCTTTTCAGGGACCACCCGTCCTGCCGGCCGGCTGTGTGCTTAGCTGGGACTCTCGCTCAAGTCTGATCAGGTTCGGACACGCTAATATCTTCCCGATCACCGTACTGCACCCCTGATCGCGTCCGACATGCCGGGGCTTGTACACTTCCTGCCGAACACGACAAGGGCCACCCGCGTAGTCCAGTACAAACACAACTCATGCTACTGTGTGTGTGAATAGCTATCTTATCATGACCAGTAAGATATCACGAGACCGTGACAGTAACGGGGAAACGGACGCGGAGCTAGAAGAGCCGGGGCGCGACACGAAACTGAAAAGCAGGGAGAGGATCACGTGTTGCGCGCGGGGGTTTCCGCTTTCTACCGGCTGTGCCGCCCCTTTTACTCTCTTTTTTTTACTTTCACCCGGATCGTCCGTCAACATGGCCGGCGAGGCAGATGCACGAAGAAGACACCATGCAACACACATCAACTACGGATCGTCTCGGCCATTACCACATGAATTTTCTAAGGAGATCGACATGATCTCCCTCGTTTAACAATACGAGTAGTCTACGATTGCCGCTCGCTAACTGGGACACGCATACCGGGACACGCATACCCAGTATCTTCGGCGGCAGTCCCGCGCACGGCGGCACGCTCGCGACGAAAATCACGCACCCAAATCTTTGATCCCCCCAACCCCAATACTCTAATCACGCCTCGTACCCAACACCTGCCGTGCGCCCGTGCCATGCCACGTACTCCGACCTGTGGCCTGTACGCCGCGGCGCGGCGGATCTCTCTGGCTCGTGCGAGTGCGAGTGCGAGTGCGCGGCTTCCCACGACACACGCTGCTGACCGCCCACACCACACGGGACCGGCCGGCGCTCTGCCCGATGCAGCGCGGGGCTGCAGCAGGCATAAATAGGCACCCCGAGCGTTGGCGGCACGCGGCCGCTCCACGTTGTTCCGGAACTTTCCGTTCCGCCGTCTCGCCCCGCCCGCCCGCCCTCGCGAGCCCCGAGCAGAGCACCACCACCGCCAGCGCGGAACGGAACCGCGGCGACGACGCGCTATTAATCCGGCCCACACAAGTCATCACTGCGACCCAAGTATAGCAAGCGCGGAGAGCCGGAAACGGGAAGGGAGTGAGAGCCTGGGAGGGGCCTAGCGTGGAGGAGTACCTGTGCTGTCTATCTTGGGAGAGTGTTGGGTGCGTCCGGCGACGCGGGGGCGATGGACCAGGCGGCGGTGCGGCGCAAGAGCAGCCTGCGGCCGCAAGGGTCCGGCAAGTCCTCGTCCTCGTCGTCGTCGCGGCCGGGGTCGGGGGTGTTGGAGGAGGTCGTCGTGAAGATCGACGGGAACGGGCAGGCCCCGTTCTCCTTCCACGGCGGGGATGGCGGCGGCGGCGCGGGAAGGGCGGGGAATGCGACCCCCAGCGGCACCAACTCCACGGCGACCACGCCGCGGACGGCGAGCAGGCCGAGGTCCAGCGAGGCCAACTCGCCCCGGTCCCCGGCGAAAGTGTGGCGGGAGGGGAGCTACGAGTTCTGGAACAACAACGGTGGCGGCGCCGGCGCAGCCGGCGCCGACGGGCGGCCCGCCCCCATCGAAGCGTTCAGCTTCAAGAACCGTCCGCCGCAGTCGCCGTCGGATGCGCCGTCCCCTTCGCTGGCTCCTCAGCAGCTGCAGCAGCAGCAGCCAGCGAGCGCCGCCGCGGCGGAGGGTGGCGGTGGCGTGGACCCGCCCACGCGGCTCATCGGGAACTTCCTCCGGAAGCAGGCGGCATCCGGCGCCGAGAAGTCGCTCGACCTCGACCTGGAGATGGAGGAGTTCGGGAAGACGGCGCAGCTGCGCGAGCAGCCGTCCTTCTCCAGCTCGCTCGAACGGGACGCGCGCGTCTCCTTTCAGGAGCCCCAGAAGCGGAACTCCGCGTCGTCGTATTCCTCCGACTCCGACACCGACGACGACGGCCGAAAGCGCCGCGGCGGCGGCGGCGACGATGGCGAGGTGGTTCGCTGCACGTCCTCGTCCAGTGCCGCGGGAGCGGGGCCGTTGCTGCGAGCCAAGACGCGCTCCCGGCTCATGGACCCGCCGCCGCAGCCGCAGCCGCCACCGTCGTCGCCTCAGGCACTCGCAGGGGCTCCTGGCATCGACGAGGACCGGAGATCTTCAGCGCGGACTCCTACAAAGTCCGGCCAGCAATTCTCGGGGCTTATGTCTGGTAAAAAGTCCGGTCCCATGGGCAAGTCAGGTCCCATGGACGAGGAGGAGGACGACCCATTCGCCGACGAGGACATCCCCGATGAGTTCAAGCGTGCCAAGCTGGACGCTCTGACTGTCTTGCAGTGGCTCGGCTTGTTCATCGTCATCGGGGCATTGGTGTGCAGCCTCACCATAAAGATCTTGTCCGAGAAGAAGGTGGTTGGCTTGCACCTCTGGAAGTGGGAGCTCCTCGTGTTCGTGCTCATCTGTGGCCGTCTTGTCTCCGGATGGGTCATCAGGATTGTTGTGTTCGGCGTCGAACGCAACTTCTTGCTGCGGAAGCGTGTGCTCTACTTTGTGTATGGCGTGCGCAGCGCCGTGCAGAACGCGCTCTGGCTCGGCCTGGTGCTCGCCTCTTGGCACTTCATGTTCGACAAGAACGTCCAGCAGGAGACGAATTCACCGGTGCTGCCATACGTGACGAAGATACTCTTCTGCTTCCTCGTTGCCACACTCATCCGCCTTGTCAAGACATTGCTGGTAAAGGTGCTGGCCTCGTCCTTCCATGTCTCCACATACTTTGATCGGATTCAGGAGGCATTGTTCAACCAATATGTCATTGAGACACTCTCTGGGCCACCACTAGTGGATGAAAACCATGTGCTTAAGGAGGTTCATGAGCTTCAGCGTGCAGGCGCAACAATACCCAAGGAGCTTCGTGATGCAGTGCCAACTAAGAATGTGTCTGGGCAAAGGAACATTCAGTTATCGGGGGTCATGCCCAAGGGAGAAGGTAGCAAGCAGTTGTCGAAGGAGAAAGGGGAAGGGATCTCGATTGACATGCTTCATAAGCTCAACCAGAAAAATGTCTCAGCTTGGAACATGAAGAGGTTGATGAGGATTGTTCGGTTTGGGACACTTACAACTATGGATGAGCAGATACAGCAGGCAACAGGTGAGGGGGATGAATCAGCAACACAGATACGCAGTGAGTACGAGGCGAAGATAGCTGCCAAGAGGATCTTTCACAATGTAGCAATGCCTGGCTCCAAGTAAGATATTCTTATTTCTTGACTTGCTGGTTTCATCAGGGCAAATTTTTTTGTCACCATCCTATAAACTACTTTCGGTTATCTGAAATAGAAAAATCAGGTTGTGATATGAAATGGTAGTGTGATTATTTCTTGGAGGTGGTGCGATTGTGTGCTGATGTTATTTAATGTTTAGTGCAAATAGGAACTGAAGAAGTTCAGAAGAATTTATTAAGCAGAGTGCTCTTGCTTTAATATTCCAAGTTCTGAGGTTCATAGTGTAACACTTACTCAAATTATTAATGTTTAATGTGTCAAATTTGCAGGTACATATACTTGTCAGACTTGATGAGATTCATGAAAAGGGAAGAGGCCATCAAAGCAATGGATCTTTTTGAAGGAGCAAAGGAGCACAACAGGGTCAGCAGGAGGTCTCTCAAGAATTGGGTGGTAATAACCTTGTCACTATATTTAGAAATATGAGGTTATCACGAGCTCTGAAGATTACTTTCTTAACTATGTTGTATGGATTCTTACAGGTGAATGCATTTAGAGAGCGCAAGGCGCTTGCTCTTACACTTAATGACACAAAAACTGCAGTGAACAAGCTGAACCAGATGGCTAACGTTGTTGTCGGGATAATTGTATTTGCACTCTGGCTTCTTATTCTGGGAATAGCGACTACCCATTTCTTTGTCTTCCTCAGTTCACAGCTTCTCTTGGCGGTTTTTGTATTTGGGAATACACTGAAGACAATTTTTGAGGCAATTGTCTTCTTGTTCGTGATGCATCCGTTTGATGTTGGTGATCGTTGTGAGATTGAAGGTGTTCAGGTAATTGTGATCCTCTTGCTCTTTTGTCCACTGAACATTTTATCACACTCATGCGCTGAAGTTTCATTACCTTGATTTCAGCTGGTGGTTGAGGAAATGAACATCATGACAACAGTGTTTCTCCGATATGATAACCTGAAGATCTATTATCCAAACAGTGTACTCGCCACCAAACCAATTATGAATTTTTACAGAAGTCCGGATATGGGAGACTCAATTGACTTCTCCATTCATGTTGCAACGCCGGTGGAGAAACTTGCCCTGATGAAGGAACGCATATTACGGTATGTATCAATCAGTTGTTTTGCTCAAATCAGGCTTGTCAAGAGAGTGAACAATAGAGTCATAGAGAGGTCCAGTCCCCTCATTTGAAAGAAGGCTAGCAAAAAACCTTTCAAAATGAACATGTAAAAGATGTAGTGTGAAGCCCACAAATGATTTGGAACTGGATAGGAGGTTCAATAGCTGTTCTGCATTTTTTTGTCCTTTGAGAATTGAGATGTGTTTTGCAGCTATTAGTTCATTCATTTCATCAAGCATACATCTTTTAATGTGCATCCGATTTTACTGCATTGAGCTAATTAACTTCTTCACTTGTAAACTGCAGTTACATCGACAACAAGAAGGAGCATTGGTACCCGGGAGCTATGGTTGTGCTCCGGGACGTCGACGAAACTAACAAGCTGAAGGTATCAATATGGTTCCGGCACACACTCAACTTCCAGGACATGGGCATGAGGTTCGAGAGGCGGGAGCTGGTACTCCAGGAGATGATCAGAGTCTTGAAGGACCTCGAGATAGAGTACCGGATGCTGCCGCTCGATGTTAACGTGCGCAGTGCGCCTGCTATCCAATCCACAAGGATGCCCACTACATGGAGTTACTCGTGAGGCAACAATAAGGGCGGAGCTTTCAGCCATGAGGTTGCCGATGAGCGATTTCCTCCATGGTTTTGGTGGGTTTCAGCTGCAAGATCTTGGTGGCAGCGCAAGTGGTTTTCGCTGCAGGTGCTTGGTAGCAACTAGAGCTATAGAATGGCGGATTAGCATGTAGAGAGGTGTTAGTGGTACCGCCTGCACTCAATTTTGCACCCTGTAATTACTGTACCCTGTTGCGTGATTATGCTTTTATGTACATCGGCTGGAAAATGGTTGTTGTGAGAGTGATAATTCAAAATGGCGAGTATGGCATATGGTAGTGTGTACGCGAACTTGTGATTTCTCATTCCAGCGCAACTGCGCGGCCACCTTATTCCCCGTTGCCGTCTGCCGTCCCCGTCGTGAAGATGCTCCGCCCGCCACGGCCAGTTGCCAAAGCAGAATGGATGCAAGGAGGATGCTGGGGATGCGCATGCGGCAGTGTCGCAGTGACATCGAAGATGCGGGCTGTGAGGTGGGCGCGTCGTGCCGGGATTGTGGTGGGATGAGGATGCAGAGTGTTCTGCTATAGAACTGGAGCAGCTGTGATGAAATGTGGGTGCTCGTCTGCGACTGGGAGGTGCCTGAAGTTCTCAACTTTCTCTAACAGAATCCAACATCGGAAAATCGTCGTTAAATTTCTCATTTAAGAACTTCAAATCTCGCCCAAAAAGATTGTCCTGAATATGTTTGAGTTCCATCTCAGTCCTAATCAAGTTATCGATTATCCTGGTGAACCAATCCAAGCATAAGCATCAGAACACCCAAATTCAGAAAGAAAACGAATGCAGAATGAACTACTAGGGACTTGCACTCGGTGGTATGTAGTACCATCTTATTTTATCAACTTACTACTACAAAACATCAACTCGAAGTTCTGAACATCTATATCAGGGGTGGGAGCTCTACGGACAAATCTCTCGCCAAAGGGAATTACGAGTCTAAACAACTATAGCAGAGGCCAGAGGGATTGCAATTTCTGACAAATGGAGCTCTCACCAATTCCAAGAACCATATACGAGTACATGTCAATTGCTCCAATTTTCAGTAGCAACTGCGATCGCGAACTCTTACGGCGTTGCCGCTGCATCCTGCAGCTCAAACCCTCGCTCCACCGCGTAGTCCACGAAGCTGTACAAGGGGAGCACCCGGTCGCCGTACTTATCCCCGAACCTGTCGGCCTCCGTCTTGGCCTGCGCCTTGAGCTCCTCCACGATGCCGAGCGCGCGGTCCATTCCCAGGGCGCGCAGGACGCTGGCGTTCCTCCTCATCTTGCCGTTCCCGGACGCGCTCCGGATGTCGTCGACGAGCTCGTACAGGACGCCGATGGTGCGGCCGTAGCGGCGCAGCGCGGCCTCCTCGTCGGGCCCGGCCCCGCCGAGCATGGCGCCGCAGGCCGCGGAGCACTCGGCCATCTCGCCGAACTTCTTCGTCAGGACCCGCATCACCTCGTCCTCGCCGAGCGCGGTGGCGCCGGCCAGATCGAGGAACTGGCCCGCCGCCATGCCGGTGGATCCGACGGCGCGCGCGAGCTCCGCGAGGACGCGGAGGAGGACAGCGTGGGGGACCGGGTCCGGGGACGGGGTGTGGGCGATGACGTGGGTGTAGGCGAGCGGGAAGAGCGCGTCGCCCGCGAGGACGGCCATGTCGGTGCCGAAGGCGGCGTGCGTGGAGGGGCGCCCGCGCCGCGTGGGCGCGGCGTCGAAGCAGGGCAGGTCGTCGTGGACGAGCGACGCCGCGTGGAGCATCTCGAGTGCCGCGGCGGCCGGGAGCGCGGCCGCGCGCGGCGCCCCGAGGAGCTCGCAGGCGGCGACGCAGAGCACGGGGGGCGCCCGCTTGGCGGCCCCCTCCTTGCCGGCGCCCGGGAGGACAGCGTAGCGCATAGCGGAGTGGATGCTCTCCGGCGGGCGCATGGGCATCGCGGCGTCGAGCTCGGACTCCACGTCGGCGATCAGGGAGGTCCAGTAGCGGCGCAGATCGAAAGAGGCGGAGGCGGCGGGCGCGGCGGAGGACGCGCGTACGCGGACCATGCGGTGGGATCCGGAGGACGAGAGGAGCTTGGGGAGGGGAAGGGGGAGGAAGATGGAGGAGAGAGCCATGTCGACGGAGAGAATTCGGGGGAGGAAGGATTGGGGTTCGGATGTGGTTTTCTGAACTTGGGTGCGTGGTGATCACGATGGCACTAGTCGCGCTTGGATCGGGTTTTCTCCACTCTTCGCTCACTATCACTATCAGTGGTGATTTGGGCGTTTTACATGTGCACGACATGTAACGTTCAAACAAGATTGTACAACAATATATATTATTTTTGAACGATGCATTTCGAATTTTTCATGCACGTATGTATTTTTATGCTTTACTAGCAATTCTGCTTGTGCTTTGCAAGGAGAGGAGATATTACTCGCACGCGAATGACTAGAATGTTTAATAATTTTTTTACCATGTGTTTAATTTTATTACCAAGTGGTATGATTCCGACCAGATTCTTTTCTTGGGTTGTAAGAGTTGAGAGGGATTGAACAATTCTCACCTAAATTTTCATCAAATTTCTCACCTAGAGGACCGTGTCAGTTCATTTTTTCTCTCTGCGCACGCGGTTCAATACAAAAATTTCACCCACTTTTCACCAACTAAACGCGTGACATTTTAAAACGTTTGCAACTGTTGTACGTGGGCTCCACATGTCATCTTTTTTAGTCATCCTTAATTCATTATCTATTCCTCGCGGCACCATCCTCCACCGTGTCATGTATAGACATGGATATAACTATAGATATATATAGATGAGAAAATTGGTCTCATAGCACCGAAAGATCACGATCTCCGGAAAATACCACTAAAAGATCATGCGGCCGTAAAATATCACTAAAAGGTTCAAACGTTACCGCGAATTAGCATTTCGTTAGATTTTGTTCAGCAGTACCTTTTTCGTACCTCTTTGACAGACATAACGCTAGGGTTGAATGACATTACTGCCCTCAAGATCTTATCCTCTCACAATCGGGCTTCCCCATCCATTCCAGCCTACCACCACACACTCGCGCTGCCTCCCCCTCGCAAGCCGCGATGCGGACCCCGTCGCGCCTCCGCCTCGGGTCGCCGCCCCCCTCGCACCCGAGCGCCGCCACTGCCCTCTCCCCCACGTACGCACGCCACCACCGCCCCTCCCCACGCACGCACGCCGCTGCCGCCCCTGCACGCAGCACTGTCGTGCCTCCTTCACGCAGCGCCGTTGCGCCGCCTCTGGAAGAACGCCGCCGCCGTCGGGCCATCGGGACGGATCCTGGGACTGCGGAGAGAACATGAAGCTCTGAGCAGAGGTGGAAGAATGCTCATGTGGTCAGTGGCAAATTTGTAAACCTTGCCCCTATGCTCTTTGTTTCATATTGTCATTAAGACAAGTCAAACTAGAGGACTATGTGCATGAGTACTACTCACTTGAGCGTTTCAAGGCTGCTTATCAATTTGAAATCAATCCAATAGGTCACAATGGCGTGAAATTGATCCTAGGTTTGAGATGTTGCCTCCAAAGCTAGAAAGAGATGCAGGTGGGCCAAGAGTTAAAAGGATCAAGAATAGAGGTGAGGCAGGAAAAAGGGGCCCTCACCAATGCAAAAGATGCTTCAAATTTGGGCATACTGAGAAGGGATGTCGTGAACCCTCAACTAAACTTAGTGTTGAATTATCACCTTCATTTCCTTCCAAATCTGAGTAAATTAAGCTACTGTCATTTTGTTATTGAGCTTCTCTTGTTTCACCAATATTTTTTCTGGACAATAACTTTATTAAATGGGATGTTGTTGTGCGGGAAACGGAAAGGAGATGCTGGTACTTCAAAATCGAAGAAAACTTCTAAGAAGTCCAAGGCTGATGCAGCAAACACCTCAACCTCCTTAGTTACCCAACATCTTGTTAGTCCAGGAGTAGTAACAAGAAGGATGACATCTTCTACTTCTACTCCAACAAGTTCAGGGTCTACAACAAGGAGAATGAGAGCTCAACATGACATCTCACCAGGAGGAATTGCTAGGCGGCTGATTATAAACTAGGCTGGTTTCCCTTGGTTGTAAAAGCTTATTTTGTGATGTGTGTGCTAGTGTCATCCTTAAGTAGACCATGTTGAACTATTTGTTGTGTTGAATTAGTGATGTATGAATAGCGTCTATGCTGCTATGAGACTTGAATGTTGATGTTTGCTTTATGAAATTGGACCAACACATGTTGAAATGATGCCTTTCTGTTGTTGATCAATATTTAATGCCATGGAGGGTATGTTTATGATGAAATATATGTAAAATTCGTCACCTGAACTGTTGTGGATGCCTTTCTTATGTGTTGTAACGGTTTGGGGGTATTATTGTCCAAGACAACAGAGTTGCTGGCGAAATCTAACAGAATGCTAAATCGTGGTAACGTTTGAACCTTTCAGTGGTATTTTACGGTGGCGGGATCTTTCAGTGATATTTTCCGGAGATCGTGATCTTTCGGTGCTATGAGACCAAGTTTTCCTATATAGATTGCCATGTGTATGATATGGATACAGATATAGATATAGATATAGATTATCATGTGTATATTTTCTGCTCCAACAGGTATTGAATTTACATACATATTTGTTCTTTTGAAGCCGTCAGATGATACGTAATATTTGATAAATAATTTTACCATTACTTACTGAAACCTTCTTTGCAAGTTAAACTTTTACAAAGGTTGTATTTGTCATATAACAGGTAGTACTCGGTGGTAGTAAATGATGGGTGGGTGTCCATATGCTAATCCTAACCCATTAAAAAAATAAAATATGTTATCTTAATACAACACTAATTCAACACAACATGACATTCTCAAGGAAGCGTCTCCCACATTAACACGTTCACGTTATTCTAAAAGAAATATATGACGACAAGCGAGACCGATGGTGAACCACCGGTAAAAAAAATGGCCCGGAGCAGAAACCATGTTTGAATTTCAAAGAGGATAGATTAAATCACCATGCACATATCAATTTCAGAGAAAGGCGAAGGATCGATGGGAACCAGAAGAAAAAAAATATTGTGGTGGTAGTATTGGTCAAAACATGTTCCAAGGTTTCACTAATTGGCTAAACCAAATTTATAAAGAAATGCTTCCAGCATCTTCAAATTAATCTCTATCAAGTATCAACAAAAATATAAGAAGGATGTTAGTGTGTGTGGGCTCCATCCCTGCATTCTATTGTGAGTATATTACAATTTTTTTTTCTAAACTTTACATACCTAAAAAAATGTGGAGTGTGAATTAATGCATTGCAAAACTATCAGTCCTAGAAACCACTCTTCTAATCAAAACAGGCGAAGCGATACATTTGAAGTGGTTTTTTCAATTATGGTTGTACATTCTACTGGCCATCAACATCATCTTGTCCTTATATGTGAACATTATACCAAATCTGTGAACCACACGCATAAAAATAGATAGTGCACCGAAAGCATCCATTTTACTCAAAACTGTCAAAGTAAAGAGTGTAGTGATGATTGTCTTCGCTAGCACGTTTCAAAACTGTGCAAAGTTACAGCTGGCTATAGGTGTGAAGTAAGAAAATGTTTTGCAAATATTTGAGAGGGAGAACATGAGATCAGGATGGCTTATTTTTCGCAACTGTGCCTTATCACATTTTCAAATTATGAGTCGTTTTGGATTTTCTAATTGGGAGCATATCAGGTGGAAACCAAAGAGTTGTGTAAACTTTGGAAACTCTTAATCAAGACTTTATGCACCGATGAGGCCGCGGCGGCCGAGCTCTCCCGTGCCTCGCGAGGCTCGGCGGCAGAGTCCCCTCCTCTCCATTCTTCTCCACTCCACGTTTGCGGCAACAACGCCAAGGCCAAAAAAAAGAGCAGATAGAGGAGCTCTCGCTTGTCGTCAGAATTCGCGGGCCACACCCCACCTCCGGTCGATTCCTCTTACCCACGATACCACAAACTCCCCCATCTCCATCCAAGATTAAGCCCCAGGCGCAGATAAGCTCAACCTCGACGGGAATCGCAGAGCTCGTGGCCTCTATTGATGCCGGTTGTCTGAGCTCCACCCACTGTCAAACTCCTACCTTCGACTGTCTCCCACTCCATCTAGGTATAAAAATCGAACTAGCAAGACCCACTTATGCTCATCTCTCCCTCAATTTAACGAGTGCATAGAGTTCCCACGATCTTTTTTGGACTGCCGCCGCAGAGCGGCGCGGTCCCTCAATTTCACGAGCGCGTCGAGTCTCCGGTCGAACCACGAGCGGAGCGACGCGACCCCTGGACTGCCGTCGTCGATCCAACTGCCGCCTGCAGGAGTAGCGCGGCGCTGGTGCTGATGCTATCGTCGTCGCCATCGTCGCCGCGAGCGACTTTATGCACCCAAAAGCACAGCGGGGCGGCGACAGCGATGCAGGCGGTGTTTTGCAAAACAGACTGAGGGGGCTAGCGGGCTTCGTAAAATTAGCACACCTCTTTTCGTGAGCGATAGATTGGGTTCTACGGTGTTGATTGAAGTTTCCAAAGTTTGCACAGCTCAATTGGTTTCCACCTGATACGCTCCCTTTCTAATTCCATATATATTATTATGTAATTAAACATACACTATATCTAAGTACTCCATCCGTTCTAAATTATAGGTTGTTTGACTTTTTTAACCCAAATTTGACCGTTCGTCTTATTTAAAAACATTTATGCAAACAATGTCAAATTTAAGTCATTTTTGAATAATTTTTATTAATAAAGAAAATCACAACAAAAAACTATAATATTTAGCATAATTGTTTGACTAAGACGAGTGGTCAAACTTGAGGTAAAAAAGTCAAACGAACTATAATTTGAAACGAAGGTAGTACATAGCAAATTGTATTCAAACAATAATTTGGAACGGGCTTTTTGATACTACAGACAACAAGAAGAGAAAAAAAATCTGTTCAAATCTCGGCTTATTCAAGCAACCATCAATTTTACACTGCTCCAGTAGACGTATACAATTTCCACGGAGTCCGACAATTTCTTATCCTAACTCTCTATACTTGCTCCATCAGCGCCTTAAGAGTGACCGGCAGAAGACGCGGCCGTTTCTCCGACGACAACGACCATGGGGCTCCGCACCACATGCTTCTCCGACACCCACTTCAGCTCCCCCTCGATCACCGCCTTCGCCGGCGTGCTCGCCTGCCTCCTAACCGTGACGACGAAATCCCTCTCCTGGCCAACGTCACTGAACACCAGCGTCGAAGGGTTCACCGCCACGTCGATGCCCGGCGTGAGCTCCGCGTGGTACGTCTCCGCAGGCTCCCCGACGTTCGTCACCGTCCGCTTCGCCTCCACCTGCCGCACCTTGTTGTCCATGGCCATCATGATGGAGGGGTAGTTCAGGTCCTTCGCCGCGATTTCGCCAGCCTCGGCGCAGGAGGCGTGCGCCGGCTCGACGATCTTGCATGTTCGGTTCTCGGCGAGGATCAGGCCGCACAGGTAAGGGATGAAGTCACCGGCGGCAAGGTCGTACACGAGGCCCGGGTCCATGGCCTTCACGGGGTTCACCTCCCCGGCGCCCGTCACGAAATAGCTCGCGCCCTCGCCGGCCAACGAGTCCCCAGGGGTGACCGGATCGGCTGTCGTGACGAGCGAGGACTTGATCGCGGCCGGCGACCACTCGCCGGGCGCGCTGACGTCAGGCTTGAGGATCCCGTTGCCGAGCACGACGTTGGTGATGACGCGGCGGTCGGTGTCGCTGGCTGCCACGGTGAGCAGCCATGGCGCGCTGCTCTCGACCTTGAGCATCTCGGGCCCGCTGCTCCCGGCAGGGGCGCAAACCAGCACGCCACGGGCGACGGCCTTGTACGACGGCGCCGTCACGGCATCGTCGTGAAACACCGCGGTGTCCTTGGTGCCGGCGGACATCGATATGACGTCCACGCCGTCGTCCACCGCGGCGACCATCCCTTCGCTTACCGCTGTCGGGTCGCACTCCTCGTCGCACACGAGGTAGATCGCGAGGTGCGCCTTGGGCGCCACCGCGAACGCCTTGTCGTACTCGACCCCCAGGACTGACGCGTGCTGCATGAAATCGACAACCTCATCGCTCGTCGGTTGCGCCATGCACCCAACCTTGCCGATGAACATGGCGGCGCCCAGATCACGGGTCGTGTCCACGAATGTCCTCAGCCCGATCAGCTTGTTGTTGCAGGCTTCGCTGTCGTCACACCTTCCCTTCCATTTGGCCGGAGGCGACGGCATCCCTTGCGCATCGGGGCTGGCCGGCTACGTTGCACCGATACGGGATACGGATACGCCGATACCGATACGGCGATACGTTGATACAGCATTTTTCAAAAACAAGGATACACCGATACGGCAAATGCATATAATGTTGTATAATAATTATTACTGATATGCATAATTATAACATGTATTTAATAGCAAAGAAAATAGCTAAAACTAGTAGTGCTCAATATACGAAACGGTGATTGTCGACGTGGTCGCATCCCCTCCACGTCTGCCCAGTAGAGCACTAGAGCGTATGACCACTCGTTATCTCATCCCATCGTTTCTTCTCTTCTTCCACCAGGAGACAGAGGACATCTGCCTCCCTGCCGCACAACACCTCGTGGAGCTCGTCGTGGCCTCCTCTCCAGTCCAGTCTGCTTTCGCTTCTTGCTACTCCTGCTCCGCTCGGCCTGCGCCCTTCCTCTCTCTAGCAGCGCCAACTACGAGCTCATGCCCAAGCTTCGATGACCCGCCGCGCCGCGCATGGCTTAACCACGCAGCCACCCCCATCCATGGCGCCTCGTGTCAAGCCTGCTCCTCTTTCGGATGGGCGTGGGAGCTGCTCTGCCGGGCTTGGCTCTTGGGGAGCTCCTCTGCGAGGTGGGCGTCAGGCGCCGCTCGAGCGCCGGGGTTCGTCCGAGTGCCGGCCACCGCTCCCCTGATGTCGCTGCACCGATACTTCCCAGATACGTATCGGATGTGCATTGAGAAGTATCGAGATTGATTTAATTTTTCTTTTTCTTCGATACTTCCCGATACCGTATCAGAGGCGTATCGGGAAGTATCGGTATCGGATACGTATCGCGATACCGGTACGGCAGTTGGGCAACGTATCGGGGTAACGTAGCTGGCCGGAAGATGATCTGCGGCGATGCCGGCGTCAAGAACGCCAATGGTAATCCCCTCGCTCATGTTGCCCTTGTTCCACACGCCGTCGCGAACGCTGTCGAGCCAGGGGAGCTGCGGCGTCGGCGCGTCGACGGACATGAGCTTGTAGCTCTTGTCCGGGATGGCCTCGACGAACCATGGGAGCCTCGCCATGTGCCGGACCTCCGGCGGCGTGAGCCACGCCGAGAACCCACTCACCACGTGGTTGTACGAGTAGATTAGGCGCGACTCCACCGTCGGGAACCGCTCCGACGTGGCCGGGTCGGTGGTGTTGCACACCTGCCCGAGGAGGTACGCGTGCCATTGCTTGACCGCCTCGGGCTCGTCGACGCTGAGCAGGCCGTCCGGGCGGCGGACGGTGACGAGGTAGGCGGCGAGCGGGTTGTCATTGTCGGTCGTTCGACGGATGGAGGAGACGAGATGGGACGAGCACAGGAGGATGAGAAGGGCGAGGTGAGGTCGGGGTGTCATGGCGGTGGCGAGCGTGGGGGTTATTTGAGGTGAAGCGTAAAAAGAGCAGAGACGGGTGCTTTTGCATCTCCTCGTCACAGAACTGCAGAGGGGCTAAATTTAGTAAAGCCGGTATCTTTCTGTGTTCATCTTATGATAAACAGTTCGATCATTTCTGCTTTTCTAGGCCACATATCAGTGGAAGTTGCAAATAGTAGCATTGCAAAGTGATTTGACATGCAGATGCTGAAGCAGAGCTGAAACTTTCAATAATAGAAGCAGTTCCTAAAGAATTTGAATCATTATTTCATTATTATGATAATGAGTGATCATGAACATGTTCGAAATTGCATAGCTTGCAATTTTGTCTGACTAACTCACCAACAATTTCAATTAGAATTGTAGGGCTCTTTCCTCAGGTTAGAGGGAGCCCTTCCAGAAATTCTCACACAGCCTGGTAGGGCCGCGGAGGGGGTTTGGAAATAGTTTTCAACCAGCATTTGACGTGCTTCGGTATACCCTCACAAGCTGCGTCATTGCCGCAAGCGCAAAGATGAGCTACAGGGATTGCCCGCAGCCTGGCTTTATGGGGGCGTCGAGGGCGCGTGACTGCTAACCTGGGCGATGTGGGACTAAACAAACAACCGACCTACTCTTTTTTTTAGCAAACATCCGACCTAACTCTGTGCACGACTCGACCAGCCTCGCGGGTGACCGTCCCACCCAATTCACAGTGCGAACTGGGCCTTTTCTCTGGTATTTCACGCCCCGGTCGATAAATGGGCCGCTTTAATTAACAATTTCGAGTTTCTTTTCTCTGGTATTTCACGCCCCCCCGTCGATAAATGGGCCGCTTTAATTAACAATTTCAAGTTTCTTTGCAACAATTCTATTTTTTTGTTGACTTCAACAAGTCACGTACACGTGGGACCCATGTGTCAATCAACCAGCCATTTCTTCCTTTTGTTCTCCCCATTTCTTTCACCTCCGATTCGATTCGTTGTCCCCTTTTGTTAACCCGATCGGCCGCCACCCAAACCCTAACCATCTAAAACCCTGGGCCCCTCTCCGATGGCCGCCGCCTCGCCGCCGCCCTCCCCACCCGCCGCCAAGCGCCCCAAGATGTCCTCCTCCTCCGACCCGGATGCCGATGCCGAGCCCACCGCGCCCTCCGCCGCCGGTGAGCCCCGCCGCCCCAGGTACAAGCGCCGCAAGGTCGCCATCCTGCTTGGCTACTGCGGCGCGGGGTACCAGGGCATGCAGAAGAACCCGGGCGCGCACACCATCGAGGGCGACCTCGAGGAGGCGCTCTACCAGGCCGGCGCCGTGCCCGAGGCCGACCGCGCCGCGCCGCAGAGGTACGAGTGGGCGCGCGCCGCGCGCACGGACAAGGGCGTCAGCGCCGCGGCGCAGGTGGTGTCCGGCCGCTTCTATGTCGACCCGCCAGGCTTCATCGACCGCCTGAACGCCCAGCTCGTGCCGCAGATCCGCGCCTACGGCTACGTTCGCGTCACCAACTCCTTCAGCGCGAAGAAGTTCTGCGACCGCCGGAGGTACCTTTACCTGCTCCCCGTGTTCGCGCTTGATCCCAGCGCGCACCCGGACCGCGAGGCCGTCATGGCGAGCATGGGAAGTGGAAGCGAGCTTACCAAGTGCCTGGAGTGCTCCGAGAGGGGGAGGAAGGTGCCTGGTGTCATGGGCCGGGAGGGGAAGCTGCCCAGCCCCGGGGAGAATGGCACTGATGCTCCTGTGGAGGGAACCGTGGACACTCATGACGAATCGGGATCTATTGGGGCTGTGAAAGCTGAACCAACACTGCCAGAAGAAGCTGAAGCTGGAAATGCTGAGCTGGGATCAAATGGCACTGGTGATGTTGTACCTTCAGGTACAGGATAGAAATCAAGTCTTGCAATGCTAATTTGTGTTAGCCAGTGTTAATTAGATTTTGTTTCCAATTTGATACAGGTTCAGCTGATGCAGATGCTTCAATCGGCAATGGAGAGGATAAATTTGAGGCCACCGTTACTGAAGAGAAAGTACAAGGTATGGATTTCGAGAATAGCAATGGAGAAGAGAAGCCACCAACCAAGAGTGCCTTTTCATACACTGGTGAAGTGAAGGAGAGGTTTAACAGGATTCTCAAGTATTATGTTGGAACCCATAATTTCCACAACTTCACCACAAGAACTAAAGCAGAGGATCCTGCAGCCAAAAGGTTTATCATTTCCTTTGCTGCCGATCGTGTTGTTAGCCTGGATGGTATTGATTTTGTCAGGTGTGAAGTTGTTGGCCAGAGTTTTATGCTCCATCAGATCCGGAAGATGATTGGCCTTGCTGTAGCTGTGATGAGAAACTGTGCACCTGAATCGATTTACGATGTCGCCTTTCGCAAGTATGATTCATAATAAACTGATGTTGGTTTAACCGTCCATTTGCGTACATTTACACACTAAATGTTTAATTGTCATATCTGTGTTCCAGGGATGTCAGACTTAACGTGCCTACTGCACCTGAGGTTGGGTTGTACCTAGATGAATGCATGTTCACCTCATACAACAAGAAATGGAAGGATTCACATGAGGCAGTTTCCATGGAACTTTATTGTGAGGAGGCTGAAGAGTTCAAGGTCAAGTATATTTTCCCTCATATTGCGGCGATGGAACACAAGGAGGGAGCTGTAGCTCTGTGGTTGCACTCATTAAACCACAGGAATTATCCAGATTTCCGCTACATGGAAACTGCTGGTGCTGAGGCCAAGGTTGGGGCTGAAGTTGCTGCTGGTGCAGATGTCAAGGACGGGGCTGAAAATGATGGTATTGAAGAAGTACAAATGCCAAGTGATAATGTGAGTGAGTAAATAAATTCTGCCTTGGGGCATACAAAGCCAATGAGTATATCTGCTTACTGTATGCACTGAAAGAGGGACCTGAGACACTGCTTGTGGGATGAAATAAAGTTCCAATGAAATATGAACTTCAAAAGGCTAAGGTGCATGGATTTATACAACGGAGTTTTCTCTAGGCAATACATCATTGATCCCAATATTAATCTTCCCAGAATATAATTTATAGGTTGATTAGTCTTATATCTGAACTTAATCAGCTACTTCCAGACAGTTGTATGGTAAATGATGGTGCCTGAAAATGCTTCAGCAATGTTTTTATTTGCTGAAATTGTTATGGAACTTATTTACTATGTTTTGTCTTATCTAGCATACAAATGAATTTTTCTTGCATTTTTGTTCTTAACTAATAGCCGTATTTTATGCATTCACTTAATTTGCATGATGTGCGTCAAATTTCATCTGCAGCATATCTAATGGTATTACTAGGACATTTGATTTCTATTTGAGCACATGGGGGAGCCAGGCATGCAAGATATAAAACATTGTATGTCTCAATAACCAAATTGTGCCAGTTCGTAGCTGACTCTAATATCCAGCATTGACCTGATTAACACTGGTGTTGCTGGTAGTTTGCTAGGGTGAGATACAGTTGTAGGTGTGCAGGAACCTCATGCTTATTTTTTAGTCAGTTAATTATATTTCCAGGCTTTTTAGGTGAAACTAGACTGTCAATAATGCCATGAAAAGATTATTTTGTCTGCTGCTTATTTTAGTGTATTGATGTTGTGGACTACTTCTACCATAAACATACATATAGCAGACGGAAGCCAAAGGAGTCCACAACAGCCCCATCTGCAAGTACGCGATTAGTTTGTTAGGATTTACTAGATCTATCCTTGTAGCATAAGTCTTTGGCCTGTTATAGGGCTTTAGTAGATTGTTTAGGGATTATTGAAGAAATAAAGCTCTCCCGTTTGGGTGGGAGCTGTTCTTCAACGGTGGTTTCCAAGGCCGCTGGCGACAACAGCTCACCACCACGATATTTGCTCCATTCTTGTTCTCAGGCCTCTCTGTCTTTACGCTCACCCCTGCGCTCGTCTCACCGTCACCCATGCTGTATCGATTGGTTATATGATGGGTCCCTGATTTCACCTCCCATCAGAAAAGTTGTACTATTTTTTAAGTGATGTTGTCCTGTAGCATTTTATCATTTGAAGTTGTCATGTCGGACTGAATCACTACTTCACTCGTAACAAAAAAAGAATTTGCTAACCTTGAAAGCCTCCATGGTTATATGGGAGACGGGAGAGTACTAGATCTGATCTCTCTATTATTCATATTTGGTGGCTTGGTGGATTTAGTCTTGTTCGGCCCCTTCCTTTGGGGTTAGTTCGACCTTTTCCTTTGGGGTTAGTTCTAGTACAGTTGTCTCTTGTGTCCATAACACATTTTGATCTCTTAATCGTTTCTGGTAGTACTTGTACATGTCTATTGAATAGAAAATGAAAGGTATACCTGATCATCAGTGGAACATAGGCAATACATCAATGCATCATGACCTCTAATTTAAACTTCCAGCGAAGAATCTCTGGAATCTGGACAATTAATCGTATATCTGTGCCTTGTTGTTTGCTCCTGACAGTTATGACAAATTATGTCACATGAAAGTGCTTCAGTAATGTTTTGTTTGCTGAAATTGTTACTAGATGCAGTAGGTTCCCACATATCTGAAGGCATATAGCTGTATGCCTATTCACGGTATGGTATCAAGTGTGTAGTATCTGTATCAAGTTTGAAAGTTCCTCACATTCATTTCACTTGCAGCATAATTGCTATTGCTATTATTACTAGCATCCTTGTTTCAGCTGATGGAATCAATTACTCTAGACATGTGAAGGCTATGAGGCTTAACATCCTGCATTTGGCAGATGCATACATAGTGCCATTGTTCTCATGGAGTCATGGTTTACCCCCCTACTGCTTGGAAGACCATTATACACCTGATTAACCTTGACTCTGCTGACCTACATGGTGTGATGAGATCCCTGGCTTATGCTTGTTTCCGAAACAAAGTGATGTCTACGAAGCTATCTCCTAGTTTGTAGGTGAAACAGAACTGTGAGCGATTCCAAAGATAGATCCTTCTATCCACTGATTATGTTAGAGTATTAGATAAATGATTGCACCACTTGCAGATAGAGTTGTACCACTGCAGATAGGGTGGTGGTGTAGCATTTTATCATTGGAAGCTATCATGTCGGAAAGCGAATCACTACATCAGTCTTATCCAAAAAGAAATTGCTAATGCTAACATAAGCCTCCATGTGTTCCTGTTTGGTAGTGTATAGTTGGCGAGATTCGTGGATTTCTTGTTCTGTTTTTCCTTGTGGGGCTAAGGATTTCTCTCACCTCCCCCATTTTTTTGTATTGTTCTACTACTGTATACTCCCTCCGTTCTGAAAAAACTAACGTTTAGGACAGTGACACGGTCTCTAAAATACAACTTTGACCTCTTATTATTATAAAAATATTTATCGAATAGTGATGTATGTATACTTTTATGAAAGTATTTTCCAAGACAAATCTGTTCGTATAGTATTCACATTTGCAAACTCAGTAACTTAAAAGTTATTGATGATTTATATTTCCAATGTTTGACCTAAATCTTGTCCTAGACGTTAGTTTTTTTCAGAACGGAAGGAGTACTGGTAGGTGTGATCATGTCATTCCGGGATCGAACCAATGGTTCTAGGCGATAATCGCCTTTTCTTTTATCGTCCTTTTCCTTTTACTCTTGCACACTTGCAGGCAAAGCCAAAGCCATCTCCTTGAGTCCAAAAAAAACATTTGGATCTCTATCATTTTCATCACTAGTAGTATATTTACACATGTAAACCATTAACCATGGTACTGCAAGGTCTTCCATCAAACCAGGCAAGAGGCCAGCAAACTGTCACCTAGGACTAGAAGAACACAGAAGTGCCCCGCATGCCAGGCTGCGGCTAGGAGACGCAGCGAAGCGAGTGCAGGGAAGCCGAGGTGTCCATGGACGCGGCGTCGTACACGCAGCGGCTCTCCGTGGCCTCGATGCCGTAGTCCATGAGCGGGCGGCGCTCGAGCTCCTCGTCGTGCTCGCGCACGCAGTACGGGACCTCCATCTGCGCCTTGTCCATGTGCGCCCACAGGTACTCGAGCCTGCTCATGTACCTCAGCTTCTCGTACAGCCTGCAAGAATGGCGGAAAATTTTTCAGCTCCACGACGAGGACCGGATTGATCGGTTTGCGGTGGTAAAAGCAATTCAGCTGCATCAATCATCATCACCGTACCCGGAGCTGAAGAGGAAGCGGCCGAAGGTGGCGAAGAAGAGCCTGGACTGGAGCGCCGGGTGCACGAAGTAGACGGCGCGCAGCCTCCTCTTGGCGTCGGCCGGCAGCGACTCGTAGGCGCCGCGGATGGCGCCGACGCCGGGGAAGTTGCCGCCGCGGTCGACGCGGGAGTGCATATACACGACCACGAAGTCCCGGCCCCCGATCGCCGGGAGCACGCGCTCCCGCAGGTAACCCCGCAGCGCCTCCTCCGCCCGCCCGCCCAGCGCGCGCGCTGCACGTCGGCCGGATTGGACCGTCAGTGTCAGTGTCACCGGGAACTCGCCGGTCGGGTCGCGTACCTGGGAAGTAGTTGCCGACGATCCTGACGACGGCGCGGCCCTTCCTGTCGAGGCCCTGGATCGTGATCGCCCGGCTGCGCTCCAGCAGCGGGAGCAGCGCCGGCTCCCCCGTCGTCGCGTCCTTCTCAACTGTAACCACCACCATGGCCTCCGCCGCTTCTCGTGTTGTGCGCGTGCGTGCTCGCCGTTGGTACCGGTACGATTCGAGTGCTGAGAGGGGTGTCGCACGGGTGCGCGCTTAAATACGAGCGATCCGGTCCGAGCGGCTCGGCGTGCGGGGCGTGGAGAGGAGATGGGAAAAATGGGGTGGCGCGGCGCGGCGGGGCTTGGGCACGGGGCCGTCGCGCGGGGGATGGGCGCGGGCGGTGGGTGCGTGGGATCCCGGGGAATATGCTGTGGATATTTCGGTTGGGGGGTGGAGCGGATTGGCTCGGCGCGGGGGAGGCGGCGGCCACGTCCGTCCGTCGGCGCGGCGTTCTTCTCGGCTTCTCTGTTCCGCTTCCGCCTCGAGGGGGATCAGCAAGAAACCGGGGGTGGCTGATCGCGTGCGGCTGGGCAGTCGTAGAACGCGTTCCTGTGGGCGGCGGCGGAGGCTGCGTGCCGGTTGCCTCCAGATCGGTTCTTTCCTTTGTTTTGCTGAGACCAACTTCCGGATGGGTTGTTGGATCGGCGGAACTTATCGCTTCCGTTGGAGCCGGTTGATCGCTTCAACAGTTGAACTTTGACGCCGGGGGTTGCTGGTAAACTAACTACTGCACATGTGCACATGGCAGCTTTGGACCTTGCCATGAAAAAGCTGTTCGGCTGGTAGAATAAATAGTATTCGGTTGATAAAATGAATAGTATTATGTGAGAAGAAATAAGTCAAAACAAGCCAGCCGCGCACTGTTCACTTGACCAGCCGAACAGCCCCGAAGTTGCTATAGAGGATTTAACATTGATTTGATCTGATACAAAAGGATAATCAGGCCCGACACAGGCCCAGTGGAGGACAAAACATGGATCAGGCCCAAAATAATACATGGACATTGAGGAAGTGTTTCGGCAAGGCCCATTTGTTAATTGATGTGTGCCTCCAGCCAGCAGCTTGCAACATCATCCATCCAACCCACCAAGAGCGACATCAAGCCACATCCCATCCTCTCCGTGCCATAGTACTCCTTTTCTTTTCTTTTTGAAACGAAGACTCTTGGACTACTCCCCGGTGTGACGCCGATGGCTTGAAGAATCTGTAGTCACAGGAGTAGTCTGAGCCGTGTTCAGAGGAGTCAGGAGGAGCATGCTTCGAACCATTCCATCCCCGGGGCTGGTCTTCGTCAGAGATGAGTGCTGAAATGACCGGAATCCTTGCATGCACCACTTTACCAATTGCCGCTGCCATTGCTGGAAAAAAAAAATTGTAGCTCCTCCTCATCTTGTTTACCGACGTGAAACCACTGCCTGGCGTAAAAACGCCTGGTCGGAACTCCTGCCTTTTTCATACGCCTAGCACTCCATACTTGGGAAGCCAATTTCGCACTAGTCACCGTAGTTTTCTTCTTCTTCTCTACTAGTACTTGTACATACAGTTGTACTACCAGTACTCTACCACGTCTCATGAAAAGCTGTCTTCATGGTCCTAAGCCCTAAGGCATAGCATAACGTGACTACAACTGACTAGGCCATCAACGTACGATCATCACCACGCGTTTGAACGGTCGAGACAGACAGGAGGCTCCGATATGATCCTCCTTGTTGGCTTTGTGGGTTCATTCATGCTCGCAAAGCCGTAATGATCCTGCATGCTCCGTGCCAGGGCCCAGGGATTTGCGCGATTTAAGTACTCCTATCGAACGACCCCGCCCGCTACCCACAAATATAAAACAGTTCATGGGCATCACGTACGTACGTACACGCTGCAGGCACTCGAGACCTGATACGGCCGCTATCATGTACCCCGGTCAAAGCGGCACACGCACGAATCAATGCGGTACGCAGACGGGAGCAGCCGCAATCATGCGCTGGCCTGGGAGCAGTGGCCGCTGCGGCACGCGTCAGTCAGGACAGGGCACGCAGCGGCCTCGGCAGGGGCAGTGGCCACCGCTGCTGGGCTCCGGCCGGCGGCCGCACGGCATCGGCATGCATGCATGCATCGCCCCATGATCAAGCGACCGGGCATGCAGATGCAGCAACGGGTCTCTCGCGCTCTCGCCCAGCGCCGGCCGCCTGGGCCAGCAGAGATGAGGTGGGATCAACGCCAAGTGATGGCTGTGATGGGCCAGCGACGCCTTCGTCCGTCCGTCCTCTCCCCTTGGAAATGATGGGTGCCCCTACGTGCCGCCCCACTGATTTCGCTTTGGGAGATGAGGTGAGGTCGAGGTCGATCGGTCGATGAGGAGTTGAGCTTGAGGACCGCTTGCCCTTGATGGATTTCATCACTGCAGCTACTATACCTTTTTGTGAGCTCACGGTCACGGCATGCAGTCATGCAGAGTCTATTAGCTACTGTAGGCTGCTAGTGGGTGTAGGCAAAAGCCAAAAGAGCTGTGCTGTGCCAGTCATCACTTCAGTCGCATACATCATACCTGTTCCTTTTTCAGTTTTTTTTTCTTGATGCATGCAGTCACAGAAATTTGGAACTATTCTGGCTCAGTGTTGTTGCGGTGCTAATGACATCTTTAATTTGTTCCATTCTGCGTACCAACAAAAAGCGAGCGCGTTGTCGAGGACTAGGAGTCTAGGACCATGCGTGTAGTATGATTGAGGGTTTTGCTTGCTTCAGTATGTAAAGGGCAGGAGAGCTGAGAGCAAATCTACCACTAATATATATAGCGCCCTGCGTCAGGAGGAAAAGATGAACTTTTCGGCCTCTTTCCAGAGAGCCGTGACCGTGATGGTGTAAAGCCAGCCAGCCAGCACAGATCTCTAGTCTTGAAAACTTTGTTTTCTCCTGAGAAAGGATTGTTACCAACATCTCGCCGCGCAACTAGAGAAGCTCGGGCAAAATTTGCCGGAGAACCTGGCTTGCTTGCTGCCATCTTATACCTTGTTTAGTCTCTATCTCTACTCCTAAAAAGAATGAAGTCGAGACAAAAACTTGGTCGACCTTTTTTCTCTGCTCCCCCGTGCGTCCGCCCCCTCCCCCTACGTGCGTCCGCCCCCCCCTACGTGCGTCCACCCCGCCTGCACTGCATACGACCTGCTTGTGGGCCCCCGTCGCCCTCTCCCTTTCCTTCCGCCACGCCTCCCCCGTTCTCCATCCAAACCCTAAACCTGTGTTCGCCTCCCTCTCCACCGCGCGCCCGCCGCCGCTGCCCCGGACGCTCGCTCGCCTGCCTTCCTCCCCCAGTCGCGCACCTCCCCCGTCCACCGCCGCCGCCCCTTGCCCTCCTCTCCTTTAGCTCATCGCCGCTCACAAATCGTCTCCTTCCTCCACCGCGTCGCGCCTCCTGCGTCCGGCGGTCGGATTCGCCGCCGAGCAAGGTCGTGGCCTTGCCGCGGCAGTCAGATGCACACACGATATAGGGCAGCAGCCACTGGATCTCGCGCGGCACAGGTCTGGCTGGGGACGCCAGGGTCGATCCAGGGCAGCGGTCTCGATCCTGCGCACCACCTTCGTCTCTTTCGACACGCTCATAGCCACCGACATCAACGTTGGGTCCCCGACGAGCTGCTCCGGCCCCTCACCTCAACCAAATCCGCCGTCATCTGGGTCTGCCGCCACACTCGTACGTGCCTCCCTACAAGCTTGAGTTCTCTCCAAGTTTCTAGATTGGTTGGCATCTATGCTGATCCGGAAAACCTGTTGTGTTTGCCTCTACTTTTTCTTTTGATCTATAGGGGCACAATTGGCATCCAACGGATTTCGTGAAGTAAATGTCCAGTTCAAGGTGAGCCATGCCATTCTGTTGAGACCCCCAACCACTTTTTAGCCTGCATCTGATGGAGCATCTTTCTTAGAATGCTGAAATTTGACATGTTTGAATCGATTTTGTCAATCTTTGTGGTCAAATAACAGCGTTGGGTTTTGTTTATAACTCCAATAACTCCATAGGTGGGCTCTGGAGAAGTTCAATTATTCCGTTTACATAGATATGAAATAGAACTGCCCTGGTTAGATTATAATATGAGACTTGTTATGCCTTTGCTATGTGTTATATTTGCAAATATAGTGAGATCATAGCTTCTTGTTGGTTGTGTGACAAACAAAAGAAGATGCCTTTGTGGCTTTGGCTGCGGCTTTATTTCAACATTATCTAGCTATGGATCCAATTTTGTTTGTCAAATTGAGATTCTAGCAGGACAGGGTTTGTGACTTTTCAGCATGTGTTGGATTTTCAGTCATGTTTTCTGCGATAAGTGTGGGAGCAGGAGAGTACTTGATAATTATAAGTATTCTAAGATCAGTCATAGGATGAAAATAAAGAGAGACACAAGGCAGTTGGGCGCACATCACATGATGGATTAACTATATACTTATCTTGGACTTTAGTTGACATCGTCGTTGGAGCTTAATAATTCAAATAAAGAGAGAGAACATGCGTGTACACATCTAAACTATGGATGGACGCCGGCCTGCAGCTGGTTCACTGAACCCTGCAGGGATAAAAAAAGTATAGTGGAATATATAATGATAATGTTGCTTCCTAGGTTCATGTAGCTATCCTCGTATCCTAGCAAAGGAACACCATTTATTCACAAAAGAAAAAATGTCCATTTTGTAATCTTCATCTGTAAGCCGCCACGTACGTCTAGCTTTTCAATCCCTTTTCAAATAATCCCAACTAATAAAACCAACCACTCCGGGTCCATTCTTAGATAATTTTATTCTAATTTTAGCGGTGGACTTGAATTTAGCAAATATGATGAAAATGTTCTATCTATGTGGTGAAAAATAGTAAAGCATGCTTCCAATTTGGGGTGATGGATGCACTTCAATCATGTGGGATTCTCCATATTACACAAATTTTCATTGTAATGTTTTCTCTTTTCTTATTCAGTGGAGGACATGATCATAGGACGCATGGCACAGGTGGAAGGCTTCTGCCGAGATTTGGGTGTAAGCCGATCCCTTCCTCTACCAACAGTTACATGTAATTGATCAAAAGAGATTAATTGTGGTCTACCTATACTATTATATTTTCTCTACCTTTGTGATAGTTTAGTTTAATCTTGTGCAATTTGCTCCTGTGACCAACCTTGCTCATCATTCCATTTCAGTATATGTATACACCAACTGTCAGGAAGAGAGTAACTAGAATTATAAAAAATTATATGTATGCACCAACTTATTTCAGTACAGGTGACCTTTGGTAATCATAATAAATCTACCAAGAAGAGAGTAACTAGGATTATATGCTATCTAACAAGCTACTTTTTAGGAAAATACTAATGTTGGTATACACAAAATGTATTCAGGAAGCTTCTAAGTTTTGAAGGGTGGTATTGATCTCCTCGCCGTGTACTCATCTTGATGACTTGATGCCGTGGTCGATTCATTTAGCAACATGTCTTAATGAAAATGTCTGCTTAGCCACTATTATTTGCACATATAAAAAAGGTAAACTGGCGCAGCACCGTATTTGATGTGTTTATTGTGATAGGTCAGACTGATCTAATGAACTGTATCATCTGGTGCCGAGCGTCCGAGCATTATTGTTGGCAAGGATATTTGCAAGGTTAATAGGTCAACTGATGAACTTTTGATACGGTGAAAAAATTTTTGTGCAAGTTTGAGTTGGTGTATCATATCCTAGAGAAATTTTGCTGCCTCATTTTAATTTCACAAATATATGTTGTACCCACAGTCATGCTTTTTGCTCTTTTGCACAGGCTGTACTGAGGATCTTAAGCGCTGTGAGGAGTTTGCAGCTGCTCTGGTTACAGGTCAACTGCTTGGTTTAGATGTTGGCAGTGTTCTGGAGGTGACCAACTATTTCCTCTTCCCTGTGAGCCCTTCTTAGCAGATGCATATGTATTCTTCTTCTGCTATGACATTCTTCCTGGTCATTTATGGTTTATTTTCATAGGCTAATTATCTCCTTACTATTTTTACTGCACATCAGAAAGGAGGAGGATGTAGCAGATGCTGATGGTGCAAATTACCAGCTTGATAAAGATATTGACTCAGCGGTGGTTGCCATGCATACATGATGGAGATCCTGCACTGATTCTAACCCGGCGAATGTGATCGCCTCCTCGTGGAGGGGACGATGCTGCTGGTCTTCTTCCCGGGTGCGTTCCTTCACTCTTTCCATGCCTCTATTTGTTTGCCTTTATGATTTGAATACATAATGTAGAGACTGTTCAGCATTGTGACTGGATCTGTGGGATAGGGTAGCCTTAATATCCGTATGCATATTTATTGAAAACCTTGCTGATTGGTGCATAAATGCGTTTTGCGCTGGTATAATGACCTTGTACCTGCAAATTATCAGTTCAGGGGAGGAATGTGGAAACTATGATATGTGAATGTCTTATTTATATGTTCAGATCTTCAGACCCACATCATGAATTTACATGCACAACTTATGGAAAAACATTGGACAAAATAGTGAAACAATTTGCAATGGATTTGCCTACACAACTTGTAGAAAGAGGACAAAAAATGCAGCCAAAGGGATTTTCGTCTTCTACAACCCTTATTAGTTTTTAAAATAATATTTTGGGTAGTACATTATACCCTAATTTACCAAAAAAATTGTTTTAGGCTCATTGTCTATTTTCTTTCTTGGTTTTTTGTTTCCTTGGTACAAACTGAATCAGCGATTTGGCATTTTTCCTTTGAAATTGAATTAAAAAAATATCTTTTGATGGATTTATTTGACCAGGACGATACATACAAGTATGTCTGAAGTCTAAGCACTGGTTCTTCCAAAAAAAACTGTTCATATTCAGTATTATAAGCTATAACTTTTACAATATTCCTAAAGTGTTTCACTACTTTTTTTTGAAGGAAATTAAAGAGGTCTTGCTTTCCTTTTCAGATAATATTCCTAATTGCATGGATTGGCTAATGACGAGGAAACATTAATGTGATGACACCGAGCAGTTAGCGACCATCCTTATGCAGCGACGACGGCGAGCTTGCCCCCAAGGACAGCACCTACCCAAGGTGAAATTTCTTCCCTCAGATCTAAATGATATGAGTACTACAAACTTTTTTCCCTCACAGTGAATTCTGCAATGTCACGAATAGCTTAAATTAGTGCAGAGAAATTAAAGGTTATTTGTTTAGTTCTTATGTGGTTGATGCACTTTGTTTTAAATATCTACATGCTCGACCTCTGGAGGATCTGAGTTCCCCTCACAATTTACATAGCTTAAATGATATGTTTGTATGCATCTGCAAGATTTTCCGACCTTTTTTATTTTGTGTTAATTTCTACCGAATGTTGACCATGCAGGTCAGTCAATGCCTGGTGAGGAACATGACATTTTGATCTGGTGATAATTTTGTTTACATTTCTGCTATAATCTTTCTTGAACTTACAGTGGTGGAGAGTCCACTACTTTCCCTGATGGTAGATCAACAGATGAAGCAGGAAGTTTCCTGCAATTTTGCTAGGCAGTCTTCTAGCAAGAAGTGAGGCAAAAACATTTATATATAGTCTTTATTGATAGTTCGTGTACTCGGTTCTTATGTTGATCAGTGTGCTACATTACTTCATTGATGACTCATGACTCAGATGAGATGAGTGATGAGTTGATCTTGCAAAGGTTGTGTGCTAGGGATATAAAGGTATCTACTTAACTTCTGGTTTTAGGACTACAAATGTAGCATCCTGTCATATGTCTATTCGCTTACTGACTGTTACATTACTTGCTAAGAGAACCATCTAATGTAAGAAATGTCAAATGAGTAGTTCAATACACACGGAAGAATATTAGGTATATTTACAATTTACACCATGAACACAATGAGGTCTGGTGAGCTGCAGTGTACCTATAGATGAGGCCTTTACTAATGCAGTTTACAAATGTGCATGCAGGTTTCAACTACAAATGTCTTTCTTTATGTTCAGATTCAGGTGATTCCTTTGTATCTGGAATTCAAAAGTGGTCATGAAGCAATGTCATTGGTTCAGGAAATAGGTTGCTAGCCTTAAGGCACTTGAATTGATCATGATCGTTCTGTTGATCTCTTCTTATAGAGACACACATCACATCTTTGTAATACCATGTCATGCATAGCTTTGTTTAACAGTAACTACACTCTTGAAATAATATTTTTAATATCGATTCTTATTTATATATATGTTTATCTTGTTGGAAGCTTTGCATATTGTAATACGAATATTTTGTAGTCCGTAGCAACGCACGGGCACGTTCCTAGTTGGCAAAAACGTTTGGATGAGTTTTTTTTTTGGCAGTTTTTCAGCACTAACTAGAGTATTAAACAGATTAATCATAAAATTAATTAGATCGATGGACGGAAAAATCATGAGACGAATCTATTAAGTTTAATTCATCTGTCATTAAAGGTTGTTTACTATACCACATAATCATAGCCTAACTAGACTCATTAGATTCGTCTTCCGATTGTATCCGAGAGTTATGGAATGAATTTTGTCAATATCTCACATTTAATATTCTTAATTAATGTCTGAACATTCGAGGTGATTGGTGAATTTTTTTTTTGAAAAAAGAACTAAATAGGACATTAATAGCAGCACTTGGGGGTTACTTTGCAGAGGTCTTTTACGGTACACAATACCCTCAACGGTAGTACGGTGGTATTATCGGTTTTTTGTTATGGGTAAAATGGTAATTTGCTCGATGTATATTATTTGGAAAAATTTTCCTCCTCCCTCCATTTACCCTGTCACCCGTGACGCACATTTCATTTCATATATTCCAACAATATCATTTTGCATTTTCGATAATAACCGTATACTACCTATGAATACCACTCATACCACACAAAAAACCGGTGGTATAAAATTAATCTCAACCGTCGGATCCTTACACATAGATCCTTTTCTATTACATACGAGTACTTTTCGACCGGTAGTACAAAATGGTGGTACTCCCTCCGTCTCATAATATAAGATCCTGGAGGGTTCAAAATTTGTACCAAAATATAAAGACTTGGAGGGATATGACAAAATTAAATGAGGTTGATGAGTGGGTGAAAAGTTTTTTTTTTGAGAAGAGTGGGTGAAAAGTTGGTGGATAGTGTAAAATGAGAGGTATAGATATCATTTTCTTTCACTGTTGTGGAATGGAGGGAGTATTGTATACCGCAAGACATTTGACTCGGCGCAATGTGTCGGTGATGCCGAACCGAAAATAACTTGTTGAGCTACCGCGGGGACGTCGTCGTCGTCGTCTGGCATCGAATGGTTGGTGAGGTAGATCTGGAGCGATTCAATGCTGGGTTCAGCATCAGCAGGCATGCACGATGCATCGCTGCGCCCTCCGCGTCGTCGTGTGTCCTTGCGTGGTGCGTGGCTGGATCATTGGATTCAGATTTCGGCAGCAGGATCCGATGGATGGTGCCTACTGTCGCCTACCACCAGGTACTAGCACAGCAGCGACAGCGAGGGAGCTCATGGAATTTATGATGATGATCCATCGATTTGGAGGTGGGGGCGCGCATCATCAGTGGCGGTGCATCGGGGGACAAAAAGGCGAGAATTTGGAGCAGCCGCCCGCTGCCCTGCCGCGGCGGGTGCGCCCACCACCGGCGGCCCACAGTTCTGGGGCGCCACTCCCCTTCCCGCCGCGCCAGTCGCGCACCACCAGCAAGCAGCAGCAGCAGCAGCAGCTCGGTCATCAGAGATCAGAGGCGGCGAGTAGTGTGCACCCACTGTTGCATCGTCGGGGTATCCTACTGCAGTAGGCGCGGCCATGATGGAGTTCTACTCTCGCGGCGGGTGTCCGATCGAGCGGGAGGAGTCTGCTCCCTTTTCGATCGCACGACTATTGCTCGATCGCCATGGTTTCTACAGCGCTCTGCAACTGCAAGAGAACGTGCAGCGTCCAAGGTCCAACAGAGTCCGCTACTTGACTGCAGTTATCAACTGGTTTGGTCAAGGCAGTCAACCCCCACTTTTCAGCACTACTACATCCTTACCTTATGTAAAAATAATATCAGCAACTTCCACTATAGCTTAGTCTGTGTCTGTGGAGACCCTCACCACCGTTCTACTTCTACTTCTGTAATTTACGATCAAGTTTTGAACTTTGTCACTCTTAATATTTTTTTAACGAACAGGCACAAGATAGTGCCTATTTCATTAATAAAGAGGGGATTACAGCCGGCTAGCCGAAAAAAACAGAGGATAATTACATGCGCACGCTGAGGCTCGTCAGGCATTTTGCCCCCGCAGACAGTCACAACGAGAGCTCTTCTTTGATCTTAATTACAAGTGTTGGTATAGAAGATTCTATACGTTCGAAGACACGGTTGTTTCTTTCCTTCCAGACTTCCCAGATGATGAGCAGCGCTACGGAGCGGGCAGCTTTACGGGGGGTGCGCGGTCGTGAAATAAAGGCGGTCCACCACTGAATCGGCGACGTGGATGCAGTCGGGGTGGCTGGGGTTAGGTCAGGTAGACCAAGCCACGTAGCTATCTCGCTCCAAATCCGACGCGTGTATCGGCATTCCGCAAGCAGGTGGTGCGCAGTTTTCATGGTGCGTCTACACAGGGGGCAGGTTGGACTGTGGTCCCAGTTTCTGCGCGCAAGTCTATCGGAGGTCCAGACGCGGTCTTGTAAGATGAGCCAAGCAAAGAACTTGCACTTTGGTGGCGCCCAAACTCTCCAAACCGAGGCTAGGGTAGGGGTAGCAGTGCAGTCCGCAAATTAGGCTTTGTACGCTGAAGCTGTGGTGTATTCCCCGTGTTTCGTTAGAGTCCAAGTGATCGTGTTCGCCTGCTCGGGTCGCAGGGCCGTCTGCGAGATGAGGTTCCAGAGGGCGGTGAATTGAAGTAGGTGCTCCGTGGTGAAGCCGGCGTGTAGGTTGAAGTCCCGGATCCAGTTTTCATTCTGAAGGCCTGAAGCAGCCGACCATTTTTTCTTTCTAGTCCGGGAGAAGAGAAGGGGCGCCACGTCCTTGGGCCTCTGGTCTTGGAGCCAGGCTGAGTGCCAGAAGCTCGCTTTGCTGCCGTCCCCCAAGGAGATGTGGGTGCAGTTATTGAAGAGTCGTCTGTCGGTCTCGTCGCACGGGACTTCCGTTCCAGCCCAGGATTTCTCGGGCGTTGTCCACTCTTGCCATAGCCAACGGAGGCGCTGGGCTCGCGCAAACTTCTCAAGATTTAGGATGCCCAGGCCGCCGAACTCTTTGGGGAGGGTTGTGCGTGTCCAGTTAACTTTGCATTTGCCGCCCGAGATGGCTTTGTCGCCCGCCCAGAGGAAGCGTCTTCGGATTTTGTCGAGGTCCTGGATGATCTCAATGGACGGTTTGATCACCGTCAAAAGGTAGACCAGTTGCGAGGAGATGACCGATTTAACGAGGGTAGCACGCCCAGCTTGCGTGAGGTTTCTTCCATTCCAGGTGGAGAGCTTTCCGGAGGCCTTATCGAGTAGGGGTTGGCAATCTATCTTCTTTAGCCTTCTCGGTGTGAGGGGGAGGCCGAGATACTTGATGGGAAAGGGCGCTCGAGTTAGCTGTAGATTCGTCAGGACGGAATCTAGATCGATGTTTTCGCAGCGGATTGGCGTGACGCTCGTCTTTTGCAAGTTAGTCTGTAGTCCCGTGACCTCCCCGAAATTTAGAAGGATGCGCTTGAGGTTGTCGACGTCCAAGTGGGTTGGGTTAATGAAGATTACTGCGTCGTCAGCGTACAAGGACGCACGGAATCTGGCCGTACGACCATTTAAAGTGGAGAGCAGTCCCCTATCAGTTGCGATTTGTAGAAGACGTTGGAGGGGGTCGATGGCCAGGACGAAGAGAAGTGGGGAGAGCGGGTCCCCTAGCCGTAGTCCCCTGCCGTGCTGTATCGGGTCAAGCGGGATGCCATTAAGTAAAACACGCGAGGTGGAGGAGGTGAGCAGAGCTGAAATCCAAGTGCGCCAACGCAACGGGAAACCCATGCGGTCCATGAGGGAGAGGAGGTAGTCCCACCGCACCGAGTCAAAGGCCTTCGAAATATCGAGCTTAAGAAGTAGAGCCGGTGTGCTCGTTCGGTGGAACCGTCTTGTTAGGTTGCGCACGTATAAGAAGTTATCATGAATGCTGCATTTCTTGATGAAGGCGCTATGACAAGGAGAAATCAGGCCGTCCATGAGGGGGGCAAGTCGCAGTGCAAGCACCTTGGTGATCAGTTTAGCGACAGCATGGATCAAACTTATGGGTCGGAAATCGCATATGCCTTCGGCTCCCTCCTTTTTTTGGGATGAGGATGATGTTCGCCTTGTTAAGCAGGTTCAAATCTCGACAGCGATTATTGAAGAAGGACGTCAAGGCAGCCGTGACGTCCGCCTTTATGATGGGCCAACACTTTTTGAATAATAGTCTGGTGAAACCGTCCGGACCCGGGGCCTTGTCTTGGGGAAGCTGACAGATCGCTTGCCAAGTTTCGTCATTGGTGAAGGGGCCGTCCAGGGAGGAGAGGTCGGTCGTAGGGAGAGCGAGGTCCGGCCAAGAGAAGTCTCGGTGACGCGGTGGGGGGGGGGAGTTCATGCCATTGCTGAAGTGGTCCTGCACCAGACGTTGTTTGTCCTCGTGGTTGAAGAGCCATCGCCCCTGGTGGCTGAGTCGCTGAATGAAATTCTTCCTCCTCCTGCCATTAGCCCTTAGGTGAAAGAAGCGGGTGTTAGCGTCGCCCTCGCGAATGGTGGAGATTCTGGCACACTACTTCTTTCGTGCTGTCTCGATGATTAGCCAGCTCAGAATGCGTTTTTTAGCCTCCCCTGCAAAAGGTACTCGGCATCCGATACTGGTCTGGAGTGCTGTGCCTCATCCAGGCGTTTGATGATTTCTTGTGCCATATGTAGCTTTTGGTGTGCCCCCGAAAGGAGGGAACCACTCCACTTTTTGAGCACAATAGCCGTTGTGAAAAACTTGTGACCTAAGCGGTGGAAGGGCTTCGTGTGAGAGGTCGGGGCCTGCCAAGCTTGCATAACAACTTCTTGGAAACACGGGAGGCGGGTCCAGAAGTTTTCAAACTTGAAAGTTGACGCTCGGCGAGGGCCCGATTGGTTCGTAAGTAGAAGCGGACAATGGTCAGAGTGGGTGGATGACAGAGCATGGAGGGAGTAGGCGTCGAAGGTCAAATCCCAACTCTGGTTGCAAAAAACCCTGTCAAGACGGACAAGCGTGGGGTTGCAGCGTTTGTTGCTCCAGGTGTATTTACGGTTTTGGAGTCTGATTTCCTTTAATTGGCAGGTGTCGATGGTTCTTCGGAAACGTGACATGAGCCGTAGGTTGAGGTTGCCATTATCTCTTGCTTTATAAATTAGGTTGAAATCTCCGAGGATGAGTCAGCGTGTTCCATCTGGCGGCTTAAGGAGGCGCAGGTGATGTAGGAAGGATTCTTTCTCCTCTCGCCTGGAGGGGCCGTAAACCGTAGAGAGCGTGAAGGAAGTCATACAGTGGCGTAGCGTAACCTCCGCGGAGAGGGAAAGCGGCCAACACTCATGTTGGTCAAATCCACGGCTGCATCCTTCCAAAGCAGCAGGATGCCCCCTGGTGCTGGCCGCGGGCCTAAGGCGAATTTATCTAGTTTGTAGGCACCTAGGAAGGCCGCTAGGGACGAGTCGATGCTTTGAAGCTTCGTTTCTTGCAAGCAAACAATCTGGCACGAGGTGGTCGCTAGAGTTTTGTGCACAGCCAGACAGCGCTCCGGCACATTGAGGCCTCTAGCATTCCATGAGATAACTTCGACATTTAGACTAATCATTAAGACGAGGCGGGCACTGCAAGTGAAGATTGGAGGGTACCCGAAGGTCGAAGACAACAGGGTCCCGAAAGTCGACGTAGCGGTAGGAAGGAAAGCGAAGTCGCGACATAACAGTAGTGACGGCCGCCCGAAGGTCGCAGCCAGCAGGGTGCCAGAGTTTGATGAAAAGACGATACATTAGAAACTGAAAGACTCCTGGAAGCCTGGCGAGAAGTGGCGGATCAGGAGACCACCTCCTCAGGGTGGAGATCTGCCACCGCCGGCCCCACGTGCTGTAGAAGCGCGTCGTCCAGCAGCTCAGCGTCGTAGTCATCCAGGTTGAACAACGCAGTCTGAGCCTCGATGACATGCGAGGGGAGAGGACCTTGGAACATGTCAAGGAGGTCGCGCAGCACCTCGTCGATGGGGGTGTGGTTGTCCGCCGGGAACCCAAGCTTGCAGCAAAGGTTGCGCTGGGCGCACTCTACCACCGGCATCGTCGGCTTCTTGGCCAACCGGGCACTGCGGTGCACCGTCGTCATGTCGAAGACGTGTCGTTGACGTGCGCGGTGGGGGAGCGATTGCTGCAGGATCGACGGGTCCGACCTGGTGAAGAGAGCGTCGACGCCCGGGTTGTTGTTGCTGTCGGCGTTCGGGGCATCATTGATGTTGACGTTCGTGGCGTGGTCGATCTGTCCACCGCTGTCCACGGGCTGGTCCAGCGTTGTCCGGAGGAGTTGGGCCTCCAGGCCATCGAGCGCCGTCTGCACGGTGTTGGGGCCGGTGCAGGGGTCAGGAACGCACGGAGGGTTCCAAACACTCTGGGCACGGCGATCAGCACCGTCTCAGACCAGGCCGCTTCCCCAGCAAGCATGTTCAGCTGCAGCTTGTCGGCCAGCGAGCTTGCCGTGGAGATGAGCTTCGAGACCCCTGCAGATGAATCGAACTGCAAAGAAGGTGAGGATTGGAGTAGGGAGGCATTGGAGAGCACCTCGGCGAAGCGGTGCTGCAGCTCGGACGGCGTGTTGTTGTTGTCGTGTCGTCTGCCGTCGCGGTTGTTGTAGGCGCGACGCAGGGGGGTGCAACTCGGACGGCGTGTTGTCGTTGTTGTGTCGTCTGCCGTCGCGGTTGTCGTAGGTGCGACGCGGGGGGGGGGGGGGGAGGGGGGACTGGCTGCCGACGCCCCAGTAGGTGTCACCCATCAGGCTCCCGAAGCCTGGGTGATCGTAGTCACCCTCGTCGCCGTCGCCGTCATCCTGCCCGTCCGGCCAGGTGAAGGCCGCGCTCTTGCAGGATGAGGAGGAGGGACGCGCCTTGGAGCTTTCCTTGTCACGGCCGCGCGCTTCGGTGCGTTCCTTCTCACGGTCGCGCATGTCGCGCGCGTGTTCAGTGCCACAGCGCTCGTTCCTGCGTCCGCCCGAGCCGGCATCAGGGCGAACGACGCAGTTGTTGTCGCCGCGCTCGCCAGCGCGGCCGTTCCCACCGCTCTCATCATTGACGCGGGTGTTGAGGGAGCCCGCGGCGGAGTTGCCGCTTCCGTCATCACGCGGGTGCCGGGCTGCCGCCGTGCGCTCCTCCAGACGTCCCGTCCTCCCATCGTTGAAAGGCAGGGGTGGGGAAGACGGGCCGGGAATCGCGTCTACGCAGTCAGAGGTGCGTCGTCCACCAGGACGTACCTCCAATCGAAGGGCCGGCGAATCGGCTGGACGCTCTCCGGGTTGTCGATGGCGCGTTGGAGGTCGTGCTTGGCCGCGGAGTAGTCCTCCATCAATGGCATGTGCAAGAAGACTTCGAAGCGCGCCCCTTGGTGCCACAGTTCTGATGGTACAGTGTCGACGAAGACCGCCGAGGAGCCGTCTGACGGCCGATGCGTGAAGGCGAGCCAGACCCTCTTGGGGATCTCACTGGGGTTGGGCGTCCACACCCGGAGCTCGATGTGCCTGCTGTCCGCCGGTTGGACGAGATCGATGACGATGGTTTGGAGGGCGCATTTGTTGCCGATGACGCGCTCGATGATGGCCAGCGTCCAAGCGTGCTCCGGGATGCCGTCAAGGCAAAGCTTCACCCTGTAGAAAATGCGGAAGGCAAGAGCGTGTGTGAGGCTGCGCCAACGCCGCAAGCAGATGTTGATGCCGCGTCCCCTGAAGCAGCCCTGCTTCCTGGGCACGGCGGCGTGCTTTGGCCGCTCGAGTTGGTGTAGGGTGACGGAGATGTCCCGGCTCTCCAGGTGTAACATCCCTTATGTTTAAGCAACAGTAATCACCATCATTAGTGAGGCTAAGCTTGGTACTTGACATATTTGACTTGGTCAAACTTCCAACCCTAGGTCAAACCCCTCAAAGCTAAAGTCAAAACCCTAGATCTCTATTATAGGGAGAGACGTATACTGTGCCTTGCCACCGGCACTAACCATGAGTTTTGGGCATGGTTTTGCCTTGTGAGGAGGTTTAGGACGCTTTTGCATCATGCTAAAAGTGGTTAAGAAGTAAATAAATCACTTCATAATCTATCCTAAAACACCTCACCAAAACACTTTCACATCACCCCTATCTCAATAGCTGTCCCTGTTCACAAGTTTTGGATGCTCCGTTGGTCTGAATTTTTAGACCCTTTGAACAGAGTTTTCTGGAGGAAAGTTAGATACAGAAGTTGTGTCAAATCTTGTCAAGATCCTGCTGTAAAAATTTCAGAATTTTTTGAGCAAAAGAATCGGGAGTTATGCTCAGTTTAGTTCCTGTCTGCTTGCTGTTTTTCCGGGCAGACAGAGAACTAAACTCGGTCTGTTAAAGTATCTCCCTTTTGTTTTTAGCCCAACCTTTGAATACCAATTTTGTACTCTATAACTTTACTGAGTACATGGTAAATTTCAGGCTGATGGTGTCCACTGGAGGAAATACCAAGAGTCCTCAGCCGGATGAGTCTTGTTCGCCCCAGTTACCTACCCAGGCTGACATAGACACCATTGCTGGCGTAATTGAGATGTTGAATGCACAAAATATGGTGCTAGATCATATAGTGCATAACATCATCCATGGTATCTATCCGGGTTTGTCACAAACTAGTTTAGCCGACAGCCTCTCCCAGGCCTTGTCTGAATCTATGGTTGATCAGGCCCGTCTATTCAAGATGATGATGAATCACGCAACCCAGATTCAACAAAGGAAAGATTCCAATCAACACATCCTAGAATCTCTCCTACCACCATCAAAACTACCCCTGGACCTCCGGAAGGAAGAGGAAAGAAGTCGGTGCAGCCAGCAGATATTACCTAAGGTTGACTTAAGTGGATGGGAAATTACTTGCACGGAATTTCACCCATGCAAAAGAAAACGGAGCAACGAGACCAGTAATTCTAATCGGCCAGTCAAAACTCAGCATGCTACCAAGCCCAAGAAATTACTAAAGTTTTTGGGAAGGAGTCTTCCCGCTCAATGCCAAATTTGTTTTAAATGTGGAGAGAGCGGTCATCCCTTTCGTGAATGCTCTTCTAACACATGGAGCGACCCAAAAGACTGGGACATCGTGTCACCCCAAGGAGAGAGGATTGAACTTAGTGCAAAATTTCTAGAGGCAAGGGAATCACTCAAGTATTTTACAACTCGTAGGATTCCTTCCCCTAGTCATCAATCCAGTCATTTGTACTGCCAAGAAGAATCTAATGACCCAATGGGTTGCTACAATTGCTTTGAATTGGGACATTTCGCTTGTGATTGCCCCCAGCTCCGAAGAAAGCAGCAGTCATATGATCGCAGGAACCAAAAAGTTAAGATGACATCTCAACCAAGAGATCAAGAGCGTGAGAGCCTGGCCTGGAACGTGCCCGAAGGATCACAAGTTGACACAGGTACTTAACGTATGCCATAGTTATAAACTTTTGCCTCTCTCTTCTTGTCAACCACGATCAAGATACGAGGAGTTTTTCTATCGATCAGTGATCCATGATCCTTTTGCACAATTCTTTCAAATCAATGAATCAATATTGGAGTAAACAAAAGACAAGGAAAATCCCTTGCAGAGCTTTCCTCGGCACAATCTCATTTTGGGAATTTTGGATACCTCGATTTCTCCTCGGTTCTCGAGAGTCAATTTGACTTCATCCATATCCGTGCTTCGCCTGTTCTCTGTCGTTCCATAGCTCTGCCACCTTTTTACCGCAGCCACTGATCGCCGCCTGCGCACCACTACGATAGCCGTCTTGTCACCCTGGCACCCAATGCCAGCCACCAGCTTGCCACATGCCACCACTGCACCTCCTTATCCACCGGCCCCTACCCCAGTGGTGTGAGCACCACCGCCACCGCACCACGGTGAGCATCAATAAAAGGAGCACCTCCTCCCATCGGCTCTCCCCACTCAGAGCTTGCCTCCACTTGAGCTTTGCATCCCCGCCACTCTCACTCCCTAACGGCTGCTCCTTTGAGCACGCACGCCGTCCATCTTCTCCGCCTACGGCATTCGTCAGTGACGCAAAGAAGAAGCTCAAGAAGAAGTCCGAGAGAAGGGTCCAACCCTGCATCACCCATGGCTAGTTTTCTGGAGATGTTTGATTCCGTTCGTTGGGATCGAGTAGGAGTGTATGTTTGCTTTGCGCTCCTGTTCTCGCTGGTCCTAGCTTTTCATGTGTACATTCAATGCCCGCTTCCTCATGAGCGACGTCAAAGTGTGTGAAGGAAAACCATGTATCTGTTATCCTCTCGGAGCTTTAGGTCTTGAGGAGTTTAGCCTTTCTCTGCTAACTTTCTCCTGTAACCCTTTATCTTCCCTGAAGAATTTCATCTAATCTTCTTTTCCGAATCTCAGGACGAGATTCTTTGTAAGGGGGGTAGGCTGTAACATCCCTGATGTTTAAGCAACTGTAATCACCATCATTAGCGAGGCTAAGCTTGGTACTTGACATATTTGACTTGGTCAAACTTCCAACCCTAGGTCAAACCCCTCAAAGCTAAAGTCAAAACCCTAGATCGCTATACATATCCTTGATAATCTAGCGCGTTCTCCACTTTTCATATAACAACTTCAAAATCGGCCAATATGAAAGTTGTTCATTTTCATATGGGACACATTTCATTCAATTGGCGGCATTTGAGATTCAAAGTGGAAGTCATTCAAAAACTTGGTCAAAGCTTAGGACAGTGTTGAGACCAAACAGTGAAAAACAGAAACTTCAAGCCACTGTATCTCCAAATCTATAGACTTTTACATAGGATGACCTTTGCGAAAATTGTAGCTGGTTACCTGGTCTACAACTTTGGTTTTTGGAGATTTTTCGGTGTAGTACAAAAATTTTGAACTATGGGCTGTCAAACGTGCCCTGACCGAAACATGTCCACACCGGAACACCGACGCACGCTCCCGCACGTCGCGTGCGCGCCCCGACGTTCGTGCCGCGCGGTCCATAGGCCCCACCGCGCCTCTGGTCGAGTCGCGCCCGGGCGCCACCTCCCCAGGCAATGTTTGCCCAGGTGGCCCGTGCCCGGACGAAGGCACGCCCAGCCCCGCCGCGCCGTGCGTCGCGCTCGCACGCTGCCAGCACGCTGCTCCCGCCAGCCCTGCGCCGCGCTGTGGTGGTCCTGTGCGCGCACGTCGCGGAATGCGAAAGGCGGCCAGCCGTGCACCACTGCCCCGCTCACTGCCACCGCTTATAAAAAGGCCGAGCCCTTGCACGGTGACACATCTACCGCTCCGCCACTGCCATTGTCGCGCTGCCGTGGAGTTCTCCCCTCCGCTCGACGCTGCCGGCTCCCAAGCACGTCACCGCCTTCACACCGTCCCACCGGAGCTCCTCCGGCAGCGCATTGCCTCGGCTCCGCCCCCCCTGCTCCGCCACCGCAGCTCCACCAACCGCCTTTAACACGCCGCCGCTGAGCTCCCCTGCCCGAGCCGCCTTGCACCCGTCCAAGCACCCCGGCTCCCTCCCTAGACCCCACCGGTGCTCCCCCGGCCATTTGTTGTCCAGCCGGAGCCCCTACTCGCCGGAACAGCTCGCCGCTGCGGTCGCAGGTCCGCACCACCGCCGAGCCACCTCGCCGGCGTCCTCCCCCGACCAACACCGGCCGCGGACCAGACCTAGGTGAGCCCCTGGTCACCCCCGGCTGCTCGCCCGTGCAGGTCCGGCCCCACATCGCCGCCGGCGAGGTCAGCCGCGCCGCCGGGGACCGCATTGCAACCTCCCTTTTCTTTCCAGGGTCCAAAACATAAAAGCGAGGACCTCTGTGCAAATGTGAGGGCACATCTGTGAAAAGGAAAAACAGTCCAAGGGTCTATCTGCAAAAAGATTCTTCTCCTTTTTGTTTTAAAGCTCTGAATCTTGTAAAATCGAGATCAATTCATAGAAAAATCGTAAAAATGCAAACTCAGTTGTGTTGTGATCCTGTGAATAGTATAAACTTTTCTATAGAGGGAGTTTTCAAATTTTTGTGTAGTTTTTAAATAATTTTGAATTTACCAGGTTGAGTAGATCTGAAATAATTCAAATTCCATGCATGGTCTGAAGCTCAATTTTGGATATGTTGTTTCCCTTGTCATGATGGTCTTCTGGTTCAAATTTGGCACAAATTTATTAAGCAGATCTTTAATTATGAATTAAAGTTGAGTTTCAGCCTTGTTCCTATTTATAATTGTATAAATTAATCTGTTAATCTTTTGGATCCAATCTTTTTGCTATGATCCTGATTCATGGTTTTGCACCCATGATAAATAGTGGAGATGTTTCTATCATGTTTCATAGGGTCAAATGATTTTTGCACAAGTTTAACCTTATTTCATAAATTTAAATTAATTTAAATTTTCTTTGCTGAGTAAGTGCATATCTCTTCATGGTTGGATGTTTTGAACCTCTACATGGATTTCTAGCTCAATTTGTGGTGTATTTATTTTTGTATAATTTATTCTTGTTTTTGATGGATGAATCTAGTTGTATTTTTCATGCTAAATTTATGGCTTGGATTGAACTAAATTTTTGGTAGAAGCTCATGTGTAGTATGATGTGCCTCCCTGCAAAGTTTCATGGTCTTCTTGTTTGTATTTTCCTGCCGAATGAATTTTCAAAGTAAATCAAGCTTAATCCAAGAGTTAAAAGAAAAATAGAAATCACCCTTGTTTTCTTTTCAAATATTTTGTTTAAAGCTTCACCAAATCACACCATGAACAGCACCCCCTAATTTGGTGAAGAAAAATTAATTAATTAATTTAGATGTGCACACAATCACCATCAACTAAGGAGTTAAACCCCGCACGCATACCTCTTTCTTTGATAGGAAGAGTATGCTGGATATATCCTTATCCAGGTGAATGTGGTCACCCATACACCCCACGTTTACCCTGCAATTCTAAGCTATGTTCTCACTCCTCAGTTATAATTACATAAAGTTAATGCATATGCATATCGTGTAGAACTTCCGGACGGAAACTACGAGTTGGTGCCGGAATCCGAGGGAGACCTCGCTGAAGGAGAAGTGAACATGGTGGGAGTGCAGCAAGACCCGAACCAAAGTTCGGAGGACTTCGTCACTGACTTTGCTAGTGAAGGCAAGCCCCGGAGCATAACCCAATTTTCTAACTTTTACAATTATGTTATGCAATGTTTGTGCATTTACGTTTCAGGAGTTGATTTGAAACCCTAGATGCATGATCATAGGTTCCTATGTTCAAATACTAGCATGATAGGTCGCTAGTGGCCATGCTCTAAGGACACAGTAAAAGTCGAGTGATGTTCGTCACTCGCGAGCTATAGGTCTCTTATGTTGGAATCATAAGATTTTGATAAATGGATATGCTCATGTGGTAAGAGCATGGGACCGGCTCCGGCCAGTATGTCTGTGGTTAAGCGTTTGAACGTACCAAACATTTGCCGGGAATGGGACCGGTAAGCCTAGTACCTTCTTGATCCGGTAAGGGATCTATGACCACTAATCTTGGGAAGAGTCCCCTCTGCCTGCAGCAGAGTGGTGCATGTGTGAAGCTGGGCGGCGTGTGTCTCCGTGACCAGTATACCTTGTACCAAAGACTGTAGAAATGGATCCTGAGTCGAGGACGGTTGGGAACCGCCTGGTTGGTGCACACCCCACCCCCTGTTGGTTTCTAGTTGGATTATTTTTGGGGTGTGCATTCTTCCGTATGTTTGGGTTTCCCTTGCAAGGTTAATAATCGATCGATCGTCGGCCTCTCACCGTTACCCGAGATTGCTTAACCATACACTCTATGTCCCTTAATGATGGAATTGAGATTCAATTTGGTTATATGCTTAATTGTTTGCACAACTTATGTTTGCAATAGTTGTTCACTTAATAACGAATAATCAACTAGAACTTTGAGCTAAAATTTAAAAGTAAGGACCTACTCTTTGTTGCTTTTCAGCAAAAGAAAACCCACCAGCCAAAGAGCCTTGCATGTCTAGAGAGTTGGTGATTTTTCATCACCCGCCGGTTAAGTCTTGCTGAGTATTAGTATACTCAGCCTTGCTTTTGATGTTGTTTTCAGGTGATATGAATGATGATGGGTTCCCGTGGCCTGGTTCTCTCCCACCCGGTTGGGAAGTGGAGTGGGAGGATGACAGTGCTTAGTGACGTCATGGATGGCCTCCTATGACGTTACCTATGACGTTTAGTATTTTATTTCCGCTGTGTTTCGAACTCTGAACTTTTTACCTTATGCAAAGGACTGGGTTTGTAATATTAAAACCTTTTGGAGCTTGATGTAATAATTTGTGAAATGTTATCTCTGGACTCGCCGTCGTGTGAGTTTTAATGTACAATTCTTCGATCCTGGTTAAAGTGATTTACCGGGCTTGACCCGGTAGAGGCGACAAGTTACTTCTATATTATTGCTTAATGACCAAATGGAGTGGTTTAGGCAATAATATGGAATTAATTTGGGCGGTTTTGTCACACCAGGTTTAAGTTGCTGGCGATGAGCTCCGCAATTTCCCGTGCGCCGACGTCTCGAGGCAGATGGATTGCCTAGGGGATGAGCGTGCAGGCCTCCCAGTCGCGGGCGTCGCGGATTAGGTCGAAGGAGTTGGCGACGAAGACTGTCTCCTCGTCCGGGCGCTCGTGCGGGTCGCCGACGGCCATTGTGGGCAGCGGCGGAGGCGGCGGAGGCAGCGGTGGCGGTGGAGGGGGAGGCGGCGGCGGAGGAGGGGGGTGGGGGTGGTGGTGGCTGAGGAGGGGGTGGCTGCAGAGGAGCGAAGCCGGGGGCACTCCCGCTCGCGGTGCACGGAACGGGAGCACTGGAAACAGCGGAAGGGGTCCCTGCACGCCGACGCCCTGTGCCCCCTGCCAAGGCACTTGAAGCACTGGCCCCAAGTCTGACGAGTGAAGGCGAGGAGAGCAGCGGTGGGTGGCCGGCTTGAATGGGGGGAGCTCTGTTCGCCATGAATGGCCGTCTCGTCGCGGGTTGTGTCGCCGAAAGCCGTCCAGCGTGGTGTGGCGCTCCCTACGGTAGCTGACGTAGTGCCAGCCTTGTTCCTTCGCAGCAACCGGCAGGTCGACGGGGGTAGGGGTGGCAGCGCGCCATGGACGGTCGGAGTTAAGACACCATGGAGTAACTGCTCCTTTCAGCTGGTAGGTCGGGGGCGGCTTGCCGCGGGAGGCGTTGACGTGGCCGAGACGGGCGACCTCGGCATAGGAGAGGTGGGCGGGGGGTCCGACAGTGTCGACCGGGTCGTCGGGGTGGCGGCGTTGACCCGCGGTGGTGAGCTCAGATCCGGGCGTGATGGGGGCTTCTTGGAAAAAGCACTCCCAAGAGGAGGTCGCTGGGGTGGAGCAGCGCGTGGTGGGGGGTTGGCGGCGGAGGAGGTGGACGGTGCTCACCAGATCTATGTATCCGCCGCGGCGGTGGGGAGGGGGCGGTCGGTGCGGGTAGGGGTCGGGAGGCATCTTGGCTGAAATGCCAAATTATTCACTCTTAATAGTAACCTTCCTATGTTATGTTTGTGTGACCTTAATCAAATTATGCATGCTCATGAGAAGTTAGGTCCTTGTCGTTCTGATGTCAACCGTTTGAATGCTTTCTGTATGTATGTTAACCAATATGATTTCTTTGATTTGGGTTATAATGGTCCTGCTTATACATGGTCTAACAAAAGATCCACTTCTATGCCTACTTATGAAGGTCTTGATCGGTTTTTAGGGAATGTAGAATGGTGTAAGGCGTTTCCCTCGACTAATATCTATCACCTTCCTATGATGTACAGTGACCACACTCCCATCCTGATGGTTCTGAATTCCCAACGACAACCTTTCTGGTTTGAAAACTGTGGCTTATGGAACAGGACTTTCAACAAACCGCTAAACATAGTTGGCAATGTTCTTCCAATTGTTCTTTCTCTCATAAAACTCATTTTCTTGCTGCAGATTTAAAGAAATGGAGACGGAAGCAACTTTAACGCCCGCGTTTTAATCCCTAATAAATCACACTCTAAATAACGCGTGTTTTCTTTAGTTTCCAAATCTTTACCGCTGAGCTCGATCAATTCCAAAAATCCTGATCATCAATTTCGTTCCCTCCCTTACGATCTAAGTCACCCCAGCAGTCGCCCGACACCGGGATTTTCCCCGACCCGCATTCCGGCAAAAGATCCCGAATTCGCTAGCCTCGCAATCACCGCCTGACACCGGGGATCGCACGACATCGAGTCGGCCCCACGAGTGCTAAAAAACCGGGAAAGTCCCACCAAAAATCCCTTCCCCTTTTTCCTAATTTTCCTGGATTTTTTCCTAATTTTCTTCTCTATTTTTCCTAATTCTTTTTCTCGTTTTCCCTTTTCCTTTTATTTCTTTTCTTTTTCCCTTTTCTCTCTTTTTCCTTCCCCTTTCTTCTTTTCCCTCCTCCTCCTTTCTTCCTCTTCCAGTCCCGCGGCTCTACTCCGGCCCCGCACACGACGTCCTGCTCCTCCTCGCCTGCACGCGCACGCCCTCCCCCTGCTCCTCCACGACCGCACGCTGTGCGCCTGGCCCCTCCTCCACGACTGCACGCCGCGCTTGCACGCCACGCCCGAACCCTCCCTCGATGCATCGCGTCGCGCCGGCACATCGCGCTTGAGCCACGGCACACGCACACCGCGCCGCAGAATCGCATTGCACACCGCCGGCCACTCCCTCCTAGCGCAGCGCACGCCGGCCTCCACCTCCTCGGCACACCGCGCCTGGTCGCTGAAAGGACCTTGATGTCGCCTAGAGGGGGTGAATAGGCGAGACGACCGAATTAAACTTTTCTTCCCCGGAAACTTGAACCGCCAAGCTCCACCGGTCAGACCGGTCCTAGCTCTGCTTCACAGGAGGGCACCGGTCAGACCGGTGGAGCACAGAGCACCTGCACAAATAGCTTCAAGCTCCTCTTGACTTCTAGCACGAACCAAACTTGGTGAGTTGCCTTGGTAGAGGATCACAACCAGGGTAATGACCCCTGCACACACAAATAGCACACCCAAGTGGATCGAAGCGGAAGCAAATCAAATATGCTAGAAAACAACTTAGAGAGGCAAACCACAATGAGACACAAGGATTTGTTTCCCGAAGTTCACTTCCACCAAGGAAGCTACGTCTTCGTTGAGGAGCTTGTAAGAGATTCAAGTTCTCAACTAACTCTTCCCACTACAAGCCGGGTCTCTTTCAACCACTTTCCTCGATTCCACTAAGACGATCTTTTCGACGAAGAGGTAAGATCACAGCCCTCACAAACTTGCCGCTGCTCACCACAACTTGGGAGCTAGCCGGCGATGCCTAGCCGTCTAGGAGGCAAACCTCCAAGAGTAACAAATTCTTAAATGCTTGTAGACGCGAAACCAAGGTGCTCAAGCTATGAGAATGCTCTTGTTAGCTCACAAAGGCTCTCTTGAGCTCACTCTCTCAACCCAACTCAAAGATATGGCTTGAATCCACAAATCTCACAAAGAGAGGTTGGGGAGAGCCACTAAGGCTTTAGGCTTGCAAGGAATGGCTTAGAAGCTCAGCAAATTCACCAAGAACAACAACCCTCCAAAGAGGAAGGCGTGGGGTACTTATACCCCTCAAAGGAGAAAACTAGTTGTTAGCTGTCAGGCGACACCGGTCAGACCGGTGCGAACTAGCTGTTGGGCCTAGCTGCACCGGTTAGACCGGTGCCCCTGACCAGTCGGGCCCGAGACACCCCCAAAACCCTTTCTATCACACCAACACTTCACCAAAGAAATGAAGTGGCTCAGGTTAGGTTAGGAGGGGTTGTTAGCACACTCTAGGGCTCTCAAGGCTATTTCAGACAAAGGTTTTCTAAGAGCACTTGACTTGGTCACAAAGCAAAAGTTGCATCCCTCTTGATAGTACGACATACCTATACTCAAGAATAAATTAAACACCATGTCAACCTCTTGAGTTTGAATGTCTTCAATCTTGCCATACTTGATCAATTTCCACTTGAGGGCTTTCAACTTAGCCAATGTCTTGAGCACATCCATACTTTAGCTAGTGGCTTAAGATCTTTCCATATAGCATAGGAATGGACACTTAGATCCTTAAGTCACTCCATATTGCCAAACATAACATGTAGATGAGTTGCATTGCTTCCCTCAGTTAAGGCTTGGATATGATACTTCGAGACCCCATGGATACTAGTTACTTCACCTTAGCAACACACCAATGGTAACCACACTAGGCCAAGAATGCTTAGTACCTCGCTCTAGTCATCTCGGTTGATCTCTTCATCACTTACCCAAACCATGTTGAGTTTGACTTTGCTTCATCCATAATTAAACTTTATTTGAAATACCGCTTCAAATGCTTGTTCTTGATTGACAACGAATATGCAAGCTTCCAATTGAGGATCATCAAATATATACTCATCCTTGTATCCTTTTGCAATCACCATATGAAGTTTTGCATTGCTTATTTTGAAATATCATTTCTCTTAATATAGTCCCTTTCATTTGTGTCCAAGCTATCACCTTGTAAATTCATCTAGAAATAAACTTCAATATCTTCTTTCAAACTAGCTTGTTATTTGTCAACATTTGTATAAGGGATCAACACTTGCTTGCTTTCATTCATGTGAGCCATACAACATTCATCAAATAGTGTGAACCACAAATACATCATGAATGATTTATTTAAAACCTGCTCACATTCTTAAACAAACAAGTTAGTCCTTTAATCGCTTTGTCATTCAATTCACCAAACTCTACTTAGGGGCCTATATGAACTTTCACCCGCGCCCACGCCAGCACGCCCGCACAGCAACACGCCGTGCCAGCGCCCGCGCATGCACCGCGCCGCGCGCACCACGCAACAGCACGCCGCAAATCCCGCTGGTGCCGCTGCCGCTGTCCGCCCAATCCCGCACGCCAAGCCGCTACTGCTCGTCGTGAACCCCGAACCGGTCGCGGCCCCGCCGGCCGAACCGCCTCGCTGACCGAGCCGCCACTACCTCCCCCCACGAACCGCCTTTGCGCGCCTATATATAACCCTCCGTCGCTCTCCCACCCGCCGCACATCTCCCAGGCCGCCTCCCCCTCTCCACCTTGGTCCATGCCGCGCGCCACCGCCAAAGCCCGTCGGCCGCCGCCCGCTCACGCGGAGCCGTCTCCACCAACCACCACAGCCCAAGGTGAGGAAGGGAGAAGAACCCCCTTGTCTCCCTCTCTGTTGTCCCCTACCCCCAGCCACCGTCGTGCCATTGTGCGTCGGCGAGCACCACCGCCGGCCGGCCGCCCCTGCTTCACCCCCTCTCCCCTGTTCTGTTCGGGGGGAAGGAGAAGGCAGGTTTGCCACCCCCTCCTCTATTCTTTTTCCACCCGCAGCCTCAATCTACTATTCCTTCTTTAATAACACCTGAGTTCTTCAGTTCTTTACAGATAGATCCTTACCCCTTTGAATTAACCCTTAAATACCCTTTATCACATAATTTTATGCACCGTTTTACTCCAAATTAATTCCAAACTTCACCACATCCTTCCCGGGTCTATTTCCGTCGAGTCATCTACCAATTTCCTATAAATAATATTTATTCCTCTTCATTCTATTTACTCTCTCCTCGAGCTCACCCGGTAAATCTTTGTTGATTGTGTGATTGCTTGTGTGTGCCATAGCCGACGGAGTGAACGAGGAGGAGCTGTTGGCGTTTCTTAACGTCACCACTAGTTGTACACCTAGAGGGAGCGTATAAGAACAACCGGGTATACCGCAAGCGCACAGAAATACCGTTATAGCACTTCCCCAAGGAAGGAGAGTATTCCAAGGGTATCAAATCCAAGGAACGATGTGCACTATCTCCTACTCTAGTATAGATGATCCAAGGACACAACACTGATTGATAGGATAGGTAGAAAGGATCTGCCTCGACCGAGCGCAGAGTCTGGTTACAGTCTCTCAAGTATAACACTCACTTCGGGCGCCAGGCGCATCCTAACTTTTTAGGGAGAGACCAGTGTGCTGACAATGAGCCCAACTCGGTACGCGGCGCAGAGGGTTTGCAAAGGGTCCAACAGGCTGTCACCACTATGGCCTACCTCTACGCTACGAACGTACGTGGTCTTCGAAGGGTAACCTATGGTCCAGACACCACGTCTACACCACTGACTACTACTATAGCTGGACACCGTCTGACGTCCCGATAACCCGACTATAGCACTCTGTATGAATACGGAACTACGAATCCGCGAGGGAGATACTAGCACTAGCTCAATGTATGCTCTATCACTCATGCAAGATCACGAATGCACTTTGATCTAACTAGAGATATGCAGGAGCATCAACTTTACTCTAATAGACAAGCTGGCAAACTAGATGCAAACATATGATCTAAGTCTACTAGATCGAAAGGGTTGTGTTCGGAGAACACAAGCCTCTAAATCAAGAACAAACGAAGAACACAAGAACAAAGCAACCAAGCATGCATACGACTTTAGTCTAAATAGGAAATGTCGAAATACTCACTTTAGTCTAGTTGAAGAACAAAGGCACTGCTAAGGATCGTTCTTGAGGAAGATGTCATGAACATGACATGTCCCCAAGCCTCCCACCTCACTTCCTAGCACTAATCCTATACAAAGAGCTCTCCTCTCCTAAAGAGGAGGAGGAGAAGTGTGTGTCCCAAATGAGAGCCCCTCCCCTCCTATTTACAGAGGAGGGAGTGGCTTGCTTCGGGGCTCCAAGTGCTCCAAAACGCCCGGGATCGCAGCAAGTGACCAATCAGGCAGCAACACGTGGAAGGGGATCAACCGACCCTAGGTCGGTTCGGCCGATCCTAGGGTCGGCTGACCCCCCTGGGAAGCCTTCTGTGTTGTGCTTTCTCAGGGTGGCTGCCATGTGGGCCCTGATGCATGTCCTCCATGCATGCCAAGTTTCCCGACGGTTTTGGGGGATAAGTGGGCCCTTTAATCCATGTGATGTCCACGTGGTGATACGTGATTCATCGGGCTTGCCTCTCTTGGATTGATGACGTCAGTGATCTAGGGGAATCCTAGGTGGCATCCCCTCATTGGCTGAGCTTGAAGTACTTGGATCAAAGACTTGTGTTCTACTCCTCTTTCTAGTGCTAATCACCTTTATTTGCAATATCACCAACACTTGTGGAAATGATTAGTTTAAGCCCTATTCTAGTGTTGATGACCCTTTTCCATGCCAAAAGGTACATGTTTGCCGGGTAAAAAGTGAGTGAATAATAGCCGTCAACAAATACCCCCACACTCGATCTTTGCTCGTCCCGAGTGAAGGGAAGAACAAAATCAAAGTGGGATATGATATCCATAGGTATGAAGTAAGCATAAGAGATATTTCAAACCATACCTTGCACTTGTGAACTCTATGAAGTGTCTATCATGCTATCTTGGGTAGTTGAAGAAAGGAACAACCATGAATCAAATCACTCCTGCTCATCATGTCAAGTAACTTTGGGTTTTGTAATAAATTTTCAAAATAGACCTTGCTTAGCTCCTCATTTGATTCTCTCAGATCGCTCAAAGTGTATATGTCCTCACCAAGGCATCAGATTGCCTTTCTTCACCCTACTTCTAATGATGGCTATATGTGGAGCTCAGGGTAGGATAAAGGATAAGGCATACTTGTATCACATATATTGCAAAGTCAAAGACTGAATCCACAGAGAAAATCAAATCATACTATCAGATCAAGATGTGCACATGTATGGATATGGTGAGTATGGTAAGGTGAACACTAGGTCCGGAATGGGTGCTAGATATTACCATACATATATGAGGGAAAATGTTGGTTGATGGTAAGGTGGACACTAGCCCCGGAATGGATACTAGTTATTACCATCTAAATTATGGAACTCCTTTTTGCATGACCATCTCTCTCCTATTCCTCCTTTATTTTGGACATGGGCTATTCTTTCTTTTCTTTTCTCTTTTTTTTTATCATGCCTTGAGCATGTGTCTCTTTTTTTCTTTTCTTTTTTTTCTTTTTTTTCATAGCCCATGTCTCTTTTGAAGGATACTTTTGGAGAGAGATGTCATACCACATATGGAGCTTTATTTTTATGAAATGGATGAATGATACAATGCTGACTTCCAGTGTAGAAGCATAGCAAGGGGAAAATGGTGCTGTGCACATGAATCTTGATCATGAAAGTAATGAAAAGAATTCTCACAAAGGTCACAGAATTTGACAAAGCTCAATGCAATAACAAGCAGCATATGAGTAGAAGGTTTTCAACTACGAAGATCATATGGCTCTAGTGGGACAATGGCATATCAAAGAGGAGCTTTGTAAAGGGTTTTCATGATTTTCAAATAAAATTCCCAAGCACTCAAACATAAAGAGCGAAAATCATATCATGAAACCATATCACAAACACCAACTACTTAGATAAGCATGAGTTCCCTAATGATATTTGTTCACAAGCATCAAGATGATGAGTAAGGAATAAAACATATGCAAGCCAACCACAGGAATCATGTAGAGCAAGCATAGCACGAATTGCTGAGTTTGATTTCAAATGATAGGAATTGAAATTCGAACAAACTCATGGATAAGGATAGAGTGAGATAGAGGGTGCACATACCATCGCTTATGAAGGATAAGAGATCAAGGGATACTAGTGGTGCACCATAAGGCAACCGACTCACTCTAGTTTACCTTGCTCTTGTCATGAAGGCGTAGTCGATGTTGTGCAGCGCCTGTGTGGGAGTTCTCGCGTGGATATGTCGATGATGAGCTCAAGAGAACTCCCCACACTAGTGGTTGAATCTGGTGCTGTTTTTCAAACGACAAATGAAAACAAAGGATGGACTCTACTGGTTCGAGAACCATAGAGCCTTTATTCAAATTCAAATATTTTTGGTTTTTTTGTCACTATGTCATTTACTCAAGAAGGGTTAGATCAAGATTGCATTCCATAAACAAAGGGGACTATACTTACCTTGGACCTTTGAAAGGTCATTTGTACCACCTTTGCATGTTGTGCAGCATGAGTCTGACACCTTGACTTACCTTCCCATTTGAATTTAGCTCAATGACTTACCCATTCAAATTTGACAATTTTCTACAGGGGTTAGTCAGCACATACGCAACCAAGATCCATGAAGATATAACTCTAAAGTTCATCAATCAAAACTCGACACCATGTCTTATTTTGACTGAAGAAGACAGTTTTAACCTAAGCACCACGCTTAATCTAAAACAGCCTATGAATGTGTGAGTACTTCAAACATTCAAACCAGATCATAAGAACATAAATGAAGGAAGCAAGAAAGCATGATCAAGCTATTATCAACAAGGGACATAAGCATGAGCATAAGATAGTGAACCTCGGGAACCTCCCGGAAGGGCTTTGTTTAATGTCAAAAGCAGGACTTACCTAGCTAGTGGGCAAGATGCAAGAGCTGACATCATCTCCACACCAGGATAAGATTTGGTGGAGGAGGAACTTTACTCAGGATGCTCACATACCTCCCCCACACTTGAAGTTTGCATTGCTAGGCAACAAAACTCAAGTGTGTGGTGATCAAGCTTCCTGTTGTAAATGTTCCCTCACCAAAGTTTATCTAGGTGTTGCAGCTGATGTTGCTCACATGTTCATCGGCATCACTATCCATCTTTCTTCTCAATCTCCACCTGAAAGGTTAGTGACCAAAAATATCCGAAGGACAACTTATCCTAAAAAACATGTTCTTGCTTTTATTCGAAAAGAGAAATAAAACCTATGCTAATCCAGGCTATCTCCTGGTAGTGCTTTGTTTATTTAAGGTCATAAGCTCGACCATGGGAACTTCATCTTGCAGCTATCGTTGGTGGTATCATTCCCGTCTCACCACCAATCCTTGATGTATCAGTGAAGCTTTAGCTATAAGGTTAGTTCCACAGTGCACACACGAAATCTGATATGCTTATGGTAAACATATACATCTACAACCAACCTTCTGAACTTTCTACAAAAGAGGACCATAAGGTGATTGCAGCCCTCATGCGTGCTCAGCACACTAAGCATGTCTGACTCTAGAGGGACATGATGCAAGCATGGTCTGTATGATGAATCAAGAATGAAGCTACCATGCTCGTGCGTGGAATCCTTTCCTTCGGACTCCAGAGTCAATGCCCCGAAAGGTTCCATGGCCCATGAATTCTCCATCTCAAGAGAGTCATCGTGGAAGTTCAATGTTGACTCTCGATCATAATCGAAAGCAACATGATATGGGCCAGCGGGAAGAGGCTGAAACTCAGTCGAGAATGGTGACGATCGTTCGCCTTCACAAAGGTGAAGAGAGTCTCCCGAGCCATCCTCATGAGGGGTAGAACATTCTACAACCTTAATGAGAACGGGCTCGGATGATGCGAACGGAGATGTATACGTCATCTCCTCGAGCGGGTTTTGTTGGAGAAGAGGCTTCGCCATAGGATGTCCCGGACAAGGGGTAGTTGTGGCAGAAGCGACTCCCCTAAGCTTACCATCTAGGCTCCCTAAAGATGTATCAAAGAGTTGCTCTAAAGGGGAGCCTAGGAGAAGATCGAGATGACATCGAAGATGTGAAAGTCTAAGCTAGCCTCAATCCTGTCTATGATAAGCGGCATGGCACTTGCAATCCCCCGACATTCAAGAACGTGTCCAAAGGGACAAGTCTTGAGGAGCATGTCGGATGGTGCTAGCAGGACTCTGCCCAAAAGAGTTTCCGCTAAGTGCCATGGCAAAATGTTAACCTCCATGATGGGGTTGCAATGAGCCTCTACGACCGTGCCTCTAATAGAGCAAGGGACAACCAGAGAAGGTGAACTATTCCAAATTGCTTCGGAAAATCGTGTCACTCCCTCTAACCATTCCTCCCTCATGGCCTCCTCAGGATATGCTTCGTCAGGAGGATCAGGAGGCAAAGGAGATACCATAGGTCTAGGGAAGGGTTCTGTCAAAGGATGTCTAGATGATCCAGCATGGACAAAATTGGTTTCCCTAAGCTCTTCTTCTTCTGGGTTTCCTTGAGATTTAGCAAAAAGTTTTTCTAAGGGGAAACCTAGGAGAAGATCAAAATCCATGATGTCATAGATGTGGAAATCTAATCGCACTTCTATGTCATCAATGGTGATTGGCACGTCCCTAGCAATCCCTCGACATGGAAAAAAGTAGCACCACCTGGGACTATGGAAAAGTCCATCAGTCAGGATCAGGGGCATGTCACCCACCAGAGTATCCAAAAGGGCATCTGGTATGATGCAAGCCCTAGAAGTAGGGTCATGGACAGCGTCTACGGTGTTTCCTCTCATGGAACAATGGATGATCGTGGAAGTCGAGCTAACCCGAATTACTTCGGATGTATGCTTCTGAGACGACCAATCCACTATCGTCCTATGATTCCAAACTTCATCGAGGACCTCATAAAGGTCCAGCGATGTCGTAGGCTTCTCGTGCCAAGAGTGATCTGAGGTATTGCTGATGTTTCTAGAAGGATCATCCTTAGATCGGGAAAAGAACTCTGAAGGTTGAATTTCTTCTTCCTTCGGTGTTTGTGATTCAAGAGAGGATTCAACAGAGTAATCAAGGGATTCAGAGAATGAAAGCTCAGATTTGGCTGTTGAGAGACTCTCATAGCTCGACTCGGATGTTTGGTAGGATTTGTCATAAAAGTCATGGGAAGAAGAGGTTTCTAAGAAGAATTCTAGGATCTCTCTTCTTTCCACTAGAGTTTGGTTTTCGAACGAACCTCCAGCTAAAAGGTTGAGCTCTTGTGCAGATTCCATGTCTATACGAGTATAAAAGGTGTACGTCGCTATATCATCAGGTATAGACATGTCTGGGCTAGATGTCATAAGACGTAGGAACCTAGCCCAAGCTGCACCTATGGATTCACCCTCTAATTGCTCAAAGTTAAGGAGTTCACACGGCAAGAGCTCTATGCGTTCATAAAGGGAGAACGAGTCACAAAAGTTTTCTCGTAGTTCTCCCCAATTATTCACATGCTCTGCTGTGTGGGTGTACCATTGCTCCGCTCTATCTACGAGAGAGAAAGGGAACAATTTCCACCTCAAAGTTTCCTGTGTCATGCCCTGAATTACCAAGCATGAACACAAGTCCTTGAACTCCTCTAAATGAACATTAGGATCATCACTGATCGCTACAGAGAAAGGTCGATTCCGAACCATGGCTATAAAGCTGGGACGAAGCTCGCAACAAGATGAGGAAGTTGATGGTTGCTCAAGATGAACTCGCCCCTAGGGGTAGAGAGACTTTGACAGGAAGACATCTCAAAGGGTAACGGGGGTAAAGGTAGAACAAAAGAAACAAAAAGGATATCTGATGGGTAACGGGCGTGAAGGTAGAAGAAAACGAAAAAGATAAATACGAGGACCATTAGGTTCGAAGATAGATACATCAACTGTTCCCCGGCAACGGCACCAGAAATGCTTGTTGGCGTTTCTTAACATCACCACTAGTTGTACACCTAGAGGGAGCGTATAAGAACAACCAAGTATACCGCAAGCGCACGGAAATACCGCTGTAGCACTTCCCCAAGGAAGGAGAGTATTCCAAGGGTATCGAATCTAAGGAACGATGTGCACTATCTCCTACTCTAGTAAAGATGATCCAAGGACACAACACTGATTGATAGGATAGGTAGAAAGGATCTGCCTCGACTAAGCGCAGAGTCTAGTTACGGTCTCTCAGGTATAACACTCACTTCGGGCGCCAGGCACATCCTAACTTTTTAGGGAGAGGCCAATGTGCTGACAACGAGCCCAACTCGGCACGCGGCGCAGAGGGTTTGCAGGGTCCAACAGGCTGTCACCACTGCGGCCTACCTCTACGCTACGAATGTACGTGGTCTTCAAAGGGTAACCTATGGTCCAGACACCACGTCTACACCACTGACTACTACTATAGCCGGACACCGTCTAACGTCCCGATAACCCGACTACAGCACTCCGTATGAATACAGAACTACGAATCCGCGAGGGAGATACTAGCACTAGCTCAAGGTATGCTCTATCACTCATGCAAGATCACGAATGCACTTTGATCTAACTAGAGATATGCAGGAGCATCAACTTTACTCTAATAGATAAACTGGCAAACTAGATGCAAACTTATGATCTAAGTCTACTAGATCGAAAGGGTTGTGTTCGGAGAACACAAGCCTCTAAATCAAGAACAAACGAAGAACACAAGAACAAAGCAACCAAACATGCATACAACTTTAGTCTAAATAGGAAATGTCAAAATACTCACTTTAGTCTAGTTGAAGAACAAAGGCACCGTTGAGGATCGTTCTTGAGGAAGATGTCATGAACATGACATGTCCCCAAGCCTCCCACCTCACTTCCTAGCACTAATCCTATACAAAGAGCTCTCCTCTCCTAAAGAGAGAGGCTCTAAGGCCAAAATGAAGAGGAGGAGAAGTGTGTGTCCCAAATGAGAGCCCCAACATGACATGTCCCCGAGCCTCCCACCTCACTTCCTAACACTAATCCTATACAAAGAGCTCTCCTCTCCTAAAGAGAGAGGCTCTAAGGCCAAAATGAAGAGGAGGAGGAGAAGTGTGTGTCCCAAATGAGAGCCCCTCCCCTCCTATTTATAGAGGAGGGAGTGGCTTGCTTCAGGGCTCCAAGTGCTCCAAAACGCTCGGGATCGTAGCAAGTGACCAATCAGGCAGCAGCACGTGGAAGGTGGGGATCAACCGACTCTAGGTCGGTTCGGCCGATCCTAGGGTTGGCCGACCCCCCCCGGAAGCCTTCTGTGTTCTGCTTTCTCAGGGTGGCTACCATGTGGGCCCTGATGCTTGTCCTCTGTGCATGCTAAGTTTCTCGACGGTTTTGGGGGATAAGTGGGCCCTTGAATCCATGTGATGTCCATGTGGCGATACGTGATTTGTCGGGCTTGCCTCTCTTGGATTGATGACGTCAGTGATCCAGGGGAATCCTAGGTGGCATCCCCTCATTGGCTGAGCTTGAAGTACTTGGATCAAAGACTTGTGTTTTACTCCTCTTTCTAGTGCTAATCACCTGTATTTGCAATATCACCAACACTTGTGGAAATGATTAGTTTAAGCCCTATTCTAGTGTTGATGACCCTTTTCCATGCCAAAAGGTACATGTTTGACGGGTAAAAAGTGAGTGAATAATAGCTGTCAACAGGAACCCCAAGAGGAGTTCAGAACCACGTACTGTGCACAGGAGCCCAAGAACCCGAACCGTGTGCAGGAGCACCCGGAGGACTCTGAAGACGGCAAGTTCAATCTCATCCTTTGATGCATTATTTAATCCCAGTTTTAAAAACACTACCCCCTGATTTGTTTTACAAATTGCATAAACCTGGTAGGGTAGCCACCCTTGATTGCTATTATTGTTCCTTGATTGGTTTAAATGTTTTCTTTTAAATAGTGTGAGTTCTTTTAAAATGGGTTTTGGAAACAAGAAAAGAGCTGTGTGGACGAGATGGACGAGTGTGTGTGTCAGGAGTATGAGTGAGCTCGTACCTTTGTGGTTGAGCATGTTGGGAGATGTCCATCTTGTCGTTAAGGACTGGGTTGTTGTGTCATCTCACCTGACCCAACTAATGTACAACCACTCGACCATTGTATGTGGCAACGGCTTAGCATAAATCCCACTAGTTAATCTGCTCGTCATCGGGAGTGCATGTGAGCAATGGGAGATCAAGGAGTAGGGATACAATCTATGTGAGTTATGTCCTGGTTATGAATGGTAACCCCTTGATTGCTCCCGTGGTGGCTAGTAGGGTTAGCTAAGGTGGGTAATGGCTTTGATAGGATCCGTACCGGCACTAAGGTGTTCGTGTGGCGGTACCCTACTTGTGGGTAAAGTGTACAACCTCTGCAGAGTGTAAAATCTATTCGAATAGCCGTGTCCACGGTATTGGACGAGTCATGGTGTGGTCACAAAGCCAGCATTTGGGTTAAGGGATTGTTTTCATGGCGTGAGTAATTTTGGGAAAAAGAGTGTGGCTGTGTGCCTGGGCTACTATGGATGGGGAGTCTAGTAGTCCTCAACTGGTTTTCCTCAAGCAACTGAGTTACTTTGGTTACAAAAATGGTTGCGAAAACCTTTTCAAAAACAAGCCCCTGCATGAGTAAAAGTTGGCTTTTCACAAAAATTCTGAACCTTGTTATACCTTGTGCATGTTCTGATGAATAGCCCCTCCGTGGGTGGGGTTGGACTTGTTGAGTATGTATGTACTCACCCTTGCATAATTAACTATTTTTACAAAGGAGGATCTCGACTTTGTCCCCGAGGACGTTGAGTAGGTTGCCGTCCTGCACCCAACCCGTGCCTGTGGTTTAGGGTCTCCACAGGAAGCTTCCATGGTGCAAGGCTCTGAAGCTATGTTGACAGTCGATTTCCGTCAATCAAGAGCACTTGTTACACTTTGGTTTGAGCTTTGATTTATAACTAACCTGCCACTAGGCGTACTAATGATGTAACAAGTTCACACTTGCATGTGGTTTTTGGAGTATGTTGTTTACGCAGGATTTAAGCGCCTAAATGAGGACTTCCGGGAAGAGTTCATCGAGCACTTTATGAGAAGATCATGAAGCTCGGCACAAGTCAAGACACAAAGTGAACATGACTTCAAATGACCTGAGGACCGAAGCATGAAGCCGTGAAACTCCGAGGACCCGAACGGAATATGTGGAAGTTTGCGCGCCACGCACCCTTATCTAAACCGCGGGGAAAACGACGTCAAAGACCCACATAAACTTCGGCAAATATTCAAGAAAGTGCAAGAAGTATCGTGGAGGAAGATGGGCCCGAACCGGGCCGAAAAGGACCTGGGCCAGCCGGCCCATGCCGACCGGCCTAGGGGGTTTCGGGCCCGGTTCAGCCTCCCCTTTGACCTAGATGCTCCGCGGCTCATTTATATCCCATGCCTCCGACGGCCGCCACATCAATTCACGAGAACTCGGCGAAACCTAGAAGTGAGCACCGGAGGGAGACGACAGCGGCAGAGTCCTCGAAGTTGTCTAGGGGATGGCCTAGGCCAACCCTAGCCGCCATGGCCGCCCTGCGGGGTTGTGCCATGGTGGAGTTCCGGAGCTAGTTGAGGTCATCAACGATATGTACTCGGTGGTGATGATCCAAACGCATCTATTATTATGTGGGCAATGATAATCTTGTCATCCGATCTATTAAGCGATTCCATGTCTCCGTCTTTACTTTCTACCTTTCATGAATATGTTTCATCCTTAGTCTAATGCCGGTTTAGACTACATAGCATGCTTTATGTAATCATGGTGATTAGATCTAGTATGTGGACCCTTCATGGTTGGTAGACATGTCCATGTATGGGCACGCCCCTGGATCCCCCGCTTCATTAAGGGAGCATCGTGACAGGGTGATTTCCCCCGAAAGAGTGGATGTCTTCGGGAGGTAGGCCGGAGGTAGGAGTTTAAGGATGCTTTTAGATGAGATGCTTAGTTTGTTGCTCGTTTGCCGGATCTACAACTAGATGGCGATAGACTTAGTCGTCCCCTTGGTGGCGCTTTACCTTGCCTATGTTCGTGTATGTGATAAACCTTGAGCTATCATATACATATCTCTTAAAGGTTACCTTATATGCAATCTACACTTCATGTTAGGTTAGTTTCGATAGATCGGGTTGAGAACCTTAGCGGTTTGCTTCCGATCCTTGGATTGCCAATCCTTGGGGGACCCTCCTTGGTGAAAAAAGCACCAAGTCACCCGTACGCTTGCGGTGAACTTCAACATGGTTTTGAACCGTCAACAAGCTAGCATAGACCTAGTTGGTGCTCTAGTGTGGTTTGTAGTCTTTGTTTTAATCCTCGTGATAGTGGTGCTTCAGTGCCCACTACCTCGACGGTTTGTACGGTAATGAACCATCTGATGTAATAAATGTGCTACCAGCCTCCTGGGATTGGTATTTGTGTCACATTTAGTCCCCTCTGATGAGGAGATGCTTCAGGTGGTATCAAAGCTGCAGGTTGGCTATAGGATGCGACCCCTAGGACCTGAGACCTTTCCTAAGTCTTTCTCTGGTTTGCTCACCTTCGCACACAAGCATTATTCTGGCCTTGTTGGTTCCAGATGGCTGACATGGAATGGAGGGGAGGTGTCTGCCCCGCAGAGCCTAGCCTCCCAAAGTTATTGTTGCTCAGCCTGGAACATGTCGGAGTTGTGGACCTACCAGAGTACACCTGCCGGGAGTACAATCACAGAGGCACCCTCCGGTGTGATGTGATGATCTTCGTGGGAAGGAGTACACCCTACCCGGACGTGGAACCCTGGTTCTTCGCCACCACTAGCTTTTGCTTCCCAGAAACTTACCCGAAGGCTGCCCGAAAAGCCATGCGACGCCTGTGCGTGGTCTATAAGCATCACCTTCGGCGGACCCTAATGAGATTTTTCCAACCCGTCGGAGGAAGAGGACGCTCATGGATTGCCTGGATGAGAAGTCTTGGAAGAGAAGAAGACCTCGAAGATACGATTTCCCACCTGTCCATTTACCTCACTAGCTTAGATCACCTTTACTACAGACAGGCAGCGTAGCTGAAGCACCAAATCCGTAGGGTAGAAAAGGCAGAACAGGAGTTGGAAGTACAATGGATGAGAGCAATACAAGTTGAAAGTTCCCTAGCCGCTCTACAGGACATATAGCGAAGCAACACCAAAGAAAGGGAACGAGCTGAAGCACGAAGGAGAGAAGCCATGTTGCTAGAGGATGAACCCGAAGAAACCCACTGGGATAAGGGCACTCAGACGAAGATGGGATATTGGAGCAATGTCTTCCACCAAAGAAGCGCCCTATCCAGTTTGAGGAAGAGTCCCCATAGGAAGAGAGTAGAGTATCTGAGCTAGAGCTATCATCATAATAAAAATGGTGTACCCATGAGGAGTGTACCTGCCCTTGTTGTAAAATAAAGGCTATCTATCTTTTGTACCCTATCCCTGTACAACTTGTTCAACTCTACCCTTGTTTTCAGATGACTGAAGATGGATGGACCCAGGGCGTGTGCCAGGAGGAGCCTGGTTTTCCCGGCCTTCTTGTCAACTCCCTGGAGCGCCTCGGTATTACTGAGCGCCCAAGGTACTACATCAGAGAGTACAAGCACCTCGGCACTCTTCGTTGTAGGGTGGTCCTCTCCGTTGTTAGAAGCACCCGCTACCCCGACATCGAGCCGTGGCGTGTGACTGCCACAGGGTTTCGACATCGGGATGCCTACCCCTTGGCCATCAGAAAAGCTCTCCGCTACCTGTGCCGAATCTATGAGGAACACCTCATCTCCACACCAATGAGGCTTTTTCCTCCCGCCATCAGGACTCAGGTCTGGCGGGCCCGCATGAGAAACCTGGAATGGCGCCGCCACCAAGAAGACCTTTTGTACCATGCAGTTGCCTACCTTGTCTCCCTGGATAAACTCTTTGATGATCAGTCCAAGTTTTTGAGGGAGCAAATTGGTCGGGCTGAGCAAGCGGAAATCGTAGTAAGGATGCACCAAGTTCGAGTGGCTCAAGCTGAAGCAAGAACTGCGGCCGCCATAAGTAGCGAAGCCGTTGCCATGAGAGGCTCAGGCAGATCCAGGATCAGCGTATTTAGGAATGGACCGGCAGTGGAACACCCGTTCTGGTCATCGAAGAAGCCCACCCTCATAGGATGGGGAGGAATTCCTAGGACCCCAGCACTGCCTGTAGCCACCGAACAACCAGCAGCAGCCACCGAAGAAGGAACTTCCACACAGCCCCAAGAGGATAAGGTTCTCGAGGACGAGAATGATGATGAGTTGCTCATTCCACTGGAAGCACACTCCACCCCAGAAGATGGCTCACCCTACGAGTAGCATGCCCCCAGATGCCCTTGCCCCAAGGAAGGAAGTCGTGATGGTCCGAGCTTAGAGTCGCACCCCTAGCTTTTGTCGTAGTACCAAGTCCTGTACTGTGTCAGCGTTGTATCGGTCGAGTAGTACGAGATGTATCCTCCTCTCATGTTTGAAATAAAGTTTGTTTGTGCTTGTTTGTCGTGTGTGCTTGTCATGTGTGCTATCTTTTTGAAAATCTGTTTTAATCAATTTAAACATCACGTAAAACCTAAATCTCACAGAACCCCACCCCCCTCTATCCACAGATGGCCACAAAGTGCGCCACTAGAACCCTCCCAGGCTATGGTCGTGATGACCCAAACGTGGAAGGATCTCAATTTAGGCACCCTGGCGAACAAGAGGTGGATCAGGCTGGTGGTGAAGAGGAAAGTCAGGTGCAGTCACCACCCCCGCCTACCATAGACTTGGTGCAAGTGATGGACAACCAAACTCGGTTGCTGGAAGCTCTAGCCAATGCCATCAACCGTCCGAGGCCCCGTGCTCTGGGCATGAATGAGAAACCGATAGAGTTTCTCGGGAAAAAGCCACCCACTTTTGGCGGGTCCGTAAATCCTTTGGATGAAGATGACTGGCTGAGGGCCATACTAAGGGAGTTAGAACCATTCAACTATGAGGATCGAGACAAGGTTCTTTTGGCCACCCATCAGCTCACTAGGACAGCCTTGGTCTGGTGGGAAAATTACTATGCAACGGCCAAAGATCCCTCCACCGTCACTTGGGAACAATTTGTGGAGGAGTTTCGTCGCTACCACATCCCAGAAGCCACACTGAAGCACAAGGTGGACGAGTTCCATGAACTCCGCCAGGGCAACAAGTCAGTGGAGGAATACACCTACCAGTTCATAGAGTTAGACCGCTATGCCCCTGAAGAAGCGGACAAGGACTCGAAGAAACAAGACATGTTCAAGAAGGGCTTGACCCCGGAACTAAGGACTCTGCTTACCCCTCAGATCTTCCCAGACTTCAACACACTTATGAACATGGCTATCCACATCGAGAGAGCCAGGGCAGAAGAAAAGAGGGACAACAAGCGCAAGTTCATGGAGCACAAGGCCCAACAGCAGGAGTGTTTCCAGAGGCAGAAAAGCTTAGGTCACCCCATGTCCAGATCCCAAGCCCCCATGCAGTACAGAATTCAGTCACAAGCCACAGGCTCTCAGGGCCCAAAAACCCAGTTCAAATAGTACAGCAGCCAGAACACCATGAAGCCCCCACAGAGCAATGCTAGCCAGGTCACTGCCAGCAACAATACCAAGGCATGTTTCAACTGCCGTGAAACCGGACACTTCATTACGAATTGCCCATACACCAACAAGCCAGCAGCTTCAGCCTTCTCCAACTCAGAGAACGGGCCAAGAGCAGTCATACCTGGAGCCAACCGCCTGCCGGTTCGCAGCAACAATAACAACTCGCAGATGAGGCAGGCCCAGCAGTCTTACGGACGAGCCCGCGTCAACCACATCAACGCACAAGAGGCTCAAGAGGCACAAGGCGCAGTGCTCGGTGAGTTCCTGGTCAGCTCAATCCTGGCAACCATATTATTTGATTCAGGAGCATCACATTCATTCATATCTTCAAGTTTTGTGGAAAACACAACATACCTACAGCTACTAAAAACACCCCTGATAACTCGAACGTCCGGAGGTGACATTTAGTGTCAACTGGGTTGCTCTCGGGTAAGGATCATTTTATGTGGGATAGAGTTCCTAGCCGACCTAGTGAAAGGATCTTGATGTCGCCCAGAGGGGGTGAATAGGCGAGTCGACCAAATAAAACTTTTCCCTGAAACTTGAGCTCCCTAGCACAGGCGATCAGACCGCCTACACAGGGCGGTTAGACCACCCCTGCTGCCTTCTGCTGGGGAGGGCGGTTTGACCGCCTCCTAGACACGGTTAGACCACCTCCATGCAAAAAGCTAGCAAAGTGTGGTTCAAGCTCCTCTTGACATCTAGCACTGATGCAACTTGTGTGGTGGCTTGAGTAGATGATTGTAAGCAAGATAATGATCCCTGCACACAAAGACAAGCACACCCAAGTAGATTGAAGCGGAAGTAAATAGTAATATGCTAGAAAACCACAAGTGAGGCAAATCCCAAAGGAGACACAAAGATTTGTTTTCCGAAGTTCACTTCCACCAAGGAAGCTACGTCTCCGTTGAGGAGCTTGTAAGGGATTCGAGTTCTCAACTAACTCTTCCCACAACAAGCCGGGTCTCTTTCAACCACTTTCCTCGATTCCACTAAGGCGATCTTTTCCACGAAGAGGCAAGATCACAACCCTCACAAAGTTGCTACTACTCACCACAACTTGAGAGCTAGCTGGCGACGCCTAGCCGTCTAGGAGGCAAACCTCCAAGAATAACAAATGCTTCAAGGCTTGTAGACGCGAATCACAAGTGCTCAAGCTATGGAAGGGTCTTGACAGCTCACAAAGCTCACACAATCTCACTCTCTCAACCCAACTCAAGAATAGAGCTTGAATCTCACAAATCTCACAAAGAGATGGTTGGGGAGAGGTCTATGGCTTTGGCTTAGCAAAAACAGCAGGAGGAGCACACCAGTAACCCTAGAATCAGCAGCTCCAACAAGTGGAGCTCGTGGTGTACTTATACCTCTCACAAGGAAAATTAGCCGTTAGAAACCAGCCCAAGGCGGTCAGACCGCCTGCACAAGGTGGTCAGACCACCCCCTTGGGTTATAGGTTCTCACCAACACTTCACCGTCACAATGAAGTGGCTAAGGTTGGGTTATAGGTTTGTTAGATCACTCAGGAACTCTCTCAAGGCTATTTCTCACATAGGTCAACTAATTAGCACTTTAGATAATTGTCATAAAGCTAATGTTGCATCCCTCTTGATAGTACGACATTCCTATACTCAAGAACATAAGTAAATACCTAGTCAACCACTTGAGCTTGTAGATCTTTCATCTTGCCATACTTGAACAACTTGAACTTGAGGGCTTCCAACAACTGCTATCTTCATGAGCACATCCATACTTGAGCTAGCAACTTAAGATCTTTCCATATAGCATAGGAATGCACACTTAGATCTTTAAGTCACTCCATATTGCCAAACATAACATGTAGATGAGTTGCATTGCTTCCCTCTATTAAGGCTTGGATAAGATACTTTGAGACCCCACGGATACTAGATACTTCACCCTAACAATCACACTAATGGTAGCCACGCTAGACAAGACCATAAGATTACCCTTGTACCTCGCTCTAGTCATCTCGGTTGATCTCTTCATCACTTACCCAAACCACATTGAGTTCGGCTTTGCTTCATCCAAATTTGATCTTCATTTGAAATACTGCTTCAAATGCTTGTTCTTCATTGACAACTAATATGCAAGCTTCCAATAGAGGATCATCAAATATATACTCAACCTTATATCCTTTTGCAATCACCATATGAAGCCTTGCATTTATTACTTAGTAGAGAACACCATTTCTCTTTTTACAATCCATTGATTTTTAATCAAGCTACCACAATTATTGGAGACACGTAATTAGTCTTTGCAAAATATCCCTAGTATTTATCTTCATTTGATTGCTTGATATTTATGACATTTTATCATAGGACCACACGCTTGCTTGTCTTCTTCATGCAAGCCATATGATATTCATCCTCAAATATATAGCAATATTAACTCATGAATAATTAAACAAAAACTTGCTCACATTCTAAAACAAACAAGTTAGTTCTTTAATTGCTTGTCATTCAATTCACCAAAATCCACTTAGGGGCCTAGATGCACTTTCACCTAGTAGTACTAAAGTCTAAGGGGATAGATGTGATTCTGGGGATGGATTAGTTAAACCGTCACCATGGCCTTATCAGTTGTGCTGATAAGGTAGTACACCTGACCAACCCAGACGGAGTGCAAGTGACCTTCCATACCCGAGGAAGCATACCAGACATGATGGTTTTTAGCATGGAAGTCAGATCCATAGAAGAAGTTGAGGACCTCAGGACTTGTGTGGTTAGAGGACCGGTGGATGGTCGCTCCTTGGTGATGAGTGATTGACAACATTGTGTGGACTGACTCTTGGCCTAGTATTGCAGGTGAATGTTGCAGCTTGATTTGCGTGGTGCAGGTGAAGATCAAGTGAAAAAGTTTATGCCTATGTGACCTCCCAGGAGGGGAGAGACAAGTAGGCTTCGATCGAGGTACCCGGTGGCTGACAAGATCAAGTGCGAGCCGTACACTGGCAAGAAGAGCAAGATGATGTCAAGAGGGATGGAGCCGGTGCAAGGTAACAGCTAACAACTGAAGCTTGCACGCGGGATTTGCAATGGTTTGGCCACAAAACCACTGGTTTACTTGGTTGAGCCACAAAGCCAAGGTTGAAGACTCGACGGGGCGAACCGGCCTACCTGGGCCGGTTTGACCGCCTGGCCAGGGTGTGACCGGGGGCAGGGCGGTCTGACCGCGTGGCACGCAGCGCGTCAAGAAGCTTCGAAGCGGAGGACACGCGACGGGATCGCAAGGCTTGCGTGGAGTTGAAGCAGCTTGCGGTCTGCGGGCGTCCGTCCGATGGAGATTTCGACCAAAGTTCCCAAAGTGCCCTTGGAGGGCGTGTATCTTAAGTTAAGTAGGGGTAGTGTGACAACCCCACCCGAGATAAGTCCGTACTATCACTTAAGCCAATCCTTTTTGGTCGTTAAGCGATAATAAAGAATCATCCCGTTGAGTGTTGCCGGGTCATAGCCCGGTAAATCACTTGTAAACCACATAGAGGATCGAAACGTATACATTAAACCTCCCACGAAGGAGAGTGCAGAGTACCTTACAATTTAATACTAATCTTCCTTGTAGGGTCAACAATTACAAGTCATTGTTCATAAAATACTAAACCATGATTCATAGTTTTAAAAGACAGCGGTATTAAACTTCGATAACGTGGCATCATGTGAGGCCATCCATAACACCATTATTCTTCGTCATCCACCTGTTCCAGCTTCTAGCCGGGTGGGATTTCTCCATGCCAAACAATATTACCTGAAAACAACATATATAGCAAGGCTGAGTATACTAATACTCAGCAAGGCTTACCCGTCTAAAATAAAAGACTTAACCTTCTACTCATGCTTGGCTTTTGGCTAGTGGGTTTGTTTTGCCAAAGAGCGACTAAGGAGTTAATCCTTACTTTCAATGTTTTAGCTCGAGTTCTAGTAGATCAAGTCATTACTAGATAAGTAACTAATGCAAGCATAATTGTGCAAACAATTAATCAAACATCAAGTTTATCAACATTTCATCATAGAGGGATTATCATGGCTAGAGGGTTAAGCAATCTCAGATAACGGTGAGAGGCCGACGATCGATCGATTAATAACCTTGCAAGGTTAACCTAAACATACGGGAGAAAACACCCACAACGAGTGTATTCAACCAAACAGTTCCCGTCATTCCTCGGATTGGGATCAGATGCCACAGTCCTAAGTACAAGGCTAGCTGGCATGCCTCACACTAGCATCCAGCGTCACACATGCACCACAGGTAGCTAGCCTGGGGCCGCAACCCAAGATTAGTAGCGCAAAGTTCCCGCACCGTATCATTCAGGTACTAGGCTTACCGTACCCATTTCCGACAAATGTTTAGTACTTTCAAACGCTTAATCTCTTAACCATTGGACCGGAACCCAAAATCTCATGCTTTTACCACGTGAGCAATCCAATTTAACAATCTTATGATTCCAACATAAGAACCTATTATTGTGAGTGAAGTACATCACTCGACTTGTACCAGTTCCTTAGTGCATAGCAACTATCGTCCTGGCATACTAGTAGAAGATCATAGGTACTTATGGATCATGCATCTAGGATTTTCATTCAACTCCTGAACGTAAATGCACATAGATAATCAAGCATAGATTCAGAAATTTAAAAAGGAAAACACATAGGTGAATGTTAAACCGGAGCTTGCCTTCACTTAGCAAGTTAGTAGGAAATCTTTCGAACTTTGGTTCGGGTCTTGTTGCACTTCCACGTAGTTGATTCCTTCCCTCGAACGGTCCGTCACCTTGAACCGGGACGAATTTGTAGCTAACGTCGGAAGGTTCTACACGTACGATGCATATGCAAGAGTTAATTGGTGATGTGAGTTATTTAATTACAAGGTACCATATGACAACATAGGGTGTCAAGTTAACCACAGCCATCTAGATAGAATATATTCAGCATACTCTTCCATAAAGATAAATCAAGCAATGTTTATTAATCATTATTTCAATGGTGATTGTGTGCATATTTATGTAAACCATTTAAAAATTACCACACAACATTCAATTACATTTCAGAAGTCCATAGTAGCATTTCTTAAAGATAAAACACTCATAAGTCCTTAAAAGAGATGGTTTCATTATTTATCTTTTTATATATACTTCTTTCATTCCAAAAATCATTCTGGTAAAACTATGCAGTAGAACATAGTGAAACTTTTTGTACAAGCACACAGTACTACAACAGAGCTACTGTTAAATTTTCATAGCAATCAGAGCTATATTCTAAGCATGAAAAATACAACAATTTATTCCTAGCAAAAGCAAGAATATTTAATACAGAGAAAACTACTCATGCAATGGAGCTCAAAATTTACACAGAACCTCTAGGGATTAAAACTAGCTTACACGTAAAAATTAGTTCCAGAACCTATTTCACTCCTGGTACACAAAAATAACCATTTTCAGCCTAGTAAAACCTAAAGAAATTATACAGGAATATATATAACTGATAAGTAGCCCAACTTTCTCCTATAGCACAAACATGGCACAAACATCTACTGGACCAGAGATAAGCATCACTGGAGTAAAGAGACTGAGCTAAAGATTTTACTTTAAAAACAAGCATCATTCAAAAATAGATATATAGACAGTTCATAAATACATAATAAATTTACCAGGAGCACCTCTAGGCATAATAAGAAGATATCCACAAGATGAGCCACAGAAAGCATACATATGAAGCTATACAAAATATATACACAGATCTAGCATAAATGCAAAATAAATCACAACTAGAGATTCACCTAGCAACTTTGTGCAAAAACTTAGATATAGCCTATTCTAGTGATGACTAACAACATATCCAAAGATCAAGCCTAGCTCATGAGTAGAACTCAAGTTATGAACAAACATATACAAACTTGTTTTGAATTTTTATTCAAAAACTACACACCAAAAGTATATATAACCTTTCTAAAAGGTGTAGATCTACTCATAAGGAAACCCGCAAAATTAGTTTTGCATTTTTCTAATTTTTCTAGGATTTTCTATGGTTTTTCAAGGATCTGGCCAAACTTGAAAAAGGGAGAAGAATCTATTTACAGACCGACCCTCGGCTCAGCTTTTCTATCACATATATACCCTTGACATTTACACCGGGACCCTAGAAAGATTCCCATCAACGTGCGGAGGTCCCCGGCAGCGTAGGGGAGGTTCGCCGGCGGCGAGGACCACCGGGCTCGACCGGGAAAAGGGCTGGGAGTATCCCGGACTCACCTCTGGTTCGATTGGAGGAGAGGGCCAGAACGGAGACGGCTTCGGTGAGCTCCAGTGGCGAGGCAGGGGCGGTGCGGCCACCGCGGCTCAATTTCCGGCGAAGTCCGAGGTAAGGCGGAGCAACTCGTGGCGGGGAAGGCTCAAGTGTGGTGTGGGAGAGGTGCTAACGTGCACTGGAGGCACTGGTAAGGAGCAAAGGGTGGAGCTCGTCGAGCAGCTCTAATGGTGGGCACGGCGGCAATGTGCAGGGCAACTTTGGCGACGTGCACGTGCATGGGTTGGTTGTGGCTTATAGGCGGACGACGACGACTCAGCGACGCACACGTGTTAACGGGGAAGTCGGTCGTGGCATGGCTCCGTGTACGGCGGCGTCACTAGAGGTTGGGCGGCGCGGATAGGCGGCACGCGCTACCTGTAGGTGCTCGGTGTGTCGCTGAGGGGAATTGGGTGCGGACGTCAGTGCGGAGCTGTGGGACCGGCACTCGCACGTGGAGGGGCGCGGCACACGGACCGGCGGGCGGACGAGCGCCTCGGCGTGCGCGCACTCGGCGGTCGACGTGGTCGGGCGCGACGGCGTCGTGCGCGAAGGCGTTCCCAGCGCAGAACATTTCAGGGTACCCCTGTTTGACTGGTGTAAACTCAAGATTTTGACAACAAAGTGCATGTCGCGGCAAAAAGCAAAATTGGAGATCTCACATTCCTCTACAACTTTTACAAAAGCCGATTGGTGTTTTGATCAATGGATCTGGCATAAACAGCAGGCAAAGATGAGCATTTTCTCGGCGCCCATAAACAGTGTCTGCAGACTTTGACCAAGTTTTTCACCATTTTTCCACTCCAAATTAGCAATGCCACCCAAAAGCAAAGTTGTGTCCCTCGAAAAACTGAACAACTTTGGTATGGGCAGAATTTGAAGTGTTTAGATGAAATTTGGAGAACGTGGCAAAAGTTCTGGATGGAGTGTAGGGTCAAAAGGGTTATCTAGGGTTCCAAAAAGGTTTTGACCAAGTGTTGACCAATCTTGATCAAGTTTTGACCATTAGGGTTGGTTGGCGAGGTTTTCGAGGTGATGACCCAGGTTGACCAGTGTTTGACCAAAGTCAACATGTTTGACTTGGTTGACCAGTCATTAGCGTCAATTAACCCTAATTGAAAACCTGGGGCGTCACAGGTAGTTTGGTCATTCGGCGCCCTCCATATAAACTCACTTGAGGGGAGATGGCAGCCAACTCTTGGAACCCTAGTTCATTTGCTCTTCCTCTTTTGTTTTCCTTAGGCTAGCTTGAGAGCTTCATGAGAGATCTTCAGAGAGGGATGGATGTTCGGGCGGCTTGCTAGACCTTCTATGAACCTTTCATGGCATGTATATAAGCTTCAGCGTGGTTCATCTTGTCTCTCGTTGTCTCTCGACATTTTCCCTTTTGTTGATTTTCGGAACTCTTTTTGGAGATTTTTGTGGTGGCTTGTTTGAGGGGTTTCTTGAAGAGATTCTTGTTGGGTATCACACATGAGGTCTTTGTGCCTCTTTTCTTGGTGATTTTGCCCCAGCAATCTCTCAGGAAGACCTTCGATTTGGGTGGTTTTCGGAGTTCCTCGAGTTCATGACCTAGAGCCCATCGATTCGCGATTCCTCTTGATTGGGTGAGTTTCGGTGGATATCTTTTGGTGGAGAGGTCATCCAGGAGGTGACCCAGCTATCCCCAAAGTTTCGCTACAATCTGTGGAGTGAATCGGGAGATCGGCGGATGGGAAGTTGAGAGTTGACCCGCGGCCAGGTTTCTGGAGGGGTGGCGGTCTGACCGCCCTGGGTACGCGGTCTAACCGCCCTGGGGGTTTCGCGAGGAAAGTTTTTGTTTTCTGAGGGATTTCTCTGATAGCTTGTTTGCCTTGATCAGAGGAGTCTCCAGGCGAAATCTTGGGTCGATTTAGAGTCATGAGCTTCGATTTGTGGTTTTGGGGAAACTCCAGGTTGAGGCAGTCTGACCGCCCTGTCCATGCGGTCTGACCGCCCCTGGTAGAAAGTTTTCCCGTGTGTGATTTCCGCTGTGGTGTGTGCGTGGTTGAGTGGCTTGTAGATGTGGTTTGCTCCTAGGATTAGTAGCACTCCAGTGGCTACATGGTCTTGGCAAACATGCGGATAGAGTGGTGAAAGTGATTTCAGGATCGAGGCCGAGTTCATCTCCTTAGAGGAGTCATCTCTTATGAGAAAAATTTTTATCGGCTCCCGTTCACTCCCCCCCCCCTCTCTGGTCGCCCAATTCGGCCCTTCAGAAGTCCCGGTAGTGAGCGAATATCCAGATGTGTTCCCTGAAGAACTCCCCGGAATGCCACCAGATAGGGATATAGAGTTTGTCATTGACCTTATCCCCGGAACCTGTCCCATAGCCAAGAGACCTTATAGGATGGCAGCCCTCGAGTTAGCAGAGTTGAAGAAGCAGCTAGAAGAACTCCAGCGAAGTGGGTTTATCAGACCAAGCTCATCACCATGGAGAGCCCTAGTGCTCTTCGTCGAAAAGAAGGAGAAAAGCATGAGAATGTCCGTAGACTATCACTCACTAAACGAAGTCACTATCAAGAACAAGTATCCTCTCCCCAGAACAGATGATTTATTTGACCAACTGAAAGGAGCCAAGTATTTTTCGAAGGTCGATTTAAGGTCAGGGTACCATCAGCTCAAGATTAGGGAGAGTGACATCCCAAAGACCGCCTTCGTCACCCGTTACGGACAGTATGAGTTCATTGTGATGTCCTTTGGACTCACTAACGCACCAGCGTATTTTATGAACCTCATGAATAAAGTGTTTATGGATGAGCTAGACAAGTTTTTCGTAGTTTTCGTCGATGACATACTTATTTACTCCAAGAGTGTAGAAGAACATGAACAACACCTTCGAGTGGGACTGGAGAAACTAAGGGCGCACAAGTTATACGCCAAGTTCAGCAAGTGTAAATTCTGGTTGGAGAAAATAGCCTTCCTTGGACATATTTTGATGGCAGAAGGAGTAGCAGTAGACCCCGAGAAGGTCGAAGCAGTTTCCAACTAGCGACAACCAACCTATGTGAGCGAAATCAGAAGTTTTCTTGGTTTAGCAGGATACTACCAGAGATTTATTGAAGGATTCTCCAAGATTGCTCAACCCATGACAGAGTTGCTCAAAAAGAAAAAGAAGTTCATCTGGACCGAGTCTTGTAAGAGAAGTTTCCAAGAGTTGAAGAGAAGACTGACAACCGCCCAAATACTAACATTGCCAGACATTCAACGGGATTTCGTGGTGTATTGCGATGCATCCTGACAAGGATTAGGGTGTGTCCTTATGCAGGACGGAAAAGTAGTGGCCTATGCATCGCGTCAGCTCAAGCCCCACGAGCAGAATTATCCAACCCATGATTTGGAGTTTGCAGCCGTAGTGCATGCCCTTAAGATTTGGAGACATTACTTGATTGGGAACAAATGTGAGATCTACACGGACCACAAGAGCCTGAAGTACATTTTCACCCAGCCTGACTTGAACTTAAGGCAAAGAAGGAGGTAAAGGATTATAACCTAGAAATCCAATACCACCCAGGAAAAGCTAATGTAGTGGCAGATGCCTTAAGCAGAAAATCCTATGATAAATAGGACCTAAGAGTGCCCAGCTACAAGAAGAAATGGCACGACTCAACGTACACATTGTTCCCCAGGGATATGTCCACCAACTGAGTGTTCAACCCACCCTGGAAGACAAAATCAGAAGGGCCCAAGAATCCGATAAGGATTTGATGAAAATCCACAAGCACAAAGGAGAAAATAAAGCACCAAATTTTAGAGTGGACGATCAAGGTACACTGTGGTATTAGAATAGAATATGCGTGCCTGAAGACGGAGATTCCTGGCGGACCATCATGGATGAGGCACACAACTCGGCGTATTCCATCCACCCAGGATCCACCAAGATGTATATGGATTTAAAGCAGAAGTACTGGTGGAATGGAATGAAAGCGAACATTGCCCGATTCGTTGCCCACTGTGGTACTTGTCAAAGGATTAAAGCCGGACACCAGAAGCTAGCAGGACTGTTGCATCCCTTACCCATCACGATTTGGAAATGGGATGAGATAGGCATGGACTTTGTAGTGGGTTTGCCCAAGACATGGAAGGGACATGATTCCATATGGGTGATAGTGGACCGACTCACTAAAGTCGCTCACTTTCTACCTGTACGAACCAATTATGGTGGAGAGAAGTTGGCTAAGCTCTATATAGAGAACATAGTGAAACTGCATGGAGTGCCTAGCCAAATTGTGTCAGATAGAGGAGCTCAATTCACCTCTAGGTTTTGGAAGAGTTTGCATAAAGCCATGGGTACCAAGTTGGATTTTAGTTCGGCTTATCACCCGCAGACAGATGGACAGACCGAGAGGGTGAATCGGATTATGGAGGATATGTTGAGAGCATGTGTCCTTACCTATGTCAAAGATTGGGAACAAAGTCTAATGTATGCAGAGTTTTCGTACAACAACGGTTATCAAGCAAGCCTAGGTATGTCGCCATTCGAAGGCCTATATGGGAGAAAATGCAGAACACTTTTGATGTGGTCAGAAGTGGGAGAACAGGCCTTGGTTGGGCCCACACTCATAAAGGAAGCAGAGGAACGAGTAGCCGAGATCCGAGAAAAATTGAAGGCTGCCCAATCTCAACAAAAGAGCTACGCAGACAAGAAGAGGCGAGAAGTAAGCTTCACTCCAGGAGACTTCGTTTACCTCAAGGTCTCAACTATCCGAGGGACTCAAAGATTTCAGGTACAAGGGAAATTGGCCCCTCGGTACGTTGGACTGTACAAGGTGCTGAGGAAAGTTGGAGCAGTAGCATACCAGTTAGAGTTACCAGAAGAGATGGCATACATACACCCAGTATTCCATGTCTCCCAGTTGTGGAGATTCTTAAAAGTACTCGAAGAGAAACGAGTGCTAGTAGAGACAATAGATCTACAGCCAGATCTTAGATATCAGGAGGTACCCGTCAAAATCTTGGACACCATGGTAAAAAGGACAAGGACCTTAGAGGTACGGATGTGCAGAGTTCAATGGAGCAGACACGGAGTGGAGGAAGCCACTCGGGAACGAGAAGATGCGCTGAAGAAAGAGTTTCCCCACTTGTTCAGGAACCGGTCGAATCTCGAGGATGAGATTCATTTTAAGTGGGGTAGGTTTGTAACGGCCGCGTTTTAATCACTAATAAACCACACTCTAAATCACACATGTTTTCTTTAATTTCCAAATCTTTACCGCTGAGCTCTATCAATTCCAAAAATCCTGATCATCAATTTCATTCCCTCCCTTTCGACCCAAGTCACCCCAGCAGTGGCCCTTCACCGGGATTTTCCCCGACCCGCATTTCGGCAAAAGATCCCGAATTCGCCGACCTCGCAATCACCGCCCGACACCGAGGATCGCTCGACGTCGCGTCGGCCCTGCGAGTGCTCAAAAACCGAGAAAGTCCCACCAAAATTTCCTTCCCCTTTTTCCTAATTTTTCCTGGATTTTTCCTAAATTTTCTTCTCTATTTTTCCTAATTCTTTTTCTATTTTCCCTTTTCCTTTTCTTTCTTTTCTTTTTACCTTTTCTCTATTTTTCCTTCCCCTTTCTTCTTTTCCCTCCTCCACGACCGCACGCCGCGCTCGCACGCCACGCCCGGCCCCTCCCTCAATGTGTCGCGTCGCGCCGGTACATCGCGCCTGAGCCACGGCACGCGCACACCATGCCGCAAAACTGCGTCGCACACCGCCGGTCGCTCAATCCTGGCGCGCCGCATGCTGGCCCCCGCCTCCTCGGCACACCGCGCCTGCCCGCGCCCGCGCACGGGCCACATCGCGCGTGCCACGCAGCAGCACGCTGCAAATCCTACTGGCGCCGCTGCCGCTGTCTGCCCAGTCCCGCACGCCAAGCCACCGCTGCTCGTCGCGTCGCGTCGCACAACACCACCACAACACCACATTTACTCCTCGTCGTGAACCTCGGACCGGCCGTGGCCCCGCCGGCCGAGCCGCCACTACCTCCCCCCGAACCGCCTTTGTGCGTCTATATATAACCCTCTGCCGCTCCCCGACCCGCCGCACATCTCCCAGGCCACCTCCCCCTCTCCTCCCTGCTCCACACCGCGCCGCCACCGCCAAAGCACGTCGGCCGCCACTCGCTCACGCGGAGCCGCCTCCACCGACCACTTCAGCCCAAGGTGAGGAAGGGAGAAGAACCCCCTCGTCTTCCTCTCTGTTTTCCCCTACCCCCCCTCCCGGCCACCACTGTGGCTGGTGCGCCGGCGAGCACCACCGCCGGCCGCCCGCCCCTGCTTCACCCCTTCCCCTATTCTGTTCGGGGGGAAGGAGAAGACAGATTTGCCAGCCCCCTCCTCCATTCTTTTTCCACCCACAGCCCCTATCTCCTATTCCTTTTCTTTAAGAACCCCTGAGTTCTTAAGTTCTTTATAGATAGGTCCTTACCCCTTTGAATTAACCCTTAAATACCCTTTATCACATAATTTTATGCATCGTTTTACTCCAAATTAATTCCAAACTTCACCACATCCTTCCCGGGTCTATTTTCGTCGAGTCATCTACCAATTTCCCATAAATAATATTTATTCCTCCTCTTTCTATTTACTCTCTCCTCGAGCTCACCCGGTAAATCTTTGTTGATTGTGTGATTTCTTGTGTGTGCCGTAGCCGACGGAGTGAACGAGGAGGAACCCCAGGAGGAGTTCAAAACCGCGTACTATGCACAGGAGCCCGAGAACCCGAACCGTGTGCAGGAGCTCCCGGAGGACTCTGAAGACGACAAGTTCAATCTCATCCTTTGATGCATGATTTAATCCCAGTTTTAAAAACACAACCCCTTGATTTGTTTTACAAATTGCATAGACCTGGTAGGGTAGCCACCCTTGATTGCTATGATTGTTCCTTGATTGGTTTAAATGTTTTCTTTTAAGTAGTGTGAGTGCTTAAAAATGGGAATTGGGTATTTTGGAAAACAAGAAAAGAGTTGTGTGGACGAGATGGACGAGTGTGTGTGTCAGGAGTATGGGTGAGCTCGTACCTTTGTGGTTGAGCATGTTGGGAGATGTCCATCTTGTCATTAAGGACCATGTTGTTGTCTCATCTTACCTGACCCAACTAATGTACAACCACTCGACCGTTGTATGTGGCAACGACTTAGCATCATGGGAAATTTGGATATGTACCATTAAAAGATTGCAACTTTAGATATATACCATTGCTATCTCAATGACATGTGGGGTTCACATGAGTCAATGACATGTGGGGACAATGGTATATATCTAAAGTTGCAATCTTTCAATGGTATAGATCCAATTATTCCTAGCATTAAATCCCACTAGTTAATCTGCTAGCCATCGGGAGTGCGGGTGAGCAACGGGAGATCAAGGAGTAGGGATATGATCTGTGTGAGTTATGCCCTGGTTATGAATGGTAACCCCTTGATTGCTCCCGTGGTGGCTAGTAGGGTTAGCTAAGGTGGGTAATGGCTTTGATAGGATCCGCGCCGGCACTAAGGTGTTCGTGTGGCGGTACCCTACTTGTGGGTAAAGTGTACAACCTCTGCAGAGTGTAAAATCTATTCGAATAGCTGTGTCCATGGTATTGGATGAGTCGCGGTGTGGTCACAAAGCCAGTGTTTGGACTAAGGGATTGTTTTCATGGCGTGAGTGATTTTGGGAAAAAGAGTGTGGTTGTGTGCCTGGGCTACTGCGGACGGGGAGTCTGGTAGTCCTCAACTGGTTTTCCTCAAGCAACTGAGTTACTTTGGTTATAAAAATGGTTGCGAAAACCTTTTCAAAAACAAACCCCTGCATGAGTAAAAGTTGGCTTTTCACAAAAATTTGGAACCTTGTTATACCTTGTGCATGTTCTAATGAATAACCCCTTCATGGATGGGGTTGGACTTGTTGAGTACGTATGTACTCACCCTTGCATAATTAACTATTTTTACAGAGGAGGATCCCGACTTTGTCCCCGAGGACGTTGAGTAGGTTGCCGTCCTGCACCCAACCCGTGCATGTGGTTCAGGGTCTCCACAGGAAGCTTCCATGGCGCAAGACTCTGAAGCTATCATAGACTTAGTTGGTGCACTAGTGTGGTTTGTAGTCTTTGTTTTAATCCTCGTGATAGTGGTGCTTCAATGCCCACTACCTCGATGGTTTGTACGGTAATGAACCACCTGATGTAATAAATGTGCTACCAGCCTCCTGGGACTGGTATTTGTGTCACATTTAGTCCCCTCTAATGAGGAGACGCTTCAGCAACCCAAAAACAGTGATCAATTAGCCCAAATCGAAGCACAAATCCTACATTAGCAATCCCTCCACCCCTCCATTCAAGATCAAACCCTACAGCAACAGCCAGAAACATCAAACCCTCCTATCCAAAGAAGAAACTTACCACATCCAAAGAACCAAGAAGAGATGGGCAGTCAAAGGTGACCTCAACACATAATTCTTCCACCTGGCAATCATCAAAAGGAACCGGAAAAATAAGATCTCTCATCTCCTTAACCCTGATGGTTCTCATTCCACACCAGCCCAGCTTTCCACTACCCTCGCCAATTATTTCAAATCCATCTTCACCTCTTCATCTCCAATCCCTCAACCATCAACCCACTCCTACCCAACAATCCTGGCTATACCCACCTCCACTGAACCTATGCCTTCGAATCATAAAATCCAGTCCACTCCAACTACTCAACAAACCAATGAGCTTTTCAACTTCACTTACTCCACGCCTGATCTTAAAGAACTCTATGCCATTCTTACCAAGATGAGAAGCAATGCAGCCCCTGGACCTGATGGACTCAATGTGGCTTTCTACAAAGCCTCTCGGAACTGGGTAAAAGAGGACATTCACAAACTGATTTCTACACAAATGCAACTTTACCTACTGAACTTAATCAAACCTTTATTACCCTTATTCCTAAGAAGCCTAATCCCTCCATTCCTCAAGACTTTAGACCTATAGGTTTGTGCAATGTTATTTATAAGCTTATTGTTAAATCTCTGGCTCACAGAGTCCAACCTCACCTTCCCACTTATATTTCTCAGGCCCAATCAGCTTTCATCCAACACAGGCATATCTCCTCTAATGTCATTATTACCCAGAAGATTATCCATTCTTTTCACCTTAAAAATTGGAAATCTCATGCCTTTCTTCTTAAGATTGATTTAGCCAAAGCTTTTGACATGTTGGAATGGCATTTCATTACTGCAGCTTTGCACAGATTGGGCTTTAATGAGCACTTCATTCATCTTATTCATACCTGCATTGCTATATCTTCTCTATCTATCTTAGTTAATGATGAACCTACTGAGTACTTCAACCCTCATAGAGGTCTCAGACAGGGTTGCCCTCTTTCTCCCTATCTTTTTGTCATTGCTATTAATGAACTCTCTCTGAGATTGCAGGAAGCCCTTCAATAACATAACCTATAAGGTGTCTCTTTGGGTGAAGGAGCCCCTCCCATTCATTTCCTCTTATTTGCAGATGATCCCATCCTTTGTGGAAAAGCAACTATACAAGAGGCACAAGCAATTAAGACCATTCTTTATGATTTCTATCATCAATCAGGTCAAACCCCAAGTCTGCAAAAATCTTCAATTTTCTTTAGCAAAAATGTTCCTGACCAGATTAAAACTCAGATCAAAGGTATTTTCCCTATTCCCACTCTCCAACCTAATACCATGCATTTAGGCCATCCTATGATTTTCTCTCATAAAGACAGGAACAAAGCTTATAATTTCATCCACCAAAAATTTATAGCTAAGTTTGCAACTCTAAAAGCTAACAAATTAAACCATGCAGGTAGACTTCAATATACCAAATATGTGCTCTCTTCTATCCTAGTTTACTATATGTCTACTGTGCTCTTCTCCAAAACCTTTGTTGGCAAAATCAACTCTACCATTAGACGTTTTTGGTGGGTAGGTATCCAAGAAGAATAGGTCACCAGCCTCATTGCTTTCCGCCCTTGGGAAGATATTTGTAAACCTACAGCTCAAGGTGGTTTAGGCATTAGAGGCATGGAATTAATCAGTAAGAGTTTAATTATCCAATCATCTTGGAATATTGCCACAGACAAGAACTCTTTTCTTTCAACCATTTTATATTAAAAGCCAAATACTGCCCAAATAACTCTTTTTGGACAGCTCCTACTTCCGGTCCTCGTTCTGTCTATTGGTCTTCCATTTTGCAGGTCAAACACCACCTTCATACTAATGTCGTTCTGCAGATCCATTCAGGTAACTCTTCCATCTGGTCATCTCCATGGACTGAACTATGGACCAATATTCATGATAACCTTATTTTACATGTCACCAATTCACCTTTGCCTTCTTTGGTCTCTGACTTATGGCTGCAGGGAACACAGAACTGGAATCATCAACTGTTGTCCACAACTTTCTCTCCTCAAGCAGTACAGACTATCTCAGCCTTCCCAGTTGTTCAATCTGATAATGAAGATGTCCTGAGATGGACTCCGGTAACCAATGGACAATGTACTTCAAAAGCTATTTATTCACACTTGCAGAGCATGCAAAATCACACACTACCACATGTTGGGTCCAGAAGTACAACTCCATAGGCCAGCAGTATTCTTCACAAGGTATGGAAAGGTAAGAATGTTCCCCCTTTTCTCAAAACCTTTGCATGGCATCTTATCAGAATGGCTCTTGCCACAACTGAAAGAGCTAGCAGATTTATCACTCACATTGATAAACATTGTGCCTCCTGTGGTGCTATATAAAATGATGCTCACCTCTTCTTCTTATGTCAATTACCTCAACAAGTTTGGTCCAACTTTAACTCTCCTTTGGCCATTCACCTGAATAATCCTGATCTGGATGCTGTCCAACATATCATTCCCCATCTGTTTACCACTAATACTACTGAAGAAAATTTAATTAACACTTTCATGCTTCTTTGGTACATCTGGAAAGCTAGAAATGATCACCATTTCCAAAGGAAAAGTTGGACTTCTTTGCAGGTACAACAAGCTGCTGCTCACTCCAAACCCACATATCTGGCTGGGAACAACACAAAAGAACTACAGCTGACCATAATACCTCCAATGCTAATCCTAACCCTCAGGATCACGATATGTTCCTGGTGTCCAATCCTTCTCATTTGCAGGGCTTCAGATGCTACTCGGATGCATCCCTTCTTCGAGATCATGCAAGTCTTGCTGACAGGAAAGCCGGTTTGGGTGTTTTCATCATCAACACAGATGTGTCCCCGCCGATCAGCATCTTCATCAAAGCCTTCATGCGTTGTGCTTCATCGGTTCTCATCGCTGAATCTGCAGCCCTTGCTCTGGCGGCCAATGTTGTCCAAAACATGCAACTGACCTATACCTGAGCATTTTTAGCCCGGCCTCGGCCCGAACCCGGCCCGCCCACGGACCTTACTGGATGGGTGTGGGCACAGATCTTGTAGCCCGAGAAAAAAATATTGGCCCGCGCCCGACCCGAAATGTTGTTTTTAACTATTTTACACTATAAAATGCACAGGCGGCCCGCCCAAGCCCGGGCCCGGCCCGAAAATTGAGGCCCGATGGCCCAGTGGACGGTCATGGACAGGATTTTCTCGACCAGAAATAACCGGGTTTTTTTCAGCCCGGCCCGAAAAATACTCAGGTCTAAACTGACCAATGCTCACCTTCTTGTTGACAATCAAACTCTTGTCAACAACATCAATGGTCTTGATCACTTCAATCCCCCGGATTGGAGAATCACACTATTTACTTAATCTGTCAAAAATATACTTGCAGGTACCTCATTAGTGTTGCATAGAGTTCCAAGAGATCACAATCACATGACTGATTCTTTAGCAAAACAAAGTTTCTTTTTGTCACCAAACAATCAGTTAGCTTATTCAGGATTATGTGTTAATCCTCTTCATGCTCAAGGGTTCCCCTTCGTACAGGCACTCCACTTTGTAACCATCACTGATGTAATGGTTCTAGCAGGTTCATGCTGCTAATGAATGAATGAAATGTTTGTTGTAAACACCCCTTCCACCCCCTCCCCCCCACCCACCCACCCACCCACACACTTTTCAGCGTAATTCATGTCTTCCATGAGAATTTCGTATGTTAAGCTTTCACGGAAGGTAATGGTATGTAGTGGGGATGTATATGGAATAATACATCTTATATACTCCCTCCGTTCTAAATTACTTGTTGTTTTAACTTTTCTAGATACATTTTTTTTATTATGTATCTAGACATAAATATATATCTAAGTGCATAATAAATAAATGTATATCTAGAAAAGTTAAAATGACAAATAATTTGAGAGTGAAGGAGTATGTTTTTACTAAGTTGGACGAGAGATAAGAGAAGCGAGCTGCAATCTGCAATATGACTTGAGTAATTTTGGTGATTTGGTGAGAAAATGAGATGGAACGTCGGAACGAGATAAAAAGCAGCAACCGGCTTTAAGTCCGCACGTGTGGTGGTTGTGATTCCAGCAAAGGTTCGTGGAAGATGGCTTGGTGGAAATTACGAAACGAAGGCTCAATATGTCTCACGAATTTTTCTGAAATTATGAAATGTGTTTTATTATTAAGTTATGTATTTAATACTCTTAATTATCATGAGAATATTTGATGTGATGGGCGAATAGTAGAAATTTGGCGATCTAAACAAGGCCTTAAGTTGATGAGAGGTCATGCAATTAGCTTGCTTCACACATGTTCCTGAAAAGAAAATTATGCTTTGCACACGTTGTTTTTCCGAATAATTGCACACAAAATACTTTTGAGGATAAAATGGGTGTATTTTTGAGTTTGAAGAGTACTTATAAAAATTGTCCGATGAGAAAAATGCGTGCAATTTATTTACTTATGCTTGAACACAAAGTTGTTAAAATGAATAAAGTTGCAATCATACGTGGCACTAGTATTAAGAATAATCCTTCCTCTAATTAAGAACACGTAGCCAAATATAATACCCCCCTAGTGTACTGCGGTATCTTATTTTATTACTGATACTGAACTCCAGCTGCCAAAAGAATCATGATTTTTACCTCCTTTTGGCTAGAGAATCAAAACGGTGGAGAAGAAAGGCGCTCAAAATCTGCGGCTACCTTGTAGTTTAATCTGTACTCCGTAGGCATAGATCCAAGGGGAGAGAGATCTGAGTTTACAACTCCTAGGCCTGCTTCAGGCCATCGTCTCATATCAAATCCCTCAGATCTCCCACTGCAACTCACACACGGAGACCAAGAAAAGCACAATCCCATCCATCGTCTGATCTGCATGCCCATCCCCGCCGCATCCCTCTTCGGCTCTTCCCTCCCCTCCCCGGAATCCCTTCACAAGCCACAACCCTAGCTCCACTCTAGTCTCTATAAATAGCGCGCCCCCTGTAAAGGAGCTCATCTGGCCTTATTGCAGTGAGCGAGAGCAATCTGTGGATCGATCGATGCACAGTTCGGAGAGCAAGAGTGCATAAGTCTAGTCATGTGTGCTTATCAAAGGGGTGCTTACTGAGAGTTCCTTGGCATTCTGTCCACCTCCTCTCGATCTGCAAGCAGAAAGTCTCAAATCTGCTGTTTTTTTTTGGAGGTGGGCATACTGCCAATGGAGCTGTGTAGGCCTCCCTTTGTAAAGCCCGCATGACACAAATCAGAGTTTCCTCCTTAGATTTGATCATCACTTGTGTCAGAAACGCCTTCATTAACCTTGTTTTGCTGCCTTTTCTTGCGTGTTCATTTGCTGGGACTTTTGATGTGTCCTCTTGTTTTCTTGGTCTGAGTTACGTTCATCATGGTCCATGATATGCTTTTGGGGAAAGTTTCGGTGGGAGCTAGCTACATATGGTAGCTCCGTTGACAACCTAATTTAGTCTGCTTCCTTGAGCCCCCGCCGGCCATGGTGTTGGGGAAGTGAAGATGGCGTTACCCCTTCCTCATGCCATTCTTTCGGATCCGTCGTTTTTGCCACTGATAATTTTGGACAAGTTATTCGGAAGTCTGACCACGTAGTTCTTGCTTTATTGCTTCGCATGCAGGCCTGTTCTTTGATCTTTGATGAGGGTCACCTCTGAAACATCTGAATATGAGGCCAGGTCCGCAAAGAGAAGCTCATCATGTAAGTGTACACAACCATGATTGTTTGCTAGTATTTGATGTATTGGTCAAGATCATACCACAATACTCGCATACAAAAATGTTTCAGAGCTTAGCTAGGGTTTTGTGCCAGTGACTGGTGATGGTCATCATGAGATGTGTCATTCTTTTCCTTGATTATCATTTCTCCTACCTGTGCATCTTCTCCTTGTTTTTCTTTTTGTTTGTTCCAATAAACTTTTGTATGAATGCATGAGCCCAAGTTGGAGGTATACAGAAATTTTCATGCCCATCATGATTTCACCCGCAGACCTCCCTGACCCTGAGATCCAGCGACCTGTACAGTCTGTGACCGAGAGGGATATCTTTCAATAACTGGTGGTACAAAGCCTGCTTCTCCTTCCATTTCGTCTTGTAGTTTCAGTCTCGTCATTACAAGCATGGAAAATACAGTGGCCCATGTTTGACTGCTTGTTATACGTATGTTGTTTTACTTGTTTGCACCAAGGATGATCAAATGCTTGAAAAAGAATATGATGTCTTGTTTCCAGAAACCAAAGAAAGATAGTAGTACTGACCATAAGTTAAGGTCTTATCATCATGTTTGTATGGAGAATCGCAGTGAGCATATACTTTAAAAAATAGCATTCGACATTGATCTGATACAGATCTATGATATTTAGGTAAAAAACGTTCGCATTGTGGTCATTTGGCTACATCCTAACTATTCTACAATCAATACCTACTAGTATTTAGAAAAAGGTCAACACTAATGATACCTCTCCAAAAATAGCAGAAAAGCTCTATTTTTCTTTCTGGCTAGGCACTACATTTTTCATTGTTTGTGTCATTGTGTGGTACATTTTGGCTCGTCTGTTTTTGGGGATAATGTTTCTAAGAATGCTAATAATCATGTTTTTAATTTATTGGTCTTCTCCGGGATGCAAAACTGTATGATAAATTTATTTTTATTGGACTCATGCTTGCTTGCTTTGTGAATTAATTGTATTAGCTGCATATGACGAAATATATGTGGGTTAGAGGTTTGATTCTTCTACTATGTGTTCCTTGTGTGCTCTTAAACTAACCTGTGACATGCATCCCTGATTCCTCTGTACTCCTTCCGTCCCAGAACGAATGGACTCCTTCCGTCCCAAAATGAATGTTTTTTTTTATTTTTAGACATTGTGGATGAATGAAAAAGATTCATGTATCCTTAGTTAGTTCGGTTTGCACATTTAAAAATGAAGAAAATATGTTTCTATTTAATCATGCAAGCATAAGATTTAAATTCTAAAACATTATTCTCTCTTGAAGAAATTTTGAATGTCAAAACATTATTTTTTGGGGGACGGAGGTAGTATGTACAAGTAGTTAATATATTTTTATGCCTAAAATGTTGTGTTTAGTTAAACTAGTGAAAATTCTAGATGACTTTGATTTTGAAATGTAGGGTGTGTGGTTTTTTTCTATTGCCTACATCAGGTTTGTGTCCTAAATCCTGATTAATGCATGTTCATATGATGTTGAATCATCAATATTCTATGTCTTTTTTGGGAAATTGCCTTAGTGTTTTGGTGCATCGCCAATACTAATGAAGTTTCTAGTATATGATGATAAAGGGCGCATGCCCGAATGGTATTGTGATGTTCGTGTATCAACAAACTGTGTTTTCTACTGTACTGGATATGGATCGAGTAATTAAGGCGGCTGCTTATTCAGGTCAGTTTGTTTCTGAAGGTCATGTTGGATGCTTAATTATTCAGTTTGTTTCTGATGGAGATTAACCCAATGAGAAAAAACAAATTTGGCACCTGCATTTTTATCCTCCATTTTTGGGTACTTTGTAACTCACACTATGAGTCTATGAGTGACCAGTGTTATCAGGAATTCAGATAGCCACTATTCATCCATCACATGAAGTTGCATCTTCTCTCTATACACACGGTCTAATGCACCAATTTTTCACAACTTCTCATACAAAAGCACTATTTCAGCACTATTCGTACGTGCAATTGTTTCAATCTAAATAGGCCAAATTGCTTCTAGTTGTTGTATTATTCGCTAGCTAGGAAATAAGAAGAACAATGCCCAAACAATCTGGCCCGACTAGTATGATAATGAAATTCAGTTTGCACACAAATTAGCAACGGCAGGCAGGAAATAAATAAATAAGATAAAAATTCATCTTATACCTGCGCCTGATGTCAAGGGTCTGCATTCTATGGCAGGTTTTCTGAAATGCGAAGTGATGTGTGCATTATATGGCAGAATTGCAGATGTGATATCTTTGGACGATCTTTCATGTCAAGCATGAAGCATGCATCGAGTAGGGTGATGATCAGGGCGCCATGGGAATCAAAATCATTATGGACACGGGCGCACGGCCAAGATTGAACAGCTGCACAGCTAATAATGAAAGACTGACGCCTTTCGTTCTTTGCTGTATACAGTACAGTGGAGTGTATACTCCGCTCTCTGTAGAGGTCCAAGCCTGTACAGTACTTGTACGTTTAGAGGTCCAAGCCTCCACTACTACGCGGCAGTACAACCCTGCGGGGTCTAGATGTCTATCACGCGAATGCTTGCTCAGAATTTGGGGAGCAAAAGATTTGGGCGCCGTTCCGTCAAGGTGTCCACAACAGCGAGAGCTGTCTGGTAAGGAAAAGCCAGCAGCAGCCTTGTTCATCCATCACAAGCGGCCATGGATCGGAGACCTGCCCTGCCGCGCGCGCACAGAAATGCTTGCGCAAACCACACAAACGAGTCTGCGACGGCACAAGGGGTCAGCTCATATCACACCAAAAGATCTCCCTGATGATGGCCGGGGGATCTCACGCCCCCGAACAAGGCAACCGGCCGGCCGGAGCACGAGAGGGTGGAGCGTACTGTGGCGGCACCGAGCGGGCTGGGCGGCCGTGCCCGTGCCCGTGCGTGATCAATGCCGTCCGCGGGGTGCGGATCCGGAGCCCAGCCGCTGCATGCGCCATCATGCCGTTTGCCTTGCCCTGCCTGTCGCTTTGATCTGCAATGGCTCGTCTGTGCTGTTGCTGCTGGCGCTGTGCTGCGGCAAGCAGCTCTGCGCGCAGCTGCAGTAGTGCAGCCGCAGTGAACTACAGTTTGCGCGCGGGGCGCCTGCTGTGCTGTGCACCACCACTACTGCGGTCTGCGGAGATTGGAGCTTTTCTCGGTGGAAAAAAGCTGAAAGGTTCGTGCGGACTTCTGGATGTTCTTGGCTAGTAGTCGATCTTGGCACTCGACAGGTTGACATATGCAATCGCAGCGGATCGGAGGAGCAAATTTCGTCTGCGTGATATGGGTGCAAGTGCAACACAACTTTTCCTTTTCGGATTCCAGATCAGGTGGATCGTATGCCCATCTTTTGCTCTGACCACGAACCTGAACCACGTCCAAAAGGTAGGATTAACCAGAACGATTGTTTCGATTCAAATTTGACAAGGACGCATCCATGCACCCTTTTGCGTGTGACAAGAACTTGTGGAAAAAGGGTGTAAACTAATACTCCCTCCATTCCAAATTATTAGCCATTTTTGCTTGTATGCATCTAAATATAGTATATATCTAGATATATACAAAACAATTGTATGAGCCAAAAAAGCTAAAACGCCATTAATTTGAACCGGGAGTAGAATATTAGGAAATTCGGTGGTAAATGGTGACATTTCAAAAAAGAGAGTGACTATGAAGGTGGAGGCGGTATTAGTTCAATGCCATCTGAATTCTTTTAAAAAAACAACTGTACCGGGATCGGCATTAGTTTAAATCACAGCATTCATACTTTTTTTCGATACAAAATTTGCCGTCAGCGGTTTCCGATCAACTACATTTTCTTATCTGGGCTCCATATGCGGTGCATTTTTCTAGGATGGGTCAGTCCATCATATGTAGCTGGGTGATCCCGGAAATCCTATATATTTTCCGCATGACGGAAACGTAAACATCAATAACTCATCAGAAACCCAATAGCTGGCCCAATATGGCCCACAACTCCTTTGTTCCTCCCCATTCTCATCTTCCTCCCTTGACACCATCTCACCCTCCTCCGCCGCGGTGCTGCCAGCCCCGCTTCCCCGCACGCCGCTGTTGGGCTCGCACGCCTGCGGCTGCCCCCTGCCTCACGCGCAACCACGGCGGCCCCTGTGCCCCGCGCGCCGCCGCCGCCAACAGGCAACAACCAAAAGTGGAGGAGAAAGAAAAAAACAAAAGAAAAATGTTGAAATTTTTTGTCCAAAAATGTTGAAACATTTTGAAAAAAAATATCAAAAATGTAGATTAACATTTTCACGAAAAAATTTGGTGAAAATGTTTTGGAAAAATATTGGATCCAACGTTTTCTCTTAACACATGTTGGTGCAACTCTTTTCAGAAAATGTTGTTCAATTTTTTATGAAAAAAGTTGACTCAACTTTTTGTTTGAAAATATTGTGATACTTTAAATGAACTTTAAATAATGTGATACTTTAAATAATAACTAGCAAATTTAAATGAACTTTGGTGGACTGGAAGTATAAATTTTTATCCAACTTTCCGTAGGCACATAAAGGGGGTTGCTAATTAGCGAACGCACGCCTGCAACGTTCGATTTCTAGACATCTCCTTTCCACTTCGCCACTTTCCTTTTTAGGAAAGATGAAAATTCCGTAACTTTTCTTTTTTGAAATATCATAACTTATACATATAATTTTGATGCATAACTTCGAACTATAAATTTTTATCAGATAATTTTTAAGCATAAATTTGTCACTAGCTCGTGTGCAGAACTTATGCATACAACTTGTATGCACAATTTTTTTTTAAAAAAATAGCTTATACGCCAACTTTTTTCAAACATTAGTTTTATCTTTTTATTTTTGAAACTTATACACACAACTTCGACGCATAATTGCGTAATATAAATTTTTGTTAGATAATTTTTAATCATAAATTTGATGACGCGCATAACTTATACGTACAAATTGTATGTACAAATGTATGAAGAATAACTTATGTGTATAATTTTTTCTCTACGACGAGTTGTGCGTATAACTTTTTTTTGTAAGTGACGAGTTGTACGCATAATTTTTTCTGTACCGACGAATTATACGCATAACTTATGCTAACTTAGACAGAAGAAAAATTGTGTTTGATGAAGAAAAAAAGAAAAAAAGAAACATGTGAGGGTGGGGGACCCCTCACGTGGTAGCGCAGGTCTCCCCGGACGGACCGCACGCGCGGAGCGCACACCCGCGGTTCTGGTTTCTCGCACATAAAGCTTGCTGGGCAAGGACTCTCGAAATTGTTAGTTAAAGCCCAGCTGATATTTAGTACTAGGCCCATTTATCGACCGGGTCGTGAAATACCGATTTTTTATATTTTTTTTAAATTTCAATTTGCAAATTTGTACCACTGTTTTGAAATTTATCAAAACTATACCACCAACGCCGTGGCTCACGACGGTTAGGCCCAACCGCCGTGACCCACGGCGGCAGGTCGTCCAAGCGCCGTAGCCCACGGCGGTAGGGCTACCGCCAACGGTCGGGTGTTGGCTGTGGGCCTGCGGCAACTTACCGCCGTGCGCCACGGCGGTAGGTCCTAACCACCGTGGCGGACAGCGGCTGGCGCCCCTATATAAAGGGCGACGGCGGCCGCCGTACGCCCCCACCCCCTACCGCCGCGGCCTCCACTCTCTCAGCCTCCTCTCTCTCAGGTAAATTTTCTTTCTTTTATTTAATTAGTTTAATTAGTTTAGAATAATGTAATTAGTGTAGGAAATTAGTTTTTAGTTTTGAAAATTTAGAAATTAGTTTATAAAATTTAGAAATTAGTTTAGGAAATTAGAAATTGGTTTAGGAAATTTAGAAAAAATAGTTATTTGTTTCTAGAAAATAGTATAGAAATTTAGGAAATTACTTTATCAGGTTTAGAAAATGTAGAAAAATAGTTTTCCTGTTCTAGAAATTATAGAAAATTACTTTATCATGTTTAGAAATTATAAAAAAATATTTTCTCTGTTTTAGGAAATGTAAAAAATGTAGAAAAATTGTTTACCTCTTGTAAAAATTATAGAAAATTACTTTATGTAGTTTAGAAACTGGAGAAAATTACTTTATCTATTTTAGAAAATGTAGAAAAATAGTTTCTATGTTCAAGAAATTGTACAAAATTATTTTATCTTGTTTAGAAATTCTAGAAAATTATTTTATCTGTTATAGAAAATGTAGAAATTGTAGAAAAATAGTTTCCATGTTCTAGAAATTGTAGAAAACTATTTTATCTTGTTTAGAAATTCTAGAAAATTACTTTATCTATTCTAAAAAATGTAAAAAATTACTTTATCTAGTTTAGAAATTGTAGAAAATTATTTTATCTGTTCTAGAGAATGTAGAAAATGCACAAAAATAGTTTCCATGTTTTAGAAATTCTAGAAAATTACTTTATCTTGTTTAGAAATTGTAGAAAATTACTTTATCTGTTCTAGAAAATGTAGAAAATTACTTTATCTTATCTATAAATTGTAAAAAATTACTTTATCTTGTTTAGAAAATTTAGAAATTACGTTATCTGATTTTTTTAATTGTTAATTTAATTTTTGTATGCAGCTGCAGCTATGGATCAGGCTCAGAATCAGGGTCGGACTGAGTCTCAGTCTCGGGCTATTGTTCATTTAATTTACCTTATTTGTTTCAGGCTACGCGCTGCAGGACTACTGCCTGTAGAGCGGTTAGTCGAGGGGGACCGGCTGCGGGACGCGATTCCTCGGAAGGATCGCATGACACGGTTCCAGTTCGATTTCTCCCTCCTCTACGCGCTTCTGGACCACTGGAGGCCGGAGACCCACACGTTCCACTTCACCGTCGGCGAGCTGACGGTGACTCTTCAGGACATGTCCCTGTTGATGGGCCTTCCTTGTGAGGGCGAGCCGATGGGGCCTGTGGACATCTCGGCTGACTGGCGTACTGAGTTCCTTGCTCGGTTCGCGAACGTTCCTCGGAACGAACGCGCTCCCGCCCCGTACTAGGAGTTCACAAACTCTCACGGACCCACCTTGACCTAGTTGCACCAGTTCAGCGTACGTACCTTGACCTTATATTTTTCTTCGTTTTTGAATATATGGAGACAATGTAACTGACGTTTGATTTTGTTTGTGTAGGCTGATTACCTACCAGATGAGGCCGAGGCTGAGACAGTTGGTTCTTCGAGACGTACCTGTTGTAACTGTTTGGGTTCGTGTTGTTCTGCAGTTCGCAGGGAGACGCGGTGTCGAGGTACTTGCTCCCCCACGCTCGGAGGATCGCCGACGCGCCCTTGGACGCGGTGCCCCAGATCAGTTGGGGCAACGCTGTTCTTGCCTGCACGTACAGGGGCCTATGCTCGGCGTTGTTGAAGGGTCGTTCTGACCAGGCGATCCTTCTCGGTTGTCCTCCTCTTCTTCAGCTCTGGTGCCACGAGCGGTTTCTGATTGGTCGACCCTGCGTCTCCCATGAGCCGTACGAGCCCCTGCCAGAGGGCCATGACCCCAGCGACCGTTTCACCATGGGATCGCTCTGGTGCCTGCAGACGGTAATTTCTTAATTTTCACTTTTAATTTGTCTCTCCATTTTGTTTAGTTTGGTCAATTCACATTTCGTTTGTCTGCAGGCCTCGTACGCTCACGAGCAGACGAAGAGGGCGTACAAGAGCTTCCTTGGACAGTTCGACTCTCTGACAGACGCGGACGTCAGGTGGACGCCATACTCAGAGGCGGCTATTGCGGCCCGCGCACCACAGGGCCTCTCGTCTTTTTGCTTCCGAGACCAGCACTACTGGAAGGTGAAGATGTCGTTGGTGTTCGACATGTACGTGGAGGAGTACGCCGTCCACAGGGTGATGAGGCAGTTCGGCCTGTACCAGGAGTCGCCTCTGCCTGTGGTGCACACTGTTCCTTAGGACGCCCATAGGTGAGTTCTTGTTAATTTCTAAATTTAATTCCACGTTCAAAGATTGAGCCGCTGACGAATATGTTTAATTTGTGGTAGGTGGTCTCGGAGGGGAGTTCCGGGGCGTGTTTCTTGGGTTTAGAGGGTGCAGCCGTACGTGGACGTTTGGGCTACCGCGACGGAGAACGTCATCACCGAGGACCGACCCCACGACGACACGGTGTGGGAGGCGTACATCCAGTGGTACACTCCGAGGACTCGGACGCGTGTGATGTACGTTCCACCACAGCCACCAGCGCCAGTTCCGGACGCGGCGAGGGTGATCGTTCCTGCTGTCACCTACCCGGTGCGACGGGATCAGCACTACGACTCGGTGGTAAGTTTGAAAATGCAACTAATTATTCTTATGGTACTAAACATTGTAATATTTACTAATAATTTCTTTTGTAGTACGACGTGATTGCGGGCATGTCGCATATTCTAGCGGAGTCGAGAGCGAGGCTGCACCTCATGACACCAGGATATCGAGCAGACGTGGGAGAGGATGCAGGGCATCACCACGAGGTTCATTACCGCGGTCAACTACCGTGATAACCCGGCTCTACCACTGTTTCCACGGTACCCCCAGTCGTCCTCCAGCTCCGCCTCGACTGGTCGCTCGTACTAAGCACCGTCATCCTCGTCACGGCCACCCTTCCCGGCCACTTTCTACGCGTCGCGCCCTCCGGTGCATCCTTCCCCCTGGAGGATGCATTAGGGGGACCAGTTCTCAGACTAGCAGTAGCAGCACCAGCACCACGAGGACCTACAACAGCACCAGCACGAGCACCACTAGTAGTTCCACCAGCAGTTGTTCCTTCCTCGTCCACTGGCGCTGCTCTTCACACAGGTAATGACCACAATTATATCTCTAACTATATACAAATACAAAAATCTATTAATTATGATTCGTGATTTAATAATGCTATTTGTTCCAGATTACGTTGGCACCAGCGACCCTTCTGACTCCACCCTAGACGACCAGACGGGTGGGTTCGATGACTTCGACCTGGACGACTTCGACTTCTTGCAGGGTGTGTCGACACAGGAGGAGCTCAGAGGGTCACTGCTAGGAGGCGCACCAGCCACGTGGACACAGGAGGGAGAATGCACACAGCCAGGAGGGTCGCAACTACCAGGCGCGCGATCCACAGGCACACAGGCGAGCGGAGGGACGCACCCGTCTCCAAGAAGGTTGCCAGGGTCATCCCACTAGGTTGCAGGGTCGTTGGCGGCGATGGCGACACCGGATGCCGCTGCTGATGCTAGGCGTCGGCAGATCCACCCACGTGACCCGTTGACGTACCCTCGCGACCAGACGCGGGCCACAGCGCGAGCAGACAGGCTGCACCACAAGAAGAGGCGTTGCTAGATTAGGTTGCATATTGTTGAGACAGCAGCACTCTTATTTGTGATGATGACTACCTTTTATTATGTCACTTTGCTTTTCGTTATTACCAGCTTGTTTTCTTTGTCATAAAGTTAAAATAAATCATTAAGTTAAAAAAATACTTGCGACCGCCGTCGGTCACGGCGGTAGGTTCCAACCGCCGTGGCAGACGGCGGCTGCCGCGCTTATATGAAGGGCGACGGCAGTAGCCGTCCCGCCCTACCCTACTGCCGCCTCCCTCTCCCCACGGGCTGCTACTCCCTCTTAGGTAAGTTTCCTCTCTTTATTTATTTTATGTAATTAGTTAAATTAGTTTAGAATAGTGTAATTAGTTTAGATATTTTGTAATAGTAACTAGAGATGTCTACTGCTGCTGCCGGAGGGGGTGAGGATGGTAATGGTGGTGGTGATCGTGATTCCTCACACCACAAGGGGAAAACACTAATGCAGCACGTGATCCAAAGAAAATGAGCACGTTGGGAAGAGGTATGCTTCGTTATTTGCAAGGAAAAACTGCAGATGCCATTTGTCGGGGCTCTCTACCACCGGTAGTAAATCTGTAACGGATCGTGTGTCGGACCCGGATGGATGGCACGAAAGACACGAGTGTTTATACTGGTTCGGGCCTCCGGAGAGTAATACCCTACGTCCAGTTCCGAGTAGTCGTGTTCTTATGCCAGGGATGTCTGTAGTAGGGGTTACAAACTACGTGATCGGTCAGCCCCTCAAACGCTTGCACTCCTCTCCTTTTATAGACGCAAGGGTGAGGGGCAAAGAGGGAAAACAAAAAAGAGCTACAGTGTACGGTATCGAGAGGTCTTTTCCGTCGTTGATGTCCGTCAGGAGACATTGAAGGGCGCTGAGCTGTGGTGGCGTTGGAGACCGTCGCGTGTGCTGGTGATACTGTACTTCCCGGGTACTTGGCGCCTCCTCCGAGTAGTTCACTTGATGACTCAGCCCTCTTGTGTGTTGCTTAGGCCCGCCACGTTACGACCTAAGTGTTGGTAGGCGCCGCCCGTAGACGGTAATTGAGTGCCTGCTCTGACGGGGTGGCGTGCAGCTGGTGTTGGATGTGACGGCATGTTGGAGGCCGTGAGGGTGCACTGTGCAGCATTACGGCCCCTGTCAGAACAGGCCGCCCTCGCGCCCCGCCAGCTGTGGTCTTTGCATGGCGTGGAAAACTGGTGCCGCGCGTGTCGTTGCGGGGAAGCCCGAGAGTTGGGGCGGCGCCACGTTCGTGTGCGGCCCCTGATCCGCGCTCCGACTTCCACGTGTGGGCCCCCGTCCTAGTCGGAGACGGAGGCTACTCGTGCGAACGAGTAGTCGGAGGCGAGACAGAGTGTACTCGTGCGAGGCGGAAGGTACTCGGAGACGAGGTGGAGGGTACTCGGAGGTGGAGAAGTCTTGTCAGTGAGGGTCTTGACGAAGATCTGCATCCCTCCCTGTCCTGGATCTTAGCCTTGACGTTGTCAATGGTGTTCGAAGACTCCATCTCAAGGGTGATTATCCTGCCGCTTAGGGGGCCCTAATCCAGGCCCTCGTCACCATTGCAAGAGGAGAGGAACCTCATTGGGATGCTCTTTATGCTCCACGAGACATGCATCATTATTTGCAAGGAAAAACTGCAGATGCCATTGCAAGAGGAGAGGAACCTCCTTGGGGTGGTCTTTATGCTCCACCAGCAGACCCGTGTGTTGCTAATCCACCAACTATAAAAACTTCTAAGAAAGCTAAACATTCGTCGTCACATCGCAAGAATGGCCGAAGTTTGTCATTTTATATGATGTTGTAGTCTTTCCTGCAGTGTTGTAATATTGAACTACTATTTTATTTGAATCATGGTACAGTAATATTTGAACTGGATCTTATTGTGATTGTGTTGTTAATAATTAAACCAATATTCCTCAATTTCTTTTTTTACTTTCATAAAGTAAAAAAAATTAAATGACCCTAACCGCAGTACGTCACGGCGGCTAGGCCTAACCGCCGTGGCCCACGGCGGTTAGACCTAGCCGCCGTGGAGTCCCCCCAACCGCCGTGAACGTCCTCCAACCGCCACACCCCACGGCGGTTGTAGGCCAACCGCCATGGCGTACGGCGGTTATTCTCCACCGCCGTGGCATACGGCGGTTAGCCTGCAACCGCCGTGGGCCACGGCGGTGGTGGTATAGTTTTGATAAATTTCAAAGCGGTGAGATAAATTTGCAAATTAAAATAAAAAAATATAAAAATAAATTCTGAAATACCAGAGAGAAGGCCCAGTTCGCACTCTGAATTGGTGGGACGTGGGAGCAGGCGAGCAGCAGCCTCCTAGGCTGGCCGAGTCGTGTACAGACTACAGAGTAGGTCGGTTGTTTGTTTAGTCCCACATCGCCTAGGTTAGCAGTGACGCGCCCTCGACGCCCCATAAAGCCAGGCTGCGGGCAATCGCTGAAACTCATCTTTGCGCTTGCGGCAATGACGTTGTTAGTGAGGGTATACCGAACCACGTCAATTGCTGGTTGAAAACTATTTCCAAACCCCCTCCGCGGCCCTACCAGGCCGTGTGAGAATTTCTGGAAGGGCTGCAAGGGACAGAGCTAGCCCAACTGCGATGCGGGGGACCACATAAATCATTATTAGGCCTGGGACGAATACAAACAGAACCTTAGAAAATGATATCATAATGTTACATATATGCATAAAAGAACTGATACATTACAAATTAATGTGTTGGTGGCAGGTTTATAAAAAAAAAACTACAGTGCATTATTGGTCTTACATCCAAAAGAATTCATATTGGAATGCATTGCCAAAATTGTTGGCACTAACAAATTAAACATAATAATGATCTACAAAGTAAAATATGTGTGGCCATCTTCAACATTAAGGGCGTCTTGGTGTTTGGACTGAAAATGCACATTCTGTTGCTCTGGGAGAAGCAAGCCCTCCCACTCCTCTGGATTGCCATCTGCCTGCTTAGTCCACGGGTGCTGGTTGTATCTCCTCATCCTCTCCAGCCTCTCGGCAACTTCCTTCATTGGCAGTCGTTCCTCACCGCTGATGCTAACACATTTCATCACGAGGTCCACAATCTCTTCAAGAATCTCAGCAGCTCCCATCTCACTCCTCACCTGGCTGTCTAGCACCTCTTCATATCGGCCGGCTTTCACCGCAGTTACAAAGCACGACACGAGGCTTTTGTTTTCCTCCGGCCCTGCGAAGTACAGAGCCTTCTTCCCGGTCAGAAGCTCCAGCAGGACGACACCAAAGCTGTAAACATCGCTCTTGTCGGTCAGCTGGCATGTCATAAGATACTCAGGATCTAGGTAACCACAAGTCCCCTGCACCAACGTTGCAATCTCGGCCTCATCATTTGGTGCCAGTTTGGATGTCCCAAAGTCTGAAACTTTGGCTATGAACTTGTCATCAAGCAGGATATTTGCCGTCTTGACATCTCCGTGGAGTATCGGTGGTGAAGCCGACGAGTGCATGTATGCGAGGGCCTCCGCAGACTCTGCGGCTATCCGAAGACGGGTGTCCAAGGTGATATCCGCATTGGCATCCTTGTTGTGGTGGATGTAGTGGTAAAGAGTGCCGTTGGAGACGAACTCGTACACTAGCATGGGCACCTCGACCTCGAGGCAGCACCCGAGCAGCTTGACGACGTTCCTGTGATTAATCTGGGATAGGATGATCATCTCCCTGGCGAACTCCTCGGTCTCAGCCTTTTCCATCATCTTTGACTTCTTGATGGCCACCACCGTCTTGTCCTCGAGGATGCCCTTGTAGACGATGCCGTGCCCACCGCGGCCGAGGACACGGTCAGTGGCGAAGCCGTCCGTCGCCTTGTCGAGCTCCTCCGTGGAGTATATCTTGAACCCGGTTCCAGCGCCGACGCCAGCCCTGTTGTAGGAGCGCATCTGCTGCTGCAGGAGGACGCCCCCGTTCTGCTCGAAGAACTTGTTCTTGGCTCTGATGAGCTTCCTCTTCTGGAGACCTAGGTAGAGCCAGAAGCACATGATGCCCAAAAAGATGAAGCCGCCGGTGCCGACTCCTACGACATGATCGATGATGGTTAAATAAATACAAGAAGTGGCTAATTAATTTGTTTGTTTCCTGAAGATCATCCAGATTTGTAATACCTGCAGCTAGAGCAAGTGGGAACTTTGGCCGGCAACCATTCAGCTCAAAGGCATTCCCAATTTTCCCCGGAGGACACTGGCAAGTGTAGTTTCCCTGCGTGTTCGTGCAGTCCCCATGGCACCGGTATTCGTCTTTTCGATGGCACTCATCGATGTCTTCCGTTTGCAGAACAGTTTCAGAGAGAAGAACTTGTTAATAAAGGCAGCAAAGCAAATAACAGGTACTTCCACATGAGGAGAAGTGACCTTCCATTAGAGACCCTTTTAGCCCCTAATGGAGTGGGATCTGAGACTTAAAAAAGCTTTAGTCCCGAGTCAAATTGCCACTGTTGCTGGCTGCTCACCGCAGGACCTTGAGTCCCTGTTTGCAATACCAACTGGGACTTAACACCCCCCCCTCCAGTGGCGGAGCTGGTCCAGCCCAGCGACTAAGGCCCAGCCAGCAACAGTGTAGAAAATGGGTCTAATTCTTGTTACAGTAGGTGCTACAGTATACAAAACATGGGCCGGCGACTAGGGCCCAGGCCTGGGCGGCCTGGGCCGCAGCTCCGCCACTGCCCCCCTCCCCCCGCTCTAGTCCCGATTGTAACGGCTAGTGAAACAGGAGACTCTATTGGAGGAATTTAGTCTCGGTTGGTTTAACAAACTAAGACTAAATCTTTAGTCCCAGTTGGAAATTCTAACTAAATTTTTAATCCCGATTGAAAATTCCAGCGGGGACTAAATGATGAACTTTAGTCTCGATTGGTACTTTCAACCGAGTCTAAATGATCATGCTATAAATATCCCCTTCTTCCTCTCCGAACCATGCCCAAGTCATAGTCAAGCCCTTTTGCACAGGAGTCACTAGTCCCTTCTTCCTCTCCGAACTCAAGTCTGAGTCACACTTAGTCTCATTTAGTCACATTAGTTTCCTGGTTGGTTTTTCGAGATTTTTCTCCTTACTAAGTGAGACTAATGTCAGATGTGGAGGAACCAGATCAAGGTGATCAAGGTTGATGGTGTGACAGTGGCCTCACACACTGGCAAAACTGCATTGCTGACCGCCCATCTGAAGATGTTGCTCCGCGAGCCCGCTCCGTCGCCACATGACAGCGGGCTCCCAGAGGTGCTGTACAGTGGCGCGGCGGTGGTTGACTCTGACATGTTGGTTGTGCCATTCACAGTGGAAGAAGCGCACGCTGCAGTGAAGTCCATGAACTGGAATAGCTCGCCGAGCCCTGATGGCTTTGGGCCAAGTTTCTACAAAGCAACTTGGGGGACAGTTGCGCCGGCGGTGATGAGATTTGCATAGGCATTCTACCATGAGATGGCGGACCTGGAGCGAGCCAACATGTACTTCGTCATTATGCTGCCCAAGCACCATGCGGCAGTGCGTCCCGGCGACTTCCGCCCCATCTGTCTACAGAATTACCCCATGAAAATTGTGTCGAAGATGCTGACCACGCGGTTGCAGCGAGAGATTCCCAAACTTATCGACATCGACCAAATGGGGTTTATCAAGGGGCGGTCGATCTTTGAAAACTTCGTCCACGCCATGGACTCGTGCAATGTTGCAACCGCCGCAAACTCCCCACACTGGTGCTCAAGTTAGACTTCGCCAAAGCTTTTGATTCAGTTAAGTGGTCCAGCCTCAATGCCATCATGACTGCGAGGGGTTTCCTAGCCCAGTGGTGCAGTTAGATCACAAATATGCTCGAGACATCCAAGCTGGAAGTACTCGTGAACAGATCACCAGGGCCTTGGTTTGGCTGTGAGTGTGGGCTACGGCAAGGCGATCCTCTGTCGTTGTATCTCTTCCTCCTCGTGGAAGATGTGTTGCAACAAATGATCAAGCAGAGCATATTGACCAGACACCCCACTACGGAAGACCTTTTGGGCCCCGTCTTGCAATATGCGGACGACGCCTTGATACTCGTCAAAGCGGATGTTGCTGATCTGAGTGCTCTGAAAGCAGTGCTCGACCGGTTCTCTGACCTCACCGGACTTCGTATCAACTTCAACAAAAGCACTGTTGTGCCGATGCACATGTCACCGCCGGTTGTAGAAGTGCTGCAAGGAATCCTCAGGTGCCAAGTGGGCGCCTTCCCTCAGACCTACCTAGGCTTGCCGCTGTCGCATGAGAAGCTCAAACTGTCTGCGTTCTCGCTACTGATTGCAAAGGCAGATAAGTATCCGAGTGGGTGGCACGCTTCTTTCCTCAATCCCATTGGCCGGTCTGTGCTCGTCAATGATGTTTTGGACAGGCAGCTAGGCACTGTTTAGTTCATGAAAGTTTTGATGAAAGTGATGAAATTTTTGCATTGGGAAATGTGTTCTGTGAGAGATGGCATGGTCTGCAATGCGAAAATTTTGGGAACTTTGGAGGAACTAAACAGGGCCTAAGGCCCCGTTTAGTTCCGTGAAATTTTGGTGAAAATGGTAAAATTTTTGCATTAGGAAACGTGTTATGTGAGAGGTGGCACGGTCAGCAATGCGAAAATTTTAGGAACTTTTAGGGAACACCATGTTCGTTCTGCTCCTTCCACAAGGTAGCATTGATGCTACTTATCGCAGACGCCGAGCAGTCCTTTGGACCGGCGAGGAACGCGCACACGATGTGCAGTGCCTGGTGGCATGGGAGAATGTGTGTCAGCCGAAAGAACGGGGTGGCTTGGGCCTCAAGAATCTCTCAGTGCAAAACAAATGTCTACTCATGAAGCTGCTACACCGGTTGCACCATCCCAGCGAATCTGCGTGGGCAGCCTGGATCAGAGACAGAGTGAACTTTGCAACAATGGTGGGTGAGGTCGCTAGGACACACTGGCGAGACACAGAGGAACTCCTTCCTCTCTACAAGGCGGTCACTGTCTCTGAAGTCCGCGACTGGTGCTCCACCAGCTTCTGGAGCGACTGTTGGCTCTCTGTGGGCAGGCTCAGCGACGCCTTCCCACTCCACTACAGCCACACGACGTGCCCTGGTGCCATCGTGGCGCAGATCGTCGAGGGCGGCATCAGTGATGCCCTTGTTCCGCGCCTGAGCCGTGACGCTCGGGAAGAGCTACAAAAACTGGATGACCTCCTCGCGGCGGTCACCCTGATAGATGGGGACAATCGCTGGTCGTTGCCGTTCTCTCCCCACGACGAGGTACTGGGCGCTGCCTCGGTATACAAGACGCTGATGGCGGCCACTGGGAACACTCCCTGCCACTATGTGAACTTCGTCTGGAAGAACCGGGCGCCGCCGCGCGTGCAATATAATTCTTTGCCTGGCTGCTCGTGCAAGGCCGCGTCCAATGTGAAGAACATCGTCGACGATGCAATATGTGAACTTTGCAGTGCAGCAGTCGAAGATAGCGACCACATCATCCCGCGGTGTGCTTTCGATGTGCAGGTTTGGGCGGCATTGAGTATCGACATGGCTAGTATCGACGGGCCTGATTGGTTGAAGGCCAAAGTTGCCAAACCAAAGTTTTGGCCATTTTAAATTTTGACCATCAATTCAAAATCTTGACCAATTTTGACAATTCAAATGAACTAAGGTGCACAAGATGAACCTTTTTAGCCACCTATTCATTTAGATTGTTGAAATTGGTCAAGATTTTGAATTGGTGGTCAAAATTTAAAATGGTCAAAACTTTGGTTTGGCAACTTTGGCCTTCAACCAATCAGGCCCGACGTCTCACATCTCTGGGATGCTCCCAGCCCTCCCCAGGTCCCTGCCAAGCACTTCGACAACTTCCTTCTTCTGGTTTCTTGGCACCTGTGGAAACATCGGAATGACGTCATGTTCGAGCGCGAGACTCCATCTCCAACTTGGTTCTAGATCACTTGCAAGCAAGATGCAAGGCTCTGGAGCTGTCGCTGGCCGGTCCATGAACAACGTGTAGCTGATTCCTGGTGTGAAGCTTTTTCTTCAATGTAAAACCTATGTGACCTCTACTTCCTCTCCCCAATTTGTAAAACTCTGGAAACTTTGTACAAGCTATTTTGGCTCGCAACATAAGCCTAATGAAAATTCAGGTGGGGATGCTCCCCCTTGACCATAAAAAAAGACTAATGTCAGATTTTATACTAGTGTTCCCTTTTAAACTCTCGGCTCTTGCTAATGCTAATGGTGAGGCAAATAGACCCATGACCCCCTCCCTCCCGACCCGCCCCCCGCCGCCGGAGCAGGATCTCCCTGCTCCGGGCGCCGCGGCACCCTCCGTCGCTGGATCCGTGACCCCCTCCCCGAGCTCTTTCCATCCGCTCACTCCTCTTCCCTTCTCGTGTCCTCTACAGGGAGATCGACGAGGTGCCCCCATGGTGCTTCTTGAGCTCCAAGAAGCCATGGATGACGACGACCTCCTCGGGGAGGAGATCCTCGACCTCGCCCCCACCTCCGGCGCTCCCTCCTCTGCCGCGCGCGGCCCCCTCCTCCTCACCTCCGGTGCGGTGGAAGGCGGCGCGCCGGGCTCGAGGCGGGTGGCGCCCGTGGCGCCGCCGCTGGCCTTGCGCCCGCCGGCCTCTCCACCGGCCCGCCGCCCGCCGGCCTCACGCCTGCCAGCCCACTGCTGGCCGGCCCCCCGCCAGCCGGCCCTCCGCCAGCCGGCCATCCACACACCGGCCATCCGCCAGCCGGCTCGCCCCCAGCCGGCCTCCCCCTCTGGACCCCCCTGCCGCCGGTCCGGCAGGTGGTGACGGGCCTCGGTCAGTGTGGCAGGCGTGCGATGCGCCGCCGCCGGCCACGCCCCCGCCGAATGCCTCCTCCCCAGCGACACCTAGTGCAGTGCCGCCGGCTGCCCCGTCGCTAGTCGTCTCCTCCCCCTCTGCTTTGCCCGCGTGCTCGGCGGAAGCCTTCGCCGCTCTCGCCGCCGTCCCCGGGCTTTCCACCGCCACGACCGTGGCCCTCGCCGCTGCCGGGCCGGCGCCGTCGCCTCCGCCCTTCGTGTGCTGGAGGCATGCGCGGGGCAGGGGGTGCTGCCGCGGTTGGCGCGGGTGCCGCTACCCTGGCCGCCGGCCGCTCCGGGGTTGGCGGCCCGGCCGTGGACGTGGCGCCGGCCTCTGCTGTGGGACGCCCGGCCGCGGTTCGGCCGGCCCCGGTTGTTGCGGCCCCTGTCTCGACGTCTCGTGGTTTGGGTTGCCTGCCCCCCTCCTCCTCCACCCTCCGTTGGGCACGCCCTCTCGAGCCGGCGGGGGACGACCGTGTTGGGTTCGACTCTCTCCCCTCCGGCCCTCTCCCGCCTCCGGTCGCGCCGGTGGGGATGGTCGAGCCAGACTCAGCGGAGCCAGGCCCCTCCATCCCCTCCGCCCCGGGAGCTTTGGGACCTTGAGGCCCCGGGCTCTTCCGCCTCAGGCTCGTCCTCCCTGGTACTGCGTGGTCGCTCCCCCTCTCCCACCTTCTCCGAGCAGGTGCGGGCGACTGACATCCCGGTGCCTGGGCGTACCCCCTCCCCGCCTCCGCACCCGTCTCGGTCACTCCTCCGTGGTCACCCCTCCCCGGTCGCCTCTGCCGCCGCTGATCTTTCGTCGACAGCCGCTCCGCAGCTCGTGGTCGCTTCCGCCAGGGGGATCCTCGGCAAGCGGCCGCTGTCCCCACCTCCACCGCCTCCGCCTCCTCCGCATTGCCGCGCCGGGGGCGGCCGCGCTGGCCGTCCCGCTGGGCCGCCCGCGGCTGTGCCTCACCGCGCGGGGGGGGGGGGCAGCCGTGGGGCCGCCACCTCCTACCGACGGGCACGCCCGGGGTCCCCGGGTGGACGCTGACAGCTTCGTCGAGGTTCGGTCGCGTAAGCAGCTGCGTGAGGAGCGGTCGCCACCACCACTGCCACCTCCACCCCCGTCCTCCGTCCCCACGAATTTGGTGGGGAAATGCTTCAACTGCTTTGGGAAAGATCACATCGCCATCGCTTGCCCCCACGCTCCGTGCTGCTTCTGGTGCCACCAGCTCGGCCACCACAAGAGCTCGTGTTGGCGCCCGAAGGTTTACTTGGGGACAATGGAGGGCGCCCACCCAGGTCCGGGAGGTCGCACCTCCTCCCCACCTCTGGTCGCCTCGCGCCCTGCTGACCGCTCCTCGCCACCCCCTCTGGCTGCGCAGGGGAGGGACGCCCGGTCACCTCCGCCTCTGCCGCCTCTGCCTAGGCGGGAGGCGCGGCAGCCGCTGCCTCCGGAGCTCTGGTGGCGCCCTGCTCCGGCGGCCCGCGACCCTCCGCCACCGCCGGAGGGTTGTCGTCGTCCACCTCCGGCGGCCCGCGACGCCCCCCTCCGCCACTGCTGGCAGGCCGCGGGCGTGCCCCTCCCCTCTGTGGCGTGCCGTGACGCAGCTCCTGGGGGTGGCGCACCGCCACCACCGCCTCGTCGCTCTGCGGGCGAGGTGGCCCGCGACGCCCCCCCTCCGCCACCGCTGGCGGGCCGCGGGCGTGCCCCCCCTCCGCGGTGCGCCGTTACGTGGCTCCTGGGGGTGGCGCCCGGGCGGGCGAGGTGGCCTGGGGTGCGCTGCCCCCTCCACCGCTTCCCGTTGGCGCCACCGCCGGCCCCCGCGGTCGGTGCCACGGAGCGACGTCCCCCGCCGTCGTCCCCTCCCCCGCCAGTGCCGCTAGGGCACCCCTCGCGTTGTCCGTAGCTCGACGTCTGCATCGTTCCTCGACTCCCTGAGGTCGCTGCGAACGAGGTCGCTCTGGTCGCGATGGTCACGGGCACTCGTCCGTTCGCCTCTACCACGGATGTTGATGCCTATCTCACCGGTCGCTTTGGTGTTCAGCCGGGGTTGTTCATGTCCTACTCCTACCACCCGGACGACTACCTCATTGTCTTCCAGGAATCCTCTGTGATGCTGCGGATTCTTTATGAGCCCATCCCGGACGGGCCCCTTCGCCTCACCTTCCGCTGGTGGAGACGGGAGAACTAGGCGGTCGACGCGCCGATGCGCTACCAGGTGCGGGTAGGCATCAAGGATGTGCATGCGCACCTGTGGATGCGCAGCACGGCGCAAGACGTCCTCGGCTCCTCCTGTGCGGTCATCACTCTGGCTCCTGAGTCCGAGTCGAAGGCCAACCTTAAGGAGCTCTACGTCCTGGCAGGCTGCATCGACCCGGACCTGATCTTGGTGCAGAAGGACATACTGGCACCGATTGAGTTCACTGGGCTGGGCGCTACCCAGCCCTGTCTACGCTACCGGGCGACGATCGACATCGTCGAGATCATCGACACTCTGGCACCCCCGGCTGGCGGTGCTTCCCAGTCGGGGGGCTGGATGGTGGTCCCTCTGGTGCTCCCTCGCAGCCGGGGGTCCTCAGCTTCCGGTGGTGGCACTCCTCCATCGCAGGCCCCGGTGGAGGGACCTCCCCCCTCGTCCGGCTGGCAGTCTGGTCACGCGGCCGGAGGAGGCCAGGGACCCGCGTGCTGGGGTGCCCCCACCTCTGCCCCTCCGCTCGTACCTCCGGCTCCCTCCTTCCCCTACTGGGTGCTGCAGGGCATTCACTGTCCGCTTGTGGTCCCGCCTTGGTCGTCCCGCCTGTCGACCGCTGCTGCGTCGTTCATCGCTAGGGACGCGGCCTCCGCCACTCGGATGGAGCGTCGACCGGCTGCTGAGGTTTGCGCGTCGGCAGTGGCTGTCCCGCTCGCTCAGACCTCCTCGGCCTCCTCTTCGGGTCCGGTCGCGCGGCACCCCCACCCGGTCGAGAGGCCGCGGCGGGAGCACCTTCCTCCCCTCCGTGAGTCAACGCCGCCCAGGGATCTCTCTGACGACCTGATGCTACTTGAGGCGGTACTCTTCGTTGCGCCCTGTGGCTCGCCGCCGCCTCTGGTCGCTTCTCCGGTCACCGCCGTCGCGTGCCGCGAGGCGGACTCCACTTTGGTCGGTCGCTCTCCCGCCTCCGCACGTGTGGTGCCTGTGGCGGACGTCTTCCGCAGGATACTCTCCCCCCTGCCTGCCCCACGGCTGCTGACGTAGGAGGGGCTCGACGAGGGCACTCGGTGTGCCTCCTCCCCGTGGTCGCCCCTTCTTCGTCCCGGTCGCCTTCTTCAGCCCCCTCCGGGTCGTGCTCCACCCCTCCTCGGCACCCTCTCGACGTCTCCCCGGTGCACGCGGAGCTGCCGCCTTCCTCCTCACCGCCAGGTCGTGCTCCCCTCCCCCCGCACCGGTTGCGGGACCCACCCAGGGCGACCTCCAGTCGCTGGTCGCTGACTTCTGCGCGTCCCTCCAGTGGCCGCCTCCGCCGCCGGTCCTGTGCGCCCCGCGACGTCACAGGGCTAAGGTCTGCCGTCCGCTCGCCACCCTTCGCCGTAGCAGCCGTCCGAACGCGGCTTCGAAGGGCCGGGGCCCGAACCCAGTCACCGCGGGGCAGAACCTGCTCATGCGGAAGTTGGGGGTCGTCGGGCCGCACGAGGTGCCGGACGCTGACGTGTTCCAGTGGTACACCAGGCTCTTCGCGGTGGGCCTATCAGAGGAGCACTGCAGGGCTATCCGAGAGCTCTTCGGTGCTCAGATCGAGGGGTCGTTCCAGTGCTCTGTGCTTGAGGACGACGAGTTCCAGGCGACAGTTCGCGAGCTCTTCCCCGAGGAGTAGCTAGTCGTCGACGCGCAAGCCTGAGTCCGCGTCAGTCGTGTGGTCGTCTCTTTTAGTTGGTTTTAATGGATGTAAACCCAGTAGTTTGGAATGTTCGTGGGCTGAACCAGTGTGCTAGACGCTCGGGGGTCCGCGAGCTGGTAGCTTTTGACCGTGTCTCTCTTCTTTGCTTGCAAGAGACAAAGCTCGCGTCTGTACCCTCCTCCTTTATGCTTGATATGTTAGGTTTGGACTTTGGTAATGTTGCGTTGCCAGCGGTGGGCAGTTGTGGTGGTATCCTGGTCGGTTGGCGCAAGGACACTTGGCTCGTCACCTCCCCAACCCTGGGCACCCACCACATTACGGTGAAGGTCGTGCTGCTTTCTGCATCCTCTCAGTCTTGGTGGCTCTCTTCCGTTTACGACCCACAATCTGATGCGGATAAAGTCTCCTTCCTCACCGAGCTTCGTGCCCTTCATCCTACGCTCTCTAGGCCTTGGGTTCTCTGCGGAGATTTTAACCTCATCTATCAGGCGGCCGACAAAAACAATGGCCGCCTTTCATGTAGAATGATGGGTCGCTTCCGCCGTTTCCTCAACGACCTTGAGCTTGTTGAGCTCCACCTGCAGGGTCGTCTCTTCACTTGGAGCAACGAGAGGTCGCATCCTACACTTGAGCGTATTGACAGAGTCTTTGTCTCCCCGGACTGGGAGCTTCTTTTCCCATCCTCCGCTTTGCACGCGGTCTCTTCCAGATGCTCTGACCATACCCACCTTCTCCTCCTTCTCGACAACGGGATGAACCCCAAGAAACACTTCACCTTCCAGGCCTTCTGGCCTAAGGTGGAGGGTTTCCTGGACGCTGTCAAGGCAGTTTGGTCGGGACCCGCCCTCATGCTGACCCGCTACGTACGATCGATCACCTCCTTCGTGAGACAGTGAAGGTGCTGGTTAAGTGGAGCTCCAAGGCGATTAGGAGCATTCGCTTGCAGATCCAGATTGCCAAGGAGGTCATTTTCCGTCTTAAGGTCACACAGGATTCACGGTCCCTCTCTCCAAAGGAGATTTCTTTACGGCGTTTCCTCAAACTCCGCTACCTAGGGCTAACTTCGCTGCAGCGAACGATCGCTCAGCAAAAGTCTAGCCTTAGGTGGCTCTGCGAGGGGGACGCTAATACTAAGCTTTTCCACCTCCATGCCAACCACCGTAGGAGAAAAAATTTCATCCCCTCCCTTCTGGTCGATGGTCGCCCTGTCTTCCGCGAAGATGAAAAAGCAGCTGCAGCATTTGCTTACTTTGACAAAATCCTTGGCACCAGCCACGAGCGCTCCTGCGTGCTCGACTTCGTGGAGTTGGGCCTCCCGCAGTTGGACCTGGAAGACCTCACCCCTCCCGTTCTCTAGGGCTGAGGTCTGGGAGGTCGTCAGGGATCTTCCTCTGGACAAGGCCCCCGGGCCGGACGGTTTCACGAGTCGCTTCTACAGGTCTTGCTGGTCGATCATTAGGGGTGATGTGCTACGGGTGTTCGACGCTCTCTCTGACTTGGACTTCTGCAGCTTCCACCACCTGAATGACGCTCTCCTCACGCTCATCCCCAAGAAAACGGACCCGGTCGCTCTCTCAGATTATCGCCCCATCAGCCTAATTCATAGCTTTGGGAAGTTTTTTTCCAAAGCGACAGCAAACCGTTTCACCCCTCACCTTCCTTCCCTAATCTCACCTAACCAAAGTGCTTTTATCAAAGGTCGCCTCATTCACGATAACTTCCGCTACGTTCTTGGCACGGTCAGAACACTCTCTAGTCGAAAGCTTCCTAGAATCATGTTCAAGATTGATCTAGCTAAAGCCTTCGACTCGGTCGGGTGGGTTTTTCTTCTCAAGCTCCTTTCGGCAGTCGGCCGCCCACGCAAGTGGACCAATTGGATCTCGATCATTCTTTCCACTGCTAGCACCAATGTTCTGCTGAATGGTGTCCCTGGGCAGCGGATCTGCCATGGTCGCGGCCTGCGCCAAGGAGACCCTCTCTCCCTCATGCTTTTCGTGCTGGTCATGGAATGCTTCCATGCCCTCTTCCGAAAAGCGGAATCCCGCGATCTCCTTCTGACTCTAGGGAGGAACATCCGCTTTCGCGCTTCTCTCTACGCAGATGATGTGGTCGCTTTCTTTTCTCCGGTCGAGCTGGACCTGCGGGTCGTCAAGGCGGTGTTGTCGCTCTTCGAGAGCGCATCTGGCTTGGCAGCCAACTACTCCAAGAGCCAGGTCTACCAAATCAACTACTCCGAGGACCACCTGCCCTTGGTTCGCTCTATCCTATCTTGCACCATCGCCGACTTCCCTTGCACCTACCTTGGGGTACCTCTCTCTATTAGAAGGCTACCCAAAGCTGCCTTGCAGCCACTGGTCGATAAGGTCGCCAGACGCCTGCCTCCCTGGCAGGGCAGGCTGTTGAGCCGCAGTGGTCGGCTCGTCCTCACTAAGTCCACTCTCTCTGCCATCCCGGTGCATATCTCCATGGCGATCTCCATCTCCCCTTGGGCGCTACGCGCGGTCGAAATTCTCATCCACGGCTTCCTCTGGTCTGACACAGAGGTGGCCTCGGGCGGTCGTTGTCTGGTCGCTTGGGTGACTGTCACCTACCCCACTCGCTGCGGAGGTCTCGGACTGCCCAACCTCCGCGCCTTTGGTATGACGCAGCGCCTGCGTTGGCTTTGGCTTGCGCGGACCGACCCGGACCGGACTTGGGCGGCGTTCCGTTTCCCGGTTGACCGGGACTCCCAAGCTTTCTTCGACGCCTTCATCTCTGTTGAGGTGAGGGATGGTGCCCGCGCACTATTCTGGGAGGACAGCTGGATCTCCGGGTGCTCCGTCAAGTCCTTGGCACCCAACCTCTTGGCCGCGCTCTCGCCAAGGGTGCGTCGGTCCCGCACGGTCGCTGAGGCCCTGCAGATCGGGGCGGCAGGGATACGTTGGGTCGCGGACGTCACCCACGGCAGGACTGTGCAGGTGCTTTTGCAGTACCTTACCATCTGGGACCTGATGCAGCAGGTTAGGCTCACAGCTCAGCCTGACAGATTCTTTTGGAAGTGGTCACCTAGCAGAGTTTACTCTTCGGCTTCGGCCTACTCCGCCCTCTTTCTTGGTCGCGTTGAGATCCTCGGAGGACGCCAGATCTGGAAGGTTCATATGCTAGGGAAGTGCAAGTTCTTCGCTTGGCTGGTCTTGCACGGCTGTTGCTGGACCTCTGACCGGCTCCACCGTCACGGGCTCAAGGGTTCGGATGTCTGTGCGCTCTGCGCACAGGATTCCGAAACGCTGGATCACCTGATTGTGGATTGTGTCTTCAGCAGAGAGACCTGGTTCTTGGCACTCAAGCACATTCTCCTCCAGACCCTAGCTCCGGACCGCCCGGTGAGGTTCGCAGAGTGGTGGTGCTCCGCTAGGAAGCAGGTCGCTAAGGTGCGAAGAAAAGGCTTTGACTCCTTCGTCTGGCTGGTCGCTTGGTCGCTGTGGAAGGAGCGGAACAGACGCGTCCACGACAAGGAGGCTCTCATGCCGGTGGCGCTTGTGTCGGTGATTCTGGATGAGGCTAGGTCTTGGGCGCGCGCGGGCTTTCTTCCGCTCGCTCACCTGTTAGGTGTTCGCCCGGTGCGGGCGGTGTAATCATTTGGCTTCGTGCCTGTTTGTAAAAACTGGCAACCTTTTTCTCATATCTTAATGAAATACATGTTTTGCACGTCTTAAAAAAATATTCCCTTTTAAATTGTAAGTTCTTTTAGCTTCCTAATAACTCGGTAACTCCTAAGCTCATTGATATTCCGCATCTAGGCATCCACTATTTATAGACTTATAGAAAAAATTATGAATTTTAAAAAAATCAAAACGACTTGTAATTTGGATTGAGGAAGTACAAGATTCGAGATACCTATACATCCACCTTTGAGGTACGGGTTGCCCTCGTACCCGCTGCGGCAGCTGCACCGGTAACCTTGGCCGTTGGTGGAGTCGACGCACTCGCTGAGGGCGCTCACGCACGCATAGGCCATGGCGTTGCGCTTGGCGGCGGCACAGTCGCCGGCGCTCTGCACGGCCCAGTCGAGCACGAGAGGCACGACGAAGTCGCCGCTCCGGTTGCGGTAGGCAGCGTCGCTGTACGTGGTGTTGAGCCACTCCGTCTCCGCCAGGAACACGTACCGGCAACCCGTGGTGCTGGCCCTGAAGATTGGGTCTCCCTCTCCATCCGGGAAGCCGAGCACATACGGCTCGTAGAAGTCAACACCGCGGGGTATGGAGCTCTGGCAGCACCCCACGCCGGTGCACAAGCTTGGCATGACGTGCTCCGACGGCCGGCACGCAGACATGCAGCCGGTGATGTAGAAGCCTTTGCCGTCGACGAAGTAGCCGAGGCTGGGGCAGCCAAGCGAGATGAGCAAGTTCTTGGCCGCCGAGAAGCGGTAGTGGGTTCCGTCCAGTGACATGTAGTTCTTGCCCCGGGTCGAGCTGGTGATGCCCCCGGTGGAGTTGTAGCATGTGTAGGTTACGTTCAGGTACGCCCGGGCTTCGCCGGTGGTCAGGTTGAAACCGGCGAGCTGGATGGCCCTGCCGGACACGATGAGGCGCGGTGGGGAGCGGGTGCCGTCGTCGCACTCGAGCTGGAAGCCACTGCCCAACCCGTCGTCGCGGTAGCAGCCGGCGCCGATGCCGAAGGGGTAGGGGACGGTGATGTTCCCGCACTTGTCGCGGCATCCCGGGCGCGCCACCTGCAGCGGTGGCGGCGGCTGCTGCTGCTCAGCTGCTGAGGCGCGTGTCACGGGCTGCCGGAGTAGCAACGCGACTACTGTTACCGCCACGAGCTGGAGCAGGGTAGTAGTTGCCATTGTTGCTCTGCTTTTGGACGGCTGCAGCCTGCAGGATGTGCAGGTTATACGCATGGTTCCCAAGTGACGACACTTCTCGTGCAGTGGACAACACGAAATTGTTTATCCATCCCACTTTTTGTGTTTTGGAATATTATTATAGAAAAAGTTCAAATTACTTCCAATTGGAAGCAATCCCTCGAAAAGCACGCGCGCGGGAGCGAGCGTCAACGAGCGTTCGAGCAATGCTCGAGAGTCGAGCCCCACAATTCTACCTGCCAACTAGCCTCCAAGTGTCCCACCAACACCTTTCTTTCTCGTTCTCTGACCCATGGAAACACGAAGCATTAAATGATCAGTAATACTAATACACGGACGTCCGACGCGTCGTTCAAATATCGGACGGAACGTGCGTCACGTGCAGTCAAATTCTTATCAATGTTGTTAATATTGCGAAAATTTTCTCTATATTGCACGCTACATGACTTGATGTTGCGACGGATGACTGGATGTTGCGACAAGATTTTTTGCTACAGTGCTTAGATCTGACGGCTACATGTTGCAATTGGTTACCTTCATGTTGTAATTATTTGTCGTTCATGTTGCAGTCGTTGTGAACATGTTGCATCCGTGTTCTTGATATGTTGCGAGTGTTTCATGTGAATGTTTTCAAAATTAGATATAAATATTTTTGATGTTGTAAATATTATTTTTCGATGTTGCGGATGTTTGAGTTTCGATGTTGCAGACATGTGATTTTGGGTGTTGTGTCGAGAATGGGAGCAGGCACGGGCAGCTGCGGCCTTTCCGACGCTGGCGTCCCGCGCTGCCGCTCCCCGCGGCTGGGGTCGGCCGAGCCGCACCGGGCCACGCCCTCCCACGTGCCCGGAGGTCGAGCCAGCGCTCCCCGCGGCCAGGCGCCGACCGTCGGCCAAGCTCCTCTCCCGGCAGCACGGATGTTGCAAATGTTTCGTATGGGTGTTTATCATGATGTTGCAAAGAGAATCATGATGTGTGATGTTGTAAATGTTTAATGCACATGTTGCAAGTGCTTTATTTGAATATTGTATTTTTTAACGAGACATTTGAATGTTCCAATCAACACGTCGACATTTTTTAACATATTTTTGATGTTGTAAACATTATTTTTCAATGTTGCGGATGTTTGAGTTTCCATGTTGCAGACATATGATGTTGGGAGTTGTGTCGAGAAGGAGGAGGGAGGAGAGTCCCTGATGTTGGATGTTGCAAATATTAATTTTAAATATTACAGATGTTGAGTTTTGATGTTGCAGACATGTGATGTTGGGTGTTATGTCGAGAGGGGGAGGAGAGAGGAGGGCTCCTGATGTTGGATGTTGCACGCAACATGGGTCGTTGGGTATTGTGTCTGATGTTGGATATTGCAAGCAACATAGCTCGCAACATGGCCCAACACGCTGATGTTTGGATGTTGGTCGGAACATGCTCGCCACAAGCTCGCAACGAGATCACCACATGCTCGCAACATCGCTGAATCGCTCGGGCAGGAGGGAGAGGGGGCTCCGAGGTTGAATGTTGGTCGCAACATGCTTCGCAACATCAAAACGCTTCGCAACACGATCCGACAGCTGATATGCTTGATGATCCCGATCGTGTGGCTGCGAACCCGTCCGACGCTAGCGCTCGGAACGGACGTCCGGGCGCTAGTAGTCTCATTAAATGATAGTGCTAGTCGGATGACTGACCGACTTCTTGTCAGATCCCTTCCGTGAGTCTGCGTCGTAACGAGAGTAGGGTTTTAATTACTGTTGGTTAGCGGTCGGTTTACCGTGGTAACCGGTGATACCGGTCCGGCTTGGTAGCAAAACCGACCGGTAACCGGTGCCTTACCGAACCTATCTAACCGGCCCGACCGGTTAACCAGTCGGTAAGACCGATATACCGGTCCGGTTTTCTTGGTTGAGAAAACCGCTATTGTAGCGGTAATTGCAACCTTGAACGAGAGAGCAGAGGAAAGCAAGAGCCTGACGAGCTCGAACGCCTGACTATGGGGGGCTGCGATGGAGCGACCCCTCTTCTGTGTCGAGGCGAGTGGAGGTAATTTGGAGACGACGAGCACCGACAGAATGCGGACACGGGTGGGGCGGAGGAGGTGAGCGGTGGACGCTCGTGGGGACCGGAGGCGGAGCACTCATTTTGTCTTTTGTTTTTATTTATTTTTTTCATCAAAAGTTGCTGGAATGGAAAAGTTTTGTATATGTATAACTTTTATGTGTTTTCTATATAAGTTTTGCTTGTTGCATAAGTTATAATAAAACTATTTCTTTTTTAAATAAGTTTTGCTTGTTTTGCGTAAGTTATGTATATATAACTTTTCTTTTAAAGATAATTAGGTTTTGCTTATTTCTGCATAATTATAATTATATTTATTGTTTTATATAAGTATTTCTCTTTTTTGCCTAAATTATGCATATAACTTGTGTATTTTTGCAAGTTTTGTTCCCTTTGCATATACATAACTTTACTTATACAAGTTTTGCTTTTGAAAAAGATATATCTACAATTTCTTTCAGATAACTTCTCAGGTGAGGAGCGTTCAGATATTGATCCAGTCTACCTCCTGAAGCGTGTTCTGTTTGCACAAAGTGATCAGCTCGTGTTTCCTTACCTTGGAAGAGGCTCTAGTAAATGAATGAATCGATTAGGTGTGGAATCTCAAATCAGCTAAGTTAGATACATATTGTCCCAATATTTGTACAAGATTGATTGTGATAGAATTTGAGTTGTATTTAGCAATATGGGCAGAGTTTGTATCAAATTATATAACTCGGGTATCCTCATAAATATGAGCGGATGGCTGCTTTTTGTAACTTGACCGTAGCAAAGTGACATCGGTCCCTAGTGGATTTGGACTCGGGACTTAGTCCCAGGTCAAATTTTCACCGGCGTCGGCCACATAGTCTCGGTTGGTAATATCGGTAATATCAACCGAGACTAAAGTCCAATTCAATTCTAGTTGTAATGGCTAGTGGCGTCAGGGAATTTGGTGGGCATATTTAATCTCGGCTGGTGTTACCAACCAAAACTAAAGGCTCACCATTTAGTTCCGATTGATGTTACCAATCGGGACGAAACATTTAGTGGTCGTGTTATGTCCTTGCCTTCTCTATGACCTAATAAAAATCAATGAGATTCAAAAAAAAAACACAGCTAGCAGACCAATATATTATATGTATAAAGAAAAGATTAAGGTACTCCGTAGCAAATTAAAAGAACTTCAAGTAAACAACTCAGCTCAAAACATCACCAAGTGGCATGTGCAAGTTGCCACCGTCAAAGATTGGGTTGATATGTTCACAAAAAAAAATGATTGAGTTGGCATTCCTCTATTCAAATGCATGTTGGCACTCGTCAAAGCAGCTAGTAATGGCCAATTGAAATGCCATCTCCTCCTAGGCTGCCAGCTTCGAATGCTAGTTCAAGGTGGAGACAGCCTCGGAGCTGTTGGCATTTGATTTGGCTTTTTTTTTGAGTAATAAGTCATTAACGGTTAATGAAAAATCCGGCTAGTCAGGTGATGGTTTTTTGGTTTTGGCACCTGTTACAAGCATCGGCAGAAATTCTGGCGGAAAAGGAGGGATACGTAGGGGGCGGTTTGGCATAGTAGCACTATAAAAAAACATTTGGAAGAGCGTCTTGTTTTTTTCCAGGAGCAGACGGTTTTGCCGTCCGATCTAAGAAAAACACGCGGTACTGTAGTAACTAGATCCGCACGTAGAAATCATTTTTGGGAGCGGGTGACGCCATGATCCGCTCCTGGAAATATTCTCATTTCTAGGTGCGGGTGATGGCGTCACGCGCACCTGTAAATGATCTCTCGTGCGGGTGATGACATTACCCGCTCATGGAAATGGTCTCGTGGAAAAAAAATTCATTACTTCTTCATATGCAATGGATTTCTAGGTGCGGGTGATGACATCACCCGCTCTTGGAAATAGTCTCGTGGAAAAAAAATTATAACTTCTTCATATGATCTCGGATGAAGACAAACTTTATATCAAAATTGTATAGCTCGACAAGACCTAAAACTTTATAGTTGACAAGTTTTTCATTTGAGAATGATTAATATTTCAAAATATCTATTTAAGTACTATGAGATTGTTCACCAAACCTATATCTCTTATATAGTTTCATGAAACTATATGAGAGGTGTATAAGATTTGTGAAAAATGTTATTACCACTATACCGGATGAGCAAATAACCAAAATAAAAGTTGTCCATCTTCAGAAGTTATAGAACTTTGTAGTTGAACCATTTTTAATTTGAATTACATTCATCAACGAAAAGTACATTAGAAATTTCTCGAATTTGAAAATTTGAATTTTTCAAACGATCTCGAATGGAGAAACATTCTAAATAAAAGTTGCAGCTATTGAAAAGTTATGAAACTTTGTAGTTTACAACCTTTTTATTTGAAATCATATTGTCAACGAAAAATTAGGTTTGAATCTTTGAAATTTGAAATTCAAATTTTGTAAACGATCTCAAATGGAGAAAGTCTCAACATGAAAGTTATATATCTTAGAAAGTTATGAAACTTTGTAGTTGACAAGTTTTTAATTTGAATACATTTAAAGTCTCAAAAAGAAAATTTACACTCGGTGTAGTATAATATGAGTAAAATTAAAATTAGATATGGATGCATATGAGTGTGTAGTGTAATGGTAGAGGAGGCTTCGCGTGAGGGAGAGGTTACGAGTTCGAATCCCGTCGGCCGCGTAGTGTCACGACTTTGCGCGAAAAATGATGGAATGGGCAATATGGGGTCCGTTCAAAAAAATACTTTTTTTATTTATTTTGAGCTTTTTAACACAGCCACGTTTTTTGTTTTTATTCGATTAACAGGTGAGAGTGATACCATCACCCGCACCTGCAAATGGATTTCCAGGTGCGGGTCGTTTACCCGCTCCTGAAAACATCTATTTCTAAAAGCCACATTTTTTTATTTATTTCGAGCTTTTTAACGCAACCACGTTTTTTTGTTTTTATTCGATTAACAGGTGAGAGTGATGCCATCACCCGCACCTGCAAATGGATTTCCAGGTGCGGGTCGTTTATCCGCTCCTGGAAACATCTATTTCTAAAAGCGACAGTTAGGAGCGAGTTTCGCTCCCACACCTAGAAATGTGATTTCGCTCGCTCCTAAAAACATTTTCTGTAGTAGTGTAGAGAAGTGACCTTTCATCCTGAACCTTTTAGCCCTAGATATGGCTTGTCGCCGGTCAATTGACTATCGCTGTGGGCGGAAGCTTTTGTTCCGGTTGCTAATATTAAGCGGTTGCTAGTGGGGTGAGAGAATCGGAAGATTTAGTTCTGGTTGTTGTTACCAACTGGAACTAAATATTTAGTCTAGGTTGATACTAACAACCAAAACTAAATGGCGCACATACTTGTTTCAGTGATCGGTGTTCTGTCCTTGTCTCTGTGACCCGATAAAAATCAATGAGATTCAAAGAAACACATCGGACCAATATTGTTTGGGGTATTGGTGTTTCTGCCCCTATTTTCAGTGAGAATGGTGATTTTGCTTTTATTTTCTAAACTTTGTGAATTTACCCCTACTTTTCCAAAACGAAGCTCCGATTTGCCCCTATTCCGTTAAAAGTAGTTAACGGTGTTAAATTTGTAGTAAAATGACAATTATGCTCTTGGTAATTTTGCCCGTGCACAACAGGACCCACCGCTCCTCCGCCCTGCACCGGCCTGGGCTAGCGCTAGCCTGCCTTGAGCGCCAGGGCCTCCGCGCCCGCCGGCCTCAGTCGCCGCCGGCACAACCAAGACGCCATGGCCTGGCTCCACGCGCTGACACCACTGCCTCTCCACCCGCCGGCCCCGCAGGGCACCACCACCGTGCATCCAGCCCGCGCGCCGCTGACACTCCCTCCGCCACCGCCCAGCACGCGCGCCGTCCTCCTGCTGTGTCTTCCGTGCGGGCTCGGCCGCGCGCGACGCCGCCGTAGCTCCGCTCGGCCCCGCGCGACGCCGCCGTAGCCCGTAGTTCCGTCGTCCTGCTCCTCTGCACCGCTGCAGCTCCGCCCAGACCCGCGCGAGGCCACCCTGCTTCTGCTCTACACTGCTGCCCCCACAATCTTGCTGCGCCGCTGTCTGGCAGGCATGCCACGGAGAAACAAAGAGAGAGAGAGCGCACACAGAGGTTACGGTCTGTGAAGGAGAGGATAAGGTAGCTAAGGGTATTTTGGTAATTTTCTGTTTTTTTAGTGTTCCTTCTTATTTCTTAAATCGTTTATTTGGGTCCCACTTAACTGCCGTCAAAACCAGAGGTAAACAGCTCATTCATTTTAAAAGAAACAGGGGCAAATTCGCAAAGTCAAAAAAGTAGGGGCAAAATCACCATTGATGTTAAGAATAGGGGTAGAAACACCAATTTCACCAATTACTATAGAAAAGTTTAAGGCACTTCATAGGTGGTAAATTAAAAGAACTTCAATTAAATAACTCCGGTCAAATATCACCAAGTGGCATGTGCAAGTTGCCACCGTCAAGCCAGAGGCGATTACTATACATTTTTAGAGGTGTAACGTAGTGATGCATCATCGGCTCATTGCTGACGTGAAAAAAATAAATACGTGAGAAAGAAGCTTGGAGGACACTTGGATATACCAGATCTTGGTAACATTGAATATGACAACAAGATTGAGTTGACATTCCTCTATTCAAATGCATGTTGGCTGTTCACTCCACTACTACAAAAATGATTTGTAGGAGTGTTCTGTTTTTTTCAATGGTGACCGCCACCCACACCTACAAAAATGGGTGGTTATTGTAGCAATCGATCCGCCCTTGGAGAAGCATTTGAGCTCACGGATCAACTGAGTGTGTTTCATGATCTAAAAACTATATATTTTTTCATTCGACCAACGGGAAAGGCCTTAAGCAAATGATTTTGGAAATTTTGTGCTCCTAATCTAAACATTGATTTTTCTGTACCTATTATCTACACATATATAGTTTATTAATTCAAAAGTAATTGCTTATCAATTGTTGATCATACTTTGCACCTAGCTAATTTAGTGAATGTAGATATAGGGCATAATCTTAAATGAGCATCACAATGACCACAAATGTGTAATACTCTGTAGCACATACCGCTGAACTGCCCAAAGAGTCATGGCATCTTTGCGTTAAAAAGGAAGAGTCATGGCATCACCACTTGATCGAATTAATCTCCAGCATTCAGCCTCAGTCAACCTAAACAGCATGCTGCATCCTAGGGGCCCTGGCGCGGGCTTAATGCCACATTGCCACACTGATGCTCTGCTCCAAAACTCTAAACATCCTTTATTTCATCAGTTTGTACAAACTGAAGAACTAGAGAGATAAAACAACCGTATCATATTTTTTTCTATCATTGCCCAATAGACTTAAAATTTGCTGAGCTGGTTTCAATTTAAATCCAACAGTATTGATATGCTTAATTTCAACAGTTAGACCTCAACTTTACTGCTAGATCAAATAAGATCCACCCCAACGGTTTTAGTATCCTTCCTGAGAGGCTCAGACTATGTGAGAAATACAACAACAAAACCACATGTAAATTATATGACTAAGGAGAAATACCTTGTGGCAAGCAATGATGCATCCTGAGAGAAGGAACAGCAGGTGAGCGGGGGATTGTCCCCAATCTCACTACACTCATGTACAAATTCCCCAGCATGCTTTACGACAAGGTATATTATGAGAGGATCAAAATGTCTGAAATGTATAGGGCTGAACTCTTGCATACAGAACCATGGATTGAGCTCAACGTGTTAGAATTCTGAGATGATCAGAAAACATAAAAAATGCTTCTCAATGCTAATTGGCCCATTCCAGTATCCCATCATGTTCAGAAAGCTGTAATAGACTTGCGGCACTACAATAAGAAATTTGCAAAATACGAAGTCAAATAGTAGTACGCAGCCAGCCATTTATGCTATATTTATCCAGAACTACAAAACTCAATGCTACATGAGTGATATTTATTTATTACAATGAAATTGGATTAATCATACCTGACGATCTCCATCATGGTCATACTCCCAAGACCTTTGTTTAACCTGCATTCAGCTAGAAAACAAACCACTAATGACTAATCCACATGATACATTGAGCAAGAGAAATAACTGTAAAGGATATGGATGGTCTAATCAATTTTTTCATCAGCCACATTCAAATAACTTAGATATCAGAAGCTAATCAGCATGACGTGCCTTCAAAAGTGAGAGTAATTGGAGTGATTAAGATATCCTGTTCCATGCAATCTTGGTTTTTGTAACCATGAAGATGATGTTTGCTTTCCTAATTTGGTCCCTAGATATTGGGAGGGGAAAGATTAAGCACGGCCCATGAATCACCCGCCAAATTTTTTGTACCGAATTTGCATTATTTTCCAGGACCAAGTATTTGTATTGCCTCTTAGCTTTAATTCATGCAATTGGTATGAATAACCCTCTATCTTCCTTCAATATCATTACGAGGTACCCCTGATTCCACCAATATAGTGTTGACAGTACATGTTTTTTTCGATAAAGGAAGCTTTTTATTAAATTTCAAAGTCATTACATTGAGTTGATACAATGTCTTGAAATACTCCCGACCTCTGCATAGCGTGATGCACACAGTCTAAAAAGATGAGAGAAACTCAAAACACTTCAATGACAATCAATTCGAAGACTAGACCGCCACCCATGTGCCTGGGTAAAGAACTCCTTGACCACCTGCGCCAAACGTAGCGATGCCGCAGCAACCAAATCCTGTGAGGTTGGCTTCTGTAATATAGCCCATGTACGGAGCAAGTGTATAATCGAGTAGATAACCTGCAGTGGAAAAGTGTTATGTTTGTTCCTGAAGATGATACCATTTCTGCATAACCACAACGACTAGCAAGTAGCAGCCGCTCCTAGCAGAATTAGCAGTTTCAAATCTTTTTCAAGACCCCGTAGCCAACTCCCAAACATATTGGACACACTACGAGGTTGAGACAAACCTAAAGCCGCATGAATCATAGACCATACTGCCTGAGCAAAACATCAGTCAAAGAAAAGGTGTTGAATTGTTTCATCTTTGGGGCAGAAGCAACAAACTTTGCTTCATTGCCAACTGCGCTTTGCTAAATTATCTTTTGTTAGAATTACTCCTCTTTGCAAGTACCACATAAAGATCTTTATTTTTAAAGGGGCTTTTAATTTCCACAGACGCTTGTTTAGATTAAGGATATCACTATGAATCATTGCCAAGTAATGAGATTTCACTAAGAACTGTCCATTTGGATGTAAGTTCCATCGAAACTCATCAGATTCCTGACTTAGCACAATGTTAGCAAGACGTGGAACCAGGTCGTTCCATGATGTTAACTTGCAGCCTATGAGATCTCTTCACCAAGAAATATTTAAGGGTGAGGTGCTGAAGACTTCTGCAACTGTATCCTATTTGTGTCGAGCTATATTATACAAACTAGGATATTGTTCTCGCAGTGTTGAATTTCCCAACCATTTGTCTTTCCAGAACCTGACCTGTGAACCATCCTTCATTAAGAAAGTACCAAAACGTAGAAACTCATTTTTAACCTTCATCAGGCTAGCCCAAAAATGTGAGTCTCCACTTTTCCATTGCACTTGTGAAAGTGGCTTAGACCCCAGATACTTGTTACGTAAGAGTTGTTGCCAAGTCCCATCTGTTGTGAGTAGTTGAAACAACCATTTGCTGAGAAGCGCTTTGTTTTTTATGTCTAAGTCATGAATTCCTAGACCCCCTTGATCCTTGGGTTGGCACAATATACTCCATTTGGCAAGACGATACTTTCGTCGTTCGCTATCACTTTGCCAAAATAATCTTGATCGAAAGTAGTCTAGTTTTTTAAGTACCCCTCTTGGGATCGCAAAGAAAGACATCATATACATAGGTAAGCTACTGAGCACTGAGTTAATCAACGTTAGTCAGCCTCCTGTAGAAAGGTGTTTACCTTTCCAACTGCTGAGTCTTTTCTCAAAGCGTTCCTCTACTCTTTTCCAATTTGCATTTGATAGTCTCCTATAATGTATAGGAATACCCAAATGTCAGTGTTTTAGACACCGAGCCTACAACGGGGTACCCGAAGTAGTAGATTGTGCGGTGGGGCTCGCCAGATTAGGAACACGATGGTGAGACACGGGGCACACAATTAGACAGGTTCGGGTCGCAATGTGCGTAATACCCTACGTCCTGTATGCTGCGTGGCTCTGTATTGATTGCGTATGTTTTGAGAGGGGTCCCTTCCTCGCCTTATATGCCACGGGAGGCGGGGTTACAAGTCAGATTGGTACAAGAGTACTATTTGAGTAGGACTAGGAGTAGCCTATACGAGTAATAGAAAGCTATCCTAATCTTAGTACAAGTCCTTGTCCGTCTTGTCTTGCCTTGTGGCCCACGGTAATCTTGCACTGTGGCCCACTAGTCGAGTAGTCCAGGTGTGCAGGGATTATCTCCCGGGTATGGCCCACATGTGTGGTGGGCCCAGGGATGCCCGGTCGACAAGCCCCTGAGTACTTTGTAGTCGAGTATGATCTATCCAAGTAGTCTTGAAGGTCTCCATGAGTAGTTCCCAAGCGTCCCCGAGTTCTGCAAGCTTCGATCTTCAATAATACTTGAATCATCACGAGGCTGGAAGGTACTCCAACTAACTCCACGAGTAGTCTTGAAGTCTTCTCGAGTTGTTCCCAAGCGTCCCCGAGTACTTCCCTTAAAGGTCTTCAATAATACCCGCTTCGTTCTTGAAATCTTTGCATCAAAGATCCATATGGAAATGCGATTACTAAAATCACATTCCATATGGAATGTAGCCCCCGAGCCTTAGGTCGAATCCAGGATTCAAGCTGAGGGTCAATCTTCTAGCACTTGATCTTGCTCAGAAAAATCTGTAGAGATCCCGAAGAAATTATATGGGAATGAGATTACTAAAATCGCATCCCATAAGGATGTAGCCCCCGAGCCTTAATTCGAATTGTAAATTGAGCTGAGGGTCAATCTGAAGTCTTCGTCAAATAATCTCGCAAAAATCCTGAGAAAAACTGAAGGACACGTGGCACGGAGCCCCCGAGCCTTGAGTCGAGTACTTTCTCGAATTAAAGGATCCAATAAAGTGGCCTGAGTTCAGTGTACTGTAGCTGAGTGAAAACCAATCCCATCGAGTAGTCGAGCCCCCGAGATGGAGTCGAGCAGGTCTTGGAATTTGTAAAAAGTCCACTAACTTAGCCGAAAATATTGCCCTATGTGAAACCAATATGTTGAATACGAAGGGCCACCAGGTCGAACCGTTAGGGTTTTGGATTATAAATACCAGAGGGGGTATCCCCTAGGGTTTCACTACTTCCATTCGTCCTTAGATCCAGAAAGAAAGCCTTAGCCACCGTAGCCGCCACAGAGTTTGAGCGTCTACGCTACCAAGAGCCTCCACCTCCACCCCCTCGCAGCCCCCGAGCAGACGCGAAAGAAAACTCTTGTGACTGGAAGGATGAAGTCTGCACCATCCAAGGGACAGATAGAGAAGAAGAAATCTGGCCGCGGCAAAAATCAATTGCCAGATCCAAAATACAAGACGGTTGTGATTGAGAAACCACCGAGCTAGGCCGCCTCTTGGAAGAAGTCCAAGATGAAGGAAGAGGACATTAAGGCCCTTGAGGTTGCTGGCTTGCTACGCGAGAAGGCAGTCGCAGGCTGGAATTCCGCCGCTGGGGATGCGTGGCCCATGGAGAAGAATCCAGATGAAATCCCAATGTTTGGCCACTTCGTCGAGCGTGGGTTGACTCTGCCGGCCTCAGATTTCTTCAGAGGGTTCCTCGACTTCTTCAAGCTAGAGCACGTGCACTTGAATCCGAACAGCATATTCCAGATCATAGTGTACGTGCACTTCTGCGCGCATTAGGCCTTGTTTAGGAAGATATTCCGATTGAAGCCACAGCCCAACGCCAACTTCTCAGTAGTAGTCGGTGGAGCTGGTCTTCAGATGCGCCAGAAGGCGCAAGAGTTGTACTTCAAGTATGACTTGATAGACTCCAATCAGGACTGGAAAACCAGATGGTTCTACATTGACAATGCTCCACCTCAGCTGCCCAAGCCCAGTATGTTCGCACCAGTGTACGAGAGGATCTGGAAAGACGAACCGTCGATGCAAGAGTGCATCCAGATCCCTGAACTGCTGGCGAAGATTGCTCAGAAGAAAGCGCAAGGCTTGACAGCTGAGAGGGTAGCTTTCAGCTTCTTGAAGCGCCGAGTACAACCCTTGATGTAGAGGGAGCATCTAGGGTATGAGTACACGGGCCTTGGTGATGGTTCAAGGATGTCTGCAGAAGAGATCAGCGATGATCTCGTGATGGAGAGGCTGCAGAAGATCTTTAAGAACCTTCATGGAATACCAGTAGCTGTTCAAGAGTTCAGTGCTGATAATCCTCCTTGTCTGGTAAGTATTCGCAAACTAGCCCTCGAGTACTTATTTGAAAGTAGTCGTGAACTTCGCTTTTTTGCCTTGTTTTGCAGGAGGATGTTCTGAAGTTTGTCTCCATCCCTCCTCCTCGTCCCCGTGATCCGTTATAGGTGCCAGAGGAAGAGTCGTCACAAGTTGAGGCTCAAGCCCCTAAGAGTAGCCATTCCGCTCAAAGGGAAGACGAAGTACTGGTGGAGGATGCCTCCTCAAGTGATGATGATGAGCAGACACTTCAACAGTGTTTTGAAGTGAAGGCTCGTTACGAGTACTCTGGAGCGCCCATCCCCAGTGGTATTTCTGCAGGAGCGTTGAAGAGGCCAGCTACATCTCTTGCAGATGATGTGACGTAGCCGCTGCGGAAGAAGAGAACCATAGTGGGGAAATATGTTATGAAGAAAGTCACAGCCTTGCCGTCCATTACGGTTAGTTTTTTGAACTAAGTAGCCAATATCTTGTTGGATATTTGTAACTTTTGTAATGGCTTGTAATTTTGACTTGTATAGGTTATCGAGAGTACTACTCATGTACCCACGAGTAGCCCTGCAAGGTCGACAAAACCTGAGATGGTTCAAACATCATCCGTCGAGACGGTGAAGCCTGAGCAACAAGAAGCCGTGATACCGGGAAGCGTGCCACTGGTAGAGAGTGTCCCAGTAGAGCCGGGAGTGCCCACATTCTTTGATATGCTGGGACCAAGAACTATGGTGCCTCGTGCTGCTCTATAAGTACCCGAGTACTCGAGTACTTCTTGAAGTTGTTAAATTTGAATATGCTGACCAACATGTTGATGCAGAAAATCCACTGATGTAAAGTGGGGAGCTTCAAGAAGTAGTCCTGCTGGGGGTAATCAGAACCCTCCAGCAGAATAAGAAGATGTTCTCCCAAAACCCCAAGTGGTAGTTGCTGAAGCTGATGCCGCAGAATCACTACGCCTTCTTTGGAGTGATGTAGTTAAGGCGGCGATAGATGTAGCTTTCAAGCCTAGGACTCAGCAACCAGAAGACATAGAGGCGGTGGTGAATGAAGGCCTGGAGGTTAATCCAGAAGCCAGATTGCGCCATGAAGAAGCCTTAGTTGTTGAAGCCCTCGTGCGTCAGATAGATGCACAGCTAGTGTTGGAAGACAGCCCAGAAGGCCGCATAGTGCCGGATGAGCCAGAAATTGAAGACCCGACTCCTTTGTGTAGCGCTCTGATGAACTCAGAGGCGGAAACAAGTACTTAATCCAGGGTCAAAGGTTTAATGCCATATGATGACTCGTGCCTGGATGAGGATAACCTGCAGGTGCACTCCGACATGTTCCGTAGTGTAGAGAAGCTCTTTGCGGTAAGTTTGAGAACATAGTCCCTTGTAGAGTAGTTTAGCCAAAGATAACTTGTCTTTGATCCTTGAATTGTTTGCTTTTTCAGGAAGTTGTCAAGCAGTTGAAACGTACGGAAGACTCGTCTGCTTGAGCAATATGCGGCGGACATAGAAGAAGTCTCGCAGCTCAGAGAAGAGCTCAAGGAGCAAAAAGTATTGGCTCTGAGGCTGCAAGAAAAGCTTGATGGCAATGCCGTCGAGTACCACAATGAAATCCAGAAGCTGACGACACAGAAGGATGACGTTGTTGGGAAGAACAAGTAACTGCGCTGTAAGAATAAAGGTATTCCCCCTTTCTGAACTTATTTTCGAGTACTTATTTCTTGCAAACTGCATCTTTATAAGGTGTCTTGGTCTATTGAAGAGCTGGCTGAAGAGGTTGAGAGGCACAAGAAGAAGTCTCTTGACTGGCAATTGGCCTATAACTATGAAGAATCAGCTCGTCTTGACCTCGAGGCAGATTATAAGGTGCGCTGTATGGAACTTGAGCGTGAAATGCAAATTCGCCTTGACGGTTGGAATGACCTGCTGACTTGTATGCAGTCGCTCAAGATCAAGATTGAAGAATCAGAGTGTCTACGTGCAGAACTGAAGGTCTTGATGGAAGCAGCCGAGCCAGTGGCCAATCTCTTTGAGCCCAGAGTAGCAGGAGTATAGCCTCGTCCACTTGTGGAAAGGTTGAAGGACACGCCAATGAAGATACTAGAGTACGCTTAGTGGCTGGCTTGCACGATTCCCAATCAAGTGCTGAGCTTCATCAAGTCTTTCTACACAGACGTGGATCTGACGGTCATCATGGGCGGAAGATCTAGAGATTGTACCGACGACAGGCTGAATGAGTTGATGTAGCAAACATCTCCTATCACGAAAGCTGTCTCCAAGTTCATTGATCTGCGCTAGATGAACCTGTAGGATATAAACACTATGAAAAAAACAAATGTAATTCCAAAGAAGTGTTTATGTAATATAATTGAAAACTTGAGTAAGTCAATTATCTGGATCTCTTGTTTGCTTGTGTGAATGCCATGTACTCGAGTTCATAATCAATGAGTGTACGGCTGCAAAAAGAGATACGGTACTCGAGTAGAAGTACTCAAGTCTGGATGTGTTCCGAAGAATGTTAGCTTAATCACAACAAGTAAAAAACCTTAGCTGTAGCAGCGTAAAAGAAGGCTTTGTTGTGAAATAAGCAAAGACACAGTAACAAGTCGATATATAGAATAACCACTTTATTACTGTCTTGATGAATGTATACATTGTATTGAGTTTATAATGTCTGGATACACTATTCAGTAATAGTACCTTAAGTACCTCTGAGGCTATGAGCCTAGTGAGAGAGTACTCGCAAGAATGTTCCGAAGAACGAGTAAGACCATAGGAGACATGTGATGAACTCATCTTTGCTGTAGCAGCATCTTGTGTGAGAGTTCCACTGAGACCCTACTATGAAAGGTGTTACTCTAGGCCGCAGCCTCTTATTGAAAATAGAACAAGGACAACATGTGCCACTTATTGCTCTATACGACATGGAGTCGTCTGGAGAGGGTTATCATGACCCCCTACTAGTTGTCGCAGAATGAGATTGCCTGGAGAGGATTATCGTGATCCCCTACGAGTAGTCATAACCAAAACTGCCTGGAGAGGATTATCGTGATCCCCTACGAGTAGTCGCAGCCGAAACTGCCTGGAGAGGATTGTCATGACCCCCTACGAGTTGTTACAGCCGTAGCCGCCTGGAGAGGGTTGTCATGACCCCCTACGGGTAGAAGCGACAAAGCTGGTCGATGTTCCAAGAGTTGTCGACTTCTTCACCTTCAAGTGTTTGGAGATGATATGAGCCAGGGTCGGTAACCTTCGCAACAGAGAAAGGACCTTCCCATGGAGAGTTGAGTTTGTGTAGTCTTGTCGTGTTCTGGATACGACGAAGGACTAAGTCACCAACGTTGAAGGAGCGTTCCTTAACGTTGCGGTCATGGTAGCGGCGAATCTTCTCAAGATATCGGGCTGATCGAACAAGTGTGTTGCAGCGAGCTTCTTCGTGACTATCGACATCTGTCTGTCTTGTTTCTTTAGCTATGCCTTCTTCGTACTGGTCAACCACCGGAGATCGCCACATGACATCAGCAGGCAAGACGGCTTCAGAGCCGTAGACCAGGAAATAGGGTGATTGCCCTGTAGGAACAATAGGCTGAGTACGTAGCCCCCAGAGTGCATTGGGTAGTTCCTTGATCCACTTGCCGCCCTTGGTGTTTGCAGCATCATACAGTCACTTTTTGAGAGCGTCGAGTACCATCCCATTGGCGTGTTCCACTTGGCCATTGGCGCGTGGATGAGAGATAGAGACGTACCGGACATCAATTCCACTATTCTCACAGTACTCCCAGAACTGGTAATTGTTGAAATTCGAACCTAAGTCTGTGATAAAGCGATTGGGGAACCCATAGCGATGTACGATTTCATCCAAGAAGTCGAGGACTCTATCAGCCTTGGGGCAGGTAACAGGCTTGACCTCAATCCACTTGGTGAACTTGTCGATAGACACCATGACTCTGTTGAATCCCCCTAGCTCATTTGGGAGAGGACCAATCATGTCCAAACCCCAGCAAGCAAAAGGCCAAGTTGGTGGTATCGTGATAAACTTGTAGGCTGGAACGTGTTGTTGCTTGGTGAAGAATTGGCACCCATGGCATTTTCTGACTAGTTCTTCTGCATTAGCAAGAGCTGTAGCCAGTAGAAAGCACGTCTGAAAACTTTTCCCACCAGGGTGCGGGAAGAAGCATGATTGCCACAGATTCCTTTGTGTGTCTCCTCCAAGATTTCCTTGCCTTCTTCGCGAGAGATGCACATCATGAGTACATCAGAGCTTCCGCCTCGCTTGTAGAGTTGAACCCCGATTAGAACATAAGCCTTGACGCGGCGTGAGATACGCTCGGCTTCTGACTTGTCTTCAAGAATCAAGTGATTTTTAATGTAGTCGATGAAAGGAGTTCTCTAGTTCACATCAATCATAAGCACTTCTCGATCAGGTTGAACTGAAGTAGTCGTGGGTGCAGGTGATTGCTCCGGAATTGATGGTTTGTGGAGTTCATGGACGAAGATTCCTACGGGCACTTGAGCTCGTGTAGATCCCAGCTTCGACAAGACGTCCGCAGCAACATTGTTGTCGCAAACAATATGATGGAACTCGAGACCATGAAATTTGTTCTCAAGTTTGCGTACTTCTTGACAATATGCATCCATGTTCTCAGCATTACGATCCCATGAATCGTTGACTTGATTGATGACCACTAAAGAATCACCGTAAACAAGTAGTCGTGTGATGCCAAGAGAAACTGCAAGGCGAAGACCATGCAGTAGAGCTTCATATTCAGTTTCATTGTTTGAGACCTTCCAAAAAATCTGCAAAACATATTTGAGTTGCTCGCCCTTGGGGGAGATTAGAAGTACTCCAGCACCTACGCCTTCCAGCTTGAGGGAACCATCAAAGTACATAATCCAATGCTCTGGACGCTCAATTGGAGTTGAAACTTGATTCTCCCGCCACTCAGCCATGAAATCAACCAAGGCTTGAGACTTGATAGCAGTGCGAGATTTGAACTCGAGCGATAGAGCACCGAGGTCTACCGCCCATTTAGAAATCCTTCCTGTGGAATCCCGGTTGTGCAATATTTCGCCAAGCGGGTAGCTAGTGACCACATAAATCTTGTATTCGTCGAAGTAGTGGCGGAGCTTCCGTGAAGTAATCAAGACCACATAGAGTAGCATCTGAATCGGAGGGTAGCGAGCTTTGGATTCTGAGAGTACTTCACTGAGGAAATAAACCAGCCTCTAGACAGGGTAGCCATGGCCTTCCTCCTGCCGCTCAACAACAATAGCAGTGCTGACAACATTAGTAGTCGCAGCAATGTATTGCAAGAGCTCTTCATTTGGTAGAGGAGCTGTGAGGATTGGAGGCTTGGATAAGAACTCCTTGAGCTGAGAAGGAGCTTGATCAGCTTCAGTTGTCCACACAAACTTCTCTTGCCCCTTGAGTAGCTTAAAGAAAGGTAAACCCCGTTCTCCAAGTCTTGAAATGAAACGACTGAGTGCTACCATACAGCCAGTAAGCTTCTGGACATCCTTGATAGTAGTCGGAGCTTGCATGTTGGAGATGGCAGTGATCTTCTCGGGATCTGCTTTGATGCCGCGATGGCTGATGATGAACCCGAGTAGTTTTCCCGATGATACGCCAAAGACGCATTTGTTGGGGTTGAGCTTCCATTGGTACTCCCATAGCGAAGCGAAAGTTTCCTCAAGATCCGTGATAAGCATGTCTGGATTCCTAGTCTTTACAATGATGTCATCCACATATGCTTCTACGTTCTTGTGAAGTTGCTTCTTGAAGCACGTTCTTGTGAAGGCAATGCTTGTTAAGATCCGTGTAGTCGACACACATCCTCTAACCATTAGAGTTCTTCTTTCTGACAAGCACAGGGTTAGCAAGCCATTGCGGGTGAAAGACTTCCCGGATGAAGCTGGCCGTGAGTAGTTTGGCGAGCCCTTTCTTGATAGCAGCCCTGCGGTCATCAGCAAAGCGACGGAGATGTTGTCTCTTGGGGGTAGCATTAGGATCGACGTTGAGTGAGTGCTCAATCAACCTCCTAGGCACACCTGGCATGTCAGATGGTTTCCATGCAAAGATATCACGGTTAGCCCGAAGGAAGTTGACGAGCGCATCTTCCTATTTAGGATCAAGCTGTGCACTGATCATGGTCGTCTCGCTGCTATTGCCAGTACCAAGATCCATGGCTTTGAGCAGGACGTCACTAGTCGGTGCAGGCTTGTTGTTGATATCCGTCTTCTCAGGAACCTCCAGCTCGCTCGGAGCAAGCTTTTTAGCTCCAGTGAAGACTTCCATCATAGCATTGGGGACTTGAGTTGTGGAGGCAAGTTCCACGGCTTCAGTGTCGCAGTCGTAAGAATGCTTCAGATCCCCACGCAGTGAAAGTACTCCTTTGGGGCTCGACATCATGAGTACAAGGTACACATAATGTGGGATAGCCATGAATTTCGCCAGACCAGGTCTGCCGAGGATGGCGTGATAAGAAGTCTCGAAGTCAGCGACCTTGAACTTGATGTACTCGGTGTGGTAGTGAGCCTTAGTCCCAAAGGTAATGGGTAGTACAACTGAACCCAAAGGAACAGCTGCGTTGCCCGAGATAATACCATAGAACGGCGAGTTGGTCTTGGTAAGCATGTTGGTGATATCCAGGCCCATCTTCTTCAAGGTCTTGGCAAACAAGACGTTGAGGCCGCTGCCACCATTAATAAGAACCTTGGTAAGTCTAGAGCCTGCCACCACTGGATCCAGAATGAGAGGATATCTTCCTGGCTCAGAGAAACTAGTCCACTGATCCGCCCTTGAGAAGGTGATGGGGGTTTTAGACCACTATAGAAAAGTTGGAGCTACTGGTTCAATGGACATAATCTCTCTGAGAGCAAGTTTCTACATGCGCTTGGTTGGAATCCCACCAAAGATGACATTGACAGTATTGGATGGGTCTTGAAACCTAGTGTCTTTGCCTGTGTTAGCCTTCTTCCCCTTGTTCTTGCGAAACCTTGGGTTTGGGTGCACTGGTTTGGGTGTGTTCTTCAGTGCACGACGAAGTTGGTAACATTGCTCTGTAGTGTGATCATCCTCTGGGTGCCATGGGCATTTCTGCTTGGTCAATCCTCTGCAGACTTGGCGGTGGTTTCCATGGCTGCAACAGTATTGTCGGGCTTGCGCTTGTGATTAGGATTGCTCGAGTAGTTATTACCCGTGCGATTGCCCTGCTGTTGCTTGCCAGTATTGTTTCCACCAGCATTATTGTTGTTGTTGTTGTTATTGTTGTTCTGGTTGTTGCGAAGATGCTTGACCGATTCTGAGCCTTGTCTTCCTCATCTGCCTAGTGAGTGATAATCTCCTTGAGTTTGGTGATGTTGGCTGGGCGTGCGCGACCGAAATCTTGGAAAAGCAAGTCATCACAGAAACCATCCTGGAAGGTGTCTATGACTTCTTTCTAGGTAAAATCAACAATAGTGGCTCTTTTTTCAAAGAAGCGGCGCATGTACTTGTGAAGGGTCTCGCCTTGTTTTTGCTTGATCAGCGCAAGGTCCATCTGAGTACCATGACGGCCCAAAGAACTCGCGAAGTTGCTGGTGAAGTGTTGCTTGAGTTGTCCCCAGTTGTCGATGGAGCCTCGCTTGAGAGATTCGAACCATGTGAGGGGTTCTTGCTCTAGACAAAAAGGGAAATAGATACATTTAGTATCGTCATTGCCCCCGGCATTAGTGATAGACAGAGCATAACAGCACAACCACTGCCTTGGATCTTGCTTGCCATCGTATTTAGAGATACCATAGGGCTTGAATTTCTCTGGAAGAAATAGAGCTTGAAGTCGAGCAGAGAAAGCAGGGAAAGAATCAGAGTCAACATCCTTTTGCTTCTCACGCTCAGCATGCCTGGCATTGATTATTGTGCGAGCATCGTAGCGAGCGTCTCCCAACTTGCTATTGACACTGCCATCTCCGCCTTTGTCCTTGTTGCTAGCTTCCGGACGTGTACGATTAGGAGTGTGAGTGTTGCGATGAGCACCCCCACTGCTGCCATGGTGACTAGGAGTACTGGTACCTTAACGTAGCATAGTGTAGGCTAGTTCAGCCAGCTTCGCGACTTCTGCAGCCGCCCTGTCACGAGGCATAGAACGACCAAGCAAGTTGATCACATTGATAGCTTCCTCTGGAGTGCGATATTGTCAAGTAGCAACCACATCCAGAGTCTCTTGTAAATTACGAGTAGGTAGAGCTTCCGTGAGTTCACGACGAATAGTTGCACGATCAGTGTTGCGTTGACGACGTGCAGTCTTGGCCTCCACAGTTTCATCAGCAGGAGCATTGACAGAAAGTTCATCATCAGATACATCATCCGGAAAGCGATAATTGGCGCAATGCCCTTGCGGAGTATCGATGACGAAAACTTCTTGATAGGACGAGTGAGTACCCGTACTCTCAATGAGCTCAGTATTGGTGTCATAGTCAACAAGCTTGGCGCCTTCTTGGAAGGGTAAGTTGTCGAGACAAGTGATAAAGCGCTCCTGACCATCCAAGGTGAGGTCAGCAGGCACATGCTTAGGCCAGTAGACGAATCTACCTCAGGTGTCGATGTGATCATCAGTCCTTGAGCAGGGCCAGATAGTTGTTGTGCTTCAGTAGAATCTGAACCGTAGTCAAACTCGAACTCAGATGAATCCAAATCAAAGTAGTTGAGGTTGACTTCCGAATCCAAAGAGTATCCGAGCACGGTCTTCGAGCCAGGGCACATGAGGATCTCCAACGCGGCTTGGTAAGCAGTGCTGACATGGCGATGGCCGAAGATGGGTGGTGTTGGAAGACAATCCAGACTGAGCGCAGGCTGCGTAGCCAAGGAAAGCGACTTAGGCTGAATTGTAGACGAAGCCGAGTTGTACTCGGACTCCGACTCGAACTCTCTGACTGGGTTAGAAAGCGAAATTTTGCCGAAATTCTCGACGAGTTCCTCCTTCGAAGCTTGTGTAAGCGTCGAGGACTTGAGTTTTGACTCCGGAGTTGATGCTAAGAAACGCAGGAACGACCCAGCGTCGTCAGCAACAGAAACCCAAGAGCCAAAAACAAAGGTGTCACCTTGCTAGAAAGCGACAGTCGGCTTGATGATGACAAGAGCCATCGAGTTCGCCAGTGGATCAGCGACAAGATCCCCTACTTGGCGCGCCAGCTGTCAGTGTTTTAGACACCGAGCCTACCACGGGGTACCCGAAGTAGTAGATTGTGCGGTGGGGCTCGCCGAGATCAGGAACACGATGGTGAGACACAGGGCACACAATTAGACAAGTTCGGACCGTAATGTGCGTAATACCCTACGTCTTGTATGATGCGTGGCTCTGTATTGATTGCGTATATTTTGAGAGGGGTCCCTACCTCGCCTTATATGCCACGGGAGGCAGGGTTACAAGTCGGATTGGTACAAGAGTACTATTCGAGTAGGACTAGGAGTAGCCTATACGAGTAATAGAAAGCTATCATAATCTTAGTACAAGTCCTTGTCCGTCTTGTCTTGCCTTATGGCACACGGTAATCTTGCACCGTGGCCCACTAGTCGAGTAGTCCAGGTGTGCAGGCCTTATCTCCCGGGTATGGCCCACATGTGTGGTGGGCATAGGGATGCCCGGTCGACACTAAATACTTCGTCGGAAGAGATCCTGGGTTGCAGCCAAATAGTTTAGTATACTGATCAACTGATTCTTGCGCTTCTCCAAAGCAAAAAAGTTCACTTTTATGAAAATTTATTTTAAGCCCCGAAAGTTGGGCGCGATTAGTCATCGCTTCGGCGATGAAAAAAACCATCACGCCGTGCTAGCGCTCCGCATTACCGTGGGAAAGGAGGTCAGGTGTGGGAAAGCGGATAAGGGGAGTCACGTGGGATGGATGAGGTCAGCAAGTCCAATCTAAATTGAAACTAAAAAATCTATAAATAAAAAACTGAGCATTGGAATTAAATTCTGATTTCACTATTGGATTTCTGACAATAAAACCTTCGAAACAATATCCCACTTGACTATATTTTGACAAACTTTTTTAATTTGTATTTTTAAATTAAAGTTATATATTATGTGCAATACACAACTGTAGAACAAATCTAACAAACTACCGGAACAAAACATGTGTAGAACAAATTATATGAACAGTCAGAACAAATATGTATACGTGTCGAACAAATTGTGCAAACTATCAGAACAAAAAATTGCACGCACAGAACAAATTATAGAACAAAAATTAATTGAGGCCGAACAAACATATTCACTGGGCCGAACAAAAAATCACTTGTGCCGAACAAACATATTCATCGGGACCGAACAAAAATTTACTTGGGCCAAATAAAAAATCACTAAGGCCAAACAAAAATTAACTAGGGGCGAACAAATATATTCACTGGGCTGAACATTAAAACAGAAAGAATATATAAAAATATGGAAATAGAAACAAAAAAATAAAATAGAAAATAAATAAATAAAGAGAAATAAAAGAGAAACAAGGGAAAAAAAGAAACAGAATAAAAAGAAAGGATAAAAAGAAAGAAATAAAACATGAAACAGAAAAATAATATAAGAAAGAAAATATAAATAAAAAAAGAAAAAGAAAAAAGGAAAAAAAGGAAAACAGAAAAAGAATTCATAAAAATATAAATAAAAAGAAAAAGAAAAAGAAAACTTGAAATAAATAAAAAGAAATAAGAAATAAAAAATAAAGCATACCTTGACCTCCCGCGAGCCCGCGACCTCGGCGCGAGCGACAGATAGCCGTAGCGCCGAAAGTTGCTCGAAGGCAAAAAATAATAGCTTCATGTTACGTGCTTTCTCTAGGTCATGGTACATAAAAAGAATTGTATCGTCAACATATTGTAAAATAGATAACCCGTCATCAACTAGATGCGGTACTATTCCACTAATCTGATCATCAGCTTTGGCTCTGTTCATTAAGACCAGTAGCATGTCAACCACAATGTTAAACAATATCGGGGATAGATGGTGAGAGACATGGGTACCATGGGTCCCCACCGGCCAGGGTCCCAGGGGTCCCTGACAAGTGGACCCGACCTTCTAGAAGTCCCGCCGACCTGCAAAGTGGGCCCAGTGACATTATCCGCGACTCCGAAGACTCCGGGCGACCTTATCAAAATCCCGGAAGATCCGCAGAGCTTAGCATGCAAGTCAAGGCACTAGGACGCGGCGCGCCGCCGCCCATAGGTCCGAGTATCATGGGATACTCCTTGTAATCCGGAAGAATATCTTCCCAGATTGTAACCGACCCAGATACGGGTCCACCAACCTTGAATGGAAACCCTAGTCCGCCCTCCCCATATAAGGCGGCCTAGGACTCCATTCAAGGGGACATCTTCATCCTCTCGCATAATCCACCACCACAACTGAACGTAGGATTTTACTCTCTGGAGGCCTGAACCAGTCTAAACCCTTGTCTCCCCGTGTTCATCATCATACTCGCCTAGTTCCGAGTTCACCACGTGGACTATCACCTACGCTCTTAGTTTCCGATCCTCTCAATTAACCTGCAAACTGCTTGGGTAGCCCCCTTGCAGATCTGTCTAGGTCTCACCCCCTGACAGTTGGCGCGCCAGGTAGGGGCGATCGGGAACTCGCTGTGCAGCACCGATCTGGTATCATTTTTCCGGCGAGCATGGCCTGTGGGGATCTGCTTTGGATCCTTCACGGCGACCTCTCCTACTCCGGCAGCCGCAGTGTCACACCTGTTTTTCCAAAGAAAACCAAGTGCAAATCTATATGCATGCCAGGATCAAGTTCCATGCATATAGTTGACATAAGTGAATAACATTACAGTATCACGTAAGGAAAAGAAAGATTATCAGAGATTTACGCTTTATCCTGGAAACGAAGGCTCCAAACATCACAGGCAATCGACTGGGGGTTGCGTACGCCTAGCACCAGCAACATCTTCACAACGACTTCATAGCAGCTTCCTCTTTCTGAGCAACATTGTTTATAGCAAGGGTGAGCACATGTCGTACTCAGCAAGTGTGGGAAAAGTATGAATGCAGAGGCTTTTCAAGGGAAGGCTGACAGGCTGACTGCATTAAGCACTTTTAGTTGGTCAAATTTTATTAGCACCTGTTTACTAATAAGATATAAGTATATACCAACCCACAATTAACATATAGAGATACGCCATAAGCATATGGCTAACATAACCATACCAACGATTTAAGTCCATCTTCAAGTTCAATTATCATGTGAGGGTCCAGGCCGCTCTTGACCGTGAGCACGGCTAATCGATTAGTTTTAACACTCTGCAGAGGTTGTACACTTTCACCACAAGTCGCGTAAAAGTTCTAGGAACTTTAAACCCAACCACGCGATGCTTATCAGGCATCATACCACACTACCGAGGTGTGATTGCATAGGGACGCTACGAGACCTTTACAAAGTTTCCCCAGTGTGAAACAACCCGCGAAGGTTCCGAGTCGTTGCCGAGTATAAAGTCCCCTAGTAGGCGCCGTGTCTTAGCCAAGCACACTCCCCACTAGAGGGAGTCTATACCCCACTGGCGCTCCCCCTTGCCCTTTCGGTAAGGTCACCCCAACACTAGAGTCACTAATTAATTAGCCAAGGCAGAGCCATATACCCTTGTGGTTGCACTGTTTTCCTGGGTGGTCGCTCCATGTTCCGATTAAGTATGGTGATCTTGTATTAACCAGAGATATGTAGCATAAAAGTAAAGCATGTTCATCATTGTTGTTGTTCATTAGAACCACTATAACCCAAAGTATAGCAGCTAAGCAGAGCTACCCAACAGAAAGATAAAACCCAGGTTGACAAGGAATAAGGGTAATAAAGACTAGGATAAACCTTAATAGGACCCATCAATATTAATGCAAGCATATGCAATGTGATTAAACACAGTTATTGGGACAAAAGAACAAGGACACACTTGCCTTTAACCAGAGTAGTGATGTTGCTCAGAATGTCTTCACCTTCATACTCTTCCAAAGCTCTCAAACCACGTTCATTCTACTCGCATCAATCATTGGGCACAAACATACAAAGCAAAGATACAAGCAAACTAAGAACAAAGCACCAATCAAAAGAGAAGCTTTAAAAGAACGCACTAAAGAATAGGCTCGATGTTAGGGATCACTGAAACACACATACCGTGCTGAGATAAGGGAAAAGCTTGGTTAGCTTTATGAAGAACACTGGGCTTGAGCAAGAACTAGGGTCAAAAGATCTGGAACTTGAAAGAAGATTAGCTTTATGACAGAGACACACTGAAACAGAGAGCTTTGACTGACGACGTCTAACGAATGATTATGAGGAAACAACTATGAGCTAGGTTTATTTTAATTAGCAAAAATATGTAAAGGATATTTTATAAATAAAATACCCCAAGTTGACATTAATGCAACATTAAATTTTATTCGCAAAAGATCGGGTAAAGAACTAATCAAATTTTATTTATAAAGATTCATATACAAATTATACCAATTAAACATTTAATTTAGAAAAGCTAAACTATATGAAACTTCTAAACGTAACTTTATGTTTCGAGTGGATCATATTATTATTAAAAACATCATGGCATTTGTATTAATCAAATTAACATGTATTTATAAAGCCGGTGTAAAAACCTAAGCAACTTTTAATTATAAAAGTTTAATTAAATATTAATCAAGTTAACATTTGGTTTATGAAAAATCGGGTAAAAGATCTAATTGGATTTTATTTATAAAAACATATGAGATAAACATTAATCAAATTAATATTGATTATGAAAACGGGTATAGATCTATATTGCTTTTATTTATGAAAGACATGTTTAATAAGCATTTATCAAAATTAATATTAAATTTATTTTTAGAGAACAAACATGATCAAAAGTCGCCACTAACGTGTAGTTCATGTCATTAGGAACCTAACGCAACTTGAACGGATTAAAACGGAGCTAAAACGGAAATTTTATGAGCAAAACAAGATTAGGGACCTAACTGCAGAGATCTTAAACTTCCAGGGCGTTAACTGCGAAAAGACAGGGGCATATACATAATTACGTAAAAAATCCGAGGGCTTTCTTGCAAGAACTGCAGGATGGATGGAATCTAAAGAATCTAAGAGATCCAGGGTGTTTTCTGAAAAAGAGGCAAGACACATATAGCGGATCTAGATATTATCAGATTTCGCAGGGGGTCAAACAGAAAGTGGCTTTCTTCTTCCTTTGGCTCGAGCGAACAGGGCACAGGAGCTCCGGCGGGTCAACTCGCCGGCGTCGCCGGCACTCCGGCGGCCTAGGGGCTCGGGTGAGGGGCGCCGGAGGTGGAGGAGGTCGAGAGGAACTCGAAGACATGCTCACCTCGGGCGGAGAAGGGCGGGAGGATGGCCGGCGGCAGAGAGCTCGGGCAGCCGGCGGCGGGTTTAGGCGACGGCGGTGCCCCGGTACACTTCTGACGACGGAAAGCGGCGGCGGACGTGCAGCTTGTCATCGCGAAGCTCCCGGCGGCGACGGTTGGCTCCAGCTGCGTCCCTAGGCGGTGATCCAGGCGACGGCCGGCGGCGAACTCGGCGGCGCGCACACTGCGACGGCACGGACGGCGAGATGCGGCATGGGCGACGCAGGGCAGGGGCAGGGGCACGCGGCGCGGCTTTATGGGCCGCAGGTGCGCAGAGACCCCGGCGTGCACGCCATGGATGGCGGCGGCGCGCCGGACTCCCTGCCGTGTCCGCCATGGCACGGTGGGGGTGTGGGCTCAGATGGGCCTAGAGGGCCGAGGCCGGGTTGGACCGGGTCGCGGCGGGTCGGAGTGGTCTGAGCAGCTGTGGGCCGGAGCATGGGCCGGTGTTGATGGAGGTGAGGAGGGGTGGCGCCGCGGAGGGAAAAAGCTCGGGGAGGTTTCCCGGACTTCAGGTGGAAAGATGTTTAGCTGGGCCAAGGGAAACGGGCCGAGGGGCGATGAGCAAACAAAGCAAGGGAGATCGAGGGGAGGCGGTAGACTTCGTGAGGATGGGCTGAAAGACTGGGTGGGCCAAAAGGTAAAGATTTTCTTTTTATTTTTCAGAATACATTTTCGTGAAAAGAATATTCTAGAATTAGCTAGAAAATTCATTAAAGCCACGAAAAATATTCCGAAAATCCTAAATATTTCAGAAAAATTCCCAAAGATAGATTGAAACACGAACAATCCAAATAAAATATTTGGAGCTCACAAAAAAGATTTTAGAGCCTTCTAATAAATAGAAAATGCTCAGGGAAAGTGAGAATTAATTCCAGAAAAATACAGAAAATTCTCGGAAGGGTTTGGTCAGCACCTAAGCGCATTTTTAAAGCTTTTGCACTCATGAAATACTAGATGCATCGGCATGAATGCTACACTCACATAAACATTTTATTTAATTCAGAAAAACAATAAAGGACTTTTTCCCTATTCTATATTTCATGTAAAGAAAATAAATGTTGGACAAATTTTAAAATTGATAGAAAATCATTGTTTTAATTATTATTCCTATTCACATCCTGAAATTGAAAATTTCAGGGTGTGACACGCACCTTCTCCAGCGACCGCAGATCAGGTCGTGACGGCGCCCGTCGCCACCCCCATTTCCGATCTAGTATCGGAGACCCACCCGCCCAGACCCTATGACCTTGTTCAGGGGATGGAGAACATCATTGGCACGATGAAGGAAACCTTGGAGATCTGCGAACGAGCTCGACGCTCAGCGCAGACAGCACTACGTCACGGTACGTTCCCCTTCGGCTTGAAGTCCGCGCCTGGCCTTCGACTCAGTCAGCTCTCCACGCCCTCCCAGATCCAATCTGGTTGGAGGCCATCTGGCGACCTAAGGCCTGCACCTCGCGCCCGGCGCGTCCCTCTCGACGTGCCTTGCACCAATCACAAGGCGCGCGAAGCACACTCTCCGCGGGTGCCGCCTGCGGAAGAAGATCGACCAAGAGCTCCCCCGCCGTGCCAAACGACCTACCCAGTCCCCGGACTCAGACGACTCAGACATCATCTTCCGTCAAGTGCTCGTGGTCTCCGAGAACGAGCCACCCCGTGTGGGTGCGACCAACTCCGAGGAAGCGGCCCGCATCCAAGGCAATGCCCTGCGTGCCCAGCGACGTGCGGACGAACAGCGTTGTGCGACCCTCCCCTGCGCTCGGGACCTACGCGTGGAGTTCGAGGAAGCTGGGATCCTGACGTTTAACAGCCCCCAGACCAACTTGGGCGCGGCCATCACCCGACTCTAGCAAGCTCCGCTGACGCCTGAAGTTGAGCAGGCTATCGCGTACCTTCGGTCGCCAACGCCTTGGTGGAGGAAAAGAGCGGGGCCTCTAAGGCCACTACGTCTTCATCAACGCGCTACTCACGCAGTCGATCCCATCGACCTCAGCGCTCCCACCTCTCCCCCGTTCGTGAGGAGGTCGCCCAGCACAACCCCAAGCAACCCAACCAGCAGCCTGCCGCTGCCAACGTTGGTGACCTCCGCGTCAACCTCGACACCAATAGGCGCACTCACGACGTGCGCGGCTACGCCGACTAACACCACCGCGAGCGTGAGGAGCGCGAACTTCGCCATCGCGCAGAGTACGATCGCGAGTATGGCCACCCTGGTGCCGTCCACCGCATCATGGAGCACGAGTAGCGCGACCGCCATGACATCGAGAACCGGCGACGTGCCCTCTACGACGTCGAGCATGGCAACCCAGGGGTAGCCCAGGGCAACCGAGATCGGCAGCCCCACTCCTAGGTCGTCATCCCGAAGCGTAGCATCCTCTCCGAACCCAGAGAAGCTGCTCCAGCCAGAGGCACCGGTGATGACCTAGCTGTCACCGCCTTCCCGGCGCTGGCTCCCCGTCTCAGGACGGTGGACTACCCCGAGAACTTCAAGCCCAACATCAAGGAGTACGATAGGTGCTCGGACCCCAACATCTGGCTGTCGACCTACTATGTCGCCGTCAAGGCGGTCGGCGGCAGCTTCGACCACATGGCGGCCTACTTCCCGCTGGTCATGGGCAAGGCCCCCTCGCTATGGCTCAACAACCTCGAGCCTGGCAGCATCAAGACCTGGGCCGACCTATCTCAGGCCTTCACCTCCAACTTCCAGGCGACCTATGATCGTCCTTGAAATGCCTTCAACCATGGGAGGGTCGTCATGAAGCCCAAGGAGCGCCTCCGTGACTACAACAATCGGTTCTTCGAGAACCGCAACGAGTGCGTTGGTGTCAGGGACGACCAGATCGTCGAAAGCTACAAGAAGGGCATCAAAGATCGCAAGCTCTTTGAGAAGATCCATGAATCTGGTGCCACCACCGTCAAGGAGCTCATGAACATCGTCAACAAGCTGATGGACACAGAAGAGGTGCTACAGAACCAGTTTGACGCCGACGCCCCCGGCACATCCGGTGCCGCAGCAGACACCGCGTCCAAGCTCCGCAAGCAATCTTCCGAGGTCCTAGCGGCCGACGGACGTTGAGCTTCGACCTTCAACCAGGAGGAGTTCGACACGGCGTTCAACAGCCTCTGCGGGTTCCACGAGGGATCTACCCATACTCTCCGTGAGTGCACCCAGTTCAAGAGGGCCTTCAGCATCCCCGTGGACCCCAAGCGACCCAGGAACGACGGCAGTCGCCGTGACAACTGCCGCTACAACAACAACTACTGCCGTGACGACCAGCGGGACCGGCGCGATGACCGCGACAACCAGGACCCCTGTGATAACTGACGTGACGATCGCCCCGACACCCCTCGCAGCGACCCACCTCCAGAACCTCGTCGCGACGAGGGCAACCTACTGCCTCTACCTCCGACAGGCAACCCCAACGGGCCTTTCCAGGCTGCAACCCGCACGATCAACATGATCATTGGGGGCCTCAAGTCCAACGTCAGCAAGAGGCTCTACCGCAAGGACAAGCGCGCGAGGTCCACCTCGTCCACACTCAGCCAACTGCGCCTCTGCGTTGGTCTGAGCAAGTGATCACGTTCTCCAGAGCTGATCACTGGGTTCACATCCCAGATCCTGGGTCCTACCCACTCGTCGTCGAGCCCACGGTGGATGGTGCCTTGCTCTCCCAAACCCTGATCGATGGGGCGAGCGGGCTCAACATCATCTTCGTTGAGACCCTCAAGAAGATGAACTTCGACTTCGACAAGCTCACGGAGTGCGACGAGCCCTTCTACGGCATCATCCCTGGGAAGGTAGCCTACCCCCTGGGTCGGGTCTCCCTCCCCGTCACCTTTGGTACCGAGGCCAACTTCCGCACAGAGTACCTCAACTTTCAGGTCTCCAACTTCAAGTCCTACCATGCGATCCTAGGTCGCCTAATGCTGGCTAGGTTCATGGCCATCCCACACTACACCTACTTGGTGTTGAAGATGCCTGCTCCAAACGGGGTCCTCTCCGTCCTGGGGGACCTCATCCCCTCCTTGAAGTGCAACTCGGAGGCCCTCAACATCGCTGCGACCTCCGCCTACGTCGACGCCTCCGCAGTCTTGGTCGCTGAGGCCAAGAAGGTCGATCCGAGCGACCTAGCTGTCCCGGAGCAGAAGCACACCGACACCGCCCCCTCCACAAAGAAGGTCTGCCTCAGCCTTGCCGACGCAGAGAAGACGGTGGTGATCGGTGACGGCCTCGACAAGAAATAGGAACTCGCGCTCACCAGTTTCCTCCGGGATAACGCGAATATATTCACATGGAGTCCATCGGATATGCCGGGTGTCCCCAGGGAGCTGGCTGAGCACTCCTTGGATGTAAGCAAGACGACCAAGCCTATCAAGCAGAAGCTTCGCCGCTTTGCGAAAGATTGCAAGGACGTCATTAGGGTAGAAATAATAAAGCTCCTAGCTGCCGAATTTATCCGAGAGTGTAAAAATCTGGTTTGGCTCGCCAACCCGGTGCTTGTACCCAAGAAAACCGGTCAATGAAGAATGTGTATCGACTACACCGACCTCAACAGGCACTGCCCTAAAGACCCCTTCCCTCTTCCGCGCATCGACCAGGTCGTGGACACCACGGCCGGAAGCGTCCTCCTATACTTTCTCGACTGCTACTCAGGGTATTACTAGATAGCCCTGAAGGTCTCCGACCAAGATAAAACAGTGTTCATAACGTCGTACGGCATCTATTGTTACACGGCCATGACCTTTGGCCTCAAAAACGCTGGAGCGACCTACCAGAAGGCCATCCAGAAGTGTCTGGAGTGCCAGATCGGCAAAAACATAGAAGCCTACGTCGACGACGTGGTCATCAAGACCACCGAAGAGGATAAGCTCATAGCTAACCTCGCAGAGACCTTCGCTAACCTCCGATGCTATTGCTGGAAACTTAATCCAGAGAAGTGTGTCTTCGGTGTCCCCTCCGGAAAGCTCCTGGGCTTCATGGTTAGCAACCGGGGCATCGAGGCGAACCCCACCAAGGTGGATGCCATCCACAGGATGAAGCGACCTACTAGGAAGAAGGATGTCATGAAGCTCACCGGCATGATGGCGGCCCTAGGTCGATTCATTAGCAAACTTGGAGAGAAAGGCTTGCCCTTCTTCAAGCTGCTAAAGAAGGCGGACAAGTTCGTCTAGACCGAAGAGGTGGACCAAGCCTTGGAACAACTGAAGGCCTTCCTTACGTCACCCCCGGTGATGGTGCCCTCGGTGCCTAAGGAAACATTACTACTCTACATCTCTGCGACCACCCTGGTGGTCAGCTCGGTCTTGGTGGCAGAGCGACCTGAAGAGGGTAGACCCTATCCTGTCGAGCGACCTATCTACTACGTCAGTGAGGTCCTGTTGGACAGCAAGACCAGGTGCACCCAGCCACAGAAGATGTTATATGCCCTCCTCGTCACCTCCCGCAAGCTCCGGCACTACTTCTAGTCGCACAAGATCAAGGTCGTCTCAGCCTTCCCCCTTGGCGAGATCCTGCACAGCCACCACACCACTCGTCAAGTGGTCCATCGAGCTAGGCGAGTTCGACCTAGAGTTCTGCCCCAGGCAGGCCATCAAATCCCAGGTCATCGCAGACTTCGTTTCGGAGTGGACAGAGATCCAGCAGCCTCCACCTTCGGAACGACCTGAGCATCGAAAGATGTACTTCGATGGTTCCCTGAACCTCTAAGGGGCCGGCACAGGCGTACTGTTCATCTCCCTCCAGGGTGATTACCTAAAGTACGTCCTGCAGATCCACTACAAGGCGTCTAATAACGGCACCGAGTACGAAGCCCTCATTCATGGGCTACGCATCACTATTTCCCTGGGGATCAAGCGCCTCATAGCATACGGTGATTCCAAGGTCGTCATCGACCAAGTCAGCAAGGACTCCGAAGCTAGGAAAGATACAATGGATGCCTACTGCGTCGAGGTGTGCAAGCTCGAGCGTCACTTCGAGGGACTCGAGTTTCACCATGTCTGTCGTATCAACAACGTAGCAGCTGACGTCCTCTCCAAGCTCGGTTCCAAGCACGCGCTGGTTCCGACCGGCGTATTCGTCCAAGACCTACGCAAGCTGACTATCAAGCTTCTCCCCGACCCACAGTCACCAGATGACGAAGCGACCCCACGGGGAGGTCGCGATGTCCTCATGACCGAGGCAGAGGACGACTGGCGCCTCGACTTCCTCACTTTCCTCCTCGAACATCGAGTCCCTGAGGAGAAGGCGGAGTGCGAAAAGATCACGAGGCGTAGCGCCAACTACGTCGTCGTCGGCACAGAGCTCTACCGGAGGTCTACCTCCAACGGGGTTTTGATGAAGTGCATCCTGCGATCTGAGGGTCTCAGGCTCCTAGATGAAATCCATGGCGGCGAGTGCGGCAACCACGCTGCCACTGCCAACCTGGTGGGCAAAGTCTTCAGATCTGGCTTCTATTGGCCTACGGCCATGGCTGATGTGCAGGAACTTGTACGTCGATGCAAGGGGTGCCAATTCTTCGCCAAGCAGCAGCACATCCCGGCTCAGGCCTGAGGACCATTCCTCCATCATGGCCCTTCGCAGTATGGGGCCTCGACTCTGTAGGGCCTTTCAAGACCACCCCTGGCGGGTACAAGCACATCATCGTGGCAGTGGACAAATTCACCAAGTGGATCAAGGTCCGTCCTGTATCCAGTGTCACATCGAAAGAGGCGGCCAAATTCATCGAGGAGATCACCTACCGCTTTGGGGTCCCCAACAGGATTGTCACCGACCTTGGCCACAGGAGCTGATTTCTGGGACTTTTGCCAAGACAACCTGATCGACGTATACTACTCCTCGATGGCGCACCCACGGTGCAACGACCAGGTCGAGCGGGTGTAACACCCTAAAATTCCATCATTAAAATAATGTAAGCAACATGGTGTTTTAGTTTTGTTTACTAAGGAATAATAATTTATCAAATAAATTATGCTCTAAAGTATTTAAATATCACTTTTGATTAATTTTAGAAGCAACAAGTGCTTGAGCATCATCTTTTTGTTTGCATGGTTTATGTGTGTTGGAGTGAAATTTTAAAAGTTTTTAAAATGTTTTGGAAAATTTTGAAAAAAAAGTTTGTAGAGTTTAAAGTTTGAAGAGAATTTGAAAAGTGTTAAAAGTTGAAAAGGTTTTAAAAGAAAAAGGGTTTAAAAAAAAGGAAAACCCCCAAACCTCTCTTCCTCTCCCCTCTCTCTTTTTCGGCCCGAGGCCCAGCTCACCTCCGCCGGCCCTCTTCTCTTTTCGGCCCAGCGCCACACTCCCGGCCCACTTCTTCATCCCCTCCCCTTCTCTCACTGTCCACCGGGCCCCGCCCGTCAGCTCCTCCTCCCACCTTCAGCCGATCCCCTTTCCCCTCCTCTGTTTTCACACGGTGCGATGCCGTGATGGCCGCCGGCCGTTACCGGCGTCCTCCCCGCTTCTCCCTCCTCTTCAAGTCAATCTAGGAGTACAATAAAGCTCCGGTGTCTCTCCCTCCTTCAATTCTCCCCTACGGTTACTCCTCTCCTCTTTGAAAGCCATCAAGACCGGGCCGGCCGCATGGCCATCAATGGCCTCTCCGCCCCGGCCGTCGCTCCCTCTCCTTCCCTTCCCTCTATAAGAGCCGAGCACGAGTTCTTGCGCACCCTTTCCACACCCGCGTCCGCCCTGCACCGCTCTCCCCTCACGCGCGCGCCGCCGCCTTGAACTCCTCCGCCGCCGATCCATTGCCGGCCGTCCGGCGCTCCTTGTCGCCGGTGGACGCCTTTCCCGGGGTCTCTTCGTCCTCGCTCGACGTCCGCGCCGTTCGCACGAAGACCCGGCGCCCCGGAACCCTTCTTCTCCCCGCCAACCGAGCCGCACGAGTACACCGCCGCCGCCGAGGTGAATAGCCATGGCCGCCGCCCCTGTTTTGCATCCATCGGCCCTCCCTCACCTCTCCCTCCCTCGCACGCACAGGTACACCAGGGTCCCATCGCGACGCCCAGGAGCACGCGACCGAGGCCGCAACCACCTTCCTGGCGAGTGCCCGTGATCCCGTCTGCCGCCCAAGCTCGAACCCGCCGACGTCGATCCACCTCGCCGTGCCTCCTCACCGCCGGTGAAGGACTCTCTCTCTCCCTCTCTTTTTCCTCTCTGGTGATGCGCCCGGCGCTCATTGAGCCCCCTTGCACCAGGTCTTCATCGCCGTCGCCTCCTGGAGCTCCTGTCCCCGTCTGCCGGAGCGTCGCCCCGAGCTAGCCGCCGTCGCCGATCCTCGCCACCGCAACCTCTTCCTCGCCGGCAAGCTCATCTTCTCCGTCTCTGTGTGGTGAGCATCACCTTCCCGTCGTCTCTTGGCTCGTGAGCACACCGTAGCACCGGCGCTCGCACGCCGGCGAGGTCCGCGCCGCCCCCTTCCGGTGTAGGCCGTCACGGTCGCCGGAGCCGCCGCCCTTTTGGCCTGGATATGTTCGCCATCACCCTAGCTTTGTTTTGAACCCACGCGTGCACGATCTGGAGCCTCGCAGTGCGATCTAGGGCCGCGCCGGCGAGCCCTCCGCCGTGCGCCGCCGTCTCCGGCGCGCTCGCCGCCGTCTCTCGCGTGCACGCGTCCGCAGCCGCCCGATCCGCAATGAACGGCTGAGATCGCGTACCCCTTCGTTTGATGAGTCTGGTCCACCGTGCACCCGTGGACCAGGTCCACGGCGCGGTCCACAGCCGCGTCAGCGCCACGTCAGCCGCCCCGGCCAGTCGCAGCGTGCCACGTAGCGCCGCGTCAGCGTCTCCCCGCCTGTCAGCCGCAGTTTTGCGCTTAGGCCCCTGTTCTTTTCCTTTTTACATACCGGTCATTCCACCATTAAAGATCCTTTCATATAGATCCCTGTTTTTATGATCTAGCCCCTGGTTTTCCTAGATTCCTTCATCAGAGGTCCTTTTCATTCCTTTTTGCATATAAACCCCTCTGTTTATATGTATAATTATGTTTCTAGTCCCTGGAATCTTCCATAAACACCTTGTGAGCCCTGTTTCTTCACAGAAAAGCCCCTGAACCTTGTTTTGGCTGTATCTTTTGCGTTTTAGCTCCGTTTCCACCGTTTCAAGTTGCGTTAGGTTCATATCAACTCAAACTACGTGTTAGTGCCAATGTTGAACATGTTCTGTGTTTTATAATTTGTTTAAATATTTAATATGATTAAATCCTTATACACATGCTTTTCTAATTAAAATCTAATTAGAGTTCAACACGTGTTTTCATAAGAAAGTTAATATGATTAATACTAGTTAAATATTTTTTATAATTAAAAGTTAATTAGATGTATACCTTGGTTTTCATAATCAAACTTAAATTGAGTAATGTTTACGCAATTTGCTTCCTAAATAAAAGCAACATAGGTTATATCCCGAGTTTTCTTAACTAAATGATAATTTGATTAATATGAATATAAATGTATTTTTGAGTTATAATTTGTTTAGCATAACTCGAAATATAAAGATGAACGCCTAGATGCTTTTACATGCTTCTTTTAAAGTAAATGTTTAATTTGCATAAATCATACTTGAATATTTATGAATAAAATTGGACTAGGTTTACATCGTCTTTTAAACATAAATAACTTGCTTAATTGTAAATAGGGTATTTCTTTGAAATAACCTACGCACATGATTTTACTTAATTAAAAGATACCTAGCACATAGCTAGCTCTTGTATGTGATCATCCAAAGCTCCCGATAGTTCCTAGTGCTTTTGTGTTCGTGTTCCTAGAGCTAAACCTTGTTCTTTCTTTAAAGCTTTTCATGCTTGGTGTATTGTTTTGTTTATTGTATGCTTTCTTGTGTGCTCGTTGACATCGTGCCAGTTTCAAGTGAGCAACCAGTTGAAGTGGATCAAGAGCAAGTGTTTGATGAAGAAGAATCCCAGTGTTTAAGCAAGGAAGGCAAGTGGACTTCTCCCCCCTGCATATTCTATTTTTTTGTCCCACACAACTTGCATGTTAACTAAAATTTACATTTAAATGTTGTATTACATAAATTTGATGGGAAATCACCTTTTTAAGGACATGACTAGAATTTTATCCCTATTACCTTGGACAACCCTTTTAAATAAATGTTTTGGGTAGAAATGCTTAGTTGCTATACCTTGGGATGGTTAAAATGAATCTTTTACAATATGATGAATGTTGATCATGATAACTTTGGTGATATATATGTGTGTGCTTATGGTTAATAACAAGATCATATGGTTTAATCGGAACATGGAGAACCACCCAGGAAAATAGTGCAACCACAGTCCATATGGCTCTGGCTTAGCCAATTAATTAGGTGTGTGGAATTATCTGACAGCCTTATCCAAAAGGAGCACAGGGGGCTCGGGGTTGCAGGGGTATAGCCCGGTCCTCTTGGCCGCAGCCTTTGCTAAGGTGCTGTCCACTAGGGAGGGTTATGGTCTGCCCTGAACTGTAACTGTCGTGGGTTGTTGATGCTTTTGCATGTCTTTGTAAAGGCTTCGTAGCGTCCCTATGCAATCACACCTTGAAAGTGTGGTATTGTGCCTGATCAGCACATGCGTGGTTGGGTTCAAAGTTCTTCGGAACTTTTACGCGAGCTGTGGTGAAAGTGTACAACCTCTGCAGAGTGTAAAACTGATCGATCAGCCGTGCTCACGGTCAAGAGCGGCCTGGACCCTCACATGATAATCAAACATAAAGATGGAATTAAATCGTGGTTCTTATGGTTCTGAGATGAGATGCTTTCCTAAATGCTTAAGTGGGTTGGTATAAACTTACACCTAGTAAATAGGTGCTTGCTAATAAAATTTGACCAACATTAAAATGCTAACCGCTGTAAACCTTAGCCTATCCTTGATAGCCTTGCATCTTCCCCCACTTGCTGAGCTCCAACCATAAGTGTGCTCACCCTTGCTTACCGCTGTTCAGAGGAGAACACTGGAGAAGAGTACTTCGGCGACTACGATGAGTTCTGAGGCTTGCGTGCCCCCAGTCATGTGCCTGTGGAAGCTGTAGATGGAGTTACGTCTTCATAGTTATCGTTTGATCGTTGTAAAGACCTTCGAATCTAATGTCTGAGTGTAATAAAGAGATAATGTAATGGTTTAACCCTTGTACGTTTTTATCGCTGTTTATTGATAATTCACTCATGACGTCTATCATATGTGTGTAAACTTGATCCTGGCGCACATATGAGATGCATTTGGTTTTCTTTGGAAAATCAGGTGTGACAGAGTGGTATCAGAGCAGTAATGACTGTAGGACGCAGCCTTAAGTTAGAAATGGTCGAAATGTAAGGATTCATGTTCTAGAAAGCCTGTCATCTTTCAAAATTGACTTATTTACGTATAAAATATAATTTAATCTTTGTTTTCTTGTTAAAACACATCTTTTTGTTTTGATCTATACTGAGTTCAGTTCTTGTGCTATCAGCTGGATCTCCACCACCGGTGTTGTCTAATATAAGTTCTTAGACTGCCTACCTCATATCAACTTCGATAGAAACGTTTCTGTGAGGACGATCGTTGTGCTAATGCTTGTTGTTTGAACACATGATTGATTTGGATCTTTGCTTGTGTGAGTTGAATTGTGGAGTGATGGCCACAAATGCAACAAGAAATAAATTATTAGGTTAATAAAGATAGTTTGGGTTCAATCTGGGTTTTCCTTTTGTACCTCCTACCTCCTTGTTATCATCCTTTCTTTGGGCTATTTCAATGGAGGATGTCAGGAGATCAAAAGTCTAGAAGCAACACCAACATCAACAAGCAAATGTGACCGTCATCACCAATTTCTACACGGAAGCAAGTACAAGAAACGAAGGCCTCACTCTCAGCTCCCTAATCTCACTCTGTTGAAGGTTAGAAGGACCAAGATGAAGATTAAAGCATGAAGTTTCAACATGCCACACGAAAAGATGTCAAACTCTGCCATCATAATCTTGTTTGTTTCTCTACCTTGTTTCTTCTCTCTCCGAATCTCGGGACGAGATTCTTTTTAAGGGGGGTAGATTTGTAACACCCCAAAATTCCATCATTAAAATAATGTAAGCAACATGGTGTTTTAGTTTTGTTTTCTAAGGAATAATAAATTATCAAATAAATTTGGCTTTTAAATATTTAAATATCATTTGATTAATTTTAGAAGCAACAAGTGCTTGTGCATCATATTTTGAAGTGCATGGTTTATGTGTGTTGGTGTGAAGTTTTAAAAGTTTTTAAAATGATTTGAAAATTTTGAAAAGGTTTGTAGAGTTTAAAGTTTGAAAAGAATTTGAAAAGTTGTGGTTTGAAGTTTGAAAAGGTTTTGAAAAAGGTTTTAAAAAAAAGAGAAACCAAACCCCCTCGCCCACTGTTTCGGCCTAAACAGCCCACCTCCTCTTTCTTCCGGCCCAAACACCCCGCCGGCCCACTCTACCTCCCCTTCCCTCTTCTCTCGCCGCCATCTCGGGCCCACCTGTCATCTCCTCCTCCCACCTTCAGCCGATCCCCTTTCCCCTCCTCTGTTTTCACACGGTGCGATGCCGTGATGGCCGCCGGCCGTTACCGGTGTCCTCCCCGCTTCTCCCTCCTCTTCAAGTCAATCTAGGAGTACAATAAAGCTCCGGTGTCTCTCCCTCCTTCAATTCTTCCCTACGGTTACTCCTCCCCTCTTTGAAAGCCATCAAGACCGGGCCGGCCGCATGGCCATCAATGGCCTCTCTGCCCCGGCCGTCGCTCCCTCTCCTTCCCTTCCCTCTATAAGAGCCGAGCACGAGTTCTTGCGCACCCTTTCCACACCCGCGTCCGCCCTGCACCGCTCTCCCCTCACGCGTGCGCCGCCGCCTTAAACTCCTCCGCCGCTGATCCATTGCCGGCCGTCCGGCGCTCCTTGTCGCCGGTGGACGCCTTTCCCGGGGTCTCTTCGTCCTCGCTCGACGTCCGCGCCGTTCGCACGAAGACCCGGCGCCCCGGAACCCTTCTTCTCCCCGCCAACCGAGCCGCACGAGTACACCGCCGCCGCCGAGGTGAATAGCCATGGCCGCCGCCCCTGTTTTGCATCCATCGGCCCTCCCTCACCTCTCCCTCCCTCTCACGCACAGGTACACCAGGGTCCCATCGCGACGCCCAGGAGCACGCGACCGAGGCCGCAACCACCTTCCTGGTGAGCGCCCGTGATCCCGTCCGCCGCCCAAGCTCGAACCCGCCGACGTCGATCCACCTCGCCGTGCCTCCTCGCCGCCGGTGAAGGACTCTCTCTTTCCCTCTCTTTTTCCTCTCTGGTGATGCGCCCGGCGCTCATTGAGCCCCCCTTGCACCAGGTCTTCGTCGCCGTCGCCTCCATGAGCTCCTGTCCCCGTCTGCCGGAGCGCCGCCCCGAGCTAGCCGCCATCACCGATCCTCGCCACTGCAACCTCTTCCTCGCCGGCAAGCTCATCTTCTCCGTCTCTGTGTGGTGAGCATCACCTTCCCGTCGTCTCTTGGCTCGTGAGCACACCGTAGCACCGGCGCTCGCACGCTGGCGAGGTCCGCGCCGCCCCCTTCCGGTGTAGGCCGTCACGGTCGCTGGAGCCGCCACCTTTTTGGCCTGGTTATGTTCGCGAGCACCTTAGCTTTGTTTTGAACCCACGCGTGCACGATATGGAGCCTCGCAGTGCGATCTAGGGCCGCGCCGGCGAGCCCTCCGCCGTGCGCCGCCGTCTCCGGCGCGCTCGCCGCCGCTCTTCCGCTTGCACGCGTCCAGGGCCGTTCGATCGCACACGGGCGGTCCAGATCTTATCAAGGGGATACCCCTTCGGCCGGCGCACCGTGGACCCGTAGACCACGCCCACGGCTCGGTCCACAGCCACATCACCGCCGCGTCAGCCCCTCAGCCAGTAAGCGCACGCCGCGTGGCGCCGTGTCAGCGTCTCCCCGCCCGTCAGCCGCAGTTTTGCGCTTAAACCCCTGGTCTTTTCCTTTTTACATGCCGGTCCTTCCACCATTAAAGATCCTTTCAAACAGGTCCTGAATTTTATAATCTACCCCCTGTTTTTCTTAGATTCTTCTGCCAGAGGTCCTTTTCATCACTTTTTGCATATAAACCCCTCTGTTTATATGTATAATTATGTTTTAGCCCCTGGTTTCTTGCAGTTAAGCCCCTGGAAGCCCTGTTTCTTCACAGAAAAGCCCCTGAACCTTGTTTTAGCTATATCTTTTGCGTTTTAGCTCCGTTTCCACCGTTTCAAGTTGCGTTAGGTTCATATCAACTCAAACTACGTGTTAGGACCAATGTTGAACATGTTCTATGTTTTATAATTTATTTAAATATTAAATATGATTAAATCCTTATACACATGTTTTTCTAATTAAAATCTAATTAGAGTTCAACACGTGTTTTCATAAGAAAGTTAATATGATTAATACTATTTGAATAATTCTTTCAATTAAAAGCTAATTAGATGTATACCTCGGTTTTTATAATCAAACTTAAATTGATTAATGTTTATGCAATTTGCTTTCTAAATAAAAGCAACATAGGTCTATCCCAAGTTTTCTTAATTAAATGTTAATTTGATTAACATGAATATAAATGTGTTTTTAAATTATAATTTGATTAGTATAACTCGAAATATAAAGATAAACACCTAGATGCTTTTACATGCTTCTTTTAAATTAAATGTTTAATTTGCATAAATCATACTTGAATATTTATAAATAAAACTGGATTAAGTCTTACATCGTCTTTTAATACAAATATAACTTGCTTAATTATAAATAGGGTATTTATTTGAAATAACCTATGCATATGATTCTTATTTAATTAAAATATACCAAGCACATAGCTAGCTCTTGTCGTGATCATCCAAATCTCCCGATAGTTCCTAGTGCTTTTGTGTTCGCGTTCCTTGAGCCAAACCTTGTTCTTTCTTTAAAGCTTTTCATGCTTGGTGTGTTGTTTTGTTTATTGTATGCTTTCTTGTGTGCTCGTAGACATCGTGCCAGTTTCAAGTGAGCAACCAGTTGAAGTGGATCAAGAGCAAGTGTTTGAAGAAGAAGAACCCCAGTGTTTAAGCAAGGAAGGCAAGTGGACTTCTCCCTCTGCATATTTCCTCTTTGTCCTAGATAATTGCATGTTAACTAAAGTTTACTTTTAAATGTTGTATTGCATAAATTTGATGGGAAATCACCTTTTTAAGCACATGACTAGAATTTTATCCCTATTACCTTGGTCAACCCTTTTAAATAAATGTTTTGGGTAGAAATTCTTAGTTGCTATAACTTGGGATGGTTAAAAGAATCTTTTACAATATGATGAATGTTGATCATGATAACTTTGGTGATATATATGTGTGTGCTTATGGTTAATAACAAGATCATATGTTATAATCGGAACATGGAGAACCACCCAGGAAAACAGTGCAACCACAGTCCATATGGCTCTGGCTTAGCCAATTAATTAGGTGTGTGGAATTATCTGACAGCCTTATCCAAAAGGAGCACAGGGGGCCGGAGTTGAAGGGGTATAGCCCGGTCCTCTTGGCCGCAGCCTTTCCTAAGGTGCTGTCCACTAGGGAGGGTTATGGTCCGCTTCGCTGCTGTAACTGTCGCGGGTTGTTGGTCTTCTGCATACCTTTGTAAAGGCTTCGTAGCGTCCCTATGCAATCACACCTCGGAAGTGTGGTATTGTGCCTGATCAGCACATGTGTGGTTGGGTTCAAAGTTCTTCGAAACTTTTACGCGAGCTGTGGTGAAAGTGTACAACCTCTGCAGAGTGTAAAACTGATCGATCAGTCGTGCTCACGGTCAAGAGCGGCCTGGACCCTCACATGATAATCAAACATAAAGATGGAATTAAATCGTGGTTCTTGTGGTTTTGAGATGAGATGCTTTCCTAAATGCTTAAGTGGGTTGGTATGAACTTACATCTAGTAAATAGGTGCTTGCTAATAAAATTTGACCAACATTAAAAATGCTAACCGCTGCAAAACCTTAGCCTATCCTTGATAGCCTTGCATCTTCCCCCACTTGCTGAGCTCCAACCATAAGTGTGCTCACCCTTGCTTACTCGCTGTTCAGAGGAGAACACTGGAGAAGAGTACTTCAGCGACTACGATGAGTTCTGAGGCTTGCGTGCCCCCAGTCATGTGCCTGTGGAAGCTGAAGACGGAGTTGCTTCATCTAGTTATCGTTTGTACGTTTTAAAGACCTTCGAGTCTAACGTCAGAGTGTAATAAAGAGATAATGTAATGGTTTAACTCTTGTACATTTTTATTGCTGTTTAATGATATTTCACTCATGACGTCTATCATATGTGTGTAAACTTGATCCTGGCACACATATGAGATGCATTTGGTTTTCTTTGGAAAATCAGGTGTGACAGCGGGCCAATGGCATGGTACTACAGGCCATCAAGGACCGCATCTTCGATGACTCATCACCTTACACAACCAGGTGGCTCGCAGAGCTCCCTCACGTCATCTGGGGTCTCCGGACCTAGGTCAGCTCGGCTACAGGGTACTCTCCCTTCTTCCTGGTCTACGGGTTGGAGGCCATCCTCCCTACCGACATTGCCTTTGGTGCTCCGCGCATCCAGCACTTCAACGAAGGAGAAGCGGAGCAGACTCGCAGGGTCGACCTCGACAGCATTGAAGAACATCGTGTGGCCGCGCTTATGCGCCACACCCGCCACGAGCAGCAGCTACGTCGCTACCACGACCGCAACGTGCGGGAACGTTCTTTCAACGTTGGTGACATAGTCCTGCGGCGGATCCAGAACACCAAGGACATGCACAAGCTCTCTGCACCTTGGTAAGGCCCTTTCATAGTTAAGGAAGTCATTGGACCGGCGACCTATCGCCTCCAGTGGGCTGATGGCCAGGGAGTCCTGAACCCCTGGAATATCGAGCATTTACGTCGCTTCTATCCTTAGGAGCCTTGTATCGCAACAAAAGCTATGTACTATCCCTTGTAATTCATAAGCAATATATATAAAGATTCTCTTTCAGCAGTTTTCCTGTCGACCTACTTTTCGGGTCTCTATTTACTTTCTGTTCACCCCTCCTCCTCGACACGCTCGGGGGCTTGGTTTTAAGCCGGACCTGACGTGCTCGGGGGCTTGGTGTTAAGCCAGGCCCGTCACGCTCGGGGGCTTGGCTTTACCAACCTAAGGGTTGTTCGACCTGGGGGGTTTCACCTTTCTTTTTACAAGTGTTTTCCCTTACTACAACTTTTATACCCTCTATAAGTGTTCTTAAGTCATGTGATTGCAAGACCTCGGGTCCAAGGCCCCCCTCCGCGCGCCGGCTGCATGTAAGCCTCCACGCTGAGCCATGTAGTCGGTAAGCCGTTCCTCTACTGAGTTAGGTTAGCGGGGGGAAAGGGTTTTTGCAGTTTCATTACTTTTGCATTCTTATAATTAAGTATCTAAGCCAAATAAGGGATCACAATCATTCATTAAACATGACATTTTCATTCATGCAAGGTTTATCTTACATCAAAAGGGTCCATGACCCATCTGTACTAACAGTCTGTTACATTCTAAGTTGCATTTCAGAGATCTAACTTCTTCACGATCTCCTCTGCGGCGACCTGGACATCTTCAGCGCCTACCAACAAAGCCAGGTCAATCTCCTCCGCGACCTTTCGTAGGTCGAACGCTGGCTCGTGGTGCTTCACTGTGGCCAATGTTGCAGCCGCGACGAGCTTACCGCTGTCCATCAGCAGGGTCTTCATCCGACCTTCTGCCTCCTCCAGTCGTGCAACGAGCTCTTGTGGCCCACCTTCGACCTTGGGGACATAGACGTCCTCAAGATACTCAGTAGCCTCCTTGAGGTCATCCAGCTCCTTCTGAAGATCTGCAGTCATCTCTTGATGATCAATAAGAGTTTGGATCGCCCGGGAAGGGTCGATCTCCAAGTCCCGGTGTACACCGAATTCATATGCAGCCTTCCGGGTATAGTAATACTCACTGGCTTCAACCTCCTTGGTCCTCTCCTTGAGGGTCTTGACCTGGTCTTTGGACTCCTTGAGCTCCTTTATTCAAGGCGGTCTTCCTCTTCTTGGCCTCTTCAATCAACAAGGTCAGGAACGACGCACGACGACGTAAACCTCAAACATCAAGGTCGAGGGACTCCCAGACATCAAGCACGACGACGTAAACTTCAAACATCAAGGATTTAAAACCGGAAAAAGAGTCTCTGCATCCTCTGTTTTCTATTGTGTAGCTGCTAAACAGATATGGCATCATGTTCCTCAAGATGTAGAAGTTTTTTTAAGACGTGTATAGCACATTTTTCATTAAAAAGATAGAAGTTTGGACAAAGTTACAACATACAGGGCTAGTAAAGCAAAACAACAAAGCAAAGAGGCACAAATACAGACTAAGGCGCCACAACCGGTGTCAAAAGCCCAACAGTGCTGCTATCGACACGAATCCTGCCCGGGCCCACAGACGTGCGTCCTCCAAAATGGGCCCAGCGAGAGCCACCGGCTGCAAGGCCGCTCGCTCGTGGACGTGGCAGTTCCTCCCTTCCAAAGCGACCAGCCGACCAACCAAACTAGCTTAGGGTATCAAAACCCTTGCAGGAGGGCTTCGCGACCACCTTCTGCATCCGCAACCACTAGACCGCAACCAGCTCCTCTAGCAAGGGAGCCAAGTCCGCCATGCCGAAGAACCGAAGCACACGGAACCAAGTTTCCCGACTATGGACACAGCCAAGGAGCAGGTGATCCAAAGTCTTGACCTCCTGAGCACAGAAAGCGTAGTCGTCCCTATCACTAAGACCATGACATCGGAGTCTATCAGACGTCCAACAATGACCATGCAAGAAAAGCCATCCAAAGAAGCGCACCCTACCCGGCGCTTGAGTCTTCTAGAGCTGTGAAGCTCCCAAGAGAGGCAACCTACTGAAGAAAAGCGCTCGGTAGGCCGAGGACGAGGAGAACTCGCCAGAGGCTGTCCACTTTCAGATGAAGTGATCCGAGGTGTTAGTGAGAGTGAGTCGAGTAGGAGATCCCAGATCCTGATGTACTGAATGATCACCTGAACCGTCGTGGCCCCGGTGACGTCAAGCACCCAAGAGTGGTCCAAGATACCATCCCTCACAGTGCGAGTATGTCGAACCCTCAGAGATACCACCCCCAAAGGATGGGGGTGATCTACCGAATGGAGCTGCCCTGGATCCAGGTATCCGACCAGAACAGGGCCAACCTTCCATCTCCAACCGCGACCGAATGGAAGTAGTGAAAAAACTTTCCGCCTGGGATTCATTTCCAAACTAGAAACCGGACCAGGTTCTCTGTGGATCTGTTCTAGCGAACCATAGCCACGCATCTGGAGCGCCATGCCCATCAGCTGTAGGTTGAGAATACCGAGGCCTCCCAACTCCTTGGGACAACACGTGTGTTAACCCAAGCTACCGCACACTTTCCCCCAGAAGCCACCTCAGTCCTACACCAGAGGAAACCTCTAATCAGGGTAGAGATAGTCTTCACCGCCCAAGGCGTGACCCTATGGGCCATAGAGATGTGCACCGGGATGGCACAAAGGGTAGATTGCACAAGGACCAGCCTATCGCTCCTATTGAGCAGCCTCCCTTTCCAATATGGGATCCGGTTAGCGACCTTATCGACCAGCGGCTGCATCACCACCCTCGGCAGTCTCCCCGGCGAAAGGGGTACCCCAAGGTATGTGCATGGGAAAGAAGTGACCGCACAGCCCAGTAACTCCGAGATCAGATCCGTATGCTGTGCGTCGCAACAGATGGGGAATGCCTGGCTTTTGACATAGTTCGCTACCAGGCCCGTGGCCCTGAAGAATAGATCCAAAATGGCCTTAATAAGAAGAAGGTCCGTCTCGATCGGCGAAACAAAAACGACCACATCGTCCGCATAGAGCGAAATACGATGCTTAATCGCTGACGTCCCCAGGGGCAAGAGCAACCCACAGGCCTCTGCAGTTGTGAGGAGCGTGCTGAAGCACTCCATCACCAACACAAAAAGCATAGGAGACAGCGGACCCCCTGCCTAAGTCCCCGACCATGGAAAATCCTATGACCGGGCGCGCCATTAAGGAGGACCTTCGTGCTGGCGGTGGAGAGAATCGTGGGGATCCAGTTAGTCCAGGTTCTCGGACAACCAATAGCCGATAGAAGGTCCAAGAGAAAGATCCACCCAACCGAGTCAAAAGCTTTCGCTAGATCAATCTTCAACATGACTCATGGATTCCTCTTGGCAGCTAAAGCTTTTGTCGTCCCGAGAACACACCGAAAATTATCCTGAATCTGGCGACCTTTGATAAAAGCAATCTGGTTCGGGGAGACCAGAAAAGGCAGCACCGAAGCAAAGCGGTTAGCTAGAGCTTTGGAAATTTTTTTCCAAAGCTACGGATGAGGCTAATCGGGCGGTAGTCACCCAGGGACAAAGGGTCAGACGACTTGGGCAAAAGAATGAGAAGGGCGTCATTGAGGTGGTGGAAGCTTCGATAATCCATAGAGGAGAGAGCATAAAAACGCGGATGACATCCTGTTTGTTGATCGACTAGGCAGAGCGATAAAAGTGACTTGTAAACCCATCAGGTCCAGGCGCCTTATCCAGGGGCAGCTCCTTAACAACCGCCCAAATCTCCTCCTCAGTGAACGGGCGACCGAGAGAGGACAAGTCTCTCCGATGGATCCCTAGGGCCTCGAAATCCAGACGACCCTCCCTGTCATGAGCCCAAGATACCGGAGAAGTAGTTAAAAGCGGCCTCGACCTTCTCCTCCTCAGCTACCAAGATGGCCCCTTTGACCTGAAGCATGGCAATATGATTCTTGCGTCTACGCTAGTTGGCATGCAAATAGAAAAACTTGGTGTTGGCGTCCCCCTCGTGGAGCCAACGCATACTAGAGCGCTGTCGGGCCATAGTGCGCTCCAGAGAGGTGAGACCAAGATAATGGATCTTCAGAAACCGCCTCAAGGCGGCCTCCGCAACCAAGAGCGACCGAGTGTCCTAGGCAGCCTCCAATCTAAAGATAACCTTCTTAGCGACCGCGATTTGGGTTTTAATGTTCTCAACCGCTTTAGTACTCCACTGCTGCAGGGCTTTAGCGGTTACACGCAGCAAGTGGTCAACCATGCGCAAGGCGTCCACGTCCGGCCGAGGGCCATTCCATGCATACTCGACCGTCTGGAGGTAACTCTCGAACTGCGGCCAGAAAGCTTGGAAGCGGAAGTGATGCTTCGGGTGGAAGCCATCATCTAAAAGTAGCAAAAGCGGGGCGTGGTCTGAGCATTGCGATGACAGCACCTGCAAAGCGGCCCTGGGGAAAGCCGCGTTCCAACAGGAGGAAACAAACATCTTGTCGATGCGCTTAAGGGTGGGATGCGACCTCTCATTACTCTAAGTAAACAAGTGACCATGGAGGTGAAGCTCATCAAGCTCCAAGTCATTAAGGAACCTCTGAAACCTCCTGTAACACCCTATGTTTTTAATTAGTGCTTTTAGTGCTAATCATCATCTTAAACAAGTCTTGATCATTAGTGTTTAAACCTTTGGTCAAAGATATAGTCAAACCACTAGTCAAACCCCTTTTCACTCATACCCTGCCTAGAACTTTTGCCACATTCTCCAAATTTCACCTAAACACTTCAAAATCTGCTAATACAAAAGTTGTGCATCTTTTCATGGGACACAATTTTCATGTTGGGCGGTATTTCAAATTTTGAGTGTAAATTGGTGAAAAACGTGGTCAATGGCAGGAACCACTGTTTCCAGGCGCCGAGAGAATCTCCATCTTGGCATGCTGTTTATGCAAAATCCTTTGATCAAAACACCCTTCAGCCTTTGTAAAAGTTGTAGAGGATCATGAGAGCTCCAACTTTGGTATAGATCGCTTAGTGCACTTTAGTTGCAGTTTTTGGAGAAAACGACGGTCAAACCAGGCTAGTTGAGCTGCACGGCACCGGGAATGCGCGCCCGCGCACAACACCGTCACGCGCGCCACGTCGGCCCGCGACCGTACGCCGGGTACACGCACGCCGAGGGTCCCCTACGTCCGCCGGTCCGAGGGAGTCGCCATTTACGACTGTGCGCCGAGGTGATGACGCGGACTAGGAGCTGTAGGCCGGTGCCACGCGGCACGCCCACACTCACCGGCGCCCACACGCCGCACCCGCCATTGGTCGGCGGCCCTCCCCACGTCGCCACCGACCACACCCCCATGCCGTGACTCCTGTAGACGACGACGCTCGGTCTTACCGCCTCTCTACGCCGCGCCCGCTATAAAAACCCTTGCCCCTCTCCCTGCGCGAGCACCACACCGCTGCCGTCCACCATTGCCGCTGCCGCCGGTGAAACCTCCCCTCCGCTCGCCCCCGCAGCCGTCTAGCACTTCGAAGCTCCTCTCTAGCACCCACTCGAGCTTCCACAGCACACATGGCCTAGCCCTCCCCCACATTTCGCCGGAACCCGAGCCGAGGCGGCCATGCCGCCGCGGCCTCGCCATCGCCCCTCACCTGAGCCACCTCCGGCCACACCACCGCTACCAATCGACTCGTGGTGAGCTGAATCGAACCCCCATGCCACTTATTTTTTTGCTCAGGCCGTACTTAGCCACCGGTGAGCTTTCCCCCACCACCGAGGGCACGATTTTGAATTCTAGGGGCATATTTGTGAACTGGGGACCTGTTTGCATGGATCTTTATCTTAGTTTTCTCACAACTAGGTCCAGCACCTTCCAAAATTCATAGAAAATAGCAGAAAAATCAGAAAAATGCAAATGATGACTTTTTGGAATCCTTGTGAGGAGTATTGTTTTTCCTAGAAAGCATGTATAGGGTTTTTCTAAATAGTTTTTGAATAATTTTGAAAAGTCAGTTTGAACTGTTTGTGTTGTAGTTTAAATTCTAGACATGAGTTTGACTTGAAATTTGGATATGTTGTATACAATGTTGTTCATGAGCTCTAGTTAAAGTGTTGCACAAAGTTACTGAGTAGACTTTGAGTTATGCTTTATTTAGCCTTTTTGCTAGTAGTAGCTTCACCATTTTGCCTAGCACTGTGTAGGGTTGATCTATGTCTACTTTTTGCACCCTGAGCTGTTTATGATATGTTGGTTCCCTGGTAATATTTGTGTGCTGGTTTGGCCATGTTAAGATATGTTTTTGATTTATGCATGCTAGAGGGATCTATGTGTATATGTGAAGTTAGGTGTAGAATAAGGTTTGAATCTTGGTATAGGCCCTTGTTTTGATGATGTTAGTCCCTGGTGAAAAATTGAGGTCCTTTGCGTGAGTAGTTTTGCCTAGAATAAATTGTGTTTATTTACTAGGCTAGTTTTGTTATTTTTGTTAGATTTAATCTAGATTTTTTTCCTATGAATGATTTTTGGTGTGAGAGCTTGTTTTATGATAATCTTGTTGCATAGGAAAAATTAGGACCAGAGAAGCTAGATTTATTTTTGTAGGCTTAATGGTAGTTTAAATAGCTATAAAAGGCTTGGTAGCTGTATGTATGCATGTATGCTTTTTGATAGTTTTATTTTAGTGGCTTGTTAAGTAATTTTCAGAAAGTGTGTGAACCTTCTTGCTGTTTGTAAATAAAGTTAAGTTATTTTGTATAGATGTGTACACAATCACCATTAAAGGAAATGTTTAATAAATGGTTGCTTACTTGTCTCCTTATAGAAGAGTATGCTGAATATATTCTTATCCAGGTGAATGTGGTCCACTTTGCACCCTATGCTTGTCACGTGTTGTTTGTATTTGGTTAATTTACATTTCCCAACTAATTCTTGCATATGCATCCTCCGTGTAGAAGTTCCCGACGGTAACTACACGCTCGTGCCGGCAGATGAGGACGAGGGAGCTGGAGGAGATGTGCACTACGTGACCGTAGAGCAAGATCCGGACCAAAGTCCAGAAGTTTGTCTGAATACCTGTGCTGACGAAGGCAAGCCCCGATTCATCATTAACCTATGTGTTTCCTTTTGGACTTCTGAATTTATCTTCGATTACCTTTGTGCTTTTACATTCAGGAGTTGATTTGAAACCCTAGTTGCCTGATCCCTGAGTACCTATGATCTTTTACTAGTATGCTAGGTCATTAGCTGCTATGCATTAAGGACCCGGTACAAGTCGGGTGATGTATTTCGCTCACGAGAATAGGTTCCTATGTTGGAATCATAAGATTGTTTAAAATGGATTGCTCACGTGGTAAGAGCATGGGATTCTGGGCTTCGGTCCAGTGGTTAAGAGATTAAGCGTTTAAACATACTAAACATTTGTCAGAAATGAGTGTGGTAAGCCTAGTACCTAAATGATACGGTGCGGGAACTTTAGGTTACTAATCTTGGGTTGCGGCCCCAGTCCTGCAAACTGTGGTGCACGTGTGAGTTTGGACGCTAGTGTGAGGCGGACCAGATAACCTTGTACCTAGGACTGTGGCATCAGATCCCAATCCGAGGAATGACGGGAACCACCTGGTTGGTGTACTCGTGTGAATGCATTATCATGTATGTTTACGTCCACCTTGCAAGGTTATTAATCGATCGATCGTCGACCTCTCACTGTGATCCGAGAGTGCTTAATCATCTGGCCATGGTGATCCCTTTATGATGGAATATTGATAAACTTGATGTTTGATTAATTGTATTGTACAACTCATGTTTGCAATAGTTGCTTATCTAGTAATGAAGTAATCTACTAGAACTTTAGCTAAAATATTGAAAGTAAGGATTAACTCCTTAGTAGCTTTTTGGCAAAACAAACCCACTAGCCAAAAGCCTTGCATGATTAGAGGCTAAGTCTTTTATTTTCGACGGGTAAGCCTTGCTGAGTATTAGTATACTCAGCCTTGCTATGAATGTTGTTTCAGGTGATAATGTGTGGCCTGGAGAAACCCACTCGACTGGGAGCTGGAATGGGTGGATGACGAGGAGTGATGGCATCATGGGTGGCCTCCCATGATGCCACTTTATCGTTTATTTATTTCTGTTGTCTCTTAAAACTCTGAACCATTTATTTTCATGTCAAGAACAATGGTTTGTAATAATTAACCCTACGGGGAAGTTTGGATTTAATTTGTAAGGTACTCTGGACTCTCCTTCGCGGGAGTTTTAATGTATGCGTGTTCGATCCTCTGTGTGTTGTACAAGTGAGCTACCGGGCTTCGACCCGGCAACACTCAACGTGATGGTTCCTTATTATCGCTTAATGACCAAATGGAGTGGTTTAGGTGATAGTACGGAATTATCTCGGATGGGGTTGTCACAGTTGGTACCAGAGCATCTGTATACACCAGAGTAATTAGATTAATACTAATCACATGATTTAGAATAAAACTTGCCAATATTGATTGAATTTTGAAAATACGTTGGATCGCTAAGGAATGATCTAGACCGAGAGGCCCTAAAGGGAATTTTGGGTTCTTTAAGGTGGCTAAATAATCTATGGTTTATTTTGCTAACTCCAAGCACTTTACTTTATGTTAGACTTACTTTATTGCACAACCAAACTAGATGAAGCCACGTGTTTCATACGTGTGTTGTGCCGCGTCACGAGTATGCGAGGGTTGGTAGGGCAATCCATTCAACGGATCCTATCTTCTCGGTTGGATGTTCACGTGTTTTATACGTGTGCTTTCCGTATGCAAGTCATGCGAAGGATGGCATGTTCTATTCAAGATGAACATGTCATGGGTTGTGATGTCACCACATTTTGCTAGACGTGTGCATGATTTCGCATTACGAACATGCGAAGGGGGACACCCTCCATTCAAAAGGGGTGTGTCTCAGGTTGGGCGCTGTCCATGCGGAGCAAAATGCATGGGTGCCATTTCTATAGTGAATGGTAATGGTTGTGGACGCTTTCGTGACGTGCTGGCATGGAAGGTTCTTTTCTGCAGGTATACTAACCACATTAGCGTGATCGCTATGAACGACGTGTAGCTCCGACTAGTTATTATAGGGAGAGTCGTTTATAAGCTTGCCACCGGCACTAACTACGTCTTTTAAGATCCATGGTTTGAGAGGTCGTTTAAGACGTGTGCATCATGATAAAATTTTGTTGAACATAAAATTTTTTGTTCTACTCTTGTGCTATGCTTCTAGAGATGTTGCTTGCTCTTAGAAAGGTTATCCTCTCACTTTGATCATAAGTTAGTTTTCTGCCAAAACTTGCTGCTATCGGCTCATGAATTTTTAGAGCCAAATCTAGGATGTTTCTGACTAGGAAACTTTTACAAAAGTTGTTCCTCATCAAGTCAAGCATCTACTGTGAATTGTTCACGATTTTAGGATTTCTCAATCTAGAGTTATGATCAAAATAGTGAACCTCTGTTCTGCTGTTTTTCCTGGTAACCTTCCTCTGAAAGTAGATTTTTTCGAGCATGTTCCTATTTGATCCAGATCTACCTTTGAATACCAAAAATGTGCACAAACATCTCACTGAGTTGTAAAAATTTGGGAATTTTTGGGGCTCTGCTTGTCACGTTATGAATTTTGTTCATACCTACCAGAATTTTGTACCCTTATTCATGTTATGCTCATATTGAGGTTTAACATGTTGTACCCATGTTTGTACAGATGGAGTACCCGGAGCACTTCGAGATTGACGTGGACGGTACCATTTGTACCAATGGCCTCCACTGGGAGGGTTTTCCTCGCGTTTTGTGGGACACCCTCAGAGAGGTTGGCTACACCACTCCGCTGGTGTACGAGGTGTTTCACTTTTGGGACTAGTGAGTCCCCTACGCGCGCACGACCGCGACCGTGCCACCACACCCAGAGCACCCTGAGTGGCCAGACTTGAGCATGATGTTCTTCAGACATCATGGCATCGAGTCATTAGAGTTCGTGACTATGCGGATTCTCCACACTTTCTGCAAGCAGCACTCGGACGAGGTGATGCTCACAGCACTGGGGCTGTTCCGACCTTGGACCCACAGGACCTGGCTTGGCATGAGCGTGTGTCGCCAGGGTTAGGTAACCAAATCTGATTTGCATAGCCAGGGTAAAAGAAAACCAATGAATCATCCGGGCCCTTCTTAAGAGTATGTCCTTGAATCAAATACGCCTCATCTATCATGGCCCGAGGAGAATCAATGTAGGGAACATCAGTCCCTTGTGTAATCCCGAGACTCGAAATGATACGTGTGATTAAAGACGTACACTCAATAGAACCTGTCATCTTAAAATTTGTCAACCACTACCAGATCATAGCTTGCATTGGGGAGATTCTGATCCGTCTGACCGCGGCATATAATATCCTCATCTCGTCTGTGCGCACGGTTCAAACGTCATCCCTTGGAAAGAGAGTGACGGCGAGCCACTTGTGCCACAGTCGGAGAGTGGGATGTGTGATATCGTTGCACCGAGGTGCTAACTTGCCACAGACAGGCCGACCAGAAAGTTCTAACCAAAAACTATCTCGAATAAAATCCTTGCAAGCTTGATCGAGAGAAATAACACAACGACGATGAAAACCAAGGGTGCGACTAAGATCTGGCCATGAGACTCGATACGACGTTCCATGGAAATGAAACGTAATACTGGTCTCATCCTCCCGAAGAGTACAGAGAAACTGGATGGTGAGAGGCCTAGAACCGATCTCCCACACCGGAACAAAGTTCTCCCAACTAAGAGCGTGACAAATGAAATCGAACTCGGAGTCCATACCTATTTTCTCGAGAAGGGCCGAGTCGAACTCCTTGGTGTTGGCGAAGACTCGATCCTTGATGAGAGCGTAGGCTTGTCTCTCCCGGTCGTCCCTCAAGTCGATGAAGGCGGTGTCGGCGTCGTACACTCCTTCGGCTTGTGGCGTGGATCGCTCCTCTTCTTCACGGTCGGTTGACATTAGACTCGTTGTAGCTCCAAAGTGGTGAGACGAGCCCTGTCCGTCTCTCGAACGGTGTGAGCGGGTCACCTTCCGGTACGCACCGGCGATCCAACTCATCTTGCACAACAATGAGAAAACACGAGCAGCTCGATGATGGGTTAGTGAAATCAAAATGAAATCCTTATCGAGCTTGCTCCACCAATATTCAATATTCAGCGACAAAGTGGAGAGAGTGCTTGACACTTCAACCTTGAGCGAGAAATCCAAGAAAACCAAAGAGCAAGAGCAAAGAGGGAGAGAGGGTGATGGAAATGAGTGAATGGGTGAAGAAACCCCTCAATCCCCCTTCTATTTATAGGCAACCGAGCCAGGCACCGGGGGAAGGGACAAGAGCAATGGCTAAGAGCTGTTGGAGGAGGCCGGGCCCACATGACCGTTGGCCAGGGTCGGCCGAACCCCTGCCGGGCCCCCCTGCCTCTAGCTTTTTGCAACGGCTCTCTAACGGCTACCTGATGTCCTGTCCAGATGTCTAGATCCAAATTCGCCCAAAATGTTGCTCGAATAATTTTTCTAGGATTTTCCAACTCAAAAATTTATTTTCAGAATTTTTATTTGAAAAGGGAAATTTGGCTAGAAAAATCTAGCATGCAGATGCAAGGTTGGAAAATTCAAATTTGCATTTAGAAAAATCAAATAAAATTTTGGAAAGGGAAATATGAGATAACTACCAATTTTTACCTTTTGGCAAAAAGGACTCTTCTTTTTAAGTCTAAGAGCGAGACTTTTCTCGGCGATCAATTCCACTCGTCACCTCATTCCCGAGAAATAGATGGAGATGACTTCTATATTTCCTAACACCTTTCTTGTTTTCTTAGGCTTTGTTGGAGTGGTGGGAAGTCGCTGGGGCTGTGGCTCCGTCCATGCCCCTGACTGCTCGTTCTTGCCCTGTAGTGTATAGCATTTCTCTTTTGCTGCCTGAAATCGAAACATCAAGTTCCTCCTCCCAATGCGGAATCGGATAATTCTGGCTCCGACATTGATCCTTGCGTTGGCGTCACTTAGGAACGGTCTCCCAAGAATGAGGGGCGTTCCCTCATCATCTTGCATATCAAGGACCACGAAGTCCGCGAAGATGCATGAACCTTGGACGAATACCAATAAGTTCTCTGCTATCCCCTCTGGATATCAGATCGATGCATCAGCAAGTTGGACGGTCGTCGTAGTTGGAGTTAGAGCTGGATATCCCGATTGTTCGAACATGGCCTTGGACATGAGATTAACACTTGCACCAAGGTCGCAGAGAGAATGCTTAATCTTCTGGTAATATATCTTGCAGGTGATAGCCGGATAACCAGGATCTTTCTTGTGTGTGATTGTTGAAGATTCCCATGAGTCAAGCACTTGTTGTATAGGCTTCCCTGCATAGTCAGTGGCTCGTGCCCGCCCAGATGGCTTACCCCATCTGGTGGACACTACACAAACATTCTCACATGAAGATACGGGTTGCCCCAAAATCTTCCCGTCTTCAGCAGAGGGAACCAAAGAACCAAACCAGAGGAGAGCCGAAATGAGTTCGTGCCTTCCTTACGAGTGACTCAGGATCTTCAGTAAAATTCAGTGGTAAGTCGAAACCAGTCATGCACTACCTGTCTTCATCATCAATAGACAAAGAAGACAATCCAAGATAGCCTACATTGAGAACTATTTTATTCCTGTCATGATTATAAACATTTGCAAAGTGTTGATATGTCATCCTTAAGCCTTCCCCGGCAACAGCGCCAGAAAGGCTTGTTGACATTTCTTAACGCAATCACCTAAGAACGGGTTTGGAACCCATCCTGGTAATAGCGCTAGAAATGCTGGTTGGTAATTCTTAACATTACAGGAGTCCACAAGCGTACGGAAGTACCATTGTAGCATTTCCCCGAAGGAGTATTCCAAAGGGTATCAAATCCAAGGAAGGCTTTGGTGGATTAACAAGCTCAACACTATTGCAATGAGTATAGATCATAGACGGAAATAAATCAGACACTCAAGTGCAGGGGTAAGATATGATAATGGGGTAATGTGATCACACACACACACTCACTCTCTCTCTAAGGGGTCCTAGGCATAGGAGGCAACATACGAGTTAGTTCTAGGTTCTTATGTACTATACACATAAAGCTGGTAAGAACGAGTTAGATACACTAACGTTGAAAAACATTTACTTAAGCACCCAGGTACCACGGGGAGCTAACCTCCCACATTGCTTCCGCACAACTCCGGTTGTTAGATTTTAGACTCCTACAGCTTATCCGAATGTGGGGGATTTCAGAGGGACCAACGGCTGTCACTACCGCGGCCTACCCCAAGACAAACCGTGGGATAAACTCATAAGTAAGGTAGCTACGCAACCCAAGCACCATGCTTACGTTGTTAGCCGAACTTGACCGGCCCGGGCTATTGTGACCCAGGTCAAGCCACCAGATAAACCAGCCAATTACACCGAGTACCGTAGCCTAAGCACAGACTTCATACAACGTAGTCATGTCATCTAATTAGATCAAACCAGGTTAGGTACACAAACGTATTTGTGTTTTACTATGTCTGTTCAACTGGATCAAAGGGTCGTGTTCGCGAAGAACACGAGCCTCTAACTTATGAACAAACACCAGAAACATGTGAAAGTCACCCGTCAAGTGGATCGAAAGGCCTTGTTCATCAAGAACAGGAGCCTCTAAATGATGAACAGGTGAAGAACACATGAAAAAATCACCCATGTATACTAACACGACTTTATACAAAATAGCTGAATAACTGAAGTAGATCAAAGTCATACAAATGAAATAAGATACAAGAGAACTCATACCTAGATCCCAAAGTAGACTTGGAACCTGAAGTAGAACTACTCTAGCCTACCTCCTAGCCTTGAGACTAAAAGTGAGAGAGGTGTTGCAAGTGTGGATGGTTCCTAAGTGAGCCCCCTCTCCTTCTATTTATAGGCCTGAGCACCGGCGAGGAGTGGATGCAAACACCTCGGGAATGGCTCCAAGGACCAATAGGGAAGCACCACGTGGAAGCCCCTGAGTGGCGGCCTCATGGTCGGTTCGGCCGACCCCACAGGTCAGCTAACCCCCTATGGGCCCCACTCAAGGTGTGCTTTCTCCTGGTGGCTGTTCTGTGGGTCCTTAGGTCGATTCCCGGTGTCCACCCTGTTTTGGCGTGATTTGCATGCTTTTGTGGACCCATGGATCCATGTGACATCCACGTGTCACACTCTGATTCGTCGGGGGGTGCTTCACTTGGATTGCTTGCATGGCATGCATGCATGGCGCCCTGGTTGGCAGCTTTCCATGCATAGCATCCTTGTTGGCAGCCCACCTACGATGAGGTGATGTGGCATGGATCATAGAAGGTGAGTTTGCCACTGTTTCTTGCTTATTTTCCTACAATCAAATAATCTCCAAGGACAAGTGGAACTACATTATTCTTAACTAAATACGTGTAAGAAATGTCTTATGCTCCTTTATTCATGAGTATATTGATGGCTAAAGTAGGCACTTAACAGCCGTCAACAAGATCTCTATAAGAGGCTTAATCTCTATGAGCCTAACAGTTATCAAGACCTTGTGAACAAGGCCATCTCTCAGGAGGATGCCATGAGAAAGGCACAAAAATATATGAAGAGGTAGGCCGGATTCACCACTGCTGGTGGATCAGGCAAGAAGTTTCGCTTTGTCAAGAAGGGTACGCAGGGGTATTCCCAGTCATCTTCATCTGGACACTGGAGAATGACCCCATCTCAGAACAAGTCTTTTGGGAATTTCCAGTACCGTAAGGCACAGCAATAGCCTTACAAGCCTAGTGCACCCCCAGCCAACAAAAGTGTTGTCAAGGACCATCGTTGCTACAATTGTGGGCAGCCATGACACTATGCAAATGAGTGCCCCAAGCCGAAGCAGATCAAGACCTACCAGCAAGGTGAAGGGTCAGGGGCCAAGCAGGGCAATCAGGGATAGAAGCCCATTGTGCAAGTGAAGCAAGGCAAACTGAACTTCACTTCTATGATGGATATGCCAGAAGGAGCACCAGTGCTGACGGGTACCTTTTCTATCCGAGGCTATTCAGTTAAAGTGTTATTTGATTCTGGTGCAACGCATAGTTTTATAAATGGGCAAATTCTGAGCAAGTTGGGTTTGGGTAGTTGTCGAACGAATCAACCATTTCTGGTAACAACACCTGGTGGGAGAGTTACCACTAGAGACCTATCCTGGAAAGTGCCAATTGAATTAGGTAGCAAAGTCTTCCCAACCAATCTCATTGTTTTGAACTTAGAGGGCATCGATGTGATCCTAGGCATGAATTGGTTGACACACCATCAAGTCATCTTGGACATTGCGACAATAATGATAGAAATCAATACACCTACTGTGGGCACATCTACTCTATACTTACCTCCCGGTGGTAGTGGGAATTCTTATGATTTTGCAACTATCACCTCTTCACTTGATGACATTCCGATAGTTTGTGAATATCCGGATATGTTTCCCGATGACTTGCCTGGCATGCCACCAGATAGAGACATCTAATTCATGATAGAACTTCAACCTAGCACTGCACCTATCTCTAAGAGACCTTACCGTATGCCACCCAAAGAGCTAGCCGAGTTGAAAAATCAATTACAAGAATTGCTTGATGAAGGGTACATTCGCCCAATCTTCTCCTTGGGGATGTCCCGCTCTTTTTGTGAAGAAGAAAGACGGTAGTTTGCGGATGTGCGTTGACTATCGTCCTCTCAATGCGGTGATAGGAAAGAACAAATATCCTTTGCCCCGCATTGATGTTCTCTTCGATCAATTGGCTAGTGCCAAAGTCTTTTCTAAAATCGACCTTCGATCGGGTTATCATCAAATTAAGATCTGACCAAGTGACATTCCGAAAACAGCCTTCTCCACCAGATATGGTCTTTATGAATTTCTGGTGATGTCCTTTGGTCTCACAAATGCACCCGCCTATTTCATGTACCTTATGAACTCTGTCTTCATGAATGAATTGGACAAGTTCGTAGTGGTCTTCATTGATGATATCCAAATTTATTCCAAGAATGAAGAGGAGTATGCGGAACATCTTCAGATTGTTTTGCAGTGTTTGAGAGATCATAAGCTATATGCTAAATTCTCCAAATGTGAATTCTGGTTGGATAGTGTGAAATTCTTGGGTCACACTATTTCCAAGGATGGTATCTCTGTGGATCCTAGCAAAGTGCAGGAAGTCATGGATTGGAAGCCAACCACATTTGTGCATCAAATCCGCAGTTTTCTGGGTCTAGCGGGCTATTATCGTCGATTTATTCCGGATTTCTCCAGAATAGCTAAACCCATGACAGAACTGTTGAAGAAAGGTGTCAAGTTTGTGTGGGATGAGGCTTGTAACAAGGCTTTCCACACCTTGAGGGAACATTTAACATCAGCCCCCATGCTAGCACAACCAGATATGATGAAACAGTTTGAGGTGTATTGTGACGCTTCAGGCACTAGCCTTGGTTGTGTGCTTATGCAAGACAACAGGGTTATTGCCTATGCCTCATGAGCACTTCGACCCCATGAGAAGAATTATCCTACCCATGATCTTGAGCTAGCAGCAGTTGTTCATGCCTTCAAAATTTAGCGGCATTATTTGATGGGAAACTGCTGCAATATCTTTACCGATCACAAAAGCCTTAAATATATTTTCACCCAATCAGATCTGAATATGAGGCAAAGAAGGTGGTTGGAATTGATAAAGGATTATGATCTAGAAGTCCAATATCACCCTGGCAAAGCCAATGTGGTTACAGATGCGCTTAGCCGCAAGTATTGCAACTGCATGACTGTAGAGCCGTATAATGAAACTTTATGTGAAGAGATGAGGAAGCTTAACCTAGAAGTGGTCAAGCACGGAAACTTATATGCCATCTCCACAGAATCCCCTCTCTATGAGAGAATTGCTTTGGCTCAACTCAGTGATGAAGGTGTCCAGTTAATCAAACAGAAATTATCTGAGGGAGACCCCAAGTACAATTGTTTCTGGAAAGATGAAAAGGAGTGATATGATTTGATCAAAGATTGGTAATTCCCCAGGATCCAGAAATAAAGAAAGAAATTTTAGATGAGGATCACCTCTCTAAATTCACCATTCACCCTGGTAGTACAAAAATGTACAGAGATCTTAGGGAAAATTTCTAGTGGTCAAATATGAAAGGTAAAATAGCCAAGTATGTGTCCGGATGTGATACATGTCAAAGGATCAAGGCTAGTCACTTAAAGACCGCAGGTCAAATGCAACCCTTGTCTATACCTGCATGGAAGTGGGATGACATAAGCATGGATTTCGTTGTAGGTTTACCCCTTACTCACAAAAAGCATGATTCCATCTGGGTTATAGTGGACCGGCTTACTGTGACAACCCCACCCGAGATAAGTCCGTACTATCACCTAAACCAATCCACTTTGGTCATTAAGTGATAATAAAGAATTATCCCATTGAGTGTTGCCGGGTCATAGTCCGGTAAATCACTTGTAAACCACACAGAGGATTGAAACGCATACATTAAAACTCCCACGAAGGAGAGTCCAGAGTACCTTACAATTTAATACTAATCTTCCCCGTAGGGTCAACTATTACAAATCATAGTTCATAAAATAATAAACCATGGTTCAAAGTTTTCAAAAGACAGCGGAATTAAACTAACGATAACTTGACATCATGGGAGGCCACCCATAATACCATTATTCATCATCATCCACCCATTCCAGCTCCCAGCCGGGTGGGATTTCTCCAGGCCAAACAATTTCACCTGAAAACAACATATATAGCAAGGTTGAGTATACTAATACTCAGCAAGGCTTACCCGTCTAAAATAAAAGACTTAACCTCTAATCATGCAAGGCTTTTGGCTAGGGGGTTTGTTTTGCCAAAAAGCTACTAAGGAGTGAATCCTTACTTTCAATATTTTAGCTCAAATTCTAGTGGAGTTAATCATTAATAAATAAGCAACTATTTCAAATAGAGTTGTCCAATACAATTAATTAAACATCAAGTTTATCAATATTCCATCATAAAGGGATCACAATGGCTAGAGGGTTAAGCAATCTCAGATAACGGTGAGAGGCCGACGATCGATCGATCAATAACCTTGCAAGGTGGACCTAAACACACGGAAGAATGCATACCCCCAGGGTACACACCAACCAGGCTGTTCCCGTCAATCTGCAGTTTGGGAGCGGAACCTACATCCCTTGATACAAGGATTATTGGATCGCCCACCCACGAACGTCCAGGCTCTCCCGGTACCACACTGTTGTAAGTAGGGGGACACGTATGCCCCAGGGTAGTAGGGAAAGGTTCCCTTGCCATGTCAATCGGGTACTAGGCTTACCGTGCCCATTTCCGACAAGTGTTTAGTACATTCAAACGCTTAATCTCTTAACCACTGAACCGGAGTCTAGAATCCCATGCTCTTACCACGTGAGCGATCCAATTTATCAAATCTTATGATTCCAACATAAGAACCTATTCTCGCGAGCGAAGTACATCACTAGACTTGTACTGGGTCCTTAGTGCATAGCAACTAGCGACCTAGCATACTAGTAAAAGATCATAGGTACTTAAGGGATCATGCAACTAGGGTTCCAATTCAACTCCTGAACGTAAATGCACATAGATATTCAAACATAATTCAGAAGTTAAAAAGAAAACACTTAGGTAAATGATAAACCGGGGCTTGCCTTCACTAGCAATGTTAGTAGGAAAATCTTCCGAACTTTGGTTCGGGTCTTGCTACGCTTCCACGTGGGTCACTTCTCCCTCGAATGGTTCGTCACCTCTTTCCGAGACAAGCTCGGTGCTATCGTCAGAAGGTTCTACACGGAGATGCACATGCAAGAATTAATTGGTGAAATTTTGTTCTTTAATGACAAAACATCACATGACTATCATAGGGTGCATGGTTGGTCACATTCACTTAAAAACACATATATCCAACATACTTTTTCAAAGAAGAGGAAAAAAAGGCAAACAATCATTTATTAAACATTCTATTGGATGGTGATTGTGTGCACATTTATATAAACATAACAAAATCACTTAACAACAGTAAATAAACTTTCACACTTCACTGAAATTAATTAACAAACTATTGAAATAAATACATCAATATTAAATATGCATATAACACACAAATTAAGCATTTTATAACTATTCAAACTACCACTAAGCATATAAACATAAACATAGCTCCTCTGGTCCTAATTTTTCTCATACAGCAAGATTACCACAAAACATATTCTCACACCAAAAATCATACACAGGAAAAATCTAGATTAAATCTAACAAAAATAACAAAGCCAGCATAGTAATTAGAACACAATTTATTCTAGGCAAAACTACTCATGCAAATTATTTCAACTTTTCACCAGAGGACAACATCAACATAACAAGGGACTACACCAAGGCTCAAGTCCTAAATCTATAAATAACTTCAAATATACACATAGGCTCCTCTAGCCTGCATAAATCAAAAACCTATTTTAACAGAGTCAAACCATCATGAAAAAATTACTAGAGGCTCAAATCATCATATACAGCTCAAGGTACAAAAAGTAGCCACATAGCAACTCTATACAGTGCTAGGAAAAATGATAAAACTACCACTAGCATAAAGGCTAAATAAATCATAAATCAAAATATACTCAATAACTTTGTGCAAATTTTTAACCAGAGCTCATGAACATCATGTTGTGCAAGTGCAACATATCCAAATTTCAAGTCAAACTCACATCTAGAATATAAACTATAGCAAAAACGGTTCAAACTGAGTTTTCAAAATTATTCAAAAACTATTTAGAAAAACAATATACATGCTTTCTAGGAAATGTAGTGCTCCTCCCAAGGATTCCAAAAAGTCCTTATTTGCATTTTTCTGAATTTTCTAGGAATAGATATGAATTTTAGAAGGTGCAGGGCTGAGTTGAAAGGAAACTAAGACAAAGAGTATTACAAACAGGCCCTTGGTTCGCACTTAAGCCCCTGAAAAGACCTCAGAACTCGCAATTGAGTCCTTGGCGCGGCCAGCGGCGGGGATCGCCGGAATCCGGCGAGGGGAGGCCGGGGAAGGGTGTGGGAGCGACAAGAGGCTCACCTACGACCGATTTGAGGTCTTGGACGGGTCAGGGGAGTGGCCGACGGCGAACTTCAGCGGCGTCGTGTACCTTAGGCCGCTTCTGTTCAGTCTCCGGTGAGGAGGGCACCGGTGCTCGGCAACGAGCCGCTTTGGCATGTCGTGTGGGGGTGTGAGGAGGCACTAGAGTGCTCAAGAGGTGGTGGAAAGGACCGGGAGGGAGAGCTCGCCGTGGGGCGCCTAATGGCGGACGGCGGAGGGTGACTGCGACGGCAATGGCGTGCACGTGCGACGCCGGCCGGCCGGCTCGTTTTATGGTGACGTGGACGATGACTTGGAGTCTACGGTCACGTCAGCGGAGGCCAGGCGGTCACGGCAACGTGCGGTGGTGGAGTACGGCAGCGACGTTGTTGGCCCGGTGGTTTGGTCGGTGCGGCGTGGACGTGGGCACTCGACGCGTGTCGGCAGGGCAGAGGGGTGCGGATGGAGGTGGAGTGCCGAGCGGGCCCACGGCATTCACGTGGGGTGTTAGGGGGTGAGACCTGGACAGATCCGCTAGGGGTTGCCCTAGTGGTTTGCAGGTTAATGGAGGATCGGGACCTAAGAGCGTAGGTGGTTATGCATGAGGTGCACATGGAGCTAGGCGAGTATGGCGGTGAGGAACAAGAAGACAAGGGTTTATACTGGTACAGGCCTCCGGAGAGTAATACCCTACGTCCAGTTGTGGTGGATTATGCGGGATGTTGAAGATGAGTTGTCCCTGTGCATGGAGCCCTAGGCCGCCTTATATGGGGGACGGGCTAGGGTTTGCATGCGCAGGTCGGTTGACCCGTGTCGGGGTCGGTTACAACTGCGGGAAGCATATCTCCCGGATTACAAGGAGTATCCCGTGATACTCGGAGCTACAGACGGCGGCGTGCCAGGTCGTCGTGTCTTGACTTGCACGCCAAGGCTTCGCGGGTCTTCCGGGATCCTGGTCAGGTCGCCTGCGGTCGTCAGAGGTATAGATAAGGTCGCTGGGCCCACTTTGCAGGTCGGCGGGACTTCTGGAAGGTCGGGTCCACTTGTCAGGGGCCCCTGGGACCCTGGCCGGTGGGGACCCATGGGTACCCATGTCTCTCAAGCCCCCGATCGACGTGTAGGCGTAGCGGCCGAGGCGAGGTTGTGTCGAAGAGTAGCAAGGCGTGGCATCGTCGAGGTCGTGAAGGGTGCACGGGGATCAAAAAAGAAAAGAAAGCCCTCTGATGCGCGCACGAAGTTGAACGTCGGGCTTCTGGGTCGAAGGACCATGAGGTCGAAGTGAAGACGAGGCGTAGATCTTGCAGAACCGTCGACCTGACCTGAGTCGGGCATGTTGTAGTAGCAGCCACAACCTTCAGAAAGGTCAACAAGCCTACCAAAGGTAGGTCGAGCAGAGATGTGATGGAAGCGGGCTTCCATTAGGTCGAGGCGACCTGAAGAAAATAGGACGTCGAAGACGCACTAGTGTAGTAGCCCCCGAGCAGTAAAGCGACCAGGATGGCCGGTTTGATGCTCCAAAGAAGAAGAGAAAAATAATCCTAACCTACGACCTTCCGCTGAAGAAACAGATGCTCTTGTAATGTCGACGCTATAGGACAAAAGCTCCAGAATCTTGCAGAGGTCAGCAGGCGGCAGGTCTGACGCAACCAGAGTCACGAATACACTGTACGGTTACGGGCCAGCATACACATGAAGCACAGGTCTCTATCACCCGCAAAAGACAAAGGTGCTCCAGGAAGTAGTCAGGTAGGAGACAGGCGCGTTGATGCCTCCCACGGGTGAACAGTGAACCCGTGTTCCACGAGTGTATAGTGAACTTGAGGATGAGGATGCCACGCAAGCTGGCTTGCGGATAAGACTGAGTGGCAGGTGCTTAATGGTATAAATAGGTACCCGAGCCTTGAAGCAAACCGTACCAATTTTCAAAGTAGAACCAAAATGATCCAGTGTAGTAATATTGCCATGCCAGGGGCTTGTGTCCGCCCACCAGAGTGTAGGGTCGAGGTAGTTCATGCTTGGAGCTAGAAGAATGCTTACGAGGCTCGAAGAACTCGATTGGCCTCTTCTCCCAGTCCCACCGAGGAACCCAGGAGGAGTATGAAGCAGCAGTTGCATCGTCGGCCCCGACACTTTCAGGCCTGATGTGATGCTGGTGAATGCTGCGCTCCACCCGGCGAGGTTGGTGTTAAAGCTCGGACCTTCTGCAATCTTGCGGGGAAGCTCAGACTTGACACTGGGTGCTGCAGGAGACCGGTTGGTGCGCGAGTAGAGGTGGCTGTGTGGCAGCTGCCTCCACAATGGCTGTAGAGGTCGTCGAGTAGGTCCAGAAGCTAGAAGAAAGCTTGCGACAAGCCTTATTAGTGTAGACTGAGTCGTAAGCACTTTGGAAAGTAATTCAAGACCTTTAATATCTTTGTATCTTGTAATTTGGCCAAGGGCCAAACTCCTTATAGCTTAAGAAGCTGTAAATATTGTTTCACATGAGAAATCCCATGATTTCAGTAGTTGGAAGGGCGCCCAGGCTGCAATGGTACGGATACCAAGGTCCCGGCAGGGCTGAAATAGCATGCCAACCTTCGGGAGGCCTTTCGTAGAGACAAGGGGCCCGTGTCGACCTGGGTCGACACGGCCATTGTGCAGTGACACAATGCAGGTAGTCAGCCTAGAAACTCTAGGTCTACACGACCTAGAAGGCAGCAGGGCCTTAGCGACCTCGAGGAGGTGCTACTTGACCAAGAGGTCGCCAACGGGCGGTGGAGCCATTAAGCACAGGGCCGTTGGTACAGCCATTAAAGGCAATTTAGTAGGTAGCAGGACCTTAGCGACCTCAGGGGGTGCTACTTGACCCGGAGGTCGCCAACGGGCAGTGGAGCCTTTAAGCACAGGGTCGTTGGTGTTAAACCAGCCGTGAAGGCTAAGGCAATCCAGTAGGTAACAAGACCTAGGAGCCAAGGGTATGAACCCGATAGTGAAAGCTGAGGTGACCTACCAAGCGGTAGTACCTGTCGACCTTGCTAAGGTGTTGTCATGGACCCGGAGGTCGTCAGAGGCTAGGAGACCTTGAAGAAAATGGTGGGAAAGGGGCTTGAAGTAGGGCACAATGAGTCCATGGACGTTGGGCCATTGGGCAGGAGGCCAACGGGCATGGATTCCCACACAGCGTGAGCCATTACTGCCTGTGACCGTTAGGCCGAAAGAGCCATTGGGCGATGTATCCGTTGGGTCGTCGGGAATATCGCTGAATCCGAGGGGTTGTTTGGGGCGTCGCGGCCCACCGCACTGATGAGGCCCAGTTATAAAAGGCCGAGTGGAGGGTCGAGGATCCCACTCATTTCCATTCCCCGCAACAACTAGGGTTTCCGATCCGCCGCCAGGAGCTTTAGTGCGCAGATTCGCCGGCACCGCCGTGCTTAGATCCACCGCGCCCAGCACCGCCGTATGTGCCAGAAGTCCCTGGTAGTGTTTAGAGCTAGATCCACCGGCTTCGACAAAGAAATGGCCCCAGAGCAAGCGCCGACCCCGGAGCGCGTTTGGGAACACTCGACGGTGACGGAGGCGCAACTCCAAGGTCTGGTGGAGCGCGGGCTGCTGAAGCCCAGGGAGCAGGTGGGCTGGAGGCCAGCCGCCGGCGAAGCCTTCCCCTCCGAGGGGACCGGGGAGACCGTCACCTTCATCGCGCACGTGGAGCGCAGATTTGGAGTTCCAGCGGGTGACTTCTTCCGCGGGTTGCTCCACTTCTACCGCATCGACCTGGTACACCTCATCCCCAATGCCGTCACCACTGTTTCCTCATTCATTCATTTGAGCGAGGCGTACTTGGGGATACCGCCACACTTTGTCCTGTGGCGGTACTTCTTCGAGGTGAAGAAGACAGGGAAGAATGGCGTCGTCGGGGACGTCGGCTTCATGTTGCGCCGTAACATGAAGACAGTGTACATCGACATGGAGCTGCCGGACAACACCCAGGGCTGGAGGCGAGGGTGGTTCTAGATCGACAACCCGAAGCCGGTGCTGGCCACCAGGTCGGGGCTTGTGCTGGTCCCGGTGCCGGAGTGGACCAACCAGCTGACGTCGAGGGAGACGGACAGCATCAAGACGCTGCTGGAAGACCTCACGACGCTGAAGGCGGGAGGGCTGACGGGTGGCACGGTGGCCATTAGCTTCAGCCGGAGGCTGCTGCAGCCGATTCAAGATCAGGTGCATCCGGCCTATGAGTACTGAGGCCAGGCCGACCCGACCCGCGTGGCGCATCGCAAGGTCTCCAAGAAGGAGATGGTGGTGCGGGTGAGGAAACTCTTCAATGGGGTGATCCGGAACCAGACGTGCCCCAAGGCGTTCTCCCTCAAGCGGCCCGACGAAGTGGTAAGTCGCTGATCGACCTTGGTTCCATTGTTTTGTTGAGTTTGCATTCCCCCGTTTTTAAGACGAAGGTCGCCTGTTGCAGGGTCGTAAGGGCTTGTTCTGGAGCCCGGCTCCCCTCACAGACGAGGGCGAGCGCAGCTTCAAGGTCCGGGCGGCGGAGGACATACGCGCTCTGTCGCAAGAGTACTTCGACAACTACCTCTCCGACTCATCGGTGGGGGGTAGTGATGATGAGGATCCGCCCGTGGCGAGGTCCGCGCCAATGACTCAGCGTACACAGCAGGTCGCCGGTAAGATCCCGGTGCACAAGGGCGTCAAGATCATCTCCGCCACCATTGAGGCGGAGAAGAAGAAGAGGAAGAGGAAGGACACCACCGCATCGTTGGAGACGGCAACGACTAGCACCGAGGTCGTCTTCGAGGAGCAGGATGACGCGCGGTCGCATGACGTCGCCGCAGGGTCGGGCGACATAGCGGTCGCAGGAGGAGATGACACCACGCTCGGTGTTATAAGCGAGCAGCAACCAAAGCCGAGCGTGGAAGGCGTGAGCGACCAGGGGTCGCAGAAGAAGCCAAGGCGGGCGCCGCCCAGGCCGATTCAGGTTCGGTTGAAATCCAGCAGTGGGTATGTCGTGGAACTTGCTTTGCCTGCTCTATTTGACCTTCGCAACTTGTTGGGTACATCGAACTGACAAATTTGTGCACCTTGGCCGGGGGGACTCCCGCTGCATCAGGTACAAGCAAGAACACCTCAGGCCAAGAGGCATTTGGGCGGAAGCACGAGAAGTTGCCGGTGGGGCAGTCATCGGCGCCCTCAGGCGGGGATGTTACTAGCCGGGTCCTTGAGACCATGGGGGCGGCGGCGGCGGCGGCGGGCGAGGTCGCCGCTAACAGCGCGCGGCAGGAGGAAGGCCTTCACCAACAGGATCCACCCGAATCGGGCCTACCGGAGACGCAATTGGCGGGGACCGAAGGGGGAGGCGAGGAGCTCTACCGGGACCGGTGCCTCTACGCCGGCACTCCGTGGGAGGAGGACATTCTCGCCGACGGCAATGACCTTGCAGATTTCAAGGCGGCACAGGCGACGATCACGGAGGCGGCGAAGACGATCGGCAGGACACTCATGGTGAGTCAACAATGCCTTTGGGGCTACTCCCTCCGTCCCACAAAGACCGTTCGTTTAGAAAATTTACAACATGCCAGTAGTTGTGACAAATGACCTTGTTGCCCCTAATTAATTATGCATTGGAACTTGAAAAGAGACATCAAATAAGTATTTCATTGGCTCCATGCATTTTTCAATGCAATATTTCCTTGGTACTTAGTTTAATGAGAAGAGCATTTAATACGAGCTAAAAGAACACTCTTTGTGAGACAAATTTTGAAAGCTATATGAACAGTCTTTGCGGGACGGAGGGAGTAAGTATTTAATTCACTCAGGCGCTTTGATTTGACGATCTTTCATAATGTACCGGTGCAGACTCTTGTCGAGCGGTCGCAGGGGAGGGCGAACCTGCTAACGGAGGGCACCAAGCTTCACGTAGAGCTGGCCATGACGCGGGAGGCCGTGCTCCAGGCCAAGATTGAGGCCGCGAAGGAAATAAAGCGCCTCAAGGACGAGGCGGCCTTGAAGGACAAGGCGATGGAGGCCTTGAAGCAGGAGCTTGAGAAGACCAAGCTGAAGGCGAAGGAAGCGGAGGACGATCTGAAGGTCGCCGCCGCAGGTACGTCGGAGGACGCCCTTAGTCTTTATGTTTTTACGCCATGGTGAACCCATCTTGACCTTGACATTTGCAGACGCCAAGAAGAGGGAGACTGCATTGAAGAAGGACCTCAAGGAGTCCAAGGAACAGGTGAAGACCCTCAAGGAGAAGCACAAGGAGGTCGTCACCAGTGAGTCTTACTTCACTCGAAAAGCTGCATATGAATTTGGCGTGCGCAGGGATCTAGAGATCGACCTTGGCCGAGCGATGCAAACCCTCATTGACCATCAAGAGATGACTGCAGATCTTCAGAAGGAGCTGGGCGACCTCAAGGAGGCCGCTGAGTACCTTGTGGACGTTTACGTCCCCAAGGTCGAAGGCAGGCCACAGGATCTCGTCGCGCAGCTGGAGGGGGCGGAAGATCGTGTGAAGACCTTGCTGATGGATAGCGGGAAGCTCACCGCTGCTACCGCACTGGCCACGGTGAAGCACCATGTGCCAACGTTCGACCTTGAGAAGGTCAGGGAGGAGCTCAACTTGTTGCAGCTGGTGGGCGATGAAGATATCCGGGCCGCTGCGGATGAAATTATGAAGAAGATAGACCTGGAGATGTAACTTAGGACGTAGCAAACAGTTAATGTCGATGGGTCGTGGACCCATTTGATGTAAGATAAACCTTGCATGAATGAAAAAGGCATGTTTAATTAAGTTGGTGTGATCCCTTATTTGACCCATGCACTCCTTATAAGAACGCAAAAGTAATGAGGTTGCAAGAACCCTTTCCCTCCTCTAACCCAACTCAGTGGAGGAACGGCTTACTGACTACACGGCTCGGCACGGAGGCTTACGTGCAGCCGGTGCGCGGAGGGGGTCAGGGACCCAAGGTTGAGCAACCCCATGACCTAGGAACACTTATAAGGTGTACAAAAAGTTGTGGTAAGGGAGCATTGCTAAAAAGCAAAGTAGAAACCCCTAGGTCGAACGACCCTTAGGTTGGCAAAGCCAAGCCCCCGAGCGTGAAGGGCCGAGCTTAACACCAAGCCCCCGAGCGTGAGGGGTCCGATTTTAAACCAAGCCCCCGAGCATGTCGAAGGGGAGGGGGAAACAGATAAAGAGACATAAAAGCAGGTCGAAAAGGTAATCTTTATATATATATTGAAGAACAAAGGATGGAATACATAGCTTTTTTATTGATACAAGGCTCCTAAGGATAGAAGTGACGTAACTGCTCGATGTTCCAGGGGTTCGGGACGCCCTGGCCATCGGCCCATTGGAGGCGATAGGTCGCCGGTCCAATGACCTCCTTAACTATGAAGGGGCCTTCCCAAGGCGCAGAGAGCTTGTGCATGTTCTTGGTGTTCTGGATCCGCCACAGGACTAGGTCGCCAACGTTGAAGAAACGCTCCCGCATGTTGCGGTAATGGTAGCGATGTAGCTGCTGCTCGTGGTGGGTGTGGCGCATGAGCGCAGCCACACGATGTTCCTCGACACTGTCGAGGTCGAGCCGGCGTGTTTGCTCTACTTCACCTTCGTCGAAGTTTTGGATGCGAGGGGCCCCGAAGGCCACGTCGGTGGGGAGGATAGCTTCTGACTCGTAGACCAGGAAGAAGGGTGAGTACCCTGTAGCCGAGCTGACCTGGGTCCTGAGACCCCAGATCACGTGGGGGAGCTCTGAGAGCCACCTTGTTGCGTAAGGCGCTGAGCCGTCGAAGATGCGGTCTTTGATGGCCTGTAGGACCATGCCGTTGGCCCGCTCGACCTGGTCGCTGCACCGCGGGTGCGCCACCGAGGAGTAGTACACGTCGATCAGGTTGTCCTGGCAGAAGTCCTAGAAGTCGGCTCCTGTGAAGGCCGTGCCAAGGTCAGTGACGATCCTGTTTGGCACCCCGAAGCGATGGGTGATCTCCTCGATGAATTTGGCCACCTCTTTCGATGTGACGCTGGATACTGGACGGACCTCGATCCACTTGGTGAACTTATCCACCGTGTCACACCTGATTTTCCGAAGAAAACCAAATGCATCTCATATGTGCACCAGGATCAAATTTACACACATATGATAGACAAAAGAGTGTAATATCACAAACAGTAATCAAAACGTACAAGAGTTAAACCATTACATTATCTCTTTATTACACTCAGATGATAGACTCGAAGGTCTTTAAAATGAACAAACGATAACTAGATAAAGCAACTTCGTCTTCAGCTTCCACAGGCACATGACTGGGGGCACGCAAGCCTCGGAACTCATCGAAGTCGCTGAAGTACTCTTCTCTAGTGTTCTCCTCTGAACAGCGGGTAAGCAAGGGTGAGCACACTTATGGTTGGAGCTCAGCAAGTGGGGGAAGATGAAAGGCTATCAAGGATAGGCTAAGGTTATGCAGCGGTTAGCATTTTTAGTGTTGGTCAAATTTTTATTAGCAAGCACCTATTTACTAGGCGTAAGTTTATACCATCCCACTTAAAAAGACTTTAGAAAAAAAAATTCCATCTCAAACCATACATAAACCACAATTTGATTCCATCTTCAAGTTCATTAATCATGTGAGGGTCCTGGCCGCTCTTGACCGTGAGCACGGCTGATCGATCAGTTTTAACTCTGCAGAGGTTGTACACTTTCACCACAGCTCGTGTTCCCCATGTTGCCCGGGTTGATCAGACCCTTAAACACTTCTGAGGTGAGTAGCTAGGGGTCCACTATGAAGCCTCTACAAAGGTATGCAGAAGACCAACAACCCGCATAGTTACAGTAGCAGAGCAGACCATAACCCTCCCTAATGGTCAGCACCTTAGCAAAGGCTGCTACCCAAGAGGACCGGGCTATACCCCTGCAACTCTGACCCCCTCTGCTCCTTTCGGATAAGGCTGTCAGATAATTCCACACACCTAATTAATTGGCTAAGCCAGAGCCATATGGACTGTGGTTGCACTGTTTTCCTGGGTGGTTCTCCATGTTCCGATTAAAACATATGATCTTGTTATTAACCATAAGCATCATGTTTACCAAAGTTATCATGATCAACATTCATCATTTTGTAAAATTCCATTAGAACCATCCCAAGATAAAGCAACTAAGCATTTCTACCCAAAACATTTATTTAAAAGGGTTGTTCAAGGTAAAGGGAATAAAGTCTAGTCATGTCCTTAAAAAGGTGATTTCCCATCAAATTTATGCAATACGACATTTAAATGTAAATTTTAATTAACATGCAATTATTTAGGACAAAGAGGAATATGCAGATGGAGAAGTCCACTTGCCTTCCTTGCTTAAACACTGGGGTTCTTCTTCTTCAAAAACTTGCTCTTGATCCACTCCAACTGGCTGCTCACTTGAAACTGGCACGATGTCTACGAGCACACAAGAAGCATACAATAAATAAAACAATACACCAAGCATGAAAAACTTAAAGAGAGGACAGGGTTTGGCTCTAGGAACGCGAATGTAAAAACACTCGGAACTATCAAGAGATTTGGATGATCACATACAAGGGCTAGCTATGTGCTTGGTATATTTTAATTCAATAAAGATGTGCATAGGTTATTTCAAAGAAATACCCTATTTATAATTAAGAAAATTATATTTGTATTAAAAAGATGATGTAAACTTAGTCCAACTTTATTTATAAATATTCAAGTATGATTTATGCAAATTAAACATTTACTTTAAAAGAAGCATGTAAAAGCATCTAGGCGTTTATCTTTATATTTCGAGTTATACTAATCAAATTATAATTCAAAAACACATTTATATTCATATTAATCAAATTAACATTTTATTAAGAAAACTCGGGATATAGCCTATGTTGCTTTTATTTAGAAAGCAAATTGCATAATCATTAATCAATTTAAGTTTGATTATGAAAACCGGGGTATACAACTAATTGGCTTTTAATTGAAAGAAGTATTTAATAAGTATTAAGCATATTATCTTTCTTATGAAAACAAGTGTTAAACTCTAATGAGATTTTAATTAGAAAAGCATGTGTATAAGGATTTAATCATATTTAATATTTAAATAAATTATAAAACATAGAACATGTTCAACATTGGTCCTATCACGTAGTTTGAGTTGATATGAACCTAACGCAACTTGAAACGGTGGAAACGGAGCTAAAACGCAAAAGATACGGCCAAAACAAGGTTCAGGGGGCTTTTCTGCGAAGAAACAGGGCTTCCAGGGGCTTAACTGCAAGAAACCAGGGGCTAAAACATATTTACGCTTATAAACCGAAGGTCTATAGCGCAAAAAGATCAAGGTTGGACTTCGGGTGAGATTTTACAGAAAGATCAGGGGCTTAGATACAAAAGGAAGGACCTAACTGTAAGGATTCTAATAGGTGGAAGGGCATCGTTGTGATATTTAAAACTGCGGGGGTTTATTTGTAAAACGATGGTGGACGGCTAAGTTGACCGTTACGGTCTTGGTTTGACTCTGGGCCGAAAAGATCTGGGCCGCAGATCAAGGCATGGACGGCTGACAGAAAAAGGAAAACTCAGGGGCCTATATGAAAAGAAAAGGACCTAAAAGAAAGGATTTATTCCGGTGGAAGGGTATATATGTGATTATACAAAACCCAGGGACTCTTCTGCAAAAAGGACAGCGCACGCCTGGGTTGACCGGTACCGATTATTTTGACCGGGACGGGGCGCAGATCCTGGCCGTTGATCTTTTCGCGGACGGCTGAGGTGGCGCGCGAGCGGCCAGGCGGCGGCGCTTGGCCGGCGCGCGGTGGCGGCGGCGCAGAGCTCGCCGGAGGATCTCGAACTCAAGCGTTCGGCCATGGTTTTGGGCGCGGAAAGGCCCTACACATAGCTGAGAACTTGGCAAAGCCACCTAGGGGCTCAGGGAGGCGTTTAGAGCAGGCCACGGTGGCGTACATCGGAAGGGGGCAGCGCTGCCTACTCCGGCGAGCGCGGGCGGCGAGAACGGCGCGGGACGTGCGGGCTAAGGAGGTGTATGCGCTTCCTCACCTCGATGCGAAGTTCCAGAGGGACTTCCTAGTGGTGGAGAGGCAAAGGGGGAGGAGATCGTCGCTGGCGCCCAGAGGTTGAAGACGACGGTGGCGCTCCGGGCGATGGCTCGGCCCCGTGAAGGAAGAGGCGGTCCTGGGTCAGAAAGGAGCTCGGGTGAGCGACGAACGTGAAGAAGAAGAAAGAAGAGGGGCAGGGCACTTCACCGACGGCGGGAGAGCTCGGGCGGCCAACAATGGCGCAGCGGCAGAGGAATCCAAGGCGACGGCGCGCGCGAGTGCGATGAGAGGTGCAGCGTATGCACGTGTGCAGAAAGGGCGAGGCAGGGGCTCGATCACAGGTTTATAAAGAGGGGAAAGGAGGGGGAAGCGGCGGCCGAGACGGAGATTGCCATTTATGGCCGTGGCGGCCAGCCGGCACTGATGGCAATCAAGGGGGCGCTTGATTACGGGAAACCGAAGGGGAAATTGATGAGGGGAGACGGCCGGTGCTTCAGTGCACCTTGATGGCCAGGATTAAAGGCGGGAGGAGGCAGGAAGGTCGGGGAAAACGGCCGGTGGCCGCGGCTGCAAACCAGAGGAGGGGCGGGGGCCGGCTGGAGGAAGGGGGAGGACCCGACAGGTGGGGCCCACCTGTCGGTGAGAGGAGAGAGGGGGATGAGCTGGTGGGCCGCTGCGGCTGTAAACGGGCCGAAAGAGAGCGGGCCGCGAGGAGAGAGTTGGGCCGGCGGGATAGGCTGGGTCGGGGTAGGCTGAAAAGGGAAGAAGGGTTAGGGGAAGAGAGAGGGGGTTTTCTTTTTTTTCAAAACCCTTTCAAAAAATTTAAATTCTTTTCAAACTTTAAACACTACAAACCTTTTCAAATTCTCAAATTATTTAAAAAACTTTTTAAAACTTCACACAAACAAACAATAAACACTATGCAACCAAAAGATGATGCACAAGCACTTATTGCTTCTAAAATTATTCAAAGTTATATTTCAATATTTTAGAGCCAATTTATTTAATAAATTATTTATTCCTTAGAAAATTAAATCTAAAACACCATGTTGCTTATATTTATTTGGTGATGGAAAATTAGGGTGTTACACACCGCCACGATGATGTGCTTGTAGCCGCCGGGGGCGGTCTTGAAAGGTCCCATAGAGTCGAGACCCCACACTGCGAAGGGCCAGGACGGAGGGATGGTCCTCAGGGCCTGAACTGGGACGTGCTGCTGCTTAGCGAAGAACTAACACCCCTTGCATCAACGTACAAGTTCCTGGGCATCAGCCATGGCCGTGGGCCAGTAGAAGCCTGACCTGAAGACCTTGCCCACCAGGTTGGAAGAGACGGCATGGTTGCCGCACTCGCCGTCGTGGATCTCGTCCAAGAGCCGAAGGCCCTCAGATCGTAAGATGCACTTCATCAGTACTCCGGTGGAGGCGGATCTCCGGTAGAGTTCGCTGCTAATGACGACGTAGTTAGCGCTACGCCGTGTGATCTTTTCGCGCTCCGCCTTATCCTTAGGCACTCGATGTTCGAGGAGGAAGGCGATGAAGTCAAGGCGCCAGTCTTCTTCTGCGTCGATCATGAGGATCTCGCGACCTGCAGGCGAGGTTACCTCGTCATCAGGTGACTCTGGGTCGGGGATGAGTTTGATGGACGGCTTGCGTAGGTCTTGGACGAACACACCGGCCGGAACCAGTGCGCACTTCGAGCCGAGCTTGGAGAGGACATCGGCCGTGACGTTGTTGTTGCGGCAGACATGGTGGAACTCGAGCCCCTCAAAGTGACGCTTGAGCTTGCGCACCTCAGCACAGTAGGCATCCATCGTGTCCTTCCTGGCGTCGGAGTCCTTGCTGACTTGGTCGATGACGACCTTGGAATCGTCGTAGGCCATGAGGCGCTTGATCCCGAGGGAGACAGCGATGCGTAACCCGTGGATGAGGGCCTCGTACTCGGTGTCGTTATTGGACGCCTTATAGTGGATCTGCAGGACGTATTTGAGGTAGTCGCCTTGGGGGAGAGGAATAAGACGCCCGCGCCGGCTCCTTCGAGGTTCAGGGAACCATCGAAGTACATTTTCTAGTGCTCGGGTCGCTCCAACGGTGGAGGCTGCTGGATCTCTGTCCACTCCGAGACGAAGTCTGCGATGACCTGGGACTTGATGGCCTGCCTAGGGCAGAACTCTAGGTCGAACTCACCTAGCTCGATGGACCACTTGACGATGCGCCTAGTGGTGTCACGACTCCGCAGGATCTCGCCCAGGGGGAAGGCCGAAACGACCTTGATCTTGTGTGACTGGAAGTAGTGCCGGAGCTTGCGGGAGGTCATGAGTAGCGCGTAGAGCATCTTCTGGGGCTAGCTGTACCTGGTCTTACTGTCATACAGGACCTCGATGACGTAGTATATAGGTCGCTGGACGGGGTAAGGTCGCCCCTCTTCAGGTCGCTCAGCCACCAGGACGGAGCTGACCACCAGGGTGGTCGCCGAGATGTAGAGCAGTAAAGGCTCCTTAGGCGCCGGGGGCACTATCACCGGGGGTGTCGTGAGGAAGGTCTTGAGTTGCTCAAGGGCTTCGTCCGCCTCCTCGGTCCAGATGAACTTGTCCGCCTTTTTTAGCAGCTTGAAGAAGGGCAGGCCTTTCTCTCCAAGTTTGCTAATGAATCGGCCTAAGGCCGCCATCATGCCTGTGAGCTTCATGACGTCCTTCTTGCCAGTAGGTCGCTTCATCCTGAGGATGGCATCCACCTTGGTGGGATTGGCCTCGATGCCCCTGTTGCTGACCATGAAGCCCAGGAGCTTGCCAGATGGGACACCGAAGACACACTTCTCTGGATTAAGTTTCCAGCGGTAGGTGCGGAGGTTGGCGAAGGTCTCCGCAAGGTCAGCTATGAGCTTGTCCTCATGGGTGGTCTTGACAACCACGTCGTCGACGTAGGCTTCTACGTTCTTGCTGATCTGGCCAGCGAGGCACTTCTGGATGGCTTTCTGATAGGTCGCACCAGCGTTCTTGAGGCCGAAGGTCATGGCCGTGTAGTAGTAGATGTCGTGGGGTGTTATGAATGCCGTCTTGTCTTGGTCAGAGACCTTCAGGGCTATCTGGTGATACCCTGAGTAGCAGTCGAGAAAGCAAAGGAGGACGCTTCCGGCCGTGGAGTCCACGACCTGGTCGATGCGCGGAAGAGGGAAGGGGTCTTTAGGGTAGTGCCTGTTGAGATCAGTGTAGTCGATACACATTCTCCATTGACCGGTTTTCTTTGGTACAAGAACCGGGTTGGCGAGCCAAACCGGGTTTTTACACTCTCGGATAGCGGTGAAGCTTCCGCTTGACAGGCTTGGCCATCTTGCTTACATCCAAGGAGTGCTCAACCAGCTCCCTGGGGACACCCGGCATATCCGATGGACTCCATGCGAATATGTCCGCGTTATCCCGGAGGAAACTGGTGAGCGCGAGTTCCTATTTGGGGTCGAGCCCATTACCGATCACCACCGTCTTCTCTATGTCGGCAAGGCTGAGGCAGACCTTCTTCGTCGAGGGAAACGCATCCGGGGCAGTGTCGGTGTGCTTCTGCTCCGGGACAGGTAGGTCAACAGGGTCGACGGTCTTGGCCTCAGCGACCAAGACTGCAGAGGCGTCGATGGTGGCGGAGGTTGCGGCAAGGTCGAGGGCCTCCGTGTCGCACTTGAAGGAGATGATGAGGTCCCCAAAGACGGAGAGGACCCCATTTGGCGCCGGCATCTTCAACACCAAGTAGGTGTAGTGCGGGATGGCCATAAACCTGGCCAGCATTGGGCGACCTAGGATCGCGTGGTAGGAGGACTTGAAGTTGGCGACCTCGAAGCTAAGGTACTCCGTGCGGAAGTTTGCCTCCATACCAAAAGTGACGGGGAGGGAGACCCGACCCAGGGGGTAGGCCGCCTTCCCGGGGACGATGCCATAGAAGGGCTCGTCGGAGGTCGTGAGTTTGTCGAAGTCGAAGCCCATCTTCTTGAGGGTGTCGACGAAGATGATGTTTAGCCCGCTCCCCCCATCGATCAGGGTCTAGGAGAGCAAGGCCCCGTCCACCGTAGGTTTGACGACGAGTGGGTAGGACCCGGGGTCTGGGATGTGCACCCAGTGATCAGTTCTGGAGAATGTGATCGCCTGCTTAGACCAACGCAGAGGCGTTGTTGGCTGAGTGTGGACGAGGTGGACCTCGCGCTTGTCCATGCGGTAGCGCCTTTTGCGGACGTCGGACTTGATGCCACCCATGATCATGTTGATCGTGCGGTTTGCAGGCTGGAAGTGCCCGTTGGGGTTGCCTATTGTTGGTGGAGGAGGCAGGTTGGTCTCGTCGCGGGGAGCCGCTAGAGGAGGGTCGCTGCGAGGTGGCTCGCGGCGATCGTCGTATCGCTCCTCGCGGCGGTCGTCGCGCTGATCTCGCCGGTCATCACGGTGGTAGTTGTTGTTGTAGGGGCGGTTGTCGCGGCGCCCGCCGTCATTTCTGGGTCGCTTGGGGTCCGCAGGGGTGTTGAAAGCCTTCTTGAACTGGGAGCACTCGCGGAGAGTGTGTGTAGCTCCCTCGTGGAACCCGCAAACGCTATCGAGCACCAGGTCGAACTCCTCCTGGTTGAAGGTCGAACCGCGGTGCCCTTCGACTGCTAGGACCTTGGAAGGTCACTTGCGGAGCTTATCCGCTACGGTGCTAGATGCACCAGCGTTATCAGCGTCGAACTGATTCTGGAGCGCGTCTTCTGTGTCCATCAGCTTGTTGACGATGTGCATCAGCTCTTTGACGTTGGTGGCGCCAGACTCATGGATCTTCTCGAAGACCTTGCGGTCTTTGAGGTCTTTCTTGTAGCTGTCGACGATCTGGTCGTCACTGACGCCAACGCACTCGTTCCGGTTCTTGAAGAACCGGTGGTTGTAGTCGCGGAGCCGCTCCTTAGGCTTCTGCACGACCCGCCCCAGGCTGAAGGCGTTTCCAGGGTGGTCATAGGTCACCTGGAAGTTGGACGTGAAGGCCTGGGATAGATCGGCCCAAGTCTTGATGCAGCTAGGCTCAAGGTTGTTGAGCCACAGTGAAGGGGACTTGCCCATGACCAGCGGGAAGTAGGCCATCATATGATTGAAGCTACCACTGGCTGCCTTGACGGCGACGTAGTAGGTCGACAGCCAAATGTTAGGGTCGGAGCACCCATCATATGGCTTGATGTTAGGCTTGAAGTTGTCGGGGTACTCCACCCTCTTGAAACGGGCATCCAGCACCGAGAAGGCGTTGAGGGCAAGGACGTCGCCGGAGCCTCTGGCCGGGGTGGCCTCTCTTGGCGCGGAGTGGACGCTGCGCTCCGGGATGACAACCTGGGAGCGTGGCTGCCGGTCCCGGTTGGTCTGGATGACAGCTGGGTCGTCGTGCTCCGCGTCGTAGTTGGCACGTCGGTTGTTCTCGATTTTGTGTTGATCACGGAGCTCGCGCTCCATGATGCGGTGGACGCCCCCGGTGTGCCGTACTCACGGTCGTAGTCCAGGCGGCGACAGAGCTCGCGCTCCTCGTGCTCTCGATGGCGCTGGTCGACGATGCCGCGGGCGTCGCGAGTGCGCCTGTTGGCGTCGAGGTTGACGCGAAGGTCGCGGGCAGCAGTAGGCTGTTGAGCAGGTTGCTCAAGGTTGTGCTGAGCGACCTCTTCCCGGATGGGGGAGAGATGGCTGCGCGCAGGTCGATGAGATCGACTGCGCGAGTGGCGGGTCGATGAAGACGCAGCGGACTTGGAGGCCGCGCTCTTCTCTTCCACCAGGGCGTTGGCGACCCGGAGGTACGCGAGGGCCTGCTCAGCTTCAGGCATCTGGACTTGCTGGAGTCGGGTAATGGCCGCACTCAGGTTGGCCTGGGGGATGTTGAAGGTCGGGATCCTAGCTTCCTCGAACTCCAGACGCAGGTCTCGAGCGTAGGGCAAGATGCGCCGCTGCTCTTCCGCACGTCGCTCAGCGTGGCGGGCGTTGGCTTGGATAGGGCCGCTTCCTCAGAGTTGGTCGCGCCCACGCGGGGTGGCTCGTTCTCCGAGATCACCATCACCTAACGGAAAATGATCTCCGAGTCGTTGGGGGAGATGCGCACCCGGACCTTCTGGAACTCCCCGCAGTCCGGAGACTGTGTAGGTCGCTTAGCTCGGCGAGGGAGCTCGTTGTCGATCTTCTTCTGCAGGCGGCACCCGTGGAGGGTATGCTTCGCACCCTTGTGATAGGTGCAGGGCACGTCGAGAGGGTCGCGCCTTGCGCGAGGTGCAGGCCTTGGGTCGCGGGAAGGTCGCCGCCCAGATTGGATCTGGGGAGGCGTGGAGAGTTGGCTCAGGCGAAGGCCAGGCGCAAACTTCAGGCTGAAGGGGAATGCATCGTGGCGTAGCGCTGTCTGCGTCGAGCGCTGAGCTCATTCGCAGATCTCCAGGGTTTCCCTCATCGAGCTGATGATGCTTTCCATCCCCTAGACAAGGTCACAGGGTCTGGGTGGGTGGGTCTCCGATACTAGATCGGGAACGGAGACGGCGGCGGACGTCGTGACGACCTTCTCAAAGGTCGCTGGAGGAGTCGGGGCTGCCGGAGCAGGAGAGGTCGCCGTGAAGGATCCAAAGCAGATCTCCGCGGGGTCGGCGAGGAAGGCCGCCATGCTCGCCGGGAAGATGACGCCAGATTGGGCCACCATGCTGCACAGCGAGTTCCCGATCGCCCCTACCTGGCGCGCCAACTGTCAGGGGGGTGAGACCTAGACAGATCCGCTAGGGGGTTGCCCTAGTGGTTTGCAGGTTAATAGAGGATCGAGACCTAAGAGCGTAGGTGGTTATGCACGGGGTGCACACGGAGCTAGGCGAGTATGGCGGCGAGGAACAAGGAGACAAGGATTTATACTGGTTCGGGCCTCCGGAGAGTAATACCCTACGTCCAGTTGTGGTGGATTATGCGGGAGGTTGAAGATGAGTTGTCCCTGTGCATGGAGCCCTAGGCCGCCTTATATGGGAGGACGGGCTAGGGTTTGCATGCGCAGGTCGGTTGACCCGTGTCGGGGTCGGTTACAACTGCGGGAAGCATATCTCCCGGATTACAAGGAGTATCCCGTGATACTCGGAGCTACAGGCGGCGGCGCGCCTGGTCGCCGTGTCTTGACTTGCACGCCAAGGCTTTGCGGGTCTTCCAGGATCCTGGTCAGGTCGCCCGCGGTCGTCGGAGGTATGGATAAGGTCGCTGGGCCCACTTTGCAGGTCGGCGGGTCTTCTGGAAGGTCGGGTCCACTTGTTAGGGGCCCCTGGGACCCTGGCCTGTGGGGACCCATGGGTACCCATGTCTCTCATGGGGGAGCGCGCCCCCATCAGCATGCGGTCCCGGCCACGGCGCGGCGCGCGGGCGCCGGCGCGTCCTGGCGCTCTGGAGCGACGGGGTGCAGGGAAATTTCAGAGTAGCACGGTTTGGTCGCATTTTTCTCCAAAATTCGCTACTAAAGTGCACCAAGAGGTAAATACCAAAGTTGGAGATCTCATGACCCTATACAACTTTTACAAAGGCAGATAGGTATTTTGATCAACCAATTTTGCATAAACGGCATGCCAACATGCAGATTTTCTCGGCCCCAAATACTGTTCACAGCAGCTTCGACCAAGTTTTTGAGTAACTTCCACTCAAAATTTGAATGTCCGCCAATTATGAAAGTTGTGTTCCCAGAGATAACAAACAACTTTTATATTGGCCAATTTTTAAGTGTTTAAGTGAAATTTGGAGAACACGGCAAAAGTTCCGGACAAGGTGTTGGTGTCAAAGGGTTGACTAGGGATTTTCACCAAGTCTTGACCCAACTTTGACCAAGCTTTGACCATTAAGATTTGTTGGCTAGGTTTTCGAGGTGATGACCTAGGTTGACCAAGTTTTGACCAAAGTCAACGTGTTTGACTCAGTTGTCTCAGTCATTAGTATTAAATAACCCTAATTGAAAACCTGGGGTGTCACAGCCTACCCTCATTAAAAAGAATCTTGTCCCGAGATTCGCAGTTTTAAACAAGGATAGGGGAATAGCGGTGTCAAAAAGGGATGTACCCGCTGGTCCAGTGTTTCTTTCGGAAGGTCAATTGTAGTTGTGATTTTGGTTCTGCTCTTCTTGGCTTGGGTGATCTGTCTCTTGCGCTTCTTCTTCTCATTCCATTCATTATTGTCCTGCTGAGGTTCCATGCACTCTCTGGCCATATGCCCATGTTGGCTACAATTGTAACAGAGGTGATTACTATGATCGCGTGGAGGCGGGAGTGCTTTGGACTTTGGGGCCTGCTAAGCTTTGTTGCTCCGCTTTCTAGCACATGGCTTGAATTCGGTGCAGGTAATTTCCCATTCACTTAAATCCAATTCAGGCAAAATTTGTTTGGGATTCCCACTCCTTCTCTCTTCCTTCTTAAGATCCATGGGTAGTTTTGATGGTGGTAGTAGAGAGTCGGAGGTGTTGAATTGACCCTGATTCATATGATCCACCAACAGATTGCAGAAGTGGGACTGCTCAACTATAGATGTAGACAACGACTGAATGAAACTGATAGTTAAACTAGTTTGAGACAGCCCTTGATAAAGACCGTGGATAACATTGTGCACTATGTGACTAAGCACTGAATTTTGTTCTTCCAACATCTGGATCGCGCCAGCGATGGTATCTATATCAGCTTGGGTAGGTACCTGGAGTAAGCCATACTCATAGGGTCGAGGTTTCCCTGGCTTTGCTCCGGTAGAATTCATGGTCTCTATGTCCAATTTTGGTCTATCTGAAATGGCACCAACGATAGATTGCGATTGTAACCTCTAAAAGATCTGCTACTGCGTCTGGAGGATTTGGCGTATCCCTTCTGCTTGAGCAGCTGTGAAAGCCTCCGAGAGCGTCAAGGGAGGTGGCGGTGGTAGATCGCTACCACTCAGTTCACCGAATTCGTTGGAGATGTTGCATGTCGGTCTCACCATCTAAAAGGTTGAGTTTTCGTTAAACACATATTCATAAGCTTGCTCATAAACATTAACAAGTAGAATATGTACAACAAAAGCTCATTTCTGGCAAGTTTTCCGAAATAAGACAGCAACAGCCATAAATATAAATTTTTATATTTCTCCTCAACCTCAAGATTAGGACGATGCCTTCCAACAAAACAAGGGTTACAAGGAAGAAAGATATATCTGATTACACTTCTCGACATCGAGAATTCAGATGGGGCAAAAGATGCATAGTGCTCTCCTCACTTGTTTCCATGCCGCTCATGAGGAAGCGGGCGTTGGATGTGTACATGAAAAACTAAGAGCAGGCAGATTCCGCCTGCGATGCAGAGATACAATCCCACCAGCGTCCAGCAAAGCGACTCAAACATCTCCAAAAACGGAGCCATGGTCGACGTCACAAGCTTGGGTTCTCCTCCTGACCTACTTCCGATCTTCTTTTTAACGTTGTCGATGAAGACGGCGAGATAGCTTGCTCAGCGAGGAATGGAGCAAACATCAGAGTTGGGCTGGTGGCTGGTAGCCAAAGAATAGCCGGAGGCAAGGAAGAGTGACGGTGATGTCGAACTCAACTAGGAGGCGAGATTTGGAAATGGCGGTATCGAGGCAGGGCTTCCTTTTTATGCTGCTGCGGGATTGCAACAGTCATCCAAGATCATCTGTGGCAGGGCTGGCAGAGTGATCCGGTGGTGACGGCACGTGTCTTGATCATGTCCGGCCCGAGGGAGCTCAGCAACGTGATCGCGGCTGCGGAAAAGAGGTGGCAGGGCGACGCTACGGCATCGTGCGTTTGTGGCGCGGAAAAGGATGAAGTTCAACGGTCCGAAGAAACGACCGTGATGACGGAGGAAACAGGAAAGCTCAGGGTGTCCACCATCTGGGTTTGAGATTGTTGTGAAGAGAAAATTTGCCCGAGACTCTACTTGTCCTTCGTTAGCATGATTCTTGATTCCTATGATTTGGAGGGTATGATCTACGGATCATGGATTGATGAGCGATGAAAACTTCTTTTACCTGGACTTTTAGAGAACCTTGACTACTCAGGAAAATCTACTTCTTCTCCTTCAACTCCGCTGGTTGATTTGAATTGTTACTCAGAGATCGTGAGATCGGACGGAAGGAGACCAAGTGGGCAATTTCCCAAGTGGTTTCGATGGAGAAAAGGAAGGCTAGTAAACAATATGATAAACCTTGTTTACTAGATTCTTGAATTTATTTTAGAAGAGCAACATAGGTATGACTATGGACCAAGGGTTTCAACCATTATACGTCCAAGGTCGACTATCCATAAACACTAAAAGATGGCAAGGTCATGGAGAGCGGTTGCAAGGAGTTACTCATGATTAGCAAAAGAGGACGATTTGGAAAAGGTAGATCGATACGGAAATTTTCCAACTGTCACAAGACTTTAAGTAGGTACCGAAGAACAATTCTGATCCTTCTGTGGGTAAAATTGGGAGTAGCCATCTATACAAAGGTACAGAGTATGCCTAGACTCGAAAGAGCGTGGAATACAAACGACATGAAGTTCTGGCAGTCGTGAACAAAAATTCATAACTCAGAACTACAGCCCCAAATATTCCCAAATTTTTGTAGCAACTCAGCAAGGTTATGAGGCACATTTTTTGTATTCAAAGGTTGGTCTAGGTCAGATAGGAATATGCTCAAAAAAAATCTATCTCCAGAGTGGGGTTAACCAGGAAAACAGCAAGATAGAGGTTCACTATTTTGAGCATAACTCTGGATTAAGAATTCCTAAAATTGTGAAAAATTCACAGTAGATGCTTGACTTGATGAGGAACAACTTTTGTAAAAGTTTCCTAGTCAGAAACATCTTGGATTTGGCTCTTGAAAATCATGAGCTGACTGCAGAGGATTTTCGGCAGAGAACTACTTATGATCAAAGTGAGAGATAACCCTTCTAAGAGCAAGCAACATCTAGAAGCATAGCACAAGAGTAAAACAACAAATTTTAGGTTTGACAAAATTTTATGATGCATGCACACATTTTAAACGACCTCACAACTTATGGATCTAAAAGACAAAGTTAGTGCCGGTGGCAAGCTTTTAAACGACTCTCCCTGTATTAACTAGTCGGAGCTACACGTCGTTCACATACGATCGCATAACGTGGTTAGTGTACCTGCAGAAAAGAACCTTTCGTGCTAGCACGTCACGGAAGCATCCACAAACATTACCATTCACTATAGAAATGGTATCCATGCATTTTGCACCGCATGGACGGCGTCCAACCTGACACACGCACCTTTTGAATGGAGGGTGTCCCCCTTCGCATGTTCGTAATGCGGAATCATGCACACGTATAGCAAAACATGGCAACATCACAACCCATGACATGTTCATCTTGAATAGAACGTGGCATCCTTCATATGACTTGCATACGGTAGCACACGTATAAGACACGTGAGCATCCAACCGAGAAGATAGGATCCGTTGAATGGATTGCCCTATCAACCCTCGCATACTCGTGATGCGGCGCCACCCACGTATGAAACACGTGGCTTAAGAAAGTGCTGGAAGTCAGTATAAATAAATCATAGATTACTTAGCCACCTTAAAGAACCCAAAATTCCCTCTAGTGCCTTTCAGTCTAAACATTCCTTAACGATCCAACGTATTTTCAAAATCCAATCAATCTTGATAACTTTTAATTGTAAAACATTGTGTTTAGTGATTAAACTAACTACTCTGGTGTATACAGATGCTCTGATACCAACTGTGACAACCCCACCCGGGATAAGTATGTACTATCACCTAAACCAATCCACTTTGGTCATTAAGTGATAATAAAAAATTATCCCGTTGAGTGTTGCCGGGTCATAGCCCGGTAAATCACTTGTAAACCACACAGAGGATCGAAACGCATACATTAAAACTCTCACGAAGGAGAGTCCAGAGTACCTTACAATTTAATACTAATCTTCCCCGTAGGGTCAACTATTACAAATCATAGTTCATAAAATAATAAACTATGGTTCAGAGTTTTCAAAAGACAGCAGAATTAAACTAACGATAACTTGACATCATGAGAGGCCAACCATAATACCATTATTCATCGTCATCCACCCATTCCAGCTCCCAGCCGGGTGGGATTTCTCCAGGCCAAACAATTTCACCTGAAAACAACATATATAGCAAGGTTGTGTATACTAATACTCAGCAAGGCTTACCCATCTAAAATAAATGACTTAACCTCTAATCATGCAAGGCTTTTGGCTAAGGAGTTTGTTTTGCAAAAAAGCTACTAAGGAGTGAATCCTTACTTTCAATATTTTAGCTCAAATTCTAGTGGAGTTAATCATTGCTAAATAAGCAACTATTTCAAACAGAGTTGTCCAATACAATTAATCAAACATCAAGTTTATCAATATTCCATCATAAAGGGATCACAATGGCTAGAGGGTTAAGCAATCTCAGATAACGGTGAGAGGCCGACGATCGATCGATTAATAACCTTGCAAGGTGGACCTAAACACACGGAAGAATGCATACCCCCAGGGTACACACCAACCAGGTGGTTCCCGTCAATCTGCAGTTCGGGAGCGGAACCTACATCCCTTGATACAAGGATTACTGGATCGCCCACCCACGAACGTCCAGGCTCTCCCGGTACACACTGTTGCAAGCAGGGGGACACGTATGCCCCAGGGTAGTAGGGAAAGGTTCCCTTGCCGTGTCAATCGAGTACTAGGCTTACCGTGCCCATTTCCGACAAGTGTTTAGTACGTTCAAATGCTTAATCTTTTAACCACTGGACTGGAGCCCAGAATCCCATGCTCTTACCACGTGAGCGATCCAATTTATCAAATCTTATGATTCCAACATAAGAACCTATTCTCGCGAGCGAAGTACATCACTCGACTTGTACCGGGTCCTTAGTGCATAGCAACTAGCGACCTAGCATACTAGTAAAAGATCATAGGTACTTAAGGGATCATGCAACTAGGGTTCTAATTCAACTCCTGAACGTAAATGCACATAGATATTCAAACATAATTCAGAAGTTAAAAAGAAAACACTTAGGTAAATGATAAATTGGGGCTTGCCTTCACTAGCATTGTTAGTAGGAAAATCTTTCGAACTTTGGTTCGGGTCTTGCTACGCTTCCACGTGGGTCACTTCTCCCTCGAATGGTTCGTCACCTCTTTCCGAGACAAGCTCGCTGCTATCGTCAAAAGGTTCTACACGGAGATGCACATGCAAGAATTAATTGGTGAAATTTTGTTCTTTAATGACAAAACATCACATGACTATCATAGGGTGCATGGTTGGTCACATTCACTTAAAAACACATATATCCAACATACTTTTTCAAAGAAGAGGCAAAAAAAGGCAAACAATCATTTATTAAACATTCTTTTGGATGGTGATTGTGTGCACATTTATATAAACAAAACAAAATCACTTCACAACAGTAAATAAACTTTCACACTTCACTGAATTAATTAACAAACTATTGAAATAAATACATCAATATTAAATATGCATATAACACACAAATCAAGCATTTTATAACTATTCAAACTACCACTAAGCATATAAAAATAAACATAGCTCCTCTGGTCCTAATTTTTCTCATACAGCAAGATTACCACAAAATATGTTCTCACCCCAAAAATCATACACAGGAAAAATCTATATTAAATCTAACAAAAATAACAAAACCAGCATAGTAATTAGAACACAATTTATTCTAGGCAAAACTACTCATGCAAATGATTTCAACTTTTCACCAGAGGACAACATCAACATAACAAGGGACTACACCAAGGATCATGTCCTAAATCTATAAATAACTTCAAATATACACATAGGCTCCTCTAGCATGCATAAATCAAAAACCTATTTTAACAGAGTCAAACGATCATAAAAAAATTACTAGAGGCTCAAATCATCATATACAGCTCAAGGTGCAAAGAGTAGCCACAGAGCAACTCTATACAGTGCTAGGCAAAATGATAAAACTACCACTAGCATAAAGGCTAAATAAATCATAACTCAAAATCTACTCAGTAACTTTGTGCAAATTTTTAGCCACAACTCATGAACATCATGTTGTGCAAGTGCAACATATCCAAATTTCAAGTCAAACTCACATCTAGAATATAAACTATAGCAAAAACAGTTCAAACTAAGTTTTCAAAATTATTCAAAAACTATTTAGAAAAACAATATACATGCTTTCTAGGAAATGTAGTGCTCCTCCCAAGGATTCCAAAAAGTCCTTATTTGCATTTTTCTGATTTTTCTAGGAATATATATGAATTTTAGAAGGTGCAGGGCCGAGTTGAAAGGAAACTAAGACAAAGAGTATTACAAACAGGCCCTTGGTTCACAGTTAAGCCCCTGAAAAGACCTCAGAACTCGCAATCGAGTCCTTGGCGCGGCCAGCGGTGGGGATCGCCGGAATCCGGGGAGGGGAGGTCGGGATTTGGCCGGGGAAGGGTGTGGGAGCGACAAGAGGCTCGCCTACAACCGATTTGAGGTCTTGGACGGGTCGGGGGAGTGGCCGGCGGCAAACTTCGGCGGCGTCGTGTACCTTAGGCCACTTCTGTTCGGTCTCCGACGAGGAGAGCGCCGGTGCTCGGCAACGAGCCACTTTGGGATGTCGTGTGGGGGTGTGAGGAGGCACTAGAGTGCTCAAGAGGTGGTGGAAAGGACCGGGAGGGAGAGCTCGCCGTGAGGGGCCTAATGGCGGACGGCGGCGGGTGACTACGACGGTAGTGGCGTGCGCGTGCGACCCCGGCCGACCGGCTCGTTTTATTGCAACGTGGACGATGACTTGGAGTCTACGGTCACATCAGCGGAGGTGAGGCGGTCACGGTGACGTGCGGTGGTGGAGTACGGCAGCGACGTCATTGGCCGGGCGGTTAGGTCGGTGCGGCGTGGACGTGGGCACTAGACGCGTGTCGGCAGAGCAGAGGGGTGCGGATGGCGGTGGAGTACCGAGCGGGCCCACAGTGTTCACGTGGGGAGCGCGCCCCCCTCGGCGTGCGGGCCCGGCCACGGCGCGGCGCGCGGGCGCCGGCGTGGCCTGGCGCTATGGAGCGACGGGGTGCAGGGAAATTTCAGAGTAGCACGTTTGGCCGCATTTTTCTCCAAAATTCGCTACTAAAGTGCACGAAGAGGTAAATACCAAAGTTGGAGATCTCATGACCCTCTACAACTTTCACAAAGGCGGATAGGTGTTTTGATCAACCAATTTTGCACAAACGGCATGCCAACATGCAGATTTTCTCGGCCCCAAATACTGTTCACAGCAGCTTTGACCAAGTTTTTGAGCAACTTCCACTCAAAATTTGAATGTCCGCCAATTATGAAAGTTGTGTTGCCGGAGATAATGAACAACTTTTATATTGGATGATTTTGAAGTGTTTAAGTGAAATTTGGAGAACGCGGCAAAAGTTCCGGACAAGGTGTTGGTGTCAAAGGGTTGACTAGGGATTTTGACCAAGTCTTGACCCAACTTTGACCAAGCTTTGACCATTAAGGTTTGTTGGCTAGGTTTTTGAGGTAATGACCCAGGTTGACCAAGTTTTGACCAAAGTCAACATTTTTGACTCGGTTGACTCAGTCATCAGTGTTAAATAACCCTAATTGAAAACATGGGGCGTCACACTTACCAAGACCGCTCATTTCATTGATGTCCACACTACCTACTCAGCCGAGTGTTATGCGGAAATCTATGTTGACCTCATAGTACGCTTGCACGGCGTTCCAAAAACTATCCTATCCGACAGAGGCACTCAATTTGTTGCTCACTTTTGGGCACAAGTGCATGAATCCTTGGGTACCAAATTGATCCATGGCTCCAGCTATCATCCCCAGACTGATGGTCAGACAGAAAGGGTAAACCAAATAGTAGAAGATATGTTGAGGGCTTGTGTTATTCACTTTGACAAGACTTGGGACAAATGCTTAGCCTTGGCAGAGTTTGCTTATAACAATAGCTACCAAACTAGTTTGAAAATGGCTCCTTTCGAAGCCTTATATGGAAGATGTCGCACCCCCTTGAATTGGTCACAAGCGGGTGAGAGAACATTATTCGGTCCTAAGCTAGTACAAGAAGAAGAAGAAAAGGTGGAAGTGATTAGAGAAATTTTGAGAGCCGCTCAAATGAGTCAAAAGAGCTAGCGTGACAAGGCTAAGACACCCAGATAATTTAAAGTTGGTGATTGTGTGTACTTAAAGGTGTCACCGACCAAAGATGTACAAAGATTTGGAGTGAAAGGGAAGTTAGCTCCACGATATATCGGCCCCTATGAAGTCACTGAGAAGTTCGGTACGGTTGCATATCGTATTAAACTCCCAGACAAACTCTCCGCGGTACACGACGTGTTTCATGTCTCACAGTTGAAGAAGTGTGATCAAATACGGGAAGCACAAATAATCACTAAGACCAATGCACAGACAGAACCTGACCTCTCACTAGTGGAATATCCAATGAAAGTGTTAGATCAGAAAGAAAGGCAAACCAGGAGACAAACAGTGAAAATGTACAAGATACAATGGAGTCACCACACTGTAGAAGAAGCTACGTGGGAGACCGAGCATTTCCTGAACACCAAGTATCCGGGTTTTCTCCAAAGCCAACACCGTATGTAACCATTCTGCTTATCTTTTGTTTTCGAATCTCGGGACGAGTTCCTTTTAAGGGGGTAGGCTCTAACACCCCTTGTTTTTAATTAGTGCTTTTAGTGCTAATCATCATCTTAAACAAGTCTTGATCATTAGTGTTTAAACCCTTGGTCAAAGATATGGTCAAACCACTAGTCAAACCCCTTTCACCCATACCCTACCTAGAACTTTTGCCACGTTCTCCAAATTTCACCTAAACACTTCAAAATCTGCCAATACAAAAGTTGTGCATCTTTTCATGGGACACAATTTTCATGTTGGGTGGCATTTCAAATTTTGAGTGTAAATTGGTGAAAAACGTGGTCAACGGCAGGAACCACTGTTTCCAGGTGCCGAGAGAATCTCTATCTTGGCATGCTGTTTATGCAAAATCCTTTGATCAAAGAACCCTTTAGCCTTTGTAAAAGTTGTAGAGGATCATGAGATCTCCAACTTTGGTATAGATCGCTTAGTGCACTTTAGTTGCAGTTTTTGGAGAAAACGACGGTCAAACCAGGCTAGTTGAGCTACACGGCGCCGGGAACACGCGCCCACGCATGACGCCGTCGCGCGCCACGTCGGCCCGCGGCCGTACGCCAGGTACACGCACGCCGAGGATCCCTTGCATCCAACGGTCCGAGAGAGTCGTCATTTGCGGTTGTGCGTCTGGGCGATGACGCGAACTAGGAGCTGTAGGCCGGTGCCACGCAGCGCGCCCACACTCGTCGGTGCCCGCACGCCGCGCCCGCCATTGGCCGATGGCCCTCCCCACGTCACCACCAATCGCGCCCCCATGCCGTGACTCCTGTAGACGACGACGCTAGGTCTTACCGCCTCTCTACACCGCACCCGCTATAAAAACTCCTCCCCTCTCCCTGCGCGAGCACCACACAGTCATCGTCCGCCATTGCCACCGCCGTCGGTGAAACCTCTCCTCCGCTCGCCCCCGCATTCGTCTAGCACTTAAACTCCTCTCTAGCACTCACTCGAGCTTCCACAGCCACACATGGCCCAGCCCTCCCCCACATTTCGCCGGAACCCGAGCCGAGGCGGTCGCGCCACCGCGGCCTCGCCGTCGCCGCTCGCTGGAGCCACCTCCGGCCACGCCATCGCTACCAATCAACTCGTGCTGAGCTGAATCGAACCTCCATGCCATTTGTTTTTTTGCTCTGGCCGTACTTCACCGCCGACGAGCTTTCCCCCGCCGCCGAGGGCAAGGTTATGAATGCTAGGGGCATATCTATGAACTAGGGACCTGGTTGATGTATAGGGTTTTTCTAAATAGTTTTTGAATAATTTTGAAAAGTCAGTTTGAACTGTTTGTGCTGTAGTTTAAATTCTAGACATGAGTTTGACTTGAAATTTGGATATGTTGTATACAATGCTGTTCATGAGCTCTGGTTAAAGTGTTGCACAAAGTTACTGAGTAGAGTTTGAGTTATGCTTTATTTAGCCTTTTTGCTAGTAGTAGCTTCACCTTTTTGCCCAGCACTGTGTAGGGTTGATCTATGGCTACTTTTTGCACCCTGAGTTGTTTATGATATGTTGGTTCCCTGGTAATATTTGTGTGCTGGTTTCGCCATGTTAAGATAGGTTTTTGATTTATGCATGCTAGAGGGATCTATGTGTATATGTGAAGTTAGGTGTAGAATAAGGTTTGAATCTTGGTATAGGTCCTTGTTTTGATGATGTTAGTCCCTAGTGAAAATTGAGGTCCTTTGCATGAGTAGTTTTGCCTGGATTAAATTGTGTTTATTTACTAGGCTAGTTTTGTTATTTTTCTTAGATTTAATCTAGGTTTTCTCCAATGAATGATTTTTGGTGTGAGAGCTTGTTTTATGATAATCTTGCTGCATAGGAAAAATTAGGACTAGAGAAGCTAGATTTATTTTTGTAGGCTTAATGGTAGTTTAAATAGCTATAAAAGGCTTGGTAGGTGTATGTATGCATGTATGCTTTTTGATGGTTTTATTTTAGTGGCTTTGTTGACGGTCAATTTTCGTCAACCAAGAGCACTTGTTACACTTTGGTTTGAGCTTCGATTTATAACTAACCCGCCACTAGGCACACTAATGATGTAACAAGTTCACACTTGCATGTGGTTTTTGGAGTATGTTGTTTACGCAGGAATTAAGTACCTAAATGAGGACTTCCGGGAAGAGTTCATCAAGCACTTTATGAGAAGCTCACGAAGCCCGGCACAAGTCAAGATACGAAGTGAACATGACTCCAAATGACCCGAGGACCGAAGCATGAAGCCGTGAAACTCCGAGGACCCAAACGGAAGATGCGGGAGTTTGCGCGCCAAGCACCCTTATCTAAACCGCGGGGAAAACAACGTCAATGACCCACATGGACTTCGGCAAATATTCAAGAAATCGCGAGAAGCATCGTGGAGGAAGATGGGCCCAAACCGGGCCGAAAAGGGCCTGGGCCGATGTAACACCCTAAAATTCCATCATTAAAATAATGTAAGCAACATGGTATTTAGTTTTTGTTTTCTAGGAATAAATAAATTATCAAATAAATTTTGCTCTAAAATATTTAAATATCACTTTTGAATAATTTTAGAAGTAATAAGTGCTTGTGCATCATCTTTTGGTTGCATAGTGTTTATTGTTTGTTTGTGTCAAGTTTTAAAAGTTTTTAAAATAATTTGAAAAGAGTTTGAAGTGTTTAGGTTTGAAAAGTGTTTGAAAAGAATTTAAAGTTTGAAAAGGTTTTGAAAAAGGTTTTGAAAAAAAAAAGAAACCCTTCCCTCTCTTTCTCTCTTTCTCCTTTTCTAGCCCAACCCACCTCCTCTTCCTTCCCTTCGGCCCTTTTTGCGCAGCACCAGCCCAGCCGGCCTGCTCTCGCAGGCCGCCGGCCTCTTTTCCTCCCTCCGCAGCCCAACAGCCCGCAGCCCAGCTACACCGCGCGGCCCACCAAGCCGACTCGCCAGCCCAGCAGCCCCTCTCCTTTTCTTTTATCCCGGCCGCTGACATATGGGGACCGGCTGTCAGGCCCGTCCCTTCCTCCAGCCTCCCTCCCCTCCTCTATTTCCGCACGCTGCGATGCCGTGATGGCCGCCGGCCGTTACCACCGCGCCTCTCGCGTCTCCCCCTCCTTCAATCTGCTTTTCAAGGTGCAGTAAAGCCCCACCAACCACCATCTCTCCCTTAATTCTCCTTCCGTTACCCCCTTCAAAGCGCCCTTTGATTTCGAGTGAAGCCGCCGGCTTCATGGCTATTGATGGCCATTTTCCCCCCCTGGCCGTCGATCCTCCTCCCTCTCCCCGGCCTATAAAGGGCGAGGTAGAGCCTCTGCTTCTTCCCTTTTGCACCAATCGAGCACCCGTACACACTCATCGCTCACACACGCCGCCGCCCGAAATTCCTCTACCGCCGTGCCATTGATGCCCGCCGGAGCTTCTCGTCGTCGGTGGAGTATTCCTTGTTCCCTTTTTCTTTATTCTCTGCGGCGATCGACGCTTACCATCCTTCCCTCTGAACCTGGACAGCATCATCACCGGATCGAGCAGCGCCGGAGCCCCTGTTCCTTCTTCCCGGAGTGCCGCCGCAGGAAGAACGTCGGGCTGCCGTCCCGAAGGTCCTCACCGCCGGTGAACACATCCTCGAGCTCCTCTCGTCTTCGACCGTTGCACGCGCATCCCGCACGAGGACCCCAAGCTCCAGAACACCTTCTTCTTCCCCGCTGGACCGAACCAGAGCGCCACCGTCGTCTTCCAGTTTCGGCCGCCGTCGTCGATCTTGCTCACCGCCGCTTCTCCGACGCCGTCTCTTCGCCCGAAGCTTCGCCACGTGATGAGCATTACGCCCCTCCTTGTTTCTGTGTGTCTTAGGGCCCGTAGCCCTTGCCTCCGCACGCCGCCGTTGGCCGCGCCGCCCCCTTACGGTGCGCGTCGTCGTGGTCGCCCGAGCCACCTCCCAAACCCCCTGGGCAAGTGCGCGAGCTCCACCGCTTCGCAACGAGCCTATCCGCGCTCAAAACCGAGACCCAGAGCTTGAGATTGAGCATCTCCGGCGAGCTTCGCCGCCGGCGCCGCTGCACGCCGCCGCACTCGCCGGCAACCGTCGCCTGCGGGCCACGTCCGCCGTCTGATCCGGCGCGGACGGTCCAGATGCGCCCCGGCCCCGAGTCAACCAGACCCGGTACCGGTCAACCCGGAGCCCCGCCGGCCGTTTTGCAAAAAGAACCCTATAGTTCTTAGATTCACAACCATACCCTCCCACCAGTAGAAATCCTTGCGTTCAGGTCCTTCTCTTTTCGTATAGACCCCTGAGCTTTTAAGTTTTTCCCGGTCGTCTGTGGTTAGATCGACGGCTCAGATCTGTTCGCCGCCGAGTCAACCGGATCAGTACCGGTCAACCCCGGCCAGCCCCTGTAGTTTTGCAAAAACACCCCTACACTCTCTAATATCACAGATGTACCCTTCCACCAGTGAAGATCCTTACAGTTTAGTCCTGGTTTCTTGCAGTTAAGCCCCTGGAAGCCCTGTTTCTTCGCAGAAAAGCCTTAAACTTTGTTTTAGCCATATCTTTTGCATCTTTTATCCGTTTTAAGCGTTCTTGGTGTCCATGCGACCGTCTTTTCAAGCCCGTCGGTTTTAGAACCTTGTTTTGGCTGTATCTTTTGCGTTTTAGCTCCGTTTCCACCGTTTCAAGTTGCGTTAGGTTCATATCAACTCAAATTACGTGATAGGACCAATGTTGAACATGTTCTATGTTTTATAATTTATTTAAATATTAAATATGATTAAATCCTTATACACATGCTTTTCTAATTCAAATCTAATTAGAGTTCAACACGTGTTTTCATAAGAAAGTTAATATGATTAATACTAGTTAAATATTTCTTTCAATTAAAAGCTAATTAGATGTATACCTTGGTTTTCATAATCAAACTTAAATTGATTAATGTTTATGCAATTTGCTTTCTAATAAAAAGCAACATAGGCTATGTCCCGAGTTTTCTCAATTAAATGTTAATTTGATTAATATGAATATAAATGTGTTTTTAAATTATAATTTGATTAGTATAACTCGAAATATAAAGATAAACGCCTAGATGCTTTTACATGCTTCTTTTAAATTAAATGTTTAATTTGCATAAATCAAACTTGAATATTTATAAATAAAAATTGGACTAGGCTTACATCGTCTTTTAAATACAAATATAACTTGCTTAATTATAAATAGGGTATTTCTTTGAAATAACCTATGCATATGATCCTTATTTAATTAAAATATACCAAGCACATAGCTAGCTCTTGTTTGTGATCATCCAAAGCTTCCGATAGTTCCTAGTGCTTTTGTGTTCGCGTTCCTAGAGCCAAACCTTGATCTTTCTTTAAAGCTTTTCATGCTTGGTGTATTGTTTTGTTTATTGTATGCTTTCTTGTGTGCTCGTAGATATCGTGCCAGTTTCAAGTGAGCAACCAGTTGGAGTGGATCAAGAGCAAGTCTTTGAAGAAGAAGAACCTCAGTGTTTAAGCAAGGAAGGCAAGTGGACTTCTCCCCCTACATATTCTATTTTTGTCCCACACAACTTGCATGATAACTAAAATTTACTTTTAAATGTTGTATTGCATAAATTTGATGGGAAATTACCTTTTTAAGGACATGACTAGAATTTTATCCCTATACCTTGAACAACCCTTTTAAATAAATGTTTTGGGTAGAAATGCTTAGTTGCTATACCTTGGGATGGTTCAAATGAATTTTACAAAATGATGAATGTTGATCATGATAACTTTGGTGATATTTATGTGTGTGCTTATGGTTAATAACAAGATCATATGGTTTAATCGGAACATGGAGAACCACCTAGGAAAACAGTGCAACCACAGTCCATATGGCTCTGGCTTAGCCAATTAATTAGGTGTGTGATTGTACTGGTGACCTTATCCGAAAGGAACACAGGGGGCTCGGGGTTGCAGGGGTATAGCCCGGTTCTTTTGGGGTAGCAGCCTTTGCTAAGGTGCTAACCACTAGGGAGGGTTATGGTCCGCCCTAAGCTGTAACTGTCGCAGGTTGTTGGTCTTCTGCATATCTTTGTAAAGGCTTCGTAGCGTCCCTATGCAATCACACCTCGAAAGTGTGGTATTGTGCCTGATCAGCACATGCGTGGTTGGGTTTAAAGTTCTTCGGAACTTTTACGCGAGCTGTGGTGAAAGTGTACAACCTCTGCAGAGTTAAAACTGATCGATCAGCCGTGCTCACGGTCAAGAGCGGCCTGGACCCTCACATGATTAATGAACTTGAAGATGGAATTAAATTATGGTTTATATATGGTTTGAGATGGAAAGTTTTCTAAAAATCTTTTTAAGTGGGTTGGTATGAACTTACATCTAGTAAATAGGTGCTTGCTAATAAAATTTGACCAACATTAAAAATGCTAACCGCTGCAAAACTTTAGCCTATTCTTGATAGCCTTGCATCTTCCCCCACTTGCTGAGCTCCAACCATAAGTGTGCTCACCCTTGCTTACCCGCTGTTCAGAGGAGAACAATGGAGAAGAGTACTTCAGCGACTACGAAGAGTTCTGAGGCTTGCGTGCCCCCAGTCATGTGCCTGTGGAAGCTGAAGACGGAGTTGCTTCATCTAGTTATCGTTTGTTCGTTGTAAAGACCTTCGAGTCTAACGTCTGAGTGTAATAAAAAGATAATGTAATGGTTTAACTCTTGTACGTTTTTATTGCTGTTTTATGATATTTCACTCATGACGTCTATCATATGTGTGTAAACTTGATCCTGGCGCACATATGAGATGCATTTGGTTTTCTTCGGAAAATCAGGTGTGACAGTCGACCGGCCCATGCCGACCGGCTAGGGGGTTTCGGGCCCAGTTCGACCTCCCCTTTGACCTACACGCTCCTCGACTCATTTATACCCCCTGCCTCCGACGGCCGCCATATCCAATCATCAGAACACAGCGAAACCTAGAAGTGAACACCGGAGGGAGACGACGACGATAGAGTCCTCGAAGTTGTCTAGGGGATGGCCTAGGCCAACCCTAGCCGCCATGGCCGCCCTGCGTGGTTGTGCCATGGTGGAGTTCCGGAGCTAGTTGAGGTCATCAATGGTATGTACTCGGTGGTGATGACCCAAACACATCTACTATTATGTGAGCAATTGTAATCTTGTTTTCCGATCCTTAAGTGATTCCATGTCTCCGTCTTTATTTTCTACCTTTCATGAATATGTTTGATCCTTATTCTTATGCATGCTTAGACTATATAGCATACTTTACGTAATCATGGTGATTAGGTCTAGTATGTCAACCCTTCATGGTTGGTAGTCATGTCCTTGTATGGGCACGCCCGTGGATCCCACGCTTCATTAAGGGAGCATCATGACAGGGTGATTTCCCTCGAACGAGCGGATGTCCTCGGGAGGTAGGCCGGAGGTAGGAGTTTAAGGATGCTTCTAGATGAGATGCTTGGTTGTTGCTCGCTTGCCGGAACTACAACTAGAAGGCGATAGGGTTAGTCGTCCCCTTGGTGGCGCTTTACCTCGCCTATGTTCGTGTATGTGATCAACCTTGTGCTATCACATTTACATCTTTAAAGGTTACCTTATATGCAATCTACACCTCATGTTAGGTTAGTTCGACAGATTAGGTAGAGAACCTTAGAGGTTTGCTTCTGATCCTTGGATTGACAATCCTTGGGGGACCCTCCTTGGTGAAAAAGGCACCAAGTCACTCGTACGCTTGCGGTGAACTTCAACACGGTTTTGAACCGTCAACAAGCCTTTTTTCTGACGTCGTTGTCGGGGATCGGCAACTTGAACCCTAGGGTGATCTACCTTTCTATTTGACTATCCCTAATTTTTATCATTGCATATATGCTTGTTTTCTTGTTTGTGTCCTTGAAAGCAGGTGAAAAGCTAGACACAAAACGTTCGATGAGTTCTCTACATACACACCCCAACAAGATGATTGCAACTTGAAGATTCACTCTTTAGTGGTAGGTGCTAACTTATGTTAGTGGCCCATCATCCGCTATAGAGCCCACACCCTACACAAGAGCACGTGAACAAGGTAAGTCAACGTGTCAATTAAAATTTTAAGACTAATGTTTTGTGGAGATTTGTTTGATCGGCCAATAGGTATTGGAAGCAATCGATGCCCCCGAGATCACAAGATCAAGCTCTTCAACATCTTCGAAGTTTCTGTTCGCATCCATTTTTGCACAGCCCCATGGGAAGAACAACAGGATATCTTTGGATATTCAGAAGCCCCACGAAGTTATGTTTCCAATGAGTCAAGAATCAAATCGATCGGAGGTCCCTACAAGCGGATATGGCCGAATCACCGATGATTGTACGTCCTGAAAATTTCTGGACAGCAAGCAAAGCTGAAGTGAAACAGCCATAACTCCCTCATTTGGACTCCGATTAAGATGGATGAGTACCTGTTGGAAAGGTAATTTTGCAAATTTTTCAATAGAGTTATATTTTGGTATATGTTCTGTTATGTATACAGGGGTAAATCCAAAGAAGAGGCAGCTGCAATACGATGAGAACAAGATGGTGAAGATGAGGACGACAACAACGAAGAGGAGCTTGGGGAATGCTTCCGCTAGACCACTCATGAAGAAATTCAGAGGCTTGGAACAAAACAAAGACCCCCGGAGTGTTGGCAAATGAAGACACAAGTTGACGGCATCCAACGCAAGGAGATGTTTGAAGAAGACCACAATGGACTACACACATAAGACAACATCCAATGGCGCGGATATTTTTGGGTTCTCACATGAAGGATCATGGAACTACATGAAGACATTTAAGACATGTGTGAAGCCCCGCAAATGAAGAAGAGAAGTGATCCTACTCAAAGAAACCTTGATGACATGTGGCACAAATAAAAAAATTGAAAAAAGTCTATGCCAGCCACCTTCGATCATCAAGGATTGTTCGCTTTCAACTCCGGAGGACCACTCACGATGAAAAGTTTGAAGGCTAAGGTACATATTAACCTCCCAAGGCACTTTTGGATATGATATATTTCTTTTGATATATTCATGTTCATATCCAATAGTATGTTTTGATTCTATGCCTTGCACCCTTGATGATCATGATAGGCTAGAATTTCTTGAGTGTGATAAAGAGGCCATGTTGTGCCTAAACTTTGTTATTTACATGCCTAATGAACCCATGCCTAATGAGAGCCTTAGCGCTGAGCCAGAAACTTATGCTACCTTTAATCACAACATGCTTTGTTCATCCAATTTAAATTGCGGTTATGGTTGCATGTGTTTGTTTCACACTTAGAAAATCTTGGACTTGCTTCGTGCTTGGTCGAGCTCGTGACCTTAAAAGAGCATATGTCGGGAGAAAACCCAAGTTTCACTAACCATGCAGGTCATTAAACCATAATAAAGAGAAGAGAAGCCATGCCCTAAAGGAATTGCATGCTCGTGCATCGCCTCCCCGAGTCTTGAGTACGGACGTCGCTGTTTTCATCAATTTTGAGCACCTTATAAGATATGTAGAAGAAGGAAAAAGTTGAAAATCAGAAGCTCCATCAAGTGCCAATTCCAACGCCTCCAAGATCGATGAATTTGAAGACAAGTAGAAGGAGATATAGCAAAAACATTAGGCGCTGCACAGTCTGAAATCAAATTTGGACAGATTGCAGCGTTGGAGTAAAACAAGCATAACTCGCTCATTCGGAGTCTGTTGGGGGGTCAACAAAGACTTGATGGAAATACAATTTCATGCGCCACACATTAGAGAAATTTTTTGCTACATGGTCTGGTTTGGGCAGAGAGGGAAATTCATGAAAGAGGAAGCAGCGACGAAGAGCAAAGGAGGAGAAGGTGATGATGATCCAAGGAAACGGTCGGGCAAGCCTCTCATCAAGTAAAATGATCGTGTCAAGCATGGAGAGTGGATCAAAGCTGCATGGATATCTTCAAATCTTACATGAAGGACCATGGCTTCGCGACAACAAGAAGGTACGTAAGAAAGTCAAGCTCTATGACTTTAAATAAAGCGCTTTGCGGGAGGCAACCCGTTTTCTTTTGTTTATATATAAATTTTATGACCGTCTACATTGTGATCTTAAACTGAAACATCAAGTGACATTGTATCATTGCTCTAATAAATACCACAACACTATGTTGTTTGATTTAATTGCTATTGAGAGAGCACTTTGTTCTTGATTTTGGAAAACTTGTAGACCTTTTTGTGTGCCTATTAGTGTTTAGAGAGTCTTTTTCTTTTGAGTCTTTTTATAGAGAGCTATGAGGTTGGCACCATCCTTTGACTCTAAGCTTGTGGCTAGTTAATTTAGGCTAACTCTTGCATTTGTTTTAGACAACCACCATATCATGTCATTTTGTTCATCCATGTCATATTGCATTGCATGCTTTGTGTTGATCTAACTTTTTGCCCAACCAACCTAAGCCTACCTATAGCCCCACCAAAAACCCATAGCCAACAAGGGTAGGGTTGACTTGTGTTGATTGGCTTGCACTATTCCGGTTGGCCAAGCCCACCTCTATCCCTTGCTCTAACTAAAAACTTTAACTAGCCCTCCTATGAGAAAACCTTTCACACCTTTAGTCCTCCTAAAACCATAGGTTTGTTTTTCATTAAAAAAGACTCTTAGCACCACCTTAGATAGAATTTCTATGCTTGACTCCCTCTCTTCAAAATTCTTATTTGAGCCAAAAATATAGGATACCCATAACCTACCCTTAAAACCTTGTTAGTTTGGTTGTTTGATCTTTTCAACCCTTGCTAACATTTGCTTGTGCTAACTCTTTGCATTTGCATTTTGTATCCCCCTCATTGTCATCTTCCGCTTTATGATAGCTTGGTCTTTTTGTGAAGCTTTATGATTAATGCTTTCATATCTATGTTAATGCTTGTCGACATGTGTTACTCCTTTTTGCAATCTTGTGTAAACATGGTGTTTAGACATGATTGGAGACCACCATCATTCAGTTTTACATACCTTGCTATCTTGTTGCATTGGTTGGTTTATAAACTTTGCAATACGCCCTACTTATCTTACACTATAAGGAATTGTTAATCTTGGAATAAGCATGGTGTTTTGACCTTGGTTAATAAAACTTTATGGCAAGGGAGAAGTTTGGCAACCACTTTGTAAGCATGGAGCTTAGAATTTGGTGTAAACATTGTTTTGTCTTTATACCATCCTATCATTTGCATGCACCCTTGCACACATGTACACCCATTAGGTTTTAACTTTTCTTTTACTAGATTAACTATGCCACAAGTTAAGATCTTAGGGGATGTCTTTGGTTTGTCGGCATAGAGTGAGTATTCCCGACCGTCACCTCAGGGGTACTTTGTGCTTTAAAATTATTTTGCAGGCATTGTGAATCACTCCCATAAATTCGATTGGGACGGAGGCTTGTGACAAAGGGTGAATGTTGGAGGACAATCAAGACAAAGTGAAGAGTATGACGATCCACACATGGCGGTAGGACTTCAAGATGGTTCATCATCTTCCATGCCTAGCAACATGCTAAGCATGGGGGAGGATTTGGTGGACATGAGAAGACTGCATGGAGCAAGGATCACTGTTCTTCTTCCATGTTAAGCACAATGCTTAAGCATGGGGGAGGCCACGCTACACTTCAAGCATCAAAGGACGGTAACAAATCCTCAACTCTCTTTTTGTCCTTGTCCTTCTATATGTCTGCACATATTTATGCCTTCAACAACCTTAGATGCAACCTTTGTATATCTCTCTATAGAATAACATGGCTGAACCTAGATTTGTTTTGTTTTCAATAATAATCACCGTTACCTTGTGCTCAACATGATGATATCTCGTACGCTCTTGCTTATGGATATATGATGATCGTTGTCGCTTTGCTTATCCTTGTGCTTGGTATATATATGATTAAGCTAGTGCTCTTTTTTAATATGAATCTGAAATTTATTTAATGCTAACCTAATCTTTTGTGGAGGTTATGATAACTTAAGTCCCATAGTTGTTTTTCGTTGCTCTCAATTTTGAATGAATCAAAGATCCTTTTTTGTTCTTAAAAGATATGCTAAACTTGTCTTTAATACCACTTGCATTTTGCTCTACCTATCCAAAGCCTTACATTCAATTGAGCGCAAAAACCTTAGTTCACAAGATTTATTTTTGGGTGCATTGATTCAAGGCTTGATTTCTCTGGCTTGAGACTAAGAAGCTGGTCATTCCGTTTTTGCGTATCTGTCTTTATGCTAGCCTTTTCTATCTGTGCATTATGAGTTTCCACATCGGGAATTTTGCAAACCTCACCGGATATCCACCCATAAATCCAAAATATCTTTTTGTGTATATCTCCTTGTCCACAACCCAATATATGAGTATGGATGAATATTTCGAGGAAGATTACAAGGAAGGTGCCTTCAAGTAAGGGAGACTTCCAAAAGGATCCCTAGAAGATTTTTCAAGTATCTCTCTCTAAGAAAATATGAGAGCTTCAATTTCTACCTTGGCGTTCTTATCACCTCTTTTGCCCGAGGACGAGCAAACATCTAAGCATGGGGGAGGTTACCAAGGAAGTGCTAGTATAGTCTAGAGTTCAAGGGGAGCAAATAAAAAAAGAAAAAGTATGATGGAAGGAAAAAATGAATGAATGAAAAAATGATAAAGGAGAAAAAGTATGATGAGAAAACGAAAGAAAGAAGAAAGAATGAGAAAAAATAATAAAGCTCCCCGGTTCTCTAGCTATGTTTAGTGCTTTTTGAGTTTTCAAAGAGGATTCAAGATCAAGACCCATACTCATCTTTCCAACCATGTGCAATCCAATAATGAGGACTTCGTTTGTGCCTCGGGATCACTCTTTGCCATTTGCACATGTCCACCTATCTAAAAGTGTGAGTTCATCTCCCCCCCCCCTCCTTGTAACATTATTTTTCTAATGACCTTTTTGACGAGTCTCGGTAAATCCATGAGAAGCTTGTCTTATTTTGATAATATCTCGACTATAATATCTTGGTAGGACTAAACTTTCCCATAGCTCCATATAAAGCCTTCCACCAAATATTTGAGAGAGGAAAGGAGTAGGACAAGTAGGCTTGAGAGACAAGATGAGATGAGAGTTCATGAGCAAGATGCAAGGAGGTTTATTATTGATCTTGGTAAAGCAATTTTTCTTCATCCCGCTCTTTATCTTCAAAATTTCTGAGATTTGTTTCAAATTTTGAGAGCATGATTAATTACTTGTGGAAAGAGCTTAAATGATGTTTACCCTCCATAGAGATGAAAGCTAGCTACATTAAGAAACTATAACAAATATAAACTTGGAGAGCATTATGTTTTCTCATGTATGAACAAGTGCAGGGTATGAACATTGAAGGGCAATACTGACATCCATTAAAGGCTTACTCGAGGGCGAGCAAGGTTTAAGCATGGGGGTATGTTGATGGTCAATTTCCATCAACCAAGAGCACTTGTTACACTTTGGTTTGAGCTTTGAATTATAACTAACCCGCCACTAGGCACACTAATGATGTAACAAGTTCACACTTGCATGTGGTTTTTGGAGTATGTTGTTTATGCAGGAATTAAGTACCTAAATGAGGACTTCCGGGAAGAGTTCATCAAGCACTTTATGAGAAGCTCACGAAGCCCGGCACAAGTCAAGACACGAAGTGAACATGACTCCAAATGACCCGATGACCGAAGCATGAAGCCGTGAAACTCCGAGGACACGAACGGAAGATGCGGGAGTTTGCGCGCCAAGCACCCTTATCTAAACCGCGGGGAAAACGACGTCAAGGACCCACATGGACTTCGGCAAATATTCAAGAAATCGCGAGAAGCATCGTGGAGGAAGATGGGCCCTAACCAGGCCGAAAAGGGCCTGGGCCGCCGGCCCATGCCGACCGGCCTAGTGGGTTTCGGGCCTGGTTCGGCCTCCCCTTTGACCTACACGCTCCTCGGCTCATTTATACCCCCTGGCCGCCACATCCATTCATTAGAACTAGGCGAAACCTAGAAGTGAGCACCGTAGGGAGACGACGACGGCGGAGTCCTCGAAGTTGTCTAGGGGATGGCCTAGGCCAACCCTACGCCATGGCCGCCCTGCGTGGTTGTGCCATGGTGGAGTTCCGGAGCTAGTTGAGGTCATCAATGGTATGTACTCGGTGGTGATGACCCAAACACATCTACTATTATGTGAGCAATTGTAATCTTGTTTTCCGATCTTTAAGCGATTCCATGTCTCTGTCTTTACTTTCTACCTTTCATGAATATGTTTGATCCTTAGTCTTATGCATGCTTAGACTATATAGCATACCTTACGTAATCATGGTGATTAGGTCTAGTATGTCGACCCTTCATGGTTGGTAGTCATGTCCTTGTATGGGCATGCCCGTGGATCCCCCACTTCATTAAGGGAGCATCGTGACAGGGTGATTTCCTCTGAACGAGCGGATGTCCTCGGGAGGTAGGCCGGAGGTAGGAGTTTAAGGATGCTTCTAGATGAGATGCTTGGTTGTTGCTCGTTTGCCGGAACTACAACTAGAAGGCGATAGGGTTAGTCGTCCCCTTGGTGGCGCTTTACCTTGACTATGTGATCAACCTTGTGCTATCACATTTACATCTTTAAAGGTTACCTTATATGCAATCTACACCTCATGTTAGGTTAGTTCGATAGATTAGGTAAAGAACCTTAGCAGTTTGATTCCTATCCTTGGATTGACAATCCTTGGGGGGCCCTCCTTGGTTAAAAAGGCACCAAGTCACTCGTACGCTTGCGGTGAACTTCAACACGGTTTTGAACTGTCAACAGGCTTGTTAAGTAATTTTCAGAAAGTGTGTGAACCTTCTTGTTGTTTGTAAATAAAGTTATGTTATTTTGTATAGATGTGTACACAATCACCATTAAAGGAAATGTTTAATAAATGGTTACTTACTTATCTCCTTATAGAAGAGTATGCTGAATATATTCTTATCTAGGTGAATGTGGTCAACTTTGCACCCTATGCTTGTCATGTGCTGTTTGTATTTGGTTAATTTACATTTCCCAACTAATTCTTGCATATGCATCCTCTTTGTAGAAGTTCCCGACGATAGCTACATGCTCATGTCGGCATACGAGGACGAGGGAGCTGGAGGAGACGTGCACTACGTGACCGTAGAGCAAGACCCAGACCAAAGTCCAGAAGTTCATCTGACTGCCTGTGCTGACCAAGGCAAGCCCCGGTTCATCATTAACCTATGTGTTTCCTTTTAAACTTCTGAATTTATCTTTGATTACCTTTGTGCTTTAACGTTCAGGAGTTGATTTGAAACCCTAGTTGCATTACCCGTGAGTACCTATGATCTTTTACTAGTATGCTAGGTCGTTAGCTGCTATGCATTAAGGACTTGGTACAAGTCGGGTGATGTATTTCGCTCGCGAGAATAGGTTCTTATGTTGGAATCATAAGATTGTTTAAAATGGATTGCTCACGTGGTCAGAGCATGGGATTCTGGGCTCCGGTCCAGTAGTTAAGAGATTAAGCGTTTAAACGTACTAAACATTTGTCGGAAATGGGTACGTTAAGCCTAGTACCTAAATGATACGGTGCGGGAACTTTAGGCTACTAATCTTGGGTTGTGGTCCCAGTCTTGTAAACTATGGTGCACGTGTGAGTCTGGACGCTAGTGTGAGGCGAACCAGATAACCTTGTACCTAGGACTGTGACATCAAATCTCAATCCGAGGAATGACGGGAACCGCCTGGTTGGTGTACTCGTGTGAGTGCATTCTCCCGTATGTTTAGGTCCACCCTGCAAGGTTATTAATCGATCGATCATCGGCCTCTCACCGTGATCCGAGAGTGTTTAATCATCTGGCCATGGTGATCCCTTTATGATGGAATATTGATAAACTTGATGTTTGATTAATTGTATTGTACAACTTATGTTTGCAATAGTTGCTTATATAGTAATGAAATAATCTACTAGAACTTGAGCTAAAATATTGAAAGTAAGGATTAACTCCTTAGTAGTTTTTTGGCAAAACAAACCCACTAGCCAAAAGCCTTGCATGATTAGAGGCTAAGTCTTTTATTTTCGACGGGTAAGCCTTGCTGAGTATTAGTATACTCAGCCTTGCTATGAATGTTGTTTCAGGTGATAATGTGTGGCCTGGAGAAATCCCACTCGGCTGGGAGCTGGAATGGGTGGATGACGAGGAGTGATGGCATCATGGGTGGCCTCCCATGATGCCACTTTATCGTTTAGTTATTTCCGCTGTCTTAAAACTCTGAACCATTTATTTTCATGTCAAGAACAATGGTTTGTAGTAATTGACCCTACAGAGAAGTTTGGATTTAATTTGTAAGGTACTCTGGACTCTCCTTCGCGGGAGTTTTAATGTATGTGTGTTCGATCCTCTATGTGTTGTACAAGTGATTTACCGGGTTTCGACCCGGCAACACTCAACGTGATGGTTCCTTATTATCGCTTAATGACCAAATGGAGTGGTTTAGGCGATAATACGGAATTATCTCAGATGGGGTTGTCACACCTCCCCATCCTCCTCCTAGAAAGGCGGTCGTTATTTTTGTCCTGTGCCTGGTAGATCAAGTTAAAGTCGCCACACAGGACCCAAGGACCGATGAGGGAGGCACGCGTATCGCGTAACTCCTGCAGGAAGACGACCTTGTCCGCGTCATCCTGCGGACCATAAACCATTGTAAGCGACCAAGGAGGGAGCTGAGAACCACGAGATTCGACCCTAACCGAGAGCGAGTGCCCCCTGAAACGGGGGCAAGAAATATCCCAAACATTTGTGTCCCATACGACCAAAATGCCACCACAAGTGCCCACAGATGGGAGGTCAAAATAACCAAAATCCGAGCCTAGCATATCGACCAACAAAGATTCATCCATTACATCAAGCTTCGTCTCCTGCAGACAAAGCAAAGAGACCTTCTCGGACTGAGCTAACTCGCGAACTGCCGACCGCCGGGTGCGCCGGTTCAAACCCCTGACATTCCAACAAGCTATGTGTTCATTCATTACAACCAATTTCTGATGTACTCGGCGAGTTGCCGGCAACGACCGCGCAGGCGGAGGGAACCTGGAAGGGCGGCGCTTGCGCTTCACCTCCCATCCAGCCTCCGCCTCCACAACGCTATGTGTTCATTCATTACAAAGAAAAAAATTTGGCGGGTGATTCATGGGTCGTGCTTAATCTTTCCCCTCCCAATTTCTGAGGACCAAATTAGGAAAGCAAACATCATCTTCATGGTTACAAAAACCAAGATTGCATGGAACAGGATATCTTAATCACTCCAATTACTCTCACTTTTGAAGGCACGTCATGATGATTAACTTCTGATATCCAAGTTATTTGAATGTGGCTGATGAAAAAAATTGATTAGACCATCCATATCCTTTACAGTTATTTCTCTTGCTCAATGTATCATATGGATTAGTCATTAGTGGTTTGTTTTCTAGCTGAATGCAGGTTAAACAAAGGTCTTGGGAGTATGACCATGATGGAGATCGTCAGGTATGATTAATCCAATTTCATTGTAATAAATAAATATCACTCATGTAGCATTGAGTTTTGTAGTTCTGGATAAATATAGCATAAATGGCTGGCTGCTTACTACTATTTGACTTTGTATTTTGCAAATTTCTTATTGTAGTGCCGCAAGTCTATTACAGCTTTCTGAATATGATGGGATACTGGAATGGGCCAATTAGCAATGAGAAGCATTTTTTATGTTTTCTGATCATCTCAGAATTCTAACACGTTGAGCTCAATCCATGGTTCTGTATGCAAGATGTAGAAGTGGAGCCTGGCTGTAATTCCGAATCTAGTGGACAACTTTGGCTTGGCAATAAGATATTCTCAGTAGCAAATGTTTTTACCGATGCAGTGCTGTGGGAGCTTTGGAAGAAGTACTTTATGTTTTCAGAATGGTGCATTCAAGTTTGTCTTTTGAGGTTATGAATATTTGAAATTAGATGAACCACAAATTGCTCAAAAAATCACATCGATCTGCTACAAGTCAAACAAGGATCACGAGTCCTTTTGCACCTTGTGGCCCAAGCCCATGACCTAGCCCATGTTGCTTGTGAACCGGGCAACCGGCAAGTACTAGTCTCACAATGATACTATTCTATCTTCTATCTTCATCTATATCTATATATATATACTATAAAGACCAAGTTCTTTTGAAAACAACTCTTACCAAGAGATGTATAAATCCGACCAGAGGGCTATCTCCCGTAGTACCTGGGTGTTGTACCGATTGATACATGCAACGTTTGTGTAGCCTTTTTTGTGTATCGCTGACCTTTATATGTATAGTACCTTAGAATCTAGAACTAACTCGTATGGTGCTCCCTATGTCGTAGTGTTCTATAAGAGTATGCAATATGTGTCACACTACCTTTATCATATTATTATCCTTACCCCAGTATTTGAGTGTTACTTCCACTTCTATCTATGATCTACAATCATTGCAATAGTATTGTAACATCTCTGATGTTTAGTTAACCTAAGTACACTAGTTAGTCTTAATAATCAAGTGTTATTAGCCCCAAAGCATGTTTAGCTTAGTTTTGATCAACTTTGCAAAAGAACCCTTGTCAAAATCTCAAATCTTGGTCAAACCCCTTAAGAACTCTATAATGTTGGTATAGTTTTCTAGCACGTTCTCCAAATTTCACTATAGAACTTCAAATTCTGCCAATATAAAAGTTTTTCGTTATTTTCGGGAACACAACTTTCATAATTGGGGGACATTCAAATTTTGAATGCAAATTAGCTAAAAATCGAGTTGAAATCGCTGTGAATAGTATTTCGGGGCCGAGAAAACCTGCAAGTTCATCATGTTTTTCCCGTCAATCTATTCATCAAAACATAGGTCACCCTTTGCAAAAGTTGTACTCCTATAGTTTCTCTACAACTTTTGTTTTTGGGGAATTTCAACTTGTATTTGGAAAATTTGAGTTGCGCTGAGTTGAACAAGGCTAAACGGAACAAAGACGGGTGCCTGCGCCGGCGTCGCCGCGCTCCAGAGCGCGCGCGCACGCGCCGAGCCGCACCCGCCATGTGTAGGCACGTCCGTGCTCCGGCGTACGGATGCCCCAGACGTCTCGCTGTGGACCACCCCACGTCGTGGACCCTCCGCCCCGTGTTTTCCCCGTACACCGCGCGCGCGCAGGTGCCCGCACGGCCTGCGCGCATGCAAGGCGGGCCAGCTGGCTGCGTCGCGCCCCTCTGGCACTCCCACGCCTCGTCTTCCTCAAGTGCACACGCGCCATCACGCTTAAGACGAGCCGCAACACTGTCATCGTCCTTCTTTCTCTCCTCCGCCGGCCACCATAGCCGCCGCCGCCGCGAGGTCCACCTCCGGCGCCAAACCGCCACCGCCCGACCGCTTCTCCTCCTCCCCTAGATCCCCCAGAAGCTTCCTCCGTCGCCGCCGTCTTGATTTTGTGCTGCGGATGCCGGAACACCGAACTCCGGCAGGCGCCATCCCTGCGCTCCGCCGTGGAGGCTCGCCGACGGCTCTTCCGACCGGGATTATTCCACCAGGCGCAGCAGGTGAGCACCCTAGGGGCTCCAAGCCACTCATCCGGCCAGGTCCGGCCCTCCTCCGACCGTCGGCGGTCTCCCCTGCGCCGGCGAGGACCCCATTGCAAGGATTGAAATATTTCCAGGGTCTTTTCTGTAATCTAGGGACCCATTCGTAATAAAGAAAAGTTACTTCAAGGGTCTGTCTGAAAAGATGTTTTAGGTTTTAGCTGCAAATTCGAAAATCCATTAAAAATTGTAGGAAAATAATAAAAATGTAAATCTAATTGTGTTGGTTTCCTTGTGATGAGATCTACAATTTTTGGAAAGGTTGTATAGGGTATTTCTGTATAGATATGAAATGAAAATTCAAACTCAGTTTGATGTACTTTTGTTGTAGTTCAAAATGTACTCATGCTATGGATATGAAATTTGGATATGTTGTTCTTTATGCCATGTTTAGTTTTGTGACCAAAGATGACACAAGATTGATGCGTAGTTTTGTAGTTGTGATTTATGTAGTTTCTATGTTAGATTAAGCTTGATGATTTTTATGGTCCCCTCAAGAAATCTTTTCTTTAAGCACCAATGCACCCTAGGTCTTTTTCATGATAAATGGCACCTCTGGTAAAATTTTTATGATTTTAGGGCTCTATTTGATTTATGTTTTGTATTTAAGTTTGTGTAGGATGATAAATTGATAACTTGAAAAGTAAGGTAGATCTACTTTTGTAAATTGGTCAGGAGCTTAAATTTGACATGAATGACCTGTAGGAAAAATTTGAGAAAAAAAGATTAGTAAATCTTTTTGTAGGATTTATTGAAGCTAGGTTAGGCTGAAATTTGTCTTTTCCATATAAATTAATTTATATATAATCTAGAGCTAATTTTTGGTATATAAGCTAAGTTTAGACATATGTTGCTGTGTGCAAAATTTTAGATCAGTTGAAGTTATAGTTTATTTAATATGGATTTTTGATGAAAGGCTAGTTATAATCTAAATAGTTATGTGTTGCTCACTTTTTAAGTTAATTAAGGATTTAATGTTTAGTTTTTGTTTTTCATCCTCAAACACACCCCCATGCTGTTTTGTGAATTTAATTAAGTTAATTTGCTTAAATGTGCACCCAATCATCATCAAAATAGTTTTTAGTTAACCATCACACCACCCAATACTTTTTATGAGAAAAATTAAGTATTAAGATGAATGTGGCCGATAAGAGTTGGTTTGGTGGTAATTCTCCCACCCTCACCATAACCTAATGCATATGCATGTGTACGTATAGATTTATCGGTTGGGACTTACACGCTGACCCAGGAGGGAGAAGAGGCTGTTGATGGAGAGGTGAACGAGTTGGGTGTGCACCAAGACCTGGACCAAAGTCCAGAAGAGCCCAAGGCTGTAGCTGACATAGTGGAAGGCAAGCACCGGAGTGCATCTAACCTTTTTCCTAAACTCACAGCTTTACTTTTCGTATTTATGTTATGTTTTGTGCATTTAAGTTTCAGGAGTTGAATTGAAACCTAGATGCATGATCCTTAGGTTCCTATGCTCTTTTACTAGTATGTTAGGATGCTAGTGCCATGCTTTAAGGACACGGTACAAGTCGAGTAATGACTCATTGCTCGCAAGATATAGGACACTTATGTTGGAATCATAAGTTGGTTAAATTGACTCGCTCATGTGGTAAGAGCAATGGGTTCGGTCTCGACCGAGTAGCATTGTGCTGGTTTAAGCTATTGAACATACCAAGCACTTGTCGGGAATGGGACCGGTAAGCCTAGTACCTAATGAACCAGTGCGGGAACTTTATCGCTACTACTCTCGAGATGCGTATCCCGATTTGCTCCCGGTAGTGTGAGTGTGAGTCTGGACGTGCCATGTATGGCGTACCAGTAAACCTTGTACTTATGATTGTGGCATCTGTTCCTAAACTGGGGAATGACGGGAACCGCCTGGTCGGGGTAGACACCGCATTTGCTTTTATTTAATTTCTTGGGGTCTACATTCTTCCGTGTGTCTTGGGTTGTACCTTGCAAGGTTTATAAATTCGATCGATCGTCGGTCTCTCGCCGTTATCTGAGACGGCTTAACCACTGGCTACCTCATATTGATATATGGAACATGGATTAATTTTGCTGTCTGATTAATATTGTTTGCACAACTGCTTGTTTAGTTTAGTTGCTTACCTAGAATGGTTAACATACTAGAACTTGAGCTAAAACTCGAAATTAAGAATCAACTCTTAGTCACTTTTGACAAAACAAACCCACCAGCAAAAAAGCCTTGTATGTCTAGTTGTACTTTTATTTTTGTCGGGTAAGTCTTGCTGAGTATTAGAATACTCAGCCTTGCATATGTTATTGTTTTTAGGTAATCCCATCTGGCCTGGCTCTATTCCAGATGGTTGGGAACTTGAGCGGGAGAACGATGAAGATGAGTGATATATTATGGATGGCCTCCCATGTGTATCTGCCGCTTAGTTTACTTTCTGCTGTTTAGACTCTGAACTCTTTACTTTCATGCATGAAAACCTAGTTTGTAATAATGTGACCCTGTGGGCTTTTATGTAAAGATAAACTTGTACTCTAGTCCCACCTTCGTGTGGTCTTTGTCGCATATTATCGATCCTGTTGTAAGTGATTCACTGGGCATGACCCGGCAGAGACGACAAAATAACTCTTTATTATCGCTTATTGGCCAAGTGGGCTGGCTTAGGTGATTATACGAAATTATTTTGGACGGTTCTGTCACAAGTATAAGTCTTGTTATCCTACCCCGTCTTCCTTGTATTCGATACCCTTTGGAATACTCTGATGAGGGAATACTACAATGGTTTACCCGTGCGCTTGCGGATTCGTTTGTGATCCTTAGGATTACCACTGTCATTTCTCGCGTTGTTGCTAGGAACACATAAACTTAGCAACGACGTTAAGGAATGCCAACAACCCCACATGTCAGTCCACTTCCATCTCCTCTCTCCTCTCATCTCTCTTTCTTCTCTCTCCACCATACCGCTGGCCCTCCTCCTTCCCGCGTCGGCAATCCTCCTACGCCAGCCTTCCTCGCTGCCACCCGCGAGCAGCGCCGCTCGGCTCCGCACGAGGCACGGTGGCCAACTCCGTCCCTGCCTCCAGCTCGCACAGGTCGCCGCCGTCGTCCTCGCCATGGCCCACCGAGCTCACTAGGGAAGAGGGAGGCGTCGTACCTTCCACCACAAGCCGCTGCCGCTCCCTGCACCTACGCCTGTCTGCCTGAAGCCGTCGTGAGGCCCGCTCCTCCGGTGTTCCCTGCTCCTCTCGTCGCCTAAGCTGGCTCGATCCGCCCCATCCCCGCCTGATTCCTCTCACCCCCACCGCTCGAGCTCGTCCCTGCCGTCGATTGGCACAAGGATGGGCACCGGAGCCGCTGCCGCCGCCACCCTACCTCCATCTTGCTCTTCCTCATCCTGAGCAGTGCACGCTGTCGCCATGAATCGATCGGGCGAGCGCCAACGAGTTAGCGGGCGGACCTCGGTGCCACCGCGACCAAGCAATACGGCGCAGGTCGCACCACATGGGGGTTGTAGGCAGGGCAGGGAGCGCTGGCGCGGCTGCAAGCAAGCCTAGGCCCCACCGTGGTCGAGGGAGATGGGGTAGGACGACACGCGGGCGCTAGGCGCAGTTGAGGCGGGGAGCACTTGCGAAATCTCGCTCTGCCGTTCCTTCTTCCTCGCCTCGGTTGAGCCCAGGGAGGAGGATGGCCGGCGCGGAGAGGAGGAGGGCAGGCGGCTGTTGTCGGTGGAGGGAGAGAAGAAAGAGAGAGAAGAGAGGGAGAAGTGAGCTGACAAGTGGAGTCCACTACCACGTGGCGTCCACATCAGCAAAACCGGCCACTAAAACCACCCGATGGTCAATCGTGAACGGTTTTAATAGTTGGATGGTCGAAGATTCCCAATTTTAGAGTTCGATTGTCAAAACTAAACTCGGGTGATAGTTCGGGTCGAAAATGTACTTCTTCCTTTGTTTAATTAGGTATAAACACGATGGTTAAGAATTTGTTGCTCATTTGCTACTACAACCATGGGCCTGCATGTGGGAGCTTCATGGGCCGGCCGTAGTCATTCAGTGTTCCGTACAATCATTATAATTAAGCCTGGGCCAAAAGCACAACATGATTGATTTCTTCTGGTCAGCTGAAGCAGCAGTGGAACTTTTTGTTTCGGAAGCCCAAATTAGGCCCATTAAGCCTCGTTCGTCCGAAAATTGTTCGCTTTCGCACACAATGACTTCCCCGTGGCAAGAATTTCTTTTCGACTCAGGAACCAAAAGAAAAACGTCATCCAAGTTTTCAAATCTGTAATAAGAACAAACAAATTTGTGCTACGCGCCCGGGACTGGCCGTGCGCCCGTTGACTGCGTCCGAGACCAGCTAGCCGCTGACCCCGTCCGTCCTGTGTCTGTGTGAGTGACTACTGACAACTACTGCCTTCTGCTTATTCGTACAACTATAAGGAGCGAAGACAATTGAAAATTTTTCTCACTCAGATCGGGCCCGTCTTACCCCTCACGCCGGACCCACCCGTCAGGTTGCGTGATGACCAAAAAGGTGGAACGACCATAAAAAACGCAATTTGAGAAGCGTTTCTGCTAAAAACGAATTGTTTTTCTCACCCACCCCACGCGTACCCACCGTGCACGTACCCACCAATATATCTGCCGGACCCACGTCCACCCAACTGTGTGTCTTCCCCTGCGCCATGGCGTCCGAACCAATTACGACGCGGCTTCCGCGTCCCGACGTTCCAAAACCCGGAACGGGATCGATCGGGGAACATCACTTGGATTGATGTCTACGACGGTTAGGAAATGGGCTTTTGTTCAGCAAATAGGCATACATATAGCTACACATTATAGCCCAGGTTGGAGCGGCAAGGCCCATGGTCCTGTCCACACGTGACTCTATATTGTTTCGTCAATTTGTTCTACGAACTTTAAATTATTTTAGCTAACATATATGCAAATAAGTAAATGTTTCTTGTGTTACCCCTCACGTGGGACCCACCCGTCATCTATTTGAGAAGTGGGTAGGGTGGAAGACTCATAAAAATTGTAATTTGGAGCATGATCTATTCTATAAGGAGCGAAGACAATTGAAAACTTTTCTCACCTAATTCGGGCCCGTCTTACCCCTCACACCGGACCCACTTGTCAAGTTGCATGATGACCAAAAAGGTGGAACAACCATAAAAATCGCAATTTGGGGAGTGTTTCTGCCAAAAAGCTAATTATTTTCTCACCGTGGTCGCACCTACCCGCCGAGCGTACCCACCTCTGGGCCCACCTACATGCCTCCGCCTCTGCCTCTCGACAGCGGCAACGCACGCTCCCCTACTGGCCGTCGCGCTTCCCTCCCTCGCCCGGTCCTCACTGCCCCACCCCCAGGGACGGCGGCGGCAGGCCCGCGTGCCCTCCTCAACCGCTCCTCCCTCCGCCCCTCCCCCTGCGCCGCTTCTCCACGCAGGCTCCTCGCCCGATTCCCTCCGGTGGCAGCGAAGCTCCGCCCGGGCCACCGTACCCGCACAAGGCCGTCGACGTGGGTTGTGCGCGTGTGCGTCAGGGGCAGATGTGCGGGCGCTGGTGTGGTCGGAGGATGTAGGGTGCGGCGGTGCGTGCAGAAGCATGGGATGGTGGCGCGGGAGCATGGCCGTCGCCGCCGCAGGAGTCAAAATGATGTCGTCGATGGAGAATAGTAGCGCCGCCGTCGAGGAAGAGGAGAGCCAAGGCCGATGCGGAGAGGGGAAGACGGCGTGGCTGCTGGCTCTCGGCGGAGCCGCGGAGGAGGGAGGGGATGTGGGACGCGAAACCTGGAGCTTGTGAAGGAGGGTCAACGTCGCCGGAGCTTGTGCCGCAGGACACAGAGGACGAGCGCGACACGGCTGGCGAGCTTGGGGTCGGAGTGGGCGTAGGCTCGGGGCCGGACGGGAGCACAGTGCGGTGGCGCGCTCGCTCCGCTCCAACGTCGGCATGCAAAAGGAGAGGGAAGGGGTGCGACCGTCGGGCCGCCGCCGCCGAAGGAGCCCATCAAATGACGACACGAGGCTTGGCCGGCCGGAGGTGTAGTGCAGGTGTCGCTGCCCCTGGTAGCCCCTGCCGGCAATGACCTCACGGGGAGGTGGGGAAGGATGGTCACGAGGAGTTCGCCTTCCGGGTCGGGGACCTCAGGGACCAGCTCGTCGTCTCCGTGCTCCACGAGGACCTCTACTTCCCCGACGACGTCCTCGGCCAGGTCAAGGTACCCCTCACCGTCCTGCTTGACGCTGAAAACCTCACACTTGGGACGCAGTGGTACCAGTTGCAGCCCAAGAGCAAGAAGGCCAAGCTCAAGGATTGCGGTAAGCACATGTCGCAAAGTTATCTTTGATGTTCATTCAATTTGTGTTTTTTCCCTCCGCTATTTAGTTGCCCATGACAATAGTGTGTTAGTAGTACTTTGTAAATCACTAGGAGAGGTTAATGTGCTGATAATTTTGATGCTGGCGTGTATTCGTGTACTGATTGTGTCTTTTGCAGGAGAAATTCAGCTCAGCATATCTCTAGCTTAAAATTACTCTGAAGAGACAGGGGCACTTGCACATTGGGCTTCAGATGACCTTGCATCAAATTCAGACAAATCAGCTGAATTAGTGAAAGGATCTTCTTTGCCGAATATTCCGATAGAAATATCCACAGCAGTATCAGAGAGTGACGAGATACAAGTTATCAAGGAAGATAAATCAAATGGTGGTCCTTCATTTGTTAACAAGCTGTATCAAATTTTTAAACCAAAAGATGCTGAAGCTCATGCTCCACCTGACTCCAACCTGGACAGCAGTTCTAATATTCTTGAAGAAACACCATCTCGTTGTAGTGATTTAAGGTAACATTTTGCGGTGTGAATGCATTTTTCACTATTAGAACCTGTGGGTAAAAGTGTACGTGTTGCAGTAGAACATGTGGGTAAAGTACATGTAGTACTCTGTTAGAAGCAGGTCTGAGAGCTACTAATAAATGATCAAGAGTTTGTTATACATATAGCTGCTGCAAAAGTAACAGTGTTATCATACCTTGTAACCTTCAGCCTTTTCAAGTAATTTGATGTGTGCAAATTCTTATGAGCTTACCATCTTGTAAAAATCAGATGTGCATTGACCATAAAATTTAATTTGTTTTGGTTTCTTTTTTTAGGAATTCAGTATATATTTAAGCCTTTTTTCTATCCACCCATCTAAATTTTAGCGAGCTAAACTTTAGTACCTCTTTTTTAGCTAGATAAATTTAGCTAGGGATGTTTGAATCCACCAACTAAATGATTCTAGACTACCCCTCCCACTTATAAACATGCTTTAATAATGTGTTGAGATAAATTACATAGCTTTTCCATTTACATCGATTTAATAAACAGTTCGGTGCTACATGTGCGTTATATGAATATAAAACACGTGCGTGTCGTATGTGCATTTTACTAGTTCGTACAAGGAACAAAGCATCTCCCGGAGAATCCCAAGAAACCGATCGATCACGGTCACAGCAGGGCCAGCTCCCTGACGTTGATGGGTTTGACGAAGGTCTGGTTGCCGGCGAAGATGGTCTGCGCGGCGATGAGCGACACGGCCTGCGTGGGATGGTTGGCGTCCCAGAACAGGTGGCCGTCGCGGTCGTCGCACAGCGGCGCCGTCTCGCTGCACGCGTACGCCGCCCCGATCGGGCCCCCGCCGCAGCACGCCGCCTCCAGCTCCGTGAAGCCTGCAGGATGCACGAACGCGATCAAAACACACGCGCGCCGGATTGATTGCTCGGAAAAGATGGTCGGATTTTGAGGTGAGATGAGGTGCGGATAGATCGCTTACTCCAGGCCTCCGTCCGCGGGTTCTCGAAGACGAAGGAGACCATGGCGAAGGCGTCGGCGAGGGAGTAGGCCATGCCGGGCAGGTCGCGTGCCAGGTCCTCCAGCATCCCCGCGAGCATCGGGTAGGAGCGCAGCGAGAGGTCGTTGAGCGGGTCGAAGCAGCCCTGGGTGCCCAGCAGCTTCAGCCGGCGCAGCCGCTGCGACGGCAGGCACCCCAGCGGCGAGATGCTGATGACGCTGAACTTCCTCGCGCCCATCTCGTACAGGGCCTGCGATGCAGCATACATCATCAGAGGACGCGCGTTGCAACGTCACCGGCATGCGGATTTCGGCAACTTTTGTTCTTGAGGTCTAGTAGAGCGCAAGAACAAAGACGCAGAGCGTGCGCGTTCGGCGTTCTGCACGTACCGTGATGGTCTGTTTGTAGTCAGCAACGAGGCGACGCAAGAACTTGTAGTCATCGCCAGGAGAGGCGGAGTACTCGAACATGTCGTTGCTGCCGGCGCTGATGAGGAAGATGGACTTGAAGAGGAGGCTGCCGGTCTTCTTCGCTCCGGACAGCTTGGTCATGCGCTTGACAACCCCCGAGAAGAACTCCAGCTGCGTGGACATCGGGATCACCTCGCCAAACTGCACGATCAAGTTCAGATTAGTCAGCTTATGCCTCCACATGTGCCGTGCGTATCTCTCTGTGTTACATGCTGTATACTATCGTTGAATGTACCAGAAAACGGCCGGTGACATGTTCAAGCCCGGACCCTCCTGACGCGAAGTTGAAGCCTTTGTACATCTGAGACCTGATGGCCTTCTCCGTCGTCAGAGACAGGTAAGCCGGTGGGCTCTTCTTAAACCCAAGCCCCCGAGCTGTTTCATCATCATCACGAAATCATGCCAATTGTTGAGGTCACCGAACACGAATCGCGTTGCAGACTACAGAGTGTAGGGCAGCATGTAACCTACCTAGAAAGTCTGCCGTGTTGAGTCCATTGCTGAACCGGCCGGTCGGCACCGACCCGGGGAAGTCCACGCCATACTTGGGGTAGTTTGCTCTGGCGCCGACGGTGACGTTCAGGTCGTTGTTGTTGCCGACGTCCACCGTGGAGTCGCCGAACACGAACACCGCCGGGACGAGCCGCGGGTGCCTCGCCTCGGCTCCCGTCGCCGCGAACACAAGCACGCACACGGCCGCGAGCACGTAGGAGGCGGCAACCCGGTTGGCCATCGCGAGCACGTAGGAGGCAGCCTGTGTTCAGGTGGTCTGGTCTCCAGAATGCCTTACCGAAGATGTATATATACACTGACAGAGAGGGCATGGCTCCATCAGAAAATTAACGACGAGAGCAGCGAGAATTACCATTGAACAGCTCGCCGGTACGCTGTAATTTTGTTCTGGAATAATCACAACCCTGCGATTCCACGATCCTCTGTCCGTATTATACCAGTTATTAAAAGCTGGAAGCTTGTATAACAATGTATTCGTGTCACATTCTATCAGATGCAAAGAACATACCGCCGAATCATCTAGAGGCGGGAAAATGTGTTTGACGAAGTCCACATGGCACAGACCGGTAGCACACACGTCACGACAGGCACACAACTGGTGCGGCTTTGGACATATCAGCTGGGACAAAGAACGGCATGGCCTGCAGGAATGTACCGACGTGTTTAGAGCTTGCGTTAGGATCTTATTAGCTGCATAGGAGGAGGGCGTGATGGTCTTGGATCTTCCCGGGTAATTCCTGAATTCTCTTTAATAATTTTGGCCGAGTAAGAGTAAAAGAATAGGATTCTTAAAGTCAGATTTGCTAGTCCTCAAATCCAGGGTTCAATCAGAGTCACGCGTCTACGAACACGCTCCAATTCGTTCAGGTTTTCACATAGATCACGAGAGGTGACGTGTTATATCAGAGTCCGAACCACACACACCGCCGCCATCACCATCCCAGGAACAGAGTGAACAACACAAACCGCGCGTATCCTACACACCAATATCACCATGGTACGCACACGGTAACTAACAAGTAACAACACGGTTGCACGGGGCCAGTGGCGGAGCCAGGCCCTTTTACTGATATCAGCTGACATCGATGATTCTTGGCAAATCAGTAAGGATTTCGTATTATGCACTGTCGTTTTAAGGAGATGACATCAGTCTTTAGCACAGCTGACATCGTTGGCTTTGTAGGCTGGCTCCGCCCCTGCACCGGGCCTCGTGATGCCCCGGCTTTCTAGCTAGTTTGCCTTAGCACTGGTCCTCCGCCAGCTGCTTGAAGTTTATCGGCGCGGCGAAGTGGGGCGAGCCGTCGTAGATGGCGGCGGCGGCGATCTTGGAGGCGGCGTGCGTCGGGTGCAGCATGTCCCAGAACAGGTACTCGTGCCGGTTGTCGCACAGCGTCGCGTTGGGCGTGCACCCGGACTTGCCGTTGAACCGCCCCGACCCGCAGCACGCGTTCGTCACGTCCTTGAACCCTGCACGTACGACATGTCCAACATTTTTTCTTTTGTCACAATCCTTGCGTTCTGCCCAGGCAATGGCATTGCCATGGATCGGTCAGGTTATCTGAAAGGCGTGTGCGCGATCATTCAGGCACGTACCGAGCCTTTGCGGGTGCTTCATGATGCTCTGCACCACGGCGTGGGAGCTCCCGACGGAGTACTTGAGCCCCTGGAAGCTCGCGCCGAGGCCGTGCATGGCGTCCCTGACGCCCTTGTTGAACCCGCGCGCCAGCTCGTTGAGGACGTCGATGCAGGCGCCCAGCGGGTGCAGGCTCCTCGGGTACGGGCAGCACCCGATGGGCGGCACGTCGATCACCGCCAACTTCCTCGCGCCGAGCACGTACAGGGCCTGCAAACCCACCACGGCGCACGTCTCTCCGTTTCAGCGAGAGTAATATAACCAAACCATCGGCAGGCAGGGAGCACGCGCGGCGCGCGGGGCGGTGACGGTGATCGGCCTGTTACGTGTTACCTTGACGTGGTTCTGGTAGAGCGAGACGAGGTTGCCGACGAACTGCTTCTTGTCGGCGTCCGACGGCGTGCTGTTCCTCGAGAAGAAGGCGAAGAGGTCGTTCCCGCCGGTGCTGACGAGGAACACCGACCGCGACAGCACGGCGTCGGCGGCTCCCTGGCTGATGCGCGTGGTGATGTTGCGCTGCAAGGTGGCGAACTGCTCGACCTGCTGGCTCAGCGGGATGATGGAGATTCCCTGCACGAACAAGTTAAGTGAACGACGTCTTCTCAGTACTGCAGTGGCTAGTAATCTTATATCATTTGCTTCAAGTTAATTTAGTCACTAGTGGCTTACTGTCGTGTCAAGAATGCCTGATCCTGCTGAGGCGAAGTTCACTCCCAGGAGACCTCTGAAGACCTGCTTGTTGGTTTTGTTAGCCACGGCGAGGTACGGCGGCGGGCTGCGCTTGAAGCCCATGTTCATAGCTGATAAAGATGAACGGAACGGTTAGAGCCAGACGAACATGTTCGCAACGCAGTGCTACTGCTTGCTGCGGTGCTTCATTTCGAACAAGCCATCTTTTTGGTACTGTCCCTACTTGTGCTTGCAGACCAATAAAATCTACAAAAATTGCTACACTAATACGCAGCTGAAATGATTCGACAACAGCAATGTTTCAGAACACTTGAGCGCCAAATCTGCAGTCTCAAAGGTACTCATGGATAATGAGGAAAGTTTAAGAGAAAAATGTGGGGGCGAGTGGGTGACCACGGGTTAGATCAGAACGTAGTATGTGCTGCATGTTTCACTGTTTCGCATGTGGCGTGTCGATTTTGGCAGCAGACGCAGAGGTGCAGTGGGTGAGTGGCGTCCACTACTCCTCTCTCTGTAGCCACCAGCCTGCTGCCCTGCTCAGCGGACAGACGCTCATGGACATGGACACAATCACACAACACGTTGGCTGAACGACGAACGCAAAACTGCGTGATCGGACCCTTTTACCGCGTCAGTACACTGCCACGCTTTGCAATGTCTGCAGTCTGCATGACTGCGCCGCGTGTGGGACGCGAGCTAGCAGCAGCGCCAATTGATCACGCATATGTCTGAAAGCCTGCAAGTGCAGTGCCTTCAGTTTGGCCACTGAATTATGCGCATGTATGTGATCATTTCCTAGCAGCCCAAACAAACTGATTCCTGACCATGCTCGTATTTTGGGAAAAGCTAAGGCTCAATCGAGCCGTATTTTGCTTGCGTTCTCGCCTTTAACAAGCAAAGCAGAGATTATCTGCCAGAGCCTGAGCCTCTTCAACTGAAATCAACGGCTCGCCGCAAAAATACTGATGGCGCATGCTTTTGTTTGCTGTCAGTTGCCAACACTGACATTCAAAACTTGTTCTGAAATTAGGAAAGCGAAACTAATCGGCTATGGCGTTAAAGCAGCTTAAAGATTCAGGTATCTGCAGCAATTCTTCACTGCAAGCCCTGGCGCCCCACAAAAAAAACTTCTTCAGAGCATGCATGCAGATGCAGACATGCAATTACGCCATTTTCACCAAAGTTCATCTCAACACAACTCGCAAGCTTTTGGGGGCAAGTCCGCGAGCACAAGTGAGCAAGACGCTATGCAGCTGGGTGAGTGCTGCTTACCCAAGAAGTCGACGCCGTTGTAGCCGTTGCTGAACCTTCCGGTGGGCCTCGACGTCGGGAAGTCGACGCCGTTGTGCGGGAAGTTGGCCCGCGGCACGGCGCTGCCCGGCAGGTAGTTGTTGTTGCCCACGTCCGCCGTCGAGTCGCCGAAGACGTAGATCGCCGGCACCTTGCTCTTGCTGGTCCCCGACGCCGCCGCCGCCGCCGCCGCGGCGGCGCAAGCGAACGTAGCAGCAGCGAGCAGAGCGCGCAGCAGCAGCAGCAGCGCTCGCACTTCCGGCAGGGTGGCCATGGCCGGGCCTTGATGCTGTGCTGTGCAGCTGCCCGGCGTAGTGCGGCAGGTAGTGATTACAGGGGTGGGGGCGTAGGAGGTGTGCTCTCGGCTTTGGGAAAGGGCGGCGGGCCGAGACCGGCACGGCTCGGCCGGCGCTTTAAAGGGGAGGTGGCATGGCAAGCCGTAGTGGCTCGCTTTATGGCCGGCCGATAGGGGTCGTGGCAGTGGCAGTGGCACGGCACCACGGCTCGTCGTGTACAAAGGCGGCTTTGGTAAAGAAGGGGGGTCGTGCCGGACTGCCGGTCTGCCGGAGTCCTCCGGCAAGTGCATCCGGGTCCGGGGAGTCGGCCGGACGTATCCCACGCCGTCGAAGACGGGTAGTGCGGTGCGGCGACTGGAAAGTAGAAATGAGAGTGTGCTCTGGGGTAGGATCTCGGATCTCCTACATGTACTTGTGAATCTCTCTTTGTTCGAGTTGTTTCGTACTCTACTGCGGTGCTACTACTTGGAGTTGGAGGAGGGAAAAGAAAGGAAACAAAAGGGATGCAGAATCACTGTAACCGTGTGGAAAGGCAGATCTCTCGGTATGTGCTTTTATTTCCAGCTAAACTTGATGGAATCTCTGCTTGATCTTTATTCACCCGAGTGCCGTGGTCCTGCTATGGGCTAGTGGGCTACATGCACATCATGGTAGAATGAGTTACTTTTCTCCATTTTTGTTGTTGTTGTTGTGTGATAATTCTTTCATTTCAAATTACTTGTCGTTTTAACTTTTCTAAATACATATTTTGTGTTATACACCTAGATAGAAATATATATCTAGGTATCAAACGAAAAAGTATGTATCTAAAAAAGTTAAAATGATAAGTAATTTGAAACAGAGTGAGTACTCCCTCCGTCTCAAAATAAGTGCTCATCTCACATTTCGAGAAGTCAACAAGTTGTAAATTTGACCGGATATATAGAAAATAATATTAACATTTGTGTATCTAAACAAGTTTGTTATGAAAATATATGACATGATTAATCTAGTACCATAATTATTAATATTTTTTAATATATATTTGGTCAAACTTTAAAGTGTTTGACTCCTCGAAGTGCGAGATGTGCACTTATTTTGAGACGGAGAGAGTAGCTATTTTCCTTCCTTTTTCGAAAAGACATAGCGAAGCTAGTTCCCCAAGAATCCGAGGCCTGGTCGGCCGGAAGTTTCTTGGCTTAACTGAATTGGTTCCTTGGAACCACCACATTGTCAGCAAGAATATGTTCTACCAACAAACACCTGGCCAGGAGTGACTTGGCTTAACTGAATTGATTACTTCCAGCAATCACATTGTCAATAAAGAATATATTCCAACAGCCAATGCCACCGATACATTTGCACACAAGCATATTCCAGCCCGAACACGTTTACAAATCTTGAAGGATTGAGAAGGCTAGGCGGAAATGCGGAATCCCATCCGCGGGCACCGCGGTTAATTGCTCGGTAGCCTATTCTTGTACGCTTAATTCACCGGGTTTTCCTTTTCGCAAAGCATCCAATAATTCAACCTTTACGCTTGGTTCATTTTCATATTGCTGTTACCATTCCTTACATCTGAAGCTTGCATTTGCATCGCATTGCTAGCGTGTCAGTCGCAGCTTTTTGCTCGTCGGACAGAAAAGAAGATCCCATGCTTATGTATACGTGTGGTCTTTTTCGCCTCCCTTTGCAAAGCAACAAAAATAAAACGACAGCAGTGGACAGTGCCACCTTTTTCTTTTTGAGGTCGACGATTCATCAAGAGGGTGTGATCTCCGAGCTTCACTTTCAGACGATCTGAATTCTGATGCCCCCTGCACTTACTTACCTGCACTTAACAACTTTTACCTGTTTTACCGTGGGGTCGCTGACTGTTCAGGTAAGTAATCAGGTAAGCAGCAGCACGCATCTTTACCTACCGGGTCCCCTACGTTACCAGACGCTGCCGTTTGGAAGAGGACGTATAGTGCGAATGGGGTTCAGTCGACGGTCCAGTGGGACGCTACTCACGAGGGTTCAAATCCTGGTGCTCGCATCTTTTCCGGGATTTATTCCGGGATTTTCCGGCGTTATGCATTAAGTGGTAAGCGACGTTCCCGTCGACGACGAGACGCCAGTGGTGACTTCGAGAATCTCCAGATCTGCCGGTGCTCAGTCATTCGGAGGTACTCATAGGGGTAGGATTTGCGTACATGTATTCATAAGGGTGAGGTGTGCGTGCGTGTTGTAAGCGTCTGCGTTGTACTGTGTAATTAAAAAAAAGACGTATAGTCCTACCACACAACGGTTTCAGTGTTAGAATTCCACCAAATTCGTGCCTTAGTGTCTCTCTTCGCGACGGTAGCTGATGTTGAAACTTGAAACTGCCCAGTTGAGTTCTCCAAACATTTCTAAAATTTTTGCATTGCACAGAACACATTTCCAATGCAAAAATTTTATCATTTTTGCTAAAAATTTCACCAACTAAACACGGACGTTGAAGCTGAGTTGACACCACGAGCGTCGAGAAAATCATCGAGGCCTTTTGCTGTTCTACCGTATTCTATTGCACCCCCTTTTCCCCTCCACTACACAGAGACATATGATTGTACCCTGCAAGTGTGCATTAGGCTTAGCCTACGGGCCATCTTTTCCCCTGCAGCTCTTTTCCGCGTGTACAACCCGAGGCACTCGATACGTCCGTCGAACAGATGATGCACGCATCAGCACACGTTGGGTGTGTTTAGAGTCGAAACGTTTGGGTAAAATTTGACAATTCTGATCAAAATTGGTGTAAAATACACTGTAGCGTCAGATAAATAGTGAGAGGTGATGTGATTGTACGTGATAGATGATGGGATGTTTTTTGAAAAAATTTGGACTTCTAAACACACCCGTTGTAGCGGTAATCATTCCGAATTTCCGACACAGGTCCCTCGAACACCGATTGGAGATTCCATCTTAGCTCATCATCACTTTCTCTGCCTTTGGCGAGTGCCACTGCACTGCGTCGTCTGTCATCACCCACGTAAAAAAAATGCCTCCAGCTGCAATGCTCTCCGGCTCTCCGCGTGCTGAGGAGTGAGGACGTCGAGGAAATCTGCCAAACTAAGACTATCCGCAACAGTGTTTCGTAAAAACCATCTTGTATAGGTGTATTTGTAGGATCTCATAACAAATTTCATCCCTAAATACCATTGTGCTGCAGCAGTGCTCCCCATTTCCATCCCCTATACGTAGGTCCCACCTGTCATTTATTTATTATTTATTTTTTCTCCCAACTTATCCACAAAGTCCTCCCCACCCCAATCCCCACCGCACCGCTCCACCTCGCTGGCCGCCGGCCACGCACCGTCGCACGAGTCGCCGGCGTTAGGCGCTGGCCTCCGCGCGGGCTGTTGCCCGTTGGCGCAGGGGTCGGCCCCCGCGGTGGCCGCGCGAGCCGCCGACGTAGGGGCGCGGTCGGCGGCGGTGCGGGAAGAGGCCGGCGTGGGAGCGGTGCTCCGGCGGGCTCCTCCTTCTCCCCGTGGGCCTCCGCCGGCGCGAGGGGCTCGGCTGACGCTCATACGAGCTGCTCCCCTGCCTCCCTCGGCGTTCGGTCGGCCTGCTCCCTTTCCTCGCGGACACCGGGCCAGTGGATCATGCCGGACCATGCCGAGCCCCTCACCGGCGAGGGAGGAGGAGGCGGGCACAAGAGGGAGGCCGGATCCACGCGGGCGCCGCCTCGGAGGAGCTCCGGGTGCAGGATGCCGAGGCCGGCCGTGCTCGCGCCGCGCTCGTCGTCCCGCCGCCCTGCATCTGCCGGCCGGCCCCAAGAACAACGATGTGGAGGAGCAGAACGACGGCGGGCGGCGCTACGGTGGTGGTTGCTCTCGCTCGCTCGCCGCCACGGGCGCCGCGGTCACCGACACCGCCTCCTCATCCTCTGTCGCGTCCTACCGCCTCTCGCAGTCGTGGCAGGCCGAGGAGCTGCGGTGGGAGCAGGAGGTCGCGCCGCCACAGCTCGCGTCGTCGCAGTCGCGAGAAGACCGCGACGTCACTTCGGCCTTGCCGGCGTCGCCTCCTGCCTCGCCGCAGGCGTCTCGGACTCGATTGGCGGGGTCCCGGCACAGGGTCTCGGTCTCGCCGGGGAGGGAGGGAGCAGAGGAGGCGGCGGCGTGGAGCGGAGGAATCCGGAGGGAGGAGGGGCGCACGTGTGCGCATTTGGGGGAGGAAGCGGTCTCCCCAGGTTTGGGGAGGGAAGGGAGGTCCGAAAGTTTAGGAAGTTGTTTACGAGACACTGCTGCAGGTGATTTTGAATTTCATATCCCTCGTATGAAAGGTAGAGGATCTAAATTAGAGAGCACTGCAGCGGATAGCCTAATGCCGCCGCTGGGACCATTCAGTTTGGCTCCGTCAGGTCGAGCGTGCGCGGCGATAGCACAGACTGCACAGTGGCACCGCCGACGCCGAGTTGTTGGCGCGGGCGCGTGGCCTAGGGTAGGCTAGTATGGCGGCGACGACGAACTCGGCCGGAAGGGGGGCTCAGCTCCGTGATCTGGCATCAGGAACCAGCCACCAGGTCCACCATTTCTTTCCTGGTTTTTTCCCGAGCACGCTGCACGCGGGAGCGCGCGCGTGCAAGGTCGTGTAAGGTTGTACTGTGCGCGTGCGAGTGTGGAACCACTTGCAGCTTGCACGCCCGGACCAAACCTTGTTGGTTCGACCATGGTTCCATGCGCGCATCAGACCAAACAAAGGTTTTCTGGTACCAACACGCACGTGGTAACTCCTGAACTCTTAGCTCTAAATTATAAAAAAAGAAAAGAAAAAGAAGTAGATCCTTGGCCCGGCATGAGGATATGAACAAATGAGGCATCATCTTGGTCTTCTAAAATTGCTCAAGTTCTTGGTGGGCTTCTAAAAAATTGCACCAAGCAAGGAGGAGTAAGAAGTAGGCCGTTTCAAAGCCCATAACTAAATCTAGCCCGTAAAACAGTTTGAGGTCCCCTAGGTGACGCTGTCCTTTTCTTTTTTGTACAATATAAAGTGAGTGAGCTCTAGAAGTAAGATGATCTAGATTTCTAGAACTGCCCTTCCAAATGATAATACACAAGGATCACGACGTGACAATATATATGCTGGGCAGAAACCAAAGTAAATATCAAGGCATAATGCCCAGGTAGCCCAGCCGAATTACAATACGCAACATCTGATGATAATTCAACAAACCCAACATCCAGACCCTGACTGACATTGGAACCAAACTAAAGCCCGTGCCAGAGCAAACCACAAAAGCAGCAACGCTCACTACCAGCACTGCTGGCCGGGCCTCAACACATACACACCGGGCCTTGACCGCGCGCAATCCATCCATCTTGAAACCAAACTTACTAAAAGCAAAGCAGAACTGCATAACCAAAACGCACGCCAAACGATCCTGATCAAGGCCCGGTCAGGACACGCGGGGGAGGGAGCTTAAGAGCTGGTGGTCTTGTGCTCGCCGCCGGCGGCCTTGTGGTCCTCCTCGCCGGAGCCCTTGTTGTAGCCGGGTATCTTGTCCATGATCTTCCCCAGCAAGCCCTTCTTCTCCTTGCCGTCCGGGCTGCTCACGTCCTCGGCGTGCGGCGCCGGGGCTGGCGCGTGCACGGCGTGTGCCCCCGCAGCAGCAGCAACGTCCTCCGGCTTCTTGTGCCCGCCGGGGAGCTTCTCCTTGATCTTGTCAAGGAGGCCCTTCTTCTCCTCCTCCGGCGCCGGTGGGGCGTCGGTGGTCTTGGCGTCGTCGTCCTCGACCTTCTGGACGACGACGGCGTGGTCGTGGTGGTGGACGTGCGTCTCCACGGGCGCGGGAGGAGCCGGCGCCGGGACGTACGGCTTGTGCTCTTCCTCCTTGTAAGCGTGCGTCTCCACGGGCGGCGCGGGGGGCGCGGCCGGTACGGCCGCGTGGTGCTCGCCGCCCTCGGCGTGGTCCTTGTGGCCCGGAAGCTTCTCCTTGATCTTCTCCTTGAGGCTCTTCTTCTTCTTCCTCTTGACGATCTCCCCGTTCTCGTCGATCACCTCCTCTTCCTCGTCGCTCGACTGCACGCCAGCAACGATCGCAGTCAGGAATCAGTAGACACATGAATGACCAGTAGATCGTGCCATACGCTGTATCAAGGAGCTATGCAGATCATGTTTATGAACATACCGAGCTGGAGCTGGAGCTGGTGCGGTGCAGCTTGGCGAGGAGGCTCTCCTTCTTCTCCCCACCAGCCTCGTGCTCCTCCTTCTTGTGCTCGTGTTTCTCAGGCTCGGCAACCGTGACCTTCTCCATGCCGGTGACCAGCTCCTCCTCCTGCTTCTTCTCCTGGTGGTCCTCGGGCTTCTTCCTGCCGAGGAGGGTGTCCAGGATCCCCCTGTCCTTCACCTCCACCTGATCGGCAGCAGCCGTCTCCTGGCCGGCCTCGCCGCCCTGGTGGTGGAGCTGCTGGGTGTTCCTCTCATCCTCCATGATCACCGAAACTAAAAAAGGCTTCCCAACTGAAAAGATCAGCACGCTACTGGAACTCGCTATTGACTGGTGGTGGTGAGACCGTGAGACTCGCTTTGGCTTTCGGATGAAGATTGTGGCGATGCCGGGGGGTTCTTATATAGATCGATGGGGGGCTTCTGAGCTGAGCTGGGCGGTCCAAAAGGTGTCCGCTATGGTAACGTTCCAGCTCGTTGATGCTGACCGAGAGAGGTAACGTGCGTACGCGGTGGCTACGCGACGCTGGGTGTGGAGAACGGAAGAGTACAGTTGGCCGGCGAGCCGACGACGTACGGGGACATGGTAGGCAGGGTCTCGGGGCCAGTCGCGGCGCGACGCGTGTCCGGGTTCCGACGTGGCGGCGCATCGGGCCGCGGTGGGCGGCGTCGGGAGAGGTCGGTGCCATGTGGGCGGTCCTGGTGACGCGCGCGGGCGGTCTTGGGAGGAAGCGTGGACGGCTCGCGTGCGTGCGTGTGTGTGATCGGACTCGGAGACGCCGAGACGTGGGTCGGTCGGCGTGGCGTTCTGGTCTCGCTGCTCTGCTCCACTTCCCCCCGCCCGGATTGGCGTTATCTAATCCACCTGCTGCGCTGCCCCGCGCGACGCTTGTCTTCCGCTGATCGGTTTCCTAATAATTCTCATTTAAAATATTTATACCCTAATTAAAAAATGTGAGCGTTTTTGTTCGCTTTGGATTTGTCAGGCTTCAATTAGCATCAGTTTTCCAGTCGGACGCTCTCGCGCTCTTCATCAGAACAGTGTCAAGTCGCGTTCGGAATTCCAGCTTTACGTCGCCGGATTGAAGTTTTCAAGCTCTCATTGCAAGTTGGCAGTGGGCGGCACGACCACTAGCGTGATTGCACGGGGGGTGCATGACTCGGACGACGAGAGAAGTCGAGAGGCTTCGACGTTGACATGTGGGGCCGCACCCGCGGGGCTCCACTGATCCGTCGCCGGGCCGGCCGGAATCCAACAGTGCGGCCGGTGTGGGGCTCGTGACTTCCTGAGTGGATTTGGCCAAGGCCGGCCTAAGCTAATCCGGTCGGGCAGGATAATCAGCCAACCCAAAAGTCCCGAACTTCTAAAACTCCCGGCGGGAGCCCTCCTCGCCTTTCGCTTTGATGAGCTTTCGTGGACGAAAATGTCGGTGGCGTGTCGGCCTTTTCCTTTCTTTCGGCCGTCCTTCCCCTGCGGAAAACTCTCTGCCTCTCTGGGCAAGCTCGGGCCACGCCATCGATTGCTGACTTTCGATGCGTGAACGAACGTAGATGCCGAAACCCTCCATCATCGCAAGAGGGGGGAAAAGGTTTGGCGCCGCGAGACGCGAGCAGGCAGGGCGCGATTTTTGGTCTGGACCTAAAGGGCACGTTTGCTTGCCTGTATGCATGCAACATTAGAGCGATTGGTTGCTTGCATCTCAGTCTGAACTTGTGCCTTCGCGTGCAGAAAATGGCCCTCGGCGTGGCTCCCGTGAGACGGAACTGGATCGCTTTTCTCTAGAGGCTGGCTCGCTTGCTACTGGCCCGCGAGAGCCTGGCCTCCGAGAGCTGAGCCGAGAAGAGAACCAAACGCGCCCAAAGGCGCCGGGGTTCCTGGTCCTGATCGAACACTTTTTTGATCTTTTACGGCGAGGTGATTCCTCGGTGAACCGAGGATTGTTTCACTGGAGCTGGAGGATGTGCCTCGTCACCGGGGACTCGGATCGCGCCGGATAAACTAGTCAAGGCATTGGATCCTGCCTGGAAAGGAGTCCACGGACGAGGGGGCACCTGGGAGGCAAGGCCCCCGGCTTTCGCACCGGCGTCGTACTACTACGCCAAGCAGACACGGGCTCCAGGAATCGATTCAGCGCAGCGGCACGCCGGGGCGCGCCTGCTGCACTCGATTGATTCGCACCGCCACATGGCTGCACAGCGGCGAGCCTGTACTGCCTGCGTGCGTCCCCTTGGCGCCAGGTGTGTTTGGAAGCTCAACTTCCTCAAAATTCACTATAAAAAAGAAGATTCTCCATCACATCAAACATCACATCAAAAATGTCGGCATACGCATGGAGTACTAAATGTAGATGAAATCAAAAACTAATTACACAGTTTGGATGTACTTTGCGAGACGAATCTTTTGAGCCTAGTTAGGCCATTGTAGGACAACATTTACCACAAACAAACGAAAAGTGCTACAATGCTTTTCAGTTCAGAACAGTGCTTTTCAGCCCAAAATTCGTGCAAAATCCAGAATTTTGCACCTCAATTCAGGGAACTAAACACACCGCAGGATACTTTTGGGCTCGCTTCCCCGTGGCACGAACACAGTGCGTTCTGCTTTGCCGACTTCGCGATCACATTCACTTGGGTGAAAAGAAATAATGAAATTACAAATAAATAGTATTGAAATAATGTTTATTGTGAGAAAAGATGTAATAAATGTGATGATTAAACAGTACTTTTCACTATTTTTCTTCAACGAAGAGTGCAACATATTCCAGGCACTACTGCATGCATAATACTTCTTTTTTTTTCTGGTGCAGGTACTCCACGTAGTAGTACTGATCTGATTCTCCATGTTTTGCGTGCTGATGCTTGCTTCAGAATCAAGTTCATGTTCAGAGCAACTCTAGCAGGTGGAGTAAATTTGATTCCCTATATAAAGTTATTGGAGGTGGAGTAAAAATATTTCCATCCCTAAAACACAATTTGCTCCAGCAGTTTACTCCTTCCCAATAGAGTAGGGGGTGGAGGAGAGGTCCCCTCTATAAAGGGGATGGAGACAGATTTTTAGTCAATGGAGAAAAAAAGGGGAGGCTATAGGGAATCTGCTGGAGGAGAATTTTTAGGATTTCATCCCCTATATCACTACTTTTTTACTATTGGGGAGGGGATAGGGAAACTGCTGAAGTTGCTCTCACGAGCACGGAGCGCCAAATCAGTTCGGCAAACCTCGAAAAAAAAAAGAATCAGTTCGGCAACCGAGGCAGGCAAGTGCACGCGTTCTCAGCGGGCGCCGGTGACGGGGAAGCCAGCGCGACAAAAACTCAGTGATCCCGCGCGCCGATCGCGGCAGGGCAGACCGGCGAGAATGGAGCACAAATGGAACCAATCATCAGTACCCCTGTCGGCGAGAGGCCGCAGCTCCGGCGGATCAGGCCCAGAGCTTCCCATGTTGCCGCGAAATCGTGTTCGTCGATCGGAGTATGGGCACCGAGGCGCGTGCCTGGCTCGGAGGATGGCCATGGAGGCATGGAGCAGACGGTGCGACGTCGCGGGCAACTGCGCGCTCAGGGCGTGTACAGTGATAGACACAGGCACACAGCTAGCACAGATACAGGCCATTATGAATTTATCTATATTTGAAAAATACCAACCACAAAGATTGGAATCGGGTTGGTGCCATTATAACTTTGCTTGGGTTTGAATTGGTGTATGATGCATTTGGTCCAATTTTCACACGACACAAGAAGATTATTTGTGGTACCATTATGATTGATAACTTCTTTTTTTGCGAGGAGAAGATAGTTTTATTACTCAGAAACAGAGTTACATTCCTAAGCAATAATTTGCTCCACACATAGAGGGGCAGCGAAATGCCTGACAGAATGGCGAGTTCGCTTGGCCAATTGTGCAAGCTCGTGCGCTACACTATTACTCTCTCTTCTCTTATGGACATTTGTCCATCTAGGGAGTCCATTCCCTGCCTCGACATCTTCATCGATGATGAACTTGAGAGTCGTCCTGCCTCCACTCTTAGATGCCAACAAATCCACTACCGGGCTGCAGTCCGACTCCAAGACAACATTTTGCGGGCACCATTGAGCCGCGAGCACCAGGCCGTCTCTCCATGCAAGTGCTTCAAGCTCCTCCGCATTGCTTCCAGATTGTATGAACTTCCAAGCTGTGAGGACCACCTTCCCTTCATGATCTCTGATGACAACGCCGGTGACTCCAGCACCCAAGTTCTCATCGAACGCACCATCAACGTTTATTTTCCGGCTCTTTTACGGTTGACCATACCACCAGGTGGTAGTATGCAGTATATAACTATTTTTGGTAAAGGTAAATAGGTAATTTTTGTAACATCGGACCAAGAAACAAATTTCATTTATGACACAAAGAAAAATTTGAAATGTAAATTTTTGAAAAAAATATTTTTGAAATTTGTAATGAAAATTTTTGTTTTTGAAATTTGAAAAACATTTGGCCATACCACTAGAGTGAAATGAAATTTTTTGAAAAAAAATCATTTTTGAAATTTGAATTGAAAATTTTCGTTTTTGAAATTTAAAAACAATTTGAAATGAAATTTCAAAAAAATCGTTCTTGAAAATTGAAATGAAATTTTTGTTTTTGAAAAATTTGAAAAAAAACGTTTTTGAAATTTGAAATGAAAATTTTCTTTTGAAATTTGAAAAAAAAATTTGGTCATACCACGAGAGGGAAATGAAAAAAAATTGAAATGAAGAAATCATATATTTCGTTTATGCCACCGAGAAAAAACTACCAACAATACCCCCATACCACCTATGTATACCGCTCCATACTACTAGTGCTAGCTGTGTTGGTATACAATTAATCTCAACTGTCAGCTCCTTTCATACTGGTCCTTTTCCAATAGTGGTATGAGGTGGAATGGTCCACTGTAAAAAGCCTCTTATTTTCAGCCATCCCTCATGAGGCGCCTTCCACCTGTCCTTCTCCCTGGTAGAGCGAAGCCTTCCTGCACACAAGGAGTTATACACAAGAAGTTTACCGTGAGGATCAGCTCGCCCTCCCCTGTTGCCGGATACAACACAGTTCCTCCCAATACTTCCGTAGAAAGCTGACTGATCCTTCAAATGAGAGCTTTCAGAGTCATGCGTAATACTATTTCTCACATGCCAGGTACGCCAGAGCAACAGAGCAACATGATGGATAACTTAGCTCGTAATGTTTGGAACCTGTCTACTCGAGTTCTGAGTTCTCAACTTAGCGCATGTGATCACATTTTTCTAGATTTATTTTAAAAGTTAACACACTATTCTTTCAATGGTAGATGACGTGACTATCGATAGCGAGATGTCAGTGGTAACTCTGTTAATCTCGTCATTCAGAGGTGTTCATAATGGAAGGAGTGTGTACAAGTGTTCCTACTTCGTAGGGGCAAGTGTGCTGCATGATTGTGAGTGTCTGTATTTGTACCGTGTCATTCACAAATTAATTTATCTTTGAAATGCTACAAAATATAGATGGTAAAAATAGATCAAATCCATAAATGGCTTCTTTCGGCCCAAGGACGGCCGGTAGCAGCAATAAGGCTAGTTGGCCAGTCACCACCAGAGCCAACTGAGCCCATCTTGTCCGGCCTTTGGGTGCATGTTGTTCGCTATGGGATGGCTGACAGCAGCACAGTGAGGTGACATTGTCATTGATTCGTTTTGCCAGTGGTAAAGTGCCAGTTTATCAACTTATCGCAAGGTTTGGGCCCAAAGAACCGAGATGAAGCCCAATTTTACAATCTTTGAATAAAGCCCATACTGAGAGGATCTCTCTCGCTCGGTAAATGATCTGGGTCCATTTGCTTGGTCAGTCACGAGTCACGCGGACACGTGCAACACACGTTGGAATGAATACACAAGAAGATCCCTCCGCATCTGGTTGGTGGTTGGATTGCATCGCATCCCTCTCGTGCCCAACAAAACTTCAATATGATGAAGAGAGTACAGCACCTACCACCACCATTCTGCAAGCTGCAGCAGCACGACCCGCACGCTGATGCCAAAATGCGACTAGTGGGGCTTGTGAAGGAGGATTTATCTCTCTGATTCATTTCCATAATTATCTTTTTTAAATAACTTCGATAATTAACTGGAAGCATCTTTTATACCGGAAAGGACAATTTTTTTTCAGATTACACAGTACAACGCAGACGCTCACAACACGTACGCACACTCACCCCTATAAATACACGTATGCAAACCCTACCCCTATGAGCACCTCCGAAGGACTGAGCACCGGCAAATTTGGAGATTCTCGAAGTCACCACTGGCGCCTCGTCGTCGACGAGAACGTCGCTTACCACTTAAAGCATAACGCCGGAAATTCCCGAAATAAATCCAGGAAAAGTTGCGAGCACCAGATTTTGAACCCTGGTGGGTAGCGTCCCACTGGACCGTACTAGCATTGGACTGCCAAGATCACATGAAGGCCCGCGTAGACAGCACCCGCCTCTTCTGTGTTCACGTCGCCGCTCCCGCCTGCCTCTCCAACGGTCCAACCTCCGTCATTTGTTGGAATCCGAAAAAAGTATTTTCCAGGCAGGCATACATTCATCTCATAATTTTGGATATGGATATCCCTATCGACTTATGGTGTGCATGAATCTAAGACTATCCACAGCAAGCACGCACATCTCCACCTTCATATGCCCCGGCTGAGTGGAGGAGAGAGAAGGGAAATAGCTCGCAAAACACAGCGCCTCGCAGCAAGCACGCCCAACCCTTCGCGCATCGGGCCTTGGCAGTTGGTTCCCGCGGCAGTCGGAGCCGAGCAGCTCGCCACCGCCACCTCCGGCCATGCCTCTGCTCCGCTCGTTGCTGCCGAGCCGCTACTCCACCCGTCGCCGCCGAGCCGCTGCTCCTCTACGCCTCAAGCCGTTGCTCCGCGTCGGCAAGGAAGCGGGTGGCGTGTCGGCGAGGCCGCGGTGGCGGAGGAGACGGAGGTCGCCACCATGGGAGACGGAGGTCCTCCGAGCTTCACGCCCGCGGCGGGCGTGGACGGCGGCAAATCGGGGCGGGGCACCCGGCCGGCGTGAGGGGACCTGCTCCGCCTCCGCGCCGTGGAGGAAGGGGCCCCTGCTCCGCCTCCACGCTGACCCCTGCTCCGCCTCCGCGTCGTTGCGCGGGCCAGGGCGGTGGCCCGGAGGCATCCCGCCGCGCCGGAGCAGATCCAGGCGGGGCTCGCGGCGGAGGATCCTCCACACCGGCCCCTGCTCCGCCTCTGCGTCGTTGCACGGGCCAGGGCTGTGGCGCGGCGGCGTCTCGAATCGCCGGAGCAGATCCAGGCGGCGGCGGAGGAGCCCGCGGATGGAGGCGCCTGCTCCTGCAGCTCCGCACTGGCCTGGGGAGGAATGACCGGGGAGGAAGAGAGCAGGGGAGGGGAGGGGCGGCGCAGAGATGGAGGGAGGCAGGGACGGCAGTTGGAGCTGCGGGATGAGGGAGAGGAGAGAGATACGCAAGATTGAGGGAGGTGAGGCCGGTCTGCTCAGTTTGGGGGAAGGGATGGGGGAGTTGCTGGAGGTATTACAGTGCTCGTGGCTTACTCATTTTGGGGATGGGGGAAGGGATGGGGGAGTTGCTGGAGATAGTCTAAGACAAGTCTGTGAGGGTGTTTGGCCGCTGCCCATAGTCCGCCACGCCACAACCACCCGCGCCACAGGTTGTGGCGAGCGATTTGGCCCCACACACCACGCGCTGCTCCTTCGTTTACTGTGCTGTGGCGGCACTGTAGCGAGGCGGGGGTGGTTGTGGCGAGGCGAACTGCGAACACCCCCTGTGTCTGTCTCTGATCTGTACCAAATTATCAACTGGCACGGCCGCACGGGTGCGCTGCACAGGAGCGCAACAAATCCCAGCCCACCTCGCGACCACGCCTGGCTCCACTCTCACTTCCAGATGGGCCCCCGCCCATCGCGATGAGACAATACTCGTAGCATTGTTCTGTCTGCCAGGCAGGCCCCGCCGGGACGGATCCCCCTCTCCCCCGCTTCTTCTACCGAAATCGTCGCTTCCGACGCCCCAGAGCCGCGCGGGCGCCGGTGACCTTCCTTCCCCGGGGTCCTCCTGCTGAGCCACCGACCCCCGCCGCAGCCCCCGCCGTCGGATGCGACGGCGACGGAGACGGCGTCAATGGCGTCCTCCTCCTCCGCCGAGCCCGGCACCCGCCTCTCGGATCGAGGTACGCTGTCTGTCCTCGTCCCGTTGACAATTCGGCGATTATTTGGCTCGATTTGGTGCGTCGCTGTGCTTACTGGGAATGGGTTTTTGATCTGGCCGTCCGGTGGCTTCTTATGCTCAGTGAGGAGGTCGTCGCTGGGGCTCAGATTCATGGTGCTCCTCATGCACGTGCTCTTCGTCGGCGCCGTCTTCATCCTCGATCCGAGTCTCGACTGGCGAATTCATGAGGAGCCCTGGTGATTTGCACTTCACATCTCCTGAATTTTTCTTATGCTTGTTCGGTTAAGCCTGAATCCGGATGCTACGTAGTTTTTTTGCTTGGTGCAGAGAAGCATGGTTGAAGCTCTAGAGTGTCATATCACTATATGATGATTTTAGTTGCCTAGCATCGCTTTAACTTTTTTCAGAAGATTTTAAACTTACCTGAAATGAGGGGGAAATAGCTCTAGGAGATTTGCACTTTACATCTCCTGAATTCTTGTCACCCTTGCTCGGTTAAGCCTGAATCCGGATGCCATGTTGTTTTTTTGCTTGGTGTGGAGGTTGTTTTTTTGCTTGGTGTGGAGAAGCATGGTTCTAGCTCTAGGTTGTCACATCACTATATGGCCTAGCACCGCTCTAACTTTTTTCAGAAGATTTTAAACTTACCGGGGGAATAGCTCTAGGAGTAGTTGCTTAGGCAAGTGGTTCTGCATCTGCTCATTGATGTTAGCTGACTTACTATAAATGTGCAGGACCTAGATAACATGACCTTTTGGGTGGCATTTTGATTCAGTAATTGCACATCGTCTTGCTACTTGTGCAAGTGCCATGCTGTCTGTTCCGCTTAAAATTCCTGCCCTATACGTGTTGAATTAGCTGCTTTCCATCTCTATGCAGTATGTAGCATGTATTGCTCCTATTTATGTCTGCGAGTTGTGTTTCGACTCCTGAGTTTTGACAAAATGTGAAGTGGATTTCCCTGCTCTATCTAAACCAAGGATTTCTCCGTTCTTTTTCTCACATATCACTTTTCATTCCAGGTATATTGGTGTGTACGGAGTGCTTGTTCTGCTCACGCTAGTTCAGTACTTCTACACAGCTGGTTCATCACCAGGGTAATTGCCATTGTGTAGACTTTGTCCTCATCCTCCTCTGGTGCACGATATGTTGGTTAAGGAAATAAGAAAGTGTTTAACTCTGTGTTTATGTGCTCCTGTGTTATCAGGTATGTTGTTGATGTAATGAGAGCTGGTTCCACGATGCATGCGACCTTCGTCAATACTGCTGCTCTTTCCAAGTAATGTCTTTAGTACCATAGCATTGCACCTGGTAATTTGATCTCTCAGGCACGGGAAAACATGTGGGAGGCATGCATTGATATTTATACTTTCTTTTGCTCTCTTTTTGATGATTAAGAAAAGGCAGTCAAATTCAAGAAATGGAAACATAAGTTCCCCAACCAGCCGTGCTCAACTACAGAAACTTAGCACAATGACACCTTCATCCTCATGGGCGCAGATGGTTATGGATCTTTATCCTCCAGGGTCAAGTAGCAGGTACAGCTCTGACTACTGAGAAGCTCCTTTTCATTTGGGGCAACAATTTCTTCCTGAAATGGTGTTGTTTCCTTTTCATTTATCTTCCTTGTACTGGTCACATAGTAATATGTTTAATGTCCATTCATTGTCTTTAGGGATTGGACTTGCACTTACTGCAGGGTTGTTCAGGTATTCTTTATCCTCAAAAGTTATGTGCTGAATGTTCTGCAACTTTGACATGCAAGTGGGTATTGGTATAGTTGTATTGTGCGCGAATTGAGTTGGTGGCAGGAACTTGTTTTCCCAGTTTATAGCTGATTAGCATTTAGCAATGTGGCCGACATAGGACTTTATTCTTATGGAGTGAATTTCTGCTATCTTATTTGTTCAGATCTGATGTTCCAAAAATGCCACTGCATCATACTTAGAAAACTTCCCATGATTTGTTGCTGCTGATAGTCAAAGTTCAACTTTTGCTACCAACATCCTTTTGCAGCCACCTCGTACAAGGCACTGCCATGACTGTGATAAATGTGTCCTTCAGTTCGACCATCACTGCATATGGCTTGGAACATGCATTGGCAAAAAGAATCATTGCCGTTTTTGGTGAGTTGTGTCTTTCCCTATATGTTCCGTTCACTTGCATATCAGTTGCGGTGTGCTGTGCTTGAGTATACACTACCGTAACTTCTGCAGAAACACTGCATCCAAGCTTATTTGTTTGATTGGGCCATTGATGATCATTCTGAGGACCTTATTGTTATCCACAGATATATCCCAGAAATTAAATAGTTCTTTGCAACAGAAACCAAATATTGATCCGACCAACACTATGTAGTAGTTATATCGTGTACCAATAGACAGATATCACTTGTATGCAACTGAGTACTTTAGAATTGGCTGCTCCCCATTTTGTGATATTTTCAGTTTTTCTTTTGCCTGTTTAAGAGTGAAACTATTTGGCATGTGAACCTTGTCAGAAGACATTGCACAATGCTCCATGTTGAATGTTCATATTGTTTATTGTTGTGCTGTGCAATTACATTACGATACTATTCTTGATCCTTCTCTTTGTTCTCATGGTTGTATAACAAACCTTCCCTAGGTGGTATATATTTGAAGAAACAATACTGTGTATCTGGACCGCTGCTCTCTACATCGAGTCAATACGTCTAGATGTGGACAAGGCCTGGTATGTTTTATGTTATACTCTTCAAAATTGTATAGGCTGCTCATATGTTTTTTTCTTTTGAGTCTTTAGGCTGCTCATATGTTGTGAATCTTATGCTTTTAGAACATCAAGTCTTTGTTTGTATGTTATTAATGAGCGCCCTTTTCATCATGGTTACAGGTGGAAGGACTTTGTTGGTGTAATATTGCTGGCAGTATTGATATTTATCCTTATATTCCTACTGCTATTGTTGGGGTTTCATTCGTAAGTTTTCTCCATGTCTGATGTATCTTACAGTAATTAGGCTTTTGTTTTTATTTTTACTAAATGTCTAAGTGCAGCTTCAAATTTCTGTTTCTTTCCTTGAGTCAGTAGGTCGAGAACAACTGCTCGCTCTTTCTACTGGAAAAAAGTTTAAAAACTTGTTAATTCAAACTTTGATGAACATTTCTGAAACTATTCACCGCAATACATGTAGAAGTGATAAACACAGGGGTAAGGAAGGCTACAAACAAAACAAAAGAAACACAATGGAAACCCACGGCACATGAATTACAAGGCAGCAATATAACTGATATCCCACAGATCCACTTCTTCCTGGCAAATCTTAATAGCTAGAATCTTGCATACTTTTTTCATATTTGTATGACATGTTATGTAGCTCATGAACCCCAAATCAATAACACTTTGTATTTAAATGCTTGTTGGCCTGATACATTTTGCAGGTACATTGCTCTAACAAATCAAACAACCTATGAAGTTGCCAGAAGGAAGCGCATATTCTACTTAAGGTATGTCACTAGAAGAGCAGCTCAGTTTGTCATCAGTGTATATATATTTTATCTTCAAGATAATAGCATAGTGGTGAAACGAGGCTATATCATTTGCAGGGGAGTACCTGAAAGAGTTCATCCATTCAGTAAGGGCATATGCAGAAATCTCTACGACTTCTGCTGTTCCAGTCAGAAAGGATATATTCTGGAAGCTTTGCCCCCAGCTGAGGATCTGGAAGCTAGAGCTGCTCGTTACACATGCCGAGATGTCATTTGCTGCCGTTGCTGCTGATAGGCTGTGCCATAGTATTCTCTGCCTATCTAGCCAGTTCCGCAGCTCTTTGTTCAACAGCTCGCTAATGGAAGCAAATTTTAGTGACCTGCAGCCGTTAGATGCTCACAGAGTTAATTATTTGTGCATAGCCATTTGTACATTTTTCACTCAGAGAATGTGTGCCCTGAGATCCAGTTGCTCAGAGTTCATCTGTAATTCTGTATGTCCTTTTCTTTCACATAGGTTTTCAGGACTGATAGAATTGGACTGTACCTGTGTCGAGATGTACATTCGAGGTGTGGCTTGTAGTTTCAGAATTTAGTCTACAACCCTGAGCAGTTCTTGTTTGCGTTACTTGCCATCAGGTATTTTTGAAGTTCTTTTTTTTTGTATTTTTGTACCAGTATGTGGGTATAAGTTGGCAACAATATCTTTACTGTTATCTTCAAAATCCAATATATTTCAGTATTGTCAGATGATGGTTGTATTTGTAAGGCTTATGCGTCGAACGAATCTGGTGCCCGTGGGCTTGGGCCAAGGCCCCCAGCAGGCCAGCACCAACCATCTCCAATTCTCCTCCATCTTCGGCGCCCGTCCTTTCTGCTTCCAAATTTGTTGTAAAATTGTAGTAAAATGCAATGGTAACTCTGCCGATCGACCTGAACACAGCACGAGCACGGGGCTTAGTCAAGTAGAAGTAGAACCAGGTTGCGCTGCTTGATGCTCCGATCGACGCGACGCCGGCTCAGACGGGTTCACTTCACAGGATCATCAGGTGCATGACAATCCTGTACGCCATGGATCAGAACACTGTATTCTATGGCTCTTCGATGTTCCCGCCACCAAGTTGGTATCGACTATCGACATGTGCCACCGCCGACGCAACTCATTTGTCTTGGCAGGGAGCCGCTTTCCCTTTATGCGCCTTTTTAGCTTTTTACAGTTCTTTAAGCCTTATAACCACGTCCTAATAAATCTGCTTAATTGCGTACTTGCGGGTAGCCGTTTAGCACGCCCCCATGCACGTGGCCGCACATCATATAGTGCCTTTTCGTGACGAACGGTTCTATCGTGATCCAACTACTTTTCTAAAGGGCCTTATCACTGTAACAATGGGAGTACACTAGTGAGGAAAGTACTTGCACTAGGTTTACCTCCACGCTGCACATGTGCAGGACACGGGATCATAGTGGAGTTGGTTGCAGTTTGAGTTGAGCCGCCAACGGTTCCTGGTGCAGTGCAGAGTGCAGACTCATCTTGTTATTTCTTTCTGGGTTCCACTTTCTCGTTCTCTTCGTCCCTTCCCGTTCCCTGTGAGGCCATGACAAAAAAAAAAAAAAAAACTAAGCCGAGGGGTAAGACCGCCCCTACGGTTTTTATTAAGAGAAGAAAGTTTTCTTCCGACTTAGAAACTCTCTGATTTTCATTAAAAGAAAAAAGTTTTCTTCCGACTTAGAAAACCTCAGAATCCCGACTTCACCGGCGAGGGGATTTTTTCGGGGAATAAATCTCAGAAAGTTTTCTCCCGACTTAGAAAACCTCCGAATCCCGACTTCACCGGCGAGGGGATTTTTTCGGAGAATAAATCCCCTCTGAGATAAACCTGCGTTCGATGGGATTCGAACCCAGGCCGACGGCGTGTCCATCTACAATGCCTACCAACCGAGTTACAGCTCGTTCTCTGTGAGGCCATGACAAGAGAATGTGCAACTTGCACAGTTGCAGCAAAAGATCGTGTAGCGCCATTCCATGGTCTCTTACCGTTACAATACGTACTGTACGTGGTAACGAAAAGGCACGAGATAAACATAACAATCATCTCCTGTAGCCCCTGAAAATTTTTATCCACTGGACCATCATCTCGTTGCACCGAGACTAGATTCCATTCACCGTTGTCCATGTTATACTACCTCCTGCAGCCCCTGAAAATTTTTATCCACTGGACCATCATCTCGCTGCACCGAGACTAGATTCCATTCACTGTTGTCCATGTGTGGTTTTATATACTACCTCCTGCAGCCCCTGAAAATTTTTATCCACTGGACCATCATCTCGTTGCACCGAGACTAGATTCATTCGCCGCTGTCCATGTGCGGTTTCATATAATACCTCCGTTCGTCAATTGTTGACGTTTCCGACTATGGATTGAACTAGGAATGAACTAATCTACCCTGTCCGAACGTCATCAATAAGTAAACGGAGGGAGTAGTATTTATCCAATAAGACACTGAACAGTGACGTGCCTCCTTGCTGTATTGGTAGTGTATACTGAAACTGATGGAATTCATGAGCTCCAGTTCATCAGCTCAAAAGCTTCTTCTACTGATCAAAAGATACTGTGCCAGTCATTTAACAAGAAGCTGAAGCAAACCTTGAAGGATTTCAGTTCTCTCTCTTCTCTGATCCAGATGTGTAAAATTACCATCAAAGGACTCGCCAATACTAACCATCTTTATTTGCAGTTCTTTGCCGAAAGCTATGGGGGAATAGCAGCAGTGTATCTTTCCTCATTCACTGCATCTAGTTCAGAAACTTGACGACTCACACTAGTCTCGCTTCAAAGGCTTCAACTGCTTCCCCCCTTTCTCTTTGTCCCAGGCAGTTCTTCTTACTGCACCTGCATTTTCGTCATGTCCATCCAGGTTGCACCTGGTACGGGGTCAGTTGGCGAACCTCCACGTCGTATAGTGATCTAGTCCGAACAACTTCACAACACCACGCTTTACTCCATTGAAACATTGCAGCATAGTACCGGTCAGCATGCTGTCAAGTAGTAGACACTAGTTAACACTGTCCTGATACATTCAACTCGTTTCTGGGAAGAATAAATAATCACAAAGAATGATCGTGGTCTGCTAGCTACATACGCGCACAGCGTCATCCATTACTTTACTCCTCTGATTGCATCCGTCCGCCTAAACTCTTATATACTCCTACCAAGTTTTACTCCGTAATTCAGAGATCGATCGATGAATGACGACGTCAGAGAGTTCAGAGGTCTCGACTTGCACCTCAAGAACTCTTCAACGGATCTTATTCTCTTTGGATGTCAAACATATATACAGACGTAAGCAAACTTGTCTCCGCCTGACTGAACTTTTTGTGTTCAGAACAAAAAAAAAAAAAGCATAGGCACGTTCGTCTTAAACAAACTGACAGAGGATAGTGTGTCGAATTCTCGCGCTACATACGTGCTGCTTACCGGCCGGTCCTGATCAAACCTCACGACTTTCGGTTAGACGAAGTCCACTTAGGGATGTCTGCTAAGTGAGCTTAAAGTCGCAGGGCTTTACAGAAAGTCAGCAAACAGCCCTGAATTGAATTGACTACTTTGGCGCTTGTCAGAAATGAAACTCGATCAACTGCGTCAAATAAAATCCGCCGAGTTTGGTCGAACGAACTACAGACAAATTAAAACCCGCACGGCTGACCGGATATCAGCTGGCCTCTGCTAGCTATGTCGTATTTGATTTGCCAAATCTTCTTCGTAGACACGCTACGCATAATTCACGAGGGAATTCTCTTGAATTAACACCGTTCCTTTTCAAATATGGAGTAGTAGTCTCTACTCTCTAGATATTCTTTCATTTTCGTCCAACCAAAACCGACACAGAGTATCTCGAGACCGCTTGCAAGTTGCCCGAGTGCGAGTGGTCGAGTGCCTACCAGTTTTCTTTGCGCTGAACGTTTTGAGAGGCCGGCCCTGCTAGATAGCTTTGCTTGTCTGGCCAGGATGATGATGTGGCAATACAAGTTGGAGAATTAAGTTGTGGTTGTTAACCACCGAGCTGAAATCCGTGCATGCAAATCGTGACATCAAGGTTAGGTACACCCTACCTTATTCCGATCGTCGTCGCAGGCTCGCACCATCTGGACTATTATTTGCATCACGTGTGTCCTTTTTGTTTCTTATTTTCTGAGGATGCAGCCTAGTACAGGCGTTCATGCACAGTTGCACACTACGACCATCAGATTCTTGCGAAGACAACAGGATGACAAGAGGCACCTAACCTGTAGCGTGTGTCGAGGGATGTGCCAAAAAGTAGATAATGTGTCGTGGGATGTGCCAATTAGTAGATACTTATAAATGAAACGTCGCGAGCTTCACCGGCTCACGCCGTGACCTCGCGTCTGCACATGTTAATTAACCCATGCAGCAGGAGCGATAGTGCATGCCGATCGAGCTCTCACTGAATGTATGTGTACCGTCCGTGTGCCGTGTGCGAGAAAATTCCATCCTCGATCCACAAACTCCAGAGACCAGAGCAAGACAGGTGCACTGAACGCAGCCCCGGCGGCTGAAGTTGTGGACGAACTCGTGGGGGTTTTTCGCCTTCCAGTCGTCTGAACTCCGAACCGTCCGTCCTTCAGTTGGAGTCGAAACAGTAGATTCATATAGTCAAAGTCTTCAAGCCAGTGCCGGCGGCGTTCTAAAGGGACGGCGAGGAATAAGCTAGCTCCTGTTCATGTTCCCGCTGCGCTGCTACAGTGCTAGTACCTCGTAACCTGCCAGTGAAGTGTGTGAAACGATCGATCGGCCATGCATCCATGTCGCCATCGGTCGACGTGGTTGGGTTCCACACGCACATATACCTTGGCAGCACGGCGCCGAGCAAGTCCTGCGGGTGAGTGGGTGACGCTGACGAGCTCTGCAGGCGCGAAGGGTTTCAACCAGTCGCGTTGGATGGAGTCATGGAGGCGATAGATCGAGCGGTGTTCATGCGACTAGGCGACGGTGCACGAGCTTGCGGATCGCTGTCAGGTAGTCCTCACGTTCTCGCGGCCGTCGGCTGCGACCGCACGTTGTGTTGTGTGGCTGGCTGGCGTGCCGAAAAGATGCGCCGGGGCTGGGCTGGGTCCCGCCTGCCTCCGGAATTGGAGAAGCGGGGGCCCCACGAGTCAGTCCACGTGACCCCACCGAATTCCCTCCCACCGCTCCGCCCGTCACGGCGCACGGAAAAGGTTCACTTCATGGAACGGAGGACCAAGTGACCAACCCGAACAACCCCCCAGTCCACTCTCTACCCAACCCGGCATCACTGGCGGCCGGGATCCGTCCCACCCCCAAAGCGAGCACCGAGCGTGACTGGCGTGGCGGCGGCGGCGTAGAAGAATTCGGTCCAGCCTCCAGAAACCCTGACCGGTTCGTCACCGCGCCCCCGCGCTCCTTCCTCCCCGCCTCGCCCCGTTTTATAATCCTCATGGCCGTGCGGCTGATCCATGCCTCCCAGTCCCCCGGCTGACGGCTTCCTCGAGCGTTCCATCCCATCCCGAATCCCACTCCGCCCCCTCCCTTTAAAAACGCGCCCCCGCCGCTGCGCCGTCCGCACGTAGCCATCACCCTCCCATCGGCCATCGCTTCGGAATCGTCCGCAATTGATCGATCCATCCATCGGGTCAGGATGGTGGCCGGGTTCCGCCGCACGATCTCGTTCCCGGCGCCCAAGTCGCCCGCGCCGCCCGCCGGGCCCAGCGCCAAGTCCGCGGCGTACCGGGCCCGGTCGGCGAGCCTGCCGTGCCGGTTCCACCCGCTGGTGCTCCAGCTCGACGACGACGTCGCCGACCTGCGTGCGCTGGTGGGTCGCCTCGTGTCGGGTCCCCCCTCCGCCACGGCGGAGGCCGTTGCCGAGGGAGCGGAGCAGCTGGGCCGTGTGCTCGTCTCGCTCTCCGACCTGCTCCACCACCCGCAGGCGCAGGATCCGCTCCGCCGCCTGGGCCGGTCCCCGTTCGCGGAGCGTCTGCTGGACGACTTCCTCCGCCTCGCCGACGCGCACGGCAGCTTCCGCGGCGCGCTCGTCTCGCTCGCCGCGCTCCAGGCCGAGGCACGCGCCGCGCTGCGCCGTGAGGAGCCCGCACGCCTCGCGTCCGCGGCGCGCGCGCTGCGACGGTCGGCACGCGACCTCCCGCGGATCGCGTCCGCGGCGCGCGCTGTGGCGGCCAAGCCGCCGCCCGCGCCGCCCGCCGACCTCCCCGCGGACGCGGCCGCCGTCGCCGCCGCGGTCGTCGACGCGGCCGCCGCCGTCGCGTCGGCGTCCGCGGCCGTCTTCTCGGGCGTGTCGTGCCTCTCCGCCGCCGCCGCCACGGCGCGCGTCGAGGTCGTCGAGCCGACCACGCCGTGCTGGATGCCGTCCCCCGCGAGGTTCGCCGCGCCGTCGTCGTCGTCGTCGTCGTCCGCCACGCCGACGAGGCACGTCGTCGTCACCACCAGGCCGGCATCACCCATGCCGCGCATCTGGTGGGTCGCCGACCTCATGCGGTGGATGTCGCGCGCCAAGCGCAGGTCCGCCAAGAGGCAGCACGCCGACGACGGCCACGGCGTCGCCGCGTCCGCCGACGCCGCGACACCGCAGCTGGACGCCGCCGCTGTGGACCCGGACGAGCTGGAGCGGAAGGCGGCGTTCGAGCGGTTGGACAGCCTGGGACGGTGCATCGCGGACGTGGAGAGCAGCGGCGAGAAGGTGTTCAGAGCCCTCGTCAACACCAGAGTCTCCCTCCTCAACATCCTCAGCCCAGCCTTCTGATCCTCATGAACAAGCCCAAAACTAAACCATCGGAACCCGGCGAACTCGATCAGATTTTGGGAGACTTTGGATGGGATCTGTACATAGAAATGTGGCCTGATGAAATGTTATAGCAATGTTACGTTTTAGGGCGCTCCATTTTCTTTGTATCATAGTAGAATTCAGAGTTGGAGCCAAGGCGCTAGTATTTGCGAAACGAAACGAAAAAAAGATGTCAAGTATCATTCCCTGTTCACGAGCTTGCATTCTCCATTTCAATTCTGCGTCTCCTGACTCCTGCCTGAGACCGATCACCGGAGGGATCTCGGGCGGCATCGTGGCTGCTCGTGGAGCAGGAAACATGGTGCGCTGGTGGCTCGAGTCTCGAGCCAGCGCGTGCGTACATGGGCAGGCGCGCGCTTTTCTTTTGAGTGCGTCGTCGTGCTCGCGCTCGTGCCCGTGCGGCCGTGCCCGTGCTTGTGCTTGTGAGGTCCAGGCAGCTGCCTCCCCGATCGTTGGTTGGGTTCGGTGACGTCACGTGGACGGATCATGGACGGATGGCACTGGCCGATTCGATCGGGGGAGTGGCGATCCGCACCAGGCTTTTTCCAGAGCGATCCGCAGCAGCCACCAGTGACGGTTGCGATCGCCGATCAGTGATGGGATGCCGTAGGCGCCATTCGCGCCGGTCCGGCGCGCCGTGCTGCCGTCGTGCCGGTGATGGCGGTCAGGTGGTGCCATGGTGGTGGTGGTTGCCTGTTCTGCTTTCAGATGCCTGACCGTTTTCCGTTTTCTATGCGTGGCAGCTTCAGAGTTCAGAGGAATGTCACGTTCCGCGCGTTCTTCTTCCCATTAGATTAAGACGGGACTCTGGAATCCCAGTGCTTGCCGCCTGGAAACGCGGCAGATTCGTGCCGTTTTTGCACGAGGATCCAGCGCGGCTGCCGATTGAGGATCAAGCAGGAGATTGATGATGTGGATGCCAATGGGCGATCTGCCGAGGTCCCTGGTGAAGAAACGAAGTGGACGTGAGCAGGGAGGGACGGACCACGGACGACCTGGAGAAGTGAAGACAAGGGGATGAGAATATGACCTTCGTGGCAGCAACTGCGGCCCCGCGCCCCCGCCCAACTGAGAACTGAGTCAATTCGTCACTTCTGCAATGCTCATCTGAAAGTCTCGAGGTGATGACCTGAACAACGACTATTATCGTCGTCGCCGGATCGAAGTGTTAGTTCTGCTGAGGGGATCTTTTGACTTGGAATCAGCATATCTTCTTCATTTGATATGCTCGTTCTTTAATCTCCACCACCTAAACCCACCTGCGAGGCTGCAATAATAATACGCAAATAATACTAGTACGAAGTAGTGAGGCCAAATTAAGCACACGAAACAACGTAACGTGGTACAGCGAACATAGGGTGCAGATCGTAACAGATGGCGGAACTGGAAGGTCATGTGAGGAATTTAGAGCATCTTCATCGTATTGTTCAGCTTCCACTACTAAAATATCTTCTCTGTTCATCTTTTATGGATACTTTTGCATTTTTTTTAACCACCACTGCAGCATACTACCAAAACTGATCTCCAATTACGCTCTTCCAATGCATGGACACACATCAGCCGACAGGTGAGAGGAGGTGGTTTTTGACGATTGCTGAAATTTTTTTGGTATTGGACAATGCATTAGTGATCTCCAAAATCTCTAAAAGGCTAATTTTTTGATATTGGAAGTGGATTTGAATAATCTGCTGTAGATGAGAGAGAGAGAGAGAGAGAGAGAGAGAGAGAGAACGCGAAGTGTGAGAAGAAGTTCTCTCTTTGGTGGATGTCTTCCTTGATTCTGAAGGATGTCGTATTATGAAGAACGGGTTCTGGAAGATCCCTTCCGTTTTCTCACCTCTAGCACGCATGGTTGCCCATCGAAGATAGCGTATAAGGCTGTGAGCCTTCCTCAGGTGATGCCGCACCGTTGGGATAAGCTGTCCGTTCCTTGAAGCAAGATTCAGGGTGAACTCATACTCCAAGTGGGCGGTGAGGGTTTTTCGATCCGTCCCGTCCTAAAGCCGCCAGCGTGTTCTGTTCAACCTAGGCATCGTTGTTGCGACTCGAAACCATGGCGTGGATTTATAAAATTCCTGGCAGCGTTCGTGCGCCCTCCCAACTCGTTGTCACTACACATGTTGCAGTAACTAAAAACCCTAAAAATCAGGTTAGCGTTAGACTAGGTTATGCCAGCTGAGCTGATGCCATAAAATATGTCCCGAGTTACAACCTTGCCGTGCTCGGCCTTTGCAACTTGGTCTTGTTTATTTGGAGAAGAGAAGATTGCATGACCGGGTTAAGGAAAGAACTCGCCTTTGAGTTTAGTTCAGGTGACACTGCCAATTGGGCATGCCCGTGCTCCAGCAACTTGTACACATTCATCATTTCTCCCCTGGGGCGTGCTTAATTTTTAAATGTGGCGTCGTGGCGTGTGTTTAGAAGCTCAACTTCTCCAAAATTCACTATGCAAAAAGAAGATTTCCCATCACATCAAACATCACATCAAAAATGCCGACACATGCATGGAGTATTAAATGTAGATGAAATCAAAAACTAATTACACAGTTTGGATGTACTTTGCGAGACGAATCTTTTGAGCCTAGTTAGGCCATGGTAGGACAATATTTACCACAAACAAACGAAAAATGTTACAGTACTTTTCAGTTCAGAACAGTGCTTTTCAGCTCAAAATCCGTTCAAAATCTAGAATTTTGCATCCTAATTCAGGAAACTAAACACACCCTGCATTGCATTGCATGAACTGCGTTCCTCACTGCGGGCTGACGACTTGGGTCGCCGCCGAGCTGTGCCAGAGATTTCCGTATCCGCGAGCCGATGCGCCGCACATGGCGAGAGTCATCTGGGTTTGGGCACGTCAGGGACAGGCAGGGACGCATGCCGGGTGTCCTCAAACTTCCCGGGTCGCAGGAAGCATCGGCGCGGTGGCACAGCGCACGACCTTGCTGAATTTCCTCGCCTCCGCGACCGGTTCGGCGGCCAGCTCTCCTGCGCTGCCTTGCCCCCTCGTGCGGCTGCGGATTCGTGATCTCGCCTAGGCCGCCCAAGTCAAAGGGCCCTGTCTTTAATTTCGTGGACACGCGAGGAAGCTGCCAGGTAGAGACTGAGCAAGGCTCGGGTGGTTGCGGCCACAGGCGAGCGTCCCAGCCGGTTAGGATTCGAATCTCACTAAGCTCTAGTTTTCTCTCCGTAGATTTATTTCCCGAAAAGAAATCTCTCGCTAGTGAAGTCAAGATTCAGATATTTTCTAAGTCGGAAGTTGACTTTCTTCTCTTCGTGAACACCGTGAAAGCGATCTTACTCGCACCGTTTTTTAGAAGCTGCCAGGCGAGCCGCGGGCAGCGTCGCGGGGGCCGCGGGTGAGTTCTGAAACGGGCGAGCATGCGGGGGTGCCGGCTGGGTGGGGTGCCCGACAGGTTGGCTTGGCACCCCCCCGAATGGCCGCGGCTGGGGCTCGCTCGGGCGGGGTCGACTTCCGAGCTGTCGAGGCAGCGGGTTCGTGTTCTCGAGGAGACAAGTTAGGAACAACAGTTGTAAACACAACCGGGGATCTAGTAGGCGTCTAGCTACTCCCACAGTGCTCGTGCCAGCGATCCATTGGCTTCGAAATTTAAGACTGGGGGCAGGTGGAGTTCTTTTAAGGGAAATTGGTCTGTGGCACACTCTCAAAGAGTGTTTTTGTGCCTAGCACATCCCATTCTTTGATATAGTGTGAGGCACACTGTGTTTGCATATTTTGGTCTCTAGCACACTGCAGATCATAAAAAGACTTATATGCCCTTGCAAAATGGGGTCCACCTGTCAGCTCTCTCCTTCCCCTCCTTCCTCTTCCCCGGTTCCCCCGCCGCTGAACTGCCGCCCCAGCCCATCCTCGTCCGTGGAAAAATGCGTGCCCGCCCCTTTCCCCTCCGCAACCGCCGCCGTCCGAGCCGAGCACGCCCACCGCTGCTCGAGCTCCCTGCTCGTCGGCTGCTCGCCCCCACCCCATCTGTGGCCGATGCACGCCGCCGTCTGACCCACGCCCGCCCGGCCCTTCCCCCTCCGCGACCGCTGCCGTGTGCCGTCCGAGCCGAGCACGCCCACCACCGCTCGAGCGGCTGCACGGGTCCCCACTCGCCGGCTGCACGGGTCACAAGACAGGCACAGGCTGCGGCGCCCCCCTCTCCGCGCCGCCACACGGGGCCACCATTTTTTCCTCCACCTCCAGTAATCCGCACCGCAACCCAAGCAATTGCGTCCCCATCCGTCTGAGATGGCATCGCCAGCGCCGTCACCGTTGAAGGATGCTGTGGGCGCCCGGTGTCCACTGCTTCTCCGTCGCCGCCGAAATTGAGAGGGGAATCAGGCAGGGGCGAGGGAGGAAGCGCCGGGCGGATCTTCTCTGCCTCGCCGCCGCTGCCGTCACCGCGCGAGCCGACCACGCCGCCGTGTGGGCCGGTTGGGGGGCACACCGTGTGGGCCGGTGGGCGTCGCACGACGTCGCACACCGTGTGGGCCGGTTTGGTCTCTAGCGTCGCGGCGGCTGGGGATGGGGCGGCGGTCTCGGCTCGTCTCATCAGCGGCGTGGGAAAGAGGAAGGAGGGGATGAGAGAGCTGACAAGTGGGCCCCATTTTTTCAAGGGTACAAAGGTCTTCTTATGTCCTGCAGTGTGCTAGAGACCAAAACACACAAACACGGTGTGCATCACACTATATCAAAGAATGTGATGTGCTAGGCACAAAACCACCCTTTGAGAGTGTGCCACAGACCAATTTCCCTTCTTTTAAAATTTTGATTCAAGCTTGGAGCTGGTGGCAGTGGCAGGCAGGCTGTTCCAGACTTGAGCAGCGCGCCGCGCCGTGGATGAGCGCCGCTGCACGATCTTTTGGGGAGAGCGGGACGCGCCACGAGCGATCAGCCGGGGAGCACGCACGCACGGGCCACGGGAGCGCCGGAGCGGGGGGTGTTTAGAGTTTAGACCAACCGCAAACGAAATGGGCTTCCCTTCTGAGACGAAATGGGCCTCAGTGCTTCACCGACAGAACCCCACAAACGAAATGGGCTTCCTTAACATTACTGGGTAGCTAGCTTGGCTGGGCTATTCGATTCGTGTGAGCTTATTTTCCTTCGCTACTCTCTCTCTACGGCATGCTTGTATTTCCTGCCTGCTTTCCCTTACTGAAAAAAAAACTGTCTGAGTAATACGTGTATGGTGCACTTCGTACTATGTATGCATGTGCTGTGCTTGCCGCTGAAGAAGGTCCGAAGCATTCTCTCCCTTCTTTAACGATGCTCAGTCAACTTCTGTTTGCAATAGACATGTTGGTAACCGCAGCAATTGTGATAGTTTTATCAAGGTGCCTGTACACAGTTTTATCTGCATGTGATTGTTTTAGCCAGCACCAACTCAATGTTGGTAACCGCAGCAATTGTAAAGGCATTGCAGCCATTACACTTTGTAAGTACAATGTTGCATCCCTGCCTTTTTACATATGAGTTCCAGAGTTTGGACTCCAAATATGTAATACAAGTACAATAACAGGATAGCCTTTCAATCCCAAATATGCAACCTTAAGATTTTTCAGACAAGGGCAGTTCAAATTTACTTTATCTCTGATAGATACCAACAAAGCCACTATAGTAATATGCAATCATGCATTGCTTTTAGGATGCACTAATGACTGTAACAAATGGAGTAACCCCCAAAAAATAAAAATCAGTTTAGAACATAACAGTTTGAAAGGAACATTAGCCGTGAGTTTGTTGCACAGTTTTGTCACCCATCATGATGTTCATGATAAATTCCTTTTTCTTCAACCCAAATAGGAGCTGAGAATGATACAAATCTCATAAAATTGAATAAGAACGACCCTACTCCAGCTGAGAATGAGCAGCGTCTATAACATTACATTGCACTGAAGATGGAGAAGACAAGCAAGAGGATTAATCAAATAAAACACTAGTAAGATGGAGTTGATCTGGCATTTCTTAAGATTACATAGATATATCTAGGATAGGAAGACACGCCTCTGCTCTTCTGTCCTGCGTTAGGGGTGGGACTGAAGCTGAAGTTGATGGAGGCGGCTCCGCTCTGGCATGCCGAATCGACCATCTTCTAGTCCCAACGCAATGCAAGCTAGCTTTGTGGTCTGTTGCTCAGCTGGTGCTGCTCCATGACGCCACCATGGCACGCCAACGGGCGAGCGCATCTCTCAAGTACGCCTGATGCTCCGCCCTCCTCCTCTCCTGCTCCGGGTCCAGCTCCTGCTCCTGCTCCTCATCGCCAGCGAAAGCGTGCCCTCCGATGCGCGTGCACCAGAGGGTATGGTACCGGCCGTCCTCCGGGTCGTAAATGACCCGTCTCCTGCAGCCCCTCCCCTGATCCTCCTCGTCCAGCTCCTCCTCCGTCGGCAGCTGGTGGCGGCAGAGAGGGCAGGCGGCGTTCCGGCGGAGCCACTCGAAGATGCAGTGCTCGTGGAAGGTGTGCGAGCAAGGCATGGCCCTGAGCCGCCTGAGGTCTGACGGCGGCGTCTCCGCCGGATCCGGACGGGAATCGAAATCCTGGAGGCAGATAGCGCAGCAGTCGTCGTCCGTGAGCGGCGCCGTCACCTCCCGCAGGCCCTGGATGTCCTTGCTGAAGGCCGAGACGCGGCCGCGCTTGTTGCGGATGATAGCGGCAGCGGCGGTGGCATAGCCTTGGGCAACTGACAAGCCCGGCGCCGGCAGGTGGTCAGCCACCGGCGGCGGCGACTCTCTTCCTCCTCCTGGGGCTTCCAATTCCCCAGTCATCCGCTCATCTCCCCCAACCTCCAACTCTTCTTCCACGGGAGAGGGGTCGTAAGGGAGACAGCACCCGTGGCTTGGTCAGACAACGGCGGCGACTCTCCTCCTCCCGGGGCAATCAATTCCCCAACCACCCATTCGTCTTCCCCAATCTCCCACTCTTCTTCCATGGGAGGGATCGGAAGGGAGCTTTGGAACCCAAGAGAAACAATGGATTCAAGAGACAGAGACGACGAACGACGAACTGATTGAGGGATCGATCTATGTAGGCGGTGGTGGCCGCGGCAAATCGGGAGTCGGACTCGGCCGGACGGCAGATCAGATGGGGGAAGAAAAAAAGAGATTTTTTTTGTTGAAGTATATAGGGAGGCAAGGGGCGGGCGGAAGGAGGATACTAGAGGAGAGCGGCAGCTAGCGCAGCCAATATATACACAGTAATCGAATTCCGAATCGGCCTTCGCTTTTCGAAGGTGCTTCGCTTCGATCGCGCGCGCGGTGTCCGATTCCGAACCGGCCTTCTCGATCAGCTCCGTCTCGTCAGACAAGCGGCGGGGGCAGAGTATTTTCAGGTTCAGACTTCACTAGAAACTTTGGTCATGAGTGCAGCCAGTGTTTGTCCTCTTTTTAACTTTCTGTAATGTGTGTCAGATATATACCACTGTTGTTCATATTTTCATTTTTTTCTTTTTGCTTCCTTGCCTTTGATACAGAGATGTCTTTTTGGTTCTATTTTTTCAGATAGGTTTTCCCGCATCCACAAGTTGTCATCAAACACTTGAAACGTACTATCAATTCATTATAAATTGCCATTTACTAATTGTAAGCTTATGTAACTGTACGATTCAAAATATTATAGAGCTCGAGGTGCAAACAGTGAAGCTTGAACTAAACTATGGGATCTGTTCCAACATGGATATCCATGTCTGTCTCTTCATGCAAGTAAATATCAAATGGACGGTAAATCAACTATTGTTGATTTCAAAAGAAATGTCTGCAGCTTGTTGATTGCTGCTAGGGGTTTAGATGTGAAAGAATTTGAGCTGCTTGTAAATTATGATGTCCTTAACCATTATGAGGGTAATATTCTTCGTGTTAAGCGAATAGGACGTGCGGGAAGAAAGAACTTTGCTGTGATTTTTATTTTTAAGGAAGAGAAGCGGTGTGCACCAAACCTTGTTAATGTTAGCACTATTCTTGACTAGTTAGATTGCATAGGTTGCATTTTGGTAGGACGTGATTTGTTCACGGTGTGCCTGTGGTAGACACGTGCATGTGTTGCATGCTTGCATGTACACTACTAGGGAAACAACTTTTTGTACCGGTCCTAAACTCTTATTAGTACCGGTTTTGGAACCGGTATCGTTCTTCCGGTACTAATATGTGGGAAACATTAGTACCGGGCCATATACCTGGTACTAATGTCGCTTCTCCGTCACGTCCGTTTGCCTCTCTCCTCTCCGTCAGGTCCCGTTCGTCCCCGTCCCCGTTTTTTCGTTTTTTCTGTTCTTTTCTCCTTTTTTTTCACATATTCACATTCATACATATATTCACAAACATATTTACAAAGAATCACATATATCCAACTACACAGATTTAAACAACTACACAAATTAGATCCAGCGGCATCATCCTCAAAAATCACATACAACGTTGGAAAAAATCACAAGAAAAAAAATTGGAACTAGGCGCCGCTCCGCCAGGGGCCGCGGCGGCCAGGGGTGCGCGCCGCCAAGGGCCGCAGCGGCCAGACCGTTGCGGCCAGGCCGCGCCTGCTGGGGTGGCTTCCCGGTCCTCTCGCCTGCTCCGCGCGCTGACTGGCCCGAGCCCCGGCTGGCTGCGCCGCCCCCGGCCGTCTCGGACAGCGCCCCGCCGCCGGCCTCCCCCTCTTGCGGACGACAACAAAGAGAGAGCGAGGTTAGAGAGAGACGAGAAAAGAGATAAGGTTGTGGACTTGTGCAGTGGCTTGTGTTTGTGAGAGAGGACGGGGGGAGACGGGGATAAAAAAGATAGAGACGTACGGGGATTGTTTTTGACGGACGGAGGATACGGCGCATGGGTGGGATTCAAACCGGTATTAATGTGGCCCGCATTAATACCGGCTGGAATCCAGCCCCGGTACTAATGTCCGGCGCTCACATTAATACCGACTCTTATTCAGCACCGGTACTAATGTGGAACATTAGTACCGGTGCTGAATACGGGCCGATACTAATGTTTGTCATAGGATGGCTCCGCAGGTCTCCTTTTTGGCACGGGACATTAGTACCGGTTCTACTTGACATTAGTACCAGGGGACGAAAAAATCAGTACTAATATCAAATTTTGCCTGGGACGAAAACCTCATTCCCTAGTAGTAGTAGATTAGTTTGTGCTAGTCCATGCATGCGTAGATAGTTAGCTAGGTAGTTCGCGCGTGTGCGTTCCGTGTTAGGATTGCAGCAGCAGGAATGGCAGGAGTCCTTTGACATAATAGGAAGCCAAGATACAAACTATAACGACCCGGGTTTTCGGTGAGGAAAACCCGACTCCCTGTACCCTTGTGATAGTCCCTGGATCAGTAGCTATCAAGTATAGAACTCATTACAGAATAATATCATTTCCATATAACGAAATCAAAGTACAAAACAAAGTATTTACATCCGAATACAGCTCGGTATACGATTTTAAGTACAAGCCCCTTGGGCTAAACGACAAGTAGAAACTCTACGCAGCGGTAGCTAAGGTTTCAAATCTTCATCTTCGATCTTCACCATAGGCATCCTTGAGCGAAGCAACGTAACCCTTTGTCCATGGATTCTTCATAATTCCTACACACTCACAAACTATCCCCAAGGAATGAGATATGTTCACGTCACAAACCGTATGCAAGCTTTAAGTGGTCTAAAGCTAAAGGTATAAAAAGTAGTCAAGGAGTAGGCTCAAGTTTTCCTATGCAGCAACAGCAAGGCATAAATAATAAATCTCCATATCCCGCCAATCCCAAACTCATCCACAATCGGATACATCTGGTCACCCAGATCACCGTCTCCAAATCCTAACTCCATTTAGGGTCGGTGCGAGAACTCCCACTCCTCGCACTTCAATAATTGCACCCGGATCCGCGAGGCAGAGTGAGCAACTCTCCTCTCCCCGAATGCAACCACGGCTCACCACACTCAAATCCTAAAAGGGGAGGTAGAAATCCCAAAACATGAGAACAGAGCTGACACGGGCATGTTCGTGACCGAGGATGCGACTATACGTATAGATCTAAACTCTGCAGAGCATGTGCACCTGTACCCAACTCGGGATGGAGCTCAGCCGGTAGCGATCCGACTAAACCCACCCTACCGGACGAACACCTAGGAGTTATGATTCCACCCTGCATCCGGGTCTCGACGCAGTCCCCCGCAGAAGACCGCCCCGAAACTGTGAACTAGCCCCCGTGTGGCCACACGGGGACGCACCTCTCGGGGAGCCGAAGGGTCCAAGCCCACTCTCCCCTACATTGATACGCCTATCCTACAGCAGGTATGGTATCACACTTGCCAGGGTCGACCCGGTCCTATCCCCACTCTCGACGAGGTGGTGTGTACGTAAGTCTCGTGAAGAAGGTCTGTCCACTCGCTTTCAGACCGGGGTGAGATCCTGCCCTCTAAAGTATCACAAAGCCCCAACACCTGTGCTCCGAAAAACATTGTACCCGCCATAGGCACAAAATGGGGAAACGCCCGAGAAGACGAACCCCCCGCCCCCGATCCCAGATCGGGTTGTCTTGAGCTCATCCCCGCCAAGTCACCCAAAAACGCTTTCTCCTGCCAGTTTTCCCCACATGCCAAGAATCTATCCACATATCCCATACACATGCATAGCAAAGCTCAGCGTATATACACACATATATATAGTAGTAATGCCAAGAATCAAGGACAGGGTAAATAAAGAAGGTTGTGCAAGGTTCATCATATCCATCATCATGCATAAAGTAAAGCGCTAGCAATTCTACATAGCAATGCCTAATAGGTATTCAAAATCAGTTGGGCGTGAACACCTGTGTGCCAGTAGTCGTCGTAGTTTCCGTAGCCATACTTGATCTTCTGGCTCGCCTCCTCAGCTCTGGGAAATCCTAGATTCGGAAATATAAATAAATACCAGAGCTAATGGCAAATAAACTCCAAAGAGAAGCAATAAAGAACCAATGAACTCCAAAGACTAGTCTAACGGGTGCTTCATCATTTTAGAAGAATAAAGAAACTGATTTCATATTTTTCTAAGCTAGAATCAATTTATTATTGATTTTCAAATAAAAAAATATTTTATTAATTTAATTAATTGTGATAAAGCACACTAAACATAAGTCAGCAAGTTAGGGAACCATAAGCTAGGTTTCAGATTGGTTTGCAAGCTCAGTTGACTTTGTCAACAATCATTATTGACCAAGTCAAAGGGAAATGTCAAAGATTAACCGGACCCCACAAGTCATCTTGCGGGCCCCGTATGCCAGATGGGACCATGTCGGATAGTTAGCAGTCTCTCATGTTAGTGGTTCCCCCACAGTAAGTCTACGAGCCCCTTTGGTTAGATTGAAGAGATTACACATGATGGATCAGCTAGAAGCGAAGTTGATGTGGTTGAGAAACTTGACTCAAACTGGAACATGGCAGAGCTGTGACGAGGATGGATGTTATCCATGGTATGGCTGATGGTTTAGTTAGCGCACGCGTCGTGCACGACGAAGGCGTGGCACGACCGCGGCAAAAGGTAAGGCAGGGACTTGAAAGGTTGAGAACAGTCACTTGGTTCAAAGATTAAGGCTTGGCCGAAAAAAGGGTGAGTGCTGTTGCTAGCAAGCAACGCACAAGCAGATTAGATAAAGAGCTAAGGCTAGATTAGCACTTACATGGCTTATAGATATACAAACAGTTGCTACTGCTTGCATGGTATGAGATTCAAAACACAGATTAGTACTATAGGTTCAGAAGCCTAGTGCTTTGGCACACAGCTCGGCATCGAGCAATGCGCTAGCAAGAAAGATTAAGGCTCGTGATTAAATACTTAAGATTATGCCTTTGGGAACAAGACAGGAGATGCCGAGCTTGCTTGATTGTGGACTGCACAGCTAGCAGTCTGGTACTTCAGGTCCTGCAGGTTAGATAGCAACATGATAGGTTTCTGGTTGGTCCACCTATGGATGCTGAAGTTAGCTATTAGCTGATAGCTCGCTGCTAACTTCAGTGAATTAAGCCGCATTGGATTGTAGGGAAGATACAAGTCACAAGGAAAGTGGTGACTAGGTAGCTTGGGCATCTGTGCAGGTGGCCGAGAACACATGCTAACACGCACGGGCAAAAAGAGATCACGACCCATGTTTAGTTAGCATGTGCATGGTTTAGAAGCAGCAAACGGTTTTTTCTCCCCGGCTCCAGTTTTGAAGCCTCTGAAATCGCGGTGACTGGAGCTCTTTTGCCTGCGCGGAGCCACGAAATGGCAGCTCCGTCCGGCTCCAGGCTCCCCAAGCGTTGCTCCCTGTCCTTTGCCCCATAGAACTTGACAGAAATTACAGGCACTGCCACCGTAGAAACAACAGATGCCCCTTCCCCCGACCGGGATGCGCCGGCGAGGCGGAGGTGCCGGCGGGGCGGAGGTGGCCCGAGGCTGGGGAAGTGGTTCGCCGAGTCTCGCCGCAGCTCGTCCGTGCTGCCGTGGGGCGGCCGTCGGGTCAGCGCGCGGTCGGCAGCGGGAAGGCCGGCGTTGGATGCGCGGTGGGGCCGGAGGGAGGAGGCCGCGACGCCGGCAGGGGAAGGAGGATGGCGGGGCCGGAGGTGGCCAGCGGCGCGGTGGGGACGGAGAGGAGCCTCGCCGCCACGGAGGACGCCGGGAGCCATCCCGCCCGCTTGCGAGGTAGTGGAGGAGGCGGTCGGCGGGAGGCAGCGGCCCGCCGGGAGGCAGCCCGCCCGCTCGGAATCCAGGGAGCTCTGGGGGGCCGGCGGAGAGCTCTGAAGCTCTCTGGAGATCCTGAGAAGATGGCAGAAGATAAATAAAGAAGAAAATAAAGGAAATAAAGAAAATAAAATAAAGAAGAAAATGAAGGGAAAAAAAGAAAAAGAAGAGCATTATGGACATTTCACCCTCTTATCCACGTTCCACAGTCAGGAGAAGTCGTTTTGCCAAACGTTTCCTAAAACGGCTCCAACTCCACCAGAAGAGCCGCTCCACCAGAGAAGCCGGAGGCCGGAGCTGTTTTAGATCGAGCCGGAGCCCTCCCAAACAAGCCCTAAATCTTGCAGCTGTTCTGCAACAGAAAGGGAAAGGGAAAGAGCTCCATTCCATGCAATCAGTGATCTTGTAGTACTGCCGTACTGGATCACTGCATTCTTTTGTGTAGTTTTGTTTGCAAGCTTGTTATTCACACAACTAAACGTAACCGTTCGTCCTCTTCAAAGCTACTACTGTCTACTGAAGACTGAACACGGAGTAGTCCGATGCATTCTGAAAGTGCAGGGCTGTCTTTCATCTCTAAGTAAGGATTGTTTCTGCCCACAATTTTCGTCCGTCATAACGAACTGGGAAGAAAACCCCATGAACCGGCGCATAGGGCGCCAAACCGAGTGAAAAACTCATGAAAACCGCGTGAACCGATACAATAAAAGACTGAACCGGCAACCAGCAACAAAACCCGCCAAGAGTCCCCTCCCACCGCGCCAACCTCCAAAGCCAGCCCACCGCGCCAACCTCCAAAGCCAGCCGGGCCCAGCAAATTTATAAAATAAAAAAAGAAACAAAACCGAAGTGGGCCGGGGGTTCGAACACACGAGCCCACCTTTCAAGAAAAGATCGCAGACCGCTTAGGATTATTCTAAATTGTGTTGAGGGTACACATTTGATTTTACTTAACTATAATAATACAAATTATTTAGCAAACCACTAAAATCTGTCATATGTAACTTCGTATAAAAAATCTTGACTCAAAATTCAAAAATATTGTGCATGCATCCACAGATGATGTTAACTTTTTTGGCACATGTTTATTTTCAGAATTTAAGGATCATTTTGGCTTGAAATCTCTATTATTATACTACTAAAAAGAATGAAAATAAGATCAAAACGTCGGTTCACCAACGCCGCTCGGACGACCACGCGCGTCTGCCCGTGGTTTCTTCCGCTGCGTGTGGGCCATGCCTACGCCGAGATCTCGGACGACTCGCGTCCGCCCCCGCGTCCCGCGTCCGCCGCTCGCCTCCCACTCGCGTCGTCCGATCCGTCTCCCCTAGGTCTGCGAACCAATCTCCTCCTCCCCACGCCCCCGTCCGCGTCCGCCACTCCCGCCGCCGCCGCTCCATCGCATCCTCCCCCACGCCCCCGTCCGCGGCCGCCACTCCCGCCGCCGTCGCTCCATCGCCGCCTCCCCTACGCCCGCGTCCGCACTCCGCCCCTGCAGCCTGGACACGAAAGTGGACGCGGCTACGGCGGCGGCGCCCCCGAGGACGCAGACGAGCGCGGCGACGGCCTGCAGCGCCACCTGCCACGCCTGCTCCTCGGGGACGAGGTACACGACCGCGGGCCCCGCGGCGAGCAGCGGGAGAACCAGCGCCAGCAGGTTCCCCGGCGTGCCGGGGTCCGTGGCAGCCGACAGCGCCCCCAGCTCCTCCGCCTTGGACAGCAGGCCCAGCCGCTCCACCGCCGACAGCGACAGACCCACACGCTCCGCCGCCGACAGGAGATCCGCACGCTCCGCCTTCGTCAGCAGCCGCAGCTTCTCCACGTTCGTCAGCAGCTTCACCGGCGCCGCCTTCTTCCCGCTCGTCGTCGCCGGACGCCACCATCCGCTGGAGCCGCCGCGGAAGCCCCCGCCTGCCGGCCGTCGACGCCTTCCCCCCTTCCGCCAGCGCGCCTGCATTCCGCTGCTCCAGCGCCCGCGCCCGCGCCCGCGCCTGCGCCCGCCGACGACAAGGAAGATGACGACGGCAAGGACGAGGACGACGACCGCAAGTCCTCCGCCCCCGCGCCCGCCCCGGCCGCCGAGGAGATTAAGGCCGCCAGCGGAGCCGCCGCGGCCTCCTCTACCGTCGAAGAAGGCAGCGGGGACGGCGAAGGCCACGAGGAGATGAACGGCGGCAAGAAGGCCGGCGTGGTGGTGGGCGCCTTCACGGCCGCCGCGGTCGTCGGGTTGGGCTGCTTCGTCTGGAGGAAGCGCCGGGCCAACATCCGCCGCGCGCGGTACCCCGAGTACGCCGTGCGCCTCGAGCTCGTCTGAATGAAATGCTCTGCTCAACCTTTTGCTTGCCGAGGAATGTATTGGTCCCTTTTGGTGGATTATTAGCGCGTAAAAAACATTTTTTTGAGGTTTTACTACGAAAATTCATCTCAATTGATTCATCCATGGAGTTACAATCTTGCCTGATCTGCACTCTAGGTATTCGTGATAGTGATATTTACGGTTGGCTGTGCTTATTCGGAAGCCAAATCCTCTTATTTTCTAGGGATTTTGTCTACCTCTTAGTGGGTTTTTAGAATCTGAATGGCATCAATACTAAATTAATCAAGTTGGTTCTATTTCTCCTTTCAAAACATTATCAGAGAACGAAGTGCCTGTGCAGAATCAGTACTTTTTGTTTGGTGGAGGATCAGCACTTTGTTTGGTGCAGGATAAGTTCCTGCTTTACCATGCATCTATTTTGCTGATAGAATCTGTTTCTTGTTAATTGTTTCAGATGAGATAAAGCAAATAGCATAGTGTGTCTTACTTTTCTTTTAAAATTTAATACTTGTTTGTGGTGCGATTTATGTTGCTTTAGCATGATCTACTTGTTCAGACTTTCCTTTTTTTCTAAAGAATGATCTACTTGCTCAGACAATCTTGTAATGCTTAGTGGTACCTATTAATTTATTCTTCTAAGTAGTTATGCTAAGGGTTAACTGTGTACCTCGCATTGCAGTAATTGAGTACCATTGAGCCATGGCTGCCAAGCTGACTCGCCTCCACAGTCTTCGCGAACAACTTGGTGCCACTTTCTCCTCTCATCCCAATGAGCTGATTGCGCTCTTTTCCAAGTGAGAATGCCAAAATTTATTAACTTGCGTTTCAATTCTGGTACTGAAGTGAGCTAATTTGATATTCAACCTTGTATTTTTCTTGATTATCCCCATCAGCCAGCTTGCTTGCTCTTGCTCTCTGTCAATTCTGGTCCATATTCTGGTTCATAACCAAGAAAGGACCCAACTAGATTGAAAATGAAATGAATGGGTATTTCTCAATTCACAGTTTTTTTTCTATGTCAAAACAATTACAAAACAGCTACCTTATATGGTTATATTTATGGATATGTGATGGCTCATCATGTAGAGTAATATGTGACTTGATTGTCGCACTGTCTGACCTTCAGGTATTAACAAGTTTCTGGAGCTCATCAAGAGTTTGCTTCTGGCTTCCCACGAAGGTATACAATTCCGAACATTTTAACTCGGTGCAGGTAGCTTGTATCCTATCTTCAGTGATCGACTGAAACACCACTGTGTGCATGTCTCTAACAGGGTACCTAATCCCCAAGGGCTGGAAGGTTCAGCTATGGTACAGGAGCGTGCACATGGACCCTCAGGTGTCACACATAAGGAAGCCAGATGATCAAAATTGGAGACTTCAGAAATATTTTATTTCTCTCTGAATAATATAAACAAATTTTGTATGGTGATTGGTGGAGCTGATTAGCTACTTCTTTTGTCAATTCGAAACCTGTCAATCTTTTCTATTTCGTACTATGTACTCCTGCGTGCATTTGTTTGAACTCTATCCATCAATGACATGCAGACGCTTGCTGAGGGAGCTATGATTGGGCACACTCCAAGAGGAATGCAAGTTGCTCAAGAAACCATAGTAAGTTTCTTTTCTTCCGGAGTTTCAGTTTCAGTTCTATTGTTTCCGATATCATTATTGCGAATCGGGAATGGTTTTTGCTTAGAGTTCACCGGTCATTTTCCGAGGTGCAGATTACAACTATGCGTTTGTATTTTGTAAGTGGTTGTCGTCATACTTATGCTGACTTCAGTGATTAATAGTAGGATAGGACAGGAAGTTTGGATTCTAGATGATAGCATTTGTTTCCCGAGTGAATCTCAGAAAATTAGATAGTAAAAGAAATACAGAAGGCTGCGCTGATTCTGTCATTTCTCCTTTTGATTCTCTTATGAATAAGAGAGAGGAGTCTAATTGAAATAGCACAGTCTGCCCTACATGTTTTTCCATACAAAAACGTTGAGAATGGCTTCTCACAGAACTCTCATCAGGTTTATTGTGCATTAACTTCTTTTTTCTTCAGGATTATAATTTAAGCTAGAGTTTTTACATGCTCTCTTTTCTTTTCAGAAATAAATGTGCAATAGATGTCTGAAGCATGAAAAGGTATACCATCTCACTATGTTAAACGGTTCTGTTAGCACACTGATGGCTGAAGTGTTTGCATGACATCCTCTTTGAGCTTATATGGGGTAGGTGCTCCTCATTTATACCTAAGAAATTTACTGTGATCCTATGCCGCCATAAATCTTATTTTACAATGCAAATATAATTATAGGGAGCATTTAAATGCTATCTTTTGAGCAATTCCAAGCATATCTGATGTTTAATTTATGCAGAGCAGTGGCTGTATTGGTAATTTAAGCAAATCCCAGTCACTTCAAGATTCTAAACTGAATGGATCTTCTTTAAGAGGGAGGTCTCGGAATTCTTCTATTGGAAACAGAAGACAATGACAATTAGGTCTAGAAGCAATTGAGAACAACGTCAGCATATCAGTTTCTTTTGAGGGGAATATCTCGTCTATGCCCAACTCAATAATCAACGATTCTAAAATGTCAACGGACAATGGGTTAGATACATCATTTATAAACCATGGTATGACTTTATTTTGTGATCTTAGTATATTGAGTAAATTTTGTCAGTGTTTGGATGCTTACCACAAGTAGATTGAGAAAGATAGCTTGATTATGAGGTAAATATGTATGTAGTTGTTTCATTCATTAGATTGTACATCTTTGATATGCACTCTGGTGAAATCAAATGGTTAATTGCGCTTGTTTTACTCTATAAACGAGAACTGTATGTATAGCAGTATAGGCTTGTTTCTTTGAATGATATGAAAACCACATGATGTGAAGGGGTTCATTCAGTAGTGTCGCAGCGTCAAATCAATTTACAGGACATTGTTTCTTGTTTACTTTACTTTTTGCTAGGGAAATCTTACTGTTAGCTATTAATTTCTGTGAACAGTTATTCAGATAATAATATATTTTATACCTAAACCTAATAGCATAAATTTTACTTCTGTATGAGCATTCTGATGTTTTGGGACAATGTTTGCTTCTGCGTGCTTGAGCATTTTCAGTGATCGACCTGTAATAGGGAAAGGCGAATTGCATTTTCAGTGATAGCACAGGTGGGGCCATGGAATAGGATGATGGAAAGGCGAACTGCACAACACAAGTTTGGATGAGGATGATGAAACAGGACATTCTGATTTCTGCATCAAGGAGTTTTGATTGTCTGCTACTGCCTAGGAACTAGAGCTGTAATAGAATGGCTACAGAGAAATTGTATAGGACATGTTCACTTAAGAACATATATCATGTCCATCATTTGTGTAAACACGATGCGAAAATGTATTTTTTGAAGTAATTGTATTTATTTCATGCCATTATACATCATGTCTGAAATCCGAGTGACTAAGGAGTTGAGATAGAACATAAGCTTTTGAGTTATGATTGGTGTCAAGATGTGGCAATAGTTTCTCTTTGATTGAGAAAGCTTGCATAATTGCATTTATGGGCCGATTTTGTTTTGGAAATTATACATATTGTTTTGCAGCTCGTTTGATTGGCTCGTTAATATGTGGGTACACAAGCAAAATATTTTTGATTTTAGGTATAATTATTTTTTGCCCGTAGCAACGCACGGGTATGATGCTAGTGAATAGAATATGTTTGAAGGATCTAACATAACGAGTAGAAAGTGACCCAAGACGGTATGTCATTGTGGACTGACCACGTGCATTAAGAAATAGATTCACGCCTACCAGCGTATGTATGTTGCACACTTGCACTCAGCTAGCCGTAGTTAGGCTAGACAATATGTCAATATATATGAAATATACTCACTCCGTTTCAAGTTATAATTTGTCTTATTCAAAAAAATTATGCAAAATATGACATCTTTTATTTTGGCTTGCTTTATAAATAAAAATTCTTCAATAATGACTTAAATTTGACAATATTTGTAAATTTTTTTGAATTAGATGAGTGGTCAAATTTGGATCTACAAGTAAGACGAATTATAATTTGGAATGAAGGGAGTAATATGCATCAATTCAAATAAGAGAGTATCACATTATGGCGCAATATACCTATTTTTCATCTTAGCAAATCTTTTTATAAGTTTTTAAAGAAAGATGTAAGAAATAGTCTGAAATGGAGAAATAGAAAAAAAACACAAGTTTTTTTAAAAATAGAATTTAACCGTAGCAATGCACGTGTAGAATAGTACATGTAAGATGCATGAAAAGTACGTAAGATAGTCTGAAATGGAGGGCGTAGATGCATGAAAACAAAAGTTGCAACCAACAAAATGACAGAGCTATCAAAACAAATAAAAAATGGTTGAGGCCCCGCAACACATACCGGCGCAGATCGGTACAGTTTCTTGGCAAGATTCTCCCTATATGTGATCTTGGAGTCGTTAGGAGGATCACACTGGAACAATTCCTTAAGCCTATGGTACCAGTCGCAGCTTCTTGGATCTGGCCTCGCTATACAATCGTCGGTTATTAAGTCTTGGATATGTTGGTGTTGGCAGGGGTCGAGATATAAGTTGTGGCGTGTGCGGCCAGGCAGCATGTCCGGTTTCTCCACTAGCAGGAACATCATGTAATTGGATAGCACTCTTGTAGCCTCAATAAGCTCTGATTCATTGGGAAGCCGTTGTAACCCATAATTGTACTCATTTGCAAGGGCATAGAGGAACACATCGGTTGCAATGTGCCAGACAACGATGCTCTCGTCAAAGTCAATGCCCACACTCCATTCAGCCATGTTTTTGTATGGAAGCCATCTATCTAAGGTATGGCGGCCTCTGGAGTTGAAGTAATTGGTTTCTGGTTTCACCTCCCCTTCCGATACTAGAACATATGTTAGTTTGCAAAGAACACAGTGGACGGGGTCAGGTGGTGCGGGCGTGACGGTGAGGTCGGGATGACGGTGCTATCAGGGCGTACGACGACAAGACTAGGAGGCACGGACGACAACGAGATGGGAACGATGGCGCGTATGCGCGATGGGAACGATGGCGCGGCCGAGGAAGGCAAGGTCGGCCAGACGACGAGATTTTGAGAGGCATGAATAATGACATGTGAGGTTAGGGTGGCACAAGCGCCATGGAGATGACGACGAGGTCGGGAGGTGCAGGGCAGCAGGGTGATGGTGGGCGGGGCAGACGACGATGAGCGAGGTCGGGGTGCCACGAGCACGACGGTGAGACTGGGAAGGTGAGAATGATGGCATGATTTGGGCTGATAAGGACAAGGATGGAGAGGCACTGACGACAGTGGGCGAGGTCGGGGTGACACGAGCGTGATGCAAACGACAACGCAAACGGGGAGGTAAAGTGGAGTAGACGACAATAAGGTTCAGAAGGCGCAAACGATGGCACACGAAGTTAGGTTGGCATTGGCGTGACAAGGACAACAATAAGGTCGGAGAGGTGCGAGGGCGGCAGGGTTACGACACGACCGGGACAAGCTACGCGAGGTGAGTAATGTTTTCTCCCGTTGCAACGCACGGGCATAATTGCTAGTTGTTTTCAATCATGTATTTTATGCTCGTACGGCTGCACTATATATATATATATATATATATATATGAAAAATCTATTCTATATATATATTATTTATATTCTGTACCCTGGGTATGGAATAACTATTCCATACCCGAGCCAGCCCTCCGACTCCCACTTTCCTACGCGCGGGCGTCAGCTGCTTCCCAGGCCACGCCTGGTTTATTTCGGTTTTTTCTTCCTCCCGGCTCCCACGTCCCGCCTCCCTGGGTCAACCGGCGTCAGTTCCCCGATCCGTTCTTCCAACTCCTCTGCCCACGCCCCCGTCCTCCTGCTCCACCGATCCGCCACCGCCGCCGCCCACGCCCCGCCGGCCTCTCGCCGCCGCCCCCGACCGCCCACTCGTCACCACCCCTGGCCCCACCCCCGTCTCTGCCTCGGCCATCTCAGATCGAGCGACGAACGCGCAACTCCACTCCATCTACCTCCGCCTCCTCCAGCTCTGGTCGGGGGAAGAACATGCAGCTCCTCCCCATCGACTTGCGCTATACCTGAGCATTTTTGGCCCGGCCCGGCCCGCGCCAGGCCCGCCCACGGACCTTACTGGACGGGCGTGGGCAGAGATCTTGAAGCCCGCGAAAATTTTTTTTGGCCCGAGCCCGGCCCGAAATGCTGTTTTTAGTTACTTTACACTATAAAATGCGCGGGCGACCCGCCCAAGCCCGGGCCCGGCCTGAGCCCGGCCCGAAAACTGAGGCCCGACACGTCCCATGGGACGGTCATGGGCAGGATTTTCTCGACCCGAAAAACCCGGGTTTTTTTCGGCCCGGCCCGAACCCGGCCCGGCCCGTGGAATGCTCAGGTCTAGCTTGCGCCTCCTCCAGTTCAGGTCAGGGCACGCATCCAGTTCGTCGCCGTCGACCTCCAGCTCCATCGGTGCCACTCCCAGCTCATCCGGATCGTCTGCCCGACGCCGGTGAGGCTGCAGCTCCGCCTCTGCTCCCTCTAGTTGAGCCCTTCGATCCCGCAGACCTGGATATCCTTGGCGATCGTGCATGCGGCTTCTGCCCGTTAGGATTCATATGGAGATTTCCCATCCTGCACAAGGTACCCTCTCAATCGGAGGTCCATCCCCCTCAATCCTCACCCCCAATCTATTCCTGAAGATTTGTGTGAATTTCTCGTGTAGATTTGCGAATCTTCAATCGGCAGGGGCGGATTGGGATGAAGCCATGTGCGGAAGCGAAAGCCTAGCCGGGACTAGGCACAGGAATATTGCTGGCGGTGATGCAGGGTGTTAGGTTTTGCTTTATATTTAATGTCTGGAGCAATTTAGTCATTACAATGCCAAACATCCATCATATTATATGGGTAGTGAATCGATTAACTTGGATGTGGAAATATTGCTGTTACAGCCAATTGATTTGGATCTCCAGGATGTTTTCTTGTCAAAGGTTGGTTCATCCGATGCTTATCAATCTGATGCTCTGTTTTGTGTTCCCAACCAGATTGTTGAAGTGCAAAGTAGAATGGATAATATAATGTATTACTGTTTCTTTTACTCACTCCAATTTCAGATGTAAGTTTCGTATGTGGAAATCCATGTTTCTTTACTTTTAGTTTAGTATATCAGCTGAGAATTTTAAATTTTTTATTAGCTACAGAATCTTGAGAGGAAATATTTTGTCTAGGGCTTGTTATAACATACTTTAGGCAAATAGTTTACATTTTAGCTATCATTTTCGTACTGAACCAATCGTTATTAATTGATAGTAGTTATGCTCTTCCATAATGTCATTGTGCTGTCTTCAACCCGCATATGCTGATAATGCTTCACTCTTATGTAGATTGCAATATATATGTTGTTTACCTACACACAAGATGGTTGGTTGCTAGATGTTGCCATTGTTTTTTTTAAAAAAAATTATTGCAGTTCTGGCAAATACTAGAAACAGATGTTGCCCATGTGCAGCTCGGAAGTAGTAAAGTTGTGGAATACTCATCTATAACAGACAACTACAGCTATTTTGATTCTGTGATTGCTTATCTGATTCCCAAGTGTAATTTTCTAGATCGGAGATCATGGACTGCTGTGATGTGTCTTTGCTAGACCTCACACCTCGAGCAGAATCTAATGAGTCAACTCACGCTGGAGAGGAGCTAGGAGAAGGCCAGGTATTCTGGTACACAAAACATATTCTAGTGGACGAGTCAGCCAGATGATTGTGCTGGCCACCATCATTTCTTGCATGTTGTGTGTTTGTGTTCTTGGCTGATGAACTATTGATGATGCTCAATACACTTTAATCTAATGATTGGGATTTCTCCAAATCATGTCAATAATTCAATACCCTGTTATCCTATCCGTCTTGTATAGCTACTGTCCTGAATTTTTATTCAATATAATATGCCATGGCATGAAACTTGTGAATCCATTGATTCTTAGGATTAATATTTCTTTATTCCTGACTCATTCTTCGGAGTGTTGGTTCCATACTTCAGTGGAAGCTGCATTCCTGTTCGATGGATTTTGCAGGTAGATTGTCTTTTTCACATGTATTTCTTTACTTGAGCTTTTTTAGCTTTGTAACTAAATGGTCTGAACATGTAGTACGTGCATGGTCAAATTATGATTGGAAATGTAGATGTTGTTGCCTTTTATTTCTGTTTAGTTAGACTGAAACTGATTATAATTTATCAATTTTGTTGTACCTGTTGAATCAAAGATGTACATCTAATTGAACGTTAGTTCTACAAAGAAGCATTGATCAATCTTATCCTTAATTTACGTACATCCAGTAGGTGTTGCCATAACCTCCCCTCTGTCATGAACAGAATCGGACTTCCTCAGTCTTTTTTTGAGTTATGGAATTTACACGACATACTGCTACATACTGTTAGTTGACTATCTACATAGCACGAGAGATCAAGCATGCTATCCTAGTAAGAAATAAAAATAGTTGGAATACTTTTGTTAGTCATTCCACATTTCACCTGCTGAACGATATTTGTTTTCAAGCTTCTGTTTTGTGGCACTTTTGACTCTAACTACAACTCCATGTTTTTCTGACAGTGCCATCCTTCAGCGCTTCGATCATCTCCATTAATTGTTTTGTGAGGGTTCCCCTTGTTCATCGTTGGCGGCTTTTGTGTAGAGAGCTTCTGCTAAGCTACTGCTAAGTCAAAATTTGACACGGTTGGCATTAGATAGATAAGTTCTGAGTGTCATGTCAGGAAGATTCTGATGAAAATGTAAGCTTGACGTGCCATGTCAAATAATGATACCTTTATGACCGTTTGGTATTTATGAACCGGCTCACAAAAATGTATATATGATGGTCTTTGTGTTTGTAAAATGCTAATATTTTTGCATCACCATGTTTTATTATAGATATTGAGAAATTAACATGATCTTAGATTGCAAAGAATCATTGTCAGTAAAAAAAATTGCATAGTAGTTGGATGTTGCATTTATGTGTTGACTAGTGAAGGAAGGTTTCTTCAGCTGGGACTGTCAGTATATTAGTAAATCTGCTTCAGATTTCATTCAGCATAAAAACTGAATCATAATGACTCATATTTTCGTTAGTGTGATGGCTTGTCATATAACCATAAATTAATCATCTTGAGTTTGTCCAAAATTTTTAATTTTTGTGAACCGGTGAACCATCCGTGGAAAAAACTTTCACTCAAAAATACAAGTTTTTTATGACTACGGGTGAGTCATTATCAGGTCATCCGACGGTATCACAAATACTACTTATTAATTTATTATTAGGCACCAAACAGCGAGGCTTTGACATTAACATGGATGAGCTGTCTGTCGCGAAATCAATCTTTTAAATGGGCAAAGTGCCAAAAAACTACACTTACGAGTCAAATTAATTGGCTATCAAACAACAAATTGTATGCGAATATCAATCTTTTTTAGATTATTCAAATACCAACCTATAAGCAAAGTCACTATGTTAAAATTGTAAAGTTCTTAATGCATGCTGATGGGACGCATATGGTTGGAGTTGGGACTCCAGGTGACAGACGTAGTCAAACACGGCAATATGCAACCGGTACATGATGTGCTTTCGCAAAGTAACCAGACATGGTACATGAAGCCACTTCTGGACTTGGCCCACCACGTCCACACGAGTTTACTCCGTACTCTCGATCGCACGAGGCGACGAGGCTGACCGAGTCCACACGGACGGAACCGGGGAGACGTGCGCGGTACGGTGCGGAACGGCGGACCGGAGGGGAAGCTGGCGCGGTGGATCGGTGGGGCTCAAGGCTGGCTCGGGTATGGAATAACTATTCCATACCTTGGGTATTGAATAGCGCTGGCTTATATATATATATATATATATATATGACGAGTTTTTTCTACACCGGGTGTAACTACTCCCACTAAAACTAATACTCATCCGACAAACCGGAGGTCAACCCACGCCCCCCACCAATGTTAACGGGTCTAGACAGTGACCCGCAGCCAAGCTTCCAGTATTCTCGGCTGCATGCGCGTAGGATGGTTGAATCAGATCTGGTTGCGTTTATTAGCTTTTTTTTAGAAAAAGGGTTGCATTTACTAGCTAGGTGTGGTCGCATACATGGTGAGTTGCTCATCACGAAGACAGGTCGGAATAAAGCATGCATTGCGCGGAAGGTGCTGTACACCCGTGGAGATTCAGATGAGGTGCGGTCGCGTACCTGTGCGACATGGAGATGTCGGAAAGTGGATGAACGCGTACCCGCGCGGCAGACGATAGCACAGAAGAGTACGCCTAGGCGCCTAGCTAGGCACCGATCGACAAGCTGTGTATGACGCGATGACGGTTTATTTTCATCACACACAGCTGAATCGATCCTGCAAGATCTAGAGTAATAGAGTATCATACCTGTTCATGGTAGCCTGCCGGATATCAGAAGGCACGAGCAGACATAGGGCCGCTCGTCACCGCCGCCGGCCGCCGGGAGAAGCACGTATACGTGCGTGTCGTATGCGCCGACCGGTAGCTCGTCACCGCCTCTGATCCGCGAGCCGGGAGAGTACATACGTGCGCGTCAATCGTATGCGCCGGTTGGTCGCCATCTATCGCCGCCGGCTGCCGAGAGAAGTACGTACATGACTGGACGAAGAGTCAGTTGGTCGATCCAAATGATCCGGATATCTTTCAACAAGTCGGAGGATAACCATCGCCGTATAAAAGTATTATACTCGGCCGGAAGACGTGAGGTTTGTACGTGTGGGTGGAGGACGTCTCACACAACAGCTTATCGGGTTCGCTGGTTTTGCGACCCAACAACGAAGGGTAGGAGTAGTTACACCCGGGAGTAGAATGGATTTTCCATATATACACACACATACGAGATGGTGTTAGAAGCTAGAGCTCCGCGGCATAATCTGAAACTTTATTTTTTATAATGAAATTAATTTTCAGGCAAATTAATTAAAGACGATCGCCCCCACATACTCCTTGACAAAAGGAGTTAGATGATAAGTATAATGTCAGGATAGGATACTCAACAGTGTGGACAGAAGGTAGCAGAGGAATTGTATGGTACATGAGAGGAAAGTTTTACATACTTGTACAACTTCAAGGCACAGGTGGAGCAAAAAATGCTAGAAAGTGTTGTAGAGATAGATGTCAAAAAGGATGGAGATGATGTATATTTTCACATATTCTTTTGTTGCTTCAAACCTAACATTGATGGTTTTCTTAATGGTTGTAGGCCATTTTTGAGCATAAATTCTACTGCTCTAAATGGAAGGTGGAATGACCACCTTCCCTCAACTACTGCCATGGATGGGCACAATTGAATGTTTTCAGTTGTTTTTGGATTTTTTGACAGTGAGACCACTGAAAATTGGAAGTGGTTTCTGGAGCCACCTTTGCAGAAGAGAGCAGTTGGCAGATAGAGGAAGAATATGATTCCTAGCTGTGTGGAGCAAAAGGGAAACAAGGCTAAGGGCAAAGGCAAGTGGTAAGTCCAATGCAGGAACTGTTTAGGCTTTGGGCGCAGGACTACATCACCAAAATGCTCTCTGAATGGAGAAAAAAGAGGTAATTCTGTTGTTTCATACTTCAATTTCAGACCTTGATTTCATACCTTAATTTCAAACTTAATTTCAAACCTTAAGTTTGCATAATAATTCCAGACCTTAAGTTGCACAATAATTTCAGAGCTTAATTTCAAACCTTATTTTGCATAATAATTTCAGACTTTAATTTCTACTAAAACAATGTTGTAGGAAGAGTCATGCCAAGCTAGGAAGGAAACATGGTCCAATAGTTCCTGAAGTAGGTCCAAGTACACCCAAAAGGTAGAAAATTGGAGTGATGGAAGTTGCCATGAACACTAGTCCTGCACTGAATACAAGAAGCCAAGTGATTTCTTTAAACAAAGAAGTGGGAGTGGGGACGAGCCAAGAGGTGAACACCACAATGGAGGTCATCACTACTCTAAGGAAGAAAAGGATGGCTGTCAAGAAGAAGCTCACTCCAAGAAAGGTAAACAACTGATGTTGTCAGGAAGAAGCTTACTACTCTATGCTTTTGTATGATATTGTCAGGAAACTATGAACCTGTGTATTGTGTGTTTGCATTTCTGAAGTAGCCTTGCATGGCTGAAATTATATATGTTGGATTGAACCTATATTTGTGTGTTGGATTGAACCTATGTATGTGTGTTGGATTGAACCTAATTATGTGTGTTGGATTGATCCTAATGTTGTTATTTCATCTCTTGATATTATGTATTGTGTTGTTTAATCTCTCATATATAGAGTATATATTGTCAAAATTTATATATGAAAGGGATAAAAAAATTGGAGAATCAGATTAAGGGGCGGCTGAGCCCTAGGAACAGGGCAGAAACAAGGCGTCGGTGAGCAATTTTTATCTCGCTTGGGAGGAAAGGAATGATAATTAAGGCTAGGGGCATTTTGGTCTCTTCACTTGAGTAAATAGTGGCAGAAAGGTAAGAAACAATATAATAAGAGGTGAGTGTCAAATATCTAAATTTCTCATTTCCAACCCAAATCCTTAGGAATAATTGGATCCATACCATTAAAAGATTCAAAGTTTAGATATATACCATTGACCCCACGTGTCATTGACTCATGTGAACCCCACATGTCATTGACTTGTAATGGTATATATCTAAACTTTGAGATCTTTTAATGATATGGATTCAAATTTCCCAAATCCTTAACCCCCTCGCCCGGCCCGCACGGGCGCACGGCACGATCCTTTGCCTGGCCTTATACCTGAGCATTTTTGGCCCGACCCGGACCCGACCCGCGCCAGGCCCGCCCACGGACTTTACTGGACGGGCGTGGGCAGCGATCTTGAAGCCCGCAAAAAATTTTTTTGCCTGAGCCCGGCCCGAAATGCTGTTTTTAGTTACTTTACACTATAAAATGCGCGGACGGCCCGCCCAAGCCCGGGCCCGGCCCGAAAACTGAGGCCCGACACGTCCCATGGGACGGTCATGAGCAGGATTTTCTCAGCCCGAAAAACCCGGATATTTTTTCGGCCCGGCCCGAACCCGGCCCGGCCCGTCCCGTGAAATGCTAAGGTCTACCTGGCCTCCTCCGACTTCTTCCAGAACACGCTCCCCTCCTCACCCCCGCAAAACCCCACCGCGCTGCGTCTGCGTGCTCCCTGGAGCGCGGCGGGAGAAGCCCTAGCCCAGGAGGAGGACGTGCGGTGCGCGGGGCCCCGGCGATGGCGGAGGCGGGGGGTGGCGGTGGTGGCGCCGAGGAGGGCGTCGGCGAGAGCTCGACTCCGCATCGCGCTCCCGCTCCCACGCCCGCGCCCGCTGCCTCGGGAGGGAGCGGGGGTGGCGGTGGTGGCGCCGAGGAGGGCGTCGGCGAGAGCTCGACTCCGCATCCCGCTCCCGCTCCCGCTGCCTCGGGAGGGAGCGGGGGCGGCGGCCGCGGCGGCGGAGGAGCGGGATGCCGCAACGTCTGCAGCGAGGTGTTCGAGCGCCTCCTCGCCGACGGCCACATGGAGGCGGTGGGGGCGTCTGGCCCGGAGCTCCGCGCCCGGCTCGAGGCCCACTTAGCTCGGCTCCCCACTAGGTGACCCGCTCGTCCCCGCCTCTCTCTCTCTCTCTCGCTTGTACCCAGCCCGCGGGGGGACGGTTTCGTTTGGGTGGAACCGTGGAAGTGGAATAGTTCAGGTGGGATGGTTTCCGGAATGGTTGGGGAATCCCTCGAGTCGGGGCGGGAATCGCGAGTTTCGGGTCGGTTCGTGCGCGGATTCCGCCTGAATGTTCATTCGTTTGTGGATTCGTCGGCACTGCAGTGAAATTTGGTTGTGTGTGGCTGAAATTTGGTTGACCTGTATGCTTCAGGATTCGTCAAGTCAGTGTAGTAGTTTACTCGATTCTGTCAATGTAACAGTTGTTGGTCTAGGGGCCTGCTTGTTCAGCTGTGCTTTGTAATAGCTCATGGAAGGAGCAAAGAGAGGAGGGAGAGATAGAGGGTGATTGATGGATACAGCTTGCTGCTAGACTCTACTCCAATGGGAGGAATAAGAATACATTTGTAAACAGTGGCGGAGCTAGGATTAGAACCAAGCGGGGGCCAATTTCTTCATAATCTCAACAACTACATAACTCAAGTGTGTTATGTTATGTAAGCACAAATTACCTGCATTGAAATATTATAACTAGCTTATAGAAGCAATCATATGTGTCAAAGTCTCAAGGAGAATAGTATTTCTAGCTTGAAAAAACAATCGTATGTGTCAAGGTCTCAAGGAGAAAATGCATGCCTAGCAAATCATCTACAGTAAAATATATATTATTACTAGCTTGAAAAGCATATTTAGCAATGAAAGTTAGCTGAAAGATGTACACATGCATGCATCTAGTATGTAGCTATGCATATTTCAGCAGTTTTGTCAAGCTTGTAGTAGCATTGGCAGCCATTCACAGTGTTTTCATTGGAAATTTCTCCAAAGCAAGGGGGGCCATGGCCCACCTTGACCCTCACCTAGCTCCGCCAGTGTTTGTAAATATATAGTAACTATTCCCTGATGTTGATATCTATCACAAAACTGCAATGGTAGTAGAGTGTGACGTGTAGTTATAAATACCAAGGTCACTTCAATGCATGTACACTGCCACCCTGTCCAACCATCACCTTTGCCCCCAAGCTTGGGATGACGTGGGCCACCGCCACGAGGCCCGGCGAAATGTCGTTGGAGCAGCACACTATTTGAGCTGGTTGTCTCGCTCGACATTCTCCGGTATGGGACAAAACCAAACTGAGCAGTTGTCACGTCCAGCATCCTCGAGGGCGCGCCACGTGGGGCTCTCTGCTACTTCTTCAAGGTTGTGGTTCTGAATTGTTGACAGCATTCTGTTGTGTCTGTAGCCTTGTTGTTTGATATTTGGGTTTTGACTAACTCAGAGACTAGAATATTTTTGTTGGAACTGTGGGATCAGGGGTGGCAAGGGTGTGTCACTGATGGGTGTGTTTTCCACTTCCACTACTGTCGAGAATATTTGGTTCTGGTTCTGATTTCTTAGACATTCTGGTTATCTCTGTCAGGTGCAATCTTCTAGGATAATGTTTAAATTTTGATTCAATACTGTCATATATTGTTTCGTTGGTGCCTGCAGTGTTTAATTTAATGTTATTCTTCTACTCTTCCATTTCTATGTAGCTATCAGCTGGATGTGAATGTTGACAAAGCAGAGAATGTGTTAATCCATCAGAAGGTTTTGACTGAAATACAAGTTTCTGATAAGCGTCCAGCATTCTCTATCCGTTTCCTCAGGGTAACTATCTTTCTGATGTTTTATGTCGTACGTGTTGGGTTTTAGTTATACTTGGCAAGCAAAAAAGGGTTCTGTAGAATTCTTTTTAATGTAACAAACTGTCATAAAAAATCACAGTAACATGCTAGTACCATGTAGTCTTATTTCCGTATACCATTTTGGCCTCAAAGCAATTTAAACCAGTGTATCGTCTAACACCAAATTAATATTGTCATAAGAACCAGTTCTTGCTTGTTCTTTTTTAATTGATGCCTGTTTATATCAGCATCACCAGTAAAAGTTAGAGTAAACTATTGACGTTAGAACTTTGATCAAAGCTTGAAGAGGTAAATGTGGACGAGACAACTAACTCTGATGCACTTGAAGAAGGGGTTGATATTGGTGAAGCTCTTTCTACCAGGTACTCGTGCACTGTGCTAGTATGGTGCTTTTGTAGTTTGAGACCTTGACGAACAAGTTCTGTGCTGTTTCCAACCAAACATTTAATTCCAGACTGTTTGAAGATACTACCTATTGTTAGATTATTACAGATTATTATGCCTAGATACACTGTAGCAGCAGGGCATGCATAAGAACAAAGGAAAACACAGAAAATATGTACAGATTAAACAAAATGGGAACTGCTGCCGTGGTTTCAATGCATATTGCGTTTTTCAAATTTTCCTTGGATTTGCTAAGTTACGCTCTTGATGTTTAGACTAAGGCCCTGTTTAGTTCCCCAAAGTCCTCAAAATTTTCGCATCGCGGACCGTGCCATCTCTCACAGAACACGTTTCCCAATGCAAAAATTTCACCACTTTCACCAAAAATTTCATGAACTAAACGGTGCCTAATGGTAGAAATTTTGCTGGTGGATTTAAGTTGGAAGTGTTCAATGAGAACATGAACCAACACATCACCCAACTGTTGTTACCTTGTGCAATTCAAGATTAACGTAATGGTTATTCTATTTTACCACATAACCGCATGTTATTTGTTTGTCGGCACATAAGAAACCAAATTAATTTATATTAAATTTTTTTTCCTGTACATTAGTTGAACTAACCAAAGGGGATTAACATATTAACAGATTGAGGTTTGTACAAAAATCCATATTGTTTATATAATTGTTTCATTTGTGGAATGGAATGGTAAACATGGTAAATTTTTTAGGTGTTTCACCCTGCATTGCTTCTTATCAAATTCTAAAACTGCTTTTACTTGCATTAGCTCAGCATTCGCACCAGTGCGCACAGAACTAAGTCGTAGTGCTGGAGCCTCCCATGATTGGACTAACCTTATCTCTGGTTCTCTGCATATTCCACAGGTCAAAGGCATATACATATATTCATGAGATTCTCTTCTCCACTACGGACAAACCCAAGCTCCCGAGTCAGGTCAGCGATGCTACAGTTATAGAGCAGAAAATACTGGAAAACTAAAGCATCTGTGTTGTTTACTAGTTTTATTTAAATCAGCCTGGCCTTTTAGCCTTTATGCTTGTTGATAGGAACCTTTGCTGCAGTTCTTGTTTTCAATTTTGTATCCTCAGATATTTTCATACTAAAAAACTGTCTCATCTCTGAACTCACTCATGTATTGTGATAACATTAGCTGATCTTTTTATTAACTTAGGTGTCAATGCTAATAAGTACGAACTGTTACTATATGTGCCTTCCAATTTTCTGGGCACTGCATGATTTCTAACTATGTATGTCTTTTTGTTCTGACAGCTGCCTGCTTTGCTTTCTGACATTGGACTGAACATTAGGGAGGCACATGTGTTCTCAACAACAGATGGTTATTCTCTTGATGTTTTTGTTGTCGATGGTTGGCCTGTTGAGGTAATGCCTTTTAGTTTCTTATCATCTGATGTGCTGAATTGCCTAAACGACGAAGTTGCGGATCTGATGCGTGCTTATATCTTGTTACCTTTTACTTGTTGTTCTCTTCTGAATTTGATATTATTGTGGTTGTTCAGTAAACTTTATGATTTGATGGATTTAGTTTTTGGATAAGGATGATACTTTCAGTCAGGGGCGGAGCTGGGCCACATTGACGCCTAGGGCCATTTAGTAGAAGTATTGAGCTAGATACACTTGGGCCTTTATACTACAGTTGTGCTACAGTATAGGAAATCCTAACCCACGCCTAGGGCCAATGCCCTAGTGGCCCTACCCTCTCCTCCGCCACTGCTTTCAGTTATGAGGTTGCCTCTGCTATGTGACAATTGCTTTCCTCTTTTGGCACGGGAAATGATTTTAGAGTTGTGTCAAATGAGTATGATTCACTTATTGGATGCATAGTTGTTTAAATTGATTGGATTTCTATATGAACAACAATGAGATAACATAAAATGTTCATCGACATAAAAGGAGCACTGTTGTCCTATTCTATATGGTAGTTCTTTTTTCACTTCTCAAGTTTGACAAGTATGCATCATGTGATCAGGATACTGATGGTTTGTATAAGGCACTACACACACCAATTTTGAGAAATGAGGTATGTTGCATTGTCCATACTCAACTTTTACAATGCTTTGAGCCCTCTTAAGTATAGTAGCCCAAATTATATTCAATATGTAGTTATGTACCAGTCCAATATCCACAAGTTATGAATCAGATATTGACACAAGACTTCTGAAGATTGTAAAGAAGGTTGCTTCTGGATCTTGCAGGGATATGTGAGTTGCTGTTATACTTCTGAGTTTATCTACTGATTTGTAATATCTAGTAGTGATTTATTCATATAATGTGTGTGTGTGCTTATGTGAAGATTTCTTGGGACTTATGCTGATGAGGAGGTTGCTGTTAAAATCCTTAATCCTGATAATTTGATCCAAAATGCATGGGATGAATTTAAGCAAGAAATCTGCATGTTAAGGTATTCCATATTTCTATGAAAAGACTTGTTAGGTCATTATTATTGTGTCCATATCTTGAAGTTATACATCCTGACTATATTATGGTCAGAAAACAATAGCATAATTGGGCATGTGATTACTTCCGCTAGCTTATCTGTTGCAAGCACCAATGCACCATCAAGGATATATACCTAGCCTTCATCTTCCACACTTCTTTTCAGGGAAGTTGATCATCCCAATGTTGTCCAATTCATTGGCTCATGCACAAGGCCACCTCACTTTTACATAATCACAGGTGAGGCTTCATGGAAGCAAGGTCCACATCTTTAAAAGGAAAATAACAGAATTTTCTTTTCCCATGCTCATACCGAGAATCAGACTTCCAAAGAATTTGGCACCATGTCCTGGAATTTAGTACCCATTGACTTAAAGTGAGAAGAGTTCAGCTTTCCCGTGTGGGAAATAGTGTTTTTCTTGTGTAATAAGTATTATTATATGTTATTACTTGCTTAATAGGAGTATGCATCTTATAGCAGTTCATTTCAAGTAGTAACATTAATATCTGTTTTTATCTTGCAGAACACATGTCTAGAGGAAGTCTGTTTGATTTTCTGCACAACGAGCATAATGTCTTGGACCTCCCAACAATTCTGAAGTGTGCTTTAGATGTATCCAGAGGGATGTCATACTTGCATCAGAAGGACATCATCCACAGAGATTTAAAGTCTGCCAACCTTTTACTGGGCAAAGATCATGTATGTACCCAATGTCTATTAAATTTGTTGATAGGAACTGTTTGTATTTTGCAACTAGTGAAGGTAGAAGATATTTGATGGCGTAGATTGTGTATTGTTCTGTCGACTATGTTAGGGCCATGATTATGGATTTGTAAGTGCACAAGACGCCAGTTTATAAGTCATTTTGTTGTTTTATTTTCTAGGTTGTGAAAGTGGCAGATTTTGGTCTAGCCCGTTTCCAGGATGCTGGGGGTGCAATGGCAGCTGAAACTGGGACCTACCGATGGATCACGCCTGAGGTATTACTAGCTACTGCAGCATTTATCTGTTCAAGCTAACCAAAGTTCAAAACACAATTTCTATATTTTCATTTGTTCCAAATTAATTTGGGCTCATAATATATTTGAAAATGTGTGTATTCACACCATAAGCGGCTATGACAATGAAAAGTTTTATTTTATGCATAAGGATCTGAATCAGTGGTTTACAATTACAACATATCATATTCATATAGGAGTACTTTGTAAACTATCAAGATGTCAAAAAAAATGAACATCTAATAACTTTTATTCTGCATGGCCAGGTTATCAATCATCAGCCTTATGACAACAAAGCAGATGTTTACAGTTTTGCTATTGTACTTTGGGAGCTCATGACATCCAAGGTGATTACATTATTTCATATGAGCTTGCAGCTACCTGCAAACAATGAGATTATCAGTCACCAGAACCAATGCTTACCTTTGAAACTGTTGCTTCTGATTCTTCCAGATTCCATATACTTCCATGAGCCCATTCCAGGCAGCTGTCGGTGTGAGGCAGGTTGGTTTTTACGATTATACAAAGTGCTAAATAAATCTATTTGAACGCATTTCCATGTTCAGAAGTTATTCTTTGTTGAAACATAGTATGTTGTTTGAGCAACTTCAATTTCCTAGAAACAGAAAGTGATTCATTGAAATATGGCATGTATGCTAACATTCTAATGACTGTAACAGGGATTGCGGCCGCAACTTCCAGAAAACGCACATCCAAGGCTATTAAATTTGATGCAGAAATGTTGGGAAGCCCTTCCATCTGATCGGCCTACGTTCACAGATATCATTACAGAACTAGAAGATATTCAGGCACAACCTTAGGTTTGACCACAAACCCTTAGCAATTCCTCTCAAATGAAGTAAACATTCTAATCTGTCTGGTTCTGAGAAGTGAGATTGTGACGCTCTCCAGCTGCTGCTGCAGGGAACATGGATCCCTTCCTCCCCCCCGGATCTATCACCAACGCAGGAGATGGGTCCGCACCTCAAGATCCGGGTTGGCTGCATCGGCGGTCCTCCGTCGGAGGAGATGGGTCCGCGCCCCAAATTCCACGTCGGCTGCGGTGGTGGTGGCGGCGGCAGCAGTTCCATGGAGCGGACGCCAGCGCGGCCGGTCAGCGCTCTCCCCGCTTCGCTGAAGGAGATAGACTGGACCCCCAAGATCCAGGTTCGCGGCGGCGGCGGCAGCGGCAGCAGCGCTAGGGCGCCGGCCCTGGAGCGGACGGACGCGCTCATCAAGGAGGTGGTCGACGCTCTCCCTCCTCCACCGGGTCGAGGCATCTGGCTCAATGGGGCGCTCCCCGACAACGACGACCCCGTGGCCCTCGCGCTCGACCGCCGAGGGATCCACCCTAAGGACCGGTACGATCCCTATTTCGATCTGTTCATGTTCCATCGCCCGCGCAAGGAGGAGCGGCTCCGGGCGTGGGTGAAATTTCCGTTGAAGCTCCACGACGCCGACCTTGTGGAGGCGGAGCGCTCCATAGTCACATGGGGGCCCGGCCTCAGCGGGCGCCGTGTCGATTTCACTATAGAGATGACCAGAATCCTGGAGCTCCATCTGGGGCCTGTTGCCTGCCTCTGCCTAGATGACTCTGCATTCCCAGCACCTGAGCGTCTTCGGCGATGGCTTGACATACTCAGCCAAAGAAGTGCAGCAACTGATTCTGCTAAATTTGACCCAACCAGAAGACACACAGGCACCGCTGCACCACCTCCGCAGTTGCCGGCTCACATATCTCGCCATTGGCTTCGTCAATATCAGAGTTTGCCTTCGCCTTGCCATGGAAGCCGCTGACCTAGATGCCCACCCATGGTCCAGCCTCAAGGGAGTTACTCTGACAGGGTGTGCATTTGACAGGCCTGACCTGTCCAGAACCATCAGCAGCCTCCAGAACTTGAAGAAACTATTGATCCAGTCCTGTCCCTTAACCGTAGCCTGCAGCGAGGATGGTCTGCAGATCAAATCTCGGAGCTTGGTCACGGTGCAGCTGTTGAGCTGCACAGCTGACCACAAGGTTATTATTGGACCTGCCGCTGCGCTAACACACCTAACCCTTGGGGTGGTGCCTGCCCCCAAGGCAGCGGCGGCTCCTCCTCCTCTGGTACATATCAAGATTGTGTATTGCAACAGCTTGAAGATTGTGGATCAGTTAGATTTGCAGAAGCATGAGATTGACCTGGAATCTAAGCACAAAATGAAGGTAAATCGACTGTCTCTGTTTGATAAATCCACACTTTGATTCTTCCAAAAAGGTCTTAATATTCTACTATATGTTCTGCAGGTTCACTTTCGGGAGGTATCAACACTACAATTCGTTCACACACTTGTTGTGGCCGTCGAGATGGCCACAACACACCATGGTTCACTTCTAGTCAAGCTTTTGAGCAGCTTTCCGAACCTGAAGGTCCTCACTGTTGAGGTAGGCTCGCTTGCTCATCATGTATCTGCGCTGGATTGCATGTTTGTTCACTAATTTCGTGCTCCATAATTGATTCATTGACTGATTTGTAATGTGTTGTTACATGCAGCGTGTTGATGACGGGACTAGCAATGGTGTTTGCCCCCATGTCGACTCAGTCCCGGGCCTGGCGAACTCCCTGCAGCACCTCACAATGCAACAATTCAGAGGAGGGGCCGTCGAGGTTATGTTCGTGGTGGATGTGCTTGCTGTTGCCCGCTTCCTCAGCACTCTGACAGTGGAGTCGCACCCCACGCAGCCACAAGATGCTACCGGCTCAGCACAGCTGCACTTCGCGACGACGACGCTGCATTGGCAGGATGCTGCCAGTTACTTTCATAGATGTGGCCGGGTCGCCAGGCACTGTAACATTATTGTAGTTCCACCTAGCAGTGACAAGGTTTAGTTTCCAGGGACGGCAACATTGCAGGCGGCTCCGCTCTGGCATGCCGAATCGACCATCTTCTAGTCCCAACGCAATGCAAGCTAGCTTTGTGGTCTGTTGCTCAGCTGGTGCTGCTCCATGACGCCACCATGGCACGCCAACGGGCGAGCGCATCTCTCAAGTACGCCTGATGCTCCGCCCTCCTCTCCTGCTCCGGGTCCAGCTCCTGCTCCTGCTCCTCATCGCCAGCGAAAGCGTGCCCCACGATGCGCGTGCACCAGAGGGTATGGTACCGGCCGTCCTCCGGGTCGTAAATGACCCGTCTCCTGCAGCCCCTCCCCTGATCCTCCTCGTCCAGCTCCTCCTCCGTCGGCAGCTGGTGGCGGCAGAGAGGGCAGGCGGCGTTCCGGCGGAGCCACTCGAAGATGCAGTGCTCGTGGAAGGTGTGCGAGCAAGGCATGGCCCTGAGCCGCCTGAGGTCTGACGGCGGCGTCTCCGCCGGATCCGGACGGGAATCGAAATCCTGGAGGCAGATAGCGCAGCAGTCGTCGTCCGTGAGCGGCGCCGTCACCTCCCGCAGGCCCTGGATGTCCTTGCTGAAGGCCGAGACGCGGCCGCGCTTGTTGCGGATGATAGCGGCAGCGGCGGTGGCATAGCCTTGGGCAACTGACAAGCCCGGCGCCGGCAGTTGGTCAGCCACCGGCGGCGGCGACTCTCTTCCTCCTCCTGGGGCTTCCAATTCCCCAGTCATCCGCTCATCTCCCCCAACCTCCAACTCTTCTTCCACGGGAGGGGTCGGAAGTGAGACAGCACCCGTGGCTTGGTCAGACAACGGCGGCGACTCTCCTTCTCCTCCCGGGGCAATCAATTCCCCAACCACCCATTCGTCTTCCCCAATCTCCCACTCTTCTTCCATGGGAGGGATCGGAAGGGAGCTTTGGAACCCAAGAGAAACAATGGATTCAAGAGACAGAGACGACGAACGACGAACTGATTGAGGGATCGATCTATATGTAGGCGGTGGTGGCCGCGGCAAATCGGGAGTCGGACTCGGCCGGACGGCAGATCAGATGGGGGAAGAAAAGAAGAGATTTTTTTTTGTTGAGTATAGGGAGGCAAGGGGCGGGCGGAGGGGGCAGGGATTCTCTAACATGCTTCAGAGAAGTCACGAGTGACTTTCGCCCTGTCCGATGCCGTCCATCCTCCATCCCACGGCTGGTGCAGATTTTGATTTTGTCAATGCACATCAAGACCGCCCAACTCTAGCTATTGGCCCTAATAAGGCCCATTTCGAGGTCTGGCAGTCAAGTCAACAGCCCCAATCACCTCGCGCCGGCGCCGCCGTTGGCGAGAGAGACGGACGACCGGCGCCGAAGCCGAAGCTCGCCGGAGCTGCCGTCCCACCGCGCGCCGCCACGAGTCCGAGCACCAGTCCGCGCCTGTGCCTCGCCTCCTCCGCCGCACACCGACGGCTCAACCGCGACAGAGGGCTAAGCGGTCTTTGATTTGCGCGCGCCAGAGCCCGCGGACCGGCAGTGACGTTCAGTGGCGGAGGAGCAGGGCGGCATGGGAGGCCAGCGCAGCAGTTTCGGCGGCCGAAGGGCCAGCGCGGCGGCGGAGAGACTTTCGACGGCGGTGAGATCCGGCTGCGCCGCTCCTTCCTGATGTCGGCGGTGCTTCTCCCCTCCTCCTGCGCTGGTGGACGACGACGACGGAGGGAGGAGAATAGCGGCCTGCGGAGCTCCCAGCAGCCATGGCCGTGCCCCTCCTGCCTTGGCTCGATTCGCGTCGGTGTGTGGCGGCGCGCGGTGGGACGACTGCTCCGGTGAGCTTCGGCTTCGGCGCCGGTCGTCCGTCTCTCTCGCCAACGGCGGCGCCGGCGCGAGGTGATTCGAGCTGCTGACTGCCAGACCTCAAAATGGGCCTTATTTGGGCTAATAGCTAGAGTTGGGCTGTCTTGTTGTGCATTGACAAAATCAAAATCTTCATCAGCCATGGGATGGAGAATGGACGGCATCCGAGAGGGCGAAAGTCACTTGCGACTTCTCTGAAGCATGTTAGAGAATCCCTGCCGGGGCGGAGGGTGGATAGAGGAGAGCGGCAGCTAGCGCAGCCAATATATATACACAGTAATCGAATTCCGAATCGGCCTTCGCTTTTCGAAGGTGCTTCGCTTCGATCGCGCGCGCGGTGTCCGATTCCCTCGGGCGCTGGTTTATGTGCGGGGATTTATTAAAAAAAAGGTTAATTAGATTCATGTTATTACAATTTTGTAGTTTTTGAAGTACACCATTACTATTCAAGAAACTATGTCATTACCATTATAATTTTGCACATGTTTGAGATACGTCATTATGTACGCTTGGAGACAAGTTGGGCCCACTGTCAGATGTATAAAGGACTACTGTACATTCGTATGGACAAGATTACCCCTGCTCAGCTTTCTATTTCACTCTCTCTCATTTCACCGACGTGTGGGACCCACACGTCAGGGTCTTCTTCAACCTCCCGCCCTATCTCCCCTGCAGCGCCGGAGCAAGGGCAGCCCGAGGTGGAGGCGGAGCCGGAGGAAGCATTGGCGGCGGCGAGGCTCCTCGCATCGGCGGGCTGCTGCGCTCCGTCGAGCTCCGCCGGCGGGAAATCGAGCCCGCGACGGAGGGAGCAGCAGGGCGTCGGGACTCCTCGCGCCTTCGAGGTCCCCACAACGGAGCTCGGACGCGCGGTCAGCTCCTCGCGCTGGCGGCGTGTCCCAAGGCGGCGCGGCTACAGCGCAGCTCGCCGGCGAGGTGGAGGCCGCCGCCGCTTGGTCCCTCGGGGGCAGAGCTCCGCCGCGTGCCCCTGCAGGCCCGGATGACCGGTCCCGCTGCCGACCTGCCGCCGCACGGCTACAGCGCAGTTGGCTGGGCCGCCGTCGCTGGCCTCGCAGCCGGCTCAACCCTTCCTGAATCTTGTGGAGAGTGTTGGAGCTGCAGTGAGAAGAAAAGGGAGAGAGGTAGAAGATGATACTTACTATTGGGCCCCACGCGTCAGAGGTAGGAGAGAAGGAAAGAGAGGGCAAAATGGTACATACAGAATACGACGTCCTCATGTACGCCTGCAAGTGGGCCTAAGATGGTGTTGGGCGTAGATAATGGCATCTTTCAAACAAGTGCAGAATTGTAATGGCACCAGCGCAGTTAGTTGAATAGTAATGGCGTCCTTCAAAATCGTGCAAATTATAATGGCACAGATCCAATTAACCCTAAAAAAAATCCTCTTGTCGGTGAAATCGTGGTTCGAAGATTTTCTAAATCGGTAGGAGACTTTCTTCTCTTAATGAGTGCAGCCAGTGTTTGTCCTCCTTTTGACCTTCTGATAGAACTCATATATATACAAGTATATTGTGCACCGGTATAATGTGTGCCAGATATATACCACTGTTGTTCGTATTTCCATTTTTTTCTTTTTGCTTCCTTGCCTTTGATATAGAGAGGTCTTTTTGGTTCTATTTTTTCAGATTGGTTTTCCTACATCCACAAGTTGTCATCAAATACTTGAAACGTACTATCAATTCATTATAAGTTGCCATTTACTAATTGTAAGCTTATGTAACTGTACGATTCGAAGTATTATAGAGCTCAAGGTGCAAACAGTGATGCTTGAACTAAACTATGCGATCTGTTCCAACATGGATGTCCATGTTTGTCTCTTCATGCAAGTAAATATCAAATGGCCGGTAAATCAACTATTGTTGATTGCAAGAGCAATGTCTGCAGCTTGTTGATTGCTGCTAGGGGTTTAGATGTGAAAGAATTTGAGCTGCTTGTAAATTATGATGTCCTTAACCATTATGAGGGTAATATTCTTCCTGTTAAGCGAATAGGACGTGCGGGAAGAAAGAGCTTTGCTGTGATTTGTATTTTTAAGGAAGAGAAGCCGTGTGCACCAAACTATGTTAATGTTAGCACTAATCTTTACTAGTTAGATTGCATAGGTTGCATTTTGGTAGGACGTGATTTGTTCACGGTGTGCCTGTGGTAGACGTGTGCATGTGTTGCATGCTTGCATGTACACAACTCCCTCCGTCCCCAAAAGATTGTCGCTGTTGGTTTTCATACCACAAGTTTGACCGAATTTGTAAAAAATACGTATAATATTTGTATCTCCAGATAAATTTGTTAAAAAACTAGATTCAAATATCTATCTAACTATATTAGTTTTGTACTATAAATATTAATATATTTTTTTACATATCTAGTCAAAATTGTTTCTCGAGAAGCGAAAACGACAGTCTTTCAGAGACGGAGGGAGTACTAGGAAAACAATCTTTTGTACCGGTTGTAAACTCCTATTAGTACCGGTTTTGGAACTGGTATTGTTCTTCCGGTACTAATATGTGGGAAACATTAGTACCGGGCCATGTCGCTTCTCCGTCACGTCCGTTTGCCTCCCTCCTCTCCGTCAGGTCCCGTTCGTCCTCGTTCCCGTTTTTTCGTTTTTTCTGTTCTTTTCTCTTTTTTCATATATTCACATTCATACACATTCATAGATATATTCACAAACATATTTACAAAGAATCACATATATCCAACTACACAGATTTAAACAACGCCACAAATTAGATCCAGCGGCATCATCCTCAAAAATCACATACAACATTGGAAAAAAATCATAAGAAAAAAATTGGAACTGGGCGTCGCTCCGCCAGGGGCCGCGGCGGCCAGGGGTGCGCACCGCCAAGGGCCGCGGCGGCCAGGCCGCGGCGGCCAGGCCGCGCTGCGCCACCAGGCTACCTCAAGCCGCGCATGCTGAGGTGGCCTCCCGGCCCTCTTGCCCGCGCCGCCAGGGGCTGCGGCGGCGGCAGCCTCCCGGCCCTCTCGCCCGCGCCACCAGGGGCCGCGGCGGCGGCGGCCTCGCGGCCCTCTTGCCCGCTCCGCGCGCCGGTTGGCCGCGCTGCCCCGGCCTCCCCCTCTTGCGGACAACAGCAAAGAGAGAGCGAGGTCAGAGAGAGACGAGAAAAGAGATAAGGTTGTGGACTTGTGTAGTGGCTTGTGTTTGTGGGAGAGGACGGGGGAGACAGGGATAAAAAAAGATAGAGGCATACGGGGATTGTTTTTGACGGACAAAGGATACGGCGCATGGGTGGGATTCAAAACGGTATTAATGTGACCCACATTAATACCGGGTGGAATCCAGCCCCGGTACTAATGTCCGGCACTCACATTAGTACCGGCCCGTATTCAGCACCTACCGGTGCTGAATACGGGCTGGTACTAATGTTTGTCACGAGATGGCTCCGCAGGTCTCCTTTTTAGCACGGGACATTAGTACCGGTTCTACTTGACATTAGTACCGGGGGACGAAAAAACTAGTACTAATGTCAGATTTTGCCGGGGACGAAAGCCTCATTCCCTAGTAGTGGTAGATTAGTTTGTGCTAGTCCATGCATGTGTAGATAGTTAGCTAGGTAGTTCACGCGTGTGCGTTCCGTGTTAGGATTGCAGCGGTAGGAATGGCAGCAGTCCTTTGACAGAATAGGAAGTCAAGATACAAACCGTTCGGTGGCCGCGATGTTCGTCGCCGGAAACACTGTTGTTCTTCCTCTTGCGCTGCGCACCAGCGTGAGTGATCAAAGGGCTCATTCCAACAGTTAAGGCCCTCGAGCTCTCTCCACTAGGGTTAAATTTACCGACCGTTACCGGTCCGGTAACCACGGTAACCGTTGTTACCGGTCCGTACCGGTAATGGTACCGACCGGTTACCAACTCAACAAATTTAAAAATTTCAAATTTGAATTCAAAACATTGCAAAAGGAAAGAAAATTACTGAAAATACTTCAAGGTGCGTAGAATCTAATAGTGTCAATTTTTTCAAATATTAGTTCATTTAGTATTTTTTTACACGCATTAGAAGTTCAACCAAAAAAGAAAAAAAATTGGCTGGTTGAACGTCTAATGCCCGCAAAAAATACTAAATGCACTAATGTTTGAAAATTTTTGACACCATTAGATTCTACGCTCCTTGAAATATTTTTAAGAATTTTTCTTTTATTTTTCAATTCAAATTTGAAAACACGCCAAATTCTTCATTGATTCGTGACCAGATGGCTAACCAGTGCAACCGGTCGGCAAACCGGTCGGTTAACTATTCGCAACCGGTTGAACTGCACATTTTGGTTTGAATTTGATCGGTATTTACCGGTAACCGGTCTTACCAGACCGGTTAGCCGCTACCGCCGGGCGGCAGTAGCCGGTGTTGACGGTTCAGAACCGTGTTGAAGTTCACCGCAAGCGTACGGGTGACTTGTGCCTTTTTCACCAAGGTGGGTCCCCCAAGGTTTGTCAATCTAAGGATCGGAAGCAAACCGCTAAGGTTCTCTACCTAATCTATCGAACTAATCTAATATTAAGCGTTGATTGCATATGAGATAAACCCAATAGATATGTGAGTGAAGTGTAAAGGTTGATCACATCCATAACTTAGGCAACATAAAGGAACAAGCAAGGATAACTAAGGCATATATCTTCTAGTTGTAGTTCTATCCGAAAGAGCAAGTGCAACAAGCATCTCATCTAAAAGCCATCTTTAAACTACTACCCTCCGGTCAAACCCTCTAAGGCACCCATCGTACACGTGATCGACATCCTGTCACGATGCCCCGTTTCTTGTATAGGTAAACCTAAGAGCACGCTCATAGGGAGCGTGTCGTACTCCTTGGTGGATCCGGTATGAACCCCTAGCCCCCATGGCTACGAGATCACCCCGAGCAATCTATGTTAACGGTAGATTGAAATAAAGCAAACCCAAGAAAGCACAAGATCATAAAAGGAGGAATCGAGCCGCTAAAGATCGGATGACATGAAGTACTTTACTCACATAGTAGATGCGTTTAGGTCATCACCACCGAATACATACCATCGAAGACCTCAACTAGCTCTAGAACTCCGCCATGGCACAACCACGTAGGGCGGCCATGGCGGCTAGGGTTGGCCTAGGCCATCCCCTATACAACTTCGAGGACTCCGCCGCCGTCGTCTCCCTCCGGTGTTCACTTCTAGGTTTCGCCGAGTTCTGGTGAATGGATCGGATTCAACTCCTCACTTAGACGTCCAAGGGGTTATATTTATGCCCTTGGGGAGCCTTGGGGCGTGCTCCCCATTTCCTTGCACGAGATCTTGCTTAGGAGTTAAGCAAATTTGGTTTCCATAAAATCAGCCTCGCACAGATTTTCCTGATTCGCAGCTCTTTCTTTCCAGCACCATATCTCCAACGTCCGGACTCCAAATAATGCAAATTAAGCGTCTAGATTATGTGCCATGAAATTATCTCCAACTTTTGTATTCATTGTTTTCCTTGAAAATGAAGATAAGATCCCCAAAATGGCCTCGGAAGATAATCTGTCTGATTTCGAACTTATCTGCGCAGTCGGTATTTCGAGGCCATATCTCCTAGCTCCTTGACCCGAATTGAGCCTTACATATGTCCAAATCGAAGCTCTCATCAAGACCCACAACTTTGGTATTCAAACTTTTGTCATTAGAGGCCGTTTAAGTCTCCGAATCTGCACCGAAAGATCATGCTGTTCTGGGCTGCGCGAATATGTCTTGGGCTGAGTTGCTCTCGTGGGTAAACCTCCAAGTCTCAAGGGCCTGGGCCCTCTGGCCCACTTCAGGCCCGCCATCCTTCACGCGGATTTTCTTACAATTTTGACATTTTGCATCTTTGCATATGGGCTTTAGACGTCATTATCCTCGCGATCAAGATAAGGGGTCTTGTCGTATGAACTCCTGCATCTTCTGTTTAGGTTCTCGGAGTTTCATAGCTTCATGCTTCGGTCCTCGGGTCATTTGGAGTCATGTTCACTTCGTGTCTTGACTTGTGCCGGGCTTCATGATCTTCTCTTAAAGTGCTCGATGAACTCTTCCCGGAAGTTCTCATTTAGACGCTTAAATCCTGCGTAAACAAGATACTCCAAAAACCACATGCAAGTGTGAACTTGTTACATCATTAGTATGCCTAGTGGCGGGTTAGTTATAATTCGAAGCTCAAACCAAAGTGTAACAAGTGCTCTTGGTTGACGGAAATCGACCGTCAACATACCCCCATGCTTAAACCTTGCTCGTCCTCGAGTAAGCCTTTAAGGGATAGCAGTGTTGCTCTTCAATGTTCATACCCTGCACTTGTTCATACATGAGAAAACATAATGCTCTCCAAGTTTATAAAGTTTCATAATGTAGCTAGCTTTCATCTCTATGGAGGGTAGATATTATTTAAGCTCTTTTCACAAGTAATTAATCATGCTATCAAATTTTAAACAAATCTCAGAAATTTTGAAAATAAAGAGTGAGATGAAGAAAACTTTACTTTACCAAGATCAATAATAACCATATTGCATCTTGCTCATGAACTCTCATCTCATCATGTCTCTCAAGCCTACTTGTCCTACTCCTTTCCTCTCTCTCAAATATTTGGTGAAAAGGCTTTATATGGAGCTATGAGAAAGTTTAGTCCTACCAAGATATTATCAAAACAAGACAAATTTCTCATGGACTTACCGAGACTTGTCAAAAAGGTCATTGGAAAAATAATATTTTCAAGGAGGGCAGAGAGAAAAATACACACACTTTTAGATAGGTGGACATGACAAATGACAAAGAGTGATCCCGAGGCACAAACGAAGTCCTCGTTATCGGATTGCACATGGTTGGAAAGATGAGTATGGGTCTTGATCTTGAATCCTCTTGAAAACTCAAAAAGCACTAAACATAGCTAGAGAACCGAGGAGTTTTATTTTATTTTATTTTTTTCTTTCTTTTTCTCATCATACTTTTTCTTCTTTATCATTTTTTTTCTTTCATCATACTTTTTCTCTTTCTTTTTTTATTTGCTCCCCTTGAACTCTAGACTATATTAGCACTTCCTTGGTAACCCCCTCATGCTTAGACGTTTGCTCGTCCTCAGGCAAAAGGGATGATAAATGTGCCAAGGTGGGAATTGAAGCTCTCATATTTTTTTAGAGAGAGATACTCAAAAAATCTTTTTGGGATCCTTTTGGAAGTCTCCCTTACTCACTTGAAGCACCTTTCTTGTAATCTTCCTCGAAATATTGATCCATACTCATATATTGGGTTGTGGTCAAAGAGGTGAACACAAAAAGATATTTTGGATTTGTGGGTGGATATCCGGCGAAGTTTGCGAAATTCCCAATGTGGAAACTCACAATGCACAGATAGAAAAGGCTAGCATAAAGATAGATACGTAAAAACGGAATGACCAGCTTCTTAGTCTCGAGCCAGAGAAATCAAGCCTTGAATCAATGCACCCAAAAATAAATCTTGTAAACTAAAGTTTTTGCACTCAATTGAATATAAGGCTTTGGATAGGTAGAGCAATGCAAGTGGTATTAAAGACAAGGTTAGCATATCTTTTAAGAACAAAAATAAATGATCTTTGATTCATTCAAAAATGAGAACAACGAAAAACAACTATGGGTCTCAAGTTACCATAACCTCCACAAAAGATTAGGCTAGCATTAATTAAATTTTCAGATCATGTTTAAGAGAGCACTAGCTTAATCATATATAAACCAAGCACAAGAATAAGCAAGCGGCAACGATCATCATATATCCATAAGCAAGAGCATACGAGATATCATCATGTCAAGCACAAGGTAGTGATGATTATTATTGAAGACAAAAAGAAACCTAGGTTGTATTCCTAGTAGCCATGTTATTCTATAGAGAGAAATACAAAGGTTGCATCTAAGGTTGCTGAAGACATATAGAAAGAGAAGGACAACAAGAGGGTTGAGGAACTGTTACGGTCCTTTGATGCTTGAAGTGTAATACAGCCTCCCTCATGCTTAAGCATTGTGCTTAACATGGAAGAAGAAAATTGTCATCCCGTGGCAACCGTGATCCTTGTACTCCATGTGGTCTTCTCATGTCCACCGAATACTCCCCCATGCTTAGCATTTTGCTAGGCATGGAAGATGATGAATCATCTTGAAGTCCTACCACCATGTGTGGATTGTCGTACTCTTCACTTTGTTTTGATTGTCCTCCAACGTCCACCCTCTGTCAAAAGCCTTTGTCCCAATTGTTTCTTATACCATCTTTACCTCCTTCCATGTTGTTCCTCATTGCTGGTTCATCTTCCCTGAATTTTTCTTATACTTCTAGAACAGAACATGTACTGAACTGTTGCTCCATTACAAAGTGCTCGAAATTATCTTTCCAACGAGTGGTCATTCATCCCAATCGGACTTCGAACAAAGGAGTTATGCCCTTTTTACTCCGTGAGTGCAAGCTGTCCCAAGCTGATTTCAGAACGTGTGACACCCAAAGATTTGGTTGTAACTTCTTACACGGGTCTCCTAAAATGTTGAATCTTGATACGTTGGAAAGAAGAATTAATGGAGCTCTTGAACATCCAATTTTCCTCTTTTGTACACTTCTGAATGTGTGCTTAATCTTGATGAAAACAACAATGCTTCTTTCGAGATTTTGGAGGTGTTGATGATCTTGATTTCAACTTTTTATCACGAACTTATGGGAGTGATTCATAATGCCTGCAAAACAATTTTAATGCACAAAGTACCCCCTAGGTGACGGTCGGGAGTACTCACTCTATGCCGACAAATCAAAGACATCCCCTAAGATCTTAACTTGTGGCATAGTTAATCTAGTGAAAGAAAAGTTAAAACCTAATGGGTGCCGTGTGTGCAAGGGTGCATGCAAATGAAAGGATGGTATAAAAACAAAATAATATTTACACCAAATTCTAAGCTTCATGCTTACAAAGTGGTTGCTAAACTTCTCCATTACTATAAAGATTTATTAACCAAGGTCAAAACATCATGCTTATCCCAAGATTAACAATTCTTTATGGTGTAGGATAAGTAGGGCGCATTGCAAAGTGTAACACCCTGTCCACCAAAACCGCACCGTCCAACCCTTCCGTAGGGGCGGGCATGCATACACATAGCACCCTGCTTACACTTTCGTCCTCGCTTCGTGTAAAAGGGTTAACCCGATGGTGTTATGGCTGGTGGACAAAGGCTTATAAGTTGACTCCACCCTTGCTCAACTAGCAATGTGGCACTAAACACGCGCACCTGCGCTCATGGGCCACTCATGGGCCATCCAATTTGGGCCGGGTGTGACATACACCCCCCTCAAAGAGCTCGACGTCCTCGTCGGTCCAACTCACCCGTCCAGTGCCGACCCATACGCCATGCCGTGTGTCCCATCCCAGGCCCATACGCGTATGCATATGTCCGCACACTGACCCGAGGAAATGTCCAGGAACCTTCCCTCTTAGCGCACGACTGTACGTCTAGTGCCGACCCATATGCCATGCCGTGTGTCCCATCTCAGGCCCACACGCACCATGCGCCCTATGTCCGCACATTAACCTGTACGCGCAACCGCGAGGGTCGGCTCTGATACCATTTGTAACACCCTAAAATTCCATCACTAAAATAATGTAAGCAACATGGTGCTATCGATTTTTGTTTCTAAGGTTTTAAATAAATTATCAAATAAATTTGGCTTTTAAATATTTAAATAACATTTTAATAAATTTAGAAGCAACAAGTGCTTGTGCATCATATTTGGTTTGCATGGTTTTTGTTTGTTGTTGTGTGGTTTTCCAAAAATCATAAAAGGTTTAAAACAAAAACCACCCCTTCTCTCTCTCTTTCTCTCTCAGCCCAGCCCACCATCTTTTTTTTTCTGGCCCGCTAGCGGAGCCTCAGGCCGCCGACCTCTTTTTCTCTCCACCGGCCCACCAGCCTTTCCCCGGCCCAACACCACCGCCGGCCCGCAGCAGCGCCTCCCCTCTCTCCTCTCGTTGGCCGCTGGGCCCCGCCTGTCAGGCACTTCTCCCACCTCCAGCCGCCTCCCCTGCTTTGCTCCACCGCTGGCCGTTTCGCCCGCGCCGAGAACCCCTCCCCCTCCTTCAATCCTCCGCTTTATGGCTCAGTGGAGCACCGACGCCACCCCTCCTTTACTTCCCCTTCAGTTTCCTCTTCTAATCAAGCCGCCCCCTTGAATGCAGGCCATTGATGGCCATAGCTCTACCGGTCACTGGCTTCTCCCCTTCCCTCCCTTCTCCTCTCTATAAAGCCGAGGACAAACCTCGGTGTTCCCCCTTTGCCTCACCCGCTCTCTCCTCTCCCTCCGCCAAAATGTGTGCATCACCGAGCGAAGCTCCGCCGCCCGCCTGAAGCCCGCCGCCGTCGATCTCCTTCCCCGCCGCCTCTCCGTCACCGAGGAGCCTTCCCGGAGGTCCGCAGCAAGGTGAGGAAGGCCACCTCCTCTTTAAAACGCGTGTCCCGTGTCGTTCCGTGCCGCGCGTGCTCGCCGGAGTTGGCCAGAGCCGAGCTGAGCCGCCCCGCCGGCCGAGGTGCCCTCTCCATCGCCCAAACCACCCCCTTGAGCCCCTAGTTAGTTTCGTCGTGTCCTTAGCTTCACGTAGAGCCTAGCCGCGCCGCGTTTGGTGGCCGGACGCTCGAGTTCGTGCTTTTTCTGGCGAACTTCGCCGCCGGCACCGCCGTGCGCGCCGCGCCGCTGCCGCCTAGCCGCCTGCAGACCACCCCCACCGTCCGCTTGCGGATGAACGGCGCAGATGCGCCCCCGCCCGAGTCAAACCCGGCTGCTTACCGGTCAACAGAGCCCCCGCCGTGGCCGTTGTGCAAAAAGCCCTCGAGCTTCACCTTTTCACAACGATGCCCTTCTACCTGTTAAGATCCTTACATCTAGGTCCTTTCTTTTGTGTTTAGGCCCCTGATCTTCTTAGTTTTCCACCAGCCGTCCATCTGTGGACCGACGGTACAGATCCGCTGCGCCCGCGGGTCAACCAAGTCAAGTACCGGTCAACCGCGCCCGCCGCCGTCCTTTTTGCAAAAGAACCCCTGAGTTTCCTCCTTTTTGCAAGCCGGTCCTTCCACCTCCAAAAACCCTTACGTATAGGTCCTGTTTTAGTCATTTTAACCCCTGAGCTTTTTAGTTTTTAGTGCCCGAGGCCCTTGCTAGGTTGTTTTGCATGTTAAACCTTCAGTTTTAATGTGTAATTAGTTTTAGGTCTCTGGTTTCTTTCAGTTAGGTCCCGGAAGTCCTGTTTCTTCGCAGTTAAGCCCTAGACCTTGTTTAGGGTGTATCTTTTGCGTTTTAGCTCCGTTTTAAGCGTTCTTGGTGTCCATGCGACCGTCTCATCAAGCCTGTTAGTTTTAGCAGCATGTTTTTAGCTTTTGGATCTATTTGGTGTATTGTTTTATTTATTGAATGTTTTCATGTGTGCTCATAGACATCGTGCCGGTTTCAAGTGATCAACCAGTTGGAATGGATCAAGAGGAGTGGTTTAAGGAAGAAGAAGCACAGTGTGTAGGCAAGGAAGACAAGTGAACTTGTCCTAAATAATTGCATATTAATTAATATTTACTTTTATTGCTATGCATAAATTGATGGGAAAATCACCTTTTTAAGGACTTACCTAGAATTTTATCCCCATTACCTTGAACAACCCTTTTAAATAAATGTTTTGGGTAGAAATGCTTAGTTGCTTAACTTGGGATGGTTCAAATGAACTTTACAAAATAATGAATGTTGATCATGATAACTTTGGTGAACTTTGGTAAATACAAGATCATATGTTTTAATTGGAACGTGGGGAACCACCCAGGAAAATAGTGCAACCACAGTCCATATGGCTCTGGCTTAGCCAATTAATTAAGTGTGTGGAATTTATCTGACAGCCTTATCCAAAAGGAGCACAGGGGGCCGAAGTTGAAGGGGTATAGCCCAGTTCTTTTGGGGTAGCAGCCTTTGCTAAGGTGCTGACCACTAGGGAGGGTTATGGTCCGCTCCGCTGCTGTAACTGTCGCGGGCTGTTGGTCTTCTGCATATCTTTGTAAAGGCTTCGTAGTGGACCCCTAGCCACTCACCTCAGAAGTGTTTAAGGGTCTGATCAACCTGGGCGACATGGGGAACACGAACTGTGGGTAAAGTATACGACCTCTGCAGAGTGAAAATTGATCAATCAGTCGTGCTCACGGTCAAGAGCGGCCTGGACCCTCACATGATTAATGAACTTGAAGATGGAATTAAATCATGGTTTTATATGGTTTTGAAATAATGTTTTCTAAAGCTTAATTTTGGGATGGTATAAACTTACACCTAGTAAATAGGTGCTTGCTAATAAAATTTGACCATCTTTAAAATGCTAACCGCTGCAAAACCTTAGCCTATCCTTGATAGCCTTGCATGTTTCCCGCACTTACTGAGCTCCAACCATAAGTGTGCTCACCCTTGCTTACCGCTGTTCAGAGGAGAACACTGGAGAAGAGTACTTCAGCGACTTCGATGAGTTTTGAGGCTTGCGTGCCCCGAGTCATGTGCCTGTGGAAGCTGAAGACGGAGTTGCTTCGTCTAGTTATCGTTTGTTCGTTTTAAAGACCTTCGAGTCCATCGCCTGAGTGTAATAAAAAGATAATGTAATGGTTTAACTCTTGTATGTGTTGATTACTGTTTATGGATATTTCACTCATGACGTCTATCATATGTGTGTAAACTTGATCCTGGCGCACATATGAGATGCATTCGGTTTTCTTCAGAAAATCGGGTGTGACACAAAGTTTATAAACCAACCAATGCATTATGATAGCAAGATATATAAAACTGAATGATGTAGGTCTCCAATCATGTCTAAACACCATGTTTACACAAGATTGTAAAATCAAAATGCCCGCGGAGCATACATATAAAAGCATTCATCATAAAGTTTTGTCGGTGTCCGGATTAGCACCAGCACCAACTAGTGATTTGCGCTGAGATCAGCTCCTCGATGGGCGGTGCTAGCTAAGGTGACGCGGGGTTTATCCTGGTTCCGGCCACGCGGCCGTACGTCCAGCAGGGTGTGCTTTCGCACTTGTATTAGCTTGCACCAGTGGTGCCTGCAGAGGGGGGGTACAAGCATGGCGGGAGAGGAGGAAATTCCCCCAAGTCCCGACTAAGGTGATTGAGGCAGGTGCCAATATCTGGAATGGTGTGGTGTGTTGTGTGCGGGTGGTTGAGCGTCGTCCCCGCGCAGGGGGCTCTGCCTCTCCCTTTTATAGGCCAAGGGAGGGCAGCTACAATGACGGCAGCCAGCACAGTGGCTGCGTACTAACAGGTATGGCGCCGGCGGTCTTGTCCCGCACGTCATGGTTCCTGGCACGAGTTGGCGGCGCCCTCCGGCTTCTTCGGGCGGCGTGGTGGCCACTGTGACCTGTCGTGTTTTGACTTCGAGGGGCTGCCCCTGCTGAATCGAGGACCTAACCGCCGGGGGAAGGACAGAGTTGGTGGTGCGGGACTGCGGTGCGTCACCGGCCTGTCCGCACAGTGCTGCGCGTGCTGTCACACAGTGGCGGGAGTGGTGGCACAGCACAGGGGATGGCCGCACAGTGCCCGGGATGGCCATGCGGCGCCAGAGTTGGAGGAGGAGACGTGGCGCACGCCTGCTCACCACTCGTACATTCTTCGAGGGTGACCCCATGCCCATTCGAGGGTCTCGTTGTAGGGGGAGGACGGGGGCAGGTGGTATAGTGTCTTGGAATGACACCTGCTTGTCCGCACAGGGCCGCGCGGCGCCCGCACAGTGCCGGGGATGACAGCACAGTGGCGGGCCAGGCCGCACCGTGGTGGTGTCAGGTGCTCTGACCGTGTCAGATGAGCGACGTGTGGGAGATTCACCCTTGACTTCGGCGTCCCACCGTGGGGTGGAGTGGAGACGGCTGCCCGCTCGAGGGGCCGGAGCCCCCGAGCGAGGCAGAAATCCGCTCGAGGGGCCGGAGCCCCCGAGCGAGGCGGAGATTCGCTCGAGGGACCGGAGTCCTCAAGCGAGGCGGAAACCCGCTCGAGGGACCGGAGCCCTCGAGCGAGGCGGTCCAGCGGGCCTTCTCAGTGTAGGCCGCCGTTGGGCCGTAGCATCCCGTGGGCCCGTGATGTCCTGTGACCGGGGTTCAGGGAATAGCCCTTGGGCAATTTGCGTTTAACGAGGGTGATTATCTCCTTAGTTAGGGGACCCCTAATGACCGTCCCTGATAGTAGCCCCCGAGCCTTTTCTGGAAAGGGGACCGTTCCGGCAAAGGATGCCGTTCTCGGGTGCTGTGTGCGAGTCTCATCCCCTTTGATTGTGCATGTTTTCCTGTGGGGGCGCGCTAGCGCACCCGTGGGTGTAAGCCCCCGAAGCCCTGCAGGAGTGTGTGCACTCATGTAGGTGTTAAATACGTAGGCTGACGTGGCTCGCCTTGCGTTTGTTTCGGCCGGCCTCAGCGGTATTTCAGCCGGCATCGGCAATCTACGCAGGCGGGGAGGCATTGTGTTGACCCAAGACATTTCGGGTAGGCTGACCGTTTTCGGGGGTGCAACCCTAGGCAGGTTGACGCGGCGATTATTGGGGTGGTCGTGGTGGGAGGAGCCCCCGAGCCCTGGCCCAATCAGGGGCCATCGGGTGAAGACTCTCGGCTTTTGTTGCTACGACCCTCGTTGCCCTTCCGCAGGGTAGAGGAGTGAGGCAAACCGTGCTACCCTCGAGCGGGCGGCGAGCGACGGTTGCCTCGGTGAGCTGTTAGCGGATAGTTCAAGTGGGCGTCCGTGCCCCGTTCGATAGGGGTCGGCTCGTGGTCCGGAGACACGTCCATGTAAGCGCTTGCAAAAGTTGGCCAAGCAGGGCTCGGTCCTGTTCGATAGGGGCCGAGGGCGCGGAAGCACTCCCTCGAGGGGATCCCTCGATTGACTGCCTCTATCTCGGCCTTGAACACGATGTGTGGGGCACCCCCGAACTTCGCATTCGGGGATAGGCTCGATTGCGTGCGCCCTGATTGTTCCTGACTCTGTCGATCTGAGGCGCCTGTTCGAACCCGCCGAGGGTCAGGCCCCGTACCTCTAATCAGTAGGGTGTTTGCGGGGGGCGCTGGGCGCTCCCGTCTTGACAGACCTGTGGCGCTCGCCGATCTGTCATCGAGTCGAGCTTTGAACCACTGATTAGTAATCCCCCGAGTCGTGCCCTCAGCGGGCTGGGCCTCGAGCCACTGATCAGTAGAGTCATGCGGACCTGAGCCCCAGGCTTCTTCGAGTTCGTCCTCGAGGGTATATCGATAGGTCGTGGCCTCGTGGCCTCAACCTGTTTTGGATTGGGGCGCCCGTCGTGCCCCTTCGAGGGATCGGGCCTCGAATCCCCAGTTCGAGGTTACCTGGGGCCTTCCTTACACTAGAAGGAACCCCCCAGGCTTTCGAAATACATCCGCGGGAAAGTTGGCCGTCGCGCCCCGCCAGTCGTGGCTGACCTGGCACGGGGCAGGCGAGGTGGGCGCGCCTTTTCAGGCGACACGGCGTGGGTGACGTGCGACGATGATAAGACAGGACACGACGTCCCTTGGATTACCGTACGGTAATTATGGAGCACGTGCGTGCGCGCATCAGTTTCGGTGCGGTGGGGCCCAGCCGTCAGCGACGAGCGGCACCCACCGCATTAACTGCTGCCGTCTGCTGTGCTTCCGGGCGCTCCGCCCCTTCTTACTCTATAAAAGCAGGGGGCGCGGGGGGAGCTCCTTACCTTTGCCATTCGCATCCGCCCCTTGCTCTTCACCTTCCTCACCGCTGCACGCCCCGTTGCTCCGGGTTCGCTTGCGCTCCGCCGCTCCACCGCTCCGGATTTGCTCACGCTCCGCCGCTCCGCCTCGTCTCTCTGCATCCCCGCCACTTCCGCCATGTCCGCGGTCCGTGTGTTGGAGGCGCATCCGTGGCCCCGGTCGACGGTGGATCGACAGTCCTTGGAGGGGCTGGTCGCCCGCGGTCAGCTGGCGCCGGCCGGCGATGAGGCGAACCCGGGGTGGATCGTCCCGCCGTCGGCGCACCGGCAGCCGGCTCCCCCGCCGGGTTATGTCGTGAGCTTCATGCGGCTACGCGAGCGCGGCTTCAATGTCCTCGCGAGCAAGTTCATGCGGGGGTTGTGCTACCACTACGGGGTGGAGCTCCACAACTTCGCCCCCAACACCATCTCGCAAGCGGCCTCCTTCGTCGCCGTCTGCGAGGGATTCTTAGGAATCCAGGCGCATTGGGAGCTGTGGGTTCATCTCTTCCGCGGCGAGCTCCACACGCTCGCCACGGGGGAGAAGAAGACGCGCCGGGCTGTCCACGCCAGAGGTCTCACGCTCTCGGTGCGCGACTCCCGGAAGGAGCTGTATCTGATGTGCACGATGACGACGAATAACTCCGACTGGGAGAAGGGGTGGTTCTACCTGCGCAACGACGGCGCCGGGCTTCCACCGTACACCAGGAAGGTGCTAACAGAGAGGCCGATCTTGTGGGTGCACGGTGTGTCGCCCGCGTCGAAGCAGAGGAGGCTCGAGCCCCTCACCGTCGCCCTGCACAAACTGGCCAACGCCGGGCTGTCCGTGGCGGCCGTCATCGCCAACTTCCACCTTCGGCAGGTGATCCCTCTCATGGAGAGGGAAGTCCCTATCTTCTAGATGAAGTCCGACGCCGACCCCGTGGCCCTGGCGCACTCTCGATTGCTGGAGGAGCCGCGGTGAACCTCAGGACGGTGCCGCACAGTGATGACGACCTGTGGTCGTTTGCGATGCTCCCGGACACCAACCTGGTGAGACTCGATTCTTTGTTTTTGTCAGTTTTGTCCCCGTGCTCGATCTAACCGCGGTTGCTGGCCGCAGGGAGTGCACGTCGACATCCCCACTTCAGATCTGCCGACGCCGAGGTCGCAGGCTGCCAACCACGCCAGGCAGCAAAGGAAGAAGGGCCTAGCGGCCCAGGCGAGGGAGAAGAAGATACGGAGGCAAGAGCGCCTCGATAGGTACAACGAGGAGTACCTACTGCGGGAGCAGCAGGGTCTCTCCCCCCCGAAGCCGGTAAACACGTCTTCGGACGAGGAGGAGAGCGAGGGGGAGCGAACCATCTCTGACAGGTGGGAGGCCGCGCCGCCCCCATCGCCGGGGGTCGAGGAGGTCCCCGCAGAGCCAACCCTCGGGGCGGATACGGTGCCCCTCGCCGAGGGGGAGCCGTCGAGGGTACCGGCTGGGTCTGGGGCGGCACCCCAGAGCCCTCGAGGAAGCGCAAGCGGTGCATCTCCGGTATAAGGTGAGTCGTACCTCACTCCCCGTGTTCTTGATATCATGAATTGTGTCGCCAATTTTTCTCCCTTCCGTTGTCAGGATGGCGCCTGCTGTCCCCAGCCTTGCACCTGTCAAGGCGCTGAAGGTGGGGGCGCAAGACGCACCGCGTGCGACGAGGCTCCGCTCGGCGAGGACGTCGTGGACGACGGCGGGCACGGCAGCGACGGGCGTGGCGTCGCGAGTTGCGGCCGCGGCAACGGGGCCGCAGCGGCGAGAGGAGGTGGCGGCGGAAGCCCTGCGAGCGGCAATGACCCGTGGTGCCTGCGGGGGTGAGAACAGGCCTGCGCCGTGGGTCGGGGAGCGGAGGGCCGCGGTCCGGCCGGGGCTCCTGCTGATGGTGATTCGGCCCCTGCTGGGGGTCAGGCGATGGCGGCGGCCGCGCCAGCCCCCGGGCCCGCGCCCGAGTGTTGACGGCTATTAAGTACCTAATTTAGGGCCGTCAATCCCTGCATTTTATCATAAGAACTAGGCATCCACTCTAGAATAGGGGTTTAAACTGACAATTTCCACCAGTGGCTATTATGCTAAGTTGAATGCAGGTGATTAACATAAGAAATGAAGAGACAAGACACCCTCATGATCCTAGCAAGTTGAGCTCAGCCAATGAGAGGCTGCATGCAAGCATCCCCTGGATCCATGACATCACCAATCCAAGGAAGGAAGCCTCGGCGAATCAGAAGCTGCCATGCAGACATCACATGGATCCTATGGCTCACCAGGGCGCCTAAACCGCCTCCAAACCACGTGGACACCAAGAACCAACCTTAGGACCCACAGGGCAGCCACCACGCAAAAGGACACCTTAAGAGGGGCCCACAGGGGTCGGCCGACCCCACAGGTTAGCCGAACCGACCTTGTGGTGCCCACTCAGGGGCTTCCACGTGGAGCTCGACCATTGGTGCTAGAGGCCATCCCCGGGGTGTTTGGGTGCTCTCACGCCGGTTGCACAGGCCTATAAATAGGAGGAGAGCGGGGTAAGAAGAGGTGAAGCACACTTGAAGCCATTTCTCACCTTTGCCTCTTTCTCCCTCTCTCATTCTCTCTTGGTGGAGGTGAAACCTCATCCCACCATGAGTGTGTGTATGTGGAGGATCTAGACTAGGTGGTGCTAGGTAGAGAGGAGTGTGTGGATGAGTAGATGTGAGGTGGTGATGATCCGTTCATCATCCATCATCCCCTTGTACCTCGTGAGTGATGCTGTTCTTCATCTAGACTAAAGTGAGTATTTCATTTTTTTCTATTTAGACTAAAGTGGCTCTCATGCATGATTGAGTTGTTCTTGAGTTCTTCATTCGTTCATCATTTAGAGGCTCACGTTCTTCGTGAACGTGCCTCCTCGATCTAGTTGACGAGCAAGTAATTCATGCTTTTGCGTTTGTTCATAAGTTAGAGGCTCGTGTTCTTCACGAACACGACCCTAGATCTTCTGTTATCATCGCATAAGTTTGCATCTCGTTTGTATGATTGCTTGTCTATTAGAATATAGTGAGCTCATGCATATCTGATTTAGACCAAGTATCAATCATATCTCCTTGCGTGAATCGATTCAGTGACGAGTAAGGTCTAGCTCAACCTTGTGAGTTCGTCGCTCCGTAGTTATACGGAGTGCTAGTGTTTCTACGGGACGTCAGACGTAGCCGTGCTATAGTAGTAGTCAGTGGTGTAGACATGGTGTCTAAACTGCTGGTTATCCTTCGAATGCCCTGTATCCCACGGTTTGTCTTGGGGTAGGCCGCGGTAGTGACGGCCGTTGGTCCTCTGAAACCCCTCACGTTCGGATACAGTGTGTAGACGACCCTTTGCCGTGAACCAACTGTTATAGTCAGGAGGGGCCGGTGTCCGAAGCGAGATCTTATCCAAGCTTGTTCCTCTCTAGAGTCGAGAACCTACAGGAGACTTCACATCACTCACCTACCTCAGCAGGGACTGTGTTCCCTTGGATAGTCACTCGTAGAGTCCCCCATACCGTTTCTTGGATTCGATACCCTTAGGAATACTCCTGAGGTGAAGTGCTACAACAGTGTATCCGTGCGCTTGCGGATTCGTTCGTACCCATCAGTATACCCGGGTGATTCTTATACGCTCACGCTATCCCGGCGCCATAGTGGTGACGTTAAGAAATACCAAGAAGCATTTCTGGCGCTGTTGCCGGGGAACGGTTGTCGAGAATCTACGAACCCGACTGTCCTCGTATCTTTTGTTTCTACCTTTACCCCCGCTACCCCAGGAAGGTTATCCTTGTACACACCTTCCGCCCTTTATGAGTGAAACCATGGAATCAACTTTCCGGAGACAACCCGCTCTTCTAACACCTTGTATGGTTCACCCATCTCTCATGAAGCTAGTTGAGGAAAAACCCTTCTCGGGGATGAGTCATGAGAATCCCTATGATCACGTAAGAGACTTTGAGCAATTGTGTTCTACCCAGGGTAAAACCGGGGTAACACAAGATGTTCTTAAGAGGAACCTGTTTCCGTTCTCCCTCTCCGGGGAAGCGAAATCTTGGTACCATTATTTCAGTTGCAACCACCTACGTTGGGACAGTGGCGAATCTAGGAATTCAAGGAAGGGGGGGCTCATTTACCTTCTTCTTCCTTTCTCCTCTCTTTCTCTCCTTCTTCCTTCTCTTTTTCCTCCTCTTCTTCCTCATTCATGGCTAAAATTTTTAGAAAGCTTCAAGGGGACTCAATGGAGTGCTCGGGGGTAGGGGGCTCCAGCCCCCTGCCCCCACGCTGGATCCGTCCCTGGTTGGGAGGAATTAAGAGCATCTTTTTGCACTCGATTCTTTCTGCTAGGGCGTGTCGTTTCCTTAAGAATGACAATCCTCAGTTTGAAACAAAGAGAGAAGGAAACCTTAGGCATGGCATGGCATTGTTTTGCCTCTTTGGTTGAAACGTGCCCGATCCTTGGTCTACCCGACCCAGTGCTCTTGCAGCATTTCCGGTTTGGTTTACGAAGAGATTGTGGCATGACGCTTGATGCCATTTTGGGAGGCGCCTTGGTGCTCTTAGGGCCAGAACAGGGACTGGAAATTCTAGGAGAAATCCGAGATTTCAGCTCCCCACCTGACTCGAGTGACGAGGTGGCCAAACGAGAAAATGTCGAAATGCCTAAGCCAATCTTCGAGAGAGCCCGAGCTTACATGCCAAATTTCTCTGTGCTCTGGTCGAAGATATCACTCCTCACTGGCAGGAATCTATGGGAAAGAGCACTTAGTGCAAATTCTGTCCCTAGATTCCCCTATCGTTTCTTCTCTTAAAACCCGACCTTTGAGACTTAGTCTCGAGGGAAGGAGGAGGGTAGTAGTTGAGGAAGAAGAATCGTTCCTGGCGGGGACGATCACTTCAACCTTGTCCACAACTCTCCAGGAGAGGTCACGATAGAAGTTTCTCGTGCTTCATGTCAAGGCTTAATCCAAAGTGCCGCCACACTAGGGTCATACCAAGACACGAGCCCTGGCGTAATAAAACTTATATCCGGTCTAGCTGAGCAGTCCATCTCACTATCCTAAGCTCAAGCTAAGACCGATGCCGATCAAGTCAAGTGGATGTAAATCCTACTCTTCACTTCTTGACCAGATCGATGCCCTGCGGGAGTGTGGTTACACACCTATCTTTTACACTTCCGTTGGAAGCTTGGGTTAACTTAGGTGTTGTCCCACTTAGGTGAGGGTGAGGTCCTTTGTCAACCCAAGGAGAGGATGAACTAGCAAGTCCGTCACTCTCGACCTTCAGCTCAAATGATCGTTCAACCCATAATCTTTCACTCACTCAATATGGGGTTCGATCATCATTGAGTTCTAGAGGTGAAAGCTTCACTCTTAGAGCACTCTAGGCCTTAGGCCCGGATTTTGTGGTCAACTCCGGCACCTCTATCATCTCTCGTCCGTAGTGCTATAGCCTTGCTAGCTGCACTCCCTTCCTAAAGGTTACCCATCATAGTTCCCTTAGGATGGTTGTGAGGATCATCTCTGTTTTACCATATATACAGCTTGCATCGTACATATGCACTAACTATGCAGGAAAGAAAATGCATTCTATCATAAAAGAAACCTACAAGGAGGACCACAGGGCAGAGTAGGAGGATATTATCAGAGAAAATGGACGATATGAGCAACAGGGCAACAACAAAACTCTTCATCTAGGTATGAGTTCAGGTAAAACCCCAAGTTGAGCTATTAAAGTATAAAGAGGTTAAGTAAAATTGTTTGGAGTGAAAGGCAGTATTATGCCCGAAATTCCTTTCTAGCCATTGCTGAAGCCTCCGACCTTAGTTTTGGTGGGCCACCTGACCCTGAGACCCTGAGCCCCACTAGAGCCCGCACGCCGAAGCTGAGGCCCAGTGGAGCCCAGATGGGCTCGGCCGACCCCCTAGGTCGGCCGACCCACTAGGGCTGCCGCCGCCTTTCGTTTTTCACGTGCGCACTCCTTCGTCCTCCAGAACCCTTCTCTCGCCGCGTGACGGAGTTTTGCATCGCGCAGAGCCTCATCTCCTCTGCTCATCCTCCACAGCAACTCCTCCACCTCTGGTGGTTCCACCACCTCGGCTCGACATTCCGGGAGCCTCCGGAGTGAGAGGCCGTTCGGTCCCTGCTATGCCATCGTCGCCTCCACCAGTCTCGTGGCTTGGGTAGCCTAGGTTCGCTAGCCCAGACAGCACTAGTAGGAAGAGCAGCCGTGCACCTCCAACTTTGAAGGAAACAAATGAAGAATTTGAGTTGGGCAGCAGCTCCACACCACGGGCATCCAGGAAGTCGAGGGAGAAGACTCGGGCGCCCGAGCGATCTCCAAAGACTCCCGCTGCAGCCAGGATGACCCCACTAGTGGAGGAATTAAGCAGGGAGTGTGAGAAGCTGAAGACCATTAGTACGGAGTAGAAGATGGACCTCGCTGAGCTTAGAGATGACCTCCGCGATCTTCGCCGTGGCCTGTGCGCTAAGATGAGGTGCCTCTTCGTGGCCACGGGGCACGAGGACCTCTATGATGCTGAGTAGAGGGTCGTGCCCCGCTTTTATTTCCCTTCATAGGTGCTTAGTTAGGTTTAATTTATTTCCCTTCCACTTATTTTCCTTTATTTCCATCATTTGTGTAAGCACCTATTTCTTCATTATTAGTGAACTTGAATGAATAAATTCTGGCTCCACCGGTCATGTAACCCGGTCGAGTCACTCGTGTGTTAGTTATTTCTATTTTTGCTTTTTGTATCAAAGAACTGCATCCAGGTACAAAATAGTGTGGGGGAGAGTTGCACTCTCCAGACGCAAACACGACGGGTCATTATTGCACCCACACTACGCTCACACAGCGCTTACGATCGACCACACTTAGAGCATCTGAACGGGACATGCATTCGTGAGCATCACAGGAATCCCCGTCTGGTCCACACAAAAACCAGCGCTGGTTTTCATCTCTTTCTCATTTCACCATGATTTCTAAGTTTGTGCACTCATGTTTGATCAATCAACTCAAGAAATCTATGGAAATGTTTTACTCCTTGCCTAGGGTTGACATGCGTAAGTTTTATTCCTCGTTTATATCCTTGAGGCTTGTGAACAATATCATCATAAGGACAACATGCTTATCTAAGTTGTTGACAAGTGAGATATGACTTGATGACATGATCTTAACTCTGTTGGTTCTGACCCTTGGGATAACTTTGTTTTCAAAAAAAATGCTCTTGTAAAGCTCCTCTTTGATATGCCACCGTCCTACCAAAGCCATATGGTGTTTTTAGTTGAAAACCTTATACTCATATGCTGCTTGTTATTACTTTGAGCTTTGTCAAATTCCGTGACCCTTGTGAGAATTCTTCTCATTACTTTCATGGTCAAGATTCATGTGCACGCCACTTTATCTCCCTTGCTATGCTTCTACCCTAGAAGTTAGCATTGTATTATTCATTCCATTCCATGAAAATAAGGCTCCTTATGTGTTGATCTCTTCCCCTAGTTTTTGTTACACAAGAGACATGGCTATCGAAAAAATATATATATGGACACGTGATGGTCCAGTGTTAAGAGAGAGAGAGAGAGAGAGAGAGAGAGAGAGAGAGAGAGAGAAGTATAGAGATAGCCATGCTCTCAAAAGATTTCTTATACAAAAGGGAGAATCATGCAAAAAGGAGTTCCATAATCTAATGGTGATAACTAGTATCCATTCCGAGGCTAGTGTCCACCTCACCATCGACCAACATTCATCATACATGTATGGTAATATCTAGCACCCACTCCGGGCCTAGTATCCACCTTATCATACTCACTGTACCCATACATGTGCACATCTTGATCTGATTGTATGACTTAATTTTCTCTGTGGATCCAGTCTTTGACTTTGCAATATATGTGATGCAAGTATGCCCTATCTTTCACACCTACCCTGAGCTCCAGATACAGCCATTATTAGAAGTAGGGTGAAGAAAGGCAATCTAATACCTTGGTGAGGACATATACACATTAAGGATCCGAGAGAATCAAAGGAGGGCAGAGCAGTTCTTTTTCTTTAAAAAATTATCAGGAAAACCCCAAGTGCTTACCAACAGGTGTTTAAGAGACTCAATTCATGGTCATTCCTCTTATCAACTACCCAAGATGGCATTGTAGCCAATCCACATAGTTCACAAGAGCAAGGTATGACCTAGAATAACTCTTATGTTCGTCTTATACCTTTGGTACAAACCCATGTGATCTTCCCTTTCGCTCGGGACGAGCAAAGGGCAAGTGTGGGGGAGTTGTTGACGGCTGTTAAGTACCTAATTTAGGGTCTTCAATCCCTGCATTTTATCATAAGAACTAAGCATCCACACTAGAATAGGGGTTTAAACTGACAATTTCCACCAGTGGCTATGCTAAGTTGAATGCAGGTGATTAACATAAGAAATGAAGAGAAAAGACACCCTCATGATCCTAGCAAGTTGAGCTCAGCCAATGAGAGGCTACATGCAAGCATCCCCTGGATCTATGACATCACCAATCCAAGGAAGGAAGCCTCGGCGAATCAGAAGCCGCCATGCAGACGTCACATGGATCCTATAGCCCACCAGGGCACCTAAACCGCCTCCAAACCATGTGGACACTGGGAACCGACCTTAGGACCCACAGGGCAGCCACCACGCGAAAGGACACCCTGAGTGGGGCCCACAGGGGGTCGGCCGACCGCACAGGTCGGCCGAACCGACCTTGTGGCGCCCACTCAGGGGCTTCCACGTGGTGCTCGGCCATTGGTCCTAGAGGCCATCCTCGGGGTGTTTGGGTGCTCTCACACCGGTTGCACAGGCCTACAAATAGGAGGAGAGGGGGGTAAGAAGAGGTGAAGCACACTTGAAGCCATTTCTCACCTTTGCCTCTTTCTCCCTCTCTCATTCTCTCTTGGTGGAGGTGAAACCTCATCCCACCATGAGTGTGTGTGTGTGGAGGATCTAGACTAGGTGGTGCTAGGTAGAGAGGAGTGTGTGGATGAGTAGAGGTGAGGTGGTGATGATCTGTTCATCATCCATCATCCCCTTGTACCTCGTGAGCGATGCTGTTCTTCATCTAGACTAAAGTGAGTATTTCATTATTTTCTATTTAGACTAAAGTGGCTCTCATGCATGATTGAGTTGTTCTTGAGTTCTTCATTCGTTCATCATTTAGAGGCTCACATTCTTCGTGAACGTGCCTCCTCGATCTAGTTGACGAGCAAGTAATTCATGCTTTTGCGTTTGTTCATAAGTTAGAGGCTCGTGTTCTTCACGAACACGACCCTAGATCTTCTGTTATCATCGCATAAGTTTGCATCTCGTTTGTATGATTGCCTGTCTATTAGAATATAGTGAGCTCATGCATATCTGATTTAGACCAAGTATCAATCATATCTCCTTGCGCGAATCGATTCAGTGACGAGTAAGGTCTAGCTCAACCTTGCGGGTTCGTCACTCCGTAGTTATACGGAGTGCTATAGTGTTTCTACGGGACGTCAGACGTAGCCGTGCTATAGTAGTAGTCAGCAGTGTAGATGTGGTGTCTAAACTGCTAGTTATCCTTCGAATGCCCTGTATCCCACGGTTTGTCTTGGGGTAGGCCGCGGTAGTGACAGCCGTTGGTCCTCTGAAATCCCCCACGTTCAGATACAGCGTGTAGACGACCCTTTGCTGTGAACCAACTATTATAGTCAGGAGGGGCCAGTGTCCGAAGCGAGATCTTATCCGAGCTTGTTCCTCTCTAGAGTCGAGAACCTACAGGAGACTTCACATCACTCACCTACCTCAGCAGGGACTGTGTTCCCTTGGATAGTCACTCGTAGAGTCCCCCATACCGTTCCTTGGATTCGATCCCCTTGGGAATACTCCTGAGGTGAAGTGCTACAACAGTGTATCCGTGCGCTTGCGGATTCGTTCGCACCCGTCAGTATACCCGGGTGATTCTTATATGCTCACGCTATCCCGGCACCATAGTGGTGACATTAAGAAATACCAACACCGAGGTGTTGGTGGTGCGGTCCGACGACTCCGTGATGTCGCATGTGCCGGCGGCTGGCACTGGGGCGTCGTCGTCCGGTGTCGTGGTCCCAATGTCTGGCACCAGCTTGCCGCAGTGGGAGCAGAGGCTCCGTCTTCTCGGAGTGCCACGAAGCCTCGTGGAGGAGGCGAGATTGGAGAGGGTACTGTGGCAGGAGTTCAGCGCCCTTGGCGCTTCCCTGCTGGCCACCCTGGCTGACGCCCTTCAACTCCACGGGGGCAGATCGCTCCAGGTTTTTCGAGTAAGCGTGCTTGCCCAAGTGCCGCTCGTCTTTCTTCTTTCTTGCTTATACATTCTCTTTCGTTTGATTTTTGTTCTTCATTCTCTCCTTTCTATCTGCAGGAGCTGCATGGCCAGGCGGGCGAGAGGTTCGCTCGCATTGCCGAGCTGAGCTCCGACCTCGACTGGTACCAAACGCAGTACGATACCCTAGACGCGATGGTGGAGGCCCTGCGGACGGACAATAGCTGGCTCGAGTACAACCTCATCCGTATGGAGGATGCACGTAACGACCAGCGGTCCATGGCGGCGCAGAAGGCCAAGGAGGCCGAGGAGATGAAGGTCGCGCTCCAAGGGAAGGAGGAGGTGCTGGTGGCGGTGAATGAGGAGCTGCGGAAGGCGCGCGAGGCACTTGCCGAGGTCCAGGCCGCGCTGGCGCAGAAGGAGACGGCCCTTGTCTAGGCGCGAGCCCAACTCCAGCAGGACCGCGCGACCCTCGAGGGAGCGAGGTCCTAGCAAACCCAGGCTGAACAAAAGACCCAGGAGGTCGAGAAGCTGGGTGCTGCTCTGTAGGAGAAGGCCGAGGCGCTCACCGGGGTGGAGGGCCAGCTCCAGCAGGAACGCGCTGCGCGCGTGGAGTCGCAGACCCAACTCCAGCAAGAGCGTGCGACACTCGAGGATGCCCGGTCCGCCCTTCAGCGCGAGCGCTCAGCACGGGAGGAGGCGCAGTCCCAGCTCTAGCAGGAGCGTGCCACGCTCGAGGAGGCCAGGGCTACGCTCCAGCTTCGGGAGGCGGAAATCGAGCGGCTCACCGGGGTCTTGGTTCAGGAGGGCATCACCGTCGAGGCCCTGAGGACCACCGCCGGGGAGCAGGACGCCTCGATCCTGCAGCTGCGGCAAGAAGCCGGGGCCGCACGTGCAGAGCTCAAGATGGAGAGGAAGCAGACCGAGGGTAAGTCGTAACCCCTGAGTCTTTAGTTGTTGTTGGGGATCGTCAAGATCCGCTCTTGACGCTCCTTTTTCTGTGTCCCAGGGCTGCGGAAGGCTCTGGAGGAGTCCACAACGCAGGCAGAGGCGCTCCAGGCACCCTACACCTTGTCGCAGCAGGAATTCGCGACCCTGGAGCAGGCGGCCCTCAAAGCGTGCCAGAGCATCGACGAGGGCACCGGCTTGTCGGGGAGCTCGCTGGCGAGTCGCCTTCGGGCTCTGAGCGGCGGTGTCGTCCAGCGCGTGAAGGGCGCTCTCCGTCTCGGCGTCCTGAAGACCCTTGGCGTGGTGTCGACGCACTACATCATTGATTTCGCGGCGCTGCCCACAGGGTACGTCGTCGCGGATGGCCTTGACGACGATGGAGCGCAGGACGCCATGGATCAAGCTGACGCTGCTGTTGCCGATGCCGCCGCCGATCTCACCGACGCATTCGAGGAGGACCTCTTCCCGGACGCTGCCCCTGCCGGCCCCCTCGAGCCCTGAAAGTAGCCGGGCGCAGAGGCCCTTAGGTCGTGGCCAAGATTCGAGCCGGGCGGCTCATGTAAATAAACAAACCATCTTTTGAAGTTTGTAACTTAAGTGTGGCTTGTTTTATGTATGCCGTTGCGTCTTTCCTGTCACCTAGGCAGATTTCAGCTGGGATCGATCATTTTCGCGAGTAACTTGAAGGTGAAGTAGTGAGGGGGAAGCCGTATCCTGCTGGAGGCGTAGGTAGTCCCGGGCTCATCCGGCTTTACCTCTTAGCTACTTGCGCCCTGCTTCAATCTGCCTAAGCTTCTGAGGCGCGACACGCTTAGCATTTTCAGAAGAAAAGGTTTTTGCGAAAAAATGGGACCGTTCAGCCCCCCCATAGTAGCCCCTGAGGGGTACTTGGTTTTCAGAGGAAAACCGAGTCTCCCTTGTCTTTATTCACAACCTTAGCGTATATACAACCGACTTGGGTGCCGGATATGTACAAAGCGACTTGGAACTTAAGGGTAAAAGTGACGTAGCTGTTGGATGTTCCAAGCGTTGGTGAAGACTTCGCCCTTCTCGTTTGCGAGCTTGTACATGTCGGGCTTGGACCTCGACGACGATGTATGGCCCTTCCCACGACGACGTGAGTTTGTGGCGTCCCTCCTTCTTCTGTCGAAGTCGGAGTACCAAATCCCCCTTGTTGAGGTCTCGAGGGCGGACCTTGTGCGCTTGATAACGCCGCAGGGATTGTTGGTACTTCTCGGAGTGCAGGACCGCTACGTCGCGGGCCTCGTCGATGCAGTCCAGCACGTCTTCGCGATCTTGTTGGTTCTGCCCCTCCTGGTAGGCTTTGACCCTCGGGACCCGTAGTCCAGATCCGTGGGGAGGACGGCCTCCGTGCTGTAGATCAGGAAGAACGGGGTGAGACTCGTGGCCCTGCTCGGGGTGTTCCTAAGGCTCCAAACGACCGACGGCAACTCTTGAATCTACTTCCAGTCCAACTGGTTGAGCTTGTTGAAGATCCTTGGCTTTAAGCCTTGTAAAATCATGCTATTGGCACGCTCTACTTGGCCGTTAGTCTGTGGATGCGCCACGGCCGACCAATCCACGCGGATGAGGTAGCTGTCGCAGAATTCTAGGAACTTCTTGCCGGTGAATTGAGTGCCGTTGTCCGTTATGATGGAGTTGGGTACCCCAAAGCAGTGCACGATGTCTGTGAAGAACAGCACGGCCAGCTCGGAACAGAGGCTGCTGATGGGGCGGACCTCGATCCATTTCGAGAATTTGTCGATTGCCACCGGTATGTGGGTGTAGCCCCCGGGCGCCTTTCGCAAGGGCCCGACCATGTCCAGTCCCCACACGGCAAAAGGCCACGTGATGGGGATGGTTTGCAGCGCGTGAGCTGGGAGGTGGGTCTTCCGCGCGTAGTACTAGCACCCTTCGCAGGTGCGCACAACCTCGTTGGCGTCGGCGACCACCGTCGGCCAATAGAAGCGCTAGCGGAACGCTTTGCCCACCAGGCTACGCGGAGCGGCATGATGACCGCATTTGCCCGCGTGGACGTCCTGGATCAACTCCCGACCCTCAGGGATGGAGATGCAACGCTGCATGATCCCCGAGGTGCTGCGCTTGTACAGCTCGCCGTCGATGACAACGAAAGACTTAGCCGTCCTGGCGATACGTCTTGCCTCGGTTCGGTCCGGGCGCAGCTCCCCCCGGTCTAACCAGGCGAGGTACTTGTCGCGCCAGTCCCGTGGAGGGGGCGGGAGCTCGTCAATCTCCATCGCCTCGGCCTCGTCCGCCAGGGACCCTTCGAGGTCCGAGGCCTCGAGTTCCCCGTTCGAGGGGTCCTCGTCCATGGGCTCGGTGCCCGTGTGCTTCGAGGGGCCAGCCCCCGAGGCTTTTTCGGAAGCTTCGGCAGGTTTGTTGAGGTCGATAGAGAGCTTGGCGAGGTCGCGGGCAAAGACGTTCGGGGGAACGGTGATCCGCCCCGAAGCAATCTTGGCCAGCTCGTCCGCCTCCTTGTTGTACTTGCGCGCGATGTGGTTGAGCTCGAAGCCAAAGAACTTGTCCTCGAGCTTGCGCACCACGGCGCAGTACGCCTCCATCTTCTCGTCGTGGCAGCTCGCGTTCTTCATCACCTGGTCAATGACCAGCGGAGAGTCTCCCCGAATGTCAAGGCGCTTGATGCCGAGCTCGATGGCGATGCGCAGGCCGCTGAGGAGGGCCTCGTACTCCGCCATGTTGTTTGACACGGGGAAGTGCAAGCGCACCAAGTACCAAATGTGCTCTCCAAGGGGTGAAATGAAGAGCAGGCTCGCGCCCGCACCTGTTTTCATCACTGAACCATCAACGTACATGGTCCAGCACTTAGCTTGAATCTGAGGGGTGGGTAGCTGAACGTCGGTCCATTCAGCCACGAAATCTGCCGAGATCTGCGATTTTATCGCTTTTTGCGGTGCGTAGGTGAGTGCTTCACCCATGAGTTCCACGGACCACTTAGCTATTCTACCCGAGACATCCTGGTTGTGGACAATCTCCCCCAGGGGGAAAGAAGATACCACGGTGACGTGATGGGCCTTGAAGTAGTGCCACAGCTTGCGCCGCGTGAGCACCACTACGTAAAGCAGCTTCTGGATCTAAGGATATCGCGTCTTGGTCTCGGACAACACTTCACTGATATAATAGACTGGCCTCTGCACGGGCAGAGCGTGGCCCTCCTCCGTTCTCTCCACGACGATGACCGCGCTGACCACTTGGGTCGTTGCGGCGACGTAGAGATGAAGGGGCTCACCTTCCTGAGGCGGCGTCAATATCGGAGTGTGGGCGAGTGTTACCTTTAGTTTGTCGAGGGCCTCCTGGGCCCCGGTGGTCTAGGAGAAGCGCTCGCTCTTCCGCAGAAGTCGGTACAGGGGTAAGCCCTTCTCACCGAGACGTGAGATGAAGCGACTCAGAGCCGCGAGGCAGCCCAAGACCCTCTGTACTCCCTTCAGATCGTGTATCGACCCCATCCGCTCGAGGGCTGACACCTTCTCTGGGTTGGGTTCTATGCCTCGCTGGGAGACAATGTAACCCAAGAGCATGCCACGCAGTACCCCGAAGACGCATTTTTCGGGGTTTAGTTTAACCCCGTTTGCCCGGAGGCAATTGAACGCAATGCGCAAATTGTTCACCAGGTCGTCCACTTTCCTGGATTTTACTACGATATCGTCGACGTATGCCTCAATGATCCGCCTGATGTGGTCCCCGAAGACGTGGAGCATACATCGCTGGTATCGTCATGTAGCAAAACATACCAAATGGTGTGATAAAGGAGGTCGCGAGCTGGTCGGACTCCTTCATCTTGATTTGGTGATAACCGGAATACGCATCAAGGAAGCATAGCAACTCACACCCTGCTGTGGAATCAACTATTTGATCGATCCGTGGCAAAGGAAAATGAACTTTGGGACATGCTTTATTTAAACCGGTATAATCTATGCACATCCGCCACTTCCCATTCTTTTTCTTAACTAGTACAAGATTAGCTAGCCACACTGGATGAAATACCTCCTTGATGAATCCGACCTCCAAGAGCTTGCGCAGCTCCTCTCCGATCGCCCGGCGCTTCTCTTTGTCAAATCGTCACAGACGCTGAGATACTAGCTTGGAGTTGGGCAGGATATCAAGTGAGTGCTCGGCGACCTCCCTCGGAATGCCCGGCATGTCCGCGGGACTCCACACAAATATGTCAGTGTTGGCGCGGAGAAAGTCGACGAGCACCACTTCCTATTTCGGGTCGAGGGTGGAGCTGACCCTCAGCACCTTGCCCTCGGGGGCATTGGGGTCGAGGGGTACAGCCTTGGTGTGCTCTGCGGCCTCGAAGCTGCCGGCGTGCTTGTTGGTGGAGTCGAGGGCCTCGTTGGCAAGCTTCTCCAGGTCCGCCATGAGGGCCTCGTCATGCGTGAGCGCCTCGGTGCGCTCAACGCACTCAACGTCGCATTCGAATGCGTGCTCGAACGACGGTCCCACCGTGATGATACCCTTGGGCCCCGGCATCTTGAGCTTCAGGTAGGTATAGTTCGGGACCGTCATGAACTTAGCGTAGCAGGGCCGGCCAAGGATGGCGTGGTACGCTCCCCGAAACCCCACCCCCTCGAAGGTGAGGACCTCCTTGCGGAAGGGTGTGCCAAAGCAGACGGGTAGGTCGATCTGCCTGAGGGGCTGGACTCGCTTGCCCGGTGCAACGCCGTGGAACGGTGACTTGCTGGGCCGCAGCTAGTCCAAGCCAATCCCCATGAGCTCCAGGGTGGAGGAGTACATGATGTTGAGGCTGCTGCCTCCATCCATCAACACCTTGGAGAACCGTGTGTTGCCGATGATGGGGTCGACGACAAGCGGGTACTGTCCCGGATTGGGGATGTGATCCGGGTGGTCTTCGCAGCCAAAGGAGATCGTCTCCTCCGACCAGTCGAGGTACGACGGCACAGCCGGGTGAACGGAGTAGACCTCTCGATGTTCACGCCTACGCTGCCACGACGTCATATCGACCATGGGTCCCCCGAAGATGAAGAACACGTTCTCCACCTCCGGGAAGCCGTCCTTTCCCCCGTCACCCGCATCCTTTTTGGTGTTGTCCTCCTTCGCAGTGATGCGGTTGTAGTACTTCTTGAGCATGTCGCACTGCTCGAGGTGTGAGCGACAGGGGTCTTGTGGTACGGGCAGGGCTTCTTTAGCATCTCGACGAACACTCCGCCTCGAGGGGGGCCTCGAGCCCCCTTGTTGGCGGCGTCGACCATGTTGACTTCCTCGGAGCCCTCACCTTGCTACATGGGCTTCTTGCCCTGGTTCTTCTTACCCTTCTTGCCTTGCTTCTGCTTCTTCGAGGCCTCCTTGGGCTTGCTGCCCTCCGCGGGTGCATCTTCAGCTCGCTTGCCCTTCTTGCCGTCGAAGATCGCCCCCCCGCCTCCTCACCGGAGGCGTAGCTGGTGGCGATGTCGAACAGCTCGCTGACACTGGTGGGAGGGTTCCGCCCCAACTCACACACAAGGTCCCGGCAAGTCGTGCTCTCTAGGAAGGCGTGCACGACCTCGGACTCACCGACGCTTGGAAGCTCGGTGCAGCGCTTGGAGAAGCGGCGGATGAAATCCCTCAAGGACTCACCGGCCTTCTGGGAGCAGCCTCTGAGATCCCAGGAGTTTCCAGGACGCACGTACGTGCCCTGGAAGTTAACTACGAACGTCCTGACCAGGTCATCCCAGTCATGGATTTGGTTCACGGGTAGGTGCTCGAGCCATGTCCGCGCAGAGTCCGCCAGGTATAGTGGCAGGTTGCGGATGATCATGGCGTCGTCGGTAGCGCTGCCCAGCTGGCATGCCAGGCGGTAGTCATTGAGCCACACCCGGGGGTCCGTCTCCCTCGAGTACTTGTTCATGGTCGTCGGCTGGCGAAAGCGCGGGGGAATCGAGGCCGTGCGGATCGCCCGGCCGAACACACGCGTGCCCGGCGGCTCCGGCGACGGGCTCTTGTCCTCCCGGCTATCGTACCGCCCCCCACGCCGGACGTTGTAGCCGTGGGACCCAGCGGCGTCCTGCTTTTTCTTGTTCAGGATGTTGCGGGCGTCGCCGTCGTTGGCCGCGCCACGTGTGTCCCGAATCTTGTCCTTGACAGGAGTCCGCTGGTTGCCTTCGTGGACGGTGGGTGCCCAGTGCGGAGTATGGACCGACGCCTCCGGATCCCGACCACCTCCACCAGTCTTCACACTGGAGTGGTGGCGCATGCGGGAGGTGGAGCTCTCGGCTTGTTGCACCGCTGCTTGCTCGATGAGGGCCTACGCCTCGCGGCGCAGGTTGCGTCCCTGCGGTGTCAACGGCTCGAGCATGGCCCGAATCAAAGTTGCCGCGGCCACGAGCTTCTGACTGGCCCTCACCAAGTTCGGCACCTCGTCTACATCGGCATCGGTGTTGATGCGCTCGCGGGCCACGCGACCCACAATGTGTGCCCCCTGTGTCGAGGGGCCGGCCCTATCTCTCTCGAGCGTGGCCTTCAGCTGCCTCAGCTGCTCGCGTTCCATGTTCAGCTTTGCCTCCAGCTCGCGGAGCTGGGCCATCTGCGCGGCACGCGCCGCGTCGGGTGGCGGTGGTGGTGTCCCCACTGGTGGTGTTACCGCTACAGTGTTGCAGACAGCTGTGTTGCCCACTCCGCCGCCTGCATCTTCGCCTTCGCCGAGGACGACGACGAAGCACTCGCGGGTGGGATCGTGATCCCCCTCGCTGGAGTCGTCGTAGCAGGTAAGGCAGTAGTCCGCTGCAGCCTAGAACCACCTGAAGGCATCGGGGTTCCGAAGTCCGGAGTAGTCCCACCCCGGCCCCCTGTGCCCGCATCTACACTCCTCACTGCCGGAGTCGCGGTAAGACTCACCGGGCGAGGTGGCGATGAGGTTCCGGATCGACGAGAAGTGGTGGTCCGGAAGGTCCTCGTACGCGGCCAGGTTGGTGCTGACCGAGGAAGAATACACCATATCCGCGCTTCGCAACCCGTAAGGGAACTGCGGCCGCGCAGCCATAGTTTCCCCGTTGGGGCACGTCGTCACGTTCGTCGGTGGGGGTGCACCTCCTTGCCTTACGGTGATAGGTGGGAGCTCGCCGGCTTCAACCCCCTGGGGGAAGTCAGCGCCCGCCGCCTGGCGTCGCTCCGTGCGTGCTTGCCGTGAGCGTCTCCCCGAGCGCTTGTGGCGCCGGGGTGGTGGCGGAAACACCGCCGGCATTGGGGCAGCCGCCGTTCCGGGCGGCGCCGCCTTGAGTGCGTCCCTGTTGAGGATACGCATGAGGTAGCCATTGCCGGTGGCTTGGTAGTGGATGCTCCCGAACCAGATCTCGAACTCGGCCGGGAGTGTGTCGGATTCGCCCCAGGCGGACCTCTCCGACGTGCGCTCGGTGATGATCACCATCGAGAAGTCAGGCGGATGATCTCAGCGCCGCCCCTACCTGGCGCGCCAACTGTCAGTGTCCGAATTAGCACCGGCACCAACTAGTGATTTGCGCTGAGATCAGCTCCTCGATGGGCGGTGCTTGCTAAGGTGACGCGGGGCTTATCCTAGTTCCGGCCACGCGGCCGTACGTCCAGCAGGGTGTGCTTTCGCACTTGTATTAGCTTGCACCGATGGTGTCTGCAGAGGGGGCTACAAGCACGGTGGGAGAGGAGGAAATTCTCCCAAGTCCCGACTAATGTGATTGAGGCAGGTGCCAATATCTAGAACGGGGTGGTGTGTTGTGTGCGGGTGGTTGAGCGTCATCCCCGCGTAGGGGGCTCTGCCTCTCCCTTTTATAGGCTAAGGGAGGGCAACTACAATGACGGCAGCCAGCATAGTGGTTGCGTACTAACAGGTATGGTGCCGGCGGTCTTGTCCCGCACGTCATGGTTCCTGGCGCGAGTTGGCGGCGCCCTCCGGCTTCTGCGGGCGGCGTGGTGGCCACTGTGACCTGTCCTGTTTTGACTTCGAGGGGCTGCCCCTGCAGAATCGAGGACCTAACCGCCAGGGGAAGGACGGAGTTGGTGGTGCGGGACTGCGGCGTGTCACCGGCCTGTCCGCACAGTGCTGCGCGTGCTGTCGCACAGTGGCGGGAGTGGTGGCACAACGCCGGGGATGGCCGCACAGTGCCCGGGATGGCCATGCGGCGCCGGAGTTGGAGGAGGGGACGTGGCGCACGCCGCCCGTACGGCGGCGTCAGTCGGGGCGCACGCCCGCTCACCGCCCGTACATTCTTCGAGGGTGACCCCATGCCCGTTCGAGGGTCTCGTTGCAGGGGGGGGACGGGGGCAGGTGGTATAGTGTCTTGGAATGACACCTGCTTGTCCGCACAGGGCCGCGCGGCGCTCGCACAGTGCCGAGGATGGCGGTGTCAGGCGCTCTGACCGTGTCAGATGCGCGGCGTGTGGGAGATTCACCCTTGACTTCGGCATCTCGCCGTGGGGCCGGGCATTGAATGCCGCTGTCGGGTGGAGTGGAGACGGCTGCCCGCTCGAGGGGCCGGAGCCCCCGGGCGAGGCGGAGATCCGCTCGAGGGACCGAAGTCCTCGAGCGAGGCGAAAACCCGCTCGAGGGACCGGAGCCCTCGAGCGAGGCGATCCAGTGGGCCTTCTCGGTGTAGGCCGTCGTTGGGCCGTAACAGGCCGTGGGCCCGTGATGTCCTGTGACCGAGGTTCAGGGAATAGCCCTTGGGCAATTTGCGTTTAACGAGGGTGATTATCCCCTTAGTTAGGGGACCCCTAATGACCATCCCCGACAAGTTTCACGAAGACCAATGCTAACATAAAGTGAATGATGACAATGAGAGGGATAGAAAATGCAAATGCAAAGAGTTAGCACAAACAAACATTAGCAAGGTTTGAAAGATTTTCCGAAAATAATCAACCAAACAAACTAACAAAGTTTAAAGGGTAGGTTATGGGTATCTTATATTTTTGGCTCAAATAAGAATTTTGAAGAGAGGCAGACACGCATAGAAATTCTATCTAAGGTGGTGTTAAGGGCCTTTTTATGAAAAACAAACCTATGGTTTTAGGAAGGCTAAAGGTGTGAAAGATTTTCTCATAGGAGGGCTAGTCAAAGTTTTTAGTTAGCACAAGGGATAGAGGTGGGCTTGGCCAACTAGAATGGTGCGATCCAATCAACACAAGTCAACCCTACCCTTGTTGGCTACGGGTTTTTGGTGGGGCTATGGGAAGGCTTAGGTTGGTTGGACAAAAAGTTAGATCAAAACAAAACATGCAATGCAATATGATGTGGATGAACAAAATGACATGATATGGTCGTTGTCTAAAACAAATGTAAGAGTTAGCCTAAATTAACCAGCCACAAGGTTAGAATTAAAGGATGGTGACAACTTCATATTTCTCTCTAAAAAGACACAAAAGAAAAAGAACCTAAACACTGATAGGTACACAAAAGGGTCTACAAGTTTTCCAAGATCAAGAACAAAGTGCTCCCTCAATAAAAATTAAATCAAACAACATGGTGTTGTGGTATTTATTAGAGCAATGGTACAATGTTACTTGATGTTTCGGTTTAAGATCATAATGTAGACGATCATATTATATATATATAAACATAAACAAAAGAAAACGGGTTGCCTCCCGCAAAGCGCTTCATTTAAAGTCATAAAGCTCGACTTTCTTAGTACCTCCTCGTGGTCGCGAAGCCATGGTCCTTCATGTAAGACTTGAAGATGTCCATGCAGTTTTGATCCACTCTTCATGCTTGACACGATCATTTTACTTGATGAGAGGCTCGCCCGATCTTTGGGGCATAGCTTTTCTCCTCTTGATTCAAACTTCATGCCATACATGGTTAGTGAAACTCGGGTTTTCTCCCGACATTTGCTCTTTTAAAGTCATTAGCTTGACTAAGCACAAAGCAAGTCCAAGATTTGCAAAGTGTGAAACAAACATATGCAACCATAACCACAATTTAAAATTGGTAAACAAAGAAAATTGTGATTAAAAGTAGCTTAATTTTCTTGCTCAGCGCTAAACTCTCATTAGGCAAAGGTTCATAGGCATGTAATCAACAAAGTTAAAGCACAACATAGCCACTTTATCAATCTCAAGAAGTTCTAGCCTATCAAGGGTGCAAGGCATAGAATCAAAACATACTATTGGATATGAACATGAATACATCAAAAGAAAGATATCATATACAAAAGTACCTTGAGAGTTTAATGTGTACCTTAGCCTTCGAGCTTTTCACATGAGTAATCATCCGGAGTTGAAAGCGAACAATCCTTGATGATCGAAGGTGGCCCACGTAGACTTTTCTCAATTCCTTCCTTTGTGCCACATGTCGTCAAGGTTGCTTTGTGTAGGATCACTCCTCTTAACTTGTGGGCTCACACATCTTGGTTGTGTAAATGTAGCTCCATGATCCTTCGTGTGAGAGCCCAAAACATCCACGCCATTGGATGTCGTCCTTTGTGTGTAATCCTTTGTGGTCTTCTTCAAACATCTTCTTGCATCGGATGTTGCCAACTTGTGCCTTCATTTGCTAATGCTCCAGGGGTCTTTGTTTTGTTCCAAGCCTCTAAATTTCTTCATGTGTGGTCTAATGGAAGCTCCTCGTTGTTGTCGTCCTCATCTTCACCATCTTGTTCTCATCGTATTGCTGCTGCCTCTTCTTCATGGATTTCCCCCTGTATACATAACAGAACATATACCAAAATATAATTCTATCGAAAAATTTATAAAATTACCTTTCCAACGGGTACTCATTCATCTTAATCGGAGTCCATATGAGGGAGTTATGGCTGTTTCACTTCAGTTTTGCTTGTTGTCCAGAAATTTTCAGGACGTGCAACCATCGGTGATTCGGCCATATCCGCTTGTAGGAACCTCCGATCGACTTGATTCTCGACTCATTGGAAGCATAACTTCGCGGGGCTTCTAAATATCCAAAGATATCCTATTGTTCTTCTCATGAGGCTGTGCAAAACTTGATGCGAACAGAAACTTCGAAGATGTTGAAGAGCTTGATCTTGTGATCTCGGGGGCATCGTGATCGCATCCAATACCTATTGCTCGAACAAACAAATCTCCACAAAACATTAGTCTTAAAATTTTAATTGACACGTTGTCTTACCTTGTTCGCGTGCTCTTGTGTAGGGTGTGGGCTCGATAGCGGATGATGGGCCACTAACAAAAGTTAGCACCTACCACTAAAGAGCGAATCTTCATGTTGTAATCATCTTGTTGGGGTGTGTACGTAGAGAACTCATCGAACGTCTAGTGTCTAGCTTTTCACCTGCTTTCAAGGACACAAACAAGAAAACAAGTGTATATGCAATAATAAAAATTAGGGTTAGTCAAATAGAAAGGTAGATCACCCAAGGGTTCGAGTTGCCGATCCCCGGCAACGGCGCCAGAAAAAGGGCTTGTTGACGGTTCAAAACTGTGTTGAAGTTCACCGCAAGCGTACGGGTGACTTGATGCCTTTTTCACCAAGGAGGGTCCCCCAAGATTTGTCAATCTAAGGATCGGAAGCAAACCACTAAGGTTCTCTTCCTAATCTATCGAACTAACCTAACATTAAGCGTTGATTGCATATGAGATAAACCTAATAGATTTGTGAGTGAAGTGTAAAGGTTGATCACATCCATAACATAGGCAACATAAAGGAACAAGCAAGGATAACTAAGGCCTATATCTTCTAGTTGTAGTTCTAACCGAAAGAAAGTGCAACAAGCATCTCATTTAAAAGTAATCTTTAAACTACTACCCTCCGGTCAAACCCTCTAAGGCACCCATCGTACACGTGATCGACATCCTGTCACGATGCCCCGTTTCTTGTATAGGTAAACCTAAGAGCACGCTCATAGGGAGCGTGTCGTACTCCTTGGTAGATCCGGTATGAACCCCTAGCCCCCATGGCTATGAGATCACCCCGAGCAATCTATGTTAACGGTAGATTGAAATAAAGCAAACCCAAAAAAGCACAAGATCATAAAAGGAGGAATCGAGTCGCTAAAGATCGGATGACATGAAGTACTTTACTCGCATAGTAGATGCGTTTAAGTCATCGCCACCGAATACATACCATCAAAGACCTCAACTAGCTCTAGAACTCTGCCATGGCACAACCACGCAGGGCGGCCATGGCGGCTAGGGTTGGCCTAGGCCATCCCCTAGACAACTTCGAGGACTCCGCCGCCGTCGTCTCCCTCCGGTGTTCACTTCTAGGTTTCGCCGAGTTCTGATGAATGGATCGGATTCGACCCCTCACTTGGACATCCAAGGGGTTGTATTTATGCCCTTGGGAGCCTTGGGGCGTGCTCCCCCTTTCCTTGCATGAGATCTTGCTTAGGAGTTAAGCAAACTTGGTTTCCATAAAATCGGCCTCGCCCAGATTTTCCTGATTCGCAGCCATTTCTTTCTGACACCATATCTCCCACGTCCGGACTCCAAATAATGCAAATTCGGTGTCTAGATTGTGTGCCACGAAATTATATCCAACTTTGGTATTCATTGCTTTCCTTGGAAACGAAGATAAGATTCCCAAAACGACATCGGAAGATAATCTGTCTGATTTCAGACTTATCTGCGCAGCAGGTATTTCGGAGGCCATATCTCCTAGCTCTTTGACCCGAATTGGGCTTTCCATATGTCCAAATCGAAGGTCTCGTCGAGGACCACAACTTTGGTATTTAAACTTTTGCCATTAGAGGCCGTTTATGTCTCCGAATCTGCACCGAAAGATCATGCTGTTCTGGGCTGCGCGAATATGTCTTGGGCTGAGTTGCTCTCGTGGGTAAACCTCCAAGTCTCAAGGGCCTGGGCCCTCTAGCCCACTTCAGACCCACCATCCTTCACATGGCTTTTCTTGCAATTTTGACATTTTGCATCTTTGCATATTTTTGGACGTCATTATCCCCGCGATCAAGATAAGGGGTCTTGTCGCATGAACTCCCGCATCTTCTGTTTAGGTTCTTGGAGTTTCACGGCTTCATGCTTTGGTCCTCGGGTCATTTGGAGTCATGTTCACTTCGTGTATTGACTTGTGCCGGGCTTCATGATCTTCTCTTAAAGTGCTCAATGAACTCTTCCCGGAAGTCCTCATTAAGGCGCTTAAATCCTGCGTAAACAACATACTCCAAAAACCACATGCAAGTATAGAATTCCAAATGGGCCGGGCACGATTGGTGGCACGAGGTATGACCCTAAAAAGCACGGCCCTAGCCCGGCCCTAGGCACGATACATAGGGCTTCCCGGCCCGACAGCCTTTTAGTGCCTGGGCCGCTACCTCGGCACGTCGGGCCGGCCCGATACACTGCCCGATACGGGCGGCACGAAGGCGGCCCAGCCTCAGGCACGAAGGCGGCCCGGCCTGCTAGGAGCCCATATTACTTCTAGTATATAAACTACTCACTTCATCCCTTAACCTTAATTTCTCCCCTCCTCCTTCCCACCTCCCCGAGCAGGTGCGCCGCCTGCATCCGCTACGGCAGTGGGGCAAGGCGGGCGCCCCCTCTCGATCCAGCGATCCCGCTGCCGGCTACCCCACGCGGCCACGCCGCCACACCTTCCTGCTCCTCCTCCTCCAACCGCTGCCGCCGCCGCCTGACTGCCCCTCCCTCCAGCACCACCGTCGCCACCCCGACTGCCCCTCTGGCCCTCTCCAGCGGAGCTCGACGCGGCCCTACGGCAGACGAGCGGAGGTCACCTATCCACGATGGATCTCGCAAGTCGCCCTCTCCACGGCGGATCTCGCGGCAGCCCGGCAGCGGAGGTCGCCCTCCCACGGTGGATGTCGCGGCGGCTTGGCAGTGGAGGTCTCCCTCCTCTGACTGATCTCGCGGCCGCTTAGCGGCTGAGGTCCCCCTCCCCATGGCGGAGCTCGCCGCGGCCCGGCGGCGGAGGTTTGCTTCGTGCCTGGCACGAGCCCGACGGCACGAAAAAAGGGCCTTCGGGCCGTGCTTCGGCGCCCTCACAGGCACAGTGGCACGGCACGACACGGCACTAAAATGCCACCGTGCCTGATAGGGCCGGGCCGCTTAGGGCCGGGCCATTTAGGGCTAGGGCCAGGCGGCCCGTTTGGAATTCTATACATGCAAGTGTGAACTTATTACATCATTAGTATGCCTAGTGGCGGGTTAGTTATAATTCGAAGCTCAAACCAAAGTGTAACAAGTGCTCTTGGTTGACGGAAATCGACCGTCAACAGCCGGCCACCGGTCAGTAAGAAAAACCCTACTCTCGACAAGGTGTTAAATAAGGCAGGGCACATGGTGCAAGTTACAGTGGTAGTGGTTTTAAGTTCAATGAGGAAGATGATGAAGCCTGAAAGATCGCAAAGAAGGCTCAGGCAAGGGAAAATAGATACGGTGAAAAGAAGTCAGATTCAGATTTCGATGACATGGCAGCACAAGCTCCTGCCAAAGCTCATGTAGTTGCTGCTTTGGTTGCAAACAAGGCTGCTAGTAGTGCTAATCAACAAGTACCAGGAACTGCAGCAGTCCCCTTGATTCCTTTATCTCTGGCACTTAACAAACTCTAGTAATGAGCAAACATGCATAAACTAAGAGTAAGAAATTTGTCTTGATTGCTTCCAGGAAGCACGTAGACTCCACTTTTTATTCTTGTATCAAGTTGATGTCCTGTCAAAATGAACAAAGCCTAATTGAAATATGATTACGCATGACAAAACTGAGCTATGCAAATTATTAGTAACACCATTACTTCTACGATATAAGTATACAAAAAATTACCATTATGACTGTTCGTAACGCTTACTCATTGCAACAAATGAGGGGCGAGTGGCTAGTGCGATTAGATGAGATAACTTATAACTGCAATAACATGAACTGGAACAAAGAAATTAAAGCAGGATGTGCTCATATATGTTGTGTTGATCACCCAAGTCCCAAAATTAATTTACAGGAACGAGCCAGAGGACTGTCTTTTACACCAAGCCTGCCCAAATGAATTTCTGTTGATGTCAGTGGCACTTGCAGTTGCAGAATCTGTACAGAAGAAGACAGGTACTATATCACCTAGCAATTTGTCGAGCACGTTGCAGGCAGCAGAGGCAACATCGTCTGTCGCTACTGTGGCTTTGGAGCAGTGGCGGAGTTCACGAGTTTGGACGCCTAGGGCCAACGAATTTCCAGCTTCAGTTCGTCACGAGGAGCTCCATAATAAATTAAGAGGATGTGCAGATTTGTGCAAAATTAGAGCAATCAGCAACTGCAGAGAGAGAAAGAGATAGCAGCAGCCAGGAGCAGCTGCCGGAGATTCACCGGCGGGCCCGTGGCCGGCCACGCCACGCAGGGAAAGCTTCCCCTCCCATTTCCTGCCTTCTTACCCGGCCGAAACAGAGCAGGCAACGCAGCTTCTGTTCACCAACCAAATTCGCCAATTCCATCCCATCTCCGCCCGATTCCTCTCACCCCCGAAACCACCGTCTCCTCATCTCCATCCCAGACCAATCCCAAGGTGCAGCCGACCTCCACAGCGACGGGAATCGCGGATCTCGTGGCCGCCGGTCGCCCCAGCTCCATGGATGGCTTGGAAGAGCTCGAGACGGAGAGACGGAGATCAGTGACAGGGAGAGGTGTTCTGTGGCCTGGCGCAGGAGGAGAGGGAGGGCGACCGACGACTGACGCAGGGGGAGGGAAGACACGCCTCGCTCCCTCTGCCTGGGGAGCTGCTCGTCGGCTGGGGAGAGTGGGAGACGACGGGCCCGGCCACGCGCATGACTGCGTGAGCATAGGCAGTAGGGAGGGGGCAGGGGATGGCACCGGAGAGAGAGGTGGGAAGGGATGCGCCGGAGGTGGGAGAGCTGGAGCAGCCGGCGGAGTGAGGGGGTGGTGGTCGGCGCAGGGGGTGGAAGGAGCGAGAGAGAGAAAATGGAACTCGGAAGCGCGAGGGAGAGAAGCAGTCGCAGGTCTGTTTGTTGGCCTGTTTGGTGATTTTCTGGGCCGCAGATGAACTTGGGCTGGCCGATAACAGGGCCTCTCTACAAGAATGTTTGCTGGACCATGAAAACTACAGGGGGTATAAAAGAATTTTCGGCCCACGCCTAGGGCCATGGCCCTAGTGGCCTTAGGCCCAGCTCCGCCCCTGCCTTGGAGGGATAGTGCATGGACAGGATTTTGTGGCTGCCTGGAGCTGCTGGTTGAACCATCATTGCATTGATTCACATCCATTTGAGCTGCTATTCCAGCTCACCTTTTTTTAGTTTTAGGGCCATGGCCGCAGCCTTTAATAAAAGACAACAGTATCATTTTACAATCCAAGACCATGAGCACTCGAAAGGATACAAGAGCAACCGCCACACTCACACCTGAGACTGTCTCCAGCAGCTGTTGGATCACCTGCCGCATCCCCAAAATGAAGGGAAACGGTACTGTAGCGCCACCAGCGGGTGCTGGATCTCTTCCCTCATTTTGCGGTCGCAGCTTTCTCCACCCCCATCACTCCCGTCCCAACCGTCTCCTCCACCCCGTGCTCACGGCTCCACCCCCGTCTCCTCCACCATGCCGCTTCGCCCGTCTCCTCCACCCCCGCCGACCGCTGGTGGCATCCCTCTCCCCCACTACCCCTGCCGCGCGGCCTCCTCCACCTCCACCGGATCTGCTCCCCACCTCAGCCGCGGATCCGCTCCCCACCTCTGCAGGGCGGCGCGGCCGCCGGATCCGCTCGCCACCTCTCCAGGGCGGCGCAGCCGCCGGATCCGCTCCCCACCTCGGTCGCCAAAACCGCTTTCCATCTTCCTCCCTCCTGCTCTGCTCCGCCCATCGCTCTGTGGAGGTGTTGCGGCCCCTTCACCTCCTCCCCACCACCTCGGTGCAGATCAGGTGGCAAAGCCGGCGCAGAGGCGGAGCTCGCCGCCTGGAGCCACCACCTCCACCTCATGCTTCATCCCGCCCGCATTGACGACCTCCGTGGAGGGGCAGCGGAGTGCCCCGGTGCGGCGGTGGCCGTGGCCGCACCGCGGGCGGTCTCAATCTCCTCGAGCCCGCCGGAGGAGCAAGGAGGGACGTCGACCTGCAGCGGCAACTCCTTCTCTGCCTCCGGGTCTCCATCATGTGCCTTCCCTCCGCTCGGGGACGATGATCCTGTGCAGCAGCAATGCAGGATCTTGGGCGACACGACCACCTCTCCCTCTCCCCTTCCTCCACCCCACCGGCCACCTCCAAGATGACACGGGAGCCAACTGCCGCGGTGGATGCGCGAGGGATGCACATCCACCGCTGGAAGCCGCTCTATTTCTCTCTGATGTGCGGAAACCGGCCTTTTGCACACGAGATGGGGATTCATTACTGGAGACAATTTGATACCCTTGCTCAGAGGGTAGAACTTACGCCGAAACTCCAAATTCCAAAAGAAACAACTCTATCAAGGACTCTAGAAAGAAACAAACTCGTCGCGCACACACTTCAACAGCTAGATCTTGTATCAAAAAGGGTCTTCAGGAAGCATCCCCCTTCAGGCCTCGACACCTTCTCTTTGGCCCAACACCATCTCTATTTCAAGCAGCTGCTCAATTCATTTCTTCATGCACATTGGTTCATCATTGAACATCAGTTCAGAATCGCTTCTGGACTTCTTACCAAGCATCAGATCTTTGAGACGTAGGTACTCAGCTCCAGTTTTTTGCTGGCTGGGCACATAATTAACCAATTCTGTGCAGCCCCACTACCTTCAATAGGATCTACTCCATGTTCCTCCACGAAGTATTATGAAAGCACATATTATCTCTTAGCTTCCACACACCCCAAAGGGCTGCTAAATTGATAATGTGAACATGAGCAAATGTTTTACTACTTAACCAAGAGACACCAACATTCTTAAAAGAATTGCCCATCTCCCTTCCCACTACAGTGAAGATTATTCCCCACATTTTGTTGGTCACCACACACTCAGAGAATAAGTGTTGGCCAGATTCTAAATCATCACAGAACAAGCACTATTTGTTTTCCACCTGCTACCTTTTAGCTAGATTATACCTAGTCAACACCTTGTTTTTGAACAATAGCCATAAAAAAATTGCACCCTAGGGGGAATATGCAAGCTCCAAATGTTTGGGATGTGAATAGGAACAACATCTCTAAAGTTAATCACTCTATATAGAGATTGTGAGGTATATATGCCATTAGAGGAGAACTTCCACACCAATGCATCCTAATCCTCATTGTATATGATAATAGAAGCTAATTGGATAACTTCTAGCCAGATCCAATACAGCCTACCATCCACTGTTCTTCTGAAAGTGCATTTTAGGTTTTGACCATCCCACAAATCTCTAATAGTACAGGTTTTCTCATTCACAATTGTATATAAGTCCCAGAATTGAATGGCTAAGCTAGAAGAGCCTAGCCAATTACCTTCCTAGAACTTATTCTTCCTACCATCTCCTACCTTCCATCTATAACCTATCTTGGCAGCTTTAGCAGCCCAAGCAAAGCCCTTGAAAAATTGGGAGCTATTTGCATCATTAGCATAGAAAATATTTGGGTTCTCGGTCCTAAATTTTAAATATATAAGCTCTTTCCACAGCTTCCCCTCATCAACTTGGTATCTTTTAACCCAAGAGCCTAGCAAGCATATATTTAAATCCTTGATACTTGGCACTCCTAGACCTCCAAAATCCTTCAACATACTGACGGTTTCCCAATTGGCCAGGTGGTATTTGTGATTCCCTTCTAAGTTATTCCATAAACTGTTAGCTAGATGGGAATTCAACAGCTCCATGGCCCATTTAGGAAATTTAATGAATGACAACAAGTAGACAGGGATACTAGATAGGTTTTGATCAGAGTGACTCTGGCTGCACAAGAGAGTAATTTCCCTCTCTAACTGTCTATTTTCTTCATGATCTTATCTACCAAAGGTTGTAGGTCTTCTCTTCTAAGTTTGTCAAAGTGCAAAGGTATCCCTAAATATTTGATTGGAAAGGATCCAATTGGGCACCCAAAAATGTGTGGAGCAACATGGATCTGTTCTTCACTAAGGTTGAGAGGAACTAATTCACTTTTGTGGTAGTTAATCCTCATCCCCGAAAGTTTCTCAAACCAAACTAGACTACATTTCAGATTCCTCAGCTTTTGTTCATCAGGATTTGAGAACAAGATAGTGTCATCAGTGTATTGCAAGGACATAACTCCTCCTTCTCGAAAGTTTGCCATTAATTCTCTAACTAGCCCTCCTTTCTCTGCTTTAATCAGCATTGAAAGTGCATCTAGGTCTCTAAGTGGATTTTAGTGAATTGAATGACAAAGCGATTAAAGGACTAACTTGGTTGCTAAAGTTTGTGAGCAAGATTTAATTGTAATATTCATCAATGTATTTCTGGTTCACTCAATTGGATGAATATATGTGGCTCACATCATTGAAGGCAATCAACTGTATGATCCCGTATTGCAAATGTTGATAAGTCACAAGCTAAATTGAAGAAAATATTGGAGTTGATTTCAAGGTTGATTTACAAGATCACTAATATATGTGATAGCTTGGGTACAAATGAAAGGGATCATTTTGTGAGAAATGATTTTTTTTGCACCAAAATACTTTGCAATGTTTCATATGAATACTTTAAGGAACATGTGGATATTTCTAAGATAATGGTTCTACAATTGGAAACTTGCAAGTCATGGATATAAGAAATGGTGTTTCAAAATAATCAATGCAAGGCTTTATGTGGTGATTACAAAAGGGTACAAGGATGAGTATATATTTGATAATCCTCAATGGGAAGCTTGCATATTCGTTGTTAATCAAGAACAAGCATTTGAAGTGGTATTCAAATAAATATTAATTGTAGATGAAGCAAAGCCAAACTCAACATGGCTTGAGTAAGTGATGAAGAGATCAACCGAGATGACTAGGGTGAGGTACTAAGCATCTGTGGTGTTTTGCTAAGGTAAAGTAACTAGTATCCGTGGGGTCTTGAAGAATCATACTCATGCCTTAACCAAGGGAAGCAATGCCACTCATCTATGTTTTATGGTTGGCAATATGGGGTGACTTAAAGATTCAAGTGTGCACTCTTATGCTTAATGGATGAATCTTAAGTCACTAGCTCAAGTATGGATGTGCTCATGAAGATAGCAATGTTGGAAGCCCTCAAGTGAAAATTGTGCAAGTATGTCAAGATTGAAGATCTACAAGCTCAAGTGGTTGACTTAGTTTTTATTTTTAATCTTGAGTATAGGAATGTCGCACTATCAAGTGGGATGCAACATTAGCTTTATGACCAAGTCAAAAGTGCTCCTAGAAAACCTTTGTGAGAAATAGCCTTGAGTGACTTAGAGTGTGCTAACAGTCCCTTCTAACCTAACCTAAGCCACTTCATCTCTTTGGTGAAGTGTTGGAGTAAAAAGTAAGGTTTTGGGACTGACTCGGCCTAGATTAGTCTGACCGGTCAAGGGGACCGGTCTGACCAGTCACCCTGGCCAACGACTAGTTTTTCAAACACTGGTCTGACCGGTGTGGGGCACCGGTCTGACCGGTGTGCCTTGTGAGCTAACAACTAGTTTTCTTGGAGTGGGGTATTTATACCCCAAGTCCTCTTCAGTGGAGGGTTGTTGTTCTTGGTGACTTTGCCGAGCTTCTAAGCCTTTCTTTGACAAGCCAAAATCCTGTGTGGCTCTCCCCAACCATCTTTTTGTGAGATTTGTGAGATTCAAGCTCTATCCTTGAGTTGGGTTGAGAGAGTAATCTTGAGTGATTCTTTGTGAGCTAACAAGAGCATTCCATAGCGTGAGCACTTGATTCGCATCTACAAGCCATTGAAGCATTTGTTACTCTTGGAGGTTTGCCTCCTAGATGGCTAGGCGTCACCGGCTAGCTCCCAAGTTGTAGTGAGCAGTGGCAAGTTTGTGAGGGTTGTGATCTTGCCTCTTCGTGAAAAATATCGTCTTAGTGGAATCGAGGAAAGTGGTTGAAAGAGACCCGACTTGTTGTGGGAGAGAGTTTGTGGAAAACTCGAATCCCTTACAAGCTCCTCAATAGAGACGTGGTTTTCCTTAGTGGGAGTGAACTTAACGAAAACAAATCTTTGTGTCTCTTGTGGTTTGCCTCTCTAAGTTGTTTTTCTAGCATAATTGATTTGCATCCGCATCGATCTACTTGGGTGTGCTCTTTGTGTGTGCAGGGATCATTAACCTGCTTGTCATCATCTACCAATGCCACTCTACTAGTTTTGTTGGTGCTAGAAGTCAAGAGGAACTCGAGCTATTTTTGCAGGTTCTCTACGTGTCACCAGTCTGACCGGTGAGGGGAACCGGTCTGACCGGTGCCCTCTGCACAGGAGAGCCAGGACAGGTCTGGCCGGTCTACCCCACTGGTCTGACCGGTGGTGCCTGGCAGTTCAAGTTTTTGGGAAAAGTTTTATTTGGTCATCTCACCTATTCACCCCCCCTCTAGGTGACATCAAGATCCTTTAAAGCATTCTAGTTAGTGCATCTCCTACCAAGTTGAATAAAAGAGGGGAGATAGGGTCCCCCTGTATCAAACCTTTCCCAGGTTTGAAGTAGGAGCTCTCCTTCCCATTCAAATTAACTCCAACTGAACCTCCTTTCACTATACATTTCATCCACATGATCCATCTTTCACTAAAGCCTCTTGAGGTTAGGACCTCAAAAAGGAAATCCTAGCTTACCCTATCATAAGCCTTCTCATAATCAAGCTTTAGGATTACTCCAGCTTCTTTACTTCTGTTCCCCTCATGGACTGACTCATGAGCTATCACCACACTCTCTAGAATATACCTTCCTTTGATGAAGGCACTCTGGTTGGATGAGATCAATCTCTGAGATACATTTCCTAGCCGACCCGTTATAACCTTAGAGAAAATTTTGAAGCTACAATTTATAAGACTTATAGGTCTGAAAAGCCTCATTTCTCTAGCATCATCTACCTTAGGAATGAGGGTTAATATTGCAAAGTTAAGTCTATACAAGTCTAGTTTACCCCTATGGAATGCCTCAAACAGGCTAACTATGTCATCCTTTAGAACATCCCAGAATTTCTGATAGAAGATAAAAGGAATCCCATCAGGTACAGGGGCCCCATTAGAGTAACTACTAAAGATTGCCTCCCTTATTTCTTTTTTCAGTAAAGGAGGCACTAAGTGTTGACGGCTATTAAGTGCTACTTTTATGCCGCTAACTCCTGCATAAAATGAATGAAAAGTGATCATCAACACTAGAATAGGGCTTTATATTGACAAGTTCCACAAGTGTTGGTGTTTCTAGCTTTTGTTGCAGGATGCATCGGAATACGTGATAAATGATACAATTGAGAGCAAGTGATCCAATGGCTTATATAGGACGTCATCCAAAACAACCTCATATGCCAATTTGGACTGCACCATTGCAACGGGCTCGTCGAGATGATCAAAATGGATATATCATTCTGAGTTCGGATGAAAGAGATATGCACAAGATATCATGTGGGCCCGGTGGGACCCACACCGAGCCACATGGCGACGTGCTGTCACACAAGAGTCCACGTGTCTATGATACATCATCGATCCAAAGAAACACACACTCGACCAATCAGGAGCCAGTACGCGGATCCAAAGGCCCACAACCACGATATAAATGGCTAAAAATACCGCATGCACCCCCATACCCACCTTGGGACCCACCTGGCAGTCACCTGGACGAAAGGCGGTGCGAGGGGAGCTACTTGGGGGTCGGCCGACCCCCAGGTCGGCCAAACCCATTTTGCGGCCCCTCGTGTCGCCCTTCCACATGTCGGCTTGTCGTGACGAACCAAAGGCGGTGCCAGGTGCTTGCCCGAATATTCCTTCGGGATCTTGCAGCTCCTTCTCATGGAAGATACACCAACTTGGCCCCCACTCCTCTTTGCCACGTGTCACCACCCTATTGGTGGCACCCATGGCAGCCAAGGGGGCTCCTCCTACTCTCCTTGACCTATAAATAGAAGTGGAGGGGTAGAGAATAGGACACATAACTCCTCTCCTCCTCTCTCATTTTCTCTCTTGAGAGGAGAGGCTCTCCTCTCCTCCTTCTAGAGTGTAAGTGTGGAGTAGTTGATTAGATCAAATCTAGGGAGAGAGTGAAAGGGATGTACCTCTATGGATGCTTGTTCTTCAATTAGAGTAAAGTGAGTATTTCTGCATTTTCTATTTAGACCAAAGTGCAAGTGATATGTTCTTGTGTTCTTCACCTGTTCATCATTTAGAGGCACGTGTTCTTCACGAACACACCCCCTCGATCTAGTTGATTAGGTGCACAAGTTTGTATCCTGTTTGTATGACTAGTCTATTAGAATAAAGTGGATATGCTTGCATGCTCTGATTAGAATAAAGTGTGTTCGTGATTCCTTTCTAATAGTTTATGCTTGATTGCATGAGTAGTCTTTTTCCTCTGCTAGTGCGTAGATCCTGGGTTTATGCGTTCGTCTGCTACAAGTCGTTCGTATATGTTGGAAGCATAGTACAGGGTTGAGTACTCTCCTGTGTGCCTTTAGTATAAGCTAGCAGTACCTATAGTGAGTAAGATCAGGTCTCTTCCGTGGTCGTAGTTCTATTAGTACAGAGTGCCGTAGTCCATTGGCTACAGTAGTAACCACAGCGTAGACGTTGTGTCACGCTACTGGTTATCATTCGTTCGGCTTATCCCAAGGTTAGGTAGAGGCAGTCCAGGTGGTGGTGACACCCGTCTGGCCCTCGTTGATCCTCCACAGCTGGATATAGTCAGAGCTCCGTTCCACATAGATCCGCGTACCGGAGTGTAAGGATCAATGCAAGTGGCCTAGAGGGGGGTGAATAGGCCTGCAAAACAAATTTAAAGTTTTCTGCCAAATTCTGCCAAAGCTCGGAACCTCCGGGAAAAATCCGGAACCTCCGGGAAAATTCACAGACAGTGAATTTTCCTGGAGCTTCTGATTTTTCAAGCCTGCACAGATTAGAGAGCTAAATGCTAATGTAACAGGCTAGATGCAGATATTTCAAGCTATGAATTTTAAGCACAAGCAACCAAACAACCTTAGGGTAACAAGAACTTGTAGATCTAGAGCAAACCCTAATAGATCTAGTTGAGAGCATAAAAGAACAAGCAAGCAAAGAATGTAAAGAAAGTAAAGCACAAGGGACACAGATTTAACCCGTGGTTCAGCTCACCACAAAGGTTAGCCTACATCCACGTTATTGAGGTAAGCCACAAAGGCTTTGGGATCTCTCTAGATCCACTCCTCTCTCACACCTATCACCAAGGTAATAGATGGAGTGCTCCACTAGTCACAAAGGGTAATACAAACCACTTGGGGCAGCCACACAAAGCTAGGAAGCTCCCAAGTAACCTCTAGCCATCTAGGAGTAGGACTCCAAGAGTAATAGATCCACCAAGTAAGCTAGGGTTTCACCAAGTGCACTAAATCTTCAAGAGAGTAGATGGATTTGCTTCTTCTCACAAGGAATCACCCAAGACTTGAATGCTAAGGATGGAATTTGGATTCAAGTAGGTGGGAGCGAATGCTAGGAATGAGAAGGGTGCAAATGTTACTGTTTCGGCGCAGGGAGGAAGAAGAGAACCGTTGGGGGACAAAGGGGTATAAATACCCTCAGATCTGAAACTGTAACGGCTCTTTTTGAAATCCCGGAACCTCCGGAAAAATTCCGAAACTTCCGAGGTTTGAGCATCTTCAGCTAGCAGTCACAAGACAGTCCGGAACTTCCGGGAAAAACTCAGAGGTTCCGGAGACAGAAAAACAGAGCTGCTACTGATGGGTCATCTGTGGCTGGGATGTTTTATAGGTTTGTAAAGAACTTAATGCACTTGGATCTATCCCAAAACCACCATTAGAATCCCTCTTGATAGTATGGCTTGTCCTATACTCAACTTCAAAATAAAAATAAATTTAAACTACCACCCTTTGGTAAGGGCAAGCCTTCCTTTTTGAACTAGGGGTCTCCTTTTGTTCCTTTGCACCTTACACAAACCATTAGCCTAAAATACACACTTAAAAGCTCATTAGACCTTTAATTGGGTGGTCAACATCACCAAAACCCACTTAAGGCTTGATTGCACTTACACAGAGTTGCCTGTTAAGTCAGGGCTATCGGTACCCTAAGCCAAGTTCTATCTAGAGATCGACCTTTATTCTCATCTATAGTGCTATCTTTAGTAATCCTCTCTATCCTTGCCTTTTATCTGGGTGTGTCCTTGGACTGACTAGTACGAAGTTAGTGCACACTGTTCCCTTGGATTCGATACCCTTGGAATACTCTGAGGTCAAAGCTACAACAGTATCCGTGCGCTTGCGGATTTATTTCGTGTGGTGCTAAAATACCCAACAATAAGCAAGCCATTTTCCTCCTGTGTGACTCTCTCTCCTCCCTCCCAGAAATCCTGTCCTAAAGTGATCTCCTCTCTACTATCTTCAGCAAACAAATGTTTATAAAAAATCTATTGTCACCTTAATCATCCAGCCTGATCTTTTACTAGCCCATTAGGGCCCATGAAGCTAGTGACCATCTTCTTTCTACTTCTCTAGTTGGCTATAGCCTGGAAATAAGAGGTTTTCCTATCCTCCTCCACAATGTTCCTATCTCTAAATCTTTGTCTAATTTTGATTTCCTCTAAAGCCCAAAATTTCCCCAACTCATTAGCCACCTCTTTGAGTCTCTTAAGCTCTTGGGAGTTTAGTCTTCCCTCTTCAGCCTCCCCATCTAGCCTATTGTGTTCTTTTGCTAGCTCTACCTTCCTTTTGTTTAAGCTAGCTACCTCATTAGAAGCCCAACCTCACCATCCTCCTAAAGGTCCTTACTCTAAACTGCCATCTATCTATAATGTTAGTAGCTTGGCAAGGCTCATTCCAAGCTTTTGTGACTAGCTGCCTAAAGTTGTCTTTTTCCAACCACCATTTCTCAAAGTGGAATCTCTTCTTGCCAAAATGGGTATTATCACCCATGCTAATCAAAAGAGGATTGTGATCACTGGGTGGCCTCTATAGAGCTTTCACTCTGGCCAGGCGATGGAGCAGGGTGACACGCGGAGGGTGGTGGCAGCGGCGAGGAGTCTAGTGCTCGGAACGAAGGGTCTCGAGAGCCGCTTTTGGACGGTCTGATTAACATCCCACGGCGTGAGAAAAAAACAGCGATGTGTCCCTATCAGGTACTTGGGTTTGGTTGCGCTTTCGTTATTAGAGATTCAGAGGTCACACAGATCATCAGTAGGTTTGGCAATTTTGCCCGCGGGTGCTGATATCCGCAGATACTCGACCTGACAAGTAAGGTTACGGGCAAGAAATTTCACCTGCCAGCACAGATACGGGCAGCAACTCTCTCGCCCGCGGGCAGTACACAAAGAAAACACTTCACCCACAGATAATGTTCATTATCCTTTGAAATATAAAGGCCAATCAAAATATTAGATCCAATATTTAACATTCAGCTTCAGCCCAAGCTCAACAAAAATAATAAAGCAGATAGTGTGTCGAGGTCTATTTTTCTCTCTTTTAAATTCCATTGCATCACTATGAATCCAAGTCCAACTGCACACTTATAATTTGTCAATGCCATGCGTGTCCACAAAATTATGTCAGATCAACCTTTTCTCTGTATGGTTTGTTGAATCCCATCCATTTACTAAGGCAAAATTTGCCCTAGGACACCGTTAGAACTTGGCATTTGCTGTGAACCACTAAAAAACTGTGTCACTAACACAAACCATTACAATTCTATGGACATTTGTTGGAAGACATCATAGCTCATATTATAACATTTCCATCTCAAATAGGTCACAAAGCACATGATTCTGGACAAGAATACCTCTGCCCCTTTGAATATACCATATTGGATTCACAAAAGCACACAAAGCAACAGTTTGGTTTCTGTTGTAGTGCAATAGAAAATAACAGGGTTCCAGCCACATTTGGCTACCCAAAACATGTCTTGCAGATCCACACATTGCATATTCACATGTACAGAATAACTATTGAAGACATGGCAAGGACTACTCTATTATTTCTTGGCCCTCACAACCTTCAACTTCTTTGCCTTTCCCTTCTCAACAGCAACCAGAGACATGGCTGGGCATGCAACGGGCTCTATGGTGCCTTCAAGTTCTAGCATCCTCTTACGGCTGTAAATGGATGCATTGTCAACTAATTAGAAATAAAAAACAGCAACACACACAAAGCTAAAATGAGTTATACGTACCCCTTGTCATAGGGCTTGGAGTTGAGACAGAAATGATTGGTCTAGTTGGTGTAGATGGTTTTGACTCCAGCAACCTCCTTGACATACTGCATGTAGCAAAAAAAGCATGTGAAGTTGCAGATTTAAGAAGACTTCTATTTTGAAGTATGCAAATTGCAGTTTTCACCTTCTTGTAACTGGACTTGTTGTAGGAGCACAAGTTATGGCTCTAGTTGGTGTAGAACAAGCAATGGCTCTAGTTGGTGTGAAAGCACTATAAGTTGTTACATATGCAAGACATGTGTAAGGATGGTACAAAACAACAATGTTTGATTTAAAAGCTTACAATGGATCAACATAAGATGGTTGTTCTTAGGTGGTTCAACAACACTAGATGGTAATACTGTGACAGCTTTCTTGCCTCTCTTTCTCTTTGGCTTTGGAGCATCAGACATTGCATGTTTTTCCATGTGTCCAAGCTGTTTGCACCTTTTACACATTACAGATCTCTTTGGTTTCCCGCCATCTGCAACTGATTTGTACCTCCTCTCTCTTGGTTTCCCGTCTGCCCTTTTCAAAAGTGGAGGCCACAACTTGAACCAAAGGTGATGAGGACATGAAACTTTCGGATACGATCATTGACTATATGGTGAGCTCGTTTCGACATTTGCATAATAACTTTTGGTACAACTCACTTGGTTCCACATGTACATGTCTCTATTTCATTAAAGGTACAATTGTGCTTCGAAGTGCAAGCTCATCAAAGTCCAACATTCGGTTCTTCAGCAGCCCAACAATGTTTCTTCATCCTTGGGACTCCGGCCCAAGTAGGAGCATGCCTCAAGGACATGGCGAACACCTTTAGGATGGCCCAGGATGTCCTCCACCTTGGCCACCACCTTAGGAAGTTAGCGAGTTGGGCATGTTGTTCTAGACTTGAGCAGCGTGCCGCACCGTGGATGAGCGTCGTCGTTGCTGGATGATCATTTGGGGGGGAGCAGGACGGGCCATGAGCTAGGATCTATCAGCCACTAATAGCCATTCATTCTATTTTTTTAATATGCAAGTTATCAACATCACCATTCACAAAGGTTATCTATCTATGTATTCAACTGATTTTTTTGTGATTAAGAGTGTGTTTGGTTTCGAGGACGGGACGGTCCCCATAAGTTCCTGCCTTTGGTTTGGAGTCATGGAGAATGGAACCGTCCCTTGAAGGGAATATACTGCTAATATTCGGGACCTAGCGGTCCGGCCAAAAGTCACGGACGTATCCATCCTAGGTCCGCTCGGTGCATCATGTGCGCCACGCGTGGGAGTCGACCGTCACTGCTCACCCCTTTCTTATACCGTGCGGCCGGCCCTATCTGTCTTCCTCATCTTCTCGACTCGTCTCTCACCCATGCGCCGCCAACCCAATACATTTGTCGCATGGCAGAGGTCCTCGCGGGTCGTTGCCTAGCGGAGGTACTCGCCGGTCGACACCCCTCCCCGGCCACTGCTCCTCGCCATCGACATCCTCCTTCCCTCGGTACACGTCTCCCTCCCTCACACTCCTTCCTTCATCCCCATCCTCCCATTCTCTGTGACGCCATGCTCCCATATTCTCACCACCACAGATCCTCCCTCTCGGTTCATAGGAAGAAGATCGCCAGCTCGCGCCTTACCCGTTGTTGTTGTCCATCGGGATCTTAACTTCGTTTCCACAAGGTATGGAAACCCTAGCGCCTCACCCACATGTATGGATGTGTCTTTGACTGATTCATCAAGTATCTATTGAACAATTTTGCATAAATGAATGCACCATAGATTGTGAATGAATACATCTGTGTGTCCATACAGTCTTTGTATTGCTTACAAATGTGTGTGTGCAGTATGCTTAAAGGAATTTTGTGATGTGCTTGCATATGATTCTGGTGCTTCATGCTTGTAGTTGGTGCTATGTAGGACTGAATTACCTGTGGTAGATAGATGTGCCTTATCCATGTCAATGACAATTTTGTCGATGAAAGATTTCTTTTGTTTTTTATAATAGATGGATCAACAAACCAAAGTTGTAATATGTAGTGCTGCTGCATATATGTTGTTATCAATGATGGTCATGATTATTATTGAGTCTACAAAATGTAAGCAAGCTCCAATGAGATAAGGTATAACTTATGGGCCTATGGATGAAAGGGATAGGATGAGACTTGAGTACCTAGAGAATAAAATTTGGAAGGATGATATTGTTTGTGTGAACATGCTAAGACTTAATAGAGCCAAGTTCTTTCAGTTTTGCAACCTATTCAGGGATCGTGGTCTGCTTGAAGATACCATCCATTATTGTGTTGAACAGCAAGTGGCTATGTTTCTAAATACCGTGGGGCACAACCTTAGGAACAGATTAGTTGGTACTAACTTTGATAGATCCGGAGAAACGGTCAGCCGTTATTTTGACAAGGTTCTTCGTGCTGTTGGTGAGCTACGAGGGGAATTGATTAGGCCACCGTCATTGCAAACTCCTACCAAAATACAAGGGAACCACCGATGGGATCCTTACTTTAAGGATTGTATTGGAGCTATCGATGGTACACATGTAAGAGCCTTTGTTCCTAAGAATATGGAGCTATCCTTTCGAGGTAGGGAGTCATATGCCTCTCAAAATGTAATGGTTGCTGTAGATTTTGATCTCTGGTTCACTTATGTATTGGCTGGTTGGGAGGGGGCAACACATGATGCACTAGTGTTACGAGATGCTTTAGAGCGTGAGAATGGACTTCGTGTGCCACAAGGTAATTTACTAATAGCCTATCAAATTCTACATATGAATAGTTAATATAATAGAAATATGATCAAATTTTCATCACATTTTAGGCAAATTCTACCTAGTTGATGCTGGATATGGAGCAAAACCAGGATTCTTGCCCCCTTTTCGTGGAGTTCGTTATCACTTGAATGAGTGGGGGAATAATCCGGTGCAAAATGAGAAAGAGCTATTCAACCTTAGGCACTTATCTCTTCGTATCATAGTGGAGCGTGCATTTGGGTCTCTAAAGAGAAGATTCGAAATTTTTGATGATGCCACTCCTTTCTTTCCTTTCCCGACTCAAGTAGACATTGTTGTTGCTTGCTGCATCATTCACAATTGGGTCATACAAGATGGCATTGATGAGTTCATCATAGAAGAAAATGATTTGCCAAGTTATAACCATGCTACAACACGCAGTGGACAAGCAAGTGAGCATGTTGAGATGGTTAATTTCAGGCAAAGCCTTGCTGATCAGATGTGGGCAGACCGTCAAAATAACAATATTAATTAATTTAGTTGTAAGAACTTGTTTGTTGATGTAATTTCAGTTGTAAGAACTTATTTGTTGCTATCATTTCAATTGTAAGAATTTGTTTGTTGATGTAATTTCAGTTGTAAGAACTTATTTGTTGCTATCATTTCAATTGTTGGAAATGAATGTTGTGTGACTTGTTTGTGCTGTAATTTCATTTGTAAATTTGGTTATGCAATCCAATTAAATGATATTCAATGCTTGCTGAATTTTTGTTGCATGGCAGGCAATGGATGGCCATGTTGAGGGACTTTGGGGGAGGTAATGATGTGGCTGCATGGACAACGCCAATGTCCACTTTTATGCTGAAATAACTTGCCAATGTGGTGACTAGTGGTGCTAAAACAGGAAAGGGTTTCAAAAAGGAATACTACAATGCATGTGCTAGAGCTATCAATGAAAAATTCACCACTATGCTCAATGGTGAGCAGATTAAGAATCATCAAAAAACATTGTCTAGAAAGTGGGCAAAGATAACAAAACTCAAGAGTTTGAGTGCAGCATTGTTTGATGAAGATAACTACATCATTAGCCTTGATGAGGAGCACTACAATGGCCATGCATGTAATCTAGTATCCATCAGTTTCTGGTCTTCTTCTTATCATATTTTGCCAGCTGATTAATGTTGCATTGTAGGTTCACAAGGCTGATGCCGAGTATTTAAACAAGCCTCTTGAGAACTATGCTGAGATGGAAATAATCTTTGGGAAGGATATGGCTACAGGCAAGTTTGAAAAGGATTCAAGTGCTCCTCTTGGTACAGAAGATGGTGACACTGAAGATGGGCCTGAAAATGGTACAGAAGATGTTTCTAGAAGTGCTTATGAGGAAGGGGCAACATCTCATGCAAGACCTACCAAGAAAGCCAAGATTGTTGAAAGTACAGAGGATAGGCTGATTGGTGCATTCAACCAAGTTGGTGACAAGCTTACCATGACTATAACACAGGTTGCTAAATCAAACAATGAGCTGCCAAATGATCTCTTTGACAAAGTGAACAACCTTTCAGTTTCAGGCTTTAATGATCTTCAGATATCCACGTACTTTGCTCATCTAGTGGCCAATCCTCTACAGGGTAAAGCTTTCTATAACTTGCCATTTGCCCACCAGTTACATTGGATAGATGGCCATGTTTGTTAGTGACAAGTTCCCTCCTAGACAGTAGTTGTGAAGCTAGTGGTAGTTGTGAAACTGGTGGTTCTTTTGCTAACTAGGCCATGTTTCTAAGCTGATGGTTCTTTTGCTAACTAGGCCATATTTCTTTTGCTTACCGTGGCTTGTCAATTTGCATGTCTTGAACTTTCTATATTGCATAAGGCATGATCTTGTATGTATCTGGAAGTTTGTTGAAGCCTGTCTTGAAGCCTATTATATAAGGTTGGAACATCTATATAATGTGTAATATATATACATATATGGATTATATATGGTTCGAATTATTTATATTGTGTAAGATCCAATAATCCACATGGACGTGTGAAATTACTGACAAAAGGAAACAATGTATGAAACAATGAAGGTAACCTCACCATGCTGCTTTAGGGGGTTATCATAACTAGCTGTCACACCTCATCCCTCTATCGAAACAGAAAACGGGACCATTCCATCCCTCATGTATCCCTCAAAACAAACAGAAAATGGAGACATCCTCATCCCTTTAACCAAACAAAAAATGTAATCGTCCTGTCCCGGAAAATTGGGATGGAACCATCCCGTCCCAGGTTGCTCCTCAACCAAACACATGCTAAATACACGAAGGATCACAAACGAAATGGGCTCTGAGATAGGTCTCAGTGCTTCACCCTCCTGTGCGAACGTGTGGGCTGGACTATAACGGGTTAACATTAGGAAAAAGTCCTTTCACCGTCCCTCAACTATCACCGAAGTTTGGTTTTGGTCCCCTATACGGAAAACCGGGTATCCAACGTCCCTGAACTATCTAAACCGTCCATTGTTGGTCTCTCGCTGGTTTTGACAGCGGTTTTGCGTGACGTGGCAGTGAGCCCCACATAAACATGTGGGCCCCACATGTCAGCACCCTTTCTTTCACAGTTTCACCCCCTTTCTTCCCCTGGCGAGTGGCGACGGCCGCCTCCCCATGGACGGGGACGACGTCGGCGGCCATCTTGCCGCGGCACCCGCCTCCCCCGCACGTCGCGGAGTTCGAGGCCCTGCGCACAGTGCTCTTCAGTCTCCGCCGCCGCGTGGACCGAGGGCTCGCCGCAAAGTTCCTCCGTGCAGCCATTGATGTGGGGGCCACATCCCTGCCGTGCTCGGTCCAGCGGAGGGGAGGCCGGCGCCACCTGCCCACCGCTGCTCCTGCCCGCGCCGCCAGCCATGGGAGCCTCGCCGGTCGGGAGGAGCTCCCCATGCTGACCGGGAAGCTCCTCCCCCGCATCCTCTCCCCGCTCAGATCCAGTGAGGGACCAAGCAGGGGGCCGCGACGAAGCGTGGCGTCGGGCGGAACGAGCTCGCCGAGGCCCAGCCTCTCTGGCGGCTCCATCGAGCAACGCTGCTCCCTCTGGCCGTGTCGGGCTGTCGGCGTCGTCTCTCATGGAGGGGCGTCGTCTCTCATGGAGGGGCGTCGTCTCTGCCCGTAACGCGGCTTCATGAGCTCCGATGGAGGAGCAAGGGCGCCGCGATGGCAGCTCCGGCGGCGAGGAGCAGGAGGAGTAGCGGCGGGGCACGGGGGAGGCGGGGCCGCGACGAAGCTGCCCTTACATCTCGTCGCTTGTGCGCGGGGCTGCGACGAGATAGCCGCCGTCGTCGTCGCCTCCATAGGCGACCGTGGCCTAAGAGAGAAGAGAGGGGGAGGAAACCCCTGACATACGGGACCCACCCCTGACATACGGGACCCACTGCCACATTACACAAAACCGCGGTCAAAACCAGCGAGGGACCAAAAATGGACGGTTTAGATAGTTCGGGGACATAGGATGCCTGGTTTTCCGGATGAGGGACTAAAACCTAACTTCGGTGATAGTTGAGGGATGATGAAAGGACTTTTTCCTTAACATTACTGGGTAGCTAGCTAGCTGGGCTGGGCTGGGCTATTCGATTCGTCGAGCTCCCTACTGCAATCACGTACGTACTACATCCTGCCTGCTTTCCGCTTGCCGCCGCTGAAGAAGGTCCGAAGCATTATTTCGCTTCTTGCTCTCATTGCTGAAATCATTCCACAGAGATCTCTGAATCCTAGCACGCACGCACTATACGGTCTAGGTCCACGCCTCGATATCTCCATGCTTTTATCGTTCGAGCCTAGCTAGCGGGCTAGAGATAATCGAGCGTGTGGTTATTGCAGCCATTACACTTTGTATGTACAGTACAATGTTGCATCCCTGCCTTTTTACATGAGTTTCAGAGTTTGGACTCCACAAGTACAATAACAGCATAGCCTTTCAGTCCCAAATATGTAATCTTAAGATTTTTCAGACAAGGGCAGTTCAAATTTACTTTATCTATGATAGATACCAACAAAAGCACTATAGTAATATGCAGTTATGCATTGCTTTTAGGATGCACCAATAATTGTAACAAATGTAGTTACCCCAAAATAATAAAAATCAGAAGTTGATGAGCCTTGTGCATGCTGACCAATTCAGAAAATTGGGACCATCTCAATCTCATCTCTTGGTGCTTATACCAACGCAAATGTATGTATGCATGTGCTGTGCTTGCCGCTGAAGAAGGTCCGAAGCATTCTTTCCCTTGTTTCGAATTGCTGAAATCATTGCACAGAGATCTCTGAATCCTACCATGGCAATCATTTGCGCCTTCAGAACGACTCGCCACGAATCTGAATCACCTGCAGTACGCTACGCACGCACTATACGGTCCACGCCTCGACATCTCCATGCTTTTATCGTTCGAGCATTCGAGCGTGCGGTTATTGCGATCCTTCCTTCTCGCAGGGAAACCTGTGCTCTCGGCTGCTGGCGTCCGATCATGGCGTATACTACAGTTCTATCCACGACAGGCGCTAGTTGCTGACAGGAAGAGAGAAATGACACTATCTAGAGTACAGTAGTACGCATGATTTAGCTTGGACCAGGTGTTCCCTTGGCAGCTGCGTGCTGGGCGCTTTGCTCTGAGAGAATCCCCCCGGAAGGCTGGTCAGCCACCAACCGCTACACCATCATGCATCAGGGTAGAATGATGGAGGCTGCGCGCGCATGTATTTTGTGGATCAGTTTCATGTGCTTATCCTGGCTTCTGGATATGGGCAGGGCCGCATCTATGCACAACAGTAAAAATGGCCTGGGAGTTGGTCACAATCACACATCAAAGATCCGCGGAAGAAAGCTGTAAAACGCATCTGCGATGTCTAGCTGGATGTTCAGTGAACATTGCTCCTCGCTCTGAAATTTCTGATGGTTAGATGCTTTTCTACCCGGAGAGCATGGCTCCATCTTTGCTTCAGGCACAGTTGGTGGAACGGGTGATTTGCCTGCGTCCTTGTGCATTGGCTGGCGTGCAAATCTTGACCGAAAGGTGTGTGATCCAACTGCTAGACCCTCACACTAGTTTTTTAACGGTTTCAGGCATTCCTACCCCAGTAGCAGAGCGTACCAGCAGAAGTCCCTTTTGCAAGCTGTGGTTCAGACGTTCAGTGCAGCGGCACTGCAAGAATAACCGTGCGAGTGCATTCGTGCGTGCGTGCGTGGGTTTCTTGATAGTGCTGGCCACCGTTGTTGCACACCGCATGGGCAAGCGAGCTTTTCTTTGGGTATCCAAGCCGAATCATCATGTGTCGCCCCTACCTAGCTCAAAATACGCTTTGAAATCGACAGGGCATAGCTGAGCTAGCTCCCCAGGGCCCCGGCGCCCACCCGCATCAGCAAACCTTTGCCGGCAACTTTATACCGTCTCTGAAAAGATAAAATCGCCGAGGAAAGATAAAGAGGGAGAAGCAGGCGAGAACATGAGCTTGGGGAACGAAGCAAAACGAAAAGCAGTAAAGCTCCATGGTGAAAGGCTGAAAGCTGGTCACACAGGATTCTAGGGGATGCAAAAGCACAGAGGCAAAGCGAGTGAAAGGGATATGCGAATCAGGTCGTGGCCTGCACGAGGAGGAGGGGAGCCCCCGGCCGGCTGGCTGGCCGTGGCCGTGGCCGGCCGTGGCTTTAGCTCGAGGCAGGACTTGACCAACCGGAATTCCACTTTCACTCATTCACTGCGAGGTCCGGGTACGTGAAAAAGATGTGCAAGCTGCATCTTTACTGGTGTGTGGTGTGTGGTGTGTGAAGTGCGGTAAAGAAATGGAGATAGCATGGGCTTCAGATCAGGTGATGCATGCCTTGATCCGGAGTCAGGATGACCCTACTACCAGTGCAAGGATGTACCCACCCTTTTCTGAGTTGAAGTTTGACTGCATTGGTGAATAGAAGAATAACCTAAAGTTCAGTCCTAGAAACATCTTACGAGGAAAATTTTTTTTTTTGGGTTGTATACTCCGTATTAGCCATCTCCAGACTCCAGATTGTAGTGAGCACGCATGGCCTAAGAGTGGTAGTAGTGTTGAAAATTGGCTGTCCTTGCTTAGAGGTTTGTGCCTCAGTTAACTGACGAGTTCCAAGTGTACGTGTGATGCATGATTCATTGAGTATAATACTCCATACTCCATGCGTACAATAATTTGTGCCGGCTGAGGTAGTGAGGTGAGTGATAGCTCTCGTTTCAGAGACACTTCTGAAGCTGGATTAGAAGTAGTGGTGACCAGTAATCTCACATGCATCTGGGCACAAAGTAAACAACGGCTTTTATCCAGACGAGTAGAGTAGGTATACAAGGTCTAGCTAAACCACAAATTTGGCAAGAATAGCTGCGCCCTTCTCTGACAAAACTGTTAGTATAATATACCGGCCTTTTAGCGTATCGTATTTGAGTATATTTAGAAGCTTCGGAGACTGAACTGACCGGTGCATAAAATTATTGCATTCCCTATGTTTTGTAGTCATGAAGTGCCACGTAAATGGCACTATACGACCAATGGTAGGACGGTCCAGTGGGACGCTCCCATCATGGTTTAAATCCTGATGCTCGGATCTTTTTCTGAATTTATTCTGAGATTTTCCGGCGTTATGCATTAAGTGGTAAGCGACGTTCCCGTCGACAACGAGGCGCCAGTGGTGACTTCGAGAATCTCCAGATGTGCCGGTGCTCAGTCCTTCGAAGGTGCTCATAGGGGTAGGGTTTGCGTACTTGTATTCATAGGAGTGAGTGTGCGTGCGTGTCGTGAGCGTCTGCGATGTACTGTGTAATTCTTTAAAAAAAAAAGCTAGTTGTAGTGTTAACTAACTTGCCGCTTGCGAGTACTGGGGACCGGGCTTCCATCCATCATGTTCAGTCTCCCGTCGTTACCATATTGTCTAGAGGTTGCTGTGAACTCCCAATCGGCCAGTACTGACTCCTGAGATGGAGCCAAGTAGAAGCAGTCAGTACTCTGCCAGCAAAACATGCCCTGCCAACTGATCTACACCACCTTGGATACTGTTCACAAAAGAAAATGATCCAAGGATTCGTCCATACAGCACTGGACCGAAGAAGCTAGTTGTACTGGTGGGTTTGCCTGCTAAGTGAGGTTAAAGTTGCAAAACTTGTGGCTGCCAACTGAGTTTTCTCTACGGAAATACCTCACCGCATCACAGCACTCGTTCGAGGACTAGGTAGTAGGTAGCTAGCTAGGGTAAATCTCCCAGCTGTTCTGCAACAGAAAGGGAAAGGCCGAAAGGGAAAGGGAAAGAGCTCCATTCCATGCAATCAGTGATCTTATAGTACTGCCGTACTGGATCACTGCATTCTTTTGTGTAGTTTTGTTTGCAAGCTTGTTATTCACACAACTAACGTAACCGTTCGTCCTCTTTTCAAAGCTACTACTGTCTACTGAAGACGACTGAACACGGTGTAGTCCGATGCATTCTGAAAGTGTGCAGCACTGTCTTTCGTTGTTTTCAATCATGTATTTTATGCTCGTACGGCTGCACTATATATACACAGCTGGAGATGGCGTTAGAAGCTAGAGCTCCACGGCATAATCTGAAACTTTATTTTTTATGATGAAATTAATTTCCAGGCAAATTAATTAAAGAGGATCGCCCCCACGTACTCCTTGACAAATCCTATCTGCTGACGGACAGAGAGGAAAAACAAATCGCTGCTCCAATCACACTGAAATCGTGCAAGGTACGGGTCTCCTGTCCCACAAAAGGCAGCAGCAATCATAGACTGATCGGTGCATCATGCATGAGCTCTCTTCGCCTGCTGAGTTACCAGTTTGATCACCAGTGCGTTCACCCTTGTCCCTGTGGGGTCTATGTCAGCTGACAGCTGCGCTAAATGGCATATTGGCATATACTATCACTAGTGCTATATATCTTAGCATCATCCACCTGTTGCAATTTGTTGTGTACTGCTACCACTGCATGCTGTAACCACTGTCTACAGCCACTTGTAATAATCCATCTTTCCACTACATTGTCACACGGTGTACAGTATGGGCAGTGTAATTTGTTGTGTATTGCCCACAGTTGCCTACATACTGTGTACATGCATTTCATTTAGCTTGGGATCGGAGTGCGTGACAGAGCTACGTGCAACTGTGGGCAAGTGTCAAAATAAAGGAAAGATGAACCCAGAAACATGTAAAGCTAGCTACGGTCCCGACGAGATAGAAGTTAAACAGAAGCGACGAGCGGCTACCTCGCTTTCCGTCGGCCTGATCCATGATCGTCGAGGTTGAACTTGAGCGCATCATGCATGAGGAGCGTATATATATATGTACGTGTCGCTTTCCTCCGTGGATCTCTACAGTGAGTGTGAGTCTCGCTGGAAGAGTACGTGAGCTGCTCCCTCCTGTCACTCCCCGGCGTGCAGTGGGCGCCGCGCCACATGCTGAGCTGCCTCCTCGATCTCCTAACAACCATTACCAACGTGACGTGACAACGTCTACATACCGATCTAGGGCTAAACTACCCATGCGTGGATGGATTCTTGCTGCCTGTGGCCCCGAACACTCTCTCCCAAAGCAGAATGTACAGTAGACTTTGCGACTGGTGGTCGAGTCAACTTTTGCTCCGTCCATCTCCGACGGCCGGCGTGTAAAGCTGATGAGCCGGTAATGGAAGCCGGTGCTGATCTGGATGGCTTTTGGGGTAAAGTTGTGGTGGACTGGTGGTGCCGGAGATCTAGCAGTGTGCTTCTCTATCATTTGTCTGCCAGCTTGTAACACTTTGACAATGCTATGGGCAGAAAATGACGTGCCTGCTGCATGCGTCGTCGATCGTGTGTCTTTGCTCAATCGAGCGTCGCCTAACCGAAAATTATAGGGAAAAAATGGTGGAATTTCCTTCTGAACGCTTCCACAGCTCTATGCATGGCTTATTGTGGTCCGAGTAACCATCCTCAACTTGGAAGGATTTTTAGTGTTGTGTTCCGCATTGTCGTTTGTCAACAGTGATCTCTACCTGCATGCAGTCCTGCACACACAACTCCGTGAACACGCTCAGCTTCTCACCGACCTCGATTGCCAATGCCGCCCGCTGCCCGATCACCAATCAACTAAGATCACTCTAGCTTGCAGGGCATAGCCGTTGCCGGCGATGGACGGAGGAGATCGAAGCCACATTGCCCCTGTTGCATGCATGATCGGAATGTGTGGCGTCTTGTGCATGCAAGGCCATGCCAGCATTTTTACCATGCAGAGCGCCGTCTGGAATTTCCAGCGGTCCCGCTCGCTTGCATATCGTAACAGTGAGCGAGGTGCAGTGAACAGTGACGAGTGACTGAACCTAAGACAGTGGCACACCTCGAATGAGCCTGCCCCATTGTCAACAGTGCCAACATAAAAGGGCCCACCAATTACCTCACAAATCACTAGTACAGTACCAAAAAATTTCCCAACTACCCGTCCCATCAATCTTCCAACACTGATTAAGAGTATTAAATGTGAATTAATGACAAAACCTATTACATAACCCCTACCTAATTTTTCGATACGAATCTAATGAGCCTAATTATGCTATGATTAGATAACGTCGTGCTACAGTAAACAATCTCTAATGATGGATTAATTAGGCTTAATAGATTCGTCTCGCGATTTCCCGTCCATTCGTGTAATTAGTTTTGTAATTAGTCTACATTTTTTACCTCTAATAGACCTTCGAAGGGGCTGCCAAAAATTTTTTTCCAAAATTTTTGGCAACTAAACAGGTACAAATCACTAGTACGTACAGCGCTAGCCCGGAGTCAGAGCAATACGATGCGGATAAATGACTGAAACGAGAAAACAGTGGTTGATGGGGGTTAATAGATCAGTCAGACGTCGCGGGGCCCACGTACGTTGAAACATGCATGCTCCGGAGAGGACTCTGGGAGATGAAAAAGGAAGCCGAAGCACAGCAAGGGCAGATGCCAGAGACGCTAGTGGCCTGCCTGGCCTGGCGATCTTGCCATCTGGTGCTACGTTTCCTCTCGGCCGGGCCCCTCCACCCACGTCGGCTAACATTTTGCTGTTCCCAAAAGGATTTGCGGTGGTCCTGGACTCCTGGGCTCGGGGCTCCCCACTCGACCACTCGGAATGGGAGCTAGAAGTGAAAACAGTAGCCAAAATTGGGTCGATTGGGGGATAGAGAAAGAGGGGATGGGATGGAAAAGAAAGAGCGAAAGGAAAGGCAAAGCGAGCCCGTCGTCATTGGTGCATGAGCATTTCACGGGTCATCATTGTGGTGGTAGCGGTGGTAGTAACTTTTTTTTTCAGCATTGTCGCTCAACAAACTGAAGGTCTTCGACCCTTCGCTTTTCCCCTTGCTACAGTAAAGAGGGGCGGAAAGGGCGACTTCCGGGCGACTGCCGTTTCCGACGGCGATTCCGGCGGTCTTCCTCCTCTCCGACGGCCGGTGTGGCGTCGGAGAGAGGGATGGACCACGGAATCGCCGTGCGGATGTACATAGGGTAGATAGTAGCCTATCTAAGCCTAGGGTCTCCTCGTCGTCGGTGTCCGGCGGTGGAGGTAGGCAGTGGTGGATTCAGGATTCAAGTCATGGGGGGGCTCTTCTTCTTCCTCCTCCTCCTCTTCCTTCTCTTTTCCTTCTTCCTCCTCCTCTTTTTCTTTTTCCTCCTCTTCACCTATGGTTGAAATTTGTAGGGGGGCTTCCATGGGATCCATGGGGGTAGGGGGGGCTCCAGCCCCCCTGCCCCCATGTTGGATTCGCCCCTGGAGGTAGGGTTTGCTCGTCGTCGGTGTTAGGCGGCGGAGCTTGGGTCTGGGAGTGGTGGTCGGTCGGAGCCACTTTGCCGGTGAATAAAGTTTGTACTTGGGGGTACCGGCGGCTGCTGGATCTTCTCCGGCGAGTCCGCTGCAAGGTATGGCCCCCTCTCTTTTGCTGTGAAAGGGAAGCAAATCTTTCCTTTCCCTGCGTTTCTCCTGGGTTGCTGCTGCGTCGGCGACCGCAGGTTTCTTTTCCGACCGGTGATTCGGTTGCCGGGGCGGATCCTTCTCTTCTTTCGTTTGCGCTGCAAGGATGGCTGTGTGCTTTCATCGGAATCAAGGTGCCTGGGGTGCTCCCAGGTGCTGGCTTCTGCAGCAGTTACCAAGCGATTGGAGTTCTTCAATGCGGCGGGAGGAGAAGCTTTTCCGTTCACCAGTTTCTTGCCTGGTGGCAGCGGATGTTGTTGCCCCTGTTTTTCTTCGTCGGTGGAATGGTCGATACTCTTTCAGCGGCTTCGGTGCGTCGTGGATCTGCTACGGCGACGGCTCTTGCGACATATCCAAGGCTTTGGGGTTCCATGGCGAGGAGGACGGTGGACTTGGTTGGATTCCGGCGGGCTGGAGGCGCCGCCGTTCAAGAAGAAGCTGGAAGCATCTTGGCGTGTGTGCGTAATTATCTTGTATACCAGGGTGTTTCCTGCAAATACGCAGGGTTGTACTGTACACCGGATTAATACAGTCTTCCCTTTCGCAAAAAAAAGTAACTTTCTTTTTTTCTCTTTTCAAAATTTCGGTTGTGGTTTCAAGCAATGTGTTTTTTACCGACAGCTACCGGTCCAGATACCGTGTTAACCGGTGTTACGTTACCGGTCCGGTAGCGATACCGGCCAAATTCAAAAAATTAGAATTGAATTCAAAAAAATAAAAGAAAAATACTTCAAGGTGCGTAGAATATAATGGTGTCAAATTTTTTTAATATTCGTTTATTTAGTATATTTTGCGGACATTAGAAGTTCAACACAAAACGACACACAAGAGTCATGGACGGCGCGATATTACGTTGAATATTGATCTTTTTTTGTCGTTTTACATTAATATGTGGATAGGTCATGCCGAAAGTTTCATTAATTTCACTTCGCACAATTTTTGAGTAACATCATTTTCAAATTTAATTCTTTAACGACCGGTTAACCGCTCTAACCGCCCGGCGAACCGCTAGAAACCGTTTGCACTACTTGGTTTGAATTTTGAATTTGTCCAGTAACTAGCAGTAACCAGACCGATTAACCGCTACAACAGCCGGCCAGCGGTAAGAGGTCACCGGTTGGTAAGTTTAACCGGTTTCAAAGGCTACGAACATTTGAGTACGATCACACCACCATCAAAACACATTAAATTGCTGTTGGAAACTGAAATCTCAGGAAAAAGTAGAAAGCAAAACTGATGAGCTGGATTTCATTATTTGTTATATATAAAAAAAAAGAGCTGGAGATTTCACCAACAGTGAAACGGCACAGTACTACCGCAGCCAGCAGGCTTGCACAACGCACGGCCGCTGGGCTGCGACTGCGCGCGCGGGCAGGGCAGGCAGGAGCCAACTGGGCGCGCGTGGCGAGCGGCGCGGCGCGTCGCACCCTGGCGGATCCGCTGATGGAGACCGGTCAAGCCCGTACGTGCCGGTGAGAGCGCGGGCGCAATCAAAGCGGGGGGGGCGTCAATGCCGTGCCCTGGCACCAAACCTGTGCCGCTGCATGCAGATGCCGCGGCCGCAAGCCGGATGCCGGGTGCCGGAGCCGGGGCGCCTGCGTGCCTGCCTCTCTTCTCTCGTGCACTACCATCCAAATGCAAGCGGACGAAAGAGGTAAAGAGGAAGGCGGCTTTGGCCTCGTGCTGCCTGCCTGCCGGGCCACATTCCCCACACCCGCACCCGATACCGAGAGCCGAGCGAGATCATCCATCGTTTCGTCCGTTCTCCGCCACCCGGCCACCCCCGCCGCAAGCGAACAAACTAGAGCCGCCGTGCCGTGCAGCCCTCCCTGCCCGGGAAAAGGAGGCGCCGCGGGCGCAAGTGCAAACAAACCAAGCAGCAGATGATTCTCATCTCACTTCCCTCGCCGCTTCGGTGGGTGCGTGAGGTCGTGAGGCGGCGAGGCCTCCCAGCAACAGCCCACCCCGCCCCACACCCGGCCGGCCGGCGAGATCACAGCGCACGCGCCGCACCCGCCCGCACGTTATAATCCCCAGCAGCCCACCCGGCCTCGGTTCGCTCGCTCGCTCGGCGTCAGCACCGTTTCGTTTCGTTGCGTCGCGTTTCCCCATCACCACCCCCCAAACCCCCCAGAGCGTCACTCATGGTGCGGCGCGCCGCGAGCGCCAGGGTTTGAGACGAGGTTTCAGCCGAGGATCGCGTTCGGTCGGTCGGTCGATCGGGGGCGAACGAGAGCGAGAGCGATGGGGTGCAAGGGGTCCAAGCTGGACGAGCAGGAGGCGGTGGCGCTGTGCCGCGGCCGCGCCGACCTGCTCGCGGCCGCCGTGCGCCACCGCTACGCGCTCGCCGACTCCCACGACGCGCTCGCCGAGTCCCTCGCGTCCGCCGCCGCCGCGCTCCACCGCCTCATGACGGCGCCCCGGCTCGAGCTCCCCGCCGCGCGCAAGGGCGCCGCCGACGACGCGCCGCCACAGCCGACGCAGCCGCCCAACGCCGCGTCGCCGCCGCACTCCTCGTCGCACATCAACTTCGCGCCGTCCTCCGACTCCGAGTCGGGCTCCGTGACCTCCTCGCCTCCCCGCCGCGTCGTCGCCGCCGGAGCCGGGCACGACCCGCTCCCCCCGCACCCGCTCCCGTACCCGCATTACGGGTACGCCGGCTACGGCTACGCGCCCGAGGATGCCCCGTACGGTGGGTACCCGCCGCCGGGGTCGCTGCGGCTCTTCTACGCGCGGAGCCGCCCGCCCCCGGCCTCGGTCGCCGTCGAGCAGCGGGCGCCGCCGTCGGAGCGCGTGTACTACGGCTCCTTCGACCCGCAGCAGTACCACTCGTACGGCGGCGAACCCGCGGCGCCGGCGGCGGCTGGCACTGGCAGGGCGCCCCCGCCGCCGCCGTCGCCGCCGAGGTCCAGCTCGTGGGACTTCTTCAACGTGTTCGGGGACTACGACGTCTACGACAACTACTGCTACGATGCTGGCGGCGGCACGGGGGCCGCGGCGTCGGCGGCGTACGCGCCGAGCAGGAGCTCCCGGGAGGTGCGGGAGGAGGAGGGCATCCCGGAGCTCGAGGAGGATGACGCCGTCGTCAAGCAGGTGGCGGGCGACCAGTCCGCGCCCGGGAGCGGCGCACGCAGCCGGCGCAACTCGCTCGGCGGCGTCAGCAGCAGCATTGCCGAGGTCGACGAGGACGATAATTCTGTCGTCGATAAGGAGGTGATTGGCGGGGGCAGCGTGGCCGCGCGGCACCAGGCGCCCGCGCAGCGTAACGTTGCGGCGTCTGCGCCGACTCCCCGGAGGACCGTTGACACTTCAGACGTTGCCGGCGAGATCAAAGCGCAGTTTCTTCGAGCTGCAGACGCTGTCAAGGCACTTTCACCGATTCTTGAGGTTGGGAGGCGGAGGTACAATCACCGGAGCTCAGTGTACCATGGTGAGCCTTTTGTTCTTCCGATACTCAGCACATCTTCAGAATAGTGTATACCCAAATTCTTTGGTTTGACTGTTGATATTTGGATACAGTTTCGTCTCGTATGGTGTCAGCGATTGCCTTGCCGCATTCGGACATTGGAGTTGGAGGCGTCGGGCTCTTGGATGTTGGAGGTGAGAAGGTGTCGGGAGGGAGGAGCCTGTCTTTGACACTGCAGAAGCTCTATATCTGGGAGAAGAAATTGTATGATGAGGTTAAGGTATGGCCTTATGCTTATTGTCTAATGTTTATGGATGAATAATTCACCTGTTAGTTTTTTAGTCTACGAACAGCAGAAATATATTGCCAAGTATACATATTGATGATAGTATGATAGATGAAGTTCCTATCAGAGTGCATTCCTAGTTCAGATTTCAAAAGCAAATCCGTTGCTCATAGTGGTCCCATCCAATTGGAACCACTGAGTAGTACTAGTCTTGACTCTTAACCAAGAGTCTGTTATCTCAAGTTGACGAGTAGCAGTGCAATTCATTTTGTAATCATATATCTTCTGTGGTGACGAAATCTTAAGGTTGATCCCATGCTCCCAGCAGGCCAGCATGCAGGACCCCCTCCTACTCACCCGCTGCCAAACACACATCCCCAACCATGTAATTTAAGAACTGTTCCACCTATCTTGTACCAACTTGCTTCTTATTTAAGAAAAGTTTTTATTGACTTTACACCTTGTAAAGTGCCTTTCGGGATCGAACGACCAGAATTGGAGGTACTAATAAAAAATAGCTAGAATTAGAACCTTGTTTGTTGCAAAATAGTGATAACAACAGATGTATTTAGTAGAACATTTTTGGGTTTGTTTTCTTATGGTGGATTTATTTTAAAGTTTATAATATTATCCACGCACTAAATCGTTAACTTATCAGGGATAAAACTCTTTGTGTTCACTAGTTTCAGTAACACAGGATGCTTCTTCTTGTAACATATTACACTATTACTTGAAATGCATACCTTTATAGTTTTTATGTCGTAATTAATTATTTTCTTGCGCTTCTAGGCTGAAGAGAAAATGCGTCTGCTGCTTGCGAAGAATGCAAAGCGGCTTAAGTTCTTGGATCAGAAAGGTGCTGAAGCTCAGAAGATCGACACGACCCGAAATATGGTCAGGAAACTATCAACAAAAATAAGGATATCTGTAAGAGTGATTGCTAAAGTTTCCAAAAAGATAAACAGAGTAAGGGATGAGGAATTGTGGCCTCAAATTAATGCCTTAATCCAAGGGTATGTTCTATTCTTTCACCCTGGAGTATTTTCTCAGATGTTCCATTTTATTTCTATGTTTGTTTCCATTACACTGGTTATATGCTTCAGAAAGTATGGTAATTATATTGCAATATACCGCATCATAAACTGAATGACATGGCAATCAGCAGAAGTAAGCTAATTATATAGAAGCAACCTCAGTAGTACTGCATATCTATGAGATTGTTTTAATCAGCTACACATAAATTTGGTAGCACACTCTTTAAGAAATGGAGAGTCCAGTATGCTTTTATCAAAAGTAGAACTTTAAATTAGTTTGAATTTTCTTTATAATCTTGCATTTAAAATTTCTGTGGAAGCTAGCATGCATCGAAAGACTGATGTCCCTCTTTGTAGGTTTGTGAGAATGTGGCGAGACAAGTTGGACTGCTACCAGATACAGTGTCAAGTGATGTCAGAGGTGAAAAACCTGGATTCAGTTGTCTCTGACGGAAGCAGTCGAGATTTGGCATTGGATCTTGAACTGGAGTTGATGAAATGGATTGTCAATTTTTCCTCCTGGGTGAATGAACACAGAAGCTTTATAAAGGCTCTGAATGGATGGCTGTCACTTTGCCTTAACTACAAGACTGAAGAGACAGTCGATGGAGTTCCTCCTTATTCGCCTGGAAGAGTGGGTGCTCCCCTTGTGTTTGTCATCTGCAACAGCTGGTCTCAAGCCATGGATCGGTTTTCTGAAAAGGAAGTTATTACCTCAATGCAAGCTCTTGTGTCCAGCGTGCGCAAGCTGTCAGAGAAACAAAATGTTGAACAAACAGAGCAGATCATTGCTACCCGGGAAAGAGAAAGATGGAACAAGATATTGGAAAAGAAGACCGTGGAGATCAACAAGGAGGCAGATGTGCTGAACAGGAAGCTGGCACTGGTACCAGGCCGGCACAGCCGGCTTCCAAGTGCACAAACATACCACGACCATCTTCTTGACGCAAGCAGTTTGCAGACTAGCTTGCAGCGTGTTGTCCAAGCCCTAGAAAGCTTCGCCACCAGCTCACTGCAAGCATTTGAGCAGACCCTAAGACATGCTGAAGAGGAAAGATTGTCCAGAGAGAATGCCAAAGTTTCATAGCTTAGCAGCCTGATGTTGCATCCGACAGTGAATGTCCTCATCGAGTGGCATTGGTGCAGAATATGCTAGGCGAATGTTGCTCGCAGAGATTTTTTTGGTGGTGAAATCCTGACTTCTGAGTTCACTAACAGAACTGAGGCTCGCCCATGTAGTTTGGGTAAGAGTCTCATCGTTGGTATAACATAGCAGCAAAGTACGTATAGGTAAAATGCTCGTTTTGGTGGTTGTATGCTTACCGGTGCACTGAATTTGTTGATTTCCCTTGCCTGATGCCAGTATAGCTGAATCCTTTTGAGTGAGCAATGTTGGAAGGGGGAAGAGAACAGTATGTTCATGAAATGCAGTGTTAGCATGCATACATGCTTGTTGCTTCTCTGTGCGCGCGAATTGCTTTCAAATGGCTGGCTTGCTTGTGTTTAGGTATTGAATTGGGTGCCCAAATTTTAGGAAGAACACAAGTCCCCTTAGTAATGGCTAAATTTGATCTAAGCACCATTGATCCAAAGCAATGGCTAACTCTGAATCAAGTTACTATTTGTTTTTTAAAATGAATCAAGTTCCAAATGTTAGGCAAAGAAACCATAAGAATTCGATCCGAGTTGCCAATCTTTACCTCCTTCCAAATTTGAACCGAAAGACCTGCTCCTCCAAACGGATGAAATACGATCACTATGAAAACATGCAGATGCATATGTACCGAAGCTCCTGGACTGCGGTCTGCCGACTGCTGGCCCCGACGCCGGCGATGCTAGGCGGAACGCACAGGGTTCGGAGCGAGCTATGAGTTGTGCTTGGAAGACGCCACCACCGGCGGCGATGGCGCACGGCACGCGGAGATGATTTTGCTATGCCCTCTGTTTTGCTGCAGGAACCGATCTGGAGTCTGGACGCGGATCAGAGAGGTTGGTTACTGTGTAATCGTCTCAAGCTGGTTTCATTGTTTACTTCATCATCATACAAGGTGCACAGTTCTTCAGGGAGCACGGAGTTTACTTCAAATGATCCACCTGCCTGTAACTAACTATACATCAGCATCTGTTCCCTGAAAATCTTAACTAATGATGCCTATGAAAATGAAACGAACAAAACGATCATTTTGAGGCACGACGTGTGACTCCTCGGATGCAATTAGTCTGAGATCATATCGTCCATTTCTGGAATGTCCAAACCGTTGCCATGACTATAGTCCGATTCTGTCTCATTGGAGGAATCCCTGGGCAATGGTGTGTGCACCTGCTCCATAATATTCATGGCATCCTTGCTTAGATGATCTATAGTACTCTCAGTTCTTCCCTTGGTCTTTTGACAGATGCAATCCAATGGGTACTCATAGAATCCACCTCTTCCATGTTCGACCTCATTTGGCTCCCCCATGAAGCCCTTTTGAAATGTCTGAACTTTGGATGCAAAAGTGTCCCAAGTCATACTGGTTCGGTTCAGAAAGAGGGAGTTAAGCTTTCTGGTATTTGGTCTTATGGTCCGCTTGTGCCCAAAATATCTCCTGACATAAAAACACTACTGTTCAGAATTTCTGCATCATTTGGAAAAATAAAAATAAAATCATATTCATCCATATTTTCATGCCATCCAGCACATTCATGCCATCTATGCTTAGCTAACTGGAATGCTAGGCAAAGTATAGCATATAAGAAACATTTGCAAAAACTAGTGCTGATGCTGCAGCAAAAGAAAAATACCTCCGGATGCTCAAAAAAAAAAAGAAAAATACCTCCGGCCAGCCAACATTCTGGCCATGTTGCCGTTGTTGTTCGTCACAAAAACATTGCTCTGGTCACACACAACGAAATCCAGGGCAGCCATGCGAGAAGAAAATGACAAGAACGGTTCCAGCTCTTTTTTGCTTGCTAGTGTTTCCTTTGAGTAAAAATTTGGGAAAAGTGCCTTCAGTGGTGCCAAAGTTTCCTCTCCACCATACACATCTCCTGATGCAACATACATGTGTACATCCCTTCCAAATCCTAAGGCCCTCAGCATTAATCCAACCTCCTCTGGGGTTAGGGGGCACTTGCCATGGCGCCGTTCTCTGTCAGGATTGGCTTCCTGCATAGAGCTTTGAAACATGAAAACATCCAAAACTAGAAGAAATATCACATGATCACGATTGAATGTAGTTTCTTACATGCAAATTCTTCCATCTCTTGCGTATTGTGCCCAACTCCGTTCTCTCTATTTCCCCACCTCCGTAGTAGCATCCAGAGAAGGCAAGCATGTCAGGCTCAAATCTGAACAGTACAGACAAGATCAGATGCAGAGCTAGTTGGATGGCAGTAGGGTAGCATGCAGATGGCTCAAAACATTACCTTAAATGTAGAGCGATAAAGCGTCCACCACTTTTATCCCTCATTCTCTGAACAAGCATTTCACCCATTTTATGTATTGTATGAGTGAATCGCAATGCATGATAATTGACTCTACATCTCAGTTTTTGAAGGTAAGTTTCTAACCGATTCGAAACCCGGTAGTCGAATTTGGTTAACTGAACCACCTGAAACATTCAGATGTCATTCAAAAATCTGCTATGCCAGAAATACTTTGTGAAACTGAAACAGATGACACATAGTCACATAGATAACAGAAACCGTGTGAGTGTATGACTTACATTTTTCTTCGAAAGAGCAGGCAACACTCGGTTTTCATAGCATAAGGGTGTACATTTCCTAGGGACCCGTATCTTGTATGGGAGAGATGTTTTGCTGATCATATCAGGTAGTTGTTGTACAATCTTTACGTCTTTTGATAGGGAGGATATGAAGTAATCAGCATCAAAGATATCAGCAAAATCACTGCAAAAAAGAAAAACAGTTAGCGAGTGTGCTCCATGCCTTCAGTATGATGAATAACTGGATAGTGGAGGTTAAGTGTAGCAACCTTGAATCTTCCCAGAAAGATTTTTGATCGAGCTTTGGTATAACAAGAGTTGCTTTTAGAATGCGTGCTGCAACAACAGCATCTATGATCTGAAAACAAAAAAAATCAGAATGAACTGCAGGGCCAAAAATACAGTGAGTAAGCTTTCAACTACTTCAATCTCGAAACTTGCGAAAATGTACATGGTGGAGTCATCCAATTATTCCAGTATACAAGCCATGAAGCCAATGCCAACTGATACCCAAGATGGGTCAGTCAAAATTTGCTAGTATGGTAGTTGTATGGAATGATATGGAAAAATGTACATATAAAGTTGCACTTCATTGACTAATTAAGGCTTTGAGCCTTTTGACTTCACTGACAAGCGCTCATATCAAGTAGAAATGGTAAACTAGCTGGTACATGCTGAACATGCCAATATAAAATAAACAAGACAGATTTAAAATAGTGGATGGAACTGCCAAAGCCTATTGCCACATTGCTAATGCTTCCTCTCAGATCCAGAGTCTCAACACCAAGAAAAATTATAGCAAGCTAAACAAATATTGCAAGCATACTTCCTATAATTTATGCTTGAACTAGAAAGATACATTTTCAATAAAACCAAACTCAAGATTTGCCATGATTCATACTATCTCCTTACCCCTGTCCGCTGCTGGTTCAAGCCTCCACTAGCATCGATCATCAAGTACCTATTTGATTCAGTGTTAGCTTCGGCTCCTGTGATATCATCAAAATGTAATACTTTTATCAGTCACCACCAGTTGCAAGCTCAAACATAGAACCAGTGTTTTCCTAAACGGGATTAAACTCCGTTTAAACGGCGTCTAAACTCTAAACGGGTGACCACCGTCTATGCCGTTTAGCCCGTTTAAACACCGTTTATCCCGTTTAAACGCCATTTAGCCCCGTTTAAACAGCCGTTTAAACAGATTAAACGCTAAACGATGGTCGACCGACTAGGTACCGTTTACCGTCTAGGAAAACACTGCATAGAACCATAAGCAACAGATAAATGTAGAAATGTTCTTCACCTGCAAACTCAGCGCTGGCACTGCTACACCTGTAGAAGTCGTTTCCAGCCCCCGAGCCCCAGAGTTCTTCCCCCATTTGGCTCCCACCAACCTACATATCCAGCCAGATTAGTTACCAGAAAACATAACTCGAAGACTCCCTAAGCATACGCCACTTACTGGAGTGTTAGAAGCGTGCGTGTTCGTATCGGTAGCAAGCACATTCCTGCGCAATTCACCCAGATTGTTCGACTGCTCTAGGGGGAAAAAGAACGAGCGTAATGAATGATGAATCCACATACATAGCAGTCAGATTAAAACTACAGAAAATTGATAATTGGGGTTGCATAGCCTGAACAAATGAGGCAAAGAAAAATCGCAGCTTCAGAATGGCGTACCACGAACGTGGGGCTCTGAGGCCGGGGAGGGTTGTCGCGGCCTGCGTCGCCTAGCGGCGGCGACAGGATGCAGTGGAACGCGAGTATGAGAAGCAGTAGCGCCGCCGCTCCAGGTGCCAACCCCGGCGCAGGGCACCCACCGTGATAACGCCGCCGCTGCCTCGATCCCATTCGCGCTGTCGGCTGCCAAACTATCTACACTCTCTGCGCGCAGGCATGACGCATCTGCTGCGCACGGAGGTAATGCAAACAATGCACACACGCCCCTCTTTCTCGCTCTATAAACTCGCAGCAGCGACTTTTGCAACGACGTGTTCCGAATTTCTGATTCCCCCAGAAGTCAGCTTCGTGTAGGAGGTGGAGGTGGAATTGTGGAAGCCAAGAAGGTCGGCGTCGGGATTCGGAGAAGAACACGAGGATCCTGTACCCTCGACCTCGGAGAGCGGAGCGAAGAAGAGGCGGCGGCTCACTGAAAACAGAGAAGTGTGAGCCCGAGCCCTGCCAGTCCTAGGCTGTTAGCTAATTTGGGCTGGGCCAGGCAACAAGGCATCGGCCTGAACTAACAAGGCCCAATCTGAACTTCTATTTGGTCTCTTTCGCACAGATTGGGCCATCTTCGTTACATCATGATTCCTCTGGTGTACGAAACACCAACTGAAATTTTAATGTTGTCTAAATCTCCCAGATACACAAGTAATATTTTATTTTAAGAATGCAGAATAAAAAGGTCAAACTTATGTGCACCAAGAAGAAATATTTACAGGCAGAAGTTAACAGTCTATATTGAATTTAAGCACACTTTTAGTGGCTAATGTAAGCACGTACAGTTCCCTGGCCCCTGTCAGCAGAAATTGAAGGGTACAGGAAATGGTCTGCTATGTACACAATCTACTAGTCTACCATACCAAAAAGTTCTGCACTGTAGTGTATGGCACAGCCAAAGCTTCATGCTAGTAGCAAAATTCACTAGCAATACAGCAAGTCTCCGGAAACATATGTACCAATTACCGGATGCTCCAATATGCACAGTTTCACCCCTGGTGGTATGGAAAGAGGATAACGGATTCACGACTTCTTGATTTCCCAACGGCGGCCCCGTATGACGAAACCATCAGGTGCCAGCTCGGTACCTTCCCAACCGTCCACAGTACCACCTGAGCTTGGTTCTCTGCGATGTCTTTTCCCTTTACCAATCCCGCTGTCACTAGCGCTCCCACTTAGGAGAGGATCATCTATACCACGAATTGTCCTCTCTGGTGTTGATGCACTCACCCAATTGTCATCCCGGCTTTGCCTGAACTTGATGTTCTTCTTCATTTTGTCAAAGCGCTTCTCCACTGGACGTACTGCTTGGTTAACAGTGAACTTAAAATCTTTTATGACCTAGTATAAAAATAAGCAGAATATGTCAAAGATAAATTGAGAGAGAGATCCTAGAAAAAATCCATCTAGTTAATTTAGGCCAGGAACGTGCCAAAAAAAAAATCCCATTAGCTCCATCAAGTTTTAAAAGGAACACAATAGACTGTACTGATTTGAGGTGTGATCTGCAGGTAAAAACTCACATATTCTCCACTGCCAATTACAAAGTCTCGAACACTCTCTTTAATATTAGTTGCAATTATCTCGTCTGGTTCCAACTGTGGAAGCCTCACTTTGGAAGGTCGACTAATATCCTTTATCTCATCAGGATCCACAGGATCTGAGGCTGCGTAGTCCCCAAGTACTGAAATGTTTGTAGGTGAATATTGTTTACCTAGCAGTTCATAAGGTTTTGCAGGGAACACATACAGGTGAACAACTGATGCTATACCCATCTGTATCAGAGGAAGCAAGAAATATAATAAGTAAAACGAATAATTTTGAAAGCCTGACTAACTTTAAAAGGTAAGGTACCTCTATACAGATGATGAAATCCTGAATACTTGATTTTAACTCCAAGCTCTGAGCTAATGGACTCCTAACCAAGCCCAAAGAATACATTATAGCAATTATCACACCCTGCCACCAAGTCAGAAATACTATTGACTTGAAGGAAAGGAATTTTGCTAATGGCTTAATATGTGCCAATTCATCCTTAGTAGCCGTGTACCATTCCACTAAACAGTATAGGGCCCAATATTGACTGAAGTTCAGGACTACAGCAAAGTAAGGGTACCTGCAGCACAGAGTGACACAGTTAAATCATGCAGTTCTCACCGTTCATATATTGCAGAAAGGAGTGCAATGCAAGCAGCACACATGTTTTTAGAGGATAAAGAAACGACTATCACAGTTCATACAGATAGACGATTCATCGTCAAGATGACAAAGAGGTCATTGCACATTTCTGTATATCTATTAGTCTTTATGCAACATCCTTAAAAATAAACTATTTCAACTGTCAACACTACAGATATTCAATAAACGAGAGATGTATGGTTCTTTCCCTTCGGGACTCAACAAATAGAGCAAATGCACAATTATCACTTGGATGAAGAAAATGAAAAAAAAAACATCTTACCCACATCCCCATTTGAATTCTCCCTCGCAATACACACCGAAAGGTTGAAGAATAAGAGACAAGCTAGCTGTGAGTGTCTTTATAATCACCTGCACGTGTACGAAGTAGTTAACCAAAGTTGCTTGTAAATCTTAACTGTTCTAATTTAACTAGAAGGACAAGTGTTCATACATATTGAAATATACCAAATTTGATAATCTGGTAAAACCGCACACCAAGTCTCCATGGTTTCAATATGTAATTAATAGGAAAATGATGATGAATGACTCCCTTTTCAGAGGCATGATGCAGAAGAGGTTCCACGGAATCTTCACCACCTTCCCTCTTCAAAAATGCAATAGTCCTTTCTTCGCCACCTATATTACAGTTGCAGTAAACAATGAAATGTAGTAAATAAGCAACATCAGTTGAAAAAGATACAGATAAAGTTATTGCAACTATATAAATTCCTCAAATGAAACAATGATATGGAAAATACAAAAAACAAAGGCTGCACAGAGATATATCTTCCAAACTGTTAACAAATCAGTCTTGTATAATATCTTTAACAAGTTTATGCTTCTTTTATTTTACCAAGAACAAAACAATAGGAGAACAAGAATAATGTTAACATCTCCTATAGGTTCTAGACAGCATATCTTCCAGTCAACATAAAGAAAGTCAATATGAACCACTGTTTAGTACTTTAGTTCTTAGATGAAGAAGGGTGACTTCATCTAATTGCATAATAAAGGCTTGGAAGTTCTACAGAGACCCCTTTTGCCGGATTAATGCACCGATAACAACATAACAATAGGCTGTTACATTTGAACAATGTAGAGCACAGGCATGAAGAAACCCTTTCTTACCGTAAATAGCCTCCATCCAAACATACCATGGTACCTCATGTTAGATAATATAAACTGTGCGGACAAAAAATGTATCCAGTTTATGAATGTTTTGGTATATACAAAAAACAGTAGATGAAATCATGCCTTGCCTACATGACTGCATTTCAAGCACGCTTCATATCCATGACCCATGTACCCTCAAAAGAGAATAGTAAAATATGCATCTAATAGGTTATAGGATTGATGTTACTGGTTTACAACAGAAAGTGTAGATCCATCTTTTAAGCACGTGTTACAATCCATGTAACAACCTCTGACGGTCACATTATAAGCTACAATGCCCCAGAGGCTCAGAAGATAACTCACCTAAACAAGCAGTTATATATCTTCCAAAGCAATACATAGCAAATGCCTCATAGCCGTCACGCAAGATGCCACAGTAGACACTGGTGTCCGGATTTACCAAAGAAACATACTGTTGAGAAAAGTAGCAAAAAGTTAATTACATGAACTAGAGGCGATCAGCAAAGAATTTGGAGTTGTTTTGGATATATTACCGATTCAATAGCATAGCAAGGGACCATTAAGATAACACCAAGAACAAATTTCTGTTCCTGTAACAAAGCAAACGTGGTTAATATGGATATTTGATTATTCACAAATGATGTAAAAGGTACTCATTACTGAACATAGTGTGGTAGCAAAACAAACCTCTGGATTGTTGTATGCTGAGAGGTGCTCAAAAATCAAGTACATCGAGAGAGAAACAGAAAGCAGCATAAAGAATCCTGCTATCAGTATGGCCCATGTTGGTGCTGCATATGTGTCCATTAAGGGCAAAAGGAGCCCAAGATTGACCCTCATGGAAGCTGATGACACTTTGTTGACCTCCTATGCTCTTAATCCTCAACATCATAAAACTGAACGTTCACTAGAAGACTGAGCATGCCAAGAACGTTAGCCAAATTACCAGTCCAAGTTGTGCTTATCTGCAGACCAGTGTATTAAGATTATAGAGTGTAAATAAATGATCAAAAGTTCAACTGATTAATAAGATATATTAGATGGTAAACAGACTGCCAAACAGATTAATCCATTCATAGACAAGTATGGAACAAATAAATAGTCACACAACGAGTAGTGATTTGGAGGTATAATATAACCTAGTAGATACCAGTACCACTAACATACACTGGGCTTTTCTCTCAGATGTATGACAAATTAAATCTAAAAAAAAATCTGTGTGAAGTTAAGAATTGCTAGTCCGGCAAAATCCAAGCTCAAATAAGCATGTGAACAACCAATAGAATGTGACAGACTTAATGAATTCGTCACTTTAGCAGTATCGATTCCATTATTAACGAATTCGTCGCTTTAGCAGTATCCATTCTTAACGAATGTCATTTCCTGAAGGCCATGTTTACCTCACCACTACAACAAACAATAGAAGCATGCTACACTAGCTCGACCGACAAACAAACCAAGTCAGATTATATTCCGGTACGGGAGAACCCGGGAACTAATGAAGATAGTCAAACATCAAATCCTCCGGGCGCAAGGGAAACCATCAAAGTTTCCATTCCACTGCAAGTGGAACCATTCTCGTGTGAGCGAAGTAGAGGGACGGCTAAATTCCGCTCAGATTACACCAGGCGCGACAACTAAACTAATTCGATGAGCTCAGAGAGAGGATTAGCTTAGCGCTTTAGTAACGATTCGATTCGATTCGATTCGAAGCCCTCAAGCCAAAGAGAAAGCTGAATCAAGCACCTGAGCGGCTGCGCGGGGTTGAAAAGGCCTCGAGGAATCGAGGCCGGTTTGAAGATCGAGCCGCGGCGGTTCGGGCGGCGGGGGAGCGCCGGCTGGAGTCGCTTGCTTATTCCGCGACAAGAAGGGGGCAGCGGGACGGCGCCGGCGTCTCGTGGTCGCGGTCAGGGCGGCGGCGGCGGATGCCAAGAGGGGTGGGTGGAGCCGTGGAGGCTGACCCGCTGATGTGGCGTCGATTACTTCCGGGACTACGGGGAAAAAGTTCCGAACGGGCACGGCAGTCGGCGCTAGAGAAGTGCGAAGCGGAAGACGTTGAAGAGATTGGAAAAATAAGTGCGAAGGAGAACTTTGAATCTTCGATGAGAATTGAGAACCAATTAAAATGGGAAACAAATAGTACGAGGCCCCCCACGAAGAAATGCCACCAAAACCATGGGAAAAGATGATTCTATTTTGTGAAATATCTTCTAATCAACCAACCGACAAACGGTATTCATCGTAAATTTTTGAAACGAAATTCAATGTTTTCCAATCCGAACTGTGAGGTCAAGTGAGACTGCAGGAATATGCAGCTCGTGCCCGAGGCCGAGGGTGTATGTCGTTTTGGTATTTTTAAAATTATATTTTTTATTATTTATCTAAATATAGTGTATATTTAGATAAATAGTAAAATTATGAATCGACCTATAATTTGTAATGCATGAAGTAGGTGATTGAGATCATTAAATTTTCATAATATCTTTTTTGTATAATTTCATGCCAAATATGAAAAAAGGAATAAGTTTGATCGCTCGTTCAATATCACGTGGCTTGCTTTATTAATAATAAGTTCTTTTAAGAATAATTTAAATTCGAGTATCTTTGTACAAAGTTTTAAATTAGACGAGCAGTCAAACTTGAGGTAAAAAAATCTAAACGAATTATAATTTATAATGGAGGGAGTATTAGCTATTTTTTAGTTGATTTTAGTGGGATTGGACAAGCTAGTGATATAAGATTAGTTGGTGCTAAGCTAATTGTTAGCTACCACGTGATTTAGATACTTAGCCATTGACAATTACTTGGGTGGACTAGAACGAGACCTCTTATGTTCGCCACATTGGCCACGCTACAACCACACTTTTTTATGAACTGCTGTAAAAAAAATGCCCCAGCTCTAAGTTGTCATTTTGGTGGCATGAGTGCTTTCTCTATTACACGCGTGGAGCATGATGGGCTTAAAATTCTGTTTTTTTACTACACTACATGTGAATTAAACATCAGTCGAAGGATGCACTTGGTTTCAACAGCACTAATACGTGGATCCATATCCACTAGAACTCGACGCGGCTTTGCCGCATCCTTCTAAGATTTTAACCAATGTTACCATATAAAATACATAATATCTTCTTCTGCAACAAGTAGAATTGAAAATGAAAAGCAAATTGTATTCACTGCAAGTCTGATTCATTCTTAGGAATACGCATCCCAAATGAAAGTCCCATGCTTAACCACCCTTCATGCCTCATTTTGCATTCAGATATGAAGTCATGTAAGTGTGTCAAACTATATGAAAATAGATGGTTAGAACTTAGAATTACGTATAGAATTTGATGACTGAATATACCATTGACTGTCAAACATAGAACCACCCCTAACTTGTTATCAGCAGGAAAGTAGAATAATCTTGATCACCTCGTAGAGCTTCACATCCAAGTGAACTGGCATCCTGCTTGTAGCACACAACCATGGTGGCTCTAATGTCCAAGTTGAGTAACAATGCCAATAGCACAAATACTGTTGAAGACATGCGCCACTTCTGCAAAGAAAGAATTTAGATCAAGCTAAAACAACATTATTTGAATGAAAAAATATCAAATGTGTTGCATGCCTGAATCAATTGAACTGCACCATCTCAACGCTGAACTTTTGTCGTCTGAAAATTTTTGCACTGTTGGTAGGGGGCATTGGCTTGCCTCCGGTTCAACTCATATTAGGTGTAACGCCCGAGTTTTAACCCCTGATAAATCACCTTCTAAATCACATGTGTTTTTCAAATCGTTTCTGCTGAGCTCGATCAATTCCTAAACCCCGACCCTCATTTCGGCTTACAACCCGAGTCACCCCCGGCAGTCGCCCGACACCGGGAATCTCTCCGGCCCACATCCCGGCGAGAGTCCCGAATTCGCCGGCCTCGCAACACCGCTGACCCGGGAGTCGCTCGACGTCGCGTCGGCGCCCGAAATCTGGAAAATTCCACCAAAAATCTCTTCTCCTTTTCCTCCTAATTTTCCTAACATTTTTCTCAATTTTTCTTTTCTCTTTCCCTTCTCTTTTTCCCTTTTCTTTTTCTCTTCTCCCTTTTTCCATTTTCTTTTTTTCTTCTCTCTTTTCTTTTTTTTCCCTTCTTTCTTCATCACGGACCGCACCGCGGCTCTGCTCCACGACGCGGCACGCCCCGCGGCCCTGCTCCTCGGCCTGGAGCGTCGCACGCCGCCCCTCCCTCCTCGGCACGCCGCGCCGCGCCTGCCGGCCCCGCGACACGACCGCACGCGCCAGCACCGCACCTCGTCGCTCGAGCCGACCCTACCACGCCGAGCAAGCGGCGCTCTGCCACTGGCACCGCTGCCGTCGAGCCGTCGCCTCGGTTGCACAGCGTCGCCGTGTCGCCGAGCGGCAGGCCGCCTTAACTCCGGCTCGTCAGCGCCGCTGCCGCTCACGTCTCGTCGGCCACCAGCGCCATTACTGCGAGCCCGCCGAACCTCCATTAACAAGCTGCACGAGCTCCACGTGCGCAGCCCCGGCCGCTCCACCGCCTTCCTGCGCCTATAAGAAGCCCTGCGCCGCTCTCCGTCCCACCACGCAGCCCTGGCCAACCCCTTCTCCCTCCAAGCTCCCCACGGCCGCCGCCAGTACTGCCCTGTTACAGACCGCCGCCGCCCGTCGATCTCTCTCCCTGAACCGTCTCCGCCCGAGGTGAGGACAGGAATCGGATCCTCTTGCCTCCCTCTCTCCGTTCCCCCACTTTCCGGCCACCGCCGTGCTCGGGAAGGCTGCCGCCCACCACCGGCCGGCCGCCCCTGTTCGGCCTTCTCCCCTATTTTCTGTCGAGGGGAAGAAGAAGGCCATTTTGCCCATAACCCCTTCCCTCCTTCCTTTTCCACCCGAGGTCCCCCTCCTCTCAAGTTCTGTTTCACCAATAAACCCCTGAAGCTCTTAGTTTTTTTTACAAATAGGTCCTTATCCCTTTGAATTAACTCCTAAACACCCTTTAACCCATCGTTTTATGAGCTATATTAACTCAAATTAATCCCAAATCGCACCACGCCTTTCCCATGTTTATTTCTACCAAACCATCTACCAATTCCTCATAAATAATATTTATTCCTCCATTTCTATTTATTCTCTCCTCGAGCTCAGCCGGTAAATCATTGTTTCTTTTCTTGATTGTGTGCTTGCGTGTGTGTGCCGTAGCCGACGGAGTGAACGAGGAGGAACCCTAGGACGAGTTCGGAGTCGCGTACTGTGCACAGGAGCCCGAGAACCCGAACCATGTGCAAGAGCTCCGGGAGGACTTTGAAGATGGCAAGTTCAATCTCATTCTTTGATGCGTGATTTAATCCCAGTTTTTAAAATACAACCCCTTGATTTGTTTTACAAATTGCATAAACCTGGTAGGGTAGCCACTCTTGATTGTTATGATTGATTGGCTTAAATGATCTATTTAAAACTGTGTGAGTGCTTTAAAAATAGGGAATGAGTATTTTGGAAAATGAGAAAAAGAGTTGTGTGGACGAGATGGACGAGTGTATGTCAGGAGTATGTGTGAGCTCGTACCTTTGTGGTTGAGCGTGTTGGGAGATGTCCATCTTGTCGTTAAGGACCGGGTTGTGTCATCTCACCTCACCTAGCTATCATACAACCACTCGACCGTTGTATGTGGCAACAACTTAGCATAAATCCCACTAGTTATTCTACTAGCTATCAGGAGTGCGGGTAAGCAACGTGAGATCAAGGAGTAGAGATATGATCTGTGTGAGTTATGCTTTGGTTATGTGTGATAACCCTTTGGTTGCTTTCGTGGTGGCTATTAGGGTTAGCTAAGGTGGGTAATGGCTTTGATAGGATCTGCGCCGGCACTAAGGTGTTCGTGTGGCGGTGCCCTACTTGTGGGTAAAGTGTACAACCTCTGCAGAGTGTAAAACCTATTCGAATAGCCGTGTTCACGGTATTGGACGAGTCACGGTGTGGTCACAAAGTCAGTGTTTGGGTTAAGAGATTGTTTTCATGGCGTGAGTGATTTTGGAAACAGAGTATGGCTGTGTGCCTGGGCTACTGCGGACGGGAAGTCCGGTAGTCCTCAACTGGTTTTCCTTAAAGCACCGAGTACTTTGGTTACAAAATGGTTTGCGAAAACCTTTTTCAGAAACAAAACCCTGCATGAGTCAAAGTTGGCTTTTCACTAATTAAATTTTGAACCTTATTATACTTTGTTCATGTTCTGATGAATAGCCCCTATGTGGGTGGGGTTGGACTTGTTGAGTACGTATGTACTCACCCTTGCGTAATTAATTGTTTTGACAGAGAAGGATCCCGACTTCGTCCCCGAGGACGTTGAGTAGGTTGTCGTCCTGCACCCAACCCGTGCCTGTGGTTCAGGGTCTCCACAGGAAGCTTCCATGACGCAAGACTCTGATGATATCGTAGACCTAGTTGGTGTTATAGTTTGGCTTGTAGTCCTTATGTTAGTCCTCGTCATAGTGGTGCTTCAGTGCCTACTACCTCGGCGGTTTGTACGATAATGAACCATTTGGTGTAATAAATATGTTACCAGCCTCCTGGGACTAGTATCTGTGTCACATTTAGTCCCTCTGACACAAATACCAGTCCCAAGAGGCCGGTAACACATTTATTACATCAGATGGTTCATTACCGTACAAACTGCCGAGGTAGTGGGCACTGAAGCACCACTATGGCGAGGACTAACATAAGGACTACAAGTCAAACTATAACACCAACTAGGTCTACGATAGCATCAGAGTCTTGCGCCATGGAAGCTTCCTGTGGAGACCCTGAACCACAGGCACGGGTTGGGTGCAGGACGACAACCTACTCAACATCCTCGGGGACGAAGTCGGGATCCTCCTCTGAAAAATAGTTAATTATGCAAGAGTGAGTACATACGTACTCAATAAGTCCAACCCCACCCACAGAGGGGCTATTCATCAGAACATGCACAAGGTATAACAACGTTCAGAATTTAATTTGTTAAAAGCCAACTTTGACTCAATGAGGAATTGGTATATGGTTCCGTAGAAATAAACCCGGGAAAGGCGCGATGCGATTTGGGATTAATTTGAGTTAATATTGCTCATAAAACGATGGGTTAAAGGGTATTTAGAGGTTAATTCAAAGAGACAATGACCTATTTGTAAAGAAACTAAGAGTTTCAGAGGCTTATTGGTGAAACAGAACTTGAGAACGGAGGGGTGGGGGGGACCTCGGGTGGAAAAAGGAAGGAGGGAGGGGGTCATGGGCAAAATGCCCTTGTTCTTCTCCTCGACAGAAAACAGGAGAGAAGGTCGAACAGGGGGCGGCCGGCTGGCCGGCGGTGGGCGGCGGCCTTCCCGGCCACAGCGGCGGCCGGAAAGTGGGGGAACGGAGAGAGGGAGGCAAGGGGATCCGATTCCTGTCCTCACCTAGGGTGGAGACGGTTCAGGGAGGGAGATCGACGGGCGGCGGCGGTATGTAATAGGGGCAATACTGGCGGCGCCGGTAGGGAGCTCGGGAGGGAGAGGGGGTTGGCCAGGGGCTGTGTGGTGGGACGGAGAGCGGCGCAGGGCTTCTTATAGGCGCGGGAAGGCGGTGGAGCGGCCGGGCTGCGCACGCGGAGCTCGTGCAGCCTGTTAATGGAGGTTCGGTCGGCTCGCAGTAATGGCGCTGGTTGCCGACGAGACGTGAGCGGCAGCTGTGCTGACGAGCCGGAGTTAAGGCGGACTGCCGCTCGGCGACACGGCGACGCTGTGCAACCGAGGCGACGGCTCGACGGCAGTGGTGCCAGTGGCAGAGCGCCGCATGCTCGGCGTGGTAGGGTCGCTCGAGCGACGAGGTGCGGTGCTGGCGCGTGCGGTCGTGTCGCCGTGCCGGTGGGCGCGGCGCGGTGTGCCGAGGAGGGAGGGGCTGCGGGGCGTGCCGCGTCGTGGAGCACAGCCGCGGTGCGGTCCGTGAGGAAGAAAGAAGAAGGGACAAAAAAGAAAAGAGAGAAGAAAAAAAGGAAAAGGAAAAAGGCGGAAGAGAAAAAGGAAAGGGAAAGAGAAGAAAAATTGAGGAAAGTGTTAGGAAAATTAGGGGGGAAGGAGAAGAGATTTTTTATGGAATTTTCCGGGTTTTGGGTGCTGACGCGACGTCGAGCGACTCCCGGGTCGGCGGTGATTGCGAGGCCGGCGAATCCGGGGCGCTCGTTGGGATGCGGGCCGGAGAGATTCCTGGTGTCGGGCGACTGCCAGGGGTGACTCGAGTTGAAAGCCGAAATGAGGGTCGGGGTTTAGGAATTGATCGAGCTCAGCGGAAACGATTTGAAAAACACATGTGATTTAGAAAGTGATTTATCAAGAGTTAAAACGCGGGCGTTATATTAGGTGTGAGGAAATGCAAGATCAGTTCATTTTACCTACCAACAGAGCGGCCTGCCAGTTCGATTTAACTGTAATTTCACTTGTGGACCAAGGCCCTGTTTAGGAGCCCAACTTCTCCCAAAATACACTATGTAAAAAGAAGATTCCCCATCACATCAAACATCACATCAAAAATACCGACACATGCATGGAGTACTAAATGTAGATGAAATCAAAAACTAATTACACAGTTTGGATGTACTTTGCGAGACGAATCTTTTGAGCCTAGTTAGGCCATGGTAGGACAATATTTACCACAAACAAACGAAAAGTGCTACAGTGCTTTTCAGTTCGGAACCGTACTTTTCAGCCCAAAATCCGTGCAAAATCTCCCAATTTTGACTCCTAAACACACCCCCAACAATAACTGATCTCGAATAGGACAAACGACAAACTCGTTTCCAACGAAAAGTACATTTACCCAATCACTATTAGAAACTATCATCCGATGTGCCTAAATGCAAAATAAACAAGAGAGAATTCCCTCAGTGCCACAAAAATTTACATGAGTTCCTTGAGTGCCACAAAAATTTTCAGAGTGTCTTGAGTGCCATAGAAATTTTAACTTATGCCTTGTATGCCACTTCCATCCATCTGCTGTTTATTTTTGACGGAACTAGGGTTGGAGACGCACATGTATCATGCGAAAGGTCATTTGTGCCCTTACCTTATCGCTTCAGCCTCTTGTCCGTCCCTCGTTCCGCGCCGCCCACCTCGCGATTCGGCGTGCGTGCCGCACCGCTCGCCACTCCCTCGCGAATCCACCCCGCCCGACGCAGGCCGCGTGCGCGCCGCCCCCTCGCGAATCCGCCCGGCCCGCCCGACACAGGCCTCGTGCGCGCCGCCCCCTCGCGCGGCCGTCTGGGCACCCGCGTGCGCGCCGCCCCCTCGCGCAGCCGTCTGGGCGCCCGCGTGCGCGCCGCCCCCTGCGGCCAGGCCGCGGCGGCCCCCCACCGGCCAGTCGTGGTGAGGCTCCGACCTGACTAGACGACGGCCACGATGGCAATCTCCCACCCTGCTTGGCTTTTAGAAGGGTAAGTTGCACTGTTTTTCTGCTTGGTTTACATCTGACTGTGTGTGATGAGTGCCATAAACATGCAGTAGTTTTGATATCGTCTTGATTGACAGGATGGATCCTAAATCGAGCTATTTTGTGGAATTTAGACATGTTGAGAATCCTAGAAGTAGGAAAGACATTGGTTGCTGGACTTGGGATATGGTGGTAGACTCTGACATCTGCAATTTCAAGGATTTTGTGGATGGAATTGTTGACAAGTATCCTCCCAGTTACCATGAACGTGTGAATCTTTCATACTATGATCATGCTAGTAAAACCTACCTAGAAGTCAAATCAGATCAAGATTTGCTTGCTATGTTTGCCAAGCATGTTGACAGCAAGACAGTGAGCATGGCCATTGCATACACCCTCCCTACTGAAACACCTCAGTGGCATACTATATCATGCAGCCAACAAACAGATGAACTGTGCCCCAAGCCCACAAATGAACCTACATCCAACCAACATACAAATGAACCTACATCCAACCAGCATACAACAAGTGAACCTAGCACACCTCAGGCTGATGATGACAACATCCTAGCAAATCCTGAGCCAGCTAATGAATTTGTTGATGTGGATGAAGAAAACTTGTACCTGCACAATGCATGCAAATCTGGGTTTTCTCAACCTGAATCTGTGTCTGAGTCTAATAGTGACTATCAGGAAGACTATGATGAAGATGATGGGTTGGTAGGAAGAGATCCTGTACCACCTGTTATTGTTGCTTCTTATAACAAAGAAGACCCACCAATGGTTGTGGGTAGCAAATATTCCAACATTGATGATTTTAAGTTGGCACTATCTTACTATGCAATTAAACGTGAGATTGCATATGAGACTAAAAAGAGTGATCCAGGGAGAATGATTCTGTACTGCTCAAGGAAGGTGGCAGATCGATGTAAGTGGAGGTTATATGCTCATACAATGGATGATGATGTTACAATGGAGGTAACTTTGTGGGTTATTCTTTGCGTCATTTGTAAACTTCTGCAGACTACTAAATTGTAATTATCTTGTGTCCCTTTTCAGGTGAGGAAGAATTCTGAGCCACATACATGTAGTAGTGAAAGGAGGAGCAAGGTTGCGAAGCATGCAACAAAATTTTGGGTTTGTGATGTTGCAAAGGACTGGTTGACCGCAGATTCTAGGCTGGGGGCACAGGAAATTCAAGCTAAGATAAAGGAAAAGTACAAAATAGAAGTGCCATACAAGAGGGTGTATTATGGTAAGGAGCTTGCACATAATGAACTATTTGGTGATTGGGACAGCAGTTTTGATAACATGTATACATTAAAGGCTGAGGTGGAAAATGCATGCCCTGGTAGTGTTGTAGTAATTAAGCATCACAAAATTCAGGAACAGACTAGATTTGATAAATTGTTTTTTGCTTTGAAACCTTGCATAGATGGATTTCTAAGGGGATGCAGGCCATATCTTGCAATAGACAGCACTTTTTTGACAGGAAAGTATAGGGGGCAGCTAGCATGTGCTTGTGCTGTAGATGGACATAATTGGATGTATCCAGTAGCTTTTGGGGTGTTTGACTCTGAGACAAATGACAATTGGGAGTGGTTTATGGAAAGGCTTAAGGAAGTTATAGGAACACCACATGGGTTAGCTATCTGTACTGATGCTGGGCCAGCTGTCATGCATGGAGTGCAAGAGGTGTTCCCATCAGCTGAGCATAGAGAATGCATGTTCCATTTGGTGTACAACTTCAAGAAAAGGTACATCGGCAAGGTGTTTGATGATCATCTTTGGGCAGCAGCTTACTCTTGGTCTCCTTATTTCTTTGAGAAGCATTGGACAGCAATGGATGAAGCAAAGCCTGAAGCAATGGATTACATAAGAGAGTCCCACAAAAAGATATGGACTAGAAGTCAGTTCTTAACTCACTGTAAGGTTGACTATGTCACCAACAACCTAGTAGAGAGTTTCAATAACTGGATAAAGAGCTGGAAGGGTTTGAATTTGGATGACTTCTTGGATAAGCTTAGAACTCTTCTTATGGACAAGTGGTATACAAGGAGGACAATCTCAAGAAAGATAAGAGGTCTTATTTTGCCACATATCATGAAAAAATTGAAGGAGGAAAGTTTCAATTTGGATATGGATGTGTTTGCATGCTCTGATGAAGTGGCAGAAGTGTGTGTAAAGGGAAGCAATGGTTACAAGTGTGTAGTGAATCTACAAGAGAAAACTTGTTCTTGTAGGAAATTTCAAGTCTCAGGCATTCCTTGCAAACATGCTATTGCATTTATCACTAAGATGGGTCAGCCTTTGGAGAATTATGTAGACTCATATTATTCAGTAGAGAAATTTAGAACTGCATATGAAAATCTAATCCCTGCCCTTACTGACAAATCCCAATGGAAGCCATCAGACCATGGCTTTTTTATGCATCCACCACTTCTCAAATCAACAGCTGGTAGAAGGAAGAACCAAAGGTTCAAAGGGAGTGCTGAATCAGCAGGAAGTGCAACACACAAGAAAGGGCAGCATAGATGTCGTGTTTGTCAAAACTTTGGGCACCGCTGGTATACATGCAAAGATGGTAATCCAGACGACAAGGCAGCCTTGCTAGCTGAAAGGTATTGAATTCCATATTGCTCTAATATGTCAACATATACATATTCTAATAATCATCTATTGCTTTTGCAGGGGGCTCCTAAAAAGAGGAAGACCAAAACAACTACTCAAGAATCAACTGAGAATAGTGTTGTACCTGCTACCACAGGACCTACACCCATGTATTTTCCTCCTAGGTGAGTTCAAAGCAACAATTTCTGTTCTGAAATCTTTCACCATGCATCTCTGAAATCCTTGTAAAGAATTTAATATATTTCTCTCTAATATATAGTCAAGGATGCTCCAGTAACTTAAGCTCTGGGAAAACTGTCAAGTAAGATGAATTTTACTTCTTTTAATGGTTAGCATATGTTCATTTGTCTACCTTCTCAACTACAAAAACATACATTGCAGGTCAGCATGTGGCTCAAGTCAGCCAGATGTACTCTCCATTGAGTATCCTTTGCCAAGTTGTGATGTACCAGCACCTGCTCCCTCCCAGCCAATAGGAAAGAGAAAGAGAGAAGAGAAGCCAAAAGGGAAGGCAAACGCAAAGAAAACAAAGGTTGCAGCCACAACAAAGCTGAAGCAACCTTTGGTGCCGGTGTCGCCTCAAAGTCCAGCAATGTGCACCAGAAGCAAGGCTCCAGAGAGCCCTGCAATGTCCACCAGAAGCAAGCGAAAAATTCTGGAGTGAATTTACTATTTTGCTAATTTTGTGTCATGAGATGTTCATGATCTGTGAAGAGAAACTTGTGATAAGTGCCTTTGTGATGAGAGACTTGTACTCATGTGGCTTATCTGATACTCCTATTATTTTGGTATGTATGACATGGTGGTAAAATTGGTCTGTACTAGTATGTGGTAGTATGTGGGAGAAAGGCTTATCTGATACTCCTATTATTTTGGTATGTATGACATGGTGGTAAAATTGGTCTACTAGTATGTGGTAGTAAGTGTGAGAAAACCATTACTCATTCTTAATGATCAATATGTGGTAATATGCTATCTATATCAATGCTTCAATTTTTGTGTTGTATGCTCCAAATGATCAGTATGGTGCCTTACATGTGTTGATATGTGATGTCATAAATCTGAAATGGCATTCAAGGGAAAGGGTGAAAATACACTTCATTCATTTGGAGGGGCAAATGTGTCTTTTCCACACTACTTAACTGCAACATAACAGCACATGGACGGAAATGGCATACAAGGTATAAGTGAAAATTTTCGTGGCACTCAAGGCACTCTGAAAATTTTTGTGGCACTCAGGGAACTCATGTAAATTTTTGTGGCATTGAGGGAATTCTCTCAATAAACAAGGTTGGTGAATTTCATCCACATTAGAAAGTGACAGCCCACTCTCTATGCTTGAATTGCTCCTAGAGTCCGTGGACTGTCACATATAATCTGCTATGATCCTTAAGTTGACGCAGTTAAGGACCTGTTCTTTTAGATGAAAAGGAATAGTGAAATTGTAAATAAATAGTGCTGGAATAGTGTTTTTTGTGATAGAAGATGTGATGGATATGATGGTTAGTAGTGCTTTTTCACTGTTCCTTTTCAATGAAAAAAGAACAGGGCCTAAATCATTTGTACTCACCCAAACTGAATATTTGAGAACACTTCACTGACCACTAATGGTCAAGATATCTGATAATTTGGCATAGCAAGCGAGCATCTCCATCTGTAGTCGTCAACAGGAGAACGAAATTACCTTCAACATCTGACACAGCTTCGTATCCCAAGTGAACTGTTGCCAGCTTGTAGGGAACATGCAGTGTTGGATTCAAGAGGTTGAGAAACGATGCTGACAGGTACCATATATGGAAGGAAGGATTTCGATTACTCGAAAAAAAATCGAAATTAACGTTGTTTAAATGACAAATCATAAACATTTTTTGTGAAATCGAAATTAACACGATTCTGATCTCTTACTAATAGTAAAACATTTTTTTAGCACACTAATACTAAGGCCTCCTTGGGAATAAAGGAAAAATGGAGGATTTTTGTAGGATTTGAATCCTATAGAAAATTTTCCTATGGAGTCCTTTGGAACAAAGGATTGAACCCTTACAATTCCTATGGAATAGCTTGTTCCATAGAGATTTTGGAGGATTTCTGGACCTCTTGGAAAGAATCCTTTGTGTCTATCTCTCTTCTCATTCCTATGGTTCAACTAAATGACCAATCTAGCAACTTTCCTATGTTTTTTCATTTCATAGGACTCAAAATGGCATGACACTCTATTCCTACATTTTTCCTATTCCTTTGTTTTGGAAATCCTTTGTTCCAAAGGAGGCCTAAAACATTCAGTTGCTTGGGATCAGCTGGATGGAAGCTGCTGCATGGTTGCCCTCCTCGGAGCTGGGCAGACGACAGCCGCCCGAGAGCACGGTGTGGGCAGTGCCGCGGCGGGGGTGCAGGGGCAAGCGGAGTGCGCTGTTTCGGGAATCGCTTGCGGCCGCGCAGGAAGGGGAACGGCAATGTTTCGGCAGATGGGGCAGACCGTGTGGCCTACTGCCTTGGCGACGGTGTGGCCGGCAGATCGTGAAGCGTCGAGAAGAAGCCTGAGGGCCTGCCCGCGCCAACACCCCATAACCGTTGATGCATGATCCGATGGCCAGCCTTTGCGGGCGACGTGGCCCAATCATTAGTTGGTTGAACTCAGAATTCGGACATTAAATATATGTCAGTGATCAAAGTTGCTCTCTACCACTTGATTTCATAAAAAATGGCATTGTTGATCATCATTAGTTGCAATGGAACACTCTGTACATCACCAATATGAGACTAGAGGAGCAAGACGTGCCCTCGTTGACCGTGGTGAAATCCGCAAGCCAGACGTGGCAGCATTTTCGTGCACGCGTTACCCACCAACTCTCGGAGACGGGTGGGTGCGGCGGCCACCAGCCGGGCCAGCCCAGTCCGAGCTCGACCCCGACCCGCCGTGCCGCTGCGCGTGCCCGTTCCGCCCCGCCGCCGCGGGGCGCGGTGATGACGCCGCGCCGGAGCCATCCGTCCTCGCCGCGGCCCTGGACATGGACTCGACCTCCTCGAGCACGGCCACCACCTCCCGCATGGACGGTCGGTTCTTGTGGTCGGCGGCGAGGCACCGCAGCGTGAGCTGCGCCGCCCGCTGCGCGCCCCGCGACGAGTACTGGCCCTCGAGCCTGGGGTCGACGAGCCGCGCCAGCTTCCTGCGGTCCGCCAGGAACGGCTTGGCCCAGTCCGCCAGGCTGTGCTGCGCCGCCGGCCGGTCCGTGTCCAGCGCGCGCAGGCCCGTCAGGATCTCCAGCAGCACCACGCCGAAGCCGTACACGTCGCTCTTCACGTACAGGTGGCCCGTCGCCACGTACTCCGGCGCCGCGTAGCCGTAGGTGCCCATGACGCGGGTCGTCACGTGGCTGCTCCCGCCGGCGGGCCCGTCCTTGGCGAGGCCGAAGTCGGAGAGCTTGGCATTGAAGTGCTGGTGGGGACAGAGATGCGAGAATTCAGTGTCGTGTAGTTTGATCGGAGTGCACTAGTGCAGTAGTAGCTGGGAAAAAAAGCAGCGCGGATCGTGTCGTGCGCACGTACCGCGTCGAGAAGGATGTTGGAGGCCTTGAAGTCCCGGTATATGACGTGCTTCTCCGACGAGTGGAGGAAGGCCAGCCCGCGGGCGGCGCCGATGGCGATGCGCAGCCGGAGGCTCCACGGCAGCGGCTGCACGGTGACTCCGCCCTCTGGTCGAACAGGAAATTGAAAGCGTTATCAGATCTTTGGTGCACCGACGACATGTGCAGAGAAGGCGACCGACCGACCGACCGTCCATGTGAAACAGCGCAATGATCTCGTTTGTTCCATCGTGATCTCCATATAAAACGGAACTGCCGCATCATTCAGATACTATACGAGCGTGATCGATCCGAGTCAACTTACTGCGCGGCTCGCTTCTGAAGAGGTGGTTCTCCAGGCTGCCCTTGGCCATGTACTCGTACACCAGCAGGAGCTCCTTCTCCTCCCAGCAGTAACCCAGCAGCCGCACCAGATTGGGGTGCGAAAGCCTCCCCAGGAAATTCACCTCGGTCTGCACACGAATCACAAATAATGGCATGAGCACAAAATATAAACAAACCAAACGTGCCCCTCACTAAAGCACGCATCATGCCGGATTGCCAGCTACCAATGCGACATTTCCTTGCGGATCTCGATGCCAATCACCAATGTCAACACGGATTTGCATTTGCCACCAATTTGGGGGAATAGAAAATGAAGAACACGGGTAGCAGTTGAGAACTATGCCCAGTTGAAAAGAAATTGTGGACATGTGTGAACGTGGTGTCAAGCGTCTGGAAACAAGGACTATAATGGCATGACCCCTAACCACTTCTTCGCGGATATACGAGAGTGTTTGATGATGGCTAAAGTCTAAAGCACCTAATTAACCACTTATTCAGAAGTTCTTGTCCGTCATTTTCTGCTTATTTAAGCAGAAGAAAATGGCTTGACAATAAAACGTTTTCACCTGCCATTCCTGCACGCCCTGCAAGCTCTCTGGGTTGAGCTTCTTGACGGCGACGGGCATGCTTCCGGCGCCGTTCCGCGCGGGGCTCATGGTCCGCTCGTCGACCCAGCCCTTGTACACCCGCCCGAACCCGCCCTCGCCGATCACGGTGTCCGCCTTGAAGTTCCGGGTCGCCGCCCTGAGCTCCGCGAACGTGAACACCCGGAGGTTGGGCACCTCCAGGATCCTCCCGTCCACACTCCCCTCGCCGCCCCCGCTCGCCGTCGCGCCTCCGCCCGCCGGTGGGCGCTTGCCGCCGCTGCTGGTGTTCCCGGGGCCGCTGCCGTTGCCTCCTGAACTGCTGCTGGTCGTGGGCGCGCTCGGCAGCGACCTACTACCGGGCATCGTCGCCGGGCTCACCGCGGCGTGGGCAGCGTTGGACGACGCGGCCATGACGCGCTTCGCCATTGCCACTGCAAGGATAAGGAACGTGAGCACGGGACGAAACGCGTGTTGGCCATGGAAGAGGAAATACATGGTGCGTGGATGCGAACGATAGAGATACCTTGTGGGTGCGCGTGGTGGCATGCGCCATTGCCTTGACGCCCCCCACCTCGGCCACGTCGTCGGAGCCGAAGCAACAATTACCCATGGCCGCCGGCCGGAGGGCAAGCAAAGCAACTAGCAGCACCGCCTCCGAATCTCCCGATCTGGCGACCGCGATCGCTCTCGTCTTCCTGCTGCTGGTGGCTTAGTTTATATGCCTTGTCTGGCCGCCGTGCTCGTCCAGGGCTCCTGTCCAGCTAGTGCTTGGCTTCTCTGTTCAAACGATACGAATAACAAAACAGAGGAAAATGGCCGTGGAGACCGGGAGAGGAGCGACTAGGTGGAGGAGGGCCTACGCGCGTTAGGGAAGTGGAACGATCATGCGCTCATGAGTCATGGCGAGGGTGTTAACTCCAGCAGATTTTGTATTTTTTTAGCTAAATTTAGGGATTTTACACCTTTGTAAAAATAGAAAACCATCAAATTTGGTGAGATAATCCAACAGACTAGGTAAAATTTGATGTTTATATTCAAAATCACCTCTAGTGGGTCCATTCATCCTATTACCTTCGTATCTTCTCCCAGCTCTGCTCCTCATCCATCCTCAAACGCACGCGAGCAGGGAGCAGCTAGCCACCCTGCTGGTCGCTGCTTGCCAGTGCCAGCTGCTCCACGCCCAGTTGCGCTGCGCGTCGCTGCGCAGCCCCGCCGTTGCATCACCTCGTCTCGCCGCCCCAGCCTGTCGCCTCGCTGCCCCACTGCCACAGCCCACTGCGTCGCTGCCTGGCGGTGCTCCCAGGAATCGCATCGTCACCGATTCGCCTCCGCCCCGCCTGCAACTCATCCTCCGCTCGCCGAATCGAAGCTCCGGCCGATGAATTGAAGTTCCGTCTCGCCAAATCGAAGCTCCGGCCGACAAATCGAAGTTCTGGCTCGCCAAATAGAAGCTCCGCCCCGCCCCGTCCCCCGAGCGCGTCGGCGACCCTTCCTTGAAATCCATCGCACCGGCCAGCCTCCCTCCCTCCCTTCTCCACTTCGTCGCTCCGCCGCCACAAAGTTCATCGTCGGGAGCTTGACTCCGCGCGGCGACGACCCTCCTTCCCTTCTCTGCTTCGCTCCGGCGTGCGCCCGCTCCGCCATCAGAAGATCCGTCGTCCTGCACCCTCTCCGCCACCGTGAGCTCCACTCCACCGCGCCGGCGACCCTCCCTCCCATCTTCGCTCCTCCACGTTGGCGGCGCGCTGTGGCAGGGACAGCGGCAGCGGCGGGAGCGGAAGGGTCCCGCGGGAGACGGGAGCGGCTAGCGAGCGGATTGCCTAGCCAAAAGTACCGAGCGATGGGCTCAGGATGACGAGCGGGATTGCGAGCGGAGGAGTATGACGAGGCTGTTGGAATGATTTTTTTCGATTTTTGTTATTTTTACCGAACTGAGACCGGATGAAGAGGCTCTTGGAGTTGCTCGGCACCCGTGCAACTGGCTGGCCAGACTGCCAGAGCACATGGCACGTATTCCGGTCCACGGGACCAACGTATTCCGGTCTATACGGGACGAGCGTATGAAATCTTCAGAACTGTAGCAAATTACGGGGAAGTAGTCATTCACTCTCTCGTCCGTCTCTCCGATCTGCCTTTGCTCTTGCGTCATGCTCATGCACATCAGGATGGCTGCTGCAGTTGGCCAATGGCATGGAACTAAACTCGCTCGCGGTCATGTTCTTGGAAAGTTTCATCCCGATCACGTACAGCTTGTAGCTGAAAGATTCATATCCTAAGTATATAGCATGTCCTCTTGTGTTCTTGACCATAGCCAGTACATTTCAATGTAGAAAAAGAATGTTGAATAGCAAAGTTATGAAGAATCGGTGATAACTTTCGATGCAAATTTCGCACAAAGTGTATGACATGCAGGTACAAAAGAGAACGCGTATAAAAAATGACGAGTTTTTGTTTTCACGGTTCATTATTCTTGAATACGTAGGAGAGTTTTCATATCATCCTATTAAGTAGAGAACTCATGTGTTTGAAACTTTGAATACATTATGCGTGGTGTATACAGATCCACCCGCGCGGTGTTTGCTTAGCTTTCAATGCTCTCTCTCCTCTCTATATTTTTCAAAAGTTTCATAACTAGATGTTGAACTCTTTTTTTATGAGAGTTCTTGTACTCCTTTCGTTCTAAATCACAGTTCCTTCGACTTCTGATCAAGTTTGACCACCCATCTTATTCGACAATGTACAAAATATCATATATTTTTTTTGTTGTGGCTTAGTTTATTAATAAAAGATGTTTGAGAATGACTTAAATTTGATTATGTTTGCACAAAATTTTTGAATAAGATGAGTGATCAAACTTGAGGTTAAAAAAAAATCAAGAACCTATAATTTAGAATTGAGAGAGTAGTATTTAAGTGTGGATCTCCGCACTATTCATAGGGTTACCGTAAAAAAAATTTGTTCCAATATGGTGATGGTGCACATATCTTCTCCACTTTTAGAACCAACTCAAGTTGAAACAACTTATTTGGTGATCCCTGCTAACCGCTTTTGATCCCAAATATTTTGTTTTACTTTTAATCTAACGTTCGACTACACTTCTTCATGCTATATCCACACCGGTTCAGTGCTTTTGGCGTAGCTGGCTTGGCTCTAAAACTAAATTTATGCATGAATGGTAGCCTTTTTTGTTTGCAAAAAATGAATCCATGTGTTTTCTTAAAATAAGTGTGATGGGTTCACGGCTGACTTCTTCTTGATGACGCTCTAAACAAACACTGAGAACCTGTTCGGCTGATATATTGAATAGTATTGGCTGGTAGATGGAATCTCTATATATCGAATCCTGGCAAATAAGAAGGCCAGGGAAGCTGGCCACGTAGCTGGCTGATCCCGACCGTCGGATCGGTCGGGTGGACGGCCTGGATCGGCAGAGCAACGACCATTTAGCAAAAAAGTCCTTCCATTTAGCAAAATCGATCCCACAGTCCATGGATTTTTAAAGTTGAGCCCCTAAACTTTCAAGAAAATATGTTTTAGGTCAACATTTTTGTTGAAAGAACCTTGTACTTTGCAGCAATCCACCAAAAACTCAGAATTTTACGAAAAGACCACTGATTTTCCAAAAAATGACAAATAGCGCAAACTCTAGGAAAGGTATTTCTGCAAAAAGACCCTTGTATTTAGCATAAATTGAACCCACAATTGACAAACTTTAACAAATGAATCCCTATACTTCTGAGGGAATACGTTTGATATCCACGATTTTACAAATAAAACCTTGCACTTCTCAACAATGGACCCAAAGGCTTTAGCTTCTGAAAAAACTCTGATCTTCCCAAAAGTCAGCTCATAACCCAAACTTATCAACAACTACAAATACGAAAAAACAATCCCAAGTTCCAACAACTAACTTACAAAACTATTGACGACAACCAATATGTGGCCCATATATTTCTATGAAGGCAAAATAGGCAATGGCGTCCCTGAACTCTTGGCAAAGAGTCAAGTTCGTCCCTGAACTTTTGAGAAGGCCAATTTAGTCCTTGAACTTTTGTGATCCAATTCAGTTACATCCTTCGTCCATTTTTTTAACTGAACGCCGTGAGGTATATGTTGACGGACGGCACCAAAAGACCCGTGTGCCCTTGGTCAGCCATTCGCTTCAGGCCGGCAGCAGCACCGCACAAGCACTAGTGGAAATGTTAATATCTATGACGATTTGGTAGTGACGTTTCGTTTATTCGTCACGGAAGTGGTATCTACCATGACGAATTTTGTAACTTCATCACAGATAACGAGTGACGGTGCCAAGCCACTCAAAATAATGGTGAAACTCAGAGGATGGTCACTGAACAACGAACCTGTTTCGTCACAGATGAATCATTCCAGTTCTGCTTGTGAGGAACCAATGACGAAAGCAAACTAGCGTCACAGAACAACAACGTTATCGTCACAAAACAACTTGAAAAAAGAAAACAAGGATCTAGTCCCACATAGAACCACGTGTAATTGTCGGTCCGACCGTGGGTTCGGGTCCCGTATACGGTCCCACCATGCATTCCCACGTGGGCTCCATGCATTCCCAAGTGGGCCCGTCGCATGGCCACGTGGCAGTACACTAACATGGACCCCACCACTGTGGTCCTAGTCACATGGGCCCACCGCCCCTTGGTCCCACTAGACAGAATCGGTAGGCCACTACATAGCCGGCTGCGGCCACTCTCTGGTCGGCCGCGCCAGGCAGCAGCCAGCAGCAGCCACTACATAGCCGGCCGCAGCCACTCTCTGGCCCACATAAGTGTTAAGGATTTGAACGCTTCGAATGTTTCCTGAGACTGTTTTTCACAAATCATCTTACTAAAAATCAAGTATTAGGAAAGAATTTAGAGAACTCTTGGAGGCTTGGTCACAGAAAACTGGCTGGACCCCAAAAGGTTTTTTTTTTGTGGAAAAAGTCCTTTCAACGTCTCTCATGTATTGCGGTAATCTGAGTTTCATCCGTCATGTGTAAAACCGGGTACCGTCTTGACTTTAAAATCCGTTTGTTTTGGAACCCTTTGCTATTTAGACTGCCACGGGCCCACATGCTAGTGGTTTTCTTCCTCCCCTTCCTCTTTCCTCCCCGTGTCTCCCCAGTCCCCATGAGCGGCAGACATGGATCCTCGCGTTTGCATACATGCTCCCCGCCTGACGCGTGAGAACAACATCTTCAAAACAACCACGTGGCAAAAAAAAAACAAACGGATTATAAAGTTAAGGGATGGACGATATCTGGTTTTGCACATAAAGAATGAAATTCAGACTATAGCGATACATGAGGTGACTTTTTTCTTTTGTTTTTAATTTTTAATTTTTTTCAGTCTTATTGGAGGTACACGTAGGTCAACTTGGAATTAATTTTGGTAAGCACACAGAAATTTAATTAAATGATAGAAAATAGGAAATTTATTCAAAAAATCTTAAAACTCCTAGAATGAAACTTAAATATTGTCTTTTGCATGTGAAAAATGTGTTTGGGGTATATAAGATAATTATTTTTCTAATTACTTCATAAAGGTGTCTTAATTAGGTATTTAAAAATAGAAAACAACTTTTTTCACAAGAAGTGGTAGTGTAACTTCATATTTTATCATACTAAGACCAAAATAAGGTTGTGACCAAATTTGAGCTGCACACGACTTCAACAATGTTATGAGGTGTTCAAACTTCAAAGATTTGAGTATAGTTATAAGAAACTATGTGAGAGATGTTCATATTTGTGAACATCTATAATCTCACTTTATTAAAACCATCTGAATTTTTTACAGCAAGATTATATGCTTAAAATATGATTCGATGTAAATTTGTAGAATGTTTTGAACAAATTTAAATATTATTATAATTATCTTATGATAATTTGAAGATTAATGGTTGAATTATCTCTAACAAACAATTGAATTTTCCCTCTAAGTCAATTGACTTTTTATGTGTTACTTTACATAATATTATTTTACATATAAAAATGAGTTTGTGTATATAAGATAATAACTTTTATGTGTTACTTTACAACGGTGCAATAAAATGAAAAAGAAAAAAAGGAAAAGAAAAATGTTAAGCTTCAACACAGAACTAAGCCCGTTTCAACCCAACTGGCCCAGCTATTTTTGACCATCGATCATCAATCCAATAGCTGAAATCGTGTTTGCTTCGTATAAAAAGATCCCGAACCCTAGAACCTGTGTTCCACTCCCTCCCTCCCCTCAGCCTCCTCCCGTCGCCCCCCACCCGCCCGCTCCCTCTCCCTCCTCAGATCCGCCGCACATGGAGGAGGTCAGGGCAGGCGGCATCCCCTCCTGCCTTCCTTTAGTGTTCCCCAACTCCTCCAACCCAAGCGAACAACCACCACCCCGCAGCCGCAAGCAAGCAAAGCTGCAGCTGCCTGCCCTCCGCTGGCCGGGCTCGGACGCCTTCCCGCTCTCCCCGAAGCCATGGAGGCGCCACCGGGGCCGGAGCCCATGGAGCTGGACGCGCCGCGCACCGCCGCAGGTGACGCCACGGCGATGGCGGCGGTTGCCCCCGCCGGGGACGAGAAGGTGAGCGGGGTGGACCAGATCTGGGGCTGGGGGTCGGATCTGCGACGGGGGGCGGGGTCGGGCGCTGCTCGATCTGCTGGCTTTGTGGGCGTTGTGGCTAATGGTGCTTGCCTTTTTTTTGTTCTGGCTTTGGTGATGCAGAAGAAGGAAGGCGAAGGGGAAGACAAGATGCCGGGTCACATCATCTCAACTACCATCGGTGGGAAGAATGGCGAGCCGAAGAGGGTGAGCTGCGATTCTCTCTCTCTTGTCTCTCTGTCTGTATGTATGTATGCCTGTTGCGCGGATGTGTGGATGAATGTTGCTGCTGCTAGTGCGCGTATGGTGGTTTTGTTGCTTGTTTGGTACCCGCGTCGCGGTCGGAATCCGTTGTGGTGTCATGGTTTGCGCTGGGATTTTTGTTATATTTAGTTGCTACTAGTACTGCTGCTTTTTCTCTGGCGAAATTTGGTGTAGTAGTGCTAGTTTGTTGGAGAAATTGTACTGTTTCTGCTACTTTGGTGGCTCAGAGCTGTGCAGATATTTCTGTCTTTCATTGTTTAGTCTACGATTTAGTGTTGTGGCAGAATTATGTGATCTCTGTTGGAAATTTAGATTGCGATTTGCTGCTAGATCTCGCGTATATAAGGTCCTGTATGTGGATGCACATGCTTAGAGATATGTACCGCGACTGTTGGAATTCTCTAGTATACCTGATGATCATCCATGCTCTTGTTACTTGTTTTGGAATACATGGATGATGCAACTTGTGTTTGTTGATTTGAGCCCATTCTTATGTGCATGTCTCACATGATTAAAATGATTAAGTTGTTTCTGTATGATCTATCCCATTACTAGTGATGTTTCAGTATCAAACACTAGTGCTAGCATTTTGTGTGTGTCTGCCGTGTTGGGGCTGGCAACCTCTTAATTTGCGCAGCTTAAACTGACTGTGTGGTAGTAGTCCGGTTGCTGAAATGTAGCTTTGTTTGCCCTCTTGATTGGTTGAACCTCCCCATGCCATAGGTTGTACCCTTAATCTGCCATGATTTTAGCCTTTGGGTTACCATATAACTTGAAATTTCTGTTTCAGTGTAGTACTATTTTGTTGATGTTTCACCTGGGGCTAGCAGCAACGATGTCGAGCACCCCAACTTCACGCGGATCTGTAAGCCTCCCCTCTCTCTCTCCTCTCTCTCAGTTTGCCATTGTCTCTCCATGTCTTGATCTGTAGATTGCTAGTGCTCTGATCCTGTACAAAATGAAGTGTGCTGTGTGAAGTAGTAAGCCCTCTTTTTAGATAAACAAGAGCTGCCAAATCAATATGTTGGCTATGGAAAATGCACTGTGTTGGATTTTCACAGGATGTTGTTAGAATTGAATGCTAATTTGTCCATTCTTACTAAACTTCCTGAACTTGTTTACTTGCCTGCCTCCATAGTATGTTGCTTCAGACCTTGATGTGCTTGTTGAGTTAACAAAATGCTCTTTGTTTGCCTGAAAAAACTATTGCCTGAAAGCCATGGTGCTGTCAAATTTATTCATTTTGTATTTGGTCACTGGGAGCATCAGGATGCATGAGTGTTTGAATTATTAATCTTTTGCAATTTTACTCTGAATTTTGGTCCATATACCTGTGTTTTCTGAACCATTGGTCCTGAGCATTCCTAAATTGAATCAAACTCCTTTTCATTTTCATATGTTTGCAGTTTGGAGTGGATGCTTAGATTGTCTCGGTGGTGTACCAGGAAATCACCTAGTCTACTCCGTCCATCACAAATCACCTAGTTAGGTTGCTTATCAGCAGGATAATATTTTGTGACTTCCAAATATTGCTTGCTGATAATATTTTGTGACTTGCTTTTCAGATTGGGATCTAAATGCAGCAAAGAACAAGCAGTTAGAGAGATTCATTGGTTGAAATAAGACTACCAGGAACAAGCAGAAGCCAGAAGTTTTTATTATTGCTCTTTTATATTATTTGAGATATTGTACCTATTTTGATGGGTAATTAAGATAAGATATGAGGCTATTGAATTTTTGGGATCTGTAGCTTTTAAAGTTTTGGTGGGCTGAAATGATTCCGGCCCATAATTTTTATGGGCTGAAGCTAAAATGTTTATGGGCTTAAATTTTTATTTGCTGAAATGAATTTGGACTCAATCAGTCTTTTTCTAAAATCGGCCCATTTTTAATGGCCCATGAATGAAAAGTATGTACACGTCAGCAGCCATGTGGCTGACGTCATCATCTGCCACGTGACTGCCATGTCATCTACCACGTGGTTGTCATGTCATTTGCAACGTGGCTGCCACATCATCACGACACGTGGACCAACCAGATCATGACACCTGGACCAATCCGATCAAGACACGTCATCGTCCGGGTGCACGTCAGCGTCCAGCGTGGAATCGAGCCACGTCAGTAGCCTGCGTGGAACCGAGCCACGTCAGCTGCCAGCATGCACGGCACCACGTGGCAGTCACTTCCATGACGAAATCGGTGACGATAGTCCTTAGTCATAGAAGATGTGCGGTTACGTGACGAAAAATGTGCTCGTCACGGAAAATGAGTTGTTCTGTGACAAAATTGACCGATTCGTCACGGTGCGTCAAATGTGACATGTGTTCTACGACGATTTTAGAATCGTCACAAGTTCGTCACAGAAGGTTTTCGATGACGAATTTGGCATGTTCCATGACGAAAGTGTTTTGTCATAGATATTAACATTTCCACTAGTGGAGGGACAGGCTTCTCCCCCACGGCACGCGCCGTAGAGCGGCTCCGGCCGTCCTCTCTAGATCTCCGCTCGCCCAAGGCATGCCGCCCGCTGAATCTTCATTTGTCAGAGCATAAGAGGCGCCGCCGCCGTACCTTCGTTTCCCCATCGAATCGACTGCGGTCGGCGCCCACGCATCTCACCCCATCTCCCTCGGCCTGCAGCCGCGCCAGCACTCCCTGCCCCGCCCACAGCCCCGGCGGTGCGTCGCCCGCCCCGTCTTGCTCGGTCGCGGTGGCACCGAGGAGGCGAGGAGAGATTGAGGACGGATATTTTGCAGGAGATGTCGGCGGCAATGGCGGTCGGGGAAACTCAAATTCGCGGACGGTGTGGGGATGGTGAGCAGCGTGGATGGACCGAGGAGGGAGCTGAGGAGGCTTGTGAGCTGTGGGTGCGGGAGATTGAGCGGAGCTGGCTGGAGCGTGGTGAATTTGTTTGGCGTCGGCAGCTCCCGCCACCACCAGCGGGCATGTCCGCGACATGGAAGCAGAGGAAGCAGAGCTTGTGGCGGAGGCGACAGTCCTTGGTGCTCCGGGTCAGCTCCTTGGTGCTACGATGATGCGCACCTGGTGTCCGTGGGCACGACGCTGACGGTGTTGGCAGCGCAGACGTGGTGGCCCCCGTCGGCCAGCACGTCGCTCTCTTCTACGCGCGCGGGCTCTACGGCCTCGTTGACTCCTCCCACGGTACTGTCAGATGATTCGGGTGATACATCGGGTGCTTGCTGACGATTCTCCCAGAAGCTCTGTTGATGATTCGGGTGCTTGTTGGCTGCGTTAGCAGGAAATCATGGAGTCGTCGTCGCACGTGCCATACATCCTCCGCGCGCACCAGCAGCATCGTCGCCCTCCACGACAAACTGCGCGGCCCCATCCGGTGGTGAGGCGGTGGAAGCGTGCCGCGATGAGGCGGCAACGCTGGGGCTCAAGATGGTCACCGTCGTGGCCATCCTCTTCTCCGGCGCGGCCGGCATCGCAATCCCGTTCCTCGGCCACCGCTGGCGCTAGCGTGACGGCGACAACGGTGGGGCGGCGGAGACGTCCTCCACCGGTGGAGGCGGCGGGGGCCTGTTTGTTCTCACCAAGGCGTTCGCGGCGGGGTGATCCTGGCCACGGGGTTCGTGCGTGCTGCCCGACACCGACGAGGTGCTTAGGTAAGGTTCCGCCGCCGCCCGCGCCAGGGCGATGTCGTCCGCCGCCTCCACGCGGACGCGCTCCCGTTCCACCTCCATGGACGGCGCCATGTGTGACGGCGTTGACGGCAAATGCGATGAAGGATGTAACTGATGCAGATCACAAAAGTTCAAGGACTAAATTGGCCTTTTCAAAAGTTCAGGAACGAACTTGACCCTTTGTCAAGAGTTCAGGGACGTCATTGTCTATTTTGCCTTATATGAAAACACCCTTCAATTCCTAAATAGTACACAGCTAAATCTCTAGAATGTAACATCACATAAATTAATCCGCAGCCCACCAGTGTTCTGATCCAAGACTACATTGGGATCATTAGTGGATTACTTACTTGGTTTCATGCAAAATCTCTCAACCACAAAAGGAACGAGCTACGCTAGCTATAGGGTCAACACTTCTGACTTAGCTACAAATTAAGAACGGTATAAATCGAACATCCTAAAGATGTTGATTTAATGAAGGGCACTGGCCTAGCGCGGCAAGGCAGCGTAGTAATACTGTGTGAGGAAATAAGCTGAAATAAATCGAAATAAACCCAGCCGAAACAGGCTGTAACCGGCGGCCCATTAGGGCGTGTGTAGTAGGTTGCCCGGGCCTAAAGCCGTGAGCCCATCACACGGCCCGCTCGCTCCTTCAACGTTCCTGTCACGCACGACTCACACGATCCACCACCAAACGAACCACGCGTCGCGGATGCCGCACCCACCCGGTCGCTGTCCCTGCTTTTCCCGTTCACGCACACCCACGCGGCCACGCACCGCATCAACGCGCTCCCCCAAAAAGGCAACCAAAACCAACCACCAGGCCACCACCCTCCGCCTCCGCTCCCACTGATTCGAAAGCCCCCCACCCCCCACCCCCCCCTCCGTCCTGTCCCCCCGCAGAACCCTAGCTCCGCTCCAGCCACCATGAAGGGCAAGGCCAACACCTCGAAGAAGGGCGACGGCAGGTAGGATCTCCGCGCCCGGCGCCGGTCTAGCTCTGGAATGAGGGTTTCCCGTTTCCTTTTGGACGGCTGGGCGGTGCTCTTGGTAACGCTTTTTGTGTGGTGGTTGGTTGTTGCAGGCTCAAGGCCGCCGGCGGCGCCGCCAAGCGGAAGAAGGCCGCCGCGAGCGGCAAGCCCAAGCGCCCGCCGTCCGCCTTCTTCGTCTTCATGTGAGTTCTCGCTCCCCTCCCCTCGCCGAGCCATTACATACTCAGATCTCCAGATCTGTTATCTGTTTGTATGGTGTTCTGTGGATTTCCCCCCAGTACTGAGCATGTTTTGGCGTGTGTTTGCTCTGCAGGTCTGAATTCAGGCAGGAGTACAATGCCCAGCACCCTGATAACAAGAGCGTCGCGGCCGTGAGTCATTTGCACTCTGTTCCCCCTGTTGTTTTTTTATTTCTGGGTATTTGCAGATGTCTTATTTCTTCGTGTTGGTGGATTAGGTGAGCAAGGCAGCAGGGGAAAAGTGGCGTGCTATGTCAGAGGAAGTGAGTAGATCTCTCGAATACCATCAACCTTTTGTTCTAGATTTAGATCTAATAATGCGCATATATAGTTTTTTTAGCATGACAGTGACGCTTATGCACAATGTTGAAATAGTTATTTGAGGGCCAAGTACAAATAGTTGAAGAGGCCTAGTTATTACCTCTTTGAAAAAGAAAAAAAACAAATAAAAAAAAGTAGAGGTCGAGTTAGACCTGAAGAGTGGAATTAAACACCCATAGTTGTCTTGTTAGTGGCTAATGTATATGTTCTTTGTTTCTGGAATAAAAATCATTAGGAGAAGCAACCTTACGTGGACCAGGCTGGGCAGAAGAAGCAGGACTATGAGAAGAACAAGGCCGACTTTGATAAGAAGGTATTCTTGGAATGATAGTACATATTCGATTCTTTTTTTTTGTTTCTTATGCCATAATTTGAGTTTTGATTTTTCTTAGGAGAGCACAAGCTCAAAGAAGGCTAAGACCCATGATGATGAGGGCTCTGACAAGTCAAAGTCTGAAGTTGAAGATGACGATGGTGGCAGCGACGAGGTACAGAAAATTTAGCAATCTTATGGATGATATGTGTCTTCAGTGCCAATGATATTTGCCTATTCAGTGGTTCTAATGAATATTATTCTGTTTGATTTTCTCTCTGCAGGAAGATGAGTAAATAGTGTCTCCATGGTCATGAGGTAGCAAATGGTATGTTAGGTCCCCGATTAGTTTACTGGTTTGCTATCTTTAATATTAAGTTCTCTGGAACAGGCTTGTATGATGGGGATCTGTAAGACTTGTGTTTCATGAGGTTGTTAGTTTAGTGCATTAGCAAAGAAAAAGCCGAATGCTGTAGCTGTTCTGTTGCTTTTCTTTTGCTAACCACTTGTGTCTCAACTTGCTGTACCTGTTTCATTCACTAATCTAATGACTAGTCAGCTATTGTCTTAATGTTTTAGTTTATACGTAACTTGGTGTGTGGCGTGTGCCCTGCATAAATCGAGATGTTTTGGTTTTATATGTTCGTTTCTTTAGTGTGCGCGTGTGCCCTTCTTAAATTGGGGTAATCTGTTCTGTTGTATATGGTGATTCTGTGTTTGTGGCCCATTTCATGTGTCTGTTTGAGACTGGGCTACTTTGTGACTTTTATATGTGAATCGGTTACTCTTGGAGTTAGTCTTGTTTTTTTTTTGAATTCGCTGAGATATAATAATTTAGTTTGTTTGTTACCCTTATGAACTGCTGAAGTGGATTTGCGTTGCTTGGATGCATCGGCTGGTTACTATCTGTGCATCTGTAATAATGGAATGCAGGCTACACATCTTGCTACAGTACGGGAACTTGATAACATCTTGTTCTGTGGCCGTCACCACCTTGACGGTTTGCATATGCATCCAGCAAATGTGTAGCGTTGTTATGTTGTATTTGTGAATTTGACTGACCTGTTGCTGTGGGCTGTGGCTGTCTCTGCTTGAAAAGCGAAAATACCAAACCTCATCACTGGCCGGCCCGGGACAACAACATATCACCCTGATGTTCAGTATGCGTAAGTGTAACTTCTAAGGTCTCTTCATGGCTTTCCGCCAGTGCCCGTTACCAAGCGTGTTGTGAAGCATGCCACATTTTAAGCTTGCGGTTGATGTCAAAGCATGCCCAACAGATAAGTAAGCGGTTAAGGTCAAAGTGCGTCACAATTAAGCAAGCGGTTAAGGTCATCATGGAAAGACGTCATTAATTTTTGTTCTGTTCTTTCGGTCTGATGCTGATGTGCAAATTGACACTACATAAACCTTCAATTTGTTCGTAAGTAATGGCAATGTGTTAACTGTTTGATGACTTTGATTAAGTGATCGTTAGTTGTTTCTTCAGTTATTTGCATGGCTTACATGTTTTTAATTCCAAAGAAGTAAAAATTAAAGTTAGCGAATTCTGGGGAATCACTCATACTGGCCCAACGAAAGTCGACCAGATCGCGATAATGTATGAGGGCCGACGGTCGAGTTTCAAATGCCTGTGAGAGGCATGGGCGGATGATGAGCAGACGATAATGTAGTTTCAAATGCCTGTGAGAGGCATGGGCGGATGATGAGCCGACGATAATGTACAGACGACGGGGCGTTCTATGCTGATGCTCGTGCATATATATTTCCTTTTTTCGTGACAAAGAGAGGCAACCAACGAAGACAAGAGTCAGAGGGGACCTCCGTTGTTCACATCAATTTATCTAATTACTCAAAAACCTATCAGTATAAATAAATTCGAGAATGTGCCTAAATCGTCCAGCTTCCGTAGCATAGTGGTAGTGCGTTCGCTTCGTAAGCGAAAGGTCGCGAGTTCGATCCTCGCCGGGAGCTCTTGTATATTTTAATTTTGTTTGAGATACTATCCTCTGTGTTTCTCCTCAGTTTCCCTTTCCTTTTGGATTGAAGTTGGCTTGCTATAGATCGTGCTGACCTCGGAGATCTGAATATCTGATACATTTAGCATCCTTCAACTACACTTCGGAAATCTGGTACCTTTGCCGATTGATCGAGTGATAAATTACGGACAACATTTGGCTCGATCGACCAACTTCCAAACAACACAGTCAAGAGGGCGATTGATCATCGATTGATCGATCAGCGCCCTGCGAATCCTAATGATGCCATATATGAGTACACCTGAAAGTCAAGAGAAGGCAAACTTGGCTACTACTGCAACTAGCTGAGTACGAGCTGTTGTCTCGCGAAATGCCATATCTTACGGGATGACTACTGGCGACCGACTGCATGCATGCACATCATCAACGATTCAACGTTGCTCTCAAAGGCGTCGCTGTCGTGCTCGTGCTGGCAAACTTTTTCCCGTGACATAAGCTCTGTTTGGTCCTGCCGTCGACCGAATATGCCGACAGCAGTATGGTCGGCGGCCGGCCTCTGACACCAGTATCTGATAGGATAAACCAGCTAGCACCCGTCAGCAACGTAGCCTCGAGGAAGAGAGCCGAGCAATACTTTTCTCGAATAAATCAGCACAAATCACCAGCCACCAAACACTAAATAAATAATATTTTTTACTCAAAACAAATAATCACCGGTCATCAACCAGTAGCCAACCCAACAGATCCTTTCCCCTTCTTCACCTTCCTCCTCGCGCCGTCCCTTCGCGGCCCTGATTCTACTGCCGTGCCGCGGTTTTCGTCTCCCGGTTCCTGTGAGTCCCCGAGTTTTGGTTTCCCGTCTCACGCCGGTCTCGTCACGGGGAAGAGTGAGTTTCTCTTGACGTCGATCGATTTGATGGTGTTTTGTGATGGGCGGTATCTGGTTCTGATTAGTGATTTTGGGCAGACTTGTGGTTCATTTGTGCAGGCAGGAAGAGTAAGGCCCAAGGTGGCGGGGACGACCTGCTCAACAGCAGCGACGCCGATAGCGTGGGCTGCTCGTCCACCGTGTTGTCGGATCTCTCCATCACGTACACCACCGAGCACGTCAACTTGTAGGAGTTCGTCCTCGATAAGTGGGGATTCCCCCTCTAGCCTTCTCAAACATGTATCCTTGTGATTGTTTGCTGTTCGGGTGCTGGTGGTGTCCTCTGGTTCCAAATATAGTTCTGCACCAGCATTTATGTAATTGCTCAGCATCAGCACACTAACACCTCTAAAAATTCTCATACCAGCTTTTGACGATGGGCCTGGGGTTGTTTTGAAACCACTGCATTACCAAGAATTCGCTCTGCAGTAGGCAAAGAGCGAGCCTATGATGGTATCCCATTCAACTCTAACAGGGTTGGGTGCTACAATTGATGTTGACTTGCCTCAGACCAGCGACTCCAATGTTCGAATCTGAATACCACATCAACCGGTAAACGAGGTGCGTGGAGGACTCGTTCTAATGTCTCATGTTCAGAGAATCTGACCAAAAAAATCTGGAGCTTTGTGAAAAAAATCTTGAGGGGTAGTAAAGGTGAAGAGTATACTCATTTCCAGTGACTGCATGCCTCTCTTGAAGAAGCCTGTGCACATCGGCTACAGTAAACGATGAGCAATCTTCAGTAATGGTCAGAATAAGAGCATTTTCCAGTGCCTGCTCCTCCGCACTGCAGTTCTCTTAACTGTAGCTATTGCTTGGAGATCACTAGCAAAGCAGTACACATTGTAGCAAACTATGCATGCTAATATTACTGTTTTACTCTAGTTGTTAACTTGCTGTTGTTCACAGCACAGAACCTGTTACATTATATACCATTGCATTAACCTTTGCCTTGTGAGTTTTATCATTTGCTAATTATTCACTCTTTACTTTTATTTTCATTCAGAGATATGACCCTTGCTGATGGTGAGAAAAAGCTAAAGAATGTAATGAAGAAGTTGGATTCTGTTACTTCTAATTTCATCATGGAAAAGGAAACGTGGGATAAAAACTTGGCAAGTGTAGAGGAAAACTGGAGATGTAAGCTGCTTATTCTATTTACTTCAGAAAGATCCCCTTTCTTTTTATGGGAAATGATGACAATAGTTATGAATGTGATGATGCAGTGAAATGTGAGTCTTTGAAGGCTCAGACCAATGGCCATGTTGATGATGAACTTCAAAAGAATTTAGGGGAGCTGACACTAATATATGAGAAACTGAAGGTTCCTTCCTGGCCATTGCAGTTGCTATCTGCATGCCCTTATATTATGCTTTTGATCCAGGATTTTAATATATGCTTGGTTTTTTGGGAAGAACATCAATCATTCCGTGATATTGCTGATACAATGATTGAAGATAAGGAGCAAGAAATAGCTAAACTTCTCAATGATCTTCACCTTTCTTTGGAGGCTAAACCAGCAGTAAGTCATTTAGCTTAACCCATTCATTGCTACCTTTATAATCTATAGAAGGTAGTGGCCCAAGCTCGATATCGGGGATCATGTTGATGTCCAGAACATCATAAATTTACTTATTGAGGGAACATAAAACAGCTGACACTTTCAAATCAAGAATACAACGATGAAAACACTTAGGAGCCTTTTTGAATGTTATTAGTTTAGAAAAAACAAGAAACAAAGTTATAGAAATCAGGGAGACAGAATACCATGGTTTAGAAAAAAGAGGCTGCAGATGAAATTTCTAAACTTCGAAGAACTGCATTTAATCAAGGTCTTCATAACTAAAAGATCTGTTACAGTGGTGCATACATAATTTTCCAAAATGAAAATACTCTGCAGGACTATAGTATTTTTTTTCTCAAAAGCTCTTCAAATAACTGTGCATCAAAACAAGGTCTTACTAACTACGTTTGCCATTGCATTGCAGAATTCTCTTCCCTTTTACACATTGTATTCTACAAAATTTAAAATAAGAGCTACTCCCTTCGGCAGTCCATGACCTGTGCAAAGGACTCTTCTTGTAGGAGAATGGACATTCAGAGATCTAAACCCCAAGATAGGTTGCCAGCGGCCAGACTTTAATCATGCACGTGGCTTTATTTGATGGAACCCATAATCAGTTCGTGCTTATTTCCCATCAAGCAATTTGCATAACTCCTATACTTCTATGGTTAGTCATGGAACCAGCTGGAAATCAGTGAGTACTATAACTTAATATTTGGATATCACAGAATTCTATATGAAATGGCCCTTATCTTATTTTAGTTAAAACAAATGTATACATCCACATTTATAAATGATCAAAATTCATTGGTTTAAAATATGAAAGTTTGTTTTGGAATTTTTTGAGTGATGTAAAATGCCGTGAATGTAGAACAGAGATGAATCAGTGATTAAGTTCGTAGATTATTTGCAGCCTGGTTAAAAAAAAATGTTCCAAACCTGTAGAGAATCTACATATTAATCACTTGCTACAGAAAATACTGTAAGAAGTTCATATGATTTGTTTTTCTAGAGATTTTTTTTAAGTTCATATGACTTGTTTTTTACTGATCCACTAGGTTCACATGGCAGCTAGCATAGAGGAATCCATTGGCTTTCACTGTGTGGCTAGCTTCGGCTGCGGGGTCGGCAATATCGCGGTTGGATCACAAGGAAGTCTTTCTAGCACTCCTGGGAGGGACATTTTGTTTTCTAGAATTTATTCTAAAGGGGCATTTGTTGTGCCTGTCACTGTTGGAGGTTTTTGATGTTTCAATAATTTCGGAAATTGATGCAGAGTATCAAGCATTGGAGAATGCTTATATTCAGTGACTGTCCTTATTTATGTTCAAATTGTTCCCTTTTTCATGAAATGTGCTTTCTTATCCATTCTATTTCGTATAGAAAAGGGCACACAAACTTCTTAAAAAGTAATTCTCGTGCAACCAGCTAATTAATACCACTACACTTTATTTTACCCAAAACACAGTATTCTAAATGCTGATCCACTAGGTTCATATTTTAATTAAAATTAATCGTAGCATTGGCGTGCCGGAGGCGTCACAATCTCTAGTTGCTATAATGAGGCTGAGTCCACCAGAGGAGGCAAATGCAATTTTGCCTCCCCCTCCGCTACTGTGCCTGCTCGGGACAGCCTCCAACAGAAGAGGTAGAGCGTGAGACAAACTGCCTATGCAAGAGAGAGGGCAAAATTGCATCCCCTCTCACCTCGAAGGCATCTGCCGCAGGGAGGGAGAGGGATTCCCGCGCGCAGGAGAAGGAGGAGGAGGAGGCGGCGGCCCTGGAGAAGAAGGCCGGCAGTCTGTCGAGCGCGACCGAGAGCCACCGAATCGAGCTGTGCCGCCACCGAATCGACACCTCCGCCACCACCGAATCAACCGCCGCGAGGATGGGTGCTGGCCGCCGGCGGGAGCGAGGATGGGCGCTGGCCGCGTCGCTGGAGATCCGCAGGATAGAAGCACCGGCGGTCAGCTCTGGGAGGGAGGGCGGAGCTTCGGCGGTCGGAGGAGAGCGCCGAGGCCGCCTTCTCCCGCCGCGGAGCTGCCCCGCATCATCGTCGACCGTCGACCGCTGCTGCATCCGAGCAGAGGAAAAGGAGCAGGAGATCCGACCGCCGCCGCAGATGGCCCGCCCTCTACCCCGCGGTTCAGCGCTCGGCGGGGAGGGAGGTGGGATCCACCGCTGTCGAGCTCCCCGGCGGTCAACCCCGCACGGGCGCGGGCGCGTGCGCGGAGCAACGGGCCGGTGCGACCTCGTCCCTTCGCGCGGTGCTATGACAACCCCATCCGAGATAAGTCCGTACTATCACTTAGACCGATCCACTTTGGTCATTAAGCGATAATAAAGAATTATCCCGTTGAGTGTTGCCGGGTCATAGCCCGGTAAATCACTTGTAAACCACACAGAGGATCGAAACGTACACATTAAAACCCCCACGAAGGAGAGTCCAGAGTACCTTACAAATTAATCCAAATTCCCCGTAGGGTTAATTATTACAAACATTGTCCTTGCATTAAAAGTAAATGGTTCAGAGTTTTGAAACAACGGAAAAAAATATATATCACTAATCGATAACTCGGCATTATGGGAGGCCATCCCTAATGCCATTACTCCTCGTCATCCACCCATTCCAGCTCCCAGCCGGGTGGGATTTCACCAAGCCAAACATTATCACCTGAAAACAATATTTATAGCAAGACTGAGTATACTAATACTCAGCAAGGCTTATCCGTCTGAAATAAAAGACTTAACCTTCTATTTATGCATGGCCTTTGGCTGTTGGGTTGTTTTGCCAAAAACAACGACTAAGGAGTTAATCCTTACTTTCAATCTTTTAGCTCAAGTTCTAGTAGGTCAATTATTACTAGATAAGCAACTAATTCAAGTATACTGGTGCAAACAATTAATCAAACAGCAATTTTATCAACATTTCATCATGGAGGGATTATCATGATTAGAGGGTTAAGCTATTCCCGAATAACGGTGAGAGGCCGACAATCAATTGATTTATAACCTTGCAAGGTGAACTTAAACATACGGAAGAAAACCCTCACAAAGAGTGATTTCAACCAAACGGTTCCCGTCATTTGTCGGATTAGGAACTGATGCCACAGTCCTAGGTACACAGCTAGCTGGCATGCCTCACACTAGCATCCAGCATCACCATGCACCACAGTTTGCAAGACTGGGGCAGCAGCCCAAGAGTAGTAGCCTAAAGTTCCCACACCGCGTCATTCAGGTACTAGGTTTACCGTACCTATGTCCGACAAATGTTTAGTACTTTCAAATGCTTAATCTCTTAATCATTGGACCAGAGTCCGAATCCCATGCTCTTACCACGTGAGCAGTTCAAATTTAACAAGTCTTATGATTCCAACATAAGAACCTATTCTCGCGAGCGAAGTACATCACTCGACTTGTACCGGGTCCTTAATGCATAGCAACTATCGACCTAGCATACTAGTAAAAGATCATAGGTACGTATGGACCATGCATCTAGGGTTTTCATTCAACTCCTGAACGTAAATGCACATACATAACAAGCATAATTCGGGAATTGTGAAAAGGAAAACACATAGGTATATGTTAAACCGGGGCTTGCCTTCGGCAGCTCCAGCAGTCAGACAGTCTTCCGGACTTCGGTCCGGGTCTTGATCAACCGTCACGAAGTGTACGTCTCCTCCTGCTCCCTCGTTCTCGTCAGCCGGCACGAGCGCGTAGCTACCGTCAGGAACTTCTATACGGAGGAATGCAATGCAGGAGTTAAAGGTTGATGATGGTGTAAACCAACAACATGAATTAAGTTAGGGTGGCATGTTGAGCACATATACTTTGGTAAGAATATATATCCAGCATACTCTTCCTTAAGATTTATTATTCAACCATTTATTTATTTATTATTATTTTGATAGAGATTGTGTGCATATTTATTTCCTTAAATTAAAATTGTCACACAAAAGATCCATTTAGGTTTCATGGTTCATTAGAAACATATTTCAAAGGTTATAACACACCTATGTTTATAAAGACGGGGTTTCTTTATTTCTCTTTTCAATATACTTAGTTTCTTCCAAAATTTATTCTGGGTAAACCAGGTAACATCTTGCAGTGAAAATTTTTGTGTGTGCACAAGATACTATAAAAGAGACACTGGTAAAATTTCATGGTAAACAAGGCTATATACTGAGCATGAAAAATCAGACAAGATATTCATAGCAAAAGCAAGAATATTAAATGCAGGGAAAACTACTCAGGCACTGGTGCTCAAATTTTACTCAGAGCTACTACAGGTTAAAACTAGGTTACACACCAAAAATTGGCTTTAAAACCTATTTCATTCACACTACACAAAAATAATCATTTTCAGCCTATTTATTCACAAAGTATTTATTCAGAAAGATGTATAACTCAAAAGTAGCCCAACTTTCTACCATAACCTAAGCATGATATACACATCACTTGTGCCAAAGATAAGCATCACTAGAGCAAAGGAGACTGAGCTATAGATTTTACTTCACAAACAAGCATCATTCAGAAACAGATAAAAAGACAGCTCCTAAACTCATGATAAAATTACTAGCAACGCATCTTAGCATAGCAAGGTGATATCCAAAAGATGGACCACAGAAAACATATATATAAAGCTGTACAAAAAGAATACACAGATCTAGTCATAAAACAAAATAAAACATAACTAATTATCTATTCAGTAACTTTATGCAAAAACTGATTTGGATTTTTCATTCAAAAACCGATTTGGATTTTTCATTCAAAAACCGTGCATCAAAAGTATATATAGGTTTTGTAAAAGATGTAGGTCTGTTCATATGGAAACTAACAAAATTGGTTTTGCATTTTTAGGATTTTTCTACGATTTATTATGATTTTTACAAGACTCAGGACTTATGAGAAAAAGAGGAAGAATCTTCTTTCACTGCAACCCTTGAAAAGATTGAAATCCTTACGGATCAGCCTCTGGTTTTAACACAACAGACCCTACGAAGAACTTGATCTCACACCTATGCCCTCTCGCGGCGGAGCAAGTTCGCCGGCGGTGAACTGGGATCGGAGCAGGCAAACAAATGAGGGGGCTCGACGATTTAGCTCACCAGGAGTGGATTGGGGGCGGTGGTGTGGCCGGGGATGTCTCCTACGAGCGGCGGCGGCGAGACCGTGGCGGCGCGGCCGCCTCGACTCGGATTCCGGCGAGATGAGGAGTGGGGCTGATGAATGTGTGTGTGGGAAAGCTCTCTGGGACTCTAAGGATGAGCTTCAAGCACTCAAACGGATGCGGGGACTAGAGGAGTGGCGAGCTCGTCACGGCGGCGGCAATGGCGTCGGTAGAGAGCTCTCGCGGGGCTGAGGAGGAGCGGGGGCTTAAATAGGCGACCGTGGCGTGGAGAGGAGGTCATGACGTGACCACAGTGCAGCACAGTGACGACGGGCTAGCCGGGAAAGTGCGGTCTCGGCGTGCGCACTCCGGCGGCTGGCGGCGCGGCGCGTGGTACCGGCCTAGGGGCCTAGGCGTGTTACCACCTCGCTCGCCCAATGCGGTGCAGTGACCTCGACGGACCGGTGGGTCCCCGTGTGCCTCGGCGTTTGCGCCCGGTCACACGGCGGCGCCCTGACACGGCGGGCGCGCGCGCGACAGCGTCGTGCGGCGGCGTTCCGGCGTCCAAAACATTTCGCTGAGCCCCTGTTTGACCAGCTCAAACTTGTGTTTTTCTATAGAAGTGATCCAAGCGCCAATTGACAAACTTGTAGATCAACTAACCCTCTACAACATTTGCAAAGGCCGATGGGTGTTTCGTTCAACGGATCGAGCATAAACAGCTCTTGAACTTGGTTGTTTTCTCGGCGTCGGTGAACAGGAACTAGCAGCGTTGACCAGGGTTTTTCACACATTTTTACTTCGAATCTCAAATGCCACTCAACATCAAAGTTGTAGGCCTTGAAAAACTGCACAAGTTTGGTATTGGCCGATTTTGAAGTGTTTAGGTGAAAAATGGAGAACGTGCCAAAAATTCTAGATTGAGTTCATGACCTAAGGGGTTTGACTAGGGGTTTGACCTCTAAGATGACGAAGGGCTTTAAGCACAAATGATCATAGGGTGATTAAGGATGTGATTAGCCTCTAGTGACACTTGATTAAAAACACGGGGTGTTACAGGTGCCCCTCCTGCTCCGCCTCCCTTCTCCCTCTCCCATGCGATGGCGTCATGGATTGGGATCGAGCTCCCTCCCTCTCCTGGCGGCTCGGTGGAGGCCGCGGTGGTGGAAGATGGCGAGCAGCGGCTCCCTCTCCTACATCGGAGGAGGCGAGGCGCAGGCACTGGGGCAACGATAGAGGAATGCAAATGCCTTAACTCTGCCTCTAGTGGAGCCGGTGGAATGACAGGGGAATGGAAAACACTGCACACATAAGGCAAATGTCGATTTGCCTCTCCAAAATGTTTGGCTCTGTTTAGCTTCTCAAAATTTTACCAACTACTCGTCACATCAATCTTCGGATACTAATTAAAAGTATTAAATGTACAATAATGCAAAACTCATTTCGCAACCTCTATCTTAATTTTTTGAGACGAATCTAACGAGCTTAATTATGTCATGATTAGACAACGTCGTGCTACAGTAACCAATCTCTAATGACAGATTAATTAGACTTAATGAATTTGTCTTGTAATTTCCGGTCTATTCATACAATTATTTTTATAACTAGTCTACATGCAATACTCTTAATAAACTTTAAAAAAGAACCAAAAGTTTCACCTCACCTCCCGAATTAAACGGGGTTTCAGTCCAAGGGTGTGTTTAGTTCTCTGAATTGGGATGCAAAATTCTGGATTTTGCACGGATTTTGGGCTGAAAAGAACTGTTCCGAATAAAAAAGCACTGTAGCACTTTTCGTTTGTTTGTGGTAAATATTATCCTACCATGACCTAACTAGGCTCAAAAGATTCGTCTCGCAAAGTACATCCAAACTGTGTAATTAGTTTTTGATTTCATCTACATTTAGTACTCCATGCATGTGCCGGCATTTTTGATGTGATGTTTGATGTGATGAAGAATCTTCTTTTGCATAGTGAATTTTGGGGAAATTAGACTTCTAAACACACCCCAAGTTAAGAAAAAAAATAACGTAATGCCAGTTCATTTATTTTCCACCGCTCTTGAGAGAAAGCACTAGCCTGCGGTGCTAGTCTGCTACCACTGCACGGATAGACTCGATTTTTCACCAATCTCGAATGCATGGAGTCGTAAATAAAATTTATTTGTGAAAAAGTTTCGTAGATAAGTGCACTTTACATGACGAATCTAATAAATATAATTAATTTGTGATTTATTACAGTAATCATTCTGTAATCATGTGGTCAAAGATTTTATTAGATTCGTCTCGAAAATTTACGTAAGATTGTGAAAATAATTTTAAAAACTGACTTTATTTAATATCCTTAATTAATACTTAAAATTGTATTTAGATCCTGTTTAGTTAGAGCCTGTTTAGTTTCCAAATTTTTTCCTAACTACCCGTCACATCAATCTTCGGACACGGATTAGGAGTATTAAATGTGGATTAATGACAAAACTCATTCCATAACTCCTACCTAATTTTTCAACATCAATCTTCGGACACAGATTAGGAGTATTAAATATGGATTAATGACAAAACCCATTCCATAACTCCTACCTAATTTTTCGATACGAATCTAACGAGCCTAATTATACCATGATTAGACAACGCCGAGCTACAGTAAACAATCTCTAATGACGGATTAATTAGGCTTAATGTTCGTCTCGCGATTTCCCGTCCATTCATGTAATTAGTTTTGTAATTAGTCTATATTTAATCCTCTTAATTAGTCTATATTTAATCTCTAATTTTTTTGTTTGGGAACTAAACAGGCTCAGCCCCTTCGAAGGTCTATTAGAGGTAAAAAATGTAGACTAATTATAAAACTAATTACACAAATAGACGGGAAATCGCGAGACGAATCCATTAAGCCTAATTAATCCATCATTAGAGATTGTTTACTGTAGCATGACGTTGTCTAATCATAGCATAATTAGTCTCGTTAGATTCGTATCGAAAAATTAGGTAGGGGTTATGGAATGAGTTTTGTCATTAATTCACATTTAATACTCCTAATCAGTGTCCGAAGATTGATGTGACGGGTAGTTGGGAAAATTTTTGAAAATAAACAGGACTTTAGTTGAACTAACACGGTTTTCTAAGTAAGAATTTTAGTTAGATTTTAAAGAATTAAACAAGACTTTAATAAGAAGTGAAATTTCACTCTGTTTGGCCACGAGGACGTGTGGTCTTGTCACTGCCTAGTTCAGAGGCCTTCTTTTGACCGGAGTGTTCTTATCACTGCTTACGGTCAGAGATTTATGAGACCATTCTTTTCACCTACCGGAATGTAAATGGTTGTCACTGCCGTTCAGAGGTGAGGCTCTGTTTACTTTGAAAAAGTTGTCTAGGGCCTGGTTTAGATGGAATTTCTAACTTTTTTCATTTTCTCCATCACATCACATTAAATATGTCAAAAGATATATGTTCGGAGTATTAAATATAGGTAAAAAAAATAATTAATTACACAGTTTGGATGTCTTTTGCGACACGAATCTTTTGAGCCTAGTTAGGTCATGGTAGGATAATATTTACCACAAACAAACGAAACATGCTACAGTGTGCTACAGGAGTTCCAACAGTTAAATTTGTAAATATTTCAACCAACTAAACAAGACCTAGGCACCGTTTAGTTCGGTGAAATTTTAGGGAAAGTAGTAAAAATTTTGCATTGGGAAGCGTGTTCTGTGAGAAGTGACACGGTCTGCGATGCGAAAATTTTTGGGACTCTTGGTGAACTAAACAAGTAAACAGGGCCTAACATGTAGTACTCCCTCTGTCCCTATATAGGATTCGAAGCATTCAAACGGTGAAATAGCAGTGGTGGGAATTGACACGTGTACCCTTGAGCGCATTCACGAGCAGAGAAAAGAATCAGCACCCTCGAACAGCTGCGTGACGCAATTTCACCCAAGCGTTTTTTTATTTCCTTCTTCCACCGCTGACTCTTCTGCTGCTGCTTCTCTCACCCATCACCACGACGATGATGCGGGCAGCCACCAATCGAGCACGAGGCTCCTCCGCAGCCTGGGGCGTGGTGCTGTAGTTGCCGGCGGCCGGCCCGCCGCTCCCCATGAAGGCATGCCCAGGGGTGTGTGCCCCTCAAGCACGAGCCGTGCCGGCCGCTGCTTCCTGCGACCAGGAGCGGGAAAATGGTGCAGGTTGCCGCTCCCCACGAAAGCATGGCTAGGGGTGCGTCGCTCCCCCGTCCGCCGTGCCGAGTGCGCCGTTAGCCAGGGGTGCGTCGCTTCATAACATTTTTTATTTTCGAGATGATTTAATGAGTCTAATTATGTATTGTGTTACAATAAATAATCTTTAATAATAAATTAATTATTTTTAATGGATCTGTGTCTATTGTTCGTGCATTCATATAATTAATTTTGGTATTATTCTATATTTAATACTCATAATAAAGTTTTGAAAGAGAACTTTAAAATTTTTCCAAAATTTCTACGTTTATAGATGCAATGCAATTTCTCATATGGAGATGAGTAGATGACAACTCGTACACCACTGTGCAGTGCCAGCCATGTGGCTCAGGCCCTCGGCATTAAATATTTAGATGTGAAGCTCTCTGTCGTCGTTGGTGCCTCTGTCGTTGTGCCCCTGTCACGTGGACCGGTCCCACGCAACCGCAGGGACGCAACAGCAGGCGAGACGCGGCCCCAAATGACCGAGCAATTCTCCATCAGAGCCAAAACATATTGCCTCCGGCAGCCGAACCTGCCGGACCATTCGCAAACCGCATTACCGCAACACCTCCCCCACGGCCCACACACAGTACGCCTGCGCCACCAGGTTGTCGCCTGGGCGGCGGGGCCATGGCAGGCTCCTCCTCCTCCTCCTCCGTCGTGGAACTCTACACGGCGGCGGAACTCGACACCGCCACCTCGGCAATCTTCTTCCGCGACGACCGAGCCGCTGAAGGCACTACCGACGACTCCTCCTGGCCTGAGGCGGAGAAGACGATCTCCAAGCTGAGGACCAGCCAGGTAGCGCTCCGGGCACTCTGCAACATGTACAAGATTCCCGCCGACCACACTCCTGTCATCGCCGACGGCTGCGCGGCCTGCCGGACGCCCCCAGCGGCCTCGGATGCCATCTGCGTCTACGCCCAGGCGCTCGAAGCCGGCTTGAGGCTCCCGCTGCACGACTTCTACGTGGCGGTGCTCCGCCACCTTGGCCTTGCGCCGAGCCAGCTCGCGCCCAACGCGTGGCGCTACTTGGCCGGCTTCGTGCTGCTCTGCGAAGACGCCGGCGTCGAGCCGCTGCTGTCGGCGTTCTTCTTCTTCTTCTCCGTGTGCGCCCACAAGGGTGACTCGTTCGGGTGGCACCACTTCAAGTCCTACGCCATGTCTCGTGGCTCCGGCGACCGCCGCCAGCGCCGCCTGTTCACCGGCAGGATGCCGAGGTTCGCTGACTGGAAGTCCGTCTTCTTCTTCCTCCGGTCTCCGCCGACAACGCCATGGCAATGCTCCGTGCGGTGGGGAAAGCCGACTAGGGAGGCTGTCCGCGCCCCCGTGGTAAGTACCGCCATGAAGACGGCCATCAGAAAGTTGCTGGTCAGAGCAGGGAGCTCGGGCATCGATGTCATGCAGTTCCTCTCCGGCCGTAACCTCCCCGTCGGCCGGCATGCCGCTGGCGCTCTCAGCCCGCGGCAGACGGTGAAAGTGGAAGCCACCGCAGCGGGTTGCGCGCCGACGAGGAAGCGCAAGTCGCCCGAGATCGCCGCCCCAGTCGTCGGTGTCGCTGCATTCGACTCGCCGCAGTGTTTCGACGGAACTGGGACGTCGACGCCACCGCGTTTCTCGCCGGTGAGACATTCGAGCGCCGCCGCCGGCGACGGCGAGCCGTCCGCCACGCGGGGACTGGTCGACAGCATGGCGGGTGCGTTCGAGTGGGCGCGGAAGGCCATGGCAGAGCTCCAAGAAAGGGAGCGGGAGCTGCAGGCGAGCAGAGGCGAGGTCGCCCAGCACAAGGAGGCGCTTCGAGCAGCGAATGCCCAGCACGCGGCGGAGGTCGGCCGACTCGTGGAGGAGCATCACAAGGAAACCGCCGCACACGCCGCCGACGTCGCCCGGCTCGAGGACGAGCTTCGGACTGCGGAGGCCGCGCACGCGGCCGAGGTTGCCCGGCTCGCGGAGGAGCTTGACAAGGCGAGAGCCGATGTTCACATCGTCAGGGACTTCTACGCCAGGCGCCTGCGAGGCCTCTCGGAGCTGACGACCGAGCAGTTGCTATCCAACTCTGGCTCCCTACTCTCAGGCTCTCAGCTCTGATTGATCCATGATGTTGCGTAACAAAACCTGCCCGATCTCATAGAATGCTAGGATCTTCTCACCGTCGTCCACATTAACATTATCCGCCAGTCTTACTCTTTTACCGTGTGTTTGGTTGAGGTTGTATGGGTTGGCTCTAACCCTCATTTTGGGATGACTCCAATCTTGTTTGATCGGAAAGGTTGGGTTAGGTTGGTTCCAACCCTCGTTTTTTCGTTTTTTGGTTGGAGGAATGAGGACAGAGAATGGATGGCAGTTTTCTCTCTGTTAATGGACCCCACATGTCATATATACTCTCGTTTTTTGTTTGGTCGGAGGAATGAGGTTAGGGAATGAAACTTTCCTTCATCCTCATCTTCTCCTCTCCCGCTCCCTTCGCCGGCAGCATGTCATCCCTCCCTCCTCTCTTCGTTGCACAGCCGGAGCTCCTTTTGCGCAACAACAATGGCTCTCCGAAGCAGAGGCCGACGGCAGGCGGGGCTTTGGCCGGTGCGCGCGGGGGCGGAGGCCTCCTCTCTCTGCCGCCCCTCTCCTGGCAGTGCGGTGGTGGAGGAGGTGCGGGTCCTGGCGGCGGTTCCTCACATGGCTGCGCGGCGGCGACGGCCATGGAGGTCTCGGCGGTGCGGATCTCGTCCCACCGCCCACCGCTTACCTCGCCCCACCGGCGGTGTGGATCTCGCCCCGTCGACCGGTGCGCTGCGTCCCCCCGCTACCCACCGGCGCACCGCGTCCCGCCGCTGACGGCGCGCCTCGTCCCGCCGCCGCCGACGCACCTCCTCACCCCGCCGCCGGATCCGCGCGGTGCCGAGCTCGGGAACGACAAAGAGGGTGCTGTGCGCTGCCTCCTCAGGGAGCCCGTGCAGACGGAGAACGACGGAGAGGGCGACGAAAGACGCTGACGTGAGTGAACCCGGATGGAGTGGCTCCATCCGCCAGATTTTGAGGGAGGAATATTCCTCTCCGGAGCCAACCCAACCCTCATCTTCATCCAAACAGCTATGGGAGCGGGTTCGCTCCGTCCCAACCCACCCCAACCCCCACCAAACACATGGTTACTGTACAACCTTTTGTGCTAACTTGATGAGAAAGGAGTAGTTTCCTGCTTCAGTTTAGACCCTGTTTAGTTCCCAATTTTTTCACCAACTACCCGTCACATCAATCTCCAGACACTAATTAGGAGTATTAAATATGAATTAATGACAAAACTCATTCCACGACTTCTACCTTAATTTTCAAGACGAATCTAATGAAACTAATTATGACATGATTAGACAATGTTGTGCTACAGTAAACAATCTCTAATGACAGATTAATTAGGCTTAATGGATTCTTCTCGTGATTTCTAGTCCATTCGTGTAGTTAGTTTTGTAAGACCATCTCCAGCAATACACCGGTTCCCCATCTGCAAATAGACCTTTTGAGCAAAAGAGAGAGAAGAAATTCAATGTGCAAAAGAGCTCGTCTTCCAGCAGTATGTGTTCCCGTTGTGCATCCTCCCAGCGGCCGTTGGCTCGCGCTAGGAGGGAGAAGGCCGCGGCCGGCCGGCGGCGTGCTCCACCCCCAAGACCCCTCGAGAAGAGGGGAGGAAGGAGGCCTGCCGTCGCCGAACCGTCGCTCCAGCTCCACCTTGCACCGCCCCGCCGCCGGATCGAGGGAGATGGGAGGAAGGGAGGTCGCCGCGGCGCGAGCAGGCGGAGGCGGTGTTGACCGGCGCACGGAGGCGGGGACGGAGGCGGTGGCGGAGGTGGAGCGGCAGAGGAGAAACAAGGCGTGGAGCTCGCACGCGCTCCCTCTCCGCGCGGACGCTCCCGACGGCGGTCGGAGGCCCTCGACGGGGAAGGAGGTGGCGGCCGGGGAAGGAGGAGGGCGACCCGCCGCGCTGTCGCCGGATCTGCTCCCGCGCCCTCCGCGTCGGATCCGGGCCTGGGAAGGGCCCTGGGTGTCGCCGCCGCCGGCGCCTTGCTCGTGCCCGGGTGGCATCCCCGTCGACCATGGCAGCGGTGGCGCGCGGGACTGCAGATCCGGCGTCCCGAAGGGCGGATTCGGCCCTCCCTTCGCCGGATCTCCGGCGAGCGCCCCCACGCGGCGTGGCGGAGCGCGTGCCGGTCGGCGAGGCGGCGGCGAGTCGGCGCGCGGCCGGGGGTCTGCGGGTGCTGCGGCGGCCGTGGAGGCATGCGGAGGCCGCAGTGGTGGAGCGCGGGAGCCGAGGCCGCGGAGCAGGAGGAAGAGAGGAGGGGACGTGCGCGACGAGAAGCAGTTGGAGAAGAGGAGATGAAGAAAGGCGAGAGAAACAAGCGGTTTCCCCAGGATGCTCGCGCGGGGGTGGCTCACCGCATTTTGCAGTTGTGTTTGCAGCTACTGCTGGAACCGCTACAGTGGGTTCCGGCTGCAAAATGCAGTTGTAGCACGTCTTGCAGATGCTGTTAGAGATGGTCTAAGTAGTCTATACTTAATACTCTTAATAGACCTTGGAAGGAATCCTAAAAATTTTCTCCAAAATTTTCCAACGAACTAACACAAAGCCTTAACTGGTTAGGTCATAAATTAGTAGTTTCTTCGTAATTAAAAAATCTTGGAGAATGTTTGTCCTTGCACAGATTTTGGTTTAACCTCAACTAATCTGGGTGTAACCTCAACTAAAAGCAGCTGAACTCATCCTCTCCGTATTTATAGCACGTTGCAGTTTACACTGTAGAGCTTTCATACCTTCTTTGGCCTCCTCCGAAAATCGGAGTGCTTTTGCGGCGGAGTATCGCTTAGGAATAATTTTTACAAAATTGGTTCCATACATAGCAGCGAAAGAATTACTACCTGTTATTACCTTAAAGTGTCATTCTGTCACGTTTGCCATTACGTCCGCCCTTCTGTCTAGCTGCCTTCTTCCTCCTTGTGAACGGCCACGGCAGGTTCCGTCAGGCTCCACATGTCGATCGTACACCATACTCCTGAAGTCCTGAGACTATCCGCACTCTTGGGGGGTGTTTAGTGGGGCTGAAAATTTGCAAAACTGAGTTCTGGAACTCCTGTAGCACTCCTGTAGCACTTTCGTTTGTTTGTGGTAAATATTGTCCAATCATGGACTAACTAGGCTCAAAAGATTCGTCTCGTGATGTACAACAGAACTGTGTGATTAGTTAATTTTTTTACCTACATTTACTGCTCCGAACATATGTCTTTTGGTGTATTTAATGTGATGTGATGGAGAGAGAGTTGAAAAATTTGCAAAATTTTTGCAAATTTTCAACCAACTAAACAAGCCCTTGGTACGAATATTTCTACTTCGTCATCTCTCTACTTAGTTTTTTCGTATTTGTCATCATTTATATCTTTTATTCTATACCAACTACCAACCGTAGGTCTCACCTGTCAGCAATATTTTATATCCCACGCCCACCACCCACCCACCACAAACCATGTCGGCCTCCTCCTCTCTCTCTCCTCCCTCAATCCTCCCCCAACGCGCCCCAGGATCAAGGCCGGCGGCCCGGCCATCCTCGGACAGAGAACCACGGCTCCCTCTCATGCGCCCTAATCTCATGCTCCCTCTCCAGCGACCGGTGCGAGCTCAACCGCTCCTCCCGATCCCCGACGGACGGACACAAAGGAGAAGACGGGGCTCCGGCGGTGTCCATAGAGCTCCTCGGCTTCGCAGAACCACACCTCCCTCTCCAGCTGCAGGGAGGTGTAGTTCTCTCCTAGCGGCCCGTGCGGTTCGCCTTATCCAGGTGTGTGGTCGAGCTCGGCTCGGCGGCCCCACTCCCGAGCTAGGAGGCGACGGGGGTGGGACGAGCTCCTCCCACGATGGTCGGGCTCGGGCGCGGCAGTCAGCTCTGCTCCCGCCATCCCTCACCTGCTCGCGGCGGCCTCGGGGCATGGCCAGTGCCGGCCCTAGGATTTTGAGGGCCCTCCGGCGAATTCGTCACGATGGCCCTCTAGACTATACATAAAATTCGTAATATATACGAGCTGATTTACTTATAAAGTGAAAGAAAACCTATAATATATTCTTATTACTATATAACTAGTTAATTTTGATTGAAAAATGAAAAAAGGAGAAAAGATACCTAGAGCCTAGGCATGAACTGGAACAACTGATCGCCTCATCGGCGATCGCATTCGCAAGAAGCCAAGAAGCAAAAAAACCGAGATCAAGATCATGTCGTCGTCGGAGGCGTGGAGCCTTGCGAGTTACTGACTCATTGTGTGCCCACGCGTATGCGTTGGCACGTCATGAACTTCTGAATCACGATCAAAGTGTGTGCTTTGCAGCTCATCACTCCGCTCTATTCAAGGGCCACGATGAAAGAAACACAGGAAAGAAAGCTAGAAATATTGATATTATTTCTTAAACCATCTGACCAGGTCTCTAATTGTCTTATAATCATTTTGCTAATGCCTAATGGACTATAAGGCATGAGGGTTTGTATACGTGGGCTTGGGCCCCTCCCTAGCTTGGGCCCTCGGCCGCCGCACACCCTGCCACCCTTATAGGGCCGGCACTGGGCATGACGGTGGTCCCCGAAGCTCCTCTTCCCCCCTTCCGTCACAATGCGCCCCTTCCTGTGCCCGTCCTTTCCTCGACGGCCACGAAGGAGCAGGGGGCGCCTGCGCAGGCACTAGGCAGTGACGGGATGGCGTGGGGAAGTGGGCCAGCAGTCATGGTGACGAGGAGACCTGGCTCGGGGTGACAGATCTCCTTCAGCAGCGCCACGACAACGGTCTCATGGCGGGCGAGTCGGCGGCACGCGCGCGGTCCGGCCTTAGGCTCTCGGGCAGCCGAAATGCAGAGCTCGGCGGCGCATGCCTCTTCTCCCTCCCCAACGCGGCGTAGCTCGACCCTCCTTTTCCCCACGACCGGCGCAGATCGACCGCCATCGCCGGCGAGGTGTGGCGCAACTCCACCCTCGCTCTCGCTCTCTCTCCCTCCTTCCTGTTGTCGGCGTAGACGAACAACCGCCGCACGGGCCCCACACCACACCACATCGGCGTCCCGGAAGCTCGCTACCTACACCAGGTTTCCCGAAAACGGAGCTGTCCTCTTGCATTGCGGAATGCTCCCAGTAGACCGCTACACGGGAAAAAACGCTATCTGCTTCCTCAAGGAATGGGTTGCATTCCCCAGTGGGGACAATCGCAGCTCCTGACAAAGATGCACGTTGCACAGCTGGTGAATCTTCTCAACTCTGCTGATCACTCCAACCTCCCTGACTGGAGAATGTTGCCTCACATTCAGATCTTTGATGACTACACTAGAGATAGCAATCCACAAATTCACAAAATAGACAGAAATCTAAATTACACAGCAGATACTTTGGTGAAAGACCGAATAGGCGACCAGAGAGGGGGGGGAGTGAATGGGAGCTGATAAAAATTCTTCCCGAAGGTCGAACTCGGCCTATACCCTGATTGCCACTAGGATCACTTGCGCACACCAAAGCAGCTATAGAATAGGCACACACAAGCCTACAAGTCCTAGAGACAAGCCACGAATCAAAGAGCGGAAGCACCGGACAAGAATGAAAGCAAAGGAAGCAAGTCTGCAACAGACCCTGCGGACAGTCCGTGGTGTACGGGCGGATTGTCCGTGGGGCCTGGGCGGACTGTCCGCTAAAGCGGACAGAACCTCCAGAGACGCACCTCGAAAAATCGGACTGTCCGGGCGAGCACCGCGGACTGTCCGCACCTTCACGGAATGTCCGTCACTTCAGTTCGGACCGTCCGCAAACTCCGTGCAACCAAAACCACTTGGGGGCACCGGATCAAAACACGAACACGGAAGAACTCGCGAAGAACACGAACGCTGAACCAAGGCTCGCGGACTATCCGCAACGGGCACACGGACTGTCCGCAAGGCACGAACAGAGCAGAAAACAGCCCGACCCGCGAGGTCAACTCTCCCTTTCCATCACTGGATCTCCCAAACGGCTAGAGCTCTTGAGACAAGATTTAGGGGAGATGATAAGTGTCATAAGAGGAAGCTATGCCCCAAAAATCTCGACCTCTAGCTTCCTAAATCACCGGGAATCGCGGATCACACGAACCACCACCAAGAACTCGGGCTCCATCCAAAAACGCAGGAATCGAAGATGTTTCCTGGTGTTTGAGGGATCAAGATCACAAATAAAGATGCGCAAGGCATCCACCCATGATCCCCTCGAAGAAATCTGAGAGAAAACCCCTTCAAATCCCTGAATCGAGCGAAGAACGAAACTCCCCAAAAATGACACGAGAATCACAAAGAGCTAGGAGATCACCGCAACGCCGAATGCTTCCATACATCCAGAGGTCAGAGTCTATACAAAAATCTAGCCTAAGGAATACAGAGGAAAAGAAGCAATCCAAAGCAATCTACCGGGGGAGGAAACCCTAGAGTCCAAGAGAGAGAGAGATGCCATCCACCTCTCTGCTATTTATACGAAGTCCATCGGAGGGAGGTAAATGACCACGCTACCCCTACAACTTGAATTGAAGATACAACCCCTCAGGGGCATTTTGGTCAAGTCTTCATCGAGCAGACACGCTTCCACCGCGTCCTTGCTTAGCATCGACGCAAGCCCCGCGATCACACCACGTGCCCCCCGCCTCGAAGCTTCCCGACGCTCCCGGATCACCGTCTCCGTCGCATCGGGCCTCCGACTTGGTTTTGTGGCCCAAACCAAGAAACCACCCACCTATGGTTTTGTGGGCAAACCAACAAACCCCGTGTGCAAGCTTCGGGCTCGATCCGCTACCTTGCACTGGCCTATGTTCACGACTTCCGCCAGCTAGTCTTGCACCGCACGGCTCGCACTTGACCCCATCGGCCACCGGGTCCATCGAACCAAGCCTACTTGCCTCTCCATCACCCGGAGGCCACCACGGCTAAGGCCTTTTGCGCTTGTTCTTCACCTGCACCGACACGAGTCAAACCGCAACCTGTACCTGTACATTTAGCCAAGCATCAGTCCACACAACATTGTCAATCACTCATCACTAAGGAGCGACCCTCCACTAGTCCTCAGACACACCTGGTCCTCAATTGGCTCAATTAGCTTTCTCTTCTCCTGTTGTTCAATATCAAGATTATGTACCTAGCTGCTCTTATGAGCATCATGATCTTCGGTGCCCCTTTCTGGCTGCACCGACTTCTGTACCCGTTGTTCATACAAGGATCCTAGCAGCTTCTTGCTGCTAATTTATTGAAATGTTTGTTGTCAAAAAAAGATGCACGTTGCACTGTGCTATGACGATCCCACACGGCTGGGGTTCACTCATGAGACATGTAGAGATCGACTCTAGGCTTTGGTCTCCCCTGCATCCTAGGAGGAGTGATTGCTACCTCCGACCACCCAGTCACCCATGGCGTAAGAGTGTGCAGGCTTTAGGCTCCCCTAGCCTGATGCAATTGACCGTGAGGAGCTGTGCATGTTGTGCGCCTGCACGCAGGTGCTTTTTTTTACAACAAACATTTCATTGATAATTAACAGCAAGAAGTTGTTTGAACCATTACAGAACTAATGGTTACAAGTTGGAGTGCACACAAAAGAGGGCACTCATGAACATGACTATGATTAGTACATAAGGATGGTTGTGCAACATAATGAAACTGAACAAAATGAAAAGCTCTTGTTGCTAGTGAATGCGCCATGTGATTTTGATTTCTTGAAATCTTGAGAACCTTGTAGGAATCTTGTAAAGAGGCAACAATTGATTGGGTGTAAGGCTTAATTCTCCAATCAGGTGGATCAGATGGGTGTTCTCCATTGATGCAGTTGACTAGTAAGTAGTAACTGATTATCAGTGAAGAAGTTGATGTTTTGAAGACCCATTTGCCTGCATAAAAAGATGGCGAAAGCAAGAGCTGCAGACTCAGCCATGATTACAGATGTTGATTCCTGCATAGAAACTGTGATGAAAATACTAAATGGAGGATTAATCTCAGTGTTAACAATGAAAATCCCCATCCCAGCAGGTCTGGGAGTTCCTCCTGGAGCATTTGGAGATATAGCGGCATCAATGTAGCATCTGAAGGCGTTAGGAACCAGAGGAGGAGGCAACAGAGAGACTGCTTGATGAGGCTGGTGAGCAGTAGTGGTGCTGGTCGTGGCTAAGGCTGGATAACGAGCTGGCTCGGCTCGGTTGGGCTCGGCTCGACGCAGCTCGTTATTTAAACGAGCTAGCTCGGCTCGGCTCGTTATAGTAACAAGCAGAAAAGCCAGCTCGGCTCGGCTCGGTCTAGCTCGCGAGCCAGCTCGAGCAGCTCACGAGCCACTGTAACAAATCATCATAGATCAATAGCAAATGCTTATCCCTCCGCAATCCATTTCGCAAATAAAATCCAAAGCTTAGCAGTTGGGTCAACCTCTCGAATCCAATATAGTTACTCGAAATTAAAGTTAAAATTCACAAAAACAAATCGGCCAATCAGTAGGGGAGAAAGATGAAAATTGAAAAGAGAATATTGGAGATACACATCCTGCATCCATGTGCAAGCAAAATCCATGGGCAAAAAGAAATCAAGAAACCAAGTCGGAGACATAAGGACATAACTATTGAAGACCAGAAGCTAGTCTGAACACCTTCCTGGACGAGAGGTCATCCTGCTTGTGCCGTCTGCGGTCATGCAGCAAGCAGCATCTTCTGGCCTCGAGCTCCTCTCGGAAGCTACTCGCTTCCTTCTTCGCCTTCGTGGCTAGGCCTCGGGGGAGACAGTAGGGCAGGCGCGAGGAGTGGGGAGCGGCGGTGGCAGTGGCCGTAGATGCCGATCTACGACGGACGAGTCTTGGGAGGTTGGGGATGAACGAGTGGATAAGGTTTTGGTAGAAGGGAGCTGTGGACTCAGTGTAACCAAAAGAAGTTATTGTTGGGCCGGCTTCGTTCGTGGGCTACCAGCTTGCCTGCTAGACTCTTGTATAACGTCGGCTCGTGAGCTCGCGAGCCGGCTCGAGCTCGTTCGTTATACTAATGAGCAAAAACTTTAGCTCGGCTCGTTAGGATTTTGCATCGAGCCGAGCCGAGCCAGCTACGAGCCGAGCGAGCTAACGAGCTTCGAGCATTTTGTTCAGCCCTAGTCGTGGCTGGTGTTGCAGCCTGCTGTTCATGCTCCTCCCAAGATGATAGGTGGGATTGTCTGTGAGCTTCTGCTGCCTTAAGTACCTAAAAAGCATTCCATTTTTCTTGTGGAAACACATATCATTTCTAGCTTTTCAAATGTACCAAGCAATGAAAAGAAAATGGCAAAGAGAAGCTTCAGAAGTGTTTTGGGAAAGGAAATTAGGAAGAGCCAATTGAACCCCATCTTCATTAGGGTCAAGCAAATGAGAAGGAATATTAAAGATGGAAGATATCCACACTTGAGTAGGAAGGGCACATAGGAAAAACAGGTGAACATAATTTTCAATGGCACCACAAAGAGAGTAGTGTTTGTCTATATGGGTGGAATACCTGGCTGCTCTTTCAGCAGTAGCTAATGCTCTTTGAATAAGACGCCAAGAAGGTTTTGAGGAAGGGGGAATGGATTTTGCTCTCCTTACCTTCTTGAAAATGGAGTTGGCCTGTGGATAGATGTTTCTTGTACCTTGTGATGGAAGGGTGTGGTCCTGGAGAGCTTGCAAATAGGTGTATGCTACCTCGGAGGAACACTTTCCATTTGTAGCTGGGATCCATCTGAGAATTTCCTCTTCCTGTGAGTGGACCACCGGTAAAGAGGTGATAGCTTGAACCATGGGTAAGTCAAATGTTTTGGAGAGAAGAAAATGGTCCCATGTTGATTCCTGCCACCAAAGATTAGAAATTGTTCCCGACAAAGGAGGGTTAGCCACAAGTAAAATGAGATGGTCATGTATAGTTTCCCAGTTTTCAGTCCATGGGGAAGACCAAATGGAAGAGTTGCCTCTATGAATCTGTAAAGTGGCATTAGTGTGGATGTGGTGTTTAACCTGCAAAAGAGAAGACCAATAAACAGATCTAAACCCAGTAGTAGGTGCTGTCCAAAAACTGGAGTTAGGATAATATTTAGCTTTGAGAGTGGTAGTAAGTAAAGCATTCTTATTTGTAACAACTTTCCAAGCAGGCTGAATGATTAAACTCTTATTGATCAGCTCCATATCTCGGATGCCAAGACCCCCCTGAATAGTAGGTTTGCAAATATCTTCCCAAGAGTGAAAAGCAATGGGGCTGGAGGATTGTTCCTCCTGGACACCTGCCCACCAGAATCGTCTTATTATAGCGTTAATTTGGTCGATGAAAGTTTTGGAAAAGAGAATAGTAGACATGTAGTAAACCGGAATGGAAGAAAGAACAGACTTGATGTATTGTAGACGACCTGCATAATTAAGTTTATTTGCTTTGATTGTTCCAAACTTGGCAATAAATTTATTACGAATGAAACTGTAAGCCTTATTTTTGTCTTTGTGGGAGAAAATGAGAGGATGGCCAACATGCATAGTATTAGGTTGAAGGGTGGGTACAGGGAAGATACCTTTGATTTGGAAACAACTTGGCAATAAATTTATTATGAATGAAACTGTAAGCCTTATTTTTATCTTCTGCGTGTGGGTGCTTTAGCGAGGTCGGCACCGTAGACTGTAGCTGTGTTATGTAGATGGGGGCTGCCACTGAGCAAAACTCCAAGCAACAACAATCTTTGCATCAGAACATGCCTCCTCAAGTCCATCGAGCTCAAGCCTCTCCCTCGCACTGGCCCCCTCCCTCCAGGCTATGGCGAGCTTGTGCTCACCGCAGCGGGTAGGGAGCGCTCCCCGGTCTTGTCTCATACTAGCTCATAGTAGTATTAGCTCTTTGTAGTAGTTACCGGTATGGCTTTCTCACGCCTCTTCGTCGTCGCTGTCGTTGGAGTGCTTGCCATCGTGATCTTCCTCGGCGCCCTCTCCGTCGCCGTCTCTGCCGGTATTCAGGTACGTGGTAATAAAATAAACTCACTCCTCGCCTCAACAGATCCCTCTACCTCCTTCGCCACCACCCGTCGTCCCCTGCCTCCTCCCCCACCGCCGTGTGTCCCTACCTCAGCGCGCGCCCGGTCCCTGCCTCCTCCTCTGCCGCCGCTTGTTCCCAGCCTCCGCTACCACCATGGGCCGCCTGACCGCGAATGGCTTCCGCCTACATGATAGAATGGTGCTCGCCAAACGCGTTAGATACGCGTATCCAAACCAGTACATATTAATATTTTGGGATACGGCTGGAAACGTATCGAGGGCATATCCGAGGCATATCCTTATCCAATACGTACCAGATAGGGATACCTTCCTGGTGTATTCGTGCAACCAAGGTACTAAATAGCGTTTAGCGGTATGGTAGTGGATTAGTGTCGGTGTAGCGGATCGCGGATAGCAGGTGCTAAGTCCAAATAGCGAAATTCAAGAAATAGTCACAATTTTAGTACATTAACATTAAGTTTACATGAAAAATATTAAAGTTTTAAGTTAGTCAATTACATTTTACGATAAGAGTCACAAATAAATAAATATAATTATGATTTAGGGATACATATTAATATTAAATTATCATATCCATAAATAAATAATTTATTTATCATTCCATAATTCTTGTACATTACCTAAATAACTAATCAAAATATTATTGTTACCATTTAATTCGTATTCATATATCATTTGAAGCATAAATGTAGCAAATAGCGGTTTAACACGGGCAATAGCGGATAATAGCGGTCGCTAAGTCCAAACATGCTATCTTGGGTCCACTACCTTATAGTGGTAGCGGCGGAGTATCGCTACCGCTATAGCGGGCGCTACGAACGCTATTTAGTACCTTGCGTGCAACATAGCTCCAGTCTCCACGACGTATTGCTGCAGGCACGCCAGGCTGGTTGCAAGAAAGATAAGAGCGAGTGTGTTAGGCGCCAGGCCAACAACAACACGCCCGGAGGCCCGCAAACGGCGAGCGCGGACGTGCCAATGGCCAGCTTCGCGAGGTTGCCGCCGGAGCGCAACACACATTTCGGCACAAGACAGAGGAAGTCATCTAGCAAAACTCTTGGACAGACGGACAGGTGACGTTAACGGCAAAGTGACAGAATGATATTTTTTAAAAGAAAACTGTAGGGAAGTACCTCACGGCACAAATGGTGTCACACCCAGGATTTGAACCCTGGGTGGAAGCCTCCAACCAATCACCTTTACCATTCTAACTGTGAGCCTCTTGACAACTGTGAGTAACAGGTCGTTCTTTCGCTGCAATTTTACGAAGCAGTGGACTAGCGGTGGTATTTTTTTCGATAGTATGGAACAAATTTTCTCTAGAAAGAAATTCACGAGCACCTTTTACAATACACGTAACATATGCCGCATTTTTTTAAACTTGACTGTAGGTTGAGGAGGTACCGCCGAACAGAATTTCACATCCTATAACGTTTCGTTTGTTCGAGTATAAAGCCAAATCACAGTTTGTATTTCTCCCTGTAAAATCACAGGCTGCTGTTACAAAGTCATCCAGTGGCACGGATACAAGGATGGAGGAGAGACAGGCTTTTGTTTCGTATCAAATTTGTTTCGTATCAAAGGAAGAATTGTATTATATCAAAACTGAATACATTATGAAAGAGTAAAGTGCACGGTCGGTCTTTAAACTATCACGAGTGTGTCATCTCGGTCCATGAACTCTCAAATTGACCGTTGAGGTCCTCAAACTTGTTGGGTTGTGTCATCCCGGTCCCTAAACTTGCAAGTCACCCATTTAGATCCTCAAACTCGTTCAATTGTGCCATGTCAGTCTCCAAACTTAATTTTGAATCTCATCTGGGTCAAATCAAGACGATCTAAAAACTTTATATAATAAATAATTCATAATTTTTTCATATGAACACAAATGAAGCCACACTTTATATCAAAATTGTAGCCTCGAAGCTATCTATAACTTTGTAGTTAAAAGGTTTTTGAATTAAAACTGTTTAGGGTCCCCAAATATTGTTTTATGTTTATAAATTTTGAAATTTAAAATTATCAAATAATTTTGGATATTGGCATGGTCTATATGAAAGTTATACTGATTAATACGATCAACAACTTTATAGTTGGAATTTTTATTCAAAGTCATTTAATATTCAAAAATTTAATTTGAAATTTGAAATTTCAAAATCTATAAACATACAACAATATTTTGGGACCCTAAACAGTTTCAGTTCAAAAACTATTCAACTAAAAAGTTGTAGATCACGTTGAGGGCTACAAATTTGATATAAAGTTTGTCTTCATTCGATTTCGTATGAAGAAATTATGAATTATTTTTAGATATAAAGTTTTTAGATCGCTATGTTTTGGTTCATATGAGACTCAAAATCAAGTTTGGGGACCAGGATGATACAACTGAACAAGTTTGAGGATCTAAACGGGTGACTTGTGAGTTTAGGGACTGGATGACACAGTGAAACAAGTTTGAGGACCTAAACGGTCAATTTAAGAGTTCATGGACGACGGGATGACACACCCATAATAGTTTAAGGACCGGCCGTACACTTTACTCATTATCAAATTACATACAACACTTCCAAAGTACTTATGCACTAAACAGTTTCAAATTACAGTCCCAAACCTTTGTAAAAAAAGTGCAAATAGAAGGCCGCACAGACATATGCTCAGCAGGCAGTCTGGGAACAAGAACCCAAAGAACGATGAGCAACATCCATGTATGATGGAATGTGCACAATCTTCTTCTTCTTTCTTGCGTCTTTCTTCTTTCGCTTTCTGTCACCAATGAAGAAGAGAGACGGATCCTAATCTATCCGATCAAAGACTAATCGACATTAGCTCAGGGGATAGATTTATTCTCACAAGTCTTTCAATGTGGTTGGATCTAACCACGACAAAACGGAGAAGTGGTCGGAGAAATTATTCCACGACGACGGCACCATCCTCGCTTCAATGTCGTCATCCGGAAACCTAATTACTTCATCGCCCAAAAAAGTTGTCGGCAAGGTAAATGCCGACACCTCCTTCAGAGCCGTCATGTAGAGACCCAACAAGCCACCCTATCTCTTCGCTATTGCCGGAGAGGAGGAAACATATCTTCCATATCACCAAACGCGGCATGAAGAAATCATAACTCTAACCTAAACTCGATCTTTTAGAGACTATTGAGAAGGATGGATCCTCACTTCTTTCGACCTCCGGTGAAATGCTAGAGGTGGGGAAGATAAACTAACAGTGGAGGAGATGAGAGCCGGTGGATTGTTGGGCTAGGAAACTAGTGCAAGCCATGGCCCCCCTTCCCAAGTTCCAATTAGCAAAGGAGAGGGACGCTTCGACTGCTCAAAATTTATCATGTGTCCTTGCATTTACCATCCATGTCACTATTGAATGTTTGACCACCCTACCTTTTATATTATTTTTTGCAAGAATTTATATTAAAAATTGTAAAAATAGATAGAAGTAGAATTAGTCATAAATTTTTGGAGCAAGTCTATTTTGACCATTAAACTTTAGGCTTGATTACATTTTGACCATCGAACTTCAAAATCGAGGTATCTTTGAATGTCCAACTATCAAAACTGTTCACGTTTGGCCATTCGACGGTTTTGTTGGACGATTTTGCTGACATGGACATCATGTGGTGGTGGGCCCACGTGTTAGTGTTACCCCTTTCTCTCTTCTTCTCTCTATCTCCCTCTTTCTCTCTCCTCTCTCATACGTCATATCATCTCTCTCCTACCTTCAGATGGTCGGCGGGTGGCGGGCGGGCCGTCGGTGGGTGTGAGAGCCGGGACTGGAGACCAGAGCATGGAACGACGGCCGTTCGGGTAGCAGACGTGGGTGGCGAGCGGCAGCGATCCTTGTGCTCGGCCAAGGCCCTTGGAGGCTGACTAGGTGGGTCCACTTCCTCTGTCGGACTCGTTTCTCTCGCTTTTTCTATGTGCTGACGTCGAGGTTGAGCCCGCTGCCATCGTTGATCGTGCCAAGCCATATCATCATCCACCCCTACGGGGTTTGCATTTGTTGGCATCTCCCCCGACCGACCTCCATCCCAGCCATGCCACACCCCTAGCCACAGGAAGTGAGGGAGTTGTGGGCATGGCCGATTTGAAGATGGCGTAGGGCACTTAGTGGATTTGGCCGACGAGTTTGGTCAGCTCAGTTCGTGCCTGGGCACACTACCGCCGAGGCTCTGGCACTTGTCCTTCCTCTCCCACTGCCTCCCACTCCAGTCCCGACAGAAGCATAGGGTCGAGGTGCCTCAACGTCATCAAGCGCCGACGGTAGGCTCTCGAGCTCGAAGTGGTCAGCGCCGGACTCACTGCTCTCCTTGGTCCTGTCCCTCTCCTGCTCCTCTGCCATGCTGAGCGCTCACAACAACTCCTCCACCCTCCTCTCCGTCTCTGATGCGGACTCCTTCACCTGCACCATCCTCTCCACATCCATCACGTCCCACAACCATGTGGCCATCCCGGTGATCGCTTCGCCGCCGCACTCGTCTTCCACCTCCAGTGCCACATGGGAGAACCTCACCGCGCATCACGCTGGGTCAAGACCCCTCTCATCGCCGTCGACTCCTTCTAGAACACGCTTGACGAGAGGATCGATCGTGGACACGACGGAGAAGAAGGAGAAAAAAGGAAAAGGAAGAGAGTAGAGATAAAAAAAGTGCTGATATGTGAGCCTCACTGCTATGTGGCATCCACATCCGCAAAACTGCCCAACAAAACCATTGAATTGCAAAACTTGAATGGTTTTGATAATTGGATAGTCGAAGATACCCAATTTTGGAATTCGATGATTAAAACTAAACCTAGCTAAAGTTCTATGGTGAAATGGACTTTTTCCTAAATTATTTTGCAATGAAGGTACAAATGTTTGTGTGTCTTTCATTTTAGGCATTCGGTGAACTTAGGACATGTTTAGTTTGAGAAGTGAAAAATTTTGCAAATTGAAAATGGGATGTTGGAAGATGTATTTGGGTAACAATGAAAAATCTAATACATGACTCACGTGGAAATCATGAGATGAATCTATTAAGCCTAATTAATCTGCCATTACATATTGTTTATTGTAGGACAACATTATCTAATCATGACATGATTAGGCTCATTATATTAGATTCTTCTCGCGATTTTACCCGAAGGTTACAAAATAGATTTTGTCATCAATCTACATTTAATTAAACTTCTAATTAATTTCCAAACAACCGATGTGATGAGTGAAAACTTTTTGGGAAAAGAAAATAAACATGGCTTTACATTGCAGTTTACAGTGCTAGGAATATAGTCCAAACGAGCCCAGCTCGACCCTGGCACTTGCCTGGTGTGGCCCGCTCAACAATGTGTCGGGCCAGCACTACACCCTGTCGTGCCAGGCTGTGCTCGCCCACAGGTTGTGATGACGGTCTAGGCACGGCCCCCGAGCTCCTTTTTGTGTCGAGCGACCCGACTGGCTCGAGGGAATTCTTCGTGGTCGCGCCAGCCCTAGCCGGGGAAGTTGGTTGATTAGGGGCGTGTTGAGATTTCTTAACGTCACTACTAAGTGTAGGTGTCCTAGCAATGGCGTCAGAAATGACTAGTGGTAATCCTAACAATCACAAACAAATCCGCAAGTACACAGATGTAGCATTGTAGTGTTTCCTCAGAGAAGAGAGTATTCCAAGGGTATCGAATCCGTGGAAGGCAATGGCGGATAATAAAACTTATGTTGTTGCATTGAATATAAAACAGGAGATAGGGGAAGAGACAACAATCTCAAATACAGGGGTAAGGTAAATGATAGGATGAGGTAGTGTGACACACACTGATTCATCTCTAAGAAACACTGCGGCTTAGGGAGGACTGTACGAAGCTAGCTCTAGGTTCTAAGGTACTATACATACAAAAGTCAGCTGATAAAGAAAGGTGCACAGCATTGCATGATCGTAGGTCTAGCACCTAGGTACAAACGAGGAGATATCCCCGTGATGCTAAGCATACAAGCGAAAGCTACGTTTATGAACTCCTATAATAAATGCCAGCACGGATATTGACGGTTCACTAATGCGTCAAGGTTCACCGAAAGCGCATGGATCGCTTGTAACCTTTTTCAGCTAGGGGAGTCCCAAAGTTCTTGTCAATCCACGGAGCAAGGAAATTGCTAGCGTTCAACCAAACACTAATCTAGTTGATCAAAACCTATGAAAGAGGGATTAATATATAAACTAAAGACAATCTAATCAAAAGCAATCTAAATTATGTTAAAAGAGAGATGTGAGCAGGGTTTTTAATTTCGGTAAAAAAAATTTTCGGACCCCAGCGATAACAACGATATTTCGGGAATTTCAGAATTTTTTATTTTTATTTTTATATAATTTTATATATTTATTTTATTTGAAAAAATAATAAAATAATAATTTCGACCGGTAAAAATAATTTCGGACCCTGCCGATAAAAGCGATATTTCAGTTTTTTCGTGATATTTCGCGCGAAATTTTTTTCCCTGGATGTGAGGCGCACAAGTATGAAGAACGTATGCCCATGGAGTCAAGGGTACTTGAAGATGCAATCACCAAAACATGATAAGACCAATCTAATCTATCTAGCATGTGACCACGGTATCTCGTACCAGTCACTACACGAAGGTAATCAGTACTAAACCTAGATGAACACGTTATGTTGACGTGATCTATGGGAGCAACCCCGAAAGCATGGTAGCTAGCCTTAAACATTAAGCACCATCAACAAAGGAATGATAGATTATGATCCAAATAAGAGTAGGTGAGTACACATCAAGATCCATTACAACTCCATGGACAAACAATAACTTTACCCCATCAAGACGCTAGCCATGGCACCGCTGAGCATGGTAGACGCCTCCGATGAAGATCAATCCTTGTTGTCCTTCAACTCCGGTAGCACCGTGGCAGGGCCTCAGCGTCCTCCTTCCTCATGGCAACCTCCCTTGAACTTGGCAATGATTTCTCTCGAATGCTCTCCCTCTCGATCGGCTCTCTCCCTTGTGGTCGATCTCTGAGGCTTCTCTGTCCCACCTTTGCGAATGGCGGCTTCGACAGGCTTTTAGGGTTCCACGAACTTGACACTAAAGAAAAGGGGAAGGGGGCGAACCGACGCCGAATGGGGGTGGGTCGGCCGGCCTAGGCCCTTCTCGGCCCGGTTTCGGCCCATTTTGCACCACGTGTCGTCTTTTGCATTTTGGGCTTTTTGCTCCTTCGAATGTGGACTTTGTATGTCGTTATCCCCGCGACCAAGTTATGGGCTCTTCTCGCTTGAACTTCTGATCTTTCATCTCGGTCCTCGAGAATACTTTATTGAAGCACATCGGTCCTTGCCACCTTTGGAGGAAGTTCGCACACGGTTGGAGCTCCTTGATTAACTTGCAAAATGTCCTCCAAACTAGGTGCATCTTCTTTCATTATGTGCATGGTTTCCTGCAAAATGATTATACTCCAAAATGCACATGTAATGGTGAACTTGTTACATCATTAGTATGTCTACTAGTGGCGGGTTAGTTCCAGAATAAAGTTCAAACCATAATGTAACAAGTGCTCTTGGTTGACGTAAATCGATCGCCAACAGCGGAGGAGTACAAAGGGTTCAACGACTGTCACTACTATGGCCTACCTCTATATATACGGGAGCAAGCTCATAACTAACGCAACTATGCAAGCCAAGCACCTTGCTTGTGTTGTTGCTAGACTCCGACCGGCCCAGGCTGTTGTGACCCAGGTCAAAGCCACCAGATAACTAGCCACTTAGACCGAGTACCGTAGCACAAACACAAACCTCATGCAACACAAACGTGTAAACCAACTAGATCAAACAGGGGCTAGTCATACAAACGGATATGATGAGGGCCTAGATTAGGGCCCCCCAAGCGACAAGATAGTTACCCTTGGGATGGAGTCTCTAACACCATTGACAACATCAAGGCTAAGATCCAGGATAAGGAGGGATGCAGATCTTTGTCAAGATCCTCATCGACAAGACACCTCGTCTCTGACTACTCTACACATCGCACGACAACTCTCCGCCTCGCACGACTACGCCCCGCCTCGCACGAGTACTTTCCGCCTCGCCTCCGACTACTTGTTCGCACAGTAGTCTCCGTCTTCGATTAAGGCGGGGCCCACCCATGGAGGTCGGAGCGCGGGATCAGGGGCCCCACACGAACGTGGCGCGACCCCAACGCTCGAACTTCCCCACGACGACACGCAAGGCTCCGGTTCTCCACGCCATGCAAACACCCCAGCTGGCGGGACACGAGGGCGGCTTGTTCTGACAGGAGTCGTAATGCCACACTGTGCGCCCGCGCGGCCTCCAACATGCCGTCCCGTCCAACCTCTGCTGCACGCCACCCCGTCAGAGCAGGTACTCAATGACCATCTATGGGCGGCGCCTACTTGCACTTAGGCCATAACGTGGCGGGCCTAATCAACTCTCAAGGGAGCTGAGTCATCTAAGGAGGAAATCGGAGAAGGCGCCAAGTATTCGGAATATACAGTGACGCTCGCACACGCGGCAGCCGCCAACGCCACTACAGCTCAGCGCCCTTCAATGCTTCCTGACGGACATCGACATGGGAAAAGACCTCCCAATATCATAGCACTGTAGCATATATTTGTATTCCCTCTTTGCCCCTCACCCTTGCGTCTATAAAAGGGGGAGGAGTGCAACTATTTGAGGGGCTGGCTGATCGACCGACCAGTTTGTAACCCCTACTACAGACTTCCCTGGCATAAGAACACGACCGCTCAAAACTGGACGTAGGGTATTACTCTCAGGAGGCCCGAACCAGTATAAACCCTCGTGTCTGCTGTGCCAACCATCCGGGTCCGACACACGATCCGATACAAATTTACTGCCAGTGGTAGAGACCCCCGACAGTTGGCGCGCCAGGTAGGGGCACATCGTGTGTCTCGCCGAACTTCACCTGCGATCCGGATGGAGGGCCGCGGAGTTTCGCTGACTCCCGGCGCCACCATGCTGCTCGGCTCCCTCGGCTTCGTCTAAACCAGGCCGGTGGAGTCCGTCGTCAGGAAGACCTTCACCCGACCCGCGCACCCCACCGCCTTGTCGGTGGCGGCGGGGCGCGCCGCTTTCATCCGCGGCTTCACGGACGAGACGATCATGGCCATGTTGGGGCCGAACCCAACACAGAAGCGTTTTAGGCTCGCGGCCTACTACCTCACCGACCTCGCCTTCCAAGCCAGCGGGTCCGAGCCGCTGACCTGGGGCGAGTTCATGGAGCGGTACAGTGCCATGTACCCCCGCGGGTAGCAGGGCCTCCCGGACGACCCGGTGACGGCCTACGTGGACGTGCTGAGGACTTCCTACACCGCCTCAGGCTCCGTGGTCGCAGCAAGGGCCACCAGCGCCTCTGCCGGACTTCACACGCGAATGCAACGTCTGCGAGGTCCGGAGCCCCAGCAGCTCGACGGATGGCGAAGAAGCACCTCGCCACCGCGCCACGAACGCCTAGCGTCGGGCGCACCTCGACGAGATCACCGAGGCCAGGTGCCAGCTCGACGAAGAGCTGGCAAACCTCCACCGAGCGCTCGGGGAGGAGGAGAGGCCACACGACCCACAACATGGCCCGCAACATGAACAACACCGGGAGCAAGAGGCTGAGCAGCCGGCACCACAGGTGTTGACGACTGTTAAGTGCCATTTTTATGGCCGTCAACTCCTACAAATTGGAACATGATTTGCACATGCACACTAGAATAAGAGCTTAAACTCATACTTTCCACCAGTGTCGATGTCTATTTCAATGCAGGTATTTAGCATAAGAAATGAGAGGAATCCATGCACTTTCACTCCACTCCAATCCAAGGCACTCAAATGCTGTCCAATCAGGGGCTGTCACATGGATTCTCCTGGATCCATGATGTCACCAATCCATGTGAAGAACTCTCGACGAATCATACGCTGCCACGTCAGCATCACATGGATCCATAGGCCCACTTTGCCAACTAAACCACCAGGAAGCATGCCATGCATGGAGGAGAGGCACTAGGGAACACATGGAAGCGAGCCAGAGGAAGCACACGCCAGATGGCAGGCCGGGAGCTTCGGCCGACCCTAGGATCAGCCGAACCGACCTAGGGTCGGTTGATCTCCCCCCTCCACGTGGTGCTTGCTCATTGGTCCTCGACTGCATCCCGGGGTGTTTTGGAGAACTTGGATCCCCGGAGCAAGCCACTCCCTTGTCTATAAATAGGAGGGGAGAGGCTCCATTTCACACACACCACCAAGCTCTCAAGTTCCACTTCTCTCTTGTGTAGCTCTCTCTCCCTCTCTCTAATTCTGCACATGTGAGGTGATTCTCACCTCTATGTGGTAGAATGGTGTTGAGAAGAGATCTAGATTAGGATTAGTTGAGAGGTAGAGTAGGGGTGAGGAGTGAGTTGATGTCCTCGTAGATGCTTGTTCTTCATTTAGATCAAAGTGAGTATTTCAGCATTTCCTATTTAGACTATAGTGGACATCACGCATGCTTGATTTGTTCTTGTGTTCTTAGCTCGTTCATAAGTTAGAGGCTTGTGTTCTTCGTGACACAAGGCTTCGATCCTTTAGAGCTAGCTCAGTAGTCCATATACCTGTTTGCATGCTCTGATCCTGTTTAGCTAAGTGAGTCTGCTGTATTTCGTTTGTTTGCATCCATAGCTTCCTTTCTGCTTCGTAGCTCGATGAATAGTATGATTTGATTCCGTTCTTTCTCTGGTTCGTGGTTCCGTATTTATACGGGTTGCTATAGTGTAGTTAGCGGGTCGACAGACGTAACCGCACTATAGTAGTTATCTGGGGTACAGACGTGGTGTTTGGGCTCTGGTATTCTTGTGAAGACCACGTGCGTTCGCGTAACGATAGAGGTAGGCCGTAGTGGTGACAGCCTGTTGGACCCTTTGCAACCCTCCGCGCCTGCGTACCGAGTTGGGCTCGATGTCAGTACATTGGCCTCTTCGTAAAAAGTTAGGATGTGGTGTCGCCCCACGGGAAGGACTAATAGCGGACAGATCCTTCTCGAGAGCTAAGTCCCTTAAGGAAGTGCTTCTCATATCCCTACCTACCCCAGCGGAAGTTGGTGTCCTTGGATAGACCCTCTCTGGTTACTCTCCGTCCTAGGGAACGATACCCTAAGGGAATACTCATTCTCCTAGGGGAAGTGCTACAACGGTGTATCCGTGCGCTTGCGGATTAGTTCGCACTCGTCAGTGTACCCGGGAGTTTCTTACACGCTCACGCTACCACGGTGCCTAGTGTTGAGGTTAAGAAACGCCAACAAGCATTTCCGGTGTCGTTGCCGGGGACGGCTGTTGTTAACCTTCGAGCCCGTCTATCCTCGGATTTATCTTTTTCCTTTTTTCTTCTACCTTCACCCCCGTTACCCTTTTTGAGATATCCCTTTTGTTTTCTTTACTTCTACCTTTACCCCCACTACCCATGGAAGGTTATCCTTGTAAACACCTTCCACTTTCGAGGAGTGAACCCTCAGAGCCATCTTCGTCAAGACCCATTCTTACATCTGGCTGTTGGCTTTGCCCCTCTCTCATGAAGCTAATTCAGGACCCATCCTTCTCGGGGTTAAGTCATGAGAACCCCTTTAATCATGTGAGAGACTACGAGCATCTGATTGAAACTCGGGGTAAAACCGGAGAATCACCGGATGCTCGAAAAAGAGAGTTCTTCCCGCTATCCCTCTCCGGGAAAGCACGGGATTGGCACCGTTGTTTTGGTAGGGACTACCTTACTTGGGAAAGGTTGAGAGCGGCTTTCTGCTCCCAGTTCTTCCCGATACGATGTGTCATCTCGCTAAGGACCAAAATTCTCTATTTCAAGCAATGTGAGGAGGAATCACTGGGAATGGCATGGAATCATTTCGCCTTCGCGGTGGAAGATTGCCCAGTCCTCTACATTCCCGATTGGATGTGGCTTCAGCACTTCTGGTTTGGATTGCGGAAGGATGATGCCATGAGACTTAATGCTCTCTCCGGAGGATCCTTTGTGCACCTAGATGCTGCCGAGGGAAAAGAGATCGTGGAAAATCTTCAGGATTTCAGCTCCCCTAGCATCCCGGTCGATGAGGTGCCCACCAGAGGAAACGTTGAGCCACCTAGATCCATCGTCAGCCGAGTCTGAGATTTCATATCCACTCTTTCTGAGCTCTGGCTGAAGATGTCATTCCTGAATAGCAGGGGTCCAAGGGAAAGATTTCAGGGCGCGAGATCTATCCTTGGGTTCCCCTCTCGTGCATCTTCTTAGACCTTCTCCCCGAGACTTTATCTCGTGGGAGGACGGAGAGAGTAGTTCGGAAAGAACGATCATTCCTGGCCAGGATGATTTGCTCGATCCTCACTACTATCTCCTAAGGAGAGTATGAGAGGTTTATCGTGTTCCTACGTTGAGGTTTGAGCTGAAGTGCCTTGCACTAAAGTTTCGTATAAACCAAGACATCGGTCTCTGCTTTATAATCCATTGGATTCATCCATCAGACCGAAGGAGCACGATCATTTACCAATCAACTGGAGTACATTCACTTTTTTTATCTCAAGCACATCGATCGATGCTGATCAGTCAGGAGAGCTTGAACTTCGTATCTTACGCCTGACTCGATCGATGCCCAATGGGAGTTGCACTTTCCAGTGTATCCATAACCTCCTATAGGAAGCTTAGGCCAGACCTCGGGATGCTCCAATCGCTCCGATGAGAACATCGAACCCTCTGCCTAAGGTAAGAACGAGTTAAATCTCATTCTTCATCCGAACTCTAGTTCCTGATTGTACACCACCTTTGGAAGTCCATGCTCTATCCTCTTTGAAGGCCGAATATCTTTCTGAGCTTGAGTTCACTCGGAGATCGGTATCTGTGATGAAGCACTAGCCTCAGTGCTCGATCCTTTCATCTCCGAGTTTCGAGACCCTAGTGCTATAGTTCTCGAGTCCTGTGACCACCTCAGGGATGCCTCGGCATCTCTGGGATGATCATGTCTGTTCTCAGTTTCGATATACCTTTTTTGGGCTCGAGTTCGTATATGCGCTACCCTTGCAGATCAGAGCTTATCGTCATATCAACATTATCTGCAAGGAGATGGTCATGAGTTGAGACAGGAGATCACAAGGCACCCGCATCCTGAGTACTCTTGGGATTCATCTCGTTTCCCCAGGAAGAATTATCCTTCGGGTATCTTGTGGACATTGATTATGCAGGAGAAAGAAATTGCCAAGATAAAAAGGAGTAAGCAAAGGACCACAGGAAGGCAACACCATCGTGGCGACACGGTGAACGCTTCATAATCCCCATCAGAAGTTCCTACACTTTTGACGGACCAGGTATGTTGCCAAGGTGAGCTCCCCCAGATTTTCTACGGTTATATTATGGCTTGGCCAAGGTTGTTATATAGTAGAGGTTGATTATTCAACCTCAACTTTATCCTAGCCTTAAGCCTAAGCCAACCTTTCCATCTCGGGGAATCCACCTGGGCCTTTGGTCCTGAGACCTGCTGGAGCCCACACGAGAAGGGGGAAGGCCAGAGGGGCCCACCTAGGGTCGGCCGAACCCAGGTTCGGCCGAAACCCTGGTGACGCCGCCTCCCTTCTTCTTTCGCGTGAGCGCCTCATTCTCCTCCAGAAACCTTCTCCCTGCCGCCCGACGAGTTTTCACATCGCGAATCCATCTCCTCCACCTCACCTCCCTAAACCCAGCGCATCCATGGCCAGCTACGATTTTGCTCGGCTCCGTAGGGCGGCTTCGCCCCTCACTTCAGGGGGAGGGAGCTCCTCTCGTCTCGTCGACCTCGACGACCTGGATGAGGTGATGGGGTCGCCGGAGGCCATGACTCCCGAGAGAGGCAGGAGTGTAGAGAGCACTCGCAGGGTGCACACCGACTCCTCAGTGCAGTCGTCCCGGCGAGGCTCCTCCTCCCCGCCTTCTTTCCCGGTCAGGATGGCCACCATGGGGAACAAGACCGCTGCGTGCAAGCGTGTCTTGTTCGATGATCCTCCTGGGCCACCCCTGAAGCTAGGAGAGCGTTACATTGGCTCCGACTTCAACAGTTACGGAGAAGCTTTCTGCCACACTTATGAGCAGGACGTGTGGGATGAGTTCCCACTCCCACAGACCCGGTGCAAGATCTTCGGAGTGAAGACAACCACTGGAGGCTATGGTACACCCTACCATAAGCCACCTCAGTGGGAGCGAGACATGATCAAGACCCTCGCTGACATTTGGAGCAATGGCGCCAAGAAGACCCCTGCTTTAGCAAAGCTGGCAAACAAGTTAGCTGATCTGTTCGTAGTGCATGAGAAGCTAGTTGAAGGGCTGGCTAAGCAGAGGGACGAGTACCGTGAGCTCAAGCGTGATTACTGCCAGCTGGAGGAGGACATGACTCAGAAGCTGCAGAGGTTGGCAGTTGCTGAGGGGAAGGAGTAGACCTTGCCGAGTAGTGGGGATTAGCCCCAACTTTAGTTATTAGGCGCTAGTCTAGGTCTAGGTTTGTTTCCTTTTATTTCCCTTCACTTCATTTATTTCTTTCCATGTGTGTAAGCGCCTAATCTTTTATTTCTAGAACATTTTTGGATTTGAATAAAGTGGCTCACCGGTCATGTAACCCAGTTTAGCCACCCTCGTATGACTACTTTGGTCTTTTGATTTAGAGGACATCTAGGTTCGAGACAGTGTGGGGGAAGAGCTGTGACTCTTCCAATGCAAGCACGACGTTTTCGCACGTACCCACTGTGAGCACTCCGCGCTAGCCGATCAATCACCTACACAGAACCTGAACAGGACCCGCACGAGTTCACTCCTGTGGAGAGCCTTTCACGGTTCAACTCCCATGCATAGCGTCGGTTTGCATCTCGACATCTCACTCTCTTTCATTCCTGAGTTTTATAAGTTATATCTGTCTATCTCCAAACTAAAACTCGAATGATGATGCTAAAAGATCACCCAGCTCGCTTGATACCTGAGTAGACTCACATATGTTTTATTCCTTGTTACCGACCCGATGCTTGTGAACCATAAACATCTTAAGGACAAGCATGTTCACCTAAGTAATTGACGAGTATGATATGGCTGGATGATATGATCTGTTACTCTGATGACTAACTCTCTTGGGTTATTTATTTTGAAAACTCAAAACCTCTTGGAAAGGCTCCTCTTTGATATGCCTCTGTCCCATTAGAGCCATATGATCTTCGTAGGTGAAAACCTTAGATTCATATGCTGCTTGTTATTGCATTGAGCCTTGTCAAATTCTGTGACCCTTGTGAGATTTCTTTTCATTACTTTCATGATCAAGATTCATGTGCACCCCACCTATTTCCCCTTGCTATGCTTCTACACTGGAAGTTAGCATTGTATCATTCATCCTATCCACAAAAATAAGCTCCATAGGTGATGTGACCTCTCTCTCTATGAGTATCCTTCAAAAAGAGACATGGGCTATGAAAAAAAATAAATACACATGCTCAAAGCATGTTGATGCAAAAAAAAAAGAGAAAGAAAGGATAGCCCATGTCCAAAGTAAAAGGAGAAAAGGGAAAGAGATGGTCATGCAAAAATGAGTTCCATAATCTTGATGGTAATAACTTGTGTCCATTCCGGGGATAGTGTCCACCTTTCCATCAACCCATTCCCATCATATATGTATGGTAATATCTAGCACCCATCCCGGGCCTAGTATCCACCTTACCATACCCACCATAGCCATACCGGTGCACATCTTGATTTGATGGTATGATTTGATTTTCTCTGTGGATCCAGTTTTTGACTTTGCAATATATGTGATGCAAATATGTTTTCTCTTTACCCTACCCTGAGCTCCACATATAGCCATCATTAGAAGTAGGATGAAGAAAGGCAAATGCCTTAGTTAGGACATATACACATTGAGGGATCTGAGAGAATCAAATGAGGAAGCCACTAAGAGTTTTGTTTATGAAAAACTTGCAAAACCCCAAGGTGTTTATTATCAGGTGCATAAGTGACTTGAGTCACAGCTGTTCTACTTTTCAATCACCCAAGGAGACATGATAGCCACTCCACAGAGGTTCACAGGAGCAAGGTATGACTTGGAATATCTCTTATGTTTGTCTTACTCTTTGGTATTCATGACCCACTTGGCTTTGTTTCCCCTTCAGTCGGGACGAGCAAAGGTCAAGTGTGGGGGTGTTGTTGACGGTTGTTTAGTGCCATTTTTATGGCCGTCAACTCCTGCAAATTGGAACATGATTTGCACATCCACACTAGAATAGGAGCTTAAACTCATACTTTCCACCAGTGTCGATGTCTATTTGAATGCAGGTATTTAGCATAAGAAATGAGAGGAATCCATGCACTTTCACTCCACTCCAATCCAAGGCACTCAAATGCTGGCCAATCAGGGGCTGCCACATGGATTCTCCTGGATCCATGATGTCACCAATCCATGTGAAGAACTCTCGACGAATCATATGCTGCCACGTCAGTATCACATGGATCCATGGGCCCACTTTGCCAACTAAACCGCCGGGAAGCGTGCCATGCACGGAGGAGAGGCACTAGGGCCCACATGGAAGCGAGCCAGAGGAAGCACACGCCAGATGGCAGGCCGGGAGCTTCGGCCGACCCTAGGATCGGCCGAACCGACCTAGGGTCGGTTGATCTCCCCCCTCCACGTGGTGCTTGCTCATTGGTCCTCGGCTGCATGCCGGGGTGTTTTGGAGCACTTGGAGCCCCGGAGCAAGTCACTCCCTTGTCTATAAATAGGAGGGGAGGGGCTCCATTTCACACACACCACCAAGCTCTCAAGTTCCACTTCTCTCTTGTGTAGCTCTCTCTCTCTCTAATTCTACCCATGTGAGGTGATTCTCACCTCTATGTGGTAGAATGGTGTTGAGAAGAGATCTAGATTAGGATTAGTTGAGAGGTAGAGTAGGGGTGAGGAGTGAGTTGATGTCCTCGTGGATGCTTGTGTATTTCCTATTTAGACTATAGTGGACATCATGCATGCTTGATTTATTCTTGTGTTCTTAGCTCGTTCATAAGTTAGAGGCTTGTGTTCTTCGTGACACAAGGCTTCGATCCTTTAGAGCTAGCTCAGTAGTCCATATACCTGTTTGCATGCTCTGATCCTATTTAGCTAAGTGACTCTGCTGTATCTCGTTTGTTTGCACCCATAGCTTCCTTTCTGCTCCGTAGCTTGATGAATAGTATGATTTGATTCCGTTCTTTCTCTGGTTCGTGGTTCCGTATTTATACGGGTTGCTATAGTGTAGTTAGCGGGTCGACAGACATAACCGCACTATAGTAGTTATCTGGGGTACAGACGTGGTGTCTGGGCTCTGGTATTCCTACGAAGACCACGTGCGTTCGCGTAACGATAGAGGTAGGCCACAGTGGTGACAGCCTGTTGGACCCTTTGCAACCCTCCGCGCCTGCGTACCGAGTTGGGCTCGATGTCAGTACATTGGCCTCTCCCTAAAAAGTTAGGATGTGCTGTCACCCCACGGGAAGGACTAATAGCAGACAGATCCGTCTCGAGAGCTAAGTCCCTTAAGAAAGTGCTTCTCATATCCCTACCTACCCCAACGGAAGCTGGTGTCCTTGGATAGACCCTCTCTGGTTACTCTCCGTCCTAGGGAACGATACCCTAAGGGAATACTCATTCTCCTAGGGGAAGTGCTACAACGGTGTATTCGTGCGCTTGCGGATTAGTTCGCACTCGTCAGTGTACCCGGGAGTTTCTTACACGCTCACGCTTCCACGACGCCTAGTGTTGAGGTTAAGAAACACCAACACCAGGCTCGCGCACGTGCGCGTGATGTAAACCGGCGCATCAACGAGGACGCCGCCGTCGATGGCGGTGACGTGCCACTCTTCGGGCGCGCGTCGCAGAACCTTGCGGTCGCGGCCATGCTCCTACGTGGCTACCCCGAGCCGGCCACCCCTGAGGAGAAAAGGGTCCGCCAGCACCTCAAGACCCTCCTTGAGACGGCAGCCGCGCAACAGGCGGAAAGCTCAGCATCGCTCCAATGCTCGGCACGTGAGGCGCGAGCGACGTAGTCCGTGCGGCGTAAGGATCCATCTCCGTCGAGGCATCAGAGCCGCGACAGGGAGGCAGACGAAGCGACATTCGCGCCTGGGACCCAACCGCGACGCCCGCGACACACTCCGAGCCCACCGCCGAGGTGCTAGCGCTGACGACTACGAGTACGGCTACAGCAACAATCACGGTGACGGTCATGACCACCATGACGAGCACCGCTCACATCGGCGGTACAGCCAGAGGCGTGGCGGGCGCTACAACAGCGAGGAAGATTGTGGCCGCAGCTTGATGCCTGATCCGAAAGGACCTTGCGGCTTCGGCCGGAAGGTGCGCGACGCGCGATTTCCCTCACGGTTCCGGGCACCGACAACAGTCCCCAAGCACAACGGGGCGTCTGGTTGGAAGACTACAGGCTCACGTGTCACGCGAGAGGAGCGACGGATGATCTCTTCATCATCAAGAACCTACCGCTCTACCTTGCCGACTCCGCGCGAACCTGGCTCGAACACCTGCCGCGCAGCAGGTTCAACAGTTGGGCAGAGCTACGTCAGACCTTCATCGGCAACTTTCAAGGCACGTACGCCCGCCCCGGCAAATAGTGGAGGCTGCAGAACTGCAAGCAGAAGCCGGGTGAGAGCCTGCACGACTACATCCGGCGCTTCTCCAAACGCTGCACCGAGCTCCCCAGTGCAACTGACAATGACGCCATTTCGGCATTCCAGAACGGCACCACCTGCACCACCCTCATCCATCGGCTAGGGCGCAGGACCCCGAGGTCCACTCGGGAGCTTCTCGACATCACGACCGACCATGCTGACAGGGAGGAGGAGGTCACAGCAACTTTGAAGACCCCTCAGGGCAAGGGGAAACAAGTCATGGACGACGGCGAGGGGCCCTCCTCGCGGTCCAAAAAGAAGAAAAAGAACGACAAGCGTAGTCGCGACGACCACCTCGTCACGGCAGTCGAGCGCAAGGCCACACAACCCATGAACAACCCGCCCAAGAACGATCCCCCGAAGGACCATTTCGAGAGGCGCTTGGAGGCGCTGTGCACCCACCACGAGACGCCCGTCAAGCATGCGCTCAAGGATTGCCGCCTAATGAAGAACTACGTCAACGGCACGCTCAGGCCCAAGACGGTGGATCCTCCGAAGAAGGCCACACCTCTCCCCGACAACGACGATGATGAGGTGGGAGCTGTGTACCCCCGCGAGGATGGTGTCATACACATGATCTTTGGCGGGACGCCGGCATGACCCTCAAAACGCCAAGAGAAGCTGATCCGGCGTGAGGTCTACAACACCGAGCCCGCGACGCCGTCGTACCTCAAGTAGTCGAAGACTCCGATCACTTTCGTCCGTACAGACCACCCCGACCACGTGCCGCAGCCAAGATGCTACCCTCTCGTGGTGGCTCCTTTGTTCGGGACCAAGCGGGTCCACAAGGTGCTGATGGACGGGGGAAGCGGCCTCAACATCGTGTACATGTCGACGCTCGACAGCATGGGCATTCCGCGGTCCTGACTGCACCCATCGCCTACACCGTTCCATGGGGTCATCCCGGGGAAGGAGGCACTCCCAATCGGGCAAATCCCGTCACGTTTGGGACTCCGCGGAACTTCCGCACAAAAACCCTCACCTTCAAAGTGGTGGGGTTCACGGGGACGTACCACGCCATCCTCGGGAGGCCGGCCTACGCGAAGTTTATGGCCGTGCCCAACTACATGTATCTCAAGCTGAAGATCCCCGGTCCGAAGGGGGTCATCACAGAGGGGACTACGTTCCAGCACGCATACGAATGCGATGTGGAGTGTTTTCAGTTCGCTGAGACGCTCATCCTGTCCGAGAGGCTCCACGCCAAGCCTCCCTCCGAGCACCCGGACATCCCTGAGTCGTCCAAGTGAGCGGCCTGATCTTTCGAGCCCGCCAAGGACGTCAAGGATGCGGCTGTCTCCGATGATGGCCGCATGCTCCGTATCGGGACGACGCTCGATCCTAAATAGGAAAGCGCACTCGTCGACTTCCTCAAAGCGAACCTCGACTGTTCGCATGGAAACCCTCCGACATGAAGGGGATCCCGAGAGAGGTTGCCGAGGACAAATTGAACACCAAGCCGGGATCGAAACCGGTGAAGCAACACCTCCGCTGCTTCAACGACGACAAGTGCAAGGCCATCGGCGAGGAGATCAAGAAACTTCTTAGTGCAGGGTTTGTTCGATAAGTATTCCACCCCGAGTGGCTTGCTAACCCTGTACTTGTAAAGAAGAAGAATAGAAAATGGAGGATGTGTGTTGAGTACACGGGCCTTAACAAGGCATGTCCCAAGGACCTGTTCCCTTTGCCTCGCATAGATCAGGTAGTCGATTCAACGACAGGGTGCGAAACCCTTTGTTTTCTCGATGCGTACTCTGAGTACCACCAGATTGCGATGTGCATAACGGATCAACTCGCGACGGCCTTCATCACTCCGTTTGGCGCTTATTGATATAACTCGATGCCGTTCGGGCTCAAAAATGCGGGCGTCACGTTCCAGAGATGCATGCGACGCGTCTTTGGAGATCTCATAGGACGGATAATCGAGACGTACATCGATGACATCGTGGTCAAGTCGAAGAAAACGGGCGATCTGATCCCTGACCTCACAGAAGTGTTTGCGAAGCTGAGAGAACACGGGGTGAAGCTTAATCCCGAGAAATGCGTTTTTGGGGTTCCGAGGGGCATGCTCCTCGGTTTTGTCGTGTCGGAACGCGACATTGAAGCTAATCCCGAGAACATCTCGGCCATCACTGACATGGGACCGATCCAGAATCTGAAAGGCGTACAACGCGTCACAGGCTGCCTCGCGGCTCTTAGTCGTTTCATCGCTCGACTCGGAGAGCGCAACTTGCCGTTGTACTGCCTGATGAAGATGTCTGACCACTTTACATGGACGTCCGAGGCTCAAGAAGTGCTCGACTCGCTCAAGAAACTCCTGAAGAGTCCTCCAGTGCTCACAGCGCCGGCGCCAGAAGAGCCGATGCTCCTATACGTGGCCGCGATAACTCAAGTAGTGAGTGCTGCGCTGGTGGTCGAACGAGAAGAGCATGGAAGGTCGCTCAATGTGCTGCGGCCGGTCTATTTCGTAAGCGAGGTACTCTCCGATTCGAAAACCCGCTACTCACAAATTTAGAAACTAGTATATGCTGTCCTAATCACCAAGCGCAAGCTTCGACACTACTTCGACGCGCATCCCATCACGGTGGTGTCCAAGTATCCGCTCGGGGAAGTGATCCAGAACCCTGAGGCCGAGGGAAGGATAGCCAAGTGGGCTCTAGAATTGATGGGGCAGAACGTAGCATATGCACCATGAAGTGCCATCAAATCGCAAGTATTGGCGGACTTTGTCACTGAATGGACAGAAATCCAAACTCCACCGGCGTCGATCGAGCACGAGACATGGACAATGTATTTTGACAGCTCCGTCATGAAGGAAGGAGCGGGGGTAGGCCTTGTCTTCGTCTCGCCTCTGGGCGTGCGTATGGAGTACATGGTTCGACTGCATTTCCCCGCTTCCAACAATGTCGCCGAGTATGAAGCACTCGTCAACGGCCTTCGAATCATGATCGAGCTCGGGATTTGCCATCTAGAGATCCGTGGAGACTCAGAGCTCGTCGTGGATCAAGTCATGAAAGAAAAAAATTGCATTGATCTGAAGATGGCGACATATTGTCGGACCGTGTGTGAGCTGGAAGACAAATTCCACGGGCTCAAGCTCCATCACGTGCTGCGCGACTACAATAAAGCTGCTGATATCCTCACCAAGACAGCATCAAGCCGCAAGCCTGTACCAAACGGTGTGTTCGCTAGCGACCAACACGCACCGTCCGTCCGAGTCAATGAAGAGCAACCACAAGAGTCAGAAGTGCCAGAAGTCATGGAGATCGATCAGCAACCAGAGCCGAACTTAGAAGATCCAGACTGGCAGTTCCCGATCCTCAAGTGGCTAGTCAAGGGAAAGCTGCCTTTTGACCACACGGAGGCGCGCTGCATCTCGCGGCGAGCCAAGGCGTTCGTCCTCATCGACGGTGATCTCTACAAGCGAGGCGTGGCAGGCATACTCATGCGCTGCGTCTTAAGGGACCAAGGTCGAGAGCTGCTCTAAGAAATCCACACCGGAACGTGCGGACATCATGCCGACCCAAGGACCCTTGTCGGAAAAGCTTTCCGACAAGGTTTCTATTGGCCAACCGCAGTGGCCGACTCCAAAGACATCGTCCGACGCTGCGAAGGGTGTCAGTTCTACGCTCGACAAACCCACCTCCCGGGGCAAGCACTCCAGACCATCCCCATCAACTGGCCTTTCACTGTGTGGGGGCTGGACATGGTCGGGCCACTCAAGCAAGCGCCCGGGGGCTTCACACACCTACTCGTGGCTGTCGACAAGTTTTCCAAATGGATCGAAGCTCGACCCATAGTGAAGGTCCGCTCCGAGGAAGCCGTGGCATTCTTCACCGACATCATTTATCACTTCGGGATCCCGAACTCTATCATCACCGACAACAGCACACAGTTCACGGGAAAGAAGTTCCTCAGATTTTGCGATGACAACAACATCCATGTGGACTGGGCCCCTATTGCACACACAAGGACCAACAGGCAGGTCGAGAGGGCCAATGGCATGATCCTTCAAGGGTTGAAGCCTCGGATCTTCAAACGACTTGAGAAGTTTCGGGCAAGATGGGTCGCTGAGTTGTCATCCGTCCTCTGGAGCCTGTGCACCACACCTAGTCGAGCCACCGGCTTCACGCCGTTCTTTATGGTGCACGGGTCGGAAGCTGTCCTCCCGACGGACATCGACTACGGCAGCCCGAGAGTTCGAGCATACACCGAGGAGGGGAACCAGGTCACACTCGAAGATGCTATCGACCAACTTGATGAAGCACGCGACGTGGCACTCCTACATTCGGCTCGATACCAGCAAGCTCTACGACGTTATCACGAGCGCAATGTGTGTAAACGCGAGTTCCAGGTCGGAGATCTAGTACTCCGACGAGTTCAGAGCAACAAGGATCGGCAAAAGCTCGCGCCCCCGTGGGAGGGGCCATTCATCATTGATCAAGTGCTCCGACCAGGGACATTCAAGCTCCGGCACGAGGACGGCAGAGTCATCTCCAAAGCATGGAACATTGAACACCTACAATGTTTTTACCCTTGAGTAACGTTCCTCGTACTATCTTATGATCAATGAATGATGCCATGTGCTTTTGTTCACGATTTCATAAGTAGGCATGCTTTTGCGTTGGCATCTTCTCTACATGCATCTACGTTTTCTAAGGCTGAGCAGCAAGCGTCCCTGCACCCATGCAGAAATGCTCACCGCTCGGGGGCTACCCGGGGCACGATGCCCTCCTTTCATTTTCCCGTTTTGAAAACAAAATTCTCCGACGAACATGTCGTAACCAATCGCACGCGCGAGCGGTTTTTTAGCGGAACGCCCTATCTCGCGAAAGAAAAATATGTCGATCTGTGTGCGTCTCAGCGCTGCCGCTCGTTCAAAGCTCCTAGCACCCACGCCCCCGCGGCTACGGTGCGAAGACTTGCGAGCACGGCCCAGGCCCGTAGGTCGCCGTCCGACCTCTTTCAAAAAGTGCTTGGGTAACCGCTCGGGCTCCGGCCAAAATGACTTTGACAAAAAATGCGCGAGTCACTCTTGAACCTCCCTAAGTGCTCGGGGGCTGCAAACATGTGGCGTCACTTTGCGGCTCAGGTTGGTCGAGCTCTCCGACTCCTACGCCCCCGCGGCTCCAGAGTAAAGTTCGATCGGCCTGAGTTCCTAAGTACCACTACTCCGTTCTGCAGTCATCCCCGAGTGCTTGGGGGATGTTTCAGCAGTGACAGGTTTGAACAAAACGAAAACTGTTCAAGGCACACACATACAAATTTGTCTTGCTTATCTACGATATAAACTGATACATCTAACTAGAAGGCCTGGAGTTGTCTTCGACTTCTGGAGTGTCTTTTGGAATCAGGTCCAGGTCCTTCATCGCTGCATCAGCCATGGCACGGGCGAAGGTGGCGCAGTCCTCCTCGAGCTTGTCGTACTCGTCGTCCGAATAGTCGGGGGCCCAGCCACCGCTCAACGCCTTGCGGTCCAACCCCTGGTAGTGCGAGTCGAACATGGCAAGAACCCGGTGCACCACCTTCTGAGTCGTCGCCAGCTCTCGCTCCTTGACTATACTCGGGAGAAGTGCCACCCGATCCCCAAGTGCTTGGGGAGGCATCTGGACGGACGGAACGCTAAGATCCGACAAGATCCGTTCGACAAACCGGCCGAATCTGGCGCGGTCCACGAGGTCCTTCTAGCGTGTCGCCTCTGCCTCGCACTGAGCCTTCCTGGACTCCTCGAGCTCGGCCTTGACCTCTGAAAAGGGAAATTGAGCCGGAGATTAATTGTGAGAAGCACAAGCAAGGGAAGGGAGGGACAAGGCTAAAGGATCGTACTCGTAAGTTGGTCCGACAAGTTCTTGGCCGTCCCAGTCATATCGTGGATCTTGAGCTCAGCGGCGGTGACTTTTTCCGCCTCCGCCTCTTGGCCAATGCGGCGCGAGCTACGCGAAGCCCTGCCGACACAAGACGACAAGTCAACATCACCGACAAGCAACACGAAGAAAAAGCACTACGGAAGCCGCAAGCATTTAGTTGCTCACCTTCAAGGTCTTGCGCCAGCTTGGTGGTGCCGTCGCGGAGCCGGGTCCCCTCGTCGGTGGCTTCCTGCAGCTTGGTGGTGAGGTCACCCACCTGCTTGTTGGCCTTGTTGAGGTCCACCCCGGTGAGGAACAAGTCCTGCTCTAGCTCGGCCACCCGCTTCTTGAGCGCCGCCTTCTCCTGGGCGGCGGCCTGGGAAGCGACTTCAGCGGAAGTTGCTGCAGCGGTAGCAGCCTGAGCGGCCTCGGCGGCAGTCACGGCGGCGGTGCGCAGCTCCGTGGCTGTCGCCTCTGATTGGGCGAGCTTCGTCTCAAGGGCCGTCCTCTCCATCACGGCGGTGTCTGCAGCCGACTGTGCAGCTACTGCACGGTCCTCTGCGGACTTTACCGCGGCTTCGAGCGCGGTCCTCGTCGATGCTTCGTTCGCCACCGCCCCTGTAGCAACCAGTCGGGCGGCCACCAGCTGCATTTCCAACTGTAACTTCTCGACTCGGAGCTCCTCGATGGTGCGCGCCTTCTTAGCGCCACAGTTTGGGAGCACCTGTTCACGACATCCGCAAAGACAAAGAAACAAGACCAAGATCGGGCTTGGCGAACTCACCGTTGTGGTGGGGAGGACGAGCTCATTGACCGCTCGCTCTGCCCACCTTAAGCCCCATTTGAGGCGGTGATGAGTCGTGGACTCTTCGTCCTCGTCGTCGTGCGGCTCGGCCTCGTGGGTCCCGGTACATGAGGAGCGCACAAGGTCGAGGATGAGTTCTCCCCCCTCCGGTGGCGTCATCAGCGACTCCTCGGCCGAGAAGGGGCGAGCTCTCGAGCTCTCCCCGCCTTCCCCGATCGTATCCGGGGAGACGCTGCCCACCACATCTTCAGGAGCGGCAGGCACTTGCGGGTCTGCACGAGGTGGGCTCGCAGCCGGCACCACCTCCATGTCATCTGCGGCCAGCACCACCTCCACATCGCTCGCGACAGCCACGCTTGCAAGGGACGCCGCCGCACTTGCGGTGGACGTTGGGGGCGCGACGGCGTCCTGCTTCGCCTCCGCCACCTTGGTCGTGGACTCCTCGGGGTTGGCCCCGACCGTCTCAACCGCAGCCGCAACCGCCGGGGGGTTCGACCTCCTCTGGGGCTGTTTGCCCCCCGGCCACTCCACCAACTTTCGACACCAGTGGAGGCACCGCCACCTCGGGGACCTTGACCGCCTCGGCGGCCCCACTCTCGGCCTGCGCCGTTGTCGACACGGGCGGAGGGGTCGCCAGGCGGGGCTCGGATGGAGGATCGCGCGCAGCCAGGACCACGCATTTCTGTGGTGCGAGGCTGAGCGCACTGGTGTTGGAGCGCCTAGCACAAAAAAGCAAATTGAAAGGCGAGCGAAGAACAGCAAGAACGAAACAACAAAATGCTGCGAGACAGTACGTACGTGGAGGAAGTGATGTGGGCCCACTTGACGGGCCTAGGAGCCACGCCCGACGACTCGGGGGCTGATCTCTTGCCCGCTGCCGCATCGGAGGAGGGTCTCTGACCTCCACCTGAGGCGAGGGGGACCTGCACGGCTGGGGCTCCGCCATCCTGGGTGACCAAGGATTGAAGGCGCCGCGGGGGTGTGCTTGTGTGTCCCTCCTGCAGCGCACTCGGGGAGGACGTTGGCGACGTCGATCTCGCTAGGGACGGCGACCTCCTCTTCGGGGAGCGCGACACCCGCCATGATGTGTCGTCAGAGGAGCGGTAGGAGGACGAATCGCGGTCCGCCGGCCGCCTGGACGGTTCGCCTCGCCGCACACAATCCCTCCCCTCTCTTGGAGGTTGATGGATACGGAGCTCGCCCGGGAGCGGGTCACCCTTTTGTCCTCTTGGACGGGACGAGGGTTCGGGTGCGAGCTGGAGCTCGTCCCCTGCTCACGGACGGTCGGCTCTGGCCGCCGTTTCGAGCTGGCCTCCGAGGTCTGCTGCTGAGGAGGGGGCGACACAGACGGCATCGACAGAGCACTCCAGTCGACGCTAGCGCTCCTCTCGTTGCCGGACCACGGTGGCGACGACGAGGGGTCCTCGTCCGAGGAGACGGCAATCTCCTTCAGCTTCCGACGCTTGGCGCGGCAGTCGTTCTACTCGCGCTTCGCGATCTCCTCTTCCTTGTGCTTGGCCTTACGGTCAGCCCTCCTCTTCTCAGCGGTGGCGTTGGCGCGATTCCGTATCACGTCCTGGGGAGAGGAGGCTTCGCGGGGATAGGATCCTCAGACTTCAGCTAAGAACAAGAAAAAGGAAAAGAATCACTATGATAGCCAAGAGTTCCGAGGAGGTACAATCAATGAAGACTCCAAAACTAGTCGGAAGGCTAGTCGGAAAGGAGGGAAATTTACATGTTTTTTGGTCCCCTCGTGGGGAAGCATGGGCAAAAGCCGGGATGGTGGCCACGAGTATGATGCCTTCCCGATGGCCAGCCCCACGCGGTGTTGGATCTCATCTAGTGAGGGCAGCTCGGGTGCCGTCACGGTCCCTTCGAAGGGCGCCCTGTTCGGCGTCATCTGGCAGATGCGCAGGGGCCGCCGCCGGAGCGGGACGATCCCCAACGCGTGGTACTGACCGATGACGGCCACCAAATCGACCTCGGCGTTGCGGAGCCGGGTAAGGACCGCCCAGCAATTCTTGAGCAGCTTCGCCTGCTCCACCTCCGGGGGCCCGTAGCTCCAATTCCTCAGCGCCTCGGCGATTGAGGCGCCGGTGTACTTTGGCAGCGGGTGCTCGGGGTCGTTCTTGAGGTAGAACCAACCCTTGTGCCAGCCACTGTTGGAGCTCGTCAGCGAGAAGGGGATGTACTCCTTCCCCCTACCCTGCTTCATCCGGAGGTTGGCGCATCCGATCATCGCCGGGATCCTGCCATCCTTCAAGAAGACGAACTTGAAGAAGTACCGAAAGAGGTGCCGGTGAGCTCCCACTCCCAGGTATCCTTCGCACAGTGCCTCGAACGCCGCCATCTGTTGGATGTTGTTCAGGTTGAGGTGCTAGAGCTGAAGGCCGTACTCCCAGAGCACCGCGCAGATGAACCGCCTGGTGGGAACGGAAAAGCCACGCTTGTGGAACGCCACGAACGAGATGACATAACCCGGCAGCAGACGTGGGATGGACTCGCCCTCCGGCACCCTCCATTCCTCTGCAACGGTGGGCACCGGCAGCTGCCCGGTGGCAACAAGGCGGTGAAGAGTCGCACGGGTGACGTTGGAGCGAGTCCAGTTCGACATGGCGTCGTCAAGCTCTTGAACGCGACGCGGGTGGAACAAACAGCGGTAGCGCAACAGATGCAAAGAGCAGAGGAGCGGGCGGCGCTGGCTATGGCGAAAATTGGGGGAGCAAATGGTTCGAAACTCAATCAGCGTACGGTTAATAAGGAACAGACGTGGGCACCGGCTCTAAATGTTGGCCCCACCACGCCGAAAGGTCGCCCACTCAGAGGGCGCGCCCCCCAGGGTGACTAGCGCACGCCTGCGCGGCGGTTCGACGCCCGGTGGGCCCGCAAGTCTGAACCAACTGCACGCCATTCCCTCAACCCATCATATCAGCCACGTCAGCCACGACCACTACGACGAGCATGACCGCCGATGCGGCCACGACCGTCTTGACCGGAAATTTTGAAACAGCAACAACATTTCAAGATTAAAACCCCACAAGCGAGTCTACAACTCCCTAGTGGGCTCGGGGGCTACATCCGGTGGATGCACTCGCGTGCACCCACCGAGGAAATCAAAAGGGAAAACTACCACAACATTTCTTTGTCTCTGAACCTGTGAGCGAGTCCTTGACTCCCACCCCAGGTTCGGGGGCTACTGACGAGGGCCTGGATTAGGCCCCCCTAAGCGACAAGATAGTTACCCTTGGGATGAAGTCTCTGACACCATTGACAGTGTCAAGGCTAAGATCCAGGATAAGGAGGGATGCAGATCTTCGTCAAGACCATCATCGACAAGACACCTCATCTCCGACTACTCTCCGCCTCACACGACAACTCTCCGCCTCGCACGACAACTCTCCGCCTCGCACGACAACTCTCCGCCTCGCACGACAACTCTCCGCCTCGCACGACTATGCTCCACCTCGCATGAGTACTTTCCGCCTCGCCTCCGACTACTTGTTCGCACGAGTAGTCTCCGTCTCCAACTAAGGTGGGGCCCACCCATGGAGGTCGGAGCGCGGGATCAGGGGCCCCACACGAACATGGCGCGGTCCCAACGCTCGAACTTCCCCACGACGACACGCAAGGCTCCGGTTCTCCACGCCATGTAAACACCCCAGCTGGCGGGGCACGAGGGCGGCTTGTTCTGATAGGAGCCGTAATGCCGCACTGTGCGCCCGCGCGGCCTCCAACATGCCGTCCCGTCCAACCTCTGCTGCACGCCACCCCGTCAGAGCAGGTACTCAATGACCATCTACGGGCGGCACCTACTTGCACTTAGGTCATAACGTGGCGGGCCTAATCAACTCTCAAGGGAGCTGAGTCATCTAAGGAGAAACTCGGAGAAGGCGCTCGCACACGCGACAGCCGCCAACGCCACTACAGCTCAGCGCCCTTCAATGCTTCCTGACGGACATCGACATGGGAAAAGACCTCCCAATACCGTAGCACTGTATCATATATTTGTATTCCCGCTTTGCCCCTCACCCTTGCGTCTATAAAAGGGGGAGGAGTGCAACTATTTGAGGGGCTGGCTGATCGACCGACCAGTTTGTAACCCCTACTACAGACTTCCCTGGCATAAGAACACGACCGCTCGAAACTGGATGTAGGGTATTACTCTCAGGAGGCCCGAACCAGTATAAACCCTCGTGTCTCCTGTGCCAACCATCCGAGTCCGACACACGATCCGATACAAATTTACTGCCGGCGGTAGAGACCCCCGACAGGATACGACCTTTCTTACGTCTATTCAACAAGATCAAAGGGTCGTGTTCGCGAAGAACACGAGCCTCTAACTTATGAACAAACACAGAAAACATGAATAAATCATTCATCAACTGGATCGAGGGGTCATGTTCATGACGAACACGAGCCTCTAAATGATGAATGAACGAAGAACTCACGAACATATCGATCATATGAGCCAACAATTGACAGTTCAATAACACGCCAAGTTTCACCGCAAGCGCACGAATCATCATAGCTTTTCCCTTGGAGCATTCCATCCAAGATTATCAATCCGTGGATCAACAATGAACTACCTAGGGGTTTCCATCTAATCTAATCGATCTATTCCTACATGAAGCATTGATTACATATGACAGATAAACCAAAAAGAAATGAGTGAAGTGTATAGGTTGATCACATCCACAAATATAGACAAGGTAAATCGCAACCAAAGGGGGTAACTAGGCCTTTCGCCTTCTAGTTGTAGTTCCAGCGAAAGAGCAACAAATCATGTATCTTATCTTATAGCATCCTTAAATTCCTACCTCCGGCCAACCTCACAAAAACATCCGCCTTACATGGGACAACATCCTGTCACGATGTGCCCTATCGGCGCGGGGAGTCTAAGGGCATGCCTACGAGTGAACGTGTCTACAAACCATGAAGGATCGACATATTAGATCTAATCACCACAATTACATCGAGCATGCTATATAGCCTAACCTTGCATTAGACTAAGAGTCAAATCATATTCGTGAAAGGTTGAAAGCATAGATGGAGACATGGAATCGCTAATAGATCGAAAAACATGATGAACATTACCCACACAATAATAGATGTGTTTGGATCATCACCACTGTAACAACCCAGAAAATTAAGTTATGAAAATGTGAGGAAGTTTGAACCTTTTATTTATTGATGATGTGTTACCTTAATTTAAATCCTTTCTAGTCTCTTCCCTTAATTCTATATAAGTAAAACCAAAAATATATATTCAAATTATGGTAAAGTATGTGATTTGGATTTTATGGATTTTATTTGGATTTTATTGAGTGTGTTTGAATTTGAATAATATTCAAATTCAATCGATGGTTTAAATCTTAATTCAAAACTATTTTCAAAACCTTCCTACTAACATGGGCCAGTTAACTATCCTCCAAGTTCATCTAAGCACCCTCATCTGTTGGCCCAGGCTGCTAAACAACCCCGTCTCCCCTCACGGCCCATCTGGTGCAGCCCGTCTCAGCCCACCTTCATCCCCGCCGCTGCTGTCTCACTGGCCTGTGGGGCCCGCGGCCGAGCCCTGTTCTTCGTCCTCGCTCGGTCAAAGGCCGCTCCGCACACACGCCGCCGCCGCGTCCAGGCGTGCGTGCGCGCAACCCCGGCCAGGGGACAAGCCCCTGACCGCACCTGCGCCACGTACGTCGAGCCAGCCAGACCCGGCGCGCACCGCCTGTGGCTTTTCCCCTTTTGCCCCTGCGCCGTGACGCCTCCTCGCACGCACCAGCCACTGTTGCTCTGCCACATCACCACCGTGCCTCCACGAGCCAATAGGAGCCCCGCCGTGACGCTTCTACCCCTCGCCTCGATGTGCTCGAGCCTCAAAACCCCCGGGTGAGACCCCTGTTGCAAGGCATATCACAATTGGGGTTCTCCCCTTTGGTCCCCTGTTCACCGCCGAGAGAGGAAAGGAGGGGAAGGAGGAGGAGAAGGAGGGAAGAGGGAAGAAGGGGCACGCATCACCGCCGCGTCGCCCCGCCGGAGACAAGGACACTGACGCCGGAGCCGCGCGAGGACCGGAGGAGGCTGTCCTCGTGCGAACCAAAGCCGGAGCAGAGGAAGAAGCCGCGCCGCCGCACCACGTCACCGTCGCCTCCGTGATCTTCTCCGACGCGGCCGTCTCTGCTACGACTCCACCTTCGCCCCATCGTGAGCACCGTCCGGCCCCGTTCCATCCCTTTCCCCCTTGATCTTCCTGTGATGCTGGGAGCGCGCCCCTGCGCCGCGCCGCCGGCCTTCGTGCCGTGCATCTTCTGCGAGTTCGCCGCCGCAATGCACCCCAGCAATGTGCCGGCCCTCGCCACCTTTTGTCCTGCCTGAGAACCGACCTTCGAGCCGTATGCTTCCGCGTGACGACCTTGCGTGCCGCTGCTGTTCCGCCGCGCCGCGACCTTGGCATGCCGAGGACCCGCGTGGGCCGGCCGACCTTGTCGCGGCCAGGCTCTACCTGCGCGCGTGCTCGTGCCCTGGCAAGCACAACTGCATGCTAGCCTTACCGCGCCGATCTTCTGGATGAGAAGCGCGCCACCCGTTGCTGTTTCGCTTTGCACCGCCGCTAGCTTGTCGCCGCCAACCGTCGCCACGTCGTGCCGGAGCACTACCACGCCGTGCGTCTACACGCGCACGTGAGCTAGATGCAGGCACTGCGCTTAGGCGTGCATGCACGCGTATGCGCCCGCGCCCCCTAGCGCAAGGACAGGCGCTGCGCCAGACCGAGGCCGCTGCTGTCGTCGCGTCGCCCCCGTGACCGCGCCGAGAGCGCCGCCACCTCGCACTGCGCCGGTCAAGGAGCTCGCCCCCAAGGCCAGAACTGCGCCGGAGTAACCACTAGATCCTAGGGATCTCTAATCTTTGCTTGCTTGACCACCGGGGCCGCCAGCACCGCCATGTGCTGTCTGCCATCACCGCCGCGCCACTGCGCCGGCGCGCGCCGAAACACGCTTGAACGGCAAGGGGTTGCGCTGCACCCCAGAATACTCCAAGGAGCACCACCAGACTTTTTCGGTGTAGTCTTCGGGAGTGATGGGCCGCCGGTCTGCGGGAGCCCAACGCGGCCCTTTTTCTTTTTCCGGCGAACGCTGATATTTGTTTGGGGTGATCTAATGGACTTGGACCTATTGGACCAGTAGGCCGAGTCCCTTGGGCCGAATTCGGCCCACTAACTCTTTCGGCCCGCCAAGGCCCACCGACCTGTGGCGATGACATCACGATGACGTCATGCTGACGTCATCACCTATTTTCAAAAATAAAAATCATTTTTTGTTTTATAAATGAATTTGAAAAATTAATTTTTAAAACCTTTAACCTTTGAAAATTCATAACTAATTATTTACAACTCCGAAAAATATGAAACCAGTTTCTATATTTTTCTAAAAATGAGACGGTGTTGTTTGTAGGTAGTTTGGTTCTGTTTGGATCTTTTAAAATTGGGTTTCTTTGGATTTATGCTTAGTTGATTGCCGGTATCTTAGTGTCTCGTATCTCGTGCTGCACAGACCCGATCTACGACCAGGAGGAGGCTTACGACCCCGACTACAACCCAGACCAGGACTTCGGATGCCAGCCAGGTGTCATGTCACTCGCAACCATATAGTTCCCATACATGCTTTAGTTGCTAGTGCTTAATTACTTTTGATGCATGTTTTTAAATTGCATAGACAATTGATTAGCCATGCCTTGGAATTGTTTATCCTGTCCTTGGAATACCTACTTTTGGAACTAGCTACAGACCCCTAGCTAGTTCCCGGCTCTACTCATCCATATATTTTACCCTTAGTTACGGACGGATCTCAGGTTTGGACCGAGGTTGGGATATCTCGGAACTCTTGCGTGTGTTTTGGGTAAGTGTGTATCCTTGACGTGTTACCGCGGGAGCGAGCCACTTTGGTTACTTGTGAACACCTGTCTAGGGGAGATGTGACCTGGCCTCTTGCCCTAGCGGCGTGTCGGACGGTTGGAGTTGGTGAGTGCTCGCTCTTGCAATTAAGGACCGATTGACAGTTTAACCGTGATCTTTGGGCTATTTTCGTACAAACCGTTCGCTCACGTATGGGCGGGGTTCGGTCTGAGAACTAGTTGGTGGTTGGCACTCAGCTTGTAGGTGGACCGGTGTGGTCGTGTGAGGGGGGACGGGTTATACCCCCCGAGTAGACGTCGCCCTGGCTTCCCCGGGGATGGTCTCACAGCTCCGAGGCCCTGCTGGCAAGTTTCGCACCCCAGTTTAGGACGAGTCAGGCTTGGAGAGGCAGGAGAGTGCCACCCACTGCTAGGTCTCCGGTCGTTAGGTAGGGACGTGGATTGGAGGCATCCGTTTCTGCCCTATCTGGCGGGTCCAGTTGTACAACCTCTGCAGAGTGTTAAACCTATAGCTATAGTCCGTGTCCACTGGTATGGACAGCCCACGGGTCTGTTACTCTGGCTAGTCTCTTCTTGTCCTGCTTTCTCTCCCCTGTGTGTTCGTGAGCCCGGCTTCGTACCGTTGAGACGTGGGGATAGGAGTTGGTGACCCCACGTCGCAGATGAGTGTGGGGATGCTGTATCTTGGTTGAGATCCAGTGTTTGGTGTTTCTTACCTTGTTGGGGTGTTGACCCCGGAGGCGTTGTCCTCAGAGGTGTCGATCTCCTCGGAGATGGAGACCTCTCGGCTTTTCTGCTTACCTTGATGTTGCTACCCCTGCCTGCATAACCTTCTACAACCATAAATAGGACTATACATGCATATTAGAATTATTTCTCTTTCGCTTATGCTCTTTGTTGGGAAGCTGACATGACCTACTCGCTTATCGAGTAGATGACGGGTTTACAGACCAGGAGCCGGACTACGACTTCGAGCACGATGGATGGGAGGATTAAGGCTCGCTCTACACTCGAGTTGCCTAGGATGTGGAGTCTACTTCGCTACATGAGAGCCGCTGCGTAGATGTTTACTCTGTTTGATTCAGTCATGTTGGACTTGTACCCGGCCTGTGCCGAAATGATGTACTCAGATGTTTATTTATATTATTATGTGGACATTCATGTATTTCCTTTTGTTGTACGGTTATTGCTTTACTTCCTGAGACAGGGATTTGCACGTGATAGCCTCCTGGGACTATCACAGAGGTGCAGGGATCAGGTTCCCTTCTTTGGAAACCCGGTTCGTTTCAACCACTGAGTACATACCATTGATGACCTTAACTAGCTCCAGAATTCTGCGATGGCACAACCACGCAGGGAGGCCATGGTGGCTACGGTAGGCTTAGGCCATCCCCTAGACAACTACGAGGACTTGTGGTGGCCGTCGTCTCCCTCCGGTGCTTGCTTCTGGATTTCGCCGAGTTGTGTTGGATGGATGAGTGTGGCTGCGGGCGTAGGAGGTACTTATAGTATGAGGAAACCCTAGTCCAAAGGGGAGGCCGAACTGCCACAAAAAAGGGTGGGCCGGTCGGCACATGGGCCTTGTGCCGACCGACCTGGGCCGTTTCTAGCCCGGCTCGGGACCATCTTTCTCGTGCATGCTTCTCGGTCCTCCTGAAGCTTGGGTCCAAATGCATGTGGGCTTTAGACGTCATTATCCTCGCGATCAAGATAAGGGGTCTTGTTGCATCAACTCCGGTCTTTTATCTTGATCCTCATGAATATCATGACATTACATCTTGGTCCTTGCCGCCTTTCGAAGTAGAATCATCTATATTTGGTGCGAACTTGGTGCATAGCGTCCTCCAAACTTGGTGCGAACTTATCCATGAAGCACACGATTTCCTGCATAAATATTATACTTCCAAAAGCACATGCAAATGTGAACTTGTAATATCATAAGGGTGCCTAGTGGCGGGTTCGTTCCAAATAAGTGTCGAAACCATCGCATAACAAGTGCTCTAGGGGTGTCATAAATGAGCGTCAACAATCCCCCATGCTTAAACCTTACTCGTCCTTGAGCAAGTCTAGGATACTTGGTTGACAAGAAATTAGCATTGCCTTCGATGTTATCCTTGCATTTAATTATACACAACAAGACGCATTGCTCTCTCAAGTATTTAATATTTAGTCTCAAGTTTTGACGGGCTACTTTATCATTATGGAAGATAGACTAGCAATAAATGTCATACCATAATAAAATAAATATACTGCTCTTTAACTTAAGCAAACTTCAAACATTTATCTTGTTCCATCGTGAAGAGTTTTTCAAAAAGGTGCATATCCAACATAAGTGAGATCCTCTTGCAATCAGGGACGGACCTAGCGGTGGGGCGGGCGGGGCTCGAGCCCCTCCTACCGCTAGAAATCCAATGGAACCCCCCTTAAGCTTCCTATACAAATTTGAGGAAGAACAATAAGGAAGGAGGGGCTAGAGGAAGAAAGAGAAGAAAGCCTCCCCTAAATTTATTCCTAGATCCGTCACTGCTTGCAATAGCTCATGGAAACGCTCATCTCATCAAGTCACTCAAAGTAATAGATTATTTTCAACGTATTATACTCATATATGAAGGTGGAAGACTGATGTGGAGCTTGGTAGGTAAAAACAATCATAACAAAACATTATATTCGAAATATTGTCAAACTAAGAGAGATCTATTAGATTTACTAAGACTTGTCAAAAAGGCTATGGAACATAATATTGGAGAAGAAGAGAGATGGAACACACACATTTAGATAAGTGAACATGTGCAAGTGACAAATGGATGATTTCAAGGCACAAATGAAGTCCTCGTTATCAAATTGCACATGATTAAAAAAATGAGTATGGAGTTTGATCTTGAAGCATCTCTGAAAATTCAAATGAAACTAGAGAATCGGGGAGTTTTATTAATTTTTTCATCACACTTTTTTTTTCTCTTCTTTTTTTCTCTTTTTCTTTCTTACTTCTTTTTTTCTCCATTTTTTTTGTGCTCTTATAAACTAGACAACATAATTACCTTCCAAGCAGCTCCTCCTCGTGCTTAGACAATTGATCGTGATTAGAAAACGAGCATGGGTAAGCAGATGCAGATCCCATGTGCGTGAAATATCAGCCGTTTGTGCGCTGTGGACGCACGACGAAAGGGCGACCTCTCTCCCTCTTTTCATCGTTTTGCGCGAAAGACGTGAGATATTTCTCCATGGTCTAAAGTCTAAACTTTCAGGAGAATGGTGCCATGGTTCAGAGTTTCTAAATATTCCCGTAAATGGAGAACAAAAGGATATCTTTCGGCAAATGGGGCCCTGTCGTCAGGGTATCGCGCCGCGCGAGACATGATACGAAAAGATACTATCTTGCTGCTAGTATTTCGAATGCTAGTAGTAATGATATGTGCGTTCAAGTGGTTCAAACCAACTTCTCCACCTTTATCATTTTGGCTTTTGAATATTCAACTAATCAACTCCGATCGAACTACCTGGTGGTACGGTAAGCACATTCACGTTGCGTGATCCAGAGGTGGAGACGACGACGATTACAGAATACAAGCACGGTGATTATCTTATGCTTTTCGTACGACTTCAATCATCGGAGCTAAATTTTTGTCTTGAAATAAACCCATGGGAACTAAAATGAGAACGTAGATTAAACAACCACGCACGCACACTAGCACGCAACTAACAAAACATGGCAAATAATATTAAAGGATGATTTGAATTTTAGTAGTAACCATTTGCATCGACGTTGTTAGAGACCTTAATTTGGAGTGACATTTCATTAGCATTATTTGGTTTCTCTGTGTACTATCCAATTTGATCGAAAAGAAAAAGCGCATGCACAGTGTGACTTGTGAGTGTGACCACTCGCCTTTTCTCCGTGAGGACGCAGCTTCCAGCTGGGCCCGGAAAGGCCACAAAATTCTGAGGAAAACGGGGGAGAAAACCCAGGGAAAAATCAAAGAAAATGCCAGGCGTGCGGCGGCAGCCTTTACGGTTTCACACGAAGACACGTCGCGGCCGGGCCCGTAGGAAACGCTGCCGCCGCACGGCATCTGCGCACCAGCTATACACCGACACACGTCTCCATGTGGGCCTAACGGCGCAGAAAAGTCCAGCGCGCCCATGGACCAGGTCCATGATGATATTTTTCGCCCCCGGCCGCTCTACAAAAGAGGCCGGCCACGCGCGTGCGACGAGTCCCCCCAAACGCAGCAGCAGCACACGGCCGTCGTCCTCCGTTTCCTCCTCGCCGCCCCCGGGCAGCCCGCAAGCCATTCTCTCCTCCTCGATTTCCCCCGTCGCGGGATCGCCGGATCTCTGTAGCTCACCGGCGGCCGGAGAAGAGGAGGAGGGAGGCGCTCTCAATTCATCGGATCGGCGTGCCGGTGTTGTCTGCGGGTTCGATTTTGATTTTTGCTTTTGTTTTTTTTTTCCTCTTCTCGGCTCAAGCTCAATAAGATTTGGGGGCGGTCCGTCGCCATGGGATTTGGAATGGGGAATAACGGGGCGAGCTCGTCGTCGTCGCGTCTGGACCCCGCGCCGCTCCTGCCGCACCACGGCGTCGCGAGCGCCGAGATCGGGCTGTCGTCGCAGCCCAAGACGTTTGCCAACGTCTTCATCGCGGTGGTCGGCGCCGGCGTGCTGGGGCTGCCGTACACCTTCTCGCGCACGGGGTGGGCCGCGGGGTCGCTGCTGCTCTCCGCCGTCGCCGGGCTCACCTTCTACTGCATGATGCTGCTCGTCGCGTGCCGCCGTCGCCTCGCCGACGAGCACCCTAAGATCGCCTCGTTCGGGGACCTCGGGGACGCCGTGTTCGGCGCGCACGGGCGGTTCGCCGTGGACGTGATGCTGGTGCTCAGCCAAGTGAGCTTCTGCGTCGGGTACCTTATCTTCATCTCCAACACCTTGGCGCACCTCTACCCGATATTCGCGCCGTCGTCCTCCGCCGTCCTCTCCCCCAAGGCGCTCTTCATCTGGGCGATGCTGCCGTTCCAGCTCGGGCTCAATTCCATCAAGACGCTCACGCTGCTCGCGCCGCTCAGCATCTTCGCTGACGTCGTCGACCTCGGCGCCATGGGGGTGGTCCTCGGCCAGGACGTCGCTGCGTGGCTCGCCAAGCCCCCACCTGTGGTCGCCTTCGGCGGCCCGGGCGCGATCCTGTACGGGCTCGGCGTCTGCGTGTACGCGTTCGAGGGCATTGGCATGGTGCTGCCGCTGGAGGCGGAGGCGGCGAACAAGAAGAAGTTCGGCGTCACGCTGGGGCTGTCCATGGCGTTCATCGGCGTCATTTACGGGCTGTTCGGCGTGATGGGGTACGTCGCGTTCGGCGACGCGACAAGGGACATCATCACCACCAACCTCGGCGCCGGGTGGCTGTCGGCCGCCGTGCAGCTGGGGCTGTGCGTCAACCTCTTCTTCACCATGCCGGTGATGATGAATCCCGTGTACGAGGTCGCCGAGCGCCTGCTCCACGGCAAGCGCTACTGCTGGTGGCTCCGGTGGTTGCTCGTCGTCGCCGTCGGGCTCTCCGCCATGTACGTGCCCAACTTCACCGACTTCCTGGCGCTCGTCGGGAGCAGCGTCTGCGTCCTGCTCGGGTTCGTCCTGCCGGCCTCGTTCCATCTCAAGGTGTTCGGCGCCGAGATGGCCTGGCCCGGGGTGCTCTCCGATGTCCTGCTGGTCGTGATCGGCCTCGCGCTCGCCGTGTTCGGGACGTACACATCGCTGCTGCGAATCTTCCACTCGTCCAGCGTCTGATCTCCACCATGGCACGCATTTGCTATGTGCCGAGTAAATTCATCCTCGGCGCATTTAGTCGGTACGTTGGTGGCGCCTCTGCTCTGCGTGCAGAGAAGTGGTAGAACAGGGGAGGATCGACTGCCCGCCCGTCACAGCTGTTCGTTGATTTGGGCGTGGATTTTGCGTCGATCGTCGCATTCGTCCGGGGCAGATTACGGTTCAGGTGTTGTTCGTGAGTGGGTTGTGTAGCATGGGGGGAAATCTGTATGCTTTTGCAGCGACAGATTTGAGGGGTAGCAATGTACTATGAATGTACGCGTCCTAGATGATCCTCCCGCCGTGCACGATGGATTCGATGAAAGGACGATATTTTCAGGTCGTGGTCTCGTGGAAGATTATCTGTTGTTGAAATGTCAGTGTCCCATGGTTGTTACTTGCGCTTGCAGAGCACATGTCGTCTTGTGAATTGGCACTTCGGCAGGCCCAGGAATGTCGAGTTCGAGTTATCATTAGCCGTCAAAGAATACTCTTTTATAAATTTGCGTCTTTTTAATCGGGAGGCCAAACTGGCCAAGCAATTGGGACGAGGCGTATCACCACTTGTTGATGTACTCCGTATTTTTGTTATGTGTCATGTGTGCCCACGCAATCGTGTCAAGTACTCGTTCGTTGTAAGAGTATACTTCCTAACGTTTGCGTCTGTTGTCTGTTCCAAGCAAGCAAACATATATGGCTTTGGTTGGGGCTTTTAGCTGCTTTTGCTTTTGGCAAAAGCCAAAAGTCAACCAAAGGGCTTGGCTGTCATCCAAAGCCACAGTCAAAAGCAGCTTTTGCGTAGTACAAACTTGAAAGCACCTCAGATCCTGCTTTTGCCGGCTTTTGGATCACAAAATTACCCACTTGCCACTGATTACACACAAAACGGTTCGTTTTTTTCCTTTTCTTTCCCACCCGCAACGTCCGCGAGCGCACCCCGCCGGCTACTCCCCCGCCTGCCGCCTCTCCGCCGGCTACTCCCCCCGCCGCCGCATCTCCGTCGGCGCTGCTCCTCCCCGGCAGCAGCAAGAAAGCCCCTTCCCGGCGGCGAGTCGAGGTCTCCGTCCATGGGAGTAGCCAGATCGAGGGTGCGACGAGCTGCCGGCGAGGCGAGGATTCTCCAGCGACCCTGCGGCTGCTGGAGACGACGAGGAGGCAGCGAGATTTGCGAGTCTTCTGTGGGTGCGGGCGACCTCCGCCGCCGCTAGGTCTTCTGTGGGCGCGGGCAACCTCCACCGCCGGCCGGCGTGGCTGCTGGAGATCCGCCGCCTCCCATGGCTGCTCGTGGACGGCCGGCTCAGCCACTGGAGCTCCGGCGTAGCTCCACCCCTCTCTGGTGAGACGCCTCCGGTGCACGCTGCACATCCTGGGGAGGAAGAAGAATAGTCTGACAAGTGGGTCCCGCGTGTCAATGAGACTAGTGTTTGAGAAGCCACAACTCACGAACCAAAGAGGCTTTCGGCTTCTTCACAGCTACTTTTTCAAAGTTACTTTTCAGAAAGTCACAGCCCACCAGGGGCGGATTTGGGCCTAGGGCCACTAGGGCCATGGCCCTAGGCGTGGCCCAAATCTTCCCTTGTATCCACATAAATTTTAGAAGGCCCAGGCAGGCAATTGTCCAAAGTTTGGTCGGCCTTGGTTGGCCCAACAGATCAGCAAAGGGCCGAAGATCCCTCTCCCTCCCTCGTACGTAGTTGAATCCCATGGAGCACGCCTGAAGCACATGGCAACAACAGAGGAGCACAATACACACACAGCAGACAAGAAGCCATCAAGCAGCAGCAACCCGGCAGCATGTTTTTGCTTTCACCTTTTTACTTGTTTTTGTTTAGTAGTACTGCCAAGTTTTCTATGTATATAAATGAAACATGGCTGAGTAATGAGTTGATACATCAGCTCCTAGCGCTCCTACTTCGTAGGAATCGACATGGTACAAGAATTTCAAGCTCAATACAAATTGATAATTGTTTCTCTTGCCGCAGTGGAGTTATCCAATGAGGTAGATACAAATTGAATAAAATGAGAAACCCATTCTTCCTTTTACACTTCCCGATTATTGATTTCAAGAAATCATTGTTATGAAACTGCCAATATATTATCAATTAGTTACGTCAAGCTAAGTATATATGATTATCCTTAACAATGGAAAAGGAGTTCTAAAAAATGGAAAAGGTTCACCTATGAAAATAATGGATAGATTCACATAGACCTCTCTTAGTTGAGTGAAAAAACTTACTGAAAATGTCGCATCGAGTTTACTGATGCTAATTAGGACTAAATATGATCTAATTATAAAACTAATTACACATATGGACTGAAAATCACGAGAGAAATCTATTAAACCTAATTAAACCATCATTATTAGAAGATGTTTACTGTAGCACCACCTTGTCTAATCATTGTTTCAATAAATTCGCCTCGCGAATCTACCCAGAGGTTATGAAATGAATTTTGTCATTAATCTACGTTTAATACTCATAATTAGTATGAAAATATCCGATGTGACGGGTGAATAGTAGGAACTTGTCGATCTAAAAAGACCATAATTTCTTATAAGGCAAGAAGAACACGATTGATTTAGTAGAACATGTACATAGGCAATTGCGAACTTGCGGCATGGGTCAGCCCGACGGGCGGCGAGTTAGCAGCTTGTCCCACTCCCAGCGCAGTATGTAGATAGAGGCCCTAGGCCTAAAATTTCACCAGCTCCGCCACTGCAGCCCACAGCTGCTTTCGTAAAAGCCACAGCTCAACTAAACACACCCTAAGACAGTCTAGAAAACAATCTCATTTCGACTTGGCCCCCTGTTTCGTCCCCAAGGCTGAAAGTTAGGTTCGGTACTCGCATCTATCTACGAATGTTATAGCATGGGACGTAGTATCAGAGTTACAAATCCACCAAGCTACTGCAGATGCCTTGTGCCTTCCTTTTCTCACTTGCAAAGCAAGCATACAGAAACATCACTGGCAGAAGAAAACGCAAATGAAACTTTTCGATCTCTCCTCTAGGATAACCCCCGTGATCAATTGGCGGCCATACCATAGCAGCTGAAAGATCTGTTCTTATCTTCCATGGGTGTTGCCCGTCACTCTGCTTATCGCCTCTCCGAGCCACGTATTTTAGGCCCTCTTTAGTTCCCCAAAATTCTCCAAAATTTTCGCATTGCAGACCGTGTCATCTCTCACAGAACACGCTTCTTAATGCAAAAATTTCATCACTTTCACCAATATTTCACACAACTAGACGGTGCTCTGGACGTTCAGTCAGTTGAAACGGCTTTTGTGGAGTCGAGACGCCGCTTCTCTTGACCGTCTCCTGCGCTCAGCATCGCCTAGGCCGGTCGGCCTAACCATATACAACACAGGAATCGCTTGTCCTGACTTCATTTTTCTTTCTCGATGGGGTTCGCCTGGACCCTTTTCACATGATGATCCGTTGCTATCTTCCATTCTTCCTGATGTAGATGCGTCTCTGCTTTTTGGGGACATACTGTGTTCCGGTGGCTCATCTTATCGCTTTACCCAATCGGATGGGCACGTACGCTACGCTACTCACTGTTTCAAGCCTTCAAGGTGAGTGATTTTTCTACATTTTCTGGAAGAGAATATAGCAAGGTTTGGCCCAATTTCAAGCACCATTCACTCCTCATTTGGGCCCAAACGCCAAAACACGGACTAGAAAGAAAAAAACACGGCCCAATTTCCGAGCACTAGTAGACTTTTTTTTTGTGCCTGCGTACGGAAAACCGGAATTTTATATATATTTTTTTTCAATTTGCAAAATTATACCACCGTTTTGAAATTTAACAAAAATATACCACCAACGTCGTGGGCCACGGCGTTTGCAGACTAACCGCCGTACGCCACGGCGGTTAGACTAACCGCCGTGGCCCACGGCGGTTGAAGGGCGTCGACGGCGGTTGGGGGGGACTCCACGACGGTTAGTCCTAACCGCCGTGGGCCACGGCGATTTGGACCAGCCGCCGTGGCCCACGGCGGTTAAGATCATTTAGTTTTTTTACTTTATGAAAGTAAAAAAAGGAAATTGAGGAATATTGGTTCAATTATTAACAACACAATCAGAATAAGATCCAGTTCAAATATTACAGTACCATGATTCAAATGAAATAGTAGTTCAAATATTACAGCACTGCAGGAAAGACTACAACATCATACAAAATGACAAACTTCAGCCATTCTTGTGATGTGACGACGAAGGTTTAGCTTTCTTGGTAGCTTTTATAGTAGGTGGATTAGCAACACACGGGTCTGCTGGTGGAGCATAACGACCACCCCAAGGAGGTGCCTCTCCTCTTGCAATGGCATATACAGTTTTTTCTTGCAAATAATGATGCATGTCTGGTGGAGCATAAAGAGCATCCCAAGGAGGTTTCTCTCCTCTTGCAATGGCATCTGCAGTTTTTCCTTACAAATAACGAAGCATACCTCTTCCCAACGTGCTCATTTTCTTCGGAACAGGTGGTGTATTTGTGTTTTTCCCCTTGTGGTGTGAGGAATCACGATCACCACCACCATTACCATCCTCACCCCCTCCGGCAGCAGCAGTAGACATCTCTAATTACTATTACAAAATATCTAAACTAATTACACTATTCGAAACTAATTTAACTAATTACATAAAATAAATAGAGGAAACATACCTAAGAGAGAGTAGCAGCCCGTGGGGAGAGGAAGGCGGCGATAGGGTGGGGCGGGACTGCTGGTTGGAACCGTCGCCCTTTATATAAGCGCGGCAGCCGCCGTCCGCCACGGCGGTTGGAACCTACCGCCCTGGCCCACGGCGGTCGCAATGATTTTTTTAACTTTATGACAAAGAAAACGAGCTGGTAATAATGAAAAGCAAAGTGACATAATAAAAAGTAGTCATCATCACAAATAAGAGTGCTGCTGTATAAACAATATGCAACCTAATCTAGCAACGCCTCTTCTTCTGGTGCAGCCTGTTTGCTCGCGCTGCGGCCCGTGTCTGGTCGCGAGGGTACGTCAACGGGTCAGGTAGGTGGATCTGCCGACGCCTAGCATCAGCAGCGGCATCCGGTGTCGCCATCGCCGCTGCTGACCCTGCAACCTAGTGGGACGACCCTGGCAACCCGCTCGCCTGTGTGCCTGTGGGTCGCGCGCCTCGTAGCTGCGACCCTCCTGGCTGCGTGCATCCTCCCTCCTGTGTCCACGTGGCTGGCGCGCCTCCTAGTTGCGACCCTCCGAGCTCCTCCTGCGTCGGCGCACCGTGCAAGAAGTCGAAGTCGTCCAGGTCGAAGTCGTCGAACCCACCCGTCTGGTCGTCTAGGGTGGAGTCACAAGGCTCGCCGGTGCCGACGAAATCTGGAACAAATAGCATTATTAAATCATGAATCATAATTAATAGATTTTTGTATTTATATATAGTTAGAGATATAATTGTGGTCATTACCTGTTTGAAGAGCAGTGCCAGTGGACGAGGAAGGAACAACTGCTGGTGGTACTACTGGTGGTGTTCGTGCTGGTGTTGATGGCATCCGCCCAAAATGAGTCCGGAGTCTTGTACTCATCAAGCATTGTTCTTGCCGCTTCAATCAACGTACGGTTCTTCCTCTCAATAACGCCATTTTGTTGAGAAGTGTATGGAGCGGAGAGTTGATGCTTGATGCCTTCTTCATCAAGGAATTCTTCAACTTGAGTGTTCCTAAACTCCGACCTATTGTCACTTCTTATGTTCTTGACCTTTAGCTCAAACTCATTTTGAACTCTTCTTTTGAACTTCTTGACCACTCCCTTTGCTTCACTTTTATTTTTCAAAAAGAATACCCAAGTGAAACGGGAAAAGTCATCAACAATTACTAAACCATATTTGTTACCATCGATGCTTATGTAGGCAATTGATCCAAACAAGTCCATGTGTATTAGCTTCAACGGTCTTGATGTTGAAAGGATGTTCTTGGCGGGATGATGTGTTCCAACTTGCTTTCCCGCTTTACATGCACTACATAACCTATCTTTCTCAAAAACAATATTTGTTAGTCCTAGGATGTGCTCGTCATTTTGAAGTTTGGCCAAGTTCCTCATGTCAACATGGGCTAGTCGGCGATACCATAGCCAACCCATGTCAGATTTTGCCACTAAGCAAGCCTTAGGGTCCACCTTTACTTTTGTGAAATCCACATAGTAAAGCTTTCCCCTTAAGTGACCCGCAAAGACAATAGAGGAATCCTCACTTCTCGAGACGGTCACACCCTCTTTGGTAAAGAGACAATTGTAGTCTTTCTCATAAAGTTGTGAAACCGACAACAAGTTATACCCTAAACCTTGAACATGGAAAACATCTTTAAATGAATTTGTTGTTGAGATAGCAATTTTACCTAGACCAATTACATCTCCTTGACCATTATCTCCATATATGATAGTTTCCGTAGGGGTGTCATAATGCTCAAGGGATGCAAACAAGCATTCATCTCCGGTCATATGATTAGTGGCACCACTATCAATTAACCATGTGGTTCCACCGGAGGAGTAGGCCTACAAAACAAGTTTAAGCTTTTGGTTTAGGTACCCAAAAAGATTTGGGTCCTTGGAGGTTAGAAGCATAAACTTTTGGAACCCACACACTCTTCCTCATAGCCTTCTTGGCATGGGCTCCAACATACTTGACCACCATTTTACCATTGTGGTCCAAGGTCACAACATAGTCACACGTGTAGTTGGGAGAAGGCTTGTGTTCCACCACATTCTTCGATGCCTTTGGTGGAGACTTAACCCCACCATTTCCTTTTGTGATGTTCACAACCTTTGGCTTCTCTTGTGTTGTAGTAGAGGTGGTTACTCCATGGGCAATATCCATAATAGTGTTGAGGTAGTCACCCTTGTTCCACAAGGGGATCTCATGCCCTTTCACCACCCTTCTACCATTGACCTTGTTGTCCTTGTAGTGCCAAGTCCTCTTGTGTCAGTTGCCTTGGGTATGAACTTGGCACCCAACTTACCTTAGTTGATCAACATGTTCAACCGAGCAATCTCCTTATCCTTGCTCTTTGTTGTTTCTTCTAGCTTTGCAAGGTTAGTCTTAAGAGTATTTATATCAACATTAGAGCATATAGAGCAACCTTTGCTAGTGGAGGTATTAGAGTCATAGTTTGCTTTAGGGTCGGCCTTGGTGCTTTCCCAAAGAGCACTATAGTTTGCTTCAAGATTTGTGTATTTATCCGTCAAGCATGAGAAGCTTGTTTGAAGCTCACTATGAGTGGCCTTTAGGGAAGCTAAAGATTCATTTGCCAAAGAGTAGTCCTTTAGCAACCTCTTGTTAGAGTCATTGGCCAAGGACAAGCCTACGGTCAACTTCTCCACCTTAGCTTTCTCCTCGGCAAGGATTTTCTCTAGAGCAAGGTTTCTTTCCTTTTCACGGATAAGCAAGTCTTCTTGCTCATGGAGAATCTCCTTCTTTTCCTCTAATTTGTCCAAAAGCTTTTTAATTTCTTTATGGCCTTTTTTACCAAATTGCTTTATCATGTTTGCCTCCATTTCTTTTTCCTCATCTAGGTTGTCTATGTCATTACTAGGTGTGGATGATGATGAGGTGAGAGAGGATGAGATAGTTGATTCTTGTACCTTGCTCTCTCTTACCATGAGGCAAAAGTGAGAGTTATCCTCATCATCGGAGAAGTGGTTGAAGAGGCGTGGTGAAGATGCTCCTTGTGCCATGGCAAGTGTTGCCATGCCTTGCTTCTTTGGTGCTTCATCCTCATCACTTGAGTCCCATTGTTGACCCATGTGAGCACGCCCTAGGTACTTGTTCTTGTACTATTTGCTCTTCTCCTTGTACTTCTTCTCTTCCTCATTCTTGTCCTTATTCTTGTTCTTGGGACACTCGGCAATGAAGTGTCCATACTCTCCACACTCATAGCATTTTCTTTGTGACTTCTTCTTTCGATCATCACCACCTTTCATTGATGCCTTGAACTTCAAGAACTTCTTGTACCTTCTAATGGCAAAGGCGGTTTCTTCATCCGTGCTTCCTTCTTCACTTGAATCTTCATTCTTAGTCTTGAAAGTCTTGGGCTTTACTTCCACCACTTCACTAGAGCTAGCATTGAGGGCTAGACTCTTGTTCACGTTCAAGGTAAGTGACTTCTCCACATCTTGATCAACTAGCTCTTGATGCAAGATCTCACCAAGAAGTTAATTGGGAGTCATGTTGTGGTAGTTTGGGTCTCTTCTTATCATGGTTGCTAGGTTTGGGTTCTTCGGTGTGAAAGCTCTTAGCAACTTCTTTGTGACCTTCTCATCGTCACAATCATTGCTTCCTAGTGCTTTGATGTCCGAGACAAGGAGTATTAGCCTATCATACATTTGCCTCACGGTTTCTCCATCGTTCATGACGAATAGCTCAAGCTCTTCGTGAATCAAGTCAATCTTGCCTCTTCTCACATGATCGGTACCCTCATGTGCCTCCTTGAGTGTGTCCCAAATCACCTTGGCAATTTGGATGTTCCGGACTTTGTTGAACTCTTGAGCACACAAGGATCTCATGATGACTCTAGTTGCTTGAACATTGCGGTGGAGGTCTTGTTCATGCTCAATTGTCATGGCTTCACCTTCGGCAGGAATTGTCACACCTACTCACACAATCTTCCAAAGAGAAGGGTGAAGCCCGTAAATGTGCATTTGCATATCATAAGCCCATTTGGGATAGTCTTTCCCATCGAAGTGGGGAGGTTTTCCCAAATGTACGGAATAGAATTTTTCGTTAGGATTGTTGCCCGAGGTGTGTCCGTAGTGGAATGGCACTTCATAGTAGCCGGAGTGGGAGTACTTTGCTTGCTCCTTCATGATCATCTTCTTGAGGAGCTTCTTGGCCATCTTCTTTGCCTTCTTCTTTTTGGCTTTTCTTCTTTTCTTCGCCGCTTTCTTTGCATCATCGTCACCATCCTTGACATCTTCATCACTTGAGTCGGAGTCCGAGTCGGAGGAGGAATCATCAGAGCTCGCGATGTTGGATGGTGTACGGCTTGAGGCCTTCCCCATTGGCTCTAGAGCTGCAGCTTGGTCTTCAGCGGCCTTGAGCTCTCTCTCTCTTGAGCTTCCTTGGCGGCGAGTTCTTGAGCGGAGAGGTCACCACCACTCCCCGACATCTTGATCCTTAGCGGTTAAGCCTAAATCAAGGGATTAGGCTCTGATACAAATTGAAAGGACCTTGTGATGCCTAGAGGGGGGTGAATAGGATCACTTCGAATTTTTGAAACAAATGCAGCGGTTAAAACAAGGGTCGGTACTACCAGCACTGTGTCGGTACTACCGAGGGTCTCGGTACTACCGCACAGGGCGGTACTACCGACCAGCCAGAGAACACTAAGACGAAATTCGAAAACTAAATCGATTCTAGCAATTCTACTTGAATCAAGAGTTGAGTTTAGATGCTAAGAACCACCTGCAACAACATATACGAGTTGGAACACAACAAATATATAGATCGGGCCAAAACACACTTCTAGGGTTAGAGAAAATAGAAGAACTCAAACAAGCAATTGACAAGAGGTTTAATCCGAAGTTCACTTCCACAAAGGAAGCTACGTCTCCGTTGAGGATCCCACAAAGGGAGGGCTATCACCAAGAGCCTCTTGCCTCACCCAATCCCCACAAAGGAAGATTGGTGCTCACTAAGAATTCTCCACCAAGGAGGGGTAATACAAACGATCCCGGGTGCTCCACACGAAGAGGGCACTCAACGGGCGACGCCTAACCGTCTAGAAGCAAGCTTCAAGAGTAACAAACGCGAATCGATGCCCGGAGATGCTTCAAGTGCTCTTGAGATGAAGGAGATGGATGGGTCACTCAGAGCTTCTCAATCTCACACCAAGAATCTCTTCCTCACTCAAACTGTAGCTCAAAGGATCAAGGATTGGCTCTAGGGAGGAGTGGAGAAGGGGAGTGAATGCTCTTGGGTGTGTTTGTCTCGGGTTAGGTCAGCAGCAAATGAAGGGAGTGAATAGGGGCTATAAATACTCACCCTCCAAAACTAGCTGTTACTGTACTGAGAACGCAAAATGTACGGAGAACCCACCCTCCAAACCTCAGGTCGGTACTACCGAGGGGCTCTGAAAAAGGAAACAGAATAGCTTTCTCGGTAGTACCGACCTGGGGTCGAAACTACCGAGGAGCCCCGAAAACAGAAACAGAAAGCCTTTATCGGTAGTACCGGCATGGGGTCGGTACTACCGAGGGGTTCGAGAAAACCAGACAGAAACCCTTTTTCGGTACTACCGACAAAAGGTTGAACATGGAAGAAACAAAGGTATGTGTACGTGTAGGTTTTGTGTCTCTCTTGGTTTTCTTGATTCACCTTTCTAAGCACTTTTAGCATCTCTAGACGGTCAATTCGCATCCCTCTTAATAGTACAGTGTCTCCTATACTCAATTTCGAAATATAAATCAATTTAAACCTCCAATTGAGCTTCAACACCGAATAGAAGGTATGAGGGGCTTCTTTTGATTAAAAACGAATTTTATCCTTTTAATCCCTGCACACATCTCAATGAACGCATTAAATCATCCAAATTGTATTGTCATTATCACCAAAATAATTAGGAGCCTAGATGTACTTTCCCAAACTCACCGCGGAGTCGTAGTGCTGATCCCGTCGCACCGGGTAGGTGACAGCAGGAATGATCACCCTCACCGCGTCCGGAACCGGCGCTGGTGGCTGTGGTGGAACGAACATCACACGCGTCCGAGTCCTCGGGGTGTACCACTAGATGTACGCCTCCCACGCCGTGTCGTCGTGGGGCTGGTCCTTAGTGACGACGTTCTCCGCCGTGGTAGCCCAAGCGTCCATGTACGGCTGCACCCTCTGAACCCAAGAAACACGTCCCGGGACTCCCCTCTGAGACCACCTACCACAAATTAAACATATTCGTCAACGGCTCAATCTTTGAACGCGGAATTAAATTTAGAAATTGACGAGAACTCACCTATGGGCGTCTGACGGAACAGTGTGCACCACAGGCAGAGGCGACTCCTGGTACAGGCCGAACTGTCTCATCACCATGTGGACGGCGTACTCCTCCACGTACATGTCGAACACCAAGGGCGTCTTCGTCTTCCAGTAGTGCTGGTCTCGGAAGCAAAAGGACGAGAGGCCCTGTGGTGCGCGGGCTGTGATAGCCGCCTCTGAGTACGGCATCCACCTGACGTCCGCGTCCGTCAGAGAGTCGAACTGTCCGACGAAGTCCTTGTACGCCCTCTTCGTCTGCTCGTGAGCGTATGAGGTCTGCATACAAACGAAGTGTGAATTGACCAAACTAGATAAAATGGAGAGACAAATTAAAAGTGAAAATTAAGAAATTACCGTCCGCAGGCACCAGAGCGATCCCATGGTGAAACGGTCGCTGGGGTCGTGACCCTCTGGCAGGGGCTCGTACGCCTCGTGGGAGACGCAGGGTCGACCAATCATAAACCGCTCGTGGCACCAGAGCTGAAGAAGAAGATGACAGCCGAGAAGGATCGCCTAGTCAGAACGACACTTCAACACCCCCGAGCACAGGCCCCTGTACGTGCAGGCAAGAACAGCGTTGCCCCAACTGATCTGGGACACCACGTCTAAGGGCGCCTCGGCGATCCTCTGAGCGTGAGGGAGCAAGTACCTCGACACCACGACTCCCTGCGAACTGCAGAACAACACGAACCCAAACAGCCACAACAGGTACGCCTCGAAGAACCTGTCGACTGTCTCGGCCTCGACCTCATCTGGCAGGTAATCAGCCTACACAAACAAAATCAAATGTTAGTAACATTGTCTCCATATATTCAAAAATGAAGAAAAATATAAGGTCAAGGTACGTACGCTGAACTGGTGCAACCAGATCAAGGTGGGTCCGTGAGCGTTCGTGAACTCCTGGTACGGGGGCGGGGGCGCGTTCGTTCCGAGGAACGTTCGCGAACCGAGCAAGGAACTCAGTACGCCAGTCGGCCGAGATGTCCACAGGCCCCATCGACTCGTCCTCACAAGGATGGCCCATCAACAGGGACGTGTCCTGAAGAGTCACCGTCAGCTCGCCGACGGTGAAGTGGAACGTGTGGGTCTCCGGCCTCTAGTAGTACAGAAGCGCACAGAGGAGGGAGAAGTCGAACTAGAACCGTGCGATGCGATCCTTACGAGGAATCGCGTCCCGCAGCCTGTCCCCCTCGACTAACCGCGCTACAGGCAGTAGTCCTGCAGCGCGTAGCCTGAAACAAATAAGGTAAATTTATTAGTTAATAACAAAAGTATAAATAAAGGTACATATAACAAAGGTAAATTCACGTACTTGGGAACCCAACGGTCGTGGATCAGTAACAACGTCCGCGTAGTGCGAGAACGTACGTGTCCAAGATCCTCTCCGAGGACGGCGGACAGGTACGAGCGGTGCCTGCGGTCGACCTGAGCCTCCAACAACTCGGCTGTCACGTACGCCGCAGCCCGAGCCTGATCCTGAGCCTGATCCATAGTTGCAACTGCATACAAAAATTAAATGAACAATTAAAAAAACCACATAAAGTAATCTCTATATTTTTTATATTTTCTAGAATAGATCAACTAAGTGTTTAGAATTTCTAGAACAGATAAAATAATTTTTTAGAATTTCTAAAAAAGATAAAGTAATTTTCTACAATTTCTACAACATGAAAACTATTTTTCTACTTTTTCTAGAACAGATAAAGTAATTTTTTAGAATTTCTAAACAAGATAAAGTAATTTTCTACAATTTCTACAACATAAAAACTATTGTTCTACATTTTTTACATTTTCTAGAACAGATAAAGTAATTTTTTAGAATTTCTAAACAAGATAAAGTAATTTTCTACAATTTCTACAACATGAAAACTATTTTTCTACATTTTCTAGAACAGATAAAGTAATTTTCTACAATTTCAACATTTTCTAGAACAGATAAAGTAATTTTCTAAAATTTCTAAACAAGATAAAGTAATTTTCTATAATTTCTAAAACATAGAAACGATTATTCTACATTTTCTAGAACAGATAAAGTAATTTCCTTGAATTTTTAAACAAGATAAATTAATTTCCTAAATTTCTAAAATATTTTTCTAAATTTTCTAAACTAATTTCTAAATTTTCTAAACTAAAATCTAAATTTTCTCAACTAATTTCTAAGTTTTCTAAACTAAAATCTAAATTTTCTAAACTAATTTCTAAATTGTCTAAACTAAAATCAAATTTCCTACACTAATTAAACTAATTAAATAAAGAAAGAAAATTTACCTGAGAGAGGAGGGAGAGAGGCTGCGGCGGTAGGAGGTGGGGGACGGCGGCCGCCGTCGCCCTTTATATAGGTGCGCCAGCCGCCGTGAGCCACGGCGATTAGGTCCTACCGTCATGGCCTACAACGGTAGCAACCTCTACCGCTGTGGCCCATGACGGTAAGTTGTCGCAGGCTCACAGCCGGCATCGTACCATTGGCGGTAGCCTAACCGCCGTGAGCTACGACGTTTGGACTGCTTCCCGCCGTGGGCCACGACGGTTGAGCCTATCCCCCATGACCCACGACGTTGGTGGTATGTTTTTGTTAAATTTCAAAACGGTGGTATAATTTTGCAAATTGGAAAAAAATATAAAAAAATTCGGAAAACGGCAGTGGTGGAGCAAAATGGCCCAACACGGCGTGCCGTGCGGTGATGCCCTCGGGAGAATTAGAAGACTTGCTTTTCTTTTTTTTTAGCACACATCCAAGAGCTTATTTTTTTTAAGACGTGCAAAGCACGTTTTTTATTAAGAGAGTAGAAGAAACATTCAGTTTTGATTACAAGAGGCACGGGGCCTAACGAGACATAACAAAAAGATTACACCGCCCGCACCGGGCGAAAACCTAAAAGCCTAGCGAGCGGGAGGAATCCCGCACGCGCCCAAGTCCTAGCCTTCTCCAGGATCGCCGGAACCAGCGCCACTGGCATGAGAGCTTCCTTGTCGTGAACGCGCCGGTTCCGTTCCTTCCACAGCGACCAAGCGACCAACCAGACGAAGGAGTCGAAACCCTTCCTCCGTGCCTTAGCGACCTGCTTCCTGGCGGAGCACCACCATTCGGCGAACTTTACCGGGCGATCCGGAGCTAGGTCCTGAAGGAGAATATATCTGAGGGCCATATGCCAGGTCTCTCTAGAGAAGACACAGTCCACCGTCAGATGGTCCAGCGTTTCGGATGCCTGGGCGCACAGCGCGCAAGTGTCCGAGGCCCTAAGCCCGTGACGGTGCAGCCGGTCAGACGTCCAGCAGCGGCCGTGCAAGACCAACCAAGCAAAGAACTTGCACTTCCCTGGCATGTGAACCTTCCAGATCTGGCGTGCCCCGAGGATGTCGACGCGACCAAGAAAAAGGGCAGAGTAGGCCGAAGCCGAGGAGTAGACTCCGCTGGGCGACCATTTCCAAATGAACCGGCCAGGCTCGGAAGAGAGGCTGACCTCCTGGAGCAGGTCCCAGATGACGAGGTACTGCAAGATCACCTGCACCGTCCGGGCGTGGGTTACATCAGCTACCCAAGGGATCCCGGCGGCCCCGGACTGCAGGGCCTCAGCGACAGTGCATGCCCGACGCACCCTAGGCGAGACCGCGGCCCATAGGTTAGGTGCAAGGGATTTGACGGAGCACCCGGAGAGCCAGTTGTCTTCCCAGAAAAGCGCACGGGTACCGTCCCCCACCTCCACGGAAATGGAGGCGTTGAAGAAAGCCTGGGTGACCTTGTCCACGGGGAAGCGGAACGCCGCCCAAGTCCTGTCCGGGTCAGTCCTCGCCAGCCACAACCAGTGTAGGCGCAGCGCGGTGCCAAAGATACGAAGGTTGGGCAGGCTGAGTCCACCGCAGCGAGTGGGGCAGGTGACGTTCACCCATGCGACCAGACATCGACCGCCCGAGGCCATCTCTATGCCTGACCAGAGGAAGCCACGGATGAGTGTTTCGACCGCGCGTAGTGCCCAGGGGGAGATGGAAATCGCCATCGAAATATGGACCGGGATGGCCAAGAGCGTGGATTTGGCAAGCACGAGGCGACCACTGCGACTCAACAGTCTGCCCTGCTAAGGGGGTAGGTGCCTAGCGACCTTATCGACCAAAGGCTGCATCGCCACTTTGGGTAGTCTCTTGAAAGAGAGGGGTACCCCGAGGTAGGTGCAAGGGAAGTCGGCAATCGTGCAGGAGAGGATGGATCGGACCAGAGACAGGTGCCCCTCAGAGTAGTTGATGGGGTAGACCTGGTTTTTGGTGTAGTTTGCCGCCAAGTTGGACGCGCTTTCGAAAAGCGACAAGACCGCCTTGACAACCCGCAGATCTAGCTCGATCGGAGAGAAGAAAGCGACCACATCGTTAGCGTAGAGAGAGACACGAAAACATATACTCCTCCCTAGATCTAGAAGGAGACCACGGGATTCTGCCTTACGGAAGAGGGCATGGAAGCATTTCATGACCAGCACAAAAAGCATGGGAGAGAGGGGATCACCCTGACGCAGGCCTCGCCCGTGGCAGATCCGCTGCCCAGGGGCCCCGTTGAGCAAAACCCTGGTGCTGGCGGTGGAAAGAATGACGGAGATCCAGTCGGTCCATCTGCGAGGACAGCCGACAGCCGAGAGGAGCTCGAGAAGAAAAACCCAGCCGACCGAGTCGAAAGCTTTCGCTAGATCAATTTTGAACATGATCCTAGGAAGCTTTCGACTAGAAAGCGCCCTCGCCGTGCCAAGAACGTAACGAAAGTTGTCGTGGATGAGGCGACCTTTGATGAAGGCACTTTGATTGGGCGAGATGAGAGAGGAGAGGTGGGGGGCGAAGCGATTGGCGGCCGCTTTGGAGAAAAGTTTCCCAAAGCTATGGATTAGACTGATGGGCCGGTAATCAGAAAGAGCGACCGGGTCTGGTTTTTTGGGCAAGAGGGTGAGAAGGGCACCATTCAGGTGGTGGAAGCTGCGGAAGTCCATGTCAGAGAGGGCGTTGAACGCCCGCAGCACATCACCCTTGATGATCGACCAGCAAGATCGGTAGAAGCGACCCATGAAACCATCCGGGCCGGGGGCCTTGTCCAGCGGGAGGTCCTTGATCACGTCCCAGACCTCGGCCTCCGAGAAGGGAAGAGCCAGGTCCTCCAGGTCCATCCGCGGGAGTTCCAACTCCTCGAAATCGAGGGCGCAGGAACGCTCATGATGGGCGCCCAGAATTCGGTCGAAGTAGTCGAAGGCTGCCGAGGCCTTGTCCTCTTCCCGAAAGACTGAACGACCACCGACCAGAAGGGAGGGGATGAAGTTTTTCCTCCTACGGTGGTTGGCATGCAGGTGGAAAAGTTTAGTGTTGGCGTCCCCCTCACGCAGCCACCTGAGGCTGGACTGTTGTCGAGCGATTGTTCGCTGCAGCGAGGTCAAGCCAAGGTAACGTAGTTTGAGGAACCGCCGCAAAGAGATCTCCTCGAGAGAGAGCGCCTGTGAGTCCTGCGCGACCTCAAGGCGGAAGATGACCTCCTTGGCGATTTGGATCTGCAGGCGAATGCTGCCAACCGCCTTAGAGCTCCACTTTACAAGCGCCTTCGCTGTCTCACGAAGGAGGTGGTCGATCATACGGAGCGGGTCAACATCAGGGCGCGGCCCCGACCAGACCGCCTTCACTATGTCCAAGAAGCCCTCGACCTTAGGCCAAAAGGCCTGAAAGGTGAAGCATTTCTTAGAGTGCACCCCGCAGTCGAGAAGGAGGGGGAGGGGAGCATGATCGGAACACCTAGAGGAGACAGCATGAAGAGCAGAGGAGGGGAAAAGAAACTCCCAGAACTGGGAGACAAAAACTCTGTCGATACGTTCCAGGGTGGGATGCGACCTCTCGTTACTCCAAGTGAAGAGACGGCCTTGGAGGTGCAGCTCAAGAAGCTCAAGGTCATTGAGGAAACGACGAAAGCGACCCATCATCATGTGTGAGAGGCGGTCGTTATTTTTGTCGGCCGCCTGGTAGATGAGGTTGAAGTCCCTGCAGAGAACCCAAGGTCCAGAGAGCATTGGACGGAGGGTACGGATCTCAGCGAGAAAGGAGACTTTATCCGCATCGGACTGCGGGCCGTAAACGGAGGTGAGCCACCAGTACTGAGAGGGGGCGGAGAGCAGTGCGACCTTCACCGTAACGTGGTGAGCGCCAAAGGAGGGGGAGGAAACGAGCCAAGAGTCTTTGCGCCAAGCAACCAGAATACCGCCGCGGGAGCCCACAGCCGGCAACGCAACGTAATCAAAGTCGAGCCCTAACATATCGAGCCCTAACGTAATCAAAGCAACGTGCAGTGCCCAGGCAGTGGCTGGCGGTGGCCAGGCTGCGGCCAGCCGCAGCCAGGCAACGGCCAGCAGCGGTCGAGCGACGTCCGGCGGCAGCCAGCCGCAACCAGGCTGCGGTGCGCCGCGGCTAGGCTGAGGCTGGCAGTGGCCAGGCTGGTGCCGGCGGCAGCCAGGCGGCGGCCAGCCGCGGCAGGGTGACGGTCGGCCGCGGGCGGGCGGCGGCTGGCAGCGGTCGGGCCCGGGCTGGCTGGCCCGGGGCAGGCAGCGGGCGGGGCTCGACAGGCGACGGCCAGGTCGGCGCGAGCAGGCGAGGCAAAGGAAGCGACCAGAAGCTCCGCCTCAAGAAGCATCGGGTCGTCGGCGAGGCTCCTAGGCGGCGTCGACACATGAGGCGGGGGAGGTGCTCCGGCGTCGTGAACTCATCACAACTGAGAGGCCGCGCGAGCGGAGCCGAAGAGGTAGCAGAGGAAGCCCGCGTGAGTGGGGCAACTACCGGCGACGCACGCACCTCGGCTTGCCGCGAAGAGGAGGGGGCACCCGGGGCGCGGAACGGCGTAGCAGAGGCGGAGAGACGAGACGACCGAGGCGGGACGACAGGTGGGTGGTGGATGCCCTGCAGCACCCAGTAGGGGTAGGAGGGAGCCAGAAGGATCAGCGGAGGTGCGGAAGTGGGGGCACCCCAGCAGGCGGCTCCCTGCCCCCCACCCGTGACACGACCATACCTCCCGCCAGAAGCGGAAGGAGGGTCCCCCCTCGGGGCCCGCGACAGCAGCGCCCCCGGCGACCGAAGTCCCCGGCGGCGGGGGGGGTAAAAGAGTGACCCGAAGAGCCCGAAGGGCCACCCTCTGACCCCCCCCCCGCCTGGGAGGCCCCATCAACCGGAGGAGCCAGAGTGTTGGTGATCTGGGCGATGTCGACCGTCGCCCAGTAGCGCAGGCAGGGCTGGCCAGCGCCCAACCCGGGGAACTCGATCGGTGCCAGCATGTCCATCTGCACCGGGATCAAGTCCGGGTCGACGCAGCCGGCCAGGACGACAAGCTCCTTGAGGTTGGCCTTCGACTCTGACTCAGGAGCCAGGTTGATGACCGCGCAGGAGGAGCTGAGGACGTCGTACGCCGTGGACCGCAGCCACAGGTGCGGAGGCACCCCCTTGATGCCCACCCGTACCTGGTAGCGTAGCGCCGCGTCGACCGCCCAGTTGTCCCGACGCCACCGGCGGAAGGTGAGGCGAAAGGGGCCGTCCGGGGTGGGTGCATTGAGCACCCGCAGCATCTCAGGGCCGTCCTGGAAGACGACGAGGAAGTCCTCAGGGTGGAACGGGTAGGCCATGAATGTCCCCGGCACAACGCCCAAGCGACCGATGAGGTAGGCAACCACATCCGCCGCAGAGACGGACGGACGAGTGCCCGCGACCATGACGACCAGAGCGCGCTCCAGAGCGACCTCGTTGGCCTCGACCTCAGGATTACGTGCAATAATGCACGTCTCCAACTGCGGGCGGTGGGAGGGGTGCCCCAGGGGCGCCGGGGGGAGGCGGCGGAGGCGGAGGGGCCACGGGCCAGAGAGCGGGGACCGCAGCGGAGGCCCCCGAGCCCCCCGCGGGAAGAGGAGGGGGCGGCGCCCCCCAAGCCACCTCGCCCGCCCTGGCCGCGGCACAACGAGGCAGCGGAGGAGCGTCGTCCCGAGGAGCCGCGTCGCGAGGTGCCGCGCCGAAGCGCGTCGCGGAGGGGGGACACGCCCGCGGGCCACCTGCGGCGGAGGCGGCGGAGCGTCACGGGCAGCCGGAGGTGGGCGACGACGCCCCTCCGGCGCGGGAGGCAGCGGGTCACGGGCCGCCGGAGCTGGGCGACGACGGGGCTCCCGGGGCGGTGGCGGCCGCGCCTCCTGCCTCTGTCGAAGAGGTGGAGGCGGAGGCGGACGGGCACCCCTCCCCTGTACAGCGTGGGACGGGGGTGGGGAGCGGCCGGCCGGGCGCGGAGCGACTAGGGGTGGGGAAGGGGTGCGGCCTCCCGGACGAGGACTGGCGCCCTCCACCGTCACCAGGCAGACCTTCGGGCGCCCGCACGAGCTCTCGTGGTGCCCAAGCTGGTGGCACCGGAAGCAATGTGGCGCGTGAGGGCAGGAGGCGGCGATGTGGTCCTCCCCGAAGCAGTTGAAGCATTTCCCCACCAGATCCGGGGGGGCGGAGGACGGAGGTGGAGGTGGCGGCGGCGGCGACGACCGCTCCGCACGCAGCTGCCTGCGCGACCGCACCTCGACGAAGCCGTCGGCGTCCACCCGCGGCCCCCGGGCGTGCCCGTCAGGAGGCGGCGGCGGACCCACGACCGCCCCCAGCTCGACGAGGCACGGGCGCGGGCGGGCCAGCGGGGCGGCTGCCACCCGCCTTGGCACGCCGCCGAGGAGGGGGCGGACTCGGCCGCGGAGGTGACAATGGCCGCTTGCCCAGGATCCCCCTGGCGGAAGCGGCCACGGACGTCGACGACAGCTCGGCAGCGGCGGAGGCGATGATGGCGGGGGGAGCACGGAGTAGCGACCGAGACGGGTGCGGCGGCGGCGAGGGGGTGCGCCCGGGCACCGGGATGCCGACCGCCCGCACCTGCGCCGAGAAGGTGGGGGAGGGGGAGCGACCACGCGGCACAGGGGAGTACGAGCCCGAGGCCTCCAGGTCCCAGAGCTCCCTGGAGGAGGGAATAGAGGGGCCGGGCTCCGCCGAGCCGGGCTCCACTCTCTCCACCGGCGCGACCGAGGACAGACGGGGACCAGAGGGCCCGCCATCCCCCTACCCAACAGAAGGCGCCCCCGCACCTGCAGCAGAGCCAAGTGGTAGGCGGTCGGCGCCCGGCACCTCTAGGGGGCGTGGCCAGGCAGCGGGGGTGGAGGGAGAGGGTGGCGCCTTGCCACCTACGAGCCCTGCGCACGCCTCCAGCTCACGGAGAGGACGCGGCCAGGCAGAGGGGTGGGGGTGGAGGGCGGCACCTTGCCGCCACCACGCCCCACGCACGCCTCCAACACACGAAGGGCAGAGGCAACCGCAGCCGGTCCGGCGGCAGCGAAGGCGGCGGCCGTGGCGGGGGAGAGGCCCGGGACGGCGGCGAGGGCGTCCGCCGCACCCACGGGCGTCACCCCCACAGAGGAGTCGACCGTCCCAACGGTAGGAGGTAGAGGAGCGACCGAGAGCAGAAGGGGCGAGGGGGAGGGGACGGCCTCGACCGGCGGTGGCGAGTCCACGTCGAGACCATCGTCCAACTCATCGAAGCGAGACGAAGAGGGAGCCGCCCGGGGGGTGGAGCACGGGGCGGCAACGGTCGGCATGCCGCCACAGGCGGCGGAGGGAGGGGGGCAGCAGCGGCCGGTCGTCCCCCCGCAGCGGCCAGTGTGCGGACGGCGACAGGGGCGGCCGGCTGCCCACCAGCAGCAGCTAGCTGCCCCGCAGCGGCCAGAGGGCGGGTGGCAGCGGCGGCCGGCTGCCCACCGGCAGCGGTCAGAGGGCGGGCGACGGCAGCGGTGGCCGGCCGCCCGCCAGCAGCAGCCGGCTGCCTGGCAGGGGGCGGCCCGGCCAGGGCGGCTGCCAGCGGCCAGACCCCAGCCCCGGCCAACCGCGCGGCAGGGGGAGGTCCGGCCGCGGCCAGCGGCCCGGCCGGGAGGCGCCCCGAGCCCGGCCAGGTAGCGGGGGGGAGGTGGCCGGCGCCGGCCCCAGCGGCCGGCAGGGACTGCCCGGGCGCGATTGGCACGCCCCAGCGGCGGCCGATGGGGCAACGGCGCCGCCGCCCCCAGCCATGCCGACGACGGTGACCTGACGGCCGGCGACCGGAGGGGGGAGAGGAGCAGGGGCCGGAGGGGGGAGGGAAGGAAGCAGACCGGGGGAGCCGTCGTCAGGCAGCTCCTCGAGGAGCATGGCCCCTTGGCCGGCGGCGGCCGGCGGGCCGGGCGGAGCGGCGGCCGGGGGCGGTAGGGTCGCCGGGGGAGGGGCGGCCCGATCTATGCGCCCGTAGCACGAGGAGAGCCGAGGCTGGGTACATCCAAGAGCTTATATTAAATCAAGACAGGATTACAATCACTTCTGGTCACTTTTTTTTTGAGAATACTTCTCGTGACTTCTATTATAAGATCTAACGGGAAGTCGTTAACCCAAACTAACTCAGGTTCCAGTAAGGATGGCATAGTAGCACACATGGGTGCCGCCCTGTTGCCTTCTCTATGAACAAAAGAAAAGTTCAGGGAAACAAAAGACCTGCCCAGAGGTTGAAGACGACCCTGACGTGTGGGCTTCACGTGTGGGCTTCACGTGTCAGTTAGAGTAACGAGAAAAGCAATTTGTCAATGTAAAGTGAGTCTCACATGTCAGGACGTTTAATCTGTTAAATCCTAACGAAAGTTTGACATAATCACATAATGGTACACAGATAAAAGAAACTTCGACCAATGGTGCTGAGGAACTTTTCAAAGTTTCGATGGTACGCAGGTAATGTGGAACTTTTGTAATGGTACACAAGTAAAAACCTTCATAGGTATAGAAAATAGCTGGAGCAAGATGCTTGGTGATTGCAGGACTTCTACACCAATTTTTTTTCCACGTGTCGCACATCGGTAGGCGTCCTGCATAACGGAGGGATTGCAGGACTCCTACACCAAATTTTTTTCTAGAGACAAGAGGAGAGGAGAAGCGGATTGTAAGCTTGCAGCTCGTTTAGTCATGAGCACTAAAAAAAATGAGTTGAGAGATGACTGTAAGCATTCAAGCTTTTCTCTTATCCTTTTGTTTCCTTCTATTGTGACGGAGAGGAGTCTCGATGACCTTTTATTCCCGATTGTTGCAGACTTGCAGCAGGCTCAGCAACTTCGGTAACGAGCACGTCAGCACCCTATCACTCTGGCAACGAGAGCCACGAAGCCACAAGGCCAGAACTCCCGAAACGCACCCAATCGCGCGCAGCCAGCCCAAGCCGAGTCAAACCACCCCTGGTCAGGTTCCCGCACCGCACGCACGGGCACGGCAAGCGGAAAGCAACGGAGCACCCAACCCAAAAGCGAAGGGTAATTTTGCTATAAGACATCCTTCAATCTTGATATTTGCTGCTAGACATTTCTCAATTGAACCTTTGCTCATGAACACTTTTAAACTTTGGATATTAGCTGCTGAACATCATACTTATTAAAATAATGATATACTGCTTAACAGGAGAGAGAATAGTAGTGACCGGATAAAAATACCTCTACGAGGCTACAACACACAGACAAGTAAAATACCGTATGTTGACAAAAAAAAATCAGCATACAACCATGCTGACAGCCATCGTATTTCATCAATAGTTAACAAAATATCATTAAAAAAAGAATTCACAAAATATAAGTCAAAGAAGGCACGTGTTGACAGCCATCGTACAGTTCATAATCCATACATGTTCAGGTTTAATATCCACGAGAGGTTGAGTTTCTTGGGCGAATCCAATCCACGCTATGCAGGGCCTTCACCGGACTCTTCATGACACGCGAGGATGCAGGCTGTGCAGTTCGGCGCTCGTCTCCTTCTGGGGCGCGGCAAGGAGCTGCTGCAAGGGTGCAGATCCGGAGGCTCGATTTCGTCGGACTTCAGGGCAGGTGCCGCCCGCTCCTGGGCTATCGGGAGTGGCGGCGGCAGTCATTAGTCGAGGGAGGCGAGGGGGAGGACAGGATGGACCGACTCGATTTGGTGACAGGGTCAGATGGACAAGGATAGAACGACAAGGGTAGTTAGGTCATTTAGAAAGAATTACCCCTTCTTTGAATCAAAAACGAATATTATATTCTCTAAAATGTCCAGCAGCAAATTTCTAAAGTTTAAGAGTGTCCATAAGGAAAAGTTCAATTGAGGAATGTCCAGCAGCAAATATCAAGATTGAAGGATGTCCTCCAGCAAAAGTACCCAAAAGCGAACGGCACCGCCTCTCCACAGCCACGGGAGGAGCCTCCTCCCCCACCGACGGCGCAGCGCGCGCCACGTCTGCCCTTGGGAAATCCCCAATCCACCCATAAAAACGGAGGAAACAAATCGGTATTCCCGTCGCCCAAACACCCGCAACCCCAGAAACAAAAAAAAAAGCCCAATTCAGATCGCGATCGCCGATCGCGCGATCGCCATGGCCGTTGTGGGCTGGTCCGACCTCCCGTCGGAGCTCCTCACCGACATCTCCGGCGGGATCACGGAGCTCGCCGACATCGCGCGGTTCCGCTCTGTCTGCTCGTCCTGGCGCTCGGCGGCGGTGGACGCCGCGGCCGCGCCCCCGCCGCAGCCGCCATGGCTCCTCCTCCCGTCCTCCCCGTCCCCGCTCTTCTTCAGCCCCCGGGAGGACAGCATCTACCCGTACCTCCGCCTTCCCCGGCCCGCAGCGGGGTCGCACCGCCGCCGCCGCCTCTACGCGTCCCCCCACGGGTGGGCCCTCTCCATCGACCCCACGGATCTCGCGTCCTCCCTCGTCCATCCCTTCACCGGCGCCGTCCGCCCGCTCCCGCCGCTCCCGGCCTTCTTCGCGGAGACCGACGACCTGGCCTGGGACTGGTCCCCGCACGGCGTCATGGTGTCCTGCGGCGAGGACACCTTTTTCTGGGCCTCCGGCCCGCCCGCCGCCGACTCGTTTGCCCCGATCCCCGCGCTGGCCTACTACAACGTCAGCAGCATAAACTACGCTGGCGGCAAGTTCTTCCTCTTCGACGAGGACGTCTGCCGCACCGTCATCGTCGACGCCGCCACCCTCACCAACCCGGTCATCATTGATGCTCCCGCCGGCGAGCTCGGCGAGGCGCGCCTTGCGTTCGCCGGCGACGAGCTCTTCCTCCTCATCAAGTCCAAGTGGATGTACCTCTTCGGAGACGACGTCGACTTCTCCAAGGCCTTCCACGTCAACCACAGCGGCGCCAATCCGGAATGGCAGGAGCTCGCCGGCATCGGCGACCGCGCGCTGTTCGTGGATTCCCTACACGGGTTCGCCGTGCCGACGGCGGGATTTGACAACCTCGAGAGCAACACCATCTACTCTGTGAGCACCAACGACAACGGCAACAGGCGTCACACCAAGGTGAACCACAGCGTGTCGGCGTTCAACCTGGAGAGCCGGACCTCCAAGAAACTTGCCTGCCGGCTTGACGGCCGGAACATGCCGAAGCGTGGCGAGAAGCCGACGTGGATCGTACCAAGCTTGTTTGAAGGTTGAGACAGCGGGCATGTCGATCATCATTACTGGGCAAACGCTGTTGATTTATGGGCATATGACTCTTTGTAAATTCTTTGGTGTCCTTGCAGTTGGATTCTTTGAAAGTCCCTCAGAAATAATCCCCCTTTACATACGTTCTCAAAGTTCTGTCACTTGATTAAATTTCTCTCGTGCAAACTTTACCTCAGATGCAGTATCCTCTGTTACATTTTCAAGTTGAATAAAGTTTGTATCCTCTGTTCCTCTGCTAATTTTTCAAGTTGAATAAAGGTTTGTGAATCAGAGCTGAGCGTGTTGAGTACTTGAGTTCAGTTTATAAGATTATATGTTGAAAAATATGATCATAAATCCAGTATTGTGGACCAAGGTATATACTATCAGGTAATGTACTAATGTTTCGGTTTCTGGATGTCCTTTTCTGTCTCATTCAAGTTTGAATGGTCATCAGATGTAGCATAATTTGAAGACTTGGTACATGCTGTGGCATTGGTGGTCCATTGGGTAATCGTTGCCTGCTAGATTCGTGGCGAAGCTTTGCAATGATGCCCTGTTGGGGAGGGAGATACCCTGAAAAGGATGTGCCGATTCTCCGGGGTTAGGTTAGGAGACGGACAGGGACAGGGATGGCTGGCATAAAGGAAAGGATGACAGGAAGATGATGCATGGGCGGCAGGGAATGGCCTCTGATAGGATTGCTTGTGTGCGGTAATGAAGCAAGCTCCTAATTATCCATCTTTCTCCGTGAAAGAATCACCGGTTATAATCGAGTCTGACTCGACGATGATAGCAGCAGCTGGGCAGGGGATGTTGAATTAAGCCCCTCTAGAACTTGCGACGGCATTCGTTTACTTGTCGCATGTGTTATGTATAAAAAGGAGCATGGTTTCTTTCGACAAAATAAAGTAAATAAAATAAAATGGGCATGGTTTTACTTTGTTGTCGATCATTTGTTTTAAACAAAGCGTTACTATGTTTATTTTTGTCAATGGGTAGTCGAAAGCACCCATCTTTGCTTCGATGACCCGTGACAATCAATAGCACGTGTTTTCTGATGATTAAGCTCTTACTCCTTCTCTTCTACACTTAAATTGTACTCCCTCCGTCTTTAAATATACGCATTTAGGATAAAAAATTTAATTTAAAATGAACACATTTTTTTATTATAAATATCATATATTTAAGAATCGAGGTACTAGTCGTTGAGTTAAGAGGGTGTTTAGTTCACCAAAATTTCACCAACCACCCATCACATTAAACTTCGGACACTAATTAGGAGTATTAAATGTGGATTAATGACAAAATCTATTTCACAACCCCTACCTTAATTTTCGAGACTAATCTAACAAGCCTAATTATGTCATGATTAGACAATGTCGTGCTACAGTAAACAATCTCTAATGACAGATTAATTAGACTTAATGAATTCGTCTCGAAATTTCCCGTCCATTCGTGTAATTAGTTTTATAATTAGTCTATGTTTACTACCTCTAATAGACCTCGAAAGGACCCCAACAATTTTGACATCTTATTTTGCCGTGGGTTGTCCAATCCAATAGAAGCAGTACCCTGCCAGCGTTGCCTCGCCGCCGCCGGATGATAGATAGGGTCATCTATTACAAGACAACAAAGCAATTTAAGTGTTATGCAACTTCCTTTTTTTTTAAATTAAGAGCCTGTTTAGTTGCCAAAAATTTTTGCCAAAAATTTTTGGTAGCCTCTTCGAAGGTCTATTAGAGGTAAAAAATGTAGACTAATTATAAAACTAATTACACGAATGGACGGGAAATCGCGAGACGAATCCACTAAGCCTAATTAATCCATCATTAGAGATTGTTTACTGTAGCATGATGTTGTCCAATCATGGCATAATTAGGCTCGTTAGATTCGTATCGAAAAATTAGGTAGGGGTTATGGAATGGGTTTTGTCATTAATTCACATTTAATACTCCTAATCAGTGTCGGAAAGAAAATGAGAATAAATCAGCCAACAGGCTCTAAGTTGCTTAGGACAGTTTCTACAGTAGAAATCATGTGTAAAGTTAAAAGAAAATCATACCATCAAAAATCTGAATGTAGAATCACATCACAATGGGAGTTTCTTCACATAATTAATGCAACTCCCGTACTCTCTCTGTTCCTCTCCAACCTCCCAAGCCCGAGCGGACGGCAAGTGCACGACAAGTGCGAGCTCTCACGGGGCAGCCAGCGAGCTCGCAGTGCGGGCGAGCCCTCACACGGCGAGGCGAGCGCTACAACTGTATGAATTCAAATGAAAAATTTTTATATGAAAATTGTAGATTTCGTGGAGATTTACAACTTTATAGTTCAATTTTTTATTTAAAATCATCTCGAGGCTTAATTAATTTTCCATTAAGAGTGCCCTTAGTTAGTACCACTTCCAGCCTCAGGAGTTCTTCCAATTAAAAGGGTTATTAGTTACTATAAATAAAAACAATAAATCAAAGCACGCCTACTATTGGGCTAGGCCAGAACAGTGCTCATCGTGTGCGTTCTCTCTCGGCCCAGCCGACCGAAATTGTGGAATAGGCCGCAGCATTGGGCCAGTGGGAGAAAAGATCCACTATAAATCCATTGAAAAAAAGTCCTTTCCACGTCTGTCTCTACGTTAAGGTAAAAGTCTTTCTTTCACTATAAATTTATTGGAAATCAATATATTATGAAAGAAAGCCCTTCCCTTCACACACACATTATATTGCTTAAAATACTAAACTCTGATGATACTTGTATTAGACTACTGATCCAAGAACTAATGCAGGCTATCACTACTAGGGAAAGGACCTTCTATACCGGTTCCAAAACCCCATTAGTACCGGTTTTGAAACCGGTATAGGCTGGCCGGTACTAATGTGAAAGCCACATTAGTACCGGTTTAGTTTACCCGGTACTAATGTGACACTAGTACCGGGTGGGAATACGACCAGGTACTAATATGCACTGCTGTCAACTCCCCGTCCGCCCCCTTCCCGTCCGTCCCCCCTCCCTCTTTTCCTTTTTCTTTTCCTTTTTCCTTTTCTTTTTCTTTTTCTTTCATGTTCTTCTTGTTCTTACCTGTTCTTATCTTACTTCTCCATCACATATTCACATTACACAATCTCTAGCGAATCACTCACAAAAATCACATGAATTCATTCACAGGACATATACAACAACATGAATCATAGTCCATGAATCATAGATTTACAAGACTCACAAATCATTCACACAACAAGATCACACAAACATTCATCACCAATTTCTCATCTCACCAGCAAAAATCAAAGAAAGAGGAAGGGAATTCATCACAGCAAGAAAGAGAAGGGATTCGCCTGCTCCTCCTCCGGCCGGCCGGGGGCCCGCCTGGCCGTGCGCCCGGCTCCTCCTCTGGCCGGTCACGGGAGCGCCAGCCGCGCGCCCGCCTGCTCCTCCTCCGGCCGACCGCGGGACCACCGGCCGCGGGCCCGCCTGACCGCGCCGCCCGGCTCCTCCTCCGGCCGGCCCGCCTCCTCCTACGCTCGCCGGCCCGCCTCCTCCTCCGGCTCCTCCGCTCGCCGGCCCGCCTCCGCCTCCGACCTGCATCCGCTCGCCGGCGAGCCGGCCTCCGCGTGCCCAGCCTAGATCCACGCGCCGGGGAGCCGCACCCGCCGCGGCCTGCCTCCGCTCGCCGGCGAGCCGCGCCCAAGGCCGGCCGCCCTCGCGCCACCTCCGGCCCTGGATCTGCAGTAGTGGAGAAGAGAGAAGAGAGAGTTAGAGACTTAGGAGATGAAGAGATGAGGAGAGAAAGAGAGAAGACGAGGAGATAAGAGCCGGGGGACGCATCGCAGGGGGTGGGCGGTGGCTGCCGTGCTTGGGGCCCGCGGGTCACGCGTGTCGTTTGGGGCGCTTGAGGGGGGTGAGCATTAGTACCGGGTTCGTTTTTTACCCTGTATTAATGTCTGTTTTTGAGTACCGGGTTGTGTTGAGACCCGGTATTAATGTGTGGCTTCCACATTAGTACCGGGTCCCAACACAGCCCGGTACTAATGTGTAACATTAGTACCGGCTCCATCCACGGACCGGTACTAATGTGTGTCTCTGGTGAGTGCCCTAGGCTCCCTCCTTCCCGACCGGTACTAATGTGTTTTTTTGATTGGGACAAAAGGTTCATTCCTTAGTAGTGTATTAAAGTGGCACAACAGGAGACACGGGCGACACAGGGTGATCCTTAGTGTGTGTACTTGTTCTTAAGGGAACGTGCAAATCACCCAATCATATCAGGATGGATCCAACGTACGGGTGTGATTTTTGTCTGTACATTAGCAAATCCTTTAATACCAACTCTTGAAAAGAAGGAGATGACTAAACGGAGAGGGCTCTCCATTTAATCTTACATGGAGAGTTCTCCGAGGTTACTTCCTGCGACACAAAATTACTTTCCTCAACAGAAAAAGCACACACGAGGAAGTAACTTTTAGTCATACATGAAGAGCCCTCCGAAGTTACTTCCTGAGACACAAAATTACTTCCCTCAACAGAAAGAAGCGCAGAGGAGGAAGTAACTTTTTGACGCGAGAAGTAACTTATGTGTCGCGGGAAGTAACTTTTGTCGCTGGAAGTAACTTATGTGTCGCGGGAAGTAACTTTTTGTCGCAGGAAGTAACTTATGTGTGGCAGGAAGTAACCTCGGAGGGCTCTCCATTTAACACTAAATGAAGAGCCCTCTCCGTTTAGCATTTGGGAAAGAAGAAACCAATTTTCAGTGATGGGATGGGGTGGCATGTGCCAATAGATAACAGTTCACAACTTGGTGGCGGCATATGTTGCTATAAGGCGCCGTTTTCATTGGCTAAGGCTCAGAAGCTCCAAGGAAACCCAAACAAATGGAGTCTAAATAATCTAAAAAAAAGAGCCTAAATATATTCAAGAATGCACACGGGAATTCAGCACGCATGGTTGCACAGGCTTCCACAACGCTCGTTGACAACAGCATCGAGCCATCGACTGCTCGTCTCGGCTAGAAATGTTCCTTGTCAAGTGAATGCGCAAGGCAGGAGCTGATTGTGCATCGTATCAGTCCATTATTTTTTTTTTGACGGTCACCGGGGGGAGAGCATCCCCACATGAATTTCATAAAAGGCTTGTGGAAAGTCAAAAAGCCTTACAGAGATGATTTCAGTAAGAAAACTATGAAGATAGAGAGAGGAGAGTACAACACTAGGGTACAACACACCACTTCACAAACAAAACAAGAACAAAGCATGACACATCTAGTCGATCACCGCCGATTGTTGACAAGCGTCACCACCGAAACACATACTTGTTGACTCCTCCATGGCCCTTGCACCCTACACCGCCTCTCGTAGCTACGCCGCCCCGCTGTTACCCTCCATCTGAGGTCTAACAAGCAGGATGGGGACTAAAGACAGCAAGAGGTACTGAAGCCAAGATTCACCGGATACGACGACCTCCCTTTGAAGCTAATGATGACACCTCCAGCGTATCCGGGCTCCACGTACCATCATCCAACGCAGTGAATCACCACCCGGCAATTGATTTTCTGTCACCATCAACAAGGAGAGCATCGACGAAGCAGAGGCGCCGACAATAGAGACTTTTCAAACCACAACCGCCATCAACCATCAGTGCCAGCCTCACCCGAGAAGAGTAGTGAGAGCGCAGAAGCACGCCTGGCAAGAGACAACATACAGAACCAAGCAGCAGACAATGCTAGAACAGGAAGAGTGACATCTCGTCAATGCCTTCGGGAAGGATAGCAGCACCCAAGGGCTTCGCCATTGACGGCACCGGCAAAGCCGAGCTAGGATTTCTCCTGACGGTCACGCATCTGAACTAGCATTCTTGTCCTGATTGCGAATCACCTCGAAACAACACCTCCAAGGAGGAAGAACGACACCAGAAGGTGTCGTCGTTGTCGGCACTAGCACAAAGCCAAGCTAGGATTTCTCCCGGCAATTCGTAAACATTTGCTGCAGCCCACACCTCTAGCCACAACGGAGAGCACCGAGCGAAGCCCATACCTGACCACCACGGCGGCCGCGAGGACAAATTGGAGGCGAGCAGGTTGCCGTCCGGGGTCTTGGAGCACCACGGGTGCAGTGCCAGCCGGAGACGCCGATGGCAGCATGAACCGCTGCCGCAGTTCGCTCTTGCGCCTAGCAGCCGGACGCCAGACCCGACGAGCGGAAGGACCAGTAGGCGCTGGCGCCTAGCATGCACTAGCGACGAGCCCCGCCGTGCAGCGGCCAGCGGCGCGCGTGCCGGCCGACGAACCCGCGGACCTGTCACCGCACGCGCAGGCACGCAGCCACGGGGAGCGCACGATGCAGGCCCCCACTGCGCGTTGGTCGCGAGCACCTCCGAAGCCAAGCCCCGGGGGCGCGGCCCCGCCGGACGGTCGTGGAGCAAGACCAGATCCGGCCATGGAGGCCACGGATCCGGCCAGCACACACCACGATCTGGCCCAGGGGAGAGGGGGCAATTTTGGATCTTGAATGGGGAAGTGAGGTTGCGGTGGGGGAGAAGGTGCTAGGAAACGCAGGAGGTGATCAGTCCATTATTTTCTCTTGTATAGAAGGAAACCATCAAACGATTTTCAACAATGGTTCAGCTGTCCACCAATTGACAGCCTATCGTTGGCAAATGCAGAGCCCAGGGTCGGACCACTATATAACTGCCTCATTGTTCTCCAGCATCACCACATCAAAAATCCGATCTGCCGGACTGCAAATCCCAATCCATCACCACCCGCAAAGTCTTAGCCATGAGAACCTGCAGCCTCATTCTTCTCACCGTCGTTGTGGCCATATGCCTGGCTGCGACGCCTACCGCAGCCGTCGGTCGTCTCGGAGTCGGAGGATGGTTCCCGCTACCAGACATCAACGACCCGCATGTTCAGGAGCTCGGCGGGTGGGCGGTGGCGGAGCACAACAGGAGAGACAAGGCTGCGCTCTTGTTCAAAAGAGTGGTGAGTGGTCAGTATCAGATAGTGGCCGGAATCAAGTACATCCTGATCATCGAGGCATCAAACCCCGACGGCAAGTATGCAACGTCTTTTTTTTTTACAACAACTACATATATTATCACTTAAGCAACCATATTACAAGGAGGTTCTCGAAGTAAAAGGAAATTACAACAAGGTCCTCAGACCGGATAAGATCCACAAGATCACCGACGCGTTCAACAACCATGAGATCGCCGGCGGGGGTAGCAGAGGTTACAGAGAAGCTTGCACCTAAATGAATGATCGTGCACAACATCAGTTGAAGTAGAGGGGGCGGGACCGATGAAGTCCATACCGAGAGACCAAAGGTTGGATGAATCGCCGTCACCGGAGGTTGTAGATGGGCCACCAGGACGCCTCCTGGGGGAAGGCGAGAGCGTCGGAACAACCGACGGTGAACAGCTGCAGAAGTTGAGTGGATCCGCCGAGTAGTAGAACTGTAGAAGGCTGCTTCAAGTGGAGGACGCAGGCGTATTCTCTTCTCCTTTAACCCGGTTGGCTAGTGATTGTAACCGGAGCTAGCTCATTGTATTTGCACGTGGCCCGAGGCTGTAATCGCCTAATCGGTGCCTCACCTTGTCCGAATAACACGCCCCTTGTTGTTCTATCCCGAATGAAAAATTTTGAACAACTTTTTGCCGTCCTCTTTCAAAGTGTACTAGGAGCATTAAACATAAACTAATTACAGACTCCTACCCCTCTGTTATTTACTTTCCGCCACGCAACGCAAGTCTGCCTCCACGGCCTGCGGGAACCGGGCAACCCGGCCGGTGACATGCATGGTCGGTGCAAGTGTGTGGCCTTCAGCTGGCCGCGTCGTCCCCCGCCGCTCTCTCACATTGGCATTGCTTGTGCTACCTATACATGCTGGGAATCTGGGATTTCTGTGCGTGCCGTGTGTGTACACTCTGTAGTTTATACACTGCACGCACGAGACATTGGACGGAGCACCAGGCGCGGAACCCAGCTAGATTGATGCACGGCCTCTCCCTCTCTCTAGCCTAGAGAATTCATGTCAGAGAAGTGAAAGATCATATAAACTCTGTAACGATCACAGAAATCGAACGAAATGTGACGGCTGTGAGCAGCTAGGAGTAGCTAAGGTCGATTAATTCAGATAATTTCTTCAGCACGCATTAGTACAAATCAACAAAACACAAGACTGCAAGTAAACTAAACAAGCCAGATTGTGCTACAAGCTCTACTAGCTACGAATCACAAAGCACCATCATAAAGCAGATCAACTGCCGTCCTCGTGGTCCTATGTAATAACTCTGAGCAGAGCCAAGGAGCACTCTGATGGATCTCATCAGTCTTCAGCTAGCAGCAGTCAGGCGACCGATGGAGATCTCATCGGTACAGACAGCCCCTGTACGCCGGCGTCCAGTAGTCCATGGCGGTGCCGTCCCGGTACACTTCCGGGGTCCACGAGACAGGGACCAAGCAGAGCCCCCTGTCCCTCAGGTCGTGCTCTGCCTGCTGATCTCCCTTGCTCGTCTCTGCTGCATGCTCCACTACCCATGGAAGGTTACCCTGATACAAAAGCAACAGCAGCAGCTGGGTGAATAATTCTGCTCTCCTTTGGATACATGTCGTCGTAGCTTCTGGATGGATAACGACGAAATCATAAGGAACTTCGATAAAGTACCTTGCTCCTGCTCGAATTGGTGTACGGCTCGCTCAATAGCTGCACGGAGGAAGAAAGAAAGCAGGATGCGATCAGGTAGCTGCATGCGTAGAGCTCAACCGAAAAAAGAAGAAGAAGAAGAGGGTCCTGCGATTGCGACAGCCATCTACTAGCTCTCTATGCAACTACACAAGCCGGCACCGTCCTTTTCTCATGTCTCGGTGGTGTGCGTGCGTGGAACACGACGAGATGCGAACATTCTTTATGTTCGTCTGGGCCATGACTAGGAAGTCCACTGATTGAAAAAGGTGCCGGGGGTCCAACTAGGTCAATATCATATGCGGAACCAGCTATACAGTCTCTGCAACGATTCATTGTATCTCTGAAGATGCGTGTCTCTGTGTTGTTATGTGTAGTGTACAGTGCACATACGGGTGTGTTTAGATCCAGATGAATTGGTTGAACTGGGGAAGAATTAGGGAAGAATTGGTGTAAATGCAGATGAATAGTGAGAGGTGATGTGATAGATGATGGGATGTTTTTTGCAAACTTTTTGGGATCTAAACACACCTACCTGTGGTACACTTCCTTTTTGCTACTAATGTCAGGATGAGCATAGGAATCTTTTTCTTTTCTGGAAGCTTTTATAGCTAGCTAGGTCAAAATGTGCAGGGCAAATGGGCAATGCAGCAGCAGGGGGTTTGGGGGAAATGGAGTTGCTGGTTACCTGCACTTGTTCGTGCAAAAACTTGATGTACTTGATCGTCTCAAACAGCACTGATGCTGTATCAGTCTGAAAGAAGATGAAATTGTGTATATAAAAAAAGGGTTAGATTGGATCATTGGAACATTCTTTCGCAGCTTAATTTCTCTGCTTGCACAGAGTGAATTTCAATACAACGACATTAACCATATGGGATCGAGTACCTTGCCGAATGGTGAAACGATCTGCTGCAATGCGGTGATCTTCTCTCCTATCTTCACTTTAGGCACTTGTGGCTGCATTTGATTTTTTAAAAAATCATCATGTCGTTGACATGCGAAATGGAAAAGATGTACCAAGTTAATTTAGTATCTCAGTGACAGTTCTCATCTTTGTTGTTACCTTGGGAGGAGATGCTTTGGAGCCGTCTTGCTTCGACTTCTTCACGGTGCTCGTCCTTTCCTCGGACGGCCGCTTCTTACGTTCTCTCGCCGCTCCACTGCCGCTGCTGCAACTCCTTGCCTGCAAGAAACACAAGAAAAACAGTTCACTTCTGCAAAAGAATCGTTCATGAATAGCTGCATCTATCGCTCGTGGTTCACATTGGCCATTGGCAGAAACAACTGCACATGCATGCTGATATCTTACCGGCACAATATCCTGGTCTTGTTTACTGCTTTCGACAGACAGATTGCTGGATCTCAGGTATGGTTGCGCCGACGATGTCGATTCTGCGTTTGATCTGTAGCCACTGAAAGAGCTGAGATCCGGCAAGCTCCTCATGCCAAAGGTAGCACTAGCCTCCACAGCTCGGCTCTCCTGGCAAATCTTGTCAAGTCCTATGCCTGAATAATCCAAATTAGCATGCATGCCAACACTAGCATTTGAACTCAGCTGCTGAAGAAAGGAAGCCATGGCCGGTGCCGCAAGCTCGTGATGCTGGTTGCTGCCTTCCTTCATCGTCTGCTGGTGGTCTGCGGAGGGGTAGCATGGCGTGCAGCCTGACATGTTCATCCCCTGGTGCATACCGGGAGGATTAGTGCTCCCAAAGAACAGCGGCGAGCCGGTGGCCTCGTACTTGATCGGCGGCGGCGCAACATCGGAGCCTGCTCCGAGCAGTCCTGACAGAGCCTGATGATGCGCGGCGGCGTAGTGACCGGCGGGGACGTCCTCGAACATCTCCCGCGTCACGTTCTTGGACGCGAGCAGGTCGAGGAAGTTCTCCCTGTAGCATGTGCTGTTGCTTCTGAAATTTCGTCACAAGAAACCGTTTTCTGTGTCAATAACCTAGCTACATGATCTTCACACAGCAAGAAGCATGCGACGGAGAGTTGTTAATTAGAGGGTCATGAATGGGTACTCACTGTTCGGCGTGCTGCTGGTTCCATGGATGGCCGTGGCCTTGCTCTCTCGCAGCCGGAAGGCGCATGTCGGGCGGCGAGGACGAGGCGTCGGCGGCGAAGGCCGAGCCGGCGGAGCCGAGGAGCGCCGCCGTGGTCCCGGCGTAGGAGGATGAGCTCCAGGAGGAGGGGAAGAGAGAAGACGCCGACGAGGAGGCGGCCTGCAAGGCCGCCGCCGCATGCGCTGCCTGGTGATGATGGTACTCCCACATGTCGGCCGCCGGCGAAGTGTACGACGAGGAGCTGCGCCTGCACACGGCCGACGACGAGTCCTGCTGCGCCTGTAGGTCGGTGGCTTCCTGATGGTGCGGCTGGTGCCGGGGCATGAAATACTGGAGGTGCACCGCGCCGGCTGCGTGCAGGTGCATCGCATGTGTCGACGGATCGAAGGAGGGCGCGGTGCATGCAATGGGGCCGTGGACCAAAGCTGATTCGTGTGGGGGCCTATTTGTAGGACGCGCGCGCGCTTGGAATATTTTCCGCGGTGGGGTTTTTGAGGATGATCCGCTTGCTACCGTCAGCATGACGCGAGCATGCGGCGAGACATCATTGAGAATTTTGCCGGACGCTTTTTCTGTTTTCAAATATGCACTATACTAGCCAAATTTTAAAGGAGTACTTTGATCCAGTCGTGTTAGTAATTCTTATGTTACAGTTACAGTCTCACCACGAAATTTCTCTTACTTTTATTACATTTAAAATTTATTACTTTTATTACTGCTGGCGTTGTATGATGTAGTTAATTTCTTCACAAATATCACAAGAAGAATCTAATGTTTTGTAGATGCAAGGAGAAGAACGACGACTTTTAGTGGTACACATAACACATCAACTTCATGAACATTCCAGCACAGCGCAGATGGTCAGCGTAGAGCAGACGAGAATGAAGGAAAGTCTGAAAGTCCGAGGGAGACGGCAGTCTTAACGTTTGGGACTGTTAGGATACTATCAGACGATGGAAGACTGAGACCGATGGTCTACGAAAGGTACATGTCATAGCCTTCCTCTCGGGCACATATTTAGGGGATTTCAACGCTCTCAAGCCAAACACCAAAATGTCAGTTGTATCATTACTTTAGCTTCCTAAAAGAAACTTTGTAACAACATGAGCTTTATCATTACTTTAGCTTCCTAAAAGAAACACCAAAGTGTCATCGGAATTTTCGTTTTATCATTAGGAGCTAGTCAGTCAGTTGCATCACCATAGATGCAGGATCGGATCGGAGCTTTATTCTCCAACTCAAAGCATCCTCCTCCAATCCCCATACCGACCATATCCTTCTCCGAACATGTAGCATTGCCTGCAGCAAATGATTCCTGCAAAGATAGATGCTCTCGTACATCAGTTGTAGGATATGTCATTCAGCGAGTAGGATCTACGCCATTCATGCCGGCAGGGAGCACTCACCCTCGAGACGTCATATCCTGTCACTTTAGAATTCGGCGATTCCCCAATCCCAGCTGACTTTCTCCTCATCTTTCACTGTGACAATGTCAGGTGATTTATCATTGCTAAGTGAAGCCACAGACATCATAACTCTGCTTGAACCGTTAAAGAGGAGAATATTCGAAGACAACAGTAATCAGTGCCACTACGCTTTACACACAGTCGTCCCGCCACTCGAGTGGGTCAGCCAGCTTGAAACCTTCGATCATTGACTCTCAGAAAACAAAACATCTCTGTCGTTTATGCATAGTTCCCTACGCTGCCGCTGCGCTGCGCCACCTTGCCCTGTTCCTTTTACTTGGCGAGCATTGGAGCAGAGGTTGCAGCGCAGCGGAAAGGGCTCGCCGTAGGGTTGGTGAAGGGCGGTGGTGGCGCTGGCAGTGGATGAGGGCAAGGTTTCAGGGCTGCAATCACTTACTCTCTGACTCCTTTGTGTCACTTAACGCGTGTGAATGTCAGGAAAGCATGGAGCTGCAATCTGAACACGGCAAAATCAACATCGGGTCAGCTGCGGAAAGGGGAACAGGCAAACAGCATAACATTTTGTTTGTCTTTCCGTAATCGAGGATACCACATCTCTTGTCAGGCAACTGGATTGGTCAGTAACTGCAACCTAATGAGCAATTGAGTATATATTATGACCGCACATAACACTCAATGTCAACACCTGCTAACAGGAAGGGAGAAAAGGAAGTGGATTAGTAGAACTTGCCTTGAGACTTTGAGGGAACATCAGAAATTAAGCTATGCACGTCATCCCTTTCTTTTCTTGTTGATTTGGATTGGACAAAGGAGCTACAAACACAGGAACATCTGATCAGATCGATGCCAAAAATTGATTAGCTAGTGGATAGTGTCTATAATATATATCTATCAAGCAGTAATATGGGCGAAGTAAATCATGGAACATGCAACCCTTTCTCTTAAGGAAGTACGTAGTACTCTGCATATATTTCCACCCAAAAGAAACTGCAGAGCTTTCATCTACAGCAACGGATTGACCTACATACTAATGTAGGGACTTTCAGGTTCCAAAATAAAACAGTTACTTGAGACCTCAAATTTGCTTACAAGACGTTGCAGCTGCACATACTTTTTCATGAAGATGAGAAGTCGGCCAGTGTGACTATTATTCAGGTCAAATTATGATACTTGAATTATAACACAAACTGGCCACTGGTATAACTCACCACCGATCAGACTGTGGCACGTGGCCACGTAAAAGGGCATATAGTGGACTCCAAGCTAAAATTCTGTCCCATCACAAGCAGCATGCCTCAGATAGCCTTTCTTCAAATCAATGATATCCTGGACCCCCCTAGATTCTAGAAAAAAATTAAGGACAGGCCTGGAATTTATTTAACAATGGAACCTCAGTGGGAACCAGAATTGCTCATGACACTTGTCAGTATGAGAACATTTGGTCCACATTTAAATGGTAGAATGATTCAGCTCCCGTAAGTTAAAATGGAAAACAAATATAGTACTTTAATTTTTGTGAATTTTAGACTTGCAGGAGTGGTGGCTTCCCACCAAAAATTACGGTGACATCCACTCCAACTATAAAATCCTTACAAAACTCATCACTGATCACCGCCCTGATCTGACACATAAACATTGGCACTTTTGATTAATTGAAATAGAGGACAGGGAGGCGTGCACCAATAATACTCAGTAATCTATCATCCTCTGGGTCAGCTACCTGTATTTGTCTTCCTCCTCGACCTAAAGGAATGTTGTGAAAGGGACAGTAGCAACTAGCAACTTTTCAACATGTTCTCATTTAGCAGGGGATAAACTTAGGACTGTGTGTTTGCAATGCCGCCAAGGTGTCTCCATTCGTGGTGCAGGACACCCATTCTGCACTCTGGATTGTTTACTGAGAAAAGCATGGACATGAGAATTTTCCTTCCTAAGCAAGCTCAAAGTTAACAGTGTCAAATGGTGATTGGGAGTGAGATGTCAACCTAAGTGGGGTGGAAAAGTTTTCAACTTTAGGTTCGACAAGAGACAGGAAGAATAACCCTCCCTGCCCTATCTACATTTACAATACGGTTAAGCAGACAATTAACATCTACTTCAGGCCTATCATGCCTGCTAATAAAGCTTCGCAAGTGGGAATATTATATGTGCATGAATGACTACATAAGGACCCTTCACCTTTAGGAAAGTTAGAGAGACAAAACAGGGATAGGAAGCATTAAGCACGCGCATCATATATTCTAACAGAAGAGGAAAAGAGCATCGGGAGGAGGCTCTGCGTACGGTGCACCTAATGGCAGGCGGGTAAAGGAGTGCTTTTTCTTTACTCCAAGTTGACCCTCACTGAAATGTGTCAACCACTAGAATAATATAAGAATAGAAGCTTGAAGGCAAGGACAGACAGCTTGCTCACGCTCAATTTGAAAGATATCAAGCGTGAAGGTTGCCCACTAGCAACCTGAATAGTTTGGTGGATGGTGACAATGATAGGTGAAAAAACATGTACCAACGAGAATTGCTGGGCTCTGTGTTCATTCATATGTGACAAGCTATGAGATGGTTGTAGGTAGTCTTGGACTCTTCTTGAGCCTTTCTCTGTCGTGATATGGGACAGGCAAACATGGTCACTAAGTCAAAGCGTTGATAACTCTGAATGGGAAGATGATGGTCAAAATGCCAGTCATGTCTCTTGAAATGTCTCAGGGTGGATAGCATCTTACAATATGGTCAGAATATAAATCGAAGCAGAAGGTAGTGGCTTCAGCTTCATCACCAATTATAGATCGATGGCGAAAAGGGAAATTGTACTAAGAGCGAAATAGTACTTGCATATCCTATGACAATTTCATTTATGCAAACACACTCGGCTATGCTAGCTTCATAATGATCGATGTCAGCAGCAGCTGATTTAAGCAGCATATAAGTACTATTTATGCAAAACTGAAGACCTGAGAAATCAAGAGTGATAAAACCAGGTTTCAAAAAAAAATACCTCGAGACAGCAGAATGCTACAGCCCAGCTTCTTGCACCTTCTTGAAAGCATGTTCAGCAGTCTGGACAGTATTCTGAGCATTAGAGCTGAACCAGAATTAGATGATGATGATCAGGGAAAGATTAATCCACTTAGCTGGGAGAGGCAGTTTCACCACCTACAAAGAAAATATATTATTTATGCAAGCTATAGGAACTTTTAGTTTGGCTAGGGAAATAACACTAATAAGACATCAATTCCATAGATGATGTGAAGCTAAATACAACCACCGGAATGAACAATGCTAGAAAAATATCACGAGAAAGAACAATGGCATAGTGAACATCAGTGTGTTTGGAGACCATGGGAAGTACCAGAGTATCTACTTCAACCAATACCTGATATCCTCTTTATATATAGAAGCTTTGAATCTCTAATTTGCCATGGCTCGCATTTCTATGATAGATTTCACTCTACAGAACTTCTCCTGTTGTTCTTATACAGTTTGCTTCCTAATCTAGTTTGTATAACTGTGGAATAAAAATAAAACAAGGAAATAAGTTGACGCCATAAAAATATTCAATCGAAGAGAAGAAAATGCAAATTTTGTATAATTATAAGCGTTGACTAATGTACAAGGTATGTAGTGTTCACGATTGTACAATTGATCACAGCAGCATGCCAGCAATGAAAGGTATAAATAATGTATTAGAAATTTCGTCTCTGGTCAGAAGAACTTTCTCTCATAGTAAAAGTAATGTTTGTTGCAACTGTTTATAAATTATCGTCAACACTAATCCAATAAAACTGTCAGACTAGGACAGCCCAGATAATAATTATTCTGATGATCCACACCTGCGAATTTCGGACATGTGTACTTTTATCGTGCAGATTTCCATGAGAAAAGTTACATCCAGAAATAAATTCTATGGGCAGAAGAGGAACTGAAATACAGATTAGCAGGAGCAATGAGAAATATGGACCAGAAGTTTGAATTGCAAAAGGCAGGAGCCACGTCTATTGACAGATGAATCTCATTACAAGATCTAACTCTATGTGTGATAACATCACCCATGGTAGATTGCTGTACGTGCCAAAACTAAATCCGCTCTAATTTCGCCCAGCCCAGTACGGCAGACGAGCAATTTCGTCAGACAACCAAACGGGCAAGACTGCCTTACCAGTTACCACACTCCCCACAGCAGCCGAGGCCTTCGTGGCTCCGTCGCAGCCCACGACGCTCGCGGTCGTCGAGCTCGCACTGAACGGGGGACGGCGGCGGGCGGCGGACAGAACGGAGCCGGAAGCGCCGATGCAAACTAAAGCAGGGGTCCAAATACAAATACTTGGATCTATTTTTACAAATACCCCCCTAAACTGGATCGCGGTTATCGACCGCGATCCATTTCGGGGGGTATTTGTAAAATGAATGGGTCTATATATAAATATTTGGATCGCAGTTATTAACCCGAAAAAATTGTGATTATAGGACTCCCTCCAAACGTGATTTGCTATTTTGACAACCTTTGTGGATGACAAATGAGTCCATCTGTGTCTATGAATTGTGGGTCCAGTGTCAAAATAGCAAACCATGTTTGTTTGAGTCTTATAATCGCAAAATTCTCGAGACTGCGAGTCTGCGACGACTGGACTCGACTGCCAGAGCGCCGAGGTTGCTGCTGCTAGCGGCCGTGCCCGTGCGCCGGGCGGGCCTAGCCGAAGTCTTTCCCTATCGCTGGCTGGACTGAATGGCTGCCGGCCCACTACCAATGCCTGCTGGGCCCTAGGCCGTCTGTTAATGCTTGGGTCGTGGGCCTTTTTTTACGGCTGCGCTGCTGCTTGCCGGGAATCCTATATACCTTCCGGAAGTTTTTTTCTTAGCCATCTTCCACTTCTTCAAGATTCGTGCAACCAATCTGAACCGTTCCCACATTCTAACCCTAAGCCCACCTCTCCCGTGCTCCCTCACCCCGCGCGCCGCACCCCAGTGCCCGCCCCCACCCCCCTGCGCCGCCCCGAGCTCGCCGGCGGCCATCCAGGCTGCGCCGCCGCGACCCTGAGCTCCGGCGCGAGCTCGCCCTCGCCTGCGCCCGGAGTTCTGCGCCTCCCCCGTGCGTGAGCTCGCCTCCTCGTCGAGATCTGCGCCTCCCGCCGGCCGCGGCCGCACCCATGCCCCGCGCGCCGGTGCTCCGCGCGGGGGGCCGCGCCGTGAGCCGCTGCGCGCGCCGGCCGGCTACCGGGTGGGGCTGTAGGTGGAAGAAAGGTTGCCCAACATTTTTTGCAAAATGTTGAAAAAACATATTGAAAAAGAATCAACATTTCTGTGAAACGTTGGAATATTTTTGAAAAATGTTGGAAGATATGGAATATTGTCCAACATTTTCGAAATATTGTAATATTTTATAAAATGTTAACGAAAACATGTTCAAAAAATCAACATTTCTGTAAAATGTTGGAACATTTTTGAAAAATATTGGAAGAAGCCAAACAAATGTTGATTAAAAAAATATTGATAACATTTTTAAACACGCTTCCAAAAAATGTTGACGAGAAAAAATGTTGGCAACACTTCTGAAAAATGTTGACGAGAAAAAATGTTGGCAACACTCCTAAAAATGTTGACAAAAAATGTTGGCAACACTTCCGAACAATGTTGACGAAAAACTGTTGGTAGCACTTCCTAAAAATGTTGATGAGAAAAAATGTTGGCACACTACCGAAAAAATGTTGAGAAAAAATGTTGGCAACACTTCCGAACAATGTTGACGAAAAAATGTTGGTAACACTTCCGAAAAATGTTGATGAGAAAAAATGTTGGCAAACTTCCGAAAAAATGTTGGTAACATTTCCGAAAAATGTTGATGAGAAAAAAGATTGGCAAACTTCCGAAAAATGTTGACGAGAAAAAATGTTAGCAACACTTCCAAACAATGTTGACGAAAAATGTGGGCAACGCTCCTAAAAATGTTGACGAAAAAATGTTGACAACAGTTCCAAAAAATGTTGACGAAAAAATGTTCGCAACATTTTCGAAAAATGTTGATGGAAAAAATATTAACAACTGTTCAAAAAATAATTAATAAGAAAAAATAATCAAAGCGCGTGGGTATTGAGGGGAGCTAAGTGGGCTGTTTTGGGCCTTTAGACCATCCACACTCGTCATCCTTTATCTTCTCCTTCAAAACAGAATATTCCTGCCTGGTCATCAAGAATCTCTCCTTTATACAACTTTCTCCCACACCCGTCATCCTTTATATCTCTCCTTTATCCCAACTACCCACACCAGGACCCACATGTCAGCCTCCCATATTATTAAACACACACACCGCCCTCCCCACCCACCCACCCACTCCCTCTCTCTCTCCTTTGCTCCTCTGCTACTCTGCCGCCCTCTCCCTACGCCTCTGCTCCATCTTCGCCGGCGCGCTCTCCCCACCAGCCGGCCCCTCCCCCACCGGAGACGGCACGCCAGCACCCATCCTTTCCTTCGCCGGCGCGCCCCTCCCTTTCTCCGCCGGCGCGCCCCGGCGCCCCTCTCCTCCGATTCGAGCTCGGGCGGCGTCGAGGTGGACGTGCGGCGGTGACGTGCAGGCCCCCAGCAGAGGCGAGGAGGACGCGGGATCCTGGGGAACTCCAGCACCGGCCCTGCCTCCTCCCCGAGCCGGATCCGCCCTTGGCACGCCGGCGGGCCTCTGCCTCCGCCGGGAGGAGGAGCCACCTCGTGGTGTGGACGGGTCCACGACGCGCTGCAGCTCGGCCTCGCGCGGTCCACGGCGCGCTGCAACGACGACGGGGGCGGGGGATCCGGCGGCCTCTCCCCTGCTCGTGAATCGATCCCACGTCGGCGGTGGTGGAGGAGCAGGGTAGAGGTGGGATTGGACCTGCCGCGTCGGCGGTGGTGGAGAATCGATCCTGCGTCGCCTCTCCCCTCCCGATTGGACCTCGCCGGTGCCGGATCGGGTCCCGGCGGTGGTCATCTCCGCGGCGCAATACGACATGGAGGCGGTGGAGCTCGCCGGCGTCGTCCTCCCTCGGTGGCTGACTGGCTGCGGCGACCACTACGACGACCGTGGTGGCGAGGGTGACGGCTCGGCACCACAAGGAGCTGCTGCGACCTCGAGCTCCGACGGCTGGGGCGGCCTGCGGCGGCAGAGGTGCTCCTGGCGCGCGGGCAGTTGCTGCGGCGTGGGAGTGGAGGCGGAGGCGGGAGGTCGTTGGGGGGCCCGCGTGGTGGGCCCGTCGCCTCCTGCAGGACGCCCTCCATCGCGCCAAATCTCCCGTGAACTGGAGGCCTCCTTCTTTTTCCCGTGGCTTTCCCAGTTGCCGCTGCAGGCGGTTTTCCTTCATTTTTCTCCTCTAGTGACCGGATACAGGCCCCGGTGTGGATGGTCTTATGGACTTTATAGTTCGCACGCTTACCTGACTTCCGGTTGGGAGATAGGAGCTCCCGCTGCTTGCTGCTGCCACACCGCGGGATATTCTAAATATCTTTCGGAAGGTATTGTTTGTGATTTGTACAACTAATTACAGTTATTAGATTTTACAATTAAATTGTAATTTTACAACCTCACTCTCCTCCCTCCTCCGGCTGACCCCGCGCGCCTCTGGCCCGGTCGCGCCCGCGCGCCGCAGCGGTCGGCCGGTGTGCCACCGTCACCGACTCACCGTAGGCAACCGGAGGTGCAGACGAGGCAAAAAAAAAAGTTGATTTTTTGCAAAAAAAAGAAAAGAAATTGAAACATTTTCAAAAAAGTTGACCAACATTTTCGTGAAAATACCAACGTTTGCTCTGTGCAACTCTTTCCAAAAATGAATTTAATTTTTTATAAAAAATGTAGGTTCAACTTTTTATTTAAAAAATATTGTAATGTTTTTTAATTAATAATCATGAGATTGGATGGTTGAAACTAATAACTAATAGTTTTAGATGAGTTTTGATACGCCGAAATTTTAACTATTATCCACCTACTAGTAGGCGAGCCCGCACTGCACCGCCGTGTTTTTTTTTTTTTAAAGTTGGTCTGGCCTGTGACTCGTGCTGGCCCAGCTAACACGACAAACACCGGAAATGGACAGAAAACCTTCCCGACTCATGTGACGGGGATCATCATGACGACGAGACGAAAAAGGGTAGCGATGCACATAACGAACGTCCTTTTGGAGCCACCCTGCCCTGCCCTGCCCTGCCCTGCCATTTTACCCAGCGTAGCACGTTCACGCCGGCCGCTGTAGCCTCGCATACGCGTTCGTCCATCACGCCTTTGGGTGTGTTTAGATATCAAAATTGGGATGCAAAATTCTGAGAGTTTGCACGGATTTTAGGCTGAAAAGTACTGTTCCGAACTGAAAAGCACTGTATCACTTTTCGTTTGTTTGTGGTAAATATTGTCCTACCATGACCTAACTAGGCTCAAAAGATTCGTCTCGCAAAGTACATCAAAACTGTGTAATTAGTTTTTGATTTCATCTACATTTAGTACTCCATGCATGTACCGACATTTTTGATGTGATGTGATGGGAAATCTTCTTTTTACATAGTGTATTTTGGAGGAAGTTTGGGCTCTAAACACACCCTTTAGTTTAGAGTGTGTTTAGATCCCAAAATTGGGATGCAAAATTTTGAGATTTTGCACGGATTTTGGGCTGAAAAGCAATGTTCCGAACTGAAAAACACTGTAGCACTTTTCGTTTGTTTGTGGTAAATATTATCCTACTATGGCCTAACTAGGCTCAAAAGATTCGTCTCGCAAAGTACATCCAAACTGTGTAATTAGTTTTTGATTTCATCTACATTTAGTACTCCATGCATGTGTCGGCATTTTTGATGTGATGTTTGATGTGATGGAAAATCTTCTTTTTGCATAGTGTATTTTGGAGAAGTTTGAACTCTAAACACACCCTTAGATTTATAGTAGCTCCGCCTCGCGCTGTACGTCGTGCTCGTGTGCATGCCTGCCACACTGCCAGGTAGGTTGATGTGCCGGCCCGCGCTGCGCCGAGAGGGGAATCTTTGCCCTGCGGCCTGCGCTGTGGTGATTAGTGGGACCGTGTGCCGTGTGCGTGTACTGGAGAAGAAGAATGGTTCTGGTAGGGTAGGGCCTTGGAGCCGCGGCCCGTGAAGGCGTGAACCCCCCGGACCCCACTGTGACCATCATCTGGTCTTCTGTCTTAACGCTCCACGTAGGGTGAAGCATGTTTTTTTACCCCTACCGGTTCAACCACAGTAACCGGTATAACCGATCGGTAACCAATGCAATCAGTTCGGTTAACTAGTTCTCCTGTGTCGGTAGCCGCTACCGGACCGGACCGGTAAAAGAACTCTGAGTGAACTCGACCTCTGATGCATGAAACGAGTAAATGACTTGGTTCCATCAGCCTCCCAAGCCGCCGTCTCTGAGCGGGCGACTAGGGTTTCTCCGCCGCCGGTGTCGATCTGACCGGCCCCTCCCCTCTGACAGCCTCTTCGGCGTTGGAGCGGGTGGGGGCCGGGGCGGGTTGACGTCCAGTCTCGTTTGTTGCTGCTAGGGCGAGGAGTCCAGTAGATTAGGGCCCCGTTGTCATCGGCGATGGAGTTTAGGGTTCCGGCGGTGGTGTCGCCACCGGTCCGACAATAAAGTTCTCGGGTACCGGCGGATGTTGTGTGCTTCTGTGTCAGTGAAAATTCGGTGTCAGGTATGTGAGCTCTTTGGTCATCCTCGTGGGTTTGTGGCTCTTCCTTGTTGTTGGGTTTTCTAGCGGCGGAGGACGTATTTTCCGGTCGTCGGTCTTCGAGCCGGTGGCAGCGGATTTTCTTTTCATCTTTCCTCCTGCCAAGAGGCTGGCCGATTTTCTTTCAACGAAATCGATTCGCTTGGTGATCTGGGCAATGGATGTTGCGGCTGTTCCGATGCCTGGTGTCCCTTGGCAGAAGGAAAGGTGGATGTGGATCGTCGTGGTGGTGCCAATGGCAAGCTGGAGATCGGAGATGAGGAAGATGAGATTGAATCCTGAGGACTCAATTGTAATTTTCTTTTTTCTTTTAAGTTCAGTGTGTAATAAGGGAGGATGTACTACTTGATGCTTAATATATCTTCCTTTTCGAAAAAAAAGTAAATGACTTGTTCCCATGTTGATCTCTCTCGCTTGTCGTAACTCGTGATATAACTGGATCAACCAAATCAGGAACGCCTACATACATATAGTGATATAGCATATCAGCGTGTGTGTAGTGTATGCGCACGAGTATGGATCGGAATGTGCAGCAGCTTACCACGCGTGTCACGTGTACTGTGTACAGGTCATAACATGCATGTACACACACTCGACACATTTCACGGTATTGGTGTTTCTTTTGTGCGCCAACTAACTTGACAGCGCAAGAAGGGTTGTTCTTCCAACTTTAACGTACCGGAGCGTTGTTCTTGCACACGCGGCCCATGGCCATCTCGACACGATATGGAGGATTACTGGGCACGCGCGCGCGGCCGGCCGGCAGCTAGCGCGACAAGGCTGCTGGTAGCGGCGGCGCTTTCGGTCCGCCGGCCACGCGCGCGCGTACGCGCCGGCCCTCTGATGGCGACCGATGCAAGCGATCGGCGGCTGGCGCGCGTTGCATTCACGTGAACGCGGGGCCTCGCGGCACGACCCGGCCGGCCGGCCGGTAGCTGCTAGCTCTAGCTCGACGCCCTGAAGTTGGAGACAGTACGTGCTGTAGCGACGAGGCAGCTGGCTGGGCAAAAGATGTACCTCGTCGGACCACCGGTCGAACGACGACGTACGGCGGTGCCGTGCGTGCTCGATCAACTGCTCATGTGACTTCATCAGGTCGATCCGTGTTCCTCTAGTTGGGGTAGTACGATCACGTACAACACTTCATCAGATTCCTCGTTAATAAGTTGATGATGTCGCACGTACACCACTCACATGATTAGCTACGATCGGCGGACCTGCGCATGACTACACTGTGCATAGTACTAGTACGTGTTCAAGAGAACTAGCTCTCACATCTTGCTAATAAAATGATATTTCCTTTCAAAATACATGATAAATTGTGTTTTAGAAATTTCAACTTTATATATTTTGACCAATTTTCTTGTAATTAGATTTTTTAGATTTCAGTATATTATAAAAGGCAAGTATATGCACATTTCAGGACAGATTCGCGCTATATTGGTTTTGTATATAAGTTGTTCCTTCTTTTTCTCGGGCCTGACCGTGATTATCTATTTCTCATGAGTTTTCTGCCTGCAAAACACCAATTTTGGGGAATAACACGTTGTCACGTCAATGAAAAACCAATAAAAGCAGGCCCTGTTCTTGTTCTTTATTTTTATTGGGGTGCCAGATTTTATGGTCGCAGAGAGGTTCAAAGATAACTGAAAGAGCTGAAGTGCTAAAACGTTCAATATATGCTACTCCATCCATTTTATTATAATTCGTTTGACTTTTTTTAATCTCAAGTTTGACCACTTGTTCTATTCAAAATATTATATAAAATATCATATTTTTTTGTTGTGGCTTACTTTATTAATAAAAACTCTTCAAAAATGACTTAATTTTGCACAAATTTTTTGCATGAAAAAGACGAGCAATCAAACTTGATGTGAAAAAAGTCAAACAACTTATAATTTCGGAGGAAGTATTTAACATGTACCTAATTATTTCCTTTTGTTCCAAGCAAGGAATCGTGATCGTTGGATCGCGATCAGAGCATCGTAGTTCGTTGAACCTCTAGTGCCATCTGGATCGAGTGCCCATTCACCCTCGCTCCGTCCACCAGCATCCATGCGTGTTTAATTTGATAGAAATTTTTTGAGAAATTTTTAGAGTTCTCTTTCAAAAACTATTAGGAGTATTAAACGTAGACTAATTACAAAACTAATTACACATATGGACGGAAAATCGCGAGACGAATCCATTAAGATTAATTAATCTGTCATTAGAGATTGTTTATTGTAGCATGGATGTTGTCTAATCAATCATGACATAATTAAGCTCGTTAGATTTGTCTCAAAAAATTAGAAGAGTTATGAAATAGATTTTATCATTAATCCATATTTAATACTCTTAATTAGTGAGCGAAAATTGATGTTGGAGAAGTTTTTGCAAACTAAACAGGTTCACCACATTCTGCTACTTCCCCATGGCCGACAATTTTGCATAGTACATTGAGTGAAGGCATTGGCCCCAACTTAAATTCTCGACCCGCAATAGAATGCCCCACTGTTTTACTGTACAAGACATTGTATCTTGTATAGTGGGCCGCTAGCTACTCAATTTTTTGGCCCAGGTCCACCCCTGCCGACACCACTCACTCCTTGTCCTGCATATGAAACCCCACTTCGCCACTCCCCGCACGGCCGCACCAACTTCACCAGTCCATCAACTTCCTAATCATAAACCCAGCCCCCGCATCCCGAATTCCAGAACCCTAACGCCTTCCATGTTGTGGCTGACCATTGCCATCACTCTTCCATTGATATTTGAAATCTACTAATTTCCAAGATTCCAAAGTTTCTATTGTCGAAAAAGAAAAGCAACTGAAGTCTTGGAGGTAGCAGGAGAATAAAATGTCACCTCACTTATAGGAAAAACATGATAAATATTTTTGTTTGTGAGAACTCATCAGTTGGAATCAGCAGGGGATACGAATAATCAATGCTAACAGTAGTAGAGAAAAAAAAAGTAAACCGTTTTATTCAACGGAAAAGATGCTGAGATAGAACCCAATCGAGTGCTATCTACTCCTAGCTACGAAGTTGTTATTCAGTGCGAATGCTGACTGTTGACAAGTTGGCACTTTCGGCCACATCGGAATGTGTCAGCGACTTTTAGCCCTCGAGGGTGACCTCATTGGTCCAAGTAGCTAGGCTGCATACTGTACGTGACATATGAAAAACAAGCGTTTTCTCTACCGAAGGAATCGTGTTGTCTCGAACTAGTTCAACTTGAACACGTCTTGCTAGTCCTGTAGAAGAAGCTTGGCTCCGCTCGTCTCTGCAAGAATCTGTTCTTCTGATTGAAAAGAAATAGTGATATTACAAATAAATATTGCTGAAATAGTGTTTTTTTTTTGAAAAAAAAATTATGATGAATGTGATAAGTAAATAGTTCTTTTCACTATTCCTTTCCAACGAAAAGTTAGGATCGAGTATTTCACAGGCTCACCATGCCATTATGCGTGGGATTTCTTGCAAGAGCTGGCAAGAACAGAATCACCGACCAGAGTGGCGTGCGTCCATGAGGCGACTACCCATGCATGACCGACCATGGCGGCGAGCTAGGAGGAGCTTGGCGAGCCCATGCTACGGGGTCGATCACGCATGGCTCTTCCACTCCAAAGCTCCCTGAGAATGGGGACAGCAGATTCTTATTCCCCAATTATTCCCTCCCAGATTCTTCGTCCGGTATATCAACCTTGAGAAGAAAACGCGAGAATAAACTTGAGAGGATAAGCAGACACATGATCGTGATGCCGTCATCTATCCCGTGGAGGAGTCGTCGACAGGGAACGTGTACACTGTAGTACGAGGGTGAGGTCACTACACGTCCAGAAATGCATGTTTCCCAATCTCTCACTCGTTCGGCTAGCTCTAGCTCGCTTGGCCCGTTGGCCGTCACCTCGTACTATGTCTATGTACTATATATAGGGGCATTTAGGGCACTGCCAGGTCACAAAACCACAGGAACATCTGTTCAGTAGCTGGTTGCCAAGGGGATTGGGAACACAGATCACTGTTATCGACAGGCGCTGCATATATTTATTGGAAAACGAACAATTTGGTTTCTAGAGATGATAGTATTGTGTTTAACAATTGTAGATATACCCCCCCTCCCCTTTTTCAAATTACTTGTCGTTTTAGCTTTTTCTAGATATTTTTTTTATTATTTATGTCTAGATACATAACAAAAGAAATACATCTAGGAAAATCAAAATGACAAGTAAGATGTAGGCGTGTGATGGGAGGAGCAGGACCCGCCCTGACCACGTGTTGCTGCTGTCTAATTTATTTCTTTTCAATTATTTTCTCAGTGCAATTTGTAATAAGCAAAATATGCGTATGAATCATATCGCATAAGTTTCTTAGTAACATTTCCGTAAAAGTTATGAATATTGCTATGTATACAATTAAGTTGTGTATATCACGAAACTATGTTATAAGTTGTTGTTACGTACAAATGGTTTGTATAAGTTATAAGTTAACGAAACTTAAAGTCGGCATTGTTCTTTTTTAAAAGTTGTACGTATAAATTCTGCATGATATCCAATTTGTGGTAACAAAATCTCGTATAAAAATTGTTAGTACAAGTTATACATCAAAGTTATGTGTATAAGTTATAATATTTTAAAATGAAAAGTTGAGGGATTTGAACTTTTTCAAAAAAGGAAAATTGTCGACTGTTGGGGGATCCAGCTAAGCTAGTGGCCCTCCTGGCACACGTGTTGATTACCGACCCCACGTATTGGTTTCAGTTTGTGTGTGTTGCAATTTTGCCGAGCATTGACGACCCAAGACAGTGTATAGTCCAGTGTAAGCACTAGTTATACCAATAATAATCACGAACTGATGCCCTCTCTTCAGGGATCTGAAAGCACTAGTTTCAGTTTGCGGAAGGAACACACTTGTACTATTGGCATGCATGTGCATGGATGGATCTCAGGCTTATCAGCATAAACTATTCAAAGTTTAAATTTAAAACTTGAAAGTTAAATTTAAACTTTAAAAGTTACATAGATTTTTTTTAGATAAAGGAACAAAATTCCTGCCTCAACAGTTCAGGGAACTGTCTGCGGCCGATCAGCAGCGCCCAGGCCACAGATACACTACTCACACACCCATAACAACACGTAGGCCGTACTAGTTCATACCAATTCAAACAAGCGCCCTTAGACTGTCTCCAGCAGACCCCCCATCCGATCCCTCATCTTCAAAATGAGTAGATGGTGACAACTGTAGCAAGTCCAACAGACTCACCTTCATCTTCATTTTGGGATTCCAGGCCTCCTCTTCCTCATCCTCAGATATCTCTCTCCTTTCCCTCATCCCAACCGTTGGCCGCTCCTCCACCCTGCGGCCTCCTCCTCTCTCCAGTCCACCTCTCCTGCCTCCTCCCGTACCCCCGCCGCCTCGTTCCCCGGCGCCCTCCACCACCCCCGCCGCCTCCTTCTCCGGATCCGGTGAGTCCGCGCAGGTGGAGGCAGGTCGAGGTCGAGGGCGGCGCTCCTCCCAAGCCTGAACGGTGGCGGGTCTCCACTCCAACCCTAGCTCCACCACCTCGATCCGGCGGCGGCGGCGGCGGATCTCCCTCGATCCGGTGGCGTCGGACGAGGACGCGGTGGCCATGGATGTGGCGCCGGCCCAAGCAGATGTGCCGCCTCGTCTCCTCTTCCTCGTCCTCCTCTGGGGCCGACGGCGGGAGCGATGGCGTCGGGTTCACGGCCGGAGGACGGCGGGGAAGTCGCCAAGAGCGCGCGCTTCCTCCTTGGCGACGGCGGCGACCCGACGGGCGACAGCGACCCCCCTTACTTCCCTCTCCAGAGCGGCCTCCGGGGCGGAGCTCACCACCGGTCGGACGCGGATGTCTCCCTTCTCCCTCTTCCTCCTGGCAGGAGTCAACTACTATGGAGGATGCGTGGCGGGTTTGCCTGTGCTGCTGGAGGACTTGTTGTTTTGGGTGTTGAGGTTCTTCTCTCTGTTGTGCTCAAAAGCTCTATTTGCCTATGCGGGTGGGTGCTCTTGCTGTGGACAGTCTTACAAAGCACGACGATGGGGGGCAAATTTTGATGTGCAACGCACGATTTGAAGACGGATCATATCAGCTGCAATTTTTTTTTGCTTGAAGTAAGATTAGTTGCCAACTTTTTTCAAGTAACAATAGTTGCAAATTAAACCTCTTTTTTTTAAGAAAAAAGATTAGTTGCAAACTTGACCTCCTGAATCGGTGAATCCTAAATGCGACATGATGGCTCACGCTCACGATTTGATGATGCATGTACAGTAGTACTACGGGGCCACGGGGGTATGTAACTATATGTAAGCCTCACACTCACAGTTCCCATCAGCGGAAGCGACCAAAAACGGGGAGAATCTCAGCGTAGACTGGACCCAGCCGCGCCCGGCCGGCGCCCGGCGGCCCGCGCCGAGATATTCCCCTGGCGACCGCTGTCCGCTGCCATTCCTCCTCCCCGCCCGCCGGTAGAATCCAAGCCACACCCGGCATGATGCTGCTGCCGCATGCACCCAAGCCAGCGAATTCCCTCCTCCACACGCGAGCAGCAGTAAGCAGATCGAGCGCTCGCGTCGTCGCAGTGTGGGACTGGGATCCATCCCTGCGTGCCGCTGGCCGCTGCCCTGCCGCCGGAGGGCCGGGCGCCCCCATGCCGCCCGGCCCTGTGTGTGCTCGCTCGCTCGCTCGACGCCACTCCATCTCACGCTAGCTAGTTCTGGAGTCTGGAAGCCTGCTTGCACATGCAGGCGAATGTTTTCGGGCGCGGCAAGCGCGCATATGCATATGCTAGTTGTAGACCTGCATGCGTCGTCACCTTGTTCGCAGTACATTCCCGTCCGCTCACCTAACCTAATCCTCACAGGACAGCAGCCGTTTTTTTCCCTGAGGATATAATAGTATTGCTTAGTCTATCGCGGCGCCAAGTTGTGTTTGATCCATCAGGGATTCAGGGTTATAGAATTCAGCAGTAGCGTTTTTAATTTATTTATGGTTCAGACAGCGAGAGGCCACGGTTTGATTAGGTTTCCTTGACGTACGGCCACTCTTGCTTGCACTCGTTATCGACTCGGCTAGCTAATACCCCATCTTTGATTCTTTCCCCGTTGATAGCTCGGACGATCATACTATATTAGGTATATTTATTGTGCATGCATACCACATACTTATATATATTTCCTCAAAACAAAAAGTATACCTCACCCGAGTGATTTGTAGGTTCTCCTCTCAATTTTTTTCTTCTCCTCTATTCGCACCTTCTTCTTCAACCCTGACGAGTCGACGAGCAGCTCCAAGCGAGATTAGAGGTTCGGGACTAAGATTTCGGAATTTTGGAGTGGGGGAGGGATTGGGCAGCGGAAAGGGTGGGGGTGTAGCCGGAGGTGGAAGAAAGAGTGGAGGAGGAACGAAGGATATATAAGGTAAAGAGAGGGAGAGGAAGTAGAGTGAGGGGGAGTTGATTGGAGCTGCCGACTGTAGATCTCATAGTTGAGAAATTTGAATAAGAAAGCTTTTCGTTTCATCTGAATAAGAAATTGACACTCCCACCATTATTGCTAACAAAGTCATTTCGACTAATTTGACGCGTGCTTTTGCATTGGCAAATTAAACGAAACACCACCAGCAGCATGGCAGTTATTATCTATATATAGGCGGGGACATGGGCGATACGTGATCGATTGTAAAGCTAGCCACCAAACTGGCGCCGTGTTTACGTGCCCGGCCGCTCCTGTCGTCCAGACGCTCTTGGTTAAGCATGTACTAACTGTCGGGTCCAAATCTGAAGGGAACAGTGATACCCTTTCCATTCGATCTCCAGCATGGTGGGGCCTGAGATACTTGGCTGTGGCCAGGGTCATTTCGCCATCATCCCTGCCCGGATTTCATTTGTACAGTACAGGGCGTCGCACGTGAACCGTAGTGCTTGTGTGTATCTTTGTACAGGACGTCGTCAAGACCCGCGTCAAAGACCACGGCGAGCGGTAATAATTGCAGTGGCAGAGGAACTAAAATACTGTGCGTGGACGGGACTGGTGGATCGACATTATATATTATAATTACAGTTATTCCGTTTCATAGTATTTGTCGTTTTGACTTTTCTAAATACATTTTTTTGCTATGCACCTATATATATGTGTCTAGATGCATAATAAAAAAATATGTCTAGAAACCCAAAACAGAAAACCGAAGGAGGAGTATATTTTATATATATATATATCACGGTTTCTACTCTCTAGCACAAAGAATGATTTGGGTCGAGAGCATCGTGCAGTGACGCCATACTACAGAGAAAGATACTGATGAACATTGAACAAGCTAGGGTTGCCTGATGAGTTGCTCTGCCAAGCAGCAGTCACCAGCCACTGTCTTTTTTTTTGGGGTGGAAGAACAAGCAGTCATCGTTATCCCCCCCACCCAAAAAAAAAAAAGCAGTCACCACTGTGTCGAGACGGCAGTGCCCGGCCGTCCCGTTAAATCCTACGCGTTGCAAAAGTCCCACGTTCTTGTCTCCTTGATCGCGAACCCATCAGTCCGTACGCCTGACAATCCTGCACGCACTCGTATGCGGTGTCGGCCGGCCTGCAGTAGTGAACTCCATTTTTGTGCGTGAGACTCGATCGGGGGCCCGACCGGGTCAGGACTCAGGAGAACGAAAACGTAGACGTGTCCGGTTGTTTTGGTAGTATAAAGCAAAAGGCAGGCGAGAGGATCAACTTCAGAGAATTCAGACGCATATGGGTGCATGCATGCATATATAGCCACTGTACGTGACACAGTGCGTGATCAGACAGCGCGCGTGTCCAGCGAGCGTAGTGTCAAGCTTTCAGGCTTCAGCAACATTTGCAGAAAGACCACACGTGAACATGATGATAACCCAACGAGTAAAGAGACTAATTGGCAGAGAAAGATAACAAAAGTACTAAGAGAAACGCCGTCAATGATCATAAAAAGAATTCATGTAAGGCTGTAAACTATCAGCGACATGTAACATTTTGTTTGGTTATGTTAAATAGCACAAACTAAAAATTTCAAATGTTCATTCATTATCCATTTTGGTTCTTGAGTGATTTTTCTGTAGTTTTTTTTAAAGTTTTGTCATACATTTTAAGGTAAGTAATGAACACAGTTGAACATTTTTTTAAGTTCTATCTTGCCCCTCGCATCTATCTCTGAGTTGGGCCATTGGTTGAACAAGCAAGATAACAAAATATAGAGAGGAGGAGGGAGGCAATGCTGGCAATAATGCTGAACACATGATGGGAGAAGTTGTCATTCCATCCATAAGCCTCGTAAGAGTTAATCTAAGTTTAATGTCATATTATAATGGACCTAAAAAAATATGTCTACCTATGCCGAAACCTAAAATTATATTCCTTCTTGAGTTTGAATCAATTAAACCAAAAATGACATGATAGATGATTTCTTTGATTTTTTTTCTTCATTTGCTGTTTTGCCCAATCTGAACTTCATCTTCTTTTTAATTAATATAATCGGCAGTTCTTCTGGTTCGTTTAAAAAATTATATATTTCTTTTGATTGTGCGGGCAGGATCTGAGAGCGACCATCTTATCACCAATAACAAATGAGCCAAGCATGACCGGCCCTGTCCAGCCCAGCTCAAAAATCAAGATATGGGCAAGAATTTTCTTCATCAAGCAAATAGTTTTCTTGTTTAACCCCAACTGTCTTTTTCTTAAGTCCACTTTGTGCTTAGTCGCAATGCAGTTGAATATCGAAATGCTTACAAAGAGAATTTTAGATCACGTTTGGATCCTTTTTAATTAACTATTGGCTGTGTTTGCTGTGGGAGCCAGCTAACAAGTGGGTGGTAAGGACATGAACCAAACATGGCTTCAGTTAACTTTTTTGCAGCTCATTTTGGCTTTTATAAATACTAGGTTTTACCATGTATCTAGACATAGTGCATGCCTCTAGGTGTATAGCAAAAGCCAAAACAAGTTACAATTTGGAATGAATGGAGTAGTAGTTAGCTTTAAGGGATTCAAACGGGGCTTACCCGATCAAATGTTGTTATGAAAAGGGGAGGTATAATTCTCCAACACAACCCCAAGGCTCTTTAGTAGATCTCACTCTTATGAAAAATTGTATGTCGTAGTGTAAATAAAGATAGCGTAAGAGTTTGTTGGAGATCTCAATTCGTTGCTTTAGTTTCTTAACATAAGTTTTAAATTCATCAAAATCGCACTTAACAATGCAATATAGGTAGGCTAAATCAGATATTTTTTTGAAGACAAACTGCTTGCGTGCAATCGCATCCATTTTCCTCCCAAATCTTACAAACCTGCCGCGCGTGTGGTGTCATGTGTGCACACACACGGGCGGACGTGTGTGAGATGAGCGAGGGGTTGCAAGCTCCACGGTGGGTGGACCCAAGTCATCAGCCGCTTCACGACACTTCTTGCCTGCGTGAGCTTTGCCTTTGCACCCCTCTACCATCATGGCATCATCTTGTACCCCCTGTCTCTATTCTCACGTCTCTCTCTTGCTCTGAGTTGTATATATATTAAATTTTACTGCTATTTAATTATTCGCACTATATACTTTTTTTTAAAAAGATTACTATATACTGATCCCTTGGAAAAGTTGGAAGACCACACAGGTCGATTTCTCTTCAAAATTTTTTTATAGAAATTGGTTGATATATGCAAGCACAGCAGCATATAGTAGTGTGGAAAGAAGGACGACGGAAAGGAGGGGAGGAGAGAGAAAAGTATGACAAGGATGCGAAAGAAATCAGACAACAACCTTCTTAGCCTCCATATCCTCCTCTCCACTTCTTCCTCTTCCATGGCATCCGTTCTATGGTAGCCAGACCAGCAACAAGAACCACATCAAGAGCAAGCAACTAACAGCTAGTGTGGCAGCTAGCACTCGAGAAAGAGGGCCGGGGAGGAGAGGTATGGACAAGAAACAAAGTCATCACTACTCCCTTTTTCTCGATCGCTTTGGTTCTTTTATGTGCGTGTGGATTTTGGTGTTTGCGAGCTTTTGTTTCCTCGCCTTTTTCCTCGCTTGTTCTCGAGTGCAACTGTTTACCTTGGATTTCCTGCGCTCTTTGTTGTTTTGTTGAACTTGGACGAGCCCTAATCCCTTGTTGTTTTTCCCCAGCTTGTTGTCGATTCCTTCTGTTGTTCTTTCAGATCAATTTGCAGCCACACACACACCAACATATGAGATAGGTATGCGCCTCCTCCTTCTTCGATTCGATCTCTTTTTGCTCTTTCCCTTGGGTCTTTTCGTCCTCCTTTCGTGAAAGAGCTTAGCTTTTCTGACATCGATCTTCTCGTGCTTGCTAGCTAGCTTGATTTGTAGTGTCAATCTTGATTCTTGCGTGAGTCACTAGCTACTTGAGCCTTGTCTCAGTTGGGAGCTACTGTTTGTTTTGGGTGAAGGGAGGATAGGGAAGATCGACGATATAGCCGCCCCTGCTAGTCCAATCCAGAAATAAGGCTACCGAAAGGGAAAAGATTCCCTTGTTCTTGAGCGGCCTGTCAAGGACAAATCTGGAGGGGGCGATGGCATCCAATTCATCAGCGGCGGCTGTGGCAGCGCTGTTCGGAATTAGGGATGGCGGCGACCACCAAGACCAGATTAAGCCGCTGCTTGTTGCGCAGCAGCAGCTGCCTCCTGCGCCACTGCTCAACGCGGCCGCTTCGTCGGCGGCGGGGTCAGGCCTGCAGGCGGCAACGGCGGCGTCACCGCCAGTGAAGAAGAAGAGAACCCTACCAGGTAAAAAATCCTACAGCTAGCTAGCGTACCCTTTTCAATTTCTGCCATGCATCTTCAATTCTCCCGGTGGATATTATTAGTGTGATTGGAATTTGTTGGAAGTGTTGCATCATATATCTAGGAAGCGTCTCTTCGTTTTTCTATGGATGTAATCTAGGTTCCTTTTTTGTTATGAATTTGGGGTTTCCTCGATACAAAAACTTTCTTATCGAAGTAACAGTATTTCCGTCCAAGATTTGTTCTCCGCTAGCTGGATTTGAACTACATGAAATGGTCCTATATTTTCCGTCAGATCTTCATCCCTGTCTTCCCGTGTCTTGGAATTTTTGTCCACATCTTGATCGATTCGATTCAAAGGACCCGGGTCGTCACATGTTGCACTTACTGGCTAGCTAGTACTTCATTTAAAGCCTGTAGCCTCACCTGAGTGAGTTCTCTACAATTCAGGTAAGAAGAGTAGAGAGAGCACGGAGCCATCTTTTCTTTCTTCACTTGCTACGTACCACACCAAAAAAAAATCATTTTCAAACACACATATATACTAGTTTAATTTCCAAATCATGATAGTGAATTTGTCTCTTAAACATAGATTTTAATTAATTTTCTTAAGATTATTCCATGTCGTCGTTCTTGAGCGGTTAGCTAGCCTAGCCATAGAGTCATAGAGATGTTTATCCTCTTCACTACCCTTTGCTGTCTCACAATGTCCTGTTTACCTAAACAGATAGCGGCCATGGCACACGATCTATGCCAATTCCTTTGTTCGCTATATCTCTTGCTGCAAGCACGACGCCGTCCTTTTTTGCTCCTTGTTCAAAGTCTCGTGAAAATATTCCCTCCCTCGTTGCCTTATTTTGTCCATACATGCATACCCTCACCAAACCAAGAGGCCGGAAGGCAAAACACACACACATATTATTCTCCGATCGATCCAGCTGTGTATACTACATGCTGCGTGCATCAATTAATCAGCTAGTAGTAACCGTGCATATGCATGCATGCCTGACTGATACCATACACATCTTGCTGCTGGATGATAATCATCGATGGATTCGATCACTACGTACGTGCAGATCCTGACGCGGAGGTGATCGCTCTGTCTCCCAAGACTCTGATGGCGACGAACCGCTTCGTGTGCGAGGTGTGCAACAAGGGGTTCCAGCGGGAGCAGAACCTGCAGCTCCACCGGCGCGGCCACAACCTGCCGTGGAAGCTGAAGCAGAAGGACCCGCTGCAGGCGCAGCGGCGGCGCGTGTACCTGTGCCCGGAGCCGACGTGCGCGCACCACGACCCGTCCCGCGCCCTCGGCGACCTGACCGGGATCAAGAAGCACTTCTGCCGCAAGCACGGCGAGAAGAAGTGGAAGTGCGACAAGTGCTCCAAGCGCTACGCCGTGCAGTCCGACTGGAAGGCGCACTCCAAGGTCTGCGGCACACGGGAGTATCGCTGCGACTGCGGCACACTCTTCTCCCGGTACGTACGCGTGCATACCTCCATGACTGTGTTGTGTGCTTCGTCATCGATCATTTCTGTGCGTGTAGTGTTATCGTCTCTTCTCTCGATCTGTACGTACGTGTTCGTGCGTGTCGTCACCGTCGATCTAGCGCATCGATCGAGTAACGTATAGCTAGTAGTACGTGTGTACTGGATGTCGTCCATGTCGATCTGCTGCACGGCACACGGTACTATCTGCTGGCAAGTATATACAAACCATGTATATGCATGCATACGGATTAAGTCAATGCAATGCAAGCCTAGTCATTCTCGTTCTCGCATTAGCTGCCACCAGTGTTCCCGTCTCCCGTGCACGTCGTCACGCATGGTTCGGCGCGCCATGGACGTATCCTACATACTACTACACACATCAGCATTGGTTTCCGCATCGCATGCATGACGCTAGCTGCAAATTGTTCGAGCCGACGACGCTGCGGCTGGCCTGACCCTGCCACGTACTGCTGCACGCGCTTTGGCTTCGGTGAACGCGCAAAGAATGTTTAGTGCTGCGTAATAATCCGGGCTAGCTTAGGGTTTTTGTCCCGGCGCGTACCCAACAACTTTTGTTTGTGTTGCGCCCGTGGAGGAGAGAGAATGTATGGCAGCAGCAGCGCCACTGCGCCAGGCAGGCAACTGCATGCACGTGAAGCGCCCGTTGTCTCATTGTGTGCTCCTACATACTCCTATACAAGATGCGAACCAATGTCTCGAAAGTTTTGCTTGCAAAATGCCAGTAGCCCCGTAGTCCACCGTCATCAAGCCCTGATGACATGGCTTAAAAGCCAAGTGAACGATGCAAATTAAACATGCACACTTCACACCAGCACCCAGCAGTGTAGTAGTGTCATGCATGTAAAAGCCAGGTAGCGTATAGTAGCCTTGCCTGTTTGCACATGAGCTGGCTCTAGATGCCGTGCAAGGGCCATCCGTTGGTCGTGTCAGAGAGCCAGCAGCAGAGAGGCCGGGGCTCTCGCCTCTCAGTCCAGTCACAGCTTTTTTCCTTGGGTACACGGTACTGATGACCGATCCATGCCCGTCCAGGCCCTTCAGAGAGTTCACATGCACTGCAAACTTTCAGGAGCCAGCACCAAGCAGGCAGAGATCCGCGCGCTCGCACTCACGCGCGCACATTGATGTTGATGGAATCGTCGGGGCGATCGAGTGGTCACGCCGGCCGCTACCGTCTTTCACTAGTTTGGCATGAATCTACCCTGACGGGAAACGAGCATATATAGAATGCATTAACAGAGAAGCTGCAACCTAGTGATTGTTACTGCCTTGCATGCTGGGGCGTATAGTATCCTCTCTCTTGCATCAATATAATAATTTCGAAGGGCCTAGATACGAGCCGGCCGGTAGCCGCTAGGAATATACACAAAGGCTTTGTTCTCGTGTGGGTGTTTTCCCTCAAGAAAAGCATCTGCACATTGTATGTGGGTACATGAGATGAGGTATCCTACTGCATGCTAGCCGTTCAGAGTACTTCAAGATTGGTGCGAGGGCATTATATATGCTTGACGAGTTCGAGTGAGTAATGGACGTATAGTATGCACATTTGGTGTTCATCTGTCCCATAAGTACAAACACAAAAACCTATTGCCCCCTTTTGCTTTCCTCTTCTTGGAGGCCCATCTATCGTTGCTTTGTTGGAAAGTGAACTTTTGCCACGAAGAGCTTTCTGATGGCTGTTGGTGATATGCCTCCACGCTCGCCCATGGCAATCTATAATGTCAGCTTGTACAATGTTCCCCCTCTGCCTTTTCCTCTTGGAAGCTAGCCGCTATTAGGAACCTGCTATCAGTTATATAGCATGATCGACAACCTACCTGCTGCTACTCTTAACTCTTTTCCACCTTTTTCCTCCTTTGATTGATGACATGAGTTTATGGGATATCGAGCTTAATTCCATCATCGAGTGTGAAACAAGTGCAATGAACAAAGTTCGAGACAGAATTAAGGAATTAATTGGAAGTCTTTTTAGGCCATCTTTGGATCTATTAGTGCTAATAGTCACTGACTAGTAGCTAACAGCTGCTAACTATTAGTTAGTTCTATTATTAGTACGGGTTATTTGGATCCGGCCACCTACTAGCTAATTAGTGGTTGGATAGCTGTTTGTTTGTGAAAAATGTGTTATAGCTATTAGCTGGTTTGTTTGGATTTCTACCTGCTAATTTCAGCTAACTAATTAATTGCGGTAATGGATCCAAGTTGGCATTAGTAAACACACTCTCGATATTTTTCATACTGAATGAAACATTGTGAATACTAGAGTTTAAGGAGAAGCAGCATTATTGACATTAGGAAATACTAGAGTTTAAGGAGAAGCAGCATTATTGACATGATATATATGAAAAGGTGACAATTTAAATACGAGGCACAGTGGTTCTTAAAAAACGTGATGACATTTTTTTTAGGAAACATGGTGTCACTTTGAAATGTTGGTTCGATCTACTTTTCAAAAAAAATGTCGGTTCTTGAAATTTTCCATGAGCACGGTGTGCCATATATTTATACCATATATATACACATACACTTGAAATAATGCTTTAATAAAACCTTCTAAACGTGCTTTGAGATTGATTTGCACAATTAGTTGTCAGTAGAAGGTCACATACCACATCAGTATCTGAAAACTCGTGTTCGACGATTGATTTGATGTCATTTATGACATTTTCAACCATTCGTCTAGGCTTTGTCGTTTGTTGTTGGCCGCTAAGAGAAAATTCTCCCTTTCCTTGCAATTTGGGTTAGCGTAACTTAGCAACTCTCTCTCTCTCTCCTCTTTTAAATTTTGTACGGCCTGTGTATGCCACCAAGAAAATTCTCCACATGCATGCATGCATCCTTTCACTGTGACGCTGTCCTTCTTCTTGTCGTGCTACCATTTCACGTGCAACTTAAGTTTGGTTTTTGCACGTCACAGGCGCTCGTGATCCAACTGTTACTGACTTGTTCAATCACATGCATGCACACGTGATTGCATGCATCCATCCCATGCATGCAGGAGGGACAGCTTCATCACCCACAGGGCTTTCTGCGACGCCCTCGCGCAGGAGAGCGCCCGGCTTCCGCCGCCCGGCCTCACCGCCAGCCACCTCTACGGCGCCACCAGCGCGGCCAACATGGCGCTCAGCCTCTCGCAGGTCGGTTCCCACCTCGCATCCACCCTCGGCGGGGACGCGCACGGCCACCACCAGGAACTCCTCCGCCTTGGCGGCGGCGGCGGCGGCGCGGGCCGCTTTGACCATCTGCTGGGCCCGTCCGGCGCCTCCGCGTTCCGACCCCTGCCGCCGCCGCCATCGTCGGCGTTCCTCATGGGGGCGCTGCAGGAGTACGGCGACGGCGGCGAGGGCACTGGCCCCCACGCTTACTTGCAGGGCAAGCCGTTTCAAGGCCTCATGCATCTGCCAGACCTCCAAGGCAACGGCGCCGGCGGTGGTCCGTCGGCGGCGTCGGCTCCGGGTTTCTTCAACCTGGGCTACATCGCAAACAGCGCGAATAGCTCAGGTACTTCCAGCCATGGCCATACAAGCCAGGGACACATGGCCAGTGATCAGTTCAGTGAAGGAGGAGGTGGCGGCGGCGGCGGCTCTGAGTCATCGGCTGCGATGCTTTTCAGCGGCGGAGGGAGCTTCGCCGGCGGTGACCACCAAGTTGCTCCTGGCGGCGGGATGTACAATGACCAGGCCGTCATGCTGCCGCAGATGTCCGCGACGGCGCTGCTTCAGAAGGCGTCGCAGATGGGCTCCAGCTCGAGCGCGCCCGGCGGCGCGTCCGTGTTTGGGAGCCTCGTGGGCTCGTCTGCGCCGCCATCCACCGCGCACGGCCGAGCACCCATGCTCGACCAGAGCCAGATGCACCTGCAGAGCCTGATGAACTCGCTGGCCGCCGGCGGCATGTTCGGCGGCGGCGCCAATAGCGGCGGCATGATCGACCCAAGGATGTACGACATGGATCAAGATGTGAAGTTTGGCCAGGGCCGTGGCGGCGCAGAGATGACGCGCGACTTCCTTGGCGTCGGCGGCAGCGGCGGCGGCGTCATGAGGGGGATGCCGATGGCCAGAGGGGAGCCCCGTGATGGTGCCAGTGACATGAGCTCCTTGGAGGCCGAGATGAAGTCGGCCTCGTCGTCCTTCACCGGAGGCAGGATGCAATAAGCTTATGCTCGCATAGTGAGCGAGTATTAAGGAACCTGGCATGCCTGCAAACAAGGGTGTTGCTTGTGTACTGAATCCGTTACAACAGGTTGTTATAGTGTACACTGTACAATGCATGGGAGTGTAGTATAAGGTCGACTGCAATCCATGCAAGAAGGGACGAAGAGCAGGGTTTGAACTTTGAAGACATGCATGCATGCTGAGGAAGGGGCTTTCTTTGCTACTAATCCAAGAGGTTAGCTAGATCGAGTAGAACCGTGAGATGATCTAATTGGTGCATGCTTGGTGGTGGTAATTCATGCCTCAAATGTTTTGTTGTTTTCTCTATATGTAATTGGGTTAATTATACTGGAGGAGATAGTATATTTAGCAATAATGTTGTAGCTAGCTCGGAGATATTATTGGCTTGTTGGGGATGATAAGATTCATGCCTCCCAACTGTTTTCTATTTGTTGTTTTTTCTTCTGCAGCGCTGCTTACAGTACCCTTTAATTTGGAGCATAAACATTTATCTTGCTTCTTACAAGACAGTCAATAATCACATCTTAGCCATGTGGACATATAGTATTATTCTCTTTTTAGGGAAGACATAGAGTATTGTTTACATATATACATGTTTTTAGGGCAGTCTCAATCCTCCAACTTGGATGGTTTCCATAGCATTAGTTGTATTGTCACATAGAATATTTAGCTTATGTGGCACTATATTAAATGAGAGAGAACGGGAGAGCAAGAAATTGGGCCTATGCACTAGATATTGTTAAATTTTGCATTGAGAGAAGATGATGTCTTCATACTTGATGAGGAACAAATATGATTAATTGAGAGGAGAGATGATGAATTTATCAAGAACCCACTCTAAGAGCAATAATGGGTTGTAGAGTGTAATTTCTAAAGTGATGTCTTGAATATGTGGCGGTATAGACACTACCTCTTGACACTATGGGTTGGGACTGGCCTCGTTGTGTACCGGGAAAGAAGGCAAGAAAAATTAATTAGCCGCTTACCTGTTATTAGTAAATTGTTATATTGAGATTTTTATATATCTAGTAGCACTGATGCATGCTATAGTTATATGTACACATGTCATTGATAAATTTGGGACCCACGTATAATCAATTTTGTTTGTCTTGGTCTCTCTCATTTGTTAATGTCCCAACATATATAATACTTATTTACATACTTTCTAGTAGCAAATTACTCTTTTGTTTTTTTATTCGATAATTTTAGAGTCCCCCTTTGCATTGTATACATTCACATATGGTAAGTTTGGCATTTACATCGTTGAAACCTTAGCTTCATGTGTACATGTATACCCAAGTTAGTTTTCTATATTAAAAAGTGCATAATTAAAATTATGTATTGCGTCACTTTTGGATTTTTGTAATAATATGGCGAGAATGTGGGAGAGATTAGATGTAAATTTAGGTGTACTTTAGGTGGTAATTTAGATTTGTTTGCACTGCTTGCTACCTAGCCGCTGTTCTCTACCAGTTGCTGATCGATTGTGTGAATTATGAATCCAGTTAGGCCGTTAGGGCCTAGGGGCCATGCATCATATGCACCCTGCACTTGTAAGATTTATCGCATTAATTGCAGGCATATATGAACCAACCACCGTACTGATGGCGCCGTGTTATGCACGGTACGGTGCACATAGATATGTGTAGGCATGTTGATGATAGGGACAATTCCTTGTGGCGGCCGGCCGGCAAAGGCCAAAGGGATATGGCCTTGCAGGGGTCGTTCTCAGCTCCCGGTTGGCCGGTTGGTAGGGCTGAGCTTTCGCCAGGGGTATATTATGCTTTTGATGCGTTATCAGGGCAACGTTATGCACCCCACATGTGTTCGTTAGTTCTCGGCGCAGCAGAACGTTCGACGCCGTCGTGGAAAAGCAGCTGCGGCTCGAGACGCTTTCGTCAACACTCAACAGTGTCCTCCGAAATGGCGAAATCTATGCCTGCACGGCTGCACGCAAGAATGTAATGACATTCAGATTCTCAGATGGCGATGTCACGACGACGCTGGCTCGTCACCCGGCTAGCAGCAGTAGGAGACCAGGAACTACTGGCAACGACACTTGTTAGTGCTCTATATATTTTTTTTTGAATAAATGTTAGTGCTATATATCTCCTTTACACACACATATAGATACATGTATATATCTCGGGAAGGAACAGGTGGAGGGGAACGATGTGGTCTGTTTGTCCGTAGCGTTCTCGGTGCCGTGCGGCGCGCGAACCCTCGGCCACCGCCCACTGCACCAGGCGTGTATGGTGACAACACATCGGTCGCGCGCCTCGCGGAATCGCGGTCACGGGTGCGAGACTGCTAGCTACCTCTTGCTTGGCCCGGGCCGGGGGCCCCGGCCGGGGCATCCGACGTGTGATTCTGGGCTCGGCTCTCGGCCTGACGCGTCCCGGGCGACTACGCGCTCCTGCGGCTGCAATCATGATTCATGGCGCAGCGCAAAGCGCCCGGGGCTGCTGCGCGACGATCCTGTTGGCTGTTGCTATGCGTCTTCAATTTCTCATAGTGGAATGGCATATGTGTCTTCTGTGTTCACCAATTCACGCAGTTGCAGATGTTCGGAATAAGCACGCCGTGGTGCGTTCCTAGTGTGCGTGTGTGTCCGAGTTGCTAGGATAGGTAGGTAGTTCGCGAGTGTGTTTGTGAACGTGTCTGTGTCGCCATGGCTGTGTGCCAGTGCCTCTCTGCAGGTCGGCCGCGCCGCGGTAAGGTCGGGTCAAGGCCGGCGCGTGTGCGGAGGATTGCTTCGCTGTTGCTGCGCCTTCTAGATCGTACGTGGAGTCGTTGGGTGAGTGGTGTGCGTGGCACAGGTCGTGCGGGAGGAGGCCGCCAATGTCCGGAACGAGCGAACGGCTACCGAGGCACCGAGCGTGGTGCAGCGGTCACGGTGGAGGAAAGCTCCCCGGCCTATAAGAAGCTCCTGCTCCCCGGCCTATAAGAAGCTCTTGTGCTCCCCATGTAAACTTCGCCGGTTCCATTTTAGTACGAAGAAAGTCAAGATACTTGAGCTATTGGCTCCACGACGTTCGCCAGGAATTTCTACTGTTCATCTTCCACCTTCGTCCGCGAGCGTGTTTGCGAGCTGTAGAGGACGAGGCGAGATGCGAGCACCGGGAACGCGTGTCCCCGCTTGAATTCCAACAGCAGACTCGCACATAAAAAGTACCGTTGCCCTGCGACTGGTGGGATGCATTCAGAGCAGCGCCGGTGCTGTGCTCTTGGTAGGGGCCTGTGTATAAGCAGAGGAACGTACAGCAGCATCCCTGCCTGCACGTATAGCACGCCTACATGAAGGCAGCTAGCAGGAGAAAAAGACTATGGCCTCGCCGGCTTTATTTTATTTCAATGGACTTCCTTAAACATTTGGCTTCATATCATATGGTGGCTCAAGGGTAGCCAAGCTATATCGTTCATCGTAGCGGCTTCGGCCGTCATGACTCATGAGGATACACCGTCTGCCGGCGTTGTGTGCACGGCCGGAGACCCGGAGCTTAATTCAAACAGCAGAACAGGGAAAGCAGCATAGCCGCGAATCTTCTCATTGGTTTCAAATATTTCTAATCAACTGAATGGCTTTAAAAAGAAATTTCTCTAGAATAACTCGTGAAACTGGATTGGAAGTGGAATAATTTTCTCTTGTGGTTTTTCTCACCACAAGAAAACTTCAAACATCCTCTTGCTTTCTGCGACAAAACTTGCATCCTTTATAAGGTTAAAACGAACTGAAAAAATATTTTAAAAAAACTGAAAAGATACTGTACCATTTTTCTCAATTCTCAACATCGAGTGAGGCCCATCTTGGTGGCTGCCAATAATCAGGAGTGCAGCAACATCGAGTGAGGCCCCTCTTTCTTGCTTGGCGGCTGCCAGCAAGCAAGCCCGCCGGGTCACTCTAGCCTAGCCCAGCCCAGCACGTTTAAAGGCTGCACCAGCACGGATCTTGGGGCTCACACTGCCTGCTTTTTCCCGAGAGCTGAAAGGTGGATAAGTATTAATTAATATTAAAACTATAAATGATTCAATCCTTTTGACCTTTATGTATTGGAGGAGTTCGGTTTTCCTCCCTGCTGTTTAAAACCGGACATTCGAGACCCCTCATCTTCCAAACCCGTGTGTTTTTCCCTCCCTCAGCTGTTTTACTGGCGTGAGACCCACTCATCATTCTCTCCCTCTTTTTACCCTTCCCACCAGCCCCTTCCCACCCATTCCCCCTGAGAGACATGGGTACCCTGGGTCCCCACCGACCAGTGTCCCAGAGGTCCCTGCCAAGTGGACCCGACATGCCAGAAGCCCCGCCGACCTGCAAGTAGGCCCAAAGACTTTATCCAAAGACCCGACGACCTCGGACGACCCCGGGCGACCTTATCCAAATCTCGGAGGATCCGCGGTACTTGGAGTGCAAGTCAAGTCATCAGGACGCGGCTTGGTGCCGCCAGTTAGGCCGGATATCTCGGGATATCCGTTGTAATCCTTAGAGATAAACTTTCCAATTGTAACCGACCTAGACTCGGCTCCTCAACCCTCAGAAACCCGAGTCCGTCGGCCAATATAAGGCGGCCTAGGTGCACCGTTCGAGGGGAACCCGTATTCTCGCCCACCCGCAATACAACCACCAAATTGGACGTAGGGTTTTACTCTCCGGAGGCCTGAACTAGTATAAACCCCTGTGTCCCCGTGTTCTTCGCCTACTTGCCATGTTCCGAGTTCATAACGTGGACTACCACCTACGCTCTTAGTTCCTGATCTCCCCATTAACCTACAAACCGCTCGGGTAGCCCCCTTCAGATCTGTCTAGGTCTCAACCCCTGACAGTTGGCGTGCTAGGTAGGGGCGATCGGGAGCTCGCTGTGCAGCATGGTGGCCCGATCTGGTGTCGTCTTCCCGGCAAGCATGGCGGCCATCCTCGCCAACCTCGTGGAGATCTGCTTCAGCTCCTTCACGGCGACCTTCCATGTTCCGGCAGTAGCAGCTTCTCCAGCGGCCACGGAGCAGGTCGCGGCGGCGCCTGTCGCCACCCCTGTTTTCGATCTAGCGTCGGAGGCCCACCCGCTCAAACCCTACGACCTTGTTCAGGGGATGGAGCGCGTCATCAGCATGACGGAGGAAACCCTCCAGATCTGCGAGCGAGCTCAACGCTCGGCGAAGCTGGCGCTGCACCACAACACCTTCCCCTTCGGTCTACGATCATCGACCGATGTCCGTCTCGGCCTGATGTTCAAGCCTTCCCAGATCCAATCTGGGCGGCGGCCCTCTGGCGACCTAAAGCCGGTCTCTGGTGCCCGGCGCGACCCTCTCGATGTGCCTTGCACCTACCATAAGGGTGCGAGGCATACTCTCCGCGGATGTCGCCTACGGAAAAGAATTGACCAAGGGCAGCCCCGCTGCGCAACAAGAACTCCCCAGTCCTCGGATTGTGGCGAGTTTCAGAAGGTCCGGGTCCGTGTCTCCCCCAATGATTTGGACGTCGTCTTCCGTCAGGTGCTCGTAATCTCAGAAAACGAGCCACCACGTCACGGCGTGACGGATTCCGAGGAGGCGGCGCATATCCAAGGAAACACCCTACGTGTCCAGCGACATGAAGAAGAACAGCGTCACGCAGTCCCCTCTTGCGCTCGAGACCTTCGCCTCGAGTTCGAGCAGGCAGGGATCCCAACAGTCAACAGCCCCCAGGCCAACCTGGGTGCTGCCATGGCACGTCTCCAGCAAGCTGAGCTGTCACCTGAGGCCGAGGCGGCCATCGCCTACCTTCAGGTCGCCACGGCCCTGGTAGAAGAAAAGAGTATGGCCTCCAAGTCTGCCGCATCTTCGTCGACGCACCATTCGCGCAGTTGGTCCCAGCGACCTCGGCGCAACAATCTTCCACCCATCATGGAGGAGATCGATCAGCACAACCCCGAGCAGCCTAACCGCCAGGCTAACGGCGCCAACGGTGGCGACCTCCGCGTTAACCTCGACAACAACAAGCGCAACCGTGACGCCCGCGTCGTCCTCGACCAATGCCACCACGAGCGTGAGGAGCGGGAACTGCGTCATCGAGCGGAGTACGACCGCGAGTATGGTGCCCCTGGCGCCGTCCATCGCATCATGGAGCGCGAGGAGTGCGACCGCCATGATGTCGAGAACCGGTGACGTGCTGTGTATGAAGAGGAGTATGGCAACCCGGAGGTCGCCCACGCCAATCGGGATCGCCAACCACGTTCCCACGTCATTGTCCTAGCGGGCAGCGTTCATTCTACTCCCAGGGGCACCACTCAAGCTAGAGGCGACGATGACGACATAGCCATCAGCCCATCACCGCCTTCCCCGCGCTGGCTCCTCGACTCAGATCGGTATCCTACCCCGACAACTTCAAGCCGGACATCCAGAAGTACGACAGGCGCTCCGACCCCAACATCTGGCTATCGACCTATTACGTCGCCGTCAAGGCGGCTGGCAGCAACTTCGACCACATGGTAGCCTACTTCCCACTGGTGATGGACGACACCTCGTCGCTCTAGCTCAACAACCTCCCAGCTGGCAGCATCAGCTCCTGGGCTGACCTGTCCCAGGTTTTCACCTCCAACTTCCAGGCGACCTACAATCGCCCTGGAACCGCCTTCAACCTTGGGAGGATCGTCATGAAGCCTAAGGAGCGGCTCCGTGACTACACCAACTGGTTCTTCAAGAACCGCAACACCTGCGTTGGCGTCAGAGACGACCAGATCGTCGAGAGCTACAAGAAGGGCATCAAGGATCGCAAGATCTTTGAGAAGGTCCACGAGTCTGGCACCACCACCATCGCTACCCTCATGGAGGTCGTCAACAAGCTCATTGACACTGACGAGGCGATGGTGAACCAGTTCGACGTCGACGCTGGGTGTGATGCTGGCACATCCGGCACGGCAACAGCAGGGGACTCCGGTTCCAAAATACGCAAGCGACCTTCCGAGGTGCTCGCGGCTGAGGGGCGTCGACCATCGATGTTCAACCAGGCCGAGTTCGACGTAGCACTCGACAGCATCTGCGAGTTCCATGAGAGGTCCAATCATACCCTTAGTGAGTGCTCGCAGTTCAAGAAGGCCTTCAGCACCCCTGAGGACACCAAGCGACCAAGGAAAGATGGCGACCGACCTGCTTCGTGCCGCTACAACAACTACCGCCACTACGACCGACAGGATCGGCGCAACAATCGTGACGACTGAGACCGCCGCAACGACCGTCGTGATGATCGCCGCGACAACCGCCGTGACGACCCACACCCCAAAGGTCGCCACGACGAGCGCGACCTACCACCTCCTCCTCCGACAGGCAACCCCAACGAGCCCTTTCAGCCACTTACCGAACGATCAACATGATCGTCGGAGGTCTCCAAGCCCACGTGAGCAGAAGGCGCTACCACAAGGATAAGCGCGAGGTTCACCTCATCCACACCCAGCCGACGCAGCCTCTGCGTTGGTCCGAGCAACCGATCACGTTCTCCAGGGCAGATCACTAGGTCCACATCCCAAACCCTGGGTCCTACCCGCTCGTCGTCGAGCCTACGGTGGAGGGGGCCCTGCTTTCCTAGACCCTCATCGATGGGGGGAGCGGGCTCAACATTATCTTCGTCGAGACGTTGAAGAAGATGAAGTTCGACTTCAACAAGCTCACGGCGTGCGACAAGCCATTCTACGACATCGTCCCTATGAAAGCGGCCTACCCCCTGGCTCGGGTCTCCCTCCCCGTCACCTTCGGCACGAAGGACAACTTCCGCACGGAGTATCTCAACTTCGAGGTCATCGACTTCAAATCCTCCTACCATGCGATCCTAGGTCGTCCGATGCTGCCCAGATTCATGGCCATCCCGCATTACACCTAGTTGGTGTTGAAGATGCCTGCACCGAACGGGGTCCTCTCCATCTACGGCGACCTCATGGTCTTCTTCAAGTGCGACTCTGAGGCCCTCGACATCGCCGTGACCTCTGCCTGTGTCGACGCCTCTACAGTCTTGGTTGCTGAGTCCAAGAAGGTCGCTCTGAGCGACCTGACCATCCCGGAGCAGCAGTGCTCCGACACTGCTCTGGACGCCATGCCATCGATGAAGAGAGTTCGCCTCGGCCTGCCCGACGCGGAGAAGACGGTGGTCATCGGCGACAACCTCGGGGAGAAATAGGAACTCACGCTCACCAGTTTCCTCCCGGATAACGTGAATATATTCGCATGGAGTCAATCGGATATGCCGGGTGTCCCCAGGGAGCTGGCTGAGCAATCCTTGGATGTAAGCAAGACGGCCAAGCCTGTCAAGCAGAAGCTGCGCCGTTTTGCGAAAGATCGCAAGAAGGTCATTAGGGTAGAGATAATAAAGCTCCTAGTTGCCGGATTCATCTGTGAATGTAAAAACCCGATTTGGCTCGCCAACCCGGTCCTTGTACCCAAGAAAACCGGTCAATGCAGAATGTGTATCGACTACACCGGTCTCAATAGGCACTGCCCTAAAGACCCCTTTCCTCTTCCTCGCATCGACCAAGTCGTGGACTCCACGGCCGAAAGCGTCCTATTATGCTTCCTCGACTGCTACTCAGGGTATCACCAGGTAGCCCTGAAGGTCTCTGACCAGGACAAGACAGCATTCATAACACTGACGACATCTACTGCTACACGACCATGACTTTCGGTTTCAAAAACGCCGGCGTGACCTACCAGAAGGCCATCCAGAAGTGTCTGGAGTCACAGATCGGCGACAACGTGGAAGCCTACGTCGACGATGTGGTCGTCAAGACCACCGTGGAGGATAAGCTCATAGTTGACCTCGTCCAGACCTTCGCCAACCTCCACCACTGTCGCTGGAAACTCAATCCAGAGAAGTGCGTCTTCGGTGTCCCGTACGGCAAGCTCTTAGGCTTCATGGTCAGCCACCGGGGCATCGAGGCGAATCCCACCAAGGTGGATGCCATCCGCAGGATGAAGTGACCTACTGGGAAGAAAGACGTCATGAAGCTCACCAGCATGATGGCAGCCCTAGGTCGATTTATCAGCAAGCTGCTGAAGAAGGCGGATAAGTTCTTCTGGACAGAAGAGGCTCACCAGGCCCTGGAAAAGCTCAAGGCTTTCCTTACGTCGCCTCCGGTATGGTGCCCCCGGCACCAAAGGAAACGTTGCTGCTCTACATCTCCACGATCACCCAGGTGGTAAGCTCGGTTCTAGCGGCAGAGCGACCTGAAGAAGGCCAGGCTTACCCAATCCAGCGACCTGTCTACTACGTTAGCGAGGTCTTGTCAGATAGCAAGACTAGATACTCACAGCCGCAGAAGATGCTCTACGCCCTCCTCGTCACCTCGCGCAAGCTCCGGCACTACTTCCAGGCGCACAAGATCAAGGTTGTCTCTGCCTTCCCTCTCGGTGAGATTCTGCGTAGCCGCGACACCACTAGACATATCATCAAGTGGTCCATCGAGCTAGGCGAGTTCGACCTCGAGTTCTGCCCAAGGCAGGCCATCAAGTCCCAGGTCATCGCTGACTTCATCTCTGAGTGGACAGAGATCCAGCAGCCTCCACCATTGGAGAAGCCAGAACATTGGACGATGTACTTCGATGGTTCTCTGAACCTCGAAGGAGCAGGAGCAGGCGTGCTCTTAATCTCCCCCAAGGGCGATCAGTTGAAGTACGTCCTGCAGATCCACTACAAAGCGTCTAACATTGGCGTCGAGTACGAAGCCCTCATCCATGGGCTGCGCACCGCCGTCTCCGTAGGGGTCAAGCGCCTCCTAGCGTACGGCGACTCCAAGGTCGTCATCGACCAAGTCAACAAGGCTTGCGAGACCAAGAAGGACACGATAGATGCCTACTGTGCTGAGGTGCGCAAGCTCGAAGGTCACTTCGAGGGGATCAAGTTCCATCACGTCTGTCGCGACAATAACATAGCAGCTGACGTCCTCTCCAAGCTAGGTTCCAAGCGCGTGCTGGTTCCGGCCGGTGTGTTTGTACAAGACCTACGCAAGCCTACCATCAAAATCCTCTCCGACCCAGAGCCACCAGCCGACGACACGACCCCGCCAGGCGACCGCGATGTCCTCATGGCTGAGGCCAATGATGATTGGCGCCCTGACATCCTCGCCTTTATCCTCAAGCACCGGGTTCCTGAGGAGAAGGCAAAGCGCGAGAAGGTCACGAGGCATAGTGCCAACTACGTCGTCATAGGGACAGAACTCTACTGGAGGTCTGCCTCCAATGGTGTGCTAACGAAGTGCATCTTACGATCTGAGGGCCTCAGGCTCTTAGCGGAAATCCACGGCCGCGAGTGTGGCAACCATGCCACTTCCGCCAACCTGGTGGGGAAAGCCTTCAAGTCAGGCTTCTACTGGCCCACCGCTTTGGCCGATGCTCAGGACCTTGTCCGGCGAGGCAAGGGGTGCCAGTTCTTCGCCAAGCAGCAGCACATGTCGGCTCAGGCCCTGCGGACTATCCCTCCGTCCTGGCCCTTCGCAGTGTGGGGTCTCGACTCGGTGGGACCTTTCAGGACCGCTCCAGGAGGCTACAAGCATATCATTGTTGTTGTGGACAAGTTCACCAAATGGATAGAGGTCAGTCCTGTATCCAGTGTAATGTCGAAGGAGGCGGCCAAGTTCATCGAGGAGATCACTCATCGTTTTGGGGTCCCCAACAGGATCGTCACCGACCTTGGCACAACCTTCACAGTGGCTGACTTCTGGGACTTCTGCCAAGACAGCCTCATCAATGTCTACTACTCTTCGGTGGCGCACCCACGGTGCAACAGCCAGGTTGAACGTGCCAACGACATGGTGCTACAGGCCATCAAAGACCGCATCTTCAACGACACGTCGCCCTACGCTACCAGGTGGCTGGCAGAGCTCCCCCATGTCATGTGGGGCCTCTGGACTCAAGTCAGCTCGGCCACAGGATACTCTCTGTTCTTCCATGTATATGGGTCAGAGGCCATCCTCCCCACCGACGTTGCCTTCAGGGCTCCTCGTATCCAGCATTACGACAAGGGCGAAGCAGAGCAAACGCACAAGGTCGACCTCGACAGCCTCGAAGAACATCGTGTGGCTGTGCTCATGCACCACACCCGCCACGAGCACCAGTTACATCGCTACCACGACCGCAACGTGTGGGAACGTTCCTTCAACGTCGGCGACCTGCTCCTGCGGCGGATTCAGAACACCAAGGACATGCACAAGCTTGCGGTGTCTTGGGAAGGCCCCTTCATAGTCAAGGAGGTCATTGGACCGGTGACCTATCGCCTCCAGTGCTGATGGCCAGGGCATCCCGAACCACTGGAACATTGAGCACTTACGTCGCTTCTACCCTTAGGAGCCTTGTACGAAAATAAAAAACTATGTACTCTACCCTCTTGTAATTCATAATCAATAAAGATAAGATTCCCTTTCGGCAGGCTTCTAGTCGACCTACATCTGGGTCTCTTTTTACTTTCTGTTCATCCCTCCCCCTTTGACACGCTCAGGGGCTTGGTTTAAAGCTGGGCCCGACATGCTCAGGGGCTTAGCTTTGCCAATCTAAGGGTCTTATGACCTGAGGGGTTTTTACCTTTTCTTTCTTAAATCATTTTCCCTTACCACAGCTCTTATGCTTATTATGCGCATTCTTAAGTCATGTGGTTGTGAGACCTTGGGTCCAAGGCCACCCTCCGCGCGCCGGTTGCACCTAAGCCTCCACACTGAGCCGTGCAGTCGGTAAGTCGTTCCTCCACTGAGTTGGGTTAGCGGAAGGGACACATTTTGCAACTTCATTGCTCATGAGTTCTCATAACAGGTGTCTTTACCAAATAAGGGGTTATGCTCTTTAATTAAAAGGAACATGTCATTCAGTTTATGTACATAGTCCAAAGGGTCCACGCCCTCATTTACATCGACAGTTTAACACATCCCTGAACTACATTTTCAGAGGTCGACCTTCTTGATGATCTCCCCCACGGCGGCCTGGATGTCTTCGGCCTTCACCAGCTTCGACAGGTCGACATCCTCTGCAAACTTTCGCAGGTCGAACGTCGGCTCATGGAACTTCACCGTAGCTAAAGCTGCGGCCACGGCGAGCTTGCTGGTATCCAGCACCAACGTCTTCATCCGGCCTTCCGCCTTGTCCAGACGGGCAACCAGCTCCTTGGGCTCTACCCTCTCCTCCTGAGGGACATAAATGTCCATCAGGTACTCAGCGGCCTCCTTGAGGTCGCCCAACTGCTTCTCAAGATCTGCAATCATCGCCTGCTGGTCAATGATGGTCTGTATGGCCCGGGAGAGATCGATCTCCAGGTCTCGACATACACCATGCTCATATGCGGCTTTTCAGGAAAGATAATACTCACTGTCTTGGACCTCCTTGGTCTTTTCTTTGAGGTTCTTCACTTGGTCCTTGGACTCCTTGAATTGCTTCTCCAAGGCATCCTCCTTCTTCTTGGCATCTGGAAACATCAAAATCAAGGTCAGCATGTGCCCACAACCTCCGGAAATCAAGGTCGGAGTAAGTCCAGGCATACCATCTACGATGATCCTGAGATCCTTCTCGACGTCTTCCGCCTTCTTCTCGGCGGCTGCTAGCTCCTTCTTAAGGGCGGCCACCTCCTTCTCCACCTGCTTGGCCAGGGCGTCCTTGATATGTTGGATCTTCTTCGCGGCCTCGACCTTGGCTTGCAGCATGGCCTCGCGAGCTGCAGTAACTGCCATGTGCGCCTTGGCACCTTCTTTCACCAGGTTCGCCCAGGCCTGTGCTCGCTCGGCGAGAGACTACATCAAACAAAGTCAGCTCCACATGTCACCAGAACAACCAAAAAGTAGCAGCTTCCTTGGAAGAAAGGACTTACTGAGAGTGTCTGCGCAATCGTCTGCTGCGCCGCCTTGTACTCCTCCATGTCGCGGCGGCCAGCGTCGATGTCGTCTACCCATGGGGTCCCGGCATAGAGGCACCTTTCATCCTCATTCCCTTCGCCAGGTCCGCTCCCTTCTCCAACCTGCACCTCCCGCATCGGCAGCGGGTCAGTCACGAGCGGATCCTGCTGAGGCCCTTCGACCTGCTGTGTACCACTGAATGCGACCTTCGTCGCTGCCGACGTTGTTGTCTTCGCAAGCCCAGGAGTCTGGCTCGAGACATCCCCCGCTGACGCTGCCGGTGACTGCTCCACCGGCACCTTCGTCACCTTGTGGCCAAAGGCCTCCTGGCCTGCGGCATTCTTGCCGCTTTGCGAGGTAGCAGGGGTCGACCTAACAAAAAGCAAAGTCTATCAACAACGATGCATATAAGACGTGCAAAGCTAAACATGAGTGGGTAAAGTTTGTCGACTTACTTGCTACCAAGTTTCAAACCGAGCTTTATTGTCTTGGGTGGAGCTTTCATCACCCTCTTCTGCGACCTTACGTCGCTTGCCCCCCTGGCGCCTGGCTTTGGGAGTTCCATCTCCATGACCTTGAGGAGCTTCTCCTTCCCCTGCTCGGCCGGCATGCTGGGCGACCTTGCGTCATCGTCCTCACCGGCGTTCATCTCAGCCTCAGCACTGGCTGTCGTCGTCTCCGTCGACGCGGTGGCGCCCTTCCTCTTCCTATTCTTCTTCTCCGCCGCCTGGGTGGCGAAGATCACTACGGCGGCCTTGGATGCCGGCATCTTGCCAGCAACCTGACGCGTACGCCGCATCGACGGCGCGACAGTCTCCACTACCTTCCCCGTGGCGGGATCTTCGTCGTCACTACTCTCCACCGTCGAGTCGGAGAGGTAGTTGTTGATGAGGTGCTCTGGAGACGCCTCGATGTCCTTCGCAGCCCTGACCTTAAAGCTTTGCTTGTCCTCATTGGGCAGCAGGGCTGGGCACCAGTATACACCCTCACGACCCTGCATTAGAAGACCTTCGTCACAATCATTGAATATCCAAGTACATGAACAACGACTAAGGTTGATTGGATAGAGGACGACTTACGACTTCGGTGGGGTGCTTCAGGCTGTGCACATTGGGGCATGTTTGGTTGCGAATCCGCCCGGTGAATAGGTCCTTCACCCAGTTCACCATCTCCTCTTTGGAGACCTTACGCTGCGCCACTCAGGTGGGGTCGGTCTGGCCCTAGTACTCGTAAGTCGGGTGCACCCGATCTGGGATCGGTTGCAGGAGCCGCCGGCTGAAGCTGATCGCCACTGCGCCCCCTGTCAGCCCCTCCGCCTTTAGCCTCGCTAGATCCTCCAGCAGCGGCTTGATGGCGTCGTTCTCCCGCGACGTCAGTTGGTTGATCCATTCCAGTACCGGGACCGGCGCGTACCCCAACCTTGTAGGTAGTAACGGCTTTGGGTTGTCGATGTAGAACCAACCCTGTCTCCAGCCCGTGGTGTTGTCCGGCAGCACCATGTCGATGTAGATCAGCTTCATGTAGCGGCGGAGCATGAAGCCGACGCTCCCCATGACCTCATACTTCCCCGTCTTCTTCAGCTCAAAGAAGTACCGCCACAGGTGGAAGTATGGTAGTATCCCCAAGTACGCCTCGCAGAGGTGAATGAAGGACGAAATGGTGGTAATGGCGTTGGGGACGAGGTGTACCAAATCTATCCGGTAGTAGTGGAGGAGCCCGCGGAAGAAGTCGCCTATGGGGACTCCGAATCCGCGCTCGATGTGCGAGACGAAGGTGACGGTCTCGCCGGTCCCCTCGGTGGGGAAGGCCTCGCCGGTCACCACCTTCCAGCCCACCTCCTCCTGGGCTTCAGCAGTCCACGGGCCACCAGACCATGGAGCTGCTCCTCCGTCACCGTCGAGGGCTCCCAGACGTCCTCCGGCTGCGGTGTAAGCTCGGGAGCCATCTCTTCTTCTTGCACGCCGGTGGATCTAGCTCTATGCACTACGAGGGACTTCACGCGCATGCAGCAGCGTACGACGCGGCGGATCTAAGCGTGGCGGCGCCGGTGGATTTGCGCGGAATGCTTTTGCGACAGTAGCAAAACCCTAAATCAGGGAGGAAATGGAAGCGAGTGAGGTCCTCGGCCCTTCACTCAGCCTTTTATAGATGGGCTCTAGCGGTGCTGCGGGCCACCGCGCCCAATGTCTCTTCATTTCTGCGGGATTTTCGGCGACCCAACGGATCTCTTTCCAACGGCCCTTTCGGCCTAACGGTCACAGGCAGTAACGGCTTGCGCCGTGCGGGGATCTATGCCTGTTGGTTCCATGGTCAACAGCCTAGCGTCCATGGACCCGTTATGCCCTACATTAAGCCCCCTACTATACTACGACAGATATCTGCTTAAAGGTCTCCTGACCGATTGACGACCTTTGGGTCTATCACATCACCTCCGTGAGGTCAATGAGGCCCTACTGCCTCCTAGGTCGCCTCGACCTACAACAGCAAGTATATACCAACGGCTCCATGCTTAAAGGCCCTGCTGCCCGTTGGCAACCTCCTGGTCATAACTACAGCTCCTTGAGGTTGCTAAGGTCCTGCTGCCTTCTAGGTCGCCTAGACCTCAAATTCTCAGGTTGACACCCTGTGTTGTGCCACTGCACAGCAGCCATGTCGATTCAGGTCGACACGGGCTATTTGTCGCTCCTTAAGGCCTCCCGAAGGTCGGCGTGCTAACATAGCCCTGCTGGGACCTTGGTAGCCATACCATTGCCGCTTGGGCGCGTCTACATCTACTTGGGAAATACCATTTGTCATACAAATGCATAAATAAAGTTTCATAAGCTACAAGAACTTTGGCCCTTGGCCAATTACAAGATACAAAGACATCAATGGCCCTGAGCTACCCTATATAATGTTTGCGATGCAGTCTACACTAATAACACGCATCGCAAGTTTTCTTCTAGCTTCTGGACCTGGTTGCCGCTGTAGAGGCAGCTGGCACACAGCCTCCTCTACTCGCGCTCCAGCAGGTTTCCTGTGGTGTCCAGCATAACCTCTGGCCTCTCCTGGTGGAGCACGGTGGCCACCAGCATCACCTCGGGCTTCTGCGTCTGAGGCCCGTCGACGCCAGCATTGCCCCCCGCAGCACCTGGATTCCTCGATGGGCGCGGGAGAAACGACTGATAGAGTTCTCCAGGCTTCACAAGCATTCTTCTAGCTCCGAGCATGAACGACACTAGTTCTATGCTCTGGTGAACGGACGCAAGTCCAAGGAATGGAGAAATTACTACACAGCTTCGCCATGGCTTTTACAAGCAGCTTGGGTGTTTTGCCCAATGGTGTGGGCACCTATTTATACCCGCAACAACTCGGCCTCCAATCTTATCCGTAACCCAGCTTGCGTGGCGTCCTTATCCTCAAGGTTACTATTCCTACGTGAAGCACGAGGTCACTGTTCACCTGTGGGGAGTGTTGGCGTGCCTTTCCCCTACCTGACTGCATCCTAGTGCTTTTTGTCCCTTGCGAGTGGACAGCAGCTTGTGCCTTACGTGGGAGCAGGCCCGTGATCATACAGTGTGCTTGTGACTCAAGTTATGATAGCTTTTGGTGTTTGGCGTCTTCCTCAAGATTCTCGGTGTTTTGGCCTAATGGCTCAGTTTGTCAGAGCATCATGCTGATAAAGCAGAGGCTGTAGGTTCTCCTTTTCTTCCTCTTTTTTGAAGCATCAAACCGGCCATTCTGGTCGCTTTACTGCTCGGGGGCTACTCTACGAGTGCGTCTTACGATGCCCTCTTGCTTCTACGTCGCATCGACTTACTGGAAGCCTGCTTCCATTACTCCTCTGCTCGACCTACCTACGGTTGGCGTTGCGGCCTTTCTAAAGGTCGCGGGAGTTACTTTGTGTCACCTGATCCAGGTCAGGTCGGTGGTTCTTCAAGATCGGCGTCTCGCCTTCACTTCGACCTTCTGGATTCATATTCCAGGAGCTCGATGTTTGACTTTGTGCGCGTATTAGAGGGGTTTTTTTCTTCTTTGGATCCCCGTGCACCCTACACGAGCTTGACGGCACCATGTCTTCGCCAAGTTTCGACATGACCTCGTCTCGGCCGCTATGCCAACACGTCGATCGGGGCTTGAGAGACAAGGGTACCCCTGGGTCCCCACCGACCAGTGTCCTAGAGGTCCCTTTCAAGTGGACCCGACCTGCCAGAAGCCCCGCCGACCTGCAAGTGCACCCAAAGACCTTGTCCACAGACTTGATGACCTCGGACGACCCCGAGCGACCTTATCCAGATCCCGGAGGATCCGCGGTAGTTGGAGTGCAAGTCAAGTCATCAGGACGCGGCTTGGCGCCGCTAGTTAGGCCGAATATCTCGGGATATCCGTTGTAATCCTTAGAGATAAACTTTCCAATTGTAACCGACCTAGACTCGGCTCCTCAACCCTCGGAAACCCTAGTCCGCCGGCCAATATAAGGCGGCCTAGGTGCACCGTTCGAGGGGAACCTGCATTCTCGCCCACTCGCAATACAACTACCAAACTAGACGTAGGGTTTTACTCTCCGGAAGCCTGAACCAGTATAAACACCTGTGTCCCTGTGTTCTTCGTCTACTTGCCGTGTTCTGAGTTCATCACGTGAACTACCACCTATGCTCTTAGTTCCTGATCTCCCCATTAACCTACAAACCGCTCGGGTAGCCCCCTTGCGGCTCTGTCCAGGTCTCAACCCCTGACACCCCCTCTCTCTCCCACCCAGCCACCTCGTTCCCGCTGCCAGCCGGCGGGCCTCGCAGCGCCCCTCGTCCCCAACACTGGTTGGCCAGCGGGCCTCGCAGCGGCGGACGAACGAGCGCAAGCAGGCGGCAGATCTTCCCTCCCAGGTGTTGTCTCCCTGCCGATGGCGAATCCGCGACCACAGGGGCGTGGGCAGAGCTCCCCTACCTGCGTTGTTGAAACACCCTAATTTTCCATCATTAAAATAATGTAAGCAACATGGTGTTTAGTTTTTGTTTTCTAGGAATAAATAAATTATCAAATAAATTTGGCTCTAAAATATTTAAATATCATTTTGAATAATTTTAGAGGTAATAAGTGCTTGTGCATCATATTTTGTTTGCATTGTTTATGTGTGATGGTGTGAAGTTTTAAAAGTTTTTAAAATGATTTGAAGATTTTGAAAAGGTTTGTAGTGTTTGAAGTTTGAAAAGGTTTTGAAAAGAGTTTATTTTGAAAGGGGTTTTAAAAGGTTTGAAAAAAAAGAAAACCTAAACCCCCCCAAACCTCTCTCCTCCCTTTCAGCCCACCCTGGCCCAGCCACTCGCGCGGCCCGGTTCTTTCCCGCCGGCCGACCGCCTCTTCCGGCCCAGCGCGCCCCGGCAGCCCGCTTCTCCCTCCCCCTCTCAGCTTTCACCGCCAGCCGGGCCCCGCCCGTCAGCTTCTTCCCCCTTCCTCCAGCCTCCCTCCTCTCCTCTGCTTTGCAAACGGCCGCGCCGGCCGGACGTTATCCCAGCTCTCCCGCCCCTCCTCGCCTTCAAGAGGGTCATCAAGGAGCAATTAAGCTCCAGTGCTTCTCCCTCCTTCAATTCCCCTTCGGTTTCCCCTAATCACGCGGCCCCTTAATCTCCATCAAAACCGCCGGCCGTCCCGTGGCCATCAATGGCAACCTCCGCTCTGGCAGCCGCTTCCCCCTCCCTCTCCCTCTTTATAAACTCGTGATCGAGCCCTGTCTCACCCTTTCCTTCCCCTTCCGCACTCGTACACGCCCCGCACCTCTCCTCCCTCGCGCACGCGCCGTCGCCGATCGACCTCCGCCGCCGCACCATCGCCGGCGTCCCCGAAGCCCCCGACGCCGGAGACCCCTCCTGGATCTTCCTCTCTTCTCCCTCGTCACGTGCGTCGTTGTCCGGAGTCCCGCCGCACCCGGAGCATCTTCTTCCCCGCCGACCGAGCCGCCGTCGCCGTCTTCCTTCCCCGGAGCGCCGCCCGAGATCGATCTCCCTCACCAACGTCTTCTCGTCACTGTTCTCTGCACGTGGAGCTCTGTGTTGTGGTGAGGAAGCTCGTCCCTCCTTTCTTTTGTCCGTAGCCGCGCCCATCCTTGCCACAGGAGCTCGCCGATCCTGTGTTCGCCGTTGCCGTCCGCCACGGCCGCCGTGGTGCCGCCACCGTTGCCCGCCGCCGCAGTTCGTCGTCGTCCGGCCCTCTTCACTCGGATCTCCCTTCGTTTGATGCGCAGGTGCACCGAGGAAAACACCCCGGCGCCCAGAAGCAGCAAACCGAGGCCGCAACCCCCTCCCCGGCGAGTGTCCGGCCTCCCGTCCGCCCCTCTTCGGCGCACGTCATCTCCGCCACCCCACCGCCGTCAACGAGCCCCTGGTGAGCTCCGCGCTGTCCTGCTCTTTCTCCCGGTTCAAACCCCGTCCCAAACCGTGCACCGTAGCTCGAGAATGCCATCTCCGGCGAGGTCTCCGGCGAAGCGCCGCCCGTCTCCGGCGTCTGCGCCGCCGCTCGTCACCTACACGCCACCAGAGCCGTCTGATCTCGCGTGGGCGGTCCAGATCAAAACAGGGTGTACCCCTTGGCTTCGGTCCACCGTAGACCAATGGACCTGGTCCACGGTCCCGTCAGCCACTCGCCCAATCAGAGCTCGCCACGTGGTGCTCAGTCAGTAGATCCATCCCGTCAGCCGCAGCTTTGCACAAAACCCCCTGCAGTTTTGAATATCACAAAAGAGCCCTTCCACCTCCAAAGATCCTTACAGTTTAGTCCTGGTTTTCACAGTTAAGCCCCTAGACTTCTTAGTTTTTCCCACCAGAGGTCTAATCTTGTCTTTTTGCGCTATAGACCTTCGGTTTATACGCATAATTATGTTTTAGGTCCCTGGTTTCTTGCAGTTAGGTCCCTGGAAGCCCTGTTTCTTCACAGAAAAGCCCCTGAACCTTGTTTTCGCCGTATCTTTTGCGTTTTAGCTCCGTTTCCACCGTTTCAAGTTGCGTTAGGTTCATATCAACTCAAACTACGTGATAGGACCAATGTTGACCATGTTCTATGTTTTATAATTTATTTAAATATTTAATATGATTAAATCCTTATACACATATTTTTCTAATTAAAATCTAATTAGAGTTCAACACGTGTTTTCATAAGAAAGTAAATATGATTAATATTAATTAAATATTTCTTTCAATTAAAAGTTAATTAGATGTATACCTCGGTTTTTATAATCAAACTTAAATTGATTAATGATTATGCAATTTGCTTTCTAAATAAAAGAAACATAGGTCTATCCCGAGTTTTCTTAATTAATTGTTAATTTGATTAATATGAATATAAATGTGTTTTCAAATTATAATTTGATTAGTTCAACTCGAAATATAAAGATAAACGTTTAGATGTTTTACATGCTTCTTTTAAATTAAATGTTTAATTTGCATAAATCATACTTGAATATTTACAAATAAAATTGGATTAAGTTTACATCATCTTTTAAATATAAAATAATTTGCTTAATTCTAAATAGGGTATTTCTCTGAAATAACCAATGCACATGATTTTATTTAATTAAAATATACCTAGCACGTAGCTAGCTCTTGTATGTGATCGTCCAAAGCTCCTGATAGTTCCGAGTGTTTTTTGTGTTCGCGTTCCTAGAGCCAAACCTTGTTCTTTCTTTAAGCTTTTCATGCTTGGTGTATTGTTTTGTTTATTGAATGTATTCTTGTGTGCTCGTAGACATCGTGCCAGTTTCAAGTGAGCAGCCAGTTGAAGTGGATCAAGAGCAAGTTTTTGAAGAAGAAGAACCTCAGTGTTTAAGCAAGGAAGGCAAGTGGACTTCTCCCCCTGCATATTCTATTTTTGTCCCACACAACTTGCATGATAACTAAGTTTACTTTGAAATGTTGTATTGCATAAATTTGATGGGAAATTACCTTTTTAAGGACATGATTAGAATTTTATCCCTATACCTTGAACAACCCTTTTAAATAAATGTTTTGGGTAGAAATGCTTAGTTGCTATAACTTGGGATGGTTCAAATGAATCTTTGCAAAATGATGAATGTTGATCATGATAACTATGGTGAAAGATGATGCTTATGGTTAATAACGAGATCATATGTTTTAATCGGAACATGGAGAACCACCCAGGAAAACAGTGCAACCACAGTCCATATGGCTCTGGCTTAGCCAATTAATTAGGTGTGTGAATGTACTGATGACCTTATCCGAAAGGAGCAGAGGGGGATCGGGGTTGCAGGGGTATAGCCCGGTCCTTTTGGGGTAGCAGCCTTTGCTAAGGTGCCGACCACTAGGGAGGGTTATGGTCCGCCCTGATATGTAACTATGCGGGTTGTTGGTCTTCTGCATATCTTTGTAAAGGCTTCGTAGTGGACCCCTAGCCACTCACCTCGGAAGTGTTTAAGGGTCTGATCAACCCGGGCAACATGGGGAACACGAGCTGTGGTGAAAGTGTACAACCTCTGCAGAGTTAAAACTGATCGATCAGCCGTGCTCACGGTTAAGAGCGGCCTGGACCCTCACATGATTAATGAACTTGAAGATGGAAGTAAACTGTGGTTTTGTATGGTTTTGGATATGGAAAGTTTTCTAAAGTCTTTTTAAGTGGGATGGTATAAACTTACACCTAGTAAATAGGTGCTTGCTAATAAAATTTGACCAACATTAAAATGCTAACCGCTGCAAAACCTTAGCCTATCCTTGATAGCCTTGCATCTCCCCCCACTTGCTGAGCTCCAACCATAAGTGTGCTCACCCTTGCTTACACGCTGTTCAGAGGAGAACAATGGAGAAGAGTACTTCAGCGACTACGATGAGTTCTGAGGCTTGCGTGCCCCCAGTCATGTGCCTGTGGAAGTTGAAGACGGAGTTGCTTCATCTAGTTATCGTTTGTTCGTTTTAAAGACCTTCGGGTCTAACGTCTGAGTGTAATAAAGAGATAATGTAATGGTTTAACTCTTGTACGTTTTTATTGCTGTTTACTGATATTTCACTCATGACGTCTATCATATGTGTGTAAACTTGATCCTGGCGCACATATGAGATGCATTTGGTTTTCTTCAGAAAATCAGGTGTGACAGAGTGGTATCAGAGCAGTAATGACTGTAGGACGCAGCCTTAAGTTAGAAATGGTCGAAAAGTAAGGATTCATGTTCTAGAAAGCTTGTCATCCTTCAAAATTTACTTATTTACGTATAAAAACTAATTTAATCATTGTTTCTTCTTAAAAACACATCTTTTTGTTTTGATCTATACTGTGTTCAGTTCTTGTTCTATCAGCTGGATCTCCACCACCGGTGTTATCTAAAATAAGATCTTAGACTGCCTACCTCTTATCAACTTCGATAGAAACGTTCCTGTGAGGACGATCGTTGTGCTAATGTTTGTTGTTTGAACACATGGTTGATTTGGATCTTTGCTTGTGTGAGTTGTATTGTGGAGTGATGGCCACAAATGCAGCAAGAAATAAATTGTTAGGTTAATAAAGATAGTTTGGGATCAAATCTGGGTTATCTTTTCCTTTATCTATCCTACAAGTTGGTTGAAGTAAAATCTCTTTGCACAACTCTTTGACACAACATCACTGTTTTAATCATATCTTGAGCTATCAAAATCTGACTTAGTTTTGAAATTCATGCTGCTTCATCTTTTCGAGTCCATGTCTTCATCAGTTCAATCTTCTTGTCTGAATAATTTCTCTAACAGTCAGATGGTACAAACCAGGTCAGGAGGAGGACAAGACGTTCCGCCGGTGATTCGTGCTCATATAGCTAATCAACAAGCACCACCACCTCCACCCCCACTGCTTAACCAAATGGATCCCGCATTTCAGCAATTCCTTGCCGCTCAAACCCAGCTGCTGCAAAACCTCACTGCCACCGTCCAGAACCTACAAGCTCAACAGAACCAACCAGCACCCCCTCCACCACCTCCGCCACAGCCGAGGGACAAGCATAAGGAGTTTATGAGCCACCACCCTCCTACCTACTCCCACTCCTCTGATCCGTTGGATGCCGATGACTGGTTGAAGACGGTTACCAAGAAGCTTGAGATCGTTCAATGCACCGACCGAGAGATGGTCCTTTATGCTGCAGGCAGATTGACAGGGCAAGCTGCTGATTGGTGGGATGCATATTCGACTGCACATCCTAATAGAAACAATATTACTTGGCAGGAATTCAGAGATAACTTCCGTACATATCATATTCCTTCAGGAGTGATAAAGCTAAAGCAGAAGGAATTTCTTGCACTGAAGCAAGGGAATATGTCTGTCACAGAGTATCTCGACAAGTTCACTCATTTGTCCCGTTATGCTCCCGATGAAGTCAACACTGATCCCAAGAGGCAGGAAAGATTCTTGGATGGATTGATTGGACCGCTCAACTATTAGCTGCAGAGCCATACATTCCCCAACTTTCAGACGTTGCTGAACAAAGCTATAGGTTTGGAGAATAAACGTATGGAACTTGGTGAACAGAAGCGCAAGTTCAAGTCTCATGGACAGTCCAGCAACACACGCCCACGCTTCAACTCATCTCAGAGTTCTCAGTTTTACTCTGGTGGATCAAGTGGAAATTATACTCAGAATTTACAGTTGCAGCACTCAACTCAACAACCTCAGCACTCGAGCCAGCAAACACCACATGTTCCAAGTCATCATCAAGATCGTTCAGGAGCACCAGTGAGAAGCAACTCCCCGGTTCGTCCTAATGGTTGTTTCAATTGTGGAGAATTTGGACATTATGCCAACATCTGCCTGAAGCGCAATATGCAGACTCCTCAGAAAGGCAATGGTCAAGGGTTTGGACGACCGTTATCACAAGCTCGCATCGGGAACTCTACTCCTCAAGGTAACAGAGGTCAACAGAACTACGCACGTGGAAGAGTGAATCATGTGACAACTGAGCAAGCTCAAGACGCTCCAGGTGTTGTGCTGGGTACGTTCTCTGTCAACTCTGTACCAGCAACAGTTTTATTTGATTCCGGAGCATCACATTCATTCATTACTGAACAATTCGTGGCAAAACATGATATACCTATGAGTTCTATGAAGACACATTTGTTGGTTAGCTCCCCGAATGGTGAAATGAAATCTACCTATGTATGTCCACGAGTCAATCTTAAAATCAGAGGAATAGATTTTCAAGCTGATCTAGTGGTCCTTACATCTAGTGGAATAGATGTGATACTTGAAATGGATTGGTTAGGCGAATGTGATGGAATAATTCTGTGTGCCAAGAAGTCAGTGCTCTTAACCAGCCCACAAGGAGATAGGATTGAAGTTGTCACTACTGCCCCATCCAAGAAGGAAGGAAAAGTGAATCAAGATGAAGAAAAAAAAAATAAGAGAAGAAGCTATGACTGCCAGAAGAACTCAACGTGCAAGATGAGCTTATAGAAGAGTACCCTTAGTTTTCCTAATCTCTCCGAATCTCGGGACGAGATTCTTTTTAAGGCGGTAGATTTGTAACACCCTAATTTTCCATCATTAAAATAATGTAAGCAACATGGTGTTTAGTTTTTGTTTTCTAGGAATAAATAAATTATCAAATAAATTTGGCTCTAAAATATTTAAATATCATTTTGAATAATTTTAGAGGCAATAAGTGCTTGTGCATCATATTTTGTTTGCGTTGTTTATGTGTGATGGTGTGAAGTTTTAAAAGTTTTTAAAATGATTTGAAAATTTTGAAAAGGTTTGTAGTGTTTGAAGTTTGAAAAGGTTTTGAAAAGAGTTTATTTTGAAAGGGGTTTTAAAAGGTTTGAAAAAAAAGAAAACCTAAACCCCCCCAAACCTCTCTCCTCCCTTTCAGCCCACCCTGGCCCAGCCACTCGCGCGGCCCGGTTCTTCCCCGCTGGCCCACCGCCTCTTCCGGCCCAGCGCGCCCCGGCAGCCCGCTTCTCCCTCCCCCTCTCAGCTTTCACCGCCAGCCGGGCCCCGCCCGTCAGCTTCTTCCCCCTTCCTCCAGCCTCCCTCCTCTCCTCTGCTTTGCAAACAGCCGCGCCGGCCGGCCGTTATCCCAGCTCTCCCGCCCCTCCTCGCCTTCAAGAGGGTCATCAAGGAGCAATTAAGCTCCAGTGCTTCTCCCTCCTTCAATTCCCCTTCGGTTTCCCCTAATCACGCGGCCCCTTAATCTCCATCAAAACCGCCGGCCGTCCCGTGGCCATCAATGGCAACCTCCGCTCTGGCCGCCGCTTCCCCCTCCCTCCCCCTCTTTATAAACACGTGATCGAGCCCTGTCTCATCCTTTCCTTCCCCTTCCGCACTCGTACACGCCCCGCACCTCTCCTCCCTCGCGCACGCGCCGTCGCCGATCGACTTCCGCCGCCGCCGCACCATCGCCGGCGTCCCCGAAGCCCCCGACGCCGGAGACCCCTCCTGGATCTTCCTCTCTTCTCCCTCGTCGCGTGCGTTGTTGTCCCGGAGTCCCGCCGCACCCGGAGCATCTTCTTCCCCGCCGACCGAGCCGCCGTCGCCGTCTTCCTTCCCCGGAGCGCCGCCCGAGATCGATCTCCCTCACCAACGTCTTCTCGTCGCTGTTCTCTGCACGTGGAGCTCTGTGTTGTGGTGAGGAAGCTCGTCCCTCCTTTCTTTTGTTCATAGCCGCGCCCATCCTTGCCACAGGAGCTCGCCGATCCTGTGTTCGCCGCTGCCGTCCGCCACGGCCGCCGTGGTGCCGCCACCGTTGCCCGCCGCCGCAGTTCGTCGTCGTCCGGCCCTCTTCACCCGGCTCTCCCTTCGTTTGATGCGCAGGTGCACCGAGGAAAACACCCCGACGCCCAGAAGCAGCAAACCGAGGCCGCAACCCCCTCCCCGGCGAGTGTCCGGCCTCCCGTCCGCCCCTCTTCGGCGCACGTCATCTCCGCCACCTCACCGCCGTCAACGAGCCCCTGGTGAGCTCCGCGCTGTCCTGCTCTTTCTCCCGGTTCAAACCCCGTCCCAAACCGTGCACCGTAGCTCGGGAATGCCATCTCCGGCGAGGTCCTCGGCGAAGCGCCGCCCGTCTCCGGCGTCTGCGCTGCCGCTCGTCACCTACACGCCACCAGAGCCGTCTGATCTCGCGTGGGCGGTCCAGATCAAAACAGGGTGTACCCCTTGGCTTCGGTCCACCGTAGACCAATGGACCTGGTCCACGGCGCGGTCCACGGTCCCGTCAGCCGCTCGCCCAATCAGAGCTCGCCACGTGGTGCTCAGTCAGCAGATCCACCCCGTCAGCCGCAGCTTTGCACAAAACCCCCTGTAGTTTTGAATATCACAAAAGAGCCCTTCCACCTCCAAAGATCCTTACAGTTTAGTCCTGGTTTTCACAGTTAAGCCCCTAGACTTCTTAGTTTTTCCCACCAGAGGTCCAATCTTGTCTTTTTGCACTACAGATCTTCGGTTTATACGCATAATTATGTTTTAGGTCCCTGGTTTCTTGCAGTTAGGTCCCTGGAAGCCCTGTTTCTTCACAGAAAAGCCCCTGAACCTTGTTTTGCCGTATCTTTTGCGTTTTAGCTCCGTTTCCACCGTTTCAAGTTGCGTTAGGTTCATATCAACTCAAACTACGTGATAGGACCAATGTTGAACATGTTCTATGTTTTATAATTTATTTAAATATTAAATATGATTAAATCCTTATACTCATGCTTTTCTAATTAAAATCTAATTAGAGTTCAACACGTGTTTTCATAAGAAAGTAAATATGATTAATATTAATTAAATATTTCTTTCAATTAAAAGTTAATTAGATGTATACCTCGGTTTTTATAATCAAACTTAAATTGATTAATGATTATTCAATTTGCTTTCTAAATAAAAGAAACATAAGTCTATCCCGAGTTTTCGTAATTAATTGTTAATTTGATTAATATGAATATAAATGTGTTTTCAAATTATAATTTGATTAGTTCAACTCGAAATATAAAGATAAACGTTTAGATGTTTTACATGCTTCTTTTAAATTAAATGTTTAATTTGCATAAATCGTACTTGAATATTTACAAATAAAATTGGATTAAGTTTACATCGTCTTTTAAATATAAAATAATTTGCTTAATTCTAAATAGGGTATTTCTCTGAAATAACCTATGCACATGATTTTATTTAATTAAAATATACTTAGCACGTAGCTAGCTCTTGTATGTGATCGTCCAAAGCTCCCGATAGTTCCGAGTGTTTTTTGTGTTCGCGTTCCTAGAGCCAAACCTTGTTCTCTCTTTAAGCTTTTCATGCTTGGTGTATTGTTTTGTTTATTGAATGTATTCTTGTGTGCTCGTAGACATCGTGCCAGTTTCAAGTGAGCAGCCAGTTGAAGTGGATCAAGAGCAAGTTTTTGAAGAAGAAGAACCTCAGTGTTTAAGCAAGGAAGGCAAGTGGACTTCTCCCCCTGCATATTCTATTTTTGTCCCACACAACTTGCATGATAACTAAGTTTACTTTTAAATGTTGTATTGCATAAACTTGATGGGAAATTACCGTTTTAAGGACATGATTAGAATTTTATCCCTATACCTTGAACAACCCTTTTAAATAAATGTTTTGGGTAGAAATGCTTAGTTGCTATAACTTGGGATGGTTCAAATGAATCTTTGCAAAATGATGAATGTTGATCATGATAACTATGGTGAAAGATGATGCTTATGGTTAATAACGAGATCATATGTTTTAATCGGAACATGAAGAACCACCCAGGAAAACAGTGCAACCACAGTACATATGGCTCTGGCTTAGCCAATTAATTAGGTGTGTGAATGTACTGATGACCTTATCCGAAAGGAGCAGAGGGGGATCGGGGTTGCAGGGGTATAGCCCGGTCCTTTTGGGGTAGCAGCCTTTGCTAAGGTGCCGACCACTAGGGAGGGTTATGGTCCGCCCTGATCTGTAACTATGCGGGTTGTTGGTCTTCTGCATATCTTTGTAAAGGCTTCGTAGTGGACCCCTAGCCACTCACCTCGGAAGTGTTTAAGGGTCTGATCAACCCGGGCAACATGGGGAACACGAGCTGTGGTGAAAGTGTACAACCTCTGCAGAGTTAAAACTGATCGATCAGCCGTGCTCACGGTTAAGAGCGGCCTGGACCCTCACATGATTAATGAACTTGAAGATGGAAGTAAACTGTGGTTTTGTATGGTTTTGGAGATGGAAAGTTTTCTAAAGTCTTTTTAAGTGGGATGGTATAAACTTACACCTAGTAAATAGGTGCTTGCTAATAAAATTTGACCAACATTAAAATGCTAACCGCTGCAAAACCTTAGCCTATCCTTGATAGCCTTGCATCTTCCCCCACTTGCTGAGCTCCAACCATAAGTGTGCTCACCCTTGCTTACCCGCTGTTCAGAGGAGAACAATGGAGAAGAGTACTTCAGCGACTACGATGAGTTCTGAGGCTTGCGTGCCCCCAGTCATGTGCCTGTGGAAGTTGAAGACGGAGTTGCTTCGTCTAGTTATCGTTTGTTCGTTTTAAAGACCTTCGGGTCTAACGTCTGAGTGTAATAAAGAGATAATATAATGGTTTAACTCTTGTACGTTTTTATTGCTGTTTACTGATATTTCACTCATGACGTCTATCATATGTGTGTAAACTTGATCCTGGCGCGCATATGAGATGCATTTGGTTTTCTTCGGAAAATCAGGTGTGACATAGGTGACCAAGGTCGCGGGCGGGGCGGACCTCTTGCTGACCTACCTGATTGGTGCTCGTGGCCGGCCAACTCGCCATGCCGTCCTCCCTCGGCTCCGCCGACGACCCCGAGCGCGGAGCTCGTGGACCCCTGGCCACCGCCACACGCGGCTGCAGGGCGCCCTCCTCCTTGACGCGTGGTGCGGCGGCGGAGGAGAAGTGGCAGCAGCACCACCAGCTGCGCCGCCGACCCTCCTTCTCTCCCTCCCTCTCGGCCAGGGGCCAGCGTCATGGAGGTAGAGCGGCGGCGAGCAGCAGCCCAAAAACTACCACCGAGGGTGAGTAAACGCACGGGTTCGGGAGATGAGGAGCCTCGAATGCCCGATTTTGGGCAGCAGAGGGAAAATCGAACTCGCCAAATACATGAGGTTGGTCAAAAGGACTTAATCCAATTTAAACCCACTTGACCGACTAAAGAGAGCCCACCAAAGCAACCAGCTCACTAATAATATTCAACCAATAATAATTCATTCAACATTTCAATCGATTAGGTCGGTGAGCGCCGCGCCGGGTAGCCATAGGCCCACGGCCAAGCACGACGGCCGCAGAGCCAGTGGTCCGGTGATGGCGCACCTAGATTGGGGCGGCGGCATGAGAGGCAGAGAGCGGGAGGAAGGAGGTAGGGTTTGCCTGTTAATGAGTTTTAGGGGACTGTTATTGGGTTTACAATTTCAAATCGTTTCTATCTCCCGGAAGATGTACAAGAATCCCACTTTTTTCCTCCTCATAAGTACTCGTTCATATCCCCAGAAGGAGCACAACATGAGTCTGTTTGTTACATGGTCTAAAAAATTGAGTTCGTTTGTTACATATTATAGTCGATTTTAAAAGATATTAAAAATCAGATGAATTTTTATAATTTATAACCTAGAATTCTGATGATAGGAGTTTAATTTTTTGATCTCTTATAATCGAATTTTCAAAATCAACTATAATCTGAAACAAACATTGCCAAAGAAAGCAAAGAAAATGGCCCCTCCTACGTTGTCTTCGTCCGGCTTGGTTGGCCGCTGACTTGCGTTGCGGCCTTGCGGGGGATCAGTTCGCACAACTCGCGTCTGGTTCGAAAAACCAATCCCGCGCTCGCTCGCCCGGAGCGCGCTGTTTGGTTTTGAACGGGGGCCGCGCCCTCCCACATGGGGGTGGACCCAACGTGAGATTTTTCTTTTTTTTATTAAAAAATTCTTTTTCTTATGTATAAGTTATGTGTATAATTCGTTGTTACAGAAAAATTATACGCACAATTCGTCATTAGAAAAAAATATACACACAAGTTATTATTCAAATTATTGTGCATACAAGTTGTACGTATAAATTCTGCACACTATCAAACTTATGCTTAAAATTATTTGACAAAAATTATAGTTTGCAGTTATACGTCGAAGTTGTGTGTATAAATTCTAAAAATGAAAAGACAAAATTGATGTTCGAAAAAAGTCAGGAAGGAGTGGTGTTGTTGGAATCAATAGCTCGGATCCTCTCCCAGCGCGCGCTATTTAGCGCTGCCCCGTCTGGTTGGCGACGGCCAAAGGACTACGGACGGATCTTTGGGTCCGGGTAGCACTGGCTCGAGATCTCTTTGCTTTTTCCCCGGTACTAGTGGTTGCATACTTGTTGCAGCGCGAAGCCGCGAACGGTTTCCGGTGTCACTACGAAAAAAAGGCTGGCGGCTATGCTTGCTTAGCTTGAGCTGACATTTAACCGCGTTCTAGAGAGGTGCTTGGAAGAGAGAATGCCATCGCACCTCTATCAAACGTTGGACTGATGGTGCTAGACTAAAATTTTGTGGCACCGGTAGCTCAATCCAGCACCCAAGCTAAGGTGTAAAAAAATTTCTCTCAGATGGAGGGTGTGAAAAAGTTGGATGGAGAAGTAATTTATTTCAGATATGAGCCCGCATCAAGGTGCTAGAGTTTACTACACGTTAGACAGAATCACCTAGCACCAACTGAGATGGCAGTGGATGGTTCATCATCTTAGACCATCCGCACTGGTTACGGCACGGCCTTGCACTATCCAAGTACCGTAGACATTTAGAGCAAATTTTGCTGCAGCGCTGTGCGGCAAAACCTACGGCACCGAAGCGTAAACGAAGCTTTACGGCACTCGCAGCGCAAACGAGGCCTTACGGCACAGCTGCTGCAGACCAACTGCCCCTCTCCTCGCGCGCAGTGAAGGAAGGAGCAGGGAAGGGAGGGAGGCCCCGCCGCGGTGGGGGGAGAAGGGAGGAGGGTGCGGCACCTACCGCCGACCTCCGCTGGACGACCCGCGCCGCCGGCGCTCGATCCGCCGGCTCCCTCTGCAACGTGAGGCCGCTACCGCCGGGAGCCGTCCACGCCCCGCCTCGCCGGAGAAAGCAGGGGATGGGCGGCGCGGAGGGAGCAAGAGGGAGTCGTTCCCTTCTCTTCCGCCGCCGGGTGCTCCTCCGCGGCCGCCGCACGGAGATCCCATCCTTCCTGAGGCCCGATTCAATCGAGGAGGCGTCGAGGCCGGCGAAGAGGCAGGGATGGAGATGGGGGAGAGAGACTGGATGAGGTGGGGAGAGAGAGCGGCCGGGGAGGAAGGGGTCGGGGTGACGGCGATCTAGGAGGAGCAGCGGGCGTGGCGGCGCCGGAGGTAGGCGGCGGCCGTCGGGCGAGATGAGGGGAGAGAGAGAGAGCGCAGAGACGGGGAGAGACGGCGATCCGACCGAGAGGAAGGCCGCCGGATCTGGATATGGTTTGGGTTTTTTACGTTTTGCCCCTTTTATTTTTTTGATAATTATATCTTAATCCTTAAATTTTATATTTTCTTACACTTCAATCCCTAGACCTTTTATTCTCTCACATTTTAGTCCGTACAAAGTAACAAATGGATTTTTAATTGAAGAAGTTAGTTGGAGGTAGATGAATAAAATATATAGTTGTTAGATATAGAGCAAATATATAGAGCAACAGGAGTGCGGGAGATGTTGATGTAGAGTAAATATTTTTGCTGACGTGACTAGAATATTCTTTTTAGAGTAAACTTATAGAGCAACAGCAGTGCAGATGGTCTTAACGAATCACACGTTAAAGTTGCTCTAAACAAAAAGAGGGCAACTGATTGACTGCTGCTTCCTCCTGACTCGGAGGACACCACGAGTCCACGAGTCCACGACGGTACGATACGAACTCCAACCAGGCATTCATACTACTGCGCTTAAGATCTCTTCTTAAATAATGCTACATATACTGCCTGTCTGCCTCCTCTTTCCCGACTCCCGACTGTGATCTCTCACATCTGAATAGGCGATTGATCGATCCGCTTCGGACGGAGTCACGGAGATACTCTGATATCCTGCTACTACTATAGGTCAATAGGTGAGACCGGGAGAGTAGTGTACTTCGGGCGTCAGTGAAGGCCCCCTTGAGATCTGCTGCTCGCCTGTGCCTGGGATACGCATCGCCGGACGTGTGCTACCTCGTCCTGTAGCCTGTAGTTAGGGGGCTACTACTATACCTGCGAGCGAGGCTGCGATGCACGAGCTGCCCCCCTCTCGACAGTCGATACACAGGAGGATCTTGGCCGGGTTTGCCCGGTCGCCCAGACGCCGGCCACGCGTTTCACACAGTGTACTGTACGTACTTTCGGCTCGACGGGAGCCTTACATATACACGTTTTGCCGAGATCGAATCTGCTCGTTCTCGTGCACAGGTGCATGCGGGGCATCAATGCAAACCCGGCGGCCGGCATCAGGCGGTGGCGAATGGCTACATGCATGGTCAGCTGCTGCGGCAAAGCACCACGCCGCCACCTGCCAGCGACGCGCGATCCGTGCTTGCATGGGCGCACGCACGCACGCAAGATCCCGTGTGGCGTGATGATGGCGTCAGGCCGCGCTGCGGAGTAGTGGAGACATCGATCGAGTGGTCAAATGTAGCGGACGTGGGGCGCCCGGGCGTACCGCAGGGAGAGAGAGAGAGAGAGAGAGAGAGACAACGTATACGTATACGTCCTACGTACTGCGGATTTGCTTCCTACCCCGTACAGCCAAAGGAGACGTGTACAGTTGCTATATATAGGCCGCAGCTGGCAGTATGTATCTGCTGCTACTATACGAACTATACTGCTCTGCTTCCTCGATCAGGCACAGGTTGCACGGCCTTTAATCTCTGTAAAGTCGAGAGTAATGCTACTGTGCTCTACTACATATATCATCCACACGGTCGCAGCTAGATCCACTCGTGAGAATGTACTGGAGGAGAGGAATTGCCACCTGTGAGTCTGTGACTCTTGATACATACGTACCAGCTTGTATAACAGTGCAATGAGGAAGGCTGCGACAGAGAATCGAGTGAAAGAGACCGTGCAGCGTGCCCGCTTTATTCTAACGTGACAAGAGATAATATTCGAGTTCCCCTTTCTCGTACCACGCAGGTACGTGTCCAAGCGATGGAGTAATTGATGTAGTAATGCGTTTCTTGTACTACTGCCTTTTATACCATCTGTTGGCCGTTTAAACGGTGAACACAGGTCGTCTGTCCAAATTGTTTAAACAAAATCAAATTTATTATGATTACATATGTTAAATGACCATTTATTCATAATTTAGTCAACTAGTCTATCAACCCGTGCATCTGCACGGGCTAGTACTTTATATGATATATAATAAATAATATAAGTTATTATTTATATTACGAAGAACAATCAATAATATTTTTATTTAAATAGTGTATAATAAATGAGCATTGGCTGTTATATATGATTTGGTAGTGAGACCAATACATTAATAAGTATTGGCTAAAGATCTTATAACGATATCTTCTTTTTATGATTTAAATATTGAAGATTAAGGGCAATAGATTCGTTGTGTCACACATCACTGGTAGGGCAGGATAGTTAGATGATCTTTTTATTTTATTTGAAGCAAATATATTTATTATGTATGATGTGACTGGTGGATCGTTAAAATTTAATTTTTTTATAGAGGCATATGTGTGCAATTTAGACATAAATATAAGATGTTATTTTTAATTCTTCATAATGGCATACTCCCTCCGTCCCCATATGTTGGTCGCTCGGGAACCAGGAATGTGAGGGGTGCACAGATTTCTAGCGACAATCAAAACGGGATAGAGGGAGTAGGTGGGTAATTTAAAAAACAAAGTTGATTTTTTTAGAATTTCTAAGATTTTTCTCTTTTTTAAGTGTTCATCTAAGATTTCTATGTGGCTTCATATGGAGGTTTCCATGAGTTTTCTCTCTTTTTAGAGCGTTCAATGGCATAGTAGGTGGGTAATTTTAGAAACAGTGATGATTTTTTTTAGAATTTCTAATATTTCTCTCTTTTTTCCAAAGTGTCCATCTAAAATTCCTATGTGGCATCATGTGGAGGCTTCCATGCATTTTCTCTCTTTTTAGAACGTCCACCTAGAATTTCTAGGTGGTTTCATGTGGAGGCTTCAAAACAAGTCTCCAATTAGTACTAGGAAGATAGAAGGATTACAACTACCAGAATCAACATCGAAACAATTAACATCATAAGTATACGAAGTGTTGTAGGAAAAAAATTTACAAAAGTTATGTGGTAGAATACTTACTTTTTACACAGGAACGGATCAATCCAGTAGTGGGGCGAGTGGCGGGGCTCGAGCCTTCCCTACCACTCGCAATTTAATGAAGCCCTCCTACAAATTTGAGGAATTTAATGAAGTCCTGCTGATGCGGCTCACGTCTCGCTGATGCTCGCGGCCTCCGCATCCGCGCCGGCATCCACAGTCTTCCACTTCGAGCGTGGTTGGGCTTGCGAGCCCTCTTACCGCACTCTCGTCGGGGACGTCTGGGCCAGGCCGCAGAACTCCGGTTGTGGGCCGGTTTATCACCTCGTTTAATGTCTCAAGTAGACCAGGGCCGAAAGTAAGAAGTGGGCCAAGAATCACCGCCTCCCTGCCCGGGTGGTCGCCAACTGCCAGGTCGTCATCGAGCTTCTGGACCTTCTCGATAACGTCGCCACCTTGTGCCAACGGAGCTCCTCCTCCAGTCCCTGGTGGAGATGCGCTTCTCCGCGAGCAACAAGGCGATCACTCTGATTGGCGCCAGCGGTACACGTTCTTGGTGTGCCGCTTGGGGGACGAGAACACTCGCTTCTTCCACACCTCCGGGTCCGCTCGGCTCCGCTGAAACCACATTGCCGTCCTCCACGATGACTCCGTTCCGGTGAACTGCCACCAAGATAAAGAGTGTATACTTCATACGTCTTACTCAGGGCTCCTTGGGGTGGAAGGCCCCTCCTCTTGGGATCCTGGCCTCGACGCGCTGCTGTCGCCGGTGGCTGGCCTGAGCGGCCTCGACGCCCTGTTCACCCTAGATGAGGCCCGTGACGCACTCTGGCACATGAGGGCTTACAGCAGCCCCGAATCGGACGGCTTCGGGCCGGCAAGGCACTGTGGCAGCCTTCCTCGCCGCGTTCTGCGATGGGGGTGCCGACCTGGAGGCGGCGAACCGAGCCTTCGTCGTCCTCTTGCCGAAGGAGGCTGCACTAACTGTGAGCGATTTTCACACTGTCACCTTGCAGAATTGCACCCCCAAAATCGTGTCAAAGGTCCTCACCTCCTGGCTGCAGTCATTCATCACCGACCTCGTCTCACCGCTTCAGACGGACTTCATCCGGGGGAGGAACATCACCGACAACTTCCTCTTCGCCATGGAGCTAGTGCAGTGCTGCCACAAACATCATGCCCCGTCGATCGTCCTCAAGCTCGACTTCCGCAAGGCGTTCGACTCTATCTCTTGGGCGTCGCTCGATGCTGTCTTGGCGAATCGCGGATTCGGCGACGGGTGGAGGAATATGGTGGCGTCCCTCCTCTCCACTGGCAAGACGGTGGTGTTGCTCAATGACATCCCTAGTCTGTGGATCCAGTGCCGAAGAGGGCTTCGCCAAGGAGACCCCCTCAACCCGTACCTGTTTCTCATCATCGCAGACCTCCTTCACCTGATGATCACGCACGAGAGTGGCAGCCTGGGACACCCTCTCTTGCATGGTCTCCCGACGCTGGTGGTCCAGTATGCGGACGACACGCTGATCGTGTTGCCCGCGTGCCCCAGCAACTCCACCGTCTCAAGGGGGTCCTCCACGCGTTCGCAACGACCACGGGTCTGCACATCAACTTCCACAAGAGTACGTTTGTGCCGATCCATGTCGGTGCGGCGGCGGCCCTGGAGCTGGCCGGTGTCCTCGGCTGCCCGGTGGCGGAGTTCCCCAATCCTACTTGGGCCTTTCACTCTACATCTCCAAGGTTCCCTCCTCGGTGCTGGAGGCGCTCGCCGTCGAGGCGGAACGCTCGCTGCCGGGGTGGCGCACTACGCTCCTGACGTCGGCAGGGCGGCTCACTCTAGCTGCGGCTGTGTTGATGGTGCAACCCCTCTACGTGATGTCAGCAATGCTCCTCGCCGCCAACGTCCTGCAGAAGATTGATCGCCCCCAGCGGGGTCTATTCTGGAAGGGCACCGCCAAGTGCTCTGGCGGCGATTGCCTTGTGGCATGGCCACTGGCTTGTCGGGACACCGATGACGGCAGGGTCGGGCTCAAAGACCTGGCCACCCTCAACACCAGCCTCCTCCTCAAGCACATCCACAAACTAATCACTGGCGAGTCCAATCCAAAGACGGATTGGATCCGGCTGGGGTACGATGGCGGGCACGCTAATGAGGACACGCTGAGCTGGGCTTTTTTCAAAAGCCTCATCCCACTACTCTCTACTCCTACTGCCTCGACACCAATGTCACAGTGGAAAAGGTTGTCGGCGGCGGAGGGCTGACGCTTGACCACCTACAGCCACGGGTCTCCTCGGCGGCGCGACATGAACTCCACCTCTCGGAGGAGGCCCTCTCGTCTGTCGAGCTCAGGAACCGCCCTGACACACGGTGCATGCCCGCTCCGACGGGGAACATCAGCAGGGCTGTTTCGACGGGGAGCATCAACATTGTCGCGCTGTACTCGGTGTTGAGCGGGCGCTCCAGTAGCCCCCCATGGCCAACATAAACTGGCAAGGGTTCCCCCCCCCCCACCAAGAAGTTGAAGGTCTTCTTATGGATGTTGCGACATGGCCGGACCCGAACGCGCGCCACTCCACCGCCACGGCGTCATCGACACCCCCGACTGCCCGTTCCGCGTCGGCGTTGAGGAGGACATCGACCACCTCTTCGCTGGCTGCCCGCGCCTGCAGGGTGTTTGGTAACGTCTCCTCCCCGACCGCGCTCCCCCTCATGCGCCAGGGGTGCTGCAAAGTCAGTCGCCGCCTTGCTCACCAATCTGCCGGCGACCTTGGGGCACACCGCCGCCCTTGCGGTCCTTTGGGTCATCTAGAAATCCAGAAACCATCGGGTGTTTGACGGGATCACTGTCTCTCCCCATACCATTGTCGGCCTGCTGGAAGAACACCTCAAGCTGCGGGTGTGCCGCGCCAGTAGAAAGATTGATGCCGAACCTCTTTTGTCTTGGTGCCATGATGTGGCTATGTAAACTTCATCCTTCTTTGCTGAGCTTTGAGGTTGTTCGGCTGGTAGAATGAATAATATTGTGTGAGAAGAAATAAAGTCGAAACAAGCCAGCTGAGCACTGTTCACTTGACCAACCGAACAGCCTCTTTGTTGCCTCGATCTCCTGATCCGGTTCTTGCTTGTATTCGGTCCTATGGGTCTTTTTCATAATGCAATTTGAGTTCAGGTGGGCCGCTGACCCCGTTGTCTAAAAAACAAATTTGAGGAAGAAAAAGGAGGGGGAGAGAATCGAAGGTTAGAGGAGGAAGGAGAGGGCGACTGACTGGAGACCATCGTTACATACCCTTTCGCGCGAGACTCCGAACTCACTGAATCCTGCTAATGATGGCCATCCTCTCGTGCGTGGCGCGTGGGATCACTATTCATTAGCGCATTAGCGCGCCGTTGCGGCCGGCTGCTCGGCACCGCTAGGCCTAGCCCTATCATAGTCTACTACAGCATTCTAAAGAGAGGGTACACACGTCCTGACCCCCAACGCTATATAGACAACCCGGCTGGTGAAGCCATGAAACAGACCACGAGGGAACGCCCGGCCGGGAGAGACCGCTCCAGTGGTCAGTGGAGTTGTAGCTAACAACGCAGCGAGCGAGGCCAGCGCGCCCGCGACCACCGCGCCGCGGCTCCACGTGAGAGAGAGAGGTGGCCGAGAGGCTAGGAAGGAGAAAGGTCGTCACCGGGCGGAGGCTGCCTGTGCGGATCGACGGGCGAGATGGGCGGCGGCGCCGGCGCCGGCGGCGGGAGGAACGGAGCGACGACGACGACGAGGCCGTACAACAGGTCCACGGTGCCCAGGCTGAGGTGGACGAGCGAGCTCCACCGCAGCTTCGTCCGGGCCGTCGACTGCCTCGGCGGTCAGGACAGTACGTCTCGCTTCCTTTCTCACGCTAGCTAGCATACACGGACATGCCTTCTGTTGATGTGTGGATGCCGTGTTGATCTCTCATGGTGATCGGTGCTGGCTGCAGAGGCTACTCCTAAGCTCATTCTCCAGCTCATGAACGTCAGAGGACTCACCATTGCTCATGTCAAGAGCCACCTTCAGGTCAGTCCGTTTCCTCATCACACCCCTCTACCAATGCAACTCAGTACCGTACAGCGTATCATATGATAGGCGTGAATCAGATCACCAGGTATTGTTAGATTGTTACTTGAAGCGAAAAAATAATGTGCATTTATGTATGTACTAAATAACTCAGTTCCTTCTGCTCTTGTTCTGGTAACAGATGTACAGAAGCTCAGGACATGACATTAGAAAGAGAGGTGAGAGGCATCCTTTGTCTTTACTTGTTCCTCTGGCTGCTCAATTTCTTATTAGCGGGATCTTCTTAGTTTTTCCCGGTGATGTAGCCTCCCTCTTCCTCGGGATTTGGGATTAAGATCAACAAGGCTAGTGCACAAAACCAAACACAAACCGTTCCCGATACACTAAACAGCAATGATCAGCTGCAGGATTATATTGCTCTGCATGTGCCTTGCATGCATGCATGTGTTCTGCCTTCTGCAGCAGGCACTCACCTTTTACTAGCCTTGCACATGCGATGTGTGGTGCTAATTGAAAGCCAAACTACCTTTTGTTGTGCCCTAATTCTGCACATGTATGCTGTTAATGGAAAGCAAAGCCACCTTTCACATTCTCTTCTCCTTTTTCATGCTACCATCAGAGATGCAACCACGGCTAGGACATCTGAAGCACTCATTCACCGTTGATGAGGGAGGTCCCAAGGAATTCATCTGCCCACCCATGAAAAGGTTCTCTACTCTTGCTGCTTTTCCTTTTAACTCTACTACTACCACCATATTCCAGCGCTGAACGAATGAAAGGAAAAGGATTTCCCAAACCTTTGGCTCACAAACACATTTGGCACCCTGCTTTTTTTTGTTTGCCTGTTTGGATGAACAGGGCAAAGGCAGGGGCGGCCACGGCCACGCACGAGAGCATGCAGCAGGGGAACAGTGACATGGGGGCTCCTTCAGGCACCCGGCGCTGCGGCGATGATTACGCGCAAGGGGTGGTGCCCGTGGACAGCAGCAGGAGGATAACCGAGTGCCTCCGCTGGCAGTGGCAGAGGGATGATGCCGCTTCTACACTGCAAGAGCTGGGATTTCGGATGCGAGGAGCCGAGCCCTTCAAGGTACGGCAGGTAAGAAAAGAAGAGCTATACTGAAAAAGAAGCATTCGGGGGGTTATCAGAAGAAGATACCTCTCCCTTGTCTTAACTGCTTTTCTCTCGCCCTGATCTTTCTCTTCGTTCACATGTCTCGCTAGTCGTCTCATCTGCATGCCTCTCGCTTTATAAATGGAGTACGCGCTGCTATCTGTAACGTGGACATTGACAAGCCATATCGTCGTGTTCAGGACTTCAGGGCTTCACATTAGCTGAAAGCCTGAAATGCATTATGAACACTGCCCTGTCTAGTTTTCATATTAGTCTCAATCAGCTGTAACTCTTGAGAGGTGATAGTTCTCGGCCTTCCGGTAATATGCTAGCCAGAAATGGAGGTAAAGCAAGCCGTTGGAGTAGTTGAGTAGCTAGTATCAGTGGTACTGTTGGTAGCAGTAGCTAGAGGAGTGACAGACAGAAATGGGTCATGAGAACCTGAGCCCTCAGGCATTTGCTTCGGCTCGTCGACAATGATACGCCAAAAGAAGTGGCCTTTGCAGCACTCGATTCGTTCCACCCCAAACCTTGCAGCTGCACACGCAGTATTGCCATGATGGCCGGCGATGGTGCAGTCCGGTCCAGATGCAGATGCAGAAAGAACAAAAGCTTCTCTGGTGTGCTTTGCTCAGCTCCGGCTGAGGAGAAAAACCAGTGTACCGTTTTGCTTCTGAACTCTGATGGAGCACATGAGCACTGTAGCTCCTTGTCTACCCCACTGTCGTTCCATGCAGTTTCACTGCATGCAAAGCTAGCAATGATCTCAATCTAGCAGGGCCAAGTTCGTATACGAATTATTGCTATCGCGGTTTAAAAATGTTACCTTTGTTTTGTATTTTTCCTAACATAGTTTCACTGCAGGCAAAGCTAGCAATGATCTCAATCTTCTGACTGCTGCTGTGTTTTATTCCACAGATTGGCAGGCCCGTTGCAAATCGTTTTAGCCCTGTGGTGAGACAGCAGCTATCTTCCAAGGAGGAGATCAAGTGCGAAAACAGATGCTTCTTGTTTGGCGCTGCAACTAGAGACGAAGCGGCCAAAAGTTCACCGTTGCGACCGCTAGGCTCCATTGACCCGAAAGCAGCTGCTGTGGCCGCAGTGTCTTCCTGGCCCCGTGAAGGCAGCTGCGTCCTCTCGCCGCCGCCGCCGCCGTCGACAAGCTTTAGTGGATGCTCAGGGCCAGGCAGGGGCAACTGCTTATTTGCCGGGCAGAGGATTAATCTGGACCTTTCCCTGTCAATATGCGGATCATAGCTTAATCACTGTGCTGGATTTTGTACAACAACCGTATCCTTGTCGCATGCCTCTTGTAATTTCCCCCTGATAATGTAATTTGTTCGCTGGATTTTCCACTGGTAGCATGCATGGCGAAATTGAGCAGTAACTAGTCCAAAACTAGGCGCCTTTCAGAAAGACCTTTGGAATGACCAGTCACAAGTTCCATTGTATGGATGTGGCAAAGGAAAAACTGTCTGCTAGAAGCCTGGAAGTGACCAGAAAAATGGACGCATGAACCAAAAACAGATCAGCCCACAAACTTAGGACACTTTCGGTGATCCACGTAGGCCAATTTTAGGTGCCCCATAAGGAATACAGTGTTGCTGTCAGCCTGTCCATACTCCATACTGTTCCTCCGATTCTGCCCACTTTGCTTTGGCTGGCAGCTCCTGTACCTGCAGGGATTTCCTGAACAAAGGAGATTCTCCATGTCCTTAAAAATGTTTCTGCTTTCTTGCAAGCATTCAAAGCAAGGACTTTATATCAAAAGAGTTTCAGACAGAATGTACCGAGAATTCAAAGCAATGCCTATCATGTTGGATGCCTCTTGTAATTTTCATCTCAGACATGTCCAAGCATAGATTTAACACGAAATCAAAGATGACTTAAATCCAGGCCTGTCCATTCGAGCAATGTACTCATAAGTCATGACTATGCAAGTACGCACTATGTCTTCTCCCCCTCCCTGCTGAAATGAAGCAACAGAATGATTAAAACATCAGTCATCTCGTGTGCGTGCGTGTGTTGTCTCTGTCTACTCCATTTGAGCTGGCGTTTGTTAAAAGCCTAAGAGAGCCAGTGGCAAAGCTACTCGACACAGACCACTGATCTGCTTGCTGCCTCAAGGATTGACAAATCCCATCCCGCGTCTCGTCCAAAAAAATTAAACTCGTCAGTTTCCGTGCTCGCCTTTGATGCTGGGTAAAAGGCAACGGCATCAATCCTTCTGTCAAAATCACACAGCCATTTACCACTTCCCCAAAAGCCAGAAAAAAAACTGACGGCATCTCGTCTCAAGTACAAATTATTACCATGATGAGCAGCACAGTAGATTGCGGGGGAAAAGTACGGTGGCAGGAACAAAAAGCCATCGCAGATGCCACTTCTTCAGCAACATGCATCATGCTTTGTGGCTGAACTGGGTTACTGCCTTGCTGCACAGGATAGACAACGTTCAGAAAACACAGTGGGAAAGACATCATGGCCGGCGAGCTCGGTTTTGACATCTCGGCACGCTGAGAAAAACGACGAGAAGCTAGCCTCCAAGAACTGGATGAACTCTTCAGTGTTGCTACAAGACGCGATTTCACCTCCCCAAAGGCAGACAGACAGACTGTTTGTGGGGGCTATGGATGATACAATGCGCAAGGTATCACAGTGTCTTCTATGCTTTGTCTAAAACTCGCCTCGGTCATGGTCTCCTTTTGATTAAAAAAACAAGGTTTAAGATGTTGGTATTCTGGTAGTACTAATGAGCAGGTGAAAAAATTGAACCTGCTGTTCCACATTACAGCTAGCTACTCTGGTTGGTGTCAAGCACGGTCGGGATTTCACTTCTTCTTTGTTGCTTTGGCATCAGACGCCAAAGACCTGACAGAAAGGCGAGGCTTGGTGGAGATGAGTTCGGCTGGGAGAACGGACACCCCAGCCACCGAAGATCCAAGGGGTACCCCAGAAACGGGGAGCATCTCAACGAGTACGGCAACCTGGCAAATTAGGAACATGTCATTCACTTCAGCGAACCATAAAGCTAGACAAACTAATGGGAAATAGTGCAGACCAAATATAAACTTGAGCTAGACCATAAATTCAAAATTCCCCGTATGCCACTGGGAAATGTAAATCATCTCCTATGTGTCATTAAAAATTAGCACATCCCCTCAGTGCTATTGTTTTAAATTTTCCATCACCTCTGGCATGGTCGTCAAAAAACAATAACGGATGAATAGTTTTTTTCATTCCCTATGTGCCATCGTTTTTAATTTTTCCATCTCCTATATGTCATTGCCGTCACTGAGTTTTTGACGGCAATGACATAGAGGGGATGGAAAATTTAAAACAATGCCATTGAAAGGATGTTCTAATTTTCGATGGCACATAGGGGATGAGTTACATTTCCGAGTGGCATACAAGGAATTTTCTCCTCTAAGTTCCAGTTTCCCAATATATTTGCAAACTATATTAACATAAATCTTACAATCTAGCTCTCATCTACTGTATACCTCAGATATGAAGTTTAAGTAAAATGTTTCGAACTATAAAGGAATAGAAGTTCGTATTTTATATATAATAATATTTTGTGGAGATTCTTCAGTTTGGTAACTTCAATGGTGAGCAGTTAGATTAGGAGTAGCTACTAGTGAAATTAGAAACGGTCTTCTGACTCTGACATATACCCTGCACAAGAAAGTAAACGTGCTGCAGTTGTAGCATGTCAGAGGTCAACACCTGACCAAACTTAGCAGTTTTCATCATGATAGAATGGAAAAAAGACCTTAGATTCGCTGGTCAGCATTCAAAACCTTGTTGTTTTCAACATGATGATGCCCTGAGTCCGCCAACCAGCAGACCAGTAACAATGCAAGGTGTTGAAAATTGTCGGGCAAGTTTACCTCAGGAGATTTAAGATCAACCACGGAGTTCTCAGCAATGGATTTGACAGCAGCAGCAACAACTTTGAAGCATTGCTCTCTGTCCATCAAAGCCTGCTGATCTGAACCTTCATTACTATTCTTCTGTGCCTTCGTCTCTGTCTCATCGATGCCCCTTCTATTATACGCAACTGCAAACTGTAACACTTGTTGAGTACAAAATATGAATAGTACCTTATGATGATATAATGATGGATTGTTTTCATGAGACAGTGCAGAGAGCACTGCAGCTAATGGTATTCTTTACGTGCAAATGTGCAATTTCAATCGTTAACACAAAGAATGCCATAATTTTGATGCATAATAATGAAGGGTGATGGAAATAGATTATAGAACACATGTTACTCGAGCCTGGTAGTGCATAAAAATGTAGGAGACAATTTAAACAATACATGAATCAGTGTTTGAGACCTGAACAGAAAGGAATCTGCACAAGTGCTACATAATATATTGAAGTGGAAAATTGTATGAATTCAACTCCATTGAAGCATTGATGTAACAGTTAATCAAAGATAAGTGCTGCAATTTCTACCTTTATAGGCTCAACCTTGTTATTCTTGCTCCTTGAGAAGTCAAGGAATAACTTTGACACAGTGGCATGTAGGTCTTTTTCTGATAGAAAGCAAGTTCCTTGAACAGGAAATATGCGGTGACACCATCTGTGAATTCAGAGTTCAATTATTTAGATGATGTAATAATCTTACACTTGAAGGAAAAAACTTTGTTAGGACCTTAAGATTCTGAAAGACACTAAACACAAGAGCTTAAACTATATAAAGTTAGCATTAGTGTCATCCTTGTTTTTTTAATGTATACAACTAGTTGGAAGAAAAAAATGGCATTGCTGTTCCACTTTATTTAGAAGAAGTGTGGTAACATGGTGCACAAAACAAACTGCTAGAATGAAAATATAGCGACATGGTATGTTTAGCTCCAAATCAACATCTCATTTAGCATAATGGTGTTTCTAGAACTCCGTTCAACAGTATGTATCATTCAGCCAATAAGCAGATAAAGATAGGAAAGAACAACACATCGTGTATAATAAGCAGAACAAAAACTAAACTAAGGGTAACCATTGTGTCAAGAAAATACTGTAGAATAAATACATGTATCATGGGCTATTTTTAGTTACAGACAATTTAGATAATAGTGCGGGGTCATTTAAACATGGCAGCACCAACTAATATCTCAACTTCTAGTATGAATTCTTCCAATGAAGTTGGAACCTTACTGTGGAGATTTGAGTTTCCCAGAACTGAGAGAATGAAATATTTCTGTAAGCATATCAACAACATGAAGGCCTCCACTAGGGAATTTAAAGAAGAGCAAACCACTTCTTGATAGTTTAACCAGTGATAGATTTGAAGCCCGGTCAACATTTTCACTCGTCTTGGACTGAGGTGAACTTGACTCTCCAATGCTTCCTACAATGACAGCAAAGATGCAAAAGATTAAAAAACTAACACACAGAAAGCTTGCTAAATCGAGAGCTGCTATAATGAGATGATCAGCAAACTTATACTAACCAGTCGATTCCACAACACTAATACTATTCCCATCCGTTACTGCTGCTTCTGAATCTTCTGACGCCAATGAGCAAAATTTTCTTTTCTTTGCATTTTCAGCGTCACACGGTTCTGCTTGTTCGGAAACATGGTACTTTGCATGACTAATGTACTGAAGAAAAACAACAAATGAAGCTTTAACATCAGAATATTTTAACATAAAGTGTGTGAAATTTGAAATTGCAAAAGGTTGGGAAAAAAAGATGAAAAGATGAAGTTTAAAATGTATCTTAAAGCTGAATATTTTATTCAGACCATAGAAAAAAGACAGCAGGATGAAGACGCAAACAATGTAATTCAAAAATCAGGAAAAAGCCTGCACGCTCGCATATATCATGTGAAAGCCATATGCATAGAAGGATGGAACCATTAAGGATGGGAACCAGGGGCGCAGATGGGCCTAAGGCCACTAGGGCCATGGCCCTAGGCGTGGGCCGAAATACCTCTGTCTGTATTTCACCTATGGTCCAGCATGCGAATAGCCCTAGTCATCGGCCAGCCCAAGTTCTCGCAGCCCAACAGAATTGCCAAAGAGCCCATCCGGCCACACCGGCCTGCTTCCTTCCGTCCAGCCAGGCTCCGAGCGGCCTGCAGAAACGAATCGAGCGCACTTGCTCCCCCTCGGCAAATCCTAGCAGCTACTCCTGGCCCCTGGGCAGTGCGGCGGCGCCGGCGGCCTGGCTAGGCGGGCGGACGCAGGGCACCGACCATCCTCCGGTTCACGGGCTGACGGCCAATCCGACCGTCGAGGCGGGACGGGTGACATCCGACGAAGCCACAGCGGCACTCAAGCGTTAAGTCTCAAGCAGTTGAAGCTCAAGCTGTCAAGCAGATCAGTATTGAATTTCCAATCCGGCAATCCCCATCCCCATATTCTCTTGTCTCTACTTAAGTTGAATAAGAGGACTAAGTTATTCCCCATTTTGTAGATTGTAGACTGCTAGCATTACTCAATGAATTACCTTTCTGTTTGTCTGTTGTGTTTTCTTTTGAGAGCTATCTTATCCGTTTAGACCTTTGTGCCATTCGGGGGAGATCTGTAGTTTAAACTCGGATGTTGAGCGAGAGATTTTTACAAGTGTTAAAGATGATGATATTCTGTACCATTTTCAAGAATTAATCTTCATTGCCTCGTAGTCCATGATCTTCATTTATTTTATCAAGTTTCTTGTACATTAATCTTAAACTAACATGTACTAGTCCAAATCATCCATTTTAAGCCGTTATATCATTATATGAACTATCTCTATCGTACTTATGTGGACTACCCTAAAATTGAGTGGTTTAAGCGTTTATTAAGCGGACCTAGGCGTCAAAACCCGCCAGCTCCGCCACTGATGGGAACATACAAAATTTCATTTACATGTAGGTTTGATAGTGTGCAGCAAATGGTGAATAAAATGTGGTGTGATTTCATGAAGACAACAGGAATTGAAAGAGCAATATTCTATAAGATAGAACTTTTTACCTACTGTGGAAAAAACAAATAAATACTAAGGAGCAAAATTGATGAGTAATTTACCTTTTCAAGAATGGAAATGGCTTCCTTGGTCGCACTTTTCTCACGTTCTGTAAGAAAATGAAAATCATATCAAGTGTGTAAGTATACCCATGTGTGAAGAGTTAAACTGATTTTTGGCAGTAGAAATTTTCTAAATGGTACTGGAAATGAATCATACATCATCGGGTTTTTTGGGGGGGTAAAACTTTCACCAATTCACATTGCACTTTTTATTCATGGCTGTGCCGCAAGCATGCAACAATCAATAGGATAGAGTTGAGTTCATTGTACAGCTTACCAACTAAAATTATTTGGATAAATTGCTTATATAGCACTCTGCACGATTCATCTTGCATAGATACCATTCCCCCAGCATGAAATACTACTTTAGTACTATCTAATTCCCAAGTTTTAAACCGTTATACAACTATGCCACATGATTGAGAACTATGGCTAATGGCTCAGATCAAACCTAATTCTTATTCTATTGACCTCTTGTCTCTCCCCCAGTCTGTTTCTCTCCCAGCAGCACCAACAGCACCCCAGCCACCATTCTCCTCGTAACTGCTCACTCGTCCAAGCATCCAACCCTCTTCAAATCGATATCAAATGCAAGCTCCCTAATCCCATCCGTGCGAGCTTGGAACTATCCGCATCTCCTGCAAGTTCGATACCACACCCGAGGGACCATGGTTGCATCAAGCTTGACCAGATAAGGCCGGCAGCCATACCTGGAGAAAAGGAAGAACATCCCTCCCTGTGGCTGTTCCCTGTTGCACAGCCAGATCTAGCTGGGTGTGTTTTGGAGAACACCAGAGCTCGCTGGATATGAAGATGACATGAGGTCATTGATGATTCAGATGAGGCTGAGAGGGCAGGAAAAAGCTGAAGAGTTGCCACCTTATGCAGTTTGATCTGGCAGTGATCAAGGGCTCAAGATGATGACTACCAGTGGCAGCGACACTCACCCACATACCCCACAGCACGACACCAGCTTAGGGATCTCCGTATTGCCAACCTCGAGTGCCACATATCCAGAAGTTGCACAAGCACCAGATGCTCCTGGGGATGCAGGAGCGGTGGCGTGCAGACGTGTACAGTGGTGCACCTACCAGAGGGGATGAAGACAATGCCACTTACTGGTGATAACTAGGTAATGGAACAAAAACTGTAGTGCTAGATCGAGCACTGCTAAAAGCCTAAAAGAGCAATCTTGAGAGGTAGACTGCTAGAGCGGTTTGTTTGCAAACTAGCTTCAAAATAGTGGTACACAGGATTATTTTGATTACTTAGCAGTATCAAATATTCGGGGTCATGGAAAATGATGCAATGTAGACCCACTGGGAGAATGTATTTTAAATTTAACTATGTTTATGCTCAGCGCAGCAGTTTGCACCGCACTAGTGCAGAATGCAAGTTTCAATGCAGAACATGTTAAAAATTCGTCTAATTCCATACTTCAACACTTGCGTATGATTGAACAACACACGGATTTGCAATATGCATCCCTACTTACAGGAATTCGAACAACATCTCTGATAGCATGATACAATACGGAAGCTAGTTTGGCGCTTCCATTGTCCACAACTAACTGCAACTATAGAAAAAAAACCTATACTCACACGGCATGAATCCACCGACAAATCCATCCTACGGGAAGGTTCAATGGGCGGAATAAACTCTAGAACGGAAGAGGGTACGCACTGATGGGGCAGGTGATGAGGAATCCGGAGTGGGAGCGGAGGAGGAGGGACCCCGACGCGCGGTAGTCGTAGCGCGGGAGGTTGATCACCGCGGCGTGCTGCTCCCATGGCTGCATCTCCTGGCTGCCGGCGGCGGCGGGTGCATCGGGTTCAGGCTCCGTCAGCGGCTCGCGGGATGGCGACGGGGTCACGGCTTCCGGCTTGGCCTCCGGCTCCGGCGGCGCCGCCATGGGTGAGAGCTGAGAGCACGGGGACTGGGGGTTTGGGGCGGAGCGGACGGTTCTGACCAGCAATGCGTAAACTAGGCTGGAAGGCGTAGTTCTCAGATTCCGCTAATCAGATTCCACTTCCGCACAAGCTCCTATCAAACCCGACCGATCCATGCCGTCCAGTCTTCCTCCCAACACATCTGACGGCCCCCTCTCGCTTCCCGTCTCCTCTCGACCTTGCCGCCGCCTCCGCTTCCTTCCGGAGTTCCGGTTGAGTGGTCGACGATTCGCCATTCGCCACAGGCCCACAGCACCTCTCCGCCGCGGATCATGCCTACCCAACCGCCCGTCTTATCCTACCCAATCTGCATCGGCAGCGGCAACTGCGCTGCGCGACAACGATGCGATCCCTGGCACTGGCAGGTACGACCATGCCTTCAGATTGCCCATTGCGCCCTTGCTATCATCAGAATTCAGAAGTACTCCCTCCGTTCGAATATATATGACGTTCCGACCAGATATGCTAGTTCATTTTGCAAAGGCTACTCATGTCTGAACGTCATATATACGTGACCGGAGGTAGTAAAAAACACATTGTTTTCTTTTGTGCCGCTACACAAGGTCCCAAGCAGCTCAGCAGCCATTCGTCGTGACGTCGTGAACACTGGTGCTCAAACGAGTGATTTTCCTGTCGAACATTTAGATTGGGGTTAAAAGAGGAGAGCAAATTAAAGAGGTGATCACTTCGCAGCACAAATTAAGTCCCTAGGTGCTCTTTTCCTATTCTTTTTCCTTTGATTTGTTTCGTTTGCTTCATCGCTTGATTTTTACCGCCCCCGTTTAATTTTGATTTATTTATTTTTTTTTTGCTTGGCCACGTCTCTTAAGTAATATACCGCCCCCGTTTCAAGTTACATGTCATTCCAGTTTTTCTAGAGAGCCAAATCATTTCAAATTTGATCAAAATTATATAATAAAACATTAACATTTATGATATCAAATAAATACCATTAGTTTCTTCATAAAATGCATATTTTTTAGTATATCTATTCGGTGCTATAAAACTTTTTTGTGATCTCTCTATAATTTTGATCAAGCATAAAATAGTTTGACTCTCCGAAAAACTTGGAAATGCTTTGTGATAAAGAAAACAAAACACCAAACACCAGCAGCAAAAGATAAAGCCATGACACAAATTAGACAACTAGTAAACGATTCCTGATAGGTCTAAACAATGAGCGCTTGATGAGCTTGCATAGAACACCCTCCTCTTTTAATTTGATTGACAGTCGCATTCAGATCCTCAGAAAGCCCTTCAATTATTTTCTATTGTGTTGTATCATCGTTTTTCCTTCTTATTGTTTTTGTCATTGTTGCAGTAGATTGTTAAATATTGTAAGCAGATATTATAAATCAACTGGCTTAACAAGTACGATCACAACCACAAATGACACAGATTTATGTGAAAACTCCTTTGGAAGGAAGATACGGATACACAAAGATGATCTTCACTATTCAATATATCTCTGAATGTCTGCAAATGTTAGGAATTTACAACGAGTGGTTAACTCAATCCAAACATACTACAAGAGGAATAGAAATACATCATTATTCTGCTAATTGTGTGATTCTTCGTCGTACAACGTCGTCCAATTTAGTAGCCATGCATGCAGCCAGACAATACGAATGACTAAGAAGAGAACTACGCATGCAATCAGTGAACATGCTTCACCAATTTAAGACAGACTAAATTAGACATTAAATGATTGGTGCATGTAGAAGTTTTTAAAAATTAGAAGCATATTCTATATTTCTAACATTACACAACATAGGAGCCCATGAAACAAGTGAGAGGGAAATGCGTCAGTTCATCTACATGATGTTACAGCAGAACAACAAAGGGGTCAAAGAGTCGCTGTAATATGCTAATGCACTGAGCTTCGAGTGTGTGTGGTCTCCTTTCATAAATTGGATTAGTGCATCTTTTGATGCCCTGTTAGTATAGGAAATATCTGCATAAGATTTATAATCACCTCTGGCGGATGCACACGCGAGCTTGTGGTCGGAGCTGTGGTCGTGGTAGTGGCCATGGCAAGCGTCAAACTGCAAGAGAGGGTCCCGATCCGCCGCACGGCGTGGAAGCTGGCTGACCTCATCGTCTTCTCCCTGCTCCTCGCCCTCCTCGCTCACCGTGCCACCTCGCTGTTGGGTGACGCCGGCGGCGCAGCGCCGCGCTGCTGGCTTGCGGTCGCGGCGCTCGCCTGCGAGGCGTGGTTCGCGCTCCTGTGGCTCCTCAACATGAATTGCAAGTGGAATCCCGTCCGGTTCGAGACGTACCCCGGCCGTCTCTCCGAAAGGTAACAGGCTAGCAGCGCAACATGCCGCTGTTCATGTGTCTGGACATTCTCACATGCTGATTGATTTCTTAGGGGAGACGAGCTCCCGGCGGTGGACGTGTTTGTGACCACGGCGGACCCGGAGCTGGAGCCCCCGGTTGTGACCGTGAACACCGTGCTCTCGCTTCTGGCTCTGGACTACCCGGCCGGCAAGCTCGCGTGCTACGTCTCGGACGACGGCTGCTCGCCGTTGACCTGCTACGCGCTGCGCGAGGCCGCGGCATTCGCGAGGCAATGGGTGCCGTTCTGCAGGAGGCACGCCGTGGGTGTCAGGGCTCCCTTCGTCTACTTCTCCTCTGGCCCGCCAGAGGACCGCATGGCCGATCAAGAGTTCTTCTTCCATGAATGGACTTCCATGAAGGTGAGCTGCCAAGCTTTTTTTTTTCTGACCGTTAGTTATACATGTCAGTGGCACTCGTGCGGTGTCTGATCTTTTGATTTCTCATGTCCATTTTCTTGGTGTTCTTGCAGAACGAATATGGGAAGTTGGTAGGCCGAATCGATAATGCAGAGGAGAGCTCCCTTTTGCAGAGTGACAACGAGTTAGCCGACTTCTTCGGTGCAGATCGCAGGAATCACCCGACCATAATTAAAGTAGCTAGATGTAACAATTGTCTATCAAAATAGTTCGTGAAACATATTCCTGTGCAAATCTTTACTTACTTGGTGCTTGTTTTTGCTACCTCAGATCCTGTGGGACAACACCAAGAGCAAGACAGGAGAAGGGTTCCCTAGTCTCATATACATCTCAAGGGAAAAGGGCCCCAAATTTCACAACTTCAAGGCTGGGGCCATGAATGTCCTGGTCAGTGTTTCTTATGCTCCTCTGCAGGGACACAGAAAATTTAGAGAAGGGTCTGTTGCATTAAGATTAGCAGAGAATAGCTGATTTGTGATTTGCTAACCCTAACGTTGTGCTCTGCAGACAAGGGTCTCCGCTGTGCTGACCAATGCGCCAATCATGCTGAACGTGGATTGTGACATGTTTGCAAACAACCCCAAGGTCATCCTCCATGCAATGTGCCTCCTGTTGGGATTTGATGATGAGGTCCATAGTGGATTTGTTCAGGGACCACAGATATTCTACAACGCCCTACAGGATGATCCTTTTGGAAATCAGACGGAAGTTATGTACAAGGTGGAGATGTACATATTATGTTATTAATACTAAGTGTTTGTTTAGAAACAAGGGGATTGGGATCCAAATTGCAATGATTTAGTTGAAATTTCAGTCATTTTCCATATTGTTCAACAAAAATACATACCCCCAATTCAAAGAGGCCCGATTATTCCTTCTGCACCTTTGTTGATACTGAATGCTAGTGTTAGTTGTTACTGACAATTATTTCTGTGCTGATGGGTTTAGAAACTTGGATGTGGATTCGCTGGCCTTCAAGGAATTTATTATAATGGGACGGGTTGTTTTCACCGAAGGAAAGTCATTTACGGCATGCCGCCGGACTGCACCACACATGTCAAACCAAGACGGACAAAAGGTGAATCATGTACACAAAGCCACGGACTAATATGCAATTTGCAGAACTCAGAACTGCCTGTACCCCTAGTGCATTTCGGTTCAGCTCATATAATAACTGGTGGTATTTTGTCAGGATCACTGTCTTGGGAGGAGCTGCGAGTGAAGTTTGGCAGTCGGAAAGAACTGATTGAATCAGCTAGGAGCATCATATCTGAAGACATGCTTGCAGTGCCAATTGTAGGCTTATCTAGTCGCATCGAAGCGGCAAATGAAGTGTCTGCCTGCAGCTATGAGGCCAGCACTTGTTGGGGTCAGGAGGTATTTACTCTCTTTACAAAGTCATGGTACACCTCTTTGCAAGTTTTGCTACATTGCTTGACAGTATTTTGCAGATTGGCTGGGTATATGGATCAACGACTGAGGACATTCTGACCGGGCAGAGGATCCATGCTGCTGGCTGGAAATCAGCGCTTCTGAACACCAATCCGCCAGCATTCCTCGGCAGTGCACCGACAGGCGGTCCAGCCAGCCTAACCCAGTATAAGAGATGGGCAACAGGTCTCTTTGAGATACTCTTGAGCCGGAACAACCCAATCCTTCTCTGCATATGTAAGCGCCTGCAATTCAGGCAATGCCTTGCCTACCTGGTCATAGACGTGTGGCCGCTGAGGGCGCCTTTTGAGCTGTGCTATTCACTGCTGGGACCTTACTGCCTTCTTACAAACCACTCATTTTTACCAAAGGTAAACACAGCTTGTTTCTAATAGATACATTAAATGTAAATAAATACTGGGACTTTTGCACTGTCATGTTTGAACTCTATGCTCTTGTGCAGTCATCAGAACCAGGTTTCAGCATCCCATTAGCCCTATTCTTGACCTACAACACATACAACTTCATGGAGTACATGGATTGCCGGCTCTCAGTTCGTACCTGGTGGAACAACCAAAGGATGCAGCGGACCATCTCATCCTCTGCCTGGCTCCTCGCGTTCTTCACCGTGCTACTCAAGACCTTAGGCCTCTCCGAGACAGTGTTCGAGGTCACTCGCAAAGACAAGAGCTCGTCCAATGGCGACGGCAGCTCTAACGACGCTGACCCAGGGAGGTTCACCTTTGATTCGTCACCGGTATTCATCCCTGCAACAGCGCTTGCAATCTTGAACATCGTCGCAGTAGCTGTTGGAGCGTGGCGGGTGGTTGCTGGTGCAGTTGAAGACAAGCCTGGCGGACCGGGTGTTGGAGAATTCGTGTGCTGCGGCTGGCTGCTGCTATGTTTCTGGCCATTTGTGACAGGACTTGTGGGCAAGAGAAGCTATGGCATCCCCTGGAGTGTCAAGCTGAAGGCTGGTTTGCTCGTGGCTGCTTTCGTGCACTTCTGCAGATGATCTTTAGCTTCATCTGTGCAGAAGTATGGTAGGAACGTGTAATAGACAAGGCAATGATAACAAATCAATTGAGCATCATGTCTGCAGTCTGCAACATGCCTTACTTCAACAATTTCAGTCATTTTGTGAGGCATAATTTCAGCGAAAACTTCTAATTTTCAGACAGTTATTGTCTTCGTGGTGTATGTATTTGATTATTTGTATGATCAGCCTGTATCACATCTTCGGAGCGAGTCACAAGAGCAATTGGACATGCTACTGAAGCTGGTGACAAAAATCACACCTCTTCCCCTTCAAAGTTCAAACTTTGAAATACGAGGAACAGAGGAAGAGAGTGCATAGAAAAAAGCACAGTGTAGGCGTAGCAACCAGAACAGATTCAGATTGAGACTTTCCAACTAATAAGTCATCCAGCCTTTATCTCACAATGAGATTGTGCAGTGTCAAAGGAAAAAGGTGGAAAGCCAGTTGAGGAAAAAAAAGGAAAGAAAGTAGAAATTTTAGGAGGAAAAAAAACGTTACAGAAAATCTGTTCTCTCAAATAATCTTTCCTGTGTAATTTGAGACACAGACACAGTATATCTATTTTTCCAACATAAGATCGAAAGAACAAGCAATCAGCGGAAAGTTATCTCTCCCTTTAACTTGCATAAGCACTATGCTGAATTTGGTTTAATAAGATCGTGCAGCACCATAAAGAGTACTAGACATATTTCAAAGATTTGGCGCATATTTCCGAAGCAGCGGCTCCCCTGCGACAATGCCGGCCCCGGCCAAGATCCCTCCGATGATGCCGCCGACCATGGCGGCACGCGGCCCGCCGGGCATGCGGTAGAGCGCGCCGGCGCTGACCCCGGCGGCCGCAGTGTTGATCCAGTCGTCCGCGCCGGACCTGAACTCGCTGACGGCAGACCTCGTGCCGGAGAAGAGCATCGCGATCACGCCGAGCCGGTTGCCGCCGGCGCGGCCGACGGAGCCGCAGTTGTTGAGGGCGCGGCTGACGCGCAGCTTGAAGGACTCGCCGCGCTCCGCCTCGACGGCCGCGCGGCGGAGCCCCTCGACGGCGCCCCCCGTGACGCCCGTGAGGTAGCCGACGCCGGTGCACAGGGTGAGGTGCTCGCCACAGGTGAGGCCGTTCTGGAGCGCCTCCTCCTCGAAGAGGTTCTCGGGTGAGGTCGGGAGGTCGTAGAGCGCGCGATACGCCGCCGGGTTGGTGAACACGGAGTGGTGGTATGCCGGGGGGCCTGCGGTCTGCCAGGTGTCGTCGTGGTGGTGGTCGTCGGCGGGGACGGCGCGCGACATGATGACGACGGGCGAGGCGACGGCGAGCTGATCGGAGAGACGGCGAGACGCGGGCGTGTTTCAGTCGGGTCGATGGATGATTTTGAGTCGTCGTGTCTTCAAGGGTTTATAAGTCGGAGTTGGAATTGGAAGCGGGGACGGCCGTGGACGTATTGGCGAAGAAAAGGACTAAAGGGAAAAGCAGTGGAGCTGATACGAATCGGACTCGGAAGAAGAGCGTAACGAAATAGACTTTCTGGCCCGCTAGCTCGGCCCATTGAGCTCAACGGAGCAGGATCATCTCACACGAGTGCTGGTCACAATCTAGGCAATATATTACGCGAGAAGGAAGACAATTTATGAAGAATCTTGAATTTTTTTATATATTTTTTAATCATTTTGTAAAATTATACGACCGTCTTAAAATTTATCAAATTTGACCACCAAACGTCATGACGCACGGCAGCCGCCGTGGCCCACGGCGGTTGCACGTCCAACCGTCGTGCGCTACGGCGGTTGGGCCAACCGCCACGGGGCCAACGGGCGGGACGGCTGGTCTCTATTCGTCGTGGGCCACGGCGGCAGGCCCAACCGTCGTGGGTCACGGCGGTAAGGATTTGCGACCGCCGTGGCCCACGACGGCAGGTCGTCAGACTCTATAAGAGCCGAAAATTTGCCCGAAATTGTCATAATAATTCCGAAAAAAAGAAAGAGAAGGTTGGGAAGGAGAAGAGAGTGAGGGGGCGAAGCAGCGAAGCTCTGCTGGTTCTTCGTTCATTGTAAGTATTTCGTTGATTTCAACTCTTTTAGCACCTGTACTTAGATGTAGTGAAATCGTAATTAGTATTGATTCATTAGATTTTTTTAGATCTGTAGTATGAAATAGTTCATGTTCGTAGTGTTTAGGGTTCAGAAGGAGAAGCGAGTGAGGTGGAGGGGGCGGAGCAACGAAGCTCTGCTGCTTCTTCGCTTCATTGCAGGTATTTCGCTAATTTAAACTTTTTTAGTAATTTTACTTAGATATAATTACTATTAATTCTGTAGATTTCTTATGGTATAGATTTCTGGAGTATAGATCTGTAGTTATGATTTAGATTATAGTTTACATGTTTGTCACTCATTAGACTATATTACGTAACATATTTACTGTTAGGTTAGATATTAGTCTATTTGTTTGTTAGTCCCTGGATGTAGTATTTGATAGTAGTTATTGTTTTTTATTATGAATCAGACATGTCGGAGACAGTCACAGTCAAATTGTATTATGGATCTGGAGAAATTATATATGGTACACAAGGAGTTGACTTGTCAAATTTTAGTTTAATTGAGAAAAATGTTAAAAGAGCAGCAGAAAGAATTTGGGAGGGTATAACCAATTGGCTGGTCAAGTCATTTGCAGTAGATTTAGAGCACTAATGCATGTCGGTGATGATACTAATCAACAGAAAGTGAACATATGTATTGGGAGCTCATGCCACTTGAAGGGACTCAACAATGGAGGAGTTATATCGGAAATGCATGCCGAGTTGGTTTGCCTGTGATTTTGTTTGTCCAAGTTTTCCTGAAGGGTGGGTCTAGCAGTCAAGTACATAAGGAAACTGAGGATGTGGATGAGAGGGAAGGTGATGAAGAAGGGGAACAACAAAAAAACAAAGAAGGTGATGAAGAAGGGGAACAACAAGAGGACGAAGAAGTGGATTCTGAAGGTGATGAGACATCTAGAGGTTATGTTGTCACTGGTTTTGTTGATGAGGGAGAAAGAAACCCTGAGGTGATGAGACATTATGAGAGAGAGTTAGAAGCTGATGAACGTGCATTGGAAGAGGACTCTTCAGATGATGATTATGATCAGTCTGAGGATCATGTGCCCTGGGATTGGCAGAACTACGATTTCTCACAGTGTATTGTTAATCGTGGTGAGAATGTGCCCTGGGAGTACACGGAGGATGAGGTTAAAGTAGGCGCCATGTACCCCAGTACTGCACATGTGAAGGATGCAGTCAAGCAGTAGTCCACCTTGACTCTGCACAGGGAGTTCAGGGTAGTGAAGAGCTCTCCAAGAATATATGATGTGCATTGCAAGAAGGAGGATTGTTCTTTTCGAGTGTATACATATAAGGGGAAGTGGGATTATTACTTAGAGGTGAAAGAAGTGGTGCCTCACAGTTGTACTCTTGATCGGATTGATGTAAAGCACCGAAACATTTCAGCCGATTTTGTTGCAAGCCACATGTACCATACCATTGTGAAATGTACTTCTTATGAGCCGAAGGTCATTATCGGTGCAATTGAGGAAAAATTCGGGTACACTATCAGTTACGGCAAGGCATACCAAGCAAAGAAGAAGGTATTGGAGCATATGTGGAGTACTTATGAAGCATCCTACCACAATTTGCCTAACTTGCTGCACACAATAGTTCAGATGAATCCTGGCAGCTACTATGATATCAAGGACTATCCTTGTGAGGAAAAACCAGGCAAGCTTGTGCTTCAGCGGTCATTCTTGGCATTGAGTGTCTGCATTGAGGCTTTCAAACTGTGTCGACCGATCATTTGCATAGATGACACTTTTCTCACTGGTAAATACAAATGAACAATCCTGACAGCTGTGACAGCTGATAGTAACAATCAGTTGCTTCCTTTGGCCATTGCATTTATGGGGGGGAATGGTGATAGTTGGTACTGGTTTCTTGAGAGGTTGAAGAACATGGTGGTGCAGGATGTGCAGAATGTGTGTGTCATACACGATAGGCACAAAGGTATTTTGCAAGCAATGAATGCCATGAAAGATGGCAGTCAAGAGCGATACAGAGTTCCATTATGGAGCGATGTTAAGAGCAGGTGGTGCACTAGGCACATGAAAGCAAACTTCCACAGCCAGTTCAAGAACAAGTCCCTGTCTAAATTGTTTGAGCGGTTGTGTGAGCAGACTCAGCAGAAGAAGTTCGATGCCATCTGGAAGAAATTAGATGACCTGACAAAGAAGGCATCAGAGGAGCTAGCAAAGAGGCCAGTGAATCCTGAACCTGGAGAGGAGCCAATTTCACTCGAGGATGTTGGATTAGATGGCCCTCAAGTTAGACGCAGAAGAGGGCGTGTTGTGAAGACCTTCAGCCAGTGGATTCAGAATGAGCCTAAGGAAAAGTGGTGTCTCATGTTTGACGAGGACGGAGCAAGACATGGGATAAAGACCACTAATTTTGCCGAGGTCTACATCTGTGTGCTTCGCGGATCAAGACCTCTTCCTCTAGTTGGTATCATTGAGTTCTTTATGTATCGTACAATGCAATATTTTTACGAAAGGAGCAAGGTAGCGGATGAGGTTCTGAGGAACACTCAAATGACATACTGCACCAAAATGACTCAGTATTTGGACAAGGCTCAGAAAAAGCACTTCTTCACACGGTCACAGCGCAGCCTTTGTACCAGTCTGCTGAGAATGAAATTATGTGGAGATATGAGGTTGAGTGCAAAGGGAAAATGCGCCTAGGCCCATCGCGTGAAAAGACGCAACAAGTGTGTGACCTTGGAACCGAAATATGCAGATGTTCATGCCGGAAGCCACAGCTACTACACACCCCCTGCTCACATGTGATCGTCGTATGTTATAAACTTCAAAATTTCAGCTACCGTAGGTACGTGCCATGGTACTACGACAAGGAAACTATTCGGAACACTTGGAACCGAACAATCCAGGGCCTTTTACTGAGAACCCCAAAGAAAATGTTGTGCACATACCAAATTCAGATCCTGAGATGTGCTAAGGTGTTGGAAGAAGGAAGAAGAACAGGATTAGAAACAACATGGATGAAGCAGAAGCTGGACCTGCTGTAGTGATATGCTACAAGTGCCACAACACGGGCCACACGTACAAGAGGTGCACAACTGCAAATTTTGCTTGCAACGCACCACCTACGGCCAATGTGGGCTCATCAGCACCTTCAGGACTCTCCCAACCCCCATCAGGACGTGGACGCGGACGTGGACGTGGACGTGGACGTGGGCGTAGCAACAATGCAGGATTCAGATGATCATAGTTGCTTGTAACGTTAGGACATTTAATTTCGGAATTTGTAGTGTTTGAACTAATATTTCCTGTACGAACTTATGCATGGTATTGTATTTGAATAATTGAACTGCTATTTCGTGTTGTCTTAATTATACTGATTCATTTGTATAATTTTGTCTATGATTGTAATAATTGTTCTGATCATGTTTTGCAGGTTTGCAATGATCTCCTCAGGTCCTGAGTTGGACTTGGAGTTACTCACCACGAGGAAAGATAATGTCGAGGTGCCAAAGGGGATCAACACTTCTATGTGCTTCTGCGGTGACAACTGCAAGCTTGTCAGGTGCAAGGTTCTCGGGTACACCTACGGGATGAGGTTCTTCATGTGCGCCAACTATGCGCACAACCCGATCCAGTCTTTCGACCGCAATCTTAGAGCCAAAGTAAGGACATACTACATTTCTCGATTATTCATTTGTCATTTTTGTTTTATTATTTGCTGACATGTCTTTCAAAATAGACTCCACCTCCTCTTTGTGATTTCATGCAGTGGCTAGATACCGAGCAGTCTGAGTTCGGCAAGAGCTACGTCGAGGAAGCGGACCGTGATGCAAGGGAGAGGTGGTTCCGCATGGTTGAGTGGGAAAAGAGAGAGAAAAAAAAGGAGGAGGAGAAGGAAATGTGCATTCGCCAGGAGATGAGAGAACGTGAAGTGGTCCAGGCCCGTGAAGCCAACAGAGAGAGGAAGAGGGAGAAGGCTCGCCGGGCCAAGGAAGCTGGGCCCGATGCCATCAGGAAGGGGAAATACCCCCGTTGTACTCAGTAGACCTAGAGTATTAGTCGGACTGTATCAAATAATTCGGGATTTCGTGACATCGTGATCTAGGGTCCTCGGTTTGTATCCTCAAGGACTTTAATCGAACTGCATTAGAGTGTGTTTTCTCCGTTACGTGTGTTTCGTTAGAGTGACTGTCATATACAGAGTCGTTGTGTTTCCTCCGAGTCACTGACGCGTTCCCCTCCCACGGATCGACTGGCCCACAATGCGGCAGTGCCCTAGTACTAGGGTGTGTTTTCTCCGAGTCACTGCTTCGTTTCTCTTCCCATGGATCGAAGGGCCCACCACCCAGCCAGCCTCCTTCTTCTGCCTATATGTAGCACCATTCACTCCATTGCCTTCTTCTCACAGCATTCAACAATGACTTCCTGGAGTGGGGATGAACACGATTTTGGTCCTATGTTGCGGCATCAGCAATCTCCAGATTTCGTAGCCAATTTTCCATTGAAAGGCAAGAGTGACTTCAGATCGATGTGTGAAGTTAGAAGCTACGCACCGAAGCAAACTGTGCTGTGGCCTAGGTGTTCGCATGGTGAGTTTTGCGTGATGCAAGTGTACGAGGGATGGAACAACTCCGGTCGTCGCTTCTGGCACTGCCCACATGCATGGGTAAGCAATGTCCACAAATTTGTTCATCATTTTTCTTTGGTTTGCTAACGTTTTCTTGCCTTTTGCAGTACTCCACCCAAACAGAGAACTGCGGTTTCTCGCAATGGGTGGATCCACCAGCTATTCGCCCCTATCAAGAGTACATCGACTACCTCGAGGACGTCATCATCTACAACCTGAAGCGGGGGCTGTCGGAGGCATTGGCTTCCCCTGATCAATTGTCTAGCGCTGGAGACGGTCGATGCTGCAAATGTTCGACCTGCACTTGTGAATGCCACAAGAAGAACAACTCCCCTCCACCTTGACCACCTCCACCCCCACCTGGGTACTACTACATGCCGTCGCAAGACTTCGGCGGGTCTTTGCTCCCCGGGCAGTTCTCATACAACTAGATTAATTAGACTTGTTGTAATCAAATTTCTAAATTCCATAAGGCATGTTATCAGTACGTAAGGCGCTTTGTTAGGGTTTTACGAGCGCCGTACATGCCATTACAAAAGTGTGTTTTCTCTTCTAAATATTAAAAAAACCAACCGCCGTGGCCCACGGCGGTTGGGATGCAACCGCCGTGGCCGATGGCGTTTGCATGGCTGCTACCTGTCGCCGTGCGGCGCCGGTAAATGCCGTCCCCGACCGCCGTGCGCTACGACGTTTGGCCTAACCGCCTTGGGCTACGGCGGTGGCGCCCAACCCCCGTAGCGCATGGCGGTTGGACGTGTAACCGCCGTGGGTTACGGCGGCCGCCGTGCGTCATGGCGGTTGGTGGTCAAATTTGATAAATTTTGAGACAGTTGTATAATTTTGCAAAATAATTAAAAAATCAAGAATCTTATCAAAGTCTAAAAAAATTGAAGAATCTTATCAAAGTCTGATGTCGACAAATTGTTTTGTGAAGCGGTTTATTCAAGACTTGGAGGTTGCTGCCCAGCCGGCTGCTATCAAGGTGGCAGCTAGGCCACCACGATGGATTCCTCCCCACCGGGGCTTATGAAAATTAATGTCGACGCCGTCACGTTGAAGAACACAGGAAAGGCATCATATGCGGTGGTAGCACGAAACTCCTCTGGCCAATTTCTGGGTGCCTCGTCCGTCGTTTTCATGGGGATGTCACACCCGGAAACGCTGGAGGCTATGACGGTGAGAGAAGATCTGGCGCTTTTGGCACTGCGAAGTTTCATCATTGATAGGCCTAGGCATTCGGTTAAATCGGTTATCAAATATTTCGGTTATGGAGAAGTATTAACTGAATTTGTTGTTGAGAAATTAATAACCAACACAAATCGGTTTCGGTTAAATCAGTTCAGTTAATCGGTTAACCGAAATACATATTATACTTCAAGAGAAGATAATTTATAGCATAATTGTATTGGGAAGCACCTAACTAGACATCGGTCATGCAATAAAACAAAAAATAATAAATAATGCTTCTAACAAATAAAGTCTACTAGAAATACATTTGAATATGTAAATAGTGACAACTTTAGTGTTTAATATAACAAGTTAGAAAGAATTTGGGTTAATCAGTTAATTCGGTTATGCCAATTCAAAACCGAATAAATTTCGGTTAACCTAATAGTGACAAAGTCTTAACCGAATAAGATCACAAAAAATCGGTTAACCGACATTGCGGTTAATTCAGTTCGGTTCGGTTAATCGGTTTCGGTGAATTTTTACCCGTCCATAATCATTGCATCTGATAATGTAGGAGTTGTGCGGAGTATCTCCGAGTCGACCTATGGTCAGTATGGCCATGGCCAGATTGTCAAGGAGAGAAAGGCAAGAGCAGCAACTTTTGTGTTCATAGACTTTGTACACGAAGGAAGGTTGTCTAATGGAGATGTGCATAGAGTAGCTAGAGATTCTTTGTTTGATGATGTAGGCAGACGTTTGTGGCTGCTTGGACCGCCTGAAAGCGTTTGTAACTCATACCATGTCGATGAGTAATAAAGTGTGAGTCTCTCAAAAAAAATATGCAAATCTGGAATTTTTATATTTATTTTTTTTTTGATTTTTCAAAAAAATATGTCCCATCTCAAATTTTCAAAACTATACCGTTACCACTATATGATACGGCGGTTGGGCACTTTAGCACCCCAACCACCATATCACACGGCGGTTCTGAACAGTCAGGCGCAGATACTGTAGCACATGCAACCGTCGTATCACATGGTGGTAGGGGTCAGTCCATTTTTAAAAAATCATAACTTTTTTGTATGAACTCATATAAAGGTAAATTTTATATGAAAATTGTAGTTTTCAACGAGATCTACAACTTTGTAGTTCAAACTTTTTTCATTTGAAGTCATCTTCAGACTCACATAATCGATATGCTATCTAGATTTGGATACCGAAAACTGAGATCTAGATAGTATATCGATTATTTGAGTCCGAACATTACTCCAAACAAAACAAATTCGAACTACAAAGTTGTAGATCTCATTGAAAATTACAATTTTCATATAAAGTTTACCTTCATTCGAATTGATAAAAAAAGTTATAATTTTTTGAAAACAGACTGATCCCTACCGCCATGTGATACGACGGTTGCAGGCGCTACAATACCCACACTGGGTACTGTTCACAACCGCCGTATCACACGGTAGTTGGAACACTGTAGCACCTCCAACCGTCGTATCATACGGCGATTGGACCCAAACGCCATATCATACGGCAGTTGTGGTATAGATTTGTAAAATTTGAAGTAAGATATATATTTTTGAAAAATCATAAAAAAGTAAATATAAAAATTAAAAAAATCCGCAAATCAGCAAGTGCGAAGTCTCGTAACTAAATACTTTCTCCGTTCGTTTCAAATAAAAACTTTCTCTGTTCCACATTGTAAAGTCATTTTTTGAGAGTAAAATAATTTTATATTTGATCAAATTTATATAATGGATTACAAAGATTTATTGCATCAAATAGGTATATTATAATAATATATTTAGTGAAAAACTAATGATAAGTATTTAATATCATGAATGTTAGTACTTTATTGTATAAATTTGGTCAAATTTAAGATGTTTTGACTCCTCAAAAAAGTTGGATGACTTACAATTTAAAATGGAGGGAGTACCTTTTTCGCTATTGAGTATATGATGAGATCAGTTAATGTGGAGTACTACATGACTAGATTAGATTATACACATGTTATCTCTACTCCTAAAAAGAATGAAGTGGAGAATTTTTTCCGGTCAAACTTTCTGCCTGGTGAACGTACGTTCACCGCTAGCGCGTACGCACGCCCACCGCCCGCGCCTTCCGCTACCGCGCCTCGCTTCGCGAAAAAAAAGCCTTCCCCGCCGCCGCACACCCCCTCCGCCTCCACCTGCGCCTTCCCCGACGCCGCCTCCACCTGCGCCTTCCCCGCCGCAGCACACCCCCGCCGCCTCCACCTGCGCCTTCCCCGCCGCCGCACACCCCCGCCGCCTACACCTGCGCCTTCCCCGCCGCCGCCGAATCCGCCCCTCCGCCGTGCAGCCCAGACGCAAGCTCGCCTCCTCCCCATCGCAAAACGCAGTCCGCCGGAGATCTCACACACATCGCAGAAGGGGCCGCCGTCGCCGGTTCACCAGCGCCTGGTATCCGCCGCCGCCGTCGAATCCGCCGTCCCGGTCCTCGGCCGCCGCCGCCATCCTCGTCGCCGCTCGTCCCCCCTCCCGCGCGGCCTCGCGATCCGAGGATCGATCCGCGTCGCCGCTCGCCCTCCCCCCTCCCGCGTGGGTCAGCACCCCAACCCTTTTGCCCCATCGCGATTGATCGCCGCCGCCACTGGTGAGCCTCCCCTCCGTTTTTCCAACTCTAAACTCGCGCCTCTCTCTGCCACTGCCGTCGTCCTCGAGCCACGGTCGGCGCCGCGCCGTCGTCCTGGAGGCAAGGCGCCCCCACCGTCATCTTCTGCTTCAACCCTGGAACAGGCCGTCGACGCCTAACACGCCGCCGCCGTCTTCGATCCAGGGCGCCGCCATCGTCGACGTTCATCCTGAGCACCGTCGTTCTTCGTGTCGATCCAGGGCTCACCTCCTATCGATTGGCACATCCAAAGCTCACCTCACCACCACCATTCACCCCATCTCGCCGTCGTCGGGCTCGCCGCAGATTCGATCCGGCCTTTCCAATCCACGGTGAGTCTTCCCCGCCCTTCGTGCTGCCTGCACCCCCCTTGGATCTGTCGCCGTCAAGCTCCGGGCTCAAGTCTGATCCCCGCGGCGTTGCTGCAGGGACTGAGATGGCGACCAAGAGGAGTGTGGGCACCCTCGGGGAGGCGGATCTAAAGGGGAAGAAGGTGTTCGTGCGCGCCGACCTCAACGTGCCGCTCGACGACGGCCAGAACATCACCGACGACACCCGCATCCGCACCTCCATCCCCACCATCAAGTTCCTTCTCGAGAAGGGCGCCAAGGTCATCCTCGCCAGTCACCTGGTGAGTATGCTGCTGACGCGGCCCACATACACATCATGTACTGTTAACTCAATGCTTGAATTGCCTATAAACCGATGTGCTGGGCCGTGGAGGGTTGAGGATGATGAGATGGGATTCTGCGTGATCACAGTGCCGAGATTTCGCTTTAGCTGTACTCAATTTGTGATTTAAATCATGGTTTGTGATGCAAAAGTGTTGTGGTTATGTTTATGGTAGTATATGTGGGATTAAATTGGCGGCTCTGCGTAGGTATGAGTGTGCTATGTTCTTGCGGTGAATGTGGCCCAGTTTTAGTTACGTTTATGACAGTATAGGTTGGATTAACAATTAGTTTGGTACCTCTGGATAGGTATGTTTGTGATCTTGTGGTGAAGGCGGCCCAGTTTTAGTTTGAGATCTGTAGTTTATGTTGTCCACAGTGCTTACATGTCTGCAACTCTGATCTGATGACTGCCCTTGCCCTTGCTGCAGTTCATTATTATTTAAAAACAGTTGTTACCTGTTGTGGTTAAATGTGATGAGTCATCACGACACCGACTGTATGCTGATATATGATATCAGCATTATTCCTTGAGTGTTATTTTTCTGAGTTTGTGACTCACGACACCAACTGTATGCTGATATCTGATATCAACATTATTTCTTTAGTGTTATTTTTCTGAGTTTGTGCTTGCCAACACTCTCCAGGTTGTGGACTTGCTATATAATGTAGCTAGCAGTTCTACTATTAGTATGTATTTATATTCTATGAAAATAATCAGCATGGCTCAACATGATTCTAATGTCAGCATTTCAATTTATCAATAAATCCACATTTAAGAAATTATCAACAAATCCACATTTAAGAAATAACATCATGGACATGTAGTGTTGACCTTTCTAGATTGTGTAAGTTAAGTGGACTGTTTATTCCTTGTCAAATGCATGGGGTGTTTGTCTTTGCTGTTGCTTTCAGCTACATTGTAGGTTGTTGAATGTTGGTTTAGGACCAATAAGGCTCGCAAAGAATCTTCGTGTCTGTGTAGACTGCCATAATTTCACAAAGTTGTTTTCTGGTATTTATAACCGATTAGTTGTTGTCAGGGACAGAACACGATTCCATCATTTTGAGGGAGGAAAGTGTTCATGCAATGATTATTGGTAGTCTATCCTTGGTTATTTGTTGCAATTGCAGTGCCTCACATGGATGTGAAGTTACCAGAGCAACACTGAATGCTGGAATTGTCAACCTTGAGATCATAATGACTTGATGGGCTTTATTAATATGATGATAAGGTCTTCACACAAGTGGTTTCTGGCTGTCTACACACTTAGTTAAGTATCACAATCAGCACATGAGAATAAGGACCAAGAAAATATATCAACATAAGATCTTTATAGTAGGACTGCAGGTTCAGCCATATCATGTGATTCCAGGATCTTTAAGTAGAAAATATTCAGAATCTTGCCTACAATAGCAATACTTAAGACTCAGATATCAACTAATTATAAGAAGGATCATTCATACTGGCAATAGAAACACAAACATGGCTTATAACATGATATATTGTCTTCACAAAAAATGGACATGGTATATTTTCATGCCTTAAAACATCCTTCTGTAAAGGCAAAAAAAGGAACTGATGACAAATTATGTGATTTTCTTGTTCGTCTATCAAGAATGTCTCATCAGGTTTCACTGACAAGCTTGCATTGTGCTTCAAACTAAGGAAATAAAGTATGGTGACTACTGGTGCATGGTGATCACTTGACATTTCGTAGATGGAAATGCAACAAGATTACATGGAGAGATTCTTATGCATGAGGAACAAGTTGACCTATAAGTAATACTGATACCAAAGGTATGTTGCTGCATTTTTTTACGACAGACCTGAAATCAGACTATTTTGTTTTGATTGATCGCAGAATCCATTTTGCATTAAAATGTCCTTTGATAAACGATAATAACTTCTAAATAATGTGCCCATGCTTTAGTACTTTACTGTACACATATATCTATCTGCGTAAATCCAACCTGCCTGCATTTGACGGTAATAATACAAATAGTGCTGGCATCCATGAAATCTGATGTTCTAATGAAAATTGTATTCTTTACTCTTGTATGAATGCCTAAGGTCTGTCCAAAATTCTCGCGACACTAAGCCAAGTGTGAATTCTCCACTGTGTTTGGCTTGTCCATAGTTGTCTGAAATGAATATATTTCGAAGTGAAAACGCATAGCATGTATGTTTATGCTCCCTGAGCAGGCAAGTATAAATTTCTGTAGAGATTGATGATTTTATGTCATGTCACTTGGATGTGTTGTTGCTACTACTTTTGTAAAACCCCGGATTTTCATAGAAAACCCGAATCTCTGTACCATCGCGATAGTCCCTGGATCAGTGGCTATCACGTACAGAACGTCTCACAGATAATAACACAAAGTCATACATCGCATCACATAAGAGTAAGAGTACATAATTTATTACATGTCCATTATGGAGTACATCATTACAAGTCTCTTGGCTGAATCAGAGTGAAATTCTACGCAACGGTAGCTAGCATCTCAGAAGGGTCTCCATCTTTTATTCTTCTCGCCACAGGCATCCTTGAGCGAAGCGACGCATCCCTCAGTCGTACCATCCATCGGCGTTGTTGTCGTACTCGGACTCGTACCCTGCACACCCAAAGTCTATCCCCAAGGAGTGGGATAGGTCCACGTCACCAACTATATGCAGCTTTAAGTGGCCTACTTCTAAAGGGAGAAAAAGAGACAAGGAAGCGGCTCTGATTCCCTATGCAGCAGCAGCAGAGTAATATCAAGATATCTCCTTCAAGATCCCAACCCCAAAGCTCTCAACACAACTCGGAACCACCTGGTCACCCAGGGCCCCGTCTCCACAACCTACTCCTGTCTAGGGTCGATGCGAGAACTTTCTCTCCTCGCACCTCAATGATTGCAATCGGATCAACGAGGTAGATGGAGCCTCTCTCCTCTAACCGACTGCAACCACGGCTCACCATACACTCAGCTATAGGGGGAAGGTAGAAATCCTAAAACATGAGAACCAACAATCCACTGGGCTCGTCCATGACCGAGGACGCGGCTATAGCTATAGATCGAACGACTCCGCAGAGTGTGTACACCTGTACCCAACCCGGAATGGCACCCGGCCGGTGTACGGCCGACCGAACCCATCCTACCGTGCGAACTCTCGGTAGTTACGGTCCCATCCTGCATTCGGCCCTCAAAAACGGTCCCCCCCCTCAGAAGGGACGGCACCGGAACTGTGAAATGCCCCCGTGTGGCCACACGGGAGTCGCTCTGAGAGGGTGGTCTCACCTCCACCTCTCCCCCACTGATACCCCGCTATCCTCCTGGCAGGTATGGTTCCGCACTTGCCGAGCTCAACTCGGCCCTAACCCCACGCTCGGCGAGGTGGTGTGTACGTAAAGTCCCGTGAAGCGGTTGGCCCACTCGGTTTCAGACCGGGGCGAGCTCATATCCTCCAAGCGCAAGTAAAACCCCAACACCTACGCTCCGAAAACCGTCAAAGTAGGGATACACTGAGGAGTGCACCCCTATCCCCGATCCCAGATCGGTTGTTTCGAGCTCACCCCCGCCAAGGTACCCAAAAACGCCTTCTCCTGCCGGTTTTATCCCACTCACGCCAAGAACCACTATTCCCATCCTAAACACATGCATCGCGAAGCTCAGTGTATATACACGCTTATAAACATATATAGTAGTAGGGCAATCAAGGACAGGATAATTAAAGTAGGCAGTGCAAGGTTCATCCATATGCATATAAAGTAAAGCGCTAGCAGTCTATATTGCAATGTCTAATAGGTTTTCAAAGTCAGTCGGGCGTGAACCTGGGGTCGGGTAGTCCTCCGCGGCGAAGTCGTCGGCGTAGTCGTACTTCGGGTTCAGCTCCCCAGCTCCAGCTGCTCCTATTAACGCGTAAAAGAAAATAAACAGCGGCCCTATTGCAATTAACTCCAAAAGAACGGCAATTAAGAGCCAAAAGAGGGCAAACACTAGCCTAGCACGGAGTTTAAGTTTTTAGAGAATTTCTGGAAAAGGTTTTGTATTTTTCGGAGCAAAAATGGATTTAATAGGATTTTCCAAAGTTAAAATAGTTTTCTGTAAATAAAATACGCATACACAATAGCATTAACTTTAGGCTGACTACTGGCTGGCTCTAAAGGGCTTAAAGCTAGCTACTGGCTGGCTGCAGGCCGGCTACTAGAGCTGACGGAGCGGCCACATGGCGGCTTTAAGCCCAGCTGCAGCCCACGTGGCTGCTGGCGTGGCCGGCCGCACGGGATCCCGACGGGATTCGCTGCGGCGCGGCGCAGTGCAGGTAGACGCGCGACTGGAGATGTGATTGGCTGGCCGCACCGGATCTGGCGGATCAGCTACGGCCACAACCACGTGTGGTCCGACGTGCACAAGATAAACCCCACGGGTTCAGAAGCGACCTAAGGGTGCTCGACGATTTGCCCCAAAGGGGGTGGCGGCTCGGCCGCACCTCGCCGGCGGCGAGATTTCACGGCGGTGACCCGGCCTGCTCCTCAACAAGGCAGGACCGAACCACAACTCGCCCAGGTAAGGAAGGGAACGGCCCTTGGCCGGGTGTTGGCGCACGACGGCGAGACGGCGCTGCGCGGCGTCTCGGCGCGGGACGGGTGGCGACGCGGCAGCAGCGTTCGCGCGGGCGAGGGCGCGTGGGGACGCCCAGGTGCTCGGCGCGTACTTGTGGGAAACCAGCGAAGGCAGAGCGGGTCTAAAGGCCGGGATTTTCACCCATGCCCGGTGCTCGACGGCTTGGCCATGGCGGAGCAGAGGGTCGGCGCTCCTGGCGACAGGGGACCGGAAAAGGATAAGGCGCTCGCGGCCGACGGCGTCATACAAGCGGACGCGACCTCGTCGACGGCGAGTGCACACGGAGGACCCCAAAGGCCTCACCTCTTCCCCACGCCCGCGCGTGCGCTACGGCAACCCGCGTGGCAAAGGCCACAGCGGCGCGACGAGCGGGACGGCGAGGTTCGGTGCAAGGGGGGCAGAGCCAAGGGCTCGACTTTGGCCTCTCCGACGGCGTGCGCACGTGCGCAGGTGCACGGGCACGCGGGTGTGTGCAAGGGCGCGCGCGTGCGCATGCTGGGGTCACGGCCACGGCGGTGACTGAGACGGCGACAGCGACACGGCGGCCGGGACGGCTAACGCGTGAAAGAAAGCAAGGGAGAAAAGCGAGCGGGGCTGCGCGCGCGGCGACGACGGCGGTGGCACCTGCAAGAACCTTTCCCAGCCTGGCTCGAAGGCCGGCATCACCAGCAGCGTGCGCGGCGGCGCGGTGGCGGACACGGTGTTCCCCCTCGGCTCGAAGGCCGGGGCATCCACAGATGAGTGGGGAAACGGTCCTCACCTTGGTGGCCTCTGGCCGAAGTGAAGGCGTCGGTGAAGGGGCGGAAAGGGGCTCGTCGGCGACGATGGTGATGGCGGCGGCGCGGGTAGAGGAAGCAGGGGATGCAGAGGTAGCAGGCGTGCTCGGCGACGGCGGGTCCGGCTCCTCCTCACGGGCGGCTCCGGTCTTCGCGGCGAACGGTGCTCCCTCGGACGGCCTCCGTTCTTCCTCTCCCTTCTCTCCTCCTTCTCCGGCGAGCGGGCGGTGTGGACAGGGGAGGATTTCCCCCAAGGCGGCTAGGGTTGGGAGCTCCCGGGGGGCTGCGGCGGAGGCTACTTATAGCGGCGGGCGCGCGGGGGCACGTGGACGGCGCGGATGCGCGGGAAGGCGCGCGGCCGCATCGCGATGGGCCCACCGGCGTCACAAAAGGAGAAAGGGGGAGGATGACGACGACGACGTCATGGCGACGTCAGTGCGGGTCCCACTGGTCAGCGTCTACGCGCGGGCGTGCGGTGCGCGGCGGCGTCCGGCGGGCGCGTGGGCCGCTCTTGGGACGAAAGGGGCGACGGGCCAGAAACGAGGTTGGCGGCCCATCAAGGGAGGTAAAGGCTTTCCTAATTATCTTACTCCTATTTTCTATTTAATTCAAATTTGAATCCAATTCAAATTTGAATCCACACAAATAAATCCAAATAAAATCTAAATGAAAATCCAACTTCTCACACTAGCATTTTTATACATCCTAAAATTATTGTTTGACTTGGAATAAAATCTAGGATTTTGGGGAAAGGGAAAGGAAGGCATCCTTAATGGTTTCAATAGCACACAATTTCATAGCAAGTTTTTGAAATCCCATATTTTTACATACAAACAAATTCAAGGATGTTACAACTTTTGCCACATTGATTCAATGTTAGTGAATCAGCAACTTGTAGTTAAGTATTAATGCTTCAATTCCTTGGGACTATCGAAGATCCGACAAGGAAAATTTTTGCTTGCATGCAGAGTAGAACCTGGTTTACTCTTCGAGAAGATCCTAGAGACTGTGATCTTTGTACTTCAAATTTCCACAAGGAGTATTGCCCTGAGATCCTGAGTTATTGCTTGCATTATCTTCTCCAGAACTAAGTCTTAATTGGCAATAGCATAGCAGTCTTGCCCTTTTGATCCAACAAACCCTGCTCATCGTGCTATCTTTCATAACTTCATTGACTTGCTAATCATGAGTTCTTTTTTTTGACTGCAGTTGATCCCAACGCTAGCATCCACATCCTTGATGCTTTGATGATTGTTGATGTGATGGCTGAAGGTTTGGGAATCAGCAGGTAGCATAATCCATAATTTATTTTTTTGTTCAATTGATGGCTGATGCTGACGAAATGACATCGTAGTTCACACAACGAATTGCAGGTCACGTCCAGTTATCCCAACTGCCCCGCTAAGTCGAAGCTGAATGTTTGTTATGATAATGCTACTCAGGACCTTTAGTTTTCAAAACATGTATTTGTTGATGGAGCGCTCTCAGTTTCCATTTTGTGCTCCTGTTCGAGACCATTGAGTTGCATCTGAATCCTGATAAAGGAAATGCTACAGTACTGTTATCTCCTTTATCCAGGCAAACTATCCTATACTGTTGCTAGATTGTAAAAAGAGTTGTCATAATTCAAGTTTCCTCTCATGTTAATAACCTCATTTGTTCACATACAATCTAAGTTGAATGCACCTGACCTTTTTAATCCAATGTGTATTGCAATATAAATGATTTTTTTCCGAGAGCAACACGATTTGCTTTTGTGTACTATATAATTTTATTGAATGTATTGTGTATTGCATTGTAGATATTTGAATGCCCGTAGCAACGCACGCGCACTTTCCTAGTATCATCATAAAAGTTAATCCATTTACATTACCGGAATCCTATCGTGAGAGGGCTCTCTACTTTGCTTTATCCCGAGACCCCTCCTAATCTCCGTCCAATTACCATCCGACGTGCGGCAGCTGTCGACGGAAAACGAGCGGACGCACCTCCCACGCGTACCGCGTCGCAATTGGGGGGCCCACTAGTCAGCCAATAACGGACGCACCGCTGTGTGCATTGCATTCCAATTTGGGGAGCCGTGCCAAGAGAGAGAAAGCAGATCTTGCGAGAGGGAGGTGAGGGAGGCGACCCGTCGAGTGCTCCCCGGCCAGCCAATCCCCCCACAGGAGAGAGGTGAAGTGGCGGTGGCGCTTCTCCGGCGCGGCAGGGACCAGGCTCTGGTGATCCCCCGTCTGGTCCCAACGAGCGCTCCCGCTGTTCCTAGGATCAGGCTCCGGCAGAGGCGCGCCGCAGGCGAGGCTGACGGGGGCCTTCTCCCCCACTGCTTCCCGATTCGCTTCCTTCCACGCCTTCCGCTCCCTCACCCCCAAGGTCAGCTAGTGTCTCTGCTTTCCTCTGACTTCTCTCTTTGCTTAGTTGCTTTTCTCCCTGGTTGGTGCCGTCATTCTCGAAGAAATGCCCACCCCTTCTGATGGGATCATTTTCGAGGGAAATGACCCGAGGCGAGTTTGTATCGTGTGCTGACGTATGATTGTTTTGGGGCGGTAGTGAATCTGATTTGCTAGTGAATTAGCTCGGTGATGGCTGGCTTCTAGAGATCTATCTGATTGACCATAGTGCATTAGCCGTAATGAAGGTTTCCCATGTATGTTCGTTAGAATTTGAGATTGGAAGGAAATAGCTTATGTGATTAAACTCTGCACAAGCATTTTTTTTGTGAAGGGAGAATTATGCCCAGGGCCGTTGTAGTTGCTAAAAAAATTGAAAATGGTTTGATGATTTTTATATGCCGATGCATGGTCAGTGCCATAGTAGGCATTACTGCCATATCTGGCGCATTTGTTGCAGGCAATGATGTTGTATGTCCTGCATTCTCTTTCTTTGCTACCTTGAAAACTATCTACATTCTCTTTCTTTGTTTTCTGTTTAAACTACCTACTTTCTCTCTTTATTTTCTATCGGTCGAAACTATATACATTCTCTTTCTTTGCTATCTTTAAAACTATGTTAGACATGCCTTGGTGCGAGAAGTAACTAATTCTTTACTTATATTCCATTCAAAGTAACTAACCATATATCAAGTGACACAGGAAGTAACTAGTTCTGAACTTTTATTGGGTTCAATGTAACACATATTGCTATTTGCCATCTTCATGCCATCTTATTAACACCATGCTTATAAGACAACATCGTTCTATGTTTTCACATTACTGTCTACATGTTGTCATGATGTAACTCAGAGCAACTCATAATTTCTTACTGCTGCTTGTTTATTTTGCTTTACTTGTTAGTCTTTTGACAGCAACCCCCCAAATCTGAACATACAGGAAGAAACTATTCATGTTTCTAAACCAAATCAAAAGTAACTTGAATTTAGTTTGAAAGTTATAGGAAATAACTAATTCCTTACTTATATTCCATGCAAAGTAATTAATCATATATTCATTGACACAAGAAGTAACTAGTTGTGAACTCTTATCAGGTTGGATGTAACCCATGTTGCTATTGCCATCTTTATGCTAGCATATTAACAACATGCTTATAACACAATGTAGTAGTTCTTTGTTTTCACATTATAGAGATTCAGTATTATTTCATCAGCATTATTCAGTTTTTAATGAAATATTCTTGGAAAAATTATGCACATTCCCTAGTATGCTTGTGAGCTAATACTCTATACTTTCTTAACACTTGCTGAAACTGCAATATTTAGTACATTTAGTAGTTTAGCATCTATTTTCTACTCATCTAACCAATGTTATTATGTTTTGTTACTAGACAAAGACCGGAAGAGCTGGCATTCAAAATCAGCAAGGAGCTATTGCATCCAGACTAAGTTTTGACGAAGGTTGTTTTTTAACCAACTCGTTAAAGTCATCCTTGCTACTTTGTGCATCCAATAGACTATACCTCCTGCTAGCTGTGTGTTGTTTTCGGTCTACAATGAGTTACAATTCCTTACCACCATTTCACTATTCTGGTTTGGGAACGAGCTTAAATTACTTTATGAAGTATCTCTATCACATATGTAGTGTCATAAGTGGTAACTAATTCTATATTTTTATTTCATGCAAAGTAACTTAATATATATTCAGTGACACAAGAAGTAACTAGTTGTGAATTTTTATTCTGTAGGATGTAACACATGTTGATAGAATGTTATGTTTTACTTGAAAAAATATTATATTCACATGTTCTTTTACCATGACTAGCTTATTGGTATCTCATTATCTACGCTTAAAAATTACAACATTTTAATAACAGCTTTGTTTTGATTTTTCCCCCTCTGATTTTAATGAAAAAAGATGTGCCTCAGCCCCTTTACTATTTTGAATTAGGAAGTAACTTGTCATTATTCATCTGACTTCGGAAGTAACCTACCAAATATGCAGTGATATTAAACGTAATAGATTTTATTTTTATATTATAAAGAACGTAATTGATTCAATTTTTACTTGACTTTTTATGATTTTTGTTGTTGTTTCCATCCAAGGAAGTATCAGTACATATTTTCGGTGTCACTTGTGTTCTTTGAACAACCAATGTTCTCAATATGTATATCACAATTATAACTACCCATGTTAGTTAGCTTTAACCATGCTTTGTTTTACTTGATCTTCTTATTTTAGTATTCTTTAAAATAAGACAACTTAATATGTATTCCTGGTAGTAGCACCACTTTGTTATGAGTGGGTGCTCAGTTGCATAAGTCACATTTTTTTATGTTCATGTAAGTCACTGTCAGGTAATTGGAGTGGATGTTGTGTCTACTTTTCTTCAAGTGACTGTATAACACATGTTGATGTTGTCTATAGCTTAACTTGCTTTTATATCTTACATTATTGTCTATATATTATCAATTGTCCGAAGTGAATTCTTTTCCCATTAGTTTTTATCCTTTTACGTCCGCCTCTTCATATTTTAATTGTACAGAAGGATGCAACTCACCATTTCTTGCATGTAACATATGTCGGCAATTTATTCATTTTGCATTATTATCTAATCCTTATATGCAGCCCCCTAATCTAACCATTTTAGGAAGTAACTAGGCATGCATTTGAATCGCATCAAAAGTAACCTGATTTTAGTTTCAATGCTGTATAAAGTTACTAAGATGTTGTGCTGATTTGAATATTCAGAAAGTATCTAGGCATGCATTTGAATAATATTGGAAGTAACTTGATTTCACTTTGAATGTTGTATAAAGTAACTTGGGCGTTTATCTGAACATTTAGGAAGTAACTAGACATGCGTTTGAATCATATCAGAAGTAACTTGATCTCAAGTTTGAATGTTGTAGAAAGTAAGTAAGGCTTTTGATCTGGACAATATGACGATGATTTGACTCGCATCTAGGCGTGCAACGGTGCCTCAGTCGGCCCTTGGGCATCAACAAGAGAAGCTTGCTATTAGGTGCTCAATGTGTTTTTTATTCATTTTGGTACCTTTTTTAATATTTTTTATACAACTTAGTAGTCCTAGACCTGAAAGACATAGAAAGTAATTTTTGGTGTGAGTTATTTTGTTTCAGTAATATACTAAGAACTAATGTGTTACATTCAACGACTTGGCCTTGATAGTCTATACTTTCAGAAAATAACTTTATTATCATATAATATAATTACATTAGAAGTAACTACCTATAGTTTTCCATGTGATAGGAAGTAATGAAATCTTGCATTACATTATGTAGTAACTTTTCTGTCCAGGTTATCTTATATAAGTAAAAGTATCTTATTTTGCTTCAGTTAATGCTTCTAGTAGGTAACTTGAAATATTTTGCTAGTCCATAGGAAGTAGCTTCACATTTGGGGCAAATAGGAAGTAATTGTTCCCATCATTGTACTTCCTGCTGAGAATGTAGCTGCGTGAAGTAACGCTAGCTTCATCTTGTGACAGAGTTTGTTTCATCTCCTCTAACAACTTGTACTTCCCAATCAATATCTGGAGCTACTTCATTTAGGTCAAACAATGCCCTACCTGAAACTGTAAAGATCAAATAGCAATCATAAACTTGTTACATTTTTCTTAATTTTCATTAGTTACTTTAGCCAAACCATATGCATGTAGCAAATAGCATGGATAACATATTCATGTTGTTATCCTCATTGTTAACTTTTTCCTAGTTATTTACAATTCATATGATGATAATTGGTCTTAACTATGAATCAATTTCTTTTGCTTTTAGTGAAAGAGACAGTGAATACAATAATCAGGGAGTCAAGTGTAGGGAATCTTTTGCTAAACTATGTTGTAGGGTTTAATTTGTATTATGTTTTTTGTTACATAACACAATAGGATGCAAGTGCTTCATGTGGAAGGAAGTAAGACAGGATGTGAAGTAAGACAGGATGTTAATGTCGGCATGTTGCTGGGGGAGAAATATGCTATGTACATAGATATTATGTTGCAAGAAATATGTTTGGTATGTTGCTGGGTGAGAAATAAGCTATGTACATAGATACTGTGTTGCGAGAAATATGGTTTTAGAACATGAATCATCTGTGAGATGTAACTATTTGCCGTCCAAACTAAGAGGATCGGTCGCTGGAGTAATATCTCGGTACAAATTGGTATGTTTTAAGATATAAAGTTTGTGTATCTGGATAAGCTTGTTGTGAATTGGATGAACCTTTTAGCTACTCATTTTCTTATTTCCGTCTCTGTTTTCCATTTAATTTGTCTTCTTTTTGGCTCTGAATCGTTTGGATTTGATCATGTTTCGCTCGAGTAGCAACAGCGGATAGGGAACAATACCACTGTTGCAGTGTTTGCAGGCAAACATGGGTTTTTGTTACTTTTTTAGGCTATAAACAGTGTTTGCAGGCAAATTTGGGTTTCTGTTACTTTTTTGGGCTATAAACTTTGGCTTTTGTTACTTCACTTTGGCTGGCCTTTTGTTTTTGCACTACTAGTTCTCTTTCCTGCCTTTTTTCTGAAGTAATGAACCAAGGACGCCTACGTTTCCCATTTAGTCTGTTCCTGCTTGTGCAGTCTTTTCCATTCCCATTGCGTCTGTTCTTGCTTGTGCAGTCTTTTCCATAAATGGAAATATGTCAAAAATGGGAGGCTCTCCACCTAAGACTAAATGGAGAGGGCTCTCCATATAGTCGCCTCCTTTACATTAATGATTTCCATATACGGTGAATTGAATCGAATGTGCTAATTATTCCGAACAAAAGGTTTTTGTGCTCACCTGGAGTAGTGCCCATCATCTGGCAAGAGAAAGTTCCAAATGCAAAATAATGTGAGTTTTTTGTGCTTTTTGTCTCATGCTGGTGAGTAAATACAACTATCAGGCATATATGTTTGACACAACCCAACTCGATCCGAGTTAGATGTATAATTTGAAGATTTCAACAAATAGTTTAAATACATCTGCCACTACGGGAAACCCGAAAGACGCCGAGTGTCGCGGAAGACGCCGAGTGTTTTCCGTCGGGCACTCGGCGTCTAGCTTTATTCGCCGAGTGTACACGAAAAACACTCGGCGTCTTCCTAACACTCGCGTCTAGCCTTATTCGCCGAGTGTCTTTGGTGGGACACTCGGCGTCTCCCTATTTGCCGAGTGTCTTTGGTGGGACACTCGGCAAAATTTGAATTTTTTTTCTTCCTCTTGGTTTAAAACTTTTTCTTTAGTTCTCATACAACACGTGGTACTCCATGTCAAAATTTGGTAATTTTTTGTATTTGTTTGCCATATTTAGTTAATTAATTGTATTTCAAACAATTTTTTGAATAAAGTCAAATTTGAACTACAAGTGACTTAAATAATAGAAAAAATGCCTAGAAAAATAATATTCACGTTGTTTAGCTTAGTTTGAGGTCTTGATCTTTAAATCAAAGCTAATTTTGCACGTCTTGTATAGTAAACATGATCATGTGCTTGTAGACAAATTATTTTTTAATTCTATAAAATGCAAACTAAGTCAAAAAATTATGAAATTTGTCAAGATGTCTTGAAATCATATATGGAGGTTGTGGTAAAAATTTGATAAAGTTTTGAATATTTTGTCATATACAATGTTTAGAAATCAAAGCATCTTGGAGAAAGTATCATATCGTTGAGCATGATTCAATAAGATTTGAAGTCAAAGTGACGGTCAAATTATGATTTGACTACAAAACTTTTTGTGTAAGCAATAGAGAACAAAGATTGCTTTATGTTAACTTTTGGTACTTTTTTGGAACTGTTTGATAATTTTAATATATTAAGTGTTTTAATTAATTTAAATTAAATCTGAACTATAAGTGTATAAAATAATTGAATTATATGTGTATAAAAATCAAATACATATTATTGAGTGAATTTGACCATATATTGTTGAATTAATTGATATTCATTTAAATTTATGTTATGGAAAAAAGAAGAACTAGGAGAAATTTGAAAAAGAAAAAGAAGAAAAAGTTCGCCGAGTGTTCAATTTTGACACTCGGCATCTACCTGTGATACGCCGAGTACATTTTTTTCCGCACTCGGCAACTATCCACGTCAGCAATCCTAAACACTCCGATGCTCATTTCTGATTGGTCACCCAACAACATATAAAATCCACTCTCCTTCCCCTGCCTAACCCCAGCCGCCCCCTCCCCATTTCCTCCCGTCGCCACCCCCTGCCTTCTCCCCTACTGCCGCAGGTGCCGCCCCCTCCCCGTCGTCTCTGGCCAGATCCGCCCCCCTCCCCATCGTCTCCGGTCCGACCGGCGTCGTCTCCTTCCCTCTCGTGGCTGGATCTGACGAGGCGCGATGCTGGTGGCTCCGGCGCGGCGTGGTGGTGGCGGCCCCGACGTGCGGCGTGGTGGTGGATCCGGTCGTCCCTCCCCTCCCTCCGGTGCGTCCACTCCCTCCGCCGGCGCGGCTTGAGCTTCCTCCGGCAGCGCGGCTCGATCTACCTCTGGCGGCGCGCGGCCTGGAGCTTCCCTCCACGGCCGGCCCCTCTACCTCCGTGCTCCTGGTGCTTCTTCTCGTCCTGTTGTTGTTGCGGGGGCGGAGGGAGGAGGTCCGCCTCCTCTGGTGTGGGAAGCAGGAGGCCGCGGTGGCCTCTCCTCTTCAGCGACGGCGGCCGGCGGTGGCGCGGCGCGGGGGCCTGGCGACGTTGGCAGTGACGTGGTCGAGGCCCAGATGGGCATCGGTGCTTTTTTTTATTTATTTTTTTTCCCGAAAATAGTCGCCGAGTGTTGGATGCAGCACTAGGCAAAGTCTCGCCGAGTGCACGATGTGAAACCTTCGCTGAGTGTTTTTTTGCCTTTCGCCGAGTGTTTCAGGCACTCGGCGTCTAAAGGATTTCCTGTAGTGTGCATTTTAGTCTGAACTATGAATAAAATCATTCATCCAAATACCCATGATATGTACATGCAGTTTCACTTTCAGGAACTTTTGGAGCTACCGATATATAGCTAGTTCCAGGTAATTAATTTGAATTTCTTTTGGAATTGGAACCTTGCCAAACATGCATGATACAGTATACTATTGAACGCGTTCATGCTTGCGTGGCAAAAGCTGTAGGCATGTGAGGACTACGGAACATGGATGCATTCGATTTAGTTGAGTGCACTCGTGAACGAGATGCAAACCTCTCCAAGTGTTCTTCTCCTTTAGCATGCCATGTGGGTTGATTGCTGACGATGAACTGGCCATTTTGGCAACGCAAACCTCTAAATCAATAACAATTCGCACGGTACTGAAACCTATATAGTTTCTATACCAAAAGGTTCTGTGACCCTGCTTATTGTATGCACCAAGCTGTACGAACAGGGCGATTAAACCTATACGGTTTCTCCCTAGATTCTTGCTGGAACTCAAGTGGACGTTCTAACGTGGCACGTTACTCCATCCACGTTACTCCCAAGAGATTTATTATCAGTCTTTGAGTCATCAGAACTTTGAGATCTTGAATGCAACATACAGATCCTGGAACAACGCTCCAAACAAACCCCTAGGACCTAGTTTATTATGCAGTTAGCCTTGTGCATGCAGTCTGGCATTAGGCGGCTGATGCTGATTTGTTCTGAGAGAAAATTATCACTGTCTGGTTGGTGGCTAGTGTCTGATACTAATTTATTCTAGAAAAAAAGTACGGCTGGTTGGTGGTTGATAATCCAGACGAACAGAGGTAAGCATCTCGAATTCTCAATATCTATATTAGATTTGTTTTGCTACTTGAATAGTATCAGAAGGTATTGGTTAGTACCTTTTATTAAGATTTTTTTCACCGGCTAATTTAGTAAATAAAATTAGTTGTTAGGTCCACCAAACTGATACTTCATAGTACTACGTTATTGGTACTTTTTGGTACTACCTAGTACTTTCAATGTTAGATTTCATCGGATGAGTGACTCACGTTAATTATAAACACTCTAAAATTTCCCTATATATATACTTCGGAGAGATTTTTTTAAAAAAAAATCAAACATGCAGCTAAACTAATAAGTTGGGGAGATCAGTGGGATACCAGCGGGGTGTCAAGCAATGAGCATCGCTTCTCTTGATCCTTGAGCATATCCAGGAGCTAGCTGCAATAGATTATGTTAATCTGTAGGACCGTGCCGAGTTTTTCTTTTTTTCCCATGGAACATGTCCCCTATTAAAGCGTTGCTTGCCATGCATTTGCCATCATGGAGAGGCATAGCCGCATAGGCGGGTAAACACATGGGAAGCCAGCCACAAGCACTCAAGCAATTCCCTCCATGGGGAATCAGAGATTCAGCGAGAAGAGATCAAGTGAATAAGACGACATGGCGTGATGTTGTTTCGGCTCATGTCCTCCAATTCCCAGGGCGGTGAATCGCCAGGGTACACGCAGGAGCGGGAGCAATGAGCCGAACCAATATCACTCATGTATTCTTCATTCTTAAATCTTAACGAACTCCATGCATCGGTGCCCCGCCGCTGGTAAGTGGTCGCCTCTAGCAATACAATTTGGTGAAATGTTGATGTAGCATATGCCACCATCTTTACCTAAATTTGAGTTGTAGCTGCAACACAGATCTTCTGCTTAACATAAGTGTGCTAAACTTCTATTTACCCTTTAGTTTTTCCAAAAGATCAGAGCTTGGCGTTCTTTTCTAGACGACCTATAATGTTTCGGTTAAAAAGTTGGGCTATATATGAACATGAGTATTCAGGAATTTCGTTTTATACAACTGCATTTCCTCATGCGATTTTGAAAAGGTAAATCTCCCTTTGCTTTCATTGAATAGTCACCTACGCATGGATCTTCTCTTGGTAAGGTTCATTACCACAGTGGGATATGTTGTAAAAAGTAGAAAAGCATTGGTTTTGAAATATTGTTCTCACCATTTGATAAATACGATCCACTGACAAATTGTGCCACGAGTAAAAATGTAGTTTCAAATTTACACAATCAGTTAAATTATTCTTACTCCTTGAGTTCTACACAGTAATAGAGCAAGCCATTTTGGTATTTTGGATTTCTTTACAGAGTAGCGATACTAAATCTGAATGCCTGTTCAGAATTTCAAATTGCCTATATATGGACTCTGTGATACCTTTAGTGTTTCTTTGCAATTTTACTCTCAAATTCGAGTGACCTAGCGCTCCTCACTTTGCAAGAGTATTAGCCATTTCTTTCCTTTTAATGCCTTGCCATTTTTCCCTGTTTCTATTTCTCTATCAATAAAATAGGCATTGTCTCGTGCTCGTTTGTTCCAAAAAAAGAAGAAGAAACTTCTGGCCATCCATCTAATTTTGGCAAAACAAGAAAAATTGGTCTCCAACAGTTTGGCAAACCAACTTGGTAAAAATAGAAACTTGGCAAAATTCTCCTCCGCACGCGCATATATCCGCGCGGCGATTGCCGTTGCCATCCGTTGCGCAAAACTAGGTGGGAGGGCGAAAAAAGAAATAAAAAATATAGAAAGGTTCCTGATGTAAGTTTTAAAAAGGTGGAAGGACATAAACATAATTTTGTTTCTCTCTCAAGGTTCCCAATACAAGTTAGATCTGGATTTGGCAAGTGAATTATGCCAAATTGTTGGAGACGAACTCTTTTTTTACTTGGCGTATCTTTTTAGAAGTTGGCAAAACACAAGATTTGCCAACTAAAATTTAGCAAACTCTTGGAGATGCTCTTAGTTGGTCTTGGATCTTTGGTGCCACGTTAAGGGTGAGGGAATGATCCATTACCAATATTTTAAATTCTCTTTTAACATGCTACTTTGGTTTCACTGAATTAGTCACACTCACGTACTCCTACATCCGATATGTCATCTTGGTAAGGTCATTTTGCGCACTAAAGATGGAAAGATGGACATATAAAACTACCATGGCCACCTCTTACACGAGATCTTCTTCAACTAACAGATTCGGTGCAGGATTCATGAAAAGATTTTCTTGAACTAGATGTGCAGGATTCATGAAAAGATTTTTCTTAAACTTGATTTCTCAATCGGCATACATGAACGAACGAATCGGCGTGTGATGTGTTTGTCGAGATGCTTGGTGTAGGATTGTTGTTTTTTCATTTTGTTGTATTGCTCAATCTGAGCTTTCATCTTCTTTTTAATATAATCTTGCCAGGTTCGTTTAAAAAATCAGGATAATGATTCGTTTTGCATGTGCCACTAGAGAAGCCTCTTAGCATACATCCGATCCAAATAACCAGCGTAAGCAACGTACGTATCCAAAATCCAAAAAATAAACGATAATAGCTTTGACATCCGACCCAAAGCGTGAGACTCCAACAGCTACCAAACCACGATGCGAGCTACTAACATGTTTAACAGGTCAGAATGAATGGTTTGCAAAAGCCAGAGAGCAAGACTGGCTGTCTGCCTCCCTCCCCCTAGTTGAGGGACCGACCCTACTCAGCAGCTAAACAGAAGTATCCGTGCAGTCTGCTTGAAACCAATGCCTAGCTTTGGATCTCCATTCTTCTGCAGGGGCCACCGTTCAGAGGCGCCAGTAAAAGTGAGCCCATCAAGTTGCATTGGATGATGCCAGCCATAGCAAGAATCGACTTGTGCTGAGTCGAGAGCATACCAACAGAGTTTCTGGTAGCCGCCGGGCTGAGCAGTTGCAGCTGGAGCTGGGAAGGATCAACGTGCTGGCAAGAAGCTTTCCGAAAGTTTTATCAGCAGTGTCATCTGTTGGCACACACGGAACAATAATGGAAATTAAAGTTAAAATCGAACTGAAGCTGTGAATTATTATTTATCTGCAGCCGAGTATAGGCACCAACAACATTCCAAAGGATTCATGAATGGAAAAGAATACAGCAAATGTACCTGGGATTGGGAGCAGAGGCAACCTTCTACAATTGCGCCATCGATGGCGGCCAGGGTGCTCTGTAAGTCTGTGTGACCAAATGGATCTGCACTAATTCAAGGCTTGCAATCAAGCTATCCAGTCTCGGCAATTCCATTGGTCAGGAACGGAGTTCTCGGTTGTTGCTGTTTGGCCCACCTTTGCAGCGTAGGGAATAACGGGGGCAGCCTTCACCTCTGCGTTGACACCGTTTGGTACAATGCAGATGGCTTTGGCTTCCCGTTAGCAATTGCCTGCTGTTGCTCACTGGTTGTGACAGAAATGGGAGCCCCCCTGTCCCAGGCCTGAGTAATCTAAGACAGTCAACCTACAAGTATTTCGGAAAATCAGGATAAAGTAGGGAATGTGCTGAAACCTTGAACGGATGAATGGGCAAATTTTTAGTTTGAATGCACCTGCTTTTGGATCTGCATCCACTTCTGGTGGCTCTTGTAGGAGGTAAAGTCGTCAAGGATGGAGGTCTTACTGGCATGCTCCTTGAATATCTTGAACATCTGATGGCCTCGTTCAAGGTATATCTGAATAATTGACAAAAAAGAAATACTCCGTATATGAAGAATAAGACACCACATTTTTTCAAGCTAGTAAATTTATTTAAGAAGTCTGGGCGATGCTTACTTCTTGTATGTCCCGGCTATCATGACAGGCTTGTTCTCATGATTCCCTAGGATGGTGTATTTGAGAATACTGTTAGGGACGTCCTTGACAATGTACCACTTAACAGAGAAGAAATCATTCAACTTGTCCTGTTGCCGTCAAGGGTTTTCTCAAAAATCGACCACTTGTATTCACCTGATGTATCATCATGAAGGCAAAGGAAACTAACTTAACAGCCACCACGAAATACAAAATTCCTGAAAAAGATCCTTACCAAGGAAAACAAGAATAAGCAGCATCAAGCTTTCCATTGGTGGTGCTTGCCCACACATTCCAGTTGTGTCACTAAGTACTAAAAAACTAGTCAAGTAAAAATACAAAATAGCCCGTCAATTCTAAAAATGTGGCATCTTCGACTTCAGTCTCCAAGAGGCAACATGGTCAAAAAGAATTTATGTAAACACCAAACCAAAATGTAATAATATCATCTACTAATAACATTTTCATGCGACAATTTAAATACACATATTAGTGGTCAACCGTGCAAACAAATGGTGGTACAAGTCCTAAAACATTACTCCCTCCGTATGCGTTTATAAGGCGCATCACCGTTTTTTACTTTTACGTATATGTAAGGCGCACTGTCTCGGTGGCTGAGTCAATCTGTACCTTCCTCGGTACGCAGGAGAATTAAATGCTTGGAAAACTAATCAGCCAAGCACGGGATAGATGAAGCGACACCCCGCTAGTTGCACGCAGCCACGCATGCATGGGTTACAAGGTTCGGTGCAAAATTACCACGGGAATAAATGCTGGTAGCATGCCCTGGTTTCTACCTTGGTTACTGAACCGCTCTTCCGTGCGCCTTATAAACGCAAACGGAGGGAGTACTTTAGATTAACTTTTCTTCTGCTTTAAGAGTAATAAAAACACATTATGAAACCTACCCAGCACTGTCGTTATAAAAAGTTAAAGACAAGCTGCTAAAGAAGCTCTGAAAATGATTTATTCAAGCAAACAACATACACAGTTTACATGAATGATGTAATCGTAGAAGAAAAGATAGCAAATGTACAGTTATGTCATGCATGCGCACAACTCTATGCTGTTGGTAAAGTCAGCATTCTGTCACCATCAAACAAAGTATTCCTGTCAGCCACCTTAACCATTCCTCCCTTACAAATATTAACAAAAGGGTGTATGGGATGCATTGTGATAAAAAAATTTTTATTGAAAACACAGGAGAGCTGCGCTTCATTGCATTAGAGAGAGAAAATAGTCCCCATACAAAGCACCACAAAGTAGAGAGAGAGTTGGGCTACAGTTTCCCTCTAGCCTGTTTATCAAATTAGACTGGATAAGCTGTTATTATTCATTTCATATATGACAACATGACGAGACAAAATTTGAAAAAAATAAAGGATAGACCTCGTTTTGCAGAAGTCAATCAGAAGGATGCCTCCAGCAAATTGCATTTTTTATTGTCTTTTAGATGAATCATTGGTCATGGTGCATATTTCGTATGTGCTGCAACTGTACAATGTCCACAGCGCCAAAAGAATGTCTTTTGCTTACAACCAATAAATCCCTAATAGGAGGCAGAAAGTTAAAACGATGTCCTTAATGATCAAGGAGTGCACTAAAATGTAAAAAGAAATAGCTAGATAACAACATATTATAATAAAATGACACTCATATGTTGAGGGCACCTGAAGAGTGGTGAAGTTGCAATAGGCTAGAGCTGAAACCCAAGTACCCAACATGAGGGCACCAAAAAGGGAATACAAATTTATTGAATATAAGCCAAATAAAAAATATAATGCAGCTTTATCAGGGCACATTACTAATAACATAACAGGGCACTGGAAGAAGTATTGCTATTGAAAATTTATGTTGCCAAGTAACTGCAATGTAATTAAGTAACATCACAACAGGCATAACTTAGAAAGACACTGCAATGTTGGAATTATCATCAAACTGAATCTTTTGTGTAAAGTCATACAAACTGAAGCAGTCAATTTTAGCAAAAGCATGACATTGTGAGAGCATGTACCTTATCTTGTGGTACGTAGAAACTGGGGACATATAAGTAATAACATTCGCCTGCTGAAAGCTATCAGAATTCACACATGTGTGAAAATGGTTTTCACAAATTCGCTATGCTGACCAATCAACTATCAATTCTCGAACATAGTATTGCACCGTCTCTGTGTACGCTGCGGTTGACAGATAACCAGGATTGTGCATCCACATTTAAGATTTTAAAATTTTGAAATCAGTTTTGAAGTTACTTACTTTCTCATACACCTTTTCCTACTCTTACAACATGAAAAGGGTGTGCCCTTGTAGCAGATTGATCAATAATACTATGATGAAAAGAACATGTGCTTGATCTTACAGCTAAAGGGATAGTGCCGTGTACCATTGACGCAAGTAATCGTGAGTGTTGTTTCTTCTTAACAATTCTAGCTTCCTAATCTTGTTCCTTGTAACTCCACTTCTTACTAGAATAACATTTAATGCCTTGAATGTTGCGTCATTTGGTGGTGTGTTCGATACCAACATCTTCTTAAATATTTTAAAAGCATCCTCCGTTCTTCCACCAGATACATACATTTGGATCACAGAATTGTAGCTTTGTGCTTGAGTGAGAAGTCCTAAAGCTTGCATTTCCTTACTAATCATGTGAGCTACATCGTAGCGACCTATTTTCTTGTACAAACACACCATCATTGCATATGAGAATTCATTTGCGCTTCCCCTGGCCTTCAGACTTTCAAAAATCTCACGTGCTTCTTTCACCATACAATGATCACTGTAGAGATCAATCATGCAATTAGATGCATAAAGGTTGGCATCAGTATCCAGTGATCTGAGTAGCTTGTATGTTTCTCGGGCCTCAGCAACATACCCTACCTTTGTATAGAGCTTTATCAAAGAATTGTATATTGTAGCATTCTCACATAAACCATCTTTTTTCATTAAACCAAAATAAGCTGCAGCTTGTTGGACCTTTCCAGCTTCAGCATAAGCATCAATTAAGATAGAGTAGAGAAAAACATCAGCACGGGTCCCTGAGGTGATCATTTCCCTAAACAGGTATTCAACCATTCGTAAATCACCATTCTTAGCAAAGCTACTAATTACCATAGAGTATGGAATACAGTCTGACAGAAGTTTTACTGATTGCATTTTTTTCAAGTAGTGAAGAGCCTTCTCTGGCATTTTAGCAGTTGACAGAAGTTGAATGAGAGAACTGTATGTCACGTAATCAGGTAAAATGCCATACCTCTCCATGCTATCAGCTACCTCACATGCCTCATCCAGCTTCTCTACCAACCCATATCCTTTGATCATAACATTGCATACAGAAACACTGAGCATCTTCTTCTTTAGGCAGCATATAAAAGCCTTCTCTGCAAGAACTATGTATTCTTTCTCACCAAATGCATCAATATTTGCAGAAAAACATTCAGAATTCATCTGATGATGAAACCTGTCAAACCAATGCCATGCTTGCTCAAGCATCCCAGCATTTACATACATCCTCGTCAAAGCTGATTGTGTGTATTCATCTATCAAAAAGCCCCTCTCATCCATTTCTTTTAGAAGGGCTTCTGCTTTAGTGACCATGCCCCTGACAGAGTACCCATATAAGAGTGTGCGGCAGCTCACAACATCTGGTACCAAACTTTCTGCTTTCATCTTCCAGAAGTAGTATTCTGCAACATCAATAGCGTTGCATTCTCTGTACAATGAGATCAGTATATTGTAAGTCCTTGTGTCAGGTAAGCACTGGAATTCCTCCATCATCCTCACCAAAGAAACAACTCGCTCCATTCTATGGTGCTTACCCCAAACATGAATCATTGTGTTGAATGTAACAACACTTGGCGCAACACCTTCTCTCAACATCTGGTTGAATGTATCTGATACTCTGTCAAGTTGACCGGCTTTTCCATAAGTATCAATCAAGGTGTTGTAAGTGTACAAGCTGTAGCGAGGGTGCTCCTCCATCCTTCTACTTGAATCTGAGGACCATTTTCTGAAGAAGAGCTCAGCCGTTTCATACTCTCCAGCCTTCTTATGTGCCTGCAGCACAATGCTCATAGTAACCTCATCAGGCGTCAAACCCCGCTTGCACATGTCCCCGAGCCAAAGAAAAGTCATCCATTCTCTCCCCCCTTTGCAACATACATCAATCAATGTACCATATGTTGAGTTATCTGGTGCCACACTGCAGGAATGCATCTCATGCCACAGACTAAGAACGAGGTCCCATCTCCTTGCTCGCCCAACTGCACAGAGCACAACATTGTAGTGAATCACATTGAGCTCATGGCCCCTCTCTTTACGAAACCAGTCAAAGATCTCAACCGCCCGTCTCCAATCTTTCTGCTCCTTGAGGAGGATTGTCCTCTCCCGATTGCTCAGTGTGTCCTTCCACGGCCAAAGCGCTACTTCGACGTCCTGGACATCCTCCAGTGCCTCCAGCATTGCCGGAAGCGACCCACCGTAATGGACCCAGTTGCCTTTCTTCTTCCCTTTGCCAGTTTGTCTGGCAACCGTGCATGGAACTGCCGGTTCTGGGCACAATTCATAGGTTCTAGCTGGTGCATAGACGGAGTGGATCAGGAAAGTGAGGCCTTTATCTCTGCAGGGAGCCAAAGCTGTAAAATTCTGTAACAAAGTCAGCGACGGTGCGGGAACATGGAGGAAGCAATCGCACGGTATCAGCATCTCGCCCTGCCGTCATCCACCCTGAAAAACAGTGTAATAACAGTGTTGATAAGCATTTGGGAACAACAGGGACAAATTTTACCTTTGAACTCAAATTGGAAACTATGGGCTTGAAAATTCCAACATCAAACCTCAACTTTTTTTTCCATTATCGCCATTGCCCGAATTTCATATTCCGGAGCAACGAAATTACAAAGTTTTAGTAATCAAACCTCAACTTTGGGTTAAAAATATTCTATTTAGATATTATAAAGGCAAGATTGGATGTAGGCCACCGTTCAAAGTTGTCCTTTGCCATAAACCACTAAAAAACATATCTTTGCTAGAAGACACTCTTCAACCAAGCCAATTTGCTGTAGGACACTATAACCCATATAGTATTTCCAACTCAAAGAGGTCACAAAACACATAAATTTGGACAAGTGTACCCTTGCCCTTCAAACACAACATATTTCACCAACAGATCAAGGCAATTAAATGTTGTATCACCACACATTATATGGTCGTAAACTGAACAACACACTTCAAGTTCCAGCATACTCGAGGAGACTGAAACAAATTAAGAAATAATTGCAGATGCTTAGCAGATCAAAACAAAAAAATTCTGACTTTCTCATTCTATGAAAGGGAAACATTATCCACAAGATTGTAATACCAAACAGATAATCAGAGACAAGGAAACAACACAGATAAATATTCTGCAAGTGCTTTAGAAATCCAATAAGAGCAAATCCTTGAGGGAAAATGTTCTGTGGCTGCAATGGCGGAGCACACTCTAAATTTTAGGTGGGGCAAAAATGTGACAGAAAACTCATAGTAAAATTGTAAAAAAGATCATGAGCACATGCCACACATTCTCACTGAAATCACACAAATAAGAGTACAAACAATTAATAAATTATGTTTAAATATTGAAGATGGTACCTCCAATAAAAAGGTACCAAAGTATTTAATGCCATCGAAATTCATTAATTCAACACAAACCAGGATGCAAGAGCTAAATGAACCGAACCTTTCGATTTGAAAGACAAATCAGTTAATTCCTATTTACCTGTTGCTAAAATAAAACATCACATGACAAAAAGGTGAAGGAAAAAGGCGTGCCCGCCAATCCACCATGATGCGCAGCTTCGACACGGAAATAAACCAAGGACTTTACTAACGCTTGCAGCCCTGCACATGCAAGAATTGGGGCGACGGCGTCCACAGTCCAGGTTCAATGCACTGGACTGCCCCTGCCACAGCCGGCAATGGCACCGCCGGCCGCGCCACTCACAAGCCACCCTCCACCCCCGCCATTCACTAACTGAGGAAGCCGCTCGCCCCCGCCGTCGACCTTTCCCACCGGTTGTCATCCGCCGCCTGCGGCACCTCACCTCGCCACCCTCGATCCAACACCGACACCGTGCCTACTGCTGCCGCTAGACACTAAGCCCGCGGGCCGTGGAGCCCTCCCCCAACGACCCCGAGCCGGAAACCCTAACCCAGCCACAACCATGCCGCAATCCGATAGAGGAATGAGGAGGAGGAGAACCCACCTCGTCCGGCTACCACCACCACCACAGTTGGACGTGCACGAATCGTTGTTGGAGAGAAGAGAGAGAGAGAGAGAGAGAGAGAGAGAGCTGTTGAGGGTGCGTTTGGCACAGCTCCAGGAGCAGCTCCGGGAGCTGTTTTTGGAAGAGCTGTGCCAAACAGTGGAGAAAAACAGGTCCTCGTCGGAAGCCACCGAGAAACCTGCTGCCTAGAGCGACTCGGGGGCGGGGGAGCTGAAAATACTCGCTCCCCCCGCAGCTCCGACCTCCCTTTCCTGCCTTTGCCCTCGGAATGGGGCCCACAAGCGACCGGCGCGGTGGAGGCGGGTGGCCAGACCGCAGCGGCGCGACGTGGTGGAGGTGGAGGTGGAGCTGGACGGACGACGGCGAAGCTGGAGGCGCTGGACGGACGGCGGGGTACCCGGAGGCCGGCGGACGGACGACGCCTCGGGCGCGGGGACGCGGAGGCCAGCGGACGGCGGCTGAAGGGCCGGCGGCGGTCGCAGGGCGGTGCCGCGGAGGAGGTGGCCGGAGGCGGACGCTCGGGCTCCGGACGGCGGCGGCGCGCTGCAGGCGTGGGCTTGGACGGCGACGGCGCGCTGCGGGGGAGGCCCGAGGTCGGGACGGCGTCGGGCTGAAGATAGGGTTATTTGGTTAAAGCCATTACAATTTCTTGAGATCGGAGAAACGTCGTTACTATTCGTCTTATTAGAGAAACGCCATTGCAATTCACAGGTACACACAAGTTTGCTATTTTCTACGCATGCCGCCGCATCGGGCCCACTGTCAGGCGGCGTATTTGTGTATCGGGACACAAATGCCCCCGCCTCCATCCGGTATATGCCCGGCGCCCGTCGTCCTCACCCACCGCGTCTCACTTCTGTCTCATCCCCCCTCTCCAGACCCTCCAGATCTCGTCGCCGCCTCCCATTCTCGCCGCCGCCCATTCTCGCTGCCGCCGCCCGTTTCCCACGACGAAGAGCAATGGAGGCGTTGTGAAGGCGATGGACGCATCTTCCCCGCCTCGTTGTCGCACTGGTGCGGCGACGATGGAGGACGGCACAGCGAGGTACCCCAATCTATCCCCAAACCCTAAGCCGCGATTTGTCAGTGGAGTTCGTAGTGATTTGTCCCTCGTGTTCGTGTCGATTAGGTTTGACTCATGGTTTACACTTACATTTCGAGCTTGATTTTCTGCATTTCTTAGGGATGGGATGTTTGCGCTTGAGCTTAAAGTCCAAGCCTTTGCTTCCATAGACTCGGCTGGTAGGAAATCATACACAAAAGGCCGAGTTTTTAAGTGGGATGTGGAGTATGGGTCGATGACTTTGGATTTGCTATTGAAATCTTTGACAACAGAGTTGAACCTAGGCACTAACCAGGAACCCACTGTTTGGTTTTATGACAAAAGATTGAATGAGGATTGCAGATTAGTTGATGAGGTTCAGATGGTGGATTTCTTTGAAATGTATAAGGAGGAGATGACCTGCCAGGTTGTAGTGGGTGTTTTCGATAGCGAGGAAATTTTCTTTGCATCACTAGAGCCTATCTGTGTGGTTCCTCCTGGTGCAGATGTACAAGTAGAGCCTGAGGCACAGCCAGAGGCAGCTGGCAGCATGCCCAAAGAACCCAATGCTGATGAGCCCCCTGTTAATGTTGATGATATAGAGCCCGATAGAGAGCCTGACATGTTTGATAACCCTGAGGAATATGTGGGTGTCAACGATGAGGGCATGTATGGTTCAATTCCACCTGCTCCTGAATTTGCACAGCCATCTTACAATGCTAACAATGAACCTCCTCCTGAATTTGTCAATGTTGAGGCAGAGGTCGATGATGATGATCCCTTAGAGGTTCATGTGTTACATGATCCTGAAAACCCAAAGATAGCTGAGGGGGAGTTGTTTCCTGATATCAAAACATTCAGGAAAGCTATCAGACACTTTGCTGTGAAGAGTGGCTTTGCTTTTGCTCCTGGTGTGAGGACAGACAAGGTAAGGTTCATAGCAAAGTGTGCTGCCAAGGGTTGCCCTTGGAGAATTCATGCATCTACCATTTGGGATAAGAAAACTGTACAGGTACCATCAGTGAGCTCAGTTTCAATTGTTAACAAATCATGTTTCATGAATGATTGACATGTGTTTTTATCATGTGTGCAGATCAAGAAGTTTGGAGGAGATCACAACTGTCCAACAACCAAACTTGTTGAAGGCAAAATGGCTAGTCAGGGATGGTGTGCAGACAGGCTGGGTGAGTGGGTGAAGAAGAACCCAACAAAGGGAGCAAAGGAAGCACAAGAGAAGCTTGAGAGTGAATTTGGTATAAAGTTGAAGTACTCAAAAGCTTGGTCTGGATTGAAGGTTGCCCTTGAGCAAATTCATGGTACGTATGAGGAAAGCTTCCAACTCCTTTTCAATTGGGCTGCTCATTTAGAACAAGTTTCACCTGGTAGTCATGTAGAAATAGAAGTTGATAAGAAACATAGGTTCAAGAGGGTATTTGTTGCTTTGAAGCCATGCATTAATGGATTCCTAGCTGGTTGTAGACCCTTTATAGGTGTAGATGCATCTTTCCTGCATAGCAAGTATACTGGACAGTTGGCTACAGCCTTAAGTGTAGATGGACATAATTGGCTGTACCATATTGCTTATGCTGTGTTTGATGCTGAAGATGAAGACAATTGGGAATGGTTTCTAGAGAATTTGCACAAAGTCATAGGAGACCCACCTGGACTTGTTTTATGTTCAGATGCTTGTAAAGGTTTAGAGAAAGCTATCATTAAGGTTTTTCCAGAGGCTGAGAACAGAGAGTGCATGAGGCACATGTATGGCAACTTCATGAAACACTATACAGGTGATGTTTTCACTGACCACCTCTATCCTGCTGCCAAAAGCTATACAGAATATATGTTCAAGTGGCACATGAAGAAAATCTTTGAATTTGCTCCTGATGCAATTGACTACCTTGAAGAGAATCATGCAAGGATCAGGTACAGATCTGGATTCTCTGAGCTTAGCAAGTGTGACTACCTAACTAATAATGTGTCAGAGAGTTTCAATGCTCAGATCAAGCACTTGAAAGCACTTCATCTCCATGAGCTTGTAGACAGGATTAGAGAACTGATAATGGAGAAAAGACACATCAGAAGACACTTGGCACAGGGATGGGCAGATGGCATCTTACCTCAAGTTATGAAGGAACTTCATCTTATAAGTAAGAATCTTAAGGTAGTCAAGATTACTGTCAATGATGAGCACTTTGCAGAGGTGACACTGCTTGATGACTGGAATAACCAGAGGAGGCACACAGTGGACCTGCAAAATAATAGTTGTTCATGCAGGCAATGGCAAGTCACTGGCAAGCCATGCAAGCATGCTTTGGCCTGGATTCTGTCAAACAGAGGCATGAAGATAGAGGACTTTGTGCATGAGTATTACTCTGTTGCAAAGTTCAGAGCTGCCTATGCAGGAAGAGTTGAGCCTATGCTAGATAGATCCCAGTGGCCAGAAGTGGATCTTGGTTACAAGGTTTTGCCACCTTTGCTGGGTAGAGCACCAGGCAGGCCTAAGGTTCAAAGGATAAGGGGCTCTATTGAGCAAAATAAGACCAAAAAGAAAGTGAGATGCAACAGGTTAGCTGTCACCTTTACTTATATAATGTCATGCATCCATTTATGTTGTCATTCATCCTCTAATTGTTTTACTTTCCTAAGGTGCCGAGGTTTTGGGCACTTTGCCAAGACATGCAAGCTGCAGATGGTAGGAGAAGATGGTGAGATTGGTGGCAAGCCAAGCAAAGGAAGGAACAAGAGGTAAGTGTCATGCATCTGAATGCTATACTGTCATGCATCTTAATTCTATACAGTCATGCATCCTAATTGAATGCTTTCACATGTAGGAAGAGACAAGATGAGGACCAAGCAGGACCATCTACATGGAAGAAAAAGGGAAAGGCACCAAAGAAGAAGAAAACCCCAAAGAAGAAGAAGACACCCCTGAAGAAGAAACAGAAGAAGGATGCATCTGCTCCTCCACCTCAGGTTGTCAAGAGCCTGAGAGCCATGTTTGCTGATGAACACATGTAATGATGTGTTGATGTAATGATGTGTGGCAGTCAGTTATTTTGTGGGGTATTTTGTGTAGGTTAATGATGTCTGGCATATGACCTTGTTAATGGCACATGAACTTGTATGCTTGTGCTTGTGATGCCAGATGAACATGTGATGGCATTCAGCTTTTGTAAATGAATGGTTTCTGAACCTATGAGTACTATCTGTCATGATTTGGTTTCTGAACCTGTTAACTGAATGTGATTCAACTACCATGAATTGAAATGTGATTGAACTGGCATTCAACTTGCATGACATTGCTTTGTGAACTGAAATTTTATTCCATTTACAACAAACACTTACAAACAGCACCCATTACACAAAGTTACACAAAGTTGAACCTGATCATAGCACAACAGATACACTGACCATAGCACAACAGCAACAGCAACACTGATCATACTACCAGCAACACTGATCATACTACAATCACTACCAGTTGAACCTACTCATGGCAAAGCCAATAGCTACACCACAAATTGCTATTGTAACACAACCAAAACATACACCAACACAGATGGCTGTGATCTGCAGCTTGTGCACTTGAACTCTCACTTCACAAAGCTCAGTCACAATTTTGTCCATTCTCTGCTTCAGTTCATCCACGGCTTCCTTCACTTCATCCACGTCGGCCTCCTCACCACCATCATCAGAGCCACCATGAACCATGGTAGCCGCCGTCCTCAGCCGTCCGTATGATCCTTCATACTGCTGCTCAGACATGATAAACCGACAAGTTGTTGGGTCGCCCTGCATCAAACCCAAACCCTAGCCCCATGAACCAACAGACGAAAAACTCCAAATTTCACCCAAATTGAAGAGAAATTGACTTACTTTCACGGAGTACGGGCACTTCAAAAATATTTGGCCGTAGGTCTCTTGCTGTTTGCTCTTTATTCGTACCAATGACACACTGCAAAACGGGCACATCCCCTCTTGATTCACCCCTCTTCCCGTCCCGCTGCTTGAAGCCGCGCCGGTCGTCCGGCTGCTTGAAGAGCCTGCTCGCCTGAAGTGCATCGTCCACGGGTGGTGTTGGGTGACGTCGAGCTGATGCGGTGGCGGCGGCGACAATGGCAGGCAGGCGGCGGCGAGGAGATCTGGAGAGGGGGGATGAGACAGGAGTGAGACGCGGTGGTGGGGACGACGGGCGCCGGGCATATACCGAATGGAGGCGGGGGCATTTGTGTCTCGATACACAAATACGCCGCCTGACAGTGGGCCCGATGCGGCGGCATGCGTAGAAAATAGCAAACTTGTGTGTACCCGTGAATTGCAATGGCGTTTCTCCAATAAGACGAATAGTAATGGTGTTTCTCCAATCTCAAGAAATTGTAATGGCTTGGAACCAAATAACCCCTGAAGATAACTCTGCCAGTAGAATGCGCCTGCGCCACATGAAGGCGTAAATACGTGCGGATTGAAAATTTACGTTTTCCCACAAATTAAGGAGGTGTTTGGCAGCACTCCTGTGACACCCCAGGTTTTTAATTAGCATCATTAGTGCTAATGACCGAATCAGCCGAGTCAACCACTGTTGACGTTGGTCAAACCATGGTCAACTTGGGTCATCACCTCGAAAATCTCGCCAACAATCCCTAATGACCCTCTTGATCAAGTCAACACCCACTTGTGGTCAAACCTTGGTCAACCCTTGGTCAAAACCCCGGTGAAACCCCTTTGCCCTTGAGCATCCTCCGGAACTTTTGCCGCGTTCTCCAAATTTCACCTAAACACTTCAAAATCAGCCAATATAGAAGTTGTTCGTCTTTTCGAGGGACACACTTTTCATAATTGGCGGCATTCGAGATTTGGAGTGGAAATTGGTGAAATTCTCAGTCAAACTCAGCTTTTACTGTTCACCCGAGCCATAAAAACCGGCAACTTTGCCTGCAGTTCATGCTCAAATGGTTAATCAAAGCATAGGCCGGCCTTTGAGAAAAATACTCTCCTATAGATGCTCTACAACTTTGGTATTCAAAGTTTGTTTCGAGCAGTTCAAATATTTGGCACATTTTCAAGTCAAACAGTGGCTATTGCAAACAAGTGCCGACCGTGTCGCGCCGCGACGTCGCGCCGTGCCGCCAGAGCGCGCCGACCGGCGCCGCGATTCCCGCGGCATGTCCCCAGGGGCCCGGACGCCGAGGGCCGCGGCCACCACGTGGCTAGCGCCTTGCACCCCGCCGCCCGACAGACCCGGGGGGGACCATGCGCGTGCGCCACGCACCGGCCCCGCCGCGGCCAGGCCCGACGCGCACACCGCCCGTCCGCTGTCCGCGCCGGACCCCCTCTGCCATGCCCGTCGTCGCCGGGTCGCTGCCGCACCGGCCGCATGGTCCGCCCGACCATTGCCTTGGCGTGCAAGGGCCACACCCCCTTCGCCTATAAAGCACGGACACGACCGCCAGCGCGAACGCCACGACCACGGCACCCCTGTCCACCGCCCGCATGCCATTGACGGTCTCCCCGCGGAGCTCCGCCTCTCCGCCCAAACACCCCGCGGTAAAGCACACACACGACATCCCTAACGCCTGCTGGACCTCCCCGGCCGCCCACTGCCGAGCACCGACGCCCAGTTCGCCGGAACGGGAAGCTCCCGCGGCCACAGTTCGACGGCGCCGCCGAGCTCCCTCGCCGGCGGCTCCCTCGCCGGCGGCTCCCCGACCCCGTCCGACCCCTCGAACGGAACCCTAGGTGAGCATGGACGACTCCCCCGCCTTTCCCCGGCCAAGTCCGGCCGCCTCCTCACCGGCGGAGAGCTCCCTGCGCCGCCAGGGACCCCGGTGCTTTGATTGCAATCTTGCAGGGGCCGGATGGTAAATGCTGAGGGCATATCTGTGAAGAATAGAAGAGTTCCAGGGACCCCAGTGAAAAACCGTATCTTCAATAGTGTAGCAGTTTGGCTGAAACTTAGAAACTCCGTAGAAACTCATAGAAAAATCAGAAAAATGCAAACTCAATTTTGTTGGATTTCTTGTGAAAAACACTGCAACTTTTGTAAAGCATGACTATAGTTTTTCCTGATTGTTTTTGCATGAAAAATAGAAAACTGATAAACCTAAATCTGTTGTATCTCAAAATCTACATGTGCTCTGTAGCTGAATTTTGGATATGTTGTGTGTTATGCCATGCCTAGCTTCTGTACCAAAAATTGCACATAGTTATGTTGTAAATCTTTTTATATAAATTGTTTTGTATTTATACAGAATCTGTCCAAATGATTTTTGTAGCCAAAAATAATTAGATTTTTGTGCCCAACTTCTGCATATGATCTTTTTATGCCAAAATGCAGCTCTGTTGAATTAATCACAATTTTATAATTACCAGAAATATTTATTCTGGAATTATGCCTAATTTCTTTGTAAATGCATAACTCAAGATCTATAATGGTTCTAGGTGTATATGTTGCATTCCTAGCTTAGTTTTGGACCAGAGACCATGTGTGAGAAAGTTGGAATCATTTTGATGTGTATTTATTTTTATATGCATTTATCTTGCCTTAGTAGCTAGCCTTTGTTATTTTCGGTACAATTAATTTCCTAGCTATCCTAAGTGTGCATGTGTGTGCAGTAGCTTTGTTTAGGCTCATAGTGTTTCATAACACACCCAACTGAATTTTATTAATTAATTTTATGAATAAAAGCTATGGAAGCAATTTAAGGCTTAATAGTAAATTAAATGGGAAAATCACCAACCCACCTCTAATGACCATAGGTGTGTGATGTTAAACTTGCTAAGAAGCTAAGTATCACCCCCTTGCTGTTTGTGAAGTTTAAATTAATTTATTTACATAAATATGTACACAGTCACTATCACATAGAATAATTAATAAAGAACCGCATGTTGTTCCTTTATTGGAAGAGTATGCTGAATGTATTTCTTATCTAGGTGAATGTGGTCAACCATGCACCCCATGGTTGTCATTTGTTGTTTGTAATTAATTAAATTAAAAACCGTCAATTAAATCTTGCATTGCATCCTCGTGTAGATCTTCCCGACGGTAGATATACGTTCGTGCCGGAAAAAGGAGACGAAGGTGCTGTCGGTGAGCTGCAGTACGTGGACGTAGCTCAAGACCTGGACCAAGGTCCAGAAGGGCCCAAGGCCAACCTTGCCAGCAAAGGCAAGCCCCGGATCATTAACCCTGCCTTTGTAAAATTATACAATTATCTTTGCTATGATTGTGCATTTACGTTTCAGGAGTTGAATTGAAACCCTAGATGCATGATCCCTAGGTACCTATGTTCCTTTACTAGTATGCTAGGTCGATAGCTGCTATGCTATAGGACCGGTACAAGTCGAGTGATGTTCGTCACTCGCGAGAATAGGCTCTTATGTTGGAATCATAAGATCTTTATAAATGGATTGCTCATGTGGTAAGAGCATGGGATTTGGGCTCCGGTCCAGTGGCTTTCGTGGGCTAAGCTTTTGAACGTACTAAGCACTTGTCGGGAATGGGACCGGTAAGCCTAGTACCTTAATGAGACGGTGCGGGAACTTACCCTTACTACTCTTGAGAAATCACCTACCCGGCTAGCTACCGGGGAAGGGGGTACTTGTGTGATGTTGGGTGCCTCGCGGGGTATGCCAACTAGCCTTGTACCCAGGACTGTGAGCTTTGATCCCAACCCGAGGATTTTTGGGAACCGCCTGGATGGTTGTCCTCGCGGGGGCACCCTACCGTGTGTTTAGGTTTACCTTGCAAGGTTTAAATCAATCGATTGTCGGCCTCTCACCGTTATCTGAGACTGCTTAATCAACTGGCCATGATATCCCTTAATGATGGAATTTGATGAAGTTTACTGCTTGAATTAATTGTTTGTACAATTCTTGATTAAATTAGTTGGCACACTTAGAAATGATAATTAACTAGAATTTGTGCTAAAATATTGAAAGTAAGGACCTACTCTTTGTTGCTTTTCAGCAAAAGAACTCCACCGACCAAAAAACCTCTCATGTATAGAGTTAGGTGATGTAGTTATCACCCGACGGTTAAGTCTTGCTGAGTATTAGTATACACAGCCTTGCTTTAAAACTGTTGTTGCAGGTGTTGTTGACTGGGTGGATGACGACGAGTGAGTGCATCACGGACGGCCCCCTGTGATGTTTACCGTTGCGCTAGATTATCTTATTTCCGCTGTTTTCGAACTCTGAACCTTTACTTTTATCTTGAATAATGGTTTGTATTAATTAAACCCTGCGGGGCAGATTTGAATTTAATTTGTGTTTGTACTCTGGACTCGCCTTCGCGTGAGTTTTAATGCATATGTTCGATCCTTTGTTGATATCCAAGTGATTTACCGGGCGTTAACCCGGCAACTAACGACGGGATGATACTTTACTGTCGCTTAATGGCCAAAGTGGATTGGTTTAGGCGATAGTACGGTATTTTCCTGGGCGGGTTGTCACAACTCCATAGCTGGAAAAATAGCTCCACTCCACCAGTTTCACACTTTCTCAATTCCACTCCACCACCTCCAAGAAAATATGAGGGTTTGTCTATAGCTCACACGTGTGAAATAAGAGCTCTCCTCACACGAATTTTCACACAATTTTACAGTCTAAATGTACTAATTTTACTCCTCTTCTCTCCATTTTTTCCATGTGATTTAAAGACTTTCCTCACATGATTTTTTGAACAATCGGAACACACATTAATGACACATATTTCTCCTCTCATTTTCTCTCTCCACCTTATCTCTTCCCTCCCCACCTACTCTCCTTCTTCCTCCCGATCCCCTGCCTCCCACCTGCGGCCCGCTTCCACCGCCGCCGCCCCGTCGCGCCCCCACCCCGCCGGCGCGGCCGGGCCGGACCCTGGCGCGGTCGGGCCGGACCCTAGCCCGGCCGCGCCGGCCCGCCTCGAGCCACCACCGCCGCCCCTTCCCACCACCGCCGCCGCCGCCCGACCCCGCTGTCACCGGTCGCATTTACAAAGTTTCGGCCAAAACCCTAAACAACATTTACAACTGGACCCTTGATTTAAGTTTCTGAAATTACGCACAGGTCCCTGCCTTACACAAAACTCCCTTTAAAGAATTCAATCACTACAAATTAGCCCCTGCTGGCGCAGGGGACGCCGCCGGCGGCCGGAGGAGGGGCGGAGCGGCTCGTGTGAGCAGCTAGGAGGCACTAGGGTACCTACCCGCAGCACGTGGTGGCGTTGACCCGACCGGAGACGGCGCCAGCGAGCCTCCTCGGCGGCGCGCAGGAACGGAGGCCGTCGGAGGTCGGCTTCTCGGCGAAGGCGGTCGAATTTTGGGGCGACGGTGACCGGGGACTCGGGGAGCGCTACTGGGGTCTAAAGGAGGGAGAGGAACAGGGAGGAGCGGAGCGTGCGAGCAGAGCGGACGCTTGCAGCGGCGGCGGACCGAGAGACGACGACGTTACTTTGGGGCTTCACGTTTTTGCCGCGCGCATAAGCGAACGACGCGGATGAGGTCATGCGGCCCGCCTTAAGGCATTGCGGGGGCCAGCTGGCCTGCCGCATGCGTGGGGAGGCCTCGCGGCGCGACGCACGCCGGCGCGTGCCCGAGCGGGCCCGCGGCCAGGCCGCGGTCGTGCCCCTAGGCACGGCGTACGGCTCAGGGGGTGTGCAGAGCCCCCTAGGGGTCGCGCGGTCCATAGCGGGACCACCCAGGCGACCGTACGCCGGAGAAGTGCGCGGACGCCACGTGGACGCAACGGCCCGCGGACGCGCGCGCTCTGGACGCGGCAACGGCGACGTCGACGTCAGTTCTATTTCAAGCGCCCACTTTCAAAATTGCATAACTCCCAAAAGTAGCATCTAAGTCAAAAATCTCTAAAAATAAAAATTGTAGAGGAGCTAAAACACTACAACTTTCCCAAAGGGCGACCTATGTTTTGGTGAATAGATTGGTGGGAAAAACGTGACAAAGTTTCAGTTTTTCTCGGCCCCGGTTTCCTGTTCACAGCGAGTTCAACTCAAATTTAAGCGAACTTCCTCTCAAAATTTGAATGTCCGCCAATTATGAAAAATGTGTTCCCGGAGATAAGGAAAGACTTTTATATTAGCCGATTTTGAACTTTTATAGTGACATTTGGAGAACGCGCAAGAAAACAAAATCAGTCTTTTGTAGCTCTAGGGGTTTGACCAAGGATTGGGAATTTGACCAAGGGTTTTTGTTGAAAAGTGCTCACAATCATGCTAAACATGCTTAGGGACTAATTAATCTTGATTATCTTGACTAATTGAAGTAATTAGTCTAAGCAAACATCAGGAATGTTACAGCCACGCCGCCCATGGAAGCCGGAGCTCGCCACCAACTCGCGCCAGGAGCAAGGACCTGCGAGGACGACGATCCCTGACGCCACGCCCACTAGTACACGATTACTGTACATATCACTGTGCAGCTCTCCTGTAACTGCCCCTCCTTAGCCTATAAAAGGAGGAGGCAGACGCCCCATTACGGGGACGACGCTCATTCACGCCCACATACGCACTCGATCACTCCACACTCCATCACTCACGATATTGGCACTTGCCTCAATCATCCTTAGCAGGGACCTAGAGGGCTCGCCTCCTCTCCCGCCTTGCTTGTAGCTTCCCTCTACGAGCACGACCGGTGCAAGTTAATACAGTGCACGAGCACATCTTGCTGGACGTACGGCCCCATGGCCGGAACCAGGATAAACCCGTGTCCCTGTGCTAGCATCTGCACCGACCATCGAGAGACAGATCGCAGCATGATTTACTAGTTAGTGCCGGAGCTAATCCGGACACCGACAGAAGATGTGGTCGCACCTAGGTAGGGTCGGTCACACCACCAAACTCTCCAAATTCGTTGTTTCAACTCTTTGTTTACTTATACTCATACTAGCAACTATACTCGTGCGTTGCAACGGGAGAAAACATTACTCGCATCGCTGTCGTCTGCCCTGTCCACATCGTCATCATCGCTCACAACACGCGTCAACCTCGACTGCCGTCATCCGCTGTAGCCGTGCTATCACCCCGCCACCCTCTGGCATCAACCCTTTCTAAATCGTCATCCCCACCTCCCCGGCCGCACCATCACGCATGTACAACCCCCAACTCTGCCTGTCGTGGTCCACCACAGTGCCTTCTCTGTTCATGTCATCATCCCTACTGCTCACACACCTCCCAACATAAATAGATCGAGATAACTCTACTTATCGATGGCATATGACATATTATTGTTGCTTTGAGAGCCCACTTGTCAATAACATAGTGTTGATAAAAAAAGTGAGACTTTTTTCAAAACAACGACCACGGTTGGAAGAAATAATGGTACTTTAGTTTACTATATATCTATATGTACAAATTAAATATATTTACTTAATATTTTCTTACTCAACCAAAGAGATTAAAAAAGCTGGCGAAAGGGCCTATAGCCTAGTGGTTACAGGAGCCTCGATAGCACCTCAGGTCCTGGGTTCGACTCCCCGTGGGAGCGAATTTCTCAGGATTTAAGGCGTTTGTGCTTTCAGTGGTAGGCGACATTCCCGTCGACAGCGAGACGCCTTTGGTGACTTCGTCAATCTTGAGGATTTGCCGGCTCAGTCTTCGAAGATGCTCCTAGGGGTAGGGTTTACGCGCGTGTGTTCATAGGGATGAGTGTGCGTGCGTTGTGAGTGTCTCCGATGTACTGTGTAATTCGCAAAAAAAAAAAAGCTGAAACAGGGCTCGGATGTACCCATTGATTATATGCTAATGCACTAAAAACGTGAAAATAGTTTAGCTGATGTGGTCGGAACATAGAAAGGTCGCCGGTTCGAACCACGTTTGCTCCATTTTAATTTTGATCGAGGTTTTCCTGAAGTGGCTTCTGGTTTTTTAACTAGTTTGGCGCGGTTCGCATGTTAGTTTTAGTGTCAGGTGCTCGGTTTCTCCGGTTTTCAATAGATCCATGGGTAGTGTGCTGGTCTTGTTTTTCCACGTGAGGAGTCGGCTGACCGGTTCACGCGGCACGCGGGCGGAGGGGAGGGCAGCAGGTGTTGGTTTTTTTGGTGTGGTGCGCCGACTCACGCAGAGGTCATCGGTTTTTCTTTTTCTGCACCGGTTTTTACTCGGTTTTCACTTCTTTGCGCCGGTTCCCGTGGGAGGATTTCGATTTTGTTTCGGTTACTGTAGAGACGAACGAAAAAAGGCAGAAACAATCCTTGCTTTAATATTAGGTCGGTTCCCGTGGGAGGATTTCGATTTTGTTTCGGTTACTGTAGAGATAGACGAAAAAAAGCAGAAACAATCTTTGCTTTAATATTAGGTAGAGATAGTGGTGAAATTAAATTTCAAAAATTTTTATGTTTGATATACGATTTTTTTTAAAAAAATATACGATAAGTACTGGTTTACTCCGTAGTCCTCGAGCTAGACTTCGTCGGTGCTTCTAAGTTCTAACTTTGAATTATTGGGCCGGGAATTTGGTTGGATCTGGACTGCCAAAACCGACCGGGCCGGAAAAGCCCATCTCGCCGCGAACTCCCTTGGCACTTGGCACTTTGGCAGTGCCGCAAACACCAGCTCGACCGAAAACCCTCGCCGTCGACCTCGCCGCCACCGACCATGGAGGCGCAGACCGACGCCGCCCCCGGGGGCGGCGACGACCTCGCGGCCATGCGCGAGCAGTGCCGCACCCTGGAGGAGACCATAACCGCCCGCCGGGAGGCGCAGCTCGACCTCATCGGCTCCCTGCAGCACCTCGTCCCGGACCTGGTGCCCTCCCTCGACCAATCCCTCCGCCTCGTCGCCGCCTTCAACGGCCGGCCCTTCGTCCCCACGCTCTACCCCAACGCCATCGTCCACGCGCAGAACGCTACCGTCAAGCCTCACCACCGCCGCGCCCTCCCCGACCCGGCCCGCTCCACCCGCCGCAAGACCTCGCCGGGCTCCTCCCCGGCCTCCGCCGCCGCGGGGCGCGCGGGCGCCGGTGGCGGCATCGACTCCGTGCGCACCATGGTTGCTGTGTGCCTCCTCGAGCTCGTCCCCTTCGCCGAGATCGACGCCGCAGCGCTCGCGCGCCGCCTGCAGGCGGAGACGTCGTCGGCCAGCGAGCCCGAGCGGGCGGCTCTTGCCGACCTTGCCGCGGAGCTTGGGGGATCCGCGCCCGCTGCGGTTGCCCTTGCGCTCCGCCGTATCGCGGAAGACAGCGGCGCAGTGCAGATCGAGGAGGCCATCATTGGGGGTAAGCAGATGACGATGGTCTGGGCCATTGACCGGAGCAAACTTCTCAAAGAGCTGCCTGAATCCGCCTCTGTTCCCCAAATCCAACCTCCGCCAACTCCACAGGCGGCCCCATCCGAGACTGATGCTAACAGCGCCATCATACCGAGGCCTCCGCCGCTGCAGCAGCCGGATATGTGGGGTCACCCAATGCCACCGATGTTTCCACGCCCCAGGGGCATGGGGATGCCTAGGATGCCGCCAGGGTTGATGCCGCTGCAGCGGCCATTCATGCCGCCAGGGGCAGTTATGCCAATGGGTGGTGGTCTGGGGCCAAACCCCAATCAGCTGAAGCAGAGGACTGAGGAGGATGACCTTAAAGACCTTGAGCTGCTGCTGAACAAGAAGACATATAGAGAGAAGCAGAATACGAAGACGGGAGAGGAGCTGCTGGATCTCATCCACCGGCCTACAGCAAAGGAGACTGCTGTCGCTGCAAAGGTTTGTTGTTTCTTCGCCCTTTGATCAATGTTCTTCGGAGTTGAATAGTTACACCAATCTTCTGATCTGCTTAGAAATTCTCTGTGTTGAGACTGCCACAGGATATTATGATTCTTAGCTGAGTGTTGAGTGTTCATTGGGCATTTAAACTAAATGATCATCAGAAACTTATCTTGTTTTTGAACTGGGTAAATGTGACAGTTAAGAGCCATTATTATGATATTCAGCTTCCATAATCATCTGCTACATGTTGTTAACGCTGCCAAGATTATAGACGCTGACCCAGCACATTAATATACCCTAATATTCAGGTTATCAGTATACCTTTCAGTGTTTGATTGCCATCACTTTTGCTTACCTATGGTTCTGTTCTGCCAGTTTAAAACAAAGGGTGGTTCCCAGCTAAAGGAATATTGTACCAATTTAACTAAGGAAGATTGCCGACGCCAAACAGGTTCCTTTGTGGCCTGTGATAAGGTCAGTGTTAATGTTCTTGTTTGCCATGTTTCCTTTTTTTCCTTTTTCGACAAAAAACACGTACCACATTTAAATGCCATCACTTCTGTAGAAATTTCAATTTGTCTATTTACATTAAGCACTTAGCCAAAAATTTTCCTCATGCTCAAGTTTTCTACTTATAATATCATAATATGACAAATAATGCATTCATGCTTTAGTGCTTCCTTCTAATTTCTTAAAATGAGACCTAAGTGGTGAGAAATGCTTCCAATATTTTTCTTTGCGAATGATTTTGAGGACAACTATTGATATTTATGGTCAACCTAAGTTAAGTTAGTTTTCAGACAGCATATGGCTATAACTTCAAAAATAAGACTGTATTGCAAAATGCTTCAGTTTATTACTATCACGCTACCAGATTTTCTCAATTTTTAATATTCAGATTCAGAGATGATTTTCTTGAATTCTTGGATCTCTCTTTTACATGGTTTTAGGTACCAATGGTAACCACTATGTAATTATGTTTCTCTGTGAGCAGGTCCACTTTCGGCGTATTATTGCTCCACATACTGATACAAACCTAGGAGATTGCTCTTTCCTCGACACATGCCGTCACACAAAGGTGACTATAGATACATACACTTTCTTTCTTTTGCTCTACTGTCTGTCATGTGCCAGTTTTGCTGTTTGCATCTTACATGTCATATGATCTATAGACTTGCAAGTATGTCCACTATGAGCTTGATCAAACACCAGATGTACCTCCAATGATGGGTGGTGCCCTTGCACCTCCTAGGCAAATAAAGCCCCAGAGAGCTGAATATTGTTCAGAAATAGAACTTGGAGAATCTCAATGGATAAACTGTGACATTCGAAACTTCAGAATGGACATCTTAGGACAGTTTGGAGTAATTATGGCTGACCCCCCCTGGGATATTCATATGGAGCTGCCATATGGCACAATGGCTGACGATGAAATGAGGACACTTAATGTTCCAGCATTGCAAACTGATGGTTTGATTTTCTTATGGGTTACTGGTCGTGCAATGGAACTTGGGCGTGAATGGTAAGTTTGCAAACCTTAAGTTCAGTTCAGTAATGTTGGAAGGGCATGAATGATTCTATCTCTCTATCACAAATTCAGAACAATGTGTCCTACACCAAAAAAAAGATACAATGTCTTTTGAAGAGTTTTGATTCCATCCTTCATAAAATCATATGCTTGTAACTTAGTAGGTGATATATACCATACTAACAATATTTGTCACCATCTTTAAGCATGTTGCTTTACTCTCGGTATATACTGTAAGGCATCCAATTGCATTTTATTGCTCTTCTGAACGTTGTTTCTTAAGACCAATGCACTCGGAACGTTGCATTTTGAAATGTATATTCTTTCACATATTCACTATACCCTTTTCTCAACCCACAGTTTGGAGCTCTGGGGTTACAAGCGCGTTGAAGAAATCATCTGGGTGAAGACCAATCAACTTCAACGTATCATCCGGACTGGCCGCACTGGCCATTGGTTGAATCACAGCAAAGAACATTGTCTTGTTGGAATTAAAGGAAACCCTTTAGTGAACAGGAATATAGATACTGATGTTATTGTTGCTGAAGTTCGTGAGACTAGCAGAAAACCTGATGAGGTAATGCACCCATTTCTATTGTTCATACAAAATGTTTAGGAACAAATGGTGCCTAGTTCACTTGATGTTGCTTGCAAAAGCATTGTGTGATACTTGTTTTCTACCTAAATTCATAACAGGTTTGCCCCTAGTGCAACAAAAATGCATATATCCAAAAGCAGAACTGGAAACCTTGAAATCATATCTTCTGAAACGTGTCATTTCAGAATAGGACTGAATTCTTTAAATCTGTTTTGTTGTGCAGATGTACGCCATGCTAGAACGGATAAGCCCAAGGACAAGGAAGCTCGAACTGTTTGCGAGAATGCATAATACACAATCTGGGTGCGCTATTCGCTACTCCCTCCATTTCAAAATACTTGTCATTCTGGGTTTTCTACATACATTCACTTTGTTATGTACCTAGATAGTTAGTATGTCCACCACATAATAAAGGGAATGTATCTAGAAAACCCAGAATGACAAGAATGTATCTAGAAAACCCAGAATGACAAGTATTATGAAACGGAGGGAGTACCTCTCTTCTTGAGCAAGTTTTTTGGTTGCAAGATGCTTACTGCTTGCTTCCCACTTGCCTTTTATTTTGCACAGATGGCTTTCTCTAGGTAACCAGTTGAACGGAGTAAGGCTTGTGGATGAAGGGTTGAGAGCAAGGTACAAGGCTGCTTACCCTGATGTGGAGGTCCAGCCGCCCTCACCTCCCAGGACAAGCGCGCCAGCGGATGCTGACCAAAGTAGTTCACAGAAGGCTGTTGTGCCAGATGGTGGTGAGAGGCCTGCCTGATGCTGGCAACCTTTACTTCCAAGTGCCTGGCTGTACTTCGTATAGTTTTATCTATGTTACTGTTACATCTGTTGTAAAATTAGGCAGCTCGGTTGTATTCTTTTACAGAAAAAAGAGGCTAGAGGATTGTTATGTGTCGACAGATATCGATGGAAGGAGTATGTAGCACTCTGACAGCCCAACTTTATCACCACTAACGTAATCAAGGGCTTGTTATCATCCCCATCTTGTTTTCCAGATTCAAAGTGCATGTGGGTGGCAAAAAAAAATTGAAGGAAAATCTTCTCTTTTCTGAGGGCAGTAATTTGTTTCTGTTTGAAATTTGGTCAATTTGGTGCACACGACTGGTGCTCAGTGACTAACGGACCAAGGTCAATTTATTAGAGTTATCAAAAAAAAAAGGTCAATTTATTTATTAGTAGTAGTGGAATCCCCCCCGCCCGAGCCTGCTTGCTTGGTCGACTTGCCTTGCCTGCCCACGGCCCATCCGGCCCGCAATGTCCAAACAATCCGGGCAAAGCCCAACAACGACCCAGGGTTTTTGTGTCGGTCTCTCCGGAAATCCCCGTCTATTCATTCGGCGGGGCACGCGGACGTCCGGAGCGCGGCGGCGAAGAGGGCGGCGAGCTCGATGGAGTTCTGCCCGTCGTGTGGGCTGCTGCTGCAGATCGATCCGGGCACCGGGAGCCACCGCCTCCGCCTCTTCTGCCCCCTCTGCCCCTACGTCTGCGCCGTCCAGAACAAGGTCCCTCGCCCTATTTCCTCTTCCCCGCCGCCACTTTTTTCTGTCTCGTCGCTCTCTGTCGTTCTGATGTCTTAAATCGATCTGAGTTTTATGTGGTTCCGTCTCCCTTGGTCCTTGGTGGTGCCGCAGATCGTGAGGAAGGCGAAGTTGATCAAGAAAGAGGTAGAGCCCATCTTCAGCAACGCCGACGCGATGAAGTTGGCCCCCAAGACCGCAAGTGAGCTCTCCGCCCTTACCTTTGTTGTGTGGATCTATTATGCTCTGTGCAGTCTTGCATACCATGATTCGGTTCTTATCAGGGGATAGCTATGCTATTTGTTGATATTGTTTTCATTACTAGTCATTTGAACATTGTTGTTGTCATCATAATCCTTACCAAGAAGTTTCTGATTCTCGAAAGTAAATGGTTAATCAAAATAGCCAATGTTGTATGGGTACAGTAACAGAACTGAGTTTTGCTTTATCATTGGCTGTCCAATTGGTGGGATTATCCCATTACTTTAGTATGTAAATCACCAAAATTTGAGTGTAGTTTGTCTGTTATTCAAATCAATGGTTCAGCAACACAAAGCAAGTGAGATTACCTCTTTATTAAAGCACTGACAAAAACACGAAATGACAAGGTTGAAGTGGTGTCGCAACAAAATATTATAACATGAGAAGCATAATATGCTTCTTGCTAGCTTCGATCTGCCGCCTTTTGTCTTTCAAATTGAAATCAGGTTAGCTATTATACCTGCTAAGTACAAACCACACAGACAATAAACCTGGAACCTTACTATTTTGTGTTCAAAAGCTTCACTTCTGAATTATCATGGAGCATAATTCAATCAGATGTTTACGAAGATGCTCAGACGTTTTTGTTGGAAAACCATCACACTGACCTCTCGCAGGTTTTCATAGATGCAATTTTTTACTAGCTTAAGACCAGGGCCTTATTTGCTTGTCAAAGTGACAGAAATAGCATCAATTTTGGGGTACTTGTTTGTGGAAATATTTAGTGTTGGTGGCCTCATAGGGCTTGTACTTATCATTAGGCCTGGGCGTTCGGGTTACCCGATTATTTCGGGTCGGGTAATTCAAATTCGGGTAATGAAAACTGCTACTCGATATTAGTTCCGAAAAAACACTACCCGAAATATCGGGTACCCGATAATTCGGGTTCGGGTATTACCCAATCTACCCAAATTTACAGAAAATGACAAACTACATAAAATTTTAGTAGAATTTTAACAAAAGAAATCACTAGTAATTTGTGTAGAATTTCAACAACAAGTTGAGAAGAATAATATATTATAGTCACTTGTTCAAACCAAGAGAATTATATTATAATAAAGTGATAATTTTAAGTGTTCAACTAACAATACGTGATAAATACAAAGACAAATTTCGGGTAGTTTGGGTACCGAAGTGTATTACCCGAATTACCCAAACTAATTTCGGGTAATCACAATCACTATCCGAACTTGGGATTGGGTACCTCGGGTTCGGGTAATTCGGGTGGATGAAATACAACAATCTAGAGAGCAGACATAGCATATCTGTGATGCAGTATCAATAATTCACTAGTAACTGTTGCCAAACAGAGCTAAGTAACTTGCAATTACCTTTAACCTGGAACTGAATAAGAAGCGTACCAAACATAGCACACTAGGAGGGTGTTTGGATCCCTTTAGTCACCTGACTAAAGTTTAGTCAGACTAAAAATTTCTAGTCAGCCCTGTTTGGAGGGGGACTAAAACTAGTCAGCATTAAATTGTTCTCCCTCCCTCCACTTTCTCTCTCTCCTCTCCTCTTCCCCATTCTTTCTCTTCTCTCCCTAGAATAATGATGAGAGAGAGTGTTTTAGTCACTAGAAGTTGGGGTACCCTTGACTAGAGACTAGACTAGTTTTAGTCACCCTTTAGTCAGTGGTGTTTGGAAGTTTAGTCCCCTAAGGTGACTAAAATTAGTCTCTAGTCTCTAGTCAGGTGGGATCCAAACACCCCCTAGGTACTTTCGCTGAAGTTGATTACCAGCCACGTACACAAGTTGCCACAATGGAGCCTTGATTTTAGAATATTTTGTGAAATCAGATTGGTAGCATAACTTGATACTGTTACCACATGAATGACACTTTTTCTTCTTGAATATTGGGGCAACCTGTCTATATCTGCTATTGGCTTGGTACATTGTGACCTAATGACTGCGTACATAATGTAAACCATAGTATGCTAAATAGTGTTCAAAACGGACAGGTAAAATCCCATCCCGACCCGACCCGTTTTCTACATTAAACCCGACTTTTTTCGTTTTTCTGGAAAAATCGGGTGCGGGACGGGTCACGGGTCGACTACCTGCGGGAGCGGGACGGAAACGGGAGAGGCTCCACCCCGGTCAGATTCCCGGGATGATCCCGTATTTGGTCGGGACGAACCCGGATTTAACTCGGACTCCCGGTTATTCAACCCATCAACCATTCAGCCCAAGCTCCAACAGCCCATGCATTTTGTCACGAGCCCTTCACCTGCGCCGCCCTCTCAGTTGCAAACTCGCTGTCACCCCGTCCCCTGTGCACGTACGGCGCATGGCCGCCAGCCGTCCTGCGGCTCCATTTCTGTGAAAGGCAGCACCAGCGGCTATTTCAGGTATTTCGTAGACTCGTACCTCGTAGGCAGTAGCAGACTAGCAGAGTATAATTAGCAAATAGCAAGTAGAGGACTAAGCTTGCTCATTCATTATTCAGTAGCAGACTAAATGCATTTCTTCAATACTTGTAGCTGCACTCTAACAATTGCAAATACTCATAAACATAAGTGTTGTAAATTATAGGAACAAGAAGAGGTGTGTGTATAACTATCAACAGCCGTGCGTGTATAACTATGGTTGTTGTGTCTATGTCCTGACTAAAGTTCCCAGTTTCTGTCCGATTTCGTCAAGTTTCCGCCCGTGTTGGTTCGTTTCCATACACCTGTATTTTTTCCGGCCGTTTCCGCTCCCAGCTATTCCACTTCCGCACCTGATCCCGACAACGAAGTGCGGGAGCGGAAATGGGAGAGGGGTTTTCCCGCCCGTTTCCGTCCGTTTTCATCGCTAATGCTAAATGTATTCACTGAACTTGCAGCTTCATGCCCAAGATGCAACCATGGAGAAGCATACTTCAAGCAGATGCAGATTCGTTCAGCTGATGAGCCAATGACAACATTCTACAGGTGTTGCAGAGAAGAATGCCAGCTTGAATGGAGAGAGGACTGATCCTATCATTTTTGCACTTCGTTTACACCCGTGTTACTTCAGTTGAGTTTTGATATCCCCTGCTGCACATGTAATTCTTCATGTAATCACCGTGCACTTCAGTTCAAACTTCTGGGAAATGTTATTGTGGTGCCGCTTTATGGCTGGAGGAGACATTGGATTTTGCTGTTATTACAAGTAGCATGAAGTGTTTTGGAATGTATATGCTTCATGCTGCCTACAGCTTGTAGCGTGAATGGCCTCGTGAAAAGAATAAAATGTTTGTAAGTTAATTTACCAAGATTTTCACAGACTCATTCAGAACTGCTTTGTCTGATTTGATGAGGGTGTAATAATGGTGTATAACTGTATATACTCACTCGTATGGAACTACTCATTAGGTTTGATGCCATGGACATGGAGAAACTGGTTGATTCCCAGGTGAATTTTGCTCATTCTCTTGCTGCGGCTGATGAGTGCACATGGGATTGTGTGCTGGTGTATCCGGCGGGGTGAGAGAGCAAAGGAAGAGCCCAAACCGGCAGCTCTGTATGGGCCCAAGTCAGACATGGAATCACTATTATCAGTCTCGTAAATTGACTTTCCACGAAGAAAGATATCATGTGGCACATTTTATTTGTCTATAAATGTATTTTTTTTCTCAAACCGTGTGTTTGTTTTAGATTCTGTTTGAACTAATTTGTTGTTTAGAATGGATACAAAGGGATGAGATCCAATATGTGTACATTTCTTTTTTTTTTGTATTTCTAAAATCAGCATATTATTTTTTACTCCCCTATTTTGAAATACATGTTTAACATTTGAATATAGTATTTCAATAGTTTGATATAAAGTATTTAACTAAAATTTGAATATACCATTTCAATAATTTGATATGGAGATTGTTGAATCAAAATTTATAGAATATTGAAGCACATAAAAATTGTATTAACGATAAGGAAAAAACATAAAGTCATCTTTTGCATATCAACTCTTCGATTTAAGTGTTTCTTGTGGTCATGTGTTTGTAACGATAAGATTTATCTTTTAAAATGTTTTTCATATTATTTTGTAATTGTTTGTTTCACTTTTCTTATATTGTTATTTTTACACAATGACATAATAATAATATAAAAATCATGATAAAATAGTATAAAAATATTTTAAAAGATAAAGCTCACTGTTATGAACGTGTGAACACAAAAATCACCTAAATCGGAGGTGTTGGCAAAAGGTAATAATCATTTTCACATCAAATGACTAAATTATAAATAAAAAACTTAAAATCACTCATCAAAACAGCCTGATGGTCAAATTTGAACGGTTTTGATAGTTGGATGGTCAAAGATTCCCGATTTTGGAGTTCGATGACCAAAACCAAACTAAGGTAAAAGTTAGATGGTCGAAAATGATTTTTTTCCTTTTATTTAAACTAGTTGATTCCTCGTGTGTTGCTGTGGGACTTGAAATTTGATAATAGTCAAATATTGTGACATGAAGATAGCTCAAGTTTAATAGTATCCCCTGCGTTGTTGTGAGAATTTTTTAAAGCAAAATTTTAAGGTGAACTTTGAAAGTAAAAAAGGTAAAGTTATTGCAAGACAACATTATTTTGCAAATGATATTATACATTAAAATATGTTCGTTTATTAATAGAGAATTGCTCTTAAATTATTGATCCTCCATGTATTCTACTGTGAAAACTTTATAGTCCGGTACTCGCAAATACATACATGGATGTTATTAGTCACAAAAAATCGGTATGAGACATAAATAGATAGTTTTGATGGATGGTGACGTGACGCTGATGTGAATGGCTTACATGTTGAGAAAAATGAAGTTATATGATATATACGTTATATAGATAAGTTGAAAAAGGTACTAACACCTCTTTAAAAAAAACATGCATCACCTATAATCCGGGCTGAAAGAAAGAAAGAGAGAAACCACGGTTCTTGCTATTAAATGAAAAACAAAACGAAAGATGGTTCTTGGAGCTCAATTCGCGAAACTTCGTAAACATGGAAATGTTGCCCTTAACAATCACGTTCCGCCGCAACATTACAAACACCAACCAACCATGAAAGTGCCGTGCTCGGGTGAACCATGCATTGATCTCTTTCGGCTAACGAAAGGAGAGGATCGCGCGACGACCCTGCCGGGAGCGAGCCTCGAGCATATGCAGACCACTCCGGCCGACAGGATGGATGTGCGCACGCGCCGTGCGCCACTACTCCCATCACGCATGCCGGCCTCCGGCTGACTTCTCGTTCCTGGCCCTTCTTCCTTATTCCTTCCTTCCTCCCTCCTGGCTGGCTGCTCGGTCGCCGGAACGGCGGAACGTACGTACGTGTAGTACATGTTCCTTTTTCTTTTGGTGATAGGAGACCTGGCGTCTCATCAGCGGCGGCCGGCAAGCGCTAGCCCTCAACACCTCCACATGATAGCGTCTTTTCCACGACACGATAAGTGCGCTCTCCTACCTGCTGCGATCCACGACGACCGTCCGTTGTCGTCGCGCAGGCTATCCTATGCGCGGCGGCCGCTTTTGTTTTAATTCTTCACCTTTAAACTAACCGGCCGGGCTCCGTAAATATAAAATGTGCATTGCACTTGCACGAGACGTGGAAAGGCGGCGGCTTTCACCACGCATAAGTAGGTTGGCCTATGCCCATTTGCCTTTTCTTTTCCTCCATTCGATGGATGGAGGAGGAGGAGGAGTTTATTAGGTGATGACCTAAAATTTCCACCATTTGCAACAACAAAGATCTTTCTAGAGAGGTTATTTATTTATTCGTGAGCCGTGACAAAGACACCAGCAGCAACAGATGCGTTTTGTTCACGTTCGTAACCAAACCAAGAGCTCAGGTGCAGTATGTAGTTTGGTAAGAACAGTGGTTCGTCATCAGCTGGTTGACATGGTTAAAAAGTTGGGTGGCGAAGAGGGGATCCATCGATCAGAGACGATGACGACAACGCAAGAATTCCATGGGAGGGTTCGGTTCCTGCCTCCCCCGGAGGCCGGAGGTCAGCCAGTAGTGTTTGACACCGTGCATGTCAAAAACCGCAGTGGTGGCCATGATCCAGGTGCACTAACGAGTGTCTCTCCTACTTTTGTCATTTTCAAACTACGGTCTCTCTCTCTCTCTCTCTGTGTGAAAATTGCGAGATGGATGGAATGGAAGCAATATGTCTGGATGTGGTCTCGTTTTCTATGTACGGAAGCAATATGATGTCTGAATGTAAAGGAGAAATCATATCCCGGCTTAAATCTCCCCATGGTACTGAGTGATCGTATAAATAAAGAAATAAAAGTGAACATTTGCTTCTTCCTGGTACATTGCGCATACATGTGCGCGGCACTTCGCAATGTGCGGCCGAGGAAAAGTTTTCGTCGCTAGCTAGCTGTGTGTCAAAGCTGGTGCGGAAGGAGAGGTACGTGCAGCGAACAGTAATGCAAAGATCAACTTCTGTTTCGTTTTACACGATGATGTGGTCACTGCTAGATTTACAATTTTTTCCGAGTGCATTTTGCGGATAGTTGGGGGGCTTTTGTTTATTTTTAGAATTATCACAAACAATCAATGTTTTCTAGTTTAACTGAAGCATTTTCCAAGAGTTAGTTACTCTGATCTCTAGCTCCTCCGTTCTACAAAGATTGCTCATTTAGCTTCAAAATTTGTCCGACAAAGACGGTTTGTTTAGCTTCCAAATTTGTCCGACCTCCCTGTGGACTGCTCAAAACTAAACCTCTGACACCAAATCATAATCATCTAACAAAGACTCTCATAAGGTCATTCTTAGTGTAAGGTTTCATGGTGCGGTTACCTAGAGTGTCATGTCATCTAAGTATATTTGAAACGATGAGTGAAACACCCTCTCTCAATGCAAAGTTTCACTTCACGGTTTCATAGGCTAGCATATCACTTAGAGCACTCACAATGCAGACTCTACATAGAGTCTAAGAGTATTTATTACTTCGAAGTTATCATACACTTGAAGTCTAAATAAGACTTGGAGTCTTGGTTTTTCCCCTCTCTCTTTCGTAAATATACTGTCACATAAGCGCCACATCAGCAAAATGTAATAAATATGAAAGTAATAAATAGACTTAGACTCTGTGGTAGAGTCTGGGTTGGGAGTGCCCTTAAATGATACATCTAATTGACCAATGAGAGGTCATGAAATGTGTGGAGATGAAAGAAATTGCTCTCAATGGAGGTTTCATTCCAGTTTCATAGTCTAGGTAACCGTGTACAGAGAGTTTCATCCTCATGAAACTCAAATCCTCTCTCTCATCATAAATTGTATGCCACATCACTATTTTTGCTTATGTGGCATGTTATTTAATGAGATTGAAACTCACATGAAACTTATATTGAGAATGGCCTAATATATTCTGATTAGTAAACAAAATTAATCATTTACTCCCACCACCTATACCCGAGCCAGACTCCTTAAATAAGAAAGACTAATAATAGGTCTGACAATCACTCCAAGTGTGCATGCATAATTAATTCTGCTCGCTGATTAAGAAGTTTTATTACGAGTGCTTTGAATTTTTAGCTTGCTACTATCTTGTCAAATTTTTTTTTAAATGAACGGTCTTTGTGGTGGCCGGCGGTTTTTTTTAAGGAAATGTGGTTAGGGATTCTTGGTTGTTGCTAATATGTTTTCTCCATTGGAGGCCTGTCCAGATTAGACTATAATATCCACTTTCAAAAATGTAAATAATTATAATAACCTTTTGACATTTGAGAAAAACAGTTGTCAAAAAACACCAAATATGTTTGCAGCGGGTATATAAATTATCCATTAACTAACCAATTACCAGTAGTGAAACATAGTACTCTATCATCTGCTTGTTGCATCGTTCGTAAGATCTTTGCTGCCCCGTTGAAGATCAAGGTTGCTATACTGCCGGGCTATATATATACTAATCTGAATTCTGAAACAACAACAGAGTGATGAGATCAACTGAGATTAGATATGATATGATATGATCTGATGCATGAGCTAGCGCTGAGCCACGGAGTGCGGAACCCGCGGGAACGCTCTGGTGCCGCGACAATTGCGATCATCCTCTACGCACTAACTAGCTACACCTCCTCCTTTGTTTTATTGATCCGTCCACATCTCCGTCACTAACAAAGAGAAAAGATTTCAAGTACAAGATGGTACTTTCTTGCCTTCTCTGAATAATCATAATTCTAGAACCCTAACCCTCTCATCCCTGCAATTACATACTGTCACATTTACGTACCCTGCTTTAACTACTTTCAGGCTAACCCATGATTAAATCCAAGGATCACCACGAAGAATGTGATGACCTAATTAGCTTTTCCCCAGCACGACAGCAACCGCCGATTGAAAACCCTTTTGTGCGCTTACCAAATTAGCTTTAGATTACATAATCCTTGGGACAGAGATGCTCTCTGTCTGATAAGAGATCAGGATTCACGAGGAGCAAACACTCGCGCCTTTTCCTTGCGTCACCGGTGAGTGGTGAGCACCGGCCCGTTCGTTCTGAATTTCTGATTGCCTTTTTGGATACGTGGTGAGCGAAGCAAGGGCTGCATGGCGGAGTGTTTGCTGATGTGTCAACAGATAACGAGCTGCGGAGCACTGACGTGTCTGTAGGCGAGTCCACGTAGGGCTTGTCAGTGTGTGTGGCAAGGCGTGCCAGGTCAGCGGTAGTAGATGTGCATGCCTGTGTGCGTGGATTTAGATTTGTTGGGATTTAGGTGGAGGATTAAGCGATAAGAGGCAGACCTAATATGCATGTAATGGCGGGTCCCGGGTTTGATCGTAGACGGAAGCATGCAGCAGCAGCAGCAGGTGGTGCGCCTGCCGAACTTTGTAATTTTAATTTGTGAGGTTTTCGAGAGTCTAGGAGAAGAGGCTTGTATAATGTTTGACCTAACATGTACAGGACAGATGTTTACAACATAGTTTTATTTTAGTGACAACTGATAACAACAGTGATGATTGTTTGACTCTTTTTTTTCCAACTACTATATGATTGTCCTCTATGGTTCACCATACATGGTTAGATTTTTTTTTATCTCGATCTAGAAGAATGCTGGAGGTTGAAGATGTTGGAGGAAGAATAAGACTGAAACCGATGGGCAGCTGAGATTGGTCGCGTGATCGACATGAGCTTAAAATTCCGCCACCACCTCATATGTATATTGCATTTTTGGGTTTTCTTTGGGCAACATTGATCGAGCTCTCCTTCTAGGCACCACTCTACTTTGTTTGTCGCAGCTAGGATCTGGTGAGCTCTCCTTCTAGGCTCCTTACTTCTTCCTCCTTTCTACCTGGTTGTTCGTGCTGCATTCGTTGGTGAATTTCCCTCTTTTGGAGCTTCCTCCCCCCACAGGGTGTTGGAGGGAGCTTGACTTATTGGCAACTTGAGAAGCCAGCCTCTGTTCTGGCTGGATGCGGGCAACATCGTCGGGGATATCATTGTCAACTCAGTGGAGCGCGCTGGCTGCAGGCTGAGAAGTTTTGGTGTCTCCGTGCAACTATCCGTGGATTGGTCGTTTTCGTGTTCGATAAAGTGTTGGCTATTGTGGTTTCCCCTCCTGTCTGAAGCCGGGTTAGCGAGGTCGGGGGGCTCATTCTCTTCAAGGTGAACATCTCCCCTTCAATTCTCACCTTCTCCTTGGAGGGCATCGAGAAGAGTGGCAACCAGACGGCCAGGGTGGGTTCTTCTCCTACCTTGGTCAGATGAAGACCGGATTTGAAGCTAACAAATGGGTCAGTGCGGTTCGACAAGTTGCTTGGAATTGGGCAATCTGGTGACAGGCGGTTACACTCAGAGGTGTCTGGGTGGTGTACTTGTGTACTCAGTTTTTCTTTCTTTGCTGTATTTTCTTTCTTTCGGCCTTGCCGACCTCATGTTTCTCTCCTCGGTCTACCGAGATGACATTTGTAAGCTCATTGTATTGACCTCTTCTCGAGATTCTTTTTATCAATGAAAAGTAGGAGGAGATCTCTCCACCCGAATTTGTTCGAAAAAACATTGATCGAGCTTAATTTGCAGAAGAAAAATCTCAAAAAAGGAGGATGTGGATATGCACTGGAACTAGCCATGACTACTTGGCATGAAGTAGTACATCCCAGCTCACGAGCACCTCATATTAGCGGCGGCCTCCGACGCATGACGAGACACGGGCAGCTGGTGAACAGTGTCCATGGCCAACGTACTGCACGAGAGCAAAGCAAAGCTCCTAGTGTCAAGTGACTCAGTGATGTCTCGAAAGTTTTGGTGTATGATCTGTCCAACCAACTTGTGCTTGCATGTGTGCACACAACAACATTGTATCAATATGAAGCAGGTGTCGTTTGCGTCGTAGTTCTAAAAAAAAATATAATTCTAGGTATATATATACTCACCAGTATGAAGTGAGATGTTCGTGTCATCCTTTCCGTCTCAGGAAGTGTTACCCTCCCTGGGACGGAAAGGTATAGCAGATAGGAACATTACCTTTGGAATGACAGATTACCTTTGGAATGACAGGAGCAATACCATCTCATAGTGCGTTGCTAACTGTACAAATTGCACCACTGCATTTCCGGATGTTGATCGATTGACCCGTCGGTGTCAACGAATTTCCCTGCAAGGAACAGTCCCAGCTTCCAACACCAACAAAACGCAAGCAGCACGAAATATCTCAATGGGAGGTGTACTACTAGCTGTACGGTGCCATCTAGCTAGTGTGCCGCTACTGTACTCGCAGGTACACATCACTTCCACGGCCATCGCACCATACTCCACCGGAACGAGCAATGGATAGCCAAGAAAGTGACCGATCATGCAACCACCTCCAGTAGCTCTCGCTCCAACACCACCATGTGTGGCCTCCGATCTGCATCACCTACCGCGTGTGTCTGAATCGATCCGGAGGTGCTCCGATGGCACACCAAGCCGGCAAGCCCGGCCCCGGTCGAAATCAACCCCAACCGTACGTTCCCTGCTGCTCTCCCGAAGACGCAGACGCCACCAGAAGCTTGGGCTGGCTAATGGTGGCGACCGGCCGAGATCGATCAACATTCAACAGCGACCCCGGCCGCCGATCACATTGTGCGCTCGCCGTTTCTTCCCGCCGGCCGCTTGCATTGCGCGTCCGATCCGTGTCGATCCAAATCCAAGGATAAATGTGCCCCGCCACGATCGACCACCAGCGCTTGGTACTACGGCGAGCCTGATCGCGGCACGCACGAATGCACGATCGGCTCCAGGTGAGTAGGTGACTCGGCGTCCTTATCGGCGCTGCCGCTGCCGCCGCCGCCGTACGTTTTCCATCGGAGTGCTCCACACTACTTACTGTGCGCTGCCCACCCAGCAGCATTGTACCGAGGAGTGAGGACGGCGACGGCGAACGTACGAGAAAGCGCGGCGGCAGCGCGTGGTACGGCCGGAGAGATGCTGCCGGCCGGCCCCGCCGCCGTGCTGGTGCGCAGGCACGGCCGAGAGACGAGAGCGGCCGGCCGGAGGACCCATCGAGGCGCGCGGGGCCGCCGGCTCGCCGCCGGTCGGCCGCAAGCTGCGGTTTAGCGCGTGAGACGCATGGATATGTATCCCCATATCCCGGCGTGTCGATCTGTTGGTTACAGCTGCGGCGGCGGCGCGATGCCACTAGCCGGGCTAGGCACTGGCCGGCACGCGCGGTAGCTTGATAATTGCTTGCTTGGCCTCCATTTCATGGGCTAGCTGATGCTCATCTGACGAGAAAGAATCAAAGAAACACCAACAAGCTGATCGATAAGCCCACTCTTCGATCGGTTACGACCGACTTACGCAAACGACTAAAACGAGAGCACTGCACTGCTTTCCGTTAAATAAAAAAAGAGTTCGTGTTAAAATCAAAATCACTGAGGATTTTTTAAAGGGAAATCACTAAAACGACGATGAGGAATTTCTCGTGTGCTCGCTCCTTTCCAAAAAGGATTTCCTCGGTGGTAAGATCTTTCTTTTCTTATTTTCTATGGGGAAAGCAAAGCAAAGCAAATGAAATGAAATGGGACTATGGAAGTAGTAGGAAACAGCCGTGCATGCGTCCACTAGCATGCATCACTGCCTGCCTAGGAACAAATGGGCTACGGGCTTGGTAGTGCGCGTAGACGAAGTACAGAGAGTACCACGGGATCCACCACGACCCAGCAGCGAGCGGCTTCCTTCTCTGCTTTTTCGCTGCGCTTTTGTGTTAAGAGACGAGGAATATGCTCCCCAAATCCAATTTGGTTATGATGGGACGAAACAGCACCTGCATTTGGACCCTCTTTCATCCAAGTACATTTCCTTCAGACGGAGTCGTACCGACCTTTTGGTGTATGTCTCTGCTCGGTTTTTTTCGATGAATGTTCGTTTATTGTTTCTCCCGGAGGCGGAGCGTTTCTATTTTTCATCACGTGTACATTGTTTCGAAATTGCATCACACATCGTGAAGAAGTTTATGATTGGGACGGGGTGTGTTTCTTAACTACTCCTTCGGTTCTAAATTTCTTGTCGTTTTTTACTTTTCTAGACTAGATACATTCATTTTGCTATACATCTAAATATATAATTGTGCCAACCGTCTTGCTGCTTGCGGTGAAGATGCGGGCGAAAGCTCATTCCTTGGACGACGTCGATGGCGCTCTGGTGTCATGCTCTTGCTGAAGGCGACGTCGGACATCTCATGTGCGAGCCTTGCGTCCTGGGTGTCGATGGTGTCGCCTGGCTTCTTCGGCCTGGTGCTTCGACTTTGGTTGCTTCTGTGAGAGCTTTCTCTTCCTTTTTTCTTTCCCCTTTTTTCTTCTTAGCGGTTTTGCTTTAGGCATAAAAGGGAAAAAAAAGAAAAAAAGAGTAGGCAGTAGTTTCTCCTTTGAGCGGGGGAGAAGAGAGGTCTGGTTCTTGGCTAAGTTTGGTGGCTCGCGTCGACGGCGGAACATAGTTGTGGAGGCCCGGGTCGATGTCCTCTTCCGATCGGACCGATCCTTTGAAGTTGTTGAGTTGATCGTGTCGATGTCCCAATCCGACCGATGAGTTGTTGAGTTGAGTGGTGCGTGTTGAGGTCCCTTTCCAACCCACCGGAGTGCCTAGTTGTATGGTCTGCGGACCGGAGTCGTTCGGGGTTCTCTGCTCCCCTTTGTGCGGTCGTTCGACCCGAGTTGTATGGTTTTCGGGCCAGGTTTTCTTTATAAATTGGGTCAACTTTCTTCTTCTAATAAAATTTCGGAAAAGCATAAGCTTTCACCGTCCGTTCAAAAATATATATATATATATATATATATATATAAATTGTGTATAGATACGTAACAAAAAGAATGTATCTAAAAAAAGATAAAACGACAAGTAATTTGGAATGGATGGAGTACTCTGTAGAAAGATTTAGGGAAATTTATATATTACTTTTGGCACTCGTTCGTCAATTTTGGCAGTGCAGAGGATTACCATTGAGATGCTTAGATAGTGGAATCGTAATGGTAAGACATACTAACTACAACCAACCAATCGTAAGGGATTGTTTTACCATTTCTGATAAATCTCTACCCAATCTTGATCTTCTTCTTTATTAACATAATCAGCGGCTCTTCTCATTGGTTCACTTTTTAAAAAATCCGATAATTTTTCACTTTTGCAGTTAAACATGCACTCAAAACGTCCATGAAACTTTTGGCTTCATTTTCACGAGATACAATACAAACCAGCTTTCGAGAGTGCAATTTGTTTTCTATTGCCCAATGTGGAGTCTCTCACAATTATCAAGCTTTACAGAGGCCCTTTAGCTACATTTCCCGATCAAAACCGCTCTCACCAGCAGAAACCGGAAAGGACACTCGCACATTTTTTTGGCGAACAAACATATATTTTAGCTAAGATGATGAAAAGAAATCGCACCCTATCTCTATCTGCACGTACCACACTAGCGCCCTATGGCCATTCCACTCGCGCGCTTTTTTTCTAAGGCCAATCCCCTTTTTTTTTTTCAAAATGCATGTATCATGTATGGCTGTTGCACTTGGTCATAGCCCCAAGAAAGCTTTTGTGCGCGAGGTTTGGTCTTCTCGCTCCGTCGTCCTAACCCCCTGACACCAGCATTTGCCCCACGTCAAAGTCCAATACCCTCCCGAATTCCCCATCTCTCTTTGCTATATATATACCAGCAGTCTCCTGCTATTCTCCCACAACATTCCAAGTCGTGGAGGTCGTCTGCTAAGAAACCTTTGGCCCTTTCTCCCATTCCTCTCCTGGAAGCAGCAAGTGTCACAGAGAAGCAGAAGCAACAAACAGAGAGATAGAGGTCAACCTCGCTCGTAGTTGCATATCTACACTGCAGCAGTGCAGGGTCGCACCACAACCTGTCGTCGTCGCTGCGCTCTCGCACGCTTACAATAGGGACCCAACCGGTCTCGGCAGCCTCGCTCGTCGACCGCTCGGCATGGACGCCGCCGCGAGGGAAGCGCAGGGTGGTCTGGAATGGCGGGTGACGGTGCCGGAGGGCGCGTCGGTGACGGTGGTGCACGAGGCGGCAGCCGGCTGCGGCGGCGGCGCGGCGGCGAGGGCGGCGTGGGCGTGGCTGCTCGCCTGCGCGGCCGCGGCGTGGGGCAGGGTGGCGGGGTTCGGCAGGAAGGTGTGGAGGATCGGGGCGGATGATCCCCGGAAGGCGGTGCACGGGCTCAAGGTCGGCCTCGCCCTCGCGCTCGTGTCCGTCTTCTACTACACCAGACCCCTCTACGACGGCGTCGGTGGGGCTGCCATGTGGGCCATCATGACGGTCGTCGTCGTCTTCGAGTACACTGTCGGTGAGTCGTCGATCGTAACTTCAGATCGAGATCATTCTTGATGTGTTCAACTTGGTTATTAAGACGATGCTGACTGTCTTTATCACACGAGCAGGTGGCAGCGTGTACAAGAGTTTCAACAGAGCCGTGGCGACGGCGAGCGCCGGCGTCCTCGCGCTCGGCGTGCACTGGGTGGCGGGCAAAACCGGCGAGTTCGAGCCGTACATCCTCACCGGATCCCTCTTCGTGCTAGGTACGTGTAATCGATCGATCGAGAGCTTTGTTTAGTTATCGATCGCTGTCGAAGCCAAACAAGTCAGGCATGCATGTACACAGCACTAACTGAACTGAACATGCAGCTGCGGCGGCCACCTTCTCGCGGTTCATCCCGACGGTGAAGGCGCGGTTCGACTACGGCGTGACCATCTTCATCCTGACGTACAGCCTGGTGGCCGTGTCGGGGTACCGAGTCGACGAGCTGGCGGCGCTGGCGCAGCAGCGGCTCTCCACCATCGCCATCGGCATCTTCATGTGCCTCGCCGTCACCATCTTCGTCTGCCCCGTGTGGGCCGGCCAGGAGCTGCACCTCCTCACCACCCGCAACATGGACAAGCTCGCCGCCGCCCTGGAGGGCTGCGTCGAGGACTACTTCGCCGAGGACCCCGCCGCGCAGCCGCGAGCCGGGTCCGACGGGTACCGGTGCGTGCTCAACTCCAAGGCCTCCGAGGACGCGCAGGCGAACCTGGCGCGGTGGGAGCCGGCGCACGGCCGGTTCGGGTTCCGCCACCCCTACGGCCAGTACGGCAAGGTCGGCGCCGCCATGCGCGCCTGCGCGTGCTGCGTCGAGGCCCTGAGCAGCTGCGCGGCCGCCGAGGCGCGGGCGCCCGAGCACGTGAAGCGTCTCCTTCGCGACGCGTGCACCAGGGCCGGCGCGCGGTGCGCGCGGGTGCTCAGGGAGGCGTCGCGCTCCGTCGCCACGATGACGGCGTCCGCCCGTGCGCTGGACCTCGCCGTCGCGGACATGAACACGGCCGTGCACGAGCTGCAGGGCGACATGCGGTCCCTCCCGTCGATGCTGGCCGTGAAGCTGGCCGAGACGTCGCTGGTGGACACGATGACCGTCTTCACCGTGGCGTCGCTGCTGGTGGAGATAGCAGCGCGGGTCGAGGGCGTCGTGGACGCCGTCGACGAGCTGGCCACCCTTGCACACTTCAAGCAGCAGGTCGATGACGACAGCGACGATGATGATGACGACAAAAAGGGGGAAGCCGAGATGACGACGACGAAAGTGCACCCGCTGAACGAACCGGACGCCGATGACGAGGCGTCGTCGTCACCGGAGAACCAGACATCCAAGGTTTAAGCATGCATCGAAACTCTCGATCCCCAAACCAGGACGGCAGATCAGATCAGACAGGACGAACCTGATAATAAGATTTACTACCCTGGTTACACCATTGCACTAGTTAGTATGGTTGATCCTGTAACTAAACTTCAATTAATTTCCGAGGAGGAGCTCATGTACAGCTTCGCATGATCGCATCCACGGGGTTTAAGCGAATAAGACCGGCCGGACGGATATACAGCAGTTGATCATGGTTGGCACACCATGGTGTAGATGTACATAGGTTTCGAATCAAATCATTATTGTTTCCCATGGATTCAGATTCAGAATGCAGAGTGCCAGTCGTACACTTGTACACCATACGAAAAAGAAAGCGCAAGCAGCAAAGTGCTGACGATCTCGATGAGGTCGCCAACAGGCCTAACGATGTATGAGCATTTCTCCGGCTGCATGTTTTTTCAATTGTTTTCTGCCGCACATTGTTGCATTACAGCTGCGCCACGCACTAGGGGAGGAGGGGGACGGGACCTGCTGCTGCCGGTGCCGGTGCGCGCGCGTTGCCTCACGATCTCGCCATGGCGCCTCTCGCGCTCGCGGATTGGATATGAGGTGGGGGGGGGGGGGGGGGGGGGACGGGAAAAGGCAGGAGCGCACCTCAGCTCCGCGTGTGGTGGCGGCGTGCTGCGACCCATTATTCAGTCGAGGAGCACGGAAAGGGAAGCCGGCCGTCGTCTCAGCTCCGTGCTACTTGACAGGGTTCGGAGCTGGATGGATGCCTGGTAGTGGAGTACAAACCTTCTGCACTGGAGGAAGAAACAGGTAGGCGATGATGACGACCCAGCCATATCTGAAACAGCAGGAGAGGAGAGGAGAGGAGAGGAGAGGAGAGGAGAGGAGAGAAGTAAAGCTGACGGGCCACTAGGCCGGCACGAGCTCGGTCAGTTTGATCTCAGGATCCCGCAATTGGTTAGGATCAGAGATAATGCTTTCCTTTTCGAAATATTTAATGGGATGGGTAATGCATAGTACACGCAAAGCGATTGAGAGTGAGCTTTCTGTGTGAGATAGGACTAAGCGATATAGAGTATGTCAGTAGACACTGTGATCTTAAAACTTCGGTGTCGCTTCTCATGTGCTCTGAGCACTGAGCACTTGAGCAGCATGCGGAAAGGCCTGAGGGTTATTTGCGGTCATATACTAGCACTCGGGGGGACTCTTTTATCCATCAACTTGGTATGCAGATTAAGCGATGATCGCATGGAAAAGTAACCGTCAGTGCAGAAGTTTCAGTCACATTCCGAGGAAGCAATTGTCCTCTCAACGTCAGAGTAATGCGCACCCCTGGTGAGTGGTGACAGCTCCCACCGGACGAAGCTTGGACTGATAAACTGATTGGAAACTTGAGCAGTCAAATTCCCAAGCTGGATCGATCTGCAATATTTCATGGTTTTTACACGCGCTTGCATGAGCAGTTCTGTAACAAGTTGATGGTATACATATATATAATCTCCTAGATCACGAAGTTACAAACAACTATTTTTTTAATACGTACAAAGCATGTTTTTCATTAAGAGGAGACAAAATGGGTTACAAAGAGGCGACTTTGGAAGAGACCCAAAGCGCCAAACACAGCACACTACAGGAGGGAGAACCCCACGACACCACCACACCAAACAAGAAACAAGGGGAAGGGGAGGCGTGGCCTGCTCACAACAAGCACACCAAGAACACACGCACATCACCGGACGCCTGGCATCTAGAGGCCTTCGAACGTGGAGCGAGAATGTCGAGCAGGACGATGCCACCAAGGAGGGAACGACGAGAGCGCCGCCATCATCCGTCTCTCCGGGAAGGAGCAGACAAGCTTTCACTTTGCAGACCAAATGGCATTGGGGCCGCAGCAACAACGCCTCCAACGAGGTGAACTACGCCAACAAGCGCAGCCGTTGTTAGCCCGACACAGGTCGGGCGAGGCTTTCGCCAAGCCCCAAAGCCAACTCCGCGCATCCGGCCTAGAAGGTGTGGATGGAAGGCGAACCGATGGAGAGGCAGCGTGCAGCCAAGGGCGCGGGAGGAGCAGAGGAACAGCAGCAGGTCGGCAAGGCTCGGAGCAACCCCGACCAACGACGAAAACCAGGAGCAGCAAGCAGCGAATGGGGAGGTTGAGGGTGGAGGAAGAAGCTGCAGCCAACCGGAACCACAGCCGCGTCGCCGAGGGTTCTCGCGGCAACAACTCCCAGCCCGCCGAGGAGACCCGACGGGAGGCACCAACAGGGAGCCGTATACGCCAGCACGGGAAGGGGAGCCGCCGCCGACGAGCAGGGGGCAGTCGCCGGCAGGGGGAGAGAGCTGCGTCCGCAGGCGAGGAGGAGGGCCCGCGGCCGCCGGCAGGGGACGTCACGGCACCGCGGGGACGCCTTTGAGGGGTCGACGGGGCCGACGGGGAAGCCGCGGAGGAGCCGCAGGCGAAGCACACGTGGCGGGGGCGGCAGCGACGAGGCGGATGGCGCGGGGAAGGAGAGGCCGCACCCAGCGGCGGGAGGAGCCGCATCCGCCGGTGAGGAGGAGCACAGGAAGTCGGGTAGAGAGCTGCCGGTCATCGACGAGGTGGGGGCGTTGCGGCGAGCGTCGGCGGTGGCCCGGTCCCAGATCTAGGGTTGGCACCAACCTAGATCGATGAAGAGCCACCCGCGCGGGAGCCTGGCGGCGGGAGCGGCCGCACCCTGGAACCTAGGCGGACGAAGGGGTGCGCAGCGCCGCGGACGCCGCGCGGCGGGTAGCGGTAGTGGGAGACCGCCTCGACGGCGGCGGCGGGGGACTCGACGACCGGGAGCATGGAGCCCGCGGGGCCGAGGTCGAGCACCTTCTTGGCCCAGACAGCGCTGGCCTCCGGGAGGCGGAGACCGCGGGGGTCCGCGCGGCGTCGAGGGTGCGGAGGCAGGCGAGGGCCTCGGGGATCCCGCCGGTCCCACCCTGCTCCCGCGCGTCGGAGGCGGAGGAGGCGGCCGACGGGACCGGCGCCACGGGAGCCGAGGCGCCGCCGCCGCTGGCCCGCGTAGGCCGACCGCCCCACCGCACGCCAAATCCGCGCCAGGGACGGCCGGATCCGTGCCGGGAGGGCCCCGTCGGCCGACGGCAGCCGGAGCAGCCGCGGCCGCCGGGTTAACAGGCCCGCCGGCTCAGATCCGGCCCTGGATCCTAGCAGAGGAGGCGGCGAGGTGAAGGCAGGGAGAGAGGGGGGGCGGAGGCGGCGTCGGGAGGCAGCATCGGGGGTGCGCGACCGCCGGCGACCGGGGAGGTGACCTCGACGTTGGTGGTGGTGGGGAGGAGGGAGGGAGAGAGGAGGAGATAGGAGGGGGAGGGGAGAGGGACGCGGTGACGCCGTTGGCCGCCGCCGCCGCCGACGGGTGTGGCGGCGGCGGCCGACGGGGGCTGCGGCAAGGGCTTGGTCGGCACCGGGGTGGAGCCCCTCGTGTCGCCCCGGGAGGCGACGCGAGGGTCAGGGACCAAGGGTGATGTTATTTTAATATAAAGAGTAGTATATGGTAGTGTTGTGTACCGTAAAAGATTTATAGTTTTTACTGATCATTTCAAAAAATAAGTTTTACTGGTCTGTGTTATGTGTGCGAAAATAAACAACATTTCCATTTCCATCTGTACACAACTACACACCTTATTTCTCCACATCGTTGATGGATCTGCAACACAAATGCTTGCGGCTGATGCAGAATTCTTTGCCATTATGCTTCCTTTGATTGGACCAAAAAGAATAGCAGTTGCCACACCAAACTTGCTTGGTTCTGGGCTCGAACTTGCAATTTGCCAACTTGTCTGATCAGGCCTACTACTAACCACTTCTTTCACGAAGGCAAGCGCCAAATCACCAGAATCTATTTGATAAATCTATATTTTGTATGATTTATACGTTTAAGATCTTATGATTTTGATGCTATTTAAAGACCATCGATTCAATCTTCTGAAGTGAAGTTCTAATAAGTGTAGCTCTTGGGATGTAGGCTTCCTGATGTGTGAACGGAAAAAGTCTATTTTACCTCCCTCGTCTATCACAAATGTCAGCTTTTCCTCCGTCATCTACAAAACCAGACATCTTTCCTCCACAACTTTACCAAACCAGTGCAAACTTTCTCCCTACCTGGTTTTGACTCTGGTTTCGATGTGGACCTGGCATGTGGGGCTCACATGTCTTCTGCCTCCTTTCTCCCGTCGCTAGGAGGCCGCTCGCGTCCCAACCCTGCCTCCTCTTGCCACCATCCCTCCTCTCCCGGGCGGTCTTGTCCCACGCCGTTGTCCTCGGTCTTGACCCCTCCTCCCCACTTCATTCCTTTTTTTTGAACTATCCACTTCATTCCTCACAACTCAACCTTCTTGACTTGGCGCTTCTCCACGACGGTGGCGCCGCCCACGCCGATGCTCGTCTTGGCATCGTTGTCGCCATCCCCACCGGACGCGGGCACATCAGTGGTCTTGGGCTTATTGGCGAGGGGCGCCTCAACAGTCGAGGCTGGGGCGGACACGCCCTTCTTCTTCTTGCTCTTGGACGGCGACACCAGCTTCTTCTTCTTGGCGGGCGCGGGGACGGGCTTTCGCATTGCTATTGAGCCGCCGCCGCGAAGAAACCCCACCTCGTGCGTGTCGAGCCGCCCGCGCTACGCTGTTGGGTCCACGGGCGCTCGCGTTCGTCTGCCGCCGCCCGTGTCGCCTCCTGGGAGCCAAATTGACCCGCTGCAGCGCCATTGAGTGTCGCAGACGGACGAGCACGCTTTGTCCGGGGAGCTCCCGTTGTCGTCCCGGTACGGTAGCCGCTCGAGGTGCGGTTAGTGCTCACCACATCATGCTTGTCCTCACCGTCATCTGAGCTCAACAACATGTCGATCTCCTCCGCGTCCTCCTCCAACCGCTCCGGGCAGCTTCTGGTGTCTTGCTCGCCATGGTAGTAGGTGTTGTCGTGGCCCGAGGAGGAGCCCCGGAGCTTGTCAGCTGCCCTGCTAGCAGGGAGAGAGGGGGTAGAAGACATGTGGGCTCTACATGTCAAGTCCACATCAAAGTCGAAGTCAAAATCAGGGAGGGAGGAAGTTTGTGCTGGTTTAGTAAGGTCGATTAGGAAAAATGTCTAGTTTTGTAGATGAGAGAGGAAAAGTTGACATTTGTGATAGATGAGGGAGGTAAAATGGACTTTTTTCTTTCTGAAACTTGCATCGCAAATTCACAGTTGGGCCGACGGCGTCCGAGAGACCATATGGAGAAAATAAAAATGGGCCGGGCAGGCCTAAATCAAATCCTTTGGAGCCATGAAGGCAAAGCTGGCGCGGACCGACGTCTTGGATTGCTAGGCAGACCTGTCGTTCGTCATTTCTTTTTTTCCTGTCAGAGAATCTTGCGTTCCGTTGTGTCTATCCCCGTGAATTCTTTTTAAGACGGACTATCGCTGTCATGATCACCACCGATGCTTTGGATAAAGATTTGGTACGAGACAGTGAGAGGCTAAAGCTTTGATTTGATATTCTCATCAATGATTTTGTAGACTCGGTATGATTTGAAAGTTCGATCCCTTGCCTCCGTATATTAAACGAGAAAAAAACAGATGTAGGAGGTCGCTTATGGCCCCTTTATAGGGGCCAGGGGCTAGCGTATGCTTATGGCCCCTTTTGGGAGAGCTCCAAAAACAACTCCTGGAGGTCTTTTTGCCGAAGTTGTACCAAAGACATGCAGTGGAGGAGTTGTTTTGCAGGTAAGAATAAGAGAGAAAGAGCTGTTTTGTGAAGGGAACAGACAGAGCTGCCGGAGCTGAAAAACACAACTCCGTCCGCTCCACTCCTCCCATGGAGCACGGCCAAAGGGGGGCCTATGTGTAGCTGTGTAGGAAGCCATTCGAATTCTGCAAACTCCGATCAATTCAGAAATTTGTATAGCATGTACGTGTACGATTTGTTACTTGATTTAGCACTTTAAAAATCATGCTACCTCCGTCCTTAAATATATAACGTTTAAATAAGTAAATTAGTTTATTTTTGAACTAACTAACTTGTTATAAATGTTATATATTTAAAAATAGAGAGAGTAGTATTCATTAATCATTCATACGCCAGGAAGCGCATTGAGGTCATGTTGTCACCTGGACACCTATTGATGCTCACGCACGGACGAAAGAGAATTCGGCAAACTTTTGAAGTTCAAACGGAAATCCTGTTTTGTTTTGCAGCGGCAAAAAGAAACCAGCAGGGCTCCCACTTCCCAGCCAAGCCGAACATCCCCAGATTCCCAGGCCGATTGGCCGAACTGCTATTTCTCTCTCTCCCTCCTTTTCCTCCCCACCACCACCTACCTCCCTCTTATTCCTCGTCGCCTCCCACCATCCCCCGTCTCCTCCCCGTGCAGACTTCCGCTCCGCACCGCCAAATCCGTCGTAACCCTAGCCTAGCCCAGCTTCCCCTCGCCTCCCCTGGCCCCCGATCCTTCCATGTGCGCCGCCGCCGCCTCCCCGCGTTTGTAGCCGCTGCGGCGGGGAAGATCCCTCCCATGGGTTCCGGTTACGCCGGCGAGAGGAAAACGCCGATCGAGGGAGAATGAGGTGCTGCGTCTGCCGCGTATCCTCCGCCGGGTGCCGGGCAATGGGCGTTGCGGGACGGGCGAACCCGACGTCGTCGCTGCGCAGCCGACGCTGCCTCCGCATGCGGCCGTCGTACGCCCCGTTCTCCGAGCCCTTCACTGAACGCCCGGCACCCGCCGCCACCCTTTCCTCTCCTGCTGCCGCGACGTCCAGGGCGTAGCAGCCGAGCGCCGACCGCCGCCTGCTCCGGCGATCGATCTCGCTGGTCCTTTCTTTCCGCTTCCCCCTCTCTCTTGCTCGTAGATTCATTTGCTTGTCGGGGCTGATCCGGAATGGAGGTGTTTGGTGGTGGGGATGAGGTGCTCGATGCTGAATACGCGGAGGTAGATCCATCCGGGCGATACATGCGCGTGAGTTTCTTTTCAAATCTTTTCGGCATTATTCGGTCATGGATTCCTATTACATTTTAGGTTGTTTTGATGTGAATGTGATTTGACATCTCCATGATATTATTGTTGAGCTTTCGATGAAATGGTCAAATGGCATGTTGCGTTGCACACGTAATTTACTGAAAAATGTATATAAAGAAAAACTTCATCTCTTCGTATGTAGTTTATTGGCTGATGATATCGTTCTGATTAAAAATATTTATTCGAAATAATGGATTTGTAATTATTTGTGAAATTGGAAGGTTCCAATTTTCATGCTTGATTATGAATATATGTCATGCGAAATGATCCATGAAAATGACATGACTCTGCCTGTTGAATTGATCTGATCCTCTTTCCTTGTGCAGTACAATGTGATTCTGGGGAGAGGAGCTTTCAAGACTGTGTATGCCCTCTGCTCCTCAGCATCCTCTTTGTCCACTTTATATTTCCTTATTAAAATGGATTTTTTGCTGGAATAGATCATGCAAACCTGCAAGATGCAATTGGACATAGATACAAGTTTTGGACTTTTTGTTGATTACAGGCTTATAGCAACCACTGCAATCAACATCTTTAAAAGTTGTTAATTTTTTGGGGGTGGGACTTTGGAAGTGTTGAGATGTTAAGCTTATTGGTTCCTCTAGGATTTTGGTGGTTGACAGTACATCATCATTTAAAATATATCCTTCACCTCTTTCTCTCTCACATCAGTAGAAAGGCATTAACATTACATGGCAAACATGGTAGTGTTTTGTACTGCAATTCTGTAGAGACATGCTTGGAAATTTGCTATGCAATAATAACACATGATTTATATTGATTTCTTATACCATTTTCAACTCTTTAGAATATAAACTTGGGGTATGTGAAATTTCGTGTACCTTGTAGTTACAAGGCATTCGATGAGGTTGAAGGCATAGAGGTTGCATGGAATCAGATCAACATAGATGAGGTGATGCAATGTCCAGATAACCTTGATAGGCTCTACACAGAAGTCCATCTTCTGAAGTCTCTCAAGCATGGAAATGTAATGAAGTTTTATTATTCCTGGATTAATGACCATAATAAAACAATTAATGTCATCACAGAGCTGTTCACATCTGGAAGTCTCAGGCAGTAAGTAACCAGTACTAATAACCATTTTTTGTTGCTGTTTTCATGCATATTAAAAATGATGCCTACAATTTTGTGCATTTTCAGTTACCGTCAGAAACACCAACGTGTTAACTTGAAGGCAATAAAGAATTGGGCAAGGCAGATTCTTCATGGTTTGGATTACCTGCACAGCCACCAACCTCCAATTATCCACAGAGACCTGAAGTGTGATAATATTTTTGTTAACGGAAATCACGGAGAAGTTAAGATTGGAGATCTTGGACTAGCCACAGTAATGCAATCACCTAGAGCGAGGAGTGTTATTGGTAATGACCTTATCACTTCATTGCTTCAAGTTCTCAATGTTATTATAATAAAAATCTTTGATGATGTTGTGTCATTCAGTCTGGAGAGACAATCTATGTCACAATTTCAACTATATCACCAAATCTTTTGTAGTGATATATTAGTGTGTTAAAAGTGATTCGCTATTTACTGATTACTCAAAGGAGAATTGAGGATTGTTTGTTCCTGGGGATCCTTGATTTGATCTGAGCTACCAAGGATACTTACTATAATCGCACGAAAATTACCTGTCTGCATGTTATCCGCATGCAAGCCAATTAGCTTTGTAGTGGTCCAACTTGCTGACATCTGCTACATGCATAAAGTGTCATTTCTTAAAAAAATACAATGCCTTTAAGTTCTCATGCCGTAAGGCTCTTTATATCAAGTTGTTCTGTACCTGTGGTCTTGGGTTGCTTTTTCTCTGTGATTACTGACTGCACTTTGTGATATTAAGCTAACACTAACATGTAGAGGATAGACGATTTTTTTAAGCGCTTTTATATGCCTGTGACAAATGGCCTTGTGTTCCTTGTGCTACTCTTAATATATTTTTTCGACATTAATTATTACTGCCCATATGTTTATGTTTGTTCCTTTCTGATTTATTACCTGATATGCTCCTCTCATGTGGTGTGATTCTCTTGCTTTCTGCAGGCACTCCGGAATTCATGGCACCTGAGCTTTATGATGAGAGTTATGACGAGCTTGTTGATATATACTCATTTGGAATGTGCCTGTTGGAGATCTTTACTCTTGAATATCCATATAGTGAATGTACGAATCCGGCCCAGATTTTTAAGAAAGTATCCACAGTAAGTGCTTCTTGACTTGCGTGTGTTGTGTTATCACACTATTTATCTAAAGTACCGTTCTATATTGTAGGGTGTTAAACCTGCTGCATTGGCTAAAATTGCTGATCCTCAAGTAAAGCAGTTCATTGAGAAATGTTTGGTTCCTGCTTCTGAGAGGTCATCTGCCAAAGACCTCCTGCAAGACCCATTTCTTTGCCCTGATACTATACGTGGTCCTTCTAGCACAAAGTTTTCAGCTCCAGCACCCAAAGCAGTAGATATTTCTCTATCGTCTTTGCAAATGGATGTCGACACTTGTGAATCCACCTCTGCTAGTTTAGGCAAGGAGAATGGTTGTGTTGCTCCACATACACAAGTCCTAGAGTTCACGAGAACTAACAAAAATACAGAACTAAAGCTAAAGGGCGAGAAACTTGATAACAACTCAGTCTCGCTGGTTCTGCGAATTGCCGATTTGTCTGGTATGGCTTACTTTGATATTTATTTTTGAACTTAAATTTCTGTATATATGTGGTGCCTTACTGCCTTTGTATTTGTAGGTCATGCAAGGAATATCCATTTTCTCTTCTACTTGGATTCGGATACAGCTATGTCTGTAGCTGCAGAAATGGTTGAACAATTGGAGTTAGCAGACTGCGATGTTACTTTCATTGCTGATTTTATCGACCTTTTGGTAGCGAACCTTGTTCCTGGTTGGAGGCCAGTAAATGATGCAGCACCAAACTTATACGTATGTAGGCAGTCTGAAAGTGAGCCTGTAATCACTTCCCACCAGGAGCTATCGGAGTTGGTCCCTGATTATGCGTTAGTTGATGGTATGATGCATCCAAAAGATGTGAACGTATCATCAAATGGTTATCTTGATTCTGGCTCAAGTGCAACAAACCTAGAAGGATCACAGGGCTCTGAAGGTTCAGTCATTTCTGTGCAGCTTCCCGGGAGTTCCAAAAGTGTGAGCGATTATGGGGCAGAGGATTATGTTACCATGGACTGTGGTGGGTACAGAGAGGGAATCAATAAGCTAGAGTTCAGCAATGTTTTGGGTGATGGGTCCAGGTCAAATTTTCATATAGATCAAGCATCACCTTGCTTGGAGTTGGCCAGCAGTGGTTCATCAATTTCTAATGCTGATAATCAAGATGTGCTGAGTGGGGAGCTTGTTTTGATTGAAGCTCAGTACAAACATTTGGTTGATGAGTTGACAAGGATGCGGGAAGAGGCTATCGAAGGAGCTCGGAAAAAGTGGTTAACGGATAAATAATGAATTTATTTAGGTTTGGCATTTCATCTGAACATCATAATCATAGATGTTTGGATTTCATGTTGGGAAGTTTTTTTTTTGTTGGTTGCCATGCAAATGAGAAACGTTAATAATCTTGTTTAGTTGGTGGCGTTGCTGTAGTTTGCAATGCTACAAAGCTTGCGGATGATCAGTTTGATCTCTGTCGTCGACTGATTTTGTTTGCGGGGATGACAAGCCAGAGTCTATTGTTTTAGGGAAATAGCAATGGTTATTCAGATCTAGTTTTAAACTATAAAACTCATATAGAACTTCTGTACTGGAATATTCTATGTTTGCACGGGTAACCGTATGCGCTAAATGCCTAAATTCCACCGGACGTTTGTTTAACCTTTCATGCCACCACTCTGCTGCCTACACCAATTCTTCTACACCGCACTTAAATAGCCAATAAACAACTCTTCCAACGGAAGCATGTCACGCTCTTTGCCAAACGGCTTGTGTTCGTAATGCCTCGTCACCGGAGGATTTAAAAGACGGGTTCTTTGCCAAACGGCTTGTGTTCGTAATGCCACGTCACCGGAGGATTTAAAAGACGGTTTGTGTTCGTAATGCCACGTCACCGGAGGATTTAAAAGCCGAGACCCTGCCTGTGCCAAACACGAACTTAAAAAAAAAGTTACAAGCCTCTGTCCTGAGTTCCTTGCACAAAGGATTGACTGGTATCAAGATCATGAAAGAGCACCTCTGAGTTGATTACTGTACAGCAGCGCCTGGGCAAATATTTTCCAACTAGAGGTGGCAGCATGCAGAAGTGCCAATGAAAGCGGTGGTTACCAGTTCTGCAGTTCATGACTTCACGGCGAATGCTGATTTTTAATTTTTAACTCTATTTTATCATACTTTTGAAAATAACATCTCCCAACTTTATTTACCCGTGGGCTGCCGTGTCACTGCATATGGCGTGACAAGGCAAGCCCACTTGACTGCCGTGCTAACTTCCTTCTCTCTTCCTCCCGGGTTCTGTGAGAATGGCAACGGGTCGGGTTCGGATCGGGTGGAATGTTTGGGCACCCAAAACCGAAACCCGAACCTAAAACCCGAACTCCGATTCGGGTGAAAACCCATGTCCCAAACCAAACCCGCGGATATTTGAAACCCGATTAGATATCCGAAATCCACTTTGTATAGCAACATATTAAGAGTAATAAGGACTTTTTATAAACATATGCACATATATATACTTATTGACATGTATAAACATGAGGTAACAAATAGTAAATAATATCACTAGTCAACTTAGAAGAGTATATAAGTAAACAAGTGATATTAGTATATTATAAAACATGAGTTTTAATTTATAATAATTTATTTCGGATATCCATTGGATATCCATGGGTGGAAAACCAAACCCGATAGGTTTCGGAGCTCTGAACCCGAAAACTGTGGATGAGAATTCCAAACCAAACCCGAACTCGCTAAACCCAAAACCTGTGGATATCCGACCCGAAACCGCTCCATTGCCATCCTAATCTGATCCCCGCATCCTTAGAAAAGTATCTCCCAGTTTTCTCCTTATGTTGCTGCATTTAGTAGATTGGAGGGTGTTTAGGTGAACTAGCTAGATTTAAGATTTCGTTTTCAATTTTTTTTCATGATTTACAAGTTTGTTATGTTGTATTGTTGGATGCTTACTTAGTGCAAACGCAGTCGACTGTTACATAGTTGTCGACTCTCTCTAATTGGACTCTCGACAACGTGAGAGGGGCCCGCCCATTCTCGGGCCTGGCGGCCCAATTCTTCCGCGCGCTAGTTGCTGCCCAAAAGCCCGGGCACCTGCCCGAGAGTAGAGGCGGAGACCATATGCGGGCCGTGTTTGTTTAGGAGTGTCTAAAATTTAGACCGAGGGAATCTTGCATGCATGAAGAACTAAATAAAATCTATTTGCAAAACCTTTTCAAATATGAGTGTAATTTTGCGTGACGAATCTAATAAACATAATTAATCTATGATGTGTTACAGTAATGCTACAGTAATCATCTTCTAATCATACGGTCAAAGTTCTTATTAGATTCATCTCGCAAATTAGCCTAGGGGTTGTGAAGATAGTTTTGTAAACTGACTTGATTTAATACCTCTAATTAGCGGTCAAACGTGTGAACAGTGCTAGACTAATTTTTTTTCCATCCCCACCAAACACGGCCCGCGGCATGTGTTTTCTCCACTGACATGCATTGATGTATTGTTACACTAGCTACTGTTTTCTCCACTGACATGTGGAACTCGAAAAAGGAGTGTGACCAAACAGTTCACGAGCACACACTCATTTCTCTATAATGTTTGAGCACATGTACAGAGCACCGCCGGCCGATCGATCGATCGGTCGATCCCGACGTAACGGAGCAGAGCCAAGCGCCAACCGCCGAGCTAGCTACCCGCAAGGCGTGGAGCGCCGGCAATCATGCCGGCTCGCTCACGCTCACGCACCGGCGGGCCGAACCAACACGTAGTACGTAAAAAGGTGGCAGCGGCCACCACGGTCCAGGGAGTAGTGAGTGAACGAGAGGAGAGGGAAGTGAACAGCCGCCCCGGCCCAGCGCGCCGGCCGCCCGGAACGCGCCAACCACCCGGTAAAAGCGGGCGGGCGAATGAAACAAGAGAGCGCGCGGGGGGGGACTGCCCACCGCGTGCACGCCGACGCCGAGTGCTCTTCTTCTTCTTCTTCGGCTGCGGCGGTTCGAGTGGGCCGGGGCTTGGAGGCGCGGGCGAGACACGAGAGCAGGAGCAGCAGCGATGCGGCATGATGGCCGCGGGTACGTGTTGGGCGGCCGACGAGCATGCCAACCGCGGGGACGGGGCCAGCCGGCCAGCGGTGCCCTGCGTGGGCGGCAGGTGGCCGACAGGCGCCGGGGGAGCGCGCGGAACGAGGCGACGAGAGCGCGCGGGGCATGCAGCGGAGGCAAACAAACTGGTGCGGCGACGACGGCCGGCCGGCCGGCCGGTGATGGGCCGCGGAGGGGAGCGGAGCTAGCCGTAGCCTGCTGCTAGCCACGTGAGGTGTCTCCAGCGCGGCGGTCGAGGGGGCGACGGGGAGGAACGAACGGTCGGGTCTCGGGCGTTCGGCTGACCGCGCGCGCCGGGGAGAGGAGACAGGAGGTCGAGGACCAGTGGACCACACTGCACATGCCCACATAACGGAGAAGATTACGTTGGATTGCTTGCAGTAACATTCGAACGTCACAGGTTAACAAGCAGCAGTTGGAGCTCAGATCAAAGCACTTGGAAGCGGTGTAAAAAAAGGATACCCCATTCCCCAGCAGATCGAGCAGCACTGCCCCGCACTGCACGCGTCGGCAGAATATTCAGGACACCACTCCATCGTCCCCCAATTTTGGTGGGGGTGGTCCAGCGCGTACGTAGGTGGCCCAGCAGCAGCAGGCCCGGGCACGTCCCTGTTGCTTGCTGCCCTTTTCCCTTTCGTTCCCACTGTTCTTTGGTGGTCCGTCCATGGAGCCACTGGGGGCAGGCCGGCCGGCAGGGGCACACTACCACCGCTCGGAGACCGTGAGCAGTCAGTGAACATGCATGAGCAGCAACCAAACCCTGAAACCCACCGCTCCACCAGCTAGTCGTCCCAGGACCCAGGAATGTACGTTATTCTTCCCTGCCCACAGTCAGGCAAACTGTAAAAACCCCTGCACTGCACACCCCGTGCGTCCGGATGGATGACCGTGCCATGCATGCATGCTCTCGTATGACCCAGCCGCGCGCCAAGCAAAGAACGATCGAACAGTGTGCATCGCTTTCGTCGCCATCGCTGGCCGTCGGGGTCGGCCGGCCGTGACGCACCATGCATGTAGCAGGCAGCTGCTACGAAGATCCAGCCCAGACGACGCGACCAGCTACGACGAGCGAGATGTACGTACGCGCGTCGTCGTCCTGGGCTGAGACGTCACCCAAGTCCACGCCGCGACGACGGGGAGCGCGTACTGGCCGTACCCGTACCCATCGTCCCATCGATCAGCCTTTTCCCGGTTCCCGCTCCGATCCCTATCGTCCAAACGCTACCGTCCAGCGCGCGCGGCGCGGGGTCTCCGAACGAGACCGTCGGTTCTCGCGCGCCCGCGCTGGTCTTTGGACGCAACCGAGAGCCGACATGCTCGAGCGACTGAGCCCTTCTTGCATTGGCGCACCCACCCAACGCCAGCGAGCAGGTTATTACGTGATCCCCAGGGCGTCGCGTTCGCGACTAGTCATACCATACCCGCCACCCATCAGGATATCGTCGGTCGCGCGGTCACATGCGCGTACGTACATGTCCATGTCTTCGATTTCGATCGGCCGTGTGCGGGACACTAGCACTACTGTGGATTATTGCTTGCGATTATTGACGGCGACGCGCCGGCTACGGTTCAGGGAGGGGATAGATCGGAGGGAATGACGGCGCGCTTTGTCGTCTCAGCTTGCTGTACGCGTACACTTACTAGTCGTCAGAGCTAAAAAAAAGGTCGTTGTCGACGACCATGTGATATGGAATCCTAGAAGATCTGTCATGTTATGTACCCTACGATGCTAGCACGTACTGCTGCTTTTCCTCTGTCCAGGACCGTTCAAGATCACAATCAAGCTAGATGCATATATATGCAACCCCGGCAAAATACGAGAGAAGATATGATATCTCGTCAGAACCTGTACACGTCAACATGCATGTACAGTGTATAATTGAAGATTAAAACAATGCAAAGTAGTACGCATATGTACTACTACTGGCTAAGGGTGCGTTTGGCACGGCTACGGCTCCGGTTGTGACTGTGCTGGTGGAGTGGATTCTGTGTTGAAGCTGAATCCGTTTCGGAAAAACGTTTGGCAAAACAGCTTCTCCTGGCTGTGTGAGGTGGATAAGATTGTGAAAAGTCCACAATGCCCTTCCCTTTTTTGTTTTTTATTTTCTTTTTCTTTTTCTTTTCTATTTTTTTTTCTTCTCCCCTTCCTTTTTTTCTCCTTCATTTCTCTCTCACCTTATCCTCTCACTCTCCCATCTCCTGGACATCACCACCGGCCGCACCATCCATATCCATTCATCCCCGCCGACGGCCGCTCGCCACCACACCATCGCACGCCACCAGCGCCAGCCGTCGGACACCACCACGGCGCCGCACGTTCCCTCCATTCACCCCGCCGCCGGCCAGGTCCGAGCTCGCGCGGCCTGCAGCACCTCCGCCCGCGCCCGCCGGCCACGCATCTCCTCCAGTTCCTCGCCGCCACGCCGGGCTCTCTCCGCCGGCTATCCCGCCGCGGCTCGCGCAGGCCTCCTGCGGTCCCTGCCGGCCACTCCGCCGCCCCTCCAATCTCGCCTCCTCCCCCGTGCTCGACACTCCCCCAAGCTCGTCGGTCCCTGCCGCGCCCGCCGCTGGTCGTCCCCGCCTCCGACCAGATCCAGTCGGCTCCACCGAGCTAGCCGCCGTCATCGAGCTTCACCGCGCCGCACGCATCCTCCACAGCGCCTCCGTTGGCCGTCTCCACCGCGACGCGCCACCGCCGGCCGCCTCTGCCGTCTCCACCGCGCCGCATCTTGGAGGCCCTCACCAGAATTACCCATTCCGTCAGAGCTCCTTCTCCAGCTGCCGCTGCCGCATCCGCGTCGTCCATGCGCCCGCCGCCGCCAGCCTCTCTCTGGAACTCGTGGGGAAGAAAGCAGAGGAAAGCGTACGGAGGCGCGGTGGGATGGCATTTTCGTTGTTATTATCACCAAGTTGGAGGGCAGTTTGGAAGGCCTGCGGACGGAGCCGGGAGGAGCTACTATTTTCGGCTCCCGCTGCCCAGAAAGGCTCCAATGACCGCATATCACGGAAGCTCCTCGTGAGGAGCTGTTTTTTTTTTTGCCCTTTGGCACATCTCCTTCAAAAACAGCTCCTGAAGCTGCTCTTGGAGCTGTGCCAAAGGCACCCTAATTAATTACTATGCATGATGCGTAATTAGTTTAAGAAGGAAATTAAAAAACATGCTGGTGTGTGGTCGTCGATATGCACAGAGATGCATGCATAGTGGGTGCAATGATTTCCTTCGTTTTGTCCCTGTCACAAGTCAGAGGTCTCAGAATATTATCATGATGCTCAGACCTTGTTTAGTTGGTTGAAAAATTTGCAAATTTAACTGCTGGAACTCCTGTAGCACACTGTAGCACGTTTCGTTTATTTGTGGTAAATATTATCCTATCATGGTCTAACTAGGCTCAAAAGATTCGTGTCGCAAAGGACATCCAAACTGTGTAATTAGTTATTTTTTTACCTATATTTAATACTCCGAACATATATCTTTTGACGTATTTAATGTGATGTGATGGAGAGAGTGAAAAAAAAGTTAGAAACTTTAGCCATCTAAACCAACCAGGCCTCAGTAAAATATGCCCTGGTTCTCACATGATCATGCGTGCCTGCGGTTACTGTGGTGAATGACCATCAGCTCGATCGATATGCCTCGACGTATATGTCATCACTGCGCCAATTTTTTCTTGTCTGCCTACGCCACGACAGGGTTGCATGCATGTAAGGCAGGGACCTTTTTGCAATTTTTGCCTACGGAGTACGCGCAAATAACTGGTTTTATTATTTAGTGGTTTGTTCTACATTGTTACACGTACATATCACTATAGCTACGCTAGTATCACATCACGCGTATAGTGAGGGGCTCATCATTTTGGGGAGTTGTTGATGATTTGTGCTAGTTTGTACTAGTATATATATGATCAACTTAATTATAGTACTGAGTCAGTGATACTCATTTTTAGGGGTTAATTAGTCACCCGTCATGTATACTTTATTTATATTTTCAAGTGGGTCCACGATGGTTACAGTTGCTCATTATATGATCCTATCTGCAGTATACTGTTTGATTTGGTGGGTGCTGCCAATATGGTGCAACACCATTGCCCTTTTCTTTTGAAAAGGACCGCATTATATCTATAGACTACTATAGGCGGGCACTAGTCAATGATTGCATGCTTAACCAAATGGCGTTAATTAGCAAGTCAAATTGTACCTAAATTGTGTATCTGAGTGGACCATACAAATCCATGCATGGCACATATATATACATACATGCCACCATTTCCTTTATGTGCAGTTTTATGCCAAGAAATTTCAAGTGTCCTAAAGACTACAACAGCACAACGCCACAACTACTATACGATTATTGACGGTAAATTGTAAGCATTTTAACATTGGATTTAGTTGAGTTCTGCGCGCGTTTATATTTTTCTGATTTGACGCCCTATACTGGCAAGTACTACCACCGTCCTTAAATATATGAAATTTAGGACAAGAACTAAATTTCTTGTCCTAAACATCATATATTTAAGAACGGAATGAGTATATACATACATCTAAAACCGAGTGAGTAGTGTATCATTATATATATGGACAAACTAAAACCTACATGCCACTGCTTTTTACCAGGTTCCTCTCTTCTCTTCTTTTCACAAAGTGGGTGTGGCCTGAGAAATGTGAGATGTGGTCTGCAAAAGCAACACTTTCTTAGGTAGCGTCATTGACCTATATCCGGAGTATATATATACGGCCGGTAAGCTTTTGGCTCGGGGGACAATTTTATGACATTAATCCCAAGATTGATGGTGGATGCTTGAGGGTCTTGTAGTAGCTAGGCTGATCTGGCTTCCTCTAGAGTAGTCCTGATCAATTAGCCGATTTTTGTTTTTCAGATATGTAACATTAATTATATGAAGAAAATTATCTTTGTTATTATGGAACAGCCATATAACTCTAGTATAAACTGATGTGTGCCCTAAAACTGAAATGGCCGCGTTTGCATGTACGGTGCATAATCCGAACTGATACGCTAAACCTTGTGATCGACTAAAGAAATACACTCACATTAATTATCAGAAATATCAACCCCTGCTGCTGATCCTGTTGTAGTGACTATACGCATGCTAGAAAAGCATATCAGATTTGCATTGTCCTCAGTCCCATCCTTTTACATCTTGTCTTACCAACCAACAAGCAAGATGATGGTGGAATTGTTTGGGTATGCGGTGGACAATCATGAAGTTGAAGGCATATATCACCTCAAAAGGAGCGGGGGAGGAAGGGAACCCTAGAAATATTCTCTTGGTAGCCTAATAGCAGCCTCTCAGTCGTCGTAGCCTCGTAGGTGACCAAACATATATATCATTGGGTTAGGAGCAACAGTACTGTTGTAAACTTCAGTGGTCCATCAGTACTCCAGTTCTTCATGTAGAGCCAGGGCAAGAAGAACAGTTTTTTAAGCAAACTTATATAATCACGACTCGTCGTGTAACAGGTTTTTGGGTTAGTAGTTTTTGGTGATGTGGGCTAGAAAGAACGGTGGGTGATAAATTCTAACGTGTGTAAGAGCTTAAATCATACTAGTAAACTAGTTTAATTTCACTTTTAATGAGAAAACCATCTTAATTAATTTACATCTTAACACAATATATTATGGGTATGTTTGTACATTGGACAATTACTTTGTTTATTTTTTTGTGTGGGGTCCGTATACCTATATGAATTTGTAGGAATGCGCATTATTCATTATGAGCTTCGCTCTAAAGCCACCATCTTAGTCAAGATTCCTTCAAATACGTGGGGTTTGCGTTGCCACATTGGGAGTCTTCTGAGGTCGAGTGGATGCAATGTGCTCATGTATGAAAGATGCTAAAGTGCCAGGGTAGTACTTGCCCTAGCTAGCTAGACATGCACTGTAGACAAAAAAAAGATAGACGGTGTGGTGTTGTACATATGTAGGAGCACTGCATGTCCACTCATATCAGACTATGGGGGTGTTTGGATGGAGGGGTAAATGGGGCAAATGGGAAAAATTTACCCCTAAGGTGTCAAACATATGAGGCAAATGTGGTGGGGTAATGTTTTGCCCCCTAATTCCATTTACCCCTAAAAAGTAGCAAATAGGAGCAAATTGTGGTGGACCCCAGCCATCTCTCTCACATCCACATCCACATCCACATTTACCCCTCAATCCAAACACCCTAAGGAGTAAATATTATTAGAGGCAAATGGAATGAGCAAAACATTTGCCTTGGGGTAAACATTTACCCCTTACATCCAAACAGGCCCTATATATCCCTTCGTCACGTGTATATAGTTATGAAATGTGAAACAATGGTAGGAGTACATGACACTGTGAATTTGTGATAAAAGGATGAATTTGTGATAAAAGGATGTGTCATACATCTGATATTATAGGAGGAGCGCAAACGTACTCTCGTACAACTTTGGTTCTGTAAGGAATCGGATGCCCGTAGCCTAAGAGGGGGAGGGGGTGAATTAGGCAACTTAAAAACTTATCATATGGCTTTCACTACTTGCATGAAACATAAACTAGAACATACTATCTAAATGTGCAACTAGGGTTGTTCTAGTGTGAAACTCCCATCCCAAAACAAGTTTTGCAACCTATAGCCAATCCTAGCAAGATACTACTCTAGGAAAGTAAAGGCACACAAGGATTGCAAGAATGTAATGCGGAAACGTAAAGGGGGATGAGAGGAAGCAAACTCTTGACACACGATTTATCCCGTGGTATCGATAGGCACTAAGCCACCCCTAGTCCACGTTGAAGCACTCTACACAAGAGTATTGCTTCTCGGTCACCACGAAGGCACTCGCCAAGCTCCCTTGGTCACCTTGATGCCGCCTCCACTAAGGAGCTTCTCCACCAAGGGAAGGGGGTCTCCACGTCCCCCGCACAAAGTGTCCTCGCCGCTCCACACCAAGCCGGAGGGTCGAAGACGTTTGCCGGAGAGCCACCTAGGCTCCAAGGCTTTCGGCGCACCTCGTACAACTTGATCCACTCGAGAATCACCTCACAAGGTAGGCACACCTTGCACTCACTTAGCTCTAAGCTAAACCTAACACTAAGCACACACACAAAGCATGTGCAAGTCTATGGATGAGCAATTTAGCACTTGGATGGCTTGGATATGATCTTCTATGAGTCTTGAACTCCTCTGCACTTCCACACACTCCAGCAACTCCAAATGGGTGAGTGGAGGGGGTATAAATAGCCCAAGACGTCCAAAGAGCCGTTGGCTAACGGCTACAGAAAACTGTACCGCCGGATGAACCGATGGTCTCTTTTCCATAAGCGTCGGTTCATCCGGTGCCCTCCACGTCACATGACCGTTGCTTCCCTGCTGACACACTTCCTCCGATGCTTACACCGACGGCTCTTTCCTCATGTCGTCGGTTCATCCGGTGCTAGAGGATTTCTTCCCAAAACCTTACTGGTAGCTTCTTCGTGGTCGCCGGATGAACCATTGCTTGTGTCCTGGTGACCATCGGTTCATCCGGTGCTTAAGGGTTTCGCTCCAGAACGTCTCTGTTAGCAAACACACGGCCGCCGGATGAACCGCTGCTACACCGTCGGTTCATCCGGTGGTGTTGATTCCTGCTTGCTTGATTTCTTGATTCATCCGGCGCATCTAGAAATGGGGGTGTCGGTTGATCCGGTGATCATCAAGTAAACTCCAGTCTTCACGCAGTGTACCGCTTCATCCTGTGCTTGCACCGACGCTGCTTCCAAGATACCGTCGGTTCATCCGACGATGCCTTTTCTTCTCTTTCTCTTTCTTGGTTTTGACCTTTGAAAAATATACTATCTTCTCATTTTGGCATGTGGTATTTTTGCATCCTTGGGACTTAGAAATGTCTACAAAGACATGCTAGACAATATGGTTAGTTCCATTCATCATGTTGTCATTAATCATCAAATTAAGTTTTGAACAAATGACATATAAAGACATACTCGCTACAGGTTCATACGTACTCTCTTGTCCCGTTTTAATTGTCGCTAGAGAATTGTGACCCCTTCTCAGTCACCGTTCCCGAGCGACAAATAAAACGGGACAGAGCAAGTAGAAATATGATCGACGCTCTCCTTTATTTCAGCTAACTATATTCATCCCACATACTAATAGTGAGAGAACAAATTATGCTTGTCTATTCGCTTGGTGAACTTGACTGGTGTCTATCGCTTCCCATTTTGCCGGCTTTATCACGCTGCTCGATCAATAATTATGGAGCCGACGACGCAAACCTGACCCCCACATGTTGATCTCACGTACGCGTCACGGTGCAGTAGCACACCGCACGTAAGTTTCGGTCGTCGATGGCGACCACTGACCACTAACTTAATCCGTATTATACCTCGCATAATCCAGACCAGATCTCTCTTTGGGGTGTGGTGTGGGCGATCGACGAAAATGACGCCGGTGATCGGGACTAATTGCACCTACGTGCTTAGCTAGACATGTACAGGTAGATTAAAAAACCCGATGCCATTGGACGTTTTGAAATTATATATATGCCGCATACATACAAAAGATAGGTGCAGGACTCGGATCTGGATCTTGGCAGAAAAAAGAGAGCCGAAAGTGACACAAGGTGATGGACGACTGTCGAAATCCGCTCGGCGTTCTTTTGGAAAAAAGTACTAGACTACTGGTCGTAGGGTGCAAATAAGCACATTTAGTATATCATCAGTGGTCTGTTCTTTTCGGTGGAAGAAAGTTCAATTTGTTCATTTTCAATCATGGCTACATTTTGCATATATATTCAATTAAAGCTCGCGCCGAATATTTCGGGATCTATGCGAAAAAAAGTTGCGGTAATCATATTATCGATCGAGATTTGGTTATCATTTTCTCAGAATTTTTCTCATGTGCAGCTGTTAAAACCCCTTTGCTACTACTGCTACTAGTACTTTCCAGCTTGTGATCGTATAAACACTCAACGAGCTTGTCAGAAGTGCTACAGGATCAGTCTCGCGATCGACCGCACCGAGATCAGGCGGCGCTTTACACCACCGCCCGGAGGGAACAGGGCAGCCGATCAGTCGTGGCTACCCATTACCATTACCATTAGCTAGCGCGCGCACTGGCCGGCCGGCGCGGCGGCACCGTCCTGCGTCGCTCGCTGGCGGGCGGGCGACGACTGCCCCCAAAACCACGGGACAACGACCAGACCTACCCGCCCGCTTGGCCGCTCCCCATCCCAATTTCTCACCTCACCTCACCTCACCCTGCCGAGGCCATGGGCTTGCTCCTGTAGTCCTGTGACCCTGCCCCACGCCTCCACTAGTTTAAAGGCTCCGCCCCGGTGCCCGCTGCGGCGCTCCGAGCCTCCCACGTCCCTCCCACTCCCACCTCACCTCTCCTCTCCTCCGCCCGCGCCCCCTCCTCGCTCCCGCTCGTTTATCGCGCCGCGCGCGCGCTCCGCGGCTAAACCCTTGCACTCCCGGCGGATTAGCAGCAGCACTACCCGCCGTCCGCTTCGACACGAGCCCGGTGGTGGCGCGGCTTGCCTCCATGGCGGGGGCGCTGGGAGCGCTGTGCCGCGCCGGGGGCTGGTCCTACGCGGCGATCTGGCGCTCCGACCGTCGCGACCCGCGGTGAGTGCCAGTAGATCTGTTCCTGGTCTTTAATTTCGCTAAGCTCGTGGCTACGAACACAGGACGTACGTCCACAGCTACGCACAACCCACAACTCCACCAGTCCCCCGAGCGAACTCCCAGTGTATTCTCATTCTAGGGCGTTTCATTTTGGATTACTGGCTGGGGAGACGGCGCACATTTTGATGCTCTCTGGCGTCCAGTTTCCGTCGAACTGTTTCAGCTTTTGTGCATGTTACTCTCTGGCTTCCCAAAATTTTCGTGACACTTTGCTTTTGGGGTGTTTTGCTGTTTTACCCTCGCATGTTTCTCTCAAAACTTGTGAGTAATAACGATACTGCTAGTGCTAGCGAAGTGCGCATTAGGATCTGAAGCCTGCTGCAGACTGCAGTTTTAATTTGGTAGAAATGGGAAAAAAAATCAGTGTTTCAGAAATGAAACAAGGGAAATTAAAGCAATCTGAACTCCATAGCTTCTGTATGCTCCTCATTTCTTTCCTCGTCCTGTGTTAGCAGAGGCCAGAGGTAGTCATGCGCACATATCTTCCTCCCTTTGGTATCTCTGCCTTCAGCTGCAAAACCTGTCTCCTTGTAGTTGTTCTGCTTAAAACTGTGTGCACGGAATGCTGAAGTCTTCTGGGCTGTAAAAAGTTGCTCTTTTCCTTTTCCTCCCTTTCCTAGACAAGGATCCTGCGCTGCATTAAAAATGAAAGAAAGATTGTCTCCTCTTTTGTAGATATATATTTTTTTGGCACATCTTAAAAGTTGTCGATCAGCATATATTTTCTTCTCTTTTTCTCGTAATTTTGCCAGGTTCCTTTGCTTGCTCCCATGATATATGTACAGTTGTCTTGCTCTCCTCTCAAGTTTCTGTTTGTTTTTGTTTCACTTTCTCGTAAACCTTATTTTTCTTTTGTTATATCTAATCAGTAGGGGCTTGCCCCTCCCATTCTTATATATAAAAAAAACTGTGCAGTTGCTGGTTACCTGCCAAGTGACACCATTCTTCTTCTTCTTCTTCTTAATATAATTGTCAGCTCTCCAGCTAGTTTATTTCCAAAAAAAGTGACACCATTCTGGTTCTTTCTGCTGATGCTCGGTTTGGTATTTTAGGCTGCTTACAATAGGAGAATGCCACTGCGAAGATGAAGCAAGAAAAGTAGTGGAGAAGATGGTCAATCAAGTCCATGTCGTCGGAGAAGGGTACAACAAAATTATCTGCTCATTCTTTATTTAATATATCTTTTGCAAGTCTTTTAGGTTCATATACGACCTTGGTGCCCCGCAAGTTTATACGCTTCTAAGTATCCCGCATATAATCTGAATACTAAAAGCCTGAACTATTTGGGACATTCCCATTGCATCCTTTTGTGCCTTAGTTTTCTCTTCTCCGTTGAGGATGTATTACTTCCACATACCTATTGACAATATCTCATCTTTTACCGCAGCGTCATAGGAAGAGCTCTAATAAGTGGGGAGTACCAATGGATTTCTGATGATATCCCCTTCAGTTTGTCTCAGATAAGCGATGCAGATAACCTAGGTTTATTTCAGGTAGATATTTCCTTCTATGTTCTTCCTTCATTAGGTTCTGTCCAAACTATAATTTTTATGAGGCATTTTACTTGTTTATATTATTAGATATATCACCACATGTGGAAATTCTAAAATTTGTTTATATTTCAGCTAATTTGTTGCATAAAGTAAGAAATTTCCTTGTCTTAACAGAGCAAGGTTACCTTCTTGTAGGGTTATACTTGGTGGCAACATCAGTTCCTAAGTGGAATAAAGGTTTTTGCTCTATTTCTTTTCTTGTAAACACTTCGCTCTAAAGTTTATGCATACTTGGAGCAGAAATCAGTTCATTGTTTAAATATTAAAAAGAATATGGACCAGTTGCTGAAAAGGACACATCTTCTGCAGACTATTGCAGTAGTACCTATCCAGGCGTTTGGTGTGGCACAGTTTGGTTCCATGCAAAAGGTTAGTCTGCTAGTTTTTGAAAGCAACTTTCACATGATTCTAACAGAAATGGCTATAGACATGATCATGGTGTCATTGTTTTGGTGGTTAGAAAATTTTTTGTACAAGTTTGCCTGAAGAATTTTTTGTCATCTCGAGAAAATGAACATTTGAGAAGCATTTCTTGTCTTTACTACTAAATAATTAAGAATTTGTGCAATTTTAGTTGATATTTGTTTTGCAACTAAGGCATCATAATGTACATACCTTTCACGAATATTGAAAATTCACATTTACAGGTTTCTGAAAGCTTGGAGTTTCTGGATCAAGTCAAAGGTGCAGCTTTTCTGACGGAAAGTATTTCAAGGCACTCTTCAACCAAAGATGTTCAGAAAGATGTTTTCACGTACAATCCACAATTTCAACTTAATTCTTCAAGCACCACAGAGGGTCTTATAAGTATTAAGGCTGAAGCTGACAACACAAGGTTCCTGGAGGACACAATAAGAGTAGATTCTCTCAAGAACTTTTCGATTGCTTCAAGTAATCACTCCCTGCATTCTTTTAACGGTTTCACTTACAATGAAAGTTGCAGTGGCCTGAATCCTCACATAGTGGCCATTCCAGTGAATTCCAAGTCAATAAACACTGTTAAAGTCTTTCAAAGTGACAGCAATTTTCGGCACAGTAATATTTCAGAAAATGCACAGCAAATCAAATCCACTATACAGCCTGGTTTTAACTTGGCAAGTGCAGCTACAAGTTATTCAAGTTTGGCAAATCTTCCGAGAATAGAGCATGAGCTGTCATCCACACCTAACATGCTACGACACTGCCAACAAAATGATAAATCAACAAGCTTTCTGGATTCGTACACATCAATGTTTTCTACAGATACTGAGCTGAAATCCACTTTATTTGACAATGATACCCAGTTTGTCCAAAGCGATGTGATCCAAAAGGTCGGTACTACTGGGTCTACTTCTTATGCCTGTGAGCTCCATGAATTACCAAATGAAATATGGGGAGAAGCTACGGGAGCAACAAAACCAATTAAAAAACAAGACAGTGAAAATAATGGCTTGCTTGAAAGCTCCACATTTGATCATGCCATGCATTTTTGGTGGGATGACACTGCCCTACTAGCAGGAAACACTTCACATTTCGGTGCTACTGGCATGAACTCTGTTGCAGGACAGGCAAGTAGTGATCCATTATCAGTTGAAGAGAGGGGGTTGTTTTCAGAAACTATCTTTGAGGAGCTGCTTGGTTTTGACAGCAATATTAGCACAGTTATGGCTAGCACTGATCCATTAGCTGGCCCTGTCTCAGACTGTCCAAGATACAACCTTCAAAATTCATTTTCAGTGTGCAACTCACAAGTAGAAGCATTGAAACACCCTTCCATTAGCTGTACATCTGAAAATGTTCCAAACGGAGAATCAAAGTCAACCCCAGTGTCACTGCAGAATTTGTCTATGGATGATTGTGTCAGTTTGAACACTGCAAATTCCAAGGTCAGCCAGGTAAAGAATCCTGAAGGAGCGAAGGTTGTTAAAAAAAGAGCTAGGCCAGGTGAAAGCACGCGGCCACGACCAAAGGACAGGCAGCAGATTCAAGAGCGCGTCAAGGAGTTACGTGAGATAGTCCCAAATAGTGCAAAGGTAAGAAATGGCCACAATATATTTCTTTGTGTTTAACCTACTGGCTGCTGGCTGAGTCTTAACTTTTCTTGTGCACAACAGTGTAGCATTGATGCTTTGTTGGACCGAACAATCAAGCATATGCTGTTTCTACAAAGTGTAACAAAGTATGCAGAAAAGATTAAGCAAGCTGATGAACCAAAGGTATGTCATGCTGGAGAATGCTGATAACTTAACCTTGTAAAACTGAGACCGTTCAGGCTAGTGTTTCTTGTTCTGATTTAATCTGTTTTCATGTGAAGATGATAAGCAAGGATAGTAGCGCTGTCTTGAATGATAACTCAAGTGGCGTTGTCCTGAAAGACGACCCAAGTGCTGGAAGCAATGGAGGTGCTACATGGGCCTATGAGGTCGCAGGGCAGACTATGGTTTGCCCAATAATTGTTGAGGATCTTGCACCGCCTGGTCAGATGCTTGTCGAGGTATTGTTTCCAAATCATGGGTGGCCTACTAGTGTTCTTTTTTTCGCACATTGCAGAAGTTTGAGATGATAATTTGCTATTTAACAGATGCTATGTGAGGAACGTGGATTTTTCCTGGAGATAGCAGACACCATACGTGGATTTGGACTGACAATCTTAAAGGGGCTAATGGAACTTCGTGATGGCAAGATAATGGCTCGGTTTCTTGTTGAGGTAAATAAAATCTTATTTCGGAATGTTTTTCCATTTCTGGTGAACTTCTAGGCTTACATTTTAGTGTGCTGGTGGTTTTGCAGGCAAACAAGAACGTGACCAGGATGGATATATTTTTATCACTTGTTCAGTTACTGCAGCAGAATAGCCTCAATAGATCTTCGGATCAGCTAACAAAGGTCATTAACAATGGTGTTCCATCTTTTGCGGAGCATCAGCAATCTCCAATATCAATTCCAGTCGGCCTTGCCGGGAGATAGCCATGATCAATATTTAAAGAAACCTTAACGTAACATTTGGAGTGCCGATTAATGGTTGGTGATGACCTTTCTTCTTCAGGTGTTGATAGAACTGACAGTTATTAAGATGTATGTAGTGAACGCACATTGCGGTTTGTGAAGAAAATTCACTTAGAAGATGTATAAATTCTCCTGTGCCGTGTCCCGTCGTCGCACGCGTTGGTTGCGCGGGTCCGGTTCGGATCGTGCGGCCGGGCCGGTTGGAGGCACGCGCCGCCCCGGGCCTCCACCTTTCCCGCTCGCGGCCGGGCGGCGCCCCTTAAGTCGCTGCGCCCCGTCGTCGGCCGCCGGCCTCTTCGTCCCTGTCGGCCGCCGCCCCCTTCCGATCCCCCTTTCGACGTCCCCGGTTCCGACCTCCTCGACAGCGGCATCTGCTCCACCTCGCCGGCAACTGTTCTTTGTGCCCGTTCTTGGCCGGCCTCTTCGTCTGCGCCCGCAGGTCCCTTACCCGTCTGCCGCTGCCTTCCCGGGCGGCCGTTGTTTCCCCCTTGCCGATTGCTGCGGCGGTCCGCCGCGCCGACGACGTCTTTCCGTCGGCGCCCCCATTTCTGTGCTGCTGGCCGCGGCCCCTCCCCTTTGCCGGCGGCCGCAGCACCCTCTCTTTGCCTGCAGCCGCGGCCCCTCCCCTCGACGGCGGCTGTGGCATCCTCGCCCGGCTGGTGGTTGCTGCCCCTCCTTGGCAACTCCAGTTGCTCCCCCTCTTCGAGGGCCGCGGTTCGACGACTCGTTCGTGGTCCTCCGTCGGGTTGCTGTCGACGTTCCTGCTGCGAGGGGCCTTGGGCGGCTCTGTTCGGCTGTCGTGGGTCGCTGGTGCCGTCTGTCTTGGTTTCGGCGGGTCCCCGCATTTTCCTTCGTTGCCAGCGTCGAGACTTCCTGCTGCGGTTCCCATCGCCTGGCTTTCTAGCTTCTGCTAGGACCGGCATTGGTTGCGCTCCGCACCGTAACTTAGCCTGCTGGGGGCAATGTCGCGGCCTCCAAACGTCTTCGGTTTGCCGGGTGAAGACCCGGCCTGCCCCTTCATGGGTGGGCGGATGATGGTGGCGTTGTCGTCGTTCGTTTTGCAGAACCTCCACACTTTGTCGTAGCTTCTCCGGGATGTTTGTCAAGTGGTGATGAGCGGGTCTTTTTGCGTTCTCCTCTGCAGGCCGTCGTTTGGTGTCGTCGTGATTGGTTCCTGTTGGTAGTCCTTGTGGTGGTGGTGTGGGTTCCCCTCTCTGTTTTGTTGTTTCCTTCTTTCTTTCTTCGCACTTTGGTATTTCTCTCATTATTGCGTGTTGTAAACTTCTCTTCTCTTAATGAAAAACGTGCTTTGCACGTCTAAAAAAAGAATACATCGATTCATGTGGTGTTGTCGCTTGTAATGTGGACACTGGCGTGAACCTATGCTGGTTAGTTTGTGTGCAGTCAACCAGTCATTATTGATTGACGTGCAAAAATTTGTGAAGAATTGCCTCGTTTCATCTGGATTTCGTAGCAAGTGTGTGGCAGATAATTTTGGCTCCTGAGCTGTGACTTTCCCTTTGCACCAAAGTCCGTTATAGAGTTTTGGCACTCACCATGATTAAACAGTTGACATCGCTTGGAAAAGAAGCTCGTAAATGCATCTCACACTATACCAAGCATATCAACGCATTATTTGGTGCAAATTTGCATGTTGGACGGTTGGATCTGCAGCATAAGGCCTGCATATTACAAGTTTATTCACAGCAATTAGCATCAGAAGCTCCCGCTCGACTTTTTCTGAAGCGATCCGGATTGCCGGAATAAAAAATAAGGAGGTGGTGGAATCTCTACTCCTATAGTCCTATATACTCCTAAAAAGAGCAGAGTTTGTCTTCACACGTCGTACGTCGATCAGGTTTGGTACGTCGTTTTCCACTCCGCCTCCGCGCGTCTGCCGCTGTGCTTCGCTACCTGGTGCGTGGGTCCATCCGCCCCCTCACCCCGTTCCCTCTGTTTTTTTCTCTCGGTCTGTGCCTTCCCCCGATCCGCCACCGCCTGCCTCCTCCCCCAGCACATCGCGCCACTGCCTCACCTCCTCCGATCCTCCCCAGCAGCGCGCCTCCCTGCGGTCGGCCCGACGGCCTCCTCCTCCAGCAACGCACGCCACCTCGCCTCCTCCACCAGCAGCGCACGCAGCCGTCTCGCCTCCTCCCCCATTCACGACGGCGCTGCCGCCTCGCCTCCTCCGACGGTCGCGCCTCACCCGTCTGCCGCCGTTGTCCATCTGGGTTCTACTGCTGCTCATCGTCATACTCCGCGCAAAGCCCGACCGACCTGCAGATGACCACAGGAGGTATGTCAAGCCTGCATGCCTAGGGTTCAAGGTTCATATTGCTACCTCTCTTCCCAAGAGGTTCTTGCTGGATGTATTGAACTCTATTGAAAGTGCTTCTACTTATTGTCCTCCCAGCAGTTGAAGCATTTGTGTTGTTATTAAAATTGCTAAACAATTAAACCTATTTAACCTTGCTACTGCCGAAGATATTAATGCCTGATCCTATTTAACCTTACTAAACGCCTAAAGCCTTAAACCAGGTTCAATTATATCAAGATAGAAGTTTATAAGAACATTGTTTTGTTAGGACAAAGTATTGAATATTACATACTCACCATCTTCTCTAACAAGTAAATTTTTGAGCATATTGCAATTTACCTGGGGACCTTACAAGGCGAAATATGTTACATTCTGCTGTTTTCAAATGTTCCTTCCCAAAGGCTATTTTCTGATGTTCTTTTAGCCTACAGTCAATTTATGCCACCAAGGATATGGGTTATATAATGGGAATCCAAACCAGGTTAACATTGACCTAATATCTCCTTTCTACATTGATAAATTGAACATCCGGTTCAGTGCTTGAGTATGATTTTTATTTTTTCACTAAGCCATAACGTGTTGTAAACTTGATGACATGAGTGATGCTCTATACTGTCCAGCAACTGGTAAAGTAGGACCACAACATCCACATTTTTACATGTCATCTAGGACCTGTAGCTGAATGTGTTTTATTTTTTCACTAAGCCATAACGTGTTGTAAACTTGATGACATGAGTGATGCTCTCTATTGTCCAGCAACTGGTAAAGGACCACAACATCCGTATTTTTACATGTCATCTAGGACCTGTAGCTGAATGTGTTTTCTCTGGATCTGGTTCATAAATTAGAACTGTTATTTCTCTAAAACATATTGAGCCGAGCCATTTTATCCACGGGGATTGACAGAGTTCCTGTTCAGATTTTGTTTCCTAATTTATCTTCTTTAATCTTATGAGCTAATTTTCACTCAGGTATAGGTATCAATTTCTAGCTTCTACTGCGTCTCTACTGTCAATTCAAATTATAGACCTTACTTCTGTGTTGTTTATATAACTTAAGAACCGACATGTTTACCCAATATATTGTAGAAAAATGAACAGAAGCAAATATTTTTAGGTTTTTATCAAAATTCAGACCCACCATTCTTCTTAAAGGAAGCTGAACAGGGAAATATATTTATTACAAGATCTCATCACCATAAACACAGGTATCTTTCTCATGGTTTCTTGCTTTGGTTTGTCCGACAAGCTGCAGGTGGCCTTCGTAATTGGTCATACAAGTTCAATTTTTTTGTCAATTGTAATGCAAGTGCAATTGGATGCTTGTATATTCATATGGTCTCTTTATGTTATTGTTTCTGCTAAAAGCTACATTAATTACCTGACTGCCCGTTTGTGGGCATCACATATAGTGATGTGGGCATCACATATAGTGATCAGAATTTTAACTCAAGTATAGACAAAAGATGTGTTGGGGTTTGTTACCGCCGGCAAGTAAATTTATACGAGGGGGCGTGTTCTGATCCGCACGGTAGCACAGGAGACACTCGGAGTTATACTGGTTCGGGCCTCCGGAGAGTAATACCCTACGTCCAGTCTGAGAAGGGGTGTTCCTTATGCTCAGGGGTTTGCAACAGGGAGTACAAACAGGTCGGGAGAGGGTGTAGAGCCCAAGTCCCTGGTGTGCGAGTGGTTCAAGTAGCAGAAGTCTGCGTACGTAAGTGAGTGTGTATGAAAGCTTGCGTTATATGAGATGGGATATCGATGCTAAGTGTGTGTGGGGGTGGAAACGAACGTCTCTTGAGAGTGCCTCTGCCCCTCCCTTTTATAGTCGCAAGGGAGATGTCCAGGGCGGTTACATTGAGCTTATATGAGCTAATCTACAGTGCAAGACGTCCTTCTCTGCTCCGGGTTGCCAGACGACAGAAGCGGTGAAGCACTGTTACGGGGCCTTGGGTGACGGTGTGGATCCCGTGCGTCCCAAGCATCCGTCCCGGGGCCCCCCGTGCCCTCCTCCGAGTAGTTAGTCGGGTACGGGAGGCAGTGTACGTGCCCTGACCCCGTCAGTGGATCAGGGGCTTGTCTTTTTTTGATGTTGTAGGTAGGCCTGGGCAAAATACCCGATACCCATTACCCGAACCTGAATTACCCGAACCCGAGGTACCCGATCCCAAGTTCGGATAGTGATTGTGATTATCTGAAATTAGTTTGGGTAATTCGGGTAGTACACTTCGGTACCCGAACAACCCGAAATTTGCCTTTGTCTTTGTATTTATCACGTATTGTTAGTTGAACACTTAAAATTGTCACTTTATTATAATATAATTCTCTTAGTTTGAACAAGTGACTATAATATATTATTCTTCTCAACTTGTTGTTGAAATTCTACACAAATTACTAGTGATGTCTTTTGTTAAAATTCTACTAAAATTTTATGTAGTTTGTCATTTTTTGTAAATTTGGGTAGATTGGGTAATACCCGAACCCGAACCCGAATTATCGGGTACCCGAACTTTCGGGTAGTGTTTTTTCGGACTAATATCGGGTAGCAGTTTTCATTACCCGAATTTTGAATTACCCGAATTACCCGACCCGAAATAATCGGGTAACCCGAACGCCCAGGCCTAGTTGTAGGAACGGAGTAGCCTGCACCATGGATAGGTGACGGCTTGCACTGTGCCATTGGTGGCACAGCGTCTCCCGTGCCCTCCGTGGTACGATGCGTACCGCCTCAGCTGGGGGCGGCAGGAGGATTCGTCCCCTGACACAGGATCGACCTGGTCAGGGCGGACCCGTGCAGGGAGGCTAACACGTGGCGGGCCGCGTACCGGGTATCACGGGACGCCAATGGGGACTGTGTACCTGTGGCCTTGAGTAGACGATCTATGCCGCGTCTCCCGATGCTTAGGGCGTAGTGTGTACTGTGCCGTACGCTGTTCAGCATCCATTACGCTGTCCACGGTACGGTGGCCACTGTGCCGATGGTGGCAGGGTTTGACGAATCCGCCCCCTGACACCGAATCGGTCTGGCCCGAGCGGACCGCTGTGGCGGGGCGGACGTGTGGCGGTGCGCGGGGGAGCGTACGCGTGGTTCCCGGGATCCCGATCTGGTGGGCCCACGCGCCCGGTGCCTTCTTCGTGATGCCTGCTCGAGCTGGTGACGGAAACTACTCGTACGAACGAGTAGTTGCGACAGCGGGATGGAGACTACTCGTGCGAGCGAGTTTCCGCGACCGTGAGGCGGAAACTACTCGTACGAGTCGAGTAGTCGGGAGCGAAGGCGGAAACTTGTCGTACGGGCCGCCGCGTACTCGGGGAAGAGGTACGTGCGGCCGTGGGCCGCCTGTCTTCTGGCCCATGGCGGAAACTAGTCGTACGGGATCTCACGTACTCGGGCAGCGTAACACTCGTCGTGTTAGCCGCCGGAGCAAGCCGTACGTGGGCCCGTGCTGCGTTTTTCAAGGGTCTTGGTGGGCCCTGGTCCATGGCCTCGTCAGTAGCCCCCGAGCCTGGTGAGGGAGTCGGAGACTCGCTCCCAGGATCAACTGTCACGGAGACGAGGAGATTTTGTTGTGTTTTCTCTGGTGGGGACGCGCGAGCGGACCCGCGGGTAGTAGCCCCCGAGCCCACGGACAAGTCGGAGACTTGTGCGTGGGGTTAAATATTGGAGTCTTGAACAAGTCGGAGACTGGTGTCTTGCCACGTGGCGCGAGTCGTGGGGTGCCCGGCGGAGATCTCACACCGGTTGCGAGATTGTCGGGTCCCACTTTGGGTGACGTGGCGGCTCGGTCGTGGGCGGCGGGTAGGAGTGGGGCGCGCCTTTTGAGGGGCGACGCTTCGATGGACAGAGGACGTGGCCCGAGGCGATGCGGTCATTAACTGCGGGGGTAGATGTAATCATTCCCCCGTTTATATACCGCGGGCGCCGGCCAGTTTTTTCCCCTTCTGCTTCCTTGTGTTTTCCGCTGCCGCCGTCTCTTGCCTTTGTCTTCGCACTCGCCGCGCACACCGCAGAGCTCGCCCCGCCTTCTTTTGCAAGCCAGGGTCGCCCACCGTCGCCACCACAGCCGACGTGATGTCGAACTGGGCGTCTTCGACGGTGACCTGGTCCGAGCTCGACCACCTCGCCTCCGACGGCATGCTGCCGCCGCTGACTGCGGCGGAGGAGTGGAAGGTTCCTAGGCCGGAGAGCAGCCCTCAGCCCCCGGCGGGGTACGTGGTCTTGTTCGTGCTGTTCCACGAGTGAGGCTTCTCCGTCCCGGCGGGAAGGTTCATCCGCGCCGTGCTCCAGGAGTACGGCTTGGAGCTTCAGAACCTCAACCCGAACGGCGTCCAGCAGATGGCGGCGTTCGAGGCCTTGTGTGAAGGGTACCTGGAGATGGGTGCCCACTTGGACCTGTTTCGGTACTTCTACAAGTTCGTCGTCGTCAAGGACCACAATTCCGCGGCGACCATCGGGTGCGCCGGACTACGCGGGAAGCAGGGGAGGATGGATGAGTACATCCCCACCTACCTGACTTCCTCCAATAGTGGGTGGCACCGAGGGTGGTTCTACCTCAAGAACGCCCCGAGAACCCGCTGCCGGAATACACCAACCGTTGGTACGACCGGGCGCCGGCGAGGTGGAGCTACGGGCCGGAGAAGAAAGATCGCCCCCGGTTCCTCGACAGCGCCCTCGCCGCCCTCACAAGGCTCCGTGACAACGGGGTGAACTTCATCACCTTGATCGGTGGCTACCACACCCGGGGGGTCGTCCCGCTCCGTTGCCGCGCGCTGCGCCTCTGGGAGATGACGGACGACCGGGCTCCCTTCGAGGGGACCGTCACCGCCCGCTCCCTGCCTTCGCTGGACGAGGTCCAACACCGGGTGTCCCAGGCTACTGGGGTTACCTGGATATTCTGGCCGCCGCCAGGTGTGTTGCAGATGCTTCCCTCTCCAGCCACCGTGGAGCTGGTATGTCTTCTCTCGACCTCATTTTGATTTGTCTTCTGCAGGCGCGGGTGGTAATTACTCTTGTGCTTGCACAGATGAGGGATGTGCGCATCCTCGCCGCTCGTCCTCCGCTGCAGGAGGACCGGGCGATCACCCGGGAGACCGCCGCGCGGCAGCAGCGGCTAGGGGAACGCAGGAGAGCGCACCAGCAGAAGGAGATCACGAGAAGGGAGAGAAACGACGAGCGCGCCTCTCGTCGGCGCAATGGGGAGAGGGACGTCTTCGATGACGAGGATCCCTCGCCGGCGCCGTCGAACACGGACGAGGACGAGTCCCCGTTCGAGTGGTCCGACGAGGAGACGGTTCCGGCCCCATGGCCGCGCGGCAGATCGGCGCCAGCCTCGGCCGCAGCAGGCGCCAGTTCGAGCCGGTAGGCGCCTCCTTCTTCCCAGGCGGGTCAGCCCGGAACGAGCAGCCGTGCCCCTCGGCGGGACCGCCACGAGAGGGGCAGGAGCTCTCCGCGGCGCGGCGACTCCAGCCACCATGAGTCAAGGCGCGATGGCTCGTGCCGCCACTCCTCACGCCGGCGGTCTCACTCGCCCTCCGCGCGCCCATCACGGGAGCCGCAGAGCGTGCTGGCGGCCTCCCCGCCACCAGCGACCCAGAGCGGGGACCGCCGCCGACCCAACAGCGCCTCGCTTCGATCGCCAGGGGCGGACCGATCTCTTCCCCGGCATCGGCTCTGACAGCGGGAGGCAAGAGGGCGGCGTCCCCGCACAACCCTGTGATTAGCTCCAAACGGCCCCATCGCGTCGCAGAAGGGTGAGCTCCGAGTTGTGGTTTTCTAGTTTTTGTTTCATGTTTCTGCTTGTTGTCATGATGTTCTTCTTGATTCAGGGCGCCCGACCGCCGCACCATGAGGCTGGCGCTTGTCAAGGCATTGCGCCGCCCTGCTCAGGCGGCCGGAGACACGCCGATGGCGAGCAACCTGCCGCCCTCCCTTCAGTCGGGGGCGGCGGTAGAAGAAACAAGCGGGTCTGGGACCCAGGCGATGACCGTCCCCTCGCAGGGGGCTGCGAGTCCGGCTCGCAGCGACCTGTCGATGGGTACGCTGGGTTTGGGGGGCGAAGCCCCCACTGAAGAAGCGCTCTCGGCCCATGCGGCCGAGTTGGCGAGGTGCCTGTCCGGCACCCCAGAGCAGGACCAGGAGGACCCTGCTCCCGAGGCGCGGGCGAACGATGACGGACTGCCAGCCCCCGAGTCGTTGACGGGGGCGGGTAATGATGCAGATGCCGAGCGGCCGGCCCCCGAGTCGCTGGAGCGGACGCCCGCTGCCGCCGCAGGCCCCGAGGTCCCAGCCCTCGAGTCGCTGAGGGGGGCGGGGAGCGGCACGGCGGAGATGGAGATGGAGCCCCGAGCCCCCGAGTCGGCGGGGGGCTCGGGGAACGCTGTGGAGATGGTGGTGGAGGCAGGCGACCGCGCCTCCGAGGACGTCTCTGCCACGGCGGCGATCGTGGTGACCGAGGGGGTCGTCCCCATTTCGTTGGTCGCCGCGTCGGACGTCGCCCCTGCGGAGGTGATCGTCATCCCGGCGTCGCCTTCGCCGGCCGCCTCTCCCGCTGAAGTGGCGGGAGAGCAGCTGCCTCCCCCGATCGTGGAGATTGGGGAGAGCTCGAGGGAGCGACGCCCGGCCACTTCGACGGCGGAGGAGGAGACAGAGACCCCGCCGCTTTGGCTGGTGTCCGTGTCGCCGGTTCAGGACTCAGTAGGCCCGGACCTCGACAGCGACGACGAGGTGGCGGCCCGCCGCCGCCTGGAGCGCGGCCTACGTCTGATCGAGATGACGCGGTGCCAGTCGGAGCGGGCGATCAAGGACCTGGTCCCCGCCTCGAGGGTGAGTCCTCTTTCTTCCTCTTCCTCTCTCATGCTTGTTTTCCCTTAGTTCTTAGCCGTGTGACTTGTATGTGATTCTGGACCTCGTCGGACGCTCTGAGGACAGGGCGCGGGCTTTTGAGGCGCTCCGCGCTGAGAAAGTCCTGCTGGAGACGCAGCTGGCCGCGGCCCACCTTGCGGCGGCGGACGGCGAGGCCAGCCGGGCAACGGAGCGCGCGTCTCTTGAGGCGAGGACGAAGGCCGTTGAGGACCGCGTGACCTCAGGGCAGGCGGAAAAGGCCTCCCTGGAGGAGAAGCTGGCCGCGGCGGAGCAGGCGGCGGCGGTGCTTCGTTCCAACGCTGAGGCCGCTGCCCGCACCGCACGCCAAGAGAGGACGGAGCTCGAGACCAGAGCGGGCCGGGCCGAGTCCGACCTCAAGGTGGCTCGCGAGCGAGTGACGACGCTTGAGGCCCAAATCGGCACCATTACTGCCGAGAAGAGCCGTCTGGAGGAGGTTGTTCAAAAACGAGAGAATGAGATCCTCGGTGAGTACCCTACGACTTGTTATCTCTGCTTCTTACTTCTGTGGGGTTTCTTGATTCGCGGCGGCGTCTTTCTTCTGGGTGTACAGCTCTCCGCGTGGAGCGCACCGACTTGCAGAAACAGGTCGCGGAGCACAAGAGCGCCGCGACCTCCCGCCTCGTCGAGAACCAGAAGCTGGTGGAGCTGGTCAAGGAGGCCAACGAGAAACTCAACAGTAAGAGCTGTGTCCTCTTCATCTTTTGCCTTCCTTGGACTGGCTCATTTTTTGCTGACATCGGTCTCCTTGCTTCTCTCCAGAGGTCGTGACCGAGCTCGAGCAGGAGCGAAAGTCGCTCGGGGAGGCCCAGGCTGAGATCAAGCAGCAGGAGACAACCCGCAACAGGATGGGTGCGGCCATCATCAAGGTGTGTGACGAGATCGGTGTTCCTCCCAGCCAATTGAGAGAACGCTTGGAGTTGGCTCCTGCGACAGCTCATCAACGGTCGATAGATACGGCTGGCGACGCCGTCCGCAAGGTGGTGGCCATCTTCTTGTCGCTTTACCCAGACCTGGACAGGAGGCTGCTTGGCCAGGGATGGTGCCCGGGCTACACCAACGAGCAGTATGACAAGATCGAAGAAGACGCCGTCGACTTCGCCAAAGCCATGCTGAGTCACGCCCTTTACGACCTGGGCCTGTAAAGAAAACCAAGTTGCCTCGCCGAGGCTTTTTTAATCATGCTTGTAAAAAAACTTGTGGGCCGGATGTTTGTGGCAAACTCGAGGGTTAAGAACATGTCTTTGTTTTCAAGTTTTAAGCATTTTGATTGTTTGTTGCCCTTTTCTCGAGTAGTTAGAGGACTTGTGCGCCAAGTAGTGTCACTTAAAACTTTGCTGACGGTGTCTTGCTCCGTAGCCGCGGAGGCGTAGGAACTAGGCGACTCGACCGAGCTTAGTTTAGGAGTGTTACCACTCGAGCGGGCAGCCCCCGAGTACTTCGAAGAGAGATAGGCGCATGTACATGTTTTTGCAAACAAGAAAACTCTTGAGAGTTCGAAACGGTTACTCGGAGTCCCTTTGAAGGGGTGAGTGATTGATAACTTGAGATCACAAACTTTGCTTGTGGGTCTTTGTACCGTAGCCGCGGAGGCGTAAGTACTCGGGGCCCGGACGAGCGCAGGTTCGTGGCCGCTGGAGTCATCGTTCATCTCCCTTTAAGGAAAGTGAGTGTACCGCGACGATCATACGAGAAACCATGGACGGTTTTTGATCGAAAAAAGGTTAGTTTGAAACGGTTACTCGGAGTCCCTTTGAAGGGGCGAGTGATTGATAACTTGAGATCACAAACTTTGCTTGTGGGTCTTTGTACCGTAGCCGCGGGGGCGTAAGAACTCGGGGCCCGGACGAGCGCAGGTTCGTGACCGCTGGAGTCATCGTTCATCTCCCTTTAAGGAAAGTGAGTGTACCGCGGCGATCATACGAGAAACCATGGACGGTTTTTGATCGAAAAAAGGTTTCGCAACGATCAGGGGAGGGAGGCCGTAGCCCCCGGGTAGCCCCCGAGCCCATGGACAAGTCGGAGACTTGCCCATGGGGTGAGACAAGCATAGAGACATTTTACTCGAGTAAAAGATGTAAGCTTGCGAAAAGAGATCATTTCATGAAAGGAAAAGTAGCTCAGAGCTCTTGCATTGTCATAAAATGAGAACAGAATAAATACTTAAGGGTAAAAACAGCGTAGCTGCTCTATGTTCCAGGCATTGGAGATGACCCTGCCGTCCTCGTGCTTGAGCTTGAAGGTTCCCAGACGGAGTACTTGGTCGACAATAAATGGCCCCTCCCATGGAGGCGAGAACTTGTGTCGCCCTTCATTGCTCTGAACTCGTCGGAGGACGAGGTCGCTGACTTGGAACTCACGCTCCCGTATGTTGCGTTCGTGGTAGCGGCGTAGGGCTTGCTGGTATTGCACTGAGTGGAGGAGGGCGATGCTGCGCGCCTCATCCAATTGGTCGATGGCGTCCTCAAGGGCGACCTAGTTGCCCTCTTCCGTGTAAGCCTGAACCTGTGGGCTGCCGTAGTCGATGTCCGTTGGGAGGATCGCTTCCGACCTGTGGACGAGAAAGAAAGGCGTACAGCCAGTAGCCCGACTCGGAGTGGTACGCAGGCTCCACAGGACTGACGGGAGCTCCGCGGCCCACGTCGCCCGAAACTTCTCGAGACGCTTGAATATCCGCGGCTTCAGACCCTGCAAGATCATGTCGTTGGCCCTCTCGACTTGCCCATTGGTTCTTGGATGGCTGACGGCGGCCCAATCCACACGGATGTGGTTGTCGTCGCAGAACTTGAGGAATTTCTTGCCGGTGAACTGCGTGCCGTTGTCGGTGATGATGGAGTTCGGGATCCCGAACCGATAGATGATGTCGGTGAAGAACGCGACGGCTTCCTCAGAACGGACATTCGTTATGGGCCTGGGCTCAATCCACTTCGAGAACTTGTCGATGGCGACGAGCACGTGGGTGTAACCCCCGGGTGCTTTTCTCAGTGGTCCAACCATATCCAACCCCCAGACCGCGAAGGGCCAGGTGATGGGAATGGTCTGCAGCGCCTGCGCCGGGAGACGGGTCTGTCGTGCGTAGAACTGGCAGCCTTCGCAGCTGCGCACGATTCGAGTCGCGTCGGCTATTGCGGTAGGCCAATAGAAACCTTGTCGGAAAGCCTTTCCGACAATGGTTTTGGGGCCGGCGTGATGCCCGCACGTGCCTGCATGGATTTCTTGCAAAAGCTCCTTGTCCTGGTCGGCCAGGATGCACCGCATGAACATGCCTTTGGCGCCCTTTCGACGGAGCTCACCGTCGACCAGTTTGTACGACTTGGCCATGCGGGCGATGCGTCGAGCCGTCTCCTTGTCGGGTGGCAATTTTCCTTCCACCATCCACTTGAGGATCGGAACCCTCCAGTCAGGGTCTTCAAGGTTGGGCTCTTGCGCCCTGTCGATCTCCTTGACCTCTTGTGTCGGCGGCTCTGGCGACTTGTCCTCCTCGGAACGAACGGATAGTTCATGCTGGTCGCTGGCGAAGACCCCGTGTGGAACGGGTTTTCGATTTGACGCCGCTTTTGCGAGGGTGCCAGCCGCCTTGTTGTATTCACGCAGTACATGATTGAGCTCGAGCCCGTGGAACTCGTCCTCCAACTCGCGCACCGCCCGGCAGTAAGCGGCCATCTTCGGACTTATGCAATTCTTCTCTTTCATAACCTGTCCCACGACCTGATCGGAATCCCCCCTGACGTCGAGGCGTCGAATTCCCAGCTCGAGGGCGATCCGGAGACCGTTGATGAGTGCCTCGTACTCTGCGACGTTGTTGGAGGCCGCAAAATGTAGTCGGACCATGTATTCCATTCGCACGCCCAGAGGCGAGACGAACACAAGTCCGACCCCGGCTCCTTCCTTCATGAGGGATCCATCGAAGTACATAAGCCACGTCTCGTGCTCGATGGGAGCAGGAGGGGTTTGGATCTCCGTCCATTCAGCGACGAAGTCAACCAGCGCTTGGACTTGATGGCAGTGCGAGGCGCATACTCGATGTTTTGCCCCATCAGCTCGAGGGCGCACTTGGCGATTCTGCCTTCCGCCTCCAGGCTCTATATGATTTCGCCGAGCGGGAACTTGGACACTACCGTGATGCGGTGTGAGTTGAAGTAATGCCGGAGCTTCCGCTTAGTGATGAGAACAGCGTAGATCAGCTTCTGTATCTGAGGATATCGTGTCTTCGAGTCGGAGAGGACTTCGCTCATGAAGTAGACTGGGCGCTGTACTTTCTACGTCTTGCCGGGCTCGTCTCGCTCAACTACTAGCGCTACGCTCACGACCTGGGTCGTTGCAGCGATGTACAGAAGCATCGGCTCTTCCTCGGCCGGTGCGGTGAGCACCGGCGGGATTTCGAGCAGCTTCTTGAGCGAGTCGAGCGCTTCTTGTGCTTCTGGTGTCCACTGAAAGTGCTCTGACTTCTTCATGAGCTAGTACAGTGGCAGGCTGTGCTCTCCTAGTCAGGCGATGAACCTGCCGAGAGCAGCGAGGCATCTGGTGACACGCTGAACCCCCTTCAGGTTCTTGATGGGCCCCATGCCTGTGATCGCAGAGATATTGTCGGGGTTTGCCTCGATGCCGCGTTTCGATACGACGAACCCGAGTAGCATGCCCCTGGGGACCCCGAAGACACACGTCTCGGGGTTCAGCTTCACGCCGTGCTCCCTCAGCTTCTCGAAGACCGCGGTAAGGTCGGGTATCAGGTCACCCACCTTCTTTGACTTAACAACGATATCATCGACGTAGGCCTCGATCAGCCGTCTGATGAGATCTCCAAAGACGTGACGCATGCATCTCTGGAATGTGGCCCCTACATTCTTCAACCCGAAGGGCATGGAAATGTAACAGTACGCACCAAACGGGGTGATGAACGAGGTGGCGAGCTGGTCGATGAGATCCATCGCGATCTGATGATATCCTGAATAAGCGTCGAGAAAGCATAGGGTTTCGCACCCGGCCGTCGAGTCGACCACTTGATCTATGCGTGGTAAGGGAAAAGGATCTTTCGGACACGCTTTGTTCAGGCTCGTGTAATCAACGCACATCCTCCATTTTCCATTCTTCTTCTTAACAAGTACAGGGTTTGCTAGCCACTCGGGGTGGTAGACTTCACGGATGAACCCTGCACTAATAAGCTTCTTGATTTCCTCCCCGATAGCCTTGCACTTGTCGGAGTTGAAGCGGCACAGACGCTGCTTGATTGGCTTCGAGCCGGGCTTAATGTTAAGCTTGTGCTCAGCGACTTCCCTTGGAATCCCCGACATGTCGGAGGGCTTCCATGCACACACATCGAGGTTCGCGCGGAGAAAGTCGACGAGCGCGCTTTCCTAGTCAGAACCAAGCGCCGTCCCGATACGGAGTGTGCGGCCGTCGTCGGAGACGAGCACTTCCTTGGCGTCCTTGGTGGGCTCGAAAGAGCAGGCCGCACGCTTGGACGTCTCGGGGATTTCTTGGTCCTCGGAGGGTGGCTCAGCAGCGAGCTTCTCAGACCGGATCAGTGCTTCAGCGAACTGGAAGCACTCAGCATCGCATTCGTATGCGTACTGGAAAGTTGTACCAGCTGTGATGATGCCTTTCGGGCCGGGCATCTTCAGCTTGAGGTACGTGTAGTTGGGGACGGCCATGAACTTAGCGTAAGCTGGCCTTCCGAGTATCGCGTGATACGTCCCCGGGAACCCCACCACCTCGAAGGTGAGGGTTTCCGTTCGGAAGTTGTTCGGAGCTCCGAACGTGACGGGCAGATCGATCTGCCCGAGTGGGACCGCCTCCATCCCGGGTACGACCCCGTGGAAAGGCGCCTTAGACGGCCGCAGTCGGGACCGCGGGATCCCCATGTCGTCCAGGGTCGACATGTAGATGACGTTGAGGCCGCTGCCTCCGTCCATCAGAACCTTGTGCACACGCTTGGTGCCGAACAAGGGTGACACGACTAGTGGGTAGCTACCCGGTCGCGGTATGTGGTCGGGATGATCGTGCCGATCAAATGTGACCCGCATCTCCGACCACTTCAGGTAGGTCGGAGTCGCATGCTCGAGTTGGTAGACTTCTCGTCGCACTACCTTCTCTTGGCACTTGGGCAGCCGTGCCTCCGAGCCTCCGAAGATCATCATCACGGCTCCATCCTCCCGAGGGTAGGCGGCTTCATCGTTGCCCTTGTCCTTCCCTCCGTCGCCGGTCGGAGCATCACTCCGCTTCTTCAGCGTGCCGGCGAGGTAGGCCTTCATCAGGTTGCAATCCTTGAAGGCGTGTTTGACCGGGCCCTCGTGGTTGGGGCACGGGGCATCCAACAGCTTCTCGAAGTGGCCTGACGGAGGGTTGGCTCTCAGTTTCGCTGTCTTTCGGTCGACAGCGGCCACCAAGGTATCCTCACGGTACCTCTTATCTTTGTTTTTCTTCTTCTTGATTGATGCGAACGGACCGTCACCAGCTTCGGCTGGCTGCTTCCCTTTGCTTGCGACCGAGCTGAGCGTTGCGGCTACGGCTTCCTCCCCGTTGGCGTGGTCGGTCGCGATGTCGAGCAGCTCTCGAGTAGATCGCGGCTTCCGCCGTCCGATCCGATGGATCAGCATGACGCACGTGGTGCCGTTCTGGAAGGCCGAGATGACATCCGTGTCGGTGGTGCTGGGCAACTCGGTGCACCGTTTGGAGAAGCGTCGGATGTAGTCGCGCAAGCTCTCGCCCTTCATCTGCTTGCAGTTGCGCAGATCCCAGGGGTTCCCTGGTCGGGCGTATGTGCCCTGGAAGTTGCCGATGAAGGCGTCGCGTAGTTGCGACCAGCTATCGATCTTGCCCCGCGGCAAGTGCTCGAGCCACGTGCGGGCCGAGTCCGCGAGATGTAGCGGCAGGTTCTTGATGATGAACAGGTCGTCCCGCGCTCCGCCGGCGTTGCATGCCAGTCGGTAGTCCTCCAACCAGACGCTGGGGTTGGTCTCGCCGTCGTACTTGGGCACGGAGGTCGGAGCCCTGAAGCGCGAAGGGAAGCGGGCGCTACGCACATTCTTCCCGAAGGCATGAGGCCCTTGGGCGTCGGGCGAACCGCTCCTGCTCCGGTCCTCGTCGCTGTCGTACCGGCCTCCTTGTCGCCGGTTGTACTCCTTACGAGGTTGCTCCTCGTAGTCGTCGTGCTGACCCGCGTCAACCCTCCACCGCGCCTTGATGCTGTCGCGCGCGTCGCGGTGGGGACCCACCCGGCTCTTGACTGGTACGTTGACCTCCTCGGACCGTCGTGGCTGCTGCGACGGTGCCGCGGGTTGTCGCGGCTCGGAGTGCCCGCGACCTTGCGAGCTCCACTGTCGAGAAGCGGAGCTCTCCGCCTGCTGCATGGCGGCAGTCTCGAGGAGTGTCTTGATCTGCTTATGTATCTCCTTCTCTTGAGGCGTGGCGGGCTCTGGTACCTTCCGGAGAAGGATCGCAGCTGCCGCCAAGTTTTGCGACGCCCTTTTGAAGACGGGCGTGCCATCAACGACATCTCGGTCGTCGTTGACGATGCGCTGTTGAACGTCCCTTGCCCGTGCACGAGCGGGAGTCGGGTTCGGGTCTTGCCCGAGTTGCTGGTGGAGTCGTGCCCGCTCGTCGTCGAGCTGTCGCTGCGCGTCCTCCAGCTCGTCCAGTCGAGCGCGCTGTGCGGCAGGGTTGGGAGGAACCTGGGCCTCAGCCGCACTGTCCGCCGTCGAGCTGTGGGCGGAGTGAAGTGCTCCATCCGGGGTGTGGGCCGGTGCTGGTGCTACCGGGGCATTGCCAATGACGAAGCACTCGCGTGAGGGGTCGTAACCCCCGTCGTCAGAGTCGTCGGAGTAGCCGAAGCAATAGTCAGCCGCCGTTTGGAAACGTCGGAAGGTGTCAGCGTCGCGAAGCCCGGAGTAATCCCACTCCGGACCCGAGATGTCATAGGTACCGTCGGTCACGAGGTATTGCTCGTCGGGCGAGGTTTCTGGCAGCTTCATGTTGCCCAACAGACGATGGCTCGGGTAGTTGGTGTACACGACCGGGTCCATGCTTGATGAAGAGGAATATGCTGCCGCCGCGTAGGGCCCTCCTCCATAGACCAGTGGCGTCAGGGCGCTCTCCCTAGCGATGCGCTCCGTCGAGTCCGACGGCAGAGAGTCCTCTGCTGCGCCGGCGAGCTGCGATGCACCAGCTTCGACCCGCGGAGGGGAGCTAGCACGTGCTGCCCTACGCCGCTCCGCCTTGGCACGCTTCGAGCGCTTGCCTGAGCGCCTCTTGCGTCAGGGTACGCGTGGCGGGGCGGTCGGAGCGGGAGTTGATGCAGATGCGCCGGTGACCTCGTTGACGAGGCGCATGTCGTAGCCGTCTCCGGTCGCTCGGAAGTTCAGGCTTTCGAACCGGAGCTCAAGCCCAGCCACAAGCGTCTCCGATGATCCCACGGGGGAATCCATCGGCAACGGCTCGGTGGAGGCTTTTGTCGAAACGGATGATGAGAGGGCCGTGCGGACCCTAAAAAGAACGTCGAAAACACGCGAAGGCCCCTACCTGGCGCGCCAACTGTCGGGGTTTGTTACCGTCGGCAAGTAAATTTATACGAGGGGGCGTGTTCTGATCCGCACGGTAGCACAGGAGACACTCGGAGTTATACTGGTTCGGGCCTCCGGAGAGTAATACTCTACGTCCAGTCTGAGAAGGGGTGTTCCTTATGCTCAGGGGTTTGCAACAGGGAGTACAAACAGGTCGGGAGAGGGTGTAGAGCCCAAGTCCCTGGTGTGCGAGTGGTTCAAGTAGCAGAAGTCTGCATACGTAAGTGAGTGTGTATGAATGCTTGCGTTATATGAGATGGGATATCGATACTAAGTGCGTGTGGGGGTGGAAACGAACGTCTCTTGAGAGTGCCTCTGCCCCTCCCTTTTATAGTCGCAAGGGAGATGTCCAGGGCGGTTACATTGAGCGTATATGAGCTAATCTACAGTGCAAGACGTCCTTCTCTGCTCCGGGTTGCCAGACGACAGAAGCGGCGAAGCACTGTTACGGGGCCTTGGGTGACGGTGTGGATCCCGTGCGTCCCAAGCATCCGTCCCGGGCCCCCCATGCCCTCCTCCGAGTAGTTAGTCGGGTACGAGAGGCAGTGTACGTGCCCTGACCCCGTCAGTGGATCAGGAGCTTGTCTTTTCTTGATGTTGTAGGAACGGAGTAGCCTGCACCATGGATAGGTGACAGCTTGCACTGTGCCGTTGGTGGCACAGCGTCTCCCGTGCCCTTCGTGGTACGATGCGTACCGCCTCAGCTGGGGGCGGCAGGAGGATCTGTCCCCTGACACAGGATCGACCTGGTCAGGGCGGACCCGTGCAGGGAGGCTAACACGTGGCGGGCCGCGTACCGGGGTATCATGGGACGCCAACGGGGCCTGTGTACCTGTGGCCTTGGCGGCCAAGTCTTGAACTGGTCGGGGACGGGAAACTACTCGTGTGAGTAGGCGATCTATGCCGCGTCTCCCGGTGCTTAGGGCGTAGTGTGTACTGTGCCATACGCTGTTCAGCATCCATTACGCCGTTCATGGTACGACGGCCACTGTGCCGATGGTGGCAGGGTTTGACGAATCCGCCCCCTGACACCGAATCGGCCTGGCCCGAGCGGACCGCTGTGGCGGGGCGGACGCGTGGCGGTGCGCGGGGGAGCGTACGCGGGGTTCCCGGGATCCCGATCTGGTGGGCCCGCGCGCCCGGTGCCTTCTTCGTGACGCCTGCTCGAGCTGGTGACGGAAACTACTCGTACGAACGAGTAGTTGCGACAGTGGGACGGAGACTACTCGTGCGAGCGAGTTTCCGCGACCGTGAGGCGGAAACTACTCGTACGAGTCGAGTAGTCGGGAGCGAAAGCGGAAACTTGTCGTACGGGCCGCCGCGTACTCAGGGAAGAGGTATGGGCGGCCGTGGGCCGCTTGTCTTCTGGCCCATGGCGGAAACTAGTCGTACGGGACCTCACGTACTCGGGCAGCGTAACACTCGTCGTGTTAGCCGCCGGAGCAAGTCGTACGTGGGCCCGTGCTGTGTTTTTCAAGAGTCTTGGTGGGCCCTGGTCCATGGCCTCGTCAAGATGCTTGGGGTGGCAAGCTTTACCTTTCTCAGGTTAGTTCTTCATATGTATGTATACATAAGTCGAAGTCATTGAGAGGAATTAGGATTTATAATTGATCAAAAGCCCCAACACCGCATGGATGCCATAATCCTTCCCCAGCGCATGCTCCCCCGATCCATATGAGCACCCGTAGCATGTATTGAGTTCTGTCAAGCCTCTGCGTATGTTGCATGTTGCTAGCCTTGGAATAGTAGCTGCAGATATCTCTTCATGCTTGTAATTGGCCTTTAATCATGTAGCACGCTATTTTCTGATCCAGATGATCTGAGTTCATTGAGCTTTAAATATGTGCAGCTTCGAACTCAAATTCTACTTTTCTGATTGTGTAATGATATTTTCCTGATTAGGAGTAGTCTGTTCCACACTTTTATTCTTCCTGAAGCATGCTTAATTATAAATTCAGAATCTTCATTTTGTTTAGCTTTCCCAAATTCTAGAGTAAAATAGATTTCATGTACATTAATGGAAGCTTAATTTTATGTAAAATCTCATCCCATGTTTCATTTTTCTTACCATCAGACAATCTATCTTACTCAAGGCGCTCGCTCCGCCACAAAGGGAGCCATGTTTCATTAGAGGAAATTCGGTGATCCTAGACCAGCTATTGAAGAAGCCATGTTTGGGAAGCCATGAAGGATTTCAAAAACAAAGGTCATCTGCTTTGAGGTAACTTCAGGCTAATATAGCTTCTTAAAATTCTCAAAACCTATTTTGACAGGGAATGAAGTAATTGCCTAGAGTACTCAATCGATTGGTTTTGGCTGTGTGATTCCGAAACGGGTGCTCCAGCAACTTTAGGATTAGTGCAGAATACTAGAAGTAGGAACTATTGGCCATGTAGTATCTTACTTTGTTTTATATTTGATGACAATTCAAAATTATTATTTGCTTTCATAAATTACCCAAAAAAACAAAAATATGCACCATCAATTCTACTGTACATGACAGTAGGGTTGCTGAAGTTGTGTATATAATAGTTACTTATGACCCCAAATTGTTACTTTTCCTTAGTTTTGCATTGGGCACAATTTTAGGAGATTTTCCATACTTCAATATATTAGGCATAGAAAGCTCTATTTATTTATTTATTTATTTATTTTACTTGCAGATGGCATCTTCAGAACAATCCAAGAGCCGCACCCCAATCCATGATCCGTTCAACACCACCAGCCTAAGTGATAATGGTAAGCTACTGATCCAATGTGCCATTTAATACAATGCAATTACATGTATGCCTTTTATTTCAGGTGGCGTGGATGTTGGAGGATCAGTGACTTCGAATTACAATCCACCACCTCTGGAACCTAGAGAATGGAGAAGGCACCGGGATAGGAACCGATACAGGCTAATGCCTATCCAAAAGAAGGAAGAATTACTAAAGAAGCGACGTGAAAATTATCAACAAAGTAAAGCTGCACCTGTTAACATTGAAGTTGGACACAACAAATTACTAGGTAGTATGATAATTACTTTTTAATAATTAGAACTAATGTTATTATGTGATCATTAATGAATCTGATTTGCGCTCATCATTTTTAGGTGAAAAAAATGTTTCCGATGGAAATAGAGTAGTACAGAGACCAGAATTAACGGCTGACCAAATTGAATCAAGGCGTGCTAAAGATAGAGCAAGATATGCGAACATGACACCTAAGCAAAGACAAGCAATACGTGATCGTCAGAATGGTCGTAACATGAAGCCTGAACAGAAGGAGGCGAGGAGGGACCAATATAAAGCGCATCGAGATTTACGTCGCAACACTTTACATAAAGATTCAATAGCAATGGTGAATCCTAGATATAACCCACTGGATGACTCCCCATAAGATATATTTGAGTTGTGTGTTTCTACAATATGGATGAATATGAGATGCCATGTATGCTTATGAGTAAAGTTAGTTGTACGCAACATATACAGGACAATCATATTTATAAAAAAAACATAATCAAACTTTATTTACATTGTGTCATTGTCTATTAAACTAGTTTATAAAATTAGAATGTTAGCCCGTAGCAACGCACGATGCTAGTCAAAACAAAAGAATCACCCGCAAGCAGTCGCATTCCCGAAGAAATGCCTCCAAGCACGTCCGTCCATCTCCATATTTTGCCTGAAATCCTGAAGGCAGTCAGAGTTCGGGAACAAGTCCAGAGATTGACCCAGACTAGTCCCCACCCACAGTCCCATCGTTGCGGAACGCAGTGGATTTCACTCCCGCTGGCCCTTGTTGACTCCATCAACGAGTCGTGGCTAGGCGCCCCGCGCCTGGCGGTGGCGGCTGCCCTGGCCGGTTGGGTCAAAACGGATGAACAAAACACGCTCGAATTTAAACGAGCTATACCTAGGGGCAGCCTAACAAATTTAAAAATCGGACCATACAATTTTGAGTTACAAAAATTTGAACTGAATTGGATGTGAAGAATGAATGAGGAGGATCATGCTATACGGCATTTTAGAAAAAAAAACTGTGAGAAGTTAGACGGCAATCGGCATGGCTACGGCCCGCGGCACCTCTCTCGCCCGGCCGGCCCCCCTAATTCAATCAGACATGGGACGAAACATGAGCCGGCCCAGGAGAGCCCAAACCCCCTCTCGTCCCTCCATCTTTGACCAGGTCCTCGCTGGCGACGTCGTCTTCCTTCCCCAAGTCCCATCTCATGCGCCCGCTCCTCTAGTCCTCTTCCTCCTCCATCTCACCCGTCCCTCTCAACACCGCCTCGTTAATTTTTCGCCCCCATCTTTGAACGCCGCGGCGGCCTCCATCCCCTCCTCGTCCCCCTCCGATCCGGCGCCTATAAATCCCGCCACCGCGGCCGCAGCCGCCGCAGCGGACCCGCCAAGCACGCGCCCACACAGTTCGCTGCTGCTCCCCCTGCCGTTCTCCTCCGTCGGCCCGGGCGGAAGGGGTTCTCGCGAGGCGAGCGACCGGGCGGCTGGGGATTGCTCGGGAGCACACCCCCGCGATGGCGAAGCTGTACGTGCAGGCGTTCCCGCCCGCGGATCTGAACAAGAACACCGAGTGGTTCATGTACCCGGGCGTCTGGACGACCTACATCCTCATCCTCTTCTTCTCCTGGCTCCTCGTCCTCTCCGTCTTCGGATGCACCCCAGGCACCGCCTGGACCGTCGTCAACCTCTTCCACTTCGTGGTAAACCGCCCGCCCCTTTCCAATCCCTTCCGCGTATGTGCTTGCGGTGGTTGCGGGGTACCTTTTTTGCTGCTGAAATCGTGACGGCCGGGGTGACTTGGTGGATCTGAACTCCTCGAGATGGCTGTGACGAATGCCTGGGTCGGCCCAGCTGTGGTTTGTTGTACGGGGGGGGGGGGGGGGCGTTAATGTGACCGTCCTGTGTAGCTGTAGCTGATGGATGCATACGGTGTTTGCTCACGTATGCTGCGCTGAGCTCGGTTTCGTGGTCTCTAAATTGACTAGTGGATATATGAGGACATCCAAACATACTACAGGAGTATAGTTTGGGTTCGTCCACCTGGCAGAACTCGGTTGGAGGTTGTGTGTATAGGTGAATATTGGTATGCCTCTGTTGTTACAGTTAGGTTTGGCTGGTAGCTCGTGTGAATTTCATGGTGCTTCAGCAAACAAAATTAGTTGGTTCTGTTCAGAGCAGTGAACATATATTCAAGAGCAAACAAAGATCCATGCTGTCATTAATTGTGTGAAGGGCATTTGTTGCTTTCCACACCTGCTCTAGGTTATTATCTGGTTCAAATTGGTTGAGTTATGTCATTATGAAGGGAAGGGAGGTTTGTAATTCAAACTGACCACATGCCAAATTAACATAAATACCCAGATTGATGACATTGCTACTTGCTCTGTTAGTTTCACATGTAATCCTGTTCCTCCTTTAGGAACGTTATTGTACACAGACACACAGACTGTGAAATCCCACATTCAATATGTTGTTGCCCCAGATTATTGATGTTCTCATATAAAGCCAGATAGCATTGCAAGTTGGTCTCAATGGAATGTCTACTTCGTTAGCGTACTGGTTTTTTAAAATGTTTCATGTCTTCTTTCAAATCAAGAGCAATAGAACGTGTACACATTAGGCACTCTTTATTAGGCCCTGTTTAGTTCCAAAAGTTTCACCAAAATTCCTCACCTAGAAATCGTGTCAGTTCATTTCTTCTCTCTGTGCACGCGGTCCAATGCAAAAACTTTCACCTCTTTTCACCCAACTAAGCAGAGCCTTAGTGGATACAGGATACTGTTTCTTCAAGTTTCATAAACTGTCTCTTAAACATTTCTCTATGCGACTCCCTCCAAATAACTCTTATCAATCGGGAATGTTTTTCTGTTGAATGCTATTTTTCAGATCACATACCATTTTTTCCATTGGAAGAAAGGAACACCTTTTGCTGATGACCAGGGAATGTACAATGCATTGACTTGGTGGGAACAGATGGACAATGGCAAGCAGCTTACTCGTAACAGGAAGTTCCTCATTGTCGTTCCTGTAGTTCTGTAAGTACTGACTGTTATATGCCTGTTATATTTCTCTGTTCCATCGAACTTTCATTCCTTATTGCTAAGTTTAGGAGAAATAATACTTAATACATACACTCAAAATGTTTCCTTGACCCAGATCACAATGTCGCTATAGATTTCTCAAAGTTGAAACTGCTAGATGCTGATTTCTATAAAATATGATTATCTTTTGATAATACTAAATGACAAGTATAATTCCTTTCAAATGCATTAGATAATGCATAGACATTCTGATTTTTGATATAATTTGAGCTCATTCTGCGTTTTCATATTGAATTGTTCATACACATCTCTGATGTAGATGTAGTTGTTCTTGTGATGGTTGACTTAATCGGAATATTCCATAATCCCCTATAGCATCTTGATCCAAGGCAATTATATTATAATGCCAAATAAGTATACTCCATAAGTGACTACATGTTCTTAAAATAATGGTTCTGCAGCTGCTGCAATTATATGCCATTTCTCAATGCAATCCATTGCTAAAATCTTCCGTTGAATTTTTAATCTGCATGAACCCTGACCTGTCAATGATATCTTGTATTTCCTAAATTCAAATTGAGGCCTTTTTTTGTGAAATCTCACTGTTTGCTACCCATAGTTTCAAAGGCGTTGCCTAGGCGTCCAGGCGGTCCCTGCTCGCCTTGGAAAACTGTCTGCCTTGTCGCCTAGGCGAAGGGGTGCCCAAATTTTCAAGGATGCCTTATCGCCTTTGAAACCATGTCGCCTATTCCTATAATAGTATAATATCATGGAAAGTGTAATCTGCATGACCCCAGATCTTTCAATAATATCTTATATTCAGAAATGCAATCCAGACCATTCATCAACTGCTGTTTGAGGTTTATTGTGTGGTCCATAACTTCTATCCATGCTTTGTGTAATCTCTAATGACATTAGTGTGCCATTTCTTTTGTGCATGTTAGTTACTTAGTTTGTTATATAGTCATATGCATATCATCATCTCATTATTAAAGTTATATGCTACTCAGAGGCACTTTATATAGGGTGCTGTGACCTGTCAACCCTTATAGTTGAATGTGTTGCCATTGCTGTAAAACAAGGCAGCCAAAAGTTGTAAAACCAAAACAAGGCAGCCACTCATTATTGTTGTAAAACCAAAACAAGGCAGCCACTCATTATTGTTGTAAAACCAAAACAAGGCAGCCACTCACATAGTAGGTACTACTATACGCATATACGACCTAGCTGGCCGGTAATATGGAACTGGGATGCCATCTGTTCATGTAGGGTACCCTTCAAGACATGTTTTAAGAACCATCCCGTAGAAACAGATCATGGGAAAAAATCACTGAGTGTAAAGTGTGACCTGTTTACACATGCAGCTATTATTATGGTTCTCAAGGAATGAAATGAAAACTTCACTGCCAAGTTAACTCTGCCCTTTGGAGATTAAAACATTCTTAATATAGCTTTCTGGCATATAGACAGGACAGTTCCTGTGGCAATATTGAGCTTGCCTTTTTATGTGGGTACTCCCTCAGTTCCAAATTATAAGTCGTTTTGGCTTTTCTTAGATACATAGTTTTTATTGTATATCTAGACATAGCATATATCTAGGTGCATAGCAAAAGCTATGTACCTAGAAAAGCCAAAAACAACTTATAATTTAGGTTAGAGGAAAAGGACCATCTTAAATGAATTAAATGATAATATGTTAGTTTAATAAATTGTCATTTTGTGCAGCAGACACTTTCTGTTGAAAGCCTAGTCCACAGTTTTGTATTTACCTAAATTTGGTTCTCCATAACCACACTTGGAAGCACTGGAGAAATTAAATTTGGTCCTTCAACTTTGTGATCTCTTTCTGAGTTATCCCTTTCAGTTTCACAAAATTTGCCTTTTCCTTCTTATAATGGTTCTAAAGTAGGCTATGTAATTGTCTTATGTCATTCTACCTTCCTTTAAGACCGATTTAACTTCTAGAAGGGCCCGCCAGCCGCCAGTACTCTGGACCTAAAGCACGAACATATCTTTCTATCACTGTCAAGAAAGGAGCATACTGCACTAAGAAAAACAGCTTTGTGTGCAGCATTAGCATAAAGCTATAGCTGGTTGTGTCTTAGAATAAACATCATCATCAATGGAATTGCTTGGGGGAGATAAACCTTGAATGTTGCCTTGTAGGTGGCAGGGCACCTTCTCTACTTGTAGCTAGTCATTCGAATCTGTCTGCGATAATGTGTACAATTCAATGCTTTACCTACAGTTGCATAGTATAATGATGATGGTATTCAGGATAGCGCAATGCTGCAATAGTTTTGACAGATATTTGTCAGCTTGTACACATTAACATCATTGACTGTTCAATAATTGAGTGTGTTGTATAACTGTAGAGCTGTGGAGCAATTAATATAGACTGATCTTTCATGTGACTTCTGGGTTCTCCTGTTGCTAATCTTTTTCAGCACATGCTGGGCATGCATGCTAGATGTAGTTAACCCTAAAAAAATTGACATTACAGAGTGTTTTTCCATGCCTGATTCATTAGTACTCTTGTGCTAATTGTGAATGAGAAGCATAATGCAAAATGACATTATTTTTGTTCATGATCCCCACTGGCCACATTGGTACTTTCAGCTAGTTGGTGCTTCTTCTTACCTAAAATTGTTACTAACTGCAGCTTGTTGTCTCCCCACATTTCCTTGACAGGTATCTGATAGCTTTGCACACCACGGACTACCAACAACCTATGCTCTTCCTCAATACCCTTGCTGTTAGCGTGCTTGTGGTGGCCAAACTACCGAATATGCACAAGGTCCGGATTTTCGGAATAAATGCTGAGAACTAAGCAGCGGCATCCTTTGAGCCGACATCTACCTATATGCTTTTCCAGAGTGGTCTGTATGTTCCCCTTCTAGTGCTTAGTTGAGTTGGGCTCATGGGAGTACCAGTGAGTAGTGTTTAAAATTAACAGATGGGCCGTGGTCGTTGTATAGAGAAATGCTCAGAGGCTGGAAATGTCGCTGCTGTACATCTGATGTGTGCACGGATTCTGTAGACTCTTAATGTTGCTATATGCTTGGTTGCAAGCATCTGTCAGTTGCTACATGTACAGTATCATTCCTTGCAGAGCAATACTTTTCTCAGCTACCATAATTCCAAGATACCAATACAGTACTGGCCGTGTCTACGGATGGGTGATGATGGATGGAGGGGCAAAATTATTGCAAACAGTTTTGCACAGGCAGAGAGGTCTCTATGTGCAAACAGTTTTTTTAGATCCGTTTTTCGGTGGGAAAAAAACTTGTGCGTGCCTGACATTGGCACGAACGAATCATCATGGCTCCACTCTGAATTGTTGGTGGAACAACACTTTGGGCTGTTGGTATGTCAATCGTTCGCTGTCTTCGTGAAGGTTGGATACTCTGCAGTGGTCGTGCTGAACAGCTGAAGCAAACAACTCAAACGCAGTAGCGGCCTTCCAGGAAGCTTACTGTGAACCTTCATGTAGCCCAAAGGGTAAGCTTACCAAATTACTGGTACGGCCAGTCTACCAGCAAGTCTTAGCAGTGATCAGAAGGCAGCTTCCTTCCAGATGAAAGTCAGGCAGGGTGACGCGCGCCACGCGGCAACAGTGACATCCACTTCCCGGCATCCAAGTTGCAAGCAGACACCTGCAGCAGGTGGTGGTGGTCCGTCCCCTGATTTGGACTGCTGTTTCGGCGGCCTCAGCCAGAGACGGCCCTCGGCCAGAGACGGCCACGAACCCACGACCACCTTCACTTCACCATTGCTGCTGCTACAATGCATAGCTGACGGCCGGGTCACTCTCCCCCAAGCCGACGGACAGGAAATCCCATCCCATGCATGGTCAGTTCATGCACTTGTTTTTGCTAGCACAACCCGTGTGCAACTGCACATACGCGTTAGGTGGTGACGCGAATAGTATACCACGGGCACGGCAAGTCTCGCGTGCTGCACAACGCCGGCGAGCCCAGCCGGCACAGGTAGCGATTACGAGACAGGTTCGCTGTCGTCTTCGGACTCATCAGAGCCCGGGCGTCACGCGCCCGGGTCGCTAGCAAAATTTATTCGTTTTCGCTTCGTCTATCGATCGATCGGCCATGACGACGCAGCCGGCCCGGCCGACCGAGGTGAATGGAACGGCTTTTCCGCTGCCGGCCGGGGTCCGCCGGGATCGCGCGAGTGCGCGCGCTGACGACGGTGAAAGCGGTTGCCACACCACCGCACGCTATTCCCTGCTCCCCCGGCAGACACGCGTTCTCACCGAGACGGCGAAAAACTTGGCCTTTCCCCCCTGCCACAGTGCGAGCTGCGTGGCAATGGCATCGCTTCCCCTTCAGCTGCTGCCGGGTAACCACAGTGCGCGCATGGAACATGTTTCTTCCTGGCGAGGCATGCGCTTCAGTGCCTTCGCTGTTTCTTTCATGTTTTTCCTTCGTTCTGAAGGGCGACAGCGAGCGAGCTACACTACTCCTACACATTGGCACAGGATCAGAAATGCCACATCGTTTACAGTATGGACTGGAGCGGTGAAGCATCTATTCATTCGAGACTCCTGCTGCTAGCTGCTTCGTACTACTACTACTACTGCAAAGATAAAACCACTAGTACAGTAGTACTCCAGAAAGAAATTAGCTAGTAGTGGATCTTCCAGCATGCATGCACGAACGTACTACAGCGCAGCGAGTAATGGCGTTCAGATAACGCACACTGGCTGCTGACTGAAGTTCCATGATTGTGTGCTCTGTTCCAGCCATTGTTGCCACGAAGGAGAACATGTTTATAAATGGGCAGCAGTCGCATGCACCGGCGGCACATGCACGCACGCCGCCCCTTCCTGACAGGAGCAACATTGCCCGCGCACTGCATCGCACCAGCAGCCTTCCGGCCCTTCCCCCTTGTGTGCTCTCTGCCGTTTTTGTGCTTGCAAGGGAAGCGTTCTGCACGTCTCCAAGTCAGATCCTGTCGCTGCCACCATTCTTACCTCGTTTTCCTAGTTTTTCTTTTCTTATTGCGATTTTTTTTAGATAAAGGATGAAGATCATCCGGCCTCTACGTCCTAAGACGTACACAGCCTGTTTATTACAGAGCTTAACAAAAAATAGAAGAAATAACCAAGGTTCAAAAGGAACAAGCACTAAAGCAAACGAAAATTATGCTTCCATCCTCCATTAACTTGCTCTAAGGCTACTATCTCTAACTTTTTGCTCATTATGGAGAGCAAGTCCTTTGCTTGGTTGTTACGCTGCAGCTGCGCCCAGAAGCGTAACCAGTACGCCCCCTGAAGATAACCTGCAAAATCGAATTAATCTTGATTTTTTCAAAAACAACATCATTACGGCACCTCCAAATGGCCTAGCAAAGAGCAGCTACCCCAACCCAAATCAATTGTCTAATCTTTTTAGAATGATTAGCAAGCCAATTCCCGAACATATGACTTATGGACCTAGGCGGGGTTAGACTGGTAGCAATACTGATTATCCTCCACACCATTCTAGCATAGTGGCAATCTAGGAAGAGATGTTTTATGGTTTCATCTAAATTACAGCCACAACACTTCTTACTTCCTTTCCAATTTTTCCTTGCGAGGTTATCTTTAGTTAAAATGACACCTCTTTGAAAGAACCAAAGAAAAATCTTAACTTTCAGAGGAATTTTCAGTTTCCAAATTAATTTATGTCGAAAGAGCGGTTGAGAACTTAACATATATAAATAAAAAGACCGGACCGTATAAGAGCCCGTCTTAGTTAAGTTCCAGGTAAAAAAATCCGACCCTTCAACCAAAGCGACATTAGAAATTAGAGCTACCAGATCATGCCATTCAACCAATTTATTATCTACCAAAGCCCTCCTAAAAGAAATATTAAGGGGTTGGGTAGACAATACTTTTGCCACCATCGCGTGCGGATCCCGCACAACGTTAAAAAGAGACAGACATCTGTCTTTGAACGGCATTACACCTACCCACGTATCATCCCAGAAACGAGTTTTACTCCCATCCTTAATGGAAAAGGAACCATTGGAGAAAACCTCGTCTTTGATTTTCATCAGACCTCTCCAGAAATGAGAGTCATAAGGTTTAGCCTTAACCTGCGTCAGGGACTTAGATCTTAGATACTTATTAGCCAGTAAAGTTTGCCATAACCCCTCAGTGTTCAGCAAATTAACTAACCATTTAGCCAAAAGGCCTTTATTTTGCAACCGCAAATCCAAGATTCCAAGGCCACCCTGATCCTTAGGATGACACAGGATATTCCACTTAGCCAGCCGATATTTACGTTTATCTGATGCTCCTTGCCAAAAGAAACGTGATCTGAAGTGATCTAACTTCTTTATGACCCCTTTTGGAACTTCAAAAAAGGACATCATAAACATTGGTAAGCTACTAAGTACTGAATTAATGAGAACTAGTCGTCCTTCATATGAGAGGTACTTAGCTTTCCAACAAGAGAGTTTTTTTTCAAAACGCTCCTCAACTTTATGCCACTCAGAATTGAGAAGCTGTCTATGATGCATTGGAATTCCCAAATACCTAAAAGGGTAATCCCCGTATTGCAACCAAAGAGGTCTGTATAAGAAACTTGAGCCTCTTTTGCTGCCCCATAACAAAAAATCTCGCTCTTATTGAAATTAATCTTAAGCCCGGACAACTGCTCAAACACAACAAGCAAAAGTTTTAAATTTTTTGCCGGAGTTTTAAATTTTCTTATTGCGATGGGGAGAGGATTTTGATCTAATTACCAAATGATACTAGTGCGACATTGTTCATTAATTTGGGCATTCAGACTGACACTTATCTGAGTAAGACACTGTGCATCATTCCTATATAGTAAATGTGGTCGAAGAGAAATAGCATTGCACGTTGTACACTGAGTCCAACAATGCAATGCAAAATGGAGGAGGCAAAAGTCGTTTTGCATCACGCACAGTAACTACCTTCGCGAAGCAAAATATATGATCTCCGACAGCTGCGACGCAAATGATGGAGGAAAAAAAAATCCAACCCCTCTCCCGGCCGCCGCCACCCCTTCCCTCCCCTCCATCTGCCGCCGGCGCCGCCTCCCCCCCCTTCGTATCCGGTAGGATCCGCGCCCTCCCCTTCAACTCCGGCCGAAGCCGTGCCCTCCCCACCATCTCCCGCCAGCGCAGCCCCCTCCCCTGCTCGACAGCAGCATGAGGTCCCGTCGGTCTTCCCTACTCCCCCGCGGTCGTGCGCCGATTCAAGCTCCGCCGGCGGCCTCGGAGATGCGCGCAGTATGGGACGGTCGGCTGGCCTGCTGCGTGCCGGAGGAAGCCACCGTCGTCGCACGCCGCTGGCAGGGGTCCCTAGACCTCTGCCGCCAGGGTGGCCGCCGGGGAGCAGGGGCCGCAGGAGTGTCCTCGATTGGGAGCCGGTGCAGCTCGACGGCGCATGAAGGAGGGGCCAGCGAGGCGCGCCGCTGTGAGGCCTGCTGGCCCGCGCCAAGGACGATGGGAGCTGTGGTCGTGGACGGGGGTGGAGAAAAAGAGGGAGCTGCGGCCGGAGAGGGACGCGGTGGAGCTCGAGCAGGAGCAGCCCGCCGTCATCGTCCCGCCCCTGTCGCACGCGCCGTCGTCACGCTCCCGCACCCACCACCGGCGGGAGAGAAGTCGGCGCCACCGCGTCGCGCTTCCCCACCTTCACAGAGTTGCAGAGGAGGCGCTCTGCCACCCGCCGCCGGCCATGGATGCGGCACTGTCCTCGGTGGCCCTCAGCAACGACGACACGGTGCGCTCTGCAGGGGTCCTTTGCTCCTTCGCCGGTGAGGCCGCGAGCGAGATCGGCGATGCGGCCGTGAGGAGCTCCTCCTCTCCCGGCCGGCCTCCCTGGCCCCTCCCTCTCCGCGGATGCGTTTGAGGAGAGAGGAGGTGCAATTTTGCATCTCCTCTCTCCTCAGAGGCAAACTGCCTTCCACCTTTGCCTCCTCTGTTGGAGGAGTTGTATTGCATGAACAGTTGCTGCAGGGGAGACAAAAATGCTTTTGCCTCCTATGTTGGACTCAGTCTAAGCAAAAGACCGGTCAGAGTGATACCCTATACGGGTCAGGTGGCTCACCCCATATTTAAGGCATGGCAGTGTATTACATGATATACAAAAACTTAGGAGTGCCGTACCTATGTTCTTTGTAAGGTTATTGTTCTTTTTTTGAATTGTTTTTATCAAAGTGGCCGAGGGCTTGCTAGTGGACATTTCACAAGAAAGCAAACAAATTAGCACCCAATAATATCCCCAGCCAACATTTCCCAACAAAAAAGGCCAGTCCCTTGAAAAAATAACAATCAAGAATGGGCTCAATTAGGCTAAGGAAAGCTTTGGCTATTTGAGAAATTGTAACAAAAAAAACACGGGCTAGTCACAAATAAATATTTTGTAAGCAAAACAATCGGTCATTAATTCACATGTAAACCAAAAAAAACACTATGGAAATAATGGAATTTCTGTAGTGAATGTAAATGGTTATATACGAAAATGCAAGATGCAATAGAAGTATTGATAATATTTTTGGTCCATTGACCATACATAGAGAATAAAAAGGACAAAATCTAAATAAAATATAACAAGGATAAACTATAGCATAACATGTTTCCTTAAGACTTAACATGGACTTTCTTTGTGTCAAACTTATGCCACTTATCTATATAACATATATAGATGGACCCCATTAAAGATCATTAACTATATTTTTCTCAATGTGCAAACTATCCAAGTCATGTAGGAATCTCACTATACCAAATATCGCATCACCATCCAATAGGACTATCTATTTATGTCTTTCATCGATTTTTTATGACTAATAGCATTCATACATACAATTTATTAGTCTTTGCGTGTACCACGCTACAAAATTTTCATAGTAGACATACACGAGGATCAATCATTTAAGAGTAATTTGTTTCTCTCTACAAAATGAACATGTTTTCATGTATAATGTCGTTTGAAAAAGGATGTCATGCACTCACCTTAGTGTTTCTACTTTCAAATATCACCTTAATTTTTTTTAAAAGAAATTCCCACAATGACGTGCAGGGTATCAACTAGTTTGTAATATGAGGGATGCACCTCAGGAGCTAATTGGTGGAATGCGGAATATATATGTGCTTGCAAAATTGTACTTATATATAGATGGATACTCCATGTAAAATCAGAGTACAAAAATACTCATTTATCAAAATAATGAAATATCATATTTCAGTTTATGTATTAATAGTGTATCCTGCCTATGATATTTACTACAGATGCCTCATTCTCTCCTAATCTATTTTCCTAAAATTTGGCATCCAAGTGAACGTTCAAAATATAAGACCGATCACTCCCCTTTATATTTAAATTTTATACCATGGTCATTGTTATGCCATTCAAAATGCTCCTTATATTTTTCTCAAAAATAAGGTAATAAACTTTATGTAATGTACAATAACTACTGAAATTAAATAGTGTAGACAAATTAACTAGTTATAAGATGTCAACCTAGTTTAACACAGGGAACCATGTTGAACAAAACAAGAGGATGGGTCAGTGGCCTACTACTACTGTAGGGCATGATTGCACACTCTTGCTTGCACACACACCCAAATTTAGCATACCTTATCCTCCTCGTGACCGGTTTCTATCAGCACATTCGTATTGCATTGGGTAGTTTATTTATTGTAGGGTGACCAAATGCCAACAAAGGCGGAGTTGTACTCGGCAGGCGGACCTCATCCCTAGGAGAATGTTTTTGTGGACCCACAAGATTAAGAAGGCTTCTATGTGGGTGAAGTGTTGCTATAGGGCCCTGGCCATCCTCTGAAGAAGGACACACACGCACACACAGGCCAGGCCAGAGCATGTACATGGAAATGGTAAGTGGGTGAAAGAATAATTTGATGGCAACTTTCTGGTGTGGGCAGTTGAAGAACTTTGCAAGTGAATGCCCAACTCGCTGCAAAACAATAAAAAAACAATAGTGCAGTTCTCATCTCCTAAACACTTGCCATGGGAGGTCAGGAGAGGGGCAAGGAGCATAATGGTGATGAGGAGAGGGCACCCTTTTGGTTTAGAAAATACTATGAGTTGTGCTTTTCATGGCTGGAAGATTCTTGGTTTCGTGATGATGGCGAGATATGGCATCTCGGAGCTACCCCTGCTAGCAAGAACAAGAAAAGAGCAGGCACGGATGGCAATGGATAGATCTAGCTAGAGAGAGATGGCAGGTATCAAAATAAAAATAAAATAAAATGATGCACGAAGAGTAACAACACACATACTCCTTGTATAGAAGAAGATAAAATGAGAGATATATTATACTTTTTTTAAAAAAAAAGAGGGATATATTACTAGTACTAGCTAATAATAAGGGCCTGAGTGCTGGTTGAACGTACAGATACAAAATGAGCCAACCATAAAATGTGATTATTAATTACTGGGTACCCTCAGGATATAGATCAGCACAGCCGCATTGTATGCTCCCTCACATGATCTACTGATCTAGTACTCAACACTATATACCAACTGTAGCGCAATATAGTCACAGTTATGCATCATGCATGTTTCACTGCAGGCAGAACCAAATAAAACAAAAAACTCAGGAAGAAGAAAGATTTTTAACCAATGTGTAATCGATCAGGGATACATATACATACACGACTAATCAACTTGTGTGTTATCATGAAGATTTAAAAAGCACGGTACCACGCACGCAAACCTACGTGGTCCGTACGGTGTGCTTTTAACTTAGAACACTGTAAAAAAAAGCTGCTCAATTAAAACATATTCTACAGGCACAACATTGTCACATGATTAACAGCTTGCTCCAATGGATTACACGATCAGAAATAATGGTAGATCGATTTGGCGAAGAGAAGCTGTAAATCACCGGTTCACCACCCTTAATAATCTGTATATCCTGCTGTGTTAGCCCCCAAGTCGATCGCCACACACATGAACAACACCAAGAACCGAGAGAGAGAGAGAGAGAAAATAGAAACCAAACAAGAGAGATCAAACGCCATATGTGAACACTAATAATCACCTCCACCTCTTATTAACTCCGATCCTTGTCTCTATCCCTATCTTCACATGCTGACAACGGCGCGTGCATGCGCCATGCATGGCGCGCCGCCTTACCAAGGGCCGCCGCCGCCATTGCTGCTGCCATTCCCCATGATGCTATTGCTCCAGAATCCAGGGGTCTCGTGGCCGCCGGTGACGCCGCTGGCCCCGCTGCCGTCGCCTGCTTGATCTTTGCTGTGCTCGTACTGATCGGCTCCATTGCTGTTTGCGCCCCCACCAGCTGCGCTCACCGCCGGCTTCAGGTCCTCGAAGGGGAAGAGCAACCTGCCCGCCGCGCTCTCCTGCACTCCTAGCCCGGCGCTGTAACCCCCGGCGCCGCCCGTGCCGTGCGTGTCCAGCGAGAACCCGAGCACGCTCTGGGACTGCGGCGGCGGGGGCATGCGGAAGTCGCCGAGAGCGAATCCCGCGGCCGCGTACTCGGCCGGCATCCCTAGCTGAACATGCTGCAGCGGCACGTAGCAGCCGGTGCTCCTCAGCAGCTCCATCGCCGAGAACGCGCCGACGCCCCTGCCGGCGGCGCCGTTGCCCGCCATGGTCGACCCGGGGTTGCACACGCTGCTGCTCTCCAGGCTCGGGAACGCCGAGAACTCCGGCGCGTGCAGGCCGCGGCCGTTGTGGTGCGGGAACGCCAGGTTGAGGTCGTGAGCGCCCTCGTGCATCAGCTTGGGGTGCTTGTTGGCCGCGAGCCCCACGGGCATCGTGCCGGACACCGCCGCGGAGGTGGAGGCGGCGGCCGTGGCCGCGGACGACACGGCCGAGGACGAGCGCTTGTTCTTCCTGGAGCCGCCGCCCACGGGGACGTTGCGGAGTGAGCCGCCCTCGGTCCAGTAGCGGCGGCACGTCTTGCAGAAGTAGCGCGGCTGCTGCAGGCTGTAGTTGTTGTAGTAGCAGAACTTGGTGTTGGTGGAGTTGCACCGCGGGCAGTTGAGCGCCTTCTCCTTCTGCGGCCGCGCCCGCCGCTCCGTGCCGGCGCCAGCAGCCCCCGCGGCCGCGCCAGCGACAGGCGCTGGAGCGGCTGCTGCCGGAGCGCCAGGAGCTCTCTGGGCGGCGGCGGGTGCCGCCGAGGGTGCAGCGGCCGGCGGGGGATTCGGGTTCTGGTTAGGATTTGTGTTTCCAGCCATGAGCATCTCCTCCATGGGCTTCCCAAGCCCTAGCCCCTGGTGATGGACACATATTGCTCATCATTAGATGTTACTACTACAAGCTTGTAATTAAGCCTGAACAATGTTAACAATAAGCTAACAAACAACAACTCCTATCAAGCAAGAACATGTAGTATGGGAGAATGAAGAGAAGGATATAGCACATATAGAGGGGGGGGGGGTCTAGGAGTTGAGGTCTGGGGATCCTTAATTATGGTGCAGTGCAACAAAGAACCAAGCAAATGGATACAAAGTGTGATTAAAGAGAAGGGGAGAAAAGGCAAAACAAAAGGTAAAAAAAAGCAAGGAAAAGATGAGAGAGAGAGAGAGAAGCACAGCACCGCACAAAACTCAACTTTGTTTGTGCTCTTGTAGGGTTGCGTTTGTGTCGTTGCACTGCTACTTACTCCATCACCCAAGACATGGCTGCTCTTTTGATGCAAGGCCGTCGGAAGAGAGAGAGAGGGTAAAGCTATATGAGAGAAAAAAGAGGATAAAAAGGATGAGAGCTTGGAAAGGGGGATAAGATGGAAAGAAAGAGAGGAACAAAGGAAAAGAAAGGCGGTGCGTGTGTGCTCCTTTCAAGGATTAAAAGGGGAGACAAGCAGGGAGAATTGGCCCCCAAGGCCCTCAGCTCGAAGCCAATGGAGAAGAGACGGCACGCGCACAGAGAGGAGATGACGATACACGCATAGATCTACACAAAGAATAAAAGCTTCGCCATGGCGGTTTCCAAGAAGAACAAAGCCTGCCGGCGCGGCGAGATGGATCATCATACCCACCACATACTACTCTCCTATAAGAAAGCAAAGCTCCGTGACCATGGCATCAAGAGGATCGGAAGAACACCGACCAAGAACAAGACGCCAAGATCCATCCCGGGCTGGTGAGAGATCTCGTACGCCCGGCCCCAACTCGAGTTAGCTAATACAGCCGATTATTCGATCGAGATGATTTTTGCTTAATTACCTGGTGCCACTGCGCCGCATCCATGCATGCAAGGATCCCAATTGCGCTCCTCGCCAGCGATTCTTCCGCGTGATGAACAAGGGCCGAGGGAGACGAGAGCTCGGGAGGAGGGGGACGAGGAGGAGGAGCCTACTGGATGGGACGGGCGAGGGAGGAGGATGGCCGAATGGAATTGCTACTCCCCCCTTCTCTAGTCTCCTCCTTCATATGTCATGAGATAGTGGGATTCTTTTTGCCAATTTTTTTATGCCATAGCTGGCTGAGCGAAGGGGCGAGGAAGAGCGAGAGAAATTGGTGCCCTGGCAGTTCTGGAAATGTGTCAAAATTCTTTCCTGTAGGCCTTGGAGTGTGTCTTGGGTTTGCGAGTTTTGGGCAGGTCCGGAGAGGATGGGAGAAAAAAAAAACAGTCGGTGATAGCAGTCAACACAGAGAGAGGCAGCGGCGCAACCCTGAGAGGCTGAGAATGATGGTCCGTGGGGCCACGCACGTGCGTAGGACACCGTGCCACGTGCCGGCAACTAACCGGGGTGTTTTTAGCGCACAACACACACCCCGTTCGTTTGGCTTATGAGACCCCAACCAAAAGTACTTTTCTTTCAGAACAAATCAGCCATCAGCAACTAGCCAGCAGTACTTTTATCTCAGAACAAATCAGCACCAACCCTAGCCACCAGCCAAACGAACAGGGTGACATTCTGAACTCAAGAACCCTGGCCTCTTGCACTGGGTTGATGACGATCAACACTCTAGTAATTTGTTTGTTGAAATAAAATGCAACTTGCATTGGTAATTTCTTATCGCAATCATAATATTTTTGTTAGTAAATCTCATTTACTTCATCACGCAAACATTTACAAATTTTCAATTGCATCTATATACGTCCCGACAAGAGCACAGTAAGGAATACGGAGTATGTATTGCGCATTTTGTCTTCAGTCTCACTAGTGGATGAAGAAGGCGCAATGATAAACCCTGAATATATCTTAGGGTCCGATTGACAGAGCTCCAAGACTTATTTCAAGAGCAGCTCTATCAAACAATTTTAGGTTGATTTCTTAAAATGATTTCCTGACATAAACTCTAAGAGCTGAAAGGACTAGTTTCTCTTAATGCATAGAATCACTTTACCCTTAATTTACCCTTGTTAACGACATCTAGGCAAAGAATTAGTTTTCTGATGAATCCATGGATTCGGTAATGCAGTGTCTATTATTTAATCCATGTATTTTTTTTAGAAAAAAATTAAGGTGGACCAGGTTAATGTTTGGAACTTGACATGCATGATGTCAAAGTTCAAACAACGGCGAAGATTGATTGGTAGGAGCCTCGCGACGATGCTAGCTTGAGAAACAGGGTGAAGTTTGATGATTGGTCCACCATGCAAATATTCAGCACAGACGCACAAAGTCGCAGAGCACTCAACTCTAGCTCATTTAATTTAATTTAATTCGGTGAGCTTGTATGAATCCATGGATTCGGTAATGCAGTGTCTATTATTTAATCCATGTTTTTTTAGAAAAATTAAGGTGAACCAGTTTAATGTTTGGAACTTGACATGATGTCAAAGTTCAAATGGTGAAGATTGAGAGCCTGTTTGGCAGGGTTCCGGCTCCACAAAAAACGGCTCTTACGTCCTTCAACTTGAAAATTTTGCTCAAAAAAACAGTGGCATTTTCTCGATGCGTCCCCGGCTATCGCCGAGCAACACACTAGGAGGCTATGGTGTCTTGCATTGCATGTTACAGCAGAGGAGACGCCACGTACTACGCCTAGGTACCATCGGATTAGGATTAGCTGCGGGCGGTGTACCCGTCGAGCAGCCCTATCTAGGGCGCGGCTCAGTGGCTTGGTGGGGCTCGCGACAGCAGTGGGGGTGAACCGGATCGGAGGACAACCATGGCAGACACGAGTGTTGCAGAGCAGATGGAGCGTGTGTGAACGAGGTGGAAGAGTGCAACAGAAGCTAGAGTGAGGGGTTTAGAGTGCTGTGGAGGTCAACATTGCAAAGATTTTTTTTTTCTGCATCCAAGGGTTTCTTCAAATGGAAGACAAATGTAGTGCAAGTTACTAGTGTAATACGGCGAGGTACGCGATACGGACGGAGTACGGATCTGTACACACGCCTTTTGCTTGCATTCGCTGGTCGTAGTCTTCACACGTACACCAGCACCGCCGCCCCGGGCCGAGCATCAGCACCTGGTCCGATCCGTGCCCCCCCGGCCGGTTTCATTCCTCTACTCTACGCGCTGACCCCCGTGATTATAAGCGTCAAAAAGGCCTCGCGAGAACCCCGCGCGCGGCTACAGCACCAGGGTGGTGGTGGTGGTGTGGAACGCGCGAGCGAATGAGCAGCGATGGTGAGGGGGAAGGCTCGTAGTGGAGCGGAGGGCCCGCGGCGGGCGGCAACTCCCCGACCCAACACCCCAACCAACGGCGGAGGCGGAGAGAGATCGCACTCACCCTGTCAGCCACCGGGGAGGGAGGGCCTACCCAACAGCGGGGGCGTGCATGGCGTTGCCGAATGCCCCGGCGCGGCGCGGGTCCCTCCGCCGCCGACAGGCCCTAAAGCGACCGCGCACGCCTGCGGGCTGCGTGGCCGCCCACCCCGCTCGCTCGCTCGCTAGTGCGGATGGGGTCGGACTTGGAGGTGGGAGCCGCAGCCGGCCTCCTGCTGCTGCTGCTGCACCGCGCGCGCCTCCTGGCCGCGGAACGAGTGCGGGTGGGGCTCATGATGGCCACGTACCATTATTGTCAGGGCCGGGGGCTGCCAGCGGCGATCCATCGATGCAAATTCCCTCGCCGGGTCCCCATTCACCTACAACTGCATCTGCATGCAATCGCCGCTTGCTGCCCGCGCGCCTCTATCTCCCTGTGTCCTCCTACCCCATCAACTGTAGCTTGCCCGGCCTCGGTCGGTCTCCTCCGTCGTCCTCAGACTGTCTCCAGCAGGGTGTCTGTTTCCAGATGCAGCACGGGAGTCTCCTCCGTCGTCCTCCGTCGTCCGGGGGAAAAGACGATATGACACGAGCTGGAAGCAGAGAAGCAGCTGGGTAAAGACAAGTGATCGAAAAGAAACCTAGCTACTATACCTTTGCCACGCATTACAAGAGTTCTCCGTTCGGTTCCCACCCCCCTTTTATCCATCCATCTCTTTTCGCTGTCTTTTCTGCGCGCGCGCGCGAGCTCGATCCATCGAGCGGTTCCCCTTTCGCCTGCTCGATCGCCGCTCTCAGTTGTCAGCGACGCGAAAAGCGGGTGACGATATAATCACCGGCACCCCATTGTTAATAATCTCGTCAGTCATCTAAACCCAACCCCTGCTTTTGTCAAAAGCCGAACGCAAGGCGAGAAGAAACCCGCTTTTGGTTTTTCGCAGGTAGGTTGTTCTCTCTCATAGTGAGATCGGTCTGCGTCTGCCTGCTCATCAGTGCAGCGCGTAGGAGTCGCAAAGCCGGTGACTGGTCTGAAGGGAATAAAGCTGCCGGCCGGCGATTACGCGGCTGCTTTGGTGAGAGGATAATTTAAAGCTACTAGGTTTAAGTTTACCACCCCTCCGGTCCTAGCTTAATGATGACTCGCGCCGTTTCATCTACGGGGGCGCGGGGGACGGTAGTTATCCTTTTGGAGTAGGTTAAGCCCGAGATCGACTAGCTGATGATGTTAGGTCGAATGCTTATGTTATCGTTTAACCATTCGCCACTTTTTTGCTTCGTCGAAAATTCCTCTTGCTACACTACATACGTAGGAGTATACGTGGCCGGAAGGAATATCGGCGGTTCCGAATCGAAATGCGATCGAATAACTTTTTTTTTCCTCGCCGGCCGGGTTTGTTTTTTATTAGCGTTTCCGCGCACAAGTCGCACCGCAAAAGATTGCCTCGCCCATCTTGTCACGGCCGCAGGTGATCGGGCCATCATTGCGTTTGGGGGCGGTGAAAACGCACGTCCACCTTCCGGCCTGAATGGATCCCAGGTGTATGCATAGATCACCTTCTAACACCTGAGAATCTTGTATGCATGAAGTACCAAATGAAGTCTATTTACAAAATCTTTTCACAGATGAGTGCAATTTTACGCGACGAATCTAATGAGCCTAATTAATTCATGATTTACTATAGTAATGCTACAGTAATCATACTCTAATTATGCGGTCAAAAGCCTCATTAGATTTGTCTCGCGATTTAACCCGGGAGTTGTGAAGGTAGTTTTGTAAACTGACTTTATTTAATACCCTTAATTAACGGTCAAAGGAGGTGTTAGAAACTAACACGGGATCCATTCAGGCCCTTCATATCGTACGCACACGGCACACCTGAGGCGACCCATACCCTGCGGCCTCTGCCTCTGTGGAAAGCGGAAGGGTCATCACTCATCAGCAGGGCACACAGCGGCAAACGAGCGAGCCAGCAGCAACCGACAAAGCCGACGAACTTTCCTGCCCACCACATACTACGGCGAGAGATGGTGGTATGGTCTCATCTTGCCCTTGGTAGCGACGACGACTTAGCCGCTGGGCGGGCATGCCGCGCGCTTAATTTATGACCGCGCGACAACGCCTGGCATTGGCATTGGCAACAAGGCTGCGCAAAGAAAGCCAAGCCATGGCAGGGGAGAAGGGATCGCAGCATGGCGCATCCGGCGGCCGGTAGGGCATGCACTGACTTCCACCACAATGCCGGGGCAGATGATGGGTCATCGGAGAACCGGAGGCCGGAGCGGCGGCTACCTGCTGCTGCCGCCATCCTTTACGAATTGAATGAAGCTCGCTGGCTGCCAATGCCACGCCGAAAAGCTACTGCCTCTTTTTTATGTGTCTGGCGTGGTACACACAGCCAGCCGTAGTAGGACGGCTTTCAAGTAGGGTCTGTAGCGTCGGCGTCCGGCTTGGCTATCATCGCGCCGCGACGCAACGGCGCCTAGTGGGCTGGTGGTACGACCGACTCCGATCCTCGTCCACCCACAGCGGCGTGCATGCATGCGTGGTACTGTGCGTTCAGGCCGAGTGCATGTGAAGCACACCACGCCGGGGCACACTACCGGTCGCATGGTTTTGTGGTGACGCAGGGGGCAGGCTGCACAACAGTACGCGCAGCCGGAGATGACTACCCACTGCTATAAAAACAGGGTTTTAGTACTGGGTTCAAACTCTCATCAGTACAGGTTTAATGTGAAACCCATATTAGTACGGACATTTTTCGACCCGGTACTAATGTGTTTGTACCGTCGTCGTCCCTCACCCTCTCCCTCCCGCCCGTCTCAGTTTTCTCCTTTTTATTCTCTTTATTTCTTCTTTCTTTTTTTTATTTCTTTCTCAATCAACATGCATCAACAAGCACAAGATGTAATGGTATATATTCACGTCTTACTTCTATCCTTTCTAATGCTAGCTTCACAGCATTTTCTATTACGAGTGGTGTCTTTTCTTTTGTCGCCCACTCATTTTGGTATGCACTCATCTTGATGAGCCTGCTTGGTTCGATTCCAACTTTTACCAAACCAAAATGAGAGTATATGTATGCCAAAACTAGGGTAAGAGTAAGAAATTCAAGCATCACTTGGTTTAGTGCCAAATGTGACAACCTATATACGTTTTCCGTTATGACATTTCCTTTGAGAAGAGAAACCTACACAAGCTAGAAATGCAGCGTCACATCACATCCTACGAGTAAATGGGATAGAAACCTCATGGCGTGTCGCTATAAGTTTCATTCCCTCGAAAAAACCTATGTTGTGACGTTTGTGTATTTTTCATAAAGACGATCTAAAACTCAGCCAATATAAAGAATCTATGCAGCCTTTTTAAACTAAGAGAAATACTCCCTCATCCCCATAAATAACTGCGTTACTAGAGTTCAAAATTTGCTTCAAAATAAGTGCACATCTAGAAATGGACCACCAAATAACTTAAGTTGTATTTTCTACTTTCTCTACCCCAAATTGCACTGATTACGTCTTTATACATAGAGTGAGAGGTATATATGTAATTTCTCTCTCACATTGATCTCTTCATCCAAACTATAGAAGTGCACTTATTTTTGGGACGAAAAGAGTATACACCTAGCTCAAGTGCCCACTTTTTTCTTTTCTTTTTCTTTTTTTGAGTAGAGCTCAAGTGCCCACTTTTGATCAGAAACGAAACCGCAGTTACTCACAAATTTTCCTTCTCCCAATCTATTATCTTAATACTTGAGTGTTAAAAGAAGCCACCACATTCGCCAAGAGGGTCTAGAAATTCTCACGTTAATCTAAAAAAGAGAAGGATGTGGACCATTGGATTTTATGAAGATCTAACGATCTATAATAAAAACTATTTTTTCGGAATGAAAAAAGTCACTTGACCAATTTTTGGTACGTCACCTGCCTTAATCGTGTCCAAACCGGACTCTATACCACAACCAGACTTTATATCCTCGAGAAAAACAAGGCAAGAAATTATAATTCCGTACTCCCTCCTTGAGTATGTTGGAAAAAATATATAAAAACTAAACTCGTGATGTAAACCATAGGGTGTTCAGTGCAAGGTATTACCAGCTTCCTTTCTTATATCAAAGAAAGTATTTTATTGTATCTTTTGTTGCATATTGCCAACCAAATCGAGGACCAGGCCAAAAACATCCAAGATAATTGCATATGATAGCATCATTTGATAAAAATCTGTTGCATTTATAGTAATAATATATTTATTTTGATTGCACGTCAATAGTTTAACTATATGGTGCAGTTCAATTTAAAATTTAAAGACATATCCAACAGTGCCCCGTCTAAACTTTGCTATTTTTGTGTCTACTTGCACAAAATATATATATATAGGCTTATCCCTAGCGGGATAGAGGATTTAGTTTGTGCTCAAGTTTGAGTCAAACGCGTGAATGGAAGCGTGTACCGCTGCAGATTTGTATTCCATCTATAAGTGATGCCACTATGACTCCATAGACTTTTACAGTGCGAACAATTTTATTTGACATTTTATATATATCAACGATGTTACTTATCTCTGGATATTTCCTCATAGCGAGCTCTTCATACAAACACAAATATTTGAGGGGCGAATGAAAGGGGAAGGGGTAGAAAATGGAGAGAGAGAGAGAGAGAGAGAGAGAGAGAGAGAGAGAGAGAGAGAGAGAGAGAGAGAGAAGGGAGGATGTGTAGGGCGGTGAAAAAAAGGGACGGATGTAGATAAGATATAGAATGGCTATGGTTTGTAGATGGATTGTACCACGACCGATGGTGAAACTGATTCCAATTTTCTTGGTAAGTTTGTGGATGGAATTGACGGCGGTGTACATTTTCACCACTGGTTTCAACATCCATTATGCCTAGCTACTCAAGAACTGGTGGTGAAACCGTACCACCAACGGTTTGCAATTTTAGCCTACACAATAAATGCTAAACAACATCACCTATCATTTAGCTATTTATTTGGGATAAACAACAATTTAAATGAATTAAGTGATCATTAGATAGTAAATAATTGTTTAAACGACTAGCCATTGGGTAGAGTTTGAATGATGTGTAAATGAAGTAAATAGTAGTGTAGATGAACACTGATGGTTTGGATCAATCACAATTGATGACCCATTCATGTAACCTTTTTTATAGTAGTGATCAACAATCATCATCATAGCTAGCTCCATTGAAACACTTATACATTGAGAAAGGAGCACCTCAACCAGCAGAAAAAAATTCTGTGCGACGAGAGAGCAAGAGCGGACGGACTATGCATGCATTAGTGTATTGTTGTTTGCTACCAACCTTTTGCTACCACTAATGATTAGGGCTAGGCTAACATCTGTAACTAGACTAATGAGAAAAAAATACAACCAACATGTCTATCCTCTAGCTCAAAACTCACTGATTCATTGTAGATGTTGCTTGCTATCGGGCGACAGGGCACTAGCAGGAGATAGAGAGGGAGCATAGTGGACGGTATATGGTGGAGCAACTTGAGGACCGCAACAGCAACCACAAGGAGACAATTCCTAAATAGGCATATTAAATAGCGAAGGAAATCAAGCAGCAATTCCAAACTAAATGTATTAAATAGTGACGAAAATTGATGTTTATCATGTGCACCATGGCATGATGCATGTAATATCCAACATGAGGGAACAACAATCACAATCAAAGATGTGCCTTTGTTGATCAAAACATAGGGGACAACACACCTTAAGAGCAGAAGCACGAGAGAGGGTGATGAGAACAAAGACTACGAATATAGCTTGGTGGCCACAACAATGTATTTGGTGACCCAAGGGTAGAGTTTATAATGCAACAACCACAAGACAAAATGGGATCATGTATGCGGCTGTAGCAATCGGTGATTGGAGAACAAATAGCAGATACGAGATTTGGATATAATAACAACTAGAAAGGTCAAACTCAAAATTCAATTTTAATTATTACTTTTGCAGTAAATACAAGGATTCAATGTAGTTGTAGCAAATTATTTTTAAAAAAAATGTACTTCACAAATAAAAATATAATCATGTGAAAAATATAAAAATATTTATGTTACCTCGGTAAATAATAACAAAAATATGTTTATATCTAAGATATTATCTTCTCTATTCAAGTCATGTTTAAAAAATATGCTAATGCAACATGCCAACAACGCCCAGTGTACGAGAGGATCGGAGCCAGCGACTAGCACCACCGCCAAGTATGACGAGCTCGCTGGGAGGTTATGCACCGAGACTCTACACAAGGTCAACGCCTGAGTCAGACTCAAAAGCCGCGAAATCAGAGAGGCGGAGTTCCCCCGACAAAAGTAGGGGAGAAAGAGGCATTGTCGGGGTAGAGAGAGAGAGAGAGATAGATAGATAGATAGATAGATAGAGAGAGAGAGAGAGAGAGAGAGAGAGAGCAAGGTCACCTATGCTAGCAACTGGCACCACCGCTAAGTACGATGAGCTCGCCTAGAGGAGTTGGATCCACGCTGAGAGGTGGAGCATCGAGACTCTACACAAGGTCAACACCTTAGTCGGACTCAGAAGTTGTGGAATCAGAGAAGCAGAGTTCACACAACAAAAGTAGTGAAGAAAGAGATGTGGGGGGCTGTGCTACTGCTGCATGAGCCAATCCCTAGCTAGATGGAGAGGAACCTTCAAGATCACTTATGGCAGCAGCAGGCATCACCACCAGGTACGACAAGCTCACCGAGAGGAGTTGAATCCACGTGTTGGGAGGTGAGGCACTGAGACTCTACACAAGGTCAACATCTGAGTCAGACTCAGAAGATGCGGAATCAGAGAGACAAAGTTCGCTCGACAATAGTAGAGGAGAAAACTAGAGACGTTGTCAGGTGGAGAGAGAGAGGGGGGGGGATTCGCGGAGGAACCATGCGAGAGAGGGTGCTCTACGATTTCAATCCAATACAGAGTTGCACAGCTTGCAATGCATGCGATGCATGGTGCGGTGAAGCGCCGAATGACATTTGTTGTTGGGTTTCCATCCACCAATCCAAGAGCACCCAAACAAAAAAAATTTAGGTATATCAATACCACTTTTGATTTCGGAGCACCAATATCAATATCTAAACGGGGTGTCAATGATTTCAAAAGGATGAATAACAATCATAAGGATAAAAAAATATACCACGCTAACATAGTATTTTAAATATTATAATTTATCAAATCTAGCCACGCGGGATAACTTGCTAGTTATCATCAATGATAACCACTCGAGAACAAAAAAAAAACCATCAATGGCTTCTTTTTGCCGTTTTGCCTCTAGCACCAAGCCGCCTTTATCTCTCGGTCACGTCAATTAATGAGCCCTGGCCTTTTCCTCAACCAGGAATGCGGTGGTCTTGCCATATCCGGTGTGCCTGAAAGACTTGAGGCTTTGTAGCCTAGCGCACGCCCTAGTCGTCAGCCTATTTACAGGCGGCGGCGTTTTCTCGTGGGGCGATCGACGACGTGTGGTTGGCTCGCTCGCTCGCTTCCTTGTTTGTGCGCTTTGTTAGGTCGGGAGAGCGAGGAGACGGTGGGGAATGGACCACAACACCACAGGACCAGGTTAGCCGCTGTGCTTGGCCACCGCCCTTTCCACCTTTGTGATTGAAAACGTCCAAACGCATAGATTTCGCTTGAAAATGTCCTTTCGACCGGGTTTTGTCACTGGTCGCGGTCGGTGTTCATGCTTGGTGCATCTCCTATTCTCCTCCTGGTGTATTTCTCGCCGGTTCGGCAATATACTATAGCCCGAGAGTTGCGTACGTTCCTGAACAGGGTAAAGAGCACAGCAGAGCCCAACGTGCAGACCGGTTTCTCTTGCAGGTAAACGTCTCCGGAAAACGCTGAAATCAACGTAGAGTGACTGACTAGTCAGATGCCGAGGTGTCGTCCTGAGGATCGGGCAGCGTCTGCGTCTCGGTTTCGATTTCTTTTCACCACCCCCGGCCCGGTCGTTCACGGCGATTTTTCACCGCGGTAGACGGGCGGATCGGGCGACGAAATCCGGGGAGGGGGAGGGGACCCAGGTGTTGTCTAATCCCGTGGCACCTCGACGTGGGCTGCACGCCTCCACCTCCACCACCTCTCCGCCGTAGTGGATTCTCGCATCACCACCCCGGATCCCTCCCTGCCGCGCGCGCACCCCCCCAGCTAGCGCTTTCGCATCAGGCACAGAGGCAGGCCAACTGCCACTTTCTCCTCCGTTTTTTTTAAAATTAAACCCTCCTCATCGCCATACGCCATCCATCCCTGCACACTCACTTCACTGCTGCATGTTACGTCAGTGCTTTGTATATACAGGTGCTCTCTACGATTGTTCGTGTCATCGTTGGCAGCTTCCTCTTCGTTTTTCCTCCTTGCTGTCTGGAGTTTGTGTCCTCTTGCTGCTTGGGGGCATACTGCAAGGTTATATGTGATCTGATCATGGCGAGCTGAAAAACTTGTGCAAGTGGGGGAATGAAGGGTACAGCGAGAGGACAGGGAGTGGTTGCTTTATCCTGGCTGGGGAAAATAGTGGTTGGTCAAGCGTGACCGTCGGCGGCCGAGAGCGAGGTCAAGCAGGTCTCAACAAAAAAGTCAATCGTTTTCAGACAAAATTTCTTTAGTGCGTTGCGATTCAAAACTTGAGATACAGTGATACACATGTTTATAGACAAACAAAGGGAACGGCATGAATAAACTAGACCACTAGAGGCGGATCGAATCTTAACTCTCATATCTCATGGGCTGACTGTTGACGACGGCTAGCAGCTGGAGGAACAAAGATATGTCCAAAGGTCAAAAGTGAGCTCCAGCGAGACGATCGAGCAGCTAGCGGACGATCGTCGATGCCTGAAAATATTCAGCGAATCACTCGGACAAGAACTTGTCAGGATTGTAGACGAACATTGACAGCACACAGGAGTTGCTGTGCTCGCCGTGCATGCCAAAGGACAAAGGTCCAAGCGGCGGCTCGTCAAACATGAGCAGAAAAAAAAAGGTGACGGGTGACCGCAAATAGCTTCGGCAACAGAGGACCGAGCAAACACATGGCGATCGTGCTGACCGTGGAAATATGGCCGAAACACTGTCGCGACACTGTTCCAAAAGCTTTTGGCTGAACCTATGTGCTTTGGACTGCGCGCCACGCACAAAGCAAAAACCGGTCGAAAAAGGGTTTTTGCGATCATAGTCCTATACTTAATTACCGTTCTAAAAGACGTTGGGTTCAAAAGGCATGGACGATGCGTCCTTTTCGTTCATCTTTGTCCGGAACAAGTCCTTTGAACTCTCTGAAAGCATTCTTCCATACCTGAAGCGCTTTTAATTTCTAAAGCGCAAGGCGACACCAAAAAACCCTGCCATGGAATGTAGTACGGAAGCAAGTGCTGCCAAATCTCGTGAACTTTCGTAGCACAAAAACTCCAAAAAAGCTAAGCTTCGTTCCCTGCTGCCTGCAGTGGCGTGGTTGCCAGGGAAGTTATTTGGTAGTTTGAGCAAAAGACTCATTACTGGCTTTCTTTTTATGATTTGATCCGCCTTTGAAACTCGCTAGCGCAATTTGGCGCGTCACGCATTCCACTTTGTAAAGCTACTACTAGGGATAGAGAACCTGAGGTGATGAGCAAAGCTACCATAGCTTCAAGAATACGTTACGCTGCATCGCCTACTTTTGGTCGGGACAAAAAGATGGAAACAGACTCACACAGCCAAAAAGCCATTGCGGTCTCGTCTACACAATGTAAATTATTTATATTCAGAGGTAGACAGCTTTTCAGATATTACTGCGGCTGATCTTTTAAAAAAAATGATGTTACTGCGGTTGCGAGAGGAGGACACGGTAAAATCCCAGCGAATGGAAGTCTTTCTAACCGCATCAGGTATAATATTCGTCGGAGAGTTTTTACGGTGTGCTGTCCCACCAGCTGTTGATTAAAGATCAAAGAAACATTGCACCAGTGAAATATAGACAAGTAGTAGTAGATGTCAAAGGAAGATTTTTTTTCTTGACATATTGCAAGTATACGCAGCTTCCTTTTGGATTCCCCTACCTATGAAAGCAAAGCTGCTCCGATTTTTTAACCTTAACCGTTGGTGGAGCTGCAAGAAATTTGGCCGAACTGACGAGAGACGACAGGCGCTACGTCTAACACGAGTCTCCGACTGTCACCTTCATCTCCTCCTCAGTCCTCACCATCTCCACTTTCATGTTATTTTATAGTTATTACTTAATTAGTCCCGGCGAGCATCTGAAAGGAATGACACGGCCGGGCCGGCGTGCGCCGGGGCTAGCTCGAGCTGGGTCAAATCAAATCGCCCTCGCGTATCTGCCTCACCTAACACGCATACCCAGTGGCGTAATCCATCATTACAAGCACTCATAACCTCTCTTCTAATCAGCTCGATCGATCGGTCTCTTGACGACATGCATGTGAACAGAATGAACAGGCATAATAATCCTGATGAGAGTAGCTGCTCCCTGCTGATATGATCCTGTGGATGCAGTTACACCAACTTGTGATTTGACGCGCGACGTTCCCAGGGACAGCCAACATGTAGTAGCTAAGCATTATGCACTGCACACATGTGATCAGGTGATGGTGTTACAACTAGCAAAGCTTCTTGTTATCGAGTAATTGGAAAGGTTTAGTTGTCCAAAAGAGCATGTGGCCGGAATGCATGTATGAAGCTGCCACACATCAGATACTTTAGGGTTCATGATTTTTCCTCCTCTTCCTTGTAAAGCTGTTGCTGACGGACAAAATAATTCCAACTTCTCGTGTTTGCGAAGGCGCAGCCAAACAGGAAAAACCCAAACGAGCCATCACTGTCGCCCCGGGTGTATCCATCAACCCCAAATCTCAGTGGAGAGTGGGGCCCAAACCAGGAGGCAGCTACCTTGTCTCGTCGTCGTCCTACTACTGCTTGCAGTGTGAAATGAATGACCATGGCACTGTTCGCTTGGCTTATCAGCCACCAGCCAGCAGTACTTTTCTCTCAGAACAAATCAGGCACCAGCAACCAGCCAACAGTACTTTTCTCTCAGAACAAACCAGCTATCAGCCACCAACCAAACGAACAGGTTGCATGCTGCTGACAAAACAAAATTTAGAGCCCATTAAAAAGTTTATACACGCTGTCCATGCTTAAGCTAGCTATTAGTAGGCAGAGACGTACGCTCAAAGCATGTGTGTGTATAGTATAAGACGGGCCAGACCGACCAGCAAACAATACAATGGGACGTATGTCCCATGCATGCAATTATTATATTTATTTTACAGATAAAATAAAACAAAATGATATTTTGGACTACATGAAGAGGACTAGGGTCGTTCTTTTGGTTGAAAAGGAATAATGAAGTTGCAAATAAATAGTGCTGAAATAGTATTTTTTTGTGAGGGAAGATTTGATGGATGTGACAGGTGAATAGTGCTTTTCACTGTTCCATTCTAAGTAAAAGAACATGGCCTAAATAAGTGTACATGCTGCAGTTGTCTTCCTTCTTCCACAGCGGCAAAGTGAAGCATGACCTGAAGAGGTCAAGGCTGATGTTGACATGATTTCGGTAGGTCCAAGACTCTCAGAAAACCTCCCAACTCCAAACGCGGCAGAGGGGTGGGGCCCCATGCAAGCAAAGCTTTGTTACACTGTCCACAGATCCCATCTCTCAAGTCAAGGGCCCTGAATGGATGTGTAACCGCAGGCCATCCGCCCAAAACCAAATCCAATCCGGCTGGCAGTGGCAGGTTAGATCCAAAGAACCTAGAGGGCCCTAGTTTAACAGTGCCTGCTCGATCTTAACACACATAAATAGTATCATATAATTCATCAAAGGCGTCAACCATGTAAGCCCTGTGTTTGGAACAGGGAAACCACACATGATGATGATTCGTGCAACAAAATACACTGGCTACAACACATCAAGAGTACGGACAAAGCTGTTAGCATCCTTCATGTGCCATTGCCAAGGTGGTCTAGGTTTTTTGGAGTTGGTTGGGTGGAGGACCATCGTCTTCTGCCTCTCGGTTGACTTTGCGGCAGATTATTGAGACGTGGACAAGTCGGGAGGACGACCTTAAGGTCGCTGGGGGTGCTCAACAAGTCAAGCGTGTGGTGGTCGTCCTCTGTTGAAATGTGACTGGCAGCTCGCCTAACAGAAAGTCAAGGAGCCCAAATGCTCCCGGACGTTAAGGACGATTGCAAAAAGACACCAGAGACATGGCGTATGCGGTGGACGGCCATATAGAAGCTCGAAGGGAGAAAGACCCACGACCTACAGCGCCTGTCAGAATGATTGTGAATTTTGTCGGTGGGCTTGCATCCATGATTCAGACCATGTGTCCTACCTGATAGTGAAGTTACTCTTTTACGATAGCTTTACTTTATATCGTTTCCAAAGTCCAGTGGAATTTAGCCTAACTGTTCGAGAAAAATACTTCAATACTCCTTGTTGGCAAAGGATAATTGTAGGATGACTGTGTAGGGAACAATGTTAAGTAAAGATCATTCCGTAGGGATTAGACGCTACGAGGGCTGATGGAAAAGGCGTCAACAATTTTGCTCGGCTCTGAGTGAAAATGGACCACTTCTGCGCGAATCCGATTTCAGCCCACAAGTTAAAGATCAAACGGAAGTAGTTTAGAGCCTGTGATTAACCTAGGCCGGGCTTTTAGGCCATGGTCGTCATAAAAGTCGGCCTCTGCGGCGGCCCACGGTAGCAGAGAATTAATTTCCGGAAGGGCCCTTTCAATTCATTTCGGTGGGCTTACCAACCAGCCCAGTCTGTTTGCAAGATTAGAAATTTTTATTTAATAATATTTTTTACGATTTTACAAAAATATGCTCTCGAATGGAAAAAATTCAAAACTACCTTATTGTTGCCTAGTCAAACGGCGGTACCTTAGCTACCGCGGTTTGATCCGCACGGTGCTACAGTGCACCTACCGTCAATTGAAACAGGGTAGGGTATTGTTCCCACGTCGCACATACTGTAGCACTCCTACCACTGTTTCAAACGGCGGTAGGGATCAGTCCGTTTTTAAAAAATCATAAGTTTTTTATTAATTTGAATGAAGATAAACTTTATATGAAAATTGTAATTTTTATCGAGATCTACAACTTTATAGTTCAATTTTTTTTTATTTGAATCATTTTTCATTTAAACATGTAGGGCTCTCCCAACCTAGAGCTCCCCACAATCAGAGCCAAGAGCTTAGTGAAATACAACATGAAACCGTGCTGAGCTCCCAAGCAGTGGGAGGGGAAAGTGATTGTGAGCACCATGGTAGGAGCATGACCGCGATGGCGCGAGAGCTTGGGCCAAGACCGACCACTCTTAGGCCAACAAGCGGCACATGCACAACCTTCGACTCACAACCCACCTAGCAGCTAAGCCACGTCGAGGACTTCGCGCGAGGCGGGGCTCCATGATGGCGGAGCTTACCCGAAACAGAGGCGGCGAACCGAGAAAGAAGACAACAGCACCACGATAGCTACGGTGGATAGAGCTGGACAGGAGGTCGAGGGATGGGTTTATGACTCCATGCCAAAGGTTTAAGTGGACAGGCTTGGCTGGAGCTTAGAAGCCATGTTCCCGGAACATTGGGAACGAGGAACGGGAACGTGGAACGCGGAACACCATTTTATGAAACCACCTGGGAACGTGAGTATACTCATTTCGTATGTTCCCAACAGAGCTGGAACGCGTTCCAAGTATTTGCGGAACGATGTTCCCGGAACGATGTATAGCTGTTAAATGAAAAAAAAACATAACATTTGAAGTCAGCCCACAACTAAAGGCCATTAAGCCCACTAGGGCTTCTTTTTTATCTGGCCCAACAATAGAACAACACACACCCACCCTTGCCTGCACGCACGCTCGCAGCTCGCTGCCCACACGCCGCCGCCGCCAGCGACACAGGATGCGAAGCAGAGCAGCCACCAGGATGCGTGCGCGGGCGGCATCAGCATCGGCGGCGGCGGTGCTGCTGCTGCTCCTGGCGGACGGCTGCTACGACTTGATCTGTAAGCCAAATCGACCTCCTCACACTGCTGTCTGCTGCTACTTCCTCATGAGTCATGACCTACTACTCCGGCACTCCAGCGGCCGCGCACCTTCCTCTCCGGCGATGGCCGCTGTTCTTCTCACGGCTGGACGGCAGCCCGCCGACGGCGACGGTGGGCAGCCCTTTGCTCCTTGACGCGTTGATTTGGTGTGTCCAGGAACCTGATTTGATTCTTCTTCGATGATTTGATTCTTCTTCGATCCGTCTATATGTCCCAGCAGCATCGGATCGACGTTCCATGCGATTTGGGGACGCCGTTCCCGGTCGTTCCCGTTCCTCGTTCCGGGACGAAGTTCCCGAGACGCGGAACACGCCCACGTTCCGCGTTCCCGGCTTCTAAGGGCTGGAGATGGCCAAACATCGACGGGATTCGCCGGCGACCAAGACACGCCACCTCCTGCTGGTGTCGAATGGACTTCCATCTATTGATTTAGAGTTTCCCCAAAAGAGTAACCCAACGCATGGATTGGAGGCGCAAATATTACGCGCCTAATCCTTATTATTTCTGAGGTTGAAAGATTAACCAATTAAAATGCCCGACTCAGAGTCAAACAACATTTCTTTCAACCTTGATATGAAGTTAAAAGCTCAAACCTCTTTTTCTGTGCCCACGATCCCATTTTACATAAGTTGGCCCAACTCACGCTTATAATTCTTTCCAAATATTATCCAAAATAGGTGTCGGAGTTTGTTACCGCCGGCAAGTAAATTTATACGAACGCGTGTATGAATCCGCACGGTTGCACAAGAGACACTCGAGATTATACTGGTTCGGGCCTCCGGAGAGTAATACCCTACGTCCAGTCAGAGAGGGGGTGTTCTTTATGCTCAGATGTTTGTAGTAGGGGTTACAAACATGTCGGGAGGGAGTTTCGAGCCCAAGTCCCTAGTGTGTGCGCGTGGGGTTCTCGTAGCAGAGTTCTGCGTACACGGGTGTGAGTGTGTCTATGGGGGAATATGAGATGAGATATCGATACTGAGTGTGTGTGGGGGAGGAAACGAACGTGTGTCGTTAGTGCTCCCCTCTTTCCCTTTTATAGTCGCAAGGGAGAGGCGTATGGAAGTGAAAACGAGCGTGTAAACTAGGTTACAGCGTAGGACGTCCTCCTTCCGTGTCGGGCCGTCAGGGCGGTGCGGCGAAGAACTGTTACGGAGTCGCAGGTGACGGTGTGGGTCTTCCTGGAACCGTGCGTCCCAAGTAGTAGCTCCCGAAGCTTCTCGTACTCTCATACGAGTAGTTAGTCGGGCATAGGGCATAGGATACGTATCCTACCCCTGTCAGCAGAACAGGAATGTATCTTTTCCGGGTACGGTGGTGGTGGAGTGGTATATATCACGGCGTTCGAAGGCTAGGGGGAGACGTACACTGTGCCGTTCGTGGCGCAATACTCCCCGTGCTGCCCGTGGTACGACGCACACTGTGTCTTTCGTGGAACAGCAGACGAATCCTCCCTCTGACATCAGATCGGCCTGGTTAGGGCGGGCCGACACGGAGGAGTGGACGCGTGGTGGTGCACGGGTTAACGTGCTCGGATATCACGGGGTATCGACAGGGCCCGTGTTCCTGCGGCCTTCGTTGCGAAGTCTTGAGCTGGTCAGAGGCGGAAAACTACTCGTGCGAGCAGGTAGTCTATGCCACGCCTTCCAATGTTTAGGGAGTAGCATGCACTGTGTCGTTCGTGGCTTAGTACACCCTGCGCCGTCCGTGGTACAGCAGGCACAGTGTCGTTCGTGGCAGGACGGACGGATCCGTCCTCTGACACTGAATCAGCCTGGCCCTGACGGGCCATCGCGGAGGAGCGGACACGTGGCGGCGTGTGGGAGAGCGCGCACGGAGATCCCGGGATCTCAACAGGGGGCCCACGCCGCCTTTGCCTTCCATACGAAGCCTGCGCCGGTCGATGTCGGAAACTACTCGTGCGAACGAGTAGTCGGGGGAGGAGTCGGAAACTACTCGTGCGAGCGAGTAGTCGGAGGCGAAGGCGAGGACTTGTCGTGCGAACCGCCAAGTGGCGGAAAACTTGTCGAGTGGGCCGCTGCGTACTCGGAGGAAGGGGCACCGGTGTGTATGGGCCGTCTGGCCCCTGACCCGTGACGGAAACTGGTCGTGCGGGCTTTCAGGTACTCGGAGGCTTAATACTCGTTGTATTAGCCGCTAAGTACGCTGTGTGTCAGTCCGTACTACGTTTTTCAGAGGTCGTGATGGGCCCTGGTCTAGAGCCTCGTCAATAGGCCTCTAATCAAAGCACTTCAAAATTCAATGTCAAATGCTATTCAGTTTATCATAATTCTTCATTCGGCAAGATGCTTCCCTATGAGCTCTCATTCAATTACTAAACTCGATTTATGTTTCCTAATGACTACTGTAAATTGTTGTCCAAAGTTTAAATATTTCATTTTGCACATGTGGAGGCAATGTGTTTATGAAAAATCCTTCATAAACCAATTTCTAAGATAGCTAACATAATATGTTTCACACTTGGAAAATTTGCAGCCTGCCAGTTGACAATTCAAAACAACACAACATACCATCTTTGAAGTTCATTTAAAGTTTGTAATCAAACTTGTCTTTGCCTAAGAACATATCCATAATGCTTTTTGGATTTCCAATTTTTAGTCATGATTTATAATGATTCAAAGTGTACATATACATTTATTTTGAAATCAATTTTATAGATGGTTAGTTATCACTACGTCAGGTTTGAATACATTTTGAATTTTTAGATAATGAAATAAAATTTTCCAATCTATATTTGGTCAACTTTTATCAAAATTTGACCCCTTTTACTCATAATGGCTCTTTCAGCTCTAGTTTTTTTTTTGTTATTCCCTAAACAGTCATCACATGTTACATATACAAACTTCTGATTTTTATAGGTAGAGCCGCAACCGCAAGGTTTATGGTTTAAATCCTCCCATAACAAGGCTTTTTTAAGTAAAATAAATAACATTTTGAACAAGTTGTTCCTGTTTAGTTCCCTGAAATCTCACTAAAATTCTCACTTAGAAGACCGTGTCAGTTCATTTCTTCTCTCTGTGTACGTAACCTAATGCAAAAAATTTCACCTATTTCATCAAAATTTTCGACAACTAAACTAGGGCGAGGTTTTTTTTTTGCATCGAGTGTTTTACAACGAAGCTTCAATTCAATTCATTTAGACTCTACAAGGACATCACGACAAATGATGTTGGTAAGTACTTTACTACGGATTTCGTACATACCGTGTTGCGGTTGTTAGATCTTCGACAGTCTGACTACCACCACATGATAGAAAGAAGGTTTGCTTAAAACAAACAACTAATCAGCATATAATTCGATGATTGGTAAAGGTGATTAAATTACAACTCTTCATCTCAAATTTGAATGCCAAATAGCTCTAAGCTGCCCAAACCTTCCTTTAAAAGATGTAAAAAGAGAGCAGATCATGTTAAACGAACTGATACATCACTAGCTCGATCACCCTTGTGCAATTGACACGTAGACCAAACTACCAAAGAACGCATAGCAAAATACCCCCTCCATATAAGAGAGAATGGACCTTTTACGTTGCTAGAAAGGGACCTCTCTCGTGAGTTCGACCACCTTGTTCATGAGTTTCGTGAAAAACCTACAAATCTATACTATAAGGAGCGAAGATAATTGAAAACTTTTTTCACCAAAATCGGACCCGCCTTACCCCTCACGTCGGACCCACCCGTAGTATGTTTTTGGAAGTGGATAGGGTGGAAGGACTATGAAATACCAAAAAATCACAATTTGAAGAGTGTTTCTGCCAAAAACGAATTGTTTTTCTCACCGCAGGCGCCCCTTACCCGTCTGGTGTACCCGCACAAAGCTTTCGCGCATGCGCAAGTTTTTTTTTCTTCCGTCTCCCTACGCTACGATTCCTGTGGCCAAACAAACCCGTGTCTCCCCGCCACCAGACCACGCGTTAGAAACCCTTGACGAATCCACCACGAGCCCGCGCTACACACACGACGACGAGGGCCCTGCAGGTGGCCGGCAGCGCGGGCTGCGTCCTGCCGCGCCTCCCCACCCGGCACCGCTGAGCGTTCCGAGCGCCCCGCGCCGCCGCCGCGGCCCGCGGCTGAGGCGGCGGCGGCCAAGCAGGAGGACGGCAAGGTGGCACTGGACGGGTTCAGCGTCACGGTGACCAAGCTCAGCATCTGGTCGGCAACGCCCGCGAAAAACCCAACATGGCAGAAGAGTCGCCCCCGTTCGTCGCACCTCGCCACTGTCGGGAGCTTCACGAACAGGACGCACAGCCTGATCCTTATTTGCAGCGGCGGCGATGCTGATGCACCTTCCTAAGCAGAGGCATCAGGGAGAAGGCGGAGACGTAGATGCCTTGGATGGACAATACGCATAGATGCGTAGGCGTCGCTGGTGGCTGTCAGTGCCTAGCGGGCTAGCGGCTTTGCCACCCCTCCAGTTCGCACCGCCCTGCCATCCATCAGACGGGAGGAGCTGGAGAGTTGTGGTGGCTGATGGCACTGGCAGTCTGACAGATATTGCAATGACCGCCGTAGGCCCGTGGCCTTCAATTCGTCGCCCAGAATGGTATTTCGCCGCAAACAAAAAGGTCAGCGTGGGCAAGTTCACCTGCATCGTCGCCGAGGACAGGCGGCGACCATGCTTCATGCAGTACCAGTACGGTGATGCCATTGCAGAACTCGCCGGCGACCAAGCCGCGCGCATGCGCTACAATCTACAGAGATAAAATCTATATGGCTTTCTTGTATTAGTCCTCATGACCTCATCCACCCACAGTTTGCACAGTGTATAACTTCTGACCTGCAATTGGGACTGCTAATTAGTACTGGAATAATCCGACATTTGAAACTGTCGACCTTCAGGACCGAGGTGGGTCTGCAATTCTTATTTATTGCAATGAACACATTCACTTGAAATTTGCTTCCATGCTATGCAATAACTTATGAGCCATTCTCTCAATCTCTACGGGAAATAAAAAGTTCATGATAACAATTTATTCATATTAAAGTTCAGTTCATTTGGAAAAAGATAGTTCAGTTCCTGTGAGAAGAAAAGTTAGGAAATTGGAGCAAACTGAATTATCCTTCTACAGTTGTACCTGCATTTCTCTGCTTGCTGGTCGGCAACAGCTAGCTGCAAGCTATTGTCTTTCAGGTTCTGTATCATTTTGATCGCATCAACAACTTGCTATAATTTTTGGCGACACTCAGGGATACTAATAAGGGGACCCTGAAATGCTGATGATGCAAATGGGCATGTTTGTTCTTGTAGTTGCAAAATTGAGCTTGAAGCACACACGGTGGAATGATGTCTTTTCTGATGTTAAAAGACAATGATTTTGGGTATGTAATACATCAGTTAATCGATAACTAATTTTTTTACATGAGCATTAGTTTGCCGGTATTAGTTAGTTCATTATACAAATATGTATGTAAGGGTAGAGTTACTTGAGAGACCAAATGACTGGTGAAAATATTTTTTTATGTGTTCTATGATCCGAGTTGCTATATCAAATAATGTGGTGAGGATGAGTCACACTTAAATGACGTCATCATTGGTTATAAGCTACATTTGTACGGTTTTTTGGGCATGTGTTATGTTTTTTGCAATTAGAAGAATTTTAATATTACATTGTTGGTTACTGAATTAAAAACGTGCTTTGATATTTTTTTTGAAAAATTTCATCCTTTTTAGGTGTATATCTTGACTTAAATATAAGTTTTTGACTTATATATCTTACTATGTTTTTTCAGAACACGTGCGTGTCGCACGTGCACTTTACTAGTCAAGCAAACAAGAGAGGTAAAAGGAGACATCATTTGTAGCACCGCATTCGCTAAATCCAGTACAAATTATGTAGGACAAAAACACCTTCAACGAGATAAACACTAGTCAAGTAGCTAACATCGTTATAAACACTTCCTGTTGCAGTTGGAAGGTCATTGCTATCAATCCAGGAGGTCTGTTCATGCCAACGACGCCGCGAACGCTATCTTGAATCTCGATCATGGTTCAGCCGGTTTGCGTTTCTGCTCCATCTAAAAATCCGGCTCATGACAGTGGAATGCGTCACAGCTTGATCGTCTCTCATATCTTAAATCATATCGCGAGTTCATCAGTACACCCGCGCGATGGTATTACATCAGATCCTCAACGCGCTACTTACAATATTATTATGCCCACGGGGAACAAGTGACTTGAACGCGTGCATTTTCACCTTGCGATACGAAAGGCAAGCGCGAGCCTTCACCAACCTCCGGCGGCCGGATCCACGAGCCGGCACGCGTCTTTGTCGTCGTTGGCCGCGCGTCGCCACCTGGCCACCGCCGCCGCCCGCGGCGGCCCCGACCGGTTGGACTCCACGGCGCTGTCAGGCAGGGGCCGGTCGAGCGGGAGCGGGGCCGACGAGGCCTGCGGCGCCGGCGGCCGTCGGCCCAGCCTGCGTGACGCCTGGCGCACGTCGCTGCCGGCGAGCGCGTGGCGGACGAAGGCGAGCTCCATGCGGTCGAGGAACGCCGCGTGCCGCTCCTCCGTCCACCCCTCGCCGCGCGCCAGCGCCGCCAGGTCGTCCATCTGGTCTGGTTGTCCCCGCACGCGACGCGCGCACGGCAGTACGGCACACGACGGAGGCAGGGGCGTGGATCGCGCGCGCGCGGCCTTCACGCTGCTGCGGCGTGGTCTCGTTGCTTGCTGGTGGAGAACGCGCGCGGCTGGCCGAAATATCTAGCGAGCCTAGGCTAGCTGGCTGGCTGGCTTATATATAACGCCGCCGCCGTGTAACTAACCGCGACCTGTTTAACGAATGCTGATGCCGATGTGCCCAAGTGATGTGCACACCGGCCGGCAGGAGGCCTGGATCGCGCGCGGCCTCGCTGCTTGCTGGGGATAACACGGCTGGCGCCTGGCGGAAATATCTAGCGAGCCTGGCTAAGCTGACTTAGAGCAACTCCAACAGTCTCTCTAACTCATCTTGTATCGGTAAAATATACTACCTCCGTTTTCTTTTATTTGACGCCACCTAAGTCAAATTTGAACTACGGAGCGTCAAATAAACAAGATCAGAGGTAGTAGAAGAAATCGTGAAAATCTTGTTTCCAACAGCTTCGGTAAAATAGCGGCTCGCAATATTCCTCGCCATCCGCCCCCGTCCGCTCGCGTAGTTTGGCGAGGCCGAGCCGCTCGCAATCTCGTCATTCTGCGCAAAATCGATCCCTCCCGCCCCTGCTTCCCGCGCTAAATCGATTCCTTCCGCAATTGCTGCCGCCACGTTCCATCCCCGTCGCTGGAGTCACGCTTTGCAGTCGTCACCTCCATGTACAGGGACGTCTCGAGCTCCACCGTCAGATGTGCCACCGGCCGCTCGCGTCGCGGTTAGGTGGAGGAAGCGCAACAGGAGGTGGGGAAGGGAGGCGCGGCGGGAGCTGGCGAAAAGGACGCCATTGAACCGCGCCGGCCCGCCGGTGCCGGAAGGACACTGAGCTCGCACCGCTGGCGCCGTCGGCCACCCGCGCCGCGGGGAAGTGGAGGCGCGACGGGAGGTGGGCAAGGAAGGTGGAGGTGGAAGTGGACGTCGAGCCGCCAAGGAGGACGTGAGCTCGTGCATGGGGGAGATGCGCCGCCGGCCGCCGCGCGTGGTGCGGTGGTGCTCGTCGTCGCCTCCGGCACGGCGACGGTCGAGAAGAGGGGCAAAACAGAGTGGAAGATGAGGGGCATCGATTCCCCTTCTCACCTCAAGCTGGGCGGCGCGTGGAGGCAGATCCACGGCAGCGTGCGGACGGCGGCAGAGGTGACACTGGCGGCGGCGGTGGAGAGCAAGGGAGAGGGAGGTGGCTGGGGAGGTGTGCGGCGAGGCAAAGAGCGGCACGGAGACAGGCGGTGGCGTGCTCACGCAGCCTTGCGCGTGGAAGGCGTGGCGGCGAGGCCGCGGTGTACAGGGACGAGGACAAGCACGAGCAGCACAGGGGCGGTCAGCGACAGCGCAGACGGCGAGGCCGCGGCCTGGTCGGGCAGCTCGGCCTTGGCTTGGCGTGGTGCGGCGTGCGTGCACGAGCAGGAGCACACCGCAGCGGCGCTTGTGCTGAGGTGACGAAAGCGAGCGGCCAAGGAAGGCTGGGGGTGGCGTCAGGGGAAAGCAGTGAACGAAGATAAGCATCATGACAGGTGGGACCCACTAGATATAGAGTTCAATTTGAAGAGATCGTTGGATTACTCAATAGAATTATGGAGTTTTCTATTTTTACACATGGCTAAATCTTCAAATTCAGCTAGCAAAAATAAAGAAGCTGTTGGAGTTGTTTTTAGCTTACACATAACGACGTCGCCGTGTAACTAACTGCGACCTGTTACCAGCAACGGCAACGGCAACCGAACGAATGCTGACGTGCCCAAGTGACTTGGTCACGTCAGGATGTGCACACTGGCGGGGCCAAGGGGCGTTGATACAACGCGCGGTGTGGCCCAATGTTCTGCAGAGATATTTTTGCTTTGTTCGTCGTCCATCATACGAAAGTGTGTGAATCGGTCGCGTACGTCATTTCATTTCGATCCCGGATCAGAAGCGCCGCGCTTTGCAGCTCCAATCCAATCCAAGGTTCCAAGGGGCAAGAGAAATATCTGGCCGGAGAGGATTGGATCAGCGGCGGCGCGCCGTGCGTCCCATGCTGTGCGCCAGTGCCCGGTCGTATTCCCGGTGGGCAGTCGGGCTCGGGCGGTCGGGGGTCCATTCCGGCGAAATTCCGGCGTCATAAAAAGATGCAGCGCCTTCACGTGCTTTGCGCTTGGCAGCAAGCTGTACCAGCAAAAAATATCTAGCACTGTGCAGAGCAGAAAGAGTTTGGATAGGATACACGTCATGTCGTCATGTCAGCGCGTGCGTAGCCGATCAGTGACGGGGATATGCGGTTATGCCTGAATTTCGGCAAATGCTACACGCTGGGTATCGAGATACTACGATGAGTCAATCTCGAGCAGTGAGTGGTTGGTCACTAGCTAGCTATGGGTGTGTTTAGAGTCCAAACGTTTGGGCAAAGTTTGATAATTCTGCTCAAAATTGGTGCAAAATACACTGTAGTGTCAGATGAATAATGAGAAGTGATGTGATGAGATGTGATAGATGATGGGATGTTTTTTTGGAAAAATTTAGGCTTCTAAACACACCTTGTACTGTCGAGAGAGTGTTCTGCATTGGCTGCTTCGATGGTAGATGCAAATGAAAGTCAACGAGCTCGCCCACACGAAAGGCAGACTTCACCTCTTCCTTAAAAAACGAAGTCGGTGGAGTAAGATCGCTCCCACAGTTTTTATTAAGAGAAGAAAACTTTCTTCCGATTTAGAAAACTTTCGAACTCCAGTTTCCACGTCATCAATCTTCTCTCCTTCATTCTCAGTTTTCCCGCACTCATTTCCTTTATATTTCTCTTTCATCGCAACCACCCACTCGTGGGGCCCCCACGTCAGCCTCACCCCTTCTATCACCCCCACCTACCCCTCCCACCTCCCACCTCGCAGACGCGGCGCCGTAGCAAGGCAGGTAGCGGCGGTGCGCGGCGGATCCGGCGCCGGCGGCGCGCGGAGGATCCGACGGCGGCGGGCGTGGAGGTCCGTGATGGCGGCGATGACAGGGCGTCCAGCTGGGGGCGCGGCGGAGGTCTCCTCGGTGGCCACGGCACAGCGGCGAACGCGGCGCGGCAAGGTCGGGCTGCCGGGGAGCAGGGGATGTGCGCAGGGGCGGCGGTGAGCGCGGCGGCCAGCTCGCCTCCGGCCAGCTTACCTCCGGTTAGCGGCGCTCCCCGGCCTCCCTCCTCCATCCGGCCTCGCTCCCCTCCCCTGCTCCCTGCTGCGGCGGTCCTCGCGCTCCGCCTCCATCCATGGCGGGGCAAATCCCGACGACGAGGCGGGGCCCAGGGTGGAGCTCGCCGGGCTAGCGCGCGCTCCCCTGCTCTACCTCTCCTCTGCTCTGTGGAGCCGACAGGCGGGCGCGGCGGAGGATCCGGTCGGCGCGAGAGCAGAGCCGGCGCGCACGGCAACACGGCAGAGCAGAGCAGGCGCACGCGGCTGGCAGGGCAGCCTCCGCGGTGGCGCGACCGACGGCGACGAGCTCTGGTCGCCTCCTCTCCCAGGCGAGCAAGTGTGGCCGGCGCGAGCTCCTCCCTTCCCAACGGCCGGCGCCGGCTCCTTCGACCTCGACTTCTCCGCCTCCTCTGTCCGGGCGGCGTGCGGCACCGACGGCGACCGATTCTTCCTCACCGGCGGCTTCTCCGAGGTCGGGCGACCGCCTTCCCCTGCTCGTTCCTCCCTCGCCTTTCTTCTGTGACGGTCGACGACAAGGAAGTGCAGGGCGCTCCTCTCCGGCACCGGCCGCGTTCTTCGCGCGAGGCGTTGAGGAGCGTGGGCCCCGCGCCACGGTGGCACCCTGGAGGAGGGCCGCTTCTCCTCTTGATCTGGAGGAGAAGCGGGGACGACGGGATTTCCCCGTCTTCCTGGAGGAGGCCGTTGCGGCGCGATGCTCCTTCAAAGGACAGTGCTACAGGGATGGAGGAGAGGTATCCCGTCCCCAGTGCGGGTAGTCTCATCTCTTCCTCTCATGTTTCTCTTCTCTAGTCCTCACCTCACTCGCCAATCGTGGCGTGGGATGGGGCAGCGGGGCTCGTGGTTTTTGTTGCGCCCCACTAACATTCTGAATCGAGCACCTAGAGAGAAGCTCAAGCTCGATCTGCTCTCACATGACTCAAACATCCGCCATGTCAACCACATGAGATAGCGCTCCTCATAGTAAACTCCAACTTTTCCTCTCCTCCTCCCACCGCTCAATCTCCTCCAGATCTCCTAGCCGCCACCGTCGATTCACACCACCGTCTGCCCCTTCCCTCCTTGCTCCGGCGCTCGCGCCGCAGTGAGTACGGAAAGGCCCCCCTTTTCTTTCTCTTGTACAATTACTCCTAGGAGTCTCGTGATGAGATCTCCCCTGGCTGCCGCTTTCTTCGTTGTCGTCGCTGTCGCTGCTGTGGCAGCTCCCGTTGCCGTCGACGAGGAAGCAGCCAAGGTATGTCTAAATAATATCTCTCCCCTCCACTGCCATTCGAATCTCATCCCCGCATCATCCACTCCGCCTCTCCTGCGTCGCCTCCGAGATTTGACCTTCTCAGACCCGCCGCCACCACCGCTGATCCACTCCGTCCCACCATCTACCCAACAGCCAAGGTTCTTGCAGATCCATGCTCCTACCGGGCACATCAACATCCAACGCTTTCTCGACGACATCGCCATCAACAGGGATTCGACTTCAAGTTTCATCCTCTACATCCGGCGACGGCAATCCAAATACCCTTCGGTCGCCTGGAACAAACTTCCTCCTCGGCTCAATCGTCCCATCTTCAACTGACGCGTTGCGCGGTCCCTCCATCCGGGTGTATGCGCCCTTGGCGTCTCTACGGCCCCTCGCCGGCGACCTCGTCTCCGTCAGCGCTGTCGATGCTATTGTTGTACTTATCAGGTCTACATACCTTGTTGTAATTTGGTCCTTTTGGATGACCTTTCTGTAAGTTGGCTGCTTAATATATATCGTTTGCAGTTGTAAATAAACAGACGAGATAGGTTGATCTAGGTACTAGGGACCGAGAGGTAAAGAGTGGGACTGTGTGGGAGATATGCTCATAACAAGCTCACTCACCCATTAGGCCATTGGGCTTCTGACAATATCACCCTCTAATTAACAGTCTTCACGAGTCCTCCGTCAAGGCAGACACGTCACAGGCCCATCGTTGTCGTGCCTTTATGCAGAAAGCCATTTGCAATATTTGCTGCCAGCAAGCGAACAAAAAAGAAGGTAGATACTTTGATCGATCGGACAGCAGGTCAAGGAGGAGATTACTTCATCTAGCCCTGTTGGCTTTGCGGGACTGCCAATGAGCCGACGTGAAAAGCTCCATACTATATGGAACTTAGGTTTTCTTTTATTACATATGTACATACAAAGCTTAATTTCAAGATCGATCTATTTAGAACTAGAAAGTTTGATATTTTTGCAGACCTCAGTTATTCGGAACCTACTTTCGATTTGCAGTCAAGTGGGGGACATGGAAATCTCCACTATTTTGATGTCAACTTAAGTGGAGTTTGTTTAAAGAGTTATACTTAGGTGGTCCTTCCAAAAAATTTGCACGAATTTTAAAGCAACCACGTCATTACTTATGAGTTAAATCCGCATGGGTCCTGTTTGGGCTCGACCCTACCCATGTCCTAATAGAGCCCAAGGCCCACCCTGTCCATGAGCCCTTAGGCCGTATCAGCCCAGAAGTTCCTCACGTTGAGAAGAGCCATACTAGCAGCGACGGATACTATTATTGGAAGATATTGGTGGAGTCAGCAGGATAAAGTAAATAAAATACACTGGTTCAGTTAGGAGAAGCTCACCAGGACAAAGAAGAAGGGTGGTCTTGGATTCAGGGATCTCCACTTATTTAATTTGGCTATGCTTAGTCGACAAGCATGGAGATTGCTTACCAGCCCTAATACTTTATGCGCAGAAGTTCTGAAGGCCAAATACTTCCCACATTCAGACATTCTTCATTGTCATCCTCGACATGGTATTTCATATACATGGCGTAGCATTTTGAGAGGGGTTGAACTGTTGAAGGAAGGAGTTATCTGACGGATTGGAAATGGTGAAACTGTGAGAATTTGGGAGGATCCATGGTTACCCACAGGCAACACAAGAAAACCAATCACACCCAAAGGTGCTTGTTTATTGACTAAAGTGAATGAGCTTATTAATCCAGTGACAGGTGAATGGGATGAGCAGCTAATCTATGACATCTTTTGGCCAGAAGATGCTGTAGAAATTCTTAGGATTCCAATTGATGAGCAGATGGAGGATTGGCCAGCATGGCATTTTGATGCAAAAGGAATATTTTCAGTTAAATCAGCATACAAGCTTGCTGTGCAACAAAGAGATAATAGTACAGGACAAGATGCATCATCTTCAAGGAATGAAGCACGTGAGGTGGGTGAGTTTAACTAGTTTAAAATATGGAAATAAAAGTCCCCAACAAAGTTAAGATGTTTATATGGAGACTAGCTCATAATAGCCTACCAGTGAGAAGAAATGTGGCAAAGCGAGGTGTAAAGCTAGACACAATATGCCCGGTCTGTAAAAGGCTTGATGAGGATTGTGGGCATATTTTCTTCAAATGTAAGTATGTTAAGCGATGTTGGCGCTTTATGAATATGGAAGATGTAAGAATTGATCTGATGAATAGTAAGTCGGGGAAGGAAACTATTAATAAGACATGGGAGCTAGATAAGAGTACACAGTTAAAGATCATTGTGTTCCTGTGGTGATGGTGGTCGGTAAGGAACAAAGTGAATGATGGTGGGAGGTTGCAGTGTCCTGCTGAGATACAAAGTTCAGTAACTTTCTCCCTGCTCGAATTTGAAAAATTGGAGACTGATGGGAAGAAAGTTCAGTCCCCTATCATTCCATCATGGAAGCCTCCTCCTGAAAACTTCTACAAGATTAATACAGATGGCGCATATGACCATAAAACTAGATCTGGAGGTTGGGGCTTTGTGGTGAGGAACAAAAAGGGTGAGGTGTTGCTACTAGGGGCTGGTAAAATTTTGCGAGCGGCGTCAGCTATACAAACTGAAGCATTAGGCACTTTTATGGCTATACAATAAGCTGCTCAACTTGGAATGACACACATCATTCTGGAGACTGATGCTTCTGTTTTGGCATCAGCTCTTTGCTCCATACGAGTTGATAGGAGTGCTATTGGATGCTTAGTACGTCAGATCCAAGACCTCATGCAAACAGAGTTCTCATCTTGTATTGTCTCTCTGTGTAATAGATCATGTAATAAAGTAGTTGATTGCTTAGCAACCTATGGAGCAGACATGTTGGCTCTGACTCTCCTGTCTATTTGAGTCAAGCCCCAGAGTTTGTAACTGAACTCGTTTTAGGCGATTTGCCTAGATGTGATGTTTAATGAAGTTCTGCTATTCAAAAAAATCTGGTACGCCTCTCCCTCTCCCATTCGTCCTCAAAGTGCCGAGCAAAGTCACGATCTGATTTCTTCAGTGGCGGCGGCGAACAGCGGTGTCCTTGATCTGATTTCGGCGGTGGCGGCAATGGCGGAATCCCCAATCTGATTTCAGCGGCGGCGAACGATGGCCACCTCTCCATGAGGTGTTGTTGTCCCGAGTCTTGACCGGAGCAAGGGCAACGGCACATCGATGTGAAGGTGTAGGAAAGCAGCGGCGTCATCTTCACTCCTGGTCATCTGGGTAGGTATGGCCTAGCTTCCCAAGCTCTCAATATGTTATGGTGCAAGTACAAAATGTAATGAATAGCATGATTAAGTAACTTGGGCAGCCAATTTAGGTTAGATATATAGTTCGTTTGAGAATCATTGTTTTTCTTTTAGAGGATCCTAGTTCGGATTTGGATGTTTAGTTTTCTCATAATTTGGAGTGAGACAAATTAAATGAATCATTTTAATCTTCTATGGCTATTAATCTAAGCCCACAATGAACTAACAACATATTGGTTCTGTTGGCACCTTTTCGGGGCCAACAAGCACGCAAGGGCAGCTGTCGCAGCGCCTCTGCGTCTTCACCGGTCAGACCTGTGTAGGTCACCGGTCGGACCTGTGTGCACCGGTCAGACCTATGAAGGTCACCGGTCAGACCTATGAGTGCACTGGTCAGACCTGTGCTACCGGGGTAAACCGGCGGTAGACCTCCGAACGTCGCCCGGGCAAAATCCCGTCGGGGCGGCGCACGTAGGGTTGCTCTAGGGTCGGTAAGGCCACCTAGAATGCCTTCAAATGTCGCGGAGACGAAGGGAGAACAACAAATAGTAGATTGGAAAAGCTAGGAAGAGGTAAAAGTAAATACGAAACAAATAAAGGTAAATTGTATTGATCGATTGGATGATGAAACTCAATCGGCCGTGACCCTTTATATTTATAGGGTGGGGAGGTCTTACCCCGCAAGGAAATCCTTTTACAAGCCTAAATCTATCAGGACTCCTTGTTTTGGCTCGGACTCAGGGGGCACCGGTCAGACCGGTGAGGTGCACCGGTCAGACCGGTGCATCCGGCGTGCAGATCTTGCAGAAGTCGTATCTCCCTCATCCGGACTCCGATTTGGACGTTCCACATATGAATCTTGATCTACTCGACAAGACCTATCCAATGGTGAAGTCCAAATTGTATTTTGTGGACTTTGACCACACCGGTCTGACCGGTGGGACCCACAGGTCAGACCGGTCAGATCAGACCTGCCAATTTTGAGTGCGAACATATGCCCCCCTGTTTTTTGGCAAAGTATACGTGCCAAAAAATACTTTTCTAAACTAAAAAATACTTAGGACGATGTCCATCAAACACCGGCCGTATGCATGCTTGCTTCAAGTTGAGGTTGACGCCTGCTTCGGCCTCCACTCCTTTCGGGTCCGTGTTGACTTAGCTGGCCTCTCTTCAGATGGTTGTTCTATTGCTCCTCGCTTACGCAATCTTTGCAGTCTCCTCTTTTGAGTGTGGGATAAGCCTGAGGGACACCACCTCGGCTGCATACCTTTAGAGTTTTGCTTATTGTTATCTTCACCTGCTTCAATATTAGTACATACATTACTTTGAACCAGATTACTACTACAAGCAACCGGTCTTTGTAATGCACCACTTGGATAAGCAATAGGATATTGAATCATATATGGCTTCATGTACATACTACTATAATCAGCAGGCGAATAATAACAAGGATAATACCAAGAACATGGCATAACTGATCCAACAAAAGGGTATGGTGCAGGTGCAGGTTTACCTTGTTGGTGATACATACCGTCATGTCTTGGTGGTGCTTTTACACCCTTTGCACCATTCGGCAGATTTCTTTGATTTCTAGCAGCTCCCTTCCTTTTATACTTGGCTAGGAGCTCTTCAAAACTCGGCCTTGCTCTTTTCTTGGGCTTGGAGCATCTTGAAGCCTTCTGGGGACACCGGTCAGACCGGTTAGTTACACCGGTCAGACCGGTCGGAGAACCGGTCAGACCGGTTTGTGCACCGGTCAAACCGGTCAGCGCTTGGCCGGTCTTCTCCGTCTTGTTTTGCCCCCCAAGCGTTGAAGTCTTCGCTGAAGCCTTGGGGATCTTCTCCAGAAGTACTTTCTTGTCAGGTCTTTGCTCTCCAATGATCATGTTCTTTCCCTTTGCCTTTTCAGTTTGATCCGGTCGAATAAGCACTTTAGGATTTGACATCTCAAGAACATTCACAAAAGCATTAGCAGGGAAAGGATTTTCGTCGACTTGCATCTCATGGAATTTTAAACGACCTTCATTAATGGCCGATTGTATTTGCCGACGAAAAGTATTACAATCATTGGTAGCATGAGAAAAAGAATGATGAAATTTACAATATGCACATCTTTTTAATTGATCAAGAGGTGGTATAGTGTGAGTTATTTTAATTTTACCTGACTTAAGCAATTCATCAAATATTTTATCACACTTAGCCACATCAAAAGTAAATTTCATCTCTTCCCGACTCTTATGAGATGGCTTTAGAGAAGCATAAGTTTCTGCTTTATCATTAGGTGACCATGTAAATTCAGCAGCACATATTTCTTTACTCTCATCGTCCGATGATTCATACTCTATCATATGCATATTAGGACGATCAGACTTGAACCGATTATCTTTGCTTCGGCTTTCTTGAGCTAAAGCTCTTGTTAGAACTTGAGCAACATTAGCAAATTCATGACCATCTAATTTTTCTCTAATATGGGATCGCAAACCATTAAAAGCTAATTCAGCAAGATCCCTTTCGGAGATAACAAGACTATAACAACGGTTCTTTGTTTCTCTAAATCTTCTAATGTAATTAGTAATAGGCTCATCATGCTTTTGCCTAACTGATGTTAAATGACTCAACCTTAACTCATTATCTCCACTATAAAAGTGATCATGAAATTTTTGCTCTAGTTGTTGCCAAGTATGAATAGAGTTAACAGGTAATGAAGCAAACCATGAAAAAGCATTGCCAGTTAAAGATAAAGAAAATAATCGAACTTTTATTTCCTCTATGACACTAGCTTCTCCTAATTGAGCAAGATATTGACTGTCGATCGGGCATCCCTGGGCCCACCAACACATTGCGGGCCATACCCGGGAGATAAGTTCCTGTACACCTAGACTACTCGACTAGTGGGCCACGGTGTTGGTACCGTGGACCACAAGGCAAGACAAGGCGGACAAGGACTTGTACTAAGACTAGGATAGCTTTCCATACCTTGTATAGGCTACTCCGGATCCTACTCGAATAGTACCCTTGTACCAATCCGACTTGTAACCCTGCCTCCCGTGATATATAAGGCGAGGCAGTGACCCCTCTCAAAACATACGCAATCAATACAGAGCCACGCAACATACAGGATGTAGGGTATTACACACATTGCGGCCTGAACCTGTCTAATTGTGTGCCCCGTGTCTCACCATCGTGTTCCTGATCTCGGCGAGCCCCACCGCACAATCTACTACTTCGGGTACCCCGTCGTAGGCTCGGTGTCTTAAACACTGACAGCTGGCACACCAGGTAGGGGCTTTCGTCGTTGATCCACTGGCGAACTCGATGGCTCTCGTCACCATCAAGCCGATCGTCGCTTCCCAGCAAGGCGACACCTTCATTTGTGGCTCCTGGGTTTGCGTTGCTGATAGCGCCGGATCGTTCCTGCGTTTCCTAGCACCAACTCCGGAGCCAAAGCTCAAGTCCTCGACGCTTACGCAAGCTTCGATGGAGAATCTTGTCGAAAATTTCGGCGAAATTTCGATCTCTGACCCGTTCAGAGACCTCAAGTCGGAGTCCGAGTACAACTCGACTTCGCCTCCCATCCAGCCTGAGTTGCTTCCATCAGCTTCATAGCTTGCACTCAGCCTAGATAACATTCAAGCACCACCTCTCTTCGGTCATCGCCATGTCAGTGCTACTTTCCAAGCCGCATTGAAGCGCCTCATGTGCCCTGACCCGAAGATCGTGCTCGACTACTCTTCAGATTCGGACGGCAACTTCGACTACTCTTCGGATTCTTCTGAGTTCGAATTTGACTACAGTTCGGATTCTGTTGAGATACAACAACTGTCTAGTCCTGCTCATGGACTGGTGATCACATCGACACCTGAGGGTAGATTCATCTATTGGTCTGAGCATGTGCCTGCTGATCTCACTCTGGATGATCAAGAGCACTTTATCGCCTGTCTCGACAACTTGCCTTTTCAAGAAGGCGTCAAGCTTGTTGATTATGACACCGATACTGAGCTCATTCAGAGTACGGGTACTTACTCATCGCATCGAGAAGTGTTCGTCGTTGATGCATCTACTCTGCAAGGGCACCGCTCCAATTATCGTTACCCGGATGATGTATCTGATGATGAACTCTCTGCTAATGCTCCTGCTGATGAAACCGCGGAGGCCAAGGCTGCATGTCACCAACGCAATGCTGATTGTGCAACTCTTCGTCGGGAACTCGCGGAAGCTCTACCTACCTGTAATCTTCAAGAGGCTCTGGATGCGGTTACTACTCGTCAATATCGTACTCCAGAAGAAGCCATTAATGCGATCAATCTACTCGGTCGTTCCATGCCTCGTGACAAGGTGACTGCAGAAGTTGCGAAGTTGGCTGAACTAGCCTATACTATGCTATGACAGAATACCAGTGCTCCTAGTCACCATGGCAGCAGTGGGGGTCCTCGCCGTACTACTCCCACTCCTAATCGCACACGTCCGGAAGCAAGCAAGAAGGGCAAAGGCGACGATGGTAGTGTCAACAGCAAGTCGGGAGACTCTCGCTACGACGCTCGTACAACTATCAACGCCAGATGTGCTGAACGTGAGAAGCAAAAGGATAATGACTCTGATTCTTTTCCTGCTTTCTCCGCTCAACTTCAAGCTCTGTATCTTCCGGAGAAATTCAAGCCTTACGGCATCTCCAAGTATGATGGCAAGCAGGATCCAAGGCAGTGGTTGCGCTGTTATACTCTGTCCATCTCCAATGCCGGGGGCCATGATGATACCAAGTGTATCTATTTCCCTTTTGTCCTTGAGCAAGAGCCTCTCACATTGTTTGAGTCCCTCAAACGTGGCTCCATCGACAATTGGGGACAACTCAAGCACCGTTTCAGCAGCAACTTCGCGGGTTCTTTGGGCCGTCATGGCACCAGGATGGACCTTGCCCTGATCAAGCAAAAACAAGGCGAGACTCTTCGCGAGTACATGCGCCGCTTCTTCGAGAAAAGGGCTACGGTTGTTGATGTCACTGAAAAAGAAGTCATAGACACCTTCCAGGATGGTTTCTATGATGACAGGCTATTCCAAGACTTTGGTCGTGCTCGCCCAGCCAACATCACCAAGCTTAAGGAGATGATCACTCACTGGGCAGACGAGGAAGACAAGGCTCGGAATCGATTCAAGCATCTTCGCAACAACCAGAACAACAACAATGCTGGTGGAAATGGCAGTGGCAAGCAACAGCAGGGTAACCGCCAAGGGAATAACTACTCGAGTAATCCCAATCGCAAGCGCAAGCCCGAGAACACTGTTGCAGCCATGGAAACTACTGCCAAGTCTGAAGATGATCCTCACTGGGCAACTTTGACCAAACAGAAATGCCCATGGCACCCGGAGGGCGATCATACTACAAAGCAGTGTTACCAACTTCGACGTGCGTTGAAAAACACACCTGAACCAACGCACCCAAACTCGCGCTATCGCAAACACAAGGGGAAGAAGGCTAACACAGACAAAGACACTGGGTTCCAGAACCCGTCCAATACTGTCAATGTCATATTTGGTGGAATTCCAACCAAACGCATGCAGAAGCTAGCTCTCAGGGAGATTATGTCCATCGAACCAGCAGCTCCCACTTATCTTAAGTGGTCTGAAATCCCCATTACCTTCTCAAGGGCGGATCAGTGGACTAGTTTCTCTGAGCCAGGATGATATCCTCTCATTCTGGATCTAGTGGTGGTAGGCTCCAGACTTACCAAGGTTCTTATTGATGGTGGCAGCGGACTCAATGTCTTGTTTGCCAAGACTTTGAAGAAGATGCGCCTAGATATCACCAATATGCTTACCAAGACCAACTCACCGTTCTATGGTATCATCCCGGGCAATACCTGTTCCTTTGGGTTCAGTTGTACTACCCGTTACCTTTGGGACTAAGGATCACTATCGCACCGAGTACATCAAGTTTGAGGTCGCTGACTTCGAGACTTCTTACCATGCCATCATCGGCAGGCCCGGTCTCGCTAAGTTCATGGCTATCCCTCACTATGTCTACTTGGTCCTCAAGATGCCGAGCCCCAAGGGTGTTCTCTCATTGCAAGGGGATCTGAAGCGTTCCTACGATTGCGACACAGAAGCCGTGGAACTTGCCTCGACTACTCAAGTACCCAACGCAATGATGGAAGTCTTCACTGCCGCTAAAAAGCTTGCTCCGAGCGAGCTGGAGGTTCCTGAGAAGACCGACAACAGCAACAAGCCTGCACCATCTGGTGACGTCCCGCTCAAAGCCATTGACCTCGGTACTGGTGACAGCAGCAAGACGACCATGATCAGTGCACAGCTTGATCCTAAATAGGAAGACACGCTCGTCAACTTCCTTCGGGCTAACCGTGCTATCTTTGTGTGGAAGCCATCTGACATGCCAGGTGTGCCCAGGAGGTTGATCGAGTACTCACTCAACGTCGATCCTAATGCTACCCCCAAAAGACAACACCTTTGTCGCTTTGCTGATGACCGCAGGGCTGCTATCAAGAAAGAGCTCGCTAAACTACTCGCGGCTGGCTTCATCAGAGAAGTTTTTCACCCGCAATGGCTCGCTAACCCTGTGCTCGTCAGAAAGAAGAACTCTAACGACTGGAGGATGTGTGTCGATTACACGGATCTCAACAAGCATTGCCCCAAGGATCCTTTCGGGTTGCCGAGGATTGATCAAGTCATTGATTCTACGGCAGGTTGTGCTCTACTCTGTTTCCTGGATTACTACTCTGGCTATCATCAAATTGCAATCAAGAAATCTGATCAAGAGAAGACCGCATTTATCACCCCGTTTGGTGCTTATTGTTACACAACAATGTCCTTCGGGTTGAAAAATGCTGGCGCTACATATCAAAGGGCTATCCAAGCGTGCTTCAAGAGGCAGCTTCACAAGAACGTGGAAGCATACGTGGATGATGTCGTTGTCAAGACTAGGGATCCAGACATGCTTATCACGGATCTTGAGGAAACTTTTGCCTCGCTACGCGAGTACCAATGGAAGCTCAACCCCAATAAGTGCGTCTTTGGCGTATCTTCAGGAAAACTACTCGGGTTCATCATCAGCCATCGTGGCATCGAAGCAAACCCCGAGAAGATTACCGCCATCTCTAACATGCAAGCTCCGACTACTATCGAAGATGTCCAGAAGCTTACTGGTTGCATGGCGTCTCTCAATCGCTTCATCTCACGACTTGGAGAACGGGGTCTACCTTTCTTCAAGTTACTCAAGCGGCAAGAGAAGTTTACATGGACAACTGAAGCTGATCAAGCTCTTTCTCAGCTCAAGGAGTTCTTATCTAAGCCTCCAGTCCTCACAGCTCCTCTGCCCAATGAAGAGCTCTTGCTCTATATCGCAGCGACTACCAACGTCGTCAGTACTACTATTGTCGTTGAGCGGCAGGAAGAAGGCCATGGCTACCCTGTCCAGAGGCCTATCTACTTCGTTAGTGAAGTACTTTCAGAATCCAAGGCTCGTTACCCTCCGATACAGAAGCTACTCTATGCAGTTCTGATTACTTCACGGAAGCTCCGCCACTACTTCGACGAACACAAGATTTCTGTGGTCACTAGCTACCCGCTTGGCGAGATTCTGCACAACCGGGATTCCACAGGAAGGATTTCTAAATGGGCTGTAGAGCTTGGCGCTCTATCGCTCGAGTTCAAGTCTCGCACCGCTATCAAGTCTTAAGCCTTGGTTGATTTCATGGCTGAGTGGCGGGAAAATCAAGTCCCAACTCCAATTGAGCGTCCAGAACATTGGGTCATGTACTTTGATGGTTCCCTCAAGTTGGAAGGCGCTGGTGCCGGGGTACTTCTGATTTCTCCCACGGGCGAGCAACTCAAATATGTTTTGCAGATCTTTTGGAAGGTCTCAAACAATGAAGCTGAATATGAAGCTCTACTGCATGGTCTTCGCCTTGCAGTCTCTCTTGGCATTACACGACTACTTGTCTATGGTGATTCTTTGGTGGTCATCAATCAAGTCAACGATTCATGGGATCGTAATGCTGAAAATATGGATGCGTACTGTCAGGAGGTACGCAAACTTGAGAACAAATTCCATGGTCTCGAGTTCCATCATGTGGTCCGCGACAACAATGTTGCTGCGGATGTCTTGTCGAAGCTAGGATCTACACAAGCTCAAGTGCCAGCTGGATAATTCGTCCATGAACTCCACAAACCATCAATTCTAGAGCAATCATCTGCACCTGCGACTACTTCCGTTCAATCTGATCGAGAAGTGCTTATGATTAACGTGGACTGGAGAACTCCCTTCATCGACTACATTAAACATCAGTTGGTTCCAGAAGACAAAGTAGAAGCCGAGCGCCTCTCACACCGTATCAAGGCTTATGCTCTAGTCAGAGATCAACTCTATAAGCGAGGCGCAAGTTCTGATATACTCATGAAATGTGTTTCTCGTGAGAAAGGCAAGGAAATCTTGGAGGAGACACACAAAGGAATCTATGGCAATCACGCTTCTTCCCGCACCTTGGTGGGAAAAGTGTTCAGACGTGCTTTCTACTGGCCTACAGCTCTTGCTGATGCAGAAGAACTAGTCAAAAAGTGCCAAGGATGCCAATTCTTCGCTAAGCAACAACACGTTCCTGCCTACAAGCTCATCACGATACCACCAACTTGGCCATTCGCTTGCTGGGGATTGGATATGATTGGTCCTCTCCCAAATGCGACAGGAGGATTCAATAGAGTTCTGGTGGCTATCGACAAGTTCACCAAGTGGATTGAGGTCAAGCCTGTTACCTGCCCCAAGGCTGATCGTGTCCTCGACTTCTTGGATGAAATCGTACATCGCTATGGTTTCCCTAACCGCATCATCACAGACCTGGGTTCGAATTTCAACAATCACCAGTTCTGGGAGTACTGCGAGAACAGTGGAATCGACGTCTGGTACGTCTCCGTTGCTCATCCACGTGCCAATGGCCAAGTGGAACGCGCCAATAGGATGATTCTCGATGCTCTCAAGAAGCGACTGTACGATGCTGCAAATACCAATGGTGGCAAGTGGATCAAGGAACTACCCAATGCACTCTGGGGGCTGCGTACTCAGCCTACTACCCCCACAGGGCAGTCACCTTACTTCCTGGTCTACGGCTCTGAAGCCGTTCTGCCCGCTGATGTCCTGTGGCGCTCTCCGACGGTTGATCAGTACGAAGAAGGCATAGCAGAAGAAACAAGACAGACAGATGTCGACAGTCTCGAGGAAGCTCGCTGCAACGCACTTGTTCATTCCGCTCGATATCTTGAGAGGATTCGCCGCTACCATGACCGCAACGTTAAGGAACGCTCCTTCAACGTTGGTGACTTAGTCCTTCGTCGCATCCAGAATACGGCAGGACTACACAAGCTCAACTCGCCATGGGAAGGTCCTTTCTCTGTTGCAAAGGTTACCGGACCAGGCTCTTATCACCTTCAAACTCTTGAAGGCAAGGAAGTCGACAACTCTTGGAACATCGACCAGCTTTGTCGCTTCTACCCGTAGGGGGTCTCAGCAACCCTCTCCAGACGGCTTCGGCTGTATGACGACTTGTATTGGGTTCCAACAACCCTTTCCAGGCGACTTCGGTTGCAATCACTTAACAGACAGCTACGGTTGTCACCACTCGTAGGGGATCAAATCCTCTCCAGACAGTTTTGGCTGTATCTTCTCGTGGCTTTCAGCTCCGAGCACTCGCAGGGGGCTTCGTCAACCCTCTCCAAGCAATCTCATTCTGCAAACTCGTAGGGAGTCATGATAACTCTCTCCAGCGATCCTGTATCGTATAGGGCAGTAAGTGGCACATGCTGTCCATGTTCCTATTTTTCAAAGGCTGCGGCCTAGAGTAACACTTTGCTTGTAGGGTCTCAGTGGAACTCTCATACAAGTTGCTGCTACAGCAAGGAGTAGTTCATCACACTGTCCCCTACGGTCTTACTCGTTCTTCGGAACATTCTATTGAGTACTCTTTCACTAGGCTCATAGCCTCAGAGTACTTAAGACATTGTCAACTCTGTACAATGTATTCAGTAATAAAGTTGCTACTCTATACCAACTTGTTACTGTTCTCTACTTGTTCATAACAAAGCCTTCATTACGCTGCTACAGCTAAGGTGTTCAACTCGTTATGAATAAGATCTTTTTGAGTACTCAACTCAGAAGTACTTAAGACATTGTCAACTCTGTACAATGTATTCAGTAATAAAGTTGCTACTCTATACCAACTTGTTACTGTTCTCTACTTGTTCATAACAAAGCCTTCATTACGCTGCTACAGCTAAGGTGTTCAACTCGTTATGAATAAAGTTCTTTTCGAGTACTCTCTCAGTAGGCCTGATCAACCTCAGAGGTACTCAAGACATTGTCAACTCTGTGCAATGTGTTTAGTACAAGCCGCTACTCTATACCGACTTGTTACTGTTCTCTACTCATTCATAACAAAGCCTTCATTACGCTGCTACAGCTATGGTGTTCAACTCCTTATGAATAAGTTCTTTTCGGGTACTCTCTCACTAGGCTTGTTAGCCTCAGAGGTGCTCAAGACATTGTCAACTCTGTACAATGTGATTAGTACAAGCCGCTACTCTATATCGACTTGTTACTACTCTTAGCTTAACTCATGACAAAGCCTTCATTACGCTGTTACAGCTTAGGTGTTCAACACGTCATGTTTTAAGCTAACGTTCTTTGGAACATGTATACACTTGAGTACTCCTTCTCGTGTATCGTATCTCTTTTTTGTAGCATACATTCAGTACCAACTCAAGTACTCGGCCAACACAGATGCAAACAAGAGATCCAGATAATTGATTTCCTCAAAGTTTTCAATTATATTATATAAACACTTGTTCGAGATTATACTTGTTTTCTCTCCCTAGTGTTTCTATTCTATAGGTACATCTAACGGAGATCAATGAACTTGGAAACTGCTTCCGCGATCGGAGAAGTCTGTTGCATCAGCTCGTTGAGACGATCGTCGGTGCAGTCTCCAGATCTACAGTTCATGATGTTCGTGAGATCTGCAAACTACTAAAGTCATGACACCGCTCATGCAAAACTATATTTATAGCTTCTTAAGCTACAAGGAGTTGGCCCTTGGCCAAATTACAAGAAACAAAGATCTTAAAGGTCCTGAATCACCTTCCAAAGTGCTTGAGACTAAGTCTACATTGATAAGGTTGGTCGCAAGCTTTCTTCTGGCTTCAGGGCCTACTTGACGACCTCTACAGCTACAGTGGAGGCAGCTGCCACACAGCCACCTCCACTCGCGCACCAACCGGTCTTCTGCAGCGCCCAACATCCAGTCTGAGCTTTGCAGCAAGATTGCAGAAGGTCCGAGCTTTAACACCAACCTCGTCGGGTGGAGCGCGGTGCTCACCAGCAGCACTTCAGAACCCAAAGTGTCAGGGCCGACGATGCAACTGCTGCTTCATACTCCTTCCGCGCTCCTCGGTGAGGCCGGGAGAAGAAGCTGATAGAGTTCTTCGAGCCTCGCAAGCATTCTTCTAGCTCCAAGCATGAACTACATCACCTCTACACTCTGGTGGGCGAACACAAGCCCACGGCGAAGCAATATTACTACACTGGGTCATCCTGGATGTCCCTTTGTAGATTGGTGTGGCTTGCTTTAAGCCTTGGCCACCTATTTATATCGGCAGGCATCCGCATCGAGTCTCACTTGCAAAATCACCATGTGTGCCATCCTTATCCTCGACGGCACTGAACCCTCGTGAAGCACGAGGTTACTGTTCGTCTGTAAAAGGCATCAGCGCACCTGATCTTTACCTGACTGCACACTGAGGCAGCTTTGTCTTCTGCGGGTGACAATGACTCGTGCTTCACGAGTATGCTAACTCGTGACCATAAAGTGCAAACGTGCCTTTGGTTGTGCTTCAGATCTACAAGATTCTGGGGCTCTAACGGTTCGACCTGGTGACCCTTCGTATTCAACAGATTGGTTTCATACAGGCAAATATTTGGCTAAGTCAGAGGACTCAAATCCAAGACCTGCTCGGCTCTATCTCGGGGGCTCGACTACTCGACAGAATTGGATTTCATTCAGCTAAAGTTCACTGAATTCAGGCCACTTTTCTACAATCAGATTGGATCCTTCAACTCGAGAAAGTACTCGACTCAAGGCTCGGGGGCTCCGTGCCACGTGTCCTTCAGTTTTTCTCAGGATTTTGCGGGATTATTTGACGAAGACTACTGATTGACCCTCAGCTTGAATTGTCAATTCGAACTAAGGCTCGGGGGCTACATCCATATAGGATGCGATTTTTGCAAATCGTATTCCTATATTATTTCTTCGGATTGTCTACGGATTTTTCGGAGCAAGATCAAAGAATTCAAGATTGACCCTCAGCTTGAATCCTGGATTCGACCTAAGGCTTGGGGGCTACATTCCATATGGAATGCGATTTTAGTAATCGCATTTCCATATGGATCTTTGATGCAAAGATTTTAAGAAGAAAGCGGGTATTATTGAAGACCTTCAAGGGAAGTACTCGGGGACGCTTGGGGACAACTCGAGAAGACTTCAACACTACTCGTGGAGTTAGCTGGAGTACCTTCCAGCCTCGTGATGATTCAAGTACTATTGAAGATTGAAGCTTGTAGAACTCGGGGACGCTTGGGAACTACTCGTGGAGACCTTCAAGACTACTTGGAGCATTGCACTCGACTACAAAGTACTCGGGGCTTGTCGACCGGGCATCCCTGGGTCCACCAACACATTGTGGGCCATACCCGGGAGATGAGTTCCTGTACACCTGGACTACTCGACTAGTGGGCCACGGTGCTGTTACCGTGGACCACAAGGCAAGACAAGGCGGACAAAGACTTGTACTAAGACTAGGATAGCTTTCCATACCTTGTATAGGCTACTCCGGGTCCTACTCGAATAGTACCCTTGTACCAATCCGACTTGTAACCCTGTCTCCCGTGATATATAAGGCGAGGCAGGGACCCCTCTCAAAACATACGCAATCAATACAGAGCCACGCAGCATACAGGACGTAGGGTATTACGCACATTGCGGCCCGAACCTGTCTAACTGTGTGCCCCGTGTCTCACCATCGTGTTCCTGATCTCGGCGAGCCCCACCGCACAATCTACTACTTCGGGTACCCCGTCGTTGGCTCGGTGTCTAAAACACTGACATTGACTAACATGCTCCCAAGTAGTTTTGCTATCACCACCATTAAACTTTATGAATTCAGGACAATGCCAACCAACAGGATAAGGAACCGAATCAAAGCTAGCAGGATACGGTTTTTGATATGAAGAATTTTTATACTTTACTTCTATCCCATAATCATCTCTCATTTGTTTAGCAAGATTAGCATTAAACCTATCGATGACTTCTTGTATAGTGGTTGGCATTGGCGTGGTTGAAGCATTCGATTGCAACACATTGGATTGTGTAGATGGGTTTAGGGGGTTGTGCTGCAAACGGCTATTAGGTTGTGTATTAGGAACAAAACCATACCCAGTGCCCGTTCCAAAAGGAACCATAAACGGAACACCATGAGCTACTGTATTATCACCAGATCGGCCAGAGGCAGCCTGAACGGGAGGTACAGTAGCTATAGGCTCCGGAGAAGAAGGGTATAGCACCATAGTGCCGGCACCGGTCTGACCGGTTGGACCCTCGGTCTGACCGGTCTGTACTGACTAGACGGCGGTGGTGTTGTTTGTCCTGCAAAATAATTCAACGGCATACCATACTGAGGATTCAATATAGGCGGAGCCGATGTACTAATAGATGGGATCTGAGGTGACACAGTTTTAGGAATAGATACTTCATCATCACCTCCCTCTACTCGTTTACCAAGACTCTTATCTACCATGTTTTGCATATTTTCAATCATTGCTAAACGAAAATTATCCATGACGGTAGTAAGGTCATTGGCAGTAACAAAAGAGGATGGGGACGTCGATGTGCTTACAGTGCTTGGTACCTCAGGTGGTGGAGCGTCGGTGATCTCCTTGACCTTCTTCACCTTGCCTTCACGATTTTTCTTGAAGTGCGACAAGTAGTGAAGTCGATCTCGCCCAGCATGTTCCTTCATGAGATCTTCTAGAACTTGACGACGTTGTTCAGCTTGTTTCTTCATGAAGTCCTCCATGGCTTGGCGATCTTCAGGCGAGAGCTCCACATCATCAATGCCGATGATGTTGTCTTGATCAAGTTCAGTTCTTGAGCCCATTGCGCCGGAGTTAGATAGATCGGTTAAAATAGCCAGATCTTCGTCCCCAGCGGAGTCGCCAATTTGTTGGCACCTTTTCGGGGCCAACAAGCACGCAAGGATAGCTGTCGCAGCGCCTCTGCGTCTTCACCGGTCAGACCTGTGTAGGTCACCGGTCAGACCTGTGTGCACCGGTCAGACCTATGAGTGCACCGGTCAGACCTGTGCTACCGGGGTAAACCGGCGGTAGACCTCCGAACGTCGCCCGGGCAAGATCCCGTCGGGGCGGCGCACGTAGGGTTGCTCTAGGGTCGGCAAGGCCACCTAGAACGCCTTTAAACATCGCGGAGACGAAGGAAGAACAGCAAATAGTAGATTGGAAAAGCTAGAAAGAGGTAAAAGTAAATACGAAACAAATAAAGGTAAATTGTATTGATCGATTGGATGATGAAACTCAATCGGCCGTGACCCTTTATATTTATAGGGTGGGGAGGTCTTACCCCGCAAGGAAATCCTTTTACAAGCCTAAATCTATCAGGACTCCTTGTTTTGGCTCAGACTAAGGGGGCACCGGTCAGACCGGTGCATCCGGCGTGCAGATCTTGCAGAAGTCGTATCTCCCTCATCCGGACTCCGATTTGGACGTTCCACATATGAATCTTGATCTACTCGACAAGACCTATCCAATGGTGAAGTCCAAATTGTATTTTGTGGACTTTGACCACACCGGTCTGACCGGTGGGACCACAGATCAGACCTGCCAATTTTGAGTGCGAACAGGTTCCACTGTTTTGCCACTGCACTCAAATTTTCCACTGTTGGCATTGCACTAAACTAAAATTGGGTAGGTCTTCTGTGCACCTTCATTTTAATTATTGGAGACCACAAGACAAGGCAAAGTTGATATTCAATCCTTGGATTGACCACTGAAATTTTGTTTATTATGACATTTATATTACAACCTCAGTAATCTTTGATTTTATCACACTCCTATAACTAGCCTTAAAAAGGTTGTTGTCGAATCAAAATTTATCATCAACTTGTTTAGAACAGAGGGTGAGACCCAATGAATATCATATTGTTTGGTAGCTTCTTGTAGAATATCAACCGATGGCCTACGTTGATTTTTTTTGCAGTCCAAAGAGGTAGATACCATTCTTATTTGTTGAAGACTGCTGGAGTTGTTCTGCTAGCATTCTTATTTTTTTAATATGCTAATGTAAATTAAGTACGTTGCAATTTATATGCCACTTGTGTGTTGCGATTATTGTACATAAGTATGGCATGTACTTTGTCGTCTCAGGATTAAGAAGTGCTACCTCCAACATAACATATCCCAATTTTTTGAATTGGGGATAACTTATCCCAATGCAAGTGCCCAAATTTTGCTAAAGAAGACAACATACAAATTTCGCAACATGCATTTGAAACAAAATAATTCACCAGGTAATTTTAGTTTGAAACCATATCTTAATTCTACTTAAGTAAAAAGTGGGTCCTAATGGTGCTTGATATCCCAGTACACAACCTCTGTAAGAGGTTGGTTACATTTGCTGATCATTCAAGTTTGAAACCATATATCCTACGAACTGACGACCAAGTATGAACTAGCGCCTGACCAAATATCTAACTAGCACCTGACCAAAAATTGGAAGTAACCATTATTGAACTATGCCTCCTGACAAAACTTACATTAATTGGGACCCAAATAAGTTTGATAGTACTAATTCATTTTCCTTTTGGAACATTCTTTCGCCATTATTGCTGCTTGACTCTTTCCTGCCATGCCATGCTATCAAATGTCGAGGTATCTGCAGTTTTATTAAACTGTTGCTGCAAAGGAACAAGATCATACTTTAGAAAAAAATCTTTAACTGATCCAATCACTTGCCGTCTTGATGACTGGTTCAGGAAGATGGCACAATGGGATCTGCTTTGTATAGCAACTAGTTCGGTGCATACCAGAAATAAACAACGAGGCATTATCGTTCTAAAATATCTTCAGTGCAAGGTACAAATACAACCATGCTAACGGATCAATGGGATCTATGAAAGACTATTAACTCCATCCTAAAATGAAGCATATGGTAAAAAATAATCTAGCTCGCGAACAACACAAGAGTAGTGATTAAATGGCATGATCCGAACAACACAGTTAACTAGCTCGCGAAAGCAAACTTGAGCACGAACTATAATCTGCCACGGCGTCGTGACTGGTGTCGTTCCGCCGGCCTCCTCGTGCTGCCGCCCTCGCTCCGGTCAGGCGATGAGGGATCACGGAGAGATGTCCGCCGTCGCCGAGATCAGATCAGGAATGCCGCCGATCACCGGCACCGCCGAAATCGGATCGGGAATGCCATCGGTCGCCGCTGCCGACAAAATTGAACTGCCCTCCGTGCGCTGATGGCCGATGGCAACAGGAAGGATCCGCCTTCGTTACCAATTAAACCGGATCGGGGGTGACGGCCGAGGAAGCCGCCACTGCCCATCCGGCGGCGGCGCTCCGCCACCTCCGCACGAGGGAAGAAATGACGACAGAGATGGGAAAATGCGATGAGTAGACGGGAGGGGTACGTGTATCTGATGGTTGGCCATTTGGACTGGACAAGACTTGGGCTCTATTAGGGGCCCTAATAGAGCCCAAGTCTTTAAGGCACAGGTAGGGCCGGGCCCAAACAAAACCTATGCGGTAACTCATAATTAATGCGAATGGGCTGGTAGTCTAATGGTAGGACGGTCCAGTGGGACGCTACCCACCAGGGTTCAAATCCTGGTGCTCGCACCTTTTCTTGGATTTATTCCGAAATTTTCTGGCGTTATGCATTAAGTGGTAAGCGACGTTCCCCTCGATGACGAGGCGCCAGTGGTAACTTCGGGAATCTCCAGATCTGCCGGTGCTCAGTCCTTCGGAGGTGCTCATAGGGGTAGGGTTTGCGTACGTGTGTTCATAGGGGTGAGTGTGCGTGCGTGTTATGAGCGTCTGCGTTGTACTGTGTAAATCTAAAAAAAAAACTCATAATTAATGACGTCACTGCTTTAATAATCGTGCAAATCACATGGAAGGGTCTACCGGAGCAAAACTCTTGTTTAAATTATGAACGTCCATTGCTCTGTGGTATGTTTTGGATTATTCCGATTCAAAATTACTATTATTTTTATATGGTTTATTTGGTATTGTTCTAGTAGTGAAAATTGTTGTTTGGTAGGATATTTTGGTTTTTTCGCAATCTATATTATTTTTTACTATCCAACTTTTTATCTTATTTCTTATTACAATATATTTTGGAATGTTCAAGTGAACATTATTTGTTGTTGCAAGTTGCATTTTTTGGTGTAATAGCCATTTTCGTTCCTAAACTATCAATCAAGGCTCAATTTCATCCCGACCATTTTTGTTCCTAAACTATCAATCAACACCCTGTTCGTCTGGCTGTCGGCTGGTGGCTGGTGCTGATTTATTTTGACAGAAAAGTACCGTTGGCTGGTAGCTGGTGGATGATTTGTTCTGAGAGAAAAGTACTGTTGGCTGGTGGCTGATAAACCAGACGAACAGGGTCTCAATTCATCCTGGACAGAGCTCAATATTATCTTCTATCCTACATGGGATGTCACGTACGTATGCCCCATTAGCTCAATTGCCATATAGTTTTTTTAAGGATAAAGACAACATGTTGAATGTCAAGGCATTGACTATTACATTTCATTTCAATGGGGATTTTTGCTTATGATGAGTGACTTGTCCATTATTACAATGGGAAATTGAAAATGCCATGTATATAAATAAGGGCTAAATATCAACCCAGAGCTCAAAGTCATCTTTAGGATCACACCTCTTTTCACATTGGAATAAGGGTGCTCGTAGATGATAAGTTCCTCATAGATATGCTTGTAGTTGATTGGATGCTGATGAGGCATACCAACATGGTAGTACCCTCCGCCTCCGGGCGAAGGTTGAATTTGAGCCACGTGATACTGGTGGAAAAACGACCTTTGTTCCCAAGCATTTGTCCCGGTTCAACTTTGGAACCGGGACAAATGCTTTTGGGGCGACGTGGTCTCGGAAGGCTGTTTGCGCCGCCCCCCCTTTAGTCTCGGGTGGTAATACCACCCGGGACCAAAGGCCTGGCGTCCAACGGCTCCGAGCCGCAATTATTGGCGCCAGACTTTAGTCCCGGGTGGTATTGCGACCCGAGACTAAAGGGTGAGCCTTTAGTCCCGGGTCGTAACACCACCCGGGACTAACGTTTTTGTCCCGGGTGGTATTACCACCCGAGACTAAAGTCTCATCTTTAGTCCAGGGTGGTAATACCACCCGGGACTAAAGGGTGCGCCTATATATCCCTGCCTCCCTTCTTTTTCCTCTGCCCGAGCTCACATTTTCACCAGAGTTTAAGAGATAGTTTGTGAAGAGCTAGCTAGTTCTTCTCCTAGGGAGGTGATGTCCAATTTTTTCGTCATAAATTTGTGAAGATTTCTCTCCTCCAAAGTGTTGCTAAGGTTTGATTCTACATCCTTCCTTCATTTGTTATGATTAAATTTTGTTTTTATGATTAGAAATGGAGAAAATATGGATTTAGATTTTTAGGTGGTAGGAGGAGCTAAGAGATGATGTTTTCAGATGTTTTAGGTTTAGCTAACATTGTATTTAGTTTCACATATTTTTTAAGCATAGTTTCACATAGGGATTTATCCTCTAATTTTATAGTTTTTGCTATAGAGATAATTGATTTTAACTTTTAGATGAGAGTTGCATTTAATTTTACATTTAGCTTAATTTATTAGAAGTTAGTTTATTAAAAAAATGGTCATTACCAAATGAAAATATACTACCTACCTATTTAATTCATTTTTGTTAAGTATTTCTTGTATTTATTTAGAATACATTTAGGCATTCTCTTATTTTTTTCTTTTTTCCATATATACAGTCGGTTGGACGTTCTGTACCAGTAGCCTTACATCCTAGCTAGCTACAGTCCAACATCACCTACGAGCTGGGGCTATACGTGGCTCGGTGATGTTGGGCTGTAGCCAGGTAGGAGATGCAGGGCTGTAGCTTGGCGATGTACTGTAAGTGGGAGAGCGAGGTGCGTGTATATGATGGTGAGGTGAGGCTGTACTTCCTAAGTGATCACGGTCATTAGAAAAGGTATAGTACAGACTTACATCGCCTCCGGCCTCACTGCAATGGAACGAACTCTTGCACTTATCTGTTTAGTTATTAGAAAATGAGAAAATAGGTCTTATATATTTTGTTTTTATATAGAATAAATTTAACCATTCTCTTATTTTCCTGCAGAGATTGTAATAGTTTTGGAAAACTATGGCAAGCTATTCTGATCACGGTGGTCACCGTGGCGGTCGCCGTGATGAACGGCCGCCTTATGCTCGTCGTCCAGGCATACACTTCACCCATGGTGTGATTGACTTACCTACTGGTGATCGAAGCCAGGGATCTCGTCCCAACATAGTAATATTGTTTCCTTGTATAAATTTGATGTTTACGTATTACACACATATAATAATATTATTTTCAAACAATGCAGGTTCTCAATCATTTGCAGTGGCTCGCACATGTTGTTGAAAATTTAGGTGGTACCCTCCTGTTTCACAATGTGCCATTGTCGGTCCAAACAATTGCATACAATTAAAAATCTCGTTTGACATACCCGTTCGAGGACAAATTCGCTCCTCACTGTCTTCAGAACCCATCCAAATGGTCTCAATTGTTGGGTGGGGTACCCCTGCCTTGGTTAGGAGGACTTATGAAAGGACCGCTGTGCAGGCATGCTTAGAACAACTTTACGCTAATGGGTACTTTTTGCCGGATTACTCTTATTTTCTAATCAAGGCACTCGAGGAGGGAGGAAGTGTGACCACGACCGCAGAGAGACTTTGTCGGCTGAATGAACATGACATAGTATGGAGCATCATTTAATGTTATTTTAATCTTCTTATTTAACAGTTTTTATGAGTCGTAATAACATTATTCTTAACTGTAGGATATGTTTGGTCAAACCTTTGCGGCAAAGAGCTTTCATGCAATTCTAGATCAAGTGTTGGATGTTGTGGGATTTTCTTACACAGATTCAAATCCTACACTTACAAGAGGCTCGAAGTATCAGGCAAATCTTACATTTTTCAGGCCATATCAGTTTTCGTCGCCATTGTTTGAAATTTATGGAAGTCCATGTGACCGTAATTGTGAAGCGATAGAGAGTGCACTGATCCATTCTCTGGCATATTTCGCTGAAGTTCTCGACTTCAAGATCGGAGACTTCAACTATATGGACTATCTAAGGAAGAAGAATGAAGTATGAAATATGTGTTGTGCATTGATGCACCCCTCTATCTTTGTTAAGACTGTACCTTAAGTATTCATGTATGAACTTTTTATGTTTGTAAGACCTTAATTAAGTATTGGTGTATGAACTTTTTTTATATTTTTTATTGAGACTTTAAGTATTGATGTTAGGCCAGTGACTAATTTATTGGAAACCTTAATATTAGGGTTCTCACCTCTAAAGTATTGATTCAGCCTTAATATTAGCCTTTATCACAAATTTTGGAGACCTTAACATATATTAAACTAAAAAACAACAGGGTAATTGAGGGGGCGACCCTTTAGTCTCGGTTGGTAATCCAACCCGGGACTAAAGGCCAGCCCTCCACGGCCGCAATGATTGGGGCCGGCCTTAAACCAACCCGGGACTAAAGGGTTGGCGGGGCCGGCCTTCAAAGACCTTTTGTCCCGGTCACCCTTTTGTCCCGGTTGGTTTTACCAACCGGGACAAAAGGCCTCCCCTATACAAAATCGACAGCACGCTCCCTTATTCTTCCCTGCGCAACCATTTTTCACCGAGAGCTCAAAGGGCAAGCTCCTCTCAGCTCCATGGCGCCTCAAACCTAGGGAGGTGCTGCCCAAATTTTTTGTGATCAAATTGTGGAGTTTTCTCACCTCCAAGGTGTTGCTAAGGTATTATTCTTCATCCTCCATTCATTTGTTGTGTTTAAATTTCGTGTTATGATTTAGAGAAGGAGAAAATAGAAATTTTGATTCAAGAGCTAAGAGATGAGGTTTTTAGTATACTTTAGATTTAGTAATAAGTTGTTATCATTTGTTATGATAATCTTCTATCATTCATTTGTACTAAGATTTTTTTTTGTTTTTATAAAATTTTTACTTTTAGCTAGCTTTATTTATTATTAGAGAAAATAGAATTTAATAATTTAGTTATTAGAAAATGAGACCTAGGGATAGTGTATATTTTTTATATTTAAAATTTATGCCATAATTAAGAAAATAGAAAATTTGATTTAAGAGCTAAGAGATGTAGTTTTTATATTAGTATACTTTAGATTTGGTAATAAGTAGTTTTCATTTGTTATGATTATCTTCTTTCATTCATTTGTACTAAGATTTTTTTTGTTTTTATATAAATTTTACTTTTAGCTAGCTATATTTAATATTAGAGAAAATAGAATTTATTAATTTAGTTATTAGAAAAGGATACCTAGGGATAGTGTTGTAGAATTAACATGGATATTTTTCACTTAATATGATGCAGATGAACCGGCAATGGATGTACAACACCGACAGACGGTCAGCGGAGTACATTACCGGCATGCATGGTTTTCTCGAAGTGGCGAAAAAATAAGGATGCGAGTGGGTTCATGTGTTGTCCATGCTCCGATTGCAGAAACGAAAGAGACTACCATGACCCGGGCACACTTCACCTCCACTTGTTGAAATACGGATTCATGCCGAACTATGTGGTTTGGACCAAGCACGGTGAAAGAGGGGTTGTGATGGAAGACGACGAAGAAGAGGAGGAGGGTATTCCGGACTGGGCCGCAGGTCAAGCTTTTGCAGATACTTTAATGGAAGATACTGACGAAACAGAGTTACCAGCACATGCTTACGGGCCTGCTGATGATCTCGACCAGGTTCTACAGGATGCACAAAGGGACTGTGAAAACGAAAAAGAAAAGGCAAAGTTCCAACGTATGATCAAAGATCACAGAAAACCGTTATACCCAGATTGCAAGCCAGGTCACAAAAAGCTTGGTACTACACTTGAAATGCTGTAATGGAAGGCAAAACATGGTGTGTCTGATAAGGCATTTGAAGGGATGCTAAAAATTGTGAAGGACAAACTTCCGGAGAACAATGAATTACCGTCCACCACATATGAAGCAAAACAGACTGTGTGCCCTCTTGGGTTGGAGGTACAGAAGTTCCATGCATGCCCTAATGATTGCATCCTATATCGGGGTAAGGATTACGAGAATTTGGATGCTTGTCCTGTGTGCAAAGCGCTACGTTATAACATTCGGTGAGATGAAGATGTTGGTGATCTCCAGGGGCACCGTGACAAGACGAAGAAAGTTCCGGCGAAGGTTATGTGGTATTTTCCTATAATACTACATTTGAAGCGTTTGTTCCGGAACAAAGCACATGCTAAGTTGATGAGATGGCACGCCAAGGAACGTAAGCAAGATAACCTGCTGAGACATCCGGCTGATGGGTCTCAGTGGAGAAAGATTGATAGAGAATTCAAGACATTTTCTGAGGACGGGGAAAGGAACATAAGGTTTGGTTTAAGTACGGATGGTTTCAATCCATTCGGGGAGTTTAGCAGTGGTCATAGCACTTGGCCTGGGACCCTATGCACGTTCAACCTTCCTGGTTGGATGTGTATGAAGCGAAAGTTCATTATGATGCCGGTGCTCATCCAAGGTCCAAAACAACCCGGCAACGACATTGATGTGTACCTAAGACCATTGATCGATGAACTATTACTGCTATGGCGGGAAGAGGGCGTACGTGTGTGGGATGAGGATAGGCAAGAGAACTTCGATCTACGAGCATTGTTGTTCATAACCATCAACGATTGGCCTGCCCTAAGTAACCTTTCTGGGCAGACAAAGAAGGGATATCGGGCATGCACGCACTGTTTACATAGAACACAAGGTATTCATCTCAAAAACTGTAAGAAGGTCGTGTATAATGGTCACCGTTGTTTCCTTCCAACTAATCACCCCTTACGGAAGAAAGGGATGCATTGGAAAGGCAAGGCTGACCATCGTACGAAGGCACCCCATTTTAATGGAGATGCCGTATTTGAGATGGTAAATGATCTAAGGGTAGTCTTTGGAAAGGGTGCTGGTAGTGAACCTGTTCCAACTGACGCCAATGGGTGTGCACCAATGTGGAAGAAGAAATCTATATTTTGGGAGCTACCTTATTGGCATAGCCTTGAGGTCCGACACGCATTTGATGTGATGCACCTTACGAAGAATCTTTGCTTGAATGTGCTAGGCTTCATGGGTTGTTACGGTAACCCGAAGGATACCAACGAAGCACGAGAGGACCTGAAAGAATTTCATAAGATTCGCAAAGTTCCGCGGGAGGGTGATGATGAAACTGATCCGGAAGAGGATGATGATGATGTTGATTACTATGGTCCTGCTAGTTACACTCTCACCAAAAAAGAGAAGGAAAGCGTGTTTGATTGCCTGAACAGTATTAAGGTTCCGTCTGGCTACTCATCGAATTTAAAGGGGATCATAAATATGAAAGAGAAGAAGTTCACAAATCTAAAGGCCCACGACTGTCACATGTTGATGACACAGTTGCTTCCAGTTGCGTTGAGGGGTGTTCTATCAGAGATATGGGAGCTTGATTACGGAGCGATGAATGTCCCTTTGTTTTTTTGCCAATGGGTAAACCTGAATGGCGTAAAGAAAGATGAATATGGAATGACAATAGTGGACCTTACCAAGATTGGGTTCAAAGATGATCCATTCGTGCTTGCCAAAGATGTGCATCAGGTTTTCTATGTGAAGGATATGACTAGCATACCGAAGAATAAAAATCCCCAAGAAGCAGGACCACAAGAGGCAAAGCGTCACATAGTTCTTCCAGGTAAAAGAGTAATCGTGGGAGTCGAGGACAAAACAGATCAATCCGATGATTATGATCAGTTTGATGGCATGCCTCCGTTCGCTGTCGAAGTTGACCCAAGCATATTGCTTGGACGTGAAGAGACATTGTACTTACGTGCTTGAGATTAATGTCGTAATGTAATGATTATTGATCAAATCCAATGTGTATCGGTCTCAAAATTTTTATGAAGCTTGAATATGTCATGTGAGATTGACTCACCAAGTTTGAGATTTTTTTGAATTAATTTACTATTTTTTTGGGTTAATTGAATTTCCGTGCGACATCATCTAGAAATTAAAAGTTGAGCTGAGAGCATCCCTGAAATGATCCAGAATGGTGCCAAACTTGGCCACAAGTTCTCTTGTGCCTTAGGAGTCTAATTTATCTGGAAGCCGAATCATAATTCTTGAGTTATTGATGTGTAATTCACAACATTCTAGCTCCTTTAGCACGAAGAAAAAACCTAAAATACATTTAGTCATCAGAAAAATCTAAGATCTTGCGTGAGCTAATATTTTGAGTGTAAATGACAACCAAAAAAATTTCAGACCATTTCGACATAGATGGAGTACACGTGCTTTACAAAGCTATATAGAACCTTTCATCGAACCATGTCTATACCACTTATGTCTTAATGATTCTGAAGTCCATGCACTTTGCAGTGTTGTATCGGTCTTAAAATTTTTATGAAGCTTGAATATGTCATGTGAGATTGACCCACCAAGTTTGAGATTTTTCTGAATTAATTTACTATTTTTCGGTTTAATTGAATTTCCGTGTGACATCACCTAGAAATTAAAAGTTGAGCTGAGAGCACCCCTGAAACGATCCAGAATGGTGCCAAACTTGGCCACAAGTTCTCTTGTGCCTTAGGAGTCTAATTTATCTGGAAACCGAATCATAATTCTTGAGTTATTGATGTGTAATTCACAATATTCTAGCTCCTTTAGCACGAAGAAAAAACCTAAAATACATTTAGTCATCAGAAAAAATCTAAGATCTTACGTGAGCTAATATTTTGAATGTAAATGACAACCAAAAAAATTTCAGACCATTTTGACATAGATGGAGTACACGTGCTTCACAAAGCTATATAGAACCTTTCATCGAACCATGTCTATACCCCTTATGTCTTAACGATTCTGAAGTCCATGCACTTTGCAGTGTTGTATCGGTCTCAAAATTTTTATGAAGCTTGAATATGTCATGTGAGATTGACCCACCAAGTTTGAGATTTTTCTGAATTAATTTACTTTTTTCGGTTTAATTGAATTTTATTGGGAATGCACATTAATATTGCAACTGAAAATTGGAAGTGAATGTTTACAACTCTAAAATATAATTTTGCATAGCAAAGTACAGTTTATTATATTTTAACTAAATATAATTTTGCATGGAAAAAATAGTAAAAGTTACTTTTTTTTATTTCAAAGAGGTAGAATGTGAAAATGAGAAAAGAAATGGGAGGGGGAAAACAGTTCCCGGCGAAAATTACACTTTAGTCCCGGGTGGTGTTACAACCCTAGACTAAAGGGAGGCCTTTAGTCTCGGGTGGTAACACCACCCGGGACTAAAGGCCGAAATTTTGCCCTTGCGGCCCTCCCGCGCGAAAGGGGCCTTTAGTCCCGGGTGGAGATACGACCCGGGACAAAAGGGTGGCCTTTAGTCCCGGGTCGTATCACCACCCGGGACTAAAGGCTCTTTGCTCCCGGGTCTGATTACGACCCGAGACTAAAGAGGGGGGATATATATCCAACGGATCCACCCCTTCTTCCCCAACTCCTCCACTTCACACTTCGTCGTCCGGCGTCCCCCCTGCTGATCTCCACTGGCCGTCATCTTCCCCCGCCGTCGCCCCTGCCTCCGTCGTCGTCGAAGCTCGCACCCCGCCGTCGTCGACCCCGTCGCACCCCGGCGTCCCTGCCCGCGCCCGGCCGTCGACACGTCCGGCGGGCCCCGCGCACTCCGCCGCCGCCGGAGCTCCCGACCACCGTCGTCCGCACGCCGCCCGTCGACCCCGCCCGCGCCCGGCCGTCGTCCCCACGCCCATAGACGTCTCCGCCGCGCCCGGCCGTCGCCCGCCACCGCTCCCGGCCGACCGTCGACCCCGCTCCGCCGCGCCCGGGCGACGTCTCCGCGCCGGCCCCCACGCCCAGCCGCCGTCTCCCCCGCGCCCGGCCGTCCGCCCGCCGCCGCTCCCCTCAGCCCGCCGTCGCTGCCGGTGAGGGGATCTGCTGACGTCAGCCCCTGATTGCTGACGTCAGCCCCTGATGGCTGACGTCAGCAAATTTTTAATGTTTTTAGTTAATTTATTTATGAATTTAGATTAGAATTAGAGATTTAGATTTGAATTTAGAGATTTTAGAATTGAATTTAGAGATTTTAGATTTGAATTTAGAGATTTTAGAATTAAAGATTTTAGATTTGAATTTAGAGATGAAATATGTATTTAGAGATGAAATGTATTTAGAGATGAAATGTATTTAGAGATGAAATATGTATTTAGAGATATTAATTTTTTCGCTCGCCCGACAATTAGGTAGTATCGCTCGACACGCTCGATTCTTTCCCGACTCGCTCGACCCCGTCCGACACTTAGGTTTTCTCGCTCGACTCCCGCCCGACTAGTTCGACCCCGCCCGACACTTAGGTTTTCTCGCCCGACTCGCTCGACTCCCGCCCGACACTTAGGTAGTCTCGGTCGACTCTCGCCCGACTCGGTCGACTCCCGCCTGACACTTAGGTAGTCTCGCTCGACTCCCGCCCGACTCGCTCGACTCCCGCCCGACACTTAGGTAGTCTCGCTCGACTCTCGCCCGACTCGGTCGACTCCCGCCCGACACTTAGGTAGTCTCGCTCGACTCCCGCCCGACTCGCTCGACTCCCGCCCGACACTTAGGTAGTTTCGCTCGACTCTCGCCCGACACTTAGAAATCATTTATGTATTCAGAAATCATTTACGTAATCAGAAATTCATTTATGTGCTCAAAAAATCATTTATGTGCTCAGAAAATCATTTATGTATTCAGAAATTCATTTATGTATTCAGAAAATAATTTATGTGCTCAGAAAATCATTTATGTATTCAGAAATTCATTTACGTATCCAGAAATTCATTTATGTGCTCAGAAAATCATTTATGTATCCAGAAAATCATTTATGTGCTCAAAAAATCATTTATGTATTCAGAAATTCATTTATGTATCCACAAAATCATTTATGTGCTCAGAAAATCATTTATGTATTCAGAAAATCATTTATCTGCTCAGAAAATCATTTATGTATTCAGAAATTCATTTATGTATTCAGAAAATCATTTATGTGCTCGGAATATTATTTATGTGCTCAGAAAATTATTTATGTGCTCAGAAATTCATTTATGTTTTCAGAAATTTCTAGTTATGGATAACAATGAGGACGAGGAGCGGCTAATGGAGAGCCTTATTGCTGGGGGTCCAAATACCGAGGTCCCAACCTTCACCGAGGAGGAGCGTAGCCAGGCGGACGCGTTCCTCAACATAGCCGGGGACATCGACAGCCGCGCCGAGGACAATAATGAAGACCTTTTCATAGTTAATGCAGAAGATTCCAACGAGGTATATATACCATGCATTAACAAATCCATAAATGCATTAACAACGCGGTATATATATCATTCTGGAACCCCGCGTGAATAACAAATCCGCAACTTGTAGGCTTCAACCTCGACAAGCAAAAAGACTAAGAGAGGCCGTACAAAAGTAATCGTCGATCATGACGTGAAGATTCATATCACTGAAGTGAACGAGCTTGGCCAGCCATGGGAACCAAAGAAGGTCAGGGACAAGTTTGTGTCCCAATGCGGTGCTATTGTGAGGGACAACGTGCCCATATCATATAGAGAATGGAAGGGAAGGGAAGATAATCCATGGGTGGTTCCGGATTCACTTAAGAATATGTTATGGGATGATATCCTAAAACACTTCACACTTCCACCAGGCGTGAACGCAAACCATGTGAAGCAGTGGACTTTCACGAAGATGGCAACTCAATTGCAGAGTTTCAAGAAGCAGCTGCACAGAGATTATATCAAGCAGAATCGAACTCCAAATTTTGATGATTATCCCAAGCTAAAGGATCACTGGCAGTCCTTTGTGGATTACAAGAATAGTGAAGAATTTGCCAACAAGAGCGCACGAGCTCAGATTAGTGCAAGTAAGAAGACGGATTACAACCATCGTCTTGGTCGCGGTGGTTACGCGGTTGCAGCACCCAAGTGGCGGAAGATTGAACAAGACCTCCTTAACAAAGGTATCGTACCAGCGGTCTTTGACTGGGAAGAACGATCGAAGAATTGGTATTATGCCCGCGGTGGAAGATTGAACCCTGATGATGGTTCCCTCGAATTCCCACCCACGTTACGGGAGGCAGCACATGAGATAATCAAAAAGAATGAAGACATCAAAGCGGGCAGATTGGTTCCTGACAGAGACATGGATGAGCTCACTTTGGCGCTCGGGAATCCGGAACACCCAGGACGTTGCAGGGGCTACGGGGTAGTCCCGTGGAAGTTTGCTTTCAAGGGAAGCGCCGACACCTACAGAAGCCGCAAAAGAAGAAGGGAGCGTGAAGAGGGGCGGTGGCGTGAAATGATGGAGCAGAGACTTAAAGATCAAGAAGAACGTATGAATGCAGAGATTGAATGATGAGTGGCCGCCGCGGTAGCTCAGATCACCTCTGCCGGAGCACTGCCCCAAGCACAGGTGGATCCCGGCATTAGCCCTTCCGCTCGCAAAACCAGTTGTGCTTCCACAGAGGCCCCCGAAGAACAAAGGGCGGCAAACCAAGAAGAAGTTCAAGTAGAGGACAACGAACGGTAACCTGTGGATGAACTCTGTCAGCGCACCGCATGTGAGCTGCACAAGCCGATCGGCAACATCACAATGACGGTATAAACCTGATTATACGTGCAATTATCTCAACCTTTGATGCATGTCTCAGGCATTTAATAACTTCATCATTTCTCTACATATATATAGGTGGCGTACGGAATGGCTTTAGCACATCTCCCAGGACGTACAAGCCACGGCATGGAGATTCCAGCTGGCTACGCCTCAGTTGGTTTGGAGGAGATTGTTGACCCAAAGTTTAACGACATAGAGCTAGACATCCAAGGAGGTGACGGGGAAAGGACACTCCACGATGCGCTTCACAGTATCATATTGTGGCCCAAACGTTACATCATAATACCTAACATGCCACCACCGATCCCTCCGAGTGTTGCCGAGCAGCAGCCACTATCTCCCGGGCCGTCAACGATCCCTCCGAGTGTTGCCGAGCAGCAACCACCATCTCCCGGGCCATCACCGGGCTGGTCGTCGCCGAATGATTGGAGCTCACCGTCTCCACAACGGGGGAATTCTCCTACCGCGAGCGATGGCGATCGTCAGCAATCACCACCAAAGCATCAATCACCACCAAAGCAGCCTTCACCAAAGCCTGCCAAGAGGCGGTCCCGATCAAAATCTACCGCGTCTATGCCCGTGCTAAATTCGGATCCCCCGAAGAAGAAAGGGAAAAGGTTGTCTGTTAAAAGGAAGCCGCCATATGACATGACAGCATCAGAAAATGAGGCGGAGTGTGATAAGCAACTCAAGGCGTGGATTGAATGGAATAAAGAGGCTGCTAGACAAAAACTGCTCGAAGAAAAGGAAGCAGAAAAGAATAAAGATCGTCCGTAGAAACTCAAAGCTTTCATAGAGAAGAAGGAAGCAGAAAAGAGACAAGAAATTATAAAACCCCTACTAAGTGATTATGATCGGTCGCTGCACAAGTCCCTAAAGAAGAAGAGACAAGGAGGGTAACCAAATAGTTACATCAACCAAGTACCGGAGTCGATGATGCCACAGGATTATAGGAAGAAGAAGAAGGCAACAGAAGCGTCGACGTCGACGAAAGAGCCTTCAACGAAGAAGGCAACACAAATGTCGATGTCGGCGAAAGAGCCTTCAACGAAGAAGGCAACACAAATGTCGACGTCGACGAAAGAGCCTTCAACGAAGAAGGCAACACAAACATCGACGTCAGTGAAAGAGCCTTCAACGAAGAAGGTAACAGAAGCGTCAACGTCGGGAGTATAGACTTACGTCACCTCCGGCCTCACTGCAACTGAACGAGCTCTTGCACTTATGGACACAGCACAACTAGCAAATGTCATTCAAATGCAAGAAGCAACAGGGCTCCCACTAGAATATGTTCTCGGCCACGAATCACCTCCTCGGGACAAAAACTTCGTACCTAGATGGCACTACGAGCATGGGAAATCTTTTGTCAGGCCTGAGTTGGTGAAGAAACTCCCTACTCAGATGCGCAGATTGCATGACTTCTACATGAAGACGTCTAAGGCGGGCCTGGAGATGATTGGCATGCTTGTTAAACCGGGAGATTTTGCTGGTGAAGGCGAGAAGTTGGTCTGGCTGCAATTCAAGGATATTTATGAAATTTACCATCTTGACTCCTTGAATACCGATCTTGTCATGGCCTGGTGCCTGTAAGTGACGATGCAATATTACATACCCTAATTAACAAATTAATGCATACTCTAATTATTAACTTTGTCTTTCATTTTTTGTAGCCTGGAAATGCATAACATGCGGAAGAATGGTTACCAACGAATAGGTTTCATGGACCCATCTTTAGTTAATCAAGATCAAGTAAAGCTCCAACCAGAAACAACATTCAAAACAATCCTAAGGACCTTGTGTAATTTGCATTACAAGGATTTGATACTTCTACCTTACAACTTCGAGTAAGTGTGATTACCATCTTAATTGCTAAGGGTTCGCATTTCTAATTATCTTAGTTAACATTATTTAGTTCTAATCTTTTGAGCTTCTATGTATATACAGTTTCCACTGGATTCTTCTCATAATTGATGTCAATAGAAGCAACGTCCTTGTCTTTGATTCGTTGAGAAGAGATCCGAACAAATACTTGGACCTTCAAGATATGTTTCAAGAGTAATAATTCTATCCATACGTTCCCTTTTATGCAATAGTGTGCTTTTACTAACACTATCTAGCTCTAACTTTCATTATTTTTTGCCAGAGCTTGGGAAAAATTCAAGGCTGTCAACCCTGGACAATGGAGACCTAGAATAAACTTCTCTGCAAATTTTCTGGTACGTAAACCAAATAACAACTTCAGCTTGGGCAAATTAAAAATGTATAACACTAATTTTTCATAATTATCTTCTTCAATTTAGTGTATGAGACAGGAACAAGGGACACATTTATGTGCATACTATGTGTGTGAGTTCATCCACAATTTCTGCGAGGCAGACCCGTCAGATTATACTGTAAGTATTATTTTAAACCAATTAATAATACATTTTTTCTAACCGCTTATATATTTAATTCTTGTGTGTAATATATTAAATTATTTGCACATTACAGAACAATATGATTAGGGACGCAATCATTGAGAAGGACCGACTCTTGGCGATTCAAGAAAGTCTCTGCGGATTCATAATGGAGCAGGTGATTAATCCACAAGGCAGAAATCACTATGACGGTCATCGAATTGATAAAGTTTAATTAGCACCTCCGGTGGAACTTTAGACTAGAATTAGAATGAAACGGTATTTTGATGTATATATATACTACTTTCAGAAAATACTATCTATGCTTTCGATGTAATATAATGTGTGTATATATTTATTTATAAGTTTATTCTCTTCATATAGTACGTATAGTAGACACATATAATTAGTGCAAACATTTATACGTACACGTAAATTACACCCAAATACGTGAGAATATACGCGTATAACATTATTAGAATAATTGGAATTGAAAAAAAAAATGACAGCGGGGTCTTTAGTCCCGGGTGGTAATACCACTCGGGACTAAAGGGGTGGCGTACAGGCGCTGGTGTGCCCTCCCTTTTGTCCCGGGCGGAGCTACCACCCGGGACTAAAGAGGTGGCGCACTGGCGTTGGTGTGCCCTCCCCTTTTGTCCCGGACGGGGCTACCACCCGGGAATAAAGGCCACCCTTTATTCCCGGTTGCCCACCCGGTGACAAAAGGGGGGCCTTTTGTCTCTCCCTTTTCGTCCCGGGTGGGCTTTAGAGACTTAAAGTCTTTCCCACCCGGGATGGAAGGCTGTTTTTCCACTAGTGTGAGAAAGTTGAAAGACTACAATAGCTGTTTTAAATTTTTATAAAGGTGAAATGAGGCTTGGCTTTAGGGATGAAATCAGCTAATCCCTATATTGTTTTCTATTATTTTTTGAGTGGATTGTTGTGTATCATTGTGGTTGTTGAAAAATAACTGTTATTTTCTTTTTATGTTCGAGTCGCCAAATTTTTTTATAAAAATTTATTATAGTTTTAATGATTTTGTAATAAATAATTCTATCTAATAAAATTATGCAAAAATGGAAGTTGAAGGTTACTTTTTGCAAAATTTTGTTAGACAAAATTATTTTTACAAAATCGAAACAAAAATTCCGGGCTGCCCGACCCATATTAGTGTTTTCTATTATTTTTTGAGTGGATTGTTGTGTATCATTGTGGTTGTTGAAAAATAACGGTTATTTTCTTGTTATGTTTGAGTCGCCAAATTTTTTTATAAAAAAATATTATAGTTTTAATGATTTTGTAAAAAATAATTCTATTTTTTTAGAAGGAACATGTATTGATCTTAGCGCATTACACCGGTCCGTTTACAAATATGACCCGAAAGAAAAGAAAAATTACAAAGAAGTTCAAAACTCTTGTTCATCTTCCTCGAAGCCTTCAGCGATCGGTTCGTCGCTGCCGTCGAAGCCGCTTCCCTATCGTCGCCGGGCACCAGAGCCAAACTCCACAAAGTGGAGGCCGCAGAGGAGGGCTTACTGCTAGGCGAATCAGCCGAGTACACTGCCTCCCAGGCGCATCGGCCAACTCCAGTACCCATGACGCATCCTTCGTTTCCATCGCCGGCAACCCGAGCAATGCTCAGATTTCCTCCAAAGACCATCTTCCTTGAGATTAACAGGGTCAACAACATCATCACCTGAAGAAGACGACGATGCGCCGGCCCTTGACTCCTAGACAGGTCTCCCCAGCCTCTCCGTTGACGTCGGAGTAGATCGCCATCGGAGAACAGAAGAAACTGGGAGAAATTATTCCTCTGCACCGCCGTCGCTTCCGCATCGCCGACGACGCCAGGAAAATCAAGCCGCAGAGGAGGCACGCTCCACCAGCAAAACCTAACTCCGCCGCCGAGCATCGGCGACGAGCAAACCCTAAACCTAGATGGACTCGATGAGAACTCGATCAACTAAAGAGATAGACCCCCGCTCCCCTTACCACCGGCTAGGAGGCCGGGGACGAGGGGGAACGGGGGCCGGAGGCGACGCAAGCCCGGGCGGCGGCGACTCCACCCGTGTCGCCGCCTTTTTTTCCTGGCGGCGGCTAAAAATAATTCTATTTACTTTTTGCAAAATTTTGTTAGACAAAATTATTTTTACAAAATCGAAACAAAAATTCCGGGCCGCCCGACCCATATTAGCTAGCCCACATCCTTCTTGCAATTGGGCCTTGGGGTAACTGAAAGGAAACTGAAACCACGGCGCACCAACGAACGAGGCCGCTGGCTGGGTGGGGTCGGCCCGAGTCCGCGACTTCGCGCCTTCATCCGCGGCGGCGCTACGAAACCGCCGGCAGCCAGCAGAAACGGCGCATTCGTGTCCACGGCGAGCGCACGACGAATCGCCGAGAGATCGGGAGCGGAACAGGCGAGCGGGAAGCAGTGGCCGGCCGGCCGGGTGGCGGCCGACGGTTCGCACCACCGGCGGAAACCAAGGGAAGATCCGCGCGCTGCGCTACCTTCAGGCCGGGATGCACACGATGACACGAGTGCGAATGATATGCACTAGCTCCCTTCTTGACTCCATGCACGCGCGGAGACGGCGGAGCGGCCATCGTCCGGTAAGGAAACTGTACATTGCCCGCTCACAAATTTTCGGTTGCCCTCGGAGGAAAGTATCCGGCCGTCTATAGATTTCATTTTTCATCTGTTCGAAAAGGGATTAGAAAATATTTTGATTCGTGCTTCAAATTGAAACAGACTCCCGGCTATGATGAGGTCGAAACCCTTGAAATCTTAGATTAACTGATGGTTTGCATATTTGTAAAGTGACTTATTTTTTCTCAACGGTACTTCTCTTCTTCTGTTTGTGATGTATTGATTGGATTGCGAAATATTGATATCTCTATGCATATACTACTTCCGTTCTTAAATATATGACGTTTAGGACAAGGTAGCTAGTTAAAATGAACTAACTAGCTCGTTCTATACGTCATGCATTTAAGGACGGAGAGAGTATATATAGGTAGTACCATAGTAACAGAAATTGGCTCAAACTTAGACAAAAACCGAGCAACTTAAGTATATATCATAACAGTCCAAACATTGCATGCATCCATGCCAAAACATCATGGTGACTACATAGGCAAGTGCTAAGTTAGCGCTTGTCAATAATGACAGATGAACACTATATAATTATCACACACCATATGGTTAGACCCTATAGACCACTCACCACACGGCCGGGAAACAGATGAGAGGACCCAAAGTACAAACACCTCTTGTTTGGATTAGAGGCCTAAATATATACTTTGGTCTCAAGACTATAATACACACTAACAAGGAGGTCCGTACAATGCAATGACCTCATCAAGTATGTATAATAATACTGCTTTGTCACCTAAATATATACGCTATTTTTTTTCATTTATTTGCTGCATATGTTGGCTGCAAGCAACCATGTCGATCAAAGAACACGGCTGCATTCAGGACAGAAGGTGGCGTCAGCTCTTAGGGAAGAGCTGAACATGAAATCCATCAGGGAAACTGAGGCCCGGGGTACGGACTATGTTCCCACCTTTTATAGTCCTCCAACTGCAATGATCAGATTTATCAATGTAAATTCCTGCCTTTTGAGAAGCATCTAAAACAATGTTATGTGTATTCCTGTACTGATACCTGTATTTTGTAACCAGGCAGTGGATGAAGGTTGCCATCAAGACCTTGCTGAGATCGGTGCCCACGCAGAACCGGAGACCCCCACCGAAGGCCATGAAATGCTTCGTTCCGCCGGTGATTTCAGCCTTGTCCTGCATAACAGTTGTTCAGACTTCAGATAAATTGGTGAGTCAAAAACTGAGCAGTCTATTTGCACGTCCGTTCATTTGTCTTACGAGTTACGAATACATGCATGGAGGCTTCTAGCTATGAGAATATCTTATTCCAAGTTGCTACATTTTAATTGCGTGCAGCGAACAATGTCCCTATTGTTATCGCTCTAAGATTGCCTCCTTTTCTTTATAGCTACGTGTATCTTTTTAATGCAACAGCGTATATTAAGTAACATTTGACTATATGCTGCCCCATAAGCCGACTTGACCATTTCAATGTAGACGTATCACGTAGCAACCTACAAACAGGGAACTGAGCTTATTACTACAGTTCCAGGTTCATCCCCTTGCTAGACAGGCAAGATAGGATTATTTACTCCTGTGTTATTATATCCCCCTTGACATTTCTTTTTCTGCTCTTCACTGGGAGTATGCGATATAGCACATGGTTAACCTGCTGCCGCATTGAGGAACTGTCGGGCTAGAACCCTAAAACCCAGACAAGCTAAGGCTTGGTGGTCAGAATCCCATGCAATTTGTTGCAAAATATTCTAATAGGCACTCCTCCAAGGTGATTGGTGCAGCTTTTTACCAATTATGCATGCTAACAGTGTTTAGGACTTTCGGCTATATATACCATGCACGCGTCTATACTCCATGATGAGATCTTATCCTTCCAAGCAAGCTTCAACATGAAAAAAAAAATCTCTCGACACTTCAAGCACGTATATATTACTGATTGCAATCTCCATTATTGGCTTGTTACCTAAACCGATCCTCACTTGTATATAGCAGCTGGTTAGTTTGCTACAATGACGATACACCATAATGTGGACATCAATCTTTTGACTTCAGGTAAGATTATCATGGTTCGATGGGCATGAGTGGTTATATAGGGGATATTTAATTCAATTTTCTACTCTTATGGAATCCTAAAATTTTCAGTATCACGTGATATATATGGAAAAACTTTATTTCAATTTTGCACAAAGAGAACAGGGCACAAACCTGCCACCTCCAGGGATTAAACGCCAATGGATCTTCGTAGATTTCAGGGTTTAAGTGCACAGCAGGAGGGCACACCATCACTCCCCAGCCTGCCGGAATGGTGTAGCCTGCATCCACAGGATGTACACATATTTAATATGTTTTCTAAGTTTTCCCAAAAACTAAAAAGGTATTATCTGTTAAAAAATATAATGGATTATATTTGTAAATATATGTACACCTTTGAACTCAATGTCTTGCAAGGCCTTCCGAAAAATCCCTGGCACAATGTTTGCCAATCGTACTATCTCCAGTATAACCTTCATGAGTATCGAAAGAACCAGCTGTCAGTTAAATTAATAATTGATTGGATACAAAAATCTATTTCGGTTCTGTTTGTGGTTCTGTTTGTTCCTTTTAATTAGCGATTCAAAAATTCAAATGCACATGTTTATCCCACAGTTGTTATTAGCTATTCCCTCTATTCCAAATTATAGATTGTTTTGATTTTATTATTTTTGCAGACTTTGCTATGCATTTAAATATACCATATGTCTAAACTCAAAACGACCTATAATTTGGGATGGTGGGAGTACTTATTAAGCTAACTAGTATGTCTTCTTCCTCGGAGACCATGCAGTTTGTTTAACAGGCACGAAACACAGATCATGCACTTGCACAATGGTATTTTTCTGTCAAAGTTCTTATATCACCATTTGGTCACCGTGGCTGTAAGATATGTCGAACGAGCGTTTTTAACGGTTCAAGTTGCCTCAGCAATCCGTGCGGTATCTTGGCTAGCTAGACCCGGTTAGGCTCACCTGAGATGTGAAGGTCATGGACTTGTACTCGGTCCACGTGAGTCCGGCATCTCTGTCCTTCCTGTTGCTGACAATCGCCTCATGCTCCTCCTGGCCACACAAACACAGAATCATCTCTGGTCAATTGTTTCCGGCACAAGCCAGGCCTTGTTGCCTGCTTCATCAGGCACACACCACGTACGTTGAGGGTAGTAAACAAATCACAGATGCAGTTTCTGATCAATGACCAGTAGTACTAACCGTTAGTGCCTGAAGAACCCTGGGGTTCTCGGCCAGGAGTTTGACACCCAGCGTGAGTGCCAGTGCTGTTGTCTCGAAGCTGGCGAAGAGGAGCACGAACATGAGGTCGAGCGCAACGGCTTCCGTCATGACGGGCTTCTCCTTTCTCAGCTCCTCGATAATGACGTCGAAGAAGTCCTCGCTCTGCCTGTCCTTGTCCGCCATACGCTCCCCCATCATCTTCTTGAGCACCTTCATGGCGTTCTTCCTCCCCTAAACACATGAAATTTTAGCTAGGATCAGTTTATAAAGTTCAGCGCTGCGGTAAGAAGCTTAGCAGAACAGGTTCCTCTAGAATCATTTGACCGCGTGCATGTGAGCTCACGGTCGTTTGTTTGACTCGACCGTTCATGTGTGCTGTCTTGCTCCCTACGTTGCTCAACTTGCATCCGCATGCATGTGCAGTTCTGCAAGCATATTTACCTGCATGCACTCATGGTAGGCTGTGCCTGGAATGTCCACGGGGAAGGAGATGAGGCCGCGAATGAAGGCCACGAAGTTCTTCCTCAGATTCTCGGATGACTTCGACGGCTCGTAGCTGATCAGCTTCTTCGCGGTAAGATCGAATATCATCTGCAGTAAATTAATTACATCGTGCATCAATAAGATCAGCACTCAATATAATCGTCTAAGCTGATGATATTAAAGAGATGTGGAGTCGTCATTTCTTCTTACTGTGGAAATGGCGTCCTTGAGCTCGACGCTGGGGCGGCTCGCCCATGAGGCGAGGCTGGCATGGCAGGCATGATCGGTCTCGGCGAGGAGCACGGCCTTGAGGTTCTCCTGGCCGTAGAGCCGGAGCACGAGGGTCTTGAGGTACTTGTACAAGAAGCCGTGCAGGGAGCCGACGTTGTCGCGGCCGAAGATCTCGGTGAAGGTGTCCGGGTACCAGCTCTCGAACAGCTTCCCCTCCTGCTGGAACACGAAGTAATTGAGGTCCGGGTCCGCGGACACCACCACCGACCGCCCGACGATGCTCGTCTTGAAGATGTTTCCGTACCTACACAACCATATAATTCAGTCATTAAATCAGTATATCAATCTTCTTATTAGCTGCGTTGTGTTGACAGCGTGTGAAGGCTGCTGGTTGGGTACCTGCTCAGTCTGTCCTTCACGAATGCGGAGACGTCACAGGTAGGGTTCGGCGCGAAGAACTGCAAGGTCTCGCCGAGAAGAGGGAGGCCGAGGGAGCCCGGAGGCAGCCGGCCGTTCGCTTTTGGATGGCTCCACCTGTAAGCCCACATGATGAAAGCCATCGCCATGGTCAAGGTCACAGCCCATACTGCCACACAGACCAATGATGACTCCATGGCCGCCGAGCCACCAAGGTAGCTAGAAAAGAGAAGGGGTCGTCTGGTGGCCCTTGATGCCAATGGCGGTGCAAACTGCAGAGAGGCAAGAGGAGCTAGTGCAAGATTTCGTTTGCAGAACCGAGAGCGCTGCTGCGTGCTTGTTATAGCAGGAGGGTTGCTTCGCTTTATATAAAGTCTCAGACCCAGAGACAGGAAGCCAGGAACATAAAAAAGAAACTTGATTGGAGGAGGAATTGTTGCCACGGAATCGCTGCGAGTGTTTTCTTTTGGACGGAAAGAGTCCACAGGAAATAGGCTGTATTGTTGGGCTGTTGTGTTCTGAAGGGAGTGGTACATGCCACAGGAAATAGGCTGTTGTGTTTATGTTCTTTTTCAGCGTGGTTTTGGCTGCTGTTTTATGATTGGGCTGGCTTGGTCTGTGTTGTTTACTAGCGCAAGACATGTACAGCGATGGCCTGCCGTCTGTCCTCCAGACCAGGGATTATTCCCTCCTCTCCCTCTTAGTTAGATTATGCTGTCAGCAGAAACTTAGCTACTTTTGGCTGTACTGCTAGTTTTCATATGCACACGGGCATTCTCCCAGTTTTCAGACAGCAGATTTGAATTAGTTTGAAAAAAATAAAAATGTCAAAATTTGCAAGATGCAGCAGCACTACAAGGCCTAATAAGCCCCAAAGTGACCAATTTCTGAACAATTTTATCACTTCCACTAACACCAAATACAACTGCAGTTAGAATTGCAGTGTCCTAAGTCCTAAGAGACTCCCATTCGGATAAGAAGATAAGGTTTTAGGACCCTCAAATGCAATAATTCCTAGGAAAATCACTCTCTTTTATCTGGAGAAGAATAAGCTACTTAAAACTCAACAACAACTAGCTCCCTCAGTTTCGATAAAAGTGTCATCCGGTAAATCTTGCTCTCCTCACAGTCATGCTTCCTGAGAGCGACACTTATTTCGGACAGAGAAAGTACCCGTGAGTAAGGTGCAGGCTTTTGATGGATACAGTTATCCGTCTACGTACGACAGAAGAGGAAACTGTGCAGGGAAGGAATTGAATATCCACCGTCACCTAGAACTGTAAAGTACTAGTGCTGAGTGCAAGTCTGGAGTTGTAGTTTAGTTTTGGTCTGTGCTTAACCGGGTCGCTTTCGGTCCCTTTTGATCGAGTAGGCCGTCGCCATCGCAGGTGCGCGTCGTAGCCCCCAGCTTAGCTTGCAGCACGCGTTCTCTGTCCCGGACCATATATCATCTCTGCTCGTGCAAGCCTGAATCCAGCCCAGCACCGAGGGAGCCTGTCCTGAGCTCGGCAAGGGGATTGGATCACTGAATCTTCCACGAACTTGAGCAGGGATCGCGCGTCATCCCGCGTGAACTCGCCACGCCACCGGTGGCATACTACGTGCTTCCACGCGCGTTCTGCCACCTGGAGATGACGGTAATGCTACCGCTGCTACTGCCGCCATCTTGTCCGCATGTCTGTCTCGTCGGTCGCGCTCGTGCGTGCGTCGGGGGTTCTTGGGAAGTTCATGCACCTTTGCAGCGATCAATCATACGCACACGTGTTGGTTATAATCCCAGAACGGATGAGCGACATTGATTGCGTCGCACCGTCCTGGGCGTGAGCTGAGCTCTACGATGACGACGGGAAGGTATGAAACCGCGGCCAGCCGCCGGAGCTGTTTGCTCCGGGCGCCGCCACGTAGGCACGCGTGACATGAGCTTGCTTTTGGCCGCAGGCCATTGAATTTGTAGGATTGATCAGTCAGCCAGTACTGCTAAGGTTCAAAGAAAGTGATGGGCTGATGGCCGGCCGGTCCAGCCTGCCGCCGACTGATCGATGACGGTGAATTAAGATGCAAATCGTGGAGCCGGAGACGACGACCAGCAGCGCTGCCGACGGTCGGGAGACCGAAGAACCGGCATCCGTCTCAGACTCTCAGTGAAATGGAGCCCTGAACCTTGCTCCATTTCACCCAATGCAAGGATGCAACGACTGACGAATCGGCAATGACGTTGCAGGTGACAGTGTATTCTGGGTCGGGTCCATGATTGCCGTTCTTGAGACCGCATCACTGTTCGCGTGGGGATTTTGTTAGCGCCGGCCGAGGAGTTTAAACCACGGGCGGTGGATTCGCCAAGATACGCTTGTGGCCTTGTGGAGTTGTGGGCGATCGATCAGAACAGAAGGCAGCTGGTAGAGTCGTCTGCTCCCCAACCACCGGATGATCGTAACAAAATGGAGGAAATAGAGGTCGGATGACGACAGAGGATTCACATCAGTACAATAAGTGATCTCTCTGGTATAGTATATAGAAGAATTTAGCCAACAGATCTTGATGCCTCAGTTGCACGACTGCTAGGAGATTAGATTGCATCCACACTGGTGAATCGCAATCGATGTCTGCCTAGCTTCCTAACGAGATCTCCACGATGGCTGTTGCGATATGGCTACCAAGCAACCAGGTTCGCTTTTGGCCACGAGGTTGCTGGTAACAGCAAACAACATCTCGCATGTAAAATGAGAATGTGTATTTTTATGGGAAAAAGTTCATTTCACTCCCTTTACTGATTCACTTTGTCCGCTTAACCCCCTCAACAAAATTTAGGCTCACTTTACTCCTTTGAACTATTTCATTTGGTCCAATCTACCCTTTAATTATATTTGTATTTTTTGTTTCTTCGTGTACAAGTTGAGTTTCAATTTCAGATTTTGCTAATTGACTTATAACATGATGCTCTATGGTAGAAAAATACAATAGCAATTTTTTATGACTAATTTTGGTACGGTTTTGTAAATCCAAGATCAATTTGTATTAAATATTCTTAACCTTTGAAAATAATCATGAAAATTTCTTAGTATAATTTTTTTAACATAAGACATCATGTTTTGTGGCTACTGACGGAATTTAAACTCAAAATTCAACTTATATACGGAGAAACAACAAAGAGAAATCTAATTAGAGGGTACATTAGACCAAATAGTTCGAGAGAGTAAAGTGTGCTTAAATTTTGTTGAGAGGTTAAGCGGACAAAGTGAATAGGTGAGGAAAATGAAATGGACTTTTTCCTTTTTTTAATGAGAGCTGATAGTATTTGGACGGGCCGATCCGCGGACGCTAGCTATATGCCTATATCTGACGGTGGGGCTCATGCTAAGTAATTCTCACCCGTCCACACGCATGCACTGTAACAGCAACGGCAGGTGGGTCCCATTGCAACACCAGATCCACTAGACCACTACTGCAACTTTTAGATGAAACTCTTGCAACGTAGGTTCGAAACAACTGAAAACTTGTAACATATATATATGTCTGAAACACTTAAAAAGCAACATGCGTGTGAAATGAAAAAAAAATGGTGAAACATTTTGAAAAGATGCTTGCATTATTCCTGTATAGCCATTGCAATATCTAGGGGCTGTTTGGTTCAGCACGTCAGTTCGCCACGCCACGCTCGTGGCGGTCACGGTTGCTGGCTGCTGTTTGGAGGGCGTGCACGTTGAGGCTAGTTGCCCTTGTCGTTTGCTGCTACTGGTGTAATAATTGTTGCTGCTGTTATCGTTTAGTGCTCTGTCGTTTGCTGCTGCTGCTGTCTGTGGCCGTGGCGAGTGTGGCGGTCGAATCGACCGCCACAGGTTGTGGCCACCGCAGATGCAGTGTGGCGAGCTGACGCGCTGAACCAAACAGCCCCCTAGATCTACTTTTGCAACATTCGTACAAAACACTTGCAACATATAATACTTCTAGAGAACATCTGAAACACTTGAAATGTACGACTGCAAAATGTACTCACCAAAAAAATTTGACACAAATACGACCTGGCGGAGCAGTGCACAAAGGGAGCCATTCGGCGCACCCATTGGGCCACCGCTGGCCGTGGGGGCAGGGTGGCGACGTGCGGGCGCGCCCCGCCGGAGAAGGTCATTCGACAGGCGGTGGCCAGCATCCCAGCACCCAACCGAAGTAGCTCTTCCTGGTGTCGCATGGCAAGCGGCTCGCCCCATGCCGCGGGTGAGCATCAGCCATCACCCAACCGTGTGGCCCTCGCGCTGGCCGAGCAGAGGAACTCGCGTGCGGGTGCGAACGGGCTCCAATACGGTCTAGTGGGACGTTACCCACCGAGGTTAAAATCCTGGTGCTCACACCTTTTTCTGGATTTATTCCGGGATTTTTCGGCGGTATGCATTAAGTGGTAAGCGATGTTCCCGTTGACGACGAGGCGCCAATGGTAACTTCGGGAAGCTCCAGATCTGCCGATGCTCAGTGCTTCGAAGGTGCTCATAGGGGTAGGATTTGCGTACGTGTGTTGATAAGAGTGAGTGTGCGTACATGTTGTGAGTATCTGCGTTGTACTGTGTAATTTTAAAAAAAACTCGTGTGCGGGCGGACTCCCCAGAATCGATGCTCGGGCAGAAGAGAGGGGGAGAGAGACATGGGGTGAGAGGAACGATTGGTGAAAGAATGAAAATAGACATGTGATTCGTAATGGTAGATATCATTATGTGTATCTAGATATGGAACGGAGGGAGGAGTACTTCATAAGAATATATGCAACACGATAAGGACAAATATGAAATCCACTCTTAGTGAAAAAAAATGTGAATCTAACATATCATGTGAAAGTCAAATGTAAAGTTTCCTAGAGAGTGAGTGCATGATCTATATCATGAAAAAAGTTGATATACTTAATCTCACAAATTATTTTTCCCGTTTTGGGTTTTTTTTCACTTGCGGAAACTGGTCATCACATTTTTTGCAGTGTTGAGAGCAAGCAAATTTTAGTTTATTGAAATTCCCACTTAAACTTCTTTTCCTGTTCTAAATCAGTTTCTTTCTACGCAATGACAGGTAGTTGAAGTACTCGATTTTGCTTACATTATCATATTTAATTTCTCTGTCCCCAAAGCTTCCTCTGACCATTTGCCAACTTGTTTCAGTTCAAGAGCTGCCATAAGATTTGGCGGCTAGATTTATACAAGATAAGATAATGTGCGCGGGTGTGCGTAACTATTAACAACCTCAGAGAATCATTCGCAGTCACACCAAAATCTTGCAGATATTCTTCGTATCTGAATTCCAACCTGTAGCATCTCGCCGCGAATAGGATGGCTCAACGAAGTTAAATTGAAGCTAAGCAAAGGCTCAGCGAATACGTGGCTGCTGCAGTTCGTTTGGATCTGCTCGACACATCGGCATGCCGCCATACAAGCCAAGAGACACAATCACACAGGAAGCCTATTTATATTAATCTCTTATTCCAGTGTTCGAGTACGCTTGTGTGAGTACTGCAAGTGCTCCAAGCTAGGCTAGCTGCAGCTCCCGTCTTCTCCGGATTCTAGCATTACATCGTTACCTGTGTGCTTTGCTGAGTGTTTTTATATAGTGAATTCCCTCAATACCACAAAAATTTACATGGGTTTCCTGAGTGCTACAAAAATTTTCAGAGTGTCTTGAGTGCCATAGGAATTTTAACTTATGCCTTGTATGTCACTTCCATCCATCTGCCGTTATGTTGCAGTTAAGTAGGTGTGGAAAAGACTCATTTGCCCCTCCAAATGAATGAAGTGTAGTTCCACCCTTTCCCTCATATGCCATTTCAGATTTATTTTGTTCATAGAGATAGCACATATCAACACATATCAGGGAAGGTTCAATGTCATGAGAAACAACACCACCAGAATCAATGAACGTGGCAATGCTGAGAGAAAAAAAACACGATTGGTATTCCGAACATTCATTCATTGATTCATTCATAGATCGATTCACTCCAGCTAATCCACTCATACTCATAGCCTACACATGAGTACATGACCCAATCCTAATCTCCCGACATCTCAGCATTAACAGATCAGATCGATGAAAGACCGCATGGGTGCGAGAAATGAACAGAATGTTGGGGAATGAAATCTCTGCAGCGCAGAACGAACCAATCCAATCCAATGCAGCATCACCGACCAATCAATCGATCAATTCTCCTCCTCCTCCTTCTTGGCGTCCTTGTCCTCGAGGAGCTTGAGCTTCTCCCTCTCGGCCTTGAGGTCCTCTGCCTCCTTGATCCAGAGGTCTGCGAACTCGCAGTCCTTGTATCGCTCGAACCACAGCCCGCCGCAGGTGTAGTGTACGGCCCTGGGTTGCATGGCCAGATCAGCGGGGTCGACCCTGTTGTGGCCGACGAGGAAGTTCCAGACGAAGGGCACCTCCCCGATCTCGTCGTCGTCGAGCCAGGCGAAGCGGTGGAGGAAGGCGTCGGTCTGGGTGCTGACGGTGTCGGGCGTGAGCGTCGCGACGTTCTTGGGGTGGGCGCAGTTGTAGAGCACCATGGATGACCAGTTCTTGCACGGGTACGTCGTGTGGATGGCGCCGTCCATCTTGGTGGCCTCGGCGGGCTCGTAGACGTGCTCGACACAGGCGATGGCGAGGCGGTCGGCGTCAGCACCGGGCTGGAACCTCACCACGGCTGGCCGGTGGTGGGCCGCCACGGCCTGACCGTAGGGGGCGGCGCACACGCGGGCGCCCAGACGGCCGCGCGAGGGGGCGGCACGCATGCGGGCCTGCCCAGACGGCCGCGCGAGGGGGCGGCGCACGTTTCGGCCTGCGTCGCGCACGGGCGGGGCGGGGGCCGAATCGTGAGGAACCGACGGCGAATCGCGAGGGGGAGGGGCGGTGCGGGCCTGCACGCACGGGGAGAAAGATAGGCACCTCGGGAGCCCCTAGCAGATAGAGACTGAATGGATAAGGTAAGGGCACAAATGACCTTTCACATGATACATAAGTGTCTCCAACCCTAGTTCCGTCAAAAATAAACAACAGATGGATGGAAGTGGCATACAAAGCATAAGTTAAAATTTCTATGACACTCATGGCATTTTGAAAATTTTTGTGGCACTCAGGGAACTCATGTAAATTTTTGTGGCATTGAGAGAATTCACTCGTTTTTATACCTTCGTCGAGTGTTTTAGTCACTCGGCAACTATGAACTTTCCAGTAGTGCACGTAAGCTCCAGATAAGCATTGCGGCAAGCCACCAACATCGTGTGATCTAGCTTTGCGCTACCTTGTCCATGTGATGTGCCGCGCTACAGCAAAACCCGCACATCGGTCGATTATTATCAGACTTTATGCAGGTTAACTCCTTTGCTCAAGCATCAATCGAGATCACCGTTAATCGTACGCTGGCACACGATGGTGACAAGAAGCTACCTAAACTAGATTCCCTTTTGATTTTCGTCCTCCATAGAGGCATATAGACGAAGCCCACACTACCGCCATGAACCCATGGAGCCTTCCTTAAGTTCCTCCAACAATTTTTTTACCATAGACGAAAGGAGAGGAAGAAGAAAAGAGAGAGGAGGAAGAAGAGAGAGTAAGAGGAATAAGGAGAAGGATGGGTCGATGACCTCTCCTTGGTGGAGTATTGGAATTTTTCAGCACCCTGCACGCACCTTCGGCTACCAAGGTATCAACATGCGAGTGCAACAAAAATACAAAGCTTTCTGTTCTGTTCTGCTCTGTTGGGGGGCTGGCGGAGCACACACTACGATCGTGTTTAGATTACTTATAAAATTTTTTCAGAGAAAGGAATCTTGTCCCCATAAAGTAGGAAGCAGCTTACAAATGTTGTCCCCATTTTCAGTGGTTGGTCTCGCTATCGATGATCCTGACACGGTGAAAAAGTTTCCTACGTAGATTATTATCTTAAGTGACAAGTTAGCTGAGCATCTCATACAAGATACTACTGTCCCCCTTTTGTCCTTTTCTGAGCACTTGTCGCATGCTCTTGAGAAGTTGCACTAGTTTGACTGATCATATTGGCTGCAAAGTTCGTCAAGAGTTTGGTCAATTCAAACCTCGTACGCATCGTTCGTCTCGCACCCTTAAAGCGACAAGTGCAACTTGCAAGTGAGTTGTGCCAGCCAGAGTTTCAAATACCGTGAAATCGGACCGGTATACCGGTCAAACCGACCGGTTTAGTGAGGTTGGAAAGTCTTAAGTTCGGTGTTTAGGTGCTTACCGGTCGGTTTTAGCTACCAGGCCGGCCCGGTAAAGCCAAAAATCACGATATACCGACCGGTTTTGTGAACCCTGGTGCCAGCACTAGTTTGATCCTAGTGAAGTCACTCACTTTGAACAATTTTCAAGCTAGCCGCTCTTTGAGTATTGATCATCCAAGTGAGTTCTTTTGCTGAAAAAAATGTATTCATTCTCAGTTTGACCCTAAAAAATGGTCGTTTTTTTCTTGGTCTTTGGCACTATAATTATCCAAAATAGTACTCCATCGGATCATATTTTTTATAAATTTTTTTTGACCTACGGGGAGTTAGATAGCCCACAAACATTTTCCTAACACGCAGTCGAGAAAACCTCTGCCCGTGTGACACGAACACGACTGTTACGATCCGGGTAGAAGGGATAGCTGCCGGCGTCACGCACGGCGGGTAGAGCACGACGGTGCCGCCTCGGAGGAGCACAGGAGGAAGAAGAGGAAGGAATTAGGGTAAGGTTTCACTATTGTTCTGCTGATTGTCCACCCAACCACCCACACAGCAGTCTTGTTACAAGTCTGATGGGCTAAGCCCAATTCTCATTAGCTCACAGGTCGGAATCATAAAAGAGCATAAGTAAATAAATAGGAAACGTGGGCCGTTGACGAAGTAGACGGGCCGGTCGAAGTTGGGCCGTGACATGCCCCCCTCCTTAAGCAGCGGCTCGCCCTCGAGTCGATGAAGCCATGTAGTAGCAGGTTCACAGAGTATTCATGTTCACCCATGTTGCCCAATCAGCTGGCCAATTCTTCCACTGTACCAAAGCAAAAGGAGTGACAGAATTACCAATCTTACACAGTTTAGTGTCAATTACCTGGTGCTCAGAATAAGCTTCATCCAACTCAAGCGCAGACAGTTGATCATCTACAAATGCTTGGACTTGTGGAGGCAAGGCTTTCTTCAGGAGTGAAACATGAAAAACAGGATGGATTTTGCTGGACTGTGGAAGTTGTAGTTTGTATGCCACTTGCCCAATTCTCTCCATGATTAGGTAGGGGCCAAAATACTTGTAACTCAGTTTATGATTTGTTCTACGCTGCACAGTTTGCTGAACATATGGATGCAGCTTCAAGAAAACCCAATCACCAACAGAGAATTCCCTCTCCTGTCTGTGACTATCTTGCTGAGCCTTCATTCTTGTTTGAGCTCTGTTGAGGTTATGCTGAATCACCTCAGTCATTGCAGACCTCTCATCCAACCACTGCTGTAAATCCTGCACTTGGCAAGCATCACTAGGCACAATACCAAAATGGCAGGGAGCATGACCATACAGAACCTCAAAGGGTGATTTGCCCAAAGCTGAGTGATAAGTGGTATTATACCAGTACTCTGCCAATGAAAGCCAAGGTGCCCATTTCCCTGGACATGCTTGAACCAAACACCTTAGATATGTTTCTAAGCACTGGTTAAGTCGTTCTGTCTGGCCATCAGTTTGGGGGTGATATGCCGTGCTCATATTCAAAGTGGTTTCAGCCAATCTAAACAGTTCCTTCCACAGAGTGCTAGTGAACACAGTGTCTCTATCAGATATAATTACTTTAGGCATGCCATGCAACTTATAGACCTGATTGAGGTAAGTTCGAGCCACAGTAAGTGCGGTGTATGGATGAGTTAATGGTATGAAATGAGCATATTTTGTGAACTTATCCACCACTACCAGAATTGTATCAAAGTTCTTTGACCTAGGCAAACCCTCTATAAAATCCATACTTACAGTGTGCCATGACTGAGGAGGAACTGGTAAGGGTTGGAATAGACTAGGTAACTTACAGTGCTCTGGCTTGGCTTGTTGACACACATTGCAAGCTGCTACATACTTCCTTATGGCTTTCCTTCATCCCTGGCCATGAAAATAGTGCTTTCACTTTTTGATAAGTTGCTGTAACCCCAGAATGGCCTCCTAGTCCACTGGAATGCAAAGCCTGTAGAATGGCCTGATGTGCTTCCTCAAATGTACCCAGCCATATCTTGCCCTTGTGCCTGATTACTCCATCTACCAGAGTAAACCCTTTATCATTGGAGCTAGTGATTGCTAGCTCAGTCAATAGCTCTTTTGCTTGTGGGTCCTGTTGATAGTTGTCCACTATTGTTTCCAACCATTTGGGAGTACTGATGCTTAGTGCCATATTCTCACTTGTGTGTTCCTGTCTGGATAGTGCATCTGCAGCTTTATTTTCCAGCCCTTTCTTGTACACAACTTTATATTGAAGACCAATGAGTTTGATGAAAGCTTTTTGTTGTAGACGTTCTTGTAACTTCTGTTCTCCCAGGTGCACTAAACTCTTGTGATCAGTAAGGATTGAGAATTCCTTGTGTTGCAGATATGGTTTCCATTTGTTGACAGCCATGATCACTGTCAGGCACTCTTTCTCATAAGTAGATAGAGCTTGTGCCTTAGGTCCCAAGGCCTTGCTAAGGTAAGCAATGGGATGGTGGTTTTGCATAAGAACAGCACTAATACCTATGCCTGAGGCATCTGTTTCAACAGTGAAACTCTTGGAAAAATCAGGTAGTGCAAGAACAGGTGCTGTCATCAGGGTTGTTTTCAATGTTTGGAAACACTCTTGATGCTTCTGTGTCCACACAAAAGGAACATTTTTCTTGAGCAGATCAGTAAGAATCCTGCTAGTGATGCCATAGTTCTTGATGAACTTTCTGTAATATCCTGATAAGCCTAGAAATCCTCTCAGGGATTTGATGTTGGTTGGTACTGGCCAATCTGCTACAGCTTGCACCTTTGTTGGGTCAGTGGCAACTCCTTTAGAACTGATTATATGCCCAAGGTATTCTAGTGACTGCTGAGCAAAAGAACATTTTGATTTCTTCAACACCAGCTGATGTTCTTTGAGAAGTTGGAAGACCTCCTTTAGGTGTTGTTTGTGCTCCTCAAGAGTGTTGCTGTATATCAAAATATCATCCACAAACACTAATACACACTTCCTCAACAAGTGGCTGAATATGGAATTCATTGCTGCTTGAAATGTTGCTGGTGCATTGGTAAGTCCAAATGGCATGACCCTGAATTCCCAATGGTCGTGATGCGTTTTGAATGTTGTTTTCTATTCATCATGTGGCCACATGCGGATCTGATGATACCTCGAGTGCAGATCCAACTTAGTGAACCAGCAAGCCCCCTTGAGTTTGTCCAAAAGTTCATCTACCACTGGTAATGGGTACTTGTTCTTGACTGAGATTGAGTTCAGCTGTCTGTAGTCCACACAGAAACGCCAGGACCCATCTTTCTTCTTAACCAACAACACAGGTGAGGAGAATGGACTGGAACTTGGTTGAATAGTGACATTCATCAACATTTCTTGCACTTGCCTCTCTATTTCATCCTTCTGAGTGGGTGAGTATCTGTAGGGCTTCAGGTTAACAGGCTTTACCGCAAGCAGTAAGGTTATCTTATGGTCAAACTCTCTTCTAGGTGGTAGGCTTGTTGGTTTCTGGAATAGTTCCTCATTGGCAGCCACTATTTGTTGAATTGCTTCTGGTATGTCCCCATTAGGCTGAGTTGGCTCCCCAATTTGTTGGAGTTGCACAAAATGTGTCACTGCTCCTTTTTCTCAGCATGCCTTTCAGCTTGGAGGCCTTTAATGGAATACACTTATCAGTGCAATCCTTGACTCCAGACAGCACCACTCTCCTTTGTTTGTAAGTGAATCTCATTCTTTTCCTCTTCCAATCAACCCACATAGGACTGTGTTGTTCCATCCAGTCAATTCCTAGAAACATATCATAGTGGGAGAGCTCCAACACCCTAGCCTTTGTGGTAAATGTATGTCCTTGAACCCACCAAGTGACTTCAGGTAACTTCTGGTTACATGTCATTTGAGCCCCATTGGCCACTGTCACCTTAACAGTGTCCATAGCTTCTGTTTGCAGGCCTAATTACTCCACTATCTTGGAACTGAGGAAGGTGTTTGAGCTGCCAGAATCAACTAGGATCAGAATCTCTTTGCCCTTTAAGATTCCTTGCAGTCTCAGGGTCTTCTTAGTTTGTACTCCCATAGTTGCAGCATATGATAGGGATAACAGCTCCTCCTCACTGGATGTGTCATCACATACTGTCCCATCATCTTCAGGTTCTTGGACAGCTTCCAGTAACTCTTCCATAACATGCAGAGGTATCTGCTGGGGGCATTTGTGATTTCTGTCCCATTTTTCCCCACATTTCATGCATAGCCCCATTTTCTTCCTCTATGTCATCAGTGCTGATAACTTGTCATCCCTTTTAGAGTTGACAGGGGTCTTGTTCTCCACTGGAGAAGGGCCTAGCAAACTGGTTGATGCTTTGTCACTTGTAGCAGCTGTTTTGTCATTTGCTTTACTGAATTGTCTCCCAGTTCTTGGCTGATATCTCTTCTGAGATACTTCCAGCATTTCTTCCTGCATAAGTGCCAATGACAGAGCGGCATCAACTGTTCTAGGAGTATGCAGTCTGAGAGCATTACTAATAGAGTAGTTTAAACCATCCAAAAATTTTTGAACAAAAAACACCTCATCTAAGTCCCTGTTATGAACTAAGACCCTATGTTTGGCCTCATCAAACCTATTAGCATAGTCTAACACATCTCCAGTTTGTCTAATGTGCATAAGATCACGCATGTGATTCTGGTAGAGCTCCCTACCAAACTTTTGTTCTATAGCAACACATAACTCAGCCCATGTATAGACAGCATGCTGTGCTTCATATGTCTGCAACCACCTACTAGCATTACCTCTAAAATTTAGGATAGCAAAAGATGCCCAAACATGAGAAGGAACTTCATACATGGCAAAATACTTTTCAGCCCTATCATTCCAGATTCTAGGATCCTCCCCATTAAATTTAGGAAATTCAGTTTTAGGCAGCCTAAAGTCCCTATTACTGCCACCATGATGATTTTTTCTATCACTAAAATCATAGGCATCAACATTGGCAGAATGGATTTTGGTGAATGATTGCTCACCCTTGCCCAGGGTGTAACCAGGTGCAGATGACTCTGGGTTGACACCCTGGAGGATTGGATTCTTGCCGTGGCCATTGGCCCATCCCTCTTCCTCGCGCGACGGGACTGGCGGCGGAGCCTTGAAGAAGGTGGCTTCCAACGCTGTCAAGCGTGATGTCAGATTGTTGATGGAGGCCTGTAGATCCGTGGCCGTCCTCGATGCGTTGTCCTTCCACTGCACCAACTCCTTGAGGTGCTGGGTGGACTTGACTTGCTCCACTCCGATTGTGTGAACATCAGTCGCCAGCTGCTTCAGCTGATCCCCCACTGTTGCCATGCGGTGAGTTAGGGTTGGTGGCCTCTCCTTCTTCAATTTGAGGCGTGTTTGGATAAGGAATTGGGGGGATTGGGATTGAGGCGGCTGCTGTGGTTGATCAGTGTTGTGTGGCGGTGTATGCGGAAGAAGAGGAAGGAGTTAGGGTAAGGTTTCACTATTGTTCTGCTGATTGTCCACCCAACCACCCACACAACAGTCTTGTTACAAGTCTGATGGGCTAAGCCCAGTTCTCATTGGCTCACAGGCCGGAATCATAAAAGAGCATAAGTAAATAAACAGGAAACGTGGGCCGTCGACGAAGTAGACGGGCCGGTTGAAGTTGGGCCGTGACAACGACCAATGACATGGGCGGCCGACTAGACCTTAGACACGAGAGGAATTTATTTAACCCCAATAATTTTTTTTCTCCCACAAGAAGTCAAACTTAGGATCCGAGGAGTGATAATAGAGCCACCAACTAACTCAGTTATAGGCTCATTCGCCATCCGATCATATTTACATGGCGTTCATTTCCTTGTTGCGGAGCGTGCTATTCCGATACCCCGGCCTGTCCCTCGGGGCGGGTTCAAAAACTTGGTGCCTGTGACACCTATAATTGCTTCTCTTCTTATTAATTAAGTCAAAATCATTCCGGATTTTTTAAGAATAAATTTACATGGTGTTATGGTTTGAAACATCATATAAATCGAAGAAGGTACTCCTTCCGTGTCAACGTTATATCATTTTGATTTTTCTATATACATAAATTTTGCTATGTATCTAAATATAAAAATCTGTCTATATACATAGAAAAATCTATATATGCACAAAAGCTAAAATGACCTATATTTTGAAATGAAGGGGTGTCAACGTTATATCATTTTGATTTTTCTATATACATAAAATTTGCTATGTATCTAAATATAAAACTCTATCTATATACATAGAAAAATCTATATACGCACGAAAGCTAAAATGGCCTATATTTTGAAATGAAGGGGTATTATTTATTTGTGGAGCCCTGGTCCAAGGAATATACACGTTTATTTACTCATTGTTGGGCCTTGTTTTCCGGCCCAGTAAATGCAGCGTACCAACAAGATACAAGACAGACAACTGAATCTGTTTATATACTGTAAAACTTCTAAGCTTAACTAGAATCTTATGTTCCTCTAAAAAAACTAGAATCTTATGTAGATCTTGGAATCATCTGTCGCTGTTCTAACCTCCATAATAAAGTATCAAGAGGTGAGTTTGGCTGCAAGCTAACGATTCTTTGTGCGGTCTGGGATTGGGACCAGACATTCAGACCTGTTTAGATGGCATACTGTCCCGTCAATGGACTGTACCAAATTAAATTCAGAAGCCCCATTTGGCTGTCACGGGACCAGAATTGCAATCTTTTAACGATCTTGGATCTTGAATCCACTACTGACCAGTGGCCACTGGTTAAGAGAGAAAGGCTCCGGGGTGACTCACAACAGTAACTTGTATTTACCACTTGGCACAATTTGACAATTCAAGTAAAAACTTTGCAGTGGGGGGCCAGGTGTTTCACCCTTCCTTCATTAGCCCCCCTTTTTTGCACCTTAAGAGACAAATTTCCTATCTGAGAAATTACCGTCCGAAAAGAACAGCTTAAGAACGTTAAAAAAATACTAGCTCAAAGGAGCTAGAAATGGCGACCCAATCACGAAAAATGTGCTTATATCAACAAGCAGAAGTTTACTTGACACTCCTGCTACTGTTCTTGGTCTTGGTCCAGGGCAGTCCAGTACCTCTTGACCACCAGGAGGATCTTCTCCCTGACGAGCGGGCCGTCCTCGTGGTCGACGATCTGGCTGTCCCACCTCATCCCGTCCGCTACGCTCTTGACCTTCACCAGCATGTCGACGTCGTCCCTGATGATCACCGTGCCCTCGGGCCTCAGGATCCTGTCCATCTCCAGCAGAATCCTGTCCATCTCGCACCTTTCGGCAGGCAACAAAGGAGATCGAGGTGAAAAATCAGTACCAGCAGGAAACACGCCAACATGCATCGCTTCCTGAGGCAGGTTCGGCTGTCGATCCATCATCTACCTGTTGTTGTATAGGGTGAACACCGAATCCGCATGGATGAGGTCGTACGTCCTCGGGTAGGTAGACATGCCCTCGCACCTGCAGTGAATGCGGCCTGTCAGATCGCGAAACCGACGGCCGCGCCACCGACACTCGCACCGTCGCCATTGATGGTCGTCCAAGGACCATCGGCGGCGCAAGTTGCAAGCGCTAGCTATAACGAACTCACCAGTCCTGGTAGCTTCCGATGAGGCCGCGCTCGTAGATGGCCCCGAGCGTGGTCGTGTTCTTCCCCAGCGTCGGGACCATGTTCATGACCCAGAGCGGGTCGCCCGCCGCCGCCAGCGCCGCGGCGAAGCCCCCCAGGCGCGCGTTCATGTCCAGCACGTTACGGTACCGGCCCTTCTGCTCGAACTGCCTGATCACCGACTTGTAGTGCCGCACCCTCTTCCGCCACAGCTCCGTGTCCTGCGCGAACGACTTGGCCGTCACGCCCCTGACGCCGCCGCGGGACACCCTGGGCGGCACCGCCGTCAGCCGCTGCGGCCACTTCTTCACCGCGCCGCCCGCGACGTCGCTCGCGCCGGACACCTCCGGGAGCGGCGTCACGCAGGCCTCCATCTTGTCATACCTGCGTAGCACGTGCGGATCGCGATCAGTCACAGCAACTATGAGCTACGCATGCATGTACGCAGCACGTACAACTTGCAGCATCACGGTCAGTGCGTTTAAGCTTAGGACAATGAGTTGCGATGATGGTTGGTACCATGCCGCGTCGGGGTTCTTGTTGCGGGAGCAGAAGGAGGCCTTGCATTTGGCGTGGTTGTAGGGCTTCTGCCAGACGGCGATGTCGCCGGCCTCCTTGACCTTGGTCCAGCAGAGGCTCCTGGCGACGGCTTCGATGCCCTGCTGCTCGGCGTTGAGGTCCTCCTTGGTGCGCTCCCACCCCTTCCAGTACTTGTTCCAGTTGATCGGCGGGCCGGACAGGATCCAGTACCCTCCCGGGCGCAGCACGCGGTCAACCTCCATCAGGTACAGCCCGTCTGCACGACCGCATCGATCGATCGGGTGCTTGAGTGAATGAACAGCCGAAATGGTAATGCAGCAGCAGGGAGGGTGTGTACCGTAGAGTTGCCAGGGGATGAGGCAGCGGGAGCAGTGCGCCATGTCGAAGGCGCGCGCCGGGTAGGTGAGGCGGTTCGACGCGAGCACGCCGATCATGGCCGGCACGCCGCGCTCCAGCGCGAACTGGACCTGCGCCTCGTGAGAGTCCCGCGGCGCGAACGACATGGCCAGGATGTCACGCGACAGCAGGTACGCGCCCCAGCTCGCCACCTGCATGCACAGCGTTATCCGGAACCCAAAATTCTCGTCACGAATCGAACAAGCAGAAGCAGAGCACACACGAGTGCATCTCCCAAGTTGCGTGGTAAAATTGTGGGGGCTTTCTACGGGCAATTCGCTAGTAGTACCATACCGACATTCTGCTCGCAATCGCAACCCGCGCCAGCAAAAGTTTCACCCTTGTAGAGGACAGAATATTTTACGAAGTACAATTGAGCATCTACCCAATAATAACAATCAAATTTGTCCTTTTAGCGAAATTTTTTTGTAGAAACTGGAGTGACACGAAACGCAATGTGTATAAGAACGTGTATGCAAATGGTGAATATGTCTTCGCAGTTAGTGTCCAATTGAGCAAATGCTGTCAAGGTACTAGTGTCCAAGTTTAGCTAAATGTTTGTTGAACATTGTAGGGTGTGTTTAGATCCAGATGAATTGTCTGAATTAGGAAAGAATTGGTGTAAATGCAGATGAATAGTGAGAGGTGATGTTAGATGATGTGATAGATGATGTGATGTTTTTAGAAACTTTTTAGGATCTAAACACATCCGTAGAATGGACTGACAAGCAACACCGACAAAACATCTTTTCGATTTTACCAATGCAGTCTCGATTTGGGAAAACAATTGGTAGCAATTTCAGGAACTGGTGCACAAGTCTCGACGCAGTGCTCTAGGGAAAAAGAAAAACTTCCCGGTTCCAACAAGACAATCAACCACTCCTACGTTTGGTTGCTCAATTGGAGTGTGTCTTGTGTCTAATTCGTTTAAATTTTAAAAACACTTGATTGTGCCTAGCAAATTCCTCCCCACGCTAATCCAGTGGCCATTCGTCAGTAGACTCAGTACTCAATCAACCAGTTCTGTAGCTAACGAGTGCTTTCTACTACGGACCTTAGCTTGGCTGCGGCACTTGAGCAACAAGAGGAATTACGTACGTACCCCGCATCCGGTGTCGAGCGCGGTGCGGATGGATCCGTCGTGGAGCGGGATGAGCTTCCCAATGTCGTCGATGTAGGCGTCGGCGCCGTTGGGGAACATGGTCCCGCCGCCGGGGAACCTGAGCTTGTCTCCGTCGACGCGGATCCAGTTCTGCACCGCCTTCTCGACGGTGAGCTCCTTGTGCGGGACGTTGGCGAACCAGGCGACGTCGCGGCTGGCGGGCCACGGGAACGGGGTCCGGTACCCGCGCGGCGCCGGGACGAGGCACCGCAGCCGGTCCCGCCCCGACTCCGGGCAGTGGCGCTCACGGTACACCAGCCGGTCCCGCGGGTACCGCAGCGACCGCTCCACGTCCTCGCACGGGGTGTACTCCGAGTACTTGACGGGGCACGCGGGGTACCTCCGCGGCGCCGCCGAGGACGAGGTGGTGTCGGCGGCGGCGGTGGAGGCGGCTAGCGCCTCGTCCGCGGCCGCCGCGTGGTGCGCGGAGAAGTCGAGCGGCCGGGATTGGGTGCGGGAGCGGGCGCCTGCGCGGGCGGAGGAGGTCTTCTTCCTTTGGGCTGCTGCGGTGGCGGTGGTCGTGGTGGTGGTGCAGGCGACGGCGGTGGCGATGGAGACGGCGGGGGAGTCGGACGGGGAGGCGAAGCCGCCGTGCTGCCAGACGCCGAGGAGGTAGGAGGCGGAGCAGAGGAGGAATACGGCGACGAGCGGCAGGAACGTGGGGCGCCGGGCGGCCGACGGCGGGATGTGCAGCTTCGTCGCCGCCGTGCCCGAGCGGACCCCCATTGCGCTGGCGCCTGCCTGCCTCTCGGCGCGCTCTCGCTCCTGCCGCTCCCAAATGGGCAGTGCGGCCCTGCTTAAGAGCGTGGTTTCTTGGGCATGAGCAGTGTATATTTGATTTGGATGGCGACGGAGACGGACGGCCAACGGGCATGTGATTATAGGCTGACGGCGACGGGAGGTGATTATCAGCTGAGATATCATTTGGCCATTTGGGAGGGCGGAAGTAACTTTGACCGGGCACGCCTAGTGCTTAGCGCCGCTGCTGCGCTCTTTTCACCTTTCTTCTCAGCCGGTGGTGGAGTACTACCAAGCATGTCAGTATCTGCACGTACTTCCATCGGGTTCCTTTATCCAGCCATCGAGGGACGAATGAAGGAAGAATGCTGCTGAGCCCGTGACGCCATTGAATCTCGTCGGTCATGTGACACGCCGCATCTTCATCACGTTTCGCTGTTTGTCTTTACTGGCCTCTCCTTCTGAAGTCCATCTGAAAGCAGCGTGACGCCCGGCTTGGAAACATCCGTCCAGGCGTGTCGCGTGTATACACAACGGCCAAATGAGGGAGATCTACGTATGGTGACCGGCTACAGGTCGAGGTAGCACCGTAGCATGCAGTGTAGCACGGGCATCGACAAGAGGCTGGCGCACGTGGGTCGGGTCCGCCTACCTCGCCGGCGGGCACTGCAGCAGGCCCATGCCAGCTCCAGCCCCCATCAACAACCAGGCAGGTCTGCATCAGCGAGTCCTTTTTACTGGTCCGGTAGTAAACTGCGGCAGTACCCCACGGTAATCATTGGAGACGACGCACATTAGCGTAGCTGGGAGCCAATCAACAGGCAGCCGGCCCCCGGCCCAGGTCAATCTTCGGCGCCCACACGTCCAATCGGCCGGCATTCCTCCTCCAGCCGGAGACATGGGGATTGGCCCAGTTTGATGAGGAAAAAGGAGCTCGTCCTCGTCGGTTGTTGCATGCGTCCTGTGGAGCGTAGACTGTCGGGTGCTGTGCTGTTGCTTCTTCCTTCGTGTGCCTTGATGCTGGTTGAAAATCGGCACGTAGTGAGGCAGGGAGCCCGTGCCGTGACTATTGTGCCTTGATGCACGGTCGCCTGTACCTCAAGTCCTGTGAACTCCGTCTCCGTGTGGTAACCTGTGGGAAGACCGGAGGAAGAGCCAGAGAGTCGAGGAAAGTTCACCGTGCACGGCTGGCTCCCCGTGAATGGAAGAGGTCAAAATGGAAGTCCTGTCTGCTACTGCACGCTGTCGACACAATATTTTACGCGCGGGCCGGCGGGCTCGACAAGACGAAATGATATGATAAAATCTTGCAGGAGGCCCCCCATCGACTCCGGCCCAAAAACAAGGCCGAAGCGGACTGCTGGACTGCTTTGAGGCGCGCGTGGCCCTTGCGGAGTTGCGGCCCAAAAATTGACACGGACTACTTCTTGAGGCAGAATATGAGCCCATATTTCGTTGCGGCACAAAATCACACATGCCTAAAATAAGTGGCCCAACATCTAAGGTACCGACCGGAGGACGACGACAACAGACACATATCCATGTGTCTTTTCAGCATCACAATTCACATGGGCCTTGATTTATGTCCAATAACTCTTCAGTTTTTTTTCAATATAAAAATATACTGTTCTTCCTTCAGTCTTCACCGATCAAGTGCTTATGTCTGGAAGCACCCAATAAAGTCCCAAACTATCTTCTTCCGTTGGCATCAGCAGAAGAAGATTTTGCAGACGCGGATGGACGAACTGGAAAAAAAAAACAGGTGGGTTGCAACGAAGCTCTTTAGTCTTTACGTACCGAACGGAAGAAATAAGTGTGAACGGTGTCCCTGCTTGCAATTGCAACTGCCCCCTCTCTCCATTTGACTTCCATGTTTTCGGTTCCAGAACTCTCCGAATTCCATTTTTATATATATTTAATCTTACGAACACATCTGTCATATCATACATGTGTGTACAGTACAGTAGTGGTCAGACTGGAATTACGTGTCGAGCAATAAACTAGGAAATCTCATGCACCGCGAGAGACGTAGATGTCGTTGTCGTCACCACTTGTGCGTTTGGAAACAAAAGCAAGGTAGCGGTCCATTGTAGTCTAGAAATAATAATATAAACTAGAGCGTGAGGAACGTGCTTGGTTATTCTGTACTATCCTAGCTATCATCTCAATGGAGCATCTTAGATCCAAATTGGCCGCCGTGGTCCAAGCCATCTTTCGTGCTAGATCATTATCTAGCAGGCTGGCACGTAGTGACATCTTCGTTCTGCTCCGATCTCAGGATGGGAATGGGTCGGTCCGAGGCATCATTAGTGAGATCCACGAGGGTCCTCACAAAAACTCCCCCCCCCCCCGCGTCATCCTCACCGGGCGGCTCGGGGGCGCTCCCACCCGCCGCCGTCCACCTCTCCCCTGTGGCCGCCGCCGGCGTGCGTGCGGCGGCGGCCACCCTCTCCCTCTTTCTCCTCTTCCCCTCCCCTCCCTCCCTCTCTCCTCTAGCTCCACACCGCACCACAGGTCGTTCCCCGGGGTCGTCCACCGCCGCCCTCTTCCTCGGCGGTCGGGCTTGGCCTCGCCGGCGCCGCTCCTCCTGGAGCTTGCGCCGCAGCCTTGGCTCCCCCTCCCCCTTCCTTCTCCCCCGTCCTCGCCCCCTCTTCCAACCCTAGATCCAGTTCTAGGATGGGGCCCACCCGCCGCCGCCGCCGGGCCGGATGGCCGCTCCCCCTCCGGCGTAGGGTGGCGCGGTCGCTGCCTCGTCGGGCTCCCCCGGGTTGTGGCCGCCCTGCGCGCCGACGCAGGCGTCGGCGGTGCCGGCCGCGGCTGCTGCGCGGCGAGCCTCCCCCTGCGTTGGGCGCTCGCGACGGCAGCCGGCGGGTCCGTCGGGCGCCCGGTCGTCGTCTTGACGCGGCGCTGCAGGGCCGGAGCCTCTTCAGGCGACGCCACCCTGCCGGCCGGCACGCTGAACACCAAGCCTTGGGCCGATGCGTCGCTCCCTCTGCCACGCGCCATGCTTGCGCGTTCCCACACTCCCAGCGAAGTCGAGCCGCCTCCCCCGCGCATGCACCAGCTTGGCGGCCGTCGCCGCCTCCGTCTCCCTTGGCCCGCTGCTCATCCGACGGTCTCCCTCCCGGCGGCATCGACTGTTGCTACTCCTCCGCGACCTCCTCCTCGCCGATGCGCCCCTGCCAGCCTCCTCGTCAACACCCTGCCCCCCCCCGCGCAGACCCCGACCTCGACGACGACTCCTCCGCAGGCCCCTTCCTCGCCGTCGGCACAACTCTCCTCCGTGCTGGCGGCGCGGCTCCCCTCCCTGCCAGCGGCCGCGGCCCCTCCTCCGCACCGGCAGCCGCGGTCACCTCCCTCCTGTCGGCGGTTGTCGCCTCTCATCGGCGGTCGTGACGCCCCTCTCCTGTGGGCCTTCTGTCCGTCCTCGGCGTCCCTCTACGGCGTCGGGCACCAGCATTGGGCACGGCGTCGTCGTTTCTCCTCCTGTGGGCTTGCTGTGGGGTGCCTTGAGAGGTTCCGCTGGCGTTGCGGTGGTCTCTGGTGGTCGCCGCTCCCCTCCTCCGGTCCTCCCCCTCGCCGGTCTTCGCTCTGGGTGACTGTCGGTGGTCCGGCTGCGGCCTTCCCACCTCCGTTTCTGTCATTGCCACAGGAGCTCCTTCATGTCATCGCCAAGGACTACCGCTTCGGTTTCCATTGCTTTGTCTGCCGCTTCGGTTACGGTCGGTGATGTTGCGGATTGGGCTTGGAGGCCTATGGCGAAAGCCTTGCCTAGCTCCGCTAGTGCTGACAATGGTTACGCTCACTCCGTAATGACCCTGTTGGGGGCATTGTTGCGGCCTCCAAGTCCTTGGTCTGCCAGGTGAAGACTTGGCCTGCCTCTCCGGGGTGGGCGCACGGCGGCGACGGCGGCATCGTTGCTCCCTTCTTGAAGGCGTCGTCTTGCAAGACCTCCGCGCTCGGACCCTGCTGTACCCGGGCTGTTAGGCTAGCGGTGATGTGCGTGTGTCCTTGGTGTCCTTTGCCTTGTTGGCTCTGTCGTCTTAGGTGGCCTCTGGTGTGGTGGTGTGGTGCTTCCCCCTCCTTCGGTTGTCTCTTGTTTCTCTGTAGTTCGTCTTGTTCTTTCCCTTGTATCTCTTCTCTTTGGGGTCTCTTCTAAAGTGTCTGCTGTAATTCTCTCCTCTTAATGAAAAACGTGTTTTGCACGTCTTAAAAAAAAGAATGGGTCGGTCCGGCCCCGGCCTTAGACCTAGCCCTTATGGCCTCATGGCCAATTTTAGAGGCCACGGGTCAACCTAATTTCAGGCTTGTATGTGGTCTCGATGGTCTAATGGGTAGCACGGGTTGGCTCATTCAGCTTCTTGCTATATGCTAATGCAATTATTCTTTGGTCGAGATATGAGATATGAAAGCAAATGTCGTACAAACTGTTTCTAAAAAACAAGTCATTACAAGCAATAGTACATACAAATAACATAAAGAGTTTGAGGCAAAAGCATCATGTGCTAGCCACGACATCAAATACTTAAGAATAGTTGAATACTTGAGAAACTTACGTAGAAGTTCAAAGAATTTGAAACTGATACATGCATGGTTTAAAAAGTAGATATGTATTTTTTGAGTTTGGGTCGACTCATCTTACCCATTAGGTCAGTAGGCTCCGACCCTATCGACCTATTTTTCTTTTGAGGCCGACTCATATGACCCATTAATCTTGGATTTTTGGGTCAGGCCAGGTACCCAATAGGTCGGCCCGACCCATTCCCATCTTGACTCCGATCGAGCTAGTGTGCACACAACGCGCTGTGGATGTCTTTGTCCCGTTTCCCTGTAGTGCGAAGAAAAAAGGCGGGTCACAAACACAATGCCAACGCAAGGTCGTCCTTTATTTGGTACTAGTTTTGAAAGTGTTAACCAGGAGCCGAAGTGATTTTCAAAGTGTTAAGTAATGCTTCTTGCATGGTGCACATGATCGAGAGAGTTTCGCCCTTCAGGAAATCTTGGCATGCAGATATCGATGAATGTTTGGCGGCACTAACCCAACAAGGATCAGCTAGTTTGAATAATTAGGAGTGCAGCTGGTGCACCTCCACACCCCAACTCATCACCAGTCACCATGCATGTGCATGCCATGCACAGGTCATCCCCCCTTTGTCGAAACCGGCCAGAAGTACATGTTACTCCATGCATTCTTTTTCGTTTTCCAAACCGTTACATTTTGTACGTCCCTGTGATCGTTCCCCATGCCGCCTCCGTTTTCCTGCACATTACAGTAGGTCGAATTCCTTGAGAGAAAAAAAAGGATCAGCACTCCAGCAGGGATGTGTGTGTCCAGCTAGACACAAATACAGTAGGTGCCAACTGCACTGACCTTTCAGCTCCAATATACTACTAGCATTCACCACATGAACCTCGCGCTCGGCGCCGGGCTGTCCGTCCCCATTGGTGCCCACTGTGGACGGAGACGGACTGGACGGCGAATCGCTGCACTGTGCCGCCGGTCAGGCCGGCCGGCCGGCGGCCCTCCTGTCCAAGTCATGCATGACCGATGAGGAGGGTATAGCCACGCTGATCCTACGTGGACGGTGGACGACCCTAATAAACTATGGGAGCCAGTTGCAGCGAACACATCGGTCCGACGTGGTCCACATGAATAAACAGTACGTGCTACGTTTATATCTATATCAGAAAATCAAGGAAAAAGATACATGCCGTACTTGTATATATGGAGCGCTCTATGGGTTGTTAAGCATTCAGAAAATGGAACTGTACTGTGTGATTTGCTTCGCCATTTTTCAAACCGGCGGCGTGCGTGATGGCAATGGCTAACTGCCTTCTTCGTCCTTGTGATTGCAGAATTAAATTGTTCGCCAAATCTTCTTGATTCGCCAAGGACGTTGTAGGATCGATGGCCTATAGAAGGGGTTGAATATGGATTTTCTTCAAATTTCTAGAACAAGGAACAAAACTTAACCTAGGTCTCTAGTGTTGCCCATCTAAAAAAGTTTCTTCCTACCAACTAAGCACACTAACAACAATGTTCCTTAGCAAGAATCACACTAACATGTGAAAGACACCCTAGTCAAGAAAACAACAAGCAAAACAAACTAGAGGGAGCAAAAGCAAAGGAACTTAAGAGCTGAAAGTAAATGCGGAATTAAGTGCAAGAAGGTAGAAAGGGAGGACACGAGACAACCGAATTTTTTTCCGTGGTATCGAGAAGTTGACGCTTCTCCCTAATCCACGTTGGAGCACTCAAAGAGTTTTGCTCCCCCTCAAGCCACTTAGACTTGAGTGCTCACTAAGAGTACCCGTTCTCCATCTCCGGAATGGTGGGTCTCAATCCATTTACACCAAGAACATCCCGGGGCTCCCACAATCTCCAAGAGCTCACCAAGAACCTCAATCACCGAGACCATCTAGGAGCCGTCAAACTCCAAGAGTAACAAGCTCACAACCTTTCACTTGACCAATGCACTCAGCTATGCCAATGAAAGCACCTTGAAACCCTTGATTGCCAAGAAAGAAACCCTCTTGGCTTGGAAGATGAAATCCAAATGATCAAAGCACTAACTCTTCTTCTCCTTGGCTGCAGTAGTGATTTAGAGTGGCAAAGGCAGCTCAAGAGATGCAGGGGTCCAATTTATAGGCCTAGCAAGGGAGGCTAGCCGTTACAAAACTTATCTGAAAAGTAGTACCATCGGATGAACCGACGGTTCCCCCTGCGACAGCGTCGGTTCATCTGGTCACTCTGTCTCGAATTATAGCCGTTGAACACGAACGTTGTACCACTTCATCCGACGCTCACACTGTTGTAGCGTCGGTTTATCCGGTGCTGAAGCATCTTCACTCAAAACGTCTCTGCGTAGAATAAACACGGTCGCCGGATGAACCGCTGGTAGTGTCCATGTACGTCGGTTCATCCGGTGCTGAAGCAGGTTCACTCGGTGCGTCTCTGTGTAAAATATATGCGTGCGCTGGATGAACCGCTGCCTCGACCGTTGTTTCATCCGGTGCTGAAGGCTTTGACTTGATTTGTCACTATTACCGAACCCTAGGTCATCAGATGAACCGATGCTTCTGCTGATACAACGTCGTTTCATCCGGTGCTGTTGAATTCTGCTGAGTCTTTCACTTTAATCATCCGGTGCAACTAAAAATGGTGCCGTCGGATGATCCGGCGCGCCCTTTTCAATTTTAACTCATCCAATTCAATCCTTTTTGAGTTTTTCTTCAAGTCTTTTGCTTTCAAAGTGTTTCCATGAGTGTCTTGAGCTGTTTAGTGACCAAGGAGCTTGATAGTGCATTATTATGGCATAGCATTTGGCATGGTCAAGCTATTCAAGTGTGAACCCCTCTTAATAGTACGATCAAACACTACAAACTAGCAAATCCAAGTATCCTTCATCTCCTTGTGACACTTGGAACTAGAAATGTCCTTAGCTTTGTAGTCTTTGTCCATTGATCATTCATTAATTCAAATTGAGGGGTCTCTTTTCATTAATTACTTATGACAATAACCCAAGGATAAATCTGCTACAAAACAAAGGTTAGTCACAAGTATATGGTTGTCATTTATCACCGAAACACACCCTTACCAAAGGTGCGGTGGGGCCTTGATGCTTACAATCTCCCTCTTTTTGGTGATAGATGACAACACAAGTAGAAATACACGAGAATTTGAATTTAAAGCGTAAACTCAACAACTAATGCATGAAAGAGATAAGCACAAGCACACATGCATTAATTAAACAAACACACAAGCATGAGTAGACATGTAAACCATCAACAAACACAAGATCCAAATACATGTCTTATCATTAACTCCACAAAACAAACAAGGGGCACAAAAGCTCTCAAAACAAACTCCCAAGCTCCCCCTATCTCTACTCCCCCTATCTATCTCCCCCTTTGGCAACAAGCACCAAAAAGGGTCCTAATCCTGCTGAGGTGGAGGAGAAGTCGGCGGCGTCGAGGTGTCACCGTGGTGTCCGGAGCGAGGAGCGACGTGGTACCCGGAGGTGTCACCGTCATCGGACTCGAACCCTGACAGCTCTGAAGATCGGACCGGCGAAGATCAGACAGGTGAGGTGATACGAGCTGTGTCGGTGCCAGTAGAAGTCGGAAGCGCCTGAGAGCTCACAGCTACCATCTCGGACTCGATCTGCTGAGTGATAGAGCGAAGTGTGGTATCCTCCTGATCGAGTCGCTCTGCCTGAGGAGTAGCCATGGAAGGCATGGGCGAGGTGAACCCCAGAGAAGGTCGTGCTGGTGTCTCGAAGATCAGTGGACCTGTCGTCAAGGGAGACATCAGCTGAGTCGACGGCGTCTGAGAGAACTGTCCTGCCCTGAGCTGCTCAAGTAGTGTGGTCGTCTGTGGAGTCGAGAGCTGCTGAGTGGTGAACGTCCCTGACGGAAGGAGTGGTGAAGTCGAGATCGAGACCGTCGGGATCGGGAGGCTCACCAAACTGACAGGGGGTACAGAAATGGCCGGCTCAGGCTGAAGGAGCTGCTGGGTCGGGAGTGCCGGAAGCTGAAGCCCCGTGTGCTGAAAGAGCCGACCCAAACAGGTGGACATGAACGAGAACATCTGGGCAGTCATCATCTGGTGCTGCTTTAGCTACTGCCTCTGAGCCTCCTGCTGCTGCTCGAACTGCAGTCTCTGTGCCTCCTGCTGCTGGCGTATACTATCGAGTATAACCTGCTGTGCCTCCTGGTGCCTCTGAAACTGCGCCTGCATCTCGCGCTGCATCTCTATCGTGGCCTGTTGGCACTTTTTATCTATAAATATTTCCCCTCACATTTACTGGAAAAAGGACTAAAATATAATTAGATCACCTTATTAGGGTTTATATTGACAATTTCCACGAGTTTTGGTGAATCTATGAATTTACAGGGACTATTCAGAAAATATGCAAAGAAACCACTCTAGAAGACTCCAGAAGGCTCCGGAACTCAACATGACTTAGCACCTAAGAAAGAAGCATCTAGAAGGATCAAGGACCCACCTGGCCGAAGTGGACCCCGAGGGGGGCCCACCCCAGCCTGATCGGCTTGGAGGTGGGGCCGGTCGGCCCCCCCTGGCGCCAAATGGGCCCAGCTTCCGGAATGTTCTTCCACCGCCTATGAGGATCAATCTAAACCACAAGTTAATGTCGGTTTGATCGTACGGTGCACGTCGTCTCCTCCGGGCTATATAAGCAGACCCCCTAACCCCAGGGCAGACAACAATTCATTCTATCAGATCCTCCATGCCTATCTGAGATTAGAGCTCTAGATTAGAGTTAGAGTTGGAGAGTTAGTATCAAGTTGAGAGATTAGAGCCACGATCTATTTAGATCTAGCTAATCTTGTTCGAGAGGATTAGAGAGTGGTAGAGGCGAAGCTGAAGGAAGGCCCGGACCTGTCGGTGTCTCCTCTTCATCTTCTACCTCTGGGATCAACTCCATTGGAGCCTGATCCTGAGACCTTGTGGAAAGATCGACTTCTTATTCAAGTGAGTAACATTGTTTTTATTGTTCTTACGGTTCATAACTTTTTGAGTACTTTAATTCCTGTCGCTCTTGAGTTAAAGTTGCATGTTTAGTGCAAGCGTGGTGCTTAGACTAGCTAGCTTATGAATGCCTTCTATATTCCGGATCGTGTGGTAGAAGCGGGAAGTGACTTTGTTCCCGTCTGTCCTTTGCAGTCCACCTCCCGTCTATAGAAACCGTAGGACTCCCCCCATAGATTCTCGGGAGGTTCCCTTTCCTAAGTGTGCCTTCAGACAATCACCCCATAAGAACAATATAGACATAGCTTGTGAGAATAAGAACCAGACATCCTTAAGTTTTTCTTATCTCTCTTTCTGTCAAGTCCTTGATAGCTACTCAGTGATTAGTTATATACCTCAGATACTCTCTTTACCATTCTTCTTGTGGATTCGATATTTAAAACCCTCTCCCGGGTGGAATGCTCACCGGTATCCGTGCGCTTGCGGATTATCCATCATAATATTTCTGTAGGCTTAACAAATACCAACAAGCATTTCTGGCGCCGTTACCGGGGAGAACGGTTAAGAGAAAACTCTTCGAGTATAACTAATCTTGTATCTTTCTTTTTTCTTTTAGTTTTAGATTACCTACTGTCCTTATGGACACTACCCTCATTAAAGACTTTTCGGCACCCTCAGAGCTCAGCCTTAGGCCTATGCCATCATCGAAACCAATCCTATCTGATGCCTATGAGCTGCGCCCACGGTTAATAGAGATGGTCCAAACCAACACTTTCTTAGGAATAGAAGACGAAGACCTTTATCATCATCTCCAGCAGTTTGAGCAAACTTGTGACTGCCTGCACATTGAGGGTATGTCAGACGAGACTATCCGTTGGAAGCTTTTTCCATTCACTCTGAAAGGAAAAGCTCGCCAATGGTACGACCGGACCAAAGAGAAGATGAAAGGCGATTGGGGAACTCTCCGTGCAGATTTTTGCATGGATTTTTATCCCTTATCTAAAGTAGTCGACCTCAGAATCAAGGTCATATCCTTTAAACAGGGGGGTAATGAGTCTATGAGTTCATCCTGGGAACGTTTTGAACTCCTTTGCAAATCCGGACCAGATCTAAGCCTTCAAGACCATATTCTCCTTCAACATTTCTATATTGGTCTTAATAAGGAATCTAGAGCCTATTTGAATACCTCCTCTCATGGATCATTCATACACCTTACATCTAGTGAAGCTAGAACCGTCCTAGACAACATTCTAGCCAGCACTAATGATGGTCCTTTAGAAGAGAAAACTTTAGAAGAAGAGATTCCAGAGATAGCTACACCAGAACCTATGCCAGAAACATCTCAACCTATAGCTATCCAACATATAGAATCACCACAGGAAGAGATTACTCTACCTGATTTTATAAATGATATCGAGGATGATTTATTTTCCGATTATGGAAACACCTCGAAATATCATAAAGAGAAGAGGCCTCGAAAGCACACATCTTCTTCACATGAGAAGATAGACCCTTTTGAGCAAACCTTCTCAAGAGAACACACTGTGGAGCTTGCATCCATCATGAGAGGGGAATGCTTAGAAGAGTCAGAGCTTTCCTCTGATGTAGTCCATTTGGATTCACCTTCTATACCAATTCAATGTACAATCAATGGAACCCCCTTTGATGCCCTTTATAATCCAGTTGTGGGAATCAATATAATGGCATTATCCTTTTTCCATCAGTTTATTAAAAACAAGCCATTATCTCCCACAACGAAATTATTAAAGTGCTCCTCAGGACAAATTATTCAAAGTTCGGGAATTCTCTATGTCTTACCTGTTTCAGTTGACGACATGTCAATTCACCTGAGCTTTCACATTTGTGATATTAAGGAGTTTGATCTTTTAATAGGCTATCCTTTAGAAAAACTCCTTAAGGAAGGACACACAGGGAAACTTGATGTTTGCCTAGGCAAAACCATTAAAGTTCCCTTACACTTCTCACATTCGATCCATACTAAGACCGAACCCAGTCCTGAACCTGACCCAATGGAAGAGGTGAATGAAGCATCTCTAGAACATTTCGTAGAATCCAATCAAGAAGATGTCACTGAATTCTTCATCGAGGAGGAAGAAGAAAATCCTACAGAATCTGAGCCCCTCGATGAAATCAAGGAACCCTCGAGACCTCCCATTGAGCTTAAACCTTTACCACCTGGTCTTAGATATGCCTTTTTGCACAATGATTCTGAGTCTCCTGTGATCATTAATGACCAACTCACTCAGGAAGAGACTCATAGGCTGATAACCATCTTAGAACAACATCGCTCAGCCTTTGGCTACTCGCTCCAAGACCTTAAGGGCATCAGTCCTGCCCTTTGCACTCATCGCATTCCTACAAACCCTGATGTTCTACCATCTAGAGAGCCACAACGAAGACTCAACAATGCGATGAGAGAGGTAGTGAAGAAAGAAGTTCTGAAACTCTTACACGCCGGGATTATATATCCTGTGCCACATAGTAAGTGGGTGAGCCCCGTGCAAGTTGTGCCTAAAAAGGGAGGCATGACAGTTGTGAAAAATGAGAGGAATGAATTAATTCCTCAGAGAACCGTCACTGGTTGGCGTATGTGCATAGATTATAGAAAACTCAACCAAGCCACAAGGAAAGATCACTTTCCACTGCCCTTCGTTGATGAAATGTTAAAGCGGTTGGCAAATCACTCTTTCTTTTGCTTTCTTGATGGATATTCTAGATATCACCAAATCCCAATCCATCCCAGTGACCAGAGCAAAACCACTTTTACATGTCCTTATGGAACTTATGCTTATCGTAGAATGTCTTTTGGGCTATGTAATGCTCCAGCTTCTTTTCAAAGATGTATGATGTCTATATTCTCTGATATGATTGAAGAGATCATGGAAGTTTTCATGGATGATTTTTCTGTTTATGGAAAAAGTTTTGATGATTGTCTAGAAAACTTGGATAAGGTTTTGCAAAGATGTGAAGAAAAGCACTTAGTCCTTAATTGGGAAAAATGTCATTTCATGGTTAGAGAAGGAATAGTGCTAGGCCATCTAATTTCTGAAAGAGGAATTGAGGTAGATAGAGCTAAAATAGAAGTAATTGAACAACTACCTCCACCTGTTAATGTCAAGGGAATCAGAAGTTTTCTTGGCCATGCTGGTTTCTATAGAAGGTTTATAAAAGATTTTTCTCATATTGCTAGACCTCTTACAAACTTGCTTGCCAAAGATGTTCCTTTTGACTTTGATGATGCTTGTCTTAAATCTTTTGAAACTCTAAAAAATGCTCTTATTTCTGCACCCATTATACAACTTCCTGATTGGTCTTTACCTTTTGAAATTATGTGTGATGCAAGTGATTATGCTGTGGGGGCTGTTTTGGGGCAAACAAAGGACAAGAAACATCATGCCATTGCTTATGCTAGTAAAACTTTGACAGGACCTCAACTCAATTATGCCACAACTGAAAAAGAACTGCTAGCTGTTGTTTATGCCATTGACAAGTTTAGATCTTACTTAGTAGGAGCAAAAGTTATTGTTTACACTGATCATGCTGCTTTAAAATATTTGCTCACTAAGAAAGATGCTAAACCTAGATTAATAAGATGGATTCTGCTTCTCCAAGAATTTGACTTAGAAATAAAAGATAAGAAGGGAGTAGAAAATTCTGTTGCCGATCATTTGTCTAGAATGTATTTTGAGAAACCACAGGAACTACCCATTAATGACGCAATGAGGGACGACATGCTCTATCGGATCGCCCGGTCAGACCCCTGGTACGCAGATATTGTTAATTTTATGGTTGCAGGGTATGTACGACCAGGAGCCGACAAGAAAAAGCTTATTTACGAGAGTCGCCATCACCTGTGGGATGAACCATACCTTTTTCGAGTATGCTCTGACGGGTTACTCAGGAGGTGTGTACCGGCAGAAGAAGGAATGAAGATCATTGAGAAGTGCCACTCATCACCATATGGAGGTCATTATGGAGCTTTCCGCACACATGTAAAGATCTGGCAAAGCGGATTTTTCTGGCCAACCATGTATCAAGACACAAAAGATTTCGTACGAAGGTGCAACTCTTGTCAGAGGCACGGAAACATCAATTCCAGAAATGCCATGCCACTGACAACCAACCTTCAGATCGAGCTCTTTGATGTCTGGGGAATTGACTACATGGGACCATTCCCAAAATCCGGAAAATTCGAGTACATCTTAGTGGCAGTTGACTATGTCTCCAAATGGGTTGAAGCCCTGCCATGCAGATCTGCTGACCACAAAAGCTCAATAAGAATGTTTGAAGAGACAATATTTCCGACATTCGGTACGCCAAGGTTAGTGATAAGTGATGGAGGATCTCATTTCATCGACAAGCGCTTCGAGAAATACCTCATGAACCATGGGATCCAGCACAATGTCGCTACTCCTTACCACCCGCAAACAAGTGGTCAAGCAGAGACGTCCAATAAGCAAATCAAGAACATTCTACAGAAGATGGTGGACCAAATGGGGATAAAATGGAAAGACAAGCTACCCGAAGCACTTTGGGCTTATCGGACAGCTTATAAAACCCCCATTGGAATGTCTCCCTACCAACTGGTCTACGGGAAGACATGTCACTTGCCGGTTGAGCTAGAATTCAAGGCTCATTAGGCAATAAAGAGATGGAACATGGACTTTGAAGCAGCCGGAACAAAATGGAAAATGCAACTGTCTGAGCTAGAAGAATGGAGAGAGAAGGCGTATCACAGTGCCAAGATCTACAAGGAAAGAACCAAGAGATGGCACGACAAGAGAATCATAAAGAAAGAATTCAACCCAGGCGATCAGGTATTACTTTTTAACTCCAGGGTACGACTCTTTGGGCATGGGAAGCTACGAAGCAAGTGGGACGGACCATACAAGGTGGTGAATTCATCGTCACACGGAGCCGTCACTCTTCAAGACGACGAAGGTACGTTATTCAAGGTAAATGGTCAACGTCTTAAAATATTTTTAGAGCCCAATAAAGATTCTAAGGATTTAGATGAAATAGATTTCTTTTGTTTTCCCACGAATATTAATTTTAGGCCGTAATGGGCCGTCTTAGGGTTTTTAAGGATCAGCACACGGTTAGAGCACCCCGCGCCGAAGATCGTCGCGAGACGACGTGGTGGGGGGCCGACCGGCCTCCTCACTGGGCCGATCGGGCCCTGCCCACCGCCTCGCGCCGCCAGCTTTCGCCCACGCTATCTCTAAGGTGCTCAGTTTTGGAAAAACTTGTTTGGGGATCTTTTACGAGATATCCCATAGCCTTTCCAAGCTAGGTCAACCCCCTCTGCAAGTCCGTGACCGATATATAAGCAGGGGCAGACCTCCACCTTTTTCTCATCCCAAAGCCTCCAAGTAGCAGCAATGGCCGACAAGCAGCTTGTCCCCTTTAGCTTTGAAGCCAAGGCGGTTGTTCCTTTCGAGAAGGAAGCAAAGCCGCTAGCCTCCTTGCCTCCTGATCACATCCCTCTCTCGCTGTTCCCGCCTAGTCGTCCATGTTCACCGCCACCGCCTAAAGAAAGCAGGCAGGCATTGTACGCTCAGCCGTACGATCGCCGTCGTGAAGCAGCTCAGAAGAAGCCGATCCGTGTTCCTAGCTACATGGATCTGAAGAAACCAAGGGATGGTGAGCGACTCGCTGACGTGCGCATGGACAAGCATGGTAACACAAGGGTGCATAAGTACACCACCTCCTCAAGCCGTGTCACCATCGACGAAGTTCGTGCCAAAGAACCTCAAATCAAGAGAATTCCGGTCATCGAAGCCAGCCAGCGGATGCCACAGAAACAGAAGACCCGAAAGACCGTAGTTGAGCTAGCGCAGGAAGTAGCAAGCCTGGCAGAAACTTGCAAAGAGATCCACCGCGTCAACACTTCCCTCACCAAGACCGTCCTCAAACTGTTAGAATCAAAGAAGCGAAGGGACGATGAGGAAGACCATAGCCGCGACCTTAAGAAGGGCAAGCGCCCTTTGTAAACACCTTAGTTAGAGAGCACATTAGTGATAGCTAGTTCGAGTTAGTTAGTTTGCTTTAGTTGTTAGAGTTGTTTAATAAAGTGCTCTCTCCTTTAATAAAGAAGTATTCCTCAAGTTGAGCTATTTTTGCATATATATATATTCTGGATATGTTTTTGTCTCCACCATACTGTGCATGCAAGATAACAGAAAACAAGTGTGGGGGAGAAGAACAGACGACCAAACGGCATATTCCACGACCAAAATCAAGAAAAACGGGAAAAGCACAGAACAAACGACTCGTACGACGAACCACGGCAGAACCCAGTTCGGCCACGTCTCGTCCACCACTCGGTTTGCTTCCTGAACTTTTTAAATTTTTGTAATTTGCTTTCCATTTCGAATTTAAATAAAGATGCCCTGCTAAAATGTCCTGATAACCTAAAAGATAAAGTTTCACATGTTTATACTCTTAGAAATATTTATTGCTTTTGGGATGATCAGAATGAGGTTAGAATAATGAGAACCATCTTTCTTTTATCTTGTCTATGGAGAGTGCTTTAAAAATCATTAGCTAAGTTTCTCCTTTGTGATCAATAATATATCTCAGCAGAGCTTTCATTGAAAATAAATTTGATTAAATGCTGCTTACTTGTATTGAACTTTGTCAAATCTAGAGTTATGTTGAAGTTTTGTCTGAGTCTATGATCAAGATCACGTACACTGCTTTCACTAAAGTATCTATGCTCTAAGATTTTTGATCTCTGTCTCCCATATCATGAAAAAAGGTACAGCTAAAAAAAAAGAAGAGAGAAAAAGCCAAAGAAAGAAAAGAAAAAAATTATGAGTGGTGAGAAAAGTGAGAGAGAGGAGAAAATTGACAAGTGTTCTACGGGTCAGAAGAACCCCCCTCTCAGAAAAAAGGCATAAAAAAGAGAAGAATAATGGACATGTGTCCGAGGGTGAGTAGGGCCCACTTCTCTAAAATAATAAGTGGGAGAGTAATAATGGACGCGTGTCTGAGGGTGAGTAGAACCCAACTCTCCACAAAATAGCTGGATACCTTGTTCTAAAAAATGGGAAAAGATAGAAGATTCTAAAGTCAGAGCAGTGGTTTTTAAAATTTGACACACGCACATATCTTGATCTACGACCTATGACAGGCCTCTTCATGGATACAGATTTTGACCCAGCAATATATGCAAGGTAAGTCTGCTACATCTTTACATTCTAAAAACTTCACATATATTTGAGAGTATCACAAAGGAGTAAGCAAGGCTGCATTTTCTTTTCAAAACTTATTCAAAATCTCTCCATTGACTTGATTTGAGAAATAAAGGTGATCTGTTTCTAACTATGCTCAGATATTCCCTAAGTACAGATATGACTAAGGAGTATAATTATGTTGATTCTTGTCTCTACGGTTGTAAACCATCCTTTTATCGAGGACGAGTAAAAGCCTAAGTGTGGGGGAGTTTGTTGGCACTTTTTATCTATAAATATTTCCCCTCACATTTACTGGAAAAAGGACTAAAATATAATTAGATCACCTTATTAGGGTTTATATTGACAATTTCCACGAGTTTTGGTGAATCTATGAATTTACAGGGACTATTCAGAAAATATGCAAAGAAACCACTCTAGAAGACTCCAGAAGGCTCCGGAACTCAACATGACTTAGCACCTAAGAAAGAAGCATCTAGAAGGATCAAGGACCCACCTGGCCGAAGTGGACCCCGAGGGGGGCCCACCCCAGCCCGATCGGCCTGGAGGTGGGGCCGGTCGGCCCCCCTGACGCCAAATGGGCCCAGCTTCCGGAATGTTCTTCCACTGCCTATGAGGATCAATCTAAACCACAAGTTAAGGTCGGTTTGATCGTACGGTGCACGTCGTCTCCTCCGGGCTATATAAGCAGACCCCCTAACCCCAGGGCAGACAACAATTCATTCTATCAGATCCTCCATGCCTATCTGAGATTAGAGCTCTAGATTAGAATTAGAGTTGGAGAGTTAGTATCAAGTTGAGAGATTAGAGTCACGATCTATTTAGATCTAGCTAATCTTGTTCGAGAGGATTAGAGAGCGGTAGAGGCGAAGCTGAAGGAAGGCCCGGACCTGTCGGTGTCTCCTCTTCATCTTCTACCTCTGGGATCAACTCCATTGGAGCCTGATCCTGAGACCTTGTGGAAAGATCGACTTCTTATTCAAGTGAGTAACATTGTTTTTATTGTTCTTACGGTTCATAACTCTTTGAGTACTTTAATTCCTGTCGCTCTTGAGTTAAAGTTGCATGTTTAGTGTAAGCGTGGTGCTTAGACTAGCTAGCTTATGAATGCCTTCTATATTCCGGATCGTGTGGTAGAAGCGGGAAGTGACCTTGTTCCCGTCTGTCCTTTGCAGTCCACCTCCCGTCTATAGAAACCGTAGGACTCCCCCCATAGATTCTCGGGAGGTTCCCTTTCCTAAGTGTGCCTTCAGACAATCACCCCATAAGAACAATATAGACATAGCTTGTGAGAATAAGAACCAGACATCCTTAAGTTTTCCTTATCTCTCTTTCTGTCAAGTCCTTGATAGCTACTCAGTGATTAGTTATATACCTCAGATACTCTCTTTACCATTCTCCTTGTGGATTCGATATTTAAAACCCTCTCCCGGGTGGAATGCTCACCGGTATCCGTGCGCTTGCGGATTATCCATCATAATATTTCTGTAGGCTTAACAAATACCAACATGGCCTTCGACTGATCGGCCAAGGACTGAATCACAGAGGCTAAGGCGTCGGGCTGAGTGACCTAAGAGGTGGAGATAGGTGGAATCGGCGACTCAGCCTCTCTCTGTCCTGGCAAACTGGAGCCCCCAGCCTTGTCTTCATGAGCACGACGAGTACGGAAGACGTGCTGTGGCTCGAGCTCAAAGTCCTCATCCTCGCTCGAGTCCTCTGTGGCAGTGGCAAGGTACACGGGCAGAGGCCCCTCAGCTAGAGCAAGTAGCTCGTCCTGTCGAATGACCTCGTCCATCACTGCCTCAGCTGTAGCACGAGCCTGGAGGTCCTCTACTGCCCGTCTCCGTCCCCTGGGTCCCTGCCTCCTGTCCCCTGGCATCGGCGGCTGATATGTCTTGAACACGTACCGAGAACGCTCCAAGACAGAGATATATCTCTGAGACTCCAACCGCGAGAGTATCCAACTAATTCAGTGGGCAAAAGGAAACTGCCGTGTCATCCCCATCCCATCCATAATAGCATCCTCAATCTCGCTGAGCAGGATATCCACGATATCGAACGGTCGGTGAGTCATGATATAGAGAAGTAGCCACTGCTGGACTCTGGTGATCGACTCTGCATTCCCCATTCTGAAAAGAAGGGACCTCCTGAGTGCAAAATGGACCATGTAGGCCTCACGTGTCAGCCTGTCAGGAGTCCGAGGGGTGCCGGGGAGAAAAGGCTACTGAAACAAGAAGTTGATCTCCTCGTGTGGAGGTACTATAGGAGAGTGAGCACGACGAGGAGCCTAAACGTCGGGGTAGGCCAGGTAGTGTATCGAAGTGTCGTCGACCTGAACCCCAAGGAACTCTGCTATCCCCTCTCGAGTGAGCCTGAACTGCTGTCCCATGAACATGAATCTGATCGAGAGCCGGGCATCCTCAACGTAGACAGTCGAGTAGAACACTCTGACCCACTCTGGCACGTAACGTGGCCTCTCACTGACCAGAGCTGCAAGTCCCGACAGGTAGTCAAAGTGTGGGAGTATCGGGACTCCAGCTGCCGCTGCTCTGAGTGCTGTCCACTGTAGCATCCTGTGCTGACTCAACTGTGATCCCTTCCTGACATAGGAGGCATAGAAGCTCTCCTGAAGAATGGTCCAAAAGCGGGGGTCACAGTTCTCTCTCTGAGGAGGGAACCACTCGTCCTCTGTCACGAACCTGAGCTTCCGCATCTTCGGACCAGAAAGGCTCCTCAGATCACGGAGATAGACCCCGAAGGCCTCAACACGCTGTGCACCAATACGGATCTCAGGTCCCTCTCTAGACTGATCCTCCTGATCCTGCTCCACCTGCTGCTCTCCTCCTCTGCCTCGGAGTGGGCTGAGCCTGAGTGTGTCCACCACGAGTCCGAGGACCGGTACGTGGTGCAGAGGAAGGTGACTGTGTCTCTGTCTCTGTCTGTCGGGTACCAGTACGGCCTGAACGCCGTAACACCTGCTGCTCATGGGGCTGCTCCCCCTGACCCTGTGCACTGCTGCCGATCCGTATACCCCTCTGTGGCTGACCCTGTGTGTCGGGCACTTGGAGCACACGCTCCCACTCCTTGTCCTGTTTGCTCTTTTTCTTCTTCGGCTCAACAACGGCTTTGCCCTTCCTCTTGTCGCCTGCCATCTGTCAGAGAAAAAGGTGGAAGATTATAGAATGGCGAGCGAAATATATAAACGAGAATAAATATCTAAAGAAGGGGAGTCCTTAAGCAAAGCACATGAGTAGATAGAGCCTATGAAAGAAACCTAGAAGATGATCATGGCATGAAAAGATAAAGACTAGGACAGTCCTTAGGTGCACAAGATGTGTGAGTGTGTGCGAGAACAGGTCATATGAGCTACTGTGAAAGAAAAGATATGGCATAACAAGACTAGTAGCACAAGACATGAAGTCCTAGTGAATGGCATGAACAAGTCATATGTGCTACAACTGGAATACCATCTATAGAGCATGATCAGTGCCTCAACCAGAGCAACACAGGGCTAGAACAGGGCATGAACAGTGCCAAACAGTAGCCACATAGTTCAAAAGCATGAGATTTAGCAGAAATTGAGTAACAACTATGATCAAATGAGCACTAGAGATGTCATAGACGAAGTGTAGCTCATAATCATAGCATCAATCCACAGAATTACCATCTAATTCCCCTCAAGAAGTAAGAACAGAGACTAAACAAGGGGGAAAGGCCTGTGCTCACCCCTGTTGCAGAGGTTCGACAGGAAGCTGCAGGGGAGGACGAAGAGGTCCTGCGCGAGCTTCAGGATGACGGACGACGAGTCGCGGCGGCGCCGGCTTGCCGGAACTGGCGGTGGCGGCGCAAACCCTAGCTAGGGCAGGCGGACGGCGCGCGTGCAAAACTGCTCGGAGGAGGCGGCGGCGGAGCTTGCCGGCGGTGGAGCTTGCCGGCCGGCAGAGGTCGCAGGCGCGGCGGCTCGGACGGACGTGGCCGGAGGCGGACGGATTTCGCCGGCGAACGGGAGCGGGCACGAGCGGTTCGAACGGATTTGGAAACGAAACGGAGAAGAGCAGTTATGACATGTGGGGCCACGCTGCAGAGATGCACCGGATGAACCGACGGTGAAAAACGTGCAGCGTCGGTGTATGCGTCGGACGATATGGGCAAAACTGTGAAACGCATCACCGGATGATCCGATGACATGAATTTTAGATTCGTCGGATGAACATTGCACGGGTCTGAATTTGCCCTAGATTTTAGTAGCACCGGATGAACCGTTGCAACCACAGAGGTGAGCGTCAGTTCATCCGACGATAGCTAACAGAGGCGCGCGAGGCAAAATTCAAACTGACCCGGCCACCGGATGAACTGACGCTGGAACCTACTTAGCAGCGGTTCATCCGGTGAAGATAAAAACAGAATGTTGAACTAAAGCTCATTTTTGATCCGACAAATGTCACACACAAGCCAACACAAGCACATTTTTGGATCAATCCTGAGTGACAACCTCACCCCTCAAACACTCCTTTGCAAGATAGAAGTATATAAACCATAGATTCCCTACAAGGGATAGACCTTATAAATTTTTAGAAAAATAGGCGAATAAGATCCAAAAAGGGAATGTATGAGTCATTGCCTTTGAACTTAGAGATAGAAACTTTAAGCTCGTTAGGACATAACTCAATAGGCATTAAGCACCATCATTTGTCTTAGCACACTTTTGGAGATGTTGATTTGCATTGAACGCTAAGCAACTTTCTCATAGTGTGATTTTCTTTTGTGACACCTCTCACGCAATGCTATGCAAGAACAAATGCATGAAAATAGACATGAATGCATTCTATATGACAAGAAAAGATGCAAAGCAGAAAGATAAACTATCTTGCCAAGTTTGAACCCTTGTTAAGCTTACTCATGGTGAGCCTTTCAACATGTCTTGAGTGGAACTTTGGAACCACCGGCTCAAGCAAGACCCATACTCAACACTATCTTAACAAGGTTAGACAAGCCCCTACACCATGTACATATGCAAATGCAAACTATATGACAAGCATCACATGATGTTAGACGCATCAAGCACATTTAATTCACTCCTTAGCCTACAAAAGGTGTTTTCATCAAGAGGCTTAGTGAATATATCCGCCAATTGCTCCTCGGAGCGAACACCACAAAGGAGAATATCACCTTTAGCCACATGGTCTCGCAAGAAGTGATGGCGGATATCAATGTGCTTGGTGCGCGAGTATTGAACCGGGTTGTTAGCAATTTTTACGGCACTTTCATTGTCACAAAGGAGGGGAACCCTATCTAGAAGCACACCATAATCCAAGAGGCTTTGCTTCATATAGAGGATTTGAGCACAACAAGCCCCGGCAGAAATGTATTCCGCCTCCGCGGTGGATAAGGCCACAGAGTTTTGCTTCTTAGAGGACCAAGCAACCAAAGATCGACCTAGCAAATGGCACCCACCTGAAGTGCTCTTACGGTCTACTCGACATCCGGCAAAATCCGAATCCGAATAACCTAAGAGCTCAAAACAAGCACCATGGGGGTACCACAAGCCAATGCTAGGTGTGTATTTTAAGTATCTAAGGATCCTTTTCAAAGCACTTAGGTGAGATTCTTTAGGGTTGGCTTGAAACCTAGCACACATGCAAACACTAAACATGATATCGGGCCTAGATGCGGTAAGGTAAAGAAGAGAACCGATCATAGAACGGGAAAGCTTTTGGTCAACCGGTTTACCTCCCTCATCTAAGTCTAGATGTTCATTGGTAGGCATTGGAGTCTTGATTGGCTTGCAATCATCAATCTTGAACTTCTTGAGAATATCATTAGTTTACTTTTCTTGATGGATGAAGGTTCCTTCCTTCAATTGCTTGATTTGAAAACCAAGAAAGAAGTTGAGCTCCCCAATCATAGACATCTCGAATTCCCTTGTCATGAGCTCACTAAAGTCCTTGCACACTTTAAGATTGGTAGAGCCAAAGATGATATCATCAACATAGATTTGACATATGAAGAGCTCTCCGTTGATGATCTTGGTGAATAGAGTATTGTCCACTCTTCCAATCTTGAAACCTTCCTTGATGAGAAAGTCCCGGAGCCTCTCATACCATGCCCTAGGAGCTTGCTTGAGTCCATACAAAGCCTTGATCAACCTATAGACATGGTTAGTATGTGTGGTATCTTCAAAACTGGGAGGTTGCTCAACATAGACTTCTTCATTGATGAAGTCATTTAAGAAGGCACTCTTGACATCCATTTGGAACAATTTCATTTTGTGACAAGAAGCATAAGCAAGAAGGATACGGATTGCTTCAAGACGTGCAACCGGAGCAAAGGTCTCCCCATAGTCCAAGCCTTCCACTTGCGAGTAGCCCTTGGCGACAAGCCTTGCCTTGTTCTTCACCACGACTCCATGTTCATCTTGCTTGTTTCGGTAGACCCACTTGGTGCCAATCACGTTCTTGTTCTTGGGGCGCTCTACTAGGACCCAAACTTCATTTCTCATGAAGTTGTTTAGCTCTTCTTGCATAGCCAAGATCCAATCCAGGTCCTCTAGAGCTTCCTCTATAGTAGTGGGTTCTACAAAAGAAACAAATGCATGATGTTTGCAAAACGAAGCATATTATTTGCGGTGAGTACGTGTACCACCCTTGGGATCACCCAAGACAAGATCGATGGGGTGGTTTGATGAAGTCCTTGTACGCCTTTCAAGTGTGGTAGAAGTTGGATCATCTTGAGGTTGCACTACTTCCGGTTCTTCTTCTCCTTGATCTTGGGTGTCTTGTGATGTAGGAGGTGGTCCATTTGAGGAAGATGGGCTTTCTTATCTTGTAAGCCTTTGATGGTCATCATTATCATCATCGGAAGAGGATGAGTCTTCATGGTTGTGGGAAGGTGCATCATCATCTTCTTTGGGCTTGATGTCCCCAATAGCCATCTTCTTCATTGCTTCTCGTAGAGGTTCTTTTCCTACATCATCACAACAATAGCCATCTCCTTGGGAGCCATTAGATTTATCAAATTCCACGTCACATGTTTCTTCAACGGCACGTGTAGTGTTGTTGAATACTCTATATGCCTTGGAGTTTGATGCATAACCAAGAAACATGCCCTCATCTACCCTACTCTCAAACTTCCCTAGGTGCTTCCTCTTCTTGTAAATGAAACACTTACACCCAAAGACTCGGAAGTAGGAGATGTTGGGCTTCCTCCCAATGAGAAACTCATAGGGTGTCTTCATTAATAGTCGGTGGAGATACACCCTATTTGAAGCATGACACGCCGTGTTGATAGCTTCCGCCCAAAATCTTTGAGAGATACCATAATCATCCAACATAGCTCTAGCCAATGAGAGTCTTGTTCTTCCTTTCTACCACACCATTTTGTTGTGGTGTGTAGGTTGAAGAGAATTCATGCTTGACGCCTAGCTCATCACAATATTCTTCCACATTAGTGTTCCGGAATTCCGATCCATTGTCACTCCGGATCTTCACAATAGATGACTCAAATTCATTTTGAGCCCTTTTTGCAAAGTTCTTGAAGATCCCGAATGTCTTGCTCTTGTCCTCCATAAAGAATGTCCAAGTGTAGCATGAGTAATCATCAACAATGACAAGACAATAGAGATTACCCCCAAGACTCTTGTATGTAGTAGGGCCGAAGAGGTCCATGTGCAAGATTTCCAAAGGTCTTGAGGTAGATACATAAGCCTTCATAGGATGGTGACTTGCTACTTGCTTGCCGGCTTGACACGCTCCACACAACTTGTCCTTCTCAAATGTGACATCCTTCACACCAAGAACTAAACCTCTTTTGAAAGCCTTCTTGAGTTGACTCATGCCTATATGTGTAATACGGCGATGCCATAGCCAACCCTTGGATGTCTTGGTGAAAAGACAAGTAGTCAAGTTTGCTTCATGAGAGGAGAAGTCCACAAGATAGATGTTCCCATGGCGAAAACCTTTGAACACAACTTCATTAGATTTCTTGTTAGTAATGATAACTCCCTCATCATCAAACAAGCAAGATAAGCCAAGATCACAAAATTGAGCAATGGAAAGCAAGTTATAACTACAAGAGTCAACAAACAAAACATTAGAAAGAGAGAGATCTTTTGCTATGGTTATGTCACCCAAACCAGAAACTCTTCCTTTAGAATTATCACCAAATGTGACTTGCTCATGATTCCCCGCATCATCTACTAGAGAGGTGAACATTTTACTTTGGCCGGTCATGTGTTGAGTACATCCACTATCAAGGACCCAATGACTTCCTCCGACCTTGTAGTTCACCTACACACAAAGAGATCAAGTTGAAGATTTAGGAACCCAAGCAAGTTTGGGCCCGATCACATGAGTTACTAAAGCTTTGGGAACCCAAATTTGCCTAGGTTGAATCACTTTAGCCTTGGTCCCTATGAACCTTGCCGCCACTTTGTAACACCCCAGGTGTTTATTAAAGATAAATACCTCAATTAGGGTGGTTAATCATATTTAATTGGCTCATAAACATGTTTGACATGATCTTGCACACATTTGCACAAAAGACCTTGGTCAAAGTTCAAATTCTTGGTCAAACCCCTATGAATCAAAAAGCTGATTTGGTTTTCTTACGCGTTCTCCAAATTTCTCTATAGAAGTTCAAAATCGGCCAATATAAAAGTTGTTCCTTATTTCCGGGGACACATTTTTCATAATTGGCGGACATTCAAATTTTGAGTGCAAAGCCGCATAAATTTGTGTTGAAGCTGCTGCGCACAGTAATTTCAGGGCCGAGATTTTGCTGAAGTTCAACACGTTTTTCACACAAATCTGTTGAGAAAAACCTACGTCGCCCTTTGTGAAAGTTGTAGGTATATAGTTCCTCTACAACTTTTATTTTTGGATATTTTCGAGTTACATTCAAAATTTTTGAGTTACGCAATTTCGAAAACCGGTAAATAAAATAAAAATGGGGCCGGGCGCCGTCGTCGCGCCGCTCCAGAGCGCGCGCACACGTACAGCTGCGCCACGCGTCCTCCGCCTGTCTCCGGCGTACGGATGCCTCGAGCCGTCCGTGGTGGACCACGCACGCGCAGTGGGGTATCCGCCCGAGCCAAACGCCGTGAGCCGAGCCTAGCCGCCTATTCCGCGTCGTCCAGGGCCACGCGCCGGTGCGTGCCGCGTCGCGCGTCCCCCGAGCGCATGCAGGCCGCGTCCAGCTGCCCGTCCTGCGTCTTTAGGCTCACCCCTACCTCGTCTTCGTCGTGTCACACGCGCGCAGTTCGTTTACTTCGTGCGTCGCAGCTCCTGTCGCCCGTTTCTCCCGTCCGCCTGCACGCTATTGCTGCCACTGCCATAGCCGCCGCCGCCGCAGAGCCCCGCCTCCCGCGCCAAAACATCGCCTTCTCTCCACTTCTCCTCCTCCCTTCGGTCCTCTACCACCTTCCTTCGCCGCCCTACGTCGCGTTTTGGCGTTGCCGCCGCCGGACAGCAGGCCACGGCGGGCGCGCCGTCCCTGCGCCGCCGCCAGCTACCACCGGCGCCATCCCGGCCGACCCCGACCACACCTCCACCTCCTACCTCCCCTAGGTAGGAGCGCACGCCCCCCAGGCCCGCCTCCCGGCCAACCCCGGCGGCAAATCGCCGCCGGCGAGGTCCCCATGGCCGCCGGGGGTCGCATTGCAACGATTGAACTCTTTCTAGGGTGTTTTCCGTAAACCGAGGGCCTACTTGTAATTTCCTAATTTCTGTCAAGGGTCCCGGTGTAAATGTGTTTTAGGGTTTTCAGCAGCAACTTCAAAAATCCGTAGAAAATTGTAGAAAAATCGGAAAAATGCAAATCCAATTTTGTCGTGTTCTTGGTGAGGAAACCTACCTTTTCTAGAAAGCATGTATAGGGTTTGTCTGTGTATTTGTTGAATGAAAATTCAAACTTAGTTTGATGTTTTTTTAGTGTAGTTTAAAATATACACATGCTATGGAGTTGAATTTTGGATATGTTTCTCTTTATGACATGGTTAGATTTGTGACCAAAGTTAGCATGATTTTGATGTGTAGATTTTTAGTTATGATTTATGTAATCTCCATGCTAGATTAATCTTGATGCTTTTTATAGCCCATTTGATAAATTTTTCATTAAGCACATGTGCACCCTAGGGCTTTGCTTTGATGAGTAGTATCTCTGGTAGAGTGGATATGATTTTAGGAAATTGTTTAATAGGTTATTCGGATTTAATCTTGTGTAGGGTGATAAATTAATAACTCAATATATAAATAAGATCTATACTTGAGCTTCGGTCAGAAACTTAGTTTTGACCTAGAGGATGGCTAGGAGAAAGTTGAGATCAAAAAGTTTAGTAAATCTTTTTATATGAATTAATGGTGTTTTACTAGGCTAAAATTTGTCTTTTTCGTATAAATTAATATATAAATGATCTTAAGCTAGATTTTGGTTTGAAAGCTTAAAATAGGCATGTGTTGCTGTGTGCAAAAGCTTAGGCTCATTTAAAGTATTTTTGATTTAATATGGATTTATGGTTGAAAGGCTTGTTGTATGTAATTAAATAAAGAAATGGAAATTAAGGTGTTAAGTTGTGAAAACATGTTATGGTTCTGTTTTTGAATTTTTAATCACACTCCCTTGCTGTTTTGTGAAGTTAAATACCTTAGTTTGCTTAAATATGTACACAATCACCAACAAAATAGTGTTTAGTTCATCATCACACCACCCTAATCATTTTTGTGAGAAAATAATAATGTTTAGATGAATATGGCCAACAAGAGTTGGGTTGGTGGTAATTCTCCCACCCTCACTTTAATCTAATGCATATGCATGTGTACGTGTAGATTTACCGGACGGGACGTACACGCTCACTCAGGAGGAGGAGGGAGCAGCTAGTGGAGAGGTGAACCAGAGTAGTGTGCAGCAAGACCTGGACCAAAGTCCGGAAGAGCCCAAGGCTGTTGCTAACTTATAAGAAGGCAAGCCCCGGATACATCTAACCCTTTTCCTAAACTCATACCTTTACTTTTCGTATTTATGTTATGATTTGTGCATTTAAGTTTCAGGAGTTGATTTGAAACCTAGATGCATGATCCTTAGGACTCCTATGCTCTTTTACTAATATGTTAGGAACGTTAGTGCCATGCTTTAAGGACACGGTACAAGTCGAGTAATGACTCATTGCTCGCGAGATATAGGATGCTTATGTTGGAATCATAAGTTGGATAAATTGACTCGCTCATGTGGTAAGAGCAATGGGTTCGGTCTCGACCGAGTAGCATGGTGCTGGTCTAAGCTATTGAACGTACCAAGTGCTTGTCGAGAATGGGACCGGTAAGCCTAGTACCTAATGAACCAGTGCGGGAATTTTATTGCTACTAATCTTGAGATGCGTCTCCCGGTTCGCTACCGGTAGTGCAAGTGTGATTCTGGACGTGCCATGTTTGGGCGTACCAGTAAACCTTGTACTTAGGATTGTATCATCTTTTCCTAATCTAGGGAATGACGGGAACCGCCTGGTTGGGGTAGACACTGCACTTGGTCTACCTTCTTCCGTGTATCTTGGGTTTACCTTGCAAGGATATAAATCGATCGATCGTCGGTCACTCGCCGTTATCTGAGTCGGCTTGACCACTGGCTACCCCATGTTTATTTATGAAACATTTCGGATTAATATTGTTGGATGATTAATCTTGTTTGTACAATCATGCTTGCTTAGCTAGGTGCTTACCTAGAATGGTTAACATACTAGAACTTGAGCTAAAATTTGAAAGTAAGGTTCAACTCTTAGTTGCTTTTGGCAAAACAAACCCACCAGCCAAAAAGCCTTGCATGTCTAGCTGTGTCTTTTATTTTTGTCGGGTCAGTCTTGCTGAGTATTAGTATACTTAGTGTTGCTTTTGTTGTTGTTTTCAGGTAATCCCATCTGGCCTGGATCTATTCCAGATGGTTGGGAACTTGAGTGGGAGAACGATGTTGATGAGTGATACTCTATGGATGGCCTCCCATGTGTATCTTCCGCTAGATTTATTTCCGCTGTTTAAACTCTGAAACAACTTTATTTTCATGTACGAAAACCTGGTTTGTAATAATGTGAACTTATGAACTTTTATGTAATGTAATGTTGTACTCTGGTCCCGCCTTCATGTGGGCTTAGCGCATAATTCGATCCTGTGTAAGTGATTTACCGGGCATGCCCCGGCAGAGGTGACAGAATAGTTCTTTATTATTGCTTAATGGCCAGGTGGACAGGCTTAGGCGATAATACAGAATTATTTTGGGCGGTTCTGTCACACACTTTGCCCTTGCTATTCTTCAACAACAAGAAATGGTTATTGTTGAACATAGAACGATAGTTGTAAGGTAATTTAGGCAAAGGACGTGAAGGTAAAGGACACTCCCTTGTGTGATGACTGGTGATGTTGCAATGTTGGCAATAAGACCCAACTTCCTTCACAAAGCACCCATATAGTTCCTTTGACTTGCGAGTCTCTTTGATGGGTTGAGGGAAGGAGCCAAGTCCCCTAGTGTCATAATCTCTTGCATTGTGATAGAGGATCTCCTTAAGCAATGCTTCACCCTTGGCCATTTTCTTCACACAAGATCTTAGGCTTCTTACTTCCTCTTCAAGTGCTTTCACCCTATCATGGTTAGTCTTGGAAGAGAAGGCAATATTCTCATCATTTGGCAAGATCTTAGGTTCTTCAACCAAGTCATCACAAGAAGTAGAAGCATTTGATTTAGTGATGTCTCTAGCAATTTCTTGCCCACTAGCACAAATAGCCTCATAAGCAAGCTCAGTATCTTGATATCTCATCTCTAAGACCACATGATCTTTCTTAAGCATCTTTTGACTTGACTCAAGAGACTTGTTAAGCACGGTTATATCATCATGTTTGACGATTAGCTCATTGTGCTTATCAAGTAACTTGTTATGGTCATCTCTAAGTGACTTGTGAGACACTACCAAAGCTTCATGTTCTTTGCTAAGGTCATCGTGTTTCACAAGCAACTCATCATGGATAGCTTAAGCTTCTCATGGGTCTCTTCAAGAGCCTTGAGCTTACTCTTTTGTTTCTTGATCATGTCGGTGTATTGATCTAGAAGACCCTTAAGAGCATGAGGTGAAAGTTCATTATCACTATCCGAAGAGTCACTATCTTCACTATCGCTCACCTTGGAGTGTTTAGCCATGAAGCACATGGGTGGTGGAGGAAGAGGAGGTTCTTCATCATCCATGATCACAAGTCCGGCAAACTTCTTGTTCTTCTCATCTTCACCATCGCTTGATTCACTTGAAGTTTCACCATCCGTGATCCACTCATTTGCCAAGAGAGAACGATGACCACTCTTTTTCTTGTTGTAGGACTTGCTAGAAGACTTCTTCTTGTATGAGTTCTTCTTAGAGTGCTTGTCATCTTTCTCTTTATCATCATCATTGTCGTTCTTCTTGCTAGAGCTTGACACTCTCTTGTCAGGCTTGGGACAATCATATGATAGATGATCATAGCTTTGGCAATTGTAGCACTTCCTCTTGCCACCTTCACCACTTCTTCTTGTTGAGCGGAACTTGTTCTTCTTGGGATCATAGTTATAGCCATTCTTGTCAATCTTGGAGAGCAATTTGGTGGTCCTCCTCATGAGGAAAGCAAGTTCACTATCATCTTCATCACTTGAGTCACTCTTGTCTTCACTTTCACTTGAAGAGGGAGGAGGCTTTGCTTTTGACTTTGACTTGGGCTTGTCACTAGCTTTGAGTGCAAGATCCTTCTTGGAGCTTGATGTGGAAGAAGATCCTTCAATTTGACCCATCAAGAACATCTCATGAGATCGAATCTTGTTCACAACTTCGGTAATGGTGAGAGTTTCGAAGTCCTTCTCAAAGATGAGTGCCTTCACAATGTTGTACTTGGGCTTGGGAAGCGTTTGAAGAATTTTCCGAATAATTTCCTGCTCGGACACGTTAGCAACATTGAGAGCATTGATATTTTGAATAAGAACACCCATCCTAGAATACATTTCCTCTACACACTCATCATCCTTCGTCTTAAACTCATTGAGCTCAACCTTAAGCAACTCATATTTCTCCTCACGGATTTTCTTGTTGCCTACATGGATTCTCTTGAGCTCCATCCAAACCTCATGAGCGGTATCCAAGGCAAACACCCTATCAAACAAATCCTCCTCAAGAGTCTCAAAGATAAAGTTTCTAGCACGATAGTTCCACTTAGCTTCACTTTCGGTGGTAACATTTGGAAAAGGATACATGGTGGTGATCCATGCATCATGGTGTTGTGCTTGAAAAAAGCTAGCCATTCTATGTGCCTAAAAAGTGAACCGTTTCCCCGCCAACTTGGGAGGGCCATTTCCACTCTCCTTGCCCATCTCTCTAGGCGGTTAAGCCACCAAAAAGAGAGCCTAAGCTCTGATACCACTTGTAGGATCGATGGCCTATAGAAGGGGGGGTTGAGTATGGGCCTTCTTCAAATTTCTAGAACAAGGAACAAACCTTAACCTAGATTTCTAGTGTTGCCCATCTAAAAAGGTTTCTTCCTACCAACTAAGCACACTAACAACAATGTTCCTTAGCAAGAATCACACTAACATGTGAAAGGCACCCTAGTCAAGAAAACAACAAGCAAAGCAAACTAGAGGGAGCAAAAGCAAAGGAACTTAAGAGCTGAAAGTAAATGCGGAATTAAGTGCAAGAAGGTAGAAAGGGAGGACACGAGACAACCGAATTTTTTCCCGTGGTATCGAGAAGTTGACGCTTCTCCCTAATCCATGTTGGAGCACTCACAAAGAGTTTTGCTCCCCCTCAAGCCACTTAGACTTGAGTGCTCACTAAGAGTACCCGTTCTCCATCTCCGGAATGGTGGGTCTCAATCCATTTACACCAAGAACTTCCCGGGGCTCCCACAATCTCCAAGAGCTCACCAAGAACCCCAATCACCGAGACCGTCTAGGAGCCGTCAAACTCCAAGAGTAACAAGCTCACAACCTTTCACTTGACCAATGCACTCAGCTATGCCAATGAAAGCACCTTGAAACCCTTGATTGCCAAGAAAGAAACCCTCTTGGCTAGGAAGATGAAATCCAAATGATCAAAGCACTAACTCTCCTTCTCCTTGGCTGCAGTAGTGATTTAGAGTGGCAAAGGCAGCTCAAGAGATGCAGGGGGTCCAATTTATAGGCCTAGCAAGGGAGGCTAGCCGTTACAAAAGTTCTCTGAAAAGTAGTACCGTCGGATGAACCGACGGTTCCCCCTGCGACAGCGTCGGTTCATCCGGTCACTCTGTGTCTCGAATTATAGCCGTTGAACACGAACGCTGTACCACTTCATCCGACGCTCACACCGTTGTAGCGTCGGTTTATCCGGTGCTGAAGCATCTTCACTCAAAACGTCTCTGCGTAGAATAAACACGGTCGCCGGATGAACCGCTGGTAGTGTCCATGTACGTCGGTTCATCCGGTGCTGAAGCAGGTTCACTCGGTGCGTCTCTGTGTAAAATATATGCGTGCGCCGGATGAACCGCTGCCTCGACCGTTGCTTCATCCGGTGCTGAAAGCTTTGACTTGATTTGTCACTGTTACCGAACCCTAGGTCATCAGATGAACCGATGCTTCTGCTAATACAGCGTCGTTTCATCCGGTGCTGTTGAATTCTGCTGAGTCTTTCACATTAATCATCCAGTGCAACTAAAAATGATGGCGTCGGATGATCTGGCGCGCCCTTTTCGATTTCAACTCATCCAATTCAATCCTCTTTGAGTTTTTCTTCGAGTCTTTTGCTTCCAAAGTGTTTCCATGAGTGTCTTGAGCTGTTTAGTGACCAAGGAGCTTGATAGTGCATTATTATGGCATAGCATTTGGCATGGTCAAGCTATTCAAGTGTGAACCCCTCTTAATAGTACGGTCAAACACTACAAACTAGCAAATCCAAGTGTCCTTCATCTCCTTGTGACACTTGGAACTAGAAATGTCCTTAGCCTTGTAGTCTTTGTCCATTGATCATCCATTAATTCAAATTGAGGGGTCTCTTTTCATTAATTACTTATGACAATAACCCAAGGATAAATCCGCTATAAAACAAAGGTTAGTCACAAGTATATGGTTGTCATTTATCACCGAAACACACCCTTACCAAAGGTGCGGTGAGGCCTTGATGCTTACAGACGTGTAGCCGGCGCCGTATAGCCGTCCAGATATCTTCTCTGATAGCCTCTTGTTAGAAGAACGATGATACTTCCAGCCACCTATAGTCGATCGATCTAGCACGAGCTCTACACAGTGGCGCTCTAGCTCAATCAAAAGATGAGTTGCGTTCACAAAATTTGTGGGTTCAGTGGCAGACGTGAAGCCACGCTGCACGCACTCGATCTCTCCGTTCGTTGCAGGGTCCTAGTCCTACACTCTCCTACTCCACGTGATCTAATGAAGATATAGATCCTTAGCCAAAATTGCTGGAGTAGTAGTAGCTTTTTGCATGGAGCTTTCGGTTCATCGGTTGCTCGATTCCTTTGTGGCAGAAAGCAGGTGCATGCGCGGTTCACACACTTGGCAATGGCCAACGGGGCATCCCGCAATGTTCGAAGAAGCTACTAGGCACGCTGGCATGGATTGTGCCTGCAAAAAATATCTCTGCAGCCGCAAGAACAGACCAAACAAAGCGGACATTTGCTACACTACACGTCGCGGACAAATTCGACGAGATGTGTGTGGTAGGTAGCGTGCATATGTGAAGGGACGCCTGTGGCGCACGAGTTTTTGTTGGGGTGCACACGAGTCGGCGGCAGACGTGGATGGATATATGGATCGTACGCTGCAGGTTACATCATCGACAGTGGGTGAGTGGTGGCGAACGGAGGATAGATGTGTCATGTGTCGTCGACAATCAATCACACGAGCGATGACAAGTGATCGGCAAGCAGCTGGGATCCGATGTATGATGCGATTGAGATCGACATCATCGATCATCTAGCTTGTGTGGCTACTTGCTCCTAGCGTTTACCGTAAGCAGGAGCCAGATGTTGAGATGTACACCGATCGACTCCGACCGGATGGCTAGCAGTTGCACGTCCGCCACTCGATCGTAGGCGGCAGAACTAATTCGTACTAGCATCCTTGTAAACTGCTACTAGTATCTCTGCAAACACGAAGAATCAGCGCCAGACAAAATTAATTCCGTTGACGACGCATACGGAGTATACATCAAAGTATATATAAAATGAAGAGATACGGATTCGGCCTCGCCGTCGTAGGCGAGCAGAGATGCGATCGCTTTGTCCGTCGCTACTCGCTAGGCACCCCACGATCGAGTCGGCCTCACGAAGAGAATCCGTATTGTACAGTATACGCGTACGTCTGAGAAGCACCGATGATGCGTTCCGGGCTCCAGACGTCCGGCAGGCGACAAAGCAGCGTGCCTCGCGTCGGGATCACGCGCCGGAGCATAGCGCCCTGCCTATCCTCGCAGTAACCCGTAGTGGACGTGCTCGGCTCGGCTCGGCTCCAGCCACCACTATATCTCTTCCCCCGCGCGGCGTGCGCTCATGGGGAGAGCAGGGGGAGCATCGGATTCGGATCAGACTCTGATGATCATCAGAGGGCTCGTACTACATCGTCGAGGGAGGATCGAGGACCACGGGCACCACGCGGATGGAGAGCGAAGGCACCCGTACGTCGCGTCGTCCCGCGGCCAACCACGTTCCGGCGGTGGTGGAGCACAGGCTGGTGGGCAGAGGGAGACTAGAGAGGGCGTAGCACATAGCCCTACCACCGGTGGGGATTCAGGGTGTGCGTCGATTGTTGTCTGCTCTCGCTGTCGTGTCCGGCGCGGGGACCTGGCTACAAGGGAGAAAACGTGCAGGCGGTTCCGTGGGCCGTGAACCAGCTGGTGTCGGGGGTTCAAGCACGAACCGGACGAGGAATTAGCGATCTTCTCATGGGAAAACCGGCGCCCCTGTCGTCCGTGCCCGATCCCGATTTCTTCGCCTACCGAGTACTACATGCGATTACGTGCACCACACGCATATACACCTGCATGACCAAGGCAGGGCAGGTTATTGCCAGCATTTCACCCGGGATATCAGCATGCAGCTGGGTAGTTCGATGTTAACCTAAAATCTTAGATCGAACAATTTTCTATTATTCATCCCTCACATCAAATATTTTTCGTATTAATTATAAATATTACACGTAGATTAATGATAAAACACACTTCATAGTTCCGGGTAAATTCGCGAGACGAATCTATTAAGTCTAATTAAGTTATAATTAGACAATATGTCATACGTTAAAGATCTTTCAGTGATAACTTAATTAGACTTAACAAATTCGACTCGTAATTTTCAGAGTCTATTTGTGTAATTGGTTCTATAATTCGATCATGTTTAGTCCTCTTAATTAGTATTAATAAATTAGATGTGACATTTTCGAAAATTTTATATACCCAAATAAATAAAGCTACTCGTCTGACAAGCGAAACAAACAAACAGACACAGTTGTGTTCAGTTTTGTCTGTGAAAACAAACTCCAGCTTGTTCGTTTGGCTTATCAGCCACCAGCCAGCAGTACTATTCTCTCAGAACAAATCAGCCACCAGCTACCAGCCAGCGGTACTTTTCTCTCAGAACAAATCAACGCCAGCCATCAGCCACCAGCCAGCCGAACAGAGTCTCGCTTTCACTGCACTGTTCCCAGAGACGCAAATGTACTACAACTACTACGTTCCACGTCCTGATTTCCCCCTGATTTCCAGAACGTTGAAACCTCGCACACCGCGCACCGTCGTGCAACACGACGCACCACACGTAAACCGGCAGGGGCTAGCTGAGAACATGCGCCCCCCGGGATAGAAAAAGGGAGTGGTGCAATTTTTTCAAAAAAAAAAAGGGTGGTCCAGGTCCACGAAGCGACCTCCCAAAGCAATCTGAAAGACATTTCTGAACCCTAATTGGCGGCAGCAAACACGTTCTGACCAAACCATTGGCTGCGAGTGCGACGTCGTCCTTGCACGGAGAGAGATCTTGGCTAGTAGTTTATTCCGGCCAATCCCAACGTTTTCCTTACCACGCTGCTGTCACGCTAATCGCCCGTTGTTGGTTACTTTCAGCTTTGGCATTTCCCCTCGACAACGGGGCGGGGAGCTAGATTGCGCCAGTTTAACATCAAAAATTCAAATCTACTAGTAGGGCAAACCATTTCAATCATTGCCCGAGAAGGTTACCCGTCTCTCGTGATTATGGGTTGGGATGTAAGTTTACATTTCTCTAGTTAACTGTGTACATAGACTCCAAAATTCATGTAGTGCATACGTAGAAGAATAATCGATTTAAAAAACAAAAAGAAAATAAACTAAGATAGTGATCGTTAAATATACATTAGGTGTCCGCTTACTTCCCTAATACTACATCCACAAGTCAAACTTGTTTAATTTAAACCAAATTAAATTTATAGAAAATATATTGACATCTAAAATCATTTGAATGCACAACAAAATTACATTTCCTGATGTAGTTTGATGTTATAGATATTTCTGTATTTATTATAACTTTGATCAAAATTTTAAGGGAAATTTGGATCATACCACTAAAAGATCTCAAAGTTAGATACATACCATTGCAAGTGAATGACATGTAGGGTTCACATGAGTCAATGACATGTAGGGTCAATAATATATATCTAACTTTTGAATCTTTCAATGGTATGTATCCAATTATTCCAAATTTTAAAACTTAACTGACCATTATAAAGGTAAAATGCAATATGCTTTGGAATGGGATGAGTAGTAATAATTAAGTAAGGTACATGCTGATATTGTTCTTTTAAAGAGCACAAAGTATTTCCATTTTTAGGTTAAGACATCAAAAGGCCAGATCATTCAAAATCCACAATTTGAAGTGTTTTACCTATCCTTTTTATGCGCCTTGAAATACTATTTAAATATTATGGATTTTTATAAAAAAACAATGTGTCGGAATTATCCATACGTGATCCGGCCGGCACAGGAAAGCATACTCGTGCACATGAACGCTCAATTATCCAACATTATCTGCTGCTACTGTATCCAACATTATCCTTAACCAAGTACTAATACTAGCAAGGGGTATTTTATACGGTCAGTTAGCTGTCCGCTACCTACCGTATAGTCTGTATCTACACCAGCAGCAGACACGGAAGAACGAGGAGAAGACAGGACCGAGTCGCCTTTCTCCTTTAAAAGGCCCCTCTGAAAAATCTCCCTGTCTCCTCCCAGCGCGTCCCCGTTCCATTACAAGAAAAGATCGTGGCAGGAAGCAATCCAATTCTCAATTAGAGATCGAGAACTGTAGCATCCTGAGTTCTCGAATTGAGGGCAACCTGCTGGGATCCGGAGCATTTGGGGGGTCGGTTTTGCGCGATTTGAGGCGGACAGCGGGCACAACTGGTGAGCTCTTGATCGAATCGGCGGTGCTTCGGGTTCAATCCGAGAACCATTCCGCTCCCTGCGCATGTGAGCTTCTTGCCTTGCGCAGCCGCGCTCACCTGCAGAGAAGGCCAATTGGCGGTTTCTTTGCTACAATTGTTCGGTTCTTATCTTGAAGGGCGGTGCAAATCTGAGGTTTCTTCTCCAATCGGGAAGGTGTGGTAGCCAAATTCGCAAGGAAGGCTGGAGTTATCCGCGCGAGAGGCTCCCTCGCGCGGATTGGGGCTGGCGCTGCCCCGGCGTCGAAGTGCTCGGGGGCTCCTCCTGGAAGCTTCGATCGTGTGTGCCTCAGAAGAGTGATCCTGAAGAACTCGGCCTTCACCTCCCCAATTCAATCCTTCTCCTAGGCGGCGATTGGGTTGTAGATGGGGGCGGGGTCGAGCATCCTGGGCGCGGACGGGGAGTGGGGGGAGACGTCCCTCGGCGACATGCCCGAGAGCTGCGTGGCGGCGGTGCTGCTCTACCTCGACCCGCCGGAGATCTGCCAGGTAGCCCGCCTCAACCGCGCCTTCCGCGGCGCGGCCTCCGCGGACTGCGTCTGGGCCGTCAAGCTCCCCGCCAACTACCGCTACCTTGCCGCCCTAGCCGCGGCCGCCGATGGCGAGGTCCGCGGCGATGGAGATGGCAATGGCAAGCGTTTCTCTCTAGCGGCGACGAAGAAGGAGATTTACGCGCGTCTGTGCCGACCCACCCTCTTTGATGTTGGCAGAAAGGTAACTCATTTGATCATTTTTTTTCTTCGGTGGTTACTTGTTTGTTAGAAGTTAGAACTGATCTGCTATGCTGCCATATTCATATGAAGCGGACTGTCGGTTCTGTTCTCAGCCTTCTGTTTTCTTAAATTGTTCCTTTTCCCTAAAAGAAATTCATGCTGTCGATTGTAGGAATTTTGGATTCTGAAGAACAAGGGAGGTCTTTGCGTCAGTATATCGTCAAAGGCAATGACTATTACTGGTATTGACGATCGGAGGTACTGGAGCCACCTTGCCACAGAGGAATCGAGGTAGCATATTTTTCCCCTTCAAAAATTTTAATTTGCACGGGTTCTCTTAGCGAATGAATCCCATTATAATTGGCATGGCTGCAACACTTCCAAGTCTCAATTTAAGTTCAGCATTTGCAGCACTGCTAATAAAAAAACTGTCGTACTCTTGATACTCCCTTGATTTTTCATTTTAATTTCCACTGTGCACAGGTTGTGACATTAACTAGAAAATCAGATTGTGACATTAATTAGAAAATGCTCACGGACATTAGTTTTCAACCAAATAGTGATATTGCTATTATTTAATCTTTTGTCTGATTGTGAAACATAACTCCTTATTGGCTATCAAGTTTCTGGTATAGGAGCTAGGAGGGGTATAGGAAGCTGACAACAAAGACCCTTGTCCATGGCCTTGGGAGAATATGTTCCACACTATTTGTCCATTGTTGATATCAAGACTGTAATTAATTCAATATTTTCCTTTCTATTTGAAAGAAGAAAGGTTACTGTATCATGTTATTTGTTAGGGGCATTGACGATCATTTCACTTTGATTTTTTCTTCGAGCCGTTACTTCCTTAGTTAGTGCACATGGTGACAATGTGAAACGGAGAGATCCATCTCTTCACTCCCCTGGATGTTCATTAGGCCAACCAGAGAAAGTGCGGAGCTAAGCTTATGTTTACCAGATGTTGCAAATTCTGTTTGCTAACTGATCGCGCTTGTTGTTCTTGGGATGGGTTAATTATGAGTAGCTTTTATAGTTTTTCTGACGGTGCAAAATTTTTAATTGGTCAAAGCCATTCATCAGGCAGTAACTAGTGAAAATGACTTAAATTCAAAGTTTCTAAAAACTATGACTTCTCTAAAAGTCTAAGCAATTTGATAGTTCGTTTGACCATTTGAGTTTGTATTATTGCCATGCAATTCTTGTATATTCAACAATAACAAAACCAAAAGCCTAAAGCATTTTTGCAGAATGAGCAGTCGTTTGCACCAACTGATTAGCATGTGTTTGGATCTGTGCGATTTCCATTTCAGAGAGCATAGATTTAGGAACTCATAATTGTACACTTTTAGCCTGTAGGTCACTTGAGATAATATAATGAAACCATTCATTATGGTTCATGATCTTTAACTCAGGATGTGTTAGATCAAATAATTTCAGTGGCATAGAAAGCTGTTTGTGCTTTCCTCTTTAAAATCTGGCAACTATTCTAGCTGCCTCATCCTTCCATTGGTTTCTTCTTCCCATTAAATCTTTCTACCTGACCTACCACTAATATACTTTCTTGTTGAGTGTGCCTGAGTTGGAGGATTACCAAATACTGCGGCAGAAGATACTTTGTTGTTTCTTGCATGTAGGAATTCACATGGCTTTAGTAATGTGAGGTTTCCAATTGGAGAACCTTTCCTCCATGTGATGTTGCATACCACATGCGAGTTCTTTTGCTGATCATTTTGTGTGCAAACTTTACCTGTCCGTTACAGATTTGTGTGAATGTTGGATTGATGAGTTGTTTCTTTATGGTACTGCAGATTCCATAGTGTCGCCTATCTTCAGCAAATCTGGTGGCTTGAGGTGGATGGGGAGCTTGAGTTCTGCTTTCCTGCTGGCTCCTACAGCGTTTTTTTCCATCTTCACCTGGGCCGACCCTACAGGCGCATGGGTCGACGGCTTTGTGCAACCGAGCACGTGCACGGGTGGGATGTCACGCCCACGCGGTTCCAGCTCTCAACCTCTGATGAGCAACAAGCGACATCTGAGTATTACCTGCATCTACATGAACAAGGAGGCTGGAAGCTTTACCATGTTGGTGATTTTGTCGTATCAAGCCTTGATGAGCCCATGAAACTCAAGTTCTCAATGATGCAGATTGATTGCACCCATACAAAAGGTGGCTTGTGCGTTGATTCGGTGTTTATATATCCTAAAGGGTACAAGCCTGAGAGGGCGAACATAGTCTGCATGTAGCTCAGCTGAGTTGGGCTAATACCTCCATCAAGATGAAACAAGAGGCAATTCAAATGTGAATGGCTAGACTTTTACCTGGCCATTCTTACATGAAAGCCCATTGTACATCCTTTCTCTTTTTTTTGTTGCCCCTTCATTCTGAGAGTTTTACATGAATGTAAGGTCTTTCCTGTATTCTTTGTAGTGTTAGTTAAACAGGTGGAGAGTAGGGGAGTTTAGAAACATGTGAAATGAAGCGAGAATTGAGTCATTGAGTGCACAGTATTAGTTGAAAGAGGCTGATGTGCCATCTGCATCTCTAATTTTCATCAGAACAATGAAGTCTTCATCAGATGCCAAAAATGGACTTTATTTTTTTTATTTTTGCGGACACAGCTTGTGTCCGGCTTCTGCTCTGTTTCTTCTGTTCTAACAAATGATGTGTTTTGTGTTCAATATGTTACAAGGTGTATACACGGGATTTTGAATACATAGTTGCGCCTTTTCGGCCTTCAAAAATTCAGATCCCGGCCTTTTTTTTTTGGTCCTGGCCTCAGTTGGTCTCGTAAAACTTTTTTGGAAAAGTGTTTTTGACGTCTCTCAACTATCACCGAAGTTTTTCATCTCCTATTTGTAAAACTGGGTATTTGACATCCCTCATCTATCCAATGCGTCCATTCTTCGTCCCTCGGTGGTTTTGGATGATGTGGTAGCAGGCCCCGCATCCCTCTCCTCCGACTCGGGGTGGTGCCGATGGCAGCCTTGAGCGGCGATGGAGCGAGTAGGAGGAGAGGGATGTGGGACCCACTGCCACATCATCCGAGGTACGAAGAATAGACGGATTGGATAGATGAGGAGGGATGTTGAATACCCGGTTTTACGAATGGGATGAAAATCAAACTTCGGTGATATTTGAGAGAAGTCAAAAACACTTTTTTGTGGGGGTGGCTGAGCCTCATGTGCACGGGTTTCAAAACATTGGGATAGCCTAGTGCGTCAAATATATATATATATATATATATATATATATATATATATATATATATATATATATATATATATATATATATATATATATATATATATATATATATATATATATATATATATATATATATTCTCAATTTTGCAAATATAAATGTCTCCTCAAAAATTTAGTAAATCTATACTACTGCCGTCGTACCGTCGTGTGGCACGGCGGCAGCCGCCGTGGCCCACTGGACCGGCCTACCGCCCGGCGGTAGGTAGGGACCTACCGTCGTGCCCTACAGCGGTAGTTTTTTTTTTGCCTGGTACGTCACTTTTTTGAACCCATGATACTTAATGACCAATCACATAAATAAACAATGGCACGTACGACGCAAAATACCCTAACTTTGTGCCGCTGCTAGTCCTAACGTGCCTTAGGGAATTTAGATAAACAGTTACAACATTTCTAGTCTAGTTGTACGAGTAGTACCCGGAGAACCCGGACATCATAGACCCGCCGGAGTGCTGGGAGGGCATGTAGTACCCGTACCCCGGCGGGGTTGGTGGAGTTGGATCAGACGGTGGCGGGGGTGGAGTTGCTGGTAGAGTGTTATCCTTCTTCTCGTGGCATGGACAGCAGCAGAACTCGTCCTCACAACCGGTGTTCGTCTTCACCACCATTGGTCCGGTCACCGGTCCGTCGTCGTCGTTGGTAGATGTCGGATCTGGAGAAGCCAATGCCGACGCGAGCTCTTGCCTCAGGTTGAAGATGACAACATCCTCGAGGTAGTCGATGTACTGTTGATACGGGTGAATAGCTGGGGGATCCACTCATTGCACGAAACCACAGTTATCTGGTTGGTCGGAGTACTACAGAAACCGAGATTATATTAGTAAACCATAAAATGATGAAGGACAAAGGTCACGTAGTTTTGCTTACCCATGCTCGTGAGCAATGTCAGAAGCGTCGACCAGAGTTGTTCCATCCCTGGTAAACTTGCATCACACAAAACTCACTGTGTGCACACCTTGGCCAGTTCACCGTTTGATTTGGTGCGTACTTTCTAACATCACACATGAAAAAATAATCGCTATTAACAAGTAGATCTGTAACTACAAAATATATCTACTCAGATCTACACTTAAACTATAATTTTACTAAGCAGATCTACACTAGAACTATAATTTTACTAATCGATCTACACTAAAACTATAATTTTACTAAGCAGATCTACACTAGAACTATAATTTTACTAATCGATCTACACTAAAACTATAATTTCACTAAGCAGATCTACACTATAATAGTACTTAAAAATATGAATTATCAGAGTTGAAAATATGAATTACCAGAGTATTTACCTCTAACGAGACGAAAAATCGGCAGAGCTTCGCACCTTCGCCACCTCCTCCTCACTCCCTTCTCTTCTCCCCACCCTCTCTCTTTTTTTCCGAATTATTGTGACATTTTCGGCTGAATTTCGACCTTATATAGGCAGCAGATCCTACCGCCGTGTGATACGGCGGTTGCAGGCTTGCAGCCGCCGTACCACACGGCGGTAGGGACATACCGCCGTGTGGTACGGCGGTATGTCCATCGGACAGTTGGGGCCCGCGTCCGGGCGTACCACCGTGTGGGGGCAGGGCAACTGCCGCCGTGCCACACGGCGGTAGGAACCCTACCACCGTGGGGTACGGTGACAGTAGTATAGATTTGCTAAATTTTTGGAGAAGCATTTATTTTTGCAAAATTGAGAATATATATATATATATAGTGCGTCGCGTGCATCGTACGGGCTTCGTTACGGACCGGGCCGAAGCCAACCTTTGAGTAATTATGGGCCATCCTGGACGGCCCAACACAAGTTCTGTTGGGTCTTTCTGTTTGCTTGGGCCCTCTTAAATATTTTTGTTGTTTTGCTCTCCCTAGAAATACGTTTTCGGATATACACAGCGTAAAAAGCGCTTGAAAGTTGTTGGAAACCTTTTTCTTTCCACAATCTACGAAGCGATGCTTATCTGTGACCAAACGTCACCTCACGTCACGCTCACGGCTCAAGTCAAGTGTCACGCCACGTGCACGATGACCACGCATCCAGTGATCCAGATGTTGCCCCCAGCGGCAACCTCGCGCATAAATACCTCGATCGAGAATGGCCTGCCCAGCAAGTAAGGCACCGTTTAGTTCTCCAAAAGTTCTAAAAATTTTCGCATCGCAGATCGTGTCACTTCTCACAGAATACGCTTCTTAATGCAAAATTTTCACTATTTTTCTCAAAATTTCACCGAACTAAACGGTGCCTGAGGCAAGAGGTTTGGACGAGACGACGAGTAGCAGTTTCAGATTCGGCAACGTGCAACAACAACCGAACCGAGCCTGCCGGTGCCGGAGACCAGCGGGCGGCGGGCCAAGACAAGCTGCACCTTCAACAATTTCCCGCGTACCTGAATCCTGACCAGCGATTCACGAGCGGAGCGAGAGGGAGGGAGCTGGTCCCGGCTCCCGACGAAGACTATGGGCGTGTTTGATATGGGTCAATTTTGCTTGGTCAAGCTCACTAAAGTCAATCCCGCTTGTTTGATATCTTTGACCGAGTTGGGAGCCAGGCTGCCGGCGGCTATTTTTTCCTATCTCTTCTAGCTCTGGCCGCACGCTCCTCCTCTGTGTTTCTCCAGAGCCAAGCCGTGGCCGGCTTTCGCATGTGTGTGAGCACGGCTTCGTGCCGTTGAGATGTGGGGATAGGAGTTGGTGACCCCACATCGCAGATGAGTGTGGGATACTGTGACTCGGTTGAGATCCAGTACTTGGTGTTCTTCCCTTGGTTGTGGTGTAGAGGATCGTGTCACCTCTCTCACCCTCTCGCTCGCGACAGCGGTGGCGGTCGAGGCGAAGCTCCCCCGCGCTCGCGGTCACACCCGCGGGCGGTGGTCGGGGCGGAGCTCCACCGAGCCTGCGCTCGCGGCGACGGCGGCCGGGGGCGGGGGTCGGGGCGGAGCTCCAACGCGCCCGCGCGCGGCGGCGGTGGCTGGGGCGGAGCTCCCTCGCGGCGGCCGGAGATGGAGAGCACCGGACGGGAGAGGCGCGAGGAGGAGCAGCAGCCATGGCGCGAGGAGGAGGAGCAGCCATGGCTATCAGCACGCCAGCAGAGTGTCTGATGAAATGCCAAAGAGAAAGAAAAGGGGTAAGGTCACCATAAATCCATAATCCACGTGCAGGGTCATCTATTCAAACATGATTCAAATCAAACACAATTCCCATCTAACCTGACTCATTAGATACATGTGAATCAAATCACACACGTTCCCACAAACACGCCCTATACCAGCGCACGGCACTTGGCGCGCTGCCTTGCCCCGTGAGTCCGTGACCACAGTGAAAACTTTAACACCTTGTCGCCTCGAGTCGAGGCCCCGCCTCCAGACTTGTTGGATCGCGCCGTGGGAGTCATGCAGCTATCCGCGGCCCTCGGCGTGCTGTGCTGCGTGCTCTGCGCGCCGCCTGCCCCGCGCGCCGCCCGTGCGCGCGGCGGAGTTAATTGAGGCGGGGGCCGCGCCCCCGACCGCCGCGAGTGAAGCTGTAGCTGCTGCGGTTCCACAGGTAGCAGGTAGGCCGGGCGCTCATCAACCGCTCTGCCATGCCGCCGGATCCGATCGCGGCGTTCCGATCCCGCGAGGAGAGGAGGACTTGTGTCCTCACCGTGTCCTCCTCTCCATCGCTTCCCTGTCTGTGCAGCCGCCGCTGCCTCTCCGCACGGTGGATTCTCGCGACGCGAGGTTGGGGAAACGTCCCTCCGGTCCACAAGAATTCGCGAGCGGCTGGCTGGAGCAGCTAAAACATCGGTCGGCGTCGGTGAGCCTCAGCTCCGTGTCTCGTCTGAGCACAGCGTTCGGAGGGTGCAACGGTGGCGACAGCGATGGACGACCTCCCGTCGATGATCCCGATGATCCCCGTGTGTTGCTTACGTTTCATTCGTTCTGGATGAGAGAGAGAGAGGTGGCGTCGTGTGGCTGGTACCGATCGAGAACCTGCTGTTACTTTGAGATAGTGATGTGTTCTGTAGTATAAACCTCAACGGTTTGGCTGATAAACACGCACCACGTGACTCTGTCAGGAGACCATACAGTAGCATGCTCGACGGACAAGCAATCTCTATGCTCTCGCTTGCGTGCAAGGATCCACGACTTGCTCCTCCCTCTGTTTCCTAAGGCATACTGTCTTATAGAATTTAGGAATACATGTATGTATATGCTTCAATCATCAATTAGTTTTACCGTTTCATTGCGATTAGAATTTAGGCATACCGATAGCTAGCTGGCGGTTGTTGATTTGTTATGAGAGAAAATTACCGGTGATCGGTGGTGGTTGACAAGCCAGACGAACATGCCAACTTTGAACCTTGAAAGGTCCTTCATTAAAATACTCCCTCCGTCCCAAAATATAAGGTCCTAAAGCATTCAAATTTTAGAAATAATAGTGGGAGGAAATGACTTCTATACCTCTCATTTTACACTACCCATCAACTCTCCATCTACTCACCAACCTCATTTAATTTTGTCATATCTCTCCAGAACCTTATATTTTGGTACAAAATTTAAACCCTTCAGGACGTTATATCTTGGGACAGAGAGAGTATCACGGGAGGATGCTCTCCCCATTGATAAAATAACGGATCATTAACTTAGCCCGCGATCCTAGTAAAGTCAACTCCTTCGGGAACCAAACTACATTTGAGTGTGGTAACAAAACTATGCTTCCATAAACTACAATCTTATGCAAAATTACTGTAATTATTGGAGGTCTTGTGACCATCTGGTTACTGGAAAGCATTTGTTCCATAAAAAAAGTTCAAGAGAATATTCTTTATGTGCCAAAGCGTCAAAGAATAAGTTCAACAAAACCCATTTGCATATGCCATGAGTTTCCCTTCATTTTCACGTCAGGAGCAGCTCAATGGTATGGGCATAAGAAAAGATGAAGTATGCTGGGGAGTAGTATGCGGAATTTCACTTGTAACTATTGATAGGGACAAGATTGCCGGCATCATGTCGACGCCTCCAGGATGGACCATGCTTTTAAGTGGAGGATCAATCAAGGGCAAACACAGAGTGATTTACCCTCTCTTGCATAATTTGATTAACGGAAAACGGAAGGGGCTTTTCCACAAACCTGCCCGCAACATGTCTGCCGATGCCGCGGCCGCGTCATATACACACGCAATTCGGAGCTCGCAGCGGTCCAAATCGCCCTCCGTATTCTATCGCCCGCACCGCATCTGGCCGCCTCGGCACCCGGCGGCGGCGGCGGCGACGATGGGGCTCGAGATGGAGGCGATGGCGGCGTCGATTGGCGTGTCGGTGCCCGTGCTCCGCTTCCTGCTCTGCTTCGCGGCCACCATCCCGACGGGCCTCCTGTGGCGCGCGGTGCCCGGCGCCACGGGCCGGCACCTCTACGCGGGGCTCACCGGCGCCGCGCTCTCCTACCTCTCCTTCGGGGCCACGTCCAACCTCCTCTTCGTCGTGCCCATGGCGCTCGGCTACCTCGCCATGCTCCTCTTCCGCCGCCACGCCGGGCTCATCACCTTCCTCGGCGCCTTCGGCTTCCTCATCGCATGGTGAAGCCGCCCTCCCTTCCTCAGTTCATCCCTCTGTCTCCACTCTCCTGCGGGTTAATATCAGTGCTTGGTTTACGGTGATTGGGCGCAGGGATCCGTACTTATGTATGTTCAAATTTGAGTAGAACAGAGCAGGAAAATTACACCGACGCTAGTTTATTTATTTTTTTGTGAGTGACTGTAGTTTATTCGGATGTGAACCTGATTAATTGCCGACGAAGGATGGTGTGTGGTGCCGCCAGCATTGGATTTTTTTCGTACTCGAGTTGATTGAGTGTTTCTTATCTTTCCATTTGGGTCTTGTGGTCCTGAGTCAAGTAAGATTTTGAAGGGGGCGAACTGTGGCCTTGCATTAACTATGTACCAATTTGCCTCTATGCCCGCAAACTTTTCCATAGGGAAACTCTTATTGTTTGAAATGAATAGGTTCGAATAGTTTTCCCATTTTTTTTCTTAAGGTCTATATAACTGTGAATTGCGGCAGTGGCTTACACTAGAAGTTCATAACCGCTGCATGCATTACATGTTCTGATCCACCATAGTCTCGTAGCATCTAAACCCTATGCTAAGATTTGTCAACGTTGTGCAATATATTTTAACTGATGCATGGATCACATCTTCTGATTCAACTGTTTTTTCATAGCATCTAAACCCTGTTTAGATTTTATCAGTAACTCATCATATGCGGGTCTTGTTTCAGACACAAAGCCAAATCAGAAACTAGGTCCTGTGCTGTAGAGGGGTAGAGTCCTATGCATCCCTGCTGGTAATGTATTTGATTTAAGAGCAAGATGACTGTTCTGTGGGCTTTGAATTGAGATTAGCATATCCCCAGTGGGCCTCTGATTTTTGTTGCCATTTATGTGTGATTTACACTCTTTATGACTGCAAGCAGTTCGTGAGTTATCCATCCAAACAATTGTGTTGAGGTGTCACTTTTATAGTTTCCATTGCAGCAAGTCTTAGCATTAGTTCGTCATTTTGGATTGCGTCAATTTAATCAATCGGTTATCGTAGGTTGTGTCATGGACATTGTTAGTTCATGTATATGCCTCAGTATGCATCGGTTTACTCAACGGAACATTTGCATGAATAGTGGAAGTAACACGGGAACTTTTCATCTGCACTGCCTGGTTTTTACTATTGTTTCTACCCCTATTAGTTGCCAGCTCAACTGTTTTGTTCTGTATGTGTGGCCAATTTTGTTTTATATGGTAAGTATAAATTGTATTTCTGAGATATATTTATCATTCACCATGAGGACTTGCATGAATGGGTGTATAGCTCAATGGAAGCAACACTTTAGTAGCATCTCCAGATCCTAGGTTCGACTCCCTGTGGGAGCGAATTACAGGACTGGTTAAAAAAAAAAGCCCTTGTCGTGCCTCCCCACAGAATAGGGTGCCAGCGGATAACGATGCAAGCCTACCAAGGGGTACTGACAGTGGTTGCCAGCCCACGTGTTATGGTGTGGCCCTATGGGGTAAGGTCAGGGTTTGGAGGTTTTCTTGGTCGGTTTGGCTAGGTTTCCTTCTGAAGTCAAAGCTTTGGCCTGTGAGGACGGTCTTTCCCTCACCGTTCAAGTTTTTTAGTAGGAGTTGAGTTAATACGTGTTCAAGTTTTTTAGGAGTTGAGTTAATACGAACTTTGTTTGGCTAAACCCAAGAAAACAGAAGAAAACACAAATAGTTAAGCTACGTGTTCCGAGGATTTCCCTCCCTTTTTTGGATGGTTCGCTGCTGTAGTGGCTATTTGTGTGTAAAAGCTAGAGATATTGTGGATATACAAGGAACCATGTGAGATGATGTTGTTCTTACTTAGTGCTGTGAGATGTCATTACCCATGGTAGGCACTAGGCACAACAAAATGCAACGTTGCGAAATGGCATTATACGTGGAGCATGCTGTATTGACGAGAAAGAACGGGTAGAATATACCTACTCTAGCCGTATAATCCAGGAAAAATAGCGGTCATTTGAGTTCTGCTTTATCGTGCTTTTCATTTTATACCTGAATAATCCAAAGCCGCCCCAACATTTTCTGTGATGTTTATTAGGATCAGGTGCATGAATTCAGCATTTCATTTTTTTTCTCATAGTTAAACAATCAAGGAATGATCCTGTTGTTGTTTTATCTATCTAATGAATTTTGTAACCTGATTACATGTAGTCATACTGTAGGCGTGTAGGGGTCTTCACTGCAGTATACCCACATCCAGTGAAGTCTGAGCTTGTGGGCAAAGATGAATTGTAGTTTCATTCTCATCGATTGGCGCTCCCTTCTCCTCTACCCTCTTGAAAATTGTGCTATTCCAACAGATTTGATTGACTTGGATAATCAATTTAATATTTAGGCTAATACTTGGTTATAAGTGTAAAACAGGACTTAGGATAGCACGCGAATCAAATCAAAACAGCTGGCATGCTGTTTTCAGGAAAGACATTTGTAGCTGAATTTTAATGGTATTGAAGGCTTCAACATATATAATAAGTAGCAACGCAGATGCTGTGCCTAATATTGGGCCTACTTCTGCAATAAGTTTCAGTTGTCCTACTACGGTCCAAAAAAAAGGTGAGACAATTTGGCAGGTCCTCATACCTCGTGTAATTGCATAACACCACCTCGGATGGCATAACAAGTGTCAAACTAAGGCGCCGTATATTGATTATCTGTAACTGAAATTGAGGACCTTAGATATGCAAATACAACATCTATGATGCTTTCCATAAAATGCTATAATTGCCGTCCTGTCGACCTCTGTCCTGACTTAGTAATTAGGACAACTTATCGGAGTATCTGTCTTGAGAGTTGAGACTTGAGAGTATGGTCTGAATATCTATTCACTTTTTTTTGGTGAGTCCAACCTTGCTTTGGCATGTGCCTTTACTAGCATTGGTGTAGCATACAGTGATATTATACACTGCCGATAGCTCTTATCTGTTTCTCATATTGTGTTTGCTACTGTTTCTTAAATCCTTGTGTCCATATGCAAAGTTTGGAAAGTGAGGTTAATCAGTCAGCTGTGGTTGGAGTTAGGAATGTGTTACCACTATTGGGTTCAAAAGGGGATTCTTGTATGGAAGCATTTGGTTTTAAGCTTAGATCTTACAAAGTAAAAGCTTGGCCATGATATAAAATGTTGGTACTCGATTCTAAGTTAGATAATGTTTGCAAGAAACAAAAATAATTTTTATGTTCAGTAGCATATTACATAATAACTAACACATTCAAAATCCCTAACGTGTTTTGTTCTTATTACTAGTCATGTGTACTACATGAGTGGAGATGCATGGAAGGAGGGAGGCATTGATGCAACTGGTATGTCAATTGCTGTTTGTACTTCACATAGTTAAGCTAGTGTTTGCTGTGCAGTATTATGCAGCACTGCTCGTGCATATACTTGAAAAAAAACTCAAGGGTTTCAGACCCTCGATGGTTATATCATGGGTTTCAATTCATTTCTTTGTATTGTACTGCTAATAGTTAACAGCGTTATGTCAGGGTTTTGTTGTCATTGGATAGTGAAAACAGTGCTTTCATTTTTATAAGAGGCAAGGAATAATTCATGCTGCATGATTAGTTGAAGCATAACCAAAGTGCTACCTAATGACTAAATAGAGGCAGTGATATGTAATAACATAACTGAATGGAAGCAAGTACATGCTCCTTTATTTTTAGGCCATTTGTCAATTGTTAGATTGCTGTCTCAGACCCTGTTATAGTGTCCTTCCATTATTTGATTTGTCTGTGCAATGCAGGTGCTTTAATGGTTTTGACGCTGAAAGTCATTTCCTGCGCAATAAACTACAGTGATGGCATATTGAAGGAAGAGGGTTTGCGTGATGCTCAGAAAAAGAACCGATTGACTAAGCTTCCTTCCCTAATTGAATATTTTGGTTACTGCCTCTGCTGTGGGAGCCACTTTGCTGGACCGGTGTACGAGATGAAAGATTATCTTGATTGGACTGAAAGGAAAGGAGTAAGTGGCCTTCAACAACTTTGTGTGGGTTATGCTATCTTTTGCCTCGTCCTCATAGTCATTAATCTTTTGCAGATATGGGCTAGCCCAACTCCTTCACCCTTGTTACCTACTTTGCGTGCTCTAGTTCAGGCTGGTATATGCATGGGGTTATATTTGTACCTGTCACCTAAATTTCCACTTTCACGGTTTAGTGAGCCCCTTTATTATGAATGGGGTTTCTGGCACCGGCTCTTCTATCAGTACATGTCAGGCTTTACTGCTCGTTGGAAATATTACTTTATATGGTCCATTTCGGAAGCTGCAATTATTATATCTGGTCTGGGCTTTACTGGTTGGTCAGAGTCTTCTCCCCCAAAAGCCAAATGGGATCGTGCAAAGAATGTTGATGTATTAGGTGTTGAATTAGCTGGAAGTGCAGTTCAATTGCCCCTTGTGTGGAATATTCAAGTGAGCACATGGCTACGATACTGTAAGTTCTGTCTCTTGATAAAATCCATTACACATCACCCACTCATGAATCCCTGTACCACTTGTTTGTGCAGCTTTGTTTGGGAGAGAATATAACACTACTTATTCATGTACAGATCTAATTAAGTTATCTGCCATCTTTTGTGCCACACGAGATCCACTACTGAAACAGTTTACTTTCCTTGCATTCATTCAAACCACAGTGTGCATTATTCGTTACATAAGACTAACTCACTTTTATGTTTCCACAACTGTTTCAGATGTCTATGAGAGGCTGATTCAGAAAGGAAAGAAACCTGGTTTCCTTCAGTTGTTGGGTACACAAACAGTCAGTGCCGTCTGGCATGTGAGTATATATTTCCTCGCACCTCCTATGTACTTAGTTTGTGGTGATTGTAGCTTGTACTTCTTGTCATGTCATAGAAACCTGGTTTCCTTCAGTTGTTGGGTACACACAGTCAGTGCCATCTGGCCTGTGAGTTTTATATTTCCTATCGCCTCCTATGTACTAGTTTGTGGTAATTGTACTTGTCATGTAATAGAGCAGCCTGACATTAGTTGGGCCAATAGTTTCTAATTACTAGAAGAATGCTTTTTGGAAATTAGATCTGCTGTTGTCCTGATGTCTTAGTATACTCCTTGCCATGTAGAGTCCACGTGTGAAAATGGTAAGCTGCACTTAGCTTACTGATCACGAACTTGTTTTACTTTTGGCATATTGATGACCTTTCTTATTGATCTTTTTTGTCCCAACAAAGTTTGTCTTGTGGTGGTTCACACTTTTCACACCAGTTTGTCCTCCTATCTGATATTCTCATTCTACAGGGTTTGTATCCTGGGTATATCATATTCTTTGTTCAATCGGCATTGATGATAAATGGCTCACGAGGTACTACCTCTGTATCCCATTACTGTTGGATTTGCTTCTGCTAAGCTCATTTTTGGAGATGTGTTTATTTAAAAAGGGTTTTGAACTTGTAGTCTGATTTTTCCGTTTCTTTCAATACAGTTATATACAGATGGCAACAAGCAGTGGACAATTCAGTATTCCGCGGTATCCTGGCTTTTCTGAATTTTGCATATACATTGCTGGTGCTTAACTACTCGTGCATTGGGTTCCAGGTTAGTTTCAAGCCTTTGAAAAATATCATTTCTTGGGAGTCAGAACATGATGGTGCTTCTCTATATGAATTTTCAGTAAAAGATTCTCGCATAAACTTTTGACTCATGTTACGGTCATAACCTCTGATGTCTAAAATAAACATATAATTTTGCTTTATGCTTCTTTTGCATTGTTGTAACAGACGGTTATACACATGAGAAAGTTCCAGGGTGTCTTTGGTTCCATAAGTCATTTAAATATTGCTGCTTTTTAATGTAGTTTCAGTTTCCATGTGTCTTAATGAAGAAAGTTTGCGCCTACTTCCTCGGCCAGGATGAGGAATGGATGTCCTCCTATCTGATATTCTTAATGATGAAAGTTTGCGCCTACCCTCGGCCAGGATCATGAGAATTAATATGCTGTTTGATCTTGTTTTGTGAAGGTACTGAGCTTCAAGGAAACGTTGGCATCCTACCAGAGCGTGTACTATGTTGGCACAATTGTTCCCATTGCATGCTTGCTGCTGGGCAATGTTATCAAGCCAGCAAGGAAGCCGAAGGCTAAGAAGACAGAGTGAATAAAATATACCCAGGTGATCGTTACACAGAAGAAAGATGGGGAGAGCTTCAACGACGATAACACAGCTAGTTTTCAGATTATTTATTCTCCTTTTGAACCGTATCAAAGTTAGCAAAAGGATAGTGTGGTGCTGGTGACTCCAGCTCTCATATTTCGGAACTCCCATCGCAGTTGACCAATCATTAAAACGTGGCACTCCCGTTAAGTTTTTTTTTCTTCCACATATAATGACTACATGTTGCAAAGCATTGTTGGCTTGACGAGCCTTTTCACTTTGTCCTTCTCATCTGCATTCTGATACATGTCTTTGGGACGCCTTCCCACCTGGAGCAAGATGGTGTGAATGCGCTTGTTCCTCGCACCACACATCGCATCGTGTTAGTTGTTAGTACTAGTTTGTTCCTAGAACTGAGCATCCGTGTTTTGACTCGGGTTTTTTTTTTCCTCCACTGCTCACTTTGAATGCAGTTTTGGTGCGATTGCAGCTGAAGTATGCTCACTTTGAATGCAGTTTTGGTGCGGTTGCAGCTGAAGTTTTGTAGTCGTATCCATCGTGAATTCGTGATGTGGTTTGGTGATGGACATTGGTCACAGACTATGAACCATGGACCGACGGACGCTGTTGCTGCGGTATACGCACGCCTGGGTTGCCCGGTCCAACCCAACGTGCGGCAGAGGTGGTTTGGTGGGTTCTGGTTGTTGTTGGTCGGGTCATACTCATTCACAACATGCTGCCATGCTGGGCCATGGCCTAGTATACTGTTACGTGGACTGCGTGTGCTGCAACTGTGCAGTGCTCGAGTGCAACCGGGCGACTTGTATAAAAGGGACGTGATGTGCTATCTGCCTACAGTGTTGTGTTGTTAAATGGTGACGCGACGTGACGGGATCGGACGCGGCGTTGATCCGGTCATGAACGTGACGGGCATCCACTGAATCACTGATCCATCATATATGCACTACTAGGTGCCACTCCTCGGCAGCGTCAGGGACGCGAAGACCACCTATGAAAGTCTAGAGAGGGTATACCAAGTCAACCTTTTCTTTTCCAGATAGAGAATGTTCGGGTCAAACAGTCCAGCGGAATCGCTCGACGTCCCGCGCACGATCGACCGGGTTGGACTTGGAATCGCCGTTTCCCAGACGACCCACCACCTCATTTTAACACCGATATGCATGATCGATCGATCTCTAATTCTCTAGCCCCGCCGCGCGCGCGCGCACCCTGTCTTTTCACTGTTCCTATCATGCGGCACTCACGCCCACGACCAGCGACCACGGGCGGCCGAGCTAGGTTGGGAGGGGGAGATCGATCGACCACGCCGGCCGGCGGCACTGAGCCGGCCGGTCTCTGATTGCGACGCGGCCCGCGCCACCGCCGCGCGTGTGGTCGTCGTCCTTTAATTTCCTTCCCGCCCGGCGGCGACGACCCGGACACGTACGCACGCCGCGGCACCGGCACGGGATGGGATGGGGGCGTGCGTGCCAGCGACCACCAGCAGAGTTTGCGCGGCGGCCACACCACCCACACGACGACACGAACGGCGCGGGGCCGGCCCGGCGCCGCGCGCGCGAGCCCATGCCATGCCACCACCCTGAGGTTGCTGCAGCCTTGGCCGGCCGGGGGGACGCGCTGCCAGCACCAGCAGGACTCCTGGGCTGGCCTCCCGTTCCCAAAGATAACGCAGAATCGGTCACTGTTACTGGTCAGCGCCAGAGCACAGTTTTATGCACGCACTAGCATGCATGCATGCATGGCATGGCTGACGAGACAGCGACCGGACCACCTGAAAACTTTTGCAACGATGCGTGCCCGTCGACGATCAGGAAAAAGAAGGCCCCTCCCCGGCCAGCCTTTTATCAGGCGTCACTAGGGCCTTGTTTAGTTGGCTAAAATTTCTAACCTTTTCTCCACTCTCTCTCCATCACATCACATTAAATACGTCAAAAGACATATGTTCGGAGTATTAAATATAGGTAAAAAAATAATTAATTACACAGTTTGGATGTCCTTTGCGACACGAATCTTTTGAGCCTAGTTAGACCAGGGTAGGATAATATTTACCACAAACAAACGAAACGTGCTACAATATACTACAGGAGTTCCAGGAGTTAAAAAGGCAAATTTTTCAACCAACTAAACAAAGCCTAGTTTGTGCTGCATGGGAAATGCGTCTCTGTACTGTACGTACTCTCCCTCTCTCTCTCTCCGGCGTAGCTGCCCGCTGATGGCATGCATGCGATCCAGGCAGAGGATCGCAGCTTTCCCAGGCAGGGCTCGGCAGGCGTCATCGCTGGAGACTGGAGTACATGAGCCGCAGAGTTTGCCCTGCCAGCCGCGGCGGCCTTGCGCTCCTGCTCCTGCTGCCCCGTCTGACCCTAGCGCCATGCTCCCCACAAACGCAGCAACAGGAGAAGTAAAGGAGCGCGCGGGCTGCTCGCTGCCGCTGCGGCGCTGCCGCTGCTGCCGATCCACCATCACCCACGCAGTGACGCAGACGTGGGCGGCAGGGGCAGGTCCCCCACTGTGCTCGATCGAGACGATGCTCCACTCCACAGTTCGCGCAGCAGGTGAGGGCGACGACGAGCGGTGCGCGCGCGTGCGCCACTGTTACGAGAGGCCCGCCCGCCAGCAAGTCAGCAGCCAGCACCATCACGCAGCTAGCGGCGTTGCTTTGCAGGGCCAGGGGCGGAGTCCGCGGGCTTTTGCGCCGCGTGCAATGCACCGCGCGCGGCCGGGCAAAGCTCTAGCTGGGTGTGTAGAGTGTACTAGCCCCGATCGAGCAGCGCAGCTGGTCCTTTTTTGCGTCGACGTCGCTGCTGCCGTGCAGGCTAGCCGCCGGGGTCGTGTCTCTCTCAAGCCGCAAGCTACTAGGCAGGCAGAGGCGTCCATGATTGGCCGTCCGTTCTCATCGTTCGGACACTTGTTCACAGTCAGTAGCGTCAAAAACTATCGAGAATCAAGTTGAACTGCCTGTCTTTTTCCCCCTTTTTTCGAAAGATTTTCACAAATACACTCTTTTTGGAAAAAATTCAAAAAATGGACCTCGAGCTCGGCGTCGTGGATCATGACGCCGAGCTTACATGCCTCGGCGCCATACATCATGGTGCCGAGGTCTGCAACCTGAAAACAGTATCAGTTACCCTACTTTGAAATTCTTTTGTGAAGAAATTTGTATGTTTTCATGGCCAACAACATACACAAAATGTTTACTAAACATCATACTACATTTACGATCCAAATTCTTTCAATGTATACATGAAACTTTTTCCAGAATAGAATTTCAAAGTTGCATACCTGTTAATGTTTTAAAAGTTCTCAACACTTCGAATTTTTTCAGTGTACGAGTGAATGCCGACAGCAATACTTTTAATTTTGGAACGTCATTTTAAATATGTAAACTCACTTATTTTTTTATCCACAAATGTTGTAAGATGTTAAACAAAGTTCATAGATTCCATTTTGCGTGTTATTACCCACATTTTACATACAAATTTCTTCACAAAAGAATTTTAAAATAAGGTAACTTATATTGTTTTCAGGCCAAAGACCTCGGCGTCATGACCTATGGCGCCGAGGTATGTAAGCTCGGCGCTATGGACCATGACGCCGAGCTCAGGGTCGATTTCTGGAATTCTTTCTGACAGGGGCCTATTTGTGAAAATCTTTCGCAAAAAGGGCCAAAAAGCCAAAAAGACGGTTGAACTGCAGTATGCATGCATGCCTGTGAAGACTAAACAGCGGGCGTTCGTCGTTGCTAGTTTATTTCTTCTATAGCTAATGCTAGATCGCCGGCCGTACGTGCGCATCTGTTGAATCGGTCGCGTTTCGTTCCCTTCGTTTCTAGAAGTCATCGACTTCTTTTCTTTCCCACGTGAGCCGAAGATTTGGAAAACGAACAACGAGAGTTTCAGTCGATCTGTCCGTCAATTTTCGGTGTGCAATCTGCGGCTGCGCTATTATTAGACACATATATGTATATAACACGCGCATTATCCAATGACTTATAGACGGCAACGACGGCGCGTAAGACAAAATGTCACTGTTACACGTGAATCACCATGTTGGTAGTTAAAGGGTTGGATCAATGTGACAGCAGACGTAGTACGTGCTCCTGAACATCGTACTGATGAGACGGCCGGGCTCAAATATTTTGCTCCGACTGGACGTCCATCGACTCCCGTATCGCCACATGTTGTAATCAGGAAATTAAACGAGCAGGCCGGCCGGCCGAAACGATCGAGGAGACGCGTGCGCGTGCCTAGCTATACCTACTCCTAGATCAATCACACACTACAAAATTTTTGCTTGGCCGCCTGCCGGCCGTGAGCTCTGTGTCTAACTGCTCTTGCCTGCCGGCCGGTTCAGATAACGAGAGTGACATTAGCTCGCCGTGCATTTTTAGTCAAAAAGAAACGGAACGCGAGAACCCACGGAACCCCTGAACACGATAAGCTCATGTTTGTAATGCACCTGATGCGTCGTCATTGTGTGTGATGCGTGAATCATTATCTGAGATCCGAGGTTGAAGAATTGAACTTGCGTTTCCGCTGCCAAATGCAGGGCTTCTCGCGGGCGGTCGAGCCGTTATTCCTACACAACACTTTCATTGTAAAGTTTCTCCGGACCAGACAAACGACTTAAATGAGATGAAACAAACGGGAGGTCAAAAGCGTATATGATTTCAGATGTAACCGAAAATTTTCTTGGTATGTAGTACGAGTGTCACAACGTTCAAACCTTTTATAAGTTTACAATTTGCCGATCAGAAGTAGTAGAGCTGTCTGCAAGTAAACAATTAAGCGAGATAATATATACTACACTATACCATACCAGCTACTGCTGATGGACGTAAGTGCCCAACTGCCCATGCATGTGAGCTGCTTGTATTGACAGCAATCACACACCGTGTGTATACAAAGACTTGCGTCACGTACGTACGCAGGCTCATTGTCATTAGCAAGCTAATCTCCTACGTAAGACAATACTACAAGCGGGGTAGCTGAGCGTAGTGCTTAGTATAAACTGCAAATGCAGCAAGGCATGGCGACAAAGAGTTCTGGCCGAGATCGAATGCAGGGAGGAGCAGGATTTTTTTTCCCGACCGGAACCGGTCTGGAAACCGCGGTTACCGGTCCAACCGGTCCGGTCCGGTTCCGGTTCCGATCGGTACCAAACCGGTCATATTCAAAATTTCAAATTTGAATTAAAAAAACAAAAAAATCTCAAAATTACTTCAAGGTGTGTAGAATCTAATGGTGTAAATTTTTTTCAAATATTCGTTTATTTAGTATACTTTGCGGACATTAGAAGTTCAACCAAAAAAGAAAAAAGAGAAAAAATTGACCAGTTGAACTTCTAATGCCCGCAAAAAATATTAAATGCACTAATATTTGAAAAAAATTGATGCCATTAGATTCTACGCACCTTGAAATATTTTTAGAAATTTTTCTTTTATTTTCTAATTTTTAATTCAAATATGAAAACACGTCAAATTCTACATTGCGTCGGTTTTTTTTCAAAACCCGGTAACCGGAGCTAACCGGTTCGAACCGTTTGAACTACTACTTTTGATTTGAAATTAGAATACAACTATTTTTTTGGGTAACCGGTCAAACCGGACCGTTTAGCCGGAACCGGGCCGCGGCGGTTCGGTCGCACCGGTCGGTACAAAAAACCCTGGGGAGCAGACACACCAAACTACTAGTTTAGTTCCTCAAGATTCTAAAAATTTCACCCATTTCTTCTCTCTGTGCATGCAACTCAATACAAAAAATTTCACTTATTTCACCAAAATTTCAGCCAACTAAATAGGGCCAGACGACGCCATGCATTGCATACCGTGCCTTGCCTTGTGCGTCCGTATCTGAAGCGAGCTTAATTAATTAACGTCCTTGAGCATAGCCAAGAAACAACAAGGGCTCCATGCCTCCATTCTACTCCACCCTTGTTACCACGTACGTACGAATTCGTTCTGCTAGCGCGCGGTTTCGCTCGGGCCAAAATCCAACGCAAGTGCGCCAAGAAAGTCCACTCGTGGACTCCCCCATGGGCGTTTGTAAGCTAGCGTAATGTTGTGGCATTGTGCTTAGCTAGGTTTCATTTTTACTAAGCACGTAGTAGATGCCGTAATGATGCCCTAGTATAGTAGTGTATTGGTAATAGCGACATAGCTAAGGCGCCATGGCCCATGCAAAACCATATCGAGCTGCTAGTAGCTCAACGTGTGAATGAATATATGGGCATCTGAACTGAACAACGTGAAGCTTTGGACGGCTGTGAGTTAACTGGACAACACCTGCGGACAAACATTTGGGAGCTACTCTACATCGATGCAGACAAAAGAGGCCTGCATCTGCATGGATCTCGCAGAGAGAATCTGCTCCTGACACAGAAGACGACGAGACACTCTTCACATAATCACATGTACCAAAAAATGCTCGATCGATGCCGTTTATATATAATACGTATATGGCCATACGGCCATTACCCATGCATACTTGCTCCGATGCCCATTGCTATATAACATGTGCACGCATGGCATAGACGATGCTCACGCATCTCGCGCGCGTACGTAGTACGTATATTCTGCTCGCCTATGCACCCAACTTGCGTCGTCTGCCTCGAACAACCTTGGTTTTCCTACTGGTCTTGGAATTAAGATCGATCGTGTCTGCAAGACATGGCATACGAAAGATAGGATCCCGTTTGGCAACAACAAGTACTGTAGCAGAAGTTGTCTCACTCTTATTTCCACCTAAATGAATTAGGAGCTGGTGGTGTCATTTTTTCTTCTTCACCGATTAATTGCTGCATGCAGTGCTCCTCTTACATGCTACTTCCTTAGTTCCAAATTGTAAGTCATTTTGGTATTTCAAGATTCATAATTTTTATTATGTATCTACAGTAGATATATCATTCGCAAAAAAAATCTACAGTAGGTATATATCTATGTTAGATACATAATAACAACTATGAGTCTAATTTTGCCAAAACGATCTGCAATTTGTTGGGACGGAGAGGGTACAAGAAAATGTTTTTTTGGAATTTATTTCTAGATGTAACTTTAGTCGTATTAAGATTTATACTAATGCTACCTCCTGGTTCTATATGTTATTTTTTTCTTATCGGAAAGCAATGTTGTATTGAAAACTCACATATTGTAATCTTAGGATCGTAAAATAGGATCTTATGATTCCATCAACACGTAGAAAAATAACAATTAATTAAAATCATAGAAAGCGAAATTAATTTTATTACATCATATCTATTAGAATCAGTGAATCACAGAACCAAGCACTTCAATTCTGACCATAGAGTCAAAAAATCATATGATGTGATCGAGATTTTGACAAAACCATGCCGAAAGGCTCCACACCGTAAAAAAGGCTATTATTTTGACTTAATGTGCCTATTTGCCTGTGCAGTTGTGCAGCTAGCATATTCAAAGTTCCTCATTATTCTTTACTGTCAATTATGGTAGTTCTGTTGATTGATTCTTCACAATGACATCGGGTTATGTGCAAACTTTGGCTTCAGCTTTACTTTTTTTTTGTTGGGTTTGGATGTTTGTGTCAAAAAAATAGGCAAGTGTATTTTATATGATGTTTATTAGGGATCATTATTGGTATATAAATAATTAACTTTTTGTGATTAGAGGGAATATACAAGGATATTGGTTGGGGACAGCGCTAGTCAGCTAGGATGGATGACCAGATGCATATAGTACAAGTGCTTCAGTTTAACAAAACCAGGCCCATCGAAGGCCAAGAGCTAGGTGAGCGACCGTGCAGGGGGCTCCATAAACGAAGGGCCAACAAGATTTTAACAGCACATCTGTCATGCTCGTGGCAACTGATCGTCGCATGCTCCCTTCTGCTTCTACTTTTCCAGTGATCCCGTCACAAACTCAAGACTCCGGAGTAAAGATCGGATTGGCGAATAGCAAGACTATACTCTGCAGGTCCCGGTGATCTCCTTGTGGCCAGGAAGCCGGAAGACGCCACTGGCCAACACCCCAACGGCCAGCGACCCAGCATGAGGTCAGTTTTTTTTTCACAATGCAATCCCTTTTGGTTCATTTCTTCCTGCATTGATTTTCAACAACAAAACTGCTAGTTCTTGTACATGTACTGTTCGATTTTGATTAAAAACACTTTCCTTTGGCTTATGGAACAGAGGTTAGTTTCAATGTCCACAAGAATTAGAAAGTATGATTCAGATAGTGAAAGTACAATGTCTTGGAGAAGATTAATTATGACGAAATAATTGAAGGTTTCATTACAATAAAAATGTACCTTAGTTACATTAAGAATATGAATTTCTTTAATATTCGAGGAGACCATTTTGCATATCACACACAGGCCTCAAATTTCTGAAGACGGTCCTGAACAAAACATCTATATTTTTAGATCCCCTCAAACTGCCTGTAAAATCATATGGTTTTTGGTGCAAACTGCCTGTAACATCTATGATATTAATAAGCAACAGAAATAAATATGGTTTTTGGTGCAACTAGTGTTCAGAAAGGACTCATTGCAACAAACAATTATGTGTAAAATCATATTTAATTTACTGCATTACTATTCATTGTATGACCATAGACATAAGTTTGTATAGTTTTATCCTAAGTCAAACATTTTTTAACTTTTAACATCAAAATCTTAAATTTTATAAGGATGACAACATAAGATTGACATTCAGACATTTCTAGGTTCTCTATGAAAACTAGTTTTTGTGACATATATCTCTTTTAATTCAAAATCATACATTTTTGTAGATGTTGCTAGCGAAGGTTTGAAAAATGACTTATAACATATCTAGATGAATTTACATTTGTGGTTGGAAGGATTAGGGAGCAATCAGATTTTTATAACAATTGTGCTGGAAATGCTATATTCCCTTGCTAATTTACATCTAAGTGAGGCTACAACATTTTTTAATAAATATCTCTTCTGCAAATCCCAAATTTCAAGTTCAAGAAAAATTATTCCAGGCAGCAATAAAGATGCAAGCAGCAGTATTCATCTTTTGTGCAAAGGGTCAATAATAATTACTTTGTCTAGATAAGTACATACACTATATATCCAGTATACATGAAGTAATCATCATTACCCTATTAGAAGTGAAATCAACGTCAATTGATAAGTTGTGAATGGGCAATTCAAAAGGTTATCACGCGGGCTAAGCCCAAACGCTAGATAAATGGAACGAGTAATTAGTACAGGAAATCCAAAGGAGATTGACCCAAAAGTTATCAGGCTAAGCCCAAACGCTAGATAAATGGAACAAGTAATTAGCACAGGTAATCCAAAGGAGATTAACCCTTACCTGAAAGAATGCCACAGCTCTGCTGTACATAGGAGCAGAGTCAGAAATCTAAGATTAGAGCAAGTGGTATAAAATGCATTAGCTTGAGAGTCTATTCCCAACATGATTGCATGGCAAGTGAGCGAATCGAACGTGTGTGGAGCTTTCCCTCTCTCTTCACATACATAGCTTGGAGGAGTGAAGATGACCTTCACATTTAAGTTGGGGGACTTTTACGGTGGACCATACCACTGTTTGAAAAGGACCAGTATGAAAGGATTCGACAGTCGAGGTTAATTGTAATACCACCACAACTTCACCTGTGGTATAGAGTGGTATACATAGGTGGTATAGAGGTATTATTGGAAGTTTTTTCTTGGTGGCATAAACGAAATATTTCATTTTTTTTCATTTCCCTCTAGTGGTATGGCAAAAAAATCAAATTTCAAAAACGAATTTTTTTCATTTCCCTCTGGTGATATGACCAAAAAAAATTTCAGATTTCAAAACAAAAATTTTCATTTCAAATTTCAAAAACAAATTTTTTTCTATTTTTTTCATTTCCCTCGGGTGGTATGGCAAAAAAAAAAGATTTCAAAAACGAACATTTTCATTTCAAATTTTTCTTGGTGGCATAAACAATTTTTTTTCTCAACCCAAAGTTACAAAATTACATATTTACCCTTACCAAAAATAAACATATACTGCATGGTTCACCGTAAAAGTGCCTTTAAGTTGGTCATCCTCCCGACCTCCTCTTCCACTAGTAATGTGACACTAAAGGATTATTGCACTTCCACCACCTGCTCGTACCCACATGAACCTTTGAGATTTATTTAGAAATTTCTGAAATACTCAATGGGCTAAGCCCATTATTTCATCAATTGTTTATTGTATATTTGCAAAAAAAAAGAGAGTAAGAACTGCGATTTTCATTTTTAGAAAACCACTGCCATGTTATTCTCGCATAAATGCCCGATACACACATAAGCGTTTATTATGAAACATTTGATTAGCGAAGAGCCGTATCAGTGTTCATTCGCGTGAGACCACGCATCCACTTCCTATTCTCCAGTGCGACAGCTATTGTCTAGTTCTTGCGCAAAGTAAGTCTGAAGCATTAAGGTGCAACATCTTTGGGTGCATGTCCATTTAGCCATTTGTCCTTCCAGAAGCTTGTGAGTTGCCCATTGCCAATCATAATCCGTGTGCAGGCTCTAAAGAGTGCTAACTCAGTAGTGGTTAGTTGTATATTCATCCCCGTCCATGGCTTTGATTGATCTGCCCACCGGTACCATTGCCACCGGATGCGCAGTGCTTGATTGAAAGCAGGCAAGTCAAGGATGCCAAGGCCCCCTAACCGTTTTGGTCTGCATACCTGGCGCCAATTAACCCAGCATTTGTCGGCTCTTACCTCTTTAGACCCTGCCCATAAGAAGTTTCGTCATGTTCGATCAATGCGTCTGATGGCCCACTTGGACAGGCTGAAAGGAGTCATGTAGCATACTGGCACTGAAGATAACACTGAGCTGATCAATGCTAGCCTTCCATCTCTGTTTAGTAACCTGCCTTTCCAGCCCGACAGCCGAGCACCGATCTTATCAACCAGAATTTGTTCATCAGGTCTCTTTAATCTGCCAATGTGCAACGGAAGACCGAGATACTGACAAGGGAAAAGGCCTTGTTCAGCCTGGAAAATATTGATCCAGGGTGCCACTTCTACATCAGTGCAACGAATTGGAAATATCTTGGATTTCTGTAAATTTGTTCTTAGACCAGTGGCATCCCCAAAGGCATGCAGGAGTTGTTTAACATTGTTGACATCTGCTGCTATTGGTCGAACAAACAATGCTACATCATCAGTATACAAACTTGTCAAATTTGACCGGTTCAGCACCAATTGGAGTGAGTAGTCCAGCCCGTGTTGCCTTGTTCAGCATTCTTTGTAGAGGGTCCATAGCTAGGATGAATAGCATCGGTGATAGGGGGTCACCCTGTCGCAAGCCACGTCGGTGCCGAATTGGTTTCCCCGGAATCCCATTTAGCAGTATACGAGAGGTCATGCATCCCCACAAGATTGATAGGATATCACGTCATCTCCGCCCAAATCCTAACTTTTCCAGCACTTTTAGAAGATATTCCCATCTAACACCGTCAAAAGCTTTTGCAATATCAAGTTTGAGGAACAACATTGGCGTCTTGGCCTTGTGGAAGTGGTTAACTGCACCCTGCACAAATTGGAAGTTGTCCTGAATGCTTTGACCCTTGATGAAGGAAGGTGTGGAGCCAATCGATTTGCCAGGATCTTGCTCAGTAATTTGACAACACTATGCATGAGACTTGTCCCCGGGCTCTGTTCCGGGTTCTAGTGATTAGTGACGAAACCAAGGTCATTAGGGGGCTTGAACCCCCCTAGATCCGTCACTATCTGGTGGTCTACATCTTCATTTTTCATGTAGAGTGTTTTTACCAGATGGGGATCTGGGCTAGGAGAGAAGGAGAAATCAACACTATCCAGCGGAGGGGATTGGGGACCGGTAGGAGAAGATGTGGCTTGGGGGGTTTGCGCCGGTGGCCGGAGTGGCTTGCCGACGGCGAAGCAGGGGCTGTGGTGGGCGGCGGAGACGAGGCAGGGGAGGAGGGAGATGGGGGAGCCATCGCTCTGGCTGTGAGATCGTGAAGACCACCTCCATATTTAAGTTAATCATCCTCCCCTTCCACTAGCAACGTGGCACTAAAAATTGTTGCACACCACTTGCTCATGTCCACATGGGGCTTTGAGATTTATTTGGAAATTTATGAAATACTCAATGGGCTAGGCCCATTATTTCATCAATTGTTTATTGTATATTTGCAAAAAAAGAGAGTAAGAACTGCGATTTTCATTTTTAGAAAACCAGTGCCATGTTATCCTCGCATAAATGCCCGATACACACATAGCGTTTAATTATGAAATGTTTGCATTGTTGGCTCGAGTTAATAAGAATGTGAGTCACGTGTTACATGACTTAATTTCTGACAGGTGTATAAAGTTCAATCCTCGAGATTAATAAGCAGCTAAGCACCTGGACAAGATCGATGGAAACGACTGATGAAGTGATGAGCAAGACATCCCCAAGACGCAAACAACATCTCGGCCACTCGATCAAACCAGGGGCGATAGCCGCGTGCCCTGCGCACCAAGGCGGCAGCCACACCCCGCATCGCCGTCCGACGGCATCGAGCCGGCCGGCCTGCCGCCCGGGCTGATAAAAATTGCCACCCAAATCCGTTCAGCTCGGCACGCACGCACGCGGGCACCAACCTCGGCCACTACCCAAGCGCCCCTACCCCATCAACGCGTGCCCGTGCGCTTTGCGGAAAGACCAGGCGATAAGTTTGTTTTGAACAAACAGGGATATTCATCGCATCGTGCGGGACTGTAAAGATTGACGCGCGGCGGAGCCTGATGTTGTCAATCGTCTACTGCTAGTGCTAGAGTCCAGAGAACACAGAGCCATCCAAAAAACCGCTACGAATTGGCGGTCGCTGAGGCCATGAGTGGGGAGTGGCCGAGTCCAAAAGTCCAACGCACCCCGCCCGGCCGTGCCCGTGCGGCGGGTGGCGTCTCTCCTATCTATATAAACCCCCCCGCCCCCTTGCAGCACCGGCGGCAGGGGGAGCACTCTCGCCATCCGCGCATAGTTTATTCGATTCTCCTTGTCAGCTCCGTCGCCTCCGCGCCGGAGACAGCTCGCGAGCGAGTACCAGAGCGTTTCCTCTGTTTTCAGGCATGTCGTCGTCGTCGTCTTGCGCCGCCGCCACGGCGGCGTGCCGGGATGCCGCCGAGGCCGACGCCCTCCTCACGGCGTCCCTGCTCCTCCCCGCTAAGCCCGAGGTGCTCGTGCCAGTGGCGGACGACGAGCCGACGGCGCAGCCCCCGGTGCTCACGCGCAAGCCGCGGGGCCGTCTCGTCAGGGCGGTGGAGGAAGCCTGGTCCGTGTCCTTGTCCGTCACATTCCCCATGGTGCCGTCCATGTCTGCCGGCGCGGCGGGCGCCGAGGCGCGGTCCATCCTCGACCTCGCGCTGCCGATGATCCTCACGGGGCTCCTGCTCTACCTCCGCTCCATGATCTCCATGCTCTTCCTCGGCCGCCTCGGTGGGCTGGCGCTCGCTGGCGGCTCCCTCGCCATCGGCTTCGCCAACATCACGGGTTACTCCGTGCTGTCGGGCCTCGCCATGGGAATGGAGCCCATCTGCGGCCAGGCCTTCGGCGCGGGCCACTACGAGCTCCTCGGCGTCACCACGCAGCGCACCGTGCTGATGCTCCTCGCGGCCGCCGTGCCCATCGGCGGCCTCTGGGCGCACATGCGGCCCCTGCTCCTGCTCTGCGGCCAGGACGCCGCCATCGCCGCCGTCGCCGAGACCTACATTCTCGCCTCCCTCCCGGACCTGCTCCTGCAGGCGTTCCTCCACCCCGTCCGCATTTACCTCCGGACGCAGTCCATCAACCTGCCCCTCACCCTGTGCGCCGCGCTCGCCATCGCGCTCCACCTGCCCATCAACTACGTGTTCGTCTCCGTCCTCGGCCTCGGTATCAAAGGGGTGGCATTGGCCTCCGTCCTCGCCAACCTGAACCTCCTCCTCTTCCTCTTCGCCTACATCCTGCTCAAGGGCGTGCACCGGCGCACCGGCGGGTTCGCGCTCTCGGCCGACAGCTTCCGCGGCTGGGGCGAGCTCGCCGGCCTCGCGCTGCCGAGCTGCGTCAGCGTCTGCCTCGAGTGGTGGTGGTACGAGATCATGATCCTCCTGTGCGGCCTGCTCGCCGCCCCGCAGGCGACGGTGGCCAGCATGGGCATCCTCATCCAGACCACGTCGCTCATCTACATCTTCCCTTCCTCGCTCGGCTTGGGCGTCTCGACGCGCGTCAGCAACGAGCTCGGCGCCAACCGCCCCGACCAAGCCGGCCGCGCGGCCACGGCCGGCCTCATGCTCGGGTTCGCGTTCGGCGGCGTGGCGTGCGCGTTCGCGTGGCTCGTGCGCGGCGCGTGGGCGACCATGTTCACGGCCGACCCGGCGATCGTGGCGCTCACCGCGTCCGTGCTGCCGATCCTGGGCGCCTGCGAGCTCGGCAACTGCCCGCAGACCGCCGGCTGCGGCGTGCTGCGGGGCAGCGCGCGGCCCAAGGACGCCGCCAGCATCAACCTCCGATCCTTCTACCTGGTGGGCACCCCCGTGGCGCTCGTCCTCGCCTTCTGGTACCACTACGACTTCCAGGGACTGTGGCTGGGCCTCCTCGCGGCGCAGGCGGCATGCGTGGTGCGCATGCTGCTGGTGATCGGACGGACGGATTGGGCCGCCGAGGCCAAGCGCGCGCAGCAGCTCGCCGGAGCTGCTGCTGCTGGCGCGGTGGAGACCAAAGAGGGCATGGAAGTTGGAGGAGACGACAAGCCGGGTGTGACTATCTACGTAGTGATCGAGCGACCAAAGGATCAGTGCTGAACTGCTGACACAAGGCAAAACCTGTGTGTGCATAACATTTCGAGCAATTCTTTTGTCATATTTTTGGCGGGAGAGGAACCAGAGGCTGACAGAGCGAGATTTTTTGTTTTCCAATTGGTTATTGTAAATGATTTCTTTTCTCTTTTTTTTCTGATGATGGATATTATAGAAGATGGGAACATTGACCAATTATATCGAAGGGGTTCTTTTTCTTCTATTGGTTGAGCCCCAACAGCCTACTCCTTCCTCTCGATACTCACAATTCACTGTCTACTTTCACATCTGCTCCAAGTAAAAAAATTGTAATGAATCCTGAACTCTAGTTGTTGAATCATGGTTGGTGAAAGCCACATAAACTCAATGTGGTCCGATGAACGAGAAAGTTACCCACAGTCTCACACGGTATACTCCCTCCCTCCGTCTCTAGAAACAAACACACTTTCCGGACGATCATCTTTAAAAGACGGAGGGAGTATGTATTAGAGAAAATGTTCTAATTGAGGTGTGGTTTATTATGAATTTTACATTTGAAAACGGATCAAATGTTACTGTTTCGTGTCACTCTCACATATCCTATCCTAGTATCCTTGGTATACTATTCATCATCGACAAAAACCGATGCAAATCCACCAATAGACCGGTCACGGACTCGTTCGACGATAGGCCAGGTTGCTGATCAATAGGAGCACGCCTGCATGCAACCGCAAAAGTCTAAGACCTCGCCATTAACAACCGGAGATTCCGTGACGTACCTCTGCAATCTGCTCGAATCAACAACGATCAGAGAGAGACCGGCGCCCATGCTAAACCTCAAGAGCCAACCAAGCTGCAGCGTACCATCCAGAGTTTCATTCAGTGCAGCTTTAATCTTGAACCGCCGATGCCGTGTGTACTTAACAAACTACTCTCCCACGGTGGCAGTCTTAAACAAGAATCATACAAGATCAGTTCGCTTAAAAACTCCTATTACACCTCTGCTGTGCAGTGTACACGCACGTCCTACCTACAAGCTACTACAACTTGGTGAGCTGAACAACATGCAGAGGAGGTGGCGCGGCTCGCATCCCGGTGAAGGCGATGAGATTCCTCTGCTCCGGGTGTCCGGGCGCAGGGCGCAGGAGCAACCGATCGAAAGCAGCCAGGAGGCCGAGGTGGATCCGCCTGTGCCGCGCATAATTATACGCCCGAGTTCGTACGGTGGCCGCAGTGGCGAACTGGCCACCTCGTGGGCGTGACGGCTACCGGCGGCACCGCCATGGCCACGGGTGGCGCGTTTTTTCCCTACAAAACAATGTAAATTAAATGGTCACCCTGCGAGCAATGTGGTGGCTCCCAGCCTCTCTGGCCTTCTTGGGACTCCGAGAAGATAACATTTTTTGGATGGCCTCAAGAGCCAGTGCAGGGGGTTCTTATAATAAAAGAGATAAAGAGCCAGCGCAGGACGTATTATATTCCAAGAATCCAGGTTATTATTAGTCAGTAAAAGAAATGGCGTTCATCGTCAGTTCATCACGCTCATGTTCCTGGACCTGTGGGTTAAATTCGGCGTGCTATTACCTCACTTGTCGTGGAAAAGATGTGCCCGTATGTATGTATGTATGTATGTATATGTGTGTGGTAGCAAGTAGCGGTAGTAGTAGATTTTGGGGTTGGTATACGTTGCGATTCGGCGTGGTAAACATCTGGCGTTTGCGTGGAAGCAATAGCCACTTCTTGCTTGAATCAACAGCCTAAGCTCTCTCATTTCCGAGGGGGATAAGGAGCAGTAATGGATGTCCAGCGAGTTGTGCACTCGAAGTCAATGCTATCTTTTGATTTGGTGATCACAAACTAACGGAATGGAATTTGACTACGGATATTTGAGCGCTCCCATCCTGAGATTGTTGGAGGGTTGGCTAGCGATTAGCACCTTTTGAATGAAAGCTATTGGTATTGGTGTATAGCCATCGACTTAGAAGCAAAGCAAGTTCATTACCGTGCACATTTATTATTCATTCATAACATTCTTATTGTACACAAGATCTGCGGGCCGTCGATCCAGGGGTCATTTTCTCACCTTATATACGCTTGGAGTAGAGTTCCAAGATGTGTTCTCTAATCTGTTACAATATGTAAGATTTAGTCACATTATAAATATTTTTCCATGATTTGTGGCTAGATGTCATCCTTATCTTCCTACGTGCTTGAATTGCATAAATATCTGGCTGCAACTCATCCTATATAGTCGACATAGCATCTAGTATCTACATTCTACAATAATTCCTTTTATAATTTATAGCAATACCATCAATATTTTTTCGAACGATATCAGGGGAAGACCCCCACCAACTTTTTGTGATTGATCGAAAGAGCAGTAGCTCAGATACAAGATTCTCCTAGCATACCATGGTGAGTTTAGAAGGGGAGATTAACTAGAAGGAATCAGAGTTTTGCACGCGGAAATGCCCGCCAAGCACGAAGATGGGGCTTGTGCTTCTTGTATCGGCAACTTCTGGTGTCCAAGTGTTAGTGTTTTAGACACCGAGTCTACGACGGGGTATCCGAAGTAGTAGATTGTGCGGTGGGGCTCGTCGAGATCAGGAACACGAAGGTGAGACACGGGGCACACAATTAGACAGGTTCGGGCCGCAATGTGCGTAATACCCTACGTCCTGTATGCTGCGTGACTCTGTATTGATTGCGCATCTTTTGAGAGGGGTCCCTGCCTCGCCTTATATGTCACGGGAGGCAGGGTTACAAGTTGGATTAGTACAAGGGTACTATTCGAGTAGGACCCGGAATAGCCTATACAGGGTGTGGAAAGCTATCCTAGTCTTAGTACAAGTCCTTGTCCGCCTTGTCTTGTCTTGTGGTCCACGGTACCAGCACCGTGGCCTACTAGTCGAGTAGTCCAAGTGTGTAGGAACTCATCTCCCGGGTATGGCCCACAATGTGTTGGTGGGCCTAGGGATGCCCGGTCGACAAACCCCCGAGTACTTTGTAGTCGAGTGCGATGCTCCAAGTAGTCTTGAAGGTCTCCACGAGTAGTTCCCAAGCGTCTCCGAGTTCTACAAGCTTCAATCTTCAATAGTACTTGAATCATCACGAGGCTGGAAGGTACTCCAGCTAACTCCACGAGTAGTGTTGAAGTCTTCTCGAGTTGTTCCCAAGCGTCACCGAGTTCTTCCCTTGAAGATCTTCAATAATACCCGCTTCGTTCTTGAAATCTTTGCATCAAAGATCCATATGGAAATGCGATTACTGAAATCGCATTCCATATGGAATGTAGCCCCCGAGCCTTAGGTCGAATCCAGGATTCAAGCTGAGGGTCAATCTTCTACTCTTTGATCTTGCTCCAAAAAATCCGTAGACAATCCGAAGAAATAATATAGGAATGCGGTTTGCAAAAATCGCATCCTATATGGATGTAGCCCCCGAGCCTTAGTTCGAATTGACAATTCAAGCTGATGGTCAATCAGTAGTCTTCGTCAAATAATCTCGTAAAATCCTGAGAAAAACTGAAGGACACGTGGCACGGAGCCCCCGAGCCTTGAGTCGAGTACTTTCTCGAATTGAAGGGTCCAATCTGACTGTAAAATAGTGGCCTAAATTCAGTGAACTGTAGCTGAGTGAAATCCAATTCCATCGAGTAGTCGAGCCCTCGAGATAGAGCCGAGCAGGTCTTGGATTTTAGTCCTCTGACTTAGCCAAAAATTTCGCCTGTGTGAAACCAATCTGTTGAATTCGAAGGGTCACCAGGCCGAACCGTTAGGGTTTTGGTTTTATAAATACCCGAAGGGGTATCCCTTAGGGTTTCATTACTTCCATTCGCCCTTAGATCCAGAAAGTCTTAGCATCCGTAACCGCCGCAGAGTTCGAGCGTCCATATTGCTAAGAGTTTGCGCCTCCACCCCCTCGCAGCCCTTGAGTCGATGCGAAAGAAGACTCTCATTACTGATAGGATGAAGCCAGCGCCATCCAAAGGTCAGAAGAGGAAGTTCGACCGCGGCAAAAATCAGTTGCCGGAGCCGAAGTACAAGACAGTGGTCATCACGAAGCCCCCGAGCCAGGTCGTCTCTTGGAAGAAGTCCAAGATGAGGGAAGAAGATATCAAGACCCTCAAAACCGACGGGTTGCTGCGTGAGAAGGCAATTGCCGGTTGGAGCTCTACCACCGGAGATGCGTGGCCGATGGAGAAGAGCCCGGATGAGATCCCGATATTCGGCCACTTCGTCGAGCGTGGGTTGACGCTGCCGTCATCAGATTTCTTCCGCGGCTTCCTCGATTTCTTCAAGCTAGAGCACGTACACCTCAGCCCCAACAGCATCTTCTAGATTGCAGTATACATGCACTTCTGCGAAACCTTCCTCGGAATCCGCCCACATTGGGCTCTGTTTAGGAAGATCTTCCGCTTGAAGCCACAGCCCAATGCCAACTTCCCAGTTGTAGTCGGTGGAGCCGGTGTGCAGATGCGTCAGAAGGCACAAGAGTTGTACTTCAAGTACGACTTGATTGAATCAAATCAAGACTGGAAGAACAAATGGTTCTACATCGAGAACGCCCCGCCTCAGCTGCCGAAGCCCAGCATGTTCGCGCCAGTGTATGATAGGCTATGGAAGGATGAACCAACGATGCAGGAGTGCATTCAGATCCCAGAACTGCTGGCGAAGATTGCGCAGAAGAAGGCGCAAGGCTTGACTGCTGAGAGAGTAGCCTTCAGCTTCATGAAGCAACGGGTACAACCCTTGATGCAGCGGGAGCATCTTGGGTTCGAGTACACTGGAGCGGATGATGGCTCCAGGCTATCTGCTGAAGAGATCAGTGATGATCTCGTGATGGAAAGACTGCAGAAGATCTTCAAGAATCTTCACGGAATTCCTGCAGCCGTCCGTGAATATAGTGCCGACAATCCTCCGCGTATGGTAAGTTTCCAAGTACTAGCCCCCGAGTACTTATTATAAGTAGTCGTGTAGCTAATATTTGTCTTATTTCACAGGAGGATGTCTTGAAGTTTGTGTCCAACCCTCCTCCGCGTCCTGAGGATCCGCTACAAGCGCCGGAGGAAGAGGCAACAGAAACGGAAGCTCAAGCCCTCGAGAGTAGTCGATCTGCTCAAGGGGAAGAAGAAGAAGTCTTGATGGAGGACGCCTCCTCAAGCGACGATGACGGCCTAACACTTCAACAGTGCTTTGAAGTGAAGAGCCGCTACGGGTACTCTGGGGCACCCATCCCCAGTGGCCTCGCCTCAGGATCATCGAAGAGACCGGCATCATCTTTTGCAGATGATGTGACTCTGCCGCCGCGGAAGAAAAGGACCACGGTGGGGAAGCGGGCCGTAAAAAATATGACAGGCCTCCCCTCCATTACAGTAAGTGTTGGAGAACCTTTAAGTAGTCGATATCGTATTGAGTACTTGTTCTCTGCTGTAATGTCTTGAATTTTGACTTGCGCAGGTTATCGAGAGTGCAGCCAATGTACCCTCGAGTAGCCCCCCAAGAATAACAGAACCCGAGGTGGTTCCAGCGTCAACCGTGGAGACGGTGGCGCATGAGCAACAAGAAGCCGCGGTACCAAGAAGTGTGCCACCGGTGGAAAGTGTGCCACAGGTGTCGGCGGCGCCTTCTTTTTTCGACATGCTGGGGCCGAAAGTCTCGGTGCCTCGTGCTGCTCTGTAAGTACCCAAGTATTCTAGTACTTATTAAAATTGCTCACTTTGAATTTGCTGACCAATCTTGTTGTTGCAGAAAATCTACTGATGTGAAGTGGGGTGCCTCTGGAAGTAGTGCTGCTAGAGAAGATCAAACTCCTCAAGAGCAACAAGAAGACGTACTTCTAGAACGCCAAGAAGTACCCGCAGAAGCTGAAGCTGCACAAGCACTGCGCATCCTCTGGAGCGATGTGGTGAAGGCAGCAGTGGAAGCAACTGCCAGGCCCAGGGCTCAAGAACTCGAAGATATTGAAACCGTGGTAAATGAGGGCCTGGAGGCTGATCCAGAAGCCGTGCTGCGCCACGAAGAAGTCCCAGTTGCTGAAACCCCCATGCGCCAAATAGATGCGCAACTGGCGCTTGAAGACAACCCGGAGGGCCGCATAGTGCCGCATGAGCCACTTATTGAAGACCCGGCTCCTCTGCGCAGCGCTGCGCAATACTCCGCAGCGAGCACAAGTACTCAGTCCATGGCAGAAAATTTGATGCCGTACGACGACTCGTGCCTGGATGAGGATAACTTGGAAGCTCACAGCGAGATGTTCCGCAGCGTGGAGAAGCTGTTCGCGGTAAGTGTGTAGTCTCTTGTAGAGTACTTTTTAGCCAAAGATAACTTGTCTCTGACTCTTGAATTGATTTGCTTGTTGCAGGAAGTAGTCAAGCAGTCGAAGCGCAAGACTTGCCTGGTTGAGCAACATGCGGCTGACATCGAAGAAGTTTCGTGGCTCAGAAAAGAACTCAGGAAGCAAAAAGCTTTGTCTCTGAAGCTGCAAGAGAAACTTGATGGAAACGCCGCCGAGTACCACAACGAGATCCAGAAGCTGACGGCCCAGAAAGATGACATTGTTGGTAAGAACAAGTCTCTTCGCCAGAAGAATAAAGGTATTCCCCCTTTCTGAATTCATCATAGAGTACTTTTGTCCTTGCATACGGCATCTGATAACTAGCCTTGATCTCCTGTAGAGCTGACTCAAGATGTTGAGAAGTTCAAGAACAAGGCGCTGGACTGGCAGCTGGCCTATAATTGTGAAGAAGCAACTCGCATGGATCTTGAGGCGAACTATAAGGTGTGATGCTTCGAACTTGAGCATGAGATGGAGATTTGCATTGCCGGCTGGAATGACTTGTTGACATGTATGCAGTCGCTGAAGACCAAGATCGAAGAAGCCGAAGGCCTGCGCTCAGAGTTGAAGGCCTTGACTGAAGTAGCCGAGCCAGTAGCCAATCTCTTCGAGCCCAGAGTTGCTGGAGTCCAGCCTCGTCCACTTGTGGAGAGGTTGAAAGATACGCCGAAGAAGATTCTGGAGTACGCTCAGAGGCTGGCTTGCACAATCCCGAATCAAGTCTTGAGCTTTATCAAGTCTTTCTATGCCGAGGCGGATCTCACGGTCATCATGAACGGCAGATCTAGAGATTACTCCGATGACAGGCTCAACGAGTTGATGCAACAGACTTCTCCAATCGCGGAAGCAGTCTCCAAGTTCATCGATCTCCGTTAGATGTACCTGTAGAGTAGAAACACTAGGGAAAAACAAGTGTAATCCCAAACAAGTGTTTATGTAATATAATTGAAAACTTGAATAAGTCAATTATCTGGATCCCTTGTATGCTTGTGTGTTGGCCAGTACTCGAGTTGGTATTGAGTGTGTGGCTGCAAAAAAGAGATACGATACACGAGTAGAAGTACTCAAGTGTAAAAATGTTCCGAAGAATGTTAGCTTAAATCATGACGAGTTGAAACCTTAGCTGTAACAGCGTAGAAGAAGGCTTTGTCATGAAATAAGCTAAGAGTAGTAACAAGTCGATATAGAGTAGCGACTTGAACTAAACACATTGTACAGAGTTTACAATGTCTTAAGTACCTCTGAGGCTTTAAGCCTAGTGAGAGAGTACTCGAACAGAACTTATTCATAACGAGTTGAACACCTTAGCCGTAACAGCGTAAAGAAGGCTTTGTTATGAACAAGTAAAGGACAGTAACAAGTCGATATAGAGTAGCAACTTTATTACTGAATACATTGTACAGTGTTTACAATGTCTTAAGTACCTCTGAGGCTATGAGCCTAGTGAGAGAGTACTCGCAAGGATGTTCCGAAGAACGAGTAAGACCGTAGGGGACAGTGTGATGAACTCATCCTTGCTGTAGCAGCAACTTGTATGAGAGTTCCACTGAGACCCTACCAGAAGGGTGTTATTCTAGGCCGAAGCCTCTTATTGAAAAGTAGAGACATGGACAGCATGTGCCACTTATTGTTCTACACGATACAGGATCGTCTGGAGAGAGTTATCATGACTCCCCACGAGGTCGCAGAATGAGACTGCCTGGAGAGGGTTGATGAAGCCCCCTACGGGTGCTCGCAGCTGAAAGCCACGAGAAGATACAGCCGAAACTGTCTGGAGAGGATTATCTTGATCCCCTACGAGTGGTGACAACCGTAGCTATCTGTTGAGTGGTTGCAACTGAAGCTGCCTGGAAAGGGTTGATGAAACCCAATACGAGTTGTTTACAGCCGAAGCCGTCTGGAGAGGGTTGTTCAGACCCCCTACGGGTAGAAGCGACAAAGCTGGTCGATGTTCCAAGAGTTGTCGACTTCCTCACCTTCAAGAGTTTGGAGACAATATGAGCCTAGGCCAGTAACCTTTGCAACAGAGAAAGGACCTTCCCATGGCGAGTTGAGTTTGTGTAGCCCTGTCGTATTCTAGATGCGACGAAGGACTGAATCACCAACGTTGAAGGAGCGTTCCTTAACGTTACGGTCATGGTAGCGGCGAATTTTCTCAAGGTATTGAGCGGATTGAATGAGTGCGTTGCAGCGAGCTTCCTCGAGACTGTCGACATCTATCTGTCTTGTTTCTTCAGCTACGCCTTCTTCGTACTGGTCAACCGTCGGAGAACGCCACATGACATCAGCAGGCAAAACGGCTTCAGAGCCATAGACCAGGAAGTAAGGTGACTACCCTGTGGGGGTAGTAGGCTGAGTACGTAGCCCCTAGAGTGCATTGGGTAGTTCCTTGATCCACTTGCCGCCCTTGGTATTTGCTGCATCATACAGTCGCTTCTTGAGAGCATCGAGTATCATCTCATTGGCACGTTCCACTTGGCCGTCGGCACGTGGGTGAGCAACAGAGACGTATCGGACATCAATTCCACTGTTCTCGTAGTACTCCCAGAACTGGTGATTGTTGAAATTCGAACCCAGGTCTGTGATGATGCGATTAGGGAACCCATAGCGATGTACGATTTCATCCAAGAAGTCGAGGACTCTATCAGCCTTGGGGCAGGTAACAGGCTTGACCTCAATCCACTTGGTAAACTTGTCGATAGCCACTAGAACTCTGTTGAATCCCCTGGTGCATTTGGGAGAGGACCAATCATATCCAGCCCCCAGCAAGCGAAAGGCCAAGTTGGTGGTATCGTGATGAGCTTGTAGGCAGGAACGTGTTGTTGCTTGGCGAAGAATTGGCATCCTTGGCACTTCTTGATTAGTTCCTCTGCATCAGCAAGAGCTGTAGGCCGGTAGAAAGCACGTCTAAACACTTTTCCCACCAAGGTGCGGGAAGAAGCGTGATTGGCACAGATTCCTTTGTGTGTCTCCTCCAAGATTTCCTTGCCTTCTTCGCGAGAAACGCATTTCATGAGTACATCAGAACTTGCGCCTCGCTTGTAGAGTTGATCTGCAAAACATATTTGAGTTGCTCGCCCTTGGGGGAAATCAAAAGTACCCCGGCACCAGCGCCTTCCAACTTGAGGGAACCGTCAAAGTACATGACCCAGTGTTCTGGATGCTCAATTGGAGTTGGGACTTGATTTTCTCGCCACTCAGCCATGAAATCAACCAAGGCCTGAGACTTGATAGCAGTGCGAGGCTTGAACTCGAGCGATAGAGCGCTAAGCTCTACAGCCCATTTAGAAATCCTTCCTGTGGAGTCCCGGTTGTGCAATATCTCGCTAAGCGGGTAGCTAGTGACCACAGAAATCTTGTATTCGTCGAAGTAGTGGCAGAGCTTCTGTGAAGTAATCAGAACCGCATAGAGTAGCTTCTGTACCGGAGGGTAGCGAGCCTTGGACTCTGAGAGTACTTCACTGACGAAATAGACAGGCCTCTGGATAGGGTAGCCACGGCCATCTTCCTGCTGCTCAACGACAATAGTAGTACTGACGACATTAGTAGTCGCAGCAATGTAGAGCAAGAGCTCTTCATTGGGCAGAGGAGCTGTGAGGACTGGAGGCTTAGATAAGAACTCCTTGAGCTGAGAAAGAGCTTGATCAGCTTCAGTTGTCCACGTAAACTTCTCTTGCCGCTTGAGTAACTTGAAGAAAGGTAGACCCCGTTCTCCATGTCGCGAGATGAAGCGATTGAGTGATGCCATACAACCAGTAAGCTTCTGGACATCTTTGATAGTAGTCGGAGCTTGCATGTTGGAGATGGCAGTAATCTTCTCGGGATTTGCTTCGATGCCACGATGGCTGATGATGAACCCGAGTAGTTTTCCAGATGATACGCCAAAGACACATTTGTTGGGGTTGAGCTTCCATTGGTACTCGCGTAGCGAAGCGAAAGTTTCCTCAAGATCTGTGATAAGCATGTCTGGATCCCTAGTCTTTACAATGACATCATCCACGTATGCTTCCACGTTCTTGTGAAGCTGCTTCTTGAAGCACGCTTGGATAGCCCTTTGATTTGTAGCACCAGCATTTTTCAACGTGAAGGACATTGTTGTGTAACAATAAGCACCAAACAGGGTAATGAATGCGGTCTTCTCTTGATCAGATTCCTTGATTGCAATTTGATGATATCAGAGCAGCAATCCAGGAAACAGAGTAGAGCACAGCCCGCCGTAGAGTCAATGACTTGATCAATCCGCGGCAACCCAAAAGGATCCTTGGGGCAATGCTTGTTGAGATCAATGTAGTCGACACACATCCTCCAATCATTAGAGTTCTTCTTCCTGACGAGCATAGGGTTAGCAAGCCATTGCGGGTGAAAGACTTCCCGGATGAAGCTGGCCGCGAGTAGTTTAGCGAGCTCTTTCTTGATAGCAGCCCTGCGGTCATCAGTAAAGCGACGAAGATGTTGTCTCTTGGGGGTAGCGTTAGGATCGACGTTGAGTGAATGCTCGATCAACCTCCTGGGCACACCTGGCATGTCAGATGGCTTCCACGCAAAGATATCACGGTTAGCCCGAAGGAAGTTGACGACCGCGTCTTCCTATTTAGGATCAAGCTGTGCACTGATCATGGTCATCTTGCTGCTGTCACCAGTACCGAGGTCAATGGCTTTGAGCAGGACATCACCAGACGGTGCAGGCTTGTTGTTGTTGTCAGTCTTCTCAGGAACCACCAGCTCGCTCGGAGCAAGCTTTTTAGCAGTAGTGAAGACTTCTATCATCGCATTGGGTACTTGAGTAGTCGAGGTAAGTTCTACGGCTTCTGTATCGCAGTCGTAAGAACGCTTCAGATCCCCTTGCAATGAAAGAACTCCTTTGGGGCTTGGCATCTTGAGAACCAAGTACACATAGTGCGGAATAGCCATGAACTTAGCGAGACCAGGCCTGCCGAGGATGGCATGGTAAGAAGTCTCGAAGTCAGCAACCTCAAACTTGATGTACTCAGTGCGATAGTGATCCTTAGTCCCAAGGGTAACGGGTAGTACAACTGAACCCAAAGGAACAGCTGCGTTGCCCGAGATGATACCATAGAATGGTGAGTTGGTCTTGGTAAGCATATTGGTGATATCCAGTCCCATCTTCTTCAGAGTTTTAGCAAACAGGACATTGAGACCGCTGCCACCATCAATGAGAACCTTGGTAAGCCTGGGGCCTGCCACCACTGGATCCAGAACGAGAGGATATCATCCTGGCTCAGAGAAACTAGTCCATTGATCCGCCCTTGAAAAGGTAATGGGGGTTTCAGACCACTTGAGAAAAGTGGGAGCTGCTGGTTGGATGGACATGATCTCCCTGAGTGCTAGCTTCTGCATGCGCTTGGTTGGAATCCCACCAAATATGACATTGACAGTGTTGGAGGTGTGCTGAAACCCAATGTTTTTGTCGGTGTTAGCCTTCTTCCCCTTGTGTTTGTGAAATCGCGGGTTTGGGTGTGTTGGTTCGGGTGTGTTCTTCAATGCACGTCGAAGTTGGTAACACTGCTCTGTAGTATGATCGCCCTCTGGGTGCCATGGGCATTTCTGCTTGGTCAATGTTGCCCAGTGAGGATCATCTTCAGGCTTGGCGGTAGATTCCATGGCAGCAACAGTGTTATCGGGCTTGCGCTTGCGATTAGGAATGCTCGAGTAGTTATTACCCTGGCGGTTGCCCTGCTGTTGCTTGCCACTACTGCTTCCTCCAGCATTGTTATTGTTGTTGTTGTTCTGGTTGTTGGGAAGATGTTTGAACCGATTCTGAGCCTTGTCTTCCTCGTCCAACCAGTGAGTGATCATCTCCTTGAGCTTGGTGATGTTGGCTGGGCGAGCGCGGCCGAAGTCTTGGAAAAGCCTGTCGTCATAAAAACCATCTTGGAAGGTATCTATGACTTCTTTCTCGGTGACATCAACAACAGTAGCCCTTTTCTCAAAGAAGCGGCGCATGTACTCGCGAAGAGTCTCGCCTTGTTTTTGTTTGATCAGGGCAAGGTCCATCCTGGTACCATGACGGCCCAAAGAACCCGCGAAGTTGCTGGTGAAGTGATGCTTGAGTTGTCCCCAGTTGTCAATGGAGCCACGTTTGAGAGACTCAAACCATGTGAGGGGCTCTTGTTCTAGGACAAAAGGGAAATAGATACATTTGGTATCATCGTTGCCCCCGGCATTGGAGATGGACAAAGCATAACAGCGCAACCACTACCTAGGATCTTGCTTGCCATCATATTTAGAGATGCCGTAAGGCTTGAATTTCTCCGGAAGAAATAGAGCTTGAAGTCGAGCAGAAAAGGCAGGAAAAGAATCAGAATCATTATCCTTTTGCTTCTCACGCTCAGCGCATCTGGCGTTGATAGTTGTACGAGCGTCGTAGCGAGAGTCTCCTGACTTACTGTTGACACTGCCATCATCGCCTCTGCCCTTGTTGCTAGCTTCCGGATGTGTGCGTTGAGGAGTGGGAGTGGTACGATGAGCACCACCACTACTGCCATGGTGACTAGGAACACTGGTATTTTGACGTAGCATAGTGTAGGCTAGTTCAGCCAGCTTTGCGACTTCAGCAGCCGCCCTGTCACGAGGCATAGAGCGACCGAGTAGATTGATCGCATTGATAGCTTCCTCTGGAGTACGATATTCACGAGTAGCTACCGCATCCAGAGCCTCTTGAAGATTACGGGTAGGTAGAGCTTCCGCGAGTTCCTGATGAAGGGTTGCACGATCAGCATTGCGTTGGCGACATGCAGTCTTGGCCTCCGCGGTTTCATCAGCAGGAGCATTAGCAGAGAGTTCATCATCAGATACATCATCCGTATAGCGATAATTGGCACGATGCCCTTGCGGAGTAGTTGCATCAACAACGAACACTTCTCGATGCGATGAATAAGTACCCGTACTCTGAATGAGCTCAGTATCAGTGTCATAATCAACAAGCTTGACACCTTCCTGGAAGGGTAAGTTGTCGAGACAAGCGATAAAGCGCTCCTGATCATCCAAGGTGAGATCAGCAGGCATATGCTCAGGCCAGTAGACGAATCTACCCTCAGGTGTCGATGTGATCACCAGTCCTTGAGCAGGGCCAGACAGTTGTTGTACTTCAGTAGAATCCGAACCGTAGTCGAACTCGAACTCAAATGAATCCGAAGAGTAGTCGAAGTTGTCGTCCGAATTTGAAGAGTACTCGAGCACGATCTTCGGGCCAAGGCACATGAGGCGCTTCAATGCGGCTTGGTAAGCGGCACTGACATGGCGATGACCGAAGAGAGGTGGTGCTGGGATGCTATCCAGGCCGAGTGCAAGCTGTGAAGCCGAAGGGAGCAACTCAGGCTGAATAGGAGACGAAGTCGAGTTGTACTCGGATTCCGACTCGAGTTCTCTGAGCGGGTCAGAGATCGAAATTTCGCCAAAATTTTCGACGAATTCTTCCATCGAAACTTGCGTAAGCGTCGAGGACTTGAGCTTTGACTCTGGAGTTGATGCTAAGAAACGCAGGAACGATCCGGCGCCGTCAGCAACGCAAACCCAAGAGCCAAAAACGAAAGTGTCGCCTTGCTGGAAAGCGACGGTCGGCTTGATGATGACGAGAGCCATCGAGTTCGCTAGTGGATCAACGACGAGATCCCCTACCTGGCGCGCCAACTGTCAGTGTTTTAGACACCGAGCCTACGACGGGGTACCCGAAGTAGTAGATTGTGCGGTGGGGCTCGCCGAGATCAAGAACACGACGGTGAGACACGGGGCACACAATTAGACAAGTTCGGGCCGCAATGTGCGTAATACCCTACGTCCTGTATGCTGCGTGGCTCTGTATTGATTGCGTATCTTTTGAGAGGGGTCCCTGCCTCGCCTTATATGTCACGGGAGGCAGGGTTACAAGTCGGATTAGTACAAGGGTACTATTCGAGTAGGACCCGGAGTAGCCTATACAGGGTATGGAAAGCTATCCTAGTCTTAGTACAAGTCCTTGTCCGCCTTGTCTTGCCTTGTGGTCCACGGTACCAACACCGTGGCCCACTAGTCGAGTAGTCCAAGTGTGTAGGAACTCATCTCCCGGGTATGGCCCACAATGTGTTGGTGGGCCCAGGGATGCCCGGTCGACACCAAGTCATCAGTGATGTGTTAGAGAGTTTCGTGAGCAGAGGAAGTTTTTTGATCGAACATAAGAGAGTTACGAGCTTTCCAAATGTGCCAAAGGATCAGAGTGATCACATCCGTCTATACAGGATGGGGTAGGGAAGAGTCACAATTGATGTCCCAAGCAGGTTGGTTGTTTGTATGCTTCTGGTGTGCTTGTGATTCCAATCATGTGCCAAAGCTAGATTGCCCTAATGCGTTAAGAGAAGATATGATCATTAGTTTCTGAACTCCATGGCACTGCTCACACAAAGAATCCTCCAACTCTCTCATATTCTAGTGATAGAGATGTACACGGGTGTTTAATCGTCCATGGTGTAGGAGCCAGCTAAAAAACTTGACTTTGGTGGGAAGTTTGGTCTTTCAGAACTTCAGAGCAGCTGGGTTGGGTTATCTGTAGCTTGCAATAGAGAGTAATCTCCTTGGGAGGTGAAAGCACTGCTGCTATTGCAATGCAGGTAGCTAATGTCAAAGCAAAAGAAATGCTCCTCGGCACCTTGGCAGAGGTTGTGACCAGGAGAGGCACATGATTAGAATTAGAGCGAGTAATGGATGAGAGGGAATATTTGGGAAAATATTAGCTAAATTAATAAAGCACATGTCCAAGCGGATAAGAGTAGGACAATCATGCTTATTGGACTAGGTGAAGGCCTCTATCTACCCTTGGGAGTTCTATGAGGCCAACATAATTTATCATCTCATTGAACATTACCGCTTCTACTAAGTTGATAGAGCTTGTGTTTTATCAGATGGGCCCCTCATAAGGTTGAAATCATCAATAATGATGCAGGGACCATCTATCGAAGAAGCCAAGGCCGTGATCGGGCTTATAAGAGTCATTTGCTAGGGCATAAATTTTGGTTAGCGAGAAGGTTTCACCATCCGCCGTTGTGGTGAAACTCATGGTGAGAGATTAAGGGTGCGTTTGGCACGGCTCCGGCTCTGGCTGTGGCTGTGCTGGTGGAGCGAATTCTTCGGTGGAGCTGAATCCGTTTTGGAAAAAAGTTTGGCAAAACAGCTTCTCTTGGCTGTGTAGAATAGATAAGATGGTGAAAAGTCCATAATGCCCTTCTTTTTCTTTTTTCTTTTGTATTTTCTTTTTCTTTTTTTCTTCTCCATTATTTTTTCCCTCTCCCTTCTTCTTTTTTTTCTCTCTCCTCTCCACCGGCTTCTTTCTCCACCGGCTCCACCTCTTTCCTTCTCTATTTTTTTTCTTTTTTTTCTTTTCCCTCTCCCTTCTCCTTATCATCTCCACCGCACCACCTCGCATCTTCCGTGTCGCCGTCCACCACGCCTCCACCGCGCCGCGCCGACGGATCAAGCTGCTCGCGCCCCGGATCGAGCCCCTCCGCCGGCGGATCGAGCCCCTCCGCCCGGGCGCAGGAGGACGATGCGCGCTCAGCAAGCTCGCGCGGCCCGCAGCGGGAAGCAGAGGCGTGAGCGTGGCCGGCCGCCATCGAGGTGAGCGCGTGGCCGGCCGCTCGCCTCCTCCGCCACCAATGCCCGCCACCTCCGGCTTCGCCGCACCCGCGCCGGTCACCTCCTCGCGCCGCCGTCCAGCTCCGCCGCGTCGGTCACCTCCTCGCGCTGCGGCGGGGCATTTCGGTAACGGTAAGGCCGGTGTCAGACAGAGCCGGGGGGAAGCCATGTTTTTTTGGCTCCGACGGGTGATTTTTGCTCCAGAGAGCGGGATTCTTGGGCTGCTGTCAGGTGCTCGGGGGGAGAATCCGTTTTGCGCGCCCCTTTGGCACGGATTCGTCAAAAACGTCTCCCGGAGCCGGTAGAGAATCCGTGCCAAACGGACCCTAAGGGTGAACAGTGGTGGGAGTACAGGCACCCGCATCCCAAGCAGCAATCATTCCTCGAGAGCCCCATATGTTGACAGACGAGAAAGAAGGAAGGAATTGGGAGACGGAAGTGAGTTTTGTTTCTTGAAGCGAAACAAAGGTTGACCGACATGCAATTAGTTCAAACAGAACTACATCACAACGGGAGGTTTGTCCTAACCGCGGATATTCCATCATAGAAAACACAAGTTGTGCATTAACATAAAAATAACAATAACAGATACATCATATCATCGAACAAAATTAACACGTTACTAGGCACAAATATGCAAGTGTATATGTTACACTAACCACCTCTAAATCGGGAACCTGCCCACAACTCCAACACAACTACTGCAACAAAATAAGGCCTCTGGCCTCAATATCAAAATAAGAACTAAAACAACAAAGAGAAACATGTGGGACCTAGCTTGCAACAACAACAACGAGAGCACATATGAGAACACACATCAAACACAATACCAACAATACGATATAGACTACCACGATTTTTAGTATATCAAATATGAAATCTCTATTAAATAGCATGTTAGTTCTATTGAATCAATTGACCTTAATCAATGTTTATATATTTGTAAGTTGCAACTTGAGCTGTTATTTTATATTTGCTGGGTGTGCTTTGAAGTTGGATTTTTTATTAGAATTTCTTGTTAACATTTTTGTGGTTTATATTTAAACCATTGTAATCACATAAAAATCGTGAACACATAATCTTAATTGTTTCATCCTTTTATGTCGGATGTTATTTATAATATTTATTAGTGCCAACCCTCATGATGAGGCATGATTGATGTCTTCTGTATTGAACCATTTGATGTTGTTTAATTATTTTTATGGTTTTGCAGGAGCATGATGCTCTCCTATTACTATATATTTTTATTTTATCAATGTTAAAACCTAGTAGATCGTAGATTTTTAAGAAAATATAATAGTAGGTGGTAGATAAATGTCATGTTAAATAAGGAAAAAACTATCATATCAAAATAGAGAATCAACAATTGACATAAATATCATATGAACCTAGTCAGTAGTCATATTTCTCCACCTCCAATTTATCCCACATTCTAATTAAATCACTCTTAGTGAGGCATAGGGTTTCTAGGCAAGGGGGTGTTATTTTTCCTAGTGCCAACCCCCATTGATATTTCCATGTACTTATCCTTAAGATATTTTTTTTTTGTTATATGCATGTGCATAATATTTTAAGACCGCATAAAGTAAAAATATGCAATATAAAATGGAAAAGAGCACCGAACTAAATATCTTTCAAAATGAAATTTATAAAGTTACTTTCATGATAAACATACTATTTTTCATTGCCGTATGGCCATATGAAATGCTTGCTATACATAGGAAAAATAACACCCGATAAGAGTTTTTTTTAAGGAACCGATTATTATGAGTTTTTCTGGAGTTTCTCTGAAAGTAGGCAACAAGTCAACAGACTTTGGCAATCATCATGGATCTGATATGCCCTTGATTACCAAGCAAAGTATTCCACAGAAACCGCATGTCCCGTCAACATCCATCAAAGGCTCAAAGCGATAGTGATCCTTGATGATGCGAGTCACTATCTCATCGTATTTCGTCTGAAATCTAACAACAATTACTTTTGGTTGCATTTCGTCCTCGAACTCCCCTGCCGGCCCGGCCTCTACTGTCCAGGCACCTGTAAGAGAGTAGCTTAAACATACGCTAGCCTAAACCGACCTTCAGCTGATTCGCCTACGATCTCGCGAGAGTACCTTTGCCTCCGAGCCAGACACTCAGTTCAGAGTTCACGGTACGTATCTTCTTCCACAGTCCGGGACCAAGTGACCAACCAGATCGAGAGTGTAAAGAGTGCACGGGGAACAAGATATATCGAGCTAGGTCAAGTCCGTGGAACGACATTGCCTGCAACTTTTTGTAGCTGGAGGGGCAATCACGGCACGCAATGCGTCGAGCTTCGGCTTCCTGTGTGAGGCTGTGACGAAGTACGTAGCAGTGGTTCCGGTGGGGGGAGTGACGTGCCAACCCGAAGCCGGCCGGCGCCGGCCGGCCGGCCTGCCTACACATCCCACTCGCGTACCAACTGTTCGCCGAAATCACCTCCGCGCGCCACGTACGTCCGCCCCAATCCGTCGCTTTGCAGCCGGCGGGGGAGCAGGGGCAAAGCGCCGGCGATGACCGCGACGGCTCGTGGCCTCGTGGGGGATTTCTTTACGCTGGCGCGGGCGTGGTGGCGTAGTCCGTGCCGTGCGCGACCCGGCCGGCCGGCCGGCCGGTTGCAAGTTGCAGCCGTCAGCCAGCCGGGGACGGGCGGGCACGGGCACGGCGGATGGGGGCGAGCTGGGCCTGGGCGCGTGTCTAGTGGTGGGGGAGCAGCGCCACCGGTGGGGCGGCGCGAGGGTTCAAAGGCTCCTCCGGTCCTCCCCACCTGCGCTGCGGTTGAGGGCCGGTGGAAACTGACGGGATGCCATGCGCGGTGCATCGCATCGCCACCGCACCGGGCGGCCGGCCGGCGCACGCGCGGACCCCCCCGGCCGGCCCGACGTGGGCGGGAGGGACGTCTCGGACGGAAGGGGCGGGCCTGCCGGCCTGGTGTGTGGTGGCTTGGCTGGCTAGTGTAGGGGCGGTGGCGGCGTCGGGCTAGCTGGCGCCTGGCGGTCGTCGATGGGCGGCGGCCAGGCCGTGACGGCCGGCCGGCCGCACGCGCGGTGCGCGCGGCGGCGTCATGGACCAGTTGGACAATATTCGGGTCGTCGCGGGGGACGCACCGACCCTGACTCAGCGCCGGCGCGGCAGCTGTCCAGCTGAAGACGTGCCCACTGGATCAAATGCGCTCAACAGAATGTGCTTGCATTGTGAATAACAAGAATATAAATAAATAGATGCCGAGTATGTATATCATATGAGCACGTTCCAACAATAAAACTCAACAGATCGGAGTCGGAGCACGTTGACAGGGCGGCAGCTTCAGTTCAGCTAATACCCAAAGGTCTGAATTAGGATTAGTAATGCAGTTGACATGTCGATGTAACGCAGTTACTAGCATTTAGCGAGTCAACTGAAGCTGTTTTTTTTTCTTTTATGAAAAAAAGAATGTCAACTTGTTGTACAATGCCCAGATCGAGACATCGTTTACTTTACTGACACATGATTTGTTAAATGCTTAGTGGGAAATGACGATTCGTCAAGTACGATAATTTTGTTTAATAACGCCTGAGATGGAAGGTACCTTTTTCTATTTTGTTTTTCTGATTGCTAAAGGAAAACAACGACGACGATTATTGTGTTTCTGATTATTTTTTCTCATCCTTTTTTGAAGTCGTCACTTAGCTGATGATGGCGTGCATTGTGCAGAAGCCCTAAAGTTTTGAGCTGCACATTTGAAATTACCTGAACCAGAACGGATGGCTGTTCAGAATTTCCTATAGAGTTGTTATTCGATATAGCCACTTCTCCGTAGTATCAGATTTTCAGATGTTATTATGTTAAGTAACTCTGTACGGTACCATGTCGCACTCAATATCGTTGTCGATAACGACTGTAGATCGCTCAGCATCAGTACCCAATGATTTTGCCCGATTGAGGTGACAGTGTCTTGCGTATCAATACTGTATGAATTAGCCTTAACCAGTACGGGCAGAAAAGGATCCCGCTGTAAGATATCGTCTGCTCCTTTAAGGTGAATCAAACAGGCACTCTCTGTAATCTGTGATGTCCATTTCATTCAGAAGTTACTGGTAGAGCCAGCATTAACCAGATTTATTCCTGGCACATGCCGCTCTGAAAGCCGAAAGAATAGTTTTGGTTTGTGCTCAGTCTGCTCACCACGCCCAGAACTAACATGATCATCGAGACAATTTAAGTTCAGACATTTGGATGCATTGCCAGAGGGTGATAGCTGAAAGACAAGAAAAACAATTAGTAAATGATGAAAAAAGAAAGTCAAAAAGATGTTCACAACAGGTATTCAACCGGCCAAGCTGAAAAATCACACTCTTCCAGAGATATTTGAACAGCTTGAATGGATTGTCTGAATATTCTTACATTCTCCTTCCATGACGGAACATTCAGTAGATCCCAGTTGAACAGGAGCGAGGACTGAACCACCTACAAACATTATGCAGCTGTCAAGACGGCAAGATAGACAGATACATTTCCAGTTCTTTAGGATAGGAATACGAACTTCAGTTGAAACAGAATAATATGGATGATAAGTGCCCTCAACCAGAAGTGACCCCCAATGTAATTTTGCCTGTAAATTGAGCTTCAAAGGCTAGGTACAGAGGCACATCGTGCAATATAATAATCTGTTGACTTCATTTGTTTTCAACTGTTCATAAGTTAATTTGAATACTTCTTATGCAACAGTTGTTAATGACTGATAACACTTATAATAGCTGTGTTAGAAAGTCAGCGAAGAGTATAATAGAAACAGCACAAGTCAAATAATGACATAGCCAATGACAGCACGCGATCTGAAACTCCGACAACAGTTGACGACGGCTAAATTAGTACATGGAAATGCAAAATATGACACTAGAACTGCAGGGATTGGAATTCATTAAGTGAGCTCTACTTCTTCAAGTTCTTATTCGAGTTGACTACTCATAAAAAAGAAAGTTTACTGACCAATGCTATCCAGGTCTTAAAGTGGATCAGTGTCTTGCTTAATTTTTAGGTAAAGTTTTTTTATTAGTTAAGTTGTCACAACATTGTTATGAACAAGGTCCAAAATCGAAATAAAAAATAGTTTGTGCCCCTCAAGTCTGTTAAAATGTATAATTGCTCGTACAGACTATGGTACAAAACATTCTCTTTTTTTTTTGAAAATAACAACCCTACCCTGTCAACACCAAAGCATTCGGTGTACTAGCAAGTAAGATATCAAATCAGGCTTCTGATTCGACGAAAAATACGAAGAAGCATTTCAACAAACACCTCCAGTGCACACCTCATGCAAACTAATAGTAAACAGGCGGGTGCCATGGAATTCCTGTCGTAATTGGGATATCGCGGAAAGCCGAAAGCAGATCGTCTCTGCCAATCGCCGATGATGATGTATAGCGTGACACCTAAAAAAAACACCTAGCAACCCTCTCTGCAAAGTTTGGTAAATCGCAAAGAGCGAGGGGATATCTGGGCCGGAACATCCGAACATGCTGAATATCCTAGAAGCCCAAGGAGCCCAGTAATTGTGGCCCAATGGCCCATCAATTCCCAGCGGCCAGCGGGGGTAAAGAGGCCAGTCCACAAGACTTTTCCTCAGTTAATTATAAAAAAAAAACAAGACTTTTCCTCAGTTTATATATATTCTAATTTTTGTGGTAAATCACATCGTAAGTTTATAATTTTACACATTTTTAGCGTTTTCAAAAATTAGTTTAAATCTATTTTAAATTAAACTCAACATGTTATAATACTCACATCAAATTTGAATCTATATTGTTGGAATGTGGCCTTTAATAGGCGAAAGCTTTTTTAAATATATACTAGAAAGCTAGAAGCCCATCGAGCCCAGTAGTTGCGGCCCATCAAATTCCCAGCGGTAAAGGGTATATGACTTAATTTGTTTTAAAAATACTACTTCTGTTCTTAAGGATATGACGTTTAGGACAACGACAATCTAGTTAATTCAAAATTAAACTAATTTACTTATCCTTAATGTTATATATTAAAGATCGGTGGGAGTAGTTGTTATTAGACCGGCAACTTTTGAAAGATCACTCGAGCACCCGCGCATTCAAGCAAGAAGCCATTTAAAACAACTTCAAAGAATCCTATCCCTACCTAGTGTGGATATAAAAAAAAAGTCATCTAAAAAGATGTAAATGATTATTCGAATTTGTTGACGCAAAAATCCTAATGATGGCAGACTCTGCATCAGCACATGAGGACCTAGGAGATCTGCTTAGCTCCAGTGCAGGATCTGAATCGGCACGTGATGGATGCGCGGGCGTGCCAGTCAACTTGACCCTTCAATTGACAAGGTGAGGTCGTTGTATGATTGTATCGACTGATTAACACAATCATGATGCCGAAGTCGATACGAATAAAATATATAACAGTCTGTCGGCTGTACGATAGAACGAAAAAACTTGTAGCCGACGGCCGATAGCCGGTACAATAAATAATTATCGAAGCACGTATCGGCTTTTGAGTGAATTGTGACAGAACCGTCTAAATTAATTCCCATTTAACACACATAACCTATCCACTCGGTCAGTATGCGTTAAAGAAGAGTTAACTTGTCGATATCTGCCGGGTCAAGCCCGGTAAATCACTTATAACAAAGGATCGAAGATTGTACAATAAGACTCACGCGACGGCGAGTCCAGAGATAATCAATACATCCTTAATACATCATATTCATCAACTATTCATTATTACAAACCAAGTTTCATACAAGAAGATAAACTGTTCAGAGTTTGAAAACACAACGGAAATAAAATACTAAACGTCATAAGCAACATCACGGGAGGCCATCCATGATATCACTAAGCACTATCATCTTCCCAAAGGGTGGGAGAGAACCAGTCCACGAATACCATAAAACACATCAACACCTGCAAAAGGTATCAACAAAGCAAGACTGAGTATACTAATACTCAGCAAGACTTAACCGTCGGGTGATGGAAAAATCACCAACTCTCTAGACATGCAAAGCTTTTTGACAAGTGGGTTTCTTTTGCTGAAAATCAACAAAGAGTATGTCCTTACTTTCAAGTTTTAACTCAAAATTCTAGTTGATTATCCATTACTAGGTAAGCAACTAATACAAGAATAAGTTGTGCAAATAATTAAGCATACAACAATATTACTTCTCAATTCCATCATTAAGGGACATAGAGTGTATGGATAAGCAATCTCGGATAACGGTGAGAGGCTGACGATCGATTGATTAATAACCTTGCAAGGTGGACCTAAACACATGGGAGAATGCATACCCCATCATACGACCACAGCCCCTACAGGGCGGGGTACGCACCAACCAGACGGTTCCCAGTCATCCTCAGTTCAGGAACAATGTCCACAGTCCTCGGTACAAGGATCACTGGAAATAAGGCCCAACGTCCTACCAGTCTCACACATGCACCACCGGTTGCAAGTCGGGGGAACGAATCCCAAGATTAGTGGTAGAGAGTTCCCTTGCTGGATAAAAAGGTACTAGGCTTACCGGTCCCATTCCCGACAAATGTTTAGTACGTTCAAACGCTTAACCACAGACCTACTTGGCCGGAGCCGGTCCCATGCTCTTACCACATGAGCGGGTAGGTTTAACAATCTTATGATTCCAACATAAGAAACCTATAGCCCGCGAGTGACGAACATCACTTGACTTCTACCGGGTCCTTAGAGCATGGCAACTAGCGTCTTATCATACTAGTATTGGAACATAGGAACCTAAGATCATGCATCTAGAGTTTCATTACAACTCCTGAAACTTAAATGCACAAACATAGCAAAGATAAATTGCATAAGTTGAAAATATAGGTTATGCTCCAGGGCTTGCCTTTACTAGCCAAGTTAGTTGGAGATCCTCCGAACTTGGTTCGGGTCTTGTTGCAAAACCAACACGTTCACCTTCTCCTTCAACTAGCTCTCCTTCAGCTGCCGGCACCAACACGTAGCTCTCGTCCGGATGTTCTACACGACATGCATATGCATAAACTTTAAGCATTCATATTTAAGGAGGGAGAACTCAGTTCATATTTAAAGGATAAACATGGGGTGTATTGTTGGGCACATTCACCTGGATAAGATTATATCCAGCATACTCTTCCTTAATCAAGGAATTGTATGTGTGTTATTTATCTTCCTTATTTGATGGTGATTGTGTGCATATCTAACTAATTAACTTATTTTACTTCACCAAAAGAAAGGGTGCTGTTTAGGGTGTACATTGGTGAAGCTTTATTATTCAAACTCAAGTCACATTAAAAGTGATTTTTTATTTTTCTTTTATTCCACTTATTAAACTTGATTTACTTCGAGAATTAATTCTGAATGTTCCACACACAAACAAACAGAGAGAAAATTTATACAAGCACATATCATGGCAACAAGGCTACTGCCCAAAATCAGATCGAACTAAGCTATACGTTGCACATGAAAAATCTAATAAGATCTAGCTGACTTAAACATGATTAAATTCTACAGCAAGATATATACATGTTCTAGCATCAAGAATTAACACAGAGCATAAACATGGCACTACTGAGCTACTCACAAAAATTCAGATTAAACCAAGCCATAAATCTAGCATGAAAAATACAACACTAAAACACTGCTGAAAAGATAAATAAATCGTACTAAAAAATATAAGCATGCATTGGGGCTACAACTTTTACTATAGTCATAACAGGGTAAAACAAGACTACTCAAAAATTATCATGGCCAGAAACTAATTACCACATACTTTATTAAAAAGGCTCATATTTAAGACATAAATTAATTAGAGCTATCTAAACATGTCAAAAGCTACTCATAAATTAACCATAGCTTCATCTAGGTATATATAGGCTACTGCAAAAAGATCAGCCCTATTTGCTTAACCAAATATTTTAAACTAAACAGGAACTAAAAAGCTGCCATATGTCAAAATTAAATCATAACTAAAGATACATAACAGATCTATGTGCAATTGTTCTACACAAGAACAAGCATGACAATACTAACAACATATTGAAATTTCACAGGCAGATCAGCTATAGATTTCAAATTATTTCAAATCTATTCAAACTGATCAATTCAAAATTGTTTAAATTCTAGAAAGAAATTTATAAAATTCCTTTCTAGAAAAGTTGTATCTCTTCATGTAGATCACAGAACAATTGAGTTTGCATTTTTCTGATTTTTCTTTGATTTACTACGAATTTTAGAAGATCTCAGCGTTTTAAAACAAAAGTTTAAGAATCTACTTTCATCCGGACCCTTGGTCAAGAATCTTATTCACAATTATACCCTTACATTTGCAGAAACACCCTTGCTTTTACAGATCGACCCCTGGCAAGATCTCGATCCTTATAACCATGCCCTTGGCCATGGCCGCCGGCGGTGAGGGCCGGATTCCGGTGCAACGGCGGCGAGATAGGGCGGGGGAAAGGGCGGAGGAGGGCTAGGGGATCACCTAGGGTTGGCTGGACTGCTTGGACGAGGCGGAGGAGCTGCCGGCGGGTGAGCTCGGTGGTGCGCGGATCTTCAGGCCGCTGCAGGGCCAACTCTTGCGAACTGGGTGGCTGGGTACGTCAATGTGCGGCACGGGGACGATCAGTGGGGGCATGTGGTGCTGCAAGTGTGCTTGGACGGGGACGAGCAGGCTCGGGCACAGTGGTTCCGCGGCGGCGCAGATCTCCAGCCGCGGCGGGCTCGTCTCCGGCGAACTGGACGGCGGGGCACGACAATGTGTTGCCGTGGAAGCTTCAGTGGGGCGAGAAGGTCCTGCTAGTGAGCTCAGGCAAGTGTAGGGCGGCTCGGCGAGGGGACTCAACAGTGGCGCTCCGGCGGCGGACGCGGCAGCCTGGCGGCATGCAAGGCAGCGCGAGGTGCACGGCGGGGCTCGTTCCTTTTATAGGCGCAGGAGCAAGACGGAGCTTCGCCACGATGCTACCAGCTAGCTGGCCCGCTCGACGTTCGTGCCAGGTGATCATCGGCGTGTGGCGGCGGCGCATGGCGGCAGCAGAAGCTTGCGGCGCCGCGTGGCGAAGCGCGTGGCAGTGAGGCCAAGCTGGCGCGGCAAAACCAGGGGCGAAAAGGCGACGCACGTGTGGCTGCGATGGCGGCGTCAGGTGGGGCCCAGCGGTATTGGGTGGCGCGTGGCATGGACGTCGGGGCAGCGTCTCGGCGCGGCGCTGGGCGTGAGCAAACGCGCGCGGGCGCGAGAGCCTGGGCGCCAGAGCGCCAACAGCCCGTGGTCAAGCCACGTTTGACCCGTGACGACTTCAAAAAATTTAATTGAACTCGAAAATCTCCAGAAAGAGAAATTGTAGATCGAAGTACCAGTAACAACTTTTACAAAGGGTGGCATATGTTTTGAGCTCTGGTTTGGCCGGGAACGTCTGTTGAAAATGGCAGGATGCAGAACTCGATTTACTGTTTAAAAAAGAGTTGACCAAGTTTTTGAGCCTCATCCACTCAGAATTTGAAATGCCACCAATTGGGAAAAAATTTGTTGCCGGAAAAACTGCACAATTTTCGTATTGGCCGAATTTTCAATGTTTTGGGAATTTTTGGAGATTTGACCAAAGTTCTAGAGATAGGTATGGAATCATAGGGGTTTGACCATGTTGAAGAGGTTTGACTCAAGGTTTTGAAGACTTTTCACTCTAGATTTCAACTTCCACCTAAACGATGATTTGCTACCCTTGAGAAAACCAACAACTTTCATATTGGCCGATTTTGAAGTTGCCATATGAAAATTTTAGATTAAGGCCAAGCCATCCAATAAACTCAGAAATTCCTTTAAGAGATGTTGACCAAGTGTGATAGGGTTCACTCCTTCTTCCATCCTTAATTTCCAACAGTGACAAATATAAGGTCATGTTCCTGCATCTTGGTGACAACTTGCATTTTGGCAAAAGTTCAAAATCTGAGTGAAAATTGAAATCAAGTTCAGGCCAAACTTTGCTCCTAATTGTGTTTTCACCAAACTTGCTTTACTTTTCCTTCAACACCATGAGCTTAGGTTAACTCCTTGATTAAAAAGAGATAAATACCTGAGGTGTTACATGAATTTAGTATATGAGCAATTGCTAAGAAATAACGATACTCATAATATAGCATGTAAATACCCTCAGCTATCAAAAACCGATGGAGAGTAATGGACCAAGACTAAGAACGCATCATGCTATTAAAAAGATCTATCGTCTATTTTAACAAATAAAAGCTAATTAAATCTAGCTAAACAAGAGACGATAGATTAAAGGAATTTTAGCCGATGCAATCTTAATCAAAGCAGGATAATTGTGATTCTACCACATCTAGCAAGAGATCGAATGATGCAGCCTTACGAGATATGATAAAACCGATAACTGGTTAGTACTGTAGATCGAGATAGAAGCGATACGCCGTAAGTCGAAGATCCGCGATACTTGGTTCCAAAAATCTCTTGGACTTACCCCTCCGTCGGAGATCAAGATGATGCAGCCCCACGTCAGGTGCCAAGATTCTGTCAATAATTTAAAGTAAATGCATTGCGGAAAAGCAAAGTACTGAAAGATAAAAAAGGTGGCGATGCGTCGAGTAGTATTGATTGTGATTATAATTACAATGACCTTCATCCCTTTATTTATAGGGACAACTAGCTTGGACCTTACGCAGACTCAATACTTACCTAACAAGATAAGTCTAAACTAACGAATGGGCTTGTAGTCTAATGGTAGGACAGTCCAGAAAGATAAGTCTAAACAGTGCTCGCACCTTTTCCTGGATTTATTCCGGAATTTTCCGGCGTTATGCATTAAGTGGTAAGCGACGTTACCGTCGACGACGAGGCGTTAGTGGTGACTTTGAGAATCTCGAGATCTGCCGTGCTCAGTCCTTCAGAGGTGCTCATAGGGATAGGGTTCGCGTACGTGTGTTCATAGGGGTGAGTGTGCTTACGTGTTGTGAACGTCTGCGTTGTACTGTGTAATTCTAAAAACGGTAATGCTCCGGTTCTGACGCTCGGAGAGGGGAAAAATCGAACACCCTCCCCTCCGCACAGACCCGTGCCTTATCCTTCCACCCGGCCACCATTCTCTCTCTTCCCCATCTCATCTTCCTCCCTCCCGCGCCGGGCAGCTGCGGCCTCTCCGGCTAGCATCCCGCGGCGCCGCTCTCCACGGCTGGGGGCGGCCGAGCAGCACTACCGGGGGCAAGTGTCGCCGCTCCCCATGGCTGAGGGGTGAGCGAGCGGCACCGGGTCGCGGCCCTCCCGATGATGGGAAAATGCGGCATCTGCGGCGTCGGCGTCCCGCGCCGCCGCTCCTCGCGGCTAGGCACACCGCGGGCCGCACCACCGGCGAGGCCAATCCTCTTCCCCCCGCGCGGAGCTCCTTGGCCGTCCCCGTGGACAAGGGCGGCGTTGCCGGCCGCGGTCCCCCCGAGCTCGCGACGGCGCGGAGCACTGCTCCCTCCACGGCCAGATCGAGCGCGGCCGGGCGTGCAAGCGGCGTGCGTGGCGGCGGCGGCGAGGCACCAAAGCTCGCTGGCGACGTGTCCAGGGGCACAACTGGGCGCGGGCCGCCGCCCCTCCATGGCTGGGTGCGCGTGTGGTGGACCTCGCCGGCGGCACGGTCGGGCATGCGCTGTGGAAGGGGCGTGGGCCGCCTCTCTCTGGAAACTCTACTCCGCCTCCATGTTGCAAGGGTATATTTTTGGTGTCTCGGAGGTTTCGAAGGAATGTTGGAAGCGTTTTATGTTGACGTTGCAAAAGTAGATCACGATGTTGTAAAAGTAGATCTCGATGTTGCAGGTGTTGTTTTCGAATGTTGCTGATGTTGTTTTTGAATGTTGCGAAATTTCTTCTCCATGTTGCACGTAACATGACTTAATGTTGCGACGGGATTTTTTGCTACAGTGTTTTGATCTGACGACTACAGTGTTTTGATCTGACGCCTCTACATGCGTCTGATTTTTTACTCACTCCGGACGTCCGAGCGCTAGTGCCTCCATTCTAAAAAAAGATAAATCCAAACAGATAGGAAATACTAGATACATGAACTTTTATTTTTCTTTTTATAGAATCCTTGCTAATTAAATCTCTTCCAACTGTCTGTTCCCGTACATGATTAGTGTGGCTGATTGGACTTCTTCCTCCCACGTGATGACCTCCTTTTCTTCACCTTCCCTTGCCGATAATTATTCTGAAGCCGATACATGCTTGCCGATCATTATTATGAAGCCCATACATGCTTGTCGATGCTAGCCGATTGCACGCGATCCTCGCCAATGTATACCAGCACTTGCTCTGAATAATCTGGTATCAACAGAATTTATCACGTTCGAGTGGGGATTTTTGTCATATACTAATATGGCTACATTCACCATTTATACCGTGTACTGTCTTTCTTCAATTTTTATTATGCACTTACATAAATTTTATGTCTACCTACATAATAATATCTATGAAACTAAAAAAAAGTTAAAAATGAATTACAATTTGAACTGATGAAGTATTATTAAGCTCACTCAAGAAAAAGAATCCGAACAGAAAATCGTCCACTCCTTCATGGGCATCATGGTATATCGAGATTTCTAGTATATCATACAGTACAGATCATCAGGTGACAGTTACACCAGCGAAGTACTGAACTCGGGGCACATTTTTTAAGACTTGTACCAGAAAAAGGGTAGATTTACCGAGCCTCGTGAGTGAACAGTGAACTCCGCCAAAACAATTCCCCGTGCTGTTCAGGAACACACTGGCAGACGTGTCACCGATCGAGACGGCAGCGAGCTGGAACTGAGGCTAGTTAAGGCGGTGTTGTCGCTCTTCGAGAACATTTCTTGCTTGGCAACTAATTACTTCAAGAGCCACGTCTACTCCATCCATTGCTCTGAGGAATATCTGTCCTTGGTCTGCTCTATCCTTTCCTGCACCATAGCCGATTTCCCGTGCACCTACCTTGGGGTACATCTCTCTATTAGGAGGCTACCTAAGGCGGCTTTGCAGCCTCTTGTTGACAAGGTTGCCAGGCCGCCTGCCTCCATGGCAAGGTAGACTGTTGAGCCACAATGGTCGTCTCGTCCTCGCCAAATCTACCCCCTCTGCCATCCCGATGCATATCTCGATGGCGATCACCATCGCACCCTGGGCGCTGCGCGCGGTCGAAACTCTCATCCGAGGCTTCCTCTGGTCTGGCACAGAGGTCTCCTCGGCGGTCGCTGTCTGGTCGCTTATGTGAATGTCACCTGCCCTACGCGCTGCGGAGGTCTTGGGCTTCCGGATCTCCGCGCCTTCGGTACGACGCTGCGCTTGCGCTGGCTTTGGCTTGCGCGGACAGACCTGGACCGGACGTGGGCGGCTTTCCACTTCCCGGTTGACCGGACCTCTCAGGCACTCTTTGACGCCTCCGTCTCCGTGGAGGTGGGGGACGGTGCCCGCGCGCTGTTCTAGAAGAACAACTGGATCTCCGGGTGCTCCATCAAATCCCTGGCCCCCAACCTCTGGGCCACGGTTTCGCCGAGGGTGCGGCGGTCCCGCACGGTCGCTGAGGGCCTGCAGTTGGGAGCAGCTGGGGTACGTTGGGTCGTGGACATCACCCACGCCAGGACGGTGCAGGTGCTTCAGCAGTACCTTACCATCTGGGACCTGGTGCAGCAGGTTAGGCTCACTTCGGAGCCTGACAGATTCGTCTGGAAGTGGTCGCCAAACGGAGTTTTCTCTTCGGCTTCGGCTTACTCCGCCCTCTTTCTCGGTCGCGTTGAGATTCTCGGGGCACGCCATATCTGGAAGATCCATATGCCAGGGAAGTGCAAATTCTTCGCCTGGCTGGTCTTGCACGGTCGTTGCTGGACGTCCGACAGGCTGCACCGTCACGGGCTTAGGGATTCGGATATCTGCGCGCTATGCGCACAGGAGTCTGAAACGCTTGATCACCTGCTCATGGACTGTGTCTTCAGCCGTGAGACTTGGTTCTTGGCGCTCATACACTTTCTCCTCCAGGACCTAGCCCCTGACCGCCCTGTGAAGTTTGCGGACTGGTGATGCTCCGCTAGGAAAAAGGTCGTAAGGTGCGAAGGAAAGGTTTCGACACCTTCTTCTGGTTGGTCGCTTGGTCGTTGTGGAAAGAGTGGAACAGGCGCGTCCACGACAGGGAGGCTCTTATGCCGGTCGTGCTCGTGCCGGCGATTCTGGATGAGGCTAGGTCTTGGGCGCGAGCCGGGCTTCTTCCGCTCGCTAGACTGTTAGGTGTTCGCCCGGTGAGGGCAGTGTAGCCCTTTGTTCTTTTCTTTTCTTTTGGCTTCGTGCCTCTTGTACTAAAACCGGTGACTTTTTCTCCTCTCTTAATGAAAAACGTGTTTTGCACGTTTTAAAAAAAATCGAGACGACAGCCGTACTGGCAGTATCATCCCGGTGCCCTGTTTAGTTCCCAAAAATTTCACCAACTACCTATCACATCAATCTCCGGACACTAATTAGGAGTATTAAATGTGAATTAATGACAAAACCCATTCCACAACCCCTATCTTAATTTTCGAGACGAATCTAATGAGCCTAATTATGACATGATTAGACAACATTGTGCTACAGTAACCAATCTCTAATGACGGATTAATTAGGCTTAATGGATTCATCTCGCGATTTCTAGTCCATTCGTATAATTAGTTTTGTAAGTAGTCTACATTTAATACTCTTAATAGACCTTGGAAGGGAACCTCAAAAAAAAATTCAAAAACTTCTCAGGAACTAAACAGGGGGCACTCGTCATATCTCAAATCCATCCCTAAAAGGAATATTTCTGCTTGGTCATTGTAATTTTACAGTCCAGTACCAATCTTTCTGCACCCGTCATCCTCGATATCTCATACTCCATACCAACTACTACCTGGGGCCCATCTGTCACGTTTCTTTTCCCCAGCCGGCCTCCCTCCTCCCTCCTCCTTCCTCCTCTCTCTGTATCTCCCTCCGCCTCACTCCCTCCGTGACCTCCCTTGGCGTCCCCTGCTCCCTCCCCAGCCCAGCCGCCCTCCCCGACGGCGGAAGACGACGAGCGCCGGCCCCTAGCGTCTCCTCTCTCCCTCGCGGTGAGCGCGCTGCCGGAGCAGGGCAGCCGGGGCGAGACGGGTGGAGGAGCAGAGGTGGCTGCGGCCGCCTCCCGAACGACGGCGTGCACGAGTGGTGGCCTCCTCCCGCGCGCTAGCTGTGGACGGCACGGTGCTCGGCGGGACGCGGCGGGCCTCGAGGCCTCCTGGCGGCGGCATCGATGGCATCTGACGGCGAGATGCGGATCCGCGGCCTGGACCTTCTGCGACAGCGCTCGGCTCCGTCCCCACGGCGCGCTTCGGCGGATCCACGGCCTAGAGCTCGGCGGCGACGACGTCGGTTCATGCGCACCCCAGATCCGTTCCCTCAGTCGACGGAGAGAGAGGGGCGGCGGCGGCGGAGGCCCTGCTTCCTCCACCGGCCAGATCAGGGGCGGGGCGCGGCGCAACGCCTCCACGCGCACAGTGGCCCCATGCGCACGGCCTCCCCGCTCGTCCTCTCCTCTGGCGGCCCCCTTCTCTTGTGACAGAACCGTCCAAAATAAATCCGGATTATCACTTAAGCCGGTCCACTTGGCTCATAAGCGATAACCAAGAGCTATTTTGTCGCCTCTGCCGGATCATGCCCGGTAAATCATTTACACAGGATCGAGATATGCGCTAAGCCCCCGCGAAGGCGGGACCAGAGTACAAGGTTACATTACATACAAGTCCATAAGTACTTAATATTACAAACCAGGTTTTGAGTACATAAAACTAAACATGGTTCAGAGTTTAAACAGCGGAATATAAACTAAACGCGGGATACACATGGGAGGCCATCCACAATGTATCATTCATAATCATCGTTCTCCCATTCAATCTCCCATCCATCTGGAATAACACCAGGCCAGATAGGATTACCTGAAAACAACAAAATAAGCAAGACTGAGTATACTAATACTCAGCAAGACTGACCCGTAAAAAAAACACAGCTAGACATGCAAGGCTTTTTGACTGGTGGGTTTGTTTTGCCAAAAGCATCTAAGAGTTGATCCTTAATTTCAAATTTTAGCTCAAGTTCTAGTATGTTAATCATTCTAGGTAAGCACCTAGCTAAACAAGCATGGTTGTGCAAACAAGATTAATCAAGCATCAATATTAATCCAAAATGTTTCATAAATAAGTATGGGGTAGCCAGTGGTCAAGCCGACTCAGATAACGGTGAGTGACCGACGATCGATCGATTTATATCCTTGCAAGGTAAACCCAAGATACACGGAAGAAGGTTGTAACATCCCTCAAATTTATTGAGGAATGTTAATTAATAAAAATGTGGATTTAAAATTTTCGATGAATTATTTGGGTGCAAGTCAATTTGAATAAGGATGTCTTCCTTTTCTCTCCTCTAATTCCTAGAATTATTTTTGAGCTAAATGAAAATTCTAGGAAATATAAAATGCTAGTGTGAGAAACTTGGAGTTCATTTGGTTTTATTTGGAGTTTATTTGTTGTGAGTTTCAAATTTAAATCCTTATTCAAATTTGAAACTACTTAGAACAGGGATATATGGAAATAGAAAAGGGAAAGAGCTGTCGGGCTCCGAGCCCAACCTCCGGAAGTCCACTCGACCTCCCTCGTCTCTTTTTCCCTTTTCACCGCACCACCTCCTTCTTTCCCCGTTCTAGCCCATCACGGTCCACTCCAGCGCCGGCCCACTCCCACCAACCGCGCCCCGCGCTGAGTCGCTGCCAGGTGGACCCCGCGTTGCATCATGCACACGTCACGGTGACGTCGCCCCCGTCATCTCCTTCCTTTTCCCCTTTGGCTGACGCCGGCGCCAAAGCGAGGGGCCGCACCGCCCATGGCGCCGTCGCGACGTGCCCCCGCGCGCATCCACGCATCCCGGCCATCCACGCGTCCCGCGCTGCCCTCCGCTATAAGAAGGTTGTCGCCGCGCCCCAGGGGAGCTCCCAACCCTAGCCGCCACGGGGAGCCCTCCCCTTCCACCTTGCCGCTGCCCGCCGGAGGAGAAGAAGGAGGGAGAAGGGAGAAGAAGGCCAGGAGCACGCCCACGAGTTCGCCGTCGACCTCGCGAAGCCGAAGGCCCGTACGTGGGAGCTCGGGGACGCCGCGAAGCCAACGACCGCGACGCCCCTGCTTCCTCTGCTCCGCGCCGCCGTCTCCCTCCTCGCCGACGACCCTGCTCCGCCCCTCTACACCAATGCCTTCACGTCGGCCCGTGGCCACCGAGGTGAGGCCGTGCTTCCTCGCCCTTTTGTGGACGACCCGACCTTCGAGCCGAGGCAGGACGCGAGCTCGTCGTCGCCACCGCCGCGCACGGCGCATGGTGAAGCCGGCCTTCGTGCCGTGCTGGGAACTCTTTTGCAGGTGCCGCTGCCATCGCCTCGTTCACACGCGCGCACCTCCGCGTTCTGCCCTTGCCTCACACCCGCACCACGCCATCGTGCGAAACGCAGCCGCCGTGCAATGGCACACCTCGCCGCCGGCTTGCAAGATGGCGGGCACACGTACCGGGGGTCTCCCTGTCCACCGTTTGCACACCTTCACGACCACCTCGCCGTCCAGGACGCCGCACACCCACGCACGGCGCTGCCCTGTGGCTGGAGCTAGCACCTCGCCACTGCCGCGCCGGCCAGGGACCTCGCCATGGCCGCGCCAGTTCGGAGCTCCCTCGTAAAGGGGCAAAAGCCCCAGATTTGGGTCCGTTTCTTTCCCCTTGTTGCACGCACGTGTTTTTCTGGGTATTTGGGTCACCCGCGCGCCGTCGCCGGTGCTCGCCGCCATGTGCCCGCGCGACCGCATCACCGCCGTGGCCCTGTCACGCCGTCGCCGCGCCTTTCCCGGCCATGATCACCTCCTTGTTGCCCGGCCATGTGCCCCTAGACCTCCTCGTTCGCACCTTGTCACACGTTGGTCGGTCCGGGCAAGCCTCGCCGCCGGCGACCCTCTCACCATGCCGTCGTTCCTCTGGGGCATTCCGTCGAACACCAGGCGCCACCGGCCAGAACCCTGGGGGTTTTACCCCACACAAACGCACACACGCACGCGACGCCGCAGACGATCCGGGCGGATCCCGTGCGGCCGGCCACCCAAGGTCGTGCCACACCCGCGCCCGCACCGTGCGCCACCGCAGAGGCGCACGGGATCGATCCCGTGCGGCCGCCAGCTGCGCCGCCACGCGTGCTGCCACGCGGCAGCCACGTGGGCTGGCGACGGCTTTAAGCCGCCCGGTGGCAGCCACGTGGGCAGGATGAGCTGGCCTACCGCTGGCTTAGAGCCCCTCTAGAGACAGCAGGAGTTAGGTAGAAGCTAGCCTATAGTTTGCTATATTGTATATGCGTATTCTAATTTCAGAAATGCATTTTATCTTCGGAAAATCATAACAAATCCGTTTTAGCTCCGAAAAATATGAAACTTCTTCTGAAAATCGTCTAAAAATCCAAACTCCGCGCTAGACTAGAGTTTGACTCTTTTTGGATCTTATTTGCTCTTCATCTTGGATTTATTGCTATTAGTAGTCGAGTTTATTTATTTAAATACGCTTCTAGGAGCTGCCGGAGCCGGAGAGCTGAACCAGGACTACGACGACGACCTCAGCTACGACGACCACTCGTACCCAGGTTCACGCCCGACCATCTTTGAATGCCCATTAGGCATGGCTATTTTAGAACTGCTAGTGCTTTATTTAATGCATAGAGATGGATATGATGAACCCATGCATAGCCTCTTTTACATACTTGTCCTTGATTGACCTACTACTACTGTTTACTTAAGCTAGATGATGTGCTGAGCTTGATGTGCATGTGTTGGGATTATTGTGGTAGTTTCTTGGCGTGTGTTGGGAAAACCGGCAGGAGAAGGCGTTTTGGGATATTTTGGCGGGGGTGAGCTCGAGACAACCTGATCTGGGATCGGGGGCCAGGGATCGTCTTCTCGGACGTTGCCCGAGTTGGTACCTATGGCGGGTACACCGTTTTAGGAGCACAGGTGTTGGGGATTTTGTGATGACTTGGAGGATATGAGCTCGCCCTGGTCTGAAACCGAGTGGGTCGCCTGTTACACGGGACTTTCGTACACACCACCTCGCCGAGAGTGGGGATAGGGCCGTTCGACCCTAGCAAGTGCGGTACCATACCTGCCAGCAGGATAGCGGGGTATCAGTGGGGGAGAGGTGGGAGTGAGTCCACCCTCTCAGTGTGACTCCCGTGTGGCCACACGGGGGCATTTTCACAGTTCTGGGGTGGTCTTCTGCGGGGGACCGCATCGAGACCCGGATGCAGGATGGAACCGTAACTCCTAGGTGTTCGCCCGGTAGGGTAGGCTCGGTCGGCCGTACACCGTCCGGGTACTATTCTGAGTTGGGTACTGGTGTACACGCTCTGCAGAGTTTAGATCTATACGTATAGCCGCGTCCTCGGTTATGGACATGCCCGTTGTTTCTCCGACTCTTACGTTTTGGGATTTCTACCTCCCCCTTATAGGATGAGTGTGATTGGTGAGCCGTGGTTGTATTCGGGGAGAGGAGAGTTGCTCCCTCTACCTCGCGAATCCGGGTGCAACCATTGAGGTGCGAGGAGTGGGAGTTCTCGCACCGACCCTAGATGGAGATAGGTGATGGTGACGGTGATCTGGGTGACCAGATGTAACCATATGCGGATGAGAGATATGGGATATGGTGAACTTATGGAGATATTACTCTATTTTTGCTGCTGCTGCATAGGAAACCCTGCTACTACCTTGATATACTCTTTCCCCCTTAGAAATAGGCCACTTAAAGCTTGCATACGGTTGGTGACGTGGACCTATCTCGATCCTTGGGGATAGCCCCTGAGCTTGCAGGGTACGAGTCCGACTTCGACAACAATGCCGACGGATGGTACGACTGAGGGGGGGCACGACACTTCGCTCAAGGATGCCTGTGGGAGATGCCTGAAGATGGAGATACCTTTTGGGAGATAGCTACCACTGCGTAGGCTCTTATTTCTGTTATTCCGCCAAGAGGCGGGTATTGATGTACTCCGAATAATCAGGACATATAATAATCAGATTATTATTCGTACTCTGATGCTTTATTTCGATGTATGACTATGTTATTTATCTGTGATGAATGCCTGTGCGTGATAGCGTCTGATCCAGGGACTATCACGAGAAAGAATGCTGGGTTTTCCGATTTTGAAAACCCAGGGCGTTACAAAGGTAGACCCCAAATAATCCAAAGAAAAACAAATGCGGGGTCTACCCCGACCAGGCGGTTCCCGTCACCCCCCAGATTATGGACAGGCGCCACAGTCCTAAGTACAAGGTTACTGGAACGCCCTCACACGGCACATCCAGACTCACACTTGCACTACCGGAATCAAACCGGGAGACGCATCTCAAGATTAGTAGCGATAAAGTCCTCGCACTGGTTCATTAGGTACTAGGCTTACCGGTCCCATTCCCGACAAGCACCTGGTACGTTCAATAGCTTAGACCAGCACCATGCTACTTGGTCGAGACCGAACCCATTGCTCTTACCACATGAGCGAGTCAATTTAACCAACTTATGATTCCAACACAAGCATCCTATATCTCGCGAGCAATGAGTCATTACTCGACATGTACCATATCCTTAAAGCTTGGCACTAGCGTTCCTAACATACTAGTAAAAAGAGCATAGGCGTCATAAGAATCATGCATCTAGGTTTTAAACAACTCCTGAAACTTAAATGCACAAAGTAAAACATAAATACTGAAATGTAAAAGGGTATGAGCTTTTAATCCAAAAAGGTCATATGTGACTCCGGTGCTTGCCTTCCTCTGACTCAACAACAGCCTTGGGCTCTTCTGGACTTTGGTCCAGGTCTTACTGCCCACTAAATTGGTTCAGCTCCCCACTAGTAGATCCTTCTTCCTCAACAAGTGTGTACGTCCCGTCGGGAAGATCTACAAGTTATGCATATGCATTAGTTACAGGGTGAAGGTGAGATATGTTATCATTAACCCAACTCTTATTGGCCATATTCATCATAACAATCAAGAGATCTCACAAAAGCATGGTGTGTGGTGAGAGTGAACTAACATCTATTTTGATGGTGATTGTGTGCACATCTAAGTAAATTAAATTGTTAAACTTCATTAAAATTAAAGGGGTGGATGATGATGGACTAACTATGCCTTTGATGGTGATTGTGTGCATATCTAAGAAAGTTAAACTTATAAACTTCACCATCAGCATGGGGGTTGTGCTTAAATTTATTTTAAACAGCAACTAAACTTAAACACCTTTAAATCAAATTAAAAGATAAAATAAATTTATTTATTTCATTATGACTAGCCATTCATCCATAAATCATAATAAATAAAATAAGACTCCAACTAGCATGAAAATTTTACCACAGCAGCATATGAACAAAATAAACTTAAATATAAATTGTTAGCTCAAGATCATGTATACATTAATTTAAATGAAAAAGACAAGACTCAGCCTAGGTAAACTTGATTAATTCATACAAAAAGATTCACTAATACTTTTGACCCTAAATTTTTCCTACAGATCCAATATGCCAAAACTAAGTTCCAACCCAACACATTCAAGTGGATTCATCATATATTTCAAGTTATGAATTTGACATCCATCACAAGCATAAATACCAAACACTGCTCAAACAGACTCCTAAAATCACCATTATTCTTCCAGAGGTGCTTAACATCATGACAAAAGCCTAGGGTGCATTGGTGCTGAGGAATTTATATTTTGACGGAACTATAAAAAGCATCAAGCTTAAACTAACATAGATCTTACAAAAATCATAACTAGAGTTCTACACCACAAGCATGTGTGAAACTTGGTCACAAAACTGAAGATGGAGCACACATCAACATATCCAAATTTCATATCATTTGCCTGTGTACATTTGGAACTACAACAAATATGCCTCAAACTGAGTTTGAATTTACATTTAAAAACTACTCAGAAAAACACTATACAACTTTTGTAAAAGTTGTAGATCTACTCACAAGGATTCCAGAACAGTAGGATTTGTATTTTTCTAAATTTTCTACAATTTTCCACGGATTTTTGAAGTTACAGCCGAAACCCTAAAATAACTTTACAGAGGGACCCTCGAAAGCAGAACCGGAAATTACACATATGCCCATCCTTTACACAATACACCCTGGAAAGATTTTGCAGCTCGCAATGTAGTCCCCGCCGGCGGCTATGAGCTCGCCGGCGGCGGTTCACGGCCGGACCGGCTCGGGTGAGGGGCTAGGATCGATCGGGGACTCACCCTGGGTTGATTCCCTGGCACGGTTGGGCACGAAGATGGCTTTGGGCCGGCCGGCGGCAGCGAGGTGGCCGGCGGCCGCCTCTGCTGGTCAGGCCCGGCGACGGTGGCGAAAAGCGGTAGCGGAGTGGTGCTGGGGCAAGGCCAAGAGGCTTGGGGAAGGAGAAGGAGCGACCGGGCGGCGCTGGACTGGCGCGGGAAGGCTCGCTCGGCGGCGGCGCGGCAATGGATAGCGGCGGCGCTCTGCTCTGTTTCGGAGCGGCCCTGCGTGGCTGCATTTTCTGCGTGCGCGAGCGACGGACGATGCGGACGAGGATACTGCGGCCAGCCTTATGGCCTCGCGGGCCAGCTGGCCGTTTGCATGCACCAGGGGCGCCGCGACGCCGCTCGCACCGGCACGTGGCCGCACGGGCCCGCAGCCAGGCCGTGATGGCCTCCTGGGCGCGGCGTACAGGCTCGTGTGAGGGCGAAGCCTCCACGGTCCTCACTTGGTCCACCGCGAAGACGTCCATGCGTCCGTACGCCGGGAATTCGTGCGGTTGCCACGTGGCTGGCCGGAACAGGGGAGGCAGCGCGCACGACGCGCTGGAGCGCGGCATAGCGACACCGGCGACTCAAATCAATTCGCGATTCAGTTTTCAAAAATCCAAAACTCCACAAAATGCCAACTAAGTGAAAAATCTCCAAAACTAGAAGTTGTAGAGGAGCTATAGACCTACAACTTTCACAAAGGGCGTCATATGTTTTGATCAACGGATTTGTGGGAAAAACGTGTTGAAGTTGCCGGAAAACTCGGCCCCGTAACACTATTCACAGCGCGTTCATCTCGAATTTAAGCGAACTTCTGCTCAAAATTTGAATATCTGCCAATTATGAAAAATGTGTTCCCGGAAATAAGGAACAACTTTTATATTGGCCGATTTTGAACTTCTATAGAGAAATTTGGAGAACGCGCAAGAAAACCAAATCAGTCTTTTGGGATCTATAGGGGTTTGACCTAGAATTTGACTTTGACCCAGGTCTTTGGTGCAAATGTGAGCCAAATCATGTCAAACATGCTTAGGAGCTAATTAATCTTGATTAACCCTACTAAGTAATGTCATTAGCACAAACAAACATCAGGGATGTTACAGCCTACCCCCCTTAAAAGAAATCTCATCCCGAGATTTAAGAATTAAAAGATGCAAGTAGGGGAAGGAACTTACGGTGCCTAGATTCAAGAAAACCCGAATAATTCTCATTGAGATAATGTTCCGTTTCCCAAGTGGCTTCATCGACATGGTTATGACTCCACTGGATTTTATACATATTCACGGATTGTCTTCGAGTGTTTCTTTCTTTTATATTAAGAATCCTTAGAGGATGTTCGACGACAGAGAGATCCGGTTCAATTCAAGCACTAGCTTCTTCAATGACTTCCCTGTCTGGTTTATTAGCACATCTTCTCAATTGGGAGACATGAAACACATTGTCCACGGCAGAGAAACGATCAGGGAGTCGAATACGATATGCCACTGGCCCACAAACTTGAAGAATCTCATAGGGACCAATGTAGCGAGGAGCTAGCTTTCCTTTCACACTGAACCTTTGGACACCCTTGGTTGGTGAAACTTTTAGATACACAAAGTCACCAACTTTATATTCTCTAGGTGCCTTTCCCTTGTCATAATGACTCTTTTGCCTTTCTTGAGCAATTCTCAAATTTTCCTTGATTACTCTTACTTTTTCTTCGGCATCCTTAACTAGGGCTGGACCAAAGAATTTCCTCTCCTCGGTCTGTGACTAGTTCAAGGGAGTGCGACATCTCCATCCATAAAGAGCCTCAAAAGGTGCCATTTTCAAGCTGGTTTGATAACTATTATTGTAAGAAAATTCCGCCAAAGATAGACACTTGTCCCAACTTTTATCAAAGTGAATAACACAAGCTCGCAACATGTCCTCTAGAATTTGGTTCACTCTTTTGGTTTGACCATCTGTCTGAGGACAATAAGCTGAACCTCGTATGATCCTGGTGCCAAGTGACTTATGTAATTGCTCCCAAAAGCGTGACACGAAGAGAGAACCTCTGTCTGAAATAATGGTCTTGGGAACACCATGCAAGCGGACAATGTGCTCAATATAAAGACTTGCATAATCTTTGGTATCATATTTGGTGTGGACTGGGATAAAATGAGCAGTTTTTGTCAACCTATCCACGATAACCCAGACGGAATCATGATTTCTAGATGTGAGTGGAAATCCGGACACAAAGTCCATACTTATGTCATCCCACTTCCATGAAGGTATAGGTAGGGGTTGAAGAGTACCAGAAGGTTTCAAATGACTTGCTTTAATTCTTTGACAAGTATCGCATTCCGACACATATTTGGCTATGTCCGCCTTCATATTGGACCACCAAAAATTTTCCTTTAAATCTTGATACATTTTACTACTCCCAGGATGGATAGAGAATTTAGAGAGATGACCCTCATCAAAGATCTCCTTTTTCAAATCCCCATTATCTGGAACAACAAGGCGTTGCCCAAACCAGACTATATCTTTCTCATCCTTCTGGAAGCAATCATATTTAGGATCTTTTTCTAACAATTTTTGTTTGATCAAAAGAATACCCTCATCTTGAAGTTGAGCCTTAACAATTCTATCAAATAAATCAGACTCAGTGGAGATAGCATTTAGGCTTCCTTGTTCAATAATTTCCAAGTTTAGCCTTCTCAACTCCTCACATAGAGTGTCATTATAAGGTTCCATTGATAGGCAATTGCAGTGAGCCTTGTGGCTAAGAGCATCTGCAACTATATTTCCCTTTCCAGGATGATAATGGACCTCAAGATCATAATCTTTTATCAACTCTAACCATCTCCTTTGCCTCATATTTAAATCAGACTGAGTGAAAATATATTTGAGGCTTTTGTGGTCAGTGAAGATATTACAACGGTTTCCCATAAGGTAATGCCTCCAAATTTTTAAAGCATGAACAACCGCTGCTAGCTCTAAGTCATGTGTCGTGAGGCATAGGCAATAACCCGATTTTCTTGCATAAGGACACAGCCAAGACCCATGCCTGAAGCATCACAACAAACTTCATAAGGCTTTGAATTGTCCGGCTGCGCTAGCACTGGGGCTGAAGTTAAAAGTTCTCTTAATTTTCAGAAAGCCTTTTCACAAGCCTCACTCCACACAAATTTCACACCTTTCTTTAGCAGCTCAGTCATAGGCTTAGCAATCCTAGAGAAATCCGGAATGAAGCGGCGATAATATCCAGCCAAGCCTAGGAAGCTGCGGATTTGATGAACAGATTTAGGGGGTTGCCAATCCATAACTTCTTGCACTTTGCTTGGATCGACAGATATACCCTCACTAGAAATAGTGTGCCCTAGAAATTTAATACTATCTAGCCAAAATTCACACTTGGAGAGCTTAGCATAAAGTTTGTGCTCTCTTAAGCGTTGTAAGACAATGCGAAGATGCTCCGCATGCTCTTCCTCATTCTTGGAATAAATAAGGATGTCATCAATGAATACCACCACAAATTTATCCAACTCCGTCATAAATACGGAATTCATAAGATACATGAAGTAGGTTGGGGCATTTGTAAGACCGAAGGACATGACCAAGAATTCATAAAGTCCATAACGAGTAGAGAAAGCCGTCTTGGGAATATCACAAGGTCGGATTTTTATTTGATGATACCCAGACCGAAGATCGATCTTAGAGAAGACCTTAGCTCCAGCCAATTGATCAAATAGCACATCAATGCGGGGAAATGTATATTTATTTTTGATAGTCACCGCATTGAGAGGTCGGTAGTCCACACACAACCTTAGGCTACCATCTTTCTTTTTCACAAAGAGGGCGGGATAGCCCCAAGGAGAAGAGCTGGGGCGGATATAGCCTTTATCAAGCAACTCTTGAAGTTGTTTCTTTAATTCTGCAAGTTCTTTGGGTGGCATTCTATAGGATCGCTTAGATATAGGCGGTGCCAGGCTGTAGTTCAATGACAAACTCAACTTCTCTGTCTGGTAGCAAGCCAGGCAAATCATCTGGAAAGACATCCATGTACTCGCATACCACTGGAATGTCCTCAAGTTGAGTAGTTTTGGCCGCATAAACACATGAGCCTTTATGGCCTTTGGGAGGAAGGTAAAGAATTGAATTTCCGACATTAGGGGAGTTCATTTCTACCATTCTTTCTGAAATATCCAGGACAACTTTATGTTTAGTCATCCAATCCATGCCTAGGATAACATCTACCCCATCAAGACTCAATGTGACAAGATTTGTGTGGAAAGTCTTGCTACCTATCTCAAGTGGTACCCTTGAGGCTACTTGATTTGAAGCAACCTTTCCACCCGGTGTGGCAATCATATAGGCCTGATTAGTATGACTCCACTTCAAATCCCAATTACTCATGGTTTTCACATTAATAAAGCTATGAGTAGCACCAGAATCAAATAATATATTAACTGGACGACCACGGATAGAAAATGTACCCGTTAAGACTGGTGCTCCCTCTGGAAGATCAACCACTTTGGTGAAGTTTAAACGGCCTTGCTTCACTTGCACAGTTTGTTTCTTTCCCTGATTTCCAGCCTTAGAACCTTGCCCCTGACTTTGCTGATATTGCTGTCGAGGGCGGGTGCACTTGTTAGCATAGTGCCCCAGCTGTCCGCAGTTGTAGCAACGACGATCCTCATTGTTGCGGGCAGGTGGGGGTGCACTAGGCCTAGGAGTAGTCTGCTGGGTGCTGCGATAGCCAAAGTTGCCAGACGGCTTAGGCTGAGATTGCTTCATCACCCAGCGTCCAGATGAAGATGGCTGGGTGGCACCCTGCACATTCTTCTTAACAAACTTGAATTTCTTGCCTTGACCACTGCCTAAGGCTTGATTAAACTTTCTCTTCCTCTCATTTTGAGCCCTTTTCATAGCATCCTCCTGAGATATGGCCACATTCACCAACTCATGATAGCTGTCTACCTTTATCAAATTTAGCCTTTCATAAAGCTCAGCATCAAGCCCCTCACGGAATCGCTCCATCTTTTTCTTATCAGTATCTACATGATAATCTCCATACTGACAGAGACTATTAAAGTTCTGGGCATACTGATAAACTGAGTCAGAGCGTTGCTTGAGATTCATCAACTCTCTCATTTTTCTATCGATAAGACCCTTGGGGATGTGATGCGCTTTGAAAGCTTTCTTGAATTCATCCCAAGTAACCTAGTGGCCCTGCGGCTGCATGGATTTGAAATGCTCCCACCAGATTAATGCTTCACCTCTCAGTTGCTGAGCGGCGAAGCCTGCCTTATTTTCTTCTGAGCAAGGCAGCACAAAGATAGAGAACATGGCCTCTAGGGCCCTGATGAAGGCATCAGCCTCTAGGGGCTCCTCTGCCTTAGTGAACAGGGGTGGCCTCATCGCTCTGAACTTTTCGAAAGTCATGACCGCATTAAGCCCATCTTGATTATGCCCTTGATGGTTGAAGGGCTGCTGAAGCCTCTGTGCAATCAGATTCTGCGTGTTGAGGATTTGCCTCATCACTTCAGCTTGGGCAACCATGAATGCCTCAGTAGGGGTCATCTGTGGAGGTGGAGGAAGACCACCACTACCCTGACCATCAGAGTTCTTAGGAACATTGTGAGCATTTTCAGCCATCTGAAAATTTTGAACTTTCATTAGATACATATTCAAAGCTTGCTTAAAAGAATAACAAGAAGAATATGCATACGAAAATTCAAACTTATGAAAATTCAGAATTTAGACAGCATCACAGTCCTGAGTAAATAATTCATAACTCTTTGTACAAAAGACAAAAATTTCTAAAATTTGGTCAGCATGTGTAGAATTTCATAAGTTCCCACTTTGGTATTCAACTCTAGAACAGATTCATCTTTTACAGGGGTCGAAAAATTAAATTTTCAAAGCTCTGTCTAGCAGTTGGGACAGCAGCCAGTAGCTTACTAAAAATTCGATATTTCTTAAACTACACATGCAAATGTGCTGAATTTTTGTGAGCATAACCATTATAAAGTTTAGAACAACTTTGGTATTCATCCAAAAACTCAGATTTGACCATAACTTTCTTCTTTTCATTTCTTAGGCAGATTGCTGCCGAGAGGTGTTTTCCCACCACATTTACAATTTTACAAAATGTGGTGGATCACCATTACATGTGGGTCACTATGTAGCTTCTAGCTACACAAAAGAATACTCTAAGTCAACCTAGCACAAAGACCAACCAAAAGGGCTAACAAAGAGTACATGTCAAGTTTTCCTACAACATCATCTAGAGACTAGGCCCTATGTACAAACTATGGAGAGTTCCCCGCGACATGTAGAAATAGAGTGCCAAGCTCCTCTAGTCGAGTCCGGGAATGTCCTGAACCTCCTCTGGGTCCAGCTGGATCTCCATCTGCTCGTCGGGTCCAACGCCTGGTGGGTGGTGTGCCTGCTGTAGCATGCCCACCTCAACCTCCAAAGCCTCAGCAGCAAGCTCCAAGTCCTCAACCTGGTCCTGCATGCCCTGGATATGCTGGAGGTGCACAAGCCTCTCAGCATCTCTGTCTGCCAACTGAGCCTGCAACTCCTGCTGCCTAGCCTGGAAGTCCACTATCTGCTGCAAGTGATCGCCACGCTCAATCAGGAACTGGTGTGCCTGACCCTGGAGATCAGCAATAGCCTGCACGGTCTGAGTGTACCCACCGTGCTGCTCTGTGAAGAGACTGACAACCCAGTGGGAGTACCACGTAGCTCTAGTGAGACGACCAGCCAAGTCATCCGCGATAACTCGACGAAGGTCCTGTAGAGCGTACAAGGCCCTCAAGCACGTGCCCAAAGTCTGCACTGTGTCGTAGGGTGGCACAATCTCGAGAAGTGTGGCTATGTTGGCCATTCAGCCTAGCCACCCGGGATCGTTGGGGTCCAAAGCTGGAACCAACCCCAACGGTGTCTGTAGCATCTCCTGCGGTCGGTGGGTGGAGAGGGTGTGGAGCATCATCAAGGCTGCCGACTCCACTGCCTCGAAGGCGCGGTAGCACAGGAGCTCCATGCTCAAGTCCGCCCACTCGGGGTGGCCCGGGTGGGGGAGCACGGTCACTCGTACTCGGCAGCTAGGCACGCTCATCTCCTCGTACTCCACCCCCTCGTAGCAAGGAGGGGTGGTGTAACCGATGATGCACAGGGCTCTCCACGCAATGCGTGTGAAACCCTCTCACTGCAAGCCAGTGGTGGCAAACGTGTCATCAGCGCTCACCGCCACGAAACCAGGGGCAGCCATCTGTAAAAAATAATTTACAAGTGCACATTAGACCCACAAAGATGAGTTTAACATTCAAATGGCAAAAACTGGCAGTTATAACAAAAATCCATAACAGTTAAACCAGTACCCCAAAAATTCCAAATTTTTGTGAGCATCTCAGAAACATTCTAACTCACATTTTTGGTATTCAATGGTTGAATTAATTCAGATTGTAAAAGGGTGTAAAAGATCCATTTCGAGAGTGTTGTTGCCCAGAAATTTCAGCAGGGCAGAGCTTCACTAAAAAGACCATAACTCAAAAACTGAGTACCCAATTACCATGAAATTTTTACAGCATGATCTAAGCTAGATAATGAACATTTTTTCTATAGATTCCCTGGTCATAAACATTTAGGAACCATATGTAAAAATTCGAGTTTCAGACTAACTCAGAAATTTGACAGCATTTCAGCATGACCTTGCCTAGCAATTTTAATCATAAGCTCAGTTTCAAACCTCCTAAAATCATGAGAAATTCAGAGAGCAATCTTAACTAGGTGATGAACAATTTCCCTAAAGAACACCTAGCCAGAAATTTTCTAGATAATCCTTACAAAAATTTGGACAGCATCTAGTTACATTTTTGCTTAATCACCACATCAAAGCATCAAACTAGCATGATTGGTTCTTAAGAATCATAAGTTAAATAGAGACCAAGCAACACATGATTTAAGTTCAGTTTTGGTTTGATAGCTTTTACATGATGCAAAAAGCGTCCTAAACTTCCTCACAAAGCTTTTAAGCTTAAAACGAGGTTAGTGCCGGTGGCAAGGCATACATATACGTCTCTCCCTATAATAGCTAGTCGGAAACTATTCGTTTCTTACATTACCGTACCTAACAACCGTAGTTAGTGTACCTGCAGAAAATCACAGATATTCAAGACCTTTTGTGCCAGCACTCACAAAAGCGTCCACATTCATTACCGTTCACTTATAGAAACGGTATCCATGCATAAAGCCGCTGCATGGACAGCGTCCAACCTCGGACACCTCCGTTTGAATGGAGTTATCCTTTCCGCCTATTGCGGGATCGCACATGTATGGCAAAACATGGCTAGACACAGACGCGACGTGGGTTCCCATTGGAATAGGTCCCATCCATCCCTCACGGACTTTCCCGTGGTACGAGCACGTATGGCAAAACGTGCTGTCTAGTAAGGTTGTGCATGAAAGTAAGTTTTGACAGGAATAAAATGTGCTGGAAGTCAGATTAAATACACCATAGAGTACTAGCCACCTGAAAGAACCCAAAAATTCCCTCTAGGGCCTCTCGGACTAGATAAGACCTTAACGTCCTACTCACTTAGCAAGATTATTAATCTTGGCAAATTTTATTCCAAAAACAGGTTTGTTAAGGTATTTTAATTACTCTAGTGCATAAACTCGCTCTGGTACCAGCTGTGACAGAACCGCCCAAAATAAATTCAGATTATCACTTAAGCCGGTTCACTTGGCTCATAAGCGATAACCAAGAGCTATTTTGTCGCCTCTGCCGGGTCATGCCCGGTAAATCACTTACACAGGATCGAGATATGCGCTAAGCCCACGTGAAGGCGGGACCAGAGTACAAGGTTACATTACATACAAGTCCATAAGTACTTAATATTACAAACTAGGTTTTGAGTACATAAAAGTAAACATGGTTCAGAGTTTAAACAGCGGAATATAAACTAAACACGGGATACACATGGGAGGCCATCCACAATGTGTCATTCCTCATCATCATTCTCCCATTTAATCTCCCATCCATCTGGAATAACACCAGGCCAGATAGGATTACCTGAAAATAACAAAATAAGCAAGGCTGAGTATACTAATACTCAGCAAGACTGACCCGTAAAAAAAACACAGCTAGACATGCAAGGCTTTTTGGCTGGTGGGTTTGTTTTGCCAAAAAGCATCTAAGAGTTGATCCTTAATTTCAAATTTTAGCTCAAGTTCTAGTATGTTAATCATTCTAGGTAAGCACCTAGCTAAACAAGCATGGCTGTGCAAACAAGATTAATCAAGCATCAATAATAATCCAAAATGTTTCATAAATAAACATGGGGTAGCCAGTGGTCAAGCCGACTTAGATAACGGCGAGTGACCGACGATCGATCGATTTATATCCTTGGAAGGTAAACCCAAGATACATGGAAGAAGGTAGACCCCAAAGAATCCAAAGAAAAACAAATGCGGGGTCTACCCCGACCAGGCGGTTCCCGTCACTCCCAGATTAGGGACAGGCGCCACAGTCCTAAGTACAAGGTTACTGGAACGCCCTCACACGGCACGTCCAGACTCACACTTGCACTACCGGAATCAAACCGGGAGACGCATCTCAAGATTAGTAGCGATAAAGTCCCCGCACTGGTTCATTAGGTACTAGGCTTACCGGTCCCATTCCCGACAAGCACTTGTTACGTTCAATAGCTTAGACCAGCACCATGCTACTCGGTCGAAATCGAACCCATTGCTCTTACCACATGAGCGAGTCAATTTAACCAACTTATGATTCCAACATAAGCATCCTATATCTTGCGAGCAATGAGTCATTACTCGACTTGCACCGTATCCTTAAAGCATGGCACTAGCGTTCCTAACATACTAGTAAAAAGAGCATAGGCGTCATAAGAATCATGCATCTAGGTTTCAAACAACTCCTGAAACTTAAATGCACAAAGTAAAACATAAATACTGAAATGTAAAAGGGTATGAGCTTTTAATCCAAAAAGGTCATATGTGACTCCGGTGCTTGCCTTCCTCTGACTCAACAACAGCCTTGGGCTCTTCTGGACTTTGGTCTAGGTCTTGCTGCCCACTAACTTGGTTCAGCTCCCCACTAGCAGATCCTTCTTCCTCAACAAGTGTGTACGTCCCGTTGGGAAGATCTACATGTTATGCATATGCATTAGTTACAGGGTGAAGGTGAGATATGTTATCATTAACCCAACTCTTGTGGGCCAAATTCATCAAAACAAACAAGAGATCTCACAAAAGCATGGTGTGTGGTGAGAGTGAACTAACATCTATTTTGATGGTGATTGCGTGCACATCTAAGTAAATTAAATTGTTAAACTTCATTAAAATTAAAGGGGTGGATGATGATGGACGAACTATGCCTTTGATGGTGATTGTGTGCATATCTAAGAAAGTTAAACTTATAAACTTCACCATCAGCATGGGGGTTGTGCTTAAATTCATTTTAAACAGCAACTAAACTTAAACACCTTTAAATCAAATTAAAAGATAAATTAAATTTATTTATTTCATTATGACTAGCCATTCATCCATAAATCATAATAAATAAAATAAGACACCAACTGGCATGAAAATTTTACCACAGCAGCATATGACCAAAATAAACTTAAATATAAATTTTCAGCTCAAGATCATTTATACATTAATTTAAATAAAAAAGACAAGACTCAGCCTAGGTAAACTTGATTAATTCATACAAAAAGATTCACAAATACTTTTGAACCCAAATTTTTCCTACTGATCCAATATGCCAAAACTATGTTCCAACCCAACACATTCAAGTGGATTCATCATATATTTCAAGTTATCAATTTGACATCCATCACAAGCATAAATACCAAACACTACTCAAACAGACTCCTAAAATCACCATTATTCTTCCAGAGATGCTTAACAGCATGCAAAAGCCTAGGGTGCATTGGTGCTGAGGAATTTATATTTTGAGGGAACTATAAAAAGCATCAAGCTTAAACTAACATAGATCTTACAAAAATCATAACTAGAGTTCTAAGCCACAAGCATGTGTGAAACTTGGTCACAAAACTGAAAATGGAGCACACAACAACATATCCAAATTTCATATAATTTTCATGTGTAAATTTTGAACTACAACAAATATGCCTCAAACTGAGTTTGAATTTACATTTAAAAACTATTCAGAAAAACACTATACAACTTTTGTAAAAGTTGTAGACCTACTCACAAGGATTCCAGAACAGTTGGATTTGCATTTTTCTGAATTTTCTACAATTTTCCACGGATTTTTGAAGTTACAGCCGAAACCCTAAAATAAATTTACAGAAGGACCCTCGAAAGAAGAACCAAAAATTACACATATGCCCTTCCTTTACACAATACACCCTCGAAAGATTTTGCAGCTCGAATAGTAGTCCCCGCCGGCGGCTATGAGCTCGCCGACGGCGGTTCACGACCGGACCGGCTCGGGTGAGGGGCTAAGATCGATCGGGGACTCACCCTGGGTTGATTCCCTGGCACGGTTGGGCACGAAGATGGCTTTGGGCCGGCCGGCGGCCGCCTCTGCTGGTCAGGCCCGGCGACGGTGGCGAAAAGCGGTGGCGGAGTGGTGCTGGGGCGAGGCCAGGAGGCTTGGGGAAGGAGAAGGAGCGACCGGGCGGCGCTGGACTGGCGCGGGAGGGCTCGCTCGGCGGCGGCGCGGCAATGGACGGTGGCGGCGCTCTGCTCTGTTTCGGAGCGGCCCTACGCGGCTGCGTTTTCTGCGCGCGCGAGCGACGGACGATGCGGACGAGGATACTACGGCCAGCCTTATGGCCTCGCGGGCCAGCTGGCCGTTTGCATGCGCCAGGGGCGCCGCGACGCCGCTCGCGCCGGCGCGTGGCCGCACGGGCCCGCGGCCAGGCCCGTGTGAAGGCAAGCCTCCACGGTCCTCACTTGGTCCACCGCGAAGACGTCCATGCGTCCGTACGCCGGGAATTCGCGCGGTTGCCACGTGGCTGGCCGGAACAGGGGAGGCAGCGCGCACGACGCGCTGGAGCGCGGCACAGCGACACCGGCGACTCAAATCAATTCGTGATTCAGTTTTCAAAAATCCCAAACTCCACAAAATGCCAACTAAGTGAAAAATCTCGAAAACTAGAAGTTGTCGAGGAGCTATAGACCTACAACTTTCACAAAGGGCGTCATATGTTTTGATCAACGGATTTGTGGGAAAAACGTGTTGAAGTTGCCGGAAAACTCGGCCCCATAACACTGTTCGCAGCGCGTTCATCTCGAATTTAAGCGAACTTCCGCTCAAAATTTGAATGTCCGCCAATTATGAAAAATGTGTTCCCGGAAATAAGGAACAACTTTTATATTGGCCGATTTTGAACTTCTATAGAGAAATTTGGAGAACGCGCAAGAAAACCAAATCAGCCTTTTGGGATCTATAGGGGTTTGACATAGAATTTGACTTTGACCAAGGTCTTTGGTGCAAATGTGAGCCAAATCATGTCAAACATGCTTAGGAGCTAATTAACCTTGATTAACCCTACTAAGTAATGTCATTAGCACAAACAAACATCAGGGATGTTACATCTCTCCTTCTCTCCCTCTCCTCCGGCCTCCATGGCGGGCACAGAAGAGCTCCCCTACTTCCGGGGCTGCGGGGAAGCCGTCGCTCCCTCCGCGCCTACTCCGGCGCACCCCTCCTCTCCGGATTCTTGGGTGCCGATGTCCTCGTGTCCGCCGCCGGCTCCTCCACCCCATCCCTGGCTGCTTTGCGCCCCGCCAGGTGGTTAGGGATGGCGAGCCTGCAGGTGAGCGCGCAGGCCCCACCCCGCCATGATGTTTCCTGGAAGTAACACCGAGAGTAGGGATCCAGAAGGGAACAGAACTTTTCCGCACAGCTCCTATTAGACTAACTCCAGCAGATGCTTCATCTTGATCTGCATCTTCAAAATGAGGAATGAATGACACTATTTCGACCTCCAGCAGGTGCTTCAATAGCATACGCAAAATGAAGGTGGCAGCTGCGGAGACCGCATCCCTGGGATTTCTTTCACCTTTCCCTCCTGCCCTCCGCGCAACCGTCGCCTCTCCCCCGGTCCCACTCCCATCCCCCACCTCCTCCCTCCCGCAGGCCGTCGCCTCCACCCCGCCCTGACGAGGGCCTGGATTAGGGCCCCCTAAGCAACGAGATAATTACCTCGAAGATGGTGTCCTCTGACACCATTGACAATGTGAAGGCTAAGATCCAGGACATGGAGGGATGCAGATCTTCGTCAAGACCCTCGCTGACAAGACTTCCCCACTTCCGAGTATCTTCCGCCTCGCACGAGTTCGCCTCGGCTCCGAATACCCTCCGCTTCGCACGAGTACTCTCCGCCTCGCACGAGAACGCGTCGTCTCCGAGTACATGCCGCCTCGCCTCCGACTACTCGTTCGCACGAGTAATCTCCGTCTCCGACTAAGGCGGAGTCCCCACGAAGGGGCCGGAGCGTGGGGCAGGGGCCCCACACGAACGTGGCGCCGCCCCCGCCCCCCAAGCTTCTCCGCGACGACACGCGTGACACCGTTCTCCACGCCATGCAAAGACCACAGCTGGCGCGACGGGAAGACGGCAGGGTCTGGCAGGGGCTGTAATGGCGCACAGTACACCCCCACAACCTCTGACATGCCGTCACATCCAACGCCAGCTGCACGCCACCCCGTCAGAACAGGCACTCGATTACCATCTACCAGTTCTTAGGCCATAACGTGGCGAGCCTAAAACGTACTCAAGAGGGTTGAGTCACTATGCGAGCTACACGGAGGAGGTGCCAAGTGCCGAGAACGAACAGTGGCGACAGCACACGCGGCGGCCTCTGACGACATCACAGCTCAGCGCCCTCCCACTACGTCTGACGGACATCAATGACGGAAAAGACTTCACAACGCCATAGCACTGTAGCTTATTTTCGTTTTCCTTCTTTGCCCCTCGCCCTTGTGACTATAAAAGGGGGAGGGGTGCAACGTACATGAAGATGACCGATCACCAAGTTTGTAACCCCTACTACAGACACCCCCGGCATAGGAACACGAGTACTCAGAACTGGACGTAGGGTATTACTCTCCGGAGGCCTGAACCAGTATAAAACCCTTGTGTCTCCCGTGTCGACCATCCGGATCCGACACACGATTCGATACAAATCTACTACCGGCGGTTGAGAACCTCGACAGTTGGCGCGCCAGGTAGGGGCGCATTGTGTGTCTCGCCGAACTTCACCAGCGATCTAGATGGAGGGTCGCGGGGTCTCGCTGACTCCCGGCACGATCGTGCATTTTGGCTCCCTCGGCTTCGTCTTCACCGGGCCGGCGGAGTCCGTCATCGGGAGGACTTTCTCCCGACCCGCGCGTCCCACCGCCTCGACGGCGGCGGCAGCGCGAGTAGCCTTCGTCCGTGGTTTCACAGACGAATCGATCATGGCCCTGCTGGGGCCAAATCCGACGCAGGAGCGCTTCAGGCTCGCTTCTTTCCACCTCACCGACCTCGCCTTCCAGGCCAGTCGGTCCGAGCTGCTGACCTGGGGGGAATTCGTGGAGCGGTACGAAGCTCTGTACCCCCGCGGATAGCCAGGCCTCTCGGACGACCCGGTGACGGCCTACGTGAACGAGCTCCGGGCTTCGTACGTTGCCCCTGGCTCCGCGGCCCCGTGACGGGGGCCACCTGCCCCTCCACCAGACTTCACGCGAGAGTGCAACGTCCTGGAGGCCCGCACCGCCACCAGCTCGACGGATGGCGAGGAGAACCCTCGTCACCGCAACGGGGACGCCCAGCGTCGGGCGCGCCTCGACGAGATCGCCGAGGCCCAGCGCCAGCTCGACGAAGAGCTGGCAAACCTTCACCAAGAGCTCGGCGTGGAGGACGAGCCCCAACAAAGCTGCTGGTGCGAGCAGCACCGCGAGCAGGAGGCAGAACAGCCGGTACCGCAAGCTCGTGCACGGGCGCGTGATGTGAACTGGCGCATCAACGAGGATGCCGCCGTCGACGATGACGGCACGCCGCGCTTCAGGCGCGCATCACAGAACCTTGCGGCAGCAGCCATGCTCTTGCGTGGTTGCCCCGAGCCGGCCACACCTGAGGAGAAGAGGGTTCGACAGCAGCTCAAGACCCTTCTCGAGACGGCGGCTGCACAGCAGGTCGAGAGCTCTGCATCACGCGCGCGGGAGGCGCGAGGTGCGCCGTCCGTGCGACGCCAAGATCGATCCCCCTCAAGACACCGAGCTGCTGGTGAACCATCAGTCAAGTCGCGACTGGGGCACAACCGCGACACTCGCGACACGCTCGAGGCTCGTCGCCGGGCTGCGGGTGACGACGGCCACGACTACGGCTACGGCAGCAATGATGACGGCCGTGACAAGCGCGACAGGCACCGCTCACACCGGCGTCATAGCCAGAGGCGAGGAGGACACTACGACAGCGACGAGGACCGTGATCGAAGCTGGTCGCCCGACCCGAAGGGCCCGCGCGCTTTCGGTCGGAAGGTGCAAGATGCCAAGTTCCCCTCACGTTTCCGAGCTCTGACAGTGATACCAAGATACGATGGAGAGACCAACCCAAGCGTGTGGTTGGAGGACTACAGGCTCGCGTGTCGGGCAGGCGGGGCGACAGACGACCTGTTCATCATCAAGAACTTGCCGCTCCACCTCGCTGACTCTGCGCGGACCTGGCTCGAGCACCTGCCGCGTGGCAGGATCAACAGCTGGAAAGACCTACGGGAGACGTTCATCGGCAACTTCCAGGGCACGTACGCTCGGCCCGGCAAGCAGTGGGAGCTGCATAACTGCAAGCAGCAGCCTGGGGACAGCCTGCGCGACTACATCAGGCGTTTCTCGAGGCGTTGCACTGAGCTTCCCACCGCGACGGACAACGACGCCATCTCGGCGTTCCAAAATGGCACCACCTGCACCACCCTCATCCACCGGCTAGGGCGGAGGACCCCGACGACAACTCGGGAGCTTCTGGACATCGCGACCAACCACGCCGACGGGGAGGAGGCGGTAGCTGCAACATTGATTCCCCCTCCGGGTAAGGGGAAGCAAGTCGTTGACGCCGGTGAGGGGCCCTCCACGCGGTCCAAGAAGAAGAAGAAGGGCGACAAACGAGGCCGTGATGACAACACTGTTGCAGCAATCGAGCGCAAGGCAACTCGCCCCAAGAACAATCAGAACGGCCTTCTAAGGGGTCATTTTGAGAGGCTCTTGGAGGCGCCATGCACCCACCACGAGACGCCCATCAAGCACGCACTCAAGGACTGCCGGTTGATGAAGAACTATTTCAACAGCACGCTCAAGCCCAAGACGACGGACACCCCGAAGAAGGATGCGCCACCCCTCCCCGACAACGACGACGATGACGAGGAGGTGGTCTTCCCCCGAGAAGATGGCGCGGTCCACATGATCTTTGGCGGGGCACCAGCACGACCATCGAGGCGCAAGGAGAAGCTAATCCGGCGCGAGGTGTACAACACCGAGCCTGCGACGCCGTCGTACCTCAAGTGGTCGGAGACTCCGATCACCTTCGACCGAGCGGACCACCCCGACCACGTACCGCAGCCAGGATGCTACCCCCTCGTGGTGGCTCCATTGATCGGGACGAAGCGGGTCCACAAGGTGCTGATGGATGGCGGGAGCGGGCTCAACATCCTGTATGCAATGACGCTCGACAGCATGGGCATCTTGCGGTCCCGACTGCGCCCATCGCCAACTCCTTTCCAAGGGGTCATCCCCGGGAAAGATGTGCTCCCGTTAGGGCAGATCGATCTGCCCATCACGTTCGGGACGTCGCGGAACTTCCGCACAGAAACCCTCACCTTCGAAGTGGTGGGGTTCTCGGGGACGTACCATGCCATCCTCGGGAGGCCGGCCTACGCGAAGTTTATGGCCGTGCCCAACTACACGTATCTCAAGTTGAAGATCCCCGGTCCGAAGGGGGTCATCACAGAGGGGACTACGTTCTAGTACGCATACGAATGCGATACTGAGTGCTTTCAATTCGCCGAAACGCTCATCCGGTCCGAGAAGCTCCACGCCGAGCCTCCCTCCGAGGACCAAGACATCCCCGAGTCATCCAAGCGAGCGGCCTGCTCTTTCGATCCCGCCAAGGATGTGAAGGATGTGGCTGTCACCGATGATGGCCGCACGCTCCGTATTGGGACGGCGCTCGATCCTAAATAGGAAAGCGCGCTCGTCGACTTCCTCAAAGCGAACCTCGATGTGTTCGCATGGAAACCCTCCGACATGAAGGGAATCCCGAGAGAAGTTGCCGAGCACAAACTCAACATCAAGCCGGGATCGAAACCGGTCAAGCAGCGCCTGCGCCGCTTCAACGACGACAAGTGCAAGGCCATAGGCGAGGAGATCAAGAAGCTCCTTAGTGCAGGGTTCATCCAAGAAGTATTCCACCCCGAGTGGTTAGCTAACCCTGTACTTGTAAAGAAGAAGAACAAGAAATGGAGGATGTGTGTTGACTACATGAGCCTTAACAAGGCATGTCCCAAGGATCCGTTTCCTTTGCCTCGCATAGATCAGGTAGTCGATTCAACGACAGGGTGCGAAACCCTGTGTTTTCTCAATGCGTACTCCGGGTACCACCAGATCGCGATGTGCATAGCGGACCAACTCGCAACGTCCTTCATCACTCCCTTTGGCGCTTATTGTTACAACTCGATGCCGTTCGGGCTCAAGAATGCGGGCGCTACATTTCAAAGATGCATGTGACGCGTTTTCGGTGATCTCATAGGACGAATAATCGAGGCATACGTCGATGACATCGTGGTCAAGTCAAAGAAGACGGGTGATCTGATCCTCGATCTTACGGAAGTATTCGCGAAGCTGAGAGAACACGGGGTGAAGCTAAACCCCGAGAAATGCGTTTTCGGGGTTCCAAGGGGCATGCTCCTAGGCTTTGTCGTGTCCGAACGCGGCATTGAAGCTAATCCCGAGAAGATCTCAGCCATCACAAACATGGGGCCGGTCCAGAACCTGAAGGGCGTGCAGCGCGTCACAGGTTGCCTCGCAGCTCTTAGTCGGTTCATTGCCCGACTCGGAGAGCGTAGCCTGCCACTGTACCGCCTAATGAAGAAGTCCGACCACTTTACGTTGACGCCTGAAGCTCAGGAAGCCCTCGATAAACTCAAGAATCTCTTGAAGAGTCCACCAGTACTCACGACACCCATGCCAGAAGAGTCGATGCTCTTGTACGTGGCTGCAACGACGCAGGTCGTGAGCGCTGCTCTGGTTGTTGAAAGAGAAGAGCCTGGGAAGTCACTTAAGGTGCAGCGGCCTGTTTATTTCATAAGCGAGGTTCTCTCCGACTCAAAGACCCGCTACTCTCAGATCCAGAAGCTCATATACGCTGTCTTGATCACCAAACACAAGCTCCGGCATTACTTCGACCAGCACCCATCACAGTGGTGTCCAAGTACCCCCTCGGGGAGGTGATCCAGAATCCCGAGGCGGAGGGGAGGATAGCTAAGTGGGCCCTCGAGCTCATGGGGCACAACGTGACTTATGCGTCGCGCGGTGCAATTAAGTCACAGGTGTTGGTGGATTTCGTCGCTGAATGGACGGAGATTCAGACTCCTCCGGCACCAATCGAGCACGAGACATGGACAATGTATTTTGACGGCTCAGTCATGAAGGAAGGGGCAGGGGCAGGCCTTGTCTTCATCTCGCGCTCTGGGCGTGCGTATGGAGTACATGGTCCGACTGCATTTTCCCGCCTCCAACAACGTGGCTGAATATGAAGCGCTCGTCAACGGCCTTCGGATCGCGGTAGAGCTCGGAATCCGCCGCCTCGAGATCCGTGGGGACTCTGAGCTTGTCGTAGACCAAGTGATGAAGGAGAAGAACTGTGTCGACCCCAAGATGGCAGCCTATTGTCAAACTGTGCGTCAACTAGAAGACAAGTTCCATGGGCTCGAGCTCCATCATGTGCTACGCGACAACAACAAAGCTGCGAACATCCTCGCCAAGGCAGCGTCAAGCCGCAAGCCCGTGCCGCATGGAGTGTTCGCTAGCAATCAGCACGCGCCATCCGTCTGAATAGATGGAGAGCAACAACCAGAGCCGGGGGTGCCAGAAGTCATGGAGATTGACCAATAGCCAAACTTAGAAGATCCAGACTGGCGTTTCCCAATCCTCGAATGGCTGGTCGAGGGGAGGTTGCCCTCAGATCAAACGGAGGCACGTCTCATCTCACGACGAGCCAAGTCTTATGTCCTTATCGACGGCGAGCTCCACAAGCGGGGCACAGCAGATATACTCATGCGCTGCATTCAGAGAGATCAAGGGCGAGACCTGCTTCAGGAAATTCACGCTGGCACGTGTGGAGACCACGCCGTCGCCAGAACCTTAGTCGGAAAGGTGTTCCGACATGGTTTCTACTGGCCCACGGCGCTAACAAACGCCAAAGATATCGTACGACGATGTGCGGGTTGCCAGTTCTACGCTCGACAGACTCATCTCCCGGTGCAAGCACTTCAAAACATTCCCATCACGTGGCCGTTTGCAGTATGGGGGCTGGACATAGTCAGACCGTTCAAGCAAGCGCCCGGGGGCTTCACGCATCTGCTCGTTGCCGTCAATATGTTTTCAAAGTGGATTGAAGCTCGACCCGTGGCCAAGATTCGTTCCGAGGAAGCCGTGGCGTTCTTCACCGACATCATCTACCGCTTCGGGATCCCGAACTCGATCATCACCGACAACGGCACACAGTTCACGGGAAAGAAGTTCCTCAAGTTCTGCGACGACAACAACATTCGCGTGGACTGGACTGCTATGGCGCACCCAAGGGCCAACGGGCAGGCTGAGAGGGCCAACGGAATGATCCTACAAGGATTAAAGCCCTGAATCTTCAGGCGACTCGAGAAGTTCCGAGTCGGTCCACTGGTGCAACACCATTCATCATGGTGCACGGGTCAGAAGCGGTTCTCCCGACGGATATTGACTACGGCAGTCCAAGAGTCTGGGCGTACACCGAAGAAGGGAACCAAGTCGCGCTCGAAGATGCGATCGACCAACTCGATGAAGCTCGCGACGTGGCGCTCCTACATTCAGCCCGGTACCAGCAAGCCTTACGACGCTACCACGAGCGCAACGTCCACGAGCGGCAATTTCAAGTTGGAGACCTGGTACTCCGACGTGTCATGAGCAACAAGGACAGACTCAAGCTCGCGCCCCCATGGGAGGGGCCGTACATCGTCGACCAGGTGCTCCGACCAGGAACTTTCAAGCTTCGGCACGATGATGGAACGATCATCGCCAACGCATGGAACATAGAACATCTACGACGTTTTTACCCTTGAGTAACGTTCTTTGTTTCAGCTTATGATCAATGAATAATGCCATGTGTCTTTGTTCTCGTTTCATAAGCTTCTTGATATACTTGTGTTGCCATCTTTCATATGTTTCAACGCTATCTAAAGGCTGAGTGGCAAGTGTCCTTGCGCCCATGCAAAAACACCTACCGCTCAGGGACTACTCGGGGCACGATGCCCCCTTTTTCGTTTTTCGATTTTTCAAAACAAAAACTCGCCGACAACTTTGTCGCGACCAATCCCACGAGCGAACGGTTCTTTTTGGCGGAACACCTTTTACTTCGCGAGGGGAAAGGATGTTGATCTGTGAGCGTTTCGATGTTGTCGCTTGTCCAAGTCTTTTGGCACTCACACCCCCGTGGCTACGGTACAAAAACTTGCAGGCACAGCTCGTACCTACGGATCGATGTCCGACTACTTTCAGGAGGAACATGGGTAACCGCTCGGGCTCTGGCTCAAAACGTTTTTACGAAAAGCACGCGAGTCATTTCCTGAGCGTTTCTAAGTACTCGGGGGCTACGAATGCATGGCGTCACTTCGTGGATCAGGTCGAGCTTTCCGACTCTTACGCCCCTGTGGCTCTAGAGAAAAGTTCGATCGGCTTGAGCATCTAAGTGCCGCCATTCCGTTCTACAGTCATCCGCAGGAACTCGGGGAATGCTTCAGGAGGCGACGGTTTCAAAACAAAATAAAAAGTTGTTCAACACGGCACGAATACAAGTTTTGATTAACTGTCATACAACTTGATACATCTAATGCGAAGGCCTAGAGCCGTCTTCTGGTGTGTCTTTTGGGATCAGCTCCAGGTCCTTCATCGCGGTGTCGGCCATGGCGCGGGCAGGGGTGGCGCAATCCTCTTCGATCTTGTCGAGCTCCTCGCTCGAGTAGCCGGGGGCCCAACCACCACTCAGTGCCTTAAAATCCAGCCCCTGGTAGTGCGAGCTGAACATGGAGAGGACCCGGTGCACCACCTGCCGAGAGGTCGACAGCTCTTTCTCCTTGACGAAGCCCGGTAGAAGATTGAGCCGGTTGCTAAGCAATGAGGAGGCATTTGCACTGGCGGGACGCCGCTCTCCGTCAAGATCATGTCAATATGATGTCCAAGCTTGGTGCGGTCCAGTATGTTCTTTTTGAGCGCCTCCTCCATCTCGTGCTGGGCCTTCCGAGAATCCTCCAGCTCGGCTTTGACCTCTGGGAACAGAGAACGAGTCAGCATTGAGCCAAGGGAGACAAAAGCATGAGTAAGAAGGGGCCAAGATAAGAAGAATGTACTCGAGAGCTGGTCTGCCAAATTCTTGGCCGTCTCAGACATCTCGTGGATTTTGAGCTCCGCGGCCACGACCTCTTGAGCCTTCTCTGCCAGCTTGGCCGCCTGTGCAGTACGAGCTATGCAGATCCCTGTGAAAACCAAAAAGTGAAGTAGCCTCTGCAGTGATTAACGCAGGGAAGAAAACATCATGAAAGTCGAAGAACGCGAAGATACTCACCCTAGATCTCTCGCGCCATCTGGCTGTTCTCCTCACGGAGCCGTATCCCCTCATCGGTGACCTCCTGCAGCTTGGTGGAGAGGTTGCAAACCTGATTGTTCGCCATCTTCAGGTCTGCCTCCTGGTCCGCCAGGTCTTGTTGCAGGTCGGCCACCTTCTTCTCAAGCGTCGCCTTCTCTTCGGCGGCGGTCCGGGACGCGGCCTCGGTAGCAGCAGCAGTGGCAGCTGCATTCCGAGCTGTGTCGGCGACTGTGGCGGCTGCAGTTCGCAGTTCCGCGGTGGTGGCCTCCACCTGGGCCAGCTTGGCCTCGAGGGCGGCCTTCTCCGATGCGGCGGCATCCGCGGCAGACCGCGCGGCGACTGCGCGGTCCTCCGCTGACTTTGCCGCAGCTTCAAGAGCGGTCCTCGCCGACACCTCGCTCGCCACCGCTCCTACAGCCGCCAGTCGGGCAGCGGCCAGCTGCATCTCCAGCAGGGCCTTCTCGGCCTGGAGCTCCTCGATGGTGTGCGTCTTCTTGGCGCTGCAGCTGGCGAGCACCTGGGTCGAGAAGAAGGTCAACCACAGCAACAACTCGGAAATCGAAACACACAGAATCAAGGATTGGGCTCGGCCAACTTACCGACGAAGCCGGGACGACAAGCTCGTTGATCGCCTACTCCGCCCACCGCAGACCCCACACGAAGCGGCGGCGTGCCGTGCCTTCTTCATCTTCGCCGTCGTGCGCCTCGGCATCCTGGGCTCCGGCCCACGTGGCGCGCCTGAGGCCCAGGCCATGTCCACTTCCCTCGGGGACTGAGGAGGAACGAGCACCCGAGCTCTCGCCAACTTCTCGGACGGAGGTTGGAGAAGCGCGGCCCGTCACGTTCTCGAGGGAAGTAGGCGCCTGCGCACCGGGAAGAGGCGAGTCCGCAATCTCGACCACCTCCGCGACGACAGCAGCGGGCTGGCGCGGCGGCTCTGGCAGCGCGATGGAGTCCGGCGCCACTTCTGCCGTCTGGGTTCTGGACGCCTCAGGGCTCGCCGTGACCTCCTCGACTGTCGCGTCCTCCTCAACCGCCACGACGACCTCCGCGGCGGGCGGCACGGGCGCCTCAGCTGCCAACTCCTCCGGCGCCAGCAAGCACTGCTCCAGCTCAGCCGCATAGGCGGCTGCGTCAGCACCTGGGAGGATTGGTCCCCCATATCTGTGGCCTCCGGGAGCCGCGGGGACGACGAGGGTGCCGCCACTTCCACAGTCTCGCCGTCGTCGGCGCCCGATGCCGGGAGCCGGTCCGCCTCTAGAGCCACCTGCGCGACGGCGCCCTGATCAACGACAGGCGCCGCCGGGGGCTCAGATCGCTCGGGGGCTGCTTGCCCCCCGACCACACCTACATCCCCCGACGACGGTGGGGGCGCCGCCACATCACGAGTCTCCGGCGCCACCGCTGTCGGCTCGGGGGCAGTCTCCGGCGCAGACGGAGGGGTTGAAGAGCGGGGAGCGGACGAGGGAGTGCGCACGCTCAGAGCCACGCGCTTTCGCAGCGCAAGGCTAAGCGCACCAACGTTGGAGCAGCTGACACAAAAAGAGCAAATCAACAAGGTGAACGAAAAATCGAAGAATAAGACAACGCGACAGCACGAGACAACACTTACATGGAGGAAGTGATGCAGACCCGCTTAACAGGCCTGGAGGCGGCACCCGACGACTCGGGGGCTGGCCTCTTGCCCCCCGGCTGAACGTAGGGCGGGTTCCGACTGTCACCCTGGGCGAGAGGGACCTGCACGGTTGGGGCGCCGCCGCCACGGATGATCAACGACTGAAGACGCCGTGGGGCAGCATCCGCACTCACCCCGTGCGGCGCGATTGGAGCAGGCACTGGCGACGTCGATCTCGCCTTAGGGGGCGACCGCCTTCTCGGGGAGAGCGACCCCCGCCGCGACGAGTCACCAGAGGGACGGCGAGCGGACGAGCTGCGGTCCCCCGAACGCCTGCGCGAGTCGTCTCGCGCGGCGACCTCCTCCTCTCCCTCCGCTGCTCCTGGCTGCTGGGGCCCGGCCGGGAGTGGGTCACCCCCCGATCCTCCTGGTCTGGACGTGGAGGCGGGTGCGAGCTGGAGCTCGTTCCCTGTTCTTGGGCAGCGGGCTTCGGCCGCTGCCTCGAGCTGGACCCCACGGCCTACCGCTGGGAAGGGGGTGACGGAGACGACAGCGCGTTCCAGTCGACGCTGGCGCCACCATCATCACCGGACCAGGGCGGCGACGACGAAGGGTCCTCATCCGAGGAGACAGTGCCCTCTCTCATCTTCCTGCGCTTAGTGCAGCGGTCGTTCCGCTCGCGCTTCACGATCTCCTTGTCTTTTGAGCTGGACCTTACGGGCGGCCCTCCTCCTATCAGCGGTTGCCTGGGCGCGATTCGGTATCGCGTCCTCAGGAAGAGGCGGCTTCACGGGGAGAGGGGCCGCAGACCTCAACTGAAAGCAAGGAAGAAGACGAGAATCAACACAAAGACTGCGAAATAGTCGGAGCGTTAATCAGAGGAAAGATGGACTTACATAATTCTTAGTCCCCTCGTGGGGGAGCATGGGTAGAACTTGGGGCGACAGCCACGAGTAGCTGGCCTTCCCAATTGCCTGCCCCACGCGACGCTGGATATCATCCAACGTAGGGAGCCGGGGCACAGACACGGTCCCGACGAAGGGAGCGCGGTCCGGCGTCATCTGGCAGATGCGCAGGCGGCGCCGCTGGAGCGGGATGACCCCCAGCGTGTGGTACTGGCCAATGACAGTCGCCAGGTCGACCCTGGCGTTGCGCAGCTTGGCCAGCACCAGAAAGCAATCCCCGAGCAACCTCTCCACCTCCGTCTCTGGGGGCCCATAGCTCCAGTTCGCCGGCGCCTCGGCGATTGAGTAGCCGGTATACTTCGGCAGCGGATACTCGGGGTAGTCTTTGAGATAGTACCACCCCTTGTGCCAGCCGCTGTTGGAGCTCGTCAGCATGCCGGAGATGTACTCCTCGCCCCTCTTCGTCTTCATCCGAAGATTGGCGCATCCAAGGGTGCCCAGGATCGACTTGTCCTTCAGGCACACGAACTTGAAGAAGTACCGGAAGAGGTGTCAATGGGCGCCCACTCCCAAGTACCCCTCGCACAGTGCCTCGAACGCCGCCATTTGTTGGATGCTATTGGGTTGAGGTGGTGGAGTTGCAGCCGGTACTCGGAGAGGACGGCGCGGATGAACCGGCCGGCCGGAATGGTGAAGCCCCGCTCGTGGAATGTCACGAACGAGACGACATAGCCCTCCGGCGGGTGCGGCACCGACTCGCTGCCCGGAACCTTCCACTCCTCAGCGGCAGTGAGGACCGGCAGCTGACCGGCGGCGACAAGCCGCTGGAGGATCGAGCGGGAGACGTTGGAGCGCGTCCAGTTCGACATGGCGCTTGTCGAGCTCGAGGGCGAGAAGAAGGACGAAGCAGCGGTGGCGGTGGCACAAGGGTTAGGAGCAGATGAGCGAGCGGCACTGACAAGAGCAAGGAATCAGGGAAAAAGTACGGAGCTCAACCGGCACGCGGTTTATAAGGGGCAAATGTGGCCGCCGGCATTTAATGCCGGCTCCACCACGCTGTAAAACCGCCCGTTTGGTGGGCGCATCCCCCGAGGCAACAGAGGCACGCCCGCGTGACGGTTCGATACCGGGTGGGCCCGTGGGTCTGAATCAGCCACGCGTCGTCCCCTCCAGCCGTCACCATCGCCGTGTCAGCCACGACCGGCGGAATGGACACAGCTACCGATGCAGCCACAACCGCCATCACCAGAGATTTCGAAGCAACAACATTTCAAAATTCAAAACCCCATAAACGAGTCTACAACTCATTCATGGGCTCGGGGGCTACATCCGGCGGATGCGCTCGCGCGCACCCACCGACTAGATCAAGAAACAACAACTACAATATTTCCCCGACGCAGAGCCTGCGAGCGAGTCCTTGACTCCCACCACAGGCTCGGGGGCTACTGACGAGGGCCTGGATTAGGGCCCCCTAAGCAACAAGATAATTACCTCGAAGATGGAGTCCTCTGACACCATTGACAATGTGAAGGCTAAGATCTAGGACAGGGAGGGATGCAGATCTTCGTCAAGACCCTCGCTGACAAGACTTTCCTACTTCCGAGTATCTTCCGCCTCGCACGAGTTCGCCTCGGCTCCGAGTACCCTCCGCTTCGCACGAGTACTCTCCGCCTCGCACGAGAAAGCGTGGTCTCTGAGTACACGCCGCCTCGCCTCCGACTACTCATTCGCATGAGTAATCTCCGTCTCCGACTAAGGTGGAGTCCCCACGGAGGGGCCGGAGCGTGGGGCAGGGGCCCCACACGAACATGGCGCCGCCCCCGCCCCCCAAGCTTCTCCGCGACGACACGCGTGACACCGTTCTCCACGCCATGCAAAGACCACAGCTGGCGCGACGGGAAGACGGCAGGGTCTGGCAGGGGCTGTAATGGCGCACAGTACACCCCCACAACCTCTGACATGCCGTCACATCCAACGCCAGCTGCACGCCACCCCGTCAGAACAGGCACTCGATTACCATCTACCAGTTCTTAGGCCATAACGTGGCGAGCCTAAAACGTACTCAAGAGGGCTGAGTCACTATGCGAGCTACTCGGAGGAGGTGCCAAGTGCCGAGAACGAACAGTGGCGACAGCACACGCGGCGGCCTCCGACGACATCACAGCTCAGCGCCCTCCCACTACGTCTGACGGACATCAATGACGGAAAAGACTTCACAACGCCATAGCACTGTAGCTTATTTTCGTTTTCCTTCTTTGCCCCTCGCCCTTGTGACTATAAAAGGGGGAGGGGTGCAACGTACATGAAGATGACCGATCACCAAGTTTGTAACCCCTACTACAGACACCCCCGGCATAGGAACACGAGTACTCAGAACTGGACGTAGGGTATTACTCTCCGGAGGCCCGAACCAGTATGAAACCCTTGTGTCTCCCGTGTCGACCATCCGGATCCGACACACGATTCGATACAAATCTACTACCGGCGGTTGAGAACCCCGACACGCCCCCTCTTCCACCCCCGCCGGCCGAGCTCCTCCACCCCGCCGTGCCCGCCGAGTTCCTCCACCCCGCCGTGCCCGTCGGGCTCCTCCACCGCGGCGGCGGACGAAGGGCGCGTGCTCCATGGCCACCGGCGAGGCGCGAGCTACTACCTCGGCCCCCGCCGGCCGTCTACTCCACCCCCTGCACCTCATCAATCTCGCCGGAAGACTGCTCCCTCGATCTGCCGGGTCAACGCCCCGCCTCCGCCATCTCCTCGAGGAAGCCGCCCTGGCTACAGATCCGATGGAGATCGAGATCCGGCACGACGAGCAGCGTGCGGCTGGAGGAGGACGCCGCCGCGGCACAGGCGGGGACGACGAGGAGGCCGCGGCCCGTAGGAGGCCCGCCGCTCCAGGGTGCTGTCGCGCAGGGCGTCGTAGAGGGACTCCGCCGGATCTCGCCCGTCTCGTCTCTTCCTCATCTCCGGCGGTGAGGTCGGTGCACGGGCGGGCGACTCGATTCGGATCTTCCCCCGTCGGTCGCGTGCGCGCTCGTGCAGGGCGGGGGGCTGCTCCGTGGCGAGGTCGAGGTAGCCGCGGAGCTTGAAGTCGTCGTCTCCTCCGCCCCGGCCACTTCCTCCCGCTCGGCGCGGCGCAGCCCTCGCGGTGGCTCCCCTCGGCGCGGCGCGTCGCAGCCCTCTCGGCGCGGCAGATTCCCAGGGCGCGCGGGAGGCAACCGCCGAGCAGGATGCGCAAGGGGATCCGGCGAGCTGCTGGAGTGCTCTAGCTTTTGAGTGTGTTGTTTCTTCTCTTTCCTTCTCTCAAAAAGAGATTTTGCAGATGGGGATGCAGAGCACTGCTGAAGATAGTCTTACCCTGTAATCTAAAAAAAAAAGATAGTCTTACCCTGGTGCGGAGATTTTTACCCTAAAAGCAATATAGCGCTCCCTGTTTGCCGGTGCGGATAGCCTAAACACGTCGGGCAACCGTATTTTAATTTTTGGTGATACACAAAAGATCTTTTTTTAGCTAGGATCCCTAATACACAAGGTGTAGTATCTAAACTCTATTTTTTTTTCTGGTTGATGCGGGTGATGAAAAGTCGGTGCACGCAAACACCGGCGCTGCCGCCGCCTGTCGCGCTCGCGTGGCGACTGCCAAATCTTGGACGATTCCCCGGCGCGCATCCTCGCGCGCTGCCCACGCCGCCGAAGCGGGCCCCGCGTGCTCCCCCCACCTGTCAACACCGGCACCGGCCACCTCACCCGACCCGTTCGGTCAATGACAGCTGACCCCACTGCACCGCCGGCCCCGCGCGTCATACGGGAGTTGGGCGGGAGGGAAGTTTGTTTGGTTTGGCCCAGGGGCAGAGTAGCAGCAGCAGGTGAGCAGATCCAGGCTCCAGCGTCGTCGCGAGCAAGCTGCTGGGCTCGCTGCCGAGCTGCTGAGCTGAGGCGGGGTAGCAGTAGCATCGCGCAGCGCAAGGCAGGCACCCCTCCCTCGCAAGTCACGCACAGGAGAGGAGACGAGACGAGGGAGATACTCCCAGGACCTCGCGCGTCCTCGCCCAGGCCACCACCAACTCCCGCCGCCCGCGCCGCGGCGCTTCATTCCTTGCCAGCGGCCCACGCAAATCCCAAATCCCAAACCCCGCGCCGATGGCCACCAGCCGCCCCCAGCTGCCCGGACCCAGCCGCTCTTATACGCCGCCCCGGCAGCCGCACCAGCGGCTCGCTGCTTAATCCGTTCGCGTTGCGTGCTCCCGGCTGATTCTTCGCGCGCTCGTGCGTGCGTCTTGGGGGAGGGGAGTCGGCTGGCTGGCTGGCGGCCGCGGGACTGGCCGACTGGGCACTGCGGCCTCGGGGGCGGCGGAGATGCTGGGGTCCGGGCTGAATCTGGTGACCACGGTGATCGGCTTCGGGATGAGCGCCACCTTCATCGTCTTCGTCTGCGCGCGACTCATCTGCGGCCGCGCCGCGCGGGCCGAAGCCGACGCCGCCGACGCGGCCGCGGTCGCCGCGGCGAGGGCGCTGGCGCACCCGCCCGCGCCCTTCGACTTCGACGTCGAGTTCCGCAACGTCGCGGATCTCGACCGCACGGTGAGCGCCCCATCTTCGAAACTCCGCTAGCACTAGCGTGCGTACCATTACATGCTTACGTTTGTGAAGCATTGAAGCACCTTTGGGATCGCTTGATGATCCCAAGCCATGCTCGGGGCCGCCCAGCTCGGGGAAATGCTCCTCTGTTTCATTCAATTTTACACGCTACAACACAGTTCAACCTTATCATTCACATTGTTATGTTATATCTGTCATGTTTATATGATGGCCCATAAAGTAAATAGTTCAGTAAAGTTAGACCCAACTAGCCGCAAATAGTTAGAGGCCACCACCGACCCACAACTGTATGAAAACGAACAAAAGGAAGTAACATGGGCAGGGACGTGTGATGAACTTGCCAGGCTAAAAGCTGTCGTGTGAGATGCAGCTCCTATTTGCTGCGCATAGTTCTCATACTACACCAGCTCTTCTATTCTTTTATAAACTCTCCGTGAAGTAGCAAGCTTGTTGACATGACAACATGTCATAGAAGTCCCGTTTTTGCAGAATATAAACACACTCTGTCTTGGCCGAATAATTCTGCACAAGATTGGCCGAATAATTCACAGGGTGTGTTTAGATCTAGATGAATTGGCGGAATTTGGGAAGAATTGGTGTAAATGCAGATGAATAGTGAGAGGTAATGTGAGGTGATGTGATAGATGATGGGATGTTTTTTGCAAACTTTTTGGGATCTAAACACACCCACAGCACACTGAGCAATGTGGTTATCATCATGGATGTCTTGGTTAGCTATTGTTATTTTAGTCACTCATGGTATTTCTCACCCTGAAAATTGAGAGGTGTCGTATACGGTCCTCCTTCCATATCCTCTGATTTGTCTGCCATGGACAATAGTATCAAGCATATTATTAATGTTTGTTGTGTCAATTAATAGGTTGGTAGGCATGTGTATCATCTGTCTCGATCATGGATATGATACATATAGAAAAGTGTTTTTTTAGTCTATTAGCGATAAGTTAGAATTTGGGGTCATATTGTGGCCAGCATTGAGTCCTATCAGACCTTTACAACTATGCTAACTTTCCAGTGGTGACTGAAAGTGGACAATGCAAAGGATTTGTCTTTTGCAAAGCTAAGCATGCACATTACTTTTCTATGTGCCTATTTCAAAATACTTCTCAGTATTCTATGCTTTCTTTCATTTCCAATTGCATAGGTGTGGTTTTGCATAGCCCAACTGCGCTTTATTTATGCTTCTTTCTTTGCTACCAAAATACTGATAAAAAAATCATCATGCAAAGCTATGTATGACTGAGGAATACTTTAGTCGATGCATTAGCTTGAGTACTATGTCCAGCATACCATTTACCTGAAAAATGGAGATAAGTAGATAACTCTTTCAACTTTCATCTACGAAGATTGAGATCACTCTAAGATGTTCCTTATATTACTTGGGAATTTGTTGCACACACTTGGATTAAGTTGTTCTTACTTGGCTTGCTTAATTGTTTTGAAACAACAGTTGAAGATGACTAAACAATTACAGAGTTTACATTAATAAATGGATATTTAATTTTATGCATTATGTTTCCACTTTTTTTTAGAATCATTATGTTTCCGCGTTGTGATCCTCCCGTGTCAGTTTACTTACAGCTATCCAGAACAGGCTTTGTGTTAAAAAAATAACATTGTTTATATCATTTTGTTCAATAGATTGAGCGTTCCCGCAGTGGGTTGGATCCTTTTGCTGTTGCTGCAATTCCTACAATGAGTTATAGTTCTGAGGCCTTCCATTCAAAAGATGACGCCCAGTAAGCAAACAGTGCATAATCTAGTGTTAATTTACTTCCATGTTTGCAAATGTTCTGTCATTCCTTCAACCAAAATGTTCGTTCACAGAGGGTTAATGTTCACACGATATCTGTGTGTATACCGATCGGTTAAAATGGTGATAATTGGATTGTCAAAGCCTCCATAATTTTCAGTCTTTGTTATTGGGTGATTGTAAGTTCTGAAGCATAGCTGCAGTGGTTTGTCAACCTGAATTGAAAGATGCTCTGATTAAGTGAAGCACTTAAATGGACTAGATTTTTGGATTCATAAATAAATCATCTAATAGAGAACCATGTTGTCTAGAACAAGAATTAAATCTACCTGTTGTCTGTATTTTCTTTCTTGTAACTGTGGGAAGGTCTGGTAATTGAGCCCTAACATTCAATAATGACTATGCTTGGCATATAAGCAATCAAATGCATAACTGTGATTAAACAACCATCTTGATTATGTATATTTACAGGTACTATGTTCTGTTTTATGTGGAGACATTTATTATGACCTGTATTCATCAAATACCCTGGTGTTGTTTTTTGTTTGGAACGGCCATAGGTAGCACAGACAGTTGCCTGGTATATGTTTCTTTATGGCAAGCAGTTTGTTTCTTGCCCACTCGATATTGCATTGTCTGCAGTGCAGTTTTTTCTGTTATTGAAAAATGAAATATCTAAAATGAGACATGCTTATTAGATTAGACATATTCAGTTCAGGAAGTTAAGAGAGGAATGTTTCTGATAGAATTATATTACCACATTGCTTATTGTTGATGCCATTATGGCAATTGAATAGTTGCATAGATACATTTACGAGGTATGTTTACTTCTAACTGAAAAGAAAATAACATGCTCCTAATTTTCTTTTGACAGGTGCTCAATATGTTTAGGTGAATACAGAGAAAAAGAGATACTCCGTATAATGCCCACATGCCGACATAACTTCCATCTTGAATGTATAGACGTATGGTTACGGAAACAAACGACTTGCCCGATATGCAGGATCTCATTGAAGGACCAAGGTGGTGCAAAATCTGCTGCGTCGCCTCTCCGTGGCCTCCCTCAACTGTTGGGACACCCGGAGAGCTCTGCCAATAGATCGCCTCATTGGATACTTCCAATTCACCACGATCGTACTGGTGGCAGACAAAACAGTCCAACCTCGCAAGAGTCACTGGAGGTGATCATCGAAATCCAGCCACAAAGACATTGACGGCATGGAAATATGGATATACAGGGTGGAAATCAAGAGAAATTGGTGAGGCTATACTGTTGATGTCGAGCATCGAAAGGATCTTGCCGTTGCAGAACACATGCTCAGGCTCAGCCTGTTCGTCCTGCAGCACAGTAGTTGGGTACAGAATGAGAGCGCACTCATTTGTTTGGCCTGGTGTGTCTAGGCATTCTTTGTACATCTCGAGCTGTGTAGATTAGTAACTTTCCTTTCGCCACGGCTGTGCGTGGCGTTCTTTCTTCTTCTTTTTCGATGCTTTGTTGTTTGTATGTTGTAAAGAAATGGTATACTGATCAGATTCGGAGTTGCGAGAATATTTGCAGCTGCTCCGCCCGTCAATAAAATCGCCGATGCTCAAGGGAGCATTCGGCTCTTGAACCTGCACAAACTGCTGCTTCCTGCTTCCTGCTTCCCAGTTCCGATCACCATTGTTCTTTCTTGGCCCTGAGTATCTGCCTATTCTCTTTCATTTTCAGTGCGAAATTTAAAAATTCCCTCCTGTGCTGACTACTCGTTGTTCGCCTGTTCCCTCTTTTTTTTTCAGAGGTTTTTTCAGTACACAATACCAAAACTTTGGTAGTACGGTGGTATTGTCGGTTTTTTACTGTGGGTAAAATGGTAATTTGGTGAATGAATATTATTTGGAGAAAACATACCGCCGACGAGTACAATAAAAACATACCTTTCATATATCCAATTTCATATATTACAACAAAAATATTTTCCATTTCCAATAATACCTATATGCTACCAATACCACCTATGAATACCACCCGTACCACACAAAAAAACCGGTGGTACAGAATTAATCTCAACCGTCCGATCCTTACAAATAGATCCTTTCCTATTACATACGAGTCCTTTTAAAGTGGTGGTACAGGGTGATATTGTGTACCGAAAAAGTTTTTTTTCAGGCTGTGAGCGCGCGGCTGTCAAACTCCTGTACCAGCATCGGTGACGTTTCGTCAGCGACCGGGACACTTCGCGCTGCTCACTCGTTCCCCCATGTTTCTCTACTGTGAGTGGCTGTAATGACACGTCACCTCCCACGACCGGTTGTTGCGACACTTCACTGTCCCAGAGGCACAGCACAGTCCCGGCTCTGCCTGGCAGCGGTTCAGCGCTCGGCGTAAACCCTCGAAGGTGGAAAGATCCCAGGCCACGGATGTGAAATGAAATGAAAAGGGCACGAGTCGGGAGGCAGGTCGCAGGAGCTGCGTGGCTGGAGACGACGCTGCGCGGTGGATGTGCGCGCGCGTGCGTCAGATCAGTCGGCGTCCCACGGCGGCAGCCTTTGCAACCTGCCGCCGCCGCCGCGGAGCCGGAGCGCGAGGCAGCTGGAGGCCCGTGGAGGAGCTATCGGCGCATCACCTCGATCGCGCGCAGGGAGGGCGCGGCGCGCGGTCCCGTGTGCGCCCTCCAGCCTTCCACGCGGCTTGCTGCCTGCGTGCGTGCGCTTGACCGTGACGTCTCCCGGAAAGGGAGAGGTTTCCGGCCGACTTGTACCTCCGGTGTGCCGGCTGGATGCCACCCGGCCGGGCCGCCGGCGTTGTGCACCGGCGCCGGTTTCCTTGCGGTAGTGCTCATACATACAGGGGGGCTTTGCTAGGGAAACGGAACTGTGAACGGAGAGATACGATACGGGGGCAAGGTACTCACAAAGTCACGTGCCCCCAACTTTCGGTACGGAGAAAAATAAGCTCTGTGTACTCCATACCAGTGAAGAGAGAGAATCGACCAAAATTCAGGAGTACTACGGCTTCCGGTGGACACTGTTTAGTCGAGACGGGGAGTTTTATGCAGCTGCGGATTTGTTTTTGCCGCGGATGACGGCTGTTTCCTCTGCGGCGGCGACGGCGACCTGCTGATCACCCCCCAGATTCGACAGGCGACGCGCGTTCCCTCCCGATCGACGACGACCCCCAACCGACTCGCGTTCCAGGCAGCCACGGGCCGGCGCTGGCCCATCCAGTCCGCCAGGGCCCAGGGCGCACCCACCACGCACCACGCTCAAATTATAAAATTTGCGTCGAGCGATGGAACGGATAAGAAAAAGGCGTAATTTGCTGTTTTCCGCGAGCAAAAAAAGAAAAAAAAAAGCGGCCGCGGAGACGACGACGTGGACGCTCCGTGGCTTCTCGCTTTTAAAGACGCCGGTACGCGTCGGATCCTATACATGTATTGTCGCGTCGACCTGAATTTTCAGAGCTCGCGGGAACTATTTTATCCGCACGGCGTATAGTGTCCCTTGCTTTGCTTGTTCCGTCAGTCAGAGCAACCGGATCTGTTGTTATGGATCGAGCCGAATCATTGCATGGCTGTGAGGCTGTCCTCTTGCATACTGTAGTAGCATGTTAGTACCATATAAAGTATATAATAACCTGGTGGTTGTGGCCTGGGTTCTGCACGATTTTTGTATGTGCCGTAGGACTATCGTCTATTACTACCACCGCGTTTGCGCTGTTGGGCTATTTCAATTTGTTGTAGCGTAGCCGTCCTACTACTCGATCTCTCGATCTGATCCTCTCGCGGCCGGGTTGCATGCAAAGCATTCACAGAATCTCCTTCCAACTGGATTGTACTTAACACAGTAAGATGCTTGTCCGAGACATAAGTAGCTTTCAGATGGCCAAATATCAAGGGCATAAACCGTGCTAATGAATCCTCACGCTCTCGACAACTCGGACGCACCTCGCGCCGTACGCTCACGTGGTCAAAAAGGACGCAGCCAAAGCGTCGTCCGGACATGCTCCGCCAGTTGCAACGCAAACGCCGCTGGTACTACTACGCGCGCCCGCGCTACGTTATGTTAGCGTGGATTCCGCGGCGGGGGTCGGAGATCATTTGAGAAAGAAAATCAAGGGACCGGGGGGACGTTCGGTCGGTCGCGTGACACCCGCCGCAGTCGTCGTGGTGATGGTGGTGCTCTCGCCAACTGGCCGGACTCGCGCGGCCGCGGGCCGGGGAAAGGAAAAAAGGTCAGGTCGCCGATGGAGCAGGCCGGGAGGCATGGGGCAGGAGCCACTGGCCGTGACAAAAATAAAGCGCACCGACCGACCCGGTCGCTCACGACCACTTGCGTGCGGCCGAGTGGCGATCCCCGATGAGAGCTATACTACGTTTTCTTTGTACCAAAGGAAAACTGATTCCCGGCCAGTTTCCCACCGGCCAAGTCCACATACAACCTCCGATATCCGACGACGATCCCCCCCGTGTGCAGTGCATGCACGAGTCTCCATCGTCGTCGGACAAACTACTGTCGATCGGAGTATACGTCGTACAGTACGTGTTCTCGGGGCTTGGGGATGGGAACTGAAGAACGCGCGGCACGAGCTTATTCGCTAGCTGGCCTTCTTGGAATGGAAATGTGGCGGCAGGTCGGCGCATGCAGAGTACTCGTGCGGCCGGTAGGGAAAAAAAACTAGAGTCAAAGATACTACTTCATTCAGCCAAAGAAGGTATTCTTGGTCTCTTTGATTGCCACAGTCTGAGAATTTTTCTTTTGTTTTCTTTTAAAATAGAGCAAAAGCACTGTTATGCCAAAGATGAACAATTTATTATTGCTTTTTGGGTGAATAACATAGCCCTCACCCATAGGCTATTTTTTTTCATCAAAATAGTAGTGACTTGAACATCCTCACCCTGAATTACATTGGTAAGCCTTACCACAAAACAGTGATCTCGCATTTTCAGGAAGGCAAGGTACCCTATATCCGATCCCACGTCTAATTCAGAAAAATGGGGCTAAAACCCAAGCATAACAGTAGCTACCTAGCTAAATTAGGCATGAGCTAGGCAGCACTACACACAAGTGCAAAGGGTGGAAATATGGCCTTAATAACTACTATAGGTAGCAACACCATGCTCCCAGCATAAGAGCGAGGTTGCAACACCAATCCTGGCATAAGGCTCGTGCTATAGTTGCAACAATAATTGTGAATTTTGTGACTCAGCAAAATCTACAACCACATCAATCTACAACCACAACAGGAGGACAAGATAACCTGGACCTTGACGCCCAAGGGCAAATACACCACTTCATCGGCATACAAGGCACAATTCCACGATTATGCTGCCAATCCTGCGCTGGCGACTATCTGGAAGACCCGGGCACCTCCAAAATGCAAATTCTCCGCATGGCTCATCTTCCAGGACCGCGTCTGGACGTCGGACAGGCTAGTCCGAAGAAATTGGGACCACAGCCCTGTATGTCCGCTATGCAGAACCACCCCAGAGACGGCACTTCACCTTTTAGCTGAGTGTAGATACACACGTCGGGTCTGGACCCAAGTGGCCACATGGATAGGCTCACATGACCTTCTTCTCACAGAATGGACGCCCAGCACGTCAACAAGCGAATGGTGGCTAAACGTCACTTTGACTCCGGACACCCCTCGCAAAGGCTCGCGCTCGATGACACTCCTGGTCAGCTGGGAGATTTGGAAAGAGAGGAACAACCGTATTTTCGATCACAAAGAGTCTTCTGTGCCTTCTTATAAATAGGATCAATGTCTCGGCCTCGCTTTGGATAGCCGCGGGCGCCAAAGATCTAGCGATTTTTTTTTTGCGTGCGAGAGTAATCTCCTCACTTCGGACCGGCTAGCCGGCTTGTACTTTGTATATTTTTTTCTCCTCTATATCAATGAAATATGCACTATCTTGTGCTCGTTCGTTAAAAAAATATATTTTTGTGGTATCCATGATTTTATTCGTCGCATATATATATGCATACCTCTCCCTTAGGTTAAGAAGAAACACGTAGGAATAAAACATCTACCATGCATTCATCATCAAACATTTCATTTTGTTTCTTAAAGGACGCGCAAAACTCTGCCACGACTTTATTAAAAATAAAAAAGAGGGCTGATTTATTTAATTTTCGGGGTGAAAAACGTTCGTGAAAAGCACACAAATAATAACAACTTCACCAGGCCTCTCTTGCTCAATAGCCGACTAGCCAACAATTACCAGAACCACTCACCGTACCCTGCAGAGTCACTCATGCAACAACTTGCACAGCAACACGCAAAAACGGAAAAACAACAACAACTTGCACAGCACTCACACAGGAAAAGAAAAAAAGCTAATCCTAACACAACACAAGTATAGAGATTCAGTTCGCTTTATGGCGTACTCCAGCTTTTATGCGTAGTATTCTTAATTATATGTTTTCCCCCGTCGATCGAGCACCAACAACCCCAGCCAGGTTCATGCATGTGGCTGATCCGAATCAACAGAAACAGCAGCAGCGTCAGAGATATTTTGTCAAACCCCCTCTGTCTGAAATTAACAGGGCGCCGCTATCATCCCGAAACGCGCGCAAGCAAAGGCTAGCTACTACAGGTACAGGAGCTTTGCTCGTCCAACCAACCACACCTGCGTCCTGCGTGCGACCACGACGGCATCAGCCCTTCGGCGAACGAACGGAGCGCGGAGACAGATGGCCGCCGCGGGGAAAGGAGGCGGGCCCCACCTGGCAGGCAGCGCCGCAACCCCACAGCACCCGTCGTCAGTCCGTCAGCCACAGAACCTGCCCCCCACGTCCGGCCCGCGTATCTCTCGCGCGAGGAGGGAGGGAAGGGCCCCACCACCCCCCAAAAGGGAGAGAGAATTAGCGCCAATCACCTGTCCGCGGGGGGGGGCGCGCGAAAGCTAGGCTACTACCGCGCTTACGCCGTTTTAGAAAGGCGGACAGCGACGGCGCCATCTCGCTGTCGCGCCGGGGAAGAAGATGAGACGAAGCAGAGAGAGAGAGAGAGAGCTAAGCGAAGCTAGCTAGCGCGCTATAAGCAGCGGTTTTTATCCGGGTTGCGATTAAGTTAGGTGCGCTGCTGTCTCGTGCGCTTTGCTCCCCAGGCACCAGCTCAGCGCAAGCCATACAACGACACAACAACAACATGCGGCATCCCTCCGCGCTCGAATTACGCGTCTGCCGGCCGCCCTCAGCTCCGTCCCCATCGCGCGCCTCCGCCTCCGGTCTGTATGGCTTTGCTAGCTAGCTCTCCTCCCCGATCTTTTTCACCATGGCGACCCGCACGCTTCCTTCCCGCTTCTTTACCAACCCATATATACCCGCATCGCCCCCTCGTCCATCTCATGACACCTGCGCTCTCTCCTCAAGTTATATACAGGCGCATCACGCACACACACAAATCGAGACGCACACTTCATCATCATCGGTGATCATCAGTTGCTTGGGGAAGGGGGAGGCACAACACGCACACACACCTGCGTGCACCATATAGCAGATATAGGTAGGTGTGCATATAGGTGCACTGCAGCTGATCGAATTCGGCACATGTCAGTAGGTAATAACCAGATAGATGGTGGTCGTGCCCTAAGGGTTCATGGCTGAGCAGCAGCCGCCGCCGCCGCCTGCTTCCTCGTCGTCGTCATCGCCGCCGGCTCCTCGTCATTCTCCTTCCCCGACGGTGCAAGTGCAAGCGGGGCTGCCACCGAGCCACCACCACCAGGCTGCCTCGGGTTCGGGTCCCGCCTCGCCTCATTCTCCTTCTCCGGCGGTGGTGCGGCCGCAGGCCCATTCCACCAGCGACGCCACGGCGCCGGCGGCGATGATGATGGCAACAACAACAACAACCGCGACGAGCTCGGGGGAGCCGTCGCCGCGGTCGTCCGGGAAGCACGCCTTCTACCGCGGCATCCGGTGCAGGAGCGGCAAGTGGGTGTCGGAGATCCGGGAGCCCCGCAAGGCGCGCCGGATATGGCTCGGCACGTACCCGACCGCCGAGATGGCCGCCGCCGCCTACGACGTGGCGGCGCGCGCGCTCCGCGGGGCCGACGCCGTCCTCAACTTCCCCGGCGCGATCGCCTCGCGCCAGGCGCCGGCGTCCGCGTCCCCCGCCGACATACGCGCCGCGGCGGCGGCCGCCGCCGCCGCCGCGCAGCTTGAGCACCCGCACCCGCAGCAGGGTGGTGGCGAGGCTGCTGCCGCCGCCGCCGCTAATCATCCTCCTCCCGCCGCCGCACTACAGGACAGGCACCACTACCATGGCATGAGCAGCAGCGCTACGACGGCCGACGACGCGGCGGGCGGCTACGACACGCCGCAGCAGGGAATCTGCAGTGGCGAGTTCATGGACGAAGAGGCCATCTTCGAGATGCCACAGCTCCTGAGGAACATGGCGGCGGGGATGATGATGAGCCCGCCGAGGCTCAGCCCCGACTCCTCCGACGAGTCGCCCGACCCGTCGGAGGCCGGGGAGAGCCTCTGGAGCTACCATGACCCTTAGACTACTGCATTGCTCCATCAGTAGCACACACCTACTAGCCCATCAGGACTTGGCCTAGTGTTGTGGTAATAATACAAATTATAGTGAACTACTAGTACAACCTGTAGAGAGCCAGAATTAATTGTGGCAACAACAACAGGAGCAGGAGGTACACACATGGACCCCGGCCGGCCGGTGCAGCGCAGCGTCGTCATCTATATATATCTGCAGGTAATACAAGCCTAGTGTGACATGCATGCTCGATCGCTAGTAAGAGTACTAGTTAATTACCAGAGATCGAGCATCCATTTAAGTGCTACTAGTGTACTACCCTTTCAAATTTTCCAATTTTCTATTTCTCCACTTTATTCGCTACTCATTTTCCATTTTCTAGTTTCAAGTGATTCGGCAAGAAGCTAAGATTGAGCAAAGTCCAATTGTTGATGCAATTGGCGTATTTCTAGTTTTGGTGTAAGATCAAGAGCTAGCACATGTTTTTGATGTGCCAAGTGGATCGTAGACCCAAGAAAGAAATATTTGTGATATATGGTCCCATGGATAAGAAAATTGGTGTGTACATGCATGCATATGCTCCACTTACCTTTCAATACAGTGCTAAGTTTTAGTGCTGTTTAGTATATGCATATATTGGGGAAGTTGGCGGTTGAGATGATCAAAAGGGAAAGGAGTTAGGTGGCCAATCTCTCGGTTCGTTCTTGGCTTCTTGCTGTTTTTCACCGCGCTTACTATGTATAGTAGTTAGTAGTAGTTTGTTGTTTTATACTCCCTCCGCTCTACGAAAAGTGCAATCCTAGCCTTTGAAAAACAATCTCACAAAGAGTGCAATCTTAGAAAATAGATTTAGTTACCTTCCTAATTAAGCAATCAAATCTGATTTGCATGCCAAAACTTACTACAAATAGTTAAAAGATGAGAGTATTATAGTGTTTTCGTGACACCACTAATCTGTCCTAAAAAAACTAGAATTACATTTTTTTATGAGACGGAGGGAATACCCTGAAAAAATAGTAAGCACATGAATAAAAATATAATAGGGTCAAAAGTAATAATATTTCACTCCTGAACGACATTTCTGAAGACATTTTATAGCTGGCATGCATTCTTCGTTCCTACTCCCTCTGTTTCATAATAATTGTCATTTTGATTTTTTGGATATATTTTCTATTGTTATATATCTCGACATAAATATATATCTAAGTGCATAACAAAAATATGAATGTATCTAGAGAAGTTAAAATAACAAGTAATATGAAACGGAGGGAGTACATATATACTTCTTTCAAAAACATTAATTTTATCACATATGAATCTGTTTTCTTTGAACTATTAATCAACAGTTATTGTTGAGATCAACAGTGTCCCTATCATATCGATCCATGGTCGGAAACATTGCTTCCTATCGCTTTAATACCTTTTTTTTTATTGTTCTCCTAGTGGCCAAATGTCAGGCAGAACTATTATTGGGAGATACCACAGCAATGGCCTTCAGAATGGATAAAATATATTCCGATCACATCGAAATTTTAAATGAATCCTTCACCAGTTCCCTCCTCTTCTGGGCGAAACAGATGGTCACTTGATGACCTTTACCAATGTGGGGTTGTTTTATGATTGGATGACTGAATCATGTCTTTTTTTGTCAAGATCCCGCTTACATGCATGTGCCAATTAAGGTGCCTGATACATAACTAATGACTGGATCTGAAGTGTCAGATTTGAAGCATAGTAATTAGTGAGCTCCATACCCTTTGGTTCATTCCCTTGGTATCTTCAGTTTGCACCCTCAACTGACCAAAGTTGGTCATCACGATCCATAAACATCGGTGTGAACAGTGAAAGCCTATATATAAACAATAGTGTAATTAAGGTGGAAAGCAGGTAAAATTAAAGATCTATCCCGAGTCTCAAAAAAGGAGCAGCAAAGAACCAGTGCATGCTCTTGAGGACTCACAATTTAACTGTTGAGCAGCAGTAAGAAGTTTCTTTAGGAAAGGCCAAGGGCCAAAGACTCTGACACCATGTTTTGAGATAAGGTACAATAAGGTCGCAGATCCACAGTTTATCAGCTTAAACAGTGTGTTTACCCATTTGGTAATGATGGAAAACTGTCAGCTTCCTGGTGAAGATTGAGTGATTTGGACTGGTTCTTGAGTGTATGTGGGCCATGATTCTTCTGTTTGTGCACTGACACTGTTTCACGCGTGCATGCATACTTTCAGGGACCATATGTGTTGACATAGTACACTAGTACAATGGCACCCTTTTGCATTTTCAGATTTTTGCGAGCACCAGATGACAGAGGTTCGGTAGGTCTTGGTTGATTTTTCATCGTTGTCAGCTTCCGATTCCATCTCTCTGCATCAGGAATCACATAAGAAGAAAAGATCGTTAATGGAGCTTGAAATAAATCCACACACGATGTTTTTCAATATCATGTGATGCGAATTGATCTTTCAAAAAAAACAAGAAGAAGAAGAAGAAGAAGAAGAAGCGTGATGCAAAAGGTCAGCCACAATCGTGGTGCAAGACGACAGGGTGCAAAAGTTGAACAGAAAACATGGAATAAATTGCGATGACCTGTTAACTGGATAAAACTGAAATAATGATTATTTTGAGTACTAAAGAGAAATAAACATACATTGCTTCTCCTTTAAAGTCTTGTGCATGCGAGAAAAAGTGCAACTACTTTATTATATTCTTCCTGATTAGTAAAAAAACTAGCATTTTTAAGAACACACAGAACAATTAACAGACGTAGACGCACACATACTCGCCTCTACAAACACACGCATGCACCCTACATATCTCTATCAACACTTCCGAAAGACAGACTGAGCCGGCAAATCTTCGAGATTGACGAAGTTACCAATGGCGCATCGATCGTTGTTGTCGGGCACGCCGCCTCCACTGAAAGAACAACGCTGGTTAAATTTCTAAAGTAAATCCAAAAAAAATTCAAACACTAGTGTCGAGTCGAAGACTGTAACTCTGATGAACAGTTTCCACCACAAGGAACTCTAGTAGAAAAAAAAGCTATCTAGGGTGGTGCATCGAATGCAGTGGCGGATGAGCGCCTAGGGCCACCCTGGCCACGGCCCTAAGCGCTGGGCCGTTTTCTCTACACTATAGCTACTGTAGCTACTTAAGGCTCAGTGCAAATGGTCCATTACCTCCTTTGGCTGGCTCTAGGTTTTGGGCCAAATTATGTCCGCCTCTGATCGAATGGATATGGCTGATCGATACGATGAGGAGAGGTGCCCCAGCTGCTGGCTATACTACACTACACACAGAGGTAGCGAGAGCTAGGAGGCACACCAGCAGCGTCGCCATGCGTGATGGCTCTCGACAGGTACCCAGTCAGACGATCCAACTTTTTGCTCCAGGCGCAGGCGCACAGCACAGTTGATGGCCACGGCACGACGGCATGCACGGATCGGACGTCGTCGTCGTCGTCCGCGCCTCCCCTGGACGCCGCCGGCCGATGGATGCCGCGCATGGACGGATATGATCGACACGTACGCATGCGGAAGCTACGACGGTCCCGGGCGCGCGACATGCCCCGTCGCCAGGGGGTACGGCCCAGCTGCCGCGTCGGGATCATGCGCCGCGCCGCGGTCCCGTGCGTGCCCCGGAGGAACTCGACGAGATCCGAGCGAGCGAGGCCACAGGCGCCCGGGCGCGCGGCGTCGTCGTCTGGGTCTGGCCGGCCACGGCCGGTGTGGGCCGCCGCGCCGGCCGGCCGCGGCGGATATAGCTAGCTGAGAGAGAATTATATGGTGTCCTGGCCCTCACGGACGCGCGCGCCGTGCGGCTGTCGCCGGGGCGCTCGACCGGCCGCCCTGCGCGCCGAGCCAGGAGGGGCGCGTCGTACGGCGCGAAGGATGGATGCGTGACAGACACCGGGTGGTGGTGGTCGTACGTACGTAAGGGAAGCCCCATATGCAGATGCATGGGCCGATCCGAGAATTATTGGTGTGCTAGCTAGCTCCGTGAAGAAGGAAGATGATGCATGGCCACATGCGATGCGAGAAACGACGGCCAAGTTGCTACGGAATAATAATTCGTGCGTATGCTAGCGGGCGGGTCTTGTCGAACCAGCCAGCTCGATCGATCGACTGGTTGATGGATGGGCAACCCCAACCGGCAATGACGAGGGAACAGTGAGATCCACAGTACGCGTGCCAGCAACGCGCGCTAGCTCTCGATCGGGAGGACCCGGGCACCCGCCCGGCCGCGGCCGGCACTTGGGTAGCCCGGCCGGCCGTAGCCTAGCCTCGCCTAGCCAAGCTAGTTTGTGCGGGCTCGATCACATCGTGTCCGCCGGCCGTCTGCAAGGTTATTAGGACGGATTCGGAGCCGCCGAACAGAAGAACGAAGAGGATGAAGAATTGAGCTAGTGGCCCGGCCGGCCGGAACTTAACGTCACCGGCGCCGGAGTTGCGTGCGTAATGGGGAGGCCCCGGCTGCTCCCCGGCCGGCCGAAAGCACCTTGCTTGCAGCGAGACGGGCGCGGCGGACTGTACAGCAGTACAAATAAAGGCCGGTATACACACACTTTAGCACGCTGTCCATCCCCTGCTGTGTTTCGGACTTCAAGTACGTTGATGTACTCCAACGTGCCAAGCTTTAGCCACAAGTGTTTGGAGCTCATCTCCCTGTCTTATCCAGCAGGCACGGTACGGTATCGCCGCGCGCGGACACATATGATAGGGTCGAATTTAAGTTACTAGATTTTACCATAGAATTTGAGTAGATTTTAAACATGTCCTGATATTCAGACCGTACGTGGTAAAAAATAATTAGCCCCATCATGGTGCATCACTATGCGTGGACTTCAATCTTTGGCGCATGTGCTTTATTTCTGGACGACGACTACCTTATTATCTTAACTTTATTTATATACGTATCTTTTATTTACATGAGATACCATCCAACCAATGATTTTCTCGCCAACCTCTTATTCTTTCCCGATACAAAATGAATGGCCCACACGATAACACTTGAGGCCACAACCACAATATGGCAACTGCAAATCTACATTCCTTCGGTTTCCAAAAAAAAAATCTACATTCCTTCCTTTTTGTATTGGGAGCCGAATTTTAAGTTGATATGCGCGATCGCAAAGTGCATATACTGCCTGGCCGAAAATTCAGACGTACTACGTCCAGATGCAGTGCACACATGCATAGTATATACGTACGTTACGTCGCAGGCAGACGATAGCTCAGGCGTAGACTTGCTATATACTATGCTCGTATTCTATACGCGCCCACACGTGTGAACCTGGAAGGATTGCGGCGCCCTGGTCGTGGTCGGTTCCTTTCCCAGACCCGTCGCAGGATTCGGACCAGCTTTAAAAACTCTGATGACATTCTTCGGCGGCCGCTGCTACAAATGGACGTCTGAGCGTCCCTGACGGCGATTGGAGTAGTGGAGGTCCCTGGCAATATGGAGAGAGGTTTTTAGTTTACCGTGCTAATAACCTGCTAATGGGGTCATTAGCACGTGGTTTTACTACTCCGTACGGTAGCTAATCTAGTTACCACTCCTGGCTATACAATACTCCTACTAGAAGAGGATACAGACGACGCAGTGCGTACGTCCATGAAGATGATGGATGGACCACTACACTGCAAGTTCGACGACAGTGTGGGAACCGACCGGCGCGCGTGCGGATGTCGAGAGGCAAGCAGCAGACAACAAGTCGTTAGGACGATCTTAGGTTAGATATCCCGGGCCCATGGCCACGTCAGGCGGTGGCCCCCCTGCTGCCAGTTCTACCCCGGCCTACGCGCATCAAGCGGCCCGGCCCAATCGTGAGGCTAGCTAGCTACGAGTAGTACGTACGGTGCTGTACGTGCTACTTACTCCAACACGCCCGGTCAGATGAAGAAATTTTCACCTCGAGCTGGAGCTGATGATCGAGGAGGTCAATTACGGAGATGCATGATTGAGATCGAGCACCAAGTGACAGCAGCAGTCCCGATGCATTCTAAAGCCAGTCAGAGTCTGTCTGTCACCCGGAACTGCATGCATGCCCTGGCGTGAAATGCAGACTTGATCCTTCAGACTCAAGTCAAATGCAGGCAGCTACTACCTCGATCGTTTGCCATGGATTGCAGCAGAACAGAAAGGAAAACGAGATCGAGGCGGCAGCTCAGGCAGCAGGCAGGTGGGGGAGAGGGACGACGACGGACTATTTCCATTTTCCAGGGAGGGACGAGGTTGTTGGCGACCGCTTGTCTGGATTGGAGCCGGGGCCGGGACCTTGGGTTATTGGGGGCGCGCGTCTAGTGAAAGTGGCGTCGAAATCCACAGTGCCTCCCCGATTTTGGAGTAGGGGGGGCTCCTTTTGGCGGCCTCAAACCGCTGTCTGTGCTAGCGTGTCGGATCGCCCGCCCGGCCGGCCGGACCCCCATCAATCCATCACGTCCATTGATGTCCTGGTTGGTTTCCCGACCCTTCTCGTTGAGCAGCAATTTTTCATCTTGGGGCCCCGCCCCTCCTGTTTTTTTTCATGCGCAGCAGGCGCAGGCATATCGCATGAAGCCCGCTGTTTTCCACGGATCACACGTCTAGTACGAATCTGCCGAAAGGCGCGCCTCAGAACAACAGGTCGCCGTCTCCGGCGGAGAAAAAAGATGGCGCTCGTACGTGGGCGCCGCCCGGTCGGCGGGGGCGGAGGGAGGGCCCCGCCGCGCGCGGGGCCGGAAAAGGCAGCGTCGTTTCAGTGGCGATGGGACGTGAGAGTACCATCGATCCGGAGGCCGCCGGCCGGCCGTGGAAAGGAAAAAGGGCCAGGATCGGAGCTAGTAGTACCGCTCGATCGACCAGCACTCTCCAGCAGTGGCAAAGGCACTCTCGATTAGTTCCGATTAGTTGCACACACAGTGCCGCTGGGTCACTAACCAACAAGATCGAGAGAGCGCATTATTGACGAGACGGGATTCGATTTCAATTCTGTTTTTTTCCAATCATTATTCGGGCAACGAACACACGGGCCGGCCAACGGAAAAAAGGTTTTTTTTTTTCGATCGAGCGAGATCGAGGCACATTTTCTTTGCGGATTGCGCTGATTAGTCGCTTTGGTATGTGAAGGGAAACATGCCCAATTGCGAAACTGTTCGCCACCATACTCGAATCGGCTTCCTTTTGGCAATAAAGCGTGCTCACTTTTCAGTTGGCTGGCCCGTCCTTTTCTCACGAGCGTTCTCAAGGAATCTAAGGTTTTTTTATGCCAAATAAACAAAACAAACTTAACTTAATTTCCCGCTTAATACAACACGCCTTGCTAATAAGTGAGCTCAGGGTGCGATATATATGCTGCCAATTTAGCCTAACAAATTTAAGGATGGGGACAAATAAGAGTTGGGTCATATTACAATTTTGAGCTAGAAAGTGGTAGAGCTTTTTTAGATTGTGAAGAATACATTAAGACCATGACCTATTACCACCCCTAGATGTAATCATTTGTGGCTTGCTGTCTCATTTCTGGTAATTTGTATCGTGATCACCTCCTCTTAGTTTGAGGGGCAGGTGCCTGATCTTACAATTTTCATGTGAGTTTTTCTTCGCCCCTCGCTCGTTGATCTAAAAAAACTACACGCGTTGCATTGTGTGGACTTCACCCCTGAGAAAATGCACATCACACAAGTTTAATCATATTGTGCAAAAGTAAGCAAATAAAGTTCATGAGACTAGTAGCCTCCATATTGATAATTCTATATTTTTTTCTTGTTTGCCGTATACTCTCTCCGTCTCATAAACAATGCAATCCTAACTTTTGAAAAAAGAATCCTAGAGTGCAATCCTATAAAATAGATCTAATTAGTTGCCTAATTAAATAACCAGATCTAATATGCATGTCAAACTTACTGTATTTGGCTAACAAATGCGGGTGTTAAAGTCTTTTCATGTCACTACTAATCTGTCTAAAAACTATAATTGTACTCTTTATGGGACGAAGGGAGTACATACGAGAGATGTTTATAAACCTGTACAAACTGGTGCATCTACTATCTCTATCTGGCCGTATCGTTGATGCTATGGTGGAACTGAACGTTTACTGTCAGTCGGTTTCAGCCCAGGAACCAACGTGCGGCCCTCTGCACACCGGCTAGTGCAATCCAACAACTGGCAAATGCAATATATTGAATCTGCACAGTGGAATTTATTTATTTTTCGTACTATATGATAAGGAGAGATGAAAATGACCGGGTCATTTATTAGGTGGCTAGGTGAAATGTTGAGTATGACGAGAGCTTCTCATAGTCTCATGAAAAAGCTGATTATGACCGGGAAGCTTCAGTAGAGATGACATATATAGTCGTGAAAACATAGAGCTATCACCACTTAGGGTAAACTCTCAAAAGATGGTTGGCCTTAGCTGTCCACTCAGTAAAACGCTGAAAAGCCATCGGAGTTCCTGAGCTGGTGCCTGTCGTTCATTGTGCTTGCTGGAGTAGTATATTTTTTTCAGGGTTAGCATAAGACCCTTTTCCCACCTTTCTTTTTTTTTCTCTGCGGTTGTCAGACTCTTAGCCCAAAGGGTAGATTGCCGGCCCAGCGCTTGCTTGACGACGACGGTTCCAAACAAATCTAAGGCCCAAATATTTTGATGTTGCTTCTCGTGTGCATCACCATCCATCCATCCCATCGCAGGGCTCAGGGCCCACCCAGGCAACAAGCCGGGCGGCCTGGGTGGCCGCGACAACAGACAGGGGCTCTGGCGCTCTGCTTGGTTTCTGAGTAAAAAAAACCGTTGTCATTAGGAGAGCCGATTCAAATTCGGATCTCTTGATCTAGCTGTGTAAACTCGTCTAGCTAACACCAAGATTTGAGTATTTTCCTTCTTATGTAATACGGAGTATTACAATTTGTAACAATCTGTTTGCTTCTCCTCCTTATATGACATAGCAGGGCTCCTGCTTTCTTTTTTTTTTAAAAAAAAGCTAACTTAGAGCAGGTTCTGGAAAAAAAAAAGAGCTAACTTAGAGCAAGCGATCCAAGCAGACCTGCAGTTGTTAGATGGACTTTCTGAGGTCTTTGCCTGCCAGTTACCAACTTACCATGTACAGGTAGACATTGTAGTCCAAGTCTACAACCTGCTTGATCTCTGCCAAGACCCAAGAGAGATTGATCATCCCTGCAGATTAGTTGCCCTGAGCCCCTGACAAAGTTCAGCCCCAAAGGCATGATTTTTGCGGTGTCACAACACTTTCCGAAAATGATCAGTGCAGCACCACAGTGAGAAGTCTTAAACACAATACAACATATTAAGGAAAAGAAAATATACAGTTCCTACACGGACCGTAGTACCGTACATGGACATTTGCACATTAAAAAACAGTTGCACCTACGATATTAGTGCATACTAGGGGTGTAGCCAGGATTTGACCATAGGGATCAATACTTTGAGCAGAAAACAATCTCATATGAAATCTTGAAATACAAACATGAAAAAATAGAAGCTACATGTCAATTATATGCTTTTTCTCAAAAGTCTTGAATCAATTGTTTCCATTTGGTTCGTGGTCAGTGTCCAAAAGAATTGAGAGGAAGGGACAATAAATCTTAAGAATATACTCCTATGCTGCCGTAATCCCCTAATACATTAGAGGAAAGCTTAGTAAGACACAATTACCTCAAACTTAGGTGGGGAACTCCCCCCCCCCCCCCCCCGTGCTGTTTGAAAAAAATTAGCTCAAAGTAAATATCAAATCCACCGGCTCATCAGGTCATACCAAGTTAGTTTGACCGGTGGAGGTGCCAGTATCTCAATAGAGCATTATAGATACATAAAAATACTCCCTTTGCACATTCTTATTTTTTTCAACCATTAGATGTATAGTACTCCCTGCATTCTGTGATCTACGTTTGATCATTCGTGTTATTTAAAAAATTTGTGAAAATGTCATTTATTTTGTTATGACATGTTTTATCATCGTATATATTTTCAGTATATCATAATTGTTTTTAAATTTTCACAAATTTTTTGGATAATACGAATGGTAAAATGTGATCAGCAAAAGTCAACAAATACTAATATCCTGGGACGAGGGCCAGGCCCCTGCGCGCCCCCTGGTCAAATGTTTTATCATTGTATACTAATATTCGTGTTTGTTAAGATAACATTTTGAGAAAATCTTTATTTTTAGAGGTGTCTTCATCTTCCAGATAAACTTACAACTGAAATGGTATCCTACTAGATATTGATACGTAGATTTACGACACGCCAATACGCCATGTAATCAAGATACAGCCAGATACAGCAGTGGACCTCGTACAAGTCCTCTAGATCGAAGATGCCGTGATACGGTAGCTTAAGTCCTACTGCAAAACAGCGTTGACAAATACCCGCCGAAGAGAAGTTGAAAACGTACAGAAGAAGTCAAATAGTAACATATATACAGCTGCTACTGCGACGACTACGCGAGGGATCGGCCTGGTTCGCGTTGATTTCTAGCGGCCGGGTCTCCACGGCGACGCTCGAGCATGGCAGCAGGCGCGCAAGTTGTGAGAGAGCCTGAGCGGCAGGCGTATAACGCTGCCAACACAGCGGTCGCCATTTATCCAGTCGAAAACGAAAGAAGAGGCTCTGGGTCTGGGAGCCGGAGGCGACGATCAAACGCCATCGCCAGCGATATACGCCGGCGGGTCGCTCTCCATCACCGTTGGCGATTCTGGAAACCCCTACCCATCAGACCAAGTCCAACATAACTGCCGCGCCTAACCGTGCGTGCAGCGGGATCCTCTGCGTGTGGATTGGATTCCCGTCCGCTGGCTCCGCTCGCTGATCCGGCGCGTACGGCGTACAGAGAATCCCGTGCCACATCCATCTCGCACGAGTGCGCATCAGACTACCCACTTGGGAGAGCTAGGCCTAGGCGACATCCCCTCCCAAACCCTTCAGGCGGGCGAGTCCTTTTCAACACACGTCGCCGTCGGAGAAGGAAAAGAGAGAGAGCCCTAGCGCCCAGCAGAGCGGCAGAGAGAGGGAGGCCCATCCGGCAGCCGGCCCACCTGGGATCCCATGCCTGCGCGTTCCGCGCGTCCCCGTCGTCCCCCCCCCCCCCCCGCCCCCCCCCCCCCCCGACCCCACCACAAAGCTCCAGCTGGTTCCGACCCAACAAACCCTCCGACTCGGAGCGAGCCCCTCCCGACCCATCAAGTCGCGCTACCTGGCTGGCGCCTCCCGAGCCGCACCGCGTAGGAACAGTGCACGCGGCCACGTCGCTCTCCACGCGCTAACCTATATAACCCGCCACCTTTTCCCTCCAAATTCAAATCAAATGCTCCGACTCCTTCCTGCCCCCGCCGCTCACCACCACCGCACCCGCCGCCCACCCGCCATGGACGTCGGCGCCCTCAGCAGCGACTACTCCTCGGGAACGCCGTCTCCTGTCGCCGCCGCCGGCGGCGGCAGCGGCGGCGCGGACGGCGAAGACAACGGCGGCTCGTCCAGCTCGTACATGACGGTGTCGTCGGCGCCGCCCAAGCGGCGCGCCGGGCGGACCAAGTTCAAGGAGACGCGCCACCCGGTGTACAAGGGCGTCCGCCGGAGGAACCCCGGGAGGTGGGTCTGCGAGGTGCGGGAGCCCCACGGCAAGCAGCGGATATGGCTCGGGACCTTCGAGACCGCCGAGATGGCCGCGCGCGCGCACGACGTCGCCGCGCTCGCGCTGCGGGGACGCGCCGCATGCCTCAACTTCGCCGACTCGCCGCGCTTGCTCAGGGTGCCCCCGATGGGCGCCGGCCACGACGAGATACGGCGGGCGGCCGCCGTCGCGGCGGACCAGTTCCGGCCGGTCCCCGATCAGGGCAATAACAATGCGGCCGCCGAGGAGGAGGAGGCCGCCGCTGCGCAGCCGGAGGCCTTATTATTGCCTAGCGCGACGCAGAACGTCGATCACCCGTACTGCATTATCGATGACAGGCTCGACTTTGGGATGCAGGGGTACCTCGATATGGCGCAAGGGATGCTCATTGACCCGCCGCCCATGGCTGGTTCGTCCTCCACCAGTGGCGGCGACGACGATGACAACGGTGAGGTTAAGCTCTGGAGCTACTGAATTACTGATCGATCGCGCGCATTTGGACCTTCCCTGTACAGCCTATGGGGACCTGGTACTGGTGAATTGTACCGGTTGCCAACTTGCCATCTCCCTTCTCAACTCGCCGGTAATGTTGGTGTATCTTTCTTCCCTGCTCTTCTGATGAAGACTGAAGAGTGATCAGGAGAAGCAGAAGAGACTGGGGCTTGGATCTCAGTTTGGTAGACAGTTGTGGGCGTTTGCCATCACTAGATCATCACCCTTGTTGCTGCACAATGCATGAGATCAGTGATCTCGGGAGTGCTTAGAGCACTTGTGTAATAAGCAGCAAAAACATGTGGTTTTGATGTTATGGATCTGCAAATGACCCGGTGTTATTTCTGCACATTGAGAATTTGACATCTTGCAGCGATCACAAATGAGAATGAACAAATCCCAGCTAGAACACGTAACCAACCAGCTAGAATGAAATAGCACTTCCACTTGTTTTAGTACTGAAATTTCTACATTGCTGAAAGATTTTCAAAAGGTAAATTTTATCCTTAAATTTATTAATGCAAAATTATTTAAAGTATGACACTTCGATCTACCATAATTCCTTTTTATTTTTGTTGGGTTCGTTTTATTCTTGGGGTTTGTTCAGAGAATCAGAGCATCGACCTGTGCCTGCTAAAACCATTATCTAAGTGTTTACTTTTCTTTTTGTATTTCGGAAAGGCCAATGGAGCGCCTTTATGTCTCACATGTTTAACAGAGTTAAGGACAATAAAAATAAAATGCTAAAGTTAACAAGTATTGATTCTGCAAAGCAAATTTTTTTAGCAAGGTCTGCAAAGAACAAGTATCTCTTTTACTGGAAGATAAATAACACAATTACTTGTTTTAGTACTGAAATTTCTACATTGCTGAAAGATTTTCAAAAGGTAAATTTTATCCATACATTTAATGCAAAATTATTTTAAGTATGACACTTCGATCTACCATAATGCCTTTTTATTTTTGTTGGGTTCATTTTATTCTTGGGGTTTGTTCATAGCATGGATCTGCCTGAGAAAACCATTATCTAAGTAGTTTGTTTTTCTATTTGTTTTTTGGAAACGGCCAATGGCGCCCCTTTAGGTTTCACATGTTAAACAAGAAAGAAAGGCCTATTATTATAGAGTACAGATTAAGGTTAGTTAAGGATGATACAAGTAAAAAATGTTAAAGTTAAGAAGTATTGATTCTGCAAAGAACAATTTTTTAGCAAGATCTGCAAAGGACAATTAACTCTTATACTGGAAAAGAAGCACATTGAACTTGGACAGATGACAGTTGTTTTATGGACGTATCTCCTCTGGCATAACTTTAATCCACGTGTGAGAAGTGGAAAAGCAACCTGAATCAGGGATAAATTCAGAATATCATGAAGTTCTGCTGTACTGTACTTCATTCTGCTGACCGAGTCTGAGCACTAGTCCTTTTTTAAGGTCTAAAACATTCATTCTTCCTGCTTATCCCCAACAAAGTGCCGGCTCGTGATTAGCGTTGGAGACTTGATGATGGCCAACTGATAACGGAAAAGGCTTTGACGATGTCAATGAAGCTCCCCCCTTCTAGGCCTAAGCTGGCAAAGCCGCGGGAAAAAGCGGTCCATACCACCATAGTGAGGTCTCCCGTCACCTTCACCTCAGAGCTCAGCCTCGGAGTGGAGACTGACGGCCACTCGCTGTCGCGCGCTCTCCCTCTGGGTCGGGGTGGCTCAGACCGCGGTTCCACCTTCCAAATTCCAACCCAACAGGAGTAGTAGTGCGGTGCCCCCGCCACGCCAGCTCACGGCGTGTTTTCCTCTCTTTTTTACCCAGTCCTCCCGCGGGTTCGCGCCGCCGCTGCTGAAGCGCGGAGTTTTCAGGAGACGGTTTTGTTCACTCTGGTCCTCTGGTCTCTGGCGGTCTGGCCTCTGGGTCTCCCTCTCTGGGAACGTCGTATCTGGCCTCTACGGGCTCGCCTAAGTTTGATTACGCGTGCAGGCGCAGCTGAGTGTAACATGGTTCTAGATCACCAAGGCTCAACACTGATTGTGATTCCCTTGTGCGGAGTGACTTATTCAAAGCTAAAAATAATAATATCTTGAACAGACTGATTTCAAGGAAGACTCCAAAATTTTGGTGTGGACTGAGTTTTTTAATTTAAGAGAAAAAATGTCTGATTTGTTCTATTTGCAATAAGCAAGTGATGTTCATGTTCTGTTGATGGGCTCACAAGTAACTATATCTTTCGCGAGATGCCGCCTAACCAATCCATTACAAGGATCACATCTGTTCCGCTGGACTTTAGAACTACTAAGTTAGCTAAGAAATCTAATTCCATGATTTTAAGATTGGCCCGCGGGCATAAGTGACTAGCTTTCATCTCTCACCGTCCAAAGAACTAACTAGCGCTAGTATCTTTATAGGACTCTATATCAAGCTTTGCCATGAATTTATCAGTTTTTTTTAGAATATGAATTGATCAGTTATAAATAAATGTAATCGAGATCTCCAAACATGGTTGAAAATGCATGTGTGCACCATTTTTCAGTAACCGTGCTGTCATAACGACTGAATGACTTCCCAAAAAGGAGTTGGGGGGAATCCGGAAATCTTTGTCAAGTCCATGTATTCTAACTTATGCTGTAATGAACTTGGTCTTCACCATAAAATGATTTGGGAAAGTCAAACTAAAATATTGACATGTCTGAATTTTCAAAATGTTATACTTTTTTTAGTGAAACTGTGGCAACCCTTAGGTTGCCTGAACTTCATTATATCGGCAAAACACTTTACATGATAATAATTACTAGGCAGGGATAAACTGTGCAAGAAGCATAAAGAAAAGGGTACAGAGGAGCAAAAGGAATAAAAACAAGGAGAAAACCCCCACAAGAAGACAGTTAAGAGGTGAAGAAGTTCCTCCACTCTAGCAGCCTGTCATTGTCAGAGAAGTTGCTGCATCTATACGACCAAAGGAGGAGATCATTTCGACATCGTCTAGAAATCTGCATGTTATTAGTCTCATGCCCGTGTCTGAAGACTTTCACATTCTGGCATTTCCAGGCATTCTAGAGGATACAAGTCAGCACCCTGCTTCTAATCAGTGGGTTCTGTTCTTGCAGGGGGTTTAACGTCCACATATAGGGCTTCAATACTATCAGTCAATGATAAGGAGGTCAAATCGAGATTGATGAATCATGAATTGAAGGACCAGAAACTAGCATTCCGATGACTCTGGATGAGGAGATGCAAGCACATAAAGATAATTGAGATAATTTCACCAAACGTAAATAGTATGGGGCTGAAAAGTAAGTTTTTTACCAATGGAAATGAAACAATGAAACAATCCAACACAGCAGCCTTTGTTGTACCCCCCCCCCACCCCACCCCCCCCCCCCCCCACACACACACACAATATTGAAGACGGCGGTGATGAGGTTTCAAACACAAGATATCACAGAATCTGAAAATATCGGCGGTTCATTAGTAGTCTTACACAGAGGCGGAAAAATATGAAGAAATTTCATACGTTCGTGCCATATGTTGGTACTTTTCACCATATGAAAAACAATTATGCCTTGTATTATGTATTTTCCACATGTTCTGTCACACGTATACTTGGAGCTGTGTCAATGCCCTGGTGATGCAAGTTCACAACCTTCCCGATACAATTCGAGTGCTGTGGTCGACCTAGGTGCATGCCGAGATCTCCTTATGTGATAGACTTATAGTGCCAGAGGTCTTGGCTAATCTTTACAGCAAGAAAATAATCTTATTGGCATCTGCAATGTAGACCAGCAATAAACAAGATCATCTAGATGTGCCTACAGAGATGGTGGCGTTCAAGTAAGCAATGCACTCGGTCGGCAGGCTGAGAAATGTGTTCATGAAGAGGTCATCGATTGGGTCAACGACAGCCACCCCGACCAGCTTGCATCTCCCTTCACCGTCCATTCTTTCCCCAGTGCCGGATCTTATGGCTCCCCTGGATTCCTCGGAGGTCAGTGTTGTGTCGACGAACAATGGTGGTGCTTTGTAGATGCTCCCGACCGAGAAACAGAACCTCGACCTGAACTTGAGATCGACCTGCAAAAGGAAGATGAGCACAGTGCCTGTCAGCACCATTTTTCTTCTCAGAGAACATTTCTGAGTGTCATTTCTCAAAGCAGCTGAAGTAATCAGACAGAGCCCAGTGCTGACTTCTCATCTTGTTCATCACATATTCTGATTACCGGAACAGAACTAAATAACGGGATTGCTCTTGGAGTAGCAGCTAACAGTCTGCACTGGAATGCCTGATAGCACTGTGCTTGGATGCAGAGAACTACGGTGCCTGCGGTCATACCTGACCAGTGGCGCGGTCGATGGTTCCTCCCAGGGCCTCGGGCAAGATGTCGATCTTGAGGAACGGCGGCAGCGGCAGGCCGAGGAACCTGGTCGTCGCGCCGGACATGGGCGGGATGTACAGGGTCGCCACGTCGAAGTCGACGAGTACCGTGCCGTCGCCACCCTCCCCGCTCTCGGCGCCGCGCACCGCGCCCACGCCGCGGCCGCCCTGGGCGTTGTATGCGAAGTCCGGGTACCTGGCGATGCCGAGCCGGCATCCCTCCCGCGTCCGGAACTCGACGCTAAGCGTCTCGGCGCCGGGTTGCCGCGCCTGCTGCGCGGCGACGGCGGCCGGGGAGGATCGCTGCTCGCTTCCGGTGGGGGCGCATGCTACCACCACGACGGATCCGCGTCTGAACGAGGAAGGCCGTTGGAATCTCGGAAGCGCAGCAGAGTAAGCGCGCGGTTTTCTCGGATTCGAGAGCTTCTGCAGGGTTCGGAGGTTCGGCGAGGAGGTTTTCATGCTGCCGGCTGCCATGTGGGCGTGCGCGCACGGCAGCGGCTGGCTGTGAAAAGCAGTTGCTGGCCGAGCGAGCAATGGCCGGCCTTCGATCGATCGATGCTGGCCTTATCGCTTCGATTTGTTTGCCGCTGCTGCTGCTGCTTTTTGTCATCGTTTTTCCCAAGGCCTGGAATTTGCCACGATCAGTTTCAAGAAGTGGGCCTTGCCGAGGAAGGCTCAATTTAGAATTTTTTTATATTATTTTTTTCTCTATTTTGCAAAAATAAATGGTCCGCCAGAAATTTTGCAAAACTATACATCTGCTGCCGTGGCCCACGGCGGGTCCTACCGCCGTGCGGCACGGCGGCAGGAGCCGTGGCCCACGGCCAGACGTGGGCCCGTAGCGTGCGACGGACATACCGCTGTACCCCACGGCGGTAGGGACATACCGCCGTGGGCTACGGCGGCAGGTCCTAGCGCCGTGGGCCAGGCCTGCTGCCGCCGTGTCCCACGGCGCTAGGAACTGCTACCTATATAAAGCCGAAATTCAGCGAAAATGTCATAATAATTCGAAAAAAAGAAAGAGAGGGGAAGAGGAGAAGGGAGTGAGAAGGAGGTGGTGAAGGTGCGAAGCTCTGCCGGCTTTTCGTCTCGTTAGAGGTAATACTCTGGTACTTAATAGTTTGAACTGTGATAATAGTAAAAATATAATTTTAGTGTAGATCTGCTTAGTAAAAATATAATTTTAGTGTAGACCTGCATAGTAAAATTATAGTTTTAGTGTAGATGGATTAGTAAAATTATAGTTTTAGTGTAGCTCTGAGTAGATATATTTTGTAATTGCAGATCCACTTGTTAATAGCGTTTTTTTTCCATGCTGTCAGACATGTCGGATGCAGTCAGTGTCAAGTTGTATTTCGGTAATGGGCAGATTAGATATGGTGAACATGGAGTTGACTTGTCAGAATTTAATTCGGTTGACCATGTGATTAGAAGAGCAGCCGAAAGAACTTGGGGGTCCATTACCAACTTTTTTTATAGGGCATTCCATGTAGATGCAGAGCAACATGACTTGTCCATTATGGCTCTAATCAACAGGAGTGAGTCAGTATATTGGGAGCTTATGCCACTTCAAGGCACTGAACATTGAAGGAGTTATATCAAAACAACATGTGAAATTGGTTTGCCTGTGATGTTGTTTATCCAAATTGTTCATAAGGCTGGGTCTAGTAGTCAAGTGCATGAGGAGGGTAGTGTTGCTCACCAGGGTGAGTCTGAACTACAAGTAGGAGATGGTCCTGCAACTGAGCCACAAGAAGGAGATGGTGCTGCCACTGAGGCAGAAGAAGGAGATGGTGACACACCCTTTGAGGCCCGTGGTGAAATTGACGATGGGGGAAGTTAATGAAGAAGTACTCAGACAGTACGAAATGGAGGCTGATGAGGATGAACGTGGGTTGGAAGAGGACTCCTCAGATGATGAGGATGACCCGCTAGTTCCAAGGGACTGGGACAGTTACAATTTCTCACAGCTATCTGTCAATCCTGGTGAGAATGTGTCCTGGGAGTATAGAGACAATCAGGTTTCTGTTGGCGCCATGTATAAGAGTGCAGTAGAGGTGAAGAATGCAGTGAAGAGGTGGGCCACCCTTACTCTGCAGAGAGAGTTCAGGGTAGTGAAGAGTTCTCCACACATATATGATGTACAATGTGTGAAGTCCAACTGTCCTTTTCGAGTGTATGCTTCCAAGGGCAAGTGGAAAAATTACTGGGAGATCAGATCTGTTGTGGATCACACTTGTGTACTTGAGCAGCTAGATGCAAGCCATCGTAATTTGTCGACCAGTTTTGTGGCCAGCCAGATGTTTGCTAAGATTGTGGAAAATCCTGCTTATGGGTCCATTATCTTGGCAATTGACGAGAAATTTAGGTACCTGATAAGTTATGGTAAAGCATACATGGTGAAGAAGAAGGTATTGGAGATGAGGTTGGGTACTTACGAAGCATCCTACGACAATCTGCCTCGATTGCTGAACACAATTACCACGCTAAATCCTGGTAGTTATTATGATATCAAGACTTATAATCTTGTATCAAGGCCAGGGAAGCAAGTCTTGCAGCGGGCATTCTTAGTATTGGGTCCCACTATTGCTGCATTCAAACAGTGTCGACCAGTCATTTGCATAGATGGCACATTCCTAACAGGAAAATACAAGGGCACAATCCTTACAGCTGTGGCTGCAGATGGCAACAATCAGTTGTTGCCATTGGCAATTGCTTTTGCAGAGGGAGAGAATGGTGACAGTTGGTATTGGTTTCTGGAGAGATTGAAGCAGATGATGGTGGGAGATGTGTCAGACGTGTGTGTGATACACGATAGACACAAAGGTATTTTGCAGGCCATTAATGACATCAAAGAAGGTAGTGAAGAACGTAACAGAGCAGCACAACGGCCAGATGTGCATAGCAGGTGGTGCATGAGGCATATGTGAGCAAACTTTCATAGCCAGTTCAAGAACAAAGAACTTACACAATTGTTCAAGCGCTTATGTTCGACCAATCAGGAAAAAAAGTTCTACGAGCTATGGCAAAAATTAGATGATCTGACGAAAAAAGCATCAGAAGAGATAGCTAAGAAGCCAATAAGTACTGAACCCGGGGAAGAGCCAGTTTCTCTGGAGGACGTGTGGCTAGATGCTCCAAATGTCAGAAGGAGAAGGAGACGTGCTGCGAAGACCTTCAGCCAGTGGATTCAGAATGAGCCTAAGGAGAAATGGTGTCTCCTGTTTGATAAGGGAGGTGTGAGGCATGGGATAATGACAACAAATTTTGCTGAGGTCTACAACGCTGTTTTGCGTGGTGCCAGAACTCTCCCTCTTGTTGATATCATTGAGTTCTTCTTGTACCGCACAATGAATGACTTTCTTGAGCGTGCTACTGCAGCACATGCAGCTATGCAGGACTGTCAGAAAGTGTATTCAACATGGATGACTGAGTACTTGACCACAAAACAGAAGGCTGCTCTTGCTCACAGAGCTTACCCACAACCTCTACGTCGTGATCTTGACGAGGAAGTTCAGTGGAAATATCAGATAAATTGACAGTCCAAATCACAAAAAGCGAATGGTGAAATAACAAGACAAAAAATAGTTATTGGGAATCAGACATGCTCATGCTCTTGCCAGAAGCCACTGCTGCTACACTACCCCTGCTACACTACCCCTGCTCACTTGTGATCGCTGCATGCCTTGTAACAAAGAATAACCATTGGGGTCGCTACGTGCCTAAATACTTTTTGAAGCAAACCATTCTAGACACTTGGAACCACACTATTGAGGGCTACCTGCATCTTGGAACTTTCACTCAAGACCCCAAAGACAGTGCGTTGTACATACCAAATCCAGATCTAACCATGTGCCAAGGTGTCGATCGACGCAAGAAGAAGAGGATTAGGAATAACATGGATGAGGCTGAAGCTGGACCTCCGGTGCAGATATGCTCTAAGTGCAACAATCAAGGACACTCCTACAAGAAATGCACCGAAGCATCTTACTTTTCCACTGCCACTTCTCCAACACCTTTAGGTAGTGTACGTGGACGTCGTTCCCGTCGCTACAACGAATGAATGCAGTGATCGTACTTGTTTGTGCTACCGTGTTGTAATATTTGAAATAATTATGCATGTTATCGTCTTGTAATATTTGAACCATTTCATTTGGCAATGTCTTGTAATATTTGAACTTATGCATGTTATCGTGTTGTAATAATTGAACTACCTTTTCATTTGCTTATTGTTTTCTTCTTGCCGTCAAATTTATTATCATATCCTGTTATGTATTGTTCTCTAATTTCAGATGAAACATGTAATGAATTATCATATTTCTCATCTTTTTTGTAGGCTTTCAATGGCTTCCTCGGGTCCTGAGTTGGACTTGGAGTTGCTCACCAGTAGGAAGGACAAGGTTACGGTGCCAAAGGGGATCCACACTCCTATGTGCTACTGCGGTGGCAACTGTAAGCTTGTCAAATGCAACGTTCTCGGGTACTGCTACGGGATGAGGTTCTTCATGTGCGTGAACTACGAGCATGACCTCCTCCCACCATGTCGCAATGTTAGACCAAAAGTAAGAACAAACTGCATTACTAAATAAATAATATGTCATTGCTATTTTATTATGTGCTAACTTGTCTTTGAAAAAAGACTCCACCTCCTCTCTGTGATTTTATGCAGTGTCTAGATTGTGAGCAGTCCGAACAAGACAAGCGTTACGTCGAGGCGATGGGTCGTTCAGCACGTGAGAGGTGGCAAAGGATGGTTGAGGCAGAAAAACTAGAAGAAAAACGTAAGGAGCAGCAGAAGGAAATTCGCATTCGCCGGGAGATCAAAGAACATGAAGCGACCGCGGCCCTTGAAGCAGATAGAGAGAGGAAGAGGGAGAGAACTCGCCGGGCTAAGGAAGCTGGGCCGGATGCTATGAGGAAGGGGAAATACCCCCGTTGTACCCAGTAGACGTAGAGTACTAGACGCCGAGAGGAAGGGGAACATGATTTCATTTCATCATTCTCTAGAGTCGGGTTGTATCTTTAAGAACTTGATTTCAGATGCATTTCAGATGCAAACAGTAAAACTCGTACTAGGGTGTGTTTTCTGTGAGTCACTGCACCAAACAGTGAACACATAGGGTGTGTTTTCTGTGAGTCACTGCACCAAACAGTGTACCTAGTACTAGGGTGTGTTTCCTCCGAGTCACTGCCCGTTTTTCTTGCCCCGGATCGAATGGCCCACCGTCCAGTCTGCTTTATTGCCTACATATATATGAGCACTATTCTCCAGTATCACTTCACAACACAACAAGCACCAATGAGTTCCTGGACTGGGGATGATGATGACTCCCTCGGTCCAGCACTGTGGAGCCAGCAAGATCCAGAGTTCAACAGCAATTTTCCAGTCTTAGATAAGAGAGATTTCAAATCCATGCGTGATGTTAGAAAGTACGCACCAAATCAAATGGTGAACTGGCCAAGGTGTGCACACGGTGAGTTCTGTGTGACGCAGGTTTACCAGGGATGGAACAACTCTGGTCGACGCTTCTGGCATTGCTCACGAGCATGGGTAAGCAAAACTCCTTGACCTCTGTCCTTCATCATTTTATGATTTACTAATGTAATCACGGTTTCTGCAGTACTCCGACCAGCCAGATAACTGCGGTTTCGTGCAATGGGTGGATCCCCCAGCTATTGACCCGTATCAACAGTACATCAACAACCTCGAGGATGTTGTCATCTTCAACCTGAGGCAAGAGCTCGCGTCGGCATTGGCTTCTCCAGATCCGACATCTTCCAACGACGACGACGGACCGGTGACCGGACCAATGGTGGTGAAGACGAACACCGGGTGTGAGGATGAGTTCTGCTGCTGTCCGTGCCATGAGAAGAAGGACAACACTCCACCAGCAACTCCACCCCCGCCACCGTCTGATCCAACTCCACCCCCGTCGGGGTACTACATGCCCACCCAGCACTCCGGCGGGTCTATGATGTCCGGGTTCTCCGGGTACTATTCGTACAAGTAGACTACAAAAATTGTAATCGTTTATCTAAATTCCCTAAGGTACGTTAGGACTAGCAGCGGCACAAAGTTAGGGTACTTGTGTCGTACGTGCCATTGCTTGTTTCTGTAATTCGTCGTTAAGTATCAATGGTTCGTCGTTAAGTATCAATGCTTCAAAAAATTGAAATTTACAAAAGAAAAAAAATCCTACTGCCGTAGGGCACGGCGGTAGGTCCATACATACCGCCGTGGCCTACAGCGCTACCTGGAGGTCACGCTGCCGCCTGGCGGTAGGCTCCTACCGCCGTGTGGCACGACGGTAGGTCCCTAACGCCGTGACCCACGGCGGTATGTGCCCTTGCCAGTGGGCCACGGCCCCTGCCGCCGTGCCGCACGGCGGTAGGCCACGGCGGCAGATGTATAGTTTTGCAAAATTTCTGACGGACCATTTATTTTTGCAAAATAGAGAAAAAAAATAATATAAAAAAATTCCTCAATTTAGGTGGATATATATACGATCAGGCCTAGTAGTAGTAGTGCGATTTTGGGCCAGGCTTTATTACTTCTCAAGTGCATAGTCGTCGTCGGGCTAGGCCCTCTCTGGAAAATGGGCTAGGGCAAATTTGACTTTACTAACGCTGTATATTTTTGCAAAATAATAAACCCAAAAGGTATTAACCAATTTACAACGCAGGATTCCTAACGCCATATGGCACGGCGACAGAACTGGACCTACGGCGTTTAGGATGGGTGACTGACGTTTGCATCTACCGCTGCACCATACGGCGCTTAGTGCCAAACGTTGTACGGTATGGCGGTAGGTTTTTTTTAAAAAAATTATAAAAGAAAAGAAAAAAGAGCAATGTAATAAAGACAAAACATAAACTAGTACATGGAAAAGAGAAAAGAGCAATGTAATAAAGAGCAATGTAAATGAAAAAATTTATACAAGATCACTAAGTATTGTTGGCACAAAATACAAAGTAAATCTAAATTCGCCTGCTCCTCTTGGGCGCCGCCGCCCTCATAGCTGGAGCACTAGCCCTCGTCTGGTCCTGGTCGTACGTGAGGGGCGAAGGTGGCCTGATCTGCCGGCGGCGTCGATCATCGTCGACAGGCGGTGTCGTCATGGCCGCCTGCGACGACCCTGCAACCGCCTGCACCCGCCTTAGTCTCTTCAGCCGCTGGCTAGGACCCTCCAACAAGCAACTGTGTCTCCTGCGTCCCAAGAGATGACGCCTCTCGTAACTGTGAGGCTGCAAGCACCTCCGCCGCGACGTCTGTGACAGAACCGTCCAAAATAATTTTGTATCATCACCTAAGTCGGTCCACTTGGCCATTAAACGATAATAAAGAAGTATTCCGTCGTCTCTGTCGGGTCAAGCCGGTGAATCACTATCCAACAGCCGGTGGTGGATGCATCTGCTGTAGCAAAACCACAACACCATCCATAGCCTCTGCATTTAGCTCCAGGTCCTCAACCTGCTCCTGCAACTCGAGGATGTGCTGAAGGTGCACCATCCTCTCGGCATCCCTGTCAGCCAGCTGTGCTTGCAGCCTTTGCTGCCCCATCTGCAATTCCAATATCTGCTGCAAGTGCTTTCCCCGCTCAATCTCGAACTGTACCACCTGACCCTGGAGTCCAACAATGGCCTGCAAAGCCTGTGCAAACCCATTGTGCTGCTCCACGAAGGCCCCGGCAAGCCAGAGCGCGTGCCAGGTAGCCACAGAAAGGCGGTGGGCCAAGTCATCGGAGATAGCACGACGAAGATCCTGGAGGTTGTACAGAGCTCCCAAGCATCGAGTCAGCGTCTGTACTGTGTCAAAAGGAGGCACGACGTCGAGGAGTGTAGCTATGTTGTCCAAACAGCCCAGCCACACGGGTCGTTGGGGTCCATAGTAGGAAACAACCCCAACGGAGACGCCAGCATCTCCTGAGGGTGGCGACTGCAGACGGCGTGGAGCACCAGCAACGCTGCCGACTCCACCGCCTCCAGAGAGCGGTGGCACAGGAGCTCCGTGCTCAAGTCAGCCCACTCGGGGTGGCCCAGGTGTGGTAGCACGGTGACTTGAACGCGGCAGCTACGCACTCCCAGCTCCTCGTACTCCACTCCCTCGTAGAAGGGAGAAGTGGTGTAGGCGACAGCACTAAGGGCACCCCACACAATGCGGGTGAAGCCCTCCCAGTGCAGTCCCGTGGTAGTGAACGTACCGTCGGCATTCATCGCAATCAACCCAGGGGCAGCCATCTGTAAAATAGTTACAAACACATGTTAGAACCCATAAAGATGAGTTTAACATGCTATATGGCAAAATTGGCAGTTCTGAACAAAAATTCACAACTGAAAAACCGATACCTCAAAAATTCCAATTTTTTGTCAGCAACTTGAAAATGTTATAACTCACATTTTTTGTATTCAAAAGTTGCATCAAATCAGATTGGAAAAGGGTCTAACTGATTCAGTTTTAGAGCGATGTTGCTCAGAATTTTTCACCAGGACAGAGATTCGCTAAAAAGATCATCTCTCGAAAATTATGAACCCTATGAGGCTATGACCATGAGATTTTTACAGCACAAAGTAGGCTATATATAGAACATTTTGGTAGATTGTCTAGGCAAAATCTGTTTGGAACAAAGTGTAAAAATTCGAGTTTTCAGCCTTAACATCTTCTTGTCGGATTTTCAACATGTCCTAGAATTAGTGATTTAAGCATAACTTCAGTTATATTCATCCTAAAATCATGAAAACTTTATGGAAGAAGCTTAACTAACTGATAAACACAATTTCCTAAAGATCACCTGGCCACAAACTTTCTAGATCCCCCTTAGAACCAGACGCCATGCCATATGATGGCATGATTCCTAACGCCATAAGGCACGGCGTCTGGCCGCTGCCGTCGTGTGACACGGCGGCATGACTGTACCTACAACATTTAGGATGGGTGCCTGGCGTTTGCATCTACCGCCGCACCATACGGTGCTTAGTGCCAAACACCGTATGGTACGGTGGTAGGTTTTTTTAAAAAAATATATAAGAAAAGAAAAAAAAGAGCAATGTAATGAAGAGAAAACATAAACTAGTAAATGGAAAAGAAAAAAGAGCAATGTAATAAAGAGCAATGTAAATAGAAAAGTTTATACAAGATCACTAAGTACTGCTGGCACAAAATACAAAGTAAATCTAAATTCGCCTGCTCCTCTTGGGTGTCGCTACCCTCATAGCTCGAGCACCAACCCTCGTCTAGTCCTGGTCGTACGTGAGGGGTGAAGGTGGCCTGATCTGCCGGCGGTGTCGACCACCGTCGACAGGCAGTGTCGTCATGACCGTCTGCGACGACCCTGCAACCGCCTGCACCCGTCTGAGTCTCTCCAACCGCTGGCTGGGACCCTCCAACAGGCAGCTGTGTCTCCTGCGTCCCAAGAGATGGCGCCTCTCGTGACTGTGAGGCTGCAAGCACCTCCGCCGCGACGTCTGTGACAGAACTGTCCAAAATAATTCCGTATTATCACCTAACCCAGTCCTCTTGGCCATTAAGCGATAATAAAGAAGTATTCTGTCGTCTCTGCCTGGTCAAGCCCGGTGAATCACTTTCAACACAGGATCGATAATATGCAACAAAGCCCACATGAAGACGGGTCCAAAGTACGAATTCAAATTACAGAACAGCCCACAGGGTTAAATTATTACAAACCAGGTTTCGTGCATAAAAGTAAAGTTCATAGTTTCAATAGCGGAAAAGTAAACTAGTCGTATGATACACATGGGAGGTCATCCATAGCATATCACTCATCGTCATCACCATTCTCCCATTCAAGTTCCCAACCCTCAGGGATAGTGCCAACAACAACACAAGCAAGTCCTGAGTATTCTAATACTCAGCAAGACTTACCCGACAAAATAAATTTAAACTAGACATGAAAGGCTTTTTGGCTGGTGGGTTTGTTTTGCCAAAAGCGACTAAGAGTTGATCCTTAGTTCCCATTTTTAGCTCAAATTCCAGTAGATTAACCATTCTAGGTAAGTATCTAAACTAATCAAGCAGTTCTGCAAATAATATTATTCAAGCAGCAAAATTAATCCATCTGTTCCATAATACAAGATGGGGTAGTCAGTGGTTAAGCAGTCTCAGATAACGGCGAGAGACCGACGATCGATCGAATTTATAAACCTTGCAAGGTACAACCCAAACACACGAAAGAAGGTATATCCCAAGAAACCAAATAAAATCAAATGCGGGGTATACCTCGACCAGGCGGTTCCCGTCATTCCCTCAGTTTAGGATCAGATGCTGCAGTCCTAAGTACAAAGTTTACCGGTACGCCCAACACATTATGTCCAGACTCACACATGCACTACAGGTGGCGAGCCTGGAGGCACACCTCAAGATTAGTAGCGATAAAATTCCCGCACTGGTTCATTAGGTACTAGGCTTTCCGGTTTCATTTCCGATAAGTGCTTGGTACGTTCAATAGCTTAACCAGCACATACTACTCGGCCGAGACCGAACCTATTGCTCTTACCACATGAGCGAGTCAGTTTACCATACTTATGATTCCAACATAAGTAACCTATATCTCGCGAGCAATGAGACATTACTCGACTTGTACCGTGTCCTTAAAGCATGACACTAGCGAGCTAGCATACTAGTAAAGAGCATAGGAACCTAAGGATCATGCATCTAAGGTTTCAAATCAACTCCTGAAACTTAAATGCACATACAAAGCATAAATACGAAGAAGTAAATTATGAGTTAGGAAAATCTTGGGTTAATGCTTTCGGTGCTTGCCTTCCTCTTCTTCAACTACAGCCTTAGGCTCTTCTGGACTTTGGCCCAGGTCTTGCTACACACTACTATGGTTCACTTCTCCATCAACTGCACCGTCTCCTCGTGGGTAAGCGTGTACGTCCCGTCTGGCAAATCTACACGTTATACATGCACATGCATTAGGTGACGGTCAGAGAATTACCACCAAAACCAACTCTTGTTGGCCACATTCATCTAAACACCTAATATTTCTCATAAAGAACATGTGGTGGTGTGGTGGTTAACTAAAGGTTAATTTGATGGTGATTGTGTGCACATTTAAGCAAAATAAATGACTTAACTTCACAAAACAGCAAAGGGGTGTGTTTAATGATAACAAACAGAAAAAATCCATAAATTCCTTAATTAAAACTAAAAATGAGCAAAAACATATTTATTTAAATGCTACCTAGCCTTTCATAAAAAATCCATATTAAATGAACTACACTTCCAATTGTCCTAAATTTTGGTATACAGCAACACATACCTAAACTAAGCTCACCTGCCAAAATTTAGCTCCAGATCACATATAAATTAATTTATATGAAAAAGATAAAAAAAATCAGTCTAGCACAACTCAAATAAATCCTACAAAAAGATTTACTAATCTTTTTGTCCCAACTTTCTTCTACAAGCCATTTATGACGAAACTAAGCCTCTCACCAAGGCACAAGTGTAGATCTAATTTATTTTTTAAGTTATTAATTTAACATCCTAGACAAGATTAAATACAAAACATAAATCAAATAAAAGCCTAAAATCACATCCAATCTACCAGAGGTGCTACTCATCATGACAAAACCCTGAGGTGCATTTGTGCTTAGAGAAAAAAATTATTAAAGGGACTATAAAAAGCATCAAGATTAATCTAGCATAAAGATTACATAAATCATAACTAAATATCTACTTATCAATCTTATGTCAACTTTGGTCACAACTCTAAACATGTCATAAAGAACATCATATCCAAAGTTCACTTCCATATCATGAATACAATTTAAACTATAACAAAAACAATTCAAACTGAGTTTGATTTTTAATTCAAAATCTACTTAGAAAAATCCTATACAACCTTTCTAGAAAAGATAGATCTCAACACAAGGAAACCAACACAACTAGATTTGCATTTTTTTATTTTTCTATGATTTTTAATGATTTTTCAAAGTTGCAGAGAAAACCTAAGAACATCTTTTACACTCGGGCCCCGAGGACTAAGTTTTCTATATTACAACTATACCCTTAGTTTACGGAAAACTCCCTGGACAAATTGAAATCGTCACAATGGGGTCCCTCGACGGCTTTGGGATCTAGCCAGCGGCGAGTTACGGCCGGACCCGGCCGGGAAGCGGCCCAGGTGGCCTTTGCGCACCTTGCTAGGGTGAAGGGCGGCGGAGCTCGGGCCGGAGAAGGTGTCGCCGGGCGCCGGCAGCGGGGCGGCCTTGGAGCGCCCGCCGCGGCGTCGATTTGGCCGACGACAGCGCGACCAGGTGTTGAATGGACGGCGGTGCGGCTTCGAGGAGGTTCAGGGAAGGGGTGATGGCTCTTGGGGGTGATGGAAGATGAGAGGAGGAGGAGTTACGCGACGGCAGCCATGGGAGCACCGGCGGAGCTTGGCTTCGAGCGCTCCACGGCACGGCGGTGCACGGAACTGAGCAGGCGGGCGAGCACGATGAGGAGGACGAGGAAAAAGGCGTCGGCATCTCGCACTTCCGTTTTTATCCCACGACACGGCCGTCGGGATGCGCGCACGCGCGCGATCGCGGCTGGCGGCCGCCGTGCTTCGGCGTGTGGCGCGCACATGCGTTCGTGCGCGGCTAAACGCTGGGTACGGCCTATGGGTCGGGCGGAGGGTCCTCGACGCGTGCGCGGTCCACCGCGAGGGATGCGAGGCGTCCGTACACCGGAAAAGCGGGCGAGCGACACGTGGGTGGCAGTTTCGGGCGCACGCGCAGAGCGTGGCCAGCTAGCGGCTGGCGCCCGTTTGAATCTCGTTTGCCCCTTTTCAAATTTGCAAAACTCAAAACTTTTGAATAGAACTTGAAAATCCCCAAAAACAAAAGTTGTAGAGCAACTATAGGAGTACAACTTTTGCAAAGGGTGACCTATGTTTTGATGATTCAATTGACGGAAAAAAACTTGGCGAAGTTACAGTTTTTCCACGGCTGGAATTACTATTCAAAAGGGCTTCAACCCTGTTTTTGGTTAATTTGCACTCAAAATTTAGATGTCCGCCAATTTTGAAAATTGTATTCCCGGAAACAACGAAAAACTTTTGTATTAGCATAATTTGAAGTTCTATATTGAAATTTTGGAGAACGCGCTAGAAAACCCTTTAAAGAGTATAGAGCTCTAAGGAGTTTGACTAAGTTTTGGAAATTTGACCAGAGTTTCTTTTGCAAAGTTGACCAAGACTAGGCTAAGCATACTTTGGAACTAACCATACTTAATTAACAAGTCTAATTCATGTACTTATGCTAATCAAACATCAGGGATGTTACAACGTCATCGTCATGGGCCGTGAGGAAGTCGTCGTACCTGAACTCCTGCCACGCCTAGTCGTCTGCTAGGGGGGACTCCATAGTGGTGCTCGGGTCGAAAGCTGTAACGAATAGTATTAGTTTACCACATATCATATTTATAGAATTTAAATAGTACTGTATTAGTTACGACCCTTACCAGTCTGTAAAATAGGTGTAGTGGACGGTCTAGGAATATCTGCTGCTGCTGCAGCTGGCGCCGTATGTGTCGGTCGAGATTCGGGTCCCATCGGAAAGATCGGCGGTGCAATCGGAAAGATCGGCAGTGCCATCGGAAAGATCGACGGTCGCCCTGAACGGTTAAGTTAATTTAACAACAACACATAACAACTCCGTGAAAATTGAAGAAAAGCAGATGCAGTAAATGTACCTGAGCCCTGAATAACAACTGGGCGCTACACGTATGGGTGCGGACCCTGAGGCTGTGCTACTAGAGCCGAGAAAACATGTGAGACGGTCGAAGGTGCCTGGTACGAACGAGCAGTCGAGGCGGAGCTCGAGGACGATGCCGGGTGACGCGGATAAAAGGGAATGGCCGCGGTCCCGCCGTAGTTCACGACGGTGTTGTACCTAGTGGCGATATCAAACAAGGTCTGGTACGCCTGCGTGTGCTGCGCAGGTCCCATGTCGTGCATCCTGTTCAGCGCGTCGCCCGCGATCCGCGCTACGGCCGCAAGTGCGTCGTGCTGCTCACGAAATTAAAATTAGTACCACATGTTATAATGAATAGTAACATGAATAAAATATGATTGCAGTGTCGAGACTAACCGCCGTGTCGGCGATCTGATCTCGTCGCACCGGGTACGTGCCGGACGGAAGGATCCTCCGGTCGCCCGGGATCGGTGGCGGTGTCGGGTCAATAGGGACATGCATCACCCTAATCCGCGTCCTCGGGATGTACTAGTTAAGGTACGCTACCCAGGCCGTGTCGTCGTGGGCGCGCTTCTCCGTGACAACGTGATCCGACGCGTCAGTCCACTCGTCCACGTAGGGCCGCAACTTGTTGGCCCACGGCGTCACCGCCGCCACTCCTTTACGCATCCATCTATCAAATGTTAAACAAATTTATTAGTAATTGACACCTTATAACGCAAAAAAATTTGTAACAAATCGAGATAGCTTACTTATGCACTACCGCCGGAAGAGTGTGCACAACAGGCACAAGCCATGCCTGATAGAGGCCGAACTGCCTCATCACCCGGTGGACTGCGTACTCATCGATGTAGACGTCGCACACCAAACGTCTCGTCATCATCTAGTAGTGCTGGTCTCAGAAGCACAAGGACGAGAGGCCCTGTGGTGCGCGGCGGTCGATACAAGCCTGTGAGTACGGCGTCCACCTAACCCCCTCATCGGTCATCTGGTCGATCTGACCGACGAAGTCCCTGTAGACCTTTTTCGTCTGCTCCCCAGCCCAAGTATGATGCACAAGAAAAAAGTTAATTCAGTGGAACTAAGATGATAATTAAGCGAAGAAAACGATAAGCAATGTGAATTACCTTCCGGAGGCACCACAGAGAACCCATGGTGGGGAGGTCCGCCGGGTCGGTGTCATCTGGCATCCTCTCGTACTCCGAGAGGTCGGCGCTCGGCCGACCGATGTCGAAGCGCTCGTGGACCCACATCTGCAGAAGGAGAGGACAACCCAGGAGGATCCCCTGGGAACTCCTCCCTTCGTCAACCCAGAAGGTATGCGCCAGGATCGCGTTGCCATAGCTGATCTGGCACCTGGCCGAGTGGTGTGTCGGTGATCATCCGAGGGTAGGAGATCAGGGACCTCGACACCGAGTCTCCCGATGACTCGCAGAACATCACGAACCCGAACAGCCAAAGCAGGTACGCCTCCACGAACCTGTCCACTGTCGACCTCGTCCGGCATGTAGTCAGCTTGCTTACAAAGGTCAATCATCACATTTGTTTTAAGTGCATACTAACGATGGAAAAGAATAGGTAAAAGCACGTACGCTGAATTGCTCCAACCAAGTCCGCGTGGGGCCGTGGGTGTCGACGAACGGCTGGTACGGCTCAGGCACGCGATCGTTCCGAAGAACGTTCGCGAACCGAGAAAGAAAGTCCTCGCGCCAGGACGCGGGCATGTCGATATGCCCCATCGTCCGGCCTGCTAACGGAAGGCCGAACAAGAGCGTGACGTCCTGCGGAGTGATCTTCGCCTTGCCGACGGGGAAGTGAACGAGTGTGTCTCTGGTCGCCACCTGTCCAAAAACGCTGCGAGCAGAGAGGTGTCGTACTAGGAACCGCGTCATCCTCTCCGACGCGCGAACCTGAGCTCGTAGCTTGTACCCCTCGACCAACCGCGCAATAAGCAGTTGTCCTACAGCGCGCAGCCTGTAACACAAAATAAAAGGAAAAATTAATTTATTTACCACATACTTTTACGAACAAAGATAAATAAATTTAACAAACGCTTTTCTACAATTTCTAAACTAATTTCCTAAATTTCTAAACTAATTTCCTAAATTTCTAAGCAATTCTACGATTTCTAAACTAATTTTCTAAATTTCTAAGCAATTCTACAATTTCTAAACTATTTTCCTAAATTTCTAAGTTTCTCTACAATTTTGAAACTAATTTCTTAAATTTTTATGCAATTCTACAATTTCTAAACTAATTTGCTAAAGTTCTAAACTTTTCTACAATTTCTAAACTAATATAAGTAAACAAGGTAAAGTTAGAAACGTACCATAGCGAGGGAAGGAAGAGAGTGAAGTGACAAGAGGGGGAGCTGGCGGCAGCCTCCCCCTTTATAGGGCAAGGTTGCCGCTGTGCCACACGGTGGTAGGGTCCTACCGTCGTGCCACATGGCAGTAGGTTTTTCTGCCGCCGTGTGAAGTGACGTTAGGGGCCTCCCGTTCCATCCGACCGTTGGCGCTACGCTCTATCGCCATGTCATATGGCGTCTGGCTATCTTGACGTCATGTGCATGGCGTCTGACTGCTACTGACACGGCGGCAGGTGTATACTTTCGTTAAATTTTGTTTATTTTTACAAAATCGAAAAAAATATATTAAAAAAAATTCGTCGGCGGTGGCGTCAGCTGCCACCTATGGGCCGCCGTGCGTGCGGAGAAAGAACACAATAGCCGGACTCGCCTCTCAGTTCCGCCCGCGTCGCGACCGCGCGAGCTAAACCCGACCCAGCAATCGGGCCACCGCCCCTTTCCTCTCCGATCCGGATCTCCCCACCTGCTCCGGCGAGCCATCGCCGCGTCGCCTCCACGCGACCGACTACCTCATAAACCTATCTACCTATCCGACTTCTCCGCCGCCGCGCGCGCCCAATCTTAGGCTGCGCTTCCCCCATATACCTGTTTGCTTATCTGCTCCCGAGCCCAGCAAACCCTAGTCGCCGCCGCCCATGGACATAGAGACCGACGGGCGATTCGGCAACAAGCGCGTGCATCATCGCCTCGGCCCGGGCTCCGGCGGCGGCCCGTCTTCTACCAACGGGAAGGTCTGCAACTACTGGCGCGCCGGGCGGTGCAATCGCTTCCCGTGCCCCTTCCTCCACAGCGAGCTCCCCGAGGCGGCGGCGCCGCCCAAGCGCCCGTCTGGACCCGGGGGGAACGTCTGGCGCAACCCCATCTCAGGGGGGCGAGGAGGTGGCGGTCACAGTAGATGGGGGAGGGGCCCTGGAGGCGGCAGCGGAGCTGTGACCCACAGGCCGCCCGACAGGCCCTGCAAGTACTTCCTCGCAGGTACCGATTGCAACTATGGCGAGAGGTGCCGCTATCCCCACAGCTACTGCATAAGCGATTGTATCACGATGCTCACCCTGCTCAAGGGCCACGAGAAGGTATGCAAGATCCCAATTGCCAATTAGCCTGTCTGGTAAAGCATGAAAAGTTGCTAACTGAAATGCTCTTGAGTGCGGTCAGGGTGTCACGGGCATTGCACTGTCGGACAAGCTGTATTCTGGGAGTAAGGATGGAACTGTTCGCATGTGGGATTGCCAAACCGGGCAGGTAGCTGAGGCATCATTAGATTGCATCTTCGAGAGTTTTGTATGTTCCTTATGAAAAAAACAAGAATTCAGTACTTCTTTGCTGTTGGTGGTCTGTTAGTGTGCCGGTGTCATCCCTATTGGTCGCGAGGTTGGGTGTATGATCAGTGAAGGTCCGTGGTTATTCGTTGGACTACCTGATGCGGTCAAGGTAATTAATGTATTTCAAAAGTGTGCATTACTCACTGTTTCAAAAGTTGGGGCCACCTAGCCCATCATGTGATAGGCTTTATGCATGACTCTCCTGCTTATAGCATCTAACCTGTGTAGCCCACCTAGTCAGTGATTGGACACTATGCAACACTGCTGCTCCCCTAGTTCGTTTTGAACTGTGGAATTTACCACCATTGGTGTTCTGCATGTATGTGAATACATGATCTGTTCCTTCAGGTTTGGAATATGCAAACATCAGCGGAAATGGATCTTACAGGACCAACTGGGCAAGTCTATGCGCTCGCTGTTGCCAGTGAGCTACTTTTTGCTGCAACACAAGTAAGCTTTCCATCTTTTGGGTTATCTTTGTTAGTCTTGAAGCTTTTGGTTCTTCATTTACTCGATTCTCTTTTGGTGCACTTTTTACAGGACGGTAGGATTTTGGCATGGAGATTTAGCGCTGCAACCAACCGTTTTGAGCCAGCTGCTTCTCTTGATGGCCACAAGCTTGCTGTTGTTTCATTAATAGTAGGAGGCATGAGGCTTTATTCTGCTTCAATGGATAAAACAATAAGAGTATGACAAACTTGTTCACATCATCATTTGCTAAGATAGATTCAATTTATGTAGGAGTATATCTCGCGTTTGACATTTAAGTTCTTGATGATGGCTATTCTATGGCTTTATTCAACCTTCACATAATGCTGTATTACTTTTTATCATTTTTGTTCCTCATAGTCGAAGTTTTTAGGTGCATGTTCAATTATACATTACTCGTACTCAACACAACTATAAGTTTCTCTCATATTTAAGTGGCAGATATTGCTATTTGCGTGTTCTAGTTACAATCAGATAAATAATGATTGTCTTCTAGTATTGAGTCAACATAAGTACAGGAAAATGTTGAAACTTAATGCTGGTGCAAACTTGTTCCCAAGAGGCACTCAGCATGTATCATATAGTATCTGCAGTCGGCAATCCCTTGATTCCTTGTGGTAGCATGTTTGCGGACGTTTGTGTTGATATTTCAATTGGCATGAGAATTAAATTGCCAAAACTACCCATTTCAGTGCTGGTATATCTGAAAGTTGAATTTATTCTCAGTGGAATGAATGCTTGTTACTCCAGCATTTTGGTGTCTTCACTTTTTAGGAGAATGGGATATCACTTGTTGTTATGTGCATGACTTTGTCAATTGAATTCATTGCTAGTGATAGCTGTCAGATGTTATTTTATTGCATATTAATTATTACCATTTCCTGTCAAAGACAGCAGAAGTTTCCTTGTCTTTTTTGCTCACTTCATTTTTACGAATAATAATAACAGAAAGTGTGAATTTCAGGTGTGGGATTTGGCAACATTGCAGTGCATACAAACTCTTTCTGATCATACCGATGTTGTTATGTCTGTGCTTTGCTGGGACCAGTTTCTATTATCTTGCTCTTTGGATCAAACAATAAAAGTTAGTTCCTATCCTTGCCTTCATTTTGTTGAGTAAATTCATAAATTTATGTATTCCTATTTCAGATATTGCCCTTCTAAATGTTTTTCATGGTTCTAATATTTATTTTTGTGCAGGTTTGGGCAGCTACAGAGACTGGAAACTTGGAGGTAACATATACACACAAAGAGGAGCAGGTAAAAGACTCTACATTAGTACTGTCTTCATTGCACCCAGTTTGTGCTTGTGCTATTATAGTCTGTATTATTACCCGCCAATGCTAACCACTGATATATCGTTATTGTCTTGTTGAAACATAACTGATATATTGAACCTGTCGAAGGTGGACCGACATTAGGACTAGACCAGCAGTTCAATATATTGATATATGGTACTTTAGTTTAATATGTAATTTCGGTTCACTGTTATTTAGCTAACATATACTAGATTTGTACCCTTATAACAGAGTAGCTGGAGACTGAACAGACAAGCCTAACCGCTGGTTTCCACTTCTTGATGATTGTGCAATAAAAGGACCACAACAGGCCTTTCTTCAGTCATATTTATAGTTAACTGAAGGGAATTTGATGTTCTTGCCCAGTCTGCGAACTCAAGTTGTGATTTTGCCCTCCTTTTTTTTTAACTTTGATAGTTTACCCCTCCTTTTTGAAAATGAAATAAAATTCAGAGCAATTGGAAAAGGATGTACTAACTACGACTCCTAGCTTATTCACAATTTCACATACACGTGCATTTCCTCCCTCCCTTGTGACTCCATTTCTCAAGAGAGGCCAGGCAGAGGTAGCACGGGCGGGAATGGCCGGCACAGCTGAGGTGGCGGCAGGGTGGCTCAACCTCGATGGGGGATGACTGCTCCTGAGCTGTTGGTGGTCGTTGCCATCAGGCAGCATCTGTGTCGCCGAGCCATCCCTGTTGCTTGGCTAGTGGTCGGCGGCACTGGGCGTTGAGGCGTTACGTGCTGCCTAGGACCCAGTGCCTGCGGTGTGCCATGCAGGAAGGCTGACGTAAACCCAATGCTACTCGTCCTGTGCTGGCTGTCACCTAGATCTTGCCACGGCAGCTAACCACCTGACCATGGTCCCATGCATATACCGCTGTCCTCCGGCCACATCCGGAGTGCTGCCCTTTTGGTTGGATGTATTGTGCTGGTCACGCTTGCGCGACAGCTGTATCCAGATTTGTCGGCGGCACTCTGTGGCAGCACGTGCCAGGGCAGCTCATCGGCAGCCGCTGCTATGGCCCGACCTTTTTGACATGTGGGCACTAAGGTGTGTGAGGTTAGAGACTTAGAGCTCCTAAAGGTGGAGCTTCCAAAAGGATGTCATGCTCATAGAAGCGCTCCACCTGTGACACGAGTGCATGACCGCACGAGGATCGTCTTAGAGGTGGTGTGCATGGGCCTGGTGCTGGTGCTCTCTGGCTCTGATTTGGTGGCAGATTCTTGCTGATTTATCCTGTGAGGAATGGAGGCTGGTGCTTGGTATTTTGAGAAGTAAATTTTATTGATTTTTGGCCGCTGCTAAGAGAGATTGATGTCGTGAGATGGATTGATATGCTGGATTTGATTTGGCTTTCAATTTGTGTCTTAATGCTATCAAATTTTCTCAGAATTCGTTGAAGTCAGCATATTTAAATTACGCAAGTTTTGTCAAGTTGTGTTGTCAAAATAATTTTTAACTCTGTCAAAATGCTACCTGGAAGTTTGATACCAAAGTGGGGTAAAATCATTTAGTTCTTAGAAAAGCATGGGCAAATCCGGATGGGCAAACTTGTCTTATTATAGCTGATTTGACACCTTAAACTGATCTGAATGGAATAGGGGTGAACTGATCTTTATTTGAGAAAGCTAGGGTAAAATCACCATTAGCATATAAAGTAGGGCACAAACACAAATGCCCCTTAACTGAAAAGTGCCACCCCTAACAAGTAGAAATGAAACACCAACCTGGCAAAGATATTATGAAACGCCCTACGACTTCCAATAAAAGGGTTTAGCCTGCAAACAGAAGGTTCTTTGAGGTCCTATTTCCCACGCCCACCAGGCACTAAGTCCTTAAAATGCCTTAATCCTCCTAAGGGGTAAATGAGAATAGTATTTTTAATCACCAACACCCTGAAATCGTGCTATTGAGGTAGTCACTGTATTCAACTTTAAAACCAAGAACAACTGCTATATCCGTACTGTTCTTTTTTTTAATTTTTGTAATGAGAATATCTGTGCTCATTACTGTGCATGAGAATCTGTTTCATTTTGTCACCACTTTTAACATTTCTTTTTAACAGTGTTCATGATCGTCCTTGCCTTTATTTTTTTTGAACATGCAGTACTTTATCTTATGTTTTTTATGCTAATGATTTTCTTCCATCTTTTAGGGTGCACTTGCTCTCAGTGGTATGCCTGATGCACAGTCAAAACCTGTGCTACTCTGTTCATTAAATGACAATACTGTCCGCCTATATGATCTGCCGTCGTAAGCAAGCTGTCATACTAAGATGTCTTTCATGTGTTCTATTTCTAATGATGTTACAAGGGGAGTAACTCTTGCTTGTTTTATAGGTTCAGTGATAGGGGCAGAATATTCTCTAAACAAGAAATTAGGGCAATACAATCGGGTCCTGGTGGTTTATTTTTTAGCGGGGATGGAACTGGTGAGCTGAAGGTTTGGCAATGGATAGATGGAGCCCAGGCCAAATGAAACAGTGTGCTAGAATAGTTGCACTCATGTGTTTTATGAGGGAGTTCTCGCAAATATGCATAATGATTTGAGGTTGTGGTTGGCCGGCCAGTTCTTTTTTGTGATATGCCCTATATTTAGTCGCAAAGGATACAAGATTCAGTTGATCTGGCTGGCAGTTCATGCTGGTACAAGCAGAGTCTGTTAGACTGTAGTTTTGTCCTGGAATGGATTTCAAGATACAGAAATAATTGAATGTAATTTGTAAAGCACTGGAACCAGCAAGTATCTGATCATTTGCTTGGAGGTGCTGACAGTTTCAAAAGGATATGATAATATAAAGGGTTGGTTGAGCTGCATTTGTACACGAGGAACTGGTGGTTTCTTCTGAGCTTGGCCCTTCTTCAGTGTTTGATGGCCATGGGTATCTTTGTTTTTTCAGAACTGTTGAACGATCACCTTTTTTTTCTAAACTGATCAGCTCCAGTTCTTGTGACTTGATTCGGTTCGGTGAGTGGCAGCAAGGGCAGCTCAAAGTATTCTGGAGCTCCAGGCAAAGCTTGTACCAGTATTTATCTAGATTTTTGTTTGGATAGCAGCGGGGTATTTGTTGATTGTATTGTTTCTGTTTGTCCCGGAATCTGAGAAAACATGACGCGCACAATTGGAATTGTGGACTACGTGGTGCAGTACTGTGTTTACATTTTTCTTTGTTCTTTGGATCAGAAATTGGGGCAACGGTAAAAATGTGTGTTCTTTTTTTCTCAGTTTCATACTCCAGTTATCTTTAATTTCGGAGCACAAATTCTTTTTACGGCACGAGTGCCGGGTCGCAACTCCACTTTTTTTTATGTCAGTATTTAATTCCCTTCTATTCCATTCCACCCACGACCCGTTGTTGCCGGGCAAAAAGTTGGGTTTTACCCCGTCTGTTTCGGCGTAAATTAAGATTCAAACTTTACGATCTTTGACTAATAATTTACGTATTAATTTTTTTATTTTTGTAGTGTAAATTTGATACTTTCTAATGATTATATGTTTATAACCATAAAAAATATAATATAAGAGAAATAGATGGTCAAAGTCTAATTTTGGAGACCGTGTCATGTCGCGTCGCGCCTTATAAATAGAAACGGAGGGAGTAAGAGCAGTCTCAAGGGCAGTCCCTATGGTACGAACCATGTGTGAAGTCCAAGAGAGTCACATCATCAAAATTCATTTATAGACCTAACTCTTCCCAACAGTTGGTGTCTTCATCTAATAAATGTCGTTTCTCTCTCTTATCTCTTACCAATGGAGGGGAGGAGCAAACCCGCAAGACTCTAGTCAGGTCTTCCCAATGGCGATTTTGCTGGGTCTTGCGGTCTTGATTCGCGTGAGGAGGCCAAGTCTAGAGGAAGAAACCAAGTCTTGTATTTTTCTCCTCTTTCTTCATTAACTATGCTGCCATGTCACCAATTTGTTGATGTGTTACCTTATTTATTAGGGATGGACTCCATCCTACGTGGACCATTAGGACTGCCCTAATGGTTAATTTCTAGGAGTGGTTTCCAAGAGAGAAGGCAAGTAATTAATGTTGCTAGAAACTACTCATCCTAACTCAGTTTCTACAGAAGTTTGTATACCAAGATTGAATTTAATGCAAACAAAAAAAAAGCTTGATCAATTGTGGCAACTATTTGTACAACACATGCTGGCACATTCCAAAGCAAAAAGCACACACCACATTTCAGAACTATACAGCAACAAATACAATTGCAGATCCATAGATGATGCTCCTAACTCACAGTAATAATAGAACCCTTCCAGGTTGCATCAACAGGTACAAATCACAGTAATATACATATACACTTCCAGAAATAAAATACACTTCCACACTCATAGTAATAGTAGAATTCCAAACTGGATGCAGCCACAATTCTCATCATAACCCAAGTTCATGAGGTTGCATCAACAGGTGGCAACAAATTAACTAAAGCTCATGAGGTTGCATCATCAGGTTCCAACAAAATAAGCAAAGTACATGAGGTTGCATCATCAGGTGGCAACAAAATAACTTCCAGGATACATAGTCTCATACAGGAAATAATATAATAGGTAGCACACATAGTTGATAACAAAGGAACTAAAATGGCAGCATAGTGAAATAATTAGATGCGGCATCCATCTCTCAGCCATCATGTTGGATGCACACAACACTTGAACTCCCTCAGCCCTCAGGTCACACAGGACTCCAGAGACCAACATCTGTAAGGACAAAATAGGTTGAGGTACTATACAGTAAACAAATAAATATTAAAAAACATTATTCAGTAATATTTTCACACAAAGATGCACTAGCATGAGGTACTAGAATGACTTAAAATATTTGCACACAAAGATATGTACCTAATTATGTTGGCTATATGTATGACCAAACTTTTGCCAAATATGATCAATCAAATCATCTTGGAGTTGTTTATGTACTTGGCGATCATGTAAGGCGATATTTCTGTTAATTACTTCTTCCACCTCTGGGTTTTCTACCTCAGATATAATAGTAGCTCCCTGCACACTAAAGGTGTTGGCTTCCTCAATCAAATCAAATGGAACCTGCTCTATATCCTTCTCATCTTCAATTATCATGTTGTGGAGGATTATACAAGCAAGCATGATGTCGTTAAGATCCCCTTGCTCGTAGAGACGTGCTGGTCGTCGCAAAATACCAAAGCGAGACTGCAAAATGCCAAAGGCACATTCAACTTCCTTTCTTGCCTCTTCTTGCTTTTGTGCAAAAAGTTTATGCTTATCAGATTGTGGCTCACATATAGACTTCACGAAAACAGGCCACGACAGATATATGCCATTAGCAAGGTAATAAGGAAGATTATATTGTCTTCCATTGATAGAATAGTCAACCTTAGTGAAAGGACCTTGATGTCGCCTAGAGGGGGGGTGATAGGCGGACGACCGATTTAAACTTTTTTCCCCCGCAAACTTGAACTGTCAGGCTTCACCGGTCAGACCGGTGTGCCTCACCGGTCAGACCGGTGGTAGTGAAGCTCCACAGATGAGCACCGGTCAGACCGGTCCCCTGCACCGGTCAGTCCGGTGCAGCACAGAGCACCTGCAAAAACAGCTTCAAGCTCCTCTTGACTTCTAGCACGAACCAAACTTGGTGAGTGGCCATGGTAGATGGTCTCGAGCAGGGTAATGATCCCTGCACACACAAGTAGCACACCCAAGTAGATCGAAGCGGAAGCAAATCAAATATGCTAGAACAACAACTTAAAGAGGCAAACCACAATGAGACGCAAGGATTTGTTTCCCGAAGTTCACTTTCACCAAGGAAGCTACGTCTCCGTTGAGGAGCTTGTAAGGGATTCGAGTTCTCAACTAACTCTTCCCACAACAAGTCGGGTCTCTTTCAACCACTTTCCTCGATTCCACTAAGGCGATCTTTTCCACGAAGAGGCAAGATCAAAGCCCTCACAAACTTGCCGGTGCTCACCACAACTTGGGAGCTAGTCGGCGACACCTAGCCGTCTAGGAGGCAAACTTGGGATTCTAAGAGCACTTGACTTGGTCATAAAGCGAAAGTTGCATCCCTGTTGATAGTACGACATACTTATACTCAAGATAAATAAAAACACCTTATTAACTTCTTGAGCTTGAATGTCTTCAATCTTGCTGTACTTGATCAAATTCCACATGAGGGCTTTAAACTTTGACCATTGTCTTGAGCACGTCCATACTTGAGCTAGTGACTTAGGATCTTTCCATATAGCATAGAGATGTACACTTAGAACCTTAAGTCACTCCATATTGCCAATCATAACATGTGAACTTGATGCAATGCTTTCCTCGGTTAAGACTTGGATATGATACTTGAAAACCCCACGGATGTTAGAACTTCACCTTAGCAAAACACAAAATGGTGGTCTAGCCAGGACCCCAAAGATTGCTTAGTCCCTCACCCTAGTCATCTCGGTTGATCTCTTCATCACTTATCCAATCCACATTGAGTTAGGCTTCGCTTCATTCACAATTAGTCTTCATTTGAAATTCCGCTTCAAATGCTTGTTCTTGATTGACAATGAATATGCAAGCTTCCAATTAAGAACCATAAAATCTACACTCATCCTTGTGTCCTCTTTCATTTACCATATGAAGCCTTGCATTTGACTTATAAAGAATTACCATCTTCTCTTTCTATGATCCTTGTGTTTCAACCAAGCTACCATATTTATCGGAGACCAACAATTGACCTTCTCAAAATATCCCTGATATTTATCTTTCCTTGATGCTTGATATTTGCCACTATGCTTTAGGATCATACACATATTTGTCTTCTCCAACGTGAGTCATATAAAATTCATTCACCAATATATATCCCATCAATAACTCATGAAAATACAAATAAATTCTGCTCACAATCTTAGACAAATATGATAGACCTTTAATCGCTTTGTCATTCAATTCACCAAAATCCACTTAGAGGCCTAGATGCACTTTCAATCTCCCCCTTTTTGGTAATTGATGACAGCTCGATTAAAGCTTACAAATATAACAATTAAGCACATTTCGATTCTTAGATATAGCTAGAGCTCCTCCTTAATTTGTGTTTTGAATGGAATTTCAAAGATTTGGCCTCAAATGCCAAAAGCACAAATTTGGGAGAAAGGCATGTGAGCTCCCCCTATATCCTTGAATCAGTGGAGTGCAACAAGTGTGAGTGACAAAATAAAATGTGTGATGCATATGACAAGTTAAGTACAAAGCAAAACAACAAGTGTTCTGGCTGAGCTCCACCGGTCAGGCCGGTGCTCCTGACCGGTCAGACCGGTCAGGCTCAACCAGTACAAGGTCCAGACTATCACCGGTCAGACTGGTGACCCTGACCGGTCAGACCAGTCAGGTCCAGCCAGCGCACAAAGCTTAAAAACCGTGCGTGCTATCTGGGCCAAAGGAATCAGACCAGAGTTGCAGGCCGGTTTAGATCACCATACCCCATTTAGCCAACACAAACAATTCACCAAACAAATCATGCATCACAATCTAGCATAAGGTCACTTAATATTACATAAATAAGTTCAACACACATACAAGCACACATACAAAGTTCTCAAGTCCACAAAGAAATAGAGTCCAACTTTTATTACATGGCTGCTCTCATCAGCCGGCACTGGTCAGACCGGTGACCACTGCCCTGCTACACTAGCTACTGAAACGGTAAGCTTTCAATCTAATCTTCTCCCCCTTTGTCACCAAGCATCCAAGAAGGGCCTGGAGAAGGTGTAGCTGCAGCTGATCAACTCCAAGTCGACCATCCGGGTCCATCCCCCTGTGGTGGAGGTGGAGGAGGCTGAGGATAGGTCCATCCAAAAATGTCGGCAGATATACAATTAGCCCAATCCTCAGGAGCATCGGGAGCCTCAGGAGCCTCTAGAGCATCAAACTGCTGAGAAGTCCCTGCTGAGTCAAATGGAGGAGGTGGAGGTGCTGAAGAACTACCCTTGCCGGACTCAAATAAGAAGCTGCCATACTGATCCACCAATCCCAAATTTGCCATGCTTCTTATCCTCTCCTCAAATGTGGGTATAGGAACCTCAGGCGGAATAGGAGATATGGGTGAGCGAGGAGGCTGAAGTCCAAAGTGTGCATGCAACAACTTCATAGAATCTCTCACCTTCTTCCTATCTCTTCTTTCTCTTTGTTGTGCTACTTCAATGTCATGCTGACTCTTGCACATACCAAAAAGAAAATTTATGAATTTCCGCATTGGAGAGGTGGCCTTCCTGGGTCTGTACTGCTGCTCGGGCCTCCATCGGTCAGACCAGTGGCAGTCTGGGCAGCAGGCTGCTGCTGCTATTCCGGCTGATGTTGCTCCCATACTTGTTCTTCTTCTTCTCTAATTTCTGGTTCATGCTCAGGAGATGGAACACTTGGAAACTTTGTGGGATTGGGCCTAAAAGGTTTATGCCTGACATCCTTAGGACACCCAATCTTAGAAACTTTCTCAACCATGTACATGATGTAGGGGCTATAGCTGCAAATCTTCTTTGGATCTTCCGATAAGAACTTGATTTCTTGCCAAATGAAATCCCCCACACTAAATGGAGGTGCCCCTGGTCGCAAAGCTATCATCAAATTCTTCATATACTTGGACACATCGGAGGGGTTGCCATCCCTAGGAGTAAGTGTCACACGAAGGAGCCTATTCAAAACTGAATAGTAGGTGTAGAGGTCCTTCACGTGTCCGACACTAGCTCTCTTATCCCTAGGGTACATGAAACACATAGCCTCCGGCTCAACCAAACCCTCATCATGCAGCTTGGGATAGTCCCTGTCCTGAGGATCAATGTTGAAAAGAGCTAGAAATCTAGTGAAGCGAATTCCATACTTCACTCCATTTGGCATCTAAAGCATAGCTCTTTCACCATCCTTAAATCCAAAGTGCACTGTGGCATAAAACTGAGCAATTATTTCTCTATTCCAATCATACCTAAATCCCATGAGATCTTTCACCCTTTGTTGCTCACAAACTCTAATGATTTCATTGAAGATAGGGTCATTTTTCTGCTCCATAAAGCTCCAATCCACATATTGTGCCTGATGGGTGATCTTGGGCTTCTTGATGATCACAGAAGTGTAGTAGTCCTGCTGAAACTGAGTCCAAAACCTATTATCTGAAGCTGTCTTGTCGCTAGCATAGGGATTTATGTCCCTCAACTTCTTCAACTTCTTTGTTTTCCCTGAACCATGAAAATTTTCTGCTTTGTTGGGAAACATGTACATAGGCTTAGTGATCTTTGGTCCACCATGACCACTGTCATCATCATCATCACCAGCCTCATCCTCATCCATAGGATCATCATCCTCATCTCGCTCTCGGCCCCCTGTGTCATCATCCTCACCCTCACCAAAGAACTCATCTTTATCCATGTTGGCTGGCCCCTTGCCATGAGGGCGATCAAGAGCCTCAGTGTATGTCTCATCCTCAACATCATCATCACTGCTTGCCTCTTGGGTATCACCAGCAACATTTTTAGCTCTTTCATGAGATGCACGCGGCCTCAAAGTTCTCCCACTGCCACTGCCTCCAGGAAAGGCACCTGGAGTGACCGCTCTCCGAGCCATGATCTCTTCTTTTCTCTTTTTAGCACCTTCCTTGACTCTTGGCATAACTGCTGTCCTGGGTCACAAAAGAGATGACTGTAGAGTGTAAGACACCAGGATAAAGATTGAAAGAGATTTGAGATCGAAAAACTCAGTTTCAAGCAATTGGGTCTGTTCTGGACGCCACCGGTCAGCCCGGTGGGGCCCACCGGTCGACCGGTGCCCTCCAGAACAGAGCCAATGGCCTTAACTGTCAATCTAAGTAGCCTGAACAGAGTTGATATGGATATGGATGAACAAAAGACATTCCTAGATAGAAAAAGGTTGAATACACGAAGAAAACAACATTTAGGGTAGGACAAGCCGCACCGGTCAGACCGGTGCGCTCACCGGTCAGACCGGTGAGAGCCGTCCGCCCCCAAATTTTGAATCCTCACAATGTACCCAACGAAACATTATGGATCTATAGGTATGTCTTCTATAAGTTGCCAGGAGATGTTCTACCAAAGGAATCCTTAAACTTTCAAAGGAGTAAGGAGATCGGGCAAAAGAAAGTTTTAGATACCTTTGGAGAGAGGAACTCAATTTGAAACCAAAGAGCCTCCTTAGATCCTTCCTCAGCAGCCCTAGGGGGTTCCTATCCACGGAGGAGATGTGGTTTTCCTTGGTTGAAACCCTAGGTTTCCATGAGAGGAGTTGGGAGGAGGAAGAGAGGTGGAGAGAGATGGAGAGATGTGTCCACAGGTTGAAGGAGATAGATGGCAGGTGAAATGATAGAGGAGAGAGAAGAGGGAGGGTAAAAGTAGATATTCTTTTACTGTGCACTCACGGGTAACTCCCGGGCGCCACCGGTCAGACCGGTGGGTGGCACCGGTCAGATCGGTGACCCCCTTTGGTTCAACCAGCGGCCCAGCTCGGTAGTTTCGATCCGGGGTCAGAAGTTCCGACTATTTTGATAATTCAAACAGAGAGTCCTTATCAGAAATACCGCCCTAGGCTCGGAAGTTTCGTACCATCCTTCCAAAACTTGAGATTTTACCTCTTAAAACTTCACCTGATATAATATTAACTCCTTTCTTTCCACTTAGGATCCAAAAGAGGGAAGATGTGGCTTTAGGGTTCCACCGGTCAGACCGATGCTCCCTTAAGACACAACTTGACTTGATATTGCAAGATTTTGATCCTTACTCCTTCATACAGGTTGGATAAGAGATATTGACATGATTATGATCCAACTTTTCACAGATCTTAGAAGAATATAGAACTATCCAATATTTGATAAACTTGATTCTTCCAAGTGAGAGAGATAGATAAAGAGATTATTATGGACTTGAGATAATCTTCTCATTTGTGACTAGCCATCAGTCAAGCATTGGGAACAATAGTCACAAACAAGTTGATCGGGTCACAAAGACCAAGAACCAGATGTTTTTCAAATTTCACACATCCTACACATGCTAGTTGATTTTTTGAAAAACTATCCTATAACACAAAGTGCATGCATCCACTTCAAACAAATAGCCATTCTAGTATATTTAACTCATACCCTTGACTGCAGGACACAAAGTCGAGTACGGTATCAACCAAATATCTAGAGAATCACACAAAGTTTACTTGAAGCAATTACATGCTAAGGAAGGCACACTAGCATGGCAATATGGACTAGATGCATTACAATAAATAAAGGAGATTAGGAGAACATACCTTTGCCTTAGGCCATTTTATTCGTGCATATTTTCTATTTTAGTAGTTGCTAGCTCTTACTTGAGTTCTTTTGAGCAAAGTGATTTCTAAGAGCTTGCTTAAGGTGCACAGATACATGAGACTACAAGATCACTAGAAGAAATCGTTAGTCCCACAAGTGACACAAGTAATGAAGTGAGCTCCCCCTTAATTAGTGCACAGAGATATCTTGAATTTCTCGATCATTGCACAACATTCAATTAAGAATATGGAGTAGCTCATTCACGTACTTGGTCATGACACATAAATGATAATACTGTTGAAATGTGTCAAGATACTCATACCATTCACTCATGATTACCAAGAAGATGTCTCCTAACAATCTTGAGGCATTTTATCCCCACCGGTCAGACCGGTGGCTTCTTACTCAGCCTCGTTCGAGGTTCGGGTCACCCGGTTACTGGGTCCGGGTCACCCGGCTGTATGCAGAGACGTATCGGGTCACCCGGCCTTGTGGTCCGGATCACCCGGCACTTGTAGGAACACGCCCAGCACCGGTCAGATCGGTGCGTGTCACCGGTCAGACCGGTGACGACTGTCCCAGCGCCCTTGATGATCTTGTTTGCCTTGCTTTGTGATTTTGTGAACATATCACATTATGGTACCTGCATATTCAGCATAAGTACTATTTTCGTCTTCCCTAAGCTTCTTGAAATCATAATGGAGAAGATTTGATTTAGGAATGTTACCATTTGGGCAATCTTTACCCATGTGACCTTTTTAACGACATTCATAGCAAATGCGGCTTTTGTCCTTGTTGGTCACACCATTTCTTGTAATTTCTTGTCCATGCTTGCTTCTGAGCTTTATTATTGGAGAAGGGTTCTTTCTCTCCTTGTTGCCTCGGGAAGTGGCTGACCTGGTCGCCGCCAGTCTGACCGGTGCTGCGCACCGGTCTGACCGGTCACTGTTAGATCTTCCGCTTGCTGCATCATTTGGGCAAGCATCGGCAAAATGACCCTTCTCTCTGCACTTGTAGCACACTCTCCACTTGTTGGTCTTCTTGTCTTCTTGGAGAGTGTTTCTTGTTCCTTTTGCTTAGTAGGGCAATGGAATGACTTGACATGCCCCACTTTGCTCTTTTCTTGAATCTTGTCCTTATAGGTCTTGGTATGTTGTTGAGGAGTTGAGCTAGTGACGGTTGACCCCTTCTCAAGCTTCTTCACCATGTCATCACAGTTATCTTGAGAAGGTTGCACTTGACTCTTCCCTTTCAACGCATACAAGTTTCTTTTAAGCTTTTCGACCTCTTGCTTGAGTTCATCATTTTCTTTAGCAATGAGGTCATCACAAGATTCTACAAGTACATGCTCAATGCTAGATTGGCTTGCTTGAGAGAAACAATCATTAGTGCAAGACAAATCAATTTGAACTTGTGAGCATGTGCATGTGTGAGATAGAGGTTGCATAAATTTTACGGAAGAAAGCACAACCTCATGAGCTATCTCTAGTGATGCATAAGAATCTACAAGCCTCTCATGAGAACACTCAAGTTCCTTGTGCTTTGCTTGTAGAGCCATATGCTCACTAGTGAGCATCCCTAATTTTTCTTTAAGTATTTCATTATCTTGATCCACTGCAGCTACGCAAGCAAAGGATTTGATAACTTTATCATATTGCCTAGCGAGTGAATCATACTTACAAACCAAAGAGGCATTTTCGGATTTGAGAGCCTCAAGTTCCTTAGTCAAGGAGCTTGAAGCTTCATTCGTCTCAATCTTTCCTCCTTTGGTCTTCTTCTTCTTTTCTTTCTTGGCCATCAAGCATATGTTGGTGCCCCTGCTGGCACCGGTCTGACCGGTGAGACTCACCGGTCTGACCGGTCCCTGCAGAGGGACAACGCCTTTGCTTCCTTGGCCTTCTCCTTGCTTGGGAAGTAACACTTGAGGCTCAATGTTGTAGGTTGAAGGCTTTGAGCGCTCCTCAAGTGCCTTCTCCATGGTTTGCTCTTGATCAATCCATTTGGGCTTTCCATATTCTTCTCGAAGTATTTCCCATATGGTGTGCGCATCAATCTCAATCTTTTCATAGACAACTTCCTGCATATCATTACTCAACATACTACAAATGTAATTAAATACTCGAGAGTTGCATTGCCAACACTCTAAGTCCTCTAGTGATGATTTTGACAAGTCAATCTTGTTTTCCCTAAGGTGAGGAGGTAGAATGCTAGAAATAACAATCTTCTCGGCAAGTGGACCCATGGTCCTGATATAATTGAGTACATGAATTGACCAAGAAGCATAGTTTGAGCCATCTAGAGCTAAAGGCTCAAACGGTACCTCATGAGTTGTCGACATCGTCAAACTCCAAGCGGTTAAGCTCGAATCAGAGCACTCGGCTCTGATACCAATTGAAAGGACCTTGATGTCGCCTAGAGGAGGGGTGAATAGGCGGACGACTGATTTAAACTTTTCTTCCTCGCAAACTTGAACTGCTAGGCTTCACCGGTCAGACCGGTGTGCCTCACCAGTCAGACCGGTGGTAGCGAAGCTCCACAGATGAGCACCGGTCAGACCGGTCCCCTGCACCGGTTAGTCCGGTGCAGCACAGAGCACCTGCAAAAACAGCTTCAAGCTCCTCTTGACTTCTAGCACGAACCAAACTTGGTGAGTGGCCTTGGTAGATGGTCTCGAGCAGGGTAATGATCCCTGCACACACAAGTAGCACACCCAAGTAGATCGAAGCGGAAGCAAATCAAATATGCTAGAACAACAACTTAAAGAGGCAAACCACAATGAGACGCAAGGATTTGTTTCCCGAAGTTCACTTTCACCAAGGAAGCTACGTCTCCGTTGAGGAGCTTGTAAGGGATTCGAGTTCTCAACTAACTCTTCCCACAACAAGCCAGGTCTCTTTCAACCACTTTCCTCGATTCCACTAAGGCGATCTTTTCCACGAAGAGGCAAGATCACAGCCCTCACAAATTTGCTGCTGCTCACCACAACTTGGGAGCTAGCCGGTGACGCCTAGCCGTCTAGGAGGCAAACCTCCAAGACTAACAAATGCTTCAAAGCTTGTAGACGCGAAACTCAAGTGCTCAAGCTATGGGAATGCTCTTGTTAGCTCACAAAGGCTCTCAAGATCTCACTAACTCAACCCAACTCAAAGATATGGCTTGAATCCACAAATCTCACAAAGAGAGAGGTTGGGGAGAGCCACTAAGGCTTTTAGGCTTGATAGAAATGACCTTAAAGCTCAGTAAGTTCACCAAGAACAGTAGCCCATCCAAAAGGAGGGCTTGGGGTAATTATACCCCTCAACAAGAAAACTAGTCGTTAGCTGTCGGGCAGCACCGGTCAGACTGGTGTTTAAAAAACTAGCCGTTGGGCCTAGTTGCACCGGTCAGACCGGTGCCCTTCACCGGTCAGACCGGTGAAGCCCGAGAAACCCCCAAAACCCTTTCTATTACACTAACACTTCATCTAAGAGATGAAGTGGCTCATGTTAGGTTAGGAGGGGTTGTTAGCACACTCAAAGGCTGTTTCTCACAAAGGTTTTCTAAGAGCACTTGACTTGGTCATAAAGCGAAAGTTGCATCCCTCTTGATAGTACGGCATACCTATACTCAAGATAAATAAAAACACCTTATTAACTTCTTGAGCTTGAATGTCTTCAATCTTGCTGTACTTGATCAAATTCCACATGAGGGCTTTCAACTTTGATCATTGTCTTGAGCACGTCCATACTTGAGCTAGTGACTTAGGATCTTTCCATATAGCATAGAGATGTACATTTAGAACCTTAAGTCACTCTATATTGCCAATCATAACATGTGAACTTGATGCAATGCTTCCCTCGGTTAAGGTTTGGATATGATACTTGAAGACCCCACGGATGCTAAAACTTCACCTTAGCAAAACACAAAATGGCGGTCTAGCTAGGACCCCAAAGATTGCTTAGTCCCTCACCCTAGTCATCTCGGTTGATCTCTTCATCACTTATCCAATCCACATTGAGTTAGGCTTCGCTTCATTCACAATTAGTCTTCATTTGAAATTCCGTTTCAAATGCTTGTTCTTGATTGACAATGAATATGCAAGCTTCCAATTAAGAACCATAAAATCTACACTCATCCTTGTGTCCTCTTTCATTTACCATATGAAGCCTTGCATTTGACTTATAAAGAATTACCATCTTCTCTTTCTATGATCCTTGTGTTTCAACCAAGCTACCATATTTATCGGAGACCAACAATTGACCTTCTCAAAATATCCCCGATATTTATCTTTCCTTGATGCTTGATATTTGCCACTATGCTTTAGGATCATACACATATTTGTCTTCTCCAATGTGAGTCATATAAAATTCATTCACCAATATATATCCCATCAATAACTCATGAAAATACAAATAAATCATGCTCACAATCTTAGACAAATATGATAGACCTTTAATCACTTTGTCATTCAATTCACTAAAATCCACTTAGGGGCCTAGATGCACTTTCACTTAGGGGATTCTCCTCTCAGCTGCTCGGTAAACAAATGTGATTGGTTAAGCACATTGATGTCGTTGTTGGATCTAGGAACACCAAAGAAGGCATGCCATATCCAACGGTCGTGCGAAGCAACTGCATCTAGAATGATAGTAGGCACACCATGATCACCACGGGTATACTGTCCCTTCCATCCATACGGACATTTTTTCCAGTGCCAATGCATACAATCAACACTCCCTACCTTGCCGGGAAACCCATCACGCTCACTTTTCTCTAGTAAACGCTCAAAATCTTGTACTGTAGGTCGCCTCAAATACTCAGCCCAAAATTTTTCATTCACTCCCTTGACAAATAACTTCAAACACTCTACTACAGTACTTTCACCAATCTTAATATACTCATCAAACTGGTCTGCAGGACTCCTAGTTGCTAACTGCCTTATAGCAGCAGTGCACTTCTGGATTGGTGATAGCCCAGGGCGATTAGCAGCATCTAATCTTAAGGTAAAAAAAGGGGACCACTCACCGAGGGCGTCAACAATGCGCAAAAACAGAGGTCTCTTCATCCTAAACCTTCTACGAAAGAATCTTAAGGGATTGTTGGCCTTAGAACAATCTACTGTTGGTAGCATGAAACTCAAATTAGGGCATGTATGGTCCTCTTGTCTGGAAAGTTAAAAGGTCCTCATTTGTTGAATGATGCAAAGTGACTCTTTATGTCCATGTATTTATATGCCTGCTAGTCAGGATGGACACAAGTTGCAAGTTAAAACACATACCCAGAAGCAAAACACACTCTGAAGGTCTGAGTCATGTATCTGTACTATGCAACAGCTAAAATCAAACCTGCCCATTCAAACCAAATTATTTTCATAAAGGAAGTTTCATGCCTTGACTGAAAGTAATTTATTTAGGCTATAGGTTCAAGAATACAGCGTAATATAAAGTACTAAAGCCTTCTTCTATCCAATCACAACAGACTACCGTTTTTTTCCTGAAGTACAGTAAGTGTAAGCTCTATCTTGCCAATTATTCCAGGTCATGAGTTTTGTTGCTCCCTTCTTTCCCCTTCCCTATCACATCACTTCCATTGCAGAATTGCCTAGATGAACTAGATATCTATGTGCACTTACTATTGATCACACAGGTACACAAAGTGACTTCTGTTCACAAATGTGATTGTTCTGGTGGTACTCCAAAAAATTTCAACAGACCTGCATTTATCTGTTGGTTGGGTTCTTAAACTAGGAATTAACATAGGGGCAATTACTAATCAGGATGGACACAAGTCTATCATACCAAAAAATTCAACTACCAAAAATCAGAAAATAGGACAAGCACAAATTGTTGTGTCTTCTAATTACAGTAATCTTTCAACTTAATAATTATAGTAATTCTGAGCACAAATTATAATGAATATCATGCTACCAACTACAAATTAAGACTTGGAATTGAAAGCATCAGCCAAAGGCATGGAATTGAGGCAAATTGAATTAAGATAAAGAAAGTTCAGTACCACGCTACACACGTGTTCAGAATATTATTCTAACCCTTTTCCTTAACCCTATGTTACAAACAACCCAAAGTTACACTAATCCTATATCTGCAAACAATCGAACCCTCTATCTTAACCCTATGTTAATCATCAGCCATTGCATTTTTAGTAGCAAAAAAACTCACATTGCATTGTAAATTGCATTGTCACACTATGGATGAAATTATTTTCACAGGTAAACATACCCTTCACTGGAGCCCATTGGAGAGGACCTATTCCACCATTGAGGAAAACCAGTAGCTTGAAGACTTGGAAGGGTTGGCGATGCTGCTGCAACCGCGGCGACTGGAATATTGGCGGCCAAACTGGATCCATTAGCAGGGGCACTGGGAGCTCGGTCGACCGTAGGAGATCGGCCAGCAAGGCGGCTGGAGCATCTCTGACTTGCCCTGTCTTGCGTTGCTTGGAGGCAGGCGGACGAAGTGGATTCATGTCCACGAGATTTGGAACAGAGGGGGAAGAAAGATGCTAGGGTTTGGAATTGGGGCAAGTGACCAGCTATTTGGGCGCGGGAGAGCTAGCTTGCGGGCGCGGAAGCCATCGGCGGCGGCGGCGGAACAGTAATCCGGGGGGAGTGCGCGCGGCAGCCAGGGGGAGAGCGCGCGGGATCCAGGGCGGGTGCGGGAGAGGCAGGGCGGGCGGGAAAAAAGGCGCGCGCGGGAGAGTTCATGCCGGGCGCGGGAGAGCGAGGGCGCGGTCGGCGGCGGGCGCCGGAACAGTAGATCCGGGGAGACGCCGGTCGAGTCTCCCCAACGGGTTTCTCGCGGTTTCTAAACGCCTCGGTGCGAGGTAGAGGTCGTTCCCTCTGGAAGAAATCGTTTCCCTGTTTTCTCATCTCTTTCTTCTTTAATTGCTGTGCCACATCATCAAAATATTTATAACAAGATCTAATTAATGCACATAGAAACTGCAATTACTCTCTACTAGTCGATTGCGGGCCCGGAAAAAAGTTGAAAACTTTTGGGAACGTCCAACGTGTAATGAACCATAACGGCCGCATCGGTTTGTGTAATGATGGGAGATCATGAGTCATGACAGATTCTAGATGATGCCACGGGCTGCGCTTCTCGCTGGTTCTTCACCAGTGTTCTCGTTGAGAGGTTGGACAGGACAGGAGCCATACCGAACCGGAGACAAAAGGCGACGCCGGCCGATCATTGTGCAATGATACCCCCGTACTCCCGCGGCCCCACTTGCATAAACCAGCGGCCCATGGCAGCGCGCAGTACTGTATCTGTATACGTCAAGGCGTCTTGCTCGACGCAGGCACAGTCGCAGACTGATGTGTGTGCTAGCGTGGATGGGACAACTGAACAGTGAGTTTGGTGACCCCGAGATCCCCTCGATCTATTCCCGTCGGAGCTCACATCTACTCCCTCTGTTCGTTTATATTAGCATTTTCAAAATTTGTGTCTAAAGGTCTGATTGGTTCGCTTCCAAAGTTGCCCAACCAAAACTAGGGCAAACTAATAAATTTTGGCACTCATTTGGATGGATCCCAATCAAGACACATTCTATAATTTGTGCCTAGATTTTGGCATGGTATGCCCATGTTTTGACCTGCCTAGATTTTGGTATGGCAAAATTGGTCACCAACCAATCAGGTTCTAAATATAAGTATTTCTAGGGACAGAACAAACTTAAATGAGGTTGGTGGGTGGGTGGAGAGTTGGCGGGTAGTGTAAAATGAGAAGTATAAATGTCATTTCCTACCACGGTTGTTTGTTGAATTTGAACTCTTAAAATGCTTATATAAAGGAAGGGATGGAGTACGACGAGATCACCAGACGAGACGAGACGATCGATGCTTCCATTACCATTAACGCCCCAGTCATTTTGCGGAGAAATACGCATCTCGTGATTCTCAACTGACTAGCGATTGCAACATAATGATGACACTGATGAGTGATGACCGTGATGGGTACGGTGATTCTTCCGGGGGTTTCGCCATCCGCGACGACGACCTTCTGGGGAAGAGTCGAAGAGATTGTGTTCTCTTTTGTAAAGAGGGAATATCCTTGGGTACATTCCTTACAGTACGCTCTAGTACTGTGAAGCTCTGGAATATCTAGGTAGCCATCGGTGTAGGGTTGGCCAGTATTTGCACCCATGTGCACCGATCGATAGCACGAGAAAACGTCCGCGTGGCAACTCTCACAGTCGTCCACAGTAACCTCCTACGGAAAAGAAGCCGACACCGGGAGTTTGGTTTATTGCCGTACACCGGCAGTTGCTTGGGTATATATTTTTTTCCAGAAGCACACGGTACGGGTACACAAGCTCACAAACACGGACTTACACTCGCATCTGCAAACACAAGAGTGCAACTCTACCCCGGTCCTACGAGCACGTTCGAAAGCTTGAGCCGGTAAATTCTCAAGATTGACAAAATCATCATTAGTGTCTCGACAGGCACATCGCCTACAAAAGAATAGCATTAGTTAAATTTTGAAATAAATACAAAAAATACAAACACCTGTACTAAGTTGAGGACTCAAACCCAAGTGTGCAAGTATCACCACAATAAATCTTACCGGCTGAGCTACGCTCTTCGCAACTTTTGCGCATATATTTCCCTGAACGGTCACAAATATTTCATGATTACAAACTGTTTTTAAATATTTTTTTTGTGTCAATAGTTCTATTGTATTTAGTTTGAGAACATAAAAGTTACATGCTAGTAGCTTTATCTAGAAAATCACTTTCATATTCATATATTTATTAGATATTGTAACTACAATATTATAATAAAAAATAGTGGTTGAAGTTAAAACTCATAAGCCACGAAAAATCAACATCAGGTATAAAGGAGGTCATTCTCCTGGCTGCTACTTTTCTTGTACTATTTATTAATCAGTGGTACGGCGGGTTGCGATTGACTTGAAAGATATCTAGACATGTTAGAAAAATGTACTCCCTTTGTTCTTAAATATATATATGTCATTTAGAATAAGTTATTTAGTTCAAAAATGAACTAATTTGCTTATCATAAACGTCATATATTCAAGGACGGAGGTAGTATTTTGTTTGCTAGTAGTGCAATTTAGTTCTCCATAACCATGTGTTGGGATAATATATAGCACCTAAGGTTTGGCATATTTTGATTTTGTCAAGTTATTTGGCACAGACATGGGAGATATGCTCAAAGACAAAATACATCATCGATGCGCCACATCCAACACTACTAAGAACAATTTATTGTTTCCTCCAGGACAAAATAGGGGATGCCTATTTGTCTTTTTTGAACCATGGAATATATGCGTGTCCACTTGTCTTAAAGTAATCAATATTTTAGATGTAGTGGTGTATTGTTTTGTGCTTTATTCATCTCCCTTTATCACTAGAGATTGCTAAAGGGTTTTGTTTGGGCAAGGTGAGCAACAATTCATACTAGCAATAAGGCTAATCTCAATGGGAAGTTTCATTTTGATGTTTCCAAGATAGACGAAGGCGTGGAGCTAGGTGTGACAGAACCGCCCAAAATAAATCCGGATTATCACTTAAGCCGGTCCACTTGGCTCATAAGCGATAACCAAGAGCTATTTTGTCGCCTCTGCCGGGTCATGCCCGGTAAATCACTTATACAGGATCGAGATATGCGCTAAGTCCACACGAAGGCGGGACCAGAGTACAACATTACATTACATAAAAGGTCCATAAGTACTTAATATTACAAACTAGGTTTTGATACAAGAAAGTAAACATGGTTCAGAGTTTTAAACAGCGGAAATTAAACTAAGCGCGGGATACACATGGGAGGCCATCCACAATGTATCACTCCTCAACATCGTTCTCCCATTCAATCTCCCATCCATCTGGAATTACACCAGGCCAGATAGGATTACCTGAAAACAACAAAAGAAGCAAGGCTGAGTATTCTAATACTCAGCAAGACTAACCCGTCAAAAAAAACACAGCTAGACATGCAAGGCTTTTTGGCTGGTGGGTTTGTTTTGCCAAAAGCAACTATGAGTTGATTCTTACTTTCAAATTTTAGCTCAAGTTCTAGTATGTTAACCATTCTAAGTAAGCACCTAGCTAAACAAGCATGGTTGTGCAAACAAGATTAATCAAGCATCAAAATTAATCCAAGATGTTTCATAAATAAACATGGGGGTAGCCAGTGCTCAAGCCGACTCAGATAACGGCGAGTGACTGACGATCGATCGATTTATATCCTTGCAAGGTAAACCCAAGATACATGGAAGAAGGTAGACCCCAAAGAATCCAAAGAAAAGCAAATGCGGGGTCTACCCCGACTAGGCGGTTCCCGTCACTCCCCAGATTAGGGACAGATGCCACAGTCCTAAGTACAAGGTTACTGGGACGCCCTCACACGGCACGCCCATACTCACACTTGCACTACCGGAATCAAACCGGGAGACGCATCTCAAGATTAGTAGCCATAAAGTCCCCGCACTGGTTCATTAGGTACTAGGCTTACCGGTCCCATTCCCGACAAGCACTTGGTACGTTCAATAGCTTAGACCAGCACCATGCTACTCGGTCAAGACCGAACCTATTGCTCTTACCACATGAGCGAGTCAATTTAACCAACTTATGATTCCAACATAAGTATCCTATATCTCGCGAGCAATGAGTCATTACTCGACTTCTACCGTATCCTTAGAGCATGGCACTAGCGTTCCTAACATACTAGTAAAAGAGCATAGGAGTCCTAAGGATCATGCAACTAGGTTTCAAAGCAACTCCTGAAACTTAAATGCACAAAACATAACATAAATACGAAAATAAATTGCAAGCTAGGAAATTGGGTTAATGCAACCGGTGCTTGCCTTCCTCTGACTCAACACTAGCCTTGGGCTCTTCTGGACTTTGGTCCAGGTCTTGCTGCCCAGTAACTTGGTTCAGCTCTCCACTAGCAGATCCCTCCTCCTCCTGAGTAAGCGTGTACGTCCCGTCGGGAAGATCTACACGTTTATGCACATGCATTAGGTTGTGTGAGAGTGGTTAATTAAATGTTAACTTTGATGGTGACTGTGTACATAATTAAGAAAATTAAATTACTTAACTTCACCAAACAGCAAGGAGGTGTGTTGAAAATTCAAAAACAGAAACATGACATGTTTTCACAATTTAACACCTTAATTACCATTTCTTTACTTAATTAATTAAAACAAGCCTTACAACCATAAATCCATATTAAATCAAAAACACCTCAAATGAGCCTAAGCTTTTGCACACAACAACATATGCCTATTTTAAGCTCACAAACCAAAATTTAGCTCCAGATTACATATAAATTAATTTATACGAAAAAGACAAATTTCAGCCTAGTTTAACTTAATTAAATCTTATAAAAAGATTTACTAATATTTTTTATCTCAACTTTCTCCTACAAGCCATATATGTCAAATAAAAGCCTCTGACCAAAGCATAGGTGCATATTCAAATTATTTTTCAAATTTTTAATTTAAACTCCTACACAAGCTTAAATCCAAAACATATACCAAAGCACATCCTAAAATCATATCCATTCTACAAGAGGTACCATTTATCAAGACAAAGTCCTAGGGTGCACTTGTGCTTAAAAAAAGTTTATTAAAGGGCTATAAAAAGCATCAAGATTAATCTAGCATAAAGCTTAAATAAATCATAATTAAATATCTACACATCAAACTCATGCTAACTTTGGTGATAAGTCTAAACATGCCATAAAGAGCAACATATCCAAAATTCAACTACATATCATGTGTATACTTTAAACTACACTAAAAACACATCAAACTGAGTTTGAATTTTTAATTCAAAATCTATACAGAAAACCCTATATAACCTTTCTAGAAAAGGTAGATTTCAACACCAAGAACCCAAAAAAATTGGAGTTACATTTTTCTAATTTTTGTACGATTTTTAATGAATTTTTGAAGTTGCAGCAAATAACCCTAAAAGACTTTTACAACCGGGCCCTTACATTAAATCTCAGAATTACGAATGGGCCCCTGCCTTACACAAAACACCCTAAGGAAATCTCAATCTTCACATCGATGCCCTTGCCGGCACAGGGGAAGCCGCCGGCCGGCGATGTGGGGCCGGCCCCAGCCGGTTGAGTGGTCGGGAGGTTCCCGTGTTCTCACCTGCACCGCCGGGTGGTGTTGGCCGGACCGGAGACCTCGCCGGCGCGTCCCTCGACGGTACGCAGGGCGGCCGTCCGCCGGAGCCCGACGTGCCGGCGACCTTGGCCCAATTGCGCGGCCGAGGCGGGCGGGGAAGAAGCAGGAGGACCGAAGGAGGGAGAAGAGAGGGTTGGCCGGTGCTGGTCGGGTGCAGGAGGTGGAGCTCTCGGCAGCGGAGGCTATGGCGGCCGGCGGACCAGAAAAACGGCGACGGCTGCGGTGCGGCTCGCTTTAAACCCGCCTGCGCGTGTGTGCACTACGAAGGCGAAGCGCGGGAGGTCACCTAGGCGCGCGTGCGGCCAGCTGGGCAGTGTGCATGCGCGCGAGGACTCGCGTCCACAGCGTGCGGCGGCGCGTGGCCCGGCCGGGCCTGCTGCCAGGCCGCATTGGCCTTCCTGAGCGCGGTGCACAACGGCAAGTGAGGGCGGAGCCTTCTAAGGCGTGCTCGAGTCCACCGCGGAATTTCCCGGGCGTCCGTATGCCGGGGTTTCCTGCAGTTGCCACGTGGCCGGCCAAAGCAGAGGAGGCAGCGCGCACGACGCACTGGAGCAAGGCACGGCGACACCGGTGACCAAAATTCAATTCGCGATTCAGTTTTCAAAATTCTGAAACTCCACAAAATGCCAACTAAGCTGGAAATATCCAAAACTAAAAGTTGTAGAGGAGCTATAGACCTACAACTTTCACAAAGGGCGACATATGTTTTGCTCAACGGATTTGTGGCAAAAACGCGTTGAACTTCAGCAAAATCTCGGCCCTGAAATTACTGTGCGCAGCAGCTTCAACACAAATTTAAGCGGCTTTGCACTCAAAATTGGAATGTCCGCCAATTATGAAAAATGTGTTCCCGGAAATAAGGAACAACTTTTATATTGGCCGATTTTGAACTTCTATAGAGAAATTTGGAGAACGTGCAAGAAAACTAATTCAGCCTTTTGGAGCTTTAGGGATTTGACCATGAATTTGGACTTTGACCAAGGGTTTAAGTGCAAAAGTGTTCAAGATCATGTCAAACATGCTTAGGAGCTAATTAATCTTGATTAACACAACTAATTGAGATATTTATCATTAATAAACACCTAGGGTGTTACACTAGGATTGTTTGTTGGTGTCAGCTGACACCGATGATGTTTTAGAAAATCAATGAGAAAGTACAGTTGTGCACTGTTCTAACAAGGCACTGATACCGGTGTTGTTTTGAGAAAGTATAGCTGTATGGCGTGCCAATCATGGATATGCAACTTTACCCTTAATTTTCAATAATCCAACATAGGCATCCACTTTTTGTGCACATTTAGTAAAATTAATATACCACCTTTTGTAACTAATAAATATACTATCTGCTACCGTGCTTGTTTATATATATGCAAAGCATGGCCTTATATTCACGTGGACATTTATTTGAAAATGTTCTTTCTTCTGAAACTTTATGTTAATATATACAAAGTGGGAAGCACATGTTTATTTGGACGTGGATAAGGTTCACGCTTAATTGGCTGAAGGAGAGATCAAGCGAAGGATTGCATGTAGCACTTCCACAGCAAATACACTCATTAAGATTTTTCACATATGTTGCTAGCTACTGTAACATGTTCGCCACAGATTCGGAGATTCTCAGCCAAAAATCGTCTCCAACTTTTTGCTACACGAGGATGAGAAGGAGCTAGTGACTGGGATTGAAAAAGGAAAGGAAAAGATCGGATAAGTGGTTGGCCTCTGCCCTCTGGGGAGTGGGGAGTCGTTCTTGTTCACCGTCACAGGAAGAAGACGACGTTTTGGGTAGGTATCTTTGAATATTCTCGGGTTTATTCCCTGAGGAACTGACAGAGTGACAGTCCGCGTCTGAACTTTACATCGGCGTTCCATCAGAAAGTACATGGCACAAAAAAAGTCGAAGATTTCGAGATATTGGATTCCTGGATGCAAATACAACGGAGGTGTTGGGGAACAAGCGTTGTCACATGATTCGTAGAGAAGTCGGCAATCTGTCACTGTGAAAACCAATACGGTTTTAGACAGTATATTGGGATGAACATACGTCTACGTCAAAGAAGTGATAAAATCTCCAACTTTAAATCTGATTGGTCCCACTTATGAGAGTACAATAGTTTGATTTTGATTTTTATTTTTTTGTCATTTGTGAGATTGAAATGCCATTTATTAAGGAGAACTTGTTACGTCAAAAACACACGTGGGTGTGTGAGCAGATTTTCTTTGAAGTCCCACGTATCACAGAGGAGTCCATACAAGTCTTGAACCAACGAATTGTTGCTTCATTCAACTTCTCTTATTCGGCTTCTTCTACAGTAATTTCCTCTCACAATAAATCTGTCGTCAAAATCTGTACGTAATTTTTTCCTCACAACAAATCTACCGAACGAAGCCTATATTTAATTTATTGCGGTGAATATACCTTTGGCAGAGTTATTGGGGGTCTTCCTCAAGCATATGGGTATCGTGATCAACAATGAACCATTTCCGTTCCTGTTGCTCGACCATGATTGCTACTCCCCCCTTTCCAAGTTTTAGGTTGTTTTGACTTTTTTAAGGATCATAGATATTATTATGCACCAAGACATACACTATATCTATAAGTGCATATAAAAAAAATATGTTCCTCTAAAAGCTAAAATGACCTGCAATTTGAAACAAATGGAGTACTTGCTATTTTTTCACGTGAACGTTTTTATTAAGAGTATCCTACTTGCTATTTCACATGTCATTAACTTAGTGAATTAGCGATCTAATTGGGCTCAACAATGCCTTATATATGGATTATAACACCTAGAAATAAATATATGGGGGCAGCCACTAAATCCTGTGTATCAAATTCACACTACTAACATGTGGATCGTACTTTTTGAATCTAACAACTATGGCATCCTTTTAATATTACTCAATTAAATTTTATGGAGTAGAATGTTTTTATTATTATGAGCAGGGCCTGTAATACTTATCTTTTGAAGCTCAAATATTTTTCACTGAGTAGAATATTTTCCATTGAAGCTCAAATACTTATGTATTACTTCATGTTCTTCCTTAAACCCAGCATTAATTCTAGTCCTGATCATGAAGCGATTTCCTCAACACCATGATTTGAGACCTGTTAATTAAAGCGAATTTTCAGGAGAGGGTGAATCGACGATGCTACGTGCAAGGTCGTAGCTCGTTGGTGTGATCCCCGGTGTACACGCTGGTACGTTTTGCGGTGTGGTTTGTTTGAACAACGCGTACTAAGCTGAGCGCGCCAGGCTCCGCGCCGTGCCCAAACCCAACCATCTGGACCGATTCATCGGGAAGGACAGGAGGAAGAAGAGCAGAGGGCGCCAGAGGTTGGGGGTGGCGAGGCATTTTTGGCCACAGCCACGGGCGCTTCCAAAGGCATCGTCCCGGTCGAATCCGCCACGTCCGCATCGTCGGCGACCCGACAGCGATACGGCCCCGCAGGCAGTCTCCGCCACAACCCCGGCGAGACCCCACCTTCCCCTCCGTCCACACGGCCGCCGCACGCCTCTCCTCCCCCGTCCTCCGTCCTCTTCCTCGCTCCCAGCGCGTCGCCGCTTATAAATACCTCCCCATTCCCTCCCCTCCCTCCTCATCTCCCACGCCAGGCGCATACTGACAGCCAAACCCATCGCATTCGCGCCCACGCGCCATTGCAGCGCGAGGAGCGGCTCCTCGGATTGATCCCTCGCCGCGACGTCCGTCCGTCCTAGCCTGCTGGTGCTGGATCGATCGATGCGTTCCTGTGCCTCGCGCATGCGCATGCACGTCCTTGCCTAGGGCTCGTGTGCTCCCTCCCTGCTTTGATCTGATGATGGTGCCCAGCTGGAGCGGATAAAAACTACCCCCATTTGCCGGTTTTGCGCGCGCGCGATCGAGCTTTGTTGATGGTCATCTAGCTACGAGAGAGGGAGAGGAGATCGATCAGTCGGCGAGATCGGAGGAAGAGAGGGAGCCGCGCGCTGAAATTAAGGGACGCGCCCAACGGTAAGCCATCTGTTCTGTTGTTGCTGTTACCTTGTTTAAACAAACCTGGAATGAGATTTATCTTCTCCCATGTCGCATGTACGGAATTTCTTGCATTTAAACATTTCGGGAGTTTTGTTTGTTGCGCTTGGCGCATTATATTGTTCATTTCTCTGCTTTTTAAAATGGTCCTGGCGCTATATTTTGGCTTTTTGCCGCTCTAGCTATCGAACAAAAAGTGATGGCGAACGAACAGATAGAGGTTCCAAAACATTACATGTCGTGTTTTTAGGCAATCGCTTTCAATGGGCACCTTATAATCTTGTATGATGCGCATGCATGTCCTTTTTGTTGTGCAACCATCGGAGGATCGATCATACTGGTACGACGAACTTCAGAGGTTGCACCAGTTTGTATGTTCTGATGAAGCACAGCATCTTCACTTTAAAATCATTTTTTAATGACATAATTTACTTTTGAGACATGTTCTCGAGAGACAAACACGGTGAATTTTCCCTCTAGTGCATCCTTATTTCTCAAAGTACACGTCAACTTGAATGGTTTGCTTGTACTAACTGCATGACAAGCCCTGTCAGAAGTGTTTATTTCTAATTTTCAATCTCTCTATTCTTTTAAAAAGAAAAAGAAACATGTCATGCATTGCATTTCACTTTCCAGGCACGGTAAGGCTTCAGTATTTGGCATGCTCAAGTTTTTTTTTTTTGCACGGATAGCATGTGCAGGAAGAGCGTAACGATGTCGTCATAATATCCTTAGCTCTTGGGAACCCCTAGAGCCGTTTGTGTTAGTGTTGCTGCATATCCTGGACAGTGATGGAGCATCCTAAATTGTCACTAGATGATTCAGTGTCACCATGCTTGCCACGTGCCATACACTTTTGGATCTATCTGGATTTTTGTTCTTTAGTAAGAAATGTTAATGTTATCTTAGGTGCTCCACTATAAAGTATCTTTTGTCCATTTACCCACTGACAGATCTGGCTTTCAGAATTTTTTTTGCCTTCATTCTTGATGGCCTTGCTCTGCATTTTAACGTTTATGATGTATATCTTATATTCTGTTGTCGAGGGTAGTATGCCAACAACATCTGTTTCCTGGTCTCAGTACATGAGACGAGACTGAAAAAGTGCTCTTCAAAACTTCAGTTCACAACCGATTAGCTGAGCAGTGAACTTTCTAACTGGTATCCTAAACTGAACCATGCCTATACTGAGTCATGATCCTCTGTAGTTTCATGCTAACAACTCTTTTCAGTTCCAGTTCCAGGTACTGAAACGCCAAGATGGTTAATTTCGGTAAGAGATTGATGGCAGACCAATTGGAGGAGTGGAGAGAGTAAGTTTCTTTGCTCTTCTGTAAGTTCTCTCATTTAAGCAGGGTGTCATTTACCAGAATAATTAGATCTTTAATCCAAATGGTTATGAGCTTCTTATTGTGGTAAAAATAAGCAAAATATGTAAATGAGACATGTAACTTATTATTCTTTTGTTTTGTCATCGATAGATACTATATTAACTACAAGATGATGAAGAAAAAGGTAAAACAGTATGTTCAGCAGACGCAAACTGGTGGAAAAAACCGCGAACAAGTTCTTAAAGAGTTTTCAAGGATGCTGGATGACCAGGTATAAATAAAATTGATATAATTTTCTGATTTGTTACTTTTGGCTTGAATCTTCGAAGACTAAATGCCCATTCTTCAGTGCAAGTTGCCACCTTACCAACAACCTTCATATAAGCTTCTTCCTTGCAGATTGAAAAGGTTGTGCTCTTTCTTCTGCAACAACAAGGTCATCTCGCTAGCAGGATCGAGAATTTGGGAGAACAGCGTGCTGCACTTATGGAACAGTCTGATGCATCCCAGATTTGCCAGTTACGTGATGCTTTCAGGGAGGTTGGATATGATCTTGTGAAGCTCCTTAGGTTTCTTGATATGAATGCAACTGGCATCCGGAAGATACTCAAAAAGTTTGATAAGCGCTTTGGCTATAAGTTCACAGATTATTACGTCTCTACTCGGGCAAACCACCCTTATTCTCAGCTTCAGCAGATATTCAAGCAAGTGGTAAATTCTCACGCCTCTTCCTCCTTTTTATCTGAAAAATATCATTTTTCCTCTTATGATGCAGTTTATGAATGTAGGGTGTTGTGGCCGTAGTTGGCGCTTTGTCACGCAATCTTGCTTATTTGCAAGATGATCGAGGAAGCTTTTCATCCATCTATGATCATCCATCAATAACATTCAAGGTATTTGATTCTCTTTTCTGTTCTGACCATATTGATGCACTCTCATATGGCCCGAATTCTAAAGTGGAACATGTGCACCTTTTCATCCCATGTGCAGGACCCTGTCATAGAAGAAATAAATCATTCAGTACAGAAACTCACACACTCCACAAACTTCATGCAATTCTTAGGGCAACACGCACTTATCGTTCCAGATGATATGCATAGTGGCTCCGATCTTGTTGATGGCCAAAGCTACCACTTCCTGTCACTACTGCTCAACTTAGTGAACACATTTCTGTATATGGTGAACACATATATCATCGTACCAACCGCAGATGACTATTCAGTAAGCCTTGGCGCAGCAGCAACTGTCTGCGGTGTGATTATTGGATCAATGGCAGTTGCTCAAATCTTCTCCTCAGTATATTTCAGTGCCTGGTCGAATAAGTCGTACTTCAGACCCCTCGTATTCAGCAGCATCATGTTATTTCTGGGGAACCTACTGTATGCTTTGGCGTATGATCTGAATTCCCTAACTGTTCTCATTCTTGGCCGGCTGCTCTGTGGGTTAGTTACTCCTTTCATCGTTTACTTATGTGCAAATCAAGTTTCATTTTTGCTTTTTTTATATAAAGTTGTCGAACTCTACAGTGTTTGTGCTAATTTGAGCATTGTAATATCAAATTGTAATTTGATCAAATTGGCAACATGATGTGCAGCTTGGGTTCTGCCAGAGCTGTGAATCGTCGGTACATCAGCGACTGTGTACCTCTGAAAACCAGGCTGCAGGCATCTGCAGGGTTTGTCAGTGCTAGCGCTCTTGGAATGGCATGCGGTCCTGCTCTTGCCGGTTTGCTGCAGACAAAATTTCGGATCTATGGGCTCACATTCAATCAGAACACCTTACCTGGGTGGGTCATGTGCCTTGCTTGGGTTGTGTATCTGTTCTGGTTGTGGATTTCATTCAAAGAGCCGGGTCACATTGCTACAGACAATTCTGTCAACACACAGTCATCTGATTCTGGTAAACATTTTCATTTGCTTCTTTCATTTTTTTTAAAGGAAAAAGTAGGGGCATAGTTTAGATATATTAGACAAGTATGGTCGTGATCAGAAAGCATATCCTCTGAACATCATTTAAATATAATTTGTCATTTTTTATATTAAAATAGCTCATCAAGTAAGCGGAAATTTGGAGGATGGTCTAGGACAGCCTTTGCTCCTAGATGTAAAGGAAAGACACGATGAAGATGGAGAGGACAATGACGACAATGAAGAAGACCCTGAAGAATCTCATAAACCTGCAACATCACTTGCTGCAGCATACAGATTGCTAACACCATCCGTTAAGGTTTTCATCGTCTACCATCTTCTTTAGTCTTTTTTTTACACCATACAGATTGATAACACCATACAGATGTTACACTTGTATTGTCTTTTACAATCGATGAGGCACAATACCGTTCCTGTTTGTTGGATTACCTGCTTCCCTCGTTTCTTCTGTATTAGCTTATATCTGATGTCTGCAACTTAACAGGTTCAACTACTGATCTACTTCATGCTCAAGTTTGCCATGGAAATTCTACTCTCGGAGTCCAGTGTGGTCACCACGTTTTACTTCAAATGGACAACTAGTACGGTGGCAATCTTTTTAGCAGTTCTTGGACTGACTGTTCTTCCTGTTAATATCATCGTCGGAAGCTATGTCACCAACTTGTTTCAGGACAGGTATGGTGTGTTTGTGAGTCACTAAACTGGAGAAGCCACTAACATTACATTGTTCTTTCTAGGAATAGTGTCCATGCTTACACTCGACAGTTATTCTCATTATTTTCCACGTATTTTTCTTGCTCGACCACTAAAGGCAAATTCTGGTGGCATCTGAGATCATGGTGTTGATTGGCATAGTCATGAGCTTCTGCTTTACCCCTCAATACTCTGTCCCACAATACGTCACGTCAGCTCTCATCACGTTCGTATTCTCCGAGGTGCTCGAAGGTAACTACTTACTGCAGAACGCCGACGCACAATCGAATCTGAATTCTGAAGCTGTGTGCGATGTCTCTGAAATTGCGCCATTCCATGCATTTCTGACCATTCATGAGCAATGCAATGCAGGAGTCAACCTCTCCCTCCTCTCCCGCGTGATGTCGTCGAGGCTCTCCCGCGGGACCTACAACGGCGGGCTGCTCTCGACGGAGGCCGGGACGCTGGCCCGTGTCGCCGCGGACATGACCATCACCGCCGCTGGTTATCTGGGGCAGAGCCGCCTCCTGAATGTCACCCTTCTGCCGTCCTTGGTGATCTGCGTGGCCTCCATCATCGCGACGTTCTGCACTTACAACTCACTCTACTGATGACCGATGAACCGCTCTCCTCTAGCACACGTTTTTCTGAGCTGTGGAGATGCTGGATTGCGTCTTTCAGGCTGCTGCGGCTGCTGCTAGGGTGCGGGTAAGCTGAGAATGGTCGGTGTGTACTGAAGCCTGCAGTGAGCCTGCAGTGTTGCAAACTTGCAACTGTTGTAACCTGACATGGTCTGGTTAAATAAACTGCCATACTGATCTAATGCTCCTAACCACACGATAGTATATTGGCTGCAAGTTTGGATTAAACGCAGAGAGTTCAGAATTTCTGTCAGGTATCAAACGTTCATTTGTCAGATCCTTTGAATGGGATACTGGAAGTTTGAAGGAAGAAATGTAGCACAGTAGCAGCAAACACGTTTGAAATTTGATGCGGGGCGGGAACAAAAGATTGCTGCGTCATGCAACCAAGTGAAAGGCGACCGGTAGTTTTGCCGTTGGGGTGGTTGAGGCCTTTCTTTCCTCACACTCATGGCATGCTCGCGCGGTCAAGCATGTAGAAAATCAAAGATTTGTTTTGCAGGCCGGCTAAGTAGAGCATGCATCTGTTGCTGAAACGCTTGTTTTTTTTCCCCTTCCCATTTGCGTCAGACTGAACTGATTGCTGTGGAATTGCTATAGTCCAAAGGAACCGCACGCTTCCCCGAATCGCCTCTCATTTGCCTAGCAATTAGCAGACAACTACGGAACAGATCCAATTATCCTATCCGAATCAACCGAACAGTTTCAGGTGACACAAAGGCTGCAGACCGACCGAAGAGCCTGTGTGGCAACTCAAACTGCACCAGAACAAACTACCAACCCATCCAAGAACGGCTTCTTCAGCAGCCTCTGACCGCTCGCCAGTATATAAGCCCACCAAACTATCCGAGTTGCCATCACCAAAACTCGAAGTGCAACAGCTTCCAGGCGATCCAACCAATGGCTTCCTCAGCACAAACAATGGCCGTCTTCACTGTCGCAAGCTTCTTCGCGCTCTTGTGCGTCGCTCAGCAAGGTGACTGGTCTTCTTCTTCTCTTGATTCAGATGTCAAATTCTGCATCTGTTGTGTATTACGTTGTGACTGATTCTTGCGACAATCGTGGCAGCGCGAGCTGTGACCTACTCCTTCCAGAGGGAGGCGGTGCAGGCGCCGCCGGTGGCCTACTACGACTACATCATCATCGGCGGCGGCACGGCGGGTTGCCCGCTGGCGGCGACGCTGTCGGAGGGCTCGCGGGTGCTCCTGCTGGAGCGCGGCGGGTCGCCGTACGAGGACGGGCGCGTCCTGAGCATGCTCAACTTCTCCGACGTGCTTGCGGACACGTCGGCGTCGTCGCCGTCGCAGCGGTTCGTGTCGGAGGACGGCGTGATCAACTCCCGGCCGCGGGTGCTGGGCGGCGGCAGCTGCATCAACGCCGGGTTCTACACGCGCGCCGGCGCCGCGTACGTCAGGGCCGTCGGGTGGGACCTCAGGGAGGTGCTGGCGGCGTACGACTGGGTGGAGGACCGCGTGCCGTTCCGGCCTCAGCTGGGCCCGTGGCAGGCCGCCGTGCGGATGGGCCTGCTGGAGACCGGCATTCTCCCGGACAACGGGTTCACGTACGAACACATCCCCGGGACCAAGGTCGGCGGGTCCATCTTCGACGGCAACGGCCGGCGCCACACGGCGGCGGATTTCCTCCGGTACGCGAACCCCGACGGGATCGACCTGTACCTCCGGGCCAGAGTGGCCAGGATCTTGTTCGGTTACAAAGGTGAGATCGCATCGTGCGTAAATTTAATGTTTGCAGGTAAAAAAATTACAATGCGGCTGAGGTAAGTATAACGGTTTTACCCGTCGCTTCTTTATCGGCGTCACACACTTGGTCATGACGCTGGAGAACTGAGCGAGGAATTTTCGGATGCCAACCGCGCTGCAACTCTTTTCTGGCAGGGACGAAGCCGGTGGCGCGAGGCGTGGTGTACCGCGACGCGCAGGGCGGTACCCACGTGGCGTACCTGAACCGCGGCGCGGCCAACGAGGTGATCCTCTCGGCGGGGGCGCTGGGGAGCCCGCAGCAGCTGATGCTGAGCGGCATCGGCCCGGCCGACCACCTCCGGTCGCTCGGCATCGACGTGATCCTGAACCTGCCGGGCGTCGGGCAGGGCATGTCCGACAATCCCATGAACGCCATCTACGTGCCGTCGCCGTCGCCGGTGGAGGTGTCGCTGATCCAGGTGGTCGGCATCACCCGGTTCGGCAGCTACATCGAGGGCGCCAGCGGCGCCAACTGGAACAGCCACCCCTCCGGCACGCAGCCTCCGCCTCGCAACTTCGGCATGTTCTCCCCGCAGGTAAGTAACGCGATTTCCCTTGCTTTTCATGGAATTGCTAGATACTACCATGGATCGATCGAGACGCGCGTGTTGGCGCAGACGGGGCAGCTGGCGACGGTGCCGCCAAAGCAGCGGACGCCGGAGGCCATCGCGCGCGCCGTGGAGGCCATGAGCCAGGTCCCCGACGCGGCGCTCCGGGGCGGGTTCATCCTGGAGAAGGTGCTGGGCCCGCAGTCGACGGGCCACCTGGCGCTCCGGAACCTGGACCCCGACGACAACCCCACCGTGCGGTTCAACTACTTCGCGCACCCGGAGGACCTCCGGCGCTGCGTGGCGGGCATCTCGGCCATCGAGCGGGTGATCCGGTCCAGGGCCTTCTCGCGGTTCACGTACCCCAACTTCGCGTTCCCGGCCACGCTCAACATCACCGCCGACTTCCCCGTGAACACGCTCTACAGCCGGCGCGGCGGCGGCGGCGCTGCTGGCGGCGGCAGCGACACCAGGGCGCTGGAGCAGTTCTGCAGGGACACCGTGATGACCATCTGGCACTACCACGGCGGGTGCCAGGTCGGCCGTGTCGTCGACCGCGACTACAAGGTCCTCGGCGTCGAGGCGCTCCGCGTCATCGACGGCTCCACGTTCAACGCCTCGCCGGGCACCAACCCGCAGGCCACCGTCATGATGCTCGGCAGGTACGGTACCATCTCTCTCGCCGTCGCATCTCGCTTCTCTTTGCGTCCGTTCTTGCCCGTGATTCGGGGGATCAATCTCTGACCAACGTGCGCTCATGCTCTTTGGTCTGACAGGTACACGGGCGTGAAGCTCCTGAGAGAGAGGATGCTCTTCCAAGGGCCGGGCAGGAGAAACCTGTAGATAGCCCGCCCTGATGATCTATGCACGTCTGCTGTTAACCTTTCAGGATTCTTTTAGCGATGATGATGACCCTACAAGTCATTTTATATACTGATTGTAATACATGAAAATTTCATGCCAGTTAATTTGCCCAGAAATGTGGAAATATATGGAATTTCTGCTTCACTTGGTGTTTTACTTTAGCACACTGCTGAGCCCAAGACTATTTGTGGCCGCCTTCTCAGTGAAATCAACGGGCAAGCCTCGTTCTCGAATCATGAGCGAGCCGCTACAGTACTCACTATTTTTCCCCCGAACAGATTTCTGTACTCTACTATTGTACTACTCCATTTCTGAGTGGCTGGATCTGATCCGTACTTGTCGTAGCAGAAAGGGCAAAAACATCACACAATATATAGGGCAAACCAGCGCCTTTTTTTTGTGTGGTAAATACAGTGCCTTAATTTCTGAATATGGCATTCTATCAGCTAATCTGAAAAGATCAAAGACATGCTAAGTTGTAGTAGTACTGTTTGTTTACTAATGGTTCACTGAGATCTCTGAAAGTGCAGGGCAATCCTTAACTTTCGACACGGTTTCCGTGTCTTTTCTGAAGCAGGAGGATTCTAGGTGCCGTGTTGCTTTCTGTCGTTTCGGTTCCGGGGACGATGCTAGCCAAGGTTTATGCGCTCTGGTCCCAGGTGATGCTCTATAGTAGAAGTTGCCGATTACCGTCCGTTGTAGCTTGGTCAGTAGTAATAAAACCATGTTAGTGTCAGTACGAAGCATTGGTGGCAAACTTAGTACGAAGCACGAGTTCTACTGACATCGTTTCATCAAAACCCAACCTAATTACTCGAACACTTGTGAAAATAGTGGCGCACAAAGTTCAGATTCTGAAACTGAAACTGTTTGATCTCAGAGCATGGCAAGGCAGCTGGAACCTGGAAGGTTGCTTCGTGCTTCCGATAACGCTGGCGTGATCACCAAAGTATTAGTGTACGACCTGAGTGCAGTTAGGCCTCATTTAGTTAGCTGAAATTTTGGTGAAATTGGTGAAATTTTTTACATTAAGTTACGTGCACAAAGAGAAAAGTAAGTAAAATTTTTAAAATCTTGAGAAACTAAACGGATTAGTCAAGGAAAAAGAAGTATTGAAGAGAACAAGAACATGGCTGAAACACACTGCGTGCGTGGAAAGTAACATGCCCGACTACGCCACGAACGCCCAAAGAAAGATCCGATCGCGCACATGACTGCGATACGGTCTACTGTCTCGCTGGCCTGTGGGTCCGTCGTCCGCCGGCCCCAGTTGCTAGAGTATCTCTACTCTTAAAAAGAATGAAGTGGAGACAGAAACATGTTCCTACTTTTTCCGCTCCACCCACGCGTCCGCCCCTCCCCGCTCCCGCACCGCGCGTCTGCCCCCTTCCGCCGCATCGCGACCCCCTGCTCCGTTCGATTCGGCCGCGCCTCCCCGTGTCGCGACGCCTCCTACTTCTTCGATCGATTCCGCCGCGCCCTCCTCCGCATTGCGAAACCAACGCCTCCGCATCTGCCCGCGCGTCCGCCGCATCGCGTCACCCCACAGACGCGTGCCCACGCCTCCCCCGTCCGCCGTCGCACCCCTACGCCCGCTGTTTTGCCCTCCTTCTCCGCCTCCTGTCGCCTCCACCCTCCACACCGCCGCGGCCTCTCCCAATCCGTGCGGTGAAGGAGCAAGCCGGCCATGTACCTCGTCCTAAAGCGGGAGCCACAAGGACGGCGGCCATGGCCATCCATGCTGCTCCTCCTCCATCCGCTACTGATCTCCTCCGTCGGTCGCTACTCCCTCCTCCTGCGCTGCCGCCGCCGTTGCCCCCATTCTCTCTGTGCCCGGCGGCTGGCCGACGAGGAGGGTGGAGGAGCAATGGCCGGCGGGGGATCCAAGCGTCGTTGTCCTCGTCGAGGCCAAGCCAGGGTACGCACTCGACTAGAAGACGACAGGGTCCTGGAACCCTAACACCAGATGCGTGTGGATTAAAACACCATTCTCTAAGGTACCCATCTGTCTTTGCGCATCCTTTTGGTGATATCTGGGCAATGGAAAATGATGGATTCTATCACCTAGGCGAAAGTTAATGGCCAATGTATTAGCTGAACTGCTAATTGATGAAATTAGCACGGAACTGTCATTTATGTATTTTCTATTTCATGACTTTCTATTATTTCAATACTGGCCTCTGCCTCGATGCTGGCACGCTGGGAGCTGGGGTGATGGGAGGTGCTCCATGCTGAGGCCATGGGCCCTAAGGCTAGATGCGTCGGCGGCCATGGCATGCTTGCAGCTTGAAAGCATGTGGAGTGGAACAACGAGCTTGTGCTCCCGCAGGTGCTGATTTAATATGAGTTCAACTATTCGTGCTTAGAGAGGGTAAATCCTAATATTTCTTTACCCTTAATGCATTGCCATACTACTGTAGTAGTTTCAATTGATCATGCAAAGTAATCGAAATTAGCTCTCCTGATTTAGCTTTCTGCTTAAACAAAGTCAAAATTATACCTAGGTCAGGGTTTAGCATTGGTGATTGAGAGTTTCAGACCCTGGTCTTTCCATTTTCATAAGGACTTTCTTGTGGATTTTGGTTTGTTTTCTGTTTTCATATGTTAACCTTTTTTCATTCAAAGTCTCATATGCAACTTCGATTAGGTTCCAATATCAACTGGGTGAATTCTGGCCATTAAGTACTGAGAGGAATCATTATGGAGGTATCATTCGTTGTTCTTTTCTTAAATTTCTCTTGTACAGTGTACTGATGTGAGTCTTGTGATTGATTTATTGCCTTTCTTTATTTGTGATCAAAATACAAAATTCACCTTGTAAGGTTTATATTTGGTAAAGTACTGCTTGTAGTCTATACCATTACTTACTCTGATAGAGCATATTATGAAGGTATGTATACATGCAGTTCTTGCATGATGAATATAGTAGGCTTGCCTTGTGATAGAGCATTACTTACTCTGATGGATCTCTGATTTTGTCATCAGTGAAATATAGTAGGCTTGCTCTTTATTTTTATCAATTTGTTCATGCATGTCCCTATGATTTCAGGTATTGTCACAATTAAAAATGGTTCTATTGCTGCATTGCTTGGAAATAGAATAGTAAATAGAAAAGTGAATATGTTTTTTTCTTTCACAAATGCAGTCAGTTTGTTGCAAGAAAAAAAGTAGTTCTTAGTTGTTCGGTCATCTAATTTCTATTTGATTGTTGGATTCAACAATTGCAGGGCATCGCAACTCTTTGATTGCATAGATCAGATTGCACAGGGCATTGCAACTCTTCAATTGGAGGAGAAGGGCTTTAAAAGTTCTTAAATTGCAAGTGCCTTTTTTCTTTTTTCTTTTTGCTAATTTCAGAGGAGCAACTGATTTTGCTAATTGGCCTCCAGGAAAGGTAATAATGTTATTTTAAAGAAATATGAGATATGTTCTCCCCTCTTGCTCTTTTAGCAAAGTGTAAAACTCCCAGGCTTTTTGGTTGTGAGATAGGTGCAGATACATATTATCTGTCTCTTTTTATATTAATTTTATGAAAGTTGGCATGGAAACAGTCTTATTGCATTTAATCTATTATTCAATACCTTATAGGCTTGATACTATATCATACTTACATAGCAAAGTATGATAGTAATTCACTTGAGTTTCTAACTTGATTCATAGGAGAGGAATCGTCAGAAGTAATATGAAGAGTACAATTTGGTGCTCAGAATTCCTTGCACTGTAGATTTATTACTAATTGTTGTTCAAACTAGAGAATAAGTGATTATTGGTTTATTTCTTCCCTTTCTGGTTCACTAGGATGCTATGTGATACGTGGGCCTTCTCTCTATCATGCAGTGGTTCTTTCTTGTTGTCTCAAACAAATGTGCATTGGAATTGGAGAGCAGGATCAGTTTGTAACCATCAAGGAGATCGCTGTTTTTCTTGCCACGTGATATGCACAACAATGAGTACGTGATCCTCTTTTGCTTACTGATAATGAAATCACTAATCAGTGTTGGTTGGTTTGAGATATTTAAGATGCTCCTACTATGTTATTGATTGATTTTTAATAGATTCAGACTTGATATAAGCTTAAATTTTAAGACTAAGAAGACAGAAATGACTTTGTTTGCTAAATACGAGTTATAGTTAATTAGTTAGTGCTCTTTTATGTGTAACATTCTTTAGGTCCACCCCTGCCTTTTTCTTCCTCATTAATGCATCAAGAGTAATGTGTAAGTCATAGTGATAGCTTTTCTTGAGGGGCAGCAAGCTCAACTGCTTAACTCATTGGTTCATGTCTTTGTTCATACTATGATTTTCTTTTTCTCTTGTGTTTATCTTCTATAATTTATGTTTGCTGAATTTGAGCGAGTCCTTGCCAAGAAACATTGCTAAATTTTTAAGTAGTACATGGAAGTTTACAATTAGTGCTGGATTGAACTTCTACCGTGCTCTCCCAACTTACACGGTGCTTAGATGTAAATCTGAACTATTAAGATTAGTAAGTGACATTTAGATTTTAGGAAGGAGAGAAACAAATATATATTTGATGTGCATAATCAAATCCATGCTTGCTAAATTGATATTTTCCATGGATCTGCATTGTTAATACTTGATTATTATTGTTCAATAATTTTTATGCTATTCCTAATTCTTGCTGGGCACATCCTTCTGCACACAAAGGTTGCCACAAATTCCGAAAAGACCCTCATGGATTTACGACACAGACAAGCATATATTTTGGTTTGATTTATTCCTTTTCTCACTTGGGAGGGCATCTCATTGGCTTGCTGGAACCTTTTTAGCACATACACTTTTGGCATCAGACTAATTATCACCATGTCTCATTTGGAAACTTTGAGTGTATTGTTAATTTCAATGCTTATATTATTGTATCTCAATTAATTTTGTGAGCTTGCTTACTGCAGCTTATAACAATATTTCTTTCTCACTTCAACTATACTAATCAGATTAATAAGACAGAATGCTAGACTGCATGGCACTGACCTCATTTTGCTTTCAAAAGGCCCTGTGGATAGATGGATATGGCATGGATAACATGCAAACTTTGCTATGGCATAGATTATCTCTGGTACTCAAGGACCTTTTCGACTTATCAATGGAATAAAGATGCCAATGCCATTTGTCAGACTTTTGAAGGTGACACATTAACCAACTTTGCTATCCAAGGCGAGATTGAGTGATAACTGGGTGCAGGTAATCAGCCTTTTAAATTTTTAGTACTCTGTATTCTGCCTGATCTGCATATACAATTATGTTCTTACCTAACATCTTTTGGAACCACATTGCCTTGCATGACCACATTTTTTTCCAGATAAATTTTGATGATCAATCTGCTCTTTCTTACTAATTCAGATGCAGTTATCTGTTAGTGAGCAACTCAAATAGTTGCCAAATTTAGTGCATGGTCCCTTTTGTCCTGCATTACCTGAAATAGAGAAGGTTTTGTTCACATGAAACTTTTAATATTCCATTGTAATTATGCTTCCAGGCCCTTGCGAAAAAGGATCTTGTTCGTAGACAAGTTCTGCTGGTGGATCAAAAGCTCAAAAGCTTCTGGAGCAACAAGTTCTGCATGGAAGGGGCTTCAGTTTTGTTATTTTGGTATGCTCCATGAAACCAGTAAGCAACATGAATCATGCAAAAGAGGACATGTTCTCTCTTCTTTTAAACACTTGGTCTTGGTTTGCAGTCAATGAGGACAAACTTGATCCCTACGATGTCGAGGAAGCAAATGAATATTCACTCCAAGAATTTCTAAATGAGAAACCTGGTCTCCGCAGCGAAAGGGACAAAAAAGGAAAGGATTTGGAGGTGCTATTTTTTATGGGCAACGCTTGAAAAGAGTTCACAAGCGTGGTCACGAAACATAGGAGTCTAGCATGGCTATAGTTATCTCTGTTTTGTACTTTTGTACCTATGACGCTGGATGCATTGTGTTGGTGTATGCACAACTATGGATATTAGCACAATGTCAAACTTTGGTTGGTAGACTATCTTTTATTTTTGCTTATTACACACTCCTTGGTTATTGTGCATGTGGTTAATATTTGGACGTATATTATTATGAAAATCACGTTACTGCTGATAGCTTGTGCCAGACATGGATTATTAAATCCTTATGTTCCATACAATGAGCATGTTTACTGGTGAACGTGTGCCACAAAATGACGCAAATATTTACTGCGCTAATCTAAAATACTTGAGTGCATGAATGATGGTGTGCAATTTTGCAGACAAAATCATGGGAAGTAGTCATTGTTTTTCATAGCTCTTTTGGACAGATACAACTATTTATGCTTTGCTCATTTTTGTTTCACACTGGGAACATAGGGGATGTATGGTTGCCAGCCACAAGCTGCCACGCCACACGCACACTCGCCACAGCATAGTGGCCTGAGTGTGGCGGACGAATCCACCGCCACAGGTTGTGGCCGCCACAAGTTGCTCGTGGTGTGCGGCGGCGGCAACCAAGCAGCCCCATATATTACTCATTCCAAGATGAATATTGATTTAATTAAATGTAGTGTTGAATGAACTTATGTTTTCAAGTTTCTAGAAGTAAATATTTCACACGATAAAGTGATGTTTATAGACAAATTTTAGTTCGTCCATCTTCAATTCATAACTTAGAGGGATGTCGCGACTATTGCCTTTTATTGATACTCTATGTATTGGGTTTCAATTTTTTTATTACCCGTAGCAACGCACGGGCTTTTTCCTAGTGGAGCATAGAGTACGGGATCGCGCGATCGGTTCCCCCGTTCCCCGGGTTCCCGATAAAACGCAGATCTCGAAAGTAAACGGACAAACCCGGGCCCACCGCGTCCTCGCTAATTCCGCCACCGTTAATCCTATCGCTGATGAAAATGAAAACTCGAATCACTTCGCCAAGGCGAAAGCACCGTTTAGTTCTGTGAAATTTTGATAAAAATAGTAAAATTTTTATATAAAAAACGTGTTCTGTGAGATATAACACAGTCTGTAATAAAAAATTTTTGAGAATTTTTGGTGAACTAAACAGGACCAAGTGGCTTCGATCTCTGTCGGTGGGATGCCGTTCTGTCCGAGATCGTGCGAGTGTGAGAAGCACGGCCGGCCAGCGTGCAGAGCCGACGGCGCATCGCGCACGGTGGCGGTGGAGGACCAGGCTGTGGTGCCGTGTCACCGTCGGTGTTCGCGTCCCATGCTCCCCTTGCCTCCCAATCACCCCGGGACTGACAGCATCAGCTCACCTCAGGCCTTGTTTAGTTTGCTAAAAATTCTAATATTTTCTTCACTCTCTCTCATCACATCTCATTAAATACGCTAAAAGACATAAGTTCAGAGTATTAAATATAGGTAAAAAAATAACTAATTATACAGTTTTGATGTACTTCGCGACACGAATCTTTTGAGTCTAATTAGGTCATGGTAGGATAATATTTACCAAAAACAAACGAAAATACTACAGTATACTACATGAGTTCAAAATATTGAAAAGACAAATTTTCCCACGAACTAAACAAGACCTCAGTATTAAAATCCCAGTCTCCCTCTGATCCTCTCCCCTGCAGCCCGTGGCCCCTCAGCTTGCTCAGCTCACCTCGCCAGTCGCCACCACGCACTCCGCCGCTGCCCCCACCCGCGCCCCGGATCTCGCCATGGGCGTCGACACCAACGGCTCGGCAACGGAGCAGGCGCCCGCTTCGGCGCTCAAGTTCCTCATCTACGGCCGCACGGGCTGGATCGGGGGCCTGCTGGGCGGCCTCTGCGCCGCGCAGGGGATCCCCTTCGCCTACGGCGCCGGCCGGCTCGAGAACCGCGCGCAGCTCGAGGCCGACATCGATGCCGCGGCGCCCACGCACGTCTTCAACGCCGCGGGCGTCACGGGCCGCCCCAACGTCGACTGGTGTGAGACGCACCGCGCCGAGACCGTCCGGGCCAACGTCGTGGGCACGCTCACGCTCGCCGACGTCTGCCGCGGACGCGGCCTCGTGCTCATCAACTACGCCACCGGATGCATCTTCGAGTACGACCACGCTCACCCGCTCGGCTCCGGGGTCGGATTCAAGGAGGAGGACACGCCAAACTTCGTCGGATCGTTCTACTCCAAGACCAAGGCCATGGTATGCATAGCTGTCTCTCCTCTTCTAGCTCTGTACGGTAGCTGTACATGCTCAAGTTTCCCTCCAAATGGGAAAATACAAATAGATCGGTGCTATTTTTACCCGAAACCTGGGATGGCCGTCCTGATGATCATAGTGAGAGAATGGGCTGCCATTAGCTGAGTTTTTGGTGCTGGTTCGAGTTCAATTGGTGTGCACTTATTATGCTTAAGGTTGCTTTCACTTGGATCTGGCCTAGTCTGTACAAGATACGTGCATTATCTAGAAGACATCTTGGTCAGCATAATGGTTCATTACTCGGTTCATTACTCGATCGCGTTGCCCTTCAGCTTCGGTTGACTTTAGGAAAACGATAATTCATTTTCGAATGCAGCCTACTAATACGTGCTAGAGTCTGTTTTGACTTCACAGGTCTGTCTGATCCAGTCTTCACCATCCATATCCATCATTCCTAGCTAAATATTTGGATCCTGCCAGTGCCAGGGTTGCTCTGTGTTTGTTCTGCATCCTATCATTGACAGAGTTTGGTCGAGAATTCATTTTGATCTAATAGAGTTGTGGAGATCGTCATTAATTTAAATGCAGATGCTCACCTCAAGATTTACTCTGATGCCTTGCTAATTTCAATATACTTGAGGTTTACCTTTTTTTTATGGCGGAAAACTCTATAATCTGAATTGGGACAACCACCCAAAAAATAAGAGACATATCTATATATACAAGTGAGCATCTTAGCCTCGTAGGTAAAGCTGGTAATGGTTGAAAGTCCGGATCAAAACTGCAGCAAACCATTTTGAATTAAGCATGGCTGCTAGACCCAACCAAACCAACCAATCGACCTTTCAAACCAAACCGATTCATTTTCATCAAATAGAGTTCTGGTGATCATTAATTTAAATGCAGATGCTCACCTCAAGATTTACTCCCATGTTGTGCTAATTTCAATATACGTGAGGTTTACCTTTTTTATGGTGGAAAACTCTATAATCTGAATTGGGACAACCACCAAAAAAATAAAAATAAAGCACATATCTATATAGGTTGAACAAGTGAGCATCGTAGCCTCTTAGGTACAGCATTAGTAATTGACGTTTTGTTTGTTAAGCATCAGTAATTGGTGATGTCCGTTTGCTCCATTTTTGTTTGCAGCACATGGTGCGTTGCGCTGTAAGCTACACCTCGTCTAATTTTAGTATAATTGCTTTTGTTTTCTCCAACTGTAGTTTCTTTCCAAACAGTGGTTTGTCCGATGGTATGGCATCTGCATCTTGTGGCTAACATCCACACTAAGAAGCAGCTAGCTGAGTTTAGAGTGGAATTTACAGGATATGATCCTATCAGTTCCCGCTGAGTCAGTGGTGCAGGACAGAATAAATTTAAGGTATGCCGAAGTCAAATCAAATGACAAAAAAATGAAGCAGAGGCTGACGACAAAATAATTGCAAGTAGGATTCAAATTGAAAGTTCCAAGTCAAAAGATTATCTGATAATTTGATGTCAAATTAAACATGCTAAAAATATCAGAACGTTGGACAGCCAGACATTTGCTTTCTTCTCCCTGCATCGCTGCCTCACGTTCAGCAATAGTTCTTACCTCAGACAGGTAGTAGTGGTGGCCGGTGTATAGATGCAGCCCTGGATGGGGAATACATGGGGTGTAACTTGCCATACTGAGCTTTCCGCCCCTGTGCTGAGTCTTATGAAATTCCTGAACACTGTTGATTTTAATAAATTAAATTTCTCAAGTGTATTTTTAGTTCTACTACCCAAAGCTAATGAAATATGTATTCTCTGGATAATGGTAGTATTTTTCACCCAAAACAGATAGTTGAAGTTTTAAATGATATGGGTTAGAAATAGCAAATATAAATTAAGGCAGTGAATAAATTTTTAGGATGGTCGCCTCAAATTGTATTGAGAGAAGTGCTGATGTGATAGTGTGAAACACAAGAATTATTGTCCAAAACCTTGTTATGTAACATTTAACATTTTGGTACAGACTTTAGATGATTGAGTAGTCACTGAAGTTTGCTTAATTTTACTAGGATATTCATTTTGGTGAGTAATCACTGAACAGTCTTAACGCCATGAGCTTGAATCTTGGAAAATACTTTCTTAATTGCAAAGCAAAAGGTTTTCATATATTAGCTGGGCCCTTATGTACTCTGTTTCTTTATACTTTAGTGTTGCATACAAAAGTACAAACACGAACATTGGAATGTGGAAGTGCAAGTGTGTTTCACATGATGATAGAACTTTTAGATAGAGTAGAACACTGGGAGGCATGTCTAGTGCACCCAAAAGTTATCATTATACCTCACACTTTATGCCTTTCTTATTGCTTTTGTAATAACATTGGCATGCTACCATGCTATTTTTCTACATTATTCGTATTTTCATGTTAGTCCCTATATCTGACTAGATTGATAGAGCAGTCCTTCCATCCATAGCAAATCTAACATTTATTTTCATAGGTTGAGGAACTGCTCAAGAACTACGAGAATGTATGCACCCTTCGTGTAAGGATGCCTATTTCATCGGATCTCTCCAATCCTCGTAATTTCATTACCAAAATCACCAGATACGAGAAGGTTGTCAACATCCCGAATTCAATGACAATACTGGATGAACTTCTTCCCATATCAATCGAAATGGCGAAGAGGAACCTCACTGGAATATGGAATTTCACAAATCCTGGTGTGGTGAGCCACAACGAGATACTAGAGATGTACAGAGACTACATCGACCCAAGCTTCTCTTGGAAAAACTTCAACTTGGAGGAGCAAGCGAAGGTCATAGTCGCACCGAGGAGCAACAATGAGCTCGATCAAACCAAGTTGAAGAATGAGTTCCCGGAGCTTTTGTCCATCAAGGAGTCGCTGATCAAATATGTTTTCGAGCCAAACCGGAAGACGCCCAAGGCTTGAGAGATGGAGCTGCACACGACTGTATGTTGAATTGTTGATGCTATTTGTTCCATCTGAATTGACAATTTTCTCTACTGAGATTATCAATAAGCACGCCCTGTTTCGTGCGCATTGTATTTGAAGCAGATAGGTTTCTCATAGGATGTGATGCCATACTCCTTGTTTACGGTTAGATTATTACAGGGAGCTAAACAAGGTGTAATTTATCTCAACTTTTATATGCCTCCAGGAGTCTTAATACGAGGAATGGACTGAGGAGCTTCCTCTGCTGTGCCATATGACTGTTGTATGTAGTTCACGATCTGTTTCAATTGCGAATTTATTAGGTCTCGTTCGTTTTTTTCAGTTTTGGGCCCAGGCCTGTTTTATTTCCTGCCCAGGAACGAGTGGATCCTGCTGTTTCACTCGTTCCTGCTCATCAGCATTCCTGGTCATCAGCGTTCCGGTCGGTTGGGATAGCTAGCATGTTCGGTTACACAGGGATTAAATCATGTCACAGAATCATAGTTACTCAGCACACATGCTAGTAAAAGACTACTCTTGCTCAGCATAAATCAAAGACATACTAGCTAGTGCCAATCGGTTCACCAAAAGGCTGGCACGATCCACTTATGAATTACAATCTTTTCTCACACAAACTATCACTGTGCACAAATCCAAAGCACAAAACAAAATGGCCTGCACTTGTATCAAGCATGAAAGTTCAGATAATAACTGAGCTGTATTAGAATCAATGATTTCATGCAGACACTGATTTCATGCATGGTGTGCTGTTATTCCCAGTTCTGTAATCTGTATTAGAACCGACCCGAACTGGAGCTGGACCTCCTTTAATAGCCGGAACAGTTGTTTCCGCAACAGGAGGAGCTTTCGTTTGTGAAGTTGAGGATTGACAAACATCTGTTTTGGAAGTTTGCACAGATTTGTAGGCCTCTTCTTGAGTAACCCATTTCCCTGCCAATTTTGGGGGAAAACAAAACATCAAGGTAATGCCACAAAAACAGTTTTGGAGAAAGACTGGACTAAACCAGTTATTCACATATGCACATCTGCTTGATAATCACCTAAACCATCAGAATAATAGAAGCCGGAGTTTGAATCGTAGTAATTTGATACAATGCCAAATAGTTGCCAAAAATGTAATTTGATACATGGACTACAAGGTCCAAAAAAAAAAGGAATAGATGGATTATTACAGGCAACAGGAATTCACATGGCAGACGCCAAGAACTCATGTTGTCTTGCCAGAGACACTACCATTTAAATTCATTTCAGGACACTCCATCAAGTATTTGCATCACTACCAATTAACACTTTTCCTACGTACAAGGGTCACTCACATTCACCAAGCAATTCAAACTGAACCACACAGTGGGCTAAACACATCAACACAATTTCTGACAAACAAAAGAGAAACAATTTTCAGAGTTCCGACGATAATGCACAGTTTGTCAAAGACCATCAGCGGTCACAGAACATGAGACTTTCGTCGCTGGGAATTCCTGAAGTAGAACGATTTCCTAACTTGGAGACTCTGTTTGGCTAACATTCACCCTGTTCGTTTGGGCTTATCAGCTACCAGCCAGCAGTACTTTTCTCTCAGAACAAACCAGCCACCAACAACCAGCCAGCAGTACTTTTCTCTCAGAACAAATCAGCACCAGCAACCAGCCACCAGCCAAACGAACAGGCTGATTATGCACATTGCACCAGTAGATATGAGATCGACACGCAAGTGGCAGGACAGCCAGCACCCAAAGCCATATATTATCTGAAAGATCGAAAACATAGCTGCAGCACGATAATTCCCAACCTAAAGCTCCAAAAGAAACAGAGAATCGGTATATGGCACAAAAGAACTGACAAAGGAGACAGTTTTACTGTCAAATATAATAGATCCATCAGAAACCTAGTCGCTCATCGTCAGGAGCACACGCACACATCCACGCGGGCGTCATACATCGCCGCGCGACGAAACACGGCGCCAGCGGCCATCGACATGCCGGATACGTCATCAGGGCTGACAGATCGGAGAGCGAGGGGTAAAAAAAAAAAAAGCCTTTTACCTGTGTGCCATTATAAAAGATTGCCACGACCTGTGCGCCATCACGAAGCTTGTTCGCACCTCAGTGCCATCGGCCAAAACTTTGTTGCCCTCTGAGCCATTCCGTCACTCTTCCGTCCAGTTTTTACCGTGAAGATCACCTAACATGTGGGCCCGGTCATCTCCCTCTCCAGAGTGCCCTCTACCCATGGCGGCCGAGCTCCCCCGCGCGCTGCGACGGCCGGGGTCAAGCTCGCCCGCGGAGGCCGGCGGAGCTCCCACACGCGCGCCGTAGCGGCTGTGCTCGAGCTCGCCCACGAGCGCGCCCGTGGCGTGGCGGCCGGCGGAGCTCCCATGCGAGCGACGCGGCGGCTGTGCTCGAGCTCGCCCACGAGCGCGCCCGTGGCGTGGTGGCCGGCGGAGCTCCCGCGCGCACGCCGTAGTGGCCGTGGGCGCTCGTCACTGCCGGTCGTGGACTCGTGGAGGCCACCGCCACCGCGCCATGCTGAGACGCCGGCCAACGCGCCAGGCTGGCCGCGAGGGGCAGCGGCGGTGCGAGGCCGGCTGGAGCAGAGCAGAGGCACCAGGGGCGACAGAGGCGTGCAGAGGAGGAGACGGCGCCGCCGGGATGAGGGAGCGGGGGAGGCGGCGGTGGGCGCAGGGGCTCCTCCCCGTCCGGTGGCTCCTGCTGCTCGCTCGGCGGGGGTGGTGGACTTCTGTAGTTCTGTGCCGCGGCGTTGAGCGCGGCCACGGCGGCGGGTGTCGAGGACCTCCCGACGGACGTCCTGGCCCTCGTCCTCCGCCGTCTCGCTGGCCGCCGTTGGCTGCGCGTGCTTCGTCCTCCGCGACCTCACCGCCGACGCAAGCACCTAGCTCGCCCTCTGCCTCGCCGCCCGTGGCGGCTGGGTCGAGCTCCCTCCTGCAGCTCCCCGCGGGTACACCCGCGGCGGCCGGGCAGAGCTCGCCCACGCGGGCGGTCCGGCGAGCGGCGTGCAGGAGGTTGTGGGCGATGTCGTCGCTGTCCTTGGCGGCGTCCCTCGCGCTCGCCGTGGCCGTGCAGCTTCGTCTTGACGGACGGGGGAGCCAGGAGAGGGGGAGGAAGAAGGGGTATTTTTGTCTTTTCACAGTTCCTTTTGACACCGTTGGTAGCCAATATGGACGGAATGGCTCACAGACGGAATGGCTCACAGGTAACAAAGTTTCGGTCGATGGCACTAAGGTGTGAACAAATTTCTTGATGGCACACAGGTCATGACAATCTTTTAATGACACACAGGTAAAAGGCTAAAAAAAAAAGCCATCTATCCATCTGAGACGAAACAGGAGCACACAGCGAGTATAGAAGTAGTAGTAGAGAAAGAAGGAAAGATCCGGCTTCCCAGCGGTGCCAGCACCGGTGCGCCACTGGATTTGGCAAGGCACCCAGTGCGCCGGGGCATGGATAGGGAGCAAGAAACCTAGGGTTGGGGAGAGAAGAGGGAAAGGTAGAGGCTGACCGTAGAGAAGGGAATGGTCATCGTCGCCGTGTCCGTCGAAGATGTGCCGCGCCGCCACGCCGTGACCTCGCGGGGCCAGGTCGCCACCTCATGCCGGCCGCAGCTTGGTCGCCTCCCGCGCCGCCGTCTCGTCTCTCCTCACGCGCCGCCTCGCGTCGTCCGTCTAGGCTTCGATCCGGAGGGTGCGACACGGGGTTTGGACTTGACCGTGGAGGTGGGCTCAGGAACGAATCCGAATGTAGAATATTTTCCGGACCGGCCCAAAACGAACGTCACTTTTTGTGTTTCTCTGGATTGAAACCGGCCCAACACATTCCCGGTGGATCGGGCTCGTTCCGAAGAAAACGAACGAGGCCTTATCTGGAAATGACTTTGGATTCCTGGCTAATTATAGGTATCGGCTGTTTGCATTGCTGCATGTGTGCTTGAGTACTTTTCTTGTTTGATTTCTCCTCATTTTTTTCTGAGAGGTTGCATCTTCCGACTCCATTTCCTCAGTAATGATGATCAGTTCGGTGGCATCGGCCCATTGGGCTGTCAGAGGTTCAGAGGCTCTTTCACTTGCAGTCGTTGCAGTTGCAGTGAATTTTTTTCCCCTAGGGTAGCGTGTCAGTTGAAACTGCTGAAGCTAGCAGCTTTTTTACACTGCTGCTGCGTCCTGCGTCGCATGCCTGCAAGCCTCCTCCGATGCCCATGGGCTCTCCAACGCCGGCAACGCGGCAACGCCGATGTTCTGGCACTCCGCGTGCTTTTGAAAACGTCGATTGATCTCTGCGACCGGTCCCCGTCCGTCCGGGCTCCGCTCCGCTCCGCGCCGAGCTCGGCCTCGTCGTCACCGGACAAGCGGTTTCAACTGGCGGGGGCAAGCAGAACAAGGCCGCCCCGCCAAGCTGGGTACAGCTCGCCGCCGTACGCAGCCGCCCCCGCCCCCGCCCTCGGACGCGATCAGCCTCGTTGTCCCGCGCCCCCGCTCGAGCCGGATCGCGGTTACGGCCGCAATCATGCGGTGATAACAGGCCAAGCCAAGACCGGTGGTGGACCGCCCGCGGCTGCCGGCGTGGGGAACGACACGCCGTGTCCTTGCCCCAGCATCCGTAGCACGCGCCCCGCCCACCCCGGGACGGGACCCCAGCTCTCGGCAGAGGCACGAGCCACCTGACGCCTGGCCGCTGCACGCGCTCCGCTCGGCCGCAGCGGACAGCGGTAGGGGCCGGGTGGAGTGTTCAGGCAGATCGCTCCCAGCGCTTTTTTTTTAAATTAAAAGGCAGGAGCCCTGCCATGTCATATAAGAAGGAGAAGCATGCGGACTGTTACAGGGTTGTGATTACATAAGATAAATAAAAACACAAAGCACACAGATGAACTACTCATCTAAATAACAAAGGCTCCGGCGGTAGCCCTCAAAGCAGCCATCCTGAATTGCATCTCTTGCTTGATCAAGTAGAACACAGAGTTTGGTGTCATGTAGACCGCATCAAAGATCCTTCGGTTCCTTTCTTTCCAGAGGTTCCAAGCAGTATACATCTGAATTGCTGCAATCTGACGTTTCTGAAGCTGCGGCCTTGCATGGACTGAAGCGTTCCACCAGTCTTCCAGGGACAACTCAATTGGTGGCGACTGAACCAGACCTTCTGACCAATTAGCAACAAGGTGCCATACCTCCCTTGCGAACACACAATGAAGACATAGATGAACAGCCGTCTCAAGAGCTTGATCACACAATATGCACCGTGGATCACAAGGCCAGTTCCTAGCAATTAACTTATCAGCAGTCAGTACCTTGCTCTGAACCACAAGCCACATGAAAAACTTATGCTTCCCTTCAGCATGAGCAGACCAGATGGCCTTGGCATTGAAGCTCGAAAAAGTGCCTTGGAACTGAATACGATATGCTGACTTTGAAGAGTAGCTTCCATTTGCCGTCCAGCGCCAAGTAATAGAATCAGGAGCATCTGACAGCTGAACCCCTTGCAGCAAGTCCCACAAGTGAAAGAATTCAGCTAACTCATCAGCAGTGGACGCCCTCCACAAACCTCTAGTCCAGTTCCAATTATCCAGATCAGCGGCCACCGTGTTCCTCTTTCGCCATGCCAGCTTAAAGAGGTTTGGTGCCAAATCCCTCGGCGCCTTGCCATCCAGCCAAGGGGAGTCCCAAAAACTTGCTTGCTGACCATTCCCCACCACGACAACTGTGCTCAGCCGGAAGAGCTGTTTATCAATATCACTACACGGGACCTCTGAACCGACCCAAGGCCTATCCGGCTCTGCCCACTCGAACCATAACCAGCGCAAGCGAAGGGCTCTGCTAAACCTCTCCAAATCCAAGACACCCAGGCCGCCTAAGCATTTCGGCCTCATGACCTTTGTCCACCTAACCAAGCAGTGGCCACCACTGATGTTTGCCGACCCTTTCCATAAGAAACCCCGACGAATTTTATCCATCTTCTTAAAAGCCCACTTCTTGAGCTGAAAAATTGTGAGGAAGTACGTTGGAATCGAAGATAACACCGAATTAAGCAGTTTCAGCCGACCAGCTTTGTTCAAAAATCTTCCTTTCCACAACGGCAACCTATTTGACAGCTTGTCAATCAAAGGTTGCACATGGACATGACCGAGCTGTCTGAGGTGCAGAGGTAGACCCAAATATGAACAGGGAAATGATTGTATAGAACATGGGAAGGGTGCCATTACATCCTCCAGATCCAAATGCTCACACCGAATGGGGAAAACTGCACACTTGCTTGTGTTGGTTACCAGTCCAGATGCATGACCAAAGATATCCAAGATGTTAGCCACCACTGCTATCTCTTCTTTAATTGGGTTGACAAAAACTGCGGCATCGTCGGCATACATACTTACTCTCAGCGTTGCTGCAGTACTGGCCAGAGGTGAGAGCAAACCATCCTCAGCAGCCACCAATAACATTTTGTGAAGCGGTTCCATGGCTAGAATGAAGAGCATAGGGGACAAAGGATCCCCCTGACGTAAACCAGTGAAGTGTTTGAACCAAGGCCCCCTGGAGCCATTCAAAAGCACCGAAGTGGAAGAGGAAGCAAGAAGAATGGAAATCCAGGCCCGCCATTTAGCTCCAAACCCAAACTGCTGCAAAACCTCAAGGAGGAAATCCCAACGCACACTGTCAAATGCCTTAGCAATGTCCAATTTCAGAAACAAACCCTGCTTCTTCCCTCTGTGCAGAGACCGAATTAAATTCTGGGCAAACAAGAAGTTGTCCTGTATACTCCTCTTTTTTATGAATGCACTTTAAGCTCTAGAGACAATAGAGTTAAGCTCGGGTGCAAGCCTGTTAGCCAGACACTTGGAGAACAATTTTGCAATGGTGTGAGTTAAGCTAATTGGGCGAAAGTCAGAAACCACTCTTGCATCATACTTCTTCGGGAGCAGCACCAAGTGAGCAGTGTTAAGATGCTGGAAGTGTTGGCCATGCTGGTTGTAAAAGAAACGGATTGCAAGCATTAAGTCACTTTTGATCACAGACCATGCTGTTTTTAGGAAACACCCAATGAAGCCATCCGGGCCCGGAGCCTTATCGGCTGCAATCTCCTTAACCACGGCCAGCAGTTCCTCATCAGAGAACTCGTCCTCCAAGTGAGCCAAATCATGATGCTGCAGCCCAATCTCCTCCCAGTTGAGGGAAAAGTCCCTTTGAGCCGGCCCACCAAAATGAGTGCTGAAGTGCTGGAAAAGCGCCTGCTCTTTATGCTCATGGGAGTAACAGGTACCTTGCCCAGTTTGTAGGTAGTGGATCATGTTCTTACGTCGCCTGCCGTTGGCTTGCATGAAAAATAGCTTTGCATTAGTTTCTGCCGCTCGGATCGCAGTCAGTCGCGACGCCTGCTTAGCCCTTAGTTTCTGTACCGCGGTCAGGCCTAGAAATCTCATTTTGAGGCCTCTTCTCAAGGAAATCTCAGTGGAAGACAGCTGCCGAAATTCTTGCACGATATCCAGTATCTCAATCAATTTTTGGGTTGCACACAACCGAACCTTAGTGTCTCCAATAATTCCTTTGGCCCATTTGCGTAGAGCCTTACCAGTACGCTGCAATTTAATGTGGAGTCTCAGAAAGGGGTTACTAGCCACCACCGGCTTCACCCACGCCTCCGTTAACACTTCTAGATACCCAGGAAGCCGCGGCCAGAACATCTCGAAACGAAACCCTCTATACCGACGTGGTGAACTGCAACCAGCAATTAGGAGAGGGCAATGATCTGACACCCTAGAGGAAAGTGCCTGCAGATGCACGTTGGGCATCATCAAATCCCACCCGACCGAGCAGAAAGCACGGTCAATTCTCGTTTGAGTAACGTCATTTGACCAAGTGAATCTTCGTCCTCGCAAATTCAGCTCCTTAAGTTCAAGATCACGAACCACTTCACGGAAAGCCCCCATGAGTCTCCTATTTAAAATGGCATTGCTCTTATCTGAAGCATTAAGGATCATGTTGAAATCCCCTATGATTAACCACTCATCAGACATGTTGTGCCTCAGCCACCGTAGCTCACCCAAGAAATTAAGTTTTGCTTGGTCCTCCTGTGGCCCATATACTGCTGTCAAATACCAGCTCACCAGACCCGACGCAGCAGTGACTTTAGCTGAAACTGTGTTGACCCCGACCTCAAAGCTAGTGATAGAGTAATGATCAGAGTCTACTGCGAGAAGGATACCACCTCTAGTTCCTACTGCCGGCAACACCACAAAGTTGTCCTCGAACTTGCTCCCTAGAACTTCCACAACTAGCTGCCTATCAATGTAGTCAAGTTTAGTCTCCTGCAAAGTGACAATAGTGGCACCACAATCTCTGACAGCTCCCAACACAACCTGCCTCCTTGCCGTGTTGTTCAACCCTCTCACGTTCCAGTTAAAGAGTACACAGTTTTGATCTAACATTGATGGATAGGAGCACTCAGGACAGCGACCAAGGAGAAGCGGAGCACACCAGGCACCCTGAACATTCCTTCAAATGAAACACCCAACACCGGAGCCAGCATCCTCACAGAACAACAATAGCAGCGATAAAACAAAAGTGTCAACAGAGAAAGCCTACAGACTTAACAGACAAGATACAGTCTTAATAACATGGATAAATAACTGATACACGTGCCCCGACTGGAGCACCACCACGCGGCTGGCTGCCGCGGATCACTCTTCAGCATCAACGAGAAGTCCATCGAGGACAGAGGCAGCGCCCTCACTAGCAATGCCCAAGGCAGCAGACAAACCACCAGCCATTTCTTCAGTGATGGGGTCAAGGAACCGACCCCCAAACTGATGCTGTAGGTCATCCGACAACTGAGCCCCATCCTGTAGGGTGCCACTAGCTTTCAAGAGCAGAATTGTTGCCTTCTCCTCAACAGTGCGGCTAACGGGGCCCTTCAAAGCCCCTTTGACATTCCTCCTTGCTTGCTGAGTTGAGAGCACAGCTTCAGAACCAGTTGTCTTCTTGCACGAAGTTGCTTTCCCCTTGGAGGTGGGATTACCCAGCAAGGACTTCCTAAGAGGAGCAACAAACTTAGGCACTCCCCAACATTTTCCCTTGGACGCAGCACGCAGATCCTTGTTGAGCCTACCATCAGCGGCACCCAGCACAGCACGCAAGCCGGCACCACCAGAGACCTCGTCAACTCTCAACACTGTCTGACTCGCAAGGTCCTCAACAGATGAAAGGGCACTACATCCACCAGGGGGAAAGAATACCCCAGACACCGCGTCCTGGGCCTCTTTCAGGCCCACATTGAGATCAAAGCCCAGCACATCTCGGGCCACACCCGGCCCATTGCACCTCAGTGGATCCCCCTCATTGATCACAACACAGCCCTCCATGTCCTTCAGCACCTCCTCCACCGACGGAGAGAGCGCACGATCACCTGCATCAGCGGCAGCAACACCTGACAGCAGCCGCACGCCATTCCCCAATGGCAACGAAGCATGCACAGCTCCATCACTCCGCCCGTTGGCAGGCTCCGTCGTGTCAACATCAACCTCCATCCCCACAGAGTTCCCCAATGCAGATAGGACCACCAGGTCCACTAGGCCACCCCCGCAGACATCAGAAGGGAAACTGATCGCTGCGCCCAGTTCATCTGTTGCTGTTGCAGAATCCCACTCCTGTACCGTGTGCTCAGCACAGGCCAAAACCCCTGCCTCCGCACCCGAAGTCCCGTCCAAGAGGACATGCACTACCGGATCCGCCATGGCTGCAGTTGGCTCCACCGAGCACTGCAGCCGTGCAAAAATGTGTACAGCAGGACCCGGGGTTTGGAAGGCCTCCTCTAGCATGGGGTCCCAAGGTCTGGGCTCCAGCACAACACTTTCACCTGGAAGGAAGCTGTCTTCTGTGGACAGCAACAACCGATCGCTGACCTTCTCCTTCTGGATCGGCTTCGGGCGCCACGCCGGCTTTACCACAGGATTCCCGCCCGCTGCCTGGGCCCCAACTTTCTTCAACTGCCAACTCGCACTCCTCCGGTACCAGCCGCCGGCGTACCGGCCGCCTCCTCCGCCTCCTCCACGAGAGGGAGCATCTCGGCCTCTGCCGCGCAGGAAAGGTAGGTCGTGCGGACCAGAGGGTGGCATCTGCCGCAGCCCGGAGCCAGCAGCCCCGCCCCCTCCCGGCGGCGATCTGTCTCTGCCACGGCCCCCCAACCTATCATGGACAGACACCCTTCCTCCCGCCGGGGCACGGTGCACCGCCCCGTCGGGGACACCCAGCCGCCACTGGTAAGGATGACGCGCCGACCACTCGTCCTCCAGCTCCTCATCCGGGATGCCGCTGGTGTCACTGCAGTAGCTCCGGTGAGACGGACTCGCCGGCGGTGGAGCAAAATCCAGCACACAATCAACATGGACAAGAACGTTGTAGTCCAGCAGCTCCGCCTGGTCAATCCGCATCGCCCCCATCGGCATGCCCATCTCGAACAAGTGCTGTGCATAGTTCTCCTGAGGCATAGTGACCGGCTCCTCCACCTGCAGAACGCCTGAGATCGGGATCCCCTCAGGATGAGGAGTCCAGACCCACAAACAGAGACACTCTTCTTCCTCCGGTTTCTCCGGATCACACTCCAAATCGTCAACAAAGGACTGACGGGGAAACAAATTTGCAACCTCTCTGGCCTGACGAAGATGTTCAGGGACACCCTCAATGCACACACGAACGCGGTACCTGTATCTCGACAGAGAAGCCGCCCCGACCTGGCGGGTCCATGGCCGGAGCTGCATCCGGACATGGCCCACCGTGAACGCTCCCCGCTGATGAGCTCCGTTTCGGAGCTGCCTGCTCTCGAAACGGAGGAGGAAGGTTGACCCCGCCATCTTCGTGACCTCCACCCCCAAGGGCAGAATGCTGAGCTGCCGTGTCGCCTCAGCCTTGACGCGCGACGCCACCAGCTGCACACGCGCATCAAGCGGGACGGCCAGCAGCGAGCGGGCCTCAAGCCTCTGCTCCGCATCGCGGATGGCTGTCAACCGCGCGACGCCTGCACGAACCTCCGCGAGCCGCCGCTCCGGCGCACCCGGGAACCGCCCATCATCCTCCATGGCACAGGGCGGCAAGCCGGCGGCCACGGGAGACGCGGCGGCAGCAGCAGGTGCAGGGGCCGCTGACACGCCAACGACGGAGTCCCGCAGAGCAGCCGGCAGCGGAGCAGCAGAAGGGTGCAGCGCGGGAGAGCGAGGAGCAACAGCAGCAGCGCACGCAGTCGAAGGTGAGGAAAAGCGGCACTACCGAGCCTTGTGGCCAAAGCGGAAGCACAAAATGCAGCACGGCGGGTCCCGGCAAGCTTCAATGCGGTGCCCGGCAGACAAACATCTGAAGCATCTCCTACCGGCTTTTGCCTTCAACGTCTCCAACCAGGACCCCCCATTGCACAGCGGTACCTTCCCACCATCAATGTCTTGAATGCGACCCACGGCACCCAGCCGGTTCCACACGGAGGAGGGGGCCCTGCTCTTGCGCCCCATGGTCTGCTCGGAGTACCACCGCTGCTCGTCTTGTCTTGTCGACGCCGGAAATCTTGGCTTAAAGGTGCGTGGGCGGAGCAGCGCGTCCCGGTAGCTGCCGCAGTGACCACCGGACCCGGCCTCCCCGCACGCACCAAACTCCTTCGCAGTTTCATGATGAATTGCAGCGACAGCCTTACCTTTCTCTTTTCTTGCCTTGTCTTGTCCACGGGGTGATGATGGCCCCTGAGACTCCTGTAGCGCGACGCGCTTGCCCTCGCAACCGATAGGCGCTGGCGCAGCACGGGTGGCGCACGCCGGCGGTGTGCCCGACGGCGGTGGGGGTAGCGGAGGTGGAGGGGGGAGCTCACTCTCACTCTCTCGCATGGTCTCGCTCCGCCACACACGCCCCTCCCAGCGCTTTCCCCTCCGCCAGCGGACAGCGCTGTGCCGTGCCGTCGCGCCAGCGCCACGAACTTTTTTTCTCGACGCGGCGTGGCGCGGTCTTGCGCAGGCTTTGGCTCCCGCTCTGCCCCCCGTCAGCGGAGACTGCATCAGCAGCGTTCGCCGCTGCGCCTGGCACCCGGCCGGTGCAGCGCGCCCGCCATGCGAAGCGCACAAGTTTTTTTTATATAAAAAAACGCGAAACCAAGCAGATGTGTAGATACGTAAATTTACGTTAGATGAGACTATCTCCGGCAAGAATCTACATGTAAACAACCCGCATGCAGCAAAGAGAGACAAGAATCACGTCGCTAAAAAAATCAGAGGCTTCCAGCGGAGAGGCGGATCCCCTCGTGCATCCGCCGGCGGTCGTTGGCTCCCGCCTCCAAGAGGAGGAAGAGGGGTGCCACGCACGGGGAAGGAGGCATGGCACCGGGGAGAAGGAGCAGGGGCGGTCGGCACCTCCACCTCGTCGGGGCTCACCTCCGCTGCCTTCAGCTTCGCCGCCGCCTCTAGGGTGTCGCGCCCCCTGCTACATGCAGAGATGAAGGAGAGGGAGAAGGACAGGCACCGACCGAATCGAGCGTCGTCGCCGCCGAATCGAGCACTATCCGTCACAATAGAGTAGATCGAGCCAAGGCGGGGAGGAGGCAGCGCGGTTGGAGGTGGTCGAGCCTGCCCCGATCTGCGTCACCGTGGCGGGGAGGAGACGACGGAGGCGGAGCAGGAGGCGGGGACGAAGCCGGCAGTTGGCTCAACCTCGACCTCAGGCTCAATAATGCGGCACAGTGCGACTCCGGCAGCGGCGGGCTAGGGTTCCGCCAGGTGCGGGTGGGGTGGCTCCCCTCGCCGTGGCGAGATCCAGGGTTGCCGATGGCGGTTCCCCTCAGCACGACGGGGACGGTGGCGGGCCGCGACGAGGACGGTGGAGGGCCCTGACGACGGCAGAGGTGAGCTGCGACGACCTCGAACCCCGACGGCGGAGGAGAGCTGCGGCGGAGGAGAGCAGGAGTGGAGGAGACGGGGTGGGAGAGGCGGGCGGGGGTGGAGCAGGCTGTGCAGGAGGAGAGGTGACGGTTGGTGGAGACGGATGCAGCAAAGAGAGAGAACCGCTAGGAATGCGCATTTTGCACCAGTTGATGCAGCATCTGCTGAAGGGTGACCAGTAGCGTTTCATTCTTCATTTTGGGATGCAACAGTGGATGCAGATGCTAGTAGACATAGTCTAGATACTGCAGTTTCAGTGTAAAAGTGTTACAAAAGTATGTATTTGTCGGTGTCCGGATTAGCGCCGGCACCAACTAGTGATCTGCGCTAGGATCTGCTTCTCGATGGGCAGTGCTAAGCTAAGGCGACACGGGGTTTATCCTGATTCCGGCCACGTGGCCGTACGTCCAGCAAGGTGTGCTTGCGCACTGTATTAGCTTGCACCGGTGGTGCCTGTAGAGGGGAGCTACAAGCAAGGCGGGAGAGGAGGAAATCCCCCCCAAGTCCCTACTAAGGTGATTGAGGCAAGTGCCAATATCTAGAACAGGGTGGTGTGCTGTGTGCCGGAGAATGTGAGTCGTCGTCTTTTTTTTCACGCAGGGGGCTCTGCCTTTCCCTTTTATAGGCCAAGGGAGGGCAGTCACAATGATGGCAGCCGGCACAGTGGCTGCGTACTAATAGGTATGGCGCCGGCGGTCTTGTCCCGCACGTTATGGTTCCTGGCGCGAGTCGGATGGCGCCCTCCGGCTTCAGTGGGCGGCATGGCGGTTACTGTGACCTGTCCTGCTTTTACTTCGAGGGGCTGCCCCCGCCGAATCGAGGGCCTAGCCGCTGGGGGAAGGACTGGAGTTGGTGGTGAGGGACCGCAGCGCGTCACTGGCCTGTCCGCGCAGTGCTGTGCGTCTCGTCACACAGCGGTAGGAGTGGTGGCAGAGCGCTGGGGATGGCCGCACAGCGCCCGGGATGGCCATGCGACGCCGGAGTTGGCGGAGGGGACGTGGCGCGCGCCGCCCGTACGGTGGCGCCAGTCGGGGCGTACGCCTGCTTACCGCCCGTACACCCTTCGAGGGTGCCACCATGCCCGTTCGAGGGTCTCGTCGTGAGGGGAGGACGGGAGCAGGTGGCACAGTGTCGTGGAATAACATCCGCTTGTCCGCACAGGGCCGCGCAGCGCCTGCACAGGGCCAGGCACGGCTGCACAGTGGCGGGTTAGGCCGCACTGTGGCGGTGTCAGGCGCTCCGGCTGTGTCAGTCGCGCGGCGTGGGGGAAAAATTCACCCTTGACTTCGGCGTCCCACCGTGGGGCTGGGCATTAAATGCTGCTGTCGGGCAGAATGGAGACGGCTGCCCGCTCGAGGGGGGCCGAACCCCTCGAGCGAGGCAGAAATCTGCTCGAGGGACCGGAGCCCCCGAGCGAGGCGGGAACCTGCTCGAGGGACCAGAGCCCTCGAGCGAGGCGGAAATTCGCTCGAGGGATCGGGGCTCTCGAGTGAGACGAAAATCTGATTGAGGAACCGGAGCCCTCGAGCGAGGCGGTCAAGCGGGCCTTCTCGATGTGGCTGCTACCGGGCCGTAGGAGGCCGTGGGCCCGTGATGTCCCGTGACCGGGGCTCGAGGAACGGTCCTTGGGCGGATTTCGTTTAACGAGGGTGATTATCCCCTTGGTTAGGAGACCCCTAATGACCGTCCCTGACAGTAGCCCCCGAGCCTTTGCCGGAAAGGGGATCGTTCCAGCAAAGGATGTCGTTCTCGGGCGCTATGTGCGAGTTTCGTCCTCTTTTGATCGTGCATTTTTTTCCTGTGGGGGCGCGCTAGCGCACCCGCGGGTGTAAGCCCCCGAAGCCCTGCAGGAGTGCGTGCACTTGTGCAGGGGTTAAATACGTAGGGTGATGTAGCTCGCCTTGCGTTTGTTTCAGCCGGCCTCGGCGGTATTTCAGCCGGCATCGGCAATCTACGCAGGTGGGGAGGCATCGTGTTGACCCTAGATGTTTTGGGTAGGCCGACCGTTTTCGGGGACGCAACCCTAGGTAGGTTGATGCAGTGATCATCAGGGTGGTCGTGGTGCGAGAAGCCCCCGAGCCCTGGCCCAATCAGGGACGATCGGATGAAGACTCTCGGCTTTATGACGACCCTCGTTGCCCTTCCGCAGGGTAGAGGGGTGAGGCAAACCGTGCTACGGGCGACGAGCAATGGTTGCCTCGGTGAGCTGTTAACGGATAGTTCAAGTGGGCGTCCGTGCCCCGTGCGATAGGGGTCGGCTCGTGGTCCGGAGACACGTCCATGTAAGCGCTTGCAGAGGTTTGCCAAGCAGGGCTCAGCCCCGTTCGCTAGGGGCCGAGGGTGCGGAAGCACTCCCTCGATGGGATCCCTCGATTGGCTACCACTGTCTCGGCCTTGAACACGATATGTGGGACGCCCCCGAACTTCGCGTTCGGGGACAGGCTCGATTGCGCGCGCCCCGGTTGTTCCTGACTCTGTCGATCTGAGGCGCCTGTTCAAACCCGTCGAGGGTCAGGCTCTGTACCTCTGATCAGTAGGGCATTTGCGGGGGCGCCAGGCGCTCTCGTCTTGGCGGACCTGTGGCGCTCGCCGATCTGTTATCGAGTCGAGTTTCGAACCACTGATCAGTACATCCCTGAGTCGAGGGGCATCTGCGGCACCCATCGCACCCTCAGCGGGCCGGGCCTCGAGCCGCTGATCAGTAGAGCCCTGCGGGCCTGAACCCTGGGCTTCCTCGAGTTCGTCTTCGAGGGTATGCTGACAGGCCGTGGCCCTGTGGCCTCAACCTGTTTCGGATTGGGGCGCCAGCCGCATCCCTTCGAGGGATCAGACCTCGAATCCCCAGCTCGGGGTTTCCCAGGGCTTTCCTTATACGAGAAGGAATCCCCGGTGTGTGAAAATCTATCCACAGGACGGTTGGCTGCCGCACCCACTCGATCGTGGCTGAGGCAGGCAAGGCGGGCGCGCCTTTTAGGGTGACACGACGCGGGCGACGTGCGACGGCGATAAGACGGGGCACAGCGTCCCTTGGATTACCACGCGGTAATCATGGCGTACACGCGTGCGTGCGGTAGTTTCGGCGTGGTGGGGCCCTGCTGTCAGCGACGAGCGGTACCCACCGCATTTACTGTCGCCGCCTGCTGCGTTTTCGGGGGTTCCGCCCCTTCCTACTCTATAAAAGCAGGGGAGCGTGGGGGGAGCTCCTCACCTTTGCCATTCGCATCCGCCTCTTGCTCCTTGTCTTCCCCATCACCGCGCATCCCGCCGCTTCGGATTCGCTCACGCTCCGCCGCTCCGCATTCGCTCGCGCTCCGCCGCTCGCGTCATGTCTGCGGTCCGAGTGCTGGACGCTCATTTGTGGCCCCGGTCATCGATGGACCTGCAATCCATGGAGGGGCTAGTCGTCGGCGGTCAGTTGGCACCGGCTGGTGACGAAGCGAACCCGGCGTGGATCATCTCGCCGGCGTCGCACCGGGAGCCGTCCCCTCCACCGGGCTACGTCGTGAGTTTCGCGCGGCTGCACGAGCGAGGATTCAACGCCCCCGCGAGCAAGTTCATGCGGGGGTTGTGCCACCACTACGGGGTGGAGCTTCACAACTTCGCCTCTAATGCCATTTCACAGGCGGCTTCCTTCGTCGCCTTCTGTGAGGGGTTCCTGGGGATCCCGTCGCACTGGGGCCTGTGGATCCACCTTTTCCGAGGAGAGCTCCACACGCTTGCCGCCGGGGAGAGGAGGACGCGCCGAGCCGTACGTGCTGATGGCCTTACATTTGCAGCGTGTGACTCCTGGAAGGAGTTGTACCTGCTCTGCATGATGACGACGAACAACGCCGACTGGGAGAAGGGTTGGTTCTATCTGTGCAACGACGGCGCCGGGCTCCCGCCGTATACCGGGAAGGTGGTGAAGGAGAGGCCGGTGTCATGGGCGCATGGGGTGTCGCCCGTGTCGAGGCAGGCGAGGCTCGAACCTCTTACCAACGCCCTGTGCTAGTTGGCGAACGCCGGGCTGACCGTGGCGGCCGTCATCACAAACTTTCATCTCTGGCGGGTGATCCCTCTCATGGAGAGGGAACTTCTCATCTTCGAGATGAGGAACGACGCCGACCCCGCGGCCCTGGCGCGCTCGCGGTTGCTGGAGGAGCCGCTCCCTCAGGCGTACGCGGCTACGAGGGCGAGGCGCGCAGTGAACCTCAAGGTGGTTCCGCACAGCGGCGACGACTTGTGGTCGTTCGCAATGCTCCCGGACGCCGGCCTGGTGAGATTCGATTCCTTGTTTTTGCCCATTCTATTCCTGTGTTCAATCTAACCGTGGTTACCGATGACAGGGGGTGCGCGTCAACATCCCCACCTCAGATCCGCCGACGCCCAGATCGCACGCTGCTAACCGCGCCAGGCAGCAAAGGGAGAAGGGCCTGGCGGACCAGGCGAAGGAGAAGAGGATCCGGAGGCAGGAGCACCTCAACAGGTACAATGAGGAGTACCTGGTGCGGGAGCAGCAGGGTCTCTCCCCTCCGCCGGAGCCGGCGAACACGTCTTCGGACGAGGAGGAGAGCGAGGGGGAGCGGACCATCTCTGACAGGTGGGAGGCCGCGCCACCCCCATCGCTGAGAAATGAAGAGGTCCTCGCGGAGCCCGTTCGAGGGGTAGATACGGTGTCCCTCGATGAGGGAGCGCCGTCGGAGGTGCCGGCCGGGTCTGGGGTGGCGCTCCCAGAGTCCTCGAGGAAGCGCAAGCGGGGCCTCTCCGGCATAAGGTGAGTCACATTTTGCTCTCCGTGTTCTTGATATCATGTATCGGATTGCCCATTCTTCTTCTCTTCCGTTGTTAGGACGACACCTGCTGTCCCTGGCCTTGCGCCCGTCAAGGCGCTCAAGGTGGGGGCGCAAGACGCGCCGCGCACGACGAGGCCCCGCTCGGCGAGGACCTCACGGGCAACGGCGGGTACGACAGCGGCGGGCGAGGCGTCGCGTGTCGCGGCCGCGGCCACAGGGCCGCAATGGCGGGAGGAGGCAGCGGCAGATGCCCTGCGGGCGGCGGTGACCCGCGATACCTGGCGGGGGCGAGAGCAGGCCCGTGCCGCAGGTCGGGGAGCAGAGGGCCGCTGAACGGCCGGGGCTCCTGCTGATGGTGGTTCGGCCCCCGGTGGGGGTCGAGCGGCGGTGGTGGCCGCGCCAGCCCCTAGGCCCGCGCCCGAGGTGCTGGTGGTGCATTCCGATGGCTGTGTGATGTTGCAGGCGCCGACGACTGGTGCTGGGGCGTCGACGTCGGGCGTCGCGGCCCCGACGTATAGCGCCAGCTCGCCGCCGTGGGAGCAGAGGCTCCGGCTTCCTGGAGTCCCACCAAGTCTGGTGGAAGAGGCGAGGTCGGAGGGGGAGCTGTGGCGGGAGTTCGGCGGCCTTGGCGCCTCCCTTCAGAACGCCCTCGTCGACGCCCTCCAGCTTCACAGGGGTAGGTCGCTTCAAGTCTTTCGAGTAAGTGTGTTTGCCCAAGGGCCACTTGGTTCGCTTTCCTCGTTTGCGTGCCTTTCGTTTGACTTTCTTTCTTCTTTCTCTCCTTCCTCATCCGCAGGAGTTGCAGGGGCAGGCGGGCGAGAGGTTCGCCCACATTGCTGAGCTGAGCTCGGACCTCGACTGGTATCGGGCACAGTACGACGCCCTGGACGCGATGGTGGAGACCCTGCAGACGCACAACGGCTGACTCGAGTACAACCTCCTCCGCGTGGAGGAGGAGCGTGACTCCCAGCGGGCTGCGACGGCGCAGAGGGCCAGGGAGGCCGAGGGGGTTGAAGGTCGCACTCCGGAGGAAAGAGGAGGTGCTGACGGCGGCGAATGAGGAGCTGCGGCAGGTGCACGCGGCGCACGCCGAGGTCCGGGCTGCGTTGGCGCAGAAGAAGACGGCCCTCACCGAGGCGCAGGCCCAACTCCAGCGGGATCGCTCCACCCACGAGGGAGCGAGGTCTTGGCAGACCCAGGCCGAGCAGAAGACCCAGGAGGTCCAGAAGCTGGGCGCTGCTCTGCAGGAGAAGACCGAGGCGCTCACCGTGGTGGAGGGCCAGCTCCAGCAGGAACGCGCCGCGCGCGTGGAGGCGTAGACCCAGCTTTAGCAGGAGCGTGCCGCGCTCGAGGATGCCCGGTCCGCCTTCCAGCGCGAGCACTCAGCGCGAGAGGAGGCGCAGTCCCAGCTCCAGCAGGAGCGTGCCGCACTCGCGGAGGCCAGGACCGCGCTCTAGCTTCGAGAGGCGGAAGCCGAGCGGCTCACCGGGGCCCTGGTTCAGGAGGGAGTCACCGTCGAAGCCCTGAGGTCCGCCGTCGGGGAGAAGGACGCCTCGATTCTGCAGCTACGACAAGAGACTGGAGCCACGCGTACGGAGCTCGAGACGGAGAGGAAGCAGGTCGAGGGTAAGTTGCAGCCCCCGAGCCCTTATTTATCGTTCAGGCTCGTCGAGATTCGCTCTCGACTCACCTTTTCTCATCCCAGGACTGCGGAAAGCTCTGGGGGAGTCGGCGACGTAGGCGGAAGTGCTCCAGGCGGCCTACATCTCGTCGCAGTAGGAATTCGTGACCTTGGAGTGGGCGGCCCTTGAAGCGTGTCAAAGCATCGACGAGGGTACCGGCTTGTCAGGGAGCTCGCTGGCAAGTCGCCTTCGGGCTCTGAGCGGCCGCGTCGTCGAGCGCATGAAGGGCGCTCTCCATCTCGGCGTTCAGAAGACCCTCGCGCGTGGTGTCAACGCACTATATCGTCGACTGCGCAGCGCTGGCCATGGGGTACGTCGTCGCGGATGGCCTCGGTGATGATGGAGTGCAGGACGCCCTGGAGCAGGCCGACACTGCCGCCGCCGATGCCGTCGCCGATCCCGCCGATGTGTTCGAGGGGGACCTCTTCCCGAACGCTGCTCCTGTGTGTCCCCTCGAGCCCTGAAAGTAGCTGGGCGCCGAAGCCCTTAGGTTGTGGTCGAGATTCGAGCCAGGTGGCTCATGTAATTAAACAAACCATCTTTTGAAGTTTGTGACTTTAAGTGTGGCTCGTTTTATGTATGTCGTTGCGTCTTTCCCGTCACCTAGGCAGATTTCAGCTGGGATCGATCGTTTTCGTGAGCAACTCGAAGGTGAAGTGGTGAGAGGGAAGCCGTATCCTGCTGGAGGCGTAGGCCGTCCCTGGCTCGTCCGGCTTTACCTTTTAGCTATTTGCGCCCTGCCTTTGTCTGCCTAAGCTTTCGAGGCGCGAGACGCTTAGCTTTTTCAGAAAAAGGTTCTTTGCGAAAAAATGGGACCGTTTAGGGGGGTGCCCCCCCATAGTAGCCCCCGAGGGGGACTTGGTTTTCAGAGGAAAGCCGAGTCTCCCTTGTCTTTATTCACAACCTTAACGTATATACAACTGACTTGGGTGCCGGATATGCACAAAACGACTTGGAACTTAAGGGTAGAAGCGACGTAGCTGTTGTATGTTCCAAGAGTTGGTGAAGACTTCACCCTTCTCATTCGCGAGCTTGTACGTGCCGGGCTTGACGACCTCGGCGATGATGTACGGCCCTTCCCACGACAGCGTGAGTTTGTGACGTCCCTCATTCTTCTGTCAGAGTCGGAGCACCAAATCCCCCTTGTTGAGGTTTCGAGGTCGGACTTTGTTCGCTTGGTAGCGTCGCAGGGATTGTTGGTACTTCTCGGAGTGTAGGACTGCCACGTCTCGGGCCTCGTCGATGCAGTCCAACGCGTCTTCGCGATCTTGTTGGTTCTGCCCCTCCTGGTATGCTCTAACCCTCGGGGACCCGTAGTCCAAGTCCGTGGGGAGCACAGCTTCCGCGCCGTAGACCAGGAAGAACGGGGTGAGACCCGTGGCCCTGCTCGGGGTGTTCCTGAGGCTCCAAACGACTGACGGCAACTCCTGAATCCACTTCCAGCCAAAATGGTTGAGCTTGTTGAAGATCCTTGGTTTTAAGCCTTGTAAAATCATGCGGTTGGCACGCTCTACTTGGCCATTAGTCTGTGGGTGTGCCACGGTAGACCAATCCACATGGATGTGGTAGCTGTCGCAGAACTCTAAGAACTTCTTGCCGGTGAATTGGGTGCCGTTGTCCGTTACGATGGAGTTGGGTACCCCAAAGCGGTGCACGATGTCCGTGAAGAACAACACTGCCTGCTCGGACCTGAGGCTGCTGATGGGGTGGACCTCGATCCACTTTGAGAACTTGTCGATGGCCACCAGTATGTGGGTGAAGCCCCCGGGCGCCTTTCGCAAGGGCCCGACCATGTCCAGTCCCCACACGGCAAACGGCCATGTGATGGGGATGGTTTGCAGCGCGTGAGCCGGGAGGTGGGTCTTCCGCGCGTAGTACTGGCACCCTTCGCAGGTGCGTACTACCTCGTTGGCGTCGGTGACCGCCGTCGGCCAATAGAAACGCTGGCGGAACGCTTTGCCCACGAGGGTACGCGGGGCGGCATGGTGACCGCATTCGCCTGCATGGACGTCCTGGATCAACTCCCGGCCCTCGGGGATGGAGATGCACCGCTGCGTGATTCCCGAGGTGCTGCGCTTGTACAGCTCGCCGTCGATGATGACGAAAGACTTGGCCTTCCTGGCGATACGCCTCGCCTCGGTCCGATCCGACGGTAGCTCGCCTTGGTCTAACCAGGCGAGGTACTCGTCGTGCCAGTCCCGCGAAGGGGGCGGGAGGTTGTTGATCTCCATCGCCTCGGCCTCGTCCGCCTGGGACCCTTCGAGGTCCGAGTTCTCAAGTTCCCTGTTCGAGGGGTCCTCGTCCATGGGCTCGGCGCCCGTGGCCTTCGAGGGGCCAGCCCCCGAGGCTTTTCCGGAAGCTTCAGCAAATTTGTCAAGATCGATAGAGGGCTTGGCGAGGTCGCGGGAGAAAACATTTGGGGGAACGGTGATCCGCCCTGAAGCGATTTTGGCTAGCTCGTCCACCTCCTCGTTGTAGTTGCGCGCAATGTGGTTGAGCTCGAAGCCAAAGAACTTGTCCTCGAGTTTACGCACTGCGGCGCAGTACGCCTCCATCTTCTCGTCGTGGCAGCTCGCGTTCTTCATCACCTGGTCGATGACCAGCTGAGAATCTCCCTGGATGTCAAGGCGCTTGATGCCGAGCTCGATGGCAATGCGCAGGCCGCTGAGGAGCGCCTCGTACTCCGCCTTGTTGTTCGACGTGGGGAAGTGCAAGCGCACCAAGTATCGCATGTGCTCCCCAAGGGGCAAAACGAAGAGCAGGCCTGCGCCTGCGCCCGTTTTAATTACTAAACCATCAAAATACATGGTCCAGCACTCGGCTTGGATCTGAGGGGAGGGCAGCTGAATGTCGGTCCATTCAGCCACGAAATCCGCCAAGACCTGCGATTTGATCGCCTTTCGTCGTGCGTAGGTGTGTGCCTCACCCATAAGCTCCACATACCACTTTGCTATCCTACCCGAGACGTCCTGGTTGTGGACAATCTTCCCCAAAGGGAAAAAGGACACCACAGTGACAGGATGGGCCTCGAAGTAGTGCCGCAGCTTGCGCTGTGCGAGCACCACCGCGTAGAGTAGCTTCTGGATCTGGGGGTATCGTGTCTTGGTATCCGACAACACTTCGCTGATGTAATAGACCGGCCTCTGGATAGGCAGGGCATGGCCCTCCTCCGTTCTCTCTACCACGATGACCGCGCTGACCACTTTGGTCGTAGCGGCAACGTAGAGATACAGCGGCTCGCCTTCCTGGGGCGAGGTCAGTATTGGAGCATGGGTGAGTGTTGCCTTCAGCTTGTCGAGGGCCTCCTGAGCCTCGGTGGTCCAGGAGAAGCGCTCGCTTTTCTGCAGCAGTCGGTACAGGGGCAAGCCCTTCTCGCCGAGACGTGAGATGAAACGAATTAGAGCTGCTAGGCAGCCCAGGACCCTTTGTACCCCCTTCAGGTCGCGTATCGGCCCCATCCGCTCGAGGGCCGACACCTTCTCCGGGTTGGGTTCTATGCCTCACTGGGAAACAATGTAACCCAAGAGCATGCCACGCGGCACCCCGAAGACGCACTTTTCAGGATTTAGCTTAACCCCGTTTGCCCGGAGGCAATTGAATGCAACGCGCAAATCGTTCACCAGGTCGTCCGCCTTCCTGGACTTAACTACGATGTCATCGACATATGCCTCAACGGTCCACCCGATGTGATCCCCGAAGACGTGGAGCATACATCGCTGATATGTTGCCCCGGCGTTTCGGAGTCCGAATGGCATCGTCACGTAGCAAAACATACCGAATGGTGTGATGAAGGAGGTCGCGAGCTGGTCGGACTCCTTCATCTTGATTTGGTGGTAACCGGAGTACGCATCAAGGAAGCATAGCAACTCGTACCCCGCGGTGGAGTCAACTATTTGATCAATCCGTGGCAAAGGAAAAGGAACTTTGGGACATGCTTTATTTAAACCGGTATAGTCAATGCACATCCGCCACTTCCCATTCTTTTTCTTAACTAGTACAGGGTTAGCTAGCCATACTGGATGAAACACCTCCTTGATGAACCCGGCCTCTAAGAGCTTTCGCAGCTCCTCTCCAATCGCCCGGCGCTTCTCCTCGTCAAATCGTCGCAGACGCTGAGAGGCCGGCTTGGAGTTGGGCAGGATATCAAGTGAGTGCTCGGCGACTTCCCTCGGAATGCCCGGCATATCCGCGGGACTCCACGCAAAGATGTCGGCGTTGGTGCGGAGAAAGTCGACGAGCACCACTTCCTATTTCGGGCCGAGGGTGGAGCTGACCCTCAGCACCTTGCCCTCGGGGGCGCTGGGGTCGAGGGGTACAGCCTTGGTGTGCTCCGCGGCCTCGAAGCTGCCGGCGTGCTTGTTGGTGAAGTCGAAGGCCTCGTTGGCCAGCTTCTCCAGGTCCGCCACGAGGGCCTCGTCATGCGCAAGTGCCTCAGCGTGCTCAACGCACTCGACGTCACACTCAAATACGTGTTCGAATGATGGGCCCACCGTGATGACGGCTTTGGGCCCCGGCATCTTGAGCTTCAGGTAAGTGTAGTTTGGGACCGCCATGAACTTGGCGTAGCAGGGCCGGCCAAGGATGGCGTGGTACGCTCCCCGAAACCCCACCACCTCGAAAGTGAGGACCTCCTTGCGGAAGTTGCTCGGTGTGCCGAAGCAGACGGGCAGGTCGATCTGCCCGAGAGGCTGGACTCGCTTGCCCGGCGCAACGCCGTGGAACGGCGACTTGCTGGGCCGTAGCTTGTCCAAGGCGATTCCCATGAGCTCCAAGGTGGAGGAGTACATGATGTTGAGACTGCTGCCTCCGTCCATCAGCACCTTGGAAAACCGTGTGTTGCCGATGATGAGGTCGACAACAAGCGGGTATTGTCCCGGATCGGGGATGTGATCCGGGTGGTCTTCTCGGCCGAAGGAGATCGTCTCCTCCGACCAGTTGAGGTATGACGGCACGGCCGGGTGAATGGAGTAGACCTCTCGACATTCACACCTGCGTTTCCGTGACGTCATATCGACCGTGGGCCCTCCGAAGATGAAGAACACGTTCTCCACCTCCGGGAAGTCGTTTTTGCCCCCGTCGCCCTCATCCTTCTTGGCGTCGTCCTCCTTTGCGGCGACGCGGCTATAGTACTTCTTGAGCATGTCGCACTGCTCGAGGGTGTGAGCGACAGGGGTCTTGTGGTACGGGCAGAGCTTCTTCAGCATGTCGTCGAAGACACCGCCTCGAGGGGGACCTCGAGCCCCCTTGTTGGCGGCGTCGATCGCGTTGACCTCTTCGGGGCCTTCATCTTGTTCCATGGGCTTCTTGCCCTGGTTCTTCTTGCCCTTCTTGCCCTGCTTCTGTTTCTTTGAGGGTTCCTTGGGCTTGCTGCCTCCGCGGGCGCATCCTCGGCTCGCTTACCCTCCTTGCCGTCGAAGATCGCCCCCACCGCCTCCTCGCCGGAGGCGTAGCTGGTGGCGATGTCGAACAGCTCGTTGACGCTGGTGGGAGGGTTCCGCCCCAACTCGCGCACCAGGTCCCGGCAAGTCGTGCCTTCCAAGAAGGCGTGCACGACCTCGGACTCACCGACGCTCGGAAGCTCGGTGCAGCGCTTGGAGAAGCGGCGGATGAAATCCCTCAAGGACTCGCCAGCCTTCTGGGAGCAACCTCGGAGGTCCCAGGAGTTCCCAGGGCGCACGTACGTGCCCTGGAAGTTGCCCACAAACGTCTTGACCAGGTCGTCCCAGTCGTGGATCTGGTTCGCGGGCAGGTGCTCGAGCCATGTCCGCGCGGAGTCTGCCAAATGCAGTGGCAGGTTGCGGATGATCATGGCATCGTCGGTGGCGCCACCCAGCTGGCACGCTAGGCGGTAGTCGTTGAGCCAGACCCGGGGATCCGTCTCCCCCAAGTACTTGCTCACGATTGTTGGTTAGCGGAAGCGCGGGGGAATCGAGGCCGTGCGGATCGCGCGGCCGAACACACGTGTGCCCGGCGACTCCGGCGACGGGCTCTTGTCCTCCCAGCTGTCGTATCACCCACCGCGCCATGGGTTGTAGCCGTGCGACGGAGTGGCGTCCTGCCTCTTCTTGTACAGGATGTTGCGGGCGTCGCCATCGTTGAGCGCGCCGCGCGTATCCCGAATCCGTTCCTTGGCAGGGGTCCTCTGGTTGCCTTCGTGGACGGTAGGCGCTCGGTGCGGAGTATGAACCGATGCCTCCTGGTCCCTACCGCCCCCACTAGCCTTTGTAACAGACTGATGGCGCATGCGGGACGCGGAGCTTTCGGTCTGCTGCACTGCAGCTTGCTCGATGAGGGCCTGCGCCTAGCGGCGCAGGTTACGTCCTTCGGGCGTCGACGGCTCGGGCATAGCCCGACTCCAAGTCGCCACAGCCACGAGCTTCTGGCTGGCCCTTGCCAGGTTTGGCATCTCGTCTACGTCGCAGCGCGCGCCCCAGGTGTCGAGGGGCCGGCCTTATCTTTTTCGAGTGCGGCCTTCAGCTGTCGCAGCTGCTCGCGCTCTGCGTTCAGCTTCGCCTCCAGCTCGCGAAGTTGGGCCATCTGCGCGGCGCGCGCCGCGTCAGGTGGTGGTGGTGTCGCCCCCACCGGTGGGGTTACTGCCACAGTGTTGCGGACCGTAGCATCACCTGCTCCGCCTCCCTCGTCTTCGCCTTCGCCGAGGACGACGACGAAGCATTCGCGAGTGGGATCGTAATCCCCCCCGCTAGAGTCGTTGGAGCAGGTGAGGCAGTAGTCCGCCGCGGCCTGGAATCACTGGAAAGCGTCAGGGTCTCGCAGTCCGGAGTAGTCCCACTTCGGCGCCCCACCCCCGTACCCATACTCCTCGCCGTCGGTGTCGCGGTACGAATCGTCAGGAGAGGTGGTGATGAGGTTCCAGATGGACATGAAGTGGTGGTCCGGAAGACCCTCGTATGCAGCCAGGCCGGTGCCGGCCGACGAAGAATACGCCATGGTGGCGCCGCGCATCCCGTGGGGGAATCGTGGCTGCGCAGCCACGGCCCCCTCCGCGGGGTGTGCCGTGGAGTTCGCCGGTGGAGGTGCGTCACCTTGCTCTGCTCCGACGGGCGGGAGCTCGCCGGCTTCGACCCCCTGGGGGGAGCCAGCGTCCGCCGCTTGGCGCCGCGCCGTGCGCGCTCGTCGTGAGCACTTCCCCGAATGCTTGCGGCGTCGGGGTGGCGGTGGGAATATTGCGGGCATCGGAGCGGCCGACGTTCCGGGCGGCGCCGCCTTGAGCGCTTCCCGGTTGAGGATGCGCATGTGGTAGCCGTTGCCAGTCGCCTGGTAGTGGATGCTCCCGAACCAGATTTCGAACCCGGCCGGGAGCATGTCAGATTCGCCCCAGGCGGGCCTCTCCGACGTCTGCTCGGTGACGATCACCATCGAGAAAGCGGGTGGACGATCACAGCACTCCCCTACCTGGCGCGCCAACTGTCGGTGTCCGGATTAGCGCCGGCACCAACTAGTGATTTGCGCTGGGATCTGCTTCTCGATGGGCGATGCTAAGCTAAGGCGACACGGGGCTTATCCTGGTTCCGGCCACGCGGTCGTACGTCCAGCAAGGTGTGCTTGCACACTGTATTAGCTTGCACCGGTGGTACCTGTAGAGGGGAGCTACAAGCAAGGCGGGAGAGGAGGAAATCCCCCCAAGTCCCTACTAAGGTGATTGAGGTAAGTGTCAATATCTAGAACAGGGTGGTGTGCTGTGTGCCGGAGAATGTGAGTCGTCGTCTTTTTTTCGCGCAGGGGGCTCTGCTTTTCACTTTTATAGGCCAAGGGAGGGCAGTCACAATGATGGTAGCCGGCACAGTGGCTGCGTACTAACAGGTATGACGCCGGCGGTCTTGTCCCGCACGTCATGGTTCCTGGCGCGAGTCGGATGGCGCCCTCCGGCTTCAGCGGGCGGCATGGCGGTTACTGTGACCTGTCCTGCTTTGACTTCGAGGGGCTGCCCCCGCCGAATCGAGGGCCTAGCCGCCGGGGGAAGGACCGGAGTTGGTGGTGAGGGACCGCGGCGTGTCACTGGCCTGTCCGCGCAGTGCTGCGCGTCTCGTCGCACAGCGGCAGGAGTGGTGGCACAGCGCTGGGGATAGCCGCACAGCGCCCGGGATGGCCATGCGACGCCGGAGTTGGCGGAGGGGACGTGGCGCGCGCCGCCCGTACGGCGGCGCCAGTCGGGGCGTACGCCTGCTTACCGCTCGTACACCCTTCGAGGGTGCCCCCATGCCCGTTCGATGGTCTCGCCGTGAGGGGAGGACGGGAGCAGGTGGCACAGTGTCGTGGAATGACATCCGCTTGTCCGCACAGGGCCGCGCAGCGCCTGCACAGGGCCAGGCATGGCTGCACAGTGGCGGATTAGGCCGCACTGTGGCGGTGTCAGGCGCTCCGGCTGTGTTAGTCGCGCGGCGTGGGGGAAAAATTCACCCTTGACTTCGGCGTCCCACCATGGGGCTGGGCATTAAATGCCGCTGTCGGGCGGAATGGAGACGGTTGCCCGCTCGAGGGGGGCCGAACCCCTCGAGCGAGGCGGAAACCTGCTCGAGGGACCGGAGCCCCCGAGCGAGGCGGGAACCTGCTCGAGGGACCGGAGCCCCCGAGCGAGGCGGAAATTCGCTCGAGGGACCGGAGTCCTCGAGCGAGGCGGTCAAGCGGGCCTTCTCGGTGTGGCTGCTGCCGGGCCATAGCAGGCCGTAGGCCCGTGATGTCCCGTGACCGGGGCTCGAGGAACGGTCCTTGGGCGGATTTCGTTTAACAAGGGTGATTATCCCCTTAATTAGGGGACCCCTAATGACCGTCCCCGGCGGTATTGAAACGTATACTGTAAGAGAAAATGTGACCTGATGTGATAATATAAATACTATATTTGTAATGTAAATTGCGCATCTAAACGTCAAAGTTTTTCGATATTTTTTATAAAAGAATTTAGAAAGAGGCGTGCTTTTATCGGAGGAGAAGAAAGAATTTTTTTTGTCAGTCTTTCCTCCTCTCGAAGTGGCTCGGTCACGGCATGGCGCCATGGCGGAAATAATTAAGAACGCGGAACGAAACAAAAGGCTGACACCGTGGCAGAAGTCAGGGCGGGAGCCCGATCTTCACGTGATATGGCGAGTAGATCCACGCGGACTTTTCCCTCCCAGAAAAATTTCACCGGTTTTCCGGTTTTTCCTGCAGCTTGCGGACAGCTCCGTGAAACATTTCATTATTTTTAAAGCTAATGTAACCTACAACGATATTTTAAAAAAACTATATAGATACACTTCACTAAACATTATTAATTTCTTATTCAATCAAGCTATCTAGATCATCTTCTACTAATTCTTTGGCAAAATAGGCAAACTCGTCCTCATACTTTCCACAAAAGGTCAAGTTCATCATCGAACTTTCAAAAGGGTCAATATAGTTCCTGAACTCTCATTTTCAGGTCAAATACGTCCTTGTTGCTGATGTAGTGCTGCTGGGTGGTACTCCCTCCGTCCCAAAATAAATGCAAATGTAGAATTCAAATTTTGTCCCACAAAGAACGCAACTTTGACTAACCAACTAAAAAAAGACATGAGGCTCTGGAACCTTCTCACACAAAAGACAAGCCAATGCCTAGATATTTCTCATAAAAGACAAGAGGTATTTTGGTCATTTCACACCTCACATCAGTTTGCGTGCTCGGTCCTAGAATTGCATTTATTTTGGGACGGAGGGAGTATGAGATGAGAGTGAAATGTCTGTTTTGCCCTTGTCTCATGCATAATGACAGGAGGGATTAAGAACTTTCGGGTCAGGCACCCAAACTTGGACCATTCGATCGGTTTGAACTAGCATGCTAGTCTTTTTTTTCTAAAAAAAGGCTGGCTTGAGCTAGCATGCATGTTGCCTTTTTTTTAAAAAAAATAAAAGGTTGAGATTATTTTCAATTTCTTTCGGTCTTTGAGGTCAGACGGCTAGACTTGGACCATCTGATCGGTTTGAACTAGCATGCTGGTCTTTTTTTTTTAAAAAAAAGGCTGGCTTGAGCTAGCATGCATGCTGCATCTTTTTTTAAAGAAATGGTTGAGATTATTTTCAATTTCTTTCGGTGCGTGGCTTATGCATGAAACAAGGGCAAAATAGACATTTCACTCTCATCTCATATCACCATGCAGCACCACATCAGCAATAAGGACGTATTTGACCTGAAAATGAGAGTTCATGGACTATATTGACCCTTTTGAAAATTCGAGGACGAATTTGACCTTTTGTAAAAAGTTGGAGGATGAGTTTGACTATTTTGCCTAATTCTTTCTTCATACAAGTTGCAAGTAATCCACGTCATCTTTCCACCAACAAAGACTCATTACATGAGCTCAAAAAATAAAGACTCATTACATACGCGGATTGATAGTGGTAGATGAAAGAACTACTATCATTTTTTGTCACCAATCTTTTTCCGTCTACCCTACTTAGGGCATTCACAATGCAGACTCTACCATAGAGTCTAAGCCTATTTATTATCTTCATATTTATTGTAATTTGCTGATGTGACGCTGATGTGGTAGCATATTTATGGAAGAGAGACGAAGAAAACTAAGACTCCAAGTCTTATTTAGACTTCAAATCTATGATACCATCGAGGTCATAAATAGTCTTAGACTCTACGTAGAGTCTGCACTGGGAGTGCCCTTATCTCACTCATGATTGTGGATTCGTTCAGCATGTTTTATTCTCACTTCTTCTACAGTATTTTTCTCTCACAAGAAATCTGCTGACTTCTTCTACACATATTATTTTTCTCACACAACAAATCTGCCGTACAAATCTGTCAAAGATCTGCCGAACGCTGCCCGTAACTCTTTAATTAAACTTGAACAACCCTGTGTTTTTTAAAGAATTCTCTCGAATCCCGCGCCAACATGTAAAGGATCACTTGGTATTTTTTAATAAAGGAAAAATCACTTAAAGCCTGTTTAGTTAAAGTCTGTTTAGTTCGGTAGGATTTTTTGAAGGTCACTTTCAAGGTTTATTAAAGGTATTAAATGTAGATTAATTATAAAATTAACTACAAAACAGACGAAAAATCGAAAGATGAATCCATTAATTCACTTTAGAGATTGTTTATTGTAGCACGACGTCGTCTAATCATAACATAATTAGACTCGTTAAATTTATCTCAAAACATTAGAAGAATTATTTTATTATTAATCTATATTTAATACTTCTAATTAGTATTCGAAGACTGATGAAGAAATTTTCACAATCAAGACTTTTAGTATTACTTGTAGGCAAGCAATCCTGTAGTATAAAAATGGCCACCGAGCACCGGCGGCCATCTCATTGCCAAAGGCAGAAGAGATAAAGGGGCAATCCAAAACAACGAAAAGGCCAAAAGATTTCCATGCGTGTCACCTGCAGCTGCCATTGCCACCTTCACGCCACCGCAAGCCGGCTCAGCTTTTACGACGACGACCACAGTTCCCGTTACTTCTCGAGCTGGGAGCCCTGGGAGACACAAGTTTACCGGAGCGACCGGACGACGGGAGCCGTCACGCATAAATATATCGACCGCTTCACACTTGCTCTGACACCGCCACTGTCGCCTCTCGCCCTCTCCCCCTCCCTCCTCTCGAGAACCTGCCTGCCTGCCCGCCCGCGCGCCCTCGCCGCCTCCGTCCCTCCAGATGGCCGACGACAAGGAGACCGACTCGCCGCAGCCGCCGGCCAAGCTGCTCCGCCTCTCCTGCGCCGACACGAGCGCCGGTAAGTACTAGGACACGTTCTGGTCGGGTTCGTTTGAACGGAGGAGTTGATTGATCAATGTACATGTTGCTTCGTTTGCAGGGGAGGTGACCTTGGCCGCCTCGTCGCCGCTGGTCCTCGGGCTCGGGCTGGGGCTCGGGGCGGGAGGCGGCGGCGGCGGCGAGCGTGACGGGGAGGCGTCCGCGGCGACGGCGGCGCCCAAGAGGGCGTCGGCGCTGACGTTCATGCAGCAGCAAGAGCTGGAGCACCAGGTGCTCATCTACCGCTACTTCGCCGCGGGCGCGCCCGTGCCGGTGCACCTGGTGCTCCCCATCTGGAAGAGCGTCGCCGCCTCCTCCTTCGGCCCGCAGCGCTTCCCCTCCCGTAAGTGCTGCCGGCAGACTGTTGTTGCTTCGTCATCGGGTGAACAAAAGAACATGCTTTTTGAATGGCGGAACCGATAAAAATGATGATGGAAGTTGTCGTTTTGAATGCTCGCGCAGTGGTCGGCCTGGGGAGCCTGTGCTTCGACTACCGCAGCACCATGGAGCCGGAGCCCGGGCGGTGCCGCCGCACGGACGGCAAGAAGTGGCGGTGCTCCCGCGACGTGGTGCCGGGCCACAAGTACTGCGAGCGGCACGTCCACCGCGGCCGCGGCCGTTCAAGAAAGCCTGTGGAAGCCGCCCCCGCAGCCGCCCCGACGCCGACCTCCGCGGCGGCCGCCGTGGCCCCCATCAGCAGCAGCCGCGGCGGCGGCGGCGCCCCCGTCGTCGTCCACCACGGCGGCGCGGCACCGCACGGGCTCGGGTTCTCCCCCACCAGCGTCCTCCTCGCCCACAGCGCCGCGCGTGCCACATGAGGGCGCACGCCGTCATCAGGCACAGGCAGGCTGTGTGTGCCCCCCCCGCCCCCCGTCGGCGCCCACCGTCAGGCTGTGCCTTGGGCTTGGGGGCCTTGGGCCTTGGGCCACAACCGGATGACGAGGGAAAACGGAATCCGCAGGGATTACTATGTCGGTCGTGTCGTGTGTGCTGTAATTTTTTTAGATTTCGTTTCGCAACTTTCCAAACCAGTTTGCGCCGTTCCATGGCATGCGTCGCTGCTGCTGCGTTTGCTTCTCTTGTTACGTGTGCTGTTTACCCCTTGTGCTGTGCGTGATGAGAGCCTGAGGCGTTGCGTGGCCTGTGACACCTGTACCAGGGCAGGGGGATCATTTTCTTTTGTTCGGTTGCGAGGAGCGCGACGGTGGACGACGGTGTGGTGCAGCAGGGGAACGTGGTGTGGGCGCCGGGCGGAAGGCGGGGGGCCTGGGCCTGGCTTGTGGTTCCTCCTGGGGACGCGAGGAGAGGGATGGTGTGCAGTGCTGAGCGCTCTGGCCATGTCAGATGCTCGGGCAGTGTGAGGCGTTGGATGCTGCAGTCCTGTCTGCGCATGGCGCAGGCGCGTAGTGGTGTGGTGGTCCCCGTTGCCCAGGCAGCGCAAACGATTTTCTGGATGACAACTGATCTGACTCGCGTCTCAGCAGCAGCCAGTGCTTCAGCTCGAAGAAGCCTCGGACCTGCCTTCACGCGCTGGTACGCTGATTGGTAGTGCATGGCTCCGTAAACCTGATCAGGTTCGGAGGCATGCCCGTGAGGTTGCTGGGATGTTGCCTTCACATTTGCCGATTTGCGCCGACCGTTTTCGTGGGCATCTCAAGAAGCTTCCCGTTTGCAGTTGCGGGGCCTGGTGTACAATCAGGCGAACTGTGTAAAGGTTTTTCCTGCCACCGACTTTTTTTAAAAAAATAAAGGGCAGGAGCATTGTATAAGAAGGGGCGAAATATTCACGTTCACGAGCCCTGTTTAGTTCCCCAAACGTTCTCAAAATTTTTGCATTGTAGACCGTATCACCTCTCACAGAACACATTTCCCAATGCAAAAATTTTACCACTTTCACTAAAAATTTTACCAACTAAACGGTGCCATTACATAAGAAAACTAAGGTACTCAATTCTCTGTAATGCATAGAGCCCTGTTTAGTTCCCCCAACGTTCTCAAAATTTTCGCATTGTAGACCGTGCCACCTCTCACAGAATACGTTTCCCAATGTAAAAATTTTACCACTTTCACTAAAATTTTTACCAACTAAACGGTGCCATGATTACATAAGAAAACTAAGGTACTCAATTCTCTGTAATGCATAGAAATTACATAAGAAAACTAAGGTACTCAATTCTTTGTAATGCATAGAACCCTGTTTAGTTCCCCAAACGTTCTCAAAATTTTCGCATTGTAGACCGTGTCACCTCTCACAGAATACGTTTCCCAATGCAAAAATTTTACCACTTTCACTAAAAATTTTACCAACTAAACGGTGCCATGATTACATAGGAAAACTAAGGTACTCAATTCTCTGTAATGCATAATTGAAACTAGAAAGAGCTCTGTCCCGCGTAGGTTTGCTGTGTCAATTACGCCACCGACTATTGTGAAAACTGAAAAGGGTTGCTGGGCTAGCTCCACTCACTTCTGCTGGGAGCCTGCAGCTCAAACCGTGCGACATCCTGGTCCTGCGCAGCAGTTTGCCGGGTGCGCGCTTAACCTAATCTTCAGTGTGCTCGTAATCTAATCTGAAGCCATTCTTCTGGTGAACATTCAAACGCGCGCCTAGAACGGTGTTCGTTAACTCCTTCTGAGGACCTAGAGGTACGTAGAGGTGCAATGCAAAATGGCATCGAAACCCAACCAGATGGCTCACGATGAACGATTATTCCATCGCCTTGTGTTTGCTCACGAATGATACAAATCGGTTATCAGTTGACGATCGTATTGTCGTATACCTGTTCTTCCTCCTGATCTGCAAACCGTGCTCGTGGTCGTGGAAGCATGCCACAGGAGGATCTTTCGATTTCAAAGCAGACTATTCCTATGGGCCAAGGACTCCTTGACCTGACAGCCAATGTATACTGTAGGCCGTAGCCCTGTAAGGCTGTAAGCAATAATGCCGGCATCACGAGATGATCACTTCCCGTGGACCGTGGGCAGTAATAGGCAATAGCAGCAGAAACTCTCGCTAGTACCACACTGCTCTGTCCGTGGCAAACAGGTTCGATCTACAGGCTTTGGCCTGCCGCCTGCCCGCCACGCATGTGGACCTCTTTCTTGAGGCTAGATGGCCGATGGGCTGAACCATGCTGGTTACTTCCGGGCTTCCTGCTGTTCCCCAGAATTTTTTTATTTTTATATTTATTTTTCTTCGATTTTTCAAAACTAAATGTCTAATCTTAAATTTTGCAAAACTATACCGTTACCGCTATATGATATGGCGGTTGGGTACTGTAGCACCCATACTGTCATACCACACGACGGTTGCTACAGTACCCACACCGGGGGTGTTGTAGCGCCTGCAATCGCCGTGTGGAATGGCGGCAGGGGTCGGTTCATTTTCAAAAAATTGTAACTTTTTTGTATGAACTCGGATGGAGGTAAACTTTATATGAAAATTGTAGTTTTCGACGAGATCTACAATTTTGTAGTTCAAAGTTTTTAATTTGAAGTCATCTTCATACTCAAATAATCGATATACTATCTTCAGATTTGGATAGTATATCGATTATTTGAGTCAGAAGATGGTTTCAAATGGAAAAACTTTGAACTACAAAGTTGTAGATCTCGTCGAAAGCTAAAATTTTCATATAAATTTTACCTCCATCCGAGTTCATACAAAAAAGTTACAATTTTTTCAAAACGGACTGTCCCCTAGGCGCTACAGTACCCCCGGCGTGGGTACTGTAGCAACCGACGTGTGGTATGCCAGTAGAGATGCTACAGTACCTAACCACCGTACCATATGGCGGTAACGGTATAGTTTTGCAAAATTTGAGATTAGACATATAGTTTTGAAAAATCGAAGAAAAAAATATAAAAATAAAAAAAATTATGTTCCCCGATACATCTTGCCCTCAAAAAGTTCAGTCCACAAGGTAATGTGCCCATAAAAACATAGGAGTATAGCATAAATAGTTTCAATCAATATAAGCAGGAGGTTTACAAAGTTCTACAAAGTTGCAGGTCGCATATTTTGGTCCAATCCGACTAGGCAAACTACCTTGGCCTTCTCCTATCCAATGTTTGCTTCTGAATGCATAGCAGCAGTCGATAGCCAATGAAGCACGGAAGCAAACTATTGTGGACCTCGAGTTTCCAGTGAAGAAATGGTACATCAGAATGGCCCATGTGTTAAACTTGAGATGACCGATTAGTAAAGCGCCAGATTGTGGCAAATAGGCCCAGTCCATCACAATTGAATGCTGTGGGACGTATCTTGTTCTGCCACTTGCATAATCATCATCATACAAAACTTAATAAGAACACCCTACTACCCCACTAGAGGACTTCTCTCCATCCCGGCGAGCCACGTCAGCGAATGACGTCATCCCTCACCCACCTGCGCCCCCAGCCTTCTCCACCCGCGACTTCTTCTTTACTCCATTTCTTCTGGACTCCATTGCACCTCATGCGGCCCACTAATGGTGTCTTTAATTCTCTACTCAGCAACGCACCCGGCACGCCAGCAGGCAGCTCAATCAGCAGCGCATGTGCGCATGGCATCTCAATCGCCAACATCCAGTTAATACGAAGGGGTAGCCAGGGGAGAGGAACCAGCCAACACAGTATAAAATTCGCTCACTGTGTACCCAGATTTATTCAACAACGGCTGGCCTCTTCCTCCTTCTCTTCGATCTCTACTATGCCGTCCAATGGTCTCTCCAGCTCATCACGTCAGGAGATGTTTCGGGCGCAATCACAGGCAGCAGGTCGGCAGCAGTAGCCTCCGTGTCCACATCTTCATCTCTGTATCTATGCTTTCATCCTCGGAGTCAAGGGTAAAGACCCCACCATGGTTGTTGATGTGCATGCCAGCGCTTCCGATTCGGCGGCCGCGCACAACGATCCTGCCGTCTTCGCCTTCGATTCGACCTCCATGCCCTTCAACTCAGCCTTCACGCGCTCAGCTTGCTACGGCCGCCGCCGCTGCCCACCTCCACAACAATTCTGCTGCCTCCTAGCTCCCTTCTCCACTCCCTTCACGGATGTTTGGGAGCTGGCGGGTCCCAAGGCCGCCTGCAGCCATGAGGGTAGCACTAGATCGAATATGGGAAGAAGCTTCGATGGGGGACGGTGATGGAGTATGGGGAAACTGAAGAGTGCTTCGGATGGTTCGTATGGTGGGGAGGCAATACAGAAAAGGTCAAAAGGAGGTCACGGTGGATTCTGCATGTCATTTTTTATGGAATGGTTGGTCTCATAACAACTGTTGTACCCATAGTTGAGTTGCTTACCTTTGTAGATAAATTTCAAACGCTACAATTGTGTGTTTTTTATGCTTACGTGAAACAAGGAGAGTACTAACTTTAAGTGATTTAATTGTAGACGTGTGATGTGCATGTGCATGCATTATCGTCGTCGACGGATTCAACACGTTAGCTCAAATATACATGTGTGCATGATGATTTCAACACTTCAAATATTTCTCTTCAGTATGAGTCATGAACATATAGAGAAAAATTGAAAATCTTTCTCAAATCCCGCAGCAACGCGCGGGGAATCACCTAGTACTGTTGGATTGGATGTCAGATGCTAATTACTGAGTATCCATGCTACATACTACTACTAGTAGTGAGCGAGAGTAGGCACCAGAGCGCCTGATTCCTCCAAATTTCAACGTACATTTGGAGATTTATGATGCCTGGGTTGGCAACTGTGGTGCACAAGAGACTCATTGGCTACATAAATCACCATTGAACAAGACCTAGTGGGCACCAGCATACGCCAAACAAATCTCAACATCAAAGCAAGTGTATCCTGAATAGAGATCCGACCTTTATTGATGTTCGTCAGCAAGTTGACCCAAAATGGTCAACAAATGCTTCAACATCAATTCTATCTTCGAAACCTAAAATGTGCTTTGCTAGTAATTGGCATGAGGCATGGAAAAACATTTTTGTTCCTAACAGGTCAGTAACAAACTTGCAGCATCATACTAGTATCTTAGACTCCTGGTAAGGTTAGACCAATCTACCACAAGTCCACAAGACAGTATAAATAAACTGGACACTATGGCACTTCAAACATTCACAGAGCTTGAAAATTCATTCTATTTTTGAAACATAAAGTGTACTTTGCAATTGGATGAAGCATGAATAAACATTTTTCTTCCTGACAGGTCAGTAACAAACTTGCAGCATCATACTATATTCTTACCACAAGACATTATAAACAATCTGGATACCGTGGCACTTAACATTCCCAGAGCTATTGAAAGAATCGCCAAAGTCACCTAAAAACAGAAGTTAAGAAAGAAAAGTTATTGTGTGGATACACATAATAAATTGGGGAAAGTTGCAGATAAGTTTCACAGATTATACTTACAGTTATGTGTCAGTTCCAAATGAGAAAGATCAGAAATCATGGGACATCAGGAGTGTTAACTGACTGGGTACTCCAGGGTTACACCTTGATTCTGATGTTCAGTAGCCTGTGCCCAGGCTGAAAAATGAAGATGCTGAATGCATATACCATTCAAGAAACCAAACACCAATTACAACCTTATTTCTCGTCGCAAGCGTGCATATTTCTCCTGCATCCTCAAGAGCTCCCTTGAAAGCTCTTGATTCCCGGTCAGCATTAATCCGTTCAGTACACGGTTGAACATAAACTTTCTAGGCAAGTAGCCTCTGTCAACCATATCCACCACCATCCTCGCAGCCACTGCCATGTCCTCTGCCCTCTTACGCACAAACATTGCGCTTATGATGATGTTATATGTATCTTTGTCGGGCAAGCACTCCATCCCCTTGCTCATCGTTTCGAATAAATCTAATGCCTTCTCTATTTCACCTTCCTCGAATGAATACCTTATAATTACATTGTGTGCCTGAACACTAGGCTCACAACCTTCACTCTTCATCCTCTCCAAAAGATTCATAGCTCGATCAATCTTCTTAGCATGGCAGAGTCCTCGGATCAAGACGGTGTAGGTAACCCCATTAGGAACATAACCTCTTCCAATCATATCATTGAATACTGCCACAGCATCCTCCACATTGCCCTTCTTACAGATAACCTGAATTAACGCATTATAAGTTGCTGTTGATGGTGGGCATCCTTCTTTAGACATTTCGTCGAACACTTTGCGAGCTTTTCCTAGCTGCCCGGCAACACCAAACCCGTGCAGCACGGTAGTGTACGACACGACGTCAGGCTTAACGTTCTCGTCGTTGATGCCTCTCTTCTTCATCTGAAGGAAGAAGTCCCATGCGTGCTGCAATTGTCCAGAACGGAAGAAGCCTTTGAGGATAATGTTATAAGTGGCTTTCGTTGGAGCAATCCCTGATTCGACCATGAGTTTCAGGATGTCGAGCGCACGGGAGGTGTCCTTGACGCGGCACCATCCGTCGGCGAGGATGTTGTACGTGACAGCGTCAGGAGGGAACCGCCGCTCGAGGGCACGGACGAGGGAGGCGGCCTTGCCCGCGTGGCACGACTTGGCGAGAGCATCGAGCAGGGAGTTGAGCAACGGGAGGTCCTGCGCGACGCCGTGGGAGCGGTGGAGCGTGAGGAAGAGCCGGACGGCGACGTCGGGGCGGCGGTGCGACACCGCGAATCGCTCGAACAGGATGGGGAACGTGCGCGGGGTGTAGGCGATCCCGTGGCGCCGGAAGAGCGCGAGGACGGAGCTCGTGAGCTGGCGCGGGTGGCGCAGGCGCGCGGCGAGGTCGAGCGCGAGGTCGACGGTGCACGGGGAGAGCTCGCGCGCCCGCGGGGGCAGGCGGATCAGGGCGTGGAAGAAGAGCAGGGCGCGCGGGGCGTGGTGCCACAGGAGCTTGAGGACGGCGTTGGCCGCGGTGGTCGGGATCGGGAGCGCCGGCGCGGGCGCGGCGGCGAGGAGGGACGCCGAGAGAGCGCGCACCGACGCGGCGGTCAGTGTGGAGGACGGGTGGTTCAGGACCAGCGCGGCGATCTGGCGCGGGCACAGGGGTGGTTTGGATGGGGATGCGGGAAGAGGGGTGGGTGCGGCGGAGGTTGGGGAAGGCGGCGGTGCCGGTGTGGGCGGCGGCATCGGGGAATTTCGCGAGGAGCTTCCCCCCCTTCTGCTGTGTGATGGAAATGGAGTTGATTTTACGTATGAGTGTGGGCCGTGGCCGCTTTCAGATAATGGGATTTCAGACCTCCCTCGGCCTGAAACGGCCCAGTAGTGACTCTTGTTTCCGACGGGCCGCGGCCCAGACAGAAAAAAAAACTAGACAGCTCAAAATGACGTCATGCCGTTTTCTCTCACAATCTCAACTGCAGCAGCCACTCGTGCCATAGACAACGTAGTCGTAGTGCTGAGGCGAAACAGTTTAGGTACTGTTTAGTTCAGTGAAATTTTGGTGAAAGTGATGAAATTTTTGCATTGAGAAGCGTGTTCTGTGAGAGGTGGCACGGTCTGCAATGCGAAAATTTTGGCGACTTTTTGGGAACTAAACAGGGCCTCAGGTCGAGGATGCCTAGTCCGCCGTGCTCTTTCGGAAGTCACGTTTTAGTCCAGTTGACCTTGCACTTTCCTCCTGAGAGAGCCTTATTGCCCGCCCAGAGGAATCGCCTGCAAAGCTTGTCTAAGACTGACTCCAACAATGTGATGCATAATGCCGGATGCATTCTCTCATTTGCATCGCGCACAGGGGATACCTCGGTGAGGCAAAATCAGTCGTCTCCAACAACGCGAGGTAAATTCTCCGTGAAGCAAAATCCAACAAACCAACCACTCGTCATCCTCCGCCTGAGGTCCGCGGCCGTGCCGGCCTGGCCCATGTGCTCGAGCAGTGTGGGGGGCTACGACGCGGCGAATGCAGCAGCCATGTCATCCGTTGCCGCCGCCGCGGCGAGCGGCTGGCAGACGAAGGCGCGGCGCCGTGCGAGCAACAGAGGGAGGAGGAGGCGGAGGTGTGGCGACGGCGGCAGGCGATTTGAAGTTTGCAGGAGCGAGCCGCACGGCGGGTGGTGGCGGAAGACGAGGAGGGAGGAGATAGACGATGACGGAAGCGTCGTGCAGCGACTCGCTGACGGGATCTCGGTCGTTCTCATGGCATCCGGAGAGGGAGGCGTCGCCGCCGGAGTTCCGCTCGCCCCGAATCGACGCGACGCCGCCTGGAGCTCTGCTCGTATTTGCTCCTCCGCCGGCCTAGAGATCCGCCCGTCCCCAAATCATCGAGACGCAGCTGGAGCTCCGCCCGCCTCTGCTCCTCCGCCTGTCCCCAAATCGACGAGACGCCGCCGGAGCTCCGCCCGCCGGCCTGGAGGTTCGCCCTCCTCTGCTCCTCCGACTGCCCCCAAATCGACGCGACACCGTCGGAGCTCCGCCCGACGACGGCCTCCTTTTCGGCGAGCGCGTGGTCTCCTCCTCCTCCTGCGCGCGGCTGGATGCCTTCGAGGAGAGAGGGGATGCAATTTTGCATTCCCTCTCTCCTCCATAGGCAGTTTGCCTTGGGCTTTGCCTCCTCTGTTGGAGGCCTTTCAGGGCGTGCACAGTAGCTGTTCGAAGGCAAAACTGCATTTGCATTGCGTTGTTGGACTTAGTCTAACTCTTGAAGGACCTCCTTGGTTGGTTGAATGACTGTCAGCAAGGACCTCCGATGGTTTAGATTCGGATGGGGGCGATCTAGAGCTAAGCGCTTGATGGTTATGCAAAAGCACACGGAACACGGCGAGTTTATACTGGTTCAGACCTCCAGAGAGTAAAACCCTACATTCAGTTGTTGGTGTAGATTACTTGAGGATTGCGTGGTTACAATAAGGTCGCCCTGCCTGCCTTATATTGACCAGCGGACAAGGTCAGCGCCCAGACTCCTGATCCGTTACGACCAGGAGACCATGGCGCAGATTATAAACCGATACGGACTCTGAGATGGATGTGGTGACAGTGACAGCAATGGGGATTTTGGGATTATAAGGGCGGCCGACCGAGCAGGTGCAGTTTACATATACTTCAGAGCCTTCTGCCGAATATTCGGTGTCCTGGTCATCGAATTGAAGGGTGTGTTTAGATGCCAAAGTTTGGTGTCAAATTTGCAAAATTGGTGCAAAATTGGTACGAAATACTCTGTAGCGTCAGATGAATAGTGAGAATGATGTGATGGGATGTGATAGATGGTGGGATGTTTTTGGCCAAAATTTTGACTTCTAAACACACCCGAAGTGTATTTTGATTTCGTAGCTGAACTACACAGCTAAAGCAAGCAACGACCAGCGAGTACGTGTGGTTCGGAATATGAAGAAAAAAAAGCCATGTTCATCATCGGTAAATTGTTGGACGATTTTTTTTTCATACCTAACACATGAGATAGCATGTAGGCAATGGGTTCAGAGATCAGAGTTGAGATTTGAGGCTGGTCGCACGGCAGAGTGCCAAAACCGCCTGAACGCTACACATGCCGGTTCAACTGCTGCACCGCGCACCTGCAAACCACACGCCACAGTTCCGTCGCTACAGTAAAATGTTGAGTCTAGCACTTCTGACACTGAACGGTATCCTCGCCATGCTCTCTCGCACCATATCTGCGAAGCCAGCGGGAAGGAGCAGCGATAGGGAGCAGGGAAGGGGAGAGAGAGCTCGTCGCCGGCTGTCGGGCCCCCACAGCTAGCTCCGCCTCGCGCCCCCATGGGCGAGGTCCTCCGCCATGGCCGCAGCTACCCGGGAGGTCGCGCGCCGCGCCGGGAGGCCGGAAGCAGGGGAGGGAGGTAGGGAGGGGGAGGAGGAGCCGCCGCAGGCCACCATAGCCACCGACGACGACGACGGGCCTCAACGCCGCCGCACCTAGACCTTGACCGCCGGAGCTAGGGGGCCGCGGGCGCGCCCGCCCGCCAGGCCACCACGCCTTCGGGCTGCCACCCGCCGGTGCCTCTGCCGGAGGTGGGGGAGCCGCAGGTGCGCCTACCGGCCGGGACGATGCGAGCAGGGGGAGTAGGAGGCCGCCGGGCTGGGAGGACGATGCAAGCCGCCCGAAGTGCCCGCCACCGGATCTCTGCCCTCGGCGTAGGCGGGGAGGAGGACAAACAGTGCCACCCACCACCCACGGCCTGAGGAGAAGGCCGCCGGAAGGGAAAAGAGCCTTGATTCGCACATGGGGAGGGGAGGAGAACAGTCCTGCTGGCCGGATCTGGTTGGGGAGCAAGCGCTGCCGCCGAATTTTGGTGGAGAGCGCCGGTGTACCGCCACCCCGCCCGGTGCCCGCGCGTGGAGGAGGAGGTGGAGGCCGCGCCGGGAGAACGAGAAGGAGGAGGCGGAGGCGCCCTCCGGGAGGTTGCCCGCCCGTCTGCGGAGGCCGCGGAGGCGCCCGCCGGGAAGCCGCATCGGGGAGGAGGGAGGGAGTGACGGCGAGAGAGAGTGCGTCGGGGAGAAGGGAGAGGCTGGCCGTTGGTTTGCAGGTAGGGATAAAGTTTGGTCGACTGCAGCATCTGGTGTTTACCGATCTAAAAAAAACTACTGACGGGTGGGCCATACCCCCCTTTCCAGGCATCTTTGCAGGTTCAGCGATACGACTAGCCTTTAGTCACCTGACTAAAGTTTAGTCAAACTAAAAAATTTTAGTCACCTTTTGTTTAGAGAGTGACTAAAAATAGTCAGTATTAAATGGTTCTCTCTCCCTCCCTCCTCCTTCTCTCTCCTCTCCTCTCCCTTTCTCTCTTCTCTCTCAATAAATGCAAAGAGAGAGTTTTAGTCACCAAAAGTTGGGGTACCTCTAGACTATTTTTGGTCACTCTTTAGTCAGGGGTGTTTGGAGGTTTAGTCTTCTAAAGTGACTAAAATTAGTCTCTAATCTTTAGGTCCTGTTTGGTTCCCATAAGTAGGGTGACTTAAATTGCAAAAAGTGCAAAATAAGTCACTAGTGAAACCAAACAACCCTGACTTAAATGGTCTGACTTATAAGTTGCATAAGTAGCTCCACCCCTACTTAAAGTGACTTATTTTCACTTTTCCTCTCTCCACCATGTGTGGAGCCCACTGACTTTATAAGTCACTGCAACCAAACAGGACTGACTTAAATCCAACTGACTTATGAGATCCAAACAGGACCTTAGTCAGGTGGGATCAAACACCTCCTCGGAGTGGTGAGGCTGCTGGCCAAAGGGCATTTGTGCTTTCACAAAAGTGCTCCCCAGGACAGAAACACGGACAGCAGTTCACAAAAGGTGCTGCCCCCACAGAAAGGACGCAAGGTCGGAATCTATCAATCGCATGCTTTCAAGTTTCAGCAGAAGTACCCCGCCGGCCGCCTCGTCATGTCGTCACGGAAAGAACAATCGATGCGCGGCCAATCGTTACGCGACAGGGCAGTAAACAGGAGCTCGTACAGGCACGTGCATCCCGGAAAAAGGCAATCCAGTGCAGTTTTAATACAGTAGCAAACATATATAAAAGGGGAAAGGCATTGCACTTGCAGAGCAGAAATGTTTAGTAGAACTGCTGTTCCTCTTTCTTTCATCAAATTCGTTTAATTTGTCACTTATTTTCACCTGAGTTCACTACGCTCTTATAGTCTTATCATAGCTGGTCGACTGGTCGTTTGCAACGTCGAAGAGAAAGGTGCATACACGAAGCGAGCCAGACCCAGGACCAGGACGTACGTGTGCTCTGAGTTCCATCGTGATGGCTATATATATACCACTCGAGAGAGCGTGCACATCATCCATGTACGGCTTTTTAACGCAGCAAAGTCATCAGCAAGGTACTATAAATGGTCCTCCCCGATTCCTGTACTAGTACTCCCAACTTTTAGCAGGTAGCTCATCACGGCGTCACGATTCATCCAATAATCCAACGCTCAATTCCTCCGGCCGGCGAAGACGTCTCTTGCTTTCGTTGATGAGAACATGTTTGTCCGTACTGCTAATTGCTACTGCAAATACAGCTAATCATTGGCCGTACGATAGCTCGGGGTATTGTTTTGTTTGTACGAATTCTACGGATGGAGCAACCTGTAATTTGGGGCAACTTCCTTATTTGCCAAAAAAAAAACTTACAATCCCTTGTATGCCATCAATGTGCCTATGACATCTGGTACCCTCCACAGTCACTAACAGTGGCATATGAGGGATTTAGAGTTTAACAAGTGGCGTGTGAGGAATTATTTTTATAATTTGGGATGGAGGGACGAAACTAACGTAGCGTTAGTAGGAGACCATCACCCAAACCGGAGAAAAATTATGACCCATTTTGACCAATAATGTTCGTCTGACTTATCAGCTACCAGCCAGCAGTACTTTTCTCTCAAAACAAATCAGCAGAAATCACTAGCCACCAACCAACTAGTGGTATTTTTCACTCAGAACAAATCAGTAGCAGCCACCAGCTCAGCGAACATGATCATTATGGTCATGCCGGATAATATGCATGCTTTGAAATTTAGGGCATCTTAGCACTTCTGCGCGCTCTTGGCTGGAATGCATCATGAGTAAATAATTAGGCACTTGCCTGGAATGCATCATGAGTAAAAAATTAGGCATATTTGTTATCGCCTTATCGATGCCTATTTGTTTTGTTTTTCTCGATAGAGGTCCGTGAATAGTTTGATTTAGCATAAAGCATTAGACTATAATTTGTAGCAGTGGAGCACACCTCAATAGCAACATATATTTATATCATACTTCAGTTTTAGTTCCACCCAGACACCCTCAAATAGCATCTAAGACAATTAATTATGATTTTTGCATTTTATCTATCAACATATTTTTGGAAGAGAATCCGTCAATTTTTTTAATGTTGTGAATGTCTTCATTTGAATGTTGAAAATATTATTCTTCGATTTTTCCATATACTTCTTGATTTTAGGAGAGAAAATGTGACAAATGCTCCTAATGTTACGGATGCTATATTTCAATGTATTATTCTTGCATTTTGAATAGAACTTCATATTTCAGTCATATGCAATATGGGAGAATAATATGTGCAATATGAGGACAACATAAGCAGCATCACAAGTTTTACATTTGAAAATCCGTCAACAGGTAAATAGACACTCCCATTAATTATTGTGAGGTTGTTTCTATGAAGTGAGTCATGTCATTAGATTTTTGTGATAGAAAATAAGATACCGCATCAAAGATATATGGTGTATCTCTTTTAAATGTTCTACCACATCGTAAGAAATCCCATCGAGCCAATTGAAGTGACTACGGCGTGGTGGTTGGGTAAGGGTGCTGTGGTTGAGGCGTGAGGGAGAGAGAGAGGCTTTCATATGACATATGAGGTGCAAGGCAACCTAATCTATTCGCCGAAGATTCTAAGCTCAAAAATCCAAATGAATTGAATATGTTATTTTTTTATAATCAACTTAGAGTTTGGTGAGAAAGTTGATTCTATGACCTAGCAAAATCCTAAGATTAAGTAGGAAACTGAAGCATACCTTAAAACTTCCCTACACAAATCTTTCGGTTCCAAACAATGTATTAATCATTTAACTAGAATTTCTCTCCTCTTTGCATGTCTCTCAACGACATGAATTCTTGAAAACACCCTAGTTGCTGGCAGAGGAAGGTAGCCGCCTTTTGCAACACCACCAGCGTCATTAAGTATCGTAATCACACTGCCCCTCTCCATTAACCTACGCATTCTAAGGTTTAGTTAAGTGAAGCTATTGTCTAGAGATGGAGTCAAAAGCAAGCCCGACGGGAACAAGCAGTCAATCAGCGGCTGGTCCAACGAGGCCGCAAACATAATCACATGATCCAGCGACAGGGGCAGGAATAAACTGCTGCCTGCTTATATAAACACGCAGTTAAAACAAACCAGCCAGCGTCCAGGGAGGCTTTAGCCAGCAAAACAACACACCACACACAGCACGCCGCCGCCGCTCGCCGCCCCTCTCCCCTCTCTTTGCTTCTCGCGTAGGGGTTGGAATCCCATGGCGCTGTCATCTGAGATCCGCTTCGGTCACCAGATCCCCCTCCCCCACTCCGACACCGACTGCTACGAGGAGGAGGAAGAGGAAGAAGAGTTCGAGGTGGAGGAGGAGGAAGAGGAAGAGTTCGAGGGGGAGGAGGGGATAGATGACGTGACGGTCTCGTCGCCGCTGATGCTGCCGGCGACGTCGGCGAGGGGAGGAGTGTCCGTGGTGGACATGGTGGCGGGGGCGCTGCGTAGGTCGCTCTTGCTGTGCAGCAGCAGCAGCAGCGGCACCGGCGTCCGCGAGGCGGCGGCGCCGGAGGAGGACGGGTCGGAGGCCGCGGGGATGCAGATAGGAGGGCCCACGGACGTGCGCCACATCTCGCACGTCACCTTCGACCGCTTCGTCGGCTTCCTCGGCCTCCCCGCCGACCTCGAGCCCGAGGTGCCCCGCCCCGTCCCGAGCGCCAGGTCAGTGTTCACAACTCCTTACTTCCCCTTTAGTCGATCTCGTTCTGCACATGGTTTCTTGCTTCTGGATTCGCAGACGGTAGTGTGGGCGAACCCTGCAACTGGGATTCCGCCCAAGAAATTTGGAATTTGGCGCTTGGTGAAACTGAATTTTGCGTTGTTCTGACGTTAAGCTAAGTTGTCCAACAGTGCCACCTAACTGCACAAACATGTGACGGGTAGTAGCTGTTAGCATGTTGAGCTTTCGAGTTTGCAGAGGTTGGTCTGTTTGCTTTGCGTTTGTGATCTCATTTCCAGAACAGCTGCGGTTTCCATGGCTGACATAATCAAGTTCAACTACTTAGGAATATTCTAAAGTGCTTTCCCTGTTGGCAATAGGTCTGCTTGTACTTGCCAGGGAGTGGGATATCGTGATGCTCTCTTCTTTTCAGTTTTGTATTCAATTCCAGAGAGGCAAATTACTTCAAGTTTGTTAGTTCCAGAGTAGTTACCTCATTACCTGTTCTGTTGTCCTGATATTGTTGTATCTCATCCATAGCCTTTCAGCTGCTCTGAGAAATTCCATAAGTTTGAGGCCTTTTCACTTGCGTTTGCTCCAAATTTTTTTTCCTTGACGAATGTTGAACCCTGTAACTTGGTCTATTTTGCTGAAGTATAACGTAATTTACTTTTACTAAACGGTCTATGTCTGCATCCAGTGTAAGCGTATTTGGAGTTTCGCCAACTTCCATGCAATGCTCGTATGATAGGAGAGGAAATAGTGTGCCAACAATACTCTTGACTATGCAGAGGAAGTTATATTCACTTGGGGGTCTTCAGGTAAGGAATGGGGAAATTTTGTAATCAGAGTGGGAGCACCCATGGTTCTGAAATTTTTGCTTTCTTATTCTACTAGGCTGAAGGGATATTCAGGATAAATGCGGACAATACCCAGGAACTATATGTGAGGGATCAACTAAACAGGGGAGTTGTTCCTGATGGTGTTGACTTGCACTGCCTCGCTGGTCTGATAAAGGTGTGTTCGAGTGCTTTCCCTTTTTTATATTGCATTTTCCTTTGTTTTTTTAACATGCCAAAGTCTCGCATACATAGGTTAATACTGTCATTTTCTGTAACTTTAATATCAGACATACCCAAGAATCAATACACCCACCAATACGCTGCACATACTATATCTCAGTAAATTAATATTCTATTTCATTTAGTTTATCTTGTACATCAGCTATGGTTAATGTTGGGTGTTATTTGTAGGCATGGTTTCGGGAACTTCCAAATGGAGTATTAGACTCGTTGACTCCAGAGCAAGTGATGCACTGCAACACTGAAGAAGAGTGTGGCCACCTTGCAAGTACGCTGCCTCCTGTAGAAGCAGCATTGCTTGAATGGGCTATAAATCTGATGGCAGATGTTGTCGAAAACGAAAGCTACAACAAGATGAATGCTCGCAACATCGCTATGGTTTTTGCGCCAAACATGACCAAGGTTATTGTCAAAGTGTATTTAGTGGTCCCTACCTACAATTGTTCAAAATTTTGAGTCTAACCATAGGACATTGACCTCTTTCAGATGGCGGACCCCTTGACTGCTTTGATACATGCAGTTCAAGTGATGAATTTTCTAAAGACATTGATCTTGAAGACTGTAAATGAAAGGGAGGAGGCAGTCACAGTAGCGAGGGCATTCCCGTCCAACTCTGGTTCCCCAAGTGACAAAGATGAACCTCAAACTTTAGAGCATTTGGACACGCCTTCCATCTGTTCAAGCCAGCGAAACGTTGATTCCCATATAATTGATGGGGCTAAGCTTGATCAGTTTCTTTTTAGAGTGCAAGAAGCTCTTCATCATAAGACTCATGGCGGCACAGGTGGACCCAAGAATCATGACAGTAGTGGGGGCAACGAGAAAAGCAATGGTGAAATTTCTCCCTTGGACACTGATTTGAGCAGCCAAAACGAGTTCAATAACAACACTGAGGAGGGTCTCTTTGACAGATTCAAATTTAGGAAAGGAGTAGGGAGGCTCTGCAGACACCCTGTATTTCAGTTCAGTAGGTCCATGAAGAAGGCTGATGAAGCAGAGCAAGCTTGTGTATGATATGTAGTGTGTGCCTGTGTAGTTGATAACACCGCTATTTACCGCAGCTTATTTACTGTGTAGATCATCAGATGTTCTCCTAGATGGTGTGCCTAGAAGCTATTAGCCCATTTATTAGTACTGATGTGGAGCTCTTTGGGTGTATATGTGAGCAGTTCACTTCTCATCGTCCTAATTGTATTAAGCCATCGTGTCCTGTGGTTCTACTCTAAATCTAATGATTATTATCTTATTGATTTGCTAGATATAATCTCTTGTAAGATTTTGCTTTGAGGGTTTCAAATTACTTAGTGCTATTCCGATTAGCAGTGCTGCAGTATTAGAAATTCACTCACGAATGACAAGGCACTAAAAAGTAAAAACAATTTGTGATCTTGTTTTGTGGTGTTCAACATAGATCCTCAAGTTGCTCAAATTAATTTTACCAGGCAGCCCTGCAGCTCCTTCTATTCATCTCCTGCTAACACCAGCAGACCAGCACTACTCTATCTAAACAGTCAAGCACCACTGGGGCGGCAATGCTGGCATGCTGCTACTGTACTTAATCCGACAAGAGAGCAACTCACTGGGAAGTAGTAGGAAGTAGGAACCATCAGAATTCAGAAAAGAACTTCCGCAGCAAGTTGCCGTTGTGCTGCCATTTTCCTTCTAGAAGAATTCAGTTTGCCGCCTGATTTCCCCGGAATCTTTCTCGGTTACGCTTTCCTCGATCTCTATCCCATCAAGCCAACGTCGACGGCGAGTTGAAAGAGGGCATGCATGATGAGTCCACTAACGCCTGTCGTTTATGCGTGCTTCGACAGGAACTGCCCGTGGCCATGGGCTGCCACGGCTCTCCCTGTCCATTCATCAAAATACTGCATCGTTTCAGAATGTAAGGCACGCGAATTTCGGACCCTTTACCACCATCAGGAAGAAATATTCCAATCCTTGCTCCAACATATGCATGTAAGGCGAGCACAAAAGGATCGGATAAGATTCACGCTGATGTGTAGCTCCATTGGACGGGGCCTTCAGGATCTTCCATGTGTGACCATTTGCAGCAGCTCGATCTCATCCGTGTCGAATTTGATTACTTTTGGGAGCAAAATCAAAAAGAAAAAAAAAGACGCGGGTGACCGGATACACGGCATGCATGCTGTGCTGCGGATTCGCGGTGTGTTCAACGAGCCCGGCTTGAAGCACCGAATGGAGCCGAGCGCGCGGCGGGAGTATATATAGGCGTGCGTGCGGAGGCCGGGAACCGTGCAGTGCAGGTCTCCGCCATGGAGCCTGCGGCAGCCGCCGACGCCGAGCCCCGCAAGTTGCCGCCTTCGACGACGACGACGACCCCACCGGCCATCGAGATAGCAGGAGCCCCGACCGTGTCCGCGGCGAGGCGTCCGGCTCCGTCGTCGTGTCCCCCGCGGCGGCGGCGGCGACCGCGAGCCTTCTGGCCGCGGCGGGGCTAGGCGGGGTGGCGCTGCTGGCGTGGTGGGCGGCCGCGTTCCGCCGCGCCAACGCGATGCTGTGGATGGTGCCCACGGGTCTCGTCCTCCTCGGCACCTCGCTGCTGGCGTGGCTCGCCGTCCTCGCCTCCGGCCCGGAGCCCACGGCTACGGCCTCCAGCCCCTGATGATTTTAGGCGCTTAGTTTAGCTTCACGAAATCACGATCGGTCCTGGCCTTCGAGGGTGCTCAACACGTTAGTTTGTCAGCTCTCTGTGTTACGATCGGTGTGTGTGGACCGTGGACGCGCGTTTTTTTTCTTCATTTTCTCGGTCCATAGCCTCATGTTGACCTGTTGCCTATAGAAATTTGACCTGTTGCCTATACATGGCAGTGGTTAAACAGCAGATGAACTGGTTCCAAAATTTTGTAGTAGTAACACTTGAAACATACGGCTTCATAAGGTTGACACTCTGAAACAATAGCTTCGCAGTTTTGACATACCAAATATGAGATCATTTGATTTGTTCCAAGCGCAAATTTGTTCACTTTTGTGTGTCAAAACTATGAAATTATATGTTTTAAGTGTCAGTACCGTAAATTTCTCATGCCGGAAGACAGTAAAGACCAGAAGGGCCCGTGCCACCCCCAACCCCATCCACATTTGTAGGGCTGGACCGTGAGCCAGAAACTCGTGAGCTGGCTCTGACTCGTTCATAGCTCGGCTCGACTCGGCTCGGCTCGATCAATTTTTTGACGAGCCGAGTGACGAGGGCCTGGATTAGAGCCCCCTAAGCAACAAGATGATCAACCTGAAAATGGAGTCCTCTGACACCATCGACAATGTGAAGGCTAAGATCCAGGACAGGGAGGGATGCAGATCTTCGTCAAGATCCTCACTGACAAGACTTCCCCACTACCGAGTATCTTCCGCCTAGCACGAGTACTCTCCGCCTCACACGAGTACGCCTCGTCCCCGAGTACGCTCCGTCTCGCCTCCGACTACCCGCTCGTACGAGTAACCTCCGTCTCCGACTAAGGCGGGGTCCACACGGGGGAGTCGGAGCGTGGGACTGGGCCCCCACACAAATGTGGCGCTGCCCCAGCCTCCCAAGCTTCTTCGCAACAACACGCGTGACGCCGGTTTTCACGCCATGCAAAGACCGCAGCTGGCACGACGGGAGGACGGCTGGGTCTGACAAGGGCCGTAATAGCGCACAGTGCACCCCCCGACCTCCGACACGCCGTCACATCCAACGCCAGCTGCATGCCACCCCGTCAGAGCGTGCACTCGATTACCACCTACAGGCACTTAGGCCATAACGTGGCGGCCCTAAGACGCACTCAAGGAGGCTGAGTCATCACGTGAACTACTCGGAGGAGATGCCAAGTGCCCGGAATAAACAGTGGCAACGACACACGCGGCGGCCTTCGGTAATACTACAGCTCAGCGCCCTCCCACGCCGCCTGACGGACATCAATGACGGAAAAGACTTCACAGCGCCGTAGCACTATAGCCTATTTTCGTTTTCCCTCTTTGCCCCTCGCCCTTATGTCTATAAAAGGGGAGGGGTGCAATCAACGTAGAGGCTGACCGATCACCGAGTTTGTAACCCCTACTACAGACATTCCCGGCATAGGAACACGAGTACACGGAACTGGACGTAGGGTATTACTCCTCGGAGGCCCGAACCAGTATAAAACCCTTGTGTCTCCCGTGTCAACCATCCGGATCCGACACACGATTCGATACAAATCTACTGCCGGCGGTTGAGAACCCCGACAGTTGGCGCGCCAGGTTGGGGCACATCGTGTGTCTCGCCGAACCACACCAGCGATCTGGATGGAGGGCCGCGGAGTTTCGCTGACTCCCGACGCCACCGTGCTTTTCGGCTCCCTCGGCTTCGTCTACACCGGGCCGGTGGAGTCCGTCATTGGGAGGACTTTCTCCCGACCTGCGCGTCCTACCGCCTCGACGGCGGCGGCGGCGCGCGCGGCTTTCGTCCGTGGCTTTACGGACGAATCGATCAGGGCCATGTTGGGGCCTAACCCGACACATGAGAGGTTCAGGCTCGCAGCCTACTACCTCACCGACCTCGCCTTCCAGGCTAGCGGATCCGAGCCGCTAGCCTGGGGGGAATTCATGGAGCGGTACAGCTCGATGTACCCCCACGGGCAGCCAGGCCTCCCGGACGACCTGGTGACAGCCTACGTGAACGAGCTAAGGGCGTCGTACGTCGCCCCAGGCTCCGCGGTTACACTGCGGGGGGCAACCGGCACCCCTCCCGGACTTCACGCGAGAGTGCAACATCCTGGAAGCCCGCACCGCCACAAGCTCGACCGACGGGGAGGAGAACCCTCGTCACCGCAACGGGGACGCCCAGCGCCAGGCGCGTCTCGACGAGATCGCTGAGGCGAAGCGCCAGCTCGACGAAGAGCTGGCGAACCTCCACCAAGAGCTCGGCGTGGAGGAGGAGCCCCAACAAAGCCAGCGGTGCGAGCAGCACCGCGAGTAGGAGGCGGAACAACCGGTGCCGCAAGCTCGCCTGCGGGCACGTGATGTGAACCGGCGCATCAACGAGGATGCTGTTGTCGACGATGACGACACACCGCGCTTTAGACGCGCGTCGCAAAACCTTGCGGTAGCAGCCATGCTCTTGCGTGGCTGCCCCGAGCCGGCCACGCCTGAGGAGAAGAGGGTACGCCAGCAGCTCAAAACCCTGCTCGAGATGGCGGCCGCACAACAGGCCGAGAGTTCGGCATCACGCGCGCATGAGGCGCGAGGTGCACCATCCGTACGGCGCCAAGACCCATCCCCGTTAGGGCACTAGGGACGCGACAGGGAAGCCGATGAGCCGTCAGTCAAGACACGCCTAGGGCCCACCGTGACGCTCGCGACACGCTCAAGGCTCGCCGCCGAACCACTGGCGATGACGACTACGACTAAGGCTATGGCAGCAACGACGACGGCCGCGACAAGCGTGACGAGCACCGTTCACGCCGACGGTGTAGCCAGAGGCGTGGCGGACGCTACGACAGCGACGGAGATCGTGACCGCAGTTGGTCGCCCGACCCAAAGGGTCCTCGTGCCTTCGGTCGGAAGGTGCAAGACGCAAAGTTCCCCTCGCGGTTCCGGGCTCCGACAGCAGTGCCGAAGTACTATAGAGAGACCAACCCTAGCGTGTGGTTGGAGGACTACAGGCTCGCGTGTCGGGCGGGCGGAGCGACGGATGATCTGTTCATCATCAAAAACCTGCCACTCCATCTCGCCGACTCTGCGCGGACCTGGCTCGAACACCTACCACAAGGCAGGATCAACAGCTGGACGGACCTACGGGAGACCTTCATCAGCAACTTCCAAGGCACGTACGCCCGGCCCGGCAAGCAGTGGGAGCTGCGCAACTGCAAGCAGCAGCCGAGGGAAAACTTGCGCGACTACATCAGGCGTTTCTCAAGGCGCTGCACCGAGCTCCCCACCGCGACAGACAACGACGTCATCTCGACATTCCAGAACGGCACCACCTGCACCACCCTCATCCACCGGCTAGGGCGAAGGACCCCAAGGACTACTCGGGAGCTCCACGACATCGCAACCAACCACGCCGACGGGGAGGAGGCAGTAGCGACAACGATGATTCCCCCTTCGAGCAAGGGGAAGCAAGTCGTGGACGATGGTGAGGGGCCCTCCTCACGGTCCAAAAGGAAGAAGAAGGGCAACAAGCGAGGCCGCGACGACAACACTGTTGCAGCAGTCGAGCATAAGGCTACCCGCCCCAAGAACAATCAGAACGGCCTCCCGAGGGGTCATTTTGAGTGGCTCTTAGAGGTGTCGTGCACCCATCACGAGACACCAGTCAAGCATGCGCTCAAAGACTGCCATCTGATGAAGAACTACGTCAACGGCATGCTCAAGCCCAAGACAACAGATCCCCCGAAGAAGGATGCGCCACCCTTGCCCGACAACGACGACGATGACGAGGAAGTTGTTTTCCCTCGTGAAGATGGCGCGGTCCACATGATGGCGGAGCATCGGCTCGACCATCGAGGCGCAAGGAGAAGCTGATCCGGCGTGAGGTCTACAACACCGAGCCTGCAACGCCGGCGTACCTCAAGTGGTCGGACACCTCGATCACCTTCGATCGAACGGACCACCCCGACCATGTACCGCAACCAGGATGCTACCCACTCGTAGTGGCTGCGCTGATCGGGACCAAGCGGGTCCACAAGGTGCTGATGGACGGAGGGAGCGGGCTCAACATTCTGTACATGACAACGCTTGATAGCATGGGTGTCGGTGTCCGGATTAGCACCAGCACCAACTAGTGATTTGCGCTGGGATCTGCTTCTCGATGGGCGGCGCTAAGCTAAGGCAAAATGGAGTTTATCCTAGTTCCGGTCACGCGGCCGTACGTCCAGCAGGGTGTGCTTGCGCACTGTATCAGCTTGCACCGGTGGTGCCTGTAGAGGGGAGCTACAAGCAAGGAGGGAGAGGAGGAAATCCCCCCAAGTCCCTACTAAGGTGATTGAGGCAAGTGCCAATATCTGGAACAGGGTGGTGTGCTGTATGCCGGGGAATGTGAGTCATCATCCTCCCGCGCAGGGGGCTCTGCCTCTCCCTTTTATAGGCCAAGGGAGGGCAGTTACAATGATGGCAGTCGGCACAGTGGCTGCGTACTAATAGGTATGGCGCCGGCGATCTTGTCCTGCACGTCATGGTTCCTGGCGCGAGTTGGCGCCCTCCGGCTTCCGCGGGTGGCGCGGCGGTCACTGTGACCTGTCCTGCTTTGACTTCGAGGGGCTGCCCCTGCTGAATCGAGGGCCTGACCGCTGGGGTAAGGACCGGAGTTGGTGGTGCGGGACTGTGGCGCGTCACCGGCCTATCCACACAATGCTGCGCAGCTTGTCGCACAGCGCTGAGGATGGCGGCACAGCGCCGAGGATGGCGGTACAGCGCCCGGGATGGCGGTGCAGCACCCGAGATGGCCGTGCTACGCCGGAGTTGGCAGAGGAGACGCGGTGCACACCGCCCATACGGCGGCGCCAGTCGAGGCGTACGCCCGCACGTCGCCCGTACACCTTTCGAGGGTGCCCCCATGCCCTTTCGAGGGTTTCGCCGCAGGGGGAGGACGGGAGCAGGTAGCACAGCGCCGCGGACTGACGCCGGCCTGTCCGCAAAGGGCTGCGCGGCGTCCGCACAGGGCCAGGCATGGCTGCACAGTGGTGGGTTAGGCCGCACTGTGGCAGTGTCAGGCGCCCTGGCTGTGTCAGTCGCGCGGTGTGGGGGAAGATTCACCCTTGACTTCGGCGTCCCGCTGTGGGGCTGGGCATTAAATGCCGCTGCCGGGCGGAATGGAGTCGGCTGCCCGCTCGAGGGGGGCCGAACCCCTCGAGCGAGGTGGAAATCTTCTCGAGGGACCAGAGCCCCCGAGCAAGGCGGGATCCTGCTCGAGGGACCGAAGCCCCCGAGCGGGGCGGAAACCTGCACGAGGGACTGGGGCCCTTGAGCGAGGTGGGAATTCGCTCGAGGGACCGGAGCCCTCGAGCGAGACAGAAATCTGCCCGAGGAGCCGGAGCCCTCGAGCGAGGTGGTCAAGCGGGCCTTCTCGGCGCGGCTGCCGCCGGGCCGTAGCAGGTCGTGGGCCCGTAATGTCCCATGACCGGGGCTCGAGGAACGGTCCTTGGGCGGATTGCGTTTAACGAGGGGGTTACCCCCTTAGTTAGGGGACCCCTAATGACCGTCCCCGACAGTAGCCCCCGAACCTTTACCGGAAAGGGGACCGTTCCGGCAAAGGATGTCGTTCTCGGGCGCTATGTGCGAGTTCGTCCTCTTTTGATCGTGCATGTTTTCCTGTGGGGACGCGCTAGCGCACCCGCGGATGTAAGCCCCCGAAGCCCTGCAGGAGTGCGTGCACTCGTGCAGGGGTTGAATGCATAGGGTGATGCAGCTCGCCTTGCGTTTGTTTCAGCCGGCATCGGCAATCTACGCACGTGGGGGGCATCATGTTGACCCTAGACATTTCGAGTAGGCTGACCATTTTCGGGGGCGCAAGTCTAGGTAGGTTGATGCAGCGATCGTCGAGGTGGTCATGGTACGAGGAGCCCCCGAGCCCTGTCCCAACCAGGGACGATCGGATGAAGACTCTCGGCTTTATTACAACCCTAGTTGCCCTTCCGTAGGGTAGAGGGGTGAGGCAAACCGTGCTACCCTCGAGCGGGCGACGAGCAATGATTGCCTCGGTGAGCTGTTAACGGATAGTTCAAGTGGGCGTCTGTGCCCCGTTCGAAAAGGGTCGGCTCGTGGTCCGGAGACACGTCCATGTAAGCACTTGCAGAGGTTTGCCGAGCAGGCTCGGCCCCGTTCGCTAGGGGCCGAGGGCGCAGAAGCACTCCCTCAATGGGATCCCTCGATTGGCTGCCTCCGTCTCGGCCTTGAACACGATATGTGGGGCGCCCCCGAACTTCGCGTTCGGGGACAGGCTCGATTGCGTGCGACCCGATCGTTTCTGACTCTGTCGATCTGAGGCACCTGTTCGAACCCGTCGAGGGTCAGGCTCCGTACCTCTGATCAGTTGGGCATTTGCGGGGGGCGCCGGGCGCTCCCGTTTTGGTGGACCTGTGGCACTCGCCGATCTGTTATCGAGTCGAGCTTCGAACCACAGATCAGTATATCCCCGAGTCGAGGGGCATCTGCGACACCCGTCGCACCCTCAGCGGGCTGGGCCTCGAGCCGCTGATCAGTAGAGCCCTGCGGGCCTGAACCCTGGGCTTCCTCGAGTTCGTCGTCGAGGGTATGCTGACAGGCCGTGGCCCTGCGGCCTCAACCCATTTCGGATTGGGGCGCCAGCTGCATCCCTTCGAGGGATCAGACCGTGAATCCCCAGCTCGGGGTTTCCTGGGGCTTTCCTTATACGAGAAGGGATCCCCGGTGTGCGAAAATCTGTTGGCTGCCGCGCCCACTCGATCGTGGCTGACATGGCACGAGGCAGGCAAGGCGGGCGCGCCTTTTAAGGTGACACGACGCGGGCGATGCGCGACGGCGATAAGACGGGACGCGGCGTTCCTTGGATTACCGTGCGGTAATCATGGCGCACGCGCGTGCGCGTGGTAGTTTCGACGCGGTGGGGCCCTACTACCAGCGACGAGCGGCACCCACCGCATTAACTGCCGCCGCCTGCTGCATTTCCGAGGCTCTGCCCCTTTCTACTCTATAAAAGCAGGGGAGCGCGGGGGGAGCTCCTCACCTTTGCCATTCGCATCTGCCTCTTCCTCCTTGTCTTCCCCATCACCGCGCATCCCGCCGCTTCGGATTCGCTCGTGCTCCGCCGCTCTGCATTCGCTCGCGCTCCGCCGCTCTCGTCATGTCTGCGGTCCGAGTGCTGGATGCTCATCCGTGGCCCCGGTCGTCGGTGGACCTACAATCCATGGAGGGGCTAGTCGCCGACGGTCAGTTGGCGCCGGCTGGTGACAAAGCGAACCCGGCGTGGATCATCCCGCCGGCGTCGCACCGGGAGCCGTCCCCTCCGCCGGGCTATGTCGTGAGTTTCATGCGGCTGCACGAGCAAGGATTCAACGCCCCCGCGAGCAAGTTCATGCGGGGGTTGTGTCACCACTACGGGGTGGAGCTTCACAACTTCGCCCCCAACGCCATTTCGCAGGCGGCTTCCTTCGTCGCCGTCTGTGAGGGGTTCCTAGGGATCCCGACGCACTGGGACCTATGGATCTACCTCTTCCGAGGAGAGCTCCACTCACTTGCCACCGGGGAGAGGAGGACGCGCCGGGCCGTACGTGTCGGCGGCCTTACATTTGCAGCGTGCGACTCCCGGAAGGAGCTGTACCTGCTCTGCACGATGACGACGAACAACGCCAACTGGGAGAAGGGTTGGTTTTATCTTCGCAACGACGGCGCCGGGCTTCCGCCGTACACTGGGAAGGTGGTGAAGGAGAGACCGGTGTCTTGGGTGCATGGGGTGTCGTCCGCGTCGAGGCAGGTGAGGCTCGAGCCTCTTACCAACGCTCTGCCCCAGTTGGCGAACGCCGGGCTGACTGTGGCGGCCGTCATCGCCAACTTTCATCTCCGGCGAGTGATCCCTCTCATGGAGAGGGAACTTCTCATCTTCGAGATGAGAAGCGATGCCGACCCCGCGGCCCTGGCGCGCTCACGGTTGCTGGAGGAGCCGCTCCCCCAGGGGTACGCGGCTACAAGGGCGAGGTGCGCGGTGAACCTCAAGGTGGTTCCGCACAGTGACGATGACTTGTGGTCGTTCGCAATGCTCCCGGACGCCGACCTGGTGAGATTCGATCCCTTGTTTTTGCCCGTTCTATTCCTGTGTTCAATCTAACCGTGGTCACTAGTGATAGGGGGTGCACGTCAACATCCCCACCTCAGATCCGCTGACGCCAAGGTCGCACGCTGCCAACCGCGCCAGGCAACAAAGGGAGAAGGGCCTGGCGGACCAGGTGAAGGAGAAGAAGATCCGGAGGCAGGAGCGCCTCGACAGGTACAATGAGGAGTACCTATTGTGGGAGCAGCAGGGTCTCTCCCCCCAACCGGAGCCGGTGGACACGTCTTCGGATGAGGAGGAGAGCGGGGGGGGGGGAGCGGACCATCTCCGACAGGTGGGAGGCCGCGCCGCCCCCATCGCCGAGGGACGAAGAGGTCCTCGCGGAGCCCGTTTGAGGGGCGGATACGGTGCCCCTCGATGAGGGAGCACCGTCGGAGGTGCCTGTCGGGTCTGGGGTGGCGCCCCCAGAGTCCTCGAGGAAGCGCAAGCGGGGCCTCTCCGGCATAAGGTGAGTCGCATTTTGCTCTCCGTGTTCTTGATATCATGCGTTAGATTGCCTATTCTTCCTCTCTTCCGTTGTTAGGACGGCACCCGCTATCCCCAGCCTTGCGCCCGTCAAGGCGCTCAAGGTGGGAGCGCAAGATGCGCCGCGCACAATGAGACCCCGCTCGGTGAGGACCTCACGGGCGATGGCGGGTACGGCAGCGGCGGGCGAGGCGTCGCGTGTCGCGGCCGCAGCCACGAGTCCGCAACGGCGGGAGGAGGCAACGGCGGATGCTCCGTGGGTGGCGGTGACCCGCGGTACCCGGCGGGGGCGAGAGCAGGCCCGTGCCGCGAGTCGAGGGGCAGAGGACTGCGGAACGGCCGGGGCTTCTGCTGACGGTGGTTCGGCCGCCGGTGGGGGTTGAGCGGTGGTGGCGGCCACGCCAACCCCTGGGCCCACGCTCGAGGTGCTGGTAGTGCGGTCCGATGGCTGCGTGATGTCGCAGGCGCTGGCGACCGGTGCTGGGGCATGGACGTCCGGCGTCATGGCCCCGACGTCCGGCGCCAGCGCGTCGTCGTGGGAGCAGAGGCTCTGTCTTCCCGGAGTGCCGCGGGGCCTGGTGGAGGAGGCGAGGTCAGAGAGGGAGCTGTGGCTGGAGGTCAGTGCCCTTGGCGCCTCCCTTCAGACCACCCTAATCGATGTGCTCCGAATCCACGGGGGCAGATCGCTCCAAGTCTTTCGTGTAAGTGTGTTCGCCCAAGGACCGCTTGGTTCGCTTTCCTCGTCTGCGTGTCTTTCGTTTGACTTTCTTTCTTCTCTCTCCCCTTCACCATCCGCAGGAGCTGTGGGAGCAGGCAGGTGAGAGGCTCGCCCACATTGCTGAGCTGAGCTCCGACCTCGACTGGTACCAGACGCAGTACGACGCCCTGGACGTGATGGTGGAGGCTTTGCGGACGGACAATGGCTGGCTCGAGTACAACCTCCTCTGTGCGGAGGAGGAGCGTGACTCCCAGCAGGCTGCAGTGGCGCAGAGAGCTAGGGAGGCCGAGGAGTTGAAGGTCGCGCTCCAGAGGAAAGAGGAGGCGCTGACGGCGGCGAATGAGGAGTTGCAGAAGGCGCGTGCGGCGCACGCCGAGGTCCAGGCCGTGCTGGCGCAGAAGGAGACGGCCCTTACCGAGGCGCAAGCCCAACTCCAGTAGGATCGCGCGACCCTCGAGGGAGCGAGGTCCTGGCAGACCCAGGCTGAGCAGAGGACCCAGGAGGTCGAGAGTCTGGGCGCTGCTCTGCAGGAGAAGACCGAGGCGCTCACCGTGGTGGAGGGCCAGCTCCAGCAGGAACGGGCCGCGCGCATAGAGGCGCAGACCCAACTCCATCAAGAGCGCACAGCGCTAGAGGATGCCCGGTCCGCCCTTCAACGCGAGCGCTCAGCGTGGGAGGAGGTGCAGTCCCAGCTCTAGCAGGAGCACACCGTCCTTCAGGAGGTTAGGACCGCACTCCAACTTCGGGGGGCAGAAGTCGAGTGGCTCACCGGGGCCCTGGTTCAGGAGAGCGTCACCGTCGAAGCCCTGAGGTCCGTCAGCGGAGAGAAGGACGCCTCGATTCTGCAGCTATGGCATGAGGCTGGAGCCGCGCGTGCAGAGCTCAAGACAGAGAAGAAGCAGGTCGAGGGTGAGTTGCAGCCCCCGAGCCCTTATTTATCGTTCAGGCTTGCCGAGATTCACTCCCGACTCACCCTTTCTCCTCCCAGAACTGCGGAAGGCTCTGGGAGAATCTACGACGCAGGCGGAAGCTCTTCAGGCGGCCTACAACTCGTCGCAACGGGAATTCGCGACCCTAGAGCAGGCGGCCCTTGAAGTGTGCCAGAGCATTGACAAGGGTACCTGTTCGTCAGGGAGTTCGTTGGCGAGCCGCCTTCGGGCTCTGAACGGCCGCGTCGTCGAGCGCATGAAGGGCGCTCTCCGTCTCGGTGTTCAGAAGACCCTCTGCGTGGTGTCAACGCACTACATCGTCGACTTTGCAGCGCTGGCCACAGGGTACGTCGTCGCGGATGGCCTTGATGATGATGGAGTGTAGGATGCCGTGGATCAGGCCTATACCGCCACCGTCGATGCCGCTGCCGACCTCGCCGACGTGTTCGAGGAGGACCTCTTCCCAAACGCTGCTCCGGCAGGTCCCCTCGAGCCCTGAAAGTAGCTTGGTGTAGAAGTCCTTAGGTTGTGGCCGAGATTTGAGCCGGGTGGCTCATGTAAATAAACAAACCATCTTTTGAAGTTTGTAATTTTAAGTGTGGCTCGTTTTATATATGACGTTGCGTCTTTCCCGTCACCTAGGCAGATTTCAGCTGGGATTGATCATTTTCGCGAGCAACTCAAAGGTGAAGTGGTGAGAGGAAAGCTGTATCCTGCTGGAGGCGTAGGCCATTCCTGGCTCGTCCGTCTTTACCTTCTGGCCACCTGCGCCCTGCTTTTGTCTGCCTAAGCTTTCGAGGTGCGAGATGCTTGGCATTTTCAGAAAAAAGGTTTTCAAAAAAATAGGACCGTTTAGGGGGGGTGCCCCCCATAGTAGCCCCCGAGGGGGACTTGGTTTTCTGAGGAAAGCCGAGTCTCCCTTGTCTTTATTCGCAACCTTAACGTATATACAACTGACTTGGGTGCCGGATATGTACAAAACGATTTGGAACTTAAGGGTAGAAGTGACGTAGCTGTTGGATGTTCCAAGCGTTGGTGAAGACTTCGCCCCTTTCGTTCGCGAGCTTGTACGTGCCGGGCTTGAGGACCTCGACGACGATGTACGGCCCTTCCCACGGTGGCATGAGCTTGTGGCGTCCCTCATTCTTCTGTCGAAGTCGAAGTACCAAATCTCCCTTGTTGAGGTCTCGAGGCCGGACCTTATTTGCTTGGTAACGTCGTAGGGATTGTTGGTAATTTTCGGAGTGTAGGACCGCCACGTCGCGGGCCTCGTCGATGCAGTCCAGCGCGTCTTCGCGATCTTGCTGGTTCTGCTCCTCCCGGTAGGCCTTTACCCTTGGGGACCCGTAGTCCAGATCTGTGGGGAGGACAGCCTCTGCGCCGTAAACCAGGAAGAACAGGGTGAGACCCGTAGCTCTGCTCGGGGTGTTCGTGAGGCTCCAAATGACCGACGGCAACTCTTGAATCCATTTCCGGCCAAACTGGTTGAGCTTGTTGAAGATCCTTGGCTTTAAGCCATGTAAAATCATGCCGTTGGCACGTTCTACCTGGCTGTTAGTCTGTGGATGTGCCACGGCCGACCAATCCACGTGGATGTGGTAGCTGTCGCAGAATTCTTGGAACTTCTTGCCGGTGAATTGAGTGCCGTTGTCCGTTATGATGGAGTTGGGTACCCCAAAGCGGTGCACGATGTCCGTGAAGAACAATGCTGCCTGCTCGGACCTGAGGCTGCTGATGGGGCGGACCTCGATCCACTTTGAGAACTTGTCGATGGCCACCAGTATGTGGGTGAAGCCCCCGGGCGCCTTTCGCAAGGGTCCGACCATGTCCAGTCCCCACACGGCAAACGACCATGTGATGGGGATGGTTTGCAGCGCGTGAGTCAGGATGTGGGTCTTCCGCGCGTAGTACTGGCACCCTTCGCAGGTGCGTACTACCTCGTTGGCGTTGGTGACCGCCGTCGGCCAATAGAAGCGCTGGCGGAACGCTTTGCCCACGAGGGTACGCGGGGCGGCATGGTGACCGCATTCACCCGCGTGGACGTCTTGGATCAACTCCCGACCCTCGGGGATGGAGATGCACCGCTGCATGATTCCCGAGGCGCTGCGCTTGTACAGCTCGCCGTCGATGACGACGAAAGACTTGGCCTTCCTGGCGATACGCCTCGCCTCGGTCCGATCCGGGGGTAGCTCGCCTCGGTCTAACCAGGCGAGGTACTCGTCGCGCCAGTCCCGCGGAGGGGGCGGGAGGTCGTCGATCTCCATTGCCTCGGCCTCGTCCGCCTGGGACCCTTCGAGGTCCGAGTTCTCGAGTTCCCCGTTCGAGGGGTCCTCGTCCATGGGCTCGGCGCCCGCGGCCTTCGAGGGGCCAGCCCCCGCGGCTTTTTCGGAAGCTTCAGCAGGTTTGTCGAGATCGATAGAGGGCTTGGCGAGGTCGCGGGAGAACACATTTGGCGGAACGGTGATCCGCCCCGAAGCAATTTTGGCCAGCTCGTCTGCCTCTTCGTTGTACTTGCGCGTGATGTGGTTGAGCTCGAAGCCAAAGAACTTGTCCTCGAGTTTACGCACTGCAGCGCAGTATGCCTCCATCTTCTCGTCGCGACAGCTCGCGTTCTTCATCACCTGGTCGATGACCAGCTGAGAATCTCCCCGGATGTCAAGGCACTTGATGCCGAGCTCGATGGCGATACGCAAGCCGCTGTGGAGCGCCTCGTACTCCGCCATGTTGTTCAACGCGGGGAAGTGCAAGCGCACCAAATACCGCATGTGCTCTCCAAGGGGCGAAACGAAGAGCAGGCCCGCGCCTGCGCCTGTTTTCATCACCGAACCATCAAAGTACATGGTCCAGCACTCAGCTTGGATCTGAGGGGTGGGTAACTGAATGTCGGTCCACTCGGCTACGAAATCTGCCAAGATCTGCGATTTGATCGCCTTTCGTGGTGCGTATGTGAGGGCTTCACCCATGAGCTCCACGGACCACTTAGCTATCCTGCCCGAGACGTCTTGATTGTGCACAATCTCCCCTAAAGGGAAGGAAGACACCACGGTGACAGGATGGGCCTCGAAGTAGTGCCGCAGCTTGCGCCGCGCGAGCACCACTGCATAGAGTAGCTTCTGGATCTGGGGGTATCGCGTCTTGGTGTCCGACAGTACTTCGCTGATGTAATAGACCGGCCTCTGGACAGGTAGGGCGTGGCCCTCCTCCGTTCTTTCCACTACGAAGACCGCACTGACCACTTGGGTCGTGGCGGTGACGTAGAGATACAGAGGCTCACCTTCCTGGGGTGGGGTCAGTATCGGAGCGTGAGCAAGTGTTGCCTTTAGCTTGTCGAGGGCTTCCTGGGCCTCAACGGTCCAGGAGAAACACTCGCTCTTTAGAAGAAGTCGGTACAGGGGTAAGCCCTTCTCACCGAGACATGAGATGAAGCGACTCAGAGCTGCGAGGCAGCCCAGGACCCTTTGTACTCCCTTCAGATCGCGTATCGGCCCCATCCTCTCAAGGGCCGATACTTTCTCCGGGTTGGGCTCTATGCCTCACTGGGAGACGATGTAACCCAAGAGCATGCCACGCGGCACCCCGAAGACGCATTTTTCAGGGTTTAGCTTAACCCCGTTCGCCCGGAGGCAATCGAACGCAATGTGCAAGTCGTTCACCAGGTCGTCTGCCTTCCTGGATTTTACTACGATGTCGTCGACGTATGCCTCAACGGTCCGCCCGATGTGATCCCCGAAGACGTGGAGCATACACCGCTGGTATGTTGCCCCGGCATTTCGGAGACCGAACGGCATCGTCACGTAGCAAAACATCCCGAATGGGTTGATGAAGGAGGTCACGAGTTGGTCGGACTCCTTCATCTTAATTTGGTGGTAACCGGAATACGCATCAAGGAAGCATAGCAACTCACACCCCGCGGTGGAATCAACTATTTGATCAATCCGTGGCAAAGGAAAAAGAACTTTGGGACATGCTTTATTTAAACCGGTATAATCTATGCACATCCGCCACTTCCCATTCTTTTTCTTAACTAGTACAGGATTAGCTAGCCACACTGGATGAAACACCTCCTTGATGAATCCGGCCTCTAAGAGCTTCCGCAGCTCCTCTCCAATCGCCCGGCGTTTCTCTTCGTCAAATCGTCGCAGACGCTGAGATACCGGCTTGGAGTTGGGGCAGGATATCAAGTGAGTGCTCAGTGACCTCCCTCGGAATGCCCGGCATGTCCGCGGGCTCCACGCAAAGATGTCAGCGTTGGCGCGGAGAAAGTCGATGAGCACCACTTCCTATTTCGGGTCGAGGGTGGAGCTGACCCTCAGCACCTTGCCCTCGGGGGTGCTGGGGTCGAGGGGTACAGCCTTGGTGTGCTCCGCGGCCTCGAAGCTGCCGGCGTGCTTGTTGGTGGAGTCGAGGGCCTCGTTGGCCAGCTTCTCCAGGTCTGCCACGAGGGCCTCGTCATGCGCAAGCGCCTCAGTGCATTCAACGCACTCGACGTCGCACTCGAATGCATGTTCGAATGATGGGCCCACCGTGATGACGCCTTTGGGCCCCGGCATCTTGAGCTTCAGGTAAGTGTAGTTTGGGACCGCCATGAACTTGGCGTAGCAGGGCCGACCAAGGATGGCGTGGTACGCTCCCCGAAACCCCACCACCTCGAAGGTGAGGATCTCCTTGCAGAAGTTGCTCGGTGTGCCGAAGCAGACGGGCAGGTCGATCTGCCCGAGAGGCTGGACTCGCTTGCCCGGCGCAACGCCGTGGAACGGCGACTTGCTGGGCTGCAGCTTGTCCAATCCGATCCCCATGAGCTCCAAGGTGGAGGAGTACATGATGTTGAGGCTGCTACCTCCGTCCATCAGCACCTTGGAAAACCGTGTGTTGCCGATGATGGGGTCGACAACAAGCGGGTATTGTCCCGGATTGGGGATGTGATCCGGGTGGTCTTCACGGCCGAAGGAGATCGTCTCCTCCGACCAGTCGAGGTATGACGGCACGGCCGGGTGAACAGAGTAGACCTCTCAACGTTCACGCCTGCGTTGCCGCGACGTCATATCGACCGTGGGCCCCCCGAAGATGAAGAACACGTTCTCCACCTCCGGGAAGCCGTCTTTGCCCCCGTCGCCCGCATCCTTCTTGGCGTTGTCCTCCTTTGCGGTGACGCGGCTATAGTACTTCTTGAGCATGTCGCACTGCTCGAGGGTGTGAGCGACAGGGGTCTTGTGGTACGGGCAGGGCTTCTTCAGCATGTCGTCGAAGACACCGCCTCGAGGGGGACCTCGAGCCCCCTTGTTGGCAGCGTCGATCGCGTTGACCTCTTCGGGGCCCTCATCTTGTTCCAGGGACTTCTTGCCCTGGTTCTTCTTGCCCTTCTTGCCTTGCTTCTGCTTCTTCGAGGACTCCTTGGGCTTCCTACCCTCCGCGGGTGCCTCCTCGGCCCGCTTGCCCTTCTTGCCGTCGAAGATCGCCCCCACCGCCTCCTCCCCGGAAGCGTAGCTGGTGGCGATGTCGAACAGCTCATTGACGCTGGTGGGAGGGTTCCGCCCCAACTCGCGCACCAGGTCCCGGCAAGTCGTGCCCTCCAGGAAGGCTTGCACAACCTCGGACTCACCGACGCTCAGAAGCTCGGTGCAGCGCTTGGAGAAGCGGCGGATGAAATCCCTCAAGGACTCACCAGCCTTCTGGGAGCATCCTCGGAGGTCCCAGGAGATCCCGGGGTGCACGTACGTGCCCTGGAAGTTGTCCACAAACGTCCTGACCAGGTTGTCCCTGTCGTGGATCTGGTTCGCGGGCAGGTGCTCGAGCCATGTCCGCGCGGAGTCGGCCAAATGTAGTGGCAGGTTGCGGATGATCATGCCATCGTCGGTAGTGCCGCCCAGCTGGCACGCTAGACGGTAGTCGTTGAGCCAGACCCGGGGGTCCGTCTCCCCTGACTACTTGCTCACGGTCGTCGGTTGGCGGAAGCGCGGGGGAATCGAGGCCGTGCGGATCGCGCAGCCGAAGACACGTGTGTTCGGCAGCTCTGGCGATGGGCTCTTGTCCTCCCGGTTGTCGTATGGCCCACCGCGCCGTGGGTTGTAGCCGTGCGACGGAGTGGCGTCCTGCCTCTTCTTGTTTAGGATGTTGCGGGCGTCGCCATCGTTGAGCGCGCCGCGCGTATCCCGAATCCGTTCCTTGGCTGGGGTCCTCTGGTTGCCTTCGTGGACGGTAGGCACTCGGTGGCGCATGCGGGACGTGGAGCTTTCGGCCTGGTCCCTGCCGCGCCCACCAGCCTTTGTAATAGACTGATGGCGCATGCGGGACGCGGAGCTTTCGTCCTGCTACACCGCAGCCTGCTCGATGAGGGCCTGCGCTTCAAGGCGCAGGTTACGTCCCTCGGGCGTCGACGGCTCGGGCATGGCCCGAATCAAAGTCGCCGCAGCCACGAGCTTCTGGCTGGCCCTTGCCAGGTTTGGCACCTCGTCTACATCGGCGTCGGCGTTGATGCGCTCGCGGGCCACGCGTCCCGCAACGTGCGCCCCCGGTGTCGAGGGTCCGGCCTTGTCTTTTTCGAGCGTGGCCTTCAGCTGTCGCAGCTGCTCGCGCTCTACGTTTAGCTTCGCCTCCAACTCGCGAAGTTGGGCCATCTGCGCGGCGCGCGCCGCGTCAGGTGGCGGTGGTGTCGCCCCCACCGGTGGGGTCACTGCCACTGTGTTGCGGACCGCAGCATCGCCCGCTCCGCCTCCCTCGTCTTCGCCCTCGCTGAGGACGACGACGAAGCATTCGCGGGTGGGATCGTAATCCCCCTTGCTGCAGTCGTCGGAGCAGGTGAGGCAGTAGTCTGCCACGGCCTGGAACCACCTAAAAGCGTCGGGGTCTTGCTGTCTGGAGTAGTCCCACTCCGGCGCCCCACGCCCGTACCCGTACTCCTCGCCGTCGGTGTCGCGGTAGGAATCGTCGGGCGAGGTGGCGATGAGGTTCCGGATGGACATGAAGTGGTGGTCCGGAAGGCCCTCGTATGCAGCCAGGTCGGTGCCGGCCAACGAAGAATATGCCATGGTGGCGCCGCACATCCCGTGAGGGTATCGTGGCTGCGCAGCCATGGCCCCCTCCGCGGGGTGTGCCGTGGAGTTCGCCGGCGGAGGTGCGTCACCTTGCTCTGCTCTGACGGGCGGGAGCTCACCGGCTTCGACCCCCTGGGGGGAGCCAGCGTCCGCCGCTTGGCGCCGCACCGTGCGCACTCGTCATGAGCGCTTCCCCGAATGCTTGCGGCGTCGGGGTGGCGGTGGGAATACTGCGGGCATCGGAGCAGCCGACGTTCCGGGCGGTGCCGCCTTGAGCGCTTCCCGGTTGAGGATGCGCATGTGGTAGCCATTGCCAGTCGCCTGGTAGTGGATGCTCCCGAACCAGATTTCGAACCCGGCCGGGAGCGTGTCAGATTCGCCCCAGGCGGGCCTCTCTGACGTCTGCTCGGTGATGATCACCGTCGAGAAAGCGGGTGGACGATCACAGCGCTCCCCTACCTAGCGCGCCAACTGTCGGTGTCCGGATTAGCACCGGCACCAACTAGTGATTTGCGCTGGGATCTGCTTCTCGATGGGCGGCGCTAAGCTAAGGCAAAATAGAGTTTATCCTGGTTCCGGCTACGCAGCCGTACGTCCAGCAGGGTGTGCTTGCGCACTGTATTAGATTGCACCGGTGGTGCCTATAGAGGGGAGCTACAAGCAAGGCGGGAGAGGAGGAAATCCCCCCAAGTCCCTACTAAGGTGATTGAGGCAAGTGCCAATATCTGGAACAGTGTGGTGTGCTGTATGCCGGGGAATGTGAGTCGTCGTCCTCCCCGCGCAGGGGGCTTTGCCTCTCCCTTTTATAGGCCAAGGGAGGGCAGTTACATTGATGGCAGTCGGCACAGTGGATGCGTACTAATAGGTATGGCGTCAGCGGTCTTGTCCTGCACGTCATGGTTCCTGGCGCGAGTTGGCGCCCTCTGGCTTCCGCGGGCGGCGCGGCGGTCACTGTGACCTGTCCTACTTTGAATTCGACGGGCTGCCCAGAATCGAGGGCCTGACCGCCAAGGGAAGGACCAGAGTTGGTGGTGCGGGACTGTGGTGCGTCACCGGCCTGTCCACACAGTGCTGCGCAGCTTGTCGCATAGCGTCGGGGATGGCGGTACAGCGCTCGGGAAGGTGGTGCAGCGCCCGGGAAGGCGGTGCAGTGCCCGGGATGGCCGTGCTGCGCCGGAGTTGGTGGAGGAGACGCGGCGCACGCCGCCCGTACGGCGGCGCCGGTCGAGGCGTACGCCCGCATGTCACCCGTACACCTTTCGAGGGTGCCCCCATGCCCTTTCGAGGGTTTCGCCTCAGGGGGAGGACGGGAGCAGGTAGCACAGCGCCGCGGAGTGACGCCGGCCTGTCCACACAGGGCTGCGCGGCGTCCGCACAGGGCCAGGCATGGCTGCACAGTGGTGGGTTAGGCCGCACTGTGGCGGTGTCAGACGCCCTGGCTGTGTCTGTCGCGCGGTGTGGGGGAAGATTCACCCTTGACTTCGGTGTCCCACTGTGGGGCTGGGCATTAAATGCCGCTGCCGGGCGGAATGGAGACGGCTGCCCGCTCGAGGGGGGCCGAACCCCTCGAGCGAGGCGGAAACCTTCTCGAGGGACCGGAGCCCCCGAGCGAGGCGGGATCCTGCTCGAGGGACCGAAGCCCCCGAGCGGGGCGGAAACCTGCTCGAGGGACTGGGGCCCTCGAGCGAGGCGGGAATTCGCTCGAGGGACCGGAGCCCTCGAGCGAGACGGAAATCTGCCTGAGGAGCCGGAGCCCTCGAGCGAGGCGATCAAGCAGGCCTTCTCGGCGCGGCTGCCGCCGGGCCGTAGCAGGCAGTGGGCCCGTGATGTCCCGTGACCAGGGCTCGAGGAACGGTCCTTGGGCGGATTGCGTTTAACGAGGGGGTTACCCCCTTAGTTAGGGGACCCCTAATGACCGTCCCCCACAATGGGCATCTCGCGGTCCCGACTGCACCCATCGCCGACTCCTTTCCACAGGGTCATCCCCGGGAAAGATGCACTCCCGATAGGGCAGATCGATCTGCCCGTCACGTTCGGGACGTCGCGGAACTTCCGCACAGAATCCCTCACCTTCGAAGTGGTGGGGTTCTCGGGGACGTACCACACCATCCTTGGGAGGCCAGCCTACGCAAAGTTTATGGCCGTGCCCAACTACATGTATCTCAAGTTGAAGATCCCCGGTCCGACAGGGGTCATCACAGAGGGCACTACGTTTTAGTACGCATATGAATGTGACACTGGGTGCTTTCAATTCGCTGAAATGCTCATCCGGTCCGAGAAGCTCCACGCCGAGCCTCCCTCCGAGGACCAAGATATTCCCGAGTCATCCAAGCGAGCGGCCTGCTCTTTCGAGCCTGCCAAGGATGTCAAGGATGTGGCTGTCACCGATGATGGCCGCATGCTCCGTATCGGGACGGCGCTCGATCCTAAATAGGAAAGCGCGCTCGTCGACTTCCTCAAAGTGAACCTCGACGTGTTCGCATGGAAACCCTCCGACATGAAGGGGATCCCGAGAGAGGTTGCCGAGCACAAACTGAACATCAAGCCGGGATCGAAACCGGTCAAGCAGCGCCTGCGCCGCTTCAACGATGACAAGTGCAAGGCCATAGGTGAGGAGATTAAGAAGCTCCTTAGTGCAGAGTTCATCCAAGAAGTTTTCCACCCCGAGTGGCTAGCTAACCCTGTACTTGTAAAGAAGAAGAATAAGAAATGGAGGATGTGTGTTGACTACACGAGCCTTAACAAGGCATGTCCCAAGGATCCATTTCCTTTGCCTCGCATAGATCAGGTAGTCGACTCAACGGCAGGGTGCGAAACCCTCTGTTTTCTCGATGCATACTCCGGGTACCACCAGATCGCGATGTGCATAGCGGACCAACTCGCAACATCCTTCATTACTCCCTTCGGCGCTTATTGTAACAATACAATGTCGTTCGGGCTCAAGAATGTGGGTGCTACGTTTCAAAGATGCATGCGACACGTTTTCGGCGACCTCATAGGACGAATAACCGAGGCTTACGTCAATGACATCGTGGTCAAGTCAAAGAAGACGGGCGATCTGATCCCCGATCTTACAGAAGTGTTCGCGAAACTGAGGGAACACGAGGTGAAGCTAAACCCCCGAGAAATGCGTTTTTGGGGTTCCAAGGGGCCTTGGCTTTGTCGTGTCCGAACGCGCATAGAGGCTAATCCCGAGAAGATCTCAGCCATCACTAACATGGGGCCGATCCAGAACCTGAAGGGCGTACAATGTGTCACAGGCTGCCTCGCAGCTCTCAGTCGGTTCATCACTCGACTCGGAGAGCGCAGCTTACCACTGTACCGCCTGATGAAGAAGTCCGACCACTTTGCGTGGACACCCGAGGCTCAAGAGGCGCTTGACAAATTCAAGAATCTCCTGAAAAGTGCACCCGTACTCACAGCATCGATGCCAGAAGAACCGATGCTCCTGTACGTGGCGGCAACAACGCAGGTCATGAGTGCTGCACTGGTCGTGGAACGAGATGAGCCTGGGAAATCACTCAAGGTGCAGCGGCCCGTTTATTTCGTAAGTGAGGTTCTCTCCGACTCGAAGACGCGCTACTCTCAGATTCAGAAGCTCGTGTACGCTGTCTTGATCACCAAACGCAAGCTTCGGTATTACTTCGACTCGCACCCCATCACGGTGGTGTCCAAGTACCCCCTCGGAGAGGTGATCCAGAATCCTGAGGCCGAGGGGAGGATAGCTAAGTGGGCCCTTGAGTTGATGGGACAGCATGTGACATACGCACCGCGTAGTGCCATTAAGTCACAAGTCCTGGTGGATTTTATTACTGAGTGGACAGAGATTCAGACTCCGCCAGCGCCAATCGAGCATGAGACGTGGACAATGTATTTCGACGGCTCCGTCATGAAGGAGGGAGCAGGGGCAGGCCTTGTCTTCATCTCGCCTCTAGGCGTGCGTATGGAGTACATGGTTCGACTGCATTTTCCTGCCTCCAACAACGTGGCCGAGTACGAGGCGCTCGTCAATGGCCTTCGGATCGCGATCGAGCTCGGGATTCGCCGCCTCGAGATCCGTAGGGACTCTGAGCTTGTAGTGGACCATGTTATGAAGGAGAAGAATTGTGTCGACCCCAAGATGGCGGCCTATTGTCGAACTGTGTGTCAACTAGAAGACAAGTTCCATGGGCTCGAGCTTCATCATGTGCTGCGTGATAACAACAAAGTGGCGGACATCCTCGCCAAAGCAGCGTCAAGCCGAAAACCTGTGCTGCACGGTGTATTTGCCAGTGATCAGCACGTACCATCTGTCCGAGTGGATGGGCAGCAACAACCAGAGACAAAGGAGCCGAAACTCATGGAGATTGATCAACCGCAAGAGCCAAACTTAGAAGATCCTGACTGGCGATTTCCGATCCTTGAATGGTTAGTCGAGGGAAAGTTGCCCTCCGACCAGACGGAGGCACGTCGCATCTCGAGGTGAGCCAAATCCTACGTCCTCATTGACGGTGAGCTCCACAAGTGAGGCACAGTAGATATATTCATGCGCTGCATTCAGAGAGACCAGGGCCGGGACTTGCTTCAGGAAATCCATGCCGGCACGTGCGGACACCATGCTGCTGCAAGGACCTTAGTCGGGAAAGCATTCCGACAAGGATTCTATTGGCCCACGGCGCTTGCAGATGCCAAGGACATCGTGCGACGTTGTGCGGGTTGTCTGTTCTACGCTCGACAGACTCATCTCCCGGTGCAAGCACTTCAGAACATCCCCATCACGTGGTCGTTCGCCGTATGGGGGCTGGACATAGTCGGACCATTCAAGCAAGCGCCCGGGGGCTTCACGCACCTGCTCGTGGCTGTCGATAAGTTTTCAAAATGGATTGAGGCACGACCCGTGGTCAAGATCCGCTCCGAAGAGGCCGTGGCATTCTTTACCGACATCATCTACCGCTTCGGGATCCCGAACTCCGTCATCACAGACAACGGCTCACAGTTCACGGGAAAGAAGTTCCTCAGGTTCTGCGATGACAACAACATCCGCGTGGACTGGGCTGCTGTTGCGCACCTAAGGACCAACGGGCAGGCTGAGAGGGCTAACGGCATGATCCTACAAGGATTGAAGCCCCGGATCTTCAGACGACTCGAGAAGTTCCGAGCAAGATGGGTCGCTGAGTTGCCACCCGTTCTATGGAGTCTGCGCACCACACCAAGTCGATCCACCGGCTCCACACCATTCTTCATGGTGCATGGGTCGGAAGCAGTCCTCCCGACGGACATTGACTATGGCAGCCCAAGGGTCCGAGCGTAAACTGAAGAGGGAAACCAAGTTGCACTCGAGGATGTGATCGACCAGCTCGATGAAGCACGCGACGTGGCGCTCCTACACTCTGCTCGGTACCAGCAAGCCCTACGGTGCTACCACGAGCGCAACATCCATGACCGCCAGTTCCAAGTCGGAGATCTAGTACTCCGTCAGGTCATGAGCAACGAAGACCAGCACAAGCTCGCGCCCCCATGGGAGGGGCCGTACATCGTCGACCAGGTGCTCCGACCAGGAACATTCAAGCTCCGACACAATGACGGAACGATTATCGCCAACGCGTGGAACATAAAACATCTACGGTGTTTTTACTCTTGAGTAACATTCCTTGTTTCAGCTTATGATCAATGAATAATGCAATGTGCCTTTGTTCTCGTTTCATAAGTTCTCGATCTCCCTATGTTGGCATTTTTTATGTATGTTTCAACGCTATCTAAAGGCTGAGTGGCAAGTGTCCTTGCGCCCATGCAAAAACACTTGCCACTAGGGAGCTACCCGGGGCACGATGCCCCCCTTTCTTTTTTCTGTTTTCAAAACAAAAACTCTTCGACAACTTTGTCGTGACCAATCGCACGAGCGAGCAGTTCTTTTTGGTGGAACACCTTTATCTCGCGAAAGGAAAGGATGTCGATCTGTGAGCGTTTCAATGTTGTTGCTTGTCCGAGCTTCTTAGCACTTACGCCCCTGCGGTTACGGTGCGAAGACTTGCGAGCTCAGCTTGGACCCGCAGGTCGACATCCAACTACTTTCAAAAAGTATTCGGGTAACCACTTGGGCTCCGGCTCAAAACGTTTTTTACGAAAAACACGCGAGTCATTTCCTGAATGTCCCTAAGTACTCGGGGGCTGTGAACGCGTGGTGTCACTTCGCGACTCAGGTCGAGCTTTCTGACTCTTACGCCCCCGCGCCTCCTGAGAAAAGTTCGATCGGCCTGAGTGTCTAAGTACTACTATGTTGTTCTACAGTCGTTCGTGAGTACTCGGGGAATGCTTCAGCAGGTGACGGTTTCAAAACAAAATGAAAAGTTGTTCAGTATGGCACGCATACAAGTTTTGTTTGATTGTTATACAACTTGATACATCTAATGGGAAGGCCCAGAGCTGTCTTTCGGTGTGTCTCTTGGGATCAGGTCCAGGTCCTTCATCGCTGTGTCGGCCATGGCTCAGGCAATGGTGGCGCAATCCTCCTCGATCTTGTCAAGCTCCTCGTTCGAGTAGCCGGGGGCCCAACCACCACTCAGAACCTGAAGATCCAGCCCATGATAATGAGAGTAGAACATGGAGAGGACCCGGTGCACCACCTGCCGAGAGGTCGACAGCTCTTTCTCCTTGACGACGCCCGAGAGAAGGTTGATCCGATCGCCGAGCACCTGGGGAGGCATTTTCACGAGCGGAGTACCGACTTCTATCAAAATCTTGTCAATATGTCGGCCGAGCTTGGCACGGTCTAGGATGTCCTTTTTGCGCGCCTCCTCCGTCTCATGCTGAGCCTTCCGAGAGTCCTCGAGTTCAGCTCTGACCTCTGGAGACAGGGAACGAGTTGGGGTTGAGCCACGAGGAGCACAATCATAAGAGAGAAGGGGTCGAGATAAGAAGAGCGTACTCGAGAGCTGGTCCGCCAAGTTCTTGGCCGTCTCAGACATCTCGTGGATCTTGAGTTCGGCGGCGATGACCTCTTGAGCCTTCTCCGCTAGCTTGACAGCCTGCGCAGCACGAGCTGTGCGGAGCCCTGTCGAAGCCGAAGAGCAAGGCGGCATCAACAACGGCAAACACAGAAAAAGAAATACCACGAAAGTTGCGAGCGCAAGGCTCACCCTGAAGCTCTCGCGCCAGCTTGCTGTTCTCTTCGCGAAGCCAGGCCCCCTCGTCGGTGGCCTCCTGCAGCTTGGTGGAGAGGTTGCAGACCTGATTGTTCGCCGTCTTCAGGTCTACCTCAGCATGCGTCAGGTCTTGCTGCAGGTCCGCCACCTTCCTCTCGAGCATCATCTTCTCCTCGGCAACCGCCTGGGACGCACCCTGGGCAGCAGTGGCGGCAGCAGTTGCGGACCGAGCTGTCTTAGCAGCAGTAGCGGCAGCGGTTTGTAGCTCCGCAACCGTGGTTTCTGCCTGGACGAGCTTGGCCTCAAGGGTTGTCTTCTCCGACACGGCGGCATCCGCAGCAGACTGCGCGGCCACTGCTCGGTCCTCTGATGACTTCACCGCAGCCTCAAGAGCGGTCCTCGTCGATGCCTCGCCTGCCACCGCTCCGACAGCCGCCATTCGGGTGGCAACCAGCTGCATCTCCAGCTGGGCCATCTCGGCCTGGAGCTCTTCAGTGGTGTGCGTCTTCTTAGCGCTGCAGCTAGCGAGCAACTGGACCGAGAAGAAGATCAATTGCAAAAAACAACCCAGAAGTGATAATACTAAGTCGGGATTGAGCTCAACCAACTCACCGACGAGGCTGGAATGACAAGCTCGTTGATCGCCTACTCCGCCCACCATAGGCCCCACTCGAGGCGGTGACGGGCTGTGGCCTCCTCGTCCTCGTCATCGCACGTCTCGGCTTCGTGGGCTCCAGTCCATGAGGCGCGCCCAAGGCCGAGGCTATGCCCTTCCCCCTCGGTGGTCGAGAAGAAGCGGGCTCCAGAGTTTTCTCAGACCTCTCGGACGGTGATCCGGGAAGCATTGCCCACCACGTCCTCGAGGGAAGCGGCCGCCTGCGCATCAGGAAGCGGCGCGTCTGCGATCACGACCACCTCTGCATCATCGGCGGCGGGCTAGCGTGATGGCTCCGGCGGCACGACGGGGTCCGGCCCCACTGCTGCTGTCTGGGCCCTGGACTCCTCAGGGCTCGCCACGGTCTCCTCAACCGCCACAACGACCTCCGGGGCGGGCGGGATGGGCGCCTCGGCCGGTAGCTCCTCCGGTGCCAACAGGCACCGTTCCAGCTCAGCTGCATAAGCGGCTGCATCACCACCTGGGAGGTTTGGCCTCCCCGACTCGGAGGCCTCCAGGAGCTGCGCGGATGACGAGGGAGCCGCCACCTCCTCGGTCTCGCCGCCACCAGCGCCTGACGATGGGGGCGCGCCCGCCTTTGGAGTCGCATGTGTGTCGACACCTTGGACAATGATAAGCGCCGTCGGGGGCTCGATTTGCTCGGGGGCTACTTGCCCCCCCAACCATGTCTCCATCCCCGGACGAGGGAGGAGGCGCTGCAGTCTCGCGGGTCTCGGCCGCCACGGCGACCCGCTCCTCGACTAGCGTTGTCTCCGGTGCGGGAGGAGGAGTTGATGAGTGAGGAACAGACGAGGCCGTGCACGTGCTCAGGGCCGCGCGCTTACGCGGGGCAAGGCTAAGTGCGCTGATGTTGGAATGACTAACACGAGAAGAGCGAGTCAAGAAAAGCAAGCAAAAACTCAAGAACAAGATAGCGCGAAACGGCACTTACGTAGAGAAAGTGATGCGGGCCTACTTGACAGGTCTGGAGGCTGCGCTCGACGACTCGGGGGCTGATCTCTTACAGCCCGTCACAATGGGGGGTGGACTCCGACTATCACCCTGGGTAAGGGGAACCTGCACGGGCGGGGCCCCGCCGCCGCGGATGACCAGTGACTGGAGATGCCGCGGGGGTACATCCGCATTCTCCCCACGCGGCTCGGTCGAAACGGGCGCCGGTGACGCCGATCTTGCCTTGGGGGGCGACCGCCTCCTCAGAGAACACGATTTCCGCCGCGACGTGTCGCCGGAAGGATGGCGGGCGGAAGAATCGCGGTCCTCCGGCCGCCTGGACGAGTCATCTCGCCGCGGAGACCTCCTCCTCTCCCTCTGCTGCTCCTGGCCACCAGGGCCCGACCGGGAGCGAGTCACTCTCCGATCCTCTTGGTCCGGGCGCGGGGACGGGCACGAACCAGAGCTCGTTCCCTGTTCGTGGGCAGCAGGCTCCGGCCGCTGCCTCGAGCTGGACCCCACGACCTACCGCTGGGGAGGAGGCGACGGAGACGACAGCGCACTCCAGTCAACGCTGGCACCACCGTCATCACCGGACCAGGGCGGCAACGACGAAGGGTCCTCGTCTGAGGAGACGGTGCCCTCCTTCATCTTCCTACGCTTGGCGCGGCAGTCGTTCCGCTTGCGCTTTGCAATCTCCTTATCCTTGTGCTGGGCCTTGCAGTCGGCCCTCCTCTTGTCCACGGCGGCCTGGGCGCGATTCGGCATCGCATCATGAGGAAGAGGCAGTTTCGCGGGGAAAGGGGCCATAGGCCTCAACTAAAGGCAAGAGATAAAACGAGAATCAACACAAAGAACGCAAGATAGTCGGAACACCGGTCGGAAAGAAGAAGAACTTACGTATTTTTTGGTCCCCTCTCGGGGGAGCATGGGTAGAAGTCGGGGCGGCGGCCATGAATAGGTGGCCTTCCTGATTGCCAGCCCCACACGGCGCTGGACCTCGTCCAACGAGGGGAGCCGGGGCGCCGACACAGTCCCATCGAAGGGAGCCTTGTCCGGCGTCATCTGGCAGATGCGCAGACGACGTCGCTGGAGCGGAATGATCCCCAGCGCGTGATACTAGCCGATGACGGCCGCCAAGTCAACCCCGGCATCGCGCAGCTTGGACAGCACCACCCAGCAGTCCCTGAGCAGCCTCTCCTGCTCCGCCTCCGGGGCCTGTAGTTCTAGTTTGCCAACGCCTCGGCGATTGAGGCGCCGGTATACTTCGGCAGTGGATGGTCGGGGTCGTCCTTGAGGTAGAACCACCCTTTGTGCCAGCCGCTGTTGGAGCTCGTCAGCGTGCCGGAGATGTACTCGTCGCTCCTCTTCGTCTTCATCCGAAGATTGGCGCACACGATTGTGGCCGGGAGCGACCTGTCCTTCAGGCACACGAACTTGAAGAAGTACCGGAAGAGGTGCCAGTGAGCGCCCACTCCCAGGTACCCCTCGCACAGCGCCTCGAACGCCGTCATCTGTTGGATGTTGTTCGGGTTGAGGTGGTGGAGCTGCAGCCGGTACTCCGCGAGGACGGCGCGGATGAATCGACCGGCAGGTACAGAGAAGCCCCGCTCGTGAAACGTCACGAACGAGATGATGTAGTCGGGCGGTGGGTGCGGAATCGACTCATCGCCCGGGACCTTCCACTCCTCGGCGGCGGTGAGGACCGGCAGCTGGCTGGCGGCGACGAGTCGCTGAAGAATCGAGCGAGAAACGTTGGAGCGCGTCCAGTTCGACATGGCGTTGTCAAGATCGGGGGCGCGAAGCGGATACGAGAAGCGGCGGCGGCGGCGCAAGGGATAAGAGCGGAAGAGCAAGCGGTGCTGGCGAAGGCAAGGAATCGGGGGAGAAAAGTACGGAGCTCAACCGGTGCGCGGTTTATAAGGGGCAAACGTGGACGCCGGCATTAAATACTGGCCCCACCAAGCCGTGAAATCACCTGCTCGGTGGGCACGCCCGCGCGACGGTTCGATACCGGGTGGGCCCACAAGTCTGTACCAGCAGTGTGCCGTCTCCCCCAACCGTCACAATCGCCACGTCAGCCACGACCAACATGACAAACGCAACTACCAATACGGCAGCAACCGCCACGACTGGAATTTGCAAAGCAACGGCAACATTTCAAGATTCAAAACCCCATAAACGAGTCTACAACTCCTTCATGGGCTTGGGGGCTACATCCGGCGGATGCGCTCGCGCGCACCCGCCGAGTAAAACAAAGAACAAAAACCACAATGCTTCCCCGACGTTGAGCCTGCGATCGAGTCCTTCACTCCCACCACAGGCTCGGGGGCTACTGACGAGGGCCTGGATTAGGGCCCCCTAAGCAACAAGATGATCAACCTGAAAATGGAGTCCTCTGACACCATCGACAATGTGAAGGCTAAGATCCAGGACAGGGAGGGATGCAGATCTTCGTCAAGATCCTCACTGGCAAGACTTCCCCACTTCCGAGTATTTTCCGCCTCGCACGAGTACTCTCCGCCTCGCACGAGTACGCCTCATCCCCGAGTACGCTCCGCCTCGCCTCCGACTACCCGCTCGCACGAGTAACCTCCGTCTCCGACTAAGGCGGGGTCCACACGGGGGAGTCGGAGTGTGGGACTGGGGCCCCACACAAACGTGGCGCTGCCCCAGCCTCCCAAGCTTCTTCGCAACGACACGCGTGACGCCGGTTTCCACGTCATGCAAAGACCGCAGCTGGCACGACAGGAGGACGGCTGGGTCTGACAAGGGCCGTAATAGCGCACAGTGCACCCCCACGACCTCCGACATACCGTCACATCCAACGCCAGCTGCACGCCACCCCGTCAGAGCGTGCACTCGATTACCACCTACAGGCACTTAGGCCATAACGTGACGGTCCTAAGACGCACTCAAGGAGGCTGAGTCATCACGTGAACTACTCGGAGGAGATGCCAAGTGCCCGGAATAAACAGTGGCAACGACACACGCGGCAGCCTTCGGTGATACTACAGCTCAGCGCCCTCCCACGCCGCCTGACAGACATCAATGATGGAAAAGACTTCACAACGCTGTAGCACGGTAGCCTATTTTCGTTTTCCCTCTTTGCCTCTCGCCCTTATGTCTATAAAAGGGGGAGGGGTGCAACCAACGTAGAGGCTGACCGATCACCGAGTTTGTAACCCCTACTACAGACATTCCCGGCATAGGAACATGAGTACACGGAACTGGACGTAGGGTATTACTCCTCGGAGGCCCGAACTAGTATAAAACCCTTGTGTCTCCCATGTCAAACATCCGGATCCGACACACGATTCGATACAAATCTACTGCCGGCGGTTGAGAACCCCGACACCGAGCAACTGTTTTTGCTCGTTTTGTTAACGAGCTGGCTCGAGCCAGCTCGCAAGCTGCTCGCGAGCCAAACGAGCTAGAATGTTCTAATTTCAACATAGAAAACCGAGCTATCAAAGTTGAGCCGAGCCATTGAAACTATGCTAAACCTTTCTAAGTGCTCTATGTGTGACTAATTTTATCATTTAAAACTTTATGATTATTATTTTAAAATTGTTACATATACTCAGATGTTAATTTTAAATTTACATACAGCTCGCAAGCCTAACGAGCTGACTCGAGCTACTAACGAGCCAAACCGAACCAATCTTTTTGCTTGTTTTGTTAACAAGCCAAGCCGAGTTGGCTCGTTACCTTAACGAGCCAGACCAAGCTGAGCCGAGCCTTAACGAGCCAGACCAAGCCGAGCCGAGCCGAGCCGAGCTGGCTCGGCGTCCAGCCCTACACATTTGCACCCCGAGTTAGTTACTGGAACAATAGTACCCGAATGGTTTTGACGCAGATTCGGTCATATGTAACATTGTCAGCATAGAGAATCAGGCGAGTCAAAAAAAAAAAACCGAATCAGGGAAGTGCCTCACAGGATAAAAGCGATCTAACTTTGTTTACGTTTATGGAGGGAATGAGTGCTGCAAAACTGGTAAATGTCCTAGTTGCGGTGGCTTGAAACTTTAAGTAGCCTGTGTTCTATTATTATAATACAAGAATAATATGAAGCCTCATTCCACATAGCGGCACAAACACCCTGTTCGTTTGGCTTATCAGCCACCAGCCAGCAGTACTATTCTCTCAGAACAAATCAGCCACCAGCTACCAGCCAGCGGTACTTCTCTGTCAGAACAAATCAGCGTCAGCCATCAGCCACCAGCCAGCCGAACAGGGCAAAAATGTCAGCACGTCCCTAATCTGTGAAAATAAATCATATATGTGAGAGTCAAGATTAAAATAACTGAGAAGGGCAACATTAAAAAGCCTTTGAGCGCTCATGTTTGCAATATCAAATCTGTGAGGGAAAATATTCGGTGGAAACCACCAACTCGGTGGAAATGTGAAAACCATCTTAAAAATAATACTTACAAATTTTCAAAAAAAAACTAAAACAATGCACATTCATTGTGCATCTATAGATTTACTTTGTTGCAAAAGTTGAAATGCAAACTCAATGTAGAAAAATTCATACAAAAATAACAAATTTCGAGTGCAAGTGCACTACAAGACAAAATTTCTGGGCATGTGTATTCCAATGCATATGCACTTGAATTTTGTCATTTTCATATGATTTTTTATATAATGGGTTTGCATCTTAACTTTTGCAGCAAAGTACATATATGAATAAATTATAAATGTGCATAATTTCAATTCTTTTGAAAATCTGTAAGTATGAGTTTTAAGATGGTTTTCTCGCCGAATATTTTCAAAAGTTGTGAAACCGTCACTTCGAGTGTGAAAACTATAAGCCATATGTTTCAAGTGGCAATAGCACAAATTTAGTGTGAGACCAGAGGGGCTTGTGCCCCCTCTGCCACCCCTCTGAGTTTGTTATTTCTTAAGAAACAAAAGTACCTAAATGCTTTGACGTGAATTCGATTAGAGGTAGCATTGCCAACATAGAGAATCGGAGCAGTACAAATGTACAATGATTGCTGCCAATTGATTAGTGTCTTAATTGCATCAACTTCAAATTTGGGGTAGTGCTCTGTAGCATGTCCTGATTTTGTAGTGCAAGTATCATATGATGCATGATGCCACACTCGCCGCACAAAATGTCTCCACACTCAGTGGCGGAGCCAGGGGGGGCTGGCAGGGGCCATGGGCCCCCCATGCTCAATGCTACCACTAGATTAGACATAGAATTTGCACATTTAGTTAATTAAATTATGCACTTTTCAATGAACTTATGGACTAGTATTAGATTTTAGCACAAATATGAGTAGCTCTGAAATGGATGAATAATTTTACAATATATGAGTCGATGAATTTCTATATTGAAGTTTATTATGCAAAGTACATATAAATACTCTCCTCCCCCCTAATATCAAATCTTGGCTCCGCCACTGTCCACACTCATGATTTGTAATTTCTTATTGAACAATTAAATCGGGGCAGTGGAATGATTGCTGCAAAACTGATAAACGTTCTAGTTGCAATGACTTCAAATTTTAGGCAGTGCTCTGTAGCACGTGTTAATATTATAGTGCAAGCATAATAGGATGTCTAATGCCACACTCGCGGCACAAAATGTCTCCACACTCATGATCTGTGAGGTCCGACTCCCTAAGCGGCACAAATTGCTCGGCAACGAAGTTTGGCTTTGCCGCGGATGGTGGCGTGAGCCGTCTTGCTGCCATGGTGACAATTCCGTCATCCTATCTTTACTTCTTATAGAGCAATTCAATGTGTTAGACAAGCAGAAGCATTGGCGAAGGCAAGATTGAACTCATTTCTTCCTTCTCTCCATTTTCACCCCTTCTTCCTTATTTTTTTCTTCTTTTACTAGTAAAGTGCACGTGCGACACGCACGTGTTTTGAAAAATATAGTTAGTAACAAACCAAAAACTTATATTTTTAAGTAAAGAAGATATACACCTGAAAATGATGGTGTTTTGAAACAAAATAAAAAAACATTTTTTATTCAGTAACTAAGAATGTAAATATTAAAACTCTTCAAATACCAAAAAAGTAACACAAGTCAAAATTTGAAATGCTGTGCTGTCAGAATTCAATGGCACCATTAGATCAAAAGGGTAAGAACACAATATATAATTATGGTGTGCGAACACAGAATCTGCGTATAAGCAAAATTGCATTTCCAAAATAGAAGAATAATAAGCACGTGCATAGTGGAAACCTACAATCCTACTGTAGTGCGTTTAAGTTCACCACTGAAGTATGTTAAGCAATAAAACAAAGAGACCACAAACGCTATGTCAACTATTTGCTCTTTGTGACGTTATAATGCGGACGACAGGATTCGATAGTACTGATGCATACAAACAGAACAAGCCATGCATTGGAAGGGAGAGGAGAGACATACCCCGACCTCAACAACATCAAGATAGCGGTGGAGCATGGTGAGACACGGCTCCTGCTCTTGAGCACCGTCTTCTCCAAATCATGACCTACTGTCTGCCATGATTTGCAAATGGAATGGTGATCAATCAAATAATAATTTCAGTTCTAAGATAGACTCTATAAATTTTAAATCACAACGCATACTAAAACAACCATTAAAATATATTTGGAATGATAAAACCATGCTGTATTTTTCACCATACATGCTAATCTACAACATATGGCAAAATCTAGAATTTTTATCCATCATGATATAGTAATTTACAGTACATGATGCATGAATCTCCTCTTGGCAATGAAGTTCTTGATGAAGCATCCTCCTGGCAATGAAGTGGAAAGTTGGGCACGATGAAAGATACTTTGCGCTTGGGAGTATGAAATCCCGAAATTGTGTGCTTTTGCTGTGGTGACGTGGCATGGAGGGAAAGTAAGGGAGATATTCAGCGATCACACACCTCGAATGCGCGCCTCTCAATGCCCGCCCACAAGCATTGGATCACATGCCACCTCTTGACCGCCGAGTAGATTGGCCGGCCGTCCAACCGCCTGATGTAGAACTCCTGCCGCCCAGCCAAGCAACAGGTTTAGCTTCAGGTAAACCACAATGACCTGAATGAAATGTAATGAATTTAACATCCGTGTAGGATGACACTTTGTGAATTCAATTGACAGCAACATGTCGGTTAGTTTTACAGGATAGGCTCATTATGATGTCCAAGGGATACAATTGAGGCAGAACAGTGTGTAAACAATGTAAATAGGACTAATAAGGGGCTGCTTGGTTGCCGCTGCCGCACGCCACGAGCAACTTGTGGCGGCCACAACCTGTGGCGGTGGATTCGTCCGCCACACTCAGGTCACTGTGCTGTAGCGAGTGTGTGTGTGTGGCGGGCAGATTGTAGCTGCCAACCAAACATCCTCTAAGCTACCACTCCCTTCCCTCCATTTTGTTCGACCAGACAAGTCCCAGAAAAATTCAGTAAAAGGAATTTTCAAGAAGAGGATGGAGATGATGGAGAATTCGGTAGTAGGGGACCTTAAAAATATATGTCATGACGGATCAAGAAACAAATGGCTAGAAGGCTCACCATGCTGCGTGTGATCGCCGTCCATGTCGAACGTGCCATGGTCCAAAGTCCGTCAAGGTGCAGACAATAACGTGGAAGAGCAGCTTGGGACGATCGCGGCAGCTCACGGTGACCTCGGACGTAGTGGCTCGTGGGCTCTTCCGCCTGGTCGGCGCAGCTCCCGCCTCCCGGCCTCCCCATCCTCGTTGAGAAGCTAAGTGAAGCCGCCGGTCCATGTTGATGGCCGTGGCGCCAGCGAAGACCATCCTGGCACCGCGCGCGCCACCGGGGAGAACGTGCCCGAGCCTAGACTCGACCTGCCTGACACGCGTCGAGTCGTCGATCGGTGTGCCCGTATCCTCGTCACACACAAACTCGAGCACGGCGACGCAGCCGCCGTGCGTCCACAACCTGGCATCGATGATATCTCAACAGAGGTCGTGAAAACCTCCGAGAGGAGCCCCGAGCGCGATCGGTGCCGACGAGCTCGAGCAGGGTGCGCTCCCCCACAGTCGCGCGCAGTGCGTCAGCGGAGAGCGAGGACTTGAGGAACGCCAGCGGAACGTCGGCGTCGACGACCAAGTCTCGCGGCGTCGGTACGTGGAAGACATTCATGAACCACCAATCATCGTCGTCCACCGCCTCTAGCAGCACGCCGTGTTTGCGCGCGATACGCACCTGCACCAACGTCGTCGTCGCGCACACCCAAAAGGACGCAAGAACAAGAACTGGAGGAAAAGAAAGGAAATCCACCTCCCCTTACCTCGGGGTGTTTTTCATGTGGTGAGCCGCAAGAGCTACATATATATTTTTTGGAAAGAAATAAGAGGCCGACCGTTGTCCTGATTTTTTGGAAAGAAATAAGCGGCCGCCTCCGCAAAAACGGAGACAAACAAGCAGATGAAAGGAAAGGACGCGTCATGATTTTTGGAAAGAAATAACCAACCCCGGCCCTTAACAAAGCCAGCGTGATTGTTTTATTCGAAAGAAATAACCAGCCGCCTAGATTTTTGGAAAAGGAATTGGCGCCCCCCTTTAAAAAGCCAGCGTGATTGTTTGTTTGGAAAGAAACCGCCATAGGCCTATCTTTTTGGAAAGAATTAAGTGCCTCCTAAATTCTGATTTTGGAAAGAAATAGTGGGTACCGCGGGTGGGTAACTCTGCATCAGGTGAGAAAAAACGCCTCAAACACAAAAAGTATTTTCTAAACGTCAAAAACGTTCCTAACCCTCCACCTTTGGTAGTCAATTTTCTCAAAAAAGTGGGCCTAAGCCTGACAAGCGGGACCTCCTGTGAGAGGTATGTGGGTAGATTTTCTGGTGAGAGTTGTTTACAAAAGAACTCGTTCTTTATAGTATAGATGTATTAAATCTTGATCAGCTGCTTGTGAGAAACATATATGATTCTTTACTTCTTTGTATGTGTGGTGTCTTGTCTGCTTAGTCTCTAGGTTTTTTTAAAGGTACTCTCTTATTTTAGGGGGGGGGGCGGGGATGAAGATCATTTGTTTAGTCGAAAAGGAAATTGGTCTCATAGCACCGAAGGATCACGAGTTATGTAAAATACTATTGAAAGATTCTTTGAAACGTTACCGTGAATTAGCATTCCGTCAGATTTGAGCAGCAACTCTGTTATCTCGGACAAAAATACCCCCAATTGAAGTCATTGGACACTTCTTTTCTCGCTCCGGATGCTGGACCGCATCCTCTTCTCCGGTGTCGGCGATAGAACGAGCAGGCACAAGGCCGCGGCTCCTCCTCTCCCCAAGGTCGCGCCTACCTCCGCCGTTCCTCCTCGCAGTTGCGCCGCCCACCATCTACCTCCGCCTCACTGCCGCACCCACCTCCCGGCGGCCCCGTGCCGCTTGTGTGCCTCCGCCCTCCCCCGTGGAGCTCACACAGAAGGGAGGCGCGGGTCATGGTGCTGCCAGCAGCGAAGAATGAAAAGCGTGGCTCCCTCCGCCATCGCTCCGTTCGCCACCCTCCACCGAGTTCTGTGCGCGCCGCCGCCCACGGGATCGAAGCACCGCCACATCTCCTGACGTGCTGGCCGCGGGATGGGCATGGCCCCGCTCGAATCGAGGGTCGCGGGATGGGCATGGCCCGCGCCGAATCGAGGCGCTACCGCACCAAGTTGCCACGCCAAGAGCAGCTGCACCGGCGCCGGGGAAGAGGCTGAGGGAGCGGGCGCAACCATGCAGCACGGCCGCGGCGGTAATGGCGGCGGCACGGAGCGTGGACGAGGTCATGAAGGCGCTCACGCGACACGTCAAGCTGGGGCTTGACCGCTCCCCGCGGCACACGACGGCCCAAGGGCGCGGACGGGGCGGCGCGAGGATTGCGGCTGGGAAGGCTGATTCATTTGAGGATAAGGAACAAAGGGCAAAAATGTCATTACAAGTTCATGTTATATCTGCTAAAGAGGTAAAAACTGAGGTGCTTATGAAGAAAATCTAACGGAATACTAATTCATGGTAACGTTTCAGCCTTTTGATGATATTTTACGGTAACAGAATCTTTTAGTGGTATTTTACAAAACTCGTGATTTTTTTTTGGTACTAGGAGACCAATTTTTCTTAATTTTTTTTAGGATGCACCAATTTTCCCTAGTCGAAATACATGAAGTCTTATCTTGGTCGGCCCAAATCTAGCTAGCTGGCCTTCCCTGCCGGCCTTTATGCGCGCCCCCAATGCAGTTGGGCCGTGCAAGTCCAGCGAGGGCCTAGCTAGAAAGCTTTGGGGCCTTAGTTCGTACCCAAACAAAACTTTCTTGATCGCAACTCGCAATTCCCACGTCCTCTCTTTTCTGGTCCTGCCCGTGGTCCCGAAAATTCCATTCCACTAGTATATTGCCCGTGCTAACGCTACGAGTTTTAATTTACCAGCTCATATGTGTTAGATGCTCTTTACAATCTTCAATATATCCAACCTCCTATTTGTTTTATGAAGAGAATTATTTTTTTTTTAAAAAACACATTATGGCTATTGTTGCATAAATTCCTAGGTATAGAAACCTAATTAGATGGCCATAATATAAAGCAAGATTGGGTACAACTCATTATAGTTTTTCTATATCTAAATAAAATGGCCAAGCATCACACTCCATTACATGTGAACTTAAATTACATACTTAACCAATTAAAGAAATAAATTTTAAACACAATATTTTCCTATGAAAGCAACTCAAGCCATAGGGAGACTGGCTTCCGGCAACGCACATGGCAAATTTTAGATTATGACAATGATAGTCTGCAAAACAATGGCCAAGACATTAGTTCAAATGCTGATATAGCCGGCAGCTCAAACACTGATACAACCAGGTTCGAAATACACAAACAGAATGGAAATTTAGCTTACCAATTGTGCTTGTTCATTGTTTTCTTTGGTTTGCCATTCTCTTGTCATGATTATTTTTCCCTCACGCGTCATGATTATTTTTCATCACAACATGAATTGCCATGAACAGAACTGCAAGACAACATCCAAAACTTTTCAAATAACATGCCATCTGACAATAAGTCGTCAATATATTTTCCTCATGTCTTTTCAGTATATTATTCATTCTAAAGCTACTAACATTAAAATGACAGTTGTGCAAAGATCTGCCCTTCTCCCATTATACAGTTGTGCAAAGACTAATAATATTCTGACATAACTCTGATCACAATTAAAATAAATGCAATGGATCACAGTTCAAGTACTACAAATTATATGTCAAGTCAAAATTTTCAATCCTGACTGATAGTGTACAAAGCATTTTTAACCATGGAATGCATGCATCACTTGTTTTTTGTCCTCTGAAAGTAAAAATGCTTAGCCAGTATATGGTGCTGGTGCACAGAAAAAGAACTCAATTTAAGCAAGTTCACTATCAAAGATAAATTATCCCCAGTTACATTACACATAGATGGTGTTGCTAACAGAGCACCAAAGATGCTTCCCCAGCCTCTTGCAGGGCAACAAGCACCACATGGCTCTAATAAAGACTATGAAATTGCAAATATGTATGCTGAAATAATTGTGAGATAATTCTAAAAGAATAATACAGATTGACAATTTTAAATTAATCCCTAGAGAGTAGAGACATTGAATGCTTTAGACCCGGTAACAAATTAAGCATATCACTATTTCCATCGCTTTCAGAAACAAGGTAAATAACTCTTCTGCAAATAAAAGCTAAGGATGCAAAAGACTACCAAGTTAAAGATGCACAGTTTGCATCCAGATGTAAACAATGGGGGCACAAAATAGGCTGCTAATGGAAAATGAGAAAACTATATTGTTTACATATAAGTAAAAAAAATCTGCAATAGTTCAATCGCATGCGTAAAGATTTTGATATCTTTATAAAGTATTAGAAATCTGAAATCATGAAATGTAATCATGTACTAAATTGGTCTGGGCTCCTCTTAGCTCCATTCAGATTATCTGCACCATCTGAAAATTGGACAAAATAATAGGACCTGACATCAAAGAATTAATTGAAACTGCATCTAAAAGGGAACTGATAAGGAGAAACTAACCTACCATGATCTAATGTCAGCACCTTCAACATTTGCCGGTTACCCCTTCTCCCTGCAATGGTAAAAGAAAGAGAGTGAAGATTGCTCTCTTTTCTCTGGGCTCATCACACTTCATAGTTATAGCAATGGATTGCAGTTCAATAACTACAGAGTTTAAAGGAATGCAGAATGAGAAAAAATATTAAGTTATTTGCTTAACAAAGCATGCATTTGTTTACTGTTGCATCACAATAAGCACAAGCATTCCAAAAGCAATGGAATTTCAAAACAAAGTTACTTGCGTACATGCAAACACAGATGTGTCGGTGCCCTTGACGAGGTAGCATCAGACTAACTAAATCATCCATATTTTTTAACAAATCATTTGTATTTGTCAATCACAAACATGCATACATAGATGTGCAGATGGGGCAGGAAGTTTACTCACTTGCGGCCAACCAGATCCAGCGAATGGACTCAAGATCTGAACGCCAAGGAATTCCTCATGGCCGCAACCAACTGAGTGAATGCAGCGCTGGAACTGGAAGTGGAGCAAAGGTTCACAATTGAACGAGAAGAATTTGATGCAGCAGCCAGCAGATGACATTCTGCAACTACAAATGAGCAAATTACAGTTACAGAGAGCTGTAGGTTGTAGCAAATTACAGAGAGTTGTAGGCTGCTGCCAGATTAATACATTGCCTAAAATATGAATGCGTTTTGTTTTAGGAGGCTTCCATAGTTCCATTGATATGGCAAATCCAGTAGCTAGTCAGTAAGTGCACAACACAATCAATTTACATGCTACGGAACTTCTAGTATCTACTACCTAGTGCTAGTGATAAACAGAGCACAATGTAAATGGGAAAACTAATTCCAAGAAAAATAAAGGATACATAGCTGTTCGCTGTCCATACTCCAGAAATTCAGAAGCAACAAGCAGCCGAGCAGGCATGAAGGGAGTGAGCAAATGAGTGACTACTACTGCCTTACTCAAGATTGGGGGAAGCACCTGGATGCTGTCGTGGACTTGGAGTTGGAGTTGAAGAAGTCGAAGAAAATCTCTGCAACCCACGCCGGTGTGACGCAGAGCACGTGCGTGTGAGTCCCCAACCCCCACGGCGGCCGGCGACCTTCCTATTCCCGACGACCGGCGACTTTCCTGTTCCTCAGCGGCAGCGACATTCCTGTTCCTAGCTAGAGAGCAGGGGACGAATTCACAGGGAGCAGGTGCGGTGGAGGAAGGGACAAGGGAGGCATCGTGGCAGAGGTTGGAGGCGCGATGGAAGCGGCGGCGGCGGTGACGGAAACTGAATGAAACCCTAAACACAGCGAACAGTGTGGAGGAGGAGATGACGGTGGGCGGCGTGCTGGTGTCAGACAGTGGTGGAGGATGAGATAGCGGTGCGGTGGGCCGAGGAGCATCGCCTCACCTGGCAACGGCTGGTACGCTCCGCCGCCGCGCCCCTGGAGGTCCTGCCGCCGCCGGGGACGGGAAGTGCGGTGGGGTGGGGTGGGTAGGGAAGGGAGGGGACGGGACATGCGACGCAGGTGGGAAGGGAAGGGAGGGGCGGACTGTTGGATCGCCCATAACAACCCGTCGCCGCCCGCGTCTCCTCGTCTTCGTCTCGCGCGTCCGTCTCCTCGGATTCCTCACGTGGAGAGGGTTGAGGTTTGATCCGGAGGACCTGAGCCGTTGGATGGTGGGTGAGTGAGAGAAAGTTGATATTTGCAGCAATTTGAGTTTTTGGATCGTGGGTGAGTGAGAGAAAGTGGATGTTTGCTGGTATAATTAGTTGGTGTACTTAATTTGATAATGACTATTGGGGTGATTTGTTTGTGTGGCTTTAGAAAATAATAAATCGGTGCATTTTATAGTGGTAGTGATGCTGTTCTGGAGTGAACGAATCAACACTCCTCAGCTCTCCCGTCACTCGCCGTATGTACGTATCCGTATAGCTCGAGTTGAGCTCTCACGATCAATACAGTATTTTAAGAGGGGGGAGGGGCGCAGAACCCAGCTGTCCCGTGTAATTGTCCGCACGGACACAGGGCCACAGCGCCGGGGCAATGCTTCGTCCCTGTCCAACGCCGGCTTGCGTCCCATGCTGGTCTAGATTCCGAAGTCCAGTCCATTCACCGTCACCAGAGATACAACCGTGGAGTCCACGCGGCTGGAGTGCAACCATAACCGCGAGCTTCCGCTAAGCCATGTGTCATCTCTGTTACTCGGATCTCATGAGAGGTGAGTCAGTTTATGTTCTCTTTTTTTGTCGGAGTCAGTGTTCATGTGTTGGAACAGACAAATGGTAGAAGATGTGTAGGATTGCAGTGACGTGGATGCACACAAGGAAATCGTAGACAGCGATGCTGACGGAACATAAACATGTATGAATTCAAGATCCAATGAACCGAGAACCATTACGGAAACTGTCATGCGATGCGGTCTGGCAGCATGTGCGTTTGTGGGGGCATGATTCGGACCTCTCCCCGTCCCCGGTATCGATAGCATCGCTTGCGTCTGATGATGCTTGATGTGATCGGCTCGGCCGCTAACGAATTTAAGGAGGCGCTGCATGCAGGAAACAATCAAGCTCCCTCCTCCGCTAGCTCATCTTGAGTGACCAAGTTTCTTACAGAAGGCAGCCTCCATCCATGCTGATCGCTGAATGAAATGTTCAGTACAGCAATATAGTAATGCTCCCTGCATGCTCCGTCAACGCCTGACTGTCAGGTATCTGAGTTTAAACTAAAAACAACCAGAAAGAACAACGGCACAATTCCGGCAGGATGCGGCAACAACGGCGGGTCGTCGTCGGCGAAGGAACGAAACCGAGCCCCAGCCCAAGCGCCCAACTTGACACTTGACAGCGCGCAAATCTAGTGGGCCATCTCGGACCTGCAGGCGTACGATGGCACATGCGTGAGGGCACCTAGTTAATACCGCTACTGTACCATCTGCAATCCTCCATCAGCTTTGCAGAGTTCTCTTTTTCTAAGTAACTCGATTTGCAAACAGTTACAAACTGTGCAGCTCATTCATTATCGTTTTGTGCTGTTTCGCTCTCGCAAAGGGGGGTCATCGGACGGATCGAATCGTGGCGCCTGCCGATCCGTTGGATTCCAGATCTGATGGCTACGACGCGTCCCTCCCCGTCATGCAAAGGTTGGGTCAGGCGCACGGGAGCGCCGGGCTCCTCGCTCCGCCTCCGCTTTATAAGCCGTTAGTCGCGAGCCCGTTCCAGCCTAGCTAGCTGCCCGAAACCCGCCAGACCCACACCAGTGTCCTCTGTCCAAGGTTGGGTCTCTCCATTCCCTCTCGAGCTACCACCACCGCGCCGTGAGATAGCGGCAAGAAGCAAAGCAACAGCAGAACGAAGCCATGAAGAGCCCTGCCGTTCCGGCAAAGCGGCGCCACGGCGGCGGCGGGTTCGCGCTCGGGTGCGGCTGCAAGGACGCCAAGAGCGTGTCGGTGTCCGCGTCGCCGTCCGCGACGACGGGGACGTCGACGACGACCACGGTGACGCGACGCAGGAGCGCGGGGGCCAACCCGTGGGCGTCCACGACGACGACGACGGACACCCTGACGACCCTGACGTCCGCCGCGTCGTCGTCGTCACTCTGGGAGGACGCCGTGGCGGAGCTGGGGTACAAGGACGGCGCCTGCACGATGCTGCCGGAGAGCGGCGGCGGCTCCGTCGTCGCCGCCACGCCGAGCTTCTCCGGCCTCCTGCGCGAGCTCAGCGAGCTGGAGCGGAGCGTCGCGTCGTGGGGCGCCGCGGCGCGGAAGGGCCAGCACGGCGGCCACGAGGAGGACAAGCTCATCTCGCCTCCGCCGCCGCCGACACTGCCGCCGCGGAATGAGCACGGCAGCAGGAAAGCCAAGTGCGACGTCGTCAAGGCGGCGGCGGGCGACGTGAGAGCGGCCAAAGAGGCCCGCTTCGGCGACGCGGACGACGACGGCGACGGCGGCGGCGGCGGCGCGGGGCTCGAGGGCAGCGTGGCGGTGGTGAAGCAGTCGGAGGACCCGCTGGGCGACTTCCGGCGGTCGATGCTGCAGATGATCGTGGAGAACGGGATCGTGGCCGGCGAGGACCTGCGCGAGATGCTCCGGCGCTTCCTCACCCTCAACGCGCCGCACCATCACGACGCCATCCTCCGTGCCTTCGCCGAGATCTGGGACGACGTGTTCGTCGCCGCCGCCTCCCTCGACTGCGCGGCCGCCACCCCGCGCCGGTCATCCTCCGCCTCCCGCCGCGAACCGGGCTGCGGCAGGCCGCCCGTGCCCAGGACGCCGCCGCGCCACCGCCGCTCGCCGCAGTCCTGGCGCGTATAAGTATAATGCCTGCATTTCTTCTACCGTATACGTGCATCGTCTTCTTTTTTTTTTACCCTGGCAATGTACGTTATTACTTGGAACCATGACAAAGCTCATTCCGTCCCACAATTTCCCGCGTTATTAAAAAAAAGCATGAAAATGTGGTGGTACTGGTACGTACCTTTTGTTGTGTATTGCACCGGTGAACATGCTAGATAGATCGTGCGATGGATGCTTGTGATGCTAATCATGGCGCGACCTGGTGAAAAGGAAAGGGAAAGGCCGTGAAAAGACGTGGCTTTCTTTGTAGTTTCGGAATCTAGATCGATGGCGACGGTGAACGTGGAGGCCGGCAGGGCCCGTCGCCGCGCTCGCACGCGTGTGCCCGTGCGTGCATGCTGGAGCGCAGGCAGCGGTAGGCGCAAGCGCAAGCAAGCGACGGAGCGAGGCGCGAGCGCTGCGACCGCGCGCGACCCTGCGCCATGATCGGCACGGCAGCGTCGGAGCGCGTCCCTTTCTGCCACCACGGCATTCTTTTCTCCTGTCGTTCGTCCGTCCGATCCCCGCGCTCGGGGCCGGGGGGCCAATCAAAGGATTCCTGGCCGTGCCAAAAACTTGTACTGTGGCCCGACACTGGTCCAGCTCGTGCGGCATGCGTTAGCCACACAGTCACACGCGCGGATCGATCGATCGATCATCCGCTAGGCTTCAAATTGACGTCGCTGCCAAAAAGTACCAACTATTGCGCTCGCGAAATGACGTTGATTACGAGCATAAACATGCCCATCCACTGTACCGCGGATCAAATCCAAATCCAAATCAAATCATCACGCCCTGAGTTGATCTGAAGTTTCCTGCTGCATGCAGTCGCCCACCGCGGGCGATCTGGCGCCGAGCGGGGCGAGCGGAATTGGAATATTGGATGCACCCGACGCAATGATGCATGCATGCTAGCTGCAATGAATGATGCGCGGGCACACGCCTCGTATACAGTCCTGCGGTGTGTATACGGTTGGTATGTATGGGACGTATGCTGCAAGCCTGCAACAGCAAGGAAGGAATCCGGCCCGGGGCAGCCACCAAACATGCCGGCATGTAAGGTGCACTTAATTTCTTCCCGAGGCGGACACGGGCGCTGGCGCCCTTTGTTGTTTCGCGTGGACGCGATCGGGGCACAGACAAATCCCGGCGTACGGGCCACGGGAAGGGACAAGCAGAGGCGCGCGCGCCCTTCTTGGCTCGCAAGCGCTTGTCCTCACCTCCGTCTCCGGCATCCTCCCGACGTCACCGCGCTGTCAGGCGAGGCGATCCACGACGCGTGCGCCGGTCTCTCTGAACTCCCTGATGATGTTCTCCGAGAAATGCTCCCGCGGCGCGAGCAGTGACGACCGTCATCGCAAGTACGGGACACAGGTGGGAAGTGGGGGCGTAGCGTCGCATCGGAATCTGATTCGTTCACGGGGGGCCATGATGTTGTAGGCAACGACAGTTTGCTTCAGTGTTCTTAGGTCAGCTTGGTACTGTAAGTATACTGTAATAAAGATAATAATATATATACATATATGTATTTGCATATACAGCCATAGGACGGTACGTGCATCAAGAGGCTTTGGGGGAGAGCACTTGCAGCCTTTTTGAATCGGAGCAAGTTGATGTTGAACGAACTGGCGACTTGAACACCGCCGGCAAGATGCAGATGCGGCTGTTGCTGCCTGCAGGCCACCAGCGTACGAGAACGTGCCTTGTCTTCGCTTTGCTTGTCAGAGACGAGCGCAAGACCTACGGCCGTGACGACAACTATACGCCACGTTCTTTGTCCTACCTTTGGCTCCGCTTGACAACAGGAGTGACGACGGCTATACACCACATTTGTCTTGCTGATGCCCCGTAGCCCTGTCACCAAGTGCTTATTTACTCGCCTATAGAGTAACTAGTTTGTCCAGTTTGTTAGTGTTTGAGCGCTACTAAACAATACGTAACGGGTTTCTCAAAAAAAAAAACAATACGTAACGGGTAGCACACTAGCCTATCCATGGCAATTGGCAACGCAACGCGGGGGTATCAAACACTCGTAGAGTGAAACTTAGTACACCCTCTGTTCATGTTTACACAAGGAACACATCAACATTCAAATTTTACAATATTTAATTAATAATTTTATTTTATTTTAATTTTTAATGTAAATTCGATATGGTTGGATTTGTAACCAAATGTACTTTCCAATAATTATATATATATATAACCATAAATAATATAACATATTATAAATGAATAGTTAAAGTTTAATTTGGATGATCGTACACCATGTCTACGTAAACAAGAACGAGGGAGTAAGCATGAGAGGAGTCGCTGGATTACTACTTTCTTTTACACTTGACAACAGGTACTTTGATTAGTAGGCAGTGGTCGATCGAGACTGCCCACACATGGTCATCAAAACCTACAGGAAAAGCAAGAAGAATTGAATTGAAGTTGTTTAGTTTGAAAAAAAAAAGTCTGCCTTGTTTAGATAGGTAAGTGTGGTGGGGGGTGAATAGTGCATGAATAGTGAAGAATTGAATTGAAGCTGTTTAGTTTGAAAAAAGTTATGGTGATGTGATGGAGTAAATCGTAGATTGGAGTAGAAATTTGATGAACTAAACAAGGCACTGCAAACCGTATCCACCATTGCCTTTGCAGATGCAGGTGGTGCAAGCATGATTCCTTAAGTAGAGAATGATTGCTTTGGAAAGTCTTGTTTTCATTTTGTTCTTAAAATTATAGTTATATAGATCCAAAATTATGGGATATTATTTGCCTATTTTCTTTGATTTTGTTTAAGTTTGGATGATGTCAGTCTTCATTTAGAACTGTGATACAGAGAGTATCACTGCCTTTAAGAATGCAAGTCAGACTATATTTGTCTATTTCTTGTCAATTTTTCTCACTTATGGATGTTGTACGTTTGCCTCCTGCCCGAATGCTATGGCAGTCTAGTTAGCATCAGCACTCGAACGACTTTAGTGATAATGAGCTTGTTTTTTTTTTATTGTGCAACATGCTAATTTTGTGTCTTACGTACCCTTCTCATGTTTTCAACATGCGCATACACTCTTCTCTATCATTGTTAGCATGCCACGTATATGTAAACACACTTGTTATGTACGGTGGAAATGTATACGAAAACAACAAACTACGGTGGGTGCTATCTGCTATGTTTACAACTTTTGGATTAAAGGGAACCATTGATGCAACTTTGTGTACGGTGGAGTACTTTACTCTTTTATTATATAATCTAAAATTGTGAGAATAAAAGAAAAAGAACAGAGGAGTTGGAGCTTCTTTTTGGCATTCTGGTGTCTTTAAAAGAATTTCTTTCTTCTAGACCCGAAAATAATTGGAGTTTGAAGAAATATGTTTTTAGGATCCATAACAACAAAATCTTACCAAAATTAGTGAAGGTTCTTGTAATTAAAATATTAGAATAAGGATAAACATAATGGTTAATTAAGATTTATAATAAGGATAGACATAATTTTTTAACCACTATAATAATTCCAATTGTTATATTATCTGGTGTCCAAGGCAAAGCAGAAATTGCCAGTGCTACACTGGTTCATACGCCATTAGTTTACAGAAAGATTGTTATCTGACACAACAAGCAGAAACTGCAACTGTGTGCAACTACACATGCCGTGCGCCAGCCTTGTGACGGTCCAGCCAGCGTGCATGCAGTTGCAATTAGAGACCGGTACAACTGTTTGCGTCCAGATAAGAAGATAATCCAGAATGAGAAGCCCATGAATACAGTCGATTAATACACGTCCTAAATCCTATTAGGACTAGTAATAATAAGTTAATCCTTACGTTACAAAACTATAATAGCTCATGCTCATTAACCCCCTTGCCTCATTTAGCATTTGCATTGGCGATATGCCTACAGCTTACTGTAAGTTGCATCTGCAGTGCTAGCTAGAAAGTTAACTCCCCATATTTGGATCCTCACAAGCGACAACCCATGCCATGGAATTCTAAAATTACACTTACTTTACTAGCTAGCAAGTTAACTCGCTATATTTGTATCCTCGCAAGCGACAACTCATTTCATCGAATTCTAATAACCTCATCCCTCCAACCCATCTAGTATTAGCTATATATATAAGACGAACCTGTGATGATGCTACCACACCAAACTGCGCCGACGTTAGATACATTGGTAAGGCTGACACAATCGACCTCCGGCGGCGGCGACGTGCATAGGTACGAGAAAGCAATGGCGCCTCCACGCCGGCCGAGCATGGGGCGGCAGAAGATCGAGATCCGGCGCATCGAGAGCGACGAGGCACGGCAGGTATGCTTCTCCAAGCGCCGCGCGGGGCTCTTCAAGAAGGCCAGCGAGCTCTCCATCCTCTGCGGCGCCGACGTCGCTGCCGTCGTCTTCTCCCCCGCCGGCAAGGCGTTCTCGTTCGGCCACCCCTCCGTCGAGTCCATCCTCGACCGCTTCCTCGACACCTCGCCCGGGGCGGCGGGCGGACTCTCCTCCGCAGGCGACCGCGCGGTGTCCGAGCTGAACCGCCAGTACGGCGAGCTCCGCGCGCAGCTGGACGCGGAGAAGGCGCGGCAGGAGCGCGCCGACGAGACCATCCGCAAGGAGCGCGCCGCGAGGAGCCAAGCGATGGCGTGGATCGACGCGGACCTGGGAGCCATGGGCTACGACGACCTCGTCGCGTTCTGGGGCGCGCTGATAGGCGTGCAGGCCGCGGTGGCGGCGAGCGCCGACCAACTGCTGCGCGACGCGCTGCTCGTCGGGCGCAGGGGGCGGCAGCCGGCCCAGCTCGCCGGCGGCGCGGCCTTCGACGTAGGCGCGTTCGGTGTCGGCATGCAGCCGCCTCCGGGGTTCGCCGGAGTTGACCTGCAGGGTTTTGGGGGACAGGCTACCATCCTCGGCCCCTCCTTCTGAAGTGATCGAGTGCATGTGTTTCTTTTACCTTCGGAGATCCATCGTCACAACGCTTTTGTTGTATCGTTCTATTGTGTGGATGCTCGTGAAGTCGTAATGTATAGAGTCCGCGGCGCGCCTTCGACGCTCCATTTCCTCATCTCAGTTTAGACTATGGCATGTAACCAAAAAAAAGTCCAATGTCCAGGCAAAGAATATACAAAGGTCCAAGTATCAAAATCTCTAACACATGCATCAAAATGCATTTAACACATATGCTACAAAGTTTCCAAAACACGTTGAACACATATGCAACAAACGTGCAAATGCTGTGGAAGTACAAAACATTGAACCGCACAGATGAAAACAAGCTCAGGTATGTGATGATGCCGTGACTACAGCTGTGAAATTCGCAAGGCACTTGCATCAACAGATCCCCTTCAGTCCCTTTATTCGGCAAGTGGCCCATATGAACTAGACAGAGCTCATCCAAAGTTCCGAACTGCTCAGTCAACCAGTCACTTCACCTTCTGTTGTTGGTATATTAGAGACATGCTTCTATGGTGTGAATTTTGGAAGTAAAAACTGTAAAAAAAGAATAAATCACGCAACAAAATTGGTAAATGTTTATATGCATTTGTGATATCATAAAACTGCATCAATCAGCAAAGTATAAGTCATGCAACAAAATTGGTAAATATTTGCAGCAAAATGTCGCGAACTATTCAAATTCAACCATTTAAAGTATATCGTTACTAAAACTTAGTATGGTACTACATTCATAAATGCCACTTGCAACATGTGACCTCGCTCGCGCCAGCGCTGTTGAGCAGGCTGCCACCCCTCTCCCTGTGGTGGCGCTTCCTGACCACTCGATGGAACCACCATCAATGACAATCGTGGTGCTATCGGTCGAGGTGGTGCCATCGACGCACGGCCGAGGTGTCGGTTGTGGAGGTGCTGTCTGTGGGGGTGCCACCATCGACTGAGGTGATGCCGGCCTCTGAGTTAGCATCCGGCACAATCAGGTCGTTGGAGGACGACGGTTCCGCGGTTTTGGAGGACTTCATCAGCAGCGTTACGAAGGATATTCTGTCGCCTCTTCTAGACAAGCCGCCTCGTCGCCGTCGAGTTGACCCTGTCCTTCTCAACGCACCTCCTCAGCTATCTTCGTCGGAGGCATTTGGCCTCAGGAAAAACCGTCGCCAAGCCTTGGACCCTCTCTCGGCCGTCAAGCCGGCAAAGCAAGGGGCGGTGCTACTGATGCGGCGGCTCGATGAGAGTGGTGCGCCTTGCCTGTGGCGGCTGATGTTTAGGTTGTGTGGGATGTGAGTAGTTCGTGTTGGAGTTTATGGTTCAGGTTCGGGTTGTGTTCAGCTGGTTTGCCAGCCTGTGTCCATCTGAAGTCCGTTCCATTTGGATTGTAACCGAACTTTGTACCAATTTCTTATTCGTCTTAATACAATGATACGCTGCGCGCGTATTCGAGACAAAAACTTCAGCAGTACATCCGGGATAGTGAAAAATTAACAGTATAGAGTTTTGGGGCAAATCAGCCAGCTGGTAGTCTGCTAAAACTAATAGTGAACTAAATTGTCCACAATAAAGGATGCCAAATATTTGTTTGCAAATGCTACCTTTTTTTTGAAACGTTTTGCAAATGCTACATTAAAGAAATGAAATTTTCCAAAGCGAAGTATGAATATTTACCAGCGTCTATGAAACTCGAATTTTTTTTAACCTTTTTTAATCTAAAATTTTAAAAATAACCCATGCCGGACTAAAATTCCAAGAAGTAGCCCTTTTGGTCGTGCTAGGCCGCGTGGCGCGACTCCCTGTTGAGTCGCGCCAGGGCATGTGGCGCGACTAGAGTGCCACGTCAGCCGGCGCGCGCGAGTGCTGACCTCGCTGACCGCTTACGTAGCGAGTGAGTCGCGCCACATGCTCTGGCGTGACTGAGTTGCGCCAGGCGGCGTGGCGCGACTCACTTAATAGTTAATATACCCGGGGCCGACGGGCCCTCCTTCTTCTTCCTCTCCCTTCTTTCTTTTCCTCCAGAGCCCGCCCGAGCTCGTTGCCATGGCGTCCGCCCGGCTCCTCCCCCTCTAAATCCGCTCCGTTCTCCACCGGAATCGAGTGGATTTGGGTAGGAAATTACTCCTTGAAGGTACCTCCTCCACTTTAACCGGCTAGTTTTTCTTGTTTTGGTTGTTTACCTAGGGTTTGACCATGGCTAGAGTTTGGTGATTTTGTGGCATGAATGGTGGATTGAGTACGAATCGGGCACCGTTAGGTGGCTTGTATCGATGTATTGGTTGATTACCGATCTATCGTGTAGTTTGCAATGCATGTTTCGGTTTGGATGTATTTGGAGGGTGTAGAGGTTGAACTCATTATGACCACAAATACCATGTCGGTTTATGCATTTTTCACTAGCTTTGAGTAGGAGTACCTTTGAGTAGTATACATTAGCTTTTATTCACTACTATTATTTCACTAGCTTTTTCACTAGTATTTTTTCATTAGCTTTTTGCACTACTAGTAGTTTTTAGTAGTATTGAGTAGTAGTATTTATTTATTATGTATGTTGAGAGCAAGTGAGCTCTGTCAGTGTTTTAGACACCGAGCCTACGACGGGGTACCCGAAGTAGTAGATTGTGCGGTGGGGCTCGCCGAGATCAGGAACACGATGGTGAGACACGGGGCACACAATTAGACAGGTTCGGGCCGCAATGTGCGTAATACCCTACGTCCTGTATGCTGTGTGGCTCTGTATTGATTGCGTATGTCTTGAGAAGGGTCCCTGCCTCGCCTTATATGCTACGTGAGGCAGGGTTACAAGTCAGATTGATATAAGGGTACTATTCGAGTAGGACCCGGAGTAGCCTATACAAGGTATGGAAAGCTATCCTAGTCTCAGTACAAGTCCTTGTCCGCCTTGTCTTGCCTTGTGGTCCACGGTACCAGCACCATGGCCCACTAGTCGAGTAGTCCAAGCGTACAAGAACTTATCTCCCGGGTATGGCCCACATGTGTTGGTTGGCCCAGGGATGCCCGGTCGACAAGCTCATTATGGTATAGATGTGGACCTTTGTTTGAGAGCATGTGAGAGCATGTATAGATGTGGACCTTTGCTTGTTGAGAGCAATTGAGCTCATTATGCTTGTATGGTCCTTTGCTCATATGCTCATTTAGTTCATATGAATGTTGGTTTTAATTAATTTAGTACTATAGTTGGAATTAGTAGTTTTATTTCACAACTTGTGTATGATTCACTCACTTTGCTCATTTGCTCATTCACTAGTCCATTTTTTTTGTCACACTAGTTTGTCACATGACATTAGAATTAGAAATTTAGTTTTGACTATATAAATCCTTTGCTCATTTGCTACTACTAAATGATCTACTAGCTTTGCTCATTTGCTCATTCACTAGTTGTGCATTGATTACCAACCATTTAGTCAAAATATATGTCATGATTCACTAGTTTTGCTAATTATCAGTTTTATTTTTTTCTAAATTTTGTTCTCTTTATTTAGGACCATGGCCCAACCACCGGAGCATCATCCACGGTACCCACTTCTTGAGACTACTATGATGAGAGTCACTGTGGGAGAAAGCTTGAAGAGCGCTTGGAGGTAGGATGAGAATCACTTGTCATTGTGATTAACTTTGAGTTTGATGGAATGATATTAGATTGTCATGTACTAATCTTGTGTGTCAACAATTATTTGTTTGCAGGTGCTTACTCCTTTACGACCCCGCACTCACACTCCTCTACAATGGGATGACAGATACACTCCATTTCTTCGACGAGCGGGTTTTCTCCCGCTTGCCACATTGATCAAGACGGGGCTGCCAAAGATGGATAATGCTGCTCTCACAGCGCTAGTGGACCGGTGGAGGCCCGAGACACATAGCTTCCACCTTCCCTGTGGTGAGATGACTATCACACTTGAGGATGTAGCCATGTTGTTTCGTCTCCGTGTGAGAGCAGTTAGCAAAACCACCGGAGTGAATTCATCTTGGCTGGCCCAGCACTTTGGTCATCACCCACCACCACATGCAAACAACCTTCAAGTTGAAATGCATGCTCGTGCATGGTTGTAGCATATGGTGTGTGGGTTTCTATTTCCTGATTCTAGCGGGAACACTATTTCTTGGATGTGGTTAGCAATCACCGAGCAAGAATGGGAGGCTATTGCAACTTATAGCTGGGGGAGTGCAACTCTTGCATGGTTGTATCGGCAGATGTGTGATGCATGCAGAAGAAGTGGTCCCAACGCAAATCTTGGTGGGTGTGTTTACCTTCTCCAATTGTGGATGTGGGAGCGGCTTCCTGTAGGTCGGCCAGAATGCTTCGCATATGGTGTACGTGATCTCTCTTGTTCACAATCAAGTGTTTGTTTTATGAGAAATTTCTCATTTGTATTTGTTTTTATGTTGCAGGATTTGCCATCAGACGGTGCCGTACCCTTGGCTACAGTGGGGTTTCTTTGGACCAATATCACAAGGGTGCACGGGAATCCTGGACGGTGCTACATAGACTACATGAACGCCTTGGACTGTCTTAGACCAAGCCATGTAAGTGATATATATACCACTACTCGCTTCTATGCTATGGATTGTTTATACCCTACAACATTTGCTTAAACAAATCAATTTGCATATCTAGGTTAATTGGCAACCGTATATAAGGCAAGAAGTTCTTGAGATGGATCTTAACCCAATGTGCACACATGATGAAGATTTTTGGCGTAATATTTGCCCCCTTATCTGCTTCTACATTGTGGAGTACCATCTTCCAAATAGGGTGATGCGTCAATTTGGTCATCTCCAAGATTGCCCTCCAGAGTACATCAACACCAGCCGCAACCTCCACGAGTACGTATTTTGGCCTTTTGGTCCATATCCTTCATGTTGTTGATTTGCTAACTATTTATGTTCTGAACTTGTTGCTAAATGTAGAATTGATCGTCGGAAGCAAAGGGGTGCCAAGAATTGGGAGGAGCATCACATCCATGCTGTCAATGCATGGAATTTGAGAGCTAACAACTTGGTGTTTGGCGGGGCTCAACACTGTGATGGCCTGTTCAACCAGTACTTGGATTGGCTCAAACAAAACACGCGCTTGAAGCTAAAGGTTGCAATGGATGCAGCCTACATTGAGGACCTACGTTCAGGTCCAGAAGATGTTTTCCCCGAGTACGATGAAATCATAAGAGGTGGTACGCAGCCAGAGCGTGGTCCCTTCGAGGATTACATTGTAAGTTATCGTGCTCCTATGATCAAGTTCATATGCATTTTGTTATTATGTTCGAACTTGAATTGATTCGTAACCTCATATAGGGCCAACAACTTGGAAGATTTGCTAATGAGGCTGAGCAAGCTTTGGCGGTCCCCATAGGATCTCCTGAGGAGGCGAGCGTGTTGAGGGGGTTCGTGCAGAGGATCCGATGGGGGTGTAGGAAAGCGGCGTTCAAGCTGAATTGCTTGGCACGACCGGCACCGGCACCTGAACATGGTGCCAGACCTTCACACTCCGCCCAAAGGACCGCCCAAAGGACGTCGACTTCAGGTGTGTGGCGTGCATTCTCATGAATTTGTGTGTAACTCATGTTTGCCACACCAATGATGGTTACCTTGTTGTAGGAGGTTCTCGTCATCGTGCACCGGAGATTGTAATTAGATCCCCTCGAGGTTCGCCTCAACCCAATACCCCATCTGAGAGCAGTGAAAACTCCGAGGAATGAGATCCTACCTTCCAAGAGGAAATTGGACCTTCTCAACTTCCTGATGCTCCCTCCGGCACACAAGGAACTCCACCAGCACCAAAGCGGTGGACGAGGTCACGAGATCGTGCAGACGTTGGGAGCCACAACGTCGTACCCACCGAGCCTCACCGGACTCGCAAGGCGAAGAAATCCTACACTCCGCATCCTTGAGATTTCCGCTTGTGTTGTCGCTTATGTAAGACTATGTATCACTAGTTGAACGGACTTATGTGTTGAACCATTTAGGATTGCTCAGACTTATGTCATGAACTATATGTGACTTAGTGTTTGTCGCTACATTTGTGTAATGAACTATGTGTGACTATGTATGAACTATGTGTTGTCGCTTGTAATGAACTATGTTGGTTGCAGGGACTTATTTGTGAAATTGTGCTCCTACTTTGTGTGAAATTGTGCTTGTATTTTGTGCGAAATTGTGGTACACTTTTGTGTGAAATTGTTCATGTGCAACTACGGCAAAAAAATTTGCTCTCAGCTGTTCCAGACTTAGCCACAATTTCGTGCATCTCTTATCAAGAAAATGAACTACGGCAAAACTGCATCTGAGGTTTTGTTGGAGTGACTGCTTCATGAGTCGCGCCGCGTTACTTAGCGCGACTGACACATGAGTCGCGCCAAGCATCGTGGCGCGACAACTTAGGTCAAATTTGAACTACGGCTATACTGGTACATGAGGTCTGCTGGCGCGACTCACACATGAGTCACGCCACGTGCTTTGGCGCGACTCATGTGCGAGTCGCGCCAGCAGACGTGGCGCGACTCGTGTGAGTCGCGCCAATGCTACTCCAAATGCAGTTTTGCCCCAAGTCAATTCTCAGATAAATAGTCGCGCCAAATGACGTGGCACGACTCACTAACGAGTCACGCCAAATGACTTGGCGCGACTAGTTATAAGAGAAATGGCTTGGGGCAAAACTGTATTTGGACTACCATTGGAGTGACTCCTTCCTTAGTCGCGCCACATCACCTGGTGCGACTCACTCATGAGTCGCACCAAAGCGCGTGGCGCGACTCAAGAAGGAGTCACTCCAACGCAACTCCAAATGCAGTTTTGCCCCAAGTCATTTTCGTGATAAGACGACCTCAAATTTTTGGCTAAGTCTGGAACCGCTGAGAGTAAATTGTTTTGTCGTAGTTTCACATGGACATTTTCACACATAATCGTAGCAAAATTTTTGCACAAAGTACATCCAATATTTTCACACAAATTAGGAGCATAATTTCACACTTATCTCCACGCAACCAACATAGTTCATCACACACACCACTAATCCACAACACTTAGTTCATCAAATGGTGAATTGACTACATAGTTCACCAAACACCACATAGTCCACGACATAATACATAAATTGGCTACTCCGAATCGAAATCGACCAAAAGTTCATCATCACCCCAATCGTCATCGTCATCGTCCACCTCGATCACTTTCGCTTTGCCCTTTGCATCCATAACGTTCCCTTTGCTCATTGCCTCCACCTCTTGCGCCTTGTTCTTGCTCTTAGGATCCATCTCTTGTGACATTCTTGCAAGCGACCTTATTCCCTCCCATTGCGCCTTTGTAGCCTTTGTCCACATTGTTCCTAGGCACTTTGACACCTACAAATTTCGGTAAATCATTAACAAGAGCTTTCATTGCCTGCAATTGAGCAATCTTTGCCTCAATTCTAGCCTCCTTCAAATTAATCCCTCTTTGTCACCGGAATCAAACCTCCAATGAATCCTAATTTCTTGACCCTCATTTCCAACTCTGGACAAAGAATTCACTCGGCTTTTAATATCTTCAAATGTTGGAGCACTATCAAATCTTGCTACTTGTTGCCTCATGCTTGCAAACTCCCCATTGTCATCAACCATGCCACTCGAAAAAATACGAACTAAACGTTCCATCTACACACAACCACAATTTAAATGTATATGTTCAATGCATTAATCAAGAAAATGATAAAATCCTACCATGCAAGACCAACTACGCGATAAGAAGGGGTTAACATCGGCCACTTACACGATACACCACACTTAATCATCCCCGATTCGTCCTCAATCACCCTATCCAACTCAAATCATACACAAAACCTAACCACCTCACATCCAACGAAAACGATGGAATCCGCGAAAACTAATTGGTTAGAGTGGAGGAGTTACCTTCCCGGAGAAGTTTCCCACTCTTTCCCCTTCAAAATGGGTGAGGGATGGGGTGGATCTAGAGGGGGAGGGGTGGGGGCGGCGCCATGGGAGGGGGAGAGCTCGGGTTAGGTCAAGTGGAGTGAAGAAGTGAGGAGGAAGAAGAAAAGAAGGGGCCCGTCGGCCCCCGGGTATGTTAAGTGAGTCGCGCCAGAGCATGTGGCGCGACTCACTCGCCACGTAAGCGGTCAGCGAGGTCAGCGCTCGTGCGCGTCGGTCGACGTGGCACTCTAGTCGCGCCACATGCCCTGGCGCAACTCAACAGGGAGTCGCGCCACGCGGCCTGACGCGACCAAAAGGGCTACTTCTTGGAATTTTAGTTCGGCATGGGTTATTTTTAAAATTTTAGATTAAAAAGGGTTAAAAAAATTCTTTCAGACAAGGCAGATGCAGCCTACTCTCTGATTCCAAAATTGTTCATGTATTCTATCTTTTGTTTGGTAGAAGTGATAGGCAGATGTATTTGCATCTTCTTGTATCTCAAACAAGGCAATGCTGATGCGTCATAGTTTCCATTTATCGCAATTCACAAAAAGCAAATGTGTATACCTTTCAGTCATTCCCTCGAGCAGTTGTGTTTGTCCTCCATGCTGGAGTTGGAAAATATTGTGGCTGCCGTTGGTTGCTTCCTGAAGTTGCACGTTGCGAAGAAGAGGACATCAGGCTGCCCCGATTCGGGAGCACCGAGCTCGCAGAACTTATCACTTCATGCGTCATGATCAGTAAGTGCCATTAGAGAGGAATATTTTTTATGCGAAAGGGCATGTAGCCTAGTGGTTATAGGAACCCCGGTAGCACCTCAGGTCCTGGGTTTGACTCCCTGTGGGAGCGAATTTCTCAGGATTTAACAGTGTTAGTGCTTTCAGTGGTAGGCGACGTTCCCGTCGATAGCGAGGCGTCTGTGGTGACTTCGTCAATCTTGAGGATTTGCCGGCTCAGTCTTCGAAGATGCTCCTAGGGGTAGGGTTTGCGCGTGTGTGTTCATAGGGATGAGTGTGCATGCGTTGTGAGTGTCTCCGATGTACTGTGTAATTCGCAAAAAAGAGGAATATTTTTACTTTACGCTTTTACAAAATAATTGTGTCAGACACAATTTTTTTTTTAGAATTACACAGTACAACGCAGACGCTCACAACACGCACTCACACTCACCCCTATGAACACACGTACGCAAACTCTACCCTTATGAGCACCTCCGAAGGACTGAGCACCGACACACTCACCCCTATGAACACACGTACGCAAACTCTACCCCTATGAGCACCTCCGAAGGACTGAGTACCGACTGATCTGGAGATTCTCGAAGTCACCATTGACGCCTCGTCGTCGACGGGAACGTCGCTTACCACTTAATGCAAAACGCCGGAAAATCTCGGAATAAATCCAGAAAACGGTGCGAACACCAGGATTTGAACCCTGGTGGGTAGCGTCCCACTGGACCGTGCTACCATTGGACTACAAGTCGATTCGCGACACAATTATTTTTGTAGAATCATAATAAATAAATAAATAAATAATCCATTAGACAGGGCGCTCATATGGGCCTGAGTCGTTTTGGTCCAGCTAGCGGAGGCCGGTCTGGGCCTTTTTGGCCCATGTTTGCCGCCGGTTCGTTGTGGTGGCCCAATACCTAACCCATCCATCGATCTATTCAACGGCCCATACGGCTCGTCGCCATCAGGGAATCGTGCAGCGGACGAGGGACGACTCGTGCAGTGGAAGGAGCCGACGCCCGGTGGCCGGAGCGAAGCCGCAGGCAGCAGCCAACGCGCGCGGCATGCTTCGCTGCGAAGCCGCGGACTTCAGCCGGTTCCACCCAGCTCCGGCGTAGAAGAGCGCGGCCCCGTATTTATACCTTCCTTCCTTCCCCAACTCCGAGCAGCGGAATCGAGCAAAGCATCCGTAGCCGCACCGCGTCACGCTTCCTCCGCTTCATAACATTCGCCGCTCCCGCGCGGCCCCGATCCCTCGCCCTAGCTCCGCCTCTCGGTTCCCGAAGCGCCGCCCCGGCCTCCGCCTCGCCCGGCTCCAATGGCGCTGCCCTACCTGGAAGCCGTGCTGTGTAAGTCTCCGCCTCCCCGCTGTTCCTCTCATTGTGTAGCGGTCGCTCGCTCGATCCTCTTGTGGTGTCTCGGGTTTGGGCGAGACGCGTGATCCGCGGTTAAACCCTAGGGTTTGTTGAGGTTTGGGGGAAGGGGTTCTGCGCGGCTGGAGATTTGACCGTGGCACCGAGGTGATTGGGCGCCGCGGACGCCTGATGGGTGCTTTGGTCCCTGGTGAAATCTAGTGAGCGTAATGTGGTGTGAGCGGGATGAGCACATGAAGCTTGCGATTGCGGGAGTTATGCACTGACGATGGTGCTATTGAGTGATTGAATGCTGTCTGGTGCTATTTTAGTTTTGGGTTAGTTCCCAATTTCTTTAGCTGTGATCTGGGAAATAAAAAGGCCTGAGATACTGAAAGTGGTAAAATTTTTGCATTAGGAAGCTGTTCTGTGAGAGGTGGCACGGTCTGCAATGCGAAAATTTTGGGGACTTTTGGAGAACTAACAGGGCCTGAAGCTTTATTTGTTTGTGCAAGGAAGAGCATCCATAGTTTTGACTAGTGGAGTGCGTAGAGATGCCTGTGAGCTTCTAACTTACTATTGAGTATTGGACTAATAACATAACATTGTTGTAGTCAACTGACTGTGAACTTGTGTTTGTGATTCGAAACTTTATTCTCTATCTGTAATTCTGTATGCAATAGAGCAGATTCGAGGATGTTTAATTAGTAACATGGTTCCTAGTAGTAATATAATTTCTTAATGGGTCTTTTAACAAATTTTGTCATTATAATCTTCTGTTACCTTTAGTATGGGGTTGCATCATTATAAAGTTTTTTCAGAGTTAATATGAATGAACCCAACAATTTAGATGTTATTCTCTGGTTACATGATATGTTTACGTTCAGTAGTATTTTACTTGGTATGACCAATGCTTTTCTGAACGTGTATCCCTGTGCAGGCTTTATGATTATCATGTACATATTTGAGACATATCTTGACATCCGTCAGCACAGAGCCCTTAAGTTACCAACTTTGCCGAAACCCCTGCTGGGAGTAATTAGTGATGAGAAGTTTAAACGTTCTAGAGATTATAGCCTCGACAAAAGGTTCATACAATGCTTCTGTACTTTTTTTTCAATCTTCTTCTGTAATAATTTCTGATGCTCAGATTCATTAGCTCACTTATCTATCTAGATTGTCGATACTGAAATTTGTGCTTCATCTTACAGCCACTTCCATTTTGTTCATGAGGCTGTGACAATTTTAATGGATATCACAATACTGTACTATAGAGTTCTTCCCTGGTTTTGGAAGGTAGAACAAATCCCTTGCTTCCATCAATATCCTTACGCCTGTATTTTGGCTGATCATTTCTTTCCGCAGAAATCTGGAGAACTAGTTGCAAATGTTGGTTTGAATGCTGAGAATGAGATAATACACACTCTTGCATTCTTAGCTGGTGCCATGGTCTGGTCACAGGTACTACTAACTCGCCTCCCTAAACCATAATATATGTTAATTCAGTTATTTCCCCCCTATCTTAAATATATTATGGGGGGCATAAGACTTTTTCCCCCTATTTACAAATGTTGGTTATTGCATTCTGATTATCTTAAATAATCTTTCAGCACTTAATGGAATATGTATAAAGTGAGACATTTGCCTCCTTTCATCAAACCGATAGCTCTATTGTTATCAACATTGGATTATATATATGGTGTCTGATGTCACTAGTTGTTACGACTTACGAATCAGGACTGGCTGGTGTAGCATTTTGTGTTTCAGTATTATAAACCCTGTTGCACACGATGACCTGCTGTGCTTTGGGTCCAAATATGTTTGTGACTCTCCCTCTACATGCTCTTTTCGGCGTTAATTTCATGACTTTTTGAATTTTCTTTTTTGGGCAAAACTAGAGAAGTAGAGGTGATTTATCTATTATCGTATTACTTCCACATGTCTATTTAACATTTTGCTAAATGCCTAGATTTTTGTTTAAAAAGAAGGTGCAAAGTGCATTTATCTACTTTGAATTTGCATGGATCGAGATTTTGAATTCTTTTCGATTCAGTACTCAGCCTTTTTTGCTTCAGTGACTAACCATTAATTCTGAACCTGGACGATCATAGCTGTGTCCAGTGTCCACAATAAGCCCTACTAGAACTGTGCTATGTTGTTCTTTTATGGAGAAAACATTTCCTGTTCAGAGCACAGTGGTTGTCAAATCTACTACTTGATGTGAAACACTAATGTGTACTTCATGAAATGCAGATTACGGACTTGCCGTTCTCTCTTTATTCAACTTTTGTCATAGAGGCTCGACATGGTTTTAACAAGGTATGTTCACATTTTACAGTTTTTCCTTTTATTTGATACTAGCTAGGATATTTATTTGAAATTTGCCTTATGAAATATTATGTTCATTGCCTTGTGTATTATACTAAGATTTCTCTTATTTGGTACCTTGTAGCAAACTATATGGCTCTTCATTAGGGATATGGTCAAAGGAATTTTACTATCCATGATATTGGGACCACCAATCGTGGCTGCTATTATCTACATAGTACAGGTAACTTCTCTTGTTCTATTCTTTAACATTAATTAATTAATTAACTAGTATGTGTATACCACATGTTTTGTCCTGTTTTTGTTGGGTTTTTTCTAAGGTCCCCTAATCAAAATCACAGTATCATCTAAGTGTATCAACTGATTCATTCAATCTTTTCTGTATCGTTTCAGATTGGAGGACCTTATCTGGCTATATATCTCTGGGGTTTTATGTTTGTATTAGCACTCCTGATGATGACAATATACCCCATCGTGATAGCTCCTCTGTTCAACAAGTTCACTCCCGTGAGTATCTTGTTGTACTTGTAGTGATAGCTCCATTGTGCTTCATTTGCTAGTTCTTTTTTTTTTGTACTAAATTGGCATGATCTTATCTTATAAGTACGAAGGTTCGTCTGATTGAATTTTGTGGTTGCACTCGTGTCAACAGCTTCCTGAAGGTGTACTCCGGGAGAAAATAGAGAAGTTGGCAGCTTCCCTCAAGTTTCCTTTGAAAAAGCTTTTTGTGGTAGATGGGTCTAGCAGATCTAGTCACAGTAATGTATGTTAATTGCTTTACATCCAGAGTCAGGTTCCATTGCTAGTTAGCAAACAATATTTAATGCTGCTATTTAAATTGAGATTTCTCTTTCAGGCTTACATGTACGGTTTTTTGAAGAATAAACGCATAGTGCTCTATGACACATTAATTCAGCAGGTTCTATGCTTCAGAAAACCTTTCTCTTTGTTTCATAAAAATGTGAGCATGCATGCACAAAGTTAACATGTTTCTTTTTGTTGATTTCAGTGCAGTAATGAGGATGAGATAGTTTCTGTTATTGCACATGAACTTGGGCACTGGAAACTAAATCATACTGTCTATTCCTTCATAGCTGTCCAGGTATTCTCTCATTCCTATTGTCTGATACTCCCTCCGTTCTCAAATATATGTCGTTTAGGACAAGCTAGCTAGCTCATTTTTGAACTAAATTGCTTGTCCTAAACGACATATATTTGAGAACGGAGGGAGTACTATCTAAGTTCACATTTGCATACTATGTACTAGCATTTGAACACTTGTTGGCTAAAGGAGTGCAGATACCAGTGATATTTTATTTAAGATGAGTTTTCCCCCAAAAGAAAAAGGTTATCCATGGGTTTTTCTTATAAGGCATGTGGCATCACTTTCCTTGAAAGTATGTGTTTAGTATCGTTATATCAGCCAGCCACAGATAGGAGGGGTTGACCATTGGGACTGGTCATTTATGTGCCACCTATGCTTGTCCAAAGTGAAAGGCTGTTGCTATGATGAAGCCCCTACGAGATGCCAATTGTTACAAGTGGGCATGTTGTGGTCAGGGTTTCAAATACCGCTAACCGGTCGGTTTTCCGAAGCAAAAAAACAGGGGTGGTTAACCGGTAAAACCGGCTGGTTAACCGGTATGGGGGTTTTGTAGGTTCGCTCAGGGGGGTCGATTTTGCTACTGGACCGGACCGGTAAGACCGGTTACCGCGGAATTCCGGTCCGGTAGCAACGATAATTAAAACCCTGGTTATGGTGGGTGGTTGTTAAGTTAAGCTCCTTGCTTAGAACTGATAAATTTAGCTCAGGTAGTTCATTAGATGAATGAGTATTTCAGAAAAGCAAATCCTAGCATTTTATTATCAGAGGACTCAATATTGAGCATCATTTGAACTGTGGACACCATTGAATACAGCAAAGGGTGGTTGTCATACAGTGCTTGAGTTTTTTTAGTTTATTTTGTGCATAATGCCCATAAAATCATCTGGTCTGTATTCTGGAACAAAATGAGAAATATTGTTTTCTTTCTAGCCTTTTTTGACTGTTGAATTTTTCTTTTCATTATTGCTTTCTGTGCAGCTGCTTATGTTTCTGCAATTCGGAGGATATACTCTAGTAAGGAACTCCAAAGATCTATTTGAAAGTTTTGGTTTCGAGGATCAGCCAATAATAATTGGATTGATCATTTTCCAGGTATGTTACATGTCATATTTTGTAACAAGCGTTGTCATTCTATTTTACTCTTTCTCGAGATTTTTGGTGTCAACTAAGTTCTGGCTAATAAGACAAATATGATTGAAACAAAATCTGATTCTAGGTGTTTATACACATTGAAACTCGTCTTGAAAATTGAGATGCATTGTACTTATGAATTTCCAGCATTGTTATCTTTGTTGCTCCATTGATACATGTGTTGCTTTGGTTGCAGCACACCATAATACCTCTCCAACACCTTCTGAGCTTTTGCCTAAACCTTGTCAGCAGAGCATTTGAATTCCAGGTTCATTACTCTATCTGCCTCCAAGTTCCCTGCTATTGATATCTTAAAAGTTTTTGGTTGCACTAACCTTAATCCAATTTCTAGGCTGACGCATTTGCCAAGAACCTTGGATATGCCCCTCAGCTCCGAGCGGCGCTTGTCAAACTACAGGTAATCATCTAGAGGCCATTTTAATTCAATCTGTGCTTCTTATAGTTGGCAATGGCATTGCTGTATCAATTAACTTCATTTTTTACCAATGGAAATAGTTAATTGTTGGATCTTGTTAATTGAGTTGTTGGTTTACCCAACATAAACTGCCACAAGAACTGCACCCAGTAACCCGAAGCATGTTTTAAAATTTCAGGAGGAGAACTTGTCTGCAATGAACACCGATCCATGGTATTCTGCGTATCACTACTCCCACCCACCTCTTGTGGAAAGGCTGCAGGCTCTTGAAGATCAAGACAGCAAGAAAGAAGACTAATCAGCACCCGTCAGAGCTGAGGTTGTTCCTGAAGGGCAGAACACTGATATCATTGTGTGAGGTTTCCATATGGATTTCCAGGCACCGGTTCTGTATTTGGATGTTGAGGGGTTTGATACAGTAGTGCTAAGCATTCAGCACGAACGTGCATACAGGGTAACATGGGCACATAAGGGGTTGCCGTTCATCAATCGATTTCGTAAATGCTCTGATGTAATAGTATTTCGAATATTGAGGAATTATAAGCAAATCAGCTATTCAAACACTAGATGCTACCACGATGCATCTTTCTGAAGTTCTTGTATCGGGCCTGATCTTCCGCAATTTTTTACGTCACGTTCCGGGTGAGCCACCTGCTTTTCACTTGGGGACAACACGCACCTAATCCAATCGTGGATGACTGGACGAGCTCGCCCTGCCGCCGCGCCGCGCGCCCATCAGGTCGCGAATCGCGATGCTCTCACTCTCGACCCCCTCGTCGCCACCGCTTACGCACGGCGCCGGCACCGCCGCTCCCGCCTCTCCCGTCGCGCTCCTCCGCGGGGCCGCGGCTCGGCGCGACGCGCCTCTCACCTCCGCAGTCCACGCGGCCCTCCTCAAGTCCGGCGCGCTCCATCCTGCGCAGCCCCTAGCGGCGTCGAACTCCCTCCTGCACGCCTACCTCCAATGCGGCCTCCTCTCCCCCGCGCTCCGCCTGCTCGACGAAACGCCCCGCCGCGACGCGGCCACCTACGCCTCCCTCATCTCCGCGCACTGCCGCCGCGGCGCGCCCCTGGACGCCCTCCGCGCCTTCCTGGACATGCTGGCCTGGGGCGGCGCCGGCGACCTGGCCGAGGACGACGCCGCCGTCCGCCCCAACGAGTTCACGGCGGCCGCGGCCCTGCAGGCCTGCGGGCTCGCCAGGGACGGGAGGCTGGGGAGGATGGTGCACGGCTACCTCGTGGCTGGTGGGTTCTGCGGTGACCCGTTCGTGGTTGGCTCCTTGGTCAACATGTACGCCAAGGTTGGGGATGCGGCGAGCGCGCGGAGGCTGGTCCTTGGGTTACCCTGCAGGGATGTTGTCTCTTGGACGGCCATCATATCAGGGTGCGTGCTCAATGGTATGCTCGAAGAAGCTCTCGAGGTGTTCATCATGATGCTGGAAGATGGTGTTCTACCCAACAATGTCACGATGCTCAGCGTCATTCAGGCGTGCTCTTTGATGGGCGCCTTAGAAATGTTTGGTCCAGTGCACGCTCTTGTTGTTCTGTTAGAGCTCGAGGACGAGTCCTCTGTGGTGAATTCTCTCATCATGATGTATGCAAAGAATGGACTTGTTGAAGAGGCTGTGCGGCTTTTTAATGGTCTGTACCTGAAGAGTGGGAATTTGTGTTCTAATGAGGATGTTCTTGCGGCAATTCTGTACGGTTGTACCATTTCAGGACCCCAGAAGAATGGGGAGGGAATCCATGCTCACTTGATTAAAATGGGTGCTTTTCCAAGCATCAGTGTTGAGAACTCCCTCATGGGCATGTATGCTAGATTTGAGCAAGTTGATGCAGTTCACTTGGTGTTTGGTGGCATGGAAGTTAAGGACATTGTCTCATGGAACACCATTATCTCGTGCCTTGCCAAGAGTGACCATGTGAATGAAGCCATGAAGCTTTTCAGCGTTCTTCATGCTGGTGGTGGCGGGCTTGCGCCTGACTTCGTCACGGTCTTGAGCATTGTGCAGGCTTGCTCCAATGCAGGATTACTACATCAAGGGCAGATGCTCCACGGATGCATCATGAAAACCGGTTTCGTCTACGATGTTTCAATATGCAATGCCCTCATAAGTATGTATGCTAAGTTAGGTAGAATTGATTTTGCCAAGGTGATCTTTGAGAGGATGGATAATAAGGACCTTGTTTCCTGGAATTCAATGATCACTGCTTATGGGATGCATGGAGATGGTCATTCAGCTCTAAGGATTTTCAACCAGCTGAAAGATGCTGGAACTCCTGCGCCAAATGCTATTACATTTGTGAGTGTGATATCAGCTTGCAGCCACGCTGGTTTGATCTCAGAAGGCTACAAGTGCTTCGAAAGCATGAGAACGGACCATGGCATTGAACCTAGCATGGACCACTATGCCTGTGTTGTTGATCTGCTTGGAAGATCTGGGAGGTTTGCCGAAGCAGAAGAATTCATCAGGGATATGCCTGTTGCTCCCAACTCATCCATCTGGGGTCCTCTTCTAGCTGCTTGCCAACTTCATGGGAATGTTGATCTTGCAGAAAAGGCTGCTAACGAATTGTCATCCTTAGAACCTGAGAGCGACATATGGAGAGTCTCCTTGTCTAATACGTACGCCTTTGCTGGGAGATGGAAAGATGCTGCAATGATTAGGACTGAAATGAGAAGAGTCGGTTTGAGAAAAGAGACCGGGTGGAGCTTTGTAGATGTTGGAGGAGTTGAAGGTTTTAAGTTTGTGTCGGCAGATACTAGGCATCACGATGCAGAAAAGATATATTCAGTATGGCACAGTATGAACAAGCACATGGCTGACCTAGCTGCTGATGTGCATAAACTAAGTCCAATTAGCGCAGTTTAGTTGATGAAGAGATGTTTTGTAGGCGCCCACATTTGCTGTGGTTAGGCACTACTTAGGCCAGAGTGATGAAACCATCCTTTGTACTTTTAATTCATGAGCCTAGAATTAAAATTACAATAGGGTTATTGTTTCTAATGCTGAATATAGGTAATGATAAGAAGTAAATAGATAGAACAAAAATGGAACTGGACAAAAGCTGCCGCATATAGCATTGCTGTTTGCTTTGATCTCATATCTGCTGCCTCCTTCATGTTGAAACTGTGAGGTGCTTATCAACTCCATTTTGTTCTCTGTTTGGACCGTTCATGTTTGCTGTCAGCTTCAAGTTGCATCGCTTATCTAGTGTATTTTATTGTCAGCTTGAGTAATAGTTATGAATTCATTTCAAAATCTATATGGATTTCACCAGTAATTTTACGTGTATCTTGTGAACATTGACCATTCTATTAAGCAAGGTAAAATGAATATATTCGATGTATATGAACTTTAATGGATGCTCACTCAGATCTCCGTTTATCATATGAACCTCGATCGCAAGAAAGCTCAGCAATTATACGTTGTTGGAGCAGGTAGGCAAAAAAAAAACATGGAGCAAATAAATGAAACGTAATCTAAATACATTAAAATTCTCATTGCATTCAGCTTTATTGTTTCTCCAACATGAAGATTCCCATAGTGACTAGATCACTAAAGGGCTGGTAATGTAACAGCCTTTTCTTCACAACAATTCAATCCCTGTAATACAATACATTTCACTACTTCCAGTGTTCTACTTCCGCATCAGGAGAACTACAGTATGGGCAGCTATGCTCCTGTTTTCCCCTAGACTGTCAACTTTCTCATGCGTCTTGGCCTTGAGATTGACGACAGATGGGTCTGCCCCAAGTAGGTCACACAAGTTGGATCGGATAGTCTCCTTGAATGGACTGATTTTTGGTTTTTGCAAGATCAGTGTAGCATCAAGGTTGCCCAGCTCATAGCCTGCCTCATGCATCAATTTCACCTGAAATTGCATGGGAATCCATATATGTTAACTAGCAGCATCAGTTCCATCAGCTTCTGTATTACAGACTATGAACTTCAGTATATAAATATAGAAAAGTTATAGTATGAGAAGATGAAAGTATGAAACAATTATATGCTGATGTTGCTTGAATTTACTAAAAGGGAAATTGATTTTTTTGAACAAACTAATGCTAAATAATTGGAGCTAAGCTATGGTCAAGTGGGCCTATGTAGAAAAAGATCAGAGGATGACGCCAAATTCTAAGGCGTGTGGAATTTCTGTCCAGCGAGTCTGTGCCCAAAGCAAACGTGGAGTCAGCGTTCTATGCACATGGCGCATGCCTTGCTCAAAATCTAAAACGTGGAATACTTTCTGCCTTTGAAGTGTCCAAAGGTCAAAAACCACAATTCTCAGTCAGCAACCCGTGTTTAGAACTGCCAAGATACACAGGTCAGTGACATAATTAGGACTGCACGTGTAATGGTTTAGGAGTTTAAAATACAGGAAAATTAGACCCGTGAACAGTAAAGCATGCAATAAATGAACAGTGTGTTTTCTAAGGATGGATTTTGAGTCTGTTCTCCACTCCAAATACCACAAGACACGTAGGGACTCTTACATTTGTTCGCAAAAAGTCTATAATCCGAGTGGAAACACTAGTTAAGCAACACTGTATGCTATATGATGTGAAATTACCAATAATATAGCAAATTTCTGGTGGTCAACCTACAGTATGTTTATGGCTTATGATAACTGATAAAGCCCTTCAAGGCTTCAAGCACACATAAGCCGTCCAATTTTACATAAATCCTGAACTCTTCATGCTTAAATAAATTTCTGGTAGTTAATCTACATGCTTCATATCAATCGGTAGGGACTATCCAACTGTTTTCTCAAGATCCTTTTAACTTGCTTACTGAACTCTTCATTTTGTTTCAAATTTTCAATCAAGCATTCAGCTAGCACTCGGCGCTAGAAAGAAGAATCGGCACTCACAGCTTCCCTCATGAACACCGAAGAATCGGCACCCTTCCACCGCGGGTCGGAATCTGGGAAGATCTGCCCGATGTCTGGCAGCCCCAGCGCGCCGAGAATGGCGTCCACCACGCAGTGTAGCAGCACGTCCCCTGCACGGAAGGCAAAATTCCATAACACGTTTTGTCACGAAAACTGGGGCACAAAATAAATACCAATCATGATTAGCAAGCGTATATTAAAGAGTACCGTCGGAGTGGGCCTCGCAGCCACGGTCGTGGGGGATGTTGATGCCGCCGATGATGAGCGGGAGGTCCGGCTCGAGGCGGTGGAGGTCGAACCCGTGCCCGACGCGGAACGGGAGCGCGGGCGGCTTCGGCGCCGCGGCCACCGCGGGTTGGTGCTCGGCCTGGACGGCGGCCGCGACGACCTGGGACGGCCTCTGCCGGAGGCGCGGGGACGGACGGGCGGAAAGAGGGCAGGACGCGGCGGGGCCGGCGCGGGTTCGTGGCGCGGTGGAGATGGGGGAGGAGCCCAGGAAGAGGGAAGGGGCGGTGGCCATGGCGCCGCTGCTGCTGGTGGCCTGGTGCCTGGGCGAGCGAGATAGCGCAGTGGCCGAGCTTTTTTGGGGGCGCTCGGTGAAGGGGAGGAGCGCGAGGAGGAACCGAGAGAAATGCTGGAATTTTATTTGCGCCAAGGCGGTGAGCATCTGGTGCTGGAGATTCGATGGCGGCACCGCAGTGTTTGGAGGCTTGACCGGGATTAGCACGAGCGTTCCAGTCAAAGTGGCTGCAAATTTTAAGTTGGAAAAAGTGTATTTTTCATTTCTTAACTATTGCAAAAGTGTGACATTTGTCCCTCATGTTTTATTTGGTGCAAACTAACCCCTTAACTAATTAAATTGGTGCATTTATCATCCGCACCTTAGTTTAACAATGGATTAGTGCTATCTAATGGTGGTCTATGCCACGTAATCATCTAGCTAATCACCGCGTAGTGATGTAATATGCTGAGCAAATATTTAAATCCAAAAAATTAGTAAGTACTCAAAATTTCCTCCATCAAAAAAATATTGAAAACATTAACAGAACTGATTTGCACTGAATTAATATAGCGATTGACTCAAATATATGGCTAAGAAGTGATTAGTAAGATTATTACATGGCTCAAACCATTGTTTATGCCATTAAATCATTGTTAAACTTAGGTGGAGATAATAAATGCACCAATTTAGTTAGTTAAGGGGTTGATTTGCACCGAATGAAACATGAGAGATGAATGTCACACTTTTGTAATAGTTGAAGGATGGAAAATACACTTTTTCCTTTTAAGTTTTGACGCCTTTTTCCCCGGTTGCGTAGGTCAGGAATAGCGCATAGTTTTAACTTCTTTTTTTCGGGTATAGTTTTAACTTAGGGTTTTAAAAATTTTAATGTAACCCATGGTCCATTAAGAAAAAAATGATTCGAAAAAGGGAAAAAGAATTGTTTTAAAATGTCAGACATCAATTAGTTAAATTAAAGAATTCCTTAAATTAAACATGTTTGGTGTAAAAGTTTACACCGATTGATTCGTATAGAAATAATTTTGATTTTATAGCAATTAACAATATGCTGTACTGGAAACCAAAGATCAAATCTACTTCTAAAGACTCGTTTCAAAATATGCATTACAGTTGTTAACTCTAAACTCTTTACAATTGTTTGCCAATTTTGTACAACTTTATGTGCAGCATTGCAAAACGGAAGTGAAACCAAAGCATTGGAAAACATCACTTCAAATAACAAATTTACCCATGCAATCAACTCATTGCCAAAGCAACTATGCTGCTGATACAAGGACCAAAATTCAAGGACAAGCCGCTGAGTTACTTTCACGCTGTATAGAATTCAAATGGTAGTATGGTAGTGCTAGTGCACAAAACTCCTTTACATTGAATTCATTTTTTTTTTCTTTTACACAAGGGTGACACCTAATGCACAATGAACAATACATAGGAACAAGAAACATTCGTCGGAATGGGGAAAGTAAACCGCTTTACAACATTTTGATCACCTCACGTGAAAGTTAGCAGCCAGAAAGAGACTTGCTTGCTTTAGATCATTAGATGGAGATGGCCACATGGGGCAGAAGCTCCATACCAGATAGCAGCCAGAAAACCAAACTGATATCAGTAACATAACTCAATGAAGGAAAAAGGGAGCAACTGGCATTACTCAAAATTTCCATTCCTCTTTCCATTACTAAGGACGGGGACATCCTTTAACTGAAGCAGCATTCAGGAACCTATACCACCGAGCTCTTGGGGTACCACCGTACCGATAGGATAGGAAAGGGCACACGCTTCAGGGCAAAAATTATATATACACATCCGGCCACAGACCAATCTCACATTTCGGAAGCATACTGCACACGGGTCACAGCTGCACCCTTACACAATCTTCAGCCGAAGGCTTGAAGCGCAGGAAGCACAAAGGTGCAAGCGCCTTCAATGCTCATTGGTGCTATGGCAGAGCACCATCCTGAGGGTCTCTCGAACTGAAATTATATGCCGAGAGACCTGGTCTCACTATTCACCTTTGATCCTGTAATAGTTGCTAAATTGTCAGTAAATTGTTGTAGAAAAGATGAGGGGAACAACAAAAATGCACACCTTACATGAAAGGAGCACTCGTTGCTAGAGCTGAACTCCTGGAACTCCCTAGCTCAAGTCCACCAGAAGTGCTATATGAGGACAGCAGCTTCCTCTGCATTAAAATGCATAGGATACAGCTCAGTTCTTTTTTTTTTTCAATTGAGAACAACAGAAATTGCACTCTGGTCAAATGATGGAATTGTACTATTTGTCATGGTTTAATAGCAGTGCAAATCAATGTCCAGTGCTATGGTGCTTAGCTAACCTGATATAATTAGCACATTGTTCTTTACTGAAGACTAACATTCTGAAGATAATCTGTGCTACCTTGTATGCTTAGCATACATTAATATTGTGTCTTCTCACTTGTGCAATGTGTGCCAGGGCATCAAAAAGTTTGAGCTATAAGATAGTGGTCCAAACTTAAGATCTGGTCTACTAATACTGGCATCACAACTGGCAACCCAGGTAGAAGCGCCAATCAAGATCACGAACGTCAAAGTTCAAGAAGGCATACTTCACAAATCATGTGTTGTTTCATTACATGCTGACTGAATGGGATCTGTAAAATTGGCTACCTCTACTGTATACACACAGCAAAATAGGCATGACGTGATGGATGAGCAGTTTTGAGCACAAATATCATAGAGACATGATGCAGAACAACCAAACACAGCGACGTGAAACAGACAATTAATGAAAAATAATAACTGCTAGTAAGTTGAAATACAAAATCATCAACTAGCGGCAAACAATTTAGCAGAGGCATCACCTAAAGACATGTTGTCGAACTACTTACTTGATCTTCAAAATCAGGACTGGTCAAATTGATGGAGAGATTCCTCATCAACAATAATGCCTAATGGGAAATAGACATATATCAATCAATGAACACAGGTAGAGAATTCCAAACCATAATGTTAAGGAAATAACAAATTTCAACATGCGACATAATGTTTTACAGAGATAACAGAAAATGATGACTACTAAGTTGTCCAATAATTGAATGAGGATAGCTTAACTAAATGCCAGAAAACAGTAGCAGAACATTGTTTATCTTTTTGTTGTTGTAACTATGAATTTGACAGAAGCCATTTTTTTGAACAGAAATAGTGCAATACTACTACAGAGTAGTTAGGACATAGGGCGTGTTCGTGATTATAAAGAAAAAAAGGCATACCCATTACTGACATACCGTTTCAACATCAATTGGATTCATCTCCTTAAGTTTCTGCAGATGACCACTTGTGCTTGGATCAAAAACACTACCTAAGAAGCTGTACACTTGCGCAAAATCCGGCATAACTGTATCACATATTTGAAAGACAGCATTGAATTGTCAACAATGCCAATATGAATAATATGAGCTGATATTTATTAAAGAAAAAACTGCAATATTAGAAATATCAAACTTTGGAAAAAGAATTGAACAAAGAAATGGATTGTGCTGTTTCGTGTTACACCGTATTAATTTGTGTATGTTAACTGTTAAGCGTCATTGAGAGATTATTGGAGGTTCAGTTCATTCTAAAGAAGGGCAAGTTGTTTCAAGATCGAAGCTTACAAATTCACAAGAAAAGGTGCACAGGTAGTGAGGTAGGATGATCAAAACATAAGTCTTACAAATAGTAGAGATGAAGAGAATCTAATTAATTATTTTGCATCGTAAGATAATTAGCAGAAATATCATTAGGTACTGACGGCGAAGTGACGGAACTTGATTTATTTGATTATTTGTTTCACCAGGTTGCCATGTCCTTGGAGGGCCTTCGGTACTGCTTGAGCAAAAATTGTTTGGACCCAGTGTTCCAGGTCCTAAATCTTCTGGGTGAAAGATAAGAATCAGCCGAAGAATATTCCAACAAATTTTTTTGACAGAAGCAGGACACTGGAATACAAACCTTTCACCATTGATGAGGGGACAGCTGGTGGGATGGAACTAACAGCCCATGAAGAAACAGTTGCATTCATGCCAGAGTTCCTATGGATGGAAGATGAATCTGTCTTGAGTCCATAGTTTGGTTCTGCAAGTCAGCAAGAGGACACTAAAGTAACTATTTGATATACAAGGTGCTGGTAAATTTGATACCCCCACAGCGCACGAGAGAGATAGTGCTTGTTTTCAAAGCCTTCCGAGGATACGAAGTATCACCATTCTTGGAGGCCTTCTGAGGATATGGATGAGCAGCTTTTCGCTTTGGTCGTGGAGGTGGGACATGTTCGCTGGTTCCATTTTTCTGAACCTTCAAAAAATATTTCTGTGCATGGCTCCTTATCTACAACACCAAAATGAAGTGCCATATGAAAATGGTTCAACGATAGAGTCAATTGATAATGAACAGATAGGAACTTCTGAAACAATGGAGAAAAGGGCATTAGGAAATGAGGACACCCGAACCGACTGAATTTTTTTAGATGTTGTTACACTGAGAAAAGGAACAGAATCTTGGCAGAACCTTCAGAGATTTTTTAATCAGCATGCGTCCAAATTAATAATACCAAAATTTAATGCATTAGGTCACTTCGTTTATTACAGCACAAGCTAAATAGTTTGATTACCAGGGTTCTTAAACAGCTAAGCAACTTCTAGTTCCATTTACAAACGAAATACCTGTATGACAGTCTTTGAGCCAACAAAAGCCTCTATCTTCTTCCAGTCACGGTCAAAGCTGAAAAAGAAAAGAAACAAGGTATATACATGAATATTACATGCAAGATGTGGTAAATTCACTGGCAATTCTTTGGGCCAGGTATATGGATTCAAGCACAATAAATTTGGGCTCTTGGGGAAACAAGGCACGATATTGCCACAAATAATATGCAAAAGGTTGCAGCCATACGCACTGAAAAAACATCATGCGGAAATAGTGGTAGTGTGAACACACGAGGCTATGGGAGTTGGGGACCAAGAGAATGGATTCATGCACTACAAATTATGATGCTCAAATATGTTCATAGATTCAGGTGTCTCCAATCCGGTCCATGTTAATAATTGCAATCAAAATACTATGACTATGAAGCAGAGAATGAGAGCAATCGGAATATTGCTTATGACCCATGTGTGTGAGTGCATTTCAGAACATCTATCTGCAAAGCATGTGCTGATAAAGATGCGTGAGGCCTTTTCAATTGGATGGAGGAGATGCGTGATTTTTGGATCCTGATTAACTTGTGTCGGTAGGGTAATTGCAAGCACACATGCTTTGCCGACTTGAGGGCTTTGCAGGCTTAAGGAATCTTGTGTGTGTGCCCTACCCTGCTACCCAGCCAAATGACACCACCAGTAGGGAGCACTAGAGGCTTCATCAGTTGTAAGTTCCAACATCTGCAAATTGGATGCTTCCAACTTGAACTACATATTCTTGTGAACCATGGCGGCTCAACACATCTTATTTTCGTATGTTTCACATGAAAAAAACTGAAAAGTCTTCAGACAGTAAAGTCCTAGGTTGAGCAGAAAACAAAGAAACGATGATGTAAAAACTTAAAAAAAACGCCAAATGGTAGGACACCAGTGCCTTCATCATTTGAATTTCCAACAACTGAAAATTCTATTTACGTATTCTGCTATGAATCACAATAGCTGAATATTAACCATTTTCCCCTACGTTCCACCTAAAGAAAGGACCCGAAATATTTTACTAATAAAGTTCTAGATTGAGGAAATCCTAAATACTAAGTAAATTAAGTTACAAAAATGAAAGAAAAATCCCAAATAAGTAAACAAAAATTTAGCACTACTGCTCCATACCAAGTTTATCAGAAAAAAAATGCGAAAACATTAAAATTCGCCGCGAACGCACAAAAAAAGGGCAGGAAACATCCAAATCTTTATCTTTAGCCCAAAAAAAAGAAAAAAATGAAACTGCAAAGCCCGATGCTTCAGACTTGCGAACAGCAACGTCGCGCGCTGCAAAATCAAGGAATCAAACCGCGGCGAATTGACAAGTTCAAGCCGGGGGTTGCGGTGCGCTTACAGCTGCAGGGCCTCGAGGAACTTGTCGTGCTCCTGCTCCGTCCAGCTCTCCCGCGACTTTGTGATGGTGTACGGCTTCCGCACCTTCTTGCTGGCGTCCTCCCCCGACCCGGCCGCGTCGGACTGCGGCTGCGACGGCGGCGGCGTGCTGGCGGAGACCATCGAAGAGGGAGGGAAGCGGAGAGCCGACGGGGGATCTCAACGTGCGGTGATGGTCGCGTCGCGCTCTCTCGCTCGCTGGGGAGGAGGAGGTGGTGGTGGTGGTGGAAGGCCTACGCGCGGCTATGCTGCGCGCCTGCGCCCCTGGCTGTGATGAGCAGCTGCCGCGCGGCTGCGGTCCGCGTGGTGTGGCGTTGGCGTGGGGGCGTGGCGAATGGCGATGGGTGGGTGGGGGGCGCTGGGGTCTCTCGGGGCAGTGATGATGTGGGTGGTGGCGCCGCGCGTTCTTTTCTCGTTTGGCTGCCCGTTCTCGCGTGGTGCGCGGCGACTGCGAGCGAGCGAGGCGAGGGCGAGTGTTTGTGGCTGCGCTGCCACTGCCCGCCCACTTGCCCGCCGTCCCTCTCGCGCTGTCGCGCTCTCGCCGGTCGCCAGCTATAGTTTACAGGCACAAGAGGTTTGTGTGGCTGCTGTGCGCTCACAGCCGCGGCTCGTTACCGGACCAAAGGACAGAAATTGACCCCGTTGTATCACTCGTCTGATAATGAATCAGACATCAACCAAATCCATGATAGCATTTCTTCATTTGCCTTGCACGCTTGTACTAGTAGGCCACACAAAATTAACTAATTAAGCATAGTGCATCAATTACCTAGTAGAGTTCACAAAAGGAAAAAATCGTTTCGCATACTCAGTATTCGCACACAGAGATCATTGTTAATATGGAGAACAGACGCCAAAAGTAAAGCAGCATGTCGTAGTTTCCCCATACAAGTAGGGTCCTCTTCCTCTTGTCAGTGTGCCAATTAGTTCCGATCGGTACTGCCGTACTGCAACGTTTTCGTCCACGAAGATGAGCAGCTTATCACGAGTGTAAAAGCATTTGAATCGGCTGTTACCCCTAGCTATAGCTAGTACAGTATAAGTAAGCAACAAGCACGTATCGACAATCACTGTCGGCATTTTCGTTTTTTAGAAATCACTGTCAGCATTCAATCGACGATTAAAAAAAAACGTTCGCTGCACACAGTAGTACCTGTATTAAGTAGACACAGATAATGATAAAAAACCCTATCAATCGCTGTCAACATTTAATTTACCAAAGAACGAGTCCCCCGTGAGGCCATGACAGCCTCACTCGCATTTTAATTACAGATATCGAGTATGGTCCTAAGGGTGTGTTTGGTACCCTGCATCCGGCCCGACCAGGCCCACGGGATGCAGGGGTCGCTAGTTTGGTAGCCTGGTTTACCCCCAGCGCCTGGCTTGCATGATGCAAAACGGCGCTCCCGGTCTGGCTCTGAAGAAACGCTCGATTCCGGCGTTTTTCTTCAGCCTGGCTCGCCGCGTGCTCGCGCGAGCTCCCGCGCGTGGCGATTTCGGCCGCGGGGAGATGGCGCGAAACTCCTAGGGTTACCTCCACCGTTCCCGCCACTCACCGCCACCTCCTCCCTCTATAAATCCTCTCCCGCCTCCTCCCTTTCTTCTCGTCGCTTCCTGCTTGCGCCGCCGGTAGGTGCTCCATCTCCTCCTCCTCGATTTCGTCGGTGTTTTTGGTGGATTCGTGACCTTCTAATCCATCCCCTCTCACTCGATTTGTTGTAGGTGCCGTGTATCTAACTCCTGTCCAAGGTGAACATCGATTTCCCCTAATTTCCCCCCTCTTCTCTCTGCGTTTTGGAAACCCTAAGTCACCGATTGTTGTTGATTTCACTGCAGGGACACCGGATCTGATTTCTTGGCTGTCTTTGAGGTATGGATCCATGCTCACCTTGAGTATTTACCGTTCTTTGATTTGTTCTTTTTTTTAAAAAATCATAACTTGCATATGCATGTGCTCTTTCTTTGGCTGTTCGTGCAGATCTGCTGCTGTTCCTTGGTTGACTTCTCTCACCTGCTGTTGTTCCTTGATCGGGGCTGCTGCTCGTTGACGTGGGTACTTTTTACATCTAATCCCCCTCTCGCTTCTCCTCTAATCTGTAGCGTGCGATAGCTGATTCTTCGTGCTTCGATACAAATGTATGATGATTCTATTTTTCTGAGCTATTGTCATTGCCTGTGATGATGATATTATTCTGAGCTATTGCCCAAGTTTGTGATGATGATATTGTTTTTGAGCTATTGCCCAAGTCTGTGATGATGATGATGATATTGTTTTTGAGTTATTGCCCAAGTCTGTGATGATGATATTATCCTGCTCATTTTGCTTCGACTTCCCTTTATTTTACCATGCATTTGTCCATTATTTGTGATGTTTGCATGTTGGTAGTAACTAGTTTCTTAAAATCCTTAATTTTTCTAGATGGATCTGGAAGAGAAGAGACACATTCTTTTTGCTCGAGCTGCTGCTCTTATCACAGCCATGTATGCACTGCTGTTTGCTAGGATTAGAATGGTTGAGTCTGAGCGGCCACAGATCAGTTGTGGTCCAAGGAGCATTAGGGACGAAGAGCGGCAAAGAAACTTGAACTTAATTTACAACTACAATGATATAGAATGTGTTAATATGCTTCGCATGAGAAGGATCCCTTTTTTTAGTTTGTGCAACTTGCTTAGGGATAGAAAACTACTTGAAGACAACATCAATTCCTGTGTAGAAGAGCAAGTAGCTATGTTTCTCCATATTGTGGGTCATAACCAACGCTTTAGAGTTGTCAAGCAAAACTGGAGAAGGTCAATAGGGACAGTACACCGCCATTTCAGAGATGTGTTGTATGCTATTGGTGAACTAAGACAAGAGATGATTAAACCTCCAAGTAATGAGACATCACTAAAGATTAGCAACAGCCATAGATGGTATCCTTACTTTAAGGTAAAAACTTGACCTATACCTGTTAGGATATTGTTCCATTAGCTCATGTCAATTTACTGTGAAATTTTGGATGCCATGTAGGATTGTGTTGGGGCTATTGATGGGACTCATGTATATGTTAAAGCTCCAGTGAAGATGCAAGCTGCATTTAGGGGTAGAAAGAATGCCCCAACACAAAATGTGCTAGCTGCTGTTACATTTGACTTGAAATTTTCATATGTACTGGCTGGTTGGGAGGGATCAGCACATGATGCCACAATTCTTGCTGATGCATTGCAGAGGCAAGATGGGTTAAGGGATGCACCAGGTAACTAAAGTGAATTGTACACATAAAATACATGCAATTGCATAATGATGAACCTAATTTGCTTTCCATACATGTTTTAGGCAAGTTCTACTTAGTAGATGCTGGATATGCTTGTCGGTCTGGGTTTCTTCCTCCTTATCGAGGCACTAGGTATCATCTTAAAGAATATGGGAATAGGAACTACCCAACCAACCCAAAAGAACTGTTTAATTTGAGGCATTCCAGTTTGAGAGTAACTGTTGAGAGAGCTTTTGGAGCTTTGAAGAACCGTTTTCGCATCATTGATACCAACAAGCCATTCCATACCTTGAGGTCACAAGTAAAGCTAGTGCTTGCATGTTGTATTTTGCATAACTGGATTCTTAGTTTTGGTATTGATGAGGTAGTTCCTGAGGAGTTTTCTTGGGTCCCAAATGTTACTAACAGCCAGCCCCATCCTGCTCATATGGATGACAATGCTGCCTGGGCACTACAGAGGGATCAGTGGGCTAACCACATGTGGGCTAATAGGGGTCTTTCAAGAATTTAGGCATTTTCTTTGTATGGTTCAATGGTCTGTAATGATGTATTCTTTTCTATGAACTGAGGCATTAGGCAATAGTAATGATGTTCTTTTTTATATGATACTACACTTGATCTGAGGCTTTGGGCAATAGCAATGATGTTCTTTTTTATATGATACTACACTTGATCTGAGGCATTGGGCAATAGCAATGATGAATTTTTTTATATGATCCTACACTTGAACTGAGGCATTGGACATGTGTAATGATGAATTTTTTTATATGATCCTTTACTTAAACTGAGGCATTGGGCATGTGCAATGATGAATTTTTTTATATGATCCTGGACCTTGAACTGAGGCATTGGCATGTGCAATGATGAATTTTTTTATATGATCCTTTACTTGAACTGAGGCATTGGGCATGTGCAATGATGAATTTTTTTATATGATACTACACTTGAACTGAGGCATTGGGCATGTGCAATGATGAATTTTTTATATGATCCTTTACTTAAACTGAGGCATTGGACATGTGCAATGATGTATTCTTTTCCTATAATTCTATACTTGGGCTGATTAGGCAATGGCTGAGGAGATGATGCCTGCTGATGAGCTTGTCTTTCCTGGACTGGATGGTGGGTTTGCTGCTGCTGATGCGGGTGCTGCTGATGATGCTGCTGGTTTCATACCAGCTGCACAGGCTCAAGCTCAGTAGAGGGCCTCTCTGAGGTGGACAGAACCCATGTCTGCCTTTGTGCTGCGCCAGATGTGCCAGCTCATTTCCACAGGAGTGAGGACTGATAAGGGCTTCAAAGAAGTGCATCTGAACAAGGTTGCCAAGGCCCTTCAAGAGTTTTGTGGCAATGAGGTCAGCGGTACCCAGGTGTACAACCACCTGAGGAAGTGGAGGCAAATGTGGGTGAAACTGTCCAAGCTGAGGGATCTCAGTGGAGCTCAATGGGATGAAGATACATGGACTATTATTCTTGAGGAGGAGCACTACAATGGCCATACCAAGGTAAAGACCTAAGCATTCATTTGTATTCACCACATGAACTGATTGTTTTTGTATAAAGACTAACATAATTGTTTTCTTGTGCAGGATCACCCCAAGGATGCTGAATTCCTGAACAAGCCCATTTAGCATTACAAGGAGATGATGAATTCCTGAACAAGCCCATTTAGCATTACAAGGACATTCAGCTATTAGGTCCACCAAGGTGCTGGACTGCCATCCAGATCTGTATGGAGCAATCATGTTCATTCTAGGCTTCACTGAAGAGGCACTGATGTGTGCTTATGGGTACCTGCTGGACAACAAGGCACTGGGCACTTCATTTGTGCAGTGGTCTGATGCTCACAAGGTGCTGTGGCTGAGGACCCACTTGGCCAAGCACTACTATGAGTGAGGTGACTGTCTGGTTTCAGGTTGATCCTTTTGTGCAGATGGGGTGGCAGCCTATGGTGGTGTGCAGTGCTGGATTCTTTTGTGCAGTTGGTGGTTCATTTTCTGACTAACACTACAGATGGTGGTTGTGTAGTGGGTTGACCAACTATTTTGTGCAGTTGATTTGATCCTGCAGTCTTTACATAGTAACACTAACATATAGTTAGTGCCTTAGATAACCAGCACCTACTCCTAGATCAACCTAGATGGTCTTTTCTTATGTTGTGGCAATCTGACCATGTGTGCATTGCCTGATGTGAACCTGGTGGTTCTGAACTTGATTTCATTCAGAGGACATGTCCTTCAGCCTGTGATGTTGCATTCTTATGTCTGAGCACATGTTCATTGCCTGTGATGTTGCATTCTTAGTCTGAGCACATGTTCATTGCCTCTGATGCTACATTCTTATGTCTGAGCACATGTGAATTGCCTGTGATGGTCTTTTCTTATGTCTGAGCACATGTCCATTGCCTGTGAGGTTCTTTTTCCTAGTTGCCTGAGCACATGTCCATTGCCAATGATGTTTTTCTCATGCTCAAGTGAATGGCTACAAAGGTTGCTGCCACAAAAAATTCAAGACAAGAGAAGAAGCCTTTGAAGCCTTCTATGGTCGTCACTACAATGAAGTGAAGGCAATTTCACCTGAAATTGTTGCATTAGATGTGAAGAAGCATTGTCCTTGTCATGTTCATCGTGTTATAATCATGATTCAGTTCTTAATCATTGTTGTTTTAGTTTGCAAGTTGATGTAATAATTGTTATCACTAGCATGCATATGTGAACATGTGTTGGATTAGGTGGTGGTATTCTTACCACTGCATGCAAGATGTAACTGGACCTTCATTCATGCAAGCAACCAAACACGAATGCCTGCATCTGGCTTTTGAATCTGGAAATACATGCATGCAAATAAACACTATCTCAGTCCAGCCTGGTTCCACAGATGCAGGCAAACAAACAACCCATTCTGCATGCATCTAGCCTGGCCAAATGCAGCCTGGCTGCCTAGAGCTGGCCTGGCTGGGCTGAGAAGGGTACCAAACACGCCCTAAAGGAATCCAGGGAACTTTTACTGTGCACTTTCTTGTTCTGGAGATGTCTTTGGAATACCTTCTATTTTAGTTCCACCTTCATCGCAGAGCTCGAGTTTTTCTACTGTGACTGTGAGCCGAGTTCTTCGTAATCAGGCTAGTCGCACCGCGCCACCTCTATCTTCATCTGCATGGCCCACATGACCCACATGTCAGCCTTCCTTTTACAGCTTGGTACACCAAAACGCTGCGAGGGGTCACCTCTATCCGCATCTCCAAAACAATCACCGCCGCCTCATGTCAATCCGACTTCCCGCCGCGGCGGTCCGGCGGCTTCCTGGCGAGGGAACGCGGGCGCTCAGGGCTCCCCGTGGCCAGGAGGCCTCCCAGCGCGAGTACCGGGCACCGGCGAGGTCCTCGTGGCACGCTGCCTTCCTCTCACCTCATCGCGGTCGCCGGCGAAATCCGTCGCCGCCCTGCCATCCCCATCCAATCCTCGTCGTCAACAGCTCTGCCTAGAACCCCCCTCGACCCATTCCTCCCATCCCCGTCCAGCTCCATCCACTTCGGTGCCTGTCGCCATCATTTTTCCTCTCCTCCACCGCAAGAACAGAGTAGCGCCGCCCGTCCCAAATCCGTGAGTCTTTCTGCCTCTCGCTTCGATTCGCCGCGCCCACAGCTCCTTCATCACACTATCTTCGCTACCCGTGCCTCAGTTTTGCAGCTCCTCGCCGGCAAGGCAGTCCCGTCGTTCGTTCATTCCATCGGCCGGCCGCCGCAAGCACCCTCAGTCCCTCCCCCTGCTGCACCTTGCTGCTTGGGCTTTTGGTCCTAGTTGCCTGCTTTCATGCTGTGGAAGTTATGGAGCCGATCTTTGGCCAGAGTCCGGTTGTCATCCTCACTCGTGCCGGCTAAGTTCCGACCATGGCTGCTGCCATCGTCCAGTGATGACTGATGTGGGAGAGATGAGAGAGGATTTGGCGTTCGTCTCTCCGAGCGCCGGATTTGGCATTCTCCTGTAGCAAACGCAAGTGTGCAAGTAGGTCTGCAGGTGCGCGGTGCGGAGGTAAAATCGGTTTATTTGCCGTTCAGTTTGCTTTGCAGGTGTGCGGTGCGACTAGCCTCAGGCTGACAGGCTGACCACGGGACGGGCCGTTGCACGATGCAATCGATGAATCGAGCAGAAGTCAGATAGATACTGGGCCACCTCATTGCCAATTCCCCATGGGCCGTTCGTCATGCGTGTGACCGCTGCGCAAAATTCGAGCTATCTATGGGCCGAGAAAGCCGTGCAAGCGAGCTATGGGCCTCATTCATCGTGTAACGAACATTGGGCCTCATTCAGGTCAGGCAATACATCTACCGTCGTGGGGTATGACGGTAGGGGTCCTACCACCGTACCCCACGGGCGGTTGCTACAGTATCCACGCCAGGTGTACTGTAGTGCCTGTAACCGTCGTGTCCCGCGGCGGTAGGGGTATAGTCTGTTTTCAAAAAATTGTAACTTTTTTGTTTGAACTCGGATAGAGGTAAACTTTATATGAAAATTGTAGCTTTCGACGAGATCTACAACTTTGTAGTTCAATTTTTTTTTATTTGTAGTCATCTTCATACTCAAATAATCGATATACTATCCAGATCTCAGTTTTCATATCGAGATTTCAGTTTTCAGTTTATTTTCAAAAAATTGTAACTTTTTTGTATGAACTCGGACGGAGGTAAACTTTATATGAAAATTGTAGCTTTCGACGAGATCTACAATTTTGTAGTTCAAAGTTTTTTTATTTGAAGTTATCTTCATACTCAAATAATCGACATACTATTCAGATCTGGATAGTATATCGATTATTTGAGTCCGAAGATGGCTTCAAATGGAAAAACTTTGAACTACAAAGTTGTAGATCTCGTCGAAAGATACAATTTTCATATAAAGTTTACCTCCATCCGAGTTCAAACAAAAAAAGTTACAATTTTTTGGAAACTGACTGTACCCCTACCGCCGTTTGCAAGTGCTACAGTACACCCTGCGTGGGTACTGTACCAACCGCCGTGGGGTACGGCGGTAGGACCCAACCGCCGTACCCCACGGCGGTAGATGTATAGTTTTGCAAAATTTTTGGTGGATCATTTATTTTTGCAAAATTGAGGGGAAAACGTGTAAAAAAAATCGTCGAAGAACATAGGCTAAAAAAATCGTCCAGGAACATGTACACGATCAGAGGCAAATCGAACCAGCAAACTGTTCACCGAACTTGATAGATAGAGCTGTGACTCTGTGAGCACATGGGTTCTCATGCGGTCATGCCGGGTTAAAATGACGGGCAATCCTGATGCTGCACAGCACCCCGCATACTAGGACGAGGACAGACGCGATCGCGTCAATGATACACGCGATGACGAAAGCTGCAAGGACACACCACCAATCCACCATCATTGATCTTGGTCATGCGCTTGATTTCACTTTCCAAGGACGATGAAGAGGCCGGAACGAAGAGGGGGGAGAGAGAGAGGGGGAGAGAACGAGAGAGCTCACCGATTTGAAACCACAGCGGCCTCGGGAGGGACAACGGGACGCGCAGGTAGCAGGCGTAGCCGACGACCACCACCGCGTCGCCGTGGACCGTCGAGAGCTGCGTCCCCACCTTCAGCGCCGGCACCACCTGCGCCGACTCGTCCAGGCACCGGGCGCACTCCGCCGCCGTGCGGTTGGCCGTGCACTGGCTCCCCAGCGCCGCGGTCGGCGAGGCGTCGCCGTCTCTGTCCTCGTAGAACCAGCCGCGGAACGCGTCCTCGCGAGCCGTGGGACGGTCGGTGTCCGCGAACGACAGGAAGCAGCCGGCGCGCCAGGCGCCCGCGCGGCGGCTCGCGCCGCACCCGGCAGCGACGAGGTCCTCGGCGGCGGCGGACAGGCACGAGCGGCAGGCGCCCGGGGAGGATCCGCCGTGCCGCGCGCCGAAGCCGAAGCATGCCCCGCGCGCGAAGCCGCGGTCGCGCCCGGCGCAGCCGGACCGCGCGAAGGCGGTGCCCGTGGGCGCGGCGGAGGGGAGGGCGGCGAGGAGCGACAGCACGTTGGCCCGGAACGCGCTGTCGTTCACCGAGTTCGAGGGCGCCGCCGTGGCCGGGGCGCAGTCGAGCAGAGGCGGGAAGTGCTTTATCGTGCCCGTCGGCTCCAGCTTCAAGGCGACGCCTGGTCCTGCGGCTGCCATCAGGAGGACAAGGACGAGGAAGACCAGGGAGGAGAGGCCCGACGATGGCTTCTTGCACGCCATTGGCGGCGCCACCGCGATGGAAACAGTGGTGGTGGGTGGCAGCTGCAGCAGTGGTGAGCAAGCAGCTTGATCAAGCAAAGCGTCGTCGCCGCGTCCGTGCGCGTGTGGCCGCGGGCGATCGAGCGGTGGAGCTGCTCGTGGTTTTTCCGCGTCCTGAAGACTTGTTGGTGGCGAAGACGATCGCGCACGGTTGGGGTAAAAGTTGGGCGCGTCTGCTCCGTCAAGCCTCCAGCTCCATCCCCTTGAGAAAAGTTGGCCGCGCATCCGTCTTTGGCTCTTTGCTCCGATTTGGGTAAGACGTGTGCGCGTGGTGAGGGCTAACAGCTAATCTAGCCATTCTCGGCAACCGCAGGCCGCCCCTCCCGTAATTTCTCCGTGTCGCTTCACGCGTCTCGCCATTCGTACGGTATTTGATGGAATATATATTATTTTGTTGCCCCTTATACTATCTAAAACATTTCATATATTACAACAATATTATTTTATATTTTCGATAATACTCTTATACTACTCATACACCCTTTGAATACTACCGCACGACAGCTAAAAAATCAGTCGTATAGAATTAATCTCAACTGTCATTTTCTATTACATACGAGTCATTTTTCAACTGGTCGTACAAGTCGTATTGTGTACCGTAAAAAACCTCTTTGATGGAGGAGGTAGGGTGTTGGGGGAAAATCGAACAACAACTTCCTCTCGAACTTTGGAGAACACAGGACTCTCGGAGACGGCCCGTGTGCTCCCTCAAAAAATCTCTCTACTTCCACTACTTCTACCCCTACCGCGCGATGAAAGTAAAAGATTGGAAATGAAACATGTAAATAGAGCACAAGTTCGGAGCTCTCTTCTCATTCCTCTTGCCATCCGTCTCATCAATTACAATGACCCTCCTATTTATAAGGGTAGGAGGGATAGATTTTTTTCACCGAGTTCCTGGTAGGTACAACATTGTACAAAAAAAGCCTCTCGAGCTTACACAAAGGTCCATTAACCCAACAGTAGCCCCTCAGCTACTTTGGTTTGGCCGGCACGACAAACCGAAGTAGTTGAATACCGCCCAGACTTCCTGTATCTTCGGGACCTGAGGAACACCCTCGAGACCTTCCGCCTGTGCGCCCCACTAAAAACTCCATTCCGAAAATCTAATAGGAAAAAACATAATGGAGAAAAGAGCATGTACGTTTAGCAGATTTAGACACACGAAGCTACCGGCTAGCCTAGCTAATGGTCATATTCGGTCTTGGTCTTGATGGTGAAGGATGTCTTCGATGATGATGTCAACTTTGCCGTTGTCACTAAGATGGTCTTCGTCCTCAAAACTTCTCTTTCTACTTCGGTTTGGCCTTCGGAGCTTTCATCTGCTTCTCCTCTTTTCATTTTGGCTTTTCCTTCGGAGCGTCATCGATGATGATAACTGTTGGGGAAAATCGAGTCCGAAGTAGACACCAAAACAACAGCTTCCTCTTGACCTTCGGAGAACAGGGGACCGTCGGAGCCAACCTGTGTCCTCCCTCGAAAAAACCCTCTACTTCCACTACTTCTACCCCTACCGCATGATGAAAGTAAAAGATTGGAAATGAAACAAGTAAATAGAGCACAACTTCGAAGGTCTCTTCTCTTGCCACCTGTCCTATTAATTACAATGACCCTCCTGTTTATAAGGGTATGCCATTTTTAACCGAGTCCTTGGTAGGTACAACATTTAAAAAAACCTCTCAAGCTTACATAAAGGTCCATTAACCTCTACATGAGCTGGGCCATTTCCCAACAGCAGGCACCGACCTCACTGTATTCCTGAATCCTGAGAGCAACTCCAGCAATAGCCCCTATTCAAAGCCCCTACTTTATTAAGTAGGAGTTGCCTCTAACTTTCTGGGGCTTGATTTTTGTGCTCAACTCCAACAATAGCCTCTACATCTCAGCCTCTACTTTATCATGACAGGTGGGACCCCTATGTCATCCACTTAACCCATTCTTTCTTTTTTTTGTCCACCGTCGTGTCTCTCACACTGCTTCCTATTCCAAAACTGAAGCCCGTACGTCAGCTCCAATGGCCGCTCAGATCCAGAGCCGCCCCACATCCAGCCACCATGATCTGGTTCCACCTCAAATCGAGCTCAGAGGAAGAGAAGCGGCCTGCCATAGGAGCAAAGAGGAGCGGCAGCTTTGCTCCCATCCCCGCGGCAAACTCGAATCCGCTCACGACTGCAGGCAACGGCGGTGGAGGAGCACGGGCTCGAACGACGGTGCTGAGGAGGGGTGATCGAGCTCCCACTGCTTCTTCTCCCCTACCCTACCGGCGGAGCACATCCACTTCCTCGGCGGTGGGTAGAGCTCGGCCGCAGGAGGTGGCGCCGGCATCTCGCCCCGTGGCTGCGCGATTCGAGGTCCGACGAATCTAGCTCTGGCTGGCGAATCGAGCTCGAGGGCCAGTGAATCGAGGTCGAAGCCGGCGAATCGAGCTCCTGTCGGGCGAATCGAGCTCCTGTCGGGCGAATCGAGCTGGAGCGAGGCTCCAGCCAGGCGTAGAGGTGGGGGACAGGAGCTTCAGGCAGCCGCGGAGAAGAGCGCTCCCGGCGACGCTCATGGAGAAACCGGCGAGCGAGAAGCCGCTCCGCTCAGCTGTGGGCTCGTCCGGCAGCGCGGAGGAGGGAGGACGGCGCGACAGGCTTGTCCCACAGCGCGAAAGAGCGGGGGCGGCTCTGCGTGCGTCCGCAACGACGCAGAGGTCTTGTCCGGCGACGTGGAGGAGGGAGGACGCCGCGGCGCATGTCTGGCGGCGTCGATGCTCGTTCCCGCTGGGCGTGCGTCGGAGGAAAACGACCAACGGCCATATAGAGGCCTCCCCAAACACCCGCAGAAGGGGCCGGATGGGAGGATTTGGGTGCCCCCCTAAAATAGGTGTCCGAGTAGGAGGTCTGCTGGAGTGAATTTTTTTACTCTTGACCTCTATTTTTTGAATTGGGGCAAGTAGGGGCTGCTGGAGTTGGTGTGAGGCACACACTCTTTTCCTTTCCCCGTTTTGCTCAGTCAGCTCAGATTCACATTTTGGTGAGGCCGCTTGGAGGCTTTCTTCGGATTCTTCCCGGATGTCGCTCTATGTATCTTGCCAATTCCCCCTGCGGTGGGAAAAATGGGTTCCGGACTTCCGGTCGATCACAAGTTTGAAAATTTTGGACATTGTGGGTTGGTCGTTGGGTTGCTATTAGCACCTTCCAAAAAATGGAAAAAATGGATGGATAGGATACGGCCTCAGCTGCAAGGCCCCTCATAAGCTCGCGCGCGTTAACGAGACATGGCCGTGCGCCCGTGCGTGCCTTCCGTCGATGGCCGACAAACAAGGCCGAGCTCTAGCAGGCTTCCTGGGCTCAGCTCTCGTTTTACTTTGAGCCCACGCTCTCTTTCGTATTGGCTGTCGAGGTGATGCAATATCAATCAGCGGACAAGAGAGAGAGGCCAAAACTAAACCAGCAGCGTCAAATGTGATTTATGTTAAGACTCGTTTATCTTTGTTACGAGCATGCGTGCGTGTTCTTTTGGAACTCACCAGCGTCCTTAGAGCAACTCCAGCAAAACCCCTACTCAAGTCCCTACTCAAAAAGTAGAGGCTGAGAGCGAAAAAACACACTCCAGTAGAGCTCTCACTCCGACCTTTAGCACTGTTCACGCCCCCTACTCCTCCCCTCCGGCCCCTTCTCCTGCGGGTGGAGAGGGGAGCCCCTACTCGGTAGGTGCGGCCGTTTCCTCCCCCGCGCCCGCACGGACGCACTTGCAAGGTGGCGGATTGGAGGGGAGGTGGATGGGAGAGGAGGCAGACGGCGACCTGCTCGAGCCCATCCGCCATCGCTGTTGCGGGATCCCGCTGCCGGGAGGAGGAGGTAGCGGTGGGGCCTACCTGCGCCGGCGGCAGAGAGGTCGGCGGTCAAGCTCGATTCGCACCCGGTCCGGCCGCAGCTCCGCGTTCGCCGCCTCCGGGCCCGGTCGATTCGCCGCCTCCGGGCCCGGTCGATTCGCCGTCGTCGAGCTCTGCGGGGCCACCTCGCGCACGGCGGAGAGCACCGCGTCGCGCCGGCCCGAGCTCGCGCACGGAGGAGAGCACTGTGCTGCGCCGGATCGAGCTCGCGCACGGCGGAGCGCGCGACGGAGCGCCGCCCGCAGAGCTCCTACCAGGTGCCCCTCGAACTCCGCCGCGCAGGCTCCTCCCACCACCAGCCGCCTAGATCCGGAGTGGGGAGCTCGAGCGGGCGCCGCCTCCGCGCCCTCCGCCGCCGTCGCATCCGCGCGCGGCCGGAGGTTCAGCTCCTTCCGCTGCCGTCGCCACCGCGCGCGACTGGAGATCGGAGCTCGAGCCCTCTCGTGCGTGCTCTGCCGTCGGCCGGCCGGAGGCCGGAGCTCGAGCCCTCCCGTGCGTGCTCTGCCGGCCTGGAATTGGGAGAGAGAGGAATCGAGACAAAGAGAGGAGGGTGGAGGGTGGGGAGAAGAAGCTCTGGAGGGCAATAAAAAAATTGTTTGGCTGACGAACGGGTCCCACATGTCATAGCAAAGTAGGGGCTTTGGAGTAGGGGTTATTGCTGGAGTTGGAAGCTAAATCTAAAGCCCTCAAAAGTAGGAGGAGCCCCTACTAAGAAAAGTAGGGGCTTGATTTAGGCCCTCTTTGGGAGGGCTCCAGCTCCGGCTTCTCCACCGGCTCCTGCCGGAGCCCTGCCAAACGTCGAGATGGAGAACGGCTCCGGTGGAGGAGCCCCGGAAAACCCGCTCACTGGAGAAGTTTGGGCGAGGCGGAGCCCCAAAAACGTGGCTCCGTCCGGCTCCGCCTCGCCTTTTCCAGCATCACCCCCGGGTGGGGCCCACTAGAGCGCGGCAGTGGACGGCAGCACTCGCGGCAGGAGCGCGGTAGCAGCGCCCCAGCCGCTGCTGGAGGCCCGCCGCCGTTCACGGAAGGGAGGTCGGCGGCGGTGAGGGAGCACGCCGGAGAGAAGGAAGACAACGACAAGGGGTACTCACCGGTTGAGGCGTCGGGTCTCCGCAGATCTGGATAGAGAAGAGGGAGAGGAAGGGGAGGGAAGGGAAGCTGCAGTCCGACGTCGGCGAGGTGCACGGGCGCGGCGCTCGGCGGCGGCAGCGGGAGGCTACGATGAGATGCGATCTGTTTTTTCTTTTTCTTATTTCCCGTCGATGCAAGTAGATAGGATGGATGTGGGCGTGGGCCGCGTGGGGCTCTCGGCCTGCCACCTAACGTCTAGTAGCGTCCAAAAATTGTGCTAAAAAAGTAGCGTCCAAAAATAAAAGGGGAGAAAAAGAAAATAAAGGTAAAAAAATGAGAAGGGGAAAAAGATAAAAAATATATAGTGAAGGGTAATTTAGACATTTTACAACATCAATCCAACTGGTGAAGCCGTTTTGCCAAACGTTTTCCAAAAGAGCTTCAACTCCATCAGAAAAGCCGCTTCACCGAAGGAGTCAGAGCCGGAGCTATTTTTTAGGAGCCGGAGCCCTGCCAAACAGGCTCTTAGAAGCTATTGCTGGAGATGCTCTTATGTGCTTGACTCCCTCATGAACTCTTGGATGTAAACGTTTTGAAATCACTAAACTTGAGAGACACATAAGAGCCCATCGCAATCACGGCCGCAGCCCACAGGCCAGCGCAGCGCCTGACGTCTTCCTCCTCCAGGTGTCGGAACTCCGAACCTCTCGGTAGCCGGGGTGAAATTTTAGGTGAAAGTGGTGAAATTTTTACATCAGGAAACATGTTTTGTGAGAGGTGACACGGTCTGCGATGCGAAAATTTTGGAGAATTTGGGGGAAATGACGGAAAAGCTCCATCCTTCCGGTCGCTGCGCGCGTCCGCCGAACCTTCTCGCGCATGTCTCTACAGCTTCCACCTCAGTCTCGCGCACGCGGAGCGGAATCGCGCGCGATCGAATTTCTGGCTCTCGCTGTCAGCCTGCCATTGAGCGTTGGTTCCACCGCAGCAGGGGGTTTGTTTTTTTAACTCTTGCCCCGCTCCTATTTCAGTTTGGATGTTGGAATGCAGGCGTCGCTCGGTTTGCTTACTTGCTTCCGCACGGTACACGACGGGACTGCGGCTATCTCCGTCGGGTGATCCGGCGAGCCATTTCGTCAAACACCTTGCGATCAACTACGAGTTTGGATGTGTGATATACTGATTGATATATGGGTTCATGGGAAATTAGTTTGATTTCTGAATCCTTCTTCCCCAATAGCCCTGAACTTTTCTCTGTTTGTATATATGTCTGAGTCCGTGTTTCAGTGAAGTAACCGTAAGGGCCTAAGGAGATTGTTGGGGTTTTGGGGATACTGTGGGATTACATAGAACTAGTTCGACAACGTGCAAGTTAGGATTATTAGGGATGTTGCTTACACGTATTTAGTTTTGATCACTAGCTGCACAGCCAATTTTGTAGCAGTTTTGAGCACAATGAAATGCTCATCCTTGTTAAGAGCCCACCATGACGCTCAGGTGACAAGCTTGTCAGCGATGATGGCTCATGTTGGGCTCCATCATTAGGTATCGGCGAATGGTGGTGAGCCGCGCTGCTCTGGTTGCCACACTGCTTGTTCTACTGTTGTCATGGGTACCTTGCCAGTTTTTCTTTAATTGGCATGCAGTTGTAAGGTTTTTGGTTCGGTTTCCCTTATAAACCGCGTCAAATGTAGGAATTCCCTGCCCTTTCAAAGGTTCTTTGAAATACTTGGTTTAGCAGTCTTTTTGTTTTGTCATTGATTCACCTGTTCATGGCAGCTACCAGAAATTGCTCTTCATCTGTGACTATCAGTAATTTGACAACGTGCAAGATGGATATCCATGTCAGTGCATGGACATTTCTGGTAGCTGCCATGTCAGGTTAGATTTGGAAGGGTGCAATGTCTAGGAGTGCTGCAATTTTGCGACGGTCATGCCAAGCAGCCACTACACAGAGTCGCAGAGGGGCATCTCCAGAGCAATGTTCACATTTTGGTGTTCCTTGGAGATGGTTCAGCTGTGCTGATCACACTAAAAAGCCACGTACTGCTACACCAGACCAGATAAATTCTGGAGATCAGTACTCTTCTGTTATCGTTGCTGCAAAAAGCAGCGCACCGTATCGTACAGCTTATGTAGAGAATTGTTGGTTGTTTACATCAAAGCAACACTACAATCAATCACTGGGATTCTCAGGTGTTCCAAGCCTTCGTCGCATGTGTTGCTCATATACTTGGACTAAACCAGAAGGTGCTGAAAATTCTGTCTTAAAAGTGTCTTCTACAGGAACTTCTGAAGTTGACACCTCAGTTGATGGTCGGAACACCTGGATCGATATGTCACAAAATTCTTATTGTTCTGCTATGGATACTAGCACCTCTGCAGGCAAGAAATTGAAGGATCTGAATGATGCAATTGCACTTCATGTCCAAGAGTTATTTAGTAATCATGCAGATCTAGAGAAGGTAGTTGTTCCAGTTGGCGAGACACTGATTGGTGCAGCAATGGCATGGTTTGTAATGCCTATTGTTCTAAGGAAGCTCCACAAGTATGCATCAGCAGGCCCTCTCATGACAATCTGGGGAGACTCTACTAAGAAAGATATGTCCTATCAAACAAGCTTGTGGAGTGCAATGGAGGATCCTGCAAAATATATCATCACATTTATGGCATTTTCTCAGATGTGAGGACCTATTTCACCTTCTGAAATAAACTTATTTCTCAGTACCTTCTTATTGTAAAATAATTGTATTGGCAACACTATATATTTTCAAATCTATGTAAATGCTTTTCAGGTTCACACCAGATTCCAGATTTTTTTTTCCTTTCATGTATTTCACTATTTCTCAAAAGGAGATCCCTATGATGTTTCTATGCAATATATTCATTTTAATTATTATGGCTACCTTTGGTATTTTGCATTTCTTCATACTGATGTTGGTAGCATGATATTGTTTTTTCTGTTACAAACCATACTATTATGATGCAGATCATTTTCTGATCAGATGTTAAAGTTTGCTCTGAACTGAATCTGTCTGAGGTTTTCTGATGTTTCCTTTCTTCCTCAGGGCTGCAGTTATTGCACCAAGCATTTCGGATTTTCTTCCACAGGCATGGAAGGGGGCATTTGTCGTATCTTTTGTGTGGTTCCTTCACAGATGGAAAGCTAACTTCATTGCCAATGCTATGGCCAAACAAGCTGCTATAGCAACTGACCGTGAAAGATTGTCAGCATTTGATAAGGTGTCATCGTTAGGACTAATTGCTCTTGGAGTTGTAGCTCTTGCTGAAGCTTGTGGGGTACCTGTGCAGTCAATATTAACAGTTGGTGGTGTTGGAGGTAATATTTTTATCTACAGTGTTCGTTCTTCGCTTAAGGGTTTTTTGTACTTCATGAACTCAAGACTTTTTTTTGTTGTGTGGACCAAGTAGGAAAACAGCAAGTCTACCAGAATCAGACCTTTATCACGTCACTAACTAATATATGCAATGCAGAAACATGATCGATAGTGTTTCTTTATGTCTGATTCGGTAGCCTTTTTACGCATGGATTTGTACTGAGCATTCTTTCAACAGTACTGTTCTTGTTTATCTTCCCTATGGCAACAAGAAAGATACTTAAATCACACTAAAATTTCTGCTAGTTACTTTCGTTGGTTACGCAAGAAGGGTTTCTGGCTTTCTGCTGAACCTTTATTAGGTTGACACATGCATGTAACAGTTCGTTTGCTTTCAATATCTTCAGCACTATACATATGTCCAGGAATATACCTATACTTTCTCATAAGTAAGAACTGAATCTTTCTTTTTAACTAATGATTACATGAACCAAGTAACATTCTCTTTTGTATGCTGTATTGCTATTACAGGTGTTGCTACTGCTTTTGCTGCTAGAGATATCCTTGGTAACATCCTGAGTGGATTCTCTTTACAATTTTCAAGGCCCTTCTCAGTTGGAGACTACATCAAGGTCCCTGTCTAATTATCTAACAAACCTCTTGTTGTATTCATTTTCTGAAACAACAAGTACAATTGACGGATCATCGGAGTGCTAATAATATGGTTAAATTTGATTTCGTTTCTAGTTCATAACCTTGCTGAAAAAGCCAAATACATTGCCTGAATAAGCTGAATGCCAATTGGATGAGAATTAATTTACATCATCAAATTAATAAGGCAGCTAAACAATGAAAAAATACCAGATATCACTGCTGGATAATATATGAAAACAACCACGCTGCATTTTGTCTTTTTTTTTGGTGCAAAATTTAAATAAAGGCTACAAAGTGGGAAAATTTGCCTCCAGAAAAGTTAAGGAACCACCATTCAAATTGCACTAATGAGCTTATTCAGTACTCCAAGTTAGGCATAAGAAGCAAAATATTTAATATGTGGTTGCATGAGACAGCATTTTGAGATGTTTCAAGTAGAGTGAAAGGTACTTAGGAAGACACAGTTAAATAAAGTGCTCTGCTTTTGCTGATTCATAATTCCAACCATGCCTCTTTGTGAGTGTATATTTGATATCCAGATCAAAAGTTCAAGAAGAGAGCGATACTTGAAACTTTTGAGCCAGGGCTCAGGTTTTTCCAACATAAGTATTTTGTAGCTTGGATAGCTGAAATTTTGTGCCAGAGCTCAAGTTTCTTCCAACAAAAGCATTTCATGAAGAGATGAAAACTTTGAGTGACTAAAACTGCTTCCATATTGCAGGCTGGGTCAATAGAAGGGCAAGTGGTTGAAATTGGACTGACTTCTTCTTCGCTGATAAATACTGAAAAGCTCCCTGTTGTAGTTCCAAATTCCTTATTCTCCAGCCAAGTAATGTCTAAAATGCTATTCTTTAGTTTATCTTCTTAAGTATATTTTGCATACGAATTGTGGCATATTGCATGTATTACTATTTCATAGACCACTGTTTTGATTTTTTTAGGATGTTTAATTGATTATTAAAACCCATTAAGCATAAAATCTGTTTTGTATTACTATTTCAGTAGTTAGCGTATCTTCTTAACTGCTATCAATAAGTGATTCTTCTCCCAAAAAAAACTGCAGATGATAGTGAACAAATCAAGGGCCCAGCGGCATGTTAGCGTGTCCAAACTTCCTTTAAGAACTGAAGATATTGAAAAGATTCCTACTATAACAGAGGAGATAAAAGCAATGCTGGTGTCCAACCCAAAAATTGATGCTCCTTATTGCTACCTCTCGCGATTAGAAGGTTCACGTGGAGAGATTACAATTGGCTGCAACATCAAAAGCACGGTATGTTAACTGGGGTCCTCTTAAAAAGGAAACTTTTCTTTTCTTATGATTTCAACATGTTTGAGGTTCCACGAAACTTTGCTTTTCTCATGGTTCTGACATGTTTGAGGTTTCATTACTTTGGAACCACGAATGTTAAATGACTGGTATATCATATACATTTCTCTTTGTGCTATGTTATTGTTAATAAACTGAGCACACGTTAATTTTATTTTGTGTGCAATTGCATATTAGCACTTTGCTCAAGCAGACAGAGACAGTCAACATACTCCTCTGTAGGGATCAACAAGCTTGTTGCATCACTTCATCACTGGGGTAGTACGAAACAGTAATGTATATAGATTAGTCTGCAGACACCCTTTCCCTTGCATAAGTTTTTGGAGTTCAGCGGATGTTGGCAATCTGTGTGGTGGTTTCATGTTTATTCTCTGCATATTTGTGGCATTTAGGAAGCAGCCTGGCATCAAAGTTGAGCAGAGCTGAGCTTTCAGACTGTTTTATAAGCTCTCTGGTTGAGCCCAGGAGATTAAGAGTAGCCAGTAGCATGATTGTCATTTCTCACCATAAAGCATTGCAGGAAGCAGGTTCAATGTACCAGAGCTCGATCTCCTGACTGACAATTGTTTCTCTATGACCGCAGAAAACGGAGGAATGGTCGTCTATAGAACAAGAGATTCTCCTGAAAGCTGCGGGCATCATGAAGCGACATCAACTTTGGACTGCCTCGTGAATCAATAGCATGTATGATAGTTTCAGAAGACCAAAAGACTCTGGCATGATCTGATGCTCATATGGGATGGAGGACATGTGTAAATATTCTTTCTTCTCATCTATCTTACTGTTTATATAAGGAATAAAAGACAAAAGTGTTGTGTGAATTACCTATACAATTTGTTCTACGTATATGTGATAATTACAGTTGGTTGATCTCCCAGTCCTCACATACACCCACGTCTATGGTCATCGTCTTGTTCCCTTTCTCTCCTGGCCTGGGAGACGACAACACCCTGCAGCAATTCCGCCTCGGAGACTGCAGCAGATTTGTGCAAAATTAAACCAGTCAGCATCGCTACACAAGTAGTAGACGACCATAAGACAAGTGTTCAACATAAATGAAGAGTGCTCGGCCAAGGATGGTTACCCTGTCCCACAGCGCGGGGTCGGGTTTCTTGACCACGAGCACGGTGTCGAGCAGCGCGTCCGGGTCAGGTATCTTCCACCGGCACGCGGGGCGCTTCTCGTTTCGCCGCCGCCACCGCTGATACCTCGTCACGGTGGTCTCCCCTCCGCGCGCCACCGCCCGCCGCGCCGCCGCCAGGTAGTACAGCGCGGGCGTCTCGCACGGGTTGCGCGCCAGCGGCCGCGTGTTGAACGCGTGCGACTTGTAGTCCGCGCGGCGGTACCAGTTCTGAAACGTCCGCGCGGGGGTCTCCATCTCCCGCGCCGGGATCGCGCCCCTCGCCACCGTCACCACGAACCCCCACGCCACGGACACCGTCCACCGCCGTGCCTCGTCGTAGCAGATGGACTGCTGCATCGTCCCCGCCGAGTCCAGCATCACGGGCCCCTCGAACAGCCTCCGCACCGCGGCCGCGCGGGACCGCGCGTCCGGGAACAGCGGCCGCACCACGTCGAGGTGGTGCAGCGACACGAGCGGCGCGACGGGGTGAGCGGCGAGGAGGCCCAGGAGGTCGCCGTACACGTCGTACTGGTGGAACCCCGGGTGCCTCGTCAGCGGCACGCCCAGCTCCGCCACGCACGCCTGGATGCGGTCGTCGCTGCCGTACAGCGACGGGTACCGCCGGATGCACGCGTCCTGCACCCGTTCCAGCCTCGCCGCCAGCGGCCGGCTGATGGCGAAGCCGCCGCCGCCGAACGCCATGCCGTACGAGAAGTAGAGGTTCTGCAGGTGGCTCTCGGATGGGGAGCCGATGTAGTAGGGCTGCCGGTGGTCGAGCTTGCTCAGGACCGCGAGCAGGTTGTCGGGGAGGAAGACGGTGTCGTCGTCGCCCATGACGAACCACCGCACGTCGGGGAGGCCGAGGCGGAACGTCTCGGAGACGATGCGGGAGATGCGGATGGCGGAGCGGTGGCCGCGGCGGTGCGTGTAAGGGAAGCTGGAGGTGTCCGAGGAGACCATGATCGGCGGCAACCCCTCCGGCACGCTGGAAGGCCGCACGGGGCGGTCCATCCACACGAACCCGCGCATGCCCCCGCCGGGGCGCCACCAGATCTTGATATACTCCTTCCGCTTCTCCCACAGGCGCGCCGACGCCGCGATGCCGAACACCACGTGGTGCAGCGTCGTCGCCGGCGGCACAGCGGGAGGAGGAGGGGGATACGGCGGCGGCGGCGGCGCCGATGGCGTCGATGACGTAAGGTTATTATTGTTGGTAATAATGTGGGAGGCGGCCAGGGCGGTGGCCATGCCCTTGGCGGTGACGAGGTCACCCGGCGAGCAAACGGGGGTGGAGGAGAGAATGGCGTGGAGGGTGTAGATGATGTAGATGACGGTGAGCGGGAGCAGGAGCAAGAGGACGAAGCGGAGGAGGGAGGCCGCTGGGCTCTCCTTGCCGCCTCCTCCGGCGGCGGCCTTCATTGCCCGCGCCATCTCCGGCCGTCGCTATGTCCTCACGGCGGCGGCAAAAGCTTCCGGTGCGCGCCGCGAGCGAGCAGATTGGTGCGGGGAAGAGAGAGAAAAGCGAGAGATTTTTACGGAGCTCGCGGGGGCGGAACGGTGGCGTAGGGGAGGTCGGCAGGCCGCGCATTCTCCTCGCGCCTTGGTGGGAGCGGTTTAGCTTCAGCTGGTTTCCGGTCGTTTCTCGCGATTTCGATTTCAGTTCGTCGTCTTTGTGATGAACCGATTATTTGTTTGGGGTCATTGTGATAGTGTATTTCAACTCTGTCTCATATCCACAACAGAAAAGCCAAGTGGATGCGGACCTCCAACATGAATGTTGCCGAAGAGTCCCGCTCAACTAGAGGTCCATGGACTTTTTTTTAAACACGAAGGGAATCCCATCGGAGAAATCCAACCAATGTTGTTGACACGTGCAGAGTGCCGGCGTCCAGGGGTGGGGCTATCAAACCATCACGCTGGTCCTGTGGAGTAAGATATATCTTTCTTTGCATGCATGCAGATCGGACAAAAATGCTGATGTCATCCACATGCAAACCGATCTAAAACTTAAAAAAGCTATAAATCATAAACCGATCATCAAATTAAAATTCTGATTGCACCATTGCATTTCTGACAATAAAAACTTCGAAACAAGATCTCACTTGACTATATTTTAAAAAAAATTTTATTCATATTTAAATTAAAGTTATATATTCTGTTCAATACATAACCGTAGAACAAAATTTACAAACTATCAGAACGAAACATGTGAATGTACCGAACAAATTATATAAACTGCGGAACAAATATGTATACGTGTCAAAAAAATTCTAATAATGGCTGGAACAAAACATTTGTACGTACCGAACAAATTACATGAACTGCCGGAACAAATATGTATACGTGTCGAACAAATTATACAAACTGCCGGAACAAAATATTTGTACGTACCGAACGAGTTATATGAACTAACGGAACAAATTTTAGAGGAGAAACAAACATGACATAGAAAGAGAGAAATATATAGACATAACAAGTTATTATTATAGCCCGAGCAAAATATTATTATAGCCAGAATAATTTATTATAGTCAGAACAAATTTAAATCTCATCTCGAACAAATAAATATTAAAAAGAATATAAAAAAGAAAAAATATATAAAAATATGGAAATAAAAAATAAAATAGAAAATAAATAACTAAAAAAGAGAAATAAAAGAGAAACAAGAAAAAATAATGAAATAGAAAAAAAGAATGAAGAATAAAAATGAAATAGAAAAAAGATGGAAATTGAAAAAAATAAAAAGTATAAATAAATAAATAAAAATAAACAAGAAATAAAAAAGTAAAAAATAAAAAAGGAAAAAGAAATAGAAATAGAAAACAAAAGAAAAGAATAATAAAAGAAAGAAATAGAAAAAAACCGAAAAAACAACCCCTCGCGCATTCTCCTCGCGCGTTGGTGGGAGGGGTTCAGGTTCAGCTGATCGGCTCCGGTCATTTCTCGCGATTTCGGTTTCAGTTCGTCGTCTTTGTGATGAACCGATTCTTTGTTTGGAGTCATTACGATTGTGTATCTCAACTCTGCCTCGTATCCACAATAGAAAAACTGAGTGGATGCGGGTCTCCAACATGAATGTTGCCGAAGAGCCCCGCTCAACTGGAGATCCATGGGCTTTTTTTTAAACACGAAGGGAATCCAATCGGAAAAATCCAACCAATGTTGTTGACACGTGCAGAGTGCCGGTGTCCGGGGGTGGGGCTATCCATCACTTCAGCGATGGTTTAGCAAACCATCACGCCGGTCCTGTGGAGTAAGAGATATATTTCTTTGCATGCATGCAGATAGGACAAAAATGCTGATGTCATCCACATGCAAACCGATCTGAAACTTAAAAAAGCTATAAATCATAAACCGATCATCAAATTCAAATTCTGATTGCACCATTGCATTTCTGACAATAAAAACTTCGAAACAACATCCCACTTGACTATATTTTGAAAAACTTTTTTTATTCATATTTTTAAATTAAAGTTATATATTCTAATCAATACATAACCGTAGAACAAAATTTACAAACTATCAGAACGAAACATGTGAATGTACCGAACAAATTATATAAACTGCGGAACAAATATGTATACGTGTCGAAAAAAGTCTAATAATGGCTGGAACAAAACATTTGCACGTATCGAACAAATTACATGAACTACCGGAACAAATATATATACGTGTCGAACAAATTATACAAACTGTCGGAACAAAATATTTGTACGTACCGAACGAGTTATATGAACTGACGGAACAAATTTTAGAGGAGGAACAAATATGACATAGAAAGAGAGAAATAAATAGACAGAACAAGTTATTATTATAGCCCGAACAAGATATTATTGTAGCCAGAATAACTTATTATACTCAGAACAAATTTACATCTCATCTCAAACAAACAAATATTAAAAACAATATTAAAAAGAAAAAATATATAAAAAAGATGGAAATAGAAACAAAAAAATAAAATAGAAAATAGAAAATAAATAACAAAAAAGTGAAATAAAAGAGAAACAAGAAAAAATAATGAAATAGAAAAAAAGAATGAAGAATAAAAAATGAAATAGAAAAAAATAATATTAGAAAGGAAATATAAATAAAAAAGAAAAAGAAGAAGAAACAAGAAAAATAAAAAAGATGGAAATTGAATAAAAATAAAAATTATAAATAAATAAATAAATAGACAGAAAAAGTTATTAGTATAGCCCGAACAAGATATTATTATAGGCAGAATAACTTATTATAGTCAGAACAAATTTACATCTCATCTTGAACAAACAGATATTAAAAATAAAAAATACAAAAAATGGAAATAGAAACAAAAATAAAATAGAAAATAAATAACTAAAAAGAGAAACAAGAAAAAATAATGAAATAGAAAAAAATAATGAAGAATAAAAAATGAAATAGAAAAAAGAATATTAGAAAGGAAATATAAATAAAAAAGAAAAAGAAGAAGAAACAAGAAAATAAAAAAGATGGAAATTGAAAAAAAATAAAAAGTATAAATAAATAAATAAAAATAAAAAAGAAATAAAAAAGTAAAAATAGAAAAGGAAAAAGAAATAGAAAACAAAACAAAAGAATAATAAAAGAAAGAAATAGAAAAAAAACGAGAAAAACAACCCCTCGCGCATTGGTGGGAGCGGTTCAGGTTCAGCTGATCAGCTCCGGTCGTTTCTCGCGATTTCGGTTTCAGTTCGTCGTCTTTGTGATGAACCGTTCTTTGTTTGGAGTCATTGTGATTGTGTATCTCAACTCTGTCTCGTATCCACAACAGAAAAGTTGAGTGGATGCAGGCCTCCAACATGAATGTTGTCGAAGAGCCCCGCTCAACTGGAGGTCCATGGGCTTTTTTTTTTAAAACACGAAGGGAATCCAATCGGAGAAATCCAACCAATGTTGTTGACACGTGCACAGGGCCGGCGTCCGGGGTGGGGCTATGCATCGCTTCAGCGATGGTTTAGCAAACCATCACGGCAGTCCCGTGGAGTAAGAGATATCTTTCTTTGCATGCATGCAGATATGACAAAAATGCTGATGTCATCCACATGCAAACCGATCTGGAACTTAAAAAAGCTGTAAATCATAAACCGATCATCAAATTAAAATTCTGATTGCACCATTGCATTTCTGACAATAAAAACTTCGAAACAAGATCCCACTTGACTATATTTTGAAAAACTTTTTTTATTTGTATTTTTAAATTAAAGTTATATATTCTGTTCAATACATAACCGTAGAACAAAATTTACAAACTATCAGAACGAAACATGTGAATGTACCGAACAAATTATATGAACTGCGGAATACGTGTCGAAAAAATTCTAATAATGGCTGGAACAAAACATTTGTACGTACCGAACAAATTACATGAACTGCCGGAACAAATATGTATACGTGTCGAACAAATTATACAAATTGCCGGAACAAAATATTTGTACGTACCGAACGAGTTATATGAACTGACAGAACAAATTTTAGAGGAGGAACAAATATGACATAGAAAGAGAGAAATAAATAGACAGAACAAGTTATTATTATAGCCCGAACAAGATATTATTAGAGCCAGAATAACTTATTTTAGTCAGAACAAATTTATATCTCATCTGGAACAAACAAATATTTAAAAGAATATTAAAAAGAAAAAATATATAAAAAAGGTGGAAATAGAAACAAAAAATAAAATAGAAAATAGAAAATAAATAACTAAAAAGAGAAATAAAAGGGAAACAAGAAAAAAAATAATGAAATAGAAAAAAAGAATGAAGAACAAAAAATGAAATAGAAAAAATAATATTAGAAAGGAAATATAAATAAAAAAGAAAAAGAAACAAGAAAAATAAAAAATATGGAAATTGAAAAAAAATAAAAAGTATAAATAAATAAAAATAATAAATAAATAGACAGAACAAGATATTATTATAGCCCGAATAAGATATTATTATAGTCAGAATAACTTATTATAGTCAGAACAAATTTACATCTCATCTCGAACAAACAAATATTAAAAAGAATATTGAAAAGAAAAAATATATATAAATAGAAATAGAAACAAAAAATAAAATAGAAAATAAATAACTAAAAAGAGAAATAAAAGAGAAACAAGACAAAATAATGAAATAGAAAAAAAGAATGAAGAACAAAAAATGAAATAGAAAAAATAATATTAGAAAGGAAATATAAATAAAAAAGAAAAAGAAGAAGAAACAAGAAAAATAAAAAAGATGGACATTGAAAAAAATAAAAAGTATAAATAAATAAATGAAAAATGAAAAAGAAATAGAAAAGAAAAGAATAATAAAAGAAAGAAATAGAAAAAAATGAAAAAAACAACCCCTTGCGCATTCTCCTCGCGCGTTGGTGGGAGCGGTTCAGGTTCAGCTGATCAGCTCCGGTCGTTTCTCGCGATTTCGGTTTCAGTTTGTCGTCTTTGTGATGAACTGATTCTTTGTTTGGAGTCATTGCGATTGTGTATCTCAACTCTGTCTCGTATCCACAACAGAAAAGCTGAGTGGATGCGGGCCTCCTACATGAATGTTGTCGAAGAGCCCCGCTCAACTGGAGGTCCATGGGGTTTTTTTTAAAACACAAAGGGAATCCAATCGGAGAAATCCAACCAATGTTGTTGACACGTGCACAGTGCCGGCGTCCGGGGTGGGGCTATGCATCGCTTCAGCGATGGTTTAGCAAACCATCACGCCGGTCCGGTGGAGTAAGAGATATCTTTCTTTGCATGCATGCAGATAGGACAAAAATACTGATGTCATCCACATGCAAACCGATCTGAAATTTAAAAAAGATATAAATCATAAACCGATCATGAAATTAAAATTCTGATTACACCATTGCATTTCTGATAATAAAAACTTCGAAACAAGATCTCAATTGACTATATTTTGAAAAACTTTTTTATTCATATTTTTAAATTAAAGTTATATATTCTATTCAATACATAACCGTAGAACAAAATTTACAAACTATCAGAACGAAACATGTGATTGTACCGAACAAATTATATGAACTGCGGAATACGTGTCGAAAAAATTCTAATAATGGCTGGAACAAAACATTTGTACGTACCGAACAAATAACATGAACTGCCAGAATAAATATGTATACGTGTCGAACAAATTATACAAACTGCCGGAACAAAATATTTGTACGTACCGAACGAGTTATATGAACTGACAGAACAAATTTTAGAGGAGGAACAAATATGACATAGAAAGAGAGAAATAAATAGACAGAACAAGTTATTATTATAGCCCGAACAAGATATTATTAGAGCCAGAATAACTTATTATAGTCAGAACAAATTTACATCTCATCTCGAACAAACAAATATTTAAAAGAATATTAAAAATAAAAAATATATAAAAAAGGTGGAAATAGAAACAAAAAATAAAATAGAAAATAGAAAATAAATAACTAAAAAGAGAAATAAAAGAGAAACAAGAAAAAATAATGAAATAGAAAAAAAGAATGAAGAACAAAAAATGAAATAGAAAAAATAATATTAGAAAGGAAATATAAATAAAAAAGAAAAAGAAGAAGAAACAAGAAAAATAAAAAAGATGAAAATTGAAAAAATAAAAAAGTATAAATAAGTAAATAGACAGAACAAGTTATTATTATAGCCCGAACAATATATTATTATAACCAGAATAACTTATTATAGTCAGAACAAATTTACATCTCATCTCGAACATTAAAAAGAATATATTGAAAAGGAAAAATATATAAAAATAGAAATAGAAACAAAAAATAAAATATAAAATAAATAACTAAAAAGAGAAATAAAAGAGAAACTAGAAAAAATAATGAAATAGAAAAAAGAATGAAGCACAAAAAATGAAATAGAAAAAATAATATTAGAAAGGAAATATAAATAAAAAGAAAAAGAAGAATAAACAAGAAAAATAAAAAAGATGGAAATGGAAAAAAATAAATTAAAATTAAAATTAAAAAATAAAAAAGGAAAAAGAAATAGAAAAGAAAAGAAAAGAATAATAAAAGAAAGAAATAGAAAAAAACGAAAAAAAACAACCCCTCGCGCATTCTCCTCACGCGTTGGTGGGAGCGGTTCAGGTTCAGCTGATCGGCTCCGGTCGTTTCTCGCGATTTCGGTTTCAGTTCGTCGTCTTTGTGATGAACCGATTCTTTGTTTGGAGTCATTGCGATTGTGTATCTCAACTCTGCCTCGTATCCACAACAGAAAAGCTGAGTGGATGCGGGCCTCCAACATGAATGTTGTCGAAGAGCCCTGCTCAACTGGAGGTCCATGGGCTTTTTTTTAAACACGAAGGGAATCCAATCGGAGAAATCCAACCAATGTTGTTGACACGTGCAGAGTGCCGACGTCCGGAGGTGGGGCTATCCATCGCTTCAGCGATGGTTTAGCAAACCATCACGCTGGTCCCGTGGAGTAAGAGATATCTTTCTTTGCATGCATGCAGATATGACAAAAATACTGATGTCATCCACATGCAAACCGATCTGAAACTTAAAAAAGCTATAAATCATAAACCGATCATCAAATTAAAATTTTGATTGCACCATTGCATTTCTGACAATAAAAACTTCGAAACAAGATCCCACTTGACTATATTTTGAAAAACTTTTTTTATTCGTATTTTTAAATTAAAGTTATATATTCTGTTCAATACATAACTGTAGAACAAAATTTACAAACTATCAGAAAGAAATATGTGAATGTACCGAACAAATTATATGAACTGCGAAACAAATATGTATACGTGTCGAACAAATTATACAAACTGTCGGAACAAAATATTTGTACGTACCGAACGAGTTATATGAACAGACAGAACAAATTTTAGAGGAGGGACAAATATGACATAAAAAGAGAGAAATAAATAGACAGAACAAGTTATTATTATAGCCCGAACAAGATATTATTATAGCCAGAATAACTTATTATAGTCAGAACAAATTTACATCTCATCTCGAACAAACAAATATTAAAAAGAATATTAAAAAGGAAAAATATATAAGAAAGGTGGAAATAGAAACAAAAAATAAAATAGAAAATAAATAACTAAAAAGAGAAATAAAAGAATTATAAAAATATAAATATTCGTTAACTTTTTCTGTTCACGTTTGACTGTTCATCTTATTAAAAAATTATAAAAATATTATTTATTTTGTTATGATATATTTTGTCATCGTATATATTTTCAGTATATCATAATTATTTTTATATTTTCATAATTTTTTTGAATAAGACGAACGGTCAAACGTGATGCGTAAAAATCGAGAAATGCTTATATTTAAAGCTAGAGTGGAAAAGCTCTTGCATACTCTCTCCGTCCCCAAAATATTGTCGATGTTGGTTTCCGTGCTACAAGTTTGACCGGATTTGTAAAAAATACGTGCAATATTTGTATCTCTAAATAAATTTGTTAAAAAACTAGATTCAAATATCTATCTAATTATATTAATTTTGTACTATAAATATTTTTATAATTTTACACATATATAGTCAAAGTTGTTTCTCGGGAAGCGAAAACGAGAGTTTTCAACGGACGGAGGGAGTACATACGTAGTCGCATCGCATCTGTCCTGGAAGCAGAGCCGAGAGGATATTCGTCTCTTTCCGTGGCTGAGCGAGACACGACAGGGAATTACTGTACAAAGCTTGGTAGGCCACCCGTTTTCCGGCACGTCGAAAGCGTGCCGGGGCCGGGCCAAAAGCCCCCATGCAGCAAGCAAGCAACAAGACGAGCAAGGGAGGAGGAGGAGAGCCCCCCGCGTGGGCCTATGCTAATGACGCGTCGCCAGTTATTATTATGGTGGCTCCTGAGTCCGTCCAATTTTCAGACGAAACAGCCCGTCCAATCCCAATCCCAATCCCAATCTAACCCAATCCATCGTTGGTGTCATTCGCAGCGCGGCAGAGGCTGCCAACAATGATCACCTCACCCTTTCGTGTCCCTTACTGCATGCTCATCTTCAGCGGAGATGAGATGCCCATAGGATGATAGGAGATCGGATCTGTAAGTAGTGGCATAGATTAAATCGCCGTAGAAGGTTCCCTGTGATAACGTGCTGGAGTTCGATGAGTGTGCAGGAAGGATGTAGGTAGCTTCTAGAGCTTGCTAGCTTCACGCTTTTGTTTAGTGAATTAGTGTAGTGGCCTGCAAATTACAATTGGGGGCCAGGTGAATCGTATCGTCTCTTAACAAAGGAATGTTCGTTGCAGCTGCTTGCTTGGAATATGATGGAATTACTTTTACTGTGTGCGTAGAATACCATAGAATAGTGCCCGCCCGCGGCTGCCGCCCGCCTCGGTCGCTGTCGAGCGCTACGGGTTGACCCGAATCGGCCGCGTATCTTACGGTTGCGCCTTGCCTCTCTGGCAGGTCAGGTTATCTGGTTGTTACGCCACGCGCAAGCGGGCCAAATGTGATCAGATCGTCGGGTCAGCTTGTTTGTTAAATCCCGGCCATTATTCAAGTTGTTAAACAAGGAGGAAATCGTAAAGACGAGGAAGTGGGTTTGTTATCCTCGTCGGGTTAGATTATATCGAGCCAGATTTGTCTTCACAGCTTCTTGACACGGACAGCAAATGGGTCGAATGATTTGAGGCGAAACGGCTAGAGATAGAGCAAATTTGATTTCATCTGCAAAAAGATTCCCACCTCTCCACGGACTTGGAAGATGGAATCGAGCTACGCAGCAACCTACAGTACTTGGCTAATTTCCTAGTAATTTTTTTTCTTCTTTTCTTTTATCCCTCGGGGAGCCGCTGTAAAAACCGGGGCGGACTCCCCGTTGGTTTCGCCGCCTTCGCCGGCGGCCGAGGAAGGAGGCTGTCGAAGACCGAGGGGCACAAGGCCAGCCGTGTGCAACTGCTGCAGCAGACTCGAGTGGTGGTTGAGCAGCTTTGGCGGCGGTCACCCTTCTGACCGACCGCCCCGCGTGGGCCGCACATGAGGATCGGACGCGGTTTCCCTCGCCACGGTTTCGCACGGCCTGCCAGTGCCAGCCACGACGCGCGCAGGGGGGGCAGCCGGCAGCGGCGGCCGGCGGCTCACTGGAAGCCGCCCAGGCCGTTGAGGAGCAGCTCGTGCGGCCGCAGCAGCGTCGGTGTGGGCACCGTCAGCAGCGGCGTGGACGGCAGGGACGACGGGTAGGACATGTCGTAGTCGACGCCGGCGTCGCCCCACGGCGCGGCAGCCCAGGGGTCTCCGGCGGCGGGTCCGGAGATGAGCGGCGCGCGGCAGAGCGGGCAGGTGCGCTGGTCGTGCGCCATCCAGCGGTCGAGGCAGCCCCGGTGGAAGGCGTGGCGGCAGTTGCTGAGCCGTCTCACCTCGTCGCCGGCGCCGATGCCGCTCAGGCACACCGCGCAGTCGCCGCCCCCGCACGCCGTGGCCGCCAGCTCCTCGAACCGCACCACGGGGAGCGCCTCCTCGACGAGCACCGCCGGGACGGTCCTGAACTCGGGCCGCCTGTGCTGCAGCGGCGCGGGCACCGCGTCGCGCCACGGCTGCTCTTGCTCGGCCGCCGATGGCAGCTGGTAGTTGTTGCAGCCGACGTCGATGAGGTCGCCGAGCCCCACGGCGTGGAAGGCCCAGAGGAGGAAGCGATGGAGGTGGCCCAGGAGGAGGAGCACCTGGAGCAGCACGCGCGGGAGCAGCATCTCCGAGTACCCCACGGGGAATCCCATCGTCGCGCGCGTCGATCTTGGTTGGAGCTGCAGAGCCAGAGCGGAGTTCAGTGGTGGTGCTGGCGCGCGTTCGTGCGTGGCGTGGACTCGTGGAGGTGGAGGACTGAACCGGGGGGCAGGTCGTTTTATAAAGCGGGGGAGCGGAGAAGGAGCGCGGGGGGGAGGAACGCGGAAGCATCGGTGACGGCCGCGGGAAGTGGTTGGTTTGCGTGTGCGCGCGCGTTGGCGTCTGGATTGGCCGAGCGGTGGTCTGGTGGACTCGGACTCGTGTGTGCTGGAGGCTGGAGCTCTCCGCTCTCCTCGGCGACCAACCCCGGGGCCCGGGGACGCGACGGCGGAGGGGGGATTTTTTTCTCGGCGTACTAGTACGTGATTTGTTCTCTAGCCGTGTAGTCCTACACTAGTCAGTAGTTCTACTAGCCTGCTACGCAGATTTTCTTTTGAAAAAAATGCAATGTTTACCATGGGGTCAACTGTCATGACTTGTACTGGAGTACTTCCATAGCTAGCAACTCAAAGTTTACAAGCCCGTACAGTAATTCACATTGTTGTGCGACGCAGCGTAGCCATGTGATGCTGTCATTTGGGTTCTAGAAGCGTAGTCCGGTTCGTCGATTGGGATCTCATCGTCATGCAATTATTTGACCGGGGGACAGCCGGCTCTAGAATTTCTTCCCCAATTCCACACACGACGACAGGTCTACGAGAAACAGAGAGAATTTGGTTTTGACTCGAGTTCTTCTCGTTCACGCACATCATATTCGTAGTAAAGGCCGGCTGGGCCATTTTGAACTGCGGTTAGCTACCTTGTCTGATTTGATTTGGTGCCGCTCATGGACTCATGCAGCCCTGCTGAGCCTAATAAGACGACGAATTTACTAGGCTGCCAGCATGGTGGCCACACCGAAGCGAATTATATCCATGACCATGGGGTCCTTAACAATGTGACGCCTAGATGCTAGATCAAGCCCCCACCAGACCACTTTCTTGAATAGTGGATGGAGTCACTCTAGAGGCGTTGTTAGGTGCCGGCAGGAGACAACGGTGGTATCTTCTCGGCGATCTGCTTGCAACCCACCTCTTGGACCGGCTAACCAATTGTGTTAGCTATCTTTTGTTGGGCATGTGCAGAGTCCTAGTTTAAAAATGTAGCGTGTTGTACCCCTGAAAGCCAATCAAGATCGTTTCCATTACTAACAGCTCGCACTGCTGAATGAGTGAGGTGACTCGACAATTGGATCCGTTCCATTTGAGTTACTGAATTATGTGTTGAAATACTGAATTGTGTTCAAACGCTCCTGCGTGTCACTTCAAAAGGGAAGGAAAAAGAAATCTGTGGCTGACTAACACTAACCTGTGGCAGTAGTGCACGCAAGCCTCACGCTAATGCAATCCCAATCTGGCTTGATGAAAACCACCTATATTTGGCTTGCAGTTTCCTCACGATCGAACACCATCTGTTTCTGGGGTGTGCAATGCAAGTTGTCTGCTGATCCCATCAACCAGCAGAGCATCCTGAACAGATCGAAGCAGGACAGACAAGTAGACACACGATCTGGTGCCTTTGCACGTACAGAAAGAGACGCCCACGAACAGGCACCCACCACCACCAGCAGCTAGCGCTAGACTAGTCAATCGATCGATCGGTCGCTCAGGACTCAAGAGAGTCTCCAGCTGTGGGCGAGAGACGACACCGCAAGTCCGCACTGACGGCCGCCGGCATCACAGTACTCGTCAGTAGTTACTCACTTTGTTGCGATGTGGCTGCTAATTAAGTGGCAGGATAATATAATCGGAACGATACGGCCGAGATTAATTATATATTAATTCGTGATCGGTAGCGTGTTCTTTAGTTAGCTAGCTAGCTAGCTCGCGCACCAGGCCAAAGTGTACGAGATTAACCTGACGACCGACGATCCACCATGCTGTTAGCTTGGTCTTTGTAACTGAAAACAAATTTAATTGGATGTTGTTAAGCTCGATCTTTAGCTCACATGGCACACGCACATCTAAAACAGAATACTTTAGCTTCTTATATTGTTCGTTGGAATGCCAAATAAAGTAGTGGTTCTTCAATTAATTAGCTCATGCTTGTTAGTTCCAAAATAAAATTAAAACAGAAGCCGACAAGCTATGAGGCTAAGGCTGAATCTTCAATTTGTCTTTGTAGCAGCGAGCGAGTGTATTGTTCATGCATGTCATGGGCGCATTATGTTAATTTTCTCTAAAATTTCTCTTTTTCATAATTAATGTTTATTTTTCTAGCAGACATGTACTGCCAACTAACAAAATAAATCCATAAAAACCATAAGGTAGGAGCTAAGGAGCTGATTTATTGCGCTGCATGAGGGGGTCTACTTGACGAGCAAAAAAGTTTGGCAGTCCGGTTAATGGCGATCCAACTGAGCTATGCCCTCTTGCTCTACTCATCATTCACGGAGATAATCTAGCATAAATCATGCAAATGCCATGTGATCTTGTTCATTTATCTGATATACTAAAGCCATCGCAAGCCGATCGCTACGAAAATGACATAAAGCGCAACGAAAAGGAACGGAAAAGCAAAGCAGATCAAGCAAAGGATCGGTCGAGTTGCCTTTCCCCGTTCATTCATGTGGATCGATCACTAGTCAGCTCCCTCGCTAGTCGCTACCTTAACTTGTAGGAGTAGATCGTGTCCTTGCTTGGAGCTGCTTAGCATTTCGTTGTCAGTTTGACAGCAAATCTGATGGCCTCACGTAACAACCAACTGCGTGTGTTTTTAGGTCTTTTTCGGTACACAATACCACTCAGTGGTAGTACGGTGATGTTATCGGTTTTTTTTGATTTTTTGCTATGGATAAAATGATAATTTGCTCGATGTATATTTTTTGAAAATTTTTTCCTCCTCCCTCCCCTATGATATCTAAACCATTTCATATATTACAACAATATTATTTTGCATTTTCGATAATACCCGTATACTACCCATACCACATATGAATACCACCCATACCAAAAAACACCCGGTGGTACAGAATTAATCTCAACCATCGGATCCTTACCTATAAATTCTTTTCTCTTATATACGAGTCTTTTTCAACCGGTGGTACACGGTGGTATTGTGTAAAAAAAATCCTGTGTTTTAATACGTTATCCTGTCGCCTTTCGCCCTGGCGTAACAATCCATCTTCTTTTTCTACCCGCAGGGGTTGCACGCAGCATACGGAGTACGTACATAGCTACGAGCCCAAACTCGATCGGCAGCTAGGTGGTGACGCTCCCTGACGCACCCAATCATCACGTGACACTGTACGGTGGCCAGCAACTAGACGCCCGAGCCACGAGGTGGTGGTGGCGGCGCCGCCGGCCGCCGCGCGAGCGGGTAGGCTGGCGGTTGGGTCGTGCGTGTTAAATGATAGGCAATATTTTGGTGTATTTTAATTTCATAATTAAATAGATATTTCAATATTGTTGTGAGTGAAACGGTCCATGTGCAAATGTTCATGTTTAAACTACAATTAAACATAAACCTATTCATGATTATACAACTAATAAGCATGAATACTATTTTAAGAATGTACCTCGTGGAAGGTCGGGTGACGGCGTCACCCGAAGTTCCGCTATCACTTAGATCAGTCATACTGATCGTATAGTGACCTCAGTCGATGTAGCCGTACGAATTCGGTGCAGGAAGATGATCGCAGTGAAGACCCGGCTATAGAGGAAGTAGTCGTTCGAAGTCGACGTAGAGGAAGTAGTCGTACGGAGTCGTCGTAGAGGAAGTAGTCGTACGGGAGCGAGCAGTCGCGTGAAGACGCTCCCCAAAAACCTTATCGCTCGCCCATCCCGAGCAGGATCTCAGTAGCAGGACGAGGTTCCGGAGGCTCTGCTCTCGCCGGTACCGTGCGCGCGGTGCAAGCGATGGGAATGCAAAAGCAAAGCAGCAAACAAAGAGGGAGAAGGGAGAGGTCTCCTAAGCAGGAGTACCTGAGTTGTGACTTGGTGTGTTGAGGAGGAGGAGGAGGGTCTCCTTATAGGCGAGCGGACACGGAGGGGGGATGAACCTGGACGTACTGAGTAGTAACGGTCGCGGTTAAGGAGCCATTATTCCTTTCCAACAGCCACCAGCAACAGCAAAAAGCTGCTCCCGCCCCGCAATTCATCACGTCCGTCCGACCGACTGCACCGCACCGCTCGGTTCGGCTCGGCTCGGCTCGGCCACGGCCACGGCCACGGCTCGGCGAGCGAGCGCGCGCGCGCGTGTGGCACGCCTATCTCATCTATTCAACTTCACAAGAGGTGTACCGAAAGGCTACTTCATAAGTTGGATGGGAGACTCCTCTAATACCCATTTGGTATTTATCACTTTTCCCTAGCATTACATAAATGGGCTTTTAATTCTTTCATTGTAATAAATGGCTTTAGGCTTGTTTATTCTAACAATCCCCACCAAGAATTATAAGCCACATTGGAAATACTCTCATCTTCCCTTTTGTTTTCGATATACCAGCACTGCGATGGAGACTGTTAAGTTGAACATCCACCAGGAACTCAAGTTACACTTATTTGCAACTGAACAATGGACTATGCCTTGAATTGCCAGTTTTGTGCATCTAAGCTTGGCTAGAGCCCTTTACTGATACTTGGCTGCACATAGCATCCCCGCGGGTTGGAGCTTATGGGTCACACTCCGTGCCTCTTCATGAGTTTTCTAGAGATCACCCAAATCTCATAGACTATGACCAATAGTTGATACTCATATAGGTGTGTTCCTTCAAGACATACTGGAGAACTATGTCTTTGCTTCAGAGAAACAACTGCCTTGTTTCATGAAAGCCACTTGGAGCACATTAAGGTATACATACCAGCCTGCCATACAGTTTTGAAGAGAAATGCATCTTTTTATGGACTGAGCCTTCTCAAAGGTTCTCTTCCTCAGTCAGACCATAGCTTGTTTCACCATCTTAATTCACGGGATCTCCGATCACATAAAACAGGTTTCCACTATGGAAAAACTCACGTGGGTCTCAAGCCCAGTTCCATAGATGCATTATCTATCACAACACATGATAGACCCTTTGTAAATTGATCTGCCAGGTTCTTAGACGTATGGATGTAATCCAAAGCTATAACACCAGTGTTTCTCAATTTCCTGACAGACTTCAACCGCCTCTTGACATGCCTGGATGACTTCATGTTGTCATTTGAACTGTTCACTTTGACAATCACAGTTTGATTATCACAGTTCATTAGAATTGCCGGTATCGGTTTTTCAACTATCGGCAAGTCCATTAGGAGTTCACGAAGCCACTCAGCCTCGACAGTGGCAGTGTCCAATACTGTGAGTTCTGCTTCCATTGTTGATCTGGTTAGAATGGTCTGCTTGCAAGACTTCCAGGAAACAGCACCACCTCCAAGTGTGAACGCATATCCACTTGTGGCTTTTAACTCATCAGTATCAGAAATCCAGTTTGCATCACTATATCCCTCCAAGACTTTTGGGTCTCCGGAATAGTGAATGTCATAGTTCATTGTACCCACTAGATAGCGCATTACCCTCTCGAGAGCACACCAGTGTTCACTGCCCGGGTTTGAAACAAACCGGCTCAGTTTACTAACTGCATATGCAATGTCAGGTCTCGTGGCGCTAGCCAGATACATCAACGAACCAATGATTTGAGAGTATCTCAGCTGATCTACCATTATTCTCAGGTTCTTCCTTAGAACCAAGCTGGCGTCGTAAGGAGTTGGTGCGGGTTTAGAGTTGCTATAGCCAAACCGACTTAGCATCTTCTCAACATAGTGAGTCTGTGATACAGTCACCCCACTATTTTCTCCCTTTATCAGCTTTATGTTATGGATAACATCAGCCTCTCCCAAATCTTTCATCTCAAACTTTTGAGATAGAAAGTCTTTGACCTCCTTGATCACTTCCAGGCTCGTGCCAAAGATAAGTATGTCATCTACATACAGACACAAAATCACTCCTTTGCCCCCACCATAGCGATAGTACACACATTTGTCAGTTTCGTTTGTAACAAAGCCAACAGATGTCAAAGTTCTATCGAACTTATCATGCCATTGCTTAGGTGCTTGCTTGAGACCGTAGAGAGACTTCACCAGCTTACACGTCATTCCTTCTTGACCCTTTACTACATATCCGTCTAGCTGATCCATATAGATCTCCTCTTCCAACTCTCCGTTTAGGAAAGCTGTCTTGACATCCATCTGATGGACGAGAAGACCATGTGAGGCCGCCAGAGAAAGTAGTACTCTAATAGTAGTCAATCGAGCGACTAGTGAATAAGTATCGAAGAAGTCTTTTCCTTCCTTTTGGGTGTAACCCTTAGCCACAAATCTAGCCTTGTACTTATCAATAGTACCATCAGACCTAAGCTTCTTTTTGAACACCCATTTGCATCCCACTGGCTTGCACCCATAGGGACGCTCAACGACCTCCCAAGTACCATTCAACATGATAGAGTCCATTTCACTCCTCACTGCTTCCTTCCAGTAGTCAGCATCAGGTGAGGAGTAGGCCTCTGCAATGGTCTTAGGAGTGTCATCTATGAGGTATACGATGAAGTCATCTCCAAAGGTTTTCTCTGTCCTTTGCCTCTTGCTCCTCCTAGGAGCCTCATCGTTAACCTCCTCAGGATGCTCAATAAGTGTAGGCTCATTGAGTTCCATCGGCTCGGTGGAGTTGTCCTTCTCGACAGACTCTTGCCTAGATAAACTTGCTTCATCTCTTATTGGAAAAATATTCTCAAAGAATGTAGCGTCTCTGGACTCCATAATTGTCCCGACAATCAAGTCAGGCACTCCAGATCTTACTACCAAGAATCTATATCCGACGCTGTGAAAAGCATACCCCAGAAAGATACAATCCACCGTTTTTGGTCCAAGTTTACATTTCTTGGTGATTGGCACACTGACTTTGGCCAAGCAACCCCAAGTGCGTAAATATGAAAGAGTTAGCCTCTTCTTCTCCCATTTCTCGAATGGTGTTACTTCCTTATTCTTCATAGGCACACAGTTCAGGACATGACAGGCCGTCAGTATCGCCTCACCCCACCATTCCTTAGATAGTCCCGCGGTTTCTAACATGGCATTCACCAAGTCAGTCAGCGTGCGGTTCTTTCTTTCGGCAATCCCATTGGATTGGGGTGAATAAGGTGGTGTCCTCTCATGAACGATACTGTGTTCCTCACAGAATGAATCAAAAGTATTAGAGAAGTATTCGCCACCTCGATCAGACCTTAGGTGTTTAATCTTTCTCTCAAATTGATTTTCTACTTCAGCTTTATAGATCTTAAAGTAATGTAACGCTTCATCTTTTGATTTTAACAAGTAGATGTAACAAAATCTAGTGCTATCGTCTATCAAAGTCATGAAATATCTTTTACCACCCTTTGTCAACACACCGTTCATTTCGCTCAGATCGGAATGAACTAATTCTAGAGGTGCCAAGTTTCTCGCCTCAGCAGCCTTATGTGGCTTGCGAGTTTGTTTTGATTCAACACAAACGTGGCACTTAGAATTTTTGACAGAGGTAAACTTTGGAATTAAACTCAAACTAGCTAAGCGCATCATACAACCAAAATTAACATGACAAAGCCTCGAATGCCAAATATTTGATTCATCATTCATCACATGGTTCACAACATTATTATCAAATGATAAAGAAAAGCGGAACAAGCCTCCGCTATCATAGCCTTTTCCAACAAAGGTACCAAACTTAGAAATGATATATTTATTTGACTCAAAGACTAATTTAAACCCGTCTCTACACAGTAGAGACCCGCTGACTAGATTCTTCTTGATGGTAGGTGCATGCTGCACATTCTTCAATTGTATGGTCTTCCCCGAAGTGAACTTCAGAGTGACCGTACCAGCACCAATAACACGCGCATGGGCACCGTTCCCCATCAACAAGGATGTAGTCCCCCCGACCTGGTAAGAAGAAAACATAGAGATGTCAGCACATACATGAATATTAGCGCCGGTGTCTATCCACCACTCTGGTGAAGAACATACTGAAAGAACTGTAGGTAAGAAATTATCGTACCCCGATGTTCCTCCGCCCTCGCTAACAACCATGTTCGCTGTCTTAGGGGCCTTGCGATGTTTGCGATCCGAGCACTTTGCAGCAAAGTGATCCGGACTGCCATATGTGTAGCAAGCACCCCCCAGCTTTCTCTTCTTCTTATCAGGCCCGTCGGCTTGCTTAGTCTTGGGTGGGTTCTGTGAAGGCTTCTTCCTCTTGTTCTGGTTGTTCTGGAACTTGGGATTGCCCCTCTGCACAAAGTTTGCGCTTGAGGAGCCGGCTATTGCCTTTCCACGCGTGTCCTTTGCTCTCGCCTTCTCTTCAACATCAAGAGTCGCAACAAGGTCATCAAAAGTGAATTCCTTTCTCTTGTGTTTTAGAGAGGTAGCAAAGTCCCTCCAAGAATGTGGCAACTTAGCGATAATAGCTCCCGCCACAAACTTTTTGGGCAACACACATGGGACCTCTCTGCTGTAGTTCTCAAGCTCCTTAGCCAGCGCCTGTAATTCATGGGCCTGTTCCACCACAGGGCGGTCTTCAACCATCATGTAGTCTAGGAACAATTTCATTACGTACAGCTCACCGCCAGCGTCAGAAGCTCCGTACTGAGCCTCAAGAGCCTCCCAAATGTCCTTCCCCGTTTTGTAACGGAGATAGGTATCCACCAGATTATCAGTCAGATCGCTGATCACGGCACCCTGAAACAGATTATCATCTGAATTGAACTTTTCCCCCGAGACACCCTCGGGAGCTTTTCCGGTGATGACGTACATCACGTTCATGGCGGTGAGCCACAGGGTGGTCAACTCACGCCACCTCTTAAATTTGAAACCATCAAAATGTTTTGGTTTAATTGCATTTACAAAGCTAGTGACACCAAGCATATTTCTATCAACATAATAAGGTTTTTGGATTGTTAAATGATAGGCAATATTCCGGTGTATTTTAATTCCATAATTAAATAGACATTTCAATATTGTTGTGAGTGAAACAATCAATGTGCAAATGTTCATATTTAAACTACAATTAAACATAAACCTATTCATGATTATACAACTAATAAGCATGAATACTAGTTTAAGAATGTACTCCGTGGAAGGTCGGGTGACGGCGTCACCCGAAGTTCCGCTATCACTTGGATCAGTCATACTGATCGTATAATGACCTCAGTCGATGTAGCCGTACGAATTCGGTGCAGGAAGATGATCGCAGTGAAGACTCGGTTGTAGAGGAAATAGTTGTTCGAAGTCGACGTAGAGGAAGTAGTCGTACGGAGTCGTCGTAGAGGAAGTAGTCGTACGGGAGCGAGCAGTCGCGTGAAGACGCTCCCCAAAAACCTTATCGCTTGCCTATCCCGAGCAGGATCTCAGTAGCAGGACGAGGTTCCGGAGGCTCTGCTCTCGCCGGTACCGTGCGCGCGGTGCAAGCGATGGGAATGCAAAAGCAAAGCAGCAAACAAAGAGGGAGAATGGAGATGTCTGTGTTGAGGAGGAGGAGGAGGGCCTCCTTATATAGGCGAGCAGACACGGAGGGGGATGAACCTGGACGTACTGAGTAGTAACGGTCGCTGTCGCGGTTAAGCCTCCCCTGGTAAAGGCTCAGTAATGGTCACAATTAAGGAGCCATTATTCCTTTCCAAAACCGCCTCTGGTAAAGGCTCAGTAACGGTCACAATTAAGGAGCCACTATTCCTTTCCACCAGCCACCAGCCCCGCAACTCATCACGTCCGTCCGCACCGCCCGCTCGTCTCGTCTCGTCTCGTCCACGGCGACGGCACGTCTATCTCTTTTGTTCAACTTCACAAGAGGTGTACACCATAAGTTGGATAGGAGACTCCTCTAGACTTTTTTTTTAATTTTAACCTTTTTTTAATTTATTTTTAAAAATAACACCTCAAAAATATTATTTGCAGATCTGACCCTTTTGGCCGCGCCGGCCCGCGTGGCGCGGCAGGATAACGTTGCCGCGCCACATGCAGCGGCGCGGTAGGCCCGCCACGCTGGCACGGTGGGCTTACGAGGCCTCCTCCTGCCGCGCCACATGCATCGGCGCGGCAACGTGATGGTGCCGCGCCATGTAGGCTGGCGCGGCAGGAGGTTCTCCAATTTAATCTATCAACTTTGAACCATCTAAATAAAATAGTATTTGAATTCCAAATGTCGCAAAAATTGATATGCATGTTATATAAGGTCTGAATATTCCATTTTATTAACATTTACAAGACTAAGTATTACATATTTTAAAAAAATTTAATTTCAAAGTAGGCTATATATTATCCTTATATCCCACTTAAGGCTCTCGTTAAATGGTTATCTATCTAGGATATTACCAATTAAATATCATTTAAACATTGAATGTCACGAAACTTGCCATGCACATTGTATATGGTGTAAAGATCCCATTTTAATATCATGTAAACAGTCAAGTGCTACATATCTTGAAATATATAATTTTAAAGTAGGCTATGTATTATCCCTAAATTCATGTTAGGGCTGCCGTTAAATTTAACCAATTTTGAACTATCATAATAAAATAGCATATGAACTTTAATCATCACGAAACTTGATATGTATATTGTATAAGTTGTAAAGATTCTATTTTATTAATTTGCATAAGGTCAAGTGATACATATTTTCAAATATATAGTTTTAAACTATGTTATGTATTATTCTTAAATTCATGTTAGGGGATGTTGTTAAATTTAACCAATTTTGAACCATCTTAATGAAATAATATATGAACTTTAAATGTCACGATACTGAATATGTATATTGTATAAGTTGTAAAGATTCCATTTTATTAACATTTACCAGGTCAAGTGATACATATTTTAAAATATATAATTTCCAAATAGTCTATGTATTATCCTTAAATTCATCTTAGTGACACCGTTAAATTTAACACACTTTTGCACCATCTTAATAAAATAGTATATGAACTTTAAACATCACAAACCTCCACATGTATATTGAATAAGTTGTAAAGATTTCATTTTATAAACATTCATAAGACCAGATGTTACATATTTTGAAATATATCACTTAGTTTAGCTTTGTAGCACTTAGCTTTATTAATGTTAATAAAAGGTGTGTACAAAGAATTAATGTCCCTACATAAATGTGTCTTATGATCAATGTTTATAGTGTATAGTATAATATATCTATCGAGTTTTATCTAGTTTCATGATGTTTGAAGTTAATATATATTATGATGTACCCTACTTAAAGTTTTGTGACATTCAATGTTTAAATATATTTCAAAATATGTAGCACTTGATTTTCTACATATTAGTAAAATGCTATCATAACACCTTTTACAGTGTGCATGTTAAGTTTCGTGACATTCAATGTTTAAATGTTATGTAATTGAGATTATCCTAAGTAGATAACCATTTAACGAGAGCCCTAAGTGAGATATATGATAGTATATAAGCTACTTTAGAATTAAAATTTTTAAAATATGTAATACTTGGTCATGTACATGTCGCTAAAATGGAATGTTTAGACCTTATATATCGTGCATATCAAGTTTTTGTAACATTTAAAGTTCAAATACTATTTTATTTTTATCATTCAAAATTAATAAGTATAATTGAAGTACTCATGTCACGCCATACAAAATTCTATACACTAAGTATCATGAGAGCCCTAAGTGGGATATAGGGATAATACATAGCCTACTTTAAAATTATGTAATTCAAAATATGTAGCACTTGACTGTTTACATGATATTAAAATGAGATCTTTACACCTTATACAATGTACATGGCAAATTTCGTGACATTTAATATTTAAATGATATTTAATTGGTATCATCCTAGATTGATAATAATTTAACGAGAGCCCTAAGTGGGATCCGAGATAACACATAGCCTACTTTAAAATTATGTAATTCAAAATATGTAGCACTTGACTGTTTACATGATATTAAAATGGGATCTTTACACCTTATACAATGTACATGGCAAGTTTCGTGACATTCAAAGTTTAAATGATGTTTAATTGGTATTATCCTAGATAGACAACCATTTAACGAGAGCCCTAAGTGGGATATAAGTATAATACATAGCCTACTTTGAAATTAAATTTTTTTAAAATATGTAATACTTAGTCTTGTAAATGTTACTAAAATGGAATTTTCAGACCTTATATAACATGCATATCAATTTTTGCGATATTTAGAATTCAAATACTATTTTATTTAGATGGTTCAAAAGTTGATAAATTAAATTGGAGAACCTCCTGCCATGCCAGCCTACATGGCGCGGCACCATCACGTTGCCGCGCCGATGCATGTGGCGCGACAGGAGGAGGCCTCGTAAGCCCACCGTGCCAGCGTGGCGGGCCTGCCGCGCCGCTGCATGTGGCGCGGCAACGTTATCCTGCCGCGCCACGCGGGCCGGCGCGGCCAAAAAGGTTAGATCTGCAAATAATGTTTTTGAGGTGTTATTTTTAAAAATAATTTTAAAAAAAGGTTAAAATTTAAAAAAAATCCACTCCTCTAATACCTATTTGGTATTTATCACTTTTCCCTAGCATTACATAAATGAGCTTTTAATTCTTTCATTGTAATAAATGACTTTAGGCTCATTTATTCTAATAGTGTGCAGTGACCGGCGGGGCCGCCCGCTGCCGGGGCCGGGGGCAGGGAGCTTTGCGGCGCCCTTTTCTGCGCCTCGGCTGCTCTGGGGATGGAGATAATGGATCGTGGATGGCCTTTGGCGTGCACTTGCTTGCTGCTGCTCGTGGGGCTAACGTTGGCAACTTGCCATGAAAAGCATCGGGTATCGCTGTATGACGCAGCCCCATGGGAGGGGCGGATCCAGGGGGGAAGAGCTGCAGGCACCACTCATTGGCGCGCGCGTGATCGATCATCAGGCATATTATGACCCCACTGGCTCTCTACTCCACAGTATCATACTATATGATATATGCATGCAATGTATGAAGAGGCAATAATGGTGGAAAATTTTCAGGTGGAGGTTCGCTAGCTGGTTAGTATAGCCCGTATAGGCAATAGATAACTGAACCACCATGCTTGCTGACGTTTTTCTTGTAACCTCAGAAAGCAATGTCTTTTCCCCTCTTTTACGCTCTGTTCGTCAGCCACCATCCAACAATACTTTTCTCTTAGATCAAATCAGTCACCAGCTGCCAGCCAGCAGTATTTTTTTCTCAGAACAAATCAGCTCTAGTCACCAGCCGTCAGTCAGACGAACAGAGTGTTAACTATCGTCACCTATTCACTTTCCAGACAACGAAATCTTTACTATATCCTACTGATAATTACTAGTAATAAGTAAAGTTATCCTCCCTCCAACTTTGATGAGTCACTCCCTCGATTTCAAGTCGACAGCGAAATCAAGTGCAATGCAAGTCCCAGGTGGATTGTACGTGCGGGCTCATTAACGACGACGACTAGTGTCCGGTGGATATAGTAGCGTTCGAAATGAAGCACGAGGTTCACGAGTCCGCGTTGTGGTTATTGTTGACTTGTTGTTATATGCGGCGACAGGGATCGATCTGTGGCTCCAAAATTCCAACAAAAATAATATTTCATGCATGCATGCCGTGTCATCGCAAGATCAGCCGTGGAGTTGGGTTGTCCCTCTCACCAGGTGTGATTGCTCCATCGTGACCACATGCAACCAGAGATTTGTGGACGGCACAAACGAATCCCCCTGCGCTGCGCAAAAATGAAGCAACACCAGGTACACGATTGAGCTACAATGGTCTGAGAGAGATACATGGCGCCATATCCCGATCTGAATCACTCGCATTTCCGCAATCTAACGTGTCAGACTCAGATTGTAGCTCTAGAGAGGAGACATCGCTGGATACATCGTGTCGTACGCGCGTCCTAGTTCATCTGACTGCCGGCAAAGCAGCGTCCCTTCTGCACCGTGTGGATGGCTGTATACAGCTTTAATTGACCGTGCTGTCGATTGTCGTGCGTGATCAAAATTCAAACCTACAGGAGGCTTTACGCTCTTTTTTTTTCTCTCTTCTGCACCGTGTTTTGACCACCAAGTGGGCGGGCGTCGGGTCGTCTCCGACCTGCCTGATTCAGGCCCAGCTTAGCCCACGCTGAAGTCCAAAATCATTACATGGTCCAGCCCAAACTACTAAGACCAGCTAAGAATAATAATACCCTCTCAAAAAAAAAGCTAAGAATAATAATCATGGTAGGACGGTCCAGTGGGACGCTACCCATCAGAGTTCAAATCCTGGTGCTCGTATCTTTTCCTGAATTTATTCCGGGAATTGCCGGCGTTATGCATTAAGTGGTAAGCGACGTTCCCGTCGACGACGAGGTGCCAGTGGTGACTTCGAGAATCTCCAGATTTGCCGGTGCTCAGTCCTTCGGAGGTGCTCATAGGGGTAGGGTTTGCGTACGTGTGTTCATAGGGGTGAGTGTGCGTGCGTGTTGTGAGCGTCTGCGTTGTACTGTGTAATCTCAAAAAAAAGCTAATAATAATCATAAATTTTTTAAATATATTTTTTAATCATTTTGCAAAATTATACGACCATCTCAAAATTTATCAAATTTGACCACCGAACGCCATGGTCCACAGCGGCCGCCGTGACCCACGGCGGTTCCACGCCCAACCGCCGTGGGCTACGGCAGTTAGGCCTACCGTCACGGGCCCAACAGGCGGGAAGACCAGCCGTAGTGGCCCACGGCGCTTGACCTCTATTCGTCGTGGGCCACTGCGGCAGGCCCAACCGCCGTGGGCCACGACGGTAGGAATTTGCGACCGTCGTGGCCCACGGCGGCAGGTCGTCAGGCCCTATAAGAGCCGAAAATTTGTCCGAAATTGTCAAGGAAGCTGAGCCTGATGCCATCAGGAAGGGGAAATACCCCGTTGTACTCAGTAGACCTAGAGTATTAGTCGGACTGTATCAAATAATTCAGGATTTCATGACATCGTGATGTAGGGTCCTCAGTTTGTATCCTTAAGAACTTTAATCGAACTGCATTAGAGTGTGTTTTCTCCGTTACGTGTGTTTCGTTAGAGTCACGGTCATATGCAGAGTCGTTGTGTTTCCTCCGAGTCACTGACGTGTTCTCCTCCCACAGATTGACTGGCCCACAATGCGGCAGTGCCCTAGTACTAGGGTGTGTTTTCTCCGAGTCACTGCTTCGTTTCTCTTCCCACGGATCAAAGGGCCCACCACTCAGCCAGCCTCCTTCTTCTGCCTATATGTAGCACCATTCACTCTATTGCCTTCTTCTCATAGTATTCAATAATGACTTTCTGGAGTGGGGATGAACACGTTTTCGGTCCCATGTTGTGGCATCAGCAATCTCCTGATTTCGTAGCCAATTTCCCATTGAAAGGCAAGAGTGACTTCAGATCGATGCGTGAAGTTAGAAGCTACGCACCGAAGCAAACGGTGCTGTGGCCTAGGTGTTCGCACGGTGAGTTTTGCGTGATGCAAGTGTACGAGGGATGGAACAACTCCGGTCGTCACTTCTGGCACTGCCCACATGCATGGGTAAGCAATGTCTACAAATTTGTTCATCATCTTTTTTTGGTTTGTTAACGTTTTCTTGCCTTTTGCAGTACTCCACCCAAACAGAGAACTGCGGTTTCTCACAATGGGTGGATTCACCAGCTATTCGCCCCTATCAAGAGTACATCGACTACCTCGAGGACGTCGTCATCTACAACCTGAAGCGGGAGCTGTCGGAGGCATTGGCTTCCCCTGATCGATCGTCTAGCGCTGGAGACGGTCAATGCTGCAAATGTTCAGCCTGCACTTGTGAATGTCACAAGAAGAACAGCTCCCCTCCACCTTCACCACCTCCACCCCCACATGGGTACTACTACATGTCGTCGCAAGTCTCCGACGGGTCTTTGCTCTTCGGGTAGTTCTCGTACAACTAGATTAATTAGACCTGTTATAATCAAATTTCTAAATTCCCTAAGGCATGTTATCAGTACGTAAGGCGTTTTGTTAGGGTTTTACGAGCATCGTACATGCCATTACAAAGGTGTGTGTTTTCTCTTCTAATATTAAAAAAAAACCAACCGCCGTGGGCCACGACGGTTGGGTTGCAAGCGCCGTAACCCACGACAGTTGCATGGCCGCTGCCTGTCGCCAAGGAGCATCGACAAACGCCGTCCCCGACCGCCTTGCGCTACGGCGTTTGGCCTAACCGCCGTGGGCTACGGCGGTGGCGCCCAAGCGCCGTAGTCCACAGCGGTTGGGCGTGGAACCGCCGTGGGCCATGGCGTTCGGTGGTGAAATTTGATAAATTTTGAGATGGTCGTATAATTTTGCAAAATGATTAAAAAAATATATAAAAAATTCAATAATCATGCTGGGTCTTGGATGCCCAATCCTGGGCCTCACACCTATATTGGCCCAATAATCCAACATGAACAACTTGTAACATAGCCCAGTTCCTCTACACGATGATGAGAATATTTTGATGGTCCTGAGTTCCCTGACTACTCCGCTGACCTGGCTTCAAAAGATTTATCTAAATAATATCTCATAAATCATAATTGAAATTTGGTTACCCTACGGCCGCTACGGGTTTTGTTTCAGCGAATTGATAGAAAAAAAACTAATTCTAATTTTGGCCGGGAATAAAAGAACTGATCAAAATTGAATGAAGAATCAAATGAATGTAGAAAAGTAAAATATATGACGTTTAAGACAAACAATTTAGTTCATTTTTTAACTAAAGTACTTATCCTAAACGACATATATTTGAGAACAGAGGTAGTGCAACATATTTTTTCAATGCTACCAAAAAGTCATATGATTGTGGTGTCTGCTGCGGAGCGACTCCTCCACGTCGCGAACATTGTCGCGGTGCTAGCTCCGTCTTTCACGTTAGAGTGATACTGACTGAGTCACACTGCCTTCACCCTCCAACAGTAGCGCTAACCAATCACCGCATCTCTGCGTTTGACGAGGGAGCCAAGGGTGACACGCATCAACATTTACCAAATCCACCTGCCTGCCAACTGAAGCGGTGATGCCGCACTGCTCCAATCGTTGAAGCTGCACTTGAGTGAGAAACATGGAAAATTTCACGGCGCCGAGCTAGGGCCTTGTTTAGTTCGGTGAAAAATTTGCCTTTTCAACGTTTGGAACTTCTGTAGCACACTGTAGCACGTTTCGTTTGTTTGTGGTAAATATTATCCTACCATGGTCTAACTAGACTCAAAAGATTCGTGTCGCAAAGTACATCAAAACTGTGTAATTAGTTATTTTTTTACCTATATTTAATACTCCGAACATATGTCTTTTGACGTATTTAATGTGATGTGATGGAGAGAGTGGAGAAAACGTTAGAAAGTTTAGCAAACTAAACAAGGCCCTAGATTGCTAGTCCTCGCGCAATTCGGAAAAGCAACCAACCAAGCGCACGGGTCCTGGTCATCAGTCCTCCTCCACGATCGCGACCGGAGTGGGAGAGAACGAGGAATTCCTCGCCCTCCGCCTCCACAAACGCGAAAAATATCGCGTTCCGCCGTTCCCCCGGCCCCACACCGAGCCAGAGTCAAGGGTCTCCAAGCCCCGGCCGGGCAAACGATCCCGACGGACGCAAAGCCGCCGCCCACGCTTGACGATTCCGCCGCTCGCGACAACACAGCCGAACACGGGGTGCGCCGCATCCTCGCCTTCGCCCTCGCCCTCCCCGCTCGCCGGCTCGCCGCTCCCCGCATATATCAATCCCCCCAATAAAACCAGCATCAGCTTGCAACTTGCTCAGCCACCACCATCACCACCACCAACCCGGCCCCGGTGCCGCGCCGCGCCAATCCAAATCGCTAGCCATGGCGAGGCCGCCGCGGCTGCTGACCGCCCTGGGCGCGCTGCCGCCGCTCCTGCTGTGCTTGTTCCTGCTCCCGGCCCCGGCGCGGTCCCAGAACGCGACCACGGCGGCGCCGGCGTCCGTCGAGGGGTTCAACTGCTCCGCGAACCGCACCACTTACCCGTGCCTGGCGTACGCGCTCTACCGCGCCGGCTTCGCGGGGGTGGCGCTCGACTTCGCGGCCATCGGCGACCTCTTCGGCGTCAGCCGCTTCATGATCGCGCACGCCAACAACCTCTCCACCTCGTCCGCGCCGGCGAACGGGCAGCCGCTGCTCGTGCCGCTCCAGTGCGGCTGCCCCTCCCGGTCGCCCAACGCTTCCTACGCCTACGCGCCCACGCAGTACCAGATCAGCCCGGGGGACACCTACTGGATCATCTCCACCACCAAGCTCCAGAACCTCACGCAGTACCAGGCCGTGGAGCGCGTCAACCCGACGCTGGTGCCCACTAACCTCGACGTCGGCGTCATGGTCACGTTCCCCATCTTCTGCCAGTGCCCGGCTGCCACCGACAACAACGCCACCACGCTCGTCACCTACGTCATGCAGCCGGGCGACACCTACGCCACAATCGCCGCCGCCTTCGCCGTCGACGCCCAGTCGCTCGTCTCCCTCAACGGGGCCGAGCCGACGACGCAGCAGTTCGCGGAGATACTCGTGCCGCTCCGCCGGCCGGTGTCTGAATTTCTGCCCCCAATCGTGCGAGTAAACAACGCCTCCGTGACGCCGGCTTCCCCGCCGCCGTCCGCTTCACCCAACACGACCGTCGTCAGCAACGACCGGAACGGGGTGGTCACTGGGCTGGCTGTCGGGCTGGGCGTCGTCGGCGCGCTCTGGCTGCTGCAGTTGCTGCTGCTGGCCTGCCTGTGCAGACGGCTCAAGGCGAAGGGACGACGAGGGGATGCGGTGGTGAACGGAGACGGCGTCGAGGGCGGCAGGTTCGCCAAGAGCTCGTCCGGTGGCGGCGGCGGCGGCGGTGTCGGGGAGAGGTTCCTGGTCAGCGACATATCGGAGTGGCTGGACAAGTACAGGGTGTTCAAGGTCGAGGAGCTGGAGCGCGGCACGGGGCGATTCGACGACGCGCACCTCGTCAACGGCAGCGTGTACAAGGCCGACATCGACGGCGAGGTGTTCGCCGTGAAGAAGATGAAGTGGGACGCCTGCGAGGAGCTCAAGATCCTGCAGAAGGTGCGGCCTCTTTCATCAGTCTTTCTTCCCCAATTGATTGAATTGCTCGCTCCAGTGCTGTCAAAACTCGGAATTAAAATTTGCCTTCGAGTTAATAATTAATTTGCTCCTCACTAACAAAGAAAACGATAATCGCTAAGCCTCGCTTGCTGATCTATTGATATTGATTTCACTATTAGAAAATTCGTTTCTGATTATGACAGCTAAAGAACGTTCGTGCTCATACCCGTTTGTTTTTTTAGGAGATTAAACAAAAGAACACTTCTAAACAAAAGGACGCACTTAACTCTATCCGTTCCAAATGAAATGATCGCAGTGGTTAATTAATGAATTGGACTAGCAGCAGCCAGCAGCCCAGCACTAGTGGAAGTAGTGATGTAGCAGCATTTTAAAGTCATGTGTGTGCCCGAGTTCCCTTTTTGTAAGGCCATGGGTCATTGGTTTTGGAATCTTGCTACTGACATGGACATCAACCACTGAGGGTCCATTCCTCCATTGGCTGTTTCTTTTGTTCGATCAAAATTAAAGACATAAGCCAAATTGTTCATGCTAGTGGGTTTATGAAGTTTAATTTTAGATCAGTCGCTGTGTGAGTCTGTCATCAGATGCCTTGAAACGGCTCTGCAGGGCAGCACTTGGATGGATCGCACTAGCCTTGGAAAAATACAAGAACATCCAACCATAGATCACCCAACTTGTTTAATTCCCTTGTCCTAATTGAGATGCCCATTTATTTTGGTTATGGTATCGTCCCAAATTTTAATTAACCTGCGAACCATACTACTATAGCGTATCGTGTAGGGTATGTCGTGGGAAATGGATGGCTCCGAGGATGCACAACATCTCGATCACTCCATGTCAGGATGGGGACATAGTCAAAGGCTCAAAGTTGTAGGAGTATAAATTGCTCGTCACCTCATCACTGTGATCAGTCACCAGCCAGCCACTCGCTCGTAGGAATCTTGTGTGAGACATGATCAAAGACTTGACGAACGAGTGCAATTGCATCTCATTTGTGCCTTGCCAGTCTCCGCCTCTCCGGCACGATCACATGCGCAACTTAAATATGGCCACGTATCTGCACGGATACATCACACTACAACAATGGTGTTGAACTGGTCGCCGTTTTTCAACGAAGTCTGCTGTCCCGATAGGCGATAGCTGACACGTAGGAGGAGGACATTGACTAGGGGTGTGTTTAGATTCCAAAAAGTTTGAAAAAAACATCCCATCATCTATCACATCACTTCACATCACCTCTCACTATTCATCTGTATTTACAACAATTCTTTCCCAATTCAACCAATTCATCTGGATCTAAACACACCCAGGTCGATGAATTTCTTCACATCAGCATCACCAACTCGTCAACCCACGACGTCATGTAGAGCAAACAATGTCGACGGACATCTGTTTGTGAAAACGCTTTGCGGTAGCTGCAGAAAAGGCAGCAGCAGGATTAGTTCGTCAAGATTCTAAAAATTTCACTCATTTCTTCTCTCTGTGTGCACGCAACTCAATACAAAAAATTTCACTTATTTCACCAAAATTTCAGCCAGCTAAAACAGGACCTAACTGTATAATGATCCGTGCGGCAGGTGAACCACAGCAACCTGGTGAAGCTGGAGGGTTTCTGCATCAACTCGTCGACGGGCGACTGCTACCTGGTGTACGAGTACGTGGAGAACGGGTCGCTGGACCTGTGGCTCCTGGACCGCGACCGCGCGCGGGGCCTGGACTGGCGCGCGCGCCTCCACATCGCGCTGGACCTCGCCCACGGCCTGCAGTACATCCACGAGCACACCTGGCCGCGCGTGGTGCACAAGGACATCAAGAGCAGCAACGTCCTCCTGGACGCCCGCATGCGCGCCAAGATCGCCAACTTCGGGCTCGCCAAGACGGGCCACAACGCCGTCACCACCCACATCGTCGGCACCCAGGGGTACATCGCACCCGAGTACCTCGCCGACGGCCTCGTCACCACCAAGATGGACGTGTTCGCCTACGGGGTCGTCCTGCTCGAGCTCGTGTCCGGCCGCGAGGCCGCCGACGAGCGCGGCGAGCCGCTGTGGGCGGACGCTGAGGACAGGGTGTTCCGGGGCCGGGACGAGAGGCTGGAGGCCCGCGTCGCGGCGTGGATGGACCCGGCGCTCAGGGAGCAGACGTGCCCGCCGGGGAGCGTCGCGAGCGTCGTCAGCGTGGCCAGGGCGTGCCTGCACAAGGACCCGTCCAAGAGGCCCAGCATGGTGGACGTAGCGTACACGCTGTCCAAGGCGGACGAGCACTTCGCCGACTACTCCGGCGAGAGTGTGTCCGTTGACGGCAGCGGCGAGATCGCCGCCCGGTGAGGGTGAATCATCCTTTCCTTTGGTTTGATTAGTACTTACTTGGTAGTAGTAGTTCTTAGCCATCAGTTCGCGTTGTAAATGCTGAGATCTAGCGAACGGACGGTAAGTGAGTAGTGAGGAATAACGCAAGCAATATGACTGCTGCGAGGCCGAGATCGATCGGCTTGACGCCGGTGTAAATCTGTGCAATTACGGTGTAAATCTGATCAATCCGTGAGTAGCAAATAAAGTTACAGCTTGAGATTTGGTGGGTGCCAGATGTTGTGAACATCGTTCGTAGGCCCATTCAAGGATGCTACCAGATCGGACAGCCCAACGAGTCCAGCAATGCGCGCGGCCCGTTAACAAAGGACAATGGCATGGCTTAAAATGGACGGATGTTTGGAATTTTTTTTATATTTAATTTTCTTCGATTTTACGAAAATAAATAGTCGGATTCAACATTGGCAGAAATAGTCACGAACCGCCGTTTGAAACGGCGGTTGGATACCTGCCGCCGTTTCAAAAGGCGGTAGGCACCTACCGCCGCCTCAAACGGCGGTAAGTACCTGCCAGCCGCCGTTTGAAACGGCGGTTGGGACATCCGCCACGTGGCCCGCTGGCCAGTCACCTACCGCCACGGCCAACGGCGGCAGCAGTCCAACGGCGGTTGACCGACCGTTGGCCACCTACCGCCGTATCAACTGGCGGTAGGTGCTACCGCCAAACCAACCGGCGGCTGGGCCGCGCCTATATAAGGGCCGACGCCCCTGCCGCCGGTGGCTGCGCCTCCCCCCTTCTCCTCTTGTCTTTCTCCTTGGCGGCCTTCTTAGGTGTCCATCAGGTATGTTTCCAATACTTTCCTCGTATATTTAGTAAATATGGTAGAAATAGTTTAGAAATCCTAGAAATAGTTTAGAAAAATCTAGAAATACTTTAGAAAATATAGAAATAGTTTAGAAATCCTAGAAATAGTTTAGCAAATCTAGAAATTGTTTAGAAAAATCTAGAAATTGTTTAGAAATTATAGAAATACTTTAGAAATAGTTTATAAATTATAGAAATAATTTAGAAATTTCTAGAAATTCTTTGGAAATATAGAATAACTTTAGAAATTGTAGAAATAGTTTGGAAATTTTTAAAAATACTTTAGAAATTGTAGAAATACTTTAGAAATTGTAGAAATCCTTTGGAAATTCCTAGAAATACTATAGAAATTGTAGAAATGCTTAGTAAATTTCTAGAAATACTATAGAAATTGTAGAAATACTTTGAAAATTCCTAGAAATACTTTAGAAATTGTAGAAAATACTTTGGAATTGCTTAGAAATACTCCGGAAATTATAGAAATACTTTGGAAAATCCTAGAAATACTTTAGAAATTATAGAAATACTTTAGAAATTGTAGAAATAATTTGGAAATTCCTAGAAATATTTTAGAAATTATAGAAATACTTTGAAAATGCTTAGAAATTATGTGTGACTTTATATTTCATTTTTTTGCAGCTATGGCTCAGCAGCAGGCACCGCCTTTTCCGCAGCCCCCTGTTGGTGCTGTTCGTCCTCCTCAGGAGCCCCTGCCGTACGTGCTGCCCGAGCTCTTCGACGAGCGGACAGACAGGGCGCACCGGTCCTACCACTCCGCGATCTGCGGGGCAGAGCTAGGGACCGTGCGTTTTAGAGGCCCGGGGCACTACATGCCGCTTCACCCCGGCTGGTGTCCGAAGTATGTAATACGACACATTCGTATCTTTGTATTTCCTCATTTAAATTCGCAATTAATTTTTATTTTCGTTTTGTGGTGCAGGCTACGCGCAGCAGGGCTTCTTCCCCTAGCGCGCTTGGTTGAGGGGGACCTCATGCGGGCCGTTTTGCGACCGGCGGAGCACAGATCGCGCTTTGGCTTCGACTACCAGCTAGTCTGCGCGCTCCTGGACCGGTGGCGCCCCGAGACGCACAGCTTCCACTTCCCCTGGGGGAGATGGCGGACTTTGGAGGACGTGACCCTCCTCTTCGGGCTACCGTGCTCAGGGGAGCCCATGGGGGCTGCTGACCCCCCCGAGCCGTGGCGCGGCGTCCTCCTCGCGAGGTTCGCCGGAGTGGTGCGCCGTCCTGGCGCGCCAGAGGTGCCTGACTTCACCAACTCCCACGGCCCCTCGTGCGCTTGGTTGCGCAAGTACAGTGTACGTTCCTCTACCTATCGTTTTTTCATAGTATCGGTTTGCAGCCTCTCACTGAAGTTTGAATTTTTTCAGGCCTCGTTCATGAACTAAGTTCTTAGTAAGTTCCCACAGCATCTTAGTAAGTTCTTTTGCATTAATTCAAATTAAGTTACATTCGCTAAAGTTTCGTTGAACTAACAATCCGTCCGATCTTGACAGTACGACACAGCTCGGGAGATGTACCACCTGGCCCAGCACGTGGGCTCGACGATGGACCAGTTGTCGTTGGACCGGATACGGACAGAGCTGCAGAAGATGGTGGGCCTGAGCCAGCGGATCATGCAGGTGGTAAACTTCCGTGGCGACGAGGGTTACCTCCTTCCCCGCCACCCCTCCTCCTCCAGCAGCTGTGCCTCCACCTCAGCTTCGTACCAGGCACCCTCGTCCTCGACACGTCCACCGATCGCGCCCACTGCGTCCGCTCCGTACCTGCCGCAGCCGAGTGCTTTCTACGCCATAGGTACATGTTTTTTGTTGCTAGTTATATTATCTAGAGAGACCACGGCATATTTTGGTCCATGACGATCAAATATTTTTATAGAGAGACCACCGATACCTACGGGACCGGGGCCTTCGTCGTGGACAGCAGCTTCACCGGTTCTGCAGCAGCCAGTGTTTGAGCCACCTGTTCAGCAGCAGCAGCCAGTGTTTGAGCCACCTATTCAGCAGCAGCCACTGTTTCAGACACCTGCTTCGGATGACTACTACAGTGGCGACACACCACCGCTGGAGTTTCCGTTGGCCGACTTGTTGGGCGGCAGCGCCGACGAGATCGGTGGTACACAGCTGACAGGAGCCTCGCCCGTGACCCAGCTGACGCAGCCGACGCAGCAGACGGAGGAGCAGCAGCGCGCGATGATGGAGGACTTCCACGACTCGGCACGGCGTGCAGGCGAGGCGTTGGACGCGGCAGCGTCAGTGGAGGCGGAGGCGCGGGCGACCGGACGGGGGGCGGCCTCGTCGGGCTCGGCGACTCCACAGGCACCGACCGGAGGGGGGGCCGTCCCGTCGGGCTCGGCGACTCCACAGGTAGCGACCAGAGGGGGCTGTCCCGTCGGGCTCAGGTGCTCCCTTAGCGACACCGCCCCCCGAGCCGGCGGTCGGAGGACGCGATCGTCATCCACACGACCCCCTCACGTACCCGACCCACCACACGAGGGCTGCACAGAGGGCGGCGGCAGCGGCGAGGAGGAAGGAGCACCAGGGTCCGCCACGTCCGACGAAACTCGGTCGTATTTAGATTTGTATTTAGACACTTGTCGTGTACAATACTTTGTTTGTTCTAATTATTTTATGTATTTTCGTATTCAGTTGCCTGTTATTTCGTATTTATAGTATTGAAAAAAACAAAAACCAAAAAACCAAAAACAAAAGAAGAAAAAAAACCGAAAACAAAACCTACCGCCAGTTGAATCGGCGGTAGGCTTAACGAAACCGCCGTTTCAACTGGCGGTAGCTGCCAGCCAGCCTGTCGCCACCCATACCGGCCCTGCCGCCACTGTTGCAATTCTACCGCCAATTGAAACGGCGGCAGGTACTTACCGTCGTGTGAGGCGGCGGTAGGTTCCTACCGCCGTTTGGAACGGTGGCAGGGATCCAACCGCCGTTTGAAACGGCAGTTCGTGGCTATTTCTGCCAATGTTGAATCTGACTATTTATTTTCGAAAAATCGAAGAAAATTAAATATAAAAAAAATTCGGATGTTTGTTTTCACTAGTAAAATACACACGCATGTATCTAAAAAATCATAATAATTAAAAATTTTATTTATATAGTAAAAAGATTTTAAAACACATAATAAATAAATACATTTTTAAAAGAAGGTACATGGGTATAATAATAAATAAATCTAATCTAATACTATGATAATTTTATTATCATAGGTGCAAAGAGCATGTGAAGTCCCAGCAACAATCTCATGATGCCACAGTCTCCTGTTATGTTCGCCCTCGCCCCGCCATCCTCTCCGCGTCTGTTTCTCCGTGTCTGCAGCAGCCGAATCTACCACCACTCCACCCCATCCCGAGCTGCCGTGGCTATCTGTCGCTTCAGCGACAGATTAGCCATGCGTCGCGCAGCGTGGGGTGGGCGCGGCCGCGCGGGGGTATTTTTTTCTTTTTTTCTGTTTTTCTATTTCTTTATTTTTATTATTCTTTTCTTTTGTTTTTTATTTCTTTTTTCTTTTTTATTTTCTTGTTCCTTTTTTATTTATTCTTTCTTTTATTTATTATTTTTACTTTCTATTTTTATTTTTTCTATTTCCATCTTTTATTATTTTTCTTTCTTCTTTTCTTTTTTATTTATATTTCATTTCTAATAATATTTTTTCTATTTCATTTTTTATTTTTTCTTTTTATTCTATTTTTTTATTTTTTCTCGTTTCTCTTTATTTATTTATTTTCTATTTTATTTTTTGTTTCTATTTCTATTTTTTTATATATTTTTTCCTTTTTAATATATTTTTAATATTTGTTCATTCGAGATGAGATGTAAACTATACTACTAAGTTGTTCTAGCTATAATAATATCTTGTTCGGGCTATAATAATAATTTGTTCTGTCTATAATAGTAACTTGTTCTGACCTTTGTTCTGATTTGTTCTCACACTACATTTTGTTTTGTTCGAGATGACATACAAACTTAATCGGGCTATAATAGGATCTTGTTCTGACAGTTATTCTCATTTGTTATGACACTTTATTTTGTTTGTTCGTGATGACATACAAACTTGTTCTGTCTATAATAATAAGTTGTTCTGGCTATAATAATAATTTGTTCTATCTATAATAATAACATGTTCTGACTCTTGTTCTGACACTATATTTTTTGTTTGGGATGACATACAAATTTGTTCTGACAGTTGTTCTTGTTTGTTCTGGCACTTCATTCGTTTTGTTCTGGCGATAATAGAATATATAACCTTAATTAAAAAAATACAAATATAAAAAGTTTTTCAAAATATAGTCAAGTGGGATTTTGTTTCGAAGTTTTTATTATCAGAAATTCAGTGGTGCAATCAGAATTTAATTTTGATATTTGGTTTGTGATTTATAAATTTTTTAAACTTCAAATAACTTTAGATGACGATGACATCATTACTTTTGACTTTTTTACATGCATGCATCCACCCACCCACCCGCACTGCAGCACCTGCCCGCTACGCCTCTGTTTTCCCGGTGTGATGATTTGTCTAATCATCACCGAAGTGATGAGTAGACGCGCTCATCCCAAGCACGTCAATCTTCCTCGATATGGTTGCCCTAACCCTAAGCTACCCAATGGACGACCTCTTTCGCCTTGACCAGCGGTACCACCGTCACCTTGTCTTCCCGCTCGTATACCCATCACCGTAGGACTAACCTACAACATTACCTTGTGAGTCCAGCATATTCCTACGAAAATCCCACCCTCACAGATGAAAACTTGCTCGCTTGAGGAGCTAATGGGAAATCCACCCTAAGAAGATACCAAACTCATCTTGATTAAAAATGCAATGCTACCAAATTAAGTGTAGTTAGCATCCGTCTAATAATAATCAAGTTACTTACACTATAGTAAAATGCACGTGCACGTGGCATGCAAGTGTCCAACAGCACATAAAGAAGAATTTGTGTATATAAAATAAAAAGATGGATATATTTAATAACAAAATTATGCCTACCCTCGATGTTTACAGAATAGTCTTCCACTTGCATCAATCTCATGTTCACCCCGCCCCACCCTCTTCCCTGCGTCTAGCGCCGCCGAATCCGCCCCCCTCCCCCTCCCTCTAGGCGCAAAGGAAAAAAATCCTGACCCTAAACATGTAATTGTAATTGAGCCGAGTGTTGGTTTGTCAAAAAAACTATATAGGTCAATGTTTCAGAAATCAACACTGCTTCGTTACCTCTCATAGTCCACCAATCTGTTGTACCAGATCTGTTATGCCAGTATCTTATAGTTTTTTAATACCCCAATACATCTAACACAATATAAAACAATTCTTTCTATCTATAGGAAAAAATAAATAATGCTACAAATATAAAAAAATTAAGGAATGCAAAAAAAAAGATCTATGACTCGAAGGGGATTTTTTTAAAAAAATTTAACCTTGTTTTTAAATTTATTTTAAAAATAACACCTCGGAATTTTATTTGCACTAATGACCCTTTTGCCCGTGCCGGCTCGCGTGGCGCGGCAAGCCCGCCACGCTGGCACGGTGGGCTGACAAGGCCTCCTCCTGCCGCGCCACATGCATCGGCGCGGCAACGTGATGGTGCCGTCATGTTGGCTGGCGTGGCAGGACGTTCTCCAATTCAATTTTTCAACTTTGAATGATCCAAATAAAATAATATTTGAACTTTAAATGTTACAAAATCTGACATGCATGTTATATAAGGTATGAACATTCCATTTTAGTAACAAGTACAGGACTAAGTGTTACATATTTTAAAAATTTTAATTTCAAAGTAGGTTATGTATTATCTCTATATCCCACTTAGGGTTCTCGTTAAATGGTTATCTATCTAGGATCATGCCAATTAAATATCATTTAAATATTAATTGTCACGAAACTTGCCATGCACATTGTATAAGGTGTAAAGATCTCATTTTAATAACATATAAAGAGCCAAGTGCTACATATTTTGAATTACATAATTTCAAAGTAAGCTGTGTATTATCCTATTATCTAACTTACGATTCTTGTTAAATGGTTATCTACTTAGGTGAACCTTAATTAAATATCTTTTAAACTTTGAATGTCACAAAATTTGCCATGCACATTGTATAAGTTGTAAAGATCTCATTTTATTTACATGTAAAGTGTCAAATGCTACATATTTTGAATTACATAATTTCAAAATAAGTTGTGTATTACTCATTATCTCCCTTACATAGCCTTAAGTGTTAACTTTGTTGTTTGCTTTCATTAAATATAATAATTTAATGGACTCTAAATATTTTTAAAATTTTAAAAGACTAAATTATAAGATACATTTATTCATTCTAACTATATTTAATTCTACTAGAAACCTCAAAGACGCGTGAGACCTTATTTAGTTTTGAATTAGGCTAATGGAATACTAACCTTATTTAAGTTGAATTAGGTCAATGGATATGACTAAGTTATAAAAAATAGTTAACTCTTCGTTTGATATGATGGTTACGAAAATGATAAAATAAATTAGGATTAGTACAATAATAGCTATAAACATATCTATCTATACTATAAGAAGCGAAAATAATTGAAAATAATTCTTACCTAATTCGGGTCCGTCGTACCTCTCACGCCGGACCCACTCGTCATATGTTTTTAGGAGTGGATAGGGTGGAAGGACTATAGAAGGACCAAAAAATCGTAATTTAGAGAACGTATTGTTTTTGTTACCCGACGTCGTCTTACCCACCCACCAGTACCCACATCGGGCCCACACGCCCGTCGCACCCCACGCGCGCAACACTGCACGTACCCTTCCTTTGGCCGCAGTCAGTTCCTTCAGCGTCAGTTCAGGGCTTCGATCAGGCTGCCGCCCCGCGAGGCCGCGAGGGAGACGGACATGTGTGTGCGGAACCGGTGATCTGCCGACTCCGGGGAGTTGATGTGTGCAGCTACGTGACCTGCGCGTCATGGTGGCGATCGAGGGGTGTGCGTGACGACCGTCTGGATATCTCCTCCTCCCTGCCGAGGCTTCGTGACTCATAACTCGTGCGTGTCTCTCTCGACCGATCGATCGGCTGGGCTGTGGGTGCGCGTATGGCGACGCTGCTGCGTGCTGGACCGCTACTCGAGCTCATCGATAGCATTCAGTCCGAAGATCGATCGAGACGCGTCACAGCGTCAGGGTGGTGTGTGATGTGGAATTTGGCTTTGTGTTTGCTTGCATGGAGGGGGTGTGCGTGCGTGGGCGGCGAGGTGTTGCTTGGCTAGCGACTGGGGAAGAAGATTTTTGCGAGTGTCAATTAGGGTGAAAAAAAATTAGGGTGATGCTACCAGGTCGCCAGCCATGTCTTGTCAACCAACGCATTAGGCTGCAGCAGTAGACGTCTCTGCTTGAGCTTTCAGCACAGTTATTGTACAACTAAGACCAGTTCTTATTTACAAATACTCTATCCGTTCTTAAATATATGTCATCTATACTACTTGTATCCCACCGTGTACGATTTCTCCTTCTGAGCTGCCTCCAAGTTGTATCCGGTATTTTTGTTGTGATAAGGGGTATCCGTTGCGGTGGCCCGTCGTGGTGGCCGCCTCGATCGAAGATGGAGACCGGCCTCCACGGCCGGCTTGCCGATCCACCCAGCGCAGGCTGATATCGCAGTAAACTGAAGGCAAGGTCAGGCCCTCCATGGTACATGCTATCCTCTATTCCTTTTTTGTTTGACCTTTTTGAGGTTTACAATTCCAATATCTTATTTATTTTCAGTATCTTTTCGCCACCATCGGCAATCGCACTGCTAACTTTCTAACGATCTTGGCTAGCTTCTATGGTGCTCGATGTTCCTGGCCGGTTTCTCTGTTTAGCACATGCTTAGTTTGACACCAAGGTAATCTTTTGTGCCTCCTCATGACCAGTGGCGGAGCCACCCTGTAGGCGGGGTGGGGCGGCCACCCCAGCTACCGGTGTGCTGCCCCTATTACCCCATCTACCTCCGTTGAACCATGGCCGGCCACTACCCCTCTGTGTTTCAGGCGTCGACCGTCACGGGAGAACGAGCGAGCCGCGCGAGGAGGTCCTTGTTTCTTTGCTGGGCCAGCCCAACTACAGCACACAGGTAGAAGCCCAAGTCAATGATAATCTGCGGTCCCGCCCGGTCCGAACTGTCCATCGATCCCAAACTACCATCGCAGCACTCGGCAGAGCAGGATCGGAGCAGCGGCTGGCGGCGCAGAGCAGGCTAGCCGCAACCGTCCATGCGGGGCGTGACCGCTTGGGTACGACGCGTGCGGCAGCCTAAAGGAGCAGCAGTCACGATGCACGCCAAGGACCAAACACATACTGGTATGTTTGTTTGTTCTACTAGTTCTCATTGTGTGATGGAAAACATTTGCAAATCGCAATTCATTCTTCGGTAGTAGAGCATGGCAAATTTTTTTATGTAAACTTGATGATTTTTTTTCCAATCTTGAGTGCTCGTTCAAGTGGCACCCGTCGAGCACGTATGGAAGTAGGGATGGCAACGGGGCCGGGGGAGCACCCTCCGTCCCCGCCCCGATCCCCGAGTTCTGTTCCCCGCCCCGGCCCGGAAACTGCAATCGGGGCAAAAACTCGCCCCGCCCCCGGCCACGTCGGATCCCCGAACCCCGACGGGCCCCCGTGGGGATCATGCGCAGAAGGAACAAATAGAAAATATGAAGATCGAAACAACCCAATTTCAGTATATAGAACGCAGATTCAACTATCCAAGAACAAGTCATAGATCCTGTACATGCAAACAGATCCAGCACAAGCTAGCAGATCGAGAAGGAAGAAGCTAGTACAAACTAACAGATCAAGCACACTTCTAATCATCCTACTTTAATACTCCGTCCATGCTTGGCTGAATAGTGCGGCAACAGATTTGCTGGTCAACTCCACGAGTACGAGTAGCAGGCAGGCGACGGGATTTGTGCTCTTCTTTGTCCGTGCGGCCGCACCTCCAGCTTTCTCCCGTCGCACTCGCTATGTGTGGTGGACTGGTGGCTGTTGCTCCGCTCGCTTGGTGTCGGCGGGCAGTGGCTGCGGGAGCGAGGAGAAGGCCGGCGGCTGCGGGAGTGAGGAGAAGGAGAATATAATTAGGGTTTCAGAGAAGATGCTGCTTATATATGCTAGGACCTATGGAATTGGGCTACTGGGCCGTCAGTTTTTATGTCCCATCAACAGATTTTGGGTCCTCGTGGTGCCTCCGCGGGGGGAAACTCGCCCCCGCCCCCGCCCCGTTATGTTTTCGGGGCCCGCCCCGCTTTCCCCACGGGGAAAATTTGCCCCCCATCCCCATCTAATTCGGGTCGGGGCTCCGCGGGGATCCGTTCCCACGGGGAAAATTACCATCCCTACATGGAAGTGCATTCTACTGATTTTATAGGTGGCAAAGTTGTTTAAAACAGTGAAGATCTTACAGAATGAGAATACAGTACGAATTTGTGCTTTTTATGTACGTTCAGTCTCGCCCCACCTATAAACTTTTTCTGGTTCCGCCACTGCTCATGACCAAACTAGTCAATGCTACAGATGATTAGTGTAATAAACCAAGATCGAGATTAGTCTCATCCCTTTCATGTCACCAGGAGAGGAAAGGTACTCCGTACCGTTCCTGTTTTTTCTGTGTGTGTTTTCCTTCTATGATTTTTTTGTTACAATGTGGTGCACCGAACTTTAATTCGAATATCACACCTCTTCTGATGACAAGGCATAATGCATGCATCCACATGCTTGTTTGCATTTTCTGATAGTAAATAATTAATTCATACACTGTTTTTCAGTTAAATGTGTGTGAGCATTGAAAAGCTCTACTTTCGCACGATTTTAACTGAGAAAGATATAGGAGAATACATCACATAAATATATTTTTCTTATATGTTTCTATGCCTGTGATAATCGATCAATGACTTGATAATTCATTCATGAGCGTGTGCAATGTAATGTTCTGATTGGTTGTCGTCCCTCTGTTCTTGATTATAGTTCCTGAAGGTTGCGGGCTACCTTCTCGACGTGCCGGTGAACCTTTTCTCACAACAATAGTTATATAGGGTTTAGATTCTGTATGCACTAGGTGCATGCTCACATCGGTGCAAGTGTGGTAATTTAATGATTTTACATGCATGCTATAATAATGTAATACTTCAATTCTTTGAGCCAAAGTGAATCGTCAATCTACTATGATCATAATTTCGTTTTCCATTTTTCTAGTAAATTAGGACATGCACCATTCTAAGAGACTTGCATGAGGCTTGTGCATGCAGACTTTTCCATGTGGTGATGCGGATCAGGTATTGCTAATAAGTTTACTGAAGCAAAGATGCTACATTTTATTTATAGGGAACAATTGCCCAGATGTTGATGGGTGGATTGTCTTTTTATGGAGATCCACAAAATGTTTTCATTCGTGTTGAGTAATAGATGAAGATTATTTGAATATTTCAAATCTAGGTAATGCAGTTCTGTTTCAAATATTGCACCTTTACATTTCAGGTTTGGAAGCCATTGATGTAGCTGCTATGCAAATGATGTAGAACTAATACATATAGAAATTTGTAGAATTCAAGATCTGAAAACGCAGTTTTGTCTTGCCTTCAACTAAACATTAACAAGTGCTTCATGACCTGGTGGGATGCCCAACTGAAGGTAAGTATCTTCCTTTTGAGGTGGTGATTGGTAGGAAATAAAGCAACCATAGGGAGAGAATTAATGTGCGGGGATCGTAGATGCTCGAATTTGGAAAACTGAAGTCTGACCAAGAGAGAAAACAGACTCAAGGTGTCCATCTGATGAGGGAACATACAAGATCAATATTGTTGTTTCTTAAATCACGTGCGTATCGCACGTGCACCTTACTAGTAATTTGATTAAGTTGAGAAACTTCTTCATCCCTAAAGTATCTCATGATCGAGAAAAAAAGGTGTGTACAAAGGGTGATATCCCTACAGAAAATTATCTCGGGATTAAGAAACTTCTATAGTGTATAGTATTATTGTGATGTTTATTAGTAATCATAAATAAATAGCTTCTATAGCGGAAAGGTAAGAGTGTAATGGTATGATTCACAATAAATTATTTTAATAATTTAAATTGTGTACTTAATAATAGGCACAAAGGATAATACATAGACTATTTTGAAATTATAAAATTTAAAATATGTATTATTTGATAGTGTCGCGCCAACTTGGTTGCATAATAGGAGTACTTCAGTTATACTTATCAATTTTGAATGATATAAATAAACTAGTATTTGAACTTTAAATGTTACGAAACTTGACATGCACGATATATAAGATCTAAATGTTCTATTTTAGCAACATGTACAAGACCAAGTATTACATATTTTAAAAAATTTTAATTCCAAAGTAGCATATATATTATCTATATATCTCACTTAGGGCTCTCGTTAAATGATTATCTATTTAGGATGATACCAATTAAATAGCATTTAAATATTGAATGTCACGAAACTTGTCATGCACATTGTATAAGGTGTAAAGATCTTATTTTAATAACATGTTAAGAGTTAAGTGCTACATATTTTGAATTACATAATTTGAAAGTAAACTATGTATTATCCTACTATCCCACTTAGGCTTTTTTTAAATGGTTATATCTAGCGAATCTTAATTAAATACCTTTTAAATTTTGAATGCGGCAAAGTGGGCCTGCCGCGCCACGCGGACTGGCGCGAGCAAAAGGGTCATGTGGTGCAAATAAAGTTTCGGAGGTGTTATTTTTAAAATAAATTTAAAAAAGGTTAAAATTTAAAAAATCCACTGGAAGGTCGGACATTTAGCAGGGCACAACCTTACCATATCATAGAAGAGAGTGGAAAAAATCTAACCTAAATGAACATAAGGTACGTGGATGTATAATGTGAAAGAAAGAACAAATAAAACATGTGCTTGGATTTTTGTGGAACCTAAATTCAAAACACTGGGACTCTTGGAGGCTGTTCTTTGCTGCATGGCTGCATAGAAATTAGATAAGCATATATACATACACATATCATAAAAAAATAGTGCACATAGGCTACAAAATATTTATCATTTTGCTCAAAAATGTTTATAGTGTAGTACACATCAGTAGGTATTAATATAGTGAAATTAATTAAGCACAAACATATTACACACGTAAATAGTTAACTCAAATGAGACGTTGTTATATACTGTGCGTAGGGTAGCAAACACATTGAAAGTATTTTTCGTAAAGGTGTTCGGTCCCTTACCAGAAATAAAACCTATTGCTTTCCTACAGATTTATAAGAATGGAAAATGGACACCACTTGGAAGCAAAGCAGCTTCAGCTATAACTATAGCAGCTGACGCGCAGCTAAGGATAACAACAGATGCTTTTTGAAGCTGCTTCCAAGTACACAACACCAAATGAAATCTGAAAATGCAACGAAGTATCCATGAGTTTGAACCTAATCAACCATTAATCAATTATAAGAATAATATTCAGTCACAAATAAAGTGTGAACCTAATCTAATTAAGATGCTTAGCCGTAAGAAAATGTGACATGAGCAGTACAAATAACCAGACCAATTACTTTGGTTTATTAAACTAAAAAAAGATGTATGTAGTTCTAATTTGTAACTGCAGAAATATGGTGGACTTTCCATTTGTCAATATTTGTTTACATAAACTATGTTTTAGGTTCTGAAGCTTCAGGGGCTCAATTTTCTGTTGTGCAGATTCACAGTAAAATAGTACTTTGATCCAGACTATTTACCGAGTTGTAATTTTACCTTGGTTAATTGTAGTTGGCAGTTGCCCAAAAGGAGTTCATACATAGTTTTTTCTTTCTGAATCCATCAAATACAAATATTTTCAAGAACTACAGAACACAAGGCACACAATAACTTTGTGTTGTCAATGGCATGAAGAATACTCTGAATATAAAACAATCTACAACAGAGAAGTAAAAATAAGTGGTAGTAAGGTCAGGCATATAGATCCAACGGTTATTTTTCAAAGAAGTAGTAACCTTAACAGGTACAAGCTAGCAACACAAAATCAATATAAAGCAACCTAGATTATTAGCTCAAATCTCTATATCTTCCCTTGAAAACTATTTTACACACTTTAAAGTTTTTGATTTAAACTTGAGCTCAAAGGGTAGATTGAAAAACCATTAATTGAAGAGGGCTTGAGTTTGCAGGACAGAGCTTTAATCTCACCAAGGTCACTTTCTTTAAATATATGCCCAATTCAATGCATTAAATCAAAAGAATAAAAGCATACTGCTCGCTGATTGTTCAGACCTCAATTGAGGTGGAAATAATGAATTCGGCCAAGCTAATAGATGGTGTAGGACAATAGAGTCTAAATATTATCACTACTTACTTTGATATCTTCCCACAATGACTACACATTGTTGTAGAATTCACAACAATATGGAAAAACAATTGTGCAGGCCCTCCATGCAGTGACAGACTAAACGTGTTCAAATCAAAAGATGCTAAAGCTAAACACAACCTCGATTCATGGACATAAAACAGGGAAGAATGAGTTAATGACTTGAGACAGACAATTAATTCTTCAGTTCAACTATATATGTTTGAACACCTTGAGGCTTGAGCACTTGTTGCCGCGGCGTCAAGCAGATCAAGACGAGCTAATATGTTTGCCCGGCACCAGCGACACCTCTGATTCGAGCACGCAATGCAACTTCGATGCCACTGCTCGAGCTCGTTGCCGCACACCCCGGACGCTAGCATTGCACTCCTCAATGCTTGTTAGGCTAAGACGTCATCACACAACGTCGCCTGGTGCCTAGCGAAGAGCACGACCCCGACCATGAGCAGCCTAATCGCCGTGGACTCAGCCGCCGACACCAACAACGCCGAGGGCTGGCCAAATAAATTGGGGTAAGAACTTGGCAATTTCATCTGCACCAGATTGACCAAAACACCAAAAAATCTGATGAGCTCAATCAAATCCATGGCAACCCATCCTAGATCCATACGATGAGCGTCCAACGAAGCGCAGAGGTGATGTCCACTAACTCACCTTGCCGCTGTCGAATCAGCCTCTCCACCACCGAATCAGCTTGTCGCCGCGGTGTGGGGAGGAGGCGATTCCGGGGGGGAGGTCGGGAGGCACGGTCGGGGGCGCGCGGGGAGGCTGATTGACGCGGGTGGTGGGCGAGCCGGTGGTGCAGTTTTTTTAAATTTGACATGCGGGTCAACACACGAGGGGGGGGGGTGGTGGGCCCAAAACGGGTGCAGGAGGTGGGTAGACACAGGGTGGGTGAGAAAAACATTACGTTTTTGGCAGAAACACTCTCCAAATTGTGATTTTTTGTCCTCCCGTGGTCCTTCCACCGTATCCACTCCTAAAAACATATGACGGGTAGGTCCGGCGTGAGGGGTAAGGCGGGCCCAAATTGGGTGAGAATTGTTTTCAATTGTTTTCGCTCCTTATAGTATAGATTCCCCCCCCCCTTTTGGGTTTTCCTAGTTTTTTTAAAGGACATCACGAGTTTTGCTGAATTTTTCTATACTATAAGGAGCGAAAACAATTGAAAATATTTCTCACCCAAATCGGGTCTACCGTACCCCTCACGTCGGACCCACCCGTTGTATGTTTTTAGGAGTGGATAGGGTGGAAGACCCACAGAAGGACAAAAAATCGTAATTTGGAGACTGTTTCTGCCAAAAACGAGTTATTTTTGTTACCCGACGTCGTGTTACCCACCCCGCGTACCCACGACGGGCTCACCCGTGCCGTACCTGCGTCTGACCCAGTCTTTCCGGCCGGTTCGGCGGGCGTCCCGAGACGCAGAACGGGATCGCCCAGGATCGCAACGTGGATCGAGACCGACTTCGGAGTTCTCATCTTCTCTCGGTTCTTCCTGGGCTGGTGATTACTAATCATTGTTTATCTTGTGTTTGCGATGTTTCTGATCTGTGCTTTCTTTTCAATCGAGTACACCCGCCGTATCGTGTGCTCCGACAACTGCCGGCACGAGGCGATCGACGATCGGTACCGGTGACTCTATACGTGACGCGAGGCAGTCTAGATCGCTGCAACTGCTAACGTAGGGAGTCAGGAAGTCGCCGTATTCTAATCGCTGCTGATGTAGACATGCAAAGCATGGTTGATCAGCCTGCACGTACGCTCAATGAATCTACTACAAGAGTACAGGGAAGAATCTCGCTTATTTTTACCACGCAGTGCTATTAACTCTAGCTGTTAGATTGAATCTAATTCAATAATTAAAAAGTATGTTCTTTTCCTTGTATAATCGAACCACTCTAATCCGATTTGTTTTGGATCTACTATTATATTCTTTATTACACGGAAATCGTGCACAACGACGGCTGTTAAATCCGGTACATCATCTTCGAAGATCTCAACGTTTCAGCAGCAAGCTCGCCAACGTCAATATTGACAACTCCGACGAGTCTAGAGCAAGCCGTTATGTGTTAATTCAAACGTGGTGTACATAGACATTTCACCACCTGTTCTCAATGAGGTGTCAAGTGAATAAAAACATAAGTAGATGTTGAGATAATTAACGAAAACAATAGCCAAGAGACCAATCTGGAGTTGGACATGACCGATGGATCAACTATCAAAACAATACAGGTAACATGAAATTTCTTTTACAGATATAATTATGATTATTTTGTATAAACTACAATAATACTAAGTCAATTAGTAATGTTAAATTTATGTTTTTAATCATTGTGGTCCAAGAGGATCAAGCGCGGCACACCACGGACGAAGGTGGCCGTCAGCAATGAGAATTTGCGTACAGAGTTGCAAAGCGGAACGACGGTGGAGGCCTAAAAGATAGACGTCTCCGAGATGATGGACAATTATGCTAAAGTTCACAACATCGCATACAACAATATGGAAGAAGATGAAGCACAACAAGAAGAGGACGACGATAGCTCCAAACAAGAAAAGGCTAACAGTGAATGCCAGCAGCAGGACGAGAAAGAAGAGAACAAAGAATATGATGATGAAGACTTAGTGAAGGAAGAGCTGCAGACATTATTCAATACAACATAAGTAGAGTCCAAAATGAAGTCTCCATATTCTTCCCTAAAACTAAAGCTTGATTACATATATCATGGGTCACGTCTTTCGCGACCAATATGAAATGTTGAAGTTTTTGACGTGTCCTTATATGAAACGGTTAATTAATTGTCACAGATTGTTAAAGTTTGAATAAATTGTCTCTTTGTAGTGGTATTTGTGTGAACTCTATTAAAGTTATTTGTAGCGGTATTTGTGTCATAGATTGTTATTTTTATTCATGATAGAACAACGATGGTCGGTGACGCTCTGCTCGGCCGACGAGCTGCGCAAATTCCTATATATATAAATATTGTAAGGGAGCGTATCAGGTGCAAACCAGCTCACCTATGCAAACTCCGATCTCAGTCGCAAGATCTAAATCCGATGGCCGGCACAATAGGTGAGAGACATTTGCAATTACCCGCCCGCCAGGCCCCCCACTAGTCATTGTACATTTGCAAGAAGTCCCCTGCCTCCTAATCCTAGGCCCGACCTCGCCCCACCCCCACCCTAATCCCTAGTGATGGCGGCGGTGGTGAGGATCCCCTGCACCGCCTTCCCCTCACGCCGCGCCTCCCCCTTCGCAGTGCTGCCGCCGCATCCCTCTCACACCGCCGCCCCCTCAAGGCACCGTCGTTCTCGCCGACGTGGTCGAGGAAGAACTCCTCGACGAACCCCAACGCCCTCGCCATGGCCGCGAGCACGCCCTTGGCCACCCGCTCGCTGCCCAAGGTGTACTCTTGGAGGAGCTTGGCGAGGGACGGTGTTTGGGTGGGCTAGAACTGCATCCGTCACTCCTCCTCCACGCAGTCGATGCCTTGCACCGTGAGGTAGAGTACCTGCTCGTCGGTGTCCACGCGGTCGATGCCGGCGCCACTAGGGGAAGGAGGGCGTCGCACCGGCGTTGACAGGGCGGGCTGGGGCAAGGTCGACGAGACGAAGAGCGGCAAGGCACGCCGGCTCAGGGCAAGGTGAGGCCGGTCAGCAGCAGGAAGGGCGCGCCGACAATTTTTGTGCTGCTGTCTGCTGTTATGCAAATCTCTGCAATAATGCCTGAGCTTGTGTAAGTGTAATGGCTGCAAAATTGTGCAAATCTCTGCAATACGATGGTGGTCTGGGTATTGGATTGGCCGCTGCCTAGCTCCTCTCGTTCCCTCCACTGAAGAAGCAAAACAGCAAGCAGCAGAATTGAGCGATACAGACAACAACCGCCTTCAGTTCCCTCCACGAATTGTAATCAACTGTATTACGTGTAATCCCTGAACAAAAGACTGCAATGGCAATGTGCATCCTATGTAATGAACTTGTGCATGAAAATGAATAGAATGTGCGTGATGTGTTGAAATTGTGCAATTGTGACTGCCCTGGTGAAATTGTCTCTAAAAATACATGTTGAAATTGTGTCTGAAATTGTGCATCCTACAGTAATCATTATTGGGAGGGTGTTTGTTGGTCTTGGTGTTGGGACGACTTCCATGACAGCTCCTCTGTTCATGTGTGTGCTCTCATACAATTGATCATGAACCCCACAGACAAATGAACAGATGACAACTTTTATGCATGGAAAATGAAAGGAAAAAACCATTCTGTCACCATGAATGCAAATTTTGTGTGAAGAACTAACAATTTGTTCACTAAAAATTCAGTGATACACTAAAAATTCTCTCTAGGAAAATTGCAGGCCTGAAAGCTTCACTCATGTTTCAGAAATCATAACCATGTTTGCATTCTTCAATTTCTGTTAAGATCAATGTTTCAGTTTCTGTTAACATCAAACATTCACTCATTTTCAGAGATCAGAACCATGTTCAAATTTATCAATTTCACTTTTTGTTAAGTTGAAAGCTTCACTCATTTTTCAGTTTCAGTTTCTATTAGGATCAAACCTTCACTTATTTTTCAATGTTGCAATATATCAATTTCACACACAATTGTAAAAGAGAATCATCATTTTTATTCAATTCCATGCTCCACACAAATGTTCATTACATAAGAGGCACAATTGCCACTTTAGCAACAAAATACACAGCTTCAGCAACACAATTGGAGGGAACTGGAGGCGCTTCCTGTCAGTCTCGCTTGACTTCTGCTTCAGTGGATGGAACTAGAGGCGCTAGGCATTGGATGGAAGTATGGAACTGGAGGTGCTAGGAACGACCATTCCAATGGCCAGACCACCGTTCCATGCCAATCAGTGGAGGGACCTGTGCTCCATGCCTTGTGCTCCATTGCCAGACCTCCACCGCTTCAATGCATCGATCCCCTACCTTCTACTTCGGTGAAGAGGGACCGGCGGCAGCCAATCCAATCGCTGTGTCGGAGGGACTGTCGAGGAGGCGGCCAGCAGCGCACCTTAGGCGTGGATCTATAGGAGCACAGTGAGTCCAGGGGCGGCGGGTGCTGCATCGCGGCGGGTGTGGAGTCCAGGGGCGGCGGGTGTTTTGCATCGCGGCGGGCGGTGAGTCCAGGGCATTGCGGCGGGCAGGGAGTCTAGGGGCGGCGGGTGCTGCATCGCCCAGGGCAGGAAGTCCTGGGGAGGCGGCGCTACTACTGCAGAGGCGGGAGAAGAAGCGGGAAAGGCGGAAGGGGTCGAAGGGGCCACGGCGTGCGTGCGCTGGGATCAGGTGCGGTGCCGGGGGGTTATTGCAAAATTACCTCGAACAGGAGAGAGTTGGCGGGTGGTTTTCTATAAATTGCTCCCACACAGACCATCGGATCTAGATCTTGCGTTTGAGATCGGAGTTTGCATAGTTTGCACAAGTAAATTGGTTTGCACCTGATACGCTCCCATATTGTAAACACACAAATAGTTATTTTTATTCATGATAAAACAGCAATGGTCGGTGACGCTCTGCTCGGCCGACGGGCTGCACAAGTTGCTATATACATAAATATTGTAAACACGTGCATCTCGCACGTACATCTTATGTTATAGAGAATCAGAGATGGAGCGAAATAAAGGAAGGAACTGGAACACACTCTAGCTTGACTTGCTATCGTTGGCGCCAAGGGAACTGCTCAACTGCTGCTCGGCTCCTCCATCTGCTGCGGCGGCCACCGACCGCACCGCCCGTCTGCCTGGTCGGCTGCGAGTCGCCCGCCTCTCCTGGCAACCCAATGCTACCCATGTCCTCTTGCATCTCACCCTCAGCCACGGGGCCGCTGTCGGCGCCGCCGACGCTGCGCCCTCCTGCTGGCCGGTGTACCCCGTCTTCTTGTCGTAAGGAGCCGACGCGGCGCAGGCCCTGGTGACACGGCCACTTCGGAAACGGGTCGTGGCCTCGTCATCCTCCTCGGAATTGGAACGGGCCGACCTTGGTACTGGAATGGGATCGGCGCCGGGGGGCGGTCCTCCAGCACATCCGGAGGCAGGTTGCCTCTGTCCACGAGGTACTCCGCGGAGAGGCGGCCGGCTGTCATCAGAACCTGTTCCTTTTCTCTCGGCGTCATCTGAAGCCGGTGCTGGCAGGCGGTGGGGTGGACCCTCCCGTAGCGGAAGCCGCCACCGCCATTGCCGTGCCATATGGCCTGTATCTGCCGGGCGGGGCGGTTGCACGCGGGTAGTTGCCTCCAGGATGCATCGGTCTGTAGCTCTCATGATCTGCTGTTAAGTGATCCGAATGAGACTTTCCGTGAAGGGCTTGACATTGAAGCTAAAGAGGTATTTCCACTTGCGTGCACCCTGGTACCTCATGCAACCCAATTCACATAATATTTTCAGCTTGGCAGTTGCTGGCTCATACCAGTATATAGTGTTATCTTGCCACAGGATGATCCCATTGCTCAAAGGAGGAAGGGCCATCGTGTGGCAAAGACCTGAGAACTGGATGGCATATCGCCACACCCACATTGTGTTTAAGCCCTCATCTCCTATAGGTAATGTCCATATATCCAATACTGTCTCATTACTGTTAGAAGAAGTCATGCATAGATCCCGACCATGTAGCACATCCAGTACGAAGTCATTATCAGAGTCCCAATCATGTGGCAGCCCAGTGATCCCGAATTCCTCTTCATCCAGACTAAGATGAAGAATACCCCATAGTGCACGCTCTAGGTGGCGCTCGGCGAGGCGCCAGAACATGAACCCGCTAACAGCAAGGGCGTTCTGGAATCTCATGGCAGGGTACGGAGGATCATTGGTAATCTCCCTCCAAGTGCCACCATCATCACCAGCGACTGTAAACACCTCCATTCCCATGTTCGTCCCCATTCTTGTATCAGGATCCAGTGACCGGTAGAAGGCTTGGACTACCTTGTAGTTACCGGTGCGCGGATCTAGGCCTAGACCTGGACAATAGCAGCGCCAATCTCTTTCACCTGCTTGTAGATTGTTGCGGTGACTGTCTGGCAGCGTGATGACATCCCTGATGGCTGGGTTGAAGAGGTAGAGCTTGGTGTCGGTGGGAGCGAGCAGCAGGCCATCACAGTGTGCGAAGTAAATCAACGTGTTGAACTGACGAGGGAATTCCTTTGCATCCAAGAACGTCGCCACTTTATTCTTGGGAGAGGTGCCATGTTGCAGCTGCCATTGATAGAAGCGGAAGAGATTGGAGAAGGTTGTTGGCCAGTGCTGGTTAGGGATGACTCTGTCCAGGGTGTGAGGGCTGATGACGAAATTCTGGCTCCACTCCCACTTGGAGGCAGAATGGCGCAGGTGAGCTCGGATAAACGTGGGATCATCGATGATGGCTCGCCATGCCTTGCACACAGACCTGAACCGCAAGAGGGACTTAACAGGCAGGCGCGCCAGGATTTCGAAAATGATTTCTTCCATCAGCTGCTGAGTTCGCCTTGGTGCCCTCTTCCTCTTCGTGCCCGTCTTCTGCATCTTTATGGCAGACACGCAGCCAAAGAGAAAGATTTGTGATTAAAGACAAGTCAAGATTGTGTGGGCATAGGTATAAATATTGGCAACAGTCATGATATTCCACTCCAAACAAGACACGGTCACGGTATCCGTCGACAGACCAGACACCCTATCCGTCTAAGATGTTGTAAAACAACCGGACTCCGTATGGATGGAAAGGAGGGACTGAAAGTCCTAGTCCTTGACCGGTTGCTTGTGGGTTCTTATCAAAACTCTAGGCTTAGTTCGGAGTATATATATCGGAGGATTACTCCTATTGTAATACATCGATATTCAGATAATAAAGAGAAGCTCCACCTATATTGTCTCTTGTCTACTTTGTACTTATTCTTATGCTTGTCATGAGAGACGCGAGAGGGAGAAGATCCAACCGTTGACGACGTGTTTCACAACACGTTATCAGCACGACCGCTCTTCGTCGACTATGCTGGAGGTGTCGCCATCGAGCTCGACGCCGACGATCTCGTCGTCGTCCTCCTCACCAACGACTACTTCGACGACGTCGACTACATCAACGTCGTTAGCGATCGGATCTACACCGACTCGTCAACAAGCCGGCAGGTCCCCCGGCCCTACCGAACTGTCCTACGCGACAGGCTTCGATTCCACTATGCTATCGAACGGTATAATTTTTTTTAATAGATTAGATTGATCTGGACTCAACCTTTCGTGTTGAGATTATCTAATTTATTAGAATAAGCAATATGTTTTTCTACGTGACTCATGACGATGGCCTGCACGCCGTCAATTACTACGGACTAATTCCCTGCAGTGTTCACCGTTAGCGCTGAATATGCGAAGTCATCATCTTGCACGCTCGCGCGTCTTCCATCGGCACAGCCTTGCCTACATGCAAATCAGAGAGCAGATCGCCAAGTTTCACACGTATTTAGCTGATCTGCCTGCAGCAGTACGTTGCTGTTGACACGCCAGTTGCTGTCTACATCTATGTTTCCAGCATGGAGCCGAATCAACGTTTGAAAGCATGCCCTAAGCCTGTGCGTGAGCCGCTTGATCGAAACAGTTTTGCTACTCGATGTCAGCACATCATTGTGCCTGTGGCCTGCGCCGTCCGAAGCTGTCGCTTGCCGGACTAGCAGCATGCATGAAAGCGTGAGTCACATACCACGAGCTCGCCGAACAGAGCTCTACCACCAAATCCAACAAGACGCACTACTTACTGCACTAGGAAGAAGGGGAGCGACCAACTGAACTATGTCGCCACACCGCCTGAAGATGGGTGCCTCTGCTTGACCTATCCGGCTCAGCGCTCACAACCGAGAACGAGCCTTCGAGTCCCGCATGTAGTCGAGACCGAATCCGGACCGCATTTGCTGTCTACAGCAGAATCTGAGCCCCAATCCAGCCCGTAGCAGAATCCGAACCTGCAGTAGAGCTCGCCGCTCGCCCCAAACTGGCCACCAACCGGTAGTTGAGGGTCATCAGAACACACGGCCTGCATCGCCGTCTGAAGCCAGGCGATTCCGCTCGAATGCTGCTGTGTACGCAGTCAAGTCAAGTTCGCGGTTTCTCCACCTGTGCATGCCCGGCCCAGATCCAACATGAAGTGCTTGAACACACCTCTTTTTTCCGCCTCTTTTTTCCGCCAGTGCTGCACGCTGGGATCTGAGAGTGCGACTGGCCTACTGCCATCGCCCTCTCCCTTGGAGGGTTGAAGATCTATAAGGTTAGTTGTACGGAGATGGGATGGTCCATAAACTTGTGTGGCCTAAAACTTGCAGTTTAACCCCTAATCTTGATGAAATCAAAGGGTTTGGAGATTTTCTAAGCAGAAAGCACTCATGTGACTCGGTTTTTGCAGCATGTTAAAATGTTTTATGTTATTTACAGTTTGCACCTTCTGTAAATTGATCTTTTTGTTTACTGTTTTATGAAATAATTGTTATATTTTTTGCATAAATTCAGTAAACAATACCTTTGATCATAGCAACATGGTTTCAGGCATATGAGCTCTCTAAATTTTGAAACCCCCGCTGAGACTCATATCTTAACTTTTTCTAGAATGTTTAATGGGTTATAATTCTGAAAATTAAACCATTAATCCCTGAAGTGCCTAGAAAATTTTCTTTAATCATAGAAAATGGTTTTAGGTTCGTGACCTCTCTCAATCCTGAAGAACCTTAGACATAATACCCCTGAGAGTGTCATGTTTATATTTTTCCTGGCAATTATATGAATGGGTAAATACTTTTGCTAGGAATATTCTGGGAAAGTATATACTGAATAGATTAACCAATATTAATTAATTTTGCACTTGCTTTCATGCATTTAAACACATGAAGTGTGCTTGTAACAAATGCATGAATAATGTAGGATGTGACATGAAGTCCATTGTTTTTCTGGAAGAAATATAATATTGGTTTTAAGCCTAGCACCAAATAATTTCTAGAAGAAATGCTATATAATTCTGAAAGGTATTTTAGCCAACTTCCCAACACGACATTATGAATTTGCAATAGCAGTAAATTCTTAAGAAGTATGTCAACTATTTGAGTTCATACATAACATGAAGTTATGCAGAAATAATATGTTTTCTTGAAGAATCATATTGCCACGTAGGCATTTTTGCAATTCATGAAGAATACATATAAACTCAATATAGAAAAATTATATGCAATCAGAAGTTGTTTATGTGAGGAAAATAATGTACATTCCAGAAGTAATATTAGGCTCAGGGGGAGATGCATTGAGACAATGAAGTTTCATACTCACCTAATCCATGTAGGTTGTAGTTATTGTGCATTACTACCATGAGGTAGAATGGAAACTGAATTTCCATGAAGCACATTAACTAGTAATATACAAGCTTTATAATTGAATTTAGAAGACTCAATTTAGCCATGAAATTGTATATTACTCAATCATATGCTGAATACATGAGCCCTCTAATAACTTGAAGTTTATTCTACCCAAACCACATTGGTGTACACTCAATAGTACATCTATATGGTTTTTATACCACATCCTATTTATACTAGCAGTATAATTTAATCCTATGATAATTCATGGATTATGCTTGAAGCATAACATCACATGAACGTGAAATTATGATATGAAAAGGGGAAGAAATTAGGGCTAGAGACATGAAGAATGTGGATAAAATTGAAAATTCTAATAGGAATTTTTTCTAATCCTGTAAGATTGTTGGTTTAGAGCCTCATCCTGTTAGATTGATGGACAATCAATGTGCCAGTTGGCCTATAGCCATAGTCACTGTACTGACTAAGCATGTAGCTCTGCGTAGCTTTTTAATCCTAATATTACTTTGTCGCTCGAAATGACAAAGTTAATAGTTATTCCACACTAATGTGAGGACATGCATGTCACCACATTAATAAGAAGTTTTTGCATGGACATCACAACAATTTTTCGCTTAAATGTTGGTTTGCAACCATTATGTTTCCTATCATTGCACTAGCATGCATGTTGTGCTCATGAAAAACTTCTCCTGTTGAGAAGTAGCTCCCACTCTGTTAAGATGGCAAGTAAACCATCATTGCACTTTATCAGCAAGCAAGCATGCTGACAAACCAATGTATTATATACATATGTGCAAAATGACTAGAAGTCAGTAATTAAATCTTTAGTGAAGAAGGCTAAGATGAGGGGGAGCAAACTGGTCTATAATTGATCTCATATGAAATTTATCCAATTAAAAATTGGTTTGCCCAATTAGAATGGGTTTGCGAAAAATTGAAAAGCAAATGGACATGATTATCCATTGTGTGGAAAATAATTATGTATTATGGATTTCAAAGTAAATGGGGAAATCTTGAATATAAAAGTAATTAAATTTTCCAGAAGATTTTCCATGTGGATTATATTTTGCATAAATATTAAACTTGAAGTTTAATTATAAAAATTACTTGAAGTATATTGTATGAGTATTTGGAATATTTTGGGCTAAATAAATAAAGAAGCTAGATAAACATAATGGTTCTTAGACTCAATGAAATCTAGCTCACTGCATAACAAATAACCCCTAAAAGTCTAAAACAAAGTGCGAGTAATTTTATTTCACCATAATAGCATACAAATGGGCATCAACTTGAAATTGAAAATATATGGAACTGAATTTCTATTACATTAAGTTCATAAGGATATCATTGGAAGTATGATATATATGAAGATATAATACAGGCATTAGGGAAGAGAAAGCCCATATGAATGCCTTGTATTGAATGTAAGAATAATCTTCATAATATTCCTGGAAGCTTGAAGCAGGAATAGAAAACGCACTCAGTCAAACTCGCATGAAGTGAAGTATAAATGCCAGAAAATTAAATGGTGAGGAGCCTATGAATGGCATCACCTGATGTGAAAACACACTTGAAGTGAAATTCCCTGAAGAACTTTTATCCCAGTGAGAATGTGTACATAATGAATACTCACATATGGGAATCTGGAATGAGGAGATACAACCTGAAGTTATTAACCAAAAGTTAAGTTTACTTGTAGTAAACAAAATGCTATGTGTGATATATTCCGGGTATTGAATAATATGCTCACCATAGCAAATGACTTGATCATTAATTTAAAATCTACAGGGACGCCTGTTGGTTTTTGATCAAATGAACTTGTCAAATAATTTATTACAATCTCCGTAGAATTCTAGAAAGAATACCATTATGGTAAAATACCTCACAAACTAAGAAAATGATCATCTTGAAGATGAATGCCTTACACTATATAGCACGCTCAGTCTTTTGTGTTGGCATAGCAGATACTAGTTGACTACATTATAGTCTTATCCTGAAGATATGGGAGAGAAAAGAATGAATGTCGACAACATATTACCTCTATAATTGCAAATATTTCTCTAATGAGAATATGGATCCTTAAATAAAGTTCATGGTAGAGTTGCATGAAGCACTCATGTTGGGTCAATTTGAAGAATGCAATTGAGGTGGAACCATGAAGAAAGTATTTGAATCTGGAGGTTCAAATTGGATAACATGATGAAATGCAATGGTTCATAAGTCTTTCAAAAGACAAACTCCCATTATGTATGAATGAATATTCTGCTAATTACCTGGCATATGAAAAAAATGAATTGAATTTTATATTATGCAGTTAATTGATGGATTCTGAAAATCCATAAGAAATGATCCTAGAAGGATTCATCATTCCTCGCAGGAATAAAAAACAAATAGAAATTAAATCTCATACTAAATAATAAGTGTCTAAGGTTGATAATATTCCTGAATGAATATTAATAGTCTCTAGAAGAGCAATTCCTTGAAGGATATAAAGTCATAAAGTGACTTATTACGAATAACATGTTCAAATAAAAGAGTTTATTGAAGAGCTCACATTAACAAGTAAATCACTTCTCTCTTGCATGAGAGAATTTCTCGAGAAGAGAAATACTATTCTCGAAGAATTTGAAAATCCTTGAAGGATATAGTCAATGAATGACTAATCAATTAATTTCTGAGTGAACACCAATAATCCTGAAGATATAAATGAAAATTCATACAGACCCAAGTGATTGAATTAAGAATAAGGTGAGAATTCGTATGGTCCTAAATGAGCCATACAAGCACCAGTAAGTGCATACGCAATCAACTAGCATTGATAGTATGTATCCTCACATACCATAGAAAGTATATTGGTGATTGGCAATTTGAATTATCCCCTCCAATGCCAACTGAAGATTGATTATCTACAGTGGAAATGTAGAACAAGCCAACTTTAGAAGATCTACCGAATAGATCATTGGTGTTAACTTAGAATCCACTTAGATGTATTTGCTATTAATCAAACATTGAAGTTTGAACTGTAATATCTAGAAGATATACAATTTAGCAAATTGTTACCCCCCATTTCTTTGAAAGGATAAAATTTTCTTTTGTGTTGCACAGTTAAATAAAGTGGTTACTAATGCTTGAAGCATTGCTCCTAATATAATCTAGAAGAATTACAAATTAGTTCTTTTGAAGGACTAATGCACATTTATGAAGAATGTGAATCAGACATTTTGAACACTGAAGTTCAGAAGATGTTATTATGAGGGGGAGTATATGTTTAATCATATTTAGATCTGAAATCTTTAAGTTGTATCTAGAAAGAATCAACTTGATGATTAATTATTAAATTTAACATTAAAGGTATACCACTCGTTTACTTAGATCATGTAGATCTTTGTTGCAAGAATCATGAAGTTCATGCATAAATCTTGAAGATTGATTACTATTCATGAAGAATGGTGATTATATAATATTGTATAACCAAGAAGGTTTTATGTTGTACTTTTTTTTCCTTTGTGAGTTTTTACTTGAAGGTTTCTCACATAAGGTTTTTGACGAGGTAACATGTGCAATACAAAATGCGGTTGATATGTACTCTTTTCTCTAAGAACCGTTTTTTCTCACTGGGTTTTCGAATGGAGTTTTTGATGAGGCATATGCATTCGCGGTAATCGCCCAAGGGGGAGTGTTGTAAAACAAACGGACTCCGTATGGATGGAAAGGAGGGACTGGAAGTCCTAGTCCTTCACCGGTTGCTTGTGGACTCTTACCAAAACTCTAGGCTTAGTTCGGAGTATATATATCGGAGGATTACCCCTATTGTAATACATCGATATTCAGATAATAAAGAGAAGCTCCACCTATATTATCTCTTATCTACTTTGTACTTAAATGCTTGTCATGAGAGACGTGAGAGGGAGAAGATCCAACCGTTGACGACGTGTTTCACAACATAAGAGACGAAAACTCCCGTCAAAGATTTCTTTGCAAGTGTCAATCGCAACCAACCGGATATCAGAAGATTTTATGAAAGGAAAATGCGGATACCAGAAAAAAAGAACCTTTTTAAAAAGATTTTATCAATGACAAAAGAGGTATGTGAAGGTAAAAAAACGGAGATGGATCGATCTGTGATGCAATACAGCCGTGTGAGGAATGAACTTGTGTAATCGATAAAAACGAAATTAATCTGGAGATGATTGCGGGCGACTTACATCGCTTAAGAGTCGCCCTTGCGACACAGTGAAGCAGCGCTCCATCCGTTCTTCTCCTATGCCAGATGCCGTCGAGATCCCGCGGCGATGTCGCGCAGCCATTGGGGTGGCTGCCAGCGCACACCTCCGCCGGCAGGTACGGCAGATCCGGCGACCTCTGGCCCGTCACGGGCGGAGGACACGTTGCGTCCCCGCCTCACCGAGGACAACGGAGGGGCAACACGCTCTAATTTTCGACCACCTCCTTCGCGAAGTCCTCCCGCCGCCGGGTCCATCGGCGGATTGAGAGGGGTTCGCCGGACCTGTTCGGGCCCGATAACAGCCAGCCGTACCCTGGATCTAGCCAGTGTACACTACCAGTTGCCGGCGGCACTTCCCGCCTGAAACAACAGCCAAGGCGGGTTGCCTGCCTTCCCCCTGCAAGGATGCAGGTCACGCACTCACGCGGCGGCGGAGGATGGCCCAGGGGATGAGGAGGATGAGAATTGGGCAGGAACCATCGCAGTTGCCGTGTTATAGAGAAATTATGGGTGACTTTTCCGGGGGCTCATATGGCTACCGGAAGCTACCTTAAGAGTTGAAACTTCGAGCACCTAGTAAAGCTAGTCTTCTCTAACTTAAAAGAATGTTGCAGTCATCCTACTTAATAGTTTCAGGCTAATAGTTTGTAGTCATTCTACCTCATGATTATTAAATAAAAAAATGTTGCAACAATTTTCAGAAATATTGTAAATTTTTTCAATATTTTATGTTATTTTTTGGTTAAAATTTTGTAAAATGTTGCGACATTTTTTTCTCCTCCTCCTCCACCACCACCTCCGGCGGACCTCAGGCGGCCGGCGAGGGCGCGTGGCGCGGCAGCCGGCCGGCTGGCTAGCCACGGTGGCAGCGGGCGCTCACGACAACGTCGGCCACGGCGGACAAGCGGCGCGGCTCGTCGGTTGGCATGCCGCGGCGGCGCGCGGTGATCAAGGCCTGGCGGCGCGGCCTCTGGACGGCGGCGGCGGCGGGCAGGGGTGGCCAGGGCGGAGGAAGGTGGAGCATGGTTAGGGTTTGCTGATATTTTTTTTTTGCAAATTACACAGTACATCGGAGACACTCACAACGCACGCACACTCATCCCTATGAACACACGCGCGCAAACCTTACCCGTAGGAGCATCTTCGAAGACTAGGCCGGCAAATCCTCAAGATTGACGAAGTCACCACATGTGTGCCTCACTGTCGACGGGAACATCGCCTACCACTGAAAGCACAAACACCGTTAAATCCTTAGAAATTCGCTCCTACGGGGAGTCGAATCCAGGACCTGAGGTGCTACCAGGGTTCCTATAACTACTAGGTTACATACCCTTTCGCAGGTTTAATGATTTGTTAGGCTAGGTCGGCGGATCGTTGAGCTTCTTATTGAGCTACTATATAGTTTCATAAGAAACTATCTTCCGGAAAATATATAGATTTTTCTGACTTTTCCCTCCTAGCTGCCATTTATCCGTCCGACAATTGCTGAAGCAATCAGTCCTTTTAATCCACAACCACTTAAAAGCCCAGTTGCAGATATGCGCTCATCTGAGGCCCAGTTAGAGAACGAAACAAAGAAAAGTTCATTTGAAACCATGTCTCAGATGGTGCGTAACATAACTCTAACATCAGCTCTTGGCATCTGAGCCAATCCTTTACATCTGAGACATGGTGCGTAGCATAATTCTGACATCTAAGGTTGACAGATTTATTTGGAAATTGTTGTCCAATGGAGATGCTGGGAGCTCCACAGATGTGGAAGGTCCGGATGCTTGGGAAATACAACTTCTTCGCTTGGTTGGTCTTGCACGATCGTTGTTGGACATTTGAGGAGTGTTGTGCTAGCAATGGACCCCATGGACGGCGCCTCCCTATCTAACTTCGCAGCGCCTTGGTTGTCCCAGTTGAGGGTAGGGCGGGACGAAAAGCTCGAAACTCATTAGCTCGCTCAGCTCGGCTCGTTCAGAATTTTGTAACGAGTCAGCTCAAGACTTAGCTCGATACTATAACGAGCCAAGCTCGAGCTGACTCGCGAGCCCTAACGACTCGCGATCCCTCACGAGTCAGGGTTAGGGTTGACTCAACATGTACTGTGATGTTCTAAACTCTTAATTTTTTATTAACCTACTGAATTAATTGTTGGTTATTTGATTTTATGGTGTGTTGGCTTCTAAACTTGTCACATTTGCTAATTACATACTTGCTCATTTGCTTTTGCATATAAATATATTATTTGTTGGATGTGATTTTTATTATTATAATTGCTAATGAGCTGGCTCGCGAGCTTAATGAGTCAGCTTGAGCTTCTTAACGAGCCAAGCCGAGCTGGACTTCTAGCTCGTTAAGATAACGAGCTGATCCAGGTCGTTACCTAAACGAGTTAGACCGAGCCGAGCTCTAACGAGGCTCAATATCTAGCCTTGTTTGGGAGAAACAAGGTCATGGCGTGCCGGAGAAATAGTACTTATATTCATGGGCGAATCCAGCGTGGGGGGCTGGAGCCCCCTACCCCCGCGCCGCCCATGGGAGGCCCCCTGAGCCCCGAAGAAATTTCAGTCATGGAGGATGTTGACGCAAAAAACGGAGTCAAGTTCCTCGCGGCAATCACGTAACAGATCCCCGGGATGTACAAGGCGTGCCAGCCGACCTGACCTGTTGATCGATATGAAAACAATTGGAAACGTTAAATACGAGTTGATCGGTTAACCGATGAGAGCCTTCCACGTAAGAAAAGCGTAACAGCCCGATCAGCCGATACAGATGAGGTGAAATCGGCCAGTCGATGAAGCAGTCGAAGTGCAAGTATGTTCAAACCAGCTATGTCAGCCGACTTGATGACGTAAGCAACGCGTAAGCAAAGCAGAGCAAGCTAGACGCTACATGACAACACTCGAAACAAATCTAGATCGGCTGTATGATTGTTGTGTTGATGAAAGAATAATGGTAGCAGACGCGATCTGATCCCGAGCTAGATAAATTGATAATAAAAACTAAATAAATAAGAATCGGTACGATAAACTTACAAAACTAGCTAGTATTAGAAGAAGAAGCAACAAAGAAACAAAGTAGGGAGCCGGCTCAGAGTGCCGGCTGCAGGAAAGACGAAAGGAAAAAACTTCCTAGTGTTCAGGTTATTAGCTTACTACTACTAATTACTCCCTCCTCCGTTCATCAACTATTCAAGCCCCGAACCGTTTGTAATGTTTTTTATTTTTACTGCATTAAATATTTGTAACTTTTTTTTTTAGAAAGTAAACATTTGTAACATTTTGATTCAACACTTCTTAAGTTAGCTGAGAGCCTGAGACTGAGAGCGAGCTAACCACCTTACCGTTGCACCGGTTCAGTGCTCCTGCTCACTAGTACTGTCACGCGTGCGTCAGTGGCACACATCTATCGAATGTGTGTGCTCACGACGGGCCTGCGGCATGGCCGCAAAACCAAATCGGCAACCGCGCGTGCGGAGCGCTCGCTCCGTCCCACGTGCGACACGGGCAGTCGTGGGTCACATGCGGTTGCCTTCCTTTTTCTTTCTTTTTTATTATTCTTTTTTAATCAATAAAATTTTCTTCTACATAATTTATACGTATAACTTGCCGTTGCAGAAAAAATTATGTGCATAACTCATCATTTACAGAAAAAATTATGCGCACAACTTGTTGTTAGAGAAAAAATTATACGCACAAGTTATTCTTCAAATAGTTGTGCGTACAAATTGTACGTATAAGTTTCCCGTGTATCAAACATATGCTTAAAAATTATCTGACAAAATTTTATATCTCGAAATTATGCATCAAAATTGTGTATATAAGTTATGATTTTCAGAAATGAAAACTTGTGGGAAGAAAAACTTAAACAAAAAGAATGTTTGGAAGGAGGAGTGGACCGGTCGCTAGGAAACCCCCTAGCGAGCGGAATTTTTTTTAACTCTTTTTAATCTAAAATTTTAAAAATAACTCATGCCGAACTAAAATTCCAAGAAGTAGCCCTTTTGGTCGCACTAGGCTGCGTGGCGCGACTCCCTGTTGAGTCGCGCCAGGCGGCGTGGCGCGACTCACTTAACATACCCGAGGCCGTCAGGCCCCTTCTTTTCTTCTTCCTCCTCACTTCTCCACTCCACTCTTGACCTAATCCGAGCTCCTCCCCTCCCATGGCGCCGCCCCCACCCCTCCCCCTCTAGATCCACCCCATCCCTCACCTATTTTGAAGGAGAAAGAGTGGGAAACTTCTCCGGGAAGGTAACTCCTCCACTCTAACCAATTAGTTTTCGCGGATTCCATCGTTTTCGTTGGATGTGAGATGGTTAGGTTTTGTGTATGATTTGAGTTGGATAGGGTGATTGAGTACGAATCGGGTATGATTAAGTGTGGTGTATCGTGTAAGTGGCCGATGTTAACCCCTTCTTATCATGTAGTTTCTCTTGCATGGTAGGATTTTATCATTTTCTTGATTAATGCATTGAACATATACATTTAAATTGTGGTTGTGTGTAGATGGAACGTTTAGTTCGTATTTTTTGTGTGGCATGGTTGATGACAATGGGGAGTTTGCAAGCATGAGGCAACAAGTAGCAAGATTTGATAGTGCTCCAACATTTGAAGATATTAAAAGCCGAGTGAATTCTTTGTTCAGAGTTGGAAATGAGGGGGAAGAAATTAGGATTCATGGGAGGTTTGATTCGGTGACAAAAGAAGCCACTATGTGATGATGCCTATTACATGTGGTGGTGATTGGTTATTTTACAAAGAGTGTGTGAAAGAATCTCAAGTTCGTTGTGCTGAGTTAGTTGTTGATGTTTGCTCTTCGGTAATATCACCTCATAGTGAAGAGCCTATGGAACACTTAACTCAGAAAGATATGGTAGTACACAATGAGGTTCATGAGGACGACGATGATGATGAAGAGGGTGGTGATGATGATGAAAGTTCTCATGATTCAGATGGGGAAGATGAATTTGATAGGTGTAGGTTGAACAATAATTTTGGTGATTATGAGGATGAGGATGATATATCTGTGAGCTCCGAAGAAGATGAACCACCTCCAGTTAGGCAAGCAACTCCAACCCCACTTAGCCAAGGAACTCCAACTCCAGTTAGCCAAGCAATTCCAACTCCACTTAACCAAGCAACTCCAACTCCACTTAGCCAACCAACTCGTGTGACCCAACCGACACCTGTGCTTAGAGTTAATCCTATACGCCAAGCAAATCCTTTCGGTGAAGAGATTCCATTATTTGATGAGAAGGAAAATGAGGCGTCTAGAGGATCGATGTATACTCTTTCTGGATTTCGAGTGTCGGAATTTACTCGAACAAAGTTGAGGTAATTGGAAGCTGTACATGTCAATGTGCCTGAAGTTTCTGTATTCCATTCAGTTCCAAAGAAGGCATATTGTGATTCTGGGTTACTCCTTTCTGAAGTTGATCCGGACAGTGGTCAGTTGTTTATAGAGAAGGGAATGCAATTCGATAGCTTGGAAGAATTGAAGTTTTTCTTAAGGGATTACTCGGTGCGACACCATAGGCCTTATGATGTGATTCATTCATCGGCCAAAATAAGGTATACGGTAGCTTGCCAACAAGGTTGTGAGTGGAAGGTGTGGGCGCGTCCACTTCCTGATGATAAAAAAAATGGAGAATCACAAGAGTTGTCCAACCCCATACATGTGGGACGTCAGAAGTGGCACAAGAACATTCTCAATGCACGGCTCGTTACATTGCTAGACGGATTGCTGCCATGGTTTATAAGGATGCCGATGTTTCCGTAGCTACCCTCATTGAAGCCATCAAAGGTTTCACCAACTACACGGTGAAGTATGAGAAAGCCTGGAGGGCTAAGCAGCACACAATATCCATGTTGTGGGGTGATTGGAAGGATGCTTACGGCAGGGTCCCAAAAATCCTACAAGCAATAACACACTTCAACCCGGGTACGAAGTGGTGCACTCATACAACGGGAAAGACAGAGCTTCACAAAGGTGTGTTGAAACCTGTTATGGAGCGGGTGTATTGGTGCTTCCCCCAATGTGTAGAGGCATTCAAGCATTACAGACCGGTGATAAGTGTTGATGTCACATTCCTAACTGGAAAGTATAGGGGTGTTTTGTTGATCGCCACTGGTGTTGATGGTGAAGATAGATTGGTACCCCTTGCATTTGCCTTAGTTGAAAGTGAGAATAATGAAAGTTGGTCCTGGTTCTTACATTTGGTCCGTCGAGACGTTGTGGGACGTCTAAGGAAGGTGTGTATAGTTTCGGACCGCCATCAAGGAATACTAAGTGCGGTTGAGGATTATATGGAAGGGTACGAACCTATCGTCAGTCGATGGTGCATGCGACACTTTGCAATGAACGTATGGCATAGGCAAGCTAACAAGAAAGTGAGAAGTCAGCTAAAATTGGTATGTGCAGCAAAAGCGAAGAGAACATTTAACATCAGACTAGAGAAATTTAAAAAATGATGAATCCGAAAGCAAAAGAGTGGTTGGAAGAGCAAATGGTGAATAAGCAAAAGTGGGCAAATGCATTTGATGAAGGTGGTTGGAGATATGGTGTGCAAAATACAAATCTATCAGAAGTGCTCAACAAGGTCCTCAAAGGCGTCCGTGCTATGCCAGTATCGACTATTGTGGAGTTCACATTCTATAAGATAAATTCATACTTTGTGCATAGGTGGAAAAAAGCAAGAGCCCACATAGATAGCGGATTACGGAATGTAAATAATTTTGGAAAAGCAGCAAAGAAGCACTTAGACACAGAAGGCTTGAAAGCTGCGGGCATGAGGGCTGAGTTGTTTGATCCCACGTTGTATGTGTACTCGGTCAGGACAGCGTCCGCTTTGAATGTCGGAGGTGAGATGACGGGGGGACGCATATATAAGGTCGACCTCTCAGCAGTGACTTGCACTTGTTGTATACCTCAATTGCTACATGTTCCTTGCTCTCATATGATGGCCGCTTGCAATGTTCGAGGGGTGTCTTGGCTCTCACCTTTTACACAACAGAATTATATTCCAAGAATACAATATTAAAGATGCGGGCGCCTCGCTTTGAGCCTATACTAGACGAGACACATTGGCCTGAGTACAGTGGCCCTGATTATGTTCCTGATGACGAGAAGAAGAAAATAGGTGTTGGAAGGAGTAAGAAAAAGCGGCTCCGCAATGAGATAGACCAAACAAGTGGGTATGATGTCGATATTTATGGTGCGGGAGAGTTTGACCAAAAAAAGACGAAGAACCGATGCAGTGTCTGTCACGAGAAGGGTCACCGGAAGGAATGTCATAAAGAACCTAGTACTAGTGCGAGCGGCCATGCGGTACCTACTTAGGATTGCTTGTTATGTTTTTGGAGTCATCTTAGTAATATTGTTCTCCTTTTTCTTTTATCTTAACATATGATTCATGTTACTAATCATGTTTTTTTTTGTTTCAGGACAATGGCGGTCCAAGGCAGGCCTGATGATCCCGTCCCACCTCCTCTTCCTGTTCCTCTATGTGAGTGTGGCATTCCAGCTCAAGTGAAGCAATCCAGGAACGAGGCTACAGCAAGAAGAGCATTCTACACATGTGCAACAAAGTGGTCACTTGACAAAGATGGCTTCCCTAATCAATACAACAAGCGACCTTGTTATTTCCACCAGTGGATTGATGGTCCCGACAAATTTGACCCTAGGATCCGTCTATTTCGGTGGCAGCCGTCGTTGGTGCAGCCATATCATGAGTTCAAGAGGTGGGTTCCACCACCACCAAATCCACCTCCCATGACATGGGAAGAAAAACAAGAGGCTGCATGCAAGCGTGTAGACAACCGTCCATTGCGTCATTGTGGAGTTTGAAGCTATTTGCAAGGTACTAACATTGAGCTTACCGACAAGTTCACACCATTCTTTTGTTGCAAGTTAACAACACATGTAAGCATCGAACCTCTATTCTTTACCGTGGTTGAGTTGGGGTCATTTGCAAATGAATTTCAATTGTTGTGCAGGATGGATGGCCGCTATGTGATTTTCAAGAGGATATGTACGGGCCAAAAGGTCAGTGGCCGTCAGAAGAAGAGGTGCAAGCATTCGAGAGTGGGAAACATCCATGGCCATGTGATGAGCCTTATAGGCCTCGCTGCAAGTGCGGGATACCCGCTAGGAAGGGTGTGGTTCCATCCGAGCTTGGTTATGGATGGTATTGTGGAAACACATTTGGAGACTATTGGGTAAACTCACTTTGACAATTCCTTATTTCTTTGGTTAAGTTGATGTCTACATTTTGAGTGGCTTGGTTTACTAAATTTCCTAAATTTGGTCCTTACTTGTTGTAGGAGGGGAGGACTTGTAATTGGGAGACTTTTGCTGGTAGAGAAGCTCTCCGTATTTATTTGGGCAAGTGTTCAGAACCTTTGAAAACTGAGGAAACTTGCAAAAGGAGAAATATATTGAGAGCCAAGTATGATGTCCCTATTCCATCCAATAGAGAGTTGTTTGGACCAATTTGCAAAGATAAGCTTGCTAAGGAGAAGGATCGTCCACTTCCTATGGTTGGAGAGGGGATTCGAGAGGGTCTCATTGACTTTTGGAGGAGGAATAGGATGAACTATCCACGACCACTAACTGCTGATGAGAGGAGGAGGAAGAGGTTGAGGGAAGAGGAGGAGGAGCAGGAGAGAAGAGGGACAAGCAGACGTTTGATGATTGAAAAATTCAACTGTGATTGCTCCGAGTTTGATCCAACAAGGATTTTTCCTAAAAACTCCGTGGAAGAATGGTTCCAAATGGCGGAGGCAAAGAAAAGAGGGATTAATTTGAAGGAGGTTAGAATTGAGGCAAAGATTGCTCAATTGCAGGCAATGAAAGCTCTTGTTAATGATTTGCCAAAAATTGTAGGTGTCAAAGTGCCTAGGAACAATGTGGACAAATTTGTAGGTGAGGCTACAAAGGCGCAATGGGAGGGAATAAGGTCGCTTGCAAGAATGTCACAAGAGGTGGATCCCAAGGGCAAGAACAAGGCGCAAGAGGTGGAGGCAATGAGCAAAGGGAACGTTGTGGATGCAAAGGGCAAAGCGAAAGTGATCAAGGTGGAAGATGACGATGACGATTGGGGTGATGATGAACTTTTGGTCGATTTCGATTCGGAGTAGCCAATTTATGTATTATGTCGTGGACTATGTGGTGTTTAATGAACTATGTAGTCAAATCATCATTTGATGAACAAAGTGGTGTGTGTGATGAACTATGTTGGTTGCGTGGACTTATGTGTGAAATTATACTTCTAATTTGTGTGAAAATATTGGTTGTACTTTGTGCAAAAATTTTGCTACGATTATGTGTGAAAATGTTCATGTGGAACTACGACAAAACTATTTACTCTCAGCGGATCCAGACTTGGCCAAAAATTCGAGGTCGTCTTATCACGAAAATGACTTAGGACAAAATTGCATTTGGAGTTGTATTGGAGTGACTCCTCCTTGAGTCGCGCCACGCGTTCTGGCGCGACTCATACGTGAGTCGCGCCAAGTATTTTGGCGCGACTAGTTATCTGAGAAATGACTTGGGACAAAATTGCATTTGGAGGTGCATTGGAGTGACTCCTTCTTGAGTCGCGTCACGTCCCCTGGCGCGACTCACACATGAGTCGCACCAAAGCGCGTGGCGCGACTCAAGGAGGAGTCACTCCAATGCACCTCCAAATGCAGTTTTGTCGTAGTTCGAGCGATCCTAAATGGTTCAACACATAAGTCCGTTCAACTAGTGATACATAGTCTTACATAAGCGACAACACAAGCGGAAATCTCAAGGATGCGGAGTGTAGGCTTTCTTCGCCTTTTGAGTCCGGCGAGGCTCGGTGGGTACGACGTTGTGGCTGCCAATGTCCACACGATCTCGTGACCTCATCCACCGCTTTGGTGCTGGTGGAGTTCCTTGTGTGCCGGAGGGAGCATCAGGAAGTTGAGAAGGTCCAATTTCCTCTTGGAAGGTAGGATCTCGTTCCTCCGAGTTTTCACTGCTCTCAGATGGGGTATTGGGTTGAGGCGAACCTGGAGGGGATCTAATTACAATCCCCGGTGCACGACGACGAGAACCTCCTACAACAAGGTAACCATCATTGGTGTGGCAAACATGAGTTACACACAAATTCATGAGATTGCACGCCACACACTTAAAGTCGACGTCCTTTGGGCGGTCCTTTGGGCGGAGTGTGAAGGTCCGGCACCATGTTCAGATGCCGGTGCCGGTCGTGCCAAGCAATTCAGCTTGAACACCGCTTTCCTACACCCCTGTCGGATCCTCTGCACGAACCCCCTCAACACGCCCGCCTCCTCAGGAGATCCAATGGGGACCGCCAAAGCTTGCTCAGCCTCATTAGCAAATCTTCTAAGTTGTTGGCTCTATATGAGGTTACGAATCAATTCAAGTTCCAACATAATAACAAAATGCATATGAAATTGATCATAAAAGCATGATAACTTACAATGTAATCCTCGAAGGGACCACGCTCTGGCTGCGTACCACCTCTTGTGATTTCATCGTACTCGGGGAAAACATCTTCCGGATCTGAAGGTAGGTCCTCAATGTAGGCTGCATCCATTGCAACCTTTAGCTTCAAGCGCGTGTTTTGTTTGAGCCAATCCAAGTATTGGTTGAACAGGCCATCACGGTGTTGAGCCCCGCCAAACACCAAGTTGTTAGCTCTCAAATTCCATGCATTGACAGCATGGATGTGATGCTCCTCCCAATTCTTGGCACCCCTTTGCTTCCGACGATCAATTCTACATTTAGCAACAAGTTCAGAACATAAATGGTTAGCAAATCAACAACATGAAGTATATGGACCAAAAGGCCAAAATACGTACTCGTGGAGGTTGCGACTGGTGTTGTAGTACTCTAGAGGGCAAGCTTGGAGATGACCAAATTGACGCATCACCCTATTTGGAAGATGGTACTCCACAATGTAGAAGCAGATAAGGGGGCAAATATTACGCCAAAAATCTTCATCATGTGTGCACATTGGGTTAAGATCCATCTCAAGAACTTCTTGCCTTATATACAGTTGCCAATTAACCTAGATATGCAAATTGATTTGTTTAAGCAAATGTTGTAGGGTATAAACAATCCATAGTATAAAAGCGAGTAGTGGTATATATATCACTTACATGGCTTGGTCTAAGACAGTCCAAGGCGTTCATGTAGTCTATGTAGCGCCGTCCAGGATTCTCGTGCACCCTTGTTATATTGGTCCAAAGAAACCCCACTGTAGCCAAGGGTACGACACCGTCTGATGGCAAATCCTGCAACATAAAAACAAATACAAATGAGAAATTTCTCATAAAACAAACACTTGATTGTGAACAAGAGAGATCACGTACACCATATGCGAAGCGTTCTGGCCGACCTACTGGAAGCCGCTCCCACATCCACAATTGGAGAAGGTAAACACACCCACCAAGATTTACGTTGGGACCACTTCTTCTGCATGCATCACACATCTGCCGATACAACCATGCAAGAGTTGCACTCCCCCAGCTATAAGTTGCAATAGCCTCCCATTCTTGCCTGATGATTGCTAACCACATCCAAAAAATAGTGTTCCCGCTAGAATCAGGAAATAGAAACCCACCCACCATATGTCACAACCATGCACGAGCATGCATTTCAACTTGAAGGTTGTTTGCATGTGGTGGTGGGCGATGACCAAAGTGCTGGGCCAGCCAAGATGAATTCACTCCGGTGGTTTTCCTATCCTTCACACCTTGTTGGGGTTCAGGAGGCCGTATTCCAAGCAAACCCTCGACAGTGTCCCTCCATCCTTGTGGGTTTATGTGACCAGTCACCGCTCGCCCATCAACACGGAGACCAAACAACATGGCTACATCCTCAAGTGTGATAGTCATCTCACCACAGGGAAGGTGGAAACTATGTGTCTCGGGCCTCCACCGGTCCACTAGCGCTGTGAGAGCAGTATTATCCATCTTTGGCAGCCCCGTCTTGATCAATGTGGCAAGCGGGAGAAAACCCGCTCGTCGAAAAAATGGAGTGTATCTGTCATCCCATTGTAGAGGACTGTGAGGGCGGGGTCGTAAAGGAGTAAGCATCTGCAAACAAATAATTGTTGACACACAAGATTAGTACATGACAAAATCAATATCATTCCATCAAACTCAAAGTTAATCACAATGACAAGTGATTCTCATCCTACCTCCAAGCTCTCTTCAAGCTTTCTCCCACAGTGACTCTCATCATAGTAGGTCTCAAGAAGTGGGTTCCGTGGATGATGCTCCGGTGGTTGGGCCATGGTCCTAAATAAAGAGAACAAAATTTAGAAAAAAATAAAACTGATAATTAGCAAAACTAGTGAATCATGACATATATTTTGACTAAATGGTTGGTAATCAATGCACAACTAGTGAATGAGCAAATGAGCAAAGCTACTAAATCATTTAGTAGTAGCAAATGAGCAAAGGATTTATATAGTCAAAACTAAATTTCTAATTCTAATGTCATGTGACAAACTACTGTGACAAAAGAAATTAGCTAGTGAATGAGCAAATGAGCAAAGTGAGTGAATCATACACAAGTTGTGAAATAAAACTACTAATTCCAACTATAGTACTAAATTAATTAAAACCAACATTCATATGAACTAAATGAGCATATGAGCAAAGGACCATACAAGCAAAATCATAGCACTCCACAACATACATAATATGTACACATGCTCTCAAACAAAGGTCCACATCTATACCATAATGAGCTCACTTGCTCTCAACATACATAATATAAATACTACTACTCAATACTACAAGCTACTGAAATAATAGTAGTGAATAAAAGCTAGTGTATACTTACTCAAAGGTACTACTACTCAAAGCTAGTGAAAAAATGCATAAACCGACATGGTATTTGTGTTCATAATGAGTTCAACCTCTACACCCTCCAAATCCATCCAAACCGAAACATGCATTGCAAACTACACGATAGATCGGTATTACAATCAACCAATACATCGATACAAGCCACCTAACGGTGCCCGATTCGTACTCAATCCACCATTCAAGCCACAAAATCAACAAACCCTAGCCATGGTGAAACCCTAGGTAAACAACCAAATGAAGAAGAACTACTCAGTTAAAGTGGAGGAGGTACCTTCAAGGAGCAATTTCCTACCGAAATCCACTCGAATCCGGTGGAGGACGGACCGGATCTAGAGGGGGAGGCGGCGGGTGGACTCCATGGCGACGGCCTCGAGCAGGTTCTGGAGGAAAAGAAAGAAGGGAGGAGGAAGAAAGGAGGGCCCGGCAGCCAGGGTATATTAAGTAAGTCGCGCCACGCCGCCTGGCGCGACTGAGTCGCGCCAGAGCATGTGGCGCGACTCACTCGCCACGTAGGTGGTCAGCGAGGTCAGCGCTCGCGCGCGCCGACCGACGTGGCACCCTAGTCGCGCCACATGCTGTGGCGCGACTCAACTGGGAGTCGCGCCACGCGACCTGGCGCGACCAAAAGGGCTACTTCTTGGAATTTTAGCTCGGCATGAGTTATTTTTAAAATTTTAGATTAAAAAGGGTTAAAGAAAATTCTAGCGACCGATCGCTAATTAATCCGTCCCCGGCATGGCCCTCCTCGCTCCTCTTTGCACGCATGCGCTCTCGTTCGCTCGTTGTCTCGTAAGATACACAAGACCCGAATCCCCGAACCGTGCCGTCACGAACACTCGTTCGTCTGAATTATCAATCATCACTCACCAGTAATTTCGTCTCAGAACAAATCAGCACCTTACGACATCAACCACAAACTAGACAACTGTATTTTTTTTCTCGCAAAACAAATTAGTACCAACCACCGGTAACAGCCACCAACCAGCCGAACAAGCTATAAGTTCGCGTGTAGAACCGAACACGTAACGTGCAACGGAGGATACGCCCTGTACGTGCTCATCATGCGCCCTCTCGGTTCATCGGTAGTCATGACCGGTGGCCGCCTAGATCACACACGCCTATTTAAATTCACCCAAATATTTGTTTAAAAAAAATCAATACAGGCACTGCATCGCTTCCCGCTCAATTTTAAATTTGACAAGATTTTAAAAATACTATAGGCTAATGGCTGATAATAGCCTGCAAGTCAACGCTGTTCTTGCTGAGACATCATGCATTCGTGCCCCGGCGCTGCATCCCTCCCCGCACAATTTTAAATTCGGCACGATTTTGAATAGTCAAATATCCATTCCCAGTTTCCCACCACATTCGTTCGTGCACTAGATTAACAAACGACCAAGGCGGTGGCCTTTCTCCGAGGAGGAAACGGAAGGAGCTCAGCTCTCGTTGGTTAGGCAGTGCTGCGGCTTTTAAAAGATCCGGAGGGTCAAAAGGGCAGATATAAAACGTCTGCCTGGCCTAAATCGCTGCCACGGATCGCATACTACTAGTATGCAATTTGCTGCAGGGATCGCTCTCGCAAGTCAGGCTGTGTATTCGGTCACGGTCTCACGGAGGAAAACGTGTCAGCAAGCGCGCGGATCCCCGCGTTTTCCACGTTCGCGTTCGCCCCCAGCGCACGGCCACCGTGTTTCGGAGCCTCGCCACGAGCGAGACCGGGGATGAGAGGCACTCGGTCCCGTGCGCAGGAACTCAAACCATCGAAGTATAGGCTTATAGCTGCCGTTCGCCCGTTCCTGCGTTGCGTCACGCTGCTAAAGTGCAGCCCGAGGGCTGAGGCCAGGGTGATCGAGATAAGAGCGTACACCGGAGTACCACATGGTTGATGAAAGAGAATTTTGCAGTCCCGACAAAGGGCTGAGGGGACTTGTCACCGAAAGCACCCACACCCTGAACCAACGTGGCTGGTAGCAATTGATCGTGGCAAGCAAAGCAGGCGACCGGGCCCCCATGCAACGCATATTTGCCACCGGTTTTAAAGCCTGAGAACTAGTAAACAGAGAGTACAACTGAAAGCGTGACTAGAATTAGGCTTGTTGTTTTTATTCATTATCCATATTTAAATTTACACCCACCTCAAATGAGTAGAAAATAATAATCTATTGAAGAAATGGGGAGGATAGGGTGTGAGAAGGGTAAGAATCTAAGTACAAAACTAATTATCTATTAGGTATGGGTGGGATTGAAAAAGGTAAGAAGTGGATAATAATTATTTAGATTTGAGTACGAACAAGAGTAGATCAGCCTTAAGTAGAATAGTACATACACCAGGTGCTGTTGCCGAGCGCGCTACAGGGCGCGAGAAATACAACACCAGCAAGGAGCCACGGCACTGATAATGAAGTGATGTACAGAGGACGAATGATGCAGTCACCAATATTGAACTAGCAGTGGCAATAAAGAATTTCGCAGGATTACAACTAGTAGCAGGCATCGTTGGATGCACAACGGCTCGGATTCCTGATGGATTTGATGACGGCAACAATTTTGTTCCCGGGAGCCGATCGATGAGCTCATCATCGCGCCAGGCGGCAAAAGGCTAGCGCCAGGCGGATGCGACGGTGACCACGCGCCCCATCCACCCGACCCCGAGCCGGCCGCTGTCCAGCTTCACGTCGAACCCGGGGCGCGCGTGGCCGAGCCGTGCCTTGACGCGGTCGGCGATGTCCTGCCCGATCGCCACTGGCCGCAGCCCCGCCATGCCGAACCGGGCGCGCCACTTGCCGAACACCTCGCACCGCTCCATCCGGTCGGGCCCCTCCCGCGCCACCGCGTTGGCCGCCTTGTTGGCCAGCGCCTCCTCGGCGCGGGCCCTACGCGGGCAGTCGCGGGCCATCGTCGCGTCCAGGGACTCCAGCACCGCGCCGTAGTGCGCGCACGCGTCGGCGAACCGCGCCGCCAGCGGCGCCGTGTTGGTGCTCACCTCCTGCTCCACCAGCGCCACCACGCGCGGGCCCAGCGCGCGCACGCGGCGGAGGAGCTCGTCGCGCGGGTTCGCCGGGGACACGCTCTCGTCCGGGACGCGAGACAGCGCGAACGCGAGGTTCACGGCCACCGCCTCACCCGGCTCGCGCCCGAGCCTCGACGCGTCGATCTCGCCGGGCCGGCAGCTCACCGCGTCGAACCGGAACTCGAGCCCGGCTTGCTGGGCGTGCCTCTTGAGCCGCTGGCCGGTGGCAGCGAGCGCCTGCGCTAGTGCCGGCGTGAACGGGGACGCGGGGTCCGCGACGGCGGTGACCCTGAGGCAGGTGCCCGCCACGCGGCGGCTGGCGAGGGCTTGGATGAGGGCGATGTGCTGCGCGACGCTGACGTCGAAGTCGATAAGGTGGATGGCGCGGTGCCCGGCCACGGCGTCGAGGATGGCGAGGTTGGCGCCGTGGAGGGCGAGGCCGAAGCAGGGGGAGACGTCGTGCAGGAGCTGGCACGCCACGCGCTGCACGGGCCCGCAGAGCTCCGCGAGCTGTTGTTGAGACGAGGCCGGACCGATGCGGGAGGACAGGGCGGCCGCCATCATGGCCACCAGCCTCTGCTCCGCGTCGCCGCGCGGGCTCACGGTCGTCTTGAGGGTCGCGAGGTGACCGGCGGCCGCGGCGCGGTTGCCGTCGATGACGGCGGCGGCGGCCTCGGACAGCAGCTGACGCGACGAGGCCGTCGACGTCGGCGGCGAGCTGGACGCCGTCGATGAAGCCGTGGACGACGAGGCGGAGTTCGTCGGCGACCTTATCACGGGAACGGTGTTGTTGTTGTTGTTGCAGTTGTTCGTCGCGGTCGCCATGGGAAGAGGGGACGGCGACGGCGCGGCGGTGATGGAGTTGAGCTCCTCCTGGATCGTGTCACCCCACGCGGAGCTGGTGACCGTGGAGCCGCACGCGCTCCCCGCGGGCTCTCCCTCGTCGTCGTCGTCGCCCAGCAGCTGCTTCTCCAGCTCCTGCAGCAGCACCATCTCCCTCGCCGTCGCGGGCCTCGCAGCCGGTCCCCCCCTGGCCACCACCGCTTCTTGAGCAGCCTGCGGAGGCGCGAGCGGCGCAGCTACCATCATCTGCCGCCGCAACAGTTGCTGCTGCATCGGCGGCGGCGGCGTCGCCATGCGCGACCCGGTGGTGAGTGACGAGAGCGTCGACGACGGCTGCGGAGAGAGCCCGGCGAAGCCAGACGACGGCGGGCCTGAGAAACCAGAGCCCCGCGAGGCGGCGGCCCTCGCCAGCACGGCCCCGATGTCGATCGGCGGGTGCCCGGCCTGCCCCTGCGCCGTGACGCGCTGCCTCACCGCGCGCAGGTACATCGCCTGCTGCAACCGCTCGACCTCGCCCAGGCTCCTCTTCAGCACCCCGCCCGTGGCCACGGCCGCAGCGTCCTGCCGCGGCTGCGGCTGCGGTTGCAGCCTCACCACCGGCGCCTGCGCGGCCGATCCGACGCCGTAACCGTAGCCGTACCCCCGGCGAGGGTCGCACCACGGCGCTCCCGGGGAGGGGTCCATGCCGCCGACCGACGAAGCCCTCAGAGGCAAAGCAAGAGCAGCAGAGAGACACACACACCCCGCACGGGAGCACGGGGCAGGCGGGAGAGAGAGATGAGAGAATGACAGAGGGGATGGGACGAATCTACCGTGCAGGCGGAGGTGGAGAAAACAAGGAATCCCGTAGCGAGAAACCGGCCGCGCCCATTCAATTCCTTGCTCCGCTAATAAAGCGCCAGCCTTTTTCCTCCGCAGCCCAACCAGCCTCTTGTACCCCAAACGCCGTCTCTCGCGCGTACACTACTCTTTGTCTTTGCTTGGGATCCGACGCCAACGCCAGTGCGGCAGCGATGACGCAGACGGCGTGGCCGCGTGGGGCTGCGCCTGCGGTTGGGGAATTGACCGATCGGTGGTGGATGGGGTGCGGCTGGCTCGGAGTGAGGATCAGCGGAACGCATGCAATCCTCGTCGCGGTCGCAGGATCCGGAGCGAGGTTGTGGGTGCGAAAATACGTGAGGGTTGCCGTATGATCGGATGGGTGTGTCGTGTCGTGTGGTGAGGCTGCCGAATGCAGCGTACGCAAGTAGTGACGAGGAGCTCCTCGGATCGACGCGGAGTTTTGGATAGCCTGTGCCGGGGCGGAGGTCAGCTGGAAGGATGGTATTGGATGCACGAAATCCAATATTAGTTGATTAGTTAGATTCAAACACTAATATTTTTGTAATGACTCAACTAAATGAGAATCCGATTGCATATTAATGTTTTTTGCAATTTAATCTACGAAACAAGGTATCACTTGAACATGTTTCGTCAAAAAATAAAAATAATATATAAATTTCATGTGTCAAACTCAACAAACAAATAACAACAATATATTAACTATGTTTCGTCACAAAAGTAGAAGTAGCATATAATTTTTATTCAAACTCGAAATACAAATCTATCAAAATTGCTACTAGTTTGACACATAAAATTTATATGTTATTTTTATTTTTTAACAAAATATAGTCAAGTGATATCTTATTTCGTAGATTTAATTGCAAGAAATATTAATATGCAATTGGATTTTAATTTAGTTAAACCAGTAAGAAGATATTAGTTGCGCCGGACGCAACGCCACCGACTCCACACTCGCCTTCGTCGCCTTCTTTTAAGGGCGGCCTGCTTTCAGTTGGTGTGTTTGGGACTGTTTAGTTCCCAAATTTTTTCCAACTACCCGTCACATCAATCTTCGGACACTGATTAGGAGTATTAAATGTGAATTAATGACAAAACTCATTTCATAACTCCTACCTAATTTTTCGATACGAATTCTAACGAGCCTAATTATACCATGATTAGACAACACCATGCTACAGTAAACAATCTCTAATGACGGATTAATTAGGCTTAATGGATTCGTCTCGCGATTTCCAGTCCATTCATGTAATTAGTTTTGTAATTAGTCTATATTTAATCCTCTTAATAGGCCTCTAAAGAGACTCCAAATTTTTTTTTAACTAAACAGGCTGGGATGCAACGAACTTAGCTATGGAAAGAGAACTTTCCACCCGACTACCTCTTTTACAGACTTTGAGTGTGAATTTACGTAACTGTCTCGCTAATTCCCACCGGGTGTCATTTTCCACACTGTATCTGGTTTCAGTATGAATTCACAAATCGTCTCCACCTCTCTTTCGGTCTTTCCTGCGTTAGTTCGTATTTTATCACCACCGCCTCTACTTGCAGTCTGGTTCGTCCATACTATTGTCTCCAAATTCCACACAGCATATGAAACCATATGAGCTTTGTACGCATTTGTTGACTCTCGTGTGGATTAATTTGCAAATAACATGTCAGCTTTAATTTGGGCGTCCCTCTAATATTCGATCTTGAGCTATAAATCTCGGAGGAGATACTCAACATATTGTATCACAGTGTTTTCGACTGGTAAGTCATATCCAGAGATGGCTCTAAAATAATTATCGGTTTGTTGTGAATGTCATTGTCCACGTGTTCTCTAATAAACGACGGGGACATTTGGATGCTAAATAAGAATCTCATCCGATGCTTTGGCACGCCACTACTAGAGTATAATATATGTGCTAGATTTTTTTCTATAGAAAAAATGGCATGATTCTTGGGTGTTATAACCAACTGCTAGGCCACTACTACAAAAACCGCACAACGGCACAAGCAAAGGTACCAATGGGGAAAAATGCCATTCGCCAATTCCTGTATTGCTTGAGGTATCTGACCTTTCCCAACACGGGGCATGTCGATGTCGTTGCACATTTTTCTTTCTCTACCGTTTTGCGCCAACACTTCGTTTTCTTGTTTCTCCGGACAACCCCGCGGGATTAGCATAAAAAAATGAGCCAATTCCATCTGTATCACTAGAAAATGTAATTCATTTCTTATGTGTCATTAGAAATTAGCTCATCTGTTCAATGTTATTGATTTTAATTTCTCATCCTTTCTATGTCATTCCGCTAGTTTGAACCGTTGCTAGTGCATATGTCGTTGTGAGCCCCGCACGTCAGTGGGTGAGAGGAAAAAAAATCTTCTCTCCTCTTCCTCGACCAAGCCGGGGTACCGCTATCGCTCCAATGCGTGCTGCCACTGAGTTGCTCTCGACCGGCATCCAATCACCTCCCTGTGCAGCCCGTGCATCTCACCTCCACCTCCGGCCTTTCTCTCGCCCACCTGTGTGCCGTCTCCGGCCATGGCCAAGCCGCAGAGCACGAGGAGGGGCTTATTCGGCACGGGAAGGTGACCGTCGTGAGCAAGACGCATTGTAACGAGATCTCGCACTGCGCTCGACACCCTCCTCCTACATGGCGTGTTGTCACTTCGTGGATGACAAGGACGCTGGCGTGGGCGAGGCCACATTGTCCCCGGTGGCGAGCAAGTGGGTGGGCAGGGGTGTCGGAGTGAGCTTGTTGCAGCAGGTGGGGCCTATCCTTCGACCGAGCAAAGCATGAGCGTTGCCCTTCCTCTCACCCACCCCGTACGCTACCACCGACCATGTTCGAGCCAAGTGCCGCCCCCACCCGCACCTCGGAGCCGCCAAAAATAAAATCCCCATGGGCCTTTATCCTTTCGCGCACCCGCTTGTGAACCCTGGCCGTTGGAGCTCCGGCGAGGCCACCACTGCTTGAAGGAGCGGCGAGGCACGACCGACTAGGCTTCCCGGGTGCGCACAACGAGGGTGAGGCGCATCAACTGAAGAGGGGAGGACAAACATGTTGTGTCAGGCGAACAACAAGGATAAAAGGCCACAGGGCCATTATTGTCTTTTCAACCGACATTTTAATGACTTCGTTATTTCCCTGTGATGGCAATGGCACAGGCGGGATGAAGAATTAAAATCAGTGGCACTAAGAGGATGAGCTGATTTCTAATGATACATAAGAGATGTGTTATATTTTTTAGTGATATAGTCATATAGAGACAAACACTAAAAAAACCATACGTTCCGTGGCCAAACAACATCATACGAGACGCCCTATGACACGTGGGTCCCTGTGGTTTTTGACTATTGATGGAAATGGAAGAGGAGAACAAGTATTTTATTGAGTATGGTTTGGCTTTGTTTCACTTAATACGAGGTACATTCTTTTTATATGATGTGCCAGTGCTCCTGACTTTAATTTTTTTTAAAATATTGAGGTGAGTGGTCAACTCCTCCTCTTCACCACTCAGGTCCTGTTTAGTTTCCTAAGAATTCCTAAAATTTTCGCATTGCAGACCATACTACTTCTTACTTAACATGTTTCTCAATATAAAAATTCACCACTTTCACCAAAAATTTTAAAAGTGTGGCGCCGGCCCTGGCGGCCCGATCACTCTCCTTCATCAGAAGTTCTGGACTGGAGCACATCCCAGACCTGGCTGGGTCCCATCATCCAGCACCCCTAGCGGCTGTTGGCTTATGTGTCGCTTCCTTGTTTGATCTTCCTTTCTTCCCTCGTCGGATCAACGCTTCCATGAGTCAGGAAAGGAGCACCACCGAACATCCCTACCAGTCATCCTGCAGTGGAAAAGAAAAGGTGTTGAACCCAGGGCGGGCAGGCAGTGCTGCTCCGTCCAGCTGTGTGGTCCGTCACGATTCACAAGTGACGGTGTGCGACCAGAGTGGCCGGCGGCTGCAACGTTTTCTGGTGCTACTGTTACCCTGCATGTTCTCCACGCGCCGATGATCCAGTCATGTCCGTTCTCAGTTGGACTAGGGCCCTAAACTCACGTTTGATTATAATCTAAGAAAAGTTTTTTCTCGCGCTTCTCGTAGTTTAAATCTCTAAAGCAGCTTACTTGTTTTGTGTGTGTGAACTAAAGCAGCTTACTACATAAGCGAGAATTGATGAAAAGTAAACAAAATGTTTGGTAGAATCTCACTTATTTTCACTGACAAGTCAGTTTTAAGCGGAAACAAACGATCTCCAACCGGTTTAGAGCTTACACGCGCGTAGAAAATAGAAACGATCTCCAATCAGTCGACTCATAGTATACCACAACACGAATCTGTACATTGTCAATGCATATGAACACACGAAACAATCAGTAATTCCTTGTCAATACCGAGTTTTCTTGCTTTGAGTGAGGGAAGGCTTACACTGCTACGACTCTACGACCACGCACAAGCACAAATGCACGATAGAGCGAGGAGGAGTAGTATCTGGGTTTTGCGGGGAGTCTTTCGGCGAATAACAGAGGCACAGAGCAGAGCAGCCTTCTTTTCTGATTGGCGGGTTCAGTTCGCAGGGAGCGTGGGCCTGCACTTTGAGAGACAACAACAACATAGACAGCGTCGCAATCCACCGTAAGTTGTTGGATAGCCGAACAAGGAATTGCCCACATCGACCGCTTTTTGCAGGCCGTGTGCGCGCCCGTGTGTCGGATGCAACGAGTGCTCGCTGAGGCGACGCCCACTGCATGTCTGCATCTGCTTGCACGCTAAGTTGGCGCCGAGCAAAGCAAGAGAATTCGACCTGAGCCACTGCACTTCGTAATCCAGATGCTGCTGTGCCTGCTCGCTTGGCTGTTCTGATCTTGCGCTTGCTGCCGCTCAATCCACGAGTGACGAGTCCCAAGGAAGTGCCCGGCGCCTCCAAAGACAGGCAGACAACAGCCGAAACACCAATCCGTGGACGATGGCGGATCACGGCCACAACGACATGGAGACGTAGTGGCGGCCGGCAGCACGCCGCAGTGGCTAGCGTGCTGGCATGCGCATGATCTGGGCGGTGGCTGGGGGCCTAGCTTACGATCCACGCCGAGAAGCCCGAGCGCCAAAGCCGCCGGCGGCGGCCGGGCGTTTGCCGGGAATTCAAAGGATTTTACGGCTGGAGAAACTGGACATGCATGCTTGGGGAGGAGAGGAGAATACTCGTGTCTTCCGTTAGCCGGCGGGCACAGGTAAAGCAGCAGAGATCACCAAGGGAAAGCAGACACGCACGAGGACAGCGCCCCGCGCCGGCGCGCGTGCCGTGACCTCAAGCGATGGTGCTGGCTGTTTCAACTCCAAGTTGTGTCGTGTTGCCTTCAAGGTCACCGATTACGTAGACCCGCAGCAAACGGAAGGAGGACGGGTGAAGGAACTACGCAGGCAGGCGCAGTCAAAGCCCACGTTCACTCCTGCTGTAGCTTTGCATAGTGTACATGTCCACGAGACCACGATCATCCCGGTAACGTCGGGCACGGGCACTGGTTTGCAGGAGCTGAGTCACCAGCTACTTGCAATTTTTTCGCGTTCTAGAAATCCAGGGTCTTGATAAGATTAGGGTTAGGCAGAGAGAATTTAGTTGACGCATCGTGCGTAGGATTTCACGTACGTCTCTCCCCGTACGTCTTGTGTTTATCTGCCCTGCAGGTAAGAAGAGTATAAGACAGGAACTTAACGTAAATCATTAGCACTAGCAATGCAAGGACAACTTGTAAACTTTAGCTTTCAGTGATGTACAAGCAACCCATACATGCAACGGCAATATGTGGATCGTGCAGTGGTTTCCATTAGTTTTGTCGGCGAAAAGCTTGGTGCCAACAGACCTTACCCACCTTCGATAAGATGCGGTGAACTGACCTGCAGCCTGCTGAGTGGCTGACTGATCATAAGGTCAACGTGCAATCTTCTTGTTTTATTGCCGTCTCCTTGTTTCCTTCTCTCATCAGTAGTAGGAAGTTGGTTGGATTAAATTGCTTGCTTGTTTTCTCGCCGACGAATTGGCCCAAGTCTATGAAACGGAGAAGGAAGAAGACCCATAGCAAGGCCCAATTTTGTTTTGCTGGGCCTCATAGAGCTGCACCGTGTCCTGCTTATTTTACATTCGGCGGTGGATATTTTTAGCCCCAAAGTGCCAGGCCGAAACTCGCAACAAAAGCGTTAGCCCCGCTCTCTCCCTCCCTCTGCTGAGCTGAGAGCAGCTGCTGCTGCTGGGGCTCCATGGGCAAACAGGAGCCATGCCAACTCCGGCGAGGCATGACTTTTAACTGGGAACAGTGCGGTGGACGCGACGCATTTCCTTCCGGCCACTGTGCTCCTGCGTAAAGGCAAGCGGTTGTGACGCGTGACCCAACAGCCACGAACTATAGCCAAAGAAGGCCACCGATCACACACACACTGAAGCACCAACAGTGGCATGATGTATAATTGGCCAGGCTGAACTGTCAAAGGAAGTGCTAAAGAAGAGAGAGGCGCCCGCAAAGTCCTATCTCGTAACGTGCTAGCTTTTGTACGTGGTGTCCTTGACAAAGGCAGAGGCAGGCCCATAGGGAAGGCAGTCTGAAAACAATGTTGCATTGTGTGTGTCTTTGTCTATATGCTGCATGCATCTCTCTTGAGACCAGGCCCCGGACTATATCTCGCTTAACTTGCATTATTGGGGGGCAAATTTCAGAAAGGGAAAACAAGCAATGGTCCCGGAGAAACAAATCGCTGGCGTCTGAACATATGTGCTGAGCCTGAGCTGATGAGGTATGAGCATAGGAAATAAGTTGCTGCATGCGCGCCGTATGCTACGGAAATGTCTAGTTCTGCTTGTCAAGAATTGGTCACCTCTCTCTCAATCGATCACGCGGTTCTGCGTCACGAGGAACAAAACTATATGCAAACCATATCTGAATTGCTAAAAAATTGGCATGTTTAATTTGTTGGTCAAGGAGTACGCACTGCAAATTAGGACGGAAAAGAAAGATTCTGTGCTTTGCCCTTCGTTTCAAAAAAGAGAGTAAAGATTCTGATGTGTGCCTGCTGTAACGAGTGTTCCCGGTTTCCTGGGTTAATCTCTGATCGTCTGCATGACGTCGTGGCTGCTGAGTGCTGACCATGCGTCCATGCCCCTAGCGAAGACTACGCCCATGCATGATGCCTACGCCTACGCTAAAGAAACCACTAATCACCCAGCAGGGGGGGGGGGCAGGTTCAAAGATTAGTGAAAGATTAGTGAAATATTAAGTCAAAATTAGTGAAAAAATGGTAAAATTAGTCAATTTTGAGTTGTTTGGCCCCTCTTATGACTGATTAGCCCCCCTATATTAGAATCCTGGCTACGCCCCTGTCACCCAGGAAACGTTACAGTATACAGGAATATATACTGGACATGTTTATATCCAAACCTACACAAATCGACGACACGCCCTCATCCCTGGACCTGACCTGCTATACTACTGCTAGGTCGTATCTATGCGTATCGATCGCTTTCCATCTCCACACGCTTTATCTCAAATCAACAAGTCAGATCACGAGTACTAGTGTGTAGTGATATACGTATATAGCTCTCTGCTAGCCGCGCGGCAGTGATGTACGTTCAACACAATGAATGGCGAGACGTCACACACAGCATGCCAGGTCGCGCAAATTCAGCCCAGGAAATGAGGGATCTGAGCATCTGGCCCTGTCACGAGTCTCCTTCCACTCTTCCAGCCACCAGCCAGTAGAAAGGAAGGAGTAGGCTATACTGGTAGAGCATGCATGCAAGAGCAGCCAGTCTTTAACCAATTCCTACTTTGGTAGAGTACTAGGAAAGTGCCCGTGCGTTGCTACGGGCAACAAAATATGTACAATGCAATACATAAATCATTCAACAACATATAGTGAGAAAGCAAGCACTAACATATAAAAAATCAGTTTCTACATACAATGGGATCATACATATACTCGGTATTTGACAGATTTTCAAGTATGTTACCAAATCAATTTAGATTACAAGCACACATAGACAAGCTGTGTAGGACAGATTTGTAAATAAGAGTGCAGGTTTGCTGGGGACGCTAAAGGCCGCGACTCGACCTCAATTGCGCTGCATATGGATCGGTTCTTGTCTAGAAATTACGCAGAGAAGCAGGATGGGCATCATGCTATCATAAACCAGGCAACTACAGGAAATGGAAGAGATCCAAATCAGAATTCATATTTGGGACACGAATCAAAGAGAGAAAATAAACAAACATGATGTTGCTGCCTTGTAATCAAAGGTGGCAGTGGAGATCCAATGTGTGTGGTATATCATAAGAAAATTTAAATAATGGGCATGGATTAAAAAAATTAATGCTTCTTATATATGGTAGAATGGTATGGGGAAATTGTTAAAAAGAAAAACTTACCAGGACATCTACTTGTGACACTACGGTCACAATACTGACTATCATGAGGATTTGTTTTCATAGTCCACTGGGTGAGCTCTTGATTCCATCTCACATTTCCTAATGCCTACAAACATACATGGCAAAGGATGATTGCCTCATTAGGTCAAAGGATGTAGTCTTGTTTCAGAAAATAAAATACTTAAGATTGGAAATTCATAAGCTAGGGTTCCCACACGAGGAACTGAACCTGTAGTTCATTTGTGTGTATGTAGTGAACTGAAAGTAATAACCATATATGCGATGTACTGAATTTTTAAACCATTTGTGCAATTCAGTGATGGATCGAAGTGGCACAACTTACTAATTAAAATATGAGAAACACAACAGACATCCTAGCATCCATAACTATATTATAGTGCTTTTGTAAACCAAATTTTGGCAGTTAACATATGCCATATCATCCTAGCTTTCTTTTGGCTGATGAGTGATGACTGCTATTTATAAAAGTAACTATCCGCCATTAACAGAAGATCATAAGGAACTATCTAGGTTTAGCTGTGATTAAAAAACACAAAAAATGCAGCTTTGTCTCACAGAAGTGACTATCGTGTCATTAACAGAAGACCGAAAGGAACTATCTAAGTTTAATGAAAAATGCACAAAAATTGATTCAGTTTTCACATGAAAGGAGAATTTTGGAAACATAATAGATTGTGAATATATTGTGTGCTTTTCAAATTTGAGAACCATATGTGCAATTTTTTATCAAACACTGACATTTGAGAAAACTATCCAATGGGCTGGAGGCTACACATGTAATGACTCACAGTATGATCAATGGAAGTTAGAAATATAGTCCCAGGCTGGATAATTAGTGATATGTTGGACACAATGCAAAGTCAATGATTGGCAGGCTATAAGCTTTTCCTTTGCATTTCTAGTAAATTATTAGGAAAATTGCTCTTTAGTAAAAATAAGTTTGATAGTAAAAACTCAGCATTGAGGTTTTCCTGGAGCTAACATGGGTTACAACACAGACTCATGACGAGCCAGCACTGCCATTGGTGCTAGATAGCAACACAGACTACTCCAACCAGTCCACACTTGCAAGCACAGTGTTACACGGTGAGATGGATGTGGGAGATATTAAAGCACATGTAGGAAAAATGTTCTCAATACAATTATGGTTACATATATAAAATTCCAAGTTACATTTCTGCATTATAAGAAGAAAGCCTAATCTGTAATAATATGTTTACCTGATTCTTATACTATCCAAACTTGGCTGCAAGAATTGTTACTTATGCCCACATAAGTACAACTTAAAAAAAATCTCTGCAATGTGCATCCACTAAGCATTTTAAGTTTCCGAAAAATGTATGATGGTATGCTGGTGTGTTAGTAGATCAAACAAACCTGGCAGCAGTCAAATTGGAGCTTCAAGCCACAATCTGCAGCTCAGGAGAGGATGCCAGCACAGTTGGAGCTTACGTTGAGAAACCTGACCAAGAACAGCCTGAAGCAAGGTCCCTGGTGAGAAGAGCAAAGCATCACAATAATTTTTTATGATGGATAAAAGAAAAGTAGGAAGCTTCCCAATTATTTCTCTATTCCAAACCAAACCAAACCAGAAAGAATTGTGGTGCTTTCCTCTCAGCCCCTGAAAAAGATTTCATGAAGCAAAAAATCAAATTCGTCCCTAACTGTCTAGTCCTACAATAATGGTAGTTCTTGTACATATATATGCAACATATGAAAGCAAATTAAGAGTATAATTGTTTTAAAATTCATAAGGAAAACTGGCACATTGCATACTTTAGAGAAATTGGAGGTTCACCTTATAGTGCATACTTCGTTGCAATGAGCAGATGATGCCAAGAGAGATTATCAATGTAGAGCACAGAAAATATACAGATAATTCCATGTAGCAAACTGAAAACTGCAAAGGACAAACCAACTTGTATTTGACCAAAGAAAAATTTGTATTAAAATTGGAGATAAATAGCACATAAGAAAAAAACATATGAACTGTGAAATAGTATACAACATACCCATGAAGTTGTCTAATGGACATGGTTATCATGTTTGGTTCCTGGAGCCCAAGTGCCCAAGTGAACTTGCACTTCCTGCTTCAAAGGGTAGTATCAGCCATTGCAATATCACCTTCTACCTTGGCAGTGAATTATCAATCACATGCTACTGCTGTTCCTTGAATGGATAGATGAAAAATAGTAGTATGTCTGAAAGACAAAAGAAAATGATATATTTGCATTAGAGACTCAGAGTTAAAATAGGGGTAGGTTAGAGAAATTAAGGATATCAGAGGAAATACAGATATTTGAAAACACACTTTGATGGATATAAGATATTTAGTGGGTAAACATTAAAGCAAGACAATTAAAACACCTGGACAGAGAAACATTAGGCAACAACATGTGGACAGAAAGGAAACACTCACCGATCATAGTCTTCCCCTCAATCAGATTATTTTTTCTTATCACATGCCATCCAAAATTATGGACAAGAATTTGTAGACATAAGGTCACTACACCATAGTTGAACAATCCTACGAATCCAGTGTCAATGTGACTCGCAACATTATGAATTCAGATAAAAAAAGACTAACAAATAGAAGTAGAAGCATGAAAAGAATGAAAGAACCACCTGGGAAGAAGACCAACAGGGGTGTCTCCTCTTGGGCACGGACCTCCGCAACGCTGCCGTGGAGCGTATTGACTGTGGCAACCCTGCCGCGGCTGCCGTCTGACACCGCCTGCTCATTGCCACGCGTGAACAGTGGAGGAGAGGAGGCGCGTGCCGAGCGGAGGACTTGGGCTCCCGGTGTCGGCACCGGCGTGGATGGGCAGCCGAGCAGGGGCTGTGGCGGCGCGGATCTGCAGAGGGATCCCAACATGGAGGAGTCGGTGGTGCGGCTCGCCCGCCGCTGCCGCTGCTGCCACCGTTTGACCCCAAGAGCGCAACATGAGAAGAGGGGCCATTGGTTTCCCGGAGCACCTCCGTCGTGGATACCTCACCGCCGCCAAACCCCGACCGCCGGTGATGAAGTTAGGTTCCTGATAATCTGATGTGAACACAAACAATCCCGACGACGGCGGCATCGATGATGGGAGGTGGCGTCGAGGGAGGGGGAGGGGGCGGGGTGCTGTCTAGGTCTGCGACAGCGGCGACCCGGTGTGGGCTCCGTCGGCGACGTCGCGGCAGGGAGATGGCAGCGACGGCTGGATCGAATGGGATGGAGGGTTAGGGTAAAAAGAATAGAATGTGTTGGGCGTCCAGAGTGGCAGACCCAGGGGTAAAAATGGAATGTTGCGGGGGCAAGGGGAGGGGCGCTCGGGTGGAGCGGCAGACCCGCGTGAGCGGAGAGATCAGGAGGACGGAGTTTTTTCTCCTTTCTAAACTTTTTATTAGGAGTAGAGATACGCATACGATAGATTCCCGTTTTCCCCGATTCTCGCTCTCATCGATCGCTCTGCAACACAGCTAGCAAATGCGCCTTCGTTCTCTACCCGGAAAATGGCATGCATACATATATACGTACAGTACATATGCAATTTCTACAAAGTCGACTGTGTATACCAGTACTAGTCCAGTACTGCCACACAGGCCTACAGCTAGCCTACATGCGAAGTCCTTATAATTGTCGTTCATGTTGGACTTTATTTATTATAGTTCAAAATTGGTTTAATGCTTTATTTGCCAATAGCAAAATGAAGCATATTGAGGGGGCTACATGGAAATAAAGTGAGAAGATATATTATTTGGAATTACCCAATTCTTTTTTTAAGGGCTCTTTTACGGTAGACCATACCACCATATACCACTGTTTTAAAAGGATTAATATGAAAGGATCCGACAGTTGAGATTAATTGTATGCTACCACAACTTGCACCTGTGGTATATGGTGGTATAGGGGTATTATTGAAAGCTTTTTTCTCGGTGGCATAAGCGAAATATATATGATTTATTCATTTCAAATTTTTTCATTTCCCTGGTGGTATGACCATTTTTTTCAAATTCCAAAAAAAAATTTACCTTTCAAATTTCAAAAAACGATTTTTTCCTAATTTTCTTGGTGGCATAAACGAAATATTTTATTTTTTTCATTTCCCTCTGGTGGTACAGTCATTTTTTTTTCAAATTTCAAAAACAAAAAAGTTCATTTCAAATTTCAAAAAACATTTTTTTCATTTCTCTCTACTGCTATGGCCAAACTTTTTTCAAAGTTAAAAAACAAAAATTTTCATTTCAGATTTCAAAAGGATTTTTTAAGAAATATTTCAATTTTTTTCATTTCTCTCTGGTAGTATGGCCAATTTTTTTCAAATTTCATAAAAGAAAATTTCCATTTCAAAAATGATTTTTTCATTTTACCTCTAGTGCTATGGCCAAATTTTCTTCAATTTTTTTAAAAAATGAAAATTTTCATTTCAAATTTTTCTTGGTGGCATAAACGAATTTTTTTCTCGGCCCGAGGTTGCCAAATTTATTAAAAATTTGTAAAAAGTACCTATTTATTTTTTACCAAAAATAGACGTATACTGCATACCACCACCTAGTAGTATGGTCCACCGTAAGAAAACCATTTTCACACATGACGTCTTTGACAAGCAAATATAATTGCCTCGCTTCTAACATCATCCGTGGGAGTAATAGAAAAAAAAATACCGCCACCTATCGTCCATGCATTGACTTAATAATGTTTGGAGTTTTTGTGAAAATATTATTTGTAGGTTATAATATGGTTTTATTTTTTCTTGTTTTCCTATGCAAATATGGATGATATTATGCTAATGGGCATTTTCCCCTATGTGTTAATTAAGTGTGGCTCCATTCAGTTATTTATAGGTTCCTTAAGGTTAATTAAGCGTGGCAGAAGGGGGGTGCGGTTATATGTCGCAGGCGCGATGGATTTCCAACCATCGCGCCGGTGTGGGAGAGCGCGGGCAGGAGGGTGGGAGCCTCGGAGGTGGGGACCGAGGTGGGGACCACAGATAAGTTAATATAATCTAGAACTTAAAAAAGTTATAAATCATAAATCGTGCGTCTAAATTAAATTCCGATTTCAAAAATGGATTTATTTTGTCGAGATCTTCAAAATAAGATCCCACTTGACTATGTTTTGATGAATTTTTTTTAAAAACATTTTTTAAATACCAAAATTAATTAGGTTGTTCCTCAGAACAATCATGTGTGTTTGTAAGAACAAGTTAGGTTGTTCATCAGAACAAGCGTATATGTTTATACGAACAAGATTAACATTGTCTAAAACAAAGTGAATTTTCATAGAACAAAATGATGAAGCTGAAGAATAAGTAGAGTTGTTCAATAGAACAAGCATATATGTTTGTACGAAAAAGTTAATTTGTTCATCAGAACAAGCATCTACAAGTCAAGGAATCAAGTTGTTCCTCAGAACAATCATGTCTGTTTGTAAGAACAAGTTAGCTTGTTTATCAGAACAAGAGTATATGTTTGTAGGAACAAGTTAGTTTGTTCATCAGAACAAGCGTATATGCTTGCAGGAACAAGTTAGTTTGTTCATCAGAACAAGCGTATATGTTTGTAGGAACAAGTTAGCTTGTTCATCAGAACAAGCGTATATGTTTGTACGAACAAATTAAAATTTTAAACTTAATTTGTTGATAACATCAATTTAATCTTACTAACTAGAACAAATAGATTTGTTCGGCCTCATATATTTTTGGGCTGAACAAAAATTCAATTGGGCCGAACAAAAAATCACTTGGACCAAACAAAAAATCTCTTGGATGAACAAATATTCACGAGGGACGAACAAAAAATCACTTTGTATATTTAATAACACGGAACATAAATGTATAGAAATCATAAATAAATAAATATAAAAAGAAAGAAAATAAGAAAAGAAGAAATAAAAAATAAACAAGAAAATAAAAGTAAAAAAATAGAAAATAAAATGAAAATAAAATAAAAGGAAAGAATTAGAAAAATAAAAAATGAAAATGAAAATATGAATAATAAAAAATAAGGAAAGAAGAAATAAAAAGGAAACCAAAAAATAAAAATAAAAAAGTAAAAATAAAGTAAAAAAAGAATATAATTGAAAAATAAAAAGAAATAAGAAATAAGAAAATAAAAAGGAAATAGAACGTAAAATAAAAAATATAAAGAATAAAACAAAAAATAAAAAGAAACTAAAAGAAAAGGAATATAAATAGAAGAAGAAGAAAAAAACAATCGTCTTATCCCGTCCCCACGCTCTCCTCCCACATACAGTTGCCCCCACACCCACCAATCACGCGTCTGCGATGGATTGCTATCCATCGCAGGCGCGATGTATAGTCATCCCGCGGAAGGGGGCAGGAAGGCGGCTGGCGCCTTAACCTGAATCTAAATCAATCGTATTCTTATTGAAACATCGTCAATCCACAACTTCAACCTCTAAGTTCACGAATCTAACCTGCTAGGAAAATCTAGTCTCATCAGGGATGCCAAGATGGGCGAGTAGAACATGACAGATCTTGACGTAGTCAAAGTGGATTGAGAAGGAGGAAGAAAGAAAGTTCAGATGTCCAATGGATGAGAAATAATTCCGTGCTGCTATATATTTTTTTTAGCCTTCCTAATAAGTCATGAATTTCCTTGTGCCAAACCTTGACGAAATTATATATCTTGACGTGCCATGCCCTCCATGGTCCGTGCATAAATTCTTGGGAGGATTCAGCACTCTACAGGGCGTGCAATTGTGCTGACTACCGCTGACAGAAAAGTAGATGTAGATACATCTATGCGCCGTACCCGTCATCAAGTAGCTTTACTTCCATGTAGACCCGGGCTGTAGTTGTGGGTAGCCGTTGTACTCGCGAGATGTACAGTACCAGTACGTACGCATACACGATTGGCCATTCGCGGGAGTAGCTTTAGCAGGGGCCCGCGCTAATCGTGCACGAAAGGCTCGAGTCCCTTTGTCAGAGCTGTGGCCGTGGCTGAAACAGCTGTGGCTGTGGTTGCTATGGTAAAATGGCTTTTTTGGCGAAGCTGAAGCCATTTTGTAAAGTGTTTGGCAAAATGACTGTGGTTGTGGCTTCTATGTATTTTTAGAGGCTCTTTGGCATGGCTTTTCCAAATGCTTCTCCACCGGTTTCTACAGAAGTTCTGCCAAACACCTAACAAAAAACGGCTTCCAACTTGGAGCCATGGAGAAGCCATTTTGCAATTTGTACTAGGGAGGTGAAGCCAAAAATAGTAGCTCCCCACGGCTTCTTTCCCACTTGTGACATTAAAAATACAGAGAAGCCACAACCACAGCCATTTTGCCAAACACTTTACAAAATGGCTTCAGCTTCATCAAAGAAGTCATTTTACCATAGCAGCCACAGCAACAGCTGTTTCAGCCACAGCCACAGCTCTGCCAAAGGGGCCTTTAATGTCACATGTGGGAAAGAAGCCGTGGGGAGCCACTATTTTTGGCTTCACCTCCCTAGTACAAATTGCAAAATGACTTCTTCATGGCTTCAGGTTGGAAGCCGTTTTTTGTTAGGTGTTTGGCAGGACTTCTGTAAAAGTCGGTGGAGAAGCACTTGGAAAAGCCCTGCCAAAAGCCCCGAACTGGAGTTAATTTCCGGCTTCGCGCCCGTACCCGTCCAATGCAAGCAGGAGAGAGAAGAGTGAGGATCGAGAGATCAGATGAGGAATCAGGAGAGGAGGGGATCGCGGTAGGAAAAGGCACGCACGTCCGGGCCAATCCAACCCCAATCGCCTAGTGTCTTGTCTCGGCGCCCCTCATTGGATTTGGACTCGGCCGCTTTGCTTTTTTGAGACGCCAGGGCAAAGACCACACCCACCCACCTAGAAATATCAGCAACCCCTCTCCCCGGCAATTTGCCGAGTTGCGTCGCTACCCCGCTGCTTTGCCGCCCGTTTGCAGCAAATCTGTATGCGATCTAGCCTTTCCCCATTTGCTCTCGATCGGCGGCCCTTTTCTCCATCGGCGGTGGACTAGGAGACTCCTCGCCATGCCGCATGCCCCTGCAGCCGATCGATCGATCGATCGATCTTTTGCTTGGATTTGGTCCGGCCATTCAGGGCACAATTCAAAGCGCCCCCGGCCGGCAATTGGAGATGATACCGGTTACCGGAGTGGGGCGTGTGCAGCGCCAAGGAATATTGACGCTTTTGGGGTGCGGAGGCCGCAGGCAGGCACCAGCCAGCATGGGAGCGCGCGTGTGGTGGCGACGCAACGCAACCACCAGCGAGTCGCTTTTGGGGAGGACGGTGCGTGGCGCGCGGTTGCCACAGCCGCCGGTCGCGCTCGCGTTTCCCGTTCTGGCCGGCGCCGGGGAATCGGCCGGCGCGGCCAGAGCGCTATGCAGAGCGCGTGTCCAAGTGTAGTGCTTTGGTGCTCGCGCGCGGGACGTACGACTACTGACGATGTTGTTCGTGTTCGTGTGCCGGATGTGCAATTAACCCCTCCCCCTCCCAATTCTGATCGAACGGCACAGGGAGTGTACTCCTAGTCGCCTAAAGAAACTCTGACGCCATCGAGATCAAATATATTGCTGCGTGCGTGTGTACCACCACACGTACCGACGTCATATATGTATGCATGGTACAGGACCTTATTAGATGCTTACACATACGTACCAGTACCGCATTAATTGTACATTAGGGCACTGTGCGCGTTTGTTCGGCCGGTGCAAAAATTCTCCAGCCACGGCTGCGGACTCACCAAGCAAGCCTAGCTAGCCCTGCCACGGATCGCCGATCGGACCTGCTGGAGTGCTGGGGGCGGGCGCGTACCCGGTAAATGCGCGTGTGTCAGCGAGGGCTCGCGATGGAGTGGCAGACTGGCAGTACCACGGAATAGACAACCATCAACCAGTGCCGCCCGCACATGCATCGGCAGCCTAGGCTTCGCGCCATGGATATGTGGACGAGGACATGAGAGGTCTCCGCCGTCTGTCAGGGTGCTTTTGCCACAGCTTTGCGAGCAGCTTCGGGAGCTGTTTTGCACGAAATTGTGCCAAACGGCCTCTCGAAACCGTTGCGCCAGCGAATCGCCCGGAAAACCCGTTTTCTGGCGCGGTTCCGCCGGGACGAAGCTGCAAAAGGGTAGTTTCACCCGCTTCGCCCTGCCTTTTGTCTAGCCTACCCCCCGGGTGGGGCTCATGAGGAGGCAGCGGCGCACGGGGCGAGGCCGGCGTGGGAGCAGAGGCTGCGGCGCGAAGGAGACCGCCGGTAGGGAGAAGATGGGGAAGCTGGAGACCGGCGGGGAGAAGATGAGCGCGACGCTGGCAGGCCGCCTCCATGGCCGGAGGGGCGAGGTCGGAGGCTGGCGCCCCGGAGGCTGCAGCAGGCGAGCTCCTCCGAGGACGCCTCCACAGCGACAGGCGTGGGGAGGAGGCCTGGGCGGGCGAGACCGGAGGCAGCCGCCGGCAAGCTTCTCCCGGACCGTCTCCATCAGGGGCGAATCCAGCGTGGGGGCAGGGGGGGCTGGCCCCCCTACCCCCATGCACTCCATGAGAGCCCCCACAAGCCCCCCCAACATTTTCAGCCATGAGAGAAGAAGAGGAAGAAGAAAAGAAGGAAGGAGAAGAAGAAAAGAAGAGGAGGAAGGAGGAAGAAGAAGAAAATGAGCCCCCCTATTCCCTTAATCCTAGATCCGCCCCTGGTCTCCATAGCCGACGGGCGTGGACCGCGAGGGAGAGCGGGGAGGGAGTGCGTGGATAATGATGGAGGAGAAGAGATAAGAAGAGAAGAGAAAAGTAAAAGAATGGAGAGAGAAAAAAATTAAGAAGAAAACGAGGAAAAATAATTAGAAGAAACAAGAAAATAGAACGAGCTGTGCGCGGGTGCCAGCACCCAGCGGGAGTTTATGGCCGGAACCGCGGCCTCTCCCTGGCCTCAGCTCGCTCGCGATCGCAGCAGGGGCGACCGGCCGGCCGGCGAGGAAAATCCGCGTACGCCCGCCGCGTATCCCGATGCGCGCTCGCCCCTGGCTCGGCACGTTCAGGCGGAGCGCCCACCTGGTGGCTGGCTGCCGGGAGAGCTGGCATGGATGATGGATGGATGGATGCTTGGGCTGGCCCAGCGGAAGGGAAGGGACGGTGGTTGTAGACGTACTCACGTACGTACTGGTGGTGGCGGGAGATCGAACCGGGTGCCGACAAGGATGAAAACGGGCTGGTTTCATTACTCCCGTGACATGATGCGCCCCAGTCCGCAGCCGACACGTAGCGCAGCATATGGTGTGCGACGTACACTCCCCACAGCTCTCTTTCTCTCTCCTGTACTTTCTTTGACATGGCTCCCGCTCCTCCTTCGCAGATGACTGGTGGATCGTTGAAGTATCAGAAAAGGCTGCTCTTACGACCGGTTAATTAAACGATGGAAGTGTTGACCATTTTCTGGTCAACACACACGAGCGTTAGTTTGCGCAGCAGTCGAAAACCTGAACTCGCCGAAGTCTCTGTCCTTACCGACCTGATCGGTCCGGGGCACCGGTCTGACCGGTGCGCGCAGAGATGCTGGGAAAAACCTACGAGCACCACCTCGGGAGGGACCTCGTCGGAGGTGATTCGCTAGTTCCGACCAACACACGAGAGCACTAGAGCGTGCGCGTCGCGAACAGACCGAAGAGCAGAGTCGCCGCCGTGACCGGTCAGACCGGTCATACCGCTGTCCTAGGGTTTAAGCCAAATCGATCGTTCGGAAGGATAACTACCACGCTTACGTGATGGAGGACGGTTAGGTTTACGAGCAAACCAACAAAGAGATAAATAACGCACTTACGTGGCGAAGAACGACTAGTTTACGAGCAAACTAGCAAAGGTCGTCAAAGTTCTCGCCCAGGAGGGACCCCGTCAGGGTGAGAACGTCGCCGGCGTGCCCTAGGTCAACCAGCAAGTCTTAGGACGCCATCTTGACCATGGAGATCAATGGATGAACAACATGAAGAGGTTGGAAAAGGTGTTGAGAGGATATAAAGTAGAAGTAGTAGATTGATTCGATTGTGATCCCCTCAATCGACCGTGGCCCTTCATAAATATAGGGTAGGGAGATCTTGTCCCAGTAGTAGTCAAAACCTATACAAATCCCGTGTCGAAATACAACTCCTAACTCGGATTTGACTGCGAGCACCAGTCAGACTGTCGGGCCCCACCAGTCAGCACAGGGCTGAACCTTGTCAGGGTCATAACTCTCCCATCTGGACTCCGAATTGGACGTTTCACATATGCATTTTGATCATCTCGATGAGATCTACGTAATGGTGAAGTCCAATTGACATTTTGAGCATTTTGGTTTGACCAGTCTGACTGGTGTGGATGAAAGGTCAGACCGGTCAGGACTGCTGAATCGGCCATATGGACAATAACTGATCAGATCAGTTGGCCTTGTCATAGTAGCCAGATCAACCACTTTTGACTATGATTATATGATCCAAATGTCCATCTTGATCATCTTGGCAAATATTTCATATTGATAACTTACTTGACTTGATGTTGGTGTCGCCCCAAGTGTGTCTTAGTCCCTTTCAATGAAATCACATCTAGAATATCCAAGATGAACCCCGTGTCCTGTCAAATACATATCCAAGCCAAAAGTATGTTGACACTTTTCTGGTCAACACACACGAGCGCTAGTTCGCGTAGCAGTCAAAAACCTGAACTCGTCGAAGCCTCTGTCTTGACCGGTCTGACTGGTGCGCGCAGGGACGCTGAGAAAAACCTACGAGCACCGCCTCAGGAGGGACCCCTGTTGACGGTTCAAAACCGTGTTGAAGTTCACCGCAAGCCTACGGGTGACTTGGTACCTTTCTCACCAAGGAGGGTCCTCCCAGGATTGTCAATCCAAGGATCGGAAGCAAACCGCTAAGGTTCTCTACCTTGTCTAGCCAAACTAACCTAACATTAAGCGTTGATTGCATATAAAGAGGGAAACCTTGATATATATGAGTTATGGCACAAGGTTGATTACATCCATGGACATAGGCAAAGTAAAGCGCCACCAAGGGGACGACTAAGCCTAGGGCCTTCTAGTTGTAGCTCCGGCAAACGAGCAACAAATCATGCATCTCATCTAAAAGCATCCTTAAACTCCTACCTCCGGCCTACCTCCCGAAGACATCTGCTCGTTCGGGGGAAATCATCCTGTCACGATGCTCCCTTAATGAAGCGGGGGAATCCACGAGCGTGCCCATACATGGACAAGTCTACCAATCATGAAGGGTCAATATACTAGATCTAATCACCATGATTACATAAAGCATGCTATGTAGTCCAACCTAGCATTAGACTAAGGATCAAATCATATTCACAAAAGGTAGAAAGTAAAGACGAAGACATGAAATCTCTTAAAGATCGGAAAACATGATTGTAATTGCTCACATAATAATAGATGTGTTTGGGTCACCACCACCGAGTACATACCATTGATGACCTCAACTAGTTTCGGAACTCCACCATGGCACAACCACGCAGGGTGGCCATGGCGGCTAGGGTTGGCCTAGGCCATCCCCTAGACAACTTAGAGGACTTTGCCGTCGTCGTCTCCCTCCGGTGCTCACTTCTAGGTTTCGCCGAGTTCTGATGGATGGATGTGGCGGCCGTCGGAGGCAGGGGGTATAAATGAGCCGAGAAGCGTGTAGGTCAAAGGGCGTCACGAATCGGGCCGAAAATGGGCCAGGTCGGTCGGCATGGGCCGGCCGGCCCAGGGCCTTTCTGGCCCGGTTCGGGCCCGTCTTTCGCCACGATGCTTCTCGCGCTTTCTTGAATATTTGCCGAAGTCCATGTGGGTCCTTGATGTCGTTTTCCCCGCGGTTTAGATAAGGGTACTTGGCACGCAAACTCCCGCATCTTCCGTTCGGGTCCTTGGAGTTTCGCAGCTTCATGCTTTGGTCCTTGGGTCATTTGGAGTCATGTTCACTTCGTGTCTTGACTCGTGCCGGGCTTCGTGATCTTCTCACAAAGTGCTAGATGAACTCCACCCGAAAGTCCTCATTTAGGTACCTAATTCCTACGTAAACAACACACTCCAAAAACCACATGCAAGTGCGAACTTGTTACATCATTAGTGTGCCTAGTGGCGGGTTAGTTATAAATCAAAGCTCAAATCAAAGTGTAACAAGTGCTCTTGGTTGACAGAAATTGACCGTCAACATACCCTCATGCTTAAACCCTGCTCGTCCTCGAGTAAGCCTTTAATGAATGTCAGTATTGCCCTTCAATGTCCATACCCTGCACTTGTTCATACATGAGAAAACATAATGCTCTCCGAGTTTATATTTGTTATAGTTTCATAATGTAGCTAGCTTTCATCTCTATGGAGGGTAGATATCATTTAAGCTCTTTCCACAAGTAATTAATCATGCTCTCAAATTTTAAACAAATCTCAGAAATTTTGAAAAATAAGAGCGGGATGAAGAAAACTTTGCTTTACCAAGATCAATAATAAACCTCCTTGCATCTTGCTCATGAACTCTCATCTCATCCTGTCTCTCAAGCCTACTTGTTCTACTCCTTTCCTCTCTCAAATATGGTGGAAGGCTTTATATGGAGCTATGGGAAAGTTTAGTCCTACCAAGATATTATAGTCGAGATATTATCAAAATAAGACAAGCTTCTCATGGACTTACCGAGACTCGTCAAAAAGGTCATTGGGAAAAAAGTTTATCAAGGAGGGGGGAGATGAACACACACTTTTAGATAGGTGGACATGTGCAAATGGCAAAGAGTGATCCCGAGGCACAAACAAGGTCCTCCTTATCGGATTGCACATGGTTGGAAATATGAGTATGGGTCTTGATCTTGAATGCTCTTGAAAACTCAAAAAGCACTAAACATAGCTAGAGAACCGGGGAGCTTTATTTTTTTCTTCTTTCTTTCTTTTTCTCATCATACTTTTTCATTTTTTTTCTTTCATCATACTTTTTTATTTTTATTTTTTTCATCATACTTTTTCTCTTTTTTTAATTTGCTCCCCTTGAACTCTAGACTATACTAGCACTTCCTTGGCAACCCCCCATGCTTAGACGTTTGCTCATCCTTTTGGAAGTCTCCCTTACTCACTTGAAGCACCTTCCTTGTAATCTTCCTCAAAATATTCATCCATACTCATATATTGGGTTGTGGTCAAGGAGGTGAACACAAAAAAGATATATTTGGGTACTCACAATGCACGGATAGAAAAGGCTAGCATAAAGATAGATACGCAAAAAACGGAATGACCAGCTTCTTAGTCTCGAGCCAGAGAAATCAAGCCTTGAATCAATGCACCCAAAAATAAATCTTGTATATACTAATGTTTTGCACTCAAGTAAGTTTGGGCTTTGGATGGGTAGAGCAAAATGTAAGCGGTACTCATGACAAGGTTAGCATAATTTTTTCAGAATAAAAAGGTTCTTTGATTCATTCAAAGTTGAGAGCAACGAAAAAGAACTATGGGACTTAAGTTATCATAACCTCCACAAAAGATTAGGCTAGCATCAAATAAATTTCAGATTCATATTAAAAGAGAGAGCACTAGCTTAATCATATAAAAACCAAGCACAAGAATGATCAAAGTGGCAACAATCATCATATATACATAAGTAAGAGCATACGAGATATCATCATGGTGAGCACAAGGTAACGATGATTATTATTGAAAACAAAAATAAACCTAGGTTGTACTCCTAGTAGCCATGTTATTCTATAGAGATATAAACAAAGGTTGCATCTAAGGTTGTTGAAGGCTTACACATATGTACAAGCATATAGAAAGACGAGGACAAAAAGAGGGTTGAGGATTTGTTACCGTCCTTTGATGCTTGAAGTGTAGCGCGGCCTCCCCCATGCTTAAGCATTGTGCTTAACATGGAAGAAGAACCGCGATCCTTGCTCCATGCGGTCTTCTCATGTCCACCAAATCCTCCCCCATGCTTAGCATGTTGCTAGGCATGGAAGATGATGAACCATCTTGAAGTCCTACCGCCATGTGTGGATCGTCATACTCTTCACTTTGTTTGATTCTCCTCCAACTTTCACCCTTTGTCACAAGCCTCCGTCCCAATCGAATTTATGGGAGTGATTCACAATGCCTGCAAAACAATTTTAAAGCACAAAGTACCCCCGAGGTGACGGTCGGGAATACTCACTCTATGCCGACAAACCAAAGACATCCCCTAAGATCTTAACTTGTGGCATATTTAATCTAGTGAAAAATTAAAAACCTAATGGGTGTACGTGTGTGCAAGAGTGAATGCAGTGTGTTAGAAGCATGAAAGGTTGAGAACAAACTTTATAGAGATTACACAAAGTTTTAAACACCATGTTTACAACTATGTTGCCAAAATCCTTGGATCAAACACCATGCTAAAGCCAAAGAATTCAAGCGCTCCAAAAAGTTTTAGAAAACCGAACGTGCTTAACATAATGAAAGTGGTCATTAAAGAAATGCAAGATGCGAAGGGTTAGCAAAAACAAATGTTAGCAAGGGTTGAAAAGATCAAACAACCAAACTAACAAGGTTTTAAGGGTAGGTTATAGGTATCCTATATTTTTGGCTCAAACAAAAGTTTTGAAGAGAGGAAGTCAAGTTTAGAAATTCTATCTAAGGTGGTGTCGAAAGTCTTTATATGGAAAACAAACCTATGGTTTTTAGGAAGGCTAAAGGTGTGGAAGAGGTTTTCTCATAGGAGGGCTAGTCAAAGATTTTAGTTAGCACAAGGGATAGAGGTGGGCTTGGCCAACCGGAATGGTGCAAGCCAATCAACACAAGTCAACCCTACCCTTGTTGGCTACGGGTTTTTGGTGGGGTTATGGGAAGGCTTAGGTTGGTTGGACAAAAAGTTAGATCAAAATAAAACATGTAATGCAATATGGCATGGATGAACAAAATGACATGATATGGTGCTTGTCTAAAACAAATGCAAGAGTTAGCCTAAATTAACTAGACACAAGCTTAGAGTTAAAGGATGGTGCCAACTTCATATTTCTCGCTAAACAGACACAAAAGAAAACGACACTAAACATTAATAGGCACACAAAAAGGTCTACAAGTTTTCCAAGATCAAGAACAAAGTGCTCCCTCGATAGCATTTAAATCAAACAACATGGTGTTGTGGTATTTATTAGAGCAATGGTACAATGTTACTTGATGTTTCAGTTTAAGATCACAATATAGACGGTCATATATATATATATATATATATATATATATATATATATATATATATATATATAGACACACACACACACACACACATAAACAAAAGAAAACGGGTTGCCTCCTGCAAAGCACTTCATTTAAAGTCATAGAGCTTGACTTTCTTACGTACCTTTTCGTGGTCGCGAAGCCATGGTTCTTCATGTAAGATTTGAAGATGTCCATGCAGCTTTGATCCACTCTCCATGTTTGACACGATCATTTTACTTGATGAGAGACTTGCCTGATCGTTTCCTTGCATCATCGTCACCTTCTCCTCCTTTGCTTCGGGGGAGGCGATGCACGAGCTTGCAATTCCCTTAGTGCATGGCTTCTCTTCTCTTTATTAAGGTTTAATGACCTGCATGGTTAGTGAAACTCGGGTTTTCTCCCGACAAACGCTCTTTTAAGGTCACTAGCTTGACCAAGCACGAAGCAAGTCCAAGATTTGCAAAGTGTGAAACAAACATATGCAACCATAACCACAAATTAAATTGGATGAACAAAGCATGTTGTGATTAAAGGTGGCATGAGTTTCTTGCTCAGCACTAAGGCTCTCATTAGGCATAAGTTCATTAGGCAAAGAATTAACAAAGTTTAAGCACATCATAGCCTCTTTATCATTCTAAAGAAATTCTAGCCTATCAACATGATCATCAAAGGAGCAAGGCATAGAATCGAAACATACTATTGGATAAGAACATGAATATATCAAAAGGAAGATATCCTATCCAAAAGTACCTTGAGAGATTAATGTGTACCTTAGCCTTCGAGCTTTTCATCATGAGTGATCCTCCGGAGTTGATAGCGGACAATCCTTGATGATCAAAGGTGGCTCACGTAGACTTTTCTCAATTTTTCCCTTTGTGCCACATGTCATCAAGGTTGCTTTGAGTAGGATCACTCCTCTTCTTCATTTGCGGGGCTTCACACATGTCTTAAATGTCTTCATGTAGTTCCATGATCCTTCGTGTGAGAGCCCAAAATATCCGCGCCATTGGATGTTGTCTTATGTGTGTAGTCCATTGTGGTCTTCTTCAAACATCTCCTTGCGTCGGATGCTGCCAACTCGTGTCTTCATTTGCCAATGCTCTAGGGGTCTTTGTTTTGTTTCAAGCTTCTGAATTTCTTCATGAGTGGTCTAATGGAAGCATTCCCTAAGCTCCTCTTTGTTGTTGTCGTCCTCACCTTCGCCATCTTGTTCTCATCATATTGCAGCTGCCTCTTCTTTGGATTTCCCCCTGTATACATAACAGAACATATACCAAAATATAATTCTATTGAAAAATTTATAAAATTACCTTTTCAACGGGTACTCATCCATCTTAATCGGAGTCCAAATGAGGGAGTTATGGCTATTTCACTTCAGCTTTGCTTGCTGTCCAGAAATTTTCAGGACGTGCAATCATCGGTGATTCGGCCATATCCGCTTGTAGGAACCTCCGATCGATTTGATTCTTGACTCGTTGGAAGCGTAACTTCGTGGGGCTTCTAAATATCCAAAGACACCCTATTGTTCTTCCCATGAGACTGTGCAAAATCGATGCGAACAGAAACTTCGAAGATGTTGAAGAGCTTGATCTTATGATTTCGGGGGCATCGTGATTGCTTCCAATACCTATTGCTTGAACAAACAAATCTCCACAAAACATTAGTCTTAAGAATTTAATTGACACGTTGACTTACCTTGTTCGAGTGCTCTTGTGTAGGGTGTGGGCTCGATAGCGGATGATGGGCCACTAACCAAAGTTAGCACCTACCACTAAAGAGTGAATCTTGATGTTGCAATCATCTTGTCGGAGTGTGCATGTAGAAAACTCATCGAACGTCTTGTGTCTAGCTTTTGACCTGCTTTCATGGACACAAACAAGAAAACAAGGGTATATGCAACAATAAAAATTAGGGTTAGTCAAATAGAAAGGTAGATCACCCTAGGGTTCGAGTTGCCGATCCCCGGCAACGGCGCTAGAAAAAGGGCTTGTTGACGGTTCAAAACCGTGTTGAAGTTCACTGCAAGCCTACGGGTGACTTGCTGCCTTTTTCACCAAGGAGGGTCCTCCAAGGATTGCCAATCCAAGGATCAGAAGCAAACCGCTAAGGTTCTCCACCTTGTCTAGCCAAACTAACCTAACATTAAGCGTTGATTGCATATAAAGAGGGAAACCTTGATATATATGAGTTACGGCACAAGGTTGATTACATCCATGGACATAGGCAAAGTAAAGCGCCACCAAGGGGACGACTAAGCCTAGGGCCTTCTAGTTGTAGCTCCGGCAAATGAGCAACAAATCATGCATCTCATCTAAAAGCATCCTTAAACTCCTACCTCCGGCCTACCTCCCGAAGACATCCACTCGTTCGGGGGAAATCATCCTGTCACGACGCTCCCTTAATGAAGCGGGGGATCCACGGGCGTGCCCATACATGGACAAGTCTACCAATCATGAAGGGTCAACATACTAGATCTAATCACCATGATTACATAAAGCATGCTATGTAGTCTAACCTAGCATTAGACTAAGGATCAAATCATATTCACAAAAGGTAGAAAGTAAAGACGGAGACATGGAATCGCTTAAAGATCAGAAAACATGATTGTAATTGCTCACATAATAATAGATGTGTTTGGGTCACCACCACCGAGTACATACCATTGATGACCTCAACTAGCTCCAGAACATCACCACGACACAACCACGCAGGGTGGCCATGGCGGCTAGGGTTGGCCTAGGCCATCCCCTAGACAACTTCGAGGACTCCACCGCCGTCGTCTCCCTCTGGTGCTCACTTCTAGGTTTCGCCGAGTTCTGATGGATGGATGTGGCGGCCGTCGGAGGCAGGGGGTATAAATGAGCCGAGAAGCGTGTAGGTCAAAGGGCGTCGCGAACCGGGCCAAAAATGGGCCAGGCCGGTCGGCATGGGCCGGCCGGCCCAGGGCCTTTCTGGCTCGGTTCGGGCCCGTCTTTCGCCACGATGCTTCTCGCGCTTTCTTGAATATTTGCTGAAGTCCATGTGGGTCCTTGACGTTGTTTTCCCTGCGGTTTAGATAAGGGTACTTGGCACGCAAACTCCCACATCTTCCGTTCGGGTCCTTGGAGTTTCACGGCTTCATGCTTTGGTCCTTGGGTCATTTGGAGTCATGTGCACTTCGTGTCTTGACTCGTGCCGGGCTTCGTGATCTTCTCACAAAGTGCTAGATGAACTCCACCCGGAAGTCCTCATTTAGGTACCTAATTCCTGTGTAAACAACATACTCCAAAAACCACATGCAAGTGCGAACTTGTTACATCATTAGTGTGCCTAGTGGCGGGTTAGTTATAAATCAAAGCTCAAACCAAAGTGTAACAAGTGCTCTTGGTTGACGGAAATTGACCGTCAACAACCCCGTCGGAGGTGATGCGCCTAGGGTTGCTCTGAAGTCGGCAGGCCACTCAGAGCGTTCTTGAACGTCATCGAGACAAACAAGGAAAACACAAGGGTTGGAAAAGTTAGGGTTTGAGAGTAAAAGTTGTAAAAAGTAATGATCGATTGGGTGATAGGTCCTCAACCAGCCGTGGCCCTTTATATTTATAGGGTGGGGAGGTCTTGCTACACAAGGAAACCCTTTACAACTCGAAAACAACCAGGACTCCTTGATTCGAGTCGGACTCGGGTTCCACCGGTCAGGCCCACCAGTCAGACAGGTGTGGCCGTTGCTGGATCTGCTACAGGACCGGACCAGTCAGACCGCCCAGGGACACCGGTCTGACTGGTGACGTCTAGCCTGATCGGCCTTGTGCCAATTTTGGGTGCGAACATATGCCCCACTATTTTTTTAGTAAAGCTTGCGTACTAGAAAATAGTTCTAAGGCCGACGTGACCGATTTCATCAGCCATTTTTTTATTCTAAGGGTGATTTTTGCAAAAAATAGGCCATAGTCCTATCAATCATCTTGCCAAATACTTGGGTAAAATTTCTTCAAGTGTCTCCCGTTGAGAGCCCTTGGAAGTTGTTGTCCTTGCAAAGTCTCCACCATATAAGAATTTTTGGAGGATACCTTCACAATCCTCTATGGTCCTTCCCAACTCGGAGACCACTTACCGAACTTATTGATCTTAGTTCCAATAGGCAAAATTGTCTTCCAAACCAGATCACCTACCTGAAAAGATTTGGCTTTTACCTTCTTGTTATATGCTCTAGAAACTCGCCTTTTTGTCTTTCTCAATCTCCTCTAAAGCCTCCAAGCGCTTGTAGATCACCTCGTCGAAATTTTCCACTTTTTACGGTCCGCCCATTAGGGCATAAACATGTGCCCGGAAGATGTTTGATGAAATTCTTGAACTGAAATTATGATTTGTAGGGTCGTGAGGCTTTTGTCTCTGCCTCGCCGCTGTCGGGAATGCTAGCTGGGATGGCATCCCTGCCTGGCAGGCTCGGCGAGCTGCAGAGGTTGGAGATTGCCTACGCCCATGCCGCTACTGGTGGTGGCGGCGTGGTGGCGCCGGGTCTGGCCTGACGCACGGCCGCTCCGGAGCCTGGCCGGCGTGTGGCCTTGGCTCCTTCGGATGGTGAACGCGTTGTGCCTGCTGGGAAGGGGAAGGAGCGCAAAGGCAGCATCCGGCCGGAGGTGCAGCGTGCGGTGCCCGGCTCGCTCAAGATTGACGAGCCGGCGTCGCGCCGGCGCAAACTGGTGCTGCCCGATGGCTCCGACGACGAGGAGGTGCCCCCTTATCTGTCTGGTGCTGGCGATGCCCCTCTGGAGGCCGCCAAGGAGGAGCCGAGTGGTACGGCTGCTACTCCCCCTTGTCTTCCTTCTCCTCCTCCTTCTCCTCCACCTTCTCTTCCTTCTCCTAAACCTTCTCTTCAACAAATGACAACTTCTCCTCGGAGTGCGGGCATACCGCGTCCTTCACCACAGACTGCCCCAGCGCCCGCTGTGGCGACACGGGGTGAGCCCGGGCCGGCTCCAGAGGCGATGGCTGGGGCGAAGAGGCCGGCGCCCATGAGTTCTGGATTTCGCATGCGCGCTCGTCTGCGCGTGTCCACCGAGTGACTTCCTTTACGATGAAAGGCCCCTCCCATGGAGCCGAGAGCGTGTGCATGTCGTTCTTGCTTTGGATCCTCCGGAGAACAAGGTCTCCAATGCAAAAGGCTCTCTCTTGCACATTCTTGTCATGGTAGCGCCTCAGAGCTTGGGCATACCGCGCTGCCTGGATGGTTGCTGTTGGTGTTTCTTAACGTCACCACTAGGCGCCGGGGTAGCGTGAGCGTGTAAGAAACTCCCGGGTACACTGACGAGTGCGAACGAATCCGCAAGCACACAGATACACCGTTTTGCACTTCCCCTCAGAGAATGAGTATTCCCAAAGGGTATCGTTCCAAGGACGGGAGACTAACCGGACGAAGGTCTAACCAAGGACACCTAGCTACTACTGAGATAGGTAGGATGTGAGAAGTACTTTCTTGAGAAGCTTAACTCTCGAGATGGATCTGTCCGCTATTAGTCCTCCCTCTGGGTGCCAACCCACCCTAGCTTTTTAGGGATAAGGAATGTTCTGGCAACGGGGTCCTACTCGATACACAGGCACGGAGGGTTTCAAAGGGTCCAGCAGGCTGTCACCACTGCGGCCTACCTCTATCGTTACACGAATGCACTTGGTATTCGTAGGATAACCAGAGTCCAGACACCACATCTACACTCCCGATAACTAGTATAGCACGGTCACGTCTGTCGACCCGCTAACAACACTATAGCAATCAATATAAATACAGGACTACGAACTAGAGAGAGAACGGCCCAGATCATACTAGTGATCAAGTTACGGAGCAGCAAGAAAGGTTTGGATGCGAACGAGATACAACAGACTTACTCAGCTAAACAGGATCAAAGCATGCAAACAGATACTTGAACTGAGGAACTAGCTCTAAAGGATCGAAGCCTTGTGTCACGAAGAACACAAGCCTCTAAACTATGAACGAGCCAAGAACACAAGAACATATCATTCATGCACGATGTCCACTATAGTCTAAATAAGAAATGTCGAATACTCACTTTGATCTAAATGAAGAACAATGCATCCATGAGGACATCAACTCACTCCTTACTTCTACCCTATCTATCAACTAATCCTAGTCTAGATCTCTTCTCAACCCTATTCTACCACATAGAGGTGAGAATCACCTCACATGGGCAGAATTAGAGAGAGGGAGAGAGAGCTAGACAAGAGAGAAGTAGAGACTTGAGAGCTTGGAAGTGTGTTGGAAATGAGGCCCCTCCCCTTCTATTTATAGGCAAGAGGGTGGCTTGCTCTGAGGCTCAAAGTGCTCCAAAACACCCTAGGATGCAGCCAAGGACCAATGGAAAGATGACACGTGGAAGGCGGGGCTCAACCGACCCTAGGTCGGTTCAGCCGATCCTAGGGTCAGCCGAAACCCTTGGGTGGCCGCCTGGCCTGTGCTTCCTCCGGGTGGCTTCCATGTGGGCCCTGATGCTTATCCTCCGTGCATGCTAAGTTTCCTAGTGATTTGGTTAGAAAAGTGGGCCCATGGATCCATGAGATGCTGATGTGGCAGCGTGTGATTCGTTGAGGGCTATTCACATGGATTGGTGACATCATGGATCCAAGTGAATCCATGTGGCAGCCCCTCATTGGCCAGAACCTGAGTGCCTTGGATTGGAGGGGGATAAATGTGCATGGATTCTTCTCATTTCTTATGCTATTACCTGCATTCGAATAGACATCGACACTGGTGGAAAGTATTAGTTTAAGCTCCTATTCTAGTGTGGATGTGCATTTCATGTTCCAATTTACAGGAGTTGACGGCCATGAAAATGGTACTTAACAGCCGTCAACAACACCCCCACACTTTACCTTTGCTCATCCCGAGTGAAGGGGAAACAAAGCCAAGTGGGTCATGAATACCAAAGAGTTAAGACAAACATAAGAGATATTCCAAGTCATACCTTGCTCATGTGAACCTTTGTGGATTGGCTATCAAGTCTCCTTGGGTGATTGAAAAGTAGAACAACTGTGAATCAAGTCACTTATGCACCTGACGATAAACACCTTAGGGTTTTGCAAAGTTTTTCATAAACAAATCTCTTGAGAGCTTCCTCATTTGATTCTCTCAGATCACTCAATGTGTATATGTCCTCACCAAGGCATTAGATTGCCTTTCTTCACTCTACTTCTAATGGTGGTATATGTGGAGCTCAGGGTAGGATAAAGGGTAAAGCACACTTGTATCAAATATATTGCAAAGTCAAAAACTGGTTCCAATAGAGAAAATCAAATCATACAATCAGATCAAGATGTGCACTGGTATGGATATGGCGAGTATGGTATGGTGGATACTAGGCCCGAAATGGGTGCTAGATATTACCATACATATATGATGAAACTGTGGTGATGGTAAGGTGGACACTAGCCCCGGAGTAGGTACTAGTTATTACCATCTGAAATGTGGAAAATGATTAACTCCTTTGTATGAGTCTCTCTCTCTTTCAAAAACTTGCGAGGGCATGGCTACCCTTCTTTGGGTGGACCTTCATGTGTCCACAATTTGTTTTGCAGCAGGGGACCTTCATGTGTCCCGATTTTTTTCAGACAGCCATGCCTCTTTATAAAGGACTCAAGAGGAGAGAACATCAATGCTTATGGCAGAGTTTAAATTATGGATGGGTGTATAAAGGCGAATGAAGGTGGTGGTGTGCACATACATCTTGAGCATGAAAGTAATGAAAATAATTCTCACAAGGGTCACAGAATTTGACAAAGCTCAAAGTAATAACAAGCAGCATATGAGTATAAGGTTTTTAACTAAAACATCATATGGCTTTGGTAGGACGGTGGCATATCAAAGAGGAGCTTTTCCAAGAGGTTTTGTGTTTTCAAAAGTAAATAACCCAAGAGAGCTTAGTCATCAGAGCAACAGATCATATCATCAAGCCATATCATACTCGTCAATTACTTAGATGAACATGCTTGTCCTTAAGACGGTTATGGTTCACAAGCATCAAGATAGATAACGAGGAATAAAACATATGCGAGTCAACTCAGGCATCAGGTAAGCTAGGTGATCTTAGCATCAATATCCAAGTTTTAATTCATATGAGATAGACAATTATGGCTTATAAAACTCAAAAATGATAGAGTGAGTTGTCGAGATGCAAACCGGTGCTATGCATAGAGGTTGAACTGTGAGAGGCTCTCCACAAGAGTGAGCTCGTGCGGGTCCCGTTCAGGTTCTCTGTAAATGATCGATCGTCTAGCGCGGAGTGCTCGCAGTGTGTATGTGAGAATGGGTCGTGCCTGCTTTGGGAGAGTCGCGGCTCTTCCTCGCACTGTCTTGAACCTAGATGTCCTTCTATAACAAATGACCAAAGTGATAACACAAATGTGGCTTGACCGGGTTACATGACCGGTGAGCCAACTTTATTCAAATCCAAATGTTCTAATTTAGAATTATTAGGCGCTTACAATCATGAAAGGAAATAAATGTATGGAAGGGAAATAAATAAAGCAAATGAAAGGGAAACAACCTAGACCTAGACTAGCGCCTAATGGATACTAAAATTGGGGCGAATCCCCACTACTCGGCATCAAAAAGATCTGCGTGTCTTGTAGCCGAGAAAAGTCGCCTCATCTCCGCACAGTGGCCACGGTGAAGGTCACGCACATCATCCCTCAACTCAACCAGGTCCACCTTCTGCTCTGAAAAGGCGGCCCTCAGCTTCTCGTTTCTAGCTTCCAAGTCCTTCATCAGTGGATTCAGCTTGGCCACTGAGGAGAGCTTGGGGAGTTGCTCTGCCTCCCGAGTCTTCTCCCTGGACCTCCTAGTGTAGGACGGCAGCGGTGGTCTGTCATCCAGGCCAAGATCTTCATCTTCTTTAGGTAGGACAGGTGCTGGATGTGTTTCCTTCCTGCCTTGTTTCTCAGGAGCCTTCTCCTTGGGCGGTGCCAGCCAAATGGTAACTGGTGGCTGTGGCGACTGAGCGGCCTGTGCTGCGCTCGTCTGCCCCCCAGCTAGCGATGATCCAGGTGCGCTAGGCTATGGTGGAGGCATGAACATCATACCCTTGGGGCTTAGTTGAGCAGTGGTCGGCCTGCCATACGGGCTGGCTGCCCATCCCCTATGCCTCTTCCCAGGCGAGGCAGAGCGTCTGAACGGTGGCGTGCCCAGAATCCTCCCGCCTGGCGGGATGGAGGCGAGCGGAGCAACCTCCAAGATGCCAGCCACCATCACTAGGTCTTCCGCAGGGGCGGTAGTGATGGAGGGGTTACCCCCTACCCCGGGACCGGTGGACGAGGTAGAGTCGTTGAAAGGAACAACGCTCTTTCCGGCCATGGTTTCGGCGATGGGTTGAAGAAGGTGAGATGGAGGAGATGGGTTCTGCGCGACTCGAAATTTGTCGTGCGGCAGGAAAAGGGTTTCTGGAGGAGGAAGAGGTGCGCACGCGAAAGAAGAAGGGAGGCGGCAACACCTTGGATTCGACCGAACTGGGGTTTGGCCGACCCTAGGTCGGCCCCTCTGGTCCTCCCCCTTCGCGTGTGGGATCAAACAAGCTCCAAGGCCACAAGCCTAGGTGGATGCCCCATGATGGAAAGGGGGGCTTTGGCTAAAGGTAGAATAAGGTTGGGGTTGAATAATCAACCTCTACTAGGGGAACTCACCTTGACAACATACCTGATCCATCATAAGTGTAGAAGCTACTGATGGGAATCATGAAGTGTTCACCGTGTTGCCACGATGATGTTGTCTTTTGTGGACCTTTGCCTTACTCCTTCTATTTCTAATAATTTCTTTCTCCTGCATGGTTAGTGTTCACAAGATACCCAAAGGATAATTCTTCTTAGGGAAACAAAATAAATGAGACCCAAGAATATTCAGAATGCGGGTGTCTTATGATCTCTTGTCTCAACTCATGGTCATCTCTCTTGCAGATAGTGTGATGTGATGATAAGCTCTGATCTGCAAGGTTAGTGCATATACAAACACGAGCCCAGAAGATAACAAAGCTGAAAGCAAGCATGATCATCCCAGAGAGCCGAGGCAGCTCTGGGGTGGTCACGGGACTCGAGAGCTATAACACTGAGGTAACGAAACTCGGAGATAAAAAGATCGAGCACTGTGGCTAGTGCTCCCACATCAGGAACTGATCTCCGAGTGAACTCAAGCTCAGAAAGACACTCGGCCTCCAAAGAGGGAAGAGCATAAACTCCAACAGCCGGTGTGCATTCAAGAACCAAAGTTCGGGTGAGGAACGAGATTTAACTCGCTCTTGCCTTAGGCAGAGGGTCCGATGTTCTCATCAGAATGATGAAACATCCCGAGGTCTGGCCTAAGCTTTCAATGGGAGGCTATCGATCAAGTCAAGCATAAGGTATGAAGTTAAACTTCTCTTGACTGATCGGCATCGATTGATGAGCTTAAGATAAGAAGTGAATGCACTCCATTTGATCGGTAAGTGATCATGCTCCTTCAGTCTGATAAATGAATCCAATGGATTATAAAGCAGAGACCGATGTCTTGGTTTATACGTAACTTCAGTGCCAGGCACTTCATCTCAAACCACAATGTAGGAACACGATAAGCCTCTCATACCCTCCTTAGGAGATGGTAATTAGGATCGAACAAGTCATCCTGGCCGGGAATGATCGTTCTTTCCCAACCACTCTCTCCATCCTCCCACGAGACAAAGTCTCGGGGAGGAGGTCTAAGAAGATGCACAAGAGGGGAACCCAAGGGTAGATTTGGCGCTAAGAAATCTTTCCCTTAGACTCCTGCTATTCAGGAACGGCACCTTCAGCTAGAGCTCAGAAAGAGTGAATATGAAATCTCGGGCTCGGCTGATGATGGATCTAGGTGGCTCAATATTTCCTCTGGTTGGTACCTCATTGACCGGGATGCAAGGGGAGCTGAAATCCTGGAGATTCTCCACGATCTCTTTTCCCTCAACAGCATCCAAGTACACAAAGGAACCTCCGGAGAGAGCATTAAGCCTCATGGCATCGTCCTTCCGTAATCCAAACCAGAAGTGCTGGAGCAGCATCCAATCGGGAATGTAGAGAACTGGGCAATCTTCCACCGCAGAGGCGAAACGATTCCATGCCATTCCTAGTGATTCCTCCTCACATTGCTTGAAACTGAGAATCTTGGTCCTTAACAAGATGACACGTCGTATCGGGAAGAATCGGGAGCAGAAGGCTACCCTCAAACCTTCCCAAGTAATGTAGTCTCTACCAGAACAACGGTGCCAATCACGTGCTTCCCCAGAGAGGGATAGCGGGAAAAACTCTCTTTTCTGAGCATCCGGTGATTCTCTGATTTTACCCTGAGTTTCAATCAGACGCTCGTAGTCTCTCACATGATCAAAGGGGTTCTCATGAATTAACCCCGAGAAGGATAGGTCCTGAATTAGCTTCATGAGAGAGGGGCAAAGCCGACAGCCAGATGTAAGAATGGGTCTTGACAAAGATGGCTCTGAGGGTTCACTCCTCGAAGGTGGAAGGTGTTTACAAGGATAACCTTCCATGGATAATGGGGGTAAAGGTAGAAGCAAAAGAAATGAAAAAGATATCTTGAAGGGTAACAGGGGTGAAGGTAGAAGAAAATGAAAAAAAGATAAATACGAGGATAGACGGGTTCGAAAGGTTAACAACAGCCGTCCTCGATAACGACACCTGAAATGCTTGTTGGCATTTCTTAACGTCACCATTAGGCGCTGGGGTAGCGTGAGCGTGTAGGAAACTCCCGGGTACACTGACGAGTGCGAACGAATCCGCAAGCGCACAGATACACCGTTGTAGCACTTCTCCTCGGAGAATGAGTATTCCCAAAGGGTATCGTTCCAAGGACGGGAGAGTAACCGGACGAAGGTCTAACCAAGGACACCTAGCTACTACTGAGATAGGTAGGATGTGAGAAGTACTTTCTTGAGGAGCTTAACTCTCGAGATGGATCTGTCCGTTATTAGTCCTCCCCGCAGGGTGCCAACCCACCCTAGCTTTTTAGGGACAAGGAATGTCTTGGCAACGGGGTCCTACTCGGTACACAAGCACGGAGGGTTTCAAAGGGTCCAACAGGCTGTCACCACTGCGGCCTACCTCTATCGTTACACAAATGCACTTGGTATTCGTAGGATAACCAGAGTCCAGACACCACGTCTACACTCCCTATAACTACTATAGCACGGTTACGTCTGTCGACCCGTTAACAACACTATAGCAACCTGTATAAATACGGGACTACGAACTAGAGAGAGAATGGCCCAGATCATATTAGTCATCAAGTTACAGAGCAGCAAGAAAGGTTTGGATGCGAACGAGATACAACAAACTTACTCAGCTAAACAGGATCAAAGCATGCAAACAGATACTTGAACTGAGGAACTAGCTCTAAAGGATCGAAGCCCACGAAGAATACAAGCCTCTAAACTATGAACGAGCCAAGAACACAAGAACATATCATTCATGCACGATGTCCACTATAGTCTAAATAAGAAATGTCGAATACTCACTTTGATCTAAATGAAGAACAATGCATCCTTGAGGATATCAACTCACTCCTCACTTCTACCCTATCTATCAACTAATCCTAGTCTAGATCTCTTCTCAACCCCATTCTACCACATAGAGGTGAGAATCACCTCACATGGGCAGAATTAGAGAGAGGAAGAGAGAGAGCTACACAAGAGAGAAGTGGAGACTTGAGAGCTTGAAAGTGTGTTGGAAATAAGGCCCCTCCCCTTCTATTTATAGGCAAGGGGGTAACTTGCTCCGAGGCTCAAAGTGCTCCAAAACACCCAGGATGCAGCCAAGGACCAATGGGAAGTTGACACGTGGAAGGCGAGGATCAACCGACCCTAGGTCGATCGGTCGATCCTAGGGTCGGTCAAAACCCTTGGGTGGCCGCCTGGCCTGTGCGTCCTCAGGGTGGCTTCCATGTGGGCCCTGATTCTTATCCTCCGTGCATGCCAAGTTTCCTGGTGATTTGGTTAGCAAAGTGAGCCCATGGATCCATGTGATGCTGACGTGGTAGTGTGTGATTCGTTGAGAGCTGTTCACATGGATTGGTGACATCATGGATCTAGGGGAATCCATGTGGAAGCACTCATTGGCCAGAACCTGAGTGCCTTGGATTGGAGTGGGATAAATGTGCATGGATTCTTCCCATTTCTTATGCTAAATACCTGCATTCGAATAGACATCGACACTGGTAGAAAGTATTAGTTTAAGCTCCTATTCTAGTGTGGATGTGCATTTCATGTTCCAATTTGCAGGAGTTGACGGCCATGAAAATGGTACTTAACAGCCATCAACAGTTGTTGTGAGCCGTCCTTCCTCAATGCTGTCGATGTCCTCAATGCGCGCCTCCTCAACCTTGTTCTCGTCAAATACCTCGACTCTTGGTGCTCCGAACATCAGGTCGGTTGGAAGCACTGCATCTGATCCGTACACCAGGAAGAAGGGGGTGTGACCAGTAGCACGACTCGGTTGTGTCTGTAGTCCCCAGATTACTGCGGGGACCTCGCGGAGCCAACGTGTCGCGTACTTCTTTAGCCTATCGAAGATGCGCTTCTTGAGTGCCTCGAGCACCGCTCCGTTGGCCCGCTCGACCTGTCCATTGGCGCAGGGGTGTGCTACTCAAATTTGTGCCCAGATGGGTGATGATCGTCACAATATTCCTGGAACTCTCTTCTTGTGAAATTTGTGCCCAGATGGGTGATGATCCTGTTGGGGACACCGAACCTGTGCACAATCTCTGCTATGAACTCTGCCGCCTTGGCCGCTATCAGCGTCTTTATTAGCTTGACCTCTATCCACTTGGTGAACTTGTCCACCGCCACCAGGATGTGGTCGTATCCCCTAGATGCTTTCTTGAAGGGACTGATCATATCGAGTCCCCAGCACATGAAGGGCCAAGATATAGGGATCGTCTGTAAGGCCTGGGCCAGGAAGTTTATCTGTCATGTGTGGTAGAAGAGATGTAGAGATAGAGCGTCTCCTTGGCTTGCGGTGCAGTGAGGATAGGGAGGTGCTGAAGGTATATCCTGAGTTCCAGGAAAGATTTCTGGGCCTCCTCATCCCACTTGAAGTCGTCTTGGTGCTTGAGGAGCTTGAAGAAGGGCAGGCCTCACACACCGAGTCATGAGATGAACCGGCTGAGTGCTGCCATGCACCCGGCGAGCTTCTGCATGTCTTTTTGGCATCTTGGGGGCTTCATCCAGGTGATTGCATAGATCTTCTCTGGGTTTGCCTCTATGTTGCGATTGCTGACGAGGAAACAGAGTAGTTTTCCCGAGGGAACACCGAAAACGCATTTTTCCGAGTAAAGTTTCCAGCGGTAAACCCTCAGGTTGGCGAAGGTCTCAGACAAGTCCTTGATAAGGTTATAAGGATCTCGAATCTGGACTATGATGTTATCTATGTAGGCCCCAGCATTCTTACCGATCTGCATCATCAGACATGCTTGGATAGCACATTGGTAGATCACACCGGCGTTCTTCAGACCGAAAGACATTGTCAGGTAACAGTACGCGCCATGGGGCGTAATGAATGACGTCTTGATCTGGTCTTCGACTTTAAGGCTTATCTGGTGATAGCCTGAATAGCAGTCGAGAAAACAGAGCAGGGCACAGCCCGCCGTGGAATCAACGACTTGGTCTATTCGCGGGAGGGTGAAGGGGTCTTTGGGGCAGTGTTTGTTGAGATCGGTATAGTCAACGCACATTCTCCATTGATTATTCTTCTTGTATACAAGAACTGGATTAGCTAACCAGTCAGGATGATACACTTCCTTTATGAAACCGACAGCTAACAGGTTTGCAAGCTCTACCCTTATTACCTCCTTGCGGTCCTGCGCGAATCGACGTAGCTTCTGCTTGACGGGTTTTGCGTTCACGTCAACCTTCAAGGAGTGCTTGACGAGCTCTCTGGGCACCCCCGACATATCCGCTGGCTTCCAAGAGAATATATCTGAGTTAGCACGCAGGAACTCAACGAGCACGCTTTCCTATTTGGGGTCCATGCTGGCCCCTATAGTCGCCATCTTGGAAAGGTCCTCAAGCCCGAGGGACATCTTCTTTGTCACCTCCTTCTCCCGCTGGATCGCCTCCGTCGTCGGCTTCTTTGTCAGGATCTCTAGATCGACCGGGTCTAGTTTGTTGGCGGCGGCCATGACCTCCGCGGTACATCTGGAGAGGTCGAGCGTGGCTGCGATGTGAAGGTTCTACTTCTCACATGTGCTAGCCGTCTGACAGTCCCCTCTGAGGGTGAGGACTCCATTAGGTGCTGGCATCTTCAACACCATGTACGTGTAGTGCGGGACCGCCATGAATTTGGCCAGTGAAGGCCTGCTCAGTATGTCGTGATAGGTTGTCTCGAAGTCCACCACGATGAAGCGGATGTGCTCGGTACGATAATTATCGATCGTAACGAAGGTGGCCGGCAAGAAGATCTCGCCGAGTGGTACCGAGGGATCCCCGGGTATGATGCCAAAGAATGGCTTGTCAGTTGGGCTCAAGTCCATGGGGGTGAGCCTCAACTCCTTCAGGGTGCTGGCGAAGAGGATGTCGAGGCCACCACCTTCATCCACCAGCATCTTGCCGAGCCCCACATTACGTATCGTGGGGTTCAGCACCAGGGGGTACCGCTCGGGCCTAGCGAGTGCCGTCGGGTGGTCTTCCCTGCTGAAAGTGATCGGGACCTCCGACCAGCGTAGGTACTGGGGGGTCTCATGCTAGCCTGCGTACACCAGCATGCGATCCGTGAGCTTCGCATTGCGCTTCCCTTCCAGCTGCTCAGGCCCACCGTATATCATGTTTACGGTGCAGTCAGCAACCTGGAAGTCATCATTGTTGTCGTCTGCAGGTGATTCACACTTGCCCTTGCCCTTGTCGCCCTTCGGCGGACCTCTCTGACGACTCTTGCCGGAGAAGTAATTCTTCAGGCCGAAACACTTGTGGGCCGAGTGCTTGTGGTTCTTGTGGTATGGCGTATGAGCACTGCATGTCCAGGAGCTTCTGGAACTCGGAGGGGTCTATACGCTTCGTGCCAGCCTGGATGACGGCCACGGTCTTGGGCTTGCGCCTCCTATTCTGCCTCGCTCCTTGTTGGGAGGTTTCTCCCTCTCAATTTGGGTCGTGGCGCCTGCGGCGCTCACGCGGAGAGCCGTCATCATCCCAGCGGGACTTCACGTTCCTGAGCTGCTCGCGCTCGGCCTCCTCACCGTCACCTTCCATATTCGCCATGTTGAAGAGCTCGTGGATGATCTTGGGGGGCCTTTGAGCCCACATGTTCACCAGCTTGCCGTAGGCCAGCCCGTGCTGGAAGGCGCTGACGACGTCGTGCTGCTCAATGAAAGGAAAGGAGTTCTTCTTTTCGGAGAAGCGACAGATGTACGAGCGCAGCAAATTGTTCTTGCGCTGCCGGATTTGATCCAGCATCCTCCTGTTACCCGGCCTCTCCCATGTGTTGGAGTATTGGCTCGTGAAGTGGGCGTAGAGCTCGTCCCATGAGTCGATGGAGTTCTTCGGGAGTCCTGCTAGCCAGCTTCTGCACCCCTTCGCGAGCATGATCGGGAGATAGTTTGCCATCACGTCGGAGTCGCGTCCCGCGGCCTTGACCGCGGTGGAGTAGATCTGCAGCCATTGGACGGGATCGGATGTCTCGTCGTATTTGTCCACGTCGGACAGCTTGAACCCACAGGGCCAAGTCACCTTCCGCAGCCGTGCCGTGAGGGAGAGGAAACCAAGTCTCGACCTTTGCAGCGGCCGGCGGTGGTCTTCTCGTAGGAGTTGTAGCTTTCCTCGGAGTATGTATAGTCATTCGAGTAGTAATCCTCGTACCCATTGTGTGAATCAGTGGGCGATGTGGCGTTGCGCCTGCCGTGCCGGTTCGGGGTTCCATGCTCCTGGTCGTAGTCGCGGTGGCATCTCGACTCGTGCCGGCGTCGCTCCCGAGCGTGGCGGTCGATGGTATGTCTCGTGTCCCGGCGACGCAGCTTCTCGCGCAGGTCCTCGCCGTCGTCGCAACATGCCCGCTTGCGGCACAGCCTCCGTGTGTTGCCTCTCCTCTTGCCCGATCGGCGGGGAAGGATCAATCCGGTTGGTCTGGGTCGCGGTGGCCTGCATCAGGGCCTGTAGGCGAGCCAGGCCCGACATTTCCGGCAGCATCTTCTCGAGCTCCTCATTCAGGACAATGAGGTTCTCCTTGGGGGTCGTGTAGACCCTTTGCCCGGCGTAGTCGACTGTGAAGTCATCCTCCAGCCTCTGAGGGCGTATGCCTCGGCTGCGCCGAGTGCGATGCCTTCTCCTCTGTCGTGGCGTGCTAGATTCCAAGTAGTACTCGTCCTCCTCTTTCTCGTCGTCCCGGCGCTAGTTGTTATGACACCGGTCGTTTTGGCGCCGAAGCTCTTGGCGCTGTCGTTCCCGATCCACGTTTTTTCCGTCTGCGTTCAGTCTTCTGGGCGGTGGTCTCACCGTCCCGAGCGGGCTCATCCTTTGAGACGGCTGGAGGTGCGCCGGTTGCTGCTGCCGCGTAGACAAAGCGGGCGCTCGGCCCCTGTCCGAGGACTCAGAGGAGGAGGTCCTGTTAGATTGTATCTCTGTAGTATCGGTAGACCCGAGAGTCTCAGACCTGTCCTCGAGGCCCAGTGCCGCTCTCAAGGACGTGAAGGTCCAATCTATGGATCGGATCCTGCAACCTTCAGGTCTTCCACCGTGAGGCTAGGCCTCCAGGCTGGTGACGGTGTGTCGAAAAGGACTCGGCAAGCCCTGGGCTTCTCTAGATTGGATCTGGGAGCCGGTCTATTGCCTGCGGGCGGCGTGGAATCCGCTCTGGAGGGCTTTTTCGTGGTGTCAGAGATGATGCATGGGATCTCTCCAATGACGATGTGACCCTGAGGCGGGGTCACGTGGCCGGCCATCTACTCGTCGGCGGTGGAGTCGGGTCGCAGCTTCCGAAGGGAATTCCCGTTCCCAACGCGGTGAAGACGAGGCAGCTAGCTGGGATCTTGACTGCGGCCATCAAGCTTGCCAATTATCTTCGGCGAAGCCCCTAACTGGCGCGCCAACTGTCGGTACAATAGCACCAGTAGTCCACCACGGGGTAGACTATGGTGGTAGATTGTGTGGAGGAGATCGCCGAGACTGAAGGTAGATGGTGAACGAAGGACACAGGGGTTTATCCAAGTTCGGGCCGCATAGATGTGTAATACCCTACGTCCTGCGTTGGTGGTTGTATTGACTGTTCTGCGAATGGGAATCAGATTGGACTTCTTTGAGAGGGGGTCTGTGCCGCCCTTATATAGGCATGGGGGGCAGGGTTACAGATCAGGTGGGATCTATCCTAGTCGGTTATACAAGGTCTTCCTTTGATTACAAGCAATATCTTTCCTAACCAACTAGTCTTTATCCATGGGAGTATATCTCTTCAGGCGCCGTCTCATTTCTGATCCGTACACTTGTGCTGAGTGCCGCTTGTGTGGGCCCACGCCGCCCTCGTAGATACACCGTGAGGCCCCTCTATGTGGCACCCCGGGGGTATATCCCCCACACAAAATATATTTAATAATGTTGGTTTGACATGCTACTATGCAAGTACTAGGTAGCAAATAATGTCTTAACTTGGTACAAGTATGATATAGTGATAAACACAATTTTTCAATAGGAGTGTACCTTGTTTCGGCGTCCAATAGTCTTCTACTTTCATATGAAATAATATATTCCTTTACTTCGTTTTCTTGAGTCAAAACACCTCCAATGACATCCTTCTCGGGAGCCACATATAATTTGAAAGGAACTCCACTCTTGGGTGCTTGAATAACGGGCGGCGAAGATAAATAATGCTTATTCTCATTGAATGCCTCTGGTTGTTTTGCCTCCCAAGAAAAATCAACATCACTTTTCAACCGAAGTAAAGGAGTAAAAGCATTCACCTTCCCGAACAAGTTACAAATAAACCTCCTCAAGTAATTTACCTTGCCCAAGAACTTTTGCAAATCCTTCTTGCAAACAGGAGCCTTTACATTGTTGATAGCTTCAATCTTTTTAGGATCTATCTCTATGCCTTTCTCATGGACAATAAAACCCAAGATTTTCCAACTGATACACCAAAAGCACATTTGAGTGGATTCATCTTCAATTTATATCGATGCATTCTCTCAAAAGCAAGTCTTAAATCAGCTAAATGAGAATCTACTCCAGCCAATTTGACAACAATATCATCAATATAAACCTCTACTATGATGCCAAGTAAATCATGAAAGATCAAATTCATAGCCCTTTGACAAGTAGCACCCGCATTCTCTAATTCAAAGGTCATGACTACCCACTCAAACAATCCAACAAAACCCGGACATATGAAGGTCATTTTGGATATATCCTCTTCAGCCATAAAAAATGATTGTAACCAGCATTACCATCAAGAAAGCTAAGAATTCTATGTCCGGATGCAGCATTAACAAGAAAATCGGCTATAGGCATGGGATATTCATCTTTAGGAGTAGCTTTATTAAGATCTCTAAAATCAATGCAAACACGAAGCTTTTTTGTTCCTTTTTCTCAACAGGCACAATATTAGAGATCCAATAAACATATCGACAAGGCCTAATAAACTTAGCATCCAACAACCAATTGACTTCCTCTTTCACTCGGTCATAAATGTCAGGATTAAAGTTTCTACGAGGTTGCTTATAAAGTTATAAGGCCTAAAACCAGGTTTAATAGGTAAACGACATTCAACTAAATCTCGACTTAAACCAGGCATCTCAGTGTAACTCCATGCAAAGCAATCAACATACTCCTTTAATAACTTTATTAACTCAGATTTAAAAAAATGATCAAGATTCTTGTTTACAAATGTTGGCCTAGGTACAGTGCCATCACCAATATCTACCTCCTCTAAAGGATCAGCCGATGTAAACCCTTGCCCTAACTTTCTCAAATCATCATAATCTTCGATGGCCTCACATATATCGTTCTTATGCGCCCAATAGTGTTCACACCTCCGCTGCAACCACTCTAGATTGACATCCATCAAATCTCAAGAGATGGTGTAGCCTGATTATCCATCATCTTTAATACAGTAGCAACAAACCACCTTTAGTGCTATCAATGATCTCACAACCAGATAAATCTAAACCAGTCAAGCACTTAAGATTTTCATGATCATGCACAAAAATACTATTAGCAACTGCAACATAAGCCGTCGTATCACTATGCACAACCTCTACTTCGTTGCCTACCCATTGAATTAAGCATTGATGCAAAGTAGAAGGAACACACTAATTTGCATGAATCCACTCATAGCCAAGGATTAAGCTGAAATTACCTTGGGCCTCGGCGATGAAGAAAGCAGTAGCCAACGTCTTGCTCCCAACGGTGAGCTCCATAGAGACGACACCTTTAGCTCCCACAGGCTTGCCTCCTCCCACACTGCTGACGGTCATGTTGGTCTTGATCAACTCCTCATCTGAACCTCCCAGCTTCTTGAATAGAGAATACGGCACCAAGTTGACAATCGCTCCTCCATCCACCAACATGCGAGATATAGGCTTCCCATTAATATGGCCCTTCATGTACAAAGCCTTCAGATGATTTTCAGTAGCTTTAGGCTTTTGGAAGATAGCCTCCTTTGGCCCAAAGTTGAGATGCACAACATCCTCTAGGTCATCAGTCTGACCGTCGACGGCCTGACCGTCTGCTCCACCAGTCCGACTGGTGCTACTTGGGAGCTGGTCTTGATCCTCCACTCTTTGCCTTGCGGTACCATGGGCCTGTACTGGTTGAAGGTCTCGTCCCTCTGCTTCTCCAGCTCCTTCTCCTTATTTTCTTTGAACCTTAGGCGTTGAAGCTTCCTGCTTTGTGTGCAAGTCAAACCGAGAGGACACCACCTTGGTAAAAAGTATTTGGAGTTAGAACCACTTCCACTGGCCTCATGGTCATTAGCAGCAGCAGATGCCCCCAGAATTGGTGTCACAACCTTATTGTTTGTAACAATCAGTCTTTTTCCACTGCTTTCAATAGGGACATCCATCGACCCAATTTGAATAATATCCTGACTTGTAGTCCTTTCTGAGTCGATATCCATCGTCTGCACCTCCTCCTTCTGCTTTGGCTTGTAAACTTGCTTTACTAGAGTCGGCACAACTTTCCTAGGAGCACCGGTCTGACCGGTTGGGTCTGGTGACCTTGACCAGAATGGCGAGGTGCCACGTTCTTGGAAAAGCCTGGAAATCTTGTCCATAGCTGATCTTGGTCCTCCCCATCTAGGATGAAAAGCTTATTGAAATGGCACCCACATAACTCCATTGTCATCATAAATTGGGCGAAGTGGATTTGAACTTGACGACGCCCAAGATGGAGTAAAGTGCTGCCTTTGCTGAGATGATTCACCCTTGAACCTTGTAGCAGCCCTTGGAGGTGAAGACGACACTCCTTGATGTGTAGGTGACCTCATCCTTTTTTAATGACCGATCACTTGTAACGGCCTTTTGCTTGGAATACTTATCAAATAGCATATCGAAAGTGACCTTTGGCTTAGGACCACTCCCCTGATTTTTTTGCTACATTAGGTTTCTAGTTACCAATCTCCAGACGGCTTGGCTTGATCATCCTCGGACACCTCTGGGGCGCACCGGTCTGACCGGTCTGGCCTGATCAGGCTCAGACGGTTGTTGATCATTGGGTGTGGACGACCCTTGCCCCCCATGTCCAGAGGCTCTAACAGTAACCTTGAAAGTTTCTTTGCCATCAGAAGTCTTCTCATATGCAACTTCTCGGACTAGCTCTTTTCCTCTCAAATCGGGCTTAGCTTCCCCGACCACCACATTTTTACCTTTAGTTGCTTCAGCTTGATGTGGCCGAACCAATACCTTGGGCTATTGTAATTCCAGGGTGTTGATAGGAAAAGGTGTCTTATCCACTTGCATCTCATGAAATGTGAAACGACCTTCATTTATGGCCAATTGAACCTGTCGACGAAACACATTGCAATCATTAGTGGCATGAGAATAATAATTATGAAACTTGCAATATGCACGCCTTTTCAATTCATCAAGTGGAGGCAAAGTATGAGTCAATTTAATGTTTCTAGATTTAAGTAATTCATCAAAGATACGATGACACTTAGAAACATCAAAAGTAAATTTTACTCCTTCTTGCCGACCTTTAATAGCCGGCTTAAGAGATGAGCAAGAATAAGATTTTTCCTTATCACCATCGCTCGAGCTATCAGAATCATATTCAATATGATGCACATTTGAACGACGTGATTTAAAATTATCTTTTTCTTTTGTAACATCCTGCAATTTTATTACGGAATGTTTAGTATGAAAATGAGGATTTAAAAAATTTTGGTGGATTGTTGAGTGCTTGCTAATTTTGAAATAAGGATGTCTTCACTTTCTCCCCTAAAATCCTAGATTTAATTTTTGAGCTAATTAAAAATTCTAGGAAATATAAAAATGCTGGTGTGAGAACTTTGGAGTTATTTGGCTTTTATTTGGATTTATTTGAGTGAGATTCAAATTTGAATCAATTTAGATTTAAGGAAAAGGATAATAGGAAAAAGGGGAAAAGATTTCTTAACTGGATAGGCCTCAAGTCCACAGCCGAAGTCCACCGGAGGCCCTCCATTTCTTCTCCCGAGCTCAGTTTCCACCCCTGCACTCCCCCGGCCCAGCGAAACCGCGGCCCAGCTAAGCCCGCGCGCCCCCCTTTCTCCTTGCTCTTACCGACAGAGGGGACCCATGCGTCAGACGCCACGTCGACGTCGTCTTCCCTCTCTCTCCTTTTCGCTTTTGCGCCGCCGCGCCCAATCCCGCACCCGCCAGCTCGGCGAGCTCGCCGTACGCGTGGTGGCGAAGCCCTGGATGCGCGCCACCTCGACCGCGCCCCATCCAACCGTCCACACCTCTCCGCGCCGCCTATAAGAGCACCACAGCGGCCGCACCCCCTTGACCTAATCCGCCCTTGGGGTTTTCCCCCTTTCCACCGCCGCCTGAGAAGAAGAAGAAGGGCAGGAGGAGAAGGAGGCGGGGAGGCCGTCCGTGGGATCGCCGTCGCCGCCGTTAAGCCGGAGGCTGCCCGCGGAGCACCTGTTCGCCACGAAGCCGAGGACCACGCCGCCTGCTCTGCTTCCTGTGCTCCATCCCTTGCCGCCGCCGTTCCGCTCCGTCTCTCTTCACCGCCGCTCTGCACGTCAACATGGGGTCACTCAGGTGAGCCCTCGCCTCTCTCGCTCAAGTGTGGAACCGGCCATCGCGTCGAGGGAGGGAAGGCCCCGCCTTGAGACCCTGTGCTCACCCTGCACACGCCGTGCTACCGCCGCAGACCGCCGTCACTTGTGTCGTCGGCCATCGAGCCATGCCTTACGCCTGCAGGTGCCGCTGCTGTCGACAACGCGCACGCGCTCACGCTTTGCCCTAGTCCTTTTTCCCTGTTTGCACGCCGGAGACCTCAAGGCCCTGCTCGCCGCGCCGCCGTGGCCTTCGCCGCGCGGGATGCCGTCGTGCACGCGCGAGTAAAGGGGCAAAGGTCGCGCCTTTTTAGGCTTCTCCGTGCACGCCTCGCCGCCGACACAACCGCGCACCCACGTGCGCCGTTGCCTTGCTGCGGGAGCCAGTCCTTCGCTGTCGCCGCACCGGCCAGAGCCCCAGTCTTTGGGCTTGTTTAGCCTCAATAGATGCATGCACGCACGCTCCTGGCATTTTGGCACGCCCACGCGCCGTCGCCGGTGATCGACGCGCTGCGCCGCCGCACCCACCTCAGCGCCGTCGCCGTCGAGCTCCGCTCCGGCCAAAGGTGCCCCCTTTCTTGGTCCTGCCGTGTGCGCCATCGTCTCCCGAGTCGAGCCATGGCACTTGTTGACCAACCGCCGCCCTACCTCACCGCCGGCGAGCCTTGCCGCGCCGGAGCTCCTTTGGGGCATTTCCTCGAACACCTGCGAGCGCCGGCCAAAACCCTGGGGTTTTTGCCACGCACGCACGCGCACACGCACACGACGCCGTAGAAGATCCGTGAGGATCTTGTGCGGTCGGTCACTCACGGCCGTCCCACACGCCGGCCCGCACCGCGCCGTGTCGCAGCAGCGCTTGGGCGGGATCCCGTGTACCCCGTCGCGTGGGCCGCCGCGTCGGCTGCCACGCAGGCAAGCGCTGGCATAAAGCCGCGCAGTAGGCTGCCGCGTCAGCACGTAGAGCTGGCCTACAGCTGGCTATAAGCTCTCTTAGAGGCAGCTGGAGATAGTTAATAGCTAACCTAAAGTCTGTAATATTGGATATGCGTATTTTATTTTCAGAAATGTATTTTCCTTTAGAAAATTCATAATAAATCCGTTTTAACTCCGAAAAATACAAAACTTTTTCCAAAAATCTTCTAAAATCTCAAACTCCACGCTAGGCTAGAGTTTGCCTCCTTTTTGGGTCTTATTTGGTTTTCCTCTTGGAGTTAATTGCTTAGCAGCCGTGTTTATTTATTTATTTACGATTCTAGGGGCCGCCGGAGCCGGAGAGCTGAACCAGGACTACGACGACGACCTCGGCTACGACGACTACCCGCTCCCAGGTTCACGCCCGACCTACTTTGAATGCCCATTAGGCATTGCTTTAGAACTGCTAGCGCTTTACTTATGCATGATGATGGATATGATGAAACCTTACACTGCCCCTTTTAAATACCTTGTCCTTGATTGACCTACTACTACTATATTTATGCGTGATTATACGCTGAGCTTCGCTGTGCATGTGTTGGGATTGTTGTGGTAGTATTCTTGGCGTGTGTGGGGAAAAACTGGCAGGAGAAGGTGTTTTTGGGTGACTTGGCGGGGGTGAGCTCAAGAGAACCCGATCCGGGATCGGGGGCCAGGGTTCGTCTTCTCGGGCGATTCCCATTTTTGTACCTATGGCGGGTACACGTTTTTAGGAGCACAGGTGTTGGGGTTTTTGTGGTGACTTGGAGGATAGGAGCTCGCCCCGGTCTGAAACCGAGTGGGTCGCTTTATTACACGGGACTTTCGTACACACCACCTCGCCGAGAGTGGGGATAGGGCCGTTTCGACCCTAGCAAGTGCGATACCATACCTGCTAGCAGGATAGAGGGTATCAGTGTGAGGGTTTAGGGTGAAGTCCCTTCCCTTTTGAGCGCTCCCCGTGTGGCCACACGGGGGCATGTTCATAGTTCTGGAGTGGTCCTTTGCGAGGGACCGCATCGAGACCCGGATGCAGGAAGGAATCGTAACTCCTAGGTGTTCATTCGGTTGGGCAGGCTCAGACGGCCGTACACTATCCGTGTGCTATTCCGAGTTGGGTACTGGTGTACACACTCTGCAGAGTTTAGATCTATACGTATAGCCGCGTCCTCGGTTATGGACATGCCCGTTGTTTACTCCGACTCTTACGTTTTGGGATTTCTACCTTCCCCCTTATAGGATGAGAGTGTATGGTGAGCCGTGATTGTACTCGGGGAGAGGGGAGTTGCTCCCTCTGCCTCGCGGATCCGGGTGCAATCATTGAGGTGCGAGGAGTGGGAGTTCTCGCACCGACCCTAGTTGGAGATAGGTTCTGGTGACGGTGATCTGGGTGACCAGGTGTAACCGTTTGTGGTTGAGAGATGTGGGGATTGATGGGAATTTTGAGATGTCATTCCACTTATGTTGTTGCTGCTGCTGCTTAGGAAGACCCAGCCTCAACCTTGTTCCTTTCTTTACCATTAGAATTAGGCCACTTAAAGCTTGCATACGGTTGGTGACGTGGACCTATCCCAATCCTTGGGGATAGCCCCTGAGCTTGCAGGGTACGAGTCAGACTTCGACAACAATGCCGATGGATGGTACGACTGAGGGGCGCATCGCTTCGCTCAAGGATGCCTGTGGGAGAGAAGAATAAAGATGGAGACACCTTCTGGAAGCTAGCTACCGCTGCGTAGGCTCTTATTCATGTTAATCCGCCAAGAGGCGTGTAATGATGTACTCCTTTATTCAGGACATGTAATAATATTATTACTCTGATGCTTTATTTCGTTGTATGGTTGTGATATTTATCTGTGATGGATGTCTGTGCGTGATAGCGTCTGATCCAGGGACTATCACGAGTTCAGAATGACAGGTTTTCCTCTTTTGAAAACCCGGGTCGTTACATCTTTATTCAATCAGTTTTCAACAATTAAAGCTCTTACTTGAACTTGTGCAACCGAAAGAAAAATTGTACCCTCTATTCTATCTCTAATAGCAGATCTTAAACCCTTTAGGCAAATATCAGCAAGATCCATATCAATAATTGACAAATTAAAGCAACGGTTTTTAGTTTCTTTAAACCTTTTGATGTAAGAAGAGACATTTTCATCTCTTCTTTGCCTAACCGATGTTAAATCTGTCAATTTTAATTGCAAGCTCCCACTATAAAAGTGATCATGAAATTTACGCTCTAACATATCCCAAGATATAATAGAACCAGGAGCAAGCGATGAAAACCAAGAAAAAGCGGTGCCAGTCAAAGATAAAGAAAACAAATGCACTTTTAAAGCATTATAAGCACCTGCTTTGCCTAGTTGAGTTGTATATTGACTAATGTGTTCCCATGTGGTTCGGTCATCATCACCACTAAACTTAATCAAATCAGGCATACGCCAACCACGTGGGAGAGAGAAATTGTCAAACTCAGGATCATATAGTTTTTGATATAAATTTGTATTACCAATATTAACACCAAGTTTAGTTTTTACCACATCAGGCAAATCTTCCATAAATTTACTAAATTCCGCCCAATTAGGATTATTTGGCTGTTGTTGAGCTGGATTCACCAAATTCATCTTATTTAAATAGGGAGCCATCTTAGCATGAGCAAGCCTATAACTTTCTTTCACATCATCAGGAATTATATTCTTTTGAGATAGTGTATTAACAATTGTACTATAATACGATCCAGGATTACCAATTGTATTAGGAAAAGTTGGTACCACCTGATTTGGCATGACAAAAATTGGCTCAGGTTGTTCAGGCACTAGATCCAATGCACTGGTCTGACCGGTCTGACCGGTACCCTGCATCGGTCCAACCGATGTGGCCATATTTGGCCTGAATGGTTGGAACGGCAGGTTTTGACCAATGGGATCGTGTGGCATGCCATACTGATAGTTCGTGTTTTTAGTAACAGGCAAAGGTGCTAAGCTAGGATGGATTCCCTTACTAATATTAATTTTAGGACCACTACTATTAGTTTCATTATTATTAAAACCAGCAATGCTCCTATCTTTTTCAAGATCTTCCAAACGTTCTAAACGAGCAATATATGAGGCAAGAAATCCATCGTTATCCATAGTAGACATCTGAGGAGATGAAGTATGAGGGGGTTTGCTTACAGTGGTAACTACCTCAATCGTGTTGTCATTTAGCTTGATCATCGGCAGCTCGAACTCTTTCAATCTTGCAACCTTGCCGTGACGATCCTTCTTAATGCCAGCTAGAAATTGTACCTTCATGTTCTCTTGAAGCGCTTGGTACTTCTGTTGTTCCTCCGGAGAGAGATCTTTCATTGACGCGGTGACGATGTTGTTCATGTCGAGGTCGCAACGAGATCCCATCTGGCTAGGTTAGATTGAACATTCTTTGAAACCAGATCTATCTGTCCCTAGTGAAATCACCAAAAGTATGTTGACACTTTTCTAGTCAACACACACGAGTGCTAGTTCGCACAGCAGTCGAAAACCTGAACTCGCCGAAGCCTCTGTCCTAACCGGTCTGACCGGTGCGCGTATGGACACCAGGAAAAACCTACGAGCACCGCCTCGGGAGGGACACCGTCAGAGGTGATGTGCCTAGGGTTGCTCTGAAGTCGGCATGCCACTCAGAGCATCCTTGAACGTCGTCGAGACAAACAAGGAAAGCACAAGGGTTGGAAATGCTAGGGTTTGAGAGTAAAAGTTGTAAAATGTAATGATCGATTGGGTGATAGGTCCTCAACTCGCTGTGGCCCTTTATATTTATAGGGTGGGGAGGTCTTGCCCCGCAAGGAAACCCTTTACAACTCGAAAACAACCAGGACTCCTTGATTCGACTCGGACTTGGAGTCCACTGGTCAGACCGGTCAGGCCCACCGGTCAGACCGGTGTGGCCATTGCCGGATCGGCTACAAGATCGGTCAGACCGCCCGGGGACACCGTGAAAGGACCTTGATGTCGCCTAGAGGGGGGTGAATAGGCGAGTCGACCAAATAAAACTTCCCCCCCGAAAACTTGAGCTCCCTGGCACAGGCGGTCAGACCGCCTTCACAGGGCGGTTAGACCGCCCTGCTGGTTTCTGCTGGGGAGGGCGGTTAGACCGCCTCCACGCATAAAGCCAGCAAAGGGTGGCTCAAGCTCCTCTTGACTTCTAGCACGAACCAAACTTGGTGAGTGGCCTTGGTAGATGGTCGCAAGCAGGGTAATGATCCCTGCACTCAAAGACAAGCACACCCAAGTAGATCGAAGCAGAAGCAAATAGAAATATGCTAGAAAACCACAAGTGAAGCAAACCACAATGGAGACACAAAGATTTGTTTCCCGAAGTTCACGTCCACCAAGGAAGCTACGTCTGCGTTGAAGAGCTTGTAAGGGATTCGAGTTCTCAACTAACTCTTCCCACAACAAGCCGAGTCTCTTTCAACCACTTTCCTCGATTCCACTAAGGCGATCTTTTCCACGAAGAGGCAAGATCACAGCCCTCACAAACTTGCCGCTGCTCACCACAACTTGGGAGCTAGCCGGCGACGCCTAGCTGTCTAGGAGGCAAACCTCCAAGAGTAACAAATGCTTCAAGGCTTGTAGACGCGAATCACAAGTGCTCAAGCTATGGAATGGCTCTTCTCAGCTCACAAAGCTCACACAAACTCACTCTCTCAACCCAACACAAGAATGGAGCTTGAATCTCACAAATCTCACAAAGAGAAGGTTGGGGAGAGGTTCTATGGCTTTGGCTCAGTAAAAACAGCAGGGAAAGCACTCTAGCAACCCTAGAATCAGCAGCTCCAATAAGTGGAGCTTGTGGGGTACTTATACCCCACTCAAGGAAAACTAGCCGTTAGAAAAGTGGCCAGGGCGGTTAGACCGCCTGGTCAAGACGGTTAGACCGCCCCCCCTCCGGCCAGTTTGAAAAACTAGCCGTTGGCTGCCTGGGGGCGGTCAAACCGCCCCCAGAGGCGGTTAGACCACCCTAGGCAGAGAGACCCCCAAAACCCTTTTCTCTTCTCACCAACACTTCACCGACATGATGAAGTGGCTAAGGTTGGGTTAGAGGTTTGTTAGATCACTCAGGGACTCTCTCAAGGCTATTTCTCACATAGGTCAACTAATGAGCACTTTTGATACTTGTCATAAAGCTAATGTTGCATCCCTCTTGATAGTACAGCATTCCTATACTCAAGAATAAAAGTACATACCTAGTCAACCTCTTGAGCTTATATATCTTTCATCTTGCCATACTTGTACAACTTCAACTTGAGGGCTTCCAACAATTGCTATCTTCATGAGCACATCCATACTTGAGCTAGCAACTTAAGATCATTCCATATAGCATAGGAATGCACACTTAGATCCTTAAGTTACTCCATATTGCCAACCATAGCATGTAGATGAGTTGCATTGCTTCTCTCGGTCAAGGCTTGGATATGATACTTGGAGACCCCACGTATACTAGAACTTCACCTTAGCAAAACACGAAATGGCGGCCTAGCTAGGACCCCAAAGATTGCTTAGTCCCTCACCCTAGTCATCTCAATTGATCTCTTCATCACTTACCCAAACCACATTGAGTTCAACTTTGCTTCATCCATATTTGATCTTCATTTGAAATACCGCTTCAAATGCTTGTTCTTGATTGACAATGAATATGCAAGCTTCCAACTTAGGATCATCAAATATACACTCATCCTTGTATCCTTTTGCAATCACCACATGAAGCCTTGCATTTATTATTTAGTAGAGAACACCATTTCTCTTTTTGTGACCCATTTGATTTTAATCAAGCTACCACAATCATTGGAGACTCGGAATTGGTCTTTGCAAAATATCCCCAATATTTTATCTTCATTTGATCACTTGACATTTATCATTTCTTATCAAGGGACCACACACTTGCTTGTCTTCATCATGTGAGTCATACAATATTCATTCTCAAATATATAGCAATATTAGCTCATGAATAAAAACTTGCTCACATTCTTAAACAAACAAGTTAGTTCTTTAATCGCTTTGTCATTCAATTCACCAAAATCCACTTAGGGGCCTAGATGCACTTTCACACCGGTCTGACCGATGACGTCCAGCTTAATCGGCCTTGTGCCAATTTTGGGTGCGAACAGGAAGAGATTAGATTCCATCTTTTACTGGAGCGGAAAGAAAACGACCAAATGGGAAGTTGCCTGGTATTCTCCTTACCAAATGGATAAACAAATATAAAGAGTTGGTCATATTTTTTTCATCAATTTAAATATCAAATAAAGATTGAAAGAAACTAAAGAAAAGGAAAAAATACCATTGAGAATTAAGAAAACTTCCGATGTACAAAAAACCACTCAAGTGGTGGTATAAATAAAATTTCACATACAACTCTACTTTTTTTGCAAAACACAGTACAAACACAAATGTACGTGCATGTACACTCGGCCCTACAAACTGAAGGCATCTAGGCTCCTAATTCGTGTTTTGGTAATTAATGACAATCTTGGTTGGACTAACAATTTCATTGAGACTATGAGTATAGGTTAGTCCCAGAGTTGAATTGAGCTTCATGGTGACTTTGATGTTGGCTTGGATGTATTCTACCATGGGGAGCTCAAGGCAAAGGTATAACATAGGATTTTCCATTTAACCGGTCATGAGGTGATTAGAGGATGTAAAATAACCAGGTTAATAGGCTAGATAGCTGTACTATCAAGAGGGATCAACTTCGTTGGCTTGACATCTCTGTAGTGCCTCTTTGATCATGTCTTGCATGCTTGCATTTAGATGCGTGGCGTTTCAAAAAGTTGAAAGAAGCTTTGTTGAAAATCTTGAAGAAAATTAGTTTTCTGTTGTTGGGACGAACAGTCCGTGCCCCTGTGACGGACAGTCTATGTGCTCGAGTTTTTGTTAAAAATTTGTGGGGCATTTTGTTAGTTTTAATCAAAAAATGATTTAAAGTATAGACATTCTGTGGTGCTTATACAGCCTGTTTGTATTTCGCTTCGAGTTGGACAGAAACCTCTGTGGGTCGGACAGGCTGGACGGACGGTCCGTCCTCGCCTGACGGACAGTCCGTGCTGATGAGACAGATAGTCCGTCAGGCCTAATGGCCAGTTCTAAACTTCTGACACGCTGCTGACTTTGGTTTTTACCATTGGAATTCAAACTCGGACAGTCCATGGTGAGGTCACAGACAGTCCGTGAGGTGCGTGTTTTGAACCGTTTTGAACATAACGACTAGGTCTATGGGAAGGGAGTATTTATACTCCATGCCCGGGGTGGGAGACTCTCTCTTGGCACTTTGAAAGGTTCATTTGACATTCTTGAGCTCTCCCTCTCCTCTCTCACTCACTTTTCTTTGAGGTTGCATTCTTTGTGAGATTGAGAGCATCTAGTGCATTGCATCAAGGTGTTGATCTTTGTGACACTAGGGAAACATCAAGCGAGCAAGGTTGATTTGTTACTCTTGGAGGTTGTTGCCTCCTAGACGGCTTGGAGCTCGTGATTCCATTGAGCACTTCAAGAAGATTGTGAAGTTGCCTTGGAAGATTGGTGTGAGAGGTCTTGTGCTCACCTCGCCGGAGCGGTGAAGAGCAACTCTAGTGGAATCGAGGTGTGGTGTGGTTCTTTGGTTCTAACCGGCTCAAGATCAAGCGGTGCCTTGATAGAGGAGTGGTTGAACATTGAATCCACCTCAACATGGATTAGGGTGACCAGCAAGTCATCGACACCACGGAATAAAAATTTGTCTCTTGTGCTTGGTTACTTTGCTCAATTTACATTCGAGCAATTTACTTTGATCACTTTACTTTCTAGAGATTGAATTGTATCTTGTCATCCTAGGTTGCAAACCCTCAACATCAGCCTAGTGTAGCTAGAAATTTAATCCTCTTTGTGGTTCTAATTAATTTTTTCTAGTGTTGTGCTTTTAGTTTTAAAACCGCTTATTCACCTCCCTCTAGTTGGTATCCTTGATCCTACACGAACACACACACACACACACAACCCTAACCTACAAACACCTCCAAAAGACTGAGCCAACAAATTATTGAGATTGACGAAGTCACCATTGACGCATCGCTATTGATGAGCATGTCCCTGTCGGGCATACATCCTGAATACCTGCGACGAAGGAAGAAGGCGGACTCCTGTCAGAATTCCCCTGTATTCCTACTAGGACTCATAGAATCCAACTAGGACTCTTACCTTGTAACCGACAAGTAACCTGCCCCCTGGACTATATAAAGGAGGGGCGGGTAACTAGATCGGCAGGATCATGAGGCTACTCATGCCTCAACACCCAAGCACACGGTGCAATATATAAACACCCCAAACAGGACGTAGGATATTACACTACTCTAGCGGATCGAACCTATATAAATCTTGTGTCTTGTGTCCTCGCACATACCTTCAAGTTTCAGGTCTGGTGATCATCCAATATCTAGTCTCTGATGGGTACCCCCTAAGGAGGTTGCCGGATATACAACTCTGATATTGGATTGATTGTCGAATCATTCTGAGGCTCGGGGGCTACTAAGCTACACCCATCAACTACTTTTTTTGAAGACGGAAGATGCAGATTCAAGATTGACCCTCATACTGATTCTTCGATTCAACCTAAGGCTTGAGAGCTACCCCATATAGAGTGCGATTTTGCAATCGCACTAACATATAAATCCTCCACAGAGAAGGATCTCGACTTCAAGATAGATGAGCTGGAGCATATTCCAGTCTCATGGCAGTTTGAGTACCATTGAAGACTTCCATTAGCCAGCATTACTCAAGACAATCAAGAACTACTCGGAGAAGCTTCAAAACTACTCGAACTTGCTGCTCTCGACTACAAAGTGCTCAAGGCTTTGTCGGGCATACACCTGGGTACCTGTAAGGAAGGAAGAAGGCAGACTCCTACTAGAATTCTCATGTATTCCTACTAGGACTCATATCATGTAATCCTACTAGGAATCCTACCTTGTAACCAACTAGTAAGTCGTCCCCTGGACTATATAAAGTAGGGTCGGGTACCTAGATCGGTAGGCAACCCCTCAGAGTACAATACCTCAGCGTAGGGTGCAATATACACACCAAACATGACGTAGGGTATTACGTTTCTCTGGCGGCCCGAACTTGTATAAATCTGTGTCTTGTGTCCTCACGCATACCTTCGAGTTCCAGATTTGGTGATCGTCCACTATCTACTCCTTCTGACAGGTACCCCCTCAGGAGGTTGCCGGATATACAACTCCGACAGTCGTCTACCACTAAAAAGAATACCTCCAGTTAAATCTTGGAATAAATTTAGAAAAATACGAGTTTGACCACTAGGAACCTTATTACCAACTGAGCTACACTGTTCACACATACATCTTTATGTTTTTTACTATTATAAAAGCTTGTCTCTTTCCGTTTACTGCCGTAGTTCTACAATTTATATTTCAAACACAAAAGAAAAAATAATTGTCCAATTTTTTAAGACGTGCATAGCACATTTTTTATTAAGAAGGAAAGGAGTTCATGTATACAAGAGTTTCAACAAGCTAAGCACCGCCCGGCTCAAAAAACGAGCCACCAAGAAAGAACAACCAAAGCAAAACAAACCCTAAACCTGCCAATGCCGTTCTGATTATCGTATCGTTGCTCATGCCAATTGTCCAACATACACGCCACAATTGATCTTCGTTTATTTTCTGATTATCGTATTGTTGCTCATGCCAATGCCGTTCATTGAATAATTCTGTTTAAACTTGTACAAGCATATATGCTGGACAAACCCACCATACTTTTGCTGATAATTAATTGATAATTTAAAGATTTTTATTTTGATCTCCAGAAAGTTTTTTTGTTTGAAATTAAATTGTGCTCTTCTTTGTTGACCAATGACCATCCTCTTTGACCTACACAGGTGATTTTATATATCCGCATAGACAATTTCGCAGGTTCCGGATATGGGAACCCGTGGTACATATGTATTGATGCCCCATTCCTAAAACAGGCGGTCTTTTTATACTTAATCTGCACAATACATCTAGAAGGTTAATTGTTTGACTATACTTGTGTAAGTAGTAATACAGTTGCTTGATTCGCCGATACAAGGGTTTAGTCATTTAGAGCAACTGTGTTATGTCGTTTTCGAGAGGGAGCCCTTAATTCAGAACGATGTGACTGATGAAGCGATGGCAGAAGAATGAAGGCCCAAGCAACTAACCGGCCAAAAAGCCCAAGTGTGTGCACTTTCTTTGGCACTGTTTGCTAACAAATTGAGCCGATCATGAGTCACTAATAAGCGAGCCCTAAATTAAACTGCCAGAAGAGTATGGATCAAAGCGACGTCGAATCGCTAGCTAAATTAACAATGCGTCGGCGTGTGGTACTCATTTTGCTACATATCCAAGTACTCACCCAATGGGGATCAAACAGATCTTCCCACCCGGCTTAACGCGCCACTCCTCCCTGCTGCCTCTATATTTTTGGGCAGCAGCAGCCTCCATCATCCACCGGTCGGAGGAGTTGGGTGGTGGTGTGGTCCAAAGCCAAGGCGCGCGCGCGCGGCAGAGCAGAGGCCACCACAGCCAGGTCCCCCCAGAAGAGGTGGCGACATGCATGGTTTGGGTTAAGCCTAGGAGCCATGGGTAGCCCGCCCTTTGGCCGCCGTTCTCGTGTAAGCGCATGCGCCATGCATGCACACCACAGCGCCCGCCGTGTGTATATTTGTGGCGTGGGGGGGGCGCAGCATTGCCATTGGAGCGCACCCATTTCGGCACGGGCCTCCCAGTTTAGGGTAAAACCCGGCCAGAGAGTGGGTAACTGCGCAGCTCCCCTCCAAAGTTACCCACCTTTAAAGCAGAGACGAGAGAGAGAGAGATGGATCCATGGACGATGGCGACGCGTGAAAAACATGCGAGGGAGGAAGAGACCGGCCGGCTGCGTGCTACAGTGTAGCGGCACAGTGACCCTCCCCTCTTTCCCGGTCTCCACTAATATTCCGCACCCCCGTCGTCCTCTCCTCCCCCACGCCGGCCGGCTCAGCTCATTATATCAGCGCGCACAATGCAAGCTGCTTAGCTACCCCTTGTTTGTGGCATCGTGATCAGCAGGCGGCAGCAGAACTGAGAGAGCTAGCGGCTGTGCGAGGGAGAGTGAGAGAGAGAGAGAGAGAGCAAAGCTCGGAGAGAGGGTGAGGAGGAGGAAGGGGATCGTCATCGTCATGGGGAGGGGACGGGTTGAGCTGAAGCGGATCGAGAACAAGATCAACCGCCAGGTGACCTTCTCCAAGCGCCGCAACGGCCTGCTCAAGAAGGCGTACGAGCTCTCCGTGCTCTGCGACGCCGAGGTCGCGCTCATCATCTTCTCCAGCCGCGGCAAGCTCTACGAGTTCGGCAGCGCCGGGTATAGTAGGCGACCGATCGATCGATCTATTGATCAAACACACACGCACGCACAGCCTTGCAGATCTGCCGCTTTTACCCTTTTTCTTTCCTTCGCCGAGAAAAGATCTGGTGATGCTTTGCTTCCGTGTGTTGTTGCTCGGTTTCGTTTTCCTTTTATTCGCTGCTGCTGGTGGTTTTGCTTTGCCTTTTTATCATATCCTCTCTGTGATTTCTTGGGCTTTTGCAGCGAGTAGCCGCCCGGGCTCTACTCCTGTAGTTCCTGGCCTTGGTGAGGCATGCTATTTTATTCCTGCGTGTGTATCCGTGCGGTAGGGGCATGGCGGTGTTCATATAACCCGGGTGCTGGATCCCTAACTGGCATGAGACATCCTTTCGGCAGATCTACGAGCCCTATACCCTTTGCCTCTTTCTTCCACCTTCTCCGGGTCCGGGCACTTGAAGTAGTCGCCCACGCACGCACCCAGATTTCCTCCATCTTCTCCGGGTACTTGGGGTGGCCATCTTTCGTGTGCTGGGGGCGTGCGTGTGTCAGAGACGGTTGGATTGCTCAGCTAACAGAAGGGGATCGTTGGGAGGAGAAGGGGGTAGAGAGAGTTAACACGATGAGCTAGTCTGCGAGGGGAAAGGGAGGTATGTTCTTTCCCTTTCGATCGATCCAGCTCCTCCTTATGAAAATCCTGCTGCCGACGCACTTGTCTTGGCACTTTGTTTTGTTCTGGCCACCTTCTCGAAGCAAAACTCTTCATATTGTTGCCTGATCTATCGCGTGCTGAACTGCTTCTTGCTCCTGCTTGCCAGTCTGCTCGGCAATGAAAAATTGAGGTACATCTTAATTAGTATCTTAATACGTTTGCTTCTTGCAACAAGATTTGGATCTATTTGATTTTCCGGAGCTCAAGACATGATGACAATATTTCTGTTTTGCCTCTTCTCGTTTTCACCCTCCTCCCTTGTTTATTAATGTTCTTCGTCCTGTTACTTTCATTTACTACTAGATTGTTTTCGGTGTCTAAGATATAGATACTTTTGGTTTCCTGTTAAGGTATTTTGATCCGAAGATAAGTGGAAGAATATTGATTTGTTTTTGTTCCTTTTCTTGCTCTCATTTTATGGCTATATATGCATCAGTACTGAGTCATGGATCGCACTTTACACTTTATTGATCTTGGATATTTGCTTGCACTTCGATCATCATTTATTTCCCACTTCTTGTTTGTCAGTTTAAACCAATTTCATGGTTTCATGTATTTTGCAGTTTATTGACCATGGTGCTTGAATATCCTTTCTGTTCCTACTTCTGCTTGCGACAAATTAGATCTAAACTAATGCTTCAGTTAAAACGAAGTTATATATCTTCTCAATTAAATCTAATTTAGGAGAGAAACCTCTCCCTCATGTAGTGGATCCATCCTTATCTTTGTACAAAAATAAAAGTTCACTGCACGCATATGTTCAATATTTTTCTTAACCACTGGTGTTCGATCTGTTGTTATGAAACTGTTGATTTTCTCTTAGAATGATAATATCGAAAGTTCCAATTATATGCTTCAGGTTGTGTACGTTGCTCATATTTCTAACATAAACTAACTAATGAATCTGATAAATATTGAGTCATATATATATGGGAGAGGTGTCTTACATTATGTGTCTTGGTGTGATGTATGTTCGATCTAGTTTACGAACTAAAGTGTGAGCATTTTGTTTGCTTTGTAGTAGGAAAGTCAGGTTAGCTTGAGTTTAAATCCTTGCCAAATAAAGTGCTAAACTTGTTAGTTGTTAACCACCAACGTAGAAATAGTCTAAGTTCTCAAATTCCATAGAATCATCAGTTCATGGCAGCGTTCTCCTTATTCTCACTATGTTTAAAAAATGAGCTGCATACGGAATGTGAAAATCTCTATGACTATATCTTCTTGTGCCTGTCTATGTTTCTACATGCGTGGCTTTTTAGATTTGGGTGCTTTTTCATGTTCATGATAAAACTTGGATTATTGGTAATCAGATAACATTTGCAAGGCAACATATTTTCTTTGCTTAGTCATATCTATAGAATTCAATTTTCAGAGTTGCATATGAATCGCTGGGCAGTATAAGCATAATGATTCTAATATTGTAACCTGAGACATCATAAAAATAGAGAGCTCACTGCACATAAAGGAGTTCTTGAAGATATGTAGGAAGAAATTAAAGCAAGAGACATTTTTTTTATTTTGCACAAAGTATGTTAAACACTGCTTGTTTTGAAGATGGAAGCTACCAAACAATGTTCTAAGAAGGGTTTACTTGCATCCTTCATCTGACAAAAGCACACCCCCCCCCCTCCCACCCTGTTCATGTGATATTATTAGTAAGACTATTAGTACAAGAAGAATATACTGATATTATATTAGTGAACAATAGATATGTATCATGAAGGATAGCCCTTATGTACACAAAACATCTTTCATTACAATCTTTTTGTATGCATTACAGAAATCATTTTCAGCGTTTTTTAGTGCCATCTAATTTGGTTTCTTTACACATAACTTCCTGCGCAGAATAACTAAGACATTAGAAAGGTACCAACATTGCTGTTACAATGCTCAAGATTCTAACGGTGCACTCTCTGAAACTCAGGTACACCGTCAACTGTTGCTTGTACTTTAAAGTTTTGTTTCCTCCAAAAATAAATATGGCTTCTCTTTACTTCGCTTATCTACATATTTGTAATTAATTATCTTTAAATTCTCTGATATATTGAATACGACAATTAACTGGATCTACATTAGTTTCCATACAAATAAAAGGTAAATACTCATATACCATTATCAATCTTATGGTGGAGATAGTAAATCTGACCCTAAAAGTTAAAGTGAATTGTATATAACTAGACATTGTTTTTTGTCTATCAACTATCAACAATGTTTAATTATCTTTTTATTTTTAGAAATTTAGAATTTGTAAACAAAGTAATAATGTCAAAATGAAATGAATATAATATAATGCTTTCATGTTACAACCACATGTAAAGCTAAGAGAGAACTAACTATTACTGTGAGAACTGAATTCATTTTTCAGATTGAGTTATCATGTCTTCTAATTTAAGAATATTTATTCCATGTGCTGTTCTTAATTAGATTCTGAGGTATCATTAAGCTGCGAAGTAATCAAGACCATTAATCAATTTCTGTCTGTTATACTAGTACACGTGCATTCTAGTTAGTTGTTGTTCATTGTAAACAAGCTCCTAATGCAAGCCTAGCCAGACATTATTTTTGAGATTGGGTGAATTTATACACCATATATAGCCCTGTTTTTGCACTGGTATTTGACATTGTAAAATTGCTATTCCTGCTAGTCTAAAACCAGTAGTTGTGTGTAGTAAATAAGTTATTAGCTCCCAGTGAAAGCCAAAAACCTAATTATAGAACACAATTAGTGAAGTTTATGCATGCAAGAGTTGATTCTTTTACATGAAATTGTTAAATGGTCATTATTGCTGTTTTCTAATGCACTAAAACTTGTAGATAAGATCGACCGTCAAATTAAAATGTCATGTAATTGAACTAGTAGTGAGGTTGACTATGCCTTTTTTTGTTTAGAGCTGGTACCAGGAAATGCCAAAACTGAGGGCAAAATTCGAGGCTTTGCAACGCACGCAAAGGTTTGTTTTCGTATTTTTACATGTGGTAATGCATGCAATGCCTCAGCAATGGAATTATCATATTTGTATTCCATTATTTGAACAGGCACTTGCTTGGTGAGGACCTTGGCCCACTGAGCGTGAAAGAACTGCAGCAGCTAGAGAAACAGCTAGAATGTGCTTTGTCCCAGGCGAGACAGAGAAAGGTTCATATATATCTCATTTTCTCGTTATGTTACAGAAAATAGAAACATTTTATTTTGGAGCTAATTGAGGAATATGACTCAGTGTAATAATCATAGGAATCACCTTACTATATATAGTTGCAGCATTAGTAATGACTTAGTCTGTGTAAGATAACACACATATAATAATGCATTTGAACCTTTTTATGGAGTTGAAATAGGTAATTCTAGAAGAGCAGTTCCTTCTTCCATATATTTCAACGAAACTGGACATAGGCCTGATTAAACATTTTAGTCCATTAAAATTGACCTCTTTTTTTTTTGCTTTATATTGTTATTATTACAGGTAATGAAAGCTATAAAGTAGCATGCTGGTATTTATCTGTTCTAAAATCATCAGCATAAGCTTTGATATGAAAAGTATAGTATATAACCTATTTATGCATCCTATCCACAATAAGAGCATGCAATTTATTTTCTTTGCAAATCACTTACATATGACAGGTGACACCACCACACTCTGTAACACAAGCAGTTTGGTTGCATATACATTCCTGTGGAAAATTAGTTCAAAATATGCTGTCACATTTATTTCTTTATTCTTCTACATCCTTTTCCCGTAAAAGGCAGTTAAAATTTTGAAATGACATCATTCACATAGAATGCATGCAAAGAGAAAACTGAAAACTACACTCTCTAGATGAAATCATTGGTGGAACTCGTATCCAACAATGATGCAAGTCATGTGTGTCAATTTCAGTTGACATATATTTGTTGAGTATTTGTTTTATACCTTTTTAATGGCAAAGTAAATAGTCCATGTTCCAAAATATTCCATTCTGAATGCATGGGGCTAATCACCAACCATCGAAACAACAATATGGAAAACTGCTTTTTTGTTAAATGAGTTCATTTTATAAATGGAAATGCACAAATACATACTTCTCTATTCTTGCGGTATGGCTAATTATTACCCCAAATTCTTTTGCCAGACACAACTTATGATGGAGCAAGTGGAGGAGCTTCGCAGGAAGGTATTTTGTATCAGACTTAGCTTATTTGTTAAAAAAAGGGCTTATTTTATACTGTAGTAATTGAAGTAGTTCAGTCGCATGGGCGTGTGGCTCCAGAAACCAGAAGTGCTTATATTCTACTACTGCATGCCTATGACTTGCCAATGGTTGATACTACACTGTAGGGAGCTTGCCTATATATATCGTATGCATACTAGGGTAGATCCTATGTCCTTCATTTGAACAATCATAGTGTATGTGCTATAGATTGATATATATGCATAGTTGGCTTCCATGGACTTTCTTGTACAAGAGATTCAACTGTTCATCCTAATGTCTACTCCAAGAGAGTAATTCACAACATTTTTCTGATGGACTGCGCAGGAGCGTCACCTGGGAGAAATGAACAGGCAACTCAAGCACAAGGTCCTTATCTGTTTCCTAGCTAGTAAAACACTTGTACTTAGAGTTATACTTTAACATGGACATTATTTCTTTGTTTACTATGTTATATGTTTCCCAAATTTACAGCTCGAAGCTGAAGGTTGCAGCAACTACAGAAACTTGCAGCATGCCGCCTGGCCAGCTCCCGGCGGCGGCACCATCGTGGAGCATGACGGCGCCACATATCATGTGCATCCACCTGCTCACTCAGCTGCTATGGACTGTGAACCCACTCTGCAAATCGGGTACAATTTCTAGCCGAGTGCAATTCAAGAAACAGACATGCATATATGTACTAACGAAACGAAGTTAACTCTTTTGCTAGGTATCCACAACATCAGTTTCCGCCGTCTGAGGCAGCCAATAATATTCCACGCAGCGCACCCGGAGCCGAGAACAATTTCATGCTGGGATGGGTTCTTTGAGTTCCCCTGCAGCATCCATCAGATGAAAGTGGCAACAAATAAAAAGGCATATTCAACGCCATATATATGCATACCCATGCTCAAGTGCTGGATTTGCCGCCATCTTTTAAATTTGCTGTTCTAGTGTGTAAGAACTAATTAATAACTGCACCTTTATTCTGTGTGATTGTATTGTGGCACCTTTATATTTTTGTTTGGACCATGAATCTTGTAAAAATACTTTTGTGCTGCTGGTGAATGCTACCCAAAATTATCTCTGCCGGTACATATGCACTCCCTCCGTTCCAAATTACAGTTCATTAGACTTTTTTGACCTCAAATTTGACCACTCATTTTATTCAGAAAATTATGCAAAATAACATATTTTTTAATTGTGGCTTTGTTTTATTAATAAATTCAAAAATGAGTTAAAATTAACTATGTTTGCACAAAATTTTTGAATAAGACGAGCGGTCAAATTTGAAGTTAAAAAAATTCAAACGACCTATAATTTGGAACGAATGGAGTATTATATATGTATGCTCATTCAAGATTCAGTGACTTCGATTATTTGTTTGCTTTATCTCTTTCTTCTGGCCCTGGTCCTGTCAAAGGTAACTGTGTACAGTTAATAACCTGGGCCGTATCGATGCAATATATTTGTAATTTTAATGTTCTGGTGATTTCATTTGTACGATATGTCTGCAAGTTTCTTTGTCAAGTACGGATTTAACAGATAAGCTAGGCAATGCTATCGACAGAATTTCGTTTCAGGTATATTCAGTTTAGTAGTTTAATGACAAGGACATGTCCAGAAATCTTAGCAACTGGTTCGTGCAAGGACGATATACTGCATATGTGTAAGGCGCCGGGTACAAATAATTGTGCTGTTTTGAATGATGGACTCTATCTTGCCAGAATTGATTGATTATCTGTTAGAATGTCGTGTGCACTCATTGATGGATTTACAGATTTTTCTCTACAATTTTCTGTATATCGCTAATGGAGTAGCAGTGCTACCATTGTACGTCTAGCAGCTTGTACAGGTGTGTGGTGGCTCCGGACAGCCATCCATGTGCTTGTCCAACCGACCATATCCAAGCAACGGGAGAGAGCACTTCAAATTGTTTGCTTCTCTGCATAAAGAAAATATATATGATGTGGGATAACTTTTTGCCAACTTTTTTTTTGTTTATACGCTGACAATAATATTGAAACTTTATCTGTCACGGATGCAGAAATAATACCAGGATATATTTGAGTTTTATGTCTAGAATAGCTAGTTTTGGAGCTTTAGTGTTTTTAGGCAAGTTCTGACGACTAGTACTCCGTATAGTATTTAATGTGCTTGCTTGATACTCACTTTGTTTCAAATTACAAGTCATTTTGGTAAATCTAAATTCATATATAGTTGTTATTATGTATCTAGACATAAATATATATCTAGATGCATAACAAAAATCTTGAATCTTGAAATGCTGAAATGATCTACAATTTGGAATGGAGGAAGTAGCACATATTATATATCAATTTGGAGATGAACGAAGAAAAGTTTCCTTCACACAAAAGCTGAGATTTTGGATGTTGTTGGGATTATGTACGTCAAACAAAAGTATCTTTGACTTTTCTAGCTAAGCCGTCCAGATTTAATGCGGAGCATCACAACCAACTCGTAGTACGCTTACGTCGCTACCCAAATCAAATGTGCAAAAGCAAACCGCTCCAATGAGATACGATCATGTCGAGCGTTCAAGTTGCTCTCGCTAAATTATTCGATTGCCGACCTGCAGGCTGCAGCTCGATCCCCAAGTCGTTACACCAAGGAGTAGTTGCACAAAGGTTGATGAACTAATTCAATATAATCGGTTAATATATAGAACATGGTGAGAGAACTTCTTCACGTACAATGAATATATATACATATCACTATGAAGTATGAACGATTTACATCATCCTACTAATGAGTATTAGCTGCCGAATAATTAATGAGATACACACTATCATCTCTCGTATCAACTGTCATGTGGGTCGAGCTAATCAGCTGCTAATTAAACCCCAACTGATCAATGGTTGGCACCCGGCGGCCGGCGGCCATGTCGCCGTCGCTAACCTGCCCGCGCCATTCCGGCGGCACCACCAGTCCACCACCACCTAGCGAAGATGGGCTGCGACTGCGATCGATCGAGGCCCGCAGCAGCCAGCCGTCGTCGGAAAGACAAAACTGCCCTCCAAGAAGAGGTAGGTCCACCACTTTCTCACCAAACGCGCGTGAGGAGGTTGGCGAGGCGGCCCAGCCCGGCCCGGCCCCGCGGGCGCGGCAGCAGGTCGGAGCGGCACAGCGGGCACGTCGCCCGGCCGAGGTCGATCCACCGGTCGATGCAGCCGCGGTGGAAGGCGTGCGCGCAGTTGCCCAGCCGCCGCACCTCGTCCGCCGCCTCCAGCGCTTCCAGGCACACGATGCACGTCGTCGTCGGCGAAGCCGCAGCCGCCGGCTCATCGGCCTCCTCGCCGCCGTGGGCGCCGCGGCACGACGAGTCGCACGACGCCGCCGCCAGCCGCCGCTCGTCCACGAGCTGGCCGTACTCCACGGCTGGGAGCCGGGCCTTCACCTCCTCGGGCCGCGGGGCGTCCGCCGCCGACGGGCGGCGGCGCGAGCCGTCGTCGAACGGGAAGCGGCAGAACCCCACGACGGCGAGCATCAGCAGCACGGCGTCCCTGATGACGCTGAGCAGCTTGCAGAAGGTGACGATCGGCTTCGGCACCGCGAGGCAGTAACTCACCAGCGGGAACCCCATGACCAACCGACGGAGTTGGTTGGAACCAAAGCAGAGCACGCGTTGGCGTTGTGCTCTGTCTCAATCGGCGGCGAAAGCAGAGTGCTCTCTTCTCTTGGCTTCTCTGGATAGAATTCTGGCGGGGTGGCGGGAGAGAGATGATATGGTGGACGAGTCAGAGCGAGCTGGACCGGGCCGCTGGTTATATAGCAGGGCGAGGCCGCGAGGGGATGCGGCCGGGTCGCCGGGGGGGATGGAGGCGCGCGCCGCGGAGTGTGCGAGACGCGGGTTGTTTTCACGTGGTTTTCTGGTGGGATACGGTGCGGTGGATTCGGCCTCGGCCGGTGCCCGGCGAGGAAAGGTGCGTGCACCTGCCGTGCCCGCCACCCGTGGGGCGTGTTGCCTGCCGGTTGGAACGGGGTTTCCACCGGCGCCCGCGGCTCTGCTCGTGCGACGTGACGACCTGGTACGGGCGCGCCGAGGTGAAGCACGCACGAGTCCACGGGCGCGGTGGCGGTGGGAATCGAACGAACATGTGAAACACCAACCAACCCCCGCCGCGTCGGTCAAGACTCGGAATGTTCGCCGCAGACCCGGCGTCGGCGTCGGTCCGGCCATGGCGTCAGCCGGACGTACGTGGCGCCTGGCGTGGAAACGCGGATATATATTACTATATTATTATTCCAATTCGCTCGTTGCAGCTTGCAGGTGTCGCTCGCGTTCTTTACTCTACAGCTCAGTCGCGCGGCACATTTTCTGCGTGATAAACGCCTGGGGAAAGTAACGGTGGGGGGATGAGGACGACGCTGCACATGTTTTACCCGGCGCGTAGTGGAGCCTCGTCACGTCAAAGATTCCTGGACGAGCCACTGATCTGATTCCTGGAGCCAACAAGACGAAGCAAAGCCAATTTTCCGGTGAGCCATCCGCCGTCAGGATGGGACGACGCACGCACGTCTCCGCCATGGCGCGCGGGGGGGCACATGACATGATGCCTCCTTCTCTTTCGTTAGTTGGGAGGTCCCGGTCGTCGTCTCGGCGGGAGGGAGGTGGCTGCGCGCAGGAAGCCGTCAGCGATAACACCATCAACGGCAACACGCTTCATTAAAAGCTCCGGCATGTGCGAACGCGTCGTCCTTTATTATGCCCTTGCGCAAGTGCGTGCACGCTCCCGAGTCGGCGGCTGTCCGCCGTTCGTGTCTGCTCTGGATTCTGGAAGAAGAGTTCGGCAGCCGCGCCGCCCGTGGAAGACAGGCAGAGAGTTCAGAACGTTACCAGTAGGGACCTGCAATTGAAGGACCCCAGGAAACGGTGCCGAATGTCCCATACGAGTATGACCAAGCGATCGAGTCGTGCTCGTCACAGGCGGCAGTCCAGGAAGATGTACTACACACACTGTATGCGCCGGGCCTCCGGGTACAGGATACTGTATCCACAGCAAGAAGATTTCATTTCTTGTCTTCTTCGGGCTTTAAAATTCCGTTTAATATTTTTTTTTCTAAAAAGGAACTGCTGTGCTGTTATGATGGTTTGAATGAGACGAGATTTGACACTGTTATGATGTGTTAATGTAACTAGCGAACACAGTTCAGCTTGTCATCTGAAAGTTCAGTGTCCCGTTGAAACAAGCCATGTTTAAAACGCAGGTTTTCTTTTCCCATGTCAAAGAATTCCACTGTCCTCTGAAATTATTGTAAAATTCCATGGCATTTCTACATTCTTTATACACACTTCTGTCTTGGTCATGTACATCTGAAAGTTCATTGTCCCGTTGAAACAAGCCACGTTTAAAACACAGGTTTTCCTTTCCATATCAAAGAATTCCATTGTCCTCTGAAATTATTGTAAAATTCCATGGCATTTCTACATTCTTTATATACACTTCTGTCTTTTGGTCATGGACATCTGAAAGTTCATTGTCCAGTTGAAATAAGCCACGTTTAAAATGCAGGTTTCTTTTCCATGTCAAAGAATTCCACTGTCCTCTGAAATTCTTTTTTTTTTAGCATACTGTCATCTGAAATTCTTGTAAGACTGACTCCAGCAGTGTCTGCAAACGGTGCTGCATCCGCAAAATGGGGCAGTGGCGGCCACTGTAGCGGCTCCAGCGGAGTCTGCAGCGCTCGCTACATTTTGCAGCCGTCCCTCCCCGTCGCGCAGTCCTGGGGGTGCCGCATCCCAACTGCTCCCCCGCTGGACCCACCCGCCCCTCTCTCCTCGTCTCCCCCGCCCCCTCTCCCTCTGGAGCCGTCCGCCCTTCCTCCGGTGCCCTCTCCTCTCCCTCTCCTCCGCCCTCGCGGCTGCAGATCGAGGCCACGGCAGAGGAGCACGACCCGGCGTTGCAGAACGAGGCCACCGGCAGAGCGAGCTCGATACGGTCAGCGGAGGCGCGAGGCGAGCGAAGAGCAAGCACCGACGGGCGGTGAGCGGTGCGGCGGAGGCTCCGACGTCGAGGGACGGCGACGACCTCCGCGGCGGCCTCCTCCTCACTCCGACGCGCGCGTGTCAACGCCCCGCCTCCGCCGTCAGCTAGATCTGCGGCTCCGCGCTCCTCCACCTCAGCTCCGGTCGGTGGTGCGGGCCGCGGTCGCGCGACGCAGATCTGCCCGTCGAGGCGGAGCAGGCCGGCGGCCTCCTCCTTGAGCAGCCTCGGGGGCGGAGCAGGCCGGCGGCGCGGAGGCGGAAGAGGAGGAGCAGGGGCGGCGACCTGCGGGCCCCGGCGGCGGCAGCGACCTCCTCCTCGAGCGCGAGGTGGCAGCGCGGGCGTGCTCCTTCTTCCTCGGCCTCCTTCTTCCCCTGGCTCCTCCTCCTCCCGACGCACGCGGGAGCCAACTGCCACGAGGTGATGCGCGAGACCGTTGCGGGTCTTCCTCCTTTGCGCGAGGAGAACGTCTGCATCCCGGCCTTTTTGCAGATGCGCGTCGAGATACTCCTGGAGACGGTCTAAGATGCCATGGCATTACTACGTTCTTTATATATATACAGTTCTGTCTTTTTTGGTCATGGATCAGTTAAAAAAACGTCTTGTTTGCTGTTTGCTCCCAATCTCCCATGACCTGATCACGGTTATAGCCTTAATGGGGTTTCATATTTCTAATAAACGATATGAAGCCATGTTTAGTTGGTGAAGTGAATTTTGGGTCCTCTTTCGAAGTAGGAGTATTGAACGTAGACTAGTTACAAAAATAATTACACGAATGGACCGAAAATTGCGAGATAAATCCATTAAGCATAGTTAATCCGTCATTAGAGATTAGTAACTGTAGCATGACGTTGTCTATTAGACTCGTTAGATTCGTCTCGAAAATTAAGGTAGGAGTTGTGGAATAAATTTTGTCATTAATCCATATTTAATACTCCTAATTAGTGTCTGGAGATTGATGTGACAGGTAGTTGGTGAAACTTTTGGAGAACTAAACAGGACATAGTAGCCTGTAGATATTTACTTAAGAACATTTTTTGTAACGTAATTGGAAGGTCTTACATACCTGAATAATAATTAAAAATAAAGACGTACAACCACTAGTTACAACCTCATCAGTGTAATCATATAACAAGGGATTTCTTTAAAGGCAAATGATTTTCTTAGTCCATTCATGGACCAGTGCCGCAGTACATCAAAGCTAGAAGCTCTATATTTCTACATTCACATGTAAGTTCAGAAACAGAGACAAATCCAGCTCTATATTTCTACATTCAAGAAAGTTCAGAGATAAATGCAGCTCTATATTTCTATTGCTGAGATTTTAAACAGCAGGTTGGTTCCTTGCTGGCCAAATAGGTGGCTTCCTACAACAGAAACTATTGCCATAGCTTAGTAGAATGGCTGATTCCGGTGTTAATTGTGTACCAAACATGTCAAGAGGTCTGCCAGCACAAGCTGCATATAAGGCTGATGGTTTTGAAAGACCCATGGCTCCACCTCCACCTCCACAGAATTGAGCTTTCTTCAGAGTAGTTCTGCATTATAAGGGGTCTTTCAGTCAAATATATATGGGATATCAATTAATAGAAACACTACTGTTTTAGTGGATTGATATGAAATGAAGACAAAGGATAGCTCGAGATAAGTTCTTTAGAAAAGGACAAGGCGATTGAATTCTGTAAGAAAATAGGCAATAGGGTAAGATCTTTGTTAGTATAGTTTTCTGTATCAGAAAGATAACCACAGCCTCATGGAACAGTCTTTCAGAACAGAGGAATGAAAAGGGAAATGGCTCCTCAACTTTCATTAGTCTCTTTATCATATATTGATAATATATAGCAAACCTACAATATCAATGTTATGAGTGGTGAGTTTCAACTTGTAGCCAACCAGGTCATATGATCTACCCACAAAAAAGGCATATGATCTTTGCTTCAAAACCTGCAGCACAAAGCCATTTTTGACCAGTTGTTCCATATATCAAGGGGGCTGAATGGCCACCGCACGTCTTTGCTTTTAATGTCTGAATTGTAATCATGAATAGTCATTTTCGAGTTACGACTAAAAAGACAAGTTTTCGCCTGATCCTATAGTGTTGGAATAATGCAGAATTGCAGAGCATAGAGGCCCAGCTACAGGATGCAATGCAGAACAAGGCAGGCGTCTGTAGAAGTGTTTACTTGCTAATTGACATTATGGTTCAATGTTTGCTTGAACTACGTACCTTTGTTGAGCTGGTACAAGACTAGTTGGACTTTTCTTGGTGTAAAAAGCTGGACCTTCTAAGTTCGGAAAAAGTGGGCTCAATTCAGAACGGTGGATTTGTATTGTAAAGTGACAATGAAGATCGCCAATTTGCTACTATCCATTTGGCTAATTAATGTTCAGGTAAGTAGGTAATCATCACACAAAGATGATTACTCCAAATTTTGATATGTATCAGCATACATATACATTGTATTTAGCTCTTGTAATCATTAGCCAATCATTCACATAAGAAAAAAGAAGCACCGCATGGATAGTTAATCAGAAATTGCATGGATGAACAAATTAGCGACTTCCAAGCTTAGCAGGACGGACCAAATTAGGCAACTTCCAAATATTATGGGAACGCTACTTCAAATATTATGGGGACACAATTATAATTAGATCTATCTGGTTCCTATTAGACTTACACTGAACACCTGCGTCACATGATCTTTGCTTCAACACCTGCGTCACAAACCCATTTTTGACCAGTTGTGCCGTATATCATAGGCGACTGAATGGCCACCCAACGTCTTTGCTTTTAATGTCTGAATTGTAATCATGAATAGTCATTTTCGAGTTACGGCTAAAAAGACAAGTTTTCGCCTGATCCTATACAGTGTTGGGACTAATGCAGAGCATAGTGGCCCAGCTACAGGATGCAATGTGGAACAAGCCAGGCGTCTGTTGAAGTGTTTGCTTGCTAATTGACATTATGGTTCAATGTTGCTTGAATCATGTACCTTTGTTGAGCTGGTACAAGACTAGTTGGACTTTTCTTGGTGTATAAAGCTGGATCTTTTAAGTTGAGAAAAGGTGAGGTCAACTCAGAACGGTAGATTTGTATTGTAAAGTGACAATGTAGATTGCTAAGCTGCTACTATCCATTTTGGCTATTCTAATGTCCAGGGTTATCACACAAAGATGAACTTACTCCAAATTTTGATATTTATCAGCATACATATACATTGTATTTAGCACTTGTAATCATTAGCCAATCAGTCACATAAGAAAAAAGAAGCACCTCATGGATAGTTAATCAGAAATTGCATGGATGCACAAATCAGCGACTTCCAAGCTTAGCAAGACGGATCAAATTAGGCTACTTCCAAATACTATGGGAACACCATTATAATTAGCTCTATCCGGTTCCTATCAGAGTTCCAATTCCAAGACCTCCCACCAATGTGCACAATCATCTTCAGTTAAATTTTCAAATATATTGCCATAAATAGATAATGACTATATAATAGAAGTGCCGAACCACATATCGCCATGGTACCAACCTTATCAGACCCTGAGAAGCTGGACCTTGTTCTCAAATGCAATGGCCATCCAGTCAGGGTGAGCGGCAGCCCACTGAAGCTGGTTTATCTCGGCACCTGCATCGTACACCAGCACAGGATCAATCCCCTCGGCAGGCACAGCTGCTGCCGGTGCCGGTGGTGGCGCCGTTTCGGGCAGCTCCCAGATCAGTGCCTGCCCGTCGTCCCCAGCCGAACAGAGATGCCTGCTGGCCTGCGGCGCCCACGCGACCGCGTTGGCGCAAGCTCGGTGCCGGTGCAGCTCGGCCACAGGCACCCCAGGAGCGCGTATGTCGAGCACGACGACGGCGCTGCTGTCCATAAGCAGCGCGGCCATGTAGCGGAGGTCGAAGCGGTTCCACGCCAGCCTGAGGAGCGGCGTGTCTGGGCGTGGGCTCTCGTAGACGATGGTGGAGTGCTCCTTGTCCCGCAGGTCGAAGACGCGGACGGAGCCGTCGGCGGAAACGGACGCGAAGACCCCGGCCTCGCCCCAGGCGATGTCGTGCACGGCCTTGTCGTGCGCGATGAGCTGCGTCTCGACGACGCCGCGGTCGATGTCCCAGACGGTGCAGGTGGTGTCGATGGAGGCGGTCCCGATGCGGCGGGGCTCGGCCTCGTTCCAGTCGAAGGAGGTGAGGGGCGCGGAGAACTCGGAGGAGGCCTTGCGGTTGTCGAGGACGGAGCGGAGCTCGGGCGGCGGCGCGGAGGCCGAGAGGTCGTCGAGCGGGGCGCTCCAGATGCGGAGCGTGTCGGCGGAGGAGGCGAGGAGGGAGGGGGCCGAGGGGCGGGGGTTGAACTGGAGCTTGGTGGGCGGGTAGGGGTGGTCGAAGGAGAGGGCCGGGATGGCGCGGAAGGAGGCGGCGGAGGGGCGGGACGGGTCGAAGGAGAGGAGGGAGACGCGGTTGTGGAGGTCCTCGAGGAAGCTGCCGGAGGCGAGGACGGGCGCGGCGGGGGAGAAGGCGAGCGCGTAGATCGAGTGCGGGAGCTCGCAGGTGAAGGCGTGCGGGTTGGGCGCCTCCGACCCCGCCGACGAGGCGGCCGTGGACGGCGGCTTGGGGAGGTCCATGGAGGAGCCGGGTGGAGTGGATTGACCTGGTGGCCGAGCTGGAAGGGGGCAGCGATCGTGCTGGGATTTGGGGGGGAGAGGATAAAAGGGGTTCCGCCGAGCGGGGGTGCGAACTCGGGGGAGGGTCGTTCAACGCGCGCGTGCGGGCGGGAGGTCTACGGCGGCCGGGCACGGGGGTTGGGCGGGCGGCGCCTCGGCGGGCTGTGGCTGGTGGCGAGCCGGAGGCGAGACGGGTCAGCCGTCGTCTGGTCAAAAAGTTGGTTGCGGTCCGTGCTCGCGCTAGCAGCCTACCAGTCCACGGCATGACCTCATGACGGAACTGGTGGTGGTGGTCTGGTGGTGGCACCGGAATCGTGCGATGCCGATGCGGTCGTCGCCTGCACGTCCATCCTGCCTGTCTGAACCTCTGCGCCGATCACACATTCACACGAGTGGGCCGATCACACGAGTGGATGAAAGGACCGGTCGACTGGTCGAGCACCATTTTCCTCCTGCTGATCACACGAGTGGATGAAAGGACCGGTCGAGCGCCGGCAGCTGGAACTCTCGTAGCAGCCTAGCAGGTGACGCATTGTTAGCGCAACATCGCATTGTTACCTCACGGCGTAAAACAACCAAGGCCTTGTTTAGTTCGGTGAAAAATTTACCTTTTCAACGTTTGGAACTCATGTAGCACACTGTATCACGTTTCGTTTGTTTGTGGTAAATATTATCTTACCATGGTCTAACTAGGCTCAAAAGATTCGTGTCGCGAAGTACATCAAAATTGTGTAATTAATTATTTTTTTACCTATATTTAATACTCCGAACATATGTCTTTTGACGTATTTAATGTGATGTGATGGAGAGAGAGTGGAGAAAACATTAAAAATTTTAGCAAACTAAACAAGACCCAACGGTGAAATGTACTGCAATCTGAGATACTTTGATACTGCATTGAATTTTCTGCCTCACGGACCCAGAGCAGTTTTGGCCACGGCTTCGAGAGCAATCAAGCATAAGAAACACGAACGCCAGAGAATCAAACCACATGAGGAGCGTAATTAAACATCTGCGCCACTTAATAGAGCCTCTGTTTCTTCTACTAAAGCAGAAAGGCTTACAAGGAGAACCTGGAGTCTTTGGAGGACTACCACTGCTTGTACAAACAAGCATCAAATGTCATTGTATTCTGGCATGTCAAAAAACTCAAGGGTACATTACTCTCACGAGTGACCTCTGAAATCACAACTCTTCCTTAATGTTCCTAGCGCTGGTTGCTGAACAAGGCCCTGCTGACAATACCGGTGGCCTCGATGTAGCGGTCAACACAACGTGATATGCAGCTGCTCTCGCTTCCACTCAAGCTTGATCCTGGCTTGGTCACGCACTTTTCAAAGCACTTGTTCCCGACGGTCTGTGGAGACAATCAACATCATCACTATGAGTTTAAGAACAGAAATTTGGCACCATGTGAAATAGGCAGGAAATTTCCAAGATACATCGTTTTGTCTTTTCATGTCTAAAAGTTGTTTCCTACAGAGTCTGTAGTGTCAGTCAACATCATTCTATGAACTTAAGAAAATAAATGTAGCACCATGTGAAATAGACAGACAATTTCCTAGAACTGCCATTTTGTCTATTCTTCTGTAACCTTAGTTACCTATGTATAGCAAATCAAGAACAAGCAAGCATGATGTTTGCTGGGTTGTGAATGTATGAAGGCAGCAAAATAGGTTTCATTTTTCTCTTGTGACCCCAAAGATAATAATGACACAGCATCAAGAATATAGAAAAACTTTGCAGCTCAATTTCTTATATACTTCTTGTTACATCATCATTTCAGATTAGTACTACCTCAAAAAAACTTACATTTACCCCATTTTTACACAGCTCAACGAACAATCATCCACAGGAAAAGGACCAGTTTAGATCAAATGGGTCTCATACATACTTGTGGGACAATTGGCTACTAAACTAATTTGGGATCTCATAAACCTTGTGTGTGCTTTTATTTACAGGTTTTGCAATGAAAGATGCAGAAAAAAAACATCAATTGAAAAGAAATTTCCTAACAAACCAATTGATGATGTTCCATAAGGCGTATATAGCAAAAACCGAAAGGAAAAGATAAAAAAAACATCAACTGAAAAGAAATTTCCTAACAAACCAATTAATGATGTTCCATAGGGAGTATATGGCAAAAACCGAAAGGAAAAGATCATCATGCAAATGCTACACTGGACACATGATCTTGTGCCAACCGCGGGCATATGCCCACTGATATATCTGACTCTGAGACTGGAGATGGGTCTGGAAGAACTAAGGAATGCTGATGGTTCTTAGTTTATGTTGTTTGATGAGTGGCCACCTAGCTAGATCTGTTTGGTCTTTGTTTTTGCTCATGGGTGGGCTATTCAACGTTCTCGTTAAAATAGGCCATTACTAATACTCACATTAAAAATAGGTTGTTACAAATACATGTATAGTTGATTGGCAACCCAAGGATGTAAAAAGGATGCTGTAAACTCCTTAATGGTTTTCAATATAAGCCAAGAAATATCTCTTTTCTAAAGTAAGGCAGAGGCACACAGGCAAAGAAACAGCGCGTTGACACAGCAGGTATAGCAAACAAACACAATGCAGAACATGCACATGACTGCAGCACTTGACAGTATGAAATCTGTAATCTAAATGGTAAGTAAGCTTATGAAATTAATCAAGCAAATCAATCCAGTTTACTGGATGGCAACTGGGCGCAGTATTGCAGTAATGTGCACTTCAATTCATGTATATGGGCACGGATCATAAGGTATTATTACGATCTAACAATACAGATCATGTAGCTACATTCATCATGCGTGATTTAGACTTGGGTTTAATCATATAATAGCTTTTGCCTTTATGTGCTAAAAATAAGATTCCAAGAAAAACCAGTAACTGGCCAATTACCACCGGAAAAAAGATTACAGAGATGCACTCTAGAACATGATTTAAAAGCAGCTACTAAGCAGGGTGGTAGAGTGCGCCTAGTAACTTAGGTGGCAACTAGGTCGGCTTGGCAGCCACCTACATGGTTTAGACACAAGATGGGAGGTGACACCTTGTGCCGAGCCAGGCTAGGAAGCCCCTTTTTTCCCTAAAGGACTCCCGTGAGTGCTATTTTGGGCCTTGTTTTAATCACAATGCCATCGACCTGCTGCCTTGTTGAAAGCTGTCAAATGTTTGCTACCAAAATGAGAGGAAACTGAAAAATTCAACAGTACTGGCCACTGGCCAGGAACCCAACTGTTATCTGTCTGATTACCAGCGCCCAGCCTGATTCTGGCTACCATCGATAGTTACTACCGCATAAGCATGGCTTTACCATTAAAGTTAGCCTGTAAATTAAGTTTTGAATTCAACAAAATCACCTCCAATTTATTAAACTCTTAACTACTAAACTTGAATCGAATAAGCTGCCGACTGCTTAAAACTTGAAGCAGACTATAGCGTTTTACTCAGTTTTCTGCTTGCACACATAATGGGACATGGATTCAGTACTTTTCCGTGCACCTTATAATAGTTACAGCGCTCTCAATCTCAATCCATCCATCAAATCTAACAACCAATCGCTAGTTCAGCACTTGTCCTGTCAATTACAACAAAAGGGGCCCCTAATATTTGCTCCGCCAAAGTAAAGGTTCCATATGCGGAAGTCAGGAATCATGGTAACCCAGCAATCAGCAAGCAGAATCTAACCATCAGCAAAGCGGGGCAACACGAGAAGAAAAGATTGGAGGAGATCAGACCTCGAGGAACTCCTGCGCGTAAGCCTGGGCGAGCTGCGCCTTGATCTGTTCCATGACGGCCTCCGGGTTGGGGCTGGAACCTGACGACGACATCGACGGCGACGAGAAGTCCATGGCCGCGCGCTTGCCTTGCTTGCTCTCCAAGTCCTGCACGGGCGATCGGTGGTCAAGGCGGATTTTTGCCGGCGGAGGGGTTGGTTATACTGCGCTGGGGCGGCGGGGGGAGCAGAGCAGAGTAGAAAAACCCTAGCAGGATGGTTTCCGTGTGATGAAAGAAAGAAAGGGACCGGCCCATCTTCAGTAAAAAGGCCTGACCCAATACGTATGATTTTTGGTTTAGTAGATGTTGCCGATGGACTTGGGCTCATTTAGAATTTTTGGTTTTTGGAGGGTTACCCGATGATGAACTAACTTGGGCTCATTCAGATGTACAATGGGCCTGTTTTTCAGTAGAGATTCATGAACAATTTTTAGTCACGAGGATATTTTTGGAATGAACAAATATATAAATTCTGAATGATCATACTAAAAAATCGGGACAATCAACTACTAAACCATGATCATCGCACGCCCTCAGATGAGCTACCACATCAATAGGTTTTAAAACGTTTTGATCTCTCTCCCGGTGACCTCCCCCCCGTCCCCCATACCGTTCGGGCTTCGGCCATACATCAAGTTGTGCAGCCGTGCAGGCACGCTGCCGCCGCCTGTCTCCCCCACGCGGTTGTCCTGGCACCCTCGAGCCATCCAAATGTATCGCTCAATCGTCCTGGCTGTTGATGTAGCTGGCGGTGGTGGCTAATGCAGAGCAGACAGCATGGGGGTCGGGCGACGTCGTCTCCAGTCTGGCAACAAACACCGAGAGCGTCCGCCACCAGGCAGGGGCCAGGCTCCACCCCACGGGCCACCGGTCCTCAGGAAGAAGCGCAGCCAGCCGGCGCCAGTTGCAGTGTCACTCGATAATCTTCGACGGCCACGCTGCTGCATTGGGCCGACCTGACTGTGTCATGGGCCCTGCGGATAACTGTGCCATGCTCATTGTCACGTCGATGGGCCACTCCCTCGTTCCATTGGCCGAGGCGTCGTTTTCGAACTCTCTCTCAGCAAAGCAAGGAGAGAAAATGGAGATCAATCATGCATTCACCCGCGCGCGCACAGTCAATTTCGTCTCCGAGCAGGTGAGCACCAGCAGCAGCAGCAGCAGGCCTTTGCTTGCGCCCCAACGACCCGGAGCCCTTTACAGCCTTTCCATCCTTTTCGACCAACGCATGGCGATGCGGCGCCATCATCCTCATGCATGCCGTTCGTGCGCCCCGTAGGGCTCATGTCTATCTGCACTTGTCTGCAGCTCATGCTCCGTAATACATGATCTATCTCTATCATCTAATCAGGCAATCAGCTATCATATGCTGCGCGTGGGCGTGGCAGCATCAATGTCCGTGTCCAGACCTCATCATGGTCGAGTTGATCGATCCGACGGGCCCTGCGACGACACGGACAGACACACAGACAGAACACACGATGGCAGAACAGATCCCTGTCGTCTGAAGAATCTCGATCCGGCCAAAGATCGATTCCTTGGTTCGGGTGGGTGATCGAGCGAGCGCGCGCGCGAGCACGATTGGCCGTGACAGCAATGCGGGGTAGACGATGTCTCCTGTTCTAGATGCCGCGGCGTGCACGCGGCTAAGCTGTTTTTTTAAGACGTGCAAAGCACGTTTTTCATTAAGAGAGGAGAAACAATAACCGGTTTAGATTACAACAAACACGGGGTCTAACGAAAAGAAGGTAAAAGGTTTACATTGTCCTCACCGGGCGAACACCTAATAACCTAGCGAGCGGGAGGAAGCCCGCGCGCGCTCAAGACCTATCCTCATCTAGAATCGCCGGGACGAGCGCCACCGGCATGAGAGCTTCCTTGTCATGAACACGCCTGTTACGTTCCCTCCAAAGCGACCAAGCGACCAGCCAAATGAAGGAGTCGAAGCCTTTCCTCCGTACCTTAGCGACCCGTTTCCTGACGGAGCACTACCACTCTGCGAATCTCATCGGGCGATCCAGAGCAAGGCTCTGAAGGAGAATGTGTCTGAGTGCCAAGAACCAAGCCTCTCTAGAGAAGACACAGTCCACCGTCAGGTGGTCCAGCGTTTCAGATTCCTGGGCGCACAGCGCGCAGATGTCCGAATCCCTAAGCCCGTGACGGTGAAGCCGGTCAGAGGTCCAGCAACGGCCGTGCAAGACCAGCCATGCGAAGAACTTGCACTTCCCCGGCATGTGAACCTTCCATATTTGTCGTGCTCCGAGAACGTCCACGCAACCAAGAAAGAGAGCGGAGTAGGCCGAAGTCGAGGAGAAAACTACACTAGACGACCACTTCCAGATGAACCGGTCAGGTTCGGACGTGAGCCTGACCTCCTACAGTAGGTCCCAGATGACAAGGTACTGCAAGACCACCTGCACAGTTCTGGCGTGGGTGACATCCGCGACCCAGCGAATCCCGGCTGCCCCCACCTGCAAGGCCTCAGCGACCGTGCGGGATCGACGCACCCTCGGCGAGACCGCGGCACAGAGGTTGGGTGCCAAGGACTTGATGGAGCACCCAGAGATCTAGTTGTCCTCCCAGAAGAGTGCACGGGTACCGTCCCAACCTCCACCGAGATGGAGGCGTTGAAAAAGGCCTGAGTGGCCCGGTCAACAGGGAAGCGGAACGCCGCCCACGTCCTGTTCGGGTCAATCCTCGCCAGCCAAAGCCAACGAAGGCGCAACGCTGTACCAAAGACATGGAGGTTGGGCAGGCCGAGACCTCCACAGCGAGTGGGGCAGGTGACATTCACCCAAGCGACCAGACAGCGACCGCTCGAGGCCACCTCTGTGCCGGACCAGAGGAAGCCACGGATGAGGGTTTCGACCGCGCGTAGTGCCAAGGGGAGATGGAGATCACCATCAAAATATGAACCAGGATGGCAGAGAGGGTGGATTTGGCGAGGACGAGGCGACCACTGCGGCTCAACAGTCTGCCCTGCCAAGGAGGCAGGCGTCTGGCGACCTTATCTACCAGTGGCTGCAAAGCTGCCTTGGATAGTTTTTTGATAGAAAGGGGTACCCCAAGGTAGGTGCAAGGGAAGTCGGCGATCGTGCAGGAGAGGATAGAACGGATCAAAGACAAGTGATCCTCAGAGCAGTTTATTGGGTAGACCTGGCTCTTGGTGTAGTTTACCGCCAAGCCAGCAGCGCTCTCGAAGAGCGCCAACACCGCCTTGACGACCCGCAGATCAAGCTCGACCGGAGAGAAGAAAGCGACCACATCATCTGCGTAGAGAGAGGCGCAAAAACATATGCTCCTCCCTAGATCCAGAAGGAGACCCCGAGATTCCGCCTTATGGAAGAGGGCATGGAAGCATTCCATGACCAGCACGAAGAGCATGGGGGATAGGGGGTCTCCCTGTCGCAGGCCTCGACCGTGGCAGATCCGCTACCCGGGGGCACCATTAAGCAGCACCCTGGTGCTAGCGGTGGACAGAATGACCGAGATCCAATCTATCCATCTGCGAGGGCAGCCGACTGCCGAAAGGAGCTCAAGAAGAAAAACCCAGCCGACCGAGTCGAAAGCTTTGGCTAGATCAATTTTGAACATGATCCTAGGAAGCTTTCGACTAGAGAGCGCTCTCGCCGTGCCAAGAACGTAGCGGAAGTTATCATGGATGAGGCGACCTTTGATGAAAGCACTTTGGTTGGGCGAGATTAGAGAAGAGAGGTGCGGGGTGAAACGGTTAGCAGCTGCTTTGGAAAAAAGCTTCCCAAAGCTATGAATTAGACTGATGGGTCGGAAATCAGAAAGAGCGACCGGGTCTGGTTTTTTGGGTAAGAGCGTGAGGAGAGCACCGTTCAGGTGGTGGAAGCTGCGGAAGTCCGTGTCAGAGAGAGCGTTGAATGCCCGCAACACATCACCTCTGATGATCGACCAGCAAGATCTGTAGAAGCGACCCGTGAAACCATCCGGGCCGGGGACCTTGTCCAGTGGGAGGTCTTTGATCACCTCCCTGACCTCGGCCTCCGAGAAGGGAAGGGCGAGGTCCTCCAGGTCCAGCCGTGGGAGTCCCAGCTCCTCAAAGTCGAGGGTGCAGAAGCGCACATGGTTGGCACTCAGAATTCTGTCGAAGTAGTCAAAGGCTGCCGTAGCCTTATCCTCTTCCCGAAAAACAGGGCGACCATCGACCAAAAGGGAGGGGGTGAAAATTTTCCTTCTACGGTGGTTGGCATGGAGGTGGAAAAGTTTAGTGTTAGCGTCCCCCTCACGGAGCCACCTAAGGCTAGACTTTTGCCGAGCGATCGTTCGCTGCAGCGAAGTCAGGCCTAAGTAGCGGAGTTTGAGGAAACACCGTAAGGAAATCTCCTCAGGAGAGAGCGACCGAGAATCCTGTGCGACCTCTAGACGGAAGATGACCTCCTTGGCAATCTGGATCTGCAGGCGAATGCTACCGATCGCCTTGGAGCTCCATTTTACCAGTGCCTTCGCTGTCTCACGAAGGAGGTGGTCGATCATACGTAGCGGGTCCGCATCAGGGCGTGGCCCCGACCAGACCGCCCTGACGGTGTCCAAGAAGCCTTCGACCTTGGGCCAGAAGGCCTGGAAGGTGAAGTGTTTCTTGGAGTGCACCCCACAGTCGAGAAGGAGGAGGAGGGGGCATGATCAGAGCACCTAGAAGAAACAGCATGCATAGCGGAGGAGGGGAAGAGAAGCTCCCAGTCCTGGGAGACAAAGACTCTATCAATACGCTCCAGAGTAGGATGCGACCTCTCGTTGCTCTAGGTGAAGAGACGGCCCTGGAGGTGAAGTTCAAGAAGCTCGAGGTCGTTAAGGAAACGACGGAAGCGACCCATCATTCTGCGCGAAAGGCGTCCATTGTTCTTGTCGGCCGCCTGATAGATGAGGTTAAAGTACCCGCAAAGAACCCAAGGTCCAGAAAGCGTCGGACGGAGGGTATGAAGCTCTGCAAGGAAGGAGACTTTATCCGCATATGACTACGGACCGTAAACGGATGAGAGCCACCAGGACTGGGAGGGTGTGGAGAGTAGCGCGACCTTCACCGTAACGTGGTGGAGGCCAGTGGAGGGGGAGGAGACGAGCCAAGTGTCTTTGCATCAAGCGACCAAAATGCCACCGCGTGAGCCCACAACCGGCAACGCAACATAGTCAAAATCGAGGTCTAACATATCAAGCATGAAAGAAGGGGGTACAACCGTGAGTTTAGTCTCTTGTAGACAAAGAAGAGAGACACGCTCAGAAGCTACCAACTCGCGGACCGCCGAGCGTCTAGCACGCTGGTTAAGACCACGGACATTCTAAACAACTAGGTTTACATCCATTGAAACACAAAGAGAGACGACCACGCGACTAACGCAGACTCAGGCCTACGCGTCAACGACCAGCTGCTCCTCGGGGAAGAGCTCACGAACAGCCACCTGAAACTTGTCGTCCTCCAGCACGGAGCACTGGAAGGACCCCTCGACCTGGGCGCCGAAGAGCTCTCGGATAGCTATGCAGTGCTCCTCCGACAGGCCTACCACGAAGAGCCTGGTGTAACGCTAGAACGCGTCAGCGTCGGGCGCCTCACGCGGCCCCACGACCCCTAGCTTCCGCATCAGCAGGTTCTGCCCCGCGGTGACCGGGTTCGGGCCCTGGAAACCGCGGCGAGACGACTGCTGCGGCGAAGTGTGGCAAGTGGCGGGCAGGCCTTCGCACGGCGACGGCGCGGGCCCCCAGAGCCGGGGGCGGAGGTGGCCGCTGCAGAGAGGCACAGAAGTCCGCCACCAGTGACTTGAGGTCTCCCTGAGAGGGTCCCTCAGTCGCAGCAGATGGTAGGGAACGCGACTTGAGTGCCGGGGAGGGAGGAGCCAGCTCCGCGGCCACCGGAGAGACGACCGGTGAGTGTCGAGGAGTAGAGGGACACGACTCGGCGGTGGCCGGAGAAGGAGAAGGTGACCGGAGCGGAGGCGGGGCGACCACGAGGGAGGAGCCGGGCAAAGAGTCCTCGGACAACGGCAGCTGGCGGGCCGCCAGGGGAGAGAGCAACCTGCGGAAGACGTCCACCACCGGTACCACACGTGGGGAGGCAGGAGAGCGAGCGACCACAGTGGAGCTCTCCCTCCCGCGCGTGGAGGCTGTCACAACGGCACCCCCGTCAAAACCGCGGCGGACGGAGGTCGACGAGGGTGGCGTGGTGGCGAAGCCGGCGTCAGCCACGACCGGGTCGTGGCCAGCCGCCGCCGCCGCCGCGCCGAGGCCAGCCACAGCCGCGCCGTGGCCAGCTGCGGCCAGACCGGGGTCGGCTGCAGGCCGTCTGTGGCCAGCCGCGGCCAAGCAGTGGCCGGCGTGGCCAGCGACTGCCAAACCGGGGCCAGGGGCGGCCGGGCCGCGGCCGGTAGCGGCCAGGTTGCCCCGAGCAGCAACCAGGCTGCGGCTGACAGCGGCCAGGCTGTGGCCGGCAGCAGCCAGGCTACGGCCAGTGGCGACCGAGCGGCGGCCAGCTGCGGCCAGGCTGCGGCGCGCCGCGACCAGGCTGCGGCCGGTCGACTGCCAGCAGCGGCCGGGCCCTGGCTGGCAACGGCCAGGTCGAGGCCGGCGGCGGCCAGGCCGCGGTCGGCAGCGTCTAGGACGTGGCTGGCGGCGGCCGGGCATCCAGCAGCGCCCACGGTACGAGCAGGCGAAGCAGAAGAGGCGACCAGAAGTGCCGCCTCAAGAAGCATCGGGTCGTCGGTGAAGCACCTGGGCGGCGTCGACTCGCGAAGAGGAGGGAGGTGTTCCGGCCGCGGCCTCTCATCACAGTAGAGGCGCCGCGCGACCGGAACCGAAGAGGAGGCAGAGGAGGCCCGAGCGAGCGAGACCGCCACCGTCGGCGCACGTACCTCGGCCGCTCGAGCAGAGGAGGGGGCGGCACGAGCGACGAACGGCGCGACCAAGGCGAGACGACAGGCGGGCGGTGAATGCCCTGCAGCGCCCAGTAAGGGTAGGATGGAGCCGGAGGGACGAGCGGAGGAGCAGAGGTGGGGGCACCCCAGCAGGCGGGTCCACGCCCCCCCTGCGGCACGACCAGACTGCCCGCGCGGACGAGGGTGGAGGCCCCCCCTGGGGGCTTGCGACGGCGCAGCAGCGCCCCCGACGGCCGAGGGCCCCAGCTGCGGCGGAGCAAAAGAGCGACCAGAAGTACCAGAAGGACCACCATCCGGCCATCCCGACTGGGAGGCACCGTCAACCGGGGGAGCCTGAGTGTCGATGATCTCGACGATGTCGATCGGTCGCCCGGTTGCGCAGGCAGGGTTGGGTGGCGCCCAACGCAGGAAACTCGATCGGTGCCAGCATGTCCTTCTGCACCGGGATCAAGTCCGGGTCGATGCAGCCTGCCAGGACGAAGAGCTCCTTGGGGTTGGCCTTCGACTCCGACTCAGGAGCCAGTGTGATGACCGCGTAGGAGGAGCCAAGGACGTCCTGCGCTGTGGTTTGCAGCCACAGGTGCGCAGGCACGTCCTTGATGCCCACCCGCACCTGGTAGCGCATCGGCGCGTCGACCGCCCAGTTCTCCCGCCGCCACCGGCGGAAGGTGAGGCGAAAGGGCCCATCTGGGATGGGCACCTGAAGAACCCGCAGCATCTCAGAGGAGTCCTGGAAGACGATGAGAAAGTCCTCAGGGTGGTAAGGGTAGGGCATGAACGTCCCCGGTTGGACGCCCAAGCGACCGGTGAGGTAGGCAACCACGTCCGTCGTAGAGGCGAACGGACGAGTGCCCGCGACCATCGCGACCAGAGCGCGCTCCAAAACGACCTCGTTCGCCACCACATCAGGAATGCGCGGCCGCCAGCCGCCTTGACGCGGTGACGAGGGGGGCGGAGGCGGCGGAGGTGGGGACAGCGGCCTCTTGCCCAGGATCCCCCTGGCGGAGCTGACCACGGGCCGCGGCGCGGCCGTCGACGAAAGCTCGGCAGCGGCGGAGGCGACCGGGACAGGGGGAGCACGGAGGAGCGACCGAGACGGGTGAGAGGGCGGGGAGGGGGTACGCCCCGGCACCGGGATGCCGGTCGCCCGCACCTGCTCCGAGAAGGTGGGAGAGGGGGAGCGACCTCGCGGCAACGGGGAGTACGAGCCCGAGGCGGAGGAGCCCGAAGCCTCAAGGTCCCAGAGCTCTCGGGAGGTGGGAATGGAGGGGCCGGGCTCCGCCGAGCCTGGCTCCAACATCTCCACCGGCGCGACCGGAGGCAGGCGGGGGCCCAGAGGGGACAGCGAGGCCACCCCGGGCGCCAACCGCCTACCCCGCAGAGCGCGTCTCACCAGGACCTACAGTAGAGACGAGCGGCAGGCGGCCGTTGCCCGCCGCCTCCAGAGGACGCGGCCAGGCGGAGGGGGTGGAGGGGGAGGACGGCGCCTTGCCGCCGTCGAGCCCTGCGCACGCCTCCAGCTCGCGTAGAGGTCGCTGCCAGGCAGAGAGGGTGGAGGGGGAGGACGGCACCTTGCCGCCGCCGTGCCCTGCACACGCCTCCAACACGCAGAGAGCACAGGCGACAGCGGCCGGCCCGGCAGCGGCGAGCGCAGCGGCCGTGGCGGGGGAGAGACCCGGGACGACACGCGGCTAAGCTAGTACATGTCCAATCACGCCTCCTCCTACCTTCGGCAGAGCGACCAGAGGCGGGCCCAGGATTTTAGGAATGGGTATTCAAGATTTTAAAGGAAAAAATTTGGTAGTCTACAATATGATTCATAAGATATAGAGATATATGTACTAAAATGATCAACGAGGTAGCAAGGGGCAATATCTCGAATATATAGAGTATAAAATCATCAAAAAGCAAATAACATTGATAAAAAAACTTACAAATTACAAGATAACTCTCCTGTCCGTCAGATGATGTCCTCATCCTTAGCTTGTAAAAAGAATTCTCTTTCAATGAATATAACCAAGCAACCATTCAAATATTTCTACTGCTACTGCCTACTGCTATCATATATTCACATTGTCCTAAATTCATAAACATCGGCATTTTGCAAACTGATATCCTAATTTCACAAACAATTGGAAATGTTGAAGAGGACCGGAGTGGGCTTCTAAGAAATTGGGCCAGGCGGAAGAGGGAAGAACCAGACTGAAGTATGTGCCGCTAGGCCTTTTTCTTTGGATTGACTGCTAGCTTATGTATTTTCCACCCATATAACTAGAATACACTATATGTATGAATTTTTCTTTGCAAAAATAATGGGTATTCAGCTGAATACCCATGAATACATACTGGGCCCGCCCCTGAGAGCGACACTTGCCTTCCGGCCGGGCGGCCTCCGTGTGTGTTCTCCTCCAAGGCTCGGCAGGCAACCGCAGCGGACGGCACCTCGTACGGCGCATCGACGGCGGCGTGGAACAAAAGCGCGGCCGGGCAGGTTTTCGCATGCATGCGATGCTCTGCGAACCTGCCGCTGCAGCCAGACAGGGGACGGACGGCCTGGCCGGCTGACGGGTCGTAGGAGTAGTACTAGTCCTCTCGCTCTGCAAAGCTCCGCGAGCCCTGCGCTCGAGAGACTACCTGTCGTCGTTGACATGCACTGACACTGTGTTCCTTGTTTCTTTCTGCAGAATTAGGTTCCTCCTTTTTTTTTTCCCTTGGAGAGCTGCTGGCAGCTTCAGGCCCGGCCGGCGGCTCTTGTTGCTCATCAGATAGGAGTATATGAATACGATCCACAGATTTATGTTGTACTGTGGGAGGATCAGGTGTGTACACTTACTGACAGATTTATCTTTTTCACTCTGAAATCAACAGATACCACAGAGATCGAGCCGAGAGGCTTTGTTGGGACGGAGGTCGCACACGCTTTATACACTACAATCATTTTTGGTGGATGTTTGTTCTTGTCAACGAACAAGAATAATTTGCTGGCGGAGAATTTTGCGAGAAAAAGGGCAAACGCACTGAATGTGACTGTGTGAGTGGCAAACTAAAGCGGGGTTGCACTAATACTGCTTTGCATCTGGAAGGAGTAAGCTCGAGTGCATGGACAGTTCGAACATAAGAGTATGTGTATATGCTTCTTGATTTGCTTTGTTAGAATAAATTAAAGCCACTAGTACTTTTGTGATGTTTCCCATGTCTAATTAAGGGGATATTATGCCCTGTGTTTAATTTGTGTCCTCTCCCTAGCTAATAAAGGAATCAAACCTAGATCAACTTTATTTCAGTTGCCATTAGTCCATTACTGTCTTTCGAAAAAGTTGCCATTGTTAAAAAAAACTCTCTATCACTCAGTTAGAGCATCCGCAATGGATACTTTTAGGCTCTCTACAAGATTCCACATAGAAGACAGGAAGTAAGAGGCAGAATGAGCTCACGCTTAATCCAGCGACATGCTACAGCACGCGATTCAACACATGTGGGCCCAATAATGCCATTCTAGTCCCCTACACCCCTCTTCGCCTCAATCCTAGGAGCGCGGGATAGGGCGGATGCCACCGGTGGTGAGGGAGACGATGACGGTATGTGGAGATCACGCCACAAGGAGAGAGACCTCCAGCGAGTGATGTGACCGTGGGGTGAGCACGGCTAACGCTGGTTGGGATTGGAGCACGCAGTGTGGAGAAAGACCCGTGGTGAGGGAAGTGGGTGTCGACATGAGGACGACGTCGGGAGAGGAGTGAGGATGCGGCTGTCGGCGTGAGGACGAGGGGCGCAACTTGTCGGTGTGGGGAGGAGGGGCGCGGCCACCGGCGAGAAAAAGGAGGAGCACGACCTCTGTAGGATCTAGGATACCAACCAGAGGAAGTGAATAGGCAGTTTCAACTAAAATCACAACACTAAACAAATTTAATTAGAAACACAAGAGGAAATTAAATTCTAGCTATTCTATAACTAGGTGAGGATTTTGCAAACCAGGATGACAAGATACAATTTAAGTTTGGCTTTTTTACTTCAAAATTGACCACTCGTCTTATTTAAAATAATTGTGCAAAATATCATATTTTTATTGAGATTTACTTTATTAATATAAATCTTTCAAGGGACTTAAATTTGACTATGTTTGGACAAATTTTTTGAATGAGACGAACGGTCAACTTAAGATTTAAAAAGTCAAATGTCTTATAATTAATTTGCAATGGAGAGAATAGCGGAGTGGGATATTATAAAAGAGCTCACCGTTTAGTTTCGTGAAATTTTGGTGAAAGTGGTGAAATTTTTGCATTGAGAATGTGAGAAATGACACGGTCTGCAATGCGAAAATTTTGAGAACTTTTGGAAACTAAACAGGGCCTCACCGAATTATCGGCTCGTAAGAGTACTGTATCTGCGAGTATTCATGCTGTGTGTTGTGTCCACCAGCAAATATTAAAGAAGCTCACAAGGTGAGCATACGCTGGCTAAGATAGGGGTCTCATTGTAGTAGGGCGTATGCCGTGTTCCACGCTCTCTCCCTCTTCCTTCTCCTAGAAGTCTTCTCCCCGCCGCCTCCTTGGGCCCCTCCCTCTCTCCCCTCCGGCGAGCTCGCCGGCGGCGAGGAGAGGCAGGGGTCCCCTCCCCTTAGTAGTTCTAGTACCTAGTGAGGTTTAGCCTCTATAGTCTTGTTTGTTTTTCCTTAGTTCCGGTCGCCTTGTTCTTGCCTCAGCTGTCGGCGTCTCCGGCCATCTAGGTCCGGTCGTCGCCGTTGGCTCCATGGACCAGGTAATCTTCAATAAACTTCATCCTCCTCACCTTCAGGCGGTTTCCCCTCTTTTCCCCTTTGCCTTGTTTCCTTCGCCTCTTCACCCAGATCCACCGCTGATGGTGCTTCGGATCTTCATGGTTGTTCCGATACTTTCTCTTTTGATTTCGTTGAACGCATCGAAGTCCGAATGTTACCGTCTCTGCCTTTGCCCCCGGTTCTTGCTGGCTGCTGTGCTTTTCTGCTGTTTGGCAGATCTGCTCGCTGATTTCTCCTTATCATGGGTGGTTGTTCCTATCCTCCTGTCTACGTCTGTTGAGATGGGATCGATTCAGTTGAACGCGCCTTAGGAAGGAGGTTGCCGGCTCATCATCCACCTTTTATTTTCCCTTTTCTGCTTTGCCGTCTCCCTTTTTTTCTTCCACATGCTCTGTCTCCGCCGCCGCCCTTGCTATGCAGCCATATGCTCTCCTACGGATGTTCCACAACTATTTTGTTGCTTTTCTTTGGATGTTGTCTTGAAGTATAGCTTCTTGATGGTTGTTCCGGCGCCTTTATCCTCTCTGACGAATTTGGTGTTGTTGAACGCATCGATGAAGCTTTGTCCAGTCTTCTGCCTCCACCCAAGAACTCGAGCAGATCGCAACACTTCAGTGGTTGTTCTGATGTACTCGCCTCCACATGGGATTCGATTTGGTGGCCCTTCCTCGATCTCCAACGACGATAATCTACTAATTCTTCGGTCGTTTGGTGTGCTGTTCTTGGCCCCGTCGTCCCTGCTCAAACCGTTGCTCTGGTGCACGGCCCTTCATCCGGGTGCAAGCGATCCTGATGCCTCTGCTGCCCCCCGCCGGCGAGTTCAACATTGTCGAACGCATGGTTGTTGTTGTGATTGTATTCGGTGTTGTGGACCTTGCTGTAATTCCAGTCCTCCTGGAGGACTTTCTTGTAATCTGGTTGTTTAGCTCTAATATATGTGGTTGTTGTAAAAAAAAAAAAGCTCACACAGTACATGTACAGAACGCGCGTGCTTCATGCAGGCACTAATAAAAGCAGCTTCCATATATCTATTGACCGTCCGCGCAAGTTTAAAATTCTTCCCCGATAATTGCCAGGATCGGAGGTGATGCACACTGGCACATACCACTGCCAAAATATGTGCACAATTACCGGCCGGTCGCGGGTCTATACCCGCGAAGAAAGTGCTGTACTCGCTCCATCCCGCAAAGAGTGTCCACTTTGACTTTTCTCAGTCAAACTGTTTAAAGTTTGACTAAATTTATAATGAAGAGTATCAATATTTATAACACTAAATATATATGTAATGAAAATATATTTCATAATGAATCTAATGAAACTTGTTAGGCATCGAAAATGTTTATATATTTTTATATAAACTTAGTCAAACATAAGATGGTTTGACTTAGGACAAATCAAAAAGACACTCTTTGCGGGACGGAGGGAGTATGTCCTATGCGTACGAAATCATGGCATCATGATTTGGTTCTCGTGGATGCAGAGTGGTTCCCCATGCAGCACATGCATAGCATCCTATCTGTACCTCTTCGAATAGTCGCTCTCACACGCAACGCATGCATGTAGCTAGCATCCTACTAGCTGTGATCATTTTGCTGAATTGATCTTATGATTCCTATTATGTAATCCCAAAATATAAGGATTTGTTAACTTTTGCTGATCACGTTTAACCACTTGTCTTATTCAAAAAATTTGTGAAAAAATGATGTACTTGAAATATATACGATGTTAAATCATGTCATAAGAAAATAAATAATATTTTCACAAATTTTTTGAATAAGACAAGTGGTCAAACAGGATCAGCAAAAGTCAACAAGTCCTTATATTTTGGGACGGAGTGAGTACGTGCCTTTCTACTCCACGAGGCTGATGATGCGTAGGAGTATGTACCGAGATACTTCCTCAGTCCTAAATTATTTGTCATTTTGTTTTTTATAGATATATATATTTTTTATAGATCTAGATATATATTTATGTCTAGATGCATAATAAAAAAATATATCTGGAATGGAGGGAATACAACGGTTAGAGTAAGATTAAGAAGAGAAAGATAATATCGTGTTCGAAACTTGTTAAAACTAGTATAAGTCAAATTTATGTCACTCATGGCATGAGATTGGCACTTGATGATCAATTAATCCATAAAGTTAAGGGATCGCTAACTGCAAACAAAACATTATTCGATGTTTGATTGTCATGCAGTGAAGTATCATTACTGCAAACTTGTTGCTGCGTTTTTTTTCAAATAAATTGTTGTTGAGCCTGATTTCAAGAAAACTGTTAGGATTAAAATAATAATGTTGAATTGTGTATAGAAATTATTGCAAATGTTATAATGGTTATTAAACTAGGTTATTATTGTTGTTGTTGAAGGTTCTGTAGGTTCAAAAGGAGTTTACTTCTTTTGAAAAATCATTGCAGGTATTCTATAAATTATTAGGATAAATTTGCACATTGTTGTTTGGTTTTGAAGTATCATTGCAGGATTTCACCTTGTCTTAGATCATCAGACTATATTTTAAACTGGGTCAATTACTTAATTACCCCTTATTAGTAAAAAAAATCCTTGTCTCAATGAACTTGAGTTTTAAGTTAAAATTTTGTTCGGTCAACAATCAGAACCTATATATCATAAAAAAAACTTTTCAATTTTTTTTTGAGATTGTGTTCATACATTTATTTGCTATCTTAGATTTAAACAAGTACTATATGCTCTCAACCTATAATAAACATTGTCACTCGACATGTAAACATATTTTTTATGCCAACTATATTAGGTTGACAAGCCATGAGTGTGTAATATAATTAATCATGCAATCTACCAAGACGAGCTGAGGGCTACTTAGTAAGTACTCGTTGAAACCATGCATGCCTTTTAAGTATCATTGCAGGTATTTCAACTTGTCTTAGCTCGTCAAACTATATTTTAAACTGGATCAACTAATTAATTACCCCTTATTAGTAAAAAAATCCTTGTCTCAATGAACTTGAGTTTTAAGTTAAAATTTTGTTCGGTCAACAATCAGAACCTATATCAGAAAAAAAACTTTTCAATTTTTTTTTGAGATTGTGTTCATACATTTATTTGCTATCTTAGATTTAAACAAGTACTATATGCTCTCAACCTATAATAAACATTGTCACTCGACATGTAAACATATTTTTTATGCCAACTATATTAGGTTGACAAGCCATGAGTGTGTAGTATATATATTAATCATGCAATCTACCAAGACGAGGACGTACTTAATAAGTACTCGTTGATTATCGATCATTACCACTGAAACCATGCATGCCTTTGCTTCATTGCATCACAAAGAAAGGTCACAGCATCCAGAGCAAACCACATGCATAAAGACGATAACGTCTGGCACGCAAGGCCACCACCGTACGCACCTAACCCACCATCACCATGCACGTCGTCGTTTGCAGAAACACTCCACAGCCACCGTACGTGGATGCAAACCACAAGAGACACAACTGCAAGGCGAGCGCAACAGTTCAAAGGCATCGATGACGATAAGGAACAAACACGGGGCCGGCCGGCCATCAGCGGCCGCCGGCCTGGCAAGGGCCCAGAGGGGTATAGCCGGTCGTCTCGTATACACGCGCCGCATGCATTCGCGTGCAGCGCGCCTGGCACAGCGCCAAACGATGATCGCCGCGCCGGCCGTACCAGGCGGCCGGCGGCAGCAGTAGCAGGGGTAGCAGCAGCTCGCATTATTATTGCACCACGCGCGCGCAGGCACGGCCGGCGGCACAGTAAAATCGGACGACGCAGCCAGCCCACTGCTGCAGCCTGATCTGCAGCTGGGAGCATTTTCTGCAGGGGCGCCATGCATGCATGAGCCCATCATTCTTGCGCTCGATCTCACATGCATGCATGCTTTGGATGATATGGACTGCCAGTCAGGAGGAACTGGCTCCAACTTTAATGCTAATTTAGTTGTATTTTATATTTTTTTCCGATGCTCGTCTTGCATGCATATATATATGTTGGCGCTTATCTGCTCACATCATGATCAGTCCCTCTCGGACAGCGCAGAGGTCAACGAGGATTTATTGCCAACGAAAAAAGCATAGAGGAATAGACGATGATGATCTAAAAGTTTAAATCAAACAATGTAGTAGAACCTGAGTACATAATACGTAATACGTACCCAGCTTGCTTCGTACATTATCCACCATCAGTACGACCTGCCTTGATTTTCAGTAAGAAGCATATGGAAAAGTACAATGTAGAACAACGCACCTGAATTAGTATGGGTTAAGAATTAAAGTTTATGCATGCATGCATGTATTTATAGATAATTTCATTGCAATATTTGCATTATTATTCTCGTTATGTTAATATCAAATCACAGCCGGTGTTGGCAATGCCAAATCAATCACAACCAGTATGAGTGAAAAAAAATGTTATGCTACTGGGAGACTATTAATTTATCGTTTATGTTAGCATAGCATGCATGTATGACACATATAAGAATTATGCTGTAAGAGACAAACTATGTATGAGAAGTAGCTGTGCTACTTTGCGAACAATAATTTTCAACTGATTGATTACAAGTACTACAAGATTAATCTGGAAGCTACCTTTATTTGATACTCCAAGAAGAAAACAAAACTATTGTTAATTCGTTAAACTTATATAATTAATGGTGTTTCTTTGCCAAGGTTAGCTTAAATAGTTAATCAAATGCCCTATATATGTGCAGTTAATGACAAAAATATAAAATTGCACTACATATTTTCTGTGAGAGTCTCAACCAGAATGAAAGGTAGAACAAGAGTGTTACTCTAATGCTATCCATACACATCTAATGTGCTACAAATCGATTCTTTTACTAACATACATAATTCCTTACACATCACCCTGATCCATCCTCGAATGTATAAAAAAAACATGTCATATATTCTACAACACACAAATGTGTGTTTCAAATATATATGTTTAAAATTGAAGTTTTGTGAATTCCAACACAACTATACCTCTATTCTTAATTAACAACCTATTAGTTAAACAAGACTAACAAACTGGAGTATCTAAAAAATGCATGTCATTTGCTATGTATGATGAATAATAGTACTACACATAGCTGGATCCTAACATATATTGCAAAAGTTTACATTAAAGGTTGCGATGTGAAAAAATGCATGATATAATAGATACATTTAATACTTACTATACATCAATTATAGTATACATATACACGCACGATCCTAAATATGTTCACCTTCTTCAAATAAGATCAGTGATGATATCCCACCATATGCTATTTATTAAATATCTATTGAAGGTTGTGATGTATGTGCAGTGCAAAATCCATGATATATAAAAAATAAGTTTAATATATGTACATCAATTACAGTAGATATATACACACGTGATCTGAATTATTTCAAGTTAGATTAAGTGATGATATCTCACCATATGTCTTATTTTAAGGTGGTCATCAACAGATCGTGTCAATTACAATATATGTAGTTTCAATTGGTAGCGTATATGCATGTTAAGGACTACTGGTGTGTAGTGTACAAAAGAATATTACACTACACCAATTGTAATATGGCATACAATGTTGATGGTAAGAAACAACATCTTATACATATCTACCTTATTAATTAACATTGTTCAATCAGTGTCATGGCCAAGAGAAATATATATATTACAGGCAAGACCGCAAGAGTGCCTTTTCACGGTTAAAGGTTGTGCCTCTACAGGAGTTCTACTGTGTACCTCGCAGGGGGGGTGCAATAAGCAGATATGGACAAAATAAATCCATACATTGTCCTTTCAATTTCAACAACCATGCTGTTTAATCTGAATGTTTGCCTCAAGATCAAGATATACTAGCTAGCTCCTGAGATTTTATCAGAACCTCCGATTAGTAGGCAGATTGGTACACCACACAGATTCTTTTAAAAAACATTTTTCATAAATCTTCCTACAAATTTGTAATATTCAGGCGTTATTTAAGTCAATCTTTCAGTCATTTGAACCTATAGGAAATATAAAGTTGACCAGTCTAGCTAGATTGAGTACAATAACATATATGAAGCTAAATGATTTAACAATCTCCGATATTTGTTTTTCTTCAACCAGATATGATTGTTAATTCGAACTAGATCACACATCTCGATCTAATCTGTTAATACTAACCCTCAGCCACAGTGAGCTCGCTTATAATGTTTTCATTAATAAGGCAAGCACGTACTTCTCCCTCGCAGTAAAAAAAGAAGCCAAAGACAGTTCTGAAGCATGATAACTTAGATTGATGTAGTGAAATCGACAAAGATGCTACACAAGGTTTCTGGGTATAGCAAACTAGCAATACGTGTTGTATATTAAACGGTATGTGATCCTTACAAACAAAAGTAACTAGTGAAGCCTACACCTACACTTGATATACAGTAATAATCATACCATCTACAGAAAAAATTACAAACCTATCCAAAGTAAAGAAGTTAATATGATGAAGTGCAGAGATAAGAAGAAGGCTGGATCGGAACAATATATGATGTAGCAGACTATGTGTCGCTAAAATAAAATACTCTGTAAATTAAACGCAGGACATCAAATTACATATTTTTCCTGCATATTCTATAGAAGAAACTTGTTTTAGGCATCAGTTACTGAATTTCTATTTTGATCAAATAAGCTAGATTTCAACGCCTATACCAAAATGCATGACCTGGACCTTTCAGCATCCTGTTTTGATGTAGGATGCAGTTTTCAGTCTCGGCCTAGGCCTATACATGGGGATTCTAATAAGTACAGCCTGACAGAAGAATGTGAAAGAGGACAGCACGCGAGCAGAAAGGCATCTATCTAAATCAAGCTATATCTCTACATGAGAACAATGAACTATCCAAAGGGTATATCCATATATATGCATGCATAGCTTGGACCGAATTTGGACTTAGTCCAGAGGCTACATCTCTGTTAATCTGTTATGGCAGCAGAAGAAAGAGGGGGCAGGCTGCAGGCACTCCATATGAGAGGCTTCCATTCCATCTTTTGTGAAGAAGACGGCTACACTACACATCAGCTACAACCACAGCCATGGCATTTCCCTTTTCACCTTCCCAATCCCACACCCCTCTTGCCCTTTCCCCTCTTTCAGTAGACGACCAAAGGCACTTTTCTTTGTAACTGTGAGGTTCAACGCCCATCCCTCCTAAGTTTCCGACCCATCATCCCATTGCAAAAAGAATTGCACCGTACCCATGCCCTACAAGATTGCTATAGTAGGTCGTTACGGACATCTAGCCCCAAAGCCGGCCGGCTGAGCTGCTGACGGGAGGCCGCCGGTGGTACGTGGCCTCTCTTGCTACCACACCCGCGGCCCTGCAGGACTCGCAGGCTGGTGCAGTAAAAAGGGGACAAGGGGATCGAGCGAGCTGCGAGCCCCCCCTCGATCGAAGCAACACTACACATCGCACAAGAAGGGGGCAGGAGCTGGCAACACATGCAGGCTGCAGCGGCAGCCACCAGGTTTGTACACCTACACACTGTTCCTACTCCTACAGCAACAGTGCGGAGCTAGGTTCGTACGCCGACGATCGTCCTCCTCTCGCCCCATAAATTCCTGGCAGACGTGTACCATGGCGTTACATGGCCAGTGGCGCGGCGCGCCATTGTTGGCAATGCCCGCTAGCTCTTTACAGATCAGTAAGTAGATCTGCCATGACCATAAAGGGTCTCCCTCTCTGGTGCCTGAGCTCGAAGTGTACACTGTACATAGGTATACTATGCAGTATGCCATCGAGGCCCAGACAATACAAACTATACGTAATTTGGACCACAGATATGGGAGTTACTTCGATCTGTGTTTCCCCTTCCTTAGCAAGAAAAGGAGGAGTGTCCTTGTGTTTATTCTTGCTGCGGTAGCCTCTTAATTCAATCCTCAATAATACATGTAGGATACGCATAAATAATACATAGAAGAAGAACAGTACAGTGTGTACTAGCTAGTGCAATAAGTGATGTCCATATCGACGACCTTCCACATAGATATGAGATTATGAGATAGCAGTACCGAATGCGAGGGATTTTAAGATCTCACCTGCAATTTGTTGCTTCTTCTTCAGGCTTGTCGCTGTCGGGAACGCGCGCGCGACGCGATCGATCCTTGAATATCCCTCAATCATCCGTGGTGCTTTCTCTGCAGTTGCGAGTCAATTTGTTCTCTCTAGAAGATTTACAAGATCACGACAAAGATCCATCATATGCTGCTTCTTCATCGATTATTCCACCGGCCGCATATGCATGATTCCGCTGATGAACGATATGTATATCTTCAAATCTTGACACATGTTAGGAGATGATAGACAGAGATTTGCACACACATGTTATCATATGTAGGGAATTTCCGATCAAATCGGGGTGCTCAGGTACACGTACATGAGCGGAATGTAATAACAGCGCGAGAAAAATTCAGATCACGAGTAGAGTAGTGCTGAACAAATGAAGAATATGCACGGATTTGGGAAAAACACTGATCCATTTTCCTAGTGTTTATCTGTATGATCTTCTCTCAAACCAACTCATCAAAAAAGTTAAGAGCCAAAAACAAGGAAACCGTCAAATCCTAGCTCCTATCATCATCAAAAGCTATAATGGATTAATCAAAAGAGAGGTAAATAAGGAAAAACGAAAACAAGCTAGCAGAAGAAAGAATTGTTGAACTTTCCTTTGATTTTCCCCCCTTTAGGTCACAGATCGAGATCCAAAGCTGAGCGCGCCTCCCTCTTGGAGGAAGACGAAGACGACGGTGACGACGCGGCGGAGGACTCCGCCGCTCCATGACGAGGCAATTCGAGCAGCCTTAGAGTCGGTGCTGACCTTTGCTGCCACCCGGGCATCTGCAGCGACAATGCATTGCCTTGATGGCTAGCCTCGCCGCCGCCGTCTGACTGCGAGCTGTTGTTGTCGAGGTTGACGCCGAAAAGCCGCACGCGCTTGGCGGCAGTCGTCGGGCTCTCGATGACCGGCACCGAGTCAAAAACGACCGGCCGTGTAGCGGCGGCGGCGGCGGAGCTCGGTTGCAACGTGTAATGCAGTGGCATCGCCGGCGCGCGCGGCGGCTGGAGCGGCGCGTGCGGAGGCATCATCGTACTCCTGGCCGAGCCGAAAAACAGGAGCTGCCTCCCCACGGTCGGCGCGGGGTAGGTCATGCCGCGGAAGTCGAGGCCCTGGCGGAGGCGGTGGTGCTCGTAGAGCGTGGCGGGCGGCGGGGGCGGCAAGAAGAATCCTCCACCCCCGCCGGCGGCGGCGCCGAAGCCCCAGGGGCTGTAGTGGTGGGGGCCGCCGAAGTGATGCGACGCGAGAGGCATCGGCAGCGCGAGGCCGGAGAAGCGGAGCGGGCCGCGGGTGTCGACCCGTCGCTTCCAGTCGATGAAGAGGCGGTGGGGCGCGTCGTCGGCGGCGACGGCGCGGGAGAAGGAGACGGTGTCCCCGGCGACGAGGCGCTTCTCCTTGACGAAGCGGCTCCAGCCCTTGGTCATGACGTAGCTCTGGCTGCTGTTCCAGTAGGAGTAGCGGAAGCGCCACTGCTTGCCGGCGGTGTCCTCGAAGCCGAGGAGGAGGCCCTTCTCGCTGCCCGCCGCGTCCAGCGGGAAGTACTTCTCCGCGTACTGCTTCGGGATCACCAGCCGGTTGAGCTTCCCCACGTCGCTGGGAGTCACCACCTTGTCGAACATGTGCTCCTTCTCCACCGCCTCCACGTCCGCCGCGGCGGCGGCGCCACCGCCGCCACCGCCGCTCCCGGACGGTCCGGCGCCGTCCCCCGACGCGGAACGGAAGGGGGCGGCGCTGCTGGTCCCCGAGGCCGACGCGGATGCGCTGGTGGAGGCGGACGCAGAGGCAGCCGCCGAAGACGACGACGCGGTGGTCGCGGCGGCCGCCGGCATGAAGGAGATCTCGCGCCGGGGAGAATTGGACGCGTCCTCCTGCTCCTCGTCCGCCTCCTCCTCTCTAGAAAATCGCCCGCTCGCACCAGCGAACTGATCCATAGCTACCAGTAGTCCAATACCACAAATTAAACTACCAGCAGCAGCACAATCGCGCAGCACGCTTTGTTCAATTCCTCCGGTATTTCTTGTCGCCTCCGCGCCGCCACCTGCTGCTTCCTTTCCTTCCGCTCGCTGCAACTACCTCGTGGCTAGGTTCCGCTGCGACGACAGCAGCTGGAGCGCCTGCCCTGGAGCTAACAGCTGGGAGCCTGGCAGAGAAGAGACACTGCTGCGCAGCGCGGGCGACGACGCCGCGCCACTATAGGGCAGCGTAGTAGCCGAGGGGATCGGATCTACCTGTGTATGCGTGTACGCACGCGCTGCTGTTGCTGTTGCTTGCTACGACTCTGGAGCGGAGCGCGGAGCCGAGGGGGGAGGAAGAGGACGGGGGAGAGGGTGGGAGAGGGAGGGAGAAGATCATATCAGAAGAGAGAATTAGGCCGCAGGCGTCCGCATTGACGGCTGCACAGCACAGCGCGGCGGGGGAACGGACGACGCCTTTGGGATGTGGCCAGATGGGATGGGGATGGCGACGGCGACGCGGATAGCTAGCTTAGATAGATGGTGGTGGTGCTGTTGGCCTGTTGATGCGTTGCTGCTTGCTTGCTTGGAGTGGTGGTGGTGGTGGTGAGGTTGATTTGTGGCTGTTGTGGTCGCCAAGCCGAGCTGCCTGCTGCCCGAGACCGCGCAGTAGCAGCACACACACGCTGCGGGGCGGGTGTATTCTCCTTTCGCACGGGTTGGAGGGAGGGGGGAGGGCGATGATGGCGACTGCGCCAAGAAGATTCGTCGAAGGCGACTAGGGGTGTGGTAGACTGGGACTGGGAGTGCGTGGTAGCTGCATGCTGTGCAGTGCAGTGCCGCCGCGCCTTTGCCGTGTGTATTTCGCCCGATCTCCGCGCAAGCTTCCCCATTCCCTTTCCATCGACGGCGCCGCGCTGCTGCATGCCAAATACTACAGGGTTCCACTACTGCTCTCTCGAACCTCCTGGATTTTCTTCTCAGAGTGGGATTTTGTCCAAACTATTCTAATTTTTAATTTGTTCTATTTCGGTACCAAAAAATGGTTTTTTTTTGCTCTTCAAATCAAATGAAAAAAAGAGGAAGCGCGCGCGAGAGAGATGGAGCTGGGGGAGTGGGGTGCACTGTACAGTGCCGTGTGTAGCTACCTTTATAAAGGGATCGGAGAGGGCGTGTGGGGCCCACGGATTTTTTGTGCTTGTGCCCCCCCCCCCCCCACCCTAGCTCCTCCTTCCTGCATGCTGGTGTTGGGCTCATGTGAGCGATCGTCCTTGTCACCAAGTATACGGGGCATCAAATGTACCGCACGCCACGCATGCCTACGGCTGGCTTGCCTGCCCGAGGGATATATACCCCCGACCCCGCTGCTGCGTGCTGCCTGCCCCCTCTACCTAGGTCCTAGCCTGGGCCCAACAAATGCAATTTCCATCAAGAGAGATTTCGAGCGCGCGCGGCCACTTGATGTGTATTGAAAAGGATTTGCTGAGTCCGAGTAGAAAACTTTTTGCCGTCCTTTGCGAAATTCTCCAAGCAACGATTAATGCCGAGCTCGCGACAGCATGAGATCGTGAGACCTAAGCTGGTAGTAGTATGATAGTACCACAGGATAACGATGGGTGTGTCATGTGGATTTTATTGCGAACATTAAACTTGGACTATTCGACCAACATTTCGTAGCTTGGCTATCGTTAACTTTACAAACATTTAGGTCGGAAATATGTGCGGTTTTGTCTGAAAATATACTTCATAATAAACTAAATGGATTTATAGATACGTATTAATTTACCCTACAATAGGTGATTTTTTTTGCACACCCGAGTGTTGAATTTATGAATTTTCCACGTGAGGAAAAAAGGCATTTCCCTCAAAACACCAAGTATCTTGATTGAAAGGAGTAAATATATTGGAAAATTATGGATGAGTGGTAGCTATTAGAGCAACTCCAAGAGCCTCTGTAAATCAAGTTAACTAGCTAAATATAGCAAAACTGATGTAAAAATCAAATCTAACAGTCTCTCCAAAATCAAGTGCTCAGTATCCTACTCGCTATCCACCTCCCCCCGCTGGCTATATTCCGCGAGCTCCCTCCGCTCGCTATCCTTGCCCGCTTCTTCCTCCGCGCGCCTAGCTACGGTCGGCTCCTTGCGTCGCTGACTCGCTGCCCGGCAAGAAGCCCGTCTTCCCGCCACCCCCGCAGCCGGCCAAGAAGCGCGTCTTCCCGCCGCCGCAGCAGCCGGCGGAGGAGGCCACCGTCTCCGCTTGCCTCCCTGGCTCCTTGTGAAGAAGAGGGCCATTGTGTTGTCGAGCGCCGGAGGCGCAGGCAGCAACCGTCCCCGTCTGCCTCCCGACGAAGAAACTAGACATTGTGGCGCTGCCGCCGGAAAACGCGGCCTCAGTGTTCCTCCCCGCCAAGAAGCGTCCCTGCGTGCCGCCAAGCGCATCGACGTGTCCTCCTCGGTGCATCCTCCAAGAGACTCGACGGCGAAGGTGGAGGAGGCGCGGCGCGGCTCGTCCTAATCCTGCGGTGGTGCACGGGACTGCCGAATTCGGGCGGCCTGTGGCCGGCGAGCGGCGAGGCCGCCGAATTCGGGGCTGCCAGGCACGATGCCGGGAGGAGAAGCAGCTTGGACGGAGGAGGAACGCCGACGGGAGGAGCTAGGGCGGAGGAATAGAACCGGGGGAGGATAAGGTAGGGCGGCAGAGCAGCGCTGGGGAGAAGAGGAGCGCCGGAGGAGGAGGAGGAGGTCATGCGGCGCTGTGTCGTCGCGGGAGGAGGTGGGGAAAAGAAGGAGATAACGAAGTGAGGATGACATGTGGGACCCACAGATACTACAAAATATGAAGAGTCTAGTTTTAAAGAGTCTGTTGGTTTACCCTTTAGTTTATAAAGTATTTTATTTTTTAGCTAACTTTAAAATCTCTATATTTAGCTAAGATTATTGCTAATCTGTTGGAGATGCTCTTAGTGTCTCGAATTATAATTGGAAATGAAGGGTCTGAGCGAGCTTAATTATATATGCTGCTAGGTGTTTCCTCCTACTACTTTTATATAGAGTAAGATACAGCGGGTGTTAGAGGCTTGCATTGATAACCAAAACCGTACCGATAAATAAACGAGAAGTACAACTGCGTGACCCGTGATGAATGAACCTGAGTGTATGTCCTAGTATAGACGACAAAACAAAGATTTATGTTATGAGATTTTATTTTCTCCAGGTGTGTGACTGGATTTATCGATCGGTTCAGTAGATTATATTCTTGGCCTTTTTTTTTACCAAAATCAGCAGGAAAAACTCTACCTTTTCTCAAAAAAATTATTTCAAATCCGATTAATTTGCTCTCACGGGAGCCAACCTCCGGTTTGCTGGTTCTAGTCATGTCATGTGCTATAACCACTATATGCTATTGTGGTTCAAATCAGTTCACAACCCAGTGTAGAAGCTATTCAATTTCTATTTTGCATGCTGCTCTACTTTCAGATGGTTTTCTCTCCACCGCAAGTACATATCACCTTTTTTCATAACTGCATTAATTAATGCTTCAAGCTCCAACCGTTCAGCACAAGTGGGTGTTGTCAACATAAAAAAAATGAATGGACGGATCCTGTCATCGCTATGTAGTACTTCCTCCGTCTCAAATTACTCGTCAATGTTGATTTTTTATCACAACATCTGATCATCCGTTTTATTCAAAAAATTATGTATATATCTTTTATTTTGCTTGTGACTTACTTTATCATCAAAGATATTTTAAGTATAACTTAACATTTTGCAAATTTGCATTAATTTTTTGGAATAAGCGAATGGTAAAATGTTGTGATAAAAAAATCAACAGTGATAAGTAATTTGAGACGGAAAGAGTAGATGAGATGCACAATCACCATCTCACAATGCAAGAAAAAAAAACGTACCACATATATTTCCCCCCCATCATGTTAAGACAGTGAAGGTACGGTGGAGCCGTGTGGAGGCATCTGTGTTTGAAGAGAGTACTAAGTCGTCATGGAGATACGTTAACTAGGAAAACAAACGCATTTGGTGTCCCATACGTCGCCTTCTTTCTTGCCCCCCCCCCCCCCCCCCCCCCCCCCCCGAAATTTTGTTTTACGCACATCTCAACACATCCAACAACCATATCAGGCATGCGTGTCTTGGTGGAGCCACATCTTTCGATGTTAGGTATAAACCCATCGTGCCAGCGTAGAAGTATGAACAGTGTTCCTTCAAACGTAGCTTGTTGAGTATGTAGGCCGGCATCTCGATCCATCAGACAAACCCTAATTGTACACTGCAAAGGCTGGTGGTTCACCCTTTCCCTCCTCAACAATGGGGTCCATTTTAGTGCGCATGCCGTGGCATGGAGAGAAAAAGATGTTGGAGAAATGGGAGGTAAGATAGGGCGGTCTCGATCTTCTCCTCCTGGACCCCCAAGCTCACCTAGAATTTGTGCAGAGAAAAAGATGCCTAGCTAGCTATATTTCAACTCAAGACTTAGCAGAGGTTGATAAGGGTAACATGCATGCTTCTCCTATGGTGATTCCACCAAATGGCAAGGAAATAAAGCAGCATGTGACTTGAGGTGCCCACTTTACCAACATGGGATCTAATGCTCTAGGCTAAGCTAAAGAACTCCTATGAACGAAGCAGTTATCTTCGATCACATGCTTCCAGTGTACCTTACTATAGTTTGGTGTTAAGTTAACCAATGGGGTTGAGCCTCCTTTCTTCATTTCAAATTTTAATAACGGGTGTGTTTAGAAGCCCAACTTCCCCCAAAATTCACTATGCAAAAAGAAGATTCCCCGTCACATCAAACATCACATCAAAAATGCCGGCACATGCATGGAGTACTAAATGTAGATGAAATCAAAAACTAATTACACAGTTTGGATATACTTTGCGAAACGAATCTTTGGACCCTAGTTAGGCCATGGTAGGACAATATTTACCACAAACAAACGAAAAGTGCTACAGTGCTTTTCAGTTCGGAACAACGCTTTTCAGCCTAAAATCCGTGCAAAATTCAGAATTTTGCATCCCAATTCAGAGAACTAAACACACCCAACGCAGACATGCGTGTGTTGTCCCTATTTATATTGAAGTGGCACAGGAATAGGATCCGAGTGACCGCTGCTTGGGACAGTTCAAAAGAATTTCACATGAAAGGACATTACTCTTGCGCGCGCATAACCAAAATACTAAGAGAGAGCGCGCGCGCATACACACATATGATATGTGTTGGTACTGCTTGACTGATTGTAGTCCTCCAAATTAAAATTTAGGATCGGAGTCGATCCCAGCATTGTAACATAGGATGATTTGGAGAATTCTGGCTCTACTAGATCAGTAACAGCTGGTCCTGTACATCTTCAAACATATGTGTAGCCCATGTGTGTGATACGGTTTACATGTACGTACTTTTCAGCCCGGCCCACATGTCTGATTTATTGCAGTGCAGGGTGCTGGACCTTTGTGCATACCGTATTCTGTAAGCATGCACATCTGGTGGTCGTAAAGAAAAAGTTTGGGAAAAAAATGGCATAGCTTGGCGCACGAAGCGAAGAAACATGAAGCTTTTCCATGCCAGTCCTGTAGACTCAGATGTCAGGGAGTGATGATTTGCAGCGTAAGCTAATTAAAGAAGAGCTATCTGAATATAATAATAAGCACACATGCTTTTTGTTACTCCAAATTCCTGCAGCTAGCGCATGAAGTCGAGTATTGTTTCCGGATCGACAATAAAACAGAGCAAAGTCCTTCAGGACTCGGGAGAATATGAGCGCGTTTGATGTGGGGCTTTAAGTCCGTGTTTGATTACGTTTCACTGTTCCCCAGTCCGGCCACGGGGATGCAAATCACCGTCTCTCTCCTGCATCCCACGCAACGCTCCCCCCTCCGTTTTTCCAGAGCCAGGCGCGCGCCGAGCTTTGGCGGGAGGATTGGGGGGCGATGGCGGGCGATTTTCGGCGACCCTGGCCGGCTCCCGCGCACGCGGAGTTGTCCTCCCGCCTTCTCCTCTTCCTCCGTCTCCCTCCCTATATATGGCGCCTCCCTCCCCTCTCTTCCCTTTCCCTCCGTCTTGACCTGTGCTGCGTTCGTGTTGAGTCACCGGCGGAGTTGGTGCGGTGGTGCCGCGGTTGTCTGCTTCCTCCTCGCCGGATCTGCCTGGCCGCTGGTCCGCTGCTCCTCCTGCCGGGCTCCGTGGACGCGGGAGGTGTCGATTCGGGTCGATCTGCTTCGTCTTCGGTTCGATCTGCTTCCTCTTCGGTTGGATCTACTTCCTCTTCGGTTGGATCTGCTTCCGCTGCATCGACTCGTTGCGGATCTGCTTCTTCGCCTTCTTTGTTGTTCGTTTCTGCTTCGACTCCCTCGAGGTGAAATCCCCGCCGCCTTCTCCCCCCTTCCCCCAAATCCCTAGTCGTTTGATGGTTCTAGGGTTTTGCAAAACCCTAGTTTGATTGCGGTTTGGTACTCGTTGCGCTGATGTACTTGCTTTCGATTTCGTACTCGTTGCGGTGCTGTTGTTGCTTTCGATTTGGTACTCGTTGCGGTGATGTTCTTGATTTCGATTTGGTCGATGATGAAAAATGTCCTATACTGTTCTGAACTGTCAATGCTTGTGATTAGGTGTTAGTTCATTTGGGTCTATGATGTATTTGTACATTGCACAGGAGGCATTTTTTTGCAGCCGTGTTGTTACACATTTTTCATAAATGATTACACTTGCATGTTGAGGCCAGCCAAGGTCTAGCTAAACTGAGTTGTATGCTTCAATCTTGTATGCATGTAGATGGATCCAAATGGACAGCGTGTGGTGATGGCCAGGCAAGTAGCTGCCATGGTTGCAGTGATGGTTTCTTTCTTGTTTAGTAGGCTTAGGAGGGTAAGGGCAGAGCTTGAGCCTTCCCCTTATGGTCCTAGGTCCCTTGGCATGCAGCATAGGATTTCTACCCTCCAAATGATTATTTGAACAGCACTGATGCTGAGTGCTTGGCAATGTTGCGGATGAAAAGAGCTCCTTTTTTTGCTCTGTGTAACCTGTTTAGGGTTAGAGGATTAGTTAGAGAGACAGCTGGATGTTCTGTAGAGGAGCAGGTGGTAATGTTTCTCCATATTGTTGGACACAACCAGAGGTTTAGGGTTGTCCATCAAGCTTGGAGGAGATCAATTGAGACTGTTAGTAGAGTTTTCCACCAAGTCCTATATGCAGTTGGTGAGCTGAGGTCACAAATGATCAGGCCTCCAAGCACTACCACACATCCTAAAATCATGGGCAGCCCCAGGTGGTACCCTTACCTTCAGGTATATGTCATACTTGTGTGTTTGTTTAAGGTTGTAGTTCATTCCAATATTTGCACTTATCACCTCACTGTAAATTGTTTAGGACTGTGTGGGGGCCATTGATGGCACACGTGTTGGCTAGGGTGACTAGACGCATGCAGCAGCCTTTCAGGGGTAGACACAAGCATCCAACACAAAATGTGATGGCTGCAGTGAATTTTGATCTTAAATTCACTTATATCCTAGCTGGCTGGGAGGGATCTGCCCATGATGCACATGTATTGGCAGATGCAATTGAGAGAGCTGATGGGTTCATTGTGCCTGAAGGTATAACTTGTTGCACTAGTTCCTTAAGTTGTCCATTCAATTGACACATACCTTCACTATAGACTATTTTGGTCCATTTGGAGGCAAGTTTTACCTGGTAGATGCTGGCTATGTTTGCCGCAATGGTTTCCTGCCTCCATACAGGGGGGTTAGGTACCATTTATCAGAATTTGGGGACATGAATTATCCAACCAATGCAAGGGAGTTGTTCAACCTAAGACATTCATCTCTTAGGGTCACAGTTGAGAGGGCTTTTGGTGCTTTGAAGGGGAGGTTTCGTATTTTAGACAACAAGCCTTTCCACACATACAAGACACAAGTAAAGCTTGTCCTGGCCTGCTGTATTCTGCACAATTGGATATTGGGGTTTCGTGTTGATGAAGTAGTACCATTGGAGGTGGGGTTTGAAGGTAGTCATGATGATGTACCTGCACCTTCTGATACACAGGATTCTGTGGCCATGGTAAATACTCCCTCCGTCCCAAAAAGAATGACGTTTTAGGATTCAAAATTTGTCCCAAAAAGAATGACGTTTTGCTTAATTTGGCATGTGTGCATGTGCATGTAGGCATGCAACAATCAATTAGCACCTAATATGGCAAATAAATAGGGGCAATCGAGGTCATTTCACCTCCTTAATAATCTGTCCTAAAATTTCTAGAATGACATTCTTTTTGGGACGGAGGGAGTAGAAGGGATGCTATTTGTGATACAATGTGGTCTGGTAGGGGGACAAATAGGACCTGATCATGCTACTTATTTTTGTATGCTATTCAGTTTGCTAGACCCTGGAAATGGAACTCATGTGATGTAATAATTTTAATGGACATAACTGAGACCACTCTGCATTTGATTGTGTCATGCTTATATAAGTGCTTAGGGACATATCTGAGACCACTTTACCTATGTTTTTTGTAAAGCTATGCCTCTTTGCTGTTCCTACTGCATCTGGTTGTCTAATTGAGTGGTGAACAAATAGGATGGCTGGCATTGAGGGGGTTGGGGCTGCTGCTCCTGCTTTGGGTCATGATGTGGTTGATCTGCTGGGTGATGATGGTGAGGCTGTCCCTCCCCAAGAGGCTGGTGCTGGTGCTGGTGCTGGTGCCAGGCCTCCAATGAGGTGGAACAACAAAAGCTCTGGCTTTGTCCTTAGGAGGATGGCTGCTATAGTAACTGATGGTAGAGTTGATAAGTGCTTTAAGGACAAGGATGTGAACCAAGTGGCCAAGTGTCTTAATGAGTACACTGGGGAGGCTGTCACCCCAACTCAAGTGTATAACCACTTGAGGAAGTGGAGGCAGAAGTGGGGTAAGGTGGCAAAGCTGAAAGAGTTAAGTGGGGCACTTTGGGATGACACTGTCAATGCTATCATGCTTGACATTGACCACTTCACTGGTCACTGCAAGGTAGAAACCCTATTAGAGTTACCTCACACTTGAACCCATACATTGTTTGATCCCATTTATGTAATTGTGTGCACTACCATGCCTACAGGACCACCCTAAGGATGCTGAGTTCCTCAACACTCATATCAGATTCTACACTGAGATGGAGACCATCTTTGGTAGTTCCATGGCCACTGGTAGGTTTGCTGTAGGTTCTAGTGAGCCTCTTGGCACTTATAATGCTGAGAGTGTTGCTGCTAAGCTAGAGGGGGTTCATGAGGTGAAGGGAGGTACCACAGAGGTAGGGGAGGGCAGCAAGGCAACTGAGCTGCTCACTCCATCTGTTGGTGGCAAGAGGAAGAGGCCCATATTCACTGAGGATGAGATGCTGATGATGACAAACATGACTGATGCAGTCAACAATGTTACCAATGCCCTTAGGGAGACTGGCCCTGCTCATGTGGACCCTGCCCTGTATCTTGCTGTTATGGAGATGCCTGCCTACACCACAGAGGCCCTCATAGTTGCATACACATACCTGTTGGAGAACAAGCCCCTTGCCACTGGGTTCATGAGCATGTCTGCCGGCCACAGGGACATCTGGATGAGAACCTACCTTGCTAAGAACTACTATGAGTAGTTCTCAGCATGATTGGGGAAGCCTTTGAGGGGGTTGAATGGAGATGTATAGTTCCTCCTCCTCCCTCCCTACCCACCTCTTTTGACCACACTTTGGTGTACATTTTGTGAAGCTTACTAGGCTGGTGGGCTATTATTTTGGTTTCATTTTGGGTAGGGGAGGGTACAGTTGGCAAACTGCTAGGGTGTTTGCACTTCATTTATGTTACATGCTGGTTTGTAATGCACATTATTGCTGCCTCTGTTGGCAGCTTCATGGATGAAACTTGCTTGGCTTGTTGGCACATTATTTGTTCATCTAATTTCTGTGGATGCTTCCTGTTAATTTCTCTTTTAGCCTATGATGTTACACATGTTTGCAAATATAAGTTGATGAACTTCACTTGTGAGGAACTGGAGCTGTGGTTCTAAATCTGTTATTGCTTGTTCCTGTTCTTTTTTCTCATGGCTGTCATCAAACCATGTGATACATCCATGCCCAGGCAATGCTGTCAAGGCTGGGCTGGATGGGTCACATGGTTCCATGGCTGTCCTGACCTTGTTTCCCTAAAACTGTATCCTTATGCTCCAAGTTGAAGTTCAGATGATAGTGCAAACATAACTGAGGCCAATTCTTCTTTGCCTTTTAGCCTATGATGAGACAACTTTTGAGATGGAGCTGTGTTGTATCTTTATACCGAATATTTCTCATGTTTCCCATCAAAACATGGGAGACATCCATTCCCATGCTTTCCAAGCCTGGGATGGATGCCTCCCATGCTTCCATGGTTGCCATGAACTTTGTCTTCCTGCTACTATTTTTATTATGCTCCATCTCCAGTTTATGTGATGACAAAAAAAATCTGAGGCTACCTCTGCTTTATTTTTTTGCCATGTTGTTGTTCTTGCCAATGATGATATGATATTCTTTCATGCCTTCTCATGTCTCTCATCAAAACATGAAACTCATCCATGGCCCATGTTTTCAACCCTGGGCTGGTTGAGTTTCATGTTTCCATGATTGCCATGAAGACATTCTTCTCCTATATCTGAGGCACATTACTTTGTTGAACCTTTTGCTTCTTTGAACAGGAATGGCAGGTTACTATGTTGTGTTCAAAGGAAGGGTTCCTGGGATTTATTCGAGTTGGCAAGAATGCAGTAAGCATGTTCTACACTTCAAAGGTGCTGTGCACAAGAGATATGAGACTTATGATGATGCTGTTACAGCTTACATGGCTGCCCAGCCAACAACATGTGCCCTTGAAATTGTTCCTTATCCTGAAATTGGGATGCCTGTTGGTGAGAGTGCTCTTCCTCCTCAAGTTGAGATGGCTGGTGCTGATGATTATCTGTGTTGTTCCATTAGAGTGTTGTGCCTATCATGTGCTTTCTTCTTCTCCGATCTGTGGTTCAAGAAGACCTTTTCATAGGCCTATGATGACAAAGTGGATGAAGAGGGATGAGCTGCTGTTTTTGCTGTTAAACTCATGGACTCCTGTCTGTTTCTTTGATGTTGTTTTGCCTATGCCCTTTCTGAACTTGTAGCAGCAATGACTCCTTAGTTTATGACAAAATTAGTCTGAGGCTAATGATAATTCCATATGATGTACTGCACTATTATCATTTAATTCACCCTTCTGTTCTGGTGTTTCCTCTAAAACCTGATGGTCACGGTGAGCCAAGCTCATATCAAACACCGTCCCTTTGTGGTAGTTGATGGTAGTTGGCCTCTAAGCCTGGCTCCACTGGTGCAATCAAACAAAATTTTGGCTCCCTTGGGCTCCATTGCGAAAATGCAATCAAACACACTAGTGTGTCTCAACTGGGCCTGGCCGTGGCTGGCCAGAGCCTGGCTCATGGGCTCGGCCACCCTTGCGCTCCACATCAAACACGCCCTATATATACACCCTGTTCGTCTGGCTTATCAGCCACCAGCCAGCAGTACTTTTCTCTCAGAACAAATCAGCCATCAGCTACCAGCCAGCGGTACTTTTCTCTCAGAACAAATCAGCACCAGTAGACCTGAGCATTCCACGGGCCGGGCCGGGTTCGGGCCGGGCCGAAAAAAAACCCGGGTTTTTCGGGCTGAGAAAATCCTGCCCATGACCGTCCCATGGGACGTGTCGGGCCTCAGTTTTCGGGCCGGGCTCGAGCCGGGCCCGGGCTTGGGCGGGCCGCCCGCGCATTTTATAGTGTAAAGTAACTAAAAACAACATTTCGGGCCGGGCTCGGGCCAAAAAATTTTTTCGCGGGCTTCAAGATCTCTGCCCACGCCCGTCCAGTAAGGTCCGTGGGCGGGCCTGGCGCGGGCCGGGCCCGGGCTGGGCCAGCTGGCCAGGCCGGGCCGGGCCAAAAATGCTCAGGTATAAGCACCAGCCTGTGTTGCTCAGCCTTGCATGCTCATGTACAGCAAGCAATCTGCACTACTTGATGTACAGAGACAGCAGTAGGAATTGAATCGAGACCTATGTTTCCGCTCAAATACACACCACAAGCTTTGGCCATAAAATCCAGTGTTAAGCAACACAAAAGCAGACCCAATCGAACTAGAACGCACTACCGGAAAAATCGATATTTGCCGTGCGTTAGGAATTTTGTCGTGCTCTTTTTATCAGCGCTTCTTATAGGGTGCACGACAAAGATAAAGCGCACGGCAAATTCATAGTTTGCCGTGTGCTTTCTTGCGACGCACGGCAAACTCACGAGTTTACCTCCATTAGCACCCATTAGCAACTAGATGGGATGGGGGCAGATTTTTTTTCCTCTTTGTCGTGCACCTACACAGACGCACGGCAAAGACACCTCTTTGTCGTGCGTCTTGTAGGCACACAGCAAAGAGGTTAATAAAAATCATCATCTACGCTTCGAAATTTTTCTCCACTCCTTATACAATATGTTGTACTCCATGTTAAAATTTGAAACATTTTTGAATTTGTTTGGTATATTTAACTAATTAATTACATTTCAAGCAATTTTTTGAAGCAAGTCAAATTTGAACTGCAAGTGATTCAAATTATAGAATAAAATGAGTGGAAAAATGATATTTATGTTACTTAGCCTAATTTAAGATCTTACCCATTAAATTAAAAGAAATTTTGATTATCTTGACTAGGAATCTTGACCACGAATGTGTCTTCAAATGATTTTAAAATTCTAATAAAAAGCAAATGTAGTCCAAAAATTACGAGATTTGTCAACAACTCATGATATCATACGTGGAGGCTGTGCTAAAAAATTTGAGCGTGTTTCGCAATTTTATCAGGTATGATGCTTATAAACAGAAACATCTCCAGAGAAGTTTTATAGAGTTTAGAGGTACGTGGTTAGGTTTGTGAGCGAAGTGAAATTCAAATTTGAGTTTGATTTTAAAACTTTTTCTACAAGCAATAGACAATACAAATTATTTTGTGTTAATTTTTTATAATCTTTTGAATTCATTTGATAATTTTAATATATATAGTACAATTGTGAAAAAATTAATTTGTCATGCCTCGACTGGGACGCACGACAAACAAAAACTTTCATGTGCGTCTGTATCAGCACTCACGGTGAAGTAGACCTCGGCCCACCAGCACTACAGCCCAACAACACCCCAGGCCACCAGCACCTCGGTCGCTGGGAGCCATCGATCTTGCGATCTGACGGTCGACATTTGACAAGAACTTCATATATAATCTTCTCTTCCTCCCACAAACCCTACTCCATCCACTCCCTCCCCTCCCAGCCCGACGCCACCCCCTCCTCCAGCCAGATGATCTGGCACCCCCTCCTCCGACAATGACGACTGACGCAGGAAGTATGGCTGACAGCTGGTCGTCCCCTCTGCCTCCCCTCCCGCGCTGCTCGCCCCTCACGGTAGTGAGGAGCAATGGTGGGGTGAGGTGCAGCGGCGGCGCATAGAGGAGCCCCTGTGCGTGGCCATGGTAGTCACCCCTCTCTCCGTCCGGTCGGATCCGGGCCATCCTCTCCTCCTCCGGCCACCCCTTCCCCTCCTTCACAGGCGGGAGGCCCCACCTGGGGATGGTGGTACAGCGGTGTGGAGGAGGCACGACGAGCTTTGCCCCTCTCCCCTGGTACGCCTGAAGGACCGAATAGGCGACCAGAGAGGGGGGAGTGAATGGAAACTGATAAAAAATTCTTCCCAAGAAGAACTCGACCTATGCCTCAAAATCACACCCAATGATTTCCACATGAGCTTGCCAAGGTCACGTAGTCACAACGGACCTACCAACCCTAGGAACAAGTCCTAACTCAAACTGAAGCGGAAATACAACTTAAAGAACAAAGGACTTGGGCAATCTGCGAAGCACCAGGCGGACTGTCTGAGGTACCCGGGCGGACCGTCCGCGAGGGAGGCGTGGACCGTCCGCGAGGACACGACGGACTGTCCGAAAACGCTACCCGAACCTCCAGTAGTACACCAAGAAAAATGGACCGCCCGCGATGGACCTGCGGACCGTCCGCCTCGACATGGACCGTCCGACACTCTAGTACGGACCGTCCGCAAGCGCCGTGCACCAAAAACCAACCAACTCAACGGATCGACCGAATGGCATGCAAGAACTCGCGAAGAACACGACGAACAGTTGCGCTGCCAGGCTCCTCACGGACCATCCGCACACCTCTCGCAGACTGTCCGCCAAGTGCGGACAGAGCTGCTCGAGCCCGAGCCGCCCAAGGTCAACTCCTTTCCTTCACCCGATCTCCCGAATCAACCAATGGATTGTGACCAAAACATATGGGAAGATGAAGCGTCTCTAGGAGATGCTATCCCCACGAAATCTTGGCCTCAAACCAACTAAAATGATAGGAATCAAGATCCTACGAAAACACCTCTATGAACTCGGGTTCCACCAAGAACTCGCAAATCGAAGGGTTTTCCCGGCGTTTGAGGGGTCAAGATCATACCCAAAGATGCACAAGGCATCCACCCATGATCCCCACAAAGAAATCTGAGGAGAAAAGCCCTCAAATCAACGAATCGGGCAAAGAACAAAAGCACCCAAAAATAGCTTCAAAAATGACACAAAAATCACAAAAAGCTAAGAGAGGGAAGGAATCACAACGCTGAATGCTTCCATACATCCAGAGGTCAGAGTCTATACAAGAATCTAGCCTAAGGAAATACTGGAAAAAGAAGCCATCCGGGAGGATTAACCCTAGCCATCCTCCTCTACCTTCTATTTATACTTAGTCTCCTGCAGGTGGCAAATGACCCTACTACCCCTAGTGCATAAATGTAAGCTACACACCCGTCAGGGGCATTTTGGTCCAAGTCAACCATATTCTCATCGAGCGGACACGCTTCCACCGCGGACTCGCTTAGCCTCGATGCAAGCCCCGCGATCACGCCACGTGCCCCCCGCCTCGAAGCTTCCCGACGCTCCCGGATCACCGTCTCCGTCGCGTTGGGCCTTCGGCCTTGGTTTTGAGGCCCAAACCAAGAAACCGTCCTCCGATGGTTTTGTGGGCAAACCACCAAACCCTGTGTGACTTCAACTCGCCCTTCTTGCACCATACGGCTCGCACTTGACCCCATCGGCCACCGGGTCCATCGAACCAAACCTACTTGCCTCTCCATCACCCGGAGACCTCCACGGCATAGGCCTTTCGCGCTTATTCTTCACCTGCACTAATAGGAGTCAAGCCGCAACCTGTACCTGCACACTGAGCCAAGCATCAGTCCACACAACATTGTCAATCACTCATCACTGAGGAGCGACCCACCACTGGTCTTCGGACGCTCCTGGTCCTCAATCTCCCCCTTGACGAGTGCATTGACAACACCCATAGCAACCAAATCAGAGAAAAAGGAAAAGAAAAACAACCACTAACACAAGCCTCCAACAATTGATCCAAAGCCAAAGAACAAGTGAAAAATACGATCACTCACCAGACCAAGTCTCGGCCCCCTAAGGCAAGGGCAACGACTCAACACAGCCGAGACAAACAAGCTCTCCACAAACAGCACACCACAAAGCACAAAACTCAGGCAAACCAAAGGAGCTCCCCCTACACATATGCAAACTCCCCCTGAGCAAATGCAATTCTTTTCTCAAATTTCTCCCCAACATGCAAAATCTCACCAAAATCTCCCCCTTGCATATAACTTCTCCCCCTTGTTAACAATGCATGAATCAAGTTACCATAAAGGGTGCACAAATGCATGTCGAAGTATATACAAGCTACCAAGCTTCTCAGATATACAAAGAGCACAACAAAATGCTACAAATGAGACATAGCGCAAGCAAGGTAGACATGGTGTAGTTAGCGCATTGTCATCAAGAAAGTAGAGACATAGATACATGTGGCATGCCAAAAAGCATTTTTAAGCAATTTTCACAAAGAGAATTCATCTCATGAGCAAAGCTCTATCCATGGTTAATTTGAGCAAAAATGAACTAGATCACCCAAAGCTCATACAAGATCACAAGTTCTCAACACAAGATCATAGCAAACACCCATAAGCTATTATATGTCATATCAAAGCCACCGAGCCATGTGTCTACTTCTAATTGAGACTTCTCATGGTAGACATCATGCAACGGTTTAGCACCCAAGATATATACATAATAGCATAAGGACATGATTATGCACATTTTCCAAGCATAGATATTTCATAGACCAATTTCATTTTCAAATTGCGGCAAAAAGAAGCTTATGCTCCCCCACAAGTGAACATATGGGCTAAACATTGACCATGACAAATGAGTCTTTGACCCCAAGAGCGAAAAGAGCATGATACTCAAGCACAAGCTAAGCATGATATAGGCATTTGAGCACAAATAGAGCATGAAACAGAATCTACTCATGAGTGAAGCATTTTAGCACTTTCACAAAAAGAAGCTATCTCGTCATGAACATATGACACTACCATCAAGGGCATAGCATTCACATCACCATTCCCAAAGCATACACATATCTCACATATAGCACATCATAGTGATCAAAGTGTATAAGAGAAGCTCTTCCTAGCAATTATGATACAAAGATGGCTATCCTACCATGATTTGGTACAAAAATAAAATGCATGCATGCAAAGCCACAAATGATACATATGTCACATATATACATGAGAAGCTCCAAGATCTAGCTAAAAAGGGAAACACACTCCAAGTTCACCTTGCAAGCGTGTGAAGTAAACTTGGTCAAGTGGTTTAGTGAATATGTTGGCTAACTGATCTTGGGTAGGTACATAGGATAAGGAAATGTTCTCTTTCTCAACATTGTCCCTCAGAAAATGATATCTCACTTCGATGTGTTTAGTCTTGGAGTGAAGGACTAGGTTTTTGGCTACACTTATGGCACTGGTGCTGTCACAAAAGAGTGGAACCTGGGAGCACTCCTCACCAAAATCGCTCATAGTGTAGGTCATCCATAGGAGCTGGGAACAACAACTGGCTACAACAACACACTTAGCCTCTGTAGTGGACTGGGCTACACTGGATTACTTGCGAGACGACCAAGAGACCAAAGAAGAACCAAGAAACTGGCAACAACCCGAGGTAGACTTGTGATCCAAACGACACCTAGCAAAATCAGCATCAGAGTATCTGTGAAGTCTGAGTGTCGAGGAGGCAGAATACCAAACACCAAACTCAAGAGTGTAGTTGAAGTACCTGAAAATCCTCTTGACGGCCTGCCGATGTGAAGTCCTCGGTGAAGCCTGAAAACAAGCACACAGACACACACTGAACTATATGTCTGGCCTCGTCGCCGTCAAGTAGAGGAGGGAGCCGATCATGCTCCTGTACTCCTTCTAGTCCACGGGTTCGCCATCTTCATCCACATCCAAAGCCGTAGTGGTACTCATCAGTGTAGTCAGCGGCTTAGAGTCATTCATGCCAAATTTCTTCACCATGTCCTTGGTGTACTTCGTGTGATGTACAAACGTCCCGTCCTTGCACTGCTTGATCTGGAGCCCTAAGAAAAACTGCAACTCGCCCATCATAGACATCTCAAATTTCCTGCTCATGTCATCTGCAAATCTGGCAACAAGGTCATGAGAGGAGCTACCAAAAATTATGTCATCCACGTAAATCTGAACAATCAACAGGTCATTTCTATGCTTAAGGAGAAATAAGGTATTATCAATTGTGCCCATCACAAACCCCTTACTCAGCAAAAAGCCTCTCAACCTACCATACCAAGCCCTCGGTGCCTGTTTCAACCCATAAAGTGCTCTCTGGAGTTTGTATACACGGTGTGGGTATCTCTCACTGTCAAACCCTAGGGATTGCCTCACATACACTTCTTTCTCTATCACCCCATTCAAGAAAGCACTCTTCACATCCATCTGGAACAACTTGAACCCTTTAGCCACGGCAAAGGCTAGAAGCATCCTAATTGCCTCAAGACGGGCCACATGAGCAAATGTCTCCTCATAATCTATACCCTCTTTCTGGTTGAACCCCTGAGCCACCAACCTCGACTTATTTCTCACAACCATCCCATTCTCACCTTCCTTGTTCTTCCACACCCACTTGGTACCTATAGGACGTCAATTTGGTGGTGGATCAACTAACACCCAGACTTGGTTTCTCTCAAAATTCTCCAACTCCTCATGCATGGAATTCACCCAGTTTGCATCAGAAAGTGCATGTCGGATGTCTTTGGGCTCAAACGAGGCAACAAATGCAGAGTGAGCAAAGTGAGAAGTATTTTGTGACCTCGATCATGTAGTGCGCTCATGAAGGTCGCCTATGATCATGATGGTGGGTGATCCACCTGTACATGCAGGGGAGCCTCTCGCCTGGACACAACCTCCCCCTTAGCCGCAACCTCCACTCGAACAGCATCAATCGTCGTAGGCGTAGGGGATGGACCATCCTCGATCATTGTCGTCATAGTGGAAGTAGCATGTACACTATCAGCCGCGGGAGCATCACCACCACCATCATCCTCTTCTCCATCTCCATCCTTCTCATCCTCAAAGATCTTCTCACCAACTTCATCGTCACCTGCACACTCAAAAACAGAAGAGTTACATGGCTGCGTCTCGTCGAAGGTTACCTCGCAAGTCTCCATGATTCGGTTAGTGTCAAGATTGAGCACATGATATGCTCTAGAGTGAATCACATAACCGAGAAAAATGCCATCTGAACATCTAGCCTCAAACTTATCTAGCTTGCCCTTCTTCAGAATAAAGCACTTGCAACCGAAGGCTCTAAAATGATTCACCTTGGGTTTCCTCGCATGCATCAGCTCATAAGATGTCTTCTTCTTGAAAGCACGAAGGAAAATGCGATTCAACACATAGCAAGCGGTATTGACCGCCTCGGCCCAGAAATGCCTAGGAGTCCCATGCTCACCAAGCATCGTCCTGGCCATCTCACAAAGGGTCCGGTTCTTCCTCTCCACTACGCCATTCTGGCAAGCGACGTATGGAGAAGAGTACTGATGGTCGAGACCAAGATCACTACAAAAAGTCATCAAAATGAGAGTTCCTGAATTCAGTGCCATTGTCACTACGTATAGCTCGATGGCATCCCTATGTCTCTCTTTCTTCAACCTCAAGATCAAGTCTCGAACAAAGCCAAATGTCTCGCTCATATCCTCCAAAAAGAAAACCCAAGAGTACCGTGAGAAATCATCAACCACTACCAACACATACCACTTCCCACCCATAGAGCGAACACGAACTGACCCAACCAAATCCATGTGCAACAGCTCACAAGGACGCTCAGTCATGACAACAGTCAGAGGGGCGTGAGAAGCGACAACCATCTTTCCATGCCGACACGGAGCACAAACCAAATCCTTCTCAAATTTCAACTTTGGCAATCCTCAGACTAGGTCTAGGCCACTCAAGCAGAAAAGTAACTCAAAGCTCAAGTGTCCTAGCCTCCTATGCCATTTCCAAAGCTCAGCCGAAACACCAGCAACAAAGCATCAAGGAGGACCAACAGACTGGGAAAAATCGGCATGAAAGATTTGACCCTCGGGGACGATCGTACAGATAAGATCACCTCAAGAATCAAGCACACGAGAAGCGCCCAACTTAAAAACGAACCTCAAAACCATCGTCAAGCAACTAGGATACTGACAACATGTTAACAACCAAGTGACTTGACCAAAGCCACACTCTTGTAGGTCACCTTGCTACTCACCTTCACCATATCTTCAGCAAGCACTCGTCCTCTCCCATTGTCCTCAAAAATGATGTACTCCCTCGTACTCACCGGGGTGAGGCTGGAGAACCACCCACAATCTCCGGTCATGTGACGCGAACAACCGGAGTCGATCAACCAAAAGTTCTCCATGCCTCCCACCTGCTAATCAAAAACGAGGACGAGAATGAACAAGTGACTCAACACTGGGGTTAGTACAGAAAGAGTCAAACCAGTGTCGAGCCATTTGCTCAAAAGAAGGTTTAGCAAAATGCATCCTACCAAAACCTCCAGGCAGAGCCCTCTCACGCCTACCACCAAAGAACATGTCACGTCTCACTGGAGGGGAACACATACCACGAGGGGGAAAATGTGGCCCGTGGTCCCTCTGAGAACAAAAACTGCGATCGTGCCTCCCAAACTCGTAATGATCACGAGCAGGAGCACGTCCAGCAAACTCATCATGCCCAAACCCAACACACCTATCTCTCTGAGGAAAACCACCACCTCCCCGAGTAGGAACTATACGCACAAACTCCTCACCCCGAGGTAGAGGCACTACACAAGGCTCAGGCACACCATGAGAAGGGTGGTACCTGTCCTTGTTTCCATCTTCCTAGCAAACCTCTCATCCCTTCTCCTCCTGAAGCAAAACTCCTCCTTATGGCCATCCCTCCCACAATACTCACAATGGAAGTGGATTCGTTTTGGCTTAGGCTGTGGTCTCTCAATGAGCTTCTCAACAACTTTCTCTCCTGGCTTCCCCCCAAACTCATTCCCAAGGGTGCTCACAAACTTCACCGGTTTCTGGAAGTTATCTGTCTTGTGGGGGAACACTGGTGGATCTGGGGTTGTGTCTAACTTGTTTCTGAGATGGTTTGGCTTGGGTGCAAATTTGATCATGGGTGTAGTGTGTGGTGGAATAGGAATGTCCCCAATTTTCTCTACTCCCTCACCACTGTTCTCATCGATCTTTTCAGAACCCAAGGCCTGACCATCAAACCTCTTAAACCCAGCCATCATCAAACTCAGCTGAGGCTCATACCCAGGCAACCAACTTATCAATTTCCTCAACTCATCATTCTCATCCTGCAAGCGATCAACATAGTGTGCAAGTTCCATATTTTTCACCGCATGCAATTCACAAGTAGAACATGATGTAGGAATAGGAGCTTCCCAGGCAGCCTCAAGAGAAATTATCCTATCATGAGACTCACTAGCCTAGCATGCAACACAGGACAAGAAGTGGAAGCACCTAGTAAAGCAGGTCTAGATTTCATCTCATCAAGCTCAGTCCTAAGCACTTCTAGTTCCTCAACAGTCGAGGCATGCTTCTCCTTGAGAGAAGTCAGGTTAGCCAGGAAAACATTGCAATCACCACAATCAACCTCATCAGAAATAACAAGAGCAGCTTTCAAAGAGTCTATTTCAGTTCTAGCATCAACAAGCAAAGGCTCAAGCTCAACTATCTTGTCCTTAGCATCACCTAGCAAAGACCAGAATTCTCTCTTCTCCTTGTTGGTCTTTCTAAGCACATCATCACGGTTATCAAACATCTCATTCAGCCTAATGTTCTCCTCTAGTAAGAAGTTGGGATCCTGACGTACCTCATCCTCGGAGTCGGAGTTCGATTCCGAGCTATGCTTCCCGCCCTTCTTGGAGTTGTGCGCCATGCCACAGAAGCTACCTTCCGCGACGAAGATGAAGCCGGTGAAGTGCTTGCCCGTGTGCCGCTTGTCCTTGCGCCGATCTTGCTCTTCCTCGCTGCTCGAGTCGGATGAGGAGTCGCTTGAAGTGGAGTCGATGTCGCTCGCTTCGGTAACCATCGCTCGAGCCGTCTTCTTCTTATACCCACTACTCTTCCTTGGCCTTCTCTCGCCCTTGTCCTTGCGCTTGTCCTTGTAGTCGTTCCGAGAACGGTGCTTGTTGTTGTAGTCATGCTTGGGCTTGCCCTTGTAGTCGTTCTTGATCTTCGTGACTTCTGGACACTCGGCGATGAAATGCCTGTGCTTCCCGCACCGATAGCACATCCCCGAGCTCCTCCTTGCATTCTTGCGGTTCTCGTACATCCGCCCAAACCTCTTGCTCAACAACGCAAGATCCTCCTCGCTCAACATCTCAAAGTCCTCATCTGGCATGGACACAAGATAAGACAGAAAACTGCATGGCAGTAGGGTTAGCATTAGTCCTCGATCCTGAGACAAGAGCCAAACTATGTGGATCAGTGGGGCTCTCGCTCTTGGGTCTCAAGCCACGATCAACCTCCGAAGACTTGAGCTTAGAAAACAGCTCATCCACCATAAGATTCTCATAAACACCCGACTCCAAGATGGCCTCGACCTTGGCACTCCACACATATCTGTCAAGTGAGTGCAAGAGCTTGATAGCTCTATTATGATCCGTGTATGGGAGCATCGTCACATTGGCCCTCATGTTGTTCACAATACAGGTGAAGCGCTGGAACATCACATCAATCGACTCACCGGGGAGATGAGTGAAATTCTCGTACTCTCCCTGGTGAGTGGCAAACAAGCGAGCCTGCACCTGTTCCCAACATGAGCATTCCTGAGCTTCAGCCAAATCTTTCCGGACACATCCTCTCCATACACTCGATCAAACTCTGAGGCACAAAGAGCACGGGACAAGTAATCCACGGCCTTGTTGTTGGCCTCAAACATGTCCCGAGTACCTGGAAGAAGGAAACTGTCAGGAATGACATAGTTTGCATTTTGCGTCACTTCCCAGATTAGTGTTCCTTTTCCACGCAAAAACACGCCCATACGCCTCTCCCACGTATGGTAATTCTTGCCATCGAAGTGCAGAGGACCCGACCCCTTTCCGTAGTCGCCCATCTTTGGATCTTAGACTGGTTAGAATCACGAAGACCCGTAACTGGCTCTGATACCAATTGAAGGACCAAATAGATGACCAGAGAGGGGGGGAGTAAATGGGAGCCAATAAAAAATTCTTCCCAAGAAGAACTCAGCCTATGCCCCAAAATCACACCCAATGATTTCCACATGAGCTTGCCAAGGTCACGTAGTCACAACGGACCTACCAACCCTAGGAACAAGTCCTAACTCAAACCGAAGCGGAAGCACAACTTAAGAACAAAGAACTTGGGCAATTTGCGAAGCACTAGGCGGACTGTCCGAGGTACCTAGGCGGACCGTCCGCGAGGGAGGCGCAGACCGTCCGCGAGGACACGGCGGACTGTTTGAAAACGCTACTCGAACCTCCAGTAGTACACCGATAAAAACAGACTGTCCACGATGGACCTGTGGACCGTCCACCTCGACACGGATCGTCCGGCACTCTAGTACGGACTGTCCGCAAACTCCTTGCACCAAAAACCAACCAACTCAACAGATCGACTGAAAGGCACGCAATAACACGCGAAGAACACGATGAACAGCTACGCTGCCAGGCTCCTCGCAGACCGTTCGCACACCCCTCGCGGACTGTCCGCTAGGTGCGGACAGAGCTGCTCGAGCTCGAGCCGCCCAAGGTCAACTCCTCCTTTCCATCACCCGATCTCCCGAATGAACCAATGGATTGTGACCAAAACATAGGGGAAGATGAAGCATCTCTAGGAGATGCTACCCCTACGAAATCTTGGCCTCAAACCAACTAAAACGAGAGGAATCGAGATCCTACGAAAACACCTCCATGAACTCGGGTTCCACCAAGAACTCGCAAATCGAAGGGTTTTCCCAGCGTTTGAGGGGTCAAGATCATACCCAAAGATGCACAAGACATCCACCCGTGATCCCCACAAAGAAATCTGTGGAGAAACACCCTCAAATCAATGAATCGAGCGAAGAACAAAAGTACCCAAAAATAGTTTTGAAAATGACACGAAAATCACAAAGAGCTAAGAGAGGGAAGGAATCACAACGCCAAATGCTTCCATACATCCAGAGGTCAGAGTCTATTCAAGAATCTAGCCTAAGGAAATACTGGAAAAAGAAGCCGTCCGGGAGGATTAACCCTAGCCATCCTCCTCTACCTTCTATTTATACTTAGCCTCCTGGTGGTGGCAAATGACCCTACTACCCCTAGTGCATAAATGTAAGATACACACCCCTCAGGGGCATTTTGGTCCATGTCAAGCATATTCTCATCCAGTGGACACACTTCCACCGCGGACTCGCTTAGCCTCGACACAAGCCCCGCGATCACGCCACGTGCCCCCCGCCTTGAAGCTTCCCGACGCTCCCGGATCACCATCTCCATCGCGTTGGGCCTTCGGCCTTGGTTTTGAGGCCCAAACCAAGAAACCGTCCTCTGATGGTTTTGTGGGTAAACCACCAAGCCCCGCGTGCAAGCTTCGGCCTCGAACTGCTACCTTGCACCGGCCTATGTCCATGACTTCAACTCGCCCTTCTTGCATCATACGACTCACACTTGACCCCATCGGCCATCGGGTCCGTCGAACCAAGCCTACTTGCCTTTCCATCACCCGGAGGCCTCCACAACATAGGCCTTTCATGCTAGTTCTTCACCTGCACCAACACAAGTTAAGCCGCAACTTGTACCTGCACACTGAGCCAAGCATCAGTCCACACAACATTGTCAATCACTCATCACTGAGGAGCGACCCAGCACTGGTTTTTGGACGCTCCTGGTCCTCAACACCTCTCTATCTGCTTGCCTCTCCCGGTGTCGACCCCCTTCCTCCCTCAGCCTGGGCGTGGTGGTGAGGTCGGATCCGGTGACCGCGGCCCTAGATCCGCCGTCTGATTACGGTGGCGACGGAGGCAGTGGTGGTGGCGGCGGCCTCGTTGTGATGGTGGTGCAAGTGGCGGCGTGGTGGCCTGACGGTGGCGGCCTAGTGTGGAGGTGGTGGCGGCGGCCTAGTGTGGAGGTAGCAGTGGAGGCCTAGTGTCCTGGTGTGGAGGTGGTGGTGGCGGTAATGGCGACAGCCGGCGAGGCAGCAACATGGGGCAGCGGCGGGGCACTGTGATTTTTTTGTTTTCTTTGCCGAGTGTTGCTGAAAATGCACAGCAAAGGTGCTTTTGCGTGCCATCTCCGTCGCTGCCCACCGTCTTTGTAGCCTACACCACCTTTTATTTTGCCATGTGCTCTGGAAAACGCACGCGTCGTGTGCCCCGATAAACAGCGCACGGTAAAAACCTGTTTGCCGGGCAAAATGTTGCTGAGCGGCCTTTGTCGTGCGTCATGGCGGAAAACGCACGACAAAGAATTTTTGTCGGCACACGGCAAGCGTTCTGTCTCCGGTAGTGACGAGACAAAATTGGAAGTTCTAATAAACATATTGGAGGTTCTGATTCTGACTTAATGATCGAAACTTCCAGACAGAAACTGGACATGGCAGAAGATGCTCAGGTCAGAAGTTTTGGTCTATGGTCAGATGATAGACAAGAAAAATTGAGTTGATACTTCTTACCATCTCTGTTGGAAATTCGAAAATCCCCAGACAGAAAAGTGAAAAGGCACTGCCAAAGGCGCTTTAACTCTGAAAAAGTGATCCCTTTACACGGAGGCATGGGGGCTCCTTTTATAGTGCCCGGAGGTCACTTTTACATTTCGTATTTACCCCTAACTACTATACATATACATGGAAAGAGGAGGGTACATTTGTCTCCGGCAATCACAGGGACTTCGCTTATATTACAGATTTGCCCTTGGTGTGTACTAGCTTCTTTCTCCTTGCGTAGCCAATCTTCTTACGTTTCTCTTGTATCTGCCTGATTACGCATCTAAGTGTTTCAAACATCGAAGTCCTTCCTTCCATTCAGGGACTCAATTCTCGCCCTCTCCGCACGTTCCCTGGGCTGATGTCATACTTCTCTGCACTGACGTCACTCTTCGGTGGAATCTGCATTTTCTTGTGAGCTCTTGGACACCGGAGCACTTTCCAATCGAAATTATGACTTTAATGCATTGTTCCGATGATTCTTCATCATTCTTCAACTTCACTTCCTGAAAACACAATCAAAGGAAATCTCATTCTTCTTCGACAAAAACCCTTGTTAGTGAAAGCGGCGTTTTTCTCGGATTAGAGGGGAAAACACTTTTTCATGAAAACCGAAGTTCATCAGTTTGAGAGGAATTTGGAAAGGAAGGGACTTGTGATCTTTGCTCGGTAGAAAACATCCTTATTTTCCATATACCCAGGTTTCGTGAAAATGCTTTTTCTAAAGAAAACGAGTTTGTGTGAAAACCATGTTTCCTCCGAACGAGCGAGGGTGACTGGGAAAAGGTCGATTCCCCAATAGTAGCCCCTCGTGGAGACGGGTCGACTTCGGCGATCTGATTCCACGAAAAAAGGAGAATCGTCCCAGAAAATGTCACCCTCGATCGTCGGAGGGGACACGCGTCGCGAGGGGGTTGGATGACTTTTGAACTTTTTGCGAAGATCGAGGCAGCCATTTACCTGCCCCTTCGTCGCCTATAAAAGGGGGGGTTGAGCGGTGATATTTTTTCACTAGTCGCTTTCTTAGTCTTTGCTTCCTAGAGCTGTCGAGGTTGAGGCTGTTGCGGTCGAGACTTTTTGGTTTCTATGGTGTTCCTGTTAGCTGATATTTGCATGAATCCTGCGAAGGAGCGTTAGTTTTCATTTTGGATTATTTGGTTGAATTGGTTATCTTCGTTGTTTTTATGAAGCCGTATTTGTGTTGCTTTTGTAGATTGCAATGGCTCGTACAAAGCAGACAATGTCCCTAAAAAGCGATGCAGAACTTGTGGCTGATTCTGCTCAGCCTTCTGAGAATCCTGAAGCTTCCGGCTTCGGGGATTCTGATCTTCAAGAGGAAGAAGGCGAAGTCAAGGAAACTCAGGGTTCTGATAGTGACGGCGAGGACTTGTCTGGCGTCGAAGCCAGTCTTGAAGATTTGGCGGAAACTGGAAATTTTCCTCCGACGACCGTCCTCGACCCTTCTTTGGTTTCTAAGAACTTGATCAAGTTCTACGAAGATCAGGGGTATTTTCCCAATGGAGCAGGCAGGGAACCTGGGGCTGAAGAGACTCCGTCTCCATTCCCTAACGAGATAGTTGTCTTTAAGGCTTTTTTTCATAGCGGGACTTCGATTTCCTTGTGACAACAATTTGCCTGTGATTCTTGACAGATATGGGGTGAAACTCCATCATCTTACCCCTAATGCAATTGTTGCCCTGTCGAAGTACTTCTGGATTGAGAAAACCTTTGCTGGGGTTATCAATTCTCATTGTTTTGTCAGATTGTTCGAGCTCCATCATCAGAAGAAAATTGTCAAGATTGGGAATGAGAGCTTTGATGCTCAATATGGGTGCTGTTCGTTTAAGACCCGACGGAAAACTAAAAAGGATTGTCGGATTGAGCTTTCTCATTGCTATAAGAACAAGTGGAGTGATGAGTGGCTCAAGTACTGGTTTTATGTGGATATGTCTGTTGTGAAGGCTTCGGTCCCTAATCTTCTGAAGTGTGTTTTCTCTGGCAACATTGGTCCTCTCGACGTTATCTTCAGTACTCTATATTCTAAGGATGTGGAGTTTAGGAAGAGCGAAGATAAATTTTCTCTTGCTTGTAGCCTTTGCGGAGGGCGAGACATAGTTGAAGAATATGTTGCCGCTGATATTTGTCCTCTTTCTCACAGATGGGCTCCAGCGGAGATTATTTATCTTACCGTTCCGTGGTGTGACTTTCAGGTCCCTTTTCCTCGATTTAGATTGGTACTTCCTTCTGGCCAGACTTTTGAAGTTTTTATGGCCGAAGTTGAGAGAAAAGCCATGGATCTTGTTGGGCCCTTTGATTTAAAGGAATATGAGGCTTACAAGAAGATTGTGAAGCACAAGCATCAGGTTAACCGAGTGTTTTCTGAGCTTGGAGGTGTTGCGCCTCCGCGGGCTCATCCTGCTGGCCCTAAGAGAAAATTTCAGATTCCTGGTTCGACAAGCTCTGACGAGGTTGGCACCAGTCTGAAGCGTCAGAAGAAAACTAAGGACAAGAAAGATATTGAGAAGACTTCTTCTGGGTCGCCCGATAAAGCTAAGGACGTGAAGGTGGTTGGCGCTGTTGTTATTGCGCCTGAGAAAATGAAGGCGCTAGAAGTCTTGAAGAAGAGAAAAGTTGTCAGCGTAAAGGAGAAAACTTTGAAGACCTCCTCTTTGTTGAAGGATTCGTCTTCGCTTGAATCCCATGATGCCCCGGGTAAGGATTTTCTGAGTGACGAAGCTGTCGCGGCCCAAGTTCTGACTCTACTTGGCTCTGAGAAGCCTTTGAAGAAAAAGATTTTTAAGAAGACCAGGGTGGTGGATGTCTTTTCAGACGACGAAGATGACACAGGTCTGTTCACAGATTTTGTCTTTTCCTTTTGTTCGTTTTTGCTTTCTTGATTTTTCTTTGTTTTTGAACCCTAATAAAAGTTTGTCCTGTGTCAGACAAGACTGCTGTTTCTTCAGTGCCGGAGGTAGCTGACCCTAAAAGCTCTCTTGATGTTGAAAAAGTTAAGGATATTTCTGTGCATGAAGTTTCTGGAAAGGCTGTTGTTGAGAGTGCTTCTCCGGAATTTGAGGCTGCACTTGAAGAAACGGTGGATCACAGCGGGGATCCTATAGGGGAAAACTCTCTTGTCGAGGGATATTATGAGTATGCCAGCGTTTCACGTCTCCCTCCAGAGGACAAGGCTTACAACGAGGCTTTTGATACAGACTTGAAGGGTAAGCTGCTTTTTGTTGGTGTGCTGGGGATAAGGAGAGATGATGAAGTTAACTTTAGAATACTTTGGCGCTCAAGAAATTTGATTATAAAAAACACGGGTGAAACAGGCGGTGAAGCCGCGAGGGCCCCGTCGACGCTTGTTGATGATCTGCAAGCTTTTGAGAAGGAAGCTGCTGATGCTGCTCAAAAACGAGCTAGCGAAGTTGCTGGCTCGATTTTGCCTAAGGGTGAGTATATTGGCAACCTCTTCGATCCTACAGGTGAGAGCAAAAAACTTATCTATTCTCCATCCCTGTTTTGGTTTTATCCTTCAATTTACAGGGACACTTGTTTTCTTGAAAATTGCAGTTTTTGAGGAAAAGCTTCACATACTTCCCTCCGAAGAGCTGGCCATGATAAGCACTACTCTTGGATACAAGTCTGTGATCGCTGGAAAAGTGGCGATGGAGAAGGCCCGAGAGTATAACAAAGATCTTCTTGAGTCATCTAGTCGTATTGCGACTTGGAGAGGGATTTTAGTGAGGCGAAGAGTGCTACTGATGAAGCTCTAAAAGGTTACAATCTCCTGCTTGAGGAAAACAAACTGCTTAAGTCCAAGAATGAGAACTTGGAAATTACTGTGAGTGGGCTCTCCTCTGAAGTGAAAAGATTGGAGTAGAAAACCAGTGACGATTCTTCGGTTATCGAGAATCTTAGAAGCACAGTGGAGAAAGATGCAAATACTATGGCTGACTTGAAGAAACAAAATGTTGAGCTTGGTAAAGCGTTGGGTGATAAGGATTTGAGGATTATTGAAGTTGAGAAGAATCTCTCAGATAGCGTGACACTGCTAGAAAAAAGTTCTAGATTTATCCGGGAGCACTTCGAACAGTTGTTCGAAGTTTACAAAACTGTCCTTGGTGAATTTGGTGCTCGACCTAACATCTTTCCGCCCGTGAGCAACGTTGAGGTTGCAATGGAATGGATGTTGGAGGAGTTTAACTCTCTCCCAGAAGTAATTGCTGGAGTTAGCAACTACGCTGCCGCCTTCAGTGTTGAGTCTATATTGAAGCTCCTTGAGTCACAGGACTGTGCAAATCTTAGGAAATTTGCGTCAAGCAACTCTTCTTATCCAGATGCTTCGAGCGTTGCAGCTATGCGGAGCAGTCGGGATGTTACTTTGATAAAGAAGAACTTTGTGAGGAAATTTTGGATGACCTCCGGCCAAGAACTTGCTCGCAAGAATGCGCAGCTGAAACTGGCTAAGGTAGTTGTTTCTCTGTGAAACTTGCTTTCTTTCTTTTATTGATTTCGATTTTGTGACTAACATTTTGTTCCATCTTTTAGGCCTTTAGGGAGGAAGCTGAAGCTGAGAAAGAGACTGTCGCTGAGGAAGCTCAAGGCGAAGCTGCTCAAGAACCCGACGCTAGAGCGGCGTAGGTGGAATGAAGGGTTTCTTAGTTTTTAGTATTTGTAAGATATAAGTAGATAGGTGGATCCTTCTGATCGTAGCCCAGCTTTTGAAAAACTTTTAACAAGACTTAACCTGCGCAGGTCCTTGATGGGGGGCCTGTGCAGGATGTACTCACGGTTCAAATGTACCATGAACGCGTTATGACCAGCGGAGCATCTTGGCGTCTGTATAAAGAAGCTCATCCCGAAAGTTCCTTTAGAGATTTTTGGATTTTCTGTTGTGAATATTTTTTGATGCACAGCTTTCCTTTGGGTTGGTTTTTTACTTCGCGAGATGACTTTGCTATCTTGAAGCTGGATGAAGACATAGTGCGCCCTGTGAAGACTGAGCCCCTTAGCCGTAGATGATGATTTTGCATATGTTTGCGATATTGCTGAACAACGAGTTTCCAAGCCTGGACATGTGCTTGAGCTCCCCTTGTAATTTTCTTTGGTCTTTCTGATGTAAAAGCGAACCTTTTTGCAACGAAATGATGCCCTTCGCGGTACGAAAAAGCGACTTGAAAAAACTGTTTTTGCAAAAAACGTCACCCTCCCTGTCTTTAGTTTTGTAGCGCGAAAATGTGTCATTTCGTTGAAGATTCCTAAAGTTTGTGGATTGCTTCGGAGATTTCGACAGGTTTTGACAAGAACCCGATAAGTCGATAAAACTTGCTCCTAGTTTTGTGGACTTACCTCTATTTGATTGAAATCAACGTTGATATGGCAACTCTTGGTTGCCTTCAACTGTCCTGCGGAATCTATTTTTTGTAAAAAAAAATTTCTGAGAATCAGGATTGTGCGAAGATGTGCTTTAGAGAGGTAGCGTCTGAAAGTTGGAATATAGTCCAAGTTCTTTCAGGGATAGTAAGGAACGATAATTTGTAATAAAGCAACAACTTCCGTTGCCCTGGGTTAATCACATATTTTTGGGAGCATGGCCGCAACCTCTTATTGCCTCAGGCCTTCGTGATTTTCGTGGTTAATCACACTCTTTTGGGGATACGGCCGCAACTTGTTGTTGCCTCAGGCCTTCGTGATTTTCGTGGTTAATCACACTCTTTTGGGGATATGGCCGCAACTTGTTGTTGCCTCAGGTCTTCGTGACTTTCATGGTTAATCACACTCTTTTGGGGATATGGCCGCAACTTGTTGTTGCCTCAGGCCTTCGTGATTTTCGTGGTTAATCACACTCTTTTGAGGATATGGCCGCAACATGTTGTTGCCTCAGGCCTTCGTGATTTTCGTGGTTAATCACACTCTTTTGGGGATATGGTTGCAACTTGTTGTTGCCTCAGGCCTTCGTGATTTCTTGGATTCAAAGAACGAAGAAAATTTAGGGGAAACTTCACTTTCATTAATGATAAAAAGGAAATTTACATGAGACCCGCCTCATTAAAAACCTTGCCTCCATAGCGGAGTTCGCCTTGCAAGGAAAAGAGTACGGTCCCTTAGGTAAAATTAAAAATGCTGGAAAAGTAAACTTCTTTTTTCCCTCGATGTTGTTTATAGATTCACAGGTCGAGGTTTTTTACAATTTTCTTAATTTAGCCTAAGTTCTAATTAAACTCTTGTTTCTAGCTTTCTTCATGGGTAGTACCTTTTTAGGCTGTCCACATTCCACGAGTGTGGCAGCTCTGCTCCTAGCTCATCTGTCAGGCGGAAAGAACCCAGCCTATTGCTCTCTTTCACTATGTATGGGCCTTCCCTTGCTTCTTGTAATTTTCCCGGATTCTCCCAATCCTTTTTTCTTTTGATTACTAGGTCACCGACCTTGATTTTCTTCCTTACAATCTTTCTATCCTTCCACTTCCTAGTTTCTTGCTGATATTTTTCCAAGTTCTGAGCGGCTTCGAGGATGTCCAGCTCGATCATATCTTTCTCTAATTTTTCATTTTCCTCAGAATCTTAAGGTTTTCTTGTAGCTCTCAGGCTTCCATTTTTTATTTCTTCTGGTGTCATGGCTTCGGTACCATACAATAGACGGAAAGGTGAGAAACCCGTGGTTCTTGAAGTGGTTGTATTGTGAGACCAGATGACCTTCGGCAATTCATCTACCCACTTGCCCTTCTTTTGGTCAAATAGGCATTTTTTGACACCTACGAAGATGATCCCATTTGCCCTTTCTACCGCCCCATTTGATTGAGGGTGGTAGACCGAGGAAAACTTGACATGCGTGCCTATGGATTTGCAAAATTCTTTGAAGGTGTAGCAGTCAAACTGTTTCCCGTTGTCTACAGTGAGTTCTCTTGGAACTCCGAACCTGCAGATTATGTTTTGCCAGAAGAATTTCTACACTGTAGCTGCAGTGATGTTTGCTAGTGGTTTTGCCTCAATCCATTTGGTGAAGTAGTCTACTGCTACTGCTGCGAATTTGCAATTGCCTTGTGCTGTTAGCAGTGGCCCTACCAGATCCATTCCCCATCTTTGCAATGGCCATGATGGACCAATTTCTTTGCATCTATAAGCATGGATGACCAGAAGAATCCTTGCTTTATAGCTTTTCTAGCAAGTGCTCTCGTGCCAATGTGGGCTCCGCAAAATCCACTGTGGATTTCTACCAGAAGTTCTTTTCCTTTCTCAGAAGTGATACATCTTAGCCAGGGTTCCGAAACCCCTGATTTGTACAACTCTCCATCTACTATAGCGTAGCCCCTTGCCCTTTGCTTGAGTCTGTTCAACTCGACTTCGTCGGTGGGTTCATAGTGATCTCTTAGATATACCATGATTTGAGCTCTCCAATCGAATGGTTCTATGAGATTCACCATTTTCTCCGCTTGCTCTTTTACTGAAGGAGAGGTAATAATCTCGAAGAAAACATCTAGTGGTAAAGGCTGGTTTTGAGCTGCGGCTTTTGCTAGCTTGTCTACCTCGTCATTTTCAGCCCTTGGGATGTGCTGCACAGTGTAGCCCTTGAAATATTTTTCCATTTCTCTGACTTTTTTCAGATACTTGATAAGTTCTGGATTTCTTGCTTCGCTTTCTTTCTCGACATGTTCTTGAACAACTTTGGAATCTGATCTGATGATGAATGTTTGCTGGCCCAGAGCCTTCATCTTTCTGAGTGCTAACAATAGGGCTTCGTATTCTGTGGTGTTGTTGGTGGAAACAGCCTCATCTGGAAAATCTAGTCTTGCTGCATATCTTATCTTGATACCCGAAGGTGATGTAACTATTACTGAAATTCCAACTCCTTTTCCACACCATGCCCCATCACAATAGATTACCCATGGTACTTGTTCGCAGCTGTTGCCTTCTATTGTTGGTGAAGTCCAGTCCACAACAAAGTCAGCGAGAACTTGAGATTTTATTGCGCTTCTTCTTTCGAAATCTACTACATATCCGGACAACTCCGCAACCCAATTTGCAATTCTTCCAGTTGCATCTTTGTTTGTGAATAGATCATTCAGTGGCTGATTCGTGATGACGCGGATTTGGTGCCCTTCGAAGTAGTGCTTGAGTTTTCTTGCTGCCATGACAACTGCATAAGTGATTTTTCTCTAGCTCTGAGTGGAACAATTTTGATCCTGAGAGAGCTTCAGAGGCGAAGTAGACTGGCACTTGCTTTAATTTCCCATTTTCTTCTTTCTCCTGAATGAGGACAGCGCTTACAGCTGAGTTGGAAGTTGAAAGGTATAATAGGAGAGGTGACCTTGGCTCCGGTGGGCATAATTTTGTAATGTTTGTCAGATATTCCTTAAGATCCTTGAATGCTTGGCTCTGAGCTTCGCTCCACTGGAAGTTTTTTGAACTTCGGAGAAGTTGGAAGAATGGCAAGCTTCTTTCTACCGCTCTGGGAATGAATCTGTTTAATGCTGCCACCCTTCCTGTCAATTTCTGTATATCCTTGACCGAAGCTGGCTCTTGCATATCAATGATTGCTTTGATTTTGTCAGGATTGGCTTCGATGCCTTTTGTTGACACAAGACATCCTAATACCTTTCCTTTCTGAATACCAAACACACATTTCTCCGGATTCAGTTTGAGATTTCCCGCTCTTAGGTTTGCGAAGGTTTCAGCTAAATCTCTGATGTGATCACATCTTCTTATGCTTTTTATGATGATGTCATCAACATATGCTAAGATGTTTCTCTGAAGTTGATGGTGTAGCACAATTGCTATCATCCTCGAGAATGTTGATCCTGCATTTTTGAGCCCCTCTGGCATTCTTACAAAGCAATATGTTCCGAATGGAGTTATGAAGCTGGTTTTCTCCTCATCCTCTTTTCTCACCCTTACTTGGTGATGTCTGGAAAACATATCTAGAAGTGATAGCATTTCGCTATTTGCAGCATCGTCCACTACTCTGTCTACTCTTTCAAGTGGATAATCATCTTTTTTGCATGCCTTGTTTAGATCTGTGAAATCTACACACATTCTCCATCTTCCATTCTTTTTCTTGACTGGCACCGTATTGGCCAACCATACTGGGTAGATTACTTCCCTGATGACTTTGGCATCTTGTAGTCTTTGGACTTCTGCCTCCACAGCTTTTACTTTCTCTTCAGACATTTTCCTGAGTTTTTGTTTCTTCGGATGGACTCTGTCATCTGTGTCAAGGATGTGCTCGACGATATCCCGATCGACACCCTAGAGATCCTTCGCTGACCAGGCGAAGACATCCTTATTTTTGTTCAAGAAATAAATCAACTCTTCTTCTTCTTGAGGGCTGAGATCTGCCCCAATTGTGACTGCCCTGTCTGGCATGCCATCCAAGAATACTTTCTTTGTTCCCCATCTGCACTTATTTCGATTTTCTCTTTGTCCCTTTTAGCTTCGCTGTAAGGTTGTTCTTTTTCTTCCTCAGTTGACAAGTGATGGACATTCTTTTGTCCGGGTGTGTTTCCCCTTCAATTCTTCTTGCCTCGTTCTGATCACCAAAAACTGTGATTATGCCATGAGGAGCTGGGATCTTCATACATAGGAAGAGTTGTCGGAATACGACATCAAATTTGTTGATAAATCCTCTTCCGAAGATTGCATTGTATGGGTAGTACATGTCAACAATATCAAACATGATGTGTTCTGTTCTTGCATTATCCATGTTCCTAAATGACACTGGTAAAGAGATCTTTTCGTTAGATCTGATTGGTTTTCCTCCAAAACAAAGTAGTGGATTTTCTGGTGGTGCTAGCATACGAGGAGCGAGGCTCATGCATTGAAAAGTGCTTGTGAAGATGATATCTGCCGAACTTCTGTTATCCACCAAGACTTTCCCTATGATCCATCCAGCGATGTTGACATCAATAACCATTGCATCATTGTGGCAAGTTGATTTTAACTTGAAATCTTCCTCAGTGAAAGTTATTGGAACTTTCGCCCATTCTGGTCTCGCTGCTGGACCGTCATCAATGATCACGTTGATTTGCCTGAAATAATCATTTCTTTGTCTTTTGGTTTCGAATTCCATGGACGATCCTCCAATTATTGGCATGATCATCCAGAAGGAGGGCAAAGCTCTTGAGCTGTTTTGGGAATTGCTTGTTTCGACTTTTGGGGCTTGGGCTGGTGGTGGTGGTAGGGTCTCTTTTATTTGAAGAGGTTGGGCTTGCTCGATGACTTCTATGGCTTGGGTTTGAGGAAAAGTTTGCTGCGGAGCTTGGCTTTGGGTGATTTGGGGCTGGTGGAAGAATTGTTTGCGGATAGAATTGAGGCGAAAGTTGCCAATTTGTTTGTTGTGGTTGGATGAAGGACTGGGTTTGAGGAAAAGGTTGTTGTTGCCAGAAGGTATGTTGCACTGGCTTGGGTTGCGCGGCGGCTAACTGTGCCATGCGTTGTTGGTCTTGAATTCTTTGGATATTCTTTTTGGTTTCTGGGCACGCCTCGATGCTATGGCCCCTGCCATGATATACACATTGGAAATATGGATCCCTGCTATCATGGTTTTGTAACTTCGGAGGTGCTCTGCCCCGTCCTCTTCCTCTTCCTCTTGTAGAATGGCCACCTCGTTGGCTGTTTTGGCTATGGTAATCTTGGCTTTGGGTTGAGTTGTTTGATGCGTTGTCTTGTACATTCATGATGGGTTGATGTCCAGTCTAGTTGTTGCCTTTCTGGAATTGCCTCTGTTGGTTTCTTTCTGCCACCCTTCTTCTATGATCTTCGTCTGACTTGCAGTATTTTTCCAATTCCTCAAATAATTCATCCATGGTTTGCGGGTCCAATCTGGAGAAATGACCGGCTATTTGGCCCGGAGTTAGACCACTTATGAGAGCAGAGATTGTTGCTTTATCATCAGCATCTGGAGTTTGAGATTTCAATTGTATGAATCTTCTGATGAATTCTGCGAGTGGTTCCTTGTCTCTTTGTTTGCACTGATATAGGTCTGTTGTTTTCGTAGTTGTGTGATGAAAAGCCTGGAAAACTTGGAGGAACTTGGCCTTTAGATCTAGCCAGCTGTACACTGAATGGGGTGGTAGAAGCGAGTACCAATTTAGTACCGGACCTTCGCAGACGATGATGAAAGATTTTGCCAAAGCCACATCATCTCCTCCTGTCGAAGCTACCGCAGCTTCGTAACTCATGAGGAATTGTCTAGAATTACCAAAACCATTGAACTTTGGAAGCGAGATTGGTTTATACTTTGATGGCCATGGAGCTGTTTGAAGGCCTACAGAGAGCGGAGAATTGAGGTCATTGAAATGAGTGATTCCGTTGTTTGTTTGCTCTGGGTTTTCTGTGAACATGAAGTTTTGCTTGATTGACTGGTTTTTAGTTGCAGAGTTTGGATCTGGTGTGATCCGCCAAAAAGAATTGTTCTGTCTCGGTCATGTCGCTGAGTTCTTTCTGCAGCTGCATTATCTCTCTTTTTGCTTGCTCTAGTTTCTGCAATTTCTCGGTGGCTTGCTTCTTCGCCTTGAGCTGCATGGCTAGTTTTTCTTTCTGTCTTTTCAGTGTTTGGACTTGCTTCAGCGCGACTTCAAGCTCTTCGTCTGGCACTTCGTGTTCACCATGTTCGGTACTGGCTTCTGGTATCTCTTGTGGCTCCTTGCCTTTCTCGTTTCTGTTGCCTTGCAAATCTTGGACTTGTTCTGTGTCTTGTGTGGTGTTGGCCTTGGGGTGAAGGACAAGACCTTGCTCTGTGTTTTCCTGGTTGTCTTCGTTCTCACGGTCTTGCGTAGTGGGTTTCTTGGTTTTCTTTGGTGGTGCCATCGTGGGTTTCTAACGGCTAAGAACACGGTGGGCGCCAATGTTGGAAATTCGAAAATCCCCAGGCAGAAAAGTGAAAAGGCACTGCCAAAGGCGCTTATCTCTGAAAAAGTGATCCCTTTACACGGAGGCATGGGGGCTCCTTTTATAGTGCCCGGAGGTCACTTTTACATTTCGTATTTACCCCTAACTACTATACATATACATGGAAAGAGGAGGGTACATTTGTCCCTGGCAATCACGGGGACTTCGCTTATATTACAGATTTGCCCTTGGCGTGTACTAGCTTCTTTCTCCTTGCGTAGCCAAGCTTCTTACGTTTCTCTTGTATCTTCCTGATTACGCTTCTAAGTGTTTCAAACATCAAAGTCCCTCCTTCCATTCAGGGACTCAATTCTCGCCCTCTCCGCACCTTCGCTGGGCTGATGTCATACTTCTCTGCGCTGACGTCACTCTTCAGTGGAATCTGCATTTTCTTGTGAGATCTTGGACACCGGAGCACTTTCCGATCAAAATTATGACTTTAATGCATGGTTCCGATGATTCTTCATCATTCTTCAACTTCGCTTCCTGAAAACACAATCAAAGGAAATCCCATTCTTCTTCGACGAAAACCCTTGTTAGTGAAAGCGGTGTTTTTCTCGGATCAGAGGAGAAAACACTTTTTCATGAAAACCGAAGTTCATCAGTTTGAGAGGAATTTGGAAAGGAAGGGACTTGTGACCTTCGCTAGGTAGAAAACATCCTTATTTTCCATATACCCAGGTTTCGTGAAAACGCTTTTTCTAAAGAAAACGAGTTTGTGTGAAAACCATGTTTCCTCCGAACGAGCGAGGGTGACTGGGAAAAGGTCGATTCCCCAACAATCTCCTACCATCATTAGAAATTTTGAGCCCGTGAACTTTACACTAAAAAATTATGCAATGCCATATATAGGGCCACAAGATCTTAATAGTACCTAAAGTGCAATAATACCCCCTAGCCACTATAGCAGATGGGCCGCCCAACCCTAGCACGGCCCTAGCCCGATTTGTCCTGGCTCAACTTGACATGGCACTAACCAGCCTGATGGCCTCGTCGTGTCAGGCCATCATGCCAAATTATTGGCCCAGATTCGTCTGGTCCATCATGCTAAGGTGCCCCGTGGCCCGTCCCCCTGGCCCCTCAAGCGACGACGGCAGGCGTGGTGCCGTCGCCCAACGGTGACTAGCACAAACCTCACCTGAATGAGGGAGGGAGGTAGCAGCGTGGAGCATAGGGAGATGGCATCGTTGCTGGTGAGCACAACAAGGAGGAGGTAGTCGGTGCTGGTAGATCCCGGTGCGCCCCTGTTGTCGCGCTGGCTGACGCATCTCCTGGCCTCGGCTGTGGCGACCAGCGACCGGTGACCGCCCCTGGTCGCTCCCTCGCAGTAGTAGCTCTAGGCCGCGACCGGTGCCCCCATGGCAGTACACCTCTGGAATGCGGTGCGGTAATTGGCTGTCGTTGTGGTACACCCAGCAGGTGGAGGAGGGGAAGGCTAGAGGCCAGCCTACGATGTGGATCAGAGTTAGAGGGAGAAAGGAAGCATGAGTGGTCGGAGAGGGGTGACTGGCAGCAGGTGGACAATTCCAAATTGTAGGTCATTTTGTCAAATCTAGATTCATAGTGTTATTATAGTTTGTTATTATGTATCTAGACACAAGTATATATATCTAGATACATAACAAAAAAAAGTGAATCTTGAAATGCCAACCTGACCTACAATTTGGAATGGAGGAAGTAGCATTTATTCTTGGAGTATTTTTTCTAATGGCTGAGGATTATTAATTATTCTTCATGCATTTTTCTTAATTAATTGACCAATAATTTTATTGTAATCTTCGAGAGGAAAAACAAATCGGTAAACAAGTATCCTCAAATAAAGCTTACACCAATAAAAAACTGTCAGACACACTTGGAAAATCTCTCTCTCAAGAAATACTGTATCTTAGAGCATCTCCAAGAGTTTGCCAAATTTTACTTGGCAAATCTAGTGTTTTGCCAACTTCTAAAAAGATATGCCAAGTAAAAAAAGAGTTCATCTCTAACAGCTTAGCATAATTCACTTGCCAAATCTAGATTTAACTTACATTAGGAATCTGAGAAAGAAACAAAAATATGTTTCTACCCTTCCACATCTTAAAACTTAAATCAGGAATCCTGAGAAAAAAATAAAATTATTTTTATATCCTTCCACCTCTTCTGTTATGAAAGGATGCGCCGCGGATAGCTGCGCGTATATATGCGCGCGGCGAGGGGAGGGATGCCAAGTTGTTTTGCCAAACTGTTGGAGGCTAATTTTTCATGTTTTGCTAAAATTAGATGGACGCCAAGCTAAGATAGGAAACTGTTGGAGTTGACTAAAAATCCTTGGCTATTTACGAAAATTCTAAATAAGACCAAATAATCGTGGGACATTCAACAAAAATGAAAATGTAGTCATGAATCCTTGCCCTGTGCATCTTGATAAACTACTACATACGGACATTTCTTTTATGGCATGTGCTTCTTGATAATGACCAGTTGTTTTTGTCCGTATATATACATGCATGCATGTACCAGTACGTCAATAGTCATATGTGTACTAAATTCTATTATTAGAGGTTGTGATTTGAAGATCAGGATACTGCTGGACTGGCTACCTTCCATTGCAAATTGCATGTATAGTACTATAGGATATTAGCATTGTTGCCCATTTCCTATCCTGTTTAAGCTGACTCAGGGCCAGCGAATTGGAGCATCTTTGACAAGTCGATCTTATATATGGTCCCCTGCAAGCTGAGATAAACACCCCATAATTCTTAGCAATTCTGATTGAATGTATGGCTAGTCTTGCTATCTGACGTGTGGTAGATTCAATTTTAAGACTGACGACGTTGTGCACGTATTTAATTTATTGACGGCAAGGACTATATATTGAAGGGAGATCATGTGGGGGTTGTTTCTGCGTACCACAGAGGGGGCATGCATATGTATACTCATCTCTCCAGAAATCAGATCGACCGATGCAGTTTGTCTTTTGCCTTGTTCATAGATGCACTCTCTGTCTGGGCTAGTTAGCGTGCACCACGCGGCCTGTGTAGAAGAAGAGCCAGTAATTAAAATGTTAAGAAACAGATTTTTTTTTTGTCATACTACTAATGGGCTCTAGCTCTAGAGTGAGGATATATGAATAACAGGGTTCGAATCCCATGAACAATAGGCCGGGGGAGTTAATCAAATTATATTTCAGACCAGCTTAACGTCCCTACTGATGCATACAATGTTTTTTAATACAAAAGGGATGGGCAAGTGGATAGCAACTTCATATAGCTTCATTATTGCATATAGACCCTAATGATCTATAGGAAACAATAAACACCAACAATCAGTACTTGGTCATTATATAATATATCTACAAGATATAAAAAATAATTATATATTTTACCTGCATGTACGAGATTATAACTATTTGCATAAACATGCAGATTCAATTATATACACCATATGAATGCTATTTTGACAATATGCCCACAAATATGGAAATTTGCGTATAGCTAAATTAAAGTTGATTATTACACGATCGATCTTACTTGTTCTTACTTGATTCCCCAATTATTCCTTTGGGGACTGAATGATTGTTTCATTTCAAATTCCAGTAAGAGGCATGCATGCTTTTCTAAAACTTGTCCGAAGTTCTTTACTTTTGCAAGGACCCCCCTACTAGTTCTATGAAACTTATTGCGACGTTTTTTTCTATAAGGAAAAGTATACCTAAAGTTGATGCATGTACATGTACTATTTTAAAGAGAAGCACGTTTCGAAGCTCTGCTTGCATTGACCAGGCTAAGGTTGTCAAGCTGATCGAATGTGATAGCGATCGATCAATTGACTAATTGAGCCACATTTATGTGGGGACAGAACTAATAAGGCTAACGGTTAGTATATCATGTCCATCTAAGCCATTTGTCGCGCACTAAACCAAAGGCAGAGATTCTTCTCTCTTACATTACATGCTAGATCGTCTGTCCCGGGATATGTAACGTATAGATATAGTAGTACACGCTAGGATACTTAGGCCGTACGATCCTGGTATAATAAAAACTAAATCCTGTCTTAGCAACGCTCATAATTAAACTGCCGTAGTATACGCGTAGCGATAGAAAGTGAAGCACTGCACAGGACCACCAAGTCCTGACGCACGGTTTTGCTAGCTAGCTAGCTAGTAATTAAAAGCTGAACCGATTACACATAACAATGCTACATCTCAGATGCGATCAGGGACCATAAAGCAGCAGAGAAGAAGATTCAAACAAGCAGCAAAATCCAAGACAAAACAGTCAGGCGCATCTTAACTGCGTACGTGCAGTTCAGAGAATTTAAGGTTTACAACTAACTAAATCCTGAAGATCCTACAACTTTTGGATTTTTCAACATATATCTACCGTCCAGAACGAACACAGAATAATATTATTGATGATAACAAGAACAGTACTCGATCTTGGTTAATTATCTGAGCTGATCAGAAAAGAAAAATGCTTCTCCAAAAGATCGTTATACGAAGATGTATAGTAGTTGCCGTTGGAGTTTCAGACTTTTGGCGCACAAATACCGACCACCGCGACCTTGATGTACACAGTAGACCTGCAGATCGAAACTTGCAAATTAATTCCAGGAACAACCCTTTGTGGCCATGTACGACGTAAGTATACATGTACGTAGACCTGGTGCAACTTTTGCAGGTAGGAGTAAAAGCTTCTCCATGGTGCTGGCTGCTGCAGCTGATCGTCAAGAAAGCAATCGAGAAGGCCGGCGTGCGAGCACGCACTCTTAGACGGGACAAACCGGCCGGGCGCCTTTGCGCAGACGCGCGCACATACATGCAATGCACGCACGCTAGCTGCATGGTCGTCATGCATGCTTTGTAGGATGGAGTACTCGCTCCTTGGTTCTACTACTACTCCAGTGGTATCATTTGAACTTTTTGCATGGGAACGAAGAGATCTCTGAAGGTTTTCACGTCTTTTTCAGCAGGGAACACATGACTTTAAAGGCCGGAATCATGGCCGGCCGGGCTCCCTTTGCAAGTACGTGCAGGCCCATTGCTACAGCTCGGCGCTCTCGTTTCGTTTGCTGCTCCGATCCACGCTGGGGCGGCGTGGTCCAAGGAAGAAAGAGGTGTGATCAGCTGCTAGCTGCGACAGTGAGCAGGGTGCATGGCATGGCACTGCTCACATTATTCATGCCGTCACGCCGACCCATGCCATGCATGCGCTCTGTGAATTGTAGCAGCTGGGGCTACTTGCCTTTTGGCCAAGATCAGCGGCGATAGTACCTGGCCGCACACCATGATCTATTCTCCCTCCCGAAGGCCACACCACACAATAATAAGTTGACGGAGTCAGTTCATTTCTTCTCTCTGCTTATTTCTTCTCTACTTTTCATCAACTAAACACGACGATACGGGGACGTACTTGCCATTTATTTATACATACAATCGGGCCTTCTGGGCCACGCTGGAGAGTGGAGACGAGGTTATCCGACCAGTGTCCAGCGATCGACATATGGGGCGCCTACGTACGTACGTACTACTAGACAGTAGTACGTGATCAGGAATGCATGCTGTTCGCATTTACTGGCACCCACGGACAGTTGCAGTGATGGCACAGGCAGTGCGTGGTGAGCAGCAGGTGCAGGATGCCAGGATGGATGCCGCTTGGCATCTTTCGGACCTGCACACAGGCTTCTAATTTCACACCTGACACATGCATCATGATGTTTTAATCTTTTTCCTCGCCCCAACTGTTGGGCGTTGTACACGCTACAGCCAACACGGAAGCCTCAAAGATACATTAGGGCTCGGAGAGAGGACCAGCGACTGGTGGAGACTGCAAGCTATGCTAGCTAGTAGCAGCATGTTAGCGCGCACATATTGATCGATCGGAGATGGAGACGGCACGCAATAAGGATCGGAGGATGTGTGTGTGGGGGCATCCAGGCCGGGCGATGGCGATTGGCGGAAAAGGCAAGCAAAATCTGATGGCGCCCAAAGAGAGAAGGCCAGCAGCCTTTGGCCATCATAGAACATGCAAACAAAAGGCGCCTTCTTTTCCCCATCAGAGCGACATGCAAGCGCTTTCCTCGATCGATCCATCCCCTCTCACTCATCGTCTCCGGATCGACCGTCAAGCGTACTCGTTCCGTCCCTTACTAATCATCATTCGGGAAGCGTATTAATTTGTGAGATAGACATGATTTTTTTTAGAAATACTCACTCTGTTCTTAAATAAATAGATGACGTTTAGGACAAAGAATTTAGTTCATTTTGAACTAATTTTTCTGTCTTAAACTTCATATATTTAAAAATGGATATAGTACTTATTTAGAGACAGAACGAGTCCTACGCTTTCCAATCTGTCAGTCCGCCCCTTGCTTGGAATCTAACAGATATGTAGCTGCGCCGAACATGCTGTAAGCATCACATCGTCGCACGCATAGTCACGGCCGGGAGTGATGGCTACTACAGTACAGTAGGATGGCAAGGCAATAATCACCTGCTTGGTATGTAATAATGCTAGTGCTGCAAATCGCGCAGCGGCCAAAGAGATTGTTCGTTGGCGGGCTGCATAGCTGCTAGGTAGCTGGCTGCTCGCTGATCCCTTCGCATCTGCATGTGGGATGCGATCATGCGAGCGTACGTACTACCACAACATCGTCAGGGCAAGCCGCTTGTGCCGTTGCGCGTACAGCAACCTACTATATTCTTGGGAGAGAGAACGTCGTAGTCGTACGTATAGTAGTACCGGCACAAGATCGACTCATACCATAATGTGATTGTTGGCTCGGCGACACGTACGAGCAGTGTCATGCAGATTAATGGATGCATATGCATACTGCTGCATCTGCTAGCATCTGTACGTAGCGCAGGCCCAATCATCTATGCACGATTTTCCATAACAATCACATCAACAAGAAATCATGTGCAGTGGAACCAGAGAAAAAACATGGATTGATCATTTTATTAGCTCTACTCATTTCTTAATACACTTTTTTTTCTTGGTGTCAGTGTTGCTTTATTTAGACAAGTACGGGTTAAATAAACAATTTTTGTGAGACAAAATTTGAAAGCTAAACGAACTTTTTTTTTAGATGGAGAGAGTATGTTTTTCATCTCTTCTCTCATTAATTAAGCTGTCACATCATCATTATTTAATAGAATAGAAATTAACATTAATACTCTATTGGATGTGCCTTGCAAGTTCTGTGAGATGAGAGTAAATGAACCTAGCTACCAGCAGGAAGCAAAATGTAGTGTTAGTTAATGATGATCCAACGTACTACTACCAGCAGCGACCCCGTGAGTGTGTGCTGCTCACAAATCGACCTCCAATTGAGGGACCTATTACTCCATGCGCGCACGCAGCATCAAATATCCGTGAGCTCGTTCGTACGCACGTTGTTGCCACCGTGAGTTGTTGCCTGCTGTGAGACCGACCGCGAGCCCTGCCGGAAATTGAATTAAACCGGCTTGCGCCGCGCCGGCCGTCCGCCGCGCGCGCGCCCACACCGGTATGTATGCATCATGCGCTGCGCTGCGGCCGGCCGTGCCGGCCGCCGGCTCTGATGAGCTGCTACTGCTAGGTATGTACCGTACCGTGGCGGCATGCATGCATGCCCAGCCCAGATGAGCTGAGCCGCCGCACCGGCCGGCCAGATCGGAGAGCTCTGGTGATCGGGATCGTCATCTTCTCAGGCAGCTGAACGGTTGCAGGCGCGCGCGCGCAGCACTGATCTGAGTAGTACAAGACGCGATGCATGCATGGCCTCTGGCAGGCAGGGCATGATGCAGTGAGAGCAGGCTAGCTATAGCTAGATAGCTCTGCTCCGCGCGCGCATGGCGTCTGATCTGCACGCGGGCGGGGGGAGAGTGGGGAGGGCGGAGGGAGGCCCACGTCTCGGTGCTCGCCACACCGAGTAAGACGACACGCACATGACATGCTGGCCGCCTGTCTCCATCTGCATTCTCTCTTCTACTACCACCTACTCTTCGATCGATCGATCGGCTACTCGCGTCCTCGATCGCTATGGAATGGCTCCTGCGACCTGCGGTCATGCCCAGACCAGGTCACGCCGGCAAGCCCTGATTGGGCGCAGAGGCTTGCCCCCGAGCGAGCCATCGTGTTGATTCGAGGGCGCGCGCGGGACCTTTAATTGTCAGCGCATAATTGGAACCCGTAGTACGTGGTCCAACCTCGTCACCATTAGCATCCCCAATTATTCTCGAAATTTGGCTTTCGACGACGCAAACGAATTATCGAAGCAATGATCATCAGCCTGTACTTGGGATTACATCTACAGTGACCGATCGATGATTGTTCATTAGCTAAAGACTCAGTGCTAACTAAGCTAGCTGTGACGCGGTTGCGGCGTTTTCTGCATCTTTTCCCCACCTTTTTTTAGCGAAAGGCTTTGTGAGGGGGTGGAGAAAAGTTAAAATGACAAGTAATTTGGAACGGAGGGAATATATATATATTTTTTTGAATTAGGAGACAATTGCATCATGGCTTGCAAGCATCGCTTACAATAGAGGAAATGAGGGACTGCAGTGAAAGTGGCTAAAACAACTTATATTTCCTACATACAGAACATATTAAACAATTCTTACCTTTTTGTCCACCCTATGCCTCCCACCAGCAGTTAACTTCATGTAATATCCGCTGCTTTGGATGGCCGTTGGCCAACGGCCACGCGTTGTAACAAATTTGTCATCTTTCTTCTTAACACAATGATATGCAACTGTTCTGTGTATTCAAGAAAAAAAAACTTTCTTACGATCTTACCTTCTAACATTGCAATCCATGAAATCACATTGGTTTGCTTTTGAGAAAACTGAAACATCCAAATAGCAAAAACATTGCATTAGGGCATATACATGGGAGTAAGGAAAGAAGGGAAAAGTCCAAATTACTACCCTCAAGTATAACGAAAATCTAGATAACCCTTAAACTATCTTTTGGTTCAATTTACCCCTAAACTTAGCTACTTGCATTGGTTCAACTTATCCCATAATGCAATTTGTCATTTTTGTTTCTCCATTCACAAGTTGAATTTTAATTTGAGATTTTGCAAGATGGCAGTGGACATCATTATCTATATTAGAAAAATATTTTATAAATTTTTCATCATTAGTTTTTATATAAATTTTTATATCAATGATAAATCTTATTATTAAATATACTACCCTATCAAAACAATAATGAAAAATTCATGATATATTGTTTTAACATGTCTTATGTTTTCTGCTATCATCTTGCCAAATTTGAACTTAAAACTCTACTTGTGCATGGAGAAACAAAAAAGACAAACTGTGTTTGTGTTAAGGGGTAATCGAACCAAATAATGCTATAGTTTAGTGGATGAACCGAACCAGAAAATATTTTAGGGGGTTGTCCAGACTTTACTATACTTGAGGGGAGTAATTTGGAGTTTTTCTAAGAAAAAATATAAATAAAAAGGCATAGATAGAATTGGTGGAGAAAATTTAATAGAAACATGTCTATGCAATTTGGATCACATCATGAATTAGGAGGATCTTATATATATCCAGTTAAGCTAATGCCATGCATCAAAATGGATATATATTTACGAGTTTGGACAGAAGGAAAGAGACTTAATCGTCTCAGCATGTGGAATGATTATATGCAACAGTAATATCCGCAAAAAAAGGACAAGGGAGGAATTATACGGTTCTAACATAGCCTGAACAATCATTTGAAGATGACGCGAGAGATAATAGCAAAATGTGGCTTATCAAACTTTTGCTGATTATGAGGGCGTAGATGGAACTAGAACTGCTGGGCCTTAATTTTGCACCCTGTTGGTGCCAGTAGTAGTCTGCGAGAGACTCTCGGTGATCTCACACTATCCCCCATTCCCACGCACCCCACCACTTGAACCGCTATACACTGCATGCATGTGATCAATTTCCACTTAATACCATGCATGATACTTCAGATCTCGGCCGGCCGGGCTCCAGAACTACGCTGGCCTACGCAAAATTTGAATCCCACATGCGGCATTGCTGCTGCTTACGTAGTAGTCACCGGTCACCGCCGCAGGACGCCTGCAACTATAGCGCGCCGCCTGCGCCAATGGATCGGATTGGCATGTGAGATGGAACCATCCAAGCAGAACACAACAAGTGCATTAAGGCACGCTCTCCAACTGATAACGCAACTACTCGTCACTCCGGCCTGCTAGGAGAAAGCGGGGCCAGCCGCGGGCGGCCGGGGTCTTTGTCTTTGTTGAGAGACAAAGGGAGATTCATATAGTCCGGGCTTTGTGTGGCATTACAACAGGAGAGAGTGGAGAGGAGCGCATAAAGCAAACCTAACCTCGATGGGAATCGATCGATCTGGCGCCGGCCAGCCGGGGGCTATCCCTCCCTCCCGGCCGGCCACCGGCCCGCCTGTATTGCATGAGACGCGTGGGATTACCGGAGGAGAGGAGAGGCGGGAGAGAACCCGAACAAATTCGATCCTCCGCCCCCGCATGAGGCCGGCCTTGCCATGCTGGGTGCCGGCCGAGGTCGGTCCCGGCCCCCTCCTCTCGTCCTCCGCTGCACGCGGCAGGCGGCACTGCTCGATTGCCTTCGTCCGGCCGGATAGATGCCGATCTGAACAAACCGTTGAGCTCCTCGCGTCAGGTCGCTTTCCAGGCCGGCGGCGAGACACCCTTGTTGCCTCGCCTTATCTCTCTCCCCCGACATCCAAGTCGCGGCGGCATGGGTTCCGCCCGTGGGTGGGGGTACTGGGCAGGCGGCGTGCTCTCGCGCGCGCTCGCGGAGGATATCACCGTCCGTGACAACGATCGACGCCCTAGCTAATCTCTTCTCGCCAGATGCATGTGGCCCTGATGACCACGGCCGGGGCGCGGCGGCGCGCGCCTGCCTGCCCCACCGCACCTAGCCGAGAGCCTGCCGCCGGTCCCCGCGCCCGGGGAGAAACGAGAAATTGGATCGGGGTCCCATATGGGGAGTACGTAGCTGGGGGTGTGTATAGTATGTACGGGATGGGAGAGCTCTTGGGGACGTATAGCAGGCATGGGAGCATACGCTTCCTTGCTTTGGCATCTATAGATTCAGCTATATATGGATGATTTGTTGCCGGACGTAGTTTAAATTCATTGCACAATATGTGCAAAGAATACTGCAACCTTCCAAATTATTTGTATTCTAATTTATCATAAGTCAAAAGTATCTAATTTGAACCAAGTTTTGTCGGAAAAAAAATATATCAACATCTATAACATCATATTTGTTCTATAGATTTTGTAGTGATGATAGTGTATCTATTTGGTATTATGAGTCTATGACTACTGAAATATTTTCATTGAGAGAGGTTAGACTTTGAACAAACTAAATCTAAGTGATCGATAAAGGTGAGTATATATTATTGCAGCGACGCGGAAGGATTTTGGACATTATTATCGTGTGCCGTGTTTCTGTTGCTGGTCATATCTCTATAGAGCAGCGATGAGTTTGTAGCTCAGTGGTAGGACACCCTGTAGAGCTGCCATCCACTCAAGATTTGAACCCTGGGTCTGGGTGCTGCACTCAACAATAAAAATATCCTCATTAGCATAGCTAGGGTTTGAAGTTTTTTTTGTGACCGGAAGACGAAGTCGTTAATTTGCTTTTAGTGAAAAACAGTTGGGTCACCACTTGCTGACAGGTAGCTTTACTTACACTTACCACGGGTCGGTCCAGTTCCAATCCTGCCAGGTAGTATCTATACCAATCTATTAATTTCCCCTAATCCGTCGCCCTCGCGCGCGGAGCCCGAGCCGAGCGCCTCGTCCCCCCCCCCAAATCGCCCTCGCGCGGAGCCTCACCCCTCCCGCCCAAGGTGGAGCGGGGTGGGCGGAGGGGGAGCTGGAGCGCGGGTCCGTACCGGCGCCGGAGCTCTCCACGGCAGCCGCACCGCTTTCCCCCCTCGTTGCTGCCTCCGCCGTCTCCACCATGCTCTGCAGGCGAAGGTGCGCGAGTCCGCTGTCCATCCTTGCGCTTCCCCCCGTCGTGTTTCTCTGTTGGGGCCCCTTCCGGTCTTGATTCGCTGACTCCCTTGTTCTCTCCTCCCAACAGATGCTTCGCGGCGGCGGCGGCGAATCGGATCCGGCCGCTCGCCAGGGCCTTCTGCGACGCGTCGGCTTCGCGCGCGGATGCGTCGCCCGGCGGGTCCCAGGTACCCCCTCGAACTCTCTCCCTCCGTTTTCGGTTCTTCTGTAGGGTTTAGGAGAATCCGTCCTGTGTGGGCTTGTGAATTGTACAATTGCTCCGGCAGCTCCGCGGAAGTGGAATCGAGGTCTCATGTGCTCCTAGCGCGGGTGCCAGCACTGATTCCTCTCGATGAAACCTGTGTAGGGTCGCACCCAGGAGGTTGGTGGCGTGAAGGCTGCGCCGGATGTGCTCGACGTTGCTATCGTCGGTGGAGGCATGGTGGGCTTGGCTGTTGCTTGTGCATTGTGTAGGTATTGCTGTTCGTTGTGCTTACTCCACCTCTTCAAGGCTCTGTCGCATTGTACCAGAAGATGTAGTTCCTCACCTGCTTGTGTGTCCTGTATTATGCAGCCAATATGCCGTTGACAAAACACCTCAGGGTCGCCATTATCGATGGCAACCCTGCATTGAAGTCAAGAAATCACCTGACTAAAAGCAGTATACCTGATTCTAGGGTCAGTACTGTTACCCCTGCAACCATTTCCTTCTTCAAAGGTATGATTCTTGATCAAACATTGTGCACTATAATTTGCGTACTTTCAACCGTGAGACGTCTCTCATACTGTAACAATATCTGCGCTGTTCAAGTTTGTCTTGTTTGTGTGTCATTTCATCTATATTGACCTTCCATGTTGTTTACACAGATGTTTACTCAATTGTATCACCTTTTATTATGTTGATCAACTATACAATATGACTGCATTACAATTGTCCTCAGTTTGCCAAAACAGAACCTGGCTTGTTGAAACTTGATTGTTGGTTTCGTAATGGAGTAGTTGGTTGTCCTTAAGGTCCTTAGGAGTAGTTGCTAATGATAACATTCTCCTCTATGATTACTAATGAATTTTTGCTCTGTTTAGATGAACATCACTTGATGCACTGCTTTGAGCAAGAAACCATATTGCATTGTCACATATAGTTGGTTAGTTATACATGGTCTTCAGTCTGCTTCCCTATTTAAACAAAAGTTATTACCTCCATTTAGATTTTATGTACGATGAAATTCTGAAATGTGATGCAAAACAATACAATCATGAGTGGTGTGAGTTTGCTTATAGGAAGAGCACCTTGCTTACCATACAAAGTAGTGCTTGATAGTTCAGGGCAAAGTACCTTTCAGAGTAAAGTTCATATTGACATGCCATGTTATATTCCAACAGTTGGTGGGAATGTTTAGTATTGCGGTTCTTTCCTATATTTTAGATTTTCATGCTTTTTTCATTTAAGCTGATGGTTGCTAATTACTTCTTTTTTAAAAAATAATTTTTGGTCTACACTTGTGATATCAGTCTGACGGGAGGAACAAACAAGTGGCTGCATTTTTTCTCCCGATCTACTTCGATGATCCGCCTGCATGGTGGCACGATCGTCTGGATTATTTGTCAAGAGGGGATGCATCCATCCTACTCAGGTGTGCATAATGTCTTTACAACTTTGTTCTGATCCAAAGTAGATTGGCTAAATAAAAGTTTGTACAGGGAGCTAAATTGGTCAACAAAGTTTACAGATGCATTTATATGCACCTCTTCATGGTGCATTTTAATTGATGTTGTGCATAGACATTTCAGATACTAACATTTCAAAGCAAGCTAAAGCTACTGTTTCTTTTGGCATCATAGTTTCACTCTCTGCTCTTGATAAGTCCACTTTCTACATGACTACATCATAGTTTATTGCAGATACCCTTATGTATAGAAAATGATTAGTGTACAATTAGTTTTTCAGATCATGGAATCAAAACTTTCTTATGAGGATGCTCGGAATGGGCAATCCAAGAGACTGTATATTTAAAAATTCATATCCGTTACTATGTTGCTCAGCACTGAACGATGACCTATGTTTTTCTATCCGGCAAGAATGCATTTTGTACTAGATAATTTGACATTTTTGTTACTAGATGTAATCAACCTAGGTGATATTTTCTCCTGATATTAGTTGCACATGCTATTCTTTGATCAGACATTAGGCATGTGGAGTTGCAGGCATACTAACTGTTGTCATGTACCAACTGTTGTCATATAGAAAATTTAAGTTCATGTCTTAATTCCTCACGGGTGCTATGCAGATTCAAAAATGAGTTTACACTTCCTGGACAACCAGAACTTCTGCTAGACTCTGGCATGGTCCATGCTAAGTTCTACCTTTTTATATTCATTTGCTTGCCTAATTTCCATCCTCCTTTTAACTGATTCCATGAGATCTATCCATTTCCCTCTCTAATTCATGACTGCACATATGTATGCAGCATATAGATCCGTTTTTTTCTAAATTTTTTCAATTAGAGATTGTGCATCACAACAATAATAATCATAGCTTGTGCTCGGCTGCTTGCCATTTGTTACAGTACCACTTTATCCGTGTGTAATTTCATATATGGGTTCATATGCTTCTAATTTGAAATTATTTCACACTCTGTCCTTCTGGTACTGTATATTTTTATATTCATCTGTATCTTACACTTCTGTGTGTCGCATGCAGACAAAAAGAAATCTGCCTCCTTGGCTGCAGCTCATCTCAGTTGAGGGAGCACATCCCATTGGTTACCCACTTAGATAGGTATGCAATTTTGGTCTTTTGTAGCAAGGAGACATCTCTAGCTGTTTTTCTTGCTCCGACCTGAAAATGTTGGGCTCTGGTTTGAGCTTTACTTGATAAAAAAATCTCTTCAGTTTTGAATTTTGATCTCCAGTTGGTCTTTTGTGACTGAAATTTGTGATGCTCCTAGGTGGTGTTAAACTGTTCTTGTATCGACAGTTGCGCAAGTGGTCAGGAACTTGCCATATGTGCTGAATATGTGTTGCCAGTTTCACATTATTGTTTTTTTCTAATGTAAGTGGCAGAAGCAATTATTTTCAGATTAAGCAATTTGTTAGGACCTATTTACAGTTGGAGCAGTGTGGTGCATCCCATGTGTTTGATGAAATGAGCATGCTGTAGCCCTATGCATAATACACATGTCTATCTCGCTGTGTTGGATTAGCGGCATACAGGAGTTTCGTAAGCTCGCATTCCTAGCAATTAATTGTAGCATCTATATTTTACCAAAATCAGGTTACTGCTTCGCCTGTCAAAAATTGTGTGGTGGTACAAATCTTATATTGCCTTTGTTCTTGACAATTTAGACTACTCTCTGAAAATGACGACATGGTAACTGAAATATCTATCTGAAAATTGTGCTCTGTTTTATACGTCTCGAGTTCAAAGTGGTTCTTGAAGTTCATGATTTATTTTTTTTCTTGAAGAGGCATCTCTCTGCACTCTGACAATGGCGCCAGTCACAACCAACCCGGACTGGTGTGTTTCTGATTTCCATATTTTCCTCTTTAATTCCTGTATTGTGCTTTTTTTAATGAGTAAGTAATTTCTTGCTCCATATATGATCGACCATTGATCTGCCATAATGCTCTAATTACTCAAACGCTTGTGAGAATCACATCACTGGATAACTTTAACATGAAGTTTCATTTTTCAGAGAACCATGTACTCTAGCCCTGTGGTGAATTATCATAAATTGTTTGCAAGAGGGGCTGACTCGAACAAGGTTATGTTTCAACAAAGAAAAAACTGAAAGTGAGTTCTCATAATAGTATCAAATATTATGGTCATGAGTAGAAACAAGTTGATAGAATCACCATCTAATTAGAGATATGATGAGCCCCGTGATGGATCCAATTAAAACAAATTTAATTTAACCATTCACACTCCTGGCTGTTTGGAAACCATATGTATAGGGCAAACATACTCAGTTTCTTTAAAATAACCAAATGTTATGTTTTACTCTCTCCACCATTCATGACTTCATAGTTCACATGTGTGATCTGCTAACATTTGGCACTCTGATCTCTAATACTCTGTAAAAGTAAACATCCCATCCTAATGGTCGGCGGTCGCCTGCTGCCTCACCAAGTCATGTGCTTTTCCACATTAGTCAGGTCAATTTGTTAATCCTTCACAAATCCTTTGCTCTGTTGTGTTCCTAGAAGGCAATCATGAAACAAGTTTGTTTGCACCTTGCTGTGCCAAAACATTTATTGTTATTAGCAGTTAAGAATTTTATGAAATCAGATAGAAATAGTTTTTTGAAATAAAAAAAATTGAATCTTATATCCATTTGAATTGGGCAGGTATATTTCAAATGTTGGAGCCCCTCTTCTGAGCAAGTGGTGCAGTGAAATTTCTAGATCACTTGAGGTTGCGAGGCTACTACATTGGCTCGGGCTGTCTTTAGCTGAGCTAATCTCTCGAATTCTCTCAGGGGCACATTTTTTTCTATCTAGAATGTTTTTTCATAAGTACATCTGATTTATTTATCTGTAGTTCATAATATATTATATTAAGTTATGCAAATATATTTATTATATATTTATATTTATATTCACATTATCATTATCCTGTTGAATGCAAGCCTATTGTAATATAAATATTTTGTTACCCGTAGCAACGCACGGGCACATTCCTAGTATAGTTTCATTTGTCACCGCACCTCGCCTGGACGAGCCAATGGTTTGGCATATGCGCGCGGCAATTATTCATCGCTGGTTACATGTGACCGGAGACCTGCAAAAACGAAGGAAGCTAGGCCTGGACAGACAGCAGCGTGGACGCTCTCGATCCAGAGTCCAGACAGAACTCCTCCTCCTTCCAAGTATGGGCTAGAAGCACGCATATACGGCCCAGAAAACGTACAACTGACTAAATTATTGGGCCTAACACGATAATGGACTATATCTTGACTGAAAATACGATGATGAGCAGCACAAGTTGTTGGGCCGTTTCAGGGGTTAGTCAAAATCTCATCAATTCGGCTGATTTTTTGGCCCAGCGTGATGTTACTATTTTTGGCCCAGGGTGTAGGGATGGCTTCGTTGCCCTCCTCGGCCCGCCGCGGGGAAAGCTGCGAACAAGGGGGGCGGAGTGACGTCAAAAGCAACGATCTGACGTCAAAAGCCTTTAGGATGGTCATCGGATAAGGTGCCTACACATTTTCAATCCTCTCCGTCCCCGAATCCTGCCACTGCAGCAGTGGGCACGCACATCCCGCGGTGCGGCGAACCTAGCAATATTCCCGCCGGTGAGCCGGCATCCGCGTGCCCATGGCCCCACCGTGCGCGGGCGCGGCTCAGCCAGCAGCAGTCACCCCGGCACGGCAGGGCAAACCACCAGCCGCGCGCCCACCGGACGGACGCCAAAGCGGCCAAAATTATTGGGGTCCCATTAGGGCTCGTTCGTTTAGCGAGGAATGATGCCAGGAATCATTCCTGGTAATGAAAGGTTGTATAAATTGACTTGCAATTTCGGTCGGAATTTTTCCTGGGAGCCATTCCTAACGAAACGAATGGGGCCGTTTTAAAGCACCCCGAGCCACGACGGAGCGCCGCCAATCACTTCCTCCCACCTCGCTGCTCTTCCCTTTCCCTGTTCCCCACTCCCCCCGCGGCTCTCTCGCGAACTCCTCGCCGTCACCCCGTCTTGTCAGGCAGGCGGACAGGCCGCACGCACCATGATCCTGGTGGCGATCGTGGCCGAGCTGATGGAGGAATACACGGTGCTGGTGGCGCGGGTGCTGGAGCAGCTGCTCCACGGCGCGCCCTTCCCGCGCCGCATGCGCTTCCTCATGCTCCGGAGCCTCCCGTTCGCCGCGCCGCCGCTCCCGCCGCCGCCGCCGCCGCCCGCGCACGCGCTCCAATTCGCCACCCGCGGCTGAAGCTGAAGGTGAACCCGAACCATCGCGCGTGCGGCGCGTCGCGTCGCTCGCTCGCTCGTCCGTCCGTCCGTCGGCCACTCTCTGATTCCCCTGCTGCTGCTGGTCAGTTCAACCTTGAAAAAAAAGCTAGCTTTGCTGTAGATTTCCGCTGGCTCCGCGGCTTATCGTCGTTGAGATGCTGAAGCGAGCATGCACTTTCTGTTCCACTGATGTTTGTAAATTTGTTACTACGAAGCACTACCTTGTTTGTTGAAATCGTGATTGATGCATGAGAATAGATACGGGTGGTTGTGTTTTTTCCACTTTGGATTGGAGTTTGGATAGCTCGTCGATCAGTGAAGTGCTTGGCACTTTAGCTGCTTCAGGATGTGACTAGAGTTCACCCTTTCCCGATGATGACGGTCAGCGTCAGGAGCTGGAAGGCGTCTGGATATTTCGGTCAGCCACGTGGCGCCGGATGCTACCTGCTGGCGGTTGGATCACGATCTGACGCCTGGGGGGGGGGGGGGGGATACGGGCCCACCTCTGGCATCTCAGTGGCGGCTGACGTTAGAGGTGCCCCACATGACGCGATTTGTTACCGATCCGTCCTGCGTGTCTCTCGTCCTACGGCTCAGACAGAGGGTTCCCGGTTCTCCCTCCGGTGCTGATTGCTGTTGCTGAAGCCAATCAAACCTCAACGACACGTGTGCGGGGTGTGCGTGTACACGGGTCAACCTCCGTTGCTGACTTGCTGGGGCTAATCTAGTTGTCCGACCGTGCTCAAAAGATTCTGGTGAAGGTGTCCTACATGATTTTTTTAATTACACAGTACAACGCAGACGCTCACAACACGCATGCACACTCATACACTCACCCCTATGAACACACGTACGCAAACCCTACCACTATGAGCACCTCCGAAGGACTGAGCACCGGCAAATCTGGAGATTCTCGAAGTCACCACTAGCACCTCGTCGTCGACGGGAACGTCGCTTACCACTTAATGCATAACACCGGAAATTCTCGGAATAAATCCAAGAAAATGTGCGAGCACCAGGATTTGAACCCTGGTGGGTAGCGTCCCACTGGACCGTCGTACCATTGGACTAGAAGCCCATTCACAGGTGTCTTACATGATGAGTTTTCAAGTTAAGTGACTCCTGTGTATAATATATACTGTAAATAACCCGAAAAAAAATATATATACTGTAAATCGCTATTGAACCGCAAAGTACTAAGACTGACTGAGTTGCATTTCTCGGAGGCAAATCCCGGTTTGCCTTGCATAAACAGTGTTTTGCATATCTTTCTAATGGCGATGCCTCCAACAAGCCATGGCAATTCGCAAAGGCAAATCCATCGAGAGGAGCTCGGACGCGGGGGAGGGGAGCAACGCCGCGTGCCGTCGAGCTGCCCCGCACCGTCGAGCTGCCGCTGCCCCGCACCGTTGAGCTGCCGCGCGGTGTCGAGCTGCTGCGACGCCCACGTCGTCGAGCTGCCGCGACGCCCGCGTCGTCGAGCTGCCGCGACGCCCGCGCAGACGAACTACCGCGACGCTCGCGCCGATGAGCTGCAGCAATGCAACCCGCACCATCGGAGGAGCTCGACCGTGGGGGAGAGGAGCAACGCTGCGCGCCGTTGAGCTGTCGCGACGCCCGCGCCGACGAGCTGCAGCAACGCGGCCTCACGCCATCGGAGGAGCTCGTCCGCGGGGGAGATGAGCAGCGGCGAACTTGGTGACGACCCCGGCGTTGCGAGGCAGTGGTACCCAGCGGCGGGTGACTGGCCGGCTCCAGCCCGACGGCCAGGCCTACCCCGGCGATGGATCCAGAGAGGGAGGGCGTCTACGCTGCGCCCCTAGCGGCGCGAGCACCCGGCGGCAAGGACAGCGCAGGTAGGCGGGCGCCGATTTCTTCACCGTGCAAGGATGCTGTCGGACCTCGACCGCTTGCCGCCACCGCCGCCTGGCCCCGCCGGTCGCTCCTGCAGCTGCAGTTGTGCTCGTCTAGCCCACGGACGCATATGCATTCGATGAGAGAGAGTGTGTAAATTTGCATTATCTCTCTCCACAGGTTGCATTTTGCCTTGCCGTGTGCATCGTCTGTTGGCGAAGGATGCATTTGTGAACAGTTCACCGGCGAGAGGGAAAAAAGCGTTTGCCATAGCTGTTGGACTCAGTGTAAATGTTCGTACTAGGCAAAAGGAGAGGGAAAATGGGCCATGGGAGTCATGTTTAAAAAGGGATCAAATGGCTTAGGGGTGTGTTTAGAAGTCCAACTTCCCCCAAAATTCACTATGCAAAAAGAAGATTCTCCATCACATCAAACATCACATCAAAAATACCGGCACATGCATGAAGTACTAAATGTAGATGAAATCAAAAACTAATTACACAGTTTGGATGTACTTTGCGAGACGAATCTTTTGAGCCTAGTTAGGCCATGGTAGGACAATATTTACCACAAACAAACGAAAAGTGCTACAGTGCTTTTCAGTTCGGAACAGTGCTTTTCAGCCCAAAATCCGTGCAAAATCCAGAATTTTGCATCCCAATTCAGGGAACTAAACACACCCTAGGTCAGGTCGTCCAGGGATGTCAGATGTACACGTCCTTTGGTACGCATATCTGTTACTTGTGTGTTGTGTCTGTGAACAGTAAACGGAGAGACGATTGTATTCCAAATGAATCTATAGAGGAATCGGCAGAGTGCCGAACCGTCGTCGCTGACATATGCGCGAGGCAACCGTCCGCTCCGGCCTTCGTGGGAGAGCGTCGCCAGGAGTCAACCGCCTGTTGACACCTTTTAGGGCCAACACACGAGAGCACTAGAGCGTGTGGGTCACGAACAAACCGAAAAGGCAAAGATGCTGCCGGGGAGGTTAGACCGCACTGGCAATGAGGTTAGACCGCCCTGGCTCAAGATGGTCGTTCGAGGAGGTAAATACCACACTTACGTGATGGAAGACGGCTAGGTTTACGAGCAAACCAGCAAAGGAAAACTGACGCACTTACGTGACGAAGAACGACTAGTTTACGAGCAAACTAGCAAAGACCGTCGAAGCTCTCGCCCGGGAGGGACCCCGTCAGGGTGAGGACGTCGCCGGCGTGCCCTAGGTCGGCCAACAGGCCCTAGGACGCCATCTATGACCGTGGAGATCAAGAGAAGGACAGCATGGAGGTTGGAAGAGAGGATTAGGGTTTGAAAAGTAAAAGATAATGTTTGATTCGATTGTGTTCCTCTCAATCGGCCGTGGCCCTTCATAAATATAGGGTGGGGAGGTCTTGCCCCAGTAGGAGTCGAAGTTTATACAAATCTTGTGTCAAAATACAACTCCTAACTCGGATTTGGCAGGGTAGGGCGGTCTAACCGGGTCCCAGGGGCGGTTAGACCGCGTGTCCGACGTGCAGGTCTTCTCGAAGCCATATCTCCCTCATCCGGAGTCCGAATCGGACGTTCTACATATGCATCTTGATCTACTCGACGAGAACTATCCAATGGTGAAGTCCAAATTGCCTTTTGAGGACTTTGACCAGGGCGGTCAAACCACCCTAGGGGCGAGGTCTGACCTCCTGTTGCCAGACCGGCTACAGGGACCGCGGTCAGACCGCCTGGTCCAGCCTGATCTGGCTTAGCTGCCAATTTTGAGTGTCAACATATGCCCCCCTGTTTCTTAGTAAAGCTTGCGTACTAAGAAATACTTATCAGCACCAAAACTGCACAGGAACAATGCTAAGCACAAGAATAGCAAACAAGCTTTACTTTTCAAGGACGATAGAATCTATCGGCCATATTACTTGAATTTGTGGGATATGAAGAATGTAACTTGTTGCTGCTGTTTATGCATACTGTGTGAATGAGATAAACCTGAGCACACACTAGCTCGGTTATGGGTTATTGAAATATTAATTCAAACTCATTTCACACTTGAAAGTTTTTATGGATGCTTAAAGCGACCAAATTACTATTATGTCAATTGGTCATTGCAACACTTCTCAATTTGACAAAAGAGACGGATAGGAAAATTCAATATGGCATCCATATTTAATTTTAACCATAAGCAAAGTAAGATGAGTAATCAGCCTCTAAAAGATGAATATGATACAATTACCTTAGAATTCACAATGGCCAGATTATTCTTGAACCCCTCTTGCTTGTCTTTTGATGCATCTTAAATTATGCAAATATCTAACAATAAATTCTAGCAGCTACCAATCTTGGCTTGATCAAATGCAGAAACTTTAAAGCCAAAGTTGTAGCCATACCGGTTAGACCGGTTCCCATTGGCAGTCAGACCGGTTGCACGTGGTCAGACCAGTCACAGTGGCGGTCAGACCGGCTGGTCTAGGATGTGCCCCAATACTTTTTAAACATCGGCCTCTCGCTTGTAAATGCCCCCCTGGACATTGCAGCCTGATGTTTATGGCTTCAGAATATTGTTCCTGAACTTTTATGTCTAGATACATGGTGGATATAAAATTGGGATATTTCTCTAGACATTTATTAAGAAACCATTTAGTGACCCATTTAAACATAAATGCTTGATGCACCTTAAACAATGAATCACAGAATGTCTTTTATGATTTTACAACTATGGATCCTCAAATCTAGCCTGAATAGAAAAAATTCGTATTCGGCTTGTTAATTGAAGCTAAATACATTCAACCGGCAAAAAAAATCTCAAAACACCATTATCTTGTGAAATAAGGGCAACACCAACATCCTGAGAAATCTTGCAAGATGATTTAGTAAATAGAAACTCCATAGTGGTAAATTACTCTTTTTTGCTTAAGTCTTGCCCCCCGAGCACTTAAGGCACCAAAAAGGTTATAAGAAACCTCTCATCGGGAAGCTATCACTTTAGGACGATGATCTAAGAGATTCATCGACCATGCATGTTGTCAAGGATGATGACTCAATTTCATCCATAAACAATCCATCCATAAGAATATGCACAACCGAAATAAAAAGAACAGAGAGATATAAATTCAGAAATTAAAACCATCTCTAGGAACTAAATATTTCGGCTTTTGCAAATTAATCAATATGCATAATAATTTGGTGATAACCCTCTATGATATAAAGATGATCCATGTGGAACCCAAGGACCAAAATAAGAGTATGAGGGATAATCAAGCATATCTAAGGATGAATTCCAAAACACAGGCATATGTGGCATTTGTAAAGCAAATGGACTAGGTAATAACCAACAATTTTGCTGATTTGGTGCAAACCTCAATTTTGAAGGCCGTCTTCCATATCTTGTCTTCTCCTTCAACTGTGTTGCACCTTTTGCTTGATCATCACCCGTGTCTTGAGTCCGAATGCTTCCTTTAGGAATCCATGCCATGCCTTTCTTCCTCAGTTCTTGAGCACTAAGCTTTTGGAACTCCTTCTTCTGCCAATTTGATAAACCAAGTGGATGGCCTAGCTTGGCTTTAGTTTTGGACAGCAGCACTTTACTCTTAATTTTTGACCTCTTCACTTCTTTTTGTTCAGATTTGGCACTTGGAGGATCAACAGTTGATTTTTCCTTCCCTTTGCCACCAGTAGCCGAAGTGCTCAATACATTAATCAGCTTTTCATTAACTGAATTCAGATCTGAACTTTTATCCTTGCGACCAACTCTCTTCACTCGGTAAACTTGCTTGACAACCTTTTTCTTATTTTGAACTCTAGACCGATCTTTATGCTCAAAACGGTCATTTTTGAAATATGGCTGCCTTGCACATGATGGTCATCTTGGAGCTGCATACTCAACATGATATGGTCTGAAATATGAAGGAGTATGTGCCCATGAATCACTCCACCCCCATGATGAGAAAGGATGAACATTAGTGGGATATGGAGCATATGAATCCGGCATTGATGGCTCAAAAGGAGAATATGATGTTGCTGATTGAAAACCCTTTCTTTGCCGATTCCAGTTCCCATAATTATGTTTAGGAGGTAATTTTGATGACTTAACACCATTTGACCGATTAGCATGCTTGGCCTCATTCTCCTTTTGATACTTAGCCAGAAGTTCATCAAAAGTGAGCTTCGGCTTTTTACCATGGTGCTTGACATGATCTCTACCTCCATTAGCTGTAGGACACTCAGGTCTCAAGATTTTTGGATTTTTCAGACCTGAACCAACCGGTTTGACCTGTTTCTCCAACCCGGTTAGACCTCCTTGCCTGGGCGGTTTGACCGCCTGTCCCAGCACAGCGGCAGTAACATGTTCTTGGTTTGATGGAGAAAAATCCATTTGCCCCGCAGTAACTTCTGGGATTTTGATAGGCTCATCGTCCTCAATAATTGCTTGATCTTGCAAGTCATGAACGATGTCCTTCTCATCACTTGGGAGCTTTGAATCTTCGTCTTTGGCAACTAAATTTAAATCATCGGATAAACCGGCTGATGCTAGCCGATTTAATGATCCATTGCCATCAAAACCAATTGTAGACAACTGGTCATCCTCTTGTGTTTGAGAAAATCTCAATCGTCCAGAATTAATGGCTGATTGTATAAATTGGCGAAAAATATTGCAATTACTAGTATTATGATCAAATGAATTATGCCACTTGCAATATTTTCTATCTCCTAACTCAAGAGGTGATGAATTAACTTTGTGATCAGAGAGTTTAATAAAATTATTGTCTAGCAAGATATCAAATAAATCATCACACAAAGTTAAATCAAAGGTGTACTTTATCTTATCCAACCGATGCTTTTGTGGAGAATGTTTTAAGGCTAAGCAAACGAATGGTTCGGATTTCTCATCGACCCATTCGGCTATACCTTTCTTTGCACTTCTCATACCCGATGCTTTAGAGTTGGTTACTATATCAGCATCGGACTTCACAATGGCTCTCAGTTTTGATCTCTTACTTTTAAGTCCAGAATATCCATAAGTACACCATGAAGAGAAAAACTTTGACAATGATGATGTAGAAAATTTAAATGTCAAAGTATTTTTATGTTCAGCCTTTTTAATTTTTACAATGCATTGGCTGATAGAATCCGAAGGTATACTGTTGCTAACAAGTAAATTACCATCCTCAATCGATCTTCTAGAATTATTTATGATATAATTACTAATAAATGAATTAACTAAAAATACACGATCTGATTGGGAATTACTTGTAAAACATACCTTATCAAATAAATTGGAGAGGCGAGGAACCTTGATGTGGATAATGTTGTATTTCTCCTCCAGATGGCAGCCAACAGTCACACTTTGTTCAGGCCGGTCAGACCGGGTCATAGGGCCGGTTAGACCGGGTCTTCCAGGTTTGCTGGAAATCACCTCATGTCGACATGCCAATGTTTCCTTCTCGCCTCCTTTGTCATGGTTTTTAACAATTTGATGTTCTAAACTTTTTTCAGCCTGAACTTGTCGTTTAATAGCACGATAATCACCATAAAGGTGCACGACACCTTCGGCTTTAGAAAAATCAAGTATTGCTATTTTGTTATGCTTAACATGCTCTTGTGCAGCAAGACATGACTCTTTTAATGTAACAAATTCAGAATGTATGATCAAATTTGAATTGTTTTCATTTTCTTCTTTCATTCTTAATTCATGTGCCATAGCCCTTACAAGCACACTAGCAAGCGAATGAAACTCTATGCCTTGCAACCTATCTCTAAGCGATGATTTTAAGCCTCTAAAAGCAAGGTTAGCTAAATCTGAATAAGATATAGATAAATTAAAACATCGATTTTTTGTTTCTTTGAATCGTTCTAAGTATTTAAAAACCGATTCATCGCTACCTTGCTGAATATTATAGAGATTAGTTGCACATGATGTTTGAGAATAACTGGCCTGATGGCTAGAATTAGCATGGCCAATTCTCTCATTCACCAACACATTTGCTGAATTCTCATTAATTTGGCTATGGTTATGAATAACACTTGGAGCCAAATTATGATTATTAGCATTTGTATATGGTGCTGAAATTATAGGTGCAACCTCCACTCTATTAATGATTTGTGAAGCATATGATGATTGAGAATAACTGGCCAGACAACTAGAATTAGTATAGCTAATTTTCTCATTCACCGGCATGTTTTGTGATGTAATCACATATTGTGAATTTCCTGCCGATAAATAAATAGATGAAACATATTGCTGAAAATTAGTAGAATTACTAACATGTGGTGTTCCATAAGAATTGGCCAAAGTCACCATGTTAGTTTGGCCTTGATACATGTTAACCGATTTTTGAACTTGTTGTACAGCCGGTGTGTGAGAGTAATGTTGTATGTTGCTAGTATCATTAAAATTTAAAGTATGCATATTATTTGACAATGGCTTTTGCATATTAAATTCAAAATTATAATTAGCATAATTAAAACCATCTGAACAAGTACTAGCTGATGCAATATGCCTACTAGTTTCATATCTAGCAACATCAACATAAGGATTTATGGTACTTGCAAAATAACTATTAACATTAGACATAGGTAATGTATTTGCAAATTGTACCTTGGGCTCGTCGTAGTAGGACTGATGTGAAGTATATGAATAGCCCGCCATAATAAGTCTTGATGCTTGTGATGGATTAATCCAGAAATCCAAGCAATCAATGACCAAAATCTTGCTTTTCTTCTAGTCTTCAATATGTAGTAGCAAGCAAGACACAATGCAAACGGCTTGAGCAGCCTGATGCAATGTCACAATTAAAGATGCAATCGATCCCGAAAGACCTGAGTGTACTGTAGTGACGAATCAAGATAATAATAGATCAATTGGGTAAAAGGCTAGGGATTGATAGAACGGTTTGAGCAACCGGATCTTTCTTCCCCAGCAGAGTCGCCAATTTGTTGACACCTTTTAGGGCCAACACACGAGAGCACTAGAGCGTGTGGGTCACGAACAAACCGAAAAGGCAAAGATGCTGCCAGGGTAGGTTAGACCGCCCTGGCAATGAGGTTAGACCGCCCTGGCTCAAGATGGTCGTTCGAGGAGGTAAATACCATACTTACGTGATGGAAGACGGCTAGGTTTACGAGCAAACCAACAAAGGATAACCGACGCACTTACGTGATGAAGAACGACTAGTTTACGAGCAAACTAGCAAAGACCGTCGAAGCTCTCGCCCGGGAGGGACCCCGTCAGGGTGAGGACGTCGCCGGCGTGCCCTAGGTCGGCCAACAGGCCATAGGACGCCATCTATGACCGTGGAGATCAAGAGAAGGACAGCATGGAGGTTGGAAGAGAGGATTAGGGGTTGAAAAGTAAAAGATAATGTTTGATTCGATTGTGTTCCTCTCGAATATAGGGTGGGGAGGTCTTGCCCCAGTAGGAGTCGAAGTTTATATAAATCTTGTGTCAAAATACAACTCCTAACTCGGATTTGGCAGGGTATGGCGGTCTAACCGGGTCCCAGGGGCGGTTAGACCGCGTGTCCGACGTGCAGGTCTTCTCGAAGCCATATCTCCCTCATCCGGAGTTCGAATCGGACGTTCTACATATGCATCTTGATCTACTCGACGAGAACTATCCAATGGTGAAGTCCAAATTGCCTTTTGAGGACTTTGACCAGGGCGGTCAAACTGCCCTAGGGACGAGGTCTGACCTCCTGTTGCCAGACCGGCTACAGGGACCGCGGTCAGACCGCCTGGTAACCCGGTCTGACCGCCTGGTCCAGCCTGATCTGGCTTAGCTGCCAATTTTGAGTGTCAACACCGCCGTTGACATCGTGTCCAGGATGAGATCACTGAACTTTTATTTGTAGCACTCCCCCTTGATCGAATCCTCCTTTGATCAATGAAATAAAATAGTCCTCCAAAACCCTGTGGGGAAAATGAGAAATAATATAGGTACTGATCGTTCTATCATAAACTCTGAGAGTTTAAGGAACAACCTATGTCTTTGATATCTCCCTAAAAACCCCGATGGGGAAAATAGAAAATATGACATATGCTTGTGTTAATATTGCCTCATTAAAAATTTTATATGAGAAAGCCTCAAAGAGGTAAAACTTTAAAAAAATAGTACAATGTGATGTTTTGAACTGGAAAACCTCAGAGGGAAACTGCCATTGATTCTTGCAAATCTCTAAGTCTCCTCATACCAATTCCTCAAACACATTTTTCAAATGTGGAAGCAGGTAGAGATTTAGTGATAAGATTGGCGAGATTATCACAAGATTTTGCCAACAATATTTTTATATCCCCACTTTTCTGAAGTTCATGAGGATAAAAATACTTGGGGGCAATATGTTTGTTAAGGTTGCTCTTGATGTAGCCTGTTTCCATCTGAGTAACACAAGCAACATTATCTTCATACATAATGGTAGGTGATTCCATAGAACCAATGCCACAAGATTGATCTATGTGGTTAATCACTCTGCGAAGCCACACACATTCACGTGATGCCTCATATAGAGCAATGATTTCAGCATGATTTGTGGAGGTTGCCACTAATGTTTGTTTGAAAGATTTCCAAGAAATGGTTGTACCTCCATGTAGGAATATAAAACCTGTCTGGGATCTAGCATTGTGGGGATCAGACAAATAACCAACATCAGCATAACCAATCAAATCGGGGTCTTGGTTTTTCTGATAGAACAAACGTAGGTCCTTAGTACCGTTAAGATACCTTAGGATTTGTTTACTCCCAGTCCAATGGCATTTTGTTGGGGCAGTACTATGTCTTGCAAGCAAGTTAACCGCAAATGCAATATCAGGCCTGGTGCAATTTGTGAGATACATAAGTGCTCCAATGAGACTAAGGTAAGGATATTCAAACCCCAATACCTCTTCTCCTTTATCCTGAGGTTGAAAGATGTTTTTCTCCACATCAAGGGGTCGAACAACCATTGGTGTTTTAATTGGATAAGATTTATCTATATTGAATTTCTCCAATATTTTTGGATATAAGCAGACTGGTGCACAAGTATTCCGGAGTGAAGGTGCTTGATTTGTAAACCCAAGCAAAATTTGGTTTGACCCAAATCCTTCATATCAAACTCCGTCATAAGATGATTGCGGGCTTCATCAATATCTTGGTTGTTGCCAATAATATTTATATCATCGACATACATTGATATTATGCAGAATCTTGTAGAGGATTTCTCGATGAAGACACACAGACAATCATTATTGTTGGAGTATCCCTTCTGTAGAAGGTACTCGCTCAGTCGGTTGTACCACATCCTTCCTGACTGCTTAAGACCATATAATGATCTTTTCAGTTTTACACAATACATGTTGCGATTTGCGCTCGGATTCGGTATAGAGATTCCATCAGGAACCTTCATATAAATATCCGAATCAAGTGACCCATAAAGATATGTTGTCACTACGTCCATCAACTGCATAGATAGACATTTTTGCACCACTAAAGATATAAGATATCGGAAAGTGATTCCACTCATTACTGGAGAATATGTTTCGTTGAAATTAATGTCGGGTCTCTGCATGAACCCTTGTGCTACAAGTTTTGCCTTATATCTCACCACCTCATTGTTCTCGTTCCGTTTCCGGACGAAAACCCATTTGAAACCCACAAGAAATATTTCAGGAGGTGTAGGTATTACTGATGAGAAACCTCTCTTTTCGTGAGGGAGGCTAACTCCGCTTCAATTGCCTCCTTCCATTTGTTCCAGTCCAGCGCTTTTTGCACTCTACCATGGATTTAGGATCTGGTTCATTTTGGAGGTTTTCAACAATTGATGCAGAGAAATATATGTCGACATTTGTAGTCTTACGATCATATGTTTCTGCAAAATTGAGATAATTAATGAAAATCTCTTGCACCCCAATAAACGATTCGGTATTTCCCAATACGATCTCGTCGGGGTGTTTCGATGTCCCAGCATCAGAAATTGAGTGCACTGTTGATTCGGGATGTGGATGTGGTTCGTCCACTTGGTGTCTCTCAACAATTGGTTGAGTTGCATTTACAGGGTCAGAGGGTGTATCCCTGTGTTTCCTATTGCGCTTACGGGAAGCCGCACCCGTAGGAATAGCCGTACTTATCCCATTCTTACTAGAAGAATGAAGATGAGTAGTTTTATTTGGTACCTCTACTCTTTCTGGCACGTTCCTTGCAGGAATATAGGATTTTGTGACACCTTTTCCAGCTGTAAATGCATCTGGCAGGTTATTTGAAATGTTTTGCAAATTTAGGATCCTCTGAACTTGTAATTCAGATTGCTTAGTACGGGGATCCTCCTTGGAGATGTGTTGAGCATCCCAATTAATTTCTTGGCATTCAGTGTGATACTTATATTCTCCCCCTAATGTCGGGAAATGATCTTCATTGAAGATACAATCAGCGTGCCTGGCCATGAGTAAATCCCCTGTAAGGGGCTCCTGGAATTTAATAATTGACGGAGATTGAAATCCCACATAAATTCCCAATTTCCTGTGAGGGCCCATGGAGGTACGCTTGGGTGGTGAGATCGGTACGTACACAACGCATATGAATTTCTGCAGATGGAAATACTTGGAGGATCACCACGTACCAATTGCAGCGGGGAGGCTGGATGGTATGTTGTTGGGTGAAGTTGTATCAAGTCTGCAACGCATAAAGCTACATGACCCCAACAAGAAGTTGGAAGATTACAACCTTGTAGCTGTTGACGGCTGATTTTCACTCACTTCTTACCCGTCAAACATGTACCTTTTGGCATGGAAATTGATTATCAACACTAGAATAGGGCTTAAACTAATCATTTCCACAAGTGTTGGTGATTATGCAAAAACAGGTGATTAGCACTAGAAAGAGGAGTAAAAGCACAAGTCTTTGATCCAAGTACTTCAAGACCAGCCAATGAGGGGATGCCACCTAGGATTCCCCTGGATCACTGACGTCATCAATCCAAGAGAGGCAAGCCCGACGAATCACGAAGCGCCACATGGACATCACATGGATTCAAGGGCCCACTAAGTACCCAAACCGCCAGGAAACTTGGCATGCACGGAGGACAAGCATCAGGGCCCACATGGTAGCCACCCTGAGAAAGCACAACGCAGAAGGCCTCCCGGGGGGTTCGGCCGACCCTAGGATCGGCCGAACCGACCTAGGGTCGGTTGATCCCCACCTTCCACGTGCTGCTGCCTGATTGGTCACTTGCTGTGATCCCAGGCGTTTTGGGGCACTTTGAGCCTCCGAGCAAGCCACTCCCTCCTCTATAAATAGGAGGGGAGGGGCTCCCATTTGAGACACACACTTCTCCTCCTCCTTTTCATTTTGGCTTGAAGCCTCTCTCTTTAGGAGAGGAGAGCTCTTTGTATAGGATTAGTGCTAGGAAGTGAGGTGGGAGGCTTGAGGCCATGTCATGATTTATGACATCTTCCTCAAGAACGATCCTCAGTGGTGCCTTTGTTCTTCAACTAGACTAAAGTGAGTATTTCGATATTTCCTATTTAGACTAAAGTCGTATGCATGCTTAGTTGCTTTGTTCTTGTGTTCTTCGTTTGTTCTTGGTTTAGAGGCTTGTGTTCTTCGAACACAACCCCTTCCGATCCAGTAGACTTAGATCATAAGTTTGCATCTAGTTTGCCAGCTTGTCTATTAGAGTAAAGTGAAGCTCCTGCATGTTTCTAGTTAGATCAAAGTGCATTCGTGATCTTGCATGAGTGATAGAGCATACCTTGAGCTAGTGCCAGTATCTCCCTTGCGGATTCGTAGGAATAGTGAGTGGTGTAGACAAGGTGTCTGGACCATAAGCTACCCTTCGAAGACCACGTACGATCGTAGCGTAGAGGTAGGCCGCAGTGGTGACAGCCTGTTGGACCCTTTGTCAACCCTCTACGTCGCGTACCGAGTTGGGCTCGAGCCAGCACAAAGGCCTTGTGCTTGGTGCCCGAAGTGAGTGTTATACCTGAGAGAACGTAACTAGACTCTGCGCTCGGTCGAGGCAGATCATTTCTACCTATCCTACCAATCAGAGTTGTGTCCTTGGATCATCTATACTAGAGTAGGAGATAGTACACTCCGTTCCTTGGATTCGATACCCTTGGAATACTCTCCTTCCTCGGGGAAGTGCTACAGCGGTATTTCCGTGCGCTTGCGGTATACCCGGTTGTTCTTATATGCTCCCTCTAGGTGTACAACTAGTGGTGACGTTAAGAAACGCCAACAAGCATTTCTGGCGCTGTTGCCGGGGAATGGTTGCTGTATCTATCTTCGAACCTAGTGGTCCTCGTATCTATCTTTTTTGTTTTCTTCTACCTTCACCCCCGTTACCCATCGAGTTATCCTTTTTGTTTCTTTTCTTCTACCTTTACCCCCGCTACCCTTTGAGATGCCTTCCTGTCAAAGCCTCTCTACCCCTAGGGGCGAGTTCGTCTTAGAGCAACCATCAACTTCCTCATCTTGCTGCGAGCTTCGTCCCGGCTTTATAGCCAAGGTTCGGAATCGACCTTTCTTTGGAGCGATCAGTGACGATCCTAATGTTCATTTAGAGGAGTTCGAGGACTTGTGTTCGTGCTTGGTAATTCCAGGCATAACACAGGAAACTTTGAGGTGGAAATTGTTCCCTTTCTCTCTCGTAGATAGAGCGGAGCAATGGTACACCCACACAGCAGAGCATGTGAATAATTGGGGAGAACTACGAGAAAACTTTTGTGACTCGTTCTCCCTTTATGAACGCATAGAGCTCTTGCCGTGTGAACTCTTTGACTTTGAGCAATTAGAGGGTGAGTCCATAGGTGCAGCTTGGGCTAGGTTCCTACGTCTTATGACATCTAGCCCAGACATGTCTATACCCGATGATATAGCGACGTACACCTTTTATACTCGTATAGACATGGAATCTGCACAAGAGCTCAACCTTTTCGCTGGAGGTTCGTTCGAAGACCAAACTCTAGTGGAAAGAAGAGAGATCCTAGAAATCTTCTTACAAACCTCTTCTTCCCATATTGTTTACAACGAACCCCATCTAGAGTTTGAGTTGGTCCGTGAGAGTCTCTCAATAGCCGAATCTGAGCTTTCATTCTCTGAATTCCTTGATTCCTCTATTGAGCCCTCTCCTGAACCACGAACATCGAAGAAAGAAGAAATTCAACCTTCGGAGTTCTCTTCCCGATTTGAGGATGATCCTTCTCAAAACATCAGAAATACCTCAGATCACTCTTGGCACGAGAAACCTACGACATCGTTGGACCTTTATGAGGTCCTCGATGAAGTTTGGAATCATGGGACGATAATGGATTGGTCACCTCAGAAGCGTACATCCGAAGCAATTCGGGTTGGCTCGACATCCACGATCATCCATTGTTCCATGAGAGGAAACACCGTAGATGCTGTCCATGACCCTACTGCTGGGGCGTGCATCATACCAGAGGCCCTTTTGGATACTCTGGTGGGTGACATGCCCTTGATCCCGACTGATGGACTTTTCCATAGCCCCAGGTGGCACTGTGTTTTTCCATGTAAAGGGAGGAACGTGCCGATCACCATTGATGACATAGAGGTGCGGTTAGATTTCCACATCTATGACATTGTGGATTTTGATCTTCTTCTAGGTTTCCCCTTAGAAAAACTTCTTGCTAAATCTCAAGGAAACCCAGAAGAAGAGCTTAGGGAAACCGTTTCTGTCCATGCTAAACCATATAGACATCTTCTGACAGAACCTTTCCCTAGACCTACGGTATCTCCTTCGCCTCCCGATCCTCCTGACAAAGCATTTCCTGAGGAGGCCATGAAGAAGGAAAGGCCAGATGGACTGATATGCTTTTCCGAAGCATTTTGGGATAGTACACGCTCTCTGGTTACTCCTTGTTCTGTGAGAGGGATTACCGTAGAGGCCCATTGTGACCCCATCATGGAGGTTAACATCATGCCATGGCACTTAGCGGAAACTCTTTTAGGAAAAGTTCCGCTAGCACCATCCGACATGCTCCTCGAGACTTGTCCCTTTGGGCATGTTCTTGAATGTCGGGGGATCGCAAGTGCCGTGCCGCTTATCATGGACAGGATCGAAGCTAGCTTAGACTTTCACATCTTCGATGTCCTCGATCCTGATCTACTCCTAGGCTCCCTGCTAGAGAAATTCTTTGAGGAATCCATAGGGAGCCTAGATGATAAGCCTAGGGGAGTCGTTTCTGCCACTACTACCCCTTGTCCGGGACACCCTATGGCGAAGCCTCTTCCCCAACAAAACCCGCTCGAGAAGATGACGCATATATCTCCGTCTACGTCGTCCGAGACCGTTCTCATTAAGGTTGTAGAATGTTCTACCCCTCATGAGTACGACTCGGGAGACTCTCTTCACCTTTGTGAAGGCGAACGATCGTCACCACTCTCGACCGAGTTTCAGCCTCTTCCCACTGGCCCATATCATGTTGCTTTCGATCATGATCGAGAGTCAACATCGAGCTTCCACGATGACTCTCTGGAGATAGAGAATCAATGGGCCATGGAACCTTTCGAGGCGCTGACTCTGGAGTCCGGAGGAAAGAATTCCACGCACGAGCATGGCAGGTTCATTCTTGATCCACCATACAGACCATGCTCGCATCATGCCCCTCTAGAGTCAGACATGCTTAGTGCGCTGAGCACGCATGAGGGCTGCAATCACCTTATGGTCATCTTTTGTAGAAAGTTCAGAAGGTTGATTGTGGATGCATATGTCTATCATAAGCATATCAGATTTCGTGTGTGCACTGTGGCACTAACCTTGCAGCTGAAGCTTCGCTGATACATCAAGGATTGGTGGTGAGATGGGAATGACACCACCAATGATAGCTGCAAGATGAAGTTCCCATGGTCGAGCTTATGACCTTAAATAAACAAAGCACTCCCAGGAGATAGCCTGGATTAGGTTAGGTTTTATTTCCCTTTTCGAATAAAAGTAAGAACATGTTTTTAGGATAAGTTGTCCTTCGGGTATTTTTGGTCACTAACCTTTCAGGTGGAGATTGAAAAGAAAGATGGACAGGTGATGCCTACGAACATGTGAGACACATCAGCTGCAACACCTAGATAAGCTCTGGTGAGGGAACATTTGCAAAAGGAAGCTTGATCACCACACACTTGAGTTTTGTTGCCTAGCAATGCAAACTTCAAGTGTGGGAGAGGTATGTGAGCATCCTGAGTAAAGTTCCTCCTCAACCAAATATTATCCTGGTGTGGCGATGATGTTAGCTCTTGCATCTTGCCCACTAGCTAGGTAAGTCCTGCTTTTGACATTAAACAAAGCCCTTCCGGGAGGTTCCCGAGGTTCATCGTCTTATGCTCATGCTTATGTCCCTTTTGATAAATAGCTTGATCATGCTTTCATGCCTCCTTTATCTTTGTTCATATGCTCTGGTTTGAATGTTTAGGAATCCACACATTCATAGGTTGTTTTAAATTAAGCATGGTGCTTAGGTTAAAACTGCTTTCTTCAGTCAAAACCAGACATGGTGTCGAGTTTTGATTGATGAACCTTAGAGTTATATTTTCATAGATCTTGGTTGCATATATGCTGACTAACCCCTGCAGAAAATTGTTCAATTTGAGTGGGTAAGTCATTGAGCTAAATTCAACTGGGAAGGTAAGATGAGGTGTCAGATTCATGTTGCACATCATGCAAAGGTGGTACATATGACCTCTCAAAGGCCCAAGGTAAGTATATTCCCCTTTATATATAATGTGTAACCTTGATCTAACCCTTCTTGAGTAAATGACATGGTGACAATAAAAAAACCCAAAAATATTTGATTTTGAATAAAGGCTGTATGGTTCTTGAACCAGTAGAGTCCCTCTTTTGTTTCCACTTTTTGTTTGAAGAACAAGCACCAGGTTCAACCACCAGTGTGGGGGAGTTCTCTCAAGCTCATCATCGACATATCCACTCGAGAACTCCCACACAGGCGCTGCACAACATCGACTACGCCTTCATGACAAGAGCAAGGTAAACTAGAGTGAGTCAGCTGCCTTATGGTCAGCCGAATCACCACTGGTCTCCCTTGATCTCTTACCCTTCCGAAGCGATGGTATGTGCACCCTCTACCTCACTCTCTTTTATCCATGAGTTTGATTGAATCTCAATTCATATCATTTGACATCAAACTCAGCAATCTGTGCTATGCTTGCTCTACATGGTTCCTGTGGTTGGCTTGCATATGTTTTATTCCTTACTCATCATCTTATGCTTGTGAACAAATATCATTAGGGAACTCATGCTTATCTAAGTAGTTGGTGTTTGTGATATGGTTTGATGATATGATCTTCGCTCTTTATGTTTGAGTGCTTGGGAATTTTATTTGAAAACTTGAAAACCCTTTGCAAAGCTCCTCTTTGATATGCCACCGTCCTACTAGAGCCATATGATGTTTTAGTTGAAAACCATAAACTCGTATGCTGCTTGTTATTGCATTGAGCTTTGTCAAATCCTGTGACCCTTGTGAGAATTCTTTTCATTACTTTCATGATCAAGATTCATGTGCACACCACCATATTCCCCTTGCTATGCCTCTACACTGGAAGTTAGCATTGTACCATTTATCCATTTCATAAAAATAAAGTTCCATATGTGGTGTGACATCTCTCTCCAAAAGTGTCCTTCAAAAAAGAGACATGGGCTATGAAAAAAAAAGATACATGCTCAGGGCATGATGAAAAAAAAAGAATAGCCCATGTCCAAAATAAAGGAGAAATAGGAGAGAGATGAGATCATGAAAAAAGGAGTTCCATATCATAGATGGTAATAACTAGTATCCATTCCGGAGCTAGTGTCCACCTTACCATCACCTCAGCTTCCATCATATATGTATGGTAATATCTAGCACCCATTCCGGGGCCAGTATCCACCTTACCATACTCACCATATCCATACACGTGCACATCTTGATCTGATTGTATGATTTGATTTTCTCTGTGGATCCAGTCTTTGACTTTGCAATATACGTGATACAAGTATGCCTTATCCTTTATCCTACCCTGAGCTCCACATATAGCCATCATTAGAAGTAGGGTGAAGAAAGGCAATCTAATGCCTTGGTGAGGACATTTACACATTGAGCGATCTGAGAGAATCAAATGAGGAGCTAAGCAAAGTTTGTTTTGAAAATTTATTGCAAAACCCCAAGTTACTTGACATGATGAGCAGGAGTGATTTGATTCATGACCGTTCCATTCCTCAACTACCCAAGATAGCATGATAGACACTTCACAGAGTTCACAAGTACAAGGTATGGTCTGGAATATCTCTTATGCTTGCTTCATACCTATGGATTTCATGTCTCACTTTGATCTTGTTCTTCCCTTCACTCGGGACGAGCAAAGGTCGAGTGTGGGGGTATTTGTTGACGGCTGATTTTCACTCACTTCTTACCCGTCAAACATGTACCTTTTGGCATGGAAATTGATTATCAACACTAGAATAGGGCTTAAACTAATCATTTCCACAAGTGTTGGTGATTATGCAAAAACAGGTGATTAGCACTAGAAAGAGGAGTAAAAGCACAAGTCTTTTATCCAAGTACTTCAAGACCAGCCAATGAGGGGATGCCACCTAGGATTCCCCTGGATCACTGACGTCATCAATCCAAGAGAGGCAAGCCTGACGAATCACGAAGCGCCACATGGACATCACATGGATTCAAGGGCCCACTCAGTACCCAAACCGCCAGGAAACTTGGCATGCACAGAGGACAAGCATCAGGGCCCACATGGCAGCCACCCTGAGAAAGCACAACACAGAAGGCCTCCCGGGGGGTTCGGCCGACCCTAGGATCGGCCAAACTGACCTAGGGTCGGTTGATCCCCACCTTCCACGTGTTGCTGCCTGATTGGTCACTTGCTGTGATCCCGAGCGTTTTGGGGCACTTTGAGCCTCTGAGCAAGCCACTCCCTCCACTATAAATAGGAGGGGAGGGGCTCCCATTTGAGACACACACTTCTCCTCCTCCTCTTCATTTTGGCTTGAAGCCTCTCTCTTTAGGAGAGGAGAGCTCTTTGTATAGGATTAGTGCTAGGAAGTGAGGTGGGAGGCTTGAGGCCATGTCATGATTTATGACATCTTCCTCAAGAACGATCCTCAGTGGTGCCTTTGTTCTTCAACTAGACTAAAGTGAGTATTTCGATATTTCCTATTTAGACTAAAGTCGTATGCATGCTTAGTTGCTTTGTTCTTGTGTTCTTCGTTTGTTCTTGGTTTAGAGGCTTGTGTTCTTCGAACACAACCCCTTCCGATCCAGTAGACTTAGATCATAAGTTTGCATCTAGTTTGCCAGCTTGTCTATTAGAGTAAAGTGAAGCTCCTGCATGTTTCTAGTTAGATCAAAGTGCATTCGTGATCTTGCATGAGTGATAGAGCATACCTTGAGCTAGTGCCAGTATCTCCCTCGCGGATTCGTAGGAATAGTGAGTGGTGTAGACAAGGTGTCTGGACCATAAGCTACCCTTCGAAGACCATGTACGATCGTAGCGTAGAGGTAGGCCGCAGTGGTGACAGCCTGTTGGACCCTTTGTCAACCCTCTACGTCGCGTACCGAGTTGGGCTCGAGCCAGCACAAAGGCCTTGTGCTTGGTGCCCGAAGTGAGTGTTATACCTGAGAGAACATAACTAGACTCTGCGCTCGGTCGAGGCAGATCCTTTCTACCTATCCTACCAATCAGAGTTGTGTCCTTGGATCATCTATACTAGAGTAGGAGATAGTACACTCTGTTCCTTGGATTCGATACCCTTGGAATACTCTCCTTCCTCAGGGAAGTGCTACAGCGGTATTTCCGTGCGCTTGCGGTATACCCGGTTGTTCTTATACGCTCCCTCTAGGTGTACAACTAGTGGTGACGTTAAGAAACGCCAACAGTAGCATCGGTCTTGCGACGAGCTTGATTCTCTTGATGAGAGCCTCTGCTAAACCATTCTGGGTATGGACATAGGGGACAGAGTGCTGAACTTCAATTCCTAATGCCATACAATAATAAAAGGATCTTGATGTCGCCTAGAGGGGGAGTGAATAGGCGCAACCTGAAAATCACCACTTAAAACAAATTTATCAGTGAAACCCGAATACTCCGGATTTTTGTCCGGATACTCTGGGAAGTTCAGAGTCTCTGGAAAAATCCCCAGAGTCTCTGGACAGCGCCTGTGCAGCGAAAAAATAGCACTGCCACCAAAACTGGTGCCACCAGTTTTGCAGATCCGGTGACCGGTGCCACCGAATTTGCCTGGCAGTGACTCCCCTTGAACCTCTTTCTTGATTGCTTGCTCAGATTCATCTCAATCTTGGTGTGTGGTTTAGGGAAGGTTGTTTCACGGGTTTATACACACCTGCACTCCATATACACTAACAACCAAGTAGATTCACAAACATACCAAGAACAACATAATCTATCAAAGTAAAGCAAAGTGTGGTAAACCAACAAGAGATGCTAGCTCCACATTTTGGTCAAATGTATATGAGGAAATAAGCATTAATGAATATGATCAAGAAAAGCTCACAAATAATTTTGGGTTAGGACCAAGAGAATATTTTAATAACACATTTGAATTATTTTTTCTCCTTTTCTGTTGATCCTGACAAACCTGGTGCCACCGGGTTCATAAATCCGGTGCCACCGGATTTACCAGAGACCTGCACCTTTGCATTTTCTCAATATGTAACTGATTCCTTTCTTGATACATTTCTTCCTCTTTTGCTCACTTCTATGCTCCTGTATGCAACAACCACTCAAAGTTTCTAGATGAAGAGGTTAATAGCATCAAATGGTATTTGACATAATTTTGCTAGAGAGAGCATATGTAGCTTGTCCAACTCATATGATTAACTAGCATAGGAACATATTTCACATATGAGCATGAACAGCTACAGAGATAGGTACTTATCATTTGAGAAGCATTGGACAAGATTTCTTTCATATATTTCACTTGGTCCTTTTCTAGAGATGAATCACACAATTTCCCTTGAGCTATAGATGAATAAAAATAAATATCTTCTCAAGTGAACCAAGCTTCCAATGCAACTCCAAGTACCTGCAAAGTCCTTTTAGGCATGTTTTGGTACCCAACGTGCATTGGGTCCTGAGGGGTTAGTGATCATGGACTTCGGTACCCAAATGGCCTTTGTGTCTTTCTTTTGTGATATAACTACTCTAGGAGCACAATGGTCATTTAAGTTCATCCTAAGCAATTTATTTTCATTGTGAACATGAATAGGCTTAGGATTCTTATTCATGGGACAATCTTTACCAATATGTCCCTTTTGACGACAAGTGTAGCAAATCTTGTGCTTGATGTTTCTAATCTTCTTCACACTTGTCATGAAGCCATTCTTCTCCTTGTATTTAGCTTGAGCCTTCAGAAACCCCTTACTGAGCTTGATATTGGGTTTCTCAGAGGAAACCGGTGCCACTGGTTTGGCAAACCCGGTGCCACCGGGTTTCCCTGAGGGAACCTTTGACCGGTTGATACAAGCTTCAATCTTGTACCCTTTTTCATGACATCTAAAGCATCTTCTTTGAGCAAGACTTCTTTGCCTCTTTGATTGATTTGGATTGTCTTCTTCCTTGAATGAGCACATGGATGCATAATGTCCCACGTGTGAGCACTTGTAGCACTTGATGTGATCTAGCTTCTCTTTCTTGCTAATCTTGTGAGCATTGATCTTTTGGCTTTGTTTAGAGATTGATCTAGTGACCATTATCCTCTTCTCAAGCTTCTTCACCATGAGCTCATGGTTATCTTGAGAAGGTTGCACTTTTTCTTTTCCCTTCAACTTAGCCACCTCTTTCTTGAGTCTTTCGACCTCATGCATAAGATCATCATTTTCTTGAGCAATGGAGTCATCACAAGATTCTGCAACCACACAATCATACCAAGAAGGTTTGCCTTTTGGGCCACATAGGTTAGCACAAGATATATCATTTTCAACTTGAGTACATGTGCTAGTTGTGCAATGAGGTGTATAAGATTTAACTGAGTTTACCAAAACCTCATTAGCCACTTCTAGCAAAGTGTGCGATTCTACAAGTCTCTCATGAGAATATTCAAGTTCTATGTGATTGCCTTGTAGTTTCACAAACTTGCAAGTGATTTTGTCAAGTTGATCCTTGAGAGCTTGATTCTCCTTTTCTAGGGATGCTGGACACGATAGAGAGTTAGTAGCACAAGCATATGCCTTAGTGATATCCTCCTTGCACTTACTAGACAAGACATCATTTAACTCCTTAAGCTTCTTCAATTCTTCTTCGAAGGAGTCACGATAAGCTTGTTGTCTTGTGAGCTCATCTTCTTGCCTTCTTACTCTCTTGATGAGCTTCAACACATTCTTTCTATCTTTCTTGGTCATCTTATCGAGCTCAAAATCAAATTGCTCAACTTTGCTTCCTTTCTTCTTTTTACCTTTAGTCACTTGAGGCTTGGCATTGTTAGTACATCGAAAGGAAGTACTAGGATTTGTATATACCTCGTTGGGTTGATAAAGTGTTGCATTGATGCTTGACGAAGTGCTACAACTCTGCTCACTATCCAAACCGGTGCCACCAGTTTCCAGACCCGGTTCCACCGAGTTTGCCTGGTCAGTGGCATTGGCATTGGTGCAGCAGCTCTTTTGCTTCATGGATGAGGTCTCTAGAGGGGAAATGCAAGATGTTGATGTTGAGCATTCCTCTAGTGACTCATCCTCTTCTTCTTCATCATCTTCATCATTTGCACTTGTGTACATGTCCTTTAGTGCAACCCAAATATGATGTGCATCATCACAAATATCTTCATGATTGAAGATGAATTCTTGAATAACCTTGCTCACATTATTGTACATGAGGTTAATAATGGTGGAGTTGTGGTGCAGACATTCTTTTTCCTCTTTTGACAGATTGGACATGTCCTCACTATCAAAGTCATCGGGAAGGATGCTAGCAACAAAAACTCGCTCAAATGAAGGACCCCAAGTATTTAATACATGAAGAACATGAGCAGACCAAGAATCATAGTTTGAGCCATTAAACCGAAGTGTCTCAAACGATACCTCACAAATAGTCTACATCCTTTTAACTCCAAGCGGTTAAGCTCGAATTGGAGCACCAAGCTAGCTCTGATACCAATTGAAAGGATCTTGATGTCGCCTAGAGGGGGTGAATAGGCGCAACCTGAAAATCACCACTTAAAACAAATTTATCAGTGAAACCCGGATACTCTGGATTTTTGTCCGGATACTCTGGGAAGGCCGGAGTCTCTGGAAAAATTTCCGAAGTCTCTGGACAGTGCTCGCGCAGCGGAAAAACAACACTGCCACCAAAACTGGTGCCACCGGTTTTGCAAATCCGGTGCCACCAATTTTGCAAATCTAGTGCCACTGGATTTGCGTGACAGTGACTCCCCTCGAACCTCTTTCTTGATTGCTTGCTCGGATTCAACTCAAACTTGGTGTGTGGCTCAGGGAAGGTTGTTTCACAGGTTTAGACACACCTACACTCCATAGACACTAACAACCAAGTAGATTCACAAATATACCAAGAACAAGCTAATCTATCAAAGTAAAGCAAAGTGTGGTAAACCAACAAGAGACGCAGTGATTTGTTTTACCGAAGTTCGGATTCACCACCATGTGAATCCTAGTCTCCGTTGGGTGCTTTTCCTATCGAACCCGGGTTGCACTCAACCCTTTTCCTGATCCACTAGATAGCTTCTTTCCTTTCGGAGGCGAAGCAAGACCTTCACAAACTATCCTAAAGCTCACCACACCTCGGGAGCTTATGGGCGACACCTGGCCGTCTAGGAGGCAACCCTACAAGAGTAACGGTTGACGGTCGACTTCCGTCAACCAAGAGCACTTGTTACACTTTGGTTTGAGCTTTGAATTATAACTAACCCGCCACTAGGCATACTAATGATGTAACAAGTTCACACTTGCATGTGGTTTTTGGAGTATGTTGTTTACGTGGGATTTAAGCGCCTAAATGAGGACTTCCGGGTAGAGTTCATCGAGCACTTTATGAAAAGATCACGAAGCCCGGCAAGACACGAAGTGAACATGACTCCAAATGACCCGAGGACCGAAGCATGAAGCCATGAAACTCCGAGGACCCGAACGGAAGATGCGGGAGTTTGCGAGCACCCTTATCTAAACCACGGGGAAAACGATGTCAAGGACCCACATGGAGTTCAGCAAATATTCAAGAAATCACGAGAAGCATCGTGGCGAAAAATGGGGCCGAACCGAGACAAAAAGGCCCTAGGCGGGCCGGCAAATGCCGACCAGCCTGGCCCTTTTTTGTGCCGGTTCACGTCCCCCTTTGACCTACATGCTCCTCGGTGTATTTATATCCCCTGCCTTCGACGACCGCCACATCCATTCACCAGAACTAGGCGAAACCTAGAAGTGAGCACCGGAGGGAGACGACGGCGGCGGAGTCCTCGAAGTTGTCTAGGAGATGACCTAGGCCGACCCTAGCCGCCATGGCTGCCCTACGTGGTTGTGCCATGGTGGAGTTCTGGAGCTAGTTGAGGTCATCAATGGTATGTACTCGGTGGTGGTGATACAAACGCATCTATTATTATGTGAGCAATTACAATCATGTTTTCCGATCTTTAAGCGATTCCATGTCTCCGTCTTTACTTTCTACCTATCGTGAATATGATTTGATTCTTAGTCTAATGCTAGTTTAGACTACTTAGCATGCTTTATGTAATCATGGTGATTATGTCACACCTGATTTTCCGAAGAAAACCAAATGCATCTCATATGTGCGCCAGGATCAAGTTTACACACATATGATAGACGTCATGAGTGAAATATCATTAAACAGCAATAAAAATGTATAGGAGTTAAACCATTACATTATCTCTTTATTACACTCAGACGTTAGACTCGAAGGTCTTTAAAACGAACAAACGATAACTAGACGAAGCAACTCCGTCTTCAGCTTCCACAGGCACATGACTGGGGGCACGCAAGCCTCAGAACTCATCGTAGTCGCTGAAGTACTCTTCTCCAGTGTTCTCCTCTGAACAGCGGGTAAGCAAGGGTGAGCACACTTATGGTTGGAGCTCAGCAAGTGGGGGAAGATGCAAAGCTATCAAGGATAGGTTAGGGTTTTTCAGCGGTTAGCATTTTTAATGTTGGTCAAATTTTATTAGCAAGCACCTATTTACTAGATGTAAGTTCATACCAACCCACTTAAGCATTTAGGGAAGCATCTCATCTCAAAACCATATGAAAACCACGATTTAATTCCATCTTTATGTTTGATTATCATGTGAGGGTCCAGGCCGCTCTTGACCGTGAGCACGGCTGATCGATCAGTTTTCACTCTGCAGAGGTCGTACACTTTACCCACAGTTCGCGTAAAAGTTCCGAAGAACTTTGAACCCAACCATGCGATGCTGGCCAAGCATCATACCACACTTCCGAGGTGTGATTGCATAGGGACGCTACGAAGCCTTTACAAAGGCATGCAAAAGACCAACAACCCGCATAGTTACAGATCAGGGCAGACCATAACCCTCCCTAGTGGTCGGCACCTTAGCAAAGGCTGCTACCCCAAAAGGACCGGGCTATACCCCTGCAACCCCGATCCCCCTCTGCTCCTTTCGGATAAGGTCATCAGTTCATTCGCACACCTAATTAATTGGCTAAGCCAGAGCCATATGGACTGTGGTTGCATTGTTTTCCTGGGTGGTTCTCCATGTTCCAATTAATTCATATGATCTTGTTATACCAAAGTTCACCAATTTGCTCATCATTCATCATTTTGTAAAGTTTCATTTCAACCATCCCAAGGTATAGCAACTAAGCATTTCTACCCAAAACATTTATTTAAAAAGGGTTATTCAAGGTATAGGGATAAAATCTAGTCATGTCCTTAAAAAGGTAATTTCCCATCAAATTTATGCAATACAACATTTAAATGTAAATATTAATTAACATGCAATTATCTAGGTCAAAGAGGAATATGCAGAGGGAGAAGTCCACTTGCCTTCCTTGCTTAAACACTGGAATTCTTCTTCTTCAAAAACTTGCTCTTGATCCACTTTAACTGGTTGCTCACTTGAAACTGGCACGATGTCTACGAGCACACATAAAGACATTCAATAAACAAAACAATACACCAAGCATGAAAAGCTTAAAGAGAGAACAAGGTTTGGCTCTAGGAACACGAACTCAAAAACACTCGTATCTATCGGGAGATTTGGATGATCACATACAAGAGCTAGCTATGTGCCTAGGTATCTTTTAATTAAGTAAAATCATGTGCATAGGCTATTTCAGAGAAATACCCTATTTATAATTAAGCAAGTTATATTTGTATTTAAAAGACGATGTAAGCCTAGTCCAATTTTATTTATAAATATTCAAGTATGATTTATGCAAATTAAACATTTAATTTAAAAGAAGCATGTAAAAGCATCTAGGCGTTCATCTTTATATTTCGAGTTGAACTAATCAAATTATAATTCAAAAACACATTTATGTTCATATTAATCAAATTAACATTCAATTAAGAAAACTCGGGATATAGCCTATGTTGCTTTTATTTAGAAAGCAAATTGCATAAACATTAATCAATTTAAGTTTGATTATGAAAACCGAGGCATACATCTAATTAGCTTTTAATTATAAGAAATATTTAACTAGTATTAATCATATTAACTTTCTTAGGAAAACACGTGTTAAACTCTAATTAGATTTTAATTAGAAAAGCATGTGTATAAGGATTTAATCATATTTAATATTTAAATAAATTATAAAACAAAGAACATGTTCATCATTGGCACTAACACGTAGTTTGAGTTGATATGAACCTAACGCAACTTGAAACGGTGGAAACGGAGCTAAAACGCAAAAGATACTGCCAAAACAAGGTTCAGGGGCTTTTCTGTGAAGAAACAGGGCTTCCAGGGGCTTAACTGCAAGAAACCAGGGGCTAAAACATGATTATGCGTATAAACCGAAGGTCTATAGCGCAAAAAGACAAGATTGGACCTCTGGTGGGAAAAACTAAGAAGTCTAGGGGCTTAACTGTGAAAACCAGGACTAAACTGTAAGGATCTTTGGAGGTGGAAGGGCTCTTTTGTGATATTAGAAACCTCAGGGGGTTTTTCGCAAAATAGCCGGGGAAAGGCTCTGTTGACCGGTACCTGGCCGGTTGACTCCGGGGCCGGACAGATCTAGGCCGTAGATCTAACCATAGACGGTCGGGGAAAAACTTAAAAGCTCGGGGTCTAAACGTAAAGAAAAGGATTTGAACATAAGGATTTCTGTTGGTGGGAGGGTATATGTGTGATTAGAAGAAGCTCGGGGTTGTTTTTGCAAAGTGGCTTCGGCAAAGCTGGGTTGACCGGTACGCGATCCGGTTGACTCGCGGTTGGGGATGATCTCGGCCGTTGCTGCCGGATCCAACGGCGGCCGGCGGCGGCGGGGTCACTGGAGACGGGCGGCGCACGGCGGCGCTTCGCCGGAAATCTCGCCGGTGACCTCAAAAACGCGCGTCCGGCCTCGGTTTTGAGCGTGAAAAGCACCTACGCGGAGCTGGGGAAACGACTAGATCAACTAGGGGATCAAAAGGGGTGGCTTGGGCGGCCACGGCGGCGCACGGCGGAAGGGGGCGGCGCTGCCAACGGCGGCGTGCGGAGGCAAGGGCTACGGGCCCTATGACGCACAGAAACAAGGAGGGGCGCGATGCTCATCACCTGGCGAAGCTTCGGGCGAAGAGACGGCGTCGGAGAAGCGGCGGTGAGCAAGATCAAGCACGGCGGCCGGAGCTTGAAGACGACGACGGCGCTCCGGGTACGGCTCGGCCGGTGATGGGAGAAGGCGCCCTGGGACAAGGGAGGGCTCAAGTGAGCGATGTATGCGAAGAAGAGAGAGGGAGAGAGAGTCAGGAGCACTTCACCGGCGACGAGGAGCTTGCACGGCCGGCAATGGCCCGGCGGCGGACACCGAACAGCGACGGCGCGTGCGCGAGGATGGAGAGGTGCGGGGCTCAAGCGGATGCGGAAAGGAGGCGCACAGGGCTCGAGCTCGGTTTATATACAGCAGAGAGGGAGGGGGAGCGACGGCCGGGGTGGAGATTGCTAATGATGGCCATGGCGACCGGCCGGCACTGATGGCATTCAAGGGGCCGCGTGATTAGGGGAAACCAAAGGGGGAAAAATGATGAGGGGAGACGGCCGGGGTTTAATTGCTCCCTTGATGGCAGCTTGAAGGCAGGGAGGGGCGGGAAAGGTGGGGAGGACAGTCGGCGGGCGCGGCTGTTGCGAGGCAGAGGAGGAGGGGATCGGCTGGAGGAAGGGGGAGGACCCGACGGGCGGGCCCGGCCTGTCAGCGGAAGAAAGGAGAGAGACAGGGGGAAAATGGGCCGGCGCGGGAAGATGGGCCGGAAGGAGAGACGGGCCGGCGGGGAGAGAACTGGGCCGCGCAGAGAAAAGAGAAAAAGAGAGAGGTGGGCTGCAGGCCGAAAGAGAGAGGGGAGAGGTTTTGTGGGGGTTTTGGTTTTCTTTTTTTTTTTCAAAAACCTTTTTCAAACCTTTTCAACATTTAAACACCTTTCAAACTTTCAAACTAATTTTAAACACTTTTAAAACTTCACACAAGCAAACATAAGCCATGCATTTCAAAATATGATGCACAAGCACTTATTGTTTCTAAAATTATTCAAAAGTGATATTTAAATATTTTAGAGCCAAATTTACTTGATAAATTATTTATTTCCTTAGAAAACAAAAAAAAACTAAAACACCATGTTGCTACATTATTTTAATGATGGAATTTTAGGGTGTTACAGATTAGATCTAGTATGTTGACCCTTCATGGTTAGTAGACATGTCCATGTATGGGCGTGCCCTTAGACTCCCCGCATCATTAAGGGTGCACCGTGATTGGGTGATTACCCCCGAAAGTGCGGATGTCTTCGAGAGGTAGGCCGGAGGTAGGAGTTTAAGGATGCTTTTAGATGAGATGCTTGGTTTGTTGCTCGTTGCCGGAACTACAACTAGAAGGCGCTAGGCTTAGTTGTCCCTTTGGTGGCGCTTTACCTTGCCTATGTTCGTGAATGTGATCAACCTTGTGCTATCACATATACATCTTTAAAGGTTACCTTATATGCAATCTACACTTCATGTTAGGTTAGTTCGATAGATTAGGTAGAGAACCTTATGTTGGCGGTCGATTTCCGTCAACCTAGGGCACTTGTTACACTTTGGTTTGAGCTTTGATTTATAATTAACCCGCCACTAGGCACACTAATGATGTAACAAGTTCGCACTTGCATGTGGTATTTGGAGTATGTTGTTTACGCAGGATTTACACGCTTAAAGGAGGACTTCCGGGCAAGGTTCATGGAGCACTTTGTGAGAAGAACATGAAGCCCAGGACAAGCCAAGACTCGAAGTGAACATGACTCCAAATGGCCCAAGGACCAAAGCATGAAGCCGTGAAACTCCGGGGACTTAAACGGAAGATGCGGGAGCTTGGACGACAAGTACCCTTATCTAAAACGCGGAGCAAACGACGTCAAGGGCCCACATGAAGATCAGCAGAGACAAGGAACGACGCAAGAAGCTCGCACGAGGAAGACCGAGCCGAGCCGGGCCAAAACGGGCCCAGGCCGATCGGACTGGGCCGATCGGCCTGGCCCATTTCGGGCTCCGTTCAGCCTCCCCTTTGACCTAGATGCTCCTCGGGCTATTTAAAGTCTCCACCCCGAAGCACCACCGGATCCATTCATCAGAGAGCCGCCAAATCGAAAGAGACACGCCGAAGGGAGCCGACGGCCGCCGCTAGTCCTCGTGTTGCCTAGGAGATGGCTTAGGCCATGCCCTAGCCGCCATGGTTGGCCCTGCGTGGTGAAGCCATGGTGGAGTTCCGGAGCCATGCCTTGAATCCTTCAAGGCATTTGTACCTTCAACATTCAATGGTGATATAATCTTATCTAGTCTTTACTTTGATCTACTACGAGTATGCTTCTTCATATGTGTAGCTACCATATGCCTTTAGTAGGAATAGATCTAATCATGGTGATTAGTCTTTGTCTTGCAGATATCTCGTAGTGGTGCACGGACCGAGGATTGTCGCTCGGTGATGATTATCCCATCGTAGTGACAGTACGAGGAGGGAGAAAGCGGCGAGTGAACGTGTATCAGACCACTCCATATCGGGTTACTCCATATCGAGTGTACTCCTTATCATAAGTATCGGTATAGATTGGTTTTCACCTTTGGCTGGGGCTGCAACTAGGAGACGATAGGCTAGGGTTACCTTCGGTAGTGTTATCTTATGGCTTGAATGTGATCCATACATCCTTTGTGTTGTATGTTATCTCTTATGCAATCAATGCTTCATGTTAGGTTAGTTCGGTAGATTAGATGGAAGACCTTAGGAGTTTGCTTACCGATCCTTGGATTGACAAATCTAGGGAGAACCCTCCTTGGTGAAAAAGGCACCAAGTCACCCGTACGCTCGCGGTGAACTTGAACACGGTATCCAACCTTCAACACCTTAGCGGTTTGCTTCCAATCCTTGGATTGACAAACCTTGGGGGACCCTCCTTGGTGAAAAAGGCACCAAGTCACCCGTACGCTTGCGGTGAACTTCAACACAGTTTTGAACCGTTAACAAGCCCTTTTTCTGGCGCTGTTGCCGGGGATCGGCAACTCGAACCCTAGTGTGATCTACCTTTCTATTTGACTAACCCTAATTTTTATTCTTGCATATATGCTTGTTTTCTTGTTTGTGTTCTTGAAAGCAGGTGAAAAGCTAGACACAAGATGTTCGAAGAGTTCTCTACACCCGCATTCCAACAAACATCAAGGTTCGCTCTTTAGTGGTAGGTGCTAACTTTTGTTAGTGGTCCATCATCCGCTATCGAGCCCACTCCCTACACAAGAGCACTCGAACAAGGTAAGTCAACGTGTCAATTAAAATTTTAAGACTAATGTTTTATGGAGATTTGTTTGTTCAAACAATAGGTATTGGAAGCGATCACGATGCCCCCAAGATCACAAGATCAAGCTCGTCAACATCTTCAAAGTTTCTGTTCGCATCAAGTTTTGCACAGCCTCATGGAAAGAACAACAGGAGATCTTTGGATATTTATAAGCCCCACGAAGTTAGGCTTCCAACGAGTCAAGAATCAAGTCGATCGGAGGTTCCTACAAGCGGATATGGCCGAATCACCGATGGTTGCACGTCCTGAAAATTTCTGACAGCAAGCAAAGCTGAAGTGAAACACCCATAACTCCCTCATATGGACTCCAATTAAGATGAATGACTACCCATTGGAAAGGTAATTTTATAAATTTTTCAATAGAGCAATATTTTGGTATATGTTCTGTTATGTATACAGGGGGAAATCCATGAGGAAGAGGTAGCAGCAATACGATGAGAACAAGACGGTGAAGATGAGGACGACAACAACGAAGAGGAGCTTGGGGAATGCTTCCATTAGACCACACATGAAAAAATTCAGAGGCTTGGAACAAAACAAAGACCCCTGGAGCATTGGCAAATGAAGGCACAAGTTGGCAACATCCAACGCAAGGAGATGTTTGAAGAAGACCACGAAGGATTACACACAAAGGACGACATCTGATGGCGCGGATACTTTGGGTTCTCACACGAAGGATCATGGAGCTACATGAAGACATTTAAGACATGTGTGAAGCCCCTCAAACAAGTGAAGAGGATTGATCCTACACAAAGTAACCTTGACGACATGTGGCACGAAGGAAGGAATTGAGAAAAGTCTACGCGAGCCACATCCGATCATGAAGGATTGTTCGCTTTCAACTCCAAAGGACCACTCATGATGAAAAGCTCGAAGGCTAAGGTACACATTAAACTCTCAAAGGTACTTTTGGAGATGATATCTTTATTTTGATATATTCATGTTCATATCCAGTAGTATGTTTTGATTCTATGCCTTGCACCTTTGATGATCATGGTAGGCTAGGATCTCTTGAGAATGATAAAAAAGGATATGTTGTGCATAAACTTTGTTAATTCCTTTCCCAATGAACCTATGCCTAATGAGAGCCTTAGCACTGAGCAAGAAACTTATGCTACCTTCAATCACATTTTGATTCATCCAATTTAAAATTGTGGTTATGATTGTATATGTTTATATTACGTCTTGCAAATCTTGGACTTGCTTCGTGCTTGGTCAAGCTCGTGACCTTAAAAGAGCGTGTGTCAGGAGAAAACCCGATTTTCACTAACCATGCAGGTCATGAAACCTTAATAAAGAGGAGAGAAGCCATGCCCTAAAGGAATTGCAAGCTCGTGCATCACCTTCCCCGAATCTCGAGCACAGACATTGCTGTTTTCATCAATTTTGAGCACCTGATCAGATATATAGAAGAAGGCAAAAGTTGAAAATCAGAAGCTCCATCAAGTGCCAATTCCAATGCCTCCAAGATTGACGAATTTGAATACCCGTACAAGGAGATATGGCAAAAACCTTAGGCGCTGCGCAGTCTGAAACCAGATTTGGACAGATTGTAGTGTTGGAGTAAAACGGGCATAACTCACTCGTTCGGAGTCGGTTGGGGTGAATAAACACTTGATGGAAAGACAATTCCATGCGCCACGTGTTGGAGAAGTTGTTTGCTACATGGTCTGATCTGGATAGAGAGGAAAAATTGTGAAAGGAGAGGCATCGACGAAGAACAAAGAGAAGGAAGGGATGATGATGCAAGAGACGATCGGGCAAGCCTCTCATCAAGCAAAATGATCGTGCCAAGCATGGAGAGTGGATCAAAGCTGCATGGATATCTTCAAATCTTACATGAAGGACCATGGCTTCGCGACCACGAAAAGGTACGTAAGAAAGTCGAGCTCTATGACTTTAAATGAAGCGCTTTGCGGGAGGGAACCCATTTTCTTTTGTTTATATTTATATAAATATTATGACCGTCTACATTGTGATCTTAAACTAAAACATCAAGTAACATTGTACCATTGCTCTAATAAATACCACAACACCATGTTGTATGATTTAATTGCTATAGAGGGAGCACTTTGTTCTTGATCTTGGAAAACTTGTAGACCCTTTTGTGTGCCTATTAGTGTTTAGAGTCTTTTTCTTTTGTGTCTTTTTAGAGAGAAATATAAAGTTGGCACCATCCTTTAATTATAACCTTGTGGCTAGTTAATTTAGGCTAACTCTTGCATTTGTTTTAGACAACCACCATATCATGTCATTTTGTTTATCCACATTGCATTGCATTGCATGTTTTGTTTTGATCTAACTTTTTGTCCAACCAACCTAAGCCTTCCTATAGCCCCCACCAAAAACCCGTAGCCAACAAGGGTAGGGTTGACTTGTGTCAATTGGCTTGCACAATTCCGGTTGGCCAAGCCCACCTATATCCCTTGTTCTAACTAAAAACTTTGACTAGCCCTCCTATGAGAAAATCTTTCACACCTTTAGCCTTCCTAAAACCATAGGTTTATTTTTCATAAAAAGACTCTTAACATCACCTTAGATAGAATTTCTATACTTGACCTTCCTCTCTTCAAAATTCTTATTTGAGCCAAAAATATAGGATACCCATAACCTACCCTTTAGACCTTGTTAGTTTGGTTGATTTATTCTTTTCGATGGGTGACTTTCTTGATGACAATGTTTACTTCGTATGAAGTGAAGGCCAAGCTTTGTCTGTTGCTTATTGTGGACCTTTTCAGAAATCTTCCTTGCCTTGCTAACATTTGTTTTTGCTAACCCTTTGCATTTTACATTTCTTTGATAACCACACTTTCGTTATGTTAAGCATGTTCAGTTTTCTAAAACTTTTTGGAGTGTTTGAATTCTTTGGCTTTAACATGGTGTTTGATCCGAGGATTCTGGCAACATTGTTGTAAACATGGTGTTTAAAACTTTGTGTAATCTCTATAAAGTTTATTCTTAACCTTTCATGCTTCTAACTCATTGCATTCACGCTTGCACACATGTACACCCATTAGGTTTTTAACTTTTCTTTCACTAGATTAACTATGCCACAAGTTAAGACATTAGGGGATGTCTTTGGTTTGTTGGCATAGAGTGAGTATTCCCGACCGTCACCTCGGGAGTACTTTGTGCTTTAGAATTGTTTTGCAGGCATGGCGAATCACTCCCATGAGTTTGTGATAAAAGATGAAATTAGGATCGTCAACACCTCCAAGATACACCGCTGTCTTCATCAAGATTAAGCACATGTTCAGAGATGTACAACAGAGAAAATTGGATATTCAGGAGCTCCACTAAGTCTTCTTTCAAACGCATAAAGATTTAACATTTTAGGAGACCCATGCTAGGAGTTACAACCAAATCATTGGGTGTCACACGTTCTGAAATCAGCACGGGACAGTTTGCATTGATGGAGTAAAAAGGGCGTAACTCTCTTGTTCGGAGTCCGATTAGGTTGAATGACCACTCGTTGGAAAGATAATTTCAAGCACTTTACAATGGAGCAATGGTTCAGTACATATTCTGTTCTGGAAGTTGAAGAAAAATTTGTGGAAGTTGAAGCAGTAATAAAGACAACATGGAAGGAAGTGAAGACGAGTTGAGAAAGGATTGGGACAAAGGCTTGTGACAAAGGGTGAATGTTGGAGGACAATCATGGCTACAAAGGTAAAGAGTATGATGATGATCTCCACACATGGCAGTAGGACTTCAAGAATTACAAGATGGTTCATCATCTTCCATGCCTGGCAACATGCTAAGCATGGGGGAGGACTTGGCGAACATGAGAAGACCGCATGGAGTGAAAGGATCACAATTGCCACGCGATGCTGATTTTCTTCTTCCATGTTAAGCACAATTCTTAAGCATGGGGGAGGCCGTGCTGCACTTCAAGCATCAAAGGACGGTAACAATTCCTCAACCCTCTTTTTGTCCTTGTCTTTTTATATGTCTGCACATATGTATATGCTTTCCACAACCTTAGATGCAACCTTTGTATATCTCTCTACATAATAACATGGCTACTAGGAGTACAACTTAGATTTGTTTTTGTTTTCAACAAGTAATAATCACCGTTACCTTGTGCTCATCATGATGATATCTTGTATGCTCTCGCTTATGGATATATGATGATCGTTGCCACCTTGCTCATTCTTGTGCTTGGTTTGTATATGATTAAGCTAGTGCTCTCTTTAATATGGTCTGAAAATTAAATTAATGTTAGCCAAATCTTTTGTGGACGTTATGATAACTTGAGACCCATAGTATTTTTCGTTGCTCTCACTTTTGAATGAATCAAAGATCATTTTTTTTGTTCTTAAAAGATATGCTAACCTTGTCTTTAATACCACTTGCATTTTGCTCAACCTATTCAAAGTCTTATATTGATTGAGTGCAAAAATCTTAGTTTACAAGATTTATTTTTGGGTGCATTGATTCAAGGCTTGATTTCTCTGGCTCGAGACTATGAAGCTGGTCATTCCGTTTTTGCATACCTATCTTTATGCTAGCCTTTTCTATCCGTGCATTGTGAGTTTCCACATTGGGAATTTTGCAAACCTCGCCGGATATCCACCCACAAACCCAAATACATCTTTTTTTGTGTTCACCTCCTTGACCACAACCCAATATATGAGTATGGATGAATATTTCGAGGAAGATTACAAGTAGGTGCCGTCAAGTGAGCAAGACTTTGGGAGACTTCCAAAAGGATCCCTAGAAGATTTTCGAGTATCTCTCTCCAAGAAAATATGAGAACTTCAATTTCTACCTTGGCATATTTATCACTTCTTTTGCCCGAGGACGAGCAAACGTCTAAGCATGGGGGGTTGCCAAGGAAGTGCTAGTATAGTCTAGAGTTCAAGGGGAGTAATAAAAAAGGTATGATGAAAGAAAAAAATGAAAAAAATGATAAAATGATAAAGAAGAAAAAGTATGATAAGAAAAAAAAGAAAAAAAAATATATAATAAATAAGCTCCCCTGTTCTCTAGCTATGTTTAGTGCTTTATGAGTTTTCAAGAGGATTCAAGATCAAGACCCATACTCATCTCAACCATGTGCAATCCGATAACGAGGACTTCGTTTGTGCCTCGGGATCACTCTTTGCCATTTGCACATGTCCACCTATCTAAAAGTGTGTGTTCATCTCTCCCCCTCCTTGTAACATTATTTTTCCAATGACCTTTTTGACGAGTCTTGGTAAGTCCATGAGAAGCTTGTCTTGTTTTGATAATATCTCGACTATAATATCTTGGTAGGACTAAACTTTCCGATAGCTCCATATAAAGCCTTCCACCAAATATTTGAGAGAGGAAAGGAGTAGAACAAGTAGTCTTGAGAGACAAGATGAGATGAGAGTTCATGAGCAAGATGCAAGGAGGTTTACCATTGATCTTGGTAAAGCAATTTTCTTCATCCCACTCTTTATTTTCAAAATTTTTGAGATTTGTTTAAAAATTTGAGAGCATGATTAATTACTTGTGGAAAGATCTTAAATGATATCTACCCTCCATAGAGATGAAAGCTAGCTACATTATGAAACTTTAACAAATATAAACTTGGAGAGCATTATGTTTTCTCGTGTATGAACAAGTGCAGGGTATGAACATTGAAAGGCAATACTGACATCCATTAAAGGCTTACTCGAGGACGAGCAAGGTTTAAGCATGGGGGTATGTTGACGGTCGATTTCTATCAACCAAGAGCACTTGTTACACTTTGGTTTGAGCTTTGAATTATAACTAACCCGCCACTAGGCGTACTAATGATGTAACAAGTTCACACTTGCATGTGGTTTTTGGAGTATGTTGTTTACGCAGGATTTAAGCGCCTAAATGAGGACTTCCAGGTAGAGTTCATCGAGCACTTTATGAGAAGATCACGAAGCCCAGCACAAGTCAAGACACGAAGTGAACATGACTCCAAATGACCCGAGGACCGAAGCATGAAGCGGTGAAACTCCGAGGACCCGAACGGAAGATGCGGGAGTTTGCGCGCCAAGCACCCTTATCTAAACCACGGGGAAAATGACATCAAGGACCCACATGGAGTTTAGCAAATATTCAAGAAATCGCGAGAAGCATCGTGGCAAAAAATGGGGCCGAACCGGGCCAAAAAGGCCCTAGGCCGGCCGGCCCATGCCAACCAGCCTGGCCCTTTTTTGTGCCGGTTTGCGTCCCCCTTTGACCTACATGCTCCTCGGTGTATTTATATCCCCTGCCTTCGACGGCCGCCACATCCATTCACCAGAACTCGGCGAAACCTAGAAGTGAGCACCGGAGGGAGACGACGGCGGCGGAGTCCTCGAAGTTGTCTAGGAGATGACCTAGGCCGACCCTAGCCGCCATGGCTGCCCTACGTGGTTGTGCCATGGTGGAGTTCCGGAGCTAGTTGAGGTCATCAATGGTATGTACTCGGTGGTGGTGATCCAAACACATCTATTATTATGTGAGCAATTACAATCATGTTTTTCGATCCTTAAACGATTCCATGTCTCTGTCTTTACTTTCTACCTATCGTGAATATGATTTGATCCTTAGTCTAATGCTAGTTTAGACTACTTAGCATGCTTTATGTAATCATGGTGATTAGATCTAGTATGTTGACCCTTCATGGTTGGTAGACATGTCCATGTATGGGCATGCCCTTAGACTCCCCGCATCATTAAGGGTGCACTGTGACAGGGTGATTACCCCCGAAAGTGCGGATGTCTTCGAGAGGTAGGTCAGAGGTAGGAGTTTAAGGATGCTTTTAGATGAGATGCTTGGTTTGTTGCTCGTTTGCCGGAACTACAACTTGAAGGCGCTAGGCTTAGTTGTCCCTTTGGTGGTGCTTTACCTTGCTTATGTTCGTGAATGTGATCAACCTTGTGCTATCACATATACATCTTTAAAGGTTACCTTATATGCAATCTACACTTCATGTTAGGTTAGTTCGATAGATTAGGTAGAGAACCTTAGTGGTTTGCTTCCGATCCTTGGATTGACAAACCTTGGGGGACCCTCCTTGGTGAAAAAGGCACCAAGTCACCCATACGCTTGCGGTGAACTTCAACACGGTTTTGAACTGTCAACAGTAACAAATGCTTCACACAAGTTTGATGATGTCCAACAGTGCTCAAAGGAAACAAGTGTTCTTTGATTGCTCACAAAGGCTTCTCTCTACCACCCAACTCACTAGATCTATCAATGATCGAACAACCTCACCAAGAGGGGTTGGGGAGAGTTAGAATGGCTTTGGCTTAGCAAGGAATAGCAGGGGTGCACACTAGCAACCTCAAGAACAGCAGCCTGCAATAGTGGGTCCCAAGGGTGTAAATACCCAACTCCCCAAAAACTAGCTGTTGCAAACTAAAGGGAAAACCGGTGCCACCGAGATATCAAACCAAGTAGCCGTTGGGCCGGCTGACACAAAACCGGTGCCACCGGGTTTGACACAAGGTCAAACCCGAGATCGTGTACGTGTGGTTTTTGTGTCTCTCTCAACTCACATAGGTTACTTGAGCACTGAGACATTTCCAAGACTCCTTGTGATGCATCCCTCTTGATAGTACGGCGTACCTATACTCAAGATCAAATATAAACCATATAGAGATCCACTTGAGCTTCATCTTCATGAATAGCCATACTTGGTCAATATATCCACTTGAGAGATCCATGCATCAATGTCTCATTGATTTTATCACTTCTACCTTGAGCTAGTGACTTTGATCTTCATACAAGAATGAAACCCAATTCTTGATCAAGTCACCCTTCGCATGACTTGTCGGTACAATGGTGCAGGCAGTCCACCACGGGGTAGGCTATGGTGGTAGATTGTGTGGAGGGGATCGCCGAGACTGAAGCTAGATGGTGAACAAAGGACACATGGGTTTATCCAGGTTCGGGCCGCAAAGATGCGTAATACCCTACGTCCTGCGTTGGTGGTTGTATTGATTGTTCCGCGAATGGGAATCAGACTAGACTTGTCTTGGAGGGGGGTCCCTGCCGCCCTTATATAGGTATGGGGGTAGGGTTACATATCATGTGGGTCTATCCTAGTCAGTTATACAAGATCTTCCTTTGATCACAAGCAATATCTTTCCTAACCAACTAATTTTTATCTATGGGAGTATATCTCTTTGGGCGCCGCCTCATTCTTGATCGACATGCCCGTGCTGAATGCCTCACGTGTGGGCCTCCACCATCCTTGCAGATACGTCGTGGGGCCCTTATGTGTGGCACCCCGGGGGTATATCCCCCCCATGACTCAAGGAACGTATAATGCTTCTTCATTACTTCACTCGGTTAGGCTCGACTTGGTACCTCGAAATTCTCTAAGCTATAGCCACTTCACCCTAGCCAAGCACATGGTCCAAGTCACTACTTGGCCAACCTTAGCTTAATACCTTGTTGCTAATCCCTTACTTGATTTCTTCATCCATTAGTTGCCATTTTGAGTTAAGCTTTGATTCAACATTAAGAATGAAATCCAATTGAGATCATGTCTTCTTTCATTCTATAGTCCCATTTGATCATAACAAGCCTTCCAATTTATTTAGAGACCATCCAATATTCCAATATCACTATGTCTCTTTCTTCACCTTCATTGGCTTGTTTGTATATCAAGTATACACCATGGGATCACTCATATCACAAATCGTGACATTCAATCTTATATAAAGCCATTTCACAATGTGAGGCAATAACCCCTTCCTCAACTTATCTTGTACAACAATGGCTTGTCTTCACATATAGATGTTCAATATCATACATCATGCTTTGTTATTTATATGTAACAACCTACTCACATTCTTAACAAAGGCATTAGATATTTAATCTAGTTGTCAATCAATACACCAAAACCCACTTAGGGTCTATATGTCTTTCAAATAATCATTGAAGGCTTTGGAAGAAAATTCTGCAGCATTATCCATTCTAATCGTCTTTATCTGATGCTCAGAGTGATGTGCTTTAAGTTTGATAACTTGAGCAATCAACTTTGCAAATGCTTGGTTGCGTGTCGATAAGAGAGACACATGAGACCATTGTGAAGATGCGTCTATCAAAACCATGAAATATTGGAACGGACCAGATGAAGGTTGAATGGGTCCACAAATATCTCATTGAATGCGTTCAAGGAACTTGACTGGTTCAGTTTTAATTTTGAGATATGAGGGTCTCAAAATTAATTTCCCAATGGCACAAGAAATGCACATGACATCTGAAGATTGTGGGAATTAGCATTGCTCAAATCGTGACCAATGGAATTGCAAATGATTTTTCTCATCATCCCGATACCAGGATGGCCAAGGCGATCATGCCAAGTTTGGAATGCGTCAACATTCTAAAAAATCACCTTGTATGCAACATGTGGTACGGGTTTAATGTATGTGTAGTACAATCCAGATGAGAGAGAGGGCATTTTTTCAATTGTCTCTTTGCCATATTCGTTGTCTTGGGTAAGGAGGAGAAATTTCTCCTTGTTGTCCTCATAGGTTTCAACATGGATACCATTCATACGGATATCTCTGTAAGTGAGCAGGGTACGCATCACATCAGGATACAATAATGTGTCCTCGATGGTAAGCTACGTTCCCATAGGAAGTATGATAGTGGCTCGACCTGAACCAACTATCACCGCATCGCGTCCAGCGATGGTCAAAACATTTCCCTCTTTCCTTGTAAGAGTTTGAAAATATTTGACTTCCGTAAGTATAGTATTAGTGGTACAACTATCCACTAGGCACAACTCTTCCTCCATCAGATTGACTTCCGTAGAAATCTATATATATATATGCAGAATTTAAATAAAAACTCATGCAAATATACATAACACATACAACTTTATTATTGTAACAAATGTGCTTATTAGAATCAAACATAAGGACAACATCATGTCTTTATTACAACCATTGAAAATTTAAACAAATATCTATAAGATGGATAAATTGAGAGCCTAGTTAAGGTCTTCAACTATGTCGTTGGAGGCGTACTCCACCACCATCTTATCAGTGCCCAAGGAAGTCTCCCCCTGTTGCAGAGTCACGGTGTTGCTTAGTCCCGCTTCCGAAGGAATGGGAGGAACACTTGTCTCATGCTCACAGGAGGTGAAGTGTGCTTCATACTTCTTGCCTTGAGTGTCATGCCCACGACCCATGGATTTCATGTACAAGTCAACTAAGTGCCTTGGGGTCCTGCATTTCTTAGCCAGATGATTGTAGCAACCACACTTGTAGCAAGTAGTTTTGTTGCTATTGTCATTTTTAGGCTTAGAAGTACCTTTCCTCTTGTTGAAGTCCCCACGTGGCTTGCGGTACCTACGCCGCTTGCCTTTGCCTGAAGGGTTTCGTGGTTGGTTTCTAGAACCACCATGTCCTGTCTTCTCAAAAGTGGCATGTACTTCAGGCAGAGGTGCAGTGCCCACAGGGCGCTGCTGAGAGTTCCACAAAGAGAGCTCCTGATTCTTCTTTGTCTATCGTAATGACTGAGTCAATTGAGAATAGATAGTGAAACCTTTCTCACAATACTGTTGAGTAAGAAGCTTCTCTGCAGGAAGCATGGTAGATAAGGTTTTTTCAATCTTATCTACTTCGGAGGGTTCCTTATCACAGAACTTGAGTTTTGTGCAAAGCTTGTGAACAGCATGGTTAAACTCATCTACGGATTTATAATCCTGAAAGCTTAGATGGTTGTAACACCCTAAATTCCATCACATTAAAAAAAATAGAAACAAGGTTAGATTTTATTTTTCTAAGGGTTTAATAATTTTGACTAAATAAATTTGCTTTTAAAGTATTAAATAATATTTAATTAATTTAGAATCACCCAAGTGATTGTGCATCATAATTTGGTTGCATTGGTTTTTGTTTTGGTTGCTGTGTGTTGAAAAAAAAGAAAAAAAACAAAAGAGAAACCTTTCCCTCTCTCCCTTCCCCGTTTCAGCCCAGCCCAAGCTCTTCCCTCTCTTTTTTTCGTTTTTCCCCGCGGCCCACTTCTCTCCTCCGGCCCAGCTACATCCGCCGGCCCACCTAACAACCGCAGCCCGCTTCACCTCTCCCCTCTCTCTGCCACCGACAGGTGGGCCCCACCTATCGGGACCATCCCCTACCTCCCGCCATCCCCTTCTCCTCCATGCCGCGCCGGCCACCGCACTCACTCCGACGCCCTCTCGCCCCCGCGTCCCTCCCTCTCCCCCACCGAGCTGCCTTGAATGCGTAGTGGTGCACTCGCGCCGCCACCGCCTCTTCTCCCACCAAAACGGCCGCACCGAGCTCCACCGGCATCAATGGCCGGCCGTCGGGATCCCCACCGGGCACCGCCTTGCCGGCCTTCCGCCTGCCCCCTCTGCCCTATAAAAGGCGCGCCCGAGCTCCCTATACTCCTCGCACCTCTCCTCCTCTCTCCCTCTTGCGCAGAGCCGCGTCACCACGAAGCTCGCTGCCGCCGGAGCGCCGCCCGCCGTTGATCTACCTCCTCGGCGCTCCTTCCCCCTGTTCAAGCCTCTCAGTAAGTTCCTCTCGCCCTCCTCTTCATTTCGGTGCTCTTCCCGTCGAGTTTGGTGGCCGGGAGGCCGTTTTTGGCTCTCCTCCGGCGAGCCGCCGGCCGTTCGCCGCCGCAGGCCGCCCGCCGCCCGCCGCCGCAGATCGCCGTCTCCGCTGCCGCGTGCCGCTCGCGGGCAGCCAGAGCCGTCCGATCGCAGATCAGCGGTCCTGACGCGCCCCGTCCCGGTCAAAGCAGTGGCGTAATGGTCAACCTAGGCCGGCCGCTGTCACTTTACAAAAAAGCCCCCGAACTTTTGAATATCACATGTATGCCCTCCCACCTTCAAAAACCTTTACGATCAGGTCCTGGTTTTTCCGTTTTAGCCCCTAGATTTCTTAAGTTTTCCCACCCGCAGTCCAGTTTTGTCCTTTTATGCTATAAACCTTGGGTTTATACGCATAATTATGTTTTGGTCCCTGGTTTTTTGCAGAAAAGCCCCTGGAGCCCAAGTTTTCTTACAATCTAGCCCCTGAACCTTGTTTTAGCCATATCTTTTGCGTCTTTTATCCGTTTTAGGCGTTTTTGGTGTCCATGCGACCGTCTTCCAGTGCCCGTCAGTTTTAGAAGCTTGTTTTAGTCTTTTGTAATGTCTGATGTATTGTTTTTATTTATTGTATGATTTTTGCTGTGTGCGTAGATATCGTGCCAGTTGGAGCAGAGCTTCCGATCGTGGATCAAGAACAAGTTTCTGAAGAAGAAGAATCTCAGTGTTTAAGCAAGGAAGGCAAGTGGATTTCCTCCCCTGCATATTCTACTTTGTCACACACAACTTGCATGATAACTAAGTTTACATTTAAATGTTGTTGTGCATAAATTAATGGGAAAATTACCTTTTTAAGGACATGACTAGAATTTTATCCCCATTACCTTGAACAACCCTTTTAAATAAATGTTTTAGGTAGAAATGCTTAGTTGCTATACCTTGGGATGGTTCATATAAATCTTTACAAAATGATGAATGTTGATCATGATAACTTTGGTGAAAGATGATGCTTTGGTAAATACAAGATAATATGATTTAATTGGAACATGGAGAACCACCCAGGAAAACAGTGCAACCACAGTCCATATGGCTCTGGCTTAGCCAATTAATTAGGTGTGTGGAATTATCTGACAGCCTTATCCGAAAGGAGCACAGGGGGCCGGAGTTGAAGGGGTATAGCCCGGTTCTTTTGGGGTAGCAGCCTTTGCTAAGGTGCTGACCACTAGGGAGGGTTATGGTCCGCTCCGCTGCTGTAACTGTCACGGGTTGTTGGTCTTCAACATATCTTTGTAAAGGCTTCGTAGTGGACCCCTAGCCACTCACCTCGGAAGTGTTTAAGGGTCTGATCAACCCGGGCAACATGGGGAACACGAACTGTGGGTAAAGTGTACGACCTCTGCAGAGTGAAAACTGATTGATCAGCCATGCTCACGGTCAAGAGCAGCCTGGACCCTCACATGATTAATGAACTTGAAGATGAAATTAAATCATGGTTTTATATGGTTTTGAGATAATGTTTTCTAAAGCTTAATTTTTGGGATGGTATAAACTTACACCTAGTAACTAGGTGCTTGATAATAAAATTTGATCAACTTTAAAATGCTAACCGCTGCATAACCTTAGCCTATCCTTGATAGCCATGCATGTTCCCCCACTTGCTGAGCTCCAACCATAAGTGTGCTCACCCTTGCTTACCTGCTGTTCAGAGGAGAACACTGAAGAAGAGTACTTCATCGACTTCGATGAGTTCTGAGGATGTGTTTCCCCCAGTCAGATGCCTGTGGAGTTGAAGACGGTGCTGGATCATCTTAGTTATCGATGTTCGTGTAAAGACCTTCGTGTCTATCCATGAGTGTAATAAAGTTAATAAACCTCTTCTTGTACGTTTTTAGCATTGTTTCTATTATTACACTCATTATGTCTATCGTATGTGTGAAATTGAGATCCTGGCACACATATGAGATGCATTCGGTTTTCTTCGGAAAAACGGGTGTGACAATGGTTCCACTCATGGACAACCTCTGGGAGGACTGTTGCCTTCAGCTGCTCATAGCGGTTTTTGAGGGCCTCCCACAATACATGTGGTTCTTCTTCATACATGTACTCAGACTTTAGGTCTGGATGTATGTTGTTCCTTATGATGGACAAGGCACCAAACTTGATTGGATCTGGTATAGGTGGCGCACCTGCAGCAGGTGTGGCCAAGCACGGAAAAAGTCCACAGGTCAATAGACCAACTTTAATGTACGTAGCCCATGTAGGGAAATTGTGATCGTCAAGAGCAAGAATTTCAAACTCTTTGGCGGCCATCACACCTACAAATGGAAGGCCAAAAATCTGGGAAATTTTGGCAATAATTCAATGCAAAAAGTATGTGAATTCAAGAGAAAACTCGAACTCAAACAATAATCCTCAATATTTTGGAATAAAGTAGATGGCAATCACTAAAAAATAGAGTAGACCCTATAATCCAAAATTTCCGAAATTGGGTACGCACGTCGAGGATAAATTCCACAGTAGTATAAGAATACTACCTTGTGTATGGCCGATCTTGAAAATATGAATCAAGGTAATCTCTAATTTAGTGTAGACCATAGTGAATTCAGGTTCAAATTGGGTACGCACGTTGAGGATGTAAATCCCACAGTGATATTTGATATACCACCTTGTGTATGGCCAATTTGAAAATGAACTCATGGTAATCACCTTTAAAAGGTGTAGACCTTTGTCCCAAAAATCCTGAGTTGGATACGCACTTAGGGATAGTCACCATGTGAACATAGTGTAGATCCCGCGGTAGTACGAATTTACGCCTCGTGTATGACCAACATCCAAGGATTGTGGAGTGTGATTATCCAAAATAGAGAACACGTAAAATAATTTGCATCGAATGAAGCATTATATAGGCTAGAACAATGATATTTTGCAAAGGTAATATAATATAAATGACATGGAAATGACCAAACATGAGAACAAACACATATATACATTTACAGATAACAGTAGAGGTCCCAATGCAATATTACATGGACTCACGAACTACTGATGAAATGATAGTACTTAACAATAATAAGCACAAAGCTAGCACATGAAGGGAACTAAACAATGGGATCATCACCTGTTGTCCACTACTTTTTCACCCCATGCTGTGCAGGAAATAGAAGCAATTTATGTAGCTCTGTCAGATCACCGGGATATTCTGAGGTGGACCCCTTCCACTAAAGGCCAGTGCACCACCAAGGCAGCCTACACCCACTTATCAAGCCTCTCCGCGCACCAACTTCCTTCACAAGGATCCAGAAGTATTACCCAAGAGGCTAACTCCATATTACAAAAGGTATGGAAAGGTAAAACAATTCCTCATTTTCTTAAAACCTTTGCATGGAGACTTATTAGACGAGCTATTGCAACTGCAGAAAGAGCTGGTCGGTTTTCCACTCACATTGATAAGCATTGCACTTACTGTGGAGCAATTGAAAATGATGTTCATCTCTTTTTCCTTTGTGACATAGCCAAACAAGTGTGGGGCACATCTAACCCTCCTTTGCACACACATTTTCTTGCATCAGATGAGGATGACATCCAACATGTGCTTCCTGCTCTAATTACTTCTAATCCCACTGAGGCTACTCTTTGTAAAACTTTATTTCTTCTGTGGTATATATGGAAAGCTCGCAATGATAACAGAATCCAGAGAAGAACATGGACTCCCTTTCAAGTACACAAAGCAGCAATGGCGCACCTTCAAACTCACCAATCTGCCTGGGAGGATTGCCATCTAAGTCCAGTCCGGCCCTCTACCTTCAACTCCAGGAACCACACCCCTCAACACTCGTCGATTCCCTCTACTAGTGTCTTATGCTACATGGATGCCTCCATCTCTCTAGATGGTTGCTCCACTCAACTCAGACAAGCTATAGGTATCAAATTTGTGAACATGCAGGTTCAACCGCCCAATGCAATCTACATTAAGGCAATTGTAAGGGAAGTCTCTTCAGTAGTTATGGCTGAAGCTGCTGCTCTTGCTTTGGCAGCCTCCATTGCTACAAACATGGGTTTTATGCAGGTATCTTTCTTCACTGACTCCGGTCAGTTATATCACTTCCTCTCAGCATCAGAACAAACCGCCCCATCTGATTGGAGGATGAAGACCTACACAGATCAGTATCACTGTTCTGCTGCTCACATTCAGGCATCTGTGTTAAACATCAGCCGCAATGACAATTATGCTGCTGATTCTTTAGCTAAGGATGCCCATCGTCAAGCTGCACATGTTCATCAGCCTTGTTCTCTTAGTTGCTCCTATGGAGCTCACCACTCGGAGTGCCATTAGTTTCCGGCACTGACTCATGTAAACACCTCTTGTACCTTCATCCTATCAGCTTTATGCTACTGAAATGAAATGAGATGTTTGTTGTCAAAAATAAAAAGGTACTACGTAATTGAAATTGCTGAAATTAAATAAATGGTAATTGGATGATAAACTAGAAACTATTTTCCAGCCCACCACCGCTTCCAGCCCATTTGGCCCATGAGGATGGCAGCAGCATCGAGTAGTAGCAGCAAGGCCGTAAGGGGCCTGGCACAGGCAGTGGTTACAGAAACCACATGCCCAGATCACGCACGCTCACAACCTCTGTCGTCGCTCGCATCAATGCCGCCGCATCCGGGTGCGTCGCCGTCGATTTGTCATCGATCCCGCCGGATCCATTGCTGTGCCACCCGGATTCGCCACCCCCGCACCTCTGGGTCGCATCCTCACCACCACTCAGTGCTCGCCCTCGTCGGAAGAGAGGTAGCCATGGTCCAGCCTGTTCCCATTGGGGAAACTACCAAACCTGTTGGGGAGGTGGCGGTGCCCCGTCGAGATGAGGCCGGGACGGCAGTTAGCTGCCGTTGTGTTGTGGCGCACGGGGAACCAAGCGGGTGGAGGAGGCGGAGGGTTGTGTGGTGCCGCTCTACCTGAGGCCGCGTTGTTGATGACAAGCGGCGGAGCTCCACGGTGCGTATCAATTGTGCCCTAGCGCTCGAAGTCGGGAGGCGTCGGGGACGCAACTCGACCGCCTCGAGGACCAGGAGGCAACAGGGAGCGGGCCGGCGAGACGGCCATCAGTCACGGTGTGCGTGAAGGAGATGCCGTGGTTCCGGATGGTCCTGCCTCATCGCGGGTGAAGTGCATCCACCCGTGCGTCGAGCAGTACGTAGTCACGTCGTGGGGATAGGACGCCGGCCAAGGTGCGCCATCCATCCTCGCCATGGCTGTCTAGCTATGGATTACACAATGGCGTGGTGAGTTCACCAGGATACGTCCGGGCTCGAGGCAGGTATTGGGGGGCGGAGGAGACCTGCGACGCCCGCCGACTCGACCGCCCGTGGACATCCGCAGGGCACGACCACGGCCAGCGCGAGGTACCAATGCCTCTACGAGCGCAACCAGCAGGCTCGTGGCGGCGAACGGACGCACGGACTTGGCGACGAAGCAGGTAGCGTAGGCGACGAGCACGCTGGTAGCGAGGAAGTGGAGAACAAACTCGATGATGGCATCAACAGAAGGTGAGTTCCTCGATGGCATTGTACCTCTGATGGATTAAGGCCGCCAATCTCTTCCTTCCCCTTCCTCTATTTCTCGGCTTCTTTCTCAGATGGCAAGAGCAAGTGCTGATGACATGTGAAGAGTTAAAACAGAGAGACGATTGTATTCCAAATGAATCCAGAGAGTTTAATTGATCTGATTGTTTCATATATATATAGAGGGAATCAGCAGATTACCGAACCATCGTCGCGGACGTGCGCGAGGCAACCGTCCGCTCCAGCCTTCATGGGAGAGCGTCACCAGGAGTCAACCATCATTGACATCGTGTCCAGAATGAGATCACCCTAAACTTTTATTTGTAACAGTGTCCTACTTCTGGAGTCCAGACACCTAGCTGGCCCGCTACTTTGTTTTATTTATTAATCAACCCCACACCACAGAGATCGGCCTGGGTATCACTACAATTCGCCACAAGCAGTGGCTAACTTGACCCCGTTTAGTTGGTGAGGTGAAAATTTTGGATCCTCTTTCAAGGTCTATTAGGAGTATTGAACGTAGACTAGTTAGAAAAATAATCACACGAATGGACCGGAAATTATGAGACGAATCCATTAAGCCTAATTAATCCATCATTAGAGATTGGTTACTATAGCACGATGTTGTCTAATCATGACATAATTAGGCTTGTTAGATTCGTCTCGAAAATTAAGGTAGGAGTTGTGGAATGCGTTTTGTAATTAATCCATATATAATACTCCTAATTAGTGTCCGGATATTGATGTGACGGGTAGTTGGTGAAATTTTTGAGGAACTAAACATGGTTACTCCCTATCCAATTAGGGCCTGTTTAATAGGCTTGGGCAAAATACCCAATACCCATTACCCGTACTCGAATTATCCGAACCCGAGGTACCCGATCCCAAGTTCGGATAGTGATTGTGATTAGCTGAAATTAATTCGGGTAATACACTTCGGTACCCAAACTACCCGAACTATCCGAAATTTGCCTTTATCCTTGTATTTATCACGTATTGTTAGTTAAACACTTGAAATTGTCACTTTATTATAATATAATTATCTTGGTTTGAACAAGTGACTATAATATATTATTCTTCTCAACTTGTTGTTGAAATTCTACTAAAATTTTGTGTAGTTTGTCATTTTCTATAAATTTAGGTAGATTGGGTATACCCGAACCCGAATTATCGGGTACCCGAAATTTCTGATAGTGTTTTCAGAGCTAATGTCGGGTAGCAAATTTTTTTTTTGACGCAAAATTTTTTTTGACGCAAGTCGGGTAGCAATTTTTATTACTCGAATTTTGAATTACCCGACCCGAAACAATTGGGTAACCTGAACACCCATGCCTTAAAGGGGTGCATTCACCTTAAATTTATTATTCATCCCATGACATCTTCACCAATCTAAACACCAATCTAATTTGTACTATTCATTATCATTTCACCCATCACATCCACACATCTTCTCTCACCTTTCACTATTCAACTCATCCGATCTATCACATCTTCTCTCACAAAAAAATATTATTCTCTCATCACATCCCCACCAGTTTTCACTCATCCAAACACCTCAATTAATCTAAATTTCCACTATTCATCTCATCACATCCCCTCACTTTTAATCAACTAAACACATTCATCTAATTTTCACTATTTATCTTACATGTTTTCATCCATCTAAAGTTCTAAACAACCTCTGATGCATTACAGGCCCGTGCTAGGGGAAAAGTATTTTGACCTATACCCATCACCATGAAATTCAAGTAGGAAAGGGAGCTAAATAAAGGAAAAGTCTATATTACCTCCCTCAACTTATGTAAAAGTTAGTTTTTCCTTCCTAAACTGAAAAACCGGATGTTTGTGCTCCTCAAAGTATTGAAACCAGTCGACTTGCTTCCATGGACGGTTTACAAAGTGATTTTGCTCATGTGGCACCGCGTCAGCTGGCTTACGTATGGTGCAAGAAGAGCAAGACGAAGTTGTGGACATGGAGCCGGTGCATCAGTGGCGGCCAAGTCAAGGAACGAGGCAAGACCGAGTAGACCATCCGGGCGCCGGAGGTGAAAGGCTTGACGGGCTCGACACTAGGCGTGGTGAGGCCGGGCCGTGTACGCGGGGTTTGGTGGTTTGGTCACAAAACCATCGGAGGACAGTTTCTTGGTTTGGGCCACAAAACCAAGTCCGAAGGCCCAACACGACGGAGAAGGGGATCCGGGAGCGTCGGGAAGCTTCGAGACGGGCGACACGCAGCATGATCGAGGTGCTTGTGTTGGGAGGACGCGAAGGCCCGATAGATGTGCGGTCGTCCGATGGAGAACTTCATGGGTTGACCAAAATGCCCTTGTGAGGGTTTGTATTGTATCTCCTAGTGTAGGGGCACTTCGGCCTTTTCCAGAAGGCCTATATGTAGGAGGAGGAGGCTGAATTTTCAGCCAACTCTTTGGCTTGTAGGTGGGAGTGCTCTTTCATTTTGGGGTGCTCTTTCATTTTGGGGTGCTCTTGGGAGAGTAGGTAAGAGGAGTGAGTGGCTCTTTGTTTGGAGTTTTTTTGCCATCCAAGATTTGCAATTCTTGGAGTGGCTTGTAATCCAACATGGCATGAATATTCAGAGTGAATTAGTCCCTTAAATATTGTGCAAATTCCTCGAGCAAATTCTATCTCCTTCTAAATTCCCGAGTTGGTTTTTGTGCTTTTTCGGAGCTTTTCGGTTCGATCCTTGTGCGTCGATTTCTAGGACGTTTCCTTCTGGAGTTCTTTGAGGGGATCATGGGCGAGGGCCTTGTGCCTCTTTGTGGATGATCTTGACCCCTCAAACGTTGGGAATCGGGCTCTATTTGGTGAGGTTTGGATGAACTCGAGTTTGTGCTTTGCGTGCACGAGATTTACGATTCCGGTTGATTGGATAGGTTTCAGGTTCCAAGATTTTGGGCATAGCTTCTCTTAGAGGCGCTTCTCATCTACCCAAAATTTGTGCTCAATCAATCCAGCGGTTTGGGAGATCCGTCAATCAGAAGTTGGAGGTGTTTTCGCGGGGTTCGCGGCTCTGCTTCTGCGTGCAGGACGGACAGTCCGCGAGTGTGGGGCAGACGGTCCACGAGGACAGTGTTCGTTGCGTGTTCGTCGAGTTCGTCGTGAGTTCTTGCGTGCCCGTGTTTCGATCCGTTGGTTCGGGAGCTTTTGGTGGTAAGAGGTTTGCGGACGGTCCGTACTTGAGTGCCGGACGGTCCGTGTCGTGGCGAACAGTCCGCGGGTCCCTTGAGGACAGTCCGATTTTTCAAGGTGCGTCTCTAGTGGCTCAGTTGCCTTTTTCGAACAGTTCGACCCGTCCGTGCGGACAGTCCGCCCAGGTCTTGCGGACGGTCCGCCCGTACCAGCCGGACTGTCCGCCTGGTCTGTTCCAGACTCGCTTCCTTTCCTTTGATTCTTGTCTAGTGCTTCCACTCTTTATTTCGAGGGTTGTCTCTAGGACTTCTAGGCTTGTGTGTGCCTAGTTTAGAGTCGCTTTTGTGTGTGCGAGTGTAGAATTTTTATCGGCTCCCATTCACTCCCCCCCTCTCTGGTCGCCTATTCGGTCCTTCAATTGGTATCAGAGCCGGTTGCGGATTCATGTGACTCTAACAAGTCTAGGATCCATAAGGTGACAAAAGAAGAGGGTGCTTTGCTTGGTTTTGGTTTGCGCGTTTTGAGCCCGGCGATTTGGTGTTGTGCCTTTCAAAACCATAACTTGAGATACCTTCAATAAAATAGGCATGACTTTTCGCTCGGTGCTCCATTTGAGCTCAATTTTTTACAGCGGTTAGGTGACAAGATTTCGGTCATACCCCGAACTGACAACCTTAGTTTGGCGGTCTCGAAAAATTTAGAAAAATTCGGGAACATAAAGAAAAAAATCATTCTTTGCTTTTACAGCTTTTCGGTGAATGTTCCTGAATTTCTCTAGACCGCAATTCACCTCCGTTTGAGCTGAAATTTTGTGTGCCTCTACCATTGGTGCTCCTTGTTCAGTGGTAAAATTTTGGGAAAAAGATAAGGTTCTTTGCTATTGAACTCGTGAGTTCTTTTCCGAGAATTGAGGCAATTCAAGTGCTTTCGTTGCTTCTTTGCTTTTTGCTTGAGCTTGTTTTTGGCTAATCCTAATCAGTGCTTTGAGTATGGCACCAAGCTCTTCTCCTTGTGATTCTTTGAGTAGGAGGAGTGTGGAGGTTGAGGCGGAAGCCGGAGTGGAGAAGATGATGTCCCTCATCGAGAACTATCAAGATGGTGATCTCAAGAAGGGAGAGCTCTACCACAAGCTAAGGGACATGAACCAAGGTATGCTTGCCAAAGGCATCTTGATCCTATGTGATAGGTTGAATGATTGTGAATGTGATTATGGGGATTTGCATAGGAGAAACATAGATTTGTGTGATGCCTTGCGTAGGAAGAATGAGAAGATCAAATGCTCCCTTGCTAGGTTGAAATGTGGTATGGCTCGTTGAAAGTCTTGTGCTTTGAATTTTTGCACTTCTTGTAACACCATGCATGCTAAGAATGATGTTTTGAACTCTTCTATTGCTTGCTTGAAATATGAAATTAAATTGTTGAAACACAATGCATCTTTGCCTTGCAAATCTTGTGATGCCTTGCTTGTTGAAAATCTTGAGTTTGCAAGTGATGTGAGTAGCTTGCTTAGAAAGAATGAAGAATTGAACTCTTCTCTTGCTTGTGTGATGGATGAGAATGACATGTTGAAATCCAATGCTTCTATGCCTTGCAATTCTTGTGTTGCTTTGAATATTGATCTTGATATGGCTAGAAGTAAGATTGCTTTGTTGGAGACAAGTGCTTCTTTACCATGTGTTTCTTGTGAGTCTTTACATGCTGAAATTAATGAAGTAAAATTGACTCACACCATATGTTTAGATGAACTTGAGCATGCTAGGGCTGAAATTTGTGATATGAAATCCATGCCTTGTAGCAAGTGCTCTTTGTTGTGTATAGATGATACTTGCCATACTTCTTGTGATGATGATGATGCTTTGGTTGATGTAAATGATGATACTTGTTCATGTGGTCTCATTTGCACTTCATGCATTGATTTGGAAAGTGAAGTGTTGGCTTTGAAAAAATTGCGTGATTATATGAGCGCCAAGTTGGTTGTGCATGATGAGATGAGTGCCAACCTTGAGAAAGAAAATGAACTCTTGCGTACCACATATGCTAAGTGCATTGAAAAGGAAGTCGATAACTTGAGAAATATGACATGTGGTACTTGTGAGCACCTCAAGTTTGAAAATGAGGTTTTGCGCACAAGGTGCAAGAGTCTTTGTGCTAAGGGTTTGGATTCTCGCACTTCTTGTCACTCCGATGTTGATGCTTTTAAAATTGCTTCTTCTCAACCGGAGTTGACTTCTTCTCTTGAGCGTGAGTCTTTGGATGGTGGCACATGTGGTGGTGCTTTGGATAGCTCTCCCATAGCTATTCCTAAGCTTGGTGGATCTTCCGGTGTTGCCCAAGGTAATTTGAATGGCAAGGGTGCCTCCCACATATTTGGAACTCATACTCCCAAGCCGAGGTTCCAATGCACCTTTTGCAAGAAGGACGGGCATACCGTTGAGTTTTGCTTTTTCCGTGTCAAGCACGAGAGACATGTGCGTGCCAAAGCTTTTAAGAAGCCATGTAGCCTTTCTCATGGCACGTGTGATTCTAATGTGGGCACCAAGGCGAGTGTTGGGGTTGATGCTTCTTGCTCTAAGTCCCAAGGGACTGTCGTACGGACATCCCTGGGCCCACTACTCAGGTGGGTACTGGGACCGACTACTCCGTAGGCCTCTGGGACTACCCGACTTGAGCTGCACGGCACCTGTTGGCGTGGAGCGCAAGGAAAGTGCAGGATCAGTACTCGGTTAGGAAGCTATGCATGCCCGGATCCATGTAGAGTACTCCTAGCCGCAGCCGACTAGAACTCCTCTGGCAAACCGACTTGTAACCCTGCCTCCCGGACTATATAAGGCGAGGCAGGGACCCCTATCTCATCAATCCGCATCATCTTGTAAACACACCCAATCAATCCAGAGCTACGCAGCATACATGACGTAGGGTATTACGCACCTCGCGGCCCGAACCTGTCTAAATTGTGTGTCACGTGTCTCTCCTTCGAGTTATCGATCTCGGCGAGGCCACATTCATCTACCTCGGGTACTCCCCTTGGTAGGTTGCTAGTCTAAAACACCGACAGCTGGCGCGCTAGGTAGGGGATCTCGCCGAAGATCACATGGCCAACTCGACGGTTTCAATCGTCATCAAGCCAACCGCCGCTTTCAATCGCGGCGACGCCTTCGTCTTCGGCTCCTGGGTCTGCACCGCTGACGGCGCTGGATCATTCTAGCGCTACCTCACCATGACTTCGAATCCGGAGACCAGGCTCGTGACGCTTCCTGAAGCCGTCACGGGTCATCTCGTCGAAAAATTCGACGAATTTTCGCTCTGCCAACAAGTCACTGACTTTGAGCTTGGATCCTCCTCCAACTCGAACTCGGCATCGCCCTGGATCGTGTCATGCGAGCCGGCTCCTGAGCCATTGTGTGAGATAGTCCCCCTCCATGAGCACTTCCCATACGGTCTCTGCAACGCCAGCAGGGTCCACGCGGAAGCTCTCGCCGCACGCCGGGTCGGCAAGGAGATCGCCTCCGAGTACTCCTCGGACTCCAACACCGCAACCGGCTACTACTCGGACTCTTCCTACCAGTTCGACTTCGGATCGGACCCAATCGAGTCCAAGTCCGAGCTCAACACGACTGAGGAACCGCTGTCAGGTCCTGCCACTGGCCTGGTCATTACGTCTACTCCCGCCGGCAGATTCGTCTACTGGCCCAACCGCAAGCCCGCAGACCTGGCTGACGACAACTCACGCTGTGTCGCCTACCTCGATTCACTCCCCTTCCAGGAGGGGACCCCGCTGGCTCTAAACGATGAGCACACCCCCACCGAGGTGGCGACCACTGATTCCAGTCTCTCCACTCCCGACCGTGAAGTCTTCATGACGATCGGAGATGCTGGGACCTCGGAAAATCGACCCGACCGGTACCTTGACGACATCTCAGAGGATGAGTTGTCCGCCAACGCACCTCCGAACGAGACCCCCGAAGACAAGAATGCCCGGCGTGACCGCAACAGGAAGCGGAACGATCGACGCAGACGTCTCCGGGAAACTTTCCCCATCCGGAACCTCAATGAGGCTCTGGAGCAAGTTGCCAACCGGGTACACACCACTCCTGAGCAATGCCTGATGTCTATCACCACGATAGCACGACAAGCCCAGGGGATTCGTGCAGGCGAAGTCATCGCTAAGCTCGCTGAAGATGCCTACTTCATGCGGGTCGACAACAGGGTCGCCCAAGTACCACCCGCCGGAAACCACGAAGCCACTAGCCGCAGCCCGGCAGACGGCGGACGCAACCGTGTCCGCGGTGAACACCAGCCGAATCCCAACCGCTCTAGGGCCTCGGCTGGAGGACCCTCACAGGGCGGCATCAGCCAGGGTGGCACCAGAGGTAGTCGCGGTGGCGGCGGTGGTGGTGGCAGCAGCGGCGGAAGTTCATCCCATGATGTCGGCAGAAAAGCTGGTAGCGGTGGCGATCGCGGAGGCCGAGGCCACGCGACTAGCCACACCACCGGCAATGCACGTGGCTGCTACGACACACGCCACAGGATCGACGAGATCCACTGCAAGAAGGCTACTGAAGCAAGCGACAGCGACGGCTTCCCCGCCTACTCTGCACGGCTTCGCAATCTGCTCCTTCCTGAGAAATTCAAACCTCTCGGGATCACCAAGTATGACGCGAAGCAAGACCCAGTCCAGTGGCTCAGGTGCTACGCCTTGGCCATCGAAAACGCTGGTGGCAACAACGACGCAAAGTGCCTCTTCTTCCCTTTCTGCCTGGATCAAGCCCCACTCACGTGGCTCGAGTCACTCGAAAAGAACTCGATCGACAAGTGGGACCAGCTGAAAGCGCAGTTCACCAGCAACTTCGCGGGCGCCATGGGGCGCTCAGGTACCCGCATGGATCTGGCAATGGTCAAGCAAGAACAAGGCGAGACACTCCGCCAGTACATGCGGTGCTTCTTCGACAAGCGCGCGACCGTAGTCGACGTCACCGACAAAGAAGTCATCGACCTCTTCCAAGACGGGCTCTATCACCGTCGCACCTTCGAAGACTTCGGTCGCCACCGCCCGAGCTCCATCACCAAGCTCAAGGACATGATCACGTCATGGGCCGACGAAGAGGACAAGGCGAACGCCAAGTACGACTCTATTCGCGGCAAGAACAAGAGCAACACGGGCGGCAACAACAACAAAGATCAAGGGGGTCGCCACAACAACAACTACTCGAGCTCCAACCGCAAGCGCAAGCCAGACAACACAGTCGCGGCTATACAGCGCCCTGCGAAGGACAACTCGAAGAAGACCTCAGGCGGCTTCAGAGACTTGCTCAAAGAGAAGTGCCCGTGGCATCTGGATGGCAATCACACCATCGAGCAGTGCTACCAGCTCCGGCGAGCACTCAAGGATACTCCCGACCCACGGCCTCCTCACGACAAGAAGGGCAAGAAAAAAGTCGACGAGGGCAACGGCGACTTCCAGGAACCCGATAAGACGGTGAATGTCTTGTTCGGCGGACTACCCACCAGACGGTCCCAGAAGGCCACCCGACGGGAAGTCTTGAACATTGAACCAGCGGTGTCGACACCTCTAAGGTGGTCGGAGGTACCCATTACCTTCTCCCGCGCGGACCAATGGACGAGCTTCTCCGAGCCAGGACGTTTTCCACTCGTCCTGAAACCTGTAGTCGCGGGCTCCAGACTCAACAAGGTACTCATCGACGGCGGGAGCGGACTCAATGTCCTCTTCACCAAGACCTTGAAGAAAATGAAGCTCGACATCACCGACATGCTCACCAAGAGCGCGTCACTCTTCTACGGCATTGTCCCCAGTAACACGGCTATTCCACTAGGCTCAGTGGTCCTGCCAGTTACCTTCGGGGAGACAAGGGAGAACTACTGCACCGAGTACATCAAGTTCGAGGTTGCGGACTTCGAAACTTCCTACCATGCCATTCTCGGCAGACCAGCTATCACCAAGTTCATGGCGGTACCCCACTACACCTACTTGGTCCTCAAGATGCCAAGTCCTGCCGGAGTACTCACGCTACAAGGGGACTTGAAGGTCTCTTTCGACTGCGACACCGAAGCCGTGGAACTCGCAGCGACCAACCAAGTACCCAATGCAATGATGGAGATCTTCGCTGCATCCAAGAAGCTTGCCCCAACCGAACTCGAGATACCCGAGAAGACCGACACCGCGAACAAGCCTCAACCGTCGGAGGAAGTGCAGGTGAAGGCCATCGACCTCGGGATGAGCGACAGCAGCAAGACCACCATGATCGGCGCAGGGCTCGACCCGAAATAGGAAGACGCGCTCGTCAGCTTCCTTCGGGCTAACCGAGACATCTTCGCGTGGAAGCTAGCGGACATGCTAGGGGTGCCCAGGAGGCTGATCGAGCACTCACTCAACGTCGACCCTAAAGCTACTCCCAAACGACAACACCTTCATCGTTTCGCCGACGACCGACGGGATGCCATCAAGAAGGAACTCGCCAAACTACTCGCGGCGGGCTTCATCCGTGAAGTCTTCCATCCTGAGTGGCTTGCCAACCCCGTCCTCGTCCGCAAGAAGAACACGAACGAGTGGAGGATGTGTGTCGACTACACCGACCTCAACAAGCATTGCCCCAAGGACCCCTTCGGGTTGCCGCGGATCGACCAAGTCATCGATTCCACGGCGGGCTGCGACCTGCTCTGCTTCCTCGACTGCTACTCCGGGTACCACCAGATCGCTATCAAGGAAGAAGACCAGGAGAAGACCGCGTTCATCACCCCGTTCGGTGCTTACTGCTATACGACAATGTCGTTCGGATTGAAGAACGCCGGCGCTACATACCAGCGAGCTATCCAGGCCTGCTTCAAGAAGCAGCTCAACAAGAATGTCGAAGCCTATGTGGATGACGTGGTCGTCAAGACCAGAAATTCCGATACGCTCGTCGCCGATCTTGAAGAGACTTTCGCATCTCTGCGAGAGTACCAATGGAAGCTCAACCCCAACAAGTGCGTCTTCGGCGTACCATCTGGGAAACTCCTCGGCTTCATCATCAGCCATCGCGGCATCGAAGCCAACCCCGAGAAGATCTCCGCCATCACCAATATGAAAGCTCCAACCTGCATCAAGGATGTCCAGAAGCTGACCGGGTGCATGGCGGCCCTCAACAGATTTATCTCGAAGCTTGGAGAACGGGGATTACCCTTCTTCAAACTACTCAAGCACCAAGAGAAGTTCGTATGGACCGCGGAGGCTGATCAGGCTCTGGCGCAGCTCAGAGACTTCCTGTCAAAGCCACCGGTCCTCACGGCTCCTCGCAAAAAGGAGCAACTATTGCTCTACCTCGCTGCGACTACTCATGTGGTCAGTACTGCCATCGTCGTCGAGCGGCAGGAAGAAGGCCACGCCTACCCAGTCCAGCGACCAGTCTACTTCGTCAGTGAGGTTCTGTCAGAGTCCAAGGCACGGTACTACTTCCAGAAGCTACTCTATGCAGTGCTCATCACCTCGCGGAAGCTACGACACTACTTCCAGGAGTACTCGATTGTCGTCATCACCGACTACCTGCTCGGTGACATACTCCGCAATCAGGATGCTACTGGAAGAATCTCCAAATGGGCAGTCGAACTCGGCGCCCTCAACATCGACTTCAAGCCACGTACTACTATCAAGTCCCAGGCACTAGTCGACTTCATGGCAGAGTGGCGGGAGAATCAGCTGCCAACTCTAACCGAGCGGCCAGAACACTGGGTGGTGTACTTCGACGGATCACTCAAGCTTGAAGGCGCAGGTGCAGGAGTACTCCTGATCTCTCCAAAGGGCGAACAACTCAAGTACGTCCTGCAGATCTTCTGGAAGGTCTCAAACAATGAAGCTGAGTACGAAGCCCTACTCCATGGGCTCCGCCTCGCAATCTCATTGGGCGTCAAGCAGCTACTAGTCTACGGCGACTCCGCAGTGGTCATCAACCAAGTCAACAAGTCTTGGGATCGCAACAAGGAGAACATGGACGCCTACTGTCTGGAAGTCCGCAAGCTCGAGAACAAGTTCTACGGTCTCGAGTTCTACCACGTCGTCCGTGACAATAATGTTGCGGCAGACGTCCTGTCGAAGCTTGGTTCTACTCGCGCGCAAGTACCTGTCGGAGTCTTCGTCCACGAGCTTCATGCACCGTCCATCCCGGAGCCGGAGCCAATGACCACTGACCCTGTGCCACCACAGTCCGGTCAGGAGGTCATGATGATCGACGTGGACTGGAGACAACCCTTCATCGACTACATCTACGAGCAGAAGGTTCCTTCCGACAAGAACATGGCCGAACAACTCGTCCGTCGAGCCAAGACCTACGTACTAGTCGGGGACAAGCTCTACAGGCGGGGTGCCACTTCGGGAGTACTCATGAAGTGCATCCCTCGGGATGAAGGCAAGGACATCTTGGAGGAGATCCACAAGGGCGTCTGCGGCAACCACGCGTCTTCTCACACGCTGGTGAGCAAGGCTTTTCAACGAGCTTTCTACTGGCCCACAGCTCTGGCCGACGCTGAAGAACTCGTCAGAAAGTGCCAAGGATGTCAATTCTTCGCCAAGCAGCAACACGTCCCGGCCTACAAGCTAGTTACTATACCACCAACCTGGCCCTTTGCCTGCTCGAGGCTCGACATGATTGGACCTCTGCCAACTGCGCCAGGAGGATTCAGCAGAGTCTTGGTGGCCATCGACAAGTTCACCAAGTGGATCGAAGTCAAGCCGGTCACCTGCCCAAAGGCCGACAGAGTACTCGACTTCTTGGATGAGCTAGTGCATCGCTACGGGCTACCCCATCGCATCATCACAGACTTGGGTTCCAACTTTAACAACCATCAGTTTTGGGAGAACTACGAGAACAGCGGGATCGACGTCCGGTACGTCTCAGTCGCCCACCCCCGCGCCAATGGTCAAGTTGAGCGTGCCAACGGGATGGTACTCGACGCCCTCAAGAAGCGATTGCACGACGCAGCTAACACCAAAGGAGGCAAGTGGATCAAGGAACTACCCAATGCACTCTGGGGGCTTCGTACTCAACCTACCAAGCCTACTGGGCAGTCGCCCTACTTCCTGGTCTACGGCTCCGAAGCTATTCTACCTGCCGACGTGATATGGGAATCCCCGACAGTAGAACAATACGACGAAGGCATCTCAGAAGACAGCAGACGGGTTGACATCGACAGCCTCGAAAAAGCCCGTTGCGCCGCCCTCGTCCAATCAGCAAGGTACCTTGAGGGTATCCGACGCTACCATGATCGCAACGTCAAGGAACGATCCTTCAACATCGGCGATCTAGTCCTCTGTCACATCCAGAACACGGACGGACTACACAAGCTCAGCTCGCCAAGGGAAGGTCCCTTCTCAGTCTCCAAAGTGACCGGACCAGGCTCATACCGCCTCCAAACACTTGAAGGCGACGACATCGGCAACTCGTGGAACGTCGACCAGCTGTGTCGCTTCTACGCGTAGTCGCTCGACTACTCATCTACGGGTCCAGTCTATACTCACGGACTCTTCGCTATAAGCGGCCTCTCGGTCCTAGCACTAGTCTCCGGACTACTCTTCTCCAAGATCCAGCGTCAATGGCTACTAACGGATCTTGGGCTGCTCAGAGCATCGAGGACTCTAGCGGCGGTCTACAAGACCATGTACTCTAGATCCAGCCTATACGGCTACTAACGGATCTTCAGCTGTAAGCGGCTCAAGGGCCCTAGCACCACCTAGCCGTAGGCGGCCTACGGGTCCTGGCGACTACACTTGTAAACGGCTCTGGCCATCCAGGTGTACTTCTTCATCAGTAATAAAGATTGATTCTATTCAACTTCTTTACTGTGCCTTTCAGTCAGGCAGACTCTACCGAGTACTACTACTCACAACCTCTCCACAGCTTGGTACTCCGCGCACTTCGCTGCAAGTGGCGGCCACGAGTACTCATTTCACATACAAAACGTGGACAATTTTCATTGATAATTCAAACAAGTCACTGACTATTTTGTTTGTTTTACAACTACTACTCTAGCTACCTCTACAGGTACATCTACTGGAGATTAAGCTTCTCTGCCACCTACTCAACAATGGGCGCCATCTCCTCGAGAAGGGTCTTGTACTGATCATCGCTATAGTTAGCTGCAAGACCGCTGGCTACCACATCCACCGGTGCCTTCGGGAAGTATGACTTCATGTACGCCAGCACCTGGTTTGGGATCGATTTCGCCAGATGCTTGACATACGTCGCCAACCATCCGGGGGCTTCCTTCAACCGGTCCACCAGTGGAGCTATCTTGGGTCCGCCCGGATGCGGCACCAGCAACCTTGCGATGGGCAGTGCGGCTTCCTCAAGCTCTTTCAGCTGGCCTCGAAGCTTCTCGCAGTCTTCATTGAGCTTCTGCAGAGATTTATAACAATTGACAAGGTCACGATCTGAGGCTTCACGGAGCTCCATGTGCTTGATACACTCATGGCGCAACTGAGCGTACTCATACTCAAGTACCTCTCTTTTGTCGGTCTCATGATACACGATGTTCTTGAGGTCCGTCTCTGATACCTTCAGCTGGTCAACCATTGCCTCAAGCTCTGCAGACAACTCAATTCAAGGTCAGACTACTCGCAAGTGCTTCAATAAGTACTCAGCACTCCGGTGGAAGACATACCTTTGTTCTTCTGGCGTAGCGACTTGTTCTTCCGGGTCAAGTCGTCCCTCTTCGCCTGCATCTCCTGCACCTTGTTATGGTACTGGGCGAAGGCTCCATCCAGCTTGGATTGGAGCAGAGCCGCATGTTTTTTCGACTTGTCTAGCTCCTTCTCCAGGCCTTCGGCGTGAAGAACTGTGTCACCATACCCCTTCAGAAGATTAGACTTCTGTCGGGACCGCTCCACCACGTCTTGCGCAAGACAAGATCAGTCCATGAGTACTCAGTATTCAACAAAGAAAGACTAGTCAGGGTACTCGCAACGTACCTTGACCCATTGCTCGGTGCGGCGCCATGACTCCATGCTCAGAGCAACAACGGCCGGGTCGACAAGGTTGTCCTCCAGCAGCTCAATACCCCCACAGCTTGATGATGCCGCCTCTGGCATGGGCGCCGAGCGAAGCGGCGCAGCTTCTTCTATGATCGGCTCGCGGACGACTACTTCCGTATTTGCCTCGGGGAGCGGATCGACTTGCGCTTCCGCACTCCGCTCGGGGGCTACCGTAGTCCCCAGCCGGGGGGCTGCTGCTGCCGCTGTCTCAACAACCGGTTCTGTGGGTTCTGTCTTCACAGTAGCCGTCTCCATAGCCATGGCTTCAGGGATCGCGGCTTCCTCAGCTTGTGCTCCTGCCAAGATGAGTACAAGAGGTCGACTTCAACGACTACGACTACCACGCATGATGACTACCAGTGATGACAGGACACATACCTTCGACCAAGGTGGCTTCTTCCAAAGTCGACTCCATCGCGGCTTCAGCTTGTGGCGGTGGCGTGGGTTCGCGCACCTCCGCCGAGCGGTCCTCTCCATCGGCCGGAGTGTTGGCATCCCCACCGTCCCACGACAAGTCCGTGGATTTCCTGTTTCACGAAGTATCCAGTCAGCAATGCAAGATTACCGACTACTTCCTACTCGAAAGTTCAGAGAACTTACAGAGTTGACCGCACAACGGTCACAGTCGGAGCGCCAAGTATACTGGCAATATCAACTATGCCAGCTTCGCTGGCAGTTTCGGCTTCGGCATGCGCTTCCTCTGGCTGCTCCACCGCTGCAACTGGAGGAGGACCCTGCCCTTCTTCGACCGACGCCCGCGAATCTACGGTGCCGGTCTCTTGTTGTGCCGCTACTGGTACGGCTTTTTCAATGGTTGGAGGTGGGCTGACACTCCTCTCAGCTCCCGCCCCCACCGTCTCCCAAGCGTCCTCATCGCCTTGATCAACAGGATCCGAGGAGGGAATGTCCTGCAACAGTTCAACTAAGCTTGTCAGCGACAGACTACTTATCAGCAGTACTCGACTACACTAGTCGCGCTACTCGCCTTTGGCCCGGTGGCCTCTGACAGCTTCAGTTTCTTCACGGCGCGTTTCCGCGCCACATTGCGCGGCTTCCTAGGTGGTGCTGGCAAGCTAGCCTCCAGGCTAGATGGCTTCTCGATGACCGGGCTGTTCGGCATCCCAGCTCGGCTGAACCTTGAGCGGAGTTGGAATTGCTGCTGCAGCGTCTCTTCATCCTCGTCATCAGAGCTGTCCTCGATGATGACGGCATCACTGCCTTCACCGACTTCGCGGCGCTCCTTCCCCTTGGGCTCCGCTTTCCCCTGCGTCTGTCCTTCAAGTCGCGGAGGGGAAGGCGGGACGGAGATGTACTTCTCCACATCATCCTACAACATCAAGCAAGCATGAGTACGACTACGTCAAGCAAATCAGTACTCGGGGGCCTATGTCACGACTACTGACCTAGTTTGGCGGCCGTGCCGCAGAGTACTCTGGCACCGGGCACGGTGTGTACGGGGGCATATCCTTGAAGATTTTGCCCAGCCTCTCAATAAGGACGTCATCCTCGACTTCAAAGCCAGGCATTCGGGACGTATCCTCGTCACCGGTGTACTGGTACCCGAGGGTGTCTCGCGCCATCAGTGGCTGCACCCTCCTCTTCATAAAACTGAAGGCCACGTGCTCGGCCCTCAGTCCGGCCTCCCGCAAGGCCTTGATCTTCTTCAGCAGCGGGGGTAGTTGGATACCCTCTTGCATGGTGGGCTCCGTGTTCCACCACGGCGCATGCTTTGGCTGACGCCCGCTCGGCTTCGGCAACTCGAGGTGGTGGTTACTGATATAAAACCACTTCGCCTTCCAGTCCTGGTTGGAGTCGATGAGTTTGTACGGCAGGTACTGGCCGGCGACGTCTTCGCGCATCTGAATCCCGGCGCCTTCGACTACTCGTGGGTCATCAGTGCTTGGCTGCGGCTTCAACCGGAAGAACTTCCGAAACAAGATCCAGTGGGGCTTGATCCCCACAAAGGCTTCACAGAAGTGTACAAAGATGGAGACGTGGAAGAGACCATTGGGGTTGAGGTTGAGGTCCTCGATTCCGTAGTACCTGAGAAGCCCCTTGAAGAAATCGCTGGCCGGCAGCGCAAGACCACGCTCCACGAACCGGGCGAACATCGGGATCTCGTCCGGATTCTTCTCCATTGGGTATGGGTCCCCAGTGGCGGTGCGCCATAGATCCATCTCCTTCTCACGGAGGAATCCGCTATTGACCAAGGCAAGAAGGTCCTCGGTCTTCAACTTTGCCTTCTTCCATTCCTTCGCCGGATTGGGGCGAGGAGACGAGGGCGGCGACGACGACGACTGGCCGGCATCTCCGGCTTCATCACGGCTCCTCTTCTTCGACACGCCGGTCTTCTTGCTCTTTGCTGGAGACGCCTTCATCCTCCAAGTCACCAGAGTCTTCACTCGCATTCGCTCGGGGGCTAAGGAGGTGGCGGACTGCGGCGACAGGCGCAAGTAGATCCAATCTACTCCGTGGCGGCGGCGGCAGCGGCGGAGCAGAGAAGGCGGTCTCTCAGATCTAATCTGGTGGAATGCTACTGCTGGGAGTGAAAAACCCTAAGGGGTTCACTGGTTATTTATAACCAGCCAGGCGGCTCCGTTCTAAACGGGCAGATAAGGCGCCAGACGGGTGACTCAGCAGCAGCTGCTTGACTCTTCATATTCCAGTACTCGACGCTCTCAGTCTCGGGGGCTCGACTACATCTGGCGGATTTAGTGGGCTACATCAGATCAAGATCCCACTCCGGACACATTCTACAGTCAAGATGATCCTTCAATTCGAGAGAGAGTACTCGACTAAAGGCTCGGGGGCTCCGTGCCACGTGTCCTTCGGTTTTTTCTCCGGATTTTTCAGGATAAGATTGGCAGAACTTCAGATTGACCCTCAGCTTGAATCTGCGATTCGACCTAAGGCTCGGGGGCTACATTCCATATGGAATGCGATTCTCCGAATCGCATTTTCCATATGGTTTCTTCATCAAGACAACACGAGTACCATTGAAGACCTTCGAGAGAAGCACTCAGGGACGCTTGGGGACTACTCGAGAAGACTTCAAGACTACTCAAAGATCAGCTGGAGTACCTTCCAGCCTCGGGATGATTCAAGCATTCTTGAGGACTTTCGGCTTGTGGAACTCGGGGTGCTCAAGGACTACTCGCCAAGGCCATCAAGACTACTCGAAGACATCCTGCTCGACTACAAAGTACTCGGGGGCTTGTCGTACGGACATCCCTGGGCCCACTACTCGGGTGGGTACTGGGACCGACTACTCCGTAGGCCCCTGGGACTACCCGACTTGAGCTGCACGGCACCTGTTGGCGTGGAGCGCAAGGAAAGCGGAGGATCAGTACTCGGTTAGGAAGCTATGCATGCCCGGATCCATGTAGAGTACTCCTAGCCGCAGCCGACTAGAACTCCTCTGGCAAACCGACTTGTAACCCTGCCTCCCGGACTATATAAGGCGAGGCAGGGACCCCTATCTCATCAATCCGCATCATCTTGTAAACACACCCAATCAATCCAGAGCTACGCAGCATACAGGACGTAGGGTATTACGCACCTCGCGGCCCGAACCTGTCTAAATTGTGTGCCACGTGTCTCTCCTCCGAGTTACCGATCTCGGCGAGGCCACATTCATCTACCTCGGGTACTCCCCTTGGTAGGTTGCCGGTCTAAAACACCGACAGGGACTTCTCACTTACAAGAGAATGGTGATTCGTCCACTCGGACTATGCCTCTCGATAGGCCTTTGTACCATTGCTCTCATTGTGGAAAGGATGGGCATCAAGATAGTTTTTGCTACCGCCGGGCAAGGAGAATACGGCGAGCTGGTGCTCCTAGGCCTTTGGTTGTTCATAGCCCTTCTCATGACATAAACACTTGTGAGCCTAAGAAGGCACTATTTGTGGACGGGTTTTATGACACTCTTTCAAGTGAGTTAGGCCATGCTTGTGGACATGCTTCTAGTGCTTTTTGTGTTGGTCCACGACATGTTTCCCGTGGTGCTAGTGTTGGTTCTTCTCCTATGACCTCGAAGGATCTTTGCCTTTTTGCTTGTGGTAGCACTCGGTTTTCTTCGCGAATGGCTCATTTGAGGCATGGTTCTAAGGGTGTTCGAAAACCTTTTCATTCGAACCGACATTTGCATCATGCTAACCCACATGATAAGTTGAGTGCATCGCTTACCCGTGTGACCAAGAATTGGATTCCCAAGTATGTGCTTGCTAACCCTTTGGGATCCAAGGCTCGGTCTTTTTCATCTCCTTGTGTGTAGGTTTGGAGACGCGGTTGGAGAACATGGGTTGGATGGTGCCTGATTTTTGCCCATGAGGTTATCAAGACAAGATGGTTCTCCACACCGTTTTGGATGGCTCTTGAAAGCCTTTGTACACATGTATAGTGAGTTTTCTTTTCCCCTTGTGCTCACTTGTATATACTTGCGTCTTGCTTGCGTGTAAACCATGGTAGGCTAGCCACCTTGTTCATGATAGCTTTATGATCTTGTATATATATCTTGCTATCTTTTGTTTGATATTGTGGTGGATGATATTTATGAACATCATGCTTTATGGTTACTCTTTGTGGTTATGTCATGTTGTTCATCTATATCATGTTTGTCTAGCTCTATGGTATCCTTTCTTGTCACCATGTTTGTCCCCCATGTATATCTTGTCATGCTAGCTTTGTAATATATGTTGGTGGTTGATCCAAATGAACTTGTATCATGCCTTTGTTTAGTTCTTGTATTATGTTTGGCATGTTGTTCTTTGGTACCATTTTGGTTTAGTATCCTTGTATAGGGTTGTACCTTGATGACATGCTTACTAGCCCATGCTTATTCATATATGTGGAATCATGTTACAATGCTTTATTTATCTTGATTGGTATTGTCAATGCATTGTGTAGCATGTTTTGAGCTTGCTATGGGTTTCGGGCTTGCCTTGTCTTCGGGTTGTGTTTTGTTCCTTCTTTGGTTTTCTCCTTTTTAGGTTGGTTTTAGAGCTTCTCTCTCGCTCTTTCTTTTCCTAACTTTTGCTTTGCTAGTCGTCTTTGGTTGAGGGGGAGCTTGGCTTCTTTTGATGGGGAATTTGGCTTCAAGGCGTGTTTTGGCTTTTGGTAATCTTTGTGATCCTTCAATTGGTATCCTTTCTATGGTATTCAATTGGGATCTTTGGCGGTCTTGCAATTGGTACCTTTTCTATGGTACTCAATTGGGATCTTTAGTGGTCTTGCAATTGGTATCTTTTTCTATGGTACTCAATTGGGATCTTTGGTGGCTCTTCTCTCGCTTGGAGCGATTCTTAGTTGGTGTGTCCCCTTGTGAGCCTTCGTGTTGCTGAGTCGAGTTCCTTGTCTCCCCATGCATTTTGCATTTCATATGTATTCATATATCATGATGTATAGACTTTGGTAGGTTTGACATTCGTGTCTTGCATTGTGTCACATATCATGTTGCATTTGATGTACATATCTACCCTTGTGCATTTGTATCATATGCATGGTAGGTTGAGCTTCTCCTGTATGCCATGAATACTATGATATGCTATTTGTGAGCTTTTGAGCATGTTTGATATGATTTGGTGATGGATAGCTATGCTCTTGATAGTTTTGCTTTATATATGCATGTTGAGATGGCTTTTTTTTGAAAAATGCTAGAATAGGCTCTCTCTCTCTCTCTTGTGAGTTTAAGGCCTTGCATGATCTTAGTGTGCTTTGGTGGTCTATATCATGCTTAATTTGTGCTTGGATATCATGTGCTTTTCACTTGGGGTCAAAGACCCATTTGTCATTATGAATGTTTAGTCCATGTGTTACGTTGTGGGGGAGCATAAGCTTCTTTTTGCAACAAAGGCACTTCATGTACCATTTTGTGCTTAAATTTGAAAAATGAAATTGGTATGAAATGCCTTTCTTGAAGTTATGCTCTCACTTGTTCCATGTCATAAAATACTTTAAAATTGCAATAATTTGGGTGCTAAACCGTTGCATGATGTCTACCATGAGAAGTTTCATTTTAAGAAGTAGACACATGGCTCGGTGGCTTTAACATGACATGAGATGCTTATGGGTGTTTGTAATGATCTTGTGATGAGGATATGTGACCTAGCATGAAGTTTGTGTGATCTAGATTCACTTTGGCATGGTTTGCTCATGTTTAGGTTTTTGCTCATGAGAGGGAATTTTTGGCGGTAAATGCTTAATTTGATCATGCCTTTGTCATATGCCTATAGAGCTTTACTATCTTGATGGCTATGCTTTTATGGAACTATGAACTATCTTGCTTGCTCATATCTCACTTGTAGCATTTTATAGTGCTCTTTGTATATTTGAGAAGCTAGTAGTTGAATTTCTTGCAAAATTGCCTTGATTCATGCATTACCAACAAGGAGGAAAAGTTGCATTTGGGGGAGAAAATGTTTCAGTTTTCATGCATTTGTTGCATCTAGAGGGATACTCAGTTCAGGGGGAGAACTAGAGTTTGCATGCACATGTTTAAGGGAAGTATGCATTTGTGTAGGGGGAGCTTTGGTGAGTTTCCTTTGTTTGCTTGAGTTGTGCTTTGGTTTGGTGTTTTGCTCTTTGCTCTGTCACATATATTTAGGGTGAGCTTTGTATGCTCTTTGGCCCTAGTGCATGTGCTTAGGGGGAGCTTGTGAGCTTGGTGTGCTCTTTTCTCTATCGCATGTGTTTAGGGTGAGCTTTGTATGCTCTTTGGCCCTAGTGCATGTGTTTAGGGGGAGCTTGTGAGTTTTGTGCTCTTTTGCTCGTTTGCCAGTGGTGTTGAGCCCCTTTGCCTCTTCTTGAGGAGCCGGCGGTTGATTTGAGTTTTCGTTCGTCACATGATTGGTGTTGAGCCCTTTGTGCCTCTTCTTGAGGGATCATGTGCTTTCGTTTGTCCATGATCGGTGTTGAGCCCTTTGTGCCTCTTCTTGAGGGATCATGCGTTCTTGTCTCGGTTGTGTCGAGCCGTTGCCCATGTCTTTGGGGACTGAGATTGTTAGTGGTGGTGGCCTTTGTGTTTTCTCTCATGCCAAGTGTATTTGTTCTTTGCCTTCGTGTGGCTTTCGTTCACTTGGATGAGATTTTTGGCTTTTGCTTTCTCAAACCATTTCTTTGTGCTCGCATGTTGTCAACCCACTCCTCAAGGGGGAGAAATGTGGAAAATCAAGTTGATATGAACCTTGATTTGATGGTGATGAGCGGTTGACAAATGCTTTGTTAAGAGCTGAAATTGGTTTGATGGCTTTCGGGATTGCTTGTAGCTCTTGTGGGTTGCTTGACTCTTCAGTGGTGTTTAGCCTTTGTGCTTCCTTTGGTTCCGAGAGTCTTTGGTTGGAGCTCTTCTCATTTCAAGTTGCCTTGTGTTTGCTTTTTGTTGGCTTTTGGGCACTTGAATGAGTTTTCCTTTTGCTTTCAAACCATCTTTTGTCAATGCACTCATCAAGGGGGAGATTGAGAAACCAAGTTGATATGTGCCTTGGTTCGTATATGATGAGCGATTGACCGGATGCTTTGAGGCTTTGTGTTGAGTGTGTTTCGTCGGGTTGTGTTGTCGGTTGTGTGTCTTTTATTCATATGTTTATGTGGTGTGTTGTCAATGCACTCGTGAGGAGTGGTTGACAACGTTGTGTGGACTGACTCTTGGCCTAGTATTGCAGGTGTTGGTTGTGACTTGGTTTGTGTTGGTGCAGGTGAAGAACAAGCGTGAAAGGTCTATGCCAAGGTGGCCTCCGGAGTGATGAAGAGACAAGTAGGCTTGGTTCGAGGGACCCGGTGGCCGACGGGATCAAGTGCGGGCCGCATGGTGCAAGAAGAGCAAGACGAAGTCGTGGACATGGTGCCGGTGCATCGGTGGCGGTGAAGTCAAGGAACGAGGCAAGACCGAGTAGACCGTCCGGGCGCCGGAGGTGAAAGGCTTGACGGGCTCGACGCTAGGCGTGGTGAGGTCAGGCTCTGTACGCAGGGTTTGGTGGTTTGGCCATAAAATCATCGGAGGACGGTTTCTTGGTTTGGGCCTCAAAACCAAGTCTGAAGGCCCAACGCGACGGAGAAGGGGATCCGGGAGCGTCGGGAAGCTTCGAGACGGGCGACACGCGGCATGATCGAGGTTCTTGCGTCGGGAGGACGCGAAGGCCCGATAGATGTGCGGCCGTCTGATGGAGAACTTCATGGGTTGACCAAAATGCCCATGTAAGGGCTTGTATTGTATCTCCTAGTGTAGGGCACTTCGGTCTTTTCCGGAGGGCCTATATATAGGAGGAGGGGGCTGAATTTTCAGCCAACTCTTTGGCTTGTAGGTGGGAGTGCTCTTTCATTTTGGGGTGCTCTTGGGAGAGTAGGTGAGAGGAGTGAGTGGCTCTTTGTTTGGAGCTTTTTGCCATCCAAGATTTGCAATTCTTGGAGTGGCTTGTAATCCAACATGGCATGAATATTCAGAGTGAATCAGTCCCTTAAATATTGTGCAAATTCCTCGAGCAAATTCTATCTCCTTCTAAATTCCCGAGTTGGTTTTTGTGCTTTTTTCGGAGCTTTTCGGTTTGATCCTTGTGTATCGATTTCTAGGGCGTTTCCTTCCGGATTTCTTTGAGGGGATCATGGGCGAGTGCCTTGTGCCTCTTTGTGGATGATCTTGACCCTCAAACGCCGGGAATCAGGCTCTATTTGGTGAGGTTTGGATGAACTCGAGTTTGTGCTTTGCGTGCACGAGATTTATGATTCCGGTTGATTGGATAGGTTTCAGGTTCCAAGATTTTGGGCATAGCTTCTCTTAGTGACGCTTCTCATCTACCCAAAATTTGTGTTCAATCAATCCAGCGGTTTGGGAGATCCGTCGATCAGAAGTTGGAGGTGTTTTCGCGGGGTTCGCGGCTCTGCTTCTGCATGCAGGACGGACGGTCCGCGAGTGCGGGGCGGACGGTCCGCGAGTGCGGGGTGGACGGTCTGCGAGGACAGTGTTCGTTGCGTGTTCGTCGAGTTCGTCGCGAGTTCTTGCGTGCCCGTGTTTCAATCCATTGGTTCAGGAGCTTTTGGTGGCAAGAGGTTTGCGGACGGTCCGTACTTGAGTGCCGGACAGTCCGTGTCGTGGCGGACAGTCCACGGGTCCCTTGCGGACAGTCCGATTTTTCGAGGTGCGACTCTGGCGGCTCGGTTGTCTTTTTCGGACAGTCCGACCCGTCCGTGCGGACAGTCCGCCCAGGTCTTGCGGACGGTCCGCCCGTACCAGTCGGACTGTCCGCCTGGTCTGTTGCAGACTCGCTTCCTTTCCTTCGATTCTTGTCTAGTGCTTCCGCTCTTTGTTTCGAGGGTTGTCTCTAGGACTTCTAGGCTTGTGTGTGCCTAGTTTAGAGTCGCTTTTGTGTGTGCGAGTGATTCGAGTGGCAATCGGGGTATAGGCCGAGTTCTCTCTTCGGAGAAGAATTTTTATCGGCTCACATTCACTCCCCCCCTCTCTGGTCGCCTATTCGGTCCTTAAAAAAAAGAGAACTCAAAATTACAAAAAAGGAAAAGAGAAACTCGAGTGTTAAAAAGAATAAAGAAGGAAAAAATATAAAAAAGAAGAAAAGAAATATAAAAACAAAATAATAGAAAAAAGAAAAAAACAAAGGAAGAGAGGAAGGTGGTGGGGAGAGCTGAGCCGGCCCACAGGCAAACAGTCAAAAGAAAGAAGGTGGTGGGGGGAGTGGGCCGGCCCACATGCAAACAATCGAAAGAGACGAAGATGGTGGGAGGAGCTGGGCCGGCGTGACGCGCACACAAATTGTCGCTGAAGCGACACATATGATCGGCGGATTGGAGAATGAGGATATGCTAGATATGCTCTTGGAACCTGGTGATAGACACATACAGTTTCTTTTTCATCAGTGGCCCCCATGCACTTCATTAGAGACCCCACAAGCCCCCTAACATTTTTCATCCATGAGTGAAGAGAAGAAAGAAGAAAAGAAGGAAGAAGAAGAAAAGAGAGGAAGGAGGAGAAGAAAGAAAATGAGCACCACCTACACACAAATGCTAGATCCGTCCCTGTTTTTCATCTGCCCTTCGTTATAACCTGCCAATCAAAAAAAATGACACTTACAACACACACTCTCACAAACGTAATCTTACCATATGAGCCGCTCCAATAGATTGAAGACGGGAGTGTTTTTTTGGCTTCACTAGCTTAAAAAATAAAAATTTTGTCTAAAAACTCAATCCAACAGACTAGTTAAAGTTGCCCTCACTACTAGAAAAGAGGGCTTCCGTCTAGGACATCAGTACCGGGTATTTTGCCCACCGGTACTGATGTCCACATGTGTACCGGGTGGGAATGGAGAGCCCCGACACACTCCCTATGACACACATTAGTACCGGGTAAGGGCTAGACCCCGGTACTAATGTGCCCACATTAATACCGGGTGGTGTGTAGACCCGGTACTAATGTGTGTTCCCAACACATTAGTACCGGGTCTAGACACCACCCGGTACTAATGTGGGCACATTAGTACCGGGTGAATCTTGGGCCCGGTACTAAAATTCAACACCGTCACCTCCTTCCACACACCCCAAACGGCGCCGTACGCGCGTCCCCCGTGCGCGCCGTGGGCCCCACGCGCACCCAGGCGGACGGGGAAGTGGCGACGCCCCCCACCCCACCCACGCCTGCCTTATCCTCTTCCCTCCTCCCTTCAATTTTTTCTATCTCATTTTCTCTCCTCTCTAACTTCTCTCTTCCTCTCTTCTCCTGCAGATCTAGCACGGGCGGAGGCGGAGCTGCGACCTCCCGCCGGCGCGCGGCGGAGGCCCAGGTCGGAGCGCCGAGGGAGGGCCGGCCTCCCGCCGGCGAGGGCGCCGGCCCCGGCGCGTGCGAGGGCGCCGCCTCCGGCGCGTGCGAGGCCGCGGCGCGGGAGGAGGCCGCCGCCGCCGCCGGCCTTGGCGAGGCCGCGGCGCGGGAGGAGGCCGCCGCCGCCGGCCTTGCGCGCGGTCGCGGAGGAGTCCGCCGGCGCGAGCGGGATGGGCCTGCCGGCGGCCTGGCCCCTCCTGATTCTTTTTTTTTATCTTTGATCTTTGATTTGTGTTCATGTGAATGTGTGTAGTTGAACATATGTAATCCTGTAGCTCTTGTAAACAAGTTTGTGATTGTGAATTTGTATGAAAATTTTGTGAAATCTGTAGTGAATAATGAGAAATCTGTGGTAAAAAAGAAGAAACGGAAGAAAAGGACGGTGGGAACGGTGACTGACGGAAGGGAGCGGGATGGACGGGAACAGACGACGACGGGGATTCCCACATTAGTACCGGGTCACATGACCCGGTACTAATGTGGCTGCCCACATTAGTGCCGCCTTAGCTGTACCGGGTGGCTACCCGGTACTAATGTGGGTTACCACCCAGTACAGAAGGCGCTTTCCCTAGTAGTGCCTTGTTATCCTCCGCTAGCTAAACCGGGGGCTTCGCTAGTCATCTTTGGCTAGTCAGTCCTGTTGGCTATCCCCTCTCTCGCGCCCTTCTGGTCCCACCTCCCCTTCCTCCTTCCCCGTTGCTCCTTCCCGCGCAGAGGGAGCCGGAGCTTCTGGCCGGCATCCTCGTCGCCGCTCCGCCGGTCACGCCGCCTCCCGGCGTGCGATAGCAGGCGGGGCTAAAGGTTGCGGAGGGGCAGAATCAGCGGTGGAGAAAGCGAATCGACGACTGTGGCGGCAAATCGACGGCTGAGGCGACGGAGCTCGGGCGAGTCGAGGGGAGGCGGAGCTCGTGCCGTGCGGGGCTGCGGAGCCAGTGATGCCAGCCAGCGGCGTCGCGGCACCCGGCGGACCGAGCGGCGCGAGCCGCGCAGCACCCGGAGGAGCGAGCGGAGCAAGCCGCGCGGGCCATGGAGCCAGCGACGCCAGGTAGCGGCAGTGCGCAGCCGGAGGAGTGAGTAGCGCGGCAACCAACGCGGCAACCGGCGGAGCCAACCGCGCGGGGCAGCGACGCGACACCCCACGGCGGCGGGAGCAGTGACCCACGATGGCAGTGACAGGTTGCCTTGGCCGCCAAGGACGGGGAGCAGAAGGAGCAAGGACTGGAGGAAGATACGACATGAGTATGACAGGCGGGACCCACTGACGGTGAAGTTTTTAGAGAGGTTGTTGGATTTCGACAACTTTTTACTAGTTATTTCATTTTACATACTATCTAAATCAGGATTTTAGTTAGTGATTTTCAGAGAGGCTGGATTGCTAAATTCAACGTTGGCGTAAGGCTACATACATGTAATCATGCATGTAATCGTAAAGATGAGTGTACGTACGTGTGCATGTGAGCGTTTGCGTAGAAAAATAGATTGCACATAACATGTTGTTCATTGACTTTAACGTGTATAGCACATTTTCACCGTGGGATAGACTTCGCTTTTTTCAGCCTTGGTGAAAATCTGCTTGCAATTTCCATAAATCACTGCCTTCGCTGCTTGACATGAAAGTATGCAAGGCTGGCGACCGGAAAACGATCGACCAGACAGACGCTGGCCGGTCCGGCTCTGCCTGTGGTGATACGACATTGTTCTTCCCGCAACATGTCAGAGGCCTTCCCGGCCAACCGATCAAATTCCCAGGAATAACATCCCCTCCTCGTGTTAGGGGGCATCGATCCCGGTAGCATCCACGTGCTTTGGCATCTATCTACTGCAATTTACCGTTGTCATCGACTCATCATCCGCCCCTTCTTCCGTGGTTAGCTGCTGTATTTATACGCTTCGTCCCTGCACTCCTCCGGCGTCCATCGATCGACTCGACGCCGGCGGCTGGGTCCCGACGAGAAAAATGCTGCGGTTCTGGAGGACGCAGAGGAGCTCTACCTTGTCAAACGCCTTGTCCGTGAGTAAAAACAGATTCGTGAAAATGAGGAAAAAATACGCTATTGTTTGTTGTTTCTGTCGTCGCTACAGTGTTCGCGTGTTCTTTGTGCTTTTCTGTGACCAAGGTCGTGGAGATGAACGTGCACATGGACTGCGACGGCTGCGAGAAGCGTGTGAGGAAGGCCATGTCCCGGCTCCAAGGCACGCGGCAGCCATCCCTCCATCCCTGTCCTATAGAAACAACGACGAAATGCATGCAGGGATGGACTGATCAGTGATGATGTGGTCGCGCGTGCAGGTGTGAGCTCGGTGGAGATCGACATGGACCGGCAGAAGGTGACGGTGACGGGGCACGTCGACCGGCGGGAGGTGCTCCGGGCGGCGCGGCGGACCGGGAGGGCGGCGGAGTTCTGGCCGTGGCCCTACGACGGCGAGTACTACCCGTTCGCGATCCAGTACCTGGTGGACGACACCTACTTGCCCACCGACAGGTACTACCGCCACGGCTACAACGACCCCATGGTCGGGTCCTACCCCTGCCACGCCTTCACCCACGTCGTCGACGACGCCGCCCTCGCCGTCTTCCACGAGGACAACGTCCACGCCTGCGCCATAATGTGATGCCACGCCGCACGGAGGAGCTAGCTAACTGAAGAAGAAGACACCGTAACTGCTACTCTGCTAGCATATAGGTGTGGTCGATAACAAAATTGCAGCTGTGAACACCGTAAAGAAGAAGAATAAGAAAAATGCCTTGAACATTGCAGGAAGGTTGCTGCTGTGTAAATTTGACTTTATTCAAATAAAGCCAGTGCAGTGGCTGGTATTAGTCAGCAGAAGGTATCTGTAGTTTTATCCAGTAAGTAGATTGGAATCAGTGGATGTGGATGACACGGAGAGCAGCATAAGGAAGCACTGTTCTCGCAGTTGTCCAATGGCCCCGCCAAAAAGTGATATAAACTCGTAGCATGAATATATTCCCAATTCTGGACCTGGTTCCTGGAAGAGATTTATGCCATACACCTACAGGGCATGACATGAACAATGTCGGAATATCCTTAAACACTTTGATCTGATGGATTAGTACGCTGAGGTACGATAGGTTGATTTTGCATACAGCAAACAGGGGGTTTTAATATTCGTAGGAACATGATGATATGATGGATTAACAGCTCCTTCCACGCATCCGACATAACAAATATCCGTATTTGCCTGTCCTCTGGAAATGTGATATGTTCATGAACAGCATAGCGATTAGCGTTGAGAAATATCTGTGCAACAGCCGGACGTTAGAAGGACAAGAAACAGAGCGGAGCTCAAGGAAGATATCAGGGCAACCTAAGTAATTAACCCAAATATATAGTCAAATTGATTCTTTTGTGAGCTAATCTTTGGTGGAAATTAGTATTCCGATGGAAAGTTCCGAAAACAGGGGCCATGGCCACCTCTGACCACGATGAAGCTGAGCCCCTGGAAATAAAGATACTCCGTATATTGTGCTTAAGCAACACCATAGGAATCCACATTCCTTGATTTTTCATCTTTTCTGTTCGTTTTGTCAGGGAATTTGTGCTGAAGAGATGACACGGACTCAGAACTGGATGTGCTATAGGAGCAGGTATAGGTGCATCGTTCTGCTCTAAACCATCCATTTGGGAAGCATGTTCTGCTTTCAAATCCGCAACCCTGTCAACCAATTGCTCCCTCTGAACTTTCAGAACACCAAGTCGCCTCTCGAACCTCTGCAACCGTCCTCCCGTGACCAAACAAACTACTCGATTTACCAAACAACATGATCTCATCCCATCCATCTCCTACTGCCGCGGTACTGGTGCACCAACAACAGACGCCGTAACATATCAGTCATCAGATACTATTATCCGTGCAAATTTCGTTCGTCAGGCTTGAGTGCTTGACCGTACCAAACATGGTGGATTGGTGGTAACATGCTCCGGATTTGTGGTAGGTTTGATGGTTGTTCGGACATAATTTAAGCAAAACTCAACAAAAAAAAAACGCAAAATCCATCCAACAATTACATAGCCGAATCACGAACGAGCTCGCTAACATGCGTCACCTCCGCGGAAGTCAACTCACCTGCCCCGGCCGCCGTCCAATTTGCTCGTGAGAAACATGCCTCGCATGACCGCGTCGGATTAATAAAACCGGAAGACCAAATCGAGCTCTGATCTCAGCCGTGTCGACCAGGCCGATCACAATCAGTGCAACCACAAGGCAAAAGCGACGTTTTCCAAACTCGAATCGGCTCCGGAGCTCCGTTTTTTCGAGGTAAACCAGAGCTCCAGTTTGAGGACAACTACGTAAGAATTAAATCGATTGATCAACGGATAAATTAATCCAGACACGGGTGCGCAGCGCGAGCGTGGCCCGTACCCAACACAGCCGGACACCAACCTGTGCCCCCCTGTTTGGAGCGCGACGACAGCGACGGGACGGTCGCGACCCGCCCGTATAAATCCACGCCGTCCGTCGCCGCCGGATCTCCGCCGTGAGCGCACGATATCCTGTCGCTGTCGGAGAGAGGAGGGGCTTTTGCTGTTGTCCTGCCCCTTTTTCTTTTCGAAAAAGGGATCTCTTTGCGCGCCTGGCGGCGATGGCGCCGGCGCCGGCGCCCCTGCCGGCGGCCGTCGCGGGGTGGTGGGAGCTCGTGAACGGCTCGCCCGCGTGGCAGGACGGGATCTTCTGCGCCCTCGCCGTCCTCTACGGCATCATCGCCGCCGCCTCATTCGTAAGCGTCTCGTCTCCTCCAGTCCTCCTGTTGATGTAGCAATGGACGCCGCTCGGCAGCTCGGCTAGGCGCTAGGCGCTAGGCGGCTAGGGGATAATGGGAAGATGCTTTTTTTTTGTTGAATTGTATACTCAGACGACAGACATGGTACGTCGACCGAATAAGCCTGTGCCGTTTGCTTTGATGTCATGACGGGAGAATAGATACTTGATTGTTCTGCCTATTTTGACACGAATAGCATAAATTTGCCATATCATAATCAACAAATTTTAGTTGGGAATAAAGAGAGGTGTGTTTGGTTTGTACCTTGAGCATATCAGTGTTTTGCATCCGACACTTGTGAAAGATGAGACAATCAGTGCGAATACAAACACCCATGACACATTTGGTTCAATCAAGATGACAAGTACGATTTGGGATAGAGATTGATGTGGGCGAGGACTCGAGGTTACTTGACAGTAGTCATCTTTGTGAAACATTGAAATCTCACCTGATAGATACTGTAGGATAAGAATTTGTACATAGCATCGGAATATTTCATGAAGTAATAAGAATGTAATTATCTTTCTTTATACCTGTGTTTGCCATGTTAATGCTCACTGTTTGTCGAATAAATTAAGTGATTGATAAACCGAGGGCAAAATGATTATAATGTGCCATGCAGATTCAAGTTGCCCGAATACAGCGCAGAGTTCCTGAATATGGATGGACAATCCAAAAGGTCTTCCAGTTCCTGAATTTCGTGGTCAATGCAGGTACATTGTTCAATCTTCTGTGCAGGAAAAAAATTGCATGCTCCACTTTCTACTGCTTGATGCTAACTTCACTGCATTGCAAATCTGCAGCCAGGTGCTCTATCTTTGCTTGCCGTCGCCTGGTGCAGCAAGTGAACCCTCCGGTTTGCATGCCTTAACTTTCTCCTGTAACATAAACGATAAATTCCATTTGATCAACCATAATTAAAATTCCTCATGTTCGTTTCAGATCTTTCAGCACGTTATCCTTGATCTTCCGGGGCTTGCATTCTTCACTACCTATGCAGTGTTAGCACTTTTTTGGGCTGAGATACTTTATCAAGCACGTGGACTAATGACTGATCGACTTCGGTCAGGTTTCTACACCATTAATGCTGTTGTATATGCGTTACAGGTAAAACAGGATCTTTCTAAACCTGCACTGCTAGTTGTACAAATTTTGCTTAGATTGTTTGTGCAAGCAACGGGTAATATTTCCATTGGAGGTGATGTCATCCCACATTATCTGGAAGCCAATTGGAACTGTGAATTTTATGAAATTTGGCAGCGAAAAAAGATCTCTATGATCTGGAAAATGCTAATGTCAAAATATATGCTTACTAACACAAATACGCAGTTTTAGCAGCAGAGAGAAATAACGGACAGAGGTAAAAGGAAGTATTTCTGATTGTCAAAGAATCATCTCTTAGCACTTCCTGGTTATCTTTTACGAATATTATTACATATGGTTGCTACATGCTCATGCATTATCTTCATCTTGAATATATTCTTTGCTTCAATTGCTTGCATGTTTATATTCAGCCATTTATTATGCTTTTTTTTTTGCGGGTGAGCCATTTATTATGCTATTCACGACATACTGATAAAAGCATATCCCTTCAGGGTTTTCTGTGGCTATGTTTGTGGTGGAATACAAATCATTCTATGCTAGTCATTTCGAAGTTATTCATCGCAGGCCTTTCCTTTCTCACTGCATTGGGTTTTCTGATATATGGAGGGAGGTAAGATCAGGAATACTACTTGACGTTTCTTTTGAAGTTCTGAACTGCGATACATTAGAATTTTGTATCATCTTGTTGGTCAAATGGACTGCCTACGCTTTCTGCAAAACACGTCCTCCTGGTTGGATCTAAGAAATTAAAGTGCGGTCAAAGTGTTGATCTAACACATTATATTTTTAGTACTTCAATTGACCTCCATTAATTGAGGTTTTGATGTAGCCAGTTAAGCAGCTTTCATACTGCATTAAAATATTCACTTAATGGGCTCCTGGTTTGGTTGGGCAGGCTTTTCCTCATGCTGAATTATTTCCCCCTTGAGTCAAAAGGGAGGCAAAAAAAGCTGAGAGAGGTCGGCAGAGTTGCCAGTATATGTTTCTGTTGTTTCTTGGCACGGTGCATAATGGTAAGATTTCTGTTCAGTGGCAGTTGTGTAAGTTTCATTTTTCACAGTTCATTTACGACAACTGTGCTGCATTTGCTTTGCAGATGTGTTTTAATGCGTTTAACAAAGAAGCTGACCTCGATGTTCTTTATCATCCCGTCCTTAATTTCTTCTATTACCTGGTAAGTGACACACATTTTTCTACTGTTCTGTTTCTGCTCCAGTCTGGTGTAACTGCAAATTGATGTCTACTGCTATAACTCGCTGACCTACACTTATCTTCTTCCTTCAGCTTGTCGAAATTCTTCCTTCATCACTTATCCTGTACATACTGAGGATTCCTGCAAAGCTACAGCTATCGCAGTATCACCCCATCAGCAGCGGCTAGAGATGAGGTGTTGCCTGCCATCTCCTGAGCTGAAAAATGTGGTGGCCGCTCTGTGCAGTCATACCATACCATTGCAATTTGCAAGACCAACGCCCTTTGTACAACACCTGTATAGGTAGCGATCCGAAATTTTGCTGTAGCCCACCTGTAGCTGCGTAGCTGACCCTGTTAGTTCAATGTAGGATGTACTGATCCATGCAAGTAATCGTTTCTCAATGGTATTGAAACCGAGCACATTCTGGAAAGATGTGAAAAGTTTAGCAGCGAGTTTTTTTTTCAGATGTGTTGGACTTGGACAGCAGGACTTCCGAATCATTTCAACTTATTTTGACCGTGGAAGATTTCCGCTTGATTCAGGAAAAAAAAAAGTGAAAATTCGCAACGTGCGATGAATAACGCTGAGTGACGCATAGACGGGGAAAAGAAGTTGCAACTCATGACAGCTGAAGATAGTGGACACTCCGATTGTATTTAAAAGAAGATGAAAACCTAGATTGTGTAGTACAACAAAAAGAAAAAAAAACAACAAAAGTCGAATTGGGAAATCGACATGACCGCACACAGCTACTCTCAACGGACAACTCCGCCAGTCGGATTGGACCATCTACAGACACTATACACAACTCATCACAACAAAGTACTCAGCTCGGTCGGATTGAGGCATCGACACAAGCCTCACAAACCGTCTCCGCAAGTCAACTCCACCCGGTCTCGGATTTTGCTTCTCACGACAAACACAACAGAAATGAAGTCAAACTGCGGCACCCACCAACCAACTACACTCATGCAGTCGCCAAACCTCCATGCGTAACCGTACATCAACACGGAACCGAAGGATGCAGACTGCACCGCACTGAGAAGGTCACCGTTATGCAGGATCATTCGCCATAGTACTGCTGCAAAATCACCCTCCATATGACGGAATGATACCAACGAAACCGGATTTCTCACAAGCTGTCTTTGTAGTCGCCACCACGATAACACAACGCGTGGGATCTCGTCACATCCGCCGTTGGAACTCACTCTCGTCGCCTCCATTCCACATCACAGTTCCGCTTCTTTTGTCGCCTTCAAGATGGTGAGCAAAGTTGTCCCACGTTCTCATATCACCATCAAACAGCCATGCCGTCGCCGTAGACCGACCTCACCTCATTGCTTCACTCACGCACATAACCTCCACTCCACCCACCGTCGGAGCAGGAATTTTTTATATTTTTTTTCTTCAATTTTACGAAAATAAATAGTCGGATTGAACATTTGCACAAATAGCCTCGAACTGCCGTTTGGCACGGTGGTTGAGGCCCTGCCGCCGTTCGAAGCGGCGGTAGGGACCTACCGCCAAGGACTAAGGCGGTAGGCCACTGTGAACCGCCGTTGCCAGCAGCGGTTGGCTCATCCGCTACGTGGCACACCGGTTTGGCACCTACCGCCGTCGTCAACGGCGGTTACTTCTTCCATGCGGGCCCGGGGGAACGTACCGCCTTCTCCAACAGCGGTTGACCGACCGTTGGAGACCTACCGCCAGCTGAAACGGCGTCAGGATCCCGCCTATATAAGGGTCGCGGCCCTGCCGCCGGGCGGCTGCCCCTCCTCCCCATTCCTTTCCTCCTCCCTCACGTAGCTCTCTGTTGCCTTCTTCGGTGTAGATTCTCCACATCAGGTATGTCTCTAATACTTCCTTATGTAGTTAGTTTAGAAATTTAGAAATAGTTTAGAAATCCAAGAAATAGTTTAGAAATCCTAGAAATAGTTTAGAAATATTAGAAATAGTTTAGAAATTAGTAGAAATACTTTAGAAATCGTAGAAATACTTTAGAAATTCTAGAAATACTTTAGAAATCTTAGAAATACATTGGAGATATTATTTCTTTTTTAGAAAATCCTAGAAATACTTTAGAAATCCTAGAAATACTTTAGAAATAATAGAAATACTTTAGAAATTTTGAAAATACTTTAGAAACACTAGAAATACTTTGGAGAAATTATTTTTTTAAGAAAATCCAAGAAATACTTTAGAAATACTAGAAATACTTTGGAGATATTATATCTTTTTTAGAAAATCCTAGAAATACTTTAGAAATCCTAGAAATACTATAGAAATACTAGAAATGCTTTAGAAATTCTGAAAATACTTTAGAAACACTAGAAATACTTTGGAGATATTATTTCTTTATTAGAAAATCCTAGAAATACTTTAGAAATACTTTAGAAATACTTTAGAAATACTAGAAATACTTTGGAGATATTTTTTAGAAAATCCTAGAAATACTTTAGAAATACGAGAAATACTCTAAAAATTCTAGAAATACTTTGGAGATATTATTTCTTTTTTAGAAAATTCTATAAATACTTTAAAAATGCTATAAATACTTTGGAGATATTATTTCTTTTTTAGAAATTCCAAGAAATACTTTAGATATTCTAGAAATACTTTAGAAATTCCTAGAAATACTTTAAAAATTATAGAAATACTTTAGTAATTCTAGAAGTACTTTAGAAATACTAGAAGTACTTTAGATATTCTAGAAATACTTTAGAAATACTAGAAATAAGGTAGAAATAGTAGTTTTTGTTCGAATTTCTTATACATACTTTACAAATACTATTTTTTAAAAAAACTACTAGAAATACTAGTCATTTTATATTTTAATTTTTTTGCAGGTATGGCTCAGCAGCCGGCACCGTCGCGGCCGCCGCCGCCGCCGCAGCCGCCTCTTGGTACTGTTCGTCCTCCTCGGGAGCCGTTGTCGTACGTGCTGCCCGAGCTCTTCGGCGAGGCCACTGACAGGGCGCACCGGTCTTACCACTCCGCAATCTGCAGGGCAGAGCTGGGCACCGTTCGTTCTAGAGGCTCAGGATACTACATGCCGCTTCACCGTCGTTGGTGTCCGAAGTATGTAATACGATACTTGGGTTTCTTTTTATTTCCTCATTAAATTTGGAAATTAATATTTATTTTCATTTTGTGCTGGAGGCTACGCGCAGTAGGGCTTCTTCCCCTTGTGCGTTTGGTCGAGGGGGACTTTTGATGCGGGACGCTATGCGGCCGGCAGATCGCAGCGTGCTTTGGGTTCGACTACCAGCTGATCTGCACGCTCCTGGACCAGTGGCGCCCCGAGACGCATAACTTTCATTTCCCCTGGGGGAGATGACGCTGACTTTGGAGGACGTGACCCTCCTCTTCGGGCTACCATGCTCAGGGGAGCCCATGGGGGCTATTGACCCCCCCGATGGGTGGTGCGACGATATCCTGGCGAGGTTCGTCGGAGTGGTGCGCCGTCCCGACGCGCCAGAGGTGATAACCTTCACCAACTCCCACGGCTTCACGAGTGCTTGGTTGCGAGGCTACAGCGTACGTAACTCGATCTATTTATGTATCGTTTTTTCATAGTATCGCAAGTACTGATTGAAATTTGAATGTTTGTAGGCCTCGTACATGAGAGAAGACGTCGACAAGCCGACGAGCAATAGGCACTTGGAGGCGTACCTGTTGTGGCTGTTCGGCTACGTGATGTTCTGCGGGTCCCAGGGGGACGCGGTGTCGAGGTTCCTGATCCCCCACGCTCGGAGGATCACCGACGCCACCGTGGAGATGTACATGCTGGCCCAGCACGTGGGGACCACGATGGACCACATGACGTTGGACGAGATCCGGACGGAGATGCAGATGATGGTGAGCCTCAGCCGGCGGTTGATGCACACGGTGAACTTCCGCGGCAACGAGGGGTTTCTCCTTCCACGCAACCCCTCGTCCTCCAGCAGCTGTGCCTCCACCTCAACTTTGTACCAGGCACCCTCGTCGTCGACACGTCCACCGTTCGCGCCCACTCTGTCCGCTCCGTACATGCTGCAGCCGAGTTCTTTCTACACCGCCGCCGCAGGTACAAGTTTTTTCATCCTAGTTTGCACGACAAGTTTTTTTGATTCATGCCTGACTTCTGTTTTTTAGAGAGACCACCATCGGTACCTACGGGACCGGGAACTTCGTCTTGGGCAGGTTCACCGGTTCTGCAGGAGCCGGTGATTCGTCCACCTCCTTCGGCTGTCCCCGACCTGTCCCTTCCTTCAGAGTACTTCGGAGGCAAGACACCACCGCTGGGTTCGGGCCCCGAGTTTCACTACGCCGACTTTTTGTTCCGCGCCGACGACGAGATCCACCACGACGCGGATGTGATCGGTCCTACACAGCTGGCAGGAGCCCCACTCGTCGGGACCCAGCCGACGCAGGAGCAGCGCACGACGATGATGGAGGACTTCCACGACACGACAGCGCGTGCAGGAGCGGCGTTGGCGGCGGCAGAGTCGGTGGAGATGGAGGCGCGGGCGACCGGAGGGGGGGCCGACCCGTCTGGCTCAGGTGCTCCCTTAGCGACACCGCCCCCGAGCCGGCGGCTGGAGGACGCGATCGTCATCCACCAGAGCCCCTCACGTACCCCACCCACCACACGAGGGCTGCACAGAGGGCGGCGGCATCAGCGAGGAGGGAGCACCACGACCCGCCACGACAGACGAAGCGCGGTCGTATTTAGATTTGTTTTTTTACCCTTGTCGTGTAAATTATTTTTGTTTTGTATAATTAATTTATGTATTTTCGTATTTTTTTCGGTGTTATTTCACATTTATAAGTTTAAGGGAAAACCAAATGAAAAAAACATGAATAAACAAACAAAAACATAAAAAAACAAACCGTATTTATAATTTCAGGAAAAATCAAATGAAAAAGAAATAAAAAACAAGAAAAAACAAACAAAAATAAAAAAAACCAACCGCCGGTTGGACCGGCGGTCGGCTCCATCCAGCCGCCGTTTCAAGTGGCGGCTGCTGCCAGCCAACCAGCCGCCACTCAACCCCGGCCTGCCGCCACTGTTGCAGACCTGCCGTCATGTGCTGCGGCGGCAGGTCCTTACCGCCTTAGTACGCGGCGGTAGGGCCGCGTCAAACGGCGGCAGGAGCCCAACCGCCGTGCTAAACGGTGGTTCGAGGCTATTTGTGCAAATGTTCAATCCGACTATTTATTTTTGTAATATCGAAGAAAAAATATAAAAAAATTCTCGGAGCGGCGAGTCGAAGAAGCTTGCGCAATGGGCCGCACCGGATAGCCCAGCAAAACTGAGCAAACAGCCGCGGGCGCCGACGACGCCGACGACGCAGCCTGCCGCTCCGGGGCCTTCGAGTCAAAAGACCGCACCTACCCTCGCCGCCGCCTCGTGCTCCCATTCCCAACGGTTGTCAAGGCCTCACCCACCTCTGACTCCACGTGTTTGGATCTTACATGCGTGAATTATCGCTTCCAGCATTTGATAATTGATGGTAGAGTTCCGGTATGATTAATCTGATCGAAATTTACCGGTAAGCCATATGTATTGGTTCACGTGGTGAACAGGAAATTGATTTGCTTCCGACCAATAGCAGCGTCTGTTGAGACTTGAGAAAAGGTATGAACCCAAAGTTATTTTGGCTCGATCCAATGGCCATAATTTTTCAGCAAATATGCAAGAGAGTTGTGTGTTGTTTGAATTAGAAGAAATAAATGCTTGTTTTTTAAAAAAAAAGTGCCTCTACACTTTTGAAAAACTGTACACAGCCGACAACACGGGTCTATCGAGAGCATACGTACACGATTGACGATTCCATTTTTACAAAAGATGATTATACGGCAAGTTAAAAACAACCAAGAACAGGCAGCAGGAGCAGCAAAACTTGCACTCTGCGCCACCGCCCAGCCCAATCCGGCCACTTCCATGCTTGGCCTTCGTCGAGGATTGCTTCCGAGTGGTCGTAGAAGAAGTGTCGTTGAGGACCTAGCTGTTACGCTCCTTCCGGATCATCCATCAAGTTAACATGACCACCGAATCCATATCTGGAGCTTGTTGAGGCCTCGGCGCAATTGCAATTTGCAACCACCAGTCTAGTAGTTCCAAATCTGTCCATGGCATGAGATCACTAACATCATCCATCAGAGATCAGAGTGACAACAGCAACTTATGGTACAGACCGCCGCGACGGGCGCCGACGCCGGCCCACCTGCAGACCGCCGGCGCCGGTGCCGGGCCCTTCAGTCAGAGACGCGGGTGCCACTACCACCAACCAGCTACCACCGAACCAACCAAAGTTTCGCAGCTCTTTTTCTCCAAAATCTCCCACCAAACCTCCTCAACTCCGCCGCCGCTCCGCTCCTTCAAACTTCAAAGCCTTGGCAATCTCCGCGCCGCAAACCCTAGCCGCCGCCATGGCTTTCCTCGCTCCCGCCTCCCTCCGCACCCCCATCTACGGAGTCGCCGCCGCCTCCTCCGGACGCCGCGCCGTGGTCCCCGCCGCCGTCAAAGCCACGGCCACCTCCGGGTCCGGGTCCACGTCCACGTCCACCCCATCCCCACACCCCATCCTCTCCTCCCTCCGCATGGCCGCCTCCGCTGCCGTCCTCCTCGCCGCCACCTCCCCGGCCCTCGCGTGCACCCCGTCCGCGCCCCCGCCCCCGCCCACTCCCCTAACGGTCGCCGTCCAGGACGCCTCCAGCACCGACGACACCACCCCGGACGACGCCTCCCACCGGTTCGAGAAGCTCATCGTCGAGACCGCGGCGCTCGTGCGCGCCGGTAGAGCGGAGGCTGCGAGCGCCCTCCTGTCCGCCGCCGAGGGGTGCGAGAGCTACGCGCGCCTCCTCGCGGCGCAGGCGCTGTTCGTGGACGGCAAGGCGGACGAGGCGATCGCCGCCTTGGAGGAGCTCGCGCGGGAGGACCCCGCCGACTACCGCCCTCTGTTCTGCCAGAGCGTGCTGTACCTCGTCCTGGGGAGGGAGGCGGAGTCCAAGTCCATGATGGACCGCTGCCGCGAGGTCGGAGGCGACGTGCTATTGGCGGATCCGGTGATGGTACTCTCGGCGGCCGGTGCGGAAGCAGTTGACGCGGAGTCGAGCGCGGAGAAGGTAGAATCAGAGCCGGTGGCGGAGGTGTGACCTGACTCTGGACTCTGGAGCAGAGGATCCCAAAATAAGAATAAGAAAGCATTTTTTGTCCCTTTTTTCTCGTGAAGGGTAACTATTGATTGGAGCACAATGCTCTGGTGATAAATGCTCTGGTGATATACGAATTGAGGGAAACATGAAACAGCGTTGCTGATTTTTAGGAATCGAGTACTACCTCCGTTCCAGAATATAAGTATTTGTTGACTTTTGCTGATCATGTTTGACCATTCGTCTTATTCAAAAAAATTATAAAAATATTATTTATTTTGTTATGACATGTTTTATCATCATATATATTTTAAGTATATCATAATTGTTTTTATATTTTCACAAATTTTTTGAATAAGACGAATGGTCAAATGTGCACCACGAAAATCGAAGAATGCTTATATTTCGGAACGGAGGGAGTAAAATGTTGTCAGGAAACAATGCTGATTTTACTTTTGTCAGTCTGTCTTCAGTTTCGTCAGTTGCGTAGAAGCAGAAAGCAGAGCACGTCTGCAACAAGACCACCGGTTTGACGAGTACGGATACCGTCAGTGGCGCATCCAACGGTTGTCATCAATTAGCTAGGCGATAGCTCTGTTTTCAGACATTAAACAGTTATGACCACGCCGTTGTAGCGTTGGTCCGAGTTCTTGTGAGAGATTTTCAGACATTAAACAGTTACGATTTCAGTTGCCTTGAGGTATGTGTACAGTGGCGGAGGACAATCATCGCAATTGGCAAGGCGTGGCAACTGCCAGGCCTTTTTATTCCACGTACGGCATGCCATCTGTCTTAATTCGCCCTGTTTAGTTCCAAAAGTTTCACTAAAATTTCTCACTTAGAGAATCGTGTCAGTTCATTTCTTCTCTCTGCGTATGCAGTCCAATGCAAACAAAATTACCCCTTTTCACCCAACAGGGCCTTAGGCTACTCCAGTTCAGTTATATTGGATGAGCATTGAACACTGATCATTTGCATAGAGGAAGGTAAGAAGGAGGAATAGCGGAGGTGGCAAATGGCATGCACGGTCAAACATCCGCATAACAATGTTACCAGAGAGCAGAGGCAACCGAAATCAAAACAATTTTTAAAACAGCATCAATCAAATCCATAAGCAGAGGGGAACGGAGCTGCATTTTCGTAGACCCAAGTGCTGGATGCTTCTTGAATCGCGATAGAGTTCTAAATTTGTGAAGAACAGAACAGAGATCTAACTTGGCCATGATGGTAATCGGCAGCTGCAACAAGTTGAGCTTACGTTTTACAAGAAAGGTTAAGCTTACGAGTAAGGAATTCGTTCAAGAGAAGATGCAGAATTAGCAACTCAAATGGAGATCCGTTGAAACTGGGTTTAGTACAAACACGACACTAATCCACAAAACGCGAGGCTTTGCGGCATCTTACAAACACGGCAAACACTGTCATACCAGATTTTTGAAGTCAAAATACTCGGACGCTACGTAACATTTTGGACGCTAAATGAAGAACAACAGACTTCACACGAGTACGGAGTACACGACCCAAGCGACACCAGACGACACCAGAGCAGGAGCGGCGACCAGGCTTCCCAGCTCTAGCCGGTGATCTGGACGGGCTTGACGTCGGGCTTCTTGACCTCCTCCTTGGGCACGGTGACGGTGAGCACGCCGTTCTCCATGAACGCCTTGATCTGCTCCGTCTTTGCGTTCTCCGGCAGCCTGAACCGGCGCATGAACCTGCCGCTGCTGCGCTCCACCCTGTGCCACTTGTCATTCTTCTCCTCCTGCTCCTTGCTCCGCTCGCCGCTGATCTGCAGAACGTTGCCGTCCTCAATCTCCACCTTCACCTCCTCCTTCTTCAGGCCCGGAACGTTGGCCTTGAACACGTGCGCCTCCGGGGTCGCCTTCCAGTCGATCCGCGCGCCAGCGAAGGCCGCGGTCTCCGAGCTGGTGTTTGCAATTGCAAACGAGGGGAAGAGGCTGCTGCTGCCGAAGCCGAACGGGAAGCCCTGGAAGGGATCCCAGAGGTCGAGCGAGAATGGGTCGAACACGTTGCTGCGGCGGATCAGCGACATTGTTGATCGGTGGATGGTTTTCTTGCTGTCTGAGTAACACGGGAGATTGGGATTGTGGTTATTGCTTCTGCTAAGGCTTCGTGTTTCTTGGTTCTTGACGAGCGTCTGAGTTGACGCGGGGACGGGTATATATATTTATACTAGGCAGGCGACGGCCCTGTGGGCTTCCAGAAATGTGTCGTGCTATATGGCATGGGCTAGAAGCAACTTGATCCTACTAGTACCTACGATGGGCCAAATTTATACAATTATTCGTAATGGATTTTAGCTAGGAAAAAGTCCTTCATACGTCCCTTATCTATTGTCGAAGTCTGATTTTGGTCCCTCATCCGCAAAACCGGGTATCTGAGGTCCCTCAACTATCAAATCTGTTTATTTTTGGTCTCTTGGCTGTTTTCGAAGGTGGTTTTCGCATGATTTGGCCGCAACCACATATATGAGGTCCCTCAACTATCAAATCTATTTATTTTAGGTCCCTCGGCTATTTTAGTGGGTGGTTTTCGCATAATGTGATGATGAGTCCCACATGCCAGGTATATATGATGGTGAGCCCCACGTGTCATGTGGCTTCCTTCTTTCTCTCTCCTCTTGCTCTACCACACGAGCCTGTCGCGCCGTATCGCTCTGCATGCTCCATCACAGGAACCCGCTACAGTTCTGCTCGTCTTTCTCCATCGCACGAGCTCGCCGCCTTTAGAATCGACGACCCTAGAGCTCCGTCGTTCTGGATAGGGATGGGGAGATAGAGAGAAAGAAGTGTTAGGGAGAGCGAAGGAAGAATGAGAAAGGGGAGAAGATAGCCACGTGACATGGGTCCCACCTCCACATGTACCTGGCATGTTGACCCAGCGCCACGTCATGCGAATATCACCTTCCAAAACAGTCAAGGAAAAAAAATAAATAAATTTGATAGTTGAGGGACCAAAAACAAATATATTTGATAGTTGAGGGACTTTATATAGCCAGTTCCGGCAAAATCACCCTCCAAAATAGCCGAGAGACAAAAAATAACCGGATTTGATAGTTGAGAGACCCCAAATATCCTGTTTTGCAGATGAAGGATGAAATTTAGACTTCTGTAATAGACGAGGGATGTCAAAAGGATTTTTTCCTTTTAGCTATCTGGAACATTCATTCATTCGACGACTCCCTGTGTTCGTTCGATGATCCTGGCCCAGGCCAAGTCCAGTAGCAACCAGGCCTTTCGCGCCCCAGCTAGAACTATCCAGAAGCCCACTGCTGCCTTAACGCTCGTCGGACCGCTATAAATTCATCTCGCCCTGACCCGGCAAGCAAATACCGAAGCACCGATCAGAAGCCCTCTTTCAGAGCTCAGCAGTTCGCTTGCAAACCCCTCAATTCAACCATCAACAACAACTCCAATCACAAACACTCACCATCCAACCATGAGAGTGTTCGGCTGGTAGAATGAATAGTGCTCGGTTGGTAGAATGAATAGTATTATGTGAGAGGAGGTAAGTCAAAATAAGTCAGCAGAGCACTGTTCATTGGATCCGCCGCAGCAACGTGTTCGACCCATTCTCCCTCGACCTCTGGGACCCCATCCAGGGCTTCTCGTTCGGCTCCGGCGGCGGCGGCCTCTTCCCGCGCATCCCCTCCGACTCCGAGACCGCGGCGTTCGCCGGCGCGCGCATCGACTGGAAGGAGACTCCCGAGGCTCACGTGTTTACGGTCGATGTCCCGAGGCTGAAGAAGGAGGAGGTGAAGGTCGAGGTTGAGGACGGCAACGTGCTCCAGATCAGTGGCGAGTGGAGCAAGGAGCAGGAGGACAAGAACGACAAGTGGCACAGGGTGGAGCGCAGCAGCGGCAGGTTCATGCGCCGGTTCAGGCTGCCGGAGAACGCAAAGACGGAGCACCGTGCCCAAGGAGGAGGTCAAGAAGCCCGAGGTCAAGCTCGTCCAGATCACCGGCTAGTGTCCTGTTTATCTGGCTTATCAGCCACCAGCCAGCAGTACTTTTCTCTCAGAACAAATCAGTCAGCAGTACCTGTTCTGGAAACGAATGCATGGTGATGCGTGTGGACGTCTGGTGGTTTCAGTTTACAACGTGTGGTTCTACTCCTCCTGGGCGTCTCGGTCGAGAGGTTAAGTATGTGTGTTTGTACTTTACTAGTGTCTTAACTTAATAATAAACTAGAGTGATACAGACTGTCGTTTTTGTAAAACATGTGAGGTTTCAGAGATCAACTGTAAGAGCAACTCTAAGAGCCTAGCTAAATTATGCTCTCTATATTGCTATTTAGCTAGTCATTTAAACAAGATCCTCTCTTCAAATTGTGATCAATTCCAACAGTCTAGCCAAATCAGGTTCCCTGCTATGTACAGTTCCGAGTGGACCCCACATGTCATTCTCATCCACATTTCTTCCTCCTCCCGTCTTCGATTCCTCCTCTTCGTTGATCCCGTCGCCGGTTCCTCCTCGTGCCCGGCGCGGCGCGGCGCCGCCCGCCCCTGCCCCCAAGCTGCAAGCCCCAGCCGCTGCTCCCGTCGCGCGCCCCTGCCCCAGCTCCCGATGCCGCCGGCCCGCTCCTGCCCCTGCTCTCGGTGGCGTCCGCGGCTTGGCCGCCGGCGAGGTGGGGAACGGCCGGTGCTGCTGCTGATGATGATGGCCGCTGCCGCGGTGCTCGTCTGTCGAGTCCCTGCTGCCAGCGGAGAACGAGCAGCACCACCGCAACCTCCAGCGCCGCCTCGACCACTCGCCGCCGATTTCACCCCGCCGCCTGCGACGCCTGCTTGCTGCTCACGACGGCGGCCTCTTGCTCGCGCGGGAAGAAGAGGGGAGGGTGTGGGAGGGCCAGCGCTGCTTCCTGCTCGCGCGGGAAGAGGAGGGGGCGACGGGATTCGCGAGAGGGAGGGTGGGCGGAGGTTTGGCGAGCAGAGCCTGCTCGTCATTTTTAGCCAGCGAGGAGGCGGAGCTCTCCGGCCGGCACCGCGCCGGTGCGAGTCCGCGCCTCCGCGCCCTCACGGCGCAGCGGCCGGCCGGCGTGCCGCCGCTGCCGGCGGTCCGGAGGTTGAAGAAGAGCAAAAAAAATGTTGGAAAAAAATGTTGCAATATTTTTTAAAATGTTGACAAAAACATGTTCAAAATGTTGAAACATCGGAGAGGGCTAAAAAATGTTGTCCAACATTTTCAAAAAATGTTGGAACATTTTTTGAAATGTTGACGAAAACATGTTGAAAAAATCAACATTTCTGAAAAATGTTGGAACATTTCTTAAAAATGTTGGAGGTGGGCTGGTGGGAAAGGAAGTGGGCTGGTGGAAAAGAAATAAGTAGGAGTTTTAGATAGGCTTTAGTGAGTTGGAAGTTTCAACCTTTATCTACCTTCCACAAGCTATATAGGAGCCTAAGTTCCCTTGCCTGCCCGCGAGGGAGAGCCCGGATCCTCGCAGCTTCTCCTCCACGATGCCGTCGATCCTCTGCGCCATCTCCGGCTTCATGTGCGCCTTCCAGTCCCCGACCTCCCCTTTACGGAAGAAGGCCGAGTTCTTGAACGACCAACCGGCCGTCCCGTGCACTCCGCCCCGGTTGGCCTCGACGCTCTTCATCCTGTTCATGCTGCAGAGCGCAACGGCAGCTTCAGGGACGCCTCGGGCCACCTCCTCGCCTGTGAACGGGCAGCCGAGGAACTCGGCCAGCCTCATCACGCTCCCCACGGTGTCCTCCTTGAGGTGCTCGTACTAGAGGAACATCACCTCCCCTGGCTGCGCCACGCTCCCCTTCCAGTACGACTCGGCGCCGAACGATCTGCTGTCCCAAGGCGTATCTACCCATGTTGACGGGTACCATCAGATCGGGTTAGAAGATTCGTGCTGGTGGCGGCTACGCAGTCACCCGCCTTTCTAACGATTGTTTGTTGGGGTTAATCGGGAGTACGTAGGCACATAAGTCTGAACCCGTTTCACACTTGTGGGAGACTTCCTTTATTGGTTCTGTACTGGATACAGGAGAGGTCGGTTTGGTGTGAGGTTGGAGTAGACTCGAACCTTCTCCGCGCGTCTGTAGGTTTCGAAATGCTAGGGTTTGCGGATCGATTCGCAGAGCGTGCGGCGGCGATGCGGCTTTTCTTGTGCAGTAGGGTGGCGGCGGTCGGCGCAGCCGGTGTGCTCCCAATCTGAGTGAAGAGTCGCCACCGTTTCGGTGGGCGGGCGAAGGTCGACAGAATCGACGGGGTGTGCTGACTGCTGAGGCGAGAGAGCTGCGTGTCGGAACAATGGCAGAGTACCAGAGTAGGGTGAAGCGAAGCGGCCGGCGTCGACGGCTCAATGGGTCCGGCGACCTCGAGGTGAGATTTTCGGATCCATACTAAGCTTCTAAGAGTGCCGCCGTCTGGGATAAGTTATGTGACTTGCGATTCAAGAACTTGATTGATGGATTATGTGTTGTATGTGGCATCGTGATCTCGACAAATGGTTGGGGTGATCCTGTCTAATGTATTGTTTTGTGCAGGTATGCCCAAATACCTGTCGGAATGGTGCTGGTAACTCGGCCAGTCAGAAGCGGAAGCCAAATAAGTTTTGTGCTGAGAAGAAGGCTCTTGTCAGTGAAACTGGGTTTGGTGGTCTTCTTCATTTCCCTCCTCTTGGTCAAATGAATAGGAAATTTGCGTTGTGGATAATAAGCAGGGTTGATCCCGGGACGCAGACTATAGTTGTGGATGGTTCACGTAAAATGAAATTCAACAAGATATGGCTCGGGTGTTTGGTATACCTTGTGATGGGAAGAAGGTGTCTCAGGTAACTGTGAATCAAGTTGAGGTTATCGGCAAAGTAATGGATGGTTACCTTGGGAAGGAGATGAAAGACCATAGAAGTATCAAGGCCGCGCAGGAAGTCATTGAGCGTGAGCGTGATGGCGGGATGACCATAGATGAGGAGAAGGCGTTCAAGGTGGCTTTTGTTATATATGTCGTGTCTACTCTGTTGGCACCAGGCTCTAAGTACGATCAGACATCGTTTGATTATTGGGATGCATTGGTTGATCCAGATGCGATCAAGTTGTATGACTGGTCTGATTATGTGATACGCCGACTGATCGATGGTGTGGTGAAAGTTAAGTCTGATCTAGGGGGAACAACAAGGTAGCTAGCATAACTGGATGCAGTTTGTTCTTGTAGGTAACAAACCCTGTACTTTTTCATATTCAATGACAAAATTTGTGCCTGATTTTGCTTCGTAGTTATTTGTATGCACTCGTCAGTATGGTACTCAAAAGTTTATCTCAACATTCTTTGTGTGTTTTGTTTACGATTATTTTTTCTAAATATTGAAGTACATTGCTGCATTTGTAGGTTCTTTATTTGGACAGTATTGATACCAGTGTATTGAATATGAATCATAACTCATATCCTCGAGTGCGGCATTTTGACCAGTCTACAATGAGGTCGATGATTCTAACTGATACTGTTTTTGAGATTGATGACTTCACAGACGGAGCTTTTGGAAATAGCAAGGTGTGTGCCACAGTGGTTATATGTGTTGTTGCACGTCGTACTGAACATAATGTTTTACATACACATTGAGTATTGATATTACTTTTTTAAATAACAAAAAAAACTGACGGTTTGTTTGTGTTGGAACAATTTCGACCTGTTGGTGAAGTGTGTTACTCATGGGCAACACAGGCACAGCGCCACGTTGATAGTCAGATGAGTCAGACACATCGTCTGATGTGGGATTCAGCCAGTTCATACTGTCAGCAATTATCAGTTCCATGTGAGGTAAGAAACAATTTATATTTGAATGTCTGTTAGCTACTACTAGTTGTTCATGGTGCGATGTTCGTATTTTGATGGCCCAAAGTTTTTCGCATTCTTTTACCTTGGTTTGAAATTAGCATTCATCCATTCTGATCTGATGTGGTAAGTTCAGTTTTCGAGCACGTTTCTGACACATATAATGTATTTTTGCTTTGTGAATAGGCTACTGGGCCTCTATTCTTCGCATTGATGGACAGCTACAATCATCAGAAACATAGCCTTACATATTCAATTTTAAAGGCAGTGTCATTGCGTCACTTTTCAATCAGGGATTCAGATACTATGCTGGTGAGCTATTTTCCTTGGTGTTTGTGAAATTGCATTTTTTTTGGTGTTCATGGCGTGAGATCAAAAAATAAGAGTAAAGAAAGGAGCTATATTGCTTTGTGAACTTGCTATGACTGATACAATACGAGTTGTTGTACATTTGTTTCAAAAAGACTTGCAATACTGAACCTGATGTCACAGTGGGTGTCTGCCACTTTTTGTTTTACAGGTTCTAAAGACTTGGCTAGATGTATTTATGATGTTTGTTGCCATGAGTGCACATCTATTGGCGATCAGTTGAAGTTGTTGCCCAAAGATCATGTTGCATCCCCTTTGTGTTCTTGTGGGTATGAAAGTGTGACACTATTCTGCTTCCCTTTGCGTGAGGCTGGTAATTCGACAGTGGTTCTACTAGGGCATCTTCATGACGCAATCCGGCTTCTGGATCAGCTTCCAGGCCTTCATTCACCACCGCCTCTATGTCCTCTGGTTGTTGGGTCCTTGGCCTGGAGGCCGCATCCACCGCTGCCTTGACTACATTGCTCCAAAGCAAGCGCAAAGATTGCGCGGCATCGGTTTCAGCAGCTACCATATTCTTAGCGGATTGGACTTGGGGTTCTTGGAGAGTATTTTCTTGTTCTGTTGGTAGGTTCTGATTACCCCCAGCAGAACTACTCCCTGCAGCTCCCCACTTCACGTCCGTGGATTTTCTGCATCAACAAGTCGATCAACATTTCAAAAATATCAAGAAACAAGAAGTACTCGAGTACTCGGGTACTTATAGAGCAGCACGAGGAACCACAATTCTTGGTCCCAGCAGATCAAAGAACGTGGGTGCTGCCGTCACCACTGGGACACTTTCAACTGGTGGTACGCTTCCTGGAACTGCAGCTTCTTGTTGTTCCGGCATTACCGACACTGTAGGTGATGTTTGAACCGTCTCGGGTTCAGTTGACCTTGCGGAGCTGCTCGCGAGTACTTGAGTGGTACTCTCGATAATCTGCATAGTCAAAATTACAAGTCAACATACAAGATTTTAAGTATTCAACAAAATATTGACTACTTGATTTTCTACAACTAACCTTAATGGTTGGCAAAGCTGTGATCTTCTTCACAGCACGCTTTCCAACGGTGGTTCTTTTCTTCCGCGGTGGCTGCGTCACATCATCAGCAAGAGATGAAGTTGGCCTCTTCAACGCTCCTGCGATACCACCTGGGATGGGTACTCCAGAGTACCCGTATCGTGCCTTTACTTCAAAGCGATGTGACAGCGTCAGCTCGTCATCATCGCTTGAAGAGGCATCCTCCACCAGCACTTCATTTTCCCCTTGAGCAGGACGACTACTCTCGGGGGCTTGAGCCTTAACTTGTGATGGCTCTGCTTATGGCACCTGCTCCGGTTCACGGGGACGAGGAGGTGGGATGGAGACAAACTTCAGAACATCCTCCTGCAAAGACAAGGCAAATCAGTTAGTCTACGACTACTTTCAAACAAGTACTCGGGGGCTAGTTTGCGGCTACTTACCAACCGCGGAGGATTATCGGTGCCGAACTCTTGGACAGTTGCCAGTTTCCCGTCAAGGTTCTTGAAGATCTTCTGCAGCCTCTCAATCACGAGATCGTCGCTGATCTCCTCTGCAGACATCCTCGAGCCATCATCAAGACCCGTGTACTCGTACTCAAGATGCTCCCTCTGCATCAAGGGTTGTACACGGCGCTTCATGAAGCTGAAGGCTACCCTCTCAGCTGTCAAGCCTTGTGCCTTCTTCTTGGCAATCTTCGCCAGCAGTTCTGGGATCTGGATGCACTCTTGCATCGATAGTTCGTCCTTCCAGATCTTCTCGTACACTGGTGCGTACATACTAGGCTTGGGCAGCTGAGGCGGGGCGTTATCAATGTAGAACCACCTGGTTTTTCAGTCCTGGTTGGAGTCTATCAAGTCATACTTGAAGTACAGCTCCTGCTCTTTCTGACACATCTGAAGACCGGCTCCACCGACTACTACTGGGAAGTTAGCGCTGGGCTGCGGCTTCAACCGGAAAATTTTCCTGAACAAAGTCCAATGCGGGCGGATTCCAAGAAACGCTTCGCAGAAGTGCACGTACACTGCGATCTGGAAGATACTGTTCGGATTCAAGTGCACGTGCTCCAGCTTGAAGAAGTTGAGGAACCCTCTGAAGAAATCCGAAGCCGGCAGAGTCAACCCACGCTCGACGAAGTGGGCGAACATCGGGATTTCATCTGGATTCTTCTCCATGGGTCACGCATCCCCAGCGGTGGAGTTCTAACCAGCAACTGCCTTCTCGCGCAGCAAGCCGGCAACCTCAAGGGCCTTGATGTCCTCCTCCTTCATCTTGTACTTCTTCCAAGAGGTGGCCTGGCTCGGTGGCTTCTCAATAACCACCGTCTTGTATTTCGGTTTCGGCAACTGATTTTTTACGCGGCCGGATCTTTTCTTCTCCATCTGTCCCTTGGATGGCGCACTCTTCATCCTTTCAGTCATGAGTGTCTTCCTTCGCATTTCCTCGGGGCCTACGAGGGGGTGGAGGTGGCGGCACTTGGCGGCGTAGGCGCTCAAACTCTGTGGTGGCTACGGTGGCAAAGGCTTTTTTCTGGATCTAAGGGCGAATGAAAGCAGTGGAAACCCTAGGGGATACCCCCTCTGGTATTTATAACCTAAAACCCTAACGGTTCGACCTGGTGACCCTTCGTATTCAACAGATTGGATTCACACTGGGCAAATATTTTTGGCTAAATCAGTGGGCTTTTTACAAATTCCAAGACCTGCTCGGCTCCATCTCGGGGGCTCGACTACTCGATGGGATTGAATTTCACTCAGCTACAACACACTGAACTCAGGCCACTTTCTATAGTCAGATTGGATCCTTCAATTCGAGAAGTACTCGACTCAAGGCTCGGGGGCTCCGTGCCACGTGTCCTTCGGTTTTCTCTGGAATTTGCGGGATTAATTGGCGAAGACTTCAGATTGACCCTCAGCTTGAATTTATAATTCGAACTAAGACTCGGGGGCTACATCCATATGAGATGCGATTTTAGTAATCACATTCTCATATGATTTCTTCGGGATTTCTACGGATTTTTCGGAGTAAGATCAAGTGCTAGAAGATTGACCCTCAGCTTGAATCCTGGATTCGACCTAAGGCTCGGGGGCTACATTCCATATGGAATGCGATTTTAGTAATCGCATTTCCATATGGATCTTTGATGCAAATATTTCAAGAACGAAGCAGGTATTATTGAAGACCTTCAAGAGAAGTACTCGGAGACGCTTGGGAACAACTCGTGAAGACTTCAAAACTACTCGTGGAGTTAGCTGGAGTATCTTTCAGCCTCGTGATGATTCAAGTATTATTGAAGATCGAAGCTTGCAGAACTCGGGGACGCTTGGGAACTACTCGCAGAGACCTTCAAGACTACTTGAACACGTCGCACTCGACTACAAAGTACTCGGGGGCTTGTCGACCGGGCATCCCTGGGCCCACCACACATGTGGGCTATACCCGGGAGATAAGGCCTGCACACCTGGACTACTCGACTAGTGGGCCACGGTGCAAGATTACCGTGGGCCACAAGGCAAGACAAGACGGACAAGGACTTGCACTAAGATTAGGATAGCTTCTCATTTCCTGTTATAGGTTACTCCTAGTCCTACTCGACTAGTACTCTTGTACCAATCCGACTTGTAACCCTGCCTCCCGTGGCATACAAGGCGAGACAGGGACCCCTCTCAAGAACATACGCAATCAATACAGAGCCACGCAACATACATGACGTAGGGTATTACGCACATTACGGTCCGAACCTATCTAATTATGTGTCCCGTGTCTCACCATCGTGTTCCTGATCTCGGCGAGCCCCACCGCACAATCTACTACTTCGGGTACCCCGTGGTCGGCTCGGTGTCTAAAACACTGACAATAATAAATAGTGATAAAATAGTATGAACAACATTTTAAAAGATAAAACATTGTTATGAATTCGTGACCGCAAGAATCACCTGAATTGGAGGTATGGACAAATAATAATAATCATTTCAAGATCTAAGGACTAAATTGTAAATAAAAAAATTAAAATCACCTATCAAAACAACCCGATGACCAAATTTGAACGGTTTGATAGTTGGATGGTCAAAGATATCCGGTTTTGAAATTAGATCGCCAAAATCAAACTCAGTCGATAGTTCGATGGTAAAAATTAGACTTTTTCCAAGATCTAAAGATATCTGATTTTGCGGTTCGATGGTCGAAACCGAACTGACACGATTGTTGAATGGTCAAAAATAGATTTTTTCTCCCTTTATTCATTGTACGGGTTTCATCTCAAGTTGGTGAGATCACAAGCACAATATGTCTGGTTTTGAAGAGACCAGTTTCCGACAGCCGAAACCAAATGTGTTGCATGAAGATGTCTTGACCACAAGCAAAAAGGTAGAGACAAACACCATGTACAGGTTCACTTTTACTCGTCCGAGGATACACTATCCACATACTTGGACAAACTTGATCTATAACCATTTATCTGGACAGTACTGTAAACAGTAAGCCCGAAGTACGCAGCGCCGATCCAGAAAAAACAGCCATCGACAAAGTGCATGAACTTCTTAACGCCACGCCTGCAGTGGAGTAATGTGAACGAAGGATTAGGGCATTCAGAGTTCGGAAAGAATATGTTTGGTGAAACTGAAAGCACCACTACACCTTGAGCAATAACATTCTCCGTCTGCTGCAATAGGCTTTTCGTTCCCTGGGGCACTGGGATCTTTCTTGGATGGATTCGTCTAGAGTTAGATACAGTAATTCAGATTCTTTAATCTCAGTGGAACATTTGTGGGACTTATATTGACAAGATCATCATGCTCGACTAAGCATTTCAACTGAACAACATATAAAAGAGGCAGCTCGATTTTTTTTCCTTTTCTTTTCGAGGAAAAAATTGTAATTAAACACCTTATATAATGTTGCTTATTAGAAAGGGTTAAACTAATAACGAAGGCATCTTCCCAATTGCTTAAAGAAAGCGTGCAAAATAATATGCCAACCTTTCGTAAAAGGAAACCGTTATTATTTAGAATTTTGATTCTGAATTGATCCGATTTAATACCTATATTTATAACTAATTCATATGAGTAAACAAACTTGGGCATGCTATTTCAAATAAATATAGTCAGAATATATTAAAAAAACAACATTGCATGGAAGAAAAGATTTGTTCTAACAACATGTGACAACTGTATGCATATGTTCCTCCTACCCGATACTTCCTAGCCTCGTCCGCTCAAATAATTGTATAAATTAAGCAATCAATTATTTAGGAAATATTTAGAATGAGTGGAATACTATACCCTGGTATTTTCAGGGGGAGGGCCTGAGCTGAAGTTCCTTCTTCCAAAAGCAGAATCAGAACCTGCCTGGACCTGAATGGACAAATAACGTGCTAAAAAAATCAGGATAACTGGTTCCTCTGTTAAGGAGGCTAATCCTCACAAGGGCTCTACAAAAGCAAGGACTACTCCGCGTGTTAACAACAAGACCGGTAAGGACTCCGTGTCCTACTAGGTTTTGATTGTATTTATTGTTTAGTACTGTATATTAATAACATGTTTCCTTTTAAGACTAGAGGTGTGTTTAGAGCCCAAACATTTGGGTAAAGTTTGGCAATTCTGGTCAAAATTAGTGCAAAATACACTGTAACGTCAGATGAATAGTGAGAGATGATGTGATGAGATGTGATAGATGATGAGATATTTTTTGAAAAAATTTGAGCTTCTAAACACACTCTAAACTGCTTCTCAAACTAGAGTCGAATTTGACACTTCTCCACGCCAACCAACATCGAAGTCAGAGGAAAAACAGGTCCACGCCTTGGTGACTTTGGCGCGGACGACCTAGCCAAAGTGGCGGCTTCACGCTGGTGGCCGACAGCAGTCATCTTTCCTATAGCGCGGAAACGGAGACCGAAGCCGCCACGCCAAAGAAAGCACGCAGCAAGAGCACATAACTGGTAGGCAAAGCCATCAGAGTTTCAGCCCGCCATTCAGAGAGCAATAGCAGCTAGAGAGCAACACACAAGAACAGGAACAACTCACAAACAGGAAGAGCAACGCAGAAAAACAGGGTATTCAACTGCTTATTTCATTTCCTTTTCCTAGCTGGCGAGAGGTCACAGTCCAAATCTTAGCACAACTTGAACAGGTTCCGTCATTCCAAGCGAGCTGGCAGGCCACAGTCCAGGAGTGCAACTCATTTCTTCCCGCTTCTCTTCACATCTGGGCTACCAATCGTCCCAGAAGAGAGCTCCTTCAATGCTTTAGCCTTGGGTGCGTCGATTCTCTTCTGCGCATACCCATTGACCACCGGGCCACCATTCTGCAAAGATGGATGATATCAGATTGCTTGTTTATCATGGCCATGTGTTCCAGCAAAAGATCCAATAACATAAAGTATAAAAGGTTTTTAAGCATTTCACCAAATCATCCTTAGTGTTAAGAATAGTAAATAGATCTGAAACAGCAAGCAAACATGAACTGATCTTAGGAGTCTTTGCATAAAGAGTTCAAATTCCCCAAAAGGTTCTCACGGAGGGTAACAAATACAGACACAGTTTCTAGGCAATTTGCCAGATTCACCTTAGCTTTAAGAAGTACTAGTTATGATTATGAATCAACCACCAAGCATGAACTCAAAACCCTCTACCGTCACAGACTACCTACATGTGCAGATTACTAATCAGGCAACCAACCAAACGTGTGCAACGGAATCTGCACAGCAAGTGCGGGTGAGTGCAGGAGCGGCAAGGTGCTACTGCTGCTATCTGATGTGCTTGCCATGCTCAAGTGGAGGTAATTTGGGCTTTTTCCTTTTAGATATCAAAAGGATAAGCAATGAGGGGTATATAAAAAAAGACAAGAACAGACACAGTTTTGACATTTTAGAAAACACACCCGATGCCCACTGTTGAACCTCATCACTTCCGTAGAAGGAAGACACTGCTGCTTTGCTCTTTCTCTGACTTTGTTCTCAAAGCTTCTCGCTTTGTAAGCACTCCACGTGCAGACCACTGTGTAAAACGCAGCGACACCTGCACCCACACCCTTGTACAGAAGGATTGTGCGCTCGCTGTAGGAAACTTTGTCAGTGGCTACTTCAACGACTACTGCATATCAATTTTAAAAATAAGATGCACCTGCGGCTCATGCGATCCCACGTCCTCAGACTGGTCGAACCGTGCTACGGCAAACGAGACGGAACTGCACATATGGTGTTCGGAGGTCTGCACCGCAGACCTGCATATGCCCCCCTCATGCAACAGGTAGCTACAGAAAAGCGGTAAAGCCAGCGTTTTCTCTCTCGACGCTATCTTCTCTCCACACCACCGCATGCTGGGGAGGCAGCTGGATGTGAGGTCCAAAAACCACGGAGTGGCGTGGTAGTCGGAGACAAGACCGGAGATGGTGATTTAGATTTTGGAGATCGGTGTAGAGGGGTATGGGATGCAGGATATTTTAGTTATCGATCTGTATAACTCGATCTGGCAGGTGGGCCATGCCTCTGTCCAGACGTATTTACAGGACGCATCTCGACAAATGTTTTTATTCTCTAGCATAAATTCTTGAAAATCTTCACATAGAGAACCACGCAAAAAGTTAACAATAGAGGCATTGAGTTGCGTGTTTTCCAAATTCTCAAGAGAGACATATGTCCAATCTTTTGGAAGGATACTCGCAACTACAATGCTTTCCGCAGTGGGACCCATAGCCTTAAGAGAATGTAGAACATTTGTTGACCAAGAAGTGTAGTTTGAGCCATCTAGAGTTAGAGGCTTAAACGGTACCTCACATGTAGTCGACATCGTCAAACTCCGAGCGGTTAAGCTCAAAATGGAGCACTCGGCTCTGATACCAATTGAAAGGACCTTGATGTTGCCTAGAGGGTGGGTGAATAGGCGAGTCGACCAAATAAAACTTTTCCCCCGAAAACTTGAGCTCCCTGGCACAAGCGGTCAGACCGCCTTCACAGGGCGGTTAGACCGCCCTGCTGGTTTCTGCTGGGGGGAGGGCGGTTAGACCGCCTCCTGGACGCGGTTAGACCGCCTCCACGCAGAAAGCCAGCAAAGGGTGGCTCAAGCTCCTCTTGACTTCTAGCACGAACCAAACTTGGTGAGTGACCTTGGTAGATGGTCACGAGCAGGGTAATGATCCCTGCACTCAAAGACAAGCACACCTAAGTAGATCGAAGCGGAAGCAAATAAAAATATGCTAGAAAACCACAAGTGAAGCAAATCACAATGGAGACTCAAAGATTTGTTTCCCGAAGTTCACTTCCACCAAGGAAGCTACGTCTCCGTTGAGGAGCTTGTAAGGGATTCGAGTTCTCAACTAACTCTTCCCACAACAAGCCGGGTCTCTTTCAACCACTTTCCTCGATTCCACTAAGGCGATCTTTTCCACAAGAGGCAAGATCACAGCCCTCACAAACTTGCTGCTGCTCACCACAACTTGGGAGCTAGCCGGCGACGTCTAGCCGTCTAGGAGGCAAACCTCCAAGAGTAACAAATGCTTTAAGGTTTGTAGACGCAAATCACAAGTGCTCAAGCTATGAAAGACTCTTCTTAGCTCACAAAGCTCACACAAACTCACTCTCTCAACCCAACTCAAGAAAAGAGCTTGAATCTCACAAATCTCACAAAGAGATGGTTGGAGAGAGGTTCTATGGCTTTGGCTCAGTAAAAACAGCAGGGGAAGCACACCAGCAACCCTAGAAACAGCAGCTCCAACAAGTGGAGCTCGTGGGGTACTTATACCCTACTCAAGGAAAACTAGCCGTTAGAAAAGTGGCCAGGGCGGTTAGACCGCCTGGTCAAGGCGGTTAGACCGCCTGCCTCCGGCCAGTTTGAAAAACTAGCAGTTGGCTGCCCGGGGCGGTCAGACCACCCCCCAGAGGCGGTTAGACCGCTCTGGGCAGAGAGCTCCCAAAACCCTTTTCTCTTCTCACCAACACTTCACCGACACGATGAAGTGGCTAAGGTTGGGTTAAAGGTTTGTTAGATCACTCAGAGACTCTCTCAAGACTATTTCTCACATAGATCAACTAATGAGAACTTTTGATACTTGTCATAAAGCTAATGTTGCATCCCTCTTGATAGTATGGCATTCCTATACTCAAGAACGAAAGTAAATACCTAGTCAACCTCTTGAGCTTATATATCTTTCATCTTGCCATACTTGAACAATCTTCAACTTGAGGGCTTTCAACAATTGCTATCTTCTTGAGCACATCCATACTTGAGCTAGCAACTCAGGATCTTCCACATAGCATAGGAATGTACACTTAGATCCTTAAGTCACTCCATATTGTCAAACATAACATGTAGACGAGTTGCATTACTTCCCTCGGTTAAGGCTTGGATATGATACTTGGAGACCTCATGGATACTAGAACTTCACCTTAGCAAAACACGAAATGGCAGCCTAGCTAGGACCCCAAAGATTGCTTAGTCCCTCACCCTAGTCATCTCGGTTGATCTCTTCATCACTTATCCAACCCACATTGAGTTCAACTTTGCTTCATCCATATTTGATCTTCATTTGAAATACCGCTTCAAATGCTTGTTCTTGATTGACAACGAATATGCAAACTTCCAATCTAGGATCAACAAGTATACACTCATCCTTGTATCCTTTCACAATTATCACATAAAGCTTTGCATTTATTATTTAGTAGAGAACACCACTTCTCTTCTTATGACTCATTGATTTTTAATCAAGCTACCACAATCATTGGAGACTCGGAATTGATCTTTGTAAAATATCCCTAATATTTATCTTCATTTGAATGTTTGACATTTATCATTTCTTATCAAAGGACCACACACTTGCTTGTCTTCATCATGTGAGCCATACAATATTCATCCTCAAATATATAGCAATATTAACTTATGAATAATTAAATAAAAACCTGCTTACATTCTTAAACAAACAAGTTAGATCTTTAATCGCTTTGTCATTCAATTCACCAAAATCCACTTAGGGGCCTAGATGCACTTTCATTGTTCTGTAATTTAAATTTGGACTCTGGACCCGTCTTCGTGTGGGCTTTGTTGCATATTATCGATCCTGTGTTGTAAGTGACTCACCGGGCTTGACCCGGCAGAAATGACAAAATACTTCCCTATTATCACCTATTGGCCACGTGGATCGGCGTAGGGGATAATACGGAATTATTTTGGGTGGTTCTGTCACATCAGCCGGGCTAGCCGCGCTGCCATGGCTGTGGCCACGCACGAGGCACGCGGGGGCTGCGACGGTCCGCGGGGCAGGGGCAGGCAACAGGCGGCTGCAGTAGTGCACACGACAACAGTGGGGACTGGGCCGGCCGCGACGGGCGTACGACAGCGGCACAACTTCTGCACATGAGGGCGGCGGCAGTCAGGAGGTAGGAGGCAGGTTGAGAAAGGTGATAGGGTTTGATGTTTGTTGGGCTGTGTGAGCTGTAACTTAGCTACTATTGGGTTTATAGTTTCAACCCCATGCTACCTTCTGGAAGATATATAGGATTCACGACGGATCATTGAAGTGTTTACACGTGGCGAAAACACATTGGCTGTGGTGGGTGCGTAGCTGAGGTGGCGGAATTTTTTATATATTTTTCACGATTTTTCAAAAATAAATATCAGTTTCAAAAAAATTCAAAACTAGACCACCGTTGCCATTGGAAACAGCGGCAGGAACCTACCGTCGTTGCCAACGGCAGTTGCAGGCCATGACGCCGTTTAAAACGGCGGTTGGCTCAGCTGCCAGGAAAAGCCGACGGGTAGCCTAGCTACGCAGGCCCTAGCATGCAACCGCTGTGGGTGAAAGGACCTTGTGATGCCTAGAGGGGGGGCTGAATAGGATCACTTTAAAAAAATCTGCAAAATCTTGGCAGCGGATCAGGGACCGGATGACCCGGCACTACTGACCGGATGACCCGGGGGGTCCGGGTCACCCTGGCACTTGTGCCGGATCAACCAGTGCGCAGGGGTAAAACACAATAACTTATGAAGAATGTGAATTTGCAGAAAGTATATGAACCAAACTTAGTGTATTTGATGTGGAAACAACCTGCAACAAAGGATATTACAAGCAACAACACAAAAGTGTAGATCGATTCAAAGATAACTTCTAGGGTTAGGGAGAAAATGAAGAACACAAGCAAGCAAAGGAGACAAACTATTTGTTTACCGAAGTTCACCTCCACTAAGAAGGCTACGTCTCCGTTGAGGTTCCCACAAAGGGAGGGCTATCACGAAGAGCCACTTGCCTCACCCAATCCACCACAAAGGTAAATTGGTGCTCACTAAGAAACTCCACAAAGGAGAGGGTAATACAAACGTTCCCGGGTGCTCCACACGGAGAGGGCACTCAACGGGCGACGCCTAACCGTCTAGAAGCAAGCTTCAAGAGTAACAAACGCGAATCGATCAACCAAAGCCACCACAAGTGCTTCTTGAGAGGAAGGAGTGAAGAGCTCTCACAAAGGGGCTAAATCCTACACCTCAAATGTCTCTCACACCCAAACCCTAGGAGAAATCCTTGATTGGAGTGCTTGGGAGGGAGTTGGGAGAGAGGGTTTGAAGCTTTGGAGGTGTTTCAATGGTGGAGAGGTCGGAACCCTAGAGAGGAGGAAGAAGGGGTATTTATACCCACTTCCCCCGAGCTAGCCGTTGGGGGCTTCCTGCGGCCTGGCCGGGTCACCCGGCACGGGTGGCCGGGTCACCCGCCTCCCTCCAGTACCGTCCCGGGTGGCCCGGCCACTCGTGCCGGTTGACCCGGTAAGGCTGGAGGGGGAAGGTTAGCGTAGTCTAAGGCTATAAAGTGTTTTTCTAATGGTTTTTCTAGTGTTTTCACTCTTGAAAAAGATGAGATTAGATCAAGAAGGGCACTTGTAGCGAACTTTGACTAACCGACCGCATCCCTCTTTATAGTACGGTGTTTCCTAAACTCAAATTCAAACCGAAAATTAAAATTAAATCGCCGATTGAGCTTCAACACCATTCATAAGAAAATGAGGGCCTTCCTTTGAGTATTCACATTTATTTAATCTTTTAAGTCTGCACACATCTCATTGAAAGCATTAATCCTCCCAAATTGCATTGTCATTATCACCAAAATAATTAGGAGCCTAGATGCACTTTCAATCTCCCCCTTTTTGGTGATTGATGACAACACAATTTGGTTAAATAAAAGAGGTGTGTATCCAACAATTTAGTGAGAAACTCCCCCTAGATGTGCGCATTATCAAATAAAGAGGCCTCAAATGCCTTTGCACACAAATTGGCAAGAGCTCCCCCTAAATCTTTGCATAAACACATTGTGCACAAGTGTGATAAGAAATATTCCGTGATGCATATGACATATATATCACAACAATAAAGTGAGAAATAACATATCATCAACCAACACATGCATCACACATAACCATTAAGATTCTTACATCACACTAGCATAGATAAAGTCTTACAATTAAGTCTACAAATAAAAGTTTGCACTTGGCACACCATCATCCATCACACCACACATAGTTCATTACATGTCCACTAGTTCTATTACATAAATAACGATAAGAGATAGATAAAGATAGATAGGGGCTTTCATCACCAAATTCACTCCCCCTTTGGCAACAAGCACCAAAAAGGAAGCTACTCCTCGTCGTCCTCGTCATACTCCTCCTCACCTCCATAGTCTTCTTCTTCTTCATCCTCAACCGGGACCCAAGAGCCAAGGTCCTCCCACGGATTTGGAACGGGAGATGGAGGATCAAAAGTTCTCATCTCATGGACCGGAGAATGTGGAAGATTAAGCCGAGCTGCCATATCCTTTTGATTCTTCTCTTGCCTATGAAGCTCTTGAGCCAACCACCGACGATCGGCCTCACGCTCTCTAGCATCTTTGCGGAGCATGTTGAAGCAAGCAAACAAGCCTTTGGCAAGAAAATTGAACTTCCCTCTCTTGCCCCTTGGAGCCCCATGAGAGTGAGAGGCACCCTCCATTGGAAGGGGTTCAAATGGACTCTTTGTTGGTGGAGCTTGAGAGGAGGAAGCACCCGCATCAATAGGTCCAACAAAAGGATAAATCCCCGGATACGGTCCTCTGGCATCAATACCGGTTGAATGCTTGCCAAGACGAAAAGATTGAGCAAGTTTCCCTTTGCTAGTTTTGTATGGCTCATGAACAACATCCGTCTTAAGATCAAGTTTAGTGGCATGCTTAACCATCATAAAAATGTACGGTGCATAGTGACATCCACTAGAGGAAGTGTGTGAGCAAATGATGATCTCATTCCAAAGAAAGTGGCAAACATTGAACTTGGGTTGACCGGGAGCCATTTGATAAAGGAGGTTTCTAGCTCTATGAGATATGTTATCGGAATCACCACCTCTAGGACAAAGTGTGTACCTAAACAATAGGTTGAGCATCTTGTAATAAGGAGTGAGTCCACTAGTATGACCATAGTTGATGTTTCCATAGGCACGATCATACATAAACCTCATCTTAGTCACCTCTAGCTCATCTTCACTATGAAGTCGGAAAAGTTCACTAGAGAATTGATTTGTAGTGGTGGCACCTCTAAGTTTGAAAAGAGAAGCAAATTCACTGACAGAGATTTTGAATCGCTTACCACCAAGAGTGAAGTGCATCTCATTCTCATCTTGATCAACATAAAGTGTGGCATAGAATTGTGCCACCACCTCCTGAGAATAATCCGAGCGTAGCCCCATAAGATATGCTATCCCCATGTACTGACAGCGAGTTTGGACAACCTGTATAACCTCTTCAATAGGGGCAGGAAGGTCAAGCAAGAAAGGCCAATCCACCCACTTCATCTCAGTTGTGATACGTCCCTTGGGTAGGATGGTTGACTCGTACCAATCCGCTTGATGAGCAAGCCAAAACCGATCATCACTGAAGAATGACCTTTGGAGCCTCCTTGGATCCTCCGGCCAAAAGCGAAGTGACCTCATGTCGGTCCCCGCCTTCATGAAATTCACCAAAGGAGGGTCATGCCTTGTGCGCTCCGGAGGGTGAATGGGAATAGCCATCTGCACATAGAGAGACAAGTCCATATTGTCATCATAACAATCTCCAACTTCATCGGCGGTGCTTGCCCTCTTGGTCCTAGCACCGACGGTTGTGGTCCTCTTCTTGAGAATAGGGTTGCCATCATGACCACGACCACGGCCTTGAGCACGAGAAGGAGGAGCTTGAGGCTTGGCTCTCTTTTCATGCACATGAATACCAAACTCCTCCCCGGATGAACGTCGTTCCTCCTCCTCCTCACTTGATTCCGAGCGAATCTCCTTGCCACGGGCGCTCACTTTCTCTCGACCCATCTATAGATAGATAATGTATGCAAGGAATTAAGATATGTATCAAGAATCAGCTCAAAACTTAGGTCATTGGGGCACCCCGACCCTAGCCGGGTCAACCGGCACGGGTGGCCGGGTCAACCGGCGGGTCGGGGATGAACCCTAGAACCTAAGAATCGAGGGTACGAAGGGTATGATTGCGGGAACGTAACAAGATTGTAGAGTGTTGTTCTAGAGCATAGATTGAAGCTTTTGACCAAAGGAAATCAACTAGAACGAACTACATTGAGAGATCGGAAAATCCGGAGTTTGAATCGAATTTACCGTTGGATTCTCGCGAAGTTTTCGGAACACCCGAAGAGGAAGGAGCTCTAGGAGAAGAGGAGAATCCAATCCCCCAAACCGCGGAGAAACCCCACGGACAAGCTTGGAGATCGCCTTGGGAACTATGAGGGGCGGCTGCGGCGGTTCGGTGTTGAGGAAATGATTTTAGGGTTTGTGAACCCGCCGGCCGCGAGCCTTAAATAGCCCCTGCGCGGGGCCCGGGCGACCCGGCACGGGTGGCCGGGCGACCCGGCGGCCTCCAGAGGCGCCCCGGGCGACCCGACACGGGTGGCCGGGCGACCCGGCACTCCGCAGAGCCGCGCCGGGTCAACCGGGCAGTGATGCCGGTTGACCCGCCTCCCCCAGAAAATGTCCTATAAGATTTGATTTGGAATAGGACTTTTCAAAAAAAAAGAAATATATATATAGGAGGATTAAGGATAGATGAACTCCCAAGAACCTTTCAAGATGATAGATAGAAGAAGATATTTAGATATGAGATCTTTCAAGATTTGAGATGAATAATAGAATTTATATAGTGGACACATAATAAACTCTTGGCAACAAGTGACTAGCCACAATCAACATACATAACAATAGTCACTCTAGCCAAGTATTGATCCAAAGATCTCAAAATCCAAGCTTTTGAAAAACTCACACAAATAAAGAAAAAATAAAAACATTTTCAACCTAACTAGGTATCAATCAAGTATGTGCAATAAGTCAAGCCAAGTTACGGGAATCCAAGATATTTAGCTCACTTCTCAAAGCACAAAACCTTTGCTCATCTAGAGGCTTAGTGAAGATATCGGCAAGTTGCCTCTCGGTGCTCACATGACGTAGAGCAATATCCCCCTTTGCCTAATGATCCCTTAAGAAATGATGTCGAATATCTATGTGCTTTGTTCTAGAGTGTTGAACCGGATTGTTTGCTAGCTTGATGGCACTCTCATTGTCACACAAGAGTGGAATCTTACTAAACTCACAACCGTAATCACTCAACATTTGCTTCATCCACAAAAGTTGTGCACAACAAGCACCGGCCGCCACATATTCGGCTTCGGCCGTGGATAAAGCAACCGAATTTTGCTTCTTTGAGCTCCACGACACCAAAGACCTACCAAGAAATTGGCAAGTCCCGGTAGTACTCTTTCGATCTACTTTGCAACCGGCATAATCCGAATCGGAGTAGCCAAGTAAATCAAAAGTGGAGCCCTTGGGATACCATAAGCCTAGGTTAGGAGTGTGTACCAAATATCTAAAGATTCTCTTAACGGCCATTAGATGACACTCCTTAGGATTGGTTTGAAATCTTGCACACATGCACACACTAAGCATTATGTCGGGCCTAGATGCACAAAGGTAAAGGAGGGAGCCAATCATGGAGCGAAATACCTTTTGGTCGACCGATTTCCCTTCTTCATTGAGATCAAGATGTCCATTGAGTGCCATGGGAGTCTTGATGGGCTTGGAATCGGCCATATCAAACTTCTTGAGCATATCCTTCACATACTTGGTTTGACATAGAAAAGTCCCTTCCTTCAATTGCTTGATTTGAAACCCAAGGAAGAACTTCAATTCACCCATCATAGACATCTCGAATCTCTTGGTCATGATCCTACTAAACTCTTCACAAAACTTATCATTAGTAGACCCAAAGATAATGTCATCAACATAAATTTGGCATACAAAGATATCATTTCCATTTCTTTGAATGAAGAGAGTAGAATCGGCTTTGCCTATCTCAAAGCCGTTCTTGAGAAGAAAATCCTTAAGGCATTCATACCATGCTCTAGGAGCTTGCTTAAGCCCATAGAGCGCCTTATGGAGCTTGTACACATGGTTTGGAAATTTTGAATCTTCAAAGCCCGATGGTTGCTCAACATAAACTTCTTCTTGGAGAGGTCCATTCAAGAATGCACTCTTCACATCCATTTGATGAAGCTTGAAATCATGATGAGTAGCATAGGCCAAAAGGATACGAATTGACTCAAGCCTTGCTACCGGAGCATAAGTCTTTCCAAAGTCCAAGCCTTCAACTTGAGTGTAGCCTTTGCCAACGAGCCTTGCCTTGTTCTTTGTGACGACACCAAATTCATCTTGCTTGTTCCTAAAAACCCATTTGGTGCTGATCACATTTTGCTTGGGTCTTGGTACCAACTCCCAAATTCATTTCTCTTGAAGTTGTTTAACTCTTCCTCCATGGTAATAATCCAATCCGGGTCCTCAAGAGCTTGTTCCACACTAAGAGGTTCTAAAGAGGAGACAAATGAGTAAAATGCACAAAAATTTGACAATCTTGAGCGAGTTGTTACCCCTCTTTGAATACTCCCAAGTATGTTATCTACGGGATGATCTCGTTGAACCATTTGATGTACTCTTGGGTGTGGTGCTTGAGATTGACGTTGAATTGGTCCATCATCATCATCTTCAAATTGTGGAGCTTCTTCTTGAGCTTCACCACCTTGTTCTCCCCCTTGATCAAAGCCCCGTCCATGATCGTCACCATGAACTTGACTTTCTTCTTGATGAACTTGAGAACTTGGTGGTTCCACTCTTGTTGATGATGGTGGACCTTGATTTTTTGTGTCAACCTGAGCTTGTACTTGAACCTCACGAGGCATCACTTCACCGGTCCCCATTCTAAAGATTGATACGCTTGGGGGCTCTTCATCATCTACAAGGTTTTCACTAACTTGCTCTCGTTGAGAGCCGTTGGATTCATCAAATTTCACGTCTACCGTGGTCTCAACACAACCGGTGGTTTTGTTGAAAACACGATAGGCATGCTCGTTAGTTCCATAACCAAGAAAAAAACCTTCATCAACCTTGGATGCAAACTTTGAGGCTTTGGGTTTCTTGTTAAGTATGAAACACTTACACCCAAAGACCCTAAAGTAGTGCACACTAGGCTTCTTACCGGTGATGATTTCGTAGGGAGTCTTGTTCAAGTACTTGTGGAGGTAGAGGCGGTTGGCGGTATTGCATGCGGTGTTGATGGCTTCCGCCCAAAATGAGTCCGGAGTCTTGTATTCATCAAGCATTGTTCTTGCCGCTTCAATCAATGTACGGTTCTTCCTCTCCACGATGCCATTTTGTTGAGGGGTGTATGGAGCGGAGAGTTCATGCTTGATGCCTTCTTCATCTAGGAACTCTTCAACTTGAGTGTTCCTAAACTCCGATCCATTGTCACTTCTTACGTTCTTGACCTTGAGCTCGAACTCGTTTTGAACTCTTCTAATGAATTTCTTCACAATTCACTTTGCTTCACTTTTATCTTGCAAAAAGAATACCCAAGTGAAACGGGAAAAGTCATCAACAATTACTAAACCATATTTGTTACCACCGATGCTTATGTAGGCGATAGGTCCAAACAAATCCATGTGTAGTAGCTTCAATGGTCTTGATGATGATAGAATGTTCTTGGCGGGATGATGCGCTCCAACTTGTTTTCCCGCTTGATAAGCACTACATAACCTATCTTTCTCAAAAACAACATTTGTTAGTCCTAGGATGTGCTCATCCTTTTGAAGTTTGGCCAAGTTCCTCATGCCAACATGGGCTAGTCGGCGATGCCATAGCCAACCCATATCGGATTTTGCCACTAAGCAAGCCTTAGGGTCCACCTTTACTTTTGTGAAGTCCACATAGTAAAGCTTTCCCCTTAGGTGACCCGCAAAGACAATAGAGGAATCCTCACTTCTAGAGACGGTCACACCCTCTTTGATAAAGAGACAATTGTAGCCTTTCTCACAAAGTTGTGAAACCGACAACAAGTTGTACCCTAAACCTTGCACATGAAAAACATCTTCAATTGAATTTGTTGTTGAGATAGCAATTTTACCTAGACCGATTACATCTCCTTGACCATTGTATCCATAGATGATAGTTTCCGTAGGGTTGTCATAATGATCAAGGGATGCAAATAAGCCTTCATCTCCGGTCATATGATTAGTGGCACCACTATCAATCAACCATGCGCTTCCACCGGAGGAGTAGGCCTACAAAATAAGTTTAAGCTTTTGGTTTAGGTACCCAAAATGATTTGGGTCCTTGAAGGTTAGATGCATAAACTTTTGGAACCCACACACTCTTTCTCATGGCCTTCATGGTGTAGGCCCCAACATACTTGACTACCATTTTACCATTATGATCCAAGGTCACGATGTAGTCACAAGTGTAGTTGGGAGAGGGCTTGTGCTCAACTACATTCTTCGATGCCTTTGGTGGAGTGTTGACCCCACCACTTCCTTTTGTGGTGTTCACTACCTTTGGCATGTCCTTGGTTGTGGTAGAGGTGGTGACTCCATGGGCAATATCCATAATAGTGTTGAGGTAGCCACCCTTGTTCCACAAGGGGATCTCATGCCCTTTCACCACTACTCTACCATTGGCCTTGTTGTTCTTGTAGTGCCCAAGTCCTTGCTTGTCAACCACCTTGGGGATGGACTTGGCACCATTCTTGCCTTGAGTGATCAACATGTTCAATCGGGCTATTTCTTTGTCTTTGCTCTTGATTGTTTCCTCAAGCCTTGCATGGTTAGTCTTGAGAGCATTTATATCAATGTTAGAGCAAATAGAACAACCTTTACTAGTGGAGGCACTAGAGTCCAATGTTGCCGAAGGAGTGGCTTTGGTGCTTTCCCAAAGACTACTATAGTTAGCTTCAAGAGTTTTGTATTTCTCCGTCAAGCATGAGAGGCTTGATTGAAGCTCACTATGAGTGGCTTTTAGGGAAGCTAGAGATTCATTTGCTAAAGTATAATCCTTTGACATCCTCTTGTTGGAATCATTGGCCAAAGACAAGTCCGTGGTCAACTTTTCCACCTTAGCCTTCTCCTCGGCAAGAGATTTCTCTAGAGCAAGGTTTCTTTCCTTTTCAAGGATAAGCAAGTCTTCTTGCTCATGGAGAATCTCCTTCTTTTCCTCTAATTTGTCCAAAAGCTTTTTAATTTCCTTATGACCCTTTTTACCGAATTTCTTTATCATGTTATCTTCCATTTCCTTTTCCTCATCTATGTTTTCTATGTCATCACTAGGTGTGGATGAAGAAGAGGTTGGAGAAGATGAGGTAGTAGTTTCTTGTACCTTGCTCCCCCTTGCCACGAGGCAAAAGTGAGAGTGGTCTTCATCGTCGGAAAAGTTGTTGAAGAGGCGTGATGAAGATGACCCTTGTGCCATGGCGACGGTTGCCATGCCTTGCTTCTTTGGTTCCTCATCTTCATCACTTGAGTCCCATTGTTGACCCACATGTGCACGCCCTTGGTACTTGTTCTTGTACTCCTTGCTCTTCTCCTTGTATTTCTTCTCTTCCTCATTCTTGTTCTTGTTCTTGGGACACTCGGCAATAAAGTGTCCATACTCTCCACACTCATAGCATTTTCTTTGAGACTTCTTCTTTCTTTCATCTCCGCCTTTTCTTGATGCTCTTGACTTCAAGAATTTCTTGTACTTCCTTATGGCGAAGGCGGTTTCTTCATCCGTACTTCCTTCATCGCTAGTGTCTTCCTTCTTGCTCTTGGAGGGCTTAGGCTTTGCTTCCACTACTTCACTAGAGCTAGCATTGAGGGCTAAACTCTTGCCCATCTTCAAGGTTAGAGACTTTTCCACATCTTGATCAACTAGTTCTTGATGCAAGATTTCTCCAAGAAGTTGAGTGGGTGTCATTGTTGGGTATCTTGGATCCCTTCTTATCATAGCCGTCAAGTTCTTGTCCTTAGGGGCAAAAGCTCAGCAACTTCTTTGTGACCTTTGAATCATCCCAATCTTTACTTCCAAGTGCTCTAATGTCCGAGACAAGGATCATGAGCCTATCATACATTTCTTGTACGGTCTCTCCATCCTTCATGAAGAATAGTTCAAGCTCTCCGTTGATTAGGTCCATCTTCCCTTGTCTCACATGTTCGGTTCCCTCATGTGCTTCCTTGAGTGTATCCCAAATCACCTTGGCAATTTGGATATTCCGCACCTTGTTGAATTCTTGTGCACACAAGGATCCCGTGATGACTCTTGTTGCTTGCACATTGTGGTGGAGGTCTTGCTCATGCTCAATTGTGAGGGCTTCTCCTTCGGCGGGTATTGTAACACCTACAACCACAATCTTCCAAAGAGAAGGGTGAAGCCCGTAAAGGTGCATTTGCATATCATAAGCCCATTTGGGATAGTCCTTCCCATCGAAATGAGGAGGCTTTCCCAAATGCACGGAATAGAATTTTTCGTTAGAGTTGTTGCCCGGAATTTGTGCGTAGTTGTAGGGCACTTCGTAGAAGCCGGAGTGAGTGTACTTGGCTTGCTCCTTCTTGATCATCTTCTTGAGGAGCTTCTTGGCCATCTTCTTGGCCTTCTTCTCTTCTTTGCCGCTTTCTTTACCGGATCATCACCATCCTTGACATCTTCATCACTTGAATCGGAGTCCGAGTCGGAGTCGGAGTCGGATGAAGAGTCGTCGGAGTCAATGTTGGATGGTGAACGGCTTGGAGCCTTGCCGGTGAGGTCACCGACTTGAGCTGCCTTGAGGTCTCTCTCTTGAGCTTCTTTTGCGGTGATTTCTTCGACGGTTGGGTTGCTTCCAACCCCCGACATCTTGATCCCTTAGCGGTTAAGCCTAAATCAAGGGATTAGGCTCTGATACCAATTGAAAGCACCTTGTGATGCCTAGAGGGGGGGTGAATAGGATCACTTTAAAAAAATTTGCAAAATCTTGGCAGCGGATCAGGGACCGGATGACCCGGCACTACTGACCGGATGACCCGGGGGGTCCGGGTCACCCTGGCACTTGTGCCGGATCAACCAGTGCGCAGGGGTAAAACACAATAACTTATGAAGAATGTGAATTTGCAGAAAGTATATGAACCAAACTTAGTGTATTTGATGTGGAAACAACCTGCAACAAAGGATATTACAAGCAACAACACAAAAGTGTAGATCGATTCAAAGATAACTTCTAGGGTTAGGGAGAAAATGAAGAACACAAGCAAGCAAAGGAGACAAGCTATTTGTTTACCGAAGTTCACCTCCACTAAGAAGGCTACGTCTCCGTTGAGGTTCCCACAAAGGGAGGGCTATCACGAAGAGCCACTTGCCTCACCCAATCCACCACAAAGGTAAATTGGTGCTCACTAAGAAACTCCACAAAGGAGAGGGTAATACAAACGTTCCCGGGTGCTCCACACGGAGAGGGCACTCAACGGGCGACGCCTAACCGTCTAGAAGCAAGCTTCAAGAGTAACAAACGCGAATCGATCAACCAAAGCCACCACAAGTGCTTCTTGAGAGGAAGGAGTGAAGAGCTCTCACAAAGGGGCTAAATCCTACACCTCAAATGTCTCTCACACCCAAACCCTATGAGAAATCCTTGATTGGAGTGCTTGGGAGGGAGTTGGGAAAGAGGGTTTGAAGCTTTGGAGGTGTTTCAATGGTGGAGAGGTCGGAACCCTAGAGAGGAGGAAGAAGGGGTATTTATACCCACTTCCCCCGAGCTAGCCGTTGGGGGCTTCCTGCGGCCTGGCCGGGTCACCCGGCACGGGTGGCCGGGTCACCCGCCTCCCTCCAGTACCGTCCCGGGTGGCCCGGCCACTCGTGCCGGTTGACCCGGTAAGGCTGGAGGGGGAAGGTTAGCGTAGTCTAAGGCTATAAAGTGTTTTTCTAATGGTTTTTCTAGTGTTTTCACTCTTGAAAAAGATGAGATTAGATCAAGAAGGGCACTTGTAGCGAACTTTGACTAACCGACCGCATCCCTCTTTATAGTACGGTGTTTCCTAAACTCAAATTCAAACCGAAAATTAAAATTAAATCGCCGATTGAGCTTCAACACCATTCATAAGAAAATGAGGGCCTTCCTTTGAGTATTCACATTTATTTAATCTTTTAAGTCTGCACACATCTCATTGAAAGCATTAATCCTCCCAAATTGTATTGTCATTATCACCAAAATAATTAGGAGCCTAGATGCACTTTCAGTGGGAAACAACGGTTGACTGCCTGGGACCGCGGTCTAGGCAGCAACCGCTGTTTAAAACGGCTATTGGCCAACGCTAGCCGGGACTAAAGGGGGCACGCCAGCCGGGACTAAGTGGAGGGCATGCTAGCGTCAAAAAAATATTTAAAAATTCCTGGGAGATCCTCACACACGCGCAAGTCACATGTCACGCGATTTTTTCACACGAAATATGCATGTGTGCGTTGCAGGGATTCGACCGGGACTTAAGGTGTGAACGAAAGGTCCATTCTCTACTAGTGTGGGGCCTCTTGTGAGAGGTAAGAGGTAGATGTAGTGTGTGTAGTTTGACTTGACGAATCTAATGAGCCTATAATTCATAATTCGCTATAGTACAATAATCGTCTTTTAATCATGAGGTCAAATGTCTTATTAAATTCGTCTCGCGAATTAGCATTGAGGTTGTTAATGTAGTTTTGTAAACTGATTTTAAATAACACCTTAATTAGTGGGCGAAGTTGTGAATAGTTTTAGACTATAAAATTTTGACCTGCAACTAAACACGGTCGGACATGGAAAAAGTCTAGATCACTCCCTCACCTATGGGGAGTGGACTACATAACCCTTAACTTATGAAACGATCTATATCAAACCGGTCAAATTATACCCTAAAGCAGTTTTGAAAAATCATAGTAAATAAAAAAATCATAAAATGGAAAATCTAATTGTGTTGGACTCCAAATGAGTAGATCTACACAGTGAACAAATAATATGGAATGATTTAGTACATTTTTTGTTATAGCTATAGATCTATGCTTTTCTTCATAGCTATAAAAAATTTACTAAAGTATACTATATTATATGTTCACTGAGTAGATATACTCATCTGGAGTCAAACACAATTGGATTTTCCATTTTATAAGTTTTATGTGATTTACTATGATTTTTCAAAATTATTTTAGGGGGTAATTTGACCGGTTTTGAAAAGTTCTTAAGGTGATATAGACCGTTTCATAAGTTAGGGGGTTATGTAGTCCAATTCTTACAGGTGAGGGGGTGATCTAGACTTTTTCTGCCGGACATCCACCCATGTATTCTGACCATTGTGTTGCGGCCCTTGGCGAGTGCCACGTCATCCCATTTTCGCAGCCCTCTTATCGCCCCGATCCGGCGGCTACAAATCCGCCAGCGTCTCGTGATTTTTTGTGAAAAAGCCCTTCCGTTTCACTCGGAGAGAGTGTGAGGGTGTGATGCCTGAGACGACCCATCGCCAAGAGACGACGCCGCAATACAGCCCGGCGATGGGTCGTCTGCAGGAGGTTGGGGAACGGGACGGAACCGTCGTTTGGCGAGGCGACACGGGCGTCGTCAGTTCGCAGGTGCGGGGGGCAAAATGAAAATGTGACGTTGTACAGACGCGGTATACCGACGCGCTGTACATGCCCTTAAGCGCGCCTGCGGGACGCCCCTGGTTGCGATACGTGGACTCATCTGCATCGCTCGTCGAGGTGGGTAGCTACGCCTTTGTACAGTAAATCCGCGTCCGGCGCGGCGCCATCAGGTGCTCCGGGTACCAGAAGCCCTCGTGCTTCCGGTACGGGGTGCTCCCGATGCCCCGCTGGGAGGCCGGGAGGGAAGACGCCAAAGCCTCATACTTGGAGAGCCCGTCTGCTGCGCACCCGTTCTCGCCGACGAGGCGACGACCATCTCGTCGTGGAGGCCGTGTCTGACTGTCAAAAGCATTGTTTCACTGAAAAGAGTGTTTTGCATAGCTTTACCGAGTAAAAAGTTGTCTATTTTCTCAAACCTACTCAGAAATGGTGACCCGTTCTCGCTAAGCTTGTTGGAAAGGTGATGTTCCTTTAAGGATTGAAGAAAAGATTGACAGTTATAGGGAATGAATCATACGTCACGTTGGTATCAACGATTAAAACGTTGGTTTCGTTGCTTACTACTCCCTCCGTATCGAAATACTTCACTATTGACTTTTTTCTACAACTTTGATCATTCGTCTTATTCAAAAAATTATTCAAGTATCATCTATTTTGTTTGCTACATGCTTTATTATTGCAAGTATTTTAAGCTTTACTTATCATTTTACATATTTGCAATAATTTTTGAATAAGATGAATGGTCAAAGTTGCAAGAAAAAGTCAACAGCGACAAATATTTTGATACAGAAGGAGTATCTATCTTCTCTTACTCTTGTACAAGGAGAAAGGGCTATAAAGCTGCTTTTGATAAGGAGAGGAAGGGGGGAAGTGAAAACCTTGTTTTAACAAACATAAGTTTATCATTTTGTCTTCTCATGTTGCTCCTAAGAAAACGCGTAGAATAGTCTCATTGACCAAAGTCAAGTCGATGGGACAGATGCTCGTTTGCGTTAAAAAAAATGTCAACTAGCACTTTGTGTTGATGCTGCTATGACTTTTATCGACACTCTCGAGAGCGACTTATTTGGGAACGGAGGAAGTACTACACTACACTACTCGATTGGTCATCTTGATTATAAAACGTTGCACGTGAAACTCGCGATTGTTTCTGGGTGTGTTCGGCTTGCTCTTTCAACAGTTTTTTTCTCTCACAGCAAATCTGCCGGCTCAATCAGCACACATAATTTTCTTCTCAGAATAAATCTGCCTGACAAATCAGCCAAAAAAACCTGCCGAACGCAGCCTCTATAATTAAGGCTAGCTTTTCAGGCATCTTCAGGAAATTAAAAAAATATGCTACGTGGCTCGGCACGGCAAGTCGGCAACACAATGATTTGCTCCGGTGGTCCTCTCAAACAAATTTGCACAAAAATTAAAGCAACCACGTCATTAATCACCAATTAATCCGGAATAGGTACTGTTTGGGCCCGACCCTACTCGTGCCCTAATCCAACCCACAGTCCCGGTCCAGTCCAAAAGCCATCCCCTCCACTGGCCCCAGGAGGCACGACGTTGCCCTCGTGATATTCTTTCCCCTCGCCATTTTTTCTCCGACGCGGCGGCGGCGGCGGCTCTAGTGGAGGCCGGCGGCGGCGTTCGCAGGTGGAGGCCAGCGTCTACCTCTCTTCGCTGTCTGAGGCCCTTCCCGAGAAAGGTCGGATTAGGCGGAGGCCACACCGCCACAGCCGGCGAGCGCAGGCGGATGGGAGAAGAAGGTGGTAGGGACGGCTCCATCCGGAAATTCGTGGTGACCGGCGGTAAGGTGCAGGTGCCCTCCGTCGCCACGCTCGCGGTGAGTGCTAATCTTTGCCTACGCGCTACCTAGATTCGTGTGGTTGATGATTTGAACAAGGAACCAATGGATCAGCTCCGTAGGGATGGAAAACAATTTGACATGAGCACTCCTATATCTATGATTGACAATGACAGCAATAAACTAGTTGAGATCTCAAACAGACTTAACTATTTGGAAAAGGTAATTGCACGCGGGATGAAAAAGGACCCCAGCCTAGTGATTTTTCACCAGATGTCTAGAGGTATTGCACACGTCAGTTAAAATGATTCAAAAAGACTTTAATTTGGTTTACCATTATGTCCCCGTTTGTAATCTATGTTCTTGTTCACTTTCAGGGAGAATATGGCATTACGCCAGGAAGAAGGGATGGTCCATCAATGGACGAAGCAGACCAAATTCTTATTCTACGCACGCGCGTCGCCACTGGGTAGCAGCGAACGGACGTGTGGCACTCCTAGAGAGACCCCGAGCCCACCTTATCCCTTCCCCTTCCTTGAGTTTCCCTTCCTCCCCTTCCTGTTCCTTTTCCCCATCCATTTTCGTTCCCGTTCCTGTTCTTCCGCGGCCTGCTCCAATTAATCCTCCGTCCTTCCCATCCAAATCACCGCCACATCCAAATCACTGCCCGCCGGGATCTCCCCGGCGACCCCCGACACGGCAAGGAGGAGATGTGCGCACGCCCCGCGAGCCTCTGCTTCCAATCGCCCCCGGGGAACGGCGGGGAGGAGCCGCCGCGCACCCCCCGTGGGCCTCTGCTTCCAATCGCTCCCGGGAACAGCGAGGAGGAGCCGCCGCGCTGCCGTGAGATCCGGCGCCTTCGGGCACGGCGAGGAGGACCCGCGTCGTCACCCCTGCGGACATCGACTTCCACACGCCATTGGTCCCATGCGCTTCACCACCATCGAAGGAAGTCCCTCGTCGATCTTCCAGTTCCCCTTCCTTCCCCGTTCCCCTCCCTGCTCAGCGCAGATCTCGTCATGCTCGTCGGCAACCCCTCCTCGGCATCTGATTCGAAGGGGAAAGCGAGCGAATCAATCGGCTGGGACCCTCGCGGATTTCGTCTTCAACAGCAAGCAAGGGGAGAAGAGGATTGGGCAACGCATCAACTCCCCGTCCCTTGTTTCGCTTGAATTGATTGGGGAAGCACAAGACTGATTCAGTGCTCGTCGCCTCGTCGGATCAGCCAACGCTCCACTGTACCTCCTTCTCCATCCCGCATCCACTCTCGAGCACACATAGGTCTGGAAAAGGTTGCTCCACTGCGCAGCATGGAGGTGGACCTCTTGTATGGTGTGGTGGCAGTGACCTCTGAGCAATGGGTAGGGGGAGATGGCGTCATGGGCTGTAATCGATGCTTCAGGTGCGGATGTGCGGTTGCTACGCGGGCTGCCGTGGAGCATCATCAGCGCCAGAGTCCCGCGGTACAGGTTGCTGCTATCCGATAGCATCAACTCATTACTGGTATGCTCGTCTTTGTTCTTAGCCGAAGGTGAAACAGATCCACCCATGTTTACTATGTTGCTCACTACTATCGAATATGCCTAAATACCTGTCTGGCTTAGTGCTTTTGCATATATCTGAATTTGATATAGGCCATTATGTTATTTTTTAGCACTTCCTAGACACTACCCATTGGACATAAATGTGAGCTGGGATTTCAGAGTTATTACTTATTCATTCTTGTGTTAAACTACTAAAAATCTTGTGTACATAGAACCTTAGGATTCATTTATTTTTATTTTTTTGAGCAGAAGGATTCATTTATTTGTCAGCTACAGTATTGAATGTTGCAAGTAGTAGTTATGTAATTTTCATTGAGACCTAGTCAGACCAAATGCTAGCTCATGCTTAATCTATTTTTACTTGCATCGCTTTGTCACCGCCTATGCATGCTGCAACCAAGGCACCAGCATCTTGCAATAGATAAACCCACAGGCATCCTGTGACTAGTTATGTTTCCATTTAGTTCTTTGATTTGTTTTTTTACAGTGGTTGAGCAAATTTCAGGGGAGGCAAAATCGATTGACAGTAGTTCATAATTATTGGTTTATTAGTCCAATTCTTTCGCCATGATAAATGGTTGCATATATATCTTGCAAAATTTTAGTGGTGTGTGTATATGAATAAGAGAGCACAAACAATATTTAGTGAATGATATATTTGTTCTATGTAACAGTTGTGGTGGCAGGATGAGGCGTATGCAAAGCCATGGTTGCGGACAACACTTTTTTCATATCCATGAGTATATATTCAACTCTTTTTTCATGCATCTCTTTTTGGTTGGTTGAGTTTTGAAAAACTTATTATTTAAAATATAGAGATGTCATAACTTCTGTAAAGTTATGGATCTAATAGTATAACAGTTGAATCTGCAAGGACAGTTTTAATTGTAAGAGTCCTAAGTTTGAAATGTACTATTTACAAAGTTTCAGATTTTTGGAGTGCCAAGCTTCAAATTATAAAGTTTAGGATATGAGAGTATAAAGAGTAGGATCTGACATATAAATAAAGTTTAGGATTTGAGAGTATAAAGTTTAGAATATGAGACTACAAAGTTTATAGTTAATTAAGAGTTCAAAATTTGCAGTTCTTAGTTGGAACTTTTTTGACTAGTGACTTTAAAGGTCTTGAACCCAAAAGTGCAAACTTATTGACTTTAGAGCACAAAGTTTTTTAATTTGTGTAGAACATTTCCATGTAGGGAGTTCCAACTACATATGCATAAAGTTTTTATGTACAAAAATTTAAAACCAGACATTAGAAAGTTTAAGATGTGGGAGTATAAAGTCTATAACATTACTAGAAGAAGCCTCCTAAAAATCAGAACATAAACTTTAGAGTTTATTTCTAGTACAAAGTTTTTGACTAGTGACTTGAAAGTTTTTGATTAGTAGTTCTGCGGTTTTCATTGAAATCTAGTCAGATCTATTTTTATTAGCAATGATTGATGCTGCCTTTGCATGTTGCAAGCAAGAACCAGCTCTATCTGATAGAATCCACTATCGCGCTCTACGAAGAAGTTTTTTGTCTTTAGTTCTTTGCTTCAATTTTTGTGTTGTTCAGGAAATTCCAGGAGAGGAAAAATGGTTGGCAGTAGTTCATACTTACTAATTTAGTCCGGGTTCTCGGTCAAGATAATGGTTGCATATGCTGAAAATTTGGAAGTTTCAGACTTCATGCTTGAAAGCTCTCAACATAGGTGTCCAAAGTTTTATCCAATATATGTTCTCTAAATTTTTTTACTGTGCTATGTTAAAGTGTCAGACTTCCAATTTGAAAGTTTTCAACATATAGGACTGGAGTTTTCTCTAATATTATGATTATTCAAGTATTTGTGTGTTGCATTTAAAGTTTTTCGTTTGGTAGGTTCATAGTCATTTCATATAGCTTCACCAACACTTATGTAGATATACAGAGAATATTAGCCATGAATGTAAGTTATGCATGACTTGAGAGTTTTAAGCACAAACCACTAGTTTTCAGTATTCAAGTAGAAAGATCTAAATATGCCAGGCTAAAAGATTTAGAACAGGGAGTTATAAGTTCCAAATAATTTAGTACAAAGCCGAAGGATTTTTTGAAGTAAAGTTTTCGAAATTATAGAGTTGTGTAGGTCAAAGTTTATTGGTAGGATTGCAAAGTTAATAATGATACAATATAAAATTCCTAGTTCTAGAGCTCAAAGTCAATAATGCTTAGTGTAAACTTTTTAATTTTAAAGCGTAAAGTTAATAATGCTATTGTATAAATCTGAATTTAGAGTGCAAATTTTAGAATGAAAGTTTTAAAACTGGGAATACAAAGCTTTCTAATGTGCTAGTAGAAAGTCCCTAAATTCGGAGTTCAAAGTTTTAAATTATAAAGATTTGGATCTAGGACTACAATGTTTCAAATGCGTTAGTACAAAGTTCATGCATCTTTGGGCAAGAATAAAAATCTATATCAACATTCAAGTATAGTATCTTTTTTTTTATTTTGAAAGTCTTTGACCTACTGGTAGAAAATTTTGTTTAGTGAAAAGTTTCTTATTAATGATTACAGAGTTTTGTAACTGATATGTTAATAATGCAGGTGAGAATATGGCATTGGTCATGCATGTGTGATATGTTAAAATCCTGTTGTTACCATGAAACTTACTTAGCCCCATTTTGTTTAGTTTAAAAATGTTGGACTCAATCCTATATCTTAAGTTTTACTAACTTTTCCCCATAGCTTTAACTTGTACAACAGCTATAACTTATAATAAGTTGGTCTGGTTTTGAAAAATATATATATATGTTTAGCTTGGAAAGAGACTTGATACAACCAGAAGGTTAGTTAATCCCATGATGAATATCACAGATTTTTTATGTACAAAGTCATATATAGTTAGGGTCAAAGTTTTTACACACCAATTAGAAAGTTTTGTTAATTCAGATTTAAAGTTTTGCTAATTCAGATTTAAAATTTTAAAAGAACAGATAGGAAGTTATTGATCTGCATGTTAAAATTTTAGATGTATATAATATTTCAATTAAGAATAAGGGTAGATAAAACTTCAGATATGAAGTTCTTGATATACAATTTCTTTTGAAATCCATGTATTTTTTAACAATTGAGTCACACTTATTTCTTTTTTTTCTTGCAGAATATCATGTTGAGGTTAGTTTTTTTTTCAATCCCATCTCTCGCACCTATGTTATTTTGTGCTGCTTGATTTGAAACTTTCAACAACACAAATTTCAACTTAATTAAGACAATATAAAATTAGCTGGAGACTAGATCACTGTGGAAGCATTCCATCTTTTGTTACTGTCTTGCACTTGTTGATGTAGTCTGTGCTCGGTTTGTAAGCTCCAGACACACTTTTTTTTATATGCCCACCAGGCTTAATGAGAAGTAGTATGATTTTAGCAACTATAATTTAGAGAAATTATACTCCCTTATGCAACAATAGTTACCATCAAGGTATCAAGCGTATCACAATACAATTTTTACGAATACTATTCAATAAATTTGGAGTCAACAAGAATGTAGAAATTTGTAGTGACATCCTCAATTTTACATAGTGACATATAAGTTCCATTTAGTAAGGTATGATCAAGCTCATCATATTATTTTGTGAGATATGTTGATTTCTTCAACCATTTTGTTGTGCATGTTCTCTTTTTAGGAATTCACATGATCTATTTGTCATGAGTAAATTCATGGAAGGGAAGTAGTACCATTTTTTCAGGTGAGTTCATGCCATGCTTCCATGCATATGGTAGTTTTTCTTGCTGCTTGCTAAGTTGGGGTAGTAGGAATGCTAAAATATGTAATATATATGGTATGTCAATATGCTTACATCTGTTCGTTCTTCAAACCAACTAATAAGGTCACATTGTATCATAGGCAACTATAGTATTTGGTATGTTGGTATAAAGTTTTGGAGCTGGGAGTACAAAGTTTACAATGCTATAATTCAAAGCCCTATATTTTCAAGTGATAGTTTCTTAATTATAATGTTTCTCAATTTGGTGTACAAAGTTTGGATGTGCCTTTGTCTAGTGCAAGGCATTTTGAATTATTAAAGAAAAGCAATTTTTCATGTTAGAAATGCATTCGGTACTTTTATGAGTTATACATGAGTGGATTTTTTTTACCAAATTAGAGTGCAGCATTTGAAACTAAGTTTATAATGTGTTAGTAGAAAGTTCCCTAATCTGGAGTACAAAGTTTGGAATTACAATTTTTTTATTAAGAGAAAAATGCTTGATATGCGAGTAGAAAGTTTCTAAATATTTGATTACAAAGTTTTTGCATTTATACTACAAAGTTTTTTGTTGTATGATTTGGAGTTTGATGATACTATGTTAAAAGAGGGATATGCAAAAATTTAATATGCCTTCTATGAAAGTTGTGTGTGTAAGCTAGAAAAACCGAGATATAAAGTTCATTATTTGTTGTTTGAAAGTTAGAATATGTACAGTACAAAAGTTCCTAAGATATGATTTCTAAGTTTCCAACATTCAATTATTAAGTTTTTGCATTTGTAAGTAAAAAAAACCTACAAAGTGAAAATAATACAAAAGGATGAATTATTTGGGATAATAAAAGATTGATTTTTTTTGCAATTAGATTAGCACGTATAAGCCAGCAAAACTGAGATACAATGTTTTTATTACATATGTTTGAACAAATCACACATTTATCAAGGGCTTAACTATTTTTAATTTGATTACTAAACTATGCCTTTTGATTTTTCAAAATGCAGCTTTGAATCCATTTGCAGTACAATATAATATTTTATTTTTATATTCCTTCTTTTTTTAATCTCAGACTGCATTTTTTCAGGATGGGCGTAGCGCACCCCTCTAATTTACATGGTTTGTTGAATCATTCTCATGTCCTGAATCGAGAAGTAGCTTCTTCTTCTACCAACATATTGTTGTGATCACGGTTGTAGTTCGTGATATGTTTTCAATACATAGTCATGAGTAACTCTAAAAAAACGTAGTCATGAGTCTCACTTCCTTGACCTCTTGTGTTTTTTGGCAACCTATTTCTTCTTCGTTTCATATATATTGATCCATGTATACCATTTTCTAAAGTATCACACATGTGCTGTAAAAACATAACAATATATGTCATTTTTGACTGGATAAAAGTATGATTTTTTTTGCTTCTACTTTCGTATCTATGTGAAAGTAACCCCCGCCCATTATACTTCACTCACACACCGTTGTCCCGAAAGAGAAAAAAAATGTGTACTCTCAAGAGGAAGCTAAAAGGGAAATGGAGGCATTAAAAAAGCCTGAGTAGGGGAACCGGGAAAACAGGAGTGTATGGTCACGTGTGGGAACGTTCGCCCGCCGCTAATACATACCGACGATTGTTCGTCGCTGGTATATAGCAGCGAACGAGCGTCCAATAATGACTCCCATGAAGCAGAAGATGCATGTTCTTGTTCACTTTCAGTGAGAATATGGCATTACGCCAGGAAGGGATGGTCCATCAATGGATGAAGCAGAAGATGCAGGAAATAGTTTGGGTGCAAGTGTGAATCAAAAGAAAAGGAAAACAATTTAAAAAGGACCAATCAAATTTGTGTTCAGTGTTAGTTTGCTGCATCAGTTAGTTTTTTCTCGATATTTAATCAGCTACTAGTTAGATATTTATCGTCAGGTAGTAGTTTCACATTTGGTCTAGTTCGATATTTGGTTACTTCAAAAGATATGGTTTGAAAATTGCATGGATGGCAAATGTAATAAACCTAGTACATTTGTTCTGTACTGGGATAATCTAAGCAGTTTATATACTTAATGCAATACATGTGTGTGCTTTCCTCTTAACTCTCTCTCAATTCAGTGTCTGCTTACTTTTCTGGACATGTTTTTTTTTTAAGATTTGGGATTCAGGTTCGACACAAAAATGATGTTCTGTTACACGGCCTGCTGATCCCAAACCTCCCGGCTCCACCTCCCACATGGCCACATCCGCCTGACGGCCTCAGGTACTGCCAACCCCCTCATAGTCGTGTCAAGAGGCACATCAGCATGTGCAGTTCAGGCTCTGTTGGCTTGCCGATTGCCATCAGTATGTCAGTTAACTCAGGATCTGAAAAAAGGCTGGTGAGAAGCATGCTGTTGGCCAACTGCAAGTTATGTTTCTCAAATCGCTGTTAATCTTTTTTCAAGATTTCTGTTACGTATCTCTTTACTAGTAAACCTGGCCAATAAGGTGGGCAGGGAGAGTGGCCACGTCGCTAGCCGTTCCCGGCTGTCGGATCGGCCGGGCGGCCAAGTAATGGTTATTTTGAAAAAGGCCCTCCCACTTGGCAAAAATGGTGCCCGCGGTTCACGGATTTTTACATACGAACCCTTACACTTTTGAGAAAATATGTTTGCAGTCCACGATTTTTCAAAAAGGACCTCGAACTTCGTAACAATCCACCTGAAAGCCCCACAATCTATGATTTTTTTACAAACAAGCCCCTAAACTTTTGAAACAAATGTTTTCAACCCATAATTTTCCAAAAAAAGTCCTCGTACTTCGAAACAACCCACCCGTAGGCCTCGGACATTAAAAAAAAATTCACTTTTATACAAACTAACAAAACACCCAAACATAATCTCTCCCGAAAAAGACCCTGTACTTAGCAACAATAGATCCAAAATCCAACACCCGTAGGCCCAGACATTAAAAAAACTTTCACTTTACACGAACTAACAAAACACCCAAAGATAATCTCTCCCGAAAAAGACCCATTACTTAGCAACATAGATCCAAAATCCAACCTTTCCACTAAATTCTGCACAAATACCCTTCAACTTATCGAAAATCAGCCCACATTTCACATAATTTTGCGAAAACCCCCTTCATCTTAGTGAAAATCATACCCGCGGTTTACATAATTTTACGAAAAAGCACCTAACCTTCTGGAAAAATATGTTTGCACCCACAATTTTTCCAGCTTTCGTCGAAAAAACCCGATCTACCAAAAATTCAACACATAGTCCAAACTTATTATCAACAACACACTAAACTTTACAAACTACACCAACACCTCAATCTCATGTTTCCTCACGAACTAGCGCCTCAACTTCAATAAAAAAACTGTAGCCCACGAATACCAAAAAACAATCCAAAGTTTCAACAACTAAATTGCAAAACTATTGACAACAATCAATCAGTTACCCATATATTTCTATGAACACGCCCTTTAATTCCTAAACAGTACACATCTAAACCTCCAGAATGTAACAACACAAATTAATTTGCGGACCACAAATATTCAGGGTCCACCTGGACTACCTTGGGATGATTAGTCGATTACTTACTTGTTTCTGTGCAAAATCTCCCAACCACAAAATGAGCGAGCAACGCTACAGAGTCAACACAGTTCGAGTCAGCTAAAAATTAAAAGGTAGAAATCGAACATCCTAAAGATACTGTCGATTTAATGAGGGGCACTGGTCTCGCGCGGCAACGCTCGCGTTGCCTTTCTAGTGAACAGAAAGGTGGATCGGACAACTAGGCATCCTAGATATTGTGGACATGTGGTAACCGTTCTTTAGAATTTTTTTTTAATATTTATTTTATCGTGATTTTGCAAAAATATATGGTCCGCCACAAATTTTGCAAAAATATACATCTGCCGCCGTGGGCCACGGCGTCAGGGACATAACGTCGCGGCCCACGGCGGTAGGAGCCGCCAGGAGTAGGCCCTTAGCGTGGGCGAAACATAGCGCCGTACGCCACGGCGTCAAGAGCCTAGCGCCGCGGGCCACGGCGTTAGGTCCTAGCGCCATGGGCCACGGCGGCAGCAGGCCTCCTAGCGTCGTGGGCCACGGCGCTAGGGTCCAGCTGCCTATATAACACCGAAATTCAGCCGAAAATGTCATAATAATTCGAAAAAAAGAAAAGAGAGGGGGAAGAGGAGAAGGGAGTGAGGAGGAGGTGGTGAAGGTGCGAAGCTCTGCCGGTTTTTCGTCTCGTTAGAGGTAATACTCTGATACTTAATAGTTTTAGTGTAGATGTGCTTAGTAGATATATAGTTTTAGTGTAGATCTGCTCAGTAAATACATAGTTTTAGTGTAGATCTGCTTAGTAAATACATAGTTTAGTGTAGATCTGTTTAGTAAAATTATAGTTGTAGTGTAGATCTGCTTAGAAAAATTATAGTTGTAGTGTAGATCTGCTTAGTAAAATTATAGTTTTAGTGTAGCTGTGAGTAGATATATTTTGTAGTTGCAGATCCACTTCTTAATAGCGTTTTATTTTTTAATGCTGTCAGACATGTCAGATGATCTCAGTGTCAAGTTGTATTTCGGTAATGGGCAGATTAGATATGGTGAACATGGAGTTGACTTGTCAGAATTTGATTCGGTTGACCATGTGATTAGAAGAGCAGCCTCAAGAACTTGGGGGTCCATTACCCAGTTTTTTTTAGGCCATTTCATGTAGATGCAGAGCAACATGACTTGTCCATTATGGCTGTAATCAACAGGAGTGAGTTATTATATTGGGAGCTTATGCCACTTCAAGGCACTGAACATTGGAGGAGTTATATCAAAACAGCATGTGAAATTGGTTTGCCTGTGATGCTGTTTATCCAAGTTGTTCATAAGGCTGGGTCTAGTAGTCAAGTGCCTGTGAGTGATGCTCACCAGGGTGAGGCTGAACTACAAGCAGGAGATGGTCCTGCAACTGAGCCACAAGAAGAAGGAGATGGTGGTTCCAGTGAGGAAGAAGAAGGAGATGGTGACACACACTTTGAGGGTGCAATTGATGAGGGGGAAGTTAATGAAGAACTACTCAGGCGGTACGAAATGGAGGCCAATGGGGATGAACGTGGGTTGGAAGAGGACTCCTCAGATGATGAGGATGACCCGCTAGTTCCAAGGGATTGGGACAGTTATAATTTCTCACAGCTATCTGTCAATCCTGGTGAGAATGTGGCCTGGGAGTATAGAGAAAATACAGTTTCTGTTGGCGTCATGTATAAGAGTGCAGTAGAGGTGAAAGATGCAGTGAAGAGGTGGTCCACCCTTACTCTGCAGAGAGAGTTCAGGGTAGTGAAGAGTTCTCCACATATATATGATGTACAATGTCTGAAGCCCAACTGTCCTTTTCGAGTGTATGCTTCCAAGGGCAAGTGAAAAAATTATTGGGAGATCAAATCTGTTGTGGATCACACTTGTGTACTTGAGCAGCTGGATGCAAGCCATCGTAATTTGTCATCCGGTTTTGTGGCTAGCCAGATGTTTGCTAAGATTGTGGAAAATCCTGCTTTTGAGCCTAAGTCCATTATCTTGGCAATTGAGGAGAAATTTAGGTATCAGATAAGTTATGGTAAGACATACATGGCAAAGAAGAAGGTAATAGAGATGAGGTGGGGAACTTATGAAGCATCCTATGACAATCTGCCTCGATTGCTGAACACAATTGCCACGCTAAATCCTGGTAGTTATTATGATATCAAGACTTATAATATTGTATCAAGGCCAGTGAAGCAAGTCTTGCAGCGGGCATTCTTAGCATTGGGTCCTGCTATTGCTGCATTCAAACAGTGTCGACCAGTGATTTGCATAGATGGCACATTCCTAACAGGAAAATACAAGGGCACAATCCTTACAGCTGTGGCTGCAGATGGCAACAATCGTTGTTGCCATTGGCAATTGCTTTTGCAGAGGGAGAGAATGGTGACAGTTGGTATTGGTTTCTGGAGAGATTGAAGCAAATGGTGGTGGGAGATGTGTCAGACGTGTGTGTGATACACGATAGACACAAAGGTATTTTGCAGGCCATTAGTGATATCAATGAGTTCCTGGACTGGGGATGATGATGATGACTCCCTCGGTCCAGCACTGTGGAGCCAGCAAGATCCAGAGTTCAACAGCAATTTTCTAGTCTTAGACAAGAGAGATTTCAAATCCATGCGTGATGTTAGGAAGTACGCACCAAATCAAACGGTGAACTGGTCAAGGTGTGCACACGGTGAGTTCTGTGTGATGCAGGTTTATCAGGGATGGGACAACTCTGGTCGCCGCTTCTGGCATTGCTCACGAGCATGGGTAGGCAGGCAAAACTCCATGACCTCTGTCCTTCATCATTTTATGATTTACTAATGTAATCACGGTTTATGCAGTACTCCGAACAACCAGATAACTGCGGTTTCGTGCAATGGGTGGATCCCCCAGCTATTCACCCGTATCAAGAGTACATCAACTACCTCGAGGATGTTGTCATCTTCAACCTGAGGCAAGAACTCGCGTCGGCATTGGCTTCTCCAGATCCGACATCTACCAACGGCGACGACGGACCGGTGACCGGACCAATGGTGGTGAAGACGAACACCGGCTGTGAGGACGAGTACTGCTGTTGTCCGTGCCACGAAAAGAAGGACAACACTCCACCAGCAACTCCACCCCCGCCACCATCTGATCCAACTCCACCCCCGTCGGGGTACATGCCCTCCCAGCACTCCGGCGGGTCTATGATGTCCGGGTTCTCCGGGTATTATTCGTACAACTAGACTACAACTGTTGTAATTGTTTATTTAAATCCCCTAAGGCACGTTAGGACTAGCAAGAGCGGCACAAAGTTAGGGTAATTGTGTCGCACGTGCCATTGCAAATGTTGTAATCGTTTATCTAAATTCGTCGTTAAGTATTAATGGTTCGTCGTTTTATCCAACAATTGAAACTTAAAAAAATAAAAAAAAATTCCTACCGCCGCAGCCCGCGGCGGCAAGGAAGTGATAACGCCGCGGGCCGCGGCGTTAGCTCAGCGCCACGCTGCCGCCTGACGTTAGACCCCTAACGCCGCGGCCCACGGCGTCAGGGTCGTAACGCCGTGGCCCTCGGCGTTAAGGGTACGGGCCCACTCCTGGCGGCTCCTACCGCCGTGGGCCACGGCGTTATGTCCCTGACGCCGTGGCCCACGGCGGCAGATGTATATTTTTGCAAAATTTGTGGCGGACCATATATTTTTGCAAAATCGCGATAAAATAAATATAAAAAAAATTCCCGTTCTTTATTCTTGGTTATTGTGCATGAGTTTCAGGGTAGCCAGGAGCACCAGAACTGACATGTTAAAGTTTCATTTTCTGTGTATATATTCAGATTCAGCTTCGAAATGAATAGTAAATAATACTATTTACCTATCATATCTATCACATCTTCTCTCACAAGAAACACTATTCCAGCACTATTCATTTGCAACTTCATTATTCCTTTTCACTCAAAAGAACAGGCCCACCAGGCTGTGTTATTGCGAAGGATCAAAGGGTGATGCAACTTTGCTCACTCACAGTGATGTTTGTGTGAAGAACTTACTTTTTTGACTTCAAGTAATATGCCTTGCAACAATATTTTTCCTTCTTCCACTTGACTTTGCTTTGACTGGGATTTTCGGTCTGCATCCTGGAGATATGGAAGGACAGGAATGCTCAGCCTGAGTGCTTACAGCGACGGCAATGCCTCAAGCCCTCAAGGATGACCTACACTACTTGTTTGCCACTACTTGTGATCCTTCAGTTTCAGCCATCCAGCGTTTACATGTACCCTGCTACACATGTTGTGTGGAGGATGGCACTGATGGTTTATAGCAAAGATTTCAATTCGAACTCAACTCAGTCCTTTAACAAAACTTGCAGCCTGTTCTATCCGCTACAAATCATACATGTAATGATCTGGAATATAAAAATCTACAAACCTGAGAAAATTTCGAGCCCTCTAACTGAACCTTCTGAAACTGTTCTTCAGTTAAACCGACAGAACCAAAATAGTGCAAAAGAATACATTGAATTGACATAATTTAGCACTTTCTACATCGACCATCAGCAGTTGCAGTTTGCAAATACACTTGGTGCAACAGCAAAGCATTCTCTAGGTGCCACGGTACTCCCTCTGTCCCATAAAGAGTGCAAACAGTATAATCTCTGTTTCAAAGGTGTCGCCTAGGCGTCTAGGCGGTCCCTGCTCGCCTTGGAAAACCGGCCGCCTTGTCGCCTAGGCGTCGCCTAGTCGTCGCCTAGGCGCTAAGGCGTGCTCAGATTTTCTAGGACGCCTTAACGCCTTTAAAACTATGAGTATAATAATAATTATTCCTCGAATCTAACCAAAAACATACCAAAGGCTACTTGCCGAGTTTACGGACTGCACGCTATTTAACCTGAACCTACTAAGATCGAAGAACCAAGTGCTTTGGTTGCATCACATAACAAAACTCAGAAACACCATCTTCCCACTTTGTCAATGAATTGAGATTGCAGGTTCTCACGTTCAAATCACATCCAATCAGGTCTGATCCTGCAAATTAAATATGATTCAGTCACATAAAAGAAAAGAATAATGCATCAATCTAAAACCTGTATCTCATCTTTGACCTGTCTTCTAGACCAAAAAAAAAAAAAAACTGAGGGTGGACCAAAGGCCTAGCCAACTCTTTGAGTGCATTGCCAATGATTAACACTTCATTACTGGAAACAATAAACTGCAACATCGTTGTGTGCTCTTTTATGTTTGCAACCATAGGATAATTTTCATTTGTTTTACTCAAAAAGACGATAAATTTAAACATATCAATTACAATGCGCTACAATAAAGCGACAAATTACTCTATATTTGTAGCAGTAATCCATATAAAGAAGAAATGATGAATTTTTTGGAATGAATGAGGAAGGGTACGGGATACATACCTAGATGTGCTGCCGCCCTTGTTCTGGTCGGCCTCGTGGCGTCACAGGTGACGGATTAGGGAGAGTTGGCCGCTGCAGCAGCCGCCGTCGAAATCAACTCCGGGACGGGAATCGAAGGTCCACGGATCAGGGAAGGTCGCCGCCATTGCCACAGCCGCCGCAGTCCAGATGGACTCCGGGAATCGCAAGTCAACGGATCAGGGAGAGGTGACCGCCCTTGCCGCAGCCGCTGCCACTGCCGTCAAGATGGACTCTGGCCTCCGGGAATTCCCGCTCCACGCGCTACGGACAGCGCCTGGTGAAGAGCGTCGCCGCCGCCGCTAGGTGAACGGAGAAAATAGAGAAAAAATGAAGAGTTGAGCCAAGCCGAGTCTAGGTGAATGAATACTGGGCTACACCACCTTCCATGGGCTAATGGATTGGTTGAATGATCCTCGGGTTAGATAAGGGCGTGGGTAGGGTCGGACCCAAACAGTACCCATTCAGATTAATAGGTGATTAATGACGTGGCTGCTTTAATTTTCGTGCAAATTAGTTTGAGAGGACCACCGGAGCAAAACTCAATGTCATGAACTCATGATCATCTGTAATACTCGTGCACATCATGCCACCTGCGTAAGGAAATTTCTTCAGTGGGCCTCAACCTGGAAGCTGGAACTGCAGCAGGCCACCTCAGATTCCCAGTCCGTTAAAATTTCTTCGTGCTGGATTTCTGCGAAGAGGAAACATGAACATATTGTGAGAAAATCGCTGAAACAGTTGTTGCATCAAAACTCAAAAAATATACTAGGCACAATTTGTGGAAAAAGAGGTACTCCTTGCGTCTCATTTTAACTGCAATTGTGAGATTCAAATTTTGTCCCACAATAAACGCTGCAGTAGTGTAGGTACTCAATTAATTAAATGCCCATCAGCTTGCGTACAGTAACATGAGTCCCATCTGCAAAGAGAAAACGAATTCCAGCGACTAGCGCTTCGCCATCTGTCCATCCACTACGTGGGAATTCTGAAAGGTTCTGGTTTCTTCCGCACTTTGCAGACCAATTGTCCCATGTACAGAGGGGTAAAAAGGTCATTTCGTGTCCACGTTAATTTCACATTTGAATCCTAGAAGTGCAGTTAAAATGGGATTGAAGGAGTATTTCTATACTGGAAAATATCTAGTAGAAACCACTTCTTCGGTGGAATCGTGAAAACCCTCCTAAAAACATAGTTAGAAGTGTCAAAAAAAATATGAAATGATGCACGTCCATAGTCTATCGATATATGTTCGTTGTGGCAAAAGTTGGGAACCAAACTCAATATAGTAAAATTCATATGAAAATAACAAATTCTAGATGCATTTTCACTACAAGACAAATTCACATGATTTTTGTCTTCTAGTGTGAATCTTGTTATTTTCGTATGAATTTTTTCAAAACGAGTTTGATTCCCAACTTTTTCCACCAAGTATATATATGGATGGACTATGGATGTGCATCATTTTACATTTTTATGAAAATGTATAAGTATGTTTTTATGAGGGTTTTCACGATTCCACCGAAGAGGTGGTTTGCACTGAATATTTTCCCTTTCTATACTAGGACGTCAAAGTTTCAACGGCTCAAAAGCGTTTCTTTTCATGACGTTTAGTCTGTCCATCTATCTACGATTTACAGTTTATTTTTTTTAACAAACAAATCTTTTCATGACGTTTAGTCTGTCCTTCTACTACGATTTACTCAGTTTGTGTTTTTTTTTAAAAACGTATCTTTTCATGATGTTTACCCACGTTCTGCATAAACAAACTATATGGTAGTATCAAAACAATCAAGAACGTAGTTACATCTAACGTTTATTAAAGGGTATAAGATCGATCACAACACAAACAAGTCAAATTTCATAGCGGCGGCTAGTACGGCCAAAATTAGGAAGGAGTTTAAGTTCATACCCCTGACCGCGACCAGCCACCAATACGCAGGCCACCAAACTTCAGCAGGTTCTCCACTTCGTCCAGCTCGAGGGCGGCATTGATTACGGCATTAGAGAGGTCATTGTAGTCCTTGGCATCGAAGAAACAGCCCGTGTCCTTGGCGTCGGCGACGATCTGCATGGTAATGCGTGTAGACGTCTGGTGGTTTCAGTTTACAACGGACTTGTTTGGTTCCAGGTATTACTTTTTTAACACTTTCTTTGACCGTTAAATAAGGGTATTAAATAAAGTTAATTTACAAAACTAACTCCACAACCCCGGTTAAATCGCGAGACGAATCTAATGAGACCTTTGACCACATGATTAGAGAATAATTACTGTAGTAAATCATGAATTAATTAGGCTCATTAGATTCGTCGCGTAAAGTTGCAATCATCTATGAAAAGGTTCTGTAAATAGACTTCATTTGATACTCCATGCATGCAAGATTCCCAGGTGTTAGAAAACTAACACCTGGAACCAAGCAAGGCCAACGTGTGCTTCTACTTCTAGGCGTCTCGGTCGAGAGGTTAATAAGTAGGAGGCGGCTACCGCGAGGGGGCTCTCGCGTTAAGCTTACGCGGAGAGCTCCTCCGGCCCGCACGTCAGGCAAAGTCTATTCCTCACGCGCCGTAGAAATTAAAAAGAAACATAACTCGTCTTCTCTGCGCCTCGCGCCGCATCGTCTTCTCCACCTTGCGCCCGGCGCCGCGCCAGCCACCACCGCCCGCCACCTCCACCACCGCCCACGGCCGGCGGCGACCACGCCGCCGTGCCGTCCACCCACCTCCCGCCGCGGCTCCCCTTCCCCGCCGCGGCTCCCCTTCCCCGCCCTTCCTAACCCCTCGAGCTGCTTGCCCCCGCAACTCCCTGTCCTTCTCGGCTCCGGCGGCGCCTCCGCCGCCGGATCCGCCGCCCACGACCTCCCCGCTGCCGGTTTCGTCGCCGACAACCTCCCCGCCGTCGGATTCGTCGCCAGTTCCTCACCCCCGCCGCCGGCACCGCCCGACCGCCATCCTCCGCCACCACGGCGGGCGGCGCCACCGCCGCCTCGCCGCCCCGCCCACACACCAACCCCACCGCCGGTCCGGCAGCCTCCCCGGCCATCCCTCTAAGTCCGGCAGCCATGGAAATCCCCAACCCCGACACCTTAAACCCTAACCCAAACCCGAACCATAAGGCCACCGACCTCCCCCGCGGCCGCCGGCGACTTGCCGGCGGCCGCTCCGCCCACCAACCGCCGGAGATGGAGGAGATGACCGGAGGTAGCGTTACTTTTTGTTTGGATTTGTTATTTTTCTTCTTCTTTCCCTTTCTGACATATCTCATCTTTTAATTACCTCGTTTTTACTAAATTCAAGGGGCTCTCCCTATAAGTCTAAATCGAGAGGGCTCTCCCTCTAGCATTTGGGTAATAAGTATGTGTGTTTGTACTTTACTAGTGTCTTAACTTAATAATAAACGAGAGTGATACAGACTGTCGTTTTTTAAAAACATGTGAGGTTTCAAAGATCAACTGAAAGAGATGAAACGTTGAACAATGTGCGTGTTTGTTCGATCCGATAACTAACTCTGATTTCCCCCTCTTTGAGTATAAGCGTGGCACATTCTCAAGGTGGAATGCAAATAATATTCTTTACTAGATGCTCTGCATATAACCAAAAACTTCACTAGTTCAATATGGCAATTTTTGGTACTGACACAGTGCAACACATGTTACCTGTGGCAACTTTATTCCGCCCAATCCCAAATGCTAAACAAACCGAGGTGGCAACGAAGCCACCACATGAGTGGGCCGGCCTTTAGTTTGGGCCAAGACAAACCTGGGCCAAACCTGATGAAACAGAACACTTTTGTCAACACAGCCCATTTAAAGAAGATCCGTGTAAGTTCTGGTGATGAACTGATGATCCATTATTCCATTGCCCTTGCCCGTGAGGGAGAGCCCAGATCCTCGCAGCTTCTCCTCCACGATGCCGTCGATCCTCTGCGCCATCTCCGGCGTCATGTGCGCCTTCCAGTCCCCGACCTCCCCTTTACGGAAGAAGGCCGAGTTCTTGAACGACCAACTGGCCGTCCCGTGCACCCCGCCCCTGTTGGCCTCGACGCTCTTCATCCTGCCCATGCTGCACAGCGCAACGACAGCTTCCGGGACGCCTCGGGCCACCTCCTCGCCGGCGAACGGGCAGCCGAGGAACTCGGCCAGCCTCACCACGCTCCCCACGGTGTCCTCCTTGAGGTGCTCGTACCGGAGGAACATCACCTCCCCTGGCCGCGCCACGCTCTCCTTCCAGTACTCGGCCATGTGGTCCCACACGGGCCCGTACGGCGACACGCCGTCGCAGAACAGGTCGAACGCCTCGGCGGGCGGCGTCATGGCGGACCCTTCGGGCTTGATCTCGTCGAGGTAGTGGCGGAGTGAGACGAACGCGTCCTTGGGGTCCCTGCAGAGGTAGACGACGCGGCAGCCGGACTCCCGCACCGACGCCGGCAGCGCCGTGAGCGGCGAGTGCACGGCCAGGACGCGCGGCGACGGCATCTCTTCCAGTACCTGCTGACCCGGCGGTGCCGAGGGTGGTCGGCTCTGGTAGAGGGAGTGCAGGAACGGGACCAGCTCGTGCGGGCTGGAGGCGAGCAGCGGGTGGCGCTCGTCGTCGGCCGGCGCGTGGCGGCCGCGGTGCACGACGCTGTAGACGAGCGCCTTGAGCCACGTCGTGCCGGACTTGGGCAAGGTGGCGAGGATTACGTCGGACGGACGGGCGGCGAACGTGTCCCGCACGGCCAGCTCCGGCGCCATCAGGTGCTCCGGGTACCAGAACCCCTCGTGCTTCCGGTACGGGGTGCTCCCGATGCCCCGCTGGGAGGCCGGGAGGGAAGACGCCAGAGCCTCATACTTGGAGAGCCCGTCTGCGCACCCGTTCTCACCGACGACCATCTCGTCGTGTGTCTGTGTTGATGCTGCTGTGAGGCTGTGACTTTTATGGACACTCGCGATCAATTATTTGGGAACCGAGGGAGTACTAGTGTACTACTCGATTGGTCATCTCGATTATAAAACGTTGCACGAGAAACTGGTGATTGTTTCTATAATTAGCGCTAGCTTGTCAGGCATCTTCAGGAAATTTTTTTTAAAAAATGCTACGTGGCTCGGCACCGCCTAGCACTCCGACAGCACTCCGCGCGATTCTCCGACAGCACTCCGCAGCCTATTGCGGGCCTGCAGTGTGCACGTGAGCACGTCCAGCTTTTTGCTTCGCACCAATGCCCCGCGTACCCGCGCTCGTAACCACAACGTCGGGTGGGACCGGCTTACTAGGTCTCCTACAGGACCCACAAGTCAGTGATGTCTTCGCAAGTGCCGGATTGATGGTCGGGTGCGAAACTTTGCCAGTAGTATTATACGGTTAATTCTCACCCATCAACTGGGCGTGTTTAGTTCCAAATTCTCACTTAGAAGACCGTGTTATTAGAAGATTGTGTCAGTTCATTTTTTCACTCTGCGCGTATTTCTCGCACGTCAAAATTTCACCATTCTCACCGGAACTAAACGATGCTTAATTTGGTCCTACTCTGCACCCTATATATCCCTGGAGCCATCATAATACTATTCACGAGAGCATGCATGCTTCTTGCTGCCTATAATTACTTATTAATAGATATTATGAAAAATACTATATTTAAATGAGGATTAATTGGTGAGTATAATTGACGAGGGTCTGGATTAGGGCCCCCTAAGCAACGAGATGATTACCCCGAAGATGGAATCCTCTGACACCATTGACAATGTGAAGGCTAAGATCCAGGACAGGGAGGGATGCAGATCTTCGTCAAGACCCTCACTGGCAAGACTTCCCCACTTCCGAGTATCTTCCGCCTCGCACGAGTACTCTCCGCCTCGCACGAGTTCGCCTCGGCTCCGAGTACGCGCCGCCCCGCCTCCGACTACTCGTTCGCACGAGTAATCTCCGTCTCCGACTAAGGCGGAGCCCCCACGGAGGAGCCGGAGCGTGGGGCAGGGGCCCCACACGAACGTGGCACCGCCCCAGCCCCCCAAGCTTCTCCGCGACGACACGCGTAACACCGTTCTCCACGCCATGCAAAGACCACAGCTGGTGCAACGGGAGGACGACAGGGTCTGGCAGGGGCTGTAATGGCGCACAGTGCACCTCCCACGACCTCCGACATGCCGTCACATCCAACGCCAGCTACACACCACCCCATCAGAACAGGCACTCGATTACCATCCACCAGCTCTTAGGCCGTAACGTGGCGAGCCTAAAACGTACTCAAGAGGGCTGAGTCACTGTATGAACTACTCGGAGGAGGTGCCAAGTGCCCGGGACGAACAGTGGCAGCAGCCCACGCGGCGGCCTCCGACGACGCCACAGCTCAGCGCCCTCCCACGACGCCTGACGGACATCAATGACGGAAAAGACTTCACAACGCCATAGCACTGTAGCTTGTTTTCGTTTTCCTTCTTTGCCCCTCGCCCTTGTGACTATAAAAGGGGGAGGGGTGCAATGTACATAGAGAGGACCGATCACCAAGTCTGTAACCCCTACTACAGACACCCCCGGCATAGGAACACGAGTACTCGGAACTGGACGTAGGGTATTACTCCTCGGAGGCCCGAACCAGTATAAAACCCTTGTGTCTCCCGTGTCGACCATCCGGATCCGACACACGATTCGATACAAATCTACTGCCGGCGGTTGAGAACCCCGACAGTTGGCGCGCCAGGTAGGGGCACATCGTGTGTCTCGCCGAACTTCACCAGCGATCCAGATGGAGGGCCGCGGGGTCTCGCTGACTCCCGGCACAACCGTGCACTTCGGCTCCCTCGGCTTCGTCTACATCGGACCGACGGAGTCCGTCGCTGGGAGGACTTTCTCCCGGCCCGCGTGTCCCACCGCCTCGACGGCGGCGGTGGCACGAGCAGCCTTCGTCCGTGGTTTCACGGACGAATCGATCATGGCCATGCTGGGGCCAAACCTGACGCAGGAGCGCTTCAGGCTCGCTGCTTTCCACCTCACCGACCTTGCCTTCCAGGCCAGTGCATCCGAGCCGCTGACTTGGGGGGAGTTCGCGGAGCGGTACGAAGCTCTGTACCCCTGCGGACAGCCTGGCCTCCCGGACGACCCGGTGACGGCCTACGTGAACGAGCTCTGGGCTTCGTACGTTGCCCTAGGCTCCGTGGCCCCGCGGCGGGGGCCACCGGCACCACTCCCGGACTTCACGCGGGAGTGCAACGTCTTGGAGGCCCACACCGCCACCAGCTCGACGGATGGCGAGGAGAATCCTCGTCACCGCAACGGAGACGCCCAGCGTCGGGCGCGCCTCGACGAGATCGCCGAGGCCCAACGCCAGCTCGACGAAGAGCTGGCGAACCTTCATCAAGAGCTCGGCGTGGAGGACGAGCCCCAACAAAGCCGTCGGCGCGAGTGAACCGCGAGTAGGAGGCGGAACAGCCGGCACCGCAGGCTCGAGTACGGGCGCGGGACGTGAACCGGTGCATCAACGAGGATGCCCCCGTCGACGACGACGGTACGCCGCGCTTCAGGCGCGCGTCGCAAAATCTCGCAGCGGCAGCCATGCTCCTGCGTGGCTGTCCCGAGTCGGCAACGCCCGAAGAGAAAAGGGTTCGACAGCAGGTCAAGACCCTTATCGAGACGGCGGTTGCACAGCAGGCCGAGAGCTCGGCATCACGCGCACGAGAGGCGCGGGGTGCGCCGTCCGTACGACGTCAGGATCGATCCCCCTCAAGACACCGAGCCACTGGTGAACCGTCAGTCAAGTCGCGACTGGGGCACAACCGCGACGCTCGCGACACGCTCGAGGCCCATCGTCGGGCTGCGGGCGACGACGGCTACGACTACGGCTACGGCAGCAACGACGACGGCCATGGCAAGCGCGACGAGCACCGCTCACGCCGGCGTCATAGCCAGAGGCGGGGAGGACGCTACGACAGCGACGACGACCGTGACCGTAGCTGGTCGCCCGACCCGAAGGGCCCGCGCGCGTTCGGTCGGAAGGTGCAAGACGCCAAGTTCCCCTCACGTTTCCGAGCTCCGACAGCAATACCAAGATACGACGGAGAGACCAACCCAAGCGTGTGGTTGGAAGACTACCGGCTCGCATGTCGCGCAGGCGGGGCAACAGACGACATGTTCATCATCAAGAACCTGCCGCTCCACCTCGCTGATTCTGCGCGGACCTGGCTCGAGCACCTGCCGCGCGGCCGGACCAACAGCTGGAAAGATCTACGGGAGACCTTCATCGGCAACTTCCAGGGCACGTACGCCCGGCCCGGCAAGCAGTGGGAGCTACGCAACTGCAAGCAGCAGCCAGGGGAAAGCTTGCGCGACTACATCAGGCGCTTCTCAAGGCGCTGTACCGAGCTTCCCACCGCGACGGACAACGACGCCATCTCGGCGTTCCAAAACGGCACCACTTGCACCACCCTCATCCACCGGCTAGGGCGGAGGACCCCGAGGACAACTCGGGAACTTCTGGATATCGCGACCAACCACGCCGACGGGGAGGAGGCAGTAGCTGCAACCTTGATTCCCCCACCGGGTAAGGGGAAGCAAGTCGTGGACGCCGGTGAGGGGCCCTCCACGCGGTCCAAGAAGAAGAAGAAGGGCGACAAGCGAAGCCGTGACGACAACACTGTTGCGGCAATCGAGCGCTAGGCAACACGCCCCAAGAACAATCAGAATGGCCTCCCACGGGGTCACTTTGAGAGGCTCTTGGAGGCGTCGTGCACACATCACGAGACGCCTGTGAAGCACGCGCTCAAGGACTGCCGGTTGATGAAGAACTACGTCAACGGCACGCTCAAGCCCAAGACGGCGGATCCCCCGAGGAAGGATGCGCCACCCTTCCCTGATGACGATGACGATGACAAGGAGGTGGTCTTCCCCCGAGAAGATGGCGCAGTCCACATGATCTTCGGCGGAGCACCGGCGCGACCGTCAAGGCGCAAGGAGAAGCTGATCCGGCGCGAGGTCTACAACACCGAGCCCGCAACTCCGGCGTACCTCAAGTGGTCAGACACCCCGATCACCTTCGACCGAACGGACCATCCCGACCACGTACCGCAACCAGGAAGCTACCCCCTCGTGGTGGCTCCACTGATCGGGACCAAGCGGGTCCACAAGGTTTTGATGGATGGAGGGAGCGGGCTCAACGTCCTGTACATGACGACGCTCGACAGCATGGGCATCTCGCAGTCCCGACTGCGCCCATCGCCGACTCCTTTCCACGGGATTATCCGCGGGAAAGATGCGCTCCCGTTAGGGCAGATCTTTCTGCCCGTCACGTTCGGGACGTCGCAGAACTTCCGCATGGAAACCCTCACCTTCGAAGTGGTGGGGTTCTCAGGGACGTACCACGCCATCCTCGGGAGGCCGGCCAATGCGAAGTTTATGGCCGTGCCCAACTACACGTATCTCAAGCTGAAGATCCCCGGTCCGAAGGGGGTCATCACAGAGGGGACTACGTTCCAGTACGCATACGAATGCGATACTGAGTGCTTTCAATTCGCTGAAACGCTCATCCGGTCCGAGAAGCTCCACGCCGAGCCTCCCTCCGAGGACCAAGATATCCCCGAGTCGTCCAAGCGAGCGGCCTGCTCTTTCGAGCCCGCCAAGGATGTCAAGGATGTGGCTGTCACCGATGATGGCCGCACGCTCCGTATCGGGATGGCGCTCGATCCTAAATAGGAAAGCGCGCTCGTCGACTTCCTCAAAGCGAACCTCGACGTGTTCGCATGGAAACCCTCCGACATGAAGGGAATCCCGAGAGAAGTTGCCGAGCACAAACTCAACATCAAGCCGGGATCAAAACCGGTCAAGCAGCGCCCGCGCCGCTTCAACGACGACAAGTGCAAGGCCATAGGCGAGGAGATCAAGAAGCTCCTTAGTGTTGGGTTCATCCAAGAAGTGTTCCACCCCGAGTGGTTAGCTAACCCTGTACTTATAAAGAAGAAGAACAAGAAATAGAGGATGTGTGTTGACTACACGAGCCTTAACAAGGCATGTCCCAAGGAATCCGTTTCCTTTGCCTCGCATAGATCAGGTAGTCGACTCAACGGCAGGGTGCGAAACCCTCTGTTTTCTCGATGCGTACTCCGGGTACCACCAGATCGCGATGTGCATAGTGGACAAACTCGCAACGTCCTTCATTACTCCCTTTGGCGCTTATTGTTACAACTCGATGTCGTTCGGTCTTAAGAACGTGGGTGCTACATTTCAGAGATGCATGCGACGCGTTTTTGGTGATCTCATAGGACGAATAATCGAGGCATACGCTAATGACATCGTGGTCAAGTCAAAGAAGACGGGTAACCTGATCCCTGATCTTACGTAAGTATTCGCGAGGCTGAGAGAGCACGGGGTGAAGCTAAACCCCGAGAAATGCGTTTTTGGGGTTCCCAGGGGCATGCTCCTGGGCTTTGTCGTATCCGAATGCGGCATTGAAGATAATCCCGAGAAGATCTCAATAATCACAAACATGGGGCCGATCCAGAACCTGAAGGGCGTGCAATGCGTCACCGGCTGCCTCGCTGCTCTTAGCCGATTCATTGCCCGACTCGGAGAGCGTAGCCTGCCATTGTATCGACTAATGAAGAAGTCCGACCACTTTACGTGGACACCTGAGGCCCAGGAAGTGCTCGATAAACTCAAGAATCTCTTAAAGAGTCCACCAGTGCTCACGGCGCCCATGCCAGAAGAGCAAATGCTTTTGTATGTGGCTGCAACGACGCAGGTCGTGAGCACTGCTCTGGTTGTTGAACGAGAAGAGCCTGGGAAGTCGCTTAAGGTGCAGCGGCCTGTTTATTTCGTAAGTGAGGTGCTCTCCGACTCAAAGACCCACTACACTCAGATCCAGAAGCTCGAATATGTTGTCTTGATCACCAAACGCAAGCTTCGGCATTATTTCGACCAGCACCCCATCACAGTGGTGTCCAAGTACCCCCTCGGGGAGGTGATCCAAAATCCTGAGGTAGAGGGGAGGATAGCTAAGTGGGCCCTCGAGCTCATGGGGCACAACGTGACTTATGCGCCGCGTAGTGCAATTAAGTCACAGGTGTTGGCGGATTTCGTTGCTGAATGGACGGAGATTCAGACTCCGCCGACACCAATCGAGCACGAGACATGGACAATGTATTTCGATGGCTCAGTCATGAAGGAAGGGGCAGGGGTAGGCCTTGTCTTCATCTCGCCTCTGGGCGTGCGTATGGAGTACATGGTCCGACTGCATTTTCCCACCTCCAACAACGTGGCTAAATATGAAGCGCTCGTCAACGGCCTCCGGATCGCGGTGGAGCTCGGAATCCGCCGTCTCGAGATCTGTGGGGACTCTAAGCTTCTCGTGGACCAAGTGATGAAGGAGAAAAATTGCGTTAACCCCAAGATGGCAGCCTATTGTCGAACGGTGCGTCAACTAGAAGACAAGTTCCATGGGCTCGAGCTCCATCATGTGCTGCGCGACAACAACAAAGCTGCGAACATCCTCGCCAAGGCAGCATCAAGCCGCAAGCCCGTGCCACATGGTGTGTTCACCAGTGATCAGCACGCGCCGTCCGTCCGAGTAGATTAGGAGCGACAACCGGAGTCAGAAGAGCCAGAAGTCGTGGAGATTGACCAAGAACCAAGTTTAGAAGATCCTGACTGGCGCTTCCCAATCCTTGAATGGCTGGTCGAGGGGAGGTTACCCTCAGATCAAACAGAGGCACGTCGCATCTCACGGCGAGCCAAATCTTACGTCCTCATCGACGGCGAGCTCCACAAGCGGGGCGCGGCAGATATACTCATGCGCTGCATTCAGAGAGATCAAGGCCGGGACCTGCTTCAGGAAATTCATGCTGGCACGTGCGGTCACCACGCCGCTGCCAGAACCTTAGTCGGAAAGGCGTTCCGACAAGGCTTCTACTGGCCCACGGCGCTGGCAGACGCCAAAGATATTGTACGACGATGTGCGGGTTGCCAGTTCTACGCTCGACAGACTCATCTCCCGGCACAGGCACTTCAGAACATTCTCATCACGTGGCCGTTCGCAGTGTGGGGGCTGGACATAGTCGGACCATTCAAGCAAGCACCCTGGGGCTTCACGCACCTGCTCGTCGCCGTTGATAAATTTTCAAAGTGGATTGAAGCTCGACCCGTGGCCAAGATCCGTTCTGAGGAAGCCATGGCGTTCTTCACCGACATCATCTACCGCTTCGGCATTCCGAACTCGATCATCACCGACAATGGCACACAGTTCACAGGAAAGAAGTTTCTCAAGTTCTGCGACGACAACAACATTCGCGTGGACTGGACTGCTGTGGCACACTCGAGGGCCAACAGGCAGGCTGAGAGGGCCAACGGTATGATCCTATAAGGGTTAAAGCCTCGAATCTTCAGACGGCTTGAGAAGTTCCGAGCAAGATGGGTCGCCGAGTTGCTGTCCGTTCTGTGGAGCCTACGCACCACACCGAGCCGATCCACTGGTGCAACACCATTCTTCATGGTGCACGGGTCAGAAGCGGTCCTCCCAACGGATATTGACTACGGCAGCCCAAGAGTCCGAGCGTACACCGAAGAAGGGAACCAAGTCGCACTCGAAGATGCGATCGACCAACTCGATGAAGCTCGCGACGTGGCACTCCTGCATTCAGCTCGGTACCAGCAAGCCTTGCGACGCTACCACAAGCGCAACATCCACGAACGACAATTTCAAGTCGGGGACCTGGTTCTCCGATGTGTCATGAGTAACAAAGACAGACACAAACTCGCGCCCCTGTGGGAAGGGCCGTACATCGTCGACCAGGTGCTCCGACCAGGAACATTCAAGCTTCGGCACGACGATGGAACGATCATCGCCAACGCATGGAACATAGAACATCTACAACATTTTTACCCTTGAGTAACGTTCTCTGTTTCATCTTATGATCAATGGATAATTCCATATGTTTTGGTTCTTGTCTCATAAGTTTCTCGATATACTTGTGTTGGCATCTTTCCTATGTTTCAACGTAATCTAAAGGCTGAGTGGCAAGCGTCCTTGCACCCATGCAAAAACACTTGCCGCTCGGGGGCTACTCGGGGCACGATGCCCCCCTTTCATTTTGCGTTTTCAAAACAAAAACTCTCCGATAACTTTGTCGCGACCAATCGCACATGCGAACGGTTCTTTTTTAGCGGAGCACCTTTTACTTAGCAAGAGGAAAGGACGTTGATCTATGAGTGTTTCGATGTTGTCACTTGTCCAAGTCTTTTGGCACCTACGCCCCCGCGGCTACGGTACGAAAACTTGCAAGCACAGCACGGACCTACAGGTTGACATCCGACTACTTTCGGAAGGAGCATGGGTAACCGCTTGAGCTCCGGCTCGAAAACGTCTTTACAAAAAGCATACAAGTCTTTTCTTAAGCGTTTCTAAGTACTCGGGGGCTGCGAATGCACGGCGTCACTTCGTCGCTCAGGTCGAGCTTTCTGACTCTTACGCCTCCGCGGCTCTAGAGAAAAGTTCGATCAGCTTGAGCGTCTAAGTGTCGTCATTCCATTCTACAGCCATCCGCAGTACTCGGGGAATGCTTCAGGAGACGACAGTTTCAAAACAAAATAAAAAGTTGTTCAACATGGCACAAATGCGAGTTTTGTTTAACTGACATACAAATTGAAACATCTAATGTGAAGGCCTAGAGCCGTTTTTTGGTGTGTCTTTTGGGATCAGCTCCAGGTCCTTCATCACGGTGTCGGCCATGGCGCGGGCAGGGGCGGCACAATCATCTTCGATCCTGTCAAACTCCTCGCTCGAGTAGCCGGGGGCCCAACCACCACTCAGCGCCTTGAAATCTAGCCCCTGGTAGTGCGAGCTCAACATGTAGAGGACCCGGTGCACCACTTGTCGAGAGATCGATAACTCTTTCTCCTTGACGAAGCCCGGAAGAAGATTGAGCCGGTCACCAAGCACGTGGGGAGGTATCTACACTGGCGGGACGCCGCTCTCCGTCAAGATCGTGTCAACATGACGTCCGAGTTTGGCGCGCTCCACTATGTTCTTTTTGAGTGCCTCCTCCACCTCATGCTAGGCCTTCCGAGAATCCTCCAGCTCGGTTTTGACCTCTGGAAACAGAGAATGAGTCAGCGTTGAGCCGAGGTAGACACGAGCATGAGCAGGAAGGAGTCAAGATAAGAAGAATGTACTCGAGAGCTGGTCCGCCAAATTCTTGGCCGTCTCAGTCATCTCGTGGATTTTGAGCTCCGCGGCCACGACCTCTTGAGCCTTCTCCGCCAGTTTGGCCGCCTGTGCAGCACGAGCTATGCGGATTCCTGTGAAAACCCAAGAGTGAAGCGGCCTCAGCTGTGATTAACACACGGAAGAGAGCGTCATGAAAATTGAAGAATGCAAAGATACTCGCCCTGGATCTCTCGCGCCATCTGGCTGTTCTCATCACGAAGGCGGGTTCCCTCGTCGGTGGCCTCTTGCAGCTTGGTGGAGAGGGCGCCGACCTGATTATTCGCCGTCTTCAAATCCGCCTCGGTGTGCACCAGGTCTTGCTGCAGGTCTGCCACCCTCTTCTCAAGCACCGCTTTCTCTTCGGCAGCGGTCTGGGACACGGCCTCGGCAGCGGCGGCGGCGGCAGCGGCGGCGGCGGCAGTCGCATTCCGAGCTGTTTCGGCAGCAGTGGCGGCTGCAATTCGCAGCTCTGTGGTGGTAGCCTCCACCTGGATGAGCTTGGCCTCGAGGGCAGCCTTCTCCGACACAGCGGCGTCCGTGGCAGACTGCGCGGTCCTCTGCCGATTTTGCTGCGGCTTCAAGAGCGGTCCTCGCCGACGCCTCGCTGGCCACCGCCCCTACAGCCGCTAGTCGGGCGGCGGCCAGCTGCATCTCCAGCAGGGCCTTCTCGGCCTGGAGCTCCTCGATGGTGCACGTCTTCTTGGCGCTGCAGCTGTCGAGCAACTGGATCGAGATAATGGTCAAACACAGCAGCAACTCGGAAATCGAAACACAAGAGCAAGGAGTAGGGCTCAGCCAACTCATCGACGAAGCCGGGACAACAAGCTCGTTGATCACCTGCTCAGCCCACCGCAGACCCCACACAAAGCGGCGACGTGCCGGGGCTTCCTCATCTCCGTCGTCATGCGCCTCGGCGTCGTGGGCTCCGGCCCACGTGACTCGCCCGAGGCCCAGGCCATGTCCACTTCCCCCGGGGGTTGAGGAGGAACAGGCACTCGAGCTCTCGCCAACTTCTCGGACAGTGGTTGGAGGAGCGCCGCCCATCGTGTTCTCGAGGGAAGAAGGCGCTTGTGTGCCGGGGAGAGGCGAGTCCGCAATCTCGACCACCTCCGCGACGACAGCGACAGGCTGGCGCGGCGGATCGGGCAGCGCGACGGAGTCCGGTGCCGTTTCTACCGTCGGAGTTCTGGACGCCTCAGGGCTCGCCACGACCTCCTCGACGGCCGCATCCTCCCCCACCGCCACGACGACCTCAGGAGCAGGCGGTACGGGCGCTTCAGCCGACAATTCCTCCGGCGCCAGCAAGCACTGCTCCAACTTGGCCACGTAAGCGGCTGCGTCACCGCCTGGGAGAATTGGACCCCTCATACTCGTGGCCTCCGGGAGCCGCGAGGGCGATGAGGGGGTCGCCATTTCCGCAGCCTCGCCGCTGCCGGCGCCCGACGTTGGGAGCCGACCCGCCTCTAGAGCCACCTGCACGACGGCGCCCTGATCAATGACAGGCGTCGCCGAAGGCTTGGATCGCTCGGGGGCTGCTTGCTCCCCGACCACGTCTACATCCCCCGACGACGGTGGGGGTGCTGCCGCATCACAAGTCTCCAACGCCGCTGCTGCCGGCTCCGAGACTGTCTCCGGCGCAGACGGAGGGGTTGAAGAGCGGGGAGCGGACGAGGAAGTGCGCGCGCTCAGAGCCGCGCGTTTTCACGGCACAAGGCTGAGCGCGCCAACGTTGGAGCGACTGACACGAAAAGAGCAAATCAACAAGGCGAACGAAAATCGAAGAATAAGACAACAAGATGGCACTTACACGAAGGATGTGATGCAGGCCCACTTAACAGGCCTGGAGGCAGCACCCGACGACTCGGGGGCTGGCCTCTTGCCCCCTCTTGTCACCCTGAGCAAGAGGGACCTGCACGGTCGGGGCGCCGCCACCACGGATGATCAACGATTGATGACGCTGTGGGGCAGCATCTGCGCTCAACCCGTGCGACGCGATTGGAGCAGGCGCCGGCGACGTCGGTCTCGCCTTAGGGGGCGACCGCCCTCTCGGGGAGTGCGACCCCCGCCGTGACGAACCACCGGAGGGACGGCGAGCGGACGAGCTGTGGTCCCCCGAACGCCTGGGCGAGTCGTTTCGCCGTGGCGACCTCCTCCTCTCCCTCCGCTGTTCCTGGCCGCCAGAGCTCGGCCGGGGGTGAGTCACCCTCCGATCCTCCTGGCCTGGACATGGAGGTGGGTGTGAGCTGGAGCTCGTTCCCTGTTCTTGGGCAGCGGGCTCCGGTCGCTGCCCCGAACTGGACGCCGCGGCCTGCCGCTGGGGAGGAGGCGACAGAGACGACAGCGCGCTCCAATCGACGCTGGCGCCACCGTCATCACCCGACCAGGGCGGCAACGACGAGGGGTCCTCATCCGAGGAGACGGGGCCCTCTCTCATTTTCCTGCGCTTAGCGCGGCGGTCATTCCGCTCGCGCTTCGCGATCTCCTTGTCTTTATGCTGGGCCTTACGGGTGGCCCTCCTCCTATCCGCAGCTGCCTGGGCACGATTCGGTATCGCGTCCTCAGGAAGAGGCGGCTTCGCGGGGAGAGGGGTCGCAGGCCCCAACTGAAAGCAAGGAAGGAGACGAGAATCAACACAAAGACTGCGATATAGTCGGAGCGCTAATCGGGGGAAAGAAGGACTTACATAATTTTTGGTCCCCTCATGGGGGAGCATGGGAAGAACTTGGGGCGGCGGCCACGAGTAGCTGGCCTTCCCAATTGCCTGCCCCACGCGACGCTGGATCTCATCCAACGTAGGGAGCCGAGGCGCGCACACAGTCCCGACGAAGGGAGCGCAATCCAGCGTCATCTGGCAGATGCGCAGGCAGCGCCGCTGGAGCGGGATGACCCCCACCGTGTGGTACTAGCCAATAACAGTCGCCAGGTCGACCCCGGTGTTGCGCAGCTTGGCCAGCACCAGAAAGCAATCCCCGAGCAACCTCTCCACCTGTCTCCGGGGGCCCATAGCTCCAGTTCGCCGGCGCCTCGGCAATCGAGGAGCCGGTATACTTCGGCAGCGGATACTCGGCGTAGTCTTTGAGATAGAACCACCCCTTGTGCCAACCGCTGTTGGAGCTCGTCAGCGTGCTGGAGATGTACTCATCGCCCCTCTTCGTCTTCATCCGAAGATTGGCGCATCCAAGGGTGCCCGGGATCGACTTGTCCTTCAGGCACACAAACTTGAAGAAGTACGGGAAGAGGTGCCAATGGGCGTCCACTCCCAAGTACCCCTCGCACAGCGCCTCGAATGCCGCCATTTGTTGGATGCTGTTGGGGTTGAGGTGGTGGAGTTGCAGCCGGTACTCGGAGGGGACGACGCGGATGAACCGGCCGGCCGGGATGGAGAAGCCACACTCGTGGAACACCACGAACGAGATGACATAGCCCTCCGGTGGGTGCGGCACCGATTCGCTGCCCGGGACCATCCACTCCTCGGCGGCGGTGAGGACCCGCAGCTGACCGACGGCGACGAGCCGTTGGAGGATCGAGCGCGAGACGTTGGAGCGCGTCCAGTTCGACATGGCGCTTGTCGAGTTCGAGGGTGAGAAGAAAGGTTGAAGAAACGACGGCGGTGACGCGAGAGTAAGGAGCAAATAAGCAAGCGGCACTGGCAAAAGCAAGAAATCGGAGAAAAAGTACGGAGCTCAACCGGCGTGCGGTTTATAAGGGGCAAATGTGGCCGCCGGCATTTAATGCCGGCCCCACCACGCCGTAAAACCGCCCGCTTGGTGGACGCATCCCCCAAGGCGGCAGAGGCACGCCCGCGTGACGGTTCGACACCGGGTGGGGCCGCAGGTCTGAATCAGCCACGCGCCGTCCCCTCCAACCGTCACCATCGCCACGTCAGCCACGACCGGCGGAGCGGATACAACTACCGATACAGCCACAACCGCCATCACCGGAGATTTCGAAGCAACAACATTTCAAAACTCAAAACCCCATAAACGAGTCTACAACTCCTTCATGGGCTCAGGGGCTACATCCTGCGGATGCGCTCGCGCGCACCTACCGAGTAAATCAAGGAACAACAACAACAACATTTCCCCGACGCAGAGCCTGCGAGCGAGTCCTTGACTCCCACCACAGGCTCGGGGGCTACTGACGAGGGCCTGGATTAGGGCCCCCCTAAGCAACGAGATGATTACCCCGAAGATGGAATCCTCTGACACCATTGACAATGTGAAGGCTAAGATCCAGGACAGGGAGGGATGCAGATCTTCGTCAAGACCCTCACTGGCAAGACTTCCCCACTTCCGAGTATCTTCCGCCTCGCACGAGTTCGCCTCGGCTCCGAGTACGCGCCGCCCCGCCTCCGACTACTCGTTCGCACGAGTAATCTCCGTCTCCGACTAAGGCGGAGCCCCCGCGGAGGAGCCGGAGCGTGGGGTAGGGGCCCCACACGAACGTGGCGCCGCCCCAGCCCCCCAAACTTCTCCGCGACGACAAGTTATGTGTATCTTTTCTACTACGATAAGTTATGCACATAACATTTTTTCAAAAAATAATTTATGTACATAACTTTTTTTACAATAAATTTATACACATGTGTTATGCGTTACAGAGCATGCAACTCACCAATATGAACCCACGTACTAGAGAGAGTGAAAAGCCAGATGATGCCGGTCGACAGCACCCGACGTCCAGAAAGAGAGAAAAAGAAGTGAAGTTAAAAAATATAGGACCTACGCACGTGGGCGGGTCTCCTAGTCCTAGGTCGCCAGCCAACCAGCTAGCGCGTGCAGATTTCGTTTTGCGCCGCGAAGTCGGCAACACAATAATTATTACTTGCCCAACATGAGCATATTTTTGGAGTAGCAAATAGTGTAACGGCATGACATCGAACAGTCATGATCATCTGTAATACTCGTGCACATCATGCCACCTGCGTATGGAAATTTCTTCAGTGAGCCTCAACCTGGAAGCTGGAACTGCAGCAGGCCACCTCAGATTCCCAGTCCGTTAAAATTTCTTCGTGCTGGATTTCTGCGAAGAGGAAACATGAACATATTGTGAGAAAATCGTTGAAACAGTTGGTGCATCAAAACTCAAAAAATATACTAAGTACAATTTATGGAAAAAGAGGTATTTCTATACTAGATAGGCCGTCAAAGTTTCAACGGTTCAAAAGCGTTTCTTTTCATGACGTTTAGTCTGTCCATATACGATTTACAGTTTATGTTTTTTTTAACAAACGTATCTTTTCATGACGTTTAGTCTGTCCATCTACCACGATTTACTCAGTTTATTATATGTATTTTTTTAAAAAAAGCGTATCTTTTCATGACGTTTACAGTCTACCCACGTTCTGCATAAACAAACTATATGGTACTTCTCCAAAAAAAAAAAACTAACTATATGGTAGCATCAAAACAATCAAGAACGTAGTTACATCTAACGTTTATTAAAGAGTATATAAGATCGATCACAACACAAACTAGTCAAATTTCATAGCGGCGTCTAGTACGGCCAAAATTAGGAAGGAGTTTGAGATCATACCCCTGACCGCGACCCCGCGACCCGCCACCAATACGCAGGCCATCAAACTTCAACAGGTTCTCCACTTCGTCAAGCTCGATGGCAGCATTGATTATGGCATTAGAGAGGTCATTGTCGTCCTTGGCATCAAAGAAACAGCCCCTGTCCTTGGCGTCGGAGACGATCTGCCGCCAGATCGTCTTGCCACTCGCCAGCGTCTTCGCGTTGCCCAGGATCCACAGGCAATGCCTGCGACAGAACAAGCAAGCCAAGGTGAACGAACACACAAGATGTGTTCCGTGGCGCGTGCGCGCACAGACCAACCAAGAAAAGCTAGCGGGCTATAGGTGCTCTCACTTGGCCCGCGTCAGCGCGACGTTTGTGCGGTTGACGTCGGCGAGGAAGCCGATCTTGCCGGCGGTGTTGCTCCGCACGGCGGAGAAGATGATCACGTCCTCCTCCGCGCCCTGGAACCCGTCAACGGACCGCACCTTCACAGAGAACCCGCCATGCATCCCGTAGGCTCCGACGAGCTTTTCCTCTATGGCACGGACCTGGCCCTTGTACGGCGACACCACGCCCACACGGATTGCCCTCTTCTTCTCGATCGACTCTGCGCACACGTTAATTGCTTTTTTGAAGTGGCCGAAAAAAATCAAGTGAATCTCTCAAACTGGGGGCAGATGGATACCTTTGAAGAGCCTCTGCAAGATCCGAAGCACAGCGGCTGCCTCGATGGGGTTGGTGATGCTCTGGCCGTGCTTGCCCGTGCTCTCGTTGCCACCGTCGATGTTGATGAACGAGTAGGAGCCGTACATTGGGCCGGTCAGGTGCTGCCTCTCGTAGTTTCTGTTCATGACGTTCGGCCCATCCATAATCCGGCCGTCATAGAAGCTGGCGACAGGGAACTTGCTGATCCAGGGATGCATCCTGTACTGCACATCAAGGAGGTGCTTGGGCTGCCCCAGCGACGTCAATCTCTCGAACAAGCTTCTACCGAAGCCAGCGTTGCCACAAACCTGTATATTGTTTTATGCATAATGATTAGTTTTCTATCACGTTGAGAGTACAATGCCACGAGCTAAGTAATGCAGAAAAAGAGAGTCAGTAGTCACCTCGCTTTTAACCAGTGCTGGTAGCTGGTACTCATCACCGATGAGAACAGCATGGCGGACGCCGGGGACCTGGAGAGGTATCAGTGCTTCGCACTCCTTCAGCTGAGCTGCCTCGTCCACTACAAGGACCTCAAACGGGTGGGCCTTTGGATGGCAGAGCAGACGATAAGCGCTCGAAGCTGTGCAGAGCACGCTCTTAGCCCTCTGGAGCAAGAAGTCCTCGATGGACCGGGTTTCGGACGTATCCGGAAGCTCCAAGTTTACAGACAGAAGTCGTAGCATCTCAACACATGAGGATCTTGCTTCCTTAAGCTCGAACCTCACATCGGCCTTGACCTGAGTCACCAGATTACCGAACAACGAACCGTGCCTGTCTTCACCACTTTTGAACAGTGCCTGTAACTGTTCATCCGGTTCAGACTCCACGAGCTCCCTAAAATCATTAAGCAAAGGCGACACCTCAGCCATACGGCAAAAATTTTCTTCGGACGTAGCAGACCTGGGAAGGTCGTTGCTAAAAGTCTCCACGCAGTTGCGTAATTTTTCCTCGATCCGTTGGTATTCCTTTACGAAGTAGGCCTTGAACGGCATTATCTTTGTCTCTCGTAGTGACTTCTGTATTTTCGGTAGCTTTTTCTGCAATGTCTCAACTTTTGCTTTGTTGGATGAAGTTTCCTGAACTCGCATAATCTTCTTCCATGTGGCAAGTTCATTTGTTACTTGTTTTTCTTCTAAAACCAGCTCTCTTATCTCATCTTTGATGCCGTCAACATACCTTTTATACTGAACCAAAGGGTCCTCTAGAAGTTGAAGCATGGAAGTCAAGGACTGCTTCCACCCTGTGCCATGCACCAAGCACGGTTGCAGACGTCGAACACGGGAGTCCATGAAAATCTTTGCCAGATCCCCGCCCACGCACATCCTCTCCTTGTTGCCGAACAAAACTACATCACTCAGAAAACACTTCTTTCCACCGTCGTCACCTCCATTGGAGGACTCCTCGATGAGACTAAGGACACGAGAGGCGACCTCCACCACAGCAGTGTTCGTCGGAGCGCAGGTCACTACCCTGTGGTTCTCGATCAGCATGGACCACAGGATGGCGCTGATGGTCTTCGTCTTCCCCGTTCCAGGAGGCCCCCAGATCAGGCGTACCGAGCAGATCGGCTGCTCGGCCGCTGAAACACAGTCGTGCACCGCGTTCAGTTGCGAGTCGTTGAGCTCGAAATTTTCAAGGCTGCTAAGCTCGCCATCCAGAAAACACGACGGTTGTTGTACTGTCGAGGATGCACTGTACTCTTGGCCAAACTGTCGTCAGGAAAAGAGAGAAATGAACGTAAGGAAAGTTTAACGAATACAACAAACATTCAGTAACTAGATAAATGGATTAATATGTGTACCTTCGGATTAAGCGTCTTCATGATGATGCTAGTATTCCTACACGCTGCAGCGTGCACATCCAGAGCATTGTGTATGCGATTGTACGTGGTCATGTTGATCAGGAACACCGCAACAAGGGGCAGTCCTGCCTCTGGCATGCGCGACAGCCGGACGACGGGGCCTTCATCGCCACTGGTTTTTAGCACCGAGCCTAGGACGTAGGACTTCCCGGTCCGCCCCAGGTCCGAGACGTGCCTCGGCTTACGATCCGTCAGCACCAGCACGTCGGCGTCCTTTAGGTCGTAGACCTGACCACGCTGGATCGCTTCCGGATCGGGATTCCTCACCTTGAACCTGAAGATGGCCTGGTCCGGGCTGCTGATGCGCTCCTCCATCCAGACCACGTCGATCGCGGGTGCGTGCTTGATACCTTCCAGCGCCGAACAGAGGTCGGCGCGGGTCTCTTCGATCAATGGCACCGTGAAGGATTGCATGTAATCCTCCAGCGAGGTGAAAGTCTTGGGTATTTTCTTAACCTGCATTTGTTATCCGATATTGTCACTGATAATTATGTAGTACGTCCACTGACAGATTCAGGTTTATTCCTCATATCAGAATACAAATTGTAGGTTATCCTTCACTAGGTACTCCGCCTAAATCACCACAAACAATTGCATATGATGTTATGCATTTCCTTGTGCTTGAATGACATGCAAAGATATAGAAAGAAAAGCTGAAGAGGCATATGCTCACCTTTTTCTTTAGTAAATTCTTGTTGAGCACGTCCCCAAGAGACCACGAGAACATGTGCTTCTCCAGCTCGCTCTGCTCCCAGCCCCCGCACCCGCTGGCCGCCTCCTTCCCTCTCGTCGACGTCGACCTCGCACGAAAGCCGTGGCCATCAGGCGAGTCCTGCCGCACCAGCACGACGTCGTCGTCGTCGCTGTCGGAGTAGTAGCTCATCGCGCCGCCTCCGGTCGAACTCCGGCGATTGAGACGCAAATGCTCGATCGATAGCAGATCGACACTGCCTACCAAAGTGCGCGGTTCGCTCGAACGCTAGGCGTCGCGTCCGTGAATTGGAAGCAACAGTGGGTTCCTCTCGCAGTGGAAGTGCCGCGTAAATTGGATCGGAATGGCAGGCGCCAAGCGATTTGATTAATGCAATCCGCCGGTTGGGTTGCGCATTTGAATGCAGTGCGGATGAATGGGCCTTCAATTCACCGCCCGCGGGAGGGGAGGATAGCGAGGAGCCTTTGATCAATCGGGAACTATTCGAGCCGTTGCGGTCTTGCGGAAATCGCTGCCACTGGCTTGCGTGCGAAATTTTGACCACATTTGACAACCGGTCCCTAGGTAGATTACGCGGGGAATCTTCCTAGCAGTCTTTTTCTCTACTCCTAAAAAGAATGAAAAGTAGATAATTTTTTTTACGTAATCTGCCGACTTTTTTGCTTTTTAACCCTTTTGGCGAAAGAATTTCACAAATACACCTTTTTTTGGAAAGATTTCAAAAAATGGACCCTGAGCTCGGCGCCGTGGCCCGTGGCGCCGAGGTAGCACGTCTCGGCGCCATGGATCTCGGCGCCGAGGGTGTAGGATTCGCGACCGACGTGGGCAAACGTGGCAGCTGATGTGGCGCCAGGCTCGACGCCATAGATCACGGCGCCGAGCTCGGCGCCCTGATCCATGGCGCCGAGGCACTTCGTGCGGCAGGCGGTGCATGCGGCCAGCCGTGTGTGTGCGCGCGTGGCGTGTGTGCGTGCGTGTAATGTGTGTGTGTGCGTGCATGGCGTGCATGTGTGTGCGTGCATGCGGACGTTTGCATGGTGGAATTCCTTGCATGGCATGCGGTCGGCGGCCGGTTACTATGCTTAGGACGTGTGCATGCGACGGGCGTGTGCGTGTATGTGCCGCGCCGACTACACAGGCTCCAACGCCACATGATGGCAGGCCGGCAGAAGCCAGGGACCTCGGCGCCGCAGATCTTGGCGCCGAGCTCGGCGCCACAGATCACGGCGTCGAGCTCGGCTTCCACGTTAGCTCCACATCAGCTCAATTTGTTGCCAGCTCGTTCAACCTCAGCGTCAAGATCCACGGCGCCGAGACGTGTTACCTCGGCGTCATAGTTCACAGCGCCGAGCTCGGGGTCCATTTTTTGAAATCTTTCCAAAAAGAGTGTATTTGTGAGAATCTTTCAATAAAAAGGCTAGAAAACAAAAAAAAGGGTAATCGGCTAGAAAACAAAAAAAAACGGTAATCTGCCGCTATGCCTCCGCGCCTCCGCTACCCTCCCCTCCCGCATCTCTTTTTTTCTCCTAGGTCAGCCACCCCCACGGGCCAATCCTCTCCTCTGATCTTTTTTTTTTCACGAGACCCGCCGCCACCGTCCTCTTGCCGCCTCCTTCACAATCCCCACCATCGCTGCCCTCAAACGACGCTGCTTCTCCCCCATCCTCGCGCCGGCCACCCACCTCGCCCGATGCACCAGTCGCCGCCGCCGTCAACGGAAGACGTCGTCGTCCCCTGGACGCCGCCCGCCGTCGCCGAAAGCTGCGCTTGCGCCCGTGGACGACGCCGCCGCCGCCCGTGGACGCCGCCGGCTGCTCCCCCATCTGCGCGCCGGCCAGCCACCTCGCCCGATCCACCACCAACCGCCGTCGCCGCCTCCATCAAGCTGCTCCACATCTATTTCTCTACGTTGTCAGAGCCGTCAAGCACCCAGTCCCTCCCCTGTGACGCACCAGGTGCCGCCGTCGAATCAACACCGCGCCTCACCGATTCCACTACGCATCCGTAGCCACACCGTCGACGCCAGCATGCACCCGACACCTCCCTCGGTGATTGCGATGTCTACAACACCCACCCGTTGTTCTCCCTCAGCTCCATCTAATACTTAGTGCAATTTATCTACATTTACAACGACCTAATACTTGGTGCATTTTTTCTGTACAGGAGAACACATGGTGGCATCAGCAACTGTCAGAAAAGGATACGAGGATTCTGGTAATCCCTTTCTTGCATAAAAGATGTGTTCTCTTACAGTGTTTACTAGAGAGATTTTTTTTGCTAGCAATGGATTTCTGAAACATGGATCTTTAAGGAACTGCTTTGGAAATGTAAAGGCTGGCTTGCTACATTGTGTTTGCAAAAACCGAGATGCTGGTATATATATAGTTGTAGTAAGAAACTAAGATGCTGGTATATATATAGTTGTAGTAATTAGTGGAGATGCAGTTGGCATGTGTCTGACAAAAAATCAATCTGGTCGTGAATTCTTAGAGCTTATCAAGTAGGCTTACATTAGCCGCTATGGATGTGTGCAGCTATTTCATGAAGAACCCATGGCTCAAATTGTATTAGTTTTATAAAAAATATTCTGAGTTTTTTTTCAGGAGTTATGGCTTATAAACTGAGTTTTTGGTGAAAATCTAAGGCATAAAAAGCTTATTATTTGGCAAGAAAAACATGTATGCTAAATTAACTAATCAGATTTTCTTTTGTAGGAAATTAGTTATCTGTAATGCCAAAATGTTTCTAGAGCCAAAGGGGACTCGAAAGGAGATAACAATATAGATTGTACTCAAGGTATAGATCATTGTCCAGGGTCTACGGCATGCCGCCACATCCCCTCTCCCTATTTTTTTTGTCTGTGATGCAGCGCTGCCGCAGATGGTGGGGCAGGCACCGAGGGAGACCCCCACCGGCACCGCATCCGACTGCTACTCCACCGACCACCGCTCATAGGTCTACCATTCGGCCCCTTGCCTTGATCTGCTCTGCCTTTCCTGTTCCACTTCCTTCCTGACCGCACGTGTTTTCCCCTGCAGCGCAGAGGAATCGATGAGAGCTGATGGGCAAGACGATGCGCTGAGCAATGGCGGTGGGTCTACAGATCGACGGGCTTCAACCGTCCACGTGGTATGAAAATGCATCATCCTTCGTGTTATTAACGGCTTTGTTAATTTGTGTCTGCATGACTGCGTCTGTAGATGCCGTCCAGCTTTCCAATTCGGCCTGTAGACGATCCTGACAGTGCGGATTGGAGCAGCAAGAATAGGAGTCTGCTCTCAACACAACACAGAGAAGATAATTTTCAAGGCTCAGGGTAGTAGCAAACTAGCAACCCGGTTAGTGTTTGATCAGTCATCAACCAATGAGATGAATTTGCTGCTTGCATGCAGAATCCTACTTCACCCGGGGTGGATCCGGCCCGCGAGCATGGAGGTGGATTCGCGACGAGTCATTCGTCGCGGCCAGACCCCTTTGTTCTCCGGGTCGCTGTGCATCCCTCTGGTTTCCGAGTTGACAGTGCGCCCGACACCATGTGTTGTCCTTCACAGGTCTTTGCTCGATCTGTCCTTCTCGATTAATTTGTTTATTTCCCTTCTAATCCACGCCCAAGCCACCAGCCCACTGTACATTTGGGGAGCAGCTGCCTGGATGAAGGCAGTACAGGAGCTCTGGCAACTCAGAGCGGAGGACGGGCTGGGACTTGATCCCCAACATTCCAGCAGGTCTTGCACTGCATTACAAATATAACCAGTCAGAGTTAATATCCAAATTTGGAGTTGGGTGGTTTTTGGAATTGGCTAACATCCATTCTTATGTGTTAAGAGTTAATCTCCAAATTTGGATCTTGCTCAGTTCTTAATTCCTGCAAATAAACAAAGCATTTTGTCCATGTTTGCTAAAACAAATTTAGATAGCAGGAACTTTCACCTCTGCATAATCTCACTTGATTCATTTTGCTTTTCTAAAAAAATCCAGGGAGATCAAATCTCACATGATTTATTTGGTTTGGTGCTGCTAGGTGAAATACAATTACAGAGAATGATGATGAGAGACACTCTCGCAGGAGGTACAGACCTGCTGCGTGCTTGCTAATGCATATGAAGCACAATTCTCTGAACGAATTTACTGATGCAGTTTCAAATCAGATGACTCGTGATCTTTCTTATCAGATTGGCAAAATTTTTCTTTCTTGTATGTTATTATTACTACATCATCACCCAAGAAAATTATTATTATTATTATGGTTTTATAATTTCACCCAAATATCAATAGTTGTGCATATAGGAGTAATTATTTTGTAAGGGCATAGTGAGACTAATTGGATGGAGCGCTACGTTCTGTTATTAAAAAAACAGTACATATACTGCATTTCAAAAACGAGAAGTATAATGTTATTTAGTGAGGAGTATATTCTCCTAAAAACAGAGAGCAATCTAATGTGCCTGATGCCCTGATGTTCTTATTTTTTTGCATTACAACTTATTTAACTAGGACAAGAGTTAGCTAATTCTTTTTAGACTTGGATGTGCGGCATAGTTAGATAATTGGATGGAGCACTACACTTGGTAACACATAGGGCCATGGCAGCTGCGGCCTGATTTCTTTATTGTTTGTAGAGGTAAGAAAGAATATTAGAGTAACATGGAAACATAGCATAGAACTGAAACCCTCTACCTGTTGTCAAGGCTTAAAACAAAGTACTATGGATATTTAATTGTTGAGCCCTGGTCATTTTGAGAACTGTTGTGTCCTTGCCAAAGAAAGGTTTAAACATTCTAATAATAGCCCTGGTCATTTTGAGAACTGTTGTGTCCTTGCCAAATTGTGCAAATTGGTTTTACGATCTTGTGCCATACGCCAAGATTCACTCTGAGTGTACAGTATATATTGAAGGCACTCCACATGCTGGCATAATTTTTCTTGGTTCATGTTGAGTTGGACATTTGTACATTAAGATGGCATATCCAAATTTATTATTTCATAATGAACCAGTTATTAGGATACATTGTTCTCTAATTCTTTGACGAAAAGGAATAGACATCTACTGTACCAAAAATCAGTTGCTAGGAACTGAATGTCCTATGCTTATTCAGTACTTAATTTGGCCATTTGATAGATGTACTCAATTTTGTCCGCGGGCTGTTCTTGTATGGTGGGGTGCTAACAGCTGATTAGTCTGGCACCTAATTTTTGTATGGGATGGGGCGAGGTGGTGGTGAATCCATGGTGAATTTGTACACGATACTTTGGCTCACTTAGGTATTGTGTTGTACGGGATGACGATTTCTGTTGATGATATCTGAGTGACGATTCTTTCGCAATATAATTTTATTAAAGTTTTATGTATTGCCCTGTAAATATTTGGATGTCTGGTTTAATTTGCCTTTGCATTGCATGGTGCTCTTTGATTGGAACTACTCAGACAAGTTTCTAATTCTGAAATGTGTTCCAGGAATGGCATACACAGGACTGATAGAACAAGGACTGATAGAATCATGAGCACCAGGTGCTTTGGGTAATTAGTCCATCACCAGTCTCCTCTTGTTTGCTATGAAGAATTTTTGGTTAGCAATAACCTTCTTTCTCTGTATGTAGTGAATAAGTATTCTAGCTAGACGGCCATTGGTGCAAGGGCAAATCTGTGTGATTTTTGTATATTCTCTCTCTGGAACTATGGAACTTTGTAACTCTCTGGAACTATGGAACTGAGCAATAGACCACCTGGTGTTCAAGGTGTGTATTAATATTTGTGTTGGTCTTCATACTCAATTTTGAATCATGATACTCCCAAATCAGTTACTCCCATGATCTCACACCAAGTACAAAGCACATTTCTAATTTTTTTTGTTAGTATATTCTGTTGTTGTATGAGCATGAACACACCATATTTAATTATGCCCTTGTTCATATTTTTTTCTTCATGTTCTTTTCAGGAATGGAGTGATAAGTAGAGGGGGCATGCTATGTGAAGACTTGTGGTTGGTTTTTGATGTATCCTCATTGTTCCTGTTACATCATAATATGGAGCTAGAGCTGCACTGCAGACAGCTATCGTCTATCAATTTCCTGTGTTACATTCTACAATGCATCTTTGATTGCAGACGGCTCACACCTGTTTGTTCGATCGGAGGTTAGTCATTGCTTATATTGTCGACAATGTTTCTTACTTTATATTCTCTGTCTACAAAACATACAATTTCTTAATTTATATTCTCTATCTACCAAACATACAATTTCTTAATCTATATTATCTATCAAACATACTGTCCAACTCCGCAAGGGAAAGTATAATGTACTAAGCATCCTACCATTGCACTTATTGTTTCACTACTGAGATATGTAACCAGAATTCCAGATCATGAAGATGTGATACCATATACTTCTCTGAGATGCTAATTAACATTATATTCCTTGTTACCGGCATTGCTTTTTGCCAACTGTTTAGTATAGGAAATTTCTGGCAATGATCCCTCAATATCTTAAAGGTAGTAAAATTTCATTTCCAAGAATTTTTTTAGTAAGTTGTATCACAGAGGTAGCTTTTATTAACAGATAATAGAGAAATTCAAATGTGTTAGATTCCTGAACTACTTGAACCATATTTTTTTTTTCTGCTGGAGATCTGCATATCAATATATTAAGGAGGGTGAAACACCCTACTAGAACCATATTTACACCCAGTTCCAACCATTTCTTTAATATTTATATTTGTTCAGTAGGTATGTGACTATGTGAGTGTGCAAAATTATTTCAGTTCTATTAGTAACATATTAACTCAGAGCTAGGACTGGAATATTGTCTATGAAGAAAATGCTTCTCTAAGCCATACGGAAGTATTCAGGTGCATCCCCCTAATCTGATTACCCTTTTATTATGAACATGTATAGGATGATGAAACTTGCAGCTGTTGGACAGTCATCAGCTACTGCATAACTGAAAGGATGGAAGATTTAGCAATCAACGAAGCATGAAGATTTTGCTAATCGCCTTTTGTTTCCTGGTTTGGTCTCAATGGAACAAGTGGGTCGTCCATTTTCCTGATTCATGAAGTTCGAAACTGGAGTTGAGGTTCATCACACTGTATCGTGCTATATATTGTACAACAGTCAGTAGGATATATATGGTTCCTACTTAGTTGATTGTAGTGATGACCAAATATGTACCCGCAAGGTGTACAATTTAGTTAATTTAGTTTAGTACTGAAATAGCTTTTGAAAATCTAGCTTGTTCCTCTTGTCATGTTTTCTTCCTATATATACCATGCCGCTAAAACATATATGCATCTAAAATAAATAGTGATGTGACTAAGTAATGTAAAAGTCTACTTATTTTCACACTGTTATTATCCTGCTACTAGATGCTCTCATATATTGCAATATTAATATTTTGTAATCTTAGTTTAATAAGAAAGGGGTAGATTACACTTAGAGCAGGGTCAGCAACTGTATCTGGGGCCTATGATTTAGCAAAAGAACGTGAGATGGAGGAGAGATGAGATGAGAGAGAGCGCGGCTGGTCGCTAGGTTCGGCGCCGAGCGCGACACTGTTGCAGGTGTCAACTCTCTCCTCTCTCTGCAGATCGATCCCACACAATTTAAAAATATATTTATCCCACACAATTTAAAAATATATTTACATGTAAAGTAGAGCTAAGGGGCTTTCTTTTCAGTCGTCTTTTTTGCTTTTAGACCCTTTTGGGAAATGAATTTCACAAATACATTCATTTTAGAAAGATTTCAAAAAATGGACCCCAAACTCAGTGCCGTGGACCATGACGCCGAGGTAACATGTCTCGGCGCCACGGATCTTGGCGCCAAGGTTGTAGGGTGGACGGTCCACGTGGTCCAACGTGGAGGCTGATGTGGCCGGCACCTCGGCGCCGAGATCCATGCCGCCGAGCTCGACGCCGTGCGTGGGCGTGCGTTTGCATGCGTGCGTGGGCGTGTGCGTGGCATGCGGTCGGCGTCCGTGTGTGTGCATGCGTCCGGCCGTCCGTGCGTGGGCGTGCATGGCCTGCGGCCGGTGTTGCGTGTGTGCATGCGTCCATGCGTTTGCATGCGGCGTTGTGTGTGTCAGTGTGTGCATGCGTGCCGCGTCTGTATGCATGTCATGCATGCAGGGTTGTGTGTGTGCATGGCATGCGTGCGGTGTTGTGTGACTATGCATGTGTGCATGCATGCGAGGACCAGGCGTGCCTCGGCGCGCAGATCAGGGCGCCGAGCTCGGCGCCACAGATCACGCCGCCGAGCCATGTGCCATGTCACCTCCACGTCAGTCGATTATTGTCACGTTTGTTGCTACAACTATGGACCTCGGCGCCAAGATCCGTGGCGCCGAGACGTGTTACCTCGACGTCATGGTTCACGACGCCGAGCTTAAGATCCATTTTTTGAAATCTTTTCAAAAAGAAGCGTATTTATGAAATTCTTTTCCGAAAAGAGCCAAAAAGCAAAAAAAGTCGGTCTTTTCAGCCTCCCTCCCGTCTCGACAGGGGGGGAGGGGCGGCTCCTCTCGGTGCTCCTCTACCCGTCACTGTCGCTGCCCCTACTTGTGGCAGCCGCGTCAGGCTTCCGTCACAGCTTCTACCCACCGTCTCTCCCGTCGTCCTCGGTGTCAACAACGGGCACCAGAGTGGAGCTCGTCGCAAGTGCTGTCCCTCCGCTCCTAGGGGCCCCTTCGTGCTCCCGCTTCCTCGGCAACGGGCGCTGGCATGGGCCTTCGCTGCGGGTGCCGCAGGTCGTCGGCGGCGTCCTCGCCCTGCGGTCGTGCCGCATCGGACTCCCGTCCTCGTGCGCGGGTTTGCCTCGTCGTGGCTGTGACAACCTACCACCCCTGCGTCGTTGCTGCTCTGGTAGGCGCGCGCCCCAGCCACCGCCGGTTCTCAATCTTCACTAGTGGCGGTCCAGCAACTCTCCGAGTGCCCCCCCCCCTTCTCTGACCATTCCCGCATTCTGGATGCGGCGGCGCTTCGGTCGCCGGGAGGGCTGGTGGTGAGGGTCTGGGGCACCAGTGGTCGGCAGCGAGAGCATCACGCTCGGTACGCGGGGAGGTGCTCGGCCTCCATCTGACCCTGGTATTTTGTGCTGGCTGTTGTGCAACAAAAGTGTCGCGCTCGGTGCGTGGGGAAGTGCTTCACTTCCACACGGTTTGCCCTTCAGACGACCTCCGTCTTGCTCTGTTGCAGTTATACCTATGCTAGTTCTTGCTTGTCTCCGCCTATCCCAACTTGGTTGGCCATGGTCGCTAATTTTCTGATGCACTCCTCTCTGAGGATTCCTCCCCAGTGCGTGTTGTAGTGCACTGAATTGATTGGCTTCCTGTTTACTTGCAGCGGGCATGTCCAACCTTCGATTCAGAGTAGCAGTCGGTTCTCCAGCTTGTAATGAGAAGTGATCCACGTCGAGGTTCATCCTTATCCGTCGCCAGCCTCTCTGTGAACTGAGCTTCCTCAGGTGCTTCGCGTTTGTATGCAAAGATGGTGTTGTTGGCAGACGTAATCCTCGGTGCTTCCTTGGCTTGTGTCTGTTGGAGTCTGAAATGGCTAGGCCCTTGTGCCCTATCTCTTCTAGTTTTTCTATCCATAGGCTCCCGAGAAAAAAGTAGAGCTAAATTTATTATATGATTTATCTACTATTTTTATGTATTTTATCTTATAGATAAGATTATTGGCCCTACTCTTACGCTGACCGGCACATTTCGGTTTGCTTCCAGGATGGTCCGTACCATTGGTTCTTGCATATTTTCAACACTACACTTTATTTATGCATAAGGAATTTTGCTTCCATGTATTCTCTTTTTGTAAAAGCTTGAATCAACATCCACAAGACATTTTTGCAGAACTCTTGTGCTCCGGATTTTTTTCTCCAACTTCTTGATTTTGTTTTTTTCTTTGAAAAAAAGCATCACCTAGCTTAATGATTAAGCTACGACGAAGGAAACGCTCACTGACTCACTCCGCGTGTCAACCACATGAGCGAAGCACAAACACGCTCAAAACAGACAAAGAGACAACCACCTCGCCCACGCCTACACGCAAGTTTCCAGTTCAAACGCGCAGAGACCCCCACAGACCGCAGCGCGTGAGAAGGGGGGAGAAAAGGCTCGAGAGATTCAAAACCTCCCAAAACCCTCGCCCCCCGCCGCCGCCATGGACCGTGCCCCACCGCGCGGCGCGCCGCGCGACGCCGTGGGGCAGCGGTGGCTCGCCGTCTTCGCCTTCCAGGCCGCCGCCTCGGCGCTCCACCTCGCGGCGTCCCCGCGGGGCCGCCGCCACCCGCTCCTCGGCGTCCCCGCCGGCCTCCTCCTCGCGCTCCACCCGCTCCTCGCCTGCGCCGCCGCGGGGCTCCTCGCGCTGGCGCTCCTCCTCACCGCGTCCCCGCACCCGCGCCCTCCCCCGCTGCAGCGGCGCGCGCTCGCGACCGCCCTCCTCGCCGCGGCCGGCGCGCTCTTCGTCGGCGCCGCCGCGGCGATCCTCCCCGAGGAAGCGGGGTGGGCGGCGGTCGCTGGGCTCGGGTTCCGCGGGGCCGTGCTGGGTGCCGTCTTCGCCGCGCACTACTTTGGCCGTCGGAGGTGGTTGCTCCAGTTCCCCGTCGTGCAGGTGAGTGGATTGGGGGAAGTTAGGGTTTCTCATACATCAAATTGTTTTGATTCTTCTCAAACAGAAAGGTGATATGCAAGTATTCACGAGACTTTTGCAACAATAGAAGTTGAATTTTGAGGGTTAGCCTTAGCCATCACTTTAGTATGCAATTGGATTCCCTACTCAGGGTGACAGTGGTGGCTTCTGTTATTAAAGCAACACAAGCATTCGTGCTATTTCTAATTCACTCTAGTGTGCTGCGTGACTCCTGCTGACTGCTACAGCTTCAGTATAGTTTATTTTTGATTCCTTGTGAACTGATCGGATGGGGGGTTGGTTGCCAGCATTGTTGTAATCTGAGGTGAAGAAATGGACATGTGGAGAGAGGAACATATTATTCTGTTTTGAGATGATTTATTCAACTTGTACTAGCATAAGCCTGCTGCCTGCATGCTGTCCATGAGGTTTTATCGTTGTATTTGCATACATGCTGTGGATTGTTCCTTCTTTTCATGTTGGTTGGGTGTGTTATTTAATTTGATTCACTCTTATGCGGTAAATTGATGCATGGTGGCTGGTGGTGACTTCACATAAGTTGTAGAATCAATAATTCTTTGATAGGTCCGTGGTTAATTTTAAGCGCAAATGATTTTAGACTTGCTTGCTTATTCACATGCTAATACGCATACTTCAGAAATACTATGTCATGGTATCTCCTTGTGAGAAGAATAGACCAAGGGGTGATCCTTAAATATATGCCTTGTTTCCCCCTGTAGACATGGTCATCTATCAAATGCCACTGTTAATAGGTGCAAATATTTAAATTGTTCCCGTGAAAACCTGAAAGTCTCATCGACAAATCAAAACCAACTTGCTAAATTGTCATTTACTTTTGGATTATGCAGTACTCCTTCCATCTCCTTTTGTAGGATTGGGAAATGTCAAACTTCATAAGTTCTTATTAGCAATTAGTCAAAAATATTTGCGTATTTACTGTACAAAAGTTGTATCAATAGATTTCTTGTTACAGTAATGATTTCATAGCACTTGGCACTGTGTTATTCAAGTTTTTTCCCAAACTCCTAACGCACCATATAAAAAGGAAAACAAAGAGTGTCCAATAGTTCCTCCTATCACGTCCTTAATCAATGGGCTGGCTAGTCTGCTTAACTGTTGCTTTTATTTTTTGTGTAGCGGCCTCTATTCTATGGATTGAAGATGGGACTTCTGCCGTCTGGGAAAAAATCCCTAAAAGTGTCGCTTCAAGCCTTCTGCCTTTCCTTTGCCCTGATATTACTCCTTCCTTGGCAATTCAGAACCGGAGGCTCTATTGGAAGCCAAATACTCACTCAGATCAGCATTTTTATAGTGATTGCTAGTGTTTCCTTCTGTTTGGAAATAAGCCATCATTTTGTCCAGGTTAGTTCTTTTTATCCGTGCCTTTAGTGTTTTGAGCTTGACTAACTAACTTTGGGTTTTTGGTCTGCAGCACACTACCAAAGTGTTGTTTTTGTGTGGTGCACACTTTGAATATCAATTTAGTACACAGCACACCGCAAAAGCACTTCTTAGTCTGTAACACACCGCTTCTGATAAAATAAGCTTGCTTAGCTAAAAGGAGAGGTAAAAGGACCATTTTGCCCTTGGGCCCGCCTGTCATATTCTTCTCCCTCTCCTCTTAATTTCATCTGTTCTCTCTCCCGCAGTCCGCTAGCTTTTTTCCTCTGCCGATGCTCCAGCTCCCACCGGCACTCTTCCATGCCGACCACCACACGACGCGTTGTTGTGCCCACCATGCCTCGGCGCCGCTTGCGCACGAACCGTGCTGCCTGAGCTCCCTGTCGTCGTTGTCGCCGGCCGCCATGAGCCAATCGACGATGAGGAGCGATAACAGACAGAGACAAGAGGCTTGCACAGCAGCAGGTTCTCTTGACTCGCCATGGCTGCCTTCACTACTGCCGATGCCGATGTGTCCCTCCGTGCTGTCGTCGATTGGAATGCAGGGGCTAGTTTACCTCTCGCGATGTGCATCAGCATGCTCGTGCGGGTGTGCGGCCTCATCTGGGCCAGCCAATGGTGAGGCCATCTCCAGCAAGCTTAGCACGTTGCTGTTCGCCTGTTCCACCTTTTCACCTCGAGAGGGCAGATAAGAAAAGTGGATGAAGGTGAGAGGAGGGAGAGAATGACATGTGGACTTGAGGGCAAAATAGTCCTTTTAGCTGAGCAAACTTATCTTATCCGACGCGGTGTGTTACAGACTAAGAAGTGCTTTTGCGGTGTGCTGTGTACTAAATTGATATTCAGAGTGTGCACCATACAAAATCACACTTTGGTAGTGTGCTGCAGACCAAAAACCCATGTTTTTTTATCTGTAATTCAATTTTCCTTTCAAAATATTGCAGGTAGTACATACAAGGAGGTGCAGTTTTGCTCCACCTCAGAGCACTGCCGCTGCAGAGACTAATCCCACTGAATTTATCCTGGAAACATTGGAACAAAGTGATCCACGATCATTAATACAATATCTTGCTTACCAAGATTTGTGTGTGGTATCTGAGTCTAACTTGGAACCTTGGCGCAGAGCTGCCTTCTTTGAAGAATCTGGTGAAACTTATAAAAGAATTGTGACAGCTTGTTTAAAGCCACTTGAGGAGTTTTCTTCAAAAGTCGCTCAATCCCTTGAATATGATCCAGAATTGATATCCCAACAGTATGTGCTCATCAATGCATTTGCTGATTCTCAGGTAAGCATTTTACTTCTGATGTTGTATTTTCTGCTGTGAATTTCCTGTTGTTGTTCTTGCTTGTGTGGTGTACATATTGCATTCTTTTCCCATATCGAGCACATTGAGGTAATTGATAGAACCTGCTGTTAAATGGTCTGTATCTTTTATTCTTCTCTATTTGTTCATTCACAATTTTTTTGTTACCGCGAAAAGCATCTTCTTTATAAACATTGCATCCAAGTATAAACTTAGTTTGATCTTGATTTATTAGGCTAACTGATTTGAACTCGAGGTCTCTGCATAAGGATTTGGTACGGTTTACACGGATGCCATGTGGAGTAGTTCGTGTGTTTCAGCGTTGTATGCTGTAAGCTATTGAATAGTTAGTGTTGCCACATGTGTGTTCGTGGTACTGTGCAGTTTATTGTTTACTTGTGGTGAAATTGTGAAGCATAGGCAATCCAATTTTGGTAATCTTGATCATTATCTATTAAGATCAATAACTTTTGGAGCGTATTTTGGCTAATTGACTCTGAATTATTATTTGCGTTCTGGTGAGAAATTGTCTGCTTTTGAAGCCTTGAATGCAAGTGAATACTATGGATTAACATTTCTATTTTTTGTTAAAAGAGGTTAAAATGCATACTACCAGTAGTGTTAATAGAATGGAACTGCTAACACGCATGTAGGATTCGCAACAGATTCTTGAAAACATGATCCATTTAATAGCAACCTTTTCTTTGGTATTTCGGGTCAACACATTTAGTTTGAACCCTTTGTTTCATATTTATAATGTGGTGCGGAAAATAACACAGATGTGCATTCATGTCTTTTTTATATTGTGGTGAGGACAACAACACAGATGTGCATTCATGTCTTTTTTTATATACAGTATGCTAGGACAGACCTGTAGGTGAGCACAAGCACAACCAGCCTTCCACCATTATACTTAGCAGTGTACCTGGTCTTCAGTTTACGCTTGTGTCCCAAGCTTGCAAGTTCGAAGAAGTGTATTGTTGACCATGTCTTTTTTGCTTGAGGTGAATGTTTCTACTTGTTTGATAAGTTGTTAAAAATAATAGTTTGATAGTTGAACTCTCAAAAGAAAGATTGTTTGATCGTTGGTCATTTCATGTCGTGTGACCAATGCTGCTTTCATAAACTTATGCCTAATGATGAAAATATTTTATGTAATGTGTTGAATGCAGATATGCACATGGTGTGCTCGGACATTGGCAGGATTAACCGCACGCTCACGCCAGGAGGATCGTTATGGAGTTGGTCAGCTCACTGGCTGCAATGCTGCCGTGATGACTACATTGCTATCTGCTCTAGTGGCAATTGAGGCATGTTTGGGAAAGAAAACGAACCCACTGCCTATGCACTTGGGTCCTGAAAGCATTAGGTGGGCTCAGTTCTCCACAGTACGAACCGGCACTGGAACTGCAATTGCAAGCAAGCAAATTGGTTTGCACAAGAAAGCTTGTGCCATGGCGGATGTTCTTAGGACTTCAGTTTATCAAATAGTTTCAGCATTCATCGATGACCTGCGAGCTAATTCAAAACCAGCAAGTTTGGAGAAGAATTGGATTAGTGAAGGGAGAAAGCCCATATATGGTTCCCAAGCAGTGTTGGTTCACAAGTTGAGTTTGTTTATTGAGTACCGTGCTGTCTGAACTTTGGTTCGATGTCTCTTGGATCCTTAACTGCACATCAGAGCGTATTTGAATGGAAATGTTTGGTTTTTTGAACCAATGAAGGAGATGGACTTTTCCATTCACAATTTTCCGGAGGGGATGTGGACCATGACTTGTATTCTCGTGGGCTGCTGTGCAGAGCTCTCTTCAGCAGGTTCACTGTAATTCTGCACCTTGCAAAGCACTGCTGGGAGTTGGAAACTATAGCGCACTCAGCCGTGTTTGTAATTTGAATTGTATCCTTGCAAACTAAAGTTGATATATCGTATCATGTGCATTGGAGAGGAAAATTGTAATAGACTCGTCCAACTTTCTTGATGGCTTATAGATTTGTGATACTGAAACTGTTACTGTGGTTTTTTTTAAATGACATCTAGTTACCTCCACTTTAAAACGATAGCCCAATTCTATATTCGTATTGTCCAACAATTGCCAAATTCTAAACACCTTCATTTATTTGGTGGGATTTGTTTGTCAGGTTTCTGGATTTCGTGCTGGGTGAGTTGAGCCGTTCAGGGTATTCTCTATTTGTTACACTCCAATGTTCCTGGAAAATGTCCTATGTCCCAAGAGACCAAAGGCAGTACTATGAAAATGCAATGGATGCTGAAATGTTTCTTGCTCAAGACAAGTAAATTTTCCATTTGAAGTAGCCATTCTAATTCAACCGTGGATTTACATTACAAAAAGCTCACGAACGCATCAGGAAACAACGAACATGCTATTGCCCTGTTAGTTCAGGCTGTCAGGCAGGTGGTGGATGCGGCGCCGGCGCGCCGCATAGCTGTAGCTGTAGCTGTCCGCCCCCACCATTTTGAAGCGAAGCCAAAGGCCAAAGCCAATCAATCCGACGAAGCTCTCAACTAACGACCAGAACGTTGCCGGCCAGGCCGTCGGGCCTGGGCGCCGCCGCCAGCTGCGGCCTTCTCGGCGCGGCAGCCGCGAGCACGGCGAGCGCGCCCGTCCTCACGGCCGCCTTCCTGGCGCCGGCCACCGCGGCGGCGGCGGCGGCGACAGCCTTGGTGCAGCGCCTTCGCGGCGAGAGGAGGCGGCGGCCGCGGTGCGCGTCGAGGCCCCCGCCGCAGCTCCGGGACGGCTTGAGGCGCTTCCGCGGCGGCGGAGGCGGCGGCTTGGCGAGGTCCTCCAGCGACCCCACGGCGGCGAGCGAGGCGAAGGACTGGGACTTGCCGTCGAAGAACCTGGACAGGCCCCGCTTGATGGGGAGCTCCGTCATGAGGCACGACATCTCGAAGCGGTCGGAGGAGGTCGCATCGTCGTCGAGGTCCGACGACTCCCCCGACGTGGACGGCGACGACGATGATGACTCGGAGGACTCCGACGGCGAGCCGATGTCCTCCTCCTGCTCCTCGCACGCCTCCGGCCTCCCGCTGCGGAACAAGTAGTACGCGGCCTCCATGATCCAAGAGATCCTCCGAGACGCCGCGATCAGAGCAGACGAAGAGCACGCAACGATCGGAGCAGAGAAAGAGATGGAGCAAAAGAAGAAGCAGCAGCGGACAGCGGTGTGACACGGCGTGGGAAGAGGAGGCAGGGACGGGCAGGTATAAATGGGGTGGGGGAAGGAGTTGGGTGTGGCTGGCCCCCCCGGGGGCGGGAGGATAAGAACGAACGCGACGGGAGGCGCCCGGCGGAGCGGAGTCAGCGGACGCGCGCGAGAGGTGGGGAAGCCGTCGGTTTATTTTTGCGCAAGTAAATGCGACGGGATACGATGGATTCGGCGTTATCATCAACAAGCTTCATCAAGCATCCCGTGCCGTGCCGCCGTGGACTGCCCCGCCCCGGGCCCGCACAGCTACTTTCTTTTTCTCCCCGGTTTTTCTCGTTCTTTTCTTTTTCTCGGTGAGGATCTGGTCGAGAAGAAGAAGAGGATAAGGCCGCCACGTGGTTTCAGGTTTCAGCTCGCTCGGGAGTTGGAAACCCGCGTGCGCTTGGGGCAACGGATCGCTGAGGCCGATCTGTGTGCTGGGGCCGCGGGAGGAAGCAGGGCCACACGCGTTCGACTCCTAACTGCGACGCGCGTTTCTTGGGTTTTTTTATGTGAGCATGGGATTTTTAGCTTTCGAATTTCGATTGACCTGCGCGGCTAGTGTATGCGTGGCATCCCTATCGACTGCACTGCTGCACCGCGCTCGGTTTATCTGCAGGCTGCAGCAGTGACAGCCGACAGGGGGTTTCTTCGCTGGGAGAATTTACCTGGCTGAAATGAAAGCCGTGTCCGGACTTTTTTTTTTTGTTGCGACTCTCTTTTTTTTTTGTAATATCTGAGTTGCAAATATGAAGCAGAAAATGAGTAGAAACTACTTTTTGGAGCACGAGCAGTCACAGTTATGTGGAAATTTCTGAGAAGATGTGGTCCGGTGTGTGTGTGGGGGGCGTTGCAGCTCTACGAAGCAGTGTTGTGTACTGTTTTGCATGTACCTATCTGATTTTTATGTAAGGGAGAAACACTATAAACATATGCGTTGATGTTCACCCCCTTGTGGTCGTTGTGGACCCAAATATCTTTCCTTCGCTAAAATGAGAAGAACAAAAGAAGAAGAAGAAGAAAAGTAACACAGCGCCTTGCCTAAAGTGCTATAGCTTAGATATGACACTTTGCCGTGCTGTACATATCGAATCATTACGATAATCTAAGAGTGGAACAAACAACTTGCCCAAAGCGAGAAACAGCACAAGAAAGTACCATTACACGTTACTGTCTTCGTCTAAAGTGGGATTAAAAAGAGCCCCCGGAGACGGAACAGGACCTCATTTTTTCCCCTCTCGCGTCTTCCTTCCCCTGCTATAGGAGAGAGAGGTGACTCAGACGGAAAGTCTTTCCGCCGGCGATTCGCCGGCTCCTTTCCTCTCCGGCGGCCGAGCTGGCGCCGGAGAGCTAAGGGAGGCGGTGAATCGTCGGTCGGACCTGTATAGGATAGGTAGGTAGGTGCCTAGTCCTTAGGTTTGCTCGCCGTCGGCTGGCGGCGGAGTTAGGGTTTCCTAGCGGTGCTCGTCCGGTGGCGGCGGCGTTGCCCCCTTGGAATAAGCTCCTCCCGGGCTTGGTCCACCTCGTCGCCTTGTCTTCCGATGGCGGCGGCTGGCCTGTGAGGCTAGGGGCCGGCGGATCTGGAGACCGAGTTGAAGCTTCAGATCTTCTGGGCCCTTGTACAGCTGTGCTGGTGCTTCTTCTGGATGTGTTGGATCTCGGCGGGTTCTTCCTCCAGGATGGCGCGCGGCTCGTCTTGCTCTGCTTCTTCGCCGGCGAGTTCTCTGTCGGTGAGTGGGGTGTGAGCTTTTTATTTCTCCTTCTTTGCGAAAAGGTTGGAGATCTGGCCTTCCCCAACGGGTGGCTTGCCTGCGTTGCTGGCGGTGGCGTTGGCAACGGGAGGCTATTGTTCCGGCCGTCGGTTTCCTTCGCCGACGGTGCTGGATTCCAGCTTTTCTTCTTCCTGGTGCTTGGACGGCCGTGTTCTTTCTTCGTCTTCAAGGTGCTTGGGTGGTTCCTGAGCGCCGGCTTCTGCGGCTTGACAAAGTTCTGGAGTCCTTGCTGGAGGAAGGGGGCTTGCTCCCGGTGCAGGTGTGCGTCGCCGGTGACCGGGAAGAAGGACGACGCAGTGAAGCTGCCTCTGTCACCTGGGCTGTCATGTAATTTTCTTTTCTTTAGGGGTGTGGCTGTAAAAGGTTGGGGTTGTACTGTGCTGTCACTGTTGGCAATATAATTCCCTCCTTTTCGCAAAAAAAAAAAGAGCCCCCGGAGGAAACCCAAAGAATTGATGAAGATTCCGTTCGGTCTCCGCAGATGCCTTCTTGTGCGGAGCTGACTCAGCTGGCCTAGTCCTGTCCCCCCCTTGACCACTAACCCATGGTCCAATCTTCACTTTTGGCCACACTCTTTTTTTTCCTCCGCGGCATGGACTGGCATTGTCTATTCTGTTAGTACTACCTTATCTTGATTGAGAGCTTGGCCTCTGACCTCGTCCGCGTCGGCAACGGCACGGAGCTGGATCCACGACGCTGTGCGCGTGCCGCTGGCGTGAGAAGGAAGAGGGGAAATGGATAAGGAAGGTGTAAAAAAACAGCTGCATGCGGCGGAGTAAATAGGAAAGGTAAAAAATAAAAAGGAAGAAAAGGAAAAAAAAAGGAAGGAAAAATAAAAATAAATAAAAAAGAGAAGGGTATTATAGATATTTTATCCTCTTATCTAAGCAGCAAATCCAGGCCAGGTGGACAAGCATTCAGGATGGGCCGTGCCCGTGTACGCGTTCCAACTTCCCAACGAAACGGGCTTGGTTTATAGCTGAATAAGCAGCCTGTTATAACATTTTGAGATTCAGAGTTACAAACCTATCAGCAATATTTGCATCCAAAAATCTACAATCAAAAGTTGATCAACAGGGTTTCCTCAAATAGAAGGATAGCTCAGCAGCAGACATGTTGAGATTGAAAATACACCAAACATCTCACAATTGTGAATTAGCAGCTTCAGACACGCTGTTCAAGTCAGTTCCAAATCATGCCCATTGCCAGTTCAGATACCCTTGGCCAAGGCCATCAACACAGTTCGTGCGTTAACAAGAAAAAGCATCTCACAGGTGTGAACTTTAACAAGAAAATGCAATTCAAGTACTGCATGAGACCAGATTTGCAAACTGTGGAGATATAACACACAATTGACAGTCCGAAATCATACAATTGACAGCACAAACAGCATCAGATTTGCAAAAAAGACAAACCACACCAACAGCTCAAGGATCGAGCAAGATAACTGAATTCACAACTGCATGAAAAGGTATAGGAATTGCAGGGATGAGTTAACGGCATATTTTCTCTGAATAAAACATAAACTCGAACAAAATCACAATCCAATGTTTTCGCTGCATCCACAATTCAGAGTTCAAGCCTGCGCAAAATGCAAAATTCAGGAGTACAACACCACTTGCTCTGAAGCTAATCATATCAAAACGGAACGTCACAGATCATCAAAAATCACAAGCGCAAAACGAAATATGAGAATTAATAGCTGATCGGGATTAACATTTGATTGCAGTGAGGGAAGCTGAGACATAATTGGGAGTTCAACTTTAATTAGACCATAACCATTACATAGCATCCACCACTTAGGAATAAAGCACTCGACAGACCTATCATCTAGGAAGGCAACCTGACCTCTCTACATCGACAAAGGAAAAGCACAGCACAGGGAACCCGAAGGAACAAAGCACCACCACCAACAGCTGCAGACGAGTGGAAGGGACGCGCTCAGCCGCCGAATCCGTAGAGGGTGCGGCCCTGGCGCTTGAGCGCGTAGACGACGTCCATGGCGGTGACGGTCTTGCGGCGAGCGTGCTCGGTGTAGGTGACGGCGTCGCGGATGACGTTCTCGAGGAAGATCTTGAGAACGCCGCGGGTCTCCTCGTAGATGAGCCCGGAGATGCGCTTCACGCCGCCCCTCCTCGCCAACCTCCGGATCGCCGGCTTGGTGATGCCCTGGATGTTGTCGCGGAGCACCTTCCGGTGGCGCTTGGCGCCGCCCTTGCCGAGCCCCTTGCCGCCCTTGCCGCGACCAGACATCGCCAAAGTCGGGGGAGGAAGAAGGCTAGTGTGCTGGTGGCCGGTGGGAGAGATTTGGTGGGGGATTCGAATTCGCCGTGGTGGCTGGTGCGGTGGAGCTGTGGATTTGGGGTGGGATTTATAGGTGGGGGGAACTGGGAGGGGGCGCGAGGGAGGGAGATGGGGAAATTTTGCGTGTGGCGTTTGGGCGGGAGGGGAGGATTTTGGGGGGTTGGCGTTCGAGGCGTCAGATCAGGTTGGAGGGTGGGATGAGCTTTGCGGCTGTTGCCGCGGATCGCTGAGGTGGAGGGGTCGATCCGTGGGTGTGTGGTGCGCAGACGTTGGATGCGATCTTCATGATACGTACTATGCATGTTTAAAAAATGATGGGTGTGTTTAGAGTTCAAACATTTAGGCAAAATTTGGTAAATCTGGTCAAAATTAGTGCAAAATACACTGTAGCGTCAGATGAATATTGAGAAATGATGTGATAGGATGTGATAGATGATGGAATATTTTTTGGAAAAATTTGGGCTTCTAAACACACCCGACGGTTGAATCTCATCGTGTCAGAGCATTCATGCAAAGGAATCTGATAATGATTATTTGTTCGTCATCACGCCGGCTACTCTCATAACAGAATCCAGCCTCAACCATTCACAAGTTGCGCTCTCATGCTTCTGGCCTGGCCTGGCAGGACGACGACCAGCAGCAAATCATCCAGGCCAGGTGGGAAAGTATTCAGGATGGGCCGTGCGCCCGTGCCCGTGTACGCCGTTCCAACTTCCAACGAAATGGGCTTGGTTTATCTGAATAAACAGAATAAACAGCCTGTTACCATCTTTTTTCGGACACATGGCCAGTTACAAACCTATCAGCAATATTTGAATTCCAAATATAAATTCAAAAATTGATCAACAGGGTATCCTCAAAGAGAAGAGAAGGATAGCTCAGCAGCATTCATGTTCCCACTCAAAATACACCAAACATCTCACAACTGTGAATTACTAGCATCATATCTTCAAGTAAACAGCTTCACATACGCTGTTCAAGTCAGTTTCAAACTTACTACCCTTAACAAGAATAAACATCTCATCTCACGGTTGTGAATTATCAGGCCCGCTGCTACAGATCTCCACAGTTATGCTATTCAAATACTAAGGCCAGATTCAAAACTTATTAGTCTCCGAAATCATACAATTAACAGAACAAACAGCACCAGATTTGCACAAAAAAAAAAGACAAACCGCAACAACTCAAGCATGGAGCTGAAATCACAAAAGCATGAAGGGGCATTGGAATCACCAGGATATGAATTAACAGAAATTTCTCTGAATAAAGCATAAACAAGAGCTAACCAAATTGCAACCGAAGGTTTCACAAAGGGAGTTGCATGCCCGTTACAGGGGAATTTCATATAGTTGTATCCTACATAAACATCCACTATTCAGAATCCAAGCCTGCATATAATCCAAAATTCAGGGGTCCAGCACCAGGCTTGCGAAAGAGTTCTGAAGCTAATCATATCAAAATCTAACGTGGTCGCAGATCAAGAGCACAAGTGCAAAACGAACCATGAGAGGGATTCCCATTTGATTGCAGAGAGGGAAGCTCCTCGGGATTCACATTTGATTGCAGGGAGAGAAGCTGAGATATAATTGGGAGTTCAACTTTAATTAGACCATAACCATTACATAGCATCCACCACTTAGGAATAAAGCACTCGACAGATCTATCATCTAGGAACCTGACCTCTCTACATCGACAAGGGAAAAGCACAGCACAGGGAACCCAAAGGAACAAAGCACCACCACCAACAGCTGCAGACGAGTGGAAGGGGACGCGCTCAGCCGCCGAATCCGTAGAGGGTGCGGCCCTGGCGCTTGAGCGCGTAGACGACGTCCATGGCGGTGACGGTCTTGCGGCGGGCGTGCTCGGTGTAGGTGACGGCGTCGCGGATGACGTTCTCGAGGAAGATCTTGAGCACGCCGCGGGTCTCCTCGTAGATGAGCCCGGAGATGCGCTTCACGCCGCCCCTCCTAGCCAGCCTCCGGATCGCCGGCTTGGTGATGCCCTGGATGTTGTCGCGGAGCACCTTCCGGTGGCGCTTGGCGCCGCCCTTGCCGAGCCCCTTGCCGCCCTTGCCGCGCCCAGACATCGCCGAAGCCGGGGGAGGAAGAAGACTAGCCTGCTGCTAGGAGAGATTTGGTGGAGGATTCGAATTCGCCGCGGTGGCTGGTGCTCGGAGAGGTGGATTTGGGGTGGGATTTATAGGTGGGGGAATTGGGAGGGGCCGCGAGGGAGGGAGATGGGGAAATTTTGCGGGTGGGGTTTGGCCGTTTGGGCGGGAGGGGAGGACGTCAGATCAGGTTGGAGGGTGGGAGGGGCTTTGCCGCTGTTGCCGCGGATAGCTGAGGTGGATGGGTCGATCCGTGGGTGTGTGGTGCGCAGACGTTGGATGCGATCTTGATGGAGGAGGACTCAGTTCGCAGGGGTTGGGCGGATCGTTGACGTGGCACTGGTTTTGGTGGACCGCCAGCTCTTGTTCCACCAAAGCGCGTTGTGGGCTGGGCTGCACGGAGCGCTGCGAGAGTTCACGGGCTTGGACTGGATGTGATTTCTTGGCTTCACTCACACAGTTCGTTGTTTTTTTAGGTTCTCAAATGTTGTTTTGGGTTTAAAAAAACACGGTTCGTTGTTCTTCTAAAACAATATCCTTTTTAGCGAACCTTTTTACACTAATTAACATTGCATTATATATCTACCTATTTTATTCATGTGCTAATAAAACGTGAAAAAAGGCTTAATGGATAAAAACACTGAGCAAAGCTTATCAAATCTCCCAAAGCTAGATGTATAAAAGAAAAACGGATAGTTGCTCGGTTGCTCCCTAACTCAAAGGTGTCAAAGCTATGTATTTGGGGTGTGTTTAAAAGCCCAAATTTTTCCAAAAAACATCCCATCATCTATCACATCCCATCACATCACCTCTCACTATTGGCGGAATAGTCAAATTCATCCCTCAACTATCGCCGAAGGCTCAATTTCGTCCCTGAACTACGAGAACGGCCGTTCTCGTCCTCAAACTTTCGCAACCGGCTCAATTCCACCCCTAAACTACGAAAACAACCGTTCTCGTCCTCAAACTTTCACAACGGGCTCAATTTGATCCCTGCCCAGTCAGCTATGGTTGTGAATTACCAATTCTACCCCCTTTGCCATCTCTTTCAGAAAATATGTGATGCACATGAATAGGAAAAACATGGAGTAATCAGAAATATAGAAGATAAAAAATTCATTTCGATGAGAGGAGGGTAGATCAACTAGGGATTGGTCAGGTATAACGTACATTAAAGGTCTTAGTTATCTTATATATCATCAATAGCATCTTTGAAACACAATTATTAGCATGTAAGCACATAGTGATCTTCATGTACTTTGAAGGGATTGCATCCAGGAAACCAAAGCTTTATGACCAACGGCGTAGCTTACTATACTCAAAACCGGGCAAGACTTTTCATAACTACACCACAGTTAAATTACATATATAGCGCCAGACAACGAGCTTCTATGGTTTATTTAAAATGAATCAGGTGGCTTCAGGGCTAGGGAAAAATATGGCCAAGGGGGTAGATGGTAATTCACAACCATAGCTGCCTAGTCAGGAACGAAATTGAGCCAGTTGCGAATGTTTGAGGACGAGAACAGTCATTTTCATAGTTTAGGGACGGAATTGAGCCGGTTGCGAAAGTTTGAGGACGAGAACGGCCGTTTTCATAATTTAGAGACGAAATTGAGCTTTCGGCGATAGTTCAGGGACGGGTTTGGCTATTCCTCCCTCACTATTCATCTGACGCTACAGTGTATTTTACACCAATTTTGATCAGAATTGTCAAACTTTGCCCAAACGTTTGGGATCTAAACACACCCTTGATTGTAATCACTCCACATTGCAAAGTTACCTTGTCTATCAGATGAATCCTGACACCCGAGGCATTGAACCATAGTGTTGTCCTCAGATAAGGATATGGCTAGAGTTAAAAAAAAATGCAATGATATCGTAGCATGAGCTAGGTGGGGCCAAGGTGGGCCTTTCCATCTTGCAACGATATTGTTACTATCAGATTTAGAAACTACCAGTACATGATATTCTTACTATCGTAGCATCCATCTTGCAACGCACAGTAAAAACACACCACCATAAAACTACTACTTTCTGGCGGAGCTAGGTGGGGGCTAAGGTGGGCCTGTTGTAGGCTACCAATGCTCTTGCAAATATGCATGGGTTACACGCTGGATGCATACATGTGTACACTTTTTAGCTAAGTTTCATTGCTAAATATACTTTTGAAGCTAGTGATAGTATTTTTAATGTAGATAACTTGCTAAGTATGTAATTTATTTGTCGATTCTCCTTGAGACCTTGACATATCTGATTGGCTTTCCAAAGCAGATAATTTGCGCATACTTCAGTTGTGTACTTGTTGAGATTATGATAAAATTGACCCCGCTAAACTCTAATCCTAGCCCCGCCACTGCTTTCTGGTACAAATTTTTTACGTGCATTATTTTCAAATATTAAACCTAATTTATAAAATGTATTCCCGCGATCAACAAAATTTGAACTGATCGACTTTAGGATTCCAAGTTCCGAACTGTTCGTTGCCGGCCCGTAGGCCCCCGATTACCCGAACCGCGCCATCCTTGATGCCAAATGGAAAAATTCTATGGGTGTAATTGACAGTTTGGCTAACTCTAGCCGGCTAGAATCTGGAGCCAGGCTAGTCCAAGCATGTCTAATCGCTCGTGTTTGGTAGACTTCACAATAGAATGAGATAATCCTGAATGGCTAAAGGTGAAGTTACCGCCCTTCTCTCCTCTTCCCAACCTTCCTCATTTCAACCCTCCGGATCCAACGCCGCCAAGCTCGGTCGCCATCTCCCCGCGGTCCCTCGAGCTCTCCACCTTCCTCCCTCTTTCTCTCATGGCGGACGGCAGCGTCCCGGCCCCCAGCAGTGGGAGAAGCAGGGGAGGGAGGGCCGCAACCGCCGACCGCAGCCGCGGCCAAGCTCTAATGACCCGCCTCCTCGTCTTCTGGCTGTTGCCGAGCTTCAGCGACCCTTCTCCCCTACTCGGCTCCTGCGATGGTGTTGTCACACCCTGAAATTTCCAATTTCAGGATGTGAATAGGAAGAATAATTAAACAACGATTTTCTCATAATTTTAAAATTTTCCAACAAATATTTTCTTTACAGGGAATATTGTATTAAAAAACCCCATTGTTTGTTTTTCCAAATTAAATAAATAAATCATAGGTTTCTATGTTGCATTCATGCTGGTGCATTGTTTTTGGTTGTTTAAATCCTTTCCAAAAATTCAAAACCCTTTCTCTCTTTTCCTTAAACCTTTCTCCTCTCTTGGCCTGGTTCAGCATGAAGCCCAGCTAGAAGAAGTCTAGCGCCGCCCCCTCTTTTCCTTGGTTCGGTTCAGCCCAGCACCCCCTCGCTTGCAACCCAGCCCATGTCCCGCAGCCGCTGGAAGAAGTCCGCTGGTGCTCCTTGAAGTCCTCTCGCCTGCTCGTTTTTCGCCTCGGCCCAGCTGGAAGCGGCCCAGCTCGACCCGCTTCTCTCTCCCTCACCGCTGTCGCTGACAGGCGGGGCCCCCGTGTCATCGCCAAGCTCCCGCCGTGCACGAGTTGGACACCGGAGTCCCGATCGAATCCCGGCCGCGCCCGCCTCTCCCGGCTTGGCCCGCACGCCAAGGGTGGCGCCTGGCCCTTTTTAAACCGTCACCGCCACGTGTTTTCTCCTCCCTCCAAAACCCTAGCCGCCGTCGATCGTAACCGTCCGATCTGCAACCGATGGCCCAGATCTAATCCAAGTCGGGTCAACCGAGGTCAATACCGGTCAACCCAGCTCCTCCACCGCAGGTTTGCAAAAGAGCCCCTGTCTTTTCTTCCTTTTACAACCCGGTCCTCCCGCAGTTCAAAAGTAATTAGATCTAGGTCCTTTTCTTTGCGTTTTAGACCCTAGCCTTTCCTATTTTAGCACCTGAAGTCCAGCCTTTTAGTTTTACACCCTAGACCCTGAGTTTTTAATAGTAATCTTGTTTTAGCCCCTAGTTTCTTGTTGTTAGGCCCCTGTAGGTTAAGTTTCCTCGCATATAAGCCCCTGCATCTTGTATAGCTTATATCTTCTCTGTTTTAGCTCTGTTTTAATCCGTTCAAGTTGCGCTAGGTTCATAATGAGATAAAGAACACGTTAGTGGTGAGTTTTCTTTATGAATGTTTTCTGAAAATTAATTTAATATTAATTTTGTTTAATACTTATTAAACATGCCTTCTCTAACTAAAAGCTATATAGTGTTATACACCGTTTTTTTATAATCGATGTTAATTTGATTAATGAATATTTCACATGCTTTTGTAAATAAAATCTAATTAGAACTTTATCTTGGTTTTTCATAAGTCAAATATTAATTTGCTTAATATTTAATTAACTTTTATAATTAAAAGTTGATTAGGCTTTTACACCAGTTTTATAAATAAATATTAATTTGATTAATACCAATGTCATAATGTTTTCAATAATAATATGATCCACTCGAATCATAAAGTTACGTTTAGATGATTCATATAGTTTAGCTTTCCTAATTTAAATGTTTAATTGGTGTAATTGGTACATGCATATTCTTTATAAATAAAACTTGACTAGTTCTTTACTTCGGTCTTTGCAAATAAAATATAATATTGTATTAATTCCAACTTAGGGTATTTTCTTTATGAAATATCCTTTACATATCGTTTGTTAATTAAAATAAACCCAGCTCATGGTTTTGTTCTGTCATATATGCAAATCGATCGTTAGTCGTTCTTTATCAAGCTTTGTCTCAGTGTATCTCAGTTGTAGACCTAATCTTCTTTCAAGCTCTAGATCTTTTGATCATAGCTCGTGCTCAAACCTAGTGTCTTTCATAAAGCTAACCAAGCCTTTCCTTTTCTCAGCATCGGTTGACACAAGCAATCAAGATCCATCATCATCAACAAGAGTTGAGCCACTAAGTTCTCAAGATACTCAAGATTCAAGTCAAGGTCATGGTGACGATCATGACCGTGGGCCGTGGCATTGATCAAGGGGGATAACAAGGTGATATGCCTCAAGTTGATGGTCTACAAGTGGAAGAAGAAGATGATGGACCCATTCAAAGTCAATCTCAAGCGCCTCATCCAAGAGTACATCAAATGGTTTAACGAGATCATCTCATTGACAACATACTTGGAAGCATCCAAAGAGGGGTAACCACTCGTTCGTGTTTAGCAAATTTTTGTGAAAGTTATGCGTTTGTTTCCTCTTTGGAGCCTCTTAGGGTGGAAGAAGCACTTGACGATCCAGATTGGATTATCTCTATGTAAGAAGAATTGAACAAATTCAAGAGAATGAAGTGTGGGAGTTGGTGGAAAGACCAAAGCAAAATGTGATTGGTACCAAGTGGGTATATAGAAACAAGACTGATGAACATGGTATTGTCACAAAGAACAAATCAAGACTTGTTGCTCAAGGCTACACTCAAATTGAAGGTTTGGAATTTGGTGAAACTTATGCACCCGTGGCTAGGCTTGAGTCAATTCGTATTTCATTGGCCTATGCCACTCACCATGATTTCAAGCTCTTTCAAATGGATGTGAAGAGTGTATTCTTAAATGGTCCCATTGCCGAAGAAGTTTATGTTGAACAACCACCGGGCTTTGAAGATCCTAAGTTTCCTAACCATGTGTACAAGCTCCATAAGGTGCTCTATGGGCTTAAGCAAGCTCCTAGAGCATGGTATGAATGTCTTAAAGATTTTCTTGTCAAGAACGGCTTTGTAATGGGCAAAGCTGATTCTACTCTCTTTACTCAAAAGATTGGAAATGATATCTTTGTTTGTCAAATTTATGTTGATGATATCATATTTGGGTCTACTCATGAAAAACTCACTGAGGAATTTAGTAGGATAATGACCAAGTGGTTTGAGATGTCCATGATGGGTGAATTGAAATTCTTCCTTGAATTTCAAGTCAAGCAATTGAAGGAAGGAACTTTCATTTGTCAAACCAAGTACGTGAAGGATATGCTCAAGAGGTTTGATATGGTTGATGTCAAGCCCATCAAGACTCCAATGGCAACAAATGGACATCTTGATCTAAATGAAGAAGGAAAGTTTGTCGATCAAAAGGTATATCGCTCCATGATTGGCTCTCTTCTTTATCTTTATGCATCTAGGCCCGATGTCATGCTTAGTGTGTGCATGTGTGCAAGATTTCAAGCTAATCCTAAGGAATGTCATCTAATGGCTATTAAGAGAATCTTTAGATACTTGGTATACACTCCTAACCTTGGCTTGTGGTATCCCAAGGGTTCCTCTTTTAATCTACTTGGTTATTCCGATTCGGACTATGCCGGTTGCAAAGTAGATAGAAAGAGTACAACGGGGACGTGCCAATTTCTTGGTAGGTCCTTGGTGTCATGGAACTCTAAGAAACAAAATTCGGTTGCTTTATCCACGACCGAAGCCGAATATGTGGCGGCCGGTGCTTGTTGTGCCCAACTTTTGTGGATGAACCAAACCTTGAGTGACTTCGGTTGTGAGTTTAGTAAGATTCCACTCTTGTGTGACAATGAGAGTGCCATCAAGCTAGCAAACAATCTGGTGTAACACTCTAGAACAAAGCACATAGATATAAGACATCATTTCTTAAGGGATCATGAGGCTAAGGGAGATATTGCTTTACGTCATGTGAGCACCGAAAGACAACTTGCTGATATATTCACTAAGCCTCTAGATGAGCAAATGTTTTGTGCTTTGAGAAGTGAACTAAATATCTTGGATTCTCGTAACTTGGCTTGACTTATTGCACATACTTGATTGTTGCCTAGATAGCTTGAAAATGTTTTATTTTTCCTTACTTTGTGTGAGTCTTACAAAACTTTGGATTTTGTGATCGTTGGATCATGTCTTGACTCAAGTGACTATTGTTATGATTGTTGTTTGTGGATAGTCACTTGATGATTGAGACTTTATTACATGTCCACAGGCTATATCTCTCTAATATCTAAGCTCAATCTTTTCGATCAAAATATGTTTGGGAAAATCTTCAGTTTGGTCAGAACTTCCGGCCATGACTCGAAACTTCCGATCTCGACCATCTGTTGAAATTCTGGAAAGTGTCGGAAGTTCCGGCCCCACGGCGGAACTTCCGATCTAAGATCTCTGGTGGATCTTCTCAGACCCTCGGAAGTTCTGGCCCAGCTCGGAACTTCCGATAACTACATAACTACTATAAAAAAAACTCCCCCGCGACGGCAGGAACCCTAAGTTCTTTTCTTTCCAACCGATGCCGCCTCCCTCTCCTCTCTCCACTCCACTTGAGGGCGATCTCGTTTTTGGACCGTGGATTCTTGGAGTTCTTCGTTCCTTTGGATTCTCCATCCTTCAGAACTTTCGATCCTCCTCATCATTGCCTCGATTCGCGCGGGAAAAGCTCAAGGTATTTCATTAAAAATCCCCGTCGCCTGATCTCTTAATGCCGGTTCTAGTAGCTTATCTTTAGGGAATCACCTCTTTAGACACCTTGGGGTACTTGCCTACAATCTTGTATATTTCTGTTGGCTAAATCTGTCGAAATCCTGTCTTAGTGCCGCGGCTGCGCCCCCCCCCCCCGTCGGAAGTTCCGACAGGTGTCTGTCAACGCTGCACTAAGTCATCTATCAAACCAATCTTTGCCCATTCTTTCAACCATCTTATGTTTTGTTGTATACACTTTCAGATGGTTCGTGAGCGTCGTGACAAGGACACCGCTCCTCCAAACTACGACAAAGGCTCCGAGGAGGGTGATGTCCCCCTTGGACAACGCAAGAGGAAGAGTGTTCAAAAGGTTCCTAAGTGTGCACGTGGTCGTGGCAAGCCAAGTACACCCTCAGGTTCATCTCCTCCCTAAGGTCACCGTGCCCGTACCAAGCATGCTCTCCCACCGGATTCTCACCTTGATGACTACTCAGATATAGACTTGAGCACTCTTGCAGATTTTTGTCTCCGAGTTCAGATACCTCCTCGTGGTGGGATTATGAGAATGGTGGATTACACAAAGGGATGTCATGATGTGTGCAAGGAAAGGTATGATGACCCATCCAAATACACCAAGGAGTACACTTTTGATCCTCGCTTTTGGGTCAACTTTCATGCGGATTGGTATGAGTCGGTCATCATTCCTAAAGACAAACACCACCGTAGACATGAAGGCTATTATTTGGAATCACTTGTTGTCTCTTGGGATACCGGATGTGACTAAGGCTGTAGAAGTTTGTCAGCTTAAAGGTCTTGAAAATATCATGGAAATGACTTTTGATTAGAATGAGAAAGTGGTCGCTCAATTTTATGCTACTTTTTATATTGATAGGACTAACAAGATCATGCGTTGGTTGCTCCAAGGGAAGCCACTTTCAGTGTCATATGAGAGATTTGCTCACCTTCTTGGTTCCCCTCGGTGATCTTACCAAGTCCAAGATTCATGAGGAGAATGTGACCAAAGATGGTGCTTTGGCTTTCATGTATAATCCAGCTTTTGGGAATGTTGAGTTTGGCACTACTCATGGTATGACTCCCTATTAGAGGATGCTGAACAATCTTTTTTGCTACACTATCAGTCCTAAGATAGGTGACCATTCCAACATCTCCAACATAGTCAAGAATCTTCTTGTGAGGATGTCACCTGGGAAGCCGGATTTCAGTGTGTTTGATTTTATTTGGGAAGAAATCACTGTGTGCTCCGTGTCCGCCAACATGTCTTGCAAGTATGCTCCATGGATTTTCTATATGATTTGCAAGGTCACTAAGGTGGATATCATGGTTGATAAGACATATGGTGTCTACAAGCCATCCAAAGGCGCCATTGATTGTCCTCTTAAGTTGGGAAAGTAGGCTCCTAAACCCCCTCCCACAGCTGGTCCTTCTCATTGTGGATCTTCCTCTCAACCGGGACCTTCATCTTCTCATGATCCACATCCTTCTCAAGGTTTGCCTCCCTCCGGTAGCAAGAAGAGTTTTCTGAATTTTCTACCTCAAAGCCTCTTTGTTTGCTTCAATGTTGGGAAGCACAATGCTCAAGAGATTCATGCACATAGGAAACATGTTGAGGAGCAGCTTATCAAGCTAGAGACAAGGCAAAAGATGTTGCTAAGCAAGAATGATTTTGAGCACTCTCCGGTTCGTGAGCCTATGGATTTCCCTCCTCCACCAACCTTCTACAATCCTTGGGAAACATATGGAGAATCTAGCATGATGTATGGTGCCATCCCCGGTGATTTTGAAGAAGAAGAAGAAGAAGAAGAAGATCTTCATGGAGGTGAAGGAGAAGGAACAGATGATGGTGAAGACTCTCCTCCGGACGCCTACTCTCCCCGTGAAAGTATTGATTGAAGGGCCTCTCCTTTTTGGTGCTTGATGTCAAAGGGGGAGTGAACTCACAATTATTGGGGAGATGTGTATCACTTATCTATGCATTTCATCTATCTTAGTTTGTGGACTTGTAATGAACTATGTATGGTGTGATGATGTGGTGTGTGCCAAGTGTAAAACTTTAAATTTGTAAGACTTATTTGTGGTACATTATGATAGTGTGATTTGAACATTAATTTCTTATGGTTGATGCAATGGTTGTTTAATGAATTGTTATTTCTCACTTTGTTGCTTGGAATAACATGTCATATGCATCACGATTATTTTTTATCACACTCTTGCACTTGTTTGTATGCAAAAATTGAGGGGGGGCTACATCTAAATTTGTGCAAATGGCATTTGAGGCCTCTTTTGTTGGTTATGCACACATTTAGGGGGAGCTCCTCTCAAATGATTGGATACACACATCTCTTTTATTGAACCAAGTTGTGTTGTCATCAATCACCAAAAAGAGGGAGATTGAAAGTGCATCTAGGGCCCCTAATTAATTTTGGTGATAATGACAATCACGATTTGGTGTATTTAATGTTTTCAATAAGATGTGTGCAGATTCAAAGGAGAAAAAGGAAGTCCCTTCAATTTGTTTTAAAATGGTGTTCAAGCTTAATGGAAGATTTAAATTCACTTTCGGTTTGAATTTGAATATAGGAACACTGTACTATAAAGAGGGATGTGAATGGAAGTGTTGGAGATGCCAAAGTGTTTAATTGAGATGCTAACATCCCTTGAGAGACACTTGAGCCTACACGTACACTTGCTGAAGTTTTCGGGAAAACTTCAACCTAGGTCGGAAGTTCCGACCCTAGGTCGGAAGTTCCGATCTAGGTCTTCGGGCTGTTTTTAACTGACCATCGGAAGTTCTGACCTCTGGTCGGAAGTTCCGATCTAAGCCTTCGGGTGCATTTTTGCTACCCCTCGGAAGTTCTGACCTGACATCAGAAGTTCCGAGGATCACTTACCAGCACAGTAACAGCTAGTTTTTGGAGCTCGGGTATTTATACCCCAACTCCTCTCTCTTCATTTGTTGCTGACCTACCCCGAGACAAACACCTCCCTGAGCATTCAACACTCTTCCCCACTCCCTCCTTGAGCTAATTCTTGTGAGATTTGAACTAGGGCTTGGGTGAGAGAAGATTTGAGGTGTGAGATTGAGAAGCTTTGAGTGTGTGGTTCATCTCCTTCATCTCAAGAGCACTTGAAGCATCTCCGGACATCGATTCACATTTGTTACTCTTGAAGCTTGCTTCTAGACGGTTAAGCATCGCCCGTTGAGTGCCCTCTTTGTGTGGAGCGCCCGGGATCGTTTGTATTACCCTCTCCTTGGTGGAGATTCTTAGTGAGCACCTAAATCACCTTTGTGGGGATTTGGGTAGAGGCAAAGGCTCTTTGTGATAGCCTACCCTTTGTGGGTCCTCAACGAAGACATAGCTTTCCTTAAGTGGGAAGTGAACACCGGGATAAATCTTTGTCTCTCGTGTGCTTGTTTGTCTCCTCCGTTGACTTTGTGCTGGAAGCTTGTCTTAGCCCGGTCTATTTATTTGTGAGCTTGCTTGACATATCTTTGGTTGCAGTGGGTTCTTAGCATCTATACTTAACTTCTGATTCATATAGAATTGTTAGTTTCATTTCATATCCTACTCGTTATTTGAATTTTCCCTGTTGATCGGAAGTTCCGTCCCAGTACCGGAAGTTCCGACCCATCGGAAGTTCCGGCACTACGTCAGAAGTTCCGACCTGTATTTAACCGCTGCGAAGAAATTTCAGAAAATTAGAAGTGATCCTATTCACCTCCCCTCTGGGCATCACAAGATCCTTTCAAAGCTGGAGGTCCCTTTTTGCACAGCTCAAGCCTGCATTAGGGCCAATGCAGGCTGCCAAACACAATTAGATCTAAAATTAAAAAAAATACTAAAGCATTCCATGTTATATGTTCACTGTATAGATCTACTCATTTGGAGTCCAACACAATTAGATTTTTCATTTTACGATTTTTAATGATTTATTATGATTTTTTCAAAACTGCTTTAGAGAATAATTTGACCGATTTTACAGAGTTGAGAGGGTGATGCAGACCGTTTCATAAGTTAAGGCTTATGTAGTTGACTCCCCACATGTGAGGGGGTGATTTAGAGTCCTTTTGGTTGAGATTTTTTTGGCTATAGCTTTTCAAAAAAGATAGAAGCCAAACCAAAAGGCTTGTTACTGTCAGCAACTTCTCTCAAAAGTCAGCTTTTTGGTAGTTCATTTTCCACAGTCGGTCCCGAGCAGCTGTGAGCGACTGTGAGTTTGGAAAGTTGGCGAAAATTACCCACTGCTATCGGTAAGTGGTACCGGTTCGCTCTTTCTTTCCTTCTTTCTCCCACCCGCGACAGTGCTCGGCAGAGTCCCAGGCGGCCGTCTCCGCACGGGCGGCCTGTCTTAGCGTCGGCGGCTCGTCCTCGCGCCGGTTGCCCGCCCCTCATCCCCTGCTCCGCCGGGGTACGTGCGAGCTCCGTGGCCACGGCCAGTGAGGGCATCCTGCGAGCTCCGCCGGCCTTTCTCCTGCACCTTGCGACTGGCGGCGCCCCCTCCTCCCCTGGAGGCCTTCCTCTTCCTCTCCCAGCGGCAGCCCTACTCTCCTAGAACCCCCTCCTCTCCTAGCGGCAACGGTCATCCTCGACGGGCGGAGTTTGGGTGACTAACGACAATGAAGGTCACGAGATCCACGATTCCCGTCAAGGTTGAGCTCTCCTGCGCCTATGGCTTGGTCTTTGATGGAGATGGGAAGGTTGTGGTGCCATGGGTCAGAGGAATTGGCTAGAGGTGGGGTGTGGGACGCGAATATCTCCGACGAGCAAGAGGAGACCACCCTGTTTTGGCCAAGAAAGAAGAAAGGAAGAGAGATGTCCAGGAGGCCGGCTGGATTAAGGAGGAAGGGGATGCCGGCGCCGCGGACTGGCGAGGTGCACCGCCGCAGCCCGGTCGACGGCGGCCAGGAGCACGAGGAGGAGGCCGACCATATCGTGAACCTGTGTCACTATGTACTTCCAGAGGAAGAAGATGACGAGGCGTGGGGTCCACTCGTCGGTGAGAAAGGGGACAAAGTAGACTCAATGACATGTGGGGTCTGTTCGTAAGGTTTTCAAAAAGCTACATCTGTTTCACCCAACGACTTTCAGTTTTTTCACAATCTACAATCCACAACAGTTTTTTTGCACAGCTCACAACCACGACAACTTTTTTTTGAAATCACGGTCCAACCAAACACACCTGCCACGGAAAACACTAGCGGCGATCCAACCGTGCTCCCCTCGCGCCGCCGCTTCTCTGTTTTCAACCCGTGCGGCGCTCCGCTGCGGTTTCGATCGCATGGCCTGCGCCGGCGCGCGTAAGGTCTCGGTGGTGCTGTACCACTACCCGTGCCCGGACGGCGCGTTTGCCGCGCTCGCCGCCCACCTCTACTTCTCCGCCGCCGCCCGCCCCGTCCGCTTCTTCCCCAACACCGTCTACGACCCCATCAGGTAGCCCCACCGAGCTAAAAGCTGGCCTGCCTTGTTTCCCCTCTCTTTCGCTCCGGATTTGCTTATCCACCGCCACCCCCATTGCACAAACGGGGTCTGCTGAGAGCTGCAATACTACATTACTACGGCAGGAAGTACCCGCGTTTCAGTGTTCACTCTGGTAGTGGTGTAGATTTGGACAAAGCTTTACCATATTGCAACCGCTTGAGTATAGCTGCAGTCTGCAGACTTCCAATTCGTTGATTCCAATTTCCAAAAGTGTAGTGATCTAATTGTGAACGGTTGAACAAGTGCACATAACACTGAACATCTGTTGAGAGTATGAACCCTAACTGATTCTAGGCATTTTAATGTTCTGCTTCGGACTATTGGAGTTGTGTTTTGCTGGGGCGAGGATTCAACCTGGAGTTCTGTTGCATAATGAGAGCTAGATCTAGATGGAACTACCTCTGTTACATATCATTAAATCATAAAATCCATAGCATCTCTTTTTGTGGGATGTTTATCCTAGTGAGACAATCTCTTGTGCTGATGCTTTTGTTCCAGTGTGCTTCTGATGTGACATTATCTTTTCACTATCTGCTTTATAGGATCGATTCACTTCCATTGGATGAAATAGAAGATGTTTACCTCCTTGACTTCGTGGGACCTCCTGGTTTTGTAGAAGATATAGCCCCCAAGGTTGAAAGGTCTGTAAGTATTCGCACTCACTTTTCATATCTGAAGTTCATTTTTTCTTGGAGTCCTGTGTTTTTCTTATAGATTTTTTCATATCTGGTCCAACGTTAAGTATTAGGGCGGAGATAGTTGGAACTGATTTGTGTAAGCAATTGTATTGCACTCACCTCCATTCTCGATTCCTATTGTGTTGCGGAGAGGTAATGCCATAATCTAGATAAAATCACAAGTAAATTCAGTTCAGGTAGAAAGATTCTGTTCAAAGCTAGCCTTGGAATTACCAATGTGAGCTGCTGGTGCTACTGTAGCTCAATTGTATAACACGGTTTTCTGGTTACTGCACAGCGGTTTAAATCGCAGTTCTTGAAAAACAATGCACATCTCGTCCTCAATGTTCTCATTTTCTTTAATGCATATGAAGGTTTGTCCAGTGTCATGTCTTCGGCATGTAGCTCAATAGTTATTACTTTACACCATATTTTGTTTCATGAAATTCATCACTAAAAACTAAGATATTTCTGTCTAGTGCTTTGTACACATTGCAGTCATTTTGAGCAGTGTGAAGCCGTGAATTTATTAATTGGTTCATTTTTATACCAAGTATAAGTATTCTTGCATTCCCTGTTCGTTTGAATACTGATGGCACTGAAATGCTTATCCTTTTCAGAGTAACAATTCTAGACCATCATAAGACTGCTTTTGAGAGTTTGTGTGGGAATTCCACACTTGGGCAAAATGTGACCAAGGTGATAGACATGCAGCGTAGTGGAGCGACAATCGCATTTGACTTCTTTAGAAACAAGCTCTTGACAGAAGCTAGCATCTCAGGGGGCAGTGGAAGTGGTAAAGATGTAGCTGAGATCAAATATGTACCTGACAACAAGGTTGAAACAGTGCACAAACTTTTCAAGTTCATTGAAGATGGGGATTTGTGGAGATGGAAAATTCCAAATAGCAAGGCCTTCAGTAGTGGACTCAAAGATTTAGATATCGAATTCAACGTCAATGCAAACAGTAAATTGTTTGATCAGGTAGAGATCTGCCTGATGTAGTCCTTTGTTGCTGCGGTGATTCCCGCGTAAAGAAAAAAGGACAGAGTTGCTCATTCATCACATGATGCTGTTTCATACCTGAATTATTGATTCCTTGAAAACTTGAAGTTGGCATGATAATCATCTCAAAGAGTCAAAGCTGCTCTAAAGAAAACAGTTCTTAAGTAATCATCATAACCATTTGCTATTGCATTCAAGAATATTGATTTCACAGTTATTATTTAGTTCAATATAATATTCATCTGGTCAATTATTTTTTAACTAATCATCTACACCACAATGTGATACAAAAAGAAACCAGGAAGATGTTTCCGGAGAAGTTATCTTCCAAATTTCCAATACAGTGTAGCTCTGTGTTATTTTCTGGTTCTAATACGCAGCAATAGATCATTCTGTTTGGCCATCAGACACATTGTCATCTTCTAATGTTGTTTTCACAATACCCTGGTTGTGACAGTTGCTGGAGTTGGATCCCGAGCATGTCATATCCCGCGGGCACGTGACATTGTTAGAGAAGCAAAGATTAATAGACGATTGCCTGGGGAAGTCCTATGAAATTTCACTGGGATGTGGTCAGTTTGGTAATTGTCTGGTAATTCTGCTATACTCACAGATTATTTTTATACTTTCTGTTTATTCGCAAAGTTCAGTTTTTAGTGGCCTTTTATTTTGTTCATGCCATTCCTAATTCCATGCTAGAGATCTAACATAGAAAATGTTAAGTATTGACTAATATAGTTTTACGTTGCATGGTCCATTAGGCTGTTTATGCTAATGATATTTCACACTTGAGAAGCGAACTTGGACATCAGTTAGCTACCAAAAGCCGTAATTTGAATCTGAGGCAAGTTTTTCTGTTTTCCTCCTATCGATATGTATCCAGGCTCACTTAGTATGTGGGTTCGCACTTAACTACACCATATTGTCATCATGTGAGCTGTGCCCTTTTTTTCCAGAGGTATTGGTGCTGTTGTATACAAAGTTCCTGAGTTGAATAATGACCAGATGCTGAAAATAAGTCTAAGAAGTTTAGAACAAGAAGACACCACTTCAATCTCTCAGGTACATCGTTTTTATGAGGTTTCTAAGGCCTCACCTAGCTTGTGAAAGGGGTCTATCAAGAGTTAAGATCGATCCTATCGTAAAGATGTTTGACTGTTGATCTTGCTTGGTTGTAGGAATATGGTGGTGGGGGACATCGGAATGCAAGCTCGTTTATGTTGAGCATTACTGAGTTTGACCAGTGGAAGGTTGGAGCTAAACCTTCTCCATAAAAGGTGCCTAAGCCTAACCATCTGGCTTTGTTCATTGTTCTCTACTTCTATTAATCAACAGCTTGTTAAGAGGCTGTAGTGCGGGCACTTGCTCTACAGAGTTTGGAACCATCAGCAAGAGCGAGTTACTTAGTTACTAGCTTAGATTCTGAATAGGGTTATTGGTCATAGGGCTGCTACTGCTAGCACGTACCGAGTCTTTTTAAGTCATCGAACGCTAGCATGTACCAAGCTTTTCAAGTCATCAAATATATCGCATCATAGAGATTGGCAACTATAAGGAGTTAAATGTGTCCTGTTACATGAGTGCTATCATGTAAGAGCTTATGGTCATTATATCTGTTGTCCCATTAGACTATCAACCGAAACTGGAGTCAACAATGGAGATGACATTTCCTCTTTGAACAAAGTTTTTCGGCCTTCCTATGATGGTTTCACTTTCTTGCCCTTCTCGCTGGTCACAACGACCACGGGTAAGCATAAGTTCGCCAGCTTATGCGCTGCCATGGTGGGACTGTGCCTGGCATATAGCACCTTAAATTTGTGATGGTGTGATTTTTGGAGGTCATGGTCTCATGGAGGTGCTGTGGCCTGTCAGGTTTGTGCTGTGACCATGACGCCATCTCCCCCACCAGTTTGGCAGTTTGTATGTCAGCTGTATTAGGTTTGACGGAAAATGTATAGATGAACGGAATTTTGGAATTGCATCAGGTTAGCTGTGCCCGGTTATGGTTAAGGAATTATGCGTATATTTGGTTTTAGGCTGATAAATAGCATTTTCTGTCTGAAAGTTGGTTGCTGAATAGTTAGCCTTATAGCTGTGGGGAAAGCTGCTACGGGGGTTGAATCCCATGTCACATTCAGAGACCCGTGGCCTGTTTGGATTTGATTTGTTGTATTTCAAAGTGCAGCTACGAGATTCCTGGATGACAGAAGCACGACTGCATGCTCGTCCATGGCGTGCAGGTGTGGTTTCAATTGTCGTATTTGGTTTAGACAAAGTTGGCAATGCGCAACTGGATGGAATTTTACCATCAGCATGTAAATTTCAGACTGGACTTGAATTGTTGTGATGGTTCAGGAATTGTGCGTACAGGATTTGATGGTGTGCCATGTTGTCATTTGATCTAGGCCGCCTTACGCTACCGGATGGGCGGATGGGCCTCTACGGCTCTACCTGAACAGGTGATGAGTTCTCTGCATCACGATTTTGATCAGAACCTGAACAGGATTCCATCCAAGCGGCCGGGCTCTTCGGCAGACAAATATGCGTGCTGAGCTAGCTGCTGCTTGTTCTGCTTCAAAACAGTATAAACTTGTGCTCAGAACAAGGCTACAGTAGCTCTTAAGGTTTTGGCGGTGGCGGCCCTGTTGCAGTACAGCATCACGTCGCGCAACAAAACGCAATGCCAACGAGAACACAGTTGCGCGATTGAATGCCTCACATGAGAGGTTGCCGGGTGCCAGCCACCACTGCACTCATGCCTGCTGGACATGCAAAGCATATGCACTGCACGGGCTTTATTTAGCAGCTCCTCGCGCTATCTATTTGGGTCCCGACGCGGTCCAGAGTCCCGGACGCCTAGGGTGTGTTTGATTCACTGCATCTAGCCGGCCTGGCCGACGGGCCTGGCTGTGGCCAGCCAGACCGGGCTCGAACGGTGCAACCCTCTTGTTTGATTTCTGTGTTCCGAGAGAACTAGGTTAGATTGAGATTGTGTTTGATACGGTGCACAAATGCATACAGTCACCTTGCCTCTATTGCGGTGACATTACCCACCTATCTCTCTTGTAAGCATTTCGTCGAGCACTTGCTAGGTGGCGGCGGATGCAGCTCAACCTCTGCGTGATGCGGCGCCTGGAGGCAGCTCGCCGGCCGGGCGTGCCACCAACTACCGAGGCCAGCGCGTTCCTGACTCCGGGGCCGGCCGGCGCGCGCCAGTGGCGGCGGAGCACGAGCTCGCGCGCTTGCCGCGGCCGGCGGATCTCACGCGCTTGGTGCCTCGAGCTCCCGCTCCCGCTCGACCTCCCCAGAAAAGGAAGGGGGCTCGCCGGCCGGCTGCACCAGAGCCATGGGAGGGAGGCGCTCGCACCGGAGCCTGGGGAGGATGGGCTCGCCGGCCGCATTCGCGTAGGGGAGGAGCCAGGGGAGGGGACGAGTTCGCAGGGTGTCGACGAGGCGGTTGCCGAGCTACCACCACGCCAGCGCATTCCATCTCCGCCGGCGTCAGGTCCCTTCGCCGGAATTTGGCCCTCCATCTCTGCGGGAAAGAGGGAGGTGAGTTTGGGGGGAGGCAACCGAAGACCACCACAAGCACCAGAACGAGTCTGGCTCAAGAAAAACGCTTCTCGGGAGCGTTGGCCGGGAGCCATGAGAGAGAAGCTTTTTTCAACTGTGGAGCCTGACCCGGAGAGGAGAAGTGCAAATCAAACACAAGACTTTGCAGCCCAGGAGCCTGGCCGATGGATTCTGGCTCATATCAAACACGCCCCTAGCCGCCGACTAGGACCAGGACCAGCCGCCAGCGGCATGGCTACTTGCTCCCACGCGCGCCATGGCCGGCCGTTCCGTCTGTTTCACTCTCGCCATGCATGCTCGGCTTCGGCACGCGACGCGACCACCCGCAATCATCCGTGTCCCTCTCTCCAGTCTCCACCCACTTTTTCACCTCGTGTCTTCTCCGTTCTCCCCCTATCTCCTCAGGCTTGCCACCCCTATAGTACTCGAAAGATTCCAGTGAAGCTTCTTCCTTTTCCCCTTGCAGTGACCGTGAGATTGAGACGACCATGCCCGTGTTTGGTTAGGAGAGATTTTTTTTTCCACGCAAAAGGAATCTTTCATGCATGGAGACTAAATGAAATCTATTTGCAAAACTTTTTCACATATAAGTGCAACTTTGCGCGACAAATCTAATGAGCATAATTAATCTATGATTTACTACAGTGATGCTACAGTAATCATCCTCTAATTACGTGGTCAAAGACATCATTAAATTCATCTCGGGAATTTAACTAGAGTTGTGAAGATAGTTTTGGAAACTGACTTTATTTAATACTCTTATTTGTGGTCAAAGTTGCATTTAATAGGGGGTGAATTTTCACCCCATCCAAACACGGGCCATGCATCCAAAAACCGAATCTAAGACTTTCCAATCTCACTAAACCGGTCAGTTTGACCGGTATATCGGTCCGGTTTTTTCAGTTTCGAAAACCGGCCGGTTTACGGTATTTGAAACCCTGGTCGGCGAGAATGTGTGCAGTGCAGGGAGGGAGGGGGCGGCGCTCCAGAGGATGGAACACTCCTGGCCTGCTCTGCTGCCCGTGCACCTCCTGGTCCTGGGCACGCTGCTCGTCGCTGTGCGCAAAGCCGCGTCGTCCCTACAGTTTTTGAATCGATCTCCGCTCGTATGGTTTTCGTGCTCTTCTTTTGACCGGCCGGCCGCGCGCGGGGAGGAAGAGGAAGGACACGCATGAGCTGGAAGAGGGTCCTACGAATCAATACGATCCTAAGAGCAACTTCAGCAGCTTCGCTATCCTCTTCCCAATAGCAAAAAAATAGTGATATAGGGGATGAAATACAAAAAAAAATCACTCTAGCAGATTCCTTATAGCCTCCTTTTTTTCTCCATTGACTAAAAATCTCTCTCCATCCCCTCTACAGAGGGGATCTCTCCTCCACCCCCAAACTAGGGAAGCAAAATAGGAAAACTGCTGGAGTAAATTGTGTTTTAGGGATGAAAATATTTTTACTCAACCCCAATAACTTTATATAAATGATCAAATTTACTCCATCTGCTGAAGTTGCTCTAAGATGTGTACGGTATGGGCAAAGTAAAAGGACCACCGCGCAGGGCGCTTTGCGAATTGAGACGATCCAAGATACTACTCCTACCACTGCTAATTAACCTGCTGGATCACATGCCATCGATCTGCACTAATCCGTGAATGTTTGGGGCTTGCATGCATGCAAGTTCGTACGAGACTGATGGGCTGAACAACGAACGGGATGCAGAGACGCGCATGATTACAATCAGACGATGCTTTGGCTTTGGAGAATCCTTTGGTGGGGGGAGCACTGCACGCGGCCAGGGGCTCCGCGCATCGTTTTCAAGCGCTTTATGATGTCACGGTGCCCTAAAGAGGAGGCAGCAAGCGAGTGAGAGCAGCAGGAAGGCCAGAGCACTCGATGGCCATCTTTTGATCCTCCTGTGGCGAATGCACGCTCGTCTTCGTCTCGCACGAATTGTTGCGCTGCCCGGGGACATTTCTGCCACGGAAATGAGTAGCGGTCTCTGCATGCACATGCATGGGCGCACCTCGTCGAGCTCGGCCTGTACGCTACACGCAAGCTACGTACATGGAGACACAGACACGTTGTTGGATGTGCTAGATACTACTCAGGACTGTAAATCCATCCATGCACAATGGCACACGCACATCTGTGGATCGCAGGAAGTTGGCAGATTTCGGAGCCCAAATCACTGGCGGAGCTACATATTGGCCAAGGTGGGCCGTGGCTCCCCCTTGGCCCATGCAAAATCGCCACTATATGTTTGTTTGCAGCCCAAATTTGCATGTTCACACAAATAATAGGCCTATGTACTGGCGTGACGCAGCTGGCTCGTGCTGAGCTGCTGACGGCCGCTGGACACGAAACCGCGAGCGTCAGCCCCTCGCGCTCGGAGGCATGCTCGCCTCGCCTCTCTGCTGCCGCCGTCCCAGCAGGCCGGGACCCTCAGCCTGCCGCTCGCCAGCATGGCGGCTTCCGCCCGTCCGCCGCTCGCTGGCCTGGGCGCCTAGTAGCCTGCACCGCTCACCCCCAAGGCGCAGCAGCGAACAACGTCAATTCCCAATTCGTTCGTCAGTTATCCTTCCTTACTGGTCAGGAATTCAGTTATTTAAGTATACAGCACAATCAACAAGACGGCAAGGGCAAGTGCAGGAAACCAGGAGGCACGTTCTTTGCTTTGACTGCTTCTTCTCCAAACTATTTCGAAAAAAAAACTATTTCACTGAGTCTCTAGATTTACTGTATATAATGCTACCTTTAGTCCTAAAATAGCCTTTAATGCCATCTTTGGTGCTGAAATGCCCCCCTATGGTTTATTTCTAGCTCCGCCACTAGTCCAAATAACTAATCAAAGCAGCGTCAGTGAGATAATAATGTCTTCTCCCGGGCGTGCTCCGTTTTGGCAGGCTGCTTTGTCTGAAAAATTCTGAATAGCATCAGATCGCACAGAGCAATGATTGTGCTGCGCATCGAGCATTTTGGCCGGCCACCGAAACGAATTTACCAACCTCACCGTAGCCTACTGCTAGCATCAACCGCCACAGTCAATTTAGGCCAAATCACACCATAAAAGAAATCACACCATAAAAAGTGAGTCCAGTCAGGATGGATATGGCTTCACATGGCTCTTACAGTTTCCAGTGTCGTCCAGCTCCACCTCCCCCCACCATGATGCATCAAGGACAAGCCAATCTTTTGGCTAGATCTGCTAGTATTAGAGAATCACTAGTTTTAGGCATCTAAATGGGTAGTAGACTAGTAGTTGTACTACTGCAAAACATGTTCAGAAGCTATAATTAGCTGCTGCAACTGCAACAGATCAAGGCCTTGTTTAATTGGTTGAAAAATTTGCAAATTTAACTTCTGGGACTCCTGTAGCACACTGTAGCACGTTTCGTTTGTTTGCGGTAAATATTATCCTACTATGGCCTAACTAGGCTCAAAAGATTCATGTCGCAAAGGACATCCAAGTTGTGTAATTAGTTATTTTTTACCTATATTTAATACTCCGAACATATGTCTTTTGACGTATTTAATGTAATGTGATGGAAAGAGTGGAAAAAAATATAGAAACTTTAGCCATCTAAACCAGGCCCAAGAGCACAAATATGGACATGGTAAAGTAGATGCGCAGGACAGTATTACTGATGCCGGTTCCCGCCAGCATTGTTCAATGCCACTGCAGTGACCTTCTTGCACGGTAAAAGCAAGGTACGGGAACCACTCGATTACGCTCGCGAGCGCGAGCGGGGGACGCAGGACGAGCCTTTATCGTCCCCGTGTCCGGCATGCCTTGTCCGTTTCACATGGCCATGGTCGCCGCTACCCTCCTCCCCACCACATCTCCTAGCCGTAGTAAACCTGTAACGGCTTCGTCGCCGCGTTGCAATTACAAGGCGCCCATCCGAAACTTCTTCACCGCGCCCGCCGTCGCCCTCCGGAGCGTCACAGTACAGCACTCCAGTGTTCAGTCCAGTAAAGGGAAAATTCTATTTTCCAACCTTGAACTAGCACACATGTTTGGTTTACAACCTTAAACTACAAAACCAGACATAAAAGACCATCCAACTATCGAAACAGGGCAAGTTTGACCCTTCGAGTGGTTTTGGAGGTGGTTTTCTATTTTGTGAAAATGCTAAAAAAATTGGTTTCATCTAAAAATTCATAACTAGTTCATTTTAAATCAGAAAAATATAGAACTTATACCCAAAGCTCTATAAAAATGTCACCTATCCATTGGTACACTATTTGGAGCTTTTTGGATGTTGTATGTTCAAGTTTCTAGTTTTATTTTTTTTTAAAAACACTAGGAATATGAATAAATAAGATGAAGATGACTCCAAATAGTTCACCAATAGATAGGTGACATTTTTATGAAACTTTAGGTACAAGTTCTACATTTTTCTGATTTAAAATAAATTAGTTATGATTTTTTAGATGAAATCAAATTTTTAGCATTTTCACAAAATGGAAAACCACCTCCAAAACCACTCAAAGGGCCAAAATTGCCCGGTTTCTATAGTTGGATGGCCTTTTATATCTGGTTTTGTAGTTTAAGATTGTAAATCAGACTTGTGTGATAGTTTAAAGTTGAAAATTAGACTTTTCCCTCCAGTAAATAATCTATTGTGTGCTTGGGTGATCGATGTAGGAGGCCGTAGAGACAGCACGGCGTCCTTTATTTGGCGATGCACACAGGACATGCAGCCGTCCATTACGCATTGATTGACGGCGACGACGCGGCCGCGGTACGATGAGCCGGCAGTGAATGGATGGAGGCGTCGCGACACGCGAATTGAAAGGTCCGTAATGTTCAGTCGCTCACGGTGCAATTGCTGCTGAATTTACAGAGAGCTCCCGTGGACGTCGCCGTCCGTCACGGCCGTGACAACAGACTAGCAGAGGACGGCAACGGGAAAGCCTCCCGTCTCCTCCGGGACCGCATCATCATTTGCCGGGGGCAAGGTGGGCTGAGTCCGTCTCCTCGACTCCTCGTCGTGCAGGCCCGACCGGGGGCAGCGCCCGCCTGCGCGGCGCACGTGCTGCGTCCCTCGCCTACGACCACACCGGCACACCTAGACGTGGTAATGGATTTTGAAAAATCCAAATCCAATTGGATTTTTTCCTTTTGGACTTCGTTGGACTGGATTACTTTGGATGTGGATGTCCACATGCTAAATTAAATTGGATGTTCAATCAGTATTGGATGTCCAAGCGGGAGCTTTTAATTCTAATGTCCGGCTCTGGACGTGGGTCCCGCATATAGATTTGGCTTCACCGATTTGCACGAAGTAACGAACTGTCGTATTAAGGCATCTCACCAAATTTTGGTCAAATCCGCTAAAATTTTATAGTGTGAACGCGAGATTTTAATTCTAGGGTCCGGCCTTGGATGTGGGTCCCACATATAGATTTGGCTTCACCGATTTGCACTGAGTAGCGGACTGTTATATTAAGACATCTCACCAAATTTCGGTCAAATCCGCTAAAATTTTATAGTGTGAACGCGAGCTTTTAATTCTAGGGTCCGGCTCCGGACGTGGGTCCCACATATAGATTTGGCTTCACCGATTTGCACTGAGTAGCGGACTGTCATGTTAAGGCATCTCACCAAATCTCGGTCAACTCCGCTAAAATTTTATAGTGTGAACGCGAGCTTTTAATTCTAGGGTCCGGCTCTGGACATGTGTCCCACATATAGATTTATCTGAGTAGTTAACTTGGTGGTTGTTAGATTATATTGTTGGATATTGGATTTTGAGTGAGTGAATTGGATTGGATTGGATGTGAGCTTTATAATTTAGGATCTTACTGGATTTTTCTTATTTGGATTATGGATGTTGATCCGTTCCCACGTATAGGCACACCCCAAGCCATTCATCATTTGCTGCCCCAGAAGGCCAGAACTCTATAATTAGGATGCAAATTCGGGCAGGAATAGCCTCTGTTTAGTTCCTCAAAAGTTCTTAAAATCTTCGCGTTGCAGACCGTGTCACTTCTCACAGAACACGTTTCCCAATGCAAAAATTTTACCATTTTCATCAAAATTTTCACCAACTAAACGGTGCCGTAAAAAGCAATGCGAAACAATGCTCACAGACATGCCCGTTTTACATCCCATGCATACGTACTTGGATTTCACGTTGCTGAGCCACCGCAGGACAAGCACAATCATATACTAACCATAGGAGTAGGGTGGACGCCCTCGCACCATCGCACGTCCGTCCATAGCAGCTGTTCTGATTGAATGCTGCGACCGTTAATGCAGTCGGAGAGTAAACAGGAGGTTAGATCACCGAGTTGTGCGAGATCTTCCGTTAACCAAGGGCAGCGGAGCACTGTCAGGTGCCCGGGGAGAGCCGGAGAGGACGGCAGCGGCCCGGTTTCCTCGGGACTTTTGCTTCCAACAACTGCGGCAGATCCTGACATGAAATCCAACATTTCAGAAGCGCCCCCGCGCGCGCACAAGCACTGAAAGCTGGAGACCAAACATTAAGCTGCTACCCAAAACATACTGGTACAGCAGAGAGCGACGGTTTGAGCCTTTGGAGAGGGAAGGGTTACCATTCGTTACCTCTGCTGCAGTTGTGCTTCTGGCCGGCACGGAGATGTCTCGTCCTCTGTATGCTGCGTGCGTGTGTGCGTCCAACAAAGCACACTGCCAGTGCCAGTGTCTGCTGCTGCTGCCTCTCCGCCTCGTCTCTCTCCTTCGATGCCGTTTCCCGTTCCGACTCCCTTCCCTGCTGGAATAGTGGAATCGCGCAGCTCGCCTGCCTCAGACCTCAGCCACCGTCCTCCCCTCCCTCCCTCACTCAACCTCAGCTCTCACCTCTGCTCGCGCCCTCTCTTTACCTCCTGCTCGCTTTCACCCTTTCCCTGCGCCTGGCTCTCTCTTTCTGTCGCTTCAATGCCATCTTTTGCTCCTTCACACTGTTGATCAAAGGAGGTTTTGGGACTTCGCTCGCGGTGCTTGCCCTCCTTTCCGTCCGCTTAATCTTCCCCGCTGGCTGCAATGGTTGGTGCCTTTCAGGGGAGGAGCTCTTCAACTGCAACCAGAGGAGTTGAGCAGGTACCCGTTCTTCTTGCGCCTTCTTCCAGAGAGCATCGTGGTGCCTCGAGCAGATCTGTGCGTAAGACAATGGCCAGCAGCTTCCGCGCTCCTATGCTAGCTTCCATTTTTGCTGCTCGTTCCAGTTTCGCCTCTGCGTTCTTCCTCTTCTTCGCATCTCTTTCTCTGGGTCTGGGGAAGCCCATAAGCACCCTGCATTTTATTCAGAACAAGGCGTGTGCATTAGACAGCATGAATGCATGATGCACATGATTCTCCCCATTTTCTGAAGCATGGTGTGCGTGATTTCTCATATGAATGCGCATTCTGAATGCACACAGGACATTTCCTTCTGTGCGTGCATGTCCCCGGCACTCTGTTCACTACATGTTTTATTGTCTGTATCCTTTCGGATTCTGGATTCACATGTAAAGACAATATCAACGCGGGAAAAAAAGACGCATCTCAGATGGAGTACAGTTTCGTATTTTTGACAGTTTGTTTCCTTCCTGCAGGCCATTGTTTCTCTCAAGAAGGGTGCACATCTCCTCAAATGTGGCAAGAGAGGGAAACCCAAATTCTGCATTGTCAGGCTATCTTCTGTGAGTAGCTCCGATTCTGTAGTTATGCAGCCCACAATGCCTCTTCCATTTGCTTCAGAGTTTTTTTTTTTTTTTTGAAGAGATTGTCCTGTGCAACCTTGCATCGGCGTGGCTATCCCCTATAGGCTAACACTTAACATTGACACCTCTGGAATTCTAAAGCTGGCTGCCTGACTACCTAAGTAGATGGGATTGATGATGGTGATATCGATCTTTTACAACTTTCACCACGAAATTCCATCTATAGTAACATCTACCTGCTTACATTTCTATATCATTTTTCTTAAAAAAGAAGAGAGCGACTTGGGAAATTTCATATTAAAAAGAGAAAGAGCACAAAATTCGAGCAGGCAAGAACTCAAATCTGGGTGATGGGGATGTGCACCCACACCTCCCACCAATTAGGATAGGTTCAGTTCCTCTATATAAATTTCATGGAAAAACTCAACGAGTTGAGAAACAAGTCCGTGTGAAATTTATAACAAGGTATACTAAATGCCGCTCTTAGATAGTCTTTTCATTTTCACTTTCTCAACCATCTCCTTCGTTAGCAATGGTCAGAATCCTATTCTGCTTCACTTTCCATTGATCATTTATAGCTATATCCTTGTTTCCTTACTGTTGACCAAAAAAAAACAAAGCATATGCTACAGTTCTGTTGGTGATTTTGAAATGGCCATGCTTCATTATTCTTACACCTATGATGCTTTTTTTTTACCAAGATAAACTTGCAAGCAAATTGGTGCTCCAACAAAATCAACCAAATAATATCCAAAGCATTCTCAGCTTTGGTTTACTATACTTCTGAGCTTTTGGTAGATCAGCAAACTTTCCTGCTTCTTAATTCAAAGCAGGGGTGCTGTTTGCCCCCCCCCCCCCCCCTAAACTGAAAATGGATGTCTTCCACTTTTGCATACCATGGTACTGAAATATTAAATATCTGAGATTTTGCTCCTCTGGATCACATCAATGTATTTGATATTTTTCTATTCACAGGATGAGAGAGCACTAATATGGTACTCCAAAGAGAGGGAAAAACATTTGAGCTTGAATTCTGTGTCCAGTGTAGTTCTTGGACAGAAGACTGTATGTGGTTTTCCTTTTCCAAACGTATGCTGTTATTCCTTAGTAGTTGACATTATGGTTGGAAGACACTGATTTTATTAGCATTCGATATTTTACAGACAAAACTTTTGCGTCTGCATTGGCCAGAAAAGGAACCTCATTCCCTGTCGGTTATATATAAGAATGGTGAATCCTCACTTGACTTGGTATGTACTCCTCAGTTGGCCACATTGTTTATGATCTATTTACTTATATAATGCTTTATTTGACAATCATGTTTACCCAGGTCTGCAAAGATAGACATCAAGCTGAATGTTGGTATTTAGGCCTTACAGCCTTAATATCAGCTCCAGGCACCCCACTACTTCTGGTTAACTCAACAAACAGCCGTCAGATAAACAGCTGTACAAATAGCCCTCCTAGCTACATTCAGCAAAGGAGTAGGCTCTTTGCTGTGCACCATGGAAGAAATTTCACAAAGGTTCATTTTGGATTTCTTGCATGCATGATTTTTATGCAGGAACATGATAGTGTGCCTGAGTGGAAATTTGACATTGCTTATGAATTTCTTATATCACACCAAGTAGCATGTTCGAACTCAAGAAAAAGGACATATTGATGGTGATTGCATATTAGGTCGTGCTGACTGCTGAGGTTATATTGATGATGGCTGACCTGTTAGTTTATAGTGAATATATTTCATATGACAATTTTCCACACGAAAAATTACAACAACAATGCATGTACTAATTGCATTTAAACTAAGATGTTCAACAAAGCCTTTAAACCGCATATATACGTTTTCAATTAAGTATGATAGTATGGCTGATGGTTGTAAATAGCCATCTCAATTTCCATACTGGCATACTCCCTCGAGTAACAAATAAGTGACGTTTTAGGGTTGTATTACGTCAACCATTTCAAATTTTGGATACAAGTTACTACCAATGAATTGCTTTTTATAAGTGATTTATTTGAGTTTAAATATTTGAAAATGGTACAAATTACTATCTTGAAATGTAGCTTCATAAAAGTATATGTTTGACATGTTTTGTATATATTTGGTAGTGCCAGTTCAATTTATGTTTTGAAGACCATGGTGGTGTATTATTTGTGGCTGAAGGAGTATGGTCTAACTGCATCATGCTTTTACTTGTGTTGTTCTAATCAAAACTTATCCAAGCAATTTATTCATGAAGGTACACTCTTTATATGGCAGTCCTAGGCTGATACAGAACAAATACTCGCATAGTAATTTGGATTCCTCAGAACCATTCTTTTCTCCAAGACAGAGAGCATGGTCAGAATTAGATTCTTACTTGGAAAAGATTAGCCCCGAATTGGTAAATCGAGTAAAAAATGATTTGAGGGACATAAAATCTTCTGAAACAATTAAGGACCAAAGAATGACGCATATGCCTAAACTGAAACAATCTGAGGGAACAAATGCAGCATCAGATTCTCTGCAGGACATCTTTGTATGGGGTGATATTCAGGGTCGTATGCTAGATCGTGGACATTTATCAGCGGCCAATGTCTCCCTTCCAAGGTTATTGAAATCAGCACAAATTCTTGATGTGCGGAGTATTACCTGTGGAGAGAAACACGCAGCAGTAGTTACTAAGCAAGGTCAGGTATTCTCATGGGGTGAGGAGAATGGTGGGAGATTGGGACACAAAACAAGTGACAGTGTCTCTCATCCTAAAATCATCGACTCTATTTCCTCCATACCGGTGAAGGCAATCGCATTTGGGGCAAAGCACACCTGTGCAGTTTCAGTTTCAGGAGAACTTTATGAATGGGGTGAAGGGATTCATAGCCTAGGGCTGTGGAATGATCAGCGTCGAAGAAGCCAGTGGTTCCCGCATAAACTGATTGGTAATTCAGATGGCATCTCTGTGTCGAAGATTGCATGTGGTCAGTGGCATACGGCTATCACATCCTCCACCGGTCAGCTGTTCACTTATGGAGATGGTACATTTGGTGTTCTTGGACATGGTGACACATGTTGTGTTGCTCACCCCAAAGAAGTGGAGTCCTTGAGAGGGTTAAGAACCAAGTCTGTTGCATGTGGACTGTGGCACACAGCTGCTATTGTGGAAACATCAGGAACTCCCAAGAGCAATGCTCCTGGTGGGAAGCTATTCACATGGGGTGATGCAGGTGAAGGGAAGCTGGGCCATACTGACAAAAAAATGAAGCTTGTACCAACTCGTGTCGAAACACTCGTTGACTGTGATTTTATTCAGGTATCCTGTGGTATGTCAATAACAATTGTGCTAACCATAACAGGTGTTGTATTTACCATCGGAAGCAAGAAGCACGGACAATCAGGGAACCCTCGACCTGACAACACATCTATTTGCATGGTTGAAGGGCCACTTAAGACTGAGTTTATCAAAGATATATCCTGCGGCACTTCCCATGTCGCAGTCTTGACAATGAATGGGAAAGTCTTTACATGGGGCAAAGGCACAGAAGGGCAACTTGGTTTAGGTGATTTTGTTGACAGGACCTCCCCAACTCTAGTGGAGGCCCTGGAAGATAAACAGGTGGAAAGTATAACTTGTTGTTCCAATTCCACTGTTGTAATTTGTGTGCATAAGGCAATCTCGTGCAAGGAACAATCTGTATGCAGCAGTTGCCGGTTGGCATTTCGGTTTACAAGGAAGAAACACAACTGCTACAACTGTGGTTCCATGTTCTGTAATTCCTGCAGCAGCAACAAGGTTCCAAGGGCAGCCCTTGCACCAGATAAGAGCAAAAGGTGCCGTGTTTGTGATGCTTGTTTTAATGAGCTGAATAAAACTGCAGAGCACAGCAAAATGAGATCTGGATCAAAAATCCAAAAAGAAGAAACATCTTTAGCAGAAATAAGAACATACACACCAAAGATATCACGCATGCTTAAGGAAGCAAATTTCATCATGGAAAAAATGGGCTCGGCACACAGCCCCAACCAGAGAAATCAGGACTTGGCCACTCTGAATCAAGTGCGAAAACAGAGGTGGGGAGAAGTAGACTGTCCCAATCAATTCAAATGTGCACGAGACAGCATTCCATACCGGTCGACATCAAAGAAACAGACAGTCGACGTTAGTTGTATAGGGAGAACGATCGATCCAGTATCACAAAAGACTGCTACTCTTTTGCCACAATCTACAAATGACAGGAGAAAAGAACAAGATCTGATGGAAAAGATATTGCTGGAGGAAGTGAAACAGCTTCAAGCACAGGTTATTTCTACAACTTCTAAGAGACCCGCATGTGAACCTTTATATCCTTCTTCCAAATGATTTTGTTGTTTTTATTCTATGTTGGAAATCATTTATTCGCTTGAAACATATGGTGATCTTGCTCTTAAGCAGGTAACCACTCTAGCAGAAGAATGCCGGCATAAGAGCTTAAAAGTTCAGTTGTATAAACGAGAACTTGAGGAAACCTGGTTGATAGTCAGGGATGAGGCCACAAAGTGCAAAGCTGCGAAAGATATTATAAAGATTTTAACAAATCAGGTATAATGCTGACTTGTAACAACTAGCAAACTGTTTAAGATTATTTCAGCCTGATGTCAAAGAAGTTATGTCCTGTAAACTTATGCAGAGGAACACTTTATCAAAGAAACTTATAGGTGGTATGGAACTAGATAATTCCAGTATCATACCTGACCCGCCCGACAAAACTCTTGCCACTGGCAAAATCCCACCGCTAAACAGCATCAGGGATCAACGCAACATAGAGGAAGTGGATATACAATCTACAACATCTCCTAACACTGTCGTCGTGGATAACTCATCTGTGCATCAGAATGACAGAAGAGCCTCCAATAGCAGCAGAGGTTATGATGGAGGAACAGATAGCACAATTGCTCCTACCGATACCAATGGCGTGATTGAGCAAATTGAGCGTGGAGTGTACATTACAGTTGTTACATCCCCCAGTGGTAAGAAGGGAATCAAGCGCATCCGGTTCAGGTGAACTGCCGAAACCCTTGGACACATTTTTCTGTCAATACGATTGACATATAAATTGAATAATTTTTACAACAACTTGCTCGTGATTGATCTCAATTCTCACAGCCGGAAGCATTTTGGAGAGTTGGAGGCGCAGAAATGGTGGGAAGAGAATGAGAGCAGGGTATTTGCAAGGTACGACAGCATGGAGTACCTGGCAACATAATCTACAGATGAAAAAAAATGTACATGAGTAGCCAGTTTTTTCATAATGTCAGTAGGTACTGACCTGCATACAGCAACACGATACTGTTCAGTGTTCAGTAAAGACTTGGGTAGATGAGGACATGAGGTAGAACGTAGAAGGAATCCTGATGATCATCATTTGCTTTCTAGCAGATGAACGGGGTTGTATCCAGTATCCTCTCGGCAGGTTAACTTAGGTCCGTGATTTTGCTTGAACTCAATCTAATTTGACACGAATTGGAGTTTGTGTATGATGGCCGTTGGGATCAGGCAGGCTGGTGTCTGTTATTCGGATTCCAGACGCAATAGTAAATAGTAAATTCGGTAACGCTACAGAACCGGCGTCCAGAATCTTAAAAAAATTCAGACGGAACAACCATCGCGCTAGCATTGCAGTAGTAGATTTGTTGGCGGCACCGGTAGGCGATCATTCAGGATCCAAGTGTAAGCTTGTAACATGGATTGATACCCCTTCCCTAATCCTACTTCAGTCAGAATCAAACGATACACAGAGCAGAGACGTACCGGAGTGGATACTCGCCGTAGCCGCCTGGGCGCATCCCTCCCCGGCGGCGCCTTCTGTCCATGGCGCGGACGGCGGACTCTCCCCTCCCGTGGCCCGCTCCCTCCAGCCACCGCCACCGCCACCGCCACCGCCTCTGCCTCTGCCTCCTCCTCCTCCAGCCCGCCGCGAAGACTCATCGTCATTGGTGGAGCAGCCGAGCAGCCTTGTCTTTGAGTTTGCATTTCGGAGACAATGTTCTGTTTGAGTCTTCCGTGCTTGCGGGCTCAAGCGGGGTATTGCAGTTGCAGGCCGGGCCTTGTGCTCGTGTCCTGCACGCATCTTACAGCGCCCCCTGCATTTAAACGGTCACAACCCATGGCTTCCAAACCCAAATTCGGAAACACAGAAATGGCTCATTCAGTCATTCAGACTGACAGAGAATGAACATTCTGTTCATCTTCTGTGCATTACATTTCGTTTCAGATGGTACATGCCTAATCTTACATGTGGTCAGACTGTGACACACAACCCCCTCTCTGCGATCCAGGTTAGCAGAGTCACCTATACTGACCCCTTCATCTCCAAATTTGGAGCAAAATTACACAACCACACAGCGAACAAAAGCGGAATATTACAGTACAGATTTTACCTACACGTGTATATACCGAGGAGTAACAACCAGGATTGCTCATCCATTTCTGGAAAACCCATGTTAGTTAGTTTCCCAGCTGCTTCAGATTAGCAAACCCAGGATTGCTTCAGATATAGCACGGCCATTCTCTGTCACTGAGGCTTGACACTTGTCGTTACAAGCAGAGTCTCGTCAGCTCGCCGTCGGCCTCCTCTCCGGCAGCCATAGGCCGCGGCGCCTCGCTCTCCGCCGCGCACCGCTTGTACGGCACGAACCCGCTCCGGCTGAAGGAAGCGGAGCTCGGCCACTTCGTCAGACGCGGTACGGCAACGGCAGCAGCAGCAGCAGCCGGCGCCGCGTCGCCGTCGCTGGTGGTTTCTTGACCGGTGCCGTGGGACTCCGCGGCGTCCGAGTTCTGCGCGGCCGACGCGGCCGGCACGGCGCCGGAGGCGGTGTTCGAGCCCGTCAGCGACCCTTCCCTCTGCACGCGCTTGTGATCCAGAGGCTCTGAAGGTTGGATGTGGCGGTGCTGCGTAGCCGACGGCGCCACCGCCTGCGGGTAGAACAGCGCGCACGGCAGGGTCCCGTTGTAGGCGAGCCACGGCACCGCGGACTGCGCGGCGAAACCGTCGGGCTGCGGGACGAAGTACATGAGCTGCTGCATCTGCACGCCGGTCGGCCATGGATTCCACGAGCTGATCCCTTCTGCAGCGCCGAAAGGGATTGCGTTTCTGGTTGCCTGGGCAACGCTCGCGGGTGAAGCATCCATTTTCAGGTGTTCAAGGGGATCCTTCACTGTAACTTTCTTTCCGAACAGTTTAAAGACTGATGAATCCTCTGTTCCTATGCAAGAAACTTTACCATCGCCGAACACCTGAAATTCACGTTCAAGAAACATGTAAGGTTTTTTTTTTTTTTGGGAAAAGCACATGTAAGAGTTTGAAGGCAGAAATTCATTTAAGCAAAGCACACTATTTATGCAGAAAAAACGAAAAGTACTAGTACACAACATGAATACAAAACTTTGATCCTGAGAAATATAAGATCAGTATTTTGATACTGATAGTGATTTCAGAATAACTTTCTCCATGGAAAATTGACCCTTACGCCACTGTTCTTTAGACAGTTTATATTGCATTTACTTTGGTATTCGATGTTTCAAAAACCGAAAGAACCTATGCTTCAAAGCCTATGCTACCTAACTGCCCGTGAAAGAGAATATACCTTGGTATCTGCTGTTCTCGCCGCCAGCTCAGCTGTTGCGACGCTTGGCGACACGTAGCCGCCGTCCTCTCTGTCGACGGACGAGGCCGGCGAGCCGCCGCCGCCATGCTCATCTGAACCGGTGGCTGACGGGGCCGGTGACCTGCTGCCGCTCCAGCTGTTGCCGAACACGCTGCCGAGCGCCTCCGCTCGTGAAACCGTCCGCGAGGTGGTCAGCACCGACGTCGGCGACCCGTCGTCCTGGTCGCGCAGGGACTGCGTCCGCAGGGGCGGCTTCTCCAGCTGCTTTAGCACCGGCACGTTCTTCCTGGCCGCGCCGTCCACCTTGCGCGGGTACGGGCGTGCCGGCTTCCTCTTGGGCCGCGGCGGCGGGATCTGGATCGCCGGCGCGGCGCCCCCGTCGGTGTTGCTCCCCGACGATTCTCTGACCACCTGCAGCACGGCGCGGCGATTCCGACATCAGAAAAAAAGGCGTGGTAAAGCTCTAAGCCCGTAAGAAACGCGAGACGGCCGCCTGCTCTACAACCATGATCGATTGGGAGGGTGACTTACTTGGCATCCAGTCAAGTATAAAACACACAACCCATTGATTGGTTTCGGTTTATTTTTTCATGGCATGGATGGATGAGAGAATTGGTTTGTTTACACGACCTTGGTGAAGAACTTCTGCGCGTGGCTCCGGATTTGCACGGCAGTCTTGGTGCCGATGTGCTCTGCGCGAACGAAGACGAAAAAGAGTGGTGAGCGTTCCGTCGCAGGCCCGCCCGACCAACCTGATCAAGAACAGAGCGGGGGAGAACACCTACCTTGGATGCGGCGCCATGCGCGGCCGTGAAGCTGCAGGGCTTCCAGGAAGCGCTTGTGCTCGTCCTCCGTCCACTTCTCCCGCTGCTTCGTGATCGTGTACGGCTTCCGCGCCTGCTCGGGAAAGAAGCGTGGGGAGCGAGAAACTTTCAGAACACGCGGACACAATTCGCCAATTCGGGGGGGAAACAATGGAAAGGAGGCCGTTGCTGTACCTTGGGCACGTGCTCCTCCCCGGACAAATCCATGTCGCCGGGATCGAGGGGATCCTTGCGATGATCCACGGCGGCTTCGGCTTCGCCGCCCGCGCGAACGGCGACGGCGATCTCGTCGGTCTCCATCTGGTTTTCCTGTCGAAGAAACAGGAAGGGAAAGCATCCGACGATCAGGTCCCTACTCGAAGCTAGAACACCGTGCAAAGCCAATCGCCGCCGCGAAACCATCCCTCCTGACCCGATCACGCCAAGAAAGCAAGACACAAAGATCAACGAATTAATTACCTCCAGACAGGCCATCTATCTCCGGTGCTTAAGACCAAGCCAGTCGAACCCAAATCGACCAATCCCCAAGGTTGCCGCCACTAGTAGGCCCGACCGTTGCAAATATCGCAGCCTCGACCCTGTGCAAGCTCGTGTCGTTGATGAGGACGGCAAGCGTGGGGGTGTGGAGGAGGTGGAGAAGAGAAGAGGAGGGCGGGGGTCGAGACTCCGAGAGGGGACGGGAGAAAAAGAGCATGGGCGAGCGCGCCACGTCGGACGGGATTTTTCCGCTTTCCCCGTCGTGTTTTTTCCCCACTCAATCGATTCCTGGCCGCGTTTTTCTCGGCGGAAATAATCCAATCCGGTGGGGGGAGGGTTCCGGAGGCCGCTCCTCCTCGTGGCTGTGGCTGCTCCTCCGGCGCCCGTCGCTGTCATGTGCTGCAATTGCAAATGCTCCCTCCCCCCAGAAGCCTTAACTCGTGGCCTAAGTTTTTTTTACAACAAACATGAAGTTATTAAAACCATTACAAAGTTAATGAGCTGGACGCCAAACACACCTGTACGCGAAGTATGGAGGTGAATCAGCTGCACCGCAGCTCTGTAAATGGAACGGTACCATTCCGTTTGCTACATGAAATCACTACAAATGGTGTTTCTCTCTCTTCACGCTATCATCTCTCTCTCCCACCTCGTTTTCCCTGCCATCTCCCACGCACACTCGCATTTGCCCCTTCCCACCGCGCCACGCCAGCCCTTGCGAGTGGGACCAGGCGTTTGGGGGCGGTGATAGCGCTTGCCGCGCTGCGGACCGCGGGACGGACGATGCGCCAAAACTGCGCTGACACATGGGCCATGCCTCCTTTGCAGATTTGTTTAACGTCTCAACGGTGCGACCAGCTAACTTGGAGCGCGCCCAAGAACGGGCACCAATAAATATGGTTAGGATTAGTACATAATCCTGAGAAAGAGAGCTGGTTTGAGTGTAATCAAACAAGTCCTTCTTGAGAGTGAATCAGCCATCTGATTTTGATATCTAGCTATTTTGTGGATCTTGCAGGTACATGTCAAAGTAGCGGTAACAGTTTAGGTGAATGGTTTAATCCTCCAGTCCGGTGGGTTGGAGTTATCATCACCATTAATGTAATTCACCAAGAGCTGATTATTAGAGAAAAAAAGGGATTGCAGCCTGAAGTGTAGGCCCTCCAGCGGCGCCAATGGGTTAGCACAGGTGTTGGTGGGTACAACCCTGCTTCTTTGGATCATAATCCCCAAGAAATAGGTTATATAAAGTTGGTTTAAGGGTGATGAGTGCTATGGTAAAATATTACATTGGGACCACATATGATCTGAAACAAGCTAATCAAAACTACTATTTCAGATTATTTTGTGATCCTCTAATGATCTCATAATTTGCTCACCAATCATTGGACCACAATGTAACGTACGGAGTACTGTATATAATTTCGAGAGAAACAAAAGCTTCACTGATCGGTGCATCGTGCAGAGGATTCGAATGCACGTTCGTGCATTCTGCATGCAAACATGTGCAAATCGAGGTGGCGGAACTGACGGTGCGGCCACAAAATTAGCTAGCTGTTTAACCGTTAAGTCTGATGCCCTATGCGCAGTTAAAATGCTTGACGCTTTCCAAGCGACACCTGGCTCTTGACATCTTGTAAACTCTCGAATTAACAAAGAAGAAGTGGGGGTCTGAAGTCTGAACAAGTTTTGTGTCAACGCGATGAGCTGGCGTCACGAAACATCTGGACGAGCTCTCCAGCAACACCTGCAACTACTCCCTCCGTCTCAAAATAAATACAATTCTACTCCCTCCGTCCCAAAATAAATACAATTCTAAGACCGAGCACGCAAACCAATGTGACATGTAAAATGATCAAATTACCCTTTGTTTTTTTGGAAACATCTGGATATCAGCTTGTCTTTTGTACAAAAAACTTCTGTAGACTCTTGTCTTTTATGGTTAGTAAGTCAAAGTTGCATTCTTTGTAGGATAAATTTCAAACTCTAGAATTGTATTTATTTTGGGACGGAGGGAGTAGAGTTTAAAATTTGTCCCACAAAAAATGCAATTTTGACCTACTAACCACAAAGGATAAGAGTCTCCGGAAATTTCTCATACACAAGACAAGCCAATGTCTAGATCTTTCTTACAAAAGACAAGGGGTAATTTTGTAATTTTACACCTAGCATTAGCTTAGGTGCCCGGTCCTAGAATTGCATTTATTTTAGGATGGGTACTAGTACTACGACTGACAGTACCAGAAAAGAAAAGGAAAAACGAAAGCAGAAAGTTTGTGGCCATAAAAATCGGGGGGAAATATCCCCAACCTCTAAATTTGAAGCGACAGGGAGCGTGGACGGATTAAAAAAGTGCGCGGCCGCCGCTCACCGCTGTCTGTCTGCGGATAAAGCGTGGGGCCCAGACACAGCTGCATGCGGGCTTTCTCTGCGCTTTTTTAGGACACGTCACGCGCGCTCTCCAGGCCGCGGCTCGCGCGACACGCGGCGGGGAACCTCTGGCCACAAGCGGACGGAGCAGCAAGTCGCTCTACAAGTGGCGCGGCTTCTGGCCACAAGCTGCTTTCCCCGGGGTTGGCCCATACAGTACACATTCGCAAACCCAGGAAAATCTCCTGACCACATGTTTCCCAGGGGGTGGGTCCCCCCGCCGCCAAACCTCGTTGCCCCTCGAGGGGATGACGCGTGGGGCCGCGGCGCCATTTATCCCGCGGCGGGGGCAACGTGTGGCGACGGTTTGCTTTGCTTGGAGTGCTTGCAGGGGTCGCGCGCGGCGGGTACGTGGCGGGGAGGCGAGGCGAAGGGGTCTCGTAGTGCGGCGTGGGCGGGAATTTGGTGGGGGCCAACCGGCCAACCCGATTCCGGTCTCTGTCATGGCTCAACAGAGGCTAGATTTCCCTTTTCCAATCCTCCGATTCAGTGGGTCTTGAATCACAGGCTAGATTTCCCTTTCCAATCTTCTTCTCAACAGCACAAGTGAAGTGAGAGTGTAACGTCCCGGGTTTTCAAAAGAGGAAAAACCCGTCACCCTGTCTTTTGCGATAGTCCCTAGATCAGACGCTATCACCTACAGATTTCCATCACAGATAAATAACACAATCATACAACGGAGATAAGCATCCAAAGGTATTAATTTTATTACAGATCCATTAAAGAAGTACATCATTACACGCCTCTTGGCGGAATAATATGAATAAGAGCCTACGCAACGGTAGCTAGCTTCCAGAAGATGTCTCCAGCTTCATTCTTCTCTCCCACAGGCATCCTTGAGCGTAGCGTCGCGCCCTTCAATCGTACCATTCGTCGGCGTTGTTGTCGAAGTCTGACTCGTACCCTGCAAGCTCAGGGGCTATCCCCAAGGATCGGGATAGGTCCACGTCACCAACCGTATGCAAGCTTTAAGTGGCCTACTTCTAATGGTATAAAAATTATCAAGGTAAAAGCTGGGGTTTCCTAAGCAGCAGCAGCATCTCACAAAGAGTAGAATCTCCAATTCCCACCAATTCCCAAGTCTCTCATCCGCGATCGGTAACACCTGGTCACCCAGATCACCGTCTCCAAGTCCTATCTCCATCTAGGGTCGGTGCGAGAACTCCCTCTCCTCGCACCTCAATGATTGCACCAGGATCCGCGAGGCAGAGGGAGCAACTCTCCTCTCCCCCAGTACAACCACGGCTCACCATACACTCTCATCCTATAAGGGGGAGGTAGAAATCCCAATACGTAAGAGTCGGAGTAAACAACGGGCATGTCCATAACCGAGGACGCGGCTATACGTATAGATCAAAAACTCTGCAGAGCGTGTACACCTGTACCCATCTCGGAATGGCACCCGGCGGTGATCAGCCAACTGAGCCCATCCTACCGGACGAACACCTGGGAGTTACGATTCCACCCTGCATCCGGGTCTCGATGCAGTCCCCTGCAGAGGACCGCCCCAGAACTGTGAACATGCCCCTGTGTGGCCACACGGGGAGCGACTGCAAAGGGAAAGGGTCCTCACCCACTTCCCTCCCACTGATACCCTCTATCCTACTAGCAGGTATAGAATCGCACTTGCCAGGGTCGACCCGGCCCTATCCCCACTCTCGGTGAGGTGGTGTGTACGAAAGTCCCGTGAACACAAAGCGACCCTCTCGGTTTCAGACCGGGGCGAGCTCCTATTCTCCAAGTCATCACAAAACCCCAACACCTGTGCTCCTAAAACCGTGTACCTGCCATAGGTACCAAACTGGGAATCACCCGAGAAGACGAACCCTGGCCCCCGATCCCGGATCGGGTTGTCTTGAGCTCACCCCGCCAAGTCACCCAAAAACACCTTCTCCTGCCAATTTTTCCCCACACACGCCAAGAATACTACCACATAGTCCCAACACATGCACAGCGAAGCTCAGCGTATAATCACGCATAAATATAGTAGTAGTAGGTCAATCAAGGACAAGGTATTTAAAAAGGGCAGTGCAAGGTTTCACCATATCCATCATCATGCATAAGTAAAGCGCTAGCAGTTCTAAAGCAATGCCTAATGGGCATTCAAAGTAGGTCGGGCGTGAACCTGCGTGCGGGTAGTCATCATAGCCGAAGTCGTCGTCGTAGTTCTGGGTCGGCTCTCCGGCTCCGGTAGCTCCTAGATTCGCGAATACAAATAAATTACCGAAGCTAAATGCAATTAACACCGAATGAAGAAGCAATAAGAGCCAAAAGGGAGTAAACACCTAACTAACAGGTGCGTCATGATTTTAGAAAGATAAAGTGGTTTCATATTTTTCGGAGATCGTAAGAATCAGTTATGAATTTTTGAAGGTTAAAACCATTTCTGAAATTAAATTCCGCATATACAATACATTCATCTCTTAGCTAGCTATAGACTAGCTCTTCCTATCTCTAGGTTGGCTCTAAGCTAGCTGCAGGGTGGCTCTAGCTGCTGAAGTGGCGGCCACGCAGCTGGCTTGAAGCCAACTGCTGCCCACGTGGCGGCTGACGGGGACGGCCTCACGGGATCCCGGGGAGATCCGGTGCGGCACAGGTCCGCGTGGGAGATGGTGTGGCCTAGCTGTGATAGGCCGGCGCAAAAGATCCTGGGGGATCTGGTGTGGCAGCAGAGGTGTGTGGCCGGGGGTGTGAAGCAAAACCCCAGACAGGGAGTTGGTGGCCGCCAGGTGTTCGTGGGAAGGCCCGTGAGGAGGGGCGGCGCGGCATGGCTTGGCCGGCGACGAGCTTTCCAGCGAACGGCAAGAAGGGGACGACGGCAAGGGTCACGCGCACCTAGGGTCTTCACCTTGGGCACGAAGGGCTCGGCCTTTGGCCGGATTTGGCGGAGGTGCACGCGGCGGCGAAGGGCAAAACGGCAGCGCGGCGACGAGAAGCAGAGCGGCGGCGCTGGTTCGTGCGCGGGCACCGTCATGCTAGCTCGCATGCAAGAGCGTGTGTGTGCGCGTGTGTTTCCGGCCGTGAGGCGGGGCTTAAGCCGGGCACGGCGGCGTCGGTGCGAGAAAAGCTCTCGGCGGCGGCGGGGTTGCAGACGCCGGCGGCGAGATCCTGCTCGCGTGAGCACCCGGGTGCGTGCACGGGTTGGCGGGCGCTCGGTTGGCCCAAAACAGGGCCTTGGCTTGCACGCGCAGGCGTGTGACCTGGAGGTTGGGCCTCGGCTGCTGCACAGGCGTGCCAGTGTGCGGCGCCCTGGCGCAGGCCGGCGCGGCGGCGCGATTTGGGTGACGTGCATTGACGGCGAGCGCGTGCAGGTGAGCGGGGTGCCCCCGGGCGTGCACGGGCGGCCGCGTGAACGTTGCGTGCGCGTGGGTGAGCAAACGCGCCGGGGCGTGCACAGACACTGGCAGAAGGGGTAAAAGTCAGAGCTTGGCCAGTTCCTGGCGACGGCGGCTCTAGGGTCAGAGACCGGCGGCGAAGGCGACGCCTTGATCGTCGGGACGTGCACGAGGGTGTGCGGGTGCGCCGGGCGTGCTACGGTGCGGTCAGCGTGGAAGAGGACCAAAAGGCGGGGCCTTGCCTCCCAGCGTGTGCGCGTGCGTGCGTGCGTCGGCGGTTCGGCCATGGCGGCGCGGCGTTCACGGCGGCGACACAGGCCGGCGGAGCACGAGGAGAAAAGGGGGGCGGTAAGGCGGGCTCGCGCGCGCGTCGGAGAAGGCTGCGGCACCTGCAAACGTCACGCACACCTCGAAGGGCGGCTCACAGGGGCGACGGCGTTATGCGGCGGCGGCGCGAAGCGGAACGGCCAGAGCAGGGCTTCCGCGGTGTTCAACTCCCCCTCCGGCGCGAAGGCCAGGGCCATAGCAGAGAAGAGGGAAGGGTTGGCCTCACCGTGGTGACCCCCCGGGTCGAAGTGAAGTGTGTTGGTGTAGAAACAGCGGCGGAGCGGTGGCGGCGAAACAGGAAGCAGAGCGGGCGCGCGGAGCAGAGGAACAGAGCGGGGTCGTCGCGGTCCTCGGCTTGGGCAGCTCCGGCTCCTCAGTTCGCGGCGTCGAGGTCTGCACGGGCGGCTCCGGTAGCTCCTCTCCTCCCTTCCTTCTCCTCCCCCCCTTCTTCTCTTCTAGGACAGGGACAAGCCCCAAGAGCGGCGGCGGATTTGGGGGAGAAGAGGGGTGCGGTGCAGCTTTATATGCGAGAGCTAGGGTTGCGGACGGCGGGGATCCTCGGCGTCCGTGCAAGAGCCACGCGGCGCGCATCCCGTGGCGCGAGGCGGTGCGAGGCAGCAGCGGCGCGGCGTCGCTGTAGCGCATGCGTCAGCGAGAGGTAGGGGAAAGGGAACAGGGCGGCCGGCTGACCGGTGGGGCCCGCATGGCGGCGACTCAGGGGAAAGAAGGTTGGTGGGAGGCAGTCTGCTGGGCTGAAGGGGCTAAACGGGCCGGCGGATGTAGGCGGGCCGGTGGCCGGGTGAACCAGAGAAAGAAAGGTGTAGGAGGTGGTCCGGTGGACTTCAACGGTGAAGAAAAGGCCCAGCAGAAGATGTAAAGTTTTTTTCCTATTTTCCTTATCTCCTATTCCTTAAACTATTTCAATTCAAATTTGAATTCTAAATTCAAATTTGAACAGCACACAATTAAGATCCAAATAAAAGCCATAAACTCCAAAATTATCACACTAGCATTTATATTTCCTAAAAATTATTATTTAGCTCAAAATAAATCTAGGAATTTAGGGGAGGTTCAAAGAGGACACCCTTAATATTTTAAACATGCACTCAAATTCATCCAAAAATTTTGAAATCCACATTTTTGAATAAAATAATATTCCGGAAATCTCCGGGATGTTACAGAGAGCCTGTGAAACTTTAGCCACTCATGTGTCAATCACCTTGCGCTTTACCACTTGTACTCTTTCATGCTGTTTGCAATGTATCAGGAGTTCGAGGACTGAAATCTAACTAATCTGAAAGATATCAGTTGCGTTCCCCTTCGTGGGGTTTGGACCGTTCCAAATCAAACCCTGAATGATTGGTCTGCGTAGCGTAGCTCTATGCCCACCCAAAGGAAGGCCAGGGAACCACCCGTCCTTGACACCAACTGAATCCTGATACTGAAACAGGCAAAGCTGGCAAATATTGATTTTCTGCTCGGTTTTTCTTATAAACATGACCAACTCTCTTCTTCTGGTAAAAATTCGGAGAAGCGTAAACTTCCACCGTACGTTCAAGAAAAAAGCGGGCAAAGAAAAATAACAAGAAATACCCCACCCATGTGAGATCAGTGCAGTACACAGTTTTTTGCGCATTTGTACAAGAAACAGAGGAGCTCGAAGAGCGACAGATATATCTCGTTTCCCAAAACATATGCATCCATCGGCTCGCCCAGTTGCATTGCCCTCGTCGCATGGCACGCAACTGTGCTGGACCCCTTTGAGGCCACAAGCGTGACGGAGTGGCTGGGTGAAGGAGGAGGTGGACATGCTTGAAACGAACCGGATTTCCGAAACTGGAATCCCGATCTTCTGCACCTCTGTGATAGTCCCAGAAAGTGGCTATCACGTGCAATTCCTGTCTCAAGTGGTACAAATCCATACAACACAGGAATAAAGGGGAAAATTACATTATTTTATTAATACATCAGAGTACAACATTTTGGCATAAGCCGGGTACAAGTCCAACTGGACTAAACAAGAAAGGTAAAACATCTACGCAGCGGATCTATCGAAGCGAAGCGTCTCCAGCTCCACAGGCAAACTTGAGTGTAGGACCAGCTCTAGTCTTCCCATCCTTCCTCGTCGTTGTCGTAGTCGATCACCAAGTCTGAAAGCATTGCCGTCTACCCGATAAGCGGGTAGGTCATGTCAGCTTCCCAACAAAGAGCAAAAGCGGTGGATGAATTCTAATATGCATGGATAAACCTATATCTGGCTGTAGTAAGTTTATGCAAGCAGCGGTAGCAACATCAAGGTAAGCGGTATTGCAGAGAGGTCACCATCTCCGAGGAGATCCACACCTCCGAGGCCAACGCCTCCGGGGTCAACACCCCAAGCAAGGAAAGTACACCAAAGCACCGAATCTCAATCAAGACTCAGCATCCCACTCTCATCTGCGATGTGGGGTCACCAACTCCTATCCCCACATCTCAATGGCACGAAGCCGGGCTCACACACTCGGGGGAGAGAAGCAGCACAAGAAAAAATACTAGCCAGGTGAGAGATCGTAAGGGCTGTCCATACCAGTGGACACGGACTATAGCTATAGGTTTAACACTCTGCAGAGGTTGTACAACTGGACCCGCCGGATAGGGCAGAAACGGGGATCAGCCGTTCCACATCCCTACCTAACGGCCGGAGACCTAGCAGTGGATAGCACTCTCCTGCCTCTCCGAGCCTGACTCGTCCTGAACTGGGGCGCGAAACTTGCCAGCAGGGCCTCGGAGCTGTGAAACCATCCCCGGAGGAGCCGGGGCGACGTCTACTCGAGGGGTATAAACCGTCCCCCTCACACGACCACACCGGTCCGCCTACAGGCTGGATGCCATCCACCTACTAGTTCTCGGACCGAACCCCGCCCATAACAAGGCGAACGGTTTGTACGAAAATAGCCCAAAGATCAAGGTCACACAGTCGATCGGTCCTTAATTTGCAGGGAGCGAGCACTCCACCAACTCCACCCGTCCGACACGCCGCTAGGGCGGGAGGCCAGGTCGCATCTCCCCTAGACAGGCGTTCACAAGTAACCAAAGCGGCTCGCTCCCGCGGTAACACGTCAAGGATACACACTCACCCAAAACACACGCTAGAATACCGAGATATCCCAATCTCAGTCCGAACCAGAGATCCATCCATATCACGAAACAGGTAAAAAGTATGGGTAGCAAATATCGGGGACTAGCTAGGGGTCTGTAGCTAGTCCCAAAGGTAGGAAGTTCAAGGAACAGGGTATATCAAATCAAAGGCATGGCTAAAAGATTGTCTATGCATTTCAATCATCCAAAGCATCATAAATAAAGCACTAGCAACTAAATAGCATGCATGGGATCTACATGGTCGGGAGTGACATGACACCTGCGCGGTAGTCGTCGTAGAGTAGTAGAGGTTGGGCCCTTCCTTCGGGTCGAAGGTCTTCCCTATCGTCACAACTCGGGTCGTCGTCGCAGCTCGGGTCTTCAAACATGATCTCAAGCCTACACGAGATGCAACGCGGAAATAAACAACGGCAATCATCTATGCAATAACTCCAAATAACATCAATTTAGAAGAACCAAATAAATCCGATCTAGCTACAAGCAGCACTAGTTTAATTTAAGGAAATCAAAGTAATTAGTTTTGTATTAAAATAGTTTTAAGCTACCAGCTTTATATACTAGAAAACAAGTTAGAGAGAAGGGTTAGTTCAAGGTTGGTTTTGCCGATCAAGGCTAGAGGTTTGGTGATTGCGTCTGCAAGGTATTAGCGCAACCGATAGGTGCAACAAAGTGGAAGCTCAGAGGATGAAGAGAGAGGAGCAAGGTGAATCGAGCTAGGTAAGACATTATCAGAACAAGGTGTGCAGTGGCAGCACCGAGAGAGGGAAAGGAATCGAGTTACGGTCGGCCAAAAGGGTGATGATACGGTAAGGCGTGCTCGAGAGCACGATGGAACAAGCGTTAGCGATGCGACGATAACCCTGGTGTAGTAGCCAGGTTGCAACGTGGGGTTGCCGTGCTTGAAGCAGAGGCCTCTGCTCTCGGCACGGCCGTCCATCACGTGCAGCGTTCTGGGTACTACACTTGGTACGACGCGTGCTACACGGCTCAAAGCAAAGCAGAGAGAGAGCGGGTTTGCGACACAAAACGGTGGAAGCGGTGCAAGTAAGGAAAGCAGTGCGAACGCATTTTGGGGAGGTTATTTATGTCCGCGGCAGGCCAGTGGCTAGTTGCGGGGCTCCGGCGTCCCAGACCCACAATAGCGTGGTGGCGGGCAGCAGCCACAAATCCTACACCAAGAATGCGGGCAAAACGGGGTTTGGTTCAAGGGCAAGAGAGGATAAGGATAGGGTAGCAGCGAGCGTCTCGAAATTATGAAACCAACGCAACTGGTTTCATAATTTTCGGAGCTCCGGATAATTAGTTAAGAATTTTTTAAGGAAAAAGGATTTATAAAACATTTATTAAAACCTTTTATAAATCAGAAAATAATTTTTATTAAAATAATGCTGACGTCAGCATGACGTCAGCGGTCAGCAGGTTAGTGGGCCGTAGGTGGGCCCAAAGTGTTGGTGGCCCAATCGGCCGGCCCAGTTTAGCCCAAAACTCAACAAGTCTATAAAAGCACCCTTGACTCATGGTTAGTCCGGCCCTGTTAGACTCAGCTCAAAAAGGCCTTCGTGGGCTGAAGCCCAACATGGTTCACGAGAGGAAGTCCGGTCTTGCTCCCTGAATTCTCCTTGGGTCCGTTTGTCATGATGGCTGCGGGATCTTCTGCGGTAACGTGTGTGGCCAAGCGGGTGGCACCACTCACAGATCAGGAAAAAGAGCACGCGCGCAAGGTACTCGCTACAATGACCGAAAGGAATTGGCAGCGCGGCAGGGGTTGGCCGGCGGTGAGGTTCGACTTCGGTGCGCGTTCACCTGCAAGGATAGCTCCACGGCACGAAGGCCGGCAACACCAGACGGCGGAGCAGGGCAAGGTGGCGCGATGGCCAAGCAGAGCACGAGAGGGGCATCGGCGCGACACAGAACGACGCGGCGCGAGGCGTGTCAGCGCGACGCGATGTAGAGCCGGAGTGCGCGCGCGGCGGAGCGGCGAGGAGCAGCGCGGCGCGGCGGCGCAATCAAGATAGCCAGGGCTCGAGGGCCAGCACGCGTAGCGCAGATGCGTGTCCCGGCGGCAGCGACGGTGCGGCACGGTGCTCCAGAGCAAAGCGGCGTGGCGACGAGAGATGCAGAGCTGGGCAAGGGCGCGTGCGGCGAAGCAGCGGCGCGCCTGCAGAAAGCCTTGACTCAACAATCGGGTGGAGCCTGTGCAAAAGAGAAAGGCTAGAGGTTGTGCTTCGCTGGCGCAAGGTGTCGAGCACATGGTGGGCAAGCACAAAAGCATCGACAGAGCAGGCAGTCTTGAGCACCATTAATCGGTCCCCGGAACAACTGCTCGGCACGAAGGCTGGCTCAACACAGGCAGGCAAGCACGGGATGAAAGGAGGGTGAAATGTCCGGTCGGCTCACCAGGGGCTTGAGGAAGGCTACGGCGGTGCAGGGAGAAGTCGAGGCCGTGGCGGATGGGCGCGGTGCAGGCAAGCTGGTGGTCGTGTCGTTGGGGCTCACGGCGTCGTGGTACTCTTGGAGCTCGGCTCCTCGTCTTCGTGACCGTCAACGTCCTTGGTGTTCCCGGCGGCAGCTCCAGCTCGGTGTAGTGGTTCATGGCAATGCTCGGCGCGGCGTCGTCATCAGCGGCGATGGCGTCCTTGGCGTGGCGCGGTTTGCTTCGGTCGGCGTGGTTGCAGGCCGAGGTAGCTGATGGTGAGCGCGGTCGGCCGTCTCCTCGGCATGTCATGATTCCCGGCGTTCCGTGGTCGCGGTCCCTTCTCCGCTGCGACGTCGTCGTCGGTGGCCGTGGCGTGGCGGCTTCACAAGGGAGAGGCGCAGAGCGGTGGGCGGCGCGGCATGGCGCGAGGCAGCGTGGCTGGAGTGGGCGGAGCACGGTGGTGTGGCGCGAAGGACCAAGGCGGGGCGGAGTGCTCGCGGAGCAGGGAATTGGGGGAAGAAGCAGAGAGCGGCGATGGATTGGGAACCAAGGAAAGGAAAGGTTCCACAAGGATGAGCGGCTACGGCACGGCACCGAGGTCCTGGTCAAAGCTGGTGACGTGAGCTCCCGGGCTTGCCCTCGCGCTGGTGGAAAAAAAAGGGAAAGGTGGTGCAGCGCGGTGCTCGGTCCTGCTCGGTGTGGTGCGGCTAGGCGCGCAGCAGGGCAAGAAGGGGTTTTCCCCCAGGGCGAAGGTCACAAGGCTGAGGCCTAGACGTGCGTGCGGCTCGGCGTGCGCGCCAGCGGGGTCCAGGCCGGCGAGCCTGTCCTATCCCAACCGCGTACGCTCACGGCGTGAAAGGCGCACGGCCAGGGGAAGGGAGGAAGATGCACAGGGGTGTGGCCTGACCGGCGGGACCCAGCGGGCGGTGGGAGAAAGGAGATGGAGAAGTGGCTGATGGGCCGATTGGGCCGAGCTGCTGGGCTGGCTCGATGTAGCTGGGGTGGTTTCTGGACTTAGCAAAGAGTGGAGGGTCTTGAGTGGACTTCGATGGAAAGGATAGGGCCCAAGTCAGTAGCTAACTTTTGAAATATGTTTTGAATATAGGTTTGGTTTTACTATATAGGTTTGAATTTGAATATAGTTCAAATTCAACTTCACTCAAGTTGAAACTCCAGATAAAATCCAAGAAAACCAAATCACAATTATACCATAATTTGAAAATAATTTGAGAATTTGAGAAGAGAGCTAGAAATTTTGGGATAAATTTTGGTAGCACTCAAGTTCAAACAAAAAGTTTAAATTTTTGCGAAAATTCACACATGGAAAAACATTCAAATTTCTGGGATGTTACAATGCTCCCGCCGTGCTAGTGTGACTCATATATGGCTGGCTGAAAATGAAAGCTGCTTTCTGCAAATGAAAAGAGAACCGAAACCGTATTAGGCTTTTAAGCATACGTGATCCTACATGTCTTTTTTGTTGTTGTTCTTTTGAGAATTGGCAGGTGAGTGAACTCTGAGGCGGGCGTTCGGGTTACCTGATTTTTTTCGAGTCGGGTAATTCGAAATTCGCGTAATGAAAATAGCTAATATTAATTCTAAAAAACATTACTTGAAATTTTGGATACCCGATAATTCGTGTTGGGGTTACCCGGTCTACCCAAATTTATAAAAGATAACAAAATACACAAATTTTAGTAGCAACATATACATAATTTCATCAACAATTTCTGTCGAATTTCAACAACAATTTGTGAAGAATAATATATTATAGTCACTTGTTCAAATTGAGAGAATTATATCTTAATAAAGTGATAATTTCAAGTGTTCGACTAACAACACGTGATAAAATACAAAAAGGGTGACAAGCTTCGGGTAGTACGGGTACCGGAGTGTATCACCCTAATCACCCAAACTAATTTCGGGTAATCAAATTGTTATTCAAATTTGAGATTGGATTCGGATAATTCGGATCTGGGTAATGGGTGTCAGGTATTTTACCCATGCTTATGAACTCTCTAATTAGAGCAGGATTTTACCAAGCACATTCTACTCTAAAGATGTCATATACGAAGTAGAGACACGACACAGTGGTTCGCGTGGGCTCTGAGAGGCGGCAATGCCATTCTGGTAGATTTATCTCTGTCACTAGTTGCGTTGAAATATATTTTGACAACAAACATTTCATTAATATTAGCAGCAAGAAGCTGCTAAAATCCTTGTATGAACAAGGGGTACAGAAATCAGTGCAGCTGAAGATCATGATGCTCATAAGAGCACCTGGGTACATAGTCCTGAAATTGAATAGCAGGAGAAGAAAAAACTAATCTAGCCAAAGTATTTGCTGTGTGATTTAAGTTTCTATCTATCTGATGAACTTGAGGACTTCTGTCTCTAGTGTAGTCATGGAAGATCTGTAGGAGAGGTAGCATTCTCCAATCAGGAATGTTAGAGTAATCAGTAGAGTTGAGAAGAGCCGCCAGTTGTGCACAATATGAAAGAAAAAGAAACATGACAGAAATCCAATCTATGTAGCACAATTGCCGCCATAGCTAAGGCTGCTGCTTCAGCACCAATTACTGTGTGAGTCTCGTGCAAAGAAGCTCGCTGAAATACCTTTGGCACCCCCATATGGTTGACCGAGTGAGTGCCTGAGTGGCGCGACAGGACCGTGTTCCATCGAGCCCTTTACCGCTTCCTTTCGGCCAGTTCAACAACATCCACGACGGTTGCACACTTTTGCATTGCACAATACTGGATGCACACACAGACACAGGAGGATCCGCCTCCGAATACTTGGCGCCACCTCGCACCGCGACGTCGCGAGAGATCTTTGCGGCCGTGGACGAGCTTGTGGAGTTGTGGTTGTGGAGAAGCGGGCAGGGCAGTGAAGATGTGACGCTCCTGTGCCAGCCGGCCACATCCCACACGTCGACTCCAGAAGCCTCCGCCGCACTTGGGAAGACGCTCCAGCTCACGTGGTGGCGTCCGGGCGGGCGTCAGGCAGACCGGGCGCACATGTGGCTGGGAAGGGAGCACACCCTCCGCGAGACGTTGCTGTCGCCAACGGGTGTACACGTCCGCTCCGGGTTTGATAAATGCCGGCGGATCGCTGGGCATCATCAGTCGCCGCCGCCGTTCGCTGCGGGGGCACACTAGCTGCACGATTGTTCCGAAAATGCTTACGGGGACCGTTTGAACTGATGACTCGACGAGCGTCGTCGTGTCATTTTTCTCGCCAGGATTTTTTTTCCGGCGTGTCTTTGATTGGCTCTCCTAGCATGGTGATGTGTCACATTCCATGTTAAAAGGGACGTTGGCATTTTTGTTCCAGATATCCAGGGCGTCATAGGCTCCCTGCCCGGCTGGCCCTTATGCGTTGCGACTGGGACGGTGACATTTCAGGGGTGGGTTAGAGTTAGTACGTGGGAAAAACTATGGTGTTAAGCTCGATAAATGTTTTCAGAGGACTCTAAAGAAAAACTGTTTTCTGACGTGGTGGTGTTTTTTAGTTTGCTCACCCACGCGCCCGGCCTGCCGAGTGGCCCAGCAAATCTCACTGCTCTTATATGTAGGCCGGCCTGCTTAGCGTGACTGCGTGGAATTTTTTTTATTCCAATTTGTAAATTTATACGACCGTTTTGAAATTTATCAGAAACTATACCACCATCGCCGTGGCCCACGGCGGTTGCAGGCTAACCGCCGTGGCGTACGACGGTTGAGACTAACCGCCGTACGCCATGGCGGTTAGCTCGTAAACGCCGTGGGGTGCAGCGGTTGGAGGGCGTCCACGGCGGTTGGGGGGCCTCCACGGCGGATAGCCCCAACCGCCGTGGCCCACGACGGTTGGGCCTAGCCGCCGTGGCCCACAGCGGTTAGGGTCATTTTACTTTTTTTACTTTATGAAATTATAATAATCCAGTAGGAAAGTAAAAAAAAGGAAATTGAGGAATATTGGTTCAATTATTAACAACACCATCACAATAGGATCCAATTCTTATTACAGTACCATGATTCAAACGAAATAGTAGTTCAAATATTACAGCACTGCAGGAAAAACTACAACATCATACAAAATGACAAACTTCAATCATTCTTGCGATGTGACGACGAAGGTTTAGCTTTCTTAGTAGCTTTTATAGTTGGTGGATTAGCAACACACGGGTTTGCTGGTGGAGCATAAAGACCACCCCAAGGAGGTTCCTCTCCTCTTGCAATGGCATCTGCAGTTTTTCCTTGCAAATAATGATGCATGTCTGGTGGGGCATAAAGAGCATCCCAGGGAGGTTCCTCTCCTCTTGCAATGGCATCTGCAGTTTTTCCTTGCAAATAACGAAGCATACCTGTTCCCAATATACTCATTTTCTTCGTATCAGGTGCTGCATTTGTGTTTTTCCCCTTGTGGTGTGAGGAATCACGATCACCACCACCATTACCATCCTCACCCCCTCCGGCAGCAGCAGTAGACATCTCTAGTTATTGTTACAAAAATCTAAACTAATTACACTATTCTAAACTAATTTAACTAATTACATAAAATAAATAAAGAGAGGAAACTTACCTAAGAGGGAGGAGCAGCCCGTGGGGAGAGGGAGGCGGCGGCAAGGTGGGGCGGGACGGCTGCTGCCGTCGCCCTTTATGTAAGCGCGGCAGCCGTCGTCCGCCCGTGGGTTGGAACCTACCGCTGTGGCCCACGGCGGTCGTAAGGATTTTTTTAACTTAATGATTTATTTTTTGGTTTTTAACTTTATGACAAAGAAAACGAGTTGTAATAACGAAAAACAAAGTGACATAATAAAAAGTAGTCATGATCACAGATAAGAGTGCTGTTATCTAAATAATATGCAACTTAATCTAGCAATGCCTCCTCTTCTGGTGCAGCCTGTCTGCTCGGGCTGCGGCCCGCGTCTGCTCGCGAGGGTACGTCAACAGATCAGGTGGGTGGATCTGCCGACGTCTAGCATCAGCAGCGGCATGCAGTGTCGCCATCGCCGCCGCCGACCCTGCAACCTGGTGGGACGACCCTGGCAACCTTCCTGAAGACGGCTGCATAGCTGAGCCTCATCCTGAGCCTGATCCATTGCTGCAGTTGCATACAAAAATTAAATGAACAATTAAAAAAACCGGATAAAGTAATTCTACATTTTCTAAATAAGATAAAGTAATTTTCTATAATTTATAGATAAGATAAAGTAATTTTCTACAACTTCTAGATTAGGTAAACTATTTTTCTACATTCTCTACATTGTCTAAACCAGATAAAGTAATTTTCTAAAATTTCTAAACAAGTTAAAGTAATTTTCTACAATTTCTAGAACAGATAACTAATTTTCTACATTTTCTAGACCAGATAAAGTAATTTTTCAAAATTTCTAAACAAGATAAAGTAATTTTCTACAATTTCTAGAACATGAAAATTATTTTTCTACATTTTCTAGAACAGATAAAATAATTTTTTACAATTTCTAAACTAGATAAAATAATTTTCTACAATTTTTACAACAGGTAAACTATTTTTCTACATTTTCTAAAATAGATAAAATAATTTTCTAAAATTTCTAAACATGATAAAGTAATTTTCTATAATTTCGAGAACAGAAAAACTATTTTTCTACATTTTGTAAACCCGATAAAGTAATTTTCTAAAATTTCTAAACAAGCTAAAGTAATTTTCTACAATTTCTAGAACAAATAACTATTTTTCTACATTTTTTATATTAGATAAAGTAATTTTTTAGAATTTTTAAACAAGATAAAGTAAGTTTCTAAAGTTCTAAACTAAAAAACTAATTTTCTAAATTTCTAAATCTAAACTAATTTCTAAATTTTCTAATCTAAAAACTAATTTCCTATACTAATTACAATATTCTAAACTAATTAAATAAAGTAAATAAAAAGAGAAAACTTACCTCAGAGACAGAGGAGACCGTGCGGGAGAGGCGCGGCGGTAGGATGGGGGTGGACGGCGACCGCCGTCGCTCTTTATATAAGGGCGGCAGCCGCCGTCCGCCACGACGGTTAGAATCTACCGCCGTGGCGCACGGCGGTACATTGCCGCGGACCCACAGCCAGCAGCCGACCGTTGGCGGCAGCCCTACCGCCGTGGGCCACGGCGGTTAGACGTGTTGCCGCCGTGGGTCATGGCGGTTGGCCCTATCCGCCGTGAGTCACGGCGGTGGTGGTATAGTTTTGATAAATTTCAAAACGGTCATATAAATTTACAAATTGGAATTATATATATATATATATGATGAGTTTTTTCTACACACGCTCGTAGCTACTCATCCTCAACCGAAGGTCAACCCCCAGTAAGTGCTAACGGGTTTATTTTGTGACCCGGAAACAGGTCTACGGTATTCTCGGTCGGCTGCATGGGTCCACAGGATGTACTCCGTATTTATCTGGTTGCGTGTACTTCGCATCTTGTGTGGCGGATGGCTGCATGCTGGTTTTAAAATGTTTGAATAATATGGCATCGGATTCATCGACACGCTGCATATCAACTCAACATGTAGGAACCTAACTATATTGTATTCATCAAAACTATTGATACATATGCTTAATGAGTATGCATATACTCCGTACATGCAGTTGACTAATTATTACAGAGTTTGTTTATTTTTTTGCAATGCTTCACCTCTGGAGTATATGTATAAGCACGTTTTTTCATGCAAGAGTACATAGGCATACTTAGCTTTTTTAAGTATACGTTGTGAGTATATATAGGCATACATGCATCTTTTTCAGAAGGTATGCGTCCATACATATATATAGGTATGAGTACATACATGTCTTTTCAGAAGGTATTCATACATACTTGTTTTTCAGAAGGTGTCCATACATATTCACATAGAGTATGCGTATATACATATTTACAGAGAATACACATTTACAGAGAATACATGCTAGCTTATTATATACAGGTCAAGAATTTTTAGTATGAGTGCATACATATTAGCCTATTCATGGAGGTATATACACCAAGCACAAGCAGTATAAATGCTTACACCTTCATATGACCTGTGTATACAAATTAAGCACAAGCAGTATAAATGCATGCATGAAAATGAATTCCTAGACACTAGAGACCGGCGCAGCCTTGCACAAATAGAATGAGCTGACTATATATGGATCAAGTGATACATAACCTGAAAAAAATCGCAATATAAAAAGGTATCAAGTCATACTAGAATCTGAAAAAGTATGAATTCATACTAGAATCTGAAAAAAGTATCAAGTCATACTAGAATCTGAAAAAAGTATGAACTCATACTAGAATCTGAAAAGATATCAAGTCATACTAGAATCTGAAAAAGTATAGTCATACTAGAATCTGAAAAAAGTATGAATTCATACTAGAATCTGAAAAAAGTATCATGTCATACTAGAATCTGAAAAAGGTATGAATTCATACTAGAATTTGAAAAAAAAGTATAAGTAATACTATAATACTAGAGTGTGGCCTTCTCGATGGACGCTGCGCCGCCACTGCAGCAAGGAGATTAGGATTAGGAATAGACAAATCGATGGTTTTCAAATCTGCGTAGCAATAAATTAATGTTTAGCCTGGATATGAACTAGATCGATCACAGGAATGCCTTTTAATTTAGAAAAAAAAGGAAGATGGCAGGAAACAGATCACACATCTTTGAGTGGTGACTTATTACGAGACACGAAGGAACTGAGAAAGCATGCAGCATGGGCGGATCAAGCTGTACACCCGTGGAGATTCAGATGAGCTGCGGTCGAATTAAATCGATCCCGCAAGATCCATACGAGTATGGACTCATACCTGTTCACCGCCGCCGGCCACCGGGAGAAGTACGCGTCGTTCCGTCGTATGCGCTGGCAGCTCGTCACCGCCGCCGGCCGCCGGGAGAAGCAGCACGTGACTGTACGAAGACGACGATGTGCGAGTTCGTTGCTCGATCCAAATGACCCGGATATTTCTCAACAAGTCGGAGGGATAATTATCTTCGTATAAAAATACGTGACGCGTTATACTCGGCCGGGAACGCGAGTCGCAAGCTTTCTACGCGCGGGCGTACGAGGCTTATCGGGTCCGCCGCTGATTTTGCGACCCGATAGTGGAGTGGGTGTATCTACATGCGCGTGTAGAATGGATTTTCCATATATATATATATATTGAGATTACACAGTACAACGCACGCACACTCACCCCTATGAATACACGTACACAAACCCTACCCTATGAGCACCTCCAAAGGACTGAGCACCGGCAGATTTGGAGATTCTCGAAGTCACCACTGGCGCCTCGTCGTCGACGGGAACGTCGCTTACCACTTAATGCATAACGTCGGAAAATCCCGAAATAAATCCAGGAAAAAGTGCGAGCACCAGGATTTGAACTCTGGTGGGTAGCGTCCCACTGGACCGTCCTACCATTGGATTACAAAGCAATAATGAAGGTCTGTTTGTCTTCTTGGAATTATATATATATATTTTTCTCTATTTTGCAAAAATAAATGACGCCCCAAAAATTTAGCAAATCTATACTACTGCCGCCGTACCCCACCTACCGCCGTGCGGCACGGCGGCAGTTGCCGTGACCCACTGGCAAGGGCACCTACCGCCGTACCACACGGCGGTTGGTGCCTAGCGCCGGGCGGCAGCTGTGCCTCCAGCAATCGCCGTAGGCCACGGCGGTAGGTAGAGAATTACCGCAGTGCCCTACGGCGGTAGTTATTATTTTTTTTCTGGTAAGTTTCATTTTTTTGAACCATTGATACTTAACGACGAACCATTGATACTTAACGACGAATCACATAAACAAACAATGGCACGTACGACGTAAATACCCTAACTTTGTGCCGCTGCTAGTCCTAACGTGCCTTAGGGAATTTAGATAAATGATTACAACATTTGTAGTCTAGTTGTACGAGTAGTACCCGGAGAACCCGGACATCATAAACCCGCCGGAGTGCTGGGATGGCATGTAGTACCTATACCCCAGCGGGGGTGGAGTTGGATCAGATGGTGGCGGGGGTGGAGTTGCTGGTGGAGTGTTGTCCTTCTTCTCGTGGCATGGACAGCAGCATAACTCGTCCTCACAGCCGGTGTTCGTCTTCACCACCATTGGTCCGGTCACCGGTCCGTCGTCATCGTTGGTAGATATCGGATCTGGAGAAGCTAATGCCGACGCGAGCTCTTACCTCAAGCTGAAGATGACAACATCCTCGAGGTAGTCGATGTACTGTTGATACGGGTGAATAGCTGGGGGATCCACCCATTGCACGAAACCGCAGTTATCTGGTTGGTCGGAGTACTGCAGAAACCGAGATTACATTAGTAAACCATAAAATGATGAAGGACAAAGGTCACGTAGTTTTGCTTACCCATGCTCGTGAGCAATGCCAGAAGCATCGACCAGAGTTGTTCCATCCCTGGTAAACTTGCATCACACAGAACTCACCGTGTGCACACCTTGGCCAGTTCACCGTTTGATTTGGTGTGTACTTTCTAACATCACGCATGGATTTGAAATCTCTCTTATCTAAGACTGGAAAATTGCTGTTGAACTCTGGATTTTGCTGGCTCCACAGTGCTGGACCGAGGGAGTCATCATCATCCCCAGTCCAGGAACTCATTGGTGCTTCTTGTGTTGAGAAGTGGCACTGGAGAAGAGTGCTCACATATATGTAGGCAATGAAGCAGACTGGACGGTGGGCCATTCGATCCGGGGCAAGAAAAACAGGCAGTGACTCGGAGGAAACACACCCTAGTACTAGGTTCACTGTTTGGTGCAGTGACTCACAGAAAACACACCCTATGTGTTCACTGTTTGATGCAGTGACTCACATGAAACACACCCTAGTACTAGGTTTACTGTTCGAGGAAACAAGCTCTAATGCATCTGAAATCAAGTTCTTAATGATACAACCCGACTCTAGAGGATGATGAAATGAAATCATAATTTTTTAGAGATACAGTACCACTCGGCGTCTAGTACTCTACGTCTACTGGGTACAACGGGGGTATTTCCCCTTCCTCATGGCATCCGGCCCAGCTTCCTTAGCCCGGTGAGCTCTTTCTCTATTCCTCTCTCTATCTGCTTCACGGGCCGCGGCCGCTTCACGTTCTTTCATCTCCCGGCGAATGCGAATTTCCTCCTGCTGCTCCTTACGTTTTTCTTCTTGTTTTTCTGCCTCAACCATCCTTTGCCACCTCTCACGTGCTGAACGATCCATCGCCTCGACGTAACGCTTGTTTTTTTTGAACTGCTCACAATCTAGCCACTGCATAAAATCACAGAGAGGAGGTGGAGACTTTTTTTAAGACAAGTTAGCACATAATAAAATAGCAATGACATATTATTTATTTAGTAATACAGTTTGTTCTTACTTTTGGTCTAACATTGCGACATCATGGGAGGGGGTCATGCTCGTAGTTCACGCACATGAAGAACCTCATCCCGTAGCAGTACCCGAGAACGTTGCACTTGACAAGCTTACAGTTGTCACCGCAGTAGCACATAGGAGTGTGGATCCCTTTTGGCACCGCAATCTTGTCCTTCCTACTGGTGAGCAACTCCAAGTCCAACTCAGGACCCGAGGAAGCCATTGCAAACCTACAAAAAAAGATGAGAAATATGATAATTCATTACATGTTTCATTTGAAATTAGAGATCAATACATAACAGGATATGATAATAAATTTGAAGGCAACAAGAAAATAACAAGCAAATGAAAAGGTAGTTCAATTATTACAACACGATAGCATGCATAAGTTCTGACAGTGTTGCAAATTAAATGGTTCAAATATTACAAGACCTTGCCAAATTAAATGGTTCAAATATTAAAAGACGATAACATGCATAAGTATTTCAAATATTACAACACGGTAGCACAAACAAGTACGATCACTGCATTCCTTCGGAGTAGCGACGGGAACGACGTCCACGTCCACTAGCTGAAGGTGCTGAAGAAGTGGCAGTGGAAAAGTAAGATGCTTCGGTGCATTTCTTGTAGGAGTGTCCTGGATTGTTGCACTTAGAGCATATCTGCACCGCAGGTCCAGTTTCAGCCTCGTCCATGTTGTTCTTAATCCTTTTCTTCTTACGTCGACCAACACCTTGGCACATGGTTGGATCTGGATTTGGTATGTACAACACATTGTCTTTGGAGTCTTGAGTGAAAGTACCAAAATGCAGGTAGCCCTCAATAGTGTGGTTCCAAGTGTCTAGAATGGTTTGCTTCAAAAAGTATTTAGTCACGTACCGACCTCAGTGGATATTCTTTGTTGCAAGGCATGCAGCGATCACATGTGAGCAGGGGAGGTGTAGCAGCCGCGGCTTCTGGCAAGAGCATGAGCAGGTCTGATTCCTAATAACTGTTTGTTGTATTGTTATTTCACCATTCGCTTTCTGTGATTTGGACTGGCAACTTATCTGATACTTCCACTGAACTTCCTCGCCAGGATCACGACGTAGAGGTTGTGGGTAAGCTCTGTGAGCAAGAGCAGCCTTCTGTTTTTTGTCCAAGTACTCAGTCATCCATGTTGAATACACCTTTTGATAGTCCTGCATAGCTACATGTGCTGCAGTAGCACGCTCAAGAAAGTACTTCATTGTGCGGTACAAGAAGAACTCAATGATACCAACAAGAGGGAGAGCTCTGGCACCACGCAAAACCGCGTTGTAGACCTCAGCAAAATTTGTTGTCATTATCCCATGCCTCATACCTTCCTTATCAAACAGGAGACACCATTTCTCCTTAGGCTCATTCTGAATCCACTGGCTAAAGGTCTTCACAGCACGTCCCCTTCTCCTTCTGACAATTGGAGTATCTAGCCCTACGTCCTCCAGAGAAATTGGCTCTTCCCCGGGTTCAGTACTTATTGGCTTCTTAGCTATATCTTCTGATGCTTTTTTCGTCAGATCATCTAATTTTTTTCCAGAGCTCGTTGAACTTTTTCTCCTGATTCGTTGAACATAACCGCTTGAATAATACTGTAAGTTCTTTGTTCTTGAACTGGCTATGAAAGTTTGCTCCCATATGCCTCATGCACCACCTGCTATGCACATTTGGCCATTGTGCTGCTCTGTGACGTTCTTGACTACCTTCTTTGATGTCATTAATCGCCTGCAAAATACCTTTGTGTCTATCGTGTATGACACACACGTTTGACACATCTCCCACCATCATCTGCTTCAATCTCTCCAGAAACCAATACCAACTATCACCATTCTCTCCCTCTGCAAAAGCAATTGCCAATGACAACAACTGATTGTTGCCATCTGCAGCCACAGCTGTAAGGATTGTGCCCTTGTATTTTCCTGTTAGGAATGTGTCATCTATGCAAATGACTGGTCGACACTGTTTGAATGCAGCAATAGTGAGACCCAATGCTAAGAATGCCCGCTGCAAGACTTGCTTCCCTGGCCTTGATACAAAATTATAAGTCTTGATATCATAATAACTACCAGGATTTAGCGTGGCAATTGTGTTCAGTATTCGAAGCAGATTGTCGTAGGATGCTTCGTAAGTACCTCACCTCAACTCCATTACCTTCTTCTTCGCCATGTATGCTTTACCATAACTTATCAGGTACCTAAATTTCTCCTCAATTGCCAAGATAATGGACTTGGGCTCATAAGCAGGATTTTCCACAATCTTAGCAAACATCTGGCTGGCCACAAAACCGGTCGACAAATTACGATGACTTGCATCTAGCTGGTCAAGTACACAAGTGTGATCCACAATAGACCTGACCTCCCAGTAATTTTTCCACTTGCCCTTAGAAGCATACACTCGAAAAGGACAGTTAGGCTTCACACATTGTACATCATATATGTGTGGAGAACTCTTCACTACCCTGAATTCTCTCTACTGAGTAAGGGTGGCCCACCTCGACTGCACTCTTATACATGGCGTCAACACAAACCTGATTATCTCTATACTCCCAGGACACATTCTCACCAGGATTGACAGATAGCTGTGAGAAATTGTAGCTGTCCCAGTCCCTTGGCACTAGCGGGTCATCCTCATCATCTGAGGAGTCCTCTTGCAACCCACGTTCATCGTCACCGGCCTCCATTTCGTACTGCCTCAGCACTTCTTCATTAACTTCCCCCTCGTCAATTTCACCACGGGCCTCAAAGGGTGTGTGACCATCTCCTACTTCTGCCTCAGTGGCAGCACCATCTCCTTCTTCTGCCTCGGTTGCAGGACCATCTCCTGCTTCTAGTTCAGCCTCACCCTGGTGAGCACTACTACCCTCCTCATGCACTTGACTACTAGACCCAGCCTTTTGAATAACTTGGATAAACAAAATCACAAGCAAACCAATTTGACATGATGTCTGATATAACTCCTCTAATGTTCAGTGTCTTGAAGTGGCATAAGCTCCCAATATACTGCCTCACTCCTGTTGATTAGAGCCATAATGGACAAGTCATGTTGCTCTACATCTACATGGAATGCCTTATAAAAAAGTTGGTTATGACCCCCAAGTTCTTTCGGCTGCTCTTTTAATCACATGGTCAACTGAATCAAATTCTGACAAGTCAACTCCATTTTCACCATATCTAATCTGACCATTACCGAAATACAACTTGACAGTAACTGCATCCGACATGTCTGACAGCATGAAAAAAATAATCGATATTAACAAGTGGATCTGTAACTACAAAATATATATCTACTCAGATCTACACTATAACTATAATTTTACTAATCGATCTACACTAAAACTATAATTTTACTAAGCAGATCTACACTAGAATTATAATTTTACTAATCGATCTACACTAGAATTATAATTTTACTAATCGATCTACACTAAAATTATAATTTTACTAAGCAGATCTACACTAAAACTATATTTTTACTAAGCAGATCTACACTAAAACAGTACTTCAAAATATGAATTATCACAGTTCAAAATATTATATACCAGAGTATTTTCCTCTAACGAGACGAAAAACCGGCAGAGCTTCGCACCTTCGTCACCTCTTCCTCACTCCCTTCTCTTCTCCCCCAGCACCTCTCTTTCTTTTTTTCCGAATTATTATGATATTTTCGGCTGAATTTCGGCCTTATATAGGCTGCAGATCCAAGCGTCGTGGGGTACAACGGTACCAGGCCTGCAGCCGCCGTGCCCTACGGCGCTAGGACCTGCCGCCGTAACCCACGGTGGTAGGGACATACCGCCGTGTGGTACGGCGGTATGTCCATCGGACAGTTGGGTCCCGTGTCTGGCCGTGCGCCACGGCCACTGCCGCCGTGCCGTTCCTACCGCCGTGGGGTACGACAGCAGTAGTATAGATCTGCTAAATTTTTGGGCCGTCATTTATTTTTGCAAAATAGAGAAAAAATATAAAAAAAATCGTCTTCTCGGTCCAGCAACAGGCCAAGCCTGCGTGACCCGCCGAGTGGCCCATCCGCGTGGACCTATCGGCCCAGACCACCCACATCCCGCCGGGCGGGTCTGCCTGCCTGCAGCCGTTCGGGAAAAAACAGCAACGGCCGGGCTCCTCCAGCTGTCCGGCAGAAACCACAAGAAAATCAGCCCTCAAATCAATAACCAGTCACATACTCTGTTAAAAAATCACCACATAATCAGCAGGCCAGCACTCAGCTAACATGTTCAGCCAACCATTTCCAGGCATTCACAATTGCACAAAACATTTGACATCATCATCAATATTATTTGTACTAAACATAGCATAGCAACATGAGCCTTATTTCGAGCAATATCGGGCCTCACAAAAGTGCCACGAAAGTATTTGGGGTGCTCAGCAAAAGTAAAACTGAAAACAAGCCTGGTGAATCGTAACACTCTGATAGTCAGATGCTACTGGAATACAGCTCATCAAAACTGCGCTGCTGAATTAGCAGGTCAGGATATGGCAGTTGCCCCTGAAAACCTTGAGGGTCCAACTGAATCCATAAACCCACGGACTGAGAGTTCTGGCACGGAAGCATCCTTCTGTCGCAGTAATCCATGATCAATGTAGACTACTACTACTGTGATATCATCGTGGAAGAAGCGGCGCACTCCCTTCTCGACTTTCTTCAGATCATCATATCTCATTTCCCTCTTCCGTGCAGCTTGTTTCAATGCTGTTCTTACTAGTCGCTTTGCAATTCCCTATCAGAATTATGGAAATTAGAGTTAGAATCTTTTTATATAGATAAACTAACCATTGCATCTTAAACCTTTGCCCAAAGACCAATGGAGAAAATATTGATTTATGCACATGTAAGTGAAGGTACAGAACACATACTCTTCGTGGATTGCTGTGGACAATTTCAACAGCTTGTTGATTTGTCAGGTGCTCCCAAAGACCATCAGATGCAAAAATAATAAATTTATCTTGTGGATGGAGTGCTCTTGTGTATATAGATGGCTCTGCTGTTAGAACAGGGCGGCGCAGAGGCTCCGAAAGTCGGAAACGAGTAATGGAGGGATCAAGAGCAAACTCTCGCCTCTTCAAATAAGCATCTCCAATTGTCCTTGAAACCTATATGCAAAAAAAAAGGAAAGAAGGTCAAATGGAATCATTAAGTTTGACATGAACTTCTATTTCTAACAAGCTGAAATATTACTAGTATGTCACTAACAAATACTAAACTGTATATTTGATTTACCAGTAAAAAGGAAACCACAAGTACCCTACAGCATCTACACCAAAAAAATGTATTATGTTCCAGTAACACTTGTTCACCAACCTGAATTATGCCTTTAATGCGCCAAACACCATGCTTGAGAACAACAATTTGAGAATCATCTGGATGACGGGATATAAGTTCTTGCCTCACTTCCTCCATACTTGCATTATGATCTCTTGTGAGTGGCTCAGCAACAATCTTGTTTGATCTACCTAAACGGCCAATTACAGCCCTGGAATCACCTAGATTAGCCACATACAGCGTCCCTCTCCATATGACACCAACGAGACAGCAAGATCCAACTGCAGCAATCAAAGGCTTTATAAAGTGCGTTCTCTGCACAAGTGTCAGGAAACCTTCCTCCGTAGCGGAAAGTGCACTACGGACAACATCCTCAGATATTGTTCCATTTTCTTGAGCTAGTCCTACAAGATAGCAGAGCAGAAGATATTATTTTAGCACAATGGAGATAATTGGATCAGTCATAGTATGTTTGGCATTTGCAGTGATAAGAATTAGGTCACAGTAGCCGCAGCCCACAGGTACTCACTACTCAGGAGCACCTCAACAACTGAAGTCAGTCTCACAGAATTACACAACAAAACGTTGAGCAACTGAACACATCAGAATCTACCTAATCTGCTATTTGCAAAGGACCACGAATACTGATAGCTCGTCCAATGATCAGAATCCACTCAGTCACTGGCAACAGTATCACGTTGTCCATCTGCTCATGAAACAACAGCATACTTAATAAGATATGTAATACAATATGTATTGTGCCAAACAAAAGGCTATCAGCAAAGAATAGCTCCAATTTTCCAAAAATAACAGGGGTTCATATTTAAAAACAAAAGTAATACGCAGCTCTTGATTGCGCAGGTGTTGAGTGTGATCGCCACGGGCGGCTTATTTGGAAGACGCACGTACCCAACAAAGTGAAAATTTTTGCGTGGCTCTACTTCAAGAACCGGCTGAGTACAAGATGTGCTCTCTTCTCCAAGCACATTGTCGACGAACGCACCTGCGAGCGGTGCGATGCTGAAGACGAAGACAGGCACCATGTTTTCTTTGGGTGCCCCGAGAGCAAAAGGATTTGGGTTGCTCTCGGTGTTGAGGGTGTCTGCAACGACCACGATGATGGCGTCTGGGCTCCTGTTCTCCCCGCGGCACTCGACGTCGGCCTGTGGCCCTTTGTTCTCCTCACCCTTCTTTGGAGGATCTGGGACGCCAGGAATGGCCAGATCTTCCGAGCTGAAATGTTCTGTGGTCGTAATGTTCTTGCTAGAGTGCGGGATGACCTAGTCACTTGGAAAAAACGTCTCCCTCCTCATTCTGTAAACAGCTTCTTGAGCTGGCATGCGCACGTTTGTGCTTGTATCGCTGACGATGCCCTGCGCCCAGGGTAACTGGAGGCGTATGGCTGTTTTCTTTGAAATACAAAGGTGGGGAATCCCCCCCCCCCCCCCCGGTCTACGTTTCAAAAAAAAACAAAAGTAATAACTTCCAAAAACAGAATCACACCATTAGCAAAAAAAATAAAAAATAAATGGCAGCACAAATTGTAACCGACAATCAAAGAACAATAGTAATAGCAAAAATATATCATCATCATTCTGTCAACTAAAACAAGTGTGAAACCTTGGGGGAAATTATCATCGCCATCATTCTACAGGTGAATTGAGTGCTTCGTTCACAAGTTGAGGGTAGTGACTACTTACGGATGAGGTGTGCGAAGAGGTGGTCGGATATGAAGCGGGCCGCCTCGGCTCCGCCGTGGCCGTCGTAGACGCCCACGAAGGTTGCGGCAGCGCCCGTCTCCACCTGGCTGTGGTCCTCCAGCGCCTCGTTGGCCTGCGCGACGGCAAACGAGAACTCACCCGCCGCGTGGCGCCCAAGGTCCCGCGACCAGAGCAGATCGTCGGCGACGCCGCCGCCGCCGCGGCCATTGTCGCTGCCGTCCTCATCCTTCCTCGTACGCGCGCACCTCCGGACCGGGCCCAAGCACGCGGACGCAATCTTCCTCAACCACGAAAACATCCCTCATTTCCCTCCTGCCTCGCCGCTTCCGAAACCCCAGGACCGCACCCAATCGGGAATTCCGCCCTCTTCCTAGAGTTCTCCGAGATCAGAATACCCCCAAAATCTGCAAATTTAGCATGTAACATGACGAAAATTTAGAGTTTTAAGGACAATTCCCCGTCCTTGGTTATAAAATCCGACAGGGAATGCCATAATAATTTTGTTTATTCAGAATACTTCTCCTCGAACCACGAGAATCACGCAAATTGGAAGAGAAAAGCTTACCGAATTATGAAACCAGAGGTATCATCGTCTCATGGAGATTTTGATTTTGACTCTGGAGTTGGGATCGCCAGTGAGGTGGGGGCGGAGACCGAACAGTTTGGTTTGGATGGAAGAGGTGGACAGGCGGCGGCTCAGCGTGGGGGACCGGATTAGCAGAGAGATTTATAGAGACATTTCGTCGGAACGCCCCTGAGGTTGAGGTTATTTACGAGCGTGGCAGTCCTGAGAAAAGTGCAAAAAAAAAAAAGTGCACGGAAAAAAAAGCAAAAGCGTCCACCTGCGAACGCGACTGGTATCGACGACGTATCGTTTGGGTTGCGACTTGGCCAAGGAGGACACGCGGATTATTTAAAGAGCGATAGCGCTGTGCTCTGATCAGAATATCAGATCATGTACATTTATCAGTTTTTCTTTTACTTTTCTTTGATATAAAAGTCAGTCAATACATTTCGCCATCCCTGAACGCTGGACGGAGGCCTTTGCCAAATCTTATATAAATTTCCACTTTTACCACAAAAGTGCAGTCATACGTAAAATTTGATAAATTTTGAACTTTTTTTTATCTCGTTGGATTAATTGTAAATTTGTAATCATATAATCTGTTGGCCTATTGGATGAGGTCACATTTGACATAATTCTGTTTCATGTTAATCAAATGCTATGCCGATTTGGGTGTGTGGATCGAAGAAACATTTGATTAAAATTATGTTTCTTTTCTTTCTCTCTTTCTTTCTTATCTGTTTACAAAAGGCTAAGATATGTGGCCACAGTGGGCCTGCCTGGCTGTCGCTAGTAAGTAAATTAAGTGGGGACAGAAATAAAACGCAGATAATTTGAACGGTTGCAGATTAAAGAGTACTCTACACAAATTAAGCTTTCGCCGTCATTTTCAGCAGAAACGAAACGCTCACGACAGGTGAGACACCGCAGTGTACAAAGGACGCTGTAGCAAAAGGCTCCTTTTCCAATCCTCCGAGCTCCAGATCAGACCATGGTGTGAAAAAGCGCGAAAAAAGTGCAGGAAAAGCGCCTCCGTAATGAGAGGTCGGAGCAGCAAGAAACCCGCGCGAGAGAGGGGGAGGGGGAGGGGGGAGGAGACAGACGACCGGACACGGCCGTGAGGACCCAACAACCGTGATGGGAAGTCAAAACCAAACCACGGCTAGTAGGCCAGAACGAACGGCCCAGAACAAAGCACGCAGCAGAAACTTCCACGTCGAGTGGCGGCGTCAGCATCACTACATCTGCATGCACCGGCTTTTCAGCTCGATAGATAGATACATGCAGTGCGCGGATAAGCAGGGCTAACGATAGCCGCCGGAGACGAGACCACCGCGCGTCACCGGCAACCTGTGAGCCGTGTACGTAACGACGCCGACGGCCGCAGATGCTCCAGCTATCCAGCGCACAGCGCCATCATATGCTCGACGGAGGCGTGTGCGCGTGGCCGGTTTTTTCTGAGCTTTCGCAACGTCTGTCGGGCATGCACACGCCGGGGGAGGTCGGCCAGCGATCTCCGTTTCCGGCGATCGAAAGGCGCGGCCGCTGATGTGATAATGGTGGGAGCAGATCTGCAGGCGCCCCCGCCGCCTCCGCGGGGTCAATGGTTGAGAGACAGCGGCGGGGATCTGCAGGCCCTTTTCCGTACTTGCATGCAGCGGCGAGGGAGGAGGCTCTCTCGTTTCATGTCTCTTTCCCCTACCTACAAGCCCAGAACAAGCGCTCCTCAACTTTCTCGTGAGCAAATTAATCCGCGACACGACTTATCACACGGTAGTAGTACTTTTTTTTATAAGAATTACACAGTACAACGCAGACGTTCACAACACGCACGCATAGTCACCTCTATGAACACACGTACGCAAATCTTACCTCTATGAGCACCTCCGAAGGACTGAACACCGGCAGATCTGGAGATTCTCGAAGTCACCAATGACGTCTCGTCGTCGACGGGAACGTGTCACAACCCTTGGCCGCGGGCGATCGACGGAGACGTGAACGGATCAAGCGGATCGAGAGATAGAAAATCGCAGAGGAAAGGTTCCTCACGCGAGCTCGTAGTAATTTTGAGTTATGATGATTGTTAACGTTTACAAGTTTGCCTCCTGGCATTTAACCCCAACACACGCTTACATTGGCCAACCGGGCCCACTGTCATACTAAGCGCATACAACTCATTCACTATCACTGGACACGTCGTTGGCGTAGTCTGGGCTTCCCGCCTCCTGTGTTGCGTCCGCGTCTCTGGTACCGGGCTCTACACCTCCCCCCGCCGGAGTTGTTGCCTGTCCCCAGGCAACTGCTGTAGGAAAGCGAGTCTTGACCACATTCCAGTCCTCCCACGTAGCCGATGTTGCCGGTAAATGACACCACTTGACACGTACCTGAGGAATAGCAGTGTTGCCCTTCTTCACGAGTCGCCTCTCTAACACTTGCTCAGGTTCCAGATTCACCGAGCTCAGGTCTTTAAGGCGGGCAATATCACTGAAAATTGGTGTGTAATTAGCTGTGAATGGTTTCAGCTGAGAAACATGAAAGACCAGATGCACTTGACTCCCTTCTGGCAGTTGAAGTTTATAAGCAGCTGCTGCAATTCTCTCCAGTACTGGAAATGGTCCAAAGAACTTGAAAGCTAGCTTGGGATATGGACGGCTCACGACAGATTGTTGGGTGTATGGTTGTAACTTCAGTAGAACCATTTCTCCCACTTGAAATTGTCTGTCTGAGCGATGACGATCCGCTAAGAGCTTCATTCTGTTCTGAGCTGCTGCTAGATGATCCTTGAGATTTGCCAGCTGAGCTTCCCTTTCCTGGAGCACTCCCACAGCTTCTGAGTGAGTTCCTTCAGTTACAGGCACTGTCACACCCGAGTTTGCTTCATAACCATATAAAGCCTTGAACGGTGAACAACCAATTGCTGAATGAAAAGAAGTGTTGTACCAAAGTTCTGCCAAAGATAACCAAGATTTCCATTTCTTCGGGCTATCATATATAGCACAGCGAAGATACATCTCCACACATTGGTTCACTCTCTCAGACTGCCCATCTGTCTGAGGGTGATAAGAGGAGCTTCTCAGCAGCTTTGTGTCAAACAAGGAGAACAACTCTGTCCAAAAAGTGCTGGTAAACACTCTATCACGATCAGAAACCATTGACTTGGGAATGCCATGTAGTTTCACCACATTATCCAATACTACTCGAGCTACAGACTGGGCAGTGAAAGGATGCTTGAGGGGTATAAAATGAGCATACTTTGTATATCTATCCACAATCACCAGTATAGCATTGAAACCCTCTGATGGTGGCAGACCCTCTATAAAATCCATGGTGATGTCCTGCCAAGCACCTTGAGGTATAGGCAAAGGCTGTAGCAAGCCAGCAGGGTGTATGTTCTCATGCTTGGCTTGTTGGCATATCTGACATTGCCTAATGTAATTCTCCACATCAGCTTTAATTCCCTTCCAATAAAACAGCTTCTTTATCCTTTGGTATGTAGCCTTGGTGCCAGAATGGCCACCCACAGCACTGGAATGTAGGGCAGCTATGATCTTGGTTTGCAGGGCTGAATTTTTAGCTATCCACACTTTATCATGATATTTGATTAACCCTTTGTCCAGAGTATACCAATTTTCATCAGGACTAGAGATAGTCAGTTGAGTCAGTAACTGCTGTGCTTGTAAGTCAGTAGTGTAGGAATTCAAAACTTCTTGCATCCATTTGGGTGTAACTTCAGAAACAGCTTGTATGGCCATCAGATGGCACACCCTAGATAAAGCATCAGCTGCCAGATTGTCTTTCCCTTTTCTGTAGACTACCTTAAACTGAAGTCCCATCAGTCTGGTCATAGCTTTTCTTTGCATCTCTGAGTGCAAATTCTGCTCAGTTAAGTAGGCTAAACTCTTGTGGTCAGTTCTGGTGATAAACTCTTGCCTTTGTAAATATGGTCTCCATTTCTCTACTGCCATGATAAGAGCCAAGAATTCCTTTTCACAGATGGATAGCTTCTGATGAATAGGCCCCAAGCCTTTACTCAAAAATGCTATAGGTCTATCTTGCTGCATCAGAACAGCTCATATGCCCATATCACAAGCATCTGTTTCCACAATGAACTGTGCATTGAAATCAGGAATTGCTAACACTGGAGTTGATGTCATGGCCTGTTTCAGATTCTCAAAAGCTCTTTGTGCATCAGGTGACCACTCAAATTGCTTCTTCTTCAACAGATTTGTGAGTGGTTTTGCCATTTGTCGGGGACAGTCATTAGGGGTCCCCTAACTAAGGGGATAATCACCCTTGTTAAACGAAAACTACTTATGGACTAATCTCCCAACCCAACAGTCACGGGACACCACGGGCCCACGGCCTGCTACGGCCCAGCAACGGCCTTCGTCGAGAAGGCCCGCTTGTCCGCCTCGCTCGAGGGCCTCGGTCCCTCGGAGTGAGTTTTCGCCTCGCTCGAGGGCTCCGGTCCCTCGAGCGAGTTTCCGCCTCGCTCGAGGGTCTCGGCCCCTCGAGCAGGTTTCCGCCTCGCTCGAGGGGCTCGCCCCCCTCGAGCGAGCAACCATTTCCGCCTCGCTCGAGGCCATCCCTTGACAAACGGCACCCCGCCCTTCTGCTCCACCTGATAACGACATTAAATGTCCGGCTCCACGCCGGGGCACCGAAGTCAAAAGCATATTTCCTCCCACGCCGCGCGGCTGACACGATCTGCACACCTGACACCGTCACTGTGCGGCCTAACCCGCCACTATGCAGCCATTCCTGCTCCTGTGCAGGCGCCGCGTGGCCCTATGCGGACAGGCCGGCGTCATTCCGTGATACTGTGCTACCTCTCCCGTCCTTCCCCTACGACGAGACCCTCGAATAGGCATGGGGGCACCCTCGAAAAGTGTACAGGCGACGAGCGGACGCACGCTCTGACTGGTGCCGCCGTACGAGCGGCGTGCACCGCGTCTCCTCCATCAACTCCGGTGCTGCGCATCCATCCCTGGTGCTGAGCGGCCATCCCCATCAATGTGCCGCCATCCCTGCTGCTGTGCGACTGGACGCGCAGCGCTGTGCGGACAGGCCGATGACATCCCGCAGCCCTGTGCCACCGACTCCTGTCCTTCCCCCGGCGGCTGGACCCTCGACCCAGCAAGAGAGACCCCTCGAAGTCAAGGCCGGACAAGCGACAGGAACCGCCATGCCGCCCGCAGAAGCCGGAGGTCACCACCAACTCGTGCCAGGAGCCAAGACGTGCGGGGACAAGGCCGCCGGCACCATACCTGTTAGTACAAGGCCACTGTGCCGGCTGCTGTGCAGCATTCCTGTAATTGCCCTCCCTTGGCCTATAAAAGGGAGAGGCAGATGCCCCAGAGGAGGGGGACGCTCATTCACGCACACTCACTCGCTCACAGCACCCCACTCCATTCCCGATATTGGCACCTGCCTCAATCATCTTGCTAGGACTTGGGGGAATTTCCTCCTCTCCCGCCTTGCTTGTAGCCCCCCTCTACAGGCACCTCCGGTGCAAGATAATACAGTGCGAAAGCACACTCTGCTAGACGTACGGCCGCGTGGCCGGAACCAGGATAATCCCCGTCTCCCATTAGCTTAGCACCGACCATCGAGAAGCCGATCCCAGTGCAAATTACTAGTTGGTGCCGGTGCTAATCCGGACACCGACACCATTATCCCATAGTGCTTTATAAATTTTCTATAGTACCCAGTTAGGCCCAAAAATCCTCTTAACTCAGTAACTGACTTGGGAACAGGCCAATTGAGCATAGCCTCAGTTTTTGTGGGATCAGTGGCCACACCTTGATCAGTAATGATATGACCCAAATAGTCTAACTGTTTCTTAGCAAATGAACATTTACTAAACTTCATAAACAAATTATGTTCTCTCAGTTTGTCTAGGACCATGGAAATGTGATGGATATGAGATGACAAGTCAGGACTGTATATAAGTATGTCATCCAGAAATACCAGGACAAATTTTCTGAGAAATGGCTCTAAGATAGTGTTCATTATGCATTGAAATGCCGCTGGTGCATTAGTGAGACCAAATGGCATTACCTTAAATTGATAGTGGCCGTGATGAGTCTTGAATGCGGTCTTGTATTCATCTTGTTTTTGCATACGGACTTGGTGGTAGCCAGAGCGCATATCCAGCTTAGAGAAGTATTGAGTTCCTGCCAATTCATCCAATATCTCATCAATTATTGGCATGGGAAAACGATTCTTCACTGTGATCTCATTTAGCTTCCTGTAGTCGACACAGAAACGCCAGCTGCCGTCCTTCTTTTGCACCAACAAGACAGGAGAAGCAATGGGGCTTGTACTAGGCACTATCAGGCTTGCTGCCAAAAGTTGCTTCACTTGTCTTTCTATTTCATCCTTGTGCAACGGTGAATATCTATAAGGTTTAGAGTTCACAGGTATTGCATTGGGCACTAGTGGAATTGAATGATCCAGAGTCTTTCTGGTGGCAGTGTCTTAGGGTCATCAAAGACATCCTTGTACTGATCTAAGACTGCCCTGAGCTCAGATGGTGTCTCATCCTCCTCTGTGTCAGACACAGCCTCCACAATGACAAAAGCACTGATATCATTACCAGCAACCCATTTAGCCAATTGTTCAGATTTAACCTCTGGGAGCTCTAACACTGGAGAGGCTACGGTCGCACCGCAGTTCCTCCACAGGCTGCAAAGCGCGACCATGGCGTACTGTTCATCGGTCGACACCAACGTGGCCGCATACGAGGACCTCCCGGACCATCACTTCATGTCCATCCGGAACCTCATCGCCACCTCGCCCGACGAATCCTACCGCGACACCGACAGCGAGGAGCGCGAGTATGGGCGCGGGAGGCCGGAGTGGGACTACTCCGGCTACGGGACCCCGACGCTCTCAGGCGGTTTCACGCCGCGGCAGACTACTGCCTCACCTGCTCTGATGACTCCAGCAAGGGGGATTACGATCCCACCCGCGAATGCTTCGTCGTCGTCGTCGGCGAGGGCGAAGACGCAGCAGGCGGAGCGGGTGACGCAGTGGTTCGCAACAACGTGGTGGTAGGCCCGCCCGCGGGGACTCCACCGCCATCCGACGCGACGCGCACCGCGCAGATGGCCCAGCTCTGAGAGTTGGAGGCGAAGCTGAACGCAGAGCGCGAGCAGCTGCAGCAGCTGAAGGCCACGCTCGAAAGAGACAGGGCCGACCCCTCGTCGCAGGGGGCGCGCGCTGCGGGACGCATAGCCCGTGAGCGCATCAACGCCGATGCTGACGTGGATGACCTACCAAATTTGGCAAGGGCCAGCCAGAAGCTCGTGGTTGTGGTGACTTTGATTCGGGCCATGCCCGAGCCATCGACGCTCGAGGGACGTAACCTGTGCCGCGAGGCGCAGGCCCTCATCGAGCAAGCTGCGGTGCAGCAAGCCGAAAGCTCCGCGTCCCGCATGCGTCATCAGTCTAGCGTAAAGGCTGGTGGAGGTGGCAGGGACCAGGAGGCATCGGTCCACACTCCGTACCGAGCACCTACCGTCCACGAAGGCAACCAGAGGACTCCTGCCAAGGACCAGATTCGGGATACACGCGGCGCGGCCGATGATGGCGACACCCGCAACATCCTGAACAAGAAGAAGAAAGACGCCGCGACGACCACCCTCGGCGTGGCGGCCGTTACGACAGCCAGGAGGACAAGAGCCCGTCGCTGGAGCCGCCGGGCACGCGCGTGTTCGGACGAGCGATCCGCACAGCTTCGATCCCCCCGCGCTTCTGCCAACCGACGACCGTGAACAAGTACTCGGGGGAGACGGACCCCCGGGTATGGCTCAACGACTACCGCCTGGCATGCGAGCTGGGCGGCACCACCGACGACGCCATGATCATCCGCAACTTGCCACTTCACCTGGTGGATTCTGCGCGGACGTGGCTCGAGCACCTGCCTGTGAACCAGATCCACGACTGGGACGACCTAGTCAGGACGTTCGTGGGCAACTTCCAGGGCATGTATGTGCGCCCTGGGAACTCTTGGGACCTCAGAGGCTGCTCCCAGAAGGTCGGTGAGTCCTTGAGGGACTTTATCCGCGGCTTCTCCAAGCGCTGCACTGAGCTCCCGAGCGTCAGTGAGTCCGAGGTCGTGCACACCTTCTTGGAGGGCACGACTTGTCGGGACCTCGTGCGCGAGTTGGGGTGGAACCCTCCCACCAGTGTCAACGAGCTGTTCGACATCGCCACCAGCTACGCTTCCGGAGAGGAGGCGGTGGGGGTGATCTTCGACGGCAAGAAGGGCAAGCGAGCAGAGGATGCACCCGCGGAGGGCAGCAAGCCCAAGGAGGCCTCAAAGAAGTAGAAGCAAGGTAAGAAGCGCAAGAAGAACCAGGGCAAGAAGCCCATGGAGCAGGGCGAGGGCTCCGAGGAAGTCAATGCGGTTGATGCCGCCAACAAGGGGGCTCGAGGCGGAGTGTTCGACGACATGCTGAAGAAGCCTTGCCTGTACCACAAGACCCCTGTCGCCCACACCCTCGAGCAGTGTGACATGCTCAGGAAGTACTACAATCGAGTCACCGCGAAGGAGGACAACACCAAGAAAGATGCGGGCGACGGGGGCAAGGACGGCTTCCCGGAGGTGGAGAACGTGTTCTTCATCTTCGGGGGGCCCACAGTCGATATGACGTCGCGGCAGCGCAGGCGTGAACGTAGAGAGGTCTACTCCGTTCACTCGGCTATGCCGTCGTACCTCGACTGGTCGGAGGAGACGATCTCCTTTGGCCGCGAAGACCACCCGGATCACATCCCCAATCCGGGACAGTACCTGCTTGTCGTCGATCCCATCATCGACAACACGCGGTTCTCCAAGGTGTTGATGGACGGAGGCAGCAACCTCAACATCATGTACTCCTCCACCTTGGAGCTCATGGGGATCGGTCTGGACAAGCTGCGGCCCAGCAAGTCGCCATTCCATGGCGTTGCGCCAGGCAAGAGAGTCCAGCCTCTCGGGCAGATCGACTTGTCTGTCTGCTTCGGCACACCAAGCAACTTTCGCAAGGAGGTCCTCACCTTCGAGGTGGTGGGGTTTCGGGGAGCGTACCACGCCATCCTTGGCCGGCCCTGCTACGCCAAGTTCGTGGCGGTCCCGAACTACACTTACCTGAAGCTCAAGATGCCGGGGCCCAAATGTGTCATCACGGTGGGCCCATCGTTCGAGCACGCGTTCGAGTACGACGTCGAGTGCGTTAAGCGCGTCGAGGCGCTTGTGCATGATGAGGCCCTCGTGGCGGACCTAGAGAAGCTGGCCAACGAGGCCCTCGACTCCACCAACAAGCACGCCGGCAGCTTCGAGGCCGCAGAGCACACCAAGGCTATACCCTCGATCCCAGTGCCCCCGAGGGCAAGGTATTGAGGGTCAGCTCCACTCTCGACCCGAAATAGGAAGTGGTGCTCGTCGACTTTCTCCGCGCCAACGCTGACATCTTTGCGTGGAGTCCCGCGAACATGCCGAGCATTCCGAGGGAGGTCGCCGAGCACTCACTTGATATCCTGCCCAACTCCAAGCCGGTGTCTCAGCGTCTGCGATGATTTGACGAGGAGAAGCGCTGGGCGATCGGAGAGGAGCTGCACAAGCTCTTGGAGGCCGGATTCATCAAGGAGGTATTCCATCCCGTATGGCTAGCTAATCCCGTACTAGTTAAGAAAAAGAATGGGAAGTGGCGGATGTGCATAGATTACACCGGCTTAAATAAAGCATGTCCCAAAGTTCCTTTTCCTTTGCCACAGATTGATCAGATAGTTGATTCCACTGCGGGGTGTGAATTACTATGCTTCCTTGATGCGTATTCCAGTTACCACCAAATAAAGATGAAAGAGTCCGACCAGCTCGCAACCTCTTTTATCACGCCGTTCGGTATGTTTTGCTACGTGACAATGCCATTTGGTCTCCGAAACGCCGGGGTGACATACCAGCGATGTATGCTCCACGTCTTTGGGGATCACATCGGGCGAACCGTTGAGGCATATGTCGACGACATCGTAGTAAAATCCCGGAAGGCGGACGACCTGGTGAACGATTTGCGCATTGCGTTTGATTGCCTCCGGGCAAACGGGGTTAAGTTAAATCCCGAAAAATGCGTCTTCGGGGTGCCGCGTAGCATGCTCTTGGGTTTCATTGTCTCCCAGCGAGGCATAGAGCCCAATCCGGAGAAGGTGTCAGCCCTCGAGCGGATGGGGCCCATACGCGATCTGAAGGGAGTACAGAGGGTCCTAGGCTACCTCGCGGCCCTGAGTCGCTTTATCTCACGTCTCGGTGACCCCTGTACCGACTTCTGTGAAAAACCGAGCGTTTCTCCTGGACCGACGAGGCCCAGGAGGCCCTCGATAAGCTGAAGGCAACGCTCGCCCACGCTCCGGTATTGATGCCGCCCCAGGAAGGCGAACCCCTTTACCTCTACGTCGCCGCCACGACCCAAGTGGTCAGCGCAGTCATCGTTGTGGAGGGAACGGAGGAAGGTCACGCCCTGCCAGTCCAGAGGCCTATCTACTACATCAGCGAAGTGTTGTCGGAAACCAAGACGCGATACCCCCAGATCCAGAAGCTACTCTATGCGGTGGTGCTCGCGCGACGTAAGCTGCGGCACTACTTCGAGGCCCATCCTGTCACCGTGGTATCTTCTTTCCCTTTGGGGGAGATTGTCCACAATCAGGATGTCTTAGGTAGGATAGCTAAATGGTCCGTGGAGCTCATGGGTGAAGCCCTCACCTACGCACCACGAAAGGCGATAAAATCGTAGATCTTGGCAGATTTCGTAGCTGAGTGGACTGACATCAAGCTACCCACTCCTCAGATCCAGGCTGAGTGCTGGAGCATGTACTTTGATGGTTCAGTGATGAAAACGGGTGCAGGCACGGGCCTGCTCTTCGTTTCGCCCTTTGGAGAGCACATGCGGTATCTGGTATGCTTGCACTTCCCCGCGTCGAACAACATGGCAGAGTACGAGGCCCTCCTCAGCGGCCTGTGCATCGCCATCGAGCTCGGTATCAAGCGCCTTGACATACGGGGAGACTCTCAGTTGGTCATTGATCAGGTGATAAGGGACGCGAGCTGCCACGACGAGAAGATGGAGGCATATTGCGCTGCGGTGCGTAAGCTCGAGGACAAGTTCTTTAGCTTCGAGCTCAATCACATCGCGCGCAATTACAACGAGGAAGCAGACGAGCTGGCCAAGATCGCTTCGGGGCAGATCACTGTTCCCCCGAACGTTTTCGCTCATGACCTCACAAAGCCCTCCGTCGACCTCGACAAACCCGCTAAAGCCTCTGGTAAGGCCTCGAGGGCTGGCCCCTAGAAGGCCATGGGCACCAAGGCCTCAGACCTCGAAGAGTCCCAGGCGGACGAAGCTGAAGCGGTGGAGATCGACGAGCTCCCGCACCCTCCGCGGGACTGGCGCGACGAGTATCTTACCTGGTTAGACCGGGGGGAGCTGCCCCCGGATCGAACCGAGGCAAGAAGTATCGCCAGGAAGGCCAAGTCCTTCGCCGTCATTGATGGCGAGCTGTACAAGCGCAGCGCCTCGGGGATCATGCAGCGCTGCATCTCCATCCCTGAGGGCCGGGAGTTGATTCAAGACGTCCACGCGGGCGAGTGCGGCCACCACGCCTCTCCGCGCACCCTCGTAGGCAAGGTGTTCCGTCAGCGCTTCTACTGGCCGACGGCGGTCGCTGATGCCAACGAGGTCGTACGCACCTGCGAAGGGTGCCAATACTACGCGCGCAAGACCCATCTCCCGGCTCACACGCTGCAAACCATCCCCATCATGTGGCCCTTTGCCGTGTGGGGACTGGACATGGTCGGGCCCTTGCGGAAGGCGCTCGGGGGCTTCACCCACATATTGGTGGCCATTGACAAGTTCTCGAAGTGGATTGAGATCCGCCCCATCAGCAGCCTCAGGTCTGAGCAGGCCGTGCTGTTCTTTACGGACATCGTCCACCGGTTTGAGGTACCCAACTCCATCATAACAGACAACGGCACTCAGTTCACCGGCAAGAAGTTCCTAGAATTCTGCGACAGCTACCACATCCGCGTGGATTGGTTGGCCGTGGCACACCCACAGACTAATGGCCAAGTAGAGGCATAGAGCGTGCCAATGGCATGATTTTGCAAGGCCTAAAGCCAAGGATCTTCAACAAGTTCAATCAGTTTGGCCGAAAATGGATCCAAGAGCTACCGTCGGTCGTTTGGAGCCTCAGGAACACCTCGAGCAGAGCCACGGGTCTCACCCCATTCTTCCTGGTCTATGGCGCCGAGGCCGTCCTCCCCACGGATTTGGACTACGGGTCCCCGAGGGTCAAAGCCTACCAGGAAGAGTAGAACCAGCAAGATCGCGAAGACGCGCTAGATTGCATCGATGAGGGTCGCGATGTGGCGGTCCTACACTCCCAAAAGTACCAACAATCTCTGCAGCGTTACCAAGCGCACAAGGTCCGGCCTCGAGACTTCAACGAGGGAGACTTGGTGCTCAGACTTCGACAGAAGAACGAGGGCCGTCACAAGCTAACACCGTCGTGGGAAGGGCCATACATCATCGCCAAGGTCCTCAAGCCCGGCACGTACAAGCTCGCGAACGAGAAGGGCGAGATCTTCACCAACACTTGGAACATCCAACAGCTACGTTGCTTCTATCCTTAAAAAGTTCCAAGTCATTTTGTACATATCTGGCGCCCAAGCCAGTTGTATATACACTAAGGTTGTGAATAAAGACAAGGGAGACTCGGCTTTCCTCCGAAAACCAAGCCCCCCTCGGGGGCTACTACGGGGGGCACCCCCCTGAACGGTCCCATTTTTTCGCAAAATGCCTTTTTCTTTCAAAAAATGCTAAGTAAGGTCAGGCCTCGAACACTTAGAGAAACGGAAGCAGGGCGCGGGTAACTAAGGTTAGAGTCGGACGAGCCCGGGATCGCCTACACCTCCAGCTGGACACGACCTCCCCCTCTCACCACTTTATCCTCAAGTCACTCGCGAGAGCGATCGACCCCGGCCAAAGTCTCTCTGAGCTATGAGGATGGCACGAGCAGCATACAAAAACAAGTCGCACATAAGTTTACATACTTAAAGGACGATTTGTTCATTTACAAGAGCCACCTGGCTCGAATCTCAGTTATGACCCAAAGGCATCTACGCCCAGCTACTTTCAGGGCTCAAGGGGGCTCGCGGCGGCAGCATCCGGGAAGAGGTCTTCCTCGAACATGTCGGTGAGGTCGGCGGTGGCATCGGCGGCGGCAGCATCGGCTTGATCCATGGCGGCATTCACCCCATCGTCGTCAAGGTTGTCCGCGATGACGTACCTGGTGGCCAATGCTGTGTGATCGACGATATAGTGCGTCAACACCATGCCGAGGGTCTTCTAGACGTCGAGACGGAGAGCGCCCTTCACGCGCTCGACGTCACGGCCGCTCAGAGCCCTGAGGCGGCTTGCCAGCGAGCTCCCCGACGAGCCGACAACCCCCTCGATGTCGCGGCAAGCTTCGAGGGCTGCCCGCTCTAGGGCCTCGAATTCCTGCTGAGAAGAGGTGTAGGCTGCTTGTAGTGCCTCCGCCTGCGTCACAGACTCCCCCAGAGCTTTCCGCAGCCCTGGGACAAGGAAAGGTGCGTCAAGAGCGGATCTTGGCAAGCCCAAAACAACTAAGGACTCGGGGGCTACGACTTACCCTCGGTCTGCTTCTTCGCCGTCTCGAGCTCTGCACGCACGGCCCTGGCCTCTTGCTGCAGCTGCAGGATCAAGGCGTCCTTCTCCCCAACGGCGGCCTGCAGGGTCTCGACGGTGACGCCCTCTTGGACTAGAGCACCGGTGAGCAGCTCGGCCGCCACCTACCAGAGCTGGACCTGGGTGTTCGCCGCCGCCACCTCCGTGTTCCGCTGCTAGAGCGTAGTCCTGGCCTCCTCAAGAGCTGCGCGCTCTTACTGAAGCTGGGACTGCGCCTCTTCACGCGTCGTGCGCTCGCGCTGGAGCGCAGACCTGGCATCTTCATGCGCAGCGCGCTCTTGTTGAAGCAGGGTCTGCGCCTCCTCGCGTGCCGCACGCTCCTGTCGGAGCTGACCCTCGACCCTGGTAAGCGCCTCGCTCTTCTCCTGCAGAGCAGCGCCCAGCTTCTCGACCTCCTGGGTCTTCAGCTCGGCCTGGGTCTGCCAAGACCTTGCTCCCTCGAGGGTTGCGTGATCCTGCTGGAGTTGGGCCTGCGCCTCAGTGAGGTCCGTCTGCTTCTGCGCCAGTGAAGACTGGACCTTAGCGTGTGCCGCGCGCGCCTTCCGCAGCTCCTCGTTCGCCACCGTCAGCGCCTCCTCCTTCCTCTAGAGCGCGACCTTCAACCCCTCGGCCTCCTTGGCCCTCTGTGCCGCAACAGCCCGCTGCGAGTCACATTCCTCCTCCGCGTGGAGGAGGTTGTACTCGAGCCAGCCGTTGTCCGTCCGCAGAGCCTCCACCATCACGTTCAGGGCGTCGTACTGCGTCCGGTACCAGTCGAGGTCAGAGCTCAGCTCGGCAATGTGGGTGAACCTCTCACCTGCCTGCCTCTGCAGCTCCTGCGAATAGGGAAGGGGAGAAAGAAGAAAGAAAGTCAAACGAAAGGGACGTAAACAAAAAAAAGAGAACCGAGCAGCCCTCGAACAAGCGCACTTACCCGAAAGACATGGAGCGACCTGCCCCCGTGGAGCTGGAGCGCATCGGCGAGAGGAGTCTGTAGGGAAGCGCAAAGGCCACCAAACTCCCGCCATAGCTCCCTCTCCGACCTCGCCTCTTCCACAAGGCTCGGTGGAACCCCGGGAAGCTGGAGCCTCTGCTCCCACTGCAGCGCACCAGCGCTGGACGTTGGGGCCAAGGCGCCGGACGTCAACACCCCGGCACCGGACGCCGGCACCACGCAACCATCGGGCCGCACTACCAGTACTTCGGGCGTGGGCCCGGGGGCTGGCGCGGTCGCCACCATCACCTGACCCCCATCAGGGGTCGAATCACCATCGGCAGGAGCCCTGGCCTCGCCACGACTCTCTGTTCCCCGGCTCGCGGCGCGGGCCTGCTCCCGCCCCCACTGAGTCCCTCGGACCACAGTCGTGCGAAGGACCTCCACCGCCGCCTCCTCTCGTCGCTGCGGCCTCGTCGCCGCAACCCCCGACCCTGACGCCTCGCTCGGCACGGTAGCCGCCGTCGCCCGCGGCCTCCTTGTCGAACGAGGACCCATCTTGCGTGGCGCATCCTGCGCCCCCACCTTGAGCGCCTTCACGGGCGCGAGACCGGGGGCGGCGGCCGCCATGCTAATGAAAGCAGAGGGGAAAGATCAGCAAACCAATCTGTGATATCAAGAACACGGAGAGCTGGATACAACTCACCGTATGCCGGAGATACGCCGATTGCGCTTCCTTGAGAGATCTGGGGGCGCCACCCCCGACCCGGCTGGCACCCCCGACGACACCCCCTCATCGAGGGGCACCGTATCCACCTCAGGGGCGGGCTCCGCAAGGACCTCCTCGTCCCTCGGCGATGGGGGCGACGAGCTATCCCATCTATCGGAGATGGTCCGCTCCCCATCGCTGTCCTCCTTGTACGAAGACGAGTTTACCGACTCCGGCGGGGGGAGAGACCCTGCTGCTCCCGCACCAGGTACTCCTCATTGTACTTGTCGAGGCGCTCCTACCTCCTCGTCTTCTTCGCCTTCGCCCGGTCCACCAAGCCCTTCTGCCTCTGCTGCCTGGAGCGGTTGGCAGCATGCGACCTGGGCGTCGGCGGATCTGAGGTGGGGACGTTGACGTGCACCCCTTGTCACCGGCAGTTACCATTAGATCGAGCACGGGGTTGAAACGGGCGAATCGGGGAATCTAGTCTCACCAGATTGCCATCCGGGAGCATCGCGAACGACCACAGGTCATCGTCGCTGTGCGGCACCGTCTTGAGGTTCACCGCGTGCCTCGCCCTTGCGGCCGCGTACGCTGGGGCGATCGGCTCCTCTAGCAGCTGCGAGCACGCCAGGGCCACGGGTTCGGCGTCGTTCCCCATCTCGAAGATGGGGAGCTCCCTCTCCATGAGAGGGATCACCCACAGGAGGTGAAAGTTCGCATTGACAGCCGCCACGGTCAGCCCGGCGTCCGCTAACTGGCGCAGGGCATCGGTGAGGGGCTCAAGCTTCTTCTGCTTCGACGCGGGCGACACCCCGTGCGCCCACGAAATCGGCCTCTCCATCAACACCTTCCCGGTGTACGGCGGGAGCCCGTCGCCGTCGTTGCGCAGATAGAACCACCCCTTCTCCCAGTCGGAGTTGTTCATCGTCATTGAGCAGAGCAGGTACAGCTCCTTCTGGGAGTCGCGCGCCGAGAACGTGAAACCGCCGACGCGGACGGCCCGGCGCGTCCTCCTCTCCCCCGTGGCGAGCGTGTGGAGCTCGCCGCGGAAGAGATGGATCCACAGCTCCCAGTGCGCCGGGATTCCTAGGAATCCCTCGCAGACGGCGACGAAGGAAGCCGCCTGCGAGATGGCGTTGGGGGTGAAGTTGTGAAGCTCCACCCCGTAGTGGTAGCACAACCCCCGCATGAACTTGCTTGCGGGGGCGTTGAATCCGCGCTTGTGCAGCCGCATGAAGCTCACGATATAGCCCGGCGGTGGAGACGGCTCCCGGTGCGACGCCGGCAGGATGATCCACGCCGGGTTCGCCTCATCGCCGACCGGTGCCAGCTGACCGCCGGCAACCAGCCCCTCCATGGATTGCCGGTCCACCGACGACTGGGGCCACGGGTGAGCCTCCAACACTCTAATCGCAGACATGGTGGGAGCAGGGGGGATGCTAGGGGATGAAGCGGAGCAGGGTGCGCAAGTAGATCCGGAGCAGCGGAGCACGCAGCGATGGAGAAGGCGAAGAGGAAGGGGCGCTTGCGAATGACTAAGGTAAGGAGCTCCTCCTCGCGTCCCCTGCTTTTATAGAGTAGGAAGGGGCGGAGCGCCCGGGGGCGCGGCGGACGGTGGAAGTTAATGCGGTGGGTGCCGCCCGTCACTGACGGCAGGGCCCCACCACCCCGAAGCCGCCACACGCGCGCGCGTGTGCCATAATTACCGCACGGTAATCCAAGGGTCGCCATGCCCCGTCTTTTCGCTGTCACACGTCGCCCACGTCGCTTCACCTAAAAAGGCGCGCCCACCTCGCCTGCCCTACGCCACGCCAGCCACGACCGGGAGGGCGCAGCAGCCAACCACCCTGCGGCTGAATTTCAAAATACCAGGGGATTCCTTCTTATATAAGGAAAGCCCGAGGTGCCCTCGAACCGGGGATTCGAGGCCCGATCCCTCAAAGGGATACGACGGGCGCCCCGATCCGAGGCGGTCAAGGCCACAGGGCCACGATCTGTCGAACGTGCCCTCGAGAACGGACTTGAGGGAGGCCAGGGCTTAGGCTCACGTGTCACTACTAATCAGCGGCTCGAGGCCCGGCCTGCTGGGGGTACGACGGGCACCGCAGATGCCCCTGACATGGGGAAGTACTAATCAGTGGTTCGAAGCTTAGCTCAATGGCGATTTGACATGCGCCACAGATCTACCAAGACGGGAGCGCCTGACACCCCCGCGAACGCCCTACTGATTAGAGGTACGGGGCCTGACCCTCGACGGGTTCGAACAGGCGCCTCAGATCGACAGAGTCAGAAACGATCGGGGCGCGCGCAATCGAGTATGTTCCCGAACGTGAAGTTCGGGGGCGCCCCACATATCGTGTTCGAGGCCAAGACAAAGGCAGCCAATCGAGGGATCCCATCGAGGGAGTGCTTCCGTGCCCTCAGCCCCTATCAAACGGGACCGAGCCCTGCTTGGCAAACCATTGCGAGCGCTTACATGGACGTGTCTCCGGACCACGAGCCGACCCCTATCAAACAGGGCACGAACGCCCACTTGAACTATCTGCTAACAGCTCACCGAGGCAACCGTCGCTCGCCGCCCGCTCGAGGGTAGCACGGATTGCCTCACCCCTCTACCCTGCGGAAGGGCAACAAGGGTCGTAATAACAAAGCCGAGAGTTTTTACCCGATCGCCCCTGATTGGGCCAGGGCTCGGGGGCTCCTCGCACCACGACCACCCCAACGATCACCACATCAACCTGCTAAGGGTTAAGCCCCACGAAAGTGGTCAGCCTGCCCGAAAACGTCTTGGGTCAGCACGATGCCTCCCCACCTGCGTAGATTGCCGATGCCGGCTGAAATATCGCGGAGGCCGCCTGAAACAAACGCAAGGCGAGCCACGTCACCCGACGTATTTAACCCCTGCATGAGTGCACACACTCCTGCAGGGCTTCGGGGGCTTACACACGCGGGTGCGCTAGCGCGCCCCCACAGGAAAATGTGCACGATCGAAGGGGAAGAGACTCGCACACGGCACCCGAGGTCGATATCCTTTGCCGGAATAGTTGCCTTTCCCGCAAAGGCTCGGGGGCTACTGTCGGGGACAATCATTAGGGGTCCCCTAACTAAGGGGATAATCACCCTTGTTAAACGAAAACTACTTATGGACTAATCTCCCAACCCAACAGTCACGGGACACCACGGGCCCTTGGCCTGCTACGGCCCAGCAACGGCCTTCGTCGAGAAGGCCCGCTTGTCCGCCTCGCTCGAGGGCCTCGGTCCCTCGGAGCGAGTTTCCGCCTCGCTCGAGGGTCCCGGCCCCTCGAGCGGATTTCCGCCTCGCTCGAGGGCTCCGGTATGTAGCCTTGGTGCCAAAATGGCCACCCACAGCACCGGAATGTAGGGCAACTATGATCTTGGTTTGCAGGGCTGAATTTTTAGCTATCCACACTTTATCATGATATTTGATTAACCATTTGTCCAGAGTATACCCATTTTCATTAGGACTAGAGATAGTCAGTAACTGTTGTGCTTGTAAGTCAGTAGTGTAGTAATTCAAAACTTCTTGCATCCATTTGGGTGTAACTTCAGAAACAGCTTGTATGGCCATCAGATGGCACACCCTAGATAAAGCATCAGCTGCCAGGTTGTCTTTCTCTTTTCTGTAGACCACCTTAAACTGAAGTCCCATCAGTCTGGTCATAGCTTTTCTTTGCATCTCTGAGTGCAAATTCTGCCCAGTTAAGTAGGCTAAACTCTTGTGGTCAGTTCTGATGATAATCTCTACTGCCATGATAAGAGCCAAGAATTCCTTTTCATAGATGGATAGGTTCTGATGAATAGGCCCCAAGCCTTTACTCAAAAATGCTATAGGTCTATCTTGCTGCATCAGAACAGCTCCTATGCCCATATCACAAGCATCTATTTCCACAATGAACTGTGCATTGAAATCAGGAATTGCTAACACTGGAGCTGATGTCATGGCCTGTTTCAGATTCTCAAAAGCTCTTTGTGCATCAGGTGACCACTCAAATTACTTCTTCTTCAACAGATTTGTGAGTGGTTTTGCCATTTGTCGGGGACAGTCATTAGGGATCCCCTAACTAAGGGGATAATCACCCTTGTTAAACAAAAACTACTTATGGGCTAATCTCCCAACCTAACAGTCACGGGACACCACGGGCCCACTGTCGTACGGACATCCCTGGGCCCACTACTCAGGTGGGTACTGGGACCGACTACTCCGTGCGCCCCTGGGACTACCCGACTTGGGCTGCACGGCACCTGCTGGCGTGAAGCGCAAGGCTTACAGAGGATTAGTACTCGGTTAGGAGGCTGGACATGTCCGGATCCATGTAGAGTACTCCTAGCCGTACACGACTAGTACTCCTCTGGCAAACCGACTTGTAACCCTGCCTCCCGAACTATATAAGGCGAGGCAGGGACCCCTATCTCATGATCCGCATCATCTTGTAAACACACCCAATCAATCCAGAGCTACGCAGCATACAGGACGTAGGGTATTACGCACCTCGTGGCCCGAACCTGTCTAAATTGTGTGCCACGTGTCTCTCCTTCGAGTTCCCGATCTCGGCGAGGCCACAAACGTCTACCTCGGGTACTCCCCTTGGTAGGTTGCCGGTCTAAAACACCGACAGCTGGCGCGCCAGGTAGGGGCTCTCGCCGAAGATCACATGGCGAACTCGACGGCTTCAATCGTCATCAAGCCAACCGCCGCTTTCAACCGCGGCGACACCTTCGTCTTCGGCTCCTGGGTCTGCACCGCTGACGGCGCTGGATCGTTCCAGCGCTACCTCACCATGACCCCGGACCCGGAGACCGGACTCGTGACGCTTCCCGAAGCCATCACGGGTCCACTCATCGAAAAATTCGGTGAATTTTTGCTCTGCAACCAAGTCACCGACTTCGAAATTGGATCCGACTCCAACTCGAACTCGACGTCGCCATGGATCAAATCATGCGAGACGGCTCCTGAGCCATCGTGTGAAACGGTCCTTCTCCACGAGCACTTCTCGTACGGCCTCTGCAACTCTAGCAGGGCCCACGCGGAAGCCCTCGCTGCACGTCGGGCCGGCAAGGAGATTGTCTCCGTGTACTCCTCGGACTCCAACGCCGTACCCGTCTACAACTCGGACTCTTCCTACGAGTTCAATTTCGGCTCGGACCCAATCGAGTCCGAGTCCGAGCTCAACGCAACCAAGGAGACATTGTCAGGTCCTGCCGTTGGCTTGGTCGTTACATCTACTCCCGCCGGCAGATTCGTCTACTGGCCCGACTGCAAGCCCGCAGACCTGACTGATGACAACTCGTGCTGCGTCGCCTACCTCGAGACACTCCCCTTCCAAGGGGATCCCGCTGGCTCCAAACGAAGACGAGAACACCCCCACTGAGGTACAGACTACCGACTCCGGCCTCTGCACTCCTGACCGTGAAGTCTTCATGGCGGCCGGGGAAACTGGAACCTCAGGAAGACGGCCCGATCGCTACCTCGATGACATCTCAGCTGACGAGGAATCAGCCAATGCACCCCCAGACGAGACTACTGAGGCCAAGAATGCTCGGCGCGAGCGCAACAGAAGACGAGCTGATCGGCGCAGGCGGCTCCGAGAAGCTTTTCCCATCCGGAACCTCACCGAGGCTCTGGATGAAGTCGAAAACCGGGTGTATACCACCCCTGAGCAATGCCTCATGTCTATCACTACGATAGCACGAACAGCTCAGGGGCATCATGCAGGCGAACTCATCACCAAGCTTGTTGAAGACGCCTACTTCATGCGGGTCGACAACAGGGTCACCCTAGTTCCCCCCGCTGGAAACCACGAAGCCACTAGTCGCAGCCCAGCAGACGACGTACGCAACCGCGTTCGTGGCGAACACCAGCCAAATCCTAACCACTCTAGAGCCTCGGCGGGAGGACCCTCACATGGCGGCAACAGCCAGGCGGGCGCCGGCGGTAGTCGCGGCGGCGGTGGTGGCGGCAACAGCGGCGGAAGTTCGTCCCATGGCACTGGCAGAAGAGCTGGTGGCGGCGGCGATCGCGGAGGCTGAGGCCACGCGAATAGCCACGCCACCGGCAACACACGCGGCGGCTATGATGCTCATCACAGGATCGACGAGATCCGCCGCAAGAAGGCTACTGAAGCAAGCGACAGCGACGGCTTCCCCGCCTACTCTGCACGACTTTGCAACCTGCTCCTTCCTGAGAAATTCAAACCTCTCGGGATCACCAAGTACGACGCGAAGCAAGACCCAGTTCAGTGGCTCAGGTGCTATGCCCTGGCCATCGAAAACACTGGTGGAAACAACGACGCAAAGTGCCTCTTCTTTCCCTTCTGCCTGGATCAAGCCCCACTCACATGGCTCGAGTCACTCGCAAAGAACTCGATCGACGAGTGGGACCAGCTGAAGGCTCAGTTCACCAGCAACTTTGCGGGCGCCATGGGGCGCTCGGGTACCCGCATGGACTTGGCGATGGTCAAGCAGGAACAAGGCGAGACGCTCCGCCAGTACATGCGTCGCTTCTTCGACAAGCGCGCGACCGTAGTCGAGGTCACCGACAAAGAAGTCATTGACCTCTTCCAAGACGGGCTCTATCACCGTCGCACCTTCGAAGACTTCAGTCGCCGCCGCCCGAGTTCCATCACCAAGCTCAAGGACATGATCACATCATGGGCCGACGCAGAGGACAAGGCGAACGCCAAGTACGACTCCATTCGCGGCAAGAGCAAAAACAACACGGGCGGCAATAACAACAACAAGGATCAAGGGGGTCACAACAACAACAACTACTCGGGTCCTAACCGCAAGCGCAAGCCAGACAACACAGTCGCGGCTATACAGCGCCCTGCGAAGGACAACTCCAAAAAGACCTCCGGCGGCTTCAGAGACTTGCTCAAAGAGAAGTGCCCTTGGCATCTGGATGGCAATCATACAACCGATCAGTGCTACCAACTCCGGCGCGCACTCAAGGATACTCCCGAGCCACGGCCTCCTCACGACAAGAAGGGCAAAAAGAAAGTCGACGAAGACAACGGTGACTTCCAAGAACCCGACAAGACGGTGAATGTCCTCTTCGGCGGACTACCCACCAGACAATTTCAAAAGCTCACTCGACGAGAAGTCTTAAGCATTGAACCAGCGGTACCGACACCTCTAAGGTGGTCAGAGGTACCAATCACCTTCTCCCACGCGGATCAATGGACAAGCTTCTCTCAGCCAGGACGTTTCCCACTCGTCCTGAAACCAGTAGTCGCGAGCTCCAAACTCAACAAGGTACTCATCGACGGCGGGAGCGGACTCAATGTCCTCTTCACCAAGACCATGAAGAAGATGAAGCTCGACATCACCGACATGCTCACCAAGAGCGCGTCACCCTTCTACGGCATCGTTCCCGGTAATGCGGCTATACCACTGGGCTCAGTGGTCCTGCCAGTTACCTTCGGAGACTCAAGGGAGAACTACCGCACCGAGTACATTAAGTTCGAGGTTGCGGACTTCGAGACCTCCTACCATGCCATCCTCGGCAGACCAGCCATCGCCAAGTTCATGGCGGTGCCTCACTACACCTACTTGGTACTCGAAATGCCAAGTCCTGCCGGAGTACTCACACTGCAAGGGGACTTGAAGATTTCTTTCGACTGCGACACCGAAGCCGCGGAGCTCGCAGCGACAAATCAAGTACCCAACGCAATGATAGATATCCTTGCTACGTCTAAGAAGCTCGCCCCAACAGAACTCGAGATACCTGAGAAGACCGACATCGCAAACAAGCCTCAGCCAACAGAGGAAGTACAGGTGAAGGCCATCGACCTCGGGACGGGCGACAGCAGCAAGACTACCATGATCGGGGCAGGCCTCGACCCGAAATAGGAAGACGCGCTCGTCAGCTTCCTTCGGGCTAACCGAGACATCTTCGCGTGGAAGCCAGCGGACATGCCAGGTGTGCCCAGGAGGCTGATCGAGCACTCACTCAACGTCGACCCTAAAGCTACCCCCAAGCGACAGCACCTCCGCCGTTTTGCCGACGACCGACGGGATGCCATCAAGAAGGAACTCGCCAAACTACTCGCGGCTGGCTTCATTTGAGAAGTCTTCCATCCTGAGTGGCTCGCCAACCCCGTCCTCGTCCGCAAGAAGAACACAAACGAGTGGAGGATGTGCGTCAACTACACCGACCTCAACAAGCATTGCCCCAAGGACCCTTTCGGGTTGCCACGGATTGACCAAGTCATCGACTCCACGGCGGGCTGCGACCTGCTCTGCTTCCTCGATTGCTACTCCGGCTACCACCAGATCGCCATCAAGGAAGAAGACCAGGAGAAGACCGCGTTCATCACCCCGTTCGGCGCCTACTGCTACACGACAATGTCGTTCGGGTTGAAGAACGCCGGTGCTACGTACCAGCGAGCTATCCAGGCCTGCTTCAAGAAGCAGCTCAACAAGAACGTCGAAGCCTATGTGGATGACGTGGTCGTCAAGACCAGAAACTCCGACACGCTCATCGCCGATCTTGAAGAGACTTTCGCATCCTTGCGAGAGTACCAATGGAAGCTCAATCCCAACAAGTGCGTCTTCGGCGTACCATCTGGGAAACTACTCGGCTTCATCATCAGCCATCGCAGCATCAAAGCCAATCCCGAGAAGATCTCCGCCATCACCAACATGAAAGCTCCAACATGCATCAAGGATGTCCAGAAGCTGACCGGGTGCATGGCGGCCTTGAACAGATTCATCTCGAAGCTCGGAGAACGGGGACTACCCTTCTTCAAACTACTCAAGCACCAAGAGAAGTTCGTGTGGACCGCGGAGGCTGATCAAGCTCTGACGCAGCTCAAAGGCTTCCTGTCCAAGCCACCGGTCCTCACAGCTCCTCGCAAAAAGGAGCAGCTGCTGCTCTACCTCGCTACGACTACTCACGTGGTCAGTACTGCCATCGTTGTCGAGCGGCAGGAAGAAGGCCACGCCTACCCAGTCCAGCGACCAGTCTACTTCGTTAGCGAGGTTCTGTCAGAGTCCAAGGCACGGTACCAGCCGGTCCAGAAGCTACTCTACGCAGTACTCATCACCTCGCGGAAGCTACGACACTACTTCCAGGAGTACTCGATCGTCGTCATCACTGACTACCCGCTCGGTGACATACTTCGCAACCAAGATGCTACTGGAAGAATCTCTAAATGGGCGGTCGAACTTGGCACCCTCAACATCGACTTCAGGCCACGCACAGCCATCAAGTCCCAGGCACTAGTCGACTTCATGGCAGAGTGGCGGGAGAATCAGCTACCAACTCCTACAGAGCGACCAGAGCACTGGGTGATGTACTTTGACGGCTCACTCAAGCTCGAAGGCGCGGGTGCAGGAGTGCTCTTGATTTCTCCAAAGGGCAAACAACTCAAGTACGTCCTGCAGATTTTCTGGAAGGTCTCAAACAACGAAGCCGAGTACGAAGCCTTGCTGCATGGGCTCCGCCACGCAATCTCTCTGGGCATCAAGCGACTACTAGTCTACGGCGACTCCGCAGTGGTCATCAACCAAGTCAACAAGTCTTGGGATCGCAACAAGGAGAACATGGACGCCTTCTGTCTTGAAGTCCGCAAGCTCGAGAACAAATTCTATGGTCTCGAGTTCCACCCCGTCGTCCGCGACAAGAACGTTGCAGCGGACGTCCTGTCGAAGCTTGGTTCTACTCGCGCACAAGTACCCGTCGGAGTCTTCGTCCACGAGCTTCACGCGCCATCCATCCCGGAGCCGGTGCCAACGACCACTGACCTTGTGCCATCACAGCCCGGTCAGGAGGTCATGATGATCGACGTGGACCGGAGACAACCCTTCATTGACTACATCCACGAGCAGAAGGTCCCCTTCGACAAGAACATGGCCGAACAACTCGCCCGCTGAGCCAAGACCTACGTACTCGTCGGAGACAAGCTCTACAGGCGGGGTGCCACTTTTGGAGTACTCATGAAGTGCATACCTCGGGATGAAGGCAAGGACATCTTGGAGGAGATCTACAAAGGCGTCTGCGGCAACCACGCGTCTTCTCGCACGCTGGTGAGCAAGGCTTTCCGACGAGCTTTCTACTGGCCCACAGCTCTAGCCAACGCTGAAGAACTCGTCCGAAAGTGCCAAGGATGTCAATTCTTCGCCAAGCAGCAACACGTCCCGGCCTACAAGCTAGTCACCATACCACCGACCTGGCCCTTTGCCTGCTGGGGGCTCGACATGATTGGGCCTCTACCAACTGCGCCAGGAGGATTCAACAGAGTCTTGGTGGCTATCGACAAGTTCACCAAATGGATCGAAGTCAAGCCGGTTACCAGCCCAAAGGCCGACAGAGTACTCGACTTTTTGGATGAACTCGTGCATCGCTACGGGCTACCCCATCGCATCATCACAGACTTGGGTTCCAACTTCAACAACCATCAGTTCTGGGAGTACTGCGAGAACAGCGGGATTGACGTCCGGTACGTCTCAGTCGCCCACCCCCGTGCCAACGGCCAAGTTGAGCGCGCAAACGGGATGGTACTCGACGCCCTCAAGAAGCGATTGCACGACACAGCTAACACCAAAGGAGGCAAGTGGATCAAGGAACTACCCAATGCACTCTGGGGGCTTCGTACTCAACCTACCAAGCCAATAGGGCAGTCGCCCTACTTCCTGGTCTACGGCTCCGAAGCTATTCTACCCGCCGACGTGATGTGGGAATCCCCGGCAGTAGAACAATACGACGAAGGCATCTCAGAAGATAGCAGACGGGTTGACATCGACAACCTCGAAGAAGCCCGCTGCGCTGCCCTCGTCCAGTCAGCAAGGTACCTAGAGGGTATCCGGCGCTACCATGATCGCAACGTCAAGGGACGCTCCTTCAACGTCGGCGATCTAGTCCTCCGTCGCATCCAGAACACGGACGGACTACACAAGCTCAGCTCGCCATGGGAAGGTCCCTTCTCAGTCTCCAAGGTGACCGGACCAGGCTCCTATCGCCTCCAAACACTTGAAGGCGACGACATCAGCAACTCGTGGAATGTCGACCAGTTGTGTCGCTTCTACGCGTAGTCGCTCGACTACTCTTCTACGGGTCCAGCCTATACGGCTATTCACGGACTCTTCGCTGTAAGCGGCCTCTCGGTCCTAGCACAAGTCTCCGGACTACTCCTCTCCAAGATCCAGCGTCAACGGCTACTAACGGATCTTGGGCTGCTCAGAGCAAAAGGACTTTGGCGGCGGTCTACAGACCATGTACTCTATAGATCCAGCCTATACGGCTACTAACGGATCTCCAGCTGTAAGCGGTTCAAGGGCCCTAGCAAACACTTAGCCGTAGGCGGCCTACGGGTCCTGGCGACTACTCACCTGTAAATGGCCCTGGCCACCCAGGTGTACCTTCTTCATCAGTAATAAAGTTCGATTCTATTCAACTTGTTTACTGTGTCTCCTGCTTCGGCAGATCATACTGAGTACTACTACTCAAGACTACTCCCACGGCTTGGTACTCCGCGCACTTCGCTGCAAGTGGCGGCCACGAGTACTCATTACATATACAAGCAGTGGACAACTTTCATTGATATTTCAAACAAGTCTTTGCCTCCTTTGTTTGTTTTACATGAACTACCCTAAGCTACCTCTACAGGTACATCTACTGGAGATTCAGCTTCTGCGCCACCTGCTCAGCAATGGGCGCCATCTCTTCAAGGAGAGCCTTGTACTACTCATCGCTGCAGTTCGCCGCAAGTCCACCGGCTACCACATCCACAGGTGCTTTTGGGAAGTACGACTTCATATACGCCAACACCTGGTTCGGGATGGACTTCGCCAGATGCTTGACATATGTCGCCAAGCGCCCAGGGGTTCCTTCAGCCTGTCTACCAGTGGGGCTATCTTGGGTCCGCCCGGATGTGGCACCAGTAGCCTCGCAATGGGCAACGCGGCTTCCTCAAGTTCCTTCAGCTGGCCTCGAAGCTTCTCGCAGTCTTCATTGAGCTTCTGCAGAGATTTATAACAATTGACAAGGTCACGATCTGAGGCTTCACGGAGCTCCATGTGCTTGATACACTCATGGCGCAACTGAGCGTACTCGTATTCAAGTACCTCTCTCTTGTCGGTTTCACGGTACACAATGTTCTTGAGGTCCGTCTCCGACGCCTTCAGCTGGTCAACCTTTGCCTCAAGATCTGCAGACAACTCATTACAAGGTCAGACTACTCACATGTACTACAATAAGTACTCGGTGGCTTTGGCGGAAGACACACCTTTGTTCTTCTGGCGCAACGACTTGTTCGTCCGGATCAGTTCGTCCCTCTTCGCCTGCATCTCCTGTACTTCGTTGTGGTACTGGGCGAAGGCGCCGTCAAGTTTGGATTGGAGCAGCGCTGAATGCTTCTTCGACTTGTCCAGCTCCTTCTCCAAGGCTTCGGCGCGAAGGACCGTGTCACCATACCCCTTCAGAAGATCGGTCTTCTGACGGGATCTCTCCACCAAGCCCTGCGCAAGACACAGTAGCTAATCAATACTCAATATTCAGAAGGCAAGTGAACTCAAGGTATTCACAGCATACCTTGATCCAGTTCTCTGTCCGGCGCAACGATTCCATGCCCAGCGACACAAAGGCCGGGTCAATGAGATCATCGTCCAGCAACTCAAGACCTCTGCGGCTTGAAGATCCTGTCTCTGGCATGGGCGCCGAGCGGAGCGGCGCAGCTTCTTCTATGATCGCCTCGCGGACGACAACGTCAGTACTCGCCTCGGGGTGCGGATCAGCCTGGTCTTCTGCGCTCGGCTCGGGGACTACCGTAGTCCCCGGCTCGGGGGCTGCTGTTGTCGCCGCTTCAACGACTGGCTCTGCGGCCATTATCTCCTCAGCAGGCGTCTCAATGGCTACTGCTTCAGGGATCGTGGCTCCCTCGGCTTGTGCTCCTGTCAGGATCAATTCAACAAGTCAGACACGGCTACGACTACTCTTCATAATTACTACTCGCGATGGTTGGATGTGTACCTTCAACCAGAGTAGCCTCTTTAAGCTTCGGCTCCACTGTGGCTCCAGCTTGAGGTGGTGGCGTGGGTTCACGCACCTCTACCGAGCGGTCTTCTCCATCGGCTGGAGTGCTGGCCTCCCCACCATCCCACGACAAGTCCGTGGATTTTCTGCATCACAAAGTGTTCAGTCAACCACATAAAGCTTGTCAACTACACGACTACTCGAGAGTTCAGAGAACTTACAGAGTTGACCGCACCACGGTCACGGTCGGAGCGCCCAGTATACTGGCGATATCAACTATGCCAGCTTCGCTCCTAGCTCCGACCTCCACAGGGGTCTCCTCTGGCTGCTCCACAGTCGCAGCCGGATGGGGGTCTTGGGCTTCTTCAGCTGACACCTGCGGCCTCACGGAACCAGCCTGTTGTTGCACCCCTTCTGGCACGACATCTTCAGTGGCCGGAGGCGGGCTAATGCTCCTTTCAGCTGATGCCCCCACTGTCTCCCAGACATCCTCATCACCCTGATCAACGGGATCTGCGGAGGGGATGTCCTGCAGCAATACAGGTCATATTGTCAGCAACAGGCTACTTATCGGCAGTACTCGACTACACTAGTCGTGCTACTCACCTCTGGCCTGGTGGCCTCTGACAGCTTCAATTTCTTCATGGCGTGTTTCCGCACCACATTGCGTGGCTTCCTAGGCAGCGCCGGCAAGCTAGCCTCCAGGCTAGATGGCTTCTCGATGACCGGGATGTTCGGCATCCCAGCTCGGCTGAACCTTGAGCGGAGTTGGAACCGCTGCTGCAGCGTCTCTTCATCCTCGTCATCAGAGCTGTCTTCAATAATGATGGCATCATCGCCTTCACCGACTTCGTGGCGCTCCTTCATCTTGGTTTCTCCCTTCCCCTGCGCTTGTCCCTCAAGTCGCGGAGGGGAGGGTGGGACGGAGACATACTTCTCCACATCATCCTACAACATCAAGCAAGCATGAGTACGACTACGTCAAGCAAATCAGTACTCGAGGGCTTATGTCATGACTACTGACCTGGTTTGGTGGCCGTGTCGCGGAGTACTCTGGCACCGAGCACGGTGTGTACAGGGGCATATCCTTGAAGATTTTGCCCAGCCTCTCAACAATGACATCGTCCTCGACTTCGAAGCCAGGCATCCGGGTCGTATCCTCGTCACCGGTGTACTGGTACCTGAGGGTGTCTCGTGCCATCAGTGGCTGCACCCTCCTCTTCATGAAACTGAAGGCCACGTGCTCGGCCCTCAGTCCGGCCTCCCACAAGGCCTTGATCTTCTTCAACAGCGGGGGTAGTTGGATACCCTCGTGCATGGTGGGCTCCGTGTTCCACCACAGCGCATGCTTCGGTTGACGCCCGCTCGGCTTCGGCAGCTCGGGGTGGTGGTTGGTGATATAAAACCACCTCGCCTTCCAGTCCTGGTTGGAATCAATGAGCTTGTACGGCAAGTACTGGCCGGCGGTGTCTTCACGCATCTGAATCCCGGCGCTTTCGACTACTCGCGGGTCATCAGTGCTCGGTTGCGGCTTCACCCAGAAGAACTTTCGGAACAAGATCCAGTGGGGCTTAATCCCCACAAAAGCTTCGCAGAAATGCACAAAGATGGAAGTGTGGAAGATTTCGTTGGGGTTGAGGTACTCGATACCGTAGTACCTGAGCATCCCTTTGAAGAAGCCACTGGCCGGTAGCGCGAGTCCACGCTCCACGAACCGGGCGAACATTGGGATTTCGTCCGGATTCTTCTCCATCCGGTATGGGTCGCTGGTGGCAGTACGCCACAGATCCATCTCCTTCTCACGGAGGAACCCGCTGTTGACCAGGGCGAGGAGGTCCTCGGTCTTCAAGTTCGCCTTCTTCCACTCCTTTGCCGGATTGGGGCAAGGGGAGGCAGGCGGCGACGACGACGACTGGCCGGCGTCTCCGGCCTCATCACGGCTCCTCTTCTTCGACGCGCCGGTTTTCGAGCTCTTCGCCGGGGATCCCTTCATCCTCCAAGACACGGGTGTTTTCACTTGCATTCGCTCAGGGGCTATGGAGGTGGGTGGACTACGGCGGTGCGCTGATGTAGATCTAAACTACTTGGCGGCGGCGGCGGCGACAGAGAAGCAGAGGAGCGGGAGCGCAGATCTAATCTGTGAATGCAACTGCTGGAAGTGCAAAAACCCTAAGGGGATCACCGCTTATTTATAACCCATCCGGCGGCTCAGTTCTGAACGGACGGATAAGCGCCAGGCGGGTGACTCAGCGGCGGCAGCCTGACTCTTCATATTCCAGTACTCGATGCTCTCAGTCTCAGGGGCTCGAGTACATCTGGCGGATTCAGTGGGCTACATTAGATCAAGATCCCACTCAGGACACATTCTACAGTCAAGATGGCCCTTCAATTCGAGAGAAAGTACTCGACTCAAGGCTCAGGGGCTCCGTGCCACGTGTCCTTCGGTTTTTTCTTCGGATTTTTCGGGATAAGATTGGCAGAACTTCAGATTGACCCTCAGCTTGAATCTGTGATTCGACCTAAGGCTCGGGGGCTACATTCCATATGGAATGCGATTCTCCGAATCGCATTTTCCATATGGTTCTTCATCAAGACAACACGAGTACTATTGAAGACCTTCGAGAGAAGCACTCGGGGACGCTTGGGAACTACTCGAGAAGACTTCAAGACTACTCAAGGACTAGCTGGAGTACTTTCCAGCCTCGGGATGATTCAAGCATTCTTGAGGACTTTCGGCTTGTGGAATTTGGGGACGCTCAAGGACTACTCGCCAAGGCCGTCAAGACTACTCGAAGACATCCAGCTCGACTACAAAGTACTCGGGGGCTTGTCGTACAGACATCCCTGGGCCCACTACTCAGGTGGGTACTGGGACCGACTACTCCGTGCGCCCCTGGGACTACCCGACTTGGGCTGCACGGCACCTGCTGGCGTGAAGCGCAAGGCTTACAGAGGATTAGTACTCGGTTAGGAGGCTGGACATGTCCGGATCCATGTAGAGTACTCCTAGCCATACACGACTAGTACTCCTTTGGCAAACCGACTTGTAACCCTGCCTCCTGGACTATATAAGGCGAGGCAGGGACCCCTATCTCATGATCCGCATCATCTTATAAACACACCCAATCAATCCAGAGCTACGCAGCATACAGGACGTAGGGTATTATGCACCTCGCGGCCCGAACCTGTCTAAATTGTGTGCCACGTGTCTCTCCTTCGAGTTCCCGATCTCAGTGAGGCCACAAACGTCTACCTCGGGTACTCCCCTTGGTAGGTTGCCGGTCTAAAACACCGACACCCACGGCCTGCTACGGCCCAGCAATGGCCTTCGTCGAGAAGGCCTGCTTGTCCGCCTCGCTCGAGAGCCTCGGTCCCTCGGAGCGAGTTTCCGCCTCGCTCGAGGGCCCCGGTCCCTCGAGCGGATTTCCGCCTCGCTCGAGGGCCCCGGTCCCTCGAGCGAGTTTCTGCCTCGCTCGAGGGCTCCGGCCCCTCGAGCGAGTTTCCGCCTCACTCGAGGGGCTCGCCCCCTCGAGCGAGCAACCATTTCCACCTCGCTCGAGGTCATCCCTTGACAAACGGCACCCCGCCCTTCTGTTTCGCCTGACAACGACATTAAATGCCCGGCTCCACGCCAGGGCGCCGAAGTCAAAAGCATATCTCCTCCCACGCCGCGTGGCTGACACGATCTGCACACCTGACACCGTCACTGTACGGCCTAACCCGCCACTATGCAGCCATCCCTGCTCCTGTGCGGGCGCCGCGTGACCCTGTGCGGACAGGCCGGCGTCATTCCGTGATACTGTGCTACCTGATCTCGTCCTTCCCCTACGACGAGACCCTCGAACGGGCATGGGAGCACCCTCGAAAAGTGTACGGGCGACGAGCGTACGCACGCTCTGACCGGTGCCGTCGTACGAGTGGCGTGCACCGCGTCTCCATCAACTCCGGCGCTGCGCAGCCATCCCTGGCGCTGTGCGGCCATCCCCAGCACTGTGCCGCCATCCCTGCTGCTGTGCGACTGGACGCGCAGCGCTGTGTGGACAGGCCGATGACATCCCGCAGCCCTGTGCCGCCGAATCCCGTCCTTCCCCCGGCGGCTGGACCCTCGACCCAGCAAGAGCGACCCCTCGAAGTCAAGGCCGGACAAGCGATAGGAACCGCCACGCCGCCCGCAGAAGCCGGAGGTCACCACCAACTCGCGCCAGGAGCCAAGACGTGCGAGGACAAGACCGCTGGTGCCATACCTGTTAGTACACGGCCACTGTGCCGGCTGCTGTGCAGCATTCCTGTAATTGCCCTCCCTTGGCCTATAAAAGGGAGAGGTAGACACCCCAGAGGAGGGGGACGCTCATTCACGCACACTCACTCGCTCACAGCACCCCACTCCATTCCCGATATTGGCACCTGCCTCAATCATCTAGCTGGGACTTGGGGGAATTTCCTCCTCTCCCGCCTTGCTTGTAGCCCCCTCTACAGGCACCTCCGGTGCAAGTTAATACAGTGCGAAAGCACACTCTGCTGGACGTACGGCCGCGTGGCCGGAACCAGGATAATCCCCGTCTCCCATTAGCTTAGCACTGACCATTGAGAAGTCGATCCCAGCGCAAATTACTAGTTGGTGCCGGTGCTAATCCGGACACCGACACCATTATCCCATAGTGCTTTATAAATTTTCTATAGTACCCAGTTAGGCCCAAAAATCCTCTTAACTCAGTAACTGACTTGGGAACAGGCCAATTGAGCATAGCCTCAGTTTTTGTGGGATCAGTGGCCACACCTTGATCAGTAATGATATGACCCAAATAGTCTAACTGTTTCTTAGCAAATGAACATTTACTAAACTTCATAAACAAATTATGTTCTCTCAGTTTGTCTAGGACCATGGACATGTGATGGATATGAGATGACAAGTCAGGACTGTATATAAGTATGTCATCCAGAAATACCAGGACAAACTTTCTGAGAAATGGCTCTAAGATAGTGTTCATTATGCATTGAAATGTCGCTGGTGCATTAGTGAGACCAAATGGCATTACCTTAAATTGATAGTGGCCATGATGAGTCTTGAATGCAGTCTTGTATTCATCTTGTTTCTGCATACAAACTTGGTGGTAGCCAGAGCGCATATCCAACTTAGAGAAGTATTGAGTTCCTGCCAATTCATCCAATATCTCATCAATTATTTGCATGGGAAAATGATTCTTCACCGTGATCTTATTTAGCTTCCTGTAGTCGACACAGAAACGCCAGCTGCCGTCGTATTTTGCACCAACAAGACAGGAGAAGCAAAGGGGCTTGTACTAGGCACTATCAGGCCTGCTGCCAAAAGTTGCTTCACTTGTCTTTCTATTTCATCCTTGTGCAACGGTGAATATCTATAAGGTTTAGAGTTAACAGGTATTGCATTGGGCACTAGTGGAATTGAATGATCCAGTAGTCTTTCTGGTGGCAGTGTCTTAGGGTCATCAAAGACATCCTTGTACTGATCTAAGACTGCCCTGAGCTCAGATGGTGTCTCATCCTCCTCTGTGTCAGACACAGTCTCCACAATGACAAAAGCACTGATATCATTACCAGCAGCCCATTTAGCCAATTGTTCATATTTAACCTCTGGGAGCTCTAACACTGGTGGTTTGACTCCCTGAAGGGATATATTTCTTCCTTTATCCACAAATGCCACTGTCCTGTTTTCCCAGTGACAAGTCATAGGACTATGGGGCTTAAGCCAGTCATATCCAAGTATGGCATCATACACCCCCAGATCTAGAACCATCATATCAGTGTTCATGGTATATCCCTGAGTCCACCATTCCAACTGAGGCACATAAGAATTTGCAATTAAGGTTTCTCCATTAGCTACTTTTACCACTTTTGGTGGCATTGGCACAGGTGTAATCCCTACTTTGGCCAAAAGAGCACTGCTCACAAAACTGTGTGAGCTTCCACTATCCATAAGGATCAGCATGACTTTGTTTTTCAGTAATGCTCTGATTTTGATGGCTTCTCCATCATCACTCCCTGAAATGGCATTGAGAGACAGGGTCCCAAACTCAGAAGCCAGTGTGTCTTCCATGGCCAACTGCTCTAATACTTCCTTAGTTAGGTTGACATTCAGATCATTAACCACTAAAGCATTTAAGTGAGCTTTAGGTCTCTTGGTACACTTGGCTAGATGAGGTGAATAAAAAGCTTCACCACAAAAATAGCATAGGTTGTTGGCCCTGCAATAATCTCTCTTGAGCCTCTCTTTGCTGAGACTGGGTGGGAGAGTCAACTGCTTTTGTTCTTGCCTTGCGGACCCAGATGGGGCAGTATACTTGTTGGAAGAAAATGCTCTGTGAGGTCTGTACTTCATCTTCTCCTGCAACTAATGTTGCACCTTGGCTAGCATCACAGCTCTCTCCATGCTCTCTGGCAACTGAGACTGTACTGCAGCTGAGATTTCAGGTTTTAATCCCCTTGTGAACTGAGTTACAAAGAACATTGTATCATAGCCACTGTTATGCATTTCGACTTGAAACTGCAAGTTCTCAAACGCCACAGCATACTCCTATACTGTATTCACTTGCTTAAGTTCCAACAATTTATTCAGAGCATGGATATAGTCATAGGCTCCAAATTTTGCTTCCACAGCACTCATGAACTGTTCCCAATTTCCCAAGCCAAACTTTCTCTTCTGTACCTGAACCCATTTAGCAGCATTTTTCTCCATGTGCATAGTGGCAGCTGTAATCCATCTTGTCTCAGGTACACTAAAAATTCTAAAATAGTCTTCACACTTATCTCTCCAGATCTTTGGATTTTCACCAGTGAACAAAGGAAATTGCATCTTGGGCAGGTTATGAAATGGCCTATCTCCTGCTCCTCCATTCATGCCAGACACCCCATTACCAGAAAGTGGAGGTGGCTCACCTGAAGAATGAGGGCGTTCAGTGTACTGATGTGGATGAGTCTTCTTGCGGTGTGGTCGATGTGTAGGTGGTGGAGATGTGGAATCTGATGTATCTCTCAATTCTTGCTCAGCTACTCGTTCCAGCCTCAACTGAGCCACTGCTCGTCCAGTTTCCTCCACTTGTTTGCTCATAATGTCCTGGTCCTTCATCACCTGATCGATTGCCTTGGTGTTGAGATCCATGTTGACTTGCATCTGTTGCTGATTCCGCCTGATCTCATCCATGCGATCGAAGAGTAGGTCCAGGCTGTCGGCGACCCGGTTCCACTTTGCATCCCCTTGCTGAGACGATTCCGCCATGGCGTTCAAGATGAACTGGGTCTACCGCGAGGGCCAGGACGAATCCCTCCCCAATTTGCCTGTTCGGAATGTCACCGCCGCCTGGAACCGAGGATCAGTCGAGGGATTTTACACGCAGACGCACTGCGCAACCCAAACCGGATCGGTTCCCCTCCGTCGCCTCCGCACACGAATCCGCCCAGGTTCCCGAAATTTTACGCCCGAACAACTGTCGAGCAACCCTCACCTTCACGAATTCGCTGCCAATTTGGTAAGCTGTTTGAATGCGCTGCACTTACTTGTAATCGGAACACTGCCAGGGCAACTCGAACCGGAAATTGAGCCGACGGTAGCGTAGGAATTACGGGTTCGAGATCTAGCACCGGTTCTTCGCGGCAACTAGATCCCAATTGACCGACCTACCCTGTTTGCCGAGCTCAATCGACGGGATTCACGAGTGCGACCGGAAGTGGCCGAGGATAGAGTGTCTCTGATACCAACTGTCACAACCCTTGGCCGCCGGCGATCGCCGGAGACGTGAGCGGATCAAGCAGATCGAGAGATAGGAAATCGCAGAGGAAAGGTTCCTCACGCGAGCTCGTAGTAATTTTGAGTTCTGATAATTGTTAACGTTTACAAGTTTGCCTCCTGGCATTTAACCCCAACACACACTTACATTGGCCAACCGGGCCCACTGTCATACTAACACGCGTACAGCTCATTCGCTCTCACTGGACACTTGCTCAGGTAACCACTTAATGCATAACGCCGGAAAATCCCGGAATAAATCCAGAAAAATGTGTGAGCACCAAGATTTAAACCCTAGTGGGTAGCGTCCCACTGGACCGTCCTACCATTGGACTACAAGCCCATTCGCACACGGTAGTAGTACTTGTACTAGCCACTAGGTCGTCAAGGTGGTTTGGCGGGGCTTGGAACTCCGGTCAACTTTTCATCATCTCGGAGAAGTAGATCGTTTGGATTCTAGATCCTGTTTGGTTCACCCGACTTATAAGTGAGTTAGATTTAGGTCAGTTCTGTTTGGTTGCAGTGACTTATAAGTCAGTAGGCTCCGGTTGAGGTAAGAGAGAAAAATACAAACAAGTCATTTTAAGTAGCGGTGGAGCAATTTACAGAACTTATAACTCAATAGACTTAAAGTTAATACTGTTTGGTTAACACAAATGACTTATTTGCACTTTAAATCAGGTAACTTACGGGACCACCACCATGAGATGGTTGAGCGAGTGGCCGGTCCATTTTATGTTGTAGAGTTCTTTCTATTACGGAGTAACTTCTAAAAATTTTTTGTACGGGGCGGCGGCTATACAGTATATGGGCCAACAGCTTACCAAGTCGACGCAAAAAAAAAAACACACACACACACACATGGTGACCGTGGGCGGGCCTTGCCAATCGTACAGCCCAACCGTTTGGAACTTTGGATCCAAAAAATGTTTGGACAGGTCACCGGCGAATGCGTACATCATCGACCGGCTCCATCGACCCTGGACACCCAATGATCCAATAAATTGATTTTCAACCAAACTAGTGCTGTTAATAAAGCAGTAAAGCAGCACGAGAAGCAATGATGTCTGCTTTCAGGGTTGAAAGGGATCTCATTCTCATCCCGCTGCCGAATTGGCGATCAGCTCTTCCACGATCGATCGATCGCATCCATCCATAGCGTGTGATCCGTCGAAAGTCATGCACCCCGCGCCACTTTTTCTCTCCCGTTGTTGCGTTGCCACCACCACCAGCCACCCCCGGACCGCGCTCTTTCTCCTCTGCCCATCATTTCCACTCCACTCCACTTGGCACCTTTCGCTCGCCCCTAGCGGTCAGGCACAGCTACGATTGGCCTCGAGCGGCTCAAAACGTCCACGGACCACGCTGAAAACTAGCTACAACCACTAGTCCGGTGCCCCTGCCTCACTGCCGTATGGGGTCACGTGTCCAAGCGGCGCCACATGGCAGCCGCACCCGCACGCATGGTCGCGTCGAGCCTTTCGTCGGAGGAGATTGCAGCGAGCGCCCCTGATCTCCCGGCGCCGCACGTTGCACACGTAGTAGCAGCAGCAGCAGCAGCAGCTTGCGGTGCGCACGGTTGGCCTGTGGTCCTTTGTCAGTTGAGCAAAACTTCAACTCCAAGCCTTCGAAGTTGCTGCTAGATCTTTGGCCAGTTTACTACTGAAAACGAGCAATGCTAGCTCCAAACTCCACGATAAGGTTGTTGCTAAACGCGGATGCGAGCGTATTACTGGAAATAACGTCACGCAACAAGTAAACCCAAATGTGGGAAAACCGTATCGCAAAATAAATCGAAAACGTTTTCAAATGACACGGCAAGGAAACTGGAAAAGAGCCGACCAAAACCTTTCCTGCACGAATGGATATTTGTGCATCAGCATTCAGCAATCTGCAGACGCGCGATGGATAGATACTGGATAGTAGTATATCCTCTCCCGATCCAAATCCAACAGGAGCAGCGCCAGAGAAGACACAGCGCGACCTGACCGCAGCAGCCAGCCAGCCAGCCTTCGCTTCGCTTTCCTCGCGGCGTGACCGCGAAGTCGCCGTGAACCCTCCTCCTCCTCCTCCTCCTCTCTCCTCCATCCAGACTCCAGAGGGGCGGGCTCCACCAGCGGTCAAGCCCCGCCGTCCTCCCTCCTCCCCTCCGTGCCGACATCCAGGCCCCGCCGCCAATTCGCACCCCCGCCCGAGCGCGCTCGCCCCTTCCCACCTCCGTTCGCCTTCCACCGCCCCCCGGCGCGCCTCGTTGCCGCGCCGCGCCGCGACTTCCGCCTCCTCCCTAAACCCCCGCCCCGCGAGAGCCCGGGGGTACATGCGAGAAGGACCGCCCCGCCCTCGCGCCGCGCCCGGGGTGTGATGGGCAACACGTGCGGCGTCACGCTGAGATCCAAGTACTTCGCCAGCTTCCGCGGCGGCGCGTCGCAGCGGCACGACGCGGCGGGGTACGCCCCCGTCGCCACCGATGGCCCCGCGCCGCACGGGAACGGGAAGCGGGCCGCCGCGCGCCCGGCCGAGGCGACGGACGGGCCCGCGCCGCCCCCCGCCCCCGGCATGAGGCGCGGGGCGCCGGCCCCCGCCGAGCTCACGGCCAACGTGCTCGGCCACCCGACGCCGGGCCTCCGCGACCACTACGCGCTGGGACGCAAGCTCGGCCAGGGCCAGTTCGGCACCACCTACCTCTGCACGGACCTCGCCACGGGCGTCGACTACGCCTGCAAGTCCATCGCCAAGCGCAAGCTCATCACCAGGGAGGATGTCGAGGACGTGCGCCGCGAGATCCAGATTATGCACCACCTCGCCGGCCACCGGAACGTCGTCGCCATCAAGGGCGCCTACGAGGACCAGCAGTACGCCCACATCGTCATGGAGCTCTGCGCGGGAGGGGAGCTCTTCGACCGTATCATACAGCGCGGCCATTACAGCGAGCGCAAGGCCGCCGAGCTCACGCGCATCATCGTTGGGGTCGTCGAGGCCTGCCACTCGCTCGGGGTGATGCACAGGGATCTAAAGCCTGAGAACTTCTTGCTCGCCAACAAGGATGACGATATGTCGCTCAAGGCTATCGACTTTGGTCTCTCAGTCTTCTTCAAGCCTGGTGAGTCACTGCATGTTCAGGTTGTGCTGTTCATTGCGCTCGGCTGCTTGTTTTGTCTTCACGCTAATTACTGAATTAGTGATATGATCTGCGTTGACTTAGTAATAGACGTGTCTGATATATGCTTTTGTAACGCTGACTGGATTGGATAAAGGAGATTCTGTTTGGGAATAACACTGGTGGGAAGGAAATGATGTCATTGCAACTCTGAAGAATTGTGCATCGCAGTCGTTAGTGGGTCTGACAAGTACATTATGATTTGTTATGCACTGGCAATGTTACTTTTCATCTTACTGTTTCGGAGAATCATAAGAATATTCTGTTATTGAAGTGACTGGCAAAACATTATTCAAGATGGCATTGAAAGGGGAAAACATTACTGGCAAAACCTTGTTCAAGATAAGATTCCTGAAATTTCTGGCAAAATATTATCGCAATTATTCTATAGCTGAGGGAAAATTTTGATGGCATTCAATTGGCCTTGTCATTTGTTTCCTTGTGACATCATTCTAGTCTCTATCCCAGTTAGTTATGAGGCTGTTCGGCTGGTAGAATGAATAGTACTCGGCTGGTAGATTGAATAGTATTGTGTGAGGGAAGATAAGCCGAAATAAGCCGAGATAAGTCAAGACTAGATAGTATTGTGTGAATGCATCCATTTGATTAGGATGTTGATGTTTCCATTTAATGATGTGTGCCATTAACCATATTTCCCTTTGTTTTTATTTTCAGGTCAAATTTTTACCGACGTCGTGGGAAGCCCTTACTATGTAGCTCCGGAAGTGCTGCGCAAACGCTATGGACCGGAAGCTGATGTGTGGACAGCTGGAGTAATTCTTTACATACTGCTAAGTGGTGTGCCACCATTTTGGGCAGGTACTGGTTCATATTTATTTTCTTCTATCGTAAGTGGAATTTTTTGCTGTTAGTTTTTATTCTGTCATGTCATAATAAAAGGACTCCCAAAATGATTCTGAAACAAGGTATTGGCGTTCTATTGACTCCGGATGTCAAAGATCCAGAGTCATTTTGTAATAGAGATATCTTTTCCTCTTCTAGACTGATTTTCTAAATGTACTTGTTACAGAGACACAACAAGGAATATTTGATGCTGTCTTAAAAGGTGTCATTGATTTTGATTCGGATCCCTGGCCTGTGATCTCCGAGAGTGCAAAGGATCTTATAAGAAGAATGTTGAATCCTCACCCAGCCGAGCGTCTGACAGCACACGAAGTTCTATGTTAGTTTCACCTGCTCAGAGCTTCTTTCTTTCCTTTTTCTGTACGATAATTTCATCGGTTTGCTGAATATACTGTTCTGCTGTACATTTCTTTGGTGTAGATACAACTATATCTAAAAAAAGATGCAAGTGTATCATGATTACTTGTAATCATATACAATGATTGTGCACCCATTTTCTTTAGTTCCTAACATTGTCATGTTATCTGTACAATTGTGATATATAAGCCCAATTTTCTTGTGTTCAGGTCATCCATGGATTTGTGACCAAGGAGTTGCTCCTGATCGGCCTCTTGATCCAGCTGTCCTTTCTCGCATTAAGCAGTTCTCAGCAATGAATAAGTTGAAGAAGATGGCTTTGCAGGTGATTCCATTTTCTTTTATTTTGGTGGATTGTATAGTTATTTTCATAGATGTAACAGTGCTTGGTCCTGCATACCAGTGAAGTTCCTACCATTTGTTTTGTGAAATCTAGTATTTCCACTGGATTATATGTACTTTTCATTATTTTTAATGAGAGGGTTAATGATTTATATATATCAACTGGATTCCATTATCTGCCGCTGATCTTTTGATTATGGAAGCTTACGCTAGTGGGTCAAAATTGCTAGTATTCTTGGTACCAGCCCAAGATTATTAGTATCCTTGATATACGTTCAGTAATATGATGGCATCATTCCTGTATTGCTGCATTGTATGGGGCACCCTGTACCAAGTTTTCTGTTAATAATGGATTTGTATTTTTCTACTAGGTAATCGCTGAGAGCCTTTCAGAGGAGGAAATTGCAGGGCTGAAGGAAATGTTCACGGCAATGGACACAGATAATAGTGGTGCAATTACATATGATGAACTAAAAGAAGGATTGAGAAAATATGGTTCCACACTAAAGGATACTGAAATTCGTGATCTCATGGAGGCGGTAAGAGATCAATTTTCCCTAGGACTTACTTTTGGATTTGGGAGCCGCTATGAGACAGCTTATTTGTTGACAGAAAAGGGCATTCCCTAAAAGCTAAAGATTCAGTCAGTGGGTTTTTCTTGCATGTGTACAATGAGGCACTAATATTGCAGTGGCGTGTTTATGGTCCATATTCTTGGATGTGTGATTTTATTCATTTGAGTGAAAAATAGCCTGTGACTGCAAGTAGGAAATCTGATACGCCCTAATATTGTTTCGTTAGTGTTAAGGTGGTCTCTGTATTTGTCAGAGCTAGGAATATGTTAGATATTAAGATCCCTCTTTACATCTAGCTACTGCTTCTGACTGGTATCGTGATATACAAATTTTATAATGAAATGGTCATATAGAGTCTCAATAGTCTCCATATTTAGTAATCTACATGACAGCTGCTTATATTTTTGTTTATTTGAATCTTTCAGGCGGATATAGACAACAGTGGGACAATTGATTATATAGAATTCATTGCTGCTACATTGCACCTCAATAAGCTGGAGCGTGAGGAACATCTAGTTGCAGCCTTTTCGTATTTTGACAAAGATGGCAGTGGTTACATTACAGTCGATGAGCTCCAGCAAGCTTGCAAAGAACATAACATGCCAGCTGCTTTTCTTGATGACGTCATTAAAGAAGCTGACCAGGATAACGTAAGTGTAGATTAACTTTGCATTAGATTGGATTTATATTTTAGTTCAATCATGCATTTGCTGTATATATCCGCATGTGAATATAGTAGTCCGGATTTTATCATTTATCTAAAAAAGTTAAATGATGCATAGATTATGTATTGATCCTGCTTGATTCTCTTTGAAAAGAAAACAAAGGTTACATTTGTAGCCCTCCTTGGACAAGAATGCCTGAACTGTTTAGTGCACAAATGATCTGGATGACGTGACCTGAGAATGTACAGCATATAGCTTGTAGTATTTGCTTACTAGCACAACCTATAAATCCCCATGCACATTGATATCTGTGGTATTTCTTCATTACATTGTTAAATCAAAATGTATACAACTCCTACATTCTGCATAGAACTTACTAAATCACCTTGTACAGTGATCGTTCTGTGATACAGCATATGAAAGCAATCTAACCACCTTTCTTCCTTTACTCAATCAGGATGGTCGCATTGATTATGGAGAATTTGTTGCCATGATGACAAAGGGCAATATGGGAGTTGGGAGAAGAACAATGAGAAACAGCTTGAACATAAGCATGAGAGACGCCCCTGGTGCCCTCTGAAGGCTGAACATCCAAGAAGAGCATCATCCGCACAGGCGGCGAAGAGCTTCTCCCAATCCCTTCCTCCACGGACTCTGCCTACATTTTTTTTTGCTTGCTATTTGTTGTAGCATTGTAGGTGTGCGTTTCAGGAATTCAGGGTACCGTTGGGTACCTCCTGTTATTACCACAGTGGGGAATGTGTGAAGAGTTTATCATGCATTAGTTGGGTTGCAACTGTTCATATTAAGTCGTTGCCCTTCCACTAACTGCGAGTCATCATCTGGAGGTGGTCCAGAACATAGGACAACAAAAAAAAATGTCTGCAGCTGTAACCGTGGATATTCGAAATCATGTATGAAAAGAGGAAATCGCAATTTGGCTTAGGCATCTCTATCTATTGCCTAGTTTGCTTCAATTCTTTATCATGTGATACGATTGAGTCATAGGGGTGAGTGAGTGTTTGCGTTGTACTGTGTAATTAAAAAAAAAGGCCGACTTGGTTGTCCTGCAACTCACTCACTCGCGCGCCGCCTCGACTTGGCTCAATGAACCAGAGATTTACTCCGTCCGTAGTCTGGCCGGGTCCACCACCGCGCGCCAACTACTAGCAGGCCTCGTTTGTTTTTCCCGCTCGCGGAAACCTGTGTTTGTGGGCCTGGCTCAAAAGCCGCACAACTCCAACTGGGCCTATGATTTTCAGACACGCGCACACGCAAGCAGAGGCTGCAGAGTGTATAGTATTCTAAATGGGCCGGGCACGATTGGAGCCACGAGACACGACCTTAAAAAGCACACGGTCCTAGCCCGGTCCGAGGCACGACAAATAGTGCTTAGTGCCGGCCCGGCCCGACGGTCTTTTAGTGCTTGGGCCGCCACCTCAGCCCATAGTGTCGGCTCAAAGCACGACACGATTTTTGCTGACCTGATAGGTGGCCCGATAGCAAATTCACCATCTCCACTCTCCAGCCTACGAACCCTAATTTCCCTCCTCTATCTCCCCACTCTCAAGTCTTTTTTTGAAAGTAACCCACTCTCAAGTCTCAAGCCGCCCCTCTCCCCATCCCGTCACCCTCCCCTCCCCTCCCCTGGCCTCTCGATCCCGCCGCCGCGACCCCCTCCCCTCCCGATCCCGCTACCTCACGCTCTGTTCTCTCGATCCCGCCGCCGCTCCCTTCTCTCCCCATCCCGGCGCGCCGCCGCGGGGGCCGGAGCTCCTCCGCGCCGGCTTGCGCCGCATGTGGCACGCCGCGGGGAGTCGAGGACCGGAGCTTGGGGCGCGCGGTCTGCGCCGCCTGTGCCGCGCCGCGGGGGCTGGAGCTCCGCCTCCACACGCCTCCATGCGCCGCCGGCGCGGGCCTTCGCCTGGACGCGCCTCCATGCGCCGCCAGCGCTGGCCTCCGCCTCCGCGTGCCGAGGGAGGCCGCCGGAGCTCCACCTCCACTCGCCGAGGGAGGCTGCCGATAGTGTCGGGCCGGGTCGTGGCCCATCAGGCCGTCTTCGGCGCTGTGCCGGCCCGACCCGAAAAATCGGCCATAGGGCCGGACCTGGGCCGTCAGTCAGGCACGACACCCGACACGGGCCGGCACGAAAAATCCATCGGGCCGCATAGTGTCGGGCCGCTTAGGGCCGGGCCACTTAGGGCTAGGGCCGGGCGGCCCGCTTGGAATTTTATAGCAGAGTGCACCACACAAGCACTAGCCATGCTTGCTTGCCATCGCCACCGCTGGTGGCATGCCAAGGCACCGCAGGGCACTCCCAATCAGTGAGTGGCTGGAGCAACCGGCCGTTGACTCCCGGCAACTTGCCGACGGGTCCAGCCGCCAGTGCGGCCGCGCAGCGAAGGATACGAACACCTGCCGTTGTCCCCCTCAAATCTGTCAAAATCCCCCCTCCATGGCCGGCCGCTCAGCTGATGAGCCGAGCGTTCCTCAAGCCAATGCGCGCGGCAACACTTGGAGCTCGGAGGTCCAACCACACAAACCCATGTGCGCCGCCGCCTCCTCCTCCGGCGAAGCTTCCGCTCCGACCCATCCACGGCGGCGCCATGCCCTTTCCACCGCCGGTGGCTCCGTTACCATACCACGCTTTACCCGTCAGCGAGGAAGCATCCGACGATACTGGAGCGCCGGCGCGGCCCAAGAAGTTTCAAGAAGATCTCGTTTTTTACACACACAAAAACCACCAGATAGGCTCTAGAATTTTCTGAGACCCATCGATGGATTTCATTTTATATGAGCTCTTGTCATCCATATGGCTGGTTGGCAAAGTGCCAAGGCAAAAGTGTGAGCTTGGCCTTCTCGCAAGCGATTGGGCTCCATCGACCATCCTCCATCCAGCCAGCCGCCTCAGCTGCGCGCCTGCGCAAGCCTACCCAATCCCACTACACTGTCTCAGCGCACCGCCATGGCGCCATCCATGGCTACGAACGAAAGCGCAAGCAGAAAATGTTATCTTTTGGATTAAAAATAAGCTCGCTGATTTGACTTGCCAGCGTACACAAGGACACAGCCACACAGGTGCCAAGATATTGGTTGACCCCCCAAGTAATCTACTGCCGCTGCCACTGGCAAATGGAAACTGGCAGGAAGCGTCGTCTGTGAGTGTTTGCGTGGTCCTTTTTGCTCGCTTGCAGCACACTTTCATGTCCGAAGGCTAAATAAACTCGAGTAAACTAGTGGTGTGGTCGCATCACATGTGTGCATTGTGGTTTGCATGGTGGATTTGCTTAGGTGGCTGAGCCACTCCGGTTTGGATGGTGACATGGTGTCATGCATGGTGGCTCGATGGCTCCTGGAGGAGAGGCTGCGAGCGTGGTTGACTCCTTTGGACCCGAGAGGTCGTCGTCGGATGGAGATTTTACAAGGATTCGGATCCGGCTCTCCTTTGCGCTAATGATCTGCTGCCAAAGATTCTAAGTACTGTCGTTTGCCATTGCTCGTTGTGAAAAAACGATGCTTTGCCTCGAGTCTTTTGGTGATATGACACTATCTTTTCTTCCAAACAACAGAATGCTGCTCCTTGTACAAAAGGCCATACTTATGTAAACGGACCGCCAAATTAATGTCTGCTTCGCCGAGTTAATTTAGAGTTTGTGCTTCTTGTTACCGCTTCTGTTCCAAAATGTAAACTTTACTACTTACGCTGTACTTAGATGCATGATAAAACTTATGTATCTAAAATATCTTAATGACTTACATTTTGGAATGGAAAAAGTATATACTATGACCTATATTCCTACTTTTTTCTTCCAAAAAGGAGAGAAAAGGCCAAATGCCCTGCAGAAAAAATACCCCTCGCAAAATGTGGGGACACTACTCAAATATCTTAACACGAGCAGTGTTTTATAATCTTAAAATAATTCTCAAAAAAAATAATCTTAAAATAAAGATCCTGAGCGTGTCTATCTTCAACTTTGGCCTTAAATAGCTGAAATTCAAACGAGAACTAATGAACGGTTAACCTCATGATGAGACTCAAATAACCATCCTCTTCAGTAAGGAACTACTCCCTCCGTTCTTAAATATATGACGTCTAGGATAAGAAAACTAGTTCATTTTGAACTATTTTTTTCCTAAACGTCATATATTTAAGAACGGAGGTAGTACTAACAACCACAACTTCATCACTGATTCCTGGCTCCTCTAATTGCAACCAACCACAAGCTTTATATCATTGCAATTATTATGTACAAATAATAATTATTTCGAAAAATTATGTACAAATAAATTACAAGGACAATGTTTGGCCATCAATCAAGTACACACATCTTGACGCTTGTCCCAAACACTCCCCATTTGGCAGGCCCCAGCTAATCACTGCTCATCACACCTAAAAAGCAATGAAACCTACAAGGCTAACTAGCTAATAAGTTCACCAACAGTTGATTCCTGTGCTGAGTGCGCACGGCACTAGGCCAAGAACGCTGGGCCCTCGGCGCTGCAGGGCGCCTTCCAGAGCGCGCTGATGGCGCCGAGGCCGGGGCGCGCGCCGCAGCGGCGGCACCGCTCGCCTGCCGGCAGCTCGGCGGCGAGCACGCGCCGGCAGGACGGGCAGGAGGAGTGCCCGCGGAGCCACGTGTCGACGCAGGCGGCGTGGAACGCGTGGCCGCACTGCGGCAGCACGCGCATGGCCTGGCCGTCCTCGAACTCGGCGAGGCAGATGGCGCACTCGTCGGCGCCTTCCCCCGCCTTGCTGCCGTCGGGGACGTACGTGACCGTCGGGAGCGAGCGCAGCACCTCCTTCTTGACGCCCTTGTTCGCGGCGGCCGCGCCCGGCGTCGCCCGCGCCGCCGAGGCCCAGCGCCGCGAGCACGCGCACCGGGCGACGAGGCCGAGGCCGAGGACGCAGACGAGCGCGCAGAGCAGGCCGGCGAGGATGAGGATCATGTCGGAGTTGAGGGAGTCCGCTGGCGGCGAGCTCGAGCCGGCCGGCGGCGCTTCAACGAGCAGTCTCGCCATGGTTTTTGCACTAGCTGGGAATTGGGACGGCGCAGAGTCGCGAGCGGAGGCTGGTGGCGTTCGCTGATGCAGAGGGTTGGAGCAGGCAGCGGGAGAAGTGTGTTGGAAGGGGGTGGCTTGGCTGCGCTTATATAGAGCGTCTGGGGCAGTTTGATCAGTGACTTTGGTTTTTTTTAAAAAAAAAGGGGGAAAGAAATGGTGGTCACACAGCAGGTCAGTGAAAAATGGCTTTTGTGTGGTGGTTGAATCTGAAAGCAGGGAATCCTTTTTGGGTTTCAGTAGCCATTCACCGTTTTCAGGGCTTAATCTGGCACTCGTAATGCTCTCCTTCAGCACTTCTTTTAGCCAAACATCTATAACCAGTCAAAGACTTCCGGTGTAGTGACTTCAAATTAATCTTTTTTTCGAAATTCCTGGAGATATTTTGTACACAATTTTTCAATAATATCTATCTAAGCAACCCCCTGAGCGGCGGCTGTGTTTAGTTTACTTGCATTCGCATCAGCTCACCACCATCTCCTTCGTCTATGGTTGCTTGCCGCTAATTCATCACTCGTTTGCGGTGATGATCTCACCTGACCCCTCTTTTTCTCTCGACACGATCTTCCTTGTACGGTTTCACCTTTCCTTAACCGTCAACTGACGTCATTAAAAGCCTAAATGACATGCGATCATGTCACCCGTTACCGGCAAGATCCAAGGCGTGCGTGCTCTGCATTATCATTACCCTAGCCCCGCCGTCATCGCAGCAACACGAAGCAGATCCCGCCAGAAAAAAAGCGTCACGAGCACGGACACGCGTCCTCCCCTGGATCCACACGAGCGGCGCACTCCGCCGCGGGTACAGGCACTTTCGGTTTCGTCCCGCTACCTGTCACCCGGCCATAGCCCGCATGTGCTGTTCCACTGACTTTGGGTGCCCGGTGGTCACGTCCATTGCCCAAACCCACCACCCGGCGCGAGACCTCCTCGCGGCCGTTCTTTAGATCCCTCCCCCCGCACGCCGCCGCGCCGCGCCCGTACGCGCGTTCGCCCGGCAGGCCGGCACGTATGCGCCCCGAAAGGCGCGGCTCCATCGGCACCCCGGCTCGCCCCCATTGCCGTTTCCGTGCGTGCGTGCGGCTCCATCGACGGTGCGTGCGGTCGGCGCGCGGCGAGGGAAGGGAAGGGAACGCGAGCGGCTGCCGCACCGCCGGCGATCTGCCACAGTGCCACATAAAGGCCGCCGCGCGCGCGAGCGAGCTAGTGCGCGGTGACATGCGCGCCGGCACCCGGAGGCCGGGAGTCGGACGGACGGCGGCCGTGCTCGCTGCGCTGCGCTGCGGCGAGCGAACGGGCACGGGACTCCGCGACCCCTGCTTCTTCGGGGGTCTCGGTCTCGGCCGGGGCAGAGTAGTGGGCGAGCACCAAAGCGACCTCCACTACGCGCGGCTCTCGCATCGCACATGGAGGGCCGCCGGGCCTTTTTCAGGCACATGCGGATCACATGCCCACGCCCGGCGGCCGGCCGGTGATGGTCTGAACTGACGGCCGGCGGGGCTCGATGCGGGTACGACCGCACTGTGGATCGGCGACGTGTGGTCGGATCTCAGCACTCAGCAGGGGGTGCCGGGCACGGCGGGTGAGCTCTGAGCTCGGTGCTCGTGTGTGGTGATCTGTCGATCCGCGGCGGTTGGGTTGGGGGGCGTCGCCTTTTTCGGCCCCGCCGGGTTCCTGAAAACCGCATGTTCTCCGACCCCGCATCTTTCCTGCTTGCTTTGGCTCAGAAGGGCAGGAGACGCGGCGAGCTTTCAGTGTGCTGGCCGGAATGGTACTGTGGCATGTACGAGCACGGGGGGCTACGTGTGCGATGCAGGGACGGCGAGGCGGGTAAGCTCTGCTTGCAACCTTGCATTTCCTAATCGGAGCGAAGAAGCTGCCAGGAGAACGAACAAGATACGGAGCTGTTTCGTCAACTCGCTGAACATCACGGAGAAGGTGAATCCATTTTTTTCCAAGGATTAAAAGAGAACCATCCGAGATCGCAAGGACTAGGTGCGAGTGACGGTCACTTCAGCTGATAAGCTCTTTTCTTTAGAAAAAGATCAATGCCCGCCCGGCCGCTGCCTTGCCCCTTGCCCGGAAGGCTGGAAGCCTGGCACAGTGTGTTCCAAGAGAAGGGTGTGTTTAGAAGCCAAAATTTTGGCAAAAACATCCCACCATCTATCACATCCCATCACATCACCTCTCACTATTCATCTGATGCTACAGGGTATTTCGTACCAATTTTGCACCAATTTTGCAAAATTGATGTAAAACTTTGACATCTAAACACACCCGAAGACCACCGGGTGCCCCTGATGAATAAAGTAATGCTTCCGAGACGCCATCGTTGAGCCTTGTCTTCAGTATAGCAAGGACTATTACACCAACCCCAACAAGCAAAGCATATTATAATTCCGTTGATTCTCGTTTTACAGCCAGCCATACCCATACGGAGTTCTGTTTGCCATCCCGATCCGTTCAAAAATCGCGTCTCCCGGCTTGCGTGGTATCTCCTTTTTATCTACAGATGTGGTTTCTCACTTTGTCTAGTGTCTACAGACATATCGCATCTATAGTCAAAACATTTCTCTGTTTTGGACTTCTAGTTGGCCAAGAGCTCTGTAACCGAAGATCGCGAGGACTAGGGTTGTCACTTGACACTTGGCGCGTTCGCTAGATGAAAAGTCAGAGTTACACGACAGAAACACAAGGAGGGGGAAAACACACACTGACACACCCTAAAACAAGCTCAGCAGTAGCACGGAGCAAGGGAAGAAAAAACAGGACGAAACCTTACCCTAGTATCATGTTTGTGATACGCTTCTTGCTGCGACCTCTACAACTATAAGAGGATTGTAATCTGGATTCTGAAGAAGGAAGCTAATTCAGAAAAAAAAAACTTCGCCTAGTACCATAGGCGATGGTTACCTGACACTTTAGCTCTTTGGAAAAAGATGAACGCCCGCCCCCCCTTGCCTGGAAGGCTGGAACAGTCTGTTTCAAAGAGACAGGGACTGATCCAAAGGCGCGATCGCACAGCCAGCCGTCTAATTGCCTTTGGAATCCACCTGAAATGGTCTTGCTGCTACCTCACATTAGCACTGGCCTTGCTTTCTCTTGGTCCCCATTAGAACGTGCAGGCTGTAGCATCCACAGAGATCTACTGGATGGGACAGGGCGGCGGGATTCATGCACACATTCGCACTGTACGCTGATTTCGATCGGGCGGCACACACTTTCATTCGCAGCAGTGAATACCAGAATATCAGAGAAGATAACTTTGGAACGGCACGAGCTCAAATCGGCAGCTGCGTACGTAGTTTCTCACTTTTCTCTACATGCATGAACCGCCTGGCCTCACTGAACCCCTGCAAGCATCTGTAGTCAAAACATTTCTTTGTTCTAGGCATGACATCTACCTGGCCAAGATCTCCGACGTTGGTAAAAAACAATGACGGACACAAAGGTTAAACAGGGAGTTTGAAGACATGCTGGCATGTTTCGAGGTCCCAAGTGAAGGATGGATTCCTCCTGTTGAGGATAGAATGAATAGATGTGTAGATTAACCGAGCTTTGGGGAAAAGGTAAAGAGGCCCTGCAACTTTAGATCCAAGGTGATTAGGACTGGCAAAGCATGCGGGCACCTTGGATAAAGACATTGGTTTTCAGATAAGATAAGATTTGCCCTAAGACCTAAGTGGGTGGCATTGTAGGGCGATTTTATCTTTTTCTAGCCATCTGAATAGCAACACTTCATGGCTCATGGCTGAAACATCTAGGAGAGGATCATCCTGAGGAAAGGTGCATTTCAGGACCACCGGGTTGGATTTGTTAGTTGCAGAGTCACCTGACGTGGAGGAAGTTGATCAACTGAGTTTTTATGTTTGGCACTACAGATTACTTTAATTGGCTGTTCATATCTCTTCAGTCATTCTTCTCAATTTTCTCCCACCTGAAGTAAATTGAAGAGTAAATCAATATTTCTCCAGGAAATTGTTCATGTCGAAGTGATGCCCAAAACTGAGAGCCTTTGCACATGTGCGCTTGAAGAACGATTGCTTCATGTACCAAAATTTCTGACTATCAAGAAGAGAATCTCATCCTCACCTGGAAAATGGGACCATGCCAATAACATGTGGGTTGCCACTTGTCCCATGGCCCATGCTCAGAAGTCAGAAGTCAGAACCCCCTTGAACAGCTTACTCCACTTATGTTGCGCCACTTGCCTCAAGCTGTCGCTCACTATCCAATTTAGAACCAAAATGTTGAACCGCAGATAATATAGAAGGGGATAAGGAATCTTCTGTGCACGGTTGATTTTCCAATGAGATACACAGCTTTAGTCAAAGGTATAAAACTTGGAGCAAATATATTGATCACACACCAGGCCTTCCTGAAAGAAAGGGATTGTGTTTAAATGGCTACCCAATGGACAATGCATCCCGGAAATTCAAACCAACTATTTTTGTTGTAGAACAAAGGTCCTAAAGTCTTTTGTAAAAGATGGCAAGTGTTCCGCCTCTACATTAGATTATGGTAACCAAATATTTACAGAATAGCCTCATTAGAGCAGAGTACTGGGCAATTTCAGATCCTATTAGACAGTTCGAAGTCCAACGAGTAACATCAGGTCAACATAATACTTCACCAGATACCTTTCTTCACGGCCGCTTAATTCTGTTAGCACTTGTATTGTAGGCTGTAGCATACTTAATAAGATTTAATAAAAAAAACTTATGATCATGTTCTCTCAGAATGTTTGAAGCAATGTAGATTACTACATCTCTTTTGGTGTTCCTCATTGCTTAGCCCTGTTCAGGTTCATAAGTTTAAGTTCATACTTGGGTTCATTAGTGACAGTGACTACAACATACTAAAGTAAATAAAACAGAAGAAATGAAATAGCAAGTGTGGAACTAACCTTTGAAGTATTTCATTCCAAAAGCATATGCAAAATGTTGAACTATTTCAAATCCACAAGCATGCCTCACGAGCTTAGTAATGAGAGACTGAAAATTAAATCAAACAAGGTCAGAATGACATTGACAGAAAGAAACTTGTCCTCATATGCAGAAGACCATCTACACTTCATTGATCCACAGAATATTGGCTATTAGACTTTTTTTTTCCGGAATACGCAGGAGAGCTGCGTATCTTTGTATTAAGAAGATGAAAACATAGTTTACAACGCAGGCCTACCGGGCACACGCACACGGGTCAAATGGAAGGAGGCATCACACCTGCAATTTTGTGGTACCCTCCATGACAATGCTCCAAAACTTTTTAAGCTTGGTGGCATCGACATATAGTTCCTCCAGTCTTCCATCATGATTCTTAGGTCATGAATTTTGCTCTGTAGCCCAATACAACAGTTTGCATGCATGGTGCAAACCTTGTTTAAATCTTTGCTTGGCTCACAAATACCACCAAAGTATGAAGTACTTAAGAACTTAATTGTCAGACCAATATCTGTAGTGTAAGGATCATGCTTTATAAAATTAAATACGTCTTGATCATGATACCCAGGATATCTATATCGAGAAGAATACCAAAACTTGTAAAACTCTATGCTTTGATCGTTTGACTTCACATAGTTGAATCCTCCATTGGCTATGTTCCTCAAGTCCGTTGCATTACCTACGTAGTGATCGCATGCAATTTGAAAGTCTCCATCAGAATAAAAGAATGGAAAAGGATTGCGGAACCACATTATATCTGCATCCTGAAATGCAGGGGGGAAGAGATGGTTATATCAAGTGAAACCACTAATAAGTAATAAGAAACTCACAAACAACAGTTCAAAAGATGAATATCGATGCATCAGCACAGGACAAACATATAGGCATAAATTTACCGAGAAAACGAAGCTGTAACCTTTTTCAAGCACTAGCCGCAAGAAATCTAGCCTTTTCCACATCATTTGCAGATACCCAGCAGTCTGAAACCTCTTCTCTTCAGAAAAATCCACATCCTCAGTTGTAAGAGCAAAGCAGTAGGGATGGATCTTGACACATCGTTGATATGCTTTCCAATCAAATGCTACTATCACAAGATGTCTCAAAAGCGAACTAGTCCCAACACCACGGCGAAAACTTTCAATGAAAAGATCTATCACTGAGCCCGGTGAAGCCCATGCCGCATTGAGAGTCGTCAATATTACAGTCTTATTGTCCATGGAAGCCTCCTGCAGAACAAGCTCTAGTCTAAGATCTTCGCTGTCCTACAACAATAACGATTGTGTTAATTTAGATACAAAGTTCCAAAATCTGCCTCATCACTGAACTAGATATCATATTAATCAGGAGGCGAAAATTGGAAGCAACTCCTTGGCTGCATAAGAGTACCAAACACATCAGGTTTATTTTAAGATAACAGGACACTAGTTCGGTGAGAGCACAAGAGATCACGCACAAGTTTGCACCAGAATTGCACTAATGTATTTTAATTTCATAACATAGCACAAGACAAGCAAGTTGGTACTTGTTTATTCCACTCAGAGTATTCCAACTGAGAAGCAGGCTTGCAAAATCAAGTATCATAAAAAATGACCTGTTTGTCCAACAAGGCAACAACGTTCACATTTATTAAGAATTCGTGGCATGATCTCAAAGGGAACCCACCCAAACAGCACTATATTAGGGTCAGGGTTGCAGGAATTGCTAGGTCTGAGATGCGGCACCAACAGGATCAGGAATGTTGAGACCGCATTTGGGAGCCTTAGTATCAAACAGGAAGAGTACCCAAAAACATGCTGAGAACAAGGGACAACTAAGATGAATATAATTCCGTGAAACATAGCAAGAAAAATCAACAGAGCTAACAAAGAGGAGGAGGCAAACCCCACCAGATCGCCGGTGGGGAAAGGATCGAATTCGCCGTCCTCCTCGATGACCTCAGCCGGAGGAGGAAGCGGCAGCGGGTCCCACTGCAACAAGGGCCGGCGCGCCCGCGGGACGTACACCGGCGCAGTGGTATCTACCGCGGCGCGGTACAGCACGGCGCAGGGCAGCGCCACCGCGGCGGCGAGGAGGAGCACCGCCGCCGCCCCACGGAGCGCCGACGCGCGCGAAGGCGGCAGCGGCGAGTTCCCGCGGAAGCGGCGCAGGGACGTGGCGGATTGGATTAGTATTGCGCGCGATGGCCTCCCCATTGCGGGCGGGCGGGCGGCGGCCGGTGACGGCCACCGACGCGGAGGGCGAGGGCTTCAGTCGAGGTCGAGACGCAGCGAGTCCGTCTGACCGTCTCAGTGGAGTGAAATGCACTGGCGGCCCACAAACTTGGCACAAGGTGTCGTTCAGGTCCTTGAACTTCTAAAATGCACATCTAAGTCCCCTAACTTGCTAATCAGCTCACATAACTCCAAACCTCCGTAATCAAGGTTAATCCGTCCACGTGGGATGCTGACTGTACTTGCCAGATCTCTTTTTTCCTGACCTCCCTATCCGACGAGCTGGACAGAGCGGGAGTGCACCGCGGAATCGTGAGTGCACCGCGAGAACGACCCTTTGCTGGTGTCTGCAGTCGACAGTGCTTCCGCGGGTGGTGTCTGCGGGCGGGCATGGCCAGAGCGGTTGTTGCAGGGTACGATGCACCGACGACGACAGCAGTATGGAGCGGAGGCATGTGAAAATCTCGGCAGCAGCAGGTGAGGTCACCGAAGGTCCCTCCCTGCTTGATTCTCGCCGCCCAGGCTCGTCGTTCGCCGCCTCACCATTGTCCGTCGCGAGGACCCGAGCTCGCCAACAATGTCACCCACATGCTCCGCGTAGACGGCGAGGCGACCGAGCTGAGCGGGACGCGAGGAGCAACCGGCACGGGAGTGGACGGCCCCGCAGCAGCTGCTCCGCTGGGTAGACGGCGCACGCGGCGGGCGGCGCAGTGCCTCGCTGCCGAGCTGACCCACCTCCGCGCCATCGGACCTTCACTGTCTCGCCGCCGAGCAGGCCCACCACTGCGCCGCCGGACCCACCTCCGCGCCACCAGACCTCCACTGCCTCTCCGTGCTCCACCCGCCTCCGCCGTCGTGCGCCCGCGCAGGGGCGCGGCGAGCTTCCGCCAGCTGCTCCACCCCCGCACGACGCGCGCAGCTGCCACCGCCACTCTCGTCGGAGGATTTGGTGGCGCAGGAAACTCCCCAGCTCCCCAACCTCGACCTTTGCGGGCCCGCGGCAGCGCCACCGCCATGGCTGGGGAAGTGGGTGTTCGGTGCCGGCGGATGCCGTGCGGCAGAGAGGCAGGATCACCAGAGGTCGAGCGCCGCCGGACCTGGTCCGATTTGGGAGGGAGGCGCGAGGAAGAAGAGAAGCGGAGGGGAGGAGGCTGTCCACCGGCAGCGGATTCAGGCGACGGAGAGAGAAAAGCGAAAGAGGGAGGTAGAAGTTGATGAACACGTCAGCATACGATCAACATGCCACACGTGCAGTTTATTGCAGTTATTGAAGTTTTGGACCTTATGTGAACCGATTAGCAAGTTTAGAGTCTTATGTGTACGTTTTGAAAGTTTAGAGATCCAGATAACACACCGTGCCAAGTTAAAGGACCGCTCGTGAATTTATCTCGTCTCAGTGTAACGGTCGCGGGAGGCGCAAACCAACCACGATCCGTGACCGCGCTTCGTAGGCGTAAAGTGGCAACCGCGAAGGCGTAAACTGCCTCCCACGCAGGCCCAACCGCCGCGCTACGCACGTGAGACAGGACACTGCCAGATGTGCCACCGCGCGTGCGCGAGAGGGTGCCGCGCCGCTCGCACATGCGCCGCCTCTATGACCGTGCGGGCCCATGCGCCGCCCGACTCCCGTGGGGCCCGCGCGTCGGTGAGAATAGAACATTCCCCACGCACCTACGGCGCGGTGTACGGAGTTATCACAGATGCGGTCGCAAAGGGACCGCAAGCGGCATGCCGTTGGCCGCAGCTAACTACCGCGGGGGACCAACGAACTTTGCTTCTCCTTCCCGCATGTTCTCCTCCTCCTCCACTCGTCGTCCATCATCCATCGAGCTCTCCGCCGGCAGCTCCGGATCTGGAAGGCCGGCGGAGTGGCACACGCTGGCAGAAGACTACTAGTAGAAGAGAAGCAGCGCGATTGAGCCGTAGGCAGGAGGAGAAACAGGCCCCCTGTTGACTCGCAGGCCTCGGTGAGAATTCGATTCGGGGCAGAGCCATCGCGTAGCTGCTGCTATCGGGGAAAGCTCGAGGTGAAGACATGGATTGGTTGCCTGGAGAGCTGTGCCTCAAGATCTTCCAGCTCCTCGATCACCAGTCCCTCGCCTCCGCTCCACAAGGTTTGACGCCTCCCCGATCACCCATAATTCTACCATCCCAGCGTGGCAGCGTTTGCAATTGTTCCGTAATTCTGAATTCTCCACCGTCTGAATACAATTTTCAACTTTTACAACTTAAGACGGCTCTTATTTGCTTCATCATGCAATTCCAATTTTGACTGGCTAGTCAGGCCTCACTTTCCACTCTCAAACTGTGAAATTGGATCAGCTATAGGCTATAGCTATATATACCTGCCGAAGCCTGAAACTTTTTGAAACGAACTGCAGCCTGAAACTTGAATTAGTATTTTCATGGAGAGATAGATGTAGCATGCCTGCAGCATGCAGTGTCTCGTTTCGGTGAGCTGCGCATAACCTTTTGACTGCGATGCTGCTTGCTCGTCCGAGCTCAGTTTGCAGGAAATGGAGGGCGTTGACCTCCGACGATGAGCTGTGGCGGAAGCTGTTCAGCGACAGGTGGGGAGCGGACGCCGCGGCGTTCTACGCGCCGCCGGCGGGCACCAAGTCCTGGAAGGACGTCTTCGCCGTGCAGGACCGATGCGACCGATACGGACTGTAAGCCACTCTCGCCCATCCTGACGTTGCCAAGTGCCATCACCAGTTTGCACTGCCTTCGAGTGTGACCCTCCTGTCCTGCCCACGTTACGTTCTTCCCATTTCCCAGGGGCGTCAGGATCATCAGGGAAGGGAAGGACTACTACCTCATCTACCAGGGCGAGATCCAGAGGTACCTGGGCTCCCGCCAGGACACGGACGGCGACGGCGGCGGCGGCAAGGACGCACCGCGGCAGGACGCTGAGGCTGAGGGCGAGCAGCGCCAGATATCCAACCGGATTATCTTCTTCCTGGGGGATCTGGAGGCAGCCTGTGCGGACGCCAAACGTGTCAAGGCGTGAACGTGATCTCCTCTGCGGCCGCGCCCCCTTGTCCAGGACTCCCGGAGCACACTGCCGCCTGTATTATGATGCATAGCTCGTGCATAGTGTTGTACCTATACCAAATGTATAGTGCTTCACCAACAACTTATTTCAGTTCATAATCATGTTAACATTCACCGTGCATTTTGATTCAAGTATAGTCATTTAGATTGTAAGTGGACCTGATCATATATGATTTGTTTGTATGAAAATCTTCATCTGTCAATGGTTGAATGCACACCCAGAACCGTGGTGACTGCCAAACAAGGGAAGCAAATAATAGGTTCCACCATTTTTTAATAAATTGTCACATTCTAATTATTACAAGATTCAATGGAAAAATAAGAAGAATCGACCTCTTCTGTAAGATGAGGATAGCATAATTCAAGTACTCTCAATGTCAACTACGACTATGGGTCAATGATAACACGGGCGCCCAATTCCATACTGTGTTTGCTGAAACTCTGGTGTGTTTACTAAACTAACGGTAACACCGGTAAAATGGTTACTGATGAATGCTTTGGTTGAATCAGCATTTCAGGGCAGCTCTTGCCATTTCCAACGCTCCCTCGTAGGTCTTGTTGCCCCCGATGAAACCACTCATATGGACAAACACACAGCCAGGAATGCCAGTTTCCGCAGACAATTCATCGTCTCTCATGCCCCTCCACTTCTCTGGCAGAGCCTTTCGGCTCTCGAACCTGTCGGGAGCAACAGCAACAGCTTGCACTCGCCAGCTCTTGCTCCTCTCATCCTGCAATTACGTGGCAAATCAAATACAAATGTGGCAATGGTATTGGAGTTCAACGTAGCCATGCTATCAAGTAGAAGTACACAAAAAAGATTGAAAATTGTCCACAGTTCAATTTTATTTATTTGGACAGGGCCAAGGGGATGTTACCTTATAAGATTTTATTATGAATCTATTAGATCAGATAATACAAAACAATGGGGAACAAGCAATACAAATTATTAAACTTGACAATCAAAAATCAGTAAAAGTGTACATAAACTTGTTTTTTCTTTACTGCCTGAGAAACAATAGTTTGTGGCTACAATGTAAAGTGCTACTGATTTCATCACACGTGAATTACGATGTCTAAAATCATACTAAATTGTAGTATGAGAAGAGCAGTGCCCCTTACCTGATACAGCACATACGTGGTCAAAGGATCAACCTTCAGCTCCTCTTCAAGCTCAAATAGATGAAGCTTCCACTGTCATCGTGGGATAAATGTAAACTTGTTCAGGTTACATATTTCAAATTTTCAATACGCTAATCAACTTAACTATTAAACAAGCTCGAAGAGATAATATGATTAAATTAAATGGTTAGTTACAATTGGCTGACATAGATCAGACGAAGTACGAAGGAAGTACTTAAAGCACAAGCACCATATTTTTCCCATATTTCAAGTGTAACAGTTCTCAAATATCCCAACAATATTGTGCATATGAAAGCTTGTAAATTGAAACAGTCATATAGGTATAACATTTACAGCTTTCTTTAGTATCTGAAACTGTAGGCAAAAAATTCAGTTGCAGATGTTTGTAATATCCAGATTAATGTGATCCAAAAAAAAAAGGGACAAAATCTTACCGGGCAGAATCTATCCAGAACCATGATTTCTCCACTAGGGTCAACCATTGATCTTGAATACAAACACTCCAGGACAATAGATCTTGCAGGTAACCATGATTTAACATGAAAGCGAACACTCTGTCATTGAAGATGGATAATATTGTCATATAAAAAGAGCGGTAGCAAAATACATAATCTGACAAGAGATTTAAGCAGTGAATGAACATAACACATTGTGGCACTAAGGCATAAGTTGAGTGTCAAATACCTCTATAAATTCGCTTCCAGCTAGCGTCATGGCCTGTTGAAATGCAGCGTTCTCCTTCTCAGGTGACTGGTCTGGATCAGTCCAGTCCGGATTAAGACGACCAACACGTGAAGACAAGTGTGTATTGTTCACATACTTTGGTGGTTGGTCTGTGTCATATTGATTGATTCCATTGTCAATTGCATCAAGTGCCTGCAACATGATCAGCGTATTGAGTATTGCTTCTTTAACCATCAGAAATACTCCCTCCGTTTCTATTTTTAAGGCGCACCGGTGAGCAGTGCAGAGACCAAGGTGCATTAAATTGTTGCATCGTCTTCACCACAGCAGGCTTCGCATGCCCGCATGCAGTGAGTGCGCGTTGGAATGAAAGAGAAAAGAGCATTTACTTTGCACGCATCTTCCTGAGCTGTTCGTTTTCTATTGGGTCTATTAATTGGCTAAGCTAATTGAAAGCATTGGGTAACGAGGTCTGATTGATTACGCGAGATGGCGTGCCTTACATATAAAGAAAAAATGAAAACCTTGATACGCCCTATAAAAAGAAAGGGAGGGAGTACATGGTAAGAACTTATAAACACATGGATGAGTAAAAAATTGCAACTACATGTGTCTCATGATAGTTGTGGACTTGTGGGATTGAAGTTTGCCAATGATAAACAAAAAGTGCAGCCAGTTAAGAGTGATGTTTCACTGTTGGTTCGTTAACACTTTCTTTCAGATTAAACAAGTGGAAAAATCCTGCCTCCGCAGAAGTCAAAATGAGTCTATTGTGCAATAATGGCTGAGCAAAGTGGGACTTTTAACAACCCTAAACACAGAGATACTCTCATTTGCCATAAATTTTACACAGAATACCTTAAAAAACTACAAAGTCCATAATTCCCTAAGCAATGAGAAAATATACCTTAGCTGCTGGTATTTCCTCAGTTCACGAGATCCAGTTAAAATAATAAATTTTAGGGAAACAGGAAAACTAGACTATAATGAACTGGTCGCTACTATGATGTTCCTCGGTAGCCTATGTTAGATATATGTTCTAGCTTTGAAAGATTAACTAGGTGTTGATGACAATAACCATTTTTTAAAAGAAACAAACTAAAATAACAGTGTATGGATTAACTTAGACATTTAGTCATGATAAACAAAAAGAAGGTATAATGAACTATGTTGGTCATGTAATCAGATCCGCACCTCAACAAAGTTTTTATATATTGCAAGATACAGGCGGTGAACATCTTCATGATCCTCATTAACCCCAAGCTCCTTAGCAATTATCTCCTTACCAAAATGCTGCAAAACCAGGGCAACTTTAAATAGTAAGCCCTCTATATATGTAAAAATGAAGATAACATAAATACAAGAGTACTAATAACAATCTTCAATGTGGAATTTGCAAGTCTCAACAACCTAGCAGATTATGACAATGTTGTGATTACATTTTTTTTTGAAAATCCATGCATCCCATCCACCTGATGCCATGTGGTGCAGTTGGAAGCATATTCCAAACTTCGTAACAAAGATTTCGCTTGGAGCATTATATGCTTAAATGTTATTGCTGATTGCCCCAGAGCTGTTTGGAAAAGAACTCAGAATTATTATCCATGGAGATTACCTTGTAGACAAGTCCAGCACTGCTAAGTTTAGTGTTGAATCCATGTCCAAACACCTCATTGAAGCCTTTCTGGTGATGATCATATCGATGCCGGCTGGGATCATAGACACCACCGACATCAAGCACGGCATCCAGTGTATCAAGGATCTATTGCAAACAGATGTCGGAAATGGAGGCAAACAGATGTCGGAAATGGAGGCAAACAAGTGAGTGCAACTGCAAGATACAATACTAACTATTGCACTTGTATATCCACAACAAATTCAAAGGTAATGAACAAATGCATTATTCCTCCATGTATACGACATTACGACGGTGATGCAACAGCACGCTAAACAAAGAACCACATACAGCATACATAGATATGTTGGATTCCTGTCCCAAATGACAGGAGGTAGAAAGCATTTCATCAAGTTTCTAATGTTTCAATTCAGAACTAGTAAGCGGCGGTGCGAGATCTAAGAAAGTTCAATGGTATCACTGTTGTGTTGGGAGACATAAGAACATCCTTATCCATTACTCAGTATTAGACTATGAAACCTATGAAAAAAAAGTATTAGACTATGAAATTTGGAGATCTCAAACACATTCAGCAACATAAATCAGTATCTTATTAGGGTACCTAAAGCATCTGTAGTCTACGAATCCTCAAATACAAACATATAAGCCAGCGCCCAGCGCCCAATACACAAGCAATCTTCACTCTTCAGTCTTTAACCAACTGGGTTCTGGGGAGAGAACCAAGGAATGCTAGGCTAATCGGGCCGGTAGGGAGGCGAGAAAGGGACCTACCTGGGAGTCGCGGGTGCGGACGACGTCGGCTCCGGCGAATTGGGAGGTGAGGCGGATGAGGAAGCAGCCGAGCGCCTCGTCGCAGTGGAAGCTGCCGTTGTGGGTCCCCACGCGCTTGCCGCTCCCAGCGTCGTCGCCGTTGACGGTGGCGGACGAGTAGACCCTCAGCCTCTTCGGCGAGGAGGCGGCTGCCGGCGAGAGAGACGCCATGGCGGGGAATGGGTTCCGGATTTGGGATCGCCCGGCGCCAAGGAGAGGAGACGTGGACGTGACGGCTCGCTGCGACACCCTCCAGGCGGCGGCGAGCATTACTAGTCTTCCCGTGAGATGCGAGCGATGGGGATGAGGAGGGGTAGGGTTTTGAGTGGGCTTTGCTATGTGCTCCCCCTATTTATTTTCTAGTCTGATTATATTTCATCCTGTACATTAAAATATTGGCGGGCATGTAGATATTGTGTTTCGAGACTAGGGCTGGATAACGAGCCCGAGCGGTGCAGCTCGTCATCTAAACGAGCTAGCTCGGCTCGGCTCGTTAACATAACGAGCACAAAAAGCCAGCTCGGCTCGGCTCGGTTCAGCTCGCGAGCCTGCACAGCACATGTCAACCAGCCGAAGAAATGACGAATTGACGACTGATTATCCCATCCAAAATCCATTGTAGTTTGGCAAATTAAAATCAAATCCTTATTTTGGATTGAACGACCTCTGGAATCTGATACAGTTTCTCCAAATTAAAGTCTAATCTAATCCTCAAACGCTAATCGACCAAAGACAAATAAGCAGCAATAAGAACATGAAGAGAGAATGTTAGAGAAACACCATCTAACAGACATCTGAGACATGTGTACATGAAATTGAAACAAAAAGAAGTAGAAAACGAATCAAGAAACCAAATCAAGGAGACGTGAAGTTGTTGAGCATCTTCCTGGTCGAGAGGATGGCACCCGTCAGGCCGCATCTAGTAGCTGGGCATCCTTGGCCGCTTCCTTCTTTGATTTTCTGGCCACCTCCGGGGAGCGGAGAGACACCATGGGCGCACGGTGCTGCTGCCATGCTGCGCGAGGACAGCGCAAGCGAGAGCGAGCGAGGAGCGGCGGCGGCGTCGGATGCGTTGCGGTCTGCAGATGCAAGTGTGCGGTGGGGTTGACCAGGGGATAGGGTTTCGTATGGAGGCCTTAGCTGCAACGGAATATTGGGCCGGCTTAGGCTCTGCTTGCTCGTGGGCCGGCAGCCTCATGTGCTTCCTCAGCTCGTAAAGCTCGCGAGCGGCTCGCGAGCCGGCTCGAACTCGCTCGTTATGCTAACGAGCAAAAAGTCCTGCTCGGCTCGTTACAAAATTACATCGAGCCGAGCCGAGCCGAGCCAGCTACGAGCCGAGCGAGCTAACGAGCCACGAGCATTTTGTCCAGCTCTATTCGAGACAGTTCAAAAGATGATATTTCAACACGGAAAGTCAATTATTTGGCTCGAACTAATCAGAAAATAGCTACTCCCTCTGTTTTTCTTTATACGACGACAAAAAATTTGACCTATTTCCAGCGTAAAATTTGGTCGGAAACGTCACTTAATTACGAACGGAGGTAGTAAAATATTCGTGGTTGCATTTGCAACAAGTCTTACTATAAAAGGAACTGCAAGGTTTTAATAATCACATAAATATATACTTGACTGATCAAAGACATCTAAGAAAGACGTGACAAGAACCCAAAACAACATAAATAAAGGGGAAAAACATCATCGAGGCCATCGTTACTCGGCCCATGAAAGTGTCCCCATCACAGGTTGAGATCATAAAAGGGCCTCCCATTCCAGGCAGTACTTTCATCTAAATGGGCTTAATATACGAAGATCCCAGCAAGTTCTTGGATCATTTTTGGCGGCCACCTTTTCTTCTTAGTTAGGGCCACTCAAGATGAAATTGATGATGGGCTTAGCGGAGAAATAGACAGACTGATTTTTGGTCAGTCTCATGATTTTCGATCTAGAATCAAGTGCCTCGATTTGTCACGCCGCGCGCCCCCTTTTCCTTCTCCCCCCCGATTCGTTCGTTGAAGCTTTTGAAGTTCTGCGCGTCTGCTGTAGTCCGAGATCCATGCGTATTCGGCCCAGCACCGGCAGCACGTCCTCTTCGCCTTTCCGACCGTTCGGCGGGCGCGTCACGGAGGCTTTGTCCATTTGCTCCGCCCTACAGGCGCGACGGTGACCCAGCGCGCGCGGCCGGCCACCGCCACCTTTTCCGCAGTGGAGCAGCTGGAGCCAGTGCACCGGCCTGCCGGCGACTGCCCGGGGTCTCGTCAGCCTCAAGCATGCATGGCTCGATTGGCAGGTCGCACGTCCCCTTTTCTTTCTTCGATTGCTCATCATGCGTGCCGCGCCAAGGCCATGACCATGTGTACGCTCGCCAACCTGTCGCGACTCTCGGCATGCACGGCCGGGGGCCATGAGATGAGATGCTCACGGCGGCGGTCCCCTAGTCCCGTTCGATGAATTTGTCCACGGGCGCGACACTACCATCAGATGCGAGACGGCAGATATACGCAAAGGATCAAAGCGCCCTGCTCCAGTACCGTTTTTCATTAGGCGCCCTGCTCTTAATAATCTTGTATTACTCGATTCGTCAGTCTATGTAGTTTGTTTGCACGAGCTGAACGGCTTCAAAATTGCTCAGAATTATTATAAGACCCTGTTTAGTTCTCTGAAATCTCACCAAAATTCTAGGATTCTCACCTAGAGAACTGTGTTTCTTCTCTTTATGCACGCAACCCAATACAAAAAATTTCCACTAAAATTCCAGTCAACTAAACAGGACCTAAATTAAAAAGATGCACGACTGGGCCGCTTAATTAGTCAGAATTGTAGTGCAGTACTGCACGTCGCATTATAAATACTATCGTCACACTGGTCCTTGTTCCTGTGTGAGCGTAAATACTATCGTCACACTGGTCCGTATTACTGTGTGAGCGTGACATGGGCATCACAGTGCGAGGACTGCGAGGTGTCTCCGATCCAGCTAGCCACCTGCCCGGCCGTCCCCGGCCCCGTCCGGTTTTTGTATCAAATGATCATCACACGACACCAATCGCAATTCGCAACAGATGTAAATAAACCGGAAGCTAAACTTCCGTACACGCGATAGTAACCATACGCACAGACGGAGACGTGTCGACATTTCTTGGCGCAACACAGCGTTTCCACATCACACGGTGCTGCGGTACCTACAGTCATCTTAATTAATTATTTCCTTGTAGACTATATGGGGGTGATTGGTTCCCTGCGTGCGGCAGGACCAGGCTGGCCGGATGCAGTGAGGTCTCGATTGATTGCCTGGTCTGGGCATCGGGCCAGGCTCCTTGCATGCAAATACCACCCCGTGCGGCCAGGCTCCGGAGGAACGAGAGAATCGAGCGTTTCCGCTGAGCCTGGCTCGCGCGGTGCTGGAGTGGGTCGCTTTGATAAACGTGCTGAGAAGAAAATGCTACTGCAGCCGAGCTACTCGGATGGAAAGAAAGCAAAGGAAGATGCCATGCGTCGAGAGAGATTTTGGGAAGGAATGAACGAACTTCCTCGTTGTTTATTACAGGGCCAGGATGGACCCGGCCCGGACCTTGCCGCGCTGCTGCTGCTCCTGCGGCGGGCCTTCCGCCGCTTCCCTGCTGGCGGCGGCGGGCAGGGGCCCATGTGTCACCACCACCCTGGCCGCGCTGCTACTGCTCGCGCTGGCCTTCCTCCTCTCCGCCGCCTCGTCCGCCGCCATCTGCGCGCTCCGGCACTCGTCGCTGCAGAACGCCGTGTCCCCTCTGCAAGATTGCACGCCGGTTAGGTTAGGCGCCGGTCGGCTCGAACGGGGGAAACGGAAATTAACAGGGCGAAGAAGGAAAGAAACGATCGATTAGATTGGAGAGGGTACCTGTACATGAAGATGTCGCGGTTGCCGGCGAGCGGCTTCCGGCAGAGGAAGCACGCGTCCAAGAAATGCTCGCCGTGGTCGCGTCCCGCTCCCGCCATCGATCTCGTCTCGATGTCCTACCGTTTCGGTCACCGACCGCGCCTAGCGAGCGATCGATCCCGCCGCCCGCCGGCTGCACGTACGCGGCCGCTCGACGTCGATCAACGCCAAAGAAAGAGCGGCCGACTCCGGCGAGACCACCGGCCGGGAGTCTCTTCCTCCTCTCCGGTGCAGGCTGCAAATCGATCGTCCGTGCTCTTTTCCCCGGCGATTCCTTCGAGTCCCCCCGCCCCGTGTGCTTCCTTTCCTTTCCTTGTGCTTCTACGTCAGATGCGTGATGATGCTTGGTGGGGAGGCAGGGCAAGGTGGTGGTGCCGGCGGTGGCGTTTAATAATGGCTGCCCCCCACCCCAGGAGGAGGACTAGGGGTTGAGGGAACCGCGTGGAGATCGCTGTGGACCCACCTGTCAGCCGGCGTCACTTTTTTTTTTCCTGCATGTCAGCCGGCGTCAGCGCGAAGGTCAGTTGATCACGGGCGGGGTGCCGCCGATCCGCGGGACCCACGCCCCCGATTCTGGGCCACTTGCTGCCCTCCAGCTTTCCCGGGAGACTGTCGCACGACGACGCCGCGTGGGACCGCGTAGCTGTTGGCCCCACTTGCCAGCCAGATCTGGACGGAACCTCGCTCGGGCGGTTGGTTGGGGAGAGGTGACGACGACTCCCGCGCTCCGAATGAATCTTCTCGTCAAAAGTCGTCAGGCCTCTTGATCACCATTTTTTTTATGAAAATAAAAAAGTCGTCAGGCCTCTCGATCGTGTGACTGCCCGTGGGATCGCAACAGCCTTGCATTGCAAACGCAAAAAACATATACAAAATGAGCTCGTGCAACGTGCAATTTGGGAATCTCCAGCCCTGCTGCTAAAGTCTCGAAGATCTCGTGCAACTTGTACAGGAATGCAGAATCGACTAGTTCATCAGTCTGAAGCCTTGCTGCTAGCTTCTGAACTTTTGATGCCGTTTGTGCCTGCCGGCTGCCGTATCATCAATGAACGATTCATCAACTTGCTCGAGAATTTCTCGGGAGGACATTTGGCACAACACTTGCGCGAGAAGGGAGGACGCGCAGATTCGTCGGTGTTGGTGCGCGCGGCAATGGACCGCAAGTCCTCGATCTGTCTGCGGGAGAACAGGCATTTTCTCGAGTAGTTGAGCTACTCGCGTCGAAGCATCAACCGGCCTGCGCTGCACTGCAGCGAGAGCGAGCCAGTGATTGCGTCGCTCCGTGCCACCGTGGCCCGAATCCCCGAAACGCTGAGAAGACCTTGACCCCGGAGGCCGGAGTCGTTCCGTTTAGTTGGTTAAATTTTTGGTAAAAGTAATGAAAATTTTGAGATGACACGGTCTGTAATGCGAAAATTTTAAGAATTTTAATGAAACTAAGGGTGTGTTTAAAGCCCAAACGTTTGGGTAAAGTTTGACAATTCTGACCAAAATTGGTGCAAAATACACTGTAGCGTCAGATAAATAGTGAGAGGTGATATGATAAGATGTGATAGATGATAGGATGTTTTTAAAAAAAATTTGGACTTCTAAACACACCTAGAGCATGAGTACAGCGGACGTCCACCGTCCACGGCAACGGCACGGGCGTCTCTGCAGTGCCTTTCCAAGGATCTTTCCGGGACAGTGCTTTTGCACAGCCGTTGATGACTAGTGTACGAGTTGCAGTGCTTGGTTCGTTCGAGGATACAGAGTTTCAGACAGTGATTGGCAAGTTACCGGTGAATTGTAAACCAACGTCCAGTGAAGGCAGCATGCCAGCTTCAGCCACTGAAGTTCAGCAGTTCATCTGGAAGGAGCCCATCGAATGGTGCTGAGCTGCTGATTAGTATTTCACTATTTTCTTTTCCCATTTTGCAATGGCTCACGATTCTCGTTGTGTAAGCATCAAGATCCCACCGCACCTTTAGTAAGGGTGTGTTTCGGTAATAAATGACAACCATATACTTGTGACTAACCTTTGTTTTGTAGCGGATTTATCCTTGGATTATTGTCATAAGTAATAAATGAAAAAAGACCCCTCAATTTGAATTTATGGATGATCAATGGACAAATACTACAAGGCTAAGGACATTTTTAGTTCTAAGTGTCACAAGGAGATGAAGGACACTTGGATTTGCTAGTTTGTAGTGTTTGACCGTACTATTAAGAGGGGTTCACACTTGAGTAGCTTGACCATGCCAAATGCTATGCCATATTCATACACTATCAAGCTCCTTGGTCACTAAACAGCTCAAGACACTCATTGAAATACATTGGAAGCAAAAGACTTGAAGAAAAACTCAAAGATGATTGAATTGGATGAGTTGAAATTGAAAAGGGCGCGCCGGATTATCCGACGCTATCAATTTTAGTTGCACCGGATGATTGATGTGAAAGACTCAGCAGAATTCAGCACCGCAGGATGAACCGACGGTGTATCAGCAGAGGCATCGGTTCATCCGGTGACCTAGGGTTTGGTAACAGTGACAAATCAAGTCAAAGCCTTCAGCACCGGATGAAGCAACGGTCGAGGTAGCGGTTTGTAACATCCCGCAATTTTGTTACGGAATGTTTATTATAAAAATGAGGATTTAAAATTTTCGATGAATTATTTGAGTACTTGACAATTAAATTAAGAGTGTCTTCTTATTTCTCTCCTAAATTCCTAGATTTATTTTTGAGCTAATTAAAATTTCCTAGGGAATATAAAATGTTAGTGTGAGAACTTTGGTGTTTATTTGGTTTTATTTGGAATTATTTGAGTTTGATTCAAATTTGAATCCTATTTCAAATTTGAATCAAGTTTAGAAATAGGAATAGACTAAATAGAAAAGGGGAAGGAGGCCAACCGGTCTTGGGCCACAACTCCACACCGGAAGTCCACTAGAGGCCCCCCTACTCTTTTCCCTGGAAAATTCGAAAGCCCGCACACTCTTTCAGCCCAGCACAACGCGGCCCGCTCCGACGCCGGCCCGCGTACCACCTACCACCCCCGCGCCGAGCCGCTGCCAGGCGGGACCCACGCGACGTCACCCCGTCATCTCCCTCCTTTAGCACTTTGGCTGACGCCGCGCGCCAAAGCGACGCCGCGCCGCCCATGGCGCCGTCGCGACGCGCCCCGCGCCCCTCCTTTGCATCCCGGCCGTCCACGTGCCCCCTCTCCGCACCTTGCCCCATAAATAGGCCGCCGCCGCAGCCCCAGGGCCTCCCAACCCCAGCCGTCGGGGAGTGTCCCCTTTCGCCACCCACCAGAGCTCGCCGGAGGAGAAGGAGAAGGGGGGGGAGAAGAGAAGGGAGCCCGGAGGCCGTCCGCAAGCACGCCGGGGCCGCCGCGAAGCCGAAGGACTGCCCGTGGAAGCCCAGGGACGCCGCGAAGCCAAGGACCGCGACGCCCCTGCTTCCTCCTCTTCCTCTGCTCGGCGCCGCCCGTCATCTTCCTCGCCGACGACCCCGCTCCGTCCCTCTACACCGACGCCTGCACTTCGGCCAGTGGCCACCGAGGTGAGGCCGCGCTCTCCCGCTCATCTGTTGAGGTCCCGGCCTTCGAGCCGAGGGGGAACGCCCGGTCCGCGTCGCCGCCGCTGTCGCGCCGCCGCGCACGCCGCTGTGTGAAGCCGGTCTTCGTGCCGTGCTGGGATTCCTTGCAGGTGCCGCCGCCTTCACCACGTGCGCGCGCTCGCCTCCGCCGCTTGCCTTGACTCCCGTAGACACGCACGCCGCTGTTTCACCGTCGCCGTCCTCCCCTGCGCCGCGGACGAGCCAGAGCTCGCGCCCGCACGCAGGGAGAGAAGGCCTGGCCTTTGGCCGGCCCGACGAGGCACCAGGTCGTGCACCCACGCACACGGCCGCCGTCGACACCGCCGGCGCGCCCACGGTCTGTCGCACGCCACACCGTCGCCGTGTCGCTGTCGCCGCCGCTCCACCATGGACGCACCGACGTTTAGCACACAGGCAAAGGGGCTAAAAAGGCCCCGGTCTTTGTTTCCTCGCAACCCCGTGATGCATGCACGCACACGTCTGGACTTTTGGGACACCCGCGCGTCGACGCCGGAGCTCGCCGCCGTGCGCCCGTGCAAACTCGTCGCCGCCGTGGCCCCTGTCACGCCGCCGCACTGAACCCCGGCCCTAGGCCATTCTTTTTCTGCACGATCTTAACCACCTGGTGCACCTCGTTAGCTCCCTGCTGTTTGTTGGTCATCCGGGCACACCTCGCCACCGGCGGGTCCTTGGCCGCGCCGCTGCTCCTTAGGGGCATTTCACCGAACACATGCTGGCGCCGCCTCAAAACCCCTGGGGTTTTTACCACAGCTTCACCCACACACACACGAGTGACCGTAGACGATCCGCTGGGATCCTGTGCGGCTGGCCACTCCCGGCCGAGGCTCACGCGCGCACACACGGAGCCGCGCCGCAGCGATCCGCCCAGGGATCAGCTGCGCCGCGCCACACACGCCGCCACGTGGGCAGGCGCCGGCTTAAAGCCGCGCTGCTGGCTGCCGCGTCAGCACTGGAGCTGGCCTGGCGCCGGCTATAAGCCCTGTTAGAGATAGCTAGAGTTAGTTTAGAGCTAGCTAAAAGATTGTTATATTGTGTATGCGTATTTTAATTTCAGAAATCTATTTAATCTTTGGAAATTCATATTAAATCTGTTTTAACTCCGAAAAATACAAAACTTCTTCCGAAAATCTTCTAAAAATCCAAACTCTGCGCTAGGCTAGAGTTTGCCTCTTTTTGGATCTTATTTGTTCCTTCTCTTAAATTTATTGTAATTAGCTGCCGAGTTATTTATTTAAATACGATTCTAGGAGCCGCCGGAGCCGGAGAGCTGAACCAGGACTACGATGACGACTTCGGCTACGACGACTACCCGCACCCAGGTTCACGCCCGACCTACTTTGAATGCCCATTAGGCATTGCTTTAGAACTGCTAGTGCTTTATTTACTGCATAGTGATGGATATGATGAACCCGTGCATAGCCTCTTTTACATACTTGTCCTTGATTGACCTACTACTACTACTACTACTTTACTTATGCGTGATGATACGCTGAGCTTGCTATGCATGTGTTGGGATTATTGTGGTAGTTTCTTGGTGTGTGTGTGTGGGGAAAACCGGCAGGAGAAGGTGTTTTGAGATATTTTGGCAGGGGTGAGCTCAAGACAACCCGATTTGGGATCGGGGGCCAGGGATCGTCTTCTCGGACGTTGCCCAGTTTGGTGCCTATGGCGGGTGCATTGTTTTAGGAGCACAGGTGTTGGGGTTTTTGTGATGACTTGGAGGATAGGAGTTCGCCCCGGTCTGAAACCGAGTGGTTCGCCTGTTACACGGGACTTTCGTACACACCACCTCGCCGAGAGTGGGGATAGGGCCGCTCGACCCTAGCAAGTGCGATACCATACCTGCCAGTAGGATAGAGGGTATCAGTGAGAGGGTTAGGGTGAAGTCCCTTCCCTTTGGGCGTTCCCCGTGTGGCCACGCGGGGGCATTTTCACAGTTCTGGGGTGGACCTTTGCGAAGGACCGCAGCGAGACCCGGATGCAGGATGGAATCGTAACTCCTAGGTGTTCGTTCGGTAGGGTAGGCTCGGTCGGCCGTACACCGTCCGGGTACTATTCCGAGTTGGGTACTGGTGTACACGCTCTGCAGAGTTTAGATCTATACGTATAGCCGCGTCCTCGGTTATGGACATGCCCGTTGTTTCTCTGACTCTTACGTTTTGGGATTTCTACCTTCTCCCTTATAGGATGAGAGTGTTTGGTGAGCCGTGGTTGTATTCGGGGAGAGGAGAGTTGCTCCCTCTGCCTCGCGGATCCGAGTGCAACCATTGAGGTGCGAGGAGTGGGAGTTCTCGCACCAACCCTAGATGGAGTTAGGTGATGGTGACGGAGATCTGGGTGACCAGGTGTATCCGTTTGCAGATGAGAGATATGGGATTTGGTGGGATTATGAAGATATTATTCTTTATATGATGATGCTGCTGCATAGGAAACCCAGCTACTACCTTGATCCTTTTCTTTACCCTTAGAAGTAGGCCACTTAAATCTTGCATACGGTTGGTGACGTGGACCTATCCCAATCCTTGGGGATAACCCCTGAGCTTGCAGGGTACGAGTCAGACTTCGACAACAACGCCGACGGATGGTACGACTGAGGGGGCACGTTGCTTCGCTCAAGGATGCCTGTGGGAGACGAATGAAGACGGAGACACCTTCTGGGAGCTAGCTACCGCTGCGTAGGCTTTTATTCATGTTATCCCGCCAAGAGGCGTGTATTGATGTACTCCGATTATTCAGGACATGTAATAATCAGATTATTATTTGTACTCTGATGCTTTATTACGTTGTATGACTGTGATATTTATCTGTGATGAATGCCTGTGAGTGATAGCGTCTGATCCAGGGACTATCACGAGACAGAATGCTGGGTTTTCCGTGTTTTGAAAACCCAGGGTGTTACACGGTTCATCTGGCGCATGCATATATTTTACACAGAGACGCACCGAGTGGACCTGCTTCAGCACCGGATGAACCGACGCACATGGACACCATCAGCGGTTCATCCGGCGACCGTGTTTATTCTACGCAGGGACGTTTTGAGTGAAGACGCTTCAGCACCGGATAAACCGACGCTACAACGGTGTGAGCGTCGGATGAAGTGGTACAGCGTTCGTGTTCAACGGCTATAATTCGAGACACAGAGTGACCGGATGAACCGACGCTGTCGCAGGGAGAACCGTCGGTTCATCCGACAGTACTACTTTTCAGAGGACTTTTGTAACGGCTAGCCTCCCTTGCTAGGCCTATAAATTGGACCCCCTGCGTCTCTTGAGCTGCCTTTGCCACTCTGAATCACTACTGCAGCCAAGGAGAAGGAGAGTTAGTGCTTTGATCATTTGGATTTCATCTTCCTAGCCAAGGGAGATTCTTTCTTGGTGATCAAGAGTTTCAATGTGCTTTCATTGGCATAGCTGAGTGCATTGGTCAAGTGAAAGGTTGTGAGTTTGTTACTCTTGGAGTTTGACGGCTCCTAGACGGTCTCGGTGATTGGGGTTCTTGGTGAGCTCTTGGAGATTGTGGGAGCCCCGGGAAGTATTTGGTGTAAATGGATTGAGACCCACCATTCCGGAGATGGAGAACGGGTACTCATAGTGAGCACTCAAGTCTAAGTGGCTTGAGGGGGAGCAAAACTCTTTGTGAGTGCTCCAACGTGGATTAGGGAGAAGCGTCAACTTCTCGATACCACGGGAAAAAATTCGGTTGTCTCGTGTCCTCCCTTTCTACCTTCTTGCACTTAATTCTGTATTTACTTTCAGCTCTTAAATTTCTTTACCTTTGCTCCCTCTAGTTTGCTTTGCTTGTTGCATATCTTGACTAGGGTGCCTTTCACATGTTAGTGTGATTCTTGCTAAGGAATATTGTTGTTAGTGTGCTTAGTTGGTAGGAAGAAATCTTTTTAAATGGGTAACACTAGAGATCTATATTAAGATTTGTTTCTTGTTCTAAAAATTTGAAGATGGTCCATATTCAACCCCTTTCTATAGGCCATCCATCCTACACGTTGACGGGTGATTCGGCCCGCCGTTCTGATGGCTTCCAGAGTCGGCGTTCAGGGAGAGGCCGCTCCGGCCGGGCAAGAAGGCGCGGGTCTCCCCCCGCGGCTGGGACCGCCGGTAGCGGTGGCGGGAGCTACTCATCACGCGCGTGATCCAACTCACAATTGACCAAAACGTAACAGCATTCAGTACCTGGAGAAGTGGAGATCGAAGAGCAAAGGGGAGGGCGGAAAAGGCGTCTGCAGGTGGATTTTCAAGCAACCGCAGCAACCCACCCAACTGTAGCAACAAACTTCCAATGATCGAAATATTGAAATATGAACCAAGTAAATACGATGAAAGTCTGAATTGGTGAAGACTAAAGAGTGCGAAGACCTCTTCATGTTGTGTTCTCTCCACGATGGCAGAACCTGCGGCTCACGCAAGGAGAGGGCACGGTTTGGCTCCACATGCAGAGGCGGAATCTTCGATAAGGCTGGACTCCCTCCGGAGCCCTCGGCATTTTCTTCGCGCTTCGTTGTCACTTGCTCCAATCAATTCAGAGTTTCAGGCGTGGCATGTCGAGCTAGCAGTCTATTAGTGGAGCCGTCCCACCGTAATCGTAGCTGCAGTAGCGCAGGAGCTTACCGAACAGCCTATCAATTGTGCAAAATGTTTTTTTTTTAAAAAAATTGGACTTTGCAGCGAGGAAGGTGATGATTAGGCCGGTGTTTGTATGGAGGGGTAAATGAAGCAAATTTACTTTAAAATGCTAAATATGTGAGGTAAATGCGGTGGGACAAATATGTTGCCCCATCTAATTTTATTTGCCTATCAAAAGTGTCAAATTAGGGTAAATTGGCCGCAAGCCGAGTCGGTCCTGAGTGGTGGTCAAATTTAGCGGCAAGGAGTTACGGTCACTCATAATGTTGGCGACATGGATAATTTGGAAAGAGCGTAATGCAAGAATTTTTGACCGGAAAGAATCACTCTACAACTCAGTAATAAGTCGCATACAACAGGAGGCAAGCGACTGGATAATGGCAGGAGCAAAGCGTCTCGCTATGGTTGTAAATATATCTTAGTTTCAGAGCGTGTGAATATTTACAGAGTTTAGCTTTGTGATGAGTTTTATGTTTTTTTGCTTGTAATTTCCTCATTTGTTCGTTCAAAATTTTTTTTGCCAAGCCAAACATGCCCCAGGTTACGGTGGAAGCGAATGACCTCCATTCCGTTGTGTGCAAATCACACGCGATGCTTCCACAAACTTAACACACGAACTTGTGTAGCGCATTCAGGAGTCGATGGACAAAAAAAAAAAAAGAGGGATGCTTTGAATTGCTCGTTGTGATTGCATTGCAGGACACAAAAAACCTCCGCTACCTTTGGTTTCACGTCGGATACATTTCGCAGACGGAAACAAGGGGGTCGTGTGGGCTACTTGGTCCTTCACAAGGGGGGAGAATCCTTGTCTGCTACTACTAGGAATGTGCAAGAATTCATTCGTCATCCTTTGGTACGTGGGGACGATCGGTCGAGTGTGCCCGGAGCCGGCCGGCGTGTGGTGTGGTTCTCCTCCGTCTAGCTAGTGCTGTGGCTGGAGCTGCCGCTGGGGACGGTGGTCCCTCTGCGCCATCGCCGCCGCCGCCGCCGCCTGCTGCTGCGCCAGCATGAGGGAGTGCTGCTTCTTCCTCCGGTGCCTCACGCGGTCCGTCTCGATCTGCTCCCTCCTGCACTCGTCGCTGCAGAACGGCGTGTCCCCTCTGCGCTCCCGAGCACGCACGCACGCACGCACGCGACGCGGGTGTTAATCGCCGCCGGCTATGAAGCAAACAGCAACAAATGACACGAGAGCGGCGGCGTGCCGGACCTGTACATGAAGATGTCGCCGCAGAGCGCCTTGCGGCAGAGGGTGCACTCGTCCAGGAAGCGGTTGGGCTCCTCGGCGTCCGTGTCAGGGACGCAGAACATGGACGGCGCGCGCCTCGCCGAGGCGGGGCTGCCGCCCTCCTCCTCCGCCGCCGCCCCGTCCACGGAGCGCCGCGGCCGGTGGGCCTGCGCGCCGCCGCCGCCGCCGCCGCCGCCGGAGAACAACGCCGCGAAGTCCGGGTTGCCGAACGCGTGGAAGTAGGACGACGTGAACTCCATCTGGCCGGCGCCGGCGTCCCCGGGGCACGAAGCGCGCGCGCGCGGGGCCGGTCCAGGAGCTGTCACACCGCACACCGGAGGCGCAGAACGGCAGGCAGCTTGGGCTTGGGAGGGAGGAGAGGCACGAGGGGTTGGTTTTAAAACCAAGCCAAAAGAGGGTAACCGGTAACGGCTTGGCGGTTAATTAACCAACTCGTACCTGGCTTTTCCTTCCTTGCCAGGGTAGGGTTAGCGAGAACCAATGGATGAATGCATGTGGTTAAATCTGGCATCGTGCTCTGGCAGACAGCTCTATTTACCTCGCATCTGAGACTCGCCTAAAGATAGATAAAACTAGTAGTCTTGGCGTGCGCTACACTCCATGAATAATGCATTGGAAATTCAGGAGCTTTATTTACCACAGCATCTGTGACACTCCAGGCATAATGTCATTTCATCAAGCATTTGGCATTTTACAGTTCATTATGTGATGTATGAGCTAAGAGCAATCTTAAACTCTAGCGGTTGGGTACTTGGGTGACGCGAGGTCTTCTCTCGAAAACATAAGTCCATAGGACATCAACACATTCTTAAGATCACACTTTGACTAGTAATATCTATAAAACGAACCATAGATTATCAAGAAAATGTTGTATATTATAATTTTAAAAATCAACCTAGCTATTTCAATGTTGCACTACGGGAAACCCGGGCGACGCCGGGTGCAAATAGCACTCGGCGAAGGCACAAATACACTCGGCGAGCATGTCGCCGAGTGTTGCACTCGGCGTCGTCCACTCGGCACAAAAAGACTCGGCGAACAAATAGTCGCCGAGTGCTGAACGCAGAACACTCGGCGTCTTTATGCCGAGTACCAGCAAATACACTCGGCGACCGTCACTCCACAGACGGCGCCCCCCCTGCCGCCGTCAGGTGACGGCGGGGCTGTCGCGGAGTGTCGTATGGTAAACACTCGGCAAGACTTTTGACCTTTCCCCGAGTGTTGTTACTAAAGCACTCGGCAGCCAAGGCCATCGAGGCGGCCGGCGCGCCGCGGCTTCTCCTAAGACGCCGAGTGTCGTCCCAAGGCACTCGGCGATGTTTTCGATATAAACCGAGTGTTTTTCCGCGGCACTCGGCCTATATGGTCCTAGACGCCGAGTGTCTTGGTCAAAAACACTCGGCGACCGTAAAAAGAAAAATGCCAGAATACGCCATCTTTGCCGAGTGTCTTGGTCAAAAACACTCGGCAAAGATACCTATCAGCCCCCTATTTTATTGCTCGGTCGTGTAAAACGTACCCAAAACTACATCACAGGCATCATATATCAGAATATCCATCATATTATCCATCACAGGCATTATATATCACAATAAAGCATCACAAGCAGTTTTTACATATATATAGATCCACTAGTATCACAGAGAGTTTATACATATAGATAGATCCGCAAGTTCGACTCCACAAACATCACAGGGAGTTCATATACATAGATAGCTCCACAAAGACATCACAAAGTCCGAAATCCACAAGAGACGGCACACATAGACACTCACTGAAGCGGAGTACGTAATGTGTGCTGGTTGGCCGACAAGTCTGCGTCCTGAGTCGAATCACCAACACGTGATGATCTCGACTGATTCTGCACAAAGGAGGGGTTGCATGTGTGAGATAGAAAATACGGCTGAAACATACACGTTCAGTAACAAACTGAATCAATAAGTCTGTCAAGTGACTCACAGTAGTAGTTATGGGTGCAGGTGGAGGCATTAGCACTAGTGGTGGCGATGGACCACCCACGCACTGGGAGGGACTCATAAAGTACTCATGCCACTATCGCATTTGTTGCGCATGTTGCTCCCGTTCTGCTGCCACCCTCTCCTCAAACTCCTGTCGAAGCCTCCTCTCTTCGTCCAAAGCATCCTACAACATTTCACCCCAAATGTAACAATAGAGACCAATGTACGCAAAAATGAATGAGCCATGAATAAATAGAAAATAACCTGAAGTGCCTGCATCTGGACCTGGTGAACAGTCGGCCTTGGGCGTATGAACAGGTCAGCGCTCGAGCTCCTTGCTCGAATCACAGGGAGAGAGGGGACATCGGCCTCCTGGAGTGCGCTGTCAGCAACCATGTATCGCCCATGCTTCTTGCCTCCGCCCGACCTCATGACACATTCTCCATCAATGGGCTCGTTGATGGGATCAAACTCAGGCCCGTGAACCTCCCTTGCCATATCTGAGTAAGCAGTGAGGCGGGGATGGACGGTAGCATTGGTATACGCCGTGGGGGGATCCTCAGGGTTGTAGTCAATGTCGGCTGTCGCCTTGCCTTTGTGGGACAAAGCGTATGCCTTCATCGGAGGACACAGCCGGTTACCATGTGACGCCGACTGAAAGATAAAATAGGAATATGTTTAGAAATTACTCCAGATTGAGCATCAGCATAAATAAAGCAAATGATTGGCCGTACCCATTTTTCCGCGTAGGCGAGGAGGGTGCTGCTGCCTTGATGGTGTGCTGGACCTGGCATCATCAAACGCCGCTGTCGGCAAGCAACGTGCTTCTCCCACCACTCAGGTGTGCACCACATACGCGCATAGTACTCCCAGCACTGCGGATGGTGGCCCATCCACGAAGGAATCGCCTACACAACAACATAAGTGTATGACATATGAGAGGATTAAATTATAAGTACTTAATCTCAAAAAATCACAATTACCTCTATGTATTGTTCCTCAGTCAGCTTCATGGTCCTTGCCTCAGTTTTGTCGACCTTGTAACGAGGGAGTGGTTTGTACAAAGCGTAGTAGTCGATGACGGCCTGGACGCGCGCCTCGTACTCCATGTCCGCCACGAGCTTGGTACATGCTTTGTTAATTTGCTCCTCGGCCTTAGCCTCGTATCCCTGCTCACATCGGTAGAAATCCTGCATATAGACATGATGTACACAATCAATTACCTAAAATATTTGCAAGGAAAACGATGTATTGAGCAACACGGTGCGAGGAAAACTTACCCACAACTCGCCCTGAACCCTTCCCGCCTTGGTTTGGAATCCCCTTCCTTCCCGATCAGGAAAATCGGGGAAGGAGGCATACTGCCTCCACGTGTCTACCGACTTCTCCTGGTCGCCTACCTGAACCATACCAGGAAAGTGTGTCTTGCACAGAAGACCCAAGATGTCGTTGACGTTGCGCTTGTGATTACCCTGAATGACAATCTTCCATCCCCTGCCACAAGTGATTAAGATGAAATTGTTAGTGTTATTATGATTTTCATGATATCAAATGAAAAGGTAGTGACAAAGGATATCAAACGAAAAGGTAGTGACAAACGTTACTTACTTTTTCCCAATAGGTCTAATCATCGGGCGGTTCCCAAACTCTATCGGCCGCTGCGGGAGGGTAGAAGGACCTTGCAACCAGACCGTAGAGGAATCGGCCACCTCGTCCAACTCCTACTCATCCTCCGCCTCCTCCATCTCATGGTCCTCCTGCTCCGTCGTGGGGGGAACCTCTCCCTCCTCCTCAGACCCACGACCCCTCTCTGACTACGAGGACTCCGCAGCTCCATCAGACCCTCCACCCCTGCCGGAACCCCTCCCACGACCACTCTCTGACTACGAGGACCCTCCAGCTCCATCAGACCCTCCACCCATGCCGGAACCCCTCCCACGGCCACCAGCTGCCTGTGTGGACCCTCCAGCTCCATCAGACCCTCCACCCCTGATAGAACCCCTCCCACGACCACCCTCTGCCTGCGAGGACCCTCCAGCTCCATCAGACCCTCGACCCCTGCTGGAACCCCTCCCACGACCACCCTCTGCCTGCGAGGACCCTCCAGCTCCATCAGACCCTCCACCCCTGCCGGAACCCCTGCCACGACCCCTCCCTGACTTCGAGGACCCTCCAGACCCTCCACTTTTGCTGGAACCCCTCCCACGACCCCTCCCAGGCTGCTCGGACCCTTCAGCTGCATCAGACCGAGGCCTTTGGTAGATCGACTGCACATTCCTCATACCGCCCACCATCTTCGTTCAATCACCTGAAATTAAAAAGAGGAAACCAGTCAGCATAGATTAAAAAATGTGACAAGAAAGCGATGTAAAATAAATAATAAATATGCTACTATAGATGTAACTTGAAAGAGATATAAAATGAATACTACATACTACATAAATAATAAATATGCTACTATAGATGTAACTTGAAAGAGATGTAAAATGAATACTACATACTAAATAAATAATAAATATGCTACTATAGATGTAACTTGAAAGAGATGTAAAATGAATACTACATACTAAATAAATAATAAATATTGCAGCATACATGTCTTAGAAATATTCTTCCGGATCTGGAAGAGCTTGATCATAAGTCTCATCATCACTATCACGCATGTCAAAATCAGGCATGTGCTCTAAAGGAGGATTGTCGTCGTCATCAGAAATGTCTGACTGGAATCGCTCAAGCAACTCTATGTCATTCCTATTATCAACCTCATCTCCATCGTACTCGTCATCAACAATTTCATTGTCTACTTCCATTCCAATGGCTTCGGTTAAGTCTATCACAAAACTCCCTGCTAGGCCTTCTTCTTGAAAGAACTCTCCTTCATATGTCACTGGGTCTATGTTGTAATCTTCATTGTTTGGGACGGGTAGTTTACCGCGTGGTGATACCTTGTACACAACATCCCAACCATTCAGACGGTCGTCAGTTTTGCATGGGTAAGAGAGAAAATATACTTGTCTGGCCTGTTGAGCCACAATATAGACATCGTCGCCTGGCATGACGGTTGATTGTTGAATTTCAACTAGCCCAAGGTTGGGCGTCTTTCTCACTGCACTAGGATCGAACCAATGGCATTTGAATATGACGGGATTAAGAGGCATGGAACCATTAAATGATAGTTCGTATATTTCTTCTAGTCTTCCATAAAACTCTGCCCCATGGAGGCCTGGCGTAAAAAACTCCGGTATTTATGGTTTTTGGATCGACCATCTGCTGCTCGTGCTTTGTTGTGCGAAAGCGATATCCGTTAACGTCATATGCGGTAAATGTCTTGAGTTCTTGACCCTATAGCCACAACCATCGGCAACCTGTCTCAACTCGGCACTCATCGACGCATCGTTTTGGGCCTGCAAGTTCAAGCAGGATAGTTGGTTATATGATTCACACGTACACTAAGTAGGGGATACTCCTAGCGTGGATTATACCTTGTGTTTAAACCAAGAAATGAAATCAGGCAATCCATCTCCCGCACCCTGTGCCATAAGGGTATCACATTCCTCTGGGGTAGGATCACTAGATTCACGCCAAAATAGATGATGAAATTCCCTATGCCAAAAAGAAACAAGAGTGTTGGATGCATAATACTCATACTAGAGAACAAGTTTCTAGAGAACAAGTTTGTTGAGAACGTACCGCGTACGGCAGAACTTCCTCAAGGTTCTGCAACACATATAGCATGATAGTGCGCCACTCTTTGGGTCTCAACCTCTTGACGGTCCCCTCACTTGCACTTCCTAGTTGCCCTCGGAAAATGCTGAGGTTTGATTCATTTACGCCAACATTGTAACGAGGGGTTGGATTATGCACGTTCGGAAGTTTCTCAGAATAGTATTTTGATGTGAAGTTTGACACCTCTTCCTGAATGGCTGCCTCTGCCATGGAAGCTTCGATATGGCATTTGTTTTTACATGTAGTTCGAACAACCTTTAGGCATCTCTCAATTGGATAGCACCAACGGTTCTGCACAGGACCCCCCATTCGTACCTCATACGGGAGGTGCAAAATCATATGCTGCATCGGATTGAAGAAGCCGGGTGGAAAGATCTTCTCCAACTTACAGAGCAACACTGGAGCCAATGCTTCCATTTCTGCAACCACGGTCCGAGATACCTCCTTAGCACAAAGCTCACGGAAGAAATAGCTCAACTCTGCCAGCACAACCCAGATATAATCAGGAACATAGCCCTGTACCATCACCGGAAGAAGGCGCTCGATCCATATATGGTAGTCATGACTCTTGAGCCCGTTGATTCGCAAAGTAGATAAGTTCACAGCCCTCTTTATGTTCGTAGCATACCCGTCAGGGAACTTCAACGTTTGGACCCATTGTAGCACTTCCTTCCTTTGGTCTCTTGTGAGGACGAAGGGAGCCCTAGGCCTTCTCCATTTCTTGCGGCCGTTGGGGGGAAGCATGTTTAGCTTTGGTCTATTGCATAATTTCGTTTGATCCACTCTAGCCTTGACGTTGTCTTTTAACTTATCAGAAATGTCCATGATTGTACCAAAAAGTGCCTCGGCGACATTCTTTTCAGTGTGCATTACATCGATGTTATGTGGAAGGAGAATATCATCCATATAGGGGAGCTTCCACAATCCCGACTTCTGAGTCCAAGAATGTTCCTCACCGTATCCCACAAAACCACCTTCTTCATTGACCACAAGGGCCTCTAACTAAGCATGAATCTCTGCAGCTGTCGGCATCTCTGGTGGAGGGTATAGGACTATGACATCCTTAGTAAAGTTCTTGATGTCTCGTCTGAATGGATGTTCAAGAGGGAGGAATTGTCGATGTTTGTTGAACGAGGAATACTTGCCACCATTCTTCAACCAATTGAACTTAACTCTGGTCTTGCACACTGGGCAAGGAAACTTCCCATGAACACACCAGCCGGAAAATATCCCATACGCCAGCAGGTCATGCATTGAGTACTGGTACCAAACATACATCTTGAAGTTTGTCTTTGTAGCACGGTCGTATGTCCATTCCCCGTCATTCCAAGCACTGAGCAAATCATCAATCAGAGGCTCTATGTACACACACATATTATTCCCCAGGTGTCCAGGTATTATCAACGACAAGAGTATGTTCTGCCGTTGGAAGATGACACCGGGAGGAAGATTGAGGGGGATAACGAACACTGGCCAACAAGTGTATGGAGCAGCAAAATTTCCAAACGGATTGAACCCATCTGTTGCCAGCGCAACACGTACATTACGAGCCTCTGATGCTTTGTCATCATGAATCTCATCAAATTTTCTCCATGATTCAGCATCTGATGGATGTACCAGCTTGTCAGGATTGTATCGACGACCTTTTTCGTGCCATGTCATCATCTTCGCGGATTCCTCAGTCATGTAAAGCCGTTGAATTCTCGGTATGAACGGAAGGTACCGAATGACTTTCACGGGGATTGGGGTCTGCCTCTTTTGACCATCAGCTAGCTCCGACTCCAGGTACCTAGAGGCCCCACACTTTGCATAGTAACCATCGTTTGCATATTCTTTCCTAAACAAGAGGCATCCTTTCGGACAAGAATGTATCTGCTCATATGGCATCTTAAGCACACGAAGGAGTTTCTTTGCATGATACAAGCTTTTTGGCAGAATGTGACCTTTCGGAAGGAAATCCCCAATAATTGTCACCAGTCCATCGAAGCCATCTCGACTCAAACCAAACTGGGATTTTAGGGCTAACAGGCGTCCAACAGCATCTAGTTGAGAAATGTTTGTATGCCCATGAAGCGGTTTTTGTGCCGCTTCCAACATGACATAATAATCCTTTGTGCTTGCCTCTGGCTCATCCTCTTGTCGTTCTTCATTGAAGTGTGCTTCATGAAAGTCATTTAACATGTCTCCTACCCCGGCATCATCATCATAATCATCAATGCATTGTCTCACGACCTCGTCTCTCATACGATCAGGTTCACCATGCAAGACCCACCGGGTATAGCCTTCCATAAATCCATTCTTGCAAAGGTGTTGACCCATGGCCTCCCTTGTTTGTCTCTTAGCATTTGCACAACGGTGGCAAGGACACCAAATACGAGTTCCTCCTTTAACCCTACCAAAGGCTTGTTGCAAGAAGGCTTCGGTCTTGTCAAGCCATTCATCGGTAATCGAACTTTGACTTAGGCGGCCAGTGTACATCCACTCACGGTCGTTCATCTTTAATTGAACATATCAGCGACTGACATAAACATTATTTGCATCTACATGATGTCTATAGTTCCTAATAGGTAAAGATAGGTCCTAATCCCACCCGAGGATGTGTAGATGGGGTTAGTTTCCATGGTCTCCTTCGATCCAAGTCAGAATTTCGACAGCATCTCCCTGCTGTTCTCCAAATACACATCCTAGTAGGGAGATTGTGTATCCGGAGAACAACAGGGAGGTGATGCCGAAACTCTGACCCGGATCGAAGGAGACCATGAAAACTAACCCCATCTACACATCCTCGAGCTGTCCAAAAAAACGTGGATAATTCGAAATAGATACAGTTATAGATATGCAAATATCTGCATATTTTCAGTTGTATCTCTTTCGAATGGGAGACGCCTAACTAGGTTACGTTATATGCAGACACATTACTAGAGGACATGACTTTTATGCCTCACCTTGCTGACGATTCGAGGTGATACGGTGGTGGCGGTCCAGTGACGGGGGACGGGTCACTGGGGTCTGGTGACGGGGTCCAGCAGCATCCGATTGTAACAACTACAAAAGCAACAAAAAATAACACAATTAAAATCAACTTGAAGCAAAATTTTAAAATAAAAAAGCAGCAAGACATCACTGACTACGGGGGCCTATGGCAGGAGGAGGAAGGAGGGTGGCAGCGCACAAGGCGTGGTGGCGGTTCCTGAAAAAGATGAACATAATCATGGCAATTACATTTTGAAGCAATACAGAACAGAAACAAAATTCATTATCTTTAAACTGCCCATGCACCACATTTTGGCTAAGGTCAAAAGGTCACAAACAGATATGTTCATATGTACATCAACTAATTTTGGTTGTCACAAATTCACTATATTTAGACAAATTCACCTCATTTTGGTTAATGTCATAAATTTACTAGGATTGCAGTTCTAGACTTCACTAGAATCAAAATGGATTGGCAAATCAGATTAATTCCCAAAGAGGTCACAGATTCTCAATTCACAAAGAATTCATGAGTAAGGCAGCAGTACTAAGAATTTACAAGGGCACAAATTCGCAAACTCACAATTTATATCTGTCACATACATCTCTGTCATTGTAGATATTGTTTGTCAACACCTAAAACTAAGATTCACTCTAAGTTGGGTTGTATGCTACAATTTCAATGCTTTGACTATTCTCAATCCTATAAATTTCACCAAATTTATCTCAGTCCTATACATTTCACCAGAACTGGACCATTACCGGAGACGGGTGGGGGCAGGCCGGGGATGCCTGCCACGAGAGGGAGAAGGGAGCCGAGGACGTCGGTCGTGAGAGGGACGGCAAGGGACGGTGACAGGCTGCTCGAGCAGGGACCGCACCTCGGCTAGGGATGGCGGCCGGCGGCTCGAGCGGACCTCGGCCAGGGACGACGGTGCGTCGAGCGAGGACGACGGAAGGCGGCTCGAGAGCCCATGGAGACGGTCGTGGGCGCGGCCACTGGCGACTCCGGGGCAGCCGGGTGGCGGCAGCGGGGGCTGGTGGCGGGAGCGGTGACGACGCTGGTGGGTGGTGCCGGCGTGGGCTGTTGGCGGGGAGCGGCGGCGCGGGGTGGTGGTGGGGATCTGCGGCGCTTGGTGGAGGCGGGGTGGGCCGGCGGGGGGTGGCGACAGGGTGCGGCGGCGCGGGTTGGTGACGGGGTAGTGCGGGCGTGGGTTGTTGGCGGGGAGCGGCGGCGCGGGGTCCACGGTGCTGGGTACGGTGGAGGTGGCTGGGGATCTGCGGCGCGTGTGTGTTGGATTAGGGCGTGCGGTATGGTGGTGGTGCCCGGTGTGTAATGGGAGGCTAGATGCCGAGTGTAAGCCGCGGGACACTCGGCGTCTTCCTAACTGGCGGACCGTCCTCCTTTGAATGGCGGACCGTCCGCGCGTGTCGGCCGTAGGTGGACCAAGTCACCCCGCGGCCTTATCTGGATGGGGTCAATCCCCTTTCTTCTCCACCCGGCCACCTGATCGCGCCGGCCCCTCCTTTTTCTCTCCACCGTAGAAAGAGACCCCGGCCGGCCTCTCCTAGGGGATTTGGCGCTTCTCCGGATCGTCCGAGCTCATTCCCGGACCCTCGGCATTCTCCTCCATCATGTCCTCCAGGTATTTCATTGATTCCTCCTTTGGTTTTCTCGGATTCAGCCATTAACATGGTTAGGGTTTGATGTGAGGATCTCGATTTCGTACATGGTTTCTTGCAAGTGGTTATGAGAATGTGTTTGATGTATCTAGAAGAGTATGTGCAATTGATGTAGTGAAGTTTTGTTGGCTACAGATCGATCAATAGATGAATAGGTGGTTACTGTCCTTGTTTGGGGCCGCACAGTGTACTACGGACGGTCCGCCCCATACTGACGGACAGTCTGCGGCTCACTGGTAGCTATAGACAGTACTGTCACCTTTCTTTCTTTGAATCTCTTAACACTATACATCAATACTAATACTTGTGACATGTATTTGACAGAGGTGGAAGAGGCAGAGGCAGGGGAGGAGGTCGCAAAGCGGTAGCAGGAAGAACACCAAAAAGGGCTAGACAAGAAAACTCTGATCCAGACTATGAAGAAAGTGAGGATGACTCAAGGGTTGAAACTGACATTGAAGAGGAGGAAAGTGAAGATGAACTTGTTGATGTTCATGCTCATAGTGGTGGGAGGAAGTGGACTCTCAACAATTATAAAAGAGATCGTGCTCCAGATCAATATGAGTTAGAGAGAGACACTGAGAATCTATTCTTCCACACTCAAGTCCAAGAGGATGTGTTCTATGGGCACCTTCTTCGTAAAGTGGTGTTCCAGCAACAGAGGATTGATTTCTATCATATGGCTCAGTTTGACGTGATGTGTGGGCTTGTTCCAACATTTGAAGCCATCGGGCTTAGGACTTTTCTTGAGCGCAAGTGTGATTGGAATGACACGGTCATTCGTCAATTTTATGCCACCGTTGAAGTTGATATGATCGAGGAAAAACTGAAATAGATGACAGGAAAGCGAAGGTATGAAGCCACATTTAAAGAGTTTGCAACTGCTAATGAATTGAATTATGACTTCATAACCTTTGAGAGCTTTGAGATCATTGATGAGATTCCACTAGGCCTTAATGACATCAAGCGGTACTATGAGCCAAATAGGACCGGAATTCATAGAGTGTTTGAAAAATTAATTGGTCTGAGGCATCATCCAGCTGTCATTCTAAAGATAGCTAGAACCACTGTGCTCCCAAAGAGTGGATTTAAAGAAGGGTTTGTTGGATGGCATAGAAACTTTGTGAAACATGTCATGAATCATGAAAAAGTGGATGTTGTGAGCTTGATTATGCATGAGATACAAGATAAGAAGACAGATTTTAACACAAATGTCTATTATGCTCCATACATCATGTCACTCATCTTAGAGAAGACCAAGTTCAAAGGTCCATGTGATGTGAATCATACATTCTACAGGCCTTACAACAATGCTCCAGATTTTCTAAATAGACCATTGACTGAGTACTTGGAGGCAGACTTGCATGAGGGATGGGGAGATCCAGATGCTCAAGTGGCTCCAGCCGCTCAAGGGGAGGGTGCTGAAGCACCTCAGGATGATCGTAATGCTATGCCACCACCTCCACCACCTGAGTAGCCTCAGTGGGTGCCTCCGGCAGGCTATTTTGATTCATATTTTGCATCCATGCAGCAATCCATGAACATTCAGCTTCAGCAGATGCAGACGGGCTTCACCTCCCACTTCGAGGCTTATGGGCAGCAGATGCATAACAACTTTCAATCCATGCAGCAGGGTTTTCAGTAGCAGATCGACTCTCGCTTCCATGACTTTGGGCAGCACATACATCAGAACATGTACACGCCCATAATGGAGAGATTGGAGCGTGTGAACACCGGTCTTCATGTTGACATTGCTGCTTTGAATGATCGCTTTGATGAGATGACCACTTATGAGGAGCACCAACAATTAGTGGACAGACAACAACAGCTCGAGAATGACTTCACTGCCTTCCGTGGTCACTTTTACTCGTATTTTCCAGCTCCAGTGCCACCTGCAGAGTTCTATCCTCATCCGCCATATTGTCCTCCTCCTCTGCCGCCGTCTCAGGAAGACTAGCTCCCTTTTCAGTCATTGATGACAAAGGGGGAGAAGATTTGGAAGGAGTGTGATTAAGTTCTCCTGGATGGACCATGATCATGGATGAACCTTCGCATTTGCATGTTTATTTTATGGCATTCCATGAACTTTGGCTTGTAATAATTGTTGCACTTCTTTGCTTATGATGTGTGGTACTAGAACTGTGGTGTGGCTTGTATGTGATGAACAAAGTTTGTTTTGCTTATATATGTTTATCTTTGGTTTGTTCTAGTACTTCTGAAAAAATTGAGGCTAACATTGTCATATATATATATATTACTCTTGTTGCCTCGGTTTCAATTGGTAGGGGAAATTTCGCCAAAACTTTCTATCCACACCTATGTGTAAAATCAAATGCAAAATGGTGTGCACATATATGTAGGGAGAGTTTTTCTCTACCTATTGGGTTTTGAATGCATTCACTCTATCTTATATTTCAAAATTCAATGAAATGAGTAAAGTGTTTTCAAAACTTAGAACCTTTCTTATATCACTCTTTTAAATTGTTGTCATCATTTAACAAAAAGGGGGAGATTGAACGCATCTAGGCCCATAACAACGTTTGAGAAAGTGTAAAAGATAGTAAGAAAAATCGGTTTTGGAAAAAGCTAAAAGCTGTACAGCGGACGGTCCGCAAGTATCGACAGCGGACGGTCCGCCTGCCTCGGACGATCCACTGGTACCCCACGGGGACGGTCCGCAGGACATTTAACTGAGCCCAAATTTGTGGTGAGGTTTGCCTACGGACCGTCCGGTCCAGAGTGGCGGACCGTCCGTTGGTAATATCTTGAACAGCGGACCGTTTGCGCGGACCGTTTAAACAGAGACGTGTTTTGGGGTTTAGAGGCTACTTTTTAACGGCGGACGGTCCGCAGGCAATTTAGCTGCGCTGAAATTTTGCTAAGTCCCAGACCCTCTTGCCTGCACTTTTGCAAGCGGACCGTCCGCGCCGGGTGGCGCACGGTCCGCAGGTACTTTTGGCTGCGCTGAAATTTAACCAAACCCCACACTCTTCCAAAAGACACTGCCGAGTGCCTGGAATGGTCACAATTTTCAGAAAGAAAAAACAATTTCACCGATTATCACAAGTTGAAACATGGTCACAACTAATAAGGCATTCAAGACATAGAGCAGTCCACATCAATACTTCAAACGGGTACATAAGTTCAAATTTATTATCACAAGTTCACAACATTCACAGCCTAAGTTCACAGCTCAAGTTCACAATAGTTCACAACCAAGATCACAGCGACACAAGACGTAGTTTTTCACTGATACAAAAACATTCATCACGGATTTAAAGTGAACTGAAGGTCACATCTCAGTGGTAGGCTCGTAGCTAGTAGCATCGTCTTCAAGTGCAGCACTACTGAAACACATCAACTCGGTGGAAACTTCGCGATCAACGGACGGACTGTAGGTAGATGTTGACATGTCATGGGCAGATTGAGTTGAACCATCATTTGAAGAATCAACTGCAGCTTCAGTTTCAGCAGGTGCAGCTTCCAGAAATTGAACTACAACACATGAAAGTTTCATCAATGAAATTTGCAAATGGCACATAGTGGCACAACTAAATTGCAGCATTGCTAGTCCAAACATGCCTAATTATGGTGAGAAAATGCCAGTTAGCAAAGAGCCAAACTCCGAGTCGTCGGAGAAAAAGCCAGTTAGCAAAGATCCAAACTCCGAGTCGTCAGACATGTGGTTGTAGCCCTGTTGGGTTGGATGTATAGATGTTGTAGGGACTCCTTGCATCATACTTGCATGATGATGTCCTCCTCCACCGTGACCTTGTGCGGAAGTCCCCGCACCATCGCGACGTCCGACTCGAGGATATAACCTGTAGCGGCGCCGTATTTTGCGGTTTTCTATAGTAAGAGTGATAATTGTTAGGGAATAATGTAAAATAATCAGAGGAAGGTTTTGCTGCAGAATTAAATCAAATAGGTCACATGTGCAGAATGAATTACCACCGTTGCCCCGAAGTACTTGTCCTTCACCGGGTGGAGCTGCTTCTACATCAATCCAAATACCCCACAAGTTTAGAATGGTTTCACCGTTGGGTCCTATTCTGCGGATGCCTATATTTGTCTCCTTAGGTATAGCTGATGGGCGTGCATATGTGAGAAACTGCATAGTGAGATCGGCGCTCCTCTTCCTGACGCTGTTAACAGGAGCAATGTTCTGGAAGACTCTAGAACAGAACGTAGGCATGGGGAAAAATATTGGTGGCACTCCAAACAGGTTGACCAACAGTGGTTGCACCTGTTCTGGTGGTGGTGCGGGTGCAACAAGTTGCATCGGTTCCACAGGTATTGTGGGATCAAGGACAGTTTCAGTGGAACCATAGAATGGCGTCATTGTCCAGATCTGGACCTTTTGACCACCAAAATCAAGGGAGGGATGGGTCAAGATTGTGTCCACCTCCGCATCTGAGGAGGCCACAACCACAAAATAATGAAGGAACTTCCAGATCTTTTCTAGCGCAATCCCCACACCTATCTGATCACTAAGGGTTGTCTGTACCATGAGACGAGTGATGTCATCCTTTGTTGGGCGGGTTGGGCGGGTCTTCAGAAGTACCATGAGGCCAAGGAAGCGTGCATCATAGGAATTGACCTCGTCCTCGTCACACCTGATTTTCCGAAGAAAACCAAATGCATCTCATATGTGCGCCAGGATCAAGTTTACACACATATGATAGACGTCATGAGTGAATATCATAAACAGTAATAAAAACGTACAAGAGTTAAACCATTACATTATCTCTTATTACACTCAGACGTTAGACTCGAAGGTCTTTACAACGATCAAACGATAACTAGACGAAGCAACTCCGTCTTCAGCTTCCACAGGCACATGACTGGGGGCACGCAAGCCTCAGAACTCATCGAAGTCGCTGAAGTACTCTTCTCTAGTGTTCTCCTCTGAACAGCGGGTAAGCAAGGGTGAGCACACTTATGGTTGGAGCTCAGCAAGTGGGGGAAGATGCAAGGCTATCAAGGATAGGCTAAGAGTTTGCTACGGTTAGCATTTTTAATGTTGGTGAAATTTTATTAGCAAGCACCTATTTACTAGGTGTAAGTTTATACCATCCCACTTAAAAAAAGACTTTAGAAAACTTTCCATCTCAAACCATACATAAACCACAATTTAATTCCATCTTCAAGTTCATTAATCATGTGAGGGTCCAGGCCGCTCTTGACCGTGAGCACGGCTGATCGATCAGTTTTAACTCTGCAGAGGTTGTACACTTTCACCACAGCTCGTGTTCCCCATGTTGCCCGGGTTGATCAGACCCTTAAACACTTCCGAGGTGAGTGGCTAGGGGTCCACTACGAAGCCTTTACAAAGGTGTGCAAAAGACCAACAACCCGCATAGTTACAGATCAGGGTGGACCATAACCCTCCCTAGTGGTCAGCACCTTAGCAAAGGCTGCTACCCCAAAAGAACCGGACTATACCCCTTCAACCCCGATCCCCCTCTGCTCCTTTCGGATAAGGTCATCAGTACATTCACACACCTAATTAATTGGCTAAGCCAGAGCCATATGGACTGTGGTTCCACTGTTTTCCTGGGTGGTTCTCCATGTTCCAATTAAACCATATGATCTTGTTATTAACCATAAGCATCATCTTCACCATAGTTATCATGATCAACATTCATCATTTTGCAAAGATTCATTTGAACCATCCCAAGTTATAGCAACTAAGCATTTCTACCCAAAACATTTACTTTAAAAGGGTTATTCAAGGTAATGAGGATAAAATTTTAGTCATGTCCTTAAAAAGGTGATTTCCCATCAAATTTATGCAATACAACATTTAAATGTAAATTTTAGTTAACATGCAATTATTTAGGACAAAGAGGAATATGCAGAGGGAGAAGTCCACTTGCCTTCCTTGCTTAAACACTGGTGTTCTTCTTCTTCAAAAACTTGCTCTTGATCCACTCCAACTGGCTGCTCACTTGAAACTGGCACGATGTCTACGAGCACACATGAATACATTCAATAAATAAAACAATACACCAAGCATGAAAAGCTTAAAGAGAGGACAAGGTTTGGCTCTAGGAACGCGAACGTAAAAGCACTCGGAACTATCGGTAGATTTGGATTATATTACACAAAGCTATGTGCTTGGTATATTTTAATTCAATAAAGATGTGCATAGGTTATTTCAAAGAAATACCCTGTTTATAATTAAGCAAGTTATTTATATTTAAAAGACGATGTAAACCTAGTCCAATTTTATTTATAAAAATTCAAGTATGATTTATGCAAATTAAACATTTAATTTAAAAGAAGCATGTAAAAGCATCTAGGCGTTTATCTTTATATTTCGAGTTATACTAATCAAATTATAATTTAAAAACACATTTATATTCACATTAATCAAATTAACTTTTAATTAAGAAAAGTCGGGATATAGCCTATGTTGCCTTTTATTAGAAAGCAAATTGCATAATCATTAATCAATTTAAGTTTGATTATGAAAACCGAGGTGTACATCTAATTAACTTTTAATTATAAGAAATATTTAACTAGTATTAATCATATTAACTTTCTTATGAAAACACGTGTTGAACTCTAATTAGATTTTAATTAGAAAAGCATGTGTATAAGGATTTAATCATATTTAATATTTAAATAAATTATAAAACAAAGAACATGTTCGACATTGGTCCTAATACGTAGTTTGAGTTGATATGAACCTAACGCAACTTGAAACGGTGGAAACGGAGCTAAAATGCAAAAGATACGGCCAAAACAAGGTTCATGGGTTTTTCTGTGAAGAAACAGGGCTTCCAGGGGCTTATCTGCAAGAAACCAGGGGCTAAAACATAAATACGCGTATAAACCGAAGGTCTATAGCGCAAAAGATCAAGGTTGGACTTCGGGTGAGATTTTTCAGAAAGATCAGGGGCTTAGATACAAAAGGAAGGACCTAACTGAAAGCATTCCTATAGGTGGAAGGGCATCGTTGTGATATTAGAAACCTCAGGGGTTTTTTCGCAAAACAACCGGCGACAGGCGCGGTTGACCGGTACCCAGCCGGTTTGACTCGGGCGGGGGCTGGATCTCAGCCGTTGATCCCTTGATGGATGGCCGGGGGGAAAACTAAAAGATCAGGGACCTATACATAAAAGAAAAGGACCTAGATGCAAGGGTTCTAACTGGTGGAAGGGTATGCCTGTGATATTAGAAAGTGCAGGGCTCTTTTTGCAAAACGACCAGCGCGCGCCTGGGTTGACTGGTACGCAAACCATTTGACTCGCGACCGGGGTCGATCTGGGCCACACATCTGATCGTGGACGGCTGAGGTGGCGTGTAGGCGACGAGCGGCGGCGCAGACGCCGGAGACGGGCGGCGCGCGGCGGCGCTTCGCCGGAAATCTCGCCGGAGATGGCCAAAATGGCCTCCCATGCACGGTTTTGAGCGCCGTTTGCACCTACGCAGAGCTGGGACGACGGCGAATCCAACCACGGGCTTGAGGAGGCGGCTTGGGCTACGGGTGAAGGCGCTCCATGGCCGGCGGCGGACGGCCGGCCCAGGCACATGGCGGCGACGACGTTATGCGCCTCGGGTCAAAGAAAAAACAAAGGGGAGGTGGCTCCTCACGTTGATGCGAAGCTGCTGGCGAAGAGAGAAGCGTCGGAGGAGGGGTGGTGAGGGAGATCGTCGCCGGCGGGTTCAAGCTCGGGCGGCGGCTTGCGGTACGGCTCCGGGCAGATCAATCCGGCGACGGGAGAGGTCCTGGCACGACGAGGATCACGGTAAGCGTCAAAAACGACGAAGGAGAAAGAGTGGGAGGCAAGGGCACTTCACCGTCGACAAGAAGCTTCGGCGGCCGGCAATGGTGCAGCGGCCGGAATTCTCTGGCGGCGATGCGCACACGAAGGTGGAGAGGAAAGAGAGGCTCGGGAGAGGGAAAGGAGGCGCGTAGGTTTCGAGCTCGGGTTTTAAAGGCCAAGAGAAGGGGAGAGGGGCGATGGCCGTGGGGTATTGGCCATCAATGGCCATGAAGCCGGCGGTTTCAAGAGAAATCAAGGGAGGGCCTTGATTGGAGGGGATACAGAAGGGATTCAAGGGAGAAGTGGCGGCCGGGGCTTCACCGCGTCTTGATTAGCGGATTGAAGGAGGGGGGATGCAGGAGGCGCGGTGGTAACAGCCGGCGGGCGCGCTGTGCTGCGAAGCAGGGGAGCCGGAGGTGGGAGAAAGGCCTGACAGGTGGGCCCCACCTGTCGATGAGTGAGAGAGGGGAGAGGTGGAGTGGCTGAACGGGCCGGCGGTGGTGGGCCGAAAAGGAAGAGGTGGGCCGGTGCAGGAAGCTGGGCCGCGCAGGCCGAAAGGGGAGGGGGAAGGTTAGGCCGGTGGGCTGAAAGGGAGGGGAAAAGGGTTTGAGGTTTTTCTCTGTTTTTTTTCAAAACTCCTTTTCTTTTAAAACTCTGCGGATGGTGAGATCTAGACAGCCCACGGGGGTGTTAATCCCTGTGGTTTAGTTGTTTGGCGGGGTGGAATCTAAGGCTAAGAACTCGAAGGTTGTGCAAGAGCACACGGAACACAGAGAACACGGCGAGTTTATACTGGTTCGGGCCTCCGGAGAGTAAAACCCTACGTCCAGTTGTTGGTGTAGATTGCTTGAGGATTGCGTATTGGTACAAGGGGTCGCCCTGTCCGCCTTATATTGGCCAGCGGACAAGGTCGGTTCCCAGACTCCAGGTCGGATACGACCAGGAGACCTAAATCTAGCCGACAACACTTGCCATTATCCGTCGATCTGCTTTGGTCGAAATCCACCGATGTCTTGTCTTGTACGCCAAGTCTTGAGGTCGTGTTGAATTAGGTCGTCGGGGGAATCTTCTGGAAGGTCTTCAGGAGGTCGTGTGGGCTGCCAACTAGGTCGGTTGGGCCCACTAACAGGTCGGCGGGTCTTCTGGTAGGCCGGACCTACTTGTCAGGGACGGCCGTGAGCCTGGTCGGTGGGGACCCAGGGGTACCCATGTCTCACAAGCCCCCGAGCGAGGTGTAGGCGCAGCGACCTTAGAAAGGTCATGACGAAGTCGTAGAGCTATCGACAGGTCGAATAGCATGCACGTCGGTCCAAAAAATAACAAATCAGCTTAGCAGCCGACCTGTTTGTAGTCTTGCTGAACGAAGAGAGGTCGAGTGACGACCTATAGGAAGCAGGCTTCCAATAGATCGAAACGACGATGAAAAAATTCAGAGGGCATCAAGGATGCACTCATAGAGTAGTATCCGAGCATCGTGGCGGGCAAGATGGCCGGTATGATGATCCAAAAAAGAAAGAAGAGAAAGTAGGTCGAGTAGCGACGTGATGAGAAACAGGTTTCCCAACAGGTCGGTACGACGAAGAAAACAAGAGGGCGTCGAAGACGCACTCGTAGAGTAGTCCCCGAGCATTGAAGCATGCAGCATGGCTGGTTTGATGCTCAAAAAAGTGAAGAAAATTGAGTCATGGTTTTGATCAAACGAAGTGTAGAGACACCCAGATCTCCTAGCATAGCTGCAAGGAGTCTGGCAGGGCCGACCTCGAGGAGGCCTTGCAGGCGTGCCGACCTCAAAGAGGCCTCAAGTAAATTTTGTCCAGTATCCGAGGATATCCAGCAGGATCTTGAAAGGCGAATTGCGTGAAGAGGTCTTCTGTAGTGGTTGAAACGAACAACGATGAAGTCTGGCGAAATAATGTTGATCTTGAACGTATGGAGTGTAGAGACACCCAGATATCTTGCATGGCTGCAAAGAGTCTGGCAGAGCCACCCGAGGCATGCCGACCTCAAGAAGGTCTCAAATCAAGAAGCGCCCAAGCACCCGGAAGTACATGGCAGGGCCATTAGGCGCGCACCCCACAGGGAGGCCTTCATTCCCGACGTAAAATCCTGGGTGTCCAGAGCAGACTGGCAGGGCTACAAGAGCACACCGACCTCGGAAGGTCACGCATCCAGGGCGCCCAACTAGGTTGGCAGAGCCGTAGACATACCGAGGTATTGCAAGACCTAAGTATTAAGGCACGCCGACCTCAGGGAGGTCGTTTTGGTGTCCAGACGACCAACATAGCTGCTAGCCATCCAGCAGAGCCATGGTACTAAGGTATTGACGACCTAAGTAGCGGGCACACCGACCACGGGGGCCCGACGAAAATTGTAGATCTCCATGATGCTTCTGATCTACAGGCGCCCAGAAGGATCTGGCAGAGCAGCGAGGCACGCCTACCCCGGAAGGTCTTCAATCGAACCTACGACCATTCTACTCAGGAAACAGAAATATAGGCTGATTGGAGTAGGTCCGTTTACGTGCAGAGCCGTAGCGGGTGCACCAGGACGCAGAGCCTAGCGGGTGCAAATAAAAGACATCAGGTCGCAGAGGAGAGTCGTGGAGTCGTCGTTGTATGGGGCTTAGTTAGGCGCTGGGCCCGCTGATACATAGTCAGGTTTTGTCGTGTACCGTAGACTGCAGGGTCACGGGTCAACAGTGGTCGGAGATACTCTTGTCACCCAGAAAACGACAAACTGCCCACGAATCAAGGAGGGTACTGTAGCCATGTGACTCTGTGGCGGGCTCAGGCATCATTGATGCACTAGCGACAAAAGACGTCGCGAGACAGGAAATAAAGTCGTCGCCTTTAATCGTGCACATGTCTGCAGGCCCTCTGGACCACGTGGCGACAGTGTCATAACTCAGCCATCTACCCGAGGTCTGGCTTCGGCTATAAATAGCACCGTGAGACTTGAGGGGGGCAAGCACCGAGCATTGCTGAGCTATGAAGCCGCAGGGTAGTTTTGAAGCCATGCCATGGGCATGTGTCCGTCCACCAGATTGTAGGATGTCATGTTTGTAGAAGCTTGGAGCTAGAAGAACTCTTGCGAAATGTAGGCAGCACCCCCACTCTTTGTACCGTGCCTCTGTGTGGTACCAGGTAGAGTTTGGAGGTGATGCTGTAGAGGCCCGAGGTGAAGCTGGGCGTCGCTGGTGAGCATCGGGTGCTCGTCGGGGGTCGGAGTCCCGCGCCGAAGAGCAAGCTCGTGTCTGCATTCCAATAGTCGGGGCCGAACGTGCCCTGCTACGTGTGACGTCCGACAGCTGTCTCCCGCAAGGCCACCATCGAGGTCTTGAGCCTAGAAGAATTCTTGCGACGTGCTCTGCTGTATCGGAGTACGCCTCAAGGATTGCTCTAGGTAGATCAGGTCTTCGAGTACGTTTATTTTCTTGTGCCGGGTTCTAGATCCAATGAGGCCGCAGGCGACCTGTGTACCTTCGGAGGACCCGTGTAATGTTCGCTCTCTTCTGTCATGTGCTTGGTCGTTTTGACAAAATGATTTGTCAAAAGACCTAAATTGATATGATTTGGGGCTTATCGACCTTGTGAGGATCGGAATATTGTCATCAGGGTGACCTGGTGACGTTACTGTGACTGACGACCTAAACTCGGAGCTTAGGTCGTTGCTCATTCGCTTGGCGAAAAATCCGGCGTGATCTTCTCGCGAAATTATCGGAACAGAGCCGTTGCGGTGAGCACCGTACAGCAGAAGGAGCCGCTACGGGCGGGCCCGGTGGACCCCCCTATAAATAGAATACCAAGGGTCGTGGTTGACCTCACTCGTCTTCTTCCTCCTCCCGTCGCTTTCGTCGCCGCCGCACCGTAGCCACCGCAGCCTTGCACATGCTGTTCTTGCGCGCTCCGCCAATTCATTGCCAGCTCCGGCCATTCGCGTGCTAGCGCTTCCACCCGCGCCGTGCGCCACTGCGCATGCGCATCAAGACCCTGTGCTTTTTTAGATCTAGATCCAACCCTAGCAAGGAAATGGCGGCGGAGGCTCTCCCGATCTCGGACCCACGCACTGTGTGGGTGCGGTCGACGATGACGGAGGCCAAGATCCAATCCTTGGTGGACCGTGGGCTGCTGAGGCCGAAGGAGGAGGTGGACTGGAAGGCGGCGGTGGGAGAGGAGTTCCCGACCGAGGACGTGAAGGAGCAGGTCGTCTTCGCGTCGTACTTCGAGCGTGGCTTCAACCTCCCCGCGGGTGACTTCTTCCGGGGTCTTCTCTACTACTACAAGCTGGAGTTAGTACATCTCGTTCCCAACTCCATCACCGTAGTATCGACCTTCATCCACTTCTGTGAGGCATATCTGGGGATATCGCCGCACTTTCTTCTTTGGAGGCACTTGTTCTGTGTGAAGAGTACTGGCAAGAGGTCTGGGCCAGTGGGGGCTGTGATGTTCTGCTTGAGGTCGGGCCTCAAGTCAGAGTGGATTGACACCGATCTGCCCGACAACACTGCTGGGTGGAGGTCGGAGTGGTTTTACATCGCTGATCAGCTGCCGGCACTTCCGCGGCGCTCTGGCCACAAGCCCGTGAAGATTGCTGAATGGGACTTGGGACTGTCTTCTCGTGAAGTTGATGACATCAAGGAGGTCCTGGAGCTGGTCCAGGATCTGAAGAACCGGGGTGTGACAGGGGGTTCGGTCGCCAGGTCGTTTTGCCGGCGGCTGATTCAGCCGATCAAGGATCGGGTCCACCCTGCGTATGAATACTGGGGGCAGTCAGACCCCACTCGTGACATGGACCGCAAGGTCTCCAAGGAGGAGATGGCAGCCAGGGTGTCCCAGATCTACTCTGGGAAGGTGAAGATCAAGAAGTGCCCCAAGGCACATTCGCTGAAGAGGCCGGCTGACCCGGTAAGTCCTGGGACTATTTTAGGTCATTTTACTTCGTTTGTAGATTTACGTCGTTTATCCCTTTTGGTCGTTGGTTGTTGCAGGATCGTGAACGTCAGTTTTGGTGCCCTGCACCTCTTCGCGAAGGCGAGCAGCACCGGCGGAAGCTGAGGTCGGACAAGTACCAACCTCCGGCAGCCCGGCTGCTGGAGTATTACGAGTCCGACTCGTCGGTGGAGGCCGACGAGGACACCGACACTGAGGTCGGTGACGACGCCGGGACCGGCCCGGAGGCGGGTAGTGCCGCGAAGCCCAGGCGCAAGACCAGGGCGGCGGTAGCGAAACAGTCAGTCTCGACGGCTGCTGTTAAGGTCACCGCGGTAAAGGCCGCGGAGAAGAAGAAGAGGAAGAGGAAGGCAAGTCCTCCGCCGGCGGTTCCTACACCTCCGTCTAGGGAGGTCGAATCTGATGAAGAAGAAGATGAAGCCACCGAGGAGCCACCGGTCGTAGAAGAACGATCGGTGAGGAGGTCGTTGAGCCCCGCAGCCAAGAGGCAGCGGGAGTTGGCGCAGAAGACGACGGAGGATGCCCTCCGTCAAGGATTGGAGGCGCAGCGAGCTATCGCTGCTACGCAGGCAAAGATGCCTGTTTTGAATAGGCCGCGGGTTTTTAGGCCGAAGCCTCGTGTCCCGACCATCACGAGGTAAGGTCTTGAACACTCGATATCTCTGACTCATTGTTGCCGTGTTTTTTATGCTTGTTTGCGTGTGGTGGACTATGTAGGCCGGTTGCGGAGCCTCAGCGCGGCCTGGGCGCTCAGGCCTCGCCTTCCCGCACGAGGTCGCCCGACCCTAAGGTCGTGGCGCAGTCATTAGTTGATGATGCGAGAACGGCGACCCCGCCACCGGCTGCTGATGAAAGGGGGGCGACTCCGCCGCCGGCTACGGATTCAAGGACGGCGACTCCGCCGCCTGCAGATGGTGCGGGAGCAGGAGGTGCCGTGGGGGACGTCGGAACGTCGGCTTCTCCTCAGGTCATTGACGTGCATCCCATCAGCGCGAGGCCTGGTGGGATGGAGGAAGACCTGGTCAAGGATCAGGCCCAGATAGACCAAGCGCCGAAAGGTCCGGGGACGTCTGGCGCACAGGTACCTGATTCTTCTCCGTCGAGCCCGAGGTTGCCACGACGAGAGATTGACTGGAATAATACCCCTTGGCAGGAGGACATCTTTGACGACAATGAAGATATGCAGGCCGTGCGGACCGGCATTATAACCATCAACGTTGCATTGACGGTGAGTTTGCCTCTGATGTTTTTTTTGACGACGTGTTGTTGATTTGTTACTGACGAGCTGTTGTGTTATGCCAGGCGCTAGCAGATCGTGCGAAGAGCCGGATTGACCTGCTGAATAATGCTGAGGCGACGCGGCGGCGGGTTACTGATCTTGAGCAAGAGCTCAAACAGGTCCGCGAGGCGGCGGCCGTAGAAAAGAAGAAGCTCGAGGACGAGCTCGCCGAGGAAAAGCGCAAGACCCAGGAGGCCAATGCGCAGTTCAATGCTGTGAGCATAGGTAAGGTCGAGACTTTATGTTGTTAATCCTCTTGTAGAGCTGAGGTCTTTGTATCAATTTTGTTGAATATTTTGCAGACTTCCGCAAGCGTGAGGAGGACCTCAACAACAAACTAAAGAACACCAAGGAAAAGGTCTGGTCCTTGGAGGTGACGCTTCGTGAGGTCGAGGCTGGGGGCCAAGAGCTCAAGCGGGTGATGAAAGAAACTACTGACAGTGAGTATGCCATATCTCAAAAGGTGGCTTATGAGAAACGAGCTCGGCAAGACCTTGAGGTCAATCTTGAGGTGGCTTTGAAGTCATTGCAGAATGACCAAGTAACCATTGCAGTATATGAGGTGGAGCTGAACGACCTGAAGGGCGCGGCCAATTATGCTATGGACTGCATAGCGGTGCCGGTTGAAGGGGGGAGGCCAAGTCTGTTGTTGAACGTCTCATAGAGACCCCTGACAAACTCCTCACGTTGCTGAAGGCGACGAGCTTGGCGGCAGCTACTGATGCGCTGGTGAGGGTGAAATCGCACTACCCCGATGTTGACATGGCCAAGGTCAAGGGGGGTGCTGATGTTGAAAAAGACCTCGCAGCCCTGGAGCTGGAAGTTCAAGATGCCGCTATGGAAGTGGCGAACTCCTTGGACTATGAAGGTGATGACGGCGGGCAGTAGTCTTGGACTGAGAGCTGTACCTCCTCCTCTTCTCTGTCGTGTAAACAATGCTTCTTGATGAATATTTTGTTATGCCTAAGTGAAGTACTTGCCTTGTGCCTGCGCGAGCTTGGTAGTCTTGTAGATGACGACGTGTTGTTTCTTGCCTCGCTGACCACTACTCACGGAGAGGCTGGCTTACCGACCTCCACAGCTCAGCGTGGAGGCTTACGTGAGGTCGGTGCGCGAGGAGGAGTCTAGGACTCAGGTCTGGCGACCTTATCGACCAAGCATGCTCGCAGCGACAGAGGGCTTATACCCATTAGGGATGATGTCCTCAGGTCGAATGACCCTTAGGTTGGCTTTGAGCCAAGCCCCCGAGCATGTCGAGGGGGAGGAGTAGGAGAAAATTATAACTCTCAGGTTTTACAACCCATGTATTGGCTTTAGCCAAGCCCCCGAGCGTGTCGAGGGGGAGTGTTGATGACATGAGAGAGGAGAAGGTAGGGCTCGGCACACAGCAGATGACTGCTTAAACTAATATTTATTTAATCTGAAAAAAGGTAAAAAGAAATACATAGCTGTAATTAAAAATTATTCTACGGGTAGAATCGTCGTAGATGTTCCACGTTCCAAGGGTTGGGCACTCCTTGCCCGTCACCCCATTGGAGGCGATACGTGGATGGGCTGATGACTTCGGTGACGATGAAGGGTCCTTCCCAGGGGGCAGAGAGCTTGTGCATGCCGTCTGTCTTCTGGATGTGCCTGAGGACGAGGTCGCCAACGTTGAAGGAAGTTTCCCTAACGTTGCGATCGTGATACCGACGAAGTTGTTGGTTGTGACGAGCTTGTCTCATGACGGCAGCTAGCCTCTGCTCTTCAAGGCTATCTAGGTCAACTCGACGTGTTTGCTCGGCTTCTCCTTCGTCGTAGAATTGGATGCGTGGAGCTCCAAAGGCGACGTCGGTGGGTAATATGGCTTCTGATCCGTAGACCAAAAAGAAGGGCGAAAAGCCCGTGGCGGAGCTGACTTGGGTCCTTAGACCCCAAATCACGTGCGGTAGCTCGGCTAACCACCGGGTGGCGTAGTTTGAGGCATCGTCAAAGATACGATCTTTGATAGCCTGAAGGACCATACCATTGGCACGCTCAACCTGGCCGTTGCACCGAGGGTGGGCGACCGAGGAGTAGTAGACGTCGATGGTGTTATCCTGACAGAAGTCCCAAAAGGCAAAGCCGGTAAAGGCCGTGCCCAGGTCGGTGATGATCCTGTTAGGCACACCGAAGCGGTGTGTTATGTCTTGCATGAATTTTGCTGCTTCTTCCGATGTTACTTTCGCAACAGGTCGGACTTCGATCCACTTGGTAAATTTGTCGACAGCTACTAGTATAAACCTGTATCCGCCTGGGGCCGTTCGGAACGGTCCCACTGAGTCGAGGCCCCACATGGCAAAGGGCCATGATGGAGGAATTGTGCGCAGGGCCTGAGCTGGCAGGTGCTGCTGTTTGGCAAAGAATTGGCATCCTTTGCACCTCTTTACGAGGTCTTTTGCGTCGGTCATGGCCGTGGGCCAGTAGAATCCAGATCGGTACGCCTTACCGACCAGGTTGGCGGATGCTGCGTGGCAGCCACATTCGCCGCTGTGGATCTCAGCCAGGAGCTGTAGACCTTCTGATCGCAAGATGCACTTCATCAAGATGCCTGTGGAGGCTGCTTTTCTGTAGAGGTCAGTACCAATCACGACGTAGTTGGCACTTCGTCGCGTGATACGCTCACGTTCTGCTTTGTCTTCTGGAACGAGTTGGTCGAGTATGAAGTCTATGAAAGGCTTGCGCCAATCATCTTCTTTTTCTGTCATCAGCACGTCGCGGGGAGGTGCTGAGGCTTGTTTGTGTTGAGGTGAATCTGGACTGTCTGGGTCCAGTAGCTTGATTGAAGGCTTGCGTAAGTCTTGGACAAAAACGCCTGCCGGGACTAGAGCTCGTCGAGAGCCTAGTTTGGAGAGTACGTCGGCTGCTACGTTGTTGTTTCGTGGTACGTGCTGAAACTCAATCCCTTCGAAGTGGCCTTCGAGTTTGCGAATCTCGGCACAGTAAGCATCCATTGTGTCTTTGACGCAGTCCCATTCCTTGTTGACTTGCTCGATGACGACCTTGGAATCGCCAAAAGCTAGTAGTCGCTTGATGCCAAGGGACACTGCTATACGGAGTCCGTGAATCAGGGCTTTGTACTCTGCTCCATTGTTGGAGGCCTTGTAGTGTATCTGCAGGACGTACTTGAGTTGTTCCCCCTGAGGAGAAATGAGTAATACGCCTGCGCCTGCTCCTTCGAGGTTTAGGGCACCGTCGAAGTACATTACCCAGTGTTCGGGCCGCTCCTTGGGAGGGGGCATCTAGATCTCTGTCCACTCAGACACAAAGTCTGCGAGGATTTGTGACTTGATTGCTTGCCGAGGGCAAAACTCGATGTCAAACTCTCCAAGCTCGACCGACCACTTGATGATGCGGCCGTTGGCGTCACGGTTGCGGATGATTTCTCCTAGAGGAAACGACGATGGGACCGTGATCTTGTGGGCTTGGAAGTAATGGCGAAGCTTTCTCGACGTAATCAGGAGTGCGTAGAGCAACTTCTGAGGCTGTGAGTAACGTGTCTTAGCGTCGGCCAGGACCTCGCTTACGTAATACACAGGTCGTTGAACAGGATAGGCCTGCCCTTCTTCTTCCCGTTCAGCGACGAGAACCGTGCTGACCACATTAGTGGTGGCAGAGATGTAAAGGAGGAGTGTTTCTCCCGGAACTGGTGGTGTCGTCAAGGATTCCTTGAGAGCTTCAAACGCCTTTTGTGCCTCGTCGTCCCACACGAACTTGTCTGCCTTCTTCAATAGCTTGAAGAAGGGTAAGCCTTTCTCGCCGAGCTTGCTGATGAAACGACCTAGAGCCGCCATCATCCCTGTAAGCTTCATGACGTCTTTCTTGCTAGATGGCTTGGCCATGTTGCGTATAGCGTCGACCTTCGCAGGGTTGGCTTCAATGCCTCGGTGCCCGACCATGAAGCCCAGGAGCAATCCGGAGGGTACACCGAAGACACACTTGGTCGGGTTGAGCTTCCATTGGAACTCCCGTAGATTGGCGAAGGTTTCGGTGAGGTCGGCGATGAGCTGATCTTCCTCGGTAGTCTTGACGACCACATCGTCTACGTAGGCTTCGACGTTCTTCCCGATCTGCGACTTCAGGCACTTCTGAATTGCCTTCTGATATGTTGCTCCAGCATTTTTTAGGCCAAAAGTCATGACCCTGTAGCAGTAGATGCCATGGGGCGTTATGAACGCTGTTTTGTCTTCGTCGTCGGGGTGCAGGGCTATCTGGTGATATCCCGAGTAGCAGTCGAGGAAGCAGAGTAGAACGCTACCAGCCGTGGAGTCCACGACCTGGTCAATGCGAGGAAGAGGGAAGGGATCTTTCGGGCAGTGCTTGTTGAGATCGGTGTAATCGATACACATCCTTAATCCACCAGTTTTCTTTGGTACAAGGACCGGGTTTGCGAGCCAAACCGGGTGTTTGCACTCTCTGATAAATCCTGCAGCTAAGAGCTTACAGACTTCTACTTCTATGGCCTGCTTTCTATCTTTTGCAAATCGCCGGAGCTTTTGCTTGATAGGTCGTGCGGTCTTGTTTACTTCAAGTGCGTGCTCAGCCAGCCTCCTGGGGACACCGGGCATGTCGGGTGGGCTCCATGCGAAGATGTCAGCGTTGTCCCTCAGGAAACTGGTGAGCACGAGTTCCTATTTCGGGTCGAGGTTGGCCCCGATGACGTCTTACTTGGATGCGTCGGGCAGGCCGAGGCAAACCTTTTTTACAGCTGGACTTGGGTCCAAAGCTGTGCTTGTGCGCTTCTGCTCTGGCACCTCCAGAGTGGTTTGGTCGATCTTGGCTGCCTGGGCGACCATGACCGTTGCTGCAGCTTTGACCGCGGAGTCTTTGGAGAGCTCGACGGTGGCGCTCTCACAGTTGTAGGAGACCATGATGTCCCCGAGGACGGAAAGGATTCCGTTTGGTGCCGGCATCTTCATGATGAGGTAGGTGTGATGGGGGATGGCCATGAATTTGGCCAGCATAGGTCGGCCGAGGATGGCATGGTAGGAGGAGCGGAAGTCCGCGACCTCAAACGTTAAGTACTCCGTGCGGAAGTTCTCCTTTGTGCCGAAGGTAACCGGCAAGCATACACGACCTATGGGGTATGCAGCCTTGCCGGGTACAACCCCATAAAAGGGTTCGTCACAGGCGGTCATCTTGTTGAAGTCGAAGTCCATCTTTCTGAGCGTCTCTGTGAAGATGATGTTCAGGCTGCTGCCCCCATCAATGAGGGTCTTAGGCAGGAACGCCCCGTCGACTATGGGGTTAACGACCAGCGGGTAGGTCCCGGGGTCAGGTATGTGGACCCAATGATCTTTCCTGGAGAAAGTGATTGGGAACTCCGACCAACGTAGAGGTTGTGGAGTTTCAGTGTTGACGTGCCCGATCTCCCTTGCGTTCGATCGGAGCTGCCTGTTGCTTTTGGTCGCTTAGCGACCACCGACGATGAAGTTGATCTCTCTGTTGGCTGATTGAAACGCACCATTAGGGTTGCCCCCTTTAGGTGGTGGTGGTGGAGAGCGCTCCTTGCGGTTGCTGTCGTTGCGGTTGTGGTCGTCCTGGCGACGTCGATCATCACGCCGATCATCTCGGCGGTCATTACGCTGGTCATCACGGCGATCACCCCTTCGGTCGTCACGCCTGTCGTTGCAGTTGTCGTCGTGACGATCGTTGCGACGGTAGTCGTCGCGTCTGTCATCGCGGCGGTAGTTGCGGTGATAATCACGTCGATCCCTGTCGTCGTTGCGACGGTAGGGTCTGCGGTCACGGTAATCACGTCGATCAGGTTGACGGTTACGGTTGTCAAAACGCCGGTCACCGTTCTGGTCGTCATTGTTGTCGCTCTTGGCCTTCTTGGATTCGGAGGGTACCCCAAGGGCACGCTTCAGCTGCTCGCACTCCCTCATGGTGTGTTTGGCGTCGCGATGGAACTGACATTGGTCGTCCATGACCATGTTGAAGTCACCCTCGAGAAAGGTGGAAGGTCTTGGTGGATCTGCCATGTAAGCTTCGCCAGATCGCTTGCGCGACCTGTTTCCTCCATCATCGTGATCCTCTCCATTGAAGTCGTGCATCACCGCGTCTTGAGTGTCGACTAGCTTGTCGACGTAAGCCATGAGGTCGGCGATGGTGTGAGCGTCAGCTTCATGGATCTTCTCGAAGAGCTTGATGTTGGTGACTCCCTTCTTGTAGTAGGCGATGACGTCCTCGTCTTTGACACCTGCGAGGGTGTTGCGGTTCTCGAAGTAGCGGTTGGTGTACTCCCGAAGAGTTTCGTCGCGTCTCATCCGCACTCTGGCGAGGTGATGAGTGTTACCGGGTCGGTTGTAGGTCGCCTGGTAGTTGGTCGTGAAAAGCCGAGACAATGTTGCCCAAGAGGTGATGCACTCTGCTGGGAGATTGTCGAGCCACAGGAGTGGCGCTTTACCCATCACAAGGGGGAAGTATCCCGCCATGTGGTCTTCGTTGCCTCCAGAAGCGCGTGCTGCAATGCTGTACATTTTGAGCCATATACTTAGGTCGGATCGACCGTCGTATTTCTCGATAGCTGGCTTGAAGTCTTTGGGGTATCTGATCGTCCGGAGACGTCGTGAGAACGCAGGGAAGTTGTTGACCGCCCCCGGGCTTGCTGACGGGGCGTAGGCCGTCGGGATGACGTAGAGGTCATCGGGAGGGCCGTTATCTTGGTCGTACTGGGCACGTCGGAGGAGCTCCTGGTCGTGCATGTTTCGTAGTTCCGTTGCTTGGATTGGATTGTTGGCGTTGAGGGGATCGGGGACCCCATGATCGCGGTCGTAGTTAGCACGACGTGCTATCTCCACTTCATCTCGTATCCGTCGACGCTGGCTACCTTCAGCGTGGTTAGCTTGCACCGGTGGAGGTTGGGCTCCTGCGTTTTGCCTTGGGTTTGCAGCGGCATTTGCTTGGGCGCCGGCAGCATTAGCTGTATTGTTGGCGACGGCATTGGCTGGAGCATTAGCTGCAGCGTTGGCAGCAGGGTTGACCGGCTGTGCCACTTCGTTTTCACCGCCTCCTTCTTCAGGCACCGGCTGAAGAGGAGCATTGGCGTTGGAGCGACGTCGTTGCCGAGGGTTGTCCGACCTACTCCTGGAGTAGGAGCTTGCAGCCGATCTGCTGTACCCTGGGCCCCGTTCTTCAATCTGAGCGGCGGCGACGCGGACATTAGCTTGGAGACGCCGTATCGCAGGAGTGTCCTCAAGCTGATTTAGTGCAGCAAGAGCGGCTCCCAGGTTGGTTTGAGGAGAGTTGTAGACTTCAAGGCCGTCTTGCTCAAAGTCCCTGAGGAGATCTCTGGCACGCAGGCGGTTCCGTCGAGGCTCGTTGCGTTGTTGAGGAGCTGCTGGAGCCGCGGGTGCTTGCGCTCCGACGTTGCCTCCGGGTTGGTCGCCGGCGCCTTGTCCCACATTAGCTGCGGCTGCTTCGATTTCTTGTTGACGACGTGCAGCTCGGTCGGCGTTGGTGTTCTCGCGCTCCACGCGTTGTTCATCTGTTTCTCCATCCTGAGGTGGTACATTCGCAGAGACGACCAAGACCTCGCGATCTGGAGTCTCGAACACTTCTCCCGGATAGTTCGGGGAGATGGTCGTGCGGGCGATCTGGAACGCGAGGCGATCCGGGGACGGCGCTCGGTTGATCTGGCGGCGATGGGCCGCAGTAAGAGGTCGTCGAAGCTTCTGGAGGACACGGCACTGGCGAGCCGTGTGTTTGGGATTCTCGTGGATAGGGCAGGGTTCGTCGAGGTGACTCCTGCGGTTTCCACGATCTGGTGTCCTGGGTCCAGATTCGATCTGGATCTTGCGTTTCATGTAGCGGGATGCTGTGTGAGCTGCGTTCCGCAGGCCAAGAGGCATGCTGGATGATGATGAGGTCCTGCGAGGGCGTTTGACGCGTTCGCAGATTTTGATCGTGTCGGAGAGCATGCCTTCAACACGATCGATCCCCGCGATTAGGTCGCTAGGAGTGGGTGGGTGGGATTCCATCAACAGATCTGTCCCGATCTGTTGGTCGGAGGTGACCGCGTTGCTCTCGATGACGAGGCAGGCGGCTGGAGCGGTGGGTTTTGCCGGCATGGAGCCGAAGCAGATGTCGACGGGATTGGCGAGGATGTCCGCCATGCTCTCCGGGAAGATGACGCCGTTGGTCGAAGCCATCGAGTTGCACGAAGAACCTTGATTCCCCCCTACCTGGCGCGCCAACTGTCAGATGGTGAGATCTAGACAGCCCACGGGGGTGTTAATCCCTGTGGTTTAGTTGTTCGGCGGGGTGGAATCTAAGGCTAAGAACTCGAAGGTTGTGCAAGAGCACACGGAACACAGAGAACACGGCGAGTTTATACTGGTTCGGGCCTCCGGAGAGTAAAACCCTACGTCCAGTTGTTGGTGTAGATTGCTTGAGGATTGTGTCTTGATACAAGGGGTCGCCCCTGTCCGCCTTATATTGGCCAGCGGACAAGGTCGGTTCCCAGACTCCAGGTCGGATACGACCAGGAGACCTAAATCTAGCCGACAACACTTGCCATTATCCGTCGATCTGCTTTGGTCGAAATCCACCGATGTCTTGTCTTGTACGCCAAGTCTTAAGGTCGTGTTGAATTAGGTCGTCGGGGGAATCTTCTGGAAGGTCTTCAGGAGGTCGTGTGGGCTGCCAACTAGGTCGGTTGGGCCCACTAACAGGTCGGCGGGTCTTCTGGTAGGCCGGACCTACTTGTCAGGGACGGCCGTGAGCCTGGTCGGTGGGGACCCAGGGGTACCCATGTCTCACAACAAACCTTTTCAAAATTTTCAAATCATTTTAAAAACTTTTAAAACTTCACACCATCACACATAAACACCATGCAAACAAAATATGATGCACAAGCACTTATTGCTTCTAAAATTACTCAAATTGATATTTAAATATTTTTAGAGCCAAATTTATTTGATAAATTATTTATTCCTTAGAAAATTAAATCTAAAACACCATGTTGCTACATTATTTTAGTGATGGAATTTAGGGTGTTACAGTACCATGAGGTGAGTGATGTCATCCTCTGTTGGGCGGGTTGGGCGGGTCTTCAGAAGTACCATGAGGCCAAGGAAGCGTGCATCATAGGAATTGACCTCGTCCTCGTCAAAGAGAACAAGGTTACCATGGTGGAAACCCCCCGCCGCCATCAGCTCAGAGCACCTCCTGCAAATTAAGAGTCAAGTGTATTAGGGCACAATAACAATCAAAGTTTAACTCGAAATCAGAACCTACAGATATTTCTATGATCTTCCAAGCAAAACATACAAAAAAAACCATTAAGCAGAAATCAGAACCTACAGATATTTCTTTGATCAGCATGACTCAGGTTAAGTTTTTACATTTGCAACAGGAGTAGAAAATGCATACTCTGGTATCTTCTTTACATTTGCAACAGAATCAAGTTAAGTTTTTTATTTCAGAATTATATATAACTATCAAGTTAATGGACACCAATATGCATCTAACTGTTATCAAAGCAGCTACACTTTAGAAAGGTTTTCTTTTTAACCATTATTTTTATTTTTTAGAGCCATGTCTTAAACTACAAGGTTTTCCTAGGGATCCTAAGGAGGACAAATTTAGAAAGAATGCATATATGTGCTCAATCAACAAAAGCAACCATATTTTACAGTGTCCATTAGTTAGAGAAAAAAAGGAATGTTTGTCCAGAATGCCCAGAATCTATGAGTCATAGATCACCACACCCACAGATCTGAGGAGGGGAAGTATTGCTCACCTCTGGAGTGGCCGGCCTGGAGCTGCTGCAGTAGGGGCGCCGGATGGGAGGAAGACGGTCGCCGGCACTCGCGCAGAAGGGATCTGCATTAGATGGGAAATAAGATATTCAGACCTTTATGCCACTGATAAAAGAATGACACCACAACCTTAAAACTACCGAAAGAAAGGCCACACTAACAATCATCTATCATCTGGTTACTCAGAGCATCACAAGATGAACAACATCTACTGAATGGAACCAACACAAGACCTACTCAGAGCAGCAGCAGCGTATGTTCATGTGAGAAAGTGGCACCCGGGACACTTAGCGCTCAGACAATTTTCCTCTTGCGTGTGTAGCTCCAACTCTAGTACCCAGCTAAATATAAAAATTAGCACTCCAACTTTTCTCCTCTCTCCCCCATCTGCCTAGCAGCAGTCAGTCGCAGCATTTTGCTCTGAATTTTTTTTTTACTCGGAGCGCCTGGCGCCCAACTAAGCCCCTTGGCTAATGTGATGCTCCAAAGCAGACCCATGCTCCAGCGTGTAGCAGCCTCATAATTCTTCCTACCTTCATCAGAGCACTCTCAAAATTCTAACGCTGGAGCTACTCTGAATGGAACCAACACAAGATCTATGAATGGAACCAACACAAGACCTACTGAATGGAACCAAGACGACTCGAACTCCACTAGAAGTACTAATCGGCTACCAGGACAGCGCATGGATGAACAGCATGACTCGCGCTAGCAACAAGAGGCGGAGGTAGGCGAAGGACCGAGATAGGATGAGGTCAGTCACCTGGGTTTCGCTGACCAATCTGAGAGACGAGGTGTGGACGGCGTGCTGGAGGGGTGTGGTGGAGGGGCGGGGACGGCGGAGGGATCCGGTGGTGGCGGAGGGGTCCGGATCCGGTGGCAGCGGAGGGGCGGTGGCGGCGGAGGGGCGGCGGCGGCGGAGGGATTTGGTGGCGGCGGAGGGGCGGCGGCGGCGGAGGGATCCGGTGGCGGTGCTAGGGCATGGTGCGTGCGTGTGTGTGAGTATGTGTGCGTGCGTGGTGCGCTGGGCTTGTAACTATATAAAGGGTGCGATGTATTCACCGAGTGTCAGATCCAAGACACTCGGCGTCCTTGGGGTTTTTTCGATTTAGTCCCCGACACTGATCCAAGACACTCGGCGAAGCCGGCGGGGTTTTTTTTAATATCCTCACTGTTGGCTTCTCGATGGTGGTGGATGAGAGATGAGCAAGTCTTCTGGAGGTCACCTTGTCAGAGGGAGAGTGAGAAGCAGCGACAACGAGCTGTGAGGGAAACGAAAGGGAGGGGTGAGACAACTAGACTGAAGGAGCTGCCAATTTAAAGGAGTAGATATGTTTAGCTTCGAGCATAAGCTACGGTGCCCTAATTAGCATTCTTTTAATCACTTCCAGTTCAAATTTCACTTATTCTTTGAGACTTCCTTATTCTTTTAATGCGTGCATGTGGGCTATCAATTCAAAAATTGTCAGTCTTCTCCATTCCTCAACTATTTTGACCTTATTCTTCTATCATTCCATCCTGTCATCTTCTAGACATTGCGCCTGTGACTCTGTATAATTGGAACGTCATAGCTAGGTAATATCTATCAACTGCATTTCTCACTACCACCAGCAGTTACCCATATATATTGTATTTCAGTTCCGTATTAATTAACATTGCATCTTTCTTCTCGAATCCCCTCTAACAACTGTGTTTTACAAATTTATGTCAGTGCATTAATTCATAAGTTTTTTATTACTACTAATAATTCTAAACAAAAATTTAACAGAAGTATGACTCATGTAGTCAATTGTGAGAAATTTTGGACATATAAATGGACATACTATACTTCTATAAGCTTATCACCACGGTTTCTAGAAAATGCATGGACCCTTTCCTGTGATTTGTTCTAAGGGATAATTCCATACATATTATCAAAAGAGTTCTACATACTGATGAAAGTTATATTATCAAAATCCTTGATGTGGCAGCCAAAAGAGTTCTCCCGCCCTGATCCTCCTATGCCACCAATATAAATTTTCATTCTGGGCATGCCACTACTATCATAATAGTGAAGTTTGTTGCAATTGTATGCCACACTTGTTATAAGAAACGGTTACGAGATTGTGCCAATTTCATTAAATAAAGAGAAGTTCAAGGCAACACATTGAGCCAAAAAAACCAAAAGGGTGTTGTGCAAGAATATACAACACTACTATTCAGAATAGTGAAAAATTTTAGTACTGGTTATGAGGGATGGCAAATTCTTTTAAAGCTCACGCTTCAACTCTTTTATGTTTTCAATAAGTGGAAGAACTTGGTGAAAGCATGCAAGAAGGTTCTCTGATCACATATTTATTTTTGAGTACTTTATATTTCTAGTTCTTAATTACTTTATTAATTATCACTATCTCTGCAATGCAATAATCTCATTGTCCTCACTTCTCACGCATACATTTCTCGGAATTCCCCAGAAAAATGGTAGAATGTTGCTACTCCTAGAAGAATCACTGATTGAACGTATCATGGAGATAGATGATGACTACTCTTATCCAAAGCAAAGCAACAGCGGCGGCGTCACGGACCGTCGTCGTCTACTAGCGCCGCCGACCTCTCCAGACCTTCTTTCGGTGCTGCCGCCCCCTGCGCGATGGTCCGTGGTGAAGGCCAGAACTAAGCGAGCTAGCGTGCACAAATCGAAGAACTAACAACAACGAGGGCACATCCATATCGGTAGTAGAAATAAATTAAGATATCTGTAATGAAACGAAATGGGCGATGTTGATCGAGATCGATCAATCCACCGCCTATAATGCTGCAGTAGTAGTGCAATTGCAACAATTTAACCGTTGTATATATTATATCTAACTCGTCGCTTTAATTTCTTTGTGTGTAGTACGTGTTAATGAATTATTTGATCTGTTATGTGTAGCTTAGTTAATTATTTTCTTCGGAAAATAGAATGGCAGCCTGATCTCCTCCCTGCCGAGTGAGACAACTAGGCTGAAGGAGCTGCCAATTTAACAGAGTAGATATGTTTAGCTTTGAGCATAAGCTACGGTGCCCTAGGGTGGGTCCATCATATGTACATTAGGCCTAGAAGTTCAAGGCAACACATTGAGCCAAAAAAACCAAAAGGGTGTTGTGCAAGAATATACAACACTACTATTCATAATAGTGAAAATTTTTAGTACTGGTTATGAGCGATGGCAAACTCTTTTAAAGCTCACGCTTCAACATCGTATATATTGTGTATAATCATAGGGACCGGGGGCGTGGAAGCTATATATAAACATAAATTTTAGGTTCCATTTTTTCTCCTCCAGGTGGTCGAGAAAGCATGGCGGCAGGAAAAATACATTACTAGTGATCTGTTATGTGTAGCTTAGTTAATTATGTTCTTCAGAAAATAGAATGACAGTCAGTATGCCGAGTGTTGGACAAACAACACTCGGCGACATAAGTGGATGCCGAGTGTTGGGCCCACGACACTCGGCGTATATTTACGCCGTCTCCCCCCCTTTTAACGGCGGCGCGACGGCGGGAGGTGCAGGGCCACGTGGCCCTGCGTCGCCGAGTGTTCCTCTTTGCCGAGTGTTGCATTGTTTTTTGCGGAGTGTTTTCTTTGCTGCTCTCGGTAAAGTACGGTTTTCGCCGAGTGTTTGTTTTTCGCCGAGTGTTTTTATTTTTACACTCGGTAAAAAATCGTTCGCCGAGTGCCCGATATAAAACACCCGGCGTATATTAATACACCCGGTGTCTTCCGGGTTTCTCGTAGTGTTGTGTTTTCAATGTACGAAACAAAAAATGACTTGAAACAATCATAAATAGTCTTATATATATATTTCGGACCAGATAAAGTATCGTAGAACTGTCACTCCCAGGAGCGAGAAGCAACACTCTAATTAGGGAGTGCTAATGCTCCCCAAAAATTATAGAAACAGTGATTTTAGTTTATTTTTCACCATATGTACGTAACCCTCCTTAGTTCAACACTATGCATCCCTCCAATTTGTTCTACCTTCGCCATTGGTTACTCCTCACGTCGTGATCACAACTTGAAAAAAAGAAAAAAAAACCCTCCCATGGTGACATGCAAAAGAACTCATCATGTTCGTCTGGATTATCAACCATCAGTCCAGTCAGAACAAATCAGTACCCACTAGCCAGCCGAACAGGCTGTTAGTATTTCATAACCAAAGTACCCAACCCCACCTGCCACCAATCGTGTACATTCATTTCATTCATGAACATATTGACGTTCCAAACAAATGACTGGCAGTCCATGTCCATATGACGACATAGTAAACTGGTCCGATAGACAAAACCTCTCCCGGCACAACCAGAGCCAGTGACGAGCGAATGGTTCCGTGCACGCTGCTTCTGGAAAACAACAACACGATTACATATAATTTCCGCTCTTCTCCACGTCCTGCGTCTGCGTGCTGTCCATCTCACGATCGATGCGTTTTGTGTCTTACCCAGGTGATCCAGCGACTAAACTATCCCCGGCGTCGCCGTTCGGTTGGTCGCCCGGCGTCATCACACAGGCCCCTATAGCTAGCTCACATGGCGCGGCCGCGGCCAGAGGGAGCACGCACCAGCTAGCCGCCGGCGGCCGGCGCACGGGGGCCAGCGAGGCCGCGCTGCGGCGACGCGCCGACACGTGCGAGCCCGCGCCGTGTGCCCCCCAGGCGCTCGGCACTCGCCGCCGGCACGAGGCGATGGCAAATTGGCAAGGCGAATCCTTTGCCTCGGTTGCTGAGATGTCGTAACGTGTCAGGAATCTTGCGAGGGGGAGGAGCTCCGCAAGTGTGGTTTTCTTTTGTGGTTTTCGGAGGGCGCGCGTGTAGAGGCTTTGGAGCTAGCCGTCGTGCGAGGTGGGCTCGTGGTTCCAACTTGCAAAGCACCAGCAGGAGGAGCGAAAGAAAATTTAAACAACGGAGTTCGTCGATCATCGGCGGCGCGCGGGGGTCTTTTGATTTGTTAACTCCGAAGGGCACTTTTGCAAGTACTGTCCCATTTGGTACTGCTTCTTCCTTCTGGTTAATTATATGACCATTTCTGCTCGGAAAGTCAGATGTGATCTCGCAGGGTTTGGGATTTCTGCCCTCCGTACAGACAGTACTACTACGTACACTACCGGAAACAGGCTCATTGCCGTGAGCCGGTTCCTCACGGCAAAGTCCGGTTCACTCACGGCAAAGGAGTTGCCGTGAGTTGCCGCCGGCATACCGCTCACGGCAAAGTTCTGCCGGTAAAAAGCTCTTTGCCGTGAGTTTAAAACAGTACTCACGGCAAAGGTGTGCCGTGAGTACTATCTGCCTCTCGGCAAAGAGTTGTGAAAAGGAAAAAAAATGAAATCCAACACGCGGGCCCACCGGCCGGCCGTTGTGGCCCTCCGCCGCCGGACCTCCGTGCTCCGCCACCACCCGGCCGCCGCATGCCACCACCAGGACGACACCACCACCACCCGACCGCTGCACGCGGGTCCGCCACGACCACCACCGCCGCCAGCTGCCACCACCACCACCGCCGGCCCCTCCCCGCACCGGCCGCGCCCGCCGGTAGAGGAGCTCCACCACCACCACCACGCTGCCGTCGCCACCACCTGAAAAGAACAGGGATGAGGGAGATGAGAGGGGGAGAGAGAAAGAGAGAGGGGGCGGGGGAGAAAAACCTTGATGCAGAGGCGCCGGATCTGAGGAGGCGAGCTCGAGCGTGCCGCCGGGAGGGGAGCTCTGCGCCGGATCCGGAGAAGAGGCCTGCGGTGGTCGGAGAGGAGGGAGAGGAGGCGGAGCCGCGGGGACGGGAGCTCGGGCGCGCCGCCGAGAGGGGATCTCTGCGCCGGATCCGGAGAAGAGGCCGGCGGTGGTCGAAGAGGAGGGGGAGGAGGCGGAGCCGCGGGGACGGGAGCTCGGGCGCGCTGCCAGAAGGGGAGCTCGGGCGCCGGATCCGGAGAAGAGGCCTGCGGGCGCCGTCGCGGGAAGGGGAGCTACGGTGGATGCGCGAGGAGGCAGGGGGATGCGAGAGGGAGGCGGCTGCGGGGGATGCGCGAGGGAGGGAGGAGGCAGGGGGAGGGGGTTGAGGGGTTATATAGGAAGGGTTTTTCGGACGTGGGCCGAGTGGCCCAATAAGCTTTCTCGTGAGCCCATGTTTGGGTCACGGGAATTCTTTTTTTTTAATTACATCAAATGTATTTTATTATTTAAATATAGCAAACCACTTCAAATTAAAAAATTATCAAATACAAAGCTTCATAAATTTTTGAGATACACAACTTTCATATTGTGAGTTTCTCCATTCAAGGTAGTTTACAAAATTTAAATTTCAAATTTGAGACAATCAACTTAGTTTTGATGTACTTTTCGTTAACAAAAGTAATTCAAATTAGAAATCGTTCAATTACAAAGTTTCATAAATTCTCAAGACCGGCAACTCTCATTTTGGTCATATGATCATCCGGTATTGTGGTAGTAACAATCTTTACAAATCTTATACATCTCTCATATAGTTTCATGAAACTATATAAGAGATAAAGGTTTTGTGAACAAAATTATTACAACTTTGTCAAATGAAGAAATTATCTTAATAAAAGTTGTACATCATGAGAAGTAATGAAACTTTGTAATTGAAATTTTTTTGATTTGAATTAATTTAGTGCTTCAAAATTTGATTTCAATTTACAGCAAAGATTATTTTCCCGTCGGCCAGAAAAAAGGCTCACGGCAAAGCCATTTTTTACCGTGAGCCACTCTTGGCAAAATGGCATTTTGCCGTCGGCCACAAAGGGCTCACGGCAAAGCTATTTTTTGCCATGAGCCGCTCTCGGCAAATTCCTTTTTGCCGTGAACCACACTATTTGCCGTGAGTTTTTCTGTTAGCCGCCAGTAAAAAGGTATTTTGCCGTGAGCCTGACTTTTGGCTCACGGCAAAACACCTGGCTCACGGCAACCATAAGATTTCCGGTAGTGTGTACTTAGCCTTCAGCGTTTTCTGCTTCTACCCTGTACTACAAGTCATTTCATTTTAGCTCGAACTGAAGAGATGTGTGTTTGTTATCTTATCACCCTACAAGAAGTGACATTTTTTTTATTTTTAGTTTTTAAAATACAGTAGCTCATGAAACACAAGAAGCGATATACTACTCCGTGATGAGTATATATATGCCAGGGAGGCACGAATCATAAGTTTATTTGGTGCTTTGTACCTACTGTATTTCAGCCTGCTGGGCATGATGGTGACAGGTATTGTAGAATCTTGCCCCGCCGTGGTAATCTATTGCAAATTCATAGTGGCGAAACCACAGCTCGTATTTTGGTATTTGTTCATGATAGTTTACCACTACAAGCATGATGGAGACTGCTTAGCTTGGAGTACATGGCAATCGCACACAAACACACAAAACATACCAGCTGCTCGCGCTTGGTTGCGCCGAGCAACGGAACGAAAACCTGCGCACTAGTTCGGTAATTAATCCACACAAAAACTGCGCCGAGAGAGACGATCTGTCCTCCGTCCGAGACAACGGGGACGAACAGTAGGGACAAGCCGATTCCGGCAAGGGCTAGCCTTTGCGCCCCTCAACGCAACGAGGTCGCGTTCGTTCGTTCGTTGGCAACCAACGAGGTAGCTGGAGGCCACATGCGAGCTGCGAACTTGACGCGAATCAGTTCGTGCGCCAATGATTAATTCTGAAGCTCATATGTGGGCGTTTCAGTTGGACGCCGCCGGCCGGCTCGATCGATCGATCTACCGCGCCCAGAGGGGGATCGTCGGCGGGCTGCCGCTCTGCCGCTGCCGCTGCCGCCGCTCGCTCTTCGCCGCGGCGGCGGGCTGCTGCTTGGACCTCTTCTCCCTCGCCTCGTCGGCATCGATCTGCTGCTGCCGGCAATCCTCGCTGCAGAACGGGGTGTCGCCCCTGCACGTACATCCACGCGCATCGATCGATCAACAACCAGAACGGCGAATTCTCACAGATTTTCACTTATAACAAGTTTGCTGGCGTTTGGTTGTTACCTGTACATGAAGATGTCCTTGTTCCCGCCAAGATGCCGCCCGCACCGGAAGCAGGCGTCGAGGTAGTGTTGTCTGAGCTCGCTGGCGTTGGCGCCGTCGCGGGAGGTGCGGCGGGGCCTCGGCGACGGCGTGCCGTGGGAGGCGACGTGGCCTGGGAACCCCGCATCGACGACGTAGCCGGTGGTGGTGGTCTCCAAGGAGTTGGGGAAGCAGTAGAAATCCTCCATTGGTTCCTTGCCTCGTCAGTCGTCACCCGGCGGGCGGGTGGGTTGCTTTTCTTTTGCTGTTTATTGGCCGGGACCAGGACTAAGCTAAGGGAGCGAGCGACCGGAGGAGGAAGAAGGTGGTGGAGTTTGCTACGGGCGAAACGAGCTCCGTTTATAAAGGGAGGAAGGAGAGGACAGGGGAAGGGTGCGCTTTCTATTTTGGACCCTCTGTTTTCTGTGGGGTTCCATCGTGCTCCTGTGAATACTCTGCTTGACAGCTTGAGGTGGTTTATGTGACTGCTATGCTAGAATATGGAGGTTGGAGGGCCTTGTGGTTTGATTTGGTTGGTGCTTTTCAGGTATTTCTTTTGTTTTTTCTTGTTCATTATGCTATAGCAGGTTAAGCAATAAAATTATAAAAACATTTTATGTTGAATAGTAACGAATTAGTTGGAATTATTGCTACACTCTCACTTTGGTACAAGTAAGAGTGACTGAAAACCTTTTTGTTGGGTTGATTCAAGTATAACTATCAATGTATATCTAAATACACAAATTGATTATGTGAAACTAATGAGAGCTTATGAAAATACTGTAACTACAAAGTTTAGACAAGGACACGTTTTTTGAGATGATCGTATTAAAATCAACATTGACAGTAAGTTTTAAATTTGTCTGCAAGGGCGCAATGCAAAGAGGCTCAGGCTATTGATTCTCAAGATTAGTCCCTGCTAGTAAGGACTAAGGAGTAGTGACAATGTCCTATGTGGTTTTATACCTTCTTTTTCTTTAGGCTGAGGGTCCTGCTTTTTTTCTTTACTCTATCAATATATTGAACGGCATTCTTATTCTCTTTTAAATTAAGAAAATCTTCAAGGGTGATACAAGGCAATTCATTAGACATGATCAAGCAGACTCTATGATTGATCCAGCATTATAACTTGGAGATAACATGTATATATGAGTATATCACACGGCATATTGTCACACGAAGATTGGAAGAAAATTAAAGTGGACAAGTAAAGGTGAGAGGCCATGATAACTTTTAACATGCATATATACACTTTTTTTTTTTGCTCACTTGTGAGGTGCTAATACCATAGTACACTAGTACCTTTGTAAAGGGGAAAATACTCTAGAAAAAACAACTAACCAGTCGTTGAACAGATGACATAAAGATGGAGGCGCACACATACTATATACTGAAGGTTCCTCACAATCACGGGGGGCAAAAAAATCTGACAATACAAACATCCTCCAATGAGAGGTGGATCCTCCAAAGAGAATAAGAGGAAGGTGGTTAAGCAACTGGCCAAGTTGCAACAAAATCTAAAGCTGGCTCCTTTGAGTGCTTCGTGGCGAATCCAGCGGCCGAGCAAAACCAGGGTGCAAGGCGGCATGGGTGCACTGCTATTATTCTATGCACCTCGTGGGCTCGTGGGACGCCAAATCCAGGTATTCTATGCTTTTCCATTTGGTGTTTTAGAAGTTCAAGTACATGGACCGTCCAGTTCGATGCCTATTAAATTTTGGCTTGTAGAGCTCAATTGGCTCCTGGTTTTGGGTGGCCCTAAACAAATCTCAGATGAGTGTGCGGAGCAAGGCTTCCTTTGCTTGGTCTCACACCAATTATTATTACTATTTGAGTATTTGAATTAGGGTGCAAATTGCGAGTTGAACTTAAGTTTTAAGTACTGTAAGATAGGGATTAGTCAAAAGGATAGGGTCAACTTTGTTGTATTGGATTTAAGATCGTCCGATGGCAAATAAGGAGATATATATGAAACACAAGTAAACTAGCAAGGTACCCGCGCAAATAGCGCGGCTAGAATAGCATTTTTAGAATTCTTTATCCAAGACATCTTAAACCTTTAATTGGCTAATGCATAATTTTTAAACTTCCTAACAAATTTTTAAACATGCCCACGACAACTAAAGTTAAAATCAAAACCCAAATATGAGAGGTAATGTTTTACTTTATTTTTAATCTTATATATCTTTCTTTTTTGTTGCTAGTGTGCATTACCTTGTCATGTATCATATTCAATATAAACTCTTCTCTTGTTTACTTTTTATTAATATAAAACTATTTATTGTGATTAAAGATTTATGTATTGATATATGTCTATTTGTCATAACTCTTATATTTTCTAATTTAAGTTAATTCTATGGTATACATGATTCAATATGAATCTTTAAATTTACTTAATTTCGTAGTTTGTAATGTTTGTATTTTATTTTTTATTTACAAAATTATTTTTAAAATAAAAGAAAATACGCTCTAGGGATGAACCGATATTTTTTAGTCATCGATCATCTTCTTTCCTCGTGGAAAACTTCTCTCTCCCCATCCCTCTCTCTTTTGCTCGCTTGCTCCCTCTCCCTCTCTCACTCTCTCTCTCTCTCCTGGGATGAACCGATATCTTTTAGTCATTGATCATCTTCTTTCCTCGTGGAAAACTTCTCTCTGTGTATGTGTGTGTGTTTGTTTGTTTATCCAGCTATATTCTCACCTCAAGGTAGTAATATCTTTGGTTACCCGTTAGGTTTTTTGCTTGTTAGGTCTACTTCTAGTAGCACTACCAGCTAGCGATGATGGAGGACGATAGCAGCGTTTAATTGTGTATGTAACCTCTCTTAGTTTTGCTCGTCAAGATTGCAATCACATAAGGTGTGCATAGTTGTTTTGTCAAACCGCAAGCTGCTTCAACAGTTGTCAACACTTCCTGTGTTTGATCTTCATATAGCGTAAACACCTCCCCTCTTTTGTCCCAAGACTATGAGCCGCCATTTGAAGTCCATCGAGTTGTCGTGTTTGGTACTGTTGCAAAAGCTACATTGTCTTATTTAAAGCAGCATAGTTTCACATCTTTTCTCCAATTGAGAAAATTATTGGCTTCTCCAATTGAGAAAATTATTGGTTCAACCTTTTATTTTTATTTTCTTGAAAGGATCAATTGAGGTCATATACAATCTCGTCCATTATAAATTAGATGTAGTAAGATCAGTTGTTGTAAAATATATGTTGTGGGGAACTCCCCCACAGTCTTTTTTGCTCAAAAAAAGATTAGTTGTTGTATATTATTATATTCTTAACCTTTTTTGCGACTATCTTTTTAACCTATAAATATGAGAACATTATAGATATTTTATGCTAAAATATTAACATTATTGATATAAGATAATTGATAACAATATGGATAGACACGTCCATGTACTATTTTTATTATTTAAATGTCTAAATTAGTAAGTTATTAATTGTATTTGGTAAGAATTATTTAGTTAGCTATTTTTCTAGTAGAAACCAACTGCTAACTTTTTATATTCACAATTTGTTTATGGATTTAGAGATTTATTAGTTGTATTTAATATTACAATAATAGATGCACATTGGCACATCGTCCTCTCAGCTAGAGACCGAGAAACGTCTGTTGTCCATATATCTAGTATGTGTGCCTTCATCTCTTCTTGCCTTTCCCTTCAGCCTATTCCTTCTTCATCCCCCTGCCACAGAGACCGGGCGCATGTTGTCCATATCTCTAACACCTCCGCCTTCATCTTTTCTTATTTATCTCCCTAGTCTATTCCTTCTCCCTTGCTCCCTCATTGTGTTTTCTCAATCCGATCACCAGTGTATTGATAACATACATGGACACCTCCTCTCTCCATTGCCCGCTATTGTTGCTCGGTTTCATGACTCTTCATTCGGTAGATGTCATTGTCTCACTTTTGTACCATCATTGTGTCTGAACAACATATCGTCCAAGCAAAAGCGTCAACCTGTATCATGCTACCTTCTTTGCTTATATGGACGCCTTGTTGCCATACATGGAGACATTCTTCCTTCATTTTCTATTATTATTACTTGGTCCTTCATCTCCTTTAAATCAACAATGTCTCTCTCTTTCTCTCTCCTTTCACCATCCGAACACCAACCTGTTGTAGCTCCTACCAAATCCACTATTTAGAGCACAGACGTAGTGTTGTCGTTTACTCCCACCCACAACACGACCACCACAAATCTAACCACCAAGGGGCTCTAGAGGTAATGGCCTTCACCTTAAAAATCACGAGGTGACAACCTCGTATAAGCAAATTTTGCTCCGCTAGCATACAAAGTGGTATATGACGAAGACTAGCAACATCCGCCTGTGAGCCAGTGCTCGGTGTAGTGCCCGCGAAAGTTGTGGCTTGTGGCTGTAAGCAGGCTTGACACACACAACACCTCTACCTCGAATTCCATCGACATGGGCGATGTTGGAGATGGGCGTGGGTGCTTGAGTAATGGAAATGTGCATGGCCCTCGTGTTTTCTTCCAACAGGGTCCAGAACTCTAGATCGAGTTTACAGTGTGAGCACCAAACAACAGACTATTCTTTGAATGGTATTTTTGAAAACAATGATCCTTCGTTACAATATTTTTAAAGTACCAGTAGTACTTGTAGGTACTTTGGTACTTTAGATATAATTAAAAAGTCATCATTGTTATTGCTCACTATTTTTGTACTTTATCCCAACAAATTGGTACTTCTCTTTAGGTACTTCATGGTACTTTGTCTCCACCATTCGATTTTCACGGGATGGACAACTCTCATTTTTTCAAACACTTCTAAATTAAATGATAGAGGAGTTGTGGTTTGTTTTATTGTACCTCCATCCTTATGATGCATCATAGAGACATATATAGGTTACGGACACAAAAAATGTAGCGCCCACCATTTTTGTAGCTGTTCGTATGTTATATCATGATGCATTTTATTCCGCCAAGGCCTACACCAGTTGATAGTAGTATGGTTTAATTGGAACAAAAATGTCACTGTAAATAATGCTTAATATCTACTTGCAATGCATAGAGAGCAGCTTAAGCTTATAATTAACAAATTCTTCCTCCATTTTTAAATATATGACGTTTGTACACAATGCAACCATAATTCAATCTCAACAAATAGAGCCATAGTGCATGCTAGACGACGACACACAGCCTCGGGATCTCCGCACGATGAAGCTCAAGGACAAACTTTGCCTAGAAAAAAATTTATTTTTCTTTTTTAAGTAAGCGGGGAGGGATTACTTATGCTCCTCAAGATATCTTGTATCTCCATCTTATTCAATATAAATTGTTTGAATTGATCTAGACCGTTAGATCTTCATAAATCCAACGGTAAATATCATTTTATTTTTAAATTAATGTGAGAATTTCTAGGCCCTCTAGACAGTTAGATCTTCATAAAATTCAATTATGTATATTCTTCTCTTTTTTTAGATTAACGTGGGAATTCCTAGACCCTCTCGGCGAACCACGACTTTGTTTTATATTTCTCAAGAATGTTTGCGGGATTAATGTTCTATGTTTAGGTTTTTCTAAAGTCAAACATTTTTTTTACTTTGACCAATAATATCTCTGAAAAATAAGTAGTCTATATGGTTATTTCGCTATTTTTAGTCAAAACTAAAAATGCTATCTCTATCTTATTCAATATAAATTGTTTGAATTGATCTAGACAGTTAGATCTTCATAAATCCAATGGTAAATATCATTTTATTTTTAAATTAATGTGAGAATTTCTAGGCTCTCTAGACAGTTAGATCTTCATAAAATTCAATTATGTATATTCTTCTCTTTTTTTAGATTAACGTGGGAATTCCTAGACCCTCTCGGCGAACTACGGCTTTGTTTTGTATTTCTCAAGAATGTTTGCGGGATTAATATTCTATGTTTAGGTTTTTCTAAAGTCAAACATTTTTTTTACTTTGACCAATAATATCTCTGAAAAATAAGTAGTGTATATGGTTATTTCGCTATTTTTAGTCAAAACTAAAAAGGCTTGATTTTGAAAAAAAGTTTAAATGTAGCTATATTCCTAGAGTATAATTTAGTAGGGAAGGAGTATCTTACTCATACACCACATGCACACTCATCCAATTTTTTAATTTGCCAAAATGGGCGGCTGATCTTTAACAACGGCATTTTCTCAGATAAATAACTATGATTTTACACATATATATACTAATAAAAACATGTTCCGCGCCTATGTTTTAATTTGAAGCATCTACAATTATTGCTACTCCTCTATTTTGTTGCTAATTTCTAATTCCGAATTTAGTTATTTACTAATCGTATTTGGCAAAGACTCTATTATCAAGTCCTAGTTTCCTTATTTTTAATTCCAAATTTAGCCCTATTTAATTCTGAAATTAGTATTTAGTAATTGTATTTGAGGTGGACTCTTTGAGATATTGAGATATTCTATACCGTTAGATCTTCATAAAATCTAACGGTCCATATTCTTCTTTTTTTTAGATTAACGTAAGAATTTCTAGACCCTCTCGGCAAACGTGGTTGCTTCTTTTAACACTCAAGTATTAAGATAATAGATATTAGCTGTCCTTTTGATTTGTTTTGTAGATGAATGACGTTAGTGACAATGTAATACATAACTTCTCTTTTTTTCCAACAGGAGCTGATGAAAGTTTAACTACCGGTCAGTGATTGAGAAGAAGACAATTTTTTTTACTATCATAAAAATCCATTTTTATTTGGTGAAACACATTAAAAAAACTTTTCTTTGATAGGCCACTGGCTTAAATGTTACTGTAAACACTAAATGCTAAACAGTCGGTCATCTATCGTTTATCTCTTTTTAAACTAAATGACCAATTAAACAGGTTAAACTATCATTAAACGACATAAATAGGTGATTAAACAGACACGGCTAGGCAGCGTGTGTACCGTCTAAATGGTGTATAAGCGGGCTAAACGACTGTTTACACGAACTGTGGGCTTAGTAGAGGGTAGAATTGCAATTTTCAAAAAAGACAGGACTAAATATATGCAATATGCAGAAGTGTGAATGTTTCCTGGACTTATTTGAAAAAAGGAGTGTATTATTTTTCAAAACCATGATTGAATACACAGTGCTTGTGCACCATACTTGTGGTATGTCCTTGTCAACTGTCGCTTTCATGACACCCCCAATACACTGGGTGCATCCCTCGTATATATATTTTTTGCAACCAAATTAAAAGAAAGAGGGGAAAAAAGAACCAAACGCATATGAGCAGCATGGTGAGGTAAGAAGTGATTATTATTGAAAGGGGAAGTGGAGGAGGGTTGCAATTCTGCGTTCGTGCATCAGCAATCCATTTTTCACCGAGCCAAACAGGCAGATGCTAGGTGACCGGACGATGCGAGCTTTATTTCAAAAAAAAATTAAAAAAGGACGGGACGAGCCAGAGCCGGGCGCGTACGTGCAGTGCCAGGAGTGGCGCCGTCGATGAAACTGATGGAACACGTACACTGGCCTACGCGCGGGCACCACCTGTTGGCTGTTGTTCGTCGTGTGTGTGTGTGTGTGTGTGTGTGCAAGTGCAGCGTCGTTTTCGCCGGGAACGCGACGGGAACGTGTGGTCTCGGCGGAGCTTGTGCTGGGGACGACGTCGCGCGCCTTGGTTACACCGTTTTCTCGCGAGACGCGGTTGCAGTTTACCTGGGCTCGAAGTATGAGCTGCGGCGCCGCGGGTGGGTCATGGGCATGGCATGGCGCTGCTGCATCTAGCCTAGGACTAGGACAAGCAACAAGGTGGCCGGTCCGTTCTGCTGCCAGTGCCAGGTCGCGTCGTCCGACGATCTGCGAAGCAAGCTAGGTGGCACACGGAGGTTCAGGGGGGTGAACAGGGGTGGCGTATCGGTGGTGTGCCGACGAGGTGAGGTGAGAACAACGAGGCCGGCGCCATAGCCCCACATGGAAGCATAGCACCGGCCGCATGGTAGCCAGGTAGCTAGACGGCAATACCACCGCCGCACGTGTGCCGAGCCACGACCACGAGCCACGACCGTCGATCACAAAATCTCTACTATAAAAAAAATAGTGTTCGAAAAGGAATCTCTAAAAAAATTATTCTGCTAGTAGCACAACCGTTCTCCCCCGTTTGCCAGCAAATACGTAGCTATAAACAAGAGCAAGTGATCAGCCACTTTAATTCGTGTGATGATCTCTTGGATCTGGTTGGAACTAACCATGTGCCAGTCAGTCAGTGTACAGTGTTGTCAGTATCAGGCAACATCTCTGAAGTCTAAACAGCCAATGCAGTGCCGCCTTGTGGCCTCGAATTAGTATGATCGAGCGAGAGGACGTAGGAGTACAGCCAAATAATATGGTACGAAAATAATTGAGACACGACCGGCCGATCGGCACATCAACAGCTAGCTAGCTCTCAATGGCCTAGCCACAACCACTACAAGAGGAGACCCCTGAAAATCCATCTTTTTCAAAGCAATACAAATCCAAATACATGTGCAGTGACATGACATGACATGTATGTGTTTGTACAAATCCAGGTTTAGAACCTGAGTATAACTTCAAGAGCATTAGGTTGTTTTTTTAAAAAAATATATATATACAGCAGGGGAGGTGCCTGCTAGACATGTGGGTGACCCTAGGTCAAAATGAAGGTTGGGGTACGGTGGGGGGAGGGGACCCTATGAGAAATTACATAATCAATCAAACAGCTCCACATGATTCTTTCTATGCAAAATGAGAGTCAACTCTTCCTTAAGAATAGTAGGTTGTTAAGTTGTTCTATTCTATGCTTAAGCCCGCGTGTGGAGATGAAGTGAAGGCATGCCTTATTAGGCTCTTCTGCGATATCATTTTCTTATACTTGATTCGGTCTTTCGAAAGCCAAATGATGTAATACTTCAGGTATTATATATGGTGTTAAGGGATATTTGTGTAATTTCTATGTGATATATGTATGGATATGCAATATATTCAGAGACACGAGTTGTACACGAACGTAAATACAATGTAATTAATTAATTTTACGTCAGGTCCCGGCTTGTAATCCTCTTCTTTATCAATGAAATAGACATTATTCGTGCCAGTTTGTTCAAAAAGAAAAAAGAGTTGTACATGATAGCCTCTGAACCAATGCCCAGAGCCCGAGACTTTCACAGAGGTATGAGAGCTAGAATCTCAGTTGGGGAGTTTGATTCTTTCATTATACGCACCATGAGATAATTAAGCAAGCACATGTCCTTCTATAGTTCTATTACAAAACCACATTCGTCCTCGCAACCACTTCTGGTTCGTCTCCAATCATAGGCATGCTCGTGATCTCACAATCTCTCAAACGAATTATAGACACATTTGTTAATTACTCATCGTCGTACATTTGAACGACTACACATCTTAATGCAATATGTTTCTTCATTGCCTCTACTAGTAGGTAACTAAATTATGGTTCTTCATCAAATGCCACATGGAGCAAGGGCAACTATATACGGCCTGTTCGCTTGGCTGGTTGCTGGTGGCTGGTGCTGGTTTGTTCTGAGAGAAAAGTACTGCTGACTGGTTGCTGGTGGCTGGTTTTTTCTGAGAGAAAAATACTGCTGGCTGATGGCTGATAAGCCAGACGAACAGGGCGATATACTGTCCCACGAGCACATGCATATATGATGCATAAGCACACGGTAGGAAGGTTGGTGACACTGCCGGTCAGCAGCACGAATGCCAGTACAACCAACGTTGATCACAAAAGAACCCTGCATCCAGAGCACACGCCTGCCTGTTTTCTCCCATGTATGGAAGAAGGAGCCTCGTGCTCCTATTTTTTTTAGAGCAGCAATTAAAATAACAGCTCACATTAAGCTACTTAATTTGACGCGATGCAATGACCCCATGCCCCTCGCTGAAACTGAAACCATGTGCCGGACGGCCGAGCTAGCACTACAGCACTAGGCTGGGCCACGTCTTACATCTAAGCTTTGCTCTAAACAAGTGCAACCAACCTTCGTTCTAGGCCTCAAGATTTAGGGAACTTGCATGTTGCCTTTAGAAAAAGTCTCGACCGCGCGCACTTCCATCGCATGATCGCATCACCGCATAGGATCTGGTTAGGTGGTTGGACCGGTGGCCAACGTACGCAGCTCAGTTTTTCGTAAAAATTTCTCAAATATCAATCTTCGGACACTAATTATAGTATTAAATATAGATTAATCACAAAACTTATTTCATGACCTTTCTATTTATTCGAAACGAATCTAACAAGTTTAATTATGTCAGGATTATACAATGTCATGCTACAATAACCAATCTCTAATGTCTAAAATAATTAGCCTTAATAGATTCATCTAGCGATTTTTCGTCCATTCGTATAATTAATTTTGTAATTAATTTATATTTAATACTCCTAATATAGGTCTTGAAAGAGAACTCGCACCTGCAGTGAGAGATCGAATGCGGGCATGGCGCCACACTTGCACGAACACGAACGGGCGGGTGACCAGTCGCTCGCGGTTCCGCGTACCGAGAAAACCTTAATTTGCGGAGGTTTTACACACACCTTTTGTGAGATTTTGTGACTGCTGTTCTGACAGTGACCGGGCTGCTAGGCGTCACTAGCAGTAGCTTCGGCTAGCATATGAATCTGTCGATTGATGACATGGGGAAGGAGAGGGAAGAACGCACCGCCCGGCAAATCTGTATGGGCCTAGTGGAGCCGTCGGATTGGCCGCTTAGTAATTCTTTTCTCCGTCCGTCGTCGTGTCGTCGATCATCATCGATCGATCGACGGGTTGTGGCCGCCAGACAGGGCCGGGCCGGCATCATCTATAGTACTTTTGTCGGTTAGGCGGGCCGCACCCGCACACATTCTTCCCCAAATTTTCTAGTGATTGCAACTAAACCATGCATGGCATCTTTTCTTCCAAAAAGATCATACTACGCGTTAGCGATTGCAAAGGGACAACACTGAAAACAAGCTGGGAAATGCCGTCATGTACACCCATTTCTCACACTCCCACTCATCACATACAGTACATAATTTTAAAAAGGGCTTTGGTTGCTTCCTTCCACTGATACTCTGCCGCTACTACTCATCTCGATCGGCCGGGCTGTCGGCTCCTTCTCACAAGCCGACGATCGGACGCTGCTGGCTCGCCGTGCCTGGCGCTCAGATCGCGACGGGCACGTTCGCCGCGACCTGGACGCGGGCGGCGGGCTCCTTCATCGCCGGACGCTCCGTCTTGAAGGGCCTACTGTTCCTACTGGCACGAGCATCGTCGTCGCTCACCATCTGGCTGTGCCTGCACTCCTCGCTGCAGAAGGGCGTGTCCCCTCTGTCGTTTCGTTCGCAATCAGAAACACCCACCCGTGATCAGCAAATCAATCAGCATTGCGTTGGAGAAGTCGACGCAAAGCATGGATACTGCGTACAGTGAGGGGTGTGCCGCACAACAAACCTGTACATGAAGATGTCGCAGTCCCCGGCCAGCCGCTTGCCGCAGAGGGAGCAGGCGTCCATGGCGCAGCGGCAGGTCTCGCCGCACTCGAGCGGCTCGATGTCGAAGAACGAAGAGGAGGAGGTTGCAGTCATCCTTTTCAGGGTTCAAGTTGAAATCACACTACTATAGACTCTGAATCAGTGAACTGGGGGGGAACTGGTCTTAGAACTTGCTGCCAACGACGAGCAGAGCAAGCCTTCCTTTCCCCGGGCCTCTTATAAAGGGGCAGGGAGAGAGCGAGCGAGGGCGGGAGAAAGGTGGGTGTAACCGTGTAACGTTAGGTGCCGGGTGGATGCGCGAGAAACCACGGCCAGATTTCCAGGAACCTCTTCTCTACTTGTGTCCTTGTACCGCGCGCATCGCCACCGGCCAGCGCATTGTGGCCGTAGGAGCACCGCTAGGGGCAACACAAGAAAGTGAGCTGCGGCGGCGCCGGTTTTTTGTTCGCGTGCCAGGCGCCCCGGGCCTTGGTGGCGCCGGCGGACGGTTTTTTGTTAACTGCGATGCTCCGCAGGATCCACCGCAAGATCTCGCTCGTCTGCAACAACAACGGGGATCCGATTCTTTATTATTGCCCCCCCCTATACCACTCGATTCTGTGGGGGGTACGCCACGTGTGGTATTTGCCATGATTGGGACGCCTTAGATTACAGCCTGGTAATCTTTGCACGACGCTTCGCAGTTTAGTTTTAGCGCGCGGTCGAGCGACGGTGAAAGAAAGGGGTTGTTTGATTCGAGAAACTGCGATGTGCTAGCGTTTGGAGAGTCACACAACTCACAACCTTTGGCAGCTGAAATGTCATGTTTGTGTTGGCTCAACAATGGGAACAAACAAAGCCGGGAGGAGGGAGGTTGGAATCGGGACGACGGACAGACCCTTTGTTCTCTCTCTCTCTCTCTCGCTGTTTTTAGGTTCGCGGATCGAGAAGTTCGCGGAGAAAAAAGTGGGCGAGGAAGCTGTCTGTGCGCGAGGCGAGACGGTGGTGCCGAATCGGCGACGCGCGCCGGCACTCTCGCTGCTGCTTTTGCTATGTGCTAGGCTCGGTGTGGTCGTCGCCACTTCACCACGCGCCTCGCCGTGTCTCTTGTCGTGGGCGTCGTTTGGGTTTTACTGAGGTTTACCGGGGGATCGAGGCGCACGCGCTGCGAGCTTGCGACAAAGGCAACGTACTACGTGCCTGCCGAGGTCGATGCCGCCGCGGGATTGGGTGTTGACCCGGCGCCCTGGAGCCAAGTCTCCCCCATGCCCTGACGGACGAGAGACCTTGACCCCGTGAGCCGGCCGTGGCGACCGAGCTGGGACCTGAATTACTACGGCGTTCTGCGCGGGACAGTGGTGGCACGAGGGTTTGGTTACCGGGCGACGCACGGGAGATGAAGATGATGGCAGAGCCGCAGAGGAGGTTCACGGGCTTCATCACGGGAAATGACCGTGATGCGCACGGACTGTCCGTGGCGGAAGATTTCAGTCTGACCTGAACTGATCACCTCACCCCAGTTGGCCGAGCTCGCCGGCCGTGAACCAACCCCGTCTGAGCTGAGCTGATGACCAATTTAATTCAACATTTCGGAAAATACAGTTAACATTTTTAAAAAAATAAATCAACATTTCGAAATACAAGATTCTACATTCAACATTTTTTAATAATATTCAACATTTTTCAACATGTGAGCAAACAAGATTCAACATTTAATCAAACAGGATGCGATATCTGGGCAACAAAACATTCAACTTCATCTTCTTCCTGATGACAGTCGGTGGCCGCAGTACGACGTTGGCGGCTTGGCGCGGCCGCGACAGCGGAGGGCGGCCGGCACTCCGGCAACGGCAGCGCAGGCCCTGTTTAGTTCTCCAAAATTTTCACATTGCAGACCGTGCCACTTCTCACAGAACATGTTTCCCAATGAAAAATTTTCATCACTTTCACCAAAAAATTTTCATCACTTTCACCAAAAAATTTCACCAACTAAACGGGGTCTTAGGGTTGAGAGGTGAGAAGAATCCAACGAATGTTATTATTTACATATATAAAAGGAAAAAGTCCTTCATACGTCCCTCATTTATTGTCAAAGTCTGATTTTGGTCTCTCATCCGCAAAACTGGGTAGCTGAGGTCCCTCAACTATCAAATCCGTTTATTTTTTGTCTCTTGGCTGTTTTCGAAGGTGGTTTTCGCATGATTTGGCCGCAACCACATATATGAGGTCCCTCAACTATCAAATCTATTTATTTTAGGTCCCTCGGCTATTTTAGTGGGTGGTTTTCGCATAATGTGATGATGAGTCCCACATGCCAGGTACATGTGATGGTGGGTCCCACGTGTTATGTGGCTTCCTTCTTTCTCTTTCCTCTTGCTCTACCACACGAGCCGCTCTGCCACACGAGCCCGTCGTGCCGTATCGCTCTGCATGCTCCATCACAGGAACCCGCCGCAGTTCCCCTCGTCTTTCTCCATCGCACGAGCTCGCCACCTTTGGAATCGACGACCCTAGAGCTCCGTCGTTCTGGATAGGGATGGGGAGATAGAGAGAAAGAAGTGTTAGGGAGAGGGAAAGAAGAATGAGAAAGGGGAGAAGATAGCCACGTGATATGGGTCCCACCTCCACATGTACCTGGCATGTTGACCCAGCGCCACGTCATGCGAATATCACCTTCCAAAACAGTCAAGGAAAAAAATAAATAGATTTGATAGTTGAGGGACCAAACATAAACATATTTGATAGTTGAGGGACCTTATATAGACAGTTGCGGCAAAACCACCCTCCAAAACAGCCGAGGGACCAAAAATAACCGGATTTGATAGTTAAGGGACCCCAAATATCCAGTTTTGCAGATGAAAGACGAAATTTAAGCTTCTGTAATAGATGAGGGACGTCAAAAGGACTTTTTCCTATATAAAAACACCAGAAGGTATGTAACATACTCCCTCCGTCCCAAAAAGAATGACGTTTTAGGATTCAAAATTTGTCCCAAAAAGAATGACGTTTTACTTAATTTGGCATGTGTGCATGTGCATGTAGGCATGCAACAATCAATTAGCACCAAATATGACAAATAAATAGGGGCAATCATGGTCATTTCACATCCTTAATAATTTGTCCTAAAATTTCTAGAATGTCATTCTTTTTGGACGGAGGGAGTATGGGCTTCCGGAAAAATATGATGATTTCCGACCAGTTCTCCGGTGTAGGCCCACGTGTAAGAAAGCATTAGGCCCATGGTATAGTCCAAAATGGTGCGTTGGAATAGGTTGGCGGCAATGTCATCGTTCGCTGGGCCGAAAATGAGTTTCTTGGTCCATTGAGCAAAGGAAGGCTGCAGGCCATAGCCTATTTGTTCGGCCATTGATTTGGGCCATTACCTGCATGCTCGGCCTTTTTGTCTCAACAACCAACCCTGTAGGGCTCTCAAAAAAAAAAACCCTGTAGGCTTCTTTCAGACTTTTTCTCGAATCTCGACACCCACCCATAAGAGACTTGGAAAAAATATGCAGCTAAGTTGATTGATGATAAGCGAATTTCTCTTTGAGCTGGCGTCATCTTAACTATAGAAGATCAGAAGTGGGGCAAAAAAAAAAAAAAAAAAAACTGTTTCCTGCTGACGCATGGGAGAAGGCGAACATTGACACAAATTTTGCATCCGATATTCTAATTGCAAGTGCTGGACATAACCGTCACTTAAAACATCAGTGTCAACGAGCTCGGAGGCTATTTCTGCACCCATAATACACTCGGGGGGTTGGCCCTGGTGCGCAACGGGGGGTTGACAAACGCATGGGATTCTAAAACATTATCGATCGATCGAGAGAGTCCGTCGTCAGTCGTAAGCTTAATTTGGACGGAATTTCCACTCCATCCGCGCATCCATCCATGCATATAGAGCATAGCCTTTCTGTGGAAGCATTCCTTCCTTTCTTCTCCCCGGCCCGGATCAGCCGCCGGTAGTAGGACATACATGCCGGTGGCGTGGAAACTGGAACACGACGTACGCGTCGGGCCATCGCGGGGTGACGGGGAGGGGATCAGGTCGGCATGGAACGACGACCACGATGTGATTCGCGGTAATCCCGTGAGGCACCGGATCAGATCGCCGGCCGTAACTGCGACTGTGGATTCCCCTTAACCCCGTGAACGAGAAATCCGATCAGATATGCATGGAGAGGATAGAGAGGAGAAGGCACCACATATCGGGACGTGTAAAGCGCATGCATGGTCGCGTAGAGGGTGTTCTGCACTGCATCTGCATGGCAGTGGGATGGTAAACTGAGGACACGGTCGTTCGGTCACGGTGGCATTGCACGATCACAAGCAAGCCGTGTTGGCCGTCCCTCCCCTGTAGGTACGACCGCTGCCGTGCCGGTACCACCACACTACGTGCTCGATCGTTTTGAATCCTCCCCCATCTCCCGGCAACATCCATCACTGCGACGGGGTGCGTGACACACTGCATGACGAGCATGATGGATGTGTGTGAATCGATCGGTTGATGCGTGCAGGACAAGACTTTTATGAGGCGTACAGCGTACTGACGTGCGGGGTAATCGGTAGTACTACGCTTTGGACGGACTAAATTACTCATTAGAAACTGAATGACGCTGGAATTCATGCGCGCCCTCCTCCTCCTCCATCCACGGCCCGCCGTGTACATGTACAGTACACACAGTGCCCCGCACCCCGCCCGGCGTCGCCTCCTTCAATTTGCCCGCGCCAGTACACAACGAACGAAAGCACCCGAGAATCCGAGATGCGCACGTCAAGGCGCCGCGCGCGAGTTTGAGTTGGAGTACGAACCCTGCTTACGGTCTACGGAGTATAGCGTAGAAAAGGCGAGGGAAGGAATGCATGTGGTGGCGCGTCGTGCATTGGAGTACCCCTGGACCGGGCGGGTGTCCGGTGGTGGTGGTGCCGAACTGCCGGGGATGCGAGTGGATGCGACGGCGACGAGCCGACGAGCAGCCGTAGGCTCTGGCGCTGCCGCCGCTCCCGCCGCAGTGACAGAGTCTGACAGCGCGCTCCACCCACACCCACCACACCCCCCGCCCGGGCCGTTCCTTGTGGCAGGCCGCTGACTGACAGATCACGCGCCCGATCCACCCCGCCCTGTGCCACCTCAGATCCGCTTCCCAACACGAACTGGCTGCCCACCGACGGGTGGGCCACGCATCTCCCGGGGCTAGCCGCGCCGTGCGCCCCGCATTAACTGACCTCTCGCGCTCCCGCGCGCGCGCCGTTCGTCGGTTCCTCCTCCCACGCCGGGGATCGGCGGCAACCGGCCGCCCGCGCCGCGCACCAACCTCCGTCCGTCCACGGCTGCTGCGGAAATCCCGCCGTTCCGCGCGGCAATGCCGCTGCAGGCGGGGGTTCTCGCGTCGCGTCGGGGCGGGGCGACGTCGCGGCGGTTGCGATCGCTCGACTGCCATCGCCCCGCCGTATCCGGTTGCGCGGACGTCGAGGCAAACACCGCGAGCAGATTAGGCGCAACGCAAACATGGGAAAAAAAACCTGCTCTCTGATTAGGAACACGAAGTGGACGGATCGAGTGAGAGAAAGAAATCAAAAGGTGTGCCGGCCACCGCCCTTCACCTGCTGCACTTGCTGCTTACTATTAACAATCAACTTATCAATTGAATTCTCCTAAAACCCCTAGTTTAAAAAGGAGATTTGAGGAAGGGATGCTCCGAATTAATATGAACAAAAACTTGACAAGGAGAAAGAAAGAGAAAGATTCTAGCTTGATTTCCTACGGCTGTTTTTTTCTTGTTTTCTTTTTTCCGGGGAAGGCATTGATGGATTCCTGCACATCATGCACTCACCGGCTCACGGGATGATGGATGGATGGCCGGCCGGCTGGATGAAGCGAGGTGGACACAGCTCAACAGAGGATGGCCTCCACGCTCCCCGTCCGAACGCACAGGCACACCGGGCACGCCATGGCGGCGTCCGCGTCGCCGGCGGCGAAGCACTCGCCGCAGAGCGGGAGGTGCCGGCACGGGAGGAGCACCACGGAGGCCGGCCTCAGGCGGCACCCGAGGCACGCGCGGTCCGGCGGCGGCGGCGGACCGCCGGTGCGGCGAGGGTCCACGTACGCGGACGACGAGGACTCCGCGGGGCCGCCCGCGTCGCCGAGCTCCTCGACCGACGCCCGCGCCGCGGCCGCGGCCGCGGCCTGCTGGAGCTGCGCGTGCAGGGTGACCGCGGCGGCCTGCTCCGAGAGCGCCTTCGCCTGCCACGCCGCCGCCTCGCCGCGGAGGCGCGCCAGCCGCTCCTCCAGCTCCGCGCCGCGCCGCGCCTCGCGCTCCGCCTCCGCCGCCTTCTCGCGGAGCCGCCGCGCCGCGGACTGGTCTGCCTTCACCAGAATCGCCCGGTTGTGGCGCCGCAGCCGATCGGCCAACGCCCGCCTGAGCTGCTCGCCCTGACCGACCACGAACACGAACGTCCGTCAGGAATGGAACCAAAGAAACGAACTTGTTGGCGATGGGGAACGAGCGGATCGCGGGGGCGAAGATGATTACCTGCTCGCGGATGAATCGGTCGATCTCGTCGTCGTGCTGCTTCACCTGCGCGGCGAGCTCGTCGGAGACGGAGGAGAACAGCGACGGCGACGACGAGTAGCGCAAGGCATTCATCTGTTTGCTGCTCTCCTGTTGTTGCTGCTGCGCGTCGAATGCCAGGCGGAGGCCAGTGGACACGAGCGCCGTCGCGGCGGGGGACGGCGACGACGAGACTCTGTTCTGGCTCTGGAAGTGCGCCATGTTGGCGAACAACGTCGACTGCTGCGGCTGGAGTGTGAACAGATTGACGTACTCCTCCTTGGCCGCCGGCGGCGCCATGGCATCCCTCGGCCGCTTCCTCCGATTCGCACCCGCTGCAAGGAAACCGAAACCGTCACAATCCGAGAACCGTAGGGCGCCGCGGTGTTAATGAACATGGGCGGCGCAGTGGCCGGCCGGCACACACACCTCCGGCGCTGGCGAAGTAGACTGCCGCCGGCGAGACTCCGGCGAGCTGCGGCGGCCTGGGCATGTCCATCTCCTTCCTCTCCGGCTCGCCTCTGCGACAAAGACCACGGAGCACAGGAACCCGTGAGACCACGTACTCTCCCCACGAATCAAAGCTCCCTTGTACGGGTGGGAGGAGGAGCGAGACGACGACGCGCTGCCCTGAGGCAGAGTAGGAGGAGGGAGGCGCACCTGTCGTGGAAGAAGAGATTGGACGGGTACTGCGCCTGTACTGCCATTGTTAAGGAGGAGGAGGTGGGGAGGAACGAGAAACGGATGGGTGGTGGGTTGGCGCAGCGGGCGGGCGGGCGGGAGGTCACGGAAGAAGAAAACTTCCTCTCGTGGTTTTAATAGCTTTGCTTTGCAGCCGAGTCCAATTCCGCGCACCCACTACGCACGCTCGCTTTTAAAAACCTCTTCCCTCGCTCGTCTCGCGTCGCGTTGGACGGGACGGAGCCCGCTGCTGCCTCGGCGGCGAAGGAAGGAAGGAGGCCTCTCGTGTCTGGGACGCCCTAAAATTGCTCGTGGCGACGAAGGAAGATACGGGAGGATTGGTTAAAATTAGGTGGTGGTGGATCGCAGCGGACGTGCACAGCGGGGGGGATTTGGTGGCGTAAATGCGGGGAGATTAACATGGAGGGTCGTTTCGTTTTGGCCGGCGCTCTATAGCTCGCTCCATCGATCGATCGATCGGCCGGGTTTCGCTACGCAATAATGATGGCGGATCGGAGGCGTTTGGAAAAGTCAGTCTTCCTTGATGCGCACTAGCTTAGCCGTTAATCTTTCAAAAATTAGCTGGGGGCTGCCGGAATAAAGGGGTGCGGTAGAATGCCCTGTCAAGCAAACGCACAACCAGCTCCTAAAGATATCGGCCATTGGCATTTAGTAGTAGCATCTTATTTGGGTGGTTAAAATCCCATTTCAATCAAATCCCAATCGGATGGCCGATTGGGGTGTAATATTTTCCTACCTACTATGGATGGTTTGAGGTAATAACGCCTTTGTGGCATGACAAATAAATTTAGGGTTCTCGTGCATGTTAGCATAATCAGCGAAAATTTGGCCATGCTTGTTTCAGATTATGGTAAAATCGGCCATAATCTGAAACAAACACTTAGTCTTGACATTAGGATATCTGTATGTATATATACTAGACACAACAAAAGTATAATAGCAAACTAAAGTTTTCCATTTGGAGCTTTTTGGATGTTGTATGTTCAAGTTTCTAGTTTTATTGTTTTTTTAAAAACACTAGGAATATGAATAAATAAGATGAAGATGACTCCAAATAGTTCACCAATAGATAGGTGACATTTTTATGAAACTTTAGGTACAAGTTCTACATTTTTCTGATTTAAAATAAATTAGTTATTATTTTTTAGATGAAATCAAATTTTTAGCATTTTCACAAAATGGAAAACCACCTCCAAAACCACTCAAAGGGTCAAACTTGCCCGGTTTCTATAGTTGGATGGCCTTTTATATCTGGTTTTGTAGTTTAAAGTTGTAAATCAGACTTGTGTGATAGTTCAAGGTTGAAAATTAGACTTTTCCCTATATCTTATAAAGATTTATAGAAGCAATTATATGAGTAGTAGTTATTTCTTTTGGAAATGCAAAAAGGAGATTGCATATATTTATCCTTTGATATGGATCAAAGAAACATCAAAGTCAGGTGACAAATTTCAAATTCGCATTCTCTAGAATCTTCCAAACACTTGATTTCCCTGGCGTATTCATACCAGCTGTCAGATATTCAATCAAAAAGTGGTGGTAAGCGAACCAAGCAACACGTCGCATCCCCCTCTTCGGCCGATTAGCTGTGTGTGTGTGTAAGTACAGGGCAGCAATCAATCGTTGAAATTTTAGTGTTGGCTCATTTTCATGCGCATGTTGTTGATAAGAAGGGGTTTGTGTTTTTTTTCTATTGGAAAAAGAAAAGTGTCGTCGTGTTCTAGAGCAGTTTGGTTTTATTGGAGGTACTTGTTTGAACTTCCTTTCATTTTCAGCACTTTCATTGTCTCGTGAAAAAAATGCAGACTTGCAAATAGGGGAGGAGATTGAACCATCCAACCCACTCCTGAGTTGTCTGAATTTTTGGAATTCCTTAAATGAAAAATGATGAATTGACCCGAATATAATCCTTGCATTGCAACCCACCACCGGTTTTCTTTCTTTATCTACCTCCATAATTCCCCATATTTTTTCATTAGGTCTGGCCAGTTTCTTCATAACCCAAAAATACAAATCGCCAAACTTGACAGAATGCATGATTAAAGGGATCTGAAAGTTGGCAGTAGCACGTCGTGTTAGGAATATTAATTGGAGATTAATAGTAACAATGCAACAAACAAGGACACGCCTAGATAGCTCCTTGCACACACTGCTGCTACTATATTTGATAGAAAATTATTGTTGCTTTCCAGTTGGTTCTTCCTCCTAGCCCAGCAGCAGCAACAGCACACACATATATACATGCATATATATAGCTTAACTGCCAAGTACTAGCGAGCATTGGCGTGCGTAGGACCCAAAGCTAAGATGGGAGGTAGAGTTTATTGACCAGTAGTACGTTCTAGTTGCGAGTTGATTGGGATTTGGTAAACATCATCAGGACAAGCCGGTCTCTGCCTGCTTTTACAAGCACGGCGATTGAAGCAAGAAGCAGGCAGGCAGGGCTATACAAAGGCAGGGAGGGAGAGAGAAGAATGGGGAAAAAAAAAGAAGAAATAAAGAAGAGAAAGAGATATACAATCCTTGCCCGAGAATATTTGCGGAGATCGAAAGATGCAAAAGAGAGCCGGCCGGCTGGCTCGCTAGAAGGAATCAAATGCTGCCATCTTTGTTCCCAAGGGTGGCTGTCAGCTGATGCGGCGCTGCATCTACCTTCCTTGCAAACAACCCTCTCCGTGTGTGTTGCCCATTATTTTTCGCCCCCCGGCCCGGACCCCGTTTTAATTTGGCACACACGCATGCTTTTTTTCTCCTTCTCCTCGGCGATGCACCAGCACGTGATCGTGATTGATTCTATGCTAGGTTTCACTTCTACGGCCATCTGGAGGTGGACGGGAATGATGTAAAAGTAATCGACTGACTTATCGGTGGTGAGACAATAAAAAATGCAAATACTGATCTTGGTGGCATTGGGTTTATTTAGCCTCTCGCTCGCTAGCTGCTGCTTTGCCATCTCTGGCGGCGAGAGTGCGACCGTTTGGCAAATTAGAGGCGAGACCGTCCGGACTAAAAATAGTCGTCGTCCCCGGCCCGTTCCTGCGACGCTAATCCGTGACATAATAGCAGCGTACTGGCGTATGCATCCGTTTTAGTACTCGATTGGAAACACACTTGCATGGATGTCTTTGGTCAAACCCAATGTGCAGTGTGTTCGGAATGTCAATCACACCAAACAAACACACTATCGGGGAAACAGGACAAGCAGACTGGTACACACGCGCGTACGTGCATTTCAGCTGGTTCGCGTACACACACACGGAGACGAAGCAGGCAATAAGGCAGCAACTGCTGGGCGTGTCGTTGATTAGGCCCAGGCCGGGCTCCACCCGTGAACGGCGAACAACAGCCGGTCAAATCCGGCACCCATCGATCCCTCGTACGCATGGCTAAAACGCGACGACGACGACGAACGGAAGCAGGCAGCTTCATCGTCCGCGTCGCCGGCAACGACGGCCGGGGACGCGCGCGCGCGCGGTGGGTGCGCGGTGATCCGGTGACTGGGACGATGGTGGTGGAGTGGTGGCAGTTGAGGCGGCAGAGAGCACCGTACGGCGCCGCGTCTCCAACCCCCCAACACGCATTAAGTGCGGGCAAAGGAAAGGCATGCGCGCGCGCGAGGGAGTGGTGGTGCCGCCGTGCCGGCCTGCCGGGCGTGAATCATCGGACTGACCGAGCGGTTGCGGCCATGCCGCCGTGCATCTCCCTTTGATGGGATCACAAGCATTTCGTTCCGGGTGGGGTGGGTGTGGGTGTGGGTGTGTGCATGAGCGCGTGCGGTGGCATGTGATCGACCTCTTCGCTCGCTCCTCCCTTTCAAACGCCTTGGGTCCCTCCCGCCCTCTCGAGGCCGTTGGACGCATGCTGCAATCGCCTGCGACGCCCGCCGCCTACCAGCTGTTCGTTCCTCCTCTTTGGTCTCGTCGCGGTGGACTGGTGGTGGTGGTGGTTGCTGTCATGCATGCCGCCTTCGTCCGTCCCGCTCGGCGCGATGCAATTGTGGATCCGTTCGTTCGTCGCCCCTCGTGCTTTCAGTTTAATTTCTTCTGAGTGGTGTGAATGTTTAGGTTTGAATATTGCTGATCTGTCTATCGTATTGGGATTAACTAGTCGTTGGTTTCTGTTTGGCGCACTCAACCACGATGTTGATCTCATCTCGTCAGGCTGAAAAGTATGTGAGACAGTGATGGTGCCCGATCCATGAACCAGAGCTTGCTAGAACGATCTATCTAATACTATCGATCTCCGGCCGGCCGGTTGCTGCTAATCAATCAACGGTTACACACACACGTACAAAAAACATGTCCCTTCTTGACACCACACACCAAGAGTCGTCCAAGACCAAGTTGAGCCACACATCATCTTATTTTTGTACCGTGCCACGACCGCTCGCCCTTGCCCGTGCCACATGTTACATGCTACAGATGGAGAACGCCAGTAGAAACAAGAAAGGTATGGGCGGGTGGGTGTTGCATACGATACCAACACTGCAGCGCAAGTCATCATGTATATTAGGCCGGATCGTGTAATCGGTGGACGGACGGACGCATGTGCCGTCCGGACAAAAGCATGATGACCTGCGCGAGCTGTTGCCGTTAGCGGCCAGCAGCCTACCTGTACGTCATGTATATACACAGCACGAACGGTACGATCGATACCATCGCGACCTCTCCAATCCATACGCTTGCTGGACCAGCCATGCCCCACGGCTGCACACGCGCGCGCACACACATGCATGATGCATGGACGACGTGGAGATCGATGCCTGCTCGATCGGATGGAGGTCTTGCGCGCGTATGACCTGACCTATCTACTGCCAACAACTTACCTGTGACCTGTGCGATCTAGAAATGTTTAGTTCCGTGAATTAGGATGCAAAATTCTGGATTTTGCACGGATTTTGGCTGAAAAGCACTATTCCGAACTGAAAAACACAGTAGCACTTTTCGTTTGTTTGTGGTAAATATTGTCCTACCATGACCTAACTAGGCTCAAAAGATTCGTCTCGCAAAGTACATCCAAACTGTGTAATTAGTTTTTAATTTCATCTACATTTAGTACTCCATGCATGTGTCGGCATTTTTGATGTGATGTTTGATGTGATGGGAAATCTTCTTTTTACATAATGAATTTTGGGGGAAGTTGGACTTCTAAACACACCCAGTAGTGTTCGCCCTGTTCATCTGGCCGCGGTCTCATGCATGCGATGCGAGCGCACTGCACACAGGCCAGCATGCATGATTCATCAGTCTTATCACCACGCCACACGCTTTATACTACCGTTTCCAACACGGACTCGTCGCCCGGGCAAATTATCGCTCATGCATGGTCCGCCAGTCGTACGCAGGGTTAAAAAAACCGGTGGGAACCGACCGGCTAACCGCGGTAACCGGTCCGGACCGGTTCCGGTTCCGGCCGGTTTCCAACCGCCCAAAATTCAAAATGTGAATTTGAATTTAAAAAATGAAAAAATCTCAAAAAAATCACAAAAAATACTTCAAGGTGTGTAGAATCTAATAGTGTCCAAAATTTTCAAAAATTCGTTCATTTAGTATACTTTGCGGGCATTAGAAGTTCAACCAAAAAAGAAAAAGGAAAAAAAATTGGTCGGTTCAACTTCTAATGCCCGAAAATAATACTAAATGCACTAATATTTGAAATTTTTTGACACCATTAGATTCTACGCACCTTGAAATATTTCTAAAAATTTTTCTTTTTATTTTCCAAATTTTTAATTCAAATTTGAAGATACGCTAATTTTTTCACTACGTCGGTTTTTTTTGTCAAAACCTCGGTAACCGGAGCTAACCGGTCCAAACCGTTTGAACTATGTTTTTTGATTTGAAATTTGAACTCAACCGGTTTTTTCTGGTAACCGGTCAAACCGGACCGGTTAGCCGGAACTGAAGGCCGGCGGTTCGGTCGGATAAAAAAAACCCTAGTCGTACGTCTCGTAGCTATCCTTATCGCCACATTAAGAGCAACTCCAAGAGACTAGCTATTTTGGCTTGACTAGCTAAAAAATAGAAAATTTGTCTAAAAACTCAATCCAACAGACTAGCTAAAGTTGCTCTCGCTATCCTCCGCTAGCTAAACCGGGAGTTTCGCTAGTCATCTTTGGCTAGCCAGTCCCGCTAGCTATCCTCTCTCGCGCCTTTCCGGTCCCACCTCCCCTTCCTCCTTTCCCGTTAATTTTAGCTAGTCTGTTGGATTTCATCAACTTTTTACTAGCTATTTTATTTTACATACTAGCCAAATTAGAATTTTAGCTAGTGATTTTTAGAGAGGCTCTTGAAGAGCGTCTATAAAAAGGACGAGGACACACGCTCACACGCATGATTTCTTCGCCTCTTTCTGAAACGGAAGCATGCGTTCCAGGTTACAAAGTTCTCCAACTGTACTTGATTGCCTGCCGACTCCACTGCATCGAACACGGCATGCCGATCGAGCGACCTCGGTTTTTTTTTCATGCGTTTCGAGCGACTTTATATGTACGAGAAAGGACGGCGAGGAAAAAACGGGTGGCGGTGACCGAATCGGAGGACACGCCTCTCTCTTTGTTGCGTTGGGAGTGGATTAAGCTGGTACCAGGGCTATGCTTGGCGCCAATCTTTGGTGTTTGTGCACCCTTTCGCTTTTCCTCCTTTCGCCGAGAGCTTCATTTTTGCCTTTGCAAGTAGGAGCGGCACCGAACGGAATCGTGCGTTCCGTGCGTGCGACGCGCGCGCATCAGCGGCCAAGAAACCAGCTGCCGTCCATCGCGCGGTGCCCACGTACTGCACCAGCGCGGTGCTGATAGAGCAACGCGACGCGACGCGACGCCATGCATGTGGCGCCAAGTTTATTAGCCCTGTTTGCCTGGCCTAAGCTCCGACAGCAAGGAGGGGTCGGAGGCGTCCAGTACGGCAGTACAGTGTACATGCTCTCTCGAGTCTCTCGACCGATCCCGACGTCGCCCCGATTTCCTGCCGTTCACTCTCTGCAGCCTAGATTTCCTTCTCTCTCTCTCTCTCTCTTTTGAAACGAAGCCTACATTTCTTTTCGTTCTCACCGAAATTTCACGACATGTGTTGACGGTTCCAGAGGAGTACGTCGCAAATAAAGAGCGTTTGTAAGTACAGATCGAGACCGGCATATAACCACGACCGTATCGGGATGCCATGCATGCATGGGGTAAAAATAGGCGGCAGTTAACCCCCCCCCCCCCCCCGCCCTCCTAATTAATTACCGGTCTTAATTACCGATCGACCGGGACCGGCACACACGACGACCAAGCTAGCTAGAGGAGCCGCCGCTTTCACGAGATGCCGCCAGCAATAATCGACGCCACTACGATCTACTATAGAGAAAACACCTAAAACCACACGGCAGGACGCGTACTCGCGCATCGATCAAGCGCACCGCTTGCTTGCTTGTTTGACGATTGGCAACTCACGTACTACGATCCTTCGGCTGCTTTGACCAGGGCCGTCCCTGTGGGGAGGGCAAGCTGGGCGCTGCCCATGGGCCCCATGAGGCTGGGGGCTCATGGGGGTATAGATGTTTCCTGTGTCAGTATACCACCGTTCACCGACCGTAGAGTCGTCAGGAAGGGACGTATCGCATTTGCCAATCGCCATGCACGCACGACGGATACGGACGAGATCGAGAAAGACGAGAAGACGAAGAGTGCCGAGGCGGCGAGGCCCCGAGGGCGACGGGCAGGCCGACGGCATCACGGCAAGCAACGAGCCACGGAGCCGGCGACTAGGGTATTCTCGACGACTTGACGCCCGGTTTGTCTCCCGTCTGGCCGTCTCCCAGTCTCCCTCTCTGTTCGGATTCTACCGCCGTTCAAGTAGAAGGCCATCAAGGCATCAAGTTTGCTGATTGGGATTTGAGAATTCGGATCGTTTGAGGTCGAGGTCAGGACTCAGGAGTTGATCGTTAGTTTAATTGTTTCTCGATCGCAGACGACGAGGACGGCCTCCTCTACTTCTCCACGGCAAAGGTATGTCCGTATGGATTCGATTGCTGACTTTAGTACAAGTGTACAGATCGATCGTGCTTTTATTTGAAGTAATCATCATAGTTATTTTGCCATTTTTATCTTTTTTGATGTACTGTTACTTTTACAAGAAAAATTAAACATATGCTACAAGTTATCTCTTATCAATAGTATTATATAATGTAATCATTATATTAAATATTAAATTGTTAGACCCTTAGTGTCTTACTCGCCCAAAAGCCCGTGAAACTTGTGGGACGGCCCTGGCTTTGACATTGGGATGCTACCTGCCGAGACGATACATGACACCAGCAGCTACGCAGCTCCATCCATGCTGCTGCAATGGAGAAAATGGTTGCAACTTCTTCTTGAATTTCCCTGACCTAGTTGACGTGAAGAGAGGTAACCATTTCTAAATGCATCGACCTCGCCCGGCCTGTCCCTTGACAGAACCGTTTGGGAATATAATCTGGCCAGGATTATTATCGGGTCAATCGCTGCGAAAACAACGGGGGTGCTTGTATATACACACATCATGATGGCAGCTCTAGGCTCTAGCTAGCTACTAGTACTAGCTCGGAAATGTATTTGTTTGTCGGGTTCAAATAAAACCACGGTGGCCTTTGTGATCGATGAATGATTTTTTAGCGACTGGCTTTTGGGTAGCTGGCCGGGTTTCTCTCTATCCAGGAAGGGGGGAGATGCGTACAATACGACGACGCAATCATGCGCGATATTTGTACCAAGATTTCTGGTCCCTGACGCCTAAATACAGCCGGTTTTGTGGGTGAGAATAGCGCACTGGCTAGTGTCATTTTCTCATAAATAATTTAGGGGATTTTTGCAAGGAAAATCGAAGAATTGTTGTTCTGTCCAGCGAGCGAGAGTGGCTGTTAGCTCTTCGTTGTTCGTCATAATATTATTATCATGTATAGCTAGTACCTTCTTTTATTTAATTATATTATCAGACGTGGAACTAATCATGTACTTATCCATTTCCAACTTCCAAGCACGTAAAAGCAAGTACTCCGAGTACATAATTGACCCAGGGAAAAATAAAAAAAGAAAGACAGAAACAAAAGACGGGGGAGATAGACAACACGCCGCGCATTATTGTGGCTTTGAACGAGTAGTGCTTAGGAGGAATCACACTGCTGGAAACACCGTGCCATATGCTTTGTGCTTTTGCTGGTGTGCTTCCATTGTCACGCTCACGGAGTCACACACATGCATGACAAACGGGGCAGGTCCACAGCAGATCGATCGATCTCGCCATTGACGTGCATGATGGGTGATTTATATCGAGAGGTTTTTTATGGTACACAATACCATCTAACGGTGGTACGGTAGTATTATCAGTTCTTTTTCGGTTTTTTTTGCTATGGGTAAAATGATAATTTGCTCGATGTATATTAGTCGAAAAAAAAATTCCCCGCGCGCCATTCACCCGTGAGCACCTGGATTTCATATATTACAACAATATTATTTTGTATATTTCTGATAATACCCATATACAACCCATACCACATATGAATACCACTCATACCACATAAAAAACCCGGTGGTACATAATTAATCTCAACCGTCAGATCCTTACATATAGATCCTTTTACATACGAGTCCTTTTCAACCGATGGTACATGGTGGTATTGTGTACCATAGAAAACCTCTATATCGATCCTATAGTGCGTGGCGACCGGCCGGTCTGAACCTGACGAGTGATCTCCGATCGATCTCGATCTCATGCCGCCGGCCACTTCCAGCGCCAGGAATTCAGATCACGCACACCTCCTCCGCTAATTCGCTGCCGACGACGACGATGCGGCTGCAACGAACGAAGGAGAGGACAAGTCAAGCGTTGCTGCTGCAGATCGATCGATGCGCTAGCTGTTAATCCAGGCTAAGATCGGGCTAGCTAATAACAGCTTCCTTCCAAACAAGTTTTTTCCAATCAGAGGATCAGACGGCGGAGAACACGTGCAGAGCGGTCATCAGGCCATGTGACTCTGCGTCTCTGCCTGGCCGGCCGGCCGTGAGGCGCGGCCTAGTGCTACCCGTTGTTAAACGCCTCGATCGTCCGGCTGCTGCAGCGGGGACGTTGCTATTGCTAGCTGTTTGTTTTTCTCGCGGCCTAGCTCGTGGCTCCATGCTTTGTGTGTGATCGTTCGTAGCTAGGGATTCCAGAATCTATCCTTGGCTTTGTAAATGGAGTCGCCAGCCAGCCACCACCATCCTTCATATATGGAGCTTTGAAAGGCGCACAAAAGATGGCCTAGCGTGCAAGCTGATGAGGACTTTTTCGAGATGCCGGCCGGCTTCTGTCATCTCATCTATTCGATCTACTCTGGTGTAGAGTATACATCACCTCATCATCTGTGTGTGTGAGAGAGAAAATAAACATGTATAGAAAGACAGTCTGTGTCAGGCTGCTGAATTGCTTATTGCCACTGCATGCACTCCCACTTAATCAATCAAAGATGGCTGGCCGTCGGGTTGGGAATTCAGAAATGAGTTGGATGCCTCAACCGGAGGTGGTTGTCAGCCTCAATAAGACACGGCACTTTTGTGTCAATATTTCCGCTGCCCAGAAGCTGCTGCTGCTGCAGCTGCTGATGGCATACCACTCAACGAAACCATGTATGACGGCACGCTAGCCGAAAGATTTACATAATGGCGAGAAATCCAGCAATCATGGCCGACGCACACACGACCATGTAGCCATATACTACGGATCAAATAATGGAGCTAGCTAGATAGTTATAGCCAGCATATCGACGTGCGTGACAGGCACAGTGCCGCGTTTGTTCATGCTGCGTGCTGCCTGCTGCTGTCCTCTTCGCCAAGCCGGTCGATTCAGAGATCGAGCATGCATGACTGCATAAACAGCAAGGCCGGCCATTGCTGACCTGTTACCATGCATTACCGTTTCACCACCGCAATCAATTCGCAAAGGACATGGGAATGCCCCCATCGCCATCCAAAAGATCCAAAGGCCATTACCACCGGCTCCCTCTCCCTTTCTCGCCGGCGGGGACCCGTGGCGCGAATCGGCGCGGCAGGCAGGCAGGCTTCATGTGACATCCTTGAATACCAGAAAGACGGGCATGAAGCCAACCCAAACCAAATCGGAGAAAAAGGAGATGCGCGCTATGGTAAGGTTGGTCAGACAGAGGGCAAGCAAAGGCAACAAGGCATGGCAGCAGTGGGAGAACCGAATTCCCATGGCACGCCAACCCCACCACCTCATGCTCCTCGGCACGGCAGCAGCACCCATAGCAGGCTCATCGGCTGGGGTGTTTTGTTTTCTCCCATGCTTTAAGGAAAGAAGAGACCAAGGAGATCTGAACAAAGTGGGGGGAGCAACGGCTCGGCGACCTCCGATCCTCCGTGCAGGTGCGATGCCGATGAGCTGAGCAGACGACGGTGCAGCAACAGCAACTGAGGAATTGTATATGATTTGCCCCTTCAATTTGGCAGGCAGGGCTGCTGGTGCCGCAAAGGGCCTGTCAGGCACACCCCCCTGCTGCTTTCAGAGACCACTCCACCCAACCGAAACGGGCGAGCGTAGCATTATTGCTTGCTGCTCATGGCCTGCGAATTTCACAAGGTGGAAACGTCAATTGAGGAATCGGATCACATTCACAGCTATACTACCATAATTGATAATTGCAGAAATGTGTGTGTTGTGCTCCTACAACTGTCAAGATATGCTGCAAGTAATTGTGCAGAAATGTAGTATGAAAGTGCTGCCCTGATTGAGGCATCTACCTGAACTGTCTACGTACGTGACACTTTCAGCAGCAGTTTCAGTGCCACAGAGGCTTTCAATTTTCACTGCAGATTCAGTAAGCAAACTAGCAGATATGGGGCTGATGACAGACACAAGGCTGCCAAACTGTACAAACCAAAGCTCATGGCTGCTTAGCGCTAATAATGCGCTTTCACAATTCTCACGAATCATGGCCCGTCACCACTCACCACCGGTGTCTTTCTCAACTAAATGCAGTGCTCGAACCGAAGCATATGGGTGCTGTCAGAGCGGGGGCGCCCGCCCCCTTTCCTTTGGCCCCAAGCTCACACTTCTCCATGCCATTGCCACGCCATATGCCATGCTCCTCCCCCGTTCTTTAGCCCGCCCACCCACCTACTCTGCTGTTGCTCACATTGCCGTCCTTGTCTCCATTCTTTTCCATCCTTTTCTTGCCTTCCATCCGCATCTCTTTTTTTTTTCTCCTCTCCCTCTCTAATCTCTTTCATATCATGCCGCTTCTTGGTTGGATAAACACCGCAGGCTCGCGTACAGCTAGGTGCTTCAGCCTTTAATTATGGTAACTGATGCTGCCGGAGACTGATGAGAGTGTTTCCTGGAGGAGCACCAATCTCGCCAATCGCCATCACATGCACTGCCTTTATATTATTACACGCTAGCTTCTGGTCTTTGCTCATGTGAGCAAAGCCCCAAGGTCACACCACGACCACGCTTCTCTGGTCTCAACAGCTCCCCCTGTCTCGCCAACCTTGCTTGCGAGCTCTCCCCTCTCTCATGCACACCAGTCAGGCAGGCAGTGTCACCATACAGGCCACAGCTAGTGCCTGACTTTCTCTTGGACGTGTGCGACCTTCAAGAAATGGGACTGTGTGCGGTGTATGTGCGCCACTGTGAGTCTGTGTGTGAAACATCATACGACTGCACAATGAGCCAGAGCTGGGGGCGTCACAGCTATCCTCGCTCCTGCCGGATCCAAGGGCCAAGGCCATGATGATTTGATGCCACAGCTAAATCAAAATTATAATGGTTCCAACTTTCATACAGGGAGATGTTATTCTATGATGGACACCAAACGTGCTGATCACTTTACTCTTCGGTCGAAAAGAATTAGTCTGAGAATTGTAGCTGATTCTCTGATTCTCTCTAGTGCTCCAGCTTCTACTCTTACAGTCCTACGCAAAGCAAGCAAGGGTTCGAGATCGGCAGCTGATTCCATTTGCCGTGGCACGTGCATTGGTCCTTCCCTACGCATAGCAGCCGAGAGCACAAGGGGAAGAAGTGCCTTCTCCATGACGCGGGTGCATGCATGGCCTCTGGGCCTGACCCCAGATTTGTTTCTACTGCCACACAGCCAGCAGGGCAGCACGCCAGCAGCAGCGCAACCATTACTTCGTTCTGGCGAGGAGCGCCGGGCCAGATACCTAAATTGCGATGGCCGTGGCCCGATATTATTGTCAACTAACGTGTGCCTGGCATGCCCTTCCAAGGGGTCGGTCCTGGGACTCCCTGTGCTTTGCCCATCTAGTCCACAGCACCATTGCACTGTCTTTTGATGCCGCCCTAATGGGAGCCAGGATCGAGGCCAGGCCAGGCCAGCCGAGCCCAGCTCTCACTCACCAGCCGCTGATCTGATCCCCACATTCAAAAATGTGAATAGGGACACTAGGCTACTGGAGAGGAAAAGAGAAGGGAAGAAAAGAAAAGAAAGGAAGGAAAGGTCGCCATTGTTGACAGGAATTGATGTGGACTCTGCGAACCACATGAAGGCAGGCCAACCTCTTCAGTCCTTCGGCAACCCACTTGGCGGCAATCACATGAAATGGGCGATGCTTGTTATTGTTTACTGTATCTTCAGATCTTCTTTCACCAGGTGTACAACACACTCTCTTACTGCTGACTACCTGGTTTTCAATAAGGTGCCGACCTAACTAGATTTGAAATGGTAGCAGCATCTTACCACACACGCCAAAACATAAATATTTGTTTTTGGTATGCATTTACTAAAGCATACACTAAAGCTGTGCTCATTTCATCTTTACTAGTATGCTAAAGAGATAAAATAAAAATATATGTTTTTTCTCCAACAATGTTGATAAAACAGTAGGCTGGTCATCCTATTCATATTTTCTCAGTAACCCTTTTTGCGAATGTGGTGGGCTACCTATAAGGGTTGTCCACTCATGCTAGTTCACGAAAGAGTAGTCCACCTATAAAAATGGATCCAGATGGTGCCAGCTAGACATTTGTTTTGAAACGAACTTATCATACTGATGAATAGGCCAAAAGATGCAAACCTAATCCAATCAGCATACCGCAATGAAGAAAGGAGGAGCACATCAGTTGCTTCGTGCATAATCTAGATACCATGAGCTTGACCTAACACATCTGATGGCTGTTAGTTTGATGCAGGCATGCACATGTGCGACAGGTTCCAAAGTAACCATGTCCCAATGCATGCCAAGAACAGTAGAGTACAAGGCTACATATTTTGAATGGACAAATATTTTTACAACATTTAATTTTTTGCTGGATCATAAGTGCCATGTAGTTCACTAGAGTTCACAGGTAAGCATGGCAAAAGATTATATGCTATCAATTATTCTAATAATTTAGCATTATAATTAAAGTTGTTTGAACACACGTTACAAGTATATGTCATGCACTAGAAAAGAATCATGGCACAGATTGCTTAGAGTACTGTTTGTCTCAATCTATGATGAAATTATATATGCATTGAAAAGGTAGTTCACAACCATTTAAAGCATCGGCATTGCTGTGACTAATCCCTTCCATTGTCCCACTTCCCCTTGCACTTGCACATTAACTATTTGTTTGATTCTTACACAACTCAAAGAAAGGAACCAGGAAAAGGTTCAGAGACTTTGGTGCTAATTAAGTTCAGCCATCAGCTGGAAATTTCTTCATGGTGCATATAGTAAGTCAAGACTGATAATTGCTGTGTGACTGTTTATCTTAGGCAGAAGCATAGGATGCACCAAGTCACATCTGATCCATCAGCATTGCTAGATAGATGACAGCCAAGAAACATATAGAGAGGAAGAAGAGCAAAAGGATAGCTGCAGTAGAATAAAGCAGGAAATATAAGGCAGATGAGGAAAGCCGCAAGAAAAGCCCATTGGTTTCAGGGGTTTACACAAAGTGATTGGCATCATCTTCTCCATTATAGTAAGCCCATCCTACAAATACTCTACAGGATCCTCAAAAGAATAAAACAGCCAGCTCCTTATAGATTGCCACCAAATGGAAGATGAACTCAATTCTTCGATGAGCGTGACTCCACCAAGAGAAGAAGTTGAATGAAAAGGAAAATTACCAAAAGGAAGCACCCAAGGAAGAAAACTTTGGCAGGTAAAAAGAAGGGAGGGAATTGCTTCCGAGGCGGCCATGGTGGGTTCGTTACATGCTTATGTTGGGTGAGCATAAAGATGCTAAAAGCAAAGTGGATAGGGATGGATGGTCCTCAGTACCAGCTGACAGATAACAACTGAGGCTGATCTTCTTTAGTGATAATGAGTTCAGTGCTGTGAACATTTTCTGATTACCTCAGTTAGAAACTTAAGGTTGGATACTCCAAAGGAAAGCCTTTTAATCTGTTTGTTAAGATGATTGCACACATGAAAAAAATGCAAATATTGTGAAGTGGAAAATAAGTCATACCTCACACTCTGCCAATCAATTACAAAATAATGAGCACTGATTGACAAGTTTGAACAAGTTATCCCTAGAGACAACGCAACAAACATACATATATATATAAGTATATCCCCGTGAATGCAGGCCAGTATTTTCGGCATTTATGCAAAACATGTCCACACTACATGCAAGCTAGCGCTAACTATGTACGTAGCTTCTAAATTTGATAAAAAAACACTTTGGAATATGGTTTCATCTGGTCCCTACTAGTCCATGCCCCAATAGCAGAACCAACACTGAACTTTTTTGTGTGCCCTGGTGTTGCAGTATGTCACACCCTCCACGAACTTATATTTACTCTAGGATTAGTACTGAGTTTCTAATCACACGTCGACATCATTGTTCCGATAAGATATTGGAGATAGTTTTTTTTGCTGATGCAATGCAATAACCTATTACAAGTAATAGCAATCTACAATACCCATGACACAACTGAATTAGATAAACACTTGAGTGCAGAATCCTTGCAGATGGGTATGATGTTATTAAAAAATATCATATCGCCTTCATCACTTGGCACTTGCTCCCATATGTCAATTTGGCTGGCCACCACCAGTAAATCTTTCTCAATAAAAGCTTGGAAAAGTCTCCTTGGCCGACCAAATCCAAACAAATTTGCCGATGGAAGACTACTAACCAACCATTAGACGAAAACGCAATGCGCAGACAGAATACTACCCATTTTTTTATACCTAGATCAAGAGGTGGGTTTGAGCAAAAGAAAAAAAAAATGTGTGTGCAAACAAATATTACCTGGACGCAATGAAGTTTCCAATTAGAATGATCCAGAATTGCAGAGCACTTATGGAGGACCAGGTGCCGATATGTAATATGGAGTAGTAACCATTGTAACCTGGGGGCATCGAAATGGCACAGCTCAGTTCAGATCAAAGTTCTACATTCTAAATGCAATCTGTGATTCAAGTTTCAGCCTGGCTTTGCTCAATTTTATATTCAAGCATGTAAAACAGGACTAAAATTAAGAAGGTTCGTTAAAAAAAGAGATTGAAATTAGGAAATACTATCAAATACTTCTCTAAGATAAGATGTGTGTGTTAATCGATCGCCCACAACTTGAAGCATGTAAAACAGGACTATGAAGGTTCGTTAAAAAAAGAGATTGAAATTAAGAAATACTATCAAATACTTCTCTACGATAAGATGTGTGTGCTAATCGATCGCCCTCAACTTAAAGCTGTCAAGCCACTAGAGAAATATACACGGGATGTATTTAACGCTCTGCAAGTTTGCATACCAAGCATACTGTACGGATTGCGGGGCGGCACTGGCGGCAGAGGCGCACCCCTGCGACGGCGAATTCGCCCGCGAAGACAGACATCGTCAGCGATCAGCTTGCGGCGATGCCCGCCTCAAATGGCTTGCGTGACGGCCGGCTCGGGGATCAGCGCCGTAGAGTGTCTGGGAGGCGAGGTCGCGAGTCGCCGTGGTGTAGAACGCCGCCGCCCGCTGTTGATGGTTGCAAGCAAGATGGGACTTGGAAGAGTCACGGGCACCGGCCCCAGAAGTGGGCTATGGAGAAAACGCCTTAGACAGCCCAAAAGAACAATTACGGCCCAAGAAGAGCCCAAGGTTTCACTCATTCAGTTCACAAACCTTTTTTTTTTATCTTCAGACTTTTATTCAGATCGTGATGTGCAATCTTATTTTTGAGAACATCAGTAGAAATAGAACGAATGAAGCAGATCACTGTCGATGTAGTTTATAGGTTTACAGCGACTTTCCGGCCAAGGACAAGTGGTCATTGTGTCAAAGTGTCCACAGCAACTTTACTCAATTATTCACGTATCATTTTTTCCCTCTCTCCAGTACATTCGAAGCACCTCACGAAGAAGAAACATTATGAATTCATGACCTAGATCCTCCTGTCCCTTGAGATCGACCCATGAATCCATGATCGCTTAGACGTTTACTTTCTCGTCAGCATTTTTATGATGGCACCTGCTAGGTGGGCCAAGGTTTCGTTCTCCCCGTTCTCCTCGGTGAACGGATCCTTGTGGGAGTTCCCCTCGAACAGCAGTATGTCGCAGTCCATCGGCCGAGCGGAGGCATTGGCCGATATCTCGAAGTACGCGTCCTCGAACCGTCCTGCGCCGAAGTCGACGCGGGCGTCCGCCAGGGACTGCAGCATGTCGGTGTAGTACCCGCGGCAGGTGGTGAGCTCGTCGACGAGGTAGCTGATGACGCGCAGCGTGGACGCGGCCTTGACCGCGGTGATGTTCACCGCGGCCGCCGCCACACCGCGAACGTCCCTGGCGGCGGCCGCGGCGGCTGGGTCGGCGGAGAGCACGCCCACGTGAAGGACCGGAACGGCGAACCAGAGAGGGGGGAGTGAATGAGAGCCGATAAAAATTTTACTCAAGAATTCGGCCTATGAACCCAATTTCACTCGGACACCTCCACAAGCTTTTCTTGTCAAATCCACGTAGCCACTGGAGTGCTACTGGACCTAGGAACAAGACTCCACCAAGCAACACTCGAAAACACACAGCGGAAAACAACTCAAGCACCTGCTGCCAGAGTAAAACCGGTCAGGTCGGTTTCTCAAACCGGTCAGACCGGTTTTGCAAAAGGAAAAAACGACTAAGTCACCCGGAACCGGTCAGACCTCTTTGCCAAACCGGTCAGACCGGTTTTGCCAGACTTGGCCAAAATCCAACACACCAAAACGGTCAGAGCTCTTTCCCAAACCGGTCACACCGGTTTCACCCAGGGAGCTCAAACTCAAAATCCCAAAACTAGAGCAAACGAACTCGAAACTTGACGAAACTTGGACCAGAGCTTCTTCTACCAAAAGGAAACTTGTTCCCAGAAGATCTCCCCAAAAACACACCTTGCCCAAGACGTTGACCAAACCGGTCACCAAACCGGTCAGACCGGTTTTTCCAGGACAGCACGGGAAGAACTCAAACCGCGGGACAAACTCAACCTTCCAACCAATCGAACTCCCGATTCACCCAACGGATTGCAGCGAGACTTTGGGGATGCCTGGGTCACCTCATGGACGACCTCTCCCTCAAAGGAATTCCACCGAAACACTCTCAATCATGGGGAATCGCAAACCAACCACCAAGAACACCTCTCCTCGGGCTCCACCGAAAACCACCAAATCGAAGGCCTTTCCACGGGTTTGGAGGGGCAAGATCACCAAGAAAAGAGGCACCACGTCCTCATGTGTGATTCCCACTACAAATCCCGCAAAGAAACTCCTCCAAAACCTCCCCACGAAAATCCCTTCAAAAAGGCTCCGAAAAAGAAAAACGCAGAGAATAAAAGATATGGCACAAGATGAAGATGGAGAAATCACTATGAATCATGTAGCCATATCCAGTTACAAGCCACTCCCAAGAATCACAAATCTTGGATGGCAAAAAGCTCAAACAAAGAGCCACTCTCTCCTCTCTACCTCTCACCAAGAGCACTTCAAGAAGAAGGAGCACACCCACCTAACCTAGCCAAAAGAGATGGCTGCCTAACCAGCCACTCCTCCTACATATAGAGCCCTCCGGACAAAAGACCGAAGTGCCCATACACTAGGAGTTACAACACAAGCCTATGCAAGGGCGTTTTGGTCAACACATGATTAACACCATCAGACGGATGCCCGACGACCGCACTTCGCTTAGCCTCGACGCAAGCCTTGCGATCCCGACGCGTGTCCTCCGCTTCGAAGCTTCCGGCGCCCTGCGACCCCAAACCGGTCAGACCGGTTTCCCAAACCGGTCAGACCGGTTTTGGCCTGACAGCCACGCCCGGTCTTCGGCCTCGGTTTTGTGGCTCAGCCGAGTAACTCGGTGGTTTTCTGGTGAACCACCGCAAACCCCGCGAACTTGATGTAGCCTCCGCCAATCACCACTCATGACTCGGCTCCCACGAAGTCCCGGCTCGACCTTGGTTTTGAGACTCAACCAAGAAACCGTCCACCGACTTCATCCTGCTGTTCATGCCACCATGCGGCCCGCACTTGGCCCCGCTGGCCACCGGGTCCCTCGAACCAACTCTACTTGTCTTCTCCACAGCTGGAGGCCTCACCGGCAACGACCTTTCGCGCTTGTTCTTCACCTGCACCAACACCAGTCAAGCCGCAACCTGCACCTGCAATACTTAGCCAAGAATCAGTCCACACAACGTTGTCAATCACTCATCACACCAGGAAGCGACCATCCACCGGTCCTCGAACCACACATGGTCTTCAATCTCCCCCTTGATGAGTGCATTGACAACACACACATTTGGTAACCAAAGAGAAAATAAAAAGAAAAGAGACGACTGAAAGAAACTCGAACAAGCGATCGAAAGCCAAACAAAGGCAAAGAGCAAGATCACTTGAAAGAGGAAAGACTCGGTCCCCTTAGGCAAGGGCAACGGCTCGACACAACCGAGTCAAAAACAAGCTCAAGCAAAGAGCACAAACCACCAAAGCATACAAGAGCTCCCCCTGCACATATGCATACTCCCCCTGAGCCAAAGCACACTCCCCCTGGACTTGTGCATGCTCAGCAGCCAAAACCGGTCCCACCGGTTTCCGAAACCAGTCCAACCGATTTTCTTCAATAGCTCACTCCAAAACCGGTCACACGGGTTTCCAAAACCGGTCGAATCGGTTTTCTTCAGCAGCTCGCTCCAAAGACCAAAAATGCAAAGGAAATGCACAAACTCCCCCTTTACAGCTGGGATAGGTTCTAGGGATGCAATGCAACTTTTCTCCACCATTCTTTCTCCCCCTTGTTGCCAATGCATGAATCAAGGCTCAAATTTGGAAAAGATGCAACTAGAGCTTCTCAAATAGACAAAATTCATCACAAGATGCTACACATGATCAAATGAGCAAGCTAGATACTCTACAGCATCGTATGAACATCAACTACATGATCACCAAGTTTCACAACCATTGGGTAAAGCTAAGAGAGAATTGAGCATTTTTGCGAAAAATCACCCTCTCATGAGCAAAGTCCTAAACATGAGCAAAACATGTCAAAATGGCAAAGCCACACAAACTTCATGCTAGGACAACCATTCTAAGCATAAGACCATCATAAACACCCACAAGTACCTCATGTCATGTCAAAGCATACCGAGCCATGTGCTTACTTCTATGTATGAGACTTCTCATTGGTAAGCAACATGCAACGGTTTAGCACCCAAAAGCAAGTAAATTAAGCACATATGATATGGGAGCACATTTTCCAAGCAATTTACATTTCATTTTCAGATTTATAATTAGTACATGAAATGTCTTTGCGACAAAAAGGAACTTATGCCCCTCCACAAGATGAAGCATGGGGGCTAAACATTCATGATGGCAAATGAGCCTTTGGCCCCATATGATCAAAATAAGCTATCCAACCACAAATTAAGCATAGCCAAGCCACAAAACACATGTCAAGATCATATAAAGGCATTTACTCACAAGAGAGCATACATATGACATTTTTCAAAAACATAGCTATCAACCATGGATATAAATCAAGATCACCAAGAGCTAAGCCACACTAAGCCATATCACACCAAACTAGCTCACAAGATCATATATAGCATATCATGGTGAACAATGTATATAGGAGAAGCTTTTCCTAAACAATGCATATGATACAAAATGCATGCAACCTAAGATACAAAGATGCCTATACATCATGTTACATATGCCATGCCAAATGCAAGGAATGCACAACGGAAAGCTATACATATGCTACAAAGGAGCTTCACCACCAACTCAGGAAAACAACCACACACAAAGCTCACAAACGACCGGCTCCTCAAGGGGAAGCAAAAGGGCTCGACACCACCGGCAAAAGAGCAAAGGAGCAAAAGACTCACCAGCTCCCCCTAAACACATGTACTAGGACCAAACAGCATACAAAGCTCACCCTAAGCACACATGATAGAGCAAAGAGCACACTAAGCACACAGGCTCCCCCTAGACTCATGTGTTAGGCCAAAGAGCATACAAAGCTCACCCTACACACACGAGATAGGGCAAGGAGCAAAACGAACCAAGTGGCTTGACCAAGGCCACACACTTGAAGGTCACAAATTCACTTACCTTTATCATTTCTTCAGAAGTCACTCGTCCTTGTCCACCATCTCCGAAAGTGATGTACCTCCATGTCACCACCAGGGTATGAGGCCGGAGAACCACCCCCGATATCAACCAAATGTTCTCCGGGCCTCCCACCTGCAATTCAAAAACAAGCTGACTACGTGGCTGTGTCTCGTCGAAGGTCACCTCGCAAGTCTCCACGATTTGGTTAGTTTCAAGATTAAGCACACGAAATGCTCTAGAATGAAATGCGTAACCAAAGAAAATGCCATCGACAGACCTAGCCTCAAACTAATCCAACTTCTTCCCTTTCTCCTCAAGAAAGAAAACCCACGCATACCGAGAGTAGTCGTCCACCACAACAAGGACATACCACTTCCCACCCGCAGATCGCACACGAGCTGGGCCGACAAGGTCCATATGGAGCAACTCGCATGGACGCTCAGTCATCACATCGGTGAGAGGCGGGTGAGAAGAGGCTACCATCTTGGCATGCCTACACGACGCACAAACCAACTCTTTCTCAAACCTCAACCGTGGCAATCCTCAGACCAAATTGAGTTTACTCAAGCGAGACAAAAGATCAAAGCTCAAGTGACCCAACTTCCTATGCCACTTCCACAACTCACTCGAAGAACCAGCCAAAAAGCAACGCTCCACACCAGAAGACTGAGAGAAATCAGCTCGGAACACTTGACCCTCGGGAACGACCATGCAAACAATGTCCCCTCGAGAATCTAAAATCCAAGAACCACCAGGCCGAAACAACACCTCAAAGCCCTCATCCAACAACTAGGACACGGAAAGCAAATTGAACCCCAGCGATTGAACAAGAGCAACACGCCTGAGAGTGACCTTGTCACTTACCTTGATCTCACCTTCTGATAGCACACACCCTCGGCCATTGTCCCCAAAGGTGATGTGTGTCTTGGACACCACCGGGACGAGACTTGAGAACCACCCCTTGTCTCCGGTCATATGCCTCGAGCAACCGGAGTCAATCAACCAAACGTTCCTCAAGTCTCCCACCTGAAATTCAAAAGCAAGAGCGAGAGCGAGCAAACATCTCAATACTGGGGTTAGTACCAAAAGAGTCAAACCAGTGCCGAGCCATCTCCTCAAAAGTGGGGTTAGCAAAACCATCCTATCACGCCTATAAAAGCTGGAACCACCACGGGGAACCCACTCCCGTCTCGCTGGAGGAGTACAAGCACCACGAAAGGGAAAGCGTGGTCTGTAGCCCCTCTAAGACTCAAAGCTGCGACCCCTCCCAAACTCGTATCGACCATGAGGTGGAGAGCGTCCAGCAAACTCAACATCCCTACATACTGCACCTCGACCAAAAGAACTGAACCGACCAGCTCCATGAGCACGAAACGCAAACTGCTCACCCTGCTGCCTCCAAACCGGTCTGACCGGTTCTGGAACCGGTCTGACCGGTTTGCCTGTACGGGCAACCCAAACCAGTCTGACCGGATTCAAAACCGGTCTAGCTGGTTTGTCCCGGCCAGCAGGGTCTCTTCCACACGAAGCACTCCCAACTCCCCAAGCCAGAGCGCACACACAAACAGCCTCACACGGGCAGCACAAACCAAGAACCGCTCCGAGCGAGAGAAGAACCACCAAAGATCCCAATTGAGTACCATAGAAAAGATACCAATTGAAAGATCACAAATGGCTACCAAAAGCCACACCCTCAAAATCAAATCCCCTAACGAGTGAAGCCAAGCTCCCCTTCAACCAACGACAACTAGCAAAGCAAGAGTTAGGAAAAGAAAGAGCAAAAGAGAAGCTCTAAACCCAACCGAAAAGGGAGAGAACCAAAAGAGGAATAAAGCACAACCCGAAGATAACGCAAGCCCAAAACCCAAAGAACCCCCAAAACATGCTACACAATGCATTTACAATACGAAACAAGATAAATAAAGCATTGTAACATGATTTCATATATATGAATACAAGCATGGGCTAACAAGCATGTCATCAAGGTGCAAACCTATACAACTAGCTTAATCAAAATAATACAAATGAACACCATGCCAAATATGATAAAAAGAACTAAATAAAGGCATGAAACAAGTTCATTTGGATCAACCACCAAGATATATTACAAAACTAGCATGACAAGGTATACATGGGGGACAAACATGCTAACAACAGAGAGTAACAAAGAGCTAGCTGAAAGTGATATGGATGAACAACATGTCATAACCACAAGAGGGCAACCATAAAGCATGGCATGATGTTCATATATATCATCCACCACAATATCATACAAAAGATAACAAGATATGTATACAAGATCACAAAGCTATCATGAACAAGGTGGCTAGCCTACCATGGTTTATACACAAGCATGATACAAGAACAAAGCATGCAACAAGTATACAAGTGAGTACAAAGAGAAAAGGAAAACTCACTATACATGTGTACAAAGGCTTTCAAGAGCCATCCAAAGCGGTGTGGAGAACCATCATGTGTTGATCACCCCATGTGCAATGATCAAGCACCATCCAATCCATGTTCTCCAACCGCGTCTCCATACCTACACACAAGGAGACGAAAAAGACCGAGTCTTGGATCCCAAAGGGTTAGCAGGCACGTATTTAGGAATCCAATACTTGGTCACACGGGTGAGCGATGCACTCAACTTATCATGTGGGTTAGCATGATGCAAATGCCGGTTCGAAAGAAAAGGTTTTTGGACACTCTTAGAACCATGCCTCAAAGGAGCAACCCGCGAAGAAAAACGAGTGCTACCACAAGCAAAAAGGCAAAAGTCCCTCGAGGTCGTATGAGAAGAACCAACACAAGCACCACGGGAAACATGCCGCGGACCAACACAAGAAGCACTAGAAGCATGTCCACGAGCATGGTCTAACTCACTAGAAAGAGTGTCATAAAACCCGTCCACAAATTGTGCCTTCTTAGGCGCACAAGTGTTCATGCCATGAGAAGGGCTATGAACAAACAAAGGCCTAGAAGCACCGGCTCGCCGCATTCTCTTTGCCCGGCGGTAGCAAAAGCTCTCTTGATGCCCATCCTTCCCACAATGAGAGCAATGGTACAAAGGCCTATCAGGAGGCACGGTCCGAGTGGACGAATCACCATTCTCTTGTAAGTGAGAAGTCCCTTGGGACTTAGAGTAAGAAGCATCAACCTCAACACTCGACTTGGTGCCAACATTAGAATCACACATGCTATGAGAAAGGCTATGTGACTTCTTAAAAGCTTTGGCACGCACATGTCGCTCGTGCTTGACACGGCGAAAGCAAAACTCAACGGTATGCCCATCTTTCTTGCAAAAGGTGCATTGGAACTTCGGTTTAGGAACATGAGTTCCAAAAATATGAGAAGCACCTTTGCCATTCGAATCACCTTGGGCAACACCGGAAGAAGCAACAAGCTTAGGAGTAGCTATGGGAAAGCTATCCGAAGCACTAGCACACTTGGTACCATCCAAAGACTCGCGCTCAAGAGAAGAAGTCGACTCCGGTTGAGAAGAAGCAAATTTAGAAGCATCAACATCGGAGTGACAAGAAATGTGAGAATACAAACCCTTAGCACAAAGACTCTTGCATCTTGTGCGCAAAACTTCATTTTGAAATTTGAGGCTCTCACAAGTACCACATGTCATATTTCTCAAATTATCAATTTCTTTTTCAATGCACTTAGCATATGTGGTACGCAAGAGTTCATTCTCTTCCTCAAAGTTGGCACTCATCTCATTATGCTCAACCAACTTGGCGCTCATATCATCACACATTTTCTTCAAAGCCAAAACCTCACTTTCCAAATCAATGCAAGAGGTGCAAATGAGACCACATGAACAAGTATCATCATTTACATCAACTAAAGCATCATCATCATCACAAGAAGTATGGCAAGCATCATCTACAAGCAACAAAGAGCACTTGCTACAAGGCATAAACTTCAACTCACAAATTTCAGCCCTAGCATGCTCAAGATCATCTACACATGTGGTGTGAGTCAATTTTAATTGATTAAAATCAGCAAGCAAAGACTCACAAGAGGTACATGGTAGGGAAGCACTTGACTCTAGCAAAGCAATCTTACTCCTAGCCATATCAAGTTCATCATTCAAAGCAACACAGGAGTTGCAAGGCATAGAAGCATTGAATTTCAACAAGTCAATTTCAGATTGCAAGTTAGTAAGAGACAAGTTTAAATCTTCATTCTCTCGAAGAAATGTGCCAACATCATTAGCATACTCAAGATTTTCTCCCCTAACAAGTTTATTTTCAGCAAGCAAAGCATCACAAAATTTGCAAGGCAAAGATGCATTGAAATGCAACATGTTAATTTCAGATTTTAGGTGAGCAAGAGAGGAGTTCAACTCAACATTCTTAGCATGCATGGTATTACAAGAGTTGCATGAATTCAAAGCACACGACTTCCAATGAGCCATACCACATTTCAACCTAGCAAAAGAACATTTCATCTTTTCATTCTTCCTACGCAAGGCATCACACAAATCTATGTTTCTCCTATGCAAATCCTCACAATTACATTCACAATCATTCAACCTATCTCATAGGATCAAGATGCCTTTAGCAAGCGTACCTTGGTTCATGTCTATTAGCTTGCGGTAGAGCTCACCCTTCTTGAGATCACCATCTTGATAGTCCTCGATGAGGGACATCATCTCCTCCACTCCGGCTTCCACCTCAACCTCCATACTTCTCCTGCTCAAAGAACCACAAGGAGAAGAGCTTGGTGCCATACTCAAAGCACCAGTTAGGATTAGTCGAAAACAAGCTCAAATCGCGCAAACCAAAACCGCAAGACAAAGCACCCCTTCTCTTTTTGTCGCCCTATGGATCTTAGACTGGTTAGAGTCACAAAGACCCACAACCGGCTCTGATACCACTTGAAGGACCGGAACGGCGAACCAGAGAGGGGGGAGTGAATGGGAGCCGATAAAAATTCTACTCAAGAATTCGGCCTATGAACCCAATTTCACTCGGACACCTCCACAAGCTTCTCTTGCCAAATCCACATAGCCACTGGAGTGCTACTGGACCTAGGAACAAGACTCCACCAAGCAACACTCGAAAACACACAGCGGAAAACAACTCAAGCACCTGCTGCAAGAGTAAAACCGGTCAGGCCGGTTTCTCAAACCGGTCAGATCGGTTTTGCAAGGGGAGAAAATGACTAAGTCACCCGAAACCGGTCAGACCTCTTTGCCAAACCGATCAGACCGGTTTTGCCAGACTTAGCCAAAATCCAACACACCAAAACCGGTCAGACCTCTTTCCCAAACCGGTCACACCGGTTTCACCCAGGGAGCTCAAACTCAAAATCCCAAAACTAGAGCAAACGAACTCGAAACTTGACGAAACTTGGACCAGAGCTTCTTCTACCAAAAGGAAACTTGTTCCCAGAAGATCTCCCCAAAAACACACCTTGCCCAAGGCGTTGACCAAACCGGTCAGACCGGTTTTTCCAGGACAGCACGGGAAGAACTCAAACCGCGGGACAAACTCAACCTTCCAACCAATCGAACTCCCGATTCACCCAACGGATTGCAGCGAGACTTTGGGGATGCCTGGGTCACCTCATGGACGACCTCTCCCTCAAAGGAATTCCACCGAAACGCTCTCAATCATGGGGAATCGCAAACCAACCACCAAGAACACCTCTCCTCGGGCTCCACCGAAAACCACCAAATCGAAGGCCTTTCCACGGGTTTGGAGGGTCAAGATCACCAAGAAAAGAGGCACCACGTCCTCATGTGTGATTCCCACTACAAATCCCGCAAAGAAACTCCTCCAAAACCTCCCCACGAAAATCCCTTCAAAAAGGCTCCGAAAATAGCTCCGAAAAAGAAAAACGCAGGGAATAAAAGATATGGCACAAGACCAAAAGGAAACTTGTTCCCAGAAGATCTCCCCAAAAACACACCTTGCCCAAGGCGTTGACCAAACCGGTCACCAAACCGGTCAGACCGGTTTTTCCAGGACAGCACGGGAAGAACTCAAACCGCGGGACAAACTCAACCTTCCAACCAATCAAACTCCCGATTCACCCAACGGATTGCAGCGAGACTTTGGGGATGCCTGGGTCACCTCATGGACGACCTCTCCCTCAAAGGAATTCCACCGAAACGCTCTCAATCATGGGGAATCGCAAACCAACCACCAAGAACACCTCTCCTCAGGCTCCACTGAAAACCACCAAATCGAAGGCCTTTCCACGGGTTTGGAGGGGCAAGATCACCAAGAAAAGAGGCACCACGTCCTCATGTGTGATTCCCACTACAAATCCCGCAAAGAAACTCCTCCAAAACCTCCCCACGAAAATCCCTTCAAAAAGGCTCCGAAAATAGCTCCGAAAAAGAAAAACGCAGGGAATAAAAGATATGGCACAAGATGAAGATGGAGAAATCACTATGAATCATGTAGCCATATCCGGTTACAAGCCACTCCCAAGAATCACAAATCTTGGATGGCAAAAAGCTCAAACAAAGAGCCACTCTCTCCTCTCTACCTCTCACCAAGAGCACTTCAAGAAGAAGGAGCACACCCACCTAACCTAGCCAAAAGAGATGGCTGCCCAACCAGCCACTCCTCCTACATATAGAGCCCTCCGGACAAAAGACCGAAGTGCCCCTACACTAGGAGTTACAACACAAGCCCATGCAAGGGCGTTTTGGTCAACACATGATTAACACCATCAGACGGATGCCCGGCGACCGCACTTCGCTTAGCCTCGACGCAAGCCTTGCGATCCCGACGCGTGTCCTCCGCTTCGAAGCTTCCGATGCCCTACGACCCCAAACCGGTCAGACCGGTTTCCCAAACCGGTCAGACCGGTTTTGGCCTGACAGCCACGCCCGGTCTTCGGCCTCGGTTTTGTGGCTCAGCCGAGTAACCCGGTGGTTTTCTGGTGAACCACCGCAAACCCCGCGAACTTGATGTAGCCTCCGCCAATCACCACTCATGACTCGGCTCCCACGAAGTCCCGGCTCGACCTTGGTTTTGAGGCTCAACCAAGAAACCGTCCACCGACTTCATCCTGCTGTTCATGCCACCATGCGGCCCGCACTTGACCCCGCTGGCCACCGGGTCCCTCGAACCAAGCCTACTTGTCTTCTCCACACCTGGAGGCCTCACCGGCAACGACCTTTCGCGTTTGTTCTTCACCTGCACCAACACCAGTCAAGCCGCAACCTGCACCTGCAATACTTAGCCAAGAATCAGTCCACACAACATTGTCAATCACTCATCACACCAGGAAGCGACCATCCACCGGTCCTCGAACCACACATGGTCCTCACCACGCAGTAGTCGTATGGCTGCAGGGGTTTGAGCGCCGTGCACGTCGCGTTGATGACTGACGAGCTGCCGACGGCGAGCCCGGGAGCGATGGCTACGGCCAGGGCCAGGAGTATTATGGCTATGGGTTGCACCGTGGATAATGAGCTCATAGTGCGTGATGTTTGCAAGTTCTGTGCATATCGCAACAGATCACCGTGAGATTTATGGAAGAGAAGCAGGACCTTGAGAAGGAAAGTAGAGGTAGAGCAATGATGTTTGGATATATTATATACTACTATATATATTTGCGATTAATGCTGACCCTTACTAATTGGAGAATCGTTTTAAATGTGAATGAATGAAGAATCATTTATTGACATCTAAATTGATTCTCTGATTAGATATAGTACTACTATATCTTTGCGATTAATGCTGATCTTTTCTGATTCTACCTCTACTTTCCTTCTCAAAGCCCCGCTCCTCTTCCATAAATCTCTTGGTAATGTGTTGGGATGTGCAGAGAACTTGGCAAACATCACATACTCCGGCACTATGAGCTCGTCATCCATGGTTAAAGCCATAATACTCCTGGCCGTAGCCATCGCTCCCGGGATTGCCGTCGGTAGCTCGTCCGTCATCAACGCGACGTGCGCGGCGCTCAAACCCCTGCAGCCATACGACTACTGCGTGGGCGTGCTCTCCGCCGACCCCGCTGCCGCCGCCGCCACGGATGTTCGCGGTGTGGCGGCGGCCGCGGTGAACATCACCGCGGTCAAGGCCGTGTCCACGCTGCGCGTCATCACCTACCTCGTCGACGAGCTCACCACCTGCCGCGGGTACTACACCACTACGGTGAAGTCGCTGGCAGACGCCCGCGTCGACATCGGCGCTGGACGGTTCGACAACGCGTTGCTTGAGATATCGGCCAATGCCTCCAGTGTGCCGATGGGCTGCGATATCCTGTTGTTTGAGGGGAACGCCCATAAGGATCCAATCTCAGAGGAGAATGGTGAGAATGACATGCTGACCAGCCTTGCAAGTGACATCATAAATTTGTTGATAAGTAAGCGCATCTAGCCGATCTTGGGTCGTAAGGTGTAAGAGGTTCAGCCATGTGATCATTTTCCGATTACCTCAGTTAGAAACTTAAGGTTGGATACTCTCCAAAGGAAAAACCTTTTAATCTGTTTTCTAAGGGCCTGTTCTTTATCTAAGAAAGGAATAGTGAAAAACACTATTTACCCATCACATCTTCTCTCATAACAAACACTATTCCAGCACTATTCATTTGCAACTTCACTATTCCTTTTCACTCAAAAGAACGGACCCGATTGCACACATGAAAACTGCAAATGTTGTGAAGTGGAAAATCTCACACTGCCAATCAATTACAAAACAATGAGCACTGATTGTCAAGTTTGAACAAGTTATCCCTGTCCTTTTCGTTGAAAAGGAACAGTAAAAACACTATTTACCCATCACATCAATCACATCTTCTCTCACAAGAAATAATATTCCACCACTATTCATTTACAACTTCATTATTCCTTTTTAAAAAAAAAATGGACAAGCTAGGTCAGTCTTTTTGGCAGTTGCGCAAAGCATGTCAACACTACATGCAAGCTAGCACTAACTATAGACATAGCTTTTAAAATTGATGAAAACACCTTGCTCTCGCCTACCATTAGCGTTGAAAGTAAAATCACAATTACACATTAAAGTAGGAGTAAGAACATAAATGTCCCTTTCGTTTATGGCGAGGCGGCAGAGAAACAACGGTGCTTGCAGGCAAGAAGTAAAGAGAATTTTACCCTTTGCTGATGATGGCTCCCATTTGCTGGCTGTAGAGAACACACCATCGTACGTGTACAAGAAACTAGAATGCATTTTGTTTAACGACAAAAGACTGTGTATTTTAATTATTTGGACAGCCAATATCCATCTGCACATACAAGTCTTTATTCCCATTGCGAGTACATGTCCATTGTAAAATTCCTCCGTGAATATTTTTTATTAAAAAACTCAGCTAGGTCAGATTGGATGTCATATCATCCGAATACGTATATGCTAGAGAGCCAGTGACCGTATTGATAGAGTAGAACAACTTTAATGACCATAATTTACATTTTTCTAAGTACAATGGTCAAATTGAGACAAGCTAACAAGTATAATGTCCATTCATGTATTTTACTCATGTGTAATTGTTTTGTGTTTCAAAGGAAAGAAAAAATCACCGTGCCGTCAAAACCTGTCATTACTCATTAGTAGTCTCCGTCAATCAAATACTACTAGAAAGCCTCGCGATGTTGCCGCGGAGGGCCTGTGTGGGGCTGTTTTTTCTGTTTGAGTTTAGTTATGTTGTAGTTTTTTTGGATGGATATATGGTAGAAAGTGATAGATTGGTTTCCTCCAATGATGCATGCATGTAGGCTAAGTGTATAGAATTATTATATCATATTTTTATCTTGGTAAAAGAGATAGATACAAGAGTTTGCTTCAGGTTTTGGTAGGTCAGTGTGGATACCGTGAGCATCGTGCCATTTTAGTCAGTAGATGACATGTGAGTAGTTTTTTTTAGCATAAAGTATGTCTAGATGATTACACAATTCACATGAAGATGGGGATTAGGTGGATTAGAAAGTGATGTTGCAGTCATGGAGATCTTAGTTGCAGGTTTGCGGTTCAAATAGATTGTAGGTTGTACGTGTAGGGAATTATGGTAGTTTCTAGAATTGTTGGAGCATTGGTGGAACAATTGTAGAAGGAATCGTTGTTGACGGTTTGGATCCTGAAGTTCATCTTTTGATTTATTGCTAGCATAGCTATAAATATTTTGTACATATGTTAAATTGAAGAAGGAGAAATAGCTAAGGCAAATAAGTTTCGTCAGTTGGTTCGATACAAAAGTATACCAAGGTATGAAGGGGAAACAACGATCACTCAGCAAATATATGACTTACCGATACATCATGCCATTGCCCAATTTCGTTGTCTTTTACTGCATATTATATTGCTAGCACATCATAAATTTTGTTAGGCTGAAGCTAAGCAGTTTAGAGTTACATCCTAGGTGATTTAGAAGTGTTAGGTGTCCATTCCTATCCAAGCTGGGGGACCTTTCTCTGGTCGTCAATCATTTCCTAAAATAGGGATCCACAAAGATAAAAACATGGTTAATCACTTACAGACTGTAAGTTACGTTGATGCCTAGTTAAATTGATTTTCGTGGTTAATATGATTTTTAGTTTGTTTCAAAGAATATGATTTTTGTTCCTTAAAAAATTTTATGTTCAAATTTCCGTTTAAGTGGCCTGTTTATCCTTTTAAGCAATCGGATATCTTTATATTTACATCATCTTTCTTTTTCAGGGGGGTCATTACTGAAGTCAATCAACCCAATTCGGATGACGAAGAAAACATTCAGCTCAATTCAGCACAGTCCGACCCCAATTCGGATCAATCAACTGGGCTTTTACCATAAACTTCAACACACACAGTCCAGCCCAATTCGCTTTTCGAGGCCCACGTATGCAAAGCTGTAGACCACCACCAGGCCTGCTCGGCCAGCGAGAAGAGCAGCCCATGCTTATCCACTCGCCAGACAAGTTGCGCCTCGCAGACGCCGTTGCGCCGCACCAGTCCGCCGCCGCCGCCCCAGAGTTCGTCGTCGCCGTTCTGCTGCTTGCTGCTGCAGATCCGCACCTGCGTTGTCCAGATCCGACTCCCGCGCACCCCTAAGCCTCTTCTGCTGCTGCGCTGGAGCCTCCCGCCGCAGCCATTTCCGGCACACGTCCCCGCGCTGGTGAAGTGGCTGCTGTGGGAGCCGACGCTGCCCGTGGTAGGAGACATAGCCCTTATTTCTGCCTCCCTTTCACCCGACAGCGGCGGCCCAGGCAGGCGGAGGGAGGTCTGGCGCCGGCCAGCTCTACTCGCCTGAGCCGCGTTCCGCCTTTGCACTTTGCAGGCGCGCACCTCAGTCGACCGCTGCTTGGCAGCACCCTACGACGGCCTGGTCGCGCATCCTTTGTGGTGGTTCTGCTCCGAGGCAAGCTCGCCCGACGGTTGCGGTGGCGGCGCGTTGGCCCGAGGCGAGGTGGTACTCTAGTGGCTCGGAGAACGGCGTGGAGGAAGAAGTGGCCAGCGGATTCGCACTGGCGCTCGCGGCCGTGGGTTGAATCTGGAAGAGGTGAGGGTCATTTTTGCAAAATGACCGGTGCTCGGCCGATCTGAACCGTCTACGTGCCGATCGAACGTCCGGGAACGGCTGGCGACGTGGCCAGCTTCTCTGGTCTCGATATTTGCCAAGTTTCGTATGTAAGAGATTAGGTGATACCCCGCGTGTTGCTGCGGGAATTTCTACAACATTTGAAAATGAAATCTGATGCGGTTGATTTTTTTTAGCGGAATACATATTATTAAAACATGAATCAATCTATCAATTACTAAGGAAGAAGAAGAGGAGAATATACATGTCCCCTATATACTTGAGGAGTTCAGGAGTAACAAAGAGCTCCCGACGAACGCTTCCAACTTCCCACTAGAGCGACCGACAGTCACCTTTTTCATGGCACACAGGGACCCAGGATTCTTCTGTCGCAAAACCTTGTGGCTCGCCTGCACCCATGAGGGTGTCGGTGGGCGGCTCCGAGCAGTCACTAGAAGGCGCTAGCATGGCGGCATCTCTCCTCTCTCCCTCCATTTCTTCTCTAGCGACGCCTCTAATTCTGCAAGCCTGTAAGCTTAATTTGTTGACAATTTATAGAGGGGCCGAGGTGGACCTTTCGTGTATTCAAAGCAACGCAAAAGCCATGTATGCCATTATAGCTAATACTCCACGCACACTACACAAAAGCTCAAGCACCGCAGCCACCCACTCACCCATATGCATGCATCGTATACAAATGCATATTAATGGGAGGAAGGCAAAGAAGTGATAGACGGAACGCGAGGGGACTGCGGTGGGTTGAACGTGTGGATGAGGAATGACATCAACAGATTATGTGGCATATTGAGGGTTGAGAGAAATAGTTAGTAAGTACCGATTACATAGATTATTATAGATAGATAGATAGATAGATATCATGAATCAATCAAATCACACGGAGGGATAGTCTACCTAGCTACTATATCGTGCTTGAAACTAAAAAAGCACCTGGATGCCGACTATACTGCGCTGCACGGACATGAAGAGGAGCATGGCCTCTGTTTGTCCCGGCACATTCACGAAGTGCTTCCGCCACTACTACACAAAACGTTTTTAAGCACCGGGCAGAACTGCATTTCCAGGTGCGGGCGTCAAACCCGCTCCTAGCTGTCGCTTTTAGAAATAGCGATTGCTAGGAGCAGGTAATCGACCCGCACGTGGAAACGCATTTCCAGGTGCGGGTGACGGGGTGGTCCGCACCTAGAAATCGATTAAAAAGAAAGTTTGAAAACTGCGTTAAAACGATCGAAATAAATAGCAAAAAAAATTTTTTAGGGGGAGGACCCACTGGCCAGCCACCCGCCGCATTTTTCGCGAAAGTCACGACGCTACTATGCATCCATATCTCGTTTTCATTCTACTCATATTATACTACGTCGAATGTAAATTGCTTTTTTGAGGCTTCAAACGTATTCAAATTAAAAACTTGTCAACTACAAAGTTTCATAACTTTTGAAGATCTATAACTTTCATGTTGAGAGTTTTTCCATTCGAGGTCATTTATAAATTTTGAATTTCAAATTTCAGAGATTAAAATTTGAATCTCGTTAACAATATGATTTCAAATAAAAAAGTTGTAAACTACAAAGTTTCATAACTTCTCAAGATCTACAACTTTTATTTTGAATGTTTCTCCATTTGAGGTCATTTGAAAATCAAATTTTCAAATTTCAAAAATTCAGAGGTACTTTTCGTTGACAAAAGTAATTCAAATTTAAAAACTTTCAACTACAAAATTTCATAACTTTGTTCCGTCGCTATCCCTAAGTAATTGCGACCGAGCACTTTGTTTCTCTCGTCAGGTCACACACCACACGATAATGACGACGCGCCTCCCCCGCAGCCCCATGCAAAAATACTCCCTCGGGTAAAAAAAAAAAAACAGCCGCAACTAGACTCGAACCAACGACCTCACACCTAGGACATGCTGTGCTAGCCAGTCAGCTGAGAAGAGGTTGCTGAGTCTTATGCACCGCGCATTGTGTATCAACTTCATACCTCCTCTTTTTTATTTTCTCTTCTTCCTCCAATCCTCCGTTCACCTAAAAAGCGAAGGGGTCTCCAACCCCCCACCCCCACCCCGCGCGTGTTACTAACAACAAAACAACACATTCACGTGCCTCCTTATCTTGCTGTTTTCAAAGTTCAAAGTTAAGATCATTAATTGTCGATCGGACTTTTTCTGGTGACCTTGACACGAACCAACATGCATTCTAGGACAATTTTTTTTGCTAATTGCAAGCACTGCAACAAGCGTGTTGCTTATCTTGAACTCCTAAATCGAAAATGTGATCACGTGTTGAGCCGTCCAACGATCAAAATGGTAAGCTGAGCTTGGAAATGTCATGTAGTAGCCATTATTGTAGTGTGAGCTCCCCCCTCTCTCTCTATACGAGAAGAAAGAAGGAACAAATGAATATGAAATATTTGTTTTTACAATGTTGTACTATGCTGTGCTACTTATCTGAAAATTCAATCCAAACTCAAATGCTCAATATAAAAGGACACGCAGTCCTGCACTTCTACGGTTTACTAATTCATCTATCAAATCTTGATTTTTTCCAATCACAACTTCACAAAAGCACCTCAAGAGTCAAGATGATTTGTGCAGGCATAGTTGTTGCACTTGTGCTCCTCCTCTGCCAGCTCTTGCCATCAGGGACAGATCTAGCGGTGGCCGGGGAGGGAGAGGGGAGGAGGAGGAGGAGGGGGGGGGGCTCAAGCCCCTTACCAACTACAATCTCAAGAAGCCCCCCTACTACAAATTTGAGAATATGAACGATCATCTTGTGTGGATATTAGAATGACCATCGTGCGTTTCTACCTTTCATGGAGAAGGCAACACTGAAGAAGCCCAACGTCACATTCTAGGGCCAAGGCATAAAGGCCACCATGATCGTGTGGAATGATACAACGAACTTTGCAAAAGGCACTCGTGATAGCGCATCTGTTCATATCGATGCACCAGGCTTCATTGCAAAAAAACATAAGCTTGAAGGTAATCTTTCATGCAACAATTTGTTGTTTTTCTTTTCTTTTCTTCTTCAACAAATGTTGCAGGCATGATGTTTTTCTCTTTGTTTTTCTTTTTCATCAAAATGCAGCTCCATCTCTGAAACCTAGAGCTGAAGTTGCACAGGCGGATGCCATAAGGATCAGCGGTGACAAGGTAGTTTTCTAGGGTTGTGGCTTCTTCGGCGCAATGCACTCTTCTTGACAAACAACATCAACAATACTTCAAAGAGTGCTTCATCGAAGGAAGTTTTGACTTCATTTTTGAGGATGGATGATCCTTATATGTGGTCATTATCACACTGCTTTGCTATCAACAACGTCGCTGGAGAACTACCCTAAGGTCTGCACTCCTTCAATGGCGCAATCACTGCACAGACTTGCCAATTTCCTGATAGCAACATTGGGTTTTCATTCGTCGACTTCACAATCCAAGGAACAGGTTGGATCCTGCTCGGAAGGGCATGACAAACCTTCTCTTGCGTCGTCTTCGTGTACACCTACATGCCACCCAACGTGGCATTAGTGGGACGAGATAACTGGGGTGATGCGGGGGACAACAGGGAACCAGGGTGGTAGGGGGCTCGAGCCCCCCCCCCCACCCCCACCCACCCACCCACCGACCGCTGAATGATAGTAACAAATAATGTATCAAGCCATTCGATGGTACAGATCGCTTGAAGAATCCGCTTAAATCTCGAGTAAATCTAAGTACTTGAGTAAAAATGTGTCGACAATTGAGTAATATAGCTGAAGAAATCCAGTGTACATCATCTGAATCTTGCCTTGCCCATTTCCTTTTTGTCCCCATCCTCTTCCCGACCGAAAGAAAGATCGAATTTGCCAGGAAGGGCTTTCTATTTTGGCCAAAATCGCCTAGGAACAAAAATCTAAAATAGATCTAAACAATGGACAATATGCACCGAAACCACATGAAATTCAGCAGGTCTGAGCTTGAATCCAAGCATACAACATGGTCATGAGTGGATTCATGTTTAGTCGTCTTCGTTTTGAGGGTCGCTTCTCTCCAATTTGGGATTGGCAGAGTTGGGGGGAGAATCGCCTAAAAGGGAAGCACGCGAGGAAAGAAGTCGCGCGCGCGGGAGTGGGGAGAGCGGGAGAGTTCAAACAGAAGTTGTGGTCACGCCACGTCACGAAAACTGGGCCCGTTTTGTAGCGGCCCAACAAACCCCAAGACCCGCTACCCCACTCGGCGGCCCCTCCCCCACCCAGATCTCCAACCCGAACCACACCCGCGGCGCCCAGATGACCTCCAGCACCTCGCCGCCGGCGACGGCGGCGGCGGCCTGGGCCTTTGCCGTCGCGACCTGCGTCAAGCTCCTCCTGGTCCCCACCTACCGCTCCACCGACTTCGACGTCCACCGCTACTGGCTCGCCCTCACGCACGCGCTCCCCACGCGGCAGTGGTACACCGACGCCTCCTCCCAGTGGACGCTCGACTACCCGCCCTTCTTCGCCTACTTCTCCCGCCTCCTCTCCCTCCCCGCGCCGCTCGTCGACGCCACCCTCGTCTCGGTCCCCGTCCCCGACTCCCCGCCCTTCGCGCACCTCCTCTACCTCCGCCTCACCGTCGCTTTCTCCGATCTCCTCCTCCTCGGGTCCGTCCTCCTGCTGGCGAGGGACGCGCGGCGGAGGCAGCGGCCGTTCCTCGCTCTCGTGCTCGTCCTGTGGTCGCCGGCGCTGCTCGCCGTCGACCACGTCCACTTCCAGTACAATGGATTCCTCATGGGTCTGCTGCTGCTTTCGCTGTACTTCCTCGAGCAGGGGTGGGATCTTGCCGGGGGAGTGGTGTTCGCTTCGTTGCTGTGCTCCAAGCACCTTTTCCTCGTCGCTGCGCCGGTTTACTTTATGTACTTGTTCCGGCATTATTGCTGCGGCCGAGGTGTCTTGAAGGGGCTAGGAAGGCTGGTGCTGATGGGTGCTGGAGTGGCTGCTGTTTTTGCTGCAGCATTTGCGCCCTTCGTGTACTATGGACAGGTGAGTGAGCTTGGCTGCTTGATTCAGTTTTGATTGAACAACTTGCTGGCATCTTTATTGTCTCCATACAGTAATGAATTGTAAACATCTAGTTTCTGATGAAAGTAGGAAATTTGGCTTATGAAGAGTTGAGAATTGACAAGCAATGCAGTTACTTCAGCTAATTCAGTTAACTTGGTATTGAATCTGGTAGAAAAGTTTTAAAATTGACTAATACATTGTGTACCTGTTGTATTGAATTTCATATGATATGAATTCCAGCAAGATCCCCCTAACAACTAACATTGGTGGTTTCTGTTGAGTTTGATTTAAGTAGATCATGCTGATTCTTTGTTCTGTCTGCAAGCTCTGAGTTAAAATGATGTTTCCGTACAGCTTTCCATCATACAAATTGTGCATTTTTGTGCTGTTAATCATTTTGCTAAATGAGCTTTTGAATTCTTGTGCTAGGATATTAGAATGATTATATTTTAGAATCTGAACTCTTAAACACTAGTGGATATGAGTAAACCTCAAGCGCATCAGGATTTTGTTGCTCCACTTTAGCAATATATATCAGTGTAGCAGCTTTATTTTCAGTTTGGCTTCATGATGACATTCCCTATAATACAAAACATCATGTGTAACATCTTTTTGCTGGAGTTAGTTTAATTTGATGTTGAATTTGCTAGAAAAAGTTTATTAGTTAGTAATGCACTGCATAGCGGTTTTATCTCATGATACGTTTAAGCTTGCATCTAATCCTCTAACATAGCTATGTAGTTGTCTTAGTAAGACCATGCTGTTAACCTTGGTCTGCTTGCAACCTCTGAGCTAAATGATTTTTCCATACATAATTTTACCATTGACCTGGAGTCTTGTAGATATATGAATTTTCAGAGCTCTGCACTCTTTGCACAAGGGGTTGAATAAATTGAACTTGTTGGAAGTTTAACGCTGAACTTTATCAATGTATACCCATCTGTCTAGCATGTTTATTCTTTGTTTGGCTTCAAGGGCATTCATTATAGTACAACATTATCTGCAATAATATATCCCTTTGCTGTTGTGGACAATCATATCAATATGTTTCACATGTATAAATGTGGTATTGCTTTTAACATGACTACAGTTCTTACTGCACTAATAATTTTGCAGATTCAACAACTATTTAGCCGATTGTTTCCCTTTGGTCGAGGCCTATGCCATGCTTACTGGGCCCCAAACTTTTGGGTATTCTATATAATATTTGACAAGATCCTTGCATTCCTTCTTAGAAGATTTGGCTTCGATATTGCCATACCTCAAGCTTCATTTACCGGGGGGCTTGTTGGTGATTCATCTCCTTTCGCTGTTCTTCCCAAGGTTCTCCTCCACCAGGCATTCCATCTATTCTTTTTGTTTATTCCAATGAAACAAGGGTTTTCATAACTGTAAACATAATGGATTGCAGGTCACCCCCATTACTACGTTCTTAATGGTCATTCTTGCCATGACTCCTTGTCTTGTCAAAGCATTCTCTAATCCCCAACCGAAGCATATTATTAGATGGGTCTCCTACGCTTGCACATGTGGATTTATGTTTGGATGGCATGTACATGAGAAGGCATCACTTCATTTTACTATCCCGCTTGCTCTAATTGCCATGGATAACTTGAACGATGCCAGACATTACTTTTTGCTGTCCATAGGTATGTTTTACTCTTGATTATGCTCCAATATTTACTCAGTTCCACACTTGCTTGCATTTACTGACACAGGATGAAACAATGTTTCTGGATACCTTTTCTTTCCGTGAAAAAAAATATATTTTCCCCCATATTTCGTACCTCAGTATCTGCAATAGTTCTCATATTATGTTTCTTTTTCGTAGTATTGTGATTTAAATGTCAGAAATGTGATAAACCTGTCTAGCAGGCAATTCAAACACTGACCATTTGCCTACACAAATTGTCTGCAGTTTCATGCTACTCTCTGTTCCCACTGCTGTTTGAGAACCAAGAGTACCTGATAAAGGTGATGCTGCTGTTGACCTATGCTGCCCTCATGTGGGTAGGTTTTACATCTCATTTTGCTGCAAATTCTGAACAGGAAGGAAAGAAAGTAAATCGGTCAGGCAGTACAGTGAAGAAGAATAGCTTCATTGGATGGATTGGTTTAAGCTATCTTTTGGGACTTGCAGCTATAGAACTGTGGTCTCAAGTGTTTCACCATCTTATATTCGGTGATAGACTCCCCTTCCTACCTCTCATTATGGTGTCATTCTATTGTGCTGTCGGTATGATGTACTCCTGGTTGTGGCAGCTCGTATATATAGTCAGACATACATGAACTGGTGATTAATAGAAGCATTCACTTGTCTTTCTTGGGTTGAGACTAACCGCGATGACATACTGCCTGGAATGATGCATTGAACAATATTGTCATTACTGGAATCAATAGAAGCATTCACTTGTCTTTCTTGGGTTGAGACTAACCACGATGACATACTGCCCGGAACCGGAATGATGCATTGAACAACATTGTCAGGACTGGGAGACGGCCTTTTCTTATAGTTTCTGAAGTCATTGTTTGTGTGAGAAAATTTGGAGATGTGGTGATCGTGCGATGATGTAATGTTTGTTTTTAGATGTGTTGATCATGCCATGATGCGAAGTTTTTTTTGTAGATGTGTCGTGGTGTGAATGTTACTTTCTGTAACAGCTGTTTGTATCAGTCCATGTCATAGGTTGGTTCTCCTATTCCCTTTGTTTTGCAGTTTATGTAACTGTCGTGACTGCTGTCTTGAGTAATTGAGTGTATGATGCATCAATGATTCAATTTCATAGGAAGGAAAAAAATGTTTGGATGTATGATCTCTTTGTCATGGTGCTCCTTACATGCCCTGCTTTCGTGACATGGACGTGTGTAACCTGCCTGAATGCTTGATCAGTGCATCCTAAATCCTGATTGTGTTTGCAAAACACCTTTCTGGGACCACGGACACCGAGCTGTGGGACTCAACAAGTATTGCAAGCGAGTTGACACCGACTGCTATTGTGTTCTCTGCTCAGCTAACAGCTTCCATTTGCTACTTGTAGTTTGCCAACGCCACCGTTGCGGAGTGCCAGTCAACTGATCCAGAGCTGCTATCGCAAGTTCGGCTGCATGACTGCATCTATGGATCCAGATCCTCCGGTACATCCAGGTTGAGGGGAGGGTGATGTGTGAAACAATAGCGAAAAAGAAAATAAAAAAAACAATAGCGAAAAAGAAAATAAAAAAAACAGGCAGAGACTGAGGTGGAAAAAGTTGTAAAAAAACAACTAAAATTTATCAGAGCCAGGTTTCGATCCTGGGACCTGTGGGTTATGGGCCCACCACTCTGATCTTCGTGAAAATTGTCTAGTAAAAATATATATATCTGATAATAAACTCGTTCAAGGGTCAATGACCTCCAACCAGACACATTGAATTTTATTTCCAACTTATATCCAAAATTAATTGCGGTTCACATTCACGATTCGCATACAAAATATCTATAATTCGTGTTGTCGTATCTGGCTGTATATACTTGCTAACTTCACCGCATATGTCACAGGTACACCGTCTTCAACTAGCAACTGCGATGTTGATTCTACGCATCCAACAGAATTCTCACACAAGCTTCACTTAAAACTTGGTATCCACGGCACAAATCACAAAGAGACAAAGAGCTCGACAAACAAAAGCCAAAGTGCAACGCTGACCCCTTTTTGCCCTGATCCCCAAGCCCCACGTAAAACGCCCCGATCGCCTACGAACTTACTACCAACATCTCTGCCTTTTTTTTTTCCAGCTGTCCAAAAACTGAAAAAGGCGCATGAACACCTGCTTTCCTCTTTCCACCGCCCCGGATTAGGATGTGCACGTTCTTGGTGAACAACAAGCTGCAGCAGCCTCGCACGCAGACATGTTTGACTCGTCTGCCTTCATTCACAAACATCGCTCTCTGTGTGTCTCTCTCTCACACACACTTGCAGTAGCTTGCATGGACAGGCTACTTGTCAAAGCAGAAGCATCGAACCAAGCTGCAGTCACCAGTCAACCACGGTTCCTGGATTTTCCGTATGGGTCCAAACACCTGAAAGCTCCTGGCTCCTCGGCAACGGGTGATGTCATGGGGAATTAGGTCACATGAGAATTGAGAAGCCGCGTCATTTACCCTTGATTTGTATTTGTATGATTGTATCTGTCCATCCAGGCAACCAGTACTGACAATATTGTAAATGGTAAAACCCCGATCAAGAGTCGTGATTACGACTGTAATTTTGTTCAAATCCTTCAGGAAAGTAACATCACGTGTTGGTTCAATTCGCACACCAGGTGTTACTCCTTAGTCCTGACGCGGATCAAGCAATTGACTAACCCATTGGTCAGTAACCAAGAGTCGTTGGCCGGCTGCACTTGTCTTGCACGTCAGCAGATCACCTTCCATGAAGCTGTTACCACGTCGGTTTTAGCCTTAGTAAGGATAAGATTTACATTGCTGCTAGTCAAGAATTTGATCCGATGGTGACGTTCAGGGTGGCAAGTAAACACGCGCTCGTCAATGGCTCAGCTTCACGGCAGGTAGACTGAACACGCGCCTGGAGAGCAGCATTCAGCCGGCGGCAGGGTTCAGTTTCAGACCCTTTTCTGCTCCATTGGATGGAACTGGGGGTGAGAAAGGAAAATACTGTTCGGTATTGTCGAGTAGGAGAGTATCATGTAGACACACACCGGTTGTTCTTGACGAGTTCCATCATGACATCATATCCCTGGGAGATTGTTCAAAGACCAAAAAAAGGTCATGACAACTTGCTGCTGATGCTCATCATGCCATGGCATCAGGGATGAGCGAATGAGCTGCGAGAGACAGAGGGATGGGGAAAGCCAGGAGGATCTTGCGAGGGACAAGAACACAGATCGAGCACCAAAAACAGCCGCCTGCTTCCCAGGCTTCTCATGTCTCAAATAGCATGACTGCATGAGGTATCCAAGAAGATGCGATGCAGGCCTGCCTTCAAGCTGCAGGCTTTAGCATTAGTCACCATTTTTTTTTAAAAAAAATTAAGAATCCACATGACATCTATTGCAAGGTAGCGCTTTCTTCTGGTCCATAATAACAGAAAAGAACAAGGAATCATCTTTTGCACTTTTCCGGCTACTTATAAAAGTGTGAATGTGATCATAATTCAGAAAAGTGCAAATGTGTAGTGGAACCGGAGGACAGTAGTTCAGCAAGTCTCCAAGTGCGATCTTACTGTAAAAAAATGGTTCACTTTTACTACAAGATATATAGTGCAACAAGTACTGATGCTAGCCACTATACTGGTACGGTAGGACTAGGAGCTAACGGCATTTCACATCTCAAGAACAGATTCCAAATGGAACCACGCACTCGATCCAGAGCCAGTACGAAACCATCGGTATTAGCAACAAATTTGACCGTTAATGACATCACAAACAAGGAAAAAATATTGTCACTCTCGATCGTGTCAAAGAAAAATGACAGTGCCTCCCTCACACACACCTCGGTCCCGGTCTCCCGGATCCCTATGCCCCCTGCACTGCCCTGGCTGCCGGCAACAGGCATGAGAAGAAGAAGCTGTAGATCGAAGCAGCAAGCCCTGTTGGCTGCCGCTGGTGCCCCTACTTTAATCCTCTCGAAGGAGCCCAGCACGCTCGCGGACACTACAATATTCCTGAACTCCCTCCCGGTTCCAATGCCCCATGGATTTACAGCATTAAACAAGGCAAAGCTCACATTAATCTAGTTTTGTTTGTTCTTATGCTCCAGGCCACGGCGAATCGGCGATGTGATGGGCGGCGTTGCGGCTCGCTGCTGCTTTGGAATTGGAAGGTCTCCAGGAGGACAAAGAACAAGGTTGTAGTGTGTCTCAAGGCATCTCTAGCTCCGTAACTTATGCAGCTAGCCTCTCTCACGGGCCCAGGTTAATTGTGATATGCGTCAAAGCGTTTTGAGTTTTCTGCACAAGGGACAAGGCGCAAGACTACAAATCTTGGGGGTTGGGACACCATCAAATGTGTGTATGCATGTTTTTCCATATGGACCTATGCTGACTCCCAACATAAGCCTAGTGACATAGAGTGCTTATAATTATGCAGTAACAACAGAGTTACATGACTGTTAAGTTGACACATGGAGTAGCTTACAATTTCTCAGGGGGTAAAATTTTTTTGGTAATATTCTATTTCTAGAAATCAGAATCAGTCATCAGATCCAAGCAAACAGTTGCATATGCTTGGTTAAAATCTAATGGTGGTGGTGTGTACGATTGAATCCCGAGCGATGAGTGCAAGGACGCGCATAGGTTGGGCGGATTAAATCCTGTTGCCCCGTGCTGGGTACAGTTCCACCAACTCCTACTGTTCGGCTTTACGACACGAGAGGCGGCAGCATGGACAAGCGAGGGTTAATTTTGGGTCATGCACCGTCGCCGCCTCGCCGCCGTGCATTCAGATCCGCATCAACTTTGTGTGCGCGCGCCGGCCATGCCAGTAGATGGCACATCCCATCTGGGGTGTACATCTAGGCCCGTGCCTCGGAGATAAGATACCACATAAACGCCAAATGTTATTGGAAAATCGTGAGGCTATCCATCACGTTGGGAGCATAATGTCCGCTGACTCCGAGCTGTACCGGGAGAAATGTTAGAGTGTTTGAAATTACTGAGAATTGTTCATTTAACGAAATCTGTCGGTGGAAGTAAGTACCACCAAGTAGCAAAAATAGTAAGAAATTACTATAACACATTTTTAATGTGTAACTATTTTTAGGTAAGAATGATAAAGAAAAGTATCTGAAGTACCATAGGTACTTCTCCCACCAGCGAATGTTAGATCTCCTATTCATTAACTTTTGTGCCAAAAGAAAAAAGGATCGCCTGTTCATTCCTCAGAGGAAAAATCCATCAAAATTAACAGATATCCTAGGATTGATCAATTAATGAGGATGAAACATGACATGTTCAGCGACTTCCACTGGAAGTAGTATATCGGCAGTATTACAGATCACCATTAAATCCCGCCGACGCGCTTTGCAGATACACTATACGAGCAGTATTAATTTATGCAATACGATACAAATATTTGCACCGCGCTTTAGCATTGTACGTATGCTCGTCAACGTGCATGTGAGGCAATTAATCGATCACGCGACAGCATATCTCGCTGTGCTGGATGCTAAAAATTAAAATAATTTCACTCCTCTTAATCCCGGTTTAATCGATCGAACGTGACATTATCCGTACGGACGTGAGATTGAGATAAATTCCTGTGTAAATATTATTGCATATAATACTTTTTAAATGGACCGTGTTGTGCTCAAAGGTCACTGCTCAGTATAGCCAAGCTACTACAAGTTTTACCGGCCTATTTTTATTTCTAGCTGCAACCTGCACGACGCTCCTACTCCCCAACAACCACTCTATGCATGTGCAAGAGAATTAGGAAATGGCTAGATAATTCCAGGTCAAATTCCCAACATGCCTCCAAATCATTCTTAACGATTGCAAGCGATCGTTTTGTTTATAGTCAATGCAAAATTATCGAGCTAGCTGATATCAAAACTGACAGATTGGTTGTCAATATTGTAAGCACCTGCCCCTGTTACCTACTACCTCTGTCCACGTGTATGGCCACAAGCCATATTTTAGCACAGATGCATTAATTCAGTGTGTTTTTTAATCTGATTTTTTAATTTAGTAATGTGGTCTCTTGCATTTATCAATACCAACAATATTTATAATAGTCAAGTGTATTTTAAAATCTGATGTTTTAAATTTAGTAATATGGTTTCTTGCATTTATTAATACCAAGAGTATAGGAGTATATAATAACCAAGATCGGCATTTTTTTAGAAAAGAAAGGAGCAAGTGGTTGCATACAACACCAGCCTAGAAGATGGAATCTGAAATCGATCCAAGAGACCTTTTCTTCTAGATTTGCTAGTAATTCCCCATTCGGTAAGCCATAAGTGCAGTGAAAGCAAGGGGCCCACAAGGTTGATACGTGTCTGATGGAGTCCATAAATTCCCAGGCACAAGATGTTATGGCTGCAGCATGGCACGTACCAAGAACGTACCCGCAGGGGCATTACATTGCTCAGAGTACTTCTGTTCGGTCGATCTGATGATGTTGCTCGATCTTTTTTTTTAATAGCAGGAGCACTGCTCTGTCATATAAGAAGGAGAAGCAATTATACATAACGCGTCGAAGCGTACACCACCATACAAACAAACGCACACAAACACAACGCTACACCACCACCACCTGGGAGAGAAGCTGAAAGAAAACCGTCGAAACCTGCGCCGCCAACACCAGCGCTGTGCCACGTCAAAGACGTAACCCGCTGCAAGCCTGAGCGGCAACCAAAGCTCCTCCACCATGGGGCAAACAATCTCAAGCCGAACACACACGAAACAGTGAGCCCTCCGCTCCGGCGTAGCCACAGCAGAATACTCTCGCCGCAGCACCATAGAAAAACCACTGATCCCTAGCCACACTGCGTGGGGGCCTTGCCTCATCCACCGCCTCAACCTCCTCTGCCAAGGACTCAGATATCTGAAACTGCAAAGAGAGCATCACCTCCAGCCAACCGTCACCAAGAACACCACAACACCATGCATGCCAACACAAGACCTCCAGCACCCATGGCCCCTCTGCTCCTTGCCGCCAAACACATTGACCTTGCGCACCTCTACTGCCGCTGCGTACGAGCCAGCCAGACCACCTCCAATACTGCCACAAGCCGAGAAGAGTCTCCAAAAGCGACGCCCCAAGAGGGACGCGACGCCGATGGCGCCACCGTCACCGTCCAGCAAACTGAAATAGGTTTTCACCCGAGACTCCATGCATCAGGATGCGGTGCCTCATAGTGTTGTCCCCAACGGGAAAAACGACGCTCCAATGACGCCACCAACACTACCACCAGCTTGAGAACTGGTGAAGGCTTTCTCCCGGATTGACACCACGCCATACACACACTCGGACAAGCAACAGCAACAAGCTCCACGCCTCCTCCGCAACTCCACTGCCGAGAAGATGGCTCCGTATCACCCAACAATGCCGCCACGACACCGCTAGCCATACCTGTGCTGGGAGACCCAGCGCAAGCCACCCGACCCCGCCACCGAAGCGGTGCCGAAACCGCACAAACGTCCTTGCAGAGAAGAAAAGCACCACCATCTCCTCACCAATCCCACTGCCCGCACGCAGAAGTCCACCGGCACCACCTCCAGACCACCATGGCCTAGAGCAGCCGGCCCTACATGCACCCCACACACAAGGCCTCCCACGGCAAAGACCGTCGTGCCTCGCACCTCGCAGGTCGTCACCATCGTCGCCGCCGCCGTCCCTGTGCAGGGGGGCAATGGTGCGCCCCAGGCCTCCATGCCGACGGCCGTCTGCCCGTGCACCGGCCTCAGGAGCCACAGTGCGGCCACCACAGCCGCGGTCATTGCCAGCGCTGGAGCACCAGCCGGCGCCGCCTCCACCAGCGCCTCCACGCCGGCCAGAGCCGCCCCAGCCAGCGCCGCCACGCCGGCCCGAGCCACCGCTGCCGCCGTCCTCCAGCCCCCTCCGCCGCCACCGGAGCCCCACACTGCGCCCCACCACAGAATCGCGCGCCCCACCGCGCAACCACCAGATCCGGCGGGGGCGGCCCCGGATCCGGTGGCCTGAGCCTCCGCCGCCGCCATTAGCGCCGACGAGGTGAGCTCCAGGCGGTTGGACGGCCGCGCTCGCCATTAGCTGCCGGAGAAGAGGGGAGGTGCCCCGCCGCCGCCTTCACAGCGGGCTGCGCGGGTTGCCGGCGGCCCGCTCGGACGGCGGCGCGGTCGGGGGAGGCGCCGGTAGGGTGGCGGCGGGCTAGGGTTCGGTGAGTCCCTCGGTCGCCCGCGCGGGGGCGACGCGAGGGATTTTTTTCCTTCCCCCGAAATTTTTGACACTTGTGTCTCTTGCCCTCGGGCTGCCGTTGCTCGATCCCTATCAGCTGTATTTTAATCTAACAAAAATTACTGCTCCACGTATTTGCAAGTACACTATTGTCTCTGAGCAAACAGAGATTTAATCTCCTCATCAACCGCATGGATTAATCAATTCCGCAAGCAAACTTCGTTCGATCCGTAGAGATCTCGATCGCTAGGGTTTAACCACAGTACTACTAGGCACTGCTAGCGCTAGTGATTTGATGCGAATTCATGGCTGATTTGATCGAATTAATTCTGCCTCAACCGAAACCTTGTCGGTGCTGTTGTTTCTAGCTCGCGATCGTGGCCAGTTCGTCACAGTGCAGTGCATGATCATCGGAAAGGGCCTGGAGCAGCTTCTTCCTGAAGCCCCCCCGGAGCCTGACCTTTTTGAGGTGCAGCTTCCCAAGTAAGCCCCATGGATTGTGTTTGATCCAAAAGCTGATTGGTGTGTACTGTGTAGACCCCAAAAAACATAAGGTTCTTTTCTCCACCCATACAGCTCTCAGTTTCTGAGAGTCAACAAGATCATATCCCCAAGGGATTCTTCAAAAGGAGAGAAAAAACATTGTCAGAAACCCAGAATTCAGAAGGGGCATTGGAATCTAATGCTGATACCTGAGGTGATTATCAAAAGATTAAAGATGGCGTCCTCCTCCCGGGTTTTTGGTTTGGGATATATGATGATTATTATTAGAACAGAAAGCAGGTGTAGTTGCAACATTTGTGCCTTACCATAAGCCCAGCATGCTCCATTCTTACCTCCACGATACATCAAGCTAAGGCATTCATCCAAAGGAATTAAAGCTGAGTTGAAACATGTTTTTTTGTTGGTCCTGTTCCCGTCGTTCTGTTATCTTGATCTTTGTGAGCCATTCACATTTTTTTGATGTTGTGAGCTGTGACACTTTGCTTGCCATGGATGATGATAGATACTACTAGATAGTGACTGGTTCATTACTTTGGAGGACAAGATGCAAATGCAGCTTCAAGTTTGTGCTGAGTAGGGATGGTTACTTTGCCAAATGATCAAAGTGCATGCATTAACTTACCTTGAGAATTCATTTGATATGGAGACTCGTCCTTAATATACTGGAGGTTAATACTATCCTTTACTCTGAAGGAAAATCATAGGGATCACTCTTCTTTGTGAAAGTTACTTTCGCAAAGATATGTTGTTGTAGACTCGGCAACTGCCATATTGCCTATTTGGATTGTGCTAACTCCTGACTCCAAATCTCTTACCTAGTCAGAGGAACCATTTGTCTCGAAACTGCACGGTGTGGTATGATGATCTGATAACAAAAAGAAAACATATTCCAAACGTACTATACAATGACAGTTTTCCGCAAAAATGTCATAATTTTGTATGCTCGGTCTCCGTAGTGCTCATGATGGGCATTCTGAAAACCGTGGCCGCACATTGTAGAAAAGCATTTCCGTGGCCAGAATCAAGCTAGCTTGAATGGAAAAACAGAGAGCAAACCACAATCCCCTGGAAATTACAGCAACCACCGGCCGCAAGAAAGTTCATTTGACTTGAGTTTGGGAATTAACAAGACCAATTGGATGAGTCATCTACTAAAGTATGGCCGGTTGACCTTACTTGTGCAATTTTGCTACACCTCACACCCACAATAGAGAGAAGATTAGCCAAGGCAAGTCAACAGCACAAACCCCAGATCAGCAACGAAATTGTAGATGAGAAACTGAAAAAAGGTGTCACATCCTCAGCTAACCACATACCACAGGCTGTGATCTACCAAGACTACCACCATTACTACCAGGAAGTAGAGCTTTTTGTCCCGTATCCACCTCACCTCTCAGCTCATCTCCCATCTCTTGCATACAGTATGGCTGCAGCTGCAGGCAGCTGTGTCCGCTGCCCCCGTCCACCACGCCACGCACTCCAAAACCCATAAATAAAAGGCGCGAGGCCACACACGCAGCAGGCCGCCTTAAACACACCACACCCCTCTCGTGGGCCGCGGCTGCTGCCTGCCCCCCGGTCATGAACGCCCTCACGCCGCCGGCCGCCGGCGACCCGTTCGCGGCCACACTTCCGCCGTCATTGCCGTCGTCGCCGCCCTCGCCGTCCTCGTCGTCGTCGTCGCTCAACCTCTCGCCCTCGCTGCTCATCATCGCCGCGCTGCTGGCGTTCGTCTTCTGCGCCTCCGTGTCGATCCACCTGCTCCTCCGCTGCCTCGCCCGCGCGTCGTCGTCGTCGTCGTCGTCGCCGCCGCCGTCGCACCCGTCCCCGAGCCCGTTCCCGGCGGCCAGCAGGGCGCGCCGCGCGTCCGACGCGGAGGCGGAGGAGGTGGGGCCGGGGTCGGCGAGGAGGAGCGCCGCGGCGGCGGTGGGGCCGGAGGAGGCGCAGGCCGCGGACGCGGAGGTGGACGAGGAGAAGGAGCGGCTGATCGCGTCGCTGCCGCTCTTCACCATGGCGTCGGCGCTGGCGGCGCTGCCCAAGAGCTCCCCGGACTGCGCCGTCTGCCTCTCGCCCTTCTCCCCGGACGCCGAGCTGCGGCTGCTCCCGGCGTGCCGGCACGCGTTCCACGCCGCCTGCGTCGACGCCTGGCTCCGCACCACCCCGTCGTGCCCGCTCTGCCGCGCCACCGTCTCGCTCCCGCACCCGCCGCTCCCCACCGCCGCGCCCGCGGCTGCTGAGGGTGAGGGGCCGGGCGCGCATCAGGAGCCGCTCGACTCGCGGGTCGGCGGCGGCGGCAGCAGCAACAACTCGAGGAGCTTCCGCGTCGAGATCGGCAGCGTGAGCAACCGCCGGTCCTCCGCCGCGGGCGACGACCGGCGCACCTACTCGCTGGGCTCCTTCGACTACCGCGTCGACGAGGAGGTCGAGGCCGTGGTGTCCCGCATCACCCGCCCCGCGGCGTCCGCGGCGGCGGCCAAGTCGGCGGCCCAGCAGGCCACGGCGGCGACCCCCGTGGAGGCGCTGGCGGAGGCGGCGGGGTCCCGCGGGTGGCTGCGCGAGTACGTGGACCGGCTGGCCTCCTCGGCCTCCTCCCTCTCCGGGCGGTGGAGCGCGCGGTGGAGCCAGGGGCACCACAGCGCGCGGTGGAGCCAGAGCCACGGCCACCACAGCCGCACCCACAGCCAGGGCCAGCGGCAGGAGGACTCGTGGCGGTGGGACCCCGAGGCGGCAGGGGCGGCGATGCACCGCGCGCCGGACGAGGAGGAGCCGGGGTTCGTGGCCCTGTACCGTTGGATCGTCGGGGTATAGCCAGCTAGTAGCTGTAATTACGGGACCTCACGGGGGCGTTTTTTGCCAACTCCTTCCGCATTCTTTATTTCGTATTTTAGGACTCCGTTGTAAAAACACAAGAAAAACAATCGGCTCCAGGCTCCTAATGTGATGTGAGAGAGTTTAGCGTCCCCGAAGCTTCTCCTTCTTCTTCTTCTTCCATTTGTTCGTCGTTGTTTTCTGGAGCTGCAATGCATGGCGATTTTGGAATTTGAGCTTCCGAAGCAGGAGACCGGGGAAACCGTGCGGCGACGTGCTTCTTCCTCCTGCGGCTCGCAGCTGGTTGGGTCGTCCTCTCCTCTGAGACCGACGCGGTGGTGGGCGCGTGGTTGTCAGTCACTTGTGTGGCATCCATCCATGGCCGTAGTGCGCCGCAGACTTGCCAGACTCGCAGTCCACTGCCCAGTGATGAGAGGTACGTGGACGGGCCGGACGGGCCGGGGTACGGTCGTGGTCGACGGGGCTCGCCTGCCGTTGGCCCTCTGGCGTTGAGTCACTGCCACGTGGGACCGGGCCCACCTGCCAGTGACCCAACGGCAGAGGGACCAAAGGCAGAGGATCCGGCTCCGGTCGTGGTGCACGCGGATTTCATTCAGGTCACTGTTGGGGATCCTATCTATCATGCGACGGCGGAGTCCATGGCCGTTTCCCGGCATCGTTGAGGATCAAGACAAACCCATGGCCGTCACTTGTGTAGCAGCACCAGTCCAAACTCTAGAATTGCTAGCGTATACATCCTTTTCTGCATACTCTTCTCGGCTCTTGGCGTACACCCGGCAAGTCCGTCTTTTTGTCGTGGCGCCGGGGAACTTAAAACCTGTCCCTCCGGTGTGGTCCACGCCCTCTGCCCTCCCTCCTTGGAAACGGACAGCAGGTTTGGTGCTAGCGTCGACTAGCAACCACGAGCACGCGCGTCAAGTCGTCACGTCTCGACCACTTGATCGACAAACTTCGGCCAAAAATTTGGTCCTCGTTTATGAAATCCGGGCTGCATTCTTGTTTACTATGAATTTTGTGTACGCGTCGTCGATGATGCCTATGGAACTCCATGGATGGATGTGGACCTGCCCATCATTAGCCGGTGATCAAACGTTGACGTACGTACTTGCCCACAGGTACCTGAGGAAACCAACCGGCCTGCTTCGGCGGCAGAGCCAGCCCACCAAACGCACTGCCCCCGGCCGGCCGCAACCCGCAGAGTTTCCGGCGATCAGAGTACCGTGGCAGCGGCGAGGCACGGCGGTGGCGACGCATTGAATTGATCCCCCATGGTCTGGACTCTGGAGCAGCGATGATCGCAGTAGTGCTCAGCGGCAGCGAGCGCCCAACCGCGCGCGCGTTCGCCCCCGCCCGAACGGGAATGAATGCCCCAAGCCCGCCATTAAACTCCGCTTCCTACCGTGGCGGGCCTCCTGATCCTGACCCCGCATGGCATCCGCCGCTGTAGAGCTGCCTTGCTCCGCGGGAGAGAAGGAGAAGCCATTCATTCAGGCCGTCGGTCCGGTAAAAAGAGGTCGCACCCGCGTGTGCGCCCATGCTAGGAATGTGTGATTTCTCGGTTGCCCGGTGGCGGCTGTACGTGACAGCACGGGCGGCGTCCTGCGTCCATGTGGCTGAACCTGATTACCTGAGAGAGAGTGCGCGGGTGGTGGGTGGAGGGGATTGAATACCGCGACGTGATCGGGCGTCGCTTTGACCCCGCGCCCATGCCAACGCCATGCGTGTACTCATCCCTGTGTGTGTACTCGTATGCCGCGACAGTGTCGCCAGTGTACGCCTCCTAGCGGACGTTGCACAGGGGGGGCTTCTCTCCATGGCCGAGCTCCATGCGGACACGTCAACGTGTTGCGTTATCGATCACCACTCCGTCCTAGTAGCCCGGCCCACTGAGCATGCGCAGTAAACTCTATCTGGACGACGAACATGGGAGGACATGGGTTCAGCCATAAGCTCAGATGACGGAACCTTAGTAGCCATGTTCCCGTTCCCGACCCCGGAACCGGAACGTTCCCGGAACGAGGAACAACACTTACGAAGGATTGTTACACTAAATTGTTCTCGGAACGTTCACGTTCCCGGTCCGGAACGAAGGAACGTGATCACGTTCCACGTTCCCGGCTTCTAAGGACGGAACGCGGAGACCTAGGGCGTTAATTTCGGGAAGGAGGAAGCGAGGAAAGGGAAGGTCTCGTTTCCGCTGTGCACGTGGTGCACTGTACAACAAAGAGCGAACGCGTCCATATTTGAACAGAGTGACAGTGGCTAGGCAAAGCCATAAGCCAGATGGCTAGGCAGTGGTGTATGGCTGTGCACAGTACCTGCCGAATGCGACTACTGTTTGTCACGTGCGTGATTGTGCCGGAGCGCCCCAGAAGAGGAACCAGATGACGACCACTCGCCGGTCTCTGGCTGCTGGCTGCTGCGGCGGCTGCAGATGAAAAGGCGTGCGTGACGGCATGGGCGGCGGCCATAGCAGCCGATCCAGTTTGGCCGCCTACGCAACCCGCGTCGCCGTCGGCCGCGAGACCCCCCCGCGAGGCGCTCGCCCTCACCGCGGGCGGGTGCAATAGCCCGGGAACAGGCCGGCCACGCGACGCGTGAGCTGACTTGCGCGCGCACGGCTTTTCGCAAGCATAGTTGTGTAGATGCCCCGATGGCATATTGGCATGCGATCCTGATGAGCAGAGCATGCCATTTTGCCGTGGGTTTCTCTCCAGTTCCGCGTTACTGACGGAACGGGTAGGTGATTAGTATTAGACTAGAGCAGTATCCGCAGCAGCATCTGGACAGATTTTGTTGATCTGACCACGACCATTAATCAGGTTCAGTACAGTTACTAGTTAGCAGCAGGCAGTGCCACGGCACAAACGGTAAAGCCGACGATTTTCTCTTCTCTGCAAATAGAAAGGACTCGGGTCGTGTTTGGAAGAGGTTCCGAAAAAAATTCCTCTAGAGAATCTTCTATGCATGGAGTACTAAATGAACTTTATTTGCAAAACCTTTTTACGGATGAGTGTAACTTTGCGCGACGAATCTAATGAACATAATTAATTAGTTATTTGCTACAGTAATGCTACAGTAACTATGCTCTAATCATGCGGTCGAAGGTCTCATTAGATTCGTCTTGTGATTTTGTCCGGGATTGTGAAGATAGTTTTGAAACTGATTTTATTTAATATCCTTAATTAATGGTCAAAGTTGCATTTAATAAGGTTAAAAAATTTTCACCCCTCTCAACGGTAGAATAATAGCACCGGAGAGCAGACGTGCTGCCGTACACAACACTTCACACTTTCAGTGCTACGGTGAAAAACAAAGGCATCCAAAGTTGTAGAGACTGGAGAGTGCTACGGTAATTTTCACTTCACTTCCATCAGCGCGAAGTGGCAAGCTGATGGTACAGATTGTACGAGTTGTCAATTTAACCGTGCCCCCAAAGACTGGCACCGACATCACGGAATCCGCATCGAAGCTCGGCGCTGACAAAATTTAGTCCGAGGGAGAGCCCTTTCATGTCTTATTAGTCTTGGTCAACGAGCTTTGGCAAGGTCAGCCCACTTAGCCACGTGCATTACCAGATACTTTGATGTATGATTTGTCGAAATCTATATTATGGGCAAAATCTGAATGGACCGTTTGGATCCTGAGTCTGAAATCTGATTTTGGAACTATTTGCCTGATCTCCAACGGAAAACGAAATCATAGGTACCAACCACCTCCGATCCAGGAGACCAGGACGCAATGCTTGGAGGTTGGATCTTATGAGGCGATGACTCACGACCATACAATTGATCGGTGTACAATAGAAATACTGCACAAATAGAGAAGTCAAACTTACGCAGCTCGGCAAGACGACAACAACAACACCAGATGTTAAGCTACTTTTTTATCTTTACTACTAACTAGGAAAGGGCCCGTGCGTTGCTACGGCATAACAGTGAGAAAGTGGAATAATAGTGAGATAATTGTAAGAAAAAATTATAGAAATATAAGGAAAACAGTTGTGTGGCATTCATGCTTCAGGCTATATATGTGTGTGTGTGACACACACAGAGGAAAAAAATTGTAAATTGGTCATGCTTATATATCTTGATAAACGACAAGGATCATTTTGCAGAAATGAGGTCATGGTTATATTAAGCCATCTCATCTTCCTGGAAAGTGCAATAAGAGGGATAAGTTGACCTGCATAAAACTTCATAATGCAATCAAAATAAGTGTGTTCTCTATCCTTCTCTCCTGAAGAAATGCTTATGTTATTTTTATGAAACGCTTTTCAGCATTACCGAAACATGTTTGAGAGATTGTAAATATGAAAGTAGTATTGCACATTGAAAGTCGTAGTACATGTAGAGCATTAGAACCCTTCCCGTCAGCAAGATCCAGATACCTGCAAAAAAAGGGCACATTTGGATAGAATTCTTTAACCATAATGGCCTATTATTTGTACCTAGAGATCAACTATGCCTAAACTGAATATTACCATCTAATCCAAGATCTTTCGAACATTTATTTTTGCTCATAACAGATTGACCAAAAAAATTCTAGTAAGGATAAAGTGTTTTGCCAATAAGATTACAAAATCATGATCCATAGAATTACAGATTCAAAGAGCAAAGCACAGTAACCATCTGGTGCCATGGCTCATAACCAAAAAAATAGCCAGACGTGCATAAATCAGAATAAAGAGGGAAAAACATTGATGTTAAGCATGCCAATCAATAGGAGCATACATGAGAGATATCAGGGCACCACAAATTCCAGCCTCTGAAGCTTATTATTTTCCAACACTAAAGGAGCATGTCTAGTTGACTGATTCTATATTTTGGTGATGCTAATTCTATATTTTCTATGTTAACTTTGGCAAGTTTTACTGAAAGGAAGCTTCCAAAACTGCAATCTAATGTTACTGCATTGTCACAAGAACAGAGATGCTTTACATTTCAGGTTTTCAACAAATGTTACATATGTTGTAGGTTTAACCTTTTTAGGAGTAGAGATATACATTACCAAAAAAATGCTCAAATATACGTTACCAAAAGAATAGTAGTATAGTGACCAACGGAACAAAATAGAATTCCATGCACAGACTACTGGAACACCAACTGATTCCCTGATGCTACTGTAAGAGACAACCAGGTAGGCATGTAAGCTGTTCCCAAAAAAAAGGTAGCCATGTAAGCACAATAACCAAATGTCCTCTAAGAAAAGACAAATAATTGGATAAGGCTAACAAGAAACAAATCATATTTGCAACATAGCTCATACTGTGAATGAACTACGAAAGTAGGATAAATTAAGGCACAATACATGTGAAAATATTTCCAGAATCATACTGATTTCATTTGCAAAATCAGTTTCAGTATCAACATTACCAGACACTAACTGACATTTAAAACACGCTGGTCACAACATCTCTGATTAATAAGATGTGGCTGTTGACTCAACACAAAGTCAAGTAGAGCATCAGAGATTCACTTAATTACCTAGATTTCTCTTAGCGCATCGACAAACTTCACGACCTTAGGAGTGAGGCTCTCGAGCACATCTGTGTGTTGTGCGACCAACCCCTCCAGCTTGTTCTGCACAAGCGCAAGTAGAATTTGACAAAAGCCCACAGAGAGCAACACACAGAGCATAATTTCTAAAGCAAAATAAAACAAGGGGAAAGATGCAGAGATAAGGTAGGATACCTTTAGCGATATCACGAGGGTGTCCTTCCGTGCCAACATGAGCTCTGCACTCTTCCCTGACCCAAACATGATAGTTCATATTACTGTTTCCTAATAGTTGTTGGGATTCTGAAAAGATCAGTTCCGAAAATATTAGTTCAAGGGAGATAGGAAGCAGCATCAACCCTTTCAAGTTCAGCACTTCGAACAGTGTCTGGGCATCACAAATTGTAGCCTCTGACCTTGAAACAACATACAAATACAATGATCACACATCACAGTACCATAACACATTGAAAAGACACTGATCTCCATAATACATTGTACCTTATGATTGACTTACTATTAGCATCACGGTGAGTGCAATGATGAAAATTTACTAAAATAAGCAATACACTTACATTTTTTCTGATTCTTAAGCATGCTTATCGCTCCAACTCGGTAGAACAACAATAAGCATGCTTCCGCACATTTCCAGGAGGAGCAAAGAAATGTCCCCCATGCCACCATAAACCTGAGAGCAAAATGAGGATTAATTTTATGAAAACCACACACAAGGATGCAGGGATGTGTTTTACCCATGGATAACGCGTGAAGTAGAATACAAACCTTTTTTTAATATGCAGAGCCATTTTATTGCTTAAGGATGGCTTATGTGATGGGTAGAGAGATCAATATGTGGGTGACAATAGACATCGATTATCTGCTTTATAGTATAGATAGAATAATCAATCGTTGCTGTTACAGTAGCAGAACTATCAAATACCCCAGGACATTTTTTCTGATGTAATGTGCTAGAAATGGCTAAACAACAAAAAGCTAAAGCATGACTTCAGGCAACAATAATTATGAAAATGTGGCATTACCTCTTAGAGCCCATGCCTTGACAATTTGATATGCTAAAGAACATGGGACAGGAGAATAAATTGGAAATGCATTTCTAAAATCATATGCACACTCTCATCGATTGTCCAACCTAGATAGTTTCTGCAGTTAGCCAGTTTTCCTGAAGTTGAAGAAGACCTTGATAGTTCTTTGAGCAGTTATGCAGAAAACTATGTGCTAATTTCAACATTATTTGTACTGACAACAATAGAGAAATAAGCTTGGATACATCCGTTAGGTACCAAAGTGTGAATTTTTCCTAAGAATTGGCAAAGGCATGCACACAAAAAATATATATACTTCAAGACCCTGAGTCCCTGAGAAGGAATTCTCAAGAACCTGAAAACAGGGCACATCAAGTGAACATGCTGAGCATGAACTTGAGCTACTAATTTTTGTAATGGTATTTGATACAACGAAAACGAACAGTTCTACAGTCATAAAACAAGAAAAGAAAGTGGGGAATGGATATAATATGATTCTCACCGGGTGAAAATGAACACCATTATGGTATTAGGATCAACTCTAAAGGGGATCAGTGAGCGGAGTGGTGGGCGACTGATGTTGATTGCGTGAACACAGAATCCGCTCTCGAACTCAAGATCATTGGTCATTCAATTTCCTATTTTGTATCCCAAATTAGTCAGACTCTTCATATCAAACAGAATACCCATCAGTGGTAGTATAGTATCCAATGCGTCCGTTATCAACAAACCAAGCATCATGGAATTGTTTGCTTTTCCAGACTACAGAATTTTATATGCGACATTAGACTCTAGAATATTAGATGCGAAAAGACAATAGAGTCAGGGAATGAGGGACTACTGCCTTAATGAAGATTGGGGTAGTACCTGCAAATTATCAGTACAAGAGTGTTAAGAAGGTCTTCAGTATGCAGGTTTACCAGTAGTCACCATGAGAACCTGTTGTGGTTAGCACATTGGTGCAAAAATGTGCATAATAACTTTTCATCGTATTCAGTAGAAACAACACAAATTCTTGAAGTGTATTATTGAGTACTTACCCAAAAAAAGTGAAATTGTCCTCTGAACCTGGCCTTTTCTCCCCTAAATTTTTCTCTAATCCAATTCAATTTCAACCATAGTAATAAGCATGTTCTCAGTTTCAATTTTGCAACCTGAAATAACATTTATGACACCAGTCGAATGGCCACCTTACTGGCATCCTTATCAATAGAAAGAGTCATGTCATTGCCTACTGAAGCATCCTTATTTGTCAAAGTAGCTTACTGGTATCCTTATTTCTCAACCTGTTTCTGTCACTGCGCAGTGTCGACATCCTACAAAGAAAGGTGCAGAGCAAAATTGAAACAAGGGAAGCAGATAAATTCCATCATTTTGAGGTTCTCATATTCAGAAATTAGAAATACTGTTATAGCACTGGATGAATCACTATAAGCCAGTAGTCTAGCAGAGTATCACTATTGCATTGATGTACAAGGAATTATATCCCGAATTGATTGAATCAGACCAAGAGAAATCAAGGCAATAAATAGAGGATAAGAAACAAATAACACAGCTCAATCGATTTCATGCAAAGAGTTGAAGAAATCACCTCAAAAGGATGCCTGAGGAGTGGAGGGTTGGTCCCCGCAGCGACCGTGTGCAGCGGCGGCGGCATCCAGGGCGACGGTGGTAGGAGAAGCCGTTGCGAGGGGGAGCGGCATGGGAGGACGACGAGGGGAGCGAGGTCGCGGCGCAGGCGAGCGCGGATGCCGTCTGGGCGCGGCAGCGGCATCCGCCGCCACCTCCGTGACCACGATGCGGTGCCCTCAGCTCCGGCGTCGACGTAGCAGCGCACGAAGGAGGCAAGGCACGGCAGAGGAAGAGGACAGGCGCGGGCGCTGGGAGGAGGACACACGCGACGGTGGGGGATGGAGTGAGGGAAACGGTGGCGGTGCAGCCGGAAGCCGAGGGAGCAAGCAGCGTTGGGGGCATCCGGCGACTGGGGGAGGGAGCAGCGCTGGGGGCAGCCGCTTGCCAAGGGAGCGAGGGGCGCTGGGGGCAGCCGCCGGACATGCGTGCAGCCGCGGTAGCGTGTTAGGGTTTTGCGTGAAAAAAAGGAGGGGCGGGGGCGAGATGCGAGGCGAGGCGAGGCACTAATCGCGCGCGGGCGGCGACACACCCAGACGCGCCCGGGGGGAGCGCTCGACGTACCAATTTTTTTCGCCATTCCACACTTTTTAGGAGTAGAGAAAAAGCATGAAAATCTCTACTACTAAAAAAATGAAAAGGAGATAATATGTTGGTACGTAAGTCTGCCGCTTCGTGAGTCTGCCATCTGCACCTCCCCCGCCCGATCTCACCTCCCTCGATCTCACGGGCCCACCGCCTCGGCTTCTCCGATGCGCCCCCACACGTGAAAGCAGCCCGTGGCTCTCCCTCCTGTTTCTCTCCTCCTCCCCTCTTTTTATGTTCTCCCTCCCGAACCTGTTCCCGGCGGCGGCGGCACGACCCTCGCTAGCCAGTTCCGGTCGGCGGCCTACCGCCTCTCACTCTTTCCTCCGCGCGGGTCCGACGTGGGAGGTGCCGAATCGATCGCGGCGGAGGTGAATCGGAGCGGGCGCCGCGGGCCCACCCCAACAGCGGCGCGACCCTCGCCGGCGACACCCAGCCCACTATTCCACGCAAGCATCCCAGCAGCCGGCCCCGATCTGCCCCAAGGTGATTTCTTCTTCTTCTTTTATTTATTTTTCCAACATAAATTTGTTTGGTGCAACCGCCGCCTACGTCTCCACGGGGATACGCGCTAATTATTTTGGTGACAGGAAAGTACAAATCCTTGAGCTCAGCTATCGGAGGAGGCAGTGATTCATTATATTTGTTTGCAGATTCGGAAGATGGACCTGGAGGTGAGGAGCCTGGAGCCGAGCGTGAAAGCTAATTTGTTTGCAAAACCTGAGGAAGTATGAATCTGACCTCATTATTGTCAAGAGATGTTCTAGCTGTTCATCGATTTGATTATCTGCAACACTGGCGCTGCTGTTGGAATCTGTTAGATGCAAATAGAAGTAGCTAACTGTTGTTTGGTTTATGATTTGTTTTCTGTATGGATGCATCATGAAAAAAAATTATCAGGGTTTCAGGTGGAGGAGGACCTGATGGAGGTCACCCACAAGGTCTACTTGAACATCGAGATTGACAGCAAGCCCTCAGGTTTGTGATGCCTCCTCTCTCTTGTTCCACTGTCACATCAGCACCTGATGCCATATCTGGGTGAAGTAAAAGGAAGCTTTAGATGTCACATTGCATTACCATTTTGGTTCGATTACTGTTCCTAAAATGGCAGGCATTTTCTGCATTGTTCAGTGCATAGCTATTTTATTATCTTAGGAGAAACACTAATGTTTCCTCTTCCGACCTCTCGCATAGGTATGTTAAGAATACTATTATTACACAATCCACTTGTTTTTCAAATGATAAATCTCATGAAAGTTTGTCAGACTTAATAATACCTGCACCATGCAAAAAAAAACATTTTGGCATGTTGCATAAAATATTTTGTCTTACTTTCATGTAGTTCAACAAATCAAAATGAGGCAAGATTGGCAAGCCTCTCCACTACAAGGACCATATTATTATCCCCAGCTTCATGCCTCTCCACTTACTAATGGCATTGACAAGTCTACCATTTGAAGATCTGCAGCCAACTTCAGGAACATTATTCCGCTTATTCGAGGTGCTTCACTCATCTGTATGAAATTTTTACTTTGTAACTTGTGCTGCTTTTCCTTACTTGAACTCCTACTCCTATCCACATTATTCGATAGCTTTATTCTGTAGGGCATTTTTTGCTTTATTCATTATATAAAGGTGGACACTGGAGACCAGCGACTAAGTGAGGAAAATAACTACATCTTAGTTCTTCTAAAGAGTACATAGCACTAACTACATATTATTTCACTTTGAACAGGAACAGTATAGCAGCACATTACTGGTGTATTAACTATTAAGCATTTCTAGAACCATCAGTTACACTCTTGGGTCTTGGCATGACCTTTCTATACAGTATGGTCGCTGCAACATAGTGTTCCACTAACATTCATGCAACCTGCATCATAACAGTCATAGACTGAGACTCAGAAAAAACACAAATGTTAGAAATGACGATGAAAAGCATTTGACTATAGAGGGAGTAGTACAGTTACAATCCAGTTGATTTCAAATTTGTCATGTACACATAGATCCTGCTTTTATCAAAATGGTTAACTAGATTATTCCAAGGATGGTAGCATCATCAGTTCATCAATCATCATAGTCATGATTTAGAAAAGTATTTGAATTTACCACAACGAAGATAAATCCTATTTTTGCTTTATGCCATTACTAAATCGGATGGAATTACCCAAACCTAGATCCTTAATATTGATGCTTTTCTTTGAGTGCCATGTGGTTTCCTTTGTAGCATCCTCTCATTGATTTGTTGTTTTTTATTGTTGTTTTACAGATCTGCATGACTGTATTCAGTTAACACCATGTTGATGGGCTTGATTCAATGGTGAATACCCTTCCGTACATGGTGAAGTGCTATCCGGTAAGTTCAAGCATCATCTCTGGTTACTATTGGATGTGAATGTTCACCTGGTGGATAGCTAAGATGAGTATTGGCTATTCGGTACTTAACTCAAATATGAATTTTAGCTTTAATATGCATCTGAGCAGAAGTTGAGGTCACATCTTGGTTCGTATGGTGTTTCAGGAAATCTTGCCCACCAGCCTATGTATAAATATATGTTTGCATTCTCTAAAAGCTTACGATTGTTCTTACCACAGATTTTCAAGTGGATGGCTCATTCTGCAATACATGACTAGCTGGAAAAGTGATAAAAAATTGACATATGTACGGTGAGTAAATATACTTTGTTGAATGTTACTTTTTCATAATCTAAAAATATGCAAAAAGATCTATTACATGTCCTGTTTTGACTTTAAGAAAAAAATATTCAAATGTTTCAGGATAGTCTTGCTATGTGATGTAATTTCTTTGTCGATCTTGTGGCGCATGAAGCAAATGCTTGGAGAAAGCGCCTACCAAGCATTGTAAAACACTATCTTTGACACATCACAGGCAAAGATTTTGAATAGACATAGTGTGTCATTTTGGCTGTCTTTGTCATAGTCACTTAGGCAGATTACCAGATTAATAGATCAAACTGTACGCTCAACTTCAAATCGTTCTTCGGATGTGATATCTTCCATTGATTTTTTTGTATGATTTGAGTATTACTCTACAAATAATTGGATGCTCGTAGTAACGCACGGGCATGAACCTAGTTTGAAAGAAAAGGGAAGCTACCTTTGGGCCGAAATGATCCAGCGAACCAAAATGCTGCTGCAGCAGATTCAAAAGGTTGCTTTGCTTATGTGCAACCTGACAAGCAGGACGGCCCATGGCTTTATCAGTACTGGTATCGGCCCACATAGCCCACGGGTGGGTGGGCTTTGAGCCTTCGTTGACGGCTTTTTTTCAGTTGGGTGGGCTTTGAGCCTTCGTTGCCGGCGCCAGACTAACGCTGTGAGCCAGTGACGCAGATCGAAAACAGACCATCAGTTTATCCTTAAAAAGGTGCTCAGTAGATGTGTCGCAATGGCGTTTTGCATATGAAAATAACTATTTTTATTTAAGTATCCTGGTTGGGAACAGTTAGTGCATGAAACTATTCTTGCTTCATTTTTTCTGGCTGTTTTTCAAAGGTAAAATAGTCATTTTGGTCTCTAAACTTTGCAATAAGGGTCTGGTTGTCCCTCAACATTTTGTACATCAAAATTTAAATCGTATGACCATATGCAAGACTTTAAAAGTACGGGTACATATATTTTTTAGAAATTATATTTTACATTAGTTAAAAAAATATTGATGTGTGTATGTATGGAGGGACTATGAGACAATGTTTGACCTACATGAGCCAAGTGTAAAATGATGTTTCACATTAGTCCCATACTAAGATATAACACCACATTAGCATAAGAGATGAGTTTGTTCGAAAATAAAAGTTGAAGACTAAATTATCCTATCTGAAAATTGAGGGACGCTTATCCTTTTTTTTTTGTTTGAGCGAACACTTTCTAAAGTCCAGTAACCAAAAATAGTACTACTCTGTTCTTAAATATATGACACTATTAACTTTTTTTCGTTCGTTTGACTATTCGTTTTTTCTACAAATATATTTTCAAATCGATAAATTCACAAATTAAATCTAAAGTACATTCGAATATAGACATAATGATATATATTTTACTTTGAATAACTAAATTATTTGATAGATATTAATGAACAAAGTTGAAGTAAAAAGTCAACAGTCTGTATTTAATAACGAAGGGAGTACCTATTTTATCCCCCCACCCCAACCCCAAAGGCGTGGGGCTCCCGCTACCGACATCTGGCTGCGGTAGGTACAAAGGCAAAGCCAGATCTGTGCTGGTGCACGCTCGAGCCTGAGCAGGTTGGCCACGCGCACGGACCACCAACCACGAGGCAGGCCGGACGGGGACAGCCGTGTCCGGGTCGTCGGCGTTGAGCACCCGGGCCCGGCCGTGGGCGCTCCACCAACCACGAGGCGGACGGCCGGACGGGAAAGGGGAGTGGCGGAAGCAGGAACGAAAACGAAGGGGGTCTTTGCCGGCGAGCCACGCTCGGGCGCATCAATGATTGTGTTGGGCATGGGTTGCCAACGTAGTAGCGGTACACGTGTCGTGCAACAGCTGCAAAAATTTTTTGGGGGATAAAGGAGCAACATCTGCCTTTGGTTTGGTGTTGGACAGGACCGCCGCCGGTGACCCGAAAGCTTCGGTGCGAAAATATCTGCCCGGGTTCCGATCCATCGCCATTTTCGGTGGGTTGCGAGGGTAGAGGGTTCATGGAGAGTGACCGAATTGTGGCTGTTTTGTATTTCCCTCGAACAGCCAGTGTTGTTTCAATGCCAAAATAGCTTAATGTTTTCTTTCTTGTGCACGTATATTAATTCTTTTTTGTTTGGAAATTGTTTTGAAGATTTGGCCTATATAAAGTGTAAACATGCCCAAACATATATATTGTTCTATAACCGTGCGATTACCTTCACCGTCCGAATTATATAATTCATCACATAATTATAGTTCAACTAATACGCATGAGACGTGCCAACCGAAGTTGTAACTCTAAGAACTGCTCCAATAGTACCACATATGCTAATTCTTATGATCCGGTTGTCTTTTTATTCTATGGATGAGAGAGAAAGATGGAAAGAAATTAAAGAAAAGTTAGCTCTTTATGAAGAGATCATCTCATCGGTGTGTATGAGATAACTGAGCTTAGTACCTTCACACAGCCATAGAGAGTTTTAAAACAAACAAGTGAGCTTAATTAGTCAAACAAATGATTAATGAAAACCCACTACTCGAGCAGGTCGACCCAACTACCAACGATGATTGGTGAGCTCGGATCTATGGTTGGTGGTAGGCATTATAGTCTAGGCAACCTTACTATACTATACGTTGACACGGGCCACACAGCTGCAAGCAAGCACTTGCACTGCTACCTGCTAGCTCCATGGGTTTGGTGTGTGTGGACATGTATGTGGTGGTAGTTCTACGTTGCTGTCAAGGCGTTCCACCAGCATTGGGGGAAAAAAGAGGTAGGTTGCTGAAAATTAGCTGCCTCGGCACCACGAGATAGCGATGTGCTGATACGAGTGATCATTTTAATTTCGTCAATGGAGCTCAGCCAAAGTTGTTGGCTTTGAAAAATCTACAAGCAGCTGATTTTTGGTGGACTATCAGCCACGCGTCTCATGGCGAAAAGTAGATTTCGCTGGAGTTAAGCACACACAGAATACCTTCTTACCAATCCAGTCAATTTTGAGGTCTCTCCTGTGACGACCCACGAAAATGCATATACTCACAAAGCGTACTCCTACATACCCAAGCACATATATTCTATGTCTACGGATGTTTATAAGACATTAAGTTGAAAGATCTTAAAATTGATAAAGTCGCAGCAACTCCTCGTACGTTGCCAAGGCATGACATCATCTATCAACAAAAGATTAGCTAGTCAAAGAATACAAGCGCAATGCTCCCGCGGGTGACTGGTTACTGGAGACATGGCTCCTGCCCTGCATCCTCTTCCCATCAAGGTTTCTTTATTAAAAAAACAAGTAGACCTGAGCATTCCACGGGCCGGGTTCGGGCCGGGTCGGAAAAAATCTGGTTTTTTCGGGTCGAGAAAATCTTGCCCATGACCGTCTCATAGGACGCGTCGGGCCTCAGTTTTTGGGCCGGGCTCGGGCCGGGCCCGGGCTTGGGCGGGCCGCCCGCACATTTTATAGTGTAAAATAGCTAAAAACAACATTTCGGACCGGGTTCGGGTCAAGATTTTTTCCGCGGGCTTCAAGATCTCTGCCCACGCCCGTCCAGTAAAGTCCGTGAGCGGGTCTGGTTCGGGTAGGGCCCGGGCCGGGCCGAGCTAAAAATGCTCGTGTATAAAAACAAGTAACCCTTCTAACTTGAACGGGAAGTATGTTCCGCTATATGGAAAGCTTAAGTTGACGAGACTTCATCTCACATCATGCATTGAGGATCTAAATTATAAATTTTACTTTGAAATATCTATATAGTGATGGCAATATAGAAATACAAACCTACCTTAGTCCCACTAAAAAAACATGGCAATGCAACACCATTTGTGGTCTATAGAAGAGTAACTTGCACCCACGACAACACAAAAATCATGGGAGTGCCGGTGGCAGCAGAGCATGCCTATGACACCGAAATAACTACAATGATAGGGGTGGTAGTTTAGTTGCATAGAACCTTAGAAAAATGGTGGGACTATGTATGTGGTTTGTAATTGCATTTGTAAAAGTTTTTTTTAAAACGAATTGCATTTATAAAAGCTGTTTGAGTAACAATTTTGCATAAGAATACAAAAATGAATGACACATTTGCAAACACTCCAAGCAATAGATATTTAAAATAAAATTTAAAATATTTAGATCAGCAGTAATAGTATGAAAAATAAAAAGTCTCACTATGCAGATGTAGTAGCATTGAGTCCCAATCACAATATATCTCATTTTACCAATAAAATTGTAATGTCATGGGTACAAATAGAGTGATAGATAGGGTGTGTTTAGAGCCCAAACGTTTGGGCAAAGTTTGACAATTCTGACCAAAATTGGTACAAAATACACTGTAGCGTCAGATGAATAGTGAGAGGTGATGTGATTGGATGTGATAGATAATGGGATGTTTTTTGGAAAAATTTAGGCTTCTAAACACACCCATATATTGAAAGCATGAAAATGAAAATATTAATGGCATGGATCGATTTTTTGTTTTAGCACTGGCAAGGATCGAATTAATCCTATTCAATTGCACTAGCATGAAGATGCAGCCCCGCTGGCCACTGACACAATGGTCCAACACAACAATAAAGAAAAATGTGACCAACCCCCTCCAAAACCCCTCACCCACCCCCACCAATCCCCCACTCAGATCCGATGGCCGCTGATCGCCGCGTCCGGAAACCAACGGCCCCGCGCCTTCGTCTCTCTCCATAAAACCATCGCCACCCGGCCACCCCCTTCCTCCCCATTCCGCCAGCCGTCTCCTCCCCCTCCTCCCATCACCTCTCAGATCCAATCCGCGAGCTCTCTCTCCACCAGCCCGCTGCCATGGCGCTCTCCGTGGAGAAGACCTCGTCGGGGCGGGAGTACAAGGTCAAGGACCTGTCCCAGGCGGACTTCGGCCGCCTCGAGATCGAGCTGGCTGAGGTCGAGATGCCCGGGCTCATGGCCTGCCGCACCGAGTTTGGCCCGTCCCAGCCCTTCGCCGGCGCCAGGATCTCGGGCTCGCTCCACATGACCATCCAGACCGCCGTCCTCATCGAGACCCTCACCGCGCTCGGCGCCGAGGTCCGCTGGTGCTCCTGCAACATCTTCTCCACGCAGGACCACGCCGCCGCCGCCATCGCGCGTGACTCCGCCGCGGTCTTCGCCTGGAAGGGTGAGACCCTCGAGGAGTACTGGTGGTGCACCGAGCGCTGCCTCGACTGGGGTGAGGGCGGCGGCCCCGACCTCATCGTCGACGACGGTGGTGACGCTACCCTCCTCATCCACGAGGGCGTCAAGGCCGAGGAGGAGTATGAGAAGACCGGCAAGATCCCCGACCCGGAGTCCACCGACAACGCCGAGTTCAAGATCGTGCTCACCATCATCCGCGACGGGCTCAAGTCTGACCCCAAGAAGTACCGCAAGATGAAGGACAGGCTCGTCGGTGTCTCAGAGGAGACCACCACTGGAGTCAAGAGGCTCTACCAGATGCAGGAGACCGGCACCCTCCTCTTCCCCGCCATCAACGTCAACGACTCCGTTACCAAGAGCAAGGTGAGTGCCTTCCTTTGCTTGTCCTTGCGTAGATCTAGATCCTATTTTTAACTTTGGATAAATGATGATTGATGAATGCATAAACTCTGTACTCTGCACAGTACTAGAAGTGGTTGTTACTTGTTAGCATGTTAATAACTGGCATTATATTTGATATGGATTTGTGATTTAGATCTCTGGGCAGATCTGTGCCGCCCAGTTTCTCTGATGTTTGTGGTTCAGTCACCGAGTGGCTCTTAAATTACAGGAATGATGGTCAATGTTGACTTACTAATATTAGTTTTATCTGATAACTTGCTAATAGCATGCGCATGTTTGGTGGATGTGACGACACTATCACATCACACCACATATCGTGTACCCTGTTTGCTTAGTCTGCAAGTAGAAGCGTCATTATTTTATATTAGTATACATGTTTAGTTTAATGTATTGTTTTGTATACCTGGTCTTAAGAGTGTCTGTGCAGTGTGTTTCCTAGAATGAACTCTTTCTGAGATGTCTCTATACCATGTCTCTATACCATACTGTATCTGTAATAAGTCTTAGCAACTGCAAATATGCTTCTAAACAGTCTGGCATGCTACTAGCTAGTAGTACTGAACTGCAACTGACAAGTTTGAGGGTACTGATGTGTTCTTACCTCTGAGCAGTTTGACAACCTGTACGGTTGCCGCCACTCCCTCCCTGATGGTTTGATGAGGGCCACTGATGTTATGATCGCTGGCAAGGTTGCTGTTGTCTGCGGTTATGGTGATGTTGGCAAGGGTTGTGCTGCTGCCCTCAAGCAGGCTGGTGCCCGTGTCATCGTGACTGAGATCGACCCCATCTGCGCCCTTCAGGCCCTGATGGAGGGTCTTCAGGTCCTTACCTTGGAGGATGTCGTCTCTGAAGCTGACATCTTTGTGACCACCACTGGCAACAAGGATATCATCATGGTTGACCACATGAGGAAGATGAAGAACAATGCAATCGTCTGCAACATTGGTCACTTCGACAATGAGATTGACATGCACGGTCTTGAGACCTACCCTGGTGTCAAGCGCATCACCATCAAGCCCCAGACCGACCGCTGGGTGTTCCCTGAGACCAAGACTGGCATCATTGTCCTTGCTGAGGGTCGTCTGATGAACCTTGGGTGCGCTACTGGCCACCCCAGCTTTGTCATGTCCTGCTCATTCACTAACCAGGTAAATTTGTCAGGCAATACGCTTCTTGTCTTTGCCCATGTTAGCTGATACATCAGCAATTCAAATCATACAGGTCATTGGCAAGTCTTTGTTTACCCATCATACTAAGTCTTGGTGCTTAATACAGGTCATTGCTCAGCTTGAGCTGTGGAAGGAGAAGAGCTCTGGCAAGTATGAGAAGAAGGTGTACGTGCTCCCCAAGCACCTTGATGAGAAGGTTGCTGCTCTCCACTTGGGCAAGCTTGGTGCCAGGCTTACCAAGCTCACCAAGTCTCAGGCTGACTACATCAGCGTCCCGGTTGAGGGCCCCTACAAGCCTGCTCACTACCGGTACTAGGCTGCCCTGCCCAGCATGACGAGAAGCTCGCTTGGCTGGCCGGTTGTGTTGTGTGCCCGTATGAAGTTCGCTACACCGGCTGTTCAGTTAACTTTTCCATGGATATCAAATGCACCATTGGGGTAGCAGGGTCATCGCTTGAGCCTGGTGAGTGGGGAGAGGAGGGAAGAGCTGTTTGCTTTTGCAGAAGAATAATGGCGAATTGGTCATGGGGTGTCAGGCTGTGTGTGTTGCCAGAAACTATAATCGTTTCTGATTATCATTTGCAAGCGATTTATTCAAGTTATCTGTCTTTCATGAATAACTTTCTTCAAGAGCATATAGTCAGATCGTGAGTTTTGCTTACATCTGGTTCGTTGAGTTCTCCAGCAAGCTTGCTGTGCCTCCCATGCCTCCTCGGTTCATTGTCTCCTATCGTGTCGATGTGTGCTGTTTAGGAAATACATTAATTCATGCCTGTTTTGCGAATTCTCGTAGAATGCGGATGGATCAGCTGAACTTTGCTGGAGTTTTCGTTTGGTGTATACGCCCCAGATTTTTTATAAAAAAATTATGCTAGTTTTTTTAAATACTTGGTATATGCCACAGTTTGTTCAGTGTCAGTCATGTGCAACAGCTGCCTGCTGGGGATGGTATTTCCGTTGCCAATGCGTGCGAGTTCCTTGAAGTAGCCCTGATCTGCCTCAGCTTGATAGTACTTCACAGGCCGTGGTCAACTTGTATGAGCAGCCGATCAATGGACTCTGACGAGCAGAGCATGCCAGAGTCTGGGTGGGTGCTTGCTGGTTAATACTTAGTGTCATTTAGGTTGACCCAACAGTATCGACGGGAGCAACGGACACATTTGTTGTTAGGCCATTAATCTAGTTACTGGTAATCGAGATTTGAATTCTGTAGTTACTGGTAGTCTGGTAGCACCAGGAGTGGAGGCAAACAGTAAAGCCAAAGATTTCGCTGCAAATCTCGTAGGATTCTCAACGGTAGAAGTGTAGAACAGCACTGGGGAGCAGACGTGTGGAAAACTGACTGAAAAAACTGAGGTATCCAAAGGACAAAACTGACATGTGCAAAAATTGACAGTGACACCAAACAAGCGCAGTACAATTTTACATTGGTCAATTCAACCATGCTGGATGATTGGTATCATTCGCAGGATCCACATCGAAGCTTGGAACTGACTACAAACCCTTTCATGTTCTTTAGTCTTCGACTCTCTGTTAACGTGGTCTGTATATTGTACAAACTTGTGGTGCACAATACAACATGATACACAAAATGCAAACTACATCTACAACCTCCAGGACGACAAGCCGTTTGTATCCAGGAGCACCAGAAAGAAAATTGCAGTTGAGGGACAAGTTAACTCGTCACAAGTAGTTTTAGCTTTCTGTCGTGCTTTATCATTGAACCTACACTCTCTACAACCAACACAGTCTGCAAAAATTGATAAACAGCAATTTAGGATCTAGATATAGAAAATAAACAGATATATGGGCATATGGCTTTGTTAATTCTGAGAAAACTGGAAAACTGCTATCTTACAACCGATCGGCACTCAACACTAGAATTCCAAAGATTGCTGGAAACCATAGGTCACCATACAAGAAATAGAAACCAAAGCACAAGCATCTAATTAACACACAAGCATGTCAAATCACTTCTATATAAATGTGCATATTCGAGGGTAAAGGCATAACACATTAGATTTAAAAGATACTCAAATTTAAAAATTAGTTTTCAAGGCACACCAATTTTTGGGCTAAAAACCAACATGACCGCTAGGTTCAGGTTTCAATCCCCACGATAGTTTCTAAAAATCATCCGCAGAAGGCCAGATATGTATGTTATGGGGATGTTGTGCTACATTCTACATTCTAGCCTAACAACGGTGGAATGGCCTGCATGGTCACAAAGGAAGAAATCTATAGATGACCATTAGTTACCTGAAGGCAAGTATATGCCAAACCGGTGGCAAAGTAGAAATTTGCATTGCCAGTGCCCTGAAAGTTACATCATATTAGTGATGGTATGCTAAGCACAACTTTGCACTACCAGTGCCTTAAAGAATTGTCATGCTAAGCAAGAGATAGAGACAAACCCTCCAAATCCACAGATTGTGCATGACAGGGCTAAGGAGAGATACTCCAATATATCCGAAAAATAAGAAGAAGGTGAACTGCATCTCTGCAACATGTGAGGGTAAAGCATTAACTCTACAGTAATCATGAAGAAGACCAGTAATGAAATTTAAGCTACCTGCTAATTCGTTGGCAAATAAGCCCAGAAGACCTAGATACAGAGCTGAATCTCCAGCCTTTACAAATCACAAGAAGATACATATTAATGGATTTAAGAACCAGAGTGCAAAATATAAAAAGGACCCCAAGGCACTAAATTTATTACAAATATCATACAAAATAACAAAAACTATACTCACCGAGGGATATGATTTCAACATAGCGATAATTGCTGTGTAAACAAACGCAAGAAAGCATGGACGGTGCTTCAAACGGATGGCCAACGGCAAGACCATGAACATGATGTTCATATTGAAGACAATAAGAAAGAAACTTCTGAAGAAGTCAAAGACTTCAGCAAAAAAGTACCTGCATTAATTCCCAAATGCATGAGATGCATGGAGATATACTTTACTGCTAATCACACATCATCTTGTTATCAACACTCACCATAAAACACCAATATTAGGCGATAGGTCCTTCACAGTAAGAATAAAACCACAGGTCCTGCAGAACCACAGCAAAGTAGGTCATTTAGTGACAAATGAAAACCTATCAATAGGAAACAAAAAGAAACTATTTACGAGATGAAGATCATAATCAAAGTTAACATAATATCTTGATAACTCCTAACAGGGCAAAGTAAAATTACTAGGATGCATCAGTATGCTAATATCTGAAATAGAACCACAAAGCAGAAATCCCGATCACTCCATTCTTAGACAAACTCAATGCTTTCAGATGAATTATATGACTACTGAAGAAACACATATCACTGAAGAAACAGAAGAACTAAGCATATTACTTTTCAAACATCTTGTTAAGGCCACCAACTTTCTTCAGAATTATGCTACTCAAAAACAACACATAGCAAGACCAGACGAATAGCCAAAATATGAAGTGAAGTACTGCAATCCATGAGAACCGTTGAACTTTCTGGCTAGTTTGTTTATCATATTCTGACATGTCACTTTTACTGGCACTTGAGCTTTTTAGAAGAAATACTTTTGTTGGAGGAGAATCTGGACCATACCCCAACAAAAGAATGACCTGCCATGGAGATAAGAAGCCAACAATGCAGTTTAATGGCAGATATGATAAAAGTAATTCAACTGAAAAGAAAAAGAATAAATGGAAATATGGAAACTGTGGTTGTGCCACGAACCGGTACAATTAGAATTGCAGGATAAAGAGAGAGGTGTGTGGCCATAACATATCCAAAGGCAGCAAGAGGAGCCAGACCTACAAAGTTTGAAATATGTTTCAGTATCAAACATTGGAATTTTCAGATTAATACAACAGTACTATACTAACTTTCATGCAAATTATGCTAATTGACACCAAAATAAAAGACCTTGTTTAAGTACAATGTTAAAATTTCTAATTGGAAATCAGAACAAAATGAACGGTCAAAATTTGGGTGTTTCCATATTACAAAAATGAAGGGAAACACAAAATTGAGTTGCTCTTACGTGAACAGGCTCCATAGATCATTATCACGACCATTAAATTCTCTATTGGTGATGTACATGAACCCACGCAAGTGACTATTGCCCATGGGTTCCACAAATATATGAGAGAAGCGATGTCTCCTGTACTTACATTAGCTGCAAGAAAAGTATAAATAAGAACAATAAGTAGCAGTATAGCAGATAGTAAGATTACAAGCTGAAAGCATTATGTAGCGAACATGACCTCATATGTCATTTGTTCAAAGTTTGATTTTGGTGATTAATGACAACATGATCAATGGGACTAACCATATTGTTTAGCATGTCTTTGTAGACACTTCTAGGTCCCAAGGATGCAAAAATACGACATGCCAAAATGAGAAGATAATATATTTTTCAAGGGTCAAAATCGTGGAAGAAGAAGAAAAGAAATGCTACCGTCGGATGAACCGACGACACCTTGGAAACAAGCGTCGGTGCAATGGCCGGATGAAGTGGTACACTGCGTGAAGACTCGAATCAACATGATGACCACCGGATGAACCGACGGTGGATATTCTAGTTGCACCGGATGATTGCCAGTGGAGAAGCAGCTGAGTTAGTAGCACCGGATGAACCGACGGTGTAGCAGCGGTTCATCCGGTGGCCGTGTGTTTGCTAACAGAGACGTTCTGGAGTAAAACTCTTAAGCACCGGATGAACCGATGGTCACGAGGATATAAGCAACGGTTCATCCGACGGCACCAAAAAAGCTAACAGTAAGGTTTTGGGAAGAAATACTTCAGCACTGGATGAACCGACGGTAGGAGAAGAAAGCCGTCGGTGCAAGCGTCGGAGAAATTGTGTCAGAGGATCTCAACAGATACGTGACGTGGAAGGGCATCGGATGAACCGCTGCCCTGGAATTCTATAGCATCGGTTCATACGGTGGTATGTTTTCCTGCAGCTTTTAGCCAACAGCTAGTTTGATACCTTGGGCTATTTATACCCCCTCCACTCGCTCATTTGGAGTTGCTGGAGTGTGTGGAAGTGCAGAGGAGTTCAAGACTCATAGAAGATCATATCCAAGCCATCCAAGTGCTAAATTGCTCATCCATAGACTTGCACATGCTTTGTGTGTGTGCTTAGTGCTAGGCTTAGCTTAGGACTGAGTGAGTCCAAGGTGTGCCTACCTTGTGAGGTGATTCTCGAGTGGATCAAGTTGTACGAGGTGCGCCGGAAGCCTTGGAGCCAAGGTGGCTCTCCGGCAAACGTCTTCGACCCTCCGGCTTGGTGTGGAGCGGCGAGGACACTTTGTGCGGGGGAGTGGAGACTCCCTTCCCTTGGTGGAGAAGCTCCTTAGTGGAGGCGGCATCAAGGTGACCAAGGGAGCTTGGCGAGTGCCTTCGTGACGAGCCTTTGTCGCAAGTCAAGTGGTGCTCTTGGGAGAGACTTGGTGACTGGGAAGCAATACTCTTGTGTAGAGTGCTTCAACAACGTGGACTAGGGGTGGCTTAGTGCCTACCGATACCACGGAATAAATCGCGTGCCAAGAGTTTGATTCCTCTCATCCCCCTTTACGTTTCCGCATTACATTCTTGCAATCCTTATTTGCCTTTACTTTCCTAGAGTAGTATCTTGCTAGGATTGGCTATAGGTTGCAAAACTTGTTTTGGGATGGGAGTTTCACACTAGAACAACCTTAGTTGCACATCTAGATAGCATGTTCTAGTTTACGTTTGATGCAAATAGTGATAAGCCATAGGTTAAGTTTTTAAGTTGCCTAATTCACCCCCTCCCCCTCTTAGGCTACGAGCATCTGATTCCTTACACATTAGACTATTAAGTATTAGAAGCATGATTCTACTTTCACTATTGATGCCCATTTCTAGCTTACCAACAGTAATTAGCAGTCCAGCAAGCAAAGGCCTATTCCCCTATAATTCAATGAGACAAATCCATGACTTCTATATTTTTCCCGCACAAAAAAGGAGTAAGACGAATATCCTGTTCCTGTCTTTCAGAAAGCATTAAAATTTGGAAACCACTGCCTTTTGGGGGAAAATGGTTAAAATTTTTTTTGACCTTTTCAGTTTGTAAATTGCAAGTATCAAAATCATATTGATATTGTAAGGAACATTGAGTGGTAAACAAAAACAACAGTGGTGCAACCGTGCAACCAGAGGACAGTATTTGATGAAGCATATTCCAAGAGGAGAGGCAGAATTAAGGAAAACAACATAACCTTAACTGATATGACACACCTGAATTATTTAATGCTTTTGTGAGGTCAAGTGACTTCAAGCTTCTGTTCCGCGACATTTGGAGTCTACGTCCAGTAGCTCGGATAAGCATGGCAGCTAGAAAATCTACAGCCACAAAAATCAAACTGTGTCCTGGATTGATGAGTGATATAAATTACACGATTGCTAAACTAGAAAAATCCAGGGAAGCTAAATGAGTTCTGAAACATCTTTGAGAACAGTGCCTACAAGAAAAGAACTATTGAAAAATGTGAATCTTTGACAAACATACATTACTTATTTACCTGCAATAAACATGAGCATGCTTGCCACCAGACCTGTAGTGCCAAAGAACACAAGGATGTTAACATTTCAAGTGTCACTTGATAAGTCAACAAAGTGCTGCGAAGGTATAGCAAGTGTAATGTGTTGGGTTAAATAACAAGGTGACAATCACCTGTTACTAGTTAATGGCCCAAGAACAGACAGCAGCAAAGGGGAACCATGATACATAGATCCTGAAAGAAAAATAAACCCACATGATAATTATCCTTCCAGTTCACACTAAAACAACAAACACTAAAAAGAAACCAGTTGAAAAATAATGATATCAAGCACGTTTGGTACTGAGCAAGCATAATGTTTTGAAAAATCTAAGCAAGCATAGTGAGTATCACTCTGCTATTTCATTTTCTCTGTAACAGATGCTATGCACATCATCATTTATTATCAAATACACAATGTGGTAATTCATTCACAACAGACAAGAAACACAATTCATAATCTAATTCTTAATTCATTAAGTAGCGTGTATCCAGTAACACCATTCATCACACATACCGGAGTAGGGCGACATGGACGCTTGCTTCAGCCAGTAGCCTTCCGCCACTGCAATACACAGAGGAGGTATACAAGAAGTCCAATTACGGCGATGTCAGACAGCGGACGCGGGAAGGCTAGGAGGAGGTTAGGGAGTGAGGAGGCGCTTACGGCGGCGCAGGGAAGTGAGCGGGGTAGAGACCTCCGGGCGGGAGGCGAGATGAAGGTCTCCGCCGAAAAGGACCAGGACGAGGCGGAACCCAACGGCCGGCGCGACCATCGGCCAGTAGAACCGGGTCGCCATCTCCGCCGCCGGCGCCGCAACTCCGATCTGAGAGCGAGGAGCCGGAGACCGGAGCAGTTTGGGGGCAGTGGGCCTGTTTTGCTTACACTTTGGGCTGATCAAGAATTTCCTAGACCGGGCCCGGACAAAATCAGCCCATTTCATAATCACTTTAGGCCTGCCCATAGTTTAAGGCCCTAGTTTCCGGTCTTTCATTCATGGTTTTTAACTAACGTGTATAGCTTGAACAAATTCTTCGAACATTTTGTTTCAACAAAATTCTTCGAACGTTCTACACTCTGAAACCGTCTGCAGAGCCGGCCACCAACACCATCGCCATCAAATACTCTCAAAACCTCACGGCCAGAAGCCATACCAACCGGAGGTCCGGAGCTAACTAGCTAGCAAAGCAAAACCATCTAGGCCACACCATGAAGCTGCTCTCCTCCGTGCTGTTCCTCTTGCTCGCCGTGCCTACGTGCAGGTCATCCACGCTGGAAGACGCGTGCAGGTCCTTCGCCGCCGGGCACCCATCCATCGGCTACGACTACTGCATCAAAGCCTTCCAGGCCGACAAGGCGAGCGCCACCGCGGCCGACGCGCGCGCTCTCGCCGCCATGGCGGCGAGGATCGCCGGCGCGAAGGCCAACGCCACGGCCGCGCGCGTCGCGGCGCTGTGCGCCACGGAGAGGGACGCGAGGAGGCGGGACCGGCTCGGCGTGTGCGCGGAGGTGTACTCGGACGCCGTGGACCAGCTCGCCCAGGCGGCGGAGGACCTCGCCCGCGGCGAGGGTAGCGCCGGCGCCGGCGCCGGCGACGCCGTCATCACGCAGCTCAGCGCGGCGGTGGACGCGCCCGCGACGTGCGAGGACGCGTTCGGCGAGGCCGACGACACGTCGCCGCTGGCCGCGGAGGACGCCGAGTTCCAGAAGCTGGCGTCCATCGCCCTCGCCGTCGCGGCGTCGCTGACGCCGCCGCCACCATCGACGCCGGTCGAGGACAATGATTAACGATGTACTACTAGAAGATGTTTTTGAGTTCTTGTCCGGTTTGCCTTGTTCTATTTTGTTTCTTTCTCGCGAACGTGTTAAGAGTGTGTCTGAGCATGGTTTCCCTTGTTTCTATATGGAAGTTTGGTTTTGCGTAGTGCGTTGCATGCAATTCAAGCGATATGGGGGTGGTGTACGTAGTGGGCGAGAGTGGCATGTGGAATCTGTGTCGTGTGCCTTTTTTTCTGGTCTTTGAACGTGGATTGTTAGCTGTGCGGGACACTCGAGCCTTGAGTGCAAGCAACGCGTGCTGCCGCCGGCTGCACGCTGCAGTGCACTTTTGCCATTGGTCCTGTTTTCTTTAGCTTATGGCATGTGCATGGGCGGCAGCGGTGATCATGTCCGGATGGGCAAAACTGTTGTTGGTAGTGGACAACAGCAGGCCGATCAGATACCAAAATTGTTTGGATCGGGTACGGTAGTAGTAGTTCGTAAAAAAATCAATCACAAATTTCAAACCAGAGAATTTTATAGAGTCATGCTCTATTCATCTATGGTACTGTCTATATTAATGTTCTAAAATACCCCGCTATATAAAATCAAGTACGCCAAAACAATTTTTCTTTTCTCTCTTTTTTTTTTTGAGATGAAGATTTCTTGGTACTTGAGGGCCATATAAAATCAAGGCGTAACGCAGTAGACAAAAGGCCCAATATGGGAACTCTGATAGCGTGCGTACCGAATTTTTTCTTTTTTTACATTTCTTTTTTCTCTATTTTGCAAAAATAAATGATCCGCTAAAATTTTTACAAAACTATACATCTACCGCCGTGGGTACGGCGGTAGGACCCTACCGCCCACGGCGGTTGCTACAGTACCGCGCGCGGGTGCACTGTACCGCCTGGGTACAATCTGTTTTAAAAAATTATAACTTTTTTGTTTGAACTCGGATGGAGGTAAATTTTATATGAAAATTGTAGCTTTCGACGAGATCTACAACTTTGTAGTTCAAAGTTTTTTGATTTGAAGTCATCTTCATACTCAAATAATCGGTATACTATTCAGATCTCAGCTTTCATATCGAGGTCTCAGTTTTCAGTTTATTTTCAAAAAATTGTAACTTTTTTGCATGAACTCGGATGGAGGTAAACTTTATATGAAAATTGTAGCTTTCGACGAGATCTACAATTTTCTAGTTCAAAGTTTTTTTATTTAAAGTCATCTTCATACTCAAATAATCGATATACTATCCAGCTCTCAGTCTTCAGAACTGGATAGTATATCGATTATTTGAGTCCGAAGATGGTTTCAAATGAAAAAACTTTGAACTACAAAGTTGTAGATCTCGTCGAAAGCTACAATTTTCATATAAAGTTTACCTCCATCCGAGTTCAAACAAAAAAGTTACAATTTTTTGAAAACAGACTGTACCCCTACCGTCGTGTACAGTACACCTGTCGTGGTACTGTAGTAACCGCCGTGCGGTATGGCGGTAGGACCCGGCGGTAGATGTATAGTTTTACAAAAATTTTGACGGACCATTTATTTTTGCAAAATTGAGGAAAAAAAATGTAAAAAAAATAAAATTCGTGCGTACCTGGGGCTGGCTGGCTGGTGGAGTTGTGCGTAAAGGATTTGTGGTAGGTCGGTTGTTTTGTTTAGCCCCACATCGCCCGGGTTAGTAGTCACGCGCCCTCGACGCGAACATAAAACGAGGCTGCGGGCTAACGTTTGAACTCGTCTTTGCGCTTGGGGCAATGACGCAGCTAGTGAGGTTATACCGAGGCGCGTCAATTGCTGGTTGAAAACTATTTCCAAACCCCCTCCGCGGCCCTACCAGGCTGTGTGAGAATTTCAGGAAGGGCTCCCTCTAACCAGGGGAAAGCCCTACAATTCTAATTGAAAATTTATTGTTTTGTGCCTAGCAACTAGCAATTTATTGACAAAAAGCTCCAAATTCTCTGAAGCAAACAGAATTTTTTTTATATTTAATTTTTTTTGATTTTACGAAAATAAATAGTCGGATTCAACATTGGAAGAAATAGCCACGAACTGCCGTTTGAAATAGCGGTTGGTCTCCTGCCGCCGTTTGAAACGGCGGTTGGGCCATCCGCCACGTGGCCCGGTGGCCAGGGACCTACCACCAGGGCCGACGGCGGCAGGAGGCCAACCGCCATTTGAAACGGCGGTTGACCGACCGTTGGCCACCTACCGCCGTATCAACTGGCGGTAGGTGCTACCGCCGTTCCAACGGGCGGCTGGGCCGCGCCTATATAAGGGCCGACGCCCCTGCCGCCAGCGGCTGCGCCTCCCCCCTCTCCTCTCCTCTTCTCTTCCTCGTGGCCTTCTTCGGTGTCCATTTTTCAATACTTTCCTCGTATATTTAGTCAATTTGGTAGAAATAGTTTAGAAAAATCTAGAAATAGTTTAGACAATATAGAAATAGTTTAGAAAATCTAGAAATTGTAGAAATGCTTTGGAAATTCCTAGAAATACTTTAGAAATTGTAGAAATCGAAGAAAATTCCTAGAAATACTATAGAAATTGTAGAAATGCTTTGGAAATTCCTAGAAATACTTTAGAAATTGTAGAAATCGAAAAAAATTCCTAGAAATACTATAGAAATTATAGAAATGCTTTGGAAATTCCTAGAAATACTATAGAAATTGTACAAATGCTTTGGAAATTCCTAGAAATACTATAGAAATTGTAGAAATGCTTTGGAAATTGTAGAAATGCTTTGGAAATTCCTAGAAATACTATAGAAATTGTACAAATGCTTTGGAAATTCCTCGAAATACTATAGAAATTGTACAAATGCTTTGGAAATTCGTAGAAATACTATAGAAATTGTAGAAATCGAAGAAAATTCATAGAAATACTATAGAAATTGTAGAAATGCTTTGAAAATTGTAGAAATGCTTTGGAAATTCCTAGAAATACTATAGAAATTGTACAAATGCTTTGAAAATTCCTAGAAATACTATAGAAATTGTAGAAATGCTTTGGAAATTCCTAAAAATACTTTAGAAATTGTAGAAATCGAAGAAAATTCCTAGAAATACTATAGAAATTGTAGAAATGCTTTGGAAATTCCTAGAAATGCTTTGGAAATTGTAGAAATGCTTTGGAAATTCCTAGAAGTACTATAGAAATTGTACAAATGCTTTGGAAATTCCTAGAAATACTTTAGAAATTGTATTAAATGCTTTGGAAATTCTTAGAAATTATGTGTGACTTTATATTTCATTTTTTTGCAGCTATGGCTCAGCAGCAGGCGGCGGGTCCGCAGCCCCTTGTTGGTGCTGTTCGTCCTCCTCGGGAGCCCCTGCCGTACGTGCTGCCCGAGCTCTTCGACGAGCGGACAGACAGGGCGCACCGGTCCTATCACTCCGCGATCTGCGGGGTAGAACTAGGGACCGTGCGTTCTAGAGGCCCCGGGCACTACATGCCGCTTCACCCCGGCTGGTGTCCGAAGTATGTAATACGACACCTTCGTATCTTTGTATTTCCTCATTTCAATTCTTAATTAATATTTATTTTCGTTTTGTGGTGCAGGCTACACGCAGCAGGACTTCTTCCCCTAACGCGCTTGGTTGAGGGCGACCTCATGCGGGCCGCTTTGCGACCGGCGGAGCGCAGGTCGCGCTTTGGCTTCGACTACCAGCTGTTCTGCGCGCTCCTGGACCGGTGGCGTCCCGAGACGCACAGCTTCCACTTCCCCTGGGGGGAGATGGCGGTGACTTTGGAGGACGTGGCCCTCCTCTTCGGGCTACCGTGCTCAGGGGAGCCCATGGGGGCTGCTGACCCCCTCGAGCCGTGGCGCAACGTCCTCCTCGCGAGGTTCGCCGGAGTGGTGCGCCGTCCCGGCGCGCCAGAGGTGCCTGACTTCACCAACTCCCACGGCCCCACGTGCGCTTGGTCGCGCAAGTTCAGCGTACGTTCCTCTACCTATCGTTTTTTCATAGTATCGGTTTGCAGCCTCTCACTGAATTTTGAATTTTTTCAGGCCTCGTTCATGAGAGACGACGCCGATGAGCAGACGAGCAACATGCACTTGGAGGCGTACCTGTTGTGGCTCTTTGGCTACGTGATGTTCTGTGGGTCCCAGGGGGACGCGGTGTCGAGGTTCCTGATCCCCACGCGAGGAGGATCGCCGACGCCACCGTGGAGGAGATGCCCCAGATCAACTGGGGTGCTGCGGTTTTAGCCGCGACTTACAGGGGCCTGTGCACCGGGTGCACCAAGACGGGCACCCAGTCGATCCTCCTCGGATGCCCGCTTCTGCTGCACCGCGCGCTGGAGGAGGGGCACGACCCAGCAGACAGGCCGACCATGGGGTCGATGTGGTGCCAGCGCCAGGTTCGTACTTCGAGCTAACTTCGTTCGTTAGCTATCTGAAAGTAATGCAATTCGTCGAGCTAACTCATTCTCTTGTTTGCAGCTCTCTTGGACGGAGCAGACCAGGAGGTCGTACCTCGACTTCGTCGGCCAAATCGACAACCTCACCGACCGCGAGGTTATCTGGCACCCGTACACCGACGCTTTGGTCGCCGCACGTGCGCCGCAAGGTCTCTCGTCCCTGTGCTTTCGGGACCGTGACTTTTGGCTGACGAAGACGTCGCTCGTCCACGACATGTACGTCGAGGAGTACCACGTCGAGCGCGTGCTGAGGCAGTTCGGCCTCTACCAGACTTCGTCTGTGCCCGTCGCACACACCGTCGACCCTTCCGTGCACCTGTAAGTTCATTGTAAACTTAAATAGTTTCTTTGGACGAGTGAAGAAAGTTAGTTTGCTGACCAATTTGTTGTTTCTTGTTGCAGGTGGACGAGGAAGGGGTCTAGGACTTCGGCCCCTTTTTTGGGGAAGCTGCAGCACTACCTGGACGCGTGGGCGACCGCCGCGCAGAACGTCATCGTCGAGCCGCGCTTACACGACGACGACGCTTGGAGAGCGTACCTGCAGTGGTACACGGCGCGGACCCGGACGCGCGTGACCTACGTCCCCCCGAATCCTCGCCTCGACCTCGTGCCAGCGTTGACGTACCCCTACCGACGGGATCAGTCCCACAGCATCTTAGTAAGTTCTTTTGCATTAATTCAAATTAAGTCACATTCGTCGAAGTTTCATTGTACTAACAATCCGTTCGATCTTGACAGTACGACATAGCTCGGGAGATGTATCACCTGGCCCAGCACGTGGGCTCGACGATGGACCAGTTGTCGTTGGACCGGATACGGACAGAGCTGCAGAAGATGGTGGGCCTGAGCCAGTGGATCATGCAGCGCGGTGAACTTCCGCGGCGACGAGGGTTAACTCCTTCCCCGCCACCCCTCCTCCTCCAGCAGCTGTGCCTCCACCTCAGCTTCGTACCAGGCACCGACACGTCCACCGCTCGCGTTCACTGCGTCCGCTCCGTACCTGGCGCAGCCGAGTGCTTTCTACGCCACAGGTACATGACGGGATCGTACACGTTTTTTGTTGCTAGTTATATTATCTAGAGAGACCACGACATATTTTATTGATCCATGACGATTTAATATTTTTATAGAGAGACCGCCGATACTTACGGGACCGGGGCCTTCGTCATGGGCAGCAGCAGCTTCACCGGTTCAGCAGCAGCCAGTGTTTGAGCCACCCGTTCAGCAGCACCAGCCAGTGTTTGAGGCACCTGTTCAGCAGCAGCCACTGTTTCAGACACCTGCTTCGGATGACTACTACATTGGCGAGACACCACCGCTGGAGTTTCCGTTGGCCGACTTGTTGGGCGGCAGCGCCGACGAGATCGGTGGTACACAGCTGTCAGGAGCCCCGCCCGTGACCCAACCGACGCAGCAGGAGCAGCAGACGCAGGAGCAGCAGCGCGCGATGATGGAGGACTTCCACGACTCGGCACGGCGTGCAGGCGAGGTGTTGGCAGCGGCAGCGTCGGTGGAGGCGGAGGCGCGGGCGACCGGACCGGGGGCGACCTCGTCGGGCTCGGCGACTCCACAGGCACCGACCCGAGGGGGGGCCGGCACGTCGGGCTCGGCGACTCCACAGGCACCGACCGGAGGGGGGACCGTTCCGTCGGGCTCGGCAACTCCACAGGCAGCCACCGGAGGGGGGCTGTCCCGTCGGGCTCAGGTGCTCCCTTAGTGACACCGCCCCCGAGCCGGCGGTCGGAGGACGCGATCGCCATCCACGCGACCCCCTCACGTACCCGACCCACAACACGAGGGCTGCACAGAGGGCGGCAGCAGCGGCGAGGAGGAAGGAGCACCAGGGTCCGCCACGACCGACGAAACGCGGTCGTATTTAGATTTGTATTTGGATACTTGTCGTGTACAGTACTTTGTTTGTTCTAATTATTTTATGTATTTTCGTATTCAGTTGCCTGTTATTTACTTTGTTTGAAAAAAAACAAAAACCAAAAATAAAAAATAAAAATCGAAAACAAAGCCTACCGCCAGTTGAAACGGCGGCAGGTGCTAGCCGCTGTTTGTGGCGGCGGTAGGTTCCTACCGTCGTTTGAAACGGCGGCAGGGATCCAACCGCCGTTTCAAACGGCGGTTCGTGGCTATTTCTGCCAATGTTGAATCCGACTATTTATTTTCATAAAATCGAAGAAAATTAAATATAAAAAAAATTCAAGCAAACGTTATCAGTTGTGCGAAGCAGGCCCAAAAGTGAATTGTGCTGGGCAAACAAACTGTTATTTAAGCCCACAGGAAATTCCTCTGCGAGCCCAATAGACGTACGATGCAGGCCGAGCTGAAGCCCACGAGACGTATCCGCCGCTGTTTTCTCTCTCTTGCTTCCGGTCTCAGAATGCTTGTGTGCTGGATCGGCGAAGTCAGCGTTGGATGCGCGAATACAACCTGCGGCCAGGAGCTACGGACTGCGACTGGGAGCATTCCGACGCGGAAAAATCTCGCAGCCACGTCGGGCCGTCGGCAGCACCAGCATCGCTAGTCTACCGGGCGTCCTGCCGTGCCGCGGAATCTCATTCCCGTCAACCCGTGCCGGATCAGCGATCACCACACCCCACACGACAGCCGCGGTAGTAGCAACCCGTGCTCCAGTTCCACGCTATCTTCTCGGCACCGTCCGCGTCTACGTCTCCAGCTGCAGTCCGTATCGTGCAACAGTAGCGGCGCACAGTATCGTCGTTTCGGTGTCGGCCGTCGGGTCAACTCAGGCGGCTAACCAGTCGCATCGTCTTCGTCCTCACTCGTCGCGTCCTCCGCTAACCCCAGCCCACTCCCACCGGATCGCGCGCGGGGAGGACCACCGCATGGCCGGGGACGAAGGCAGCAGCGGGGGCGCGGGAGGAGGGGGAGGCAGCAGCAGGGAAGAAGATGAGGTCCAGATACAGATCGTCGCAGGTCTGTCCTCCGCTCGTCTCTCTCTCTCTGTTCGTTGTTTGCTTCTCTTTCTCTCTGTGCTAGAGCATGCGCTTTGTTTGGTTATCGTTGCACGGTGTGACGGGAATGCGCAGATGTTGGATTCGCTCCATCGGCGTGGTTGTGTCCGTAGCCCGGACCCCAGATTGATATCTTCTTTGTCTTGTTGGGGTTTCTCGAGCCGCACGTCGTTGGTCCGGGTTCAAGCGCACGAGGTGTTCGATGAATTGCCTGCCAGGGGGGTTGGTGGATAGGTCAGCCTGTTGGCTCCGTGGAATTTAGCCGGCAGTTGGGGTTGGGGTTGGGGTTTTGTACCATCTTTCATTTTCAGTGCGGGCGCCCATGATTGCCTTGCCACTGCATCCGTTTTCAGTTACTGCTTCCGAATTCCCAGCACAACGAACCGTTAAGAGTATGTGTTAACATCGGTTGTATACAGGATCGGGTTCAGTCGATTAATTAACGACACCAGATATTTGTAGCATTCCAAAAATAAGTGCTGCAAATCTTACTTTTAGGTAGCAGTATAATCAGCCCTGTATTATTCTTTTCTTCTTTTTGAGAAACAATGTTTGTTTCATTTAGAATAGCAGTGATGGTTTTCGGCAACACTGTTAGATGTAAGAAAGAAGTCATACGGTATTGTGGACGAATTCCATTATGTAGATTTGGTCCCCATTGCTCAGGACAGCAGAGTTTACTTGGTTAGGTTGATTAGGCATACTTAGTTCTTAAGGAAAGATAATTACTGTTTCATTTGGCGATTGGTTCAAATCCAATAGTAGGTAAAACCGCCCGAAACCCCGCTTTTGCCAGCATTACAGCATGTCCTCCAGTTCTTGCAGCATTCCAAAAAAAAGTGTTGCAAATCTTACTTGTAGGTAGTATAATCAGCCCTGTTTTTTTTCTTTTTCCTTTGAGAAACTATGTGAGTTTGATTTAGAATAGCACTGATGGTTTTCGGCGACACTGTAAGCTATAAGAAAGAAGTCATATAGGTATCATGGCTGAATTTCTTACAGTAGATTTGGTGCACTATATGGGGTTAAGTCCCATTCGTCGGGACAACAACAGAGTTCACTTGATTAGGTTGATTAGACATACTTAGTTCATAAGGAAAGATAAAATACTGTTTCATTTGGTGATTGGTTCAAAATTTCAAATCCAATAGTAGGTAAAACCGGCCGAAACCCCCGCTTTTGCCTGCATGACAGCATGTCCTTCAGTTCTTGGCATTTGTTGTGTGACATAACCTGTTGACAGTGCCTTCCACCTGTTATTTGCAGGATCATCCAAACCTGAAACTTCTTCCACTAACGAAACAGCTCCTAACAACTCTCCTACCAAGCATTGGCATTGGTGGTTGATGGTAGCACTAAACATTTTCTTCCTCATTGCTGGTCAGACAGCATCAACACTCCTTGGGAGGTTCTACTACAACCAAGGTGGAAATAGCAAGTGGATGTCCACATTTGTCCAAACTGCTGGCTTTCCTGTGCTATTCATCGCCCTATATCTGTTCCGTTCAAAATCTGCAGAAACAACCGCAGCTAGCCCTGAGACTTCTGTCACCAAAATTACCCTGATATATATTGCCTTGGGTCTCATCATTGCTGCGGATGACTTGATGTATTCCTATGGCCTATTATACCTTCCTGTGTCAACATATTCGCTCATATGTGCTAGTCAGCTGGCCTTCAATGCTGTCTTCTCATATTTCCTCAATGCTCAAAAGTTCACTGCATTGATTTTCAACTCTGTAATCCTCCTTACCTTTTCTGCTGCACTTCTTGGAGTTGATGAAGATTCTCAGGGTACTAATGGTTTATCGCATGGGACATACATATTGGGCTTCATGTTGACGCTAGGAGCATCGGCCACATACTCACTGATCCTGTCTTTAATGCAAGTTACATTTGAGAAGGTTATTAAGAGGGAGACTTTCTCAGTCGTGCTGAACATGCAGATATATACAGCATTAGTGGCAACAATAGCTTCTCTTATCGGGTTATTCGCTAGTGGTGAATGGAAGACTTTAAGGGGCGAGATGCATGCCTTCAGTTCAGGGAGGCTGTCCTATGTGATGACACTTCTGTGGACTGCTATATCTTGGCAGATAGCTTCTGTTGGAGTGGTTGGTTTGATCTTTGTGGTGTCATCACTCTTTTCAAATGTGATAAGCACACTTGCTCTACCCATCATTCCAGTTTTTGCGGTGATTTTCTTCCACGACAAGATGGATGGAGTGAAGATTATTGCTATGTTGTTGGCCATCTGGGGATTTATTTCATATGGCTACCAGTTATATGTTAATGACAAGAAAGCTAGGACTTCGGTTAGTGTGGAGTAGAATCCTAAAGTGCTTGTTACATTGTTCTTTGTGCTTCTGCCAATATAAGTTCTTGGCATTGAGCAAGGTACTAGTTATTGGAGTCAAAAGAAAGCTCATTTAAGAATCTCATGAGCATAATTCTTAGGTATGTGCCTCTATTAGTTCATTGTCCTATGTACGGTTGTATCATCCTGGAAAATAAGATGATAATATTTTCAGAGGCATATGCTCTCTAAGTTTCTCATTGTCCCTTCAATGCTCGCTTGACTTGATTGCTCTTGTTGCACTTACTGAACCACTGCGATATTGTGGTGCTACTGGTTCAACTCAATTTAGTATTTCTTGGTGGCAAGTGCTGGGTACTGTTTATATCACTACCCTTTTGTGAAGATACTTGTCGTAGTATGTTTGGGAAGTTGCTAATGCATGTTGTCATTTAAGAACATCAATACCACTTTGACTTGCATTTGTATTTAAACTCTTGCCTCATGTGATGTAGAATGAAGCCCTTGTGCTGCTTGATCTGATAACTCAGGTTGTCATTACTTTGACTTTTGAGCATGAAAGAACCCATTGAACAAATTCCTATTCTACATTTGTCTCCTAGAGCCCTTTAAAGAAAAGGCTGAAATATGAAGTATGTTTCCCAGCACTAACAAAACCCTCTCCTTCATAAATTTCGAGTTCCCCCTTGTGTGGGTGAGGCCTTGGGGATGTTTTCTTGGTCATGCAGTGAGAAAATTCTTCTGTTGTTAACACCGGGGGTGGTCTTTCCCCAGGACTGAGTTTTAAATTTCAAGTTTCATGTTTTATGATGAATTATAATTCGTCCATTACGAAGCCAGACTGGCAGGGTATGAGCAGCATTTACTTCTATATCTTCATGCTTAGGAAGCAGGATCATGAATCCTCGTGGACATTTTTTTTTTGGAAGTCCTTGTGAACATTTCTGAATTGACAATGTAGCAGGATACTAAAGATGTGTAGTTAACAGTGTCAATCTCTGTGTATGAATAAGCTAATGAGTTTGTATAATTGGATTTGTGAGGCCTTAGAATGCTAGTATAAGCTAGTAGTTTACTAATATTTTGCTATCTGGTGAATGGTGGTGTAACCACTCTGCTTCAGAAGGGATGTTTCTGTTTAGTGCATTCAACGGTTTGGTATAAATACTGTTGAATCTAACTCTAAGAATCGTTCATGTTTTTCTCAGTTTTTGCTACATACACTGAAGCCTGACTGAGCTATATTAAATCTATCTGCGCCCAACTTGAATTTTACCACTTTAGATATCCTGAGTGGATATAATCTGCAATCGTTGAACCTGAATGTTATGGCACATGTTTTGGTCATGAGAATTCTGCTGCCTGCATGAGTAGGCTGATCATACCTTAGCAGTCGAGATTGATCAGAAGCACCATGCTTATGTGTATCCTTCGGTTGGCAGGGGCTATGTGTATCAGAAAACGTTTTCCGGAAGTTTGCATTTCGAATGAAGTGCCAAAATATTCGTAAGCAGGGGCTTGGTGTTTCTGAATCCAGTGCAACAAGTCTTCAGTCTATCTCAGGAAGTAAGGATTGGCTTTACAGAATTTTTAGTTAGTCTACTTACTATTATCAGAATATAAATGTGGTACTAAATATACACGTGATGGCTGGCATGAATCGAATTTTCGACTCTCATTGATGTATGGAGGAATCCTCAATTAACACTAGTTTCTTTTGATCACAAATTCGTGCAACCGCCCTGTTCGTCTCGCTTACCAGCCAGCAGTACTTTTCTCCCAGAACAAATCAGTCACCAGCTACCAGCCAACGGTACTTTTCTCTCAGAACAAATCAGCACCAGCCACCTGTCGTCTGCCAGACGAACAGGGTGGTTGCACGAGGGATGCACCAGACAGTCAGAAGACTTGTGTTGTCAGACAAAAACTTATTTAAATGAAGTCAGTTTAAGGTATTAAATACGATTTTGATCACTAATTTAAGGTAGTAAATGAAGTCAGTTTACAAAACTACCTCCACATGATCACATCCCTGTGTAAATATCCGAGAGGAATCTAATGAGGGTTTTCACTACACAATTAGAGGATGGTTATGCTTATTAGATTCATCACACAAAGTTGCACTCATCTGTGAAAAAATTTTGCAGATAAACTTTTCGCGGGGAATCTAAACACGGGCTGCTCATTAAATTTATTTAGTGCTTCATGCATACAACATTTCTTCTTCCAAAAACTTTTCGCGGAAAATCTAAACACGAGCTGCATCAAAAAAGTTCGAGTGCATTTCTGATCATGCACGTGCACAAAATACCTATCAGGTACATATCTAGACATACAATTCTTTTGTTACAGTGTATACATGTAAAGCTTCAGGCTCCAGCCGTTGTGTTGTAGATAAGATAAGGTTCTAGAGGTGCGCTGTATACATGTAAGGGTTTGTTCTTTTCCTTGAAAAGGAACAGTGAATAACACTATTCATTTATCACATCTCTTCTAAAAAAATATTATTCCAGCATTATTCATTTGCAACTTCACTATTCCTTTTCTACGAACAGAACATGCCCTAAACTCTGTCCAATTTTTGGCACCAGAGTTACGCTGTGAGTACGTAAGAAGTGACCCATTGCACTCCAGGTCGTCGACACGTTGCAGATCGGCGCCCTTTGACTGGCTGCTTGACCACGCGTCAGTTACAAGCTACCAAGCGAGGAAAGTACACATGGTTAGCTACAGTACCACGGACGATGGTCCTAAACGAGCGGCACTTGATTTAATCGCCTTGGGTTCCGTTGTGAACACACAGTTACGAGCCATCCGCCTCACCACCGCTGGCGTTGACAGTTGACACGCGCACCGACTCCAGCCAGGACAGGCGCTCGCGGCGCTTCCATCCACCCGCAAGCGAGAGAAAAACATTCCTGTCACGAAACAGACGTCAGGCGTGGGTCCGAAAAGAGATAGAGAGGTGCGTGCACGAAGCAGCCATGGCGCCTTGAAGCTCTCGATCCAACCCCCGCCGGACAGCAGCACTGTCACCACCGGATCCAACTGTTCACGGAGGCCGAGACCTGAACGGAAATAAAGTTTGTTGCGACGAAGCACTCCTGCTGCCTCTGCTGATCCTTGGCCGCAAAGGAAAAACAGCGCGAAAAGAGACCTGCGGCGACCCGACAGGAGGGAGTCACGTACCACCGCAACCGGGCGCTCGATCCCACCACCACCAAGGCAAAAGGCGCAACGGGAGGAGGAGAAGAATAGAAGAAGAAGAAGACGAGGATTGTTGTGTGCGCGCTACGGATCTGTCGCTGCAGGCCCGCAGCTAGCGACGGCACACACACGCGCGGCGGTCGGTCAACCACACCGCGCACTAGCGATCGGATCCGGACGGAGCCGAGCCGCGACGCGAGTGCCCGACGAGAGTAGTCGCCGTCATCATCGCCAATTGACGATGGCGCCTCCACGCCCCACCCACCACTAGTAGCGCGCGCGCCCGCGCCGGGGATCGCCGGCCGTTCACGCCCGCCGTCGCGTCACCGGGCGGCTAGCTGGGTGCTGCTGGGCGTACCCGCGAAAACTACCGGCTGCCGGCGCATTAGTAAGCGTGATCTCCAAGGGAGGTGAAAGCGCCCCGAGTGGCAGGCAGACTGGCAACCTCCGGCCCGGGCCGATCGACGCAGGGTGCGCGGCGTGATTGCGTGCTCGTGCTCCACGGTGGAGCTTCTCTGTTTCGACCTGTTTCGACCGGATAGAATTTACCGATATGATCTCCCCCTACTATCATACTAGTCTCATGGGTTTTGGATGCTTCAGGGTGCGTTTGGTAGAGCTGTGACAGCTCCGGTTGTGGTTGTGCCGGTGGAGCAGATTCTCGGGTGAATCTGAAACTGTTTTAGAAAAACGTTTGGCATAACAGCTTCTCCTGACTGTGTAAGTTGGAAAAAAGGGTGAAATGTTCATAATACCCTTCCCTTTTTTTCTTTTTTCTTTTTCCCTTTTCTTTTTCCTCTTCCCTTTTCTTTTTCGTTTTTGTCTTCCTATTCACCTTTTTTCCTTTTATTTCTTTTTCTTCCATCCTTATCTACCTCTCCACCTTATCCATCTCCCCCATCCTTCCATCCGCATCGCATCGCCCGCGCCCGCCGGCCGGCCCTCCGTCCGCTCCCTCTCCTCCCTCACGGCGCCCGTACCCGCCCGCCGGCCGTCCTCCTCCGCGTCCGCGCGCCGATCCCCCGTCCGCTCCATCTCCTCCGTGACGGCGTCCGCGCCCGCCCGCCGTTGACTCCACCGCCCAGCTCCCCCGTCGGCCCGCCTGGCTCCACCGCGCCTCCTCCACCTCCCAGCTCCACTGCGCCTGGATCGACAGCGCCGCGCCGTCCGGCTCCGCCACGCCTGGATCGACAGCGCCGGCCACCTCCAGCTCCCCCGTCGCCGGGCTCCGGCCGCGCCACCCGGCTCCACCGCACCTACATCGAGCTGCTGCCACCCCAGCGCGTCGGCGGCCTCCTCCGTCTCGCCCGCAGTGCGTCGTGGGCCCCTCCCCCAACGGCAAACGATGGAAAACGGATGGCGGAGCTGCAGAGGGAGCGGGGGGAGCGACAATTTTCCGCTCCCTCGCGCGGGTTCAGCTCCAGTCAGCGCGTTTTCCGGGTGATTCTATGCGGGAGCCAATTTTTTGACGCGTTTGGTAGAGCTCCTCCAAAAACAGCTTTGGAAGCTGCTCCCGGAGCTCTACCAAACGGACCCTCAGTTTCACTCTGGGGCAATATGATTGTCCAGACCAAACGATCTGAGGATCTGTTCTGTTCGGTGAAAAAGAATAATGGTGTAAATGAATAATGCTACAATAGTGTTTTTTTAGAGAAAACATGATGAAAATGATAAGTGAATAGTGCTATTCACTATTTCTTTTAAATGAAAAGAACGGGCCCTGAGTTTCGTCGATGTAACGGCACATAGATGAGGTCGTTCAAAAGGTGCGCGTGGCCGGCACGTGTGTTCTGAATCGCTGATCGAGCCTGTGGAATTTGCGCTAGGGACAACTTATCCAGGTTGACTTTTGTAATAATTTTACCAGGCAGGTTGACTTTTGCAGCAGCCCACTGGCGCGCAGCAAATCCCCAACGTGTTGCATGATTAGGCGTCGGGACACCACGAGTAGCCAGTACTCCTAGATCTCAGGCTCTCAGCGTCCCATGGGAATACGCAAAAACAAGTTGAAACCCAGGAGCTCTCGACGAATCAAAACTCCCGCACCCACATTTCCGACGATTAATTAAATCAATAGACTATTTTACGGTGGACCAAAAGAAACAAATTTTGTTTATGCCACCAAAAAAATTGAAAAGAAACATTTGGCCGTACCACCTAAGGGAAATGAAAAAAATCATTTTTGAAATTTGAAATGAAAATTTTCGTTTTTGAAATTTGAAAAAATTTTGGCCATACCACTCTGGGAAATGAAAAAAATTGAAATATTTCATTTATACCACCAAGAAAATTTTGAAAAAAATCATTTTTGAAATTTGAAATGAAAATTTTCGTTTGAAATTTGGGAAAAAAATTTGGTCATACCACGAGAGGGAAATGAAAAAGAAATTTGAAATGAAAAAATCAAATATTTCGTTTATGTCACTGAGAAAAAACTATCAACAATAACCCCATACCACCATACCACCTATGTATACCACCTTATACCATTGGTGCTAGCTCTGGTGGTATACAATTAATCTCAACCGTCAGATCCTTACATACTGATCCTTTTCCAACAGTGGTATGAGCTGGTATGGTCCACCGTAAAAGACCCTAAAGCAAATCACCTTCTGGTGGGAGCGATTAAACAAAGTTTACTTTACTCGATAGAAAAATACAATAACATGGCTGGCATTTCAAACACGGTTCGATAGAAAATTAACAAAGCAACTTCAAAAAGTCCAACCTTTTCCTTCATAAACTAGGCTAAACAGGTCAGCTTACGCAGGGGGGCGAGCGCGAGCCACATCTCCCAACAACATGCCAAAACCGACAGTATCTTATACTATTGGGTGTACCAGTAGTAGTAGTAGCTATCTGTGAGCTGTGATAACCCGTAACCCCATTGTTTATCACTGGTGCTTTGATACGGTGATGGCACCAGGAGCAGGTGGTTAACAAAGGAATTGCCGATCCAAGCTAGGAGGGTGCAGACACGGCAGCAGGATACGCCACTAATGTGTACGCTCACACATCATCATCAGCCAGTCATTCACGCCTAATACCCACACGAATGCAGCACCGTCGTCATGGCACGTTTCACATCGTGGACAGCCGGGAAGTCACTAAGAGAGGCCCTAATGCGAGGAGAATCATGTCCAAATCCCCCCGAATTGATGCCTGACATTAGTGTAAGCATTTCAAGAAGAGCATATGTACTAGCACTATTGTGACGACCACGGTCTAATTTGTTTTGCTACGAAAATTCTGAAATAACAGAGAGCCAATGCCCAATAGTAGAGGTCAGCTCACAAGCAACACAAAGGGGGTTGGGATCATTGAATAGGTTAGTTTGGTGTACCAGCAAAAGAGTAATGAAGGGACTGAGCAGCCATCCACCATCAATATGCTGCCTGCCCTGCTCTCTCCATGTGAATCCTCTGACCAAAATGGAATTGATTTCAAATATAGAATTGATGGGTATCATGCACCTCTTAATAACGACTGCTTAAGGGTGTGTTTAGTTCCTTGAATTAGGATGCAAAATTCTGAATTTTGCACGGATTTTAGGTTGAAAAGCACTGTTTCGAACTAAAAATTACTGTAGTTTTTTCATTTGTTTATGGTAAATATTGTTCTACCATGATCTAACTAGACTCAAAAGATTCATCTCGCAAAGTACATCCAAACTGTGTAATTAGTTTTTGATTTCTTCTACATTTATTACTTCATGCATGTGCCGGCATTTTTGATGTGATGTTTGATGTGATGGGGAATCTTCTTTTTGCATAGTGAATTTTGGAGAAGTTGGACTTCTAAACATACCCTAAGAGCAACTCCAGCAGAGGCCTACAAATTGAGACCTCTAAAACTATTTGTAGACCCAACTGCAAAATATAGAGGTCCAAAATGAGATCTCAACTCCACTAAGGATATCAACTCAGGCCTGCATTTTTTCGTGGACCCCATCTGTCGGTCACCACGCCGACCACATCCAGCTCCCTCTCGGAAGACCGCCACCGGTGCTCTGCTCCACTTCTCCGCCTCCGACCGGCGGGCCTCGCGACGGCGCGCGCGGCGGCGAGGCGCTGTCCCTGCCGCGCTCCCCCGAGCGCGCGCGGCGGCCACCGGCGCTGATGTCGCGCTGTTGAACTCGGCCGGCGAGTCGCGGCTTCACCCGCGAACGGCGGCCATCACCGCGAGCGCCTGACCCACCCGCGCGGCGGTCGAGCGCGGCGCCTAGGCGGCCAGGCGCTCGTGGCGCGGGTGCGAGCGCGACGACGACGCCTACACCTTCGCAGCGGCAGCGAATGCGAGGACCGGGCACGGGGCCGCGTGCGCCAGGCTGCCGCATCCGGCGAGGATGAGCGCGCGCGCCGGGAGGAGCCGGCAGCTTCGGCGAGGCAGACGGGATCGAGGCGCCGCGGCCTCCCCGTCGAGGACGGCAAGAAGGAGCAAGAACGTCGAGCTTCGGGCCGCGGGAATCTGTTTTGCCTTTTTGCCGTTTGCACCTTGTGCCAGACTGGCAGCAATACCTCCGCTCCCGCGGCTACGACTGGACGGCGGCCGGAGGCGAGCGCCGGCACCTCGGGTACGAACGCGATCGTGGTCGTCACAAGAACTCTTGCTGCTGCTTCTTGCGGCGGACATGTGCACAATCGACCAGGTCAATTCCTTGCGCAGAACAGAGTAACAGACAGACTGCAAATCCCGCCATCCGCCCGCCGCCGTCGTCGTCGTCCGTCTAGCTGTCGCCGGCCGCCGACCCTCGCGCCCGTGACCGCAGCAGCGCCGCCGCCGAGGCACTCGAAGCGGATGCTCCACTTGGGCGGGGTCACGGCGCCGCCGTCCGCCGCGTTAGCCGCCCGGCTCTCCTCGCCCGCGGCGACCATCTCCCTGGGCACGTGCTACGGCAGCCACAACGTGAAGCGCTCGAGGTCGCCGTCGAGGTCGCGCACCGGTGGCTGTCGGTCATCGCGCAGAGGCTCTCCCAGCACGGCGCGAGCGCGATAGCCGGCCACCACGGAGCCCGCCCCGAAGCCCCGGCTCCCCGACGCCGCGCTGTGGACGTCGTGTCGGTCCCGGCGGTGAGGAACTCGGAGCAGAGGTTAGCCATCTCGTCGTCCGTGAGCGCGCGGTTCCCCGACCAGTGCCCGCGGCCCTGGCCACCGCGGCGAGGTTGAGCGCCACTTGCTCGTCGTGCGCGTTCGCGCCGGCGGGGAGGTGGTTTTCCTTCTCGGCGGCGAACCCCGCCAGGGCCGTGGACGACACCGCAGCGGGGAGAAGGTTCTCCTTCCCGGCTGGCACCCGCGCCGGGGGCGACGCCTCGGCGGCGGCGGGGAAGTCGAGCTTGGCGCGCGTCGTGGGCGGGAGCACCGCGGCCGGAGATGGAGGCGCGCATGGGGGACAGAGATCCAGTGCCTTTGCTCAATGAAGGCGCGTTGTAACTCTTGCTCCATCCCAAGCGTCCGTAACCGATCCAACGCCTCCGTCTTTCTCAAGCAAAAGGGCCCACATGTCATCCTCATTTTCCTCCCTCTCTTCTCCACCTTCCTCTTTCAGTCTTTCCTCTACTCCCCGCCCCGCCGCCGGTCCCACCCCGTCGCCCTCGGCTGGCCTCGCGCCTCTCCCCTGCTGCCGCGACGCGCTCCCGTGCAGCCCCGCGCCGCCGCTGTCGCCGGTCTGCCTCGCCCTGCGTCCTCCACGGCCGCCCGCGCGCGCCATCGTGCGGCTCCGCCGCAGCCGCCGCGCCTCCCTGCGCGCGCGCCTGTGGCCTGTGCGGCTTCGCGGCGACCGCCGCGCCTCCCTGCGCGCGCGCGCCTGTGCGACTCCGCGACGCAGGAAGCGGTCAAGGCACGGCGGCGCCTGCAATCCGGCGCCCTTGGAGCGTCCACGGCAGCGAGGGCTCCTCGACGGCGTCGGCGTGTCGCGCCGCGCCAGCGGTGGTAGCGGTCGGAGCTCGGGCGACCCGCCGAAGCTCTGGGACTCCTCGTCGCCGGACGCACGGAGAGGTGGGAGCGCTCGGCCATCCCCCGGCGTGCCTCTCTGTCGCCGCCGCAGGCAGGGCGCGCGGCTGTCGGTGCGCACGCCACCGCCGGCAGGGGCTCAGCCGCGTCGCAGGCGGGACGCAGCTGCCGATGCAAATCCAACCAGAGGTAGGTGCGGAGGCGGGGGCATGGCCGTCGGCGTGCGGCGCTGGGTCCACGCAGACGAGCTGGTGCCGGCCGCGGCGGCACAGGCGTGAGCGGGACCGCGGGGGACCTCGCGGCCGCTGGTGAGCGTGCAGTTGCACGAGCCCAGGCGTGGGACTGGGGAGCTCGCCGCGGGTGACGGCGGCTGGCCGGAGTCAAGGCACGGAGGATCTGAGCGTAGCGTGGCAGAGAGGCACGCGGGGTGCCGACGCCGGCGATGCGCGCTCCGCCCCTTGCGCCGGCGGCCATGGCGCTGCAGCCTGCTCCTTTACGGCTTCACCCGCGTCAAGATGAGAAAGGGAACTGTTTAGAGAGAATATTCCCTTGGTACTGTAGCATATGTACTGTTTATCTCGATCTGACTGTTGGTTCCCGATCGAACGGTTCAGAGACATGCCAAAGGCACGTGGTGCCTTGCCGAAACTAAGGCACCGAATCCCTGTCCCGCATGGGCATGGGGCTCTGCTCGAGGCGGATCGGGGACGGGAGCGCGAAGATGGAGGCGTGCATCGAGCTGGTCGGCGCCCACTCCTCGGGTGTCTGCGTCCGCCACGGCGCTCGCGCTCGCACTGCAGCATCGTTGCAGCGGCCTAAAAAAAGACATTAAAAAAAAAGGTGGAGCCCACTTTTGGAGAGGGGAGTAAAGAGCCTCTAGAAATGGAGGCTTGGAAGGGAGATTCGGAGGGGTCTAAAAAACAGAGGGTCATTTGGATATTTTGCTGGAGTTATGTTTTTGCACCAAATCTCTAAAATTTGGAGTAGAGACCCATATGAAGGCTCTGGCTGGAGTTGCTTTAATGATCCGTTTAGTTCACGAACTCAAAATTTTGGGTCCCCTTTCAAGGTCTATTAGGAGTATTAAACGTAGATTATTTACAAAAATAATTACACGAATGGACTGAAAATTGCGAGATGAATCCATTAAGTCTAATTAATCCATCATTAGAGATTGTTTACTGTAGCATGACATTGTCTAATTATGATATAATTAGGCTCGTTAGATTCGTCTCGAAAATTAAGGTAGGGGTCGTGGAATGGGTTTTGTCATTAATCTATATTTAATACTCCGAATTAGTGGAAAGAAGATTGATGTGACGGGTTGTTGGTGAAAATTTTGGGAAGTAAACAGGGCCTAAGTTAGAATAGAAGATCAGATTCTGAACTCCTTCATTCAGACACGAAACGATCAAGAACCTTCTTTTTTACCAATCCCCAGCTCTGTACGAATTCTCTCCCTCTCGCTATCTGCAGCATTTAATTCTTCTGTTCCTGTACCATAGAATCATTAAGTCTAATCTTTGTTAATAAACCCAAGCATGATCTGAAAGCTTGGATTAGAAGAGGCCCATTTTGCAACCCAAAAAAAGATTAGACAGCTAGCTGTACAAACATGAACAAGTAATACTTTGATACAAGCAGCTCGTTACATTGCCACATAATGATGGGCCGACAAGCAGTAGTAACCTACAGTACGCAGCAGTCTATGTCAACGGGGTGGTTTGGACTTTGGTTGGTTGTGCAAATCTTACAGACTCTTCTTCACAGATGGAAATCCAAAAAAAGAAAGAGAAAAGCTAAAAATTTGACTAGTATAATCCGGATTAGGTGGCGAGATCATAGGATGGCAATGGAAAGATCACCGGAAGCGGCCGCCGTCGGCGAGCTTTCTGGAGCGGCAGCGCGTGACGGATGCCGCGGACGAGAGGTTGTGGAGCGGCGACGGCCGGAGCTCGCAGGAGAAGGCGCCGGGGTCCGGCGGCTGGACGGGGCGGTGGCGGCGCCCCGGGCTGGGCCGCACGAGCGGGCTGAGGCAGACGGCGAAGCCCGACGGCAAGCTGTTGGCCTGGCGCCGCCGGCACGGGGTCGTCTTCCGCATCGGGGAAGGGGACGGCCGCCACGGCGGATCCGCGGCGGGCGAGCTGCTCTCCTCGTCGCCGCTCCCGTGGCTGTCCCGCTCCGGCGAGAGGCCACGGTTGCTGACCGCGCGGCAGGAGCGCCTGGGCGGGGCCGACGGCGGCGACGAGGAGGAGGCCGCGGCCGCGTCCGGCGCCTGCTTCTTCTTGCGGCGGCGCGGTATGATCCCGGCGAACCAAGAATGTTTCTTGCGCTCCTTGGCGACGCCCTCCTGATGCTTGTCCTCCTCCGATCTGTGGTGGTGGTGGTGGTGGTGGTGGCCGAAGAGCGTGGCGAGCACGGAGAACTTGCCTGCGCGCCGCTTCTCGTACTCGTAGGCTATGTCGCCCTCCTCGAGCGCTCCGCCGCCGTAGGCGGGCCCGACCTGCGGCGTCCGGAAGAAGAGCAGGCTCGGGTGGTTCCTGAGCGCGGCGTCCGACTTCCTGCGGGACACGTACGGCGACACCGACCTCGGGAACGCCGCGGGCTCTGGCGCGGTCGGAGGAGGGCCCTGCTCGCGCGCGGGCGCGGGGGGCGAGGACGCGCCGCCGCCGCCGTTGCGCTCGGCCGCGAGCGCGAGGAGGCGGTCGCGGAGGCACGTGGCGCAGACGCCGCCGCCGGCCTGGTACGGGTGCTTCTTGCACCTCATGCCCGCCGTCGTCCCGTCGTCGCGCGTCTCTTCATCTCATCTCGCCGCCGCCGTAGAGCCCCGCGCTCCCTCGGCGATTGGTGGGGTAGGTGGCGGATTGGAGGGAATGGAATGGAATGGATTGACGCCGAGGAGGAGGAGAGAGGCGGGGACGACGACGCGGCCTGCGAAGGCCAAGCGAAGCGAAGCGGGATTTCCGACGGCGCGGGGGACGCCGCCACCTGCCTTCCTTGGTTTGTTCTGTCTCGGGGGGTTCCCTTTCCGGGCTGGGGAATGGCTTAAATTTGGGTGGGTTGGCTGGCGTTTGGCGACGCGGCAGCTGTTGCAGGTGTGCGTGCGCTTGGGCGGGTGCGAGGCGAGACGGGAGAGAAGGATATTTTCGCTTCGGAAGTTGCGGTTGCCGGTATAAGGTTCGGGTGGAAGAAGCAGGTGGACGGGGGCCATGAGCCCATGGCGCGGAGGAGATGAGATGGATGCCGGCACGGCGGCACGGGAAGCCGCTTTGGACCTTGTGGTGGTGGTGTTGGGTGAGCCGACGAGACCTCCTCATGATTTCGTGACTGGACGACGGCACCTGATTGACTTTAGGCGTTGCCTGGGCCTGGATTGGATTGGTTTGGGTCAAACAGATTTCCCCGTCCGCTTGGACTCGGCCCGCTGGCTCGTGTTGCTGGGTTTGGTTGATCCTAACAGCCTTCCTTCGTGCCAAATCGGACAGGAAAAGGTGCGATTTGGAATCTGGCACGTTTGTTTGCCCTTTTCGTGCATGCACGTAAGTAGAGTAGGTGCGAAATCTAAGATGCTCGCTACTCGCTAGTGTAACTGCTACCCGATGGAGCCGCCATGCCAACAACAGTCTAGTACGCGGGACAAAAGCAGCGACGAAAAAAAGCTGGCTAGAAATGGAGCAACTGGTTTCCACATCCCACGCAGAGCCCCCCAAATTCAGAAATATTTTTCCATCAGGATCACTGGACCGGGATCAGTCGTCTGCAAAGCGCCAAATTAAGTGCCCCTCGCTAATCACACGCACGCACCTGGTCGCGCGGCGGGAGCATCAAGGGCCAGACGGCTCGTTTATTAGGGCCAGATGGCTGACGACCCCACGATTATGTTTGGATCTTTCGCCGACGACGGGAGCAGAGACGACCACGTGCGCATTTCGCAACGTGTACGTACGGAGTACTAGTAGTGATTCTTCTATGCTTCTTCCTCGTCACTAGATATTCACTAGAATGGAGGGAGTATGTTACAAGTATCTAGGAGCGGAGCCAGTAGCACTCCGTATGAGGGATTCTCTGGTTTCGGCAGCGCCACGGAGTTGTTGTCGCTACGCACGATCGCGTCATGTACCAGATCTCCAGCAGCTGCTGTTCCATCCACCACAGACTACAGAGGCACTCGTAGCCGTGCTCGTTGCACGCGTACGAACACCTTTGCATTTTCTCCATGGATTTGGTTCGCGAGTACAGCAGACTCTCTTCAGTCTCAAGGCTCAGCAGCCCAGAGCGAGCGAGCGACGGATCACGACCCTGGTATCGCGTCGTTCAGCCGGTTAATTCTCTTGTACAAAAACCGGGGTTGATGGTCCTGGTCGGAAGATGTGGATGGAGAGATTAAAGGGTGAAGCGGGAGTCGCGGTGTGTTGTACATGTGTCGATCGATGGATTGATTTTGGAGCACTGATTTTTTTTTATATATATAGAGGTGTTTAGCAATGTGAAAATGATGTCTCTTAATGTCTAAACCACCTTTGTGCTACTGCCTACTGCTACCCCACATTCGCGATTGCAAGTTTACGCCTCGCTGTACTTAGTTTCCATCCTGATCACATGTAGGTCCAAATCAAGAAATGTTATCCATTCGGATTCAGCCGTACTAAAACTCTGGTTCATCATGATTCTCTGTTATTCAGAGCCACTTGCTATCTGCGTATACTTGACCAAGTACCCTGTATCGTACTCATCGACTAGCTGGGAACATCACGAGCTCTTTCAGGGGCCATACGGTCCCACGAGTAGGATCATGTTGGATCTTTCGCCGACGAGGCGGTCGAGCACGTGTGTATTTTTAGCACCCTATATACAAACATTATTTCCAGGCTTTTTCGTCACTGAGGTAGCCATTCCCTGGTTTCTGCACCACAGATCAGTCGCTCGCCGCCGAACTGATGAATTGAGCACTAGGACTGGAGAAAAAACCTCCCCGGCTAGCTACACGCCCAGCCCAGGATCTCCGTTGCAGTACGAGTACGAGTGAAGCAGCAGACGGCCCAGCACAGAGGTCGATCGCGTAACTCGTCGTTCTCCAGAATGGAAAGGGGAAAGAAACCTAGTGCTTGCTCGTACGCGCACCCGTAGCCGTTTTCGATCGTCAGTGTCCGAGACGACGAGTGCAGCGCAGCGACATTACTTGGTTTTCTCTAGAGAAGCACCAGGACTGCCGCCGAGTCGCCTGATGGAGAAAGCCAGGGCCGGCGCGAGATGAGGACATCAGCTCAAGTCCGCGGCTCGCCCCGCCGCCGTCTCGTCCGTGTCCGTCCCCACGGCAGGGGAGGCGTCGTCGGTCGCGCCCCCGGGAAAGCTAGCGCGCGGCTGACTCGCGCCCGCGCTTGGTTAACACACGCTACCACCTCCCGAAGCTTCGCGTCAAGAGGAAGGGCGTGGAAAGATCAGAGGCGGTGACGACTCTCTCTTATCTTTGGGGGGTGGCGATAGAGTGACAGTGCACGATGCTGCCGTTGCCTCTGCTTACGGATAGCGGACGTCGCCGGCGCCGGGCCGGGTCGACGCGACCGGGGGTGCCTGACGCAGTTCGCAGTCTGCGTGCAGGGCTTACCGGCTACTCCTATGTAGTTGTTCGATTCAAATTGGCGAGGAAGCCGACAAGGCAAAGCAAGCGTCGTCATCATCGCAACGTTTTTATCAAATCCCAAATGGATGGAGAGAAAAAAATTATTGTGTCGGCTGAACAGGGCTAATTTCCGTGTGTTTATCACGATTCACGATCGGGTTCCGCCGACGCAGATGCGGATGCAATGCGTCACCTTCCCGGATTTATTTATTTATAACAAAAAAAAAGAGTTGATTAGCGATTGACCAGGTAAGTATCTCAGAGCCATGCGTGTCTCACCTGCCGAAATATCAGCTGCCGGCAGACAGCGACGCTACCTTCTACGAGTACATGCTCGGAACGTGACGATCCAGCCGAACATTTAATCCTCTGGGAACCATTCTGAGCTGCCCGTTGGTCGTTGCCAGAGTCATCAGTTGTGAAAGCTACGGCTCACGCTTCGCTTCTTCTCACAAGGGGTGAAACGAATTGATAGCCTCCGTCGCTTTTCATCTCTTGGATGGATCCATCCACCCCATCACGGCCGCTGCCACAGAGCCGAGCGGCGTGGATCCAGTCAGATTCGCCTCACCTGCGCTGCGCCGCTCGTCGTAGCGCGTGCCATCGCCTCACCTGCGCTTCACCTTCCGGATCTTTTGGCCTAAGGTCGAAGGTTTCTCGACACCGTCAAGGCGGTCTGGTCGGAGTCGCGTCCTGATGCTGACCAGCTCCGCATGATCGACCACCTCCTTCGTGAGATAGTAAAGGTGTTGGTAAAATGGAGTTTCAAGGCGATCGGTAGCATTCGCCTGCAGATTCAAATTGCCAAGGAGGTCATTTTCCGTCTTGAGGTCGCACAGGATTCACGGTCGCTCTCTTCTGAGGAGATTTCCTTACGGCGTTTTCTCAAGCTACGCTACTTAGGTCTGACTTCGCTGCAGCGAACGATCGCTCGGCAAAAGTCTAGCCTCAGGTGGCTTCGTGAGGGGGACGCTAACACTAAGCTTTTCCACCTCCATGCCAACCACCGCAGAAGGAAAATTTTCATCCCCTCCCTTTTGGTCGATGGTCGTCCAATTTTTCGGGAAGAGGGCAAGGCTGCTGCAGCCTTTGACTACTTCGACCGAATCCTGGGTACCCACCATGAGCGCTCCTGTGCCCTCGACTTCGAGGAGCTGGGACTCCCGCGGCTGGACCTGGAGGACCTCGTTCTTCCCTTCTCGGAGTCTGAAGTCTGGGAGGTAATCAAAGACCTCCCTCTGGACAAAGCCCCCGGCCCGGATGGCTTCACGGGTCGCTTCTACAGATCTTGCTGGTCGTTCATTAGGGGTGATGTGCTGCGGGCGTTCAATGCCCTCTCTGACATGGACTTCCGCAGCTTTCACCACCTGAACGGTGCTCTCCTCACGCTCTTACCCAAAAAACCAGACCCGGTCGCTCTTTCTGATTTCCGACCCATCAGCCTAATCCATAGCTTTGGGAAGGTTTTTTCCAAAGCAGCTGCTAACCGCTTCGCCCCACACCTTTCCTCTCTAATCTCGCCCAACCAAAATGCCTTCATCAAAGGTCGCCTCATCCATGATAACTTCCGCTACGTCCTTGGCACGGCGAGAGCTCTTTCTAGTCGAAAGCTCCATAGGATCATGTTCAAAATTGATCTAGCCAAAGCTTTCGACTCGGTCGGCTGGGTTTTCCTTCTTGAGCTCCTTTCGGCTGTCGGCTGCCCTCGCAGATGGACCGATTGGATCTCGGTCATTCTGTCCACTGCTAGCACCAGGGTGCTGCTTAATGGTGCCCCTGGGCAGCGAATCTGCCACGGTCGAGGCCTGCGTTAGGGGGATCCCCTATCCCCCTGCTCTCCGTGCTGGTCATGGAATGCTTCCATGCCCTATTCCGCAAGGCGGAAGCCCGTGGTCTTCTTCTTGATCTTGGGAGGAACATCCGCTTTCGTGCCTCTCTCTACGCTGACGATGTGGTCGCCTTCTTTTCTCCGGTCGAGCTCGATCTGCGGGTCGTCAAGGCGGTGTTGTCGCTCTTCGAGAGCGCGGCTGGCTTGGCGGCAAACTATACCAAGAGCCAGGTCTACCCTATAAACTACTCCGAGGATCACTTGTCTCTGGTCCGATCCATTCTCTCCTACACGATCGCCGACTTTCCTTGCACCTACCTTGGGGTACCCCTTTCTATCAAAAGGCTACCCAAAGCGGCTCTGCAGGTCGCTAGGCGTCTGCCCCCTTGGCAGGGCAGACTGTTGAGCCGCAGTGGCCGCCTCGTTCTTGCCAAATCCACTCTCTCTGCCATCCCGGTCCACATTTCGATGGCGATTTCCATCTCCCCCTGGGCACTGCGCGCGGTCGAAACCCTCATCCGTGGCTTCCTCTGATCCGGCACAGAGGTGGCCTCGGGCGGTCGCTGTCTGGTCGCTTGGGTGAACGTCACCTGCCCCACTCGCTGCGGTGGGCTCGGACTGCCCAACCTCCTTGTCTTTGGTACTGCGTTGAGTCTCCGTTGGCTGTGGCTGGCGAGGACTGACCCGGACAGGACTTAGGCGGCGTTCCGCTTCCCTGTTGACAAGGCCACTCAGGCCTTCTTCAACACCTCCATCTCCATGGAGGTGGGGGACGGCACCCGCGCACTTTTCTGGGAGGACAGCTGGATCTCCGGATACTCCGTCAAATCCTTGGCACCAAACCTCTGGGTCGCGGTCTCGCCTAGGGTGCGTCGGTCCCGCACTGTGGCCGAGGCCTTGCTGACGGGGGCGGCTAGGATCCGTTGGGTCGCGGATGTAACCCACGCCCGGACTGTGCAGGTGGTCTTGCAGTACCTTGTCATCTGGGACCTACTGCAGGAGGTCAGGCTCACGTCCGAGACTGACCGGTTCATTTGGAAATGGTCTCCTAGCGGAGTTTACACCTCGGCTTCGGCCTACTCCGCCCTCTTTCTTGGTCGCGTCAACATCCTCGGAGCACGACAGATCTGGAAGGTTCACATGCCGGGGAAGTGCAAGTTCTTCACTTGGCTGGTCTTGCACGGCCGTTGCTGGACGTCGGACCGGCTACACCGTCACGGGCTTAGGGACTCGGACACTTACGCGCTATGCGCCCAGGAATCCGAAACGCTGGACCACCTGATGGTGGACTGTGTTTTCTCCAGAGAGACCTGGCTTTTGGCTCTCAGACACATTCTCCTTCCGAGCCTGGCTCTGGATCGCCCGGTGAGGTTCGCAGAGTGGTGGTGCTCCGCCAGGAAGCAGGTCGCTAAAGCCCGGAGGAAAGGCTTCGACTCTTTCGTTTGGCTGGTCGCTTGGTCGCTTTGGAGGGAGCGGAACAGGCGCGTTCATGACAAGGAAACTCTCATGCCGGTGGCGCTCGTTCCGGCGATCCTAGATGAGGCTAGGTCTTGGGCGCGCGCGGACTTCCTCCCGCTCGCTAGGTTGTTAGGGGTTTACCCGGTGAGGGCGGTGTAATGCTTTCGCCTTCTTTTCGTTACACCTCGTGCCTTGTTGTAATCTAAACTGGATACTTTTTCTCCTCTCTTAATGAAAAACGTGCTTTGCACTTCTTTAAAAAAAAATTGGTGGAAAAGGAAACAATGGAACGGGGTCGCTCCCATGCGGTGGTGGTGCAGTTGGACTTACCCTCTCTCTCTCGTGCGTGTGCCAGGCCTGTCTGAGAGTATGTACTAGAGTCTGGGGCGCGCCGCTGGCGCGCCACTCTTCCGATAATTATAGAGAAAATTCGTTGGGAAGACGTCGAACTGACTGCATAATACTATTAACATAACATGCAGAAAATATTTCTTTAGTACCTGCCTAAACGGCTACACAGAAATTGGATGATCAACTAAAAAAAGGGGACGATCAACTACAAGGAATCGCAAGGTGCATCAACAAACTTAAAGTCTTCCCTTGACTTCTTCTCATGCATAAGTTGGAATCTTTTCGGGAAGAAAAACCTAAATATAAATAACAAATATGCATCTTCTGCATACTAAAAACAATGAGTTCGATCCTGGGCCATGTTGAAATTTGTATTTGCATGGTGTCTAAATCGATTTCCAACTGATGACCTCAGTGGTGTCTATAGAAATATATAAAGAAAAACATAGTTCACACACAAGATTTCATAATTTCATAAAAATCAGACAACAAGTGGGAACAAAGTATATGTTTATGGGCTATTGTGCAGCAGTTTACATATGAATCGAGAAATTGTAGATGCTACAGTTTCGGAGCCAACTGTGTGATTGCAGCAAGGAAATACAAATTGGCAACAGTACCATCCACATGCCACCTAATATTTAGTGAGTTCTTCAATATCTCATGGTATGCCAAAAAAACAACTTTGCCTGCCTTGTCTATTAAAGTTGCCGAAGTGTGATCATTGGCTAGACCACATTGTGTACCTGGAATGTTAATGGCCTCAACAAGTAGCATATAATGAATGTTATGATTACAACAAAAGTAGTATACTGAATGTTAAGATTACAACAAAAAAACCAATTAATTATCATGAGCACAGAGCACTGAATGTTTAAGGCTGCTCATTATTCACATCATGTATACTCCGGCTTCCAAAATTAATTGTAAAACTTTTCATTCCATTGAATGCAATTAAGAGATCAAAAACTAACATTAGCTATGGGTATGATGTACCTCGAAGATTCATGTTGAGCTTTTGTTTCAATGTCAGTCTCTTCTTCCACAGTTGTAGGAATTATCTAAGGACACAAGATTTGTCAAATTATTAAACTCGGGTTATGTCAGAAAAATAAACATTCACTGCAAATATCTACAGGAACAAAAGAAACATTTGTTCTTATGTACCTCGGCAACTTTAATCCCCTTGGCTCAATCTCCTTCAATGATCTTAGCAGGCAGCCCTCTTCGATTCACTGCATCTGCACAGTGGCTTTATCCTGATCCCAGGAATCAGCCCAAATGTTATTTGGTTCCACTTCATCTTAATTTAAAGAAAACACAAAACAAAATATGCTGCATATTTAATAGATTAGAAAACTTACAGTTTCCACCTGGCAGAGAATCTCACCAGGGGAGACCTTGTCTCCTTCCTTCTTAAACCAATTGGCAATGTTTCCCTGCAATGAATTAAGAAATAAAGACAACCAGAAACCTAATTCATTCAGGTATTATTCAGTTAATAATATATTTTTGGGTAGCATACCTCAGTCATTGTAGGCGAAAGTGACGGCATTCAGTTAATCAAAACAAAAATTAAGTCTATCACCAGTGTAATTCTGCAAATGTTTGACACATGAAGGTAAAAAAGGAATGCTCCAAAGGTTGATGATATGCTCTTAACCCATTATATAATGCTTTAAGAATGAAGCACTTGCAGAATTTAGAACATAGCCAAACAGGATAGACATGAATCCCCTGAAACGGATACTAATAAAGGTACGACCAAGAAGCACGGAAGCATTACCTTGTGGATTGGATGCAATGGGTCATCACTGTCTTCACCAAGAGGCCCAAATTCTTGTCCACAACTGACCGGTTCATCGAATCGACCACGATCAGCACCAAATGCCATAGACTGATCCTGGAGGTCGCACTCCCCATTCTGATCGCAAATTGGACAGCCTAGTGGATGGTTCATTAGCAGAAACTCCATGACACCCTCCCTCACATTCTTAGCCACTGGGGTGTTTGTCTTAATCTTCATCCCTAATCCAGCAAGAGTGAGCATTCAGTACTCCAAAATCTACTAAATCAAGGTTGAGGTATCTAGTTTCTCAAACCATTTCCAGTGGCAAAGAAACCAAACAAGCAAATCTACTCATAACCCTAAAATGCTGAGATGCCAAGGAACGGAATGGATCTGAGCATTTGAGGCACCCAACATTAGCTAATTCACCAGAGCAGCATATGAACATGACCCGGTATTCAATCTCAAATCAACAAGAAAGGAACAAAGAAACCGCCGACGAAATGCAACGGGCGCGCATGAGTGACTGCGGCTGACCTGGCAGGGTAGGCATGGCGCGGGAGGCGACGGGCTTGGGCGATTTCTCGACCTCGACGATGCACATGCGGCAGTTCCTAGTCTGCTGTGGTAGTAGAAGCGCGGGATGTCGACGCCGGCGACATCGCAGGCCTGGAGCATGGTGAAGCCCTTGGGGATCCGCACCACGTGCCCGTCCAAGAACACCTCGAACGCGTCCTCCGGGTTTGGCGGAAGCTCCACGGCTCCACCCGGGCGCCCCCCACGGGCTCCCGCGACGGCGGAAGCTCCGGGTCGGCCGGCTCCACCGCCGTGCCGGCCTCCGGCGATCCCACGGCGACCTTCCAGGAGATCCAACGGCAGGACGCGACCATGACGGGGAAGAGGGTGAGGGTGGGCGGCGGGCCGGCGGCGCAGCGTGGGGTTGGGCACGAGTGAGAGAGATGGGAGGAGGATAAGGATGGGAGAGGCGGTGGGGGTCCTTTTTGGAAAACTGCCAGGCGGGCGGCTAAATGCAAAATTGCTGCGATTTCAGAATTTCTTCTTCTTGGTAGACAAAAATTTTGGAACCGAAGGGGTTTTGTGCAAATAAATAAGACGTGTTTACTGTAGCGGAGGGGCCTCGCTGAGCGCAAAACGTAATAATGGATAAGTAGAAGGGTTTTTTTGCAAATTCACGCGCGTCGCTGGCGGGTTCGTGGCCACCGGATCGGCGCGATCGGACGGACGCGAAATAGGGACGACGTAGCGCGCCTGGGAGGCCGCCAAACTCGGACCAAATGATGGGTGGGATGATGGGCTCTTAGAAAGAGAGATGGTCGGTCAGTGTATTGCTGCTTGCGGGCCTCTTTCTGATCAGAAGAAGATGCATCCTTGGCCCAGTTTCCATAGGTGCTTTTCTCGCTCGGCCCTGCCGTGCAGTCGCAAACTCACAATTGTTGCGGTTACTGACAAGCATGAATGATAAGATCGGTCGGTACTCGGCGTCGGCTGGAGATGGAACTGCAAATGATGAACTCCAAGTTACATCACGAGGAAGATGGAAAACATACCATTTACCGGTCCTCCAACCGCACGATGCTCAATGGGTCATTTGAACCCCAATATCTAAAACTGGAATATCAGGTAGAAAATGGGAGGTCAGCAGCAGGCAAATGGAACATCAGACAAAGTAGACTATAGGGTGTGACCGTGTGACACTACAAAACAGTGATGCCGTAAAAAAGAATTCCCTCCACGCACGCACATATATGAAAGCAGAAAGAATATCAGCATTATGGCATTGTACCAGAAACGCTTCAAAGTCACGGAAAGAATAAAATGCCTTTAGCCGTTAGGATATGTAAACACTCAAATGGGACAACTTGTGCTCAAACCAGGGGCCAGCAGATCCAATTTTGCTTTCTTAGTAGCACTTGGACTGAAGCAACTAGCAAACTTCATGGTCCCCTCCCAAACCTCGGATATGATCATTGATTAGAAAACAAAGGTAGGCACAAGATCATATGCTATGATAATGGCAAACTTTATCAATCCCCGTGACAATCAGGGGCATGATCATGTGTAGCTTCCACCGTCCCACACTGATTGACTAGTTAAGTAACGACAAACGAACTTTTTGGTCACAAAGAAGCAATGTGTCGTAGCACAAGAATTCATGTAACAAAATCAAAATGACACCATTTAAATATGAAGGAGAATTTTCAAAACTAAATATGAATGTCGGTTTCCAGAACTGGTCATACATCAAAACTGTCTGCTTAGAATATCTGAGTCGATTTGGTGTCAAATTTCAAGCCACAAGAAGATATCACTAGTTTAAGAACCCCACCACTGTACCCCTTATCATAAGGATCATTTATACAGTAGCTGACATCTTCTCAAGAACACATACAGATAAGGTGAAACTCTATCTAAATGAAAAACAGACTGAAGAGCTTACCAAGTGGACAGATGGTTGCTAACTCCAATGAGGGCATACTGCTGGAGAATCCGCTGACAGTCCATCGGAAAATGAGGAAACCATTCTAAGGTTTCAACCACAGCTTGTGATTCTTTAAAACTAGCTTCTGTATATGGAACATATATAAGGGCATCAAGAAGTAAGCAGCAGCTAATAGAGTTCATCACACCCAGGCCTACCCTTTAGAGTAAGCACGGCCTTCCATTTTGAGTAAGCATACGCACTGATTACTAGTAATGTCAAAGCTTATTTGAAGAAATTTTAATTTCTTATGTTGCTTCTTTCAACATTGATGTTTTTTAGTCAATCATAACAGCATTTTGTCATTTATATTGGAGAAGCATCTCCATGAGGTCATGTGGGGCTCCTTGTTTTGTCAATATCGCCCAAACTGAAATCTAGCATGCATGTGTTTCCTTGATTATTTATACTCAACTATATGGCAAAGACAGAGTTAAAAAGTGGTTCTTCACTCCACTGCTTGCTATTTTCAGCATTCCATAGTAAGAAGCCAATGACAATTTCTTCTAATATGAAATGCATCATATGCATAAATATTTGCATTTATAGATTTTCCAGAAAAAAAGTCTGTTCTTATTAAGTGTTGAATTTGAGCTAACTTCAGATTTCCAAGTTCGCAGGAAAGTTCAAATCACCAGCAAATGGGGCAAGTGGTAAAATTTGGACGAACACTATCCCAGATTGGTGTCTCAAGGGGCGATCCAAAGGTAAGCAATGTGTGCTTTGTTCTCGCCAGTCGCCAGTTTGTCCACTTTTGCACATCTATGACAGATCGAAGGATCTTCAGGTCAAAGGGCTTGTGATTACCATCATTCTGTGGCAAGATGAAGAAAGTTAACCAATGGAATGATGTAATGTAAGCATCTAAATTAATCATGTTTCGTGGCAGGAAGGATGGCAACAGAAGTTGAATGAGCAAAGAAGCCTGGAATTGCACAGAAAAATTCCAAAAAAATCAGAATATTCTGAAGCAGAGGAAATGGAGAACCATCTACAAACTGCAAAGCTTCATTCTAAACCCCAAAGCTTATCTTCTGCTGAACTTTTTTATCTGCTGTCTGTAAATGTAAGTATATCAACCAAGCAAGCATCTCCTATGCACCTAGCTCTATTTTACTTGATCTATTGGAAACCACACACAGTCCAATACTGCTCAATAGGGACCATGCATGTTCTATTGAAGACTGAAATATACTGAGTGTAATTTTCACGTTATCCACCACATAATATGATACCTAGTCATGGTCCAATGGTACCAGTAACCTTCAATTACATACATCATCCAAAACACTATACCTAGATGTGCGTATGATTTATATGTCAAAATAATTTCTGTACTCAAGACAAATGACGAAAAAGGTAAGTTTTGGTGAAACAAAATGAGGTTTTGTTAAAATTAATTTTAAAAGCCCATTAAAGAGAAATAACTTATCAATGGTGAGCTACCAAACATATCTAAAGGTGCAATTTATACTATAACTGTGAAATGTGGAATTACTTATTTTATGGACCACTGTTAGTAGTGCTTGCTTTACTGATATTAAAAAAACCCTGCAATGCGGAGTAAGATGTCCTATCACATTATACTAAATAAGAATATAAGATAGTTGAGATGTCAAAATGAATGGACTTTTTCATTTGATATGATATTGGTCCAGTAGCCATTATATTTTATGGAATAAGTGCCATAAAGTGATCTCAAAATAGCAACCCTATGTGACTGTGCTGTGTATCTTAGAGTATAAGTGCATTCTCTGGGAATGGTACACTGGGTATGTGCAAGGAGGACAATGGGAACAACATGCTCAATCTCAATGAGGAACTCAAACAAAGGGTGGATGAAATTAGGGTAAAATCAAATACCAGTGATTAAATGCACATTATAGATGTTTTGTAGACCTGATCTAATGGATGCTTTAACAGGCTCTACTATCGAGTGGAAAAGTTCCCCACACAAGGTTTCATAATTACAAAGCTAGGCACACAAACTGTGTAAGCAAAGATTAACTTTTCAAAGATAGGCAGGCTTTCTATTTTGCCATTGACATATATAATGTTCTCCAGATCATGGGCCCAGTGGCAGAATGGTTGAAAGCCAAGCTAATGAACATAATGCAGAGGGGATATGGAAGGGATAGAGAGGTTAAAAGACTCCGAACTGCCCAGATGCATGCAGCCCTCTCAGTTGCAAGACTATCTACAGTAGTTGCAGGGACTATTGGAAATTGCTCCTTTGAGTCAAACAATCTGAGTGGTATTGCCATGACTGACAGAAGAGAGGACACTGACATGAGGATGCATGCTGCAATTGCATCAGCTGCAGCACTGGTGGCAGCCTCATGTGCTGAGGCTGCGAAATCTGCCGGAGCTAGCAAGGAACAGGTTTCATCAGTCATCAACATGGGGTTGGAGACTAGGGCACTGGGAGATTTGCTCACACTGACTACTAGTGCAGCAGCCTGTAAGTTCAAGAAGCAGATCAGCCAATTTTCTCCAGTTAACATATAATAAAAGGAAACCGTGGTTCTTGCTGCTGCAGGCCTAAGAGGAGTTGATGGACTTAAGATGCGGACAATAAGCAATTGTTCCTTGGAAGGCCAAATGAACAATCAGAAAGATGCCACACTTCTTGCTCGGACACCTCAGGGTATAGCCAATTAACTCATCCCTGACTGATTTTCAACCCATTATACTACATTTTCAATAACAGAATAAAGTTTGGGGAAAATAATTAAGTAGATTCATTTGTGCTTCCATGCAGGAAGGTTCCACACCAGGATGGTTTCTGTGAACTGCAAGTATGACAACATATTACTAACATTAGGCAAGAAGCATCATTTCACAACCTCAGAAAAATGTGAGTATTAAATGAGATCTATCAATGTATCCTATACAAAAACAAATATAATTCATACTAAGATCAAGAAGAAACAATGATGGGCACTTCAATGAAAAATAAATTTTCATCACTCACCGGTGAGGAAACATTCCAACACAGTTATACAAAGACAAACAAACTCAAAAGATCTAGACGATACACTTCAAAAAAAAAAAAGAACAGAACTTGAACTATGTTACCTCCACTTATTGTACCATTGTTATTTCAAACAAATTGTTGTTACAGTCTCATTTCTCTTATAGTACCATTTACTCACTTTCTTACAGATGTAATTTTCCATGAACAAGGCGAAGGAGAAGAGTTCAGCTATCCAATGAATGAACATAACTACCATGCAATGAATCTCTCAACATCTGGTGGAACCATTCAATTATTATTCAAAGAGCATGAACAATACAGCTCCTGGAGGACATTCATCAGCTACCAAATGAACAAGAAGGGACGGAATGGAAACCATATTACAGAGTCATGACTTGTGCCTATCTCCAACTTCCAGTAAAGCCATGTATTCCTTATACTCTGATGTTTGAAACACTACCAGTAAAAAAATATCACATAATAAAACCTACTGTTATCTCAGAAATAAGCAGACAAGGATGAAGAATTTGAGTAGGGTCAGTCACTAGATTACTTTGTCTTAAGAAGTTTCTTCTTTCAAGAACAATAGTTAGCCCAGTTGAACTGTGATATACTCAGTACTTTTCGTTGACACCAGCAGCACAACTTGCAATTTGTACTTTCCATTTGATTTTTTTTTTTGCTTTATTGGACTTCTAAACTGACAAGGACGCAAGTCAATCCGGAAAACAGTGTGGTCAATGGTAATCAAACTTTTGCGAACCTTTGTGTTAAAACATTTCTGGTACTTAATAAGGAAAGTATTTCCAGGTAATAGGAATGGAAACTAACACACAACACCACTGCTCCTACTCTTTCTGAAACTTGCCTAGACAAAGATGATGCCGTGTTCCTTAATGGTGTCGATGACGATCCCGAGCTTGCCCTCGATCCGCTCGTTCTTCTTAGGCTCGTAGGCAAGAGCGAAGACATCGGCGTCCATGGACCGCTCCGCGATGAGCCTCCCGATGGTCCTGCAGGCGTTGTCGTCGATGAGGGAAGGCAGCGTGAGGCGGAGGTCCTTGGCGTTGGTGGTGGCGACGGCGATGACCTTGCTGGTGCCCCTGTGCATGACCTTGGCGTGCACGAAGCGCTTGGAGAAGAAGACGTTGAGCTGGAAGGGGCGCATGTACATGTCCGTGCGCTGCTTCCAGGACTTGCGGTTGGGCCGCTGCTCCGCCTCGCTCCGGGAGCGCCGCGTCCACGCCGCGCACACCACCAGGCTCTGCTGCGGGGGGGGGGGGGGGGGGGGGCGGTTAGACCAGCGCTAGGAAATCAAATCATCAACGCGGCAACGAATCGAATCGACGCCCGGGCGAGAGGGTTCGAACCTGGCGGTTGCTGGGCCCCTGCTGCGCCGGGGCCGGCGAGTGGAGCGCGAGTCGAGGGGGCAGCGGGATGGGGGAGACGGCGATGGAGGCGGACCACGAGAGTGACGACGCGCCGGGAGAAGGCGCGAGGGATTGACGCGGGGATAGCGTGGCCGTCGCCGGGTGGAGCGAGGCCATGGTGGCGCTGGAATGCCGCCGGACGGGTGAGGCAGCCGGACGGAAGGGGGGAGAGGAGTGGGGGGGTTTTTTTTTGGCTGTTGCCGGAGGTGAGGTCGTCTTATCCAGTTGCAGTATGCAGGCTGGCGCGTTGCGACTTGGGAGAAGGTATCCAACTATTCAATAGTTGAATTTCTTTTCTTGCACAAGTTTTTGCCCATACCTGCTTTTCTTGTACGATTTAGATGTTATCATGTTTGGTAACATGTAACCTGCTTTTAACACCACAGCAACGATTTTCTCATGGAGAAATATGTGGAAAGTTTTTTTTTTACATGTTAAGAGCTTTTGTCCCGCTTGCATAAACAAATTTCTAAGCATCTCCAAGAGTTTACCAAATTTTACTTGGCAAATCTTATATTTTGCCAACTTTTAAAAAGATATGCTAAGTAAAAAAAGAGTTCATCTCCAACAGTTTGACATAATTCACTTGCCAAATTCAGATCTAACTTCGTCAGAAATCCTGAGAGAGAAACAAAATTAAGTTATACACTTCCATCTCTTGAAAACTTACATCAAGAACCGTGAGATAGAAATAAAATTGTTTTTAAACCCTTCCACCTCTTCTCGGATTGATACGCCGCGGATAGGCGCGCACATATACACGCGTGGAGAGAGTTAGGATGCCAAGTTGCTATTGATACCATGCCAAGTTGATTTGTCAAACTGTTAGAGACTAATTTTTCTTATTTTTGCCAAAATTAGATAGATGCCAAGTTGATTTAGCAAACTGTTAGAGATGCTCTAACTGAAACCCTTTTTTTAATCAAGCAGACTACTTCACAAAAACTTGTTACCAGTTCGCGAACTCTTCGCGAACTTCACAAAATTGCTATTCTAGAAAATGCTGAAGTATACTGGTAGCATGTACTCTTCCTGAAAAATGCAATCCCAGCATTCGAAACAAGTCCCAAAAATGCAATTCTAGAAAATAGACCTATCTGATTTGCATGTCAAAATTTAATGCACGTGGCTAACAAGTAAGGATATTAGAATCTTTTTGCGCCACGACTAAACTAGAATTGCACTTGAGACGGAAGGAGCAGACCAAATAAGTCAGCTTGCGGATAAGTCAAATGTCCTTGCAGGTACTGACAGTTACTGAACACTAGCTCGAAACTAGTGATGAGCAAAACAATAGGTCTCCATGAACTCTACGGTGCTTTGCACTGATGCAACATCTTCGGATCAGTATGGAAACGCGCACAGTAAGGGCTTGTTCGTGTACATAAGATTCAATCCGGTCGGAAATGATAAATATACCTAGAAAATCATGATATCTACTATAGAGAGCCGGATTCATTCCGGGTCGGCAACTAATTTACTCATGATATGTGCACCAAGAGACCCGAAATTAATCCACTAGTCAAGAAGTGTGGATTCAATCCGGCTCTTCGATCTCTTATTTATACCTATCATGATGAGTAAATTAATTCTCGGTCCGGAATAAATCCGACTCTCTATAATATATATCATGATTTTCTTGGTATATCTATTATTTCCGGCCGGATTGAATCACATGGAAACGAACAAGCCCTAAGTTAGCAGAGTTACAGGCCTATACAGGCTATAACATCACCCGGCGGTTCTTCAAGCCCCTCACCTCATTCAGCTAACTAAGCCTATTGGCTGTCATAACCACCGAGAAAAGTGACCACAAGTACACAACGTGACAATTGGGATCACTACCTTCATCATTTTATAGGCATGTATACATGGTCATCTTACCTCCTATGAAGCCCACGAATAAAAAATTTGGCTTCAGGATCACAATCAAACCAGAAAGTCCATTCCTCAGGTGAAACTGGAACACTAATTCTGATGATATTGATTCCAAAGCATTGACCATTTTATTGCAGCTTAATCATTCTTTTGTAGCTTCATTCGTTCTGACCAAAGATAATGCTCCACGTAAGCTGCAGCTGGTCCTGGACATTCTTTTGCGGCACCACCATATCCTAAATTTCTGACAGAGATGACAACATCAACTTGATATTTGAAATGTTTCCATTGGCAAGGTCACGAACCAGCCCTGAATTAGATAGAGAATGATCAAAACACGAGAAACGGCGGCTAATTCGTGATGCCCAGGGCCTCCTCTTTCCCCTTCCCTGTCAGTACCTGCTCAACAAAATTTTCATGTGGTCGAGTTACAAGGTCTGCCCTCAAATACAAATGAGGGAGACATTTCTACATCTAAGATTCTAGACTACCAATATACATACATGTATGGAAATTACCCAATGCCGCCATTAGTGCAAACCCATCTCCCAAGCTTGTCGGATCAATGTGACCTCACCAAGCCAACAGCTTTGCTCCAGCCAACCATGATCAAGCTTGCAGCACATCTGTGCCTGGCTGAGCACCTCAATCTATATCCTTGGGCTCCTGCCAGAGGAAATATCTCTCCTCATTGTAGGAGGGGTTATGCCATCAGGAGCAGTTTCATCATCTATGTTCATCCAATGTCTGTGAAATCTGAAAGAGGTTCTAACTCCTCAATACCAGGAAGGAGACTAGAGTCATCCTGGTCCGGGAGGAACTCGTGGTAGTCAACCTCTTGCCAGAGATCTTCATTGTAGTTCAATTCAGAATCGCTGATACCAAAGTCAGATAGGGACTCGCTAATGTGGAAGTCAGCTGCACCTGGGAAAAGTTGACCAGGCATCCGGAGAAAATTACTCGAGGTACTTGGCCCTTCCTGATGCGATTCAGTAATCTTCTGGGTTTTTGACTTGGGAGGTCTTCCACATTCTGATGCTGCTTTGTGCTTTCCTGTGGACTTTGGACCAGATTTATGCCGGGTGGCATCGTTTATGTGGAAAGCTGATGATGCCCAATGAGAACCTTCACCTTCATAACAAGCTTCTGATGCTATTCTGCAAAGAAGAATGTAAATCTCACTAGCATTGGTTTGAGTACCAAAGGTAGGCTAAATATTAAGAAAATTCAAGGAATTCAAATAAGGGAAATAATAATCAATTTGCATCGCACTAGCATTTGTTCGTGTGCCGAATATTTGGAAAATTCAAGCAATTGAAAGAGTAACTGTTTTATCTTAAGTGAAAAGTACGGTATTGGTCATCATCCTCATAACAGCAAAAGCATGGAGACTTGTACCACCACTAACCTGAGTCTGTTCTCAGCTTGTCTACAAGAAAGTCCAGACAATAGTGATTGTTCCACTGGCTCCACAGCCTGTTTCATTGGTTCTGGTTCTAGTATGGACACATTTACTGTAGATGGGAAGTCCTCTTCATAACAATGTTGGTGTGTCAAGAAATCCAATTCTAATTCTAAATAATTCCGGCGGTATTCTTGATTTCTCATTGGTGGCGGGATCACCATTTGTGTAGATTGAACCTGAGCATCTGCAAGGGCTGTCCTAACTAGATTGAAGCTTGGCCTAAAGTTTACCATGGACCAGTTCGCACTTGATCCAGCAGGATTTTTCACAGGAGAAAACATACGTAGTGCACTAGAGTAAGTACTAATAACACGTTGGGGATCACGCCGACATTTCGATCTCCAGACAGATGAAAGTACAGCCAGGAAGTGTTTCTGGAGGAGCAACTCTTTGTTAGGAAGTTCGCTGGTCACATTCACCAACATCTGAGCTTGATCCTGGGAGAAGACATGATAAATCACAATTTGCAACACAAATAAGTATCATGTGAGCAGTTGATTGCACCTAAAAGCATGCTAAAAATGCACTTTAACAGGCTAAGACCTGGATTAAGCAAGGAATGACAAGTACACATGCTCTGCCTGCATGGATTCAAGCTGGTAATTGGTCATATAGACAATTTAAACATGAGGAATAACACTTGTTGGTGCTTACCACTTCAAGTTAGCTTTTCACTAGTATATCCTGTGCCGTTTTTTCTTCCAAAAATTTCCCAGTTTTATATAATTCTTCTGTCACTTTAATTAAGGGTTTCTATGGATAATGCAAATTATATCTAGGACATTCACTTGATTGATATCAGAACTATTTTGAGAAATTATAATAAAGCTAATCCTTGTCAAAATTTGCACAGTACAAAGCTTTCTCGTATGAAGTTAATTCAATATCTAGAAGGATAAGATATCAACTCACCTCAGATACTCTCAGTATAGCCTTTCCAGTCCCAGAAGGAACCTTTTCACTGTTAGAATTATCTGTTGCTGACATTGCATGTTTGCAGAATAGTTCTCGATATCTCTCACAGCAATGCACAGGGTGACGATATTTTCCCCTATAAAAAGAGCCACCTGGTAAGGAATGAAGAAAATCACTTGCCAGTTCCCAAAGAGGACCATATTCATGTACAGTTCCGCAAAGAACCACATCTTCCTCAGATGTCCATGAGTCTGAAGCACAATCGCGAGACCATATTCCCTTCTTTTTCAGCCTCTCAGGTTTTATTACAATAACACGTTTTACTGGCATGGAAGGGATGGAAATTCTGCCATCAGTCTTAGTTCTAGCTGACAATTTTGGATCTGAATCATTAAACTCTTCCCTCAAGTGCCTAGGTGACAAGGCTTCTGAGACACTACTTGATTTAGTAGCTTTCTTGAACTTCTTCAAACTTCTGTTACTGTTTTCTTCTTCAGTAGCAGACATAATCTTCTTACGCTTGTTAGAATAATGGCGCGGTGATTCATCACTTATAAGTTCAGGTGAGGGTGCATTGTCATCAATGCTCATTGTATCTACAGAGGTTTCCTCCAGTATGACTTCCGATTCAGACGACAAACGTCCTCTTTTAAGGGATTTGAATTTGCCTGTCTTCTTTTTGTTCTTTTTTGACTTTCTACGGTGACCGCTGCAGGATGTAAAAAAGAATAATCAATAGTGTATCAGAGGTACGTTATAGCCTAAGGAAAAAAGGTCAACAGCCACAAAAACATTCAAAGTGGCTACATAACAAAACATGTTAATACAACAATTGACGCAGAAGTGAACAACCGAGAAACAAAAGAAAAGGTTAGTAATCTGTATACATTAACTAGAACTGGTTCCATTCGCTACCTCATATTATCATTCTTCTCCTCCAACTCTTTTGCTGCTTCCCGAGCCTGTCTTTCCTGTTCTTCCAACAACTGCAAGTATCAAACCATGTCATAACAGGCATTATGTTTCAACAGAGGCACATAAGAATACAAGTTAACAAGTGTAGATGACCTGCTTCTGGGTTAAAGCCTCAACATGTTGGCGATAGGCTGTCGTAGCAAAATCAACATCCCATGCTGCAATTGAGATGATGTCAATATAGTAAAGTATTAAAAAGAAAGATAGCCATGTTGATGTGGAAGCTAGCGCAGCTAAAATGCAGAAAATGCCAGTGTGACACTGAACAAATTGTTCTAAAGTGGCAGAGAGGACATAAACATTGACATATAGAATTACTTACATTCATAAGAAAGCGGTTCCTGGTCTTCATCAATTTCTGCTTCCAAATCCTCTTTGAGTTTTTCAATACGATCGAGCTCCCATTCTTCCTCTTCAACATTTACTTGATGATTTATAGCAGCTTTGTCAATTACTGGATCCCAGAGTTCCATAAAGCGCATTGCATATCTATCAATTGGCCGGAGCTGGTTTTCAAAGGACGAACTTGCTTGTCCTGCAGCAGCTGCGGCGGCAGCCAGCTGTTTCACATCAGCAAGCATGTCTGTATCTTCATCACCAACAGCCAATGTAAGAGCCTTTTCTTCATTTAATTGATTGGACAAAGCAGCATTCTTCTCCTTTTCCATATCCGAAGAGTTATATCTATGCTCTTCAATAGTGTGTTCATCGTGTCTTGCATCCTCCTCATTTACCAAATCATCATCCTCTGGCCTACCAGCAGCCTCCTCGCTGAATTCCTGATTGTCCACAGCTTCTTCCTGCTCTAGCTTCTTGAGAGCCATATAGTCAGCTTCATCTTCTGCTTGTCTAATGGCCGCTTCAACATCTGCATTCGATAACCCCACATCTGCATCATTTGAAGACCCGGCAGTCATAGAGCAGTCCTTCTGCTGCTCTTCTACATGAAGAGGTGTGTGCCCAGAAAAGAACTCCATAGGGTCAAGCTTCTTGAAGAACTCTGTATTGTAGCTACCTCGCTGTATCACTAGATCATCAAGAGCTCGTTTCTGATTCGCTTTCTTCAGAATGTTCTCCTCTATGGTGCTTTCACTAATGAGTCTATATATGTGAACTTCACGAGTTTGACCAATCCTATGACATCTGTCCTGTGCCTGTTGGTCCATTGCAGGGTTCCAGTCACTGTCATAGAATATGACAGTGTCTGCACCTACTAGGTTGATTCCCACACCACCACTACGAGTAGACAAAATGAAAAGGAAAAACTTTGGATTTGTGTTGAACCTCTGCATCAGAGTCTGCCTCTCTTCTGGTGGCGTAGAACCATCTAGACGTAAATATGTATACCCATATAAATTTATGAACTCTTCCAAGACATCAAGCATCTTAGTCATCTGAGTAAATATCAAGGCCCTGTGCCCTTCTGACTTCAAACGCCTCAGCAGAATGGCAAGTTCCTGCAACTTGCCACAATCAAACTGGATCAAACGCCTATCAGGAAAGTAAACTTGGCGGCGAACAATAGCAGACCTTATAGGAGACAGACTGGGGGAAAACTCATTCATGCATTTCTCTCTATATGCCGGATCAATAAAAACAGGGGACTTCCCTTTGCTGCACCAGCAAACAGGGGGAGGAGCTCGAGCAGCAGGAATTGCAAATGTAAATGATTCCACAATATCAAGCAGTTTCTGAAACCGTTCCACTGATGGAAGGACAAGGTCTGCTAGGCTTGATGAATAATCCATGTGGCACAAAGGGTTCTTCCTCTTCTCAAGAATATCAGATACAGGATGCTTTACAGTCAAAACCTCTCTCATATTTGTGCCATAGACAGGCCTCTTTTCACATCGCAACCTATTCCACCATGCAATGGAAGCTGCCCTTTCTTTGGATTCCTTTATTCTCTCCTCCTGAAGGGATTTCTGGATATCTTCGAAAATATTTGTTACATTACTCCCCTGATGATCCTTATTCGAGCAGGATACATCCAGCTCAGAGTCCCAGGAGGTGATACTTGGAGGAAAAGCAGGAACCACCTCGTCAGCTTCCCAGGAACTCATGCCAAATTCATTTTGAGTAAACACAAGATTCATATCAGATAGGTCCACATGAGAAAACGGAGTTTTATCAAGGAGCATGCATACTGAATAGCTGAGATGCATGTTAATCCCAACCATGTCAAATGAGCTTATTATTGGGCGACCTTCAAAAAGATCTGGGTGGTTACAGACCTTTCTAAGTTGCATAATGATACTTATCATGCCAAAATAATTCCCACTTGCTAGTGTTGCTTGTGTCTCTGAGCTAGCAATAAAATCTTCATACAAGTTCCTTTGTCTTCTAGAAAGTCGGCAATATATGACATGCTCGTGCTTCTGTGGTAACTGTTTCTCAACATCTCTTTTCAGCCGCCGCAGTATAAATGGACGAAGGACGTTGTGCAATCGATCTATAACTTCCCTATTTACTTTATCTTGGCCCTCCACCATTCCTGAAATTGGATTGCAGAACCAATCCTTAAACTCCTGGTGAGACTGAAATACATGAGGCATCAGAAAGTGCATCAGGGACCAAAGTTCCATGAGATCATTTTGCAGCGGAGTTCCAGTCAAAAGAATGCGTCGCTTTGAATTAAAATTAAGTAAAGTCTGCCATCGCTGTGATTTCCAGTTCTTTATCAGATGAGCCTCATCAAGAATAAGATACTTCCACTTTTTTCTCTTAAACACTTTAGAGTCCTGGATGACGAGCCTGTACGTTGTGATGCAGACGTGGAAGTAATTTGGTTTCATCCAGCCCTGACGCTTTTGCTTTCTCTCCTTTGCACTTCCAAAGTAAGTCAATATTTTAAAAGCAGGACACCACTTCAGAAATTCAGTCTCCCAATTTAGCATAACACTAGTTGGCACAACGATAAGATGAGGACCCCATATCCCCTTCTCACACGCAAGGTGTGCAAGCAAGGAGATAGTCATGATTGTCTTGCCTAGACCCATTTCATCTGCTAGAATTCCATTAAGCCTCTTCTCATACATCGCAACCAACCAATCCAACCCTATATGCTGGTATTCGCGAAGTGAATGCTTAAGAAGAAATGGGAATTTCGTGCGCACGTTTGTTGTCAAGAAGGTGTTACCAGTTGGTTGTGCTGATCTGGCAGCAGCTGCAGCATCAGCAATTACATCGTCACTTTTATCTCCATTGACCGTGTTAACATCAGCGAGATTATTCTCTTCCACAAAATTCTGTTGTGCACAAGGCTCTGGTGCCATTTCTGACTGCAGAGAATTAGCAGTCACATTATGCTCAGTTTTCATCACATCCGAGGATAGGTGACCCAAAACTGTATTACTGTTCACTTCCGGAACCTTTGCAGATGGATCATCATCCAAAGACATGTCAGTATTTGTCTCTTCAACGATACAGGGTGAATTATCCAACTCCGTTGCTTCATGATCTGCATAGCCATCCTATATATAAAAAAGGTATTACAAATTGATCAGCATATATTGTTTCAGAAAAGCAAGTGGAAAAACCAAAATTTACCTTCTGGTACATCGCAAGAAGTTCTTCTAGTGGTATCTCACTCTCCTTTTGCAGTAACTTAATCTGCATTAAATGACCACCAGACCATAGTTAGCACTTAGCAGAACTCTACTGGGACATCTGCCATAGCGAAGCTTGTAAACTGGGAGCATATTTGTAATTAATGAGCATAAACTAGCCTTAGTCCAACTCCATGCTCTGAAACCCATAATCACAAAAGAACTTGGCTACATAAAATTTTGGATGGAGCAATACTGACCACCAAGCCCTTCTGCATACACTAAATACAGTGCATTTTGGCCTTCAGGCATAGTTTAATTTCACAAAATTGTATAACCAAAGGGTGCCCAAACGAGATTTTTACCATTAATTTCATCTCTTGATGTAACTAAGGATTTAGAGTTCAGAACAGATATAAAACATGTCGAATTCTGAAAATGGAAATCGATATCCTTACATAGTTGCACATGATAACAATGCTAATGAATTAATTTTCATGTAGCGTACTGCCAAGTTTATGCTCATTGCAATCAAAACCGAATTAAGCATGACAATGCAAACAATTTGTTAGAGTATGTGTGTGTATGGCCCATATAGAGGCCCATGTATCACTGTCTACATACCCACCCATCTAGGGTTGGAAGAATACTAGAGAACATTATTCTCCTACATGGTATCAGCTAGGATTTCCTTCTTCCCCTCTCTCCTCTAGCAGCAGCCGCCGCCGGTGCCTCCCATGGCCGGCCGGCCGCCGTGGCCGCCCTCCCTCTCCTCTTTCCCTCCTCTCCCAGCTTTCCCCTCCTATGCTGCAGCCGTGCGGGCTCCTTCCGCCGCCGGCGCAGCCCCTGGCGCCGCCGCGTGGCCTGCCCGCCGGCGCGTGGCCTGCGGGCGCGGGCGCTCGGCCCGCCGGCGCTGCTGCCCCGCCCGCCCTGCCAGCAGGCGCGGCTTCCTCGCCCGTCGATGCGGCGGTGCTCATGGCCGCCGCCGCTGCTACCCCTGCTCTGGGGACGGGCGAGAGCGCGACTCCAGCTACTTCCTCTGCTCCGCCCGTCCTCCCCAGCGCCTCCTCTGCCCTGCCGGTCACCGGTGCGACGCCCCTGCTCTCCGATTCGCAGCCGCACCTCGCCGAATCCTCCACGGCTGCTGACGGACCTGCTGCACCTCTTCTGGACGCCGGTGCGGGTGCGGACGGTGCCCTGCCCGCGGATGTAGGGGGCTTTCCCCGCCAGCCCTTCCCCCTGCAGACTGGTGCCTCCTTCCTCTACAGCCTGCCTCCTACCTTCCCCTACGGCATGCCCACTACAGCAGCACCTGCCGATCCTACTGCTGCTTCCATCCGTCGCGCTGCCATGGCTGATGCTGCCCTGCGTGCGACCGCGGGCGGGTCGACCACGACTTTGGGCGCAAGGACAGGGCTCCTTGTCTCCACCGCCGCTGCCACGGGGGTCGGGGGGGTCATCCCGACCTTCTCTGCTGGCCCCCACCTGCCCCTCGCGCCTCCCCTCCTCGAGGGGCAGCCGCCGCTTGTCAACAGCGACACCGCACCGGATGGGGCTCTCGCCGTGGCCCTCACTGCTGCGAAGGCCAAGGCCGCCACAGCCCAGGAGCGGATTCGTGCGGCGGCCCTCGCCTGGCAGCGTGAGCGCGACATGGCCGATGCGCTCGCTCGTCAGGTGGCTGAGGCAGAGCACTTCCTCCGCACTCCCTCCGCGTCGCCTGGCGTCCTCACCACCGACCACGCCGCCTCCTCTTCCTACCAGGCGCCGCCCACTGCTTCGCTCCCGTCGAGTGCTGGACCCCGGCCACTCCTGACCGACCCCATGGTCTCCTACCTCCACCTCCAGGCTGCCGGGGTCCCGCACATCAAGAACCTGGTCACCGTCCTCCTCGACTCCACCTCCACCTCCTACGCTCGCTGGAGGGATCAGGTTCTCCTCGCGCTCCGCCGCTACGCCCTCGACGACCACGTCCTCTCCGACACTCCGATCTGGGCTCGCGACCTGGCGTGGCTGCATCTTGACAGCATCGCCATGTCCTGGATCGTTGGGACCATCTCCCACGACCTGCAGGACATCGTGCGGACTCCCGGCAGCACCGCGCGCGAGACCTGGCTCGCTCTCGAGAGTCAGTTCCTCGGCAACGCCCAGACACGCGCCCTCCAGCTCGACACTGAGCTCCGCACCCTCGAGCAGGGCGACCTGTCCGTGGGTGACTACTGCAGGAAGATGAAGAGCACGGCTGATGGACTTCAGGACCTCGGGTACCGGTCCCGGAGCACATGCTGGTGCTCAACGTCGTGCGGGGCCTTCCCAGCAGCTACGAGGCCCTGCGGACGATGATCACTCACCAGAAGCCGACTCCCACCTTCCTCCAGCTTCGCGATGCTCTCACCCTGGAGGAGCTCACCCGGGGTCTCCACACACCTTCCTCGACCACAGCTTCGTCTTCCACTACCTCCCGTGCACTCGTCGCTGCCCCGCCACCGTCCTCCACCTCGCCACCCGCCTCTCTCCTTGGTGCTCCTCCCCCCGGGCCGAGCGGGGGTGGGGGGCCGTGGGGGCCGCCGAGGTCGCGGTGGTGGGGGTCGTGGGTGTAACGACCTGGCCCGGATAACGGTTAAGACCCACTCTACATGTTGAATGGACCACACCTACTAGGTAACCTCTTGCGTTTTCGTCCTCGCTTCACGCAAAAAGGTTCGAACGGGTTACCTAGCTTCCTTGGCTCAGGTATTTAAGCTGGTCTGGTTCCCCTCAGCTTTCCGATACGGGACTAAGCCTCGGGTGAACAGTGTTTTCGCGCAGCTACAGTACCCCGTGGTGAACAGTACCCCCGACCTACAGTACCGCCATTGGCCCATCCCAACTCGCGAGCTACAGTCTTTCTGATGTGCTTGTGGCACCTCAGATGGTCCACAATCTCCTTTCCATTCGTCAATTTACTTCTGACAATTCTTGTTCTGTCGAGTTTGACACTTCTGGTCTTTCTGTGAAGGATTTGGCTACCGGGCGTCCACTCCTCCGATGTGATAACTCCGGGCCCCTTTACACCCTCCGCCTTCCGGCCTCCGCTGCTTCACCTTCGACCTCTTCGTCTTCCTCGTCCGCCGCTCTTGCTGCGACACCGTCCTCCACCACCTGGCACCGCCGTCTTGGTCATCCCGACCGAGATGTTTTGGCTCAGATTAGTCGTAGTGCAGATGTCTCTTGTACTAGGACTAGTGCTGAGCACCTCTGTCATGCGTGCCAGCTTGGTCGCCATGTTCGGCTTCCTTTTTCTTCTTCTTCGCATGCGTCGCATGCTTTTGATCTTATTCACTGTGATTTGTGGACATCTCCTGTACTCAGCATGTCTGGCTATAAGTACTATCTTGTGATCATTGATGATTTTTCTCACTATTCCTGAACTTTTCCTTTGCATGCCAAGTCTGACACCTTCCCCACCCTCCTTCACTTCTTTGCCTGGGTGTCCACTCAGTTCGGCCTCACTGTTAAGGCCGTCCAGTGTGACAACGGTCGTGAGTTCGATAACAACACCTCTCGCTCCTTCTTTCTCTCCCGAGGTGTTCAGCTGCGTATGTCTTGTCCGTACACTTCTCCTCAGAACGGCAAGGCTGAGCGCATGATTCGGACCACGAACGATGTCATGCGCACCCTTCTGATCCAGGCCTCTCTACCCCCGCGCTTCTGGGCAGAGAGCCTTCACACCGCCACCTACCTTCTCAACTGTCTTCCTTCCACTGCTTCACCTGCTCCGACTCCTCACCACGCTCTCTTCGGTACCCCTACCACCTACGCTCACCTTCGTGTGTTCGGGTGTGCGTGCTACCCGAACCATGTTGCCACTACTCCTCACAAGCTCGGACCTCGCTCGACACGTTGTGTGTTCCTTGGTTACTCCCCTGACCATAAGGGGTACCGTTGCTTTGACCTCACCTCTCGTCGGGTTCTTATCTCCCGACATGTTGTGTTTGACGAGTCGGACTTCCCCTACTCCTCCACCTCCACACCTTCTTCTGATCCTGACCTTGAGTCTATGTTTTCTGACCCGGTGGTTCAGCCACATGTTTCTGTTTTTCCTTTTCCAGCAGGTACGTCTGACCCGCCACGCGCGGCGCCGGAGCCTCTTCTTGCACCACCCGCTGTTCCGGTGCCCTTTGTTGCACCTAACGCGGGCTTGGTGCCTCTGGCCGCGCGCCTCCGGAGTCTCCCGCCGCGCCATGTGCGGCACCGGCGCCTTTTGCGCCCCTGGGGTCTCCCGCCGCGCCACGCACGGCCCAGGCGCCTTCTGCTACGCCCAGCACCGTCCCGGTGCCTCCTCCCACGCCACGCGCGGCCCCGACGACACCTGCACGCTACACCGAGCCGGTGCAGATGTACCGACGCCGTCCGCAGATGCCTGCTCCTCTGGCTCCGGTTCCGGAGGTGCCCGTGGACTATGCGCCTCCTGTGCGCTATGTCTACGAGCGCCGCTCGACGGCTCCGCCTCCTCCTCCACCATCGTCCCCGGAGCCGTCTCCGCCTCCTCTACCACCGCCACCACCACCGCCGCCTCCACCACGCCGTTCTCGGGTGGAGCCGGCCGTGTACCACCCTCCGGTCATCCATCGGGATCCTCGTCACACCCATCCCATGGTGACTCGGCAGGCGGCTGGGGTTCTTCGGCCCGCGACTCTCTCTGCCACAGAGGGGGAGCCGCGGCTCTCTTCGCTTTCGACGTCTGTTCGTGAGGCTCTGGCAGATCCGAACTGGCGTCGTGCGATGGAAGAGGAGTATGGAGCTTTTCTTGCAAACCAGACTTGGGACCTTGTGCCGCGTCCGTCTGGTTGCAATGTGGTGACCGGCAAGTGGATTTGGACGATCAAGCGTCGGGCTGATGGTACTCTGGAGCGCTATAAGGCGCGTTGGGTTCTTCGGGGGTTCACTCAGCACCCCGGTGTGGATTATGATGAGACTTTCAGCCCCGTGGTGAAGCCAGCTACAGTGCGTACTGTCCTCTCTCTGGCTCTCTCTCGCTCTTGGCCAGTGCACCAGCTCGATGTCAAGAATGCTTTTCTCCATGGCACTCTGACAGAGACAGTCTACTGCAGTCAGCCAGCAGGATTTGTGGACTAGTCGTCCGGATTTGGTCTGCCGGCTGAACAAGTCTCTCTATGGTCTGAAGCAGGCTCCTCGGGCATGGTACTCTCGGTTTGCTGCTTTCTTGGTGACACTGGGCTTTGTTGAGGCCAAGTCAGATACTTCACTATTCATATATCACCATGCTGATGGCATTGCCTACCTCCTCCTCTACGTTGATGACATTGTCCTGACTGCCTCCAGCCCACAGTTGCTTCAGCGGATTATCTCCTCTCTTCAGCAGGAGTTTGCTATGAAGGATCTGGGCAAGCTTCACCACTTCCTGGGCGTGACAGTTGAGCCCCGCCCGACTGGTCTTCTCCTTCACCAGCGTCAGTATGCTCTTGATATCCTGGAGCGGGCTGGGATGACTGATTGCAAGCCTTGCTCCACTCCTGTTGATACTCAGGCGAAGCTGTCTGCTACTCTGGGTGATCCTGTCGCTGATCCGACTGCCTATCGGAGTCTTGCTGGAGCCTTACAGTACCTCACTTTCACCAGGCCGGACCTCACCTACGCTGTTCAGCAGATCTGCCTCCATATGCATGATCCTCGGGAGTCCCATCTTGCCGCACTGAAGCGTCTTCTTCGCTACATCAGAGGCACGATTGGCTTCGGTTTGGTCCTCCACCGGTCTTCTCCTGCTGAGCTGGTTGTCTACACGGATGCTGACTGGGCGGGTTGTCCAGACACCCGCCGCTCTACCTCAGGCTACGCCGTCTTCCTCGGCGGCAACCTGATCTCCTGGTCGTCGAAGCGACAGCCGGTTGTCTCCCGCTCGAGTGCTGAGGCGGAGTACCGGGCTGTTGCTAACGGCGTGGCTGAGGCGTCCTGGCTCCGGCAGCTTTTGGCTGAGCTTCACAGCCCGCTCGCCAAGAGCACGCTCGTCTACTGCGACAACGTCAGCGCCGTGTACCTCTCCACCAACCCGGTTCAGCACCAGCAGACGAAGCATGTGGAGATTGACTTGCACTTCGTTCGTGACCGGGTGGCTATCGGTGATGTTCGTGTTCTCCATGTGCCGACCACTTCCCAGTTCGCTGACATCTTCACCAAGGGTCTTCCCTCCTCGACCTTCTCGGAGTTTCGGTCCAGCCTCAACGTAGTCAGTGGCTAGTTGTGGCTGCGGGGGGCCCTGTGTGTGTGTTTCTTTCTTTGTTGGCCAGTCTCGTACACTGCTGCGCCGGTAGTCCAGACTGCGGGGGGTGTTCAGTATGTGTGTGTATGGCCCATATAGAGGCCCATGTATCACTGTCTATATACCCACCCATCTAGGGTTGGAAGAATACTAAAGAACATTATTCTCCTACACAATTTGATGATACTACATATTGATGGCTGAAATGACCTCTTCCAGATGATCAGGAACTTCTTTCTTTGCCAACTCTTCCTCTTCAGACAAAGTTGCTTCATCATCCTGTCAAAGAGATGATCAAATATTATACATGACAACTTTACTTATGGATGGATGTACAACATTTTCCCAATTTTCTAATATAAACTCACATCCAGGTCAGATGATGTAACGGTAAAACTATTAGAGGAAACAATAAAGAGATGAGTAAACAATATGGATATGCTACCTTTCCTTCATCAGCAGCAACATAATCTTTGTCTTCCTGAAAAATTAATCTCAGTTATGTTAACCAGCAACCATACAATCCCCAAATAGGAGTTAAAGAAAGCAGTGATTTTGGTGAATGTTCATCTAGTTCACCTAAAAAAAGGACCATTGACCTAGCTTTACTTCTCATTAAGAAGCCAAAGCTGATGTTAGAGCCCAGGCGCAGTTAGTGGAAAATAATTGAGCAATTCAGACATTCAGTCAACATCAACGATGACGAATTAATTTGTTTGAAAATCTAGCAACATTATTAATGTTTCCAATTACTTCTCCATGCCACAATGTATAAGTGGTAAGTGCATGGTCATATCTATATATAACTAGGATTGTAGCTTAAAATGTGCACGTTCAGCAATCAAGAATGTACAGCTTATTGCTATCATTTTCCACTCTTCCACATAGTTTTTAAAAGTTGTCAGTGGAGACTAAATAGCTGAAGATTTCACGAAATAGGGGCACTGCATTCTAGACTCAGTATCTAATTCATGAAATAGGGCTGCTGTTTTTACACTCTTCGATAAGAAGCTTAGTTGAGATTGGGAAGATACTTAGACAGACCATGCATAGCTACTGTTAAAATTTAGTTTCATACCACTCCAGGAACTGATAAAAAAATATCACTAACTAGTTACTCCTAACTACCACACATAAGAATTATTAACAGAGAGCTCACCATCAGGCAGTGATCGGGAAGAAATTATACAGTAGTGGGATAAAGGATAAAGAAACTATAAACAGCAAAGATGATTAGAACATGCCTGCTCATCTATAGAAGAGACGTTGCCGTTACTTTTTCCCTGCAAAGTTAAGAAAGTACGGTGGTACAGTTAGAGAAAATTCTATGTCGGTAAAGAATGAACCCAACACAGGCGAAAATAAGATGCAGAAAGCAAGTGTACATGATTCTTCTTAACAAACTCAGCATAAGAATGGCCATCGTCTTCTTCCTCAGAAGAATTGCCATCATCACTTGAAGAGTGAGCAGGTTCATGATCACAGCCATTGGCCTGGTTCGAAGAATCTGAACAAAAAAAAAACTCTGCATCAATCAAAAGAAATGTGTTCAAGGGGTCTGAAGTAAATCATCTTACGTGCCATGAGGGTCTCTATACTATCTCACCTACAATCAAATTCTTCGATCCTAAGTTACTTAACATATCTTTGCTGTCTGGACTGCTTTCCCTGCTAACTGAGAAACATTTAACTGATCACATTATCAATTGGGTGTCAAGTAGTGTGCAGCACTGTTCCTTTCTATGTATAGAACTACGAAAGTGGGTAAAAAAAGAACGGTTGTTGGAAATCACCTTTGGTTTCTGTATACATTTTGAGAATATCATCCAGTGGTAGGTCAGCTTCTGCCTGTAAAGCAGCTAACTCTTCGTTGCGCTCAGCTTCGGTGATCTGAGCTTCATCCTCATCAATTGTGTGCTCATCATCTTCCTGCAACATTCCGCATACAAAGTATCATTCATATGCAACAAATACAGAACAGTTTCACAACAAAAACAAAATTGGTGATTTTATGTATGCACCTAACAGGAGTTAACAGTATGTTAAAAGCTATTTAAATATAGTGAATTCTCACATTGACATAATATAACAACATAGCTTGTACATAATATTCCCTACAATTACTTTCAATTAAAGAAAAACTGAACCAGGTAACTGAAATAGCTTACAGGCTCTTCATCCAAGGAATTCTCATAATCACCGTCCACTTCCATGTTATCTGCAAACAAAAACAGTCATGAAATGGAAAAACAAAGCCATAGAGATGCAAAGTATATATCACTAATGTACAAACCAGGATCATCAGTTATTGCTGCATTCTCGTTCTCTTCTGCTACTTCCTCAGTATGAGGATCATCAGTTGTTGCTGCATTTTCGTTCTCTTCTGCTACTTCCACAGTATGGGATGATTGATTTGTCTGCAAAGTTCCGTTTTCTAGTTTCTGGGGATAGGGCATGTCCACAAGGTTTTCTGCCAACATTGTCGAATACCTGGTGAAAACAATACCATAAAATACAGATAGAAATTAACTCAAAATGCTACAGGTCAGATGAACCATGATGAGACTGACATACCTCTCAGTCTGACCTAAAAGGAAATCAAGTTGTTTGTCAAGGGCCTTTTTCTTCCTCTCCTCAACCTCCAGTTGATGCTTATAGACAACCTGTTTTCCCCAAATAAAAAAACAATATAGCTAAATTCCCTTGAAAAAGGAATATACTAAAGCATGTGTTATAGTAATCCATGACATTAAAAGGAATAAATAAACTTGCCAGCTTTTCTATTTTGATCCAGAACTTCTTCACATCCTTGGAAATACTAAGGGCGACTTTTCTCATTCTATGTTCCTCCTCCTGCGGGGAAAAATTCATCAAACAAAGAATAAATGCTATGGATTCATTATCTAAGGCCCCGTTTAGCTGGTTGAAATTTTGGTGAAATGGGTGAAATTTTTTGCATTGGGTTGCGTGCACAGAGAGAAGAAATGAACTGACACGGTCTTCTAGGTGAAAATTTTGGTGAGAATTTTGGGAACTAAACAGGGCCTAAGTAATTCGATTTTTTGGGCTATTAGGGTGTCATATCTTCATTAAAAAGCATTTTGGAAAATAACCTGTAGCTAATATTTTATAGATGAGCTATATAACAAAGACGTCCCAAAAGGCCAAACCTTCAGTTTTCGCTCGCCCTTTGTTGCTTGGTCAACAATGCTCTTGTTGGCTCTTTGAGCAATCTTTTTTGCCATGGACAACTTCCATTTTCGCTCAGAATCAAACTCCTACAAATTTAAGCATGCCAAAAGAAATAGTAATTACAATTTTATGATAAAATAACATGATTCTCCTCAATGAGGTAGAAGGATTGCAATTGCAAGCAACCTTTGCCAGCCACACCATCTCAGCAAGAACATGGTCCCAGTGAACTTTTGGCCGTCGAGGCTCCCTTGGGGCTTCAAGAGCCTAACCAATGAGATTACAGTTTCAGGAATTGTAATGAAAACCAAAGAGAACAAGTTTAGGTGTATATGAATAGAAATGACTCAAAGAACTATCAATTCTGTGGGCTAACCTTCTGACGCCTAGCTCTTGTCTCATGGTCTAGTTTTGACCGAGGACCTTTTGATGCCATCTTTCCTATCTCTTTCACAAAACTATCTCATATTTTAGGGTAACTGTCTTCAGAGAACTGGAACTGGCATATCAACAGTGCAGTAGCTGTCACTGAATTAGTACCTGTGAAACTCTAATGATTTGTAGTGAGTAACTAGGAAAGTAGCTGACATAACTAAGCAGATGATGCGGTATGATGACTTTTCATTGCTGTGGACTGTGGTGAAAGAATGAACGTTGAAAGCAGGTCTCCAAACCATATTGGCATATATTTCTCGAAGCCCAACGGTCTTGCACTCTTACTATTAAAGTGTGACAAAAAAAGATGAATTTTCACGAACTCTATTCCATCCTTTGCTATTAATTTTTTAAAGAATTAACAGCTAACATAGAGGAATTTGTATGATCAAAGCTCTTCATATCACACTATTAGGACCAACAACAGGAATAACTGAATTATTTAGCTATCTGGCATTCTGATTCACTAAATAATTAAAACCAAGAACAATTTAACACCTAGAACAATAAGAAAATGGAAAATGGAAAATGGAAAATGGAGATGGATCGATTCACTGAAAGGAGAAAGAATACTGCCTCCTTAAATTGCAACCAAAGAACTCATCTGACGTCAACCTACAACTCATGGTCAGACACAAGCTTGTGAAGCCTGATCTTTTGTATTCCAGTCATGGAAACAGCTAAAGGAAACCCACAGCTACATAGTACGGTATCATTTCCTCTAGTTATACTAAAGCTCATTCCACAAGTAGTTCGTAAAACTGCTGATAAATACTACTTCACAGCTTGGTTATGGAACTAACACTCCAGACCAACAGACCGAGCTACATCCGCCGCCCCTTTATCCAGCTAAAGGATTTTCTCCACTATGACACGATATCCGTCTCCGACTGGGCTAATGAGTAATGAAGCATCAAGCATGCATGGAGCTAATACGGGCTGGCAATGACTTTAACGAAATCAACTAATACCCCAATAATACATATATAAAAGAGACAACACCATGCAGACTTCAGGGCCTCTCAGACATGGTAAAATTTCTACTCGAGCAGCACTAGGACAAGGTACTGACATCAAGTTAGTCCTACGAGCATGCAGGATAGCCACATTGCCATTGTTCAAACTCAAAATACAAACAGCATTGCCTCACAACATACAATTACACAGAATGGACGTGGAACGTCAAAACCCGAACACTGCAAGTCTCTCACCAACAACGTAAAACCTGTTGAAAATGGCTAATCCCCCAACAACATAAAACAACTGCTGACAGGAGGCCCATTCTACAGCTAGCGGCTGAATGGGCGTGGAGGTTTTCTTGGAGCCACAAAGCTCGGAAAATAAACCAAATCACTCATACACACAATTTGGATGGATTGGGAAGAACAATATAAACATGGATACGAGGATCGCCGCAATAAAGGGAATAAAATTCTGTATAACACAACAAGCAATCCGTCCAAGGTAGCTAGTGACCCTAGCACAAAACAAGAAATATCCAACACAAGATGGATCGGATCTCCACTTACGACAGTGGCGTCCAGCGGCGGAGACCTCAGAAATGGTGCAAGCATGCAAGTCTAAGAGTCCAGCTAGGTTGAAATTAAACTATGCCACAGTCAAAGTACCAACCTGCGGGTGCCGCCGCGGGATCTGGGAGCCGCGAACCGAAGGCAGCACGCGCTGCCGCACAGGCGGGCGCCGTCCGGCGGCTCTGCCACCCGTGGTGACGGGCAGACGGCGTCGGCCTGGCGGTGGTCGGCGTCGAACTCGCGTTGGGGGCGCACAGCCCAAACGGCGCAGGTTGCCGTGCAGCCCTGGGCGGGATGCACTAGCGGCGGCGGGTGCTTGCACCGGCGCCGGCGAGGGAGCGGACGCACCGGCGGCCGGAGCGCGAGAGCAGGGAGGCTAGGGTTTAGGCCTTTAGGATGAATGGGGAACGGGGAGTCGCGACTGCGAGCCGGAGCGCATCGAAGCGAGGCGACGGGCGGACGGGCGTCGAGGGGCAGAGAGAGTCGGGACGCATCGGGGGGATGGGAGATTGGGCTGAGGACTTGAGTGGATGGGCCAGGTATTACATGGGCAAAATAACGGGCCGAGTGCATCAGCCCCGCTGCTGGGCCCATCTCAGGCCCACCTCGTGTTGTTTCAATTTCAAGATAGATTTTTTTTATCTCACCCCTACTTTGAAGTGCAATTGCATTTTCACCCCTGTTTCTAAACTTGTTTACTTTGCTCTCACCTGTTCACAAATAAGCGCATTTTTATCCTTGATCTTTGCGTATTTCCCGTGTTTTACCATTGGCTAGAGACAAAATCGCATTTTTTTCGAAACGTTGGCAGAAGCACTGCCCTATCATTTAAGAAAGAAGAGCAGGTTCAAAGTTACATAACAGTTATTACATTAATAAACTTAGTTACTCCATCCACCAGGGGATGCTCAAAGACAAATACATTAATCATAAAAACTAAATTGCGCATCTCTTTTAGTAGTATGTACTCTTAGCGTCATTTCGTCCTTCATGAACCGGATGATCTGTGGTGGTTGTACACTTCCTTCAAAGGTTCTCCTGTTTCTTTCCTTCCAAATGTTGTATGCAGTATACATCATCACCACCGTCTTGATTCTTCACGCTTCATGCGGAAGGCCTTGTAGTTCTGAATTCCACCATTGTTCCACTCCTTCAGTAGACTGTGGTACTGAGACAAGGTTGCCAGTCCAGATCGCCACCAGAGTCCACAGTTCCTTTGCATAAGGGCATAATAGGCACAGATGCAAGGGCGTTTTACTCTCTTGATCACAAAGATTGCATTGTTCATTACATGATTAATTCTTCTTTATCAACTTACCTGTCATGAGCAATTTTGTTTGAATTAATAACCACACAAAGAATTTATGCTTTCCCTGGGCATGTGCTCGCCAGTCGCCATATCGCCTTTGCATGGAATCTTCCTCTTGAGTTAATTGCACCTGTGTCACCAAAACCCATAGTTGGATGAACTCTGTCATTTCCAACCCTCTTGTCCAACTCTGGTTTTCTAGATCTTTCTTTGACTAATCTTTGTTTCCTCCATGCCCACGTATCCATATTAGGTGCAATGTCCATTGGCACCTGCCCTTTTAGCCATGAATATTGCCAGAACTTGGCCTTCTGCCCGTTTTCCACCCTGACAACTGTGGATGCCCTGAACAACTGCCTATCGACTGCATTGACAGGTGGTGATGTACCAACCCAAGGTCTATATGTATTTACCTATTCATTCCAGACAAAGTCACAAAGTTGAGAAAACGAGGTTAAAATCACAATTACACTAACTCCTTTAAGATAATATATTAATTGATCATTTTCTTAACTTCTTCTCTGGTGTATAAAAAAATCTCCTCAGGAAAGAGAAGCTTCTTTCTATAGAGAAAAAACCACTTTCATCAAGAACTTCGATTAATTCATCATAAACTCTAAATGATTATGAAAAATCATTTTTCCTAAAAATGTAAAATCAACATTTATATATAAAATTTTGGATACCACTTTGAAACTTACTTCTATGATTAACTTTATATATGGAGAAGTTGTTTTTTATTATTTTCTACAATTGACTTTGTGAAGAAAGGTTCTCTATGCTAGAAGCGAATAAGGAGAACTTTTTTCACCCAAACTCCTTAGTTCATTCTGAAGAAGCACTTTACTTTTCAAAATTATTTGGTAGAACTCCTAGTGGATTCATCCTAGAAGCTGCTCTAGGAGTTCCGTCAAATATACCCCAATTTGTTCATCTATTATCTTAATACTTCAGTGTTAAAAGAAGCCACCACGTTCACCAAGAGGGTCTAGAAATTCTCACGTTAATCCAAAAAAGAGAAGAATATGGATCGTTGGATTTTATGAAGATCTAACGATCTAAATAAATCAAAAGAGTTCATGCAAAATACAACTACTAAATAGCTGAAATTTTAAATTTAAAGAACTACTCCTTCCAAGGAAACATATACGTGGTTGTTACCTTGCTGGACGTCGTGTGCGTTTCCAACAATGTGATGTGCAGCTTCAACGTAGAGATACACATGGTGTACGTAAAAAATCATCAGATCAATCTACCAGAAAAATAAGAGCCTATGAGGGCATCATAATATGCAGCAACAACCGTAAAATTTACTAGTAAACAGTTGATCCGACAACCTAGATAAATAAAGACTCAGGCTACTACAGATACTCGCCATAATTTCTCTATGATGATATTAAGATAAAAACAATAAGAGAGACAATTTTATCGAAAAGTTATACTAAGACACAATTGCATGGTATTGCTCCGATAAAGATTCAACCACTTTGGAGATACACATGGTTTACATAAAAAATCATCAGATTGATCTACTAGAAAATAAGAGCATATGAGGGCATCCTAATATGCAACAACGACCATACTTCAAAAAATTATCAGATTGATCTACTAGAAAATAAGAGCATATGAGGGCATCCTAATATGCAACAACGACCGTACTTAGAGAAACTTAATGGTAAACAAAATGCTACGAGGAATTGAATGGCCCAGTTGTGATCCGACAACCTAGATAAACAAAGACTCAGGCTACTACAAATACTCACCATAATTTCTCTTTGATGAGATTAAGATAAAAATAAGAGAGAATTTTATCAAAAAGTTATACTAATATACAATTGCATAGCATTGCTCTGGTAAAGATTAATTCAACCGCTTTACCACTTTGGATAGGTAAATTATTGTCAGAATTGATGCCCTCACCATGGGGGTTAATGATTGGGTCCATATGAGGTTAACAATAATGACAAATAGTTTCGTGCAAGAGCTTGACAAGGGCAGCAAGATGATCCAATTTTGCTTGGCATACATATTTATTAAGAGCGTGGATGAAAGTCGATTACATATTTATTCACTATCATTGGTTGTCCAGTTCCTTCCTTTACTTAAGGCATGCCGAGGCAGCGGAGATGATATATATGGAAAACGATTCTAGGTTTTGACTAGCTTTGGCTAAATGATTGAAACCAAGGAGAGAGAAAAGGAATGTTCAGGACAACAATGCACCATTAAAATTTATTATGATATAATGGTATATACTAATCCTCGATAAAAAAGTTCATATCAATACAATTAATATAATTTTGGAATCTAAACAAGAAAATTTCTGAAAGATATCATATAAGGTGGAAATGAAACATGTTTGACTCTTACATAAACTTCATATTGATAAGATATAGTTTAGGATGCAAAAAAAATTGGAAATTGATTTCTTTTTCTCAGTTAAAGTATGTAACTTTTGTGATGTGATCAATACTTATTCAATTTAAATCTGTGTAGTTTTTTGCAACAAGATCAAACTTAGCATTCCGATGGACTTCTCAAGGCCAAGAAACAGAACAGTAGTAAGACGAAAGAGCATAGATATACAAGTTGTGTGTGGCAAAATTGCATAAATCCGACACCCAACAACGCAAGTGCAGATGCAGGCAAGTGCAGCTTGCATCACACACATAAGCCAGCTTCATGCAACACCAACAGACACAAAATCATTGCATTCTGCGAGACTGCAAAGACATGCTATGTTAGTAGATATGACAGACTATGATAACCAAATCACCATGAAAGATGGCCATGCTAGCACCGGCCATAGTGAGTTGCCTACCATATCCATTGGATGTGTGAGGAGGAGAACACTTGGGACAAGCATCTTCACTAAGTGGTTGTACGATGATGAGGCCAAAATGCTAGCCTCATGTATTTCCATCCAGTACTCCATACCAGCCTATCATCGTCAGTTCTAAATCCAACGTCACAATTTGGCTTCTCATTGGCATTGTAAGAGGCAGAGAGAGAGAGAGATGCACAAGTGGACATAGAAGGGAGGAGGGTAAGGCTGGTGGAGAGAAGGGCACACATGAAGATATGATATAGAAGGGCTATAGTTCACAAACGTGATATACCACAAACCGTTCATCATAAGTTAGTTGACTAAACTAATGGTTATGTACATTTTCCCCACCAATTTCAACCTCCACTACACCTAGCTCCTCACGAATCGGTGGTGAAAATGTGTCATCACCTGTTTGGATCAAGCTGCCGGTGATAACCCATTCGTGATAACCTTTTCTGTAGTAGTGAAAGATGACCATCATCATATTTCAGCCAACTCCATTGACGTGCGTGTCACACCCTAAAATTCCATCACTTTTAAAAATGCTAGTAACAAACTTAGTTTTATTTTCTAAGGGTTCATTAATTTTGACTAATTAAATTTGCCCTTAAAGTATCAAATAATATTTAATTAATTTAGAAATACCTAAGTGAATGTGCATCATTTTGTATGCATTTGTTTTTGTTTGTTGTGTGTGGTTTAAAAAGTTTTTTTAAAAAATAATTTTGAAAACTTGAAAAGGTTTTAAGTGTTTGAGGTTTGAAAAGCTTTGAAATAAAAGGTTTGAAAAAAAAGAAAAAAAACAAACAAACCCCAATCCCTCCCTTCTTTCCAGCCCAGCGGCCCAACTCCCTCCCTCTTTTCTTTTTCCCCCCGCGGGCCCACTCTTCTTCCGGCCCACTATGCCCCGCCGGCCCACTCCAACCTCTTCCCTCTTTCACTCGCCGACAGGTGGGGCCCACCTGTCGGGCTTCTTCCACCTCCCGCCCGCGCCCTCCTCTCTTGGCCGCCGGCCATCACCGGCCGTCCCCGGCGCCCTTCCCCTCCCCGCGCCTCCTCCTCTCCCCACCAAGCCGCGTGAGTGCGCGTCGCACTCACTCGCGCCGCCCCCACCCCTTCCTCTCCACCGAAACGGCTCCGCACCGAGCTCTATCGCCACTAATGGCGGCCGCCGGACCACCCCCACTAGCCACCGCCTTGCCGCCGTCTCCTCTCCCCCTCTCTACCCTATAAAAGGGCAGGCACCACCCCCGGATCCTCCCGCACCTCTCCCGGAGTTCCTCCTCTCCTCCTCGCCTTCACCACGCCGCCGCACCGAAGGTAGCCGCCGGAGCTCCGCCGCCGCCGTCGATCTCCTTCCCCGCCCCTCCTTCCGCGGTTCCTAGCACCAGGGTGAGTCCACCTCCTTCTCCTCTTCGTTCCGGTCGTTTCCCCGTCGAGTTTGGTGGCCGAAAGGCCATCTTTGGCTCATCTCCGGCGATCTTCCGACGAACCCGCCGCCGTCCCGCGCCGCAGCGCCACTGCCCCGCCGCCGCCGGCCGCTCCCGAACCACCAGAGCCGTCCATCCTTGATCCGGCGGTTCTGATCCGTCCAGCCCCGCCAGTCAAATAAAAACGTATCGGTCAACCTGGCCGGCCCCTCTAGTTTTGCAAAAAAAACCCTGTGTTCTTTAATATCACAAGTATGCCCTTCCACCTTATAAGATGCTTACAAACAGGTCCTCGTTTTTCCGGTTTAGGCCCCTAAACTTTCAAGTTTCTTTCACCCGCGGTCCAGCCCTCTTCTTTTACGGTATAAACCTTGAGTTTATACGCGTAATTGTGTTTAGGTCCCTGGTTTCTTGCAGATAAGGCCCTGGAGCCCAAGTTTTCTTACAATCTAGCCCCTGAACCTTGTTTTAGCCATATCTTTTCCGTCTTTTATCCGTTTTAAGTGTTCTTGGTGTCCATGCGACCGTCTCTCAGAGCCCGTCAGTTTTAGAAGCCTGTTTTAGCCTTTTGTAATGTTTGATGTATTGTTTTTATTTATTGTATGATTTTTGCTGTGCGCGTAGATATCGTGCCAGTGGGTGTTGAGCTACCGATCGCGAGTCAAGAACAAGTTTTTGAAGAAGAAGAAGCCCAGTGTTTAAGCAAGGAAGGCAAGTGGATTTCCTCCCCTGCATACTCTATTTTGTCCCACACAACTTGCATGATAACTAAGTTTACATTTAAATGTTGCTATGCATAAATTGATGGGAAAATCACCTTTTTAAGGACATGACTAGAATTTTACCCCTATTACCTTGAACAACCCTTTTAATAAATGTTTTGGGTAGAAATGCTTAGTTGCTATACCTTGGGATGGTTCAAATGAAATTTTACAAAATGATGAATGATGATCATGAAAACTTTGGTGAAGATGATGCTTTTGGTTAATTACAAGATCATATGTTTTAATTGGAACATGGAGAACCACCCAGGAAAACAGTGCAACCACAGTCCATATGGCTCTGGATTAGCCAATTAATTAGGTGTGTGGAATTATCTGACAACCTTATCTGAAAGGAGCACAGGGGGCCAGAGTTGAAGGGGTATAGCCCGGTTCTTTTGGGATAGCAGCCTTTGCTAAGTTGCTGACCACTAGGGAGGGTTATGGTCCGCTCCGCTGCTGTAACTGTTGCGAGTTATTAGTCTTCTGCATATCTTTGTAAAGGCTTCGTAGTGGACCCCTAGCCACTCACCTCGGAAGTGTTTAAGGGTCTGATCAACCCGGGCAACATGGGGAACACGAACTGTGGGTAAAGTGTACGATCTCTGCAGAGTGAAAACTGATCGATCAGCCGTGCTCACGGTCAAGAGCGGCCTGGACCCTCACATGAGTAATGAACTTGAAGATGAAGTTAAATCATGGTTTTATATGGTTTTTGAGATGAAATGTTTCTAAATTCTTAAGGGGTTTGGTATACACTTACACCTAGTAAATAGGTGCTTGCTAATAAAAATTTGACCAACATTAAAATGCTAACCGCTGCAAACTCTTAGCCTATCCTTGATAGCCTTGCATTTTCACCCCACTTGTTGAGCTCCAATCATAAGTGTGCTCACCCTTGCTTACCGCTGTTCAGAGGAGAACAATGGAGAAGAATACTTCAGCAACTACGATGAGTTCTGAGGATGCGTTTCCCCTAGTCAGATGCCTGTGGAGTTGAAGACGGTGCTGGATCGTCTTAGCTATCGTTGTTCGTGTAAAGACCTTCGTGTCTATCCATAAGTGTAATAAAAGTTAATAAACCTCTTCTTGTATGTTTTTAAGCATTATTTCTGTTATTACACTCATTATGTCTATCGTATGTGTGAAATTGAGATCCTGGCACACATATGAGATGCATTCGGTTTTCTTCGGAAAATCAGGTGTGACAGAGTGGTATCAGAGCTATGCTGACTGTAGGACGCAGCCTTAGATAGAAATGGTCGTAATAAGGACTCATTTTCTAGAAAGCCGTGTCAGCTCTTCAAAATAAATCTTAATTGCATCTAAAAATCTATCTTACTTGTCTTTTGTTAAAATTGTACCTTTTTGTTTTATTCTGCTCTGAGTTCAGCTTTGTTCTATCAGATGGCCGGGTTTCAGCCGTACGCCAACAACGGAATGGAGCTGCCCCCTTTGGCTGACCCAGTCGTGGAGAATCTCAGTGATGGCAGTGGCAGCGACGGTGATGCAGAAGAGTACTACTACGGTGGTCCTCGTGAAGGGGATCTGGCTTGTCGCATTCATTCCTCGGAGGATGAGCAAGGCTACTTTCCCTACCTGCTTCGTCAGACGCTGAGGGAATTGGGAAACATGGTGAAGCCGCTCTACGTCACCCACAGTTGGACAGAACCACCACTTGGTACCTTCTACATGACTCGAGTCCACGTCAGGGCTTATGAGGAGACTACCAGAGGCTACCCTACGATCAAGGCACATGACTCCACCACACCTCACTCTACCTACAGTGCTTCTATCAGCAATGCTACAAGAAGAGCTTTATGGTCTCTTCGTTCCAGGCGCAACCATGAACTGAATATCAGTGACTTCCGTCACGTTCCTCGACGCGTCAGTGGCACTGAACATACAGTGGTTCAGGTTGGATATCCCGGGGAGAATCGTATCAACATCCTTGTTCAGGTCATTGCAGGACTCAACACCGACTTGGAGGTTGCTATTGCTGAGTTGGACCATACCCACGTAATGCTGAAGGATGCCTATGAAAGGATCGCACGGTTGGAAGCCGAGCATGATGGCAGGGATCCACCAGTGCAGCCCGCCGAGTTTTCTTACGCTGCGATGTCACCACCCCGCAAGAGGCTCCGATATGGCTCGTCCATCGCCACCACCGGTCTTCTTGAATAGGATGCCTACCCTTTTGAGTTGATCGATAGATCTGTTCCTGCGAGGACGTAAACGATGTAATAATGCTTGTTGGGTGAAAACATGTTTGATTTGGATCTTTTCATGATTGGAATGCTTTATGGAGTGATGGCCATAAGTGCATTAATAAAATAATTAAGTTTAATTTAAGTCTTTACCCCCTGTTCTTCTGTTATCTTTATCAGTTCAACTTCCTATCTGAAAATCTTTCCCTAACAATCAGATGGTAAACACCAGGTCAGGAGGAGGACAGGACGTCCCACCTGTGATTCGTGCTCACATCGCTAATCGACGAAATCCAGTACCACATCCACCACATAATCTAGCAATGGATCCGGCAGTGCAGCAATTCCTAGCAGGCCAGACACAGTTGTTGCAGGCACTCACTGCTACTGTGCAGAACATGCAAGCTCAACCGAACCAGCCATTACCTCAAGCACCCCCACCACTTGCAAACAGTTTATGAGCCACCACCCACCTACCTACTCCCATTCAGTGGAACCCCTTGATGCCGATGACTGGCTTAAGACTGTCAACAAGAAGATGGATATAGTACAATGCACTGACCGTGAGAAAGTCTTGTACGCTGCAGGACGCCTGAAGGGCGCAGCAGCTGATTGGTGGGATGCGTATACCGTTGCACATGCCGCTCCCAACACCATCACCTGGCAGGAGTTCCAGGACGGTTTTCGTACACATCACATCCCAGTTGGTGTGATCAAGCTCAAGCAGAAGGAGTTTCTAGCTTTGAAGCAAGGCAACATGTCTGTTAGTGAGTATCGGGATAAATTCACTCAGCTATCTCGCTATGCTCCAGATGAGGTAGACACAGACCCAAAGAGGCAAGAACGTTTCTTGGATGGTCTCATTGGCCCACTCAACTACCAGCTCCAGAGTCATACTTTTCCTAACTTCCAGACTTTGCTAGACAAGGCCATAGGCTTGGAAAGCAAACGTGCAGAACTTGTTGAGCGCAAGCGCAAGTTTCAGTCTCAGGGACAATCAAGCCGCAACACTCGCCCTCGTTTCAGTTCATGACAAGGATCTCAGTTCCATTCTCGTGAACAAGGAAGAAGTTATCAAGAGAATCAGCAGTTTCAGCGCTCATTTCAGGAACCCGAAGATTTCAGCCAGCAGACACCACATGCTCCAAATCATTCTCAGAATCGTTCAGATGCACCAGTGAGGAACAACACCCCAGTTCGACCTAGTGGTTGTTTTAACTGCGGAGAATTGGGACACTATGCCAGTATTTGCCCCCAGCGCACACCTCAGAAAGGCAATGGTCAGAAATTCGGTCAACCATCGTCTCAAGTACGCACTGGGAATCCTAATTTTCAAGGTAATAGAGGCCAACAGAACTACATGCGTGGTAGGGTGAACCACGTGACAGCCGAGCAAGCTCAAGAGGCCAAAGATGTTGTTCTTGGTACGTTCCTTATCAACTGTGTACCTGCAATAGTTTTATTTGATTCCGGGGCATCGCATTCATTTATTACCGCACAATTCGTGGCAAAGCATGATGTACCCATGAGTTCTATGAAGACACATTTGCTAGTTGGTTCCGCAAACAGTGAAATGAAATCCACCCATGTATGCCCAGAGGTCAATCTTAAAATCAGAGACAGATTTTCAGGCTGCTTAGTAGTTCTAACGTCTAGTGGAATAGATGTGATCCTTGGAATGGATTGGTTAGGCAAACATGATGGGATTATTCTGTGTGCCAAGAAGTCGGTGCTCTTAACCAGCCCGCAAGGAGATAGGATTGAGTTTGCTGCTACCAGCCCAAAGAAGAAGGAGAAGTGAATCAAGTCTCTGTGGTTGTACTTCAACACCTTTCAAGATCAGCTTGTATCTCCTCCAGTTGTTTTCCAATCTCTCTGAATCTCGGGACGAGATTCTTTTTAAGGGGGTAGGATTTGTCACACCCTAAAATTCCATCACTTTTAAAAATGCTAGCAACAAACTTAGTTTTATTTTCTAAGGGTTCATTAATTTTGACTAATTAAATTTGCTCTTAAAGTATCAAATAATATTTAATTAATTTAGAAATACCCAAGTGAATGTGCATCATTTTGTATGCATTTGTTTTTGTTTGTTGTGCGTGGTTTAAAAAGTTTTTTTTAAATAATTTTGAAAACTTGAAAAGGTTTTAAGTGTTTGAGGTTTGAAAAGCTTTGAAATAAAAGGTATGAAAAAAAGAAAAAAAACAAACCCCAACCCCTCCCTTCTTTCCAGCCCAGCGGCCCAACTCCCTCCCTCTTTTCTTTTTTCCCCCGCGGGCCCACTCTTCTTCCGGCCCACTATGCCCCGCCGGCCCACTCCAGCCTCTTCCCTCTCTCACTCACCGATAGGTGGGGCCCACCTGTCGGGCTTCTTCTACCTCCCGCCCGCGCCCTCCTCCCTTGGCCGCCGGCCATCACCGGCCGTCCCCGGCACCCTTCCCCTCCCCGCGCCTCCTCCTCTCCCCACCAAGTCGCGTGAGTACGCACCGTACTCACTCGCGCCGCCCCCCCACCCCTTCCTCTCCACCGAAATGGCTCCGCACCGAGCTCTATCGCCACTAATGGCGGCCGCCGGACCACCCCCACTGGCCACCGCTTTGCCGCCGTCTACTCTCCCCCTCTCTACCCTATAAAAGGGCGGGCACCACCCCCGGATCCTCCCGCACCTCTCCCGGAGTTCCTCCTCTCATCCTCGCCTTCACCACACCGCCGCACCGAAGGTAGCCGTCGGAGCTCCGCCGCCGCCGTCGATCTCCTTCCCCGCCCCTCCTTCCGCGGTTCCGAGTACCAGGGTGAGTCCACCTCCTTCTCCTCTTCATTCCGGTCATTTCCCCGTCGAGTTTGGTGGCCGGAAGGCCATCTTTGGCTCGTCTCCGGCGATCTTCCGGCGAACCCGCCGCCGTCCCGCGCCGCAGCGCCGCTGCCCCGCCGCCGCCGGCCGCTCCCGAACCACCAGAGCCGTCCATCCTTGATCCGGCGGTTCTGATCCGTCCAGCCCCGCCAGTCAAACAAAAACGTATCGATCAACCCGGCCGGCCCCTGTAGTTTTGCAAAAAAAACCCTGTGTTCTTTAATATCAAAAGTATGCCCTTCCACCTTATAAGATGCTTACAAACATGTCCTCGTTTTTCCGGTTTAGGCCCCTAAACTTTCAAGTTTCTTTCACCCGCGGTCCAGCCCTCTTCTTTTACGGTATAAACCTTCAGTTTATACACGTAATTATGTTTAGGTCCCTGGTTTCTTGCAGATAAGCCCCTGGAGCCCAAGTTTTCTTACAATCTAGCCCCTGAACCTTGTTTTAACCATATCTTTTCCGTCTTTTATCCGTTTTAAGCGTTCTTGGTGTCCATGCGACCGTCTCTCAGAGCCCGTCAGTTTTAGAAGCTTGTTTTAGCCTTTTGTAATGTTTGATGTATTGTTTTTATTTATTGTATGATTTTTGCTGTGCGCGTAGATATCGTGCTAGTGGGTGTTGAGCTACCGATCGCGAGTCAAGAACAAGTTTTTGAAGAAGAAGAAGCCCAGTGTTTAAGCAAGGAAGGCAAGTGGATTTCCTCCCCTGCATACTCTATTTTGTCCCACACAACTTGCATGATAACTAAGTTTACATTTAAATGTTGCTATGCATAAATTGATGGGAAAATCACCTTTTTAAGGACATGACTAGAATTTTACCCCTATTACCTTGAACAACCCTTTTAATAAATGTTTTGGGTAGAAATGCTTAGTTGCTATACCTTGGGATGGTTCTAATGAAATTTTACAAAATGATGAATGATGATCATGAAAACTTTGGTGAAGATGATGCTTTTGGTTAATTACAAGATCATATGTTTTAATTGGAACATGGAGAACCACCCAGGAAAATAGTGCAACCACAGTCCATATGGCTCTGGCTTAGCCAATTAATTAGGTGTGTGGAATTATCTGACAACCTTATCCGAAAGGAGCACAGGGGGCCGGAGTTGAAGGGGTATAGCCCGGTTCTTTTGGGATAGCAGCCTTTGCTAAGGTGCTGACCACTAGGGAGGGTTATGGTCCGCTCCGCTGCTGTAACTATCGCGGGTTGTTAGTCTTCTGCATATCTTTGTAAAGGCTTCGTAGTGGACCCCTAGCCACTCACCTCGGAAGTGTTTAAGGGTCTGATCAACCCGGGCAACATGGGGAACACGAACTGTGGGTAAAGTGTACGATCTCTGCAGAGTGAAAACTGATCGATCAGCCGTGCTCACGGTCAAGAGCGGCCTGGACCCTCACATGAGTAATGAACTTGAAGATGAAGTTAAATCATGGTTTTATATGGTTTTTGAGATGAAATGTTTCTAAATTCTTAAGGGGTTTGGTATACACTTACACCTAGTAAATAGGTGCTTGCTAATAAAAATTTGACCAACATTAAAATGCTAACCGCTGCAAACTCTTAGCCTATCCTTGATAGCCTTGCATTTTCACCCCACTTGCTGAGCTCCAACCATAAGTGTGCTCACCCTTGCTTACCGTTGTTCATAGGAGAACAATGGAGAAGAATACTTCAGCGACTACGATGAGTTCTAAGGATGTGTTTCCCCTAGTCAGATGCCTGTGGAGTTGAAGACGGTGCTGGATCGTCTTAGCTATCGTTGTTCGTGTAAAGACCTTCGTGTCTATCCATGAGTGTAATAAAAGTTAATAAACCTCTTCTTGTATGTTTTTGAGTATTGTTTCTGTTATTACACTCATTATGTCTATCGTATGTGTGAAATTGAGATCCTGGCACACATATGAGATGCATTCGGTTTTCTTCAGAAAATCGGGTGTGACAGTGCGTCCACATTTAGAAAGGATCACCTTAACTAGCATAATATTCACTCTACGACGGGTTAAATTTTGTGCCGTCAGAGAGCAAGGAAGGACGAACTATATGTATGCAATAGTGTATTGTTGTTTGTTGCCAACCTTTGCCACCACTAGCGAGTAGGGATAGGCTAACAACCATAGCTAGACTAATGAGAAAAAATATATAACCAATATGTTTTTAAAAAAATGTCCCCCAACCGAAAACTCACTGGTTCACCATAGTTTTTGCCTATGATTGGACGATAGGGTGCTAGCAGAAGACAGATGGTGTTGATTTGATGCAATAATGGTTGGAATCAGCACCAAAGTGGATGATTTGTTGGAGCAACTTGAGAGCTGCAACACCAAGTAATAGTGAAGAAAATCGAAGTTTGACATGAGAACCATATATAGAATATTGTATGTATTGTCTGATGATGAAAGGGAACAACAAAAAACACAATCAAGGATGTATCTTTGGTGACCATAGAAAACACTCCTTCATAGTAAAAGCAAAGAGAGGGAGGTGATGAGCGCAAAGACACTAAGGATATAGCTTGATAGCCACAATAATGTATTACTCACCCAAGATCATAATTTATAATGGAAAAAGGTGCATTAAACCATATGGCAAAATTGGATAATGCATGTGCAGAGTTGTACGAATTGGTGATTGGAGAACAAAGAAAGTAAAGAATATTTGTATATAATAAATACTGAAAAGGATAAATGCAGAATTAATTTCTAATGAGTAAGTATACATTGAACATTTTACTAAAATATAATGATTTTTTTTGCTATCATAGCGGACAAAAATGTACATCACCAACAAAAAAATTATATTCATGTGAAACATTTATAGTTTTTTATGTTATTTCAGTACTTACCAAAATATATGTTTATATCTAAGGTATTATATTTTTCCTTTTAATTCATGTTAAAAAGGACACTCCACAAAACATATATGATAATAAAATATACTCCCTCCGGTTTGGTAAAAGAAGTAGTTTTGGACAAGATTTGGGTCAAATATTGGGAATATAAATGTTGAATAACTTTTAAGTTGTTGAGCTTAGAAATATGAAAATCATATCAATAGATTTGTTTTGAAAATCATTTTCATAATATCTATATATATATACATATACATACATATATATATAACTTTTCAATAAATATTTTTATAGAAAAAAGAAGTCAAAGTTGTGTTTTGGAGACCGTGTCGCTGTCCTAAACAACATCTTTAACCAAACCGGACGGAGTATATATTAACATAACACGACTAAATACTATTATTTATGTCTATTTATTTTTTAAAAAAGTATCTAGGTGTAAAGAAAGCTAGCTACCCGCGCTATTTGCGCGGGGCCATCTTGCTAGTTATAACTAACTAGAAAGCTTGAAGTTTGATTCCAATATATGCCATGGATGTTATTGATATCAGATTTGCTAGAGCTCAAATGTTTGATTTTTAAATTTGTCTCAATCACTTTTTTGTGAGTCCTTGGATCTTCAATCTATGGTGGGATTCATCTCTACTCTCTTTATTTCTTTTCGGGCCCGGATCACGCACCCGCACCCCAAAACCCCACTAACCTGTTAGTGGATCCTATGAGACTGTCATCAGGAAGCCTTTTTTTTGCATTTCGCCATCATCGTTTTCCTCGCGCGGCTGTTGACGATTGATTTTCACTCACTTCTTACCCGTCAAACATGTACCTTTTGGCATAAAAAATGATCATCAACACTAGAATTGGGCTTAAACTAATCATTTCCACAAGTGTTGGTGATTATGCAAATACAGGTAAATAGCACTAGAAAGAGGAGTAAAAGCATAAGTCTTTGATCCAAGCCTTTCAAGTCCAGCCAATGAGGGGATGCCACCTAGGATTCCCATGGATCACTGACGTCATCAATCCAAGAGAAGTGAGCCCGACGAATCACGAAGCGCCACATGGACATCACATGGATTCAAGGGCCCACTTATCCCCCTAAACCGTCGGGAAACTTGGCATGCACGGAGGACAGGCATCAGGGCCCACCAGTCAGCCAACACGAGGAAGCCCAGGGTGCCACGTGGTCCCTAGGGTTCGGCCGAACCCTAGATCGGCCGAACCGACCTTGGTTCGGCTGATCTAGGCCCTCCACGTGTCACCTCCTGATTGGCTCCTGGTTGCAGCTCCGGGCATTTAGGGGCACTTGGAGCCCCGAAGCAAGCATCTTCCCTCTCTATAAATAGGAGGGTAGGGGCTCCATTTTGGAACACACTCTTCTCCTCCTCCTCTTCATTTTGGCTTGAAGCCTCTCTCTTTAGGAGAGGAGAGCTCTTTGTATAGGATTAGTGCTAGGAAGTGAGGTGGGAGGCTTGAGGCCATGTCATGATTCATGACATCTTCATCAAGAACGATCCTCAGCGGTGCCTTTGTTCTTCAACTAGACTAAAGTGAGTATTTTGATATTTCCTATTTAGACTAAAGTCGTATGCATGCTTAGAATGCTGTGTTCTTGTGTTCTTCGTTTGTTCTTGGTTTAGAGGCTTGTGTTCTTCGAACATAACCCCTTTTGATCCATTAGAAGTTAGATCATTAGTTGCATCTAGTTTGCCGACCTGTCTAATTAGAGTAAAGTGAAGCTCCTGCATGTCTCTAGTTAGATCAAAGTGCATTCGTGATCTTGCATGAGTGATAGAGCATACCTTGAGCTAGTGCCAGTATCTCCCTCACGGATTCGTAGGAATAGTGAGTGGTGTAGACGAGGTGTCTGGACCATAAGCTACCCTTCGAAGACCACGTACGATCGTAATGTAGAGGTAGGTCGCAGTGGTGACAGCCTGTTGGACCCTTTGCAACCCTTTTACGTCGCGTACCGAGTTGGGCTCGAGCCATCACAAAGGCCGTGTGCCTGGTGCCCGAAGTGAGTGTTATACCTGAGAGAACATTACTAGACTGCACTCGGTCCGAGCAGATCCTTTCTACCTATCCTATCCATCAGAGTTGTGTCCTTGGATCATCTATACTAGAAGTAGGAGATAGTGCACACTGTTCCTTGGATTCGATACCCTTGGAATACTCTCCTTCCTTAGGGAAGTGCTACAGCAGTATTTCCGTGCACTTGCGGTATACCCGGTTGTTCTTATCCACTCCCTCTAGGTGTACAACTAGTGTTGACGTTAAGAAACGCCAACAAGCATTTCTGGCGCCATTGCCGGGGAATGGTTGTTGTATCTATCTTCGAACCTAGTTGTCCTCGTATTTATCTTTTTTGTTTTCTTCTACCTTCACCCCCTGTTACCCATCGAGATATCCTTTTTCCTTTTGTTCTACCTTTACCCCCGTTACCCTTTGAGATGCCTTCCTGTCAAAGCCTCTCTACCCCTAGGGGCGAGTTCGTCTTAGAGCAACCATCAACTTCCTCATCTTGCTGCGAGCTTCGTCCCGGCTTTATAGCCATGGTTCGGAATCAACCTTTCTCTGGAGCGATCAGTGATGACCCTAATGTTCATTTAGAGGAGTTCGAGGACTTGTGTTCGTGCTTGGTAATTCCAGGCATGACACATGAAACTTTGAGGTGGAAATTGTTCCCTTTCTCTCTCGTAGATAGAGCGGAGTAATGGTACACCCAGACAACAGAGCATGTGAATAATTGGGGAGAACTACGAGAAAACTTTTGTGACTCGTTCTCCCATTATGAACGCATAGAGCTCTTACTGTGTGAACTCCTTGACTTTGAGCAATTAGAGGGTGAGTCCATAGGCGCAGCTTGGGCTAGGTTCCAACGTCTTATGGAATCTAGCCCAGACATGTCTATACCTGACGATATAGCGACGTATACCTTTTATACTCGTATAGACATGGAATCTGCACGAGAGCTCGACCTTTTAGCTGGAGGTTCGTTCGAAAACCAAACTCTAGTGGAAAGAAGAGAGATCCTAGAGTTCTTCTTAGAAACCTCTCCTTCCCATATCGTTTACAATGAACCCCATCTGGAGTCCGAGTTGGTCCATGAGAGTCGCTCAATAGCCGAATCTGAGCTTTCATTCTCTGAATTCCTTGATTCCTCTGTTGAGCCCTCTCCCGAACCACGAACATCGAAGGAAGAAGAAATTCAACCTTCGGAGTTCTCTTCCCGATTTGAGGATGATCCTTCTCAAAACATCAGAAATACCTCAGATCACTCTTGGCACGAGAAGCCTACGGCATCGTTTGACCTTTATGAGGTCCTCGATGAAGTTTGGAATCATGGGACGATAATGGATTGGTCACCTCAGATGCGTACATCCGAAGCAATTCGGGTTGGCTTGACTTCCACAATCATCCATTGTTCCATGAGAGGAAACACCATAGATGCTGTCCATGACCCTACTGCTGGGGTGTGCATCATACCAGAGGCCCTTTTGGATACTCTGGTGGGTGACATGCCCTTGATCCCGACTGATGGACTTTTCCATAGCCCTAGGTGGCACTGTGTTTTTCCATGTAAAGGGATTGCTAGGGACGTGCCGATCACCATTGATGACATAGAGGTGCGGTTAGATTTCCACTTCTATGACATCATGGATTTTGATCTTCTCCTAGGTTTCCCCTTAGAAAAACTTCTCGATAAATCTCAAGGAAACCCAGAAGAAGTAGAGCTTAGGGAAACAGTTTCTGTCCATGCTGGATCATCTAGAAATCCTTTGACAGAACCTTTCCCTAGACCTACGGTATCTCCTTTGCCTCCCGATCCTCCTAACGAAGCATTTCATGAGGAGGCTATGAAGGAGGAATGGCCAGATGGAACGATATGTTTTTCCGAAGCATTTTGGGATGGTACATCCTCTCTAGTTATTCCTTATTCTGTGAGAGGGATTACTGTAGAAGCCCTTTGTGACCCCGTCATGGAGGTTAACATCATGCCATGGCACTTAGCGGAAACTCGTTTAGGCAAAGTTCCGCTAGCACCATCCGACATGCTCCTCGAGACTTGCCCCTTTGGGCATGTTCTTGAATGTCGGGGGATTGCAAGTGCCGTGCCACTCATCATAGACGGGATTGAGGCTGGCTTAGACTTTCACATCTTTGATGTCCTTGATCCTGATCTACTCCTAGGCTCCCCTCCAGAGAAATTCTTTGAGGAATCCATAGGGAGCCTAGATGGTAATCTTGGGGAAGCCACTTCCGCCACTGCTACCCCTTGTTTGGGACACCATATGGCGAAGCCTCTTCCCCAGCAAAACCCGCTCGAGAAGACGACACGTATACCTCCATTCACGTCATCTGAGCCTATTCTCATTGAGGGTGTAGAACTTTCTACTCCTCATGAGTACAACTCGGAAGACCCTCTTCACCTTTGTGAAGGCGAACGATTGTCACCACTCTCGACCGAGTTTTAGCCTCTTCCCGCTGGCCCGTATCATGTTGCTTTCGATCATGATCGAGAGTCAACATTGAGCTTCCATGATGACTCTCTTGAGATGGAGAATTCATGGGCCATGGAACCTTTCGAGGCACTGACTCTGGAGTCCGGAGGAAAAGACTTCATTGACGAGCATGATAGTTTCATCCTTGATCTACCACATAAACCATGCTCGCATCATGCCTCTCTGGAGTCAGTCACGCTTAGTGCGCTGAGCACATACGAGGGCTGCAGCCACCTTCTGGTCCTCTTTTGCAAAACATTTGGAAGGTTGATTGTAGATGCATATGTCTACCATAAGCATTGCAGATTTCGTGTGTGCACTGTGGCACTAACCTTGCAGCTGAAGCTTCACTGATACATCAAGGATTGGTGGTGAGACGGGAATGACACCACCAACGATAGCTGCAAGATGAAGTTCCCATGGTCGAGCTTATGACCTTAAATAAACAAAGCACTCCCAGGAGATAGCCTGGATTAGCATAGGTTTTATTTCCCTTTTCGAATAAAAGCAAGAACATGTTTTTAGGATAAGTCGTCCTTCGGGTATTTTTGGTCACTAACTTTTCAGGTGAAGATTGAGAAGAAAGATGGACAGGTGATGCCTACGAACATGTGAGCCACATCAGCTGCAACACCTAGATACGCTTTGGTGAGGTAACATTTACAAAAGGAAGCTTGATCACCACACACTTGAGTTTTGCTGCCTAGCAATGTAAACTTCAAGTGTGGGGGAGGTATGTGAGCATCCTGAGTAAAGTTCCTCCTCTACCAAATCTTATCATGGTGTAGTGATGATGTCAGCTCTTGCATCTTGCCCTCTAGCTAGGTAAGTCCTGCTTTTGACATTAAACAAAGCCCTTCCGGGAGGTTCCCGAGGTTCACCGTCATATGCTCATGCTTATGTCCCTTGTTGATAATAGCTTGATCATGCTTTCATGCTTCCTTTATCTTTGCTTATATGCTCTTGTTTGAATGTGTGCGATATCATATGTTCATAGATTGTTTTAAATTAAGCATGGTGCTTAGGCTAAAACTGTCTTCTTCAGTCAAAACAAGACATGGTGTCGAGTTTTGATTGATGAACCTTAGAGTTATATTTTCATAGATCTTGGTTGCATATATGCTGACTAACCCCTGCAGAGAATTGTCAAATTTGAATGGGTAAGTCATTGATCTAAATTCAAATGGGAAGGTAAGATGAGGTGTCAGATTCATGTTGCACATCATGCAAAGGTGGTACATATGACCTCTTGAAGGTCCAAGGTAAGTATATTCCCCTTTGTTTATGGAATGCAATTTTGATCTAACCCTTCTTGAGCAAATGACATGGTGACAATAAAAAAAACCAAAAAAATATTTGAATTTGAATAAAGGCTCTATGGTTCTTGAACCAGTAGAGTCCCTCCTTTGTTTCCACTTTTTTTTTTGAAGAACAGCACCAGGATCAACCACCAGTGTGGGGGAGTTCTCTCGAGCTCATCATCGACATATCCACTCGAGAACTCCCACACAGGCGTTGCACAACATCGACTACGCCTTCATGACAAGAACAAGGTAAACTAGAGTGACCCGGCTGCCCTCTGGTCAGCCAGATCACCACTGGTCTTCCTTGATCTCTTATCCTTCAGAAGCGATGGTATGTGCAACCCTCTATCTCACTCTATACTATCCATGAGTTTGATTGAATTTCAATTCATATCCTTTATATCAAACTCAGTGGGTGGTGCTATGCTTGCTCTACATGATTCCTGTGGTTGGCCTGCATATGTTTTATTCCTTACTTATCATTTTGATGCTTGTGAACAAATATCATTAGGGAACTCATGCTTATCTAAGTAGTTGGTGCTTGTGATATGGTTTGATGATATGATCTTCGCTCTTTATGATTGAGTGCTTGGGAATTTTATTTGAAAATGATGAGAACCCTTTGCAAAGCTCCTCTTTGATATGGCACCGTCCCACTAGAGCCATATGATATTCGTAGTTGAAAACCTTCTACTCATATGCTGCTTGTTATTGCATTGAGCTTTGTCAAATGCTGTGACCCTTGTGAGAATTCTTTTCATTACTTTCATGATCAAGATTCATGTGCACACCACCTATATCCCCTTGCTATGCTTCTACACTGGAAGTTAGCATTGTACCCTTCATCCATTTCATAAAAAAAATAAAGCTCCATATGTGGTGTGACATCTCTCTCCAAAAGTATCCTTCAAAAGAGACATGGGCTATGAAAAAAAAAGAAAAAAAGAGAAACACACATGCTCAAAGCATGATGAAAAAAAGAAGAAGAAAGAATAGCCCATGTCCAAAATAAAGGAGAAATAGGGGAGAGAGGAGATCATGCAAAAAGGAGCTCCATAATTTTGATGGTAATAACTAGTGTCCATTCCGGGGCTAGTGTCCACCTTACCATCAACACACATTCATCATATATGTATGGTAATATCTAGCACCCATTCCGGGCCTAGTATCCACCTTACCATACTCACCATACCCATACACGTGCACATCTTGATCTGATAGTATGATTTGATTTTCTATGTGGATCTAGTCTTTGACTTTGCAATATATGTGAGAGCCAGGTGTGGTTCGAGGACCGGTGGATGGTTGCTTCCTGGTGTGATGAGTGATTGACAACGTGGTGTGGACTGATTCTTGGCTAAGTATTGCAGGTGCAGGTTGCGGCTTGACTGGTGCAGGTGCAGGTGAAGAACAAGCATGAAAGGTCGTTGCCGGTGAGGCCTCCAGGTGTGGAGAAGACAAGTAGGCTTGGTTCGAGGGACCCGGTGGCCAGCGGGGTCAAGTGCGGGCCGCATGGTGGCAAGAACGGCAAGATGAAGTCATGGACGGTTTCTTGGTTGAGCCTCAAAACCAAGGTCGAGCCGGGACTACGTGGGAGCCGAGTCATGAGTGGTGATTGGCGGAGGCTACACCAAGTTCGCGGGGTTTCCGGTGGTTCACCAGAAAACCACTGGGTTCCTTGGTTGATCCACAAAGCCAAGACCGAAGAACCGAAGACGGAGGTGCAGCAGCTCCAGACCGGTCTGACCGGTGGGTCTGACCGGTCTGACCGGTGGGTACCGGTCTGACCGGTGAGGAGCACCGGTCTGACCGGTGTGCGACGACGCAGTCCGGAATCTTCGAAGCGGAGGACACGCGTCGGGATCGCAAGGCTTGCGTCGAGGCTAAGCAAGTTTGCGGTCGCTGGGCATCCGTCCGATGGTGCGAAGACAAAGACTTCCAATTTCGCCCTCGAGGGGCATGTATCCCTAGTTAGCTAGTAAGGGTATTTTAGTCTTTCGGTTGCCTCCATATAACCCAAGTGGTGAGAGGATGGCAGCCATCTCTTGGAACCCTAGCTCATTTGGTTTTCCTATTTTCCTTCCTATTTTCTTAGGATTTTCGTAGGACTAGCTTGAGAGCTTCATGGTGAGATCTTGTGAGAGGGAAGGATGATCGGGCGGCAAGCTAGACCTTGTATGAACCTCTTTGGTATGTATAGATGATTCGGCGTGGTTCCTCAAGGCTTGGATGTGTCTTTCCCGTTTCTCCTTTTTGGTGATTTTCGGAGCCCTTTCTTGGCGATTTTCTTGGAGCGATTTCGAGGCCTTTCTCTTTGGGATTTGGTGGGGGATGTATGCATTAACCCTTCGTGGTTCTTTACCCTTTGATTCCCCTTCCAAATCCGTGAGCAAAGGGGCTCGATTTTGGGGTTTTCGTGGCTCTAGGGTTAGAGGTGTTCTTGGTGGGATTTCTTCGATTCCTCTTGATTTGACAAGTTTTGGTGGACCAAATCTTGGCTATGGAGTACCCATGAGGTGTTCCTACTATCCCCAAAGTCTTGTGCAAAACCGTGGAGCGGATCGGGAGATCGGGAGTTGGATTTGGAAGAGTTGACTCGCGGGCGTTGTTCATCCCGAGCTACCCAGGCACGACCGGTCTGACCGGTGCTCTTGACCGGTCTGACCGGTGCTAGCCCTTGGTGGGTTTTTGTCTCGGGGAATAGCCTTGTCCGTGTGGTTTTGTCTCGTGGTCCTGCTGTTCAGTTCTTGGCGTGTTTGGAGTTGTTTTGCTAGGATTTGTGAGGGGTTCTTCTTCCTCACAGGTTGTGTTTCGTGGTGGTTTTTGTTCCAGGGCCTAGAGGATTCACTGAGGCTTCCTGGAACGTTTGCTGTGCGGCTGCTGTAGCCACCGGCCTGACCGGCTCTGTCCACCGGTCTGACCGGTGTCACCGGTCTGACCGGCGCAGGCCATCGGTCTGACCGGTGTAGCACAGGCAGCAAGCCGTGCAAGTTTCCGCTGTGTGTTTTGGTGAGTTTTGGCTAGGAAGGTTGAGTGTTGGTTCCTAGGACCAGTAGCACTCCAGTGGCTGCGTGGTCTTGACCAACTTGGGTAGTTGGGTCGGAGACGTGAGTTGGAAGCCGTGTTCGTCTTGTTGGAGTTCTCATCTCCTTCGAGAAGAATTTTTATCGGCTCCCATTCACTCCCCCCCTCTCTGGTTCGCCTAATCGGTCCTTCAATATGTGATGCAAGTATGCCTTATCCTTTATCCTACCCTGAGCTCCACATATAGCCATCATTAGAAGTAGGGTGAGGAAAGGTGATATAATGCCTTAGTAAGGACATATACACATTGAGTGATCTGAGAGAATCAATGAGGAGCTAAGCAAGGTCTGTTTTCGAAAATCTATTGCAAAACCCCAAGTTACTTAACATGATGAGCAGGAGTGACTTGATTCATGACCGTTCCATCCCTCAACTGTTCAAGATAGCATGATAGACACATCAGAGTTCACAAGTACAAGGTATGGTTTGGAATATCTCTTATGCTCGTTTCATACCTTTGGATGTCATGTCTCACTTTGATCTTGTTCTTCCCTTCACTCGGGACGAGCAAAGGTCGAGTGTGGGGGTATTTGTTGACGGTTGATTTTCACTCACTTCTTACCCGTCAAACATGTACCTTTTGGCATGGAAAATGATCATCAACACTAGAATAGGGCTTAAACTAATCATTTCTACAAGTGTTGGTGATTATGCAAATACAGGTAAATAGCACTAGAAAGAGGAGTAAAAGCATAAGTCTTTGATCCAAGCCTTTCAAGTCTAGCCAATGAGGGGGTGCCACCTAGGATTCCCATGGATCACTGACGTCATCAATCCAAGAGAAGTGAGCCCGATGAATCACGAAGCGACACATGGACATCACATGGATTCAAGGGCCCACTTATCCCCCTAAACCGTCGGGAAACTTGGCATGCACGAAGGACAGGTATCAGGGCCCACCAGTCAGCCAACACGAGGAAGCCCAGGGTGCCATGTGGCCCCTAGGGTTCGGCCGAACCCTAGATCGGTCGAACCGACCTTGGTTCGGCTGATCTAGGCCCTCCACGTGTCACCTCCTGATTGGCTACTGGTTGTAGCTCTGGGCATTTAGGGGCACTTGGAGCCCCGAAGCAAGCATCTTCCCCCTCTATAAATAGGAGGGTAGGGGCTCCATTTTGGAACACACTCTTCTCCTCCTCCTCCTCTTCATTTTGGCTTGAAGCCTCTCTCTTTAGGAGAGGAGAGCTCTTTGTATAGGATTAGTGCTAGGAAGTGAGGTGGAAGGCTTGAGGCCATGTCATGATTCATGACATCTTCATCAAGAACGATCCTCAGCGGTGCCTTTGTTCTTCAACTAGACTAAAGTGAGTATTTCGATATTTCCTATTTAGACTAAAGTCGTATGCATGCTTAGAATGCTGTGTTCTTGTGTTCTTCGTTTGTTCTTGGTTTAGAGGCTTGTGTTCTTCGAACATAACCCCTTTTGATCCATTAGAACTTAGATCATAAGTTGCATCTAGTTTGCCGACTTGTCTAATTAGAGTAAAGTGAAGCTCCTGCATGTCTCTAGTTAGATCAAAGTGTATTCGTGATCTTGCATGAGTGATAGAGCATACCTTGAGCTAGTGCCAGTATCTCCCTCGCGGATTCGTACGAATAGTGAGTGGTATAGACGAGGTGTCTGGACCATAAGCTACCCTTCGAAGACCACGTACGATCGTAGCGTAGAGGTAAGCCGTAGTGGTGACAGCCTGTTGGACCCTTTGCAACCCTTTTACGTCGCGTACCGAGTTGGGCTCGAGCCAGCACAAAGGTCGTGTGCCTGGTGCCCGAAGTGAGTGTTATACCTGAGAGAACATTACTAGACTCTGTGCTCGGTCCGAGCAGATCCTTTCTACCTATCCTATCCATCAGAGTTGTGTCCTTGGATCATCTATACTAGAAGTAGGAGATAGTGCACACCGTTCCTTGGATTCTATACCCTTGGAATACTCTCCTTCCTTGGGGAAGTGCTACAGCGGTATTTCCGTGTGCTTGCGGTATACCCGGTTGTTCTTATCCACTCCCTCTAGGTGTACAACTAGTGGTGACGTTAAAAAACGCCAACATCGGCATGTGAAGCAGGCGATGCGAGTGCAGCCAGGAAGGGCGATTTGGAGCACAAAGCGAGCGCGCAAACCCTCTCTCCCAGCGGCTGCAACGACGACATCATGCATTTCCCCCGGCAGCACATCCATTCCCCCCTGAGAATCCACACATCATGGGGTTGTGAAGGTAGTCCCCTTCAATTTCCCCCTAGATTGATTCAATTTAGAATCCCCGAGGTCCATCTACTGGATGAATCGAGGTGGCGCATCCCCTACTTGACTGCTTTGCATGCGCAACCATTCCCTTGAGATTTTCCCCTTTTCTAGGGTTTCGTTGTTCTTTTCCCAATTCCATGTTTATCTAGGCATACCCAATAGGGGTTTTCACCCCTCAATCGTGCTAGTATTTGGTTTTAGATATGAATTCCATTGACTCTCTCAGTGTCGGTGGCTACAAGATGGATGCATGTTCTTAAGGAATAGGTGCATATAGGGATATAGAAGAGCAGTTTTGCTTATTTTTTTAGGTAATTGATGCATGATTTTTTAAGGGATGTATGCTTTTTTAGTGACATGAGATGCCATATGATTTTAGGGATTGGATTAATGCTTATAGAGAATGGATGGATATTTTTATGGATTTGGCGCATAGGTAGTGTGCGAAGTCATCACTTTTTGTCAACTGCATGGTCATAAACATGTTCTTGGTGCATAGGAAGCAAGGTCTAGTGTTTTGAAATTTTTATTTGTCCTTTGTTTTTTTCCTTACCCATTGTTTCATAGGTTTGATTTTGTGGTTCGATCAGTGGATTGTGCTTGACTTGTGGTCTATTAACATTTTGATTTTTGTCAATTTGTTTCTTCTTGCTGATCGAGGCTACCTTTTTTCCAGATCAAATAACTGTTGGTATGCCCGTTTCCCTCATGGGCCATGTAAAAATTAAGTTGTAATCTATAGGTAAATACTAATGGATTGTGCCAAATTCCAATCTTGTTACATGTGATCTTCTTAATTTAACTGAGTTGGAGGTCTGTATGTTTGTGCTTGGACTCTGAAGCCACTTGTTTGAACACTATCAGGATGTTATATGAGACCCAGGGCCCTGAACTCCATACGACTGAATACTTGTTTTTTGTGTCTCTTTGCTAATGGAGGCCACCTTTGTTTCTAAAGCAAACGGCTGCAAGTCTGCCTGATTCATCCATACTAGTGCCCTCATGGTGTTTTAGTTGTTAAATTTCAGTTATATATGTGTGTTCTACTAGCTTTAGATTTTAGTTGTTAAATTTCAGTTATAAATTTTAGTTGTTAAACGGTGGATTGTTAGCTTTAGATTTGGGGATTATGGGTAATTTAAGTTCTGTTGCTTTGTTTAGGGTACGTGGTTGATAGGGGGAGGATGAGATAGAAAAGAGAGGTATAGTTCATATGTCTTGAATGGTCTTATGTCAACACAAAATTGTATGAATGGTCTTAGTGTTCTTTTGGATATTTCAATTCTTCATGCCTGCTAGAACTTGAGCACCACTTAATGTTTTTTAATAAATTGCATGGTGTCAAATTTCTTTACACGTGTTTTAGATAGATACAAAGAAAATGTGTTTGCTGAAACGCTAGTTCAGTTCATCTGCAAGCGATTATGTCATAGCATGCATTTTTCATTTGTTAATATGCATGGTGGCTTAGCAGCTTTGGGTATATGTGTTATAGGTGTTCCAGTTGACTGACAGCTTGAGGCCGTATGTCACAACATTGGTCTTTTGGGTCTTGTGATTGTTGCTAGATTTGAGTGACATTCTCATTGTATTCTTTTGTGGTATTGTGATAGTCACATTACACCTGGCATAATGTGACAGAAAGTTCAATATTTATGACTGTAATTATGCTCAATTCATAATTTTTCACCAGTAATGTTCATACCAAGTTAAATGAAAAAGGACCACATGATTTTTAATGACTTTTTTATCTATTTAGGCATGCCTTTGCAACTTGTCCTGCCGAGACTTCTCATTTTGTGTATGTTGCTGTGAATGCCTTGAAATCAAAATTTGGAAGTTTGCTGGTGACACATCAGTTAAATATATTTTTCACCTATAAATACCTTTTTTGTTTATGAATACTCAGTTTTGTCATTTCCCATTTGCCTAAACTCAGCTTTGATTGGATTCATTCTGCTCAAAAGAATTGCCATTTTGTTTTCCATTGATAACATTTATTTGTACTTCCATCAGAATACAATGAATAAAATTCTTGTTCCATGTCGAAATGAGAGATTAATTTTTTTGATCTGTGTTTGTTGGCGGTCGATTTCCGTCAACCTAGCCATGAGTTTACCTTCAATGTTGGTATTAATTTGATATTCACACTAACGATCCTAACCCTCATTATATGTCAAGTTTGCACTCGTGCATGGTTTTTAGAGTTTATTGTTTACACAGGGATTAAGAGCCTAAATGAGGACTTCCGGCATTAAGGGTTTTACAAGAAGATCATGAAGCCCGGCACAAGTCAAGACACAAGATGAACATGACTCCAAATGAGCCAAGGACTAAAGCGTGAAGCCGAGAAGTATCGAGGACCTAGACGGAAGATGCGGGAGTTCATGCGCCAAGCACCCTTATCTAAACCGCGAGGAAAATGACATCATGGACCCACATGCAACTCGGCAAAAACTCAGGAAGTCGTGAGAAGCTTCAGGAAGAAAACCGGGGGCGAACCGGGTCGAGGAGGCCCTGGGCCGGTCGGCCCAGGCCGACCGGCCTAGCCCTCCTGTGGGTCAGTTCGCCGCCCCCCTTTGACCTAGCACCCCTTCAGGCTATTTATAGTCCCCGTGCAAAGTGCCACGTATCAAGCCATTCGTCATCCGCCGCCGAGGAGCAGAGAAGCTAGAGGGACACCATCTCTGAAAGGACCTTGATGTCGCCTAGAGGGGGGTGAATAGGCGGACGACCAATTTAAACTTTTATTCCCCGCAAACTTGAACTACCAGGCTCCACCAGTCAGACCGGTGCGCCTCACAAAGGCTCAAGTGCTTGTAGACGCGAAACTCAAGTGCTCAAGCTATGGGAAAGCTCTTGTTAGCTCACAAAGGCTCTCAAGATCTCACTAACTCAACCCAACTTAAAGATATGGCTTGAATCCACAAATCTCACAAAGAGAGAGGTTGGGGAGAGCCACTAAGGCTTTAGGCCTGCTAGAAATGACCTGGAAGCTCAGCAAGTTCACCAAGAACAGCAGCCCATCCAAGAGGAGGGCTTGGGGTACTTATACCCCAAAAGAAGAAAACTAGTCGTTAACTGTCGGGCGGCACCGGTCAGACCGGTGCTCCACACCGGTCAGACCGGTGTTTGAAAAACTAGCCGTTGGGCCTAGTTGCACCGGTCAGACCAGTGCCTCCACCGGTCAGACCGGTGGAGCCCGAGAAAACCCCCAAAACCCTTTCTATCAAACTAACACTTCACCTAAAAGATGAAGTGACTCAGGTTAGGTTAGGAGGGGTTGTTAGCACACTCTGAGGCTGTTTCTCACATAGGTTTTCTAAGAGCACTTGACTTGGTCATAAAGCGAAAGTTGCATCCCTCTTGATAGTACGGCATACCTATACTCAAGATTAAGTAAAAACACCTTGTCACCTTCTTGAGCTTGAATGTCTTCAACCTTGCCATAGATCTCCATCGACCTCCTCTTCGTGTTGCCCTGTTCCCCAGTCGCCGCCGTGCCTCAGGCCGCCGGCAATTGCCGCCGCCGGCCGGGCGACCGCCCGGTCAATCCCCCCTTCCGCTGTTTCTAAATCAAGGGAGGGGAAGGGGATGGCCTTTTACCAGAAGCCCCCCTGCTTCTTTCTTTCCTCACCCGCAGACCCCCCTCTCTGTTCCTTTTGCACCTAGGTCCCTCCACTATTCCCTCTCTCTCTTTATTCTTTCAAATGAACCCTATCCAATAAACCAAATTACGAACCAGCCCCTGCTATTCCAAAGATAATTACAAATAGGTCCTTAGGCCATTTTATTTACACCTCACCTTATTTATATATTACAATCGAATCCCTTTCCTATTAAACCTAATTACAACTAAGTCCTTAACCTCTTTTAATCAATCCTAATGACACTTTTAGCACGTCATTTCATGTTCATATTCTCGCCCGATCAATCCCAGCTCTTGCCCCAGCCTCTCATCTTTTTTTTTCCGCCGAGCCATCTATCCATAAATAATATTTATTCCCTCATTTTCTATTTATTTCCCCTCGAGCTCAGCCGGTAGATTTTGTGTGCTTGTATTGATTGTGTGCTGGTTTGTGTGCGCAATAGCTGACGGAGTGAACGAGAAGGAGTACCGCGAGCCGGAGCTTGGAGCCGAGTACTACGAGCAGGAGACTGAGGTCCCGAACCGCGAGCAGGAACTCCCCGAGGACTTCGAAGATGGCAAGTTCAATCTCATCCTTTGCTGCATGCTTTGGTCCCAGTTTTATAAACACAACCCTATGACCCGTTTTATAAATTGCATATTGTTTTACTGCAAAAACCTGGTAGGATAGCCACCTTTGATTGCTATGATTGACCTTTGTTTGGCCTAAATGATTGCTTTAAAAATGTGTGAGTGCTTTAAAAATGGGAATGGGATATTTTGGAAAATGAGTAAAGAACTGGGTAGACGGGATGGACGTGTGTGTCAGGAGTATGGGTGAGCTCGTACCTTTGTGGTTGAGCGTGTTGGGAGATGTCCATCTTGTCGCTAAGGACCGGGTTGTGTGACATCTCACCTGGCCCAATTATCGTACAACCACTCGACCATTGTATGTGGCAACGGCTTAGCACAAATCCCACTAGTTAATCTACTTGCCATCAGGGGTGCGGGTGAGCAGCGGGAGATCAAGGAGTAGGGGTGCGATCTGTGTGAGTTACGCCCTGGTTATGTGAGATAACCCCTTGGTTGCTTCTGTGGTGGCTAGTAGGGTTAGCTAAGGTGGGTAATGGCTTTGATAGGACCCGCGCCGGCACTAAGGTGTTCGTGTGGCGGTACCCTACTTGTGGGTAAAGATGTACAACCTCTGCAGAGTGTAAAACCTATTCGAATAGCCGTGTCCACGGTATTGGACGAGTCACGGTGTGGTCACAAAAATAGTGTTTGGGTTTGGGATGATTTTCATGGTGTGAGTTGATTTCTGTTAAAGTGAGGCTGTGTGCCTGGGCTACTGCGGACGGGGAGTCCGGTAGTCCTCAACTGGTTTTCTCAAAGCAACTGAGTTACTTGGGTTATAAAAACTGTTTGCGAAAACCTTTTTGAAAACAAACCCTTGCATGAGTAAATGTGTTTGCAAAATAAACCTTATCCTGATCCTTGATATATCCTGTGCATAATCTGCTTTTTAGCCCCTCCGTGGGTGGGGTTGAACTTGTTGAGTACGTATGTACTCACCCTTGCTTGATTAACTGTTTTTCAGAGGAGGATCCCGACTTTATCCCTGAAGACGTCGAGTAGGTTGCTGTCCTGCACCCAACCCGTGCCTGTGGATTCAGGGTCTCCACAGGAAGCTTCCATGGTGCAAGACTCTGAAGATATCTTAGATGCCTTTGCTATTGTAGTTTGGTTTGTAGTTCTTATGTTGCTTCTCGTGGAAGTGGCGCTCCCATGCCCACAGCCTCGACGTGTTGTACGGCAATGAACCATCTGATGTAATAAATGTGTTACCAGCCTCTTGGGACTGGTATTTATATCACATTTAGTCACCTCTGATGAGGGGACGCTTCAGGTGGTATCAGAGCCGTAGGTTGGCCATAGGACGCGACCCCTAGGACCCGAGACCTTTTCTAAGCCTTTCCCTAAATCTTTTCCCTGCTTAACTTCTCTTTCCACAAAACCTCTTAACTTGCCCTTATCTGGTTCCAGATGGCTGAGTTGGAATGGAGTGGAGGCGTCTGCCCCGCAGAGCCTGGCCTCCCTAAGTTACTGCTACTCAGCCTAGAACGCGTCGGAGTGAGGGACCCACCGGAGTACACCTATCGGGAGTACGAACGCAGAGGCACCCTTCGGTGTGATGTGATGATCTTCGTGGGAAGGAGCACACTCTACCCCGACATAGATCCTTGGTTCATCTCCACCACTGGGTTTCGCTTCACCGACACATACCCAAAAGCTGCCCGAAAAGCCCTGCGACGCCTACGAGTGGTCTATAGGCAACACCTTCGACGGACTCCAATGGGATTTTTCCCACCCTCTGGAGGAAGAGGACGCTCATGGATCGCCCGGATGAGAGGACTTGGAAGAGAAAAGGACATAGAAGATACGGTTTCTCACCTGTCCATCTACCTCAATGGCTTAGACCACCTTTTCCATGAACAGGCCGAGCAGCTGAAGCACCAAATCAGCAGGGCAAAAAGAGCAGAACAAAGGATAGAATTGGAAAGGATAAACACAAGAGTAGCGGAAACCTCCCTAGCTAATCTGCAGCGAGATTACGCCAGGGAAAGGGAACGCTCTGAAATAGCCAACAAAACCCTATGGGATGAGCTTCACAAGGAACGTAGGAGGAGAGAAGAAGCTGGGTTACTAGATGAAGAACCCGAAAAAACCCACTGGGATAAGGGAACCCAGACCGAGGATGTGATGTTGGAACAAGACCTCCCACCGAAGAAGCGTCGCATTCAGCCTGAGGAAGAATCCCCATGAGAAGAGAATGGAGTGCCTAGGCTAGAGCTATCATCCTAACAATAATAAGTGTACCCCTGAGGAGTGTACCCAACCGTGTGAATACATAAAACTATCTATCTTTTGTACCCTACCCTTTGCACAACTTGTTCAACTCTACCCTTGTTTTCAGATGGCTGAAGATGGATGGACCCAGGGCGTGTGCCAAGAGGAGCCTGGTTTTGCTCGCCTTCTTATCAACTCCCTGGAGTGCCTCGGTATCACTGAGCGCCCAAGGTACTACAGCAGGGAGTACGAGCAACTCGGCACTCTTCGCTGTAGGGTGGTCCTCTCCATCGCCAGAAGCAACCGCTACCCCAACGTCGAGCCGTGGCGCGTGACCGCCACAGGGTTTCGACACCGAGATACCTATCCCTTGGCCCTCAGAAAAGCTCTCCGCTACCTGTGCCGGATCCACGAGGAGCACCTCGTCTCCACACCGATGAGGCTTTTTCCTCCCGCCATTCGGACTCCAGTCTGGCAGGCCCGCATGAGAAACCTGGAACGGCGCCGTCACCAAGAGGATCTTTTGTACCATATAGTTGCCTACCTCGTCTCCCTGGATAAACTCTTTGATGATCAGGCCAAGTTCCTGAGAGAGCAAATTGGTCGGGCTAAGCAAGCGGAAGTCACAGTAAGGATGCACCAAGTTCGAGTAGCCCAAGCTGAAGCAAGGACCGCGGCCGCCATAAGTAGTGAAGCGGTTGCCCATGAGAGCCTCAGGCGGATCCAGGATCAGCGCATACAGGAATGGACCAACAGTGGAACACCCGTTCCGGCTGTGGGAGAAGCACAAGTCCTAATTGGGACACCCCTCATAGGATGGGGAGGAGTTCCTGAGACCCCAACACCGTCTGTAGCCGCCGAGCAACCAACATCAACCGCCGAAGAAGGAACTTCCGTCCAGCCCCAAGAGAACGGGAACCCCCAGGACGATGACGGTGATGAGCTGCTCATTCCACTGGAAGCACACTCCGCCCCGGAAGATGGCTCGCCCCGCGAGTAGCATGCCCCAGAAGCCCTTGCCAAGGAATGAAGCCGTGATGGTCCGAGCTTAGAGTCGCACCCTTAGCTTTTGTCGTAATACCAAGTCGTGTAGTGTACCAGCGTTGTACCAGTCGGGTAGTTCAGATGTATCCTCCTCTCATGGTTGAAATAAAGTTGTTTGTGCTTGTTTGTCATGTGTGCTTGTTGTGTGCTTGACGGTAGGAATCAGATCCTGTCTTTTCAAAAATCCGCCTTAATCAACTTAAACATCACATAAAACCTAGATCTCATAGAAACCCGCTCCCCTACAGATGGTTTCAAGGCGTCCCACCAGGACCTTCCAAGGCCCTGGTCGTATGGACCAAAACGCGAAAGGATCGCATGCTGAACGAAGGGAGCGTCTTAACGACCAGGAAGTGAATCAGGGCGAAGATGGAGGAGAAAACCTGGTCCTGCCACCGCCACCACCTGCCGTAGACCTGGCGCAAGTGTTGGCCAACCAGACACTGTTGCTGGAAGCCATAGTCAATGCCATCAACCGCCCAAAGCCCCGTGTTCTGGGCATGAATGAGAAACTGATAGAATTTCTCCGGACAAAGCCACCCACGTTTGGCGGGTCCGTGAATCCCTTGGATGCAGATGATTGGCTGAGGGCCATCCTAAGGGAACTAGAGCCATTCAACTGTGAAGATCAGGACAAGGTTCTCCTGGCCACCCACCAGCTCACCGGGACAGCCTTAGCCTGGTGGGAAAACTACTGTGCAGTAGCCAAAGATCCCTCCGCCATCACCTGGGATGAGTTTGTGGAGGAATTTCGTCGCTACCACATCCCAGAAGCCGCACTGAAGCGCAAGGCAGACGAGTTCCGTGAACTTCGCCAAGGCAACAAGTCCATGGAGGAATACACTTACCAGTTCATAGAGTTAGCCCGCTATGCCCCTGAAGAAGTGGATAAGGACTCAAAGAAACAGGACATGTTCAAGAAGGGCTTGACTCCGGAACTGAGGACCTTGCTTACCCCTCAGATCTATCCGGATTTCAATACCCTCATGAACATGGCCATCCTCACAGAGAGAGCCAGGGCAGAAGAGAAGAAAGAAAACAAGCGCAAATTCATGGAGAACAAGGCTCAGCAGCAAGAACGTTCCCAGAGACAGAGAAGCTTCGGTCACCCCATGTCCAGATTCCAAGCCCCCATGCAATACAGGACCCAGTCACAAGCCACGAGCTCCCAGGGCCCCAGAAACCAGTTCAAGTAATACAACAACCAGAGCACCATGAAGCCCCCACAGAACAACACTAGCCAGGTCACTACCAACAACAACAACACCCGAGTATGTTTCAACTGCCGTGAGACCGGACAATTCATTGCCAACTGCCCATACGCCAAAAAGCCAGCAGCTTCAGCCTTCTCCAACTCAGTGAATGGGCCGAGACCGGTTGTATCTGGAGCCAACCGCGTGCCGGTTCGTAGCAACAACAACTACGGCAACAACAACAACCAGCAGATGAGGCAGCCCCAGCAGTCCTATGGACGAGCCCACGTCAACCACATCAACGCACAAGAGGCTCAAGAAGCACAAGGCATAGTGCTCGGTGAGTTCCTGGTCAGCTCAGTCTTGGCAACCATATTATTTGATTCAGGAGCATCACATTCGTTCATATCCTCAAGTTTTGTGGAAAAACACAAGATACCTACAGTACTACTAAAAGCACCCCTGTTAACCCGAACACCCGGAGGTGACATCAAGTGTCAACTGGGTTGCTCCCGGGTGAGAATCATTTTAAGTGGGGTAGAGTTCCTAGCGGACCTAGTAGTACTGAAGTCCAAAGGGATAGATGTAATTCTTGGGATGGACTGGTTAACCCTTCACCACGGCCTTATAAGTTGTGCCGATAAGGTAGTACACCTAACCAACCCAGACGGAGTGCAAGTAACCTGTCGTACCCGAGGAAGCAGACCATACATAATGGTTTTTAGCATGAAGGCCAAGTCCCTAGAAGAAATCCCAGTAGTACGGGAATATCCAGATGTATTTCCTGAAGAACTCCCTGGAATGCCACCAGATAGGGATATAGAGTTTGTCATCGACCTCATCCCCGGAACCTCCCCCATAGCCAAGAGACCCTATAGGATGGCAGCCCCTGAGTTGGCAGAGTTAAAGAAGCAGTTGAGAGAACTTCAGCGAAGTGGGTTCATCAGACCAAGCTCATCACCATGGGGAGCCCCAGTGCTCTTCGTCGAAAAGAAGGATAAAAGCCTGAGGATGTGCGTGGACTATCGCTCACTAAACGAAGTCACTATCAAGAACAAGTATCCTCTCCCCAGAATAGATGATTTATTTGACCAACTGAAAGGAGAAAAATATTTCTCGAAGGTCGACTTAAGGTCAGGATACCATCAACTCAAGATTAGGGAGAGTGACATCCCAAAGACCGCCTTCGTCACCCGTTATGGAGAATATGAGTTCACCGTGATGTCCTTTGGACTCACTAACGCACCAGCATACTTTATGAACCTCATGAATAAGGTGTTTATGGAGGAGCTAGACAAGTTTGTCGTAGTTTTCATCGACGACATACTTGTTTACTCCAGGAGTGCAGAAGAACATGAACAGCACCTTCGAGTGGTACTGGAGAAACTGAGGGCACACAAGCTGTACGCTAAGTTCAGCAAGTGTGAATTCTGGTTGGAGAAAATATCCTTCCTTGGACATATTCTGACGGCAGAAGGAGTAGCAGTAGACCCTGGGAAAGTCGAAACAGTTTCCAACTGGCGACAACTAACCAATGTGAGCGAAATCAGAAGCTTTCTTGGTTTAGCAGGATACTACCGGAGGTTTATTGAAGGATTCTCCAAGATTGCCTGACCCATGACGGAGTTGCTCAAGAAGGAAAAGAAGTTCGTCTGGACCGAGTCGTGTGAGAAGAGTTTTTAGGAGTTGAAAAGAAGACTGACAACCGCCCCAGTGCTAACCTTGCCAGACATTCAACGAGATTTCGTCGTCTATTGCGATGCATCCCGACAAGGACTAGGATGTGTCCTTATGCAAGATGGGAAAGTAGTGGCGTATGCTTCCCGCCAACTCAAGCCCCACGAGCAGAACTACCCCACCCATGATTTGGAGTTTGCAGCCGTAGTGCATGCCCTTAAGATTTGGAGACATTACCTGATTGGAAATAAGTGCGAGATCTACACGGACCACAAGAGCTTGAAGTACATTTTCACCCAGCCTGACCTGAACCTAAGGCAAAGAAGGTGGTTGGAATTAGTCAAGGACAATAACCTAGAAATCCATTACCACCCAGGAAAAGCCAACGTAGTGGCAGATGCCTTAAGCAGAAAGTCCTATGGAAAAGCAGAACCTAAGAGTGCCCAGTTGCAAGAGGAAATGACACGGCTCAATATGCACATTGTTCCCCAGGGCTACGTCCGCCAACTGAGTGTCCAGCCCACCCTGGAAGACAAAATCAGAAAAGCCCAAGGGTCCGATAAGGAGTTAATGAAGATCCGCAAGCACACGGGGGAGAATAAGGCCCCAGACTTTAGGGTGGACAGTCACGGTACACTATGGTATAAGAACAGGATATGCGTACCTGAAGACGGAGATTTCCGGCAGACCATCATGGATGAGGTACACAACTCAGCGTATTCCATCCACCCGGAATCCACTAAGATGTATATGGATTTAAAGCAGAAGTATTGGTGGAATGGAATGAAAGCGGACATTGCACAGTTCGTCGCCCACTGTGATACTTGCCAGAGAATTAACGCCGAACACCAGAAGCCAGCAGGGCTATTGCAGCCCTTACCCATCCCAGTGTGGAAATGGGATGAGATAGGCATGGACTTTGTAGTAGGCTTGCCCAAGACACAGAAGGGATATAATTCCATATGGGTAATAGTGGACCGACTCACAAAAGTCGCTCACTTCATACCCGTAGGGAATAATTATGGCGGAGAGAAGTTGGCCAAGCTGTATATAGCAAACATAGTGAAGCTGCATGGAGTACCCAGCAGGATTGTTTCGGATAGAGGAACCCAATTCACCTCCAGATTTTGGAAGAGCTTGCATAAATCCATGGGAACCAAGTTGGATTTTAGCTCAGCTTATCACCCCCAGACGGATGGACAGACCGAGAGGGTGAATCAGATCATGGAAGACATGCTAAGGGCATGTGTCCTCACCTATGGCAAAGATTGGGAACAACGCCTACCATATGCAGAGTTTTCGTACAACAACAGTTATCAAGCCAGCCTAGGCATGTCACCATTTGAAGCCCTATACGGGAGAAAATGCAGAACCCCATTGATGTGGTCAGAAGTGGGAGAACGTGCCCTAGTTGGGCCCACAATAATAAAGGAAGCTGAGGAACGGGTAGCTGAGGTCTGAGAAAAATTAAAGGCTGCACAGTCCCGGCAAAAGAGCTATGCAGACAAGAAGAGGCATGAAGTAAGCTTCACTCCAGGAGATTTTGTTTACCTCAAGGTTTCACTCATCCGAGGGACTCGACGATTTCAAGTACATGGAAAATTAGCCCCCCGGTACATTGGACCGTACAAGGTACTGAAAAGAGTTGGAACAGTGGCATACCGCTTGAAACTACCAGAAGAAATGGCAGACATACATCTGGTGTTCCACGCCTCTCAGCTGCGGAGGTGTTTGAAAGTAATCGAAGAGAAACGAGTGCCAATAGAAACAATAGATCTGCAGCCAGACCTTAGGTACCAGGAGGTACCCCTTAAAATCTTGGACACCGTGGTAAAAAGGACAAGGACGTCAGAAGTATGGATGTGCAGAGTCCAATGGAGCAGGCACGGAGTAGAAGAAGCCACTTGGGAACGAGAAGACGCGCTGAAGAAAGAGTTTCCCCACTTGTTCAGGAACTAGCCGAATCTCGAGGACGAGATTCATTTTAAGTGGGGTAGGTTTGTAACGCCCGCGTTTTAGCCACTAATAAATCACATGCTAAATCACACGTGTTTTTCAAAACCTTTCCGCTGAGCTCGATCGTTTCCCCAAAAACCCCGATCATAAATTATTTTCCCTTCCCTCGGCGTGCACGCCGTGAATTCCGCCGGCACCGCCAATCCCGCACACCACCACTCGGGTCACCGCCGCTCATCGCGTTGTGTCACCCAGCGCTGCCACAGCGCCGCGGTCGGCCACCTCGCCGGGAATCCCGGGCCTGCCACGGTCCCGCCAGCCGACCCGCTTCGCCAGCCTCACCGCCGACACTGCTTCAGCCCCACGAGTGCTCGAACCCGGGGAAAAACCCCACCAAAAATCCCTTTCCCCTCTATCCTAATTTTCTTAGGATTTTTCCTAATTTTTTCTAATCCTTTTTCTCTTTTCTTTTCTCCTTTTTCCCCTTTTCCTTTTTTCCTTTTCTCATTTTCCTTTTTCCCTCTTCTTTCTTTTCCCTCCTCCTTTCTTCCTCCTTCGGCCCGGCGCCTCTGCCCCCGGCCCCGCACCTCTGCTTCTGGCCCCACCGGCCTGCCCTCTCTCTGGCGCGCCGCACGCCGGCTCCCCCGCCTCGGGACGTCGCGCGCCTGGCCCACGACAAGACCGCGCGACTACCGCTCGACGCCGCGACGGGCATTTACTTCCGCCTGCGCCGACGCATCACCTCCACGCCACCATCACCGCCGCACCCCACCACCGGCGCTGCTGTCGTCGAGCTGTCACCTCGGCTACACAGCGCCACCGCGTCGCGACGCCGCAGACCACCATAACTCCGCCGCTGCCGCTCCACGCCACGGCGACCATTTACTCCGCCTGCACGCCCCGTCACTTCCAGGCACGGCGCCACCGCAAGCTGCCGTCCGCCCCGCGCCGCGCTCACGCCTGCCACCAACAGCTCGCACACCCCGTCGCTGCCCGACGGATCCCATCCAACAGCGTCACCAATTTACTCCGCCGCGAATCCCACCAGACGACGTCGCCTCGCCGGCCGAGCCGCCTTGACCACCATTGCAGGCCGCACGTGGTCCGCGTGCTCGGCTCCTGGCCGAGATACCGCCTTTGTGCGGCTATAAAAGGGACGGCGACGCTCCCTACCCCGCCTCGCACCTCCACGGCCACCTCCCTCTCCCTCCTGAGCCTCCCAGCGCTGCAGCCCATAGCTGACACCGCCCTCTCCGCCCGCCACCGCCGATCCGTCTCTGCGCGCCACCACAGCCCGAGGTGGGTAGGGGGATAGATCCCCATCGACCTCCTCTTCGTGTTGCCCTGTTCCCCGGTCACCGCCGTGCCTCAGGCACCGGCAATCGCCGCCGCCGGCCGGGCGACCACCCGGTCAATCCCCCCCTTCCGCTGTTTCTTAATCAAGGGAGGGAAAGGGGATGGCCTTTTACCAGAAGCCCCCCTGCTTCTTTCTTTCCTCACCCGCAGACCCCCCCTCTCTGTTCCTTTTGCACCTAGGTCCCTCCACTATTCCCTCTCTCTCTTTATTCTTTCAAATGAACCCTATCCAATAAACCAAATTACGAACCAGCCCCTGCTATTCCAAAGACAATTACAAATAGGTCCTTAGGCCATTTTATTTACACCTCACCTTATTTATATATTACAATTGAATCCCTTTCCTATTAAACCTAATTACAACTAAGTCCTTAACCTCTTTTAATCAATCCTAATGACACTTTTAGCGCGTCATTTCATGTTCATATTCTCGCCCGATCAATCCCAGCTCTTGCCCCGGCCTCTCATCTTTTTTTTCCGCCGAGCCATCTATCCATAAATAATATTTATTCCCTCATTTTCTATTTATTTCCCCTCGAGCTCAGCCGGTAGATTTTGTGTGCTTGTATTGATTGTGTGCTGGTTTGTGTGCGCAATAACCGACGGAGTGAACGAGAAGGAGTACCGCGAGCCGGAGCTTGGAGCCGAGTACTGCAAGCAGGAGACCGAGGTCCCGAACCGCGAGCAGGAACTTCCCGAGGACTTCGAAGATGGCAAGTTCAATCTCATCCTTTGCTGCATGCTTTGGTCCCAGTTTTATAAACACAACCCTATGACCCATTTTATAAATTGCATATTGTTTTACTGCAAAAACCTGGTAGGATAGCCACCTTTGATTGCTATGATTGACCTTTGTTTGGCCTAAATGATTGCTTTAAAAATGTGTGAGTGCTTTAAAAATGGGAATGAGATATTTTGGAAAATGAGTAAAGAACTGGGTAGACGGGATGGACGTGTGTGTCAGGAGTATGGGTGAGCTCATACCTTTGTGGTTGAGCATGTTGGGAGATGTCCATCTTGTCGCTAAGGACCGGGTTGCGTGACATCTCACCTGGCCCAATTATCGTACAACCACTCGACCGTTGTATGTGGCAACGGCTTAGCATAAATCCCACTAGTTAATCTACTTGCCATCAGGAGTGCGGGTGAGCAGCGGGAGATCAAGGAGTAGGGGTACGATCTGTGTGAGTTACGCCCTGGTTATGTGAGATAACCCCTTGGTTGCTTCCGTGGTGGCTAGTAGGGTTAGCTAAGGTGGGTAATGGCTTTGATAGGACCAGCGCCGGCACTAAGGTGTTCGTGTGGCGGTACCCTACTTGTGGGTAAAGATGTACAACCTCTGCAGAGTGTAAAACCTATTCGAATAGCCGTGTCCACGGTATTGGACGAGTCACGGTGTGGTCACAAAAATAGTGTTTGGGTTTGGGATGATTTTCATGGTGTGAGTAGATTTCTGTTAAAGTGAGGCTGTGTGCCTGGGCTACTGCAGACGGGGAGTCCGGTAGTCCACAACTGGTTTTCTCAAAACAACTGAGTTACTTGGGTTATAAAAACTGTTTGCGAAAACCTTTTCGAAAACAAACCCTTGCATGAGTAAATGTGTTTGCAAAATAAACCTTATCCTGATCCTTGATATATCCTGTGCATGATCTGCTTTTTAGCCCCTCCGTGGGTGGGGTTGAACTTGTTGAGTACGTATGTACTCACCCTTGCTTGATTAACTGTTTTTCAGAGGAGGATCCCGACTTTGTCCCCGAAGACGTTGAGTAGGTTGTTGTCCTGCACCCAACCCGTGCCTGTCGATTCAGGGTCTCCACAGGAAGCTTCCATGGCGCAAGACTCTGAAGATATCTTAGATGCCTTTGCTATTGTAGTTTGGTCTGTAGTTCTTATGTTGCTTCTCGTGGCAGTGGCGCTCCCATGCCCACAGCCTCGATGTGTTGTACGGCAATGAACCATCTGATGTAATAAATGTGTTACCAGCCTCCTATAACTGGTATTTGTATCACATTTAGTCACCTCTGATGAGGGGACGCTTCAGGTTGCCATCCCTAGGAGTAAGTGTCACACGAAGGAGCCTATTCAAAACTGAATAGTAGGTGTAGAGGTCCTTCACGTGTCCAACACTAGCTCTCTTATCCCTAGAATACATGAAGCACATAGCCTTCGGCTCAAGCAAACCCTCATCATGTAGCTTGGGATAGTATTGGTCCAGAGGATCAATGTTGAAAAGAGCTAAAAATCTAGTGAGGCGAAGTCCATACTTCACTCCATTTGACATCCAAAGCATAGCTCTTTCACCATCCTTGTATCCAAAATGCACTGTGGCATAAAACTGAGCAATGATTTCTCTATTCCAATCATACTTGAATCCCATGAGATCCTTCACCCTTTGTTGCTCACAAACTCTAATGATCTCATTGAAGATAGGGTCATTTTTCTACTCCATGAAGTTCCAATCCACATATTGTGCCTGATGGGTGATTTTGGGCTTCTTTATGATCACTGAGGTGTAGTAATCCTGCTGAAACTGAGCCTAAAACCTATTGTCTGAAGCTGTCATGTCACTAATATAAGGATTTATGTCCCTCAACTTCTTCAGCTTCTTTGTCTTCCCTGAACCATGAAAATTCTCTGCTTTGTTAGGAAACATATATATAGGCTTTGTGATCCTAAGCCCACCATGACCACCGTCATCATCATCCTCATCCATAGGATCATCATCCTCATCCTGCTCTCAACCCCCTGTATCATCATCCTCACCCTCACCTATGTACTCATCCTCATCCACAGTGGCTGGTCCCATGCCATGAGGGCGATCAAGATCCTCAGTGTAGGTCTCGTCCTCAATATCATCATCACTGCTTGCCCCTTGGGTATCACCAGCAACATTCTCAGCCCTTTCATGAGATGAACGCGGCCTCAAAGTCATCCCACTGCTGTTGCCTCCAGGAAAAGCACCTGGAGTAACGGCTCTCCGAGACATGATCTCCTCTTTTCTCTTTTTAGCTCCTTCCTTAACTCTTGGCATAGTTGCTGCCCTGGGTCACAAAAGAGATTACAGGAATGCATAAGACACCAGGATAGAGATTGAAAAATATTTGGAAATGAAGAACTCAGTTTCGAGCAATTTGGTCGGTTCTGGATGCCACCGGTCAGACCGGTGCCCTCCAGAACAGAGCCAATAGCCCTAACTGTCAATCTTAGCAGCCTGAACAGATTTGATAAGCACGTTGATGAACATAAGACATATCCAGATTGATAAGAGTCAAATACACGAAGAAAGCAAATTTTAAGGTTGGACGAGCCACACCGGTCAGACCGGTGCGCTCACCGGTCAGACCGGTGAGAGCTGTCTGCCCCCAAATTTTGAATCCTCACAATGTACCCAACGAAACATTATGGATCTATAGGAATGTCTTCTATATGGTTCCAGGAGATGTTCTACCAAAGGAATCCCTAAACTTCCAAAGGAGTAGAGAGATCGGGCAAAAGGAAGTTTTAGATACCTTTGGAGAGAAGAACTCGATTTGAAACCAATGAGCCACCTTAGATCCTTCCTCAGCAGCCCTAGGGGGTTCTTTTCCACGGAGGAGAAGTGGTTTTCCTTGGTTGAAACCCTAGGTATCCATGGGAGGTGCTTGGAGGAGGAAGAGAGGTGAAGAGAGTTGGAGAGGGTTGCCCACGGGTTGAAGGAGGAGGGAGGCAGGTGAAATGATTGAAGAGAGAGAAGATGAAGGATAGAAGTAGATATTCTTTTACTGTGCACTCACGGGTAACTTTCGGGCGCCACCGGTCAGACCGGTGGGAGCAACGGTCAGACCGGTGACCCTTTTTGGTCCAACTAGCGGCCCTGCTCGGTAGTTCCGATCCAGGGTTAGAAGTTCCGACGATTTTTGAGAATCAAACAGAAAGTCCTTATCGGAAGTTTCGCCCTTGGCTCAGAAGTTTCGTACCTTCCTTCCAAAACTTGAGTTTTTGCCTCTGAAAACTTCACCTGATCCTTGATTAACTCCTTTATTTTCATTTAGGATCCAAAAGAGTGAAAACGTGGCTTTAGGGTTCCACCGGTTAGACCGGTGGTAGCACCGGTCGGACCGGTGCACCCTTAAGACACAACCTGATCTGATATAGCAAGATTTTGATCCTTACTCCTTCACACAGGTTGGATAAAAGATATTGACAAGATTTTGATCCAACTTTTCACAGACCTTAGAAGAGTGTAGAACTATCCAATTTAATTGATAAACTTGATTCTTCCAAGTGAGAGAGATAGATAGATAAAGAGATTATTATGGACTTGAGAAAATCTTCTCATTTGTGACTAGCCATCAATCAAGCATTGGGAACAATAGTCACAAGTAAGTTGATCGGGTCACAAAGACCAAGAACCAAATATTTTTCAAATTTCACACTTCCTACACATGCTAGTTGATTTTTCGAAAAACTATCCTACAACACAAAGTGCATGCATCCACTTCAAGCAAGTAGCCGTTCTAGTATATTTGACTCATACCCTTGACCACAAGACACAAAGTCGAGTGAACGGAACGGTATCAACCAAATATCTAGAGAGGTACACAAAATTCACTTGAAGCAATTACACGCTAGAGAGGGCACACTAGCATGGTGATATGGCCTAGATGCATTACAATAAATAAAGAAGATTCTGAGGTCATACCTTTGCCTTAGGCCATTTTATTCGTGCATATAATCTATTTTAGTAAATTGCTAGCTCTTACTTGAGTTCTTTAGAGAAAGGTGATTTCTAAGAACTTGTCTAAGGTGCACGGATATATGAGACTACAAGATCACTAGAAGAAATTTGTTAGTCCCACAAATGACACAAGTAATGATGTGAGCTCCCCCTTGATTAGTGCATAGAGATGTCTTGAATTTCTCGATTATTGCACAATATTCAATTAAGAATACGGAGTAGCTCGTTCACGTACTTGGTCATGACACATAAATGATAATACTGTTGAAATGTGTCAAGATACTCATACCATTCACTTATGATTATCAAGAAGATGTCTCCTAACCATTTTAAGGCATTTTATCCCCACCGGTCAGACCGGTGGCTCCTTGCTCAGCCTCGATCGAGATTCGGGTCACCCGGTTACTAGGTCCGGGTCACCCGGCTGTATCCAGAGACGTATCGGGTCACCCGGCCCTGTGGTCCGGATCACCCGACGCCAGCCAGAACAGGCTAGGCACCGGTCAGACCGGTGGGACCACCGGTCAGACCGATGTGGGTTGTCCCAGCATCCTTGGTGATCTTGTTTGCCTTGCTTTGTGATTTTGTGAACATATCACATTTTGGTACCTACATATTCAGCAAGACATTTGCTCTACTAGAGAGCCATAAAAGTATCGAATGGAATGAGAGGGTAAATTTTATAGAAATAGTCAAAGTCACTTCCTCATGCTTCACTAATCCAAGATTTGTGACACATGAGGGTTCACTTAAGAACTAAGAGTGACTTAGACTCAATATTAAGTTCAATTTACCGAGATGTCATTGAATGTAAGATTTTGACTCTTGAGCTCTTCACATGGTTAATTTATCAAATTAAGATTCCCTTTTTCTTAACCATGTCTTCAATGCATCTCTAGATTTCTGCAAGCTCAAGAAGCATTCTTTGGTACCCAAAGCTTGTTGGGTCCTACAGGGTTAGTCACTAGATGCTTAGGGATCCAAATGGCTCTTATGCTAGTTTGAGGTGAGTTGACCACTCTAGTAGCATAAGTACTATTTTCATCTTCCCTAAGCTTCTTGAAATCATACTGGACTAGATTTGATTTAGGATTGTTACCATTCGGGCAATCTTTGCCCATGTGACCTTTTTGACGACATTCATAGCAAATGCGGCTTTTGTCCTTGTTAGCCACACCATTTCTTGAAATTCCTTGTCCCTGCTTGCTTCTGAGCCTCATCTTGGGAGAAGGGATCCTTCTCGCCCTGTTGCTTTGAGGGGTGGCTGACCTGGTCGCCACTGGTCTGACCGGTGCTATGCACCGGTCTGACCGGTCACGGTCAGATCTGCTGCTTGCTGCATCATTTTGGCAAGTATCCGCTAGATGTCCCTTCTCTCTGCACTTGTAGCACACTCTCCACTTATTTGATCTTCTTGTCTTCTTAGAGAGTGTTTCTTGTACCTTTTGCTTAGTTGGGCAATGGAGTGACTTGTCATGCCCAACTTTGCTCTTTTCTTGAATCTTGTTCTTGTAGGTCTTGGTGTGTTGTTAGGGAGTTGAGCTAATGACGGTTGATCACTTCTCAAGCTTCTTCACCATGTCATCACGGTTATCTTTAGAAGGTTGCACTTGACTCTTCCCTTTCAACACATACAAGTTTCTTTTAAGCTCTTCGACCTCTTGTTTGAGTTCATCATTTTCTTTGGCAATGAGGTCATCACAAGATTCTACAAGTACATGCTCAATGCTAGATTGGCTTGCTTGAGAAAAACAATCATTAGCGCAAGACAAATCAATTTGAACTTGTGAGCATGTGCACATGTGAGATAGAGGTTGCATAAATTTTATGGAAGAAAGAACAACCTCATGAGCTATCTCCAGTGATGCATAAGAATCTACAAGCTTTTCATGAGAACACTCAAGTTCCTTATGCTTTGCTTGTAGAGCCATATGCTCACTAGTGAGCATCTCTATTTTTTCTTTAAGCATTTCATTATCTTGATCCACTGCAGCTACGCAAGCAAAGGATTTTATCACTTTATTATATTGCCTAGCGAGCGAATCATACTTACAAACCAAAGAGGCGTTTTCGGATTTGAGAGCCTCAAGTTCCTTAGTCGAGGAACTTGAAGCTTCATTTGTCTCAACCTTCCCTCCTTTGGTCTTCTTCTTCTTTTCCTTCTTGGCCATCAAGCATATGTTGGTGCCCCTGCCGGCACCGGTCTGACCGGTGAGACACACCGGTCTGACAGGTCCCTACAGAGGGACAGCACCTTCGCTTCTTTGGCCTTTTCCTTGCTTGGGAAGTGACACTTGAGCCTTAATGCAGTTGAGTGAAGACTTTGAGCACTCCTCAAGTGTCTTCTCCATGGTTTGTTCTTGATCAATCAACTTGGGCTTTTCATATTCTTCTCGAAGTATTTCCCAAATGTTGTGTGCATCAATCTCAATCTTTTCATAGATAAGTTCCTGCACATCATCACTCAACATGCTACAAATGTAGTTAAATACTCGAGAGTTGCATTGCCAACGCTCTAAGTCCTCTAGGGATGATTTTGACAAGTCAATTTTGTTTTCCCTAAGGTGAGGAGGTAGAATGCTAGCAATAACAATCTTTTCAGCAAGTGGACCCATGGTCCTAATTAATTGAGTACATGAATTGACCAAGAAGTATAGTTTGAGCCATCTAGAGCTAGAGGCTCAAAAGGTACCTCACGCGTTGTCGACATCGTCAAACTCCAAGCGGTTAAGCTCGAATCGGAGCACTCGGCTCTGATACCAATTGAAAGGACCTTGATGTCGCCTAGAGGGAGGTGAATAGGCGGACGACCAATTTAAACTTTTATTTCCCGCAAACTTGAACTACCAGGCTCCACCGGTCAGACCAGTGCGCCTCACCGGTCAGACCGGTGCTGGCTTTGCTTCACAGGAGAGCACCGGTCAGACCAGTACCCCACACCGGTCAGACCGGTGCAGCACAGAGAACCTGCAAAAATAGCTTCAAGCTCCTCTTGACTTCTAGCACAAACCAAACTTGGTGTGTGGCCTGAGTAGATGATCCCGAGCAGGGTAATGATCCCTGCACACACAAATATCACACCCAAGTAGATCGAAGCGGAAGCAAATCAAATATGCTAGAAAACAACTTAGAGAGGCAAGCCACAAAGAGACGCAAGGATTTGTTTCCCGAAGTTCACTTCCACCAAGGAAGCTACGTCTCCATTGAGGAGCTTGTAAGGGAACCACAAGAGGTCTCCCACAACAAGCCGGGTCTCTTTCAACCACTTTCCTCGATTCCACTAAGGCGATCTTTTCCACGAAGAGGCAAGATCACAGCCCTCACAAACTTGTCGCTGCTCACCACAACTTGGGAGCTAGCCGGCGATGCCTATCCGTCTAGGAGGCGAACCTCCAAGAGTAACAAATACTTCAAAGCTTGTAGACGCGAAACTCAAGTGCTCAAGCTATAGGAAAGCTCTTGTTAGCTCACAAAGGCTCTCAAGATCTCACTAACTCAACCCAACTCAAAGATATGGCTTGAATCCACAAATCTCACAAAGAGTGAGGTTGGGGAGAGCCATTAAGGCTTTAGGCTTGCTAGAAATGACCTGGAAGCTCAGCAAGTTCACCAAGAACAGCAGCCCATCCAAGAGGAGGGCTTGGGGTACTTATACCCCAAAAGAAGAAAACTAGCCGTTAGCTGTCGGGCGGCACCGGTCAGACCGGTCCTCCACACTGGTCAGAGCGGTGTTTGAAAAACTAGCCGTTGGGCCTAGTTGCACCGGTCAGACCGGTGCTTCCACCGGTCAGACCGGTGGAGCCCGAGAAAACCCCCAAAACCCTTTCTATGAAACTAACACTTCACCTAAAAGATGAAGTGGCTCAGGTTAGGTTAGAAGGGGTTGTTAGCACACTCTGAGGCTATTTCTCACATAGGTTTTCTAAGAGCACTTGACTTGGTCATAAAGCGAAAGTTGCATCCCTCTTGATAGTACGACATACCTATACTCAAGATTAAGTAAAAACACCTTGTCACCTTCTTGAACTTGAATGTCTTCAACCTTGCCATACTTGATTAATTTCCACTTGAGGGCTTCCAACTTTGACCAATGTCTTGAGCACGTCCATACTTGAGCTAGTGGCTTAAGATCTTTCCATATAGCATAGAAATGCACACTTAGATCCTTAAGTCACTCCATGTTGCCAATCTCAACTTGTGAACTTGATGCAATGCTTCCCTCGATTAAGGCTTGAATATGATACTTGAAGACCCCACGGATGCTAGAACTTCACCTTAGCAAAACACGAAATGGCGGCCTAGCTAGAGCCCCAAAGATTGCTTAGTCCCTCACCCTAGACATCTCGGTTGATCTCTTCATCACTTATCCAATCCACGTTGAGTTAAGCTTTGCTTCATTTACAATTAGTCTTCATTTGAAATCCCGCTTCAAATGCTTGTTCTTGATTGACAACGAATATGCAAGCTTCCAACATAGGACCATAAAAACTATATTTATCCTTGTGTCCTCTTTCATTTTCCACATGAAGCCTTGCATTCAAACTATGAAGAATTACCATCTTCTTTTTCTATGATCCTTTTATTTTAACCAAGTTACTATGTTCATCGGGGATCATGAATTGACCTCCTTACAATATTCCCGATATTTATCTTTCTTCATTTGCTTGATATTTGCCATTATGTCTTAGGATCATACATATATTTGTCTTCTCCAATGTATACAATATTCATTCACCAATATATATATCCCAACAATAACTCATGAATATACAAATAAAACATGCTTACAATCTTAGACAAACATGTTAGACCTTTAATCGCTTTGTCATTCAATTCACCAAAATCCACTTAGGGGCCTAGATGCACTTTCAATCTCGGAGAGGAGGGTCGTGCTAGTTGTCTAGGGTTTCCCTAGCTGATGTGGGAACCTTGCATGGAAGACCACGTCGGAGTTCCGGAGCTAGGATCAAGATCAAGGTAGGATCCCGGTTGTGGTCTTGTTCGTGTATCATTCATGGTGAAGTCTTTGTGAATCCGATTTCTAGCAATCAAGTGATTCCTCAACGGTTTTGTCTTCCCTTGGTTTTGCTTCTCCCTCAATCTATACTTAAGATAGATTGCTTAGGGTGCTCTTGTAGCCGCAGTGGCTAGAGGTGCATACCCGATATACCAAGTGTTTTCGACATGTTCCTCGTGAGCGTGCTCTTAGGTTCACCTACACAAGAAGCGGGGCATCGTGACAGGATGTCGATCACGTGTACGGTAGGTGCCTTCGAGGATTGGAATGGAAGCCGCATGCTTTTTATGAGATTCATATTGCTATCTTCATCTCTTGCTTGGAACTACAACAAAGGCACGATCTAGACTCTCTAGATCGGTTATCTCTTTTGCTTTCTCTTGCTACCTCTCATGTTTTAGTAGATTAGATGCGTTCGAAACCTCTCTAGAACAAAGTGTTTTTTCGCTTTATTGGATTGATCTTGCGTTGCACATGTTCCACGGATTCGATACCTTGGGTTTACACTTAAGGGAAAGAGGGTCCCATGTGGTCCGTATGCTTGCGGATCGAAGTTTACAACGATAATCAAACGTCAACAAGCCCCTTTTTCTGGCGCTGTTGTTGGGGAACAAGCAATCAAGATCCGATCTAGTATCACATTTGTAAGTATTTTCAGTTTTTCTTTTGGTTTTTATTTTGCATCTACTAACTTTTGATCATCCTCAAAAATCAATCTAATCCTAGTTCTTCTTTTGATTTTTGTTTATCGCTAACCCTAACCGGAGATGGACGGCTACCTCTCCAACAAACCCAAATTTTCTTTTGTGGATGATCCAGAAAAACTTTACGGGCAAAGGAGACGTGCGACACAAGCTAAGGAATTTGTAGATCCAAAAGCCGAGGCTGAAGGATCGATGGAATCACCAAGGGAATCACCACCTCCAAGTCCAAAGGGAGATCAACCTCAACCGCCACCCATGGGAAAAGAATCGCAGCCGGAGAGCAAGATCGGGGAGCTATGCACCCCGGACATCGGTGATCCACCAATCCTAAATTTTGAAGATGTCAAAAGGCCGTTCAAGATCAAAGTCTCAACTATCCGCATGGTGCAACAATCGCCTTTTACCGGTAAAGAGGATCCGAACCTTTACCTCCAAGCATTCGTTCAACTATGTCAAACTTTCAATGTGGAAGGATTGACTCAAAATCAAATGAGGGCAAGGCTTTTTGGGTTCTTACTACTTGGAGAAGCTTTGGATTGGTTCCACACTCTATTGACGGAGTCGTTAAACTAGGAAGCATTGATGAGGGCCTTCATGAAGAAATTTTGTTCGCCGGTCAGGATTCAGAGTTTGCGCAACAAGATCGATACATTTGTTCAATCTCCCACGAAGACAATTGAGGAAGCTTTGGAGCATTTCAATGAATACAGGCAAGCCGAATTCCTTGTAACGCATATCGGTTCACTTACGAGCAGGATGGAGAAGATGGAGATAGAGAAGATAAAAGCTATGAGGGCCGCCGGAGCAAGATCCACATGTGAGGAGTGTGAGGTGTATGGCCACGTCCAAGGAGATTGTCCGGAGGAAGCAAAAGTGCTCAACTACATGAGGAAAAGAGAATTGCCAAACTTCCGCTACGGGCAAGGTAAACCTCAATTTAATGCAAGCTCGTCCATTCAAAACTCGGTTCCTCTTCGTATACAATTGAAGGACTTCATGGACGAGCAAGCTAAGATCAACAAGGACACCGTCACTAAGTTCAAGGCTATTGACAAAATATTGGAGAATATAGAAGGCAAAATGACAGAGGTCGGAAGCTCTTACCATCAAGTGCTCAACATAATGAAGATGATAGAGACGCAAGTGGGACAACTTGCCGGGCGCCTAATGGGCAATGGCATACTTGCCAACAAGTATGAGATGGCGACACTCGGGGAAGATCACATCAAGATGTCCGAGGGATGTGGTGCCGTTATTGCATATCAAGCACCCGAGAAACAAAGAGGCCTCGGATGTCCGACCATCCCATTTTCCATTGACTCATTCAAGTTCAAAAAGGCGTTACGCGACCTTGAAGCAAGTGTGGGAGTCATGCCAAGAGACGTGTTCGAGAAGCTATGCTTACCGAAGCTAGAGCCTACGGCCATGTGTCTAGAGTTGGGTGACAACTCTATTCGCTATCCCGTGGGAATCACCGAAGATGTACCCGCAAAAGGTTAAAGATCACTTCATCCCCGTCGATTTTGCGGTCCTCAAGATGGGAGAAAGGGAGAAGCCGCCGCTCGTCAGGAGGCTATTCCTTAATACCGTCGGAGTGACAATCGACGTTGGCAAGGGGGAGATCAAGATCGACATCAACGGCGAGAGAAGTGCATTCATGTTTCAACAACGTTCCGAGGTATGCAGCATTATTAATGTTAAATATGTTCCACCTCATCGTCGTGATATCAAAGAAGAGCCAAGGAAGAAGGAAGCGAAGGAGATCAAGGAATATGTTGCATCCGTCAAGACCAAAGAAGAAAGCCAGCCTGTGAAGACCAAAAAAATGACTAAGCCGAAGAATAAGCATGCGCCCAAGCCAAGGATGGTGCAGAAGTGGGTACCCAAGATTGCAACACCCACAAAGAGTGTTGATCCGAAGTGAAGAAGAGAAGAAGTCTAGCTATGGACTTTAAACGAAGCGCTAGGCGGGAGGCAACCCGTTCGTCGAGTCAAGAATAAGCTACCGGGAGGACAACCTGATCAAGAATAAAGCTACCGGGAGGGCAACCCGGAAGATTTTCGAATTTCAAGTAAGTGAGTCTTAGAATTTGCTACACAAAACATTTTATTAACTTTTAAGTGGTTGAACAAGTTTCGGAGAACCTTTTATTTGCTCGGTCATTTTATTTGGATTTTTTGATCTTAAACCGATGCCATGAGTCATCCCATGATTTATTTGCCTCTTTTTGATAAACTAGAATCATAAATTCAGATCCTATTTGAGCCTTCCATCCTCTCAATGATGGTAGGTTCAGTTTTGTTTTACATGTTAAAAACACACGAGTAGAGCCTCGCTATGTTCCTTAATGATTTTTAATCTTTGACGCATGGTAGGACTCGCGTGAACCTAGGAAATTCGATTTTTGGTTTCATTCAACTTGACATCCACCGGTTTCTCTAGAATTAGAATTTTTCTAAGCCCTATTGATTTTATTTGTTCAAAATTTCTCTCTCATATTTGGCCAAATTAGAACCTAAACCCAAACCCCCACGGTCAAGCCGAAGGACCTTGCTATCAATTAATGAAAGCAAATGATCCCGGTTCAACCAAAATAGAGGTAGTCGGAAAGTTTTTGACTTACAAATGTTTTTGATGCCTAAAAACTCCTCTAAGAATACATTTGGACTCATTGCTAGCTCTGAGTTAATCTTTTATTTTCAAATTAGAGGAGTAATTAGCGTCAAAACATGATTAAGGGGAGGATTTTGAGTTTGTTTAACAACTTTGTGCTCCAAGATGCATCATGGGAAGGCATCCATCATTTGGCATCTTGGGCACATGTAAAGGAGAAGCATGGGGGGCAGCAATGACTTTGTTTTGCAGGAAATAAGTGAAAACACATGAAGCATGGAAGACAAGAAGTGACACAAAGTAAAGGAGGGAGGCATTGATCTCATCATTCAAAACAAAGGAGTGGCCGAGAGCGTTTAGGCGATGGATTCTTGTGGAGCACGAGGACACAAGACAACAAGGGAGCAAGAAGCATCTCAGAGAAAACTGGAGACGAGAGGAGCAGGAGGCCCCTAGGCCGATCGGCCTAGGTCGGCCGGCCTGCCCCTTCCAAACAGCCCCCAGTGCTCCCCTTCGTCTGGTGAGTAGTTCATCCATTTGCTAGTTTGTGTTCTTGAGTTCATAGCCCAGAAGTTCCAGAAACCACCGAGAAAAATTCGTGCCTCACTTCGTTCTCTAAAAATCCCTGAAAAATCATTACAATTCTTGCCCTTCCATATATTTTCTTTATGTGTATTTACACCGGCAAGAAACCCTCGGGGAGGTTGTTTGTGAGTTTGTGCAGCAAGGCATGATAAGGAAAGCCATGAATGCCATCCTCGGAAGGAAGACATGATCATCATCAAGGGTGCCGTCGGCAAGCTCTTCGCGGAGACACTCTATCTCCGAGTCCCCGCGAAGCATGGAGGAGGACATGGCACCACTGAGGAGCAACACGCTACTCCTTGGAGGCATGAAGAGTGCACGAAGCTCATCCATGTGCTACACCGAACCCCAAGGGCATACGGAGGAGCCACCCGTTCGACCTCGACACCACCATATACTCTGAGGCATTCCAAGCTTGGTTTCATAATAAAGACGAAGGATCAATCACCGAAGGAAGAGTGAAGGAAGGAAGAAGAAATAATGCTTTCAAGTTTGGTATGATTTTTCCGTCTCCTTTCCTTTATTTTTCAGTTTGTGTGCATATTTTTGCGTGCGTAGCATTTTCAGTTTTTTGTTTATTTTAGCATGTGTGTGGTAGTAGTAGTTTTTGTTTTCCATCACCGTGAATAAATTTCACCATCGGTTTATCACCTTTAATATGGATGGAAAATTGTACCAAGTTGATATATGATGACCATTGCCGCTTTGCTCATCTTTGTACTTGTTTTATGCATGATTAAGCTAGTGCTCTCTCTAATGCAAATCTGAAATTAATTCTAAATACTAGCTTAATCCTTTGCGGAGGTTATGATAAAGATGAGACCCATAGTTTTTCTCATGCTCTCAATTTTGGATGGGTTAAAGATGATTTATGTTTGTTCTTAAAAGTAATGCTAACCTTGTCATTAATACCTCTTGCATGTTGCTCTACCTATCCAAAGCTTTATATTTGATTGAGTGCAAAACCTTAGTGTACAAGATTTATTTTTGGGTGTATTGATTCAAGGCCTGATTTCTCTGGCTCGAGACTAAGAAGCTGGTCATTCTGTTTTTGCGTATCTATCTTTATGCTAGCCTCTTCTATCCGTGCATTGTAAATTTCCACATTGGGAACTTTGCAAACCTCGCCGGATATCCACCCACAAACCCAAAATATCTTTTTTGTGTTTACCTCCTTGACCACAACCCAATTCTTGAGTATGGATGAATATTTGGAGGAAGATCACAAGAATGAAGGTGTCGAAGATTGAAGTATGATTTTGGGATACCTCCAATACGACATAGTGCATGAAGGATCTCTAGAAGATTTCAAGTGTTTCTCTCCAGGAAAATATAGGACTTTTAGTACCTACCTTGGAACCAAAATTTCGCCATCTCTTTGCCCGAGGACGTGCAATCGTCTAAGCATGAGGGGAGTTGCCAAGGAGTTAGGTACAATGTAATCTAGAGTTCAAGGGGAGTATATAAAAAAAGAGAAGAAAGAAAGAAAGAAAAAAGGGAGAAAAGAAAAAATATGTATATATAAAAAAAATAAGAGAAAAAAAATAAATGAAACTCCCCAGCTCTCTAGATGCATTAGAAATTTCAAGTCAAGAGGATTCAAGATCAAGACCCATACTCATCTCTCCAACCATGTGCAATCCGATAACGAGGATTTCGTTTGTGCCTTGGGATCACTCTTTGCCATTTGCACATGTCCATCTATCTCAAAGTGTATGTATTTTTCTCTTCCCCCTCCTTGATAACATTATTTTTCCAATGACCTTTTTGATGAGTCTCAGTAAGACCATGAGAAGCTTGTCTTATTTTGATAATATCTCGATTATAATATCTTGGTAGGACTAAACTTTTCCCAAAAGCTCCATATAAAGCCTTCCACTTATATATATTTTGAGAGAGGAAAAGAGTAGAACAAATAGGCTTGAGAGACTTGATGAGATGAGAGTTCATGAGCATGATGCAAGGAGGTTTAATTTTTGAACTTGGTTTAGCTCTTTTTCTTCATCTTGCACTTCATTTCAAAATTTCTGAGATTCATTTAAAATTTGGGAGCATGATTAACTTCTTATGGGAAGAGCTTAATTGATATCCACCCTCCGTAGGGATGAAGGCTAGTTACATTATGAAACTTTAACAAATATTAATTTAGAGAGCATTATGTTTTCTCATGTATAATCAAGTACAGGGTGTGAACATTGAAAGGCAACACTGATATCCATTGAAGGCTTACTCGAGGATGAGCAAGGTTTAATCATGGGGGGATGTTGGTGGTCGATTTCCGTCAACCTAGCCATGAGTTTACCTTCAATGTTGGTATTAATTTGATATTCACACTAATGATCCTAACCCTCATTATATGTCAAGTTTGCACTCGTGCATGGTTTTTGGAGTTTATTGTTTACACAGGGATTAAGAGCCTAAATGAGGACTTCCGGGTAAAGTTCATCAAGGGTTTTACAAGAAGATCATGAAGCCCGGCACAAGTCAAGACACAAGATGAACATGACTCCAAATGAGCCAAGGAATAAAGCGTGAAGCCGAGAAGTATCGAGGACCTAGACGGAAGATGTGGGAGTTCATGCGCCAAGCACCCTTATCTAAACCGCAAGGAAAAAAACGTCAAGGACCCACATGCAACTCGGCAAAAACTCAGGAAGTCGCGAGAAGCTTCGGGAAGAAAACCGGGGGCGAACCGAGCCGAGGAGGCCCTGGGCCGGTCGGCCCAGGCCGACCGGCCTGGCCCCCTTGTGGGTCGGTTCGCTGCCCCCTTTGACCTAGCACCCCTTCGGGCTATTTATAGTCCCCGTGCAAAGTGCCACGCATCAAGCCATTCGTCATCCACCGCCGAGGAGCTGAGAAGCTAGAGGGACACCATCTCGAAGAGGAGGGTCGTGCTAGTTGTCTAGGGTTTCCCTAGCTGGAACCTTGCATGGAAGACCACGTTGGAGTTCCGGAGCTAGGATCAAGATCAAGGTAGGATCCCGGTTGTGATCTTGTTCGTGTATCATTCATGGTGAAGTCTTTGTGAATCTGATTTCTAGCAATCAAGTGCTTTCTCTACGGTTTTGTCTTCCCTTGGTTTTGCTTCTCCCTCAATCTATACTTAAGATAGATTGCTTAGGGTGCTCTTGTAGCCGCGGTGGCTAGAGGTGCATACCCGATCTACAAAGTGTTTTCGACACGTTCCTCGTGAGCGTGCTCTTAGGTTCACCTACACAAGAAGCAGGGCATTGTGACAGGATGTCGATCACGTGTACGGTAGGTGCCTTCGAGAATTGGAACGGAAGCCACATTCTTTTTATGAGATTCATATTGCTATCTTCATCTCTTGCTTGGAACTACAACAAAGGCACGATCTAGACTCTCTAGATCGGTTATCTCTTTTGCTTTCTCTTGCTATCTCTCATGTTTTAGTATATTAGATGCGTTTGAAACCTCTCTAGAACAAAGTGCTTTTTCGCTTTATTGGATTGATCTTGCGTTGCACATGTTCCACGGATTCGATACCTTGAGTTTACACTTAAGGGAAAGAGAGTCCCATGTGGTCCGTATGCTTGCGGATCAAACGTCAACAGTGTTCATACTTGAATGGATGGAAAGAAGCAATATGTGCCCTCTTTCGAATGGATGCAAAGAAGTGATATGTGCCTTGTTTCGCGACCAGATTAGTTCATTTTAATTTCAGATTTGCTAGTTCTCAAATGCTTGATTTGTAGTTTTCTCTCAATCACTTTTTATTTAGACCACATGATCTGCATCTCACGGCATGTATGTATTTTGGGTCCGCCTGTCTTTTTTACCGGGTGCTGTCTCTTTTTTCCAATGAGTCGTCGCATGCGCATAATTAGTGGCGTGGGATCTGCGTGCACAATGGAGTCGTCTAGCTACATTTTTTCTAAGCTAAGTTCTCTAGCTATTGGTGGTGTGTCCCCTGTGTTAGTGGAAATGCATGTGAAGGAACTAGCATGTGCTAGGCTATAATTGTGCGTGGATGGGATGGGATCCTTAGTTTACTCTACCAATCACAAATCTTTCTTACTCGGCTGCAAACTCCAATCCATGCAAGCAATTTGTCGTGGATCCGTTTGTGGCATGTGAATTAGTATTTTTTTTGTTTCTATATTAGGTTAGTTTTAAATGTCAGATCTGTTCACTAAGGTTGTATTTCTCTAGCATTAATGTTACATATGCATCTCCTAGTTTTGCTATCCAACTTATTTATCTCAAAATCCTTTTTTCTTTCTGAAAGGTTTATACATCTCCAACATCGGAGTCTTTGTTCCAAAGTCTCACTATTGAAAATTGCAGTCCAATTACCAAAAAATGGTCTACTGTTCATTGCTATAATTTTAGTGTTGTAAAAAAAACACGGACAAGAAGATTTGCTACTGTATAATCATTGTAATCTAATTGGTGTTTCCCCTAATTTGAAGAACACAATCTTGTTCTGAAAAAACCTCATCTTATGGTCAATTTATTTCTTAACTTTCAGGCTGAAATTTCTACTACTACTCTGATCTACAGTGGTGCGATTCTGGGTTCCTTTCCAATAAGGTAGTGCTCTCTTTCATGTGCTTTGAGTAATCCATGATATTCTCACTGTTCAACAAATCAGATAACCTTGAAAACTCAATATATATCTTTGATTATGTTCCCTTTTCAGTTTGTTTTTTGTTTGCACACTGATTATTGATTGTTCTTGCATATCCTTGTTAGATTTTGGGCATTGGCTGGCACATATAAGACTAGTCATACACATTAGAATCATACTTGTTGATATCAGTGTCTTTATGTATATATCTTTATTGAATTATTTTATGTCTTTATGTACTCTCAATTCATAAGATTTCAATGCATCAGGTTGTGTTTTTTTCTACCAGTAGCCTGATATATGTGTTTGTGTGAAATACGTACATCGCAGTATGACATCTAAATATAGTCTTTTCAATACAAAATTTGCAAAAACTATGATTTTTAAAGTCGTATCTTTTTTAACATTTATGTAAATTTTCATATAGTCAATTATTCTTCGAGGTGACCATAACTATGATTTTGGGGGTTTTATGCAATTTTTTTCTTTGATAGAACTTGCATGCCTTCAGTTACTTATTTGATAGCATTAATATATTTCTCACTAGAATGTTGGTTTTAGAACATGTAATTTATTTTAAATTTATAGTTTATATTTTTTTTACTCTGATGTGTTAGAGGTTATCGATGGATAATATAGAAGTACAAAAATTAGTTGCCAAGATGGCATTTTGGTGAAGGGGGCATTAAGACTTCTTATCAAACTAATCATAGCATTTTAGTGAAGTCTCAATAAATTCACCTTTGCATAAATCCTTTTTTTATTCCAATCATTGAAGCTCATGTTGTGGTACAATTATTTCTTTTTTAGGTATGTAATCACCTCTGTGAAGAACTCATTTTTTTTATAATTCCTGTAAAGGTTTCTGCGCGTGTTTTAGGTTGTCCATGTTCAAAGGATAGCTCGAGAGATGAGTTAATGTTTAAAGGTAGTAACACACAATACATTATACTAGTATACTATGATGTCCTTCTTATGTGAACCTTGGTTTGGAGGTTGGACCCTCACTTTTTTTGGAGAGAAAGAAAAGTGAAAGTGTTTATCTTTCTTTCTATAACATGTAAATCTGCTGAAACTTCTCAGAATGTAGTAAGTAAATACAAATATACAATCAATTAGTTTTACATGCATAATATCCTCCTTGTTTTATTCATTGAGTTTCTATCTTTTCCACTAGCCCTCTCATTTTGATGTACTTATCAATTTTATCTTTAACTATAAATATTAGTTTGTTTTTGTTATGTGGCAATCATGTTTTTTCCCATGTTACTGCAGGTGGGTCTGACCAACTACTTTAATCTGGTAGCTGTCTCATATACTCTTTGAATATATGTGACATTGGGGAAAGAAGACTATCAGGTCTTATTTTGAGTTAGAAATTACTTTGAGCAGATTGATGTGCTAGTTTGGATGGTTGATAGTTCAGACATATGAAGGCTTGATGATTGTTGTGTAGAAGTCCACCAATTCCTAAAAGAAAAGGCATACTAGTACCAGACCTCCAAGCGATAGTGATGAACTGAAATTTTAGTTGAAGTTCTATAATTTTGCTACATAAAAACATTGGTGTCCTTTAATGCCATGGGAATATTACTGTAATGTTTGCTCTTAAGTATGTTTTCTTTGAAATGGCCCACCAAAAACTGGATTTTTTTTCTCCCATTCAGCATCATTTTAATGTACTATTGAGCTTCTATCTTTGAATCCCTTTGTTTTTTTAGCTTGAAATGGTAGTGAAACAACATTTTCAAACATTAAGGATCGTGCCAGTGTACGACTGAAGAACTATGCCATGTGTTTGGCAGTACATATACTGTCTCTTTGCCACCCTAGGCTAGAAATTTGCATGTAACATTTTTGTATGTAGTGTTCCAAAAAAATTACATGTAACTTTTTTTACTTGTGTTCCAAAAAAAAACCCTGTAACCTTTTCATTTTTGTAGCAGCCATGTATCCACCTCTCATAACCAAGGTTGTTGTTTGTGTTGCTCATAGAAATGCCTCCACCCACTAGACCTCCAAGCTCTCTTGCGCTTGTGTTGCCAAACATTTATAACTACAACTATTGGCCCGTAGGGAACAAATAAACATATGCAACCTTTTTCCTCGCATCCATCGCACATGTATATTTTTTCTGTCAAATGCACTGCAATATTTTCATGAAACAAACCCAAAGCATGGCATTATCAAGGATTAACAAGTTGTACATGAAAGATGTTAGATCTCACAAACTTCACTTACAGGTGCAAGTGTTCTAGTTCAGAAACATACTATAAGATTCCTTCATTTTTCAAACTGCATATCTATGTGCTTTTTCAAGCATTACATGATTTGTAAACTTATAAGTATGATATGTTTCATAATTAATTTGTTGTGTAGTAGGTAAAACAATGCCAAATTAGTTTAGCAACAAATAGCATTAATTTTGGTGCACAATGTTCTGAAGCAGGTGTGTTTTTTTTCATTTTCCATTTAATTCTTTCTTGTTACTGTGTAGAGTTCTAACATTACTCCAGAACCCATACAAATGTATTTCTTTTTGTTTTGTGATTTTTTCTAATTTGTGTTTTCTTCTAAGTTGCAGCTAAGGATTCATCGAGGAACAGTGGGAGAAACCTTTGTGGAAAGAGGACAGTCCCCCCTTAATCAGGTGAAGAACATATCTTTCATTCTGTTTTTTTTTGTTTTTTTCAATCTTTATATGCCAACTTTATTAGATATATCCATAGTGTTTATTTTTTTTAATCAAATGGAGATTAAAGTATTAACCCCCCACTATCCATTTTTTCCTGATCTGTGTTTTCTTCTTAGTTGCACGCCAAGGATTCATTGAGGGGGCGGGGGGATGCAGAAAAGAGCAGTCCCCTTCCCAAATCATCAGGTGAAGAACAATTCTTTTCCTTGTGTCTTAGACTGCTAGTAGGGACCAACATTGTATTTTCTTTTGCTTATAAGTGTAGCTGGTGGATAGGCATGGATGGAGAGTTCAATTATTTTTGTTATCAAACAAGTTTTTTATTTTCTGAATCAATTTCTACAGGTTGCAAAAAAACCTGATGCATTTGTAGAGTATTACTCAATATTTGTTGTCAGCACCAACATATTGTGAATAAGGACGATAGCTGTTGGAGACTTGGAGTAATGCATCTGGCTAGTGTACATGCCACATATATGCAAAACCAAAAATTGTATTTTAGACAGATTAATTAAAATACTAGTCATAAATACAACATTGTTAATGATTTACTAGATCATCCACCTTGTGTAACAAACTAGTTTTTTTTTTGCGTTGTTGCTATAGTGTCATGTATAAATCTGGTGTTATATTGTTACAAGTTCCTATACCTTTTTGGTGTAAAATTTTTATTATATATTTGTTGATGGCTAACTTATCAATTTGCTGATGGAACAGGTGACCCTATTTTGATCACGCCTCCTGTTGCTCCATGGCATCGAGTTCCATGGACACAACTCCTGCTGTTTTGTGCATGATTTAAAATATGTGTCCTTGTTAAAAAATGCTCAAAATAGGTTACAAGCTTCTGTTGTCTTTTACTGTGAAATATTGGGCTTATGTATAAATAGAGCCTTGGCGTATATGTTGCATTTTTTGTGTGAATTGTGTGAAATGGTTGTTCCTTTCTTTGGTCAAAATTTGATATTATGTACATCATTGGACCATTTTAGCGCTTAAAAGTTGGTGTAGAGAGCTGCTAACGGTCCAGAGCAGCCCAAATATGCTAAATGGCTTCAAAATCTACATATAGTGGACTAGCATGCAAAATATATACATACCTGTTATTGCTTACGGAAAGTATAAGGTTGAAAAAAATATAGGAATCGATATGGACTTTTGAAAAAGTGGTTGATGAGAAACAAAAAATCAATCATTCTTTTTTAAGGACAGAAAACATTAGTGGACAGATACCTCCACCACTGGATTTGTAATCTACGGTCAAAGAGAAAAGTGGTTGAAGGATGTCTAAAAATCAATCATTTGACAAGTAGACACACCCTATTGATATAGCTAGTTTTAGTCCTAACTTATGTTTACGGCAATTTTCTTTTAAAAAACACCTCAATTTAGCAGTAGATGGAGGTGTGAATTAAATTTCGAGATCGCGTGTGAATGTACACATGGGACCATTATGATACTGGTCATATTATTTTGCTCATACCATGATTATGCAAAAAATGTAAACAACCTGACTAGATCGCAATATATACCTTTTGGTTTTGCTCATATTACTTGGACGGTCCTGACATCATATCTCTATGATCCGAAATTTTTACTACCACCACCACACAGTGCAAAAGGAGAAAGAATATACTATGCAAAATGTTAAAGTGTTGTCTATCTTAGCAGACTGTGATGGGACCTAAACTGCCCTCTTTGATGGACTCTAAAGAAGCTTCAAAAGAATTGAAATGATACACATCCATAGGTGTACTTGGTAAAAGTTGAGACACAAACTAGTTTTGTAAAAAATGATAAATTTGAAGTGCGAAAAGATTGAATGTGTAACTTTCTCACCAAACTTAGGGCAATTCAATTTATTAGACTTTCTAGAGGTGAAATATTTCAAAGCACTAGTAATTTTTTTGTCAAATTTATCAATTCGTAGCAAACAACCCAAACACCTCCTATGTTAGGAGAACCCTTTATGATATGGACCACTTTATGATATGTTTTCTACTTTATATACTCTCTTCACATTCTGTGCTTCTGATAGACGATGTGCCGTCAATAACAAATTGCCTATGCTGACTTTTGAATATAAGTGTGAGTTAGTCCAATCTATCATAAGTAGTACTCCCTCCGTTTCAAATTATATATAGGTCGTTTTGATTTTTCTAGATACATAGATATTATTATGCATTTAGATATACTCTATGTCTAGATATATATAATAATATATATGCATCTAGAAACCAAAACGACTTATAATTATGAACGGAGGGGAGTATTCATGATGACCGGCGTATATATATGTTTATATCTGTCTCAAAAGAAAAAATCGTCCTTGAGTGAGAGAAAGCAGGGTATAAAAGCTCGCACTTTGCATTAGCAGACGAAGCAAATGATAGAAAGAACACGGTTGGTCAGTAACAGTCGTGGTCTCTTGTTACATTGGCCAAAAAATGCGAACAACAATGAACGGCATTCGTTATACTACATGACACAGCAGCATGTATCTAGCTGCTGTTTCTTATTCTTTAGTCATATCAGCACCCCCCTCCGATCCGATCCCCATGCTTTGTCCTATCATCAATGAAAGACTCGTCGTGCTAAACCATTTCCCCTCCGGAAATTTGCAGTCTCCATCTCAAGAACGCCGTGCGCGTATGACGCCCGCCGTAGACGTACACTAGTCTCACGTCATGCGTGCGGCGCCGGGGATTTCCACCTGACCGGCCGCGCCTTCCTCCTCGTCGTCGCTGGTCCTCCCGTCCACCTTGCCGCTCCCGTATCGGCTCGCGAACACGAGGTACACCGCGAAGTCCGCGACGGCGAGGATGGCGAGCAGGAAGTAGAAGCTGTCGAGGTGGCCCTCGTTCAGGTCGGCCGGGATCCACCCCGCCCGGCCGCGCGTGGTGGTGACCTTGGTCACCGCGCTCACGATGACGTCGCTGAAGTAGTTGCCGAGCGACATGGACATCATGCAGAGCGCGCTCCCGAAGCTTTTGAGCCCGTCGGGCATCTGGCCGTTGAAGAACTCGAGCTGCCCGACGTACATCATCACCTCCGACACGCCGATCAGCGCGTACTGCGGCGCCTGCCACATGATGTGCAGGTCGCTGCTCATCGCCGCGGTGGCCCCGGCCTTCCTGAAGTGCTCGACCGTCCCGGCCGTGGTCATGGCGAGGGCGCCCACGACGAGGCCGAGGCCCATCCTCTGCAGCTCGGTGGGGCCGGCCGGGCGCCCGGTGAGGCGCGCCAGGAACGGGCAGATGGCGCGGCGGTACAGGAAGATGGTGGCGGCGACGCTGAGGATGTCGAAGGCCGACATGCTGGAGGGCGGGACGGAGAAGCCGGCGAACGGGGTGGTGCGGCGCATCGCGGCGCCCTGCACGACGAAGAGCGAGGCCATCTGGGTGAAGACGACGGAGTAGAGGATGGTGCAGAGCCAGATGGGGAGGAGCCGCAGGATGCTCTTGACCTCCTCCACCTGCGTCACCGTGCACAGCTTCCACGGGTCGCGCTTGCCGAGCTTGGAGTCCGTGTCCACGAGCGCCGCGCGGTCCAAGAAACTGAAGCCTTGCGTGTGCAGAAGCCTCCTGCCGCCGGCGGCATCCGCCTTCTCGTCGCCCTCGTACAGGGTGACGACTCCGGTGGACGCGCCGGCCTTCCAGCTCCTGCACGCGGCGAAGGCGACCTGGCAGACCCTGCCGATGGGGTTCCCGCCGGGGTTGAAGTAGCGGTACCGGAGCGTGCCGCTGAGGAACAGCAGCAGCGCGGTGGCGGCGGCGGCGGTTGAGGCCCAGAATCCCAGCGCCCACCTGCCCTCGTCCTCGAGGTAGCTGAGGAAGGTGTTGGAGAAGAGCGAGCCGAGGTTGAGGGCGAGGTAGAAGTAGCTGAAGAAGGAGACCTTGGAGTGCGCCTCGGCGGGGTCCTCCTCGTCGAACTGGTCGGAGCCGAAGGTGGCGACGTTGGGCTGGTAGCCGCCGTTGCCGAAGGCGATCATGTAGAGCGCGATGTAGAAGATCCCCAGCTCCTTGCCGGAGTGCGGGCCGCAGGGCTCGTGCTCCATCCCGCACCCTTCCGGCCTGATCAGGTAGAGGTGCGACGACACCGACAGCAGCGCGAGGCCCTGCAGGAGCAACAGCAGCGTGGTGACAGACCACACTCACGGTCAGCCCGGTAATCTTGGATCCATCCATGTACGTACACATCAGTAACAAACACTGTCGATCGATTCCTCTACCAAAATTTCAGACACCGACAGAAAAAGGTATAGACGTCGTCGTGGAATCGACGACCATCGCCTTTGTTGCAGGACTTACGAGCACAAAGATGGCCTGGAAGATGGCGCAGGTCTTGTAGCGGCCCCAGTAGGAGTCGCTGAGGAAGGCGCCGATGAGGGAGAACATGTACACGGTGCCCGTCCACTTGCTGACGTTGTTGGCGGCATCGCCGTTGCTCTGCCCCAGCACCCGCGTCAGGAACAGCACCAGGTTCACGTTCACGCCGAAGAAGGCCAGCGTCGCCAGGCCCTGGTTCACTGCAAACAAAACACACACACACCACCGTCAGCGCGTCGATCGGTTTCCACTAACCAAAGCAAAGCAAAGCCGCTTGATCCGCGACGTGTCAGCGTCTGATGGCTAATCAACAGACGTGCCGCGTACACACATCGATCGATCGTACCCGTACCGGGCGGGCGGGCGCGGCAAAAAGGGGATCGACAGCAACGCAAGCACGCAAAAACAGTACGGGGGCAACTCGATCGGCTTTCGGCACTTGCCATTGAAAGCAATGCGGAACCGGCCGAGCAGCGCCAAAGCACACACATCTATCTCTGTCGATCGCTTTAGTTATTGTGTTCGTCCCAGCAGCACGAGCTAGGCTTATTGGCAGCCACACACACACACACGTCGTCGTCGTCACTACGGAGTACTGAGTGATTGATACACTCCGTAGATCATGGACCTCCGATCCGCTCCGATCCATCATCCGATCCCCTAGTGAGAATCGCGAGCTCCTAATGTGGCATTAGTAATGCTCCCAAGCAAACTCCCCGTGACCATGGAACCCCCAGTTCCGGCCGCGCTCTCCGGGCGTTGCATGCATGGCCGATGTCACCTCGCATGCAGAACCAAGCATAGAAAAGACCCGCTGGTGCTCCAGCGGACAGAGCAACTCGATCGTGCATCCATGACGTCGTTCGTTGCAAGAGTTAACCAACCGGCGGAAAGTTAAAAGCGTCCGCTTTTGATTTCCTTTAGCTAGAAATGAATTTGCGTGCTGCTATAGCTAGCGTACGAGAGAGAATATTAGCACTTTAGCAGCAGATTTTATTTCAGTTTTTTTTTTGGTAAGAAAAGCCAAGGGGCGTGCAGGGAGAGGGGGGATGAACGGCGGGCGGCGGAGTGTTTTATACCGAGGATGAGGCCGCCGGCGAGCCATCCTCCCGACTTCCCCTTCACGGCGGGGCGGCCCTTGATGTCGACGGTGCCGTCGAGGGTGTACTCGCAGCACTTGTCCTGCTTGGACGACGGCAGCGGCGTCGGCGGCGCGGTCATCTCCTCGTCTTCCACGAGGATCACGCTCGTCTTCACGTCTCCTCCGTCGTTGGCAGACTGCAGATAATAAGCATCATATCGAGCTAGATAACGTTAGTTGCCAGTGTCTCACACGATCTAAAGCACCCTCATCACATATTCAGAGAACTTCATCATGGAAACAGAACAGCATGCCAGAGGGACGAAGGATGACGATGTGTGTATCAAGAAGAGAACGAGCAGGAGAGTAGTGTACACGCATCACTAACCATTTCTTCACGATCGAGCTTGATCGATCTAGCAGTCGCCTCTAGCGATGGATACGCAGTGCGAGAAGCCGATCGAGGCAGCTAGCCAGCTGCTGCTCGTGTGAGGAAGCAGCTAGGCGAAGACCAGGCGAGAGGCGGAAGGGGATGGTAGAGCGAGGGGGAAGGGTTGGTGCGATTTATAGAGTTGAGAAAGGAGCCGGGGCAGTGTGGCTTACAGCTTATGTGCAGAAGCAAAAGGGCCTGAGAGAGAGAGAGAGAGAGAGGTGAGTGTGCGTCTTACTCACGTGATGTCACTCGTACAGGTATCTTAGGTAGATGTGCATCACACCACCAGGTGGCGTCGCGATCAACGGTGACTGTCTGGCCCTCGCCCCCCCTAGATCTCTTTTCTATTTCCCCCTCGCGTCGTCCATCTTTTTTGGGTCCTTTTTCTTGTCCGCAGACTGCAGATCGAGAGCCCCATTTTTTCACGCAATGAATTCAGCCTGTTCCTGGTAAATCCCCCTGCACGCTTTATTTTGCACTCAACCTCTGGTGTTGGGTTGGTGGTGCAAAGACAAAAACATGTTCAGTTTCAGTAACTTGTAGTGGCCGTGTATAGCTTATCACTTACCGGTATCGGCATATGACCAAATATATATTTTTTTATTATTTTAGTTTAGTAGCCGCGCGCTCTATCATCGGTCTGCGTCTAGACGAGTCGAGTGTGACAGCAGCAAGCGTAGCGCCGCCGTGATTCCTTGGATCGCTTCTACCGCGAAACGTGGCAAGAAGCGCGCGCGCGTCAGAGACGTGCCTTGTTGCTCGCTCTGGTGTAGTGGCAGCGGCAGTGGCGGCGTTCTACGTTTCGGCCGACCGTGGGGTTTTGTCATGGGCTCATGGGTCAACAAAGGCGCATTCCTCTCTATACGGTCACGTCTGATTGTCTCATCGAGTAAACCAATAATGCCTGTGGCCCGGAAAATTTCTCGTTGCTTGCTCGTAAACGGGATGTTGCCTTTGTCCAAAAAAACTACGTTGCCGTGTGATCTAAATGTACTTTTGGTGTGGGATGTATACAGAGACAGAGTGATGACTGATGGACCAAGCAGCTGCATCGTGAATTGATTCCGATGTGCGATTCTGTTAGATGCACATCAGAGTTGGTTATACATGTATAACATATTTTAATGGCAAGTGATGTATCCAATTTATTTCAGACAAGTGGTAGATGCAGATATATATATATATATATATATATATATATATATATATATATATATATTTATATATATATATATATATATATATATATATATATATATATATATGTGCAGTATACATACATCACACGATTTAATGATGCACCACTCTCGTGCACGACTGAGAAAAAAAAGACAATTCGTGATAATGCACATGTGGTTTCAAGATATTGGAGAGAAAAGCAGTACCCTGAATAAGAAATGACTAGGATGCCACGCCAGGTTTTGGGCCCATTGGCACATATACACGACTTATATGTATTGCAACTTATTATTTGGTACTTCTCTCTCTAGGAACCTCTAGGCGGCATACTTCTTCCTATATCTTTCCAATGCACGGTTTCTCTAGATGATGGACAACTCTCATTTTTCAGTCATTGTAAAAATCCTCATAAAGTATAATAGGTAGGGTAGGCGGACCACACATGCTATTTTATTTTATTTAATATTAGCTGAAATAATAGACTTTGGAAATACAATATAATGGGAGAGGCAGGTCATCAGAAAACATTTGATACTAGTTGAAATAATAGAATTTCAAAGTACTGTACAATTCGAGGCGGACCCACAGTAGGATGGAATGTTACGATTTATTTGGTACTAGTTTAAATATTAGACTTTAGAAATACGATGTGCTGCTAAGAGTCACCCCGTAATATTCAGTACTTGTTGAAATAATAGGCATTAGGATTGTGACTTATGTACGGTAAACTTTTTTAGATGTATGACATTTATTTTGAAAGTAGCACGAGTTTTTTTTTTTTTTGGTTAAGATGCATGCGACCTGTGTTTCAAAAGATGTACTTGACACTGTGTGTGTGACATTGTGGTTGTCAAAGTTGTACAAAATTACGAGACTGTGGGCACAGGTTAGGCAAAACGTGGCAGCCAAAAAGTATGACAAACAAATCATGCGCCACATTTTTATGCCCAGGTTCGGCAAGAAAATGACACTATGACGTGGAGTGTATAGCTATAAGGTTTGGCAAGCCATGATTATATATAGCGTTAAACAGAGAAATGATACGTCTTACTGTTGGTTGCAACCAAAAATAAACAAAATGTAGTACATGTACATGTTCCTCTTGTGTAGACGATGGTAACCGTCTACACTCCACGTAGTACATGTACATGTTCCTCTTGTGTAGACGATGGTAACCAAAAATAAACAAAATGTAGTACTCCGGATGATTGATATTCAGAGAGATCATCCAAGTACGTGGAGTGACAGGCGCGCACGCAAAGTTCCGCGTGGGATCGAGACCTTCGATTCAGGACTGTAGATCAACAGGGGAGTGTCACATTTACCGCCGTCCACAAGTCAAGTCGTGTGGACGAGGGCGCCGCGCGCGGGGCGCGCTAGCTGCTCGGCCGGCCGCCGCTCGCTGTCGGAGGTTGCGTCGACACCGGTGGACTGCCAGACAGTGGCTGCCGATGCGCCACCCCGGTTTATTTACCACCAGTACTGTACTGACCGACTGACTGACTCCTGAGCTCTCGCCGACGGCGCTCCGGCCTGCAGATCGCGCGAGCAGTGCGGTGAACAGCTAGCCGATGCCTGCGCGGCCGCGCGCGGGGGCTCTGTGTGGCTGACAGCGCCCGCCGCCCGCGTGTGTTTTACAGCTCACCGTCGCGCACTGTTGGCGCACGCACACGCGGCGCGGCGCGGCGCTCCCCCCCGTCAGCTTTGATGTGGCGTCTGTGACCTGATCTTCTGAAGTGCTAGTCGCCGCGCGCTGTCAAATCCTGCTCCCCTCCTCCTCCTGTCTTCTCGCGACGATCCACTTGCCGTTGAAGCAGCACCGAGGGAAGGCACAAGGCAGCTGTTTTGCAGCAAAGCATGGCCGCTCCTAAGGTAATTGATAGGGCTCATTATGATGTAGCCAAGCCCAACCCTACATTAGCCTTGAGCAGAGCCGGATTTGCTTATAGGTCTCTCTGCTTTTTGTTGGTTCATTCACTGCTACTTGTGTGCGCTAACTCAGCCCGGCACAAAGGCTCCTCTGTCCATCTTTGTATCAGCACAGCTTGCTACTGGCTTCAAATGATTATAGAAAATTTATAATCTGACATAACTTATACATCTAGTACCAATTCTACCTAATACTTTACAGTTTAAAAAATCAGTATATTTTCTCAAAAGTAACTAGGGAGCCGGCAGTGCTAGTGAAGCTGCAACAGAAAAGAGTACGCTTTTGCCACGGTCCAATGGTGCCAAACGACACTGCAACTTTTCTGGGGCCGGGACACCCTCTGACGAATTGCACGTTCTGTACTTCTCATCCGGTCATCATACGACGATTCGCGGCACGTTGGCAATGACAAAACCCGACGACCATTTGGGATCCTAAAGGCCATCATCTCGACTAGTATAATACACATCAAATAAAGCCTTTCGGAAAAGGTATTTGTACATGTACATCGAGCAAATGGTTACCAAAGAGGACACTCCAATCCTTTACGGCTTTTACCACACCTTTAGCACACTTTTTTTAAAAAACCGAATCTGCAGATCATCCATCCATCCAGGTCGACGTACTGACTTCACAGGCCGGCATGCACGCCGGAGTAGTATTGCCGATGATATATCAAACACCAACTAAGGCAGACATCCCCGCCTTTTCCCCGCGCGCGAGGCATGTCCTGTTAGGCCAAAAGCAGTAGCCGATCTCGACCAGCCCGGCCTGCTTGCTCTCGATCGTCTGGTCCACTCCATCCTATTCCCTCTTTGGACGCCGAGGCGCCGCCGGGCACGGGAGCGAACGCCGGCGGCCCACGTCGACACCGTACCCTACCCCCGACCGGATCGCCCCTCCGCGATCTCCATCTCCCCGGCCGGGACGGCCGGGAGCGTGCCAGCGCGCGCGTATAAGTGGAGGGGAGTATCAGGGCGCACGCGCGCGCCCTGTGGTTGGCTTATCGCTCGCACGCGTGCCCCGGCCGGACCCGGCCGCCCCGTCACGCCCCACTTCGTCCCGCTGCTCGCTGGCCCAGCCGATCGATCGCCGGCCGGCCGGCCGGCGCCCGCCGGACCCATCGACCGCGACCGTTCCGACGACGACATCGGCGTCGACCACCCACCCGATCGACGCCGCCTCGACCGGTCATGCGTCCGCCCGCCCTTCCCCCCACCACCCCGCCGGAGATTGGCAGATCGACGCGGGCGAGCACTGCACGCTCCATGCATGCAAACGTGTAGCCAGCGCGCTCTGGGCAGCTAGCTGGCGACCCCCTGTAGTGCATGCGGCTGTGCGGTGCCCCGACACGGAGACGTTGGGCAAACTATTTCAGGTTCCGGTCGTCTAATCACAGATCGAGTGGCGGGCGGACGTACAGACAGGAGGAACACGCAGCAGCAGCAGCAACGACAATCCACGACAGTGGGCGCGCGCGCGCGCACTGCACGCACGAGCGAGCGGCTGGCGGCGAGGTTACGTGCTCAGCAACTTGCCTGCGGACTGCGGATAGATCATGGATCCATCGACGAGACGACGACGATGTCTAGGACGCCGTCTTTTGATTCGACATGTGCAGCTTTTTTTTTTTAAAGGAATGGCAAGAGCTTTGCCGTAATTTTTATTAGCAGAGGAAAGGAACAAAAAACAAACACAGAAAAGGAACAAAAAGAAAAACAACAGAAACCGCAACTCGGTCCCCTTGAAGGAACGCAACTATGGGGGACGAGGTCAAAACACAACAAAAAGCGTCGGAAGGAGGGAAACGACTACGACAACACCACACAGAGGGAAACAAGAAACAACTACGATGTCGGCAGATGTGTAGCCAGGCGAACTTGAGGGTCCTTCCTTGAGGTAGCCGAGTGGTAGAGTTCCACATCGAATTTGATCAGTGTAGCCACTTCCTCTATTTCTTTTGAGGCATTCTGAAACACTCTTCTGTTCCTTTCCTTCCGGATATTCCACCAAAAATATAGGATTAGCCCATCAAAGGAGCGCCTGTAGCTCCTGTCTGCTAAACGCCGAAGCCGTTTCCACCAGGCGTTGAGGGAATGTGGTGGTGTCGCTTGGAGGTCTTGGCGGCCCATCCAGGATGTCAGCTTCATCCAAACATTTCATGTGAATGGGCACTCAAGGCAAAGATGAATCGGTGTTTCTGGACATGAACTGCAGAGTTTGCAAACCGGTTCGTGAGGCCATCCTCTTTTTGCTAAGTTGTTTGCTGTTAGGATTTTATGTTGGATGAGTATCCATGCAAAAATCTTGACCTTAGGTTCAGTCTTTGCTGTCCAAATGTGTCCCATAGAAAGTTTCTTCTGCCGCCCCATAAACTGTATCTGGTAAGCACTTTGTGTGGTGTATTGACCGTCTTGCGTCCATCGCCATTTAATCTCATCTTCCAAATCTTCGTTTCTAGTAATGTTTCTTAATTCTTCCCAAAGTGCCAAATATTGTTGTAGTTCTTCAACCGTGTGGTGGGGAGAGATAAGCCCTATCCATTTGTTGTTCTGTAAGGCATTTTGCACCGTGATGTTCTTTCTTTTAACCTTAGTGAATAAAAGGGGAGCTATGGATTTGGGAGCCCGGCCATTGACCCAACTTGAATGCCAAAAACTTGCCTTGTCACCTTTCCCAATTGTGACTATTGTTGATGAGTTGAAGAGATCTCAATCGGTGCTATCACATGGAATGTCTAAATTGACCCAAGGTTTTTCTGGAGACTTCCATTTGTCCCATTGCCATCTCAACCGCAAGGCTCTCGCAAATCGGTCTAGGTCTAGGATGCCCAAGCCACCAAGATCTAGGCGTGCAAACCGTAGGCCAGTTAACGAGGCAGTGACCACCACTTACTTTTTCTGGCTCATCTCCCTTCCAAAGGAAACTTCTTCGTAATTTATCTATTTCTTGATCAGCCACTTTTGCATTGGGAAAACTGTTAGATGGTAAATCGGTTGCGAAGACAACACACTTTTAACCAAAGTCTCTCTACCGGCCAAGGATAACAGCTTGCCCTTCCACCCTGGCAGTCGCCCTCCAATTTTGTCGATCAACGGCTGAACGTCCACACGTCGGAGTTGTCATGTATGTAGGGGAAGACCCAAATATTTTCCGGGGAACTTGCCGATCTTGCCTGGGAAATCCTGTAGGGCTTCTGTAATCATTGTGTCATCACATCTTATAGGAAATATTTCGGTCTTGGCTAGGTTAACCCTAAGGCCCGAACAGTTGCCAAAGAATAAAAGGATTTGGTTAATATGGTGCAGCTCAGTACGGTTTGGATTAGCAAAGATTGCAGCATCGTCTGCATAAAGAGAACATCGTAGCGTCGCAGCTCTTGGGAGTATCGGCTGTAGTAAATCCATGGAGGCCGCTAGTTCAATCAAGCGATGAAGAGGATCGATTGCGAGAATGAATAACATTGGTGATAGTGGGTCACCTTGTCTCAGCCCCCTAGCATGTTGGAATTTCCTCCCCAGCATGCCGTTTAGTAGAAACCTGGATGATGACGAGGCTAGCAAGGTGGCAACCCTATCTCGCCATCGTTGGCCGAAGCCCAAAGCTTGCAGGACTTCCAAGAGAAACACCCAACAAACTGAATCGAATGCCTTGGATATATCGAGCTTTATAAAAAGCGAAGGACGTTTGGCTTTATGTAGAGCTTTGATCACGTTCTGGACATAGATGAAGTTGTCATGGATGCACCTTTTTTTGATGAAAGCATTTTGGCAACCAGACACTAAATTGTGGAGTTTCGGGGCCAATCTGTCCGCTAGGATTTTTGTGATGATTTTCGCCAGGCTGTTAATGAGGCTAATCGGTCGGAAATCCGTTACTTTGGCAGCTTCGCCTGATTTTGGGATCAAGACAACATTAGCTTCGTTGATCAGGTTGAGGCGCTGTGTTCTGAGCGAGTGGAAGGCCTGAAGGGCAGACATTAGATCAGCTTGGATGATTGGCCAACATTTTTTGTAAAAAAGACCTATGAAGCCATCAGGACCGGGTGCTTTCTCGTTTGGCAATTGCATAATGACTTTTTTAATTTCGGCCTCTTCTAAAGGGTTCTCTAGGTCACTTAAATCTTGTTGTTGTTGGTAGCCGAGGTGTGTCCAATTAAGGGATGCTGATCGTTCTTGGGTTTTACCAATTAAGTTTACAAAGTGATCATACACCACCTCTTCTTTGCGTTGCTGGGTGACTGCCCAGCCATTTGCAACCTGTAGGGATGGGATGAATAATTTTCTTCTTCTGTTGCTAGCATGTACCATAAAAAGCCTTGTACAGAGCACTCCCTCCCGCTCGAGTCGCCCCCGCCTCGGGCGACTTGGGCGGCACCCTCCACTCCGGCGAGCACCTCCCTCCCCCCAGCTCCCACTCCCTGCCGCCGCCAGAGGGGCCGATCGGGAACCCGTGCGGGCCCCACGGACGGCGGCGGCGGGGCCTCTCTCTCGGTGGTCGCGTCTGTCCGGGGCGGTGGAGCGGCGCGACGGCGCCCTGTCGGGCTCGGCGGCAAGGCGTGAGATCCGGGGTCCCCGCGGCCGGATCCGGCTGCCCCCGGGCCGGATCTGCGGCGTGAGGCCATGGGGGACCCGGCGGCGGCGGCAAGTGTGCGGCGGCGCCGGTCGCAGGGCGCAGATCCTGCATCCCTAGACCCAGACCCGGCCCCCCCACGGCCGGATCTGCGGCGGGCGACGGCGGGGGCGTCGTTTCACGGAGGCGGCGACTCCTGGTGGTGGCTCGGTGTGACGGCGACGGCGGGGACGTCTCGGCGCGACGCCCGGCAATGAACGGCCGGCCTTGGGCGTGGACGACGCCTCGGTGCGGCATCCCGCGCCCCACGGTGGGCGGAACGACATCTTGGTGGCGTGGTTCGGCCCTCGGCGCTGCACCGTGGTGGTGCGGCGGCTGCTCGCCCGGGGGTGAGAGGTACGACGCCGCGGTGGCGTTTGCCTCTCCACGGCTGTGGCGGGCGGCGGGATTTTGGTTGGCCACGGCGGGGTCGTGAAGATGCTACCACCTAGATGGACCGCGGCGACTGCGTTGGCGGCGGCCGGTGTCTTTGCCGGCCCGACGCATCGTCGGGGAGTGGGGACGACGACAGTGCGATGAAGCTACGACGGCGGGAGGTGATGTGCTGCGACAGGGACGTTTCCCCGCCGGCGGTGACTGCAGGGGTGGTACCGGCTTGCTGCGATGATCGGCTGCAGCCGGATCGGTCGCGCTGGGCGCAAGCCCTAGCCAGATTCGTTCTGGGGGTTGGTGGTGGCGCCCGCGGGCGTCGCTCTTCCTGCTGAGGGCGCCACCTTTGAGCGACAATCCTACTGCATGCTCTCTGGGTGAAAACCCGGTCCAGTCTCTGGACGGGCGATGGCGGCGCCTGCGGGCGCCGTTACTTCCTTGGAGGCGTCGCCTTAGAGGCACCGTTCGCTTCGATTGGCGTGTCTGGTCTGCTCTTCGTGGTTACTCCGGCTGGTGGCGATGAGCCTGTCGTATGCCATGTGTTAAGGGGGTTGCCTACCTCGAGCCTCGACGTCGGCCCTCCTGTTGGCGACCGGCGGTCTTCTCTCAGCTGCTGCTTCGACTGCTTGCAGCGTTCCGCGGCGCCTGGTGTTGCTTGGCGACCTCCAGTGCGGTGCGGGACAACGTTGTTGGACAGCGCTTGCAGCAACGGCAACCGGAGAGGATTTGGCCTGCAGCGGATCGTGGCGGGGCTTTCAGCACGGCTGAAATCTTCTGGTGCGGTACAACGTCGAAAGACGGCGCGGGCGACACCTTCGGTCTCCAAGCTCGATGGCGGCGACTTACGCGACAGGGAAGCAACATCATGATTTCGAGTCACGGCGGGGGGCTGCGGTTGTTGTGGCTCCCGGGGGCAGTGCACCTCTTCGTGCTTCTTCGACGGCAATCTTTGAGACGAGTCCGGAGCGCGTGCCGTGCTGCGGGTTGGAGGTCCCCGCGCACGAGAGAGAGGCGTGCTGAGTGGCGGGTTGGTGGTCTCCGCGCACGCGAGAGTCGGTGGTTTCGGACTCGGTGGTCTTCATGCAGTCGGGAGGCTCGGTTTGGTTGCAACAACACCGCGGCGTTGGGTCCTGCAAGGCTGCGGCCCTCTTCGGTGCGGTGTTGCCTGCCTCTCGGCTCCTATTTCGGCAGCGGTTTTCACCTCAAGTGGCTCGATGCTAGCACTAGTGCGGTCTGGTGGGTGGAGCTGTGGTTTGCTTTGTCTCTCCTGTCGTCGTTGTATGTAGTTTTTCGGTCGGGTTGACGTCCCAATCCAACCGGCCAGTGCGTCCCGTGTTGATGTCCCAATCCAACCGGGCGAGTTTTATTTTTTCTTTCTTTTCTGTTTTCCTGCCTATGGTCTCCCAGGATCATAGTCTTGTATTTTTTTTTCTGCTATATCAATGAAGCTCGCACTATCTTGTGCGGTTCGTTCAAAAAAAAAGCCTTGTACAAGCATCTCCTGATTTTTTTTTCGAAAGTAGTGGCAGGAGCATTGCCTTGTCATATAAGTAGGAGAAGAAAGCAGACGTTTACATAGGTTTGATTACATAAAAATAACAAGAGCTCACAACACAAAAGAGCAGGATCCATCTAAACATGTGGAACCGCAGCCCTACCACGCATTGCCCACCACCGAAGCTGCATTTCTTCTTTCATCAACTGAAACACCTGTTGCGTGGACATGAAAACACCTTGAAAAATCCTTCTATTCCTCTCCTTCCACAAGCTCCAACAAGTATAAATAAGAATGGCAGACACCTTGCTTCGCTGCTGCTTGGACAGACCATGCACTGAATCATTCCACCACGCCTCCACTGAAACACCAGGCGCATGAATCTGTATCCCGCTATCACTCCAGGCAGCAACTCTTGCCCACACATCACGCGCATATTGACAGTGCAAACATAAATGATCAGCCGTCTCTAGATCTTGCAAACAGAGAATGCATAACAGATTACATGGCCAATTCCTCACAAGTAGTGTATCTGCTGTCAGAAGTCTGTGTTGCACCAGCAGCCAAGCGAAAACTCTGTGCTTTCCCTCAGCATTAGCCTTCCAGATAGCATTAGCATTGAAAGTACAGAAGGATCCTTGGAACTGAATTTTGTACGCCGATCTAGAAGAATAACACCCATTGGCAGTCCATCGCCAAGTGATTTGATCCTGTGCATCAGTAAGGTGAACCCCCTGAACTTTATCCCAAAGGTACACCAGCTCCGCTATCTCAATAGCTGTAGTCGCCCGCCACAGTCCTCTAGTCCACTGATGATTATGCAAGTCCTCGGCAACTGTATTCTTTTTTCTCCAGGCTAATTTATAAAGGTTTGGAGCAACATCTCTGGGTGCTCTGCCCTCCAACCATGAGTCCTCCCAAAACTTAGCTGTTTTGCCATTCCCAATAGCAACAGACGTGCTGGCCCGAAACAGTTGCCTATCAATATCACTGCAAGGTACCTCTGTCCCTACCCAAGGTCTGTCTGGTTCTGCCCACTCAAACCAAAGCCAACGGAGGCGAAGAGCTCTACTGAAAGCTTCAAGGTCAAGAATGCCAAGCCCCCCCAGGTTCTTTGGTCTTTTAACTTTGCCCCAACTTACCAAGCTATGCCCTCCACTTGCATTTTCTGTCCCTTTCCACAAAAAAACTTCTTCTGATTCTATCCATTCTTTTTATCACCCATTTTTTCACCGGAAAGATTGTTAGGAAATAAGTCGGTAATGCCGACAGAACTGAATTGATCAATTTGAGCCTTCCTGCTTTGTTTAGAAATTTTCCTTTCCACAAAGATAATCTGTTGACCATCTTATCCACTAGGGGCTGCACATGTAATCTGCCCGGCTGCCTGAAATGCAATGGCAGGCCCAAGTAGGTGCATGGAAAAGCTTGAATTGGACAGGGAAACGGTTCCAAGACTTGATACAAAGACGTCATATCACAGTGAATGGGAAAAGCTGCGCACTTGTCCCTGTTCGTTACCAGACCAGAGGCATGCCCAAAGACTTCCAAGATATTTGCAACCACCTGCACCTCCTCCTTGTTCGGTTTTAAGAAAATTGCAGCATCATCAGCATATAAGCTAATCCGCAGACCAGTTGCTCTAGGATTGAGGGGCGAGAGAAGGCCATCAGACGCAGCCACTGAAATCATTCTTTGTAGTGGTTCCATAGCTAGGATGAAAAGCATAGGTGACAAAGGGTCTCCTTGGCGCAGCCCATCTCCTGATTTTATCCAAGTAAGTCTAGCATGTTGTCTTGCCCGAGATCGAAGAATGGATGCAAGGCCAACATGTGCAGCTTTCTTCGTTGAAGCTTTTTCCCCCTCCCTTCTCGCATTGCTGGCGGTCCTGCTCCGGTAGACATTCGCATAGTTCAAGGGATTAGGGATCCTGACCTACCGCGAAAGTCCCTTTACCGCAGCAGCGCGTGACAGTGTGATATTCCTTGTCATTCCTACGACCTAGCCCCTTTCGTGCGGGGGAGTGCCGTTGAATGCGCCCAAAACTTCTTGTCGGCAAGTCAGATATGATATATGACAGGGATTCAGGGAATATGATGAATGTAGGCCACATAACAGCATTGTCGTATCGATCTCTATGTGTGCTCCGGCATCGCTTTACCTGCACCGTGGCATATAGCTAGGCGTGTTGCATGTGATGCGTGAACCAAGCGCATCGTACACGCATTAAAATGAACTACAGTAGTATATTATGCCCTACAAAACGGCAAATGAATGATCCATATTTTTGTTTTTTTAAAAAGCTATTCAGATATTTGATGAGGTAGTAAAGTTCTCAAAACAAAACACACGAGACATCTGATAGATTCAGTTTTTGCATTATATTGTGCTCCAATTAAGCGTACTTCAGCTTCTAAAGTTTCTTATGATGAAAACTATCTACTATCGAGGTTTGAGTAGAGTGATCTACTCGGCACCGAGGATTTTGTCAATCTCGAGAATTTATCGACTGAATCTCTCGAAGGTGCCCATAGAAGTAGAGTTGTGTGCATATGCTCATGGGGATGAATATGCGTGTGTATATGAGCACAACTGCATCTATACAGTGTTATTAAAAAAAAGTATTGCATTGTGCTTTTCCAGTGAATAAAGACCATTTTGTTAAAGTGATTGAATTAGGTAACCCGTGTCGTTACTGTCTTCTTTTCCCCCTTTTTCTCCCGCGCACAATGCGGTGCTATTGATTTGGCAAACCTCTCCCCGGACAGGACACCCGACTACTATCTGAGGCGTAGTACGTCTGCATTTTTACAGGAACAAATTGAATCTTCAGGTTAAACAAATCTAGCCTGTTTTCAGTAGTGCGTTCATATGAGTAAAGAGCGACGACGACGAGTAAATTTAATCGACCGATAGCGATTTCAAATCATTGCTTTCCTAGCTCCTCTCCGAGAATCGCATGCCATTACGTACATACCTAGCTAGTGCTATTAATTTAGCACAAAGCTAGACACATGTATGGCACGCAGCTGCATGCGTGTTCAGGTCACCAGGAAGGCGCAGCTGGCTCAGTGCATTCTAGCAGATCGTCTGACAGAGGCTGCTCGCAGTCGCAGCTCACTTTATGATCCGGGAGAGCAATTTAAATTTCAGGAAATCTGGCCGCGATGCATTCCATCTACTACCCCTAACATTTCGCTTTACTCCTAATCCTCGCAGTCGTCATGGATCAACAGCACTTTCAATTCGCATGCAAATCTTCCCGGGCCACCTCACCTCGCCAATCTGTCGCGTCACAGCAGCTCAGCTCTGCTCTGCTCGCCTCGCCACGAACACGAACGCCCGGCCTCTGCTCGATCACCGCCCCTAATTCGCTACGGGCGGCTAGGCGCTGCTGGCTAGGCATACCGGTTTCTTGATGTAAACCTCGATCGATATGACACTAGCTAGGTAGAGAGTGACATACCTAATTCTCGTTCTACCCCTCAGGAACGCACTTTAGGTGGTTACAGCGCGCTGATTGCATATACGAATGCTCGACCGACCTGCCTTCTCACCTGAAATCAACCGCGTGACGTTGCTATCATTGCGTTTTCGCCGCTTGAGCCCCGGCCTCCTCCTCCTTTACCCCGGCCGTCGCCCTCCGATGGCACCCCACTACCATCCCCCCCCCCCCCCCCGGCCGGTCTTTGTCCGCCGCTCGCTGGGAGCTGATGAGCCATGGTAACGCCGCATGACAGCTCGAGCTGCCACTCACTTGCAGCATATTGCCGCTGACGAATGGGCGGGGTCCGCGGCCGGGGTTTGGACGTCGACGTACGACTACGAGCGAGGCGTGGCTCCGGCACTGCGGCCGTGGTTGATCGATCCGGTTGGTACGTAGCTTGTTGGATTGGAAATCGTCGTGCCTGCAACTGCAAAGCCGGTGGAGCGGCGTGTCAGCGTGTGTGCATCTCCTGAATTTCTGATGGATACAGCAGACAACGAAATGCTCGCTCGCGCGCGCTCACGTCCCTGCAGTACCGAGCACTTGATAAAAGCCTCCTGCGGCGCAGATAAGTGAGCGATCCATGTATCCGTGATAGGGTAGGTTAGGTCTTTACTTTGCTGCCTTTTGTTTTTCTTCTGATCGCTGATGGCTTCGCGTCCTTCGTCGTCCCTACGCGCCGAAGACGACAGGCTTGTGTTGTTGTCAGTGTCAAACTGTTGCTGACCATATACGAAGAACACCGACGGTTAAAATTTGCCCATGCGGGACAAAGTTGAATGAATGGAATCCAGGTGGGAATTCTCTCCCCTCCATTGACCGTACAAGAGATTTGTCCATGCATTGTGCTGGTAGCAGCCAAGTGCAGGGTATAGCAACAAATTTCCCCACTATCATGCTCACTGTAGCCTGTAAAAAGCAGCTGAACCTGAACCTAGCCGAAGATAAGTAGAAGAAAGTTGACTTTATGCAGCAAATTCTTTGGTCTGTAATCTGTAATGGAAAACAAACCCGTTATATGACAGCAATAGCCAATACTAAGGTATGTCCTCTTCTTTCTGGTAGGTCTGCCCCCTGCTTTTCTTTCTGATAACCTTTTTCTATTGTGAAAAAAATGACAGCAAGGGCAGGCATTTATATGCAAATTTCAAATAAAATTTTTAGAAAATGTACGTTTCAATCTGTCATTTCGAATCAGTTTATGGTCAAATGTCATGATTTGCTTTTGACAAAGCATGCCAAACATAAAGGATGCTTTTCAGATTTGTGTGTTGTGGGAGTGGCACTGGACAAATAGCACATCTAGAGATTTTCAGTATCCTGTGGGAGCATAAGCTCCACGCACGACTAAACCCTTTTGTACAGCCACATATGACCTCAATGTCGTCATTCTTCTCGTGCACAAAACGTGTCCTGAAGCAAGCTGTCAACATGATCCGAACCAGCATACTTGTACAGTGCAGTGTCAGCTGTTGCCAACAGTTCCGACTCCAAGAACAAAGTAATACTCCAAAAACATAGTATTGCTAATAGTTATTCGCAAAAAAAAAAAAGTATTGCTAATAGTTGAAGGCCATTCAGTTTGGGGCCATATCCGAGACGTCGTTTCATTCCACATGACCCTCAGTTTCAGGGACAAGAGTACAAGACTCTCTGGATATGATACAATGCGGCTGTAACTCAACTACCAGTTGGACAATACTGTTCCATATATACAGCCACAAACAGTGTGTACTCTTTAATAAACAGAAGACTGGAATAGGCAATATCCAAGAACGCCTGCAATGGTGGAAGCGGAAAATCAAAACCTACGTGCATGCTTTTCTAGTTTTATCTGGATATAATCCAGGTCGTCAACTCGTCATAACCTTAGGCACAGGCCAAGTTGCCTATATATTGACATGAATGTTGTTGTTTGGCGTATTAATATGGGAAATGTAAGTGCCTACTGCGGAGTGGTGTCTTGAATCATACTACCACTTTGCTTGCGTATGGTTTCATTTCTAGGAACAGAAAAGGAGTCAGAACAGAAAAGGAGTTGTTCGGATGGTTCTATTTAAAAGCACATTTGAACTTTGAGCATGAAAGGACTCCTAAGGGACAAAACCACAAATTCTAATACCTACTCCCTCCGTCCCGAAATCATCGTCGTTATAGCTGCAGGAACTCGTCCCCGAGCGATTGTCGTTCTAGTAGCTTGTAGGTCTGCAGCTTCCCTTACCAATGCAGCTTGTAGGCCTGTACCTGTACTGTGGCTACTGCCTGCTTTCTACTCTCCTCACAGCAACCTCCCACCAGCACATGCAGCCTCTATAAACAAATAAGTCATCATTGCATTGTATATGGGTGTTTGCCTCTTCTTGCAACTGCATTGGTTCTCGATTTATTTGTCCGGCAACGATGATTTGGGGACAGAGGGAGTATATACAAAAAGATACCTCAAGTTGGCAACCACTATGACACTATTTTTTGGGTTAAGAGTAGACGTAGTAGCATCTCTAGGCTCTGACAAAACCTAATCTTTCATAAGGATATTGGGCCGGGCCAGACAAAAAGGACGACAGCAATCTCGCTCGAATGAATAATCTGGTCCAGCAGCCCGTTCTACATAGGCCCAATTTGTAACAGACTTGACACACACACGGGCCGCGTGTGATGATGTGATGACCAATCTCTCCGCTTGCGTGCACGGCAACCATACTCTCACTCAACTGACGCAGTTGTCTGCCTGTCTTGCTTATCGTTGCTGTTAACTTGCAATCATCATCAATCCCTGTCCGAGGCGGCGAGCGGATCAAGGACGTAAAATCCCAAGCCAAGCCAATCATTTTCATTTCATTTCGAATGGAAGTTTCGCCTATCTAGCCCCGTAAAACACGCCAATCTGCCGCAGAAAATCCGCGCTGCGATGTCAAAACCATGGGAAAAGTCTTCTTCCCCTCCGTCCAGTGCAAAAACTCCAAACTGATCAAATTCGCCCCCCTCGGCCGCTTTCCCTTCCTTCTCCAGACCTGCCACGGAACACGCGCGCTCTTCCATTCCTAGCCCCCGCCGAAGCGAAGCACGCCACCACCAGCCACCACCAGGGGAGTCTTCCCTAGCACCCCGTCCTTGCCGTCCTCGCCCTCCTCTTCTCCAGGGGACCGCCGCGTAGCAGGGATCCGTCCTCGACATAGCCCGACTTCTCCGCTTGCCGGTAAGGAATCTCTAGCTTCCTTGCACGGATTGTGTTCGGAGAGCGAGTCCGGTTGCTGATGGTAGATAGTAGGATATTTTCTTTTGCTAGTACGTATAAGGCTCCGATCCGGATCTCGCTTGCGCTGGGATGGATGCTCCGATCCATCCATCAAGCTTTAAGCCTGCTGCTGTGCTGCAGAGTGATTCCGTGTCAGCGGCTGAAGCATGTGCCATTGGGGGTTTAAATCGGCCGCGAAACTCGTGTTGTCTAATCTTTGACTCGCTGTAGAAATCCATCTATTCTTAGCCTCCTCTGTTGCTAGTCCGAATTAAGGTCAACGGATGGCAGGATAGGCAGGCTGGCCGAGTCTTGGCTATTACTGGCAGTCATGTGCGTGGTGGTGGTTGTGGAAACGCAGATCGTACCGAACACGAGCTAATTGAATATAAGTGGATCAATTATAGCATGGGTAGATGGTATTAATAAACTACGGGGGAACCTCCCTTGCTTGGAGGTTGTGGGAAAGAACCAACCGTTGTCTCGTTAGAGATCCAATTAGTTCGTTAGAGGGACTAAACTCTAACGAGGCTCGAGGTTGGTTCTTGAGGCCACACGGGGATTGTTCATACCATCCGTTGTTGTTTCTAGTTTTCTAGCGTAGCTGCTTCAACAATTTCAACTTGTTCGGGGTAAGTTGTTCAGCAAAACTTTTAGCCTCGTTATATATTGTTAAATTCCGTGGACCTAATAGAATGGACAGTTGTGTTCCCAATTTATAGTTTGGATAAGGATGTATCCTGTAGCATACGAATATCATTGGATCAGCTGGCCGGCCATATTTATTTGATTTGACTATTAGACAAAAACTAGCGCAATTACAAGATTCAAATCTTCTTGTCCTCCACCTCTCCAGTCATGTGAGGTGAAATATATGATGCAGGTAGGACGTTATGCAAATTCCTTTGTGCAGTGCACCGTAGAAACTCGTTTTTGCTTCTTTTGTCCATGTGAGCAATTGAGAGTTTGAGACACTGCTTTGTCCTGAGATCAGAAGAATATAACAGATACGTACCTTGATTTATCTCAATTGAAAAACTAATTATAACAAGTTAATCCAACAGTATCATGTCTGTGTCATGGGTGAAATGTTGTCTAGTTTATGCTTCACCCACTGAATGAAATCCTCACATTATATGTGAGCATTTTCTACATATACATGAGTGCCCCTCTACAGAATGTGAGGGTGTAAGTGCAATTTAGAAATCTTCTAAGTTCTGAGGATACTTTCAGTCTGGTCTCCTGTCTTGGTAATGTATGAAGTAAATGCAGTCTTAATTTCAAAAATGCAAATTCCTGCTACTGTTTCTGTAATCTCAGTTAACCTAAGGCATTTGGGTGTGATTAAAGTACATCTTTCTTCCTTTTTTTTGACACGAGTCCATATTTCTTTTTGAATGTACTGTTGGCATGTGCACTTTGTGTTGCTACTGTCTGGGATGGCAGTATAGTAGTTTGGACCTTGTTGGTTAATAGTACCTTGCATTTTGTTTCTTCACTCCACTCCACTACTCCAGCAGTGTGGCAGTTGACAGTGATGGAAGTTCATCTGTTCTTTGCTATCTGTATCTGAGGTTCAAATTTAGCTGACTTTAGGACTATTACATTTTCATTTTTCTTTGGAAGTACTGAATAGAGGGTAGAAAACTATTCAGCTGGGATCTTTCTTTATGACAAACAGTTAGTTGCAGCATAACAGGTGATCTAGGCCAGAGCTTTCACCAACCAATTTAGTGGCCAAATGATGATCCATCCCTTCCAAATATTTTCTCCCTAGCCTTCAGGGACTCTGTTCCTGCAGAAATAGTAGTGTTTTTTCTCTGTTCATTGGTTGTCTTACTACTTTTTAGTTTTTACCATGTCATGTATGCATTATATGCTCTTCCTGCATCATATCACTAGTCTTTTAAAGTTTTGATGGCCTTCAACCCTCGAAATGCAGCCTTCTATTGATGGCCTCACCTTCAGCACCAACCGACGGTCAGGAAGCTGCTCGTCAGTCTCTGATTGCAATCTCCCAGGCTTTGCCGGAGACACCTTCACCCCAGGCGGTGAAGACACCGACCACTGCAGAGAACGGGAAGCTTGAGGATGGGGCTGATAAGTACAGATCAAAGCTGATGTCCATCACAGACCTGTCTTCCGACGCCCAACCTACACCGTACCCTCCCAAGGATGTTGCCGCCGCTTAACTGTGTGATGCTTGATGTGCGGACATAATGTATCAGTGCTTATGCTGATGTTCTGAACATTGTGCTCTCCTGCATTGAACTGAACGTCCTTATGTTACTAGTCATTTTTCTTGGCAGTTGGTGCCTGTTTTATCACAAATTAAAGGAAACAGGTGGAAATATATTGTACAGTTTCCTGACCGATGATAGAACAAGTTCATCTGAATATGTTTAGGGATGAAAGTGGTGTGGATAATTTCCGCATCCGAATCCGAATTATGCGAATTACTGTTCATTCACTGTTTACACACTGTGTATGCACTGTTCGAAATAAAATCAGCTAAACGCACACGGGAAACGTACTCATGCAAATCCTCGACCATTGGATCTCGATCGAACGGCTCAAACCACTCCTCATGTCACCGTCTTGGCACTGTTTACGCACTGTACATAACAAAAAAAATACTACACGTACACAACAAACATAAAAAAATAAACTCTTTCTCTATCTATAAAATTCCCATAGAAACTAAAATCACTCTAAAAAAAATCGAGAGATAGTGGACAAATCAAACTCAAGAAAAACATCTTCACACACACCAGAAAGTTCCAATATGCTAACAAATAATGTCCCTCAAATCTAATGCTATTTGTACATAATTAATGGGTCCTAATTGCACGCCAAAGGCGTGCTCTATTTCTAGTCAGATTATTAAAGCGCAATTGAGCAAGTGAAGGGCACATCGATGAACAAACGGTCGGCAAGACGCGTCTCTTGGCAATTCGCGGAAAACTCCGTCCATCCGTGTGCCCAATCAGTCGCAACTCGAAACTCGCGCGCGCGCGCGTGAGTGGGCGGGGACGGTGAAGATGGCGCCGTCAGCAGCAGGCAACTCGTCCTCGCCGGAGGCGAAGGCGGGGCATCGGCATAAGCAGCTCAGGATCGCCTTCATCCACCCCGACCCCTGGTCTCGGTAACGTCTCTCTTTCAAATCTCTACCCCTTTGTTGTTGCGCTTTTTTTTTTCATCTGAGTTCGTCACGATCTGACAGTTGGCGACCGGCCGCAGGGGACAATGTCATCTATCTAGGTTTAAATTGATCGGGGTGGTTAATTGCTTTGCATTTGAGAGGATCACGCCCAGATTTCAGGAAAATAGAGCGAAGTGTTATCACTGGTGTTTGGGCTGAGCCGCTGAGGTATATCTTTAGATATATTTTACCTGTTTATAAGAAGTCAGTTTACTTACATAGATCAGGATATGTATGTACTCCATCCATCCCAAATTGTGGGTCGTTCTGCTATTTTTAGGTTCATAGCTTTTGGCTTTTACTATGCACCTAGATATATATCATGTGTAGATACATCGCAAAAGCTATGGGTCTAAAAATGTTAAAACACCTACAGTTTGGGGTGGAGGGAGTAGTAACGTAGACACTGCTATTGTCCTGATAGGGACTGAATGTAGTTGGTAGAAATAGTTTATCAATCTAAACGTGCTCTGGGATTCTAAGAGCATTCATCTGGTAGAATCAATGTACATGTGCAAATCAGCAATTTTCTGGTTCTGATGGCTGTGCAACTCGTGAATTTTATCTGCTTGGATCTTTAGTCAAGAAATAGTTGAATTTATCCACAAAATAGTGCTTTCCTTTCGTAGGAACAGATAAGTCTCATTTTGTCTGATTCAAGAATATAGTAGTTATGTAGTTTACATATGTAGCTTTTGCAGAGACATGGAGTGATGAATGAGGATGTACAGCTCAGCTCGTGGGATTTTACTAATCCTCTGGCCTGGAAAATATTTACCTTTTGTTTCTTTATCTAAATTATGAACTGGCGATTATGGAGTAATGGACCTTGTGAGTGTCTGAAATATTATCCTATGAATCAAACTCTGGAACTTTTGCAACCATACAATTAAATGGTTCTAATGCTTCAATTTTAGAAGATTTATCATGTCCAACACTAGGAATATTTTCATATGATGCGACTATCTCTTCATGGTAAACTTTTTCCGATCAAAATTAAGACCATCTTCCTTCTTGCAGGTGGCACAGAGCGACTGATGGTTGATGTGGCCTGCCAGCTCACCACCCATGGACAGTTCAAGTTTTCACATCTCACCATGACAAAACTCGGTGCTTTGAGGAGAATGTGTCTGGTAAGGTTCTAAATGCTAGCAAATTTGTATATTCCTATCACTCTGTGAGTACATTACCCTGCCAACCACCCTTCAAAGAGGTTCGCTAGAAGTATTAACCATGACCTGTAAATTGATTTTAGTGGCTTAGATTAGTCTCTAAACAACATCAACATTTTCTGGAGATCTCTAAATCATTCCACCTATAAACTTTCTGTCCTTTCAGTGACAATGGTCCATCGTCCTTAATTTATACACTGTTGAGCTTGATGCTTTGTTCTCTTATTTGCTGGTGGTTCTTACCTGATAAGCTCCCACTTTGCATTGTCTATAAATTGCTCTGTTGATCTTTCTCTTGATGCATTGGAGCAGCTGCTGTTTTCGGTGCAATTTATTTTGCACATAAAAATTCCAAATCCTCTGATTGCTATACAGTTACATGTAAAATGCATAAACATTATGCCATTATGAGTTTATGACTCTGCTATTGCCAGTTTTCCTGTTATCTCTAATACTCCCTCCATATCGTTTTGTTTGTTGTCGGTAGTTCAAAACAAAACGAAACGGATTATTTGTCGCTGCAGTTGAAAGGAAAAGTGGACTGTCATTTTTACCCCTAGCTAGCTAGAGGCAGCGTTGACTCCCCTCGGTTTAATTTGATCGGCACATGTGGGAGCAGGAAGAAGCAAATACCATCGTTTCACAGGGGTAAAAGCATAATTGCATGTGATCCTTAATTTCAACGAACCGGTCTGAAACGTCAAGTAAAACGAATTGGAGGGAGTAACTAATACACCTATGATGAATTAGTTCTCTTGATTTCATAACCTTTTTTTTTCATATATGTTTTCTATAAAATATGTACCACAGTAAAAAACTGAACCTTCATCTTCTATATTCAGCAGTATCATTAGAGCAGTTTGATGAACCCCGCACTTACAATTAACCAGAATTACCATATGCATTTCTTTAGCTCAGGTTGACACCATATAATCTAGCCTCGTATGGTCACAGGCAAATCACTCTTGTCAATGCCATGTTATTTAATTGATTGACTATTGTGCAGGCTAAATTTTCTACCAGTCAACTGTTTGAAAGAAAAAAGAACCTTGACCTCACCATTTGCAATTTTGCATTGGTTCATCCTGTTGTGCGGATGCCATCCAGTAATGATCTGCATGACTTAGATGCTGGCAACTGATTATAAACTAATCTCATTGATCTTGAAGTATATAAAAAAAATACCAACTGCTATTATCTTCATCTTGAATTCAGTACATATGGTGGGTCTGATAAGCATCATCAGAAAGAAAATGTTGAATATGGAGAAGGTTAGCTGTTACTGAAGGGGTTTCTGACCATGTTACGTTTGTAATATGAAGCTCAACATCTGAAAGGAATGAACTTATTTCCAACTGCCTCTGTTTCTTGTACACTCCAAATGTTTAATTACCATTTGTTTTTTTTTCCTTGAGTTCATCTGTTTTGCTTCGATTGTGTATCTTATATTATCCATGACGAGCACTTTGTCATTGTTACTTTAGAAGCTACATGGCCGCAAAGAAACATGTAATTGCATGCAATAGTGGTGGTCCTATTTATACAATTGCAAATGAATTTACAGGTAAATCCTTCCCGATTGAATTATTGAAAGCAATGTCCATGTTGTAAACAATAATGCTGTTGGGATGGGTACAGAAGCACAGATCTATATGGTGCAGAGTTCTCCACTTGGAAATTTGGTGATCTCCTCAACTAGGGATGAAAGCGGATCGGATCGGATCGGATAATACCTTTACCACATCCGCATCTATATTTTTTTGTCGGATGTGGAGCGGAGCGGATTTTACACGGATGCGGATTTTTTCGGATGTCGGTTATGGTGCGGAGTCGGATCGGTGTCGGAGCGGATGCGGATTAATATAGTCGGATAATACTTGCTTATATTCAGTTTCAAATGGTGACAAATGATGCTCTGCACATGACTGCGATTAAGGTTTTCGATGCATGTGCACACATTATATATATAACTAAAATTTTGTGGGCTAAAAAATTATGTATAGGTAAAAGATCATAGTGTATGAGCTGTATTGGGCTGTTATAGTAGTCGGATATCCTATTATAGGCCTCGGATTATCCGCATTTAATTATCGGATAATCCATATCCGTCGGTTATCACTAACACCATATCCTAATCCGCATCCGCACACAATCAGATTCGGATTATCCACATCCGCATGGATATCAAAAACTCTTCTCTATATTCGCATAATTCGAATTCGGATCAGATCGGATGCGAAAATTATCCACACCACTTTCATCCCTATCCTCAACTGCTACATTCTTAATGCCTATGATCAGAGGACCGAATAATATAGAAGTTGATATTGACAGCTTTATATGGAAGTCCTTTCCAGGCTAGATAATGTGCTCCCTTATATTATTCTTCTACTTCGGACTTCTCGATATAGTGATATAACGGACCTCACCTGGAACTTGGGCCCTGGCTGTCTTGTGTTGCAGCAAATCTGCATTAACCTTATCTTTTGTTGGTTCCTTATGTTAACATGTCTTTTTTAGTTTCTTCAGGTTTCATGTTTTACTTATTTTGCTGGCATGACACATCTGGACACTGGACATGGATTCTCTTGTGTTTGATGAATAGCTTCTGGACCCACCTCTAATTATCTTGGCTTTAAATTTCAACACTTCCTTGTTGCTAAGGTCTGGGACAGTGTTGCAAATTTATTTTTTTATGCAGTATCTTTGAGCAAAGGACAGCTAGTGCTGTTATAGCAAAAAAACACTGTGGATTTGTGCCAGACAAATAGGTTTGATGGTCTATCGCTCTATTATTTTAGCGTGACTGGTCCAAAGTTTCGGGAAGTTAACATTTACTTTTATCATGTCATATTTACTCCCCTTTTTTAACAGTATGAGGGGCTATCTATCCAAACAGCTATTTGACACCAATATCACTTCTTATTTCATTCAAATAGCAAAAATATTGTTATACCCAGAAACTTAAGATAATTTCCATCCATCTGTTATAATATATCACTCTTCTTTACCTTGACTGTACAGCTTTCTGTTGACTACAACTTTCATTGTCCATGATGGACATTTCTGAGCTCTCTGAGTGGATCGAATTGCAAAGAGTTGATTGATGCAATTGCAATGGTAAGGAATCAAATGCAACATACTCCGTATGCTCTATCGGTGTAGGTTGCAGAGGAGTATAGGATTGGTAACAATAGCAGTTTTCATTTGGTAGGGTTCATTCTCCTAGCTATACTTTTCTTGGCACCCCGCAGGACCAATCACTCCCAGAATAGTGGATTTGGTCTGCTGGGTCCTGCTTCCTGAAGCTAAGCAGCTTTGCTGCTGGTACCACAATAGATTTGCTGGCTTTTGGCCGTCAAGAGGGACAGAAGGCTAGCTTGATGGTGCATTTGTTTGATCTCTAGTCTCAAAACAAAAGGTCAATGGTCTGTGCTGCCAAAGGTGCACCGGGCTTTCTTTACTTCATTACCGATGCCCTTCTCTACACATTTGTAATTTTTCAGTCCATCGTGCTCCAGTCCGGCCATAGCCCCGGGCTAGGCCCTAACCATTATTATATCTGCCTGCCTTGGACTTGAGAAACTATATTGTTATTTCAGAACTTTTAGCCCCTATTCCCATGTTGCTCTATTCTAAATTAATCTATGCTTATCTTAATCCAGGGACAGAGAGACTAAACAGAAGTCCAAGATTCCTTTCTCCGGATGGATGGTCCCAGTTGAGTTGGACGTTTTTGGTGGGAAGCGGACAAACCAAAGCAGGTTCCCATTTGACACCTAAATAAACTTTTCTAAGCAAAATTAGTTCTTGCAGGACCTTTTCCAACAAAATGTTTACGATTTACATCCTGCTAATCCACATATTCTCACATCCGGATTGCGCTCATACTTTAAAGCACAGGAGAGTCTATTCCTTGCCATGGGAGCAATCAAGAGATTGCTTAAATCACTGCTGGTTGACTAGAGCTTTGTTTCGAATCATCAGTCGGTGGGTGGTTTGATACTTTGATCCGTTCATCTTTTGTTCTTTATATTTGAGAACTAGGTTGTGCCAAAAATGTGAAATTCTTACTAGAACCAGTTCTTTGGTGGCAAAATTAAATTTGAAATATTTACAGAGGGTGCTATGTACTTTATGATTTTAGGATGCCTTTTCTTTTTCGTTTGGCGGCTCAGTGGGTTTCAAATCACTCAGCCTGATCAACCAATCTGACTAGGCTTCCCCTATCAAGAACTTTTAACTACTTGCAAACAGTTTGTTTTCTCTTGGTCTGAGTGTTGTCGTACTCTTTAGACTTTTTTCTTGCATGTGATAGTGAGAATGTGGTGCAATGGCAGAACTAGGCCCTGCTACGGTGCTACCTCTGTCTCTTTAGAATTTTTTTTTCTTTAGAAAAGACAATATGCTTCGGCTTAATCCTAACAAAATATGCTTCAGCTGAGATAAAAATAAGGCAAGAGTCTCTTTAAAAAGGAATACTGCCTTGCTTGCATAAAAAGTACCTTGGTTTTGGAAGACTCAGGTCCTGTTATTTCTGGAGGTCTTTTTCGGTACACAATACCACCCTGTACCACCACTTTAAAAGGACTCGTATGTAATAGGAAAGGATCTATTTGTAAGGAACGGACGGTTGAGATTAATTCTGTACCACCGGTTTTTTTGTGTGGTACAGGTGGTATTCATAGGTGGTATTGGTATCATATGGGTATTATTGGAAATGTAAAATATTTTTGTTGTAATATATGAAATTGGATATATGAAATGATTTACGTATTGTACTCGTCGGCGGTATGTTTTTATCAAATAATATTCATTCACCAAATTACCATTTTACCCACAACAAAAACCGACAATACCACCGTACTACCAAATAGTAGTATTATGTACCAAAAAAAGCTCTATTTCTGATGCATCACTTTCTTCGCTGGGTGGTTTTACCCTACACAAGTGCACTGTTCAAACTTGGGATGCCCCACCCACTACGTCTTTCAGTTCTTGAGATGTTAACATGCTGTGTCGTCAAAAGATTAGAGTTCTTTTGTCTGTCCTGGCACAGGTGGAGTCTCTGATTTTTTCCAATCAACTTTTCGATCTCTCATAGTAGTATATTTTTTGTCTGTTGCTTGCTGAGATTTTCAGAGTGGGACGGGGGACAAGTACACGGCAGAAAACAACGGGAACGCAGTTCGGCACAACTGCATCCATCACCGTACTGTGAATTTTGACCCGCCAGGTACCCTCAGAATCCAATGCCCCTCCTCTCGCTATCTTTCGGCCCCCTGCTATCTCCTCACGTAGTCACGTGAAACACCCTGCAGAACTCTTCTGTTCCTACATTTGCCCCCATGTTTTTATCCTTCTGTTTGCTTGCGCAAGTTTGAAAACGAGAAGTATGCTGTTCGAACCTCTAGTAGTGAAACCTGCCCAGCTTTACAACCTGGATAACTGTTGAATTGGTGATGCCAACGGCTATGTGAAAAATTTGATATACTTGTAATATAACCATGCTTTCTCGCCATTTTATTCTTTCTGCCATTCACCTCGTGCTTATAAGCTGTTAGCTTTTTCTGATCTGTACGAAGCTTTAGCTTTGTATAAAATGTCATGCTCCACTAACCAAGTCAGAGCATGTTTAGTTTGAGACTGACGAGGGTGGGCCCACTAGCCAGCGGGCCAGCCAGTTCGATTTTCCTACGCTCTAGCTGGCCCGCCAAAGCCGTCCAATTTGCCGCGCCACGCCGCGCGGATTGACGCATCTGCCCCCGGGTGGAGTCCCATCCCCCGTAATTAAACCCGAGTGCGGGTGGAACGTTGACTCCTCTCCACTCCCCATCCCCTCCACGTCAACACCGCGCCGCCACGTCACTGCTCCCCCGCTTCCCCAGTTCCCCTGCTCTGCGGCGTGAGGAGGGCGGGTGCGGACAAAACGGCCACCCCACCATACCAGCTCCACCTGGTACTCTGCATTTCGACCCCTCAGTTCAGCAACTATTCGCATCGCGGTCCTCCGGGGCTCGGCGTTCGCCTAGGCTCATGTCTTCCAAAATTTGCAGGGAGGACACTGAGGAAGAGTGGTTTTCTCAAACGGGCCCCTCGCGGTCGCGGCTCCTGCGCTGCGACCCTTGCGACTAGTAGTCATAGCGCACGGCGCACTCGCGCACGGCGCCTCGTCTCTCCTCCTCGGCCAGTGCGGCGTACTGGTAAAAAAAAAAAAGAGGGCACTCGGAGTAGCTTGGCTAGTGCTCCAGTACTCTACACCGCTCGCTTTCCCCCGCCGGAGACGGAGGAGCCGGAGCGTCGGATGCCATGGGCAGCGGCGCGTCGCGGCTGCTCACCGCGTGCACGTGCTCGCGGCCGGCGCCGGCGCCCGCGGACGACGGCCCGTGCCTTGACGACGCGCTCGGCCACTCCTTCTGCTACGCCGCCGCCGCCGCCGCCGCGGGCCACTCGTCCTCCTTCCGCCACGCCATCTCCGGCGCCGCGCTCTCCGCCAACTCGTCCGTACCCGTGCCGATCTACCACTCGTCGTCCGCCGCCGGCGGCGTGCCGCCGCAGTACTCCTCCGCGTTCCACACATCCTCGTCCTTCTCCTCCGCGCCGCTGCAGCTCTCCAACCTCTCCTCGGGGCCGCTCTTCCTCTCCGGGCCTATCGACCGCGGCGCGCAGCTCTCCGGCCCGCTCGACCAGGCCGTGCCCTTCTCCGGCCCGCTCCCAGCGAAGCCCACCAAGCCCGCCCCCTCATCGTCGTCGCGAGGCTTCTCGCGGAGGTTCCGGAAGCCGTCGTTCGGCAGCTTGCGGCGGAGCGTGTCCGAGAAGAACCGCCCGTGCGTCGTGCCGCTCCGCCGCGAGGACGGCGTGCAGTGGGCGCACGGCCGCGCGGGGGAGGACCGCGTCCACGTGGTGGTCTCCGAGGACCAGCGATGGCTCTTCGTCGGCATCTACGACGGCTTCAATGGCCCCGAGGCCCCCGACTTCCTTGTCGCCAACCTCTACCGCTTCCTGCTGCGCGAGCTCCGCGGGATCTTCTACGAAGAGGCCGACCCGGACTCCAAGCGACTGTGGCAGTTCCTGGCGGACGGCGATGACGACGACAGCGAGCTCGACTTCTCCGGCTCCGGCCGTTTCGCGCTGTCGCTCGCCCGGCTAAAGGAACGGCGGCAACCCATATGGGCCCACGCTGCTGCTGCTGGCGATGGTCAAAGCGGCAGGGAGTGGGGAGTTAAGAGGTTGACGGCTGCGCCGGCGGTGAGGGACCACAGTGCTGTACTGGCCGCGCTCACCCGGGCGCTAGCTGCTACAGAGTCGGCGTACCTGGACATGACCAACCAATCGATGGGAACCCACCCGGAGCTGGCGGTGACCGGTGCGTGCCTGCTCGTGGCCCTGTTGAGGGACGACGACGTCTATGTAATGAACCTTGGGGACAGCCGCGCCATCGTGGCGCAGCGGCGGGATGACGATGATGATTGCGTGCTTGGAACCATGCGGGTGGAGGACATTGGTGTGGGCTTGGACACCGAGACAAGGATCCATGGGTATTCTGCGATTGGGCTTGAGGCATTGCAGCTGTCGACTGATCATAGCACAAGCATTGAAGAGGTAACCTTTTTGCAGACATAGCTGATTAGTGTAGTATTTGTGCATGTGCTGACTTTAGCTGAAAAGATGAGCCTGCCTCCAATATAATTTTTTCAGACCCAACTGCATTCTGTGAATACATGTGCACTGTGTGCATTGTCCTGTTCAGCAGCATGGCCTTATAATCTGCAGACCAATGTTCTTTTTGTAGTAGTTGCATTCATATTTCATAGGAGTAATAAGGAGGCAGTGATACTAACATCTAGCCATATAGAACAAATCTTTTGGTTCACTGGTTCATGCCATATTGTCAATGGCTCATCTCCCTTTCCCTTCATCATTGGCCATTTACATTGGATCCGCAGGCCATGTATTTTTGTTCGAGTGTGCTAATGGAAAGGAATATGGGTCCTTTCACATATGACTTCTTTCTGCATATGAACTCCTATTCTTTTGTGTGTTATGATGCAGGAAGTGCAGAGGATCAAACGTGAACATCCAGATGATGATCAGTGTATTGTAAATGACAGAGTTAAGGGCCGTCTAAAGGTTACCCGTGCATTTGGGGCAGGGTATCTCAAGCAGGTACTATAGACTGCAGGTTGATCATTATGATAGGTCCAATGATAAGAGAAAACTGGTAAAATTTAATGAAAAGTCTATGTATGTTTGTACAGGCAAAACTGAATGACGGATTGCTGGAGATGTTTCGCAATGAGTACATAGGTGACACACCATATATATCATGCATACCTTCTCTTTGCCACCACAAGCTCTCCACAAGGGATCAATTTCTGGTTCTTTCTTCTGACGGCTTATATCAGTACCTGAGCAACGAGGAGGTAGTTCTACATGTTGAGAATTTCATGGAGAGGTTTCCTGAGGGTGATCCTGCACAGAGTTTAATTGAGGAGTTACTCTCCCGTGCGGCAAAGAAAGCCGGTAAGCTTACAGTGCAATCCTTTCCTTCCATACTGAAGGCAAATGCATTCATTTCTTGATCTTTTGGCATTGTGCCCATTTATAAGTTCCGTAGCATTTACTTCTTGCTGCAAATGTTGTTGTGCTTGGGTGTTCACATATGTTTATTTCGGAGTATTTGTATGCATAAAAACTAGAAGTAATTCTACGCAGCAAAGTTAAAGATCAGTTGTCAACACTCAACACTATGCCAGGTCATACATGCAAGTTGACCAAATGTTACCCACACTTGATTTGTCCTATGGTTTGATACACTATTCAGATTTTGTCTGAACCTGTTTGATGCAATGATATGTGTACTGCTTTCCCTTCTAGATTTTAGTAGACGAATTTTTTTGGGGGTTCAAGATTCAATATTTGATCAGCATGTATGATACTCCCTTCGTTTCATATTACTTGTCATTCTGACTTTTCTAGATACACCACTTTTGTTATGTATCTAGACATAATATATATCTAGATGCATAACAAAAGAAATGTATCTAAAAAAGTCAGAATGACAAGTAATATGAAACGGAGGGAGTAGATTTCAAATGTGATTTTGGTGATTATAAAGATTTATAGTATGAGGTTCTGTTCCTAAACAAGTTTGTGCTAGTTTTGGTTGGGGTTTACAGTTTACTGACCTACCACCTAAAGTCAGTATATTATGGGAGTGCCACTACAGCTCCTCGCTTAATGAGGGACACATCCTCTGCTCTACTGCGGATAGGAACAGTAGTGCAGGTCTTGCTATACAGTAGCTAGCAGTAGAACAGTAGCAGATGGGGATCCTGTGCAGTTGCTCTATTATTGTGAGGTGGCATTGATGTCCATCAAAGAGTCATTGCTGTTGCATCAATTATCAATGCATACATATGAGCTAAATAAGTTTCCAGTGTTATTCCCTAGGATGCAAACTGGTTCACAGTATAATTTCATGCAAAACTTTCCTTGTGGGGTTTTCTTCCATGAGCAGTATGCCAATACTAACCTGAGTTGGCCTTCCTAGGTATGGACTTTTACGAGCTATTAGATATACCTCAAGGGGATCGCAGAAAATACCATGATGATGTTACTATCATGGTTATTTCTCTCGAAGGGAGAATCTGGAAATCCTCTGGAACATATGTGTGATGCTGGTACATCGTCGGTGTCAGTATTTATTCTGATGCAACGTTCAGCTGAAACCTCTTCAGCCGGTCAACACTCCCAGGCAATTGCATATATGCCCATCAAGAGAGAAAAGTCAGTATGGCATACTGATATGCAGTCCTGATACACTTGACAAAGCGGTATTCTCCAGTTGGAGATCATTGCTGATCTTGATGTCAGCTTCGGCACGGCTTATGTCCATGAGTTCATTCCGAGACACATTAAGATGCAGAGATCTGACAGCCCAGGTTGGGAGGAATTCCTTGGCAGAGCAGAGCCAATTTTGCTTTGTTTGCTGCCACAGCTTTCATCGGTTGCGTACCGCTGACAATTCTTTCCACCTTGCTGTGCTTTCATAGTGGTGGGTGCATGCTCCATTCATCCGTGGGGAAAGAAGACCTGTAGGTACATGCAGTTTTTTTCTCATTCATGTGAGGAATGAGCCTGTATTATATCGCAAACTGGAACTGGTCAATGGCCATGGCAGAGAAATTGATGATTAGCACTTAGATTTGTCCTGAAGGTGGCTCTCCCAGTCTTAGATACTATGTGTGAGATTGAGGTCCCTAAACGAATACCCCCGATCTGTTGTGGTCTCCATAAAACAAAATTTTGCCTGGCAAAAACTACCCAGTGGCTTCTTGCTCTTAGCAAGTTCCTTGCATCAAAAAGGTTGAGCTAAAAGATATGTTTACGGGACTGTCTATTCACTCATCGTGCGCATGAATATTAATGATTTTTTCATCATGTGTGTTATTTTTATTTGTTTGTGAACACTGACAGATTTAACTTGTGAACATGATGAAATCATTTTGTTTACTAAGGTCTAAGGTAAATAAGGAATCGTTAGAGGCTTAGAATGTAATAATCTGCAGATCGAGTGTGCAAGTTACAATCTTTACAGCAACGAGAACTGATTTTGCTCTACTAGATCATATCTCTGCCACCTGGTCACTCTGTGGAACCAGATTTATCAAGTGCAACATGTACCGCAAGTACACAATAGCCAGACCTCTTTGCTTGGTAATATGTCGGTTAGGATATGCAAATTTCGATTGCAGTATAAGAACAGCAATGAAGCTTGAAACAGGATCGTCTTTCTGTTGAACGAGATCTCCTTGCCTTAGGGCCTGGATCTCAAACCACAAACACCCATTTGTTGATTCGGTCAATGATCATGAACATTTGTCCGGCCAATTTCTGCCATTTGCTTTTGCAGTTGGCAAAGCACGAGCTGACCAATACTGAAGGGAAATTGTGAAATGAGATGTTCATCTAATAGAAGTTATGGGAATAATCTGCCGTTCCTTTCAGTAAAAAAGGAATTGTGAAATGAGAGACTGATCGGTACCCTTTTTTTTTCCCTGAAAAGGAAGCCTTAACCCGTTAACCCCCAGAGCCAATCGCAGTATTCAATGTATTGGATAACTGAAATCTTCATAGGCCACTTGGTAGAACTGGATTCCAGTGATTCGCCAAAGCAACCGATCGGCAATCCAGAAGGCTACGCAGGTAGATCCGTAGAGGTAGAACTGGATTCCAGGTGAGGTTCAAAGTCGCCGATCAGGTAAACTGCAAAGCCCTGCCGCGGCGAATCCCGAGACGGGAAAAATATGAAATCACCGGGATACGCTTTACTTATGATTGGGTCATGGTGTAATAAATCAAATCCGTGGAACAAGATCACTCGTACGACCAGCACGATCTCGCGGCAGATTAGTCCCTAGCTAGTATCCGATGTTCTATTCTAATGGCATGCGGCCGGCGATAATTCCCCGCCCGATTATTCTACACTTCCTAGTCAACTTTGCCGATGATTCGCTGCGATCTTGAGACGCGTCTAAGCAGTTTCAACTTCTATCCTTTTCTTTTTTTAAAAAGGAGGGGAAAGCGGTGGAGTTTATCGTGTGTCCTGTGTAGTGAAATGCAGCTTTGTCAAATCGTAAAATTGTGAGTTTTCAGAAAATGAGATTCAGAAAAGAGGTTAGGAAAGTTGAGCTATGGTGACATGGATTGAATTTGCGGAGCCGCGCTGAGGCCGAAACTTAACCTGTTTGATTGCTAGTGCTGATTTGTTATGAGAGAACAATACCGTTGGCTGTCTGGTGGCTGATGATTTGTGCTGATCTATTCTGTGAAAAAGTACCGCTGACAAACGAGACGAAAAAGCTGCATGGTTAGGTGGTAGCCGGTTCGTCTTTGATGATTGAAGTGTTTCGGCTCCTGCAGACGAAAACTTTGCCTGCCAGTTGTGTTGATGTTTAGAGGTCGCGACTTCACAGCTTAAGGTTGACTTTTTGTGACAAACTGGCAACCGTGCGATCCAAGAAGAATGATGTTTGATCGATCTGGCCAAACGAAACGCAGCCTGGAGATTATATTTTTACCTGTAGTGTGTGTAATGCACGATAGCTCTAGCTAATCAGTTGTGCGTTACCACTAACTTTCAGTTGTGCATAGCACAAAGCAAAATTAATAAGCTCCCAAATCTAAAACTTCTTTTCCCTAAACCAGTCGCCAGTCGGCCATTGCAAGTTACTAGCAGCTGACCATCCTTACTCAAAAAGGAAAACGTACAGGCTACTTGTATAAGTTTGAATGTTAGAACCTTCGGAGCTTTGACCAACAATTTGTTTATAATATGAAAAACAGGGAATGCATCTCACATTGGGGACAGGAAATAGGGGACGAAACATCGTCGCCCAACCGCTCGCAACCAAATGCACAGACATGAACAGAATGACTTCAGCAACCACAGCACTCGGCACAAGATCTCATCTCACGCTGTCCCCCGGCCAAATCTCTCTACCATCTCCACTGAAACAACTCCTCTGAAGATGCACCTCACATTTCAAAAACGTCAAATAAAGCTCACATCACGTAGGGCCTCAATTTGCAAAACAATTCCACAAAGCTTACATCAATCGGTCTCAATTTGTGTAATTTTTTGACGGGCTATATCACTCGAAGTCTCATGACGAAGGTCATCAGTCTATAACAAATTCTGAATTTTCTCATGGCTCTCCATAAGACCATAACCACTCACCATTAAGGCACTAATTGTGCTTGAAATGCATTTAATCTATAGTTTATTGGCCAACCTTGCGGTGTGCAAAGCATCTCCTACCATTCCGGCCTCTCTGACTATTGACTTGCACCAACGCCAGCCCATCATCTTGCCGCCTGTATAAAGGCCTCGTCACATCACGGACTCTCTTTGTCCGGCCAGCGCAGAGCAGCGCGTGGTGATCTGCATCGGCGTCGGCGCATCGTGATCTGCGGGCGTGGACGGTGAGCCAGCCATGGAGGAGCCCCCTCACCTGTTCCTGTGCCCCATCTCCATGGAGCTCATGGACGACCCCGTCACCGTCTCCACCGGCGTCACCTACAACCGCCGCAGCATCGAGCAGTGGGTCTTCGGGTACGGCAGGGCGACGTGCCCGGCCACCATGCAGCCGCTCGCGAACCTTGACCTCACGCCCAACCACACCCTCAAGCGCGTCATCGGCTCCTGGCTCGACCGCGGCTCGCCGTCGACGTCGGCCTCCTCGTCGCCGTCGACGTCGTCATTGTCGAGCCCGGCGCACGAGTTGCTGGCCACGCCGCTGTCCCGGATGCTTGGGGCGGAGCGGCTGCGGTCGGCACTGGCCGACCTCGAGGAGACGCCGTTCAAGGTCACCGCGCTCAAGAACATCCGGGCGTGCATGGCCGGCGACGTGTCCATGCAGTGCGAGTTCGTGTCCTCGGGCGGGATCCAGGCGGTCGCCCGGGTCATGGTGCAGGCGCTCGCGGAGAGCGCCGGCGGCGGCGACTTCTCCTCGTTCACGGCGTGCGAGGAGGCTGCCGCGGTGCTCGCGATGCTCCCGCTCGCGGACGCGGCGTCGGTGGGGCTCGTCCTCGCGCCGGAGTGCATGAGGCCGGTGATGGCGCTGCTCCAGCGCGGCGGCGCCGAGGCGAGGCTACACGCCATGGACATCGTGACCAAGATCTCCAATGCTGGCGACGGGGACTGGACCGCCGCCGCCGGAGTCGAGGTTGACGACGTGCTCAAGTCCCTCTTGGAGCTCCTCGCCGACGAGGTCTCCACGAGGCTCAGCTCTCGGGCGCTCGACGTGCTCCTGGACGTCGTGGCGCGGTCCCGGGACGGGCCCGCCAAGGCCGTGGAGGTCGGCGCGGTGCACGTCCTCGTCGAGCTCCTCGCCGACGCCGACGACCGCCACGACGCCGAGCGGATACTGCTGCTGCTCAAGCGCTTGTGCAAGTGCCCCGAGGGCCGCCTGGCGTTCGCGGAGCACGACCTGTCGGTGGCGGCCGTGGGGAAGACGATGCTGCGGGTGTCGCAGCTGGCCACCCAGCTGGCCGTCAAGGTGCTGTGGCTTGTCTCCGTGGTGGCGCCCTCCGAAAAGGTCCTGGAGGATATGGTGCTGACCGGTGCGGTGGCGAAGCTGCTGGGCCTGCTGCACATCGAGACCCCGCCGGCGACGAAGCAGAAGACGGTGAGGATGGTGAGGATCAACGGCGGGTTCTGGCGGCAGTACTCGTGCTTCCCTACCGATCTCAGGGACTACCTACGACTGCTCGACTGATTTTGTTCATTGCTTGGTTCATTGGGTTGACCAATTGCATTGTAATTAAGGCGAAAACAAACTAAAGCTTCTGAACAGAAGATTTGAAAAATTATTGTGGTCACATACAAAGAAATGTGAAAGGAAATACATATACACGGTGCACATATGGAATCACCTCTTTTGTTCTACTGCTATATGAGCTATTGTCAATGGCCGGTATATTGATCGTTTGTGATCTAATCAATACTCACCATTGAATGCCCTAGAGAGTGCTTTTTTTAGCAACTTCACCTTTTTCATTTAGAGAAGAAAATGAGCTATAGAGTGCTTGATGTGTACTACCTCTGTTCGGTATTACTTGACGTTTCAGACAGCTCAATATAACTAGCTACAAGTCATTTTTGTTGTCTGAAACGTCAAATAATGAAGGATGGAGGTAGTATATGACTTCTACAAATAAGAATCTGGCAACTAAAACTATAACATCTTTCAGAACTCCTAGTATACATGAAATCTTTCAAGTCAATAAGATATGTTTACTCTCCTTCAATCCCGTCCATTTAAACAAAAATACAAAAAAGACTCAACCCCCAAGTATAAATAAACTAATGTGATTTTTGACATTTCGTCTACTTGTGTAGTGCCAAGGTGTTTTGATTTTTCCACCACTCGATTATTGAAAAAATAAACTAATTAAGAAAATGATATTATGGTAATCTAAGGTAATATATTCTCTCCTCTCTCTCAAATTGAAGTGAGGAATTGAGCCATAAAGCAGGGAATGGTCGGTAGCCGGTCAGATTAACCATACGAAATTACTCATATACCCTTTTTGAACTAAAAAATATTAATTAAAATTTGTTGTGAGTCCCACCAAATTGGTACTTCTTTACTTCCTCATATGAAATCCCTAGTGGTACTCTCTGGTACTTCCACCGTTGGATTTCGTCGGATGGACGACTCATAAAAAACAAGCACTCTAAAATTTTCTAGTTTTTTTAATCCAATTTACACGTGACATTAAAATGGACGACTCATAAAAAACAAACACTCTGAAATTTTTTAGTTTTTTTAATCCAATTTACACGTGACATTAAAATTTGTATCCTTTATTACGAACGGCAGGCAGCAGTTCCGACGAGCTCAGGTTAGAGGTAGGGATGAAAATCTATTTCTTTTGACGTTATCGGAGGAATCGAACTTGGGTGGTTGCGACCATACCTCAGCTCCTCTAACCAACTAGGCTAGAGGACCTTTGGTATCTACCCATTGGTGTCGTCACCACTTGAATCCATAGATAGTTACAAGGAATCTCCAAAACAAATAAGTTAGTGTCAGAGGCAACTATCCGTCGGAGATAGCCAGAAATTCAACAATGTGAGCATCGTCTAAGAGGATAAGCACCACATGATTTAAATCGACTGAGTGTTTTCTATGACCAATATCTTGCATCGTCCTTTTCGCTCCATATATTTTCTTGAACTTTCAGGGGTTGATAATCAGTAGGATCAAAGCACTTCGTCAATTAGTCAATTGTATGGTATTTTGTTAGATTTCCTAGCTAGCTCCAACATATAAAAGCTAGTCTTCAAAGTCGAAACTAATGATCCAAAGGCATGTGTGGACATACATACTTTAGCCGGAGCATAAAAGGTGTTTCTCTCTTGCATTTAATATTTATGTTTAGAAGTTTGGCTTCTCCGGCCAAAATGGCACCTAAATGTATCGCCTACTTTGGTTCTTTTACCTTTTGATCTACCACTATAAGCAATTCCGCAGTTTCTGAAATTTGACCTAAAGCTCTCTCCCTGTTTTTTTTTTTTTTTGGCGGGGAGGTTAGTGCTACTCCCTCCCTCCGTTCAAAAATGTTAGTCAATTTTATTTTTCTTAATACATAGAGTTTGCTATGTATAAAAAACAAAACGACATGCTTTTTGAAATGAAGATAGTATTTTTTAATTTGTATATGCTACTTTTCTGTTGTGCGTATAAAATTCGACTCTTTCAATTTTTTGGAAAATCCAGTGCTGACCTCAGCGGTAGCTGAAATCGAAAGTTAGCCTAGTGGGCCCAATTCCAGGTCACCTACCAAAGTTCCAAAAGCGACCAAGCAAATACGCCATCCGGAAAGGTCTATTCTGAAAAAAAAGAGAAGGCACCGAGAGCTCCCGGACGGGAAGACGACTTGGTGCTCGTGCTGCCGCGAGATCTAACCAAAACCCGCGCCCTCCTCACCGTCCGGCGAGTCCCGGACCCCAGCACCTCGTGGATCACCGGCGCTCGGGTGGTACCCCAGAGGCGCGCGGTGGAACCTGCGGAGAGATAAGGGCGGCGCCAGACGCTCGGGCCGCGGGCGACGATGCCGGTGGCGGCGTCGGCCATCTACTTCCTCAACCTCCGGGGGGACGTCCTCATCAACCGCCTCTACCGCGACGATGTCGGGTACGTCGTGCCCTCGTGGGCTTGGAGCTGTAGATCTAGGGGCTCCAGGAGGGATCGATTCGTTCCCTTCTAGCTGGCGGCTGCATAGATCGCGGGAGTGCTAGTTCGGTGGATTGTGGAATTCTATCCATTCTGCTTGGAGAGTGATGGAAGGTTTAGCTCGGGGGAGCTGAAATGGGAGGCTGGCCTAGCTGATTCACTCGTCGGGTGCTGAAATATGGCGGTGCCATGGTTGTTGTTATGCCGAGTAGTTGGAATTGGGCAAAGATGTTAAGTTTTCTGGCTAGCGAGTGTGGAGGTGCTTCCTTTCTGAAGTGGAGCAAAGAGACTAATTACTGTGTTGAAGAATTTATTATAAGTATTCACCTAGACAACTCGAGCGGTTCACCTCTTTGTCTTAAAAAAAGACGTGACTCTGTACTAGGCTACTAAATTTTGTCATTTCGGACTAGTGATTGATCCACAAAGTTGATCACCGTGCAGTTCACTTGATCATTATTCTGTTGTTAGGTGAACATTTGTAGTGGAACTTTATCAATTAGACATTTGGACCCTATTTTACACGTTCCATTGAGAACACTGTTATATCATTTCCACTGTAAGGCATATGTAACATACACATTATTTTCTTGGTGACATTGAAATATGTAAATTACTAAGGATATCACATTACCACCACAATCGTGCTGTCACTTTTTCCCTTTTTGCGTTTATCATTCAAAATTTATTCAGCTAGGGTCAATTCTTGAGGATTCATTTGGCTCCATTCATTTCAAATTCCATGTTTTACTTATCTGTTCAACTCACATTTAATGACTAAATCTCACTGTATTCATGTACGGTTATGCAGGGGAAATATGGTTGATGCGTTCAGGATGCATATTATGCAAACAAAAGAACTTGGCACATGCCCTGTTCGGCAGATAGGAGGCTGTTCCTTCCTTTACATGAGGATCAGTAATGTTTATATTGTGATTGTGGTTAGCAGCAATGCTAATGTGGCTTGCGCTTTCAAGTTTGTTGTCGAGGTACGCAATTCCTTTTGAGAAACTTCTACAACAAAATTTGCATAACCCACAAAGTCACTGTACAACCTTGATGATTTAAAAGTTTTAGATATACATCTCGAATTGTTAGTACTGATGAATTTAGCAGTACAAATGGTCACCCTGTGCTCCCACAATATTGCAAATTAACTTGTTGAGAGTAAAACAGAGATGACTTGGTCCTTTTTTTTAGAATCGATGACTTGGTTGTGTAAACCATTACAGAAGCCAAACAATATGTCAGATACGAGTAAAGAGAAAAGATAGGGTACAAGGATACATCAAGACTTGTGAGATTAGATGATTGAGTCCATAGACACATAGTTACTGACTTACTGAAGTGGTACCTATTGGTCACTAAATGAACTATACAGTTTTAGGAGTTGTGTAACAGGCATTCTTGTGTTATGTTATATCACAAAGTTGGTTTTACATTGCAATTAAAATTTGTTATTTGCTAAGGGTGAGGTAATTCTTTAGTTAGCAATAACTAAATGCCAAAGTTGAAAAGTTATAAGCTTGTTTGTGATTAGGAATGAGAAGATGTTTTTAATGGCTACTTGTAGTGGTTCCATTTTTCATTGATATTGAAAAATAGTGTGATAGGAATAACGGAAACCTAGCCTGCTTTATTATTTCCTTTCGAAATTAAACCCCAACTCTTCTTCATCTTGAAAGGTTAGCCTGATAGAGAAATGGGAGTTTAGATCTTTTTAATTAAATTCAGAGATCAACATCATCCTATAGTTTTCTGAACTATTCGCTGTGCTCTATGTCACCATTATTATTTAAACTGAATATGTTTGAAACTATCAGGCAGTGGCTCTCTTCAAGTCCTACTTTGGTGGAGCATTTGATGAAGATGCCATAAGGAATAACTTTGTTTTAATATACGAACTTCTTGATGGTAAGCCAGCATCTTGAATTTTACTTTGCTCGCTGCTATGATGGATATTTCTGTGTCTTTATACAGTCTTTGATACTGTGCAGAGATTATGGATTTTGGTTATCCTCAAAATCTGTCACCTGAAATCTTGAAGTTGTATATAACTCAAGAAGGCGTCCGGTCACCATTTTCCTCCAAGGTCAGAAAAATGTGGATCTGAAATTTACTGGGCTAAAAGTCACCAAAAGCTGTATGTTAATTGTTTGTTCTGCTATGAAACCATTTGAATACTATTTCCCTTAAATTTCTGCACTGACAGGCCTCGGACAAGCCTGTTCCAAATGCGACCCTTCAAGTAACCGGTGCTGTTGGTTGGAGAAGAGAGGGTCTTATGTACAAGAAGAATGAGGTGCTTGAACTTTATTTATAAAACTTTTAGTATCTTATGTACTATTTTTTCTTTTTTGGAAAAAATGGCCCCATGTTATCTTGTTTTATCCTAATCCACCTCCTTTAGTTCATCAGTGGTGGAGTAATATTACTTCTTTTTCAGGTTTTCCTGGACATAGTTGAGAGTGTAAACCTTCTTATGTCTTCGAAAGGTACTTTACTGACCCATCCTTTGAACTGCCCAATTGTCTTCCCTGTATCATTAACCGATGCATATATATGTGCCATTCCTGCAGGGAGTGTTCTGCGATGTGATGTGACAGGAAAAATTCTTATGAAGTGCTTCCTTTCTGGAATGCCTGATCTGAAGCTGGGACTGAATGACAAGATTGGGCTTGAAAAGGAAGCCCAACTGAAATCCAGGCCTACAAAGAGGTTAGTTTCTTGGTTATTATTATAAAAATACTAAAGAAAGTTGTGAGCCGTTTTGCTGATTACTATTATTAATAGCTTGGACAATCTGTTATTTTGCTACATCTTTACTTATCATTTGTCTTCTCTTTCTCTACAGTGGGAAGACCATTGAACTTGATGATGTCACATTCCACCAGTGTGTCAACTTAACAAGATTTAACTCGGAAAAGACAGTCAGCTTCGTGCCACCAGATGGTGAATTTGAATTGATGAAGTAATCTTCTCAATTTCTTTTATGCTTTTAAGAGCATCTCCAGCAGTCTCCCAATAAATGCTTCCCAATAACTAGTTAATAGAGATATTCCAATACCACTTTCATCCTTTTTAGGAGAGTTGCTTTAACAGTCTCCCAATAATCTCATCCCAATTCAACTACCGTATTGGGAGAGTCACAACTCCTCCTTTATTTAGGGAGAGTTGGGGTGTGAACTATTGGGTTGTCTCAATAATTATTGGGAAAAGGGAAAGGTGAAGGGAGACTGCTGGAGCACTGTTTTCTTATCAACTCTCTCAATATGGTAGTTCTTTTGGGGAAGGGAGCCTGCTGGAGATGCTCTAATTCCTCTCCTGCTAGAAGCGGATTTCATTAACTGCACTTTGGCTGGCTTTTGATAGATAAATTTTGTTACAGGTACCGAATCACGGAGGGTGTCAACCTTCCATTCCGTGTTCTCCCGACAATCAAGGAATTGGGCCGAACGCGGATGGAGATTAATGTGAAAGTAAGTGAGGCATATTTAGATTGGTGGTGGGGTCATGACCAATTTTACTGACATGAACCTTAATGACATAGGTCAAGAGTGTTTTCGGTGCCAAGATGTTTGCACTAGGCGTTGTTGTCAAAGTACCTGTTCCAAAGCAGACAGCGAAGACTAGTTTCCAGACAACGTCAGGCAAAGCAAAATACAATGCTTCAATTGATTCACTGGTGTGGAAGTATGTGCCGGTTACCTTTGTCTAGCATAGATCTGGAGTTAGCTTTTTTCAGATTTGTTTTTCCTACTCAACCATACTGCAAGTGATAAGTGTATTTGAACTGATAACACTTTTCTAAAACTACAGGATCAGGAAATTCCCTGGACAGACTGAGGCAACTATGAGTGCAGAAGTTGAGTTGATATCTACAATGGGTGAGAAGAAATCATGGAACAGGCCACCAATTAATATGGAATTCCAGGTAACACCCTAACCTCCTTTTGAAGAACACACTATTTCCCTGTTGATATGTACTTTGTTTTATCTATCATTCTACAATTTGGAACTGAAAATGAAAAATTGCAGAGGGCTCAAATATGTATTGTTTGTTTATGAACTGAGTTTTTGGTATTGAACTTGTCTATTAGAGGCATTGCCTGCCCATGCTAGGTCACTCTGATAGATTATGCTAACCCAACTGATTATATAGCTATGTTGTTTGGCTGTTTTTTCAACACTGTCCTCCATGCTCTATCTGATGTCTGGTTCCTATAGGTTCCAATGTTCACTGCATCTGGTCTACGTGTTCGGTTCCTTAAGGTATGTGCAACAAGTGTTGATATGAAACCTTGCAGCATCTGAGATGAAAATCCTCACGTGATACATTTTCCAGGTCTGGGAGAAGAGTGGTTACAACACTGTTGAGTGGGTTCGCTACATCACGAGGGCAGGATCATACGAGATAAGGTGTTAGCGACAGATTAAATCTTTCAAGCTCCTTTGAACAGTTATTCCGTGGATCCACAGAGGTCTCTCTGTACGGCGTCATGCATGATTATAAAGCATGGTTATTGTGACACAACTATCTGAAAACCTTGTACTTCAGCAGAGGGGAAAGGGCAGGGCTGACCAGACAATTTTCCTTTATGTTCTTCTATTCATTGTAGTCTGGAATATACATTCGTCCCCCTTGTGCCCTGTTTGTTTGGTAGGAAGTATTTTTGTTTGTATATTTCGCTGTAGCATTCCTTGTTGATCTATACACACCAGTTGTCAGTTTGTATTGTTTTTCACCTTAAATGGAGGAGTGCATTCACCTAGCATAACAGTGTACAAACATTTGAAGCATAAGATTTGGTATAATTGTTAGTAGTGTTTTGATGTGAAGATGCTACAGGCCACATTGTGCCCCTATTCCTTACTCCTTACCTATCTAAATATCTTCAGAATTTTTTGTGAATGATGATGATTGCTGTACTGGTCGTGAGTTTCTAAAAAAAAATGTAAGCATGAAAATGTGCTGCAATCAAAACGCTGCCAATACATTAAATTAAACAAGTCCTAAAGATCAAGTGAAAATAATCTCATTTTTAGCTTTCTGAAATAGGTTGTACAACTTCCAACCTATAAAAGTAACAAATCATCGGTCCCAAGACGCCACCACATGTTGGGACGTCCCCATGACCATAAACCAGGACCACGAGAATTCATGACACCCCTCCAAGAAATCTTCACCTGCAGCTCATATGGTTCTCGCTGGACAAGGCATTCATCAATATCATGTCCTAGAACGGGCTGAGCACATTTATCATGTTCATGCTCGCAGTGCTCAGAAACACAGGCACGGAGTACCAGTTCTTCATCCACTGGTACAGCTACTAAACCACGAACAGTTCCATCACCTCCATAGCCAGCCACTTCCTTGTCGTACAGAACGATCTTGTTTTCTCCATTTCCAGTAGTCCAAGCAGTTACTTTGGTTATGAAATCAGATGGCCCCTTCAAGATACTGACTGTGAAAGATGCTTCCACGGCAGATGGAACAGGGGTATACACCAATTCCACGGTACTCAAACAGCTAGGCAGAAACTGAGTAGTGGGTTGCTTCAAATGGCGGATGCCACTGTGTTCTAGACAACCTTTGCTGAAATCTTCGTCGACATCCCCATCGCCCTTGATCTTCAAATGGAACTCAAAATACATATTATCACTTACAGCAAGTGCTCTGTACGGACCCATCAAAGTCAGTGCATCATCCTGCACACAGGGGTTTAAGGAAAACAATGTAAAATGTATGGCATAAAAAAAATCAAGCTCGATAAAACAATATCAAGAGAAACTTGGGTAGATACTACACAAATAATCAAGTTACTAAAATAGCACTAGAAGATACAACTTCATAAATTAGCCCTCTTCTTCGCCTTCGCTTGATCGTTCAGCCGCTAATCTCTGTTATATGGTGCTTCTCGACGACGGAGTAGATAATGAAGACCTCTCGTTCAGCAGCTAACCTTTCCCCTGAGAGGCTAGAGGCCTTGTAATATACTCCCCCCGTCCTTAAATATATAACGTTTAGAACAAAGAAATTAGTTCATTTTAAACTAATTTTCTTGTCCTAAACGTCATATATATTTAAGAACAGAGAGAGTAAGCTATAAGCCTGCAGAATCGGCCGCAATCAGTTCAGATTGGCTACGATCCACGCACGACACGAACTATCGCTGGTTCGTTTCTTTTTCTCTCCGTCCCCTCCATGCCCATGCGCGTCTACGGACTACGGGAATCCAATTCCTAGAGGTCCTTTAGCCTCTAATTTTAAGTCACAACTACGTAGATCATACTTTTTTTTGACAATAAACAACTTTATATATTAAGCAGCCATTTTACAAAGTAGACCTTCAAAGAAGGTTGTATTACAAGTTGGTCCACCGACCAGATTGCAACAGAGAAAGCGGCGATGACGGAGACGAACTCTTCGGCGGAAAGCTGATGTTTCGCCGGAGGCGAGGACAACCGGATGGGAGGACCGCGTCGTGCGTCGGTTGAAGTAGGGTCGACGAAGCCGTTGTTGGAGTCCACACCGTGCGACCCAAGAATATGTTGGAAACTCGTCACCGACGGTACAAGGTGAGGCTTGGTGTCGAAGCCCGGGGGAGGCAAGTTCGTCGAGTCAGCACCAGGAGACGTTGCGCCGTGGTGAACTTGAAGTTCTTGCTTCAAGGCTGCTTGAAGGCGGTGGAGGCGGGGAAGGCGGTGGAGATGAGGGCGTCGACGAACTCAGTCGAGGAGGAGCCGCAACCTAGGACCATCACCGGATCCAGATCCACCCAAAGGGGAACCGGATCCGGGCAAGACGGGCCAGGAACAGTTGCGAAATCGACCGAATCGACGACGATGGCGGAGCGGCTCAAGCACCGGAGGGGGAAGGAAGGCGGGGACAGAGATGCTTGAGGGGACGGGATAAGTTATTTAACCATACCTTGGATTCGAAGACTGCGGCGATGCTGACGAGGTAGACGATAGCGCCGGCGACAGCAACGTCCAAGGAGGACGAGCACCGAAGAGCACAAGCATGAAAGCAAACTACAACTACTAGAGCTACAAGCTACATGCTACTACTAGAGAAGTTAAGGCGGGCCCCTCTCCTTCCCGCTGCGGAGAGCTCGCCGGAGCAAGCTCACCGGAGACGGGAGGGAGGGGGCCGGCGGGATCTGGGGAGGAGCTGGGCAGTTCCTTCTAGGGGAAGGAAAGGAAGCTGTGGGGTTCTAAGACCGTCTCCAGCAGTCACCCCAAACCCATCCGCATCTGCAAAATGCAGCACCAGCGGGCACTGTAGCGCCTCCAGCAGCAGCCGCAACCGCTGCTGCAAAATGCAGTTCGCTCCCCCCGCAAGCGCATTCCTGGGGTTTCTCTCTCATTCGCTCATCCCAACCGCTCCTCCGCTCCCGCACGCCTCCACTCCCGCAGGCTGCCGTTGCCTCCACTACAGCAGGCCGCCGTCGCCTCCACTCACCAGCTCCACCCCCGCCGGCCAACGAAGTCGCGGTCACCGCCCCCCGCCGGCCGTCTCCTCTACTCCGACACCGCCCCCTTCTCCACCCGCGGCCGCCAGCGTAGATCTGGGGGCACGCGTGCTCGCCGGCCGTCTCTCTGCGGAGGCACGCGCGCGGCGTCGGGCGGAGCAGGGGCGCGTGGGCGGGCAGAGCAGGGGCGCGGCGGACCCGGACGACGCAAGGGGCGAGGGCGGGGTCGAGGCGTGGCCGGCCGGCGACGCCTTCTCCCATCCTCGCCGAGGCAGAGCAGGGCCGGCGCGGAGGAGCTCCGTGGCGCGGAGGCGGAGCACGAGCTCCATCCCCGCGGCCGGCGACGCCGCGGGTCCCGGCCAGCAATGACGGCACCGCACACGACGGTGGATCGACAGGCTGTCCTCCTCGTACGGCTTCCGGCGGCGCCGGACGAGCTCCCCTGCATCGGCTCGCTCCTCCTCTCCACCTCGGTGACCCGCCACCTCCTTCCCCGGCGACCTCGGCGCCTCCGTCTCCCCTCACCAGGCGCAGATCCGGCGGCAGCACGGCGAGCAGCAGCGCCTGGAGCACGGTGCGGCCTGGAGGAGGCCGGCGGCGTCTCCCTCCGCCCCGTGCTCCTTCTTCCCCGTCCTCCCTCCGTCCTGTGCGCCTTCTTCCACGTGCAGCAGCGACGCGGGAGTCAACTACCGTAGTTGATGCGCGACGGGGTTGCGCTTGCTGCTGGAGGGCTGGATTTCTTGCGCCACATATTCCTTCTCTGTCTTTTGCTCAAAGGGGATGTTTGCAGATGCGCATACACATGCTTGCTGGAGTCGGTCTGAGTAGACCATACTTTAAGCTATTGAGAAATCAATGTATGAACAGTAGTGAAATCTGCAACTATTTATGCACTGATTTCTCTTTTTCGTTTCTTCTTTCACAGATTTTTATTCATCCCCAAGTTTTGCAATGTGATAGAAGATGATCAGAAGTATCCATTTATATTTTTAGATGATTTTTTATGCACATGTGGAGGTGCATCAACGGGTTGGTAGCACGGCAGCACCTCAACCCACGGTAGTGCCATCCTTTCTCCCACGTTATTCAGATATTGCAAGGGAACTAGACTAGTACTCCCAGTCTCCCACTAAGATGTGCATGAATCAGATTCTCACTAGAGCGAATGATAATGAAAGGTTGATGTAACAGAGCAGAGCCAGTGGGATTGATTCCTTGCGGTGATAGGTCTCTTTCAGTGTGAATGCGCCAAATATTGCATGTTTATGCATTTTGATCCTCGACCACGTCACGCGGCCACGCCCCGCCACAAGCTGTGGCGCTCGTGACCAGGGTTTCGCCACAAGCTGTGGGGCTCGTGACCAGGGTTTTTTTTTACCGGTGTTTGGTAAAACCGGTTACCACTCTGACCACTCGGTAACTGGTCTTACCGCTGGTCGGTTGTTTTGTCGGTTTTTTCGATAACCGGTCGGTAATCACTACCGGTCCGCCAGTAAGATCGGTTGCCACCAAAACCGGATCGGTTACCACCGGTAAAAAAACTCTGCTGGTGACAACTTTCTTGACCGTGAGCCAAGCACGCTTTTGTATAATTGGCGAAAAGAAGAAATAGGCAAACTGATGAATGAACATGAGGCAGATATTGAGGGGAATTCTTTCGTGGATCAGTGGATGCAAATCGCATGCTCCTTTCCACCAGAGGCAACTACAATCCACAAGTGGTGGACTCATGCCAGACGACTACAGCCATAAGGGAAGCGAAGAGGAACCGACACTCTCATCATGCTCATCCTATGGAACGTGTGGAAGGAGCGAAATGGCCGCCTCTTCGATGAAAAGGCATCCTCCTCACAAGAGCTTATTGGTCGAATCAAGAACGAGACTTCGCTATGGGTTCAAGCTGGAGCACGTCGCCTAGGTCATCTTATACATGACCAACTTAAAGGCAGAAAAAAAACTCTCCTAGCTCTTCTGCATAATCTTGATAAAAAGGCAGAAAACGATATGCTCACTGATCATGAGATCAACTTAAAGCACTATCTTAAAGAGCGGCTCGTCTCCCTCTTGAGGGAGGAGGAGCTTAAGTGGTATGAGAGGGCTAAAGTCAAAACGCTCTTCGAAGGTGATGCTAATACAAGGTTTTTTCACCTTGTGGCCAATGGCAAACACCGGAAACAACATATTTATAGACTTGAAGATGACCAAGGCGTTGTTGTTAGCGTTGACCACCTCAAAGGACACATTACGAATTATTACAAAAATCTGTTTGGGACCCCAGAACAGACTGAAATCGCTTTAATGGAGGATCAGATTAGTGATATCCCACAAATATCTCCTGAGGAAAATGAGAGCCTCATTGCCGACTTCACTGAATACGAGGTGAGAGAGGCAGTCTTCCAAATGGAGCATAATAAGGCTCCTGGTCCAGATGGTTTCCCGGCTGAATTCTATCAGGTCTTTTGGGGGGTGATCAAAGAGGACCTTTTGGCTCTATTTCATGAGTTCCATAAGGAGACTCTAGATCTCTTTAGCCTCAATTTTGGAATCATTACTTTAATTCCAAAAATTGAGAATGCCACTAAGATTCAGCAATATAGACCCATTTGTGTCCTCAACGTTAGTTTCAAGATTTTTACAAAAGTTGGAACTAACAGACTGAATAAAGTGTCAAAAACTGTGGTGAGCCAAACTCAAATTGCCTTCATGCCTGGTAGGAATATTATGGAAGGTGTTGTTATTCTACACGAGACCATCCATGAACTTCATACCAAAAAATCTAATGGAGTTATTTTTAAGATTGACTTTGAAAAGGCCTATGATAAGGTTAAATGGTCATTCCTCCAGCAGACTTTACGCATGAAAGACTTCTCACCTAAGTGGTGCAGGTGGATTCAAAACATGGTAACGGGAGGGAGTGTGGGAATCAAGGTTAATGATGATATTGGCCCATACTTCCAAACGAAAAGGGGGCTAAGACAAGGTGATCCTATGTCACCTATCTTGTTTAATATTGTCGCGGACATGCTAGCTCTACTTATTAATCGAGCGAAGGTGGCTGGACAAGTAAGAGGTGTGATACCCCATCTAGTCGATGATGATCTATCGATCTTGCAATATGCAGACGACACCATTATCTTCCTAGACCATGACCCTGAGCAAGCAAAAAATCTTAAGCTCCTTTTGTGTGCTTTTGAGCAGCTTTCGGGGCTGAAGATTAATTTCCACAAGAGTGAAATTTTCTGCTATGGTGCAGCTAAAGAGATGGAGTCTTTCTATACTTCTCTCTTTGGATGTAATTTGGGGGCTTACCCTTTCAGGTATTTAGGCATCCCGATGCACCATAGACAACTCCTCAATTCTGAATGGAGTAAAATTGAAGAGCGCTTTCAGCAAAAACTCTCATGTTGGAAAGCAAAATACCTATCCTATGGGGGGAGATTGGTTCTACTTAACTCGGTGTTAAGTAGCATTCCTATGTTTATGATGTCCTTCTTTGAGATCCCTAAGGGAGTTCTTAAAAAACTTGATTATTTCAGATCAAGATTTTTCTGGCAAGGCTCTGATAAGAAATTCAAATACAGGCTTGCCAGGTGGGACATCTTGTGCCGGCCCAAGGATCAGGGTGGCCTCGGGATCTTGGATTTACAGCTTCAAAACAAATGCCTTTTGGCTAAATGGTTAGTTAACCTTTTGAACACTGAAGGGACCTGACAATCTTTGCTAAGTAATAAATATTTGAGAACCAAGACCCTGACGCAAGTCTCAGCCAAACCAAATGACTCTCACTTCTGGAGAGGCCTCATGCATATTAAAGATGAGGTTCTTTCTAAAGGCTCTTTCATTATTAATGATGGAACCAGCACAAGATTTTGGGAGGATACCTGGTTAGGCATTAAGCCGCTCAAGAATACTTACCCTTCCTTATACCATATTGCGTGGGATAGGAAGGTAACGATTTCTAAGGTCATGTCCTCTGTACCCCTAAATATATCCTTCAGGCGGTCTCTGGTGGACAATAACCTAAGACAATGGCTTCACCTTGTAGCTCGGGTCTCTAATGTTGTTCTGGTGGATGGTAAAGATTATTTTAAATGGTCGCTGACTAAAAACGGCTTTTTCACTGTCCGGTCGATGTATCTTGATGCCTTAGATACTCATCCACCGTTTCAGCATAGGAAGATCTGGAAATGAAAATTACCTCTTAAAATCAAAATTTTTCTTTGGTTTCTTCAGAAGGGCGTCGTTTTGACTAAAGACAACCTTGCGAAGAAAAATTGAAAAGGGAGTCAGAAGTGTGTCTGCTGTAACTTGAATGAGACTGTACAACACCTCTTTATAGATTGCCCCTTAGCAAAGATGATTTGGAGGTTTATTTTCTATGCGACTAATTTGAGCCAACCTAGATCTATTAACCATATGTTTGGTAATTGGCTTAATAATCAACATAAAGATTTTAAGCAACTGATTTGGGTCGGTGTCGCGGCCGTCTGCTGGGCTATTTGGAAATGCAGGAATGATTTAGTTTTCAAAAAGACGAAGTTTAATTCGATTCTGCAGGTTATTTTCAGGGGAGCTTACTGGTTACGCTTCTGGGCCCAGTTGCAGCGTAAGGAGCAGGCCAAGGACATCCTCATCGCTATGAGCAGGAGATTGGAAGTCATTGCTCTACAGTTTGCCAATGAAGGATGGAATAATTTTTATCGTTTACCTTAGGTGGGGGCATGTTGCCCGTAGCTGCCTGTCTGCTCTTTTTGTCTTTTGTTTGAACTCTGTAATAATTGGCTGTGTACATCTTCGGATGTAGAGGCCGGATTTAATTATCCATTATCTAAAAAAAATACATGAGTAGTAGGGTTTGTAAAGCTCAAGAGGCAATGTGTTGTGTGAGTTCCAACTCCACAATGATGTAAACAATGTTCTTTTCTTCTTAATAGAATGATACGCAACTCTCCCGCGTGTTCGAAAAAAAATCTTGATTGCAATGGCATTGACAGAGTCCGCCAACCAACCATAAGAGCTAAGAGCATGGTTAATAGTTGCGACAAGTCCTTGGCTACAAACCAAGCCACATAAGTAATTGGGTCCATAATCCACTCTATTTAATCTCCCCTCCTTGTACTTTTCTACCGCTGATGTAGCCCTCCTTCTCTCTCTTCTCCTCCAGAGTGTCTGGAATGCTGTGTAGTGCTGATCGAGAAACTTGCGACAAGCTTCCTTCTCTCTCCTCTCCTCTCCTATTTCCTCCAGATCACTTTGAAATCAACCATAAGAGCTAAGAGCATGGTTAATAGTTGCGACAAGTTCTTGGCTACAAATCAAGCCACATAAGTAATTGGGTCCACAATCCACTCTATTTAATCTTCCCTCCTTGTACTTTTCTACCGCTGATGTAGCCCTCCTTCTCTCTCTTCTCCTCCAGAGTGTCTGGAATGTCGTGTAGTGCTAATCGAGAAACTTGCGACAAACTTCCTTCTCTCCTCTCATCTCCTTTTTCCTCCAGATCACTCTGAAATCTGACGTGTCAGGTAATATCTACAGTTATTGCACCTACTTTAAGGAGGGCAAAGGATTTTGTGAATCCGTTTGCAAGGCACAAGGGATTTTGTGAATCTGACGTGTTATTAGGTGATATCAATGGCTGACACAATGGCACAACGACAGGAATCAGAATAAGAACCATTTCTGCACAGGTGCATCCGTGTGTTTCAACCATTTTATGTAGTATTTTTCTCTCACAACAAATCAGAGTGTAACGACAATAAGGATAAATGAAACATGGTCACAAATGTACTCACACCCTTTCCATGTAAAAAAAAGCAATGTTGAATTCGCAAAAGCGAGTAAGGTCGAAAAGACTGAGCTTGCGGTTGTATTTGGTGAGCTCTTGGCGGCAAAGCATCCCAAGAATCTTCAACGGTGTTCGGCTGCACTATAGTATTACGATTTTTTTATAATATTTTTCTCTCATAAGAAATCAATAATATAAATCAATAGAAACGTGCCGAATATATCACCATCTTGTCCTCCCATGTCAGATTCGGCTCCAAAAGATCATGATCCTGCTCCTTCCAAGCTAAGGGGAAACCCCTATTACCTGGTTTTGTATGTGCCCCGTCAATTCTTTTTATAGGAAATGTTTGGTGTGTTACATAGTCTACATGATACATATGTGGTGTTGGGGCTGGGCAAAATACCAGATACCCATTACCCGTACCCGAATTACCCGAACCCGAGGTACCCGATCCCAAGTTCGGATAGTGATTGTGATTACCCGAAATTAGTTTGGGTAATTCGGGTAATACACTTCGGTACCCAAACTACCCGAACTACCTGAAATTTACCTTTGTCATTGTATTTATCACGTATTGTTAGTTGAACACTTAAAATTATCACTTTATTATAATATAATTCTCTTGGTTTGAACAAGTGACTATAATATATTATTCTTCTCAACTTGTTGTTGAAATTCTACACAAATTACTAGTGATTTCTTTTGTTAAAATTCTACTAAAATTTTATGTAGTTTGTTATTTTCTGTAAATTTGGGTAGATTGGATAATACCCGAACCCGAACCTAAATTATTAGGTACCCGAAATTTCAGGTAGTGTTTTTCGAAACTAATAAAAAAACAATTTTCATTACTCGAATTACTCGATCCGAAATAATCAGGTAATCCGAACGCTCGGGCCGTGTTGGCGAAAAGTCGCGACTTGGGTGGGAACGCCGGAGTTCGCAAGTGTCACACGCATCATGGCAGACGGGCACATTCCGCACATATCTCTCTGTTTTTTTTTTTGGAACGGGCACATATCTCTTCGATTCCTTGCACACAGCCCAACGCAAAAAAAAAAAAATTTCTTCCAGCTCCACTAGCCCACACCGCCGCCGGCGCCGCCGTCGGAGCACCCGCGTCCCCGTCCGTCTGAGATGGCATCGCCGGCGCTCAAGGAAGCAGTGGGCGGCCTCGACCGCGATGGATTCGTCTCCCTCCTCTCCAAGCTCATCGGCGAGTCCGCGCGCCTGCAGAACGACCCGCCGACCCACAGGCCTCAGGAGGACCTCGTGTCGCAGCACGTCGTCGACGTGCTCCGCCCGGTGTCCACCGAGACCGGGGGCGGCCCGCTCGTCGTGCGGAAGGTCAGCTATGCCGAGGGCAGGAGCAACGTCATCGTCGAGTACCCAGGCACCGTCCCCGGCCGCGTCGTCTCCTTCGTCGGCATGCATATGGACGTCGTCCCGGCTAACCCCAGCGAGTGGGTAAGTTGCGTGAACCCCTTCTGCCTCTGGCTATATGGATTCTTCTGATTTTGCAACTCTTGTCGATTAGTCGGTACAGTAGTTTCCAGTGTGTCTTACCTCTGACTCTGAGCAGATGCGTGTTTGCTTGATCTGAAGTTCCTCAGTTGTAAATGACTATATGTCACAGTCTTGAGTAATGAATCGATGGCCTGCTTCAAAAAAAAAAAGTATTGAATCGTTGGAAATATGGCCGGTGCTAAACTCTGGATACTGATAGATCATAGATGTCATTAGGTCTGCTGATATAGAAATTGCACAGGGCATTGCAATTTACTAGGTGAACTGCCGGGATTCTGCTAGGAAAGTGTTTGTTCAGTTAGTTTCTTTATACCGGTGTGCTTTCCTTTTGTAAAATGAATAGTGAAGTGTTTTAATTGATGAACTTTTGTCATCCTAATTCCTGCAGGACTTCAATCCTTTCTCACTAACCTTTGATAGCGAGGACAAGGACAAGCTTCGGGGACGTGGGACAACTGACTGTCTCGGCCATGTTGCGCTAGTAGCTCAGCTAATGCGGCGGCTTGGTGAGGTCAAGCCACCCTTGAAGCATTCTGTCATTGCCGTGTTCATTGCCAATGAGGAAAACTCATCTGTCACTGGCATTGGTGTTGATGGCCTTGTGAAGGATGGGTTGCTTGACAAGCTCAAGACCGGACCCTTGTAAGTAGTGCCCCATCAAAAACTAACGTGTTGTTTCTGGGGATCATGTGCTGATTATTTGGTGAATAAAGGTTCTGGATAGATACAGCTGATAAGCAGCCATGCATTGGCACCGGTGGAATGATTCCATGGCATCTCAAGGCAACAGGGAAGCTGTTCCACAGTGGCCTTGCACATAAGGTATTTGATTCAAACTTGTCAGATTGCTTCAGTTCGGTCATGTGTTTTATGGCCCTTGCCCCTTGCAGAATACTAAGAGCAACTCCAACAGTTTACTGTCTTAACTTGGCATCCATCTAATTTGGCAAAACATGAAAAAATAGCTTCCAACAGTTTGGCAAAACAACTTGGCATCAATAGCAACTTGGTATCCCTCCCCTCGTCGCGTGTATATATGCGCACGAGTATCCGCGGCGCATATGTTCCGCAGAAGAGGTGGAAGGACCTAAAAATAATTTTGTTTCTATCTCGGGATTCCTGATGTAAGTTTTCAAGAGGTGGAAGGACATAACATGATTTTGTTTCTATTGGAGATGAGCTTTTTTTTTAAAACTTGGTATATCTTTTTAGAAGTTGGCAAAACACAAGATTTGACAAGTAAAATTTGGCAAACTCTTGGAGATGCTCTAAGCTGGACCATTGGGGTTGCTTAGCTAATTTGAAAATGTATACTTTTGACCATTGTACAATTTTGGAGCTATTTGCAATATAGTTTTACCTGTTGTAACTATCATATCTATATCTGATTGACCTACACCGTTCTAAACTTCTAATCTAGAATCACTTAAATGAACATTCTATTTCTTGACTGAAAGCAATAGGATTGTGTGGGATTAGTGCATTGATTAATTGAGACATGGGTTACATATATTGATATATATAGGGGTGAGGAGATCTTGAGGCTTATGGAAACAGAACCAAACAAGATCTCATCATATCTCAACTAACCATGCTAGGCCTGGCCGGGCATAAAGCCCACGGGCGCAGGACCCATACACACAAGTCAGGATATGTACTGTCTAACATTGACCTTGAATTAGATCTAGGTACCTTTAGTATCACTGATTATTATTAATTGTATAGATAAAATTAGGCTGCAGCTTTGTAGAAATTGTAGCTATATATCTGCATGTGCATGTTCATCCTTACCTTACATAAGAACTTCTTTGTTAGAATTTTCAGCATATTTTGTTTACTCGGCAGCTGTAAAATATCTGTCATCAGCTTTGTTTTTAAGTTATTACATTTTTTGGAGACAGCAACATTGTTTCTTTTGATGTATGTTAACCTTGTGTTTATTTATTGCTTTCGCTCCAGGCCATAAATTCAATGGAGTTGAACATGGAAGCACTAAAAGAAATCCAAAAACGATTTTATGCTGACTTCCCTCCACATGAGAAAGAGAAAGTCTATAAGTTTGCTACTCCATCTACAATGAAGCCAACTAAATGGAGCTGTAAGGCCAACTTGCACCTTTTTAGCAATTTATTCATGTTTGTTAGTACATATGAGTAATAATTGTGTACTGCTTGATGCTTTGCAGATCCTGGTGGAGGCCTCAATCAAATTCCTGGAGAATGTACTATTTCAGGAGATATAAGGTAAACTTCTTGGACCATTTTCAACTTCAGATCCTTTAGTATGCAGTCAAAATCAGATGAACAAGTTCAGGTTTTGCTTGTGTAGCCTTTATATGCTAGCGTGGGACCTGTGGGGCACGATCCCCTACAGAGCCCTAACGAAATTCCTTCTGGTTTTAAGATTGTGGTTGCCTTTGCCTACTAGTGAACAGTTGAAAATCCTATGTGACGAAAAAGAACAGCGTGCCACTAAAAAATCTCCATATGAAAATGTCTGTTGGGCAGAATTTTTTTTGGAAATTATTGTTTCTTCCTCGTTCAAGAAAGTTTTTCCCCCTTCTGTCTCTTTCAATATATTGTTCATGAAACATCTAATTTGGAATCTTTCCTGACCTTGCATATATTTTGTCTGTGTATTACAGGTTGACTCCTTTTTATAGGTACACACATTTCTATTGCTCTGCTCCTACTTATTATTCTTGTGCTGCAAATCATCTGTTGAATTGACAGTTGCCATTTTCATGCAGCACTTCTCATGTCGTGGAGAAGTTGAAGGGATATGTGGAGGACATAAATGAGAATATTGAGATGCTTGATACTCGTGGTCCTGTATCCAAATATGTTCTTCCTGATGAAAATCTGCGGGGAAGGTGAACTTTTGACATTTTTAGTCTGTTATACTACCTCCGATTTGTTTTAGTATTGAGCATCCTTCAACCCTCAAGGTGGGAGGGACAGTTAATGTTACTTGTGCTTTGTTTTCGTAGGCTTGAAATCACTTTTGATGGAGATGTGATGAATGGGGTGGCCTGCAACCTGGAGTCTCGAGGCTTTAAAGCATTGTGCAAAGCAACCGAGGACATAGTTGGCCACGTGGAGCCATATTCCATCACCGGGAGTCTACCTCTGATTAGGGAATTACAGGTCTGACAAAGAGCTTAGCAGACTTACTTTCTGAGCTGTATCTCCGTGAACTAAAGTTGTTTTGAAACTTTTACAGGATGAAGGATTTGATGTTCAAACAGCTGGATACGGTGAGTACTTGAGCAAAAATATTGTCTTGGGCCTTTTTTGGTCATGTCGCCAATGAACCAATCAATCTCTTGTGTTCACATAATTGATACATATATTAAACTGTGATTACTACTCCAGTGAATATTTCCTTTAGTGTCACCTGCAGTCCTGCACCAAATGTAAATGTACATGTCATATTGCTACTATTTTCCCGCAGGCTTACTGAAGACATACCACGCGAAGAACGAGTACTGCTTGTTTTCAGACATGGCCCAGGGCTTCCAGGTGTTTGTGAGCATCATTTCACAGCTGGAAGAAGCGGCCTGAGCCGTCTTGCGGGCATAGAAGAGTGCCTTCAATTGAAATTACTCGTGTTGCTCCGTGATCTTTTAAGAACTCTTTTCAATAGTTTATGACACGGACATCTAATAATAAGATTGAGATTGTTTGGCGCTCAAACTCTTGTCTGTTTCGCGTGGAGACCCGTCCCGTTTTTACCGAAGGGTTTCTGTGGGCCTAACACCCAGTTAGGCTGTAACTCTACGGCGCCTGAAGTGACTTTCTAAACAAAAATATCGAGCCAAGGACCAGTGTTACATTGAAGAAGACGTGGTAAAATAGTCATTTTGATCCCTCACTTTTGCATCATAAGTCTGTCCCGCAACTTTGAGTTGGCAAGTTTAGTCTCTCAACCTTTTGTTTCGGGTCAAACTCATCCTTCCGCTAATGTGATGCTTTTTATTGGTATTAAACTAGTATGAAAGCTCATTTTACCCTATATTCTTTTGATAAATTATGTCGCGGCAGGGCAAAAATTTTCGGAATCAACTGAATCATTTGTTGTGAATTGACTTGTAGTTCAATGATAGAACGGTTTAATGAGACGCTACTCACTAGGGTTCAAATCCTGATGCTCGCATCTTTTCTTAGGATTTTCTTAGTATTTACTGGTGTTATGCGTTAAATGGTAAGCGGCATTCCCGTCGACAACGAGGCGTCAATGGTGACTTCGGGAATCTGCAGATCTGTCGGGTACTTAGTCCCGTGGAAGCGCTCATAAGAGTAGGGTTTGCATACATGTGTTCAGAGGTGAGTGTACGTGCGTGTTGTGAACGTCTGCGTTGTACTGTGTAATTTTTTTAAAAAAAATCTGAATCACTTGTCCCGTGAGAATAGAGACCGGAAACTAGAAATGACATGCCCGATAAGTTCATGCTAGATAGTAGTCTGCTATGTCTTTTAGTAAACTAGTAATTGTGCTCGTGCGTTGCAACGGGAGAAAATAATGCTCGACTCACCATTGTCCGTCTCGACCGCGCTGTCACCCAGCTGTCCATGCAGCTCCCCGACCTCGCCACCATCTCCGTTGTGTCCACGCCACCCTAACTTTGCACATCGTCATCCACACCTCCCAAACGTCATTGTCGTCAACCCAACCTCACCTTCCTTGACCGCGTCGTCACTCCTACAGGGCACGCGCTACCCCGACCTTGTCCGCTGTCGTTCGTGCCTGCCCAGCCTCACCATCAGGGGCGGACCTAGGTAGAAATTTTGAAAAATAATGTATTTGCTCAATTTTTCACCATATTTGTACCCCCATAACTCAATTCTATGCACCCACAAGGTAATTTCACCCCCTCCAATTTGCTCTAGCTTCACCATGCTCACCATCACAATTGCGCCCGTGCCTCCCAGACCTCTCCTGCCGTTTTTCGATGTCACCTGCTGCTCCGTACCTCCCCGACTTTGTCGTCGTTCCCATCGTGGTCGCGTCACCCTAACCTCACTCGCCATTGTCTGTGCCTCCCGAACCTCATTGTCGTATGACCGACCTCAACTTTCTCATCCACGCCATCATTCCCATCAGGCACGTGGCACACCCCTTCCTCAGCTGTTGTTGCCCGCATATCTGATCCTAGCCTCGCCATCGTCCGCTCCAACCATGTTATCATCCCTTCCTTTCCGCCCTCACCATCACGCGATCCCTGCACCTCTGTGATAGTCTCAGGAGACTATCACGTGCAAATCCCTGTCTCAGAAAGTAAAGCAAAGTACCGTACAACAAGAATAAATACTTGAAGGTCCACATAGTATTATAATAATTAAGCATCTGAGTACATCATTTCGGCACATGCCGGGTACAAGTCCAACAGGACTGAATCAAGCAGAGTAAACATCTACGCAGCGGCTCTCATGTAGCGAAGTAGACTCCATATCCGCAGGCAACTCGAGTGTAGGTCAAGCCTCAATCCTCCCATCCATCGTGCTCGAAGTCGTAGTCCGGCTCTTGCTCCGAAAGTCCGTCATCTACTCGATAAGCGAGTAGGTCATGTCAGCTTCCCAACAAAGAGCATAAGCAAGAGAGAATAATTCTACTATGCATGAGTACTCCTATTTATGGTTGTAGAAGGTTAAGCAAGCAGCGGTAGCAACATCAAGGTAAGCAGAATAGCCGAGAGGTATCCATCTCCGAAGAGATCCACACCTCCGAGGACAATGCTTCCGGGGTCAACGCCCCAACAAGGAAAGAAACACCAAATACTGGATCTCAACCAAGATACAGCATCCCACACTCATCTGCGACGTAGGGTCACCAACTCCTATCCCCACGTCTCAACGGCACGAAGCCGGGCTCACAAACACACAGGGAAGAGAAGCAGCACAAGAAGAGACTAGCCAGGTGAGAGATCGTAAGGGCTGTCCATACCAGTGGACACGGACTATAGCTATAGGTTTAACACTCTGCAGAGGTTGTACAACTGGACCCGCCGGATAGGGCAGAATCGGATGCCTCCGATCCACATCCCTACCTAACGACCGGAGACCTAGCAGTGGATGGCACTCTCCTGCCTCTCCGAGCCTGACTCGTCCTGACTGGGGCGCGAAACTTGCCAGCAGGGCCTCAAGCTGTGAAACCATCCCCGGAGGAGCCGGGGCGACGTCTACTCGGGGGGTATAACCCGTCCCCCTCACACGACCACACCGGTCCGCCTACAGGCTGGATGCCATCCACCTACTAGTTCTCGGACCGAACCCCGCCCATAACAAGGCGAACGGTTTGTACGAAAATAGCCCAAAGATCAAGGTCACACAGACGATCGGTCCTTAATTGCAGGAGCAAGAACTCACCAACTCCAACCGTCCGACACGCCGCTAGGGTGAGAGGCCAGGTCGCATCTCCCCTAGACAGGCGTTCACAAGTAACCAAAGCGGCTCGCTCCCGCGGTAACACGTCAAGGATACACACTCACCCAAAACACACGCAAGAGTTCCGAGGTATCTCAACCTCGGTCCAAACCTGAGATCCATCCATAACTAAAGGTAAAATATATGGATGAAATAGTGCCGGGAACTAGCTAGAGGTCTGTAGCTAGTTCCAAAAGTAGGTATTCCAAGGATAAGATAAACAATTCCAAGGCACGGCTAATCAATTGTCTATGCTATTTTAAAACATGCATCAAAAGTAATTAAGCACTAGCAACTAAAGCATGCATGGGAACTATATGGTTGGGAGTGACATGACACCTGGCTGGCGTCCGAAGTCCTGGTCTGGGTAGTAGTCGGGGTCGTTGGCCTCCTCCTGGTCGTTGCTCGGGTCTGTGCAGCACGAGATACGAGACACTAAGATACCGACAAACAACTATGCAATAAATCCAAAGAAACCCAATTTTAGAAGATCCAAACAGAACCAAACTACCTACAAACAACACCGTCTCATTTTTAGAAAAATATAGAAACTGATTTCATATTTTTCGGAGTTGCAAATAATTAGTTATGAATTTTCGAAGATTATAGGTTTTATAAAATAATTTCCAAAATTCATTTATAAACAGAAAAGGATTTTTATTTTGAAAATAGGGATGACGTCATCATGACGTCACCGTGACGTCAGCGTCACAATTGGTGGGCCGTTAATGGGCCAAAAGGGTTAGTGGGCCGGATTCGGCCCATTGGACTCAGCCCGTTAGCCAAACGGACTAAGTCCATTCGAACTCCCTGAACAAGATTCCAGGGTTCGCTGAAAAAAAAGGAAAAAGGGGCCAGCGCTGGGCCGTAATGGGTTACGGCCCAGGCGTTGCTTCCTTTGCATACAACAGAAAAGTCCAGCGGTCCTCCCTGGACTTTGCTGGGTTGCCGTGACGCCCCACGCCACGCTCGCGTGCGTGGGCGCGCCCGGCGCGCAGCCGGCGGCGACAGCGTACGGCGATTGGTGGCCATAGCCGTTCCGGCGCTCGTGCAAGCGAGGTTCGAAGATCCCTAGGACCCGACGGTTACCTCGACACAGCCGCAGCTCTGGGATGGAGCGCGTGGGCGCGTGCGAGGCCCGACACGGCGGCGCTCTCGGCTTGCGGCGGCGACAGCGCGGCGCGCAGCGAGCAGCGGTGGGGAAGCCGATGGTTCTCAAGCAAACAAGCAAGGCGATGCGGCGCGTGCAAAGCGGCGTTTCAGCGCGGCCGGGTTCCCGGCGGGGATTCCTACGGTCGGCTCAGCGCGACGGCGGTGTGAAGAGATGCGGCGCGCAGCGCAGTGCGGTGGCGAAGCGTGGCGACGTGCGCGCAGCCAAACCGGGAAGCAAACGCGTGTGCCTACTGCAGCTTTGCGCATGGGTGCGCTCGGCTTGGCATGAATGTGAGCGCGCAGGGCTACTCCCTGCTCGCCACACGCCCGGTCGACGCGCGGACATCTGGTGCCCCAGTGCCGTGGCGTGCGATGCGGGGAAACAGAGATGGCGGCGGCGACCCTGCAAAGAGAACCACGGCACGAAGGCCGGACATGGACGCGTGATAGCACGGCGGAAAAAGGGTGGCGACGACCGGCGCGGCGTTGGGGTACGCCACGGCGGCGAACGCGCGATCGGTGCACGGCACGAAGGCCGGCGGCGCGGCGCAGGGGCGCGCTCCCATGGTGAAGAAGAAGAGGTGTGGTCTGGCTCACCGAGGGGCAGAGGTGTAGTCGTTGCAGTGACGGCCGCGTCGGGGAAGAGATCGACAGCGACGGCGAGGTGTGGCGGCGGCGCGTCGTGCTCCTCTGCTCCGAGCTCCGCCCGCTCGTGGACGGCCTTCCTCACGACCCGTCCGGCTCCGGCTTGCTGTGCTCCGTCTTCAGCAGGGCGGCGCGTCGGCGAAGCGCGCCCGTCTTCCTCCGCCTCCCACTTCTCCACTTCTCCCTCTCTTCTCTCCTCGGCGACAGAACAGGGGAACCAAAGGGGAGAAACCCCAACTGCTTGATGCTTTGCAGCAGGGGCCTCGCCAGGGGCTTTAGCTGGCCGAGCACGCCAGGGTGAAGGGCAAAAGCGTCACGGCTGGGTCCCCATTGGCTCATGGAGGCGCGGTGGTGACGTGGCTGTGCAGGATAGGCTGGCGAGCGCGCGGACGCGTCGCTGGGCAGGGGTAAGAAGGGAAAAGCCGGGGGCGCTCGGGCTCGGCCGCCTGGCTCGGCGTCCGTGCCAGCGGGTGCTGTCGGGCGCCTGTCCCCTCGGCCGGTGTGTGCGCGCGCGCGGGCGGCGGAGCGGTGCGGTGCGGGGCGCGCTGGCGTGCGGAATTTGCCAAGGGCAAATCCGTGGTTTTGCGGGTGTTGGAAAGCGTGTGGACCACCTCAGCGTGCGGGCCCTCTCTCGACGAGCGTGCCAGCGGGTCAAGGCGGTGCGGCGCAGGCACTGGGTCGCAAGGTGAGGCACGGCGCGGTGGTGCGGTCCGGCGTGGCGGTCTGAAGAAGAAGAACAGGGGAGAGGGGTCTGCGGTGAAGCAAGGCAGGGCAAAGGTGGGCCGGTTGATGGGCCTTAAGAAGGGCGACGATGGGGAACAGGCCGAGAGTTGGAGGGGATTAGGTAGACTCCAGAAGAAGTTAGCTGGCCCAGCTAGATAGAAGGGTTTTTGAATATAGTTTTGAATTTAGTTTAAACCATATATTTGAATTTGAATACTTTCAAATTCAAACACACTCAAATAAAAACCAAATAAAATCCATAAACTCCAAATCACATACTTTACCATATTTTGAAAATATATTTTTATATTTTCGGTTTTATTTATTTAGGAATTTAGGAAGAGAGGCTAGAGAGGGTTTAAATGTGGTGACACATCATCAATAAAAGAAAAGTTCAAATTTTCTCACATTTTCATAACTTAATTTTCTGGGTTGTTACATTCTCCCACACCACCGGGAATCTCTTCCTCGAGATTTAAGCTCCATCCTCTCCCTCGAACAAGTGAGGGAACTCTCTCCTGAGATCGGACTCTTTCTCCCAAGTTGCCTCTCGCTCCTGGTTTCCTTTGTTGCTCTGTCCAAGATCTTCTCGGGGTACTCCGCATACTCCAGGGTGTCCTGCAGGTCAAGTATCTCCACCGGGACTTGTTTTGCTTCCACTTCCTTTTCACTCTTCTTTAACTGCGACACGTGGAACACAGGGTGTACAGCGGACATCTCTGCTGGTAGTGCGAGCCTGTAAGCGAGCTTTCCAACTCTCTGAGTGATCCTATATGGTCCCACGTACCTCGGGGCAAGATTCCCCTTCACGGCAAACCTCTTGGTTCCTCTCATCGGTGACACCTTCAGGTAGACGAAGTCACCTACCTCAAACGACAAGTCTCTCCTGTGTCGGTCGGCGTAGCTCTTCTGTCTGCTCTGGGCAATCTTTAAGTTGTCTCGAACCTTCTCCACTTTCTCCTCGGCTTCCTGGATAGCATCGGCTCCAAAGACCATCCTCTCACCTACTTCTGACCACATCAAAGGTGTCCTGCATTTCCTCCCGTAGAGTGCCTCGAAGGGTGCCATCTTGAGACTTGCTTGGAAGCTGTTGTTGTAAGAGAACTATGCATAGGCCAAACTGCTCTCCCAATCCGTGCCGTAGGTCAAAGCGCAAGCTCTCAGCATATCCTCCAACACCTGGTTTACTCTCTCAGTCTGCCCGTCCGTCTGAGGGTGAAAAGCTGTGCTGTAGCTGAGTGTGGTTCCCATCCGGTCGTGAAAACTCTGCCAAAATCTTGCTATGAACTGGGGTCCTCTGTCCGACACTATTCTCCTCGGTGCTCCGTGTAGCCTGAGTATGTGACCCACGTACAAGTCTGCTAACTGGTCTGTCGTGTAGCGGATCTTCACTGGTACGAAGTGAGCAACCTTTGTCAGCCGATCCACTATGACCCAAACAGAGTCGTTGCCTTTCTGTGTCCTGGTTAGTCCCACCACAAAGTCCATGGAAATGTCATCCCACTTCCACTGAGGAATATCCAACGGTTTCAGCAGTCCTGCCGGTTTCTGATGCTCAATCTTCACTTTGCTGCAAGTGTCACAACAAGCCACGTAGTAGGCTATGTCCTTCTTCATATCCTTCCACCAGAACCTCTGTTTCAGGTCTTGGTACATCTTGGTGTTTCCTGGGTGAATGGAGTACCTTGAATCGTGGGCTTCTTTCAGTATCTGCTCTCGGAGTTCCTTGTTCTGTGGGACACAGATCCCGTCTTTCAACCACACGGTTCCCTGTTCATCGACCTGGTAATCTTCAGCTTTTCCTTCCAACATCAGCTCTCGAAGTGCTCCAATCTCCTTGCAATCTTTCTGAGCTTCCCGAATCCTGCCTTCCAAGTCGTAGGTCACTTGCAGTGTGTTGAGTTGTCCCTGCTCTACAATCTCAACCTGAAGCTGCTCTAGCTCGTCGTGAAGTGCTGGCTGCTCCTGCCTCACCATCAAGTTGTTGCAATAGGACTTTCTGCTTAGTGCATCCGCCACAACGTTTGCCTTGCCAGGGTGGTAGTGAATCTCCATGTCGTAGTCCTTGATCAGCTCTAGCCACCTCCTCTGCCTCATGTTCAACTCCGACTGAGTAAAGAAGTACTTCAGACTCTTGTGATCAGTGTACAACTCACACTTGTTGCTGATCAAGTAGTGCCTCCAAATCTTCAAAGCGTGAACGACTGCTGCTAGCTCCAAGTCGTGAGTGGGGTAGTTCTCCTCGTGCTTCTTAAGCTGCCTCGACGCGTAAGCAACAACTTTGCCCTCTTGCATCAGCACACAACCCAATCCTTGCTTCGAGGCGTCACAGTACACCACGAAATCCTTCTTGATGTCTGGCAGGGTAAGAATCAGAGCTGTCGTGAGCCTCTTCTTCAACTCCTGGAAACTCCTCTCACAGGCCTCCGACCACACGAACTTCTTGTCGTTCTTCAACAGCTCTGTCATTGGCTTCGCTATCTTGGAGAAGTTTTCTATGAACCTCCTGTAGTAACCTGTCAACCCGAGAAAGCTCCGAATATCTGTCACTGTGAGTGGCTGTTCCCACTTGGTAACTGCTTCCACTTTCGAAGGGTCAACCGCAACTCCCTCTGCTGACAACACGTGTCCCAAGAAAGCAACTTTCTCCATCCAGAACTCACACTTCCTGAACTTTGCGTACAACTTCTGCTGTCTCAGCCTTTCCATCACAATCCGAAGGTGTTCCTCGTGCTCCTCCGCTGTCACTGAGAAAATCAGAATGTCATCTATGAACACTACCACGAACTTGTCCAGCTCTTCCATGAAGACCTTGTTCATCATGTTCATGAAGTAGGTAGGTGCGTTGGTCAGTCCGAAGGAAACCACTACGAACTCGTACAAGCCGTACCGAGTCGTGAAAGCTGTCTTCGGGATATCCTGATCCCGAATCTTCATCTGGTAGTAGCCTGACCTCAAGTCAATCTTGGAAAAGAACTTTGCTTTCCGCAGCCTGTCTAGCAAGTCGTCAATCCTGGGCAAAGGGTACCGGTTCTTGATCGTCATCGAGTTGAGTGTCCGGTAGTCCACACACATCCTCTTGGTGCCATCCTTCTTATCCACAAACAGAACTGGCGAACCCCAAGGTGAGGCACTCGGTCGAATAAATCCTTGCTCTTGCAGTTTCTTGAGTTGCTTCTTCAGCTCATCTAGTTCATCCGCGGACATCCTGTACGGGCTCTTGGCCACTGGTCCAGCTCCTGGCATCAGCTCAATCACGAACTCAATATCCCTGTCTGGTGGTAACTCAGTCAACTCCTCTGGAAACACGTCAGGGTACTCCCTCACCACCGGGATTTCCTCCAAATCCTTCCCTTTAATGTTGCACAACATCGGCGTCGACCTCTGGCTCTGTGGCTTGATCAACACTCTGGCTCCGCTGGGGTGCTCCAACTGCACGTACACTGAGTTGCAGTTCACCAATCCTTTGTGCTGGGCTAACCACTCCATCCCAAGTATCACGTCGATCCCGGTCGACTCCAGAACTGTCAGGTCTGCCACGAACAGCTGTCTCTCGAACACCATGTTCACTCCTCTACACTCCAGCGTACTCCGCTTCTCACCTAGCGGGGAGCTGGTAACTATAGGCCGTGGTCTGGGCTTAGTTGGTAATGACCTTTCTTTTACAAACTTGGTAGAGATGTACGAAAACTGAGCACCGGTGTCAAACAGAACGGAAGTCATAACTGAATCGACTAAAAACTCACCGAGAGCCACGTCTGGCGCTGCAGCTGCCTCCTCTGCGGTCAGGTGGTTCAGTCTGCCTCGAGTCGGTGGGGGTGCGCTCTTCTGCTGGTTCTGCTGAGGCTGTCCTCCAGGAACTGGTGCCTTCGCCGGTGTCTGGTACTGGGTGTTCCTGCTCTGACCTCCCTGTTGAAACTTCTGCGGGCACACGTTGGACTTGTGGCCTAGCTGACGGCAGTGGTAGCAGGTGACCTGTGAGCTGTCGTAAGCGGGCGGCTGCTGCGGCCTGGGCTTCCACTGACCCAAACCTCCACTACCTCCGGGGTGACTTCTGCCCTGCTGAGTGAACTGGTCTGCGGCTGCTGAGGGTAAGGACGCTGTCTCTGCTGTGAGTACTGTGGCGGAGCGGACCTCTGTCGCTGGTGTGACCCTGGGTACCCTGCACGGTCTGCACGCTGCCTCTTCTCTCCACGGACCTCCACGTAGTCTCGACTTCTCCACAACCAAGGCCTTGCCCACCAGGGTGTGAAGGTTAGCACAGTCGTGAGCTGCCAAGTGGTGTGCCATCCCCCTGTGGAGTCCCTTGCGGAACCAGTACATCTTCTTTTTGGTGTTGGAGTCGTCTGGGGCGTACCGCATCAGCTCCTGGAACCGGTTCGTGTACTCCTGCACCGACATCTGTCCCATCCTCAAGTGCCTGAACTCGTCTGCCTTCCTGTCCATCACGGCCTCTGGAATGTGGAACGCTCTGAAAGCCTCCACAAACTCCTCCCACGTGATGCGGGTAGGGTCCGCGTGTGAGTCACAGTAGCTGTCCCACTAAGCTCCTGCCGTGCCGACCAGTTGGTGCGCGGCGACGTACACGCACTCCTCAGAAAGGTCGGTGAGCTCCAACTTCTTCTCGATCTCCCTCAACCAGTTGTCTGCCACGAGTGGGTCTGGAGAGTTGTCAAAGGTAGGTGGACGCAGCTTGGTGAAACCCTCCACTCTCTTCTGCAAGCTCTCTGGCTGGTTCCTGACGTGTCTCCGGTTGTTGTTGTTCTGAACCACAGCATCGGCGATCGTCTGCATCAGCTGGGTCTGAAGTGCCATCACTGCTGCTAGGTTGGGCGGTGGTGCCGGCTGCTCGGGCTCCTGCTCTGGCTCAGCCTCCCCCTCGAGTTCCTCCTCCTCTGGGTCAGGGTTAACTGGCACTCGGCCTCCTCCTCGGCCTCCTCGACCTCCTCGCCCGCCGCGGTGTCCACCACGGCGTCCGCCACGTGGGGCACGGCCTCCACGGCGGCCACGACCTCGACCTCCAGCGGGGAGAGGGACGTCCTCCTGCTCGGCGTCCTCCCTGGCTGCCTCCTCGAAACGGCGTAGGAACCGTCCCGACCTCCTTGCCACCGACATCTGTTTTAAGAGTTCGAGATCGTGAGAAACGAGTTGTCGGAAATTAACTTTAAGGTACTTAAGCATATAAGGAGTATCTAGCCTACAACAAACAATTTCACACAAGCATATAAGAAGCATAAACTCCGGAAAAAGATCGATAACTCCAATCACTCAAGCAAGATCACCATACAAAAGGTGTGTATCTCGAGGCCTACTCCACAACCTTCGAGATTACACAGAAGCATGAGAACTACATCGCGATACATAAGAGGTGGTCAACTAAACATGAACATCATGAAGAACTCTATCCTAGCTGACTACAGGATCATCCCCTCATGGTGCCTGCTCCTGAACTGTAGCTGGTGAGAGCGGTGGTGACACGGTCTTCGGACTGAGTGGAACCGCGTAGAACGGTGGGTCGTTCGCTCCCGGGTAGTCGGGTACCTCAATCTCTGGTAGGTCGAAGTAGGCTGCCAAACTCCTCAACGCTCTGCTCATCTCAGGGGTGTCTGAACTGCCTCGCGGGTAAGGTGGCGGTGACGGAAGCTGAGTAGGGGGTAGCTCGAACGTCTCTGCCCTCACCCTGGGCCTCTTCTGTGGAGGTAGCGACTCTGCCAACTCCCTGTACTCGGTCTCTCGTCTCTGGTCGCACTCCCTCCAAGCTGAGCTGGTCCTGCTGGCTGCGTCCTGTGCCTCGTACACTCTGCCTCCCAAGTACCAGAGGTGGTTGTAGTTCTGAGTCAGCCTCTCCTCGTGTCCCCACAACCGTAGCTGGTAGTCGGTGCAAGCTGCTCCAAGAGACTCTACGAAGTACTCCTTGTCGGTATTAGGATTAGTCCCGACACTAACTACTAAGTTACGCTGTGATCAGATTCTTGATGGTCGGTGCAAATGACAACACAGGGGACACGAGTTTATCCTGGTTCCGACCGCGGGGTCGTACGTCCAGCAGATTGGCGCGTGCGCGCTGTATTGACTCGCACCGGTGGTGCCTGTAGAGGGGGGCTACAAGCAAGGCGGGAGAGGAGGAGAGGCCTCCAAGTCCCTGCTAAGTGATTGAGCCAAAGTGCCAATATCGATGGGAACGAGTATGCGAGTGAGAGTGAGTGTGAAGCGATGATTTTTCGTCCCCCCAGCGGCCGGGCGACCGCCTCCTCCTTTTATAGACTAAGGGGAGGCGGCTTACAAACACGCCGCTCGGGGTTTTACACAGTATCGTGGTACTGGCACACAGTGTTTGCGATTTGATGGCGTCCTGACGTCTCAACACTTGCCGGTGTCGTGGTGGCTATATGCTGGTCTGGGAAAAGCTTCGAGGGTAGCTCGCTCGGCGTGCGCGTCTGACTGCCGTTCGTGCACCCGTTCGAGGGTCTTGCTGACGAGGGCACCCGGCGCTGTACAGGGGCCGGCGCGGCGGCGTCCCATCGAAGCATGGCCGCACAGCACCGGGGATGGCAGCATAGCGCCCGGGATGGTGCCACAGGGCCAGGGATGTCCGCACAGCGCTGGTGCTGATCGCACGGACCCTGGGCGAGTCGCACAGCGCCCGGGATGGCCGGGCGGCGCCGCAGCTAGCGCAGGGGACGCGGCGCACGTTGCTCGTACGGCGGCGTCGGTCAGTGTGCGCACCAAGTCGCTGCCCGTACACCCTTCGAGGATGATCCATGCTCTTTCGAGGGCCTCGATGGCGGGAGCGCCCATGCCGTACAGGGGCCGGCGTGGTGGCGTCCCATCGTAACAGGGCTCTACAGCGCCGGGGATGGCTCCACAGCGCTGGGGATGGCCGCACCGCACCGGGGATGGCTGCACAGCGCCGGGGATGGCTGCACAGCGCCGGGAGGTGATGGAGGTGACGCGCCTCGCCGGCCTTGCGCCACGGCGTCGCCCCAGGCGGGCGGGGAGTTGGGGGCCGTACCCCTCTCGAGGGTGCCGCCGTCCTCTTTCGAGGGGCGCGACGTGGAGGAGGTACGGGAGTAGGCGGCACAGTGTCACGGAATGACACCGACCATGCCGCACAGCGCCGGGGATGGCTGCACAGTGCGGGTTGGCCGAACAGCGCCGGGATCTGATTCCCAGGCGGCGTCAGAGGGCCGGCGTGGCGTGGATTTGCCTTTGACCCGGGCTCCCGCGACGCGCTAGAGCATTTAATGCTCCGGTCGTGGGAGCAGGCACGGTGTCGCGGATCAGAGGAGACCTCGAGCGAGGCGTAAACACGCTCGAGGGGCGTCAAGCCCTCGAGCGAGGCGGACACTCGCCCAAGGGGGCGTCAGGCCCTCGAGCGAGGTGGAAGATTCGCGGCGCAGCGCCCGGCCCTCGAGCGGGTCGGAGGTTTGCTCGAGGAGCGCCGGGGGTCGACTGTTCGTTGGGCCGGTGAGGCTTTTTGGGCCGTGGGCCCTGCCCTGGGCCGCTGTCGTGCGTGGTGTGGTTTGCTCGTTCGCTTTCGTTATTTTTCGAAAAAGGGGTGATTTCCCCCATTATTAGGGGACCCCCGTGGCTGTCCCCGACAGTAGCCCCCGAGCCTTTGCAACAGTATCCGTAGGAACTTGCAAAGGCTGATGCTTTCTGATGGGACTTTCTTCCCTCCTGGGCGTTGTGGCATTCCGTGGGGGCGCGCTAGCGCACCCGCGGGTGTAGCCCCCGAAGCCTTGGAGGAGTGTGTGCATTCCTGTAAGGTTTTTTCGCAGCGTGCGACCGGTGCGCGAGGTGTTTATTTCAGCCGGCCTCGGCGTTATTTCAGCCGGCCTCGGCGGTGCCATGCGCGCGTACCGGTATTTGCTTGCGTTCGGGTACGTTCAGGAGGTGTAGCCGTGCGTCGAGCCCCCGAGCCTGGGCCCACTCAAGGCGATCGGGGCGAGCTCTCCGACTTGTCTGTGCGCCCCTTCGCCGCCCCTTCGCGGGGCGGAGGGGTGAGGTGCTCATGACTCCCATCGAACGGGTCGCGAATCATGGGTTCCTCGTCGAGCTGTTAGCGGGTAGTTCAAGTGGACGTCCGTGCCCCGTTCGATAAGGGTCGGCTCGTGGTCCGGAGACACGTCCATAAGAGCACTTACGCGGGTGTGCTAGGCAGGGCTCGGTCCCGTTCGATTGGGACCGAGGGCGCGGAAGCTCTCCCTCGGTGGGATCCCTCGACTAGCTGCCCTCGTTGGCCTTGAACACGAACTATGGGGCGCCCCGAGCTTGCGAGCTCGGGGTCAGGCTCGAATGTGCGCGCCCTGATCGTCCCTGACTCTGTCAATCTGAGGCGCCTGTTCGAACCCTTCGAGGGTCAGGCTTCGAACCTCTGATCAGTAGGGCCTCTGCGGGGTGGCACTAACGTGCCCCCGTCTTGGCTTGATCTGTGGAGCCTGCTGGGCCGTGGTCGAGCCGACCCTTGAGGCACTGATCAGTAAATCCCCGCTCGAGGGGCATCTGCGGCGCCTACCCTCGACGGGCAGGTCTTGGAACCGCTGATCAGTAAATCCCCGCTCGAGGGGCATCTGCGGCGCCTACCCTCGACGGGCAGGTCTTGGAACTGCTGATCAGTAAATGCAGTGTTCGAGGGGCTCGGCCCTCGAGTTCGTTCGGTGAGCCGTGGCTCCGCCCTTTTTAGATCGGGGCATCGATCGCACCCGCGAGGGGTCGGTCCTCGAGCTCTTGGCTCTAGTCTCGTGAGGGGGTCATCCTTACTCGGGAAGGAACCCAGCCATTTAATGGGTGCAGATCGTGGGCACCGATCGTGCGAAGCGGGCGTGCTTTTTCAGGCGGCGCACCGCAGTCGTCGTGGGTGACGTGGGGGGGGGGGGGCGGACGGGACGGGACGCCGCGCCCCTTCGGTTATTGTGTCGTAATGATAGCGGGCGCGCGTGCGTACGACCGTTTCGGCGCGGCGGGCCCCGCTCGTCAGCGACGCGGGGCGCCGTTCGCATTAATCGGCGCTGTGTGCGGAGTTTTCGGGGGCGTTGCTCCCCTAGATTCTATAAATCGCGGGGGGAGGCAGGGGCGAGGTCCCTTACCTTGCCATTCGCATCCATCCCCGCACGCAGCTCGTCTTCCTCTCGACCGTGCGCTCCGCCGCTTCGGATCTGCTCGCGTTCTTTGCGCTTCCGCCGCCACCCTTGCTTCTCGCTCTCGTCCTCCATGGCCCCTCTGGTTCAAGTGGTGGAGCCTTTCCCGTGGCCCCGGTCGACGGTGACGCCGCTGGCGCTGAATGAGCTGGTGAACGGCGGGCAGTTGATGCCGGCCGGCGACGGCCCATACCCGGCGTGGATGGTCCCGCCGGCGTCGGACAGGGAGCCCAACCCTCTGCACGGCTACGTCGTCAGCTTCGCCCGTCTCCACGAGCGCAACTTCGCCGCCCCGGCGAGCCGGTTTATGCGGGGGTTGTGCCACCACTACGGGGTGGAGCTGCACAACTTCGCCCCCAACGCCATCTCGCAGGCGGCTGCCTTCGTCGCCGTCTGCGAGGGATTTCTGGGGATCCCGGCGAACTGGGACCTCTGGGTCCACCTCTTTCGCGGCGAGCTCCACACCCTTGCCACGGCCGAGAAGGGGACGCGCCGGGCGGTTCGCGCCGGCGGCCTTACGCTCGCACTGCGGGACGTGCGCAAGGAGCTGTACCCGCTGTGCACCATGACCTCCAACAACGCGGACTGGGAGAAGGGGTGGTTCTACCTCCGCAACGGCGGCGTTGGCCTTCCACCGTACACCGGGAAGGTGCTGATGGGGAAGTCCGACGCCTGGTTTCACGGCGTGTCGCCCCCGTCGCGACAACGAAGGTTGGAGTCTCTCACCTCCGCCCTGCGCCAGCTGGCGGACGCCGGGCTGGGGGTGGCTTCGATCATCGCCAACTTCCACCACCGGCGGGTCATTCCCCTCATGGAGAGGGAGCTCTGCATCTTCGAGATGAGTGATGCGGCCAACCCCACGTCGCTGGCGCGGTCACGGCTGCTGCAGGAGCCTCTCCCCAAGGGGATGCGGCCACGCGGGCGAGGCGCGCGATCAACCTCAAGGTGGTGCCGCATACCGACGACGACCTTTGGTCGTTCGCGATGCTCCCCGACGCCGAGCCGGTGAGCTCCGTTTTTTCTTCTTTGATTCTTGTTTCGCATTTTTTTCTTCGTCCTGACAATCCCTGCCCACAGCTGGTGATCGTCAATGCCGCCCGATCAGACCCGCCAACGCCTCGATCTCAGGTCGCCGGTCGCGCCGCTCAGCAGCGGGAGCGGGACCGGGCGGCCCTTGCGAAGGAGAGAAGGATCAGGCGGCAAGAGCGCCTTGATCAGTACAACGAGGAGTACCGACTGCGTGAGCAGCAAGGTCTCTCTCCCCCACCGGTGCTGGAGAACTCGTCCTCGGACTAGGAGGAGAGCGACGGGGAGCGGACCATCTCTGGGAGGTGGGAACCCGCGGCACCCCCGTCCCCGCGGGTCGAGGGGGCGGCCGCGGAATTGACCCTTGAGGCGGGCACGGTGCCGCCCGTCACCGGGTCGTCGGTGGAGGTGCCAGCGGGCGCCGCGGAGGCGTCGGTGGGCGCAGTGGAGGTGCCCCCCAGTCCTCGAGGAAGAGGAAGCGGGGCTTCTCCAGTTTGAGGTAAGTAGCGTCGTTTCCCACATGCCCTCGATTTCGAGGAACAACCGCTCATCCCCTTCTTTCATTTCGTTGTCAGGGCGTCGCCGGCCGTCCCCGATCTTGCGCCTGCCAAGGCGCTCAAGTTGAGGACGTCTCTGACGACTGGGCGGCGCTCGGAGAGGGTGCCATGGGCGGCGGTGAGCATGGCAGCGGCGGGCGAGCCATCACGCACCCCGATCGCGACCGCGGGGTCGCAGCAGGAGGTGGCGGTGGCGGCCGCGATGCCGCAGCAGGCGCTGGTGCTCCGCGACCCTCACCAAGGGCGCGGGCTGGCTCATTCGGAGAGCCGGTCCATCAGGGGCCGCGAGACGGCCGGGGCCCCTGCTGGTGGTGCCCCCACGAGGGGCCGGTCGAGGAGGTCGTCCGGGCCAGCCCCCGGGCCTACGACCGAGGTGCTGGTGATGCGGGCTGACGACTGCGTGATGTCGTAGCGGCCGGCGCACGACGCCGGGGCGTCGACGTCTCGTGCCGCGCCGCCAGCATCTAACGCCGCCGCGTCGCAGTCGGAACAGGGGTTGCGTCCCCCCGGGGTGCCGCGTACCTTGATCGACGAGGCCCAGGCTGAGCAGGCGCTGTGGCAGGAGTTCCGCGAGCACGGCGCCTCCCTCAACGCTACGCTGGCCGAGGCGCTCCGTCTCCACGAGGGCCGGTCGTTCTAGCTCTTCGAGGTGAGCGTCTTTGCTTGGTTGGAGTTCATTTTCTCGTTTGTTTCCCGTTCGAGTGTTTCACGTTCTGATTCCTCTCTCTGCCCTTTGGTTGATGCTCGCAGGAGCTGCAGGGCCAGGCGCGTGAGAAGTACAACCGCCTCTCCCAGTTGAGCTCGAGCCTCGACTGGTACCGGGGGCAGTACGAAGCCTTGGACGCCCTGGTGGAGGCCCTGCAGACGGACAACGGCTGGCTGGAGTACCGGCTAATGGCCGTGCGGGACGCGATCCTGGACCAGCGTGCTCTGACCGCGGAGGGCGCCACCGCGGTCGACAGAGTGAAGGCCGTGCTCCTAGAGGAGGGGGTGCTGACGGCAGCGAACGGCGAGCTGCAGAAAGCGCGTGCTGCTCTGTCCGAGGCGCAGACCTTACTGGCGCAGAAAGAGACTGCCCTCGTCGCGGCGCAGACCCAGCTCCAGCAAGACCGCACCACCCTCGAGGGGGCGAGGTCCTGGCAGACTCAGGCCGAGCAGAAGGCCCAGGAGGCCGAGAAGCTGAGCGCTGATCTGCAGGAGAAGGTCACGTCACTCGCCGCGGTCGAGGATCAGCTCCGCCAAGAGCGGAGCGCGCGTCAGCAGGCAGAGGGCCAGCTCCAGCAAGAGCGGTCCGCCCTCACGGAGGCTCAGGCCGCCCTCCAGCGCGAGCGCTCGGCTCGGGAGGAAGCGCAAGGCCAGCTCCAGCGGGAGCGCACCACGCTGGGGGAGGTTCAAGCCGCGCTCCAGCTCCAGGATTCAGAGGTCACGCGGCTCAAAGGGGAGTTGGTCCAGGAGGTCGTGTCGTTCGAGGAGCTGCGGCAGGCTAGCGAGGAGAAGGACGCCGCTATCCTTGAGCTGCAGCAGGCGGCCGAGACCGCGCGCGCGGCGCTCGAGACAGAGAAGAAGCAGGTCGAGGGTAAGTCGCCTCTCTTGGATTCTTCGTTTGTTGCTTGGGTTCGTCGAGATCCGCTCTCAACTTATTCGTCTTCCGTTTTTCAGGCTTGCGGGCTGCTCTCGGGACGTCAGCGACGCAGGCGGAGGTGCTCCAGGCGGCCTACAATTCCTCCCAGCAGGAGCTGGGGGTTCTGCAGGAGGCAGCCCTCGAGGCGTGCCAAAGCGTCGACGAGGGCGATGGGGAGGCCGGGAGCACTGGGGCAAGTCGCCTCCGGGCCTTGGGCGGCCACGTCGCCCGGCGTATGCGAGGTGCGCTCCGCCTGGGGATCCAGAAGACCCTTGGCGTGGTGCAATCGCATTACCGGGTTAACCTTGCGGCGTTGGCCACGGGCTACATTGTCGCTGACGACCTCGACGACGACGGTGCAGAGGCCGAGGCGAGCCGCTTGGACGCGCTTGCCGCTCCCGCCGCCAACATCCTCGCCGACGACTTCGCAGAGATCCTCTTCCCGGAAGCTCCCCCCGCCGGGCCCCTCGAGCCCTGAAAGCAGCTGGGCACTCAGGCCCTTAGATTGTAGTTAGAAATCGAGCCTCGTGGCTTTATGTAATAAACACAGTCTGCTTAAAGTACTTGTAAGCTTAAGTGCCATTTCGTTTTTTGTGATTGCGCCGTTCCGTCTCTCCCTGTCGTTTAGGCGAATTTCAGCTGGAATCGTTCGTTTTCACGAGTAGCGCTTAGGCAAAGTGGTGAGGGGGAAGGGCCGTATCCTACCGCGAGGCGTAGGCTATCCCCGACTCACCCGTCTTCGCCCTTTGGCCATTCGCGTCCTGCGTCATTTCGCTCAAACTTCCGGGTCGAGACATACTTGGCGCTTTCGAAGTAAAGATTTTTTGCGAAAATTGTGAAAAAATGGGACCGTTTAGGGGGGGTGCCCCCCGCAGTAGCCCCAAGGGGGACTTGGTTTTCGGGGAGAAAGCCGAGTCGCCCTTGACTTTATCGAAAAGAAAACTTCACATTTGTACAGTCGACTGGGGTGTCGGATATGTGCAAAAAGACTTGGAAATCCTTTCTAAGGGTAGAAGCGACGTAGCTGTTGGATGTTCCAAGCGTTGGTGAAGACTTCGCCTTGCTCGTTCGCCAGCTTGTACGTGCCGGGCTTGAGCACCTTGGCGACGACGTAGGGCCCTTCCCATGGTGGTGACAGCTTGTGGCGGCCTCGGTTGTCCTGACGCAGCCTTAACACTAGGTCGCCCTCGTCGAGGTCTGGGCGCCGGATTTTCTGAGCTTGATACCACCTCAGCGCCTGCTGGTATCTCGCCGATTGCATCATGGCCACGTCACGGGTTTCGTCTATTTGATCCAGCGAGTCTTCGCGAGCTCGCTGGTTCGAACCTTCATCGTAGCCCTTAATCTTGGGCGATCCGTATTCCAAGTCCGTGGGGAGAACGGCCTCCGCACCATAGACTAGGAAAAACGGCGTGAATCCCGTGGCTCTGCTCGGAGTGGTCCTGAGGCTCCAAATGACCGCTGGGAGCTCCTGAAGCCATTTCCGGCCGGACTTGTTCAGTCTGTCGAAGATCCTAGGCTTGAGGCCTTGTAAAATCATGCCATTGGCACGTTCCACTTGACCGTTAGTTTGTGGGTGTGCGACAGCCGCCCAGTCCACGCGGATGTGGTGGTTGTCGCAAAACTCCAGGAATTTCCTGCCGGTGAATTGGGAGCCGTTGTCGGTGATGATGGAGTTCGGCACTCCGAACCTGTGGATGATGTCGGTGAAGAATGTTACGGCCTGCTCCGCTCTGAGGTTAGTGATTGGGCGTGCCTCGATCCATTTGGAGAACTTGTCCACGGCAACCAGCAGGTGGGTGTAGCCCCCGGGCGCCTTTCGCAAGGGCCCGACAATGTCTAATCCCCACACGGCGAAGGGCCATGTGACGGGTATGGTCTGTAGGGCGTGAGCTGGGAGAAGGGTCCTACGCGCGTAGAACTGGCACCCCTCGCAGGTGCGCACAACCTCGTTGGCGTCGGCAACCGCCGTGGGCCAGTAGAAGCCCTGGCGGAACGCGTTGCCCACGAGGGTGCGCGGTGCCGCGTGATGGCCGCACACGCCTGCGTGGATGTCACGGATGAGTTCCCGGCCGTGGGGAATGGGAATGCACCGCTGCAGGACGCCGGACGCGGCGCGCTTGTACAGCTCGCCGTCAACCACGGCGAATGACTTGGCTTTCCTGGCGATGCGCCTAGCTTCGGTCCGGTCTGAGGGGAGTTCCCCTCGATGGATCCAGGCGAGGTACTTGGCCCGCCAATCCTCCACGCGGGGGGTCGGCTCGATTTCCATGGCCTCGGCTTCGTCCGCGCCGTACCCCTCGAGTAGGGAGAGCACGAACGCCTCGTTCGAGGGGTCCTCGTCCATGGGTTCCGCACCCGCTGGACTCGAGGGAGCCCCCGAGGGTTCCTCCTGATTCGAGGGGACTGGACTGAGGTCGACGGACGGTTTGGCGACGTCTCGCGCGAAAACGTTCGGGGGAACGGTGATTCGCCCCGACGCGATCTTCGCGAGCTCGTCCGCCTCCTCGTTGTACTTGCGGGGGATGTGATTGAGCTCGATGCCGTAGAACTTGTCCTCGAGGGCGCGTACGGCGTTGCAATAGGCTTCCATCTTCTCGTCGTGGCAGCTCGCATTCTTCATGACCTGATTGATTACGAGCTGCGAGTCTCCCCTGATGTCGAGGCGTTTGATGCCGGTCTCGATGGCGATTCGGAGGCCGCAGAGGAGGGCCTCGTACTCCGCCATGTTGTTTGATGCGGGGAAGTGCAAGCGCACTGCGTTCCTCATGTGTTCCCCGAGGGGCGAGATGAAGAGTAGGCCCGCGCCTGCTCCGGTCTTCATCACCGACCCGTCGAAATAGAGGGTCCAGCACTCGGCCTGGATCTGCAATGGGGGCAGCTGTGTGTCCGTCCACTCGGCGACGAAATCCGTGAGGATCTGAGACTTAATTGCCTTGCGCGGCGCGTAGGTGAGCGTCTCACCCATGAGCTCTACGGACCATTTTGCGATCCTGCCCGCAGCGTCCGGGTTACGGATGATCTCTCCCAACGGGAATGATGAGACCACCGTGACCGGATGGGCCTCGAAGTAGTGCCGCAGCTTGCGCCGCGCAAGCACCACTGCGTAGAGCAGCTTCTGGATCTGGGGATACCGCGCCTTGGTCTCGGACAGCACTTCGCTAATATAGTACACCGGTCTTTGAACTGGTAGGGCGTGCCCTTCCTCTGCTCGCTCCACGACGATGACCGCGCTGACCACCTGAGTGGTTGCCGCGACGTAGAGGTACAGAGGCTCGCCGCCTCGAGGCGGCGTGAGGATTGGTGCGTGTGCGAGCGTCGCCTTGAGCTTGTCGAGTGCCTCCTGGGCCTCGACGGTCCAGGAGAAACGTTCGTGCTTCTTCAGGAGTCGGTAGAGGGGCAGTCCCTTCTCGCCGAGCCGTGAGATGAAACGGCTCAAGGCGGCCAGGCAGCCCAACACCTTCTGCACGCCTTTTAGGTCTCGAATCGGGCCCATTCGGTCGAGGGCGAAGACCTTCTCGGGGTTGGGCTCGATGCCCCGTTGAGAAACAATGTATCCCAACAGCAGGCCACGCGGCACCCCGAAGACGCACTTCTCGGGGTTGAGTTTAACCCCTTTTGCCCGCAGGCAATCGAACGCAACGCGTAAATCGGTAACCAGGTCGTCCGCCTTCCTGGTTTTGACGACAATGTCATCTACGTATGCCTCTACGGTTCGCCCGATGTGGTCCCCGGAAACGTGCTGCATACATCGCTGGTACGTAGCGCTCGCGTTTCGGAGGTCAAATGGCATTGTTACGTAGCAAAACATGCCGAACGGTGTGATGAAAGAGGTCGCGAGTTGATCGGACTCCTTCATCTTTATTTGGTGGTAACCCGAATAGGCATCAAGGAAACATAAGAGTTCACACCCCGCAGTGGAATCTACAATTTGATCGATTCGTGGCAAAGGAAAAGGAACTTTGGGACATGCTTTATTTAAACCGGTGTAATCTACACACATCCTCCACTTCCCATTCTTTTTCTTAACTAGTACAGGATTAGCTAGCCTCGCAGGGTGGAAAACATCCTTGATGAATCCGGCCTCGAGGAGCTTCCGCAGCTCCACTCCGATCGCGCGGCGCCTTTCTTCATCGAAGCGCCGCAGCCGCTGTTGCACGACTCTGGAGTGAGGTTGGATGTCAAGGGAGTGCTCGGCGACCTCCCTCGGAATGCTTGGCATGTCCGAGGGGCTCCACGCGAAGATGTCAGCGTTAGCGCGGAGAAAGTCGACGAGCACCACTTCCTATTTCGGGTCGAGGGTGGAACTGACCCTCAACACCTTGCCCTCGGGGGCTGCAGGGTCGAGGGGCACCTCCTTCGTTTGTTCGGCAGCCTCGAAACTGCCCGCGTGCTTGGAGGAGGAGTCGGGGCCCTCGTTGGCCAGCTTCTCCATGTCCGCGACAAGCGTTTCGTCGAGTGCCAGGGCCTCAGCGTGCTCGACGCACTCGACGTCGCAGTCGAATGCGTGCTCGATCGACGAGCCCACGGTGATTACGCCATTTGGCCCCGACATCTTCATCTTGAGGTAAGTGTAGTTTGGGACCGCCATGAACTTGGCATAGCGCGGACGCCCAAGGATGGCGTGGTACGCGCCCCGGAACCCCACCACCTCAAAGGTGAGGACCTCCTTGCGGAAGTTGTCCGGGGTGCCGAACCAGACCGGCAGATCGATCTGACCGAGGGGCTGGACGCGCTTGCCCGGCGCGACGCCATGGAACGGCGCCGTGCTGGGCCGCAGCTGGTCCAACCCGATCCCCATCAGTCGTAGGGTGTGGGCGTAGAGGATGTTGAGGCTGCTGCCGCCGTCCATCAGCACCTTGGAGAACCGCGCGTTGCCGATGATGGGATCGACGACCAACGGGTACTGGCCCGGGTTGGGGATGCGGTTCGGGTGATCCTCGCGGCTGAAGGTGATGGCGTCCTCCGACCAATCGAGGAAGGAAGGGGGAGCCCTCTCCGCGGCGAGGACCTCGTGCCGCTCTCGCTTGCGCCGGTTGGTGGACATGTCCACCGTCGGTCCCCCGAAGATGAAGAAGACGTTCTCCACCGCGGGGAAGCCATCAGCGTCTCCGTCACCTCCGTCTTTCTTGGCCTCGTCCTCCTTCGCGGCGACGCGGCGGTAGTACTTCTTGAGCATGTCGCATTGCTCGAGGGTGTGGTTGACTGGGGTCTTGTGGTACGGGCAGGGCTTCTTCAACATATCGTCGAATACGCCGGGGCCTCGAGGGGCCCCTCGAGGACCCTTACGGGCAGGGTCAACGGCGAGGGCCTCGTCGTCCTCGCCGCGGCCGTGCGCGCGTGCGTCATGGGGCTTCTTGCCCTTCTTGCCCCGCTTCTGCTTTTTCGCGGGCTCCTTGGACTTGCTGCCCTCCGCGGGCGCGTCGTCCAAGCGCTTTCCTTTCTTGCCGTCGAAAATGGCCCCCACTGCCTCCTCTCCGGAGGCGAAGCTGGTGGCGATATCGAACAGCTCGTTGGAGTCGACCGGCGGGCTCCTCCCGAGCTTGCGCACGAGGTCCCGACAGGTCGTGCCTTCGAGGAAGGCGTGCACGATCTCGGACTGAGCAACGCTCGGGAGCTCAGTACAGCGCTTTGAAAAGCGTCGTATGAAGTCCCGGAGCGACTCGCCGGGCTTCTGGGTGCACGCCCGCAGGTCCCAGGAGTTCCCAGGGCGCACGTATGTGCCCTGGAAGTTCCCCACGAACGTGCGGACCAAGTCGTCCCAGCTGTGGATCTGGCTGGGTGGCAGGTGCTCGAGCCATGTTCGGGCCGAGTCCGCAAGGTGCAGCGGCAGATTGCGGATGATCACCGCATCGGTGGTGGCGCGCCCAGCTGGCAAGCCAGGCGGTAGTCGTTGAGCCACACACGAGGGTCCGTCTCCCCCGTGTACTTGTCGATGGTGGTGGGCTGGCGGAAACGCTGGGGGAAACTCGCCGCACGGATCTCCCAGCTGAACACTCGGGTTCCCGGGGGTTCCGGTGTTGGCGAGCGGTCCTCCCGGCTGTCGTAGCGACCACCTCGTCGAGGGTGGTAGCCCGCCGCCGCTCGCGCCTCCGCGTCGCCCTTTCTCTTGGCGTTCAGGACGTTGCGGGCGTCTCCGTCGTGGGCCTGGCCGCGCGTGTCAAGGATCCGCTCCTTGCAGGCGTCCTGTCCCGGTTTGGCGGCTGCCCTGCCGCGCCGTCCGCGTGGACGGATGCCTGCTGGTCCTGCGCGCCGCCGTCGCCCCGCGCGCTGGACTGGTTGCGCATGCGGGACGCGGAGCTCTCGGCCTGCTGCACGGCCGCTTGCTCGATGAGAGTCTGCGCCTCGCGGCGCAGGTTACGTGCCTCGGGTGTCGATGGCTCGGGCATGGCCCGAAGTAGTGTTGCCGCCGCGATGAGTTTCTGGCTGGCACGAAGTGGCGTGTGTGGGTCGTCCACGTTGAAGTCGGCGTTGATGCGCTCGCAGGCCTGCTTCCCGGCTTCTCGGGCACGTTCGCCGCGCGCCGAGGCTTCCCCTGCGATGGTTGCACGCAGGAGCCGCACCTGCCGGTACTCTTCCGCGAGCTTTGCCTCGAGCTCGCGCGCCTGGGCCAGTTGCGCGTTGATATCCGCATTGCCCGCTGGTGGGGCCGGTGGCGGGTTCGGCTCCGGATGCTGCGCCGCGTTCCCGTTGCCCGCTCCGTTCGCGCCGTCAGCATGCTCGTTGGCGGCGATACGAAGCACTCGCGCGAGGGATCGTAGCTCCCTTCGCTGGAGTCGTCGGAGTAACCGAACCAGTAGTCCGCGGCGTCAAGGAACCACCGGAATACCACAGGGTCCGGCACGCCGGAAAAGTCCCAATCTGCGTAGCCATGCGAGGTCGAGGGTGGCAACTCGCTGGGCGAGCCATGGTACGACTCGTCGTTGGTAGTGGCGATGAGGTTCCGGACTGACAGCAGGTGATGGCCCGGGAGATCCTCGTATGCTGCCATGTCGGTGCTGACGGATAAGGCGTACGCCGCAGCAGGGTTGCGCATCCCGTAGGGGAACTGCGGCCCTGCGACCGCGTGCTCCCCCGCAGGGTGCGCCGCCGTGTGGCTTGGCGGGAGCACGTCGTTCCGGGCCGCCTCGCGTGCTGCCCGGCGTCGCTCCGCGTGCGCCTGACGCGAGCGCTGACCTGGGCGTTTGCGGCGCCGGGGCGTCGAGGTGCTCGCAGCAGCCGCCTGGGTCGGTGCCGGAGCGTCAGTAGCAGGCGTGGCGGGCATTGGGCCCGGCCCAGTCGACCGCCACGGGTGGAGTTCGTCGAAGTTGGTGAGGCGCATGAGGTAGCCGTTCCCTGTGGCCTGAAAGTTCAGGCTCCCAAACCGGATTTCGAATCCAGCAGGGAGAGGGTCCGAGCTGCCCATGGCGTACCTCTGGGACGTCATCTCGGTACGAATCACCATCGAGAATGCTGGTGAGGGGTCGATCACAGCGCGAGTCCCCCTACCTGGCGCGCCAACTGTCGGTGTTAGGATTAGTCCCGACACTAACTAGTAAGTTACGCTGTGATCAGCTTCTCGATGGTCGGTGCAAATGACAACACAGGGGACACGAGTTTATCCTGGTTCCGACCGCGGGGTCGTACGTCCAGCAGATTGGCGCGTGCGCGCTGTATTGACTCGCACCGGTGGTGCCTGTAGAGGGGGGCTACAAGCAAGGCGGGAGAGGAGGAGAGGCCTCCAAGTCCCTGCTAAGTGATTGAGGCAAAGTGCCAATATCGATGGGAACGAGTATGCGAGTGAGAGTGAGTGTGAAGCGATGATTTTTCGTCCCCCCGGCGGCCGGGCGACTGCCTCCTCCTTTTATAGACTAAGGGGAGGCGGCTTACAAGCGCGCCGCTCGGGGTTTTACACAGTATCGTGGTACTGGCACACAGTGTTTGCGATTTGATGGCGTCCTGACGTCTCAACACTTGCCGGTGTCGTGGTGGCTATATGCTGGTCTGGGAAAAGCTTCGAGGGTAGCTCGCTCGGCGTGCGCGTCTGACTGCCGTTCGTGCACCCGTTCGAGGGTCTTGCTGACGAGGGCACCCGGCGCTGTACAGGGGCCGGCGCGGCGGCGTCCCATCGAAGCATGGCCGCACAGCACCGGGGATGGCAGCATAGCGCCCGGGATGGTGCCACAGGGCCAGGGATGTCCGCACAGCGCTGGTGCTGATCGCACGGACCCTGGGCGAGTCGCACAGCGCCCGGGATGGCCGGGCGGCGCCGCAGCTAGCACAGGGCACGCGGCGCACGTCGCTCGTACGGCGGCGCCGGTCAGTGTGCGCACCAAGTCGCTGCCTGTACACCCTTCGAGGATGATCCATGCTCTTTCGAGAGCTTCGATGGCGGGAGCGCCCATGCCGTACAGGGGCCGGCGTGGTGGCGTCCCATCGTAACAGGGCTCCACAGCGTCGGGGATGGCTCCACAGCGCTGGGGATGGCTCGCACAGCGCTGGGGATGGCTGCACAGCGCCGGGGATGGCTGCACAGCGCCGGGAGGTGATGGAGGTGACGCGCCTCGCCGGCCTTGCGCCACGGCGTCGCCCCAGGCGGGCGGGGAGTTGGGGGCCGTACCCCTCTCGAGGGTGCCGCCGTCCTCTTTCGAGGGGCGCGACGTGGAGGAGGTACGGGAGTAGGCGGCACAGTGTCACGGAATGACACCGGCCATGCCGCACAGCGCCGGGGATGGCTGCACAGTGCGGGTTGGCCGAACAGCGCCGGGATCTGATTCCCAGGCGGCGTCAGAGGGCCGGCGTGGCGTGGATTTGCCTTTGACCCGGGCTCCCGCGACGCGCCAGAGCATTTAATGCTCCGGTCGTGGGAGCAGGCACGGTGTCGCGGATCAGAGGATACCTCGAGCGAGGCGTAAACACGCTCGAGGGGCGTCAAGCCCTCGAGCGAGGCGGACACTCGCCCGAGGGGGCGTCAGGCCCTCGAGCGAGGCGGAAGATTCGCGGCGCAGCGCCCGGCCCTCGAGCGGGTCGGAGGTTTGCTCGAGGAGCGCCGGGGGTCGACTGTTCGTTGGGCCGGTGAGGCTTTTTGGGCCGTGGGCCCTGCCCTGGGCCGCTGTCGTGCGTGGTGTGGTTTGCTCGTTCGCTTTCGTTATTTTTCGAAAAAGGGGTGATTTCCCCCATTATTAGGGGACCCCCGTGGCTGTCCCCGACACTTCTCACGCAGCTTCAACCGCTCCTCTCTGGTCGTTGCCTCTGACTCCCGCAAGGCGGTCTGTGCCTCCTCTAGTCTGGCTCTCAGCGTGGCGATCTCAAGTGCATCCCTCTCTGTGCTAGCTCTGGCAGCTGCGAGTCCCCACTCGGTGATCTGGATGTTCCTCCTGTGTGCCTCGTTGAGAAAGAACTCCAAGTGGCTGTTCTCTCTCTCCAGCTGGGCGTTCCGTCCCAAGGTGTCGTCCCACTTCTGTCGCAGAAACATGATCTCCGAGTCTGCCCAGTAGAGTGCCTGGTCCTGAGCTTGAATGAACTTGCTGGCCAACTGGTTCTTCTCATCCTTGCCCTTTGTGTTCTCCTCGGTGTAAGCTGTCTCATCTATGTGCCACCTGCTGTGGTCGTACAGTGCTGTCGGAAGAACCTCGAAGGGTGTATCCTTCAACCTCTGCTCCAACTGTCGGCATACTTTCTTCAGCGCGAGTCTGGCACAACACTGGTGAGCCTCCAGGGTAGAGTTGTCGAAACACGTGACTCTGACCTCCTCGAACTCTGGCACGCGTGGGTCAGCCGGTATCTTTAAGGTCAGCTCCGTCGACGACTGGTCCACGGTGGCAGTGGTGCGTCCCTCGTAGAACACCTCACTTGTCTCCACTCCAGCGGTCTCCAAACAGTTCTTGAGGATCTTGCAGAACCCTCTGGCCCACTGGTCGTCGGTTTTGAGGGGGATCCACGTCAGCTGGTCCATCTGCACGTTGTTAGGGATGTTAGTAAGAGTTAGTATTGTTAATCAAGGTAGTATATAGTAAAGTGCAAGGTATTTATATAAAGTTTCATGGATTGCATATAAAGCACAAGGTGTTTGGGCTTTCCTATACTATCGTCCGTTCCTAGGCTCGTCCTACAGTCAAGTACGGCTCTGATACCAACTGAAACGAACCGGGTTTCCGAAGACGGGAACCCGATCCCTGCACCTCTGTGATAGTCCTAGGAAACTATCACGTGCAAATCCCTGTCTCAGAAAGTAAAGCAAAGTACCGTACAACAAGAATAAATACTTGAAGGTCCACATAGTATTATAATAATTAAGCATCTGAGTACATTATTTCGGCACATGCCGGGTACAAGTCCAACAGGACTGAATCAAGCAGAGTAAACATCTACGCAGCGGCTCTCATGTAGCGAAGTAGACTCCATATCCGCAGGCAACTCGAGTGTAGGTCAAGCCTCAATCCTCCCATCCATCGTGCTCGAAGTCGTAGTCCGGCTCTTGCTCCGAAAGTCCGTCATCTACTCGATAAGCGAGTAGGTCATGTCAGCTTCCCAACAAAGAGCATAAGCAAGAGAGAATAATTCTACTATGCATGAGTACTCGTATTTATGGTTGTAGAAGGTTAAGCAAGCAGCGGTAGCAACATCAAGGTAAGCAGAATAGCCGAGAGGTATCCATCTCCGAAGAGATCCACACCTCCGAGGACAACGCCTCCGGGGTCAACGCCCCAACAAGGAAAGAAACACCAAATACTGGATCTCAACCAAGATACAGCATCCCACACTCATCTGCGACGTAGGGTCACCAACTCCTATCCCCACGTCTCAACGGAACGAAGCCGGGCTCACAAACACACAGGGAAGAGAAGCAGCACAAGAAGAGACTAGTCAGGTGAGAGATCGTAAGGGCTGTCCATACCAGTGGACACGGACTATAGCTATAGGTTTAACACTCTGCAGAGGTTGTACAACTGGACCCGCCGGATAGGGCAGAATCGGATGCCTCCGATCCACATCCCTACCTAACGACCGGAGACCTAGCAGTGGATGGCACTCTCCTGCCTCTCCGAGCCTGACTCGTCCTGACTGGGGCGCGAAACTTGCCAGCAGGGCCTCAAGCTGTGAAACCATCCCCGGAGGAGCCGGGGCGACGTCTACTCGGGGGGTATAACCCGTCCCCCTCACACGACCACACCGGTCCGCCTACAGGCTGGATGCCATCCACCTACTAGTTTTCGGACCGAACCCCGCCCATAACAAGGCGAACGGTTTGTACGAAAATAGCCCAAAGATCAAGGTCACACAGACGATCGGTCCTTAATTGCAGGAGCAAGCACTCACCAACTCCAACCGTCCGACACGACGCTAGGGTGAGAGGCCAGGTCGCATCTCCCCTAGACAGGCGTTCACAAGTAACCAAAGCGGCTCGCTCCCGCAGTAACACGTCAAGGATACACACTCACCCAAAACACACGCAAGAGTTCCGAGGTATCCCAACCTCGGTCCAAACCTGAGATCCATCCATAACTAAGGGTAAAATATATGGATGAAATAGTGCCGGGAACTAGCTAGGGGTCTGTAGCTAGTTCCAAAAGTAGGTAATCCAAGGACAAGATAAACAATTTCAAGGCACGGCTAATCAATTGTCTATGCAATTTTAAAACATGCATCAAAAGTAATTAAGCACTAGCAAGTAAAGCATGCATGGGAACTATATGGTTGGGAGTGACATGACACCTGGCTGGCGTCCGAAGTCCTGGTCTGGGTAGTAGTCGGGGTCGTAGGCCTCCTCCTGGTCGTTGCTCGGGTCTGTGCTGCACGAGATACGAGACACTAAGATACCGACAAACAACTATGCAATAAATCCAAAGAAACCCAATTTTAAAAGATCCAAACAGAACCAAACTACCTACAAACAGTACCGTCTCATTTTTAGAAAAATATAGAAACTGGTTTCATATTTTTCGGAGTTGCAAATAATTAGTTATGAATTTTCGAAGATTATAGGTTTTATAAAATAATTTCCAAAATTCATTTATAAACAGAAAAGGATTTTTATTTTGAAAATAGGGATGACGTCATCATGACGTCACCGTGACGTCAGCGTCACAATTGGTGGGCCGTTAATGGGCCAAAAGGGTTAGTGGGCCGGATTCGGCCCATTGGACTCAGCCCGTTAGCCAAACGGACTAAGTCCATTCGAACTCCCTGAACAAGATTCCAGGGTTCGCTGAAAAAAAAGGAAAAAGGGGCCAGCGCTGGGCCGTAATGGGTTACGGCCCAGGCGTTGCTTCCTTTGCATACAACAGAAAAGTCCAGCGGTCCTCCCTGGACTTTGCTGGGTTGCCGCGACGCCCCACGCCACGCTCGTGTACGGCGATTGGTGGCCATAGCCGTTCCGGCGCTCGTGCAAGCGAGGTTCGAAGATCCCTAGGACCCGACGGTTACCTCGACACAGCCGCAGCTCTGGGATGGAGCGCGTGGGCGCGTGCGAGGCCCGACACGGTGGCGCTCTCGGCTTGCGGCGGCGACAGCGCGGCGCGCAGCGAGCAGCGGTGGGGAAGCCGATGGTTCTCAAGCAAACAAGCAAGGCGATGTGGCGCGTGCAAAGCGGAGTTTCAGCGCGGCCGGGTTCCCGGCGGGGATTCCTACGGCCGGCTCAGCGCGACGGCGGTGTGAAGAGATGCGGCGCGGAGCGCAGTGCGGTGGCGAAGCACGGCGACGTGCGCGCAGCCAAACCGGGAAGCAAACGCGTGTGCCTACTGCAGCTTTGCGCATGGGTGCGCTCGGCTTGGCATGAATGTGAGCGCGCAGGGCTACTCCCTACTCGCCACGCGCCCGGTCGACGCGCGGACATCTGGTGCCCCAGTGCCGCGGCGTGCGACGCGGGGAAACAGAGATGGCGGCGGCGACCCTGCAAAGAGAACCACGGCACGAAGGCCGGACATGGACGCGTGATAGCACGGCAGAAAAAGGGTGGCGACGACCGGCGCGGCGTTGGGGTACGCCACGGCGGCGAACGCGCGATCGGTGCACGGCACGAAGGCCGGCGACGCGGCGCAGGGGCGCGCTCCCATGGTGAAGAAGAAGAGGAGGTGTGGTCTGGCTCACCGAGGGGCGGAGGTGTAGTCGATGCTGTGACGGCCGCGTCGGGGAAGAGATCGACGGCGACGGCGAGGTGTGGCGGCGGCGCGTCGTGCTCCTCTGCTCCGAGCTCCGCCCGCTCGTGGACGGCCTTCCTCACGACCCGTCCGGCTCCGGCTTGGTGTGCTCCGTCTTCAGCAGGGCGGCGCGTTGGCGAAGCGCGCCCGTCTTCCTCCGCCTCCCACTTCTCCACTTCTCCCTCTCTTCTCTCCTCGGCGACAGAACATGGGAACCAAAGGGGAGAAACCCCAACTGCTTGATGCTTTGCAGCAGGGGCCTCGCCAGGGGCTTTAGCTGGCCGAGCACGCCAGGGTGAAGGGCAAAAGCGTCACGGCTGGGTCCCCATTGGCTCATGGAGGCGCGGTGGTGACGTGGCTGTGCGGGATAGGCTGGCTAGCGCGCGGACTCGTCGCTGGGCAGGGGTAAGAAGGGAAAAGCCGGGGGCGCTCGGGCTCGGCCGCCTGGCTCGGCGTCCGTGCCAGCGGGTGCTGTCGGGCGCCTGTCCCCTCGGCCGGTGTGTGCGCGCGCGCTGGCGGCGGAGCGGTGCGGTGCGGGGTGCGCTGGCGTGCGGAATTTGCCAAGGGCAAATCCGTGGTTTTGCGGGTGTTGGAAAGCGTGTGGACCACCTCAGCGTGCGGGCCCTCTCTCGACGCGCGTGCCAGCGGGTCAAGGCGGTGCGGCGCAGGCACTGGGTCGCAAGGTGAGGCGCGGCGCGGTGGAGCGGTCCTGCGTGGCGGTCTGAAGAAGAACAGGGGAGAGGGGTCTGCGGTGAAGCAAGGCAGGGCAAAGGTGGGCCGGTTGATGGGCCTTAAGAAGGGCGACGATGGGGAACAGGCCGAGAGTTGGAGGGGATTAGGTAGACTCCAGAAGAAGTTAGCTGGCCCAGCTAGATAGAAGGGTTTTTGAATATAGTTTTGAATTTAGTTTAAACCATATATTTGAATTTGAATACTTTCAAATTCAAACACACTCAAATAAAAACCAAATAAAATCCATAAACTCCAAATCACATACTTTACCATATTTTGAAAATATATTTTTATATTTTCGGTTTTATTTATTTAGGAATTTAGGAAGAGAGGCTAGAGAGGGTTTAAATGTGGTGACACATCATCAATAAAAGAAAAGTTCAAATTTTCTCACATTTTCATAACTTAATTTTCTGGGTTGTTACAATTTTCAACTTCAGATCCTTTAGTATGCAGTCAAAATCAGAGGAACAAGTTCAGGTTTTGCTTGTGTAGCCTTTATATGCTAGCGTGGGACCTGTGGGGCACGATCCCCTACAGAGCCCTAACGAAATTCCTTCTGGTTTTAAGATTGTGGTTGCCTTTGCCTACTAGTGAACAGTTGAAAATCCTATGTGACGAAAAAGAACAGCGTGCCACTAAAAAATCTCCATATGAAAATGTCTGTTGGGCAGAATTTTTTTTGGAAATTATTGTTTCTTCCTCGTTCAAGAAAGTTTTTCCCCCTTCTGTCTCTTTCAATATATTGTTCATGAAACATCTAATTTGGAATCTTTCCTGACCTTGCATATATTTTGTCTGTGTATTACAGGTTGACTCCTTTTTATAGGTACACACATTTCTATTGCTCTGCTCCTACTTATTATTCTTGTGCTGCAAATGATCTGTTGAATTGACAGTTGCCATTTTCATGCAGCACTTCTCATGTCGTGGAGAAGTTGAAGGGATATGTGGTGGACATAAATGAGAATATTGAGATGCTTGATACTCGTGGTCCTGTATCCAAATATGTTCTTCCTGATGAAAATCTGCGGGGAAGGTGAACTTTTGACATTTTTAGTCTGTTATACTACCTCCGATTTGTTTTAGTATTGAGCATCCTTCAACCCTCAAGGTGGGAGGGACAGTTAATGTTACTTGTGCTTTGTTTTCGTAGGCTTGAAATCACTTTTGATGGAGATGTGATGAATGGGGTGGCCTGCAACCTGGAGTCTCGAGGCTTTAAAGCATTGTGCAAAGCAACCGAGGACATAGTTGGCCACGTGGAGCCATATTCCATCACCGGGAGTCTACCTCTGATTAGGGAATTACAGGTCTGACAAAGAGCTTAGCAGACTTACTTTCTGAGCTGTATCTCCGTGAACTAAAGTTGTTTTGAAACTTTTACAGGATGAAGGATTTGATGTTCAAACAGCTGGATACGGTGAGTACTTGAGCAAAAATATTGTCTTGGGCCTTTTTTGGTCATGTCGCCAATGAACCAATCAATCTCTTGTGTTCACATAATTGATACATATATTAAACTGTGATTACTACTCCAGTGAATATTTCCTTTAGTGTCACCTGCAGTCCTGCACCAAATGTAAATGTACATGTCATATTGCTACTATTTTCCCGCAGGCTTACTGAAGACATACCACGCGAAGAACGAGTACTGCTTGTTTTCAGACATGGCCCAGGGCTTCCAGGTGTTTGTGAGCATCATTTCACAGCTGGAAGAAGCGGCCTGAGCCGTCTTGCGGGCATAGAAGAGTGCCTTCAATTGAAATTACTCGTGTTGCTCCGTGATCTTTTAAGAACTCTTTTCAATAGTTTATGACACGGACATCTAATAATAAGATTGAGATTGTTTGGCGCTCAAACTCTTGTCTGTTTCGCGTGGAGACCCGTCCCGTTTTTACCGAAGGGTTTCTGTGGGCCTAACACCCAGTTAGGCTGTAACTCTACGGCGCCTGAAGTGACTTTCTAAACAAAAATATCGAGCCAAGGACCAGTGTTACATTGAAGAAGACGTGGTAAAATAGTCATTTTGATCCCTCACTTTTGCATCATAAGTCTGTCCCGCAACTTTGAGTTGGCAAGTTTAGTCTCTCAACCTTTTGTTTCGGGTCAAACTCATCCTTCCGCTAATGTGATGCTTTTTATTGGTATTAAACTAGTATGAAAGCTCATTTTACCCTATATTCTTTTGATAAATTATGTCGCGGCAGGGCAAAAATTTTCGGAATCAACTGAATCATTTGTTGTGAATTGACTTGTAGTTCAATGATAGAACGGTTTAATGAGACGCTACTCACTAGGGTTCAAATCCTGATGCTCGCATCTTTTCTTAGGATTTTCTTAGTATTTACTGGTGTTATGCGTTAAATGGTAAGCGGCATTCCCGTCGACAACGAGGCGTCAATGGTGACTTCGGGAATCTGCAGATCTGTCGGGTACTTAGTCCCGTGGAAGCGCTCATAAGAGTAGGGTTTGCATACATGTGTTCAGAGGTGAGTGTACGTGCGTGTTGTGAACGTCTGCGTTGTACTGTGTAATTTTTTTAAAAAAAATCTGAATCACTTGTCCCGTGAGAATAGAGACCGGAAACTAGAAATGACATGCCCGATAAGTTCATGCTAGATAGTAGTCTGCTATGTCTTTTAGTAAACTAGTAATTGTGCTCGTGCGTTGCAACGGGAGAAAATAATGCTCGACTCACCATTGTCCGTCTCGACCGCGCTGTCCATGCAGCTCCCCGACCTCGCCACCATCTCCGTTGTGTCCACGCCACCCTAACTTTGCACATCGTCATCCACACCTCCCAAACGTCATTGTCGTCAACCCAACCTCACCTTCCTTGACCGCGTTGTCACTCCTACAGGGCACGCGCTACCCCGACCTTGTCCGTTGTTGTTCGTGCTCGCCCAGCCTCACCATCAGGGGCGGACCTAGGTAGAAATTTTGAAAAACAATGTATTTGCTCAATTTTTCACCATATTTGTACCCCCATAACTCAATTCTATGCACGCACAAGGTAATTTCACCCCCTCCAATTTGCTCTAGCTTCACCATGCTCACCATCACAATTGCGCCCGCGCCTCCCAGACCTCTCCTGCCGTTGTTTGTTGTCACCTGCTGCTCCGCACCTCCCCGACTTTGTCGTCGTTCCCATCGTGGTCGCGTCACCCTAACCTCACTCGCCATTGTCTGTGCCTCCCGAACCTCATTGTCGTATGACCGACCTCAGCTTTCCCATCCACGCCATCATTCCCATCGGGCACGTGGCACACCCCTTCCTCAGCTGTTGTTGCCCGCATATCTGATCCTAGCCTCGCCATCGTCCGCTCCAACCATGTTATCATCCCTTCCTTTCCGCCCTCACCATCACGCGATGTGCCACCCTGACCTTGCATGCCGTCATTCACCCCGACCTCACCTTCTCCCGCCGGCCACACGTCTTTCCAGTATAAACGTACAAGATGACTCTACCTATCAATGATCTGTGGCACATCAAAAGTTAATATACTACTGCTTGATAGCCTACCTGTCAGTAACATGTGGGTTGATTATATAAAAAAGTGAGGGATTTTTTTTCAAAATAACGATGATGACCGGAAGAAATAATACAAAATTGTTTTTAAATAAAAATATATTCGTAATGACTCTCAAAATGTGCATTAAAATATTGATCAATCCGGTGGTAACAACCGTTCGCAAATTGGATGTCTTAGCGAACAAATTTTCTAAAAAAAAGAAAATTGTGTTAAAATATTTTTAAAGTAAATTAATATTGGATCTCAAATCTGAGAGAAATTTAGAAGAAGGAGAACATGCGGTGAAGCATGCATGTGCATGTGACAGCGACGTGTGCTATTTTGTTACCCAGTGCAATGACCCGACTGGACTACGTGGGCGGTGCGGGTTGGGTGAGCTTCTTCGTTTCCCGCATGGACGTGGCTCCACCCGCTTTTTTCCCGCAAGGACCGCTTCAGGGACGCCCGGTTTAGTTGGTAGATAGTGGTTTTATTCGGTTCAGCGGGGAAACATCTGATTTTTTTCCGGTTTAGCAGGCAAACAGCCGGTTTTTGACCGTAATAGTCACAGTTTAGGACGACGTACCAAGAAAACACGGACAGAAACAATCCTTGCTTTAATATTAGGTAGAGATTCGTTCCTTCTAATACCAATCCACAATTCTTTTGGTGTGGGTGTGAAAGATTTATATTATAGGAAATGTATGTTGAAAATGCACAAACTATTTCACTAATATTTTTGCGTGTAGAAAATATGAGCACGTAAATGTTTGACATGCATAAGCCAAGGGCATAAGTGACTCTTCTCATTTTTTTAAAGATGTGCTTAGCACGTTTTTCATTAAGAAGAAGAGAAGTTTGATACAACTTTAGATAAAAGGAATAACAACCACAAAGCCAAAAAGAAAAAAATTACAACCGAAGACGACCAAGGGAGTGGATCCCGACGAAACCAGCACATCCCCAACGTCTCGCCTCCTCGAGAATTAGCGGTGCAAGCGCCACCAGCTGAAGAGTGACCTTGTCATTAGTTTACTGTCAATAAAGAGTACCACACCAACGCAAGGATGAATTTGAAAAATAAAATAAAATTGAGGGACGAACTTGACCCTTGTGCAAAATCAAGGGACCAAAATAGCTATTTTACCTTATATTTACATTTCATGTCAATTGGTTGCTTGAACTTCGCACACATGACGTGTCGTGGCTTCAATCGTCCCTTCGAGTTACATTAGCACCCAATATCTCTATCCCTGTCTCTACTACTAAAAACAATCAAGATTTCACAAAACGTCGCTCAGGTGCCTCCGCTCCGCGCCTCGCACCTCCGCTCCGTGAGTCCCTCCGCTTGGAACCGCCCTCGCGCCCTCTCCCGTTTTCCTCGCTGCCCCCGCGTCCATCATCTCGCTCGCTCCCTCTTTTTTTTTTGCGAAACCCTACGCACTCGCCCCCTGTGCGTCTGCCTCCCCCTGGCATCGCGTCTCTCCCCCCACCCCCGCGTCAACGCCCCCCCTCCCTCCCCGTCCTCCTCCACCCGTCGTCCGCGGCGCTGAACCAGGCCGCGCCGCCGATCCAGAATGCGCCGCCGACAACATCCATCTTCGCCTCCTCCGCCCGTCGTCTGCGCCGCCGATCCAGGGCAAGCAGCAGATCCAGGCCGCGTCGTCGCCATCTCCTTCCTCCATGCTGGACGACCTCCTTCCTCCACGCAGCCTTCAGGAACGACGCCCGGCCGGCCGGCCCTCGCTTCCAGGAACGACCGGCGTTCCGCCCTTACCTCTCCGGGTCCATGCCACCACCGGTTCCACGCCGTCGCCGCCGCCGCCGAGTCTCTGCATCGATGCTGCCGCTGCACCTCTCCGTCAGTGTTGTCCATGAGGAGCTGCGGTGCAAGCTTTCCAACCTGGTATAAGCACGATCCAAGCTCCATGCCGCATACACGATTATTTGATATCAATTTTGTATTTTTGAATGCCAACCTACTGTCTTGCAGATGCAGGTCTTTTGCCAAATTAGTATAGTTTTCAAGATAAAGATGATAGTCCGTTTGCTTTGCTAGATCCATTCTTAACTGTTCCTTGCCCTGACCTATTTATCTGTATCTTGTTGAAACACCCCTTTGTCTTCACAGAAATCAAATCGATGAGTATTATTCTGATGTGAAGTAAATGAATATCAAACCTTAAGACTTTGGAAGACTCCAGTAATCATTGTGGGGTGCAAATTGGACCTGAGGACAAGCAGCAAGGTAGCCTTGAGCAGGTTATGGCACCCATCATGCATTCCTTCTGCAGTTATTAGAATCACATATATTGTTTTTTTCCTGCAGGTGCTTGAGGTCTTTTACTATGCCGAGAGGCATAATCTCTGAACTCTTAAGCATTGCTGTGTGAGAGTGTTAAAGCGGATATTCATTTTATGTTGTGACAAGGATGGTGCTCTCAGTGATGTGGAGCTTAATGAATTCCAGGTTTTTCCCATGAAGGCTGCTTCACTTTCTTTGTTTAGCAGGAGCACTCATAGTTATTTGATTACACACATTTTTTTATCTATGGTTATGTTGTTGCTTTACAGCTCCCATATTTCAGTGCTCCTCTCCATTCTACTGAAATTTCAAGCATGAAGATAGTTGCCACGAACTAATGCTTGAAGGCGTGAATGAAAAAAAGGCTTACCTTGAAGAATTGTTCTATAAACCTGTATCCTTCTCATATTAGTCACCATTTGTGTTCTTCCTTGTTCAGGGACAATTTGAGCGAAGTATGACTCCAGCCTGCTGGGCCATTGCTGGCATTTTTTGTGACCTCCTGCCGAGGACAAGCACAACTAAGAACTAAATTAGACTGGTAGGCGACAGCCATTGCAGTGCACAAACTGCATTCCCGAATCGATGAGTACCTTATGTAATAAAACTAAGGTTGCCCATCAGATGTCGAGTGAAGGCTGAAGCAAACTGCTATTTATTCTTAGCGTATTGTAGCTTCTTAATTCCAAGAACTTACTGATTGGCAACATAACTGTAGGTTAGTTCTCTTTTACTATAAATAGCATTGTTCTTCCTTGTTCTTACCTTGAAGCATTGTTCTATAAACCTGTATCCTTCTCATATTAGTCACCATTTGTGTTCTTGTTCAGGGACAATTTGAGCGAAGTATGACTCCAGCCTGCTGGGCCATTGCTAGCATTTTTTGTGACCCCCTGCCGAGGACAAGCACAACTAAGAACTAAATTAGACTGGTAGGCGACAGCCATTGCAGTGTACAAACTGCATTCCCGAATCGATGAGTACCTTATGTAATAAAACTAAGGTTGCCCATCAGATGTCGAGTGAAGGCTGAAGCAAACTGCTATTTATTCTTAGTGTATTGTAGCTTCTTAATTCCAAGAACTTACTGATTGGCAACATAACTGTAGGTTAGTTCTCTTTTACTATAAATAGCATTGTTCTTCCTTGTTCTTACCTTGAAGCATTGTTCTATAAACCTGTATCCTTCTCATATTAGTCACCATTTGTGTTCTTGTTCAGGGACAATTTGAGCGAAGTATGACTCCAGCCTGCTGGGCCATTGCTGGCATTTTTTGTGACCCCCTGCCGAGGACAAGCACAACTAAGAACTAAATTAGACTGGTAGGCGACAGCCATTGCAGTGCACAAACTGCATTCCCGAATCGATGAGTACCTTATGTAATAAAACTAAGGTTGCGCATCAGATGTCGAGTGAAGGCTGAAGCAAACTGCTATTTATTCTTAGTGTATTGTAGCTTCTTAATTCCAAGAACTTACTGATTGGCAACATGACTGTAGGTTAGTTCTCGAGCGACATGCTGCTAAAAGATCCTTTTAGATGAGGCTGTGATACAGACATACAGTAAACTCTAAGTTATATACTTGGTCTGGTCCAAACCGATTTTTAGAGCTGCACTTGGTAAAAAATTCTCCATTTTCTACACAAAGTAGTAGATGCAAGTTAATCATTACAGAAAATGATTAATCAGGCTGTGGTTTAGAGTTCGACTCGATTATATCATTATCATCCCATGATGCATCTCATGCAACTGCTGCATGGATCTCTTCATTTATAAATTAATAAAATAGCCTTCAACATTACTATACTGCCATCAAAACTACTGTTAAATCAACATGATCACCGAGTAATGGTTATGAATGTTTTTGTTCTAATTAAATTAACTAGAAGGGATGGTCATATCTAGGTCTGAACATCTTGTTATCATCGCGATGTGTATTCAGTTTCGTCAGCTTGTTTTGGTCTGCATCAGGGATATTGCCGCGGCCGATCATGTACAAGCTGGTAAATAATCCTTAGGAAGTCCTCACTGTCAGGTCATCACCAGGTGAGCACTTTGCAGTTTCTTCAGTACTCTGCACAACACTTGTTATCTCTCTTCTCGTGAAAGGTCCTCTGTTGGTAATACTGATTAGAGTAGATACACTAACTTGAATATCACATACTATAGAAGATGATGCGATCAAAGTACAGATCATATTCACTATTATTTGAGTTTAAAATGATCATTCATCATCTGATTTACTATTATTTGAGTTTAATGCAATTGCACTGATTTACTCCTCATATTTCTTTGCCCGTAATGCGTTGCCATACTACTATAGTAGTTTCAATTGATAATGCAAAGTAATCAAAATTGGCTCTCCTGATTACAGTGATATGGCAATGATCAATAGTTTCAGATACTTAAATGTAATGTTTTTCCAGGGGTTGCAGTATAACTGGGTGATTTCTTCCTGAGGATATGAAAACGTGTTCTGAATAATTCTGAAGTACTGAGAGGAATCATTATGGAGGTATCATTCGTTTTTCTTTTCTTTAATTTCTGTTGTACTGATGTGAGTCCTGTGATTGATTTTTTGCCTTTCTTTATTTGTGATCAAAATACCAAATTCTATATAGTGACCTTGTACTGATTTAAGTCCTATGTTACTGGAGCTCTTGTTTCTTGCTATATTAGTTCCTGACTTTGCCAAAAGTACTTTCAGATGGAAGTGGTTTTCCTTTTGTATATTACTATCCACTAACTGTGTATTCACTTTGTTGCTTCCTGACTTAGGAACTTGCTTGGGGACAGTGAGGGAAGGAATTCGTTCAGTTTGTCTCGTCGTAGTCGGTTAGTTTTTTCAGGAGAGGTGTGATATGTCTATTTCAGGGTCGTTTGCTAATGCTTTGTGGTCTATCATATATGTATGAATTCTCCGGAACTGTATCCTGTTGCATTTCTAGCAAAAAATGCTATATTGAATGAAGAGGGAGTAGACTCGATTTTCTAAGCAGCATCAGGATATTTCTTGAGTTTATCTGTTCTTTAGTTATTTCACATTGTTATGTGCCTTAAATTGAAGTGGAAAGTTGTGAAATCCTTACAGAGAGGTTTAATTTTAGCCAATTTCATTTTATTCACATCTTCTGGAGCTGTTCTGGTTATCTGGTAAAAATGACCAGGCAGCAAGACATGCAAGCTACTAAATTGTTTCTTTTTGGTAGATGGACATGAGATTTTGTGCTATATGCTTATGCTATTTGGCAAGACCAATATCAATTGTATTTTGATGAACAAAAAGCTTGACTCATGCGTCGATCGTTCCTGTCACCTGATGGCTGCTGATTCGTGCTCCTGGGAGCCTCCGCCTTCATCACCATTGCTGCCGCCTCCAATCCTCATGGTAGTATGCATTAGAGGCTCTATCGTTGTTATGTTTTTTCTTTGAATTTTGTTATTCATATTCATCAAATTCTTCATATTATGAGGCAAATCAATATTATGAGGAAATTTCGTGCTAGCAGACTTTGCCTCAGCATGAGTCATCATATGGAATGCTCTTGATAGAAGTCTTTCTGCAATTTAGTCTTTCAGTCTATTCTCCCAACTCATTCTCATTGTCTAAGTCTGACAGGTATCCTTGAACACATGAATGATGAAATAATGGAGAAATGATGTAGCAGGAGCTATCATTGGATGCATGCCGGGAACAATTTCAAGTATTGTCGAGGTTCTCTACCGCCGGTAGTAAATTTGTATCGGATTGCGTGCCGGGCCTCGGACGGTTGCGCAAATGGGGGTACACAATTATTTATACTGGTTCGGGCCTCCGGAGAGTAACACTCTACGTCCAGTTTGCGTTCCTGTGTTATTTGCGCTGATTTGTAGTAGGGGGTACAAATGGGCGGGAGAGGGAGCTCGGTCCCAAGTCTCTGTAGTGAGAGAGCCATGCATGGCTAGAGGTATAAGAATGAGAGAGCTCCTCCTGGGAGGAGAAAGAGGAAGCAAAAAGCAAAAAAAAAACAGCCACCCCCTGAAAAGGACCCTTGCTCTCCCTTTTATATGCCAAGGGGAGCAGGTTACTTGAGTGGAGAGAGAAAGAGAGAGTGTGTGTGCATGTTCAACAGGTGTACGGGAGGGAGCTTTCTCGTCATGCAGCGGGTCCCGCCACCCCTGGCTCCTGCTGGCTGCTGTTGCCATGTGTGATTGCCTGTCCCGGCGTCGTGCCTTCCCAAGCAAGCGGTAGGAGCAATGAATGCCTCTGACACTTAATACACGCGTGGGTTGTGAGGACTCAAAACTACTCGGGAGGGCTACCAGCTAGTCGGAAGTGACTTGTTGGTGAGCATGTGAGGTGATGGAGGTGGTTTTTGGCCGTTTTCCTTCACAAGAATAATTCCCGGAATACCAGTTGATTTGGAGCCGTTTTCCTTTTTGAAAATGAATCCAGAAAACCATCAAAAATACGCCGGGGGCCATCGTGGCTATGATAGTCGCTCGTAATCGCTGTCTTTGGGTACCCATAATATTGGGCCCCGTCAGTAGCCCCCGAGCCTGGGAGGGAGTCGCAGGCTCGTTCCCAGGCTCAGTCATCGGAGTGGAGAGGTAGATCGTCGTTTGTACGGCGGGGGCGCGCGAGCGCACCCGCCGGGTGTAGCCCCCGAGCCCGTGGGGGAGTCGGAGACTTGCTTGCGGGGTTAGTGATTTTGGAGCTGAACATCATTGCGTCAGAGGTGTTGTCGCACCTGAGCTTGCGGGTGGAAGATGAATTTTTTGTGACCTCGCACGGCGCGAGGCATAGTTGGGGAGTCGGTTTCCCTTTTTGTTGCATCTCTCTCGTGCATCCTTTTCGTTAGGAAGGAGGGGCTGGGTGACGTCGAAGCTTGCCTCGCTGGCCGAGCCTCGGCACCCTGTGAGCTGCGTGCGGGTGAGCTCGAGTGAAGCCTCGGAGTCCCATTCGCCGGGTTCCGAACGGATCAGCTGGTGATCGACCACAGATTCCTGATGGTGAAATCATCTAGTTACCGAGCCCGTTCGGTTGGGCTCGGCGGCTCGCCGCCTTTCCGTCGGGGAAAAACCATGACCTCATTTTCCATCAAGACTCGAAAGCAGTTCAGGATGCCCTTGGCGCTCGTGCGCCTGGGTTCCGGCTGCTGGGGCCCATCCCTCACCGCCCCTCGCTCGGGTGTCCAGGAGCGGCTGTCGAACCCTTCGACGGGCCAGCCTTCGAACTCCCTGTCGTCGGTGAGTGGCGTCGGCCCTCGGGTGCAGAGCCGCGAGGAGCCGATGGGGCCATCGGAGGAATGTCGCGTGGTCGTTGTGACGGTTGATTAGTCGTCACCCAGCCCCCGAGTGCGAGGACCGAGTAGTCGTCGTCTCATAACCCCCAAGTGCGAGGGCCGAGTCTACCGCCCTGTTCCTACAACAGAGGACAGCAACGTGCGGTGCGACGAATACTAATTTTAGAAGAAAAAACATTTGACAACGCCCAGCGTGAACTCTAATTCCAGCTCCTTTATGTCTGTTTAATTTCCTCGGGGGAGTTATCCTGTTACGTTTATGCACCTGACCCCCGACGGCTGCATCCGTAGCGCAGGGAGCTGGCCGCATGCACACGTAGGAAGTGTTGGCGTGGGGTCGAGGTTTTACAGTTTAAGGCGTGTGCTCCCCAAGTACTTTTAACGACTGGTGCGAGAGAGGAAAAAGAAAGCACACCGACGAAGGTAAAGTGCACGCGCGCTGCGCCCGTCGACCGTGCCCCGACTGCTCGTGTAGCGCTCGGCCTGTATGTGTAATCGGGGACACGCCAAGTGTAGTTGGTGGTGACCCGGCGACACGTGCCGGGGTATGAGATAGCTGGAAAGCGGTAGTACTAAAACAATACTTAGCTCGATTTGCGCTTATGTCGGAGGAGTCGGCGTGTTGTCCCCGAGCCTGGTCTGGTAGCCCCGAGCTTCATGCTGCTTGTTGCGGCCGAGTGGGCGGTTGCAGAGGGGAACGGCGATTTGTCGGGGTCGTCGTTGGTTTCATGCGCGGGAGATGTCGCGGGTTCGGTTGAAGCGGTTGCCGGTAGGCCGCTGGTGCCATTCGCCATCGTTGTTGATGGCGGTGCCGCGGTCCGTCGGCGGTGAGAAGAAAGGCCCGGGGCAGCACCTTGTTGTGCGTGGGAGGTGTCGTAGGCATCAGGCTCGGCGGCAACAGTCCCTGCTAATTTCGTGGTGGCGACGGTCGCGGCGGCGTGAGCGGCGGCCGAGGTGATTCGGGGTGTGCTCGTGAGTGATGGTGGTGCAAGCTGCGGCGAGGTGGACGAAGGAAAATGAGGCACGACGACGGGCTGTGACACAGCAGTCGGCCTCGGCTTGCCACCACCCGTCACATCGTTCGAAACGGCTTCGTCCTGATCAGGGTAGCGAACGGCTGATGTTGCAGTTCGTGACCTGCTCACAAGAACTAAGGTACTGACAAGAAAATTGTGTTATCAGTTAGAAAGGTAGTTTCCCCGAGCAGTGGTTCCTCGGGTAGCGAACTTGGTTCGCACGACTTGTTTTGCTCGTCCCCGAGCAGTTTTCCCGAGTAGGCCCGCTCGCACGACCTGTTTCCGTCCGTCTCCGAGTAGTTTCCGATTCGCACGAGTAGATGTCCGCCCCCAAGTAGTTCCTTCGACCAGTCTTTCCAACCCGCGCACTCGACTCGCACGAGTAGATGTCCGTCTCCGAGTAGCAGACTTCCGTCCTGCGGTCTTCTGGGCAGCTCCGTGCAGATGCCGTGCTTGAGGCCGCAGGATAGGTGCAGGAGGGTGGCGCTGTCCGGCCGCGCCTCGAGTTCCTGCCGCTGCACCGCGGACGTGCGCCGTCGGAGCCCACGGACGCCGTCCCCAAGCCGCAAGGGAGGTGCAGAGAGAGGGTGCCGCGAGGGCCCTCCCGCGGCCGGCGTCGGACCCGCTGGCCATGGAAGAGGCGGGGGAGCGGGGCACGGGGCCGCCGACCGTGGAGAGAGGGGCGACGCCGTGTCACCGTGTTGGAGCCGAGGAAGAGGGCGTCGGGCTGCCACACATTGAGGAGGAGGCAGAGCTGGGGCGTACCGTAGTGATGGTCGGAGAGGGCGCTGTTGGTCGCCGAAGGAGAGCCGCGACCCCGGCTGCGGTCGGAGGTGAGCCGAGCGCCGCCCTGAGGCCGCGTGCTGACGGGTCCCCTTGCCACCGTCTGGTGTCGCAGGGGAGGGGACGAGGATGCGGAGTCGTCGTGACCCTGCTCCGGCCGTCTCGCCGCCGTGCGCGCGTCTGCCGTGGCTTCTGTCTCGCATGCCGTCGTCGTTGCGGCCTCCGCAGTGCGCGTTGCCAGCGTGGAGTTCCACCAGACCCACTGCACGGTGAGAGATCCGGCGGCAGGGGGGCGCTGTAGCGTCGGCTGCGGGGGCTGCAGCATCTTGCTGCTGTTGCTGATTTCTCGTGATCCAATTCCGTCTTCCCATGAGGAGCTCTCGAGTGGAAACTCGACGTTGTAGCTGTGTCCCGTCAACCGCGATTGGAGCAAAGGTCGTTGCGCAGCCTCGTCGCCAAAGTCCGGAGGTGAAGTCTTGCGCCGCTGGGCATCGAAGAAGAGGCAGAGCTAGGATGCACCGCCGGTGTCGATGGAGAAGGCGGAACAGGGCACCGCGTCGCTGGCGTCGGGAGGAAGACGGAGCAGAGGTCGTCGTGCCACCGGTCGTCACGGTGGTCGGAGTCGTAGGAGTTGGGAGCCGCGCCGCCGTTTCCACGGGTTGAATCAGGGAACCGCGACCTGCTGCCGTTGGAGCTGTGCACACCGTCGGGAACGAGCTCGAGTACGACTGACCCGAGGTGAGGTCCTGCGCCAGCGCGGGAGAGGCAAGGTCCGGCGCGGCCGTGAGAGTCGTCGTCGCCGAGAATCCGCTGCCATGGTGGCCGAAGAAGGATGTCGTCCGAGCACCCGCGAAGGCCGAGCTGTTGACGCCCCAGATCTTGGCGAGAAGCAGAGGAGCAGAACAATAGGGAAGAGAGGGCGTCGCTTCGTCTTGTAAGTCGGAGCCGGGGAGAGCGTCGCGCCGCCACAGAAGTCAGGGGGAGCGCGTGGCTACACCAGCCGTGGAGAAGGACGGGTCACTGTGCCACTTCGACCGCCACCGCTACAGCCTTTGCCCCGCGTGCTGCCTCGTGCGCCGCTGCCGCGACTTCTGTTGCGCGCTCTGCTGCCATGTACTGCCGCCGCACGAACAACCATCGTGGCCCTGCACAGATAGGAGAAGGGGGGGAAACAGAGCAAGAGAGGGAGACTGGACTCGAGGGGCGAATGGAGATGCTGCTGGTTCGGTTGGATTCCTATCTTTTTTTTTGGAGCCGACGAAGGATGCTTGCTTTGTTCGAGTAATTGTTCGCTTCGGGCGTTGTTGATTTGCAGCGAACGACTTGTCTCTAAGTAGTTGCTGGAGTCGCGATTGTCGTTGTCGTCGCTGCCACAGTCGGCGTCGCGGCTGCCGTCGTTGTTGCTGGCGGAGTCGCGGTTGCTGTCAGTGCCGCGCTCGCCGTCGTCGCCGTGGTTGGCCATCCGAGACCTGCAAAAAACGTCGTGACACGCAAAAGTCCCCTACCTGGCGCGCTAACTGTCGGGGTTCTCTACCGCCGGCAGTAAATTTGTATCGGATTGCGTGCCGGGCCTCGGACGGTTGCGCAAATGGGGGTACACAATTATTTATACTGGTTCGGGCCTCCGGAGAGTAACACCCTACGTCCAGTTTGCGTTCCTGTGTTATTTGCGCTGATTTGTAGTAGGGGGTACAAATGGGCGGGACAGGGAGCTCGGTCCCAAGTCTCTGTAGTGAGAGAGTCATGGATGGCTGGAGGTAGAAGAAGAACGAGAGAGCTCCTCCTGAGAGGAGAAAGAGGAAGCAAAAAGCAAAAAAAAAACCAGCCACCCCCTGAAAAGGACCCCTGCTTTCCCTTTTATATGCCAAGGGGAGCAGGTTACATGAGTGGAGAGAGAAAGAGAGAGAGTGTGTGCATGTTCAACAGGTGTACGGGAGGGAGCTTTCTCGTCATGCAGCGGGTCCCGCCACCCCTGGCTCCTGCTGGCTGCTGTTACCATGTGTGATTGCCTGTCCCGGTGTCGTGCCTTCCCAAGCAAGGGGTAGGAGCAATGAATGCCTCTGACACCTAATACACGCGTGGGTTGTGAGGACTCAAAACTACTCGGGAGGGCTACCAGCTAGTCGGAAGTGGCTTGTTGGTGAGCATGTGAGGTGGAGGTGGTTTTTGGCCGTTTTCCTTCACAAGAATAATTCCCGGAATACCAGTTGATTTGGAGCCGTTTTCCTTTCTGAAAATGAATCCAGAAAACCATCGAAAATACGCCGGGGGCCATCGTGGCTGTGATAGTCGCTCGTAATCGCTGTCTCGTGTTAATTTACACTGGTTGGATTTGTTTTTCTAGATTTTTGTAGTAGTCTTATGTGAATGTCGTTGCATTCTGGTAATGTCTTAATTGTATGTTTTTCTCAATCTGAACTGATGTTCGTGATTCAATACTTATTTTATATTTGTTCTTATTTTTACATTATTGTTGTCTTGTTAATAATTTGTGTACTGCATTTCAAGTCGTGCTTCGGATGTGATGTCTTCCATTGAAATTTTTTTATTGTATATTTTGTGTATTGCGCTATAGATAATTAGATGCCCGTAGCAACGCACGGGCACGAACCTAGTATATTTTTAAAAAAGTAAGTGTGTGTGTAGGGGGAGGGGTTGTATTAGAAGTCTTAAGAGTTTCTATACACGAGGGGAAATTTGAAATTCACTGTACATAACAGATTACGTGAATTACCAAATATGTGTGGATGGTTTAGCTATATAGTACTTGCAACTCAAACTTACTAACAAATTAGATCCGAGCTAAGACATGATATATTGATATCAAGTAAACAAAAAATTCATGGGACAGTTTTTTTTCTTCTTTAGTAAGGAGCTCTCAAAGAATCGGGTCTTACTAAAAATTGTTGAGATGACGAACTTTCTGAGGCGTACCACAAGATTTGGACGCTCAACAAGCAACACTAAATGTTTCATAGTCTTGAGCTCTAAGAGTTACAACAGAATCCACCAGCTCGACGAAGACCAATGTGCTCGAGCGATAGAAATTGAGCTCACTTGTGCACTCTCGGTTACTTTTTCTTGAATTCATGTTCAAATTCCTCACTAAATCTCACTGAAGGGTTCAAGATGAAAGAGAAGAGGGAGCAATGAATGCTTAGGAGTGAATTTGCATAGAGTTAGGTCAAAAAAGCTACTATGAAGGAGGATCATTGGGCATAAATATTCCTGACCCCAAAATCTAGCCGTTACAGAGTAAAGTCGCGGAATCATAAAAAAACACCCCAAACAAGAAAAGTTGCAATCTTCACAACTTGCAAAATCTCCACATAGGTCTTCATAAACTTCACAACTTTGCGAGCAACACCTAATTCATTTTTTCCAAGTAATTGGTGTAAGTGTGCAACACATGTCTTTTAGGTTTGTTAGACCTTCAAGCGTTTGTGTACACAAGTAACCTAAAATATCAATAGCCTAGGAGAAAAGAGTGCGTACTCTTGGTCACTTGTGTACACAAACATCAGCAATCTAAACACAAACATCATCTTTTCATCCTAGGCTACTGATGTTTTGTGTACACACTTTCAAATAGAAAATCATATAACACATATTTCAACAAAAAGGAAAATGCATCCCACACCTAATAAGGATGTGAAGCTTACAATAACAAAAGTAGAATAATTAAGCAAGTCCATAGTATTTAAAAATAGATAGTGTATTGAGAAAAACATTATTACACCGAGATAAATATAAAGCATATAGAATCTATTTCAAGCGTAGATAGAGCACAAACGAGACGGAGAGGGCACATGCCCCCAACGGATCAGCATTCCAGTTTAATCATCCTTCATCGCAAACAAATTGGTTACCTTTTATTGGTGCTGGAATGCTTAATTTTCTCTTGTATTGTCCTGCTCATCCAAAAGTCTCGTGTGGAATTGGAACCTCAACCCAACACGTACGGGGTCGACCGAGATGACCCAAATAAACTAGCACTGTTGGGGGTACGCCTTAGGAGGCCTAAGGCTAGGACCCCCTTATGTATAAAAGAGGCCAAAAAGGGGTTTGAGGGTGTCGTTGTAAAAATTGAGGACATGTTTGTAATTTGAAACTTTTTCAGTGGAAATAAAATAAAGACCCACCTCCTCCCTATACATAAAGGGAAAGAGGCTTGGAGGAGGGGCATATGGTCTTTTCCTCCTATTCATCCTTCCATCCTGTCTGGGGACTTGCTCCCCAACAGTGGCGCCCACCGTGTTTGAGCTCAGAAAAAATCCACGATTCCACGAGTGCTCCTGGATCGCGCTGCTGCACCGTCGTCGATCCGCCCGCCGCCGCACCATCGTCGATCCGCCCGCTGCGGCCACCCCTCTTCTTCCCCCGTGCCGTCGTCGACCCACACGCCTCCGCCGTCTCGCGTGCCTCGCCTCCGCGCTGGCCTCCTCCGCCTCATGGCCGCCTGCCGCGTGCCCGCTCACCTCCCGTCCCCAAGCGGTGGAGGAAAGGGACTCCGAGTCACGCCTCCTCCTCACCAACGCCAAGGACAACCCCGCCGGCACGGGGTACTCGCAGTCGAGCGCGTCCACCTCCTTGTTCACCATCTGACACGCGCCTCCCGCTCGTTCGCTTCCTGCCGTCGAGCACGGCGCCGGCCGTGGTGGATGCGAACGCGCGCATCGTCCGGCCGGTGTGCGCGGGGAACATGGAGGGCACCCGCGCCGCATTCGAGGCCACGCCGCTCCACACCACCACCTCCTACAACGCCCTTCTCGCCGGCTATTTTCACAACAACCTCCTCGATGCCGCGCTCCGAGTCTTCCACTGCATGCCCTCGCGGGACCTCGCCTCCTACAGCGCGCTTAGCTCCGGGTTCCCCCACACCGCCGTCACACTCAAGGATGCCGCCGGCCCAGTCCAAATCGACAGCCTGACCAACGCCGTAGCCGCCAACGGGAACGGCTACCACCACCAGGGACAACCACGTCACCAGCTGCAACGTCAAGGCCACAGCCGCAGCGACGCCCCCGATGTGTTCGACGAATTGTCTCGACACCACCGCCAAGACTGAACCGCGAGCCATCACCGCCCCTGGCTGCACCAAGTCGCGACCACCACCTTGCTCCCTGCCTCGCCAAGTCCCGTCGCTAGGAGTCGGAGTCGCCATGGACCTCGATGCGCCGCTGTTGCTGCTCTGCTCCGTCCTGCCCCGCACCATCATCACGACTGTTGACGCTGCCTTGGGTTTACCAGGTGAGCCAGCAGCACCAGCACCGTGTGTGCCTTTCTCTACCGTCAGGCTGCCTCTCGTCCTCGATTCCTCTCCTTCAGATCAAGACGTGCTCCTCTTGGAGCTCAGGTAACCAGTGTCCTGCTTCTGCGTTTTAGCTCCTTTGCTTATCCCTGGTGCACTGTAAGTACTGGCTTGATTTTCATATAATTATTGCTCTTGAATTCCTTGGTGATAGCACACAGGAAGTAGAATACTGCAATTTATATTAATTGATCAGCTCGTGGTCTAGATCAACCAAGGCAACCACCCTGCAGGTCCTCGGATTGGGACTAGCTTTATTGTCCAACCTCATTTTGGGTGCCAGATTAACATGAAGTAAACAGACCACATTGTTAGTTTATTTGTTTAAGCCTCAACAATGATGATATTGTCTCATACTTGAGTTTATTTCTTTAACCATGTGTGAGAGACATGTGTACCCATGGGTCCCCACCGGCCAGGGTCCCAGGGGCCCCCGACAGGTGGACCTGACCTTCCAGAAGACCCGCCGACCTTACAAGTGGGCCCAACGACCTGATCAGGATCCCGGAAGACCTACAAAGCCTTGGCGTGCAAATCAAGACACGGCGACCTGGCGTGCCGCTGCCTGTAGCTCCGGGCATCACGGGATACTCCTTGTAATCCGGGAGATAAGCCTCCCACAGTTGTAACCGACCCCGACACGGGTCAACCGACCTGCGCATGCAAACCCTAGCCCGTCCCCCATATAAGGCGGCCTAGGGCTCCATGCACAGGGACAACTCATCCACGCATAATCCACCATCATACTGGACGTAGTGTTTTACTCTCTGGAGGTCTGAACCAGTCTAAAACCCCTTGTCTCCTTGTTCTTCGCCGCCATACTCGCCTAGTTCCGTGTGCATCCCGTGCATAACCACCTACGCTCTTAGATCCCGACCCTCTCCATTAACCTGCAAACCACTAGGGCGACCCCCTAGCGGATCTGTCCAGGTCTCACCCCTGACAGTTGGCGCGCCAGGTAGGGGTGATCGGGAACTCGCTGTGCAGCATGGCGGCCCAATCTGGCGTTGTCTTCCCGGTGAGCATGGCAGCCTTCCTCGCCGACCCCGTGGAGATCTGCTTCGGATCCTTCACGTCGACTTCTCCTGCTCCGGCAGCCTCCACTCCTCCGGCGACCTCCGAGCAGGTCGTCACGGCGTCCGTCGCCGTCTCTGTTCCCGATCTGGCATCGGAAACCCACCCACCCAGACCCTGTGACCTTGTCTAGGGGATGGAAAACGTCATCGGCTCGATGAGGGACACCCTGGAGATCTGCGAGCGAGCTCAGCGCTCGGCGCAGACCGCGCTACGCCACGACATGTTCCCCTTTGGCCTGCAGTCAGCACCTGGCCTTCGCCTCAGCCAGCTGCTCAAGCCCGCCCAGATCCAATCTGGGCGGCGACCTTCTCGCGACTCAAGACCGGCACCTCGCGCGAGGTGCGATCCCCTCGACGTGCCCTGCACCTATCACAAGGGTGCAAAGCATACCCTCCGCGGGTGCCGCCTGCGGAAGAAGATCGACAATGAGCTCCCTCGCCGAGCTAGGCGACCTACCCAGTCTCCGGACTGCGGAGAGTTTCAGAAGGTCCGGGTCCGCATCTCCCCCAATGATTCGGAGATAGTCTTCCGTCAGGTGATGGTGGTTTCGGAAAACGAACCACCCCGCCTGGGTGCGACCGACTCCCAGGAGGCGGCCCGAATTCAAGCCAACGCTCGTCGCGCTGAGCGACGTGCGGAGGAGCAGCGGTGCGTCTTGCCTTGCGCTCGAGACCTGCGTCTGGAGTTCGAGGAAGCGGGGATCCCGACCTTCAACAGCCCCCAGACCAACCTGGGCGCGGCCATTACGCCTGAAGCTGAGCAGGCCCTCGCGTACCATCGGGTCGCCAATGCCCTGGTGGAAGAGAAGAGTGCGGCCTCCAAGTCCGCTACATCTTCGTCGACCTGCCACTCGTGCAGTCGATCTCATCGACTTGCGCGCAGCCATCTCTCCCCCGTCCGGGAGGAGGTCGCTCAGCAGAACCCTGAGCAGCCCGCCCAGCAGCGCGCTGCTGCCCGGGACCTGCGCGTCAACCTTGATGCCAACAGGCGCGACTACGTCGACCAGTGCCACAGAGAGCGCGAGGAGCGCGAGCTTCGCCGTCGCCTGGACTACGACCGCGAGTACGGCGCCCCTGGAGGCGTTCACCGCATCATGGAGCGCGAGCTCCGTGACCAGCACGAGATCGAGAACCGGCGACGTGCCAAGTACGACGCTGATCACGGCGACCCTGTCGTCGTCCAGATCAACTGCGATTGGCATCCACGATCCCAGGCTGTCATCCCGGAACGCAGCGTCCACTCTGCACCAAGAGAAGCCACCCCGGCCAGAGGCTCGGGCGACGACCTGGCTCTCAACACCTTCCCGGCGCTGGATGCTCGCTTCAAGAGGGTGGAGTACCCCAACAACTTCAAGCCCAACATCAAGCCGTATGATGGTCGCTCCGACCCTAACATCTGGCTGTTGACCTACTACGTCACTGTCAAGGCGGCTGGTGGTAGCTTCGACCACATGACGGCCTACTTCCCACTGGTGATGGTCAAGGCCCCTTCGCTGTGGCTCAACAACCTTGAGCCTGGCAGCATCAAGACCTGGGCCGATCTGTCCCAGGCCTTCACGTCCAACTTCCAAGCGACCTACGATCGCCCTGGAAACGCCTTCAGCCTGGGGCAGGTCGTGCAGAAGCCTAAAGAGCGGCTTCGCGACTACAACACTCGGTTCTTCGAGAACCGGAACGAGTGCGTCGGTGTCAGGGATGACAAGATCGTCGACAGTTACAAGAAGGGCATCAAAGATCGCAAGACCTTTGAGAAGATCCATGAGGCTGGCCCGACCAACGTCAAGGAGCTCATGGTCATCATCAAGAAGCTGATGGACACGGAGGATGCACTCCAGAATCAGTTCGACGCTGATAACGCTGGTACATCTGGTACTGCAGCAGACAAGCTCCACAAGCGACCTTCCGAGGTCCTAGCGGCCGATGGGTGCAGAGGTTCGACCTTCAACCAGGAGGAGTTCGACCTGGCGCTCGACAGCATCTGCGGGTTCCATGAGGGAGGCACCCACACTCTCTGTGAGTGCTCCCAGTTCAAGAGAGCTTTCCGCGCCCCCGCGGACCCTAAGCAACCCCGCAACGATAGCGGGCGCCGCGACAACCACCCCTACAATAACAATTACCACCGTGACGATCGGTGGGATCGGCGTGACGACCGCCGCGAGGAGCGATACGACAACCGCCGTGAGCCAGCTCGCAGCGACCCACCCCGCAGCGACCCTCCTCCGACAGCTCCCCACGACGAGACAAACATCCCCCCTCCTCCGGCATCAGGCAACCCCAATGGGCCTTTCCAGGCCGCAACCCGCGCGATCAATATGATCGTTGGTGGCATCAAGTCCAGTGCCAGCAGGAGGCGCTACAGGAAGGACAAGAGCGACATCCACCTCGTCCACACTCAGCCAATCGTGCCCCTGCGTTGGTCTGAGCAGGCGATTACATTCTCCAGGGATGACCACTGGGTCCACATCCCTGATCCCGGGTCCTATCCGCTCGTTGTGGAGCCCACGGTGGACGGAGCCCTGCTCTCCCAGACCCTGATCGACGGAGGCAGCGGCCTCAACATCATCTTTGTTGAGACCCTCAAGAAGATGGGTTTCGACTTCGACAAGATGACGGAGTGCAACGAGCCCTTCTACGGCATCGTCCCCGGGAAGGCGGCCTACCCCCTCGGTCGGGTCTCCCTCCCTGTTACTTTCGGCACGGAGGTGAACTTCTGCATGGAGTACCTCAACTTCGAGGTCGCCAACTTCAAGTCCTCCTACCATGCGATCTTAGGTCGCCTGATGCTGGCCAGGTTCATGGCCATCCTGCACTACACCTATCTGGTGTTGAAGATGCCGGCCCCACGAGGGGTCCTCTCTGTTAAGGGGGACCTCATTGTTTCCTTCAGGTGCAACACGGAGGCCCTCGACCTTGCCGCGACCTCCGCTGCCGCCGACGCCTCCGCAGTGTTGGTCGCAGAGGCCGAGAAAGTCGACCCTGTCGACCAATCTGTCCCAGAACAGAAGCGCACCGACACCGCCCTCCATGCGGATCCCTCGACGAGGAAGGTCTGCCTCGGCCTTGCCGACCCAGAAAAGATGGTGGTGATCGGCGACGGGCTCGACCCCAAATAGGAACTCGCGCTCACCAGCTTCCTCCGGGATAACGCCGACATATTCGCTTGGAGTCCATCGGATATGCCGGGTGTCCCCAGGGAGCTGGCTGAGCACGCCTTGGATGTAAGCAAGACGGCCAAGCCTGTCAAGCAGAAGCTTCACCGCTTTGTGAAAGATCGCAAGGACGTCATTAGGGTAGAGCTAATAAAGCTCCTAGCTGCCGGATTTATCCGAGAGTGTAAAAACCCGGTTTGGCTCGCCAACCCGGTTCTTGTACCAAAGAAAACCGGTCAATAGAGAATGTGTATCGACTACACCGATCTCAACAGGTACTGCCCTAAAGATCCCTTCCCTCTTCAGCGCATCGACCAGGTCGTGGACTCCACGGCCGGGAGCGTCCTCCTCTGCTTCCTCGACTGCTACTCAGGGTATCACCAGATAGCCCTGAAGGTCTCTGACCAAGACAAGACGGCGTTCATAACGCTTCACGGCATCTACTGCTACACGGCCATGACTTTCAGCCTTAAAAACGCGGGTGCGACCTATGAAAAGGCCATCCAGAAGTGCCTTGCTAGCCAGATTAGCAAGAACGTAGAAGCCTACGTCGACGACGTGGTCGTCAAGACCATCCACGAGGACAAGCTCATAGCTGACCTCGCGGAGACCTTCGCCAACCTCCGCACTTACCGCTGGAAACTTAATCCAGAGAAGTGCATCTTCGGTGTACCGTCTGGCAAGCTCCTGGGCTTCATGGTCAGCAACCGAGGAATCGAGGCCAACCCCACCAAGGTGGATGCCATCCTCAGGATGAAGCGACCTACGGGCAAGAAGGACGTCATGAAGCTCACCGGCATGATGGCGGCCTTAGGCCGATTCATTAGCAAGCTAGGAGAGAAAGGCCTGCCCTTCTTCAAGCTGCTAAAAAAGGCAGACAAGTTCGTCTGGACCGAGGAGGCGGACCAAGCTCTTGAGCAACTCAAGACCTTCCTCACAACACCCCCGGTGATGGTGCCCCCGGCGCCTAAGGAGCCTCTAGTGCTCTACATCTCGGCGACCTCCCTGGTGGTCAGCGCCATCCTGGTGGCTGAGCGACCTGAAGAAGGGCGACCTTACCCTGTCCAGCGACCCATATACTACGTCAGCGAGGTTTTGTCCGATAGCAAGACCAGGTATAGCCAGCCCCAGAAGATGCTCTACGCGCTACTCATGACCTTCCGCAAGCTCCGGCATTACTTCCAATCCCACAAGATCAAGGTCGTCTCGGCCCTTCCCCTTGGCGAGATCCTACGGAGCCGCGACACCACTGGGCGCGTCGTCAAGTGGTCCATCGAGCTAGGGGAGTTTGACCTAGAGTTCTGCCCCAGGCAGGCCATCAAGTCCCAAGTCATCGCAGACTTCGTCTCGGAGTGGACAGAGATCCAGCAGCCTCCACCGATGGAGCGACCTGAGCACTGGAAAATGAACTTCGATGGTTCCCTGAACCTCGAAGGTGAAAGGATCAATGCAAGTGGCCTAGAGGGGGGGGGTGAATAGGCCTACAAAATAAAATCAGGCTTTTCTGCTATTTTCTGCCAAACTGCAGAGCTTCTGCGAATATTCACAGAACCTCTGCGTTTTGCAGACAGAACAACAGCAGCTGCGGATAAAACAAAGGGAAACAGATCTGAAGCCTTAGAGATGTTAGTAGGAAGGTAAAACAGAGATATAAGCACAAGCACCCTTTACCAAGCTGACTAACAAGTAGATCGAAGGCAAACCCTAGATAAGCATGCTATAACAAGGCAAAACAAGATAATTAAGCATGAACAAGTTAAAGCACACGAGAGACAAGATTTACCCCGTGGTTCAGCTCACCACAAAGGTTAGCCTACATCCACGTTGTTGAGGTAAGCCACAAAGACTTTGGGATCTCTCTAGATCCACTCCTCTCTCACACCTATCACCAAAGTAATAGATGGAGGGTTCCACTAGTCACAAAGGGTAATACAAACAACTTGGGCCTGCCACACAATGCTTGGAAGCTCCCAAGTAACCTCTAGCCGTCTAGGAGCAAGGCTCCACGAGTAATAGATCCACAAAGAGAGCTAGGGTTTCACCAAGTGCACAAGAACAAGATGGAAGGAATTATTTTGCTTTTCTCACTAGGAAATCACTCTCAACTTGAATGTAAGGATTGGATTTGGCTTCAAGTTGGTGGGAGTCAATGCTTGAGTGAGAGAGAAGCTATGGGCACCGTTGGGGCGCAGCAGGAGCGACAGGAGACCGTTGGGGAAGAAGGGGATTAAATACCCCCTCAGATCTTAACTGTAACGGCTCTGTTCCAAGTCGCAGACCTTCTGCGAAAATATGCAGAACATCTGCGAACACTATAACTGACAGTCTGACAGAGAGAACAGCAGAGGCTTCTGCGAAAATATGCATAACCTCTGCAGTTTGCAGAGAAGTAACAGCAGACTGACATATCATTTGTGGATGGGTTTAGGATGGTTAGATATGGTTTTTATGCACTTGGTTAGACCCAAACCACTATTAGAATCCCCCCTTGATAGTACGGCTTGTCCTAAACTCAATTTCAAAATATAAAATGAATTTAAACCTTCATTTGAGCCTATGGAAGCCTTCCTTTTAAATGAGGGGTCACCTTTAACACTTTTGCAACGTTTGACAATTTTCAACCTGCAGCTCATACTCAAAAGCTTATTTGTCCTTTAATTGTGTGGTCAACATCACCAAAACCCACTTAGGGCTTGATTGCACTTACAATCTCCCCCTTTTTGGTAGATGTTGACAACCTAATTAAAGCTTACATTTAATTGCAAAGATTGAGCTTTTGATGGAATGTATACAATGCTCCCCCTTAGTATATGCATCTCTCTTTTGAATAGAGAAAATATGTGCATGAGACATGTTTGCATATAAAAATGGGTAAGTGAAACTTAGATACATTGTATGTATTTCATCGTGGGGTGCAAAAGAACTGTGTAACATACAAGCCGTGATGCATATGACAGATAGAAACAATCAGAGAGTCAGCTGTGTCCAGACCGCAGACCCTCTGCAAAAATATGCAGAACCTCTGCGAAAATTTGCAGAACCTCTGCATCCTGGAACACAGCAACTCCAACAAACATCACAGGCAGACACATATTCAACAGATAACAGCAAGTAATAGGAACTTAGATTAAGAAATAAGCAAGGCAAGATCATCTAGTCCTATTACATCACATCACACAGTTTTAAAGTTTTAAATCCCACAAATCTTGTCCTCAACCAACCATGGCTTGCCAACAGAGGCAAAGCCCAAATATATTACAGACCAAGTTTCAGAGATAAAGTTCAGAGAGGATACTGCACTCTCACATCTCACAAAAGACCAAGTTTTTCAACACCAAAATGACAGATGCATCTCAATCTTTCCTCATTCTCCCCCTTTGTCAACAGATAGCAAAAAGGGAAGAAAAAGAAAGAGAGGATTTAGCTTGGATCAGGCCATCTTCTTCACTCATCTTGGCTCCAGTCAGTCTCTTCCTCTTCTTCCTCTGGAGTAGTGGAGGCAGCAGCTGGTTCTTCTTCCTCTTCAGTCTCAGATTCTGATTCCACTTCAATAGGTTTCTTGAGTGGTACTTTGGAGCTGAGCTTCTTCCTTCTAGCAGCAAACTTAGGTCCCTTGGGAGGCACCCTAGCACTAAGAGGTTCATCATCACCAGGTATGTCTTGAGCTTCCTCCTCACTAGAAGTGTCCACAAAGAAGGTAGGGGGAGGAACAGGAGTAGGAGTAGAGATATTTGCCTTGAACATGAGCTGATTAACATCTTTCCTCAGCTCAAAAACTTGAGTAGCTGTGTATCTGCACATGGCAAAAGTATCCCTGATCATCTTCCTTAATTTCTTGCCTTCCTTCTTTGCTGCAGTGCTAGGACCAGCCTCTGAAGGATCAGTGCCTCTAGCTGATTTCTCATGAAGAGACTTGAGCACTGTCTCCTTTTGCTTGTGGCCCCAAGATGTCAACTGGTAGGACTTATGAGCACAATCTTTAGGGAACCGCAGCCCACTAACCATCTCAATCACATACATAATGTAGGGAGCATAAGGGAAGTTGTTCCTAGCATCATTCAGAGAGCCACTCAACTCATACCAGATGTAGTTGCTTACAGAGAAGCGTTTTCCTGTAGGGAGCATCCTCTTCAACAGATTCACTGCATATTTGCGAAGAGAGGTGGCATCATTGTCCCCTTTTGGATTAATGGTCTCCCTGAAGAGATTGTTGAGAGCATAATACACAGGTTTCAGTCCTGTGGTCTTGTTGTTAGCCATCTCCTCACACTCAAATAACTCAGGAACATCCCTTCCTCTAAGCTTGGTCTCAAAATAGATGTTGTCTGCATTTCTGTCCTCTTGACCAAACCCCAACAGTCTTGAAAAGGTGGTGAAGTCCACCTTATAATGCACCCCTCTGTCACCTAATGTATAGTGTCATGCTTGGCTTCCCAGTGAAAGGTAGCATGAAACTGATTGATAATCTCAGTATTCCAATCATAATTGAACCCCATGATATCCCTCAGGTCATGTTCATCAATTATTTTCAGCAGCTCTATTGACTCAGCAGTCCTCTTCCTTTCTATGTTGCCCCAGTCAACCCATTTCATTGTCATTATCCTACTCTTGTTTCTGATCACAGTGTTGTAGAAATCATAGTGAAATGGTGACCAAAACCTATAATCAATAGCAGCACACCTAGGATACTCATAAGGATTGACTTCTCTAGCACTCTTGACTTGGGTTCCCAATCCATCATAAGTCTCATGCTCTATGTGATAAGTGTGATCATACTTAGTGGGAGGCTGCTTTTGGGGATTACCTCTGAAGTTTCTGATGTAGGAGCTGTCAATGTCCCCAAGCCTAGTTGGAGACTGCAGCTCTACTGGAATAGTCTTCCCTTCAGTTCCCCCATCATTCTTCACAGGGGTTGCTGCTGCACGGCTGCCTCTGCCAGTGACAGGTCCTGCTGACCCTCTTCCTCTCTTTGGAGCTGCCTTTCTTGAGCTTGACTGTTGCCTTGACAAAGTCTCCCTGGTGACATTGTAAGCTTCCTCTCCCTCAGAGTCCTCATAGGGCACAGCCCTCTTGTCCTTCCTCTGAGAGCCTCCAGGTTCCATCTAAAGATAAAGATAGCTAGGATAAGGCACGAGAGTATTGTGGAACAACAACACTTTGGAGAGAAAACTCATTTGAACTGTGAATCGAGGGCACGGTGACTGTCTCTGCAGAATGCAGAACTTCTGCGAAAAAACGCGGAACTTCTGCGTTCTGCAGTGACAGGACTGTGAAACTCGATTCACCTTTCAACTGAGCCTTAATCCAAAATGTACCAAATCAACAACACTAGTAGGCAAAGATAAGAGGATCTACTCAAGAATTTGTCCTTAGAACCGAGAGAAAAGATAGATCTGGCAGGGATTAGGGTTAGGTTATACCTCTGGATTCGGCCGAGAGAGAGAAGAACCTTGTGAGGCGTTTACGCCGAGGACGTAGCCCAGAGGCCCTCCTACATCACAAGGTGATCTAGTGGCGCTGGAGAAACCGACCGGGATGAACCGGTGTGTGCAATGGTTTCCCCTGCCTCACAAGATCTAAACTGCGCTGGAGGAGAGGGAGATGAGGTCTACAGGTTGACGAAGACGAGCTTGTACTTCTTCTCGAACGACTCTTGTCCTGTGGTCGCCGGAGAATCTTGATCTGCACGGCGCGGCCTGCTCCCCCTTCCTTCTTCAACTCAGCAACCCGTCACGGTCGAGGAGCAGGGCATGGATCCTTCTTCGTCTGGATGTGCGGCCGGAGGAGATTCCGGGCGACGAGGGCGGCGGCGGCGCAGAGTGGTGGAGGCGGTTGCGGGAGCGAGAGCGAGATGCGGTGAAAGCGGCGAGGTTGCGATGAAAGTGGAGTTACTGCTCTGACGGGGTAAGAGATAGGGTTAAAAGGTATATTCCCCTTTTCCTTTTCTTTGATGCGGTGAGAGAGGATACCGCGAGGGAGCGCCTGAGAACGTCTGGTTACCACAGACATGTCTGGGGTTATGTCTGCGCTTATCAGAAACAGGCGAACCGAACAATTTGGTCTGTCAGATAAAAACGCAGAACCTCTGCAGATAAACGCAACGCCTTCACCTCTGCATATAAATGCAGAACCTCTGCATACTGGAGAACAGAGACAGAGAACTGCCAGATTGAGCTGAATATTGGTCTTTTCATTATGTTCTTCACTTAGGTCGTGGACACCTTGTCTCAATAGGCTAGAAAATAATCAAACATCACACAGCTATAGCCATTTGAGACCAGTTGGGATATAAAATAGATTTTGAAACACATTATTTAAATTTTGCAAAAGCATTTTCATGAAGATAACACACATCAACAAAGTGTGCTAGAGGTCAAACCACGCAGCGAGAATCAAGGATATTTAGCTCATTCCTTAAACTACAAGACCTTGACTCATCGAGAGGCTTTGTGAATATATCGGCTAGTTATTTTTCGGTGCTCACATGACTTAGAGCGATATCTCCTTTGGTTTTGTGGTCTCTCAAGAAGTGATGACGGATGTCTATATGTTTTGTACGAGAGTGGTTTACGGGGTTATTTGCAAGCTTTATGGCACTTTCATTATCGCACAAAAGTGGGATATGGGATAATTGACATCCGTAATCTTTTAAGGTTTGCTTCATCCAAAGTAGTTGAGCACAACAAGCGCCGGCTGCAACGTACTCGGCCTCAGCAGTGGAAAGGGCTACTGAGTTTTGTTTTTTAGAACTCCAAGACACTAGGGACCTACCAAGGAATTGGCATGTCCCCGATGTACTCTTTCTATCTACCTTGCAACCGGCATAATCGGAATCCGAATAGCCAAGTAGATCGAAAGTGGAGCCCTTAGGATACCACAAGCCAAGGTTAGGGGTATGCACTAGATATCTCAAGATTCTCTTTACGGCCATAAGATGACACTCTTTCGGGTTAGCTTGATATCTAGCACACATGCACACACTAAGCATAATATCCGGCCTAGATGCACATAAGTAAAGAAGAGAACCGATCATAGAGCGATATACCTTTTGATCCACGGATTTCCCTTCTTCATCAAGGTCTAATTGTCCATTAGTAGGCATTGGAGTCTTGATGGGCTTAGCCTTATCCATGTCAAACTTCTTTAGCATGTCTCTTGTATATTTAGTTTGACAAATGAAAGTCCCTTCCTTTGCTTGTATGATTTGAAATCCAAGGAAGTACTTGAGCTAAGCCATCATGGACATTTCAAATCTCTTTGTCATAACCCTACTAAATTCTTCACAAAAAGTTTCATTAGTACTACCAAATATTATGTCATCGACATATATTTGGCAAACAAAAATATGACCATCAACCTTTCTAGTGAAGAGAGTAGCATCGGCTTTGCCTATCTCAAAGCCTTGCTTGAGCAAGAAATCCTTGAGGCATTCATACCATGCTCTTGGTGCTTGCTTAAGCCCATAGAGCGCCTTATGGAGTTTGTAGACATGATTAGGACGCTTGGGATCTTCAAAACCGGGTGGTTGCTCCACATAGACTTCTTCGGAGAGTGGTCCATTGAGAAATGCACTCTTGACATCCATTTCATATAACTTGAAGTCATGATGAGTGGCAAAGGTAAGAAGAAACCGAATTGCTTCAAGTCTTGCCACAGGTGCATATGTTTCTCCAAAGTCAAGTCCCTCTACTTGAGTGTACCCTTGAGCAACCAATCTTGCTTTGTTCCTAATCACAATTCCAAACCCATCTTGCTTGTTCCGGAAGACCCATTTGGTGCCTATGACATTTGTCTTGGGTCTTTCCACAACTCCCACACTTGATTTCTTTCAAAGTTGTTCAACTCCTCTTGCATAGCCATCACCCAATCCGGATCCTCAAGAGCTTGATCTACCTTGATAGGTTCAAGAGAGGAAACAAATGAGTAAAATGCACAAAAATTTTTAAGACGAGATCGAGTTGTTACCCCTCTCTTTATGCTCCCAAGAATATTATTAACGGGGTGGTCCCGTTGTATGACTTGATGTACACGAAGGTGTGATGGTCCAAGAGGTTGGTGTAGAGGTTGGTCTTCATCATCATCATCATCAGCTTGGGGCTCAGATGCACTTGGTTGATCATCCTCTTGCTGATTAATTCCCTGGTTCTCAGTAATTGGAGGTGCTGAATTCCCAGACTGCAGAACTTCTGCATTTCTTTGCAGAACCTCGTCCTCTGCATTTTTATGCAGAACCTCTGCAGTCTGTACACCTACAGAACCAGTGACTTCAGGCCCTTCGAGTGGTGTTGAAGATAGGAGTTGTTCTTCATCATCTTCTTGTTCTTCAACTGGTCTAACATCACCTATGGCCAATTACTTGATTGCTTCACAAGGTGGCGTCTCCTTTCCTACAACATTCATATCAACTTGCTCCACTTGAGAGCCATTAGATTCATCAAAGGTAACGTCCACCGTGACATCAATCCTTCCGGAGGATAGATTGAAGACACGGTAGGCGTGTTCATTAGGACCATAACCAAGAAGAAAACCTTCTTCAACCTTTGGTGCAAATTTATAGCTTCGGGGCTTCTTGTTTAGAATGAAACATTTGCACCCAAATACTCTAAAGTAAGACACCTTAGGCTTTTTACCGGTGATAAGCTCATAGGAGGTCTTCTTGTGAAACTTGTGAAGATAGAGGCGGTTGATGGCATGGCAAGCCGTGTTGATACCTTCGGCCCAAAAGATGTCTTGCGTATTGTATTCATCCAACATGGTTCTTGCCATCTCTATGAGTGTGCGATTTTTCCTCTCAACCACCCCATTTTGTTGAGGGGTATAAGGAGCTGAAAATTCATGCTTGATGCCCTCTTCATCAAGAAATTCTTCAACGTTGGTGTTGCGAAATTCGGAGCCATTATCACTTCTCACTTTCTTGACGGGCAAACCGAATTCCCTTTGTGCTCTTCTTATGAAGGTCTTTACCTTCCCTTGTACGTCACTCTTTTCAAACACAAAGAACACCCACGTGAATCGAGAAAAATCATCAACAATAATCAAGCCATATTTATTACCACCAATGCTTATGTAGGCCACCGGTCCAAATAGATCCATGTGAATGAGCTCCAAAGGGCTTGTAGTAGTGAGGATGCTATTTGGTGGGTGAGGTGCACCTACTTGTTTCCCGGCTTGGCATGCTTGACATATCTTATCTTTCTCAAAATGAACATTAGTTAGTCCAAGGATGTGTTCATCTTTCAAGAGTTTGGCCAAGTTCCTCATGCCAACATGAGCTAGTCGGCGATGCCATAATCAACCCATGCTAGATTTTGCCACCAAACAAGTCTTAGGGGTGACTTTACTTTTGTTGAGATCAACTAGGTAAAGTCTTCCCTTCAAGCGACCCGTAAGGACAATAGAGGAATCCTCCCTCTTAATGATGGACACACCCTTATCCGAAAAGTGACAATCAAATCCAATCTCACTAAGTTGTGAAACGGATAGAAGATTGTAACCCAATGGATCAACATGAAGCACATTAGTAATTGAATATTTAGAAGAGATAGGGATATCACCAACTCCAATGACTTCTCCACTAGCATCACCACCATAAGCAATTCTTTCTCTTGGTCCTTCTAGGTGGAGATAGGTGGAGAACATACTCCTTTCTCCGGTCATATGATGTGTACATCCGCTATCAAGCACCCAACTTGATCCACCGGAGGAGTATACCTATAAAACAATTTAGTTCCTTCTTTTAGGTCCCTAATTTGACTTGGGGCCCTCCACGTTAGCAACCAAAATCTTAGGAACCCATAGTGACCTTTTCACATATATGTTGGACTGATTTCCAACATACGTGGCAACAACTTTACCAAGGTTGTTGCGTCTCAACACATAGCTAGGTTGTATGTTGGTGGATGCATGAGCCTTGTTTATGTGAGCAAACTTGTTTCTCTTGGGCAACATATGATGGTTGTTTGCTTGTGCATGGTTGCTGGGGGTCTTGGAAGCATATTGAGGTCCGGCTTTGAGTTTCTTCTTGTTGCTGTCCTTCCTGACTCCAGACTACGGAACTTCTGCATGTTTCTGCAGAACCTCTGCGGTCTGGGATTTCTTCAGTTTCCTATCTGCAGACCGAGAAGCCTCTGCATTTTTCTGCAGAACCTCTGCAGTCTAGGCAAACAGAAACCCATTACTGCTGAAGTTGAGACATTCTTTACCATTGATGATTTTCCTTTCAGCAGTCTTGCTGTCCTCATTGTACCCAAAACCAAGCCTTGTATTCTTGTAGAGCATCCTCTCATATTTATGATCCAACTTTTTCTTACCTTCATCTTTCATGCATCCATTAGCTTTGATAGTGTTGAGCCTAACAATTTCTTTCTTCATAGCATCCACATTAGCAAGGTTAGTAACATAAGATTCAACATCAATATTATGGCATTTATCACAGCCCTTGCTAGTAGAAGAACTAGATTCTCCCTTTGCTTTGGAGGGGTGTGAGGTACTACTCCAAAGGAGACTATATTGCTCCTCAAGCTCTTCATTCCTAGTTTTGAGAGAATTATTTTGAGTTTGAGAGGCAGGAAGTTCTTCCCTAAGAGTAGTGATGATGGCCAAGTTATGATCAACTTCCAATCTTAGGGCCTCAACCTCACTCCTCTCTGAAGTAAGAAGACCTTGGTGTTTCTCTAGTTCAACCACTAGCTTAGCCATGAAGTCTTTTGATTGTTTATCAATTTTACCAACTAGTTGGTCTATTTCTTCATCACTAGATTCATCACTAGAGTCTATGTCCGAGCTATCACTAGGTGGAGAGGAGGGTTTGGAGCAGGATTCTACCTTTTCACCCTTAGCCATAAGACAATGAATGGTGGTGCTTTCTTCATCATCACTTAAGTTGTTGAAGAGCCTTGATGTAGAGGCGGGGTTCTTGATAGCCATGGTTGCAACCTTCTTCTTCTCCTCTTCATCACTTGAGCTCTCATCACCGGAGTTCCATTCATGTCCAATGTGGGCTTCTCCACCATAGCTCTTCTTCTTATGATATGGCTTGTGATCTTTCTTGTACTTGTCCTTGCTCTTGTCATACTTTCCATCCTTCTTTTCATTGGGACAATCCGCAATGAAATGCTCCGTGCTTCCACAATTGTAGCAAGTTCTCTTCTTGTGATTGGGATATTTTCTTTTGGAGAACTTGTAGCCTTGTTTCTTCAAACCCTTCTTGTATCTTCTCATGAATAGGGCTATATCACCAATCTCAACTTGAGGACCTTCATCCTCGTCTTCACTTGAATCACTTGATGAGCTTTCTACTTTAACTTTCTTTGATTTTGACTTGGATGACTTAGATGAAGTAGAGGGCTTGCTTGACTTGCTAGCTTGGAGAGCCACATCTTTGACCTTCATATTGTTCATCTTGGACTCTAGCTCTCCAATCTTCTTTCTATGTTGTATCTCTATGTCCATGAGCTCATGTGTAAGAATTCTTCCAAGGACATCATTTGGAGAGAATTCCTCAAATCTTTTCTTCTCTCTAATCAAGGTGACTAGAGTGGGGTTTCTAGGAGCAAAGGCCTCCAACATCACCTTCACAACATAGTGGTCATCTAATTCATCACCACCCAAGCCTCTAATCTTCCCAACAATGACCATCAATCTATCAAACATATCTTGAGGTCCTTCACCCTCCAATATAGTGAATCTATTGAGTTCGGACATCATAATGCTTATCTTGAATTTCTTCACTTTGTCAACCCCTTCATGGGCAATATGGAGAGTGTCCCAAATTTCTTTGGCAATCTCTAAGCCATTCACTCTATTGTACTCTTGTCCATTCAAAGCACTAAGAAGAATGATAGTGGCTTGGGCATTTCTTCTTATGTTGCGGCAATCTTGTGATGTAAGATTCTCTTTATCTTCGGGGTCTTCAAAACCTACACACACAATATTCCACAAATCCAAGTGCAAGCTCGTAAGGTAGGCTTTCATTAGATGCTTCCACTTGGCAAAGTTAGTGCCATCAAATTGAGGCAATTTGCCAACGGGAATAGACATGTTATCTTTGGAAGTAGTCAAGCAATCATAGTTAAAGGATACGCTTCCATAGCTCTTCTTGGGCTTGGACTTGGGCTTGAGCGTTCTCTTGGGCATTCTTGCACCATAGTACTCAACATCATCATCTCCATTCTCACTTGATGAAGATGAGGGCACCGATGAGGATGAAGATGAAGGTGGAGGTGAAGGATCTTTCTTCTTCTTCTTCTTTGCTTCCTTCTTCTTCTTCTTCTTTTATCTTTCTTTCTTCTTTTCTTCTTTTTATTTCTTCTTTTCTTTTTCTTTCTTGCTGTCTTCCTTCATTACTTTCTTGAGCTTTTCAAGCTTCTCATGAGCAGAGGAGGAATCCCCATCCACTCCCGAAGCTTCAGCTGCTTCAGCTGCATCCTTGTTGGTGGGTTCACCAATTTCCTTGTCCCTTTCGGGCCTTTCATCTCCACTTGCCATTTCCTCGCACGGTTAAGTGCAAACAGAGGTACTTGGCTCTGATACCAATTGAAAGGATCAATGCAAGAGGCCTAGAGGGGGGTGAATAGGCCTACAAAATAAAATCAGGTTTTTCTGCTGTTTTCTGCCAGACTGCAGAGCTTCTGCGAATATTCGCAGAACCTCTGCGTTCTGCAGACAGAAAAATAGCAGCTGCGGATAAAACAAAGGGAAACAGATCTGAAGCCTTAGAGATGTTAGTAGGAAGGTAAAACAGAGATATAAGCACAAGCACCCTTTACCAAGCTGACTAACAAGTAGATCGAAGGCAAACCCTAGATAAGCATGCTATAACAAGGCAAAACAAGATAATTAAGCATGAACAAGTTAAAGCACACGAGAGACAAGATTTACCCCGTGGTTCAGCTCACCACAAAGGTTAGCCTACATCCACGTTGTTGAGGTAAGCCACAAAGGCTTTGGGATCTCTCTAGATCCACTCCTCTCTCACACCTATCACCAAAGTAATAGATGGAGGATTCCACTAGTCACAAAGGGTAATACAAACAACTTGGGGCTGCCACACAATGCTTGGAAGCTCCCAAGTAACCTCTAGCCGTCTAGGAGCAAGGCTCCAAGAGTAATAGATCCACCAAGAGAGCTAGGGTTTCACCAAGTGCACAAGAACAAGATGGAAGGAATTCTTTTGCTTTTCTCACTAGGAAATCACTCTCAACTTGAATGTAAGGATTGGATTTGGCTTCAAGTTGGTGGGAGTCAATGCTTGAGTGAGAGAGAAGCTATGGGCACTGTTGGGGCGCAGCAGGAGCGGCAGGAGACCGTTGGGGAAGAAGGGGATTAAATACCCCCTCAGATCTGAACTGTAACGGCTCTGTTCCAAGTCGCAGACCTTCTGCGAAAATATGCAGAACATCTGCGAACACTATAACGGACAGTCTGACAGAGAGAACAGCAGAGGCTTCTGCGAAAATATGCATAACCTCTGCAGTTTGCAGAGAAGTAACAGCAGACTGACATATCATTTGTGGATGGGTTTAGAATTGCTAGATATGGTTTTTATGCACTTGGTTAGACCCAAACCACTATTAGAATCTCCCTTGATAGTACGGCTTGTCCTAAACTCAATTTCAAAATATAAAATGAATTTAAACTTTCATTTGAGCCTATGGAAGCCTTCCTTTTAAATGAGGGGTCACCTTTAACACTTTTGCATCCTTTGACAATTTTCAACCTGCAGCTCATACTCAAAAGCTTATTAGTCCTTTAATTGTGTGGTCAACATCACCAAAACCCACTTAGGGCTTGATTGCACTTACAGAAGGAGCCGGTGCAGGTGTCCTATTCATCTCCCCTCAGGGCGACTACCTCAAGTATGTCCTGCAGATCCACTATAAGGCGTCCAACAACAGCGCTGAGTACGAGGCCCTCATCCACGGGCTACGTATCGCTGTCTCCCTCGGGGTCAAGCACCTCATGGCTTACGGCGACTCCAAGGTCGTCATCGACCAAGTCAGCAAGGACTCCGAAGCCAGGAAGGACATGATGGACGCCTACTGTGCCGAGGTACACAAGCTCGAGCGTCACTTTGAAGGCCTCGAGTTTCACCACGTCTGCCGCAACAATAATGTTGCGGCCGATGTCCTCTCCAAGCTCGGCTCCAAGCGCGCACTAGTTCCGACCGGTGTGTTCGTCCAGGACCTACGCAAGCCGTCCATCAAGCTCATCCCCGACCTACGCAAGCCGTCCATCAAGCTCATCCCCGACCCGTGGCGCGGAGGCGGAGCACAAGCTCCATCCCCGCGGCCGGCGACGCCGCGGGTCCCGGCCAACAACGACGGCACCGCGCACGACGGCGGATCGACGGGCTGCCCTCCTCGTACGGCTTCCGGCGGCGGCGGACGAGCTCCCCTGCATCGGCTCGCCCCTCCTCTCCACCTCGGTGACCCGCCACCTCCTTCCCCGGCGACCTCGGCGCCTCCGTCTCCCCTCACCAGGCGCAGATCCGGCGGCAGCACGGCGAGCAGCAGCGCCTGGAGCACGGTGCGGCCTGGAGGAGGCCGGCGGCGTCTCCCTCTGCCCCGTGCTCCTTCTTCCCCGTCCTCCCTCCGTCCTGTGCGCCTTCTTCCCCGTGCAGCAGCGACGCGGGAGCCAACTACCGTAGTTGATGCGCGACGGGGTTGCGCTTGCTGCCGGAGGGCTGGATTTCTTGCGCCACATATTCCTTCTCTCTTTTTTGCTCAAAGGGGATGTTTGCAGATGCGCATGCACATTGCTGGAGTCGGTCTAAGTAGACCATACTTTAAGCTATTGAGAAATCAATGTATGAACAGTAGTGAAATCCGCAACTATTTATGCACTGATTTCTCTTTTTCGTTTCTTCTTTCACAGATTTTTATTCATCCCCAAGTTTTGCAATGTGATAGAAGATGATCAGAAGTATCCATTTATATTTTTAGATGATTTTTTATGCACATGTGGAGGTGCATCAACGGGTTGGTAGCACGGCAGCACCTCAACCCACGGTAGTGCCATCCTTTCTCCCACGTTATTCAGATATTGCAAGGGAACTAGACTAGTACTCCCAGTCTCCCACTAAGATGTGCATGAATCAGATTCTCACTAGAGCGAATCAGATTTCTTAAAAGCTCACCCCCCTTCCCCTCCTCTCCGCGTTTCCGGGCCGACGTGTCACGCAGCGCTGCGTTTGGCGTTTTTGCAAAAAAGCCCTCTGGTTTGCTAGAAATCGCGAAATCATCCAGAAAGTCCATGTCGCACAGCAACCGCATTCAATACATTTTCATAAAAGCTCTCCAACTAAATTTTATTTTCACACGAAGAAGAGAAAATTGCATTTTTGCAAACACCCCCGAGTCATTTTGCGACCACCCCCTCCCACCACCCTGCCCCCCGCCTAATACCCCCCCCCACCGAACCCTAGCTCACCCCTCTCTCCTCCCCACCGCCGCCCTCTCCCTCCCCCTCTCCCCCGCAGCCGCCCCACCACCGCCGGGGTCGTCTCCCACCGGGCAGTCGACTGAGCGCGCAGGCGGAGGCCCGCCCCTCTCTCCTCCTCCCCACCACCACCCTCTCCCTCCCCCGCTCTCCTCCTCCGCCGCCGCCACGCCACCGCCTGAGCGTGTCGTCGAAAGCCCGCCCGGCTCGCGAGGAGGATGGCAGCGGGCCTCTCCATTCCCTTCCCGATCCGGGGGCCGCGGCCGCAGAGACCGCCATGGGGGGCTCGCCGCCGTGCATCACTCCGCCGGCGCGAGAGCTCGCGAGGCCCCGGATTCGGCACGCGGTCGACCGGATCTGATGGGCTGTGCGGTCTACGGTACCTCTGCGCGGGTGTCCCTGGCGCTTGCAGGATGGCGCGGCGGGGATGGCACCGTCGGCGGAGCGTGCACGTGGTGGTGACCCGAAGGCGGTGGCGAGACGGCGTCCGCTGGCCCCGGCTCGGCCTGTTGTGTCGACATGAGCGGCGAGATGGCCGCATGGTGCGGCGGCCTCGATGCGGCCGTGCGACGGTGGGGCTGCACATCGCAGAGGAAGAAGCACCTGCCCCAGTGTCGTCCTCCTTGCCTCCTCCTCGAAGTGGCCTAGGTGAGAGCGCGACCTTGCGGATCCAAAAATCCCACATCGCCGCTTCCAGATTGACTTGCCAGCTAACCGTTCTCATTGCCGCCTCGTAGGGAAGAAGGTGAAGTAGGCCTGGATGAGCTCAATTGGTTGGTGGAGCAGTCATCTGCCGCATACATCCGGCCGAGGAGCAATTTCTTATTAGGAAAAAAACGGAAGGAAGATTAAGAGGCTGCCCGTCTGGTTCATGAGGTAGGCCAAGAGGTACACGAAGGTGGCTCTACTTGTATTCTCTCACCAAATGCATTATAATGCATTATAATCTTTCTGTTTGTAAGCATTATGTGATTAGCTTTGCAACTTCAATGCAAGGATCTAAATTACTTCTCACTTGAAAACTGGGTATTGACACATCATGTATCTAATAGAGTGATGGTATTGAGACATGAACCTGCGTGTATGCAACATGGAGGGCTCAGTAGGTGCCTTACACGTGTTTGATAAAATGTGTGCCAAGGTAGTTGACTTCCTTTTTTTTTTGTCTTTGGTCCAGTTCTGAATATATGGATTTTATTTACTACAAGCCTTCATTGTACATGAAAAGATGGTGCTTCTATTGATCTCTTCGTTATGTTCTGGTAGCTAGGAAATATGATTTATCATATTAGTATATTTCACAACTATAGAACATGAGCTATCATAAGTTCATAACAACAGAATACCATTCTACTGATGCTACTGATAAGTCTGAATTTTAAGATATGAAGTGGTCTAAGTCACTATTGTGTTGCATATTTCTAAAACAACCCCAAAATGTAGTCTTTTGCAGATATATAAATAGTGACAGAATAACCTGAAGTTTATCCAATGGACTAAAGAACATATTAGCTGGCCAACATAAGAAAGGAGGATATCCATTTCCTGTTCCAGTTAACTAAATTTGTATTTGTTACCTGTTAATATTTCACCACCAATGCTGGATTTTCCTTTGGTTGTGAGGTCTCATTAATATGGATATACTTTTCACCTTTGATTTACAGGAAACTGTGATGGTGACTTTTGTCGTGGAAGTGAAGAAGATAGAAGTTGTTCACTGGAGCAAGAATGTAGGCATGAAAAGATGTGTTCTTTTGTTCTTTATTTCTCACAATTTATACCTCACTGAGATTTCTCAAGCACAATGGCGTGGGATAGCACGCTGGATCTGCTCATCGACGGTAGGCATCGACGAATCGCGAACTCAAATCCTTGCGCCCTCACATTTTGGATACTTCCTCTCTTCCATCCCGTTCTCATATTTTCTTCTCCTCTCTCCGACTCAGATCCAAGCCACGGAGCTTGCTTCTCTTCGATGGTACAGACTTGCAGCTGCACTTCGTTATTTTGTGACCATGGTACATGTTTGCTGGTTGCAGGTTCTCTTTGATGAATCGCTAATGTTGGGCAAAGCTGGAATTGCATCGCCTCTTCTTCCCATCATAGTCCCATGGCGGCTTTCTCCCTAATCTCCAAAAATCTGGGGCAAACTCATGGTGAGCACTATATTTGCCTGTTGCAGGACAACAATTTATTTGGCTTTGCAAGAAGGTACTTTACGATTCCTGCTCTTCGTCTTTCAGATCAATGCCACATTTCAATAGATTTAGATCTGAATGAACTATTTCTTATTGATGTAGAAATTTAAGCAATATTAGGTTCATTTATAATTTTATATGGTACCTATGATGTACTTCTCAATAGAATTCAGGATTGATACATGCTAGATAGCTTAGATTTTACCAAAATGGCTATAGCTCAAAATCTGTTACCTGTAGCTAAACAAAAGCTTCATTCCATGTCTGAAAGGCTTCATATGTCAACATAATGGTGCTTTGTGGTTATGCATGTACTTATATTAATCTTGGACCCAAAACCAAAAAAGTTGCAGTTGTCAGAGTCAATAGTAGTTGGTCCAAACAATTGAATAATGTGCAACACTCAAGCTCAAGTTAATTCAATGGAAGAACTGGACAGATGTGGACAAATCGAATGGGCTCATGTGAACCCATCACATGCTTACCCTCATTTGTATGCTGATAAGAATATTGTGTAGGCTGCCTAAAACTTGAACATCAATGCATGACCGAGCTAGGTCGAATATTGTGTAGGCCACCTAAAACTTGATAACTGGCAGAACGATTGCTATATGTTAGCATTGTGGTAGGAACAATGGTACGGGTTTCAAATGTCAAAAGAATATGCCCTTCTATGAAGTATTATGAAAACAGTGCATAGATATACATACACGTTATGTGTATTTTTCATCCATGGCTTTGACACCATAATATTCATCTCCTGATATTTGCCTTAGTGGGGTTTAGCATGGGTGATAGAACATTGGTGTAATTTTGAACTGTTTTCCTTTCACCTTCATGTATATAGATTTGTAGCTCACCTATGCATAGAAATGATATTTAATGTGGAATTGTCTTTTCTTAAAAATGTATATGGAAAAGCTCACTAAGCATAGAGAAGAATTGTTAAGATTGCTAAATTTCTGTAAACTCTGAACTTATAATAAGCTATCCTTTTTACCAGCTCAAGCTTTCAAACGCATGCATATTTATTCAATTGCTCGTTAAAATCCCCATTATAATCATATTGATGTGTGCCATGGTCTACTTCTGACATTTCAGAAGTTATGTTGTAGTTTAGTCCCAACCTTTATGCTATGTTAAAATTGTTATTTCAGGATCTAAGGCAATATTTTTCTTACAGGATAAAAGTTCTTCCACATGGTTGTTTGGGGTGACCAAAACAAATGATCGAAATGGAGGTATGTGCTAATCTTTGAAGAAGAACTGAGGTTTACTATTTATCTGTATAATATAAGATTACTTACTAAAGTAGGAAAAGCTAGCTAAGGTTCCATGCTTTTTTGCACAATGGCAGCAAACTTGTATGCTGGCTGCGTTCAGAGCTCTGCTTACCAACAGTTGGTTTGTAGGTCATCTAGCTACGTTTTTAGATGATTGCCTGACTTTGCATCTGACGAATGGGCTGAATGCCATTGTGGTTCGATTGTTTTTAGACAGGTATAAATTCCATAGTGATCTTGGCATGTTTTAGCAGAATAGCCCCTTTCAGATTTACCAATAGATCTTGACATGTGAGAATTGCAGTAGTATGCCAATGTTACCTATTTGCCTTTTAGTGTAGAATCTGAAATAGTATTAATGTGCTTGACTTATTTTTACTCAGGTTTGACAGAGCAACACCAATGACTCCATAGAGATGACAGACAAGGTCATAGGCTCCTCGACCTAAATAATTATCTGGTTGTATGATCTAATTATATTGTGATTGTATGATCGCCACTGTGACACTCCACCCCTTTTATTTGGCGAGAACCACGTTGGAGCAGTAACAATGGTGCAGCCACCGCTATTTTCTTTTGTGACTGTATTGAAGATTGGTTTGCCGGACACACACTTGATGGATAGGATAGCCTGGTGCTCAAATGTGATGTAATAATATTTATTATTCAGATGTCAGACACTGATGGTTAGGATAACATTGTGCTTGAATTTGTTCTAACATTCATGATTCAGACTGAATAGACATATATGTTAACATGTTGATGATGTGCTTACTATTACCAGATGTGGCGATTTCGTGTTAATTTTCTTTGTACCACACATATACTGTGTTATCTTTCATTGCCTTGTGATTACTTGTATTTTATTGTTAAAATGTTAGAGTGTGCACTACTTGCTTTTATTTGTTATAGTCCTCACCATATATTATACACACTGTAGGGCGCGCAACGCGCGCCGACTGTTCTAGTGATAATGAAAGGTTGATGTAACAGAGCAGAGCCAGTGGGATTGATTCCTTGCGGTGATAGGTCTCTTTCAGTGTGAATGCGCCAAATATTGCATGTTTATGCATTTTGATCCTCGACCACGTCACGCGGCCACGCCCCGCCACAAGCTGTGGCGCTCGTGACCAGGGTTTCGCCACAAGCTGTGGGGCTCGTGACCAGGGTTTTTTTTTACCGGTGTTTGGTAAAACCGGTTACCACTCTGACCACTCGGTAACTGGTCTTACCGCTGGTCGGTTGTTTTGTCGGTTTTTTCGATAACCGGTCGGTAATCACTACCGGTCCGCCAGTAAGATCGGTTGCCACCAAAACCGGATCGGTTACCACCGGTAAAAAAACTCTGCTGGTGACAACTTTCTTGACCGTGAGCCAAGCACGCTTTTGTATAATTGGCGAAAAGAAGAAATAGGCAAACTGATGAATGAACATGAGGCAGATATTGAGGGGAATTCTTTCGTGGATCAGTGGATGCAAATCGCATGCTCCTTTCCACCAGAGGCAACTACAATCCACAAGTGGTGGACTCATGCCAGACGACTACAGCCATAAGGGAAGCGAAGAGGAACCGACACTCTCATCATGCTCATCCTATGGAACGTGTGGAAGGAGCGAAATGGCCGCCTCTTCGATGAAAAGGCATCCTCCTCACAAGAGCTTATTGGTCGAATCAAGAACGAGACTTCGCTATGGGTTCAAGCTGGAGCACGTCGCCTAGGTCATCTTATACATGAGTAGTAGAGGGTTTGCAAAGCTCAAGAGGCAATGTGTTGTGTGAGTTCCAACTCCACAATGATGTAAACAATGCTCTTTTCTTCTTAATAGAATGATACGCAACTGTCCCGCGTGTTCGAAAAAAAAATCTTGATTGCAATGGCATTGACAGAGTCCGCCAACCAACCATAAGAGCTAAGAGCATGGTTAATAGTTGCGACAAGTCCTTGGCTACAAACCAAGCCACATAAGTAATTGGGTCCATAATCCACTCTATTTAATCTCCCCTCCTTGTACTTTTCTACCGCTGATGTAGCCCTCCTTCTCTCTCTTCTCCTCCAGAGTGTCTGGAATGCTGTGTAGTGCTGATCGAGAAACTTGCGACAAGCTTCCTTCTCTCTCCTCTCCTCTCCTCTCCTCTCCTCTCCTATTTCCTCCAGATCACTTTGAAATCAACCATAAGAGCTAAGAGCATGGTTAATAGTTGCGACAAGTCCTTGGCTACAAATCAAGCCACATAAGTAATTGGGTCCACAATCCACTCTATTTAATCTTCCCTCCTTGCACTTTTCTACCGCTGATGTAGCCCTCCTTCTCTCTCTTCTCCAGAGTGTTTGGAATGTCGTGTAGTGCTAATCGAGAAACTTGCGACAAACTTCCTTCTCTCATCTCATCTCCTTTTTCCTCCAGATCACTCTGAAATCTGACGTGTCAGGTAATATCTACAGTTATTGCACCTACTTTAAGGAGGGCAAAGGATTTTGTGAATCCGTTTGCAAGGCACAAGGGATTTTGCGTATCTGACGTGTTATTAGGTGATATCAAGGGCTGACACAATGGCACAACGACAGGAATCAGAATAAGAACCATTTCTGCACAGGTGCATTCGTGTGTTTCAACCATTTTATGTAGTATTTTTCTCTCACAACGAATCAGAGTGTAACGACAATAAAGATAAATGAAACATGGTCACAAATGTACTCACACCCTTTCCATGTAAAAAAAGCAATGTTGAATTCGCAAAAGCGAGTAAGGTCGAAAAGACTGAGCTTGTGGTTGTATTTGGTGAGCTCTTGGCGGCAAAGCATCCCAAGAATCTTCAACGGTGTTCGGCTGCACTATAGTATTACGATTTTTTTATAATATTTTTCTCTCACAAGAAATTAATAATATAAATCAATAGAAACCTGCCGAATATATCACCATCTTGTCCTCCCATGTCAGATTCGGCTCCAAAAGATCATGATCCTGCTCCTTCCAAGCTAAGGGGAAACCCCTATTACCTGGTTTTGTATGTGCCCCGTCAATTCTTTTTATAGGAAATGTGTGGTGTGTTACATAGTCTACATGATACGTATGTGGTGTTGGGGCTGGACAAAATACCAAATACCCATTACCCGTACCCGAATTACCCGAACCCGAGGTACCCGATCCCAAGTTCGGATAGTGATTGTGATTACCCGAAATTAGTTTGGGTAATTCGGGTAATACACTTCGGTACCTAAACTATCCGAACTACCCGAAATTTGCCTTTGCCTTTGTATTTATCACGTATTGTTAGTTGAACACTTAAAATTATCACTTTATTATAATATAATTCTCTTGGTTTGAACAAGTGACTATAATATATTATTCTTCTCAACTTGTTGTTGAAATTCTACACAATTACTAGTGATTTCTTTTGTTAAAATTCTACTAAAATTTTATGTAGTTTGTTATTTTCTGTAAATTTGGGTAGATTGGATAATACCTGAACCCGAACCCAAATTATTAGGTACCCGAAATTTCAGATAGTGTTTTTCGGAACTAATATCAAGTAACAGTTTTCATTACCTGAATTACCCGACCGAAATAATCGGGTAACCCGAACGCTCAGGCCCCAGGTGTTGGCGAAAAGTCGCGACTTGGGTGGGAACGCCGGAGTTCGCAAGTGTCACACGCATCTTGGCAGACGGGCACATTCCGCACATATCTCTCTGTTTTTTTTTTGTTTTTGAACGGGCACATATCTCTTCGATTCCTTGCACACAGCCCAACGCAAAAAAAAAAACTTTCTTCCAGCTCCACTAGCCCACACCGCCGCCGGCGCCGCCGTCGGAGCACCCGCGTCCCCGTCCGTCTGAGATGGCATCGCCGGCGCTCAAGGAAGCAGTGGGCGGCCTCGACCGCGATGGATTCGTCTCCCTCCTCTCCAAGCTCATCGGCGAGTCCGCGCGCCTGCAGAACGACCCGCCGACCCACAGGCCTCAGGAGGACCTCGTGTCGCAGCACGTCGTCGACGTGCTCCGCCCGGTGTCCACCGAGACCGGGGGCGGCCCGCTCGTCGTGCGGAAGGTCAGCTATGCCGAGGGCAGGAGCAACGTCATCGTCGAGTACCCAGGCACCGTCCCCGGCCGCGTCGTCTCCTTCGTCGGCATGCATATGGACGTCGTCCCGGCTAACCCCAGCGAGTGGGTAAGTTGCGTGAACCCCTTCTGCCTCTGGCTATATGGATTCTTCTGATTTTGCAACTCTTGTCGATTAGTCGGTACAGTAGTTTCCAGTGTGTCTTACCTCTGACTCTGAGCAGATGCGTGTTTGCTTGATCTGAAGTTCCTCAGTTGTAAATGACTATATGTCACAGTCTTGAGTAATGAATCGATGGCCTGCTTCAAAAAAAAAAAAGTATTGAATCGTTGGAAATATGGCCGGTGCTAAATTCTGGATACTGATAGATCATAGATGTCATTAGGTCTGCTGATATAGAAATTGCACAGGGCATTGCAATTTACTAGGTGAACTGCCGGGATTCTGTTAGGAAAGTGTTTGTTCAGTTAGTTTCTTTATACCGGTGTGCTTTCCTTTTGTAAAATGAATAGTGAAGTGTTTTAATTGATGAACTTTTGTCATCCTAATTCCTGCAGGACTTCAATCCTTTCTCACTAACCTTTGATAGCGAGGACAAGGACAAGCTTCGGGGACGTGGGACCATAGTCACCGCTGTTCCCGGAACGATGGAACCGGAACGACGGATCGAGGAACGAGGAACGGCATTTTGGATGCAATTTTACACTGTAGGAACGAAAACGTTCCCGTGTTCCCGTCCCCGGAACGGCGTTCCCGGAACGAGGAACGCTACGTCGTTCCCGTTCCCCGGTGACTAAGCGTGGGACAACTGACTGTCTCGGCCATGTTGCGCTAGTAGCTCAGCTAATGCGGCGGCTTGGTGAGGTCAAGCCACCCTTGAAGCATTCTGTCATTGCCGTGTTCATTGCCAATGAGGAAAACTCATCTGTCACTGGCATTGGTGTTGATGGCCTTGTGAAGGATGGGTTGCTTGGCAAGCTCAAGACCGGACCCTTGTAAGTAGTGCCCCATCAAAAACTAACGTGTTGTTTCTGGGGATCATGTGCTGATTATTTGGTGTATAAAGGTTCTGGATAGATACAGCTGATAAGCAGCCATGCATTGGCACCGGTGGAATGATTCCATGGCATCTCAAGGCAACAGGGAAGCTGTTCCACAGTGGCCTTGCACATAAGGTATTTGATTCAAACTTGTCAGATTGCTTCAGTTCGGTCATGTGTTTTATGGCCCTTGCCCCTTGCAGAATACTAAGAGCAACTCCAACAGTTTACTGTCTTAACTTGGCATCCATCTAATTTGGCAAAACATGAAAAAATAGCTTCCAACAGTTTGGCAAAACAACTTGGCATCAATAGCAACTTGGTATCCCTCCCCTCGTCGCGTGTATATATGCGCGCGAGTATCCGCGGCGCATATGTTCCGCAGAAGAGGTGGAAGGACCTAAAAATAATTTTGTTTCTATCTTGGGATTCCTGATGTAAGTTTTCAAGAGGTGGAAGGACATAACATGATTTTGTTTCTATTGGAGATGAGCTTTTTTTTTTAACTTGGTATATCTTTTTAGAAGTTGGCAAAACACAAGATTTGCCAAGTAAAATTTGGCAAACTCTTGGAGATGCTCTAAGCTGGACCATTGGGGTTGCTTAGCTAATTTGAAAATGTATACTTTTGACCATTGTACAATTTTGGAGCTATTTGCAATATAGTTTTACCTGTTGTAACTATCATATCTATATCTGATTGACCTACACCGTTCTAAACTTCTAATCTAGAATCACTTAAATGAACATTCTATTTCTTGACTGAAAGCAATAGGATTGTGTGGGATTAGTGCATTGATTAATTGAGAGACATGGGTTACATATATTGATATATATAGGGGTGAGGAGATCTTGAGGCTTATGGAAACAGAACCAAACAAGATCTCATCATATCTCAACTAACCATGCTAGGCCTGGCCGGGCATAAAGCCCACGGGCGCAGGACCCATACACACAAGTCAGGATATGTACTGTCTAACATTGACCTTGAATTAGATCTAGGTACCTTTAGTATCACTGATTATTATTAATTGTATAGATAAAATTAGGCTGCAGCTTTGTAGAAATTGTAGCTATATATCTGCATGTGCATGTTCATCCTTACCTTACATAAGAACTTCTTTGTTAGAATTTTCAGCATATTTTGTTTACTCGGCAGCTGTAAAATATCTGTCATCAGCTTTGTTTTTAAGTTATTACATTTTTTGGAGACAGCAACATTGTTTCTTTTGATGTATGTTAACCTTGTGTTTATTTATTGCTTTCGCTCCAGGCCATAAATTCAATGGAGTTGAACATGGAAGCACTAAAAGAAATCCAAAAACGATTTTATGCTGACTTCCCTCCACATGAGAAAGAGAAAGTCTATAAGTTTGCTACTCCATCTACAATGAAGCCAACTAAATGGAGCTGTAAGGCCAACTTGCACCTTTTTAGCAATTTATTCATGTTTGTTAGTACATATGAGTAATAATTGTGTACTGCTTGATGCTTTGCAGATCCTGGTGGAGGCCTCAATCAAATTCCTGGAGAATGTACTATTTCAGGAGATATAAGGTAAACTTCTTGGACCATTTTCAACTTCAGATCCTTTAGTATGCAGTCAAAATCAGATGAACAAGTTCAGGTTTTGCTTGTGTAGCCTTTATATGCTAGCGTGGGACCTGTGGGGCACGATCCCCTACAGAGCCCTAACGAAATTCCTTCTGGTTTTAAGATTGTGGTTGCCTTTGCCTACTAGTGAACAGTTGAAAATCCTATGTGACGAAAAAGAACAGCGTGCCACTAAAAAATCTCCATATGAAAATGTCTGTTGGGCAGAATTTTTTTTGGAAATTATTGTTTCTTCCTCGTTCAAGAAAGTTTTTCCCCCTTCTGTCTCTTTCAATATATTGTTCATGAAACATCTAATTTGGAATCTTTCCTGACCTTGCATATATTTTGTCTGTGTATTACAGGTTGACTCCTTTTTATAGGTACACACATTTCTATTGCTCTGCTCCTACTTATTATTCTTGTGCTGCAAATCATCTGTTGAATTGACAGTTGCCATTTTCATGCAGCACTTCTCATGTCGTGGAGAAGTTGAAGGGATATGTGGAGGACATAAATGAGAATATTGAGATGCTTGATACTCGTGGTCCTGTATCCAAATATGTTCTTCCTGATGAAAATCTGCGGGGAAGGTGAACTTTTGACATTTTTAGTCTGTTATACTACCTCCGATTTGTTTTAGTATTGAGCATCCTTCAACCCTCAAGGTGGGAGGGACAGTTAATGTTACTTGTGCTTTGTTTTCGTAGGCTTGAAATCACTTTTGATGGAGATGTGATGAATGGGGTGGCCTGCAACCTGGAGTCTCGAGGCTTTAAAGCATTGTGCAAAGCAACCGAGGACATAGTTGGCCACGTGGAGCCATATTCCATCACCGGGAGTCTACCTCTGATTAGGGAATTACAGGTCTGACAAAGAGCTTAGCAGACTTACTTTCTGAGCTGTATCTCCGTGAACTAAAGTTGTTTTGAAACTTTTACAGGATGAAGGATTTGATGTTCAAACAGCTGGATACGGTGAGTACTTGAGCAAAAATATTGTCTTGGGCCTTTTTTGGTCATGTCGCCAATGAACCAATCAATCTCTTGTGTTCACATAATTGATACATATATTAAACTGTGATTACTACTCCAGTGAATATTTCCTTTAGTGTCACCTGCAGTCCTGCACCAAATGTAAATGTACATGTCATATTGCTACTATTTTCCCGCAGGCTTACTGAAGACATACCACGCGAAGAACGAGTACTGCTTGTTTTCAGACATGGCCCAGGGCTTCCAGGTGTTTGTGAGCATCATTTCACAGCTGGAAGAAGCGGCCTGAGCCGTCTTGCGGGCATAGAAGAGTGCCTTCAATTGAAATTACTCGTGTTGCTCCGTGATCTTTTAAGAACTCTTTTCAATAGTTTATGACACGGACATCTAATAATAAGATTGAGATTGTTTGGCGCTCAAACTCTTGTCTGTTTCGCGTGGAGACCCGTCCCGTTTTTACCGAAGGGTTTCTGTGGGCCTAACACCCAGTTAGGCTGTAACTCTACGGCGCCTGAAGTGACTTTCTAAACAAAAATATCGAGCCAAGGACCAGTGTTACATTGAAGAAGACGTGGTAAAATAGTCATTTTGATCCCTCACTTTTGCATCATAAGTCTGTCCCGCAACTTTGAGTTGGCAAGTTTAGTCTCTCAACCTTTTGTTTCGGGTCAAACTCATCCTTCCGCTAATGTGATGCTTTTTATTGGTATTAAACTAGTATGAAAGCTCATTTTACCCTATATTCTTTTGATAAATTATGTCGCGGCAGGGCAAAAATTTTCGGAATCAACTGAATCATTTGTTGTGAATTGACTTGTAGTTCAATGATAGAACGGTTTAATGAGACGCTACTCACTAGGGTTCAAATCCTGATGCTCGCATCTTTTCTTAGGATTTTCTTAGTATTTACTGGTGTTATGCGTTAAATGGTAAGCGGCATTCCCGTCGACAACGAGGCGTCAATGGTGACTTCGGGAATCTGCAGATCTGTCGGGTACTTAGTCCCGTGGAAGCGCTCATAAGAGTAGGGTTTGCATACATGTGTTCAGAGGTGAGTGTACGTGCGTGTTGTGAACGTCTGCGTTGTACTGTGTAATTTTTTAAAAAAAATCTGAATCACTTGTCCCGTGAGAATAGAGACCGGAAACTAGAAATGACATGCCCGATAAGTTCATGCTAGATAGTAGTCTGCTATGTCTTTTAGTAAACTAGTAATTGTGCTCGTGCGTTGCAACGGGAGAAAATAATGCTCGACTCACCATTGTCCGTCTCGACCGCGCTGTCACCCAGCTGTCCATGCAGCTCCCCGACCTCGCCACCATCTCCGTTGTGTCCACGCCACCCTAACTTTGCACATCGTCATCCACACCTCCCAAACGTCATTGTCGTCAACCCAACCTCACCTTCCTTGACCGCGTCGTCACTCCTACAGGGCACGCGCTACCCCGACCTTGTCCGCTGTCGTTCGTGCCTGCCCAGCCTCACCATCAGGGGCGGACCTAGGTAGAAATTTTGAAAAATAATGTATTTGCTCAATTTTTCACCATATTTGTACCCCCATAACTCAATTCTATGCACCCACAAGGTAATTTCACCCCCTCCAATTTGCTCTAGCTTCACCATGCTCACCATCACAATTGCGCCCGTGCCTCCCAGACCTCTCCTGCCGTTTTTCGATGTCACCTGCTGCTCCGTACCTCCCCGACTTTGTCGTCGTTCCCATCGTGGTCGCGTCACCCTAACCTCACTCGCCATTGTCTGTGCCTCCCGAACCTCATTGTCGTATGACCGACCTCAACTTTCTCATCCACGCCATCATTCCCATCAGGCACGTGGCACACCCCTTCCTCAGCTGTTGTTGCCCGCATATCTGATCCTAGCCTCGCCATCGTCCGCTCCAACCATGTTGTCATCCCTTCCTTTCCGCCCTCACCATCACGCGATGTGCCACCCTGACCTTGCATGCCGTCATTCACCCCGACCTCACCTTCTCCCGCCGGCCACACGTCTTTCCAGTATAAACGTACAAGATGACTCTACCTATCAATGATCTGTGGCACATCAAAAGTTAATATACTACTGCTTGATAGCCTACCTGTCAGTAACATGTGGGTTGATTATATAAAAAAGTGAGGGATTTTTTTTCAAAATAACGATGATGACCGGAAGAAATAATACAAAATTGTTTTTAAATAAAAATATATTCGTAATGACTCTCAAAATGTGCATTAAAATATTGATCAATCCGGTGGTAACAACCGTTCGCAAATTGGATGTCGTAGCGAACAATTTTTCTAAAAAAAAGAAAATTGTGTTAAAATATTTTTAAAGTAAATTAATATTGGATCTCAAATCTGAGAGAAATTTAGAGGAAGGAGAACAGGCGGTGAAGCATGCATGTGCGTGTGCATGTGACAGCGACGTGTGCTATTTTGTTAGCCAGTGCAATGACCCGACTGGACTACGTGGGCGATGCGGGTTGGGTGAGCTTCTTCGTTTCCCACATGGACGTGGCTCCACCCGCTTTTTTCTCGCAAGGACCGCTTCAGGGACGCCTGGTTTAGTTGGTAGACAGTGGTTTTATTCGGTTCAGCGGAGAAACATCCGATTTTTTTCCGGTTTAGCAGGCAAACAGCCGGTTTTTGACCGTAATAGTCACGGTTTAGGACGACGTACCAAGAAAACACGGGCAGAAACAATCCTTGCTTTAATATTAGGTAGAGATTCGTTCCTTCTAATACCAATCCACAATTCTTTTGGTGTGGGTGTGAAAGATTTATATTATAGGAAATGTATGTTGAAAATGCACAAACTATTTCACTAATATTTTTGCGTGTAGAAAATATGAGCACGTAAATGTTTGACATGCATAAGCCAAGGGCATAAGTGACTCTTCTCATTTTTTTAAAGATGTGCTTAGCACGTTTTTCATTAAGAAGAAGAGAAGTTTGATACAACTTTAGATAAAAGGAATAACAACCACAAAGCCAAAAAGAAAAAAATTACAACCGAAGACGACCAAGGGAGTGGATCCCGACGAAACCAGCACATCCCCAACGTCTCGCCTCCTCGAGAATTAGCGGTGCAAGCGCCACCAGCTGAAGAGTGACCTTGTCATTAGTTTACTGTCAATAAAGAGTACCACACCAACGCAAGGATGAATTTGAAAAATAAAATAAAATTGAGGGACGAACATGACCCTTGTGCAAAATCAAGGGACCAAAATAGCTATTTTACCTTATATTTGCATTTCATGTCAATTGGTTGCTTGAACTTCGCACACATGACGTGTCGTGGCTTCAATCGTCCCTTCCAGTTACATTAGCACCCAATATCTCTATCTCTGTCTCTACTACTAAAAACAATCAAGATTTCACAAAACGTCGCTCAGGTGCCTCCGCTCCGCGCCTCGCGCCTCCGCTCCGCGAGTCCCTCCGCTTGGAACCGCCCTCGCGCCCTCTCCCGTTTTCCTCGCTGCCCCCGCGTCCATCATCTCGCTCGCTCCCTCTTTTTTTCTTTGCGAAACCCTACGCACCCGCCCCCTGTGCGTCTGCCTTAGAGATGGCAACGGGTAGAAACCCGTCGGGTAGTACTATTCCATACCCGCACCCGTCAACTCTAACTCTACCCGTTAAAAAACCCATACCCGCATGCGGGTACAAGTTCTTACCCATACCCGCACCTGTGCGGGTTTTTTTACCCGTCGGGTAACCCGTACCCGATAGCATACCCATTGTAATCTAATATAATTGGAAACATAACACATGGGAAAGTGCATATATCAACAAATTGGAATGAATAAAAAAGATAAATTATCATTCTAAACCAATTAATAGTCTAATGAAGCATAAAATTATTAGTTAGTCATCAATATTAAGCTATTCTTCACTAACAATGTGCAAATTTACAAGTTTATCACATATTGTAGACGGTTATATTTTACCCGCGGGTATGGGTAGTATGTACCCGTACCCGCACCCGCTTACCCATCGGGTACATGATATTACCCATTTGTGTACCCGCGGGTAGAGATATGTTTCCATACCCGGCTTCTTATCGGGTAAAACCCGTCGGGTAATCGGGTTTCGGGTACCCATTGCCATCTCTAGTCTGCCTCCCCCTGGCATCACGTCTCTCCCCCCACCCCCGCGTCAACGCCCCCCCTCCCTCCCCGTCCTCCTCCACCTGTCGTCCGCAGCGCTGAACCAGGCCGCGCCGCCGATCCAGAATGCGCCGCCGACAACATCCATCTTCGCCTCCTCCGCCCGTCGTCTGCGCCGCCGATCCAGGGCAAGCAGCAGATCCAGGCCGCGTCGTCGCCATCTCCTTCCTCCATGCCGGACGACCTCCTTCCTCCACGCAGCCTTCAGGAACGACGCCCGGCCGGTCGGCCCTCGCTTCCAGGAACGACCGGCGTTCCGCCCTTACCTCTCCGGGTCCATGCCACCACCGGTTCCACGCCGTCGCCGCCGCCGCCGAGTCTCTGCATCGATGCTGCCGCTGCACCTCTCCGTCAGTGTTGTCCATGAGGAGCTGCGGTGCAAGCTTTCCAACCTGGTATAAGCACGATCCAAGCTCCATGCCGCATACACGATTATTTGATATCAGTTTTGTATTTTTGAATGCCAACCTACTGTCTTGCAGATGCAGGTCTTTTGCCAAATTAGTATAGTTTTCAAGATAAAGATGATAGTCCGTTTGCTTTGCTAGATCCATTCTTAACTGTTCCTTGCCCTGACCTATTTATCTGTATCTTGTTGAAACACCCCTTTGTCTTCACAGAAATCAAATCGATGAGTATTATTCTGATGTGAAGTAAATGAATATCAAACCTTAAGACTTTGGAAGACTCCAGTAATCATTGTGGGGTGCAAATTGGACCTGAGGACAAGCAGCAAGGTAGCCTTGAGCAGGTTATGGCACCCATCATGCATTCCTTCTGCAGTTATTAGAATCACATATATTGTTTTTTTCCTGCAGGTGCTTGAGGTCTTTTACTATGCCGAGAGGCATAATCTCTGAACTCTTAAGCATTGCTGTGTGAGAGTGTTAAAGCGGATATTCATTTTATGTTGTGACAAGGATGGTGCTCTCAGTGATGTGGAGCTTAATGAATTCCAGGTTTTTCCCATGAAGGCTGCTTCACTTTCTTTGTTTAGCAGGAGCACTCATAGTTATTTGATTACACACATTTTTTTATCTATGGTTATGTTGTTGCTTTACAGCTCCCATATTTCAGTGCTCCTCTCCATTCTACTGAAATTTCAAGCATGAAGATAGTTGCCACGAATTAATGCTTGAAGGCGTGAATGAAAAAAAGGCTTACCTTGAAGCATTGTTCTATAAACCTGTATCCTTCTCATATTAGTCACCATTTGTGTTCTTCCTTGTTCATGGACAATTTGAGCAAAGTATGACTCCAGCCTGCTGGGCCATTGCTGGCATTTTTTGTGACCCCCTGCCGAGGACAAGCACAACTAAGAACTAAATTAGACTGGTAGGCGACAGCCATTGCAGTGCACAAACTGCATTCCCGAATCGATGAGTACCTTATGTAATAAAACTAAGGTTGCCCATCAGATGTCGAGTGAAGGCTGAAGCAAACTGCTATTTATTCTTAGTGTATTGTAGCTTCTTAATTCCAAGAACTTACTGATTGGCAACATGACTGTAGGTTAGTTCTCGAGCGAAATGCTGCTAAAAGATCCTTTTAGATGAGGCTGTGATACAGACATACAGTAAACTCTAAGTTATATACTTGGTCTGGTCCAAACCGATTTTTAGAGCTGCACTTGGTAAAAAATTCTCCATTTTCTAAACAAAGTAGTAGATGCAAGTTAATCATTACAGAAAATGATTAATCAGGCCGTGGTTTAGAGTTCGACTCGATTATATCATTATCATCCCATGATGCATCTCATGCAACTGCTGCATGGATCTCTTCATTTATAAATTAATAAAATAGCCTTCAACATTACTATACTGCCATCGAAACTACTGTTAAATCAACATGATCACCGAGTAATGGTTATGAATGTTTTTGTTCTAATTAAATTAACTAGAAGGGATGGTCATATCTAGGTCTGAACATCTTGTTATCATCGCGATGTGTATTCAGTTTCATCAGCTTGTTTTGGTCTGCATCAAGGATATTGCCGCGGCCGATCATGTACAAGCTGGTAAATAATCCTTAGGAAGTCCTCACTGTCAGGTCATCACCAGGTGAGCACTTTGCAGTTTCTTCAGTACTCTGCACAACACTTGTTATCTCTCTTCTCGTGAAAGGTCCTCTGTTGGTAATACTGATTAGAGTAGATACACTAACTTGAATATCACATACTGTAGAAGATGATGCGATCAAAGTACAGATCATATTCACTGTTATTTGAGTTTAAAATGATCATTCATCATCTGATTTACTATTATTTGAGTTTAATGCAATTGCACTGATTTACTCCTCATATTTCTTTGCCCGTAATGCGTTGCCATACTACTATAGTAGTTTCAATTGATAATGCAAAGTAATCAAAATTGGCTCTCCTGATTACAGTGATATGGCAATGATCAATAGTTTCAGATACTTAAATGTAATGTTTTTTTCCAGGGGTTGCAGTATTAGCTGGGTGATTTCTTCCTGAGGATATGAAAACGTGTTCTGAATAATTCTAAAGTACTGAGAGGAATCATTATGAAGGTATCATTCGTTTTTCTTTTCTTTAATTTTTGTTGTGTTCATGTGAGTCCTGTTATTGATTTTGTGCCTTTCTTTATTTGTGATCAAAATACCAAATTCTATATAGTGACAGGGTACTGATTTAAGTCCTATGTTACTGGAGCTCTTGTTTCTTGCTATATTAGTTCCTGACTTTGCCAAAAGTACTTTCAGATGGAAGTGGTTTTCCTTCTGTATATTACTATCCACTAACTGTGTATTCACTTTGTTGCTTCCTGACTTAGGAACTTGCTTGGGGACAGTGAGGGAAGGAATTCGTTCAGTTTGTCTCGTCGTAGTCGGTTAGTTTTTTCAGGAGAGGTGTGATATGTCTATTTCAGGGTCATTTGCTAATGCTTTGTGGTCTATCATATATGTATGAATTCTTCGGAACTGTATCCTGTTGCATTTCTAGCAAAAAATGCTATATTGAATGAAGAGGGAGTAGACTCGATTTTCTAAGCAGCATCAGGATATTTCTTGAGTTTATCTGTTCTTTAGTTATTTCACATTGTTATGTGCCTTAAATTGAAGTGGAAAGATGTGAAATCCTTACAGAGAGGTTTAATTTTAGCCAATTTCATTTTATTCACATCTTCTGGAGCTGTTCTGGTTATCTGGTAAAAATGACCAGGCAGCAAGACATGCAAGCTACTAAATTGTTTCTTTTTGGTAGATGGACATGAGATTTTGTGCTATATGCTTATGCTATTTGGCAAGACCAATATCAATTGTATTTTGATGAACAAAAAGCTTGACTCATGCGCCGATCGTTCCTGTCACCTGATGGCTGCTGATTCGTGCTCCTGGGAGCCTCCGCCTTCATCACCATTGCTGCCGCCTCCAATCCTCATGGTAGTATGCATTAGAGGCTCTATCGTTGTTATGTTTTTTCTTTGAATTTTGTTATTCATATTCATCAAATTCTTCATATTATGAGGCAAATCAATATTATGAGGAAATTTCGTGCTAGCAGACTTTGCCTCAGCATGAGTCATCATATGGAATGCTCTTGATAGAAGTCTTTCTGCAATTTAGTCTTTCAGTGTATTCTCCCAACTCATTCTCATTGTCTAAGTCTGACAGGTATCCTTGAACACATGAATGATGAAATAATGGAGAAATGATGTAGCAGGAGCTATCATTGGATGCATGCCGGGAACAATTTCAAGTATTGTCGGGGTTCTCTACCGCCGGCAGTAAATTTGTATCGGATTGCGTGCCGGGCCTCGGACGGTTGCGCAAATGGGGGTACACAATTATTTATACTGGTTCGGGCCTCCGGAGAGTAACACTCTACGTCCAGTTTGCGTTCCTGTGTTATTTGCGCTGATTTGTAGTAGGGGGTACAAATGGGCGGGAGAGGGAGCTCGGTCCCAAGTCTCTGTAGTGAGAGAGCCATGGATGGCTGGAGGTAGAAGAAGAATGAGAGAGCTCCTCCTGGGAGGAGAAAGAGGAAGCAAAAAGCAAAAAAAAAAACCAGCCACCCCCTGAAAAGGACCCTTGCTCTCCCTTTTATATGCCAAGGGGATCAGGTTACATGAGTGGAGAGAGAAAGAGAGAGTGTGTGCATGTTCAACAGGTGTACGGGAGGGAGCTTTCTCGTCATGCAGCGGGTCCCGCCGCCCCTGGCTCCTGCTGGCTGCTGTTGCCATATGTGATTGCCTGTCCCAGCGTCGTGCCTTCCCAAGCAAGCGGTAGGAGCAATGAATGCCTCTGACACCTAATACACGCGTGGGTTGTGAGGACTCAAAACTACTCGGGAGGGCTACCAGCTAGTCGGAAGTGGCTTGTTGGTGAGTATGTGAGGTGATGGAGGTGGTTTTTGGCCGTTTTCCTTCACAAGAATAATTCCCGGAATACCAGTTGATTTGGAGCCGTTTTCCTTTCTGAAAATGAATCCAGAAAACCATCAAAAATACGCCGGGGGCCATCGTGGCTGTGATAGTCGCTCGTAATCGCTGTCTTTGGGTACCCATAATATTGGGTCCCGTCAGTAGCCCCCGAGCCTGGGAGGGAGTCGCAGGCTCGTTCCGAGGCTCAGTCGTCGGAGTGGAGAGGTAGATCGTCGTTCGTACGGCGGGGGCGTGCCGGGTGTAGCCCCCGAGCCCGCGGGGGAGTCGGAGACTTGCTCGCGGGGTTAGTGATTTTGGAGCTGAACATCATTGCGTCGGAGGTGTTGTCGCACTCGAGCTTGTGGGAGGAAGATGAATTTTTGGTGACCTCGCACGGCGCGAGGCACTAGTCGGGGAGTCGGTTTCCCTTTTTGTTGCATCTTTCTCGCGCATCCTGTTCGTTAGGAAGGAGGGGCTGGGTGACGTCGAAGCTTGCCTCGCTGGCCGAGCCTCGGCACCCCGTGAGCTGCGTGCGGGTGACCTCGAGTGAAGCCTCGGAGTCCCATTAGCCGGGTTCCGAACGGATCAGCTGGTGATCGACCACAGATTCCTGATGGTGAAATCATCTTGTTACCGATTCCGTTCGGTTGGACTCGGCGGCTCGCCGCCTTTCCGTCGGGGAAAAACCATGACCTCGTTTTCCATCAAGACTCGAAAGCAGTTCAGGATGCCCATGGCGCTCGTGCCCCTGGGTTCTGGCCGCTGGGGCCCATCCCTCGCCGCCCCTCGCTCAGGTGTCCAGGAGCGGCTGTCGAACCCTTCGACGGGCCAGCCTTCGAACTCCCTGTCGTCGGTGAGTGGCGCCGGCCCTCGGGTGCAGAGCCGCGAGGAGCCGATGGGGCCATCGGAGGAATGTCGCGTGGTCGTTGTGACGGTTGATTAGTCGTCGCCCAGCCCCCGAGCGCGAGGACCGAGTAGTCGTCGTCTCCTAACCCCCAAGTGCGAGGGCCGAGTCTACCGCCCTGTTCCTGCAACAGCAGATAGGAGGACAGCAACTTGCGGTGTGACGAATACTAATTTTAGAAGAAAAAACATTTGACAACGCCCAGCGTGAACTCTAATTCCAGCTCCTTTAAGTCTGTTTAATTTCCTCGGGGGAGTTATCCTGTTACGTTTATGCACCTGACCCCCGACGGCCGCATCCGTAGCGCAGGGAGCTGGCCGCATGCACACGTAGGAAGTGTTGGCGTGGGGTCGAGGTTTTACGGTTTAAGGCGTGTGCTCCCCAAGTACTTTTAACGACTGGTGCAAGAGAGAGAAAGAAAGCACACTGACGAAGGTAAAGTGCACGCACGCTGCGCCCGTCGACCGTGCCCCGACTGCTCGTGTAGCGCTCGGCCTGTATGTGTAATCGGGGACACGCCAAGTGTAGTCGGCGGTGACCCGGTGACGCGTGCTGGGGTATGAGATAGCTGGAAAACGGTAGTACTAAAACAATACTTAGCTCGATTTGCGCTTATGTCGGAGGAGTCGGCGTGTTGTCCCCGGGCCTGGTCTGGTAGCCCCGAGCTTCATGCTGCTTGTTGCGGCCGAGTGGGCGGTTGCAGAGGGGAACGACGATTTGTCGGGGCCGTCATTGGTTACATGCGCGGGAGATGTCGCGGGTTCGGTTGAAGCGGTTGCCGGTAGGCCGCTGGTGCCATTCGCCATCGCTGTTGATGGTGGTGCCGCGGTCCGTCGGCGGCGAGAAGAAAGGCCCGGGGCAACACCTTGTTGTGCGTGGGAGGTGTCATAGGCATCAGGCTCGGCGGCAACAGTCCCTGCTAATTTCGTGGTGGCGACGGTCGCGGCGGCGCGAGCGGCGCCCGAGGTGATTCGGGGTGTGCTCGTGACTGATGGTGGTGCAAGCTGCGGCGAGGTGGATGAAGGAAAATGAGGCACGACGACGGGCTGTGACACAGTGGTCGGCCTCGGCTTGCCACCACCCGTCACATCGTTCGAAACGGCTTCGTCCTGATCAGGGTAGCGAACGGCTGATGCTGCAGTTCGTGACCTGCTCACAAGAACTAAGGTACTGACAAGAAAATTGTGTTATCAGTTAGAAAGGTAGTTTCAACTTGGTTCACACGACTTGTTTTGCTCGTCCCCGAGCAGTTTTCCCGAGTAGGCCCGCTCGCACGACCTGTTTCCGTCCGTCTCCGAGTAGTTTCCGATTCGCACGAGTAGATGTCCGCCCCAAGTAGTTCCTCCGACCAGTCTTTCCAACCCGCGCACTCGACTCGCACGACTATATGTCCGTCTCCGAGTAGCAGACTTCCATCCTGCGGTCTTCTGGGCAGCTCCGTGCAGATGCCGTGCTTGAGGCTGCAGGATAGGTGCAGGAGGGTGGCGCCGTCCGGCCGCGCCTCGAGTTCCTGCCGCTGCACCGCGGACGTGCGCCGTCGGAACCCACGGACGCCGTCCCCAAGCCGCAAGGGAGGTGCGGAGAGAGGGCGCCGCGAGGGCCCTCCCGCGGCCGACGTCGGACCCGCTGGCCATGGAAGGGGCGGGGGAGCGGGGCACGGGGCCGCCGACCGTGGAGAGGGGGGCGGCGCCGTGTCACCGTGGTAGAGCCGAGGAAGAGGGCGTTGGGCTGCCACACATCGAGGAGGAGGCAGAGTAGGGGCGTACCGTCGTGATGGTCGGAGAGGGCACCGTTGGCCGCCGAAGGAGAGCCGCGACCCTGGCTGTGGTTGGAGGTGAGCCGAGCGCCGCCCTGAGGCCGCGTGCTGCCGGGTCCCCTTGCCACCGTCCGGTGTCGTAGGGGAGGGGACGAGGATGCGGAGTCGTCGTGACCCTGCTCCGGCCACCTCACCGCCGTGCGCGCGTCTGCCGCGGCTTCTGTCTCGCGTGCCGTCGTCGTTGCGGCCTCCGCAGCGCGCGTCGCCAGCGTGGAGTTCCACCAGACCCACTGCACGGTGAGAGATCCGGCGGCGGGGGGCCGCTGCAGCGTCGGCTGCGGGGGCTGCAGCATCTTGCTGTTGTTGCTGATTTCTCGTTATCCAATTCCGTCTTCCCGTGAGGAGCTCCCGAGTGGAAACTCGACGTTGCAGCTGTGTCCCGTCAACCGCGATTGGAGGAAAGGTCGTCGCGCAGCCTCGTCGCCAAAGTCCGGAGGTGAAGTCTTGCGCTGCTGGGCATCGAAGAAGAGGCGGAGCTAGGCCGCACCGCCGGTGTCGATGGAGAAGGCGGAACAGGGCACCGCGTCGCCGGTGTCGCGGGGAAGACAGAGTAGAGGTTGTCGTGCCGCCGGTCGTCGCGGTGGTCGGAGTCGGAGGAGTTGGGAGCCGCGCCGCCGTTTCCACGGGTTGAATCAGGGAACCGCGGCCTCCTGCCGTTAGAGCTGTGCACACCGTCGGGAACGAGCTCGAGTACGACCGACCCAAGGTGAGGTCCCACGCCAGCGCGGGAGAGGCAAGGTCCGGCGTGGCCGCGGGAGTTGTCGTCGCCGAGAATCCGCTGCCATGGTGGCCGAAGAAGGATGTCGTCCGAGCACCCGCGAAGGCGGAGCTGTTGACGCCCCAGATCTTGGCGAGAAGCAGAGGAGCAGAACAATAGGGAGGAGAGGGCGTCACTTCGTCTTGTAAGTCGGAGCCGGGGAGAGCGTCACGCCACCACAGAAGTCAGGGGGAGCGCGCGGCTGCACCAGCTGTGGAGAAGGACGGGTCACTGTGCCACTTCGACCGCCACCGCTACAGCCTCTGCCCCGCGTGCTGCCTCGTGCGCCGCTGCCGCGACTTCTGTTGCGCGCTCTGCTGCCGTGTACTGCCGCCACACGAACAACCATCGTGGCCCTGCACAGATAGGAGAAGGGGGGAAAACAGAGCAAGAGAGGGAGACTGGACTCGAGGGGCGAATGGAGATGCTGCTGGTTCGGTTGGATTCCTATCTTTTTTTTTGGAGCCGACGAAGGATGCTTGCTTTGTTCGAGTAATTGTTAGCTTCGGGCGTTGTTGATTTGCAGCGAACGACTTGTCTCTAAGTAGTTGCTGGAGTCGCGATTGTCGTTGTCGTCGCTGCCACAGTCGGCGTCGCGGCTGCCTTCGTTGTTGCTGGTGGAGTCGCGGTTGCCGTCAGTGCCGCGCCCGCCGTCATCGCCGTGGTTGGCCATCCGAGACCTGCAAAAAACGTCGTGACACGCAAAAGTCCCCTACCTGGCGCGCCAACTGTCGGGGTTCTCTACCGCCGGTAGTAAATTTGTATCGGATTGCGTGCCGGGCCTCGGACGGTTGCGCAAATGGGGGTACACAATTATTTATACTGGTTCGGGCCTCCGGAGAGTAACACCCTACGTCCAGTTTGCGTTCCTGTGTTATTTGCGCTGATTTGTAGTAGGAGGTACAAATGGGCGGGAGAGGGAGCTCGGTCCCAAGTCTCTGTAGTGAGAGAGCCATGGATGGCTGGAGGTAGAAGAAGAACGAGAGAGCTCCTCCTGGGAGGAGAAAGAGGAAGCAAAAAGCAAAAAAAAAACAGCCACCCCCTGAAAAGGACCCCTGCTCTCCCTTTTATATGCCAAGGGGAGCAGGTTACATGAGTGGAGAGAGAAAGAGAGAGAGAGTGTGTGCATGTTCAACAGGTGTACAGGAGGGAGCTTTCTCGTCATGCAGCGGGTCCCGCCGCCCCTGGCTCCTGCTGGCTGCTGTTGCCATGTGTGATTGCCTGTCCCGGCGTCGTGCCTTCCCAAGCAAGGGGTAGGAGCAATGAATGCCTCTGACACCTAATACATGCGTGGGTTGTGAGGACTCAAAACTACTCGGGAGGGCTACCAGCTAGTCGGAAGTTGCTTGTTGGTGAGCATGTGAGGTGATGGAGGTGGTTTTTGGCTGTTTTCCTTCACAAGAATAATTCCTGGAATACCAGTTGATTTGGAGCCGTTTTCCTTTCTGAAAATGAATCCAGAAAACCATCGAAAATACGCCGGGGGCCATCGTGACTGTGATAGTCGCTCGTAATCGCTGTCTTTGGGTACCTATAATATTGGGTCCCGTCAAGTATTCTCTCTTGTGTTAATTTACAATGGTTGGATTTGTTTTTCTAGATTTTTGTAGTACTCTTATGTGAAATAATGGAGAAATGATGAAATACATGAATGATGAAATAACGGAGAAATGATGTGGCAGGAGCTATCATTGGATGCATGCCGGGAACAATTTCAAGTTTTCTCTCGTGTTAATTTACACTGGTTGGATTTGTTTTTCTAGATTTTTGTAGTAGTCTTATGTGAATGTCGTTGCATTCTGGTAATGTCTTAATTGTATGTTTTTCTCAATCTGAACTGATGTTCGTGATTCAATACTTATTTTATATTTGTTCTTATTTTTACATTATTGTTGTCTTGTTAATAATTTGTGTACTGCATTTCAAGTCGTGCTTCGGATGTGATGTCTTCCATTGAAATTTTTTTATTGTATATTTTGTGTATTGCGCTATAGATAATTAGATGCCCGTAGCAACGCACGGGCACGAACCTAGTATATTTTTAAAAAAGTAAGTGTGTGTGTGGGGGGAGGGGTTGTATTAGAAGTCTTAAGAGTTTCTATACACGAGGGGAAATTTGAAATTCACTGTACATAACAGATTACGTGAAGTACCAAATATGTGTGGATGGTTTAGCTATATAGTACTTGCAACTCAAACTTACTAACAAATTAGATCCGAGCTAAGACATGATATATTGATATCAAGTAAACAAAAAATTCATGGGACTAAATATTAGCTATGAAGGAGGATCATTGGGCATAAATATTCCTCACCCCAAAATCTAGCCGTTACAGAGTAAAGTTGCGGAATCATAAAAAAACACCCCAAACTAGAAAAGTTGCAATCTTCACAACTTGCAAAATCTCCACATAGGTCTTCATAAACTTCACAACTTTGCGAGCAACACCTAATTCATTTTTTCCAAGTAATTGGTGTAAGTGTGCAACACATCTCTTTTAGGTTTGTTAGACCTTCAAGCGTTTGTGTACACAAGTAACCTAAAATATCAATAGCCTAGGAGAAAAGAGTGCGCACTCTTGGTCACTTGTGTACACAAACATCAGCAATCTAAACACAAACATCATCTTTTCATCCTAGGCTACTGATGTTTTGTGTACACACTTTCATATAGAAAATCATATAACACATATTTCAACAAAAAGGAAAATGCATCCCACACCTAATAAGGATGTGAAGCTTACAATAACAAAAGTAGAATAATTAAGCAAGTCCATAGTATTTAAAAAAGATAGTGTATTGAGAAAAACATTATTACACCGAGATAAATATAAAGCATATAGAATCTATTTCAAGCGTAGATAGAGCACAAACGAGACGGAGAGGGCACATGCCCCCAACGGATCAGCATTCCAGTTCAATCATCCTTCATCGCAAACAAATTGGTTACCTTTTGTTGGTGCTGGAATGCTTAATTTTCTCTTGTATTGTCCTGCTCATCCAAAAGTCTCGTGTGGAATTGGAACCTCAACCCAACACGTACGGGGTCGACCGAGATGACCCAAATAAACTAGCACTGTTGGGGGTGCGCCTTAGGAGGCCTAAGGCTAGGACCCCCTTATGTATAAAAGAGGCCAAAAAGGGGTTTGAGGGTGTCGTTGTAAAAATTGAGGACATGTTTGTAATTTGAAACTTTTTCAGTGGAAATAAAATAAAGACCCACCTCCTCCCTATACATAAAGGGAAAGAGGCTTGGAGGAGGGGCATATGGTCTTTTCCTCCTATTCATCCTTCCATCCTATCTGGGGACTCGCTCCCCAACAGTGGCGCCCACCGTGTTTGAGCTCAGAAAAAAATCCACGATTCCACGAGTGCTCCTGGATCGCGCTGCCGCACCATCGTCGATCCGCCCGCCGCCGCACCGTCGTCGATCCGCCCGCCGCGGCCACCCCTCTTCTTCCCCCGCGCCGTCGTCGACCCACACGCCTCTGCCGTCTCGCGTGCCTCGCCTCCGCACTGGCCTCCTCCGCCTCATGGCCGCCTGCCGTGCGCCCGCTCACCTCCCGTCCCCAAGCGGTGGAGGAAAGGGACTCCGAGTCACGCCTCCTCCTCACCAACGCCAAGGACAACCCCGCCGACACGGGGTACTCGCTGTCGAGCACGTCCACCTCCTTGTTCACCATCTGACATGCGCCTCCCGCTCGTCCGCTTCCTGCCGTCGAGCACGGCACCGGCCGTGGTGGATGCGAACGCGCGCATCGTCCGGCCGGTGTGCGCGGGGAACATGGAGGGCGCCCGCGCCGCATTCGAGGCCACGCCGCTCCACACCACCACCTCCTACAACGCCCTTCTCACCGGCTATTTTCACAACAACCTCCTCGATGCCGCGCTCCGAATCTTCCACTGCATGCCCTCGCGGGACCTCGCCTCCTACAGCGCACTTACCTCCGGGTTCCCCCACACCACCGTCACACTCAAGGATGACGCCGGCCCAGTCCAAATCGACAGCCTGACCAACGCCGTAGCCGCCAACGGGAACGGCTACCACCACCAGGGACAACCACGTCGCCAGCTGCAACGTCAAGCCCACAGCCGCAGTGACGCCCCCGATGTGTTCGACGAATTGTATCGACACCGCCGCCAAGACTGAACCGCGAGCCATCACCGCCCCTGGCTGCACCAAGTCGCCACCACCACCTTGCTCCCTGCCTCGCCAAGACCCGTCGCTAGGAGTCGGAGTCGCCATGGACCTCGATGCGCCGTTGTTGCTGCTCTGCTCCGTCCTGCCCCGCACCATCATCACGACTGTTGACGCTGCCCTGGGTTTACCAGGTGAGCCAGCAGCACCAGCACCGTGTGTGCCTTTCTCTACCGTCAGGCTGCCTCTCGTCCTCGATTCCTCTCCTTCAGATCAAGACGCGCTCCTCTTGGAGCTCAGGTAACCAGTGTCCTGCTTCTGCGTTTTAGCTCCTTTGCTTATCCCTGGTGCACTGTAAGTACTGGCTTGATTTTCATATAATTATTGCTCTTGAATTCCTTGGTGATAGCACACAGGAAGTAGAATACTGCAATTTATATTAATTGATCAGCTCGTGGTCTAGATCAACCAAGGCAACCACCCTGCAGGTCCTCGGATTGGGACTAGCTTTATTGTCCAACCTCATTTTGGGTGCTAGATTAACATGAAGTAAACAGACCACATTGTTAGTTTATTTGTTTAAGCCTCAACAATGATGATATTGTCTCATACTTGAGTTTATTTCTTTAACCATGTGTGAGAGACATGGGTACCCATGGGTCCCCACCGTCTCTGTTCCCGATCTGGCATCGGAAACCCACCCACCCAGACCCTGTGACCTTGTCTAGGGGATGGAAAACGTCATCGGCTTGATGAGGGACACCCTGGAGATCTGCGAGCGAGCTCAGCGCTCGGCGCAGACCGCGCTACGCCACAACATGTTCCCCTTCGGTCTGCAGTCAGCACCTGGCCTTCGCCTCAGCCAGCTACTCAAGCCCGCCCAGATCCAATCTGGGCGGCGACCTTCTCGCGACTCAAGACCGGCACCTCGCGCGAGGTACGATCCCCTCGACATGCCCTGCACCTATCACAAGGGTGCAAAGCATACCCTCCGCGGGTGCCACCTGCGAAAGAAGATCGACAATGAGCTCCCTCGCCGAGCTAGGCGACCTACCCAGTCTCCGGACTGCGGAGAGTTTCAGAAGGTCCGGGTCCGCATCTCCCCCAACGATTCGGAGATAGTCTTCCGTCAGGTGATGGTGGTTTCGAAAAACGAACCACCCCGCCTGGGTGCGACCGACTCCCAGGAGACGGCCCGGATTCAAGCCAACGCTCGTCGCGCTGAGCGACGTGCGGAGGAGCAGCGGCGCGTCTTGCCTTGCGCTCGAGACCTGCGTCTGGAGTTCAAGGAAGCGGGGATCCCGACCTTCAATAGCCCCCAGGCCAACCTAGGCGCGGCCATTACTCGACTCCAGCAAGTCCGGACGCCTGAAGCTGAGCAGGCCCTCGCGTACCTTTGGGTCGCCAATGCCCTGGTGGAAGAGAAGAGCGCGGCCTCCAAGTCCGCTGCATCTTCGTCGACCCACCACTCACGCAGTCGATCTCATCGACCTGCGCGCTGCCATCTCTCCCCCGTCCGGGAGGAGGTCGCTCAACACAACCCTGAGCAGCCCGCCCAGCAGCGCGCTGCTGCCCGGGACCTACGCGTCAACCTCGACGCCAACAGGCGCGCTCGCGACGCTCGTGACTACGTCGACCAGCGCCACCGAGAGCACGAGGAGCGCGAGCTTCGCCGCCGCCTGGACTACGACCGCGAGTACGGCGCCCCTGGAGGTGTTCACCGCATCATGGAGCGCGAGCTCCATGACCAGCACGAGATCAAGAATCGGCGACGTGCCAAGTACGACGCTGATCACGGCGACCCCGCCGTCGTCCAGATCAACCGCGATCGGCAGCCACGATCCCAGGCTGTCATCCCGGAACGCAGCGTCCACTCTACACCAAGAGAAGCCACCCCAGCCAGAGCTCGGGCGACGACCTGGCTCTCAACGCCTTCCCGACGCTGGATGCTCGCTTCAAGAGGGTGGAGTACCCCGACAACTTCAAGCCCAACATCAAGCCGTATGATGGGTGCTCCGACCCTAACATCTGACTGTCGACCTACTACGTCGTTGTCAAGGCGGCTGGTGGTAGCTTCGACCACATGACGGCCTACTTCCCACTGGTGATGGGCAAGGCCCCTTCGCTGTGGCTCAACAACCTTGAGCCTGGCAGCATCAAGACCTGAGCCGATCTGTCCCAGGCCTTCACGTCCAACTTCCAGGCGACCTACGATCGCCCTGGAAACGCCTTCAGCCTGGGGCGGGTCGTGCAGAAGCCTAAAGAGCGGCTCCGCGACTACAACACCCGGTTCTTCGAGAACCGGAACGAGTGCGTCGATGTCAGGGACGACCAGATCGTCGACAGTTACAAGAAGGGCATCAAAGATCGCAAGACCTTTGAGAAGATCCATGAGGCTGGCCCGACCAACGTCAAGGAGCTCATGGTCATTGTCAACAAGCTGATGGACACGGAGGATGCACTCCAGAATCAGTTCGACGCTTATAACGCTGGTACATCTGGTACTGCAGCAGGCAAGCTCCACAAGCGACCTTCCGAGGTCCTAGCGGCCGATGGGCGCCGAGGTTCGACCTTCAACCAGGAGGAGTTCGACCTGGCGCTCGACAGCATCTGCGGGTTCCATGAGGGAGCCACCCATACTCTCCGCGAGCGCTCCCAGTTCAAGAGAGCGTTCCGCGCCCCCGCGGACCCTAAGCAACCCCGCAACGATAGCGGGTGCCGCGACAACCGCCCCTACAATAACAATTACCATCGTGACGATCGGTGGGATCGGCGTGACGACCGCCGCGATGAGCGATACGACAACCGCCGCGAGCCAGCTCGCAGCGACCCACCCCGCAGCGACCCTCCTCCGACAGCTCCCCGCGACGAGACAAACCTCCCCCCTCCTCCGACGTCAGGCAACCCCAATGGGCCTTTCCAGGCCGCAACCCGCGCGATCAATATGATCGTTGGTGGCATCCAGTCCAGTGCCAGTAGGAGGCCCTACAGGAAGGACAAGAGCGACATCCACCTCGTCCACACTCAGCCAATCGTGCCCCTGCGTTGGTCTAAGCAGGTGATTACATTCTCCAGGGACGACCACTGGGTCCACATCCCTGATCCCGGGTCCTATCCGCTCGTTGTGGAGCCCACGGTGGACGGAGCCCTGCTCTCCCAGACCCTGATCGACGGAGGTAGCGTCCTCAACGTCATCTTTGTTGAGACCCTCAAGAAGATGGGTTTCGACTTCGACAAGATGACGGAGTGCGACGAGCCCTTCTATGGCATCGTCCCCGGGAAGGTGGCCTACCCCCTCGGTCGGGTCTCCCTCCCTGTTACTTTCGGCACGGAGGCGAACTTCCGCACGGAGTACCTCAACTTCAAGGTCGCCAACTTCAAGTCCTCCTACCATGCGATCTTAGGTCGCCCGATGCTGGCCAGGTTCATGGCCATCCCGCACTACACCTATCTGGTGTTGAAGATGCCGGCCCCACGAGGGGTCCTCTCTGTTAAGGGGGACCTCATTGTTTCCTTCAGGTGCAACACGGAGGACCTCGACCTTGCCACGACCTCCGCTGCCGCTGACGCCTCCGCAGTGTTGGTCGCTGAGGCCGAGAAAGTTGACCCTGTCGACCAATCTGTCCCAGAACAGAAGCGCACCGACACCGCCCTCGACGCGGCTCCCTCGACGAAGAAGGTCTGCCTCGGCCTTGCCGACCTAGAAAAGACGGTTGTGATCGGCGACGGGCTCGACCCCAAATAGGAACTCGCGCTCACCAGCTTCCTCCGGGATAACGCCGACATATTCGCTTGGAGTCCATCGGATATGCCGAGTGTCCCCACGGAGCTGGCTGAGCACGCCTTGGATGTAAGCAAGACGGCCAAGCCGCACTACACCTATCTGGTGTTGAAGATCGCAAGGACGTCATTAGGGTAGAGCTAATAAAGCTCCTAGCTGCCGGATTTATCCGAGAGTGTAAAAATCCGGTTTGGCTCGCCAACCCGGTTCTTGTACCAAAGAAACCGGTCAATGGAGAATGTGTATCGACTACACCGATCTCAACAGGCACTGCCCTAAAGATCCCTTCCCTCTTCCGCGCATCGACCAGGTCCTGGAATCCACGGCCGGGAGCGTCCTCCTCTGATTCCTCGACTGCTACTCAGGGTATTACCAGATAGCCCTGAAGGTCTCTGACCAAGACAAGACGGCGTTCATAACGCTTCACGGTATTGTTGACACATTTTATATATGAATTTTATCCCTCGCATTTACTGGAAAAAGGACTAAAATATGATTAGATCACCTTATTAGGGTTTATATTAACAATTTCCATGAGTTTTGGTGAATTTATGAATTTGCAGGGACTATTCAGAAAATATGCAAGAAAACCTCTCTAGAAGACTCCAGAAGGCTCCGGAACTCAACGTGACTTAGCACCTAAAAAGAAGCATCTAGAAGGATCAAGGACCCACCTGGCCGAAGTGGACCCCGAATGGGGCCCACACCAGACCGACCGGCCCAGTGGTGGGGTCGGTCGGCCACCCCCTGGTGCCAAATGGGCCCGGCTTCTGGAATGTTCCTCCACCGCCTATGAAGATCAATCTAAACCACATGTTTAGGTCAGTTTGATCCTACGGTGCACGTCATCTCCTCTAGACTATATAAGTAGACCCCCTGACCCCAGGGCAGAGGGCAACTCATTCTATCAGATCCTCCATGCCTACCTGAGATTAGAGCTCTAGATTAGAATTAGAGTTGGAGAGTTAGTATCAAGTTGAGAGATTAGATCCACTGTCTAATTAGACCTAGCTAATCTTGTTCGAGAGGATTAGAGAGCGGTTGAGGCGAAGCTGAAGGAAGGCCCGGACCTGTCGGTGTCTCCTCTTCATCTTCTACCTCTGGGATCACTCCATTGGAGCCCGATCCTGAGACCTTACGGGAAAGATCGACTTCTTATTCAAGTGAGCACCATTGTTTTTATTGTTCTTACGGTTCATAACTCTTTGAGTACTTTAATTCATGTCGCTCTTGAATTAAAGTTGCATGTTTAGTGTAAGCGTGGTGCTTAGATTAGCTAGCTTATGAATGCCTTCTATATTCCGGATCGTGTGGTAGATCGTGGTGGTGACAGCACCATTGAGTCCTTCGTAGTCCACCTCCCGTCTATAGAAACCGTAGGACTCCCCCATAGATTCTCGGGTGGTTCCCTTTACTAAGTGTGCCTTCAGACAATCACCCCATAAGAGCAATAAAGACATAGCTTGTGAGGATAAGAACCAGACATCCTTAAGTTTTCCTTATCTCTCTTTCTGTCCAGTCCTTGATAGCTACTCAGTTGATTAGTTATATACCTCAGATACTCTCTTTACCATTCTCCCTGTGGATTCGATATTTAAAACCCTCTCCCGGGTGGAATGCTCACCGGTATCCGTGCGCTTGCGGATTATATATCATAATATTTCTGTAGGCTTAACAAATACCAACAAGCATTTCTGGCGCCGTTGTCGGGGAAGAACGGTTAAGAGAAAACTCTTCGAGTATAACTAATCTTGTATCTTTCTTTTTTCTTTTTAGTTTTAGATTACCTACTGTCCTTATGGACACCACCCTTATCAAAGATTTTTCGGCACCCTCAGAGCTCAGCCTTAGGCCTATGCCATCATCGAAACCAATCCTAGCTGATGCCTATGAGCTGCGCCCACGGTTAATAGAGATGGTCCAAACCAACACTTTCTTAGGAATAGAAGACGAAGACCCTTATCATCATCTCCAACAGTTTGAGCAAACTTGTGACTGCCTGCACATTGAGGGTATGTCAGACGAGACTATCCGTTGGAATCTTTTTCCATTCACTCTGAAAGGAAAAGCTCGCCAATGGTACGACCGAACCAAAGAGAAGATGAAAGGCGATTGGGGAACTCTCCGTGCAGATTTCTGCATGGATTTTTATCCCTTATCCAAAGTAGTCGACCTTAGAATCAAGATCATATCCTTCAAACAGGGGGATAATGAGTCTATGAGTTCATCCTGGGAACATTTTGAACTTCTTTGCAAATCCGGACCAGATCTAAGCCTTCAAGACCATATTCTCCTTCAACACTTCTATATTGGTCTTAATAAGGAATCTAGAGCCTATTTGAATACCTCCTCTCATGGATCATTCATACACCTTACATCTAGTGGAGCTAGAACTGTCCTAGACAACATTCTAGCTAGCACTAATGATGGTCCTTTAGAAGAGAAAACTTTAGAAGAGATTCCAGAGATAGCTACACCAGAACCTATGCCAGAAACATCTCAACCTATAGCTATCCAACATATAGAATCACCACGGGAAGAAATTCCTCTACCTGATTTTATAAATGATATCGAGGATGATTTATTTTCCGATTATGGAAACACCTCGAAATATCATAAAGAGAAGATGCCTCGAAAGCATACATCTTCTTCACATGAGAAGATAGACTCTTTTGAGCAAACCTTCTCAAGAGAACGCACTGTGGAGCTTGCATCCATCATGAGTGGGGAATGGTTGGAAGAGTCAGAGCTTTCCTCTGATATAGTCCATTTGGATTCACCTTCTATACCAATTCAATGTACAATCAATGGAACCCCCTTTGATGCCCTTTATAATCCAGTTGTGGGAATCAATATAATGGCCTTATCCTTTTTCCATCAGTTTATCAAAAACAAGCCATTATTTCCCACAACGAAATTATTAAAGTGCTCCTCAGGACAAATTATTCAAAGTTCGGGAATTCTCTATGTCTTACCTGTTTCAGTTTACGACATGACAATTCACCTGAGCTTTCACATTTGTGATATTAAGGAGTTTGATCTTTTAATAGGTTATCCTTTAGAAAAACTCCTTAAAGAAGGACACACAGGGAAACTTGATGTTTGCCTAGGCAAAACCATTAAAGTTCCCTTACACTTCTCACATTCGATCCATACTAAGACCGAACCCAGTCCTGAACCTGACCCAATGGAAGAGGTGAATGAAGCATCTCTAGAACATTTCATAGAATCCAATCAAGAAGATGTCACCGAATTCTTCATCGAGGAGGAAGAAGAAAATCCTACAGAATCTGAGCCCCTTGATGAAACCGAGGAACCCTCGAGACCTCCCATTGAGCTTAAACCTTTACCACCTGGTCTTAGATATGCCTTTTTGCACAATGATTCTGAGTCTCCTGTGATCATTAATGACCAACTCACTCAGGAAGAGACTAATAGGCTGATAACCATCTTAGAAAAACATCGCTCAGCCTTTGGCTACTCGCTCCAAGACCTTAAGGGCATCAGTCCTGCCCTTTGCACTCATCGCATTCCTACAGACCCTGATGTTCTACCATCTAGAGAGCCACAACGAAGACTTAACAATGCGATGAGAGAGGTAGTGAAGAAAGAAGTTCTGAAACTCTTACACGCCGAGATTATATATCCTGTGCCACATAGTGAGTGGGTGAGCCCTGTGCAAGTTGTGCCTAAAAAGGGAGGCATGACAGTTGTGAAAAATGAGAAGAATGAATTAATTCCTCAGAGAACCGTCACTGGTTGGCGTATGTGCATAGATTATAGAAAACTCAACAAAGCCACAAGGAAAGATCACTTTCCACTGCCCTTCATTGATGAAATGTTAGAGCGGTTGGCAAATCACTCTTTCTTTTGCTTTCTTGATGGATATTCTGGATATCACCAAATCCCAATCCATCCCAGTGACCAGAGCAAAACCACTTTTACATGCCCTTATGGAACTTATGCTTATCGTAGAATGTCTTTTGGGCTATGTAATGCTCCAGCTTCTTTTCAAAGATGCATGATGTCTATATTCTCTGATATGATTGAAGAGATCATGGAAGTTTTCATGGATAATTTTTCTGTTTATGGAAAAACTTTTGATGATTGTCTAGAAAACTTGGATAAGGTTTTGCAAAGATGTGAAGAAAAGCACTTAGTCCTTAATTGGGAAAAATGTCATTTCATGGTTAGAGAAGGAATAGTCTAGGCCATCTAATTTCTGAAAGAGGAATTGAGGTAGATAGAGCTAAAATAGAAGTAATTGAACAGCTACCTCCACCTGTTAATGTCAAGGGAATCAGAAGTTTTCTTGACCATGCTGGTTTCTATAGAAGGTTTATAAAAGATTTTTCTCATATTGCTAGACCTCTTACAAACTTGCTTGCCAAAGATGTTCCTTTTGACTTTGATGATGCTTGTCTTAAATCTTTTGAAACTCTGAAAAATGCTCTTATTTCTGCACCCATTATACAACCCCCTGATTGGTCTTTACCTTTTGAAATTATGTGTGATGCAAGTGATTATGTTGTGGGGGCTATTTTGGGGCAAACAAAAGACAAGAAACATCATGCCATTGCTTATGCTAGTAAAACTTTGACAGGACCTCAACTCAATTATGCCACAACTGAAAAAGAACTGCTAGCTGTTGTTTATGCCATTGACAAGTTTAGATCTTACTTAGTAGGAGCAAAAGTTATAGTTTACACTGATCATGCTGCTTTAAAATATTTGCTCACTAAGAAAGATGCTAAACCTAGATTAATAAGATGGATTCTGCTTCTCTAAGAATTTGAAATAAAAGATAAGAAGGGAGTAGAAAATTTTGTTGTCGATCATTTGTCTAGAATGTATTTTGAGAAACCACAGGAACTACCCATCAATGACGCAATGAGGGACGACATGCTCTATCAGATCGCCCGGTCAGACCCCTGGTACGCAGATATTGTTAATTTTATGGTTGCAGGGTATGTACGACCAGGAGCCGACAAGAAAAAGCTTATTTACGAGAGTCGCCATCACCTGTGGGATGAACCATACCTTTTTCGAGTATGCTCTGACGGGTTACTCAGGAGGTGTGTACCGGCAGAAGAAGGAATGAAGATCATTGAGAAGTGCCACTCATCACCATATGGAGGTCATTATGGAGCTTTCCGCACACATGCAAAGATCTGGCAAAGCGGATTTTTCTGGCCAACCATGTATCAAGACACAAAAGATTTCGTACGAAGGTGCAACTCTTGTCAGAGGCACAGGAACATCAATTCCAGAAATGCCATGCCACTGACAACCAACCTTCAGATCGAGCTCTTTGATGTCTGGGGAATTGACTACATGGGACCATTCCCAAAATCCAAAAAATTTGAGTACATCTTTGTGGCAGTTGACTATGTCTCCAAATGGGTTGAAGCCCTGCCATGCAGAACTGCTGACCACAAAAGCTCAATAAGAATGTTTGAAGAGACAATATTTCCAAGATTCGGTACGCTAAGGTTAGTGATAAGTGATGGAGGGTCTCATTTCATCGACAAGCGCTTCGAGAAATACCTCATGAACCATGGGATCCAGCACAATGTCGCTACTCCTTACCACCCGCAAACAAGTGGTCAAGCTGAGACGTCCAATAAGCAGATCAAGAACATTCTACAAAAGACGGTGGACCAAATGGGGATAAAATGGAAAGACAAGCTACCCGAAGCACTTTGGGCTTATCGGACAGCTTATAAAACCCCCATTGGAATGTCTCCCTACCAACTGGTCTACGGGAAGACATGTCATTTGCCGGTTGAGCTAGAATTCAAGGCTCATTGGGCAATAAAGAGATGGAACATGGACTTTGAAGCAGCCGGAACAAAACGAAAAATGCAACTGTCCAAGCTAGAAGAATGGAGAGAGAAGGCGTATCACAGTGCCAAGATTTACAAGGAAAGAACCAAGAGGTGGCACGATAAGAGAATCATAAAAAAAGAATTCAACCCAGGCGATCAGGTATTACTTTTTAACTCCAGGGTACGACTCTTTGGGCACGGAAAGCTACGAAGAAAGTGGGAAGGACCATACAAGGTAGTGAATTCATCGTCACACGAAGCCGTCACTCTTCAAGACGACGAAGGTACGTTATTCAAGGTAAATGGTCAACGCCTTAAAATATTTTTAGAGCCCAATAAAGAGTCTGAGGATTTGGATGAGATAGATTTCCTTTGCTTACCAACGAATATTAATTTTAGGCCGTAATGGGCCATCTTAAGGTTTTTAGGGATCAGCACATGGTTAGAGCACCCCGCGCCGAAGATCTCCGCGAGGCGCCCTGGTAGGGGACCGATCGGCCCCCTCACTGGACCGATCGGGCCCTGCACGCCGCCATTCGCCATCAGCTTTCGCCCACGCTATCTCTAAGGTGTTAGGGTTTTGAAAAACTAGTTCGGGGATCTTTTACGAGATTTTCCGCAGCCTTTCCAAGCCTGGTCAACCCCCTCTGCAAGTCCGTGACCGATATATAAGCAGGGGCAAACCCCCACCTTTTCCTCATCCCAAAGCCTCCAAGTAGCAGCAATGGCCGACAAGCAGCTTGTCCCCTTTAGCTTTGAAGCCAAGGCGGTTGTTCCTTTCGAGAAGGAAGCAAAGCCGCTAGCCTCCTTGCCTCCTGATCACCTCCCTCTCTCGCTGTTCTCGCCTAGCCATCCACGTTCGCCACCACCGCCTACAGAAAGCAGGCAGGCGATGTACGCTCAGCCGTACGATCACCGTCGCGAAGCAGCTCAGAAGAAGCCGATCTGTGTTCCTAGCTACATGGATCTGAAGAAACCAAGGGATGGAGAGCGACTCGTTGATGTGCGCATGGACAAGTTTGGCAACACAAGGGTGCACAAGTACACCACCTCCTCAAGCCGTGTCACCATCGACGGAGTTTGTGCCAAGGAACCTCAGATCAAGAGAATCCCAGTCTTCGAAGCCAGCCAGCGGATGCCGCAGAAACAGAAGACCCGGAAGACCGTAGCTGAGCTAGCGCAGGAAGTAGCAAGCCTGGCTGAAACTTGCAAAGAGATCCATCGCGTCAACGCTTCCCTCACCAAGACTGTCCTTAAGCTGTTAGAGTCAAAGAAACGTAGAGACGATGAGGAAGACCATAGCCGCGACCTTAAGAAGGGCAAGCGTCCTGTGTAAACACCTTAGTTAGAGAGCACATTAGTGATAGTTAGTTCGAGTTAGTTAGTTTGCTTTAGTTCGCTTTAGAGTTGTTTAATAAAGTGCTCTCTCTTTTAATAAAGAAGTATTCCACAAGTTGAGCTATCTTTGCCTATATATATGTTCTGGATATGTTTTTGTCTCCACCATACTGTGCATGCAAGATAACAGAAAACAAGTGTGGGGGAGAAGAACAGATGACCAAACGGCATCAAGAACAACGGAAAAAGCATGATCAAACGACTCGCACGACGAACCACGGCAGAACCCAGTTCGGCCACATCTCGTCCACCGCTCGGTTTGCTTCCTGAACTTTTTAAATTTTTACAAATTGCTTTCCGTTTCGATTTGAACAAAGATGCCCTGCTAAAATGTCCTGATAACCTAAAAGATAAAGTTTCACATGTTTATGCTCTTAGAAATATTTATTACTTTTGGGATGATCAGAATAAAGTTAGAATAATGAGAACCATCTTTCTTTTATCTTGTCTATGGAGAGTACTTAAAATAAAAAAAAATCATTAACTAAGTTTCTCCTTTGTGATCAATAATATATCTCAGCAGAGCTTTCATTGAAAAGAAATTTGATTAAATGTTGTTTACTTGTATTGAGCTTTGTCAAATCGAGGGCAATGTTGAAGTTTTGTCTAAGTCTATGATCAAGATCACGTACACTGCTTTCACTAAAGTATCTATGCTCTAAGATTTTTGATCTCTGTCTCCCATATCATGAAAGGGTACAGCTAAAAAAAAGAGAAGAGAGAAAAAGCCAAAGAAAGAAAAGAAATTTTTTATTATTATTATGAGTGGAGAGAAAAGTGAGGGAGAGGAGAAAATGGACAAGTGTTCTACGGGTCAGAAGAACCCCCCTCTCAGAAAAGAAAAAGGCATAAAAAAGAGAAGAATAATGGACATGTGTCCGAGGGTGAGTAGGGCCCACTTCTCTTTAAAAAAAAGTGAGAGAGTAATAATGGACGCGTGTCCGAGGGTGAGTAGAACCCAACTCTCCACAAAATAGCTGGATACCTTGTTCTAAAAAAGATGGGAAAAGACAGAAGATTCTAAAGTCAGAGCAGTGGTTTTTAAAATTTGACACACGCACATATCTTGATCTACGACCTATGACAGGCCTCTTCATGGATACAAATTTTGACCCAGCAATATATGCAAGGTAAGTCTGCTATATCTTTACATTCTAAAATTTGAGAGTATCACAAAGGAGTAAGCAAGGCTGCATTTTCTTTCCAAAACTTATTCAGAAACTCTCCATTGACTAGATTTGAGAAATAAAGGTGATCTGTTTCTAGCTATATTCAGATGTTCCCTAAGTACAGATATGACTAAGGAGTATAATTATGTTGATTCTTGTCTACACGGTTGTAAACCATCCTTTTATCGAGGACGAGTAAAAGCCTAAGTGTGGGGGAGTTTGTTGACACATTTTATCTATGAATTTTATCCCTCGCATTTACTGGAAAAAGGACTAAAATATGATTAGATCACCTTATTAGGGTTTATATTAACAATTTCCACGAGTTTTGGTGAATTTATGAATTTGCAGGGACTATTCAGAAAATATGCAAGAAAACCTCACTAGAAGACTCCAGAAGGCTCCGGAACTCAACGTGACTTAGCACCTAAAAAAGAAGCATCTAGAAGGATCAAGGACCCACCTGGCCGAAGTGGACCCCGAATGGGGCCCACACCAGACCGACTGGCCCAGTGGTGGGGCCGGTCGGCCACCCCCTGGTGCCAAATGGGCCCGGCTTCTGGAATGTTCCTCCACCGCCTATGAAGATCAATCTAAACCATATGTTTAGGTCGGTTTGATCCTACGGTGCACGTCATCTCCTCTGGACTATATAAGCAGACCCCCTGACCCCAGGGCAGAGGGCAACTCATTCTATCAGATCCTCCATACCTACCTGAGATTAGAGCTCTAGATTAGAATTAGAGTTGGAGAGTTAGTATCAAGTTGAGAGATTAGATCCACGGTCTAATTAGACCTAGCTAATCTTGTTCAAGAGGATTAGAGAGCGGTTGAGGCAAAGCTGAAGGAAGGCCCGGACCTGTCGGTGTCTCCTCTTCATCTTCTACCTCTGGGATCACTCCATTGGAGCCCGATCCTGAGACCTTACGGGAAAGATCGACTTCTTATTCAAGTGAGCACCATTGTTTTTATTGTTCTTACGGTTCATAACTCTTTGAGTACTTTAATTCCTGTCGCTCTTGAATTAAAGTTGCATGTTTAGTGTAAGCGTGGTGCTTAGACTAGCTAGCTTATGAATGCCTTCTATATTCCGGATCGTGTGGTAGATCGTGGTGGTGACAGCACCATTGAGTCCTTCATAGTCCACCTCCCGTCTATAGAAACCGTAGGACTCCCCCATAGATTCTCGGGAGGTTCCCTTTACTAAGTGTGCCTTCAGACAATCACCCCATAAGAGCAATAAAGACATAGCTTGTGAGGATAAGAACCAGACATCCTTAAGTTTTCCTTATCTCTCTTTCTGTCCAGTCCTTGATAGCTACTCAGTTGATTAGTTATATACCTCAGATACTCTCTTTACCATTCTCCCTGTGGATTCGATATTTAAAACCCTCTCCCAAGTGGAATGCTCACCGGTATCCGTGCGCTTGCGGATTATCTATCATAATATTTCTGTAGGCTTAACAAATACCAACAGGAATCTACTGCTACACAGCCATGACTTTCAGCCTTAAAAACGCGGGTGCGACCTATCAAAAGGCCATCCAGAAGTGCCTTGCTAGCCAGATTAGCAAGAACGTAGAAGCCTACGTCGACGACGTGGTCGTCAAGACCATCCACGAGGACAAGCTCATAGCTGACCTCGCGGAGACCTTCGCCAACCTCTGCACTTACCGCTGGAAACTTAATCCAGAGAAGTGCGTCTTCGGTGTACCATCTGGCAAGCTCCTGGGCTTCATGGTCAGCAACCGAGGAATCGAGGCCAACCCCACGAAGGTGGATGCCATCCTCAGGATGAAGTGACCTACGGGCAAGAAGGACGTCATGAAGCTCACCGGCATGATGGCGGCCTTAGGCCGATTCATTAGCAAGCTAGGAGAGAAAGGCCTGCCCTTCTTCAAGCTGCTAAAAAAGGCGGACAAGTTCGTCTGGACCGAGGAGGCGGACCAAGCTCTTGAGCAACTCAAGACCTTCCTCACAACACCCCCGGTGATGGTGCCCCCGGCGCCTAAGGAGCCTCTGCTGCTCTACATCTCGGCGACCTCCCTGGTGGTCAGCGCCGTCCTGGTGGCTGAGCGACCTGAAGAAGGGCGACCTTACCCTGTCTAGCGACCCATATACTACGTCAGTGAGGTTTTGTCTGATAGCAAGACCAGGTACAGCCAGCCCCAGAAGATGCTCTACGTGCTACTCATGACCTCCCGCAAGCTCTGGCATTACTTCCAATCCCACAAGATCAAGGTCGTCTCGGCCTTTCCCCTTGGCGAGATCCTACGGAGCCGCGACACCACTAGGCTTATCGTCAAGTGGTCCATCGAGCTAGGGGAGTTCGACCTAGAGTTCTGCCCCAGGCAGGCCATCAAGTCCCAAGTCATCACAGACTTCGTCTCGGAGTGGACAGAGATCCAGCAGCCTCCACCGATGGAGCGACCTGAGCACTAGAAAATGTACTTCGATGGTTCCCTGAACCTCGAAGGTGAAAGGATCAATGCAAGTGGCCTAGAGGGGGGTGAATAGGCCTACAAAATAAAATCAGGCTTTTCTGCTGTTTTCTGCCAGACTGCAGAGTTTCTGCGAATATTCGCAGAACCTCTGCGTTCTGCAGACAAAACAACAGCAGCTGCGGATAAAACAAAGGGAAATTGATCCGAAGCCTTAGAGATATTAGTAGGAAGGTAAAACAGAGATATAAGCACAAGCACCCTTTACCAAGCTGACTAACAAGTAGATCGAAGGCAAACCCTAGATAAGCATGCTATAACAAGGCAAAACAAGATAATTAAGCATGAACAAGTTAAAGCACACGAGAGACAAGATTTACCCCGTGGTTCAGCTCACCACAAAGGTTAGCCTACATCCACGTTGTTGAGGTAAGCCACAAAGGCTTTGGGATCTCTCTAGATCCACTCCTCTCTCACACCTATCACCAAAGTAATAGATGGAGGGTTCCACTAGTCACAAAGGGTAATACAAACAACTTGGGGCTGCCACACAATGCTTGGAAGCTCCCAAGTAACCTCTAGCCATCTAGGAGCAAGGCTCCAAGAGTAATAGATCCACCAAGAGAGCTAGGGTTTCACCAAGTGCACAAGAACAAGATGGAAGGAATTCTTTTGCTTTTCTCACTAGGAAATCACTCTCAACTTGAATGTAAGGATTGGATTTGGCTTCAAGTTGGTGGGAGTCAATGCTTGAGTGAGAGAGAAGCTATGGGCACTGTTGGGGCGCAGCAGGAGCGACAGGAGACCGTTGGGGAAGAAGGGGATTAAATACCCCCTCAGATCTGAACTGTAACGGCTCTGTTCCAAGTCGCAGACCTTCTGCGAAAATATGCAGAACATCTGCGAACACTATAACTGACAGTCTGACAGAGAGAACAGCAGAGGCTTATGCGAAAATATGTAGAACTTCTGCAGTTTGTAGAGAAGTAACAGCAGACTGACATATCATTTGTGGATGGGTTTAGGATGGTTAGATATGGTTTTTATGCACTTGGTTAGACCCAAACCACTATTAGAATCCCCTTGATAGTACGGCTTGTCCTAAACTCAATTTCAAAATATAAAATGAATTTAAACCTTCATTTGAGCCTATGGAAGCCTTCCTTTTCAATGAGGGGTCACCTTTAACACTTTTGCATCCTTTGACAATTTTCAACCTGCAGCTCATACTCAAAAGCTTATTAGTCCTTTAATTGTGTGGTCAACATCACCAAAGCCCACTTAGGGCTTGATTGTACTTACAATCTCCCCCTTTTTGGTAGATGTTGATAACCCAATTAAAGCTTACATTTAATTGCAAAGATTGAGCTTTTGATGGAATGTATACAATGCTCCCCCTTAGTATATGCATCTCTCTTTTGAATAGAGAAAATATGTGTATGAGTCATGTTTGCATATAAAAATGGGTAAGTGAAACTTAGATACATTGTATGTATTTCATCGTGGGGTGCAAAAGAACTGTGTAACATACAAGCCGTGATGCATATGACAGATAGAAACAATCAGAGAGTCAGCTGTGTCCAGACCGCAGACCCTCTGCAAAAATATGTAGTACCTCTGCAAAGCAGAGCCTCCGCGAAAATTTGCAGAACCTCTGCATCCTGGAACACAGCAACTCCAACAAACATCACAGGCAGACACATATTCAACAGATAACAGCAAGTAATAGGAACTTAGATTAAGAAATAAGCAAGGCAAGATCATCTAGTCCTATTACATCACATCACACAGTTTTAAAGTTTTAAATCCCACAAATCTTGTCCACAACCAACCATGGCTTGCCAACAGAGGCAAAGCCCAAATATATTACAGACCAAGTTTCAGAGATAAAGTTCAGAGAGGATACTGCACTATCACATCTCACGAAAGACCCAGTTTTTCAACACCAAAATGACAGATGCATCTCAATCTTTCCTCATTCTCCCCCTTTGTCATCAGATAGCAAAAAGGGAAGAAAAAGAAAGAGAGGATTTAGCTTGGATCAGGCCATCTTCTTCACTCATCTTGGCTCCAGTCAGTCTCTTCCTCTTCTTCCTCTGGAGTAGTGGAGGCAGCAGCTGGTCCTTCTTCCTCTTCAGTCTCAGATTCTGATTCCACTTCAATAGGTTTCTTGAGTGGTACTTTGGAGCTGAGCTTCTTCCTTCTAGCAGCAAACTTAGGTCCCTTGGGAGGCACCCTAGCACTAAGAGGCTCATCATCACCAGGTATGTCTTGAGCTTCCTCCTCACTAGAAGTGTCCACAAAGAAGGTAGGGGGAGGAACAGGAGTAGGAGTAGAGATATTTGCCTTGAACATGAGCTGATTAACATCTTTCCTGAGCTCAAAAACTTGAGTAGCTGTGTATCTGCACATGACAAAAGTATCCCTGGTCATCTTCCTTAATTTCTTGCCTTCCTTCTTTGCTGCAGTGCTAGGACCAGCCTCTGAAGGATCAGTGCCTCTAGCTGATTTCTCATGAAGAGACTTGAGCACTGTCTCCTTTTGCTTGTGGCCCCAAGATGTCAACTGGTAGGACTTATGAGCACAATCTTTAGGGAACCGCAGCCCACTAACCATCTCAATCACATACATAATGTAGGGAGTATAAGGGAAGTTGTTCCTAGCATCATTCAGAGAGTCACTCAACTCATACCAGATGTAGTTGCTTACAGAGAAGCGTTTTCCTGTAGGGAGCATCCTCTTCAACAGATTCACTGCATATTTGCGAAGAGAAGTGGCATCACTGTCCCCTTTTGGATTAATGGTCTCCCTGAAGAGATTGTTGAGAGCATAATACACAGGTTTCAGTCCTGTGGTCTTGTTGTTAGCCATCTCCTCACACTCAAATAACTCAAGAACATCCCTTCCTCTAAGCTTGGTCTCAAAATAGATGTTGTCTGCATTTCTGTCCTCTTGACCAAACCCCAACAGTCTTGAAAAGGTGGTGAAGTCCACCTTATAATGCACCCCCTCTGTCACCCAATGTATAATGTCATGCTTGGCTTCCCAGTGAAAGGTAGCATGAAACTGATTGATAATCTCAGTATTCCAATCATAATTGAACCCCATGATATCCCTCAGGTCACGTTCATCAATTATTTTCAGCAGCTCTATTGACTCAGCAGTCCTCTTCCTTTCTATGTGGCCCCAGTCAACCCATTTCATTGTCATTATCCTACTCTTGTTTCTGATCACAGTGTTGTAGAAATCATAGTGAAATGGTGACCAAAACCTATAATCAATAGCAGCACACCTGGGATACTCATAAGGATTGACTTCTCTAGCACTCTTGACTTGGGTTCCCAATCCATCATAAGTCTCATGCTCTATGTGATAAGTGTGATCATACTTAGTGGGAGGCTGCTTTTGGGGATTACCTTTGAAGTTTCTGATGTAGGAGCTGTCAATGTCCCCAAGCCTAGTTGGAGACTGCAGCTCTACTAGAATAGTCTTCCCTTCAGTTCCCCCATCATTCTTCACAGGGGTTGCTGCTGCACGGCTGCCTCTGCCAGTGACAGGTCCTGCTGACCCTCTTCCTCTCTTTAGAGCTGCCTTTCTTGAGCTTGACTGTTGCCTTGACAAAGTTTCCCTGGTGACATTGTAAGCTTCCTCTCCCTCAGAGTCCTCATAGGGCACAGCCCTCTTGTCCTTCCTCTGAGAGCCTCCAGGTTCCATCTAAAGATAAAGATAGCTAGGATAAGGCACGAGAGTATTGTGGAACAGCAACACTTTGGTGAGAAAACTCAGTTGAACTGTGAATCGAGGGCACGGTGACTGTCTCTGCAGAATGCAGAACTTCTATGAAAAAACGCGGAACTTCTGTGTTTTGCAGTGACAGGACTGTGAAACTCGATTCACCTTTTAACTGAGCCTTAATCCAAAATGTACCAAATCAACAACACTAGTAGGCAAAGATAAGAGGATCTACTCAAGAATTTGTCCTTAGAACCGAGAGAAAAGATAGATCTAGCAGGGATTAGGGTTAGGTTATACCTCTGGATTCGGTCGAGAGAGAAAAGAACCTTGTGAGGCGTTTACGCCGAGGACGTAGCCCAGAGGCCCTCCTAGATCACAAGGTGATCTAGTAGTGCTGGAGAAACCGACCGGGATGAACCGGTGTGTGCAATGGTTTCCCCTGCCTCACAAGATCTGAACTGCGCAGGAGGAGAGGGAGATGAGGTCGACAGGTTGACGAAGACGAGCTTGTACTTCTTATCGAACGGCTCTTGTCCTGTGGTCGCCGGAGAATCTTGATCTGCACGGCGCGGCCTGCTCCCCCTTCCTTCTTCAACTCAGCAACCCGCCACGGTCGAGGAGCAGGGCACGGATCCTTCTTCGTCTGGAGGCACGGCCGGAGGAGATTCCCGGCGACGAGGGCGGCGGCGGCGCAGAGCGGTGGAGGCGGTTGCGGGAGCGAGAGCGAGATGCGGTGAAAACGGCGAGGTTGCGGTGAAAGTGGAGTTACTGCTCTGACGGGGTAGGAGATAGGGTTAAAAGGTATATTCCCCTTTTCCTTTTCTTTGATGCGGTGAGAGAGGATACCACGGGGGAGCGCCTGAGAACGTCTGGTTACCACAGACATGTCTAGGGTTATGTCTGCGCTTATCAGAAACAGGCGAACCGAACGATTTGGTCTGTCAGATAAAAACGCAGAACCTCTGCAGATAAACGCAGCGCCTTCACCTCTGCATATAAATGCAGAACCTCTGCATACTGGAGACCAAAGACAGAGAACTGCCAGATTGAGCTGAATATTGGTCTTTTCATTATGTTCTTCACTTAGGTCGTGGACACCTTGTCTCAATAGGCTAGAAAACAATCAAACATCACATAGCTATAGCCATTTGAGACAAGTTGGGATATAAAATAGATTTTGAAACACATTATTTAAATTTTGCAAAAGCATTTTCATGAAGATAACACACATCAACAAAGTGTGCTAGAGGTCAAACCACGCAGCGAGAATCAAGGATATTTAGCTCATTCCTTAAACTACAAAACCTTGACTCATCGAGAGGCTTTGTGAATATATCGGCTAGTTGTTTTTCGGTGCTCACATGACTTAGAGCGATATCTCCTTTGGTTTCGTGGTCTCTCAAGAAGTGATGACGGATGTCTATATGTTTAGTACGAGAGTGGCTTATGGGATTATTTGCAAGATTTATGGCACTTTTATTGTCGCACAAAAGTGGGATATGGGAGAATTGACATCCATAATCTTTTAAGGTTTGCTTCATCCAAAGTAGTTGAGCACAACAAGCGCCGGCTGCAACGTACTCGGCCTCGGTGGTGGAAAGGGCTACTGAGTTTTGTTTTTTAGAACTCCAAGACACTAGGGACCTACCAAGGAATTGGCATGTCCCCGATGTACTCTTTCTATCTACCTTGCAACCGGCATAATCGGAATCTTTGAGCACAACAAGCGCCGGCTGCAACGTACTCGGCCTCGGCGGTGGAAAGGGCTTCTGACTTTTGTTTTTTAGAACTCCAAGACACTAGGGACCTACCAAGGAATTGGCATGTCCCCGATGTACTCTTTCTTTCTACCTTGCAACCGGCATAATCGGAATCCGAATAGCCAAGTAGATCGAAAGTGGAGCCCTTAGGATACCACAAGCCAAGGTTAGGGGTATGCACTAGATATCTCAAGATTCTCTTTACGGCCATAAGATGACACTCTTTCGGGTTAGCTTGATATCTAGCACACATGAACACACTAAGCATAATATCCGGCCTAGATGCATATAAGTAAAGAAGAGAACCGATCATAGAGCGATATACCTTTTGATCCACGGATTTCCCTTCTTCATCAAGATCTAATTGTCTATTAGTAGGCATTGGAGTCTTGATGGGCTTAGCCTTGTCCATGTCAAACTTCTTTAGCATGTCTCTTGTATATTTGGTTTGACAAATGAAAGTCCCTTCCTTTGCTTGTTTGATTTGAAATCCAAGGAAGTACTTGAGCTCACCCATCATGGACATTTCAAATCTCTTTGTCATAACCCTACTAAATTCTTCACAAAAAGTTTCATTAGTACTACCAAATATTATGTCATCGACATATATTTGGCAAACAAAAATATGACCATCAACATTTCTAGTGAAGAGAGTAGCATCGGCTTTGCCTATCTCAAAGCCTTGCTTGAGCAAGAAATCCTTGAGGCATTCATACCATGCTCTTGGTGCTTGCTTAAGCCCATAGAGCGCCTTATGGAGTTTGTAGACATGATTAGGACGCTTGGGATCTTCAAAATCGGGTGGTTGCTCCACATAGACTTCTTCGGAGAGTGGTCCATTGAGAAATACACTCTTGACATCCATTGATATAACTTGAAGTCATGATGAGTGGCAAAGGCAAGAAGAAACCGAATTGCTTCAAGTCTTGCCACCGGTGCATATGTTTCTCCAAAGTCAAGTCCCTCTACTTGAGTGTACCCTTGAGAAACCAATCTTGCTTTGTTCCTAATCACAATTCCAAACTCATCTTGCTTGTTCCGGAAGACCCATTTGGTGCCTATGACATTTGTCTTGGGTCTTTCCACCAACTCCCACACTTGATTTCTTTCAAAGTTGTTCAACTCCTCTTGCATAGCCATCACCCAATCCGGATCCTCAAGAGCTTGATCTACCTTGATAGGTTCAAGAGAGGAAACAAATGAGTAAAATGCACAAAAATTTTTAAGACGAGATCGAGTTGTTACCCCTCTCTTTATGCTCCCAAGAATATTATCAACGGGGTGGTCCCGTTGTATGACTTGATGTACACGAGGGTGTGATGGTCCATTGCTGCTGAAGTTGAGACATTCTTTACCATTGATGATTTTCCTTTCAGCAGTCTTGCTGTCCTCATTGTACCCAAAATCATGCCTTGTATTCTTGTAGAGCATCCTCTCATATTTATGATCCAACTTTTTCTTGCCTTCATCTTTCATGCATCCATTAGCTATGATAGTGTTGAGCCTAGCAATTTCTTTTTTCATAGCATCCATATTAGCAAGGTTAGTAGCATAAGATTCAACATCAATATTATGGCATTTATCACAGCCCTTGCTAGTAGAAGAACTAGATTCTCCCTTTGCTTTGGAGGGGTGTGAGGTACTACTCCAAAGGAGACTATATTGCTCCTCAAGCTCTTCATTCCTAGTTTTGAGAGAATTATTTTGAGCTTGAGAGGCAGCAAGTTCTTCCCTAAGAGTAGTGATGATGGCCAAGTTATGATCAACTTCCAATCTTAGGGCCTCAACCTCACTCCTCTCCGAAGCAAGAAGACCTTGGTGTTTCTCTAGTTCAACCACTAGCTTAGCCATGAAGTCTTTTGATTGTTTATCAATTTTACCAACTAGTTGTTCTATTTCTTCATCACTAGATTCATCACTAGAGTCTATGTCCGAGCTATCACTAGGTGGAGAGGAGGGTTTGGAGGAGGATTCTACCTTTTCACCCTTAGCCATAAGACAATGAATGGTGGTGCTTTCTTCATCATCACTTAAGTTGTTGAAGAGCCTTGATGTAGAGGAGGGGTTCTTGATAGCCACGGTTGCAACCTTCTTCTTCTCCTCTTCATCACTTGAGCTCTCATCACCGGAGTTCCATTCATGTCCAATGTGGGCTTCTCCACCATAGCTCTTCTTCTTATGATATGGCTTATGATCTTTCTTGTACTTGTCCTTGCTCTTGTCATACTTGCCATCCTTCTTTTCATTGCTTTCTTGAGCTTTTCAAGCTTCTCATGAGCAGAGGAGGAATCCACATCCACTCCCGAAGCTTCAGCTATTTCAGCTGCATTCTTGTTGGTGGGTTCACCAATTTCCTTGTCCCCTTCGGGCCTTTCATCTCCACTTGCCATTTCCTCGCACGGTTAAGTGCAAACAGAGGTACTTGGCTCTGATACCAATTGAAAGGATCAATGCAAGCGGCCTAGAGAGGGGTGAATAGGCCTACAAAATAAAATCAGGTTTTTCTGCTGTTTTCTGCCAGACTGCAGAGCTTCTGCGAATATTCACAGAACCTCTGCGTTCTGCAGACAGAACAACAGCAGCTGCGGATAAAACAAAGGGAAACAGATCTGAAGCCTTAGAGATGTTAGTAGGAAGGTAAAACAGAGATATAAGCACAAGCACCCTTTACCAAGCTGACTAACAAGTAGATCGAAGGCAAACCCTAGATAAGCATGCTATAACAAGGCAAAACAAGATAATTAAGCATGAACAAGTTAAAGCACACGAGAGACAAGATTTACCCCGTGGTTCAGCTCACCACAAAGGTTAGCCTACATCCACGTTGTTGAGGTAAGCCACAAAGGCTTTGGGATCTCTTTAGATCCACTCCTCTCTCACACCTATCACCAAAGTAATAGATGGAGGGTTCCACTAGTCACAAAGGGTAATACAAACAACTTGGGGCTGCCACACAATGCTTGGAAGCTCCCAAGTAACCTCTAGCCGTCTAGGAGCAAGGCTCCAAGAGTAATAGATCCACCAAGAGAGCTAGGGTTTCACCAAGTGCACAAGAACAAGATGGAAGGAATTCTTTTGCTTTTCTCACTAGGAAATCACTCTCAACTTGAATGTAAGGATTGGATTTGGCTTCAAGTTGGTGGGAGTCAACGCTTGAGTGAGAGAGAAGCTATGGGCACAATTGGGGCGCAGCAGGAGCGGCAGGAGACCGTTGGGGAAGAAGGGGATTAAATACCCCCTCAGATCTGAACTATAACGGCTCTGTTCCAAGTCGCAGACCTTCTGCGAAAATATGCAGAACTTCTGCGAACACTATAACTGACAGTCTGACAGAGAGAATAGCAGAGGCTTCTGCGAAAATATGCAGAACCTCTGCAGTTTGCAGAGAAGTAACAACAGACTGACAGATCATTTGTGGATGGGTTTAGGATTGTTACATATGGTTTTTATGCACTTGGTTAGACCCAAACCACTATTAGAATCCCCCTTGATAGTACGGCTTGTCCTAAACTCAATTTCAAAATATAAAATGAATTTAAACCTTCATTTGAGCCTATGGAAGTCTTCCTTTTAAATGAGGGGTCACCTTTAACACTTTTGCATCCTTTGACAATTTTCAACCTGCAGCTCATACTCAAAAGCTTATTAGTCCTTTAATTGTGTGGTCAACATCACCAAAACCTACTTAGGGCTTGATTGCACTTACAGAAGGAGCCAGTGCAGGTGTCCTATTCATCTCCTCTCAGGGCGACTACCTCAAGTACGTCCTGTAGATCCACTATAAGGCGTCCAACAACAGCACCGAGTATGAGGCCCTCATCCACGGGCTACGCATCGCTGTCTCCCTCGGGATCAAGCGCCTCATGGCCTACGGCGACTCCAAGGTCGTCATCAACCAAGTCAGCAAGGACTCCGAAGCCAGGAAGGACACGATGGATGCCTATTGTGCCGAGGTATGCAAGCTCGAGCGTCACTTCGAAGGCCTCGAGTTTCACCACTGCCGCAACAATAATGTTGCGGCCGATGTCCTCTCCAAGCTCGGCTCCAAGCGCGCACTGGTTCCGGCCGGTGTGTTCGTCTAGGACCTACGCAAGCCGTCCATCAAGCTCATCCCCGACCCAGAGTCGGCTGACGACGAGGTGACCTCGCCTGCGGGTCGAGAGATCCTCATGATCGACGCGGAAGATGACTGGCGCCTCGACTTCATCGCCTTCCTCCTCGAGCATCGAGTGCCTGAGGATAAAGCGGAGCGAGAAAAGATCGCGAGGCATAGTGCTAACTACGTCGTCGTCGGCAAGGAACTCTACCGGAGGTCCGCCTCCACCGGAGTACTGATGAAGTGCATCCTGCGATCTTTGGGCCTTCAGCTCTTAGACGAGATCCACGGTGGCGAATGCGGTAACCACGCCGCCTCTTCCAACTTTGTGGGCAAGGCCTTCAGGTCTGGTTTCTACTGGCCCACGGCCATCGCTGATGCCCAGGAACTTGTACGTCGTTGCAAGGGGTGTCAGTTCTTCGCTAAACAGCAACACGTCCCAGCTCAGGCCTTAAGGACCATCGCTCCGTCCTGGCCCTTCGCAGTTTAGGGTCTCGACTCTATGGGTGTCGTATGGACATCCCTGGGCCCACTACTCTGGTGGGTACCAGGACCGACTACTCGGTGGGCCCCTGGGACTACTCAACTTGGGCAACATGGCACCTGCTGGCGTGGGGCGCAAGGACTACAGAGGGATAGTACTCGGTTAGGAAGCCACACATGTCCGGATCCATGTAAAGGACTCCTAGCCGTACCCGACTAGTACTCTCCCCTCAAACCGACTTGTAACCCTGCCTCCCGGACTATATAAGGCGAGGCAGGGACCCCTATCTCTTCATCCGCATCATCTTGTAAACACACCCAATCAATCCAGAGCTACGCAGCATACAGGACGTAGGGTATTACGCACCTCGTGGCACGAACCTGTCTAAATTGTGTGCCACGTGCCTCTCCTTCGAGTTACCGATCTCGACGAGGCCACATTCATCTACCTCGGGTACTCCCCTTGGTAGGTTGCCGGTCTAAAACACCGACAGCTAGCGCACCAAGTAGGGGATCTCGCCGAAGATCACATGGCGAACTCGACGGCTTCGATCGTCATCAAGCCAACCGTCGCCTTCAACCGCGGTGACACCTTCGTCTTCGGCTCCTGGGTCTGCACCGCTGACGACGCTGGATCGTTCCAGCGCTACCTCACCATGACCCCGGACCCAGAGACCGGGCTCGTGACGCTTCCAGAAGTCACCACGGGCCCACTCGTCGAAAAATTCGGCGAAATTTCGCTCTACAACCAAGTCGCCGATTTCGAGCTCGGATCCGCCTCCAACTCGAACTCGACGTCTCCCTGGATCGCCTCATACGAGCCGGCTCCTGAGCCATCGTGTGAAGCGGCCCCTCTCCACAAGCACTTCCCATACGGTCTCTGCAATGCTAGCAGGGCCCACGCGGAAGCTCTCGCTGCACGCCGGGCCGGCAAGGAGATCGCCTCCGAGTACTCCTCGGACTCCAACACCGCAACCGGCTACTACTCGGACTCCTTCTACGAGTTCGACTTCGGATCGGACCCAATCGAGTCCGAGTCCGAGCTCAACATGACTGAGGAACCGCTGTCAGGTCCTGCCACTGGCCTGGTCATTACATCTACTCCCGCCGGCAGATTTGTCTACTGGCCCGACCGCAAGCCCGCAGACCTGACGGACGACAACTCACGCTGCGTCGCCTACCTCGATTCACTCCCCTTCCAGGAGGGGACCCCGCTGGCTCTAAACGACGAGCACACCTCCACCGAGGTGGCGACTACTGACTCCAGTCTATGCACTCCCGACCGTGAAGTCTTCATGACGGCCACAGATGTTGGGACTTCGGAAAACCGACTCGACCGGTACCTTGACGACATCTCAGAGGATGAGTTGTCTGCCAATGCACCTCCGAACGAGACCACCGAACACAAGAATGCTCGGCGTGACCGCAACAGGAAGCGGAACGATCGACGCAGACGTCTCTGGGAAACTCTCCCCATCCGGAACCTCAATGAGGCCCTGGAGCAAGTTGCCAACCGGGAACACACTACTCCTGAGCAGTGCCTCATGTCTATCACCACGATAGCACGGCAGGCCCAGGGGATCCGCACGGGCGAAGTCATCGCCAAACTCGCTGAAGATGCCTACTTCATGCGGGTCGACAACAGGGTTGCTCAAGTACCCCCCGTCAGAACTCACGACGCCAGAAACCACGAAGCCACTAGCCGCAGCCCGGCAAACGGCGGACGCAACTGTGTCCGTGGTGAACACCAGCCAAATCCCAACCGCTCTAGGGCCTCGGGTGGAGGACCCTCACAGGGTGGCGTCAGCTAGGGTGGCACCAGAGGTAGTCGCGGCGGCGGCGGCGGTGGTGGCAGCAGCGGCGGGAGCTCATCCCATGACGCCGGCAGAAGAGCTGGTGGCGGTGGCGATCGCGGCGGCCGAGGCCACACGACTAGCCACGCCACCGGCAACGCACGTGGCGGCTATGACGCCCGCCACAAGATCGATGAGATCCGCCGCAAGAAGGCTACCGAAGCAAGCGATAGCGACGGCTTCCCCGCATACTCCGCAAGACTTCGCAACCTGCTTCTTCCCGAGAAATTCAAACCTCTCGGGATCTCCAAGTATGACGCGAAGCAAGATCCAGTTCAGTGGCTCAGGTGCTACGCCTTGGCCATCGAAAACACTGGTGGCAACAACGACGCGAAGTGCCTCTTCTTCCCCTTCTGTCTGGATCAGGCTCCACTCACATGGCTTGAGTCACTTGAAAAGAACTCGATCGACCAGTGGGACCAGCTGAAGGCTCAGTTCACCAGCAACTTCGCGGGCGCCATGGGGCGCTCAGGTACTCGCATGGACCTGGCGATGGTCAAGCAGGAACAAGGCGAGACACTTTGCCAGTACATGTGGTGCTTTTTCGACAAGCGCGCGACCGTAGTCGACGTCACCGACAAAGAAGTCATCGACCTCTTCCAAGACGGGCTCTATCACCGTCGCACCTTCGAAGACTTCGGTCGCCGCTGCCCGAGCTCCATCACCAAGCTCAAAGACATGATCACGTCATGGGCCGACGAAGAGGACAAGGCGAACGCCAAGTACGACTCCATTCGCGGCAAGAACAAGAGCAACACGGGCGGCAACAACAACAACAACAAAGATCAAGGGGGTCACCACAACAACTACTCAAGCTCCAACCGCAAGCGCAAGCCAGACAACACAGTCGCGGCTATACAGCGTCCTGCAAAGGACAACTCGAAAAAGACCTCAGGCGGCTTTAGAGACTTGCTCAAAGAGAAGTGCCCGTGGCATCTGGATGGTAATCACACCACCGAGCAGTGCTACCAGCTCCGGCGAGCACTCAAGGATACTCCCGACCCACGGCCTCCTCACGACATGAAGGGCAAGAAAAAAGTCGACGAGGGCAACGGTGACTTCCAGGAACCTGACAAGACGGTGAATGTCCTCTTCGGCGGACTACCCACCAGACGGTCTCAGAAGGCCACCCGACAGGAAGTCTTGAACATCGAACCAGCGGTGCCGACACCTCTGAGGTGGTCGGAGGTACCCATCACCTTCTCCCGCGTGGATCAATGGACAAGCTTCTCCGAACCAGGACGTTTCCCACTCATCCTGAAACCCGTAGTCGCGGGCTCCAGACTCAACAAGGTCCTCATCGACGGCGGGAGCGGACTCAACGTCCTCTTCACCAAGACCTTGAAGAAGATGAAGCTCGACATCACCGACATGCTCACCAAGAGCGCGTCACCCTTCTACGGCATTGTCCCCGGTAACGCGGCTATTCCACTGGGCTCAGTGGTCCTGCCAGTTACCTTCGGGGAGACAAGGGAGAACTACCACACCGAGTACATCAAGTTCGAGGTTGCGGACTTCGAAACCTCCTACCATGCCATCCTCGGCAGACCAGCTATCGCCAAGTTCATGGCGGTACCACACTACACCTACTTGGTACTCAAGATGCCAAGTCCTGCCGGAGTACTCACATTGCAAGGGGACTTGAAGATCTCGTTCGACTGCGACACTGAAGCCGTGGAACTCGCAGCAACCAACCAAGTACCCAATGCAATGATGGAGATCTTTGCTGCGTCCAAGAAGCTCGCCCCAACCGAACTCGAGATTCCTGAGAAGACCGACACTGCAAACAAGCCTCAGCCATCAGAGGAAGTCCAAGTGAAGGCCATCGACCTTGGGACGGGCGACAGCAGCAAGACTACCATGATCGGGACGGGTCTTGACCCGAAATAGGAAGACGCGCTCGTCAGCTTCCTTCGGGCTAACCGAGACATCTTCGCATGGAAGCCAGCGGACATGCCAGGGGTGCCCAGGAGGCTGATCGAGCACTCACTCAACGTCGACCCTAAAGCTACCCCCAGACGACAACACCTTCACCGTTTCGCCGACGACCGACGGGATGCCATCAAGAAGGAACTCGCCAAACTACTCGCGGCGGGCTTCATCCGTGAAGTCTTCCATCCTGAGTGGCTCGCCAACCCCGTCCTCATCTGCAAGAAGAACACCAACGAGTGGAGGATGTGCGTCGACTACACCAACCTCAATAAGCACTGCCCCAAAGACCCCTTCGGGCTGCCGCGGATTGATCAAGTCATCAACTCCACGGTGGGCTGCGACCTGCTCTGCTTCCTCGACTGCTACTCCGGGTACCACCAGATCGCTATCAAGGAAGAAGACCAGGAGAAGACCGCGTTCATCACCCCGTTCGGCGCCTATTGCTACACGACAATGTCGTTCGGGTTGAAGAACACCGGCGCCACCTACCAACGAGCTATCCAGGCCTGCTTCAAGAAGCAGCTCAACAAGAATGTTGAAGCCTACGTGGATGACGTGGTCGTCAAGACCAGAAACTCCGATACGCTCATCGCCGATCTTGAAGAGACTTTTGCATCCCTGCGAGAGTACCAATGGAAGCTCAATCCCAACAAGTGCGTCTTCGGCGTACCATCTGGGAAACTACTCGGCTTCATCATCAGCCATCGCGGCATCGAAGCCAACCCCGAGAAGATCTCCGCCATCACCAACATGAAAGCTCCAACCTGCATCACGGATGTCCAGAAGCTGACCGGGTGCATGGAGGCCCTGAACAGATTTATCTCGAAGCTTGGAGAACGGGGACTACCCTTCTTCAAACTACTCAAGCATCAAGAGAAGTTCGCGTGGACCGCGGAGGCTGATCAAGCTCTGGCGCAGCTCAAAGACTTCCTGTCTAAGCCACCGGTCCTCACGGCTCCTCGCAAAAAGGAGCAGCTACTGCTCTACCTCGCTGCGAATACTCATGTGGTCAGTACTGCCATCGTCGTCGAGTGGCAGGAAGAAGGCCACGCCTACCCAGTCCAGCGACCAGTCTACTTCGTCAGCGAGATTCTCTCAGAGTCCGAGGCACGGTACCAGCCGGTCCAGAAGCTACTCTACGCAGTACTCATCACCTCGCGGAAGCTACGACACTACTTCCAGCAGTACTCGATTGTTGTTATCACCGACTACCCGCTCGGTGACATACTCCGCAACCAGGATGCTACTAGAAGAATCTCCAAGTGGGCGGTCGAACTCGGCACCCTCAACATCGACTTCAAGCCACGTACTGCTATCAGGTCCCAGGCACTAGTCGACTTCATGGCAGAGTGGCGGGAGAATCAGCTACCAACTCCAACCGAGCGCCCAGAACACTGGGTGATGTACTTCGACGGCTCACTCAAGCTCGAAGGGGCAGGTGCAGGGGTACTACTAATCTCTCCAAAGGGCGAACAACTCAAGTACGTCCTGCAGATCTTCTGGAAGGTCTCAAACAACGAAGCCGAGTACAAAGCCCTACTTCACGAGCTCCGCCTCGCAATCTCTTTGGGCATCAAGCGGCTACTAGTCTACGGCGACTCCGCAGTGGTCATCAACCAAGTCAACAAGTCTTGGGATCGCAACAAGGAGAACATGGACGCCTACTGCCTGGAAGTCCGCAAGCTCGAGAACAAGTTCTACGGTCTCGAGTTCCACCACGTCGTCCGCGACAACAATGTTGCCACGGACATCCTGTCGAAGCTTGGTTCTACTCGCGCGCAAGTACCTGCTGGAGTCTTCGTCCACGAGCTTCACGCGCCATCCATCCTGGAGTCGGCGCCAACGGCCACTGACCCTGCGCCACTACAGTCTGGCCAGGAGGTCATGATGGTTGACGTGGACTGGAGACAACCCTTCATCGACTACATCCGCGAGCAGAAGGTCTCATCCGACAAGAACTTGGCCGAACAACTCGTCCGTCGAGCCAAGGCCTACGTACTAGTCGGAGACAAGCTCTACAGGCGAGGTGCCACTTCTGGAGTACTCATGAAGTGCATACCTCGAGAAGAAGGCAAGAATATCTTGGAGGAGATCCACAAAGGCGTCTGCGGCAACCATGCGTCTTCTCGAACGCTGGTGAGCAAGGCTTTCCGGCGAGCTTTCTATTAGGCCACAGCTCTGGCCGACGCTGAAGAACTCGTCAGAAAGTGCCAAGGATGTCAATTCTTCGCCAAGCAGCAACACGTCCCGGCCTACAAGCTAGTCACCATACCACCAACCTGGCCCTTTGCCTGCTGGGGGCTCGACATGATTGGGCCTCTGCCAACTGCGCCAGGAGGATTCAATAGAGTCTTGGTGGCCATCGACAAGTTCACCAAGTGGATCGAAGTCAAGCCGGTCACCTGCCCAAAGGCTGACAGAGTACTCGACTTCTTGGATGAACTTGTGCATCGCTACGGGCTGCCCCATCGCATCATCACAGACTTGGGTTCCAACTTCAACAACCATCAGTTCTGAGAGTACTACGAGAACAGCGGGATCGACGTCCGGTACGTCTCAGTCACCCACCCCCGCACCAACGGTCAAGTTGAGCGCGCCAACGGGATGGTACTCGACGCCCTCAAGAAGCGATTGCACGATGCAGCTAACACCAAAGGAGGCAAGTGGATCAAGGAACTACCCAACGCACTCTGGGGGCTTTGTACTCAGCCTACCAAGCCGACGGGGCAGTCGCCCTACTTCCTGGTCTACGGCTCTGATGCTATTCTACCTGCCGACGTGATGTGGGAATCCCCGGCAGTAGAACAATACGACGAAGGCATCTCAGAAGACAGCAGATGGGTTGATATCGATGGTCTCGAAGAAGCCCGCTGCGCTGTCCTCGTCCAATCAGCAAGGTACCTCGAGGGTATCCGACGCTACCATGATCGCAACGTCAAGGAACGCTCCTTCAACGTCGGCGATCTAGTCCTCCGTCGTATCCAGAACACGGATGGACTACACAAGCTTAGCTCACCATGGGAAGGTCCTTTCTCAATCTCTAAGGTGACCGGACCAGGCTCCTACCGCCTCCAAACACTTGAAGGCGACGACATCAACAACTCGTGGAACGTCGACCAACTGTGTCACTTCTACGCGTAGTCGCTCGACTACTCTACGGGTCCAGGTCTACACGACTACTCACGGACTCCTCGCTGTAAGCGGCGTTCCGGTCCTGGCACTAGTCTCCGGACTACTCTTCTCCAAGATCTAGCGTCAACGGCTACTAACGAATCTTGGGCTGCTTAGAGCGCTGAGGACTCTAGCGGCGGTCTGCAAGACCATGTACTCTAGATCCAGTCTATACGACTACTAACGGATCTCTAGCTGTAAGCGGCCTAAGGGTCCTAGCGCCACTTAGCCGTAGGCGGCCTCCGGGTCCTGGCGACTACACTTGTAAATGGCCCTGACCATCCAGGTGTACTTGTTCATCAGTAATAAAGTTTGATTTTCACTCAACTTATTTACTGTGCCTTCCAATCAGGCATCTCCTACTGAGTACTACTACTCACAAGCTCCACCACGGTTTGGTACTCCGCACACTTCGTTGCAAGTGGCGGCTACGAGTACTTATTTCACAGATATATCATGGATAACTTTCATTGATAATCCAAACAAATTACTAACAACTCTATTTGTTTTACATCAACTACTCTAAGCTACACCTACAGGTACTCCTACTGAAGGTTGAGCTTTTCCGCCACTTGTTCAGCAATGGGCGCCATCTCCTCCAGGAGGGCCTTGTACTGATCGTCAGTACAGTTCGCTACAAGTCCACCGGCGACTATGTTCACTAGAGCCTTGGGGAAATATGACTTCATGTATGCCAAGACTTGGTTCGGGATCGACTTCGCCAAGTGCTTGACATACGTCGCCAGACGCCCAGGGGCTTCCTTCAACCGGTCCACCAGTGGAGCAATCTTCGGCCCGCCCGGGTGTGGCACCAGCAGCCTTGCAATGGGTAGCGCGGCTTCCTCAAGTTCCTTCAGCTGGCCCCGTAGCTTCTCGCAATCTTCATTGAGCTTCTGCAGAGATTTATAGCAATTGACAAGGTCACGGTCTGAGGCTTCACGAAGCTCCATGTGCTTGATACACTCATGGCACAACTGAGCGTACTCATACTCAAGTACCTCTCTTTTGTCAGTCTCACGGTACATGATGTTCTTCAAGTCCGTCTCCGACGCCTTCAGCTGGTCGACCCTTTCCTTAAGCTCTGTAGACAACTCATCACACTGCCAGATTACACCAAGGTACCCTAATAAGTACTCAAAGGCTTTGGCGGGAAGCATACCTTTATTCTTCTGGCGTAGTGACTTGTTTTTCCGAATCAAGTCGTCCCTCTTCGCCTGCATCTCTTGCACTTCATTATGATACTGGGCGAAGGCACCGTCAAGCTTGGATTGGAGCAGCACAGAATGTTTCTTCGACTTATCGAGCTCCTTCTCCAAGGCTTCGGCACGAAGGACTGTGTCGCCGTACCCCTTCAGCAGCTCGGACTTCTCACGGGATCTTTCAATAATATCCTGCGTATACAGAACAGTCAAACGGGTACTTCGTATTTCGTCATACAAGACTACTCGAGGTACTCGAAACGTACCTTGACCCACTGCTGGTACGCCGCCATGACTCCATGTTCATAGCAACAACGGCCAGATCGACAAGATTGTCTTCCAGCAACTCAAGACCCCCGCGGCTCGAAGATGCCTCCTCTGCCATAGCCGCCGAACGGATCGGCGCGGCTTCCTCTATGATGGGCGAGCGGACGACTACGTCCGTGCTCGTTCTGTGGAGCGGATTGTCCTGCACTTCCGCACCCGACTCGGGGGCCACCGCAGTCCCCAGCTCGGGGGCTGTTTCTTCCGCCGTCCCGGCCATCGGTTCTGTGGGCTCCGACTCCACAGTAGCCGTCTCCATGGCCACGGCTTCAGGAATCGAGGTTCCCTCAGCTTGTGCTCCTGGCACAATGAGTACACGCAGCCAATCTCAGTGGCTACAACTACTGTGCATGATGACTACTAGTGGTGACAGGACACATACCTTCAACCAAAGTGGCTTCCTTCAACGTCGAATCCACCACGACTTCAGTTTGTGGCGGCGGCGTGGGTTCGCGCTCCTCCGCCGAGCGGCCCTCTCCGTCGGCTGGAGTGCTGGTCTCCCCACAGTCCCACGACAGGTCCGTGGATTTCCTGCATCATGAAGTAATCAAGTCAGCAATGCAAGTCTGCCGTCTACACGACAACTTGAAAGTTCATAAGAACTTACAGTGTTGACCGCACGACGGTCACGGTCGGAGCACCTAGTATACTGGCAATATCAACTATGCCAGCCTCGGTGGCAGCTCCGGCCTCAACAGACGCCTCCTCTGGTTGCTCCACAGCTACAGCCGGTGGAGGGTTTCATCCTTCTTCAACCGATGGCTGCGGCTCCGCGGCGCCGGTCTCCTGCCGTGCCGCTGCTGGCACGACTTCTTCGGTTGACGGAGGCGGGCTGATACTCCTATCAGCTGCCGCCCCCACAGTGTCCAGGACCCCCTCGTTGCCCTGGTCTACGGGGTCCAGGGGAAGGGATATCCTGCAACATTCTAAGACAAATCTTCAGCACACGACTACTTATCAGCTGTGCTCGACTACACTAGTCACGGTGTTTACCTCTTGGCTGGTCGTCTCAGAGATCTTCAGCTTCTTGATGGCGCGCTTCCACGCCACGTTGCGAGGCCTCCTCGGTGGCACCGGCAGGTTAGCCTCGAGACTCAACGGCCTCTCGATGATGACTGGGACGTCTGGCATCCCAGCTCGGCTGAACCTAGAGCACAGCTGGAACCTTTGCTGCAGTGTTTCTTCATCTTCATCGTCATCAGAGCTGGACTCGATGACAACGGCGTCACTGCCTTCACCGACTTCACGGTGTTCTTTCTTCTTGCCCTTCTCCTCCGGTTGCCCCACAAGTCGCGGAGGGGAAGTCAGGACTGAGACGTATTTCGCCACGTCATCCTACAACATGTAGCACATATGAGTACGACTACTTCAAGCAAATCAGTACTCGGGGGCTTATGTCACGACTACTGACCTGATTTGGCGGCCGTGCCGCAGAGTACTCTGGCACCGGGCACGGTGTGTACGGGGGCATGTCCTTGAAGATCTTGCCCAACCTCTCGACATTGGCATCATCCTCGAGTTCGAAGCCAGGCAACCGGGACATATCCTTGTCGCCGGTGTACTGGTACCCGAGGGTGTCTCGTGCCATCAGTGGCTGCACCCTCCTCTTCATGAAGCTGAAGGCCACGTGTTCGGCCCTCAGACCGGCTTCTCGCAAGACCTTGATCTTCTTCAGCAACTCGGGTAGCTGAATACCCTCTTGCATGGTGGGCTCTGTGTTCCACCACGGCTTGTGCTTCGGTTGACACTCGCTCGGCTTCGGCAGCTCAGGATGGTGGTTGCTGATGTAGAACCACTTGGCCTTGCAGTCCTGGTTGGAGTCTATCAACTTGTACGGCAGGTACTGGTCGGCGGTGTCTTCACGCATCTAGATACCGGCACCTCCGACTACTCGTGTATCGTTGGTGCTCGGTTGCGGCTTCAACCGGAAGAACTTCCGAAACAGCACCCAGTGGGGTTTGATACCCACAAATGCTTCGCAGAAGTGGACAAAAATAGAAACATGGAAGATTCCGTTGGGGTTGAGATTAAGGTACTCTATGCCATAGTACCTGAGCAGACCCTTGAAGAAATCACTGGCGGGGAGTGCCAATCCGCGTTCTACGAACCGGGCGAACATTGGGATTTCGTCCGGATTCTTCTCCATCGGGTATGGATCGCCGGTGGCGGTGCGCCATAGATCCACCTCCTTCTCACGAAGGAACCCACTGTTGACCAAGGCGAGGAGGTCCTCGGTCTTCAGTTTCGCCTTCTTCCACTCCTTCGCCGGATTGGGGTGAGGGGACGAGGGTGGCGACGTCGACGACTGGCCGGCAACCCCGGTTTCTTCATCGCGGCTCCTTTTCTTTGACACACCGGTCTTCTTGCCCTTCGCCGGAGACCCCTTCATTCTCCAAATGACGGGTGTCTTCACTCGCATTCGCTCGGGGGCTTCAGCGGCGGGTGAACGGCGGCGGCGCGAGCAAATGAATCTAAGTCTCTACGTGGCGGCGGCAGCAGCAGAGGAGGCAGTGATTCAGATCTAATCTGAGGAATGCAACTGCTAGGCGTGAAAAACCCTAAGGGACTCACCGGTTATTTATAACCGGCCCTGGCGGCTCGGTTCTCAGCGGGCAGATACGGCGCCAGACGGGTGACCTAGCGGCAGCAACGTGACACTTCAACTTCCAGTACTGTTGGGGGATTCGGAATCGAGTCCTTTATAGCCAAAACCATAAGATTGACGTAGTCCAATGGGGGCAATTCGAAAGACAAAGTAACCGAAACCTTCAACACCAATCGATATTTCTGCACTTTTCTATGCTAGCTTTCGCCCACCACCCTTCGTCGTCTGAAACCCAGGCAAAGGGCGATGCCCTCGGGGCCATTTGGTCTGTTCCCTTCTTTAACCCGCGAGCTTTCGCTGAACCCCTTTCGTCACTTGAAAGCCGTAGCAACATAAGAAGTATTGGCGTATAACCTGTAACATTAACACCTCCGGTTTTCACAGGACGAAGCCCTCGACGCGAATCCGGGATTAACAAAAGACCTTAGCTATTCTTTCGCTCGGGGCTTCGTCGTGACTAATGAAAGATTCCACAATGTTTTTGTTTATGATGTGTTTCAGGTGGTGGAATTCGCTAGGCGAAAGGTGGCCTCCGAAATCGAAAGTCTTCACCCGACAAGCACATGTGCTGATGCCGGGAAAGGCGCCGTGATATGCGGCGGGATATCAGGAAAGCGCTGCTTACGTGAAGACTTTACGGAGGATTGCCAAAATTAGCCTAGTACATTCTTGTTTGATTCCTTCTACACAAGGTCATTTTCGGTATGTAAAAAGTCCGTTCGTCTCCCTATAAAAGGAGGCCGACCGGCATTTGTAAGGGGGATCGACTTTTGAGAATTACACTGTTGAGAGACCGCTTTTTGTCTTCCTTTTGCGTAGCATTTCTTTGTGTTTGTTGCTTAAGCCATTTCGTTCCTTTCATTGTGGGGGTCTAAGCTTCCGCTTAGCCCAACAAGTACTCGATGCTCTCCATCTCGGGGGCTCGACTACTTCAGATGACCTCCGTGGGACACAACCAAATACAAGACCCACTCAGGACACATTCTACAGTCAAGATGACCCTTTAATTCGAGAGGAAGTACTCGACTCAAGGCTCGGGGGCTCCGTGCCACGTGTCCTTCGGTTTTTTCTCCGGATTTTTCGGGATAAGATTGGCAGAACTTCAGATTGACCCTCAGCTTGAATCTGCGATTCGACCTAAGGCTCGGAGGCTACATTCCATATGGAATGAGATTCTCTGAATCGCATTTTCCATATGTTCTCTTCATCAAGACATCGCGAGTGTTATTGAAGACCTTCGAGAGAAGCACTCGGGGACGCTTGGGGACTACTCGAGAAGACTTCAAGACTACTCAAAGATCAGCTGGAGTGCCTTCCAGCCTCGGGATGGTTCAAGCACTCTTGAGGACTTTCGGCTTGTGGAACTCGGGGACGCTCAAGGACTACTCGCCAAGGCCATCAAGACTACTCGAAGACATCCTGCTCGACTACAAAGTACTCGGGGGCTTATCGTATGGACATCCCTGGGCCCACTACTCTGGTGGGTACCAGGACCGACTACTTGGTGGGCCCCTGGGACTACTCAACTTGGGCAACACGGCACCTGCTGGCGTGGGGCGCAAGGACTACAGAGGGATAGTACTCGGTTAGGAAGCCACACATGTCCGGATCCATGTAAAGGACTCCTAGCCGTACCCGACTAGTACTCTCCCCTCAAACCGACTTGTAACCCTGCCTCCCGGACTATATAAGGCGAGGTAGGGACCCCTATCTCTTCATCCGCATCATCTTGTAAACACACCCAATCAATCCAGAGCTACGCAGCATACAGGACGTAGGGTATTACGCACCTCGCGGCCCGAACCTGTCTAAATTGTGTGCCACGTGCCTCTCCTTCGAGTTACCGATCTCGATGAGGCCACATTCATCTACCTCGGGTACTCCCCTTGGTAGGTTGCCGGTCTAAAACACCGACAGTGGGTCCCTTCAAAAATGTCCCTGGCGGCTACAAGCACATCATTGTGGCGGTGGATAAGTTCACCAAGTGGATCGAGGTCCGTCCCATATCCAACGTCACATCCAAAGAGGCGGCCAAATTCATCGAGGAGATCACTCATCGCTTTGGGGTGCCAAACAGGATCGTCACCGACCTTGGCAAGGCCTTCATAGGAGGCGAGTTCTAGGACTTCTGCCAAGACAGCCTGATCGACGTATACTACTCCTCGGTGGCGCACCCACGATGCAACGGCCAGGTCGAGCGTGCTAATGGCATGGTCTTACAGGCCATCAAAGATCGCATCTTCGACGGCTCAGCGCCTTACGCAACCAGGTGGCTCTCAAAGCTTCCTCACGTCCTTTGGGGTCTCAGGACCCAGGTCAGCTCGGCTACAGGGTACTCACCCTTCTTCCTGGTCTACGGGTCAGAGGCTATCCTCCCCACGGACGTGGCCTTTGGTGCTCCTCGCATACAGAACTTTGACGAAGGAGAAGTACAGCAAACACGCTGACTCGACCTTGACAGTGTCGAGGAACATCATGTGGCCGCGCTCATGCGCCACACCCACCACGAGCAGCAGCTACATCGCTACCACGACCGCAACGTGCGGGAACGTTCCTTCAATGTGGGCGACCTAGTTTTGCGACGGATCCAGAGCACCAAGGACATGCACAAGCTCTCCGCGCCTTAGGAAGGCCCCTTCATAGTTAAGGAGGTCATTGGACCAGCGACCTATCACCTCCAATGGGCCGATGGCCATGGCGTCCCGAACCCCTGGAACATCGAGCACTTGCGTCGCTTCTATCCTTAGGAGCCTTGTATCACAATAAAGCTATGTACTCTTTTCCTTTGTAACTCCATATATGAATATAAAGATTTCTCTTTTAACCTGCTTGCTTTCTTTTCACCCCTCCCCTTCGACACGCTCGGGGGCTTGGCTTTAAGCTCGGCCCTTCACGCTCGGGGGCTTGGCTTCGCCAACCTAAAGGTCGTTCGACCTGGGGTTTCAACCTTTTCTTTTCACCAATGTTCCCTTACCACAACTTCTTATGCATTTTATAAGTATTCCTAGGTCGTGGGGTTGCTTGACCTTGGGTCCCTGACCCCCTCCGCGCGCTGGCCACACATAAGCCTCCAACGTCGAGCCGTGTGGTCGGTAAGCCGTTCCTCCACTGAGTTAGGTTAGCGGAGGAAAAGGGGTCTCGCAACTTCGCCACCTTCGCGTTCTTATAAGGGGCATACAAAGTCAAATAAGGGACCACATTAACTTAACAACATTTTCTTTTTCATTCATTCAAGGTATATATTACATCAAAAGGGTCCACGACCCATTGTTCCTAATAGTTTGCCACGTCCTAAGTTACATCTACAGGTCTATCTTCTTCATAATTCATCTGCAGCGGCCTCGATATCTCCGCTGCCCACCAGCTGTGACAAAGCGACCTCCTCCTTGACCTTGTCAAGGTCGAACGACGGCTCATGGTGCTTCACCGTGGCCAGCGCCGTAGCAGCGGCGAGCTTGCCGCTGTCTATCAGCAAGGTCTTTATGCGGCCTTCCGCGTCCTCCAGTCGCGTGACGAGTTCCTGTGGACCATCCTCGACCTTCGGGGCGTACACGTCCACGAGGTACTCGGTGGCCCCCCTGAGGTCGTCCAGCTCCCTCTCAAGATCTGCAGTCATCTCTTGATGATCAATAAGGGTCTGCATCACCCGGCCAAGGTCGATCTCTAGATCCCTGCGAACGCCAAATTCATATGCAGCTTTACGAGTGAAGTAAGACTCACTAGCGACGACCTCCTTGTGCTTCTCCTTGAGGATCTTCACCTGCTCTTTGGAGTCCTTGAGGTCCTTCTTTAAGGTGGCCTCCCTCTTCTTGGCATCTGTAGAAGTCAAGGTCAGGATGGGGTCACCCGCGGCGCAGAAATATAAAGACCAAAGGCGTCCTATGACGTACCCGCGGTGGCGACCTTCAGTTCGTCCTCCGCCTTCTTTGCCTTCAGCTTGGCCGCCTCCAGCTCTTGCTTCAAGGCCTCCATCGCCTTGTCCTTCGAGGTCGCCTCGTCCTTGAGGCGTTGTACGTCCTTCGCGGCCCCAATCTTGGCCTGGAGCACGGCCTCCCGCGTCGTGGTCAGCTCCGCGTGAAGCTTGGCGCCCTCCGTCAGCAAAGCCGCCCTGCCTTGCGCCCGCTCGGCAAGGGTCTGTGTCCACACGATATTCAACATCGTCATATCAACGCGTCTAATTGAATTGAATGCCTAGCTCCAAAAGGTAATTCTGACTCACCATGAGTGTCCTGCCGATCGTCTTCGCTGCCTCCGTGATGGTCGCCTGCACCGTCTTGAAGTCGGCAAGGTCCTTGGCGTCGGCGATGACCTCATCCTCCCACGGAGTGCCGGTGTAGAGGCACCGATGCTGCTCGTCCTCCTCGCTTCCACCTCCGGTTCCCGCCAACCTCGTCTCCGGCAGGCTTGCTCCAGGCAGGTATTGCTGGCGCAGGCCTTCCTCCTGCTGAGCGCTCTCAGCAGCGACCTTGGCCGCCACCGACGATGTTGCCCCCACGGTCCCGGGAACCTCGCTGGTGACGTCCCCGCCCGAGGTTGCCGGCGACTGCCCCACCGGTGCCTTCTCAACCTTCCGCCTGGTGGCCTCCTGACCTGAGGCATTCTTACTGCTGCCTGATGCAGCAGGAACCCCCCTGCCCAAGGCGCACAAATTCATCAGCACTGGCGAAAACAACAAACGGCACAGATGCAGAAAAGCATACAAACAAGCTCCGTAACGTACCCGCCTTTGGCCTTCAGCTTCAATGACATCGGCCTGGGCGGCGCCCACCTCGGTTTCTTCTGCGACCCTTGGTCGCTCACACCTCCCGCACTTGGCTCGGCTGTTGCTCACTCACAGCACCGAGCGCGGTGGCATCTCTTCCCACGGCCGCTACGTCGCCCAAGCCCGTGGCGATGTCGTGCGACCGCGCATCGTCCTGCTCCTCGAAGACGATCTCGACGGTGCTTGTCATTGCCGTCTCCGATGAAGCCGTGGTGTCCTTCCTCTTCCTCTTCTTCTTCTCCGCCTCAATGGTGGCGGACATGATCTTGACGCCCTTGTGCGCCGAGATCTTGCCAGTGACGGACCGAGTCCGTCGGGTTGTTGGTGCGGAGCTCGCCACGGGCGGGTCCTCATCATCACTACCCCCCACCGATGAGTCGGAGAGGAAGTTCTCTAATAACTCCGGCGGTGGAGCCTGCACGTCTTACGCCGCCCGGACCTTGAAGCTACGCTCGCCCTCGTCTGTGAGTGGAGCCGGGCTCCAGAACAAGCCTTCACGACCCTGCAACAGGTGACCTTCGTCTCAGAAACAGGGGAGTGCAAAAACAACAGAGGAATTAAGGTCGATCAGTGACATACCACGTCGGCGGGCCGTGTGAGGGAGAATGCCTTGGGGCACGTTCGGTTCCGGATCACCCCGTTGAAGAGCTCCCTCACCCGTGCCACCATCTCCTGCTTGGAGACCTTGCGCTGTTGTAAGCGGGTCGGGTCGGTTTGACCCCAGTACTCGTAGGCCGGGTGCACCCGATCATGGATCGGTTGCAGCAGCCTCTGGCTGAAATTGATGGCCACCGCGCCGCCCGTCAGCCCTTCTTCCTTCCTCGTCTTGAGGTCCTCCAGCAGCGGCTTGATGGCGTCCATCTCCCGCAACGTGAGCTGGTTGGTCCACTCCGGCACTGGGTCCGGCGCAAGCCCCGACCTAGTGGACAGCGCTGGCTTCGGGTTGTCGATGTAGAACCACCCTCGCCTCCAGCCTTGGGTGTTGTCCGGTAGCTCCATGTCGATGTACACCGTCTTCATGTGACGGCGTAGCATGAAGCCGACGGCCCCGACGACGCCATTCTTCCCCGTCTTCTTCACCTCGAAGAAATACCGCCACAAGTTGAAATGTGGCGGTATCCCCAAGTACGCCTCGCACAGGAGGATGAACGAGGATATAGTGGTGATGGCGTTGGGCACGAGATGCACCAGGTCGATGCGGTAGTAGTGGAGCAGCCCGCGGAAGAAGTCGCTCGCTGGGACTCCAAATCCGCGTTCGACGTGCATGATGAAGGCGACGGTCTCCCCGGTCCCCTCGGAGGGGAAGGCTTCGCTGGCAGCTGGCCTCCAGCCCACCTGCTCCCTGGGCTTCAGTAGCACGCGCTCCACCAGATTCTTCAGCTGTGCCTCCGTCACCGTCGAGTGCTCCCACACCTTCTCCGGTGGTGGTGCAAGCTCTGGGGCCATTTCTTCTTCTTCGAAGCCCGTGGATCTAGCTCTAAACACCACCAGAGATTTCTGGCACATGCGGCGGCGCTGGGCGCGGTGGATCTAAGCATGGCGGCGCCGGTGAACTGTGCGCTAAAAAGCTCTTGGCGGCGGATCGAGAACCCTAGCTGCTGCGGGGAATGGAAGGGAGTGGGGTCCTTGACCCCTCACTCGGCCTTTTATAACCGGGCCACACCACTGCGGTGGGCCGCGGTGCTCCAAACGTCCCCTCGGATTCGGCGACATTCACGGCGACCCACTGCAACATCGCCCAACGGATACATCGCCTAACGGCTCTTTCGGCCTAACGGCTCCAGGCAGTAACGGCCCGCGCCGTACGGGAATCTATGTTCGCCGGCCTCCTGCCTAACAGCCCGGCGTCCATGGACTCGTTATGCCCTTCTTCAAGCCCCTTCCTCATCATTCTCTTTACGGTCTCTTGGCCTCTGGCGACCTCCGGGTCCATTCTAACACCTCCTCACGGTTGACAGGTACTACCACTTGGTAGGTTGCCTCAGATGTCAATAATGAGTCCACACGCTCATTCACGACCTCCGGGTCAAGTAGCACCTCCAAGAGGTCGCTAAAGGTCCTGCCACCTATTACATTGCCTTAATGGCTATACCAACGGCCCCGTGCTTAATGGCTCCACTGCCCGTTGGCGACCTCTTGGTCAAGTAGCACCTCCCCGAGGTCGCTAAGGCCCTGCTGCCTTCTAGGTCGTGTAGACCTAGAGTTTCCAGGATGACTACCTGCGTTGTGTCACTGCACAACAGCCGTGCTGACCCAGGTCGACACGGGTTCCTCGTCTCTACGAAAGGCCTCCCGAAGGTCGGTGTGCTATTACAGCCCTGCCGGGTCCTTGGTATCCGTACCATTGCGGCCTGGGTGCCCTTACAATCACCAAAATCATGATACTTCTCATGAAAAACTATATTTACAGCTTCATAAGCTACAAGGAGTTTGACCCTTGGCCAAATTACAAGATACAAAGATATTAAAGGTCCTGAATTACCTTCCAAAGTGCTTACGACCCAGTCTACACTAATAAGGCTTGTCGCAAGCTTTCTTCTAGCTTCAGGACCTACTCGACGACCTCTACAGCCACTGTGGAGGCAGCTGGCACACAGCCACCTCTACTCGCGTACCAACCGGTTTCCTGCAGCGCCCAGCATCAAGTCTGAGCTTCGCCGCAAGATTGCAGAAGGTCCGAGCTTTAACACCAACCTCACCGGGTGGAGCGCCGCACCCACCTGCATCACCTTCGACCTGAAAGTGTTAGAGCCAATGATGCAGCAGCTGCTTCATACTCCTCCTGGGTTCCCCGGTGGGGCTGGGAGAAGAGGCCAATCGAGTTCTTCGAGCCTCGCAAGCATTCTTCTAGCTCCAAGCATGAACTACATCAACTCTACACTCTGGTGGGCGGACACAATCCCCTGGCATGGCTATATTACTACGCTGGGTCATCTTGACTCACCTTCGATGATTGGTACGGTTTGCTTCAAGCCTTGGGTGCCTATTTATACTCCATCACCTGCCATTGGGTGTTAATCCGCAAGCCAGCGTGGCGTCCTTATCTGCAAGATCACTGTACCCTCGTGGAACACGGGGTCACTATTCGCCCGTGGGAGGCATTGGTGCGCTTGTCCCCTACCTGACCGCATCTTGGAGCAACTTTTGTCTTTTGCGGATGATTGCGACCTGTGTTTCGCTTGGGAGCCGGCCCGTGACCATACAGTGCACGCATGACTCTGGTTGCGCCAGACCTGTTGCCTGCGGCCCTCTGCAAAGATTCTGAAGCCCTTGTCTTCTAGTGTTGACACTACAAGAGTATTCGTTTCCTGAGCAGAAGGTTGTAGGTTCGGATTTTACTTTTTCTTCTTCTTTGGAGCATCAAATCGGCCATCTTGGTCGCTTTACTGCTCGGGGGCTACTACCCTAGTGCGTCTTTGACGCCCTATTTTCTTCGGGTCGCCTCGACCTAATGGAAGTCTGCTTCCATCACATCTCGGCTCGATCTACCCCTGGTAGCCTTGTTGACCTTCCTGAAGGTCGTGACTGCTATTACAACATTTCTGACTCCGGTCAGGACGGTGGTTCTTCAAGATCTACGCCTCGTCTTCACTTCGACCTTATGGTCCTTCATCCTAGAAGCCCGACGATCAACTTCGTGCGCGCTTCGGAGGGGTTTTTCTTTTTTGATCCCCGTGCACCCTTCATGACCTCGACGGTGCTGCGCCTTCGCCATTCTTCGACACAACCCCCGGCTCGGCCTCTACGCCTACACGTCGATCGGGGGCTTGAGAGACATGGGTACCCATGAGTCCCCACCGGCCAGGGTCCCAGGGGCCCCCGACAGGTGGACCCGACCTTCCAGAAGACCCGCCGACCTTACAAGTGGGCCCAGCGACCTGATCAGGATCCCGGAAGACCTACGAAGCCTTGGCGTGCAAGTCAAGACACGGCGACCTGGCGTGCCGCTGCCTGTAGCTCCGGGCATCACGGGATACTCCTTGTAATCCGGGAGATAAGCCTCTCATAGTTGTAACCGACCCCGACACGGGTCAACCGACCTGCGCATGCAAACCCTAGCCCGTCCCCCCATATAAGGCGGCCTAGGGCTCCATGCACAGGGACAACTCGTCCACGCATAATCCACCATCATACTGGATGTAGGGTTTTACTCTCCGGAGGCCTGAACCAGTCTAAAACCCCTTGTCTCCTTGTTCTTTATCGCCATACTCGCCTAGTTCCGTGTGCATCCCGTGCATAACCACCTACGCTCTTAGATCCCCCTAGCGGATCTGTCCAGGTCTCACCCCCTGACAATGTGCATTCGTGTATTGCTAGACTAGTATAGTTTATACCAGAGAGCTTATTTTTGAAGTGCATGTATTTGCTTAACTGCTTTTGCTCAACAACTCGCATCTCACCAATTTCTGGTGATGTGTGTTTTTTGCCACCCATGAGGCAGGATACTCCAATCTTTTAAGATGTTTGGTGTATTTGGGGCTGCGTGCATTTACCTCTCCTACCATTTTTAAATGTGGTGGCCCTATTCAGATTGAGCATCTGCTCTGCGCCCTCTCTCATATAGATGAGGATGCACTCCTTTTGGAGCTCAGGGAGTGTGGTGTATTGTGCATTGTTGTATCGATTTTGATTGGGACAGTACCAATTTGCATCAAGATGGCTAACTTGCAGGTTCTTACTAAATGGGCTAGGATTATTAATCATCAGTTCATAGCCTAAATGATGTTATATGCAGATGTCGTGACCCTGATAGCACCAGGACTGAATTATTTATTGTTCAAGTAGCAGACTAAATACTAGGCTAACCTGAGGTCATCAGATTGTTGCTCCACCAAAAATGAGATCTTGTCTTGAGGATGTTTCAGCTAGTAGTGCGACTACATGGCAGCAATACAACCATTGTTTGATAAGTTCAAGTAATGCAATGATCAACAAGGCCTTCTTTAGTATTCTTATGCTAGTCAGTAACTATCAGCTACTTCAGGGATTCTAAGCCTTGACCAATGGCTTCTCAGCACTTGACCCAAATGAGGCATTAGACTCAGTTTTCTAATCAAGTTTTTGCAGGTCGCTAAAGCATTCAACTCCATAATTGGGTTTCACATGTTCATTAAATTTCATCTCTACACCTAGAGATAACAAATTGTCATTGATCTCTGAATATTCAATTGAGAATGCGGATTCATTGTTGGCATTCAGATGTCATAAAGTTGGGAGCTCACATGCAGCCTTTGATTCTCTATTGAATAAGGCTTGGACTTTGGATTATCAACTCCCCCAACTTAAGGAATCTGTTGAAAGGCAACTACAGTAGAGGAAATGGACCTTGTTGCCTATTTATTTGAATTAACAATGAGCTGTTCATTGCGTCTAGAGCAGCTCGAATTCATGGCTATTTTTGAAGTCACTCATATTTTTGACTGGTCTTAATCTGGATGAGTCTCATGGCCAAGCATTATTGAAATCCTCACTGATTGGACATGATTTCTATTGTCAGGACTCATTGAGCATGCTGTTTAAATATCATACGAATCGATATTGGTTCGAGTCAAATTTGATTGAATTCATAAGCAGCTTTGTGCTGTTGAACTGGATCTTGCAGCCATCACAATTTTTATTTCTCTAGTCTTGGACAGAGCTGCTCATTAGTTGTCATCTTGTATCGGCTCAGCAATGAAATAATTGGCATATCTCCAGAGAGCAGATTCAGGTGGGGATCCAGCGGTCGAGTCAAACTTGCAAACTTATACTGGTTGCTTAATAAGGTAACACCACTATAATTATCGTGCCTCTGGATATCACAATCACTTTGTAAGTATCTCCAAACCATTTCTAAGTTCAAAAGCTCTCACTTGAATGGTTTATGCTATCTCCATCATAACCAAGCTTTTGCTACAATAAGCCTTGTATATTAAATGTGAGCACCAGCATGAACTGAGTTACTTATTGCAACTTAGGTGGTTCCTATATGCTACTCTAAGAATCCTAGAGGGGCTACTCATGAAAACTCTTTCTTGTCCTTTAGTAATTCATCTAACTTGCAACTTTTCACTAATGTCAGTTTTGCTTTACCAATACAATATAGGCTAAGCCTGTTATGTGGTTATGTTTGCACTATTCACATATCCAGCCACTTGACTTTACCAACATATCACTACCATACTCGAACTTTGACTCATTTTCAATGCAATGTTTTACACTCTATGAGACTATGTTCAAATTTAATAGTCGAAAGCAACCAAGAGTTGCTATATCGACTAAAGCTGAAAGTAAGTCCACAAAAGCTTTCGATCAAACTTTTGTCAACTTATCTGTTTATTTGTGTCATTACTATACTGATGTTAGATGAGGCATGTGACCTTTGATCAAGACATCCTTCCAAAAATACAAGTTACATCTCGTATATTATAATCTTTCTATTGCAGGGTCTCACCACTGTAAGTATCTCTTCGCCTCCTCAAGACTAACCCGTATATACTAGACCTTTTCTTTCTCCTTTGCAGGTACATTGGTTTTCATCTCTTACCTAAGTCAAAAAATAGTGCACGATGTATTGGTTTTCATAGCAACACGACCATATGGACATTCAGATATCATCATCTATTGAAATCACCTCTATTGGCATTCATAAATCATTGGTCCCTCACTCTATATGGTTCTCAAAAAGCACTAAACTCTATCTTCACCTTCAACCTTTATCAAAATACAAGGTAACTTCTTCCATCCCCTCTCCTAACAACGGACATCTTTCTTTTGCAGGGTAACATTGTTATTACTTTTACCGCTGTCAAAATACCTTCGTAGGAAAACTTAACCATTTTCAGCCTGTCAATATATGTTTCAAGTGATAATTCGATCTTTCGTATCTTGATTCGTATGCCTATGCAAATTCTTGAATGGGCAAATCTATACTACTCTGTCACGTGCGATAGTATCAATCTCTTGGATCCTTCATATCTTGATGATACGACCAACTATAAAATATATCTCTGCATATGCATGCATTTCATTCATGTTATTTGCATCAAGGCATGCATCAAAAGCATTGCATTGCATGAGTTATTCTCAGTTTTACTTTCCAAGTTGAGCCAAAGGCAACAGGAAGTTGCGGCTATCTCCCAAAAGAGTGTGGTTACCCAGAAAACCACGAGGCCAGGATGCAACGGGAAGTTGCGGCCATATCCCAAAAGAGTGTGGTTACCCAGAAAACCACGAGGTCTGGATGCAACGGGAAGTTGCGGCCATATCCCAAAAGAGTGTGGTTACCCAGAAAACCACGAGGTCAGGATGCAACAGGAAGTTGCGGCCATATCCTAAAAGAGTGTGGTTACCCAGAAAAAACACGAGGCAACATGATCTTGCAGCTATATCCCAAAAAAATGAAATTTTCATTCTTGTGCTAACTTTCATTTCAACCTACACTTGTTTATCCCTCTAACCTTGCAGGATTTAAAATTACATAGTGGAAGCAAAGAAGAGTTGTGAGATATGACAGTAATCATCTAGTACCATATGTTTGACATTACATATATGATCTGGATCTTAGGATGCTCATGTGAAATGATGATTGCACTATTCTTTGTACTATATACATACAACCTCTTTCAGGTCAAGATTGTGGGGCCAACCTAACCTAAGTTGCAGATTCGACAAGGCTTGGCGCTAGAGGGGTTCAGCCTCATCATCTTCCACAACTTCATGTCTTCTGCTGCATCGGCTCGAGGGGCTCAACTCGGCATCATCCTCAACTTTGCATCTTCTACTAGGTTGGCTCAAGAGGCTCACCATCATCATCACCGTCAGCTTCAGTACCGCCATGTACCTCGCCATCAACTTCGGCAAAATCATCTACATGTACCGCGCCATCAACTTCGACGACATCATCTACTTCAAGTGCGATTCCACCCCGACCACCTCGACTACTTCGACTACACGCGAAGCTTCTCTCACAAACACCGGCCAAGAGGGGCTGGGGCTGCATTGGAGGATCAGTACATCATCATTGTCCGATGCTCGTAAGAGAAAGTTTGGAGATGTTGCAGCTAGCACAACGACGAGTACTTCAGCCACATCAGCTCTTGAAGCAAAGAGTGAAGCTGCTTGAAGATCAAAGTCTGTCGCTCAAGCCACTTGAAGGCAAATCAAGTGGAGTCGGTATATGTAAACCCAAGATTGTGCGTGCTCTCTTCTCCATGCCCTTTTTCCCATTGGGTTTTTGGGATGGAGTTTTTAGCAAGGCGGACATGGGTAGGTTGTCAAGGGCGTTCCTTGCAACCAGAGTTGGAGTTGTATTTGGACCTCTTTTAAACATGAGCAACTATTAGGTCTTGTTGTGCCGACCAAGACCGAATAGTTGAGGGGCTACTGTTGGGGGTGCGCCTTAGGAGGCCTGAGGCTAGGACCCCCTTATGTATAAAAGAGGCCAACAAGGGGTTTGAGGGTGTCGTTATAAAAATTGAGGACCTGTTTGTAATTCGAAACTTTGTCAGTGGAAATAAAATAAAGACCCACCTCCTCTCTATACATAAAGGGAAAGAGGCTTGAAGGAGGGGGCAAATGGTCTTTTCCTCCTATTCATCCTTCCATCCTGTCTGGGGACTCGCTCCCCAACAAGCACACTCCGTCGTGGGCTTGACATGGACTATGCTCTAGCTTATCTCATTTTCCATGCGGGCCATGTAGCAAGTAGTAGTACGTACAAGGTAGGATATGCATGATGAGGCCATACATACTTTCTCTGTTGTTGCACACCCTCGATCGCGTCTGTTGACTGATGTTTCCCTCCCTCGCGTCAAATCTGCTAACCACAAAACGAACATGAATTCTTCCTTCTCACAAGACGTGACCACACGAATCTACAATATATCAGTCATTAGTTAGAGTCACGCCTAAAAGATATAAAGTGATTAAGGGCCTATATGTTTCTCCTAGGCAGAATTATTACAACAAGATGTATAGAAAGCACATGAAATCTATTTTCAAGCACTGGTAGGAAGGCACATGCCCCCCTATATGTTTCTTAAGGATCAACGGTGACGAAAACTTGTAATTTATCTTAACAAAAATAGTTCATTGCATTGGAGGACGATAACAATTGCTACTCAGAAGGATTATAGGTTTACAACATCATGAGAAAGATAAGAGAGCTCATAGTATCTAGAAAGACACGACCTTCTAAATTAGAATTTGATTATTCAATTTTATCCTATATTATATTATTTACGATTACAAAGTTGTAATTATTGGAGAAATAGAGGCTACATTGGATTACTAATACAACCATATCAAGTTTATATTAAAAATATTTGTTAAATTATTGATCCAAAGATTACAAATTAAATCTTCATATACGCATGAGACTTGTAAATACAAATGGAGGAATTATACAGTATATACATAGCCACAACCTTCAGTGCTTGTAGGGATGCAAGAGTTCAAACTATTTTGAGTCATTGGTCGATCAAAAAAAATGATGTTCTGAACTAAAATGGTATTTTCGTAGTTTGAGAAAATGAAAAAAAATAAACTACAATAATATTTAATCGTAATTAGTTAGGTGCTTGTGAATTGTGATGTCATTCGACTATGAATTTTTTAACCTTTTTTAATCTATTTTTTAAATAATAACCCCTCCCGCACTAGAATTCAAAGAAGTAGCCCTTTTGGTCGCGCCAGGCTGCATGGCGCGACTCTCCACTGAGTTGCGCCACATGCTCTGGCACGACTGGACCGCCACGTCAGCCGGAGCGCGAGAGGGCTGGCCACTGAGGTGGCGAGTGAGTTGCGCCAGGCGGCGTGGTGCGACTCACTTAACATACCCGGGGCCGCCGGGCCTCTTCTTTCTTCCTCCACCTTTCCTCCATTTCCCCACCCGAGCACCAGAGCAGGTCCATGGCATCGCCCCGCCGCCGCCCCCTCTAGATCCACCCATTCCACCGGCGGATTCGAGTGGAAATCGGGTGGAAATTGCTCCTTGAAGGTACCTCCTCCACTTTAACCGAGTAGTTTTTCTTGATTTGGTTGGTTACCTAGGGTTTAGCCATGGCTAGGGTTTGTTGATTTCGTGGCTTGAATGGTGGATTGAGTACGAATCGGGCACCGTTAGGTGGCTTGTATCGATACATTGGTTGATTGTAACACCGATCTATCATGTAGTTTACAATGCATGTTTCGGTTTCGATGGATTTGGAGGGTGTAGATGTTGAAGTAATATTAAGGATTATGAACAAATGCAATGTAGGTTTATGTTTTTTTTCACTAGCTTTGAGTAGGAGTACCTTTGAGTAGTATGTTTCCATTAGCTTTTTGTAACAACCCAGAAAATTAAGTTATGAAAATGTGAGAAAATTTGAAATTTTCATTTGTTGATGATGTGTCACCATATTTAAACCCTCTCTAGCCTCTCTTCCTAAATTCCTAAATAAATAAAACCAAATATATAAAAATATATTTCCAAAATATGGTAAAATATGTGATTTGGATTTTATGGATTTTATTTGGATTTTATTGAGTGTGTTTTGAATCTGAAAACATTCAAATTCAAATCTATAGTATAAACCTTATTCCAAAACTATTTTCAAAATTCCCTTCAACTAACATGGGCCAGCTAACTGTTCTCAAGGTTCAACGGACCACCCTCATCTCTCAGCCCGTGCACGCCTAACACCCCGGCCTCTTTCCTTCTTAAACCGCAACCGGCCCAACTCGGCCCGTCAACCTCTACCCCGCGCTGGCTCGCTGTCAAGTGGGGCCGCGCACGCCTGTTCTTCGTCCTCGCCCGGTCAAGGCGTCGCCCGCGCGTCGTCTCGCACCGCCGCCGCACCCGTGCGTGCGTGCGCGCACCCCCGGCCAGGGGACCAACCCCCGACCGCGCCCGTGGCACGGACGTCGAGCCAGGCGGCCGCGCCCGCGCACTCCCAGGGCCTTTTCCCCTTTTACCCCCGAGCCGTGACTCAACGCGCGCCCCGCCAGCCACTGCCGCACCGCCACATCCGCAACCCACCTCTCAGCAGCCAATGGACGCCCATCCGTGACCATCCTACCCTCGCCTCGACGTGCGCCAGCTTCTAAACCCCCGGGCGAGGCCCCTGCTGCAAGACATCAAGCATTTGGGGTTTTTCCCCTTTGGCTCCCCTGTTCGCCGCCGAGTGAGAAGAGGAGGGGAAAGAGGAGAAGAAGGGGAAAGGAGGAGAAGGAGAGAGCGCTTCACCTCCGCGAAGAGAAGACGAAGCCGAAGAGCTAGAAGTCGGAGCCGCCCGTGGTCCGGAGGAGGCCGTCCGCGTGCGCGCCTGTACCGAAGCAGAGTCGCTGCCGAGAACTTCACCGCCACCTCTTCACCGCCGCGGTCTTCACTGCTGCGCCTACATCTTCGCCCCACCGTGAGCGCCGTTCGACCTTTTCCTTCCCTTTTCCCCCTCGAACTTCCTGTGATGCCGGGAGCGTGCCCCTGTGCCACGCCACGCCAGCCCTTGAGCCGTGCGTCTTCGCGAGTCCGCCGCCGCGTCGCACCCCAGCGCCGCGCCGGTCCTCGCCTTCTTGTCATGCTTCTTTTGCACCGAGAGGCCATCCTTATCCTGCCTGTGATCTGGCCTTCGAGCCGTGGAACTTCCTGCAGGTACGTCGCCGCCGCGTCGCTGCACCGTGTCGAACGCCGCGGCTCCGGGATACCGGATGCCCGCGCGCCGACCGGGTGTGCCATGCCAGGGAGTAGCCCTGCGTGTGCACGAACTCGCCAGGTCAAGCGCGCCCACGCGCTAAGCCGCAGTAGTTGCGCGCGCTCTCTCTGTTGCTTGCTGGCCGCACCTACGACGTCGAGCTTCGCCGTCGCGCCGAAGCCGCTCTGCTGTTCGCCGCCGCGCCTCGCCGCACCGAGTTTCCCTCCATGTCGCACCACGCGTCGCCCACCTATGCTCAACCCCAGGGCCGTGGCCGCGCTAAATTCTTCGCGTGAACCTAGCGAACCTCCCCGTGTGCTTGCTTGAGCGCCGGAGCCGTCACCGCCGTCAAACGCCGCACGCCGCCGCCACCGGGCTCATGCCAAGGCGCGTCGACGCGCGAACGCGTGGCGAGGAGCGCCTTCGCGCTCCAGATGAATCGAAGGGGCACTACCAGACTTCATTTCTGGGCAACGTTAGGGAAGCTGAGCATGGGCCTTAGCCCGTTAAGGCCCATGTCCCGGCCCTTTTCTTTTTCTTCGTTGCGCTCCGAAATTAGTTGGGGGGCTCCTTTCGGACTTTACTCTTTTGGCCCAAAGAGCTGAGTCCAATGGGCCGATTCCGGCCCACTAACTCTTTCGGCCCACTAAGGCCCACTGACCGGTGACGATGACGTCACGGTGACGTCATGATGACGTCATCAACTGTTTTCAAAAATAAAAATCCTTTTCTGTTTTATAAATAATTTTGGAAATTATTTTATAAATCCTATAATCTTTGAAAATTCATAACTAATTATTTATAACTCCGAAAAATATGAAACCAGTTTCTATATTTTTCTAAAAATAAGACGGTGCTGTTTGTAGGTAGTAAGGTTCTGTTTGAATCTTCTAAAATTGGGTTTCTTTGGATTTATTGCCTAGTTGATTGCCGGTATCTTAGTGTCTCGTATCTCGTGCCGCACAGACCCGAGCTACAACCAGGAGGAGGCCTACGACCCCGACTACAACCCAGATCAGGACTTCGGACGCCAGCCAGGTGTCATGTCACTCCCAACCATATAGATCCCATGCTTGCTTTAGTTGCTAGTGCTTAATTACTTTTGACGCATGTTTTGAAATTGCATAGACAATTGATTAGCCGTGCCTTGGATTTGTTTACCTTGTCCTTGGAACACCTACTTTCGGAGCTAGCTACAGACCCCTAGCTAGTTCCCGACACTTCTCCGTCCATATATTTTACCCTTAGTTATGGATGGATCTCAGGTTTGGACCGAGGTTGGGATACCTCGGAACTCTTGCGTGTGTTTTGGGTGAGTGTGTATCCTTGACGTGTTACCGCGGGAGCAAGCCGCTTTGGTTACTTGTGAACGCCTGTCTAGGGGAGATGCGACCTGGCCTCCCGCCCTAGCGGTGTGTCGGACGGATGGAGTTGGTGAGTGCTTGCTCCCGCAATTAAGGACCGATCGTCTGTGTGACCTTGATCTTTGGGCTATTTTCGTACAAACCGTTCGCCTTGTTATGGGCGGGGTTCGGTCCGAGAACTAGTAGGTGGATGGCATCCAGCCTGTAGGCGGACCGGTGTGGTCGTGTGAGGGGGACGGGTTATACCCCCCGAGTAGACGTCGCCCCGGCTCCTCCGGGGATGGTCTCACAGCTCCGAGGCCCTGCTGGCAAGTTTCGCGCCCCAGTTCAGGACGAGTCAGGCTTGGAGAGGCAGGAGAGTGCCACCCACTGCTAGGTCTCCGGTCGTTAGGTAGGGATGTGGAACGGAGGCATCCGTTTCTGCCCTATCCGGCGGGTCCAGTTGTACAACCTCTGCAGAGTGTTAAACCTATAGCTATAGTCCGTGTCCACTGGTATGGACAGCCCTTGCGATCTCTCACCTGGCTAGTATTTTTCTTGTGCTGCTTTCTCTCCCCCGAGTGTGTGAGCCCGGCTTCGTGCCGTTGAGATGTGAGGATGGGAGTTGGTGACCTCACATCGCAGATGAGAGTGGGATGCTGTATCTTGGTTGAGATCCAGTATTTGGTGCTTCTTTCCTTGTTGGGGTGTTGACCCCGGAGGCGTTGTCCTCGGAGGTGTGGATCTCTTCGGAGATGGATACCTCTCTGCTTTTCTGCTTACCTTGATGTTGCTACCGCTGCTTGCTTAACCTTCTACAGCCATAAATAGGATTACTCATGCATAATAGAATTATTCTCTCTTGCTTATGCTCTTTGTTGGGAAGCTGACATGACCTACTCGCTTATCGGGTAGATGACGGACTTTCAGACCAGGAGCCGGACTACGACTTTGAGGACGATGGCTGGGAGGACTGAAGCTCGCCCTACACTCGAGTTGCCTGCGGATATGGAGTCTACTTCGCTACATGAGAGCCGCTGCGTAGTTGTTTACTCTGCTTGATTCAGTCCTGTTGGACTTGTACCCGGCATGTGCCGAAATGATGTACTCTGATGCTTAATTATTACCTTATATTATGGACCCTCATGTATTTATTCTTGTGTACGGTACTTTGCTTTACTTTCTGAGACAGGGATTTGCACGTGATAGCCTCCTGGGACTATCACAGAGGTGCAGAGGATCGGGTTTCCACTTTTGGAAATCTGGTTCGTTTCAGTTGGTATCAGAGCCGTACTTGACTGTAGGACGAGCCTAGGAACGGACAATAGTATAGGAAAGCCCGAACGCCTTGTGCTTTATATGCAATCCATGAAACTTTATATAAATACCTTGCAATTTACTATATACTACCTTGATTAACAATACTAACTCTTACTAACACCCCCAACAACGTGCAGATGGACCAGCTGACGTGGATCCCCCTCAAGACCGACGGCCAGTGGGCCAGAGGGTTCTGCAAGATCCTTAAAAACTGTTTGGAGACCGCAGGAGTGGAGACAAGTGAGGTGTTCTACGAGGGACGCACCACGGCCGTCGTGGACCAGTCGCCGACGGAGCTGACCTTGAAGATACCGGCTGACCCACGCGTGCCAGAGTTCGAGGAGGTCAGAGTCACGTGCTTCGACAACTCTACCCTGGAGGCTCACCAGTGTTGTGCCAGACTCGCGCTGAAGAAAGTGTGTCGACAGTTGGGACAGAGATTGAAGGATACACCCTTTGAGGTTCTTCCGACAGCACTGTACGACCACAGCAGGTGGCACACAGACGAGGCAGCCTACACCGAGGAGAACACAAAGGGCAAGGATGAGAAGAACCAGTTGGCCAGCAAGTTCATTCAAGCTCAGGACCAGGCACTCTACTGGGCGGATTCAGAGATCATGTTTCTGCGACAGAAGTGGGACGACACCTTGGGACGGAACGCCCAGCTGGAGAGAGAGAACAGCCAGTTGGTGTACCTTCTCAACGAAGCACACAGGAGGAACATCCAGATCACAGAGTGGGGACTCGCGGCCGCCAGAGCCAGCACAGAGAGAGATGCACTTGAGATCGCCACGCTGAGAGCCAGATTAGAGGAGACACAGACCGCCTTGCGGGAGTCAGAGGCAGCGACCAGAGAGGAGCGGTTGAAGTTGCGTGAGAAGGAGTACTTGGTAGAGTCTCTTGGAGCAGCTTGCACCGACTACCAGCTGCGGTTGTGGGAACACGAGGAGAGGTTGACTCAGAACTACGACCACCTCTGGTACTTGGGAGGCAGAGTATACGAGGCACAGGATACAGCCAGCAGGACCAGCTCAGCTTGGAGGGACTCCGACCTACGACGAGTGGCAGAGTACAGGGAGTTGGCAGAGATGCTACCACCGCAGAAGAGGCCCAGGGTGAGGACAGAGACGTTTAAGCTACCCCCTACTCTACTTCCGTCACAGCGACCTTACCCACGAGGCAGTTCAGACACTCCAGAGATGAGCAGAGCTTTGAGGAGCTTGGCAGGCTACTTCAACCTACCAGAGATTGAGATACCAGATTACCCAGGAGTGAACGACCCACCGTTCTACTCGGTTCCGCCCAGTCCGAAGACCGTGTCACCACCGTACTCTCCAGCTACTGTTAAGGAGCAGGCACCTTGAGGGGATGATCCTGTAGTCAGCTAGGATATAGTTCTTCATGCTATTCATGTTTAGTTGACCGCCTCTTATGGATCGCGATGTAGTTCACATGCTGCTGTGTAATCTCGAAGGTTGTGGAGTAGGCCTCGAGATACACACCTTTTGTATGGTGATCTTGCATGAGTGATTGGAGTTATCGATCTTTTGCTGGTTTTTATGCTTCTTATATATTTGTGTGAAATTGTTTGTTGTTAGCTAGATACTCCTTATATGCTTAAGTTCCTTAAAGTTAATTTCCGACAACTCGTTTCTCACGATCTCGAACTCTTAAAACAGATGTCGGTGGCAAGGAGGTCGGGACGGCTCCTACGCCGTTTCGAGGAGGCAGCCAGGGAGGACGCCGAGCAGGAGGACGTCCCTCTCCCCGCAGGAGGTCGAGGTCGTGGCCGTCGTGGAGGCCGTGCACCACGTGGCGGACACCGTGGTGGACGCCGCGGCGGGCGAGGAGGTCGAGGAGACCAAGGGGGAGGCCGAGCACCAGCTGACCCCGAGGAGGAGCTCGAGGGGGAGGCTGAGCCTGAGCCAGAGCAGGAGCCCGAGCAGCCGGCACCGCCGCCCAACCTAGCAGCCGTGATGGCGCTTCAGACTCAGCTGATGCAGACGATCGCCGATGCTGTGGTCCAGAACAACAACAACCGGAGAAACGTCAGGAACCAGCCGGAGAGCTTGCAGAAGAGAGTGGAGGGTTTCACCAAGCTGCGTCCACCTACCTTTGACAACTCTCCAGACCCACTCGTGGCAGACAACTGGTTGAGGGAGATTGAGAAGAAGTTGGAGCTCACCGACCTTTCGGAGGAGGAGTGCGTGTACGTCGCCGCGCACCAGCTGGTCGGCACGGCAGGGGCTTGGTGGGACAGTTACTGTGACTCACACGCGGACCCTACCCGCATCACGTGGGAGGAGTTTGTGGAGGCCTTCAGAGCGTTCCACATCCCAGAGGCTGTGATGGACAGGAAGGCAGACGAGTTCAGGCACTTGAAGATGGGATCGATGACAGTGCAGGAGTACACGAACCGGTTCCAGGAGCTGATGCGGTACGCCCCAGACGACTCCAACACCGAGAAAAAGAAGATGTACTGGTACCGCAAGGGACTCCACAGAGGGATGGCGCACCACTTGGCAGCTCACGACTGTGACACTCTTCACGCCCTGGTGGGCAAGGCTTTGGTTGTGGAGAAGTCAAGACTGGACTACGTGGAGGTCCGCGGAGAGAAGAGACAGCGTGCAGAACGTGCAGGGTACCCAGGGTCACACCAGCGACAGAGGCCCGCTCCGCCACAGTACTCACAGCAGAGACAGCGTCCTTACCCTCAGCAGCCGCAGACTCAGTTCACTCAGCAGAGCAGAGGACACCCTGGAGGTAGTGGAGGTTCGAGCCAGTGGAAGCCCAGGTCGCAGCAGCCGCCAGTGTACGACAGCTCACAGGTCACTTGCTACCACTGCCGTCAGCTAGGCCACAAGTCCAACGTGTGTCCGCAGAAGTTCCAACAGGGAGGTCAGAGCAGGAACACCCAGTACCAGACACCGGCGAAGGCACCAGTTCCAGGAGGACAGCCTCAACAGAACCAGCAGAAGAGCGCACCCCCACCGACTCGAGGCAGACTGAACCACCTGACCGCAGAGGAGGCAGCTGCAGCGCCAGACGTGGCTCTCGGTGAGTTTTTAGTCGATTCAGTTATGGCTACCGTTCTGTTTGACACCGGTGCTCAGTTTTCGTACATCTCTACTAAGTTTGTAAAGGAAAGGTCATTACCAACTAAGCCCAGACCACGGCCTATAGTTACCAGTTCCCCGCTAGGTGAGAAGCGGAGTACGCTGGAGTGTAGAGGAGTGAACATGGTGTTCGAGAAGCAGTTGTTCGAGGCAGACCTGACCGTTCTGGAGTCGACCGGGATCGACGTGATACTTGGGATGGAGTGGTTAGCTCAGCACAAAGGATTGGTGAACTGCAACCCAGTGTACGTGCAGTTGGAGCACCCCAGCGGAGTCAGAGTGTTGATCAAGCCGCAGGGCCAGAGGTCGACGCCGATGTTGTGCAACATGAAAGGAAAGGATTTGGAGGAAATCCCGGTGGTGAGGGAGTATCCCGACGTGTTTCCGGAGGAGTTGACCGAGTTACCACCGGACAGGGATATTGAGTTCGTGATTGAACTGATGCCAGGAGCTGGACCCGTGGCCAAGAGCCCGTACAGGATGTCCGCGGATGAACTAGATGAGCTGAAGAAGCAACTCAAGAAACTGCAAGAGCAAGGGTTCATTCGACCGAGTGCCTCACCTTGGGGTTCGCCAGTTCTGTTTGTGGACAAGAAGGATGGCACCAAGAGGATGTGTGTGGACTACCGGACGCTCAACTCGATGACGATCAAGAACCGGTACCCTTTGCCCAGGATTGACGATTTGCTAGACAGGCTGCGGAAGGCAAAGTTCTTTTCCAAGATCGACTTGAGGTCAGGCTACTACCAGATGAAGATTCGGGACCAGGATATCCCGAAGACAGCTTTCACGACTCGGTACGGCTTGTACGAGTTCGTAGTGGTTTCCTTCGGACTGACCAACGCACCTGCCTACTTCATGAACATGATGAACAAGGTCTTCATGGAAGAGCTGGACAAGTTCGTAGTGGTGTTCATAGATGACATTCTGATCTTCTCAGAGACAGCAGAGGAACACGAGGAACACCTTCGGATTGTGATGGAAAGGCTGAGACAGCAGAAGTTGTACGCAAAATTCAGCAAGTGTGAGTTCTGGATGGAGGAAGTTGCTTTCTTGGGACACGTGTTGTCAGCAGAGGGAGTTGCGGTTGATCCTTCGAAAGTGGAAGCAGTTACCAAGTGGGAGCAGCCACTCACAGTGACAGATATTCGGAGCTTCCTCGGGTTGGCAGGATACTACAGGAGGTTCATAGAAAACTTCTCCAAGATAGCGAAGCCAATGACAGAGCTGTTGAAGAACGACAAGAAGTTCGTGTGGTCTGAGGCCTGTGAGAGGAGTTTCCAGGAGTTGAAGAAGAGGCTCACGACAGCTCCGATTCTTACCTTGCCAGACATCAAGAAGGATTTCGTGGTGTACTGTGACGCTTCGAAGCAAGGTTTGGGATGTGTGTTGATGCAAGAGGGCAAAGTTGTTGCTTATGCGTCGAGGCAGCTTAAGAAGCACGAGGAGAACTACCCCACGCACGACTTGGAGTTAGCAGCAGTCGTTCACGCTTTGAAGATTTGGAGGCACTACTTGATCAGCAACAAGTGTGAGCTGTACACCGATCACAAGAGTCTGAAGTACTTCTTTACTCAGTCGGAGTTGAACATGAGGCAGAGAAGGTGGCTAGAGCTGATCAAGGATTACGACTTGGAGATTCACTACCACCCTGGCAAGGCAAACGTTGTGGCAGATGCACTGAGCAGAAAGTCCTATTGCAACAACTTGATGGTGAGGCAGGAGCAGCCAGCACTTCACGACGAGCTAGAGCAGCTTCAGGTTGAGATTGTGGAGCAAGGACAGCTCAACACACTGCAAGTGTCCTATGACTTGGAAGGCAGAATTCGGGAAGCTCAGAAAGATTGCAAGGAGATTGGAGCACTACGAGAGCTGATGTTGGAAGGAAAAGCTGAGGATTACCGGGTTGATGAACAGGGAACCGTGTGGTTGAAGGACCGGATCTGTGTTCCACAGAACAAGGAACTCCGAGAGCAGATACTGAAAGAAGCCCACGATTCAAGGTACTCCATTCACCCAGGAAGCACAAAGATGTACCAAGATTTGAAACAGAGGTTTTGGTGGAAGGATATGAAGAAGGACATAGCCTACTACGTGGCTTGTTGTGACACTTGCAGCAGAGTGAAGATTGAGCACCAGAGGCCCGCAGGACTGTTGAAACCGTTGGATATACCCCAGTGGAAGTGGGATGACATTTCCATGGACTTTGTGGTGGGGCTACCCAGGACACAGAAAGGCAACGATTCCGTTTGGGTCATAGTGGATCGGCTGACGAAGGTAGCTCACTTCGTACCCGTGAAGATCCGTTACACGACAGACCAGTTGGCAGACTTGTACGTGTGTCACATACTCAGGCTACACGGAGCCCCGAGGAGCATAGTGTCTGACAGAGGGTCCCAGTTCGTAGCAAAGTTTTGGCAGAGTTTCCACGCCCGGATGGGAACTACACTCAGCTACAGCACAGCTTTTCACCCTCAGACGGACGGGCAGACTGAGAGAGTAAACCAGGTGTTGGAGGATATGCTGAGAGCTTGCGCTTTGACCTACGGCACGAATTGGGAGAGCAGCTTGGCCTATGCAGAGTTCTCTTACAACAACAGCTTCCAAGCAAGTCTCAAGATGGCACCCTTCGAGGCACTCTACGGGAGGAAGTGCAGGACACCTTTGATGTGGTCAGAGGTAGGAGAGAGGATGATCTTTGGTCCGGACATTCTCGAGGAGGCTGAGGAGAAAGTAGAGAAAGTCAGGGATAACCTAAAGATTGCTCAGAGCAGACAGAAGAGCTACGCCGATCGTCGCCGGAGAGACTTGTCGTTCGAGGTGGGTGACTTCGTCTACTTAAAAGTGTCACCGATGAGAGGAACCAAGAGGTTTGCTGTGAAGGGAAAACTTGCCCCGAGGTACGTAGGACCATACCGGATCACTCAGAGAGTTGGGAAGCTCGCTTACAGACTCGCACTACCAGCAGAGATGTCCGCTGTACACCCTGTGTTCCACGTGTCACAGTTGAAGAAGAGTGAAAAGGAAGTGGAAGCAAAACAAGTCCCGGTGGAGATACTCGACCTGCAGAACACCCTGGAGTATGCAGAGTACCCCGAGAGGATCTTGGACAGAGCAACAAAGGAAACCAGGAGGACCACAATTCCTTACTGCAAGGTGTTGTGGAGTCACCACACGGAGCGAGAAGCAACCTGGGAGAAGGAAGCCGACCTCAGGAGAGAGTTCCCTCACTTGTTCGAGGGGAAGGATGGAGCTTAAATCTCGAGGACGAGATTCTCGGTGGTGGGGGAGAATGTAACAACCCAGAAAATTAAGTTATGAAAATGTGAGAAAATTTGAAATTTTCATTTGTTGATGATGTGTCACCATATTTAAACCCTCTCTAGCCTCTCTTCCTAAATTCCTAAATAAATAAAACCAAATATATAAAAATATATTTCCAAAATATGGTAAAATATGTGATTTGGATTTTATGGATTTTATTTGGATTTTATTGAGTGTGTTTTGAATCTGAAAACATTCAAATTCAAATCTATAGTATAAACCTTATTCCAAAACTATTTTCAAAATTCCCTTCAACTAACATGGGCCAGCTAACTGTTCTCAAGGTTCAACGGACCACCCTCATCTCTCAGCCCGTGCACGCCTAACACCCCGGCCTCTTTCCTTCTTAAACCGCAACCGGCCCAACTCGGCCCGTCAACCTCTACCCCGCGCTGGCTCGCTGTCAAGTGGGGCCGCGCACGCCTGTTCTTCGTCCTCGCCCGGTCAAGGCGTCGCCCGCGCGTCGTCTCGCACCGCCGCCGCACCCGTGCGTGCGTGCGCGCACCCCCGGCCAGGGGACCAACCCCCGACCGCGCCCGTGGCACGGACGTCGAGCCAGGCGGCCGCGCCCGCGCACTCCCAGGGCCTTTTCCCCTTTTACCCCCGAGCCGTGACTCAACGCGCGCCCCGCCAGCCACTGCCGCACCGCCACATCCGCAACCCACCTCTCAGCAGCCAATGGACGCCCATCCGTGACCATCCTACCCTCGCCTCGACGTGCGCCAGCTTCTAAACCCCCGGGCGAGGCCCCTGCTGCAAGACATCAAGCATTTGGGGTTTTTCCCCTTTGGCTCCCCTGTTCGCCGCCGAGTGAGAAGAGGAGGGGAAAGAGGAGAAGAAGGGGAAAGGAGGAGAAGGAGAGAGCGCTTCACCTCCGCGAAGAGAAGACGAAGCCGAAGAGCTAGAAGTCGGAGCCGCCCGTGGTCCGGAGGAGGCCGTCCGCGTGCGCGCCTGTACCGAAGCAGAGTCGCTGCCGAGAACTTCACCGCCACCTCTTCACCGCCGCGGTCTTCACTGCTGCGCCTACATCTTCGCCCCACCGTGAGCGCCGTTCGACCTTTTCCTTCCCTTTTCCCCCTCGAACTTCCTGTGATGCCGGGAGCGTGCCCCTGTGCCACGCCACGCCAGCCCTTGAGCCGTGCGTCTTCGCGAGTCCGCCGCCGCGTCGCACCCCAGCGCCGCGCCGGTCCTCGCCTTCTTGTCATGCTTCTTTTGCACCGAGAGGCCATCCTTATCCTGCCTGTGATCTGGCCTTCGAGCCGTGGAACTTCCTGCAGGTACGTCGCCGCCGCGTCGCTGCACCGTGTCGAACGCCGCGGCTCCGGGATACCGGATGCCCGCGCGCCGACCGGGTGTGCCATGCCAGGGAGTAGCCCTGCGTGTGCACGAACTCGCCAGGTCAAGCGCGCCCACGCGCTAAGCCGCAGTAGTTGCGCGCGCTCTCTCTGTTGCTTGCTGGCCGCACCTACGACGTCGAGCTTCGCCGTCGCGCCGAAGCCGCTCTGCTGTTCGCCGCCGCGCCTCGCCGCACCGAGTTTCCCTCCATGTCGCACCACGCGTCGCCCACCTATGCTCAACCCCAGGGCCGTGGCCGCGCTAAATTCTTCGCGTGAACCTAGCGAACCTCCCCGTGTGCTTGCTTGAGCGCCGGAGCCGTCACCGCCGTCAAACGCCGCACGCCGCCGCCACCGGGCTCATGCCAAGGCGCGTCGACGCGCGAACGCGTGGCGAGGAGCGCCTTCGCGCTCCAGATGAATCGAAGGGGCACTACCAGACTTCATTTCTGGGCAACGTTAGGGAAGCTGAGCATGGGCCTTAGCCCGTTAAGGCCCATGTCCCGGCCCTTTTCTTTTTCTTCGTTGCGCTCCGAAATTAGTTGGGGGGCTCCTTTCGGACTTTACTCTTTTGGCCCAAAGAGCTGAGTCCAATGGGCCGATTCCGGCCCACTAACTCTTTCGGCCCACTAAGGCCCACTGACCGGTGACGATGACGTCACGGTGACGTCATGATGACGTCATCAACTGTTTTCAAAAATAAAAATCCTTTTCTGTTTTATAAATAATTTTGGAAATTATTTTATAAATCCTATAATCTTTGAAAATTCATAACTAATTATTTATAACTCCGAAAAATATGAAACCAGTTTCTATATTTTTCTAAAAATAAGACGGTGCTGTTTGTAGGTAGTATGGTTCTGTTTGAATCTTCTAAAATTGGGTTTCTTTGGATTTATTGCCTAGTTGATTGCCGGTATCTTAGTGTCTCGTATCTCGTGCCGCACAGACCCGAGCTACAACCAGGAGGAGGCCTACGACCCCGACTACAACCCAGATCAGGACTTCGGACGCCAGCCAGGTGTCATGTCACTCCCAACCATATAGATCCCATGCTTGCTTTAGTTGCTAGTGCTTAATTACTTTTGACGCATGTTTTGAAATTGCATAGACAATTGATTAGCCGTGCCTTGGATTTGTTTACCTTGTCCTTGGAACACCTACTTTCGGAGCTAGCTACAGACCCCTAGCTAGTTCCCGACACTTCTCCGTCCATATATTTTACCCTTAGTTATGGATGGATCTCAGGTTTGGACCGAGGTTGGGATACCTCGGAACTCTTGCGTGTGTTTTGGGTGAGTGTGTATCCTTGACGTGTTACTGCGGGAGCAAGCCGCTTTGGTTACTTGTGAACGCCTGTCTAGGGGAGATGCGACCTGGCCTCCCGCCCTAGCGGTGTGTCGGACGGATGGAGTTGGTGAGTGCTTGCTCCCGCAATTAAGGACCGATCGTCTGTGTGACCTTGATCTTTGGGCTATTTTCGTACAAACCGTTCGCCTTGTTATGGGCGGGGTTCGGTCCGAGAACTAGTAGGTGGATGGCATCCAGCCTGTAGGCGGACCGGTGTGGTCGTGTGAGGGGGACGGGTTATACCCCCCGAGTAGACGTCGCCCCGGCTCCTCCGGGGATGGTCTCACAGCTCCGAGGCCCTGCTGGCAAGTTTCGCGCCCCAGTTCAGGACGAGTCAGGCTTGGAGAGGCAGGAGAGTGCCACCCACTGCTAGGTCTCCGGTCGTTAGGTAGGGATGTGGAACGGAGGCATCCGTTTCTGCCCTATCCGGCGGGTCCAGTTGTACAACCTCTGCAGAGTGTTAAACCTATAGCTATAGTCCGTGTCCACTAGTATGGACAGCCCTTGCGATCTCTCACCTGGCTAGTATTTTTCTTGTGCTGCTTTCTCTCCCCCGAGTGTGTGAGCCCGGCTTCGTGCCGTTGAGATGTGAGGATGGGAGTTGGTGACCTCACATCGCAGATGAGAGTGGGATGCTGTATCTTGGTTGAGATCCAGTATTTGGTGCTTCTTTCCTTGTTGGGGTGTTGACCCCGGAGGCGTTGTCCTCGGAGGTGTGGATCTCTTCGGAGATGGATACCTCTCTGCTTTTCTGCTTACCTTGATGTTGCTACCGCTGCTTGCTTAACCTTCTACAGCCATAAATAGGATTACTCATGCATAATAGAATTATTCTCTCTTGCTTATGCTCTTTGTTGGGAAGCTGACATGACCTACTCGCTTATCGGGTAGATGACGGACTTTCAGACCAGGAGCCGGACTACGACTTTGAGGACGATGGCTGGGAGGACTGAAGCTCGCCCTACACTCGAGTTGCCTGCGGATATGGAGTCTACTTCGCTACATGAGAGCCGCTGCGTAGTTGTTTACTCTGCTTGATTCAGTCCTGTTGGACTTGTACCCGGCATGTGCCGAAATGATGTACTCTGATGCTTAATTATTACCTTATATTATGGACCCTCATGTATTTATTCTTGTGTACGGTACTTTGCTTTACTTTCTGAGACAGGGATTTGCACGTGATAGCCTCCTAGGACTATCACAGAGGTGCAGAGGATCGGGTTTCCACTTTTGGAAATCTGGTTCGTTTCACTTTTATTCACTAGTAGTATTATTTCACTAGCTTTTTTCACTAGTATTTTTCCATTAGTTTTTTTTCACTACTAGTAGTTTTTAGTAGTATTGAGTAGTAGTATTTATTTTTGATTAGTTCTTCACTAGATTTTTGTTCACTAGATGGAGATAGTAGTTTGTCACGAGCTAGTAGTAGTTTTTTGGTATACATGTGCAAAGCAAAGTTGAAAGCAAGTGAGTTGATTATGGTATAGATGTGGAACCTTTGTTGGAGAGCATGTGTAAATAAAATGTATGTTGTGGAGTGGTATGATTTTACTTGTATGGTCCTTTGCTCATATGCTCATTTAGTTGATATGCCATGATATAATGTTGGTTATAATTAATTTAGTACTAGTTGGAAGAAGTAGTATGTAAGTTGGAGATAGTAGTATGATCATGTTTTTTCACTAGATTTGCTCATTTAGTAGTATTTTTTATACTAGTTTATGTGATGAATGTGAATGGCCCAACATGGAGCGCTGCATGCCTGCACTGCACACACCAATAAGTGCGCTCCGTGACATTTCTCTTGTTCCGATGCTTGACGGATCCATGGTCCTGGCCAGTGGCCACCACGCATACGAATGGCTGGCGCACGCATCGGCACGTACCAGACTACTGGGGATGCCACCCGCAGCTTTTGTACCAGACTAGCAGGAGTACCAAACTAGCGCCGTCTCCCACGCGCGCACAAGAGAGTCAGAGACCCAGAGCAGGCGCGCCGCGCGCGGCGGCCGGCGGGGTAATCCGTGTGCGCGCGCGCAACGCAACGCAGCTCGTGGACGGACACGGACCCAGCCACGGCCCCATCATTGGACTCGCTCAGCTCTCTGTCGCCGTCGCCGGCCGCCCGGCCGGCCGGTCCCCTAGCTCTCTCGGCCGCATGCATGGGATGAGCTAGTAGCTAGCTAGCCTCTGGTCCGTCCCGCGCTGGTCCTGCGCCCGCGCCAGTGCCGGCGCGCAGTGACCTGTCGCTCTTTGTTCCTTTGCTTGGACGCGCCCTCTGATCTCGCCCAACCAACGATCGACCAGTTCCCAACACATGATGCACGTACTGAACTACTGATGCACACACACCGGCCGGCCGCCGCCTCGGGTGCGGCCTGGTGGCTACAGCAGCTCGCAACTGCTGCATCGGCATCGCCTTCGGATTGTTCACCAGTGCCGCAGTACACCTAAATTATGTGATCGACGCACTGATGATCACCAAATCTTCATCCAGATCGCTCGCTTGTCCAGCGCGTGCGCGCGCACCGACGACGACTAGCTCAGATCCTGCCCCGCGCGCCGGGCTCGCAGCGAGCGAGCGAGCGAGACGGCGCCAGCTTTTTTGCATGCCAGCAGCTAGCAGCAACAGCTACCAATGGCGATAGACCCACAAGACAAGCTAGGCAGCCGCCGGCCTCGCACGTACTGCACGCATGCCACTCCCAGCGCAGCGCGGGATCTGGGGTCTCCGCTGCGCTGGCGAGTCACGCACGCACGCACGCATATGCATGGTCGCAGGGCGCCCTCCAACAGCGGGCAGTGTGCAGTGGCGTCGTCGTCGTCCCCGCGTACGGCGGGAGCTGTTGCCGAGTCGGCCACTGTATCATTCCGTGCATCGTCCTCGCAGACAGCGACCACCCCCAATCACCCGGCATGCATGACAAAGCAGCGGCGCCTGCTGCAGGGTGGCATATATGCACGGCCGGCGAGTTACCAATACCACGGGCATGTGTGTACACGGTTTGAATCGGGGGTGGCGCTGGCGCGCGCGGCGGCCCGGCCGGGGGCCGGGGGCCATGGACGTCGTCGTCGACCAGCGAGCACTAGCAGCGCGCGCCGGGGCCGGGCGCCGCAGCAGCCGCGTGCGGTTGCCGGCGGATCTCGCATCATGCGTTCTTGTGGCTAATTCCGCGCGCACGTTGATGCTGCGCTTTGTTTATCGTTGCAGGAGGGAGGGACACTATTGGCAATTTAATGCGAGCTGAGCTTCCGCTCACGTACTGTGTGCCTGCATAGAGGCTGTAATAATGATGCTGTCCGATCGGATCGTGCTGCTGCGGCTCCTATGTTATTGATGGGAGCGTATGACCTGTGCAGGCATTTGGCAACACTAGGTAACTTTTCATGAACAGATCCAGTACAAGTATAAAGAAACCCCACTTTTAGCATACTTGGCTTGGCTTGTAATCCTATCCTATGTTCCTAAATTAGAGTACCTCGGTAAGTGTATTTAGTTAAGGTAAAGACTTCCTTCTAGCAACTCTCTTAATGAAAAAATCCAGCCGATGGAGCTCACCTTATAATTATATCTCTCTATCACACCCCCTCCTCTGGCCACACACTCCCGCACTCCTCTCTCCTCTCCCTCCCTCCAATGAGCGGATGGTGGGCGAAGCGGCCAGCGGCGAGGGTGCCGCCGACAGGGGTGGTGGTCGAGGCGACGACGCGATTAGGGTTAAGGTCCGGAGTTTTTGGGGTGGGGTCTTGGAGATTTCAATGGTCTCCGGCCGTGGAAGGAGGTCGCCAAAGGACCAACAGTGGTGGCGTTGCGGCTGACGGCGGAGGCAAGGCGGCACTACCGTTTGACGGCGGTTGACCCGGTGATCGGCGGTGAGACGTGATGATCGTTGAGATTAGGAAGTGCAGGGTCGAGGGGCAGATGCGGTCGGTGGGCGAACGGCGCGGCAGCCGTCGACCGAAAAGGTTGAGGAGGCGACGGGGTGGGTAGCTCACAGGGGAAGAATTAAAGGATGGTGCGAGAAAGAAGAAGAACAGAAATAATGGTGGAGAAAGAGAAGAAATATAACAAGCTGAAATTTTAGCAAATTTGCAGACGTATCTAAATTAGTCATGTCAGTTAGTTAATGACTTCCTACCTTAGCTTATTGTTGCCACTCCACCAGGTACCTACTTCATTTTCGGTAAACTTGCGGAACATCTCAAGCGTACTCACCGAATACCACAAAGAGAATGAGGAAAGTTGTTACAAACATCAAGGATCGATTGTACGTATTATTTTCCAGCGCGATCGACGTGCGTGCAGTGATGAACCATGTCCTAAACCTTTATCATTGACCATCATATACCGGCGTGTACGTCTTTCACCCATTCTCACTCCATGTGTATACAAAAACCGTCTTCTCCAAATAAAAGGACATTGCCGTCATTCTAGATACTGGACCACCATGTGATGAAGCATGGAAGACGCAGCTTCCGACATGGAATTAAACGAGACGTGACGCGAAGCACAGCATGCACGGCCCGGTTCTGAACGGCTTTCCTTTCGACGTCACCTTAACGGCCAGCAGCACAGGGAGGATAGGGATCGCCGGATCGGAGTCGCCGAGCCGGAGCAGCCAAAAAACGGAAGGATAGCATGTGGAAAGAAAGGGCAGGCGAGTGCGGCACTGCGGCCCGGGACGCCGTCGCGATCCTCACCTCCGCGTCCGTCCACTGGCAACGGTTGGCGCGTTCCGGACAAACCGCGGGTGGGCGCGCGCCGGCCAGCGGCAACACGGAGGCAGGCGGCCGCGCATGGCACCAAGCGGCATTAACCGCCGCCGCAGGCCTGTGGCATGGCCGCGGCCGGCGTCTCTCGCGCGCTAGCCGGCGGTCGGCCTCGCTCGTTCCCCCAGCCACGCCCCCGCGCAAGCTAGCGGCCACCCGCGTCGCACCAAGGCGCATTGATTCCGCGCCTCGTCGCGCAGCTAGCCCTACCCGCCGCCCCGGTGGTGAGTGAGCCTTCCCTCTCCTTGCCCCCGCTCGGTCGCCCGGCGCGCGTCAGCTCGCCGCAGCCGCGCGCGCCCCGCGTCCCTCCAGAAGCGGCCGGCACGGCGCGCAGCGGCACATGCCGCCGTGCCGGCGTGGGGGGCGTGGCCCTGCGGCGCGTGACTGCGTGAGGCTGGTCGCACTCGTCGTACCCTAAAAACCATCCCCTAAAAGGAATATTCCGCCTAGTTAGCAAGAATTTGCAGTACAGCTTCAATTTTTCCGCACTTGTCATCCTCTATACCTCATACTCCATACCAACAAACACTTGTGGGACCCACTTATCAGATTTTTTTAACACCCCCCGTTCCCCTCCCACCCCCTCGCAACCTCCGCCCATCCCACCGCCCAGATCCGGTTCCCCCTTCCTCTCCGGCGGCGGAGTACTAGCTTGAGCTGTTGCTGATCGAGCGGAGCAGTGGGGAGGAGCATGGCCGGCGGCGGCAGTGGAGCAGGGCCTGGCCATGGCTCGCTGACGAGAAGGATGGAGAGGGGCCGGAGCAGCAGCGCCGGCCGAGCAAAGCTGCGTGGCGGAGGGCGCAGTCCCGGCGGCCCTTCCCCTGCTCGTGTCCTCGGCCTGCGAGCCTCGAGAGCCGACGACGACGCGCGCCTCGAGCTCGGGGCGGCGCCCTCCTCCCTGCGCAGCTCCTCCGCGACTCCCGGCGGCGCGCGTGGAGCTCCCCTCACCGTCAACTCCGTGGGCGTCTTTACGGTCTTGCTCGCATTCCCGGCGCCGCGCCGTCGACTCCTTCATGGGCACGCGGGGGCGGCGGCTACTCGACGGGGAAGCCGAGGAGCAGGTCGTCGCCGCGCCGTTGACTGCAGCGAGCGCAGCGGCGGAGGACAGCCGTTCCGCTCGACGGCGGACGACCTCGGAGCTGCTCCAGAGACGCGGCGTGGCGCCCCCCTCCACGCGGGTTCGGCGACGCCCGCTCCGCCTCCGTCGTCATCCTTCTCTTCCTCCTCCTCCCGGATCCGAGGCTGGCAAGTGTCCATGGCCGGCGAGCGTCGCGTCCATGGCCGGCCGGCGGCGTGGAGCTCCTGCGCGGCGGCGTGCGTGGAGGCCGGCCGGCCCGAGGGAAAAGGAGGCGGCGGCGCGGCTCGGCTCGGCGGAGCTCGTCGGCAGCCATGGACTCGAGCAGGATGGCTCCTGCGTGGCGGCGGCCATGGAGCTCCCTGCGCGGCGCGGACAGCCTCGCGGAGTCGTCTTCCTCGTCCTCGCGGTGCTCCACCGGCCCCTCCCACGGCGGCGGAGGGAGGCGGCGGCCTCGACGGCGCCCGGCCACCCAGCTTCTGGAGGGGCTCTCTCTTCTTCCCCACCACCCCTATCTGCTCCTTGGCTAGCGGCGCCCCTGCTCTCCTCTCTGCCATGGCGCGCAACAGCGATGCGTGGTGGGGCCGCTGCGTCCCGTAGCGCACATCCGCGAGTACCCTGGATTTGGCGCTCGCGGGACGCGAACGGGACGTCGCGCACGGTTTGCCGTCCCCCGGTGCAGAGAGAAAAACGCCAAAGGCGTACGCGACCCGGCCACCGTGTCGCGTCCCGCTCCCTTTAGCGCACCCAGTGCGGACAGCCTGAGCTCGCAGAGCGCAACAGGGCCGTCACGTACACATGTCTGCACGGCGGCCGGGAAACCAGAACCCCCGTGAACGTGTCGGCCGGGAGCCACCGATCGGCGCGTCGCCCGCCCTGTTGCGCGCTACAGTGACGGCCGGGAGGTCCGCAGCAGCAGCTAGCAGCTAGCGGTGGCCGCGTTCCGGATCCAGGCCGTGGCTCGGCGTACGTCGTCGTCGATGCATATAGCCAGGAGCACAAATAAACAATCAGATCCATGTAGCTACAGCGCCTACGTCTACGTTGCTGCAACTTCGAAGTGGCCGGTTCTGGGACGAAGCATCAGAAGCTACATGTAACCACCATGCATGGTGAAACATGTAGGAATACCCCGTGCTAGCGAGCTTGCTGCGGGCTGTGGGGGTGGACCGTGGATTGTAGGCCATTCCAAATTCAGGGTCGTCCCCCCCCCCCCCCCCCGGTCTAGGGTTAGGTTTCTTTCTACTGGTAGTACGTGTGTGTTCTGGCTCCATTCGAGCGGTTCTGAGTTCTCCTTGGACCACACGGTCGCCATGGACACCATGATCCAATACTCCAAGTTGTCAGTGCAGTCCATGTGATGACCGAGCGAGCAGAACGATCGATCTCCTAGAAAGCCGCGTCGCAGCATGTCCGTCAGCGATGGGTACAAATCTCTCTCTCCGAGCAGACACCAGACATGAACAAAATAACACTGCGACTCTGCGAGAGACGACTGCGAGCGTGCCATACGCTGATACGCATCAGTCGCCTTTTCGGGGCAGCTCTTCAGTCTCTTCAAACTTTCTACTGCGAGGTGGTATTTGCTCGATCGGAGAGAGAGAGAACGTTTCACAACAATACCCCGTATTGTTGCTAAAGCCCATTTCGCAATTCTCCAAGATGTGTGCAGGAGTTAGTTGAGCGGTTCAAATTTCAAATAAACGAGGCAAGAGTATTTCACTTTGTATATATACATGTAACGAACGAACTATTATATTCGATGAATCGATGTCCAGCAACTCCCTTGTAAACCTTTCCTGCATAATAGCACCTAAGAAACTAGTGATAGAAATGGATAACGTATCATGCATGCTGGTTTATTAGCACCTAAGAAACTAGATTGTTTATGCTTTGGCACCAAACCAAAGGTGAATAAAGAGAGATCACTTTGCACACTCGTTTCTTCCTCTCTTTTTTTTTTTTTGACAACATCGTTTCTTCCTTTCAAAAAAATCAATGGTACACCGCGCGCATGTATGGAAGAACGTATCATGCATGGAACGACGCGAACACATGAGGGTTTATCAGAGAGCACTACCGGATTCTGGGGCTTTGCCGAGAGTCCCAATCCTCTCGGCAAAGGGTCTTTTTCTCTCGGTGAAAGCTTTGCCGAGAGGATGCTCTCGGCAAAGCCCTCACGGCGCATCTGGGCCGGCAAAGGCACCTTTGCCGAGAGCCGGCGGGCCCCCTCTCGGCAGATATGTGCCGAGAGGCCCACCTGACCCTCGGCAGAGGCGTTCACAGCCGTCCCCCGGGTCACGCCGTTACGCGTGGGGCCCAGGTTCTTTGCCGAGAGCCGGCGCTCGTGGCTCTCGGCAAAGAGCGCGCCTGTGCCGAGAGCTGGGGCCACAGCTCTCGGCACAGGGCGGCGCATGGGGTCCACTCCACGCGCCTGTGCCGAGAGCCGGGGACCACAGCTCTCGGCAGAGGCCTGCGCATGGCCCCACGGCACGCAGCTTTGCCGAGAGCCACGTGGCTCCTGCTCTCGGCAAAGGAGGCGGCTTTGCCGAGAGTCAGGCCATTTGCTCTCGGCACAGGCGCGCGTCCCAGGCAGCTACGTCACGCACCTTTGCCGAGAGCAATGGATTTAGCTCTCGGCAAAGCCTATTTCTTTTTTTTTAAAAATTTAGCAGCAGCGTCAAAAGAACCCACAAATCACAGAAATCATCACAGATATAGAATATTCATCACAGGCAGCTAATATTCATCGCAGGCATATTATAATCATCACAGGCAGCTAATAATCATCACAGGCAGCTAATATTCATCACTTAGTCCATAAATGCAAATAACGAGTCCAAATGCAAGTACAAGTCACGAAGTGGAAGTCACAAAGGTCCAGCAACTCACAAATGTCCAAATGCAAATAAAAGGTGCGTAGTTCACGAACTCACTCGTTCGCCGCGTCATCATGCGGCGACTAGGAACCCGACCCCCCCCCCCCCCCCGTCGGCGGCTGCTGTGGCCATGACCCCCACTCAGACGCCTGTGACTGTGTCATCATCCCCGGCCAACTGTGAGGCGACTGCTGAGGGCGAAACAGCTGCTGAGGGCCAGGCGACACCCACTGCATCCCGCCCCAAGGACTCTGCTGAACTGGCGGCGACCACTCGTGTCCCATAGGCCCATCATTTGATGCCGCCGATAGATTCTGCGTAGGATTTAAAGTGAGAAATGATAATATGAGTCATTTGTACAAGTCATTTTCGAATTCTACGTCATTCTAGGTTTTGCTAACATTTATAAGTTGTATACCACGATGAGAAATGAATGTAAGGTTTTGAGCATTTATATGAAGTCATTGTAGGTCACTACGAGAAACAAAAAGAGGAGGGTTCGAAAGTAGCTCACTGGAGAAATAGTAGCCGGTCAAGGGACTGGAGGCAAGTACACCTGCGGTAGTGGAGGGAGTTGCGCCTGAGGCGCCACCGCGTGACCAAGACTCTGCATGTACTGAAGCACGGAGGCATACTGCTGATTGTGGGCCTCTTGTATCGCATCCATCTGCCTCTGGTGGGCCTCGACCATCCTTTGCATCTGCTCATCGGCGCGCCTCTGCGCCTCTTCTACCTACCTCTCCCGCTCGGCCTTCTCTGCCGCAAGCTGGGCCTACAATATTTGATCTACACATTAGAATACAAAGCAAACATATGAAAATGTCAATGGACGACACAGAGAACAGAAATAACCTAAAACTGCTCGTGCAAGCTCTCCGTAACGGTGGGTCGCCGTTGTATGGGCGGGGCTGAGCTCGTGGTCCTATCTCGAGATCGAACCTGCGAGAGCGACGAAACCTCGGACGAGACCAGGAGACTGTCACCAATCCAGTACCGTCCATGCATCTTGCCACCTCCACTCCTTATGACGCTTTCTCCATCAATAGGCTGTGTCACTGGATCGAAGTCTGGCCCACGAACCTCCCTTGTCGTCGTGACGTAATTTGTGATGCGGGGCTGGATTGTCGGGTTGATGTACGCCTCGGGCGGGTCGTCCACGTTCAAGGTGACGTCGGACGTCGCCTTGCCCTTGTGTGCCATGCCATATGCCTGGAGCTCGCTGCAAAGCTGATTCTCATGTGCCCGAGACTGCAAGAAAACAACAGAGTGGATGTTAGACTAATTTAGAGTTAGATAACAAAAAATTGGAATAAAGAAATAACTTAACGTACCCATCTACGACCATACTCGCAAAGGTTAACGGGGCCTTGGTGGTGTGCTGGACCTGCCATGGCCAAACGCCGCCGCCGGCGCTCAAGGTGCTTTGCCTCCCAATCTGGCGAAAACCACTGATCCACAATCGCTCTCCAAACCCGAGGCCGGTCGGCAACCCACCACGGAGGCATCTGCATGTCATCAAGAACATCAAATTGACCAAATTTAATCGAAGAAAAATGAATTGAGCATATTTACCTCCATGTATTCTTCTGGAGTGAGCCGCAGGTTTCGAACTTCCCGTTTTGTGGCTTTCACCTTCTTCCTAGCATTCCAGATAATGTTCTGCGAGACGCGGGACTCGTAAATCATATCTGTCCCAAGCTTCCGGCAGATGAACATGGCGTTGTGAGCCGCCGCCTGCTCGTATCCCGGCATGCATCTGTAGAAATCCTGCATATAAAAGTGTTGTCAATACTTGAGCAAAATCTAATTAAGTCGATTTATTCAGAAACACAATTTTTTGCAAGGAAAACTCACCCAAAACTCGCCAACCACCCTGGCGGCTGCATTCTGGAAGTCACAGCCAGTCGGATCAGGGAAATTGGGAGCAAGGGCGTAGTGGTCAAACGACGTCACCAGCACCTCTCGCCGAGCATCTGGCTCGCCAACCCACACGAACCCGGGGTACCAAAGCCTGGTAAGAACGCCCAAAATGCCATTGGGAAGACGCCTGTGACTACCGGGAGTGACGATCTCCCACCCCCTGCCAAAATGATTCACACAATGTGTTAGTTTGAATCGTTAATTTGTTTGAAAAGAACAAATGAAAAGGTTAAGATAAGTTACCGTGTTCCCTCGGGTCTAATAACCGGTCGGTCCGTGGGTAGTATGGGGCGATCCGGAAGCTGAGCAGGGCCTCGCAAATAGACCTTTGACCCCTCCCCTGCCTCCTCCTCGTCCTCCCCCTGCTCCTCGCCCTCCCCCTGCTCCTCACCCTCCCCCTGCTCCTCGTCCTCCCCCTACTCCTCGTCCTCCCCCTGCTCCTCATCCTCCGCCTGCTGCACCTCCTCCTCGTCAACCCTGTACTCCTCATCGGACGACTCAAGAGCTGGAGAGGGTGCACCTTTGCGACCCCTGGCTCCAGACGACTCAGAGGGTGCCACGGACCTCGACGCCCTCCTCACCGTCCCGGAGCCCTCACCCTCGTCCTGGTAGAAGTCGTTGAGGTTCCTCACCACAGGGGCGCGCTGCTTCGGCACCCTCTTCTTCTTTGGCGGCATCTTTGATCAATCACCTGAAATAAAAAAGAGTAAATCAATCAGTACATAATTACATTTAAATACCAATTAGTAAGTAAGAAACAAATATCCTAGTAAATTAGAAACATAAGTACAATTAGTAAATAAGAAATAAATATCCTAGTAAATTAGAAACATAACTACAATTAGTAAATAAGAAACAAATATCCTAGTATCTTACATGTTTTAGAAATATTCATCATGATCCGGATTTTCCGGATCATACTCATCATCACTATCTCGCATGTCCATAGACTCAACGCTGTGCTCCAAAGGTGGAACAGTGTCATCATCATCATTGGCACTGCCTAAATGTAATCGCTCGAGTAATCTTAAGTCATCATCATTTTGAACCTCTTTTGCAGCATCGTCGTCGACAACCGTTCCATTGTCTACTTCCATTTCGAGAACTTGGGTTAAGTCTATCTCAAACATCCCTTCTAGCCCATCTTCTTGAAAGAACTCTCCGTCATATGTGTTTGGGTCTAGTAGGTGGTAATCTTCTTTGTTTGGGGCGGGTAGTTTACCGTGTGGTGATACCTTGTACACAACATCCCAACCCTGGAGACGCTTGTCAGTTTTACAAGGGTATGAGAGGTAATATACTTGTGTGGTCTGTTGGGCCACAATATAGACATCGTGCCCTGGGTACACAGATGACTGTTTAATTTCGACGAGCCCAAGATTCTTATTCTGTCTCATGCCACTAGCGCTTGTATCAAACCAATGACACTTGAATATGACAGGTTTAAGAGGTTTGCAACCATGATACTCGAGTTCGTATATTTCTTCAAGTCTTCCATAGTAATCTACCCCATCGGATCGGCTATGCGTACAAACTCCATTATTTGTGGTTCTTCGATTGGGCCTTCGCTCCTCGTATTGTGTCGTGTGAAAGTGGTACCCATTCACGTCATAAACATGATATGAGTTGACCCTAAAGGCGAAACCTCCAGAAACCTGCCTCACCTCAGGATTCATCAACGGATCGGTTTGGCCCTGCATGTTAAGGGAGGATAGTGGTTAATGTGATACTGAGTACGAGCTTAATTACTTTTAATGTACTGAGCACGAGCTAAATTACCTTATGTTTGAACCAGGCAATGAAATCGGGATGCATGGATCCCACACCCTGGCGAAGAAGAGTTTCCTCCTCGTGGTCAATAGGTGGCTTCGAATGATGCCAAAATTGCTCAATAAATTCACTGCACCAAATCAAATGAGGTTGGATGCAGATGAGGCAACATACGAGAAAGGAAATGATGAGCTTTATTGACAACTTACTTTATGTATGGTCGTACTTCGTCAAGGTTGCGCAAAACATATATCGTGATAGTACGCCACTCTTCAAGAGATAAGGTCTTGCGCGTCCGAACACTGGCACTTCCGAGTTGTCCTCGGAAAAGGCTGAAGTTCGATTCATTTTCGCCAGCATTGTGACTCTGCAATGCAAGCTTCAATTTTATTTTTATTTTTACATGTGCTTCGAAGAACCTTGCAAACCCTCTCAATTGGATAGCACCAACGGTTCTGCACGCCCCCCCCCCAATCGTGCCTCGCACGGGAGGTGTAAAATCATATGTTCCATCGGGTTGAAGAAGCCAGGTGGAAAGATCTTCTCTAGGTTACAGAGCAACACAGGTGCACTTTTTTCAAGTTTGTCAATCACAGCATGAGATAACTCCTTAGCGCAAAGCTGACGGAAGAAATAGCTCACCTCTGCTAGCACTTTCCATACATGCTCAGGTACATAGCCTCGAACCATCACCGGAAGAAGTCGCTCGATCCATATGTGGTAGTCATGACTTTTCAACCCCTTTAATCGCATAGTAGTTAAATTGACTCCCCTCCTCAAATTCGCAGCATATCCATCAGGGAACATTAAATCTTGGATCCATTGTAGTACTTCCTTCCTTTGTTCCCCTTTAAGGACGAAATCAGCCTTAGGCCTTTTCCATGTCTTACCCGGTACAGGCTTCGGGATGACTTGCTTTGGCCTATCGCATAACATTTCTAGATCGACTCTAGCCTTAACATTGTTCTTACTCTTCTCTGGTATGTCCATGATTGTACCCTATAGTGCCTCGACAACATTCTTTTCTGTGTGCATCACATCAATGTTATGTGGAAGAAGAAGATCTTTCATGTAGTGTAGCCTCCACAAGCCTGACTTCTGAGTCCAGGCATGTTCCACACCATATCCCGCAAAACGATGTTCTCCTTCTTTGAGCATGAGAGCGTCTATCTGAGTTTGAACCTCGGCACCTGTCATCATGTGCGGGGGTGGATCTTGAACTACGACACCTTTCGTAAAGTTCTTTATGTCTCGTCTGAATTGATGGTCAAGAGGGAGGAATTGTCGATGTTTGTCGAAGGAAGAATACTTGCCACCCCTCTTCAACCAAATGAACATCAGAGCTACCTTACATACTGGACAAGGGAACTTCCCGTGGACACACCAGCCACAAAATAACCCATAAGCCGGCATGTCATGCAAGGAGTACATGTACCACACGTGCATTCTGAAGTTTGTCTTCATAGCTCAGTCGTATGTCCACACCCCTTCATTCCAAGCCTTGAGCAAATCATCAATCAGAGGCTCCATGTACACACTTATATTATCTCCCGGGTATCCAGGAATTATCAACGACACGAATATGTACTGCCGTTGAAAGACGATGCCGGGAGGTAGATTGAGGGGGATAACAAACACGGGCCAACAAGTGTACGGGGCAGCCATCATTCCAAAAGGATTGAACCCATCTGTCGCCAGCGCAACACGTACATTGTGAGCCTCACCAGCTTGGTCACGATGGATCTCATCAAATTTGGTCCATGCTTCAGCATCTGATGGATGTGTAAGGTTATCATTGTATCGGACGCCCGTTTTGTGCCAAGTCATTTGCTTCGCAGATTCCTCGGTCATGTAAATCCGTTGGATCCGTTGTATGGGCAGGAGGTACCGCAGGACACTCACTGGGATCGTGAGCTGCGTCTTTGGACGACCCTCACCAGAGTCTACCTCAACGTACCGAGACGCTTTACATTTCGGACAGTGTGTTGCTTTCTCATGTTCTTTCCTGAATAAGACGCATCCTTTCGGACAAGCATGTATCTGCTCGTATGGCATCTTAAGTGCACTAAGGATTTTTCATGCATCGTACAAGTTCTTCGGCAAAAGGTGATCTTTGGGAAGCATGTCACCAAAAACAGTCACCAAAGTATCGAAGCAATCTCGACTCAGGTTATGTTGGGACTTTACGGCCATCAGGCGGCCGATGGCATCTAGTTGAGATATTTTGGTGTGCTGGTGAAGGGGTTTTTGTGCTGCAGCCAACATGTCATAATACGCCTTCGCGCTTCGCTCTGGCTCCTCCTCTGGACGTTCTCCTTGAAAATGTGCTTCATGAAAGTCATCTATCATGTCTGCTACTCCAGCATCACCATCAAGTTCTCTGATCCGTTGTCTCACGGCCTCGGATGTCATACGACAGGTTTCACTATGGAAGGTCCACTTGGAATAGTCTTTCATAAAATCATTGTTGTGCAGATGAGCTGCCATTTCCTGCTTGTTCCTTTGACGCGAGTTTCCGCACTTGGCGCAGGGACACCAAATGGTTTTACTATTTTTAGGCCCTTTAACCTTTCTAAATGCTTCATCCATGAAAGCTTGAGTGTTGTCAACCCATTCCTGTGTCACACGACCATTTGGTGCCCATCCTTTGTACATCGACTCACGGTCATCCATTCTCTATCATATCAGCGAGTTATATAAAATACATTGCATCCTCTACACAATATCTACATATTCTAATAGGTAAAGATAGGTCCTAATCCCACCCGTGGATGCGTAGATGGGGTCAGTTCCTATGGTCTACTCCGATCCGAGACAGAATTTCGGCAGCACCTCCCCGTTGTTCTCCAAATACACATCCCGTTAGGGAGATTGTGTATCCGGAGAACAACGGGGAGGTGCTGCCGAAACTCTGTCTCGGATCGGAGTAGACCATAGAAACTAACCCCATCTACGCATCCACGAGCTGTCCAAAAAACGTGGACAATTCGAAATAGATACAGCCATAAATATGCAAAGTTTTGCATATTTCAAACTATATTTCTTCCGAACGGGAGACGCCTAACTAGGTTTCGCGATCTACGACATCAAATGAAAACAAGAGCATTTTTCGCGTGCTCACCTAGTACTCCGAGACAAGGGCGGGCGGCAAGACCAGGACTCCGAGACAGGGGCGGGCGGCAAGACCAGGACTCCGAGACAGGGGCGGGCAGCGCGACCTCCTACTCCTCCTTCAGCGGTGGCGGGCGAGGGCGGCTGCAGCTACGGGAACCTGAAATAAATGAACATAATAGTGTCAAATAAAAATTTCGGCAGCACCTCCCCTGTACGGTGAGGTTTCCAAAACCTGCAACAAAAGCCACGACACGAAGGCCGGGCTACACACGAGTTTTCTTCCAACAGCTCGATGGCCGGACAAATCACATGTGGTGGCCCAAGCCACGAGCCTCACCTAGGAGTTGACGCGACCTACTCCTCTTCCTCCTCGAAAATTCCCTCCCCGGTGATAAGTGCGGCAGAGGCACCTCTCCCTAAAAAATTGTTAGAGACTTATAAGTAAAACGTAATTTCAAATCCATGTAACTCATCCAAACATCCGATCCAAGACATGCATCAAATAGTTTAAACCAAAACATAACTTTTGTTAATTTCCCGCTCGTCCAATCCATACTTTCTCCCTTATTCTAAATATAGTAGATAAAGTTGCAAGTTACTATTTCAAATTGCCTACATTGCTATATCACTACATACATTGCTATCTAAAATTTCTAACTTGCTACCTAAAATTACTAACCAAAATTACTACCTAAAATTCATACCTACATTGCTATATCACTACATACATTGCTATCTAAAATTTCTATCTAACTTGCTACCTAAAATTACTAACCAAAATTACTACCTAAAATTACTAACTAAAATTGCTAACTAAAAGCATTACCTTGGCACTTGGCAGCCGAGCAAGGAGCAGGGGGCGGCGGTTGGGGTGTGGGGGCGGGGAGCAGGGGCGGCGGTAGGGGTGTGGGGGCAGGGGCGGCGGTGGGGGTGTGGGGGGCAGGGGCGGGGTAGGGGCGGCGGTGTGGGTGTGGGGGCAGGGGCGGCGGTGGGCGGTGGGGGCGCGGCGGGCGGGCGGGGCGCGGCACGGCGCAGAGCGGCGGCGCGACTGGAGACGGTGTGGCGGCGCGACGCTCGGGTGGAGACGGTGTGGCGGCGCGCGTGAGTGTGTGTGTGAGTGTGTATCTGTGGGACTGCATGTGGGCCCAACATTAAAGACTCACCGAGAGCCGCGATGTCGAGCTCTCGGCAACGGCTTCGCCAAGAGCTCTAGATCTGGGCTCTCGGCGGAGATGTAAAAGTAGGCCCACGAGGCATCTGCAGCGGGTCCGGCCACCAGCTTTGCCGAGAGCCACGTGGCTGGGCTCTCGGCAAAGGGAGGGCGTCTGACGACGTGGCCGGCAACGCGCTTGCTCGCGAGCCCCGCCACATCCTTTGCCGAGAGTTGTGGATCTAGGCTCTCGATGAAGATTTGAGGTAGGCCCACGCGCGCGCGTTATTCAAACTGCCGCGTCTGGCAGCGGGCCCGGCCTCCAGCTTTGCCGAGAGCCACATCGCGCGGCTCTTGGCAAAGGGGGCGTCTTACGACGCGGCCCCTACAGCGGCTGCGCGTGCGGGCCCTGCTTCAATCTGTGCCGAGAGCCATGTGGACATCCTCTCGGCAAAGCTCCCTCTTTATCGAGAGCCTTGCTCTCGGCACAGGTTATTTACACCAAATTTTATTTAAAAATAGCAAACAAATTCAAACTTTCTTCAAAACTTAACATGACACTATAAAAAAGTTGTTGTAGTCAAACTCAATATTAAATTTCTCTAAGAGACCAAATCTAGTGACATTAGTTCAAAATCTTTGAAACTTCTCGTGAGATGTTCCGGTTTCTAAACAGCGTATGTGTTAAAGTGTTCAAAACATTCTCAAATTTTTACCACAAACTCAACATATGATATCATGAGCGCTTGACAAAATTCATGATTTTCAAACTTTATTTGAATTTTATACAATTTTACAACCTTTCTACCTCACGATCTTCATCACGATCAGAGAACCCAATGACGGAAAGTTAGCTTCATTTCATGTACAGAGTGTTAGAGATGTCTCATGAACATGAATATCATTTTTCCAACAACTTTGCTCAATGATTTCATGCACTTGCAGTTCATATTGGATGTATACGAAAAAATTACGAAGAATGAAGTAAAATTGTTAAATATAGCAAACAGAGTCAAAATGGCGCCAATTTTGAACATGTACTCTGTATGAGTGTATGTTGAGCAAGGAAAAAGTTTGAAGTCGAAAATGTGAAGTTTTCTTCAACATTTTGCCGTGAGTGGCTAGTATGCTCTCGACAAAGAGCTGAGGCTCTAGGCAAAGGTGGTAGGTGCCGTGGGTCTCTTCTTTGCCGAGAGCTAAGGGGCGGCAGCTCTCGGCGAAGCTAACGGCCGGGCCACGGCCGTGACGGCATCGCCCATGCGCCGTCTGCTGGGCGCCTCGGCAAAGGGATGCTGTGCCGTGGAGTTTTTCTCTACCGAGAGCCAGGAGCTCATGCTCTCGGCAAAGTCCCTCTACGCCGTGGGCTTTTTCTCTGCCGAGAGCGGTCCCTAGTGCTCTCGGCAAAGCGAGCCTCTGCCGTGAGCCTTGGTGTTGGCTCTCGACAAAGCCAGAAGCTCTCGGCAGAGGATCGGGTTCCGGTAGTGGAGAACGTGCTTGATCATGTATAACGTACCTTTAGTATCCATTTATGCACACCATACACCCGCATGCATGGAACAAGTTATCACAGCTGTGTGCCTGTCCAGCTTGCTTACCTAATACAATATTATAAGCACCTTACAGAGACGAACATGAGGGTTTATCAGAGAGAGCGTGCTTGATCATGTATAACGACCTTTAGTATACATTTGTGCACACCATACCTTGCACTACGTAAAACTTAAAAAAAGGTGAGGAAATGTAGCTAGTCTTAGCAACCAGTCCTATTCAGTTACTAAGCAGCGACTAATATTATTCTTTTGTATCTTTTTAACCGAATAGTACGCAAGAGGGTTGTGTGTCTTTATATTAAGATTATATTAAGATGTAGAAGGAGGTTAGGCAATCACTGGAACCCATCACACTATAATAGACTATTACAATAATAACTGCTCCCTCCGTTTCAAATCACTTGTCGTTTTGACTTTTCTAAATACATTCTTTTTTGTTATGCACCTAGATATAAATATACATCTAGATGCATAACAAAAGAAATATATCTAGAAAAGTCAAACCGACAAATTTGGAACGGAGGGAGTATTAAGAAATGCACAGACAAGTTAAACCCCTCTAAACTTATATATGTATATATGGAGTCCTGATATATACGTACTATGGATGGGACCATGGTAACCTATTATATACCAAGCAGGTGATATCTCTAGAAGCATTATACAAATCTGTGCACTGGACAAACCTTACTTCCTTTTGGTAACTGTTATTCTTATTTGTTACCCTTGTTTGGTTTTACATACAAAATTACCCGAAAAGCTGCTTAGATTCTCGCTGAGGACTATCCTAATCTGAAACTGCCACCTGGGGCACTGCACATCCCGTGTCCTCTAGCCGCTAGCTGCACCTTTTTGCCATGTGTGTTTGCACGTATCTCCCAATCCTGCTACACCTACACGCATGCATGGCGACCGGGTAAACAAAGCAGAGTCACCTCACCGCCCCGCCGTAACAAACATCTTCTTGGAGAGTAGCGTTGGGATTCATCAGCTCAAGAGCGAATAATCTGCACCGGTTCGATGCAGCCTACTGAGCCCTGTGTCGGCCCCGTAGCTTGGACAGGCAGGGGCAAGGCGATCGAGCGCGCCTCTCCCGTAGGCACTATGGTAAAATCGGGGCAAGGCCGGGTACGGCGTGAATCCTGATCCCTGAATCGATGTCGACAACGACAAGCACTCGCGAGCTGTACCACAAGTTCACGCGGCTGACGAAGTGAGTCCTGAACTCATGGGTCGGTCGTTGGAGAGGCTTGGGGGTCGATGTATAGATGGCCAGATGGGCCGCCCGGCCCTAGCCCGATTTGGCTCGGCCCGATGTGGCCCGGCACTACCAGGCCCGAAGCCTTTTCCGTGTCGGGCCGTGTCGGACCATCGGGCCGCAATGCCAGCCCAGGCCCGGCCCTATGGCCTTTCGGTAGTGTCGGGCCGGCCCGGTGGCCCGGCTGGCCCATCGGGCTTCGTGCCACTGTCGGGCCAGACGCCGACCGGCGCGGCAACCGGCCCCCATGCCGCCGGCCGCCACCCTCTGGACCGCGGCCTCCAAGGGGAAGATGGCCGGACGCCGCCCTGCCCCCACGCCGCCGGGGACGCCGCCCTGCCCCCCACGCCGCCGCGGATGCCGCCCCGCCCCTTTGCCACCGCTCTGCACCCATGACATCTCGATGGGGCGCGCGCGGCCATGGCAGTGGAGGCCGGTGCGGCCACAGAGGAGGAGGGAGGTAGGGGTCGCCGATTGAAGAAGGAAGAGGGAGGGAGGGGTCGCCGGCGGGGGAGGCACTGCCGACGGCGGAGGCGCTGCCGGTGGCGGTGGGGCTGAGACTTGAGGGGGATCGGGAGGACGGGAGGAGACAGGACAGGGTGGCGGCTGTGGTGGGGAAGAGAGGGAGATGAGGAAAAAATTAGGGTTTGGTGTTGTTTTTATATGAATGGGAATAATTTTAACGGGCCGACATCGGGCTGGCCCAAAATCGTGCCGTGCCCGTGCCGGGCCACCGTGCCGAGGGTGCGGCCCAGGCACGGTCCGACCATCGGGTCGGGCCAGCCCGAGGCACTATCCCCTTCGTGCCGGACCGTTCTAGTGCCGTGCTTTTTCGGGTCGTGCTCGTGCCGGCCCGTCGGGCCTGGCCCATCTGGCCATCTATAGGTCGATGATTGACGGCTCTCTCTAGGCCTTACGGCCATTGCTACGACAATGCTACTGCAAGTCTCTGCGCAGCATGCAACCTCCTCGCGTAGCACAGAAATAGTGCTAGCCCACGTTACTCATATGACCTGCTTGTCCCCGTTGCCACCTCCCTGCAATGCAACTGTCAATGCATGTGGCCTTGGTACTTACCACTGTCTCCATTCTCCAACTCTATCCCGTGTGGTGTGATAGATCGGTCCTCTTCAGTCTTCACGGCCATTGCCTGGTGCCTGGTGGTGGGAAAGCAAAGCTCTCGTACTATACGTGGTGGCATCCCATTAGTTCAGGTGCTAATAATTGTCTTAGTCGCCATTAATCTCAGCTGAGATTGTTGCTCCAAACTCTGCCTGCTGATACTCCACGTCTCTCTTCGCTGATTTTTCTTGCATCCCCTCCTCGCCTCGCTTCTGAGTTCTGACCGGTGACCAGGGCTGGACCGTGAGCCAGAAACTCGTGAGCTGGCTCGATTCGTTCATAGCTCGGCTCGACTCGGCTCAGCTCGATCAATTTTTTAACGAGCCGAGCAACTGTTTTTGCTCGTTTTGTTAACAAGCTAGCTCGAGCCAGCTCGCAAGCTGCTCACGAGCCAAACGAGCTAGAAAGTTCTAATTTCAACATAGAAAATTAAGCTATCAAAGTTGAGATGAGTCATTGAAGCTATGCTAAACCTTCCTAAGTGCTCCACGTGTGACTAATTTTATCATTTACAACTTTATAATTATTATTTTTAAAAAGTTTATATATGCTCAGATGTTAACTTCAAATTTACATACAGCTCACAAGCCTAACGAGTTGGCTCGAGCTACTAACAAGCCAAGCCAAACCGAGCCAACCTTTTTACTTGTTTTGTTAACAAGTCAAGCCGAGCTGGCTCGTTACCTTAGCGAGCCAGACCAAGCCGAGCCGAGCTAAGCCGAGCTGGCTCGGCGTCCACCCCTACCGGTGACCACTGACCACTCACCCAACTCGGGCGTACTCCTACAAAAAAAAGGAGGCAGCTTTTGGCCATTTGGTGACTACTCTACTGGGAGCGAGCGCCGGCCACTGTGCCGCAGGCCGCAGCCGACGCCACGGCTACTGGCTCTCCTCCAGTCCTGCTCCTGCCTGCATCCCCCTGTTCCTCGGCTGCTAGGCGAAACCTTATCCTTTCCCCGTATGCCCAGGCCCAGCCCACACTAGGGAGAAAGAAACATACGCATGCCACCAACGCGGCGACCTCATCAGATACGCATCAGTTGGCAGCAGCAAAGCTGCCGACGGGAGGAGCGATAAGTAGTAGACGGCGTGCGGCGTGGTGCTGCTACCCGCAAGTAAACGATACCGACACCGAGAAGCAGCCACGCTGCACGCTCGGAGCGAGAGCGAGGCGAGCGAGAAGGGAGCGAGCGGGCAAGTTAGCTTAGCTAGCTATAGTGCCGCGCGTCGTCGGCCACAGCCACGCCATGTCGGCGCTAGTGGACGCGCTGCTGTGCGCGGCGCCGCCCGGCGACGCGGCGCTCATCTACGACACCTTCAACACCGCCAGCTTCCTCTTCGACGGCGCCGCGGCGGCCGCGCTCTACGACGACGGCGCCGGCATTGCCGCCGTCGTCCCGCCGCCCGCGCAGCAGCTGCAGGCGCCCGGGGAGGTGGCGCCGCCGCAGGGCGATGAGGCGCAGGCGGCGACGTCGTCGGCGCCGACGACCAGGGTCAGGAAGCGGCGGCGGCGGGCGCGGAGCTGCAAGTCCCGGGAGGAGGCCGAGACCCAGCGGATAACGCACATCGCCGTGGAGCGCAACCGCCGCCGCCAGATGAACGAGTACCTCGCCGTGCTCCGCTCCCTCATGCCGGAGCCCTACGTCCAGAGGGTACGCCTCTCTTCCCTTCGCTCCCACTCCCCCTAGCAAAACGGACATCGCGTCGCGCCAACCATGTTCCTTTCTTCTATATGTCCTCTACTTGCTCGATCTTCTCGTGTTCGTCAAAGGAAGAGAGCGACGGCGGAGCGACCGTGGCGGAAGAAGAATGTTCTTTTGCCGAAAGAGACCCGCCGCCATTGCTGTTCAAGCACCCGCGCGCGAGCAGTTCGTGCAAAGGCATTCATTCCCTTTTTCTAGGTCAAACGCCACTATACCACCATTCGCTAGCTAGCTTTCCTCAAGCTACTGTTCGATTTCTTTGTTCGGTCTTGGTCCGGCACCCACAAACCATGCATTAATGTGTCCCCCTCCGCCATTAACTCCTCCCTCGTTGTTGCAGAGGAGTTTATTTCTGACAGAATTAATGCTCTATCATTTCCTGGTTCGAAAACTCTTGCAGGGCGACCAAGCTTCCATTGTCGGAGGCGCAATCGAGTTCGTCAAGGACCTCGAGCAGCAGCTGCAGTGCCTCGAGGCGCAGAAGCGGACGCTGCTGAAGGTTCACCAGCACAAGGCGGCCGTGGTGCCCGACGCGACGCCGATGCATCATCACTCCGGCGGCGGCGGCGGCAGCGGCAGCGGCAGCAACAAGACCACAGCCTGCTGCGTGGATTCCGCGACGACGACGACGAGCAACTGCAGCAGCAGCGTGACGACGGAGGACGCGGCGGACCACGCGCCGCCGCCGCCGTTCGCGCAGTTCTTCACGTACCCGCAGTACGTGTGGTGCCACTCGCCGCGCGGCGGCCCCGCGGCGGAGGACGGCGGGCGGCCGGGGGTGGCCGACATCGAGGTGACGCTGGTGGAGACGCACGCCAGCCTCCGCGTGATGACGCCGCGGCGGCCCGGGCAGCTGCTCGGCCTCGTCACGGGCCTGCAGGCGCTCCGGCTCGGCGTGCTCCACCTCACCGTCACCACGCTGAACGCCCTGGTCCTCTACACCATCAGCGTCAAGGTAAACCACCAGTCCACACCATGCGGCGCGCGCGCATTCGCATGCAGCTGCCTTTTTTCGATCAGTTTCTTCTCGCAGTTTAAAGTTTCACTAAGTCCCTCGTTTCGATGACCCGGCCACAGCCACTGGGACAAAGATTCGCAGTGACCACAGCCCAATGCGATGCGCTCGGAAACTAGAGGGATCCTTGCACAATTAGGCTCACGGATCGAGTGATTCCAGCGCAGGGAAGTTTGCGTGTGTCTCGGCGCATCATTTAGGAATCATGAGCTCACTCTGCACGAACCAAAAACCCAATAGAAAATTCATTAGCAAACGCTCTGCCCCGTTGATTCGGCACGGCATCAATCTTCGGGTCTGAACCAAAGCGTGTCAGATATTCTCCTGCCGTAGGGGATGGGTAGACCAAACATCAGCAGGGAGGTCATCAGTGAATGATCACGTCGCTGCTGCAGTCCGGCACGAGAGGGCCTTTCCTTTCGAACCGAACCAGTGCATTATTGTTGGAGGCGAATCAAACACAAACACATGCTTTTAATTTGATTCCCCCCGCCAAAATCTAAAATCTTGGACGGGAGAATCCGATGGAGCTGACACGAACACTGGGCGCCCTGGGTCTTTTCTTGCTCCCCGCCGGTACGACTGCTTTTGACCGGGGAGTTCAGCGAGGCGCCGGGGCCGCCCCTCTGCCTGTGCCTGCCAATCTGCCATGGCGAGCTCGCATCGGCATCGCCCATTGTTTGCATGCTGCTCCTCTCCTGACTCCTGCCTCGTCGCGTCGGCCTCCCCCTACCTGTCCGTGTGTGTGTGCGCTGCACTGTGCCTGGAGTAGACACTGTGGCGGGCAATCCGAGCTGGGTAGTGACAGTTCATGGATGTGGCTGTTCCCCAGTACGGAGTAGTGAAAAGAAAAGGAAACACTGTGGCGAATCTTTTTCGCTGAAGTGATCAGCGGAGGGGGAGATTGGCATCGAGAAATGGGCGGGAAAAGGCTATCGCTTAGGAGTAGGCGGCTGCAGGGAGACAGCGTAGTACATGTTGCTGCTGTACATGTGTGCCGTCCTCTCCTACTTCCCCTTGCGACGGGGCTCCTCCTTGTGTCTGGCTGGCCGCCGCGGCGCGTACGGCACTGTGCCGCAGTTTACGACCGCGGGCAGCGGTGGTGGTGGCGGCAAGTACCGGCAGCAGATTCCCCCATCCTTGTTCGGTTGCTCCTGATGCATCGGTCGTCCAGGCATTGCACATGCGCGCGCCCATCGTTCAGCTCGTTCATTTTTTTTTTGAAAGTTAGTTCAGCTCGTTCATGCAAGGTGGTCTCTGTAATCGTGGCGTGTGGCTTGGTGTGTGCAGGTGGAGGAAGGCTGCGGCATGGCGACGGTGGACGACATCGCCGGCGCCGTGCACCACGTGCTCTGCATCATCGACGCCGAGGCCACCGAGCAGCAGCAGCAGCAGCTGTTGCTCGCCGCCGCGGGCCAGCGATAAGGCCCTCCCCGCCGCAGGCCGCGCGAGCCGTTCGAGTTCGACGACGTCCCCGGCGGTCGAGGTCGTCGGTCGAGGAGAGAAGACAGACCATCTGCTGCAGGATGCCGCCGTGGCCCCCAACCACGTACGCACGCGGCCGGGGTCCTTTTGGGCCGAGGCGCGGGGCTTGTGTGAGCGAGCGCTGCCAAGCGCGTTGTCTCGTGTGTCTGCCGTGCGTCGTCCTTCCCCCGTTTTGCAGGGTTGTTCGGTGTGGGGCGTCTCGTTGTAACTGTGTAGTTTGTTCTTTTTTTTCCTCTCACTGTTTTGTATTCTTTTTTTTTCCTATATGTCCAAGCGTGTTGTTGGCATGTCTTCGCAATGTTTCGTCTCGCATTCCATGTGTGATGTTTAGCTTCTCCTGCCAACATAGATTGTTCGTTCAGCCGCCTGTTCCTCCTCTCTTGGCACATTCATCAGTTCGAACTTTGAAGTCCCAAGGACGAATCATGAGCTGCCACATATATTGTGGCTTTCTGGTGGCTTCAACAGGCCTCGAAGTGGGCTCATTTGTTACTATGTATGTGGTCCATGATGACACAGTTATATAGCCTTCTGGCCTAGAAGAAGTCGCCGGGATATATATCGGCCCGCGCCGCCCCCGTGCAACAAAACCAGGCCAGTGGGCTATAACTTTTTCTTTAGCACAACCAGTGGGCTCTGTGTGCTTGCTGGACCTGGACCTATCTATATCATCACGCAGAGAAGTCGTCGCCGGGATATCGTCGGCCCGCAAAATTTCTGCTCGCAGCTAACAACAATAAGATTAATCAGAGGCCACTGCGACATCACAAAACTGATAGGTCCTCAATAGTCAACCGAAAGTCATTTGTTATCTTTTTTGTTTGAAACAAAGTCATCACAGTCACTTGAAATGCAAGTAAAACGGAATCCTTTATTTTCTAGCAATTCTACCATAAAGACCGAGTTCTTGAAGATACAAGTGTTAAAAAGGACATTTGTAACCGAAGGAAGAAAACAGCTCCTCTCTCTATCAGCCATGAACGCCTCGTCCGTACGTCAAATCCAAATCGAACCCAAACTACGGAAGGATTCCAGGAGATGATTAAGGAAAGATGGCAGCCCTTCAAGATGAAATGTCCAAACAATGCATACTCCTTGGATGTCTGCCAAGGGGGGGGGGGGGGAGGTTGGGGTGCTAACATGAGGGGGAGTATAAAAAGGAAAGAAAACAACTGCTGGAGAGAATCAAAGAGTTAGACAGGGAGGGGGAAAGTACAACTCCGGGGGAGAATTTGATGAGTGAAAGACGTATCTTGGAAGGGGAGTTGGAAAAATTAATGGAGGAGGAAGAGATATACTGGCAGCAACGAGGGGGGAGAAATGGACTTTAGAAGGAGACAACAACACAAAATTCTTCCACCTGATTGCTAATGGGAGGCGGAGGAAGAAAACTATTTTATCACTTGAAGAGGATGGGGTGGTGCTGACAGATCAAAAACAGACTCGGGTGGCGGTTGACAGTTTTTATAAGCATCTCTTTGGGTCTCGGCCTAAGAGAACGGTGAACATGGATGTAGGGAGCCTCGGAGTTGGGGGGGGGGCTACTCTAGCAGGCAATGAAAGCATATTAAAACCCTTCACTGAAGAGGAAGTAAAACAAGTGGTATTTGAGATGAAGGAGGACTCAGCCCTGGGCCGGATGGCTTTAGTGTAAGCTTTTATAAAAACTGCTGGGAGACGATCAGGGGGGAGCTGATGGCTATGGCGAATGATTTTTACCTAGGGAATTTGGACATTGCCAGATTGAATTATGGGGTGATTACCTTGGTGCCAAAGATAGCAGATGCAAACAATGTGAAACAGTTCAGGCCTATATGCCTATTGAATGTGAGTTTTAAACTGGTTACGAAGCTGGTCAACGACAGATTAGCGGGGGTGGCTAAGAAACTAATAAGTCCAAGTCAAACAACGTTTATTAAGGAGAGATATATAGTAGACGGCGCTGTGATGCTGCATGAGATTGTGCACGAACTGAACCGGAAAAAGATGCAGGGTGTGATTCTAAAAATTGATTTTGAGAAAGCATATGACAATATATGCTGGGATTTCGTTGAGGAAGTGATGGAAAGAAAAGGCTTCAGTGAGAAACTGAGAAGATGGATTATGAGTACCATCAAGGGGGGTAGGGTGTGTGTCAACATAAATGGGGAGAATGGCCCATACTTCAACACTTACAGGGGGTTGAGACAAGGAGATCCGCTGTCCCCGATGATGTTCAACTTAGCGGCGGACCCTCTAGACCATATGCTGACAAAAGCCAAAGAAAAAGGCCACATTAAGGGGATTGTGCCAAACCTCATCCCGGGGGGTGTGACCCACTTGCAGTACGCGAACGACACAGTGGTGATGGTGGGGTGTGATCAGCAGGAACTTAAAATTCCTACACTATTGCTTTGAGTGGATGTTAGGGTTACGAATAAACTACCACAAAAGCGAAGTGATAGTCTTTGGGGTGGATGAAGACTACAAGACCAGAATTGCTAATACTCTGAATTGTAAAAAAGGAGGGCTGCCTATGAAGTATCTGGGTTTTCCCATTAGTGACCGAAAGCTTAAGAAGGAGGCTTTTCGGGGGGTGGTTGACAAGATGAGAAATAAGCTACAACCATGCAAAGGGAGAAACCTTTCCTCTGGGGGACGTCTCATGTTGACGAATACGTCTCTGAGCAGCATGCCCACATACTTCATGGGCATGTTTTTGCTACATGAGGGGGTGCACTCGCAAATGGACGCGGTGAGGGCCAAATTTTTCTGGCGAGGGGACATAGACAAATTCAAGTATCATATGATAAAATGGGAACATGTATGCCTCCCCAAAGAATTTGGCGTGGCAGGGGTTGTCAACACCAGATTGCTTAATGAGGCACTCATACTGAAATGGGTATGGAGACTGCTTAACCTTGAAGAAGAAGACATATGCTGCCAGCTGTTAAAAGCCAAATATTTCCCAAGCAAACCCTTTATACGCAGCGGGGGTAGGGGGCTCACAGTTTTGGGTGGGAGTGCAAGCTGTGAAAGATAAGATTAAATGGGGGGCGACATGTGAAGTGAAGAGCGGAAGAAACATTAGGTTCTGGGAGGATGTCTGGGTAGATCAAGTGCCCCTGAAATTGGTCTTCCCTGAACTATATAACTGCAGTAGAAACAAGAGTTGTCTGGTGAGCGAATGTAATTCTGAGGGGGAGTGGACTGTGGACTTTAAAAGAGCTTTTGGTCAGGAGGAAGTGAGACAATGGGTGGGGGGGTTTGGACAAGCTGGGCAATATCGAGTTAAATGGGGAGCGGGACAGATTCCATTGGATTCATGAAAAGTCGGGGGGGGGGTACACTACAAGGTCCATGTACAGGATCCTATCTCACAGGGGTGTGACAAACTCCTGCTTGGGGGGATCTGGAAATCAAAACTGACACTAAAAATCAAAATTTTTATGTGGCAAGCATACCATGACAGATTGCAAACTGGGGTGGTGCTGAAAAAATGGAAATGGAAAGGTAATATGCATTGTGTTGTTTGTGGAGCGCCCGAGACTAGAGATCACATACTCTTCTCCTGTATCCCTTTCAAGTTCGTATGGACTTCATTTAAAGAGGCTTTGGGTTGGGACAGGACCCCGAGCAGCCTGGAGAATTTTCTAGACCACTGGCTCCCTCTTGGGTGTGCTGATCATAGTCTTAAGGTCTTCCTGTTGGGGACTGTCTAGTGGGTGCTATGGAATGCTAGAAACAAATTAGCCATAGAAGGGGTGGCACCGAAATCACCATCTGACCTGCTGTACAAATCCCTTTATTTGCTGCAGAGATGGCACGTGCTGTTGGGGGGCTCTAAGGGCAGTCCCAATGGAAGAAACTAACACGAATTCCATAGCACAAGAAATCATCTATAGAAACTATTCTTCACAGTGGTAGTGTTTTCGAGTAATAATTATTTTCTCTTTCTCTCTCTCAAATCCACCAATGGGGAGTGTTGCATTAACCTCATAGAAACTAGTGGTTTTTCCCTAATGGCAAATTCATGATTTCTTGTGCATTAGGTCAAGAGTAGACATGATTTCTCCATGAGGAAACCATTTCTATGATTTGTGCTCTCTTTCCTCATTAATTAGGCTGCCACCTCATCATTTTGCTTAGTTGACAAGCTATTTAATAGAGATAGAAACTACCATTAATACTCCATTGGGAGTGCCCTAAGAGACACAAGCTGGATGGCGTGGCGGCGCAAGTGAAGGACTGGGTGAGGGGCTTTCATGAAAAACTTAAGGCCAAGCCGATGTCAGAAGATCTCTTCTAGTTGGTAGGAAGAAAAAGCGCTTGTGCCTAGGCAGTGGTTTATGGCCGTGTTTTGCTTCTGTAGTAGTGGTTCTACTAGTGCTGTAGTTTTGTAGTTCTCGTGTGTCATGGTTTGAGCTGGTGTCCCCAGCGTGTCCGTTGTGCGATGCTGTCCTAAACTTTATAAGCTTTCAATAAAAAGCAGGGAAATCATTTTTCAAAAAAAAAATTGAACCCAAACTTCGGCTCATCTCACAAAAAAAAAACGCCGATAATATGGACCACGGATCGAGCACGAACGCACGACCTCTCCTCCCCGAGACGCCATGTGCAGGTGCAGCCCTGACCCCTGGCCTATTTCCCCGCCGGCCGGCCAATCATCTATATGCTTCGGAGTCACTCATGTCGCGCGTGTTCCAATCCCCAGACACCGTGCGACCAGTAAACCGTGACGCCAATGACCACGTCCTTGGCTTTTCTAATCACTTCTCACATTTTTTAACGCGCGAGTACACGACAATGCCTATTTTATTAACGCCTATTTCAGTGACAAAGAGGAGATTTACAAACGGACTGGCCGGACAGGTAATAATCACACTCGCACTTCACTGATCTGAATCAGCGTTCATCTAGAGCACTCAAAACCATTCTCGGCCAATGCCGGGTAGCCCTCCTTTTTGTCATCCTACAAGGCTCCAAAACTCGCAATAATAAAGCGCATCATGATGCAAGGAAAAGCCGCACTAAGCAGGCCATGATTTGTTCCGCAAATGGCCGAGCTCGCGCGTACCTACCGCTTTTTTTTTCCATGGCGAGGAGCCGAGGATCCACTTCCACATGCACCGCACCGACGTCTCGGACAAAAAGCAGCGGCCAGAACGTTGCGTGAGTTCCACATCAGTACACCTCCTCCAGCTCTAACCCAACTTCGCCAGCATATGATACATGTCAACCAGCCAAGGGCACTAGAACAAATATCCGTTAATTTTCCAGCTGAAGATGACTTGGAACTTCATTTTTCTTTTGTGGATTGAGTGCAAGTTTCGTACTGATATATATGCAACCTAACCCCAACTACAAGTTGACATCGAAAAATGCATGTTAATGGCCTAACCACAGGACGGCCACCCAAATTGTTGTGCTAATAAGTAACAGAAGAAGCTTGAATGAAAGGGTGTCAGTGCAGCATTATGAGCAGAGCAGCGAGGCACTGGTCACCTAACGAGACCAAACACCTCCAGAGCGGCAGACCGTAACCAAATCATACAATAAAACAATTCAGTACAGCAGAGTGAGTCACGCTGAATTTGTCACACGTCCCCTTTTCAATTTCAACACACACATCAGCAAATGATTGTTCTAAATTGACAACTACTAGAAAGGTAATCGCCAGTGCTGAAACTGACTAACTTCTCACCTGGAGAAAACCCTTTGGCCTAAGACTTAAAACTCACTAAGCATCCAATGCTATGAGAGGAGTAGCATCATGGAAGAAATGGGGGAGGAGAAAGGAAGTTTTTCAAGCCCTATACAATTATCCAGTAGAGACACCAAGCAGGTGCAGGAGGGATCTCACCAGTCACCATTCACCAAGCATTGCAGCAGACGAAGGCTTTCTGCAGTCTGTGCCACCACAATTCACAAGAACTGATCGAAACAGGATGAAATCCGCAGACTCTTGGTGTTGGCACCTTGATCTTCACCAGAAGCACACACGCACACAGAAAGAAGTATTGATGTCATGTATCCTAGTCAGAAGAAGAACCACCGAGAATCCATGGCCTCACATTGGAAGAACTGAATCCTTTCCCCTGCCGCTCCTGCTGCTGAAGCATGACCTCCCCACCGACGGCAATCTCTTCGCTGCATCCGGCAATGCGCGGGGGCCGCTGCGGCCGCCGTCCTTGTTGCTGTGCTCCCCGTGGCACCGTCTTGACGATCCCGAGGAGTCTGCCAGGAGGCCGCTCTCCCGGGCCATTATCAGCTCGTCCTCCAGGCTGGCCTGCAGCACGTCTGCGATGGACATGCGGCCTTCGCGGTGGGTGTCCGACAGCGACGATGACGCCCTCACTGCCGGCGCGCCGTCCTCCTTGATCTCGATGATGCCGCTGGCCTCCTCCGACCTCACCGGACAATCCTTCGGCGCCTCCCGGTTGCCGCCACCGTTGCCGCTGGCCGCATTCTGATACTGGGGCTCCTCGCGTGCCTGCTCCGAGTAGTCGTCTATAGTCAGGACCAGCTCGTGGTTGTCTCTTCGGTGGTCCTCCCGCGTGCCCCGGCGCTCCGGCGGCTCCGGCGACGGCGATACCACCCCGACGGTGACGAACGTGATGTTGCAGCGGCAGAGCGGGCAGTTGGAGTGCGACTTGAGCCATGTGTCGATGCACGGCAGGTGGAAGGCGTGGCTGCACTTGGGGAGCAGCCGGAGGCTCTCGCCGTCGCGGAACTCGCCGAGGCAGACGGAGCAGTCGGTGCTGTCCACGAACCCGTCGCCGCGCTTGTACTTGCACACCGTGATCTTGTTGATCAGCGTCTCGTCCAGCCCGTCCGGCGGCACGGCGCTCCACGGATCCTGGCTCCGCGAGCCTCCGCCACCACCACCGCCACCGCCGCCGCCGCTGCCGTGGCCACGGCCCCTGCCGGAGCCGAACAGCCTGTTCCACAGGGAGGTGAAGGTGCCGCAGTACTTGGAGATGATGGTGTAGTAGCTGACGAGGAGGAAGGCGCAAGCGAGCACGCCGATGATGGCGATGACGAGGGGCGAGAAGGTGGGGCCGGAGGAGTCGTCGCTGCCGCCGCCGAGGTCGAAGGCCGGCGGCGGGGGTGGGAAGATGAAGTAGCACCACTGCGGGCAGTACATGCTGCAGAGGCCCTGGGAGCAGTCCCTGGTTGGCTCATAGGGCACCAACGTCGGCTGCGGCCCAACGATTCCCGCCGGAGGAGAAGAAGACGCCACTGCCGCCATGGATGAAAGTAGTAGCAACAACCAACACCGCTGGGCTGAGGAAAGGATAGAGAAGCTGAGCCCCAACGCTGGGTGAATCTGAGCTAATCCTATCTCAGGCAATCCTCCTGAAGCTGCCAAGCTCTAGCAGAAGGCTAGAGCAGAGGATCTCCATGAGTTTCTGGTCCAAAATCCCAATAATTGTGGCCAGATGATGGGATCAACTAGCAAGAGAGGTACTAGTAGGTGCCTGTGCTTGTACTCCTACCTGGGCACTCCAAGTGTTGGGAAATGTGAGAGGAGAAGGGAGGGACAGATCACAAGATGCTGCCAGTGTGAGGCATGCCTTGAGGCTCCGAGGAACTGCAGCTACAGAGTACAGATCAGTGGGAGGAGTGAGAGCTAAAGCAAACCAGAATGTTCTTGCTTGGAAAGCAAAGTGTTTTGCGAGTGGGAGAGAGGCTGACAGGGGGAGGGGAGGAGGAGATGGATGGTGGTGGTTGGAGGCTGGGGCCTACGCTGCCGCTCTGCTTTCATTTTCTTTTCCTTGATCTGCTGCTGTCGTTCACGGCCTCCCCTTTACCTAGTTTGTCTCCTTTGGCAGACAAGAGAAATTGAGAGCGTTTGGATGATAAGGTGATAGAAGTAAAAGTGAGTGATTTGGATGCTTACTTTCCCTGTAATGAAATGGTGCCTGATGCGTGATGCCTAACTCACATTGAGCAAACAGGGTCATTCAATATTTTGTCACTTGGCACAGGTGACTGAAACCAACCATGGTACCCTTCAAGTTGGCACTTGGCAGGTAACCAAAATGGTTTGGTGCCCGATGACTAAGGTTGTACTACCAGACCAAACATCTTTATCAATTGCACAAAAAGTATTTTTGGTTCTTAGTATTGAGACTGAGCTTTTGGCAGTCAAAGTCACTAGAAAAATGAAGAGTTTTTTCATGACGTGATTCAGGCACCACAGCATTCGAGAAAACAAAGACTGACTATTGGCATGAAAAATATTTTACTGTCTACACAGGACAAACTTACATGGAAACCAAAGCTCAAAAACACCTAATAACGTCCAGTTCTATCAAAGCATCCTCAGGTATAGCGATTGAGGATCTTGAAATCGTTCTCACATCAATCTGATTCCCTTGTTGCTTTAAGTGAACTAAGACAACAGCGGCCAGTCCGCCAGACGGACTCTCTTCAAATTTACTTCTCCGGATTTCAAGCACCTTATGTCATGATAAGTCGCTAATCGCTCTGTATTGGTGCAACCACATGATTGCCTGCTCACCTAACCCAACTTCATTTGAGGTCATAGTTTAACCTTGTCTATTCAAGTCTGGACGCAAGCATACACTCTGACTGTACGCAAATTCCTTCATAGCCTCATGTTGCATCTAATGGTCACGCTTGAATGAAACAACAGATGGTAGGAACCAAATTATCTTCAGCAGTCAGGACAAAAAATTGATGAGTATATAGGAGTAGGCAACAAGCCCACAAGGAAAGGTAATTTAATGTGAAGGACCAGATCGTCAAGGCCGAACTGATTTAATAGGCAGTGTATTTATTTTTCTTTTGGATGGCATGAGCACGAATCATCTTCACTCAGTGGGGTCAGCAGTGTGTCCAGCTACAGGAAATGAAGATGATAACACAAAAAAACTGGGGACATGCGGACCAAGGAAGATGTGTGGTTCCATTCATTTGAAAGATTAAGACCACCTAATTATGGGTGCTTTTGATTTTCGAAGGGTGAACGGCAGAAGACTATCAAACGATGCTCAACATTTTCACGTACTCTGAAAAACACAAATAAGCATCAGTACTGCTGTACTGGTAGCATTTAAGATTCTGGTGAACAATGCCATACAAGGCGCAAACAGAGTGGAAAACAGAACTCTATCAGCATGCTAAAGAACTAAAACAGAATGCTGAAGTCGATAACAAACACATGGGCTAATTGCTGGAAAAAACTAACCCAAAAAATGCAGTTGTACTACGGTAATATCTAATCAATCCAGCTGGGTGATAGCGCATGCATCATGTGTCGGCGTGCGGACATCTTTTCTAATCCATCGTCTATTTCTCTTATTCCATCCATACCATTTTGCCCTTTTGTTCTGTTTCTTCACATATACTGACAGATTACATTTCTCAAAACGCATAAAGGTGCGCCTAAGTCAAGTGCTGAAAATTCCATTTATTCAGTGTTCAGATTAAAATAGGATCATTATAGCTGTAATTTCGTGGTCCAACACTGACAGAATGAAGTAAGGAGTTCCTATATACAGATGCCATTGTTCTCTTTATTTTATTTTTCCAAATGTCATATCATGAGGATTTATTTTGCCTTGTCATATCATGTGGAGACGTGTAATCAAATAAGTTAATAGAAGATTGGTTGGAGAAGATATCAGGGACATCAAGAACATGAGGAAAAGGATGATAATCCTGTCTTCTTTCTCCAAAAGTATGAGTCCCATTAATAAGGATCGAATCATTCACGATTTTGTGCTTTCATGGTTAAGAACAAAGCAAACTATCCTTGACATCAACAAAGTAAACTAACCTCATCAGTGCATCTTTGTTCTGTAGATTTCAGGTTTGCATCAGATAAGTCTAACCCACTTGCTCTTTAAAGTCTGCCAAGGTGGCTGCTCTAGTCCTGGATTCCTCATTAGAGCTGCAATAAAGAAAATATTATGGTTGTGAATACATGCACGCGACAAATGGCCGATCTGTTCATCACACTATTTTACAGAAATTCACTTTTTCCCTTCTTTTTTTTTTGACAGATCACAACATTGCAATTGCCATAAATTAAATGTATTTTACATGAATCCATTTGATCCCAATATGAGAAACAGACACTTCAGATACATCAGCACAAAAGCGGTCTACTTAAGTAGTAACTACTCAGAAATTTTGTTAAAAAGGGTAATCTAAAATAGTCTCAGCCCAAATCACAAATGCATATTGTTCGAAAAAAAATTTACAAATGCATGATTTTAATCTTAATGTAATAGAATATTAAGGTTGACCTTTAGAATTTTATGAATTCTAAAAAGATCAAACACATAAGCAGTGATAAATATGTTATATGTCCCATATGAAATCAACATGATACACTCCAAGATATCCTATAAAACACAGGAATCTAGTCAGATTTAAATACAATGTCAAGAATGACCGACATATTCGTGCAGACATAAACGTGGAACAATCTTGATAGTTTGTATAGGGTAGGGGATAAATGGATAGCATCATAGTACCGTAAGGATGAAAAGTACTAAAGTAGTGATCAGATCCATGGGGAGTAAGGAATAGTTAAATCATCGCTTAGCTGGAAAAGCATGGACGAGGGTTACCAAGTTCAATCTTTCCATGGCTTTGTTGCAATGAGGTGGAAAAGGGCAGATCCCACTTGCTGCACCCCACTTTGCATAATAAAATAAAGTTGGGCACTAGCAAAGAGAGAATGTGGAGCTATGTGGTAGCAGCACATGCCAAAACGATTCAGCAACAGCATCCATTCTACTGTTCTAATCGTTTCGAGCAAAACAGGATGATGCAGATGAGTAGATGAGGCTAGACGCTAGTGGTAACTGGTCAGTCAGTCAGTGACAACTGGCTAGGCGGTGTGGTTCTCAGAATAGCATGTATAATTCCATCAGAAAGCAACATGGCACTATGGCAGTATGTTAGAAGCAAAGGTACAATAATTACAGCAAGTTGGTGGTAACTGGTGCAAAATGACCGCAATTGGATTTTATCTAAAGATAAAGCTGCAAAACACACACTTGAACTTGGCTTTCCTACATTTGGGGAGGTGGCAGCCTTTCTCGGGCTTACTGATCAAGCCACCAAGTTCTGAAATTCAATCTGGCAGCATCGTTTGCATCTTGCAAGAAATAAAATTCTCAACACGCAGCAAACAAATTTCTTCTATATTTGATATTACCACGAGAAAATCACAGTTCCCACAATCATACAAGAGCGTAAATTGTCGACGAGAAGATAACAGAAGAATCTGCCCTCCAGCTATCCAACATTATCATGCCACGTCAAAAAATAGTTTCAGCAAAGCAGAGGAAGTTGTCACCTCGGCTACCATAAGCTTAAAGTAGCAGGGAATAAAAGCTAGATAGAATCAATTCTTCAGCTGTATCGAGCATAATCAAGCCACATGAAAGGTATGCTTCCAGTAAAGCCAAGCATACGCGGCAACCATTTGTCTAGCTTTCCACCATCCTTCCTAGTTTTTGGATTCAAGTTTGCTAAGTGATGGTGTGGAAGCTATTCCTTTGGTACTACTTTAGGTGTGTACTCAGATGGCGGACTAAAGCGCAGATATTAATTTTTTGTCAGTTGTGAACTTCCAGCTTGCAGTCTAAATCATTGTTCCATGTGTTAGTCAGACTGTAATTGCAAAATGCTCAGTTCTGACGATCAGGCTAACTGCCATGACCGAAGGCTTTGTCCAATGACCATAAAGGACAGCCAAAGTCAATGGACGTTGTAAGCTGTTACTATACATTCAGGTTAAGGCAGTAGTAAATCTCAGATTCTTGGCGTTTCCTAATCAATCTGACACGCTCTCATCCCGCGGCGAGCAATTAAACAATGCGGCATAGCCATCCAATTTCTGGAAGCCGCTGCACGTTCAGCCTGCGCCCTCGAATACATCACCGCACAATACAAAATGCAGACTGAATTATCTAGACGGGATAGGGTTTGGCCTCTCACCTCGATTGGCGCTTGATGCAAATGTCGGACAAGAGGCGATGGCCAGATGGGATCGGACACTACCGGTTTGTCCCGTGCCGCTAATCCTCGGCTGCGCACCCCTCTTCCCCACCCACTCGCGGCAACTTTCGTCGGACTGAATTCAGCGAACCGACAGGAGGCACGCGACATTGCGAGGGGGGCACCGCGAGCAACGATATATCCACACCCGCAAGGCCGCTCCGAATCAACAAATCGATCGGGCGGAAGGGAGCCCGAGGGGGTCGGTCGCCGCCTCGCCGGAGCCGGACGGGAAGACACGAGGGAGAAAACGCGCCGCTGCGGAGGGGCTATTTGGAAAACGCATGATCCCGTTTAGGGGGTTTTATGAAAATATTCGGATCACGATTATTAGTCGCGATTCAATTTAGGGGTAAATGAAAATAATTGAATCACGATTAATCCTAATTTAGGGGGCTAAGTGGAATTAATCGGATCACGACTATTAATCGCGATCTAATTTAGGGTGTAAATGAAAATAACTAGGGGGTTCAATGTAAATACAAAGGGATTTTTCTGGGAAATTATCAGGTCGCGATCCGATTAAGGGAAAAGAAACTGTATCGCCGGCTCGCCGCCGCCACGGCTGGCGGGCTAGGCTCCGACCGAATTCTCCGAAGGCTCGAATCCATCCCCCGGACCGACCAGACTGGGAATTGAAGGGAGTAGATGAGCACGAAGGAGGGATCAGCTCGGCGGCGGCGGCCAATCGGCCATGGAGCTCGACGCCCGCGAACACCGAATCGGGCGCCGCTGCGTTCCAACATGACAAGCGACGCCATTGCCGAGGCCCCAAACCTTGAGGATGCTTGACATTGCCGGCGCGCGCCGTGGAGAAGATGCGCGCGATGAAGACGCGGGATGGTCTCAGCCTCTCTCAGGGCAGGGGGTCGCTAAGCTTTGCTTTTCTTGTTGTGCCGTCACGGCGTCACACATCTCAAATATCCAAGGAGAAACCAGAAGTACAACTCAACCTCAACTAGCAATCAATTAGTACGCCAATTTTGCCTGCTGAAGATGTTGCAAGCCAGCAACGAGTACCAGCACCTGAAGCCCTGAATACTGAGATGAAGTCTGAACTTGCGTCGGGCCGTACATCATGCACTTCAAAATCCTGGGAACGCTTCAGCATCTTTTTTTTTTGTGTGTTTAGAAGCCAAAATTTTGGCCAAAAACATCCCACCATATATCACATCCCATCACATCACTTCTCACTGTTCATCTGACGCTACATGGTATTTCGTACCAATTTTGCACCAATTTTGCAAAATTAGTGTAAAACTTTGGCATCTAAACACACCCTTTGGTTGCTTCCTGAAGCAACTTCAGTGGCTTGAAGATACCCCTTCACTGCAGATGTGCTTGAGAATCTTGTCCTTCGTTTTTCAGAGCTTCTCCAATTGGCAGACGATCTGTTGGCATCTCCTCTGCAGCAAATCCCAACATCCAGAATGGAAGTCTTGCTGGCAATTCTCATACCTCTACTGCTGCTGGAGTTCAAGCTGCGGTTGCTTCGCCACCTTTTGATTTTGTTAAGTAGCCTTTGGTCCACAATAGTACTAACTCTGTCTGGCAGTGTAATTCGAACATACTTGCGGAGCCCTATGGCTTCTCCAAACTCACTGCCCGTTGGCCTTTTTACTGTGAACATCTCAAGCAACAACATTCCATAGTTGTACACATCCCAATGGGTGGTGACTTCGCTGCAAAATCCGTACTCTGAAACCAACAAAAATGAGTTTATTTTAAATCAGGACCTCTAGTTTAGATAAGCTGAAAGCCTGATGCAATGATTATTAATAATATTTTCTTTCAAAGCATCATGTTTACAGAGTTCAGATTTTTCCCTCATTCTTGAAAATTGAGACCCTGTTTAATTCCCAAAAATTTTCCCAACTACCCGTCACATCAATCTTCGAACACTGATTAGGAGTATTAAATGTGAATTAATGACAAAACTCATTCCATAACCCCTACATAATTTTTCGATACGAATCTAACGAGCCTAATTATGCCATGATTAGACAACTGCGTGCTACAGTAAACAATCTCTAATGATGGATTAATTAGGCTTAATGGATTCGTCTCGCGATTTCCCGTCCATTCGTGTAATTAGTTTTGTAATTAGTCTACATTTTTTACCTCTAATAGACATTCGAAGGGGCTGCCAAAATTTTTTGCCAAAATTTTTGGCAACTAAACAGGCTCCGAGTTTCCTTCAACAATGCATATTAGAGTGAGTGACACACCAATGAGCGATGAGTCTTAAATTCTGATTGAAGACAGTGTTATGAAGTATATTACAAATAGAAAAGGATAAAGTTAGAAAATAGAAGCAGACCTGGACCTGCATAGCCAATTGATCCTCTCATTGATGCCCACTAACTTGATTTCTCTGTCTTATGCAGAAACCTCGCAAGCCCAAAATCGCCAACATGAGCAACCATATCATTGTCCAGGAGAACATTGCTTGGCTTAATATCACAGTGAATAATTGGTGTTGGCTTATATTCATGTAGACAATCCAGTGAGCCTGCCACATCGATTGCGATACTTAGCCTTGCAATGAGATCATAGCCTTTTTTTTTTTGCAATGAGATCATAGCCTTTTGTTCGCCAGCTTCCATGTTGTGTTGGTGCAGCCGTATATTGCTCATCGATGACTGACCTTTGCATGTTTGCTTTCATTTTCCGGCTATTTGGGCCTGTTTAGTTCCGTGAAATTTCACTATCTACCCGTCACATCAAACTTCGGATACTAATTAGGAGTATTAAATGTAGATTAACGACAAAACTCATTTCACAACCCCTACCTTAATTTTCGAGACGAATCTAATGAGCTTAATTATGTTATGATTAGACAACGACATGCTACAGTAAACAATCTCTAATGACAGATTAATTAGACTTAATGGATTCATCTCGGAATTTCCCGTCCATTCATGTAATTAGTTTTATAATTAGTCGATGTTTACTACCTCTAATAAAGCTGAAAAGACACCCCTAAAATTTTGGCCCCAAAATTTTAGGGAACTAAACACACCCTAGGTAAAACAGAGACAGATCGAACACCAATATGACAAAAGAAAATGCACTGCAAAAGAAGACTACCACGGCAAGTTTCTGATGTGGTTTCTTGGAGGTGTGGTTGGAGCAAGGTGGCAATGTTAGTTTAGGGATACCACCACACAGGACATCATTCCCAATGATTAAGATCGTGGTCAAAATGAGAAATACCAAATTTTTGTCACTTCACCTTGGAATTTGTTGAATGGGAGATTCAGGGAAGAAAGGCCTCTCAAGCTCTCAAGGAGTTCATGGATAGTCCTAGGCAAATTATTGTATGAAAGATCAAGCACTAAGAGGCCCCTTAGATTGCCTAATCAAAGTTGAATTGACCCTTCAAGTCAGTGACAACTTGGGTTAGAGGGTGTGGCTTTCAGAATATCAATAGCATGTATAATTCCAGCAAAAAGCAACATGTCACTATGGCATGGCAGTATGTTGGAAGCAAAGGTATGGTAGTAATTGCAGCAAGTTGCTTGTAACTAGTGCAAAATACCACTACAATTGCATTTGATCTGAAGGTAAAGCTGCAAAACACACATTTGTGCATAGCTCTCCTACATAATATGGGGAGCAGGGAACCTTTCTTGGCTTACTGATGTGATGAAGCCACCAAAATTCTGAAATTCAATCTGGCAGCAATGCAGCTTGCAGCATTGTTTGCAAAAGGAAGAAGTCCATTTTCGGCCATCGAACTATATCCGAAGTTTGGTTTTGGCCATCAAACCCGAAAACATGAAATCTTCGACCATCGAGATCTTAAAACCGTTCACAATTGGCCATCGAGCGGTTTTAGAGGGTGGTTTTGCTGACGTGGCTGCCACGTGGCGGTGGAACCCACATGTCAGACCCATCTCTCTCCTCTTTCTTTCTTCTCTCCTCTCCCTCTCTTCTCTCCCCCGTCGGCCGCCGCCCTCCCCCACGCCTCCCCTGCGCTGGAGAGCTCCTGCCGCGATAGCGCCGGAGGGCACCTGCATCGGCAGTGCTACTCCCGCTCCTTCTCACCTTGTCCCGCCACCCAAATCCCATTGTCGCCGCGCTGCCGTATTCCGGCGCCTCGACATCGACCGGCCGCTGCCCATCCCCTCCGCCTCGTGGGGACCACCTTGACGTCGGTCCGCCATGCGCCACCTGCGCCGCCGGTGACACCCAATGCCATTGCCGCCGTGCTGCTCCGAGGGCCTACGTGTGTGCTTGTGCCGTCACTGAGCCGAGCTGTGCGTCGGCCAAATTCGTCGCCCACACGCTATCTCCGCATGATTCCTTAAGTGCATGCCTCCCTCACCTCTCTAGCTCCGCCTCAGACCCGTCCACGACGAGCTCTGGCGACCGGACCGCCGGGGATTTGAAATCCCGAGGTCACTCGAGCTGTCAGCCCGCCATGGCCGCCGGCCCATGAAGCACCAGCTTCCCGCCATGGCCGCCGGCGAGGATCGAGGGGAGGCGTGGGAGGAGGGCGACGGTCGGCGCATGGGAGGCGTGGGGGGAGGGCAGCGGCCGGCGGGGGAGAGAAGAGAGGGAGAGGAGAGAAGAAAGAGAGAGAAGAGACGTAAGAGATGGGGCTGACATATGGGCCCCACCGCCACGTGGCAGCCACATCAGCAAAACCACCCTCTAAAACCGCCTAATGGCCAATTGTGAATGATTTTAAGAGTTCGATGGCCGAAGATTCCTGATTTTTGGGTTTGATGGCCAAAACCAAACTTCGACTATAGTTCGATGGTCAAAAATGAACTTCTTCCTTTGCAAAATGCATACAGGTGTACTAAGTCAGACTAGTATTGTAAAATACCGATGATCAGGCTTTCATGACAGAAGGCACCATCCAGACATCCAATGATTTTAAAGGACAGTCAAACACCATTACCAATGGATGCTGGGCGGAGCTCCACCTAGGGCCACTATGGCGATGAGCTGAAATCTCAATGAAAAATTATTGTAGCTACTAGAGGCCCAGCCCAATTAGCAAAGTGTCTCCATTGAGTGGCCCTAGTCATGATTTTGGCCCAACTCCGCCCCTCTACGCTCAGTTTCAGTTTAAGGCGGCAGATATCGGATTCCAGGGCATTTCCCTCATCAATCTGACACACTTCCATCCCACGACGAGCAATTGTGCAATGCGGAACACACTCAAGTTGTGGCAGCCGCTGCGCTGTAACGCATCACCACACAATACAAATTGCACACTGAATTATCTGGACGGGATAGGGTTTGGCTTCTCACCTCGATCGGCTCTTGATGACATGACGCGGTATCGGGCAAGAGCTGCGGGCAACGCCATTCGCCATGGGGACTGCGCGGCCCTCTTCCCCATTCGCAGCGACTTTCACCGGACTGAATTCAGCGGCGGAGGCACGCCGCACGCGACATGGGGAGGGAGACACCGCCGCACGCGACGACCGACGAAGCTTGCAACTGCCTCCGCAGGCCATAGATGGCCATTTGGCACGGCCATTTAGCACGAGGCCTATGGGCTAGCCCAAATTATAAAATTTTGGCCCAACACGAGCACGGGCGCAGCACGATGGTGTCGGGCCTGGGTCGGCACAAGCACGACATCGGGCTAGTGCTGGGCTGCAATCTCAGCCCACCATGCCAGCCCAGCACGGCACGAAACAGGTCGGCTCGACGTGGCCCATGGACTGGCACGACGGCCCAGCAGCCCGTCTGGCCCATCCGACCCGACGAATAAAAGCAGCGCACCAGCCACCAGCCGCACCCACTCCCAAACCCTAGCCACCTCCCCATTCCCCAATCCGCAGTCGTGCAGCCGCAGGGACCAAGGAGCACCTCCTCTCCCGGGGCCACCACCTCCGCCGCCGGCCACCACCTCATCTTCCTCCGCCGCCTCCCCCTTCTCCTCTGCCCCTCTTCTCTCTCGAAGCACCCGCGGTCGATGGTGGGGGAGCTCTGAGCGCGGCGGTAGGGGGCGGCGGTGGGGGAGCTACGGGCGCGGCGGAGCGGGCGACGCGATGGCCACCGCTTCTTTCTCTCCTCCGGCCTCCGGCGTGGTGGCCTCCGATGCGGCGCTCCTCCGTCGCCGACTCTTCATCCGCCGCCGCCCCTCCTCGCCGCGCATGGAGCCATGGAGGTGGCGCGGCTAGATCCGTGGCCTGCCACCTTCGTCGCCGCCGGCGGCCCCTCCTCCGCCGCCGCGAGTCCCCTTCGTCGAAGACGGCGAGCTCCGTGGCTTGGCGGCCTTCTTCATCTCCTCCGGCTCCGGCGACCTTCTCTCCCTCTCCTCCGGCGTCGTCGGCCTTCTCTTCCTCCCCTTCACTGCCGGTCGTCGTGCTATGGGCTGGCACGACACAAATGGCCCGTCGTGCCTCGAGCCGGCACGACATGAAAAATTGCTTTCGTGCTCGTGCTGTGCCACGAGCTCGGCACGTAGTGCCGGCACGACACGAGCACGACGGCCGTCGTGTCGCGTTGTGCTCGTGTCGTGCTGTGCTGGTGAAATGACCTTGATGTCGCCTAGAGGGGGGTGAATAGGCGAGACGACCAAATTAAACTTTTCTTCCCCTAAAACTTGAACTGTCAGGCGCCACCGGTCAGACCGGTGAGGCTGACCAGTCAGATCGGTCCCGGTTCTGCTTCACAGGAGGGCACCAGTCAGACCGTTACCCTGGACCGGTCAGACCGGTGGAGCACAAAACACCTACAAAAACAGTTTTAAGCTCCTCCTGACTTCTAGCACGAACCAAACTTGGTGAGTGGCCTTGGTAGATGATCACAAGCAGAGTAATGATCTCTGCACATACAAATAGCACACCCAAGTAGATCGAAGCGGAAGCAAATCAAATATGCTAGAAAACAGCTTAGAGAGGCAAACCACACAGAGACGCGAGGATTTGTTTTCTGAAGTTCACCTCCCACACAAGGAAAGGTTACGTCTTCATTGAGGAGCTTGTAAGGGATCCACTAGAGGTCTCCCACAACAAGTCGGATATCTTTCAACCACTTTCCTCGATTCCACTAAGGCGATCTTTTCCACGAGAGAGGCAAGATCACAGCCCGCACAAACTTGCCGCTGCTCATCACACCTTTGGAGCTAGCCGGCGACGCCTAGTCATCTAGGAGGACTTAACCTCCAAGAGTTACAAATACTGCAATGCTTGTAGACGCGAATCACAAGTGCTCAAGCTATGGAAATGCTCTTGTTAGCTCACAAAGGATCACTCAAGATCACTCTCTCAACCCAACTCAAGGATATTGCTAGAATCACACAAATCTCACAAAGAGAGGTTGGGGAGAGCCACAAAGGCTTTGACTTGGCTTAGGAAGGCGTAGAAGCTCAGCAAGAACAAAGGAACCAGCAGCCAACAAGAGAGGAGGACGTGGGGTATAAATATTCCACTCCTCAAAAACTAGCCGTTGGCTGTCGGGCGGCACCGGTCAGACCGGTGTTTGAAAAACTAGCCGTTAGAGCCGGGCACCGGTCAGACCGGTGCCCTACACCGGTCAGACCGGTGTAGGCAGAGTTAGCCCCAAACCCTTTCTCTCATGGCCAGCACTTCACCTAAAGAGATGAAGTGGCTTAGGTTAGGTTATAAGGACTGTTAGCACACTCAAAGTCACTCAAGGCTATTTCTCACAAAGGTTTTCTAAAAGCACTTTTGACTTGGTTATAAAGCTAATGTTGCATCCCTCTTGATAGTACGACATTCCTATACTCAAGATTAAGTATAAAACTAAGATAACCACTTGAGCTTGTAGATCTTCAATTTGTCATACTTGAATAATTTCCACTTGAGGGCTTCTGACGAGGACCTGGATTAGGGCCCCCTAAGCAACGAGATAATCACCCACGGGATGGAGTCTTCTGACATCATTGACAGCGTCAAGGCTAAGATCCAGGACAGGGAGGGGTGCAGATCGTCAAGACCCTCATCGACAAGATTCCTCATCTCCGACTACTCTCCGCCTCGCACGAGTACTCTCCGCCTCGCACGAGTGATTTCCGCCTCGCCTTCGACTACTCGTTCGCACGAGTAGTTTCCGTCTCCGACTAGGGTGGGTCCCACACGTGGAGGTCGGAGCGCGGGATCAGGAGCCCCACACGAACGTGGCGCTGCCCCGGCGCTCGAATTCCCTCGCGACGACACGCAAGGCTCCAGTCCTCCACTCCATGCAAACAGCCCCAGCTAGCGGGACGCGAGGGTGGCTTGTTCTGACAGAAGTCATAATGCCGCACTGTGCACCCGCACGGCCTCCAACACGCCGTCCCATCCAACCTCTGCTGCACGCCACCCCGTCAGAATAGGTACTCAATGACCATCTACGGGCGGCGCCTACCTACACTTAGGCCATAACGTGGCGGGCCTAATCAACTCTCAAGAGAGCTGAGTCATCCAAGGAGGGACTCGGAGAAGGCGCCAAGTACTCGGATTGTACAGTGCCGCCTGCACACGCGGCAACCTCCAACGCAACTACAGCTCAGCGCCCTTCAATGCTTCCTGACGGACATCGACATGGGAAAAGACTTCCCAATACCATAGCACTGTAGCATATATTTGTATTCCCTCTTTGCCCCTCACCCTTGCGTCTATAAAAGGGGGAGGAGTGCAACTGTTTGAGGGGCTGTTTGATCAACTAGTTTGTAACCCGTACTACAGACATCCCCGGCATAAGAACACGACCACTCGAAACTGGATGTAGGGTATTACTCTCCGGAGGCCCGAACTAGTATAAACCCTCGTGTCTCCTGTGACAACCATCCGGGTCCGACACACGATCCGATACAAATTTACTGCCGGCGTTAGAGAACCCCGACAGCTTCCAACATTGCTAATTAGTTGAGCACGTCCATACTTGAGCTAGTGACTTAAGATTCATCCATTAAGCATAAGAGTGCAAACTTGAATCAATAAGTCACCCCATATTGCTAATCATAACTCGTTGATGCATTGCATTGCTTTCCTCGGTCAAGACATGGATAAGATCTGAAACCCCACGGATAGTAGATACTTCACCATAGCAACCACCAAGGTGGCCAACCAAGGTTGCTTAGTCCCTCGCCCTACTCGGTTGATCTCTTCAACATTAATCCAAGTCCAATTGAGTTAGGCTTTGCCTCATCAAGAATTAGTCTTCATTTGAAATATCTCTCCAAATGCTTGTTCTTGATTGACAACGAATATGCAAGCTTCCAATAGAGGATCATTAAATATATACTCATCCTTATATCCTTTTGCAATTACCATATGAAGCCTTGCATTGTTTTCTTTAATGTGAGCCATACAATATTCATCAAATAATATAGGACACTTGTTATACCATGAATATTACAATAGAAATCTACTCACATACTTAATAAAATAAGTTAGTTCTTTAATCGTTTTGTCATTCAATTCACCAAAATCCACTTAGGGGCCTAGATGCACTTTCAATCTCCCCCTTTTTGGTGATTGATGACAACCCGATTAAAGCTTACAAATAAATATATTAAAGTGCAATTCGATTCTTAGATATAGCTAGAGCTCCCCCTAAATGTGTGCTTTGAATGGAATTTCAAAAACTCGACCTCAAATGCCAATAGCACAATTTTGGGAAAAACACTTGAGAGCTCCCCATATATCTTAGAATCAGTGGAGTGCAACATGTGTGATTGACAAAACAATGGTGTGATGCATATGACAGGTTAAGCACAAAGCAAACGGACAAGTGTGCTGACTGGGCGCCACCGGTCAGACCGATGCCCCCGACCGGTCAGACCGGTCTAGGTCCAGCCAGTACACAGACTGAATGGCCACCGGTCAGACGGTGGTGCGGCGGCTCTGGCGGCGGTGGTTTCGACAGATCTGACGGCGAAGGCTTTGTGGCTCCGGCGGTTGTCGGCTCGCCCATCTGGGCAGGCTGGGCAGCGGCTCTGGCGGCGGGCTTTGGTGGCGTCGACGGATCCGGCGGTGGGCTTCGGTGCCTACGACGACGGATGCTGCAACTCCGAGGGGGGCGTCGGTGGCTTCGGTAGGGACCACGCGGGTGGTCGTCGACGGCTGTCGGCTCACCCTTCTGGGCAGGCTGGGCGGCAGCTGCTGGGCTTTCATGCCTCGGGCAGACGCCTTTGCTAAGTTTGCTTCCATGCGGCTCGCATGCTCTGATGGTCTCGGGGACGGCGGCGTTGGCTGGGTGCCTCAGATCTGTGACGCCCCTGTCTGGTTTTGGTGGCTGCGCGGTTGGGGGCACGTTTGTGTTGATGGTGGGTGGTGTTGACTCGGCGGCGGGCAGCAGCTGATGCGGAGGCGCGAGGGTCGGCGGTAGCGGTGCTCCGTGCGGCGGTGCGTGGGGTGTGCCCATGCGGTGGCGCGCGGGACGGCGTCGACGGCGGTGGTGGTGGCCTGTGCGGGTCATCACGCCGTGGTCGTTGCTGCCCTGGGCAATGGTGGCCAGGGGTGGCGCTAGCGCTACGCAGCGTGCGGGCGACTGGGGCGGAGATATGCGGGGCGGTGTTCCCCTTCTTCCTTCCTCAACAACACTGCAGGTCTGGCGTCATCACGGTGGTGAGGTCGGGTGGCTTGTGCTGCGCTTGTGGCGCCATGGTAGTGCTTCGGGCTGTGCCGGGCCTCCTCTCTTGCATGGGTGTTGCGGAGATGGCAGGGAGTGTGTTGTTGTCATTTGGTCGTGTGCATGCTACAGGTTTGGGTTCAGCCGGGCGAAAGCCTTCATCGACACTCATGTCTGTGGTGATGGTGGCGGCGTCTTCGGTGCGTCACTCTCCCCGCTGGGGGCATCATTGTGGTGTGCCCTGCAGCACAGGGTTCTCGGGGTGAAAACCCTGTCCGGATATGGACGAGCGACGACGATGCCACTGGCATCGTACCCTCCTTGGAGGCGTCGTTTCTCGAGACTCACCTCGATTTGTGGCAGTGCTTGGTTTGGTGGTGTTGCCCGGGCGCAGCTGGTGGAAGCGCGCAGGTTCCGTGTTGGCTGCGAGGTGCAGAGGACCCATGGGAGCTGGATGTTTCGTGCTGGCGCGCAAGATGTAGTGGTGACCTCGGTGTCGGATGGGCGGAGGTGGTGCTCTCTTACCGTGTGTTTGGTTGGAGAGCGGCGGGAGCGGAGCGGAGCCGCTCCGCTCCAGTGGCTGTTTGGATGGGGAGCGGCTCCCGGGAGAATATACTCGCAAGATGCGGGTTCGGTCCGTCCCTCAAAATTCGAGGGACGGAGCCGCTCAGCTCCCGTTTCTCCTCTCCTCTCCCCTCTCTTTTTCGTTCATTCCATATCTCATTCCTCCAACCAAACAAAAAATAGGGTCAGAGCCACTCCAACCCAACATTCTAACCAAACATGAGAAGGGTTGGAGCCGTCCCCAAAACGAGGGTTGGCTCCGCTCCGCTCCCGCCGCTCTCCAACCAAACACACGGTTAGCGGCTTCAGATATCTGAGTCCTTGGCAGTGGAGTGTGAAGCGGTGGAAGAGACGAGGCCCCCACGCATAGTGCTCAGGTTCAGTGGTTTTCATTGGTGCTGTTACGGGAGTGTTCTGCTGAAACAACGCTGGAGCAGGGAGATCGACGATCGTGTGTGGGCGGCTTGAGAGTGATAGCCCCATGGTGGAGGAGTTCGGATTGCCGCTGAGACTTGCAGCGGGCCGCGGTTTTTGGCGTGGCACAGCGTCGTCGACGACGCCGCAATTCGCGGTGGTTTACTTTTCACTCTTCTCCCAAGTTGTGGTGATGTAATGTTTTGTCGTGTGTGTTGTTCGCGTGCGTTGCTTGTGTCGTGATGTACAGTTGTTTTTTCTTAAATGACAGAGCAGTGCTCCTGCTATTTTTTTTAAAAAAAATAGGATTCCTCATAGAAATGTCAGTCAAACAGGGTGTGCCGCCGCCACCGTTTGGAATCCCAGTCCTGCGAGCTGCGACCCTTGTAAGATTATTATTCGCTGGACAGAGACGTCTCTTGGCCATGTCCATCCGCTCAGGTGTAATCGAATCAAACATTGCACAATGTTCGCCTTTCCTCTCGACCATTAGCCTACATAAGCGTGCCCTAGTATCAGATAGCGCCCATCAATTTCTTCTTCCTCTCTTGTGAGTTGTGATCACCCCATACGTGTCCATGGATCCGCACAACCCACCCTCGGCGACGAACCCGCTCTTCATCGTCACCTTGAAGGTGCAGGCCAGCGACAACTACGGCGACTTCATCGCCGACATCCGACGCAGGGTGGCCAACCCGAGGCACTTCTCCCGCAACCGCCCCGTGCTGCCGCCAGTGGAACCCCCGCCACGGCGCTGGTTCCACATCGTGCTCAAGACCCAGACCGCCACGCTTACGCTGGCCACTCGCGCCGATAACCTCTACCTGGAGGGCTTCCAGAGCAGCGACGGCACGTGGTGGGAGCTCACCCGGGGCATCATCCCGGGCGCCACCTACCTGGGCTTCGGCGGCTCCTACGGCGACCTGTTCCGCAACATGGTCCGCCTCTCCGAGGACGCGCTCCGGCGGCAGCAGCTCAGCCAGCAGCAGCTGGCGGCCGCGCTCGCTGAGCTCACCGCGCGCGCCGGGCGCGGCCTCGCCGGCGTCGAGCTCGGCCCGCAGCAGATGGCGGACGCCGCCAACACGCTCGCCGCGCGCGCCAGGGGCGACCTCGCCTCCGGCAAAGAGCAGCTGCGGGCGACCGAGGCGCTGCTCGTGATTCTGCTGATGGTGAATGAGGCCACGCGGTTCGCCACCGTGTCGGCGTTCGTGGCCGCGCTGATGCACCCCAGGGCGACGATGAAGAGGGGCACCATCACCACGCAGATGGGGAAGCAGGTCAACGGGTGGGAGGACCTGTCCAAAGCGCTGCTCAAGGCGGACGCCGTGCGGCCGCCGGGCCCGTTCACGCCGTTCCCGGACATGGGCGTGATGACGGTGGAGCAGGCCGCTGCGACGATCGGGATATTGCTGTTCGTTGAGGTGCCGGGCGGGATGACGGTGGCCACGGCGCTGCAGCTGTTCCATGGAAACTAATTAAGCTCCGCGACTTCCGCGTGCACCAGCCAGTATGTTGCCGCTTGAGGCAGAGCATGAACCTCTTGTTGCTGTAAAACTACGAATAAGAGCGGTGCCATATCTCAGTCACCTAAAAATAATGTCATTGGTATTTAATCAATGCATGTAATCTGTGACTGAGATTTAATCAAAGTGTGTCATTTGGATTGGGATTGTACAACCGGCAGTGTTTCTTCTACCTCCATCCATTCACCGTTTATGTTCCCCTCCATTGCTGAGTTCTGTCTCTCCCACACCAATGTCTCTGAGCTCTACTCAACAGCCCGCTAGAATTGTTGTTGTGTTAGCCGCTAGCGGCCACGGGCACTGTTTGGAACATCTTGAATTCAGATGGTCAAAATAAGTTGAAACTAAAAGCCAAATGGCTTACTTTTTCGTAGTTTTTTTCATATCATGTTTCTCTCTACCTATTCCATTTGAACTAAAACGTAGAAACTGATTCAAACCCGCTTCTCAATAAGCACGGAGGTAGACATACCCTATCTAAAAGGTGTTTCTCTGGACCGTGGTTCCAAGCAGCACACCGTGCTAGGCTGCTAGCTAGATTTTTTTCTCTCTCTCCTTCAGCTGGGAATGAAAATGGCCCATCCACCCATCAAGTCACCTGCCTGAAATCAAAAGGGTGGTAGTTAGGGCATGTACAGCCCACAGACAGGGGGTCATCTGTAAAATCTCGAATTGCGCATACAGACAGATATACAGACAGCTCATACAACCTACAGACGGAGAAGGTGTTTGTAAGCTGTTTAATGCTTTGCATGGAGCTCAAGATCAACTACAAATGCATTTGTGTATACCATTGTGTGGCCATTTGATTGAATAATATCAAGCATAAATAATAGAAACATGATTACAATAATTTTTAGGAATCATAAAAATAATAATTATATTATATATAGTTACAATTTTTTGTCTAATTTTCTTTGTTTTCATAGCGTTGCCATATGTGCTCATTAGATCCTTCTTGAGTTGCCTATGTGTTGGCTGAGCTTTGATAGCCAAATTTCTACGAAGTGCCTCTGCATAGCTTGGATCAGGGTTGTCATTTGTACGCACTTCTGGCGGGATCACAATCGTCGCACTTGGATTCTCATTCAAATCCAAAACATCTGTAACTGCTTCCTTCTCATCTTCCACTATCATATTGTGTAGGATAACACAAGCTTGCATTATGTTGATAACATCCGCTTGCTTCCATAATCGTGCTGGTCGACGAACAATATCAAAGCGTGCCTGGAGAACACCAAATGCCTTCTCGACATCTTTTCTCACACTTTCTTGCCTCTGTGAAAATAATTTATTTTCCGCTGATTGAGGAGCATTAACCGTCTTCACGAATGCTGCCCATTCCGGATATATTTTATCGGCAAGGTAATAACCCATGTCATATTGATTTCCATTCACAGTATAGTGCACCGTAGGAGGTTCCCCTCTTATTACTTCAATGAACAGTGGTGACTTGTTTAGAACATTGATGTCATTCTGAGACCCGGCGGTACCAAAGAAAGCATGCCATATCCGAAGATTCTTTGATGTCACTGCTTCAAGAATCATAGTAGGAACACCTTGTTTACCACTTGTGAACTGACCCGCTGTTGACATCGGATTTTGACCAAATCTAGAGTCAAATAATCTTGGCTTGGTAATCGGCAGAGAAGGATCAGGAGAAGAGATGGGCAAGGGAATGTTAGCCGATAAAGTCAGCACACATGCTTGAGACAAGTACACACAGGCGTATACGTGTATGCATTGAAGAGTTATGAGCACCAAAGGAGAGAAAAGAGGCTAGCATAGCCAAGACACGTATAAGTACAAGGCTTCTATTGTTTGTGAGAGCATGCACGAGACAATCGCGAGGATGATCGGCCACCAATATATTGGCAGGAGTCGGCAAAGAAGAAGTAATCGGCAGGATGCCTGCAATAGACAGGGACAATCGGCCAAAGCAATCGGCAGTAATGAAATCGGCAGGCACATGTGGCATCGACCAAGGCTTCACATACATGAAGGGAAGATTGATTAGAATAAAGGAAAGATTAAATATGGTAACAGCACATATGTATTAAAGAGGAATCACATGACCACGTGAGGGATCCAGGTTGACTATGCATATGTGCTGATCTCTTCCCGGACAAGTCAAAGAAGAATCTTAATTGAGAAGGATTCTACATAAAGGGAAATAGAGTCCATGTATCTTAGTATTTCCTTTAATTTAGACATATAATTAGGAGAGTTCGTTGTGTAACTCGTCAGGAGTCTTTAATTAGGAAGTTTTGAGCCCTTCCGGTTGCAGGAGTCTAGAGGAGCCCAGGGTATAAATATAAGCCCCGGCCATTGTAATAGGATCATCACACGATCAATATCAAAACCGCCTCCGGGCACCCCTTTACCAATTATTGCATCTACTTTACTGCATCTACTTTACTGCATCTACTTTTCGGCGACTTCGCCTTCGTACCTTTTCTTCTTTTCACGAGTTCTCGCAAACTCGCCGGGCTGCATCGCCTCGATCTCCGGCTTGCTAGTGAGTTCCGCTTTACCGAATAATATCTAGGCTTTAACCTCCGGGCGCATCGCTGTGGTTTCGTCTAGATTTATTCACCAGTTATCGATATCAGCTAGATTAGCAAGTTTTATCCTAATTCTTGTTACTTTAGCTTTTATCATAATTATCCAGCTTGAGACTGCTTCCTGTCGGCTTTATCACATTATTACTATTATTTTGATTATCATATAGCCGGCTAGATCTGTTTCAAGTGTTGCTCACGTAGCTCTGTTTAAGTTACCTTTGGTAGCTTACGCTCTGCCTACGTCATCATATCGGCTGATCTGGCCGATCTGTTCTACCCCGTATCGGCTACCTAGCTGTTACGTTTTTATCAAAAGACACATCGGCTCTCTAGCCGATTTTCCATTGTCAATCAACAGGTCAGATTGGCTGGCACGCCTCGCTACAGACCGGGGAGTCACGTGTGTCACGCGCAAGGGTGACGTCCTATTTTTGCGTCAACACACTTTTGGCACGTCCAGTGGGACCGAATATTAAGTCCATATTATATCGTCTGGTGAAGGCCTGAAGACATTATCCACAACGAATCAAGAGTGGCTCGAGGAGTACGTCGCCATGGACAGTCAATCTGGAATATTGGTGGATATTATAAGCAATGCCATAAAGAGCGCATTCTCTGAGTTTGCTCAACAACAAAGGTATGAGAGAACATGTTATCAACAGCCGATGACATCGGCTAATACTGCTTTTTCTTACGATCCAATTCAACAGCAAGGTTATGAAGAACCGTCATATATATACCCTGGGTCGTTAAATACTACAACAGCAAGCGCAGGTACAGTCCCTGGATCGGCTTATGATGATTGTTTAATGCCCTCATTCTTGCATCAACACAAATCTTATCAGCCGATGGAGATTCCTCAGACTGTACCGGTTCTCTCTCCATCCTTACCGCCGGCACAGGGCGATTTGTTCTGTGCTCTTGGATACACGCCACAGCCGCTGGCACAGGAGGATTTGTTCAGCGCCCTTGGATATACGCCTGCGGATACTACTCAGATTCAAGAATCAATATGCATTCAATATATTGCCCAGGAATTGCAATCTGCTCCATATGGTTCGCAACAGATGGCTTCATATGTTCAACCATCAGCCCAAATTCAGCAGAATTATCAACAAGCTGAGGATGAACGAATGATAATTCAACCGTCACGATCGATAGCTCAACCATCTTGGTCTGGGGGGCTACAATCTGCCCAATCAGTCCGATCATGGCAGACAGAGGGCTATCAGTTGCCGGTATCGGCTATACAGCCGATGACATATCTGCCACAAGTATCGGTTCAACAGCCGATAGCTTATCAACCGCAGCCGAAGACTCAACAATCTCGGCCTGGGGGGCTGCAAACACGACCAATAGTTCAGCAATCTTCGCCTGGGGGGCTGCAAACACGACCAATAGTTCAGCAACCTTCACCTGGGGGCTACAATTTTCTCAGCTATCAGCCCAGTCACAACTGACAGGAAGTCATTGGTCGCAAGAATCAGCTTTACAGCAAGAGGCATTGAGCCCACAGCCGATTGCTCACCAATCACATCGACTAATAATTCCTAAATCAGTGGTCAGACAGTCTATTATAGCAAAATCAGAAGAGTTTGTGCATCTGATAAAGACTGACGAAGATCTGTGTCCAACTGATATAGTCAAGATGAGCAACCAAGATGAAGAGGCTGAGTTAAAATGGTCAAATTCACAGTTGGCTAATGGATCAGAGATCATGGATCATGAAGTACAAATAACAGCTGATGATTTCACGGATAAAGGGCATTATGAAAGAAATAATTCCAGAAGATATCTAGAGGAAGCTCTAGCCAACAAGAGAACGGAGACTGAAATCGGCTTGACTGAATGGAATAAAATGCCGACCTCATGCATTCAAGAAGAAATTAAGGAGTCTATATTTGATATCAATAAAGCTGGTAAAATACATTCGGCTATCGAGCAAGAGAAAGAAAAAGAGCTTGCACGTTTGATTAAGGATGGAAGTCAGTATGCAAGAGAAAATAGCTCTGTAGAAACTCACACGGAAGAAGTCCTAGCCAACTACAAGGATAGAGAAAAACAAACTGGTGAGCCATCAAAGAAAGATGAAGCGGCCGATGGATGGATAGCAAAAGGAGGGCAAGAGGCGATCTTTCAGATTATTTATTGCCCACCATTCAGAAATATTGCCTCGGAAGATCGGCTGCTTAGCGTTCGTTTTCCATGGGAACCAGGCAATCAAGAACAGAAAATCATTGCCCTGAAGCATCAGCTGCTTGGAGTATATTTTCCATGGGAGCCAGGTGATCAAGTGCCAAAAATCACTAAGCAAAAGTATTGGCTGATTGGAGTTCATATTGCATGGGAGTCGGGCGATCAAAAACACAGATATATTGCCTTGAAGCTTTGGCTATTTGGAACTTATTTTCCATGGGATCCAGGAGGACAAGAGTTGTGTACGAAACTTCAAAGCAGATGTCTCCAATCGGCTGGATGATGGGGCACATGTCATTTGATCCTATCATTATGTTGCCTTGTGACGGAAAGCCAAAAAGATATATGTTTTGGCTACATGTTATTCTATCATATTATTTCAGATTATTTATTGATAAAAAATGGCATTGCAAAAGAAGTGATATATCGGCTGCTTTATTTAAAATATGGCTGATGGAAGCTAGCTGATAGAAGAACAACAGAGTCAGCCGATGCAGCACTACCTCCTTTCGTTGACCTCGCCATCAAGCTTGACGCCGACAATCTCGCCGACGACTTCATCAACAACTACTTCGACAACGACGACTACATCAAAGTGGTTAAGCGAACGAATCTGCATCGACTCGTCATCAAGCAGGCATGTCTACGACAATGCCGAACGCCCTATGCGGTATGTATCTACTGATAACTGCCCTACGCGGCAAGTGGAGTAGATCAATTGGCACCGAAACAAATGCAAGAAAAGCCGATGAGAAATATATCGGCTATATGTTATTCAAGATGCCACCACAAGGACTACTAGCAAGCAGCAGGAGTCTACCTCATGGTTGATCTGCATAATTAAAAGACCAGAGTTAAGTACGTATGTAAATGGAAGGAACCACATGCGTCAGGGAGTCCAGAAGATTTTGGTACAATCCATGAAAGCTCCAGAGAAAGAGAAAACCAATCGGCCAAGTATCTTTTACGTCTTCTGGCCGATGGTAAGAGAGAGCCGATGAAATGTGTCCATCAATCGACTACTCGCTATTAAAATGGTTTGGATACCAAAATTGACTCGCAATGATGAAAAGAGACATACTTGGAAGATTTGCACAAGCGGGAGGAACTTTCAGAAGAAGGTGTCTTATGTGGATTACTCTGACTCAGAAGATGAAGTATTGTAAGTGGCACAATGTAACGTCGCATGACACCAATGATTGCAAGATCTTCAGGCAACAGATCCAGTCAGCTATTGAGCAACTCCTACCAAAGCTGAAAAGCCGATGAAGATTGATCAGCACCCCTTCCCCACGAACACAGTTGAGGTGTCTAGCAAAGACACGTCACGAGTTAAGTTGCTGACATCTGATTCGGCTCAAAATAAAGGAACTGTCGATCCCAAAGTACAAGCAACCACTGCCAATGTCAAAGGAAAAGGGTTGCTGCTTGAAGAAGGAGATTTGAAGCCACGCCGGCCTGTCACGTCCCAGATGCTGATCAATAAGTTCCAGCGTCGACAAGAAAAAAAAGGGGAAGAGAAGAGTGGGCACGGCGCAATGAAGGGCATTGGAGATGTCCGTTCTTCAAGTACCGCTGGGAAGAGGGGATCAAGCTGCCGAGGGCAGAAAATTGTCCAGAATGCAATGGGACCTACAACAACAGCGACTCATCTAAGAGAGTTTGCTTCAATGACAGAAGACCTTCAGCCGAGGATCACCGTGAATTCAGCAATCAACGGCTCTCAGTCTACAATTGGCTGGGGGGCAAGGCCAGCGTCCACGATCAGCTAGGAGGCCGAGTCAATGAAGAGTCAAACAATCGGCTGGAAGAGATGGCCGATTCTCTGGTCCCTGATGAAGATATCATGTGCCGAGCTCCTGAACGTCGACACACATTGCAACTGGACGATGAAGGGTCAAGCCAAGCACGTAAGAAGCCCAATCCATAATGGTGTCCAGATGGTTTGACCAAAGTCCCAGAAAAGGAGAGTCCAGCGCCTACGTCAGCTAGAACAGCAAGAAGAAGCAGAGAGGCGCATGTTGGACAAGAAGAAGGTTCAGTCTAAAGTTTGGCGCCCAAAGCCTAAGGCCGATGATGAAGAAGATAACAAACCCCAAGCTGATATAAACATGGTTGTCTTCCTACCAAAAGAGTTCATTTCTCCAGTTGATTCGGATATGTCCGATGAAGAACTTGGCATGGCTCAATTGACACTGGAACCCAGACAAGCTATCTTTGAGAAGCCAGATGATGAGAAGAGACAACACTTGAAGGCTTTGTTTCTCAAGGGATTTGTCAACGGAAAGCCAGTTACCAGGATGCTAGTAGATGGAGGAGCAGCAGTCAATCTGATGCCATACACCGTGCTGCGCAAGATTGGGAAATCTGATAAAGATTTGACCCAAACCGACATGATGTTGGTGGACTTCGAAGGCAACGTCTCTCCAGCTCAAAGAGCAATCTGTGTGGAGCTCACCATCGGCAGTAAGACCCTTCCGACCGCTTTCTTTGTCATTAAAGGGAGGGGATCTTATAATCTACTGCTGGGTCGGGATTGGATACATGTCAATTGTTGCATACCATCTACAATGCATCATCCAATGGATTGGAGATTCAGTGAAGGTGGTGCAAGGAGAAACCTCCTTGACAGTAGCAGCTACAAAAGCACAAGGATGGACCTATGATCGAGTGAGCTGCATATCTGGAAAAGCATGGGATACCAAGTATCTCAGAGTGTCTTATTTCGGACTAAAGCCGGTTCAAGCAGTCGGCTCTAATGACAAGATTTAATGGATCAGTTCATTGAAGACGAAGGGAAGCTCGGGCACGGGTTTACGTCGGTCGATGAATTAGAAAAGATAGACCTTGGAGATGGAAGCAAACCAAGGCCGACGTACATTAGTGCCAAGCTGGATGCTGAATACAAAAAGGAACTGATCGCATTGCTAAAAGAATTCAAGGATTGCTTTGCTTGGGAATATTATGAGATGCCTGGCTTAGATCGGTCCATTGTTAAACATCGGTTGCCAATTAAACCAGGGTATCGACCTTTCCAGCAACACCCAAGAAAAATGGCAAACTACGTGTATGCATTGATTTCAGGGACTTGAACAAAGCAACGCCGATGGATGGGTATCCAATGCCAGTAGCCGATGCATTAGTTAACGTTGCTGCAGGACACAAAGTCATCAGCTTCATGGACGGTAACGCTGGGTACAATCAAATATTCATGACCATAGAGGACATTGCAAAAACTGCTTTCAGGTGCTCTGGCCACGTCGGATTGTATGAGTGGATTGTCATGACCTTTGGATTGAAGAATGCTGGTGCCATGTATTAAAGGACCATGAATTGCAGATTCCACAAGCTCGACAGCAAGATAATTGAAATCTACATCGAAGATGTGCTCGTCAATTCAAAAAGCTACAAAGAACATCTGGCCGATCTGTGAGAAACATTGGAGTGCACGAGAAAGCATGTGAATCCCAACAAGTGTGCTTTTGGTGTTTCAGCTCGACAGTTCCTGGGTTTCTTGATACATGAAAGAGGAATTGAAGTTGGTCAGAAGTCAATCAGTGCAATTAACAAGATAGAAGCACCATCAGACAAGAAAGAGCTTCAATCGTTGATCGGCAAGGTTAATTCTATCAGAAGATTTCTAATCTGTCTGAGAGAACTCAGCCGTTCACACCTTTAGTGAAGCTCAAGGCCGATCAGGAATTTGTATGGGGAGAAGAACAACATAAGGCTTTAGATAACATCAAGCAGTACTTAAAATCTCCTCATGTTCTAAATGCCCCCTCAAGACAAGAAGCCATTCGGAATATATTTATCGGCTAATGAGCAGGCTATTGGATCGGCCCTTGTGCAAGAGTTCAAAGGAAAGGAGCGAGTTGTATATTTCGTGAGTAGAAGGCTCTTGAATGCAGAAACAAGATATTCGGTGGTGGAAAGATTATGCTTGTGCTTATATTTCTCGTGCACAAAGTTAAGGCCTTATCTATTAACTGCCGAATGCACCGTGGTGTGCAAAGATGATGTGGTCAAGTATATGCTGTCATTACCAATTTAAAAGGAAAGGATCGGGAAGTGGATCTTGGCTTTATCAGAATTTGACTTGACCTACCAATCGGCTAAAGCAATCAAAGGACAGGTAATGGCCGATTTGGTAACTCAGCATTGCGGACCTGAAGTTGCAGTTTTTGAACTCGTTCCATGGACTATGTTCTTTGATGGATCATCCTGTGGAGTAGGAGCTGGGATTGGAATTGTCCTTATTTCACCTCAAGGGGCAGATTATGAGTTTTCCATCCCAATCGAGAATACTTCAAAGAACAATCAACTTTATCAGGAAGAGTGCCTCCAATTACTCAAAGAATTCAAGATGGTGCCACAGCGAAAAGGTTACTCTGTTAGCTCAAGGTGCATCGGGCTATCAGCCAATTCTTGCTTTGGAGATACCTGCCGATGATTGGAGAAAAGAGATAGTTGGCTACTTAAAAGATCCATCTGAGAAAGTTGATAAGCGGCTAAGGGCTGATCAATTGGCATTCAAATGAAATGGTTGATCAGAAATGTACTCGAAAGCGGCAGGACGACATTAACAACAAATGCGACGCTGTGAAACCATCAATAGAAAGACGGCCGAATTATTTTTCGGTTACTGATAAGCTGATGGCATATCAACTGGGAAATATTTGGAAGATCGGCAATGAGAATCGATGAAGACACTAGTAATATCGACGAAGCTTGATGAATCACTGATGTCGAACAGCTAATTCAACTAAATGACAGTGTCGAAGGCAGCCAATAGAAATGTTACACAAGCTGAGGAGATTTGTCAAGAAACTGATCTTCATCATGAAGGTGCGAAAGGAGCAAAGATGGTGTGGTCAATGATGCAGAAGGAAACTGATGTATTACCGCTACTACTAATGCCGTAATTCGACATCAGCTAGTCTTGCAAATACAGAGTATGGAGATCTGTGTCTAAAGATCAGCTCAAACACACAAGGAGCCAATCTGAGATGTTATGCCATTAGTTCAGATTTGGTGCAACAATAGATCGACCAGGAGGAGTAGAGTTACCTTAATCATTCATATTGGCCAAGATATTGTATAGATATCGGCTGTGAGAAGAGCACTACTGGGAAGGTTGAGGTATTAACCCATGGAGCTGTTTGCATTGGTCAGGGTTTAAGGTTTCCAAGAATTTCAAAGCATGAATCCTTCATACTCTGAAACTGGGGGGCTTGTGTTGACACCGGATTTTGACCAAATCCAGAGTCAAATAATCTTGGCTTGGTAATCGGCAGAGAAGGATCAGGAGAAGAGATGGGCAAGGGAATGTTAGCCGATAAAGTCAGCACACATGCTTGAGACAAGTACACATAGGCGTATACGTGTATGCATTGGAGAGTTATGAGCACTAAACGAGAGAAAAGAGGCTAGCATAGCCAAGACACGTATAAGTACAAGGCTTCTATTGTTTGTGAGAGCATGCACGAGACAATCGCGAGGATGATCGGCCACCAATATATTGGCAGGAGTCGGCAAAGAAGAAGTAATCGGCAGAATGCCTGCAATAGACAGGGACAATCGGCCAAAGCAATCGGCAGTGATGAAATCGGCAGGCACATGTGGCATCGACCAAGGCTTCACATACATGAAGGGAAGATTGATTAGAATAAAGGAAAGATTAAATATGGTAATAGCACATATGTATTAAAGAGGAATCACATGACCACGTGAGGGATCCAGGTTGACTATGCATATGTGTTGATCTCTTCCCGGACAAGTCAAAGAAGAAGCTTAATTGAGAAGGATTCTACATAAAGGGAAATAGAGTCCATGTATCTTAGTATTTCCTTTAATTTAGACATATAATTAGGAGAGTTCGTTGTGTAACTCGTCAGGAGTCTTTAATTAGGAAGTTTTGAGCCCTTCCGGCTGCAGGAGTCTAGAGGAGCCCAGGGTATAAATATAAGCCCTGGCCATTGTAATAGGATCATCACACGATCAATATCAAAACCGCCTCCGGGCACCCCTTTACCAATTATTGCATCTACTTTACTGCATCTACTTTACTGCATCTACTTTTCGGTGACTTCGCCTTCGTACCTTTTCTTCTTTTCACGAGTTCTCGCAAACTCGCCGGGCTGCATCGCCTCGATCTCCGGCTTGCTGGTGAGTTCCGCTTTACCGATTAATATCTAGGCTTTAACCTCCGGGCGCATCGCTGTGGTTTCGTCTAGATTTATTCACCAGTTATCGATATCAGCTAGATTAGCAAGTTTTAACCTAATTCTTGTTACTTTAGCTTTTATCATAATTATCCAGCTTGAGACTGCTTCCTGTCGGCTTTATCACATTATTACTATTATTTTGATTATCATATAACCGGCTAGATCTATTTCAAGTGTTGCTCACGTAGCTCTGTTTAAGTTACCTCTGGTAGCTTACGCTCTGCCTACGTCATCATATCGGCTGATCTGGCCGATCTGTTCTACCCCGTATCGGCTACCTAGCTGTTACGTTTTTATCAAAAGACACATCGGCTCTCTAGCCGATTTTTCATTGTCAATCAACAGGTCAGATTGGCTGGCATGCCTCGCTACAGACCGGGGAGTCACGTGTGTCACGCGCAAGGGTGACGTCCTATTTTTGCGTCAACACCCGCCCAACCTTTCGGACAATTCTTCCATGGCCAATGACAACAATCGAGGCTTCCCGTGCATCCAGGAAAACCACAAGCCTCATTCTCTTTTAAGATTTGTTCAAGTTCATCACTTCTTGGAGCCCATAGATATTCCTCACCAAATACTTCAATAATACCTTCAGCAAATTTTCCTAATATCTCCAAACAAGTGCTTGCAGCTATTTTCAGGACCTCAATGAGTTGATCGGCCGAGGTTCCGTAAGTAAGCATCCTAATAGCCGCCGTACACTTCTGAAGCGCTGAAAGACTTCGTCTGCCAATTGCATCGACTCTTTGAGTGAAATAAGGGGACCAATTACTAAGTCTATCCACGATGCGAAGGAACAATGGCCTATTCATCTGAAATCTCCTACGGAACATCTCATCGGTGTATATCGGAGTTGCGGAAAAATAATTAGCGACAAGATCGTCATGAGCTTGTTCTCGATTCCTTGGAATGTACCTCTTTGGTCCAGTAAGTCGACGACGACGACGTACAGTTGATGCTTCTCCTTCCAACTCAGCCTCTGCTACTATTTCTTCGAAGATCTCATCCTCTGCGATCAAGTCTTCCACGGTGAACACCTCAAAGTCATCATCGTCTTCGACTGCGTGCATTCCTTAGGTTTTCATTATATGTTTTCCACTTTGGCACATCTCGGCAAACTTTCCAAACCTCCGTCAGCGTATACGGTCCAGTGACATCTTTGTTATCTTTGTTGTCATCCACATAGAACTTGTGTGTTGAATCAAGCCACATTTCAGCCGAATATCCACTTGTGAATACTCTACAAGCCCTAATGTAAGCACACTCAAAGAGGTCTGTCCACCGGTTAATTTTATGCCATCTATCCTTGCATTGCTTGACACTTCTTCTTCTAAGTGGAGGGGTATTCTTGTTGTACGTTTCGACAACCTCACCCCAATATTGGCCGCCACCTTTATCTGCTCCACAAGTAGAGTCCGTTGAATGTTCTATCCAAGCGCTCATCAACCTAACATCCTCGTCGCCAATCCACAAGATCCACTTCTCAGTTCTAACCGTGTCATTCTCATTTTCCAATATGTTTTCCACTTCTTGAGGTGAAGTATCAACATTGGTGGGCAGTGGGTTGTTCATTGCACCAACCAAATGAGAGTTATGTGGCAGATTGTTGGTTAAGTAGCTCATGAAACCACCAGATGGGTTGCCCCTGCAGGAAATTGATTTTTCAATTAACTAAAGCTACAGCCAAATTCAGATTGCAAATTCACAGCCTCAAAACAGTGTGAAGATAAGTTGCTTCATATAACAGTGATAGATAAATTGTAAATTGTAGCTGCAATTAAACTGTGGTTCTTTTGGCTAAACTTGTGGGTAACAGCACACTCCAATCATCATAAACATGCCAAATTCAGATTGCAAAGGCACAGCCTCATCTACACATCTAGGACTAAAGAAAGTTAATGTATTGTATGCTAAAATTACAACAGTTTGCTAAAATGAAAAGGCCAATTTCAGAAATTTACTAGCATCACACATGTATTGTTCACACATGTATTGTATTAGGGTATAGCTAATTGTTGGCCCAGCTCAGCTCCTGGACCTGCAGCACACACCTAGGAGAGGTTTTGAGCTCAAGAACACAAACACAAACTCTTTGGCTGCTGCTGCTGTGTTCTGCTGAACTGAATTGCACTACTGCTGCTCTACTCCTTTTGTAGAGTGCAGGGTCAACTCTTAGTACAAATTACACCTACTCCTATATGTACATGACTATATATACCAGGGCATGCTTATGGGCAGCAACAGCAAAGATTTGGTAGAAATATGGGTAGCAACAGCAAAGACTTTGTATTGGCAGTCCAGAATCTTTCCAACAATCAGGTAGAAAAATAATGATATGCTTACATTTACATGATCAACGATACAAAGGAAACATCTTAGTTATTATAACTTCCTCATACTGATGCCATGTATGGTCTTTCCTGCCTTGTTTGGGGGTCTGATGGTTCTTTTATTGGCTTTATATCTTTATATGAAGAACAACTATGATTCTAGGTGACTGAACTACTGATAAGTATACTGCAAAATCATTCCTAGCTAAACCGAGAGAGAAAAAAAAACAGTTGTGCTACCATTAAACATGAACTCCGGCCTAGACTTCTTATAATTTTGTTTCATTCTCTCATTTGCAAAGTGGCATATCTGGTTTCTTATAGAATATACAGAAAGACTAAAATTGGTCAGTAGAGGGCATAATTTTACTTGATGGATGTGTTTATTAGTCATTTTTATGTCCTTGGGCTGATATAATTTGCAACAACACTTACATATATGCCCAGGTGTCATTTAGGATAACTGCAACAGGCTGGGTTGAAGAATTTAACACTACTTCCAGAATTGTGAGGAAGATGAAGCTCACAGGGACACAATGCAAGATATATAAAAAGACTGCTTTAATCAAAGGAATGTTCACATCTGATTTAGAAATTGCCAGGTTTGAAGGTGCGGCCATTCACCATCTTTCAACAACATACAAAATTTGCAAGAAACAAGCATTACCATGAGGGAGATGAGGGATCCCCGTCGGTTGCATCAAACAAAGGTGGAGACGATGGAGGAGGAAAAGGGGATCTTCCCATGGAAGCTGACGAGCTGGGGACGCCACCTCCGAATGCATCCATGGTGAACGGAGTCGTCGGCGGGAGGGTCGTCGCTGCCGCTCCACCACGGCCGCGTGAATGGGGCGGCGGTGGTAACCCAACACCACGACCGCCACCACGACCTGCCGCCGCCGCTCCCAATCCGCGACCTAGGGTTTGGCTTGGGGTCCTCGCCGCCGCACCGGCCGAAGCTGTCGATCCGATGTTCCTCCGTGCTGAGCCGGCCGTAAACATCCCGTCGCGTCGTCGCACTCGCACACTACTCCGCCCAGAATAGCACGGCGGCGCGAAGAGAGAGGCGGTGAGGTGGGCAAAGCAGATGCGGTGCGGGGAGGAGGTGACCTTCTGGCGTCCATTGCGGGGAAAGGAGGAGGCGCGTGAGAAAGTTTTGGCGGGTAAGGAGGAGGCGCGCCGCGCGCGCGGGATCCGGCGTGCGCGGCGACGTGAGGCGACGCCGTCCTACAGCGCGTCGATGGGCGTTGGTTCCGCCTCTGGGAATGGGACGGGGGCATCGCCTCCGGAGGCGACGCGCGGGCCTTCTGTATCAGCTGGCGGGGGGTTTCACAAAATGTTCAGTTTACAGACGACGCACACAGACGGGCTGTACATGCCCTTAGGCCAAGGGTGGTTCAACCCGCTTCTGGTTAAGGTTTATTCTACAGTATTTTTCTCTCACAACAAATCTGTTTGCTTCTTCTGTATATATTATTTTTCTCACTTAACAAATCTGTCGTACAAATCTGCCGAACGCTGCCTTAGTTCCTCTGATTTCCACTCCAATTTACTGTTTACCATCACATTCCATCACATCGAGTCACATCTTTCTCATCCTCAACATTTACGTAAATACAAATGAATTTTTCTGGGAAGTTATCAGGTCACGATGCTAAAAGTTGTATCGTCGGCTCGCCGCTGCCACGGCCGACGGGCTAGGTTCCTACCGAACTCTCCGAAGGCCCGAATCCATCCCCCGGATCGACCAGACTGGGAATTGAAGGGAGCAGATGAGCAAGGAGGGATTGGCTCAGTGGCGGCAACCATGGAGCTCGACGCTCCGAACTCCGAATCGGGCGCAGCTTAGTGCCAACATGACAAGCGACGCCATTGCCGAGGCCCCAGATTTTGAGCTTGTCCCCTCGGTGGTGAACTGCTGAGTGGTGACTGACGGAACGTTTGCGGTAACGTTCCCTAATAGTAGACCTGAGTATTTTTCGGGCCGGACCGGGTTCGGGCCGGGCTGAAAAAACCCGATTATTTCGGGTCGAGAAAATCATGTCCATGACCGTCCCACTAGACGAGTCGGGCCTGAATTTTCGGGTTGGGCCCGGGCTTGGGCGGGCCGCCTGCACATTTTATAGTGTAAAATAGCTAAAAACAGTATTTCGGGTTGGGCTCGGGCCAAGATTTTTTTTCTCGGGCTACAAGATCTGTGCCCACGCCCGTCCAATAAGGTCCGCGGGTCGGGTTCGGGCCGGGCCCGGGCCGAGCTAAAAATGCTCAGGTATACCTGGGAGGCTAGGAGCTTGATAGTTACACCACCAGCGTGATGAAGGCGCGGGTCAGGGTCTCAGCCTCTCTCAGCGGAAGTCGGACGACGCCACGACGGGTTGGATGGAGGAGGAGCCGTGGCCGATATTGACTCGGCTCGACTCGTTATCGGCTCGGCTTGTTATGGCTTGTTAAGATATCGAGCTGAAAGCCTAGCTCGGCTCGACTCGTTTAAAAGCTCGAGCCAACTCGTTAGCTCGCGAGCTAGCTCGTTTAAAATTTGACCAAATCATCACATATTGAAATATACTATAACTTGGTCTATATTATATAAGTTCCAACAACAAAAATAAAAAAACAAAGCACATATAAATATATAATCAATCCGAGCATTAAATAAATCATCAACGTTAAGTTCATCCAATTACAAAATACTCCATGTGATACATGCTAACACAGTAACACTTCACACTCAAAAATCATTATTTTAGTTCATCTAAGAGCAAATTAAAACACTCTCCATGCAGCAGCCAGCAACACTTCACTTCATGTCTCCCTTTCGGCCTTTCCTTGTAAGAGGTAAACTTGTAGCCTATACACAAATAGTAAATTATTTTAGTGAAGTGGTAAGAAATATTTTTACTATACAAAGAGTGCTCGTAATAATATCTGATCCACACTTACTAATTGCTTCCCACCATACAGGTTGGAAACTTCACAAACTCAATGTCACCATCAACATTTTCCTTCTGTTAAAAGAGTAAAAAATTTCATTTATTTGCATAGGAAAAAGTTAGGAGTGACAAAATTAATTTGAAAATACAAATGAGCATAACATACTTTGCGAATAGGAGATCTTTCAGAACCCTTTATCCAGCTAGATGCACACACCAATGCTTGGACTGTTGCAGGCTTCAAAGAACTTCTATAATCATCAAGAATTCTACCACTAGTACTAAAAGTAGACTCTGATGACACACTGCTAGCTGGAACTGCTAGGAATCTCTTTGCCATGATTGCCAAAACAGGAAACCTGTGAGTATTCACCTTCCAATAGTTGCGTAAGTTGAAATTCTCATCCTCTACAGGAACATTTGCTTCATCTAGATAGAGAAGCAGCTCAGATTTAGAACTTTATGTAGCACTAGATTTTAAAAAGGATTGAAATCCACTTGGAACAATAGAAACCAATGAGCTGCCCCCGGCCTTCGAAGATGAGTCTGATTGAGCATTAGTTAGGCTATTGTCACTCATATTGTTGCGATAGATTATCTCATACTTCTTGTACAGAACTTCCAACTCTCTTTCAATGTCATTTATCTCTCTTTGATACCTTAGAGGTTCATAAATCTCTTCAAAGCTATATCTAATATACCTCATTTTGAACCTAGGGTCAAGAATTGTAGCAATAACCATGACATTGTTTCTCTCCTCCCAATATTTATCAAACTTTTCTAACATTGCAGCAGACATAAATATCAAATATGCATCACTAGATCTCCCAGCCTCTTTCAATGCAATCTTTGTTGTCACAATGTAAGGATAAAACACATTGGCAGTGGGGTATGTGGAGGCTGAAAATGCAGTGGTTGCTTCAGCTATTGTTCCCAATATTGGCTTAAATTTTTCATACAATTCCCACTGAGACGGTGTAGGTTTCCACTCATACTTATTGTTGAAAGGAACTTGATGTCGTCTAGAGGGGGTGATTAGACGAATTTGCACTTATTAAAACTTTCAACCCACAGTTAATACCAAAACCGGTCGACTGGTTTCACAAACCGGTTAGACCGGTTTGCCATAGAGAATACCAACAATAGTGAAATCCCCCTCTACGAGTTCTAGCACAAACCAAACTTGGTGTGAGACTTCCACAGGTGTTTCCAAATGTATCCAAGAAGTCCTTGCACACAGCACAAGCACACCAAAGTAGATCGAAGCGGAAGCACAAGTAATATGCTAGAAACCGAGATAAACAAAGCAAGCAAGATATATGAAAAGTAAATGCACAAGAGACGCTGGATTTAACTCGTGGTTCAGCTCGCCACTAAGGCCGGCCTACGTCCACGTTGTTGAGGTAAGTCACTCTGGACTTTGGGATCTCTTTCAATCCGCTCCTCTCTCACACCTATCACCACAAGTGACAGATCTACTATCTTCAAGTTGCAGTTACAAACTTCTTGGAGCCACCACACAACGATCGGGAGCTTCCAAGTGACTTCTAGCCGTCTAGGAGCAAAAGCTCCAAGAGTAACAAAATGCTTCGAGATCTTCAACACAACCAGCAAGTGCTCAAGAGTAGGATCTGCTCTCGAAGCTCACAAGGCTCACACACTAGTCACTCTCTCAATCCAACTCAAGGATATGGCACTATAGGCTTGAATCTCACTTAGAGAGGTTGGGGAGAGCTCCGCTGGAGGTCTGGAAGGTGTTAGAGTCGTGGTGAACTAGTAGCCCCTTAAAGAGGAGCTCATGGGTATAAATACCCAACACACGAAAAACTAGTAGTTAGTCTGTCAGACAAAACCGGTGAGACCGGTTTTCAAACCAACTAGCCGTTGGATGATGTCAGTGCCCAAACCGGTTAGACCGGTTTGGACCAGGGAAACCCACCGAGGTTGAGATCTCACAAGTTAGTCTCTCATGGGTTCACTTGAGCACTTTATGGTATATGTGTCCAACCAATGTTGCATCCCTCTTGATAGTACGACATGCCTAAACTCAAGATAAAAGATAAACATTATTTGATCCACTTGAGCTTGAATACCAAGGTCATGCCGACACTTGATCTTTGTCAACTTGAGGGTCTTTAACATTTCATTGTTGCCAACCAACTGATCTTCAATGCTTGAGCATATCCACCTTGAGCTAGTGACTTAGGATTCTTCCATAGGGTAGTGTAGTGTTTACTTGAATCCATAAGCTACTCCAACAAATCAATCATAACACTTGGATGCCTTGCATTGCCTCCTTGGTAGAGCTTGGATATGATACTTCGAAATTCCTTGATGCTAGTAACTTCACTTTAGCAAACCACTCATGGACGCTATCCATAGCCTTTACTTGGTCCCTCATTCTAGTCATCTTGACTTCTTCTTCACTTATCCTTTCCTCTTTAAGTCTAGCTTTGCATTGCTTCCATATTGAAATCCATTTGAGATGTCACTCAAATTCTTGTTCTTTGATTGATAATGTATAACCATGATTTGCAAACTTCCACTTGTAGGTCCAATAAGATTTAGATAACCACATGACCTTTTCCAAAGCTCTTCTTGAAGTACTTGCAAATCCTTCTATGTGAGCCACCACAATCTTTTGATATAAGAATGAAAAGCACTTGTATGTCTATGTCTTGCAAGCTTCCATTTGTAGGTTCATACTAGAAGTTAAGCATAAGACCTCTCACAAAATACACTTGAAGCTTTGCAAAATTCTCTTGTATGTATTGACACATTTCTTCCCATTTGTTCATGACAATCTTTGTTCTTTATGTTTAGAGGCCAACCAAGAATCCAATACAATCATGCCTCTATCTTCACCTTTTCTTTGCTTGTTGAGTGTTTCATGTAAACTCCAAGGGAAGAACACATAAATATTTTCATGACATTCATCTTTAGTATGCTTGCATACTTTCCATGTATAATGTCATGATTCACACTTGTTTTCCTTGCATTATGAGCCATACACATGATCTTCCATATAAACATCATTTGTTAATAATTGCCAACCTGCTCACATGTTTAACAAGACTGTTAGTCATTTAGTGTCACTCAACTCACCAAAACCCACTTAGGGATTGATTGCACTTACAATTGTCAACTTCATAATAATAACAAAATGCATCCTTATAATCAATGCAAGAATTCAACATTCTATAGGTTGAACTCCACCTTGTTGCAACATCAAGACACAACCCTTTTCCAACTTTAATAGCATCTTGGTTGCATACCTCCATAAATATGTACATACATGCTGGAGATTTCTTAAAGTACTTGACTGTGTTCCTAAGATCACTTATCAAAGAATTTATTTACTGTAGGCCATCATTAACAACCAAATTAACTATGTGGGCAGCACATCGAACATGGAAGTAAACAGGATCAAACTGTGTGTTCTTTCTAGCAAGAAGCTTGGCCTTCAAATTTATCACAATAGTATTGTTGTTTGAAACATTATCAAGAGTGATTGTCATGACCTTATCTTCTATTTTCCAATCCACCAAGCACTCAAAAATAGCATGAGCTATCACAACACCGGTGTGGGGAGGATCCAACTCAAAAAAGTTCAGGACACGACTTTGTAAAACCCAGTCAGCATCTATATAATGTGCCACCAAACACATGTACTGAATATTTTGATTGGATGTCCACAAATTGGTTGTTAAACTTATTGATTCAGCCTCTCTAAGACTCTTCCTAAGAAGGTCCTTTTCAGACTCATAAACTTTCATGTATTCATTTTTTATGGCCTTCCTACCAATTTTTTCGTAGTTACTATTCATCCACTTCATCAAGACATTGAACCATTTGTGTTCTACCATCCTAAATGAATAATCATGGACAATGATCATCTTTGCAATCAATTGTCGAGTGTGATCATGATCATATTCAGTAGGATTGACAATAATAGTACCATCATCTGCAACAAAGTCGAGTTTACCTTGAGCAAGTTCCCGTTTAGCCTTCTCGAGCTTGTTTTGATATGGTGTGCACTTTTTAAGGTGTCGGTTCAGTGTTGTAGTTTGACCTCCGAATTGATACACATAGCATTTAGTGCAAAATTTGCACCTTGCCTTTGTCACCATAACACCCTTCTCCTTCTTGGATGGAATAGTAATCTCCGTGAAATACTTCAACAATCAGCTCGCTTTCCTCTTGCTACCTTGCACTTAGCAGGAGAAAGCTGAATACCACTACCAGCCTTTAATCTTTTTCGTCCTCTCTTTCCTGTCTGAGCCTTTGACACTTGCTCTCCATCCTTCTCCTGCTCATCGTCACCTCCACCATCAGCTGAAGGTACGCTTACTGATAATTCATCATCCTTGTCAAAGCTGTTTTTTCTTCATCATCCTCCCCCTCCTCCGAGACATGGTCGTCCATGTGCTGCACAAATTCGTAAATAAATTACTAATCTAGTACCTCTCAAGTGATAGATCGACACAAAGTCATAAATACTGAGAAAATATATGTAGTGTATTTTTGGTCCCATTACATATTTGCACAAATCAAAATTGTAGGCTTAGACTAGTCATTAAGACAGTAAATGACGTAGTCACTCATTCACACATGAAATCATACATGATTACTAGTGAGATTGGGGGGGGGGAATAGTCATTATGTCTGTAGAGGGAGTGGCGGCAATGGCAACTTGAGATGCTAGTGGAGAACCTTCAGGTCGACGGCGACCACCGCGCCCTGAGCGTGGTTGCTTCTCCACCTTGACCGGGACAATCGCCTTGCCCCTCCTCGATCCGCGACTTGTAGGTGCTGGACGTGGCTGCCCTTGCGACTCGCCATCGCCCTCCATGTGTGCGCACGCGGTCAGGTCGAGGGCGCCCACGACCTGACCGTGTGCTGTTGACGGCTGTTATCTACTCATTTTATACCCGTCAACATGCACCTTTTTGGCATGAGAAATGATTGTAAACACTAGAATAGGGCTTAAGCTAATCATTTCCACAAGTGTTGGTGATTATGCAAATACAGGTGATTAGCACTAGAAAGAGGAGTAAAAGCACAAGTTTTTGATCCAAGTACTTCAAGACCAGCCAATGAGGGGAAGCCACCTAGGATTCCCCTGGATCACTGATGTCATCGATCCAAGAGAGGCAAGCCCGACGAATCACGAAGCGCCACATGGACATCACATGGATTCAAGGGCCCACCTATCCCTCAAAGCCGTCGGGAAACTTGGCATGCACGGGAGAGTAACTTCAGGGCCCACTAGGCAGCCACCCTGAGAAAGCACAACGCAGAAGGCCTCCCGTGCTGCTGCCAGATTGGTCACTTGCTGCGATCCCGGGCGTTTTGGGGCACTTTGAGCCCCGGAGCAAGCTCCCCTCTTGCCTATAAATAGAAGGGGAGGGGCTCACTTTTGGAAACACACACTTCTCCTCCTCCTCTTCATTTTGGCTTGAGCCTATCTCTTTAGGAGAGGAGAGCTCTTTGTATAGGATTAGTGCTAGGAAGTGAGGTGGGAGGCTTGGGGACATGTCATGTTCATGACATCTTCCTCAAGAACGATCCTCAGTGGTGCCTTTGTTCTTCAACTAGACTAAAGTGAGTATTTCGACATTTTCTATTTAGACTAAAGTCGTATGCATGCTTAGTTGCTCTGTTCTTGTGTTCTTCGTTCGTTCTTGATTTAGAGGCTTGTGTTCTTCGAACACAACCCTTTCGATCTAGTAGACTTAGATCATAAGTTTGCATCTAGTTTGCCAGCTTGTTTATTAGAGTAAAGTTGATGCTCCTGCATATCTCTAGTTAGATCAAAGTGCATTCATGATCTTGTATGAGTGATAGAGCACACCTTGAGCTAGTGCTAGTATCTCCCTCGCGGATTCGTAGTTCCGTATTTTTACGGAGTGCTATAGTCGGGCTATCGAGATGTCAGACGGTGTTCGGCTATAGTAGTAGTCAGTGGTGTAGACATGGTGTCTGGACCATAGGTTATCCTTCGAAGACCACGTACGTTCGTAGCGTAGAGGTAGGCCACAGTGGTGATAGCCTGTTGGACCCTTTGCAAACCCTCTGCGTCGCGTACCGAGTTGGGCTCGTTGTCAGCACATTGGCCTCTCCCTAAAAAGTTAGGATGTGCCTGGCGCTCGAAGTGAGTGTTATACCTGAGAGACCGTAACTAGACTCTGTGCTCAGTCGAGGTAGATCCTTTCTACCTATCCTATCAATCAGTGTTGTGTCTTTGGACCATCTATACTAGAGTAGGAGATAGTGCACATCGTTCCTTGGATTCGATACCCTTGGAATACTCTCCTTCCTTGGGGAAGTGCTACAGCGGTATTTCCGTGTGCTTGTGGTATACCCAGTTGTTCTTATACGCTCCCTCTAGGTGTACAACTAGTGGTGATGTTAAGAAACGCCAACAAGCATTTCTGGCGCCGTTGCCGGGGAACGGTTGCTGTATCTATTTTTGAACCTAGTGGTCATCGTATTTATCTTTTTCGTTTTCTTCTACCTTCACCCCTGTTACCCTTTGAGATGCCTTCCTGTCAAAGCCTCTCTACCCCTAGGGGCGAGTTTATCTTAGAGCAACCATCAACTTCCACATCTTGCTGTGAGCTTCGTCCCGGCTTTATAGCCATGGTTCGGAATCGACCTTTCTCTGGAGCGATCAGTGACGATCCTAATGTTCATTTAGAGGAGTTCGAGGACTTGTGTTCGTGCTTGGTAATTCTAGGCATGACACAGGAAACTTTGAGGTGGAAATTTTTCCCTTTCTCTCTCGTAGATGGAGCGGAGCAATGGTACACCCACACAGCAGAGCGTGTGAATAATTGGGTAGAACTACGAGAAAAGTTTTGTGACTCGTTCTCCCTTTATGAACGCATAGAGCTCTTGCCGTGCGAACTCCTTGACTTTGAGCAATTAGAGGGTGAGTCCATAGGTGCAGCTTGGGCTAGGTTCTTACATCTTATGACGTCTATCCCAGACATGTCTATACCCGATGATATGGCGACGTATACCTTTTATACTCGTATAGACATGGAATCTGCACAAGAGCTCAACCTTTTAGCTAGAGGTTCGTTTGAAAACCAAACTCTAGTGGAAAGAAGAGAGATCCTAGAATTCTTCTTAGAAACCTCTTCTTCCCATATTGTTTACAACGAACCCCATCTGGAGTCTGAGTCGGTCCATGAGAGTCTCTCAATAGCCGAATCTGAGCTTTCATTCTCTGAATTCCTTGATTCCTCTGTTGAGCCCTCTCCCGAACCACGAACGTCGAAGGAAGAAGAAATTCAACCTTCGGAGTTCTCTTCCCGATTTGAGGATGATCCTTCTCAAAACATCAGAAATACCTCAAATCACTCTTGGCACGAGAAGCCTACGGCATCGCTGGACCTTAATGAGGTCCTCGATGAAGTTTGGAATCATGGGACGATAGTGGATTGGTCACCTCAGAAGCATACATCCGAAGCAATTCGGGTTAGCTCGACTTCTACAATCGTCCACTGTTCCATGAGAGGAAACACCGTAGATGCTGTCTATGACCCTACTGTTGGGGCTTGCATCATACCAGAGACCCTTTTGGATACTCTGGTGGGTGACGTGCCCTTGATCCCGACTGATAGACTTTTCCATAGTCCCAGGTGGCGCTGTGTTTTTCCATGTCGAGGGATTGCTAGGGACGTGCCGATCACCATTGATGACATAGAGGTGCGATTAGATTTCCACGTCTATGACATCGTGGATTTTGATCTTCTCCTAGGTTTTCCCTTAGAAAAATTTCTTGCTAAATCTCAAGGAAACCCAGAAGAAGAAGAGCTTAGGGAAACTGTTTCTGTCCATGCTGGATCATCTAGACATCCTTTGACAGAACCTTTCCCTAGACCTACGGTATCTCCTTTACCTCCCGATCCTCCTGACGAAGCATTTCCTGAGGAGGCCATGAAGAAGGAATGGCCAGATGGAGCGATATGCTTTTCCGAAGCATTTTGGGATAGTACACCCTCTCTGGTTATTCCTTGTTCTGTTAGAGGGATTACCATAGAGGCTCACTGTGACCCCATCATGGAGGTTAACATCATGCCATGGCATTTAGCAGAAACTCTTTTAGGCAAAGTTCCACTAGCACCATCCGACATGCTCGTCGAGACTTGTCCCTTTGGGCACGTTCTTGAATGTCGGGGGATCGCAAGTGCCATGCCGCTCATCATAGACAGGATCGAAGCTAGCTTAGACTTTCACATCTTCAATGTCCTCGATCCTGATCTACTCCTAGGCTCCCCGCTAGAGAAATTCTTTGAGGAATCCGTAGGGAGCCTAGATGGTAATCTTGGGGAAGCCACTTCCGCCACTACTACCCCTTGTTTGGGACACTATGGCGAAGCCTCTTCTCCAGCAAAACCTGCTCGAGAAAACAACACGTTCATCTCCATTCACGTCATCCAATCCCGTTCTCATTGAGGGTGTAGAATTCTCTACTCCTCATGAGTACGACTTGGAAGACCCTCTTCACCTTTGTGAAGACGAACGACCATCACCATTCTCGACCGAGTTTCAGCCTCTTCCTGCTGGCTCGTATCATGTTGCTTTCGATTATGATCGAGAGTCAACATTGAACGTCCACGATGACTCTCTTGAGATGGAGAATTCATGGGCCATGGAACCTTTCGAGGCACTGACTCTGGAGTCCGGAGGAAAGGATTCCACGAACAAGCATGGTAGCTTCATTCTTGATTCATCATACAGACCATGCTTGCATCGTGTCCCTCTAGAGTCGGACATGCTCAGTGCGCTGAGCACGCATGAGGGCTGCAATCACCTTATGGTCCTCTTTTGTAGAAAGTTCAGAAGGTTGGTTGTAGATGTATATGTTTACCATAAGCATATCAGATTTCGTGTGTGCACTGTGGCACTAACCTTGCAGCTAAAGCTTCACTGATACATCAAGGATTGGTGGTGAGACGGGAATGACACCACCAACGATAGCTGCAAGATGAAGTTCCCACGGTCGAGCTTATGACCTTAAATAAACAAAGCACTACCAGGATATAGCCTGGATTAGCTTAGGTTTTATTTCCCTTTTCAAATAAAAGCAAGAACATGTTTTATAGGATAAGTTGTCCTTCGGGTATTTTTAGTCACTAACCTTTCAGGTGGAGATTGAAAAGAAAGATGGACAGATGATGCCTACGAACATGTGAGCCATGTCATTTGCAACACCTAGATAAGCTTTGGAGAGGGAACATTTACAAAAGGAAGCTTGATCACCACACACTTGAGTTTTGTTGCCCAGCAATGCAAACTTCAAGTGTGGGGGAGGTATGTGAGCATCCTGAGTAAAGTTCCTCCTCTACCAAATCTTATCCTGGTGTGGAGATGATGTCAGCTCTTGCATCTTGCCCACTAGCTAGGTAAGTTCTGCTTTTGACATTAAACAAAGCCCTTCCGGGAGGTTCCCAAGGTTTACCGTCTTATGCTCATGCTTATGTCCCTTGTTGATAATAGCTTCATCATGCTTTCTTGCTTCCTTCATTTATGTTCTTATGCTCTAGTTTGAATGTTTGAAGTACTCACACATTCATAGACTGTTTTAAATTAAGCATGGTGCTTAGGTTAAAATCTGTCTTCTTCAGTCAAAACAAGACATGGTGTCGAGTTTTGATTGATGAACCTTGGAGTTATATCTTCATGGATCTTGGTTGCATGCATGCTGACTAACCCCTGCAGAAAATTGTCAAATTTGAATGGGTAAGTCATTGAGCTAAATTCAAATGGGAAGGTAAGATGAGGTGTCAGATTCATGTTGCACAACATGCAAGGGTGGTACATATGACCTCTCAAGGGTCCAAGGTAAGTATATTCCCCTTTGTGTATGAAGTGTAATCTTGGTCTAACCCTTTCACAGGGGCGGAGCTATGTTAATTCGGGGTCAGCTGACCCCGACGACTTTGCGAGAACCTCTTGTAGTATTTTCCAACCAGCTATGGCCCCGGTAAAAAATAAAAATGACCCCCCGACCACTGTCCAGTCCATACAAGAAGTTGTAGAGGAGGTAGTCCAGTAGCAGGCCACACAGACACATACACCGCAGGCCAGCAGCCCACCAAAGTCCAAAATAGAAAATACCAGTGGCAGCCCACAGAGCCAGCCCATCGAGACACAAACAAAACAACAGATCGATTCCTCTCCCAAACCCAGACTTCCTTGCTCGTCCTCGACCCCTCCGACGCTAAGTGGCGCTGACGTTTCCTCTTCGGCTCTTCGCGGCATCCTGGTGGCGAGCAGCGAGCCAGCGACCGGCGAGGTTGGACGTCAAGGGCAAAGTCGCAAAGACATGGTGTGAGCCTATGAGCAAGGTACGTAACTCTTCAAATCCCAATTTTGCAATTGATGATGAAGGATGATCCAATTTCTTGATTAGGTTTTTTTATTTTTCAGTCATACATATACTTTAGTCCGAAGCAAAGCAAGTAAGGAAGTTTGTCTGCATTCTCACGCAAAGATTTCATCATACCGTCAAACAAAATGGCAGGTGCGGAAATTAGTGATTTCTAATCATATATGTGGCTGCTCCCAAATTTAATTAGTATGTACTTTAGTGTTTAATTATTTTCACTAATTTGCAGTCAATCAGAGCACAATGGAACGATTCTTGAAAAGGAAAAGTCCAGCTTGTGAAAATGATAATCCTGCAGGAGGCACTTCAAGAAGAGATGACAGTGAGAATCCTAATGGCACTTCAAGAAGAGATGGCAGTGACATTCCTGGTGGAGGCAATTCAATAAGAGATGTCAATGCATCAAATGCCAATCGTACTACTAATCGGTCTTCACGGATATCACGACATGAAGTAAATTTTGATGAGCTTCCATATGATCCAGCAGATAAAAGAAGGATATCAGATTACATAGGCCAAAAGCTACAAGATGAGATAAGACAGAAGTATATGATTAGAGGTCCATTTAGACCACCACCGGGTTATAAGTATCCACAAAAGATCATAGGAGGCATCCCACGTCGGTTTCAACCTGAATGGTTCACAAAATATGACTGGTTAGAGTACAGCGAAAAGGTGCATAAATGTTTTTGTTTATACTGCTATTTATTCAGAGATTGTAATCAAGGCCAAGGTGGGAATGATGCATTTGCAAAAAATGGTTGGGATGGCTTTAACAAATCAGATAGACTTCAAGATCATGTTGGCACCCGACCTGATAGTTTTCATAACACGGTAGTGAAAAGATGCAACAATTTGATGAAGCCTGAGAAATCCATTGTTGCTTCTATGAAAAAGGGGAGAAATGCCACCAAAGAGGAGTATCTTCTTAGATTGAATACTTCTATTGATGTTGTTTGATACTTGTTGCGCCAAGGTTTAGCTTTTCGCGGTCATGATGAATCAAAAGAGTCCTTAAATCAGGGAAATTTTCTAGAGTTGGTGAAGCTTTTGGGAAAGCAAAATGTGAAAACAAATAAGGCTATTCTACAAAATGCTCAAATGTTGGCTCCAGACATTCAGAAGGATATTGTGGACTGTTTTGCTGATGTAAGGAAAAATGTTTTATTAATTATTATTTAGTATTTATATCCTGCTATTTATATATGTAAATTAACAGAGTTTACATTTTTTTCAGATAATAGTGAAGTCTATTATTGAAGAAATTGGTGGGGACGTGTTTTGTTTATTGGTAGATGAGTCATCTGATGTTTCCAGCAAGGAACAAATGGCAGTGGTTTTGAGATATGTTGACAAGCTTGGGTTAATTAAAGAGAGACTTATTGGTGTAGTTCATGTGAAAGAGACCTCCGCTTCATGCCTCAAATCTAATATTGACGCTCTGTTCGGTAAGTATGGATTAAGCATAAAACAAGTTAGAGGCCAAGGTTACGACGGAGCAAGTAACATGAGAGGTGAGTTCAATGGTTTGAGAGCTTTAATCATGAGAGAAAATAGCTCTGCACACTATATCCATTGTTTTGCTCACCAGCTGCAGTTAGTCATAGTTGCAGTAGCTAAAAAGAATGATGATATTAGTGATTTCTTTGACATGGTGTCCCTTTTGCTTAATGTGGCTGGAGCCTCTTGCAAAAGGAAGGATATGATTTGGGAAAGTCAACAAGATAGAGTTAGCAAAGCCATTGGCAGTGGACAACTTAGTAGTGGAACGGGATTAAATCAAGAACAAGCACTTCAAAGAGCTGGCGACACTCGTTGGTCTTCTCATTATAAAACTCTACAGAGCCTAAGAAGTCTGTTCCCCGATGTCATTGAAGTGCTCCAATATGTTGAAAAAGAAGGTCCAAATGATGCAAAGAGGCGTCAAGCTCGTGGTCTCATGGACTATCTCAAGGATTTTGACTTTGTGTTCCACTTGCAGTTAATGCTACTTATTTTAGGACATGCAAATGCTTTGTCACTATCACTACAAAGGAAAGATAAAGATATCTTAGAGGCCATGATAGAGGTGAAGTTAACTAAGCAAAAATTTCAGCAAATTAGGGACGACGGTTGGGATGCTCTATTAGGCACTGTATTAGCCTTTTGCGAACAACATGGCATCCCAAAGTTGGACATGGAACAAGAGTACATTGATCGGCATAAGCCAAGGAAAAAGACCAACCGCACCAACTATGAGCACTACAGATATGATTGCTTAAACCCAGTTATTGACTTGCAGCTTGCAGAATTTGATGACCGTTTTAGTGAGGTAAATTCTGAATTACTGATCAACATTGCTTCTTTTAGTCCCAAGGATTCTTTTGCTGCTTTCAATGTTGAGAGATTGATGGAATTGGCTAAGGCGTACCCTGATGATTTTAATCCCAAGGAACTGGATGATCTTTGTGGTAAGCTTCCTATTTACATTGATAATGTCCGAGCTGATGCAAGATTTGCCCAATTGAAAACTATTTCTGAACTTGGTAGGCTGATGGTGGGTACAAATAAACATGTTGCTTTTGGTTTGGTCTATCGACTCCTCAAACTTGTGCTTGTTCTTCCTATCGCCACAACATCAGTGGAGAGATGTTTTTCAGCCTTGAAAATTGTGAAGACAGATCTAAGAAATCGCATTGGAGATGAATTTTTGAATGATTGTCTCATTAGCATCATGGAACAAGAACTTCTTGCTGCAATTCCAAATGATGATGTCATTTTCCTCTTTCATAATATGGGCAAAGATCGTAGAGTGGAATTGTAAGAGGTAGATACTATTATAATTTGTCAAGAGTTTATTTTGTGAAAACAATCTTTATTGTGGCATGCTTAATTTATGGTATTCCAAATGATGATGTAATTATTGCTAATTTCTACCTCTGTTATGGCATGCTTAATTTTCATGATAATCTTTGTTGAGTGCTGACCCCGGCGGCAATTTATCCTAGATCCACCCCTGCCCTTTCGAGCAAATGACATGGTGACAATAAAAAAAACCCAAAAATATTTGAATTTGAAAAAGGCTCTATGGTTCTTGAACCAGTAGAGTCCCTCTTTTGTTTTCACTTTTTGTTTGAAGAACAGCACCAGGATCAACCACCAGTGCGGGGGAGTTCTCTCGAGCTCATCATCGACATATCCACTCGAGAACTCCCACACAGGCGCTGCACAACATCGAGTACGCCTTCATGACAAGAGCAAGGTAAACTAGAGTGAGTCGGCTGCCTTATGGTCAGTTGAATCACCACTAGTCTCCCTTGATCTCTCATCCTTCCGAAGCGATGGTATGTGCACCCTCTACCTCACTCTCCTTTATCCATGAGTTTGATAGAATCTCAATTTCTATCATTTGAAATCAAACTCAGCAATTGGTGCTATGCTTGCTCTACATGATTCCTGTGGTTGGCTTGCATATGTTTTATTCCTTACTCATCATCTTGATGCTTGTGAACAAATATCATTAGGGAACTCATGCTTATCTAAGTAGTTGACGTTGCGATATGGTTTGATGATACGATCTTCGCCCTGAATGCTTGAGTGCTTGGGAATTTTATTTGAAAAACATGAAAACCCTTTGCAAAGCTCCTCTTTGATATGCCACCGTCCTACCAAAGCCGTATGATGTTTTTAGTTGAAAACCTTATACTCGTATGCTGCTTGTTATTGCATTGAGCTTTGTCAAATTCTGTGACCCTTGTGAGAAGTCTTTTCATTACTTTCATGATCAAGATTCCTGTGCACCCTACCCATTTTCCCCTTGCTATGCTTCTACACTGGAAGTTAGCATTGTATCATTCATCCATTCCTAAAAGTAAAACTCCATAAGTGGTGTGATGTCTCTCTCCAAAAGTATCCTTCAAGAGACATGGGCTATGAAAAAAAAAGAGAAAAGAAGAAAAAAAGAGAAAAGAAAATAGAAACACATGCTCAAAGCATGATGAGAAAAAAGAAAAAAGAAAAAGAAAGAATAGCCCATGTCCAAAATAAAGGAGAAATAGGAGAGAGATGGGCATGCAAAAAGGAGTTCCATAACTTAGATGGTAATAACTAGTGTCCACCTTACCATCTACCCACATTCATCATATACGTATGGTAATATCTAGCACACATTCCGGGCCTAGTATCCACCTTACCATACTCACCATATTCACACACGTGCACATCTTGATCTGATTGTATGATTTGATTTTCTCTGTGGATCCAGTCTTTGACTTTGCAATATATGTGATGCAAGTATGCCTTATCCTTTATCCTACCCTGAGCTCCACATATAGCAATCATTAGAAGTAGGGTGAAGAAATGCAATCTAATGCCTTGGTGAGGACATATACACATTGAGCGATTTGAGAGAATCAAATGAGGAGCTAAGCAAAGGTTTGTTTTGAAAATTTATTGCAAAACCCCAAGTTACTTAACATGATGAGCAGGAGTGACTTGATTCATGATCGTTCCACTCCTCAACTACCCAAGATAGCAAGATAGACACTTCAGAGTTCACAAGTGCAAGGTATGGTTCGGAATATCTCTTATGCTTACTTCATACCTATGGATATCATGTCTCACTTTGATCTTGTTCTTCCCTTCACTCGGGACGAGCAAAGGACGAGTATGGGGGTATTTGTTGACGGCTGTTATCTACTCATTTTATACCCGTCAACATGCACCTTTTTGGCATGAGAAATGGTTGTCAACACTAGAATAGGGCTTAAACTAATCATTTCCACAAGTGTTGGTGATTATGCAAATACAGGTGATTAGCACTAGAAAGAGGAGTAAAAGCACAAGTCTTTGATCCAAGTACTTCAAGACCAGCCAATGAGGGGAAGCTACCTAGGATTCCCCTGGATCACTGATGCCATCGATCCAAGAGAGGCAAGCCCGACGAATCACGAAGCGCCACATGGACATCACATGGATTCAAGGGCCCACCTATCCCTCAAAACTGTCGGGAAACTTGGCATGCACGGGGGAGTAACTTCAGGGCCCACCAGGCAGCCACCCTGAGAAAGCACAATGCAGAAGGCCTCCCGGGGGGTCGGCCGACCCTAGGATCGGCCGAACCGACCTAGGGTCGGTTGATCCCCACCTTCCACGTGATGCTGCCTGATTGGTCACTTACTGCGATCCCGGGCATTTTGGGGCACTTTGAGCCCCGGAGCAAGCTCCCCTCTTGCCTATAAATAGATGGGGAGGGGCTCACTTTTGGAAACACACACTTCTCCTCCTCTTCATTTTGGCTTGAGCCTCTCTCTTTAGGAGAGGAGAGCTCTTTGTATAGGATTAGTGCTAGGAAGTGAGGTGGGAGGCTTGGGGACATGTCATGTTCATGACATCTTCCTCAAGAACGATCCTCAGCGGTGCCTTTGTTCTTCAACTAGACTAAAGTGAGTATTTTGACATTTTCTATTTAGACTAAAGTCGTATGCATGCTTAGTTGCTCTGTTCTTGTGTTCTTCGTTCGTTCTTGATTTAGATGCTTGTGTTCTTCGAACACAACGTTTTCGATCTAGTAGACTTAGATCATAAGTTTGCATCTAGTTTGCCAGCTTGTCTATTAGAGTAAAGTTGATGCTCCTGCATATCTCTAGTTAGATCAAAGTGCATTCGTGATCTTGTATGAGTGATAGAGCACACCTTGAGCTAGTGCCAGTATCTCCCTCGCGGATTCGTAGTTCTGTATTTATACGGAGTGCTATAGTCGGGCTATCGGGACGTCAGACGGTGTTCGACAATAGTAGTAGTCAGTGGTGTAGACGTGGTGTCTGGACCATAGGTTATCCTTTGAAGACCACGTACGTTTGTAGCGTAGAGGTAGGCCGCAATGGTGACAGCCTGTTGGACCCTTTGCAAACCCTCTGTGTCGCGTACCGAGTTGGGCTCGTTGTCAGCACATTGGCCTCTCCCTAAAAAGTTAGGATGTGCCTGGCGCCCGAACTGAGTGTTATAACTGAGAGACCGTAACTAGACTCTACGCTCGGTCGAGGCAGATCCTTTCTACCTATCCTATCAATCAGTGTTGTGTCCTTGGACCATCTATACTAGAGTAGGAGATAGTGCACATCGTTCTTTGGATTCGATACCCTTGGAATACTCTCCTTCCTTGGGGAAGTGCTATAGCGGTATTTTCGTGCGCTTGCGGCATACCCGGTTGTTCTTATACGCTCCCTCTAGGTGTACAACTAGTGGTGACGTTAAGAAACGCCACACGTGCGCACACATGGAGGGCGATGGCGAGTCGCAAGGACGGCCGCGTCCAGCACCTACAAGTCGCGGATCGAGGAGGGGCAAGGCAATTGTCCCGGTCAAGGTGGAGAAGCAACCACGCTCAGGGCGTGGTGGTCGCCGTCGACCTGAAGGTTCTCCACTAGCATCTGAAGTTGCCATTGCCGCCACTCCCTCTACAGACATGATGACTATTTTTCCCCCAATCTCACTAGTAATCATGTATGATTTCATGTGTGAATGAGTGACTACGTCATTTACTGTCTTAATGACTAGTCTAAGCCTACGATTTTGATTTGTGCAAATATGTAATGGGACCAAAAATACACTGCATATATTTTCTCAGTATTTGTGACTTTGTGTCGATCTATCACTTGAGAGGTACTAGATTAGTAATTTATTTAGGAATTTGTGCAGCACATGGACGACCATGTCTCGGAGGAGGGGGAGGATGATGAAGAAAAAACAGCTTTGACAAGGATGATGAATTATCAGTAAGCATACCTTCAGCTGATGGTGGAGGTGACGACGAGCAGGAGAAGGATGGAGAGCAAGTGTCAATGGCTCAGACAGGAAAGAGAGGACGGAAAAGATTAAAAACTGGCAGTGGTATTCAGCTATCTCCTGGTAAGTGCAAGGTAGCGAGAGGAAAGCGAGCTGATTATTGGAAGTATTTTTCAGAGATTACTGTTCCATCCAAGAAGGAGAAGGGTGTTATGGTGACAAAGGCAAAGTGCAAATTTTGCACTAAATGCTATGTGTATCAATCTGGAGGTCAAACTACAACACTGAACCGACACCTTATAAAGTGCACACCATATCAAAACAAGCTCGAGAAGGCTAAACAGGAACTTGCTCAAGGTAAACTCGACTTTGTTTGTAGATGATGGTACTATTATTGTCAATCCTACTGAATATTGTCACACCTGATTTCCGAAGAGAAACCAAATGCATCTCATATGTGCGCCAGGATCAAGTTACACACATATGGTAGACAAAAGAGTGCAATATCATAAACAGTAATCAAAACGTACAAGAGTTAAACCATTACATTATCTTTTTATTACACTCAGTCGATGGACTCGAAGGTCCAATAAAACGAACAAATGGTAACTAGACGAACAACTTCGTCTTCAGCTTCCACAGCCACATGACTGGGGGATCGCATGCCTCAGAACTCCTCGAAGTCGCTGAAGTACTCCTCACCGTTGTTCTCCTCTGAACAACGGTAAGCAAGGGTGAGCACACATATGGTTGGAGCGCAGCAAGTGGGGGAACATGCAAGGCTATCAAGGATAGGCTAAGAGTTTGCAGCGGTTAGCATTTTTAAGTTGGTCAAATTTTAATAGCGAGCGCCTATTTACTAGGTGTAAGTTTATACCAACCCACTTAAGCTTTAGAAAATTTTCCATCTCCAGAACCATACAAAAACCACAATTTAATTCAATCTTCAAGTTCTTTAATCATGTGAGGGTCCAGGCCGCTCATAACCATAAGCACGGCTGATCGATCAGTTTTCACTCTGCAAAGGTTGTACACTTTACCCACAGTTCGTGTTCCCCATGTTGCCCGGGTTGATCAGACCCTTAAACACTGCCGAGGTGAGTGGCTAGGGGTTCACTACGAAGCCTTTACAAAGGCATGCAAAAGACCAACGACCCGCATAGTTACAGATCAGGGCGGACCATAACCCTCCCTAGTGGTCAGCACCTTAGCAAAGGTTGATTACCCAAAAGAACCGGGCTATACCACTGTTGACGGTGGAAATTCACCATTTCCAACCCTCAATATTCTCACATAAATGGAGGCATATGCATTATTTACTAGCATTTAGGTTTGAATAATGTAGTTCCACTTGTCCTTGGAGATTATCTGTATGTTGGTGATTTACCCCTTAAAAGAGATGGAAACTCAACTCCTATGAAGAAACCATGCCAACTCAGCTGAGGAGGTGGCTGCCACCAAAGGAAACATGGCAAGACACATCATCGATCCAGGGGAGGCACTCACCGACGAATCAGAGGACGCCACATGGACTTCACATGGATCAAAGGGCCCAGCTCGGATACCAAATCAAGCCATGCACCGGGGATGGATCAGAGGGCCCACAAGGCAGTCAACCAGAGGAAGCACACCAGGTGGGGGTGCCCTAGGGGGTCGGCCGATCCTAGGATCAGCCGAACTGCCTTAGTGGCGTCCCATCCTGGCCTTCCACGTGGTTGCTCCTCATTGGTCACTTGCTGCAGTCCCGGGTGTTTAGGGGCCATTTGGGCATCCGAGCAAGCCTTGTCTCCCTCTATAAATAGGAGGGGAGGGGCTCCCATTTCTCACACACCACTCTCTCATTCTCCTCTCACTTTTAGTTTCCAAGGCTAGGGGGTAGGCTAGAGTAGCTCTTCTTCAGGTTCCAAGTCCTCTTGGAACTTTAGGTATGAGTTCTCTTTTATCTTTATTTCTTTGTATGACTTTGATCTACTTCAGTTATTCAGCTATTTCATATAAAGTCATGGTAGATCATATTCTTGATGTGTTCTTGAGTTCATCCTCTGTTCATCATTTAGAGGCTTGTGTTCTTCGTGAACACTACCTTTTGATCCACTTGAAAGATGGTAAACTCCTTCCTTATGTGTTTGTTCATAAGTTAGAGGCTCGTGTTCTTCACGAACACGACCCTTTGATCTTGTTGATTAGACATAAGAGAGTTCATATCTGTTCGTATGTCTAGCCCTAGTTGATCTTGTTAGATAGCATGAGAGTGTTGCATGGGGTTTGTGTTCAAGCTACGGTACTCGGTCTAGTTGACCAGTCTTCTGGTGGCTCTCACCCTGGGTCACAATAGCCCAGGCCGGGTGAAGTCTAGCAGCAACGTAGGCATGGTGCCTGGGTTGTCTAGCTACGATAGTTATGAGCATACCCCCCGTAACGAGAGGTCGGTCCTCAGGTGGTGACAGCCCTGTTGGATCCTAGGGCAACCTCCGCGTTGGGGTACCTACTATAGGAGTCTAAAGTCTAGTTTCGCAGAGTGTTGGTCGTCGCGGGCTAGCTCCCTGTTTGTACCTGGGTGCTGAACCATGTTTCCCTCATGCAATACTCATGCTTATCTCTTGTATCTTCTAGCTTTGTATGTTTAGTACATTAGAACCTAGAGCTAACTCGTATGTTCCCCCTAAGCCGTAGTGTGCTAGAGTAGAGGTATATTAGAGGTGTGTGTCACACTGCCCCTATTATCTTTTATCTTACCCCTGCCTTTGAGTGTGTTTTCCCTATATCTATCTCTTGGTTTACATTCAGAGCAAAAGCATAAGTCTAAGATATCCACCATTGCCTTCCTTGGATTCGATACCCTTGGAATACTCTCTTTCCTTGGGGAAATACTATAATGGTTTATCTGTGCGCTTGCGGATTCGTTCATGATCATTTAGATTAACCAATGGCAAGTCTCGATGTTCACGCTAACTGCGCCATTAGTTGTGACATTGGGAAATGCCAACAAGCATTTCTAGCGCTGACACTAAGGATGGATTTCCAATCTGTTCTTAAGTGATCGACGTTTAGAAATGTCAACAAGCATTTCTGGCGCCGTTGCCGGGGAAAGCACAGGATTATCATGACTATGCTTTGCATCTGTTTATAAACTCTGAGTAGGTTAGGACAACCCTCAATGCAGGCTAACCTTGATTGTCTTCTTTTATCTTTGGATAATGAAGACAGGTAGTGTATGACTGGTTTCGACCTACCGGGAAATTTTACTAAAGATCCCGAGTCACTTGTGAGGAAAGCTCGAATTCATTTCGGCTCACCTCGTCGTACTCGTCCAGAGGGTGAACCAGCTTCCTTTGTACCATCCACGTCCAACGCTATGGGCCAGAAGACACTTCATGAGTACTCAGCTCCTTCTGCTGACCAGGTGCTGCAAGGCCCTGAGGTGGCAATGGGGACTGAAAATTTCGAGATCAAGACGGGTTTAATCACGATGGTACAGGCTAGCCCATTCTGTGGCAAGCCAAATGAGGATGCCAATGCTCATCTGCAGCAATTCCTAGAGCTGTGCAGCACTTTCGTCATCAGGGGTGCAAATATGGATGCTGTTCGTTTACGGTTATTTCCATTCTCCCTCTTCGGAAAGGCTAAGCAATGGTTCTACGTGAACCGGGAATCTATTGACACTTGGAGCAAGTGTTCACAGGCATTTCTCAAGAAGTTCTTCCCATTGGGTAAAACCAATGCTCTTCGTGGAAGGATTTCTGGTTTTCAGCAAGCAGCAATTGAATCTATCCCAGAGGCTTGGGAGAGGCTTCAGGAGTATGTCCTGCCCTGTCCTCATCATGGGATGGAAGATTAGCTCATTCTTCAAAGTTTCTATAATGGGTTGACTCCGACAGCCCGAGGCCATATTGATGCTGCTGCTCAAGGAGCATTCTTCTCACTCACTGTTGATAATGCTAAATTACTCATGGAGAAGATGGTCTCCAACCAAGGGTGGAGTGATGAAAGACTCCAACCACGACCGAGGGGTACTCATAATGTCAAGGAAGCAGACATGATTACTGCCAAGATGGATCTTCTTATGAAGAGATTGGATGACTACACTAGCGAGAAGGCTGCCATGGCCACTACTTCTTTGCCTATGGACTCTCACATGACCTGTGAAGTCTGTGGCACCACTGGGCACTCAGGCAACTATTGTCCGGAGACTCAAGAGGAAGTGATGTACATGAATGGCAATAACAATGGTTATCGTTCATCTCAACAAGGAGGCCAATCGTGGAATCAACAACGCCCTTACTATCAAGGAGGTAACCAAGGTAATTCTTACAATCCTAACCAACCTTTCTTGAGAGATCTTGTTTTTGGGCAAGCTAAGATTAATGAAGGTACTAACAAGAAGCTAGCTGCCCTTGGTAAAACTGTGGAAAGCCTCAACGTTAAGCTTGATAGTTTTTCTTCTGCCCAGAAGAGTCAGCTGAGTTTCAACAAAATGTTAGAAACCCAGTTGGCTCAACTGGCTGCTTTGGTTCCATCTCCTGATAACGGGAGGATCCCGGGGCAACCCGTATCCTCTTGTGAAAATGTTAGTGTAGTGTCAACCAGGTGGGGTAAGCCACCTAGGAAGACATGTGCCTCTGACTATGCAGGAAAGCCCATTCAACAAATTCTTGATCCCTAGGAGGAATCAGTAGTGGTGCACAAGAAAGATCCAGGCTACCCAACTATCACGTGCACAATATATTAATAGAAGATCAGGCATGCTCTTTGTGACCTTGGTGTGAGTGTTAATCTCATGTCCAAGGCCATGTTCGAGCAACTGGGATATCCAGCTCTCTCTCCAACAGCACGGACTATCCAACTCGCCGATTCAACAATCCGATACCCAGAAGGAATTGCCGAGAGTTTATTGGTTAAGGTCAAGAGCTCTTATGTCTTCGCGGATTTCGTGGTCCTTGACATGGATGACGAGGGAGGAATGCCGCTCATCCTTGGGCGACCATTTCTCAGTGATGTCCGAGCAAGAATCAATGTGGGTTCCGGTATCATCCGTTTCCGCATTGGGGAGAGGAACTTGAAGTTCAAGTTTCAGGACAAGGAAGAGCAATGCTATTTGGTGCAAGATAGTGTTGAGCAGCTTGGGGGAAGGACGGAGCCTTCACCCCCAAGGAAGAAATCTCCGTCAAAGAGGTTAAGGAAAATTCGGAAAGAATGGCGGAAGATTGAGATGGCACCAACCTCTACTTCTCAGGAGTGGGGTGCTGAATGGAACTGATCACTTAGAAGAGTCCAACTCGTCGGACTAAAAATGATGGGTCCTTTCTACCAAAAAGGTTAAAGCTGGTATTTATCTCATATTTCCCTTTCCAAAATTTTATTTCCAAAATTGCATATTTGATTTTTCAAAACTCTGCATTTGCATGCTAGATTTATCTAGCCCTTTTCCCTTTTCTAAATAAAATTTCTGAAAATAATTTCTGAGTTTGAAAACCATAGAAAATTCATTTGGGAAATTTCTGGAGTAAACTTTGGCCGGTGCACCTTGGCATCTCTTCATAGAGTCGTTGGTGGCACACCTGCCAAAGGGGGCTAGCACTGGGCCCACCACCGGGCCGGCCGAACCAGGGTTCGGCCGAACCCTGGTAACGGTCATGTGGGCCCAGCTTTGGCCAACGGCTCCTAGCCGTTGCCCAATGGCTATCTCGCAGTGTGCTGCCCCTTTGCTCTATAAATTGGACCCGAGAGGGGGTGTTCTTCACCCATGCAACTCATTTCATTCACACTCCCCTCTCTACTCCTTGTTCTCTTGGTTTTCTTGGATTTCTTGCTCAAGATTGGATCATCAAGTGGTCTCTCTAGTGTGTTGCTGAAAATATTGTTGTTGGTGGAGCAAACTCGGTAAGAACTTCATTCGATTTTACTAACCCATCACGGAGTTGCTCTTGTTGTTGTTGTGCTAGCATGAATTGGGTGGCGAACACTCTCCGAAGGGTGACACGCTCACACTCCCGTTCGCGGGCAAGCACGAGTGCATCCATCCCCGCCGAGCCGACGCCGAGCCCGTCAACGATGGATTATGAAGAAGAGCAAGAAAAGCAAGCCGAGCCACAAGCCGCGGAGGAGGTCGTCGATGACACCCCCTACCTCAGCTTGTGGGGCGCTCGAGAGGAGCAGGCCTATGCTCTCATGAAGGACCGAGTCTTCGGCCACACCAGGGACTTCGACCCGACTCTCATGGAGAAGACAGGTATGAATCTCGAGTTCACTTCCATTTGGCACGCTCTTGGTTGGGAGGAGTTTGCGCCGGTTACAGAGCTTGGCTCTCGGCCCCTCACCATCCAGTTTCTTTGCTCTCTTACCGAGACCCCGGATGGCGTTGAGTTTCGTCTTTTCAGGACCGATTATCGTCTTTCTTGGAAGGATCTTAGTCGTCTCCTTGGTTTTAGTCCTCGTTGTGCTGTCTCTTTGAAGCGAGCTTGTGAGGGTTATGTTCGGGAATCTTTCTGGGCAGATATCTCTGGTCTTGTTTACAGTGGCAAGTTTGTACCTCGGTGCAACGATATTGTGCATCCCACTCTCCGCCTGTGGCACAAGTGGCTCACCATTACTCTCTTTCCACGAGAGGATGTTTGGCCCGTGCGCAGTGATGGGATAATGCTATTATACGCCGCTGTCAACCAGATCAAGGTCTCTCTCGTTAAAGCAATGATTCGGCAGTGGATGACGAATTTCAAAATGATAGGTCCTATTGAGTGTACGGCTTTGGTGACTCGTATTGCTCTCAAACTCGGGGTTCTTAGCGGGAATCCCGTACCCTTCATCGGGACGCCCCGAGTTCTCATTGATGAGGCATACTTGATCCAGGGGCATATACTCAAGAGGGGCCCAAATGATTCTTTGACTTTCTTCTTTCCAGGTTATGCAAACCAAATCCCGTTACCTAACCCGGGGTTTGGATTGTATAACTCGGAGTCACTAACCATTCCCCTTGTTACACAAGAGGAAAGTCGTCGTGCTAGTGTTTCGGGCAGGTCCACCAGGAGCGCGGCAAAGAGAGCACACATGCAGCAGCAGCAGTCACAGCCGACACCACCACCACAGCCTCAGCCACAGCCTGTTACACCACCGGTGGTAGAAGGGGCCCCTGCGGGATACATGTCCGGGGTTACCCCTGGATATGCACCTGGTTGGGACCAGCCCACCTACCAGCCGAGTGCGAGTGGCACGGCTTGGACGGACGCGAGCAGAGCTTAGTGGGCCACACCCGCTAGTTCCAGCTCCGGTGGTCCACCTCCGTCTTCGTCCTTCCGGCGACACTCTTCAGCCTCTGCACGTGATGCTCAGCTCGCACAGCAGATGAGAGAGCTCACCGTCCAGGTCACGGGATTGGAGAAGACGTTGAACACCCACGTCGAGTCTACCTCTGCGTGGCAGCGTCAGGCTGGTGAGAGGATAGCAGCCATGCAGCAAGATCAGCCGTAGTACATGGATGCGCAGAGGGCTTACTACGCGAGTCAGGGTTTCTTCTACCCTCCTCCGCAGTGAGCCTGAAGCTAGCTTGGGGGAGGACCCCCATCCTGAGGTAACTTGTATCTTCTTGCATTTTCAGAATATCCTATAAATGAAAATCCAAAAAAAAAATCTGCAAAATAAAAAGACCAAAAATATTTATTTGCTTTCATCATCGTTTGCTTAGTTTGGTTTGATATGCTTAGTAAGAATGCTTTGTCTCTATGGTTGAAATGATGAATAGTTGCTCTGTTTATTCTCCTCGTATGTCTTGCTTACAACTTTGTATCCTGCCTAAGTTTTGAGCTTGTTGGCTTGTATGTTCAAACCTTAGCTTGAAAACTGTGGGTAGCAGAAAGCATGATCCTTACCTAAGTTGTTGTGAGACATGATATGGTAGAATAGAGTGCTATGATCTTATGCTTAGTGATGCTTGACATCCGGAGTTTTCCCTTTTTGAAAAATCAAAACACGATGAGTTCCTCAATGATGAGAATTTCCCATCCAAGGCCATATGTAGATCCTAGTTCCTAGCCTTCACATGTGCAGCTTGTTCTCTCATTGAGATTTGTCAAATTGTTGTGACCCTTGTTAGAACTCATACTCCCCTGATCAAGATCACGTACACGTTCATGCTAAAACTTCTACACTGGAAGTTAAGCATTCATCATTTACTCCATACTGCTTATGCATTCTTCCGCAAATAAAACTCTATGTATCTTTGCATTGTTCATCCCTCTCCAAATATCTCCAATAGAGACAAAGAGGCTAGCTAAAAAAAGAGAGAGAGAAATAAAAGCATGCTCAAAAGCATGGCAAAAATAAATAAAGAGAGCTAGCCCAAGTCTCGGAAAAATTTCAAATGAGAAAAAGGGATTGATATGTGCAAGAAAAAGAGTTCCATCATATAGATGGTCATAACTAGTACCTACTCCGGGGCTAGTGTCCACCTTACCATCAATCCCTCATTTCCTCATATAAAACATGGCACTATCTAGCACCCATTTCCGGGCCTAGTATCCACCTTGCCATGCTCATATCCATCACACACATATGCACATCTTGATCAGGATGTATGTTTGTTTCTTCCAAGGATCCGGTTTTTGACTTAGCAAAACATGAGAGACAAGTATGCCACATCTTCCCTACCTACAGCTCCACATAAAGCCTATTAGGAGTAGGATGTGAAGAAAGGCAACATTGATGCCTTGGTGAGGAATCATACACCTTTGAGCGATCCGAGAGTATCATTTGAGGAACTCTGATTTTTCTTTTGAAAAATTTGCAAAACCTCCGGATTGCTAAGCTGATCAAGGTATGAATGATTATGCGTTCTCTATATAACCATTCTGTCTCTCAACTGCCCAAGGCAGGTGAAGCTATATGTCCCACGTATCAGGCCAAAGGTAAGAACATTGCCAACTTGTTCAACTCTTGGTAGAGTACTTTGCTGTATGTTTGCCATAAGTTGAGAATACAACGTTGTAGCAACTCTTGATCAACCAACCTAAGTCTCTAATGTCTTGCTTCGAGACGAGCAAGAGGTTAGCTTGGGGGAGTTTGTTGACGGTGGAAATTCACCATTTCCAACCCTCAATATTCTCACATAAATGGAGGCATATGCATTATTTACTAGAATTTAGGTTTGAATAATGTAGTTCCACTTGTCCTTGGAGATTATTTGTGTGTAGGTGATTTACCCCTTAAAAGAGATGAAACTCAACTCCTATGAAGAAACCATGCCAACTCAGCTGAGGAGGTGGCTGCCACCAAAGGAAACATGGCAAGACACGTCATCGATCCAGGGGAGGCACTCACCGACGAATCAGAGGATGCCACATGGACTTCACATGGATCAAAGGGCCCACCTCGGATACCAAATCAAGCCATGCACCGGGGATGGATCAGAGGGCCCACAAGGCAGTCAACCAGAGGAAGCACACCAGGTGGGGCTGCCCTAGGGGGTCGGCCGATCCTAGGATCGGCCGAACCGCCTTAGTGGCGTCCTATCCTGGCCTTCCACGTGGTTGCTCCTCATTGGTCACTTGCTGCAGTCCTGGGGGTTTAGGAGCCATTTGGGCGTCTGAGCAAGCCTTGTCTCCCTCTATAAATAGGAGGGGAGCGGCTCCCATTTCTCATACACCACTCTCTCATTCTCCTCTCACTTTTTGTTTCCAAGGCTAGGGGGTAGGCTAGAGTAGCTCTTCTTCAGGTTCCAAGTCCTCTTGGAACTTTAGGTATGAGTTCTCTTTTATCTTTATTTCTTTGTATGACTTTGATCTACTTCAGTTATTCAGCTATTTCATATAAAGTCATGGTAGATCATATTCTTGATGTGTTCTTGAGTTCATCCTCTGTTCATCATTTAGAGGCTTGTGTTCTTCGTGAACACTACCTTTTGATCCACTTGAAGGATGATAAACTCCTTCCTTATGTGTTTGTTCATAAGTTAGAGGCTCGTGTTCTTCACGAACACGACCCTTTGATCTTGGTGATTAGACATAAGAGAGTTCATATCTGTTCGTATGTCTAGCCTTAGTTGATCTTGTTAGATAGCATGAGAGTGTTGCATGGGGTCTGTGTTCAAGCTACGGTACTCCGTCTAGTTGACCAGTCTTCTGGTGGCTCTCACCCTGGGTCACAATAGCCTGGGCCGGGTGAAGTCTAGCAGCAACGTAGGCATGGTGCATGGGTTATCTGGCTACGATAGTTATGAGCATACCCCCCATAACGAGAGGTCGGTCCTCAGGTGGTGACAGCCCTGTTGGATCCTAGGGCAACCTCCGTGTTGGGGTACCTACTGTAGGAGTCTAAAGTCTAGTTTCGCAGAGTGCTGGTCGTCGCGGGCTAGCTCCCCGTTTGTACCTGGGTGCTGAACCATGTTTCCCTCATGCAATACTCATGCTTATCTCTTGTGTCTTCTAGCTTTGTATGTTTAGTACATTAGAACCTAGAGCTAACTCATATGTTCCCCCTAAGCCGTATTGTGCTAGAGTAGAGGTAGATTTGAGGTGTGTGTGTCACACTACCCCTATTATCTTTTATCTTACCCCTGCCTTTGAGTGTGTTTTCCCTATATCTATCTCTTGGTTTACATTCAGAGCAAAAGCATAAGTCAAAGATATCTGCCATTGCCTTCCTTGGATTCGATACCCTTAGAATACTCTATTTCCTTGGGGAAATGCTACAATGGTTTATCTGTGCGCTTGCGGATTCATTCATGATCATTTAGATTAACCAATAGCAAGTCTCGATGTTCACGCTAACTGCGTCATTAGTTGTGACATTGGGAAATGCTAATAAGCATTTGTAGCGCTGACACTAAGGATGGATTTCCAATCTGTTCTTAAGTGATCGACGTTTAGAAATGTCAACATCCCCTGCAACCCCAACCCCCCTCTGCTCCTTTCGGATAAGGTCATCATTACATTCACACACCTAATTAACTGGCTAAGCCAGAGCCATATGGACTGTGGTTGCACTATTTTCCTGGGTGGTTCTCCATGTTCCAATTAAATTATATGATCTTGTTATTAACCAAAAGCATCATCTTCACCATAGTTATCATGATCATCATTCATCATTTTGTAAAATTCCATTTGAACCATCCCAAGGTATAGCAACTAAGCATCTCTACCCAAAACATTTATTTAAAAGGGTTGTTCAAGGTAATGAGGATAAAATCTAGTCATGTCCTTAAAAAGGTAATTTCCCATCAAATTATGCAATACAACATTTAAATGTAAACATTAATTAATATGCAATTGTTTAGGACAAAGAGGAATATGCAGAGGGAGAAGTCCACTTGCCTTCCTTGCCTACACATTGTGCTTCTTCTTCCTTAAACCACTCTTCGTGATCCACTCCAACTGGCTGTTCACTTGAAACCGGCACGATGTCTACGAGCACACATGAAAACATACAATAAATAAAACAATACACGAAGCATGAAAAGCTTAAAAAGAGGACAAGACTTGACTCTAGGACCGCGAACGCAAAAACACTCAGAACTATCAGGAGATTTGGATTATATCACACAACGCTATGTGCTTGGTATATTTTAATTCAATAAAGATGTGCATAGGTTATTTCAGAGAAATACCCTATTTAATAATTAAGCAAGTTATAATTATATATAAAAGGGACGGTGTAGGACTTAATCAATTTTTATTTATGAATATTCAAGTATTATTTATGCAAATTAAACATTTACTTCTAAAAGAAGTATGCAAAGCATCTAAACATTTATCTTTATATTTCGAGTTGTACTAAACATTTATAATTCAAATTAACATTTAATTAAGAAAACTCGGGATATAGCCCTATGTTTCTTTTATTTAGAAAGCAAATTGCATAATCATTAATCAATTTAAGTTTGATTATGAAAACCGAGGTATATCTCTAGTTAGCTTTTTAATTGAAAGAAATATTTAATTAGTATTAATCATATTAAATTTCTTATGAAAACACGTGTTGAACTCTAATTAGATTTTAATTAGAAAAACATGTGTGTAAGGATTTAATCATATTTAATATTTAAATAAATTATAAAAGAAAGAACATGTTCAAAAATGGTCCTAACACGTACTTTGAGTTGATATGAACCTAACGCAACTTGAAACGGTGGAAACAGAGCTAAAACGCAAATGATACGGCCAAAACAAGGTTCAGGGGCTTTTCTGCGAAGAAACTAGGCTTCCAAGGGCTTAACTGCAAGAAACCAGGGGCTAAAACATAATTACGTATATAAACCGGAGGTTTATAATGTAAAAAGGCAAGGTTCGACCTCGGGTGGAAAAACCTAAGAAAACAGGGGCTAAACCTAGTAAACTTGGACCTAACTGCAAGGGTTTTTGGAGGTGGAAGGACCGGCTTGCAAAAAGGAGAAAACTCGGGGGTTCTTTTGCAAAAAGGACGGCGGCAGGTGTGGTTGACCGGTACTTGACTCGGTTGACCCGCGGCTGGAGCAGATCTGGACCGTTGGTCCCTTGATGGACGGCTGCGGAGAAACTAAAAAGATCAAGGGCCTAAACACAAAAAGAAAGGACCTAGAGGTAAGGATCTTAACAGGTGGAAGGGCATCATTGTGAAAAGGAGAAGCTCGGGGGCTTTTTAGCAAAACGACCAGCGACGGCTCCGTGTTGACCGTTACGGTCAAGGTTGACTCGCGCGGGGGCTGCGATCTCAGCCGCTGATCGCGGATCGGGCGGCCACGGAGGCCCGCAGGCGACAAGCGGCGGCGCACGGTCGGCTTGCGGCGGCGCCGGGCAAAAAGCTCGCCGGCAGACGGCCGGATTAGAGCTCCCGGCCACCAAACGCGGCACGGCAAGGCTCTATGCGAAGCTAAGGACACGGCGAACGCGACCAGGGCATCTGGGAGGCGATCCCGGTGACCAAGGCGGCGCACGGCACAAGGGGGCGGCGCTGTCGGTGTTTTAGACCGGCAACCTACCAAGGGGAGTACCTGATGTAGATGAATGTGGCCTCGCCGAGATCGGTAACTCGAAGGAGAGACACGTGGCATACAATTTAGATAGGTTCGGGCCGCGAGGTGCGTAATACCCTACGTCCTGTATGCTGTGTAGCTCTGGATTGATTGGATGTATTTACAAGATGATGCGGATGAAGAGATAGGGGTCCCTGCCTCGCCTTATATAGTCCGGGAGGCAGGGTTACAAGTCGGTTTGAGGGGAGAGTACTAGTCGGGTACGACTAGGAGTACTTTACATGGATCCGGACATGTGTAGCTTCCTAACCGAGTACTATCCCTCTGTAGTCCTTGCGCCCCACGCCAGCAGGTGCCGTGTTGCCCAAGTTGAGTAGTCCCAGGGGCCCATCGAGTAGTCGGTCCTGGTACCCACCAGAGTAGTGGGCCCAGGGATGTCCATACGACAAGCCCCCGAGTACTTTGTAGTCGAGCAGGATGTCTTCGAGTAGTCTTGATGGCCTTGGCGAGTAGTCCTTGAGCGTCCCCGAGTTCCACAAGCCAAAAGTCCTCAAGAGTGCTTGAACCATCCCGAGGCTGGAAGGTACTCCAGCTGATCTTTGAGTAGTCTTGAAGTCTTCTCGAGTAGTCCCCAAGCGTCCCCGAGTGCTTCTCTCGAAGGTCTTCAATAATACTCGCGATGTCTTGATGAAGAGACCATATGGAAAATGCGATTTGGAGAATCGCATTCCATATGGAATGTAGCCCCCAAGCCTTAGGTCGAATCGCAGATTCAAGCTGAGGGTCAATCTGAAGTTCTGTCAATCTTATCTCGAAAAATCCGGAGAAAAAACCGAAGGACACGTGGCACAGAGCCCCCGAGCCTTGAGTCGAGTACTTCCTCTCGAATTAAAGGGTCATCTTGACTGTAGAATGTGTCCTGAGTGGGTCTTGAATCTGGTTGGATCCCACTGAGGTCATCTGAAGTAGTCGAGCCCTCGAGATGGAGAGCATCGAGTACTAGAAGTTGAAGAGTCATGCTGCTGCCGCTAGGTCACCCGTCTGGCGCCGTATCTGCCCGCTGAGAACCGAGCCGCCAGGGCCGGTTATAAATAACCGGTGAGTCTCTTAGGGTTTTTCACTCCTAGCAGTTGCATTTCTCAAATTAGATCTGAATCACCGCCTCCTCTCCTCCTCTGCTACCACCGCTGCCGCGCAGAGACTTAGATCCATTTGCTCGTGCCGCCGCAGTTCACCCGCTGCTGAAGCCCCCGAGCGAATGCGAGTGAAGACACCCGTCATTTGGAGAATGAAGGGGTCTCTAGCGAAGGGTAAGAAGACCGGTGCGTCGAAGAAAAGGAGCCGCGATGAAGAAACCGGAGATGCCGGCCAGCCGTCGACGTCGCCACCCTCGTCCCCTCGCCCCAATCCGGCGAAGGAGTGGAAGAAGGCGAAACTGAAGACCGAGGACCTCCTCACCTTGGTCAACAGTGGGTTCCTTCGTGAGAAGGAGGTGGATCTATGGCGCACCGCCACCAGCGATCCATACCCGATGGAGAAGAACCCGGACAAAATCCCAATGTTCGCCCGGTTCATAGAGTGCGGATTGGGGCTCCCCGCCAGTGATTTCTTCAAGGGTCTGCTCAGGTACTACGGCATCGAGTACCTTAATCTCAACCCCAACGGAATCTTCTATGTTTCTATTTTTGTCCACTTTTGCGAAGCATTTGTGGGTATCAAACCCCACTGGGTGCTGTTTCGGAAGTTCTTCCGGTTGAAGCCGCAACCGAGCACCAACGATACACGAGTAGTCGGAGGTGCCGGTATCCAGATGCGTGAGGATGCCGCCGACCAGTACCTGCCGTACAAGTTGATAGACTCCAACCAGTACTGGAAGGCCAAATGGTTCTACATCAGCAACCACCATCCTGAGCTGCCGAAGCCGAGCGGGTGTCAACCGAAGCACAAGCTGTGGTGGAACACAGAGCCCATCATGCAAGAGGGTATCCAGCTACCCGAGTTGCTGAAGAAGATCAAGGCCTTGCGAGAAGCCGGTCTGAGGGCCGAACACGTGGCCTTCAGCTTTATGAAGAGGAGGGTGCAGCCACTGATGGCACGAGACACCCTCGGGTACCAGTACACCAGCGACAAGGATACGTCCCGGTTGCCTGGCTTCGAACTCGAGGATGACGTCATTGTCGAGAGGTTGGGCAGGATCTTCAAGGACATGCCCCCGTACACACCGTGCCCGGTGCCAGAGTACTCTGCGGCACGGCCGCCAAATCAGGTCAGTAGTCGTGACATAAGCCCCCGAGTACTGATTTGCTTGAAGTAGTCGTACTCATATGTGCTACATGTTGTAGGATGACGTGGCGAAATACGTCTCAGTCCCGACTTCCCCTCCGCGACTTGTGGAGCAACCGGAGGAGAAGGGCAAGAAGAAAGAACGTCGCGAAGTCGGTGAAGGCAGTGACGCCGTTGTCATCGAGTCCGGCTCTGATGACGATGACGATGAAGATGAACAAACACTGCAGCAAAGGTTCCAGCTGCGCTCCAGGTTCAGCCGAGCTGGGATGCCAGACGTCACAGTCATCATCGAGAGGCCGTCGAGTCTCGAGGCTAACCTGCCGGTGCCGCCGAGGAGGCCTCGCAACGTGGCGTGGAAACGCGTCGTCAAGAAGCTGAAGGTCTCCGAGACGACCAACCAAGAGGTAAACACCGCGACTAGAGTAGTCGAGCACAGCTGATAAGTAGTCGTGTGCTGATGAGTTGTCTTGTAATGTTGCAGGATATCCCCTCCCCGGACCCCGTAGACCAGGGCGACGAGGGGGTCCTGGACACCGTGGGAGCGGCAGCTGATAGGAGTATCAGCCCGCCTCCGTCAACCGAAGAAGTCGTGCCAGCAGCGGCACGGCAGGAGACCGGCGCTGCGGAGCCGCAGCCATCGGTTGAAGAAGGACGAAACCCTCCGCTGGCTGCAGCTGTGGAGCAACCAGAGGAGGCGTATGTTGAGGCTGGAGCTGCCGCCGAGGCTGGCATAGTGGATATTGCTAGTATACTAGGTGCTCCGACCGTGACCGTGGTGCGGTCAACACTGTAAGTGCTAATGAACTTTCAAGTAGTCGTATAGACGACAGACTTGTATTGCTGACTTAAGTACTTCGTGATGCAGGAAATCCATGAACCTGTCGTGGGACGGTGAGGAGACCAGCACTCCAGCCGACGGAGAGGGCCACTCGGCGGAGGAGCGCGAACCCACGCCGCCGCCACAGACTGAAGTCGCGGTGGGGTCGACGTTGGAGGAAGCCACCTTGGTTGAAGGTATGTGTCCTGTCACCACTGGTAGTCATCATGCATAGTAGTCGTAGCCGCTGAGATTGACTGCGTGTACTCATTGTGCTAGGAGCACAAGCTGAGGGAACCTCGATTCCTGAAGCCGTGGCCATGGAAACGGCTACTGTGGAGTCGGAGCCCACAGGACCGATGGCCGGGACGGCGGAAGAAACAGCCCCCGAGCTGGGGACTGCGGTGGCCCCCGAGTCGGGTGCGGAAGTGCAGGACGATCCGCTCCACGGGACGAGCACGGACGTAGTCGTCCGCTCGCCCATCATAGAGGAAGCCGCGCCGATCCGTTCTGCAGCTATGGCAGAGGAGGCATCTTCGAGCCGCGAGGGTCTTGAGCTGCTGGAAGACAATCTTGTCGATCCGGCCGTTGTTGCTCTGAACATGGAGTCATGGCGGCGTACCCAGCAGTGGGTCAAGGTACATTGCGAGTACCTCGAGTAGTCTTGTACGACAAAATACAAAGTACCTGTTTGACTGTTCTGTCTGCGCAGGATATTATTGAAAGATCCCGTGAGAAGTCCGAGCAGCTGAAGGGGTACGGCGACACAGTCCTTCGTGCCGAAGCCTTGGAGAAGGAGCTCGATAAGTCGAAGAAACATTCTGCGCTGCTCCAATCCAAGCTCGACGGTGCCTTCGCCCAATATCATAATGAAGTGCAAGAGATGCAAGCGAAGAGGGATGACTTGATTCGGAAAAACAAGTCGCTACGCCAGAAGAATAAAGGTATGCTTCCCGCCAAAGCCTTTGAGTACTTATTAGGGTACCTTGGTGTAATCTAACAGTGTGATGAGTTGTCTGCAGAGCTTGAGGAAAGGGTCGACCAGCTGAAGGCGTCGGAGACGGAATTGAAGAACATCGTGTATCGTGAGACCGACAAAAGAGAGGTACTTGAGTATGAGTACGCTCAGTTGCGCCATGAGTGTATCAAGCACATGGAGCTTCGTGAAGCCTCAGACCGTGACCTTGTCAATTGCTATAAATCTCTGCAGAAGCTCAATGAAGATTGCGAGAAGCTGCGGGGCCAGCTGAAGGAACTTGAGGAAGCCGCGCTTCCCATTGCAAGGCTGCTGGTGCCACACCCGGGTGGGCCCAAGATTGCTCCACTGGTGGACCGGTTGAAGGAAGCCCCCGGGCGTCTGGCGACGTATGTCAAGCACTTGGCGAAGTCGATCCCGAACCAAGTCTTGGCATACATGAAGTCATATTTCCCCAAGGCTCCAGTGGACGTAGTCGCCGGTGGACTTGCGGCGAACTGTACTGACGATCAGTACAAGACCCTCCTGGAGGAGATGGCGCCCATTGCTGAACAAGTGGCGGAAAAGCTCAACCTTCAGTAGGAGTACCTGTAGGAGTAGCTTAAAGTAGTTGATGTAAAATAGAGTTGTTAGTAACTTGTTTGGATTATCAATGAAAGTTGTCCATGATATATCTGTGAAATAAGTACTCGTAGCTGCCACTTGCAACGAAGTGTGCGGAGTACCAAACCGTGGTGGAGCTTGTGAGTAGTAGTACTCGGTAGGAGATGCCTGATTGGAAGGCACAGTAAAGAAGTTGAATGAAGATCAAACTTTATTACTGATGAATAAGTACACCTGGATGGTCAGAGCCATTTACAAGTGTAGTCGCCAGGACCCGGAGGCCGCCTACGGCTAAGTGGCGCTAGGACCCTTAGGCCGCTTACAGCTAGAGATCCGTTAGTAGTCGTATAGACTGGATCTAGAGTACATGGTCTTGCAGACCGCCGCTAGAGTCCTCAGCGCTCTAAGCAGCCCAAGATCCGTTAGTAGCCGTTGACGCTGGATCTTGGAGAAGAGTAGTCCGGAGACTAGTGCCAGGACCGGAAGGCCGCTTACAGTGAGGAGTCCGTGAGTAGTCGTGTAGACCTGGACCCGTAGAGTAGTCGAGTGACTACGCGTAGAAGCGACACAGCTGGTCGACGTTCCACGAGTTGGTGATGTCGTCGCCTTCAAGTGTTTGGAGGCGGTAGGAGCCTGGTCCGGTCACCTTGGAAATTGAAAAGGGACCTTCCCATGGTGAGCTAAGCTTGTGTAGTCCATCCGTGTTCTGGATACGACGGAGGACTAGATCGCCGACGTTGAAGGAGCGTTCCTTGACGTTGCGATCATGGTAGCGTCGGATACCCTCAAGGTACCTTGCTGATTGGACGAGGGCGGCGCAGCGGGCTTCTTCGAGGCCGTCGATGTCAACCCGTCTGCTGTCTTCTGAGATGCCTTCGTCGTATTGCTCTACTGCCGGGGATTCCCACATCACGTCGGCAGGTAAAATAGCTTCGGAGCCGTAGACCAGGAAGTAGGGCGACTGCCTCGTCGGCTTGGTAGGCTGAGTACGAAGCCCCCAGGGTGCGTTGGGTAGTTCCTTGATCCACTCGCCTCCTTTGGTGTTGGCTGCATCGTGCAATCGCTTTTTGAGGGCGTCGAGTACCATCCCGTTGGCGTGCTCAACTTGACCGTTGGTGCGGGGGTGGGTGACTGAGACATACTGGACGTCGATCCCACTATTCTCGCAGTACTCCCAGAACTGATGGTTGTTGAAGTTGGAACCCAAGTCTGTGATGATGCGATGGGGCAGCCCGTAGCGATGCACGAGTTCATCCAAGAAGTCGAGTACTCTGTCGGCCTTTGGGCAGGTGACCGGCTTCACTTCAATCCACTTGGTGAACTTGTCGATGGCTACCAAGACTCTGTTGAATCCTCCTGGCGCAGTTGGCAGAGGCCCAATCATGTTGAGCCCCCAGCAGGCAAAGGGCCAGGTTGGTGGTATGGTGACTAGCTTGTAGGCCGGGACGTGTTGCTGCTTGGCAAAGAATTGACATCCTTGGCACTTTCTGACGAGTTCTTCAGCGTCGGCCAGAGCTGTGGGCCAGTAGAAAGCTCGTCGGAAAGCCTTGCTCACCAGCGTTCGAGAAGACGCATGGTTGCCGCAGACGCCTTTATGGATCTCCTCCAAGATATCCTTGCCTTCTTCTCGAGGTATGCACTTCATGAGTACTCCGGAAGTAGCACCTCACCTGTAGAGCTTCTCTCCGACTAGTACGTAGGCCTTGGCTCGGCGGACGAGTTGTTCGGCCAAGTTCTTGTCGGATGAGACCTTCTGCTCGCGGATGTAGTCGATGAAGGGTTGTCTCCAGTCCACGTCAATCATCATGACCTTCTGGCCAGACTGTAGTGGCACAGGGTCAGTGGCCATTGGCGCCGACTCCGGGATGGATGGCGCGTGAAGCTCGTGGACGAAGACCCCAGCGGGTACTTGCGCGTGAGTAGAACCAAGCTTCGACAGGACGTCCGCGGCAACATTGTTGTCGCGGATGACGTGGTGGAACTCGAGACCGTAGAACTTGTTCTCGAGCTTGCGGACTTCCAGACAGTAGGCGTCCATGTTCTCCTTGTTGCGATCCCAAGACTTGTTGACTTGGTTGATGACCACTGCGGAGTCGCCGTAGACTAGTAGCCGCTTGATGCCCAAAGAGATTGCGAGGCGGAGCCCGTGAAGTAGGGCTTCGTACTCGGCTTCGTTGTTTGAGACCTTCCAGAAGATCTGCAGGACGTACTTGAGTTGTTCGCCCTTTGGAGAGATCAGGAGTACTCCGGCACTCTGCACATCACCCAGTGTTCTGGCCGCTCGGTTGGAGTTGGCAGCTGATTCTCCCGCCACTCTGCCATGAAGTCGACTAGTGCCTGGGACTTGATGGCAGTACGTGGCTTGAAGTCGATGTTAAGGGCGCCGAGTTCGACCGCCCACTTGGAGATTCTTCCAGTAGCATCCTGGTTGCGGAGTATGTCACCGAGCGGGTAGTCGGTGATAACAACAATCGAGTACTCCTGGAAGTAGTGTCGTAGCTTCCGCGAGATGATGAGCACTGCGTAGAGTAGCTTCTGGACCGGCTGGTACCGTGCCTTGGACTCTGACAGAACCTCGCTGATGAAGTAGACTAGTCGCTGGACTGGGTAGGTGTGGCCTTCTTCCTGCCGTTCGACGACGATGGCAGTGCTGACCACATGAGTAGTCGCAGCGAGGTAGAGCAGTAGCTGCTCCTTTTTGCGAGGAGCCGTGAGGACCGGTGGCTTAGACAGGAAGTCTTTGAGCTGCATCAGAGCTTGATCAGCCTCCGCGGTCCATGCGAACTTCTCTTGATGCTTGAGTAGTTTGAAGAAGGGTAGTCCCCGTTCTCCAAGCTTCGAGATAAATCTGTTCAGGGCCGCCATGCACCCGGTCAGCTTCTGGACATCCTTAATGCAGGTTGGAGCTTTCATGTTGGTGATGGCGGAGATCTTCTCGGGGTTGGCTTCGATGCCACGATGGCTGATGATGAAGCCAAGTAGTTTCCCAGATGGTACGCCGAAGACGCACTTGTTGGGATTGAGCTTCCATTGGTACTCTCGCAGGGATGCGAAAGTCTCTTCAAGATCGGCGATGAGCCTATCGGAGTTTCTGGTCTTAACGACCACGTCATCCACATAGGCTTCGACGTTCTTGTTGAGCTGCTTCTTGAAGCAGGCCTGGATAGCTCGTTGGTAGGTGGCGCCGGCGTTCTTCAACCCGAACGACATTGTCGTGTAGCAGTAGGTGCCGAACGGGGTGATGAACGCGGTCTTCTCCTGGTCTTCTTCCTTGATAGCGATCTGGTGGTACCCGGAGTAGCAGTCGAGGAAGCAGAGCAGGTCGCAGCCCGCCGTGGAGTCGATGACTTGATCAATCCGCGGCAACCCGAAGGGGTCTTTGGGGCAGTGCTTGTTGAGGTCGGTGTAGTCGACACACATCCTCCACTCGTTGGTGTTCTTCTTGCGGACGAGGACGGGGTTGGCGAGCCACTCAGGATGGAAGACTTCACGGATGAAGCCCGCCGCGAGTAGTTTGGCGAGTTCCTTCTTGATGGCATCCCGTCGGTCGTCGGCGAAACGGCGAAGGTGTTGTCGTTTGGGGGTAGCTTTAGGGTCGACGTTGAGTGAGTGCTCGATCAGCCTCCTGGGCACCCCTGGCATGTCCGCTGGCTTCCATGCGAAGATGTCTCGGTTAGCCCGGAGGAAGCTGACGAGCGCGTCTTCCTATTTCGGGTCAAGGCCCACCCCGATCATGGTAGTCTTGCTGTTGTCGCCCGTCCCAAGGTCGATGGCCTTCACTTGGACTTCCTCTGATGGCTGAGGCTTGTTTGCGGTGTCGGTCTTCTCGGGAATCCCGAGTTCGGTTGGGGCGAGCTTCTTGGACGAAGCAAAGATCTCCATCATTGCATTGGGTACTTGGTTGGTTGCTGCGAGTTCCACGGCTTCGGTGTCGCAGTCGAACGAAATTTTCAAGTCCCCTTGCAATGTGAGTACTCCGGCAGGACTTGGCATCTTGAGTACCAAGTAGGTGTAGTGTGGTACCGCCATGAACTTGGCGATAGCTGGTCTGCCGAGGATGGCATGGTAGGAGGTTTTGAAGTCCGCAACCTCGAACTTGATGTACTCGGTGCGGTAGTTCTCCCTTGTCTCCCCGAAGGTAACTGGCAGGACCACTGAGCCCAGTGGAATAGCCGCGTTACCGGGGACAATGCCGTAGAAGGGTGACGCACTCTTGGTGAGCATGTCGGTGATGTCGAGCTTTATCTTCTTCAAGGTCTTGGTGAAGAGGACGTTGAGTCCGCTCCCGCCGTCGATGGGTACCTCCGACCACCTCAGAGGTGTCGGCACCGCTGGTTCGATGTTCAAGACTTCCCGTCGGGTGGCCTTCTGAGACCGTCTGGTGGGTAGTCCACTGAAGAGGACATTCACCGTCTTGTCAGGTTCCTGGAAGTCACTGTTGCCCTCGTCGACTTTTTTCTTGCCCTTCTTGTCATGAGGAGGCCGTGGGTCGGGAGTATCTTTGAGCGCTCGCCGGAGCTGGTAACACTGCTCGGTGGTGTGATTACCATCCAGATGCCACAGGCACTTCTCTTTGAGCAAGTCTCTGAAGCCGCCTGAGGTCTTTTTCAAGTTGTCCTTTGCAGGGCGATGTATAGTCACGACTGTGTTGTCTGGCTTGCGCTTGCGGTTGGAGCTCGAGTAGTTGTTGTTGTGGTGACCCCCTTGATCTTTGTTGTTGTTGTTGTTGCCGCCCGTGTTGCTCTTGTTCTTGCCGCGAATGGAGTCGTACTTGACGTTCGCCTAGTCCTCTTCGTCGGCCCATGAAGTGATCATGTCTTTGAGCTTGGTGATGGAGCTCGGGCGGCGGTGACCGAAGTCTTCGAAGGTGCGACGGTGATAGAGTCCGTCTTGGAAGAGGTCGATGACTTCTTTGTCGGTGACATCGACTACGGTCGCGTGCTTGTCGAAGAAGCGCCGCATGTACTGGCGAAGCGTCTCGCCTTGTTCCTGCTTGACCATCGCCAGGTCCATGCGAGTACCCGAGCGCCCCATGGCGCCCGCGAAGTTGCTGGTGAACTGAGCCTTCAGCTGGTCCCACTGGTCAATCGAGTTCTTTTCAAGTGACTCGAGCCATGTGAGTGGAGCCTGATCCAGACAGAAGGGGAAGAAGAGGCACTTCGCGTCGTTGTTGCCACCAGCATTTTCGATGGCCAAGGCGTAGCACCTGAGCCACTGAACTAGATCTTGCTTCGCGTCATACTTGGAGATCTCGAGAGGTTTGAATTTCTCGGGAAGAAGCAGGTTGCGAAGTCTTGCGGAGTATGCGGGGAAGCCATCGCTGTCGCTTGCTTCAGTAGCCTTCTTGCGGCGGATCTCGTCGATCTTGTGGCGGGCGTCGTAGCCACCACGTGCATTGCTGGTGGCATGGCTAGTCGCGTGGCCTCGGCCGCCGCGATCGCCGCCGCCACCAGCTCTTCTGCCGGTGTCATTGGATGAGCTCCCGCCGCTGCTACCACCACCGCCGCCGCCGCCGCGACTACCTCCGGTGCCACCTTGGCTGATGCCGCCCTGTGAGGGTCCTCTAGCCGAGGCCCTAGAGCGGTTGGGATTTGGCTGGTGTTCACCACGGACACGGTTGCGTCCGGTGTCTGCCGGGTTGCGGCTAGTGGTTTCGTGGTTTCTGGCGTCGTGAGTTCTGACGGGGGTACTTGAGCAACCCTGTTGTCGACCCGCATGAAGTAGGCGTCTTCAGCGAGTTTGGCGATGACTTCGCCCGCGCGGATCCCCTAGGCCTGCCGTGCTATCGTGGTGATAGACATGAGGCACTGCTCAGGAGTAGAGTGTACCCGGTTGGCAACTTGCTCCAGGGCCTCATTGAGGTTCCGGATGGGGAGAGTTTCCCGGAGACGTCTGCGTCGATCGTTCCGCTTCCTGTTGCGGTCACGCCGAGCGTTCTTGTCTTCGGTGGTCTCGTTCGGAGGTGCGTTGGCGGACAACTCATCCTTTGAGATGTCGTCAAGGTACCAGTCGGGTCGGTTTTCTGAAGTCCCAACATCTGTGGCCGTCATGAAGACTTCACGGTCGGGAGTGCAGAGACTGGAGTCGGTAGTCACCACCTCGGTGGGGGTGTGCTCGTCGTTTACAGCCAGCGGGGTCCCCTCCTAGAAGGGGAGTGAATCGAGGTAGGCGACGCAGCGTGAGTTGTCGTCCGTCAGGTCTGCGGGCTTGCGGTCGGGCCAGTAGACGAATCTGCCGGCGGGAGTGGATGTAATGACCAGGCCAGCGGCAGGACCTGACAGTGGTTCCTCAGTCATGTTGAGCTCGGACTCGGACTCGATTGGGTCCGATCCGAAGTCGAACTCGTAGGAGGAGTCCGAGTAGTAGCCGGTTGCGGTGTTGGAGTCCGAGGAGTACTCGGAGGCGATCTCCTTGCCGGCCCGGCGTGCGGCGAGGGCTTTCACGTGGGCCCTGCTAGCATTGCAGAGACCGTATGGGAAGTGCTCGTGGAGGGGGACTTTCTCACACGATGGCTCAGAAGCCGGCTCGCATGAAACGATCCAGGGTGACGTCGAGTTCGAGTTGGAGGCGGATCCGAGCTCGAAATCAGCGACTTGGTTGTAGAGCAAAATTTCGCCGAATTTTTCGACGAGTGGGCCCGTGGCGACTTCGGGAAGCGTCACGAGCCCGGTCTCTGGGTCCGAGGTCATGGCGAGGTAGCGCTGGAACGATCCAGCGCCGTCAGCGGTGCAGACCCAAGAGCCGAGGACGAAGGTGTCGCCGCGATTGAAAGCGGCGGTTGGCTTGATGACGATTGAAGCCGTCGAGTTCGCCATGTGATCTTCGGCGAGTTCCCCTACCTGGCGCACCAGCTGTCAGTGTTTTATACCGGCAACCTACCAAGGGGAGTACCCGAGGTAGATGAATGTGGCCTCACCGAGATCGGTAACTCGAAGGAGAGACACGTGGCACACAATTTAGACAGGTTTGGGCCGCGAGGTGCGTAATACCCTACGTCCTGTATGCTGCGTAGCTCTGGATTGATTGGATGTGTTTACAAGATGATGCGGATGAAGAGATAGGGGTCCCTGCCTCGCCTTATATAGTCCGGGAGGCAGGGTTACAAGTCGGTTTGAGGGGAGAGTACTAGTCAGGTACGGCTAGGAGTACTTTACATGGATCCGGACATGTGTAGCTTCCTAACCGAGTACTATCCCTCTGTAGTCCTTGCGCCCCACGCCAGCAGGTGCCGTGTTGCCCAAGTTGAGTAGTCCCAGGGGCCCACCGAGTAGTCGGTCCTGGTACCCACCAGAGTAGTGGGCCCAGGGATGTCCATACGACAGGCGCGGCCACACCGGCGAGCGCGGGCGGCGGGAACGGCGCGGGACGCGCGGGATATAAAGGGGGATGGGGTTCTTCACCTCACTGTGATACTCTGCGCAAAGAAAATGGCGACAGGGAGGCAACGGCGGGGGAGACCGACGACGGGCGGTGCTCCGGGAAGAAGACGGCGGCGCTGGAGGTTCGGTCCGGGACGAAGACGGCGGCTCCGGGGCGCGGGGTCTTCGTGCGAATGGCGCGAGCGATGAGTGAGGACGAGGAGGACCCGAGGAGGTGCTCACCGATGATGAGGGGGCTCCGGACGGTCGGCAATGGCACGGCGGCTGGTACTCGAAGGGCGACGCACGCGCGAGGAGAGGAGAGGGGCGGGAGCTCGGGTGAGGAAAAGGGGGCGCATAGGGCTCGGCCGCGGCTTTTAAAGGGCAAAGGAGGGAGAGGGAGCGGCGGCCAGAGGGCAATGGCCATCAATGGCCATGGCGAGCGCCGGCGGCTTCATGGCATTCAAGAGGGGGGCGCTTGATGGCGGAGAGGTAACCGAAGGGGAATTGATGGGGAGTAGTGGCGCCGGGGCTTAACTGAGCCTTTATGGCCAGCTTGAAGGCGGGGAGGGGCGAGAATGCCGGGGGAAACGGCCGGCGGCGCAGCTGTGGTGCGGAGCAGGGGAGCCGGCTAGAGGAAGGGGGTGGATCCGACGTGCAGGCCCGGGGCGTCAGCGGCAGAGAGGAGAGAAGGAGGTGGAGCGGGCCGGCACGGTGAAATGGGCCGAGCAAGTTGAGCAGGCCGGCTCGGGTTGAAAGGAAGGGGAGGGGGAGAACTGGGCCGCCGGTGGGAACAGGGCCGGAAAGGGAAAAGGGGGAGGAAGAGAGGGTTTGGGGTCTTTTTTTTCAAACCTTTTTCTTTCAAACCTTTTCAAACTTTAAAACTTTTCAAACTTCACACAATCAAACATAAACTATGCAAACAAAATATGATGTACAAGCACTTATTGCTTCTAAAATTTTATAAATGATATTTAAATATTTTAAAAGGCCAAATTTATTTGATAATTTGTTTATTGCCTTAGAAAATTAAATCTAAACACCATGTTGCTTACAATAATTTAGTGATGGAATTTTAGGGTGTTACAAATATGATCATGATCACACTCGACAATTGATTGCAAAGATGATCATTGTCCATGATTATTCATTTAGGATTGTAGAACACAAATGGTTCAATGTCTTGATGAAGTGGATGAATAGTAACTATGAAAAAATTGGTAGGAAGGCCACAAAAAATGAATGCATGAAAGTTTATGAGTCTGAAAAGGACCTTCTTAGGAAGAGTCTTAGATAGGCTGAATCAATAAGTTTAACAACTGATTTGTGGACATCCAATCAAAATATTCAATACATGTGTTTGGTGGCACATATAGATGCTGACTGGGTTTTACAAAGTCGTGTCCTGAACTTTTTTGAGTTGGATCCTCCCCACACTGGTGTGGTGATAGCTCATGTTGTTTTTGAGTGCTTGGTGGATTGGAAAATAGAAGATAAGGTCATGACAATCACTCTTGATAATGCTTCAAACAATAATACTATTGTGACAAATTTGAAGGCCAAGCTTCTTGCTAGAAAGAACACATAGTTTGATCATGTTTACTTCCATGTTCGATGTGATGCCCACATAGTTAATTTGGTTGTTAATGATGGCCTACAACAAATAAATTCTTTGATAAGTGATCTTAGGAACACAGTCAAGTACTTTAAGAAATCTCCAGCATGTATGTACAAATTTATGGAGGTATGCAACCAATATGCTATTAAAGTTGGAAAAGGGTTGTGTCTTGATGTTGCAACAAGGTGGAGTTCAACCTATAGAATGCTGGATTCTTGCATTGCTTATAAGATGCATTTGGTTACTATTATGAAGTTGACAATAAGTATGAGTGGAAACCTACACCGTCTCAGTGGGAATTGTATGAAAAATTTAAGCCAATATTGGGAACAATGGCTGAAGCAACCACTGCATTTTCAGCCTCCACATACCCCACTGCCAATGTATTTTATCCTTATATTGTGACAACAAAGATTGCATTGAAAGAGGTTGGGAGGTCTAGTGATGCATATTTGATGTCTATGTCTGCTGCAATGTTAGAAAAGTTTGATAAATATTGGGAGGAGAGAAACAATGTCATGGTTATTGCTACAATTCTTGACCCTAGGTTCAAAATGAGGTATATTAGATATAGCTTTGAAGAGATTTATGAACCTCTAAGGTATCAAAGAGAGATAAGTGACATTGAAAGAGAGTTGGAAGTTCTGTACAAGAAGTATGAGACAATCTATCGCAGCAATATGAGTGACAATAGCCTAACTAATGCTCAATCAGACTCATCTTCGAAGGTCAGGGCAGCTCATTGGTTTCTATTGTTCCAAGTGGATTTCAATCCTTTTTAAAACTAGTAAAATGTACGTGCGACACCCACGTGTTTGAAATATGTATTTTCAAAATATTATTAACAATCAAATTAAGACTATTAGTTAAAATATTTCAGAAATCATCCCATGCAATTCAAATTGAGAAGAAAAGGTTGTGCTTAGAACACATACACATAACAATTTGTTAAAAAATATATTTCAACTACTAAGAGTGACTCCAAAAATCTAGCTAAATCTATTTAGTTAGGTAAAAAAAGAAAAAAAATAGCAAAAACTTCATTCATCACACTCTCCATCTAGCTCGCTAATCTATCTGATCTGGTATACTTAGTCTCCTGCTCTGCTAGCCTTTTTCTTGAGCCTCCCCGCCCGCCACGACGCTTTTGCCCTCCCATTTTGACGTGCTTCCTTCTTTTTGATAAATTTGATAAAAATACTTAGATTATCTAAAAATCATTATTTTTTTGTAAGCATAGATTGCAGCAAGAGCAACACAGTTTATTAGGATTTAGCATGAAATCTATCACATATTTGAAATAAAAATTCTCCAAAAATGCTATATTTTGGAACTCAACTAAGTTATTTGCCTTCAATATGGTCTCAATAAATCTAAGAAAAATCACCTAGATTCATGTCTCAATGACAACTAATTTATCATACCCATTTTTACCATAGGTGCTATAGAGAAATCCGAAGTTCCAGTTCCTTCACAAATCTTCTAGAAGAGTTTCGCGGTGGCGTGTACAGAAGTCGAATTTGACTGAATTTGGCTAGTCTTTTGGAGTATATAAAAATATGGAGATGGAATATTAGCTAAATGATGAATAGCTATACCAGAATATGAAGAGTGATTTAGCTAGATTATTGTAATTGTTTTAATTTCAAATTCATCTCATTGTTGTAAGCTTAATTAGAGATTAACAAAATATGAGATAACTCGATTTGTTCAAGAGGCCACGACGAAAAGCGGTCACCACCGTCTCGTTTTGCAACAGCTAAGCTAACTCACGCGTGGCAATCTCAACGCAGGCCGCATTGGAGTTCACAGCGCGCCGCCACTCGGTAGTGCTGGTGGCACCGGCGGCACGGGAGTTGAAGCTGCTCTCAGACATCGACAACCAGGACGGACTGCAGTTCGTTCCACGTGCCCGTCATCCAGTTCTACCGGCGGGACGCGTCCACGGGCGCTGGCGGCCGGGACCTGCGTCGGTCATCCGGGACGTCGTCACTGAGGCACTCGTGCACTACTACCTGTTCGCCGAGCAGATCAGAAGCTCGAGGGCCGTAAGCTCGCCGTAGACTACACCGGGGAGAGAGTGTTGTTCGTCAAGGCTGACGCCGACGTCCGCCTCGAGCACTTCGGTGATACCGTGCACTCGCCCCTGTCGTGCCTCTACGAGCTCTTCTCTGATGTCCATGGCTCCTCCGCCATAGTCAACTCCTCTCTCCTCCTCTTGCAGGTACATCCGTACATGTACTACTCACTATTGATACTACTACGCACGTCCATCCATGGCAAGTTCTTCTTTTTCACAGCCAAATTACCACCTGTGTTGTGCGTGCAGGTGACGAGGCTAGCCTGCGAGGGTCGGGGGGTTTCATTGTGGCAGTTCGATTGAACCACGTGATGGCGGACGATCGTAATGGTCTTCTCCGGTTCCTAGAAGTTATGGCCGAGCTGGCACGGGGCGCGTCGGCATCGGCGATGCAGCCGGTGCGGGAGCGCCGCCACCTACTGATGGCGCGCGACCCGCCTTGGCCGAGCTTCCCGCACCTCGAGTACGACGACGAGATGCCGCCGTCGGACACCAATCCGGGCGCCGTTGTGCCGGTTGACACGATGGAGCGGCGTGCCTTCTTCTTCGATGTCTGGGAGCTCGCCACTATCAGGGCCCGCCTCACCTCCGGAACTACTCCACCACGTTCGATATCCTCCTGGGTTTATGCCATGGTGATGTGAGAACGAGCTGTAGCTCGGTTGGTAGGCGTTGCAGATGGGCACGCCGCCGTCCTGGGTTCGAAACCCATTGAACGCATGTTTATCTCAGCGGGAATTTATTTCCTGAAAAAATTCTCTCGCCGGTGAAACCAGGGTTCGGGGGTTTTCTAAGTCGGGAGGAAGTTTTCTTCTCTTAATGAAAACCGTGGCGGCGGTCTTACCCCCACTGACTTAGTTTTTATGCCATGGTGATGTCCCGAGGAGGGAAGGTGCGTGTCGGTTTGGGACCGACGGTAATTGGGACCGGCGGCACCTATACACGGTAAAAAGGAAAGAGTGGAGTTCCATGGACATGTGGCCGGACGGGAAAAAAATTCTACCCAGGACTCCGGCAAACGACGGGCCGTGCAGGACCACTCCAGATGGCTGACGCGTGGAGTCTTTCACCATCGGACGCTCGTGAGAAAAAATACCGTTCCACGGCTCCGCATAGGCTTAGGCTCGCTCCAACGTTAGCCGACTCTATTTGCAGCTTGAGCATGCAGCAGCTCCACTCACGTATTCCCTGTGTCTCTGCGCAACTCTTCCGCCGCCATATTTGGTGAGCAGGACTTGCAATTCTGAAACTATGATGCTCCCCAGATTACAAGTGTTCTAACTGCAGCAAAAGCTAAAGCTCATATTCCGGTTCATGTACAAATAGAGGATCAGATACTCGTGCTCCTTCCATGAAGCCCATCTCCTGCAACTGAAAATGATTTTCAGACCCTGAAAAGCTTTCCTGACCAACACAATCTGCAGGATCCCTTTCATCGTTCCTCAGCTTGATTTCCTTCATAAACAAAAAGGGATTTGAGCAATGTGCCCTACTCCAAAATCCCCAAAACGATGATGATTGATCCCAAGTAAAGAACAAAGATTAGCTACTTGTAAACGAGCCATCTCCAAATGTATGAGTCAGCCAAACCACTTTCAAACCTGACAAAAAAATCTGCAATATGTAAGCAATTCTTGCTCAAACCAATGTCTCTGCACAAATGAGTTTTGAATCGATTGCCAAACCTGATTAGAGAGAGTAGGGATGCCGGCTCGGGCTGAATGATTGTCTGGCACAGGAGGATGTATGCCGGCACCATCAAAGAGTGTAGAGGGCGACGCCGCCAGACCTAGCCACAGAAAAGAAGATACCGGTCTTTGGGGAGCCCAAGCCGATGGGCGCTCTGTCCACCGACGCGGCTCGCGTGAGGACTCAGAGCCTCCCTGCACGACGCGTCGTTTGCAGGAGTCCTGCGTAGGAGCTGTGGAGATTCTGGAGGGTAGCTGTACCCGTGCAGGACTCCCGGGTGGGTCCAGAAGTGGGTATGGAGGGCGGGTAAATGCAATTATGGTGAGAAAAATAATTCATTTTTAGTAGAAATGCTCTCCAAATTGTGATTTTTTGGTCCTTCTATGGGCCTTCCACCATATCCACTCCAAAAACATATGACGGGTGGGTCCGGCGTGAGGGGTAAGGCAGACCCGATTTGGGTGAGAAAAGTTTTCAATTGTTTTCGCTCCTTATAGTATAGATCTAGTGCTACAGAAAGTTCTAAATCAGAGTTGCTTCTCTATCTAGATGAAGCAAATGTTCCTGTAGAGGATGAGAATTTCAACTTTTGAGTGAAAAAGAATAGTGAAGTTCCAAATGAATAGTGCTAGAATAGTGTTTCTTGTGAGAGAAGATGTGATGGATGTGATAGGTGAATAGTGCTATTCACTATTCATTTCGAAGCAAAAGAAGCCCTTACTCAACAATTGGAAGGTGAATACTCATAGGTTTCCTGTTTTGGCAATCATGGCAAAGAGATTCCTAGCAGTTCCAGCTAGCAGTGTGTCATCAGAATCTACTTTTAGTACTAGTGGTAGAATTCTTGATGATTATAGAAGTTCTTTGAAGCCTGCAACAGTCCAAGCATTGGTGTGTGCATCTAGCTGGATACAGGGTTCTGAAAGATCTCCTATTCGCAAAGTATGTTATGCTCATTTGTATTTTCAAATTAATTTTGTCACTCCTAACTTTTTCCTATGCAAATAAATGATATTTTTTTACTCTTTTAACAGCAGGAAAATGTTGATGGTGACATTGAGTTTGTGGAGTTTCCAACCTGTATGGTGGGAAGCAATTAGTAAGTGTGGATCAGATATTATTACGAGCACTCTTTATATAGTTAAAATATTTTTTTACCACTTCACTAAAATAATTTACTATTTGTGTATAGGCTACAAGTTTACCTCTTACAAAGAAAGGCCGAAAGGGAGACATGAAGTGAAGTGTTATTGGCTGCTGCATGGAGAGTGTTTTAATTGCTCTTAGATGAACTAAAATAATGATTTTTGAGTGTGAAGTGTTAGTGTGTTAGCATGTATGGGGCTGGATATCGAGCCAGGCTCGGCTCGTTTTAGCTCGTTATCTTAGCGAGCTAGAAACCCAGCTCGGCTCGGCTCGTTAAGAAGCTCGAGCTGGCTCGTTAAGCTCGCGAGCCAACTCGTTAACTGTTATAAATTCAAAAAATAATAGTTAAGAGGTAAGTATGGAATCAACAAATGCAAATGTTTACAAGCTAACAAATAATGAAACCAAGTAGTCAACAAGCAATCTAGTACTCCAAGTTATTAGACTGTGATCTGGAGTTGAACCTATTGGGTTGTTTGTTGGTTGCTTGGTGGCTACTGCAACCCTGGCTCGTTAGGGCTCGCGAGCGGCTCGCGAACCAGCTCGATCCCGGCTCGTTATCGTAGCGAGCTAAAACTTGAACTCAGCTCGTTACAAATTTACTAACGAGCCGAGCCAGGCCACTAACAAGCGAGTTCGAGCGAGATAACGAGTTTCGAGCTTTTCATCCGGCCCTACATGTATCACATGGAGTATTTTGCAATTAGATGAACTTAACGCTGATGATTTATTTAATGCTCAAATTGATTATATTTTTATATGTGCTTTGTTTCTTTTTATTTTTGTTGTTAGCACTTATATAATATAGACCAAGTTATAGTATATTTCAATATGTGATGATTTGGACAAATTTTAAACGAGCTAGCTCACGAGCTAACGAGCTGGCTCGAGCTTTTAAACGAGCCGAGCCGAGCTAGACTTTCAGCTCGGTATCTTAACGAGTCATAATGAGCCGAGCCGTAACGAGCCGAGCCATAACGATCCGAGCCGGCTCGATATCCACCCCGAGCAGAGCCTGCTCCTGCTCTGCTTGCAGCCAGTCTCCTTTCGATGCTTTGGATCGTTTCGATCGACGACAGTTTCTTTGCGAATCGAGAACGTCGTGATGCATGAATCCATCTCAGGATTGCCACTTACGAGGGAATTTTGTTCTCTGGTATTACAGCATTGCATCAGTATACGGGCTCCAGGAACTCAACACATTCAGGTTGGTTGGGGTGCAGGTGCATTCACGGAAGAGGGAATATGGGTAGATTTTTTAGATAATAGATAAAAATCCGGCCTCTACGAAACGTATTCAGAATTACGGTCTCCTTATTACAAGTTTGACAATTTTTCAGCGTACATTGCTGAACATAATAGAGGGATCGCTACGTTTTGCTTTGCTTTTCTTGCTGTGACATCACAAATCTCAAATACTTAAGGATAAACCAGAAGTACACCTCAACCTCAACTAGTACGCGAATCCTGCCTGCTGATGATGTTGCAAGCTTGCAATCAGTACCAACGCCTGAATCCCTGAATACTGCTATGAAATCTGAACTTGCATTGGACAGCTTTTTTTCTTCTTCCTGAAACAACTTCAGTGGCTTGATGGTGCTCCTTCACTGCATACTCCCTCCGTCCCAAAATAAATGCACATCTCGCTTCCCGATGAGTCAAACTTTTTTAAGTTTGACTAAAAATATACAAAATATTATCAATATTTATATTTTTAAATATGTTTATTAGCAAAGTATACTCAATGCATAATCTAACAATACTTACTCCTCATCGTAATACATTCTTTACAAATTTTGGTCAAACTTTAGGGAGTATGGAAATGAAATGTTTACAATTTTTTTAATACATTCTTTACAAGTTTGACTCCTCGAGAAATGAAATGTGTATTTATTTTGGGACGAAGGGAGTAGGTGCTTGAGAAACTTGTCCTTAATTTTTCAGAGCTTCTCCAATCGGCAGACGATCTGTTGGCATCTCCTCTGCAGCAAATCCCAACATCCAGAATGGAAGTCTTGCTGGGAATTCTCATATCTGTACTCGTCTATTGTTGCTGGAGTTCAAGCTGCCAGTTGCTTCGCCATCTTTTGATTCTATTAGCCTTTGGTCCCCAATAGTACTCACTCTGTCTGGCAGTGCAATTTGAACATACTACTTGCGGAGCCCTATGGCTTCTCCAAACGCACTGCCTGTTGGCCTTTTTACTGTGAACATCTCAAGCAACAACATTCCATAGCTGTACACATTGCAATGGGTGGTGACTTCGTTGCAAAGTCCATACTCTGAAACCAACAAAAATAACTTCAATTTAAATCAGGTCCTCTAGTTTAGATATGCTGAAAGCCTGATGCAATGATTATTTATAATTGTTTCTTTCAAACTATCATGTTTACAGAGTTCAGATTTTTCTCTCATTCTTGAAAATTGAGTTTCCTTCAGCAGTGCATATCAGAGTGAGTGACACACCAATGAAGTCTTAAATTCTGATTGAAGACAATGTTATGAAGTATATTAGAAAAGGATAGAGTTATAAAATAGAAGCTGACCTCGAACTGCATAGCCAATTAATCCTCTCATTGATGCCCACGCACTTGATTTATCTGTGTCTTATGCAGAAACCTCGCAAGCCCAAAATCGCCAACATGAGCAACCATATCATTGTACAGGAGAACATTGCTTGGCTTAATATCACAGTGAACCCTAACACCAATAACTACATGTTGATGACCACCTTTCATTGTTACTTTGTAGACAGTACCAAAGCTCCCTGCTCTGATGAGGTTGTTGGACGCGAAATTGTTTATTGCACTGGCCAATTCAGCATAGGAAACACTTTATATATTGCTCATCGATGATTTACCTTTGCATATTTGCTTTCGTTTTCAGGCTCTTTTAGGTAAAACAGAGACAGATCGAACACCAATGTGACATAAGTGCACTGCAAAAGAAGACTACCGTGGCAAGTTTCTGATGTGGCTTCTTGGAGGTGTAGTTGGAGCAACGTGGCAATTTTAGTTTAAGGATACCACCACACGGGACATCATTCCCAATGATTAAGATTGTGGTCAAATTGAGAAATACCCCATTTTTTTTCAGTTCACCTTGGAATTTGTTGAATGGGAGGGAGGAAAGGCCTCTCAAGCTCTCAAGGAGTTCATGGATAGTCCCAGACAAATTATTGTATGAAAGATCAAGCACTAAGAGGCCCCTTAGATTTGATTGAGTGAACGAGTGCTATCAGTAAGCTGATAGCCTTTTTCCGTTCCTAAAACTGTAAAACTGGTAACCACAATGGTTCTCTGCTTTATAACAAAGTTGTGCTAAAAGGTCTTTTATCTTAAAAAAAGAGGCCCCTTAGATTGCCTAGTCAAAGTTAAACGGACCCTTCAAGTCAGTGACAACCGGGTTAGAAGGTGTGGTTTTCAGAATATCAATAGCATGTATAATTCCAGCAAAAAGCAACATGTCACTATGGCAGTATGTTGGAAGCAAAGGTATAGTAGTAATCACAGCAAGTTGGTGATAACTACTGAAAAATAGCACTACGATTGCATTTGATCTGAAGGTAAAGCTGCAAAACACACATTTGTGCATGGCTTTCCTACGTATATTTGGGGAGCTGGCAACCTTTCTTGGCTTACTGATGTGATCAAGCCACCAAATTCTGAAATTCAATCCGGCAGCAATGCAACTTGCAGCCTTGCAGCATTGTTTGCAAAATGCATATACAGGTGTGTGTTACAGCTATTACTACGTCCAGTTTCAGTTTAACGAAGCAGATCTCCGATTCTAGGGCGTTTCCTCATCAATCTGACACACTCCCATCCCACGACGAGCAATTGAGCAATGCGGAACACACACTGAATTTGTGGAAGCAGCTGCGCTGTTCAGCCTACGCCCTCGAACGCATCACCGCACAATACAAAATGCGCACTGAATTATCTGGACGGGATAGGGCTCTCACCTCGATCGGCTACGCGGTGTAGGGCAAGAGCTTCGAGCAGGCCGTTCATCCTCGGCGGCGCGCCCCTTTTCCCCATTCGCGGCGACTTTCACCGGACGGCGGAGGCACGCGACATGGGGAGGGAGACGCCGCCGCACGCGACGAAGCTTGCAACCGGCGGCGCGCCCCTTTTCCCCATTCGCGGCGACTTTCACCGGACGGCGGAGGCACGCGACATGGGGAGGGAGACGCCGCCGCACGCGACGAAGCTTGCAACCGCCTCCGCAGGACGCCAACTATGGCCCTGTTTGGATCCATGGGGTAGAGCCAGTTTCAGCTAGTTTAGCACCAGCTAGCCTAAAAGTATTCAAATAGGAGGGTTAGATTGGGCTAGTTTGCATCTAACCCACCCAAAAAACTATCACACTTAAGAGTTGCTTATTGGAGCTAGTTCATGTTGGGTCCAACAAAAAGTGACTTTTCTCTCTCCCTCCACCCACACCCAATGATTGAAAAAGTACATTTAATATCATTCTAACCCTTCCATCCAAACATCTCTTTGGCTAGAGTTAGTTTTGAGTTAGAGCTAGAGTTAATTTATAACTCTAACTCTAGCTAAGCTAGTGTATCCAAACAGGGCCTATGTCTTCACACCCGCACGGCCTCCCGAATGAACGAATCGATTGGGCGGAAAGGGAAGGGACCACGAGGTCGTCGCCGGAGCCGGACGGAAAGCCGCGACGGAGGAAGCTCGACACCGCGGAGGGGCCATTTTGGAAAACGATAATCCTTGTCAGGGGGTTAATAGTAAATATTCGGATCGTGATTATTAATCGCGATCCAAACTAGGGGTGTAAATATGAATATTTGGAACACAATTATTAATCACGATCCAATTCAGAGGGGTTTGTGTAAATATAATACGAGTTTTGTGAAAAGTGGTCAGACCGCAATCCGATTAACGGGTCTTTCTGCTAAAAAGTTGTGTCGCCGATTCACCGTCGCAAGGCCGGCTCCGACGAACTCCCTGAAGACTGAAGGCCCGAACCCACCTCAGAGCTAAGGCTGCCTCCTCTTCATGCCCCTCCAGCCAGAAGCGAACCGTCCTCACCGCTGAGGGGGGCCGGTCACCAGACGAGACGAGCAAGGAGGGATCGAATCGGCGGCGGCGACTATGGAAGCTCAACGCCTGCGAGCTCCAAATCGAGCACCGCTGCGTGCCAGCATGACCACCAACGCCATTGCCGAGCTTCCGCTGGTCGCTCAGGTCGTCCCACGGCACTTTCCAGCCGACGCGCTGGTGAGTGCGGTCGCTGCCTCCCGCTCTCCGGCTACGGTGCCGGTGCGCTCGGTCTTCTCGCGTCTCTCGGCCTCCTTCTCCGGGTTCTCACCTCGCCGGCCGGTGGGTGGGGGGTCTGGGGGGACTGCCACCCCTTCTGGGTCGCCTTCTCCTAGGCCGGTCGCCTCGGCTGCCCCTGCCTAGCCGGACGGCTTGACACGTTGTCGTCCTGAGGAGGGGTCACCTTTGGTCGCTCAGGTCGTCCCTGTGCCTGCTCTGTCGTGTCCGGGGGGCGACGTGCACTCCCCTCGGGCGATCGCTTCTGCTGTCCCAGCCTCGTCGGACGTTGGGGTCACTCCGCCGGCTGGGTGTGCCCCGGCAGGGGGTGGCGACGGTGCTACGGTTCGGGAGTTGGTCGCGGACTTCTGTGCCTCAGTCCTGCGACAGTGCTCGGCCGATCGGCGGCCCGTTCTGCCACGGCCGACGGGTCGCAGGGCTAGGGCCCCTCCGGCTGGACCCCCGCGCCGTAGCTGCAGGCTTGCGGCCCTCTCCAAGGCTCGGGGGCCCAACCCGGTCACCGCAGGGCAGAACATCATCATGCGCCGCCTTGGTCTGGTCGCGGAGGGCCACGCACCTGATGCGACAGCTTTCACGGAGTACGCCCGTCTGTTTGCGGTGGGCCTCTCGGACGAGCACTGTAGGGCCATTCGGGCTCTGTTTGGAGATAGGTGGGGAGCGGACTTCCACACCTGCATCGTCGAGGACGATGAGTTTTTGGCCGCAGCTAGGGAGCTGTTTCCAGAGGAGCAGGGGGCCGACGGTGGCCGGTTGGACTGCTATGTCGTCTTTTCTTTTTCTCTCTTTCCCCCCTTTTGGTCGCTCATTGGTTGTAATGAATAAACACATAGTTTGTTGGAATGTTAGGGGTTTGAACCGGCATGCCCGCAGGTCAGCGGTGCGCGAGTTAGCCCAGTCCGAGAAGGCTTCTTTGCTTTGTCTGCAGGAGACGAAGCTTGATGTTATGGATAGATCTTTGTTGGTCGACATGCTTGGCTTGGATTTTGATTATTTTGATCTCCCTGTCGTTGGCACTTGTGGTGGTATTTTGGTCGCATGGGACAGAAATGTTTGGGATGTTTCCTGCCCCCAGTTCGGGGGGCACTCGCTCTCGGTTAAGGTCGCTTCTCGTGGCTCTCAGCTTCCCCATTGGTCGCTTACAACGGTTTATGGTCCGCAAGATGACACGGAAAAGGTCGCGTTCCTGCAGGAGCTACGCGATACACGTGCCTCTTTGGTGGGTCCTTGGGTTCTGTGTGGTGACTTTAACCTGATCTACCAGGCCCAGGACAAAAATAATGACCGTCTATCTAGGAGGATGATGGGGAGGTTCCGGCGTTTTCTTAATGACTTGGAGCTTGATGAGCTCCACCTCCATGGTCGCTTATTTACTTGGAGTAATGAGAGGTCACACCCCACTCTGGAGCGAATCGACAGGATGTTTGTCTCTTCCTGTTGGAACGCGACTTTCCCCAGGGCCGCGTTGCAGGCGCTGTCGTCGCGTTGCTCCGACCACGCCCCGCTCTTGCTCCTGCTAGATGATGGGTTCCACCCGAAGCGTCGCTTCCGCTTCCAGGCATTCTGGCCACAGTTCGAGGGTTATCTACTGACGGTTGAGTCCGTGTGGAATGGTCCTCGGCCGGATGTGGATGCCTTGCGCATGGTCGACCACTTACTGTGGGGGACAGCTAAGGCCCTGCAACAGTGGAGTGCTAAAGCGGTTGGGAACATCAAATCCCAAATCGCGGTCGCTAAGGAAGTTATATTCCGGTTGGAGGCTGCTCAGGATACCCGGTCGCTCTCGGTCGCAGAGGCCGCTTTGAGGCGGTTTCTGAAGATCCGTTATTTGGGTCTCACCTCGCTGGAGCGCACTATGGCCCGACAACGCTCCAGTATGCGTTGGCTCCACGAGGGGGACGCTAACACCAAATTTTTTCAGTTGCATGCGAACCAGCGTAGACGGAGGAATCATATTGGCATGCTTCAGGTCGACGGGACCACCCTGGTAACTGAGGAGGAGAAGGCCGAGGCCGCTTTTAACTACTTCTCTGGTATCTTGGGCATGGCTCATGATAGAGAGGGTCGGCTGGATTTCGAGGCCTTAGGGATCCATCGGAGGGACTTATCCTCTCTCGGTCGCCCATTCACAGAGGAGGAGATTTGGGCGGTTGTTAAGGAGCTGCCCCTGGATAAGGCTCCTGGGCCTGATGGGTTCACGGGTCACTTTTATCGCTCTGCCTGGTCGATCATCAAAAGGATGTCATCCGTGCTTTTGATGCTCTCTCCTCTATGGATTGCCGCAGCTTCCACCACCTCAATGACGCCCTCCTCATTCTCTTGCCCAAGTCACCCGATCCACTGTCTCTGGGTGACTACAGCCCTATTAGCCTCATCCACAGCTTTGGGAAATTTTTTTCCAAAGCGCTAGCTAACCGCTTTGCTCCGGTGTTGCCTCTCCTGGTTTCCCCAAACCAGAGTGCTTTTATCAAAGGTCGCCAGATTCAGGATAATTTCCGGTGTGTCCTCGGGATGGCAAAGGTGTTAGCTGCCAAGAGAAATCCACGAGTCATGTTGAAGATTGATCTAGCGAAGGCTTTCGACTCGGTCGGGTGGGTCTTTCTCTTGGACCTTTTGTCGGCTATTGGCTGTCCGAGGAACTGGACTAATTGGATCTCTACGATTCTCTCCACCGCCAGTACAAAGGTCCTCCTCAATGGCTCGCCCGGTCATAGGATTTGCCATGGTCGGGGGCTTAGGCAGGGAGATCCGCTGTCTCCTATGCTCTTCGTGTTGGTCATGGAGTGCTTCAGCGCTCTCGTCACAACTGCCGAGGCCCGTGGACTTTTCTTGCCCCTGGGGATGTCGGCGATTAAGCATCGTATTTCGCTCTATGCGGATGATGTGGTCATTTTTGTATCGCCGGTCGAGACAGACCTTCTTCTTATTAAGGCCATTCTGGATCTTTTCTTCAGGGCCATGGGCCTGGTAGCGAATTTTGTTAAGAGCCATGCGTTCCCCATCCGCTGTGATGAGAGGCATACGGATATGATCTCAGAGTTGCTGGGTTGTGCGGTCGCTTCTTTCCTATGCACATACCTTGGGGTACCCCTTTCGCCGGGGAGATTACCGAGGGCGGCAATGCAGCCACTGGTCGATAAGGTCGCTAACCGGATCCCAGCTTGGAAAGGGAGGTTGCTCAATAGAAGCGGTAGGCTGGTCCTTGTGCAATCTACCCTTTGCGCCATCCCGGTGCATATTTCCATGGCACTCAAGGTCGCGCCCTGGGCGGTGAAGACCATCACCACCCTGATTCGAGGGTTCCTATGGAGTGGGTCAGAGGTCGCTTCTGGCGGAAAGTGCGCGGTAGCCTGGGTTAACACGTGCTGTCCCAAGGAGTTCGGAGGCCTCGGCATTCCCAACCTTCAGATGATGGGCATGGCGCTCCGTATGCGCTGGCTATGGTTTGCTAGAACAGATCCGCAAAGAACTTGGTCCGGTTTCAAGTTTGGAAATGAGGCGCAGGTGGAAAGTTTTTTCGAGGCTTCCGTCTCAGTCGCGGTCGGGGATGGGAGGAGGGCCCTGTTCTGGTCGGATAACTGGATTCAGGGCGCCTCTATTCGTTCCATCACCCCCAACCTTTGGGGGGCGTTGCCTCAGAGGGTTCGTTGTTCTCGCACTGTTAGGGATGCTCTCTTGGACCAGGCCTGGGTGCGGGACATCACCGGAGCCATGACGGTTCAGGTGATCGTCCAGTACATCAGGGTCTGGGACCTGCTTCTGGACTTTACTCTCACCAAGACTGCGGATCGCTTCATCTGGAAGTGGACAGCCTCGGGCGAGTTCTCCTCGGCATCGGCCTACAGAGCGCTTTTCTTTGGAAGGTCGTCTCTCCTCGGAGCATCGCACCTCTGGAAGACTCAGGCACCTGGTAGGGTGCGCTTCTTCGGGTGGCTCGTCTTGCATGGTCGCTGTTGGACGTCCGATAGGCTTCGACGTCATGGGTTGAGTGACAGAGATGTTTGCGCTCTCTATGCACAGAAGGTTGAGACTTTGGATCACCTACTCCTTGGTTGTGTCCACAGTCGAGAAACTTGGTTCTGCGTGCTACGGTTCTTCGGCATGGCGGATTTGGCCCCCTCGCGGGAGGAGCCGGTCGCGGTCTGGTGGTTGCGCAAGCGGAAGGCGGTCGCCAAGCCTTCCCGTAAAGGCTTTGATACCCTGGTCTGGTTGGTCGCTTGGTCGCTTTGGAAAGAGAGGAACCGACGCGTCCACGAGCGGGTGGCCTTGCAACCGGTAGCCCTCGCAGGGGCCATCATGGAGGACGCGCGTCTGTGGGCTAGAGCGGGCTTCGTGTCGATCGCCGCCCTTTTGGGCTTCCGTCGCTGGGTTGTGGCGCCCTAGTTTCTGTTGTTTTTCGTTTCCTTGGGCCTTGGGCCGAGACTCGTTTGCTGTATCTTGACCAAACTTCTCTCTTCTTAATGAAAAACGTGCTATGCACGTCTTATAAAAAAAGAGTTTCTTGATCCCGTCCCCTCAGTGGTGATCTGGTGGGTGGCTAACAGAACGATTGCGAGAACGTCCTTGGGAGCAGCGGGACACCGCCTGCGCGCACCGAGGAGAAGCTGTGCGTGATGAAGGCCCGGGTGAAAGACGAGGCGGCGGCTTTCCAGGCGGGGAAGGGCCAGCGCGCGACGGAAGGAACGGCGGGATGGACGGAGGATAGCTGAGGTCGCACTATGGCTATGCCGGTCTCAGTATGCAGAGCAGTCGAGCAAAGGAAGTTTACTGAATACTGATGATAGCAGAACGGCGCCACCTCTACTTTTTGCTTCTGAATCTTTTTTTTGAAAAGAGATTGTCTCTGCTTCTATTGAAAGCAAATAAGGTTCAGTACAAAGGCCACAACCAGAGCCCAAAAGAGAGCCGAAGGCAGGAGCTGAGCTACCCTATTACAAGGAGAACAAACCGAAAGCTAAAGACATACACCAACTGAGCCTTCAGGCTAAATGTCAGCACCTTTTTTTTTAAGACGTGCAAAGCACGTTTTTCATTAAGAGAGGAGAAGAAACATCTGTTTTCGAATACAACAGGCACGAGGCCTAACAAAAAGAAGAGAGGACGAAAAACATTACACCGCCCACACCGGGCGAACACCTAACAGCCTAGTGAGCGGGAGGAAGCCCGCACGCGCCCAAGCCCTAGCCTCCTCCAGGATTGCCGGAACGAGCGCCACTGGCATGAGAGCTTCCTTGTCGTGAACGCGCCGGTTTCGTTCCTTCCACAGCGACCAAGCGACCAACCAGACGAAGGAGTCGAAACCTTTCCTCCGTGCCTTAGCGACCTATTTCCTAGCGGAGCACCACCACTCGGCGAACTTCACCGGGCGATCTGGAGCCAGGTCCTGAAGGAGAATATGTCTGAGGGCCATATGCCAGGTCTCTCTAGAGAAGACACAGTCCACCGTCAGATGGCCCAGCATTTCGGGTTCCTGGGCACACAGCGCGCAAGTGTCCGAGTCCCTAAGCCTGTGACGACGCAGCCGGTCCGGCGTCCAGCAGCGGTCGTGCAAGACCAGCCAAGCAAAGAACTTGCACTTCCCCGGCATGTGAACCTTCCAGATCTGGCGTGCCCCGAGGATATCGACGCGACCAAGAAATAGGGCGGAGTAGGCCGAAGCCGAGGAGTAGACTCCGCTAGGCGACCATTTCCAGATGAACCGGTCAGGCTCGGACGTGAGGCTGACCTCCTGCAGTAGGTCCCAGATGACAAGGTACTGCAAGACCACCTGCACAGTCCGGGCGTGGGTTACGTCAGCGACCCAACGGATCCCTGCCGCCCCGGTCTGGAAGGCCTCAGCGACAGTGCGAGCCCGACGCACCCTAGGCGAGACCGCGGCCCAAAGGTTAGGTGCAAGGGATTTGATGGAGCACCCGGAGAGCCAGCTGTCTTCCCAGAAAAGCACCCGGGTACTGTCCCCCACCTCCACGGAAATGGAGGCGTTGAAGAAAGCCTGGGTGGCCTTGTCCACGGGGAAGCGGAACGCCGCCCAAGTCCTGTCCGGGTCAGTCCTCGCCAGCCACAACCAACGTAGGCGCAGCGCGGTGCCAAAGACACGAAGGTTGGGCAGGTCGAGTCCACCGCAGCGAGTGGGGCAGGTGACGTTGACCCAAGCGACCAGACAGCGACCGCCCGAGGCCACCTCTGTGCCGGACCAGAGGAAGCCACGGATGAGGGTTTCGACCGCGCGCAGTGTCCAGGGGGAGATGGAAATCGCCATCGAAATGTGAACCGGGATGGCCGAGAGCGTGGATTTGGCAAGCACGAGGCGGCCACTACGGCTCAACAGTCTGCCCTGCCAGGGGGGCAGGCGCCTAGCGACCTTATCGACCAATGGCTGCATCACCGCTTTGGGTAGCCTCTTGATAGAAAGAGGGACCCCGATGTAGGTGCAAGGGAAGTCGGTGATCGTGCAGGAGAGAATGGATCAGACAAGAGACAGGTGCCCCTCAGAGCAGTTGATGGGGTAGACCTGGCTTTTGGTGTAGTTTGCCGCCAAGCCGGCCGCGCTTTCGAAAAGCGACAAGACTGCCTTGACAACCCGCAGATCTAGCTCGATCGGAGAGAAGAAAGCGACCACATCGTCAGCGTAGAGAGAGGCGCGAAAATGGATACTCCTCCCTAGATCTAGAAGGAGACCACGGGATTCTGCCTTGAGGAAGAGGGCATGGAAGCATTCCATGACCAGCACAAAGAGCATGGGGGAAAGGGGATCGCCCTAACGTAGGCCTCGCCCGTGGCAGATCTGCTGCCCAGGGGCACCGTTAAGCAAAACCCTGGTGCTGGCGGTGGACAGAATGACTGAGATCCAGTCAGTCCATCTGCGAGGGCAGCCGACAGCCGAGAGGAGCTCAAGGAGAAAAACCCAGCCGACCGAGTCGAAAGCTTTCGCTAGATCAATTTTGAATATGATCCTAGGAAGCTTTCGACTAGAAAGCGCTCTCGCCATGCCAAGGACGTAGCGGAAGTTGTCGTGGATGAGGCGACCTTTGATGAAGGCACTTTGGTTGGGCGAGATTAGAGAAGAGAGGTGCGGGGCGAAGCGATTGGCGGCCGCTTTGGAGAAAATTTTCCCAAAGCTATGGATTAGACTGATGGGCCGGTAATCTGAAAGAGCGACCGGGTCTAGTTTTTTGGCAAGAGGGTGAGTAAGGCACCATTCAGGTGGTGGAAGCTGCGGAAGTCCATGTCAGAGAGGGTGTTGAACGCCCGCAACACATCGCACCTGATGATCGACCAGCAAGATCGGTAGAAGCGACCCGTGAAACCATCCGGGCCGGGGGCCTTGTCCAGTGGGAGGTCCTTGATCACCTCCCAAACCTCGGCCTCCGAGAAAGGGAGAGCGAGGTCCTCCAGGTCCATCCGCAGGAGTCCCAACTCCTCAATCGAGGGCGCAGGAACGCTCATGATGGGCGCCCAAAATACGGTCGAAGTAGTCAAAGGCTGCCGAAGCCTTGTCCTCTTCCCGAAAAACTGAACGACCACCGACCAGAAGGGAGGGGATGAAATTTTTCCTCCTACGGTGGTTGGCATGTAGGTGGAAAAGTTTAGTATTGGCGTCCCCCTCACGCAGCCACCTGAGGCTGGACTGTTGCCGAGCGATCATTCGCTGCAGCGAGGTCAGGCCTAGGTAGCGTAGTTTGAGGAACCGCCGCAAAGAGATCTCCTCGGGAGAGAGCGACCGTGAGTCCTGCGCGACCTCAAGGCGGAAGATGACCTCCTTGGCAATCTGGATCTGCAGGCGAATGCTACCGACCGCCTTGGAACTCCACTTTACCAGGGCCTTCGCTGTCTCACGAAGGAGGTGGTCTATCATACGGAGCAGGTCAGCATCAGGGCGCGGCCCCGACCAGACTGCCTTGACTGTGTCCAAGAAGCCTTCGACCTTAGGCCAAAAGGCCTGAAAGGTGAAGCGTTTCTTAGAGTGCACCCCACGGTCGAGAAGGAGGAGGAGGGGAGCATGATCGGAACACCTCGATGAGACAGCATGTAGAGCGGAAGAGGGGAAAAGAAACTCCCAGTCCTGAGAGACAAAAACACTATCAATACGCTCCAAGGTAGGATGCGACCTCTCGTTGCTCCAAGTGAAGAGACAGCCTTGGAGATGCAGCTCAAGAAGCTCAAGGTCGTTAAGGAAATGACGGAAGCGACCCATCATTCTACGCGAGAGGCGGCCGTTATTCTTGTCGGCCGCCTAGTAGATGAGGTTGAAGTCCCCGCAGAGAACCCAAGGTCCAGAGAGCATCGGACGGAGGGTACTGTCGTACGGACATACCTGGGCCCACTACTCAGGTGGGTACTGGGACCGACTACTCCGTGGGCCCCTGGGACTACCCGACTTGAGCTGCACGGCACCTGTTGGCGTGGAGCGCAAGGCAAACGGAGGATTAGTACTCGGTTAGGAAGCTAGACATGTCCGGATCCATGTAGAGTACTCCTAGCCGCACACGACTAGTACTCCTCTGGCAAACCGACTTGTAACCCTGCCTCCCGGACTATATAAGGCGAGGCAGGGACCCCTATCTCATCATCCGCATCACCTTGTAATCACACCCAATCAATCCAGAGCTACGCAGCATACAGGACGTAGGGTATTACGCACCTCGCGGCCCGAACCTGTCTAAATTGTGTGCCACGTGTCTCTCCTTCGAGTTACCAATCTCGGCGTGGCCACATTCATCTACCTCGGGTACTCCCCTTGGTAGGTTGCCGGTCTAAAACACCGACAACTGGCGCGCCAGGTAGGGGATCTCGCCGAAGATCACATGGCGAACTCGACGGCTTCAATCGTCATCAAGCCAACCACCGCTTTCAATCGCGGCAACACCTTCGTCTTCGGCTCCTGGGTCTGCACCACTGACGGCGCTGGATCGTTCCAGCGCTACCTCACCATGACTCCGAATCTGGAGACCGGGCTCGTGACACTTCTCGAAGCCGTCACGGGTCAACTCATCGAAAAATTCGGTGAATTTTCGCTCTGCCAACAAGTCGCCGACTTCAAGCTTGCATCCGGCTCCAACTCGAACTCGACGTCGCCCTGAATCGTTTCATGCAAGCCGGCTCCTGAGCCATCGTGTGAAACAGTCCCCCTCCACGAGCACTTCCCATACGGTCTCTGCAACTCTAGCAGGGTCAAGCGTAAGCCCTCGCCGCACGTCGGGCCGGCAAGGAGATCGCCTCCGAGTACTCCTCGGACTACAACACCGCAACCGGCTACTACTCGGACTCTTCCTACGAGTTCGACTTCAGATCGGACCCAATCGAGTCCGAGTCCGAGCTCAACACGACTGAGGAACCGTTGTCAGGTCCTGCCACTGGCCTGGTCATTACGTCTACTCCCGCCGGTAGATTCGTCTACTGGCCCGACCGCAAACCTGCAGACCTGACGGACGACAACTCACGCTGTGTCGCCTACCTCGATTCACTCCCCTTCTAGGAGGGGACCCTGCTGGCTCCAAACGACGAGCACACCCCCACCGAGGTGGCGACTCCAGACTCCAGTCTCTGCACTCCCGACCGTGAAGTCTTCATGACGACCGGAGATGCTGGGACCTCGGAAAATCGACCCGACCGGTACCTTGACGATATCTCAGAGGATGAGTTGTCTGCCAACGCACCTCCCAACGAGACCACCGAAGACAAGAACACCCGACGTGACCGCAACAGGAAGTGGAACGATTGACGCAGACGTCTCCGGGAAACTCTCCCCATCCGGAACCTCAATGAGGCTCTGGAGCAAGTTGCCAACTGGGTACACACCACTCCTGAGCAATGCCTCGTGTCTATCACCACGATAGCACGACAAGCCCAGGGGATCCGTGCAGGCGAAGTCATCGCTAAGCTCGCTGAAGATGCCTACTTCATGCGGGTCGACAACAGGGTTGCCCAAGTACCCTCCCCCCCCCCCCGCCGGAAACCACGAAGCCACTAGTCGCAGCCCGGCAGATGGCGGACGCAACCGTGTCCGTGGCGAACACCAGCCAAATCCCAACCGCTCTAGGGCCTCATCTGGAGGACCCTCACAGGGCGGCAACAGCCAGGGCGGTGCCGGAGGTAGTCGCGGCAGCGGCGGCGGTGGTGGCAGCAGCGGCGGAAGTTCATCCCACGGCGCCGGCAGAAGAGCTGGTGGCGGCGGCGATCGCGGAGGCCGAGGCCATGCGAACAGCCACGCCACTGGGAATGCACGTGGCAGCTACGACGCACGCCACAGGATCGACGAGATCCGCCGCGAGAAGGCTACTGAAGCAAGCGACAGCGACGGCTTCCCCGCCTACTCTGCACGACTTCGCAACCTGCTCCTTCCTGAGAAATTCAAACCTCTCGGGATCACCAAGTATGACGCGAAGCAAGACCCAGTTCAGTGGCTCAGGTGCTACGCCTTGGCCATCGAAAATGCTGGTGGCAACAACGACGCAAAGTGCCTCTTCTTCCCTTTCTGCCTGGATCAAGCCCCACTCACATGGCTCGAGTCACTCGAAAAGAACTCGATCGACGAGTGGGACCAGCTAAAAGCGCAGTTCACTAGCAACTTCGCGGGCGCCATGGGGCGCTCGGGTACCCGCATGGATCTGGCAATGGTCGAGCAAGAACAAGGTGAGACACTCCGCCAGTACATGGGTGCTTCTTCGACAAGCGTGCGACCGTAGTCGACGTCACCGACAAAGAAGTCATCGACCTCTTCCAAGACGGGCTCTATCACCGTCGTACCTTCGAAGACTTCGGTTGCCGCCGCCCGAGCTCCATCACCAAGCTCAAAGACATGATCACGTCATGGGCCGACGAAGAGGACATGGCGAACGCCAAGTACGACTCCATTCCGGCAAGAACAAGAGCAACACGGGCAGCAACAACAACAACGACAACAACAAAGATCAAAGGGGTCGCCACAACAACAACTACTCGAGCTCCAACCGCAAGTGCAAGCCAGACAATACAGTCGTGGCTATACAGCGCCCTGCGAAGGACAACTCGAAAAAGACCTCAGGCGGCTTCAGAGACTTGCTCAAAGAGAAGTGCTCGTGGCATCTGGACGGCAATCACACCACCGAGCAGTGCTACCAGCTCCGGCGAGCACTCAAGGATACTCCCGACCCACGGCCTCCTCACGACAAGAAGGGCAAGAAAAAAGTCGACGAGGGCAACGGCGACTTCCAGGAACCTGACAAGACGGTGAATGTCCTATTCGATGGACTACCCACCAAGCGGTCCCAGAAGGCCACCCGACGGGAAGTCTTGAACATTGAACCAGCGGTGCCGACACCTCTAAGGTGGTCGGAGGTACCCATTACCTTCTCCCGTGCGGACCAATGGACAAGCTTCTCCGAGCCAGGACGTTTTCCACTCGTCCTGAAACCTGTAGTCGCGGGCTCCAGACTCAACAAGGTACTAATCGACGGCGGGAGCGGACTCAATGTCCTCTTCACCAAGACCTTGAAGAAAATGAAGCTCGACATCACCGACATGCTCACCAAGAGCGCGTCGCCCTTCTACGGCATTGTCCCTGGTAACGCGGCTATTCCACTAGGCTTAGTGGTCCTGCCAGTTACCTTCGGGGAGACAAGGGAGACCAGCCATCCTCGGCAGACCAGCTATCGCCAAGTTCATGGCGGTACCCCACTACACCTACTTGGTACTCAAGATGCCAAGTCCTGCCAGAGTACTCACGCTACAAGGGGACTTGAAGGTCTCTTTCGACTGCGACACCGAAGCCGTGGAACTCGCAGCGACCAACCAAGTACCCAATGCAATGATGGAGATCTTCGCTGCGTCCAAGAGGCTCGCCCCAACCGAACTCGAGATACCCGAGAAGACCGACACCGCGAACAAGCCTCAACTGTCGGAGGAAGTGCAGGTGAAGGCCATCGACCTCGGGACGGGCGACAGCAGCAAGACCACCATGATCGGCGCAGGGCTCGACCCGAAGTAGGAAGACGCACTCGTTAGCTTCCTTCGGGCTAACTGAGACATCTTCGCGTGGAAGCCAGCAGACATGCCAGGGGTGCCCAGGAGGCTGATAGAGCACTCACTCAACGTCGACCCTAAAGCTACTCCCCAATGACAACACCTTCGCCGTTTCGCTGACGACCGACGGGATGCCATCAAGAAGGAACTCGCCAAACTACTCGCGGCGGGCTTCATCCGTGAAGTCTTCCATCCTGAGTGGCTCGCCAACCCCGTCCTCGTTCGCAAGAAGAACACGAACGAGTGGAGGATGTGTGTCGACTACACCGATCTCAACAAGCATTGCCCCAAGGACCACCAAGTCATCGATTCCACGGCGGGCTGCGACCTGCTCTGCTTCCTCGACTGCTACTCCAGGTACCACCAGATCGCTATCAAGGAAGAAGACCAGGAGAAGACAGTGTTCATCACCCCGTTCGGCGCTTACTGCTACACGACAATGTCGTTCGGGTTGAAGAACGCCGGCGCTACATACCAGTGAGCTATCCAGGCCTGCTTCAAGAAGCAGCTCAACAAGAATGTCGAAGCCTATGTGGATGATGTGGTCGTCAAGACCAGAAACTCCGATACGCTCATCGCCGATCTTGAAGAGACTTTCGCATCTCTGCGAGAGTACCAATGGAAGCTCAATCCCAACAAGTGTGTCTTCGGCGTACCATCTGGGAAACTACTCGGCTTCATCATCAGCCACCGCGGCATCGAAGCCAACCTCGAGAAGATCTCCGCCATCACCAATATGAAAGCTCCAACCTGCATCAAAGATGTCCAGAAGCTGACCGGGTGCATGGCGGCCCTGAACAGATTTATCTCGAAGCTTGGAGAACGGGGACTACCCTTCTTCAAACTACTCAAGCACCAAGAGAAGTTCATATGGACCGCGGAGGCTGATCAGGCTCTGGCAAAAAGACTTCCTATCAAAGCCACCGATCCTCACGGCTCCTCGCAAAAAGGAGCAGCTACTGCTCTACCTCGCTGCGACTACTCATGTGGTCAGTACTGCCATCGTCGTCTAGCGGCAGGAAGAAGGCCACGCCTATCCAGTCCAGCGACCAATCTACTTCGCCAGTGAGGTTCTGTCAGAGTCCAAGGCACGGTACCAACCGGTCCAGAAGCTACTCTATGCAGTGCTCATCACCTTGCGGAAGCTATGACACTACTTCCAGGAGTACTCGATTGTCGCCATCACCGACTACCCGCTCGGTGACATACTCCGCAATTAGGATGCTACTGGAAGAATCTCCAAGTGGGCAGTCGAACTCGGCGCCCTCAACGTTGACTTCAAGCCACGTACCGCTATCAAGTCTCAGGCACTAGTCGACTTCATGGCAGAGTGGCGGGAGAATCAGCTACCAACTCCAACCGAGCGGCCAGAACACTGGTGATGTGCTTCGACGGTTCACTCAAGCTTGAAGGCGCAGGTGCAGGAGTACTCCTGGTCTCTCCAAAGGGCGAACAACTCAAGTACGTCCTGCAGATCTTCTGGAAGGTCTCAAACAACGAAGCCGAGTACGAAGCCCTACTCCATGGGCTCCGCCTCGCAATTTCATTGGGCATCAAGCGGCTACTAGTCTACGACGATTCCGCAGTGGTCATCAACCAAGTCAACAAGTCTTGGGATCGCAACAAGGAGAACATGGACGCCTACTGTCTGGAAGTCCGCAAGCTCGAGAACAAGTTCTACGGTCTCGAGTTCCACCACGTCGTCCGCGACAACAATGTTGCAGCGGACGTCCTGTCGAAGCTTGGTTCTACTCGCGCGCAAGTACCTGTCGGAGTCTTCGTCCACGAGCTTCATGCGCCATCCATCCTGGAGCCAGCGCCAACAACCACTGACCCTGTGCCACCACAGTCTGGTCAGGAGGTCATGATGATCAACGTGGACTGGAGACAACCCTTCATCGACTACATCCGCGAGCAGATGGTTCCTTCCGACAAGAACATGGCCGAACAACTCGTCCGTCGAGCCAAGACCTACGTACTAGTCGGAGACAAGCTCTACAGGCGGGGTGCCACTTCTGGAGTACTCATGAAGTGCATACCTCGGGATGAAAGCAAGGACATCTTGGAGGAGATCCACAAGGGCGTCTGCGGCAACCACGTGTCTTCTCGCACACTGGTGAGCAAGGCTTTCCGACGAGCTTTCTACTGGCCCACAGCTCTGGCCGACGCTGAAGAACTCATCAGAAAGTGCCAAGGATGTCAATTCTTCGCCAAGCAGCAACACGTCCCGGCCTACAAGCTAGTTACTATACCACCAACCTGGCCCTTTGCCTGCTGGGGGCTCGACATGATTGGGCCTCTGCCAACTGCGCCAGGAGGATTCAACAGAGTCTTGGTGGCCATCGACAAGTTCACCAAGTGGATCGAAGTCAAGCCGGTCACCTGCCCAAAGGCCGACAGAGTACTTGACTTCTTGGATGAGCTAGTGCATCGCTACGGGCTGCCCCACCGCATCATCACAGACTTGGGTTCCAATTTCAACAACCACCAGTTCTGGGAGTACTGTGAGAACAACGGGATTGACGTCTGGTACGTCTCAGTCGCCCATCCCCGCGCCAATGGTCATGTCGAGCGCGCTAATGGGATGGTACTCGACGCCCTCAAGAAGCGATTGCACGACGCAGCTAACACTAAAGGAGGCAAGTGGATCAAGGAACTACCCAATGCACTCTGGGGGCTTCGTACTCAACCTACCAAGCCGACTGGGCAGTCGCCCTATTTCCTGGTCTATGGCTCCGAAGCTATTTTACCTGCCGACGTGATGTGGGAATCCCCGGCAGTAGAACAATACGACGAAGGCATCTCAGAAGACGGCAGATGGGTTGACATCGACAGCCTCGAAGAAGCCCGCTGCGCCGCCCTCGTCCAATCAGAAGGTACCTTGAGGGTATCCGACGTTACCATGATCGCAACATCAAGGAACGCTCCTTCAACGTCGGCGACCTAGTCCTCCGTCGCATCCAGAACACGGATAGACTACACAAGCTCAGCTCGCCGTGGGAAGGTCCCTTCTCAGTCTCCAAGGTGACCGGACCAGGCTCCTACCGCCTCCAAACACTTGAAGGCGACGACATCAGCAACTCGTGGAACGTCGACCAGCTATGTCGCTTCTACGCGTAGTCGCTCGACTACTCATCTACGAGTCCAGTCTATACGGCTACTCACGGACTCTTCACTGTAAGCGGCCTCTCAGTCCTAGCACTAGTCTTCGGACTACTCTTCTCCAAGATCCAGCGTCAACGGCTACTAACGGATCTTGGGCTGCTCAGAGCATTGAGGACTCTAGCGGCGGTCAACAGACCATGCACTCTAGATCCAGCCTATACAGCTACTAACGGATCTGCAGTTGTAAGCGGCTCAAGGGCCCTAGCACCACCTAGCCGTAGGCGGCCTACGGGTCCTGGCGACTATACTTGTAAACGGCCCTGGCCATCCAGGTGTACTTCTTCATCAGTAATAGAGATTGATTCTATTCAACTTCTTTACTGTGCCTTCCAGTCAGGCAGACTCTACCGAGTACTACTACTCACAACTTCTCTACGGTTTGGTACTCCGCGCACTTCGCTGCAAGTGGCGGCCACGAGTACTCATTTCACATACAAAACGTGGACAACTTTCATTGGTAATTCAAACAAGTCACTGACTACTTTGTTTGCTTTACAACTACTACTGTAGCTACTTCTACAGGTACATCTACTAGAGATTAAGCTTCTCCGCCACCCGCTCAGCAATGGGCGCCATCTCCTCGAGAAGGGTCTTGTACTGATCATCGCTGCAGTTAGCCGCAAGACCGCCGGCTACCACATCCATCAGTGCCTTCGGGAAGTATGACTTCATGTACACCAGCACCTGGTTTGGGATAGACTTCGCCAGATGCTTGACATATGTCGCCAACCGTCCGGGGGCTTCCTTCAAACGGTCCACCAGTGGAGCTATCTTAGGTCCGCCCGGATGCGGCACCAGCAACCTTGCCATGGGCAGTGTGGCTTCCTCAAGCTCTTTCAGCTGGCCTCGAAGCTTCTCGCAGTCTTCATTCAATTTCTGCAGAGATTTATAGCAATTTACAAGATCACGATCTGAGGCCTCACGGAGCTCCATGTGCGTGATGCACTCATGGCGCAGCTGGGCGTAGTCGTACTCAAGTACCTCTCTTTTGTCGGTCTCATGGTATACGATATTCTTGAGGTCCGTCTCCGACGCCTTCAGCTGGTCAACTCTTGCCTCAAGCTCTGCAGACAACTCAATTCAAGGTCAGACTATTCACAAGTGCTACAATAAGTACTCAAGGGCTTTGGCGGAAGACGTACCTTTGTTCTTCTGGCGTAGCGACTTGTTCTTCCGGATCAAGTCGTCCCTCTTCGCCTGCATCTCCTGCACCTCGTTATGGTACTGGGCAAAGGCGCCATCCAGCTTGGATTGGAGCAGAGCCGCATGCTTCTTCGACTTGTCTAGCTCCTTCTCCAGGCCTTCGGCGTGAAGAACTGTGTCACCATACCCCTTCAGAAGATCAGACTTCTGACGGGACCGCTCCACCACATCCTGCGCAAGACAGAATCAGTCCATGAGTACACAAAGCCCTGCACAAGCAAGACTAGTCAGGGTACTCGCAACGTACCTTGACCCATTGCTCGGTGCGGCGCCATGACTCCATGCTCAGAGCAACAACGGCCGGGTCGATAAGGTTGTCCTCCAGCAGCTCAAGACCCCCACGGCTTGATGATGCCGCCTCTGGCATGGGCGCCGAGCAAAGCGGCGCAGCTTCTTCTATGATCGGCTCACGGACAACTACTTCCGTACTTGCCTCGGGGAGCAGATCGACCCGCGCTTCCGCACTCAGCTCGGGGGCTACCGTAGTCCCCAGCCCGGGGGCTGCTGCTGCCGTTGCCCCAACAACTGGTTCTGTGGGCTCCGTCTCCACAGTAGCCATCTCCATAGCCACGGCTTCAGGGATCACGGCTTCCTCAGCTTGTGCTCCTGCCAAGATGAGTACAAGAAGTCATTTGCAACGACTACGACTACCTTGCATGATGACTACCAGATGTGACAGGACACATACCTTCGACCAAGGTGGCTTCTTCCAAAGTCGACTCCACCGCGGCTTCAGCTTGTGGCGGTGGCGTGGGTTCGCGCACCTCCGCCGAGCGGTCCTCTCCATCGGCCGGAGTGCTGGCATCCCCACCATCCCACGACAAGTCCGTGGATTTCCTGTTTCACGAAGTATCCAGTCAGCAATGCAAGATTAACGACTACTTCCTACTCGAAAGTTCAGAGAACTTACAGAGTTGACCGCACGACGGTCACGGTCAGAGCGCCAAGTATACTGGCAATATCAACTATGCCAGCTTCGCTGGCAGTTTCGGCTTCGGCATGAGCCTCCTCTGGCTGCTCCACCGCTGCAACCGGAGGAGGACCCTGCCCTTCTTCGACCGACGCCTGTGAATCTACGGCGCCGGTCTCTTGTTGTGCCGCTACTGGTACGGCTCCTTCAGTGGTTGGAGGCGGGCTGACACTCCTCTCAGCTCCCGCCCCCACCGTCTCCTAGGCGTCCTCCTCGCCTTGATCAATGGGATCTGAGGAGGGGATGTCCTGCAACAGTTCAAATAAGCTTGTCAGCTACAGACTACTTATTGGCAGTACTCGACTACACTAGTCGTGCTACTCACCTCTGGCCTGGTGGCCTCTGACAGCTTCAGCTTCTTGACGGCGCGTTTCCGCGCCACATTATGCGGCTTCCTAGGTGGCGCCGGCAAGCTAGCCTCCAAGCTAGATGGCTTCTCGATGACCGGGCTGTTCAGCATCCCAGCTCGGCTGAACCTTGAGCGGAGTTGGAACCGCTGCTGCAGCGTCTCTTCATCCTTGTCATCAGATCTGTCTTCAAAAATGACGGCATCATCACCTTCACCGACTTCGCGGCGCTCCTTCATCTTGGTTTCTCCCTTACCCTGCGCTTGTCCCTCAAGTCGCAGAGGGGAAGGTGGGACGGAGACATACTTCTCCACATCAAGCAAGCATGAGTATGCCTATGTCAAGCAAATCAGTACTCGGGGGCTCATGTCACGACTACTGACCTGGTTTGACGGCCGTGCCGCGGAGTACTCTGGCACCGGGCACGGTGTGTACGGGGGCATATCCTTGAAGATTTTGCCCAGCCTCTCAACAAGGACGTCATCCTCGACTTCGAAGCCAGGCATCCGGGACGTATCCTCGTCACCGGTGTACTGGTACCCGAGGGTGTCTCGTGCCATCAGTGGCTGCACCCTCCTCTTCATAAAACTGAAGGCCACGTGCTCGGCCCTCAGTCCGGCCTCCCGCAAGGCCTTGATCTTCTTCAGCAGCGGGGGTAGTTGGATACCTTCCTGCATGGTGGGCTCCGTGTTCCACCACGGCGCATGCTTCGGTTGATGACTGCTCGGCTTCGGCAGCTCCGGATGGTGGTTGCAGATGTAGAACCACTTTGCCTTCCAGTCCTGGTTGGAGTCTATCAACTTGTACGGCAGGTACTGGTCGGCGGCATCCTCTCGCATCTGAATCCCGGCGCCTCCGACCACTCGTGGGTCATTGCTGCTCGGTTGCGGCTTCAACCGGAAGAATTTCTGAAACCAGATCCAGTGGGGCTTGATCCCCACAAAGGCTTCGCAGAAGTGTACAAAGATGGAGACGTGGAAGATCCCATTCGGGTTAAGGTTGAGGTACTCGATTCCGTAGTACCTGAGAAGCCCCTTGAAGAAGTCGCTGGCCGGCAGCGCAAGTCCACGCTCCACGAACCAGGCGAACATCGGGATCTCATCCGAATTCTTCTCCATTGGGTATGGGTCCCCAGTGGCGGTGCGCCATAGATCCATCTCCTTCTCACGGAGGAATCCGCTGTTGACCAAGGCAAGAAGGTCCTCGGTCTTCAACTTTGCCTTCTTCCCCTCTTTCACCGGATTGGGGCGAGGGGATGAGGGCGGCGACGACGACTGGCCGGCATCCTCAGCCTCACTGCAGCTCCTCTTCTTCGCTGCACCGGTCTTCGAGCTCTTCGCCGGGGACGTCTTCATCCTCCAAGTGACGGGTGTCTTCACTCGCATTCGCTCGGGGGCTACAGAGGTGGGCGGACTGCGGCGGCGGGCGCAAGTAGATCCAATCTACTTTGTGGTGGCAGCGGCAGAGCAGAGAGGGCGGTTTCAGATCTAATCTAGGGGAATGCTACTGCTGGGAGTGAAAAACCCTAAGGGGGTTCACTGGTTATTTATAACCGGCCAGGCGGCTCAGTTCTCAGCGGGCAGATAAGGCGCCAGACGGGTGTCTCAGCAGCAGCTGCCTGACTCTTCGAATTCCAGTACTCGACGCTCTCAGTCTCGGGGGCTCGACTACGTCAGATGGACTCAGTGGGCTACAACCAGATCCCAGACCCACTCAGGACACATTCTACAGTCAAGATGATCCTTCAATTCGAGAGAGAGTACTCGACTCAAGGCTCGGGGGCTCCGTGCCACGTGTCCTTCGGTTTTCTCTCCGGATTTTTCGTGATAAGATTGGCAGAACTTCAGATTGACCCTCAGCTTGAATCTGCGATTCGACCTAAGGCTCGGGGGCTACATTCCATATGGAATGCGATTCTCCGAATCGCATTTTCCATATGGTTTCTTCATCAAGACAATACGAGTACTATTGAAGACCTTCGAGAGAAGCACTCGGGGACGCTTGGGGACTACTCGAGAAGACTTCAAGACTACTCAAAGATCAGCTGGAGTACCTTCTAGTCTCGGGATGATTCAAGCATTCTTGAGGACTTTTGGCTTGTGGAACTCGGGGACGCTCAAGGACTACTCGCCAAGGCCATCAAGACTACTCGAAGACATCCTGCTCGACTACAAAGTACTCGGGGGCTTGTCGTACGGACATCCCTGGGCCCACTACTCAGGTGGGTACTAGGACCGACTACTCCGTGGGCCCCTGGGACTACCCGACTTGAGCTGCACGGCACCTGTTGGCGTGGAGCGCAAGGCAAACGGAGGATTAGTACTCGGTTAGGAAGCTAGACATGTCCGGATCCATGTAGAGTACTCCTAGCCGCACACGACTAGTACTCCTCTGGCAAACCGACTTGTAACCCTGCCTCCCGGACTACATAAGGCGAGGCAGGGACCCCTATCTCATCATCCGCATCACCTTGTAATCACACCCAATCAATCCAGAGCTACGCAGCATACAGGACGTAGGGTATTACGCACCTCGCGGCCCGAACCCATCTAAATTGTGTGCCACGTGTCTCTCCTTCGAGTTACCGATCTCGGCGAGGCCACATTCATCTACCTCGGGTACTCCCCTTGGTAGGTTGCCGGTATAAAACACCGACAGGTACGGATCTCAGCGAGAAATGAGATTTTATCCGCATCGGACTGCAGACCGTAAACGCAGGAGAGCCACCAGTACTGAGAGGGAGCGGAGAGCAGCGCGACCTTCACCGTAACATGGTGAGTGCCAAAGGAGGGGGAGGAGACGAGCCAGGTGTCTTTGCGCCAAGCGACCAGAATTCCACCGCGGGAGCCCGCAGCCGGCAACGCAACATAATCAAAGTCGAGCCCTAACATATCAAGCATGAAGGAGGGGGGTACAACCGCGAGCTTAGTCTCTTGCAGACAAAGAAGAGAGACACGCTCGGAAGCAACCAACTTACGGACCGCCGAGCGTCTAGCACGCTGGTTAAGTCCACGGACATTCCAAACAGCAATGTTTACATCCATTTAAACACAAAAAGAGACGACCACTCGACTATCATAGACTCAGGCCTGCGCGTTGACGACCAGCTGCTCCTCGGGGAAGAGCTCACGAACCGCCGTCTGGAACTCGTCATCTTCCAGCACGGAGCACTGGAAGGACCCCTCGACCTGGGCACCGAAGAGCTCTCGGATAGCTCTGCAGTGCTCCTCCGACAGGCCAACAGCAAAGAGCCTGGTGTAGCGCTGGAACGCGGCAGGTCGGGTGCCTCGCGCGGCCCCACGACTCCCAGCTTCCGCATCAGCAGTTTCTGGCCCGCGGTGACCGGGTTCGGACCTCAGGCCCTGGAAACCGCGGTGAGACGGCTGCAGCGGTGAAGCGTGGCGAGTGGCCGGCAAGCCTTCGCCCGGCGACGGCGCGGCGCCCCCAGAACCGGGGGAGAAGAAGGCCGCTGTAAAGAGGCGCAGAAGTCCGCCACCAACGACTTGAGGTCGCCCTGAGAAGGCCCCTCAGTCGCAGCAGAGGGTGGGGAGTGCGACCTGAGAGCCTGGGAGGGGGTAGCCAGCTCCACGGTCAACGGAGGGACGTCCGACGAGTGCCGAGGGGTAGAGGGACACGACTCGGCGGGGGCCGGGGAGGCAGAAGGCGACCGGCACGGAGGTGGGACGACCACGAGGGAAGAGCCAGGCGAGGGGGCCGTGGGCAACGTCAGCCGGCGGGCCGCCAGGGGGAGAGCAACCTGCGGAAGACGTCCGCCACCGGCACCAGGCGAGGGGCGGCAGAGCTCACCCCCCCCCCCCCGTGCGGAGGCAGCGTCAGGCACGGCCGAGACGAGAGCAGCCGTCGTCACGCGGAGCCCAGAGGGCGGCTGGCCACCAAGGCCGACCGCGGCCAGACTGGAGGCGGTAGCCAGGCAGTGGCCAGGCTGCGGCCAGGCAGTGGCTGGCAGTGGCCAGGCTGCGGCCAGCCGCAGCCAGGCGACGTCCCGCGGCGACCGGGTGGCAGCCAGCCGCAACCAGGCTGCGGCGCAGCGCGGCCAGGCTGAGGCCGGCAGCAGCCAGGCGGCGGCCGGCCGCGGTAGGGCGGCGGCCGGCAGCTGCCGGGCAGCGGTCAGGTCCAGGCTGGATGACCCGGGGCTGGCAGCAGGCGGAGCCCGGCAGGTGACGGCCAGGTCGGCGCGAGCAGGCGAGGCAGAAGCGACGACCAGAAGCTCTGCCTCAAGAAGCATCGGGTCGCCGGCGAGGCACCTGGGCGGCGTCGACTCACGAAGAGGAGGGAGGTGCTCCGGCGGCGTGTACTCATCACAGCTGAAGTGCCGCGCGACCGGAGCCGAAGAGGTAGCAGAGGAAGCCCGGGCGAGAGGGGCCACCACCGGCAACGCACGTACCTCGGCTGGCCGCGTAGAGGAGGGGACAGCCGGGGTGCGAAACGGCGTAGCAGCGGTGGAGAGACGAGACGACCAAGGCAGGACGGCAGGTGGGCGGTGGATGCCCTGCAGCGCCCAGTAGGGGTAGGAGGGAGCCGGAAGGACCGGCGGAGGTGCAGAAGTGGGGGCACCCCAGCAGGCGGCTCCCTGCCCACCCCCTGCCGCACGACCAGACCGCCCGCCGGAAGCGGGTGGAGGTCCCCCCCTCGGGGCTCGCGACGGCGCGGCGCAGAGCCCCCGACGGTCGAGGGCCCCAGCCGTGGAGGGGCAAAAGAGCGACCCGAAGAGCCAGAAGGGCCACCCTCCGACCCCCCTCCCCCCCCCCCCCCGACTGGGAAGCCCCATCAGCCGGAGGAGCCAGAGTGTCGATGATCTGGGCGATGTCAACCGTCGCCCGGTAGCGCAGGCAGGGCTGGCCGGCGCCCAACCCGGGGAACTTGATCGGTGCCAGCATGTCCATCTGCACCGGGATCAAGTCCGGGTCGACGCAGCCGGCCAGGACGACGAGCTCCTTGAGGTTGGCCTTCGACTCTGACTCAGGAGCCAGGTTGATGACCGCGCAGGAGGAGCCAAGGACGTCGTGTGCTGTGGAACGCAGCCACAGGTGCGGAGGCATGCTCTTGATGCCCACCCGCACCTGGTAGCGTACCGCCGCGTCGACCGCCCAGTTCTCCCGCCGCCACCGGCGGAAGGTGAGGCAAAAGGGGCCGTCCGGCGTGGGTGCATTGAGAACCCGCAGCATCTCAGGGCCATCCTGGAAGACGATGAGGAAGTCCTCTGGATGGAAAGGATAGGCCATGAACGTCCCCGGCTGTACGCCCAAGCGACCGGTGAGGTAGGCAACCACATCCGTCGTAGTGGCGGACGGATGAGTGCCCGCGACCATGGCGACCTGAGCGCGCTCCAGAGCGACCTCGTTGGCCTCGACCTCAGGAGTACGTGCGACAATGCACGTCTCCAGCTGCGGGCGGCGCGAGGGGTGCCCCAGAGGCGCCGGGGGGGAGGGGACGGAGGCGGAGCGGCCACGGCCCCGAGAGCGGCGACCGCAGCGGGGGCCCCCACGGGAAGCGGAGGAGGGGGCGGTGCCCCCCAGGCCACCTCGCCCGCCCTGGCCGCGGCACGACGAGGCGGTGAAGGAGCGTCGTCCCGAGGCGCCGTGTCGCGAGGCGTCGCGCCGTGGCGCGCCGCGGGGGGGGCACGCCCGCGAGCCACCTGCGGCGGAGGCGGCGGGACGTCACGGGCCGCCGGAGGTGGGCGACGACGCCCCTACGGCGGAGGAGGCGGCGGGTCGCGGGCCGCAGGAGCAGGGCGACAACGGGGCTCCGGGGGCGGCGACGGACGCGCCTCCTGCCTCTGCCGAAGAGGTGGAGGCGGAGGCGGGCGGGCACCCCTCCCCTGCACAGCGTGAGGCGGGGGCGGGGAGCGGCCGGCCGGGCGCGGAGCGACCAGGGGTGGGGAGGGGGTGCGACCTCCCGGACGAGGACGGGCGCCCTCCACCGTCACCAGGCAGACCTTCGGGCGCCCGCACGAGCTCTCGTGGTGCCTGAGCTGGTGGCACAAGAAGCAGCGCGAGGCGTGAGGGCAGGAGGCGGCGATGTGGTCCTCCCCGAAGCAGTTGAAGCATTTCCCCACTAGATCCGGGGGGACAGAGGACGAAGGAGGAGGTGGCGACGGTGGCGGCGACCGCTCCGCACGCAGCTGCTTGCGCGACCGCACCTCGACGAAGCCGTCGGCGTCCACCCGCGGCCCCCGGGCGTGCCCGGCAGGAGGCGGCAGCGAGGCACGGCGAGGCTCGGCCGCGGGCAGACCAGTAGGGCGGCCGCCTCCCGTCTTGGCACGCCGCCGAGGAGCAGGCGGAGGTGGCCGCGGTGGCGACAGGGGCCGCTTGCCCAGGATCCCCCTGGCGGAAGCGGCCACGGGCCGTGGCGCAGTCGTCGACGAAAGCTCGGCAGCGGCGGACGCAACAAAGGCGGGGGGAGCACAGAGTAGCGACCGAGACGGGTGCGGCAGCGGTAAGGGGGTGAGCCCGGGCACCTGCGCCGAGAAGGTGGGGGAGGGGGAGCGACCGCGCGGCACTGGGGAGTACGAGCCCGAGGCGGAGGAGCCCGAGGCCTCGAAGTCCCAGAGCTCCCTGGAGGAGGGAATGGAGGGCCCGGGCTCTGCCGAGCCGGGCTCCACTCTCCCCGCCGGCGCGACCGGAGGCAGATGGTGGCCCGAGGAGCCGCCATCCCCCTGCCCAACAGAACACGCCCCCGCACCTGCAGCAGAAATGAGTGGCAGGCGGTCGGCGCCCGACGTCTCCAGGGGGCGCGGCCAAGCAGCGGGGGTGGAGGAAGAGGGCGGCGCCTTGCCACCGACGAGCCCCGCGCACGCCTCCAACTCACGGAGCGGATGCGGCTAGGCAGAGGGGGTGGAGGTGGAGGGCGGCACCTTGCCACCGCCGTGCCCCGCGCACGCCTCCAGCACACGGAGGGCGGAGGCAACTGCGGCCGGCCCGGCGGCGGCGAGCGCGGCGGCCGTGGCAGGGGAGAGGCCCGGGATGGCAGCGAGGGCGGCGAGGGCGTCCTCCGCGCACACAGGCGCCACCGCCGGGAAGAGGGGAGGCGGTGGGGCACCAACAGCCACCTGGCCGGGGAGAGCAGCGACCGGGAGGCAAGCCTGTGAGGGGGAGAGGGAGGCCGGGGCAGCCGGCTGAGCAGCGCGGCCAGCCACCGCCGCCGGGGCGGCCAGGCCACTGCTGGCCCAGAACAGGCCGCTGGCCGCTGGCCGCCGGCAGCGCCGAGCCCGGCCGGCCGGAGCAGGCCGCGGAGAGGGCCGGCGGGAGCGTCAGGGACGGGGAGGCCGAGGAGCAGACGACGTCCAGCCCGTCATCGAGCTCGTCGAAGCGGTCCGTGACGGCCGGGCCCAGGAAGGCATCGACGGCGGTGGCATGCAGAGCAGCAGCGGCATGGGGACCGCGCGGAGCAGCTAGTCGGGGGAGCAGGGCGGCCGGCGCAGGGAGCTGCTCGGCCCCGGGAGGCCCCTGCACGGTCCCGGCCGGCCCCTCGTCGGGCAGCTCCACGAGCCGCATGGCCCAGGGCGGCCGGCGACCCGGCGGCCGGGGGTCAGGGGGGAGCCGCGGCACGCGTCCGCCAGCGACGGCCGGAGTTCAGCGCGGAGCAGAAGGTGGGCGCAGGGAGGGGCCGGAGACCGAGGGAGGGCGGGGCACGGGGACGGGGAGGGCGGTCGCGACCCAATCTCCACGCACGCGGCACGAGAGGAGCTGCAGCGGGGACCAGCGTGGAGAGGAGGGCGGAGGGAGGCCGGATCCGCTCACGGCTTGGCGGGGGACGGCCGGCGGCAGGAGGAATCGATGGCGGTGATGGCGGGTTAACGGGGGCGCGAGGGGCGCCCTGAGGTCGCGTGTCGGGGGCGCTTCTTGCTACAGTAATTCCCGACTAGTACTATCTCGTATAGCGCCAGAAGGCCAAAACAGGGCTGTTGAAGCCAGACTAAAGACCACAAAAGAAGGAGAAGGGCGCAGCAGCAGATTAGATGACAACCACATCCGTCAGCAGGGCCTCACTCATCGTGAAATTGCCCAGGTAAGCGTTCACGTTGCCCAGCGTCTTGATGATCTTCTCACGGTCTTGCTCCTTCAGCGACAGCGCCCATTTCTGCACAAAAGCCACACCAGAATGGATTACATCCAGGGGGTTTGATGGAAGGCGCTTTTCAATTGCCATTTTGTTCCGAGAGGTCCACAGTGCCCAAGCCATTCCTGCGCACAAAAATAAAACAAGTTTGTTCGGAATATGTATGCTGCAAGCTAAACCGCACCCCTGCAAATTGTCCCAGGAAGTGGGGATGTTTCCCAACCCAAAACTGTCGCGCAAACAGCACCACATAAATTGCGCTATCGAGCAGCGAAAGAAAATGTGATTTGTATCCTCTACCCGCCCACAAAGGCAGCAACGAATATCTCCCTTCCACCTTCTTTTTTTTCAATTCTACCGCTGTCTACAGCCTGTTGTTAGTGATTTGCCATACAAAAATTTTGATTTTAAGAGGAAGTTTAGTTTTCCAAATACTACTATTCCAGGCCACACTCACGCTAAACCTGTAGAGTGACTTCGTGGTAAAGGTTTTAGATTTGTCAAGAGCCCACTCCATCTCATCCTACAGGTTAGGATCTAATTCCACTTCCTGCAACAAATCAAGTAATTCAACTCTCTTCTCTGCCTCCCTAACTATCAGGGTTCGTCGGAATCCTATCTCCCACCCTTCATTATCATAACAGTCCTCTACCAGGACATCAGGGTCGTCACAAAAGTTATATAGGTCTGGGAATTGAATTTTTAGCGGAGTGTTTCCTAGCCAAACATCATTCCAGAAGGAGATCTTGTCACCTCTTTTTGCTTTGAAGATAGCCCCCATTTAAAAAGGTGTTTGACTTTGTGGAGTCCTTGCCAAAATTGGGAGGTACTTCTGGATCTAGACCTGAAGAAGCCCCCATCTGGCATGTATTTTGCCTTTAGTATTTTGTACCAAGTCCCCTCCGATCCTTTGACTATTTTCCAGATCCATTTGACCAACAAACACTCATTTATAATGCTGGTGTTTATTATCCCTAGGCCTCCCTGGTCCTTGGGCCTGCTAAGGGTTTCCATTCTGGTCATATGATATTTGGCCTCTTCTTTGGCTCCTTGCCAAAAGAACTTGCCTCTAATAGAGTCCATACTCTCATGAGTGTCTTTGGGTAGCAAATAGAAACTCATGGTGTACATGGGCAAACTAGTTAGGCAAGTATTTGTCAGAATCAGTCTCCCTCCCGAGGACAAATGCTTGCCCTTCCATAGGTCAAGCCTCTTCCTCATCTTATCTTTAACTCCGGAGAAGGCTGCAATCCCTAACCTATTATCTGAGATTGGGATCCCCAGGTACTTCATAGGCCAGCTTCCCAGTCTACAGTTAAGCATATTTGCCATCCTTTCTTTTTCCCATTGTGGTGCCCCAAAAGCGTACACCTCGCTTTTATGAAAATTGATTTTCAACCCAGACATCCATTCAAAGCAGTAGAGGATTATCTTAAGGTTGAGAATTGAGGTCTCAGAGCCATCTATCATTATGATTGTATCATCTGCGTATTGGATATGAGATATCCCTCCAGGGATCAGAGACGGGAGAATTCCTATGACAAGCTATTTCTGGACTGCCTAAGCACATCCGCCACAAGATTGAAGAGGAGAGGAGAGAGGGGATCTCCCTGCCTCAGTCCCTGGTAAGTCATGAAATAGTCACCCCACTCCCCATTTACATTAACACAAACCCTATCCCTTGGACAGTTTGCATCACCCACGATATCCATTGCTGTGGGAAACCTTTTCCCCTCATTACAGTTTCCAAAAAATCTCATCTGACCTTATCATATGCTTTTTCAAAGTCTATTTTTAAGATTAGTCCTTTGGTTTTGGATCTTTTGAGCTTGTGGATTACTTCATGTAAAACGAGCACTCCCTCCAAGATGTTTTTCTCTTTGATGAAGCCAGTTTGGTCACCTCCTATGACCTCCGTAGCCAAAGGGGAGAGTCTGTTACAGAGAACTTTCGTGACACCCTTGTAGTCCACATTTAGAAGACAAATAGGTCGGTATTGTTTTATGTTGTTTGTCTCTTTTGCTTCTGAATCTGCTTGGGCCAGTCTCCTTTCGGTGCTTTGTATCGTTTCGATTCGATCCGTCATCTTGTGAGCCTATTTTGTATTTTTGTTCATTGGTAATGCTGAGCATTGCACCAGTAATCGGTCCCCAGAAACTCAGAACATTCAGATGGGGTGCAGCATGCAGGTGCATCCGTGGATCAGGATCCTTACGTTTCGCTTTGCTTCGCATCACAAACTGAAGTATAAGTAGAAACTTTTTTTTAATGGAACATTGGAACACTTTGTTCTTTGTTGATATCTGAAGAAGGCAACTTTCTGGAAATCTGAGAGTTGCCATCCTGGTGTCTAGTTTTGCTTTTTTTGCTCCTGTAGGATGTGGTCGACTTTCATATCATTGATTGATCGATAGGGGGCAAAGACAAATCTCAATTTGAGCTCACCTAGTGGCAGGTATCGTAGCTTTTCCACGCTGTAAAATAAACAAGACCACTGGTTTCCTCCCCTATTCTCCCCTGATCGTGAAAGGCAAAAGGAACAAAATATCTCATCCGACTTATGACTCTGCAGCAGGGGCGAATCCACCGTGGGGGCAGGGGGGGCTGGAGCCCCCCCTACCCCATGAACTCCATGGAAGCCACCCCCCTACAAATTCCATACATAGGTGAAGAGGAGGAAGAAGAAAAGAAGGAGGAAGAAGAAGGAAAAGAGAAGAAAGAGGAGGAGGAAGAAGAAGTTGAGCACCCCCCCCCCCCAAGAATTGGATCTTGGATCCGCCACTGCTCTGCAGGTTTCTATCTAGTACTCAGCATCTTACAAGGATTACTCTGTTTCTTCTCGGCATCAAACATCAGATCGAGCCGAGCTGCAATGCGAAAGTGGTGAAATTTTTCATTGAGAAATGTGTTCTGTGAGAGGTCGCACGATCTGCAATGCGAAAATTTTGAGAATTTTTGAGAAACTAAAGAGGTCCTGAACATACTATGCCCATTTGAGATCGGTATGATGCGGCGGTCTCTACTCCCTACCTTGAAGCAGTAAGACCAGACCAAATGAACGAATCTACTAGCTACGTTATTTTTTTTTTCTTCAGAGGACCAGATCCGGCTACGTTGTTTCAGAATTTCTCGAGTCAAGTCAACGTCTATGCTTTAGGAGTGGATCGGAACTGTGCAGCTGGACCGACCGGTCGTGTTGGTTGTGGCGCCACTGTGTTTATGCAACCGCGATCTCTCTCTTCATTGGTTTCGTGCCTAAAATCGGTGATCACGTGGGAAGCCTGGTGGCCTGATTATCTTTGATACTACCTCAAGAAGGCACGCAACTTGTGGTATCTGCGGGTTGCAATCCTGGGGCCTAGTTTTTGGCCTCTTCGTACCGTGGTCTCGTATCAGAATGGAATTCGAAGTTGAGCTGAAGTAGTTGTGGCAGGTCTCGCGACGTTTCCACACTGGGCAACAATGCAAGTTCGTTTCTCTCCCCGGCATTATTCTTCCCTCGTGAAACGCATTTGATGGCAAGGAAGAGGAGGAAGGGGAGAGGCAGAAAAAGGAAGGAATGAAAGCTCCATTCCTGTGTCAGGAAGCTCACTCGGTTTCCCTTGGAATGCTAGCTACTTCCATCATATTTCGTCGTTTCCAAATGTACCTACTGATCAAACAAGCAACTTATCCCACGGGCCAACACGGGGGATTGGATGATGCAACCCTACATGCATTGATGTATTCATTCTCGCACTAGCAGCTAGCATCAGTGTATATGTTCATGTCTATCTGCATGATGCACACTGCAATCAGCAAGCCGTGAGATCTCAGCAGTTCCGACAATCCGTGATCCTCCTCAGCGTAGGACAAGAAGTCAAGAACAAATCCAGTCCCCAAACCAAAAAAAAAAAAAAGGTCTCGCGTGACGATCCGCCATTAACCCCACCTCCTCTCCCATTATCTCGCAAGGCAAGGCAAGTACATTGCATCCCCGTCGCTTTCGTTATCCAAAGCAAGCGAGCCGTCCACGACGCGAGCGATCCAAATCAAGCATGGGCACCAAAATGACCCAGCGCGCGCCCGATGCAATGCACAGTCACACCACCGAGTGACCGACCACACTCCCGACGCGATAGATAAATGGAGAGGAAAAGCAAATAATAAGCATGATGTCCAATCAAACGGAAGGCCGAAAAACCCGGCCGTCCGACGTGAAGCAAAGACTTGCTGCGTGCACGACGCGTCACGACCGAGACCCCGACGCCGGCCGGTGCGAGTGGTCCGTCGTCGTCCTCCTGGCCCCGGCGCCGCGAGGTGGTGGGGCTGGCCGGCTGCCCGGCTTGGACACGGCCACACGGGACGGCGAGGTCGGTCTACCACCCCCACCCGTCGGCGTCACGGCGGCGACCGATCTCGCCCAGAGCTTGCGGGGCCGGCAGGTGACATCACCGTTTGCGTTTGGTCAGGCCGGTGGACGGCGGGCACATATGCCGCCGGCATGCGGGGGGGGCGTTCGTTGGGTGGTGTGGGTGGGTGGCAACGCCAACGTCAACATGGCATGGCATGGCACGGCGTTGGCGTACCGGTGGGGGCGGTTCCCAGCAGGGCTTCAGTTGAGCCCGGCAGCCGGCAGACGTATGTAATTGTGCCGGCGTGCGCACGAAATACTGTCGACGTGTGGCCGCATGGCCCCCTGCCTCTGGCGCGTGAACGTCGGCGAACATGGCGTCGCCATTGGAGACGCCGACTCGATCCGTGCAGGCAGGGCTGCTACGGCCTACGGCCTGCAGAGCGCTGGGCGCTGCGAATGGACTGTAGCGGCACGGACGCATTTCGATTTCTGTCTGACCCAGCCACCAGAGGCCGGACGGACCGCCCGGAGAAGAGCGCCGCGCCAACGTGACACTGTCCGACCAGCAGCGGCAGCAAGCGCATGGCGCCTTGTGTCCTGCGTGCCAGCAGCAGAAGCCGCCGCCGGCCCGGGCCGCTGGCTGGTGGAGAGCGGCCGGCGGAGCGCAGAGCCGTGGGAACACGGCGCTCTGCTGCGCCGATAAATGCGCGACGTCGACCGCGGGCACGGCTGCTTCTGGACGGGCGGGAACGGGTGCGCGCTGGGTCGACGCCGGGCGGCGTCCACGTCGGGCCCGCCGCTTTCGGGGACAAATGGCGGGTCAAGCAAGTTAGGCGGCGTCTCGCGGCACGGCTCGGCTCGGCGACGAGGATTCCACCCTCCGAGCGCCCTAGTCCACGCCGGGCGGACGGACGGGACCGAGAGCCGCCCCGGCGCGGCCGCGTGACTCGTCGCTGCGTCCAGAAGATACCGACCGCGCCGCGCGGCGCCTCCGCAACCGCGCGCGGGGCGCGTCCACACACGTGCCCCGGCCGCGGATCCCGATTCCCATCCTCTGGCGCGCGGCCGCAGGGCAAGCCGGAGGGGGCTCCAGACGCGCCGGCGCGACGGACCTCGCATGTGCGCGCTCGCTCGCGCGCCGAACGCTTCGGACGTGCGGTTGAAGCGTCCACGGCCACGCAGGGGGGCAAGGGCAACCGGGCAATGCCGCGGCGGCACCTGGATCGCGGGTTCACCACAGAATGTCAGGGTGACGCCACGGGCACTGCTCGGCTCTGAATGATGTGCCACTCCATCCGAGACCAATCTTATCCTAGCTCCGGCAGGCGGCAGCGGCATTGGTGTCGTAGCAACAAACTGGGGCCGCCGTCCCGGCATGATTCAGAGCAGCAGCATTTCTTATTTTCCATCACATGGCTGGTGGTGAGTGCTGAACATACGACCAACACCTCGCCGCCCCACTGCCTCCTTACCCCCACATTGTTGATTGAAACTAGCATATGTATATATATATACATCTGTAGCATATGGGGGAGTACTGGGTATATTTTACAATGTACAAAGCTGCAAAACTTAGTCGCGGTTACGAGGAGCAGCTATCTTACTGGTTACCACCGCTAGTAACTAGCTACTGTAACTGTAAACTAACAAAACCTGAAAAGAAGCAAACTATAGCAGCACCACTAGTAGTGGGTGTGTTTCTTACCGCTCCCGCCCTTCGCCGTGCGCCGCCGGCCGGCCTCCACGTCCGGAGGCGTACGGTTATTCCTTCTGGGCTGGGCTATGTCATGTATACAGTACAGAGTAGTACATTGTCACGGTACTAGAACTCGACGATGAGGCTGCCGAAGGGCGACCGGTGCGGGACGCCCTTGCGGCGCTTGTTCCAGGGGCGGCAGCTGGTGGAGGTCGGCGGCGGGGTCGACGGCGAGAAGCTCTGCACGACGCTGCTCTTGTCGCTGCTGCCGGTGCACGAGTCCTCCGAGTCGCACCGCACGTCCTTGAGCGCCGTCCTCCTCTTCTTCTTCTTGCTATCGCCGTCGCCGCCGCCGCCGCCGCCGTGCTTCTTCTTGGGGCGGTATCCTCGGGCCGTTCCCACAATCTGCGCGGTAGAAATCGAAGGAATGTTGTCGTGTTAGCTTCGAGCCGTCTTGGAACGCGCAATGCAAGAGTTTGTGCGGCGCGACGCGTGCGTACCTTGCATCCGAGGGAGCAGAAGCGGAAGCAGTCGAGGAGGCTGCGCTCGCAGACGTCGCAGGTGTTGGTGACGCCCTTGCCGGGCCTCGGCTGCGGGCGCTCGTTGAGGAACACCACGCGCGCGCTGTTGATGATGTACGTCTGCACGCCGGTGATGTCCAGCACCTTCTGTATCTCCGACACCCGGATCACGTCGTGGTACGACGACCTCCGAATCTGCAGCTCCCAATCCAGTTGCATACGCGTGCGTGAGTCGCCAAGAACAGACAGGAATCGATGCGCAGGATGGATGCATTGGGGGAATGGAATGCGCAGGCTGCTGACCTGGATGGCGTGGTGGTCGCGGTGGTGCGCGAGGCAGAGTGAGCAGAGCGCGCCGTTCATGCAGTCGAGGCAGTACATGTTGCACTCGCTCTTGTGCGCGTCGGCGTGGACCCTGCATTGGACGAAGAAGCTCGTGGACAGCAGCGGCTTCAGCCACGGCGGCCACCGCTGGTTCTCCGCGCCGTCGTCGCACTCGCCCAGGCCTCCCTGCACCCAACAAGCGCTCACACATTCAATCCAAGAAAATCTCCATTGAGATCATCGCACAGCCAAGAAACAGAGCAACTGAGAAGAAGAACAACAACAAATCGGCCAGTCAATTACCATGGCGTATCTGCCCTTCAGTCCCAGAGGCGTCGCGTGATCGATGGCCATCTCGCCGCCGGCGAACCGAGGCGGTCGAAATGCGAGTGGAAGAGAGAAAGAAGGGAGAGGGAGAGGGGGAGGGAGACGAAGCCTTCGCGACGAAGCACTCCGCCGGGGCGGCTGCGACTCTGCGAGTGTGAGAAGTCTTTGTAGACAGAAGACGGGGGGAAAAGACGAAAGTTTTTTTTCGCCTTATCGCCTCGTCGCGGATCCGGGCTGGCCCCGCCCCCGAAACCCGGTAAGCAAGCGTGCATGTGTTTTTTACAATTCCTACTAAACAGTTGAGATCCAGCACAGTTCAGATTGTCTCGTACCGCCTTGTCTTTGTCATCTAGGTCTACACGTCAGCAGTTGATTTCAACTTCTTTGTGGGTCATCGACTGCGATGTAATTGTTTTTTTCCATGGACCCCAAAGTAAAACCGGGTCCCAGATCCAAATCCAAGTTACTCCCTCCGTCCCAAAATAGATGCAATTCTAGGACCGAACACGCAAACCAATGTAGGTGTAAAATGATCAAACTACCCCTTGTCTTTTATGAGAAAGATCTAGATACGAACTTGTCTTTTGTGTTAGAACCTTCTAGAGTATCTTGTCTTTTATAGTTGGATGATCAAAGTTGCATTCTTTGTGGAACAAAATTCAAATCTTAAAATTGCATTTATTGTGGGACGGAAGGAGTACTCGCTAAGGACCAAAATATCATTTTTTTTTTACACGCAAGGATACGTACAAGATATCATCATAGCGTATTTCTCAGTCACACCCTTTTCCACTTTGTTTTTAGTTTCACATCCCAATCAACTTACTTGTTTATCCCTTAATTTACTCCTAGTGCTCTGTGTTGATTTCTCCGTCGCCCGCCAAACCGCCACACCGTTTCTCCTCTAGGAGATTCCATCGCACCACACGCATATGTTTCAGCTCCCTTAAAAAAAACGGTGAGAGAACAGTAACCCCACGTTTCTTCCGCACAAAAAGGTGAAAAAAGATAGGCCAGCAAAAGGAAAGGGCCAAAAAAAAGTTGGCACTAACACGGCGTTACCACGGTAATGTGTGTCCCCTTTGGCGTCCATTTCGACTCCAGTGGATGAAAAGAGAGGATCAGATGCAACCTTAGCCGTGCGTCCACACACACTAGCTCACTCACTTGCCATATAAACTACGGCACCTTTTTCTGGACGAGATGCCACACGTTCTGGAAGCGGGAGGAGGAGGATGGATGGATGGAGGCATCATGGATCTCCTTTTGGGCTAGTGGTGGCCGTGGCCGAGCTCGTGCTCGTGCTCGTGCCCCCGCCCGGCCGTGGATCGTGCGTGCGCGCGTGAGTGAATCTGCCTCATGATCCGAGCCTGTCGCGAGTCGTACGTGACGAGACCCCACCCATCAGCAGCTCCGTTTGCCGTTCTGCACCTGATCTGATCGGGCAAGTGACCCCAATTTTTCTCCTGGCCGTCCGTACGCTGTCCGGTGGCGGTTCGGCCACCCCACCCGATGGCGACTCCCAAAGACCCCAGGTCGGTGCGCTGCGCAGCTCATCACCGATTCGGCGATCTGTGCCGTGGAGACGCATTTTCCATGCCTATGCTGCTGCGCAGTCGTTTCAGCCTCGATTAGTTGGTCAGTGCTCATCGGTGTACGTAGAATGATGCATGCTGCGACTCACGGTCACGAATCGACGTGAGGACCGTTACACACGAAAAAGTCAGAGCACCGTATGGGGTTTAGTCGTCCTGGCGGTTATACGTCGCACCACCGCGCTGGAGGGTAAAACCGACCGAAACCAGCCGTCTGTCGCTTCTTGGGTCCTGGGCGAGGGCGACTAAAACGACGAGCAGCGATTTTTACATTCACCGGCCAATGAGCGGATATGGATCATCAGTAAACAAAAGCCGTATGGTATTGGTATCAGCATTAAAGCCCTTTTTTTTTTTTTTGCTCTCAGCATCGTCTAGCCGAATGCGACACGCGTTAAGTTTATTCGAGATGCCGGCGCTGCTTGGAGTTGGAGTGTCACGGCACATGCATGTGCGGTGTCTAGTCTCTTGCCTTTAATTTGCATCAAGAGATCGCGCGGAAAATCAGGCTCAAGGCTCCGGTAATCAGGGCCCTGGTCTTGACGATAAATCATCATGCACACGAACTGCTCGCGATCTACTCCGCAATAATAACAATAATAATACGGCCGTTGAATATTCAAATCCGGTTCCTGAACCGCGGCTTGTCTTGTAGCTACGCCCACCGGGACCTGCACGGGATCAGGGCCGGCGGCGTCTCCACTGGCCCGCGATGATCAATGATTCCGGTGGGGTGCCGCACCCCCATTGCCAATGGCATCTCCCTCCGGCTCTGGAGACACCTCAAAATTAAAGCGGGGAGGCGGCTGTGCCTGTGCGCGCACCGGCACCGCGAACTCTTGTGGCTTGGGGCATTCCGCAATCATCTAGAGACGAGAAAGGTGCGGCGTCCCATCCTTCCGTCCTGCATCTACTATCCATGCATCCTTTCACCGGAGACCACACCCCACCCCGGGAGGATCCGTGGGCTTCCAGGCTCTACCGAGTCCATGACACATGGTGGGCCGTCGCGGCGTCGGCTTACGTCTCGTTGTCTCATTATGATCCGTGTTGGTCGTCGGACATACTAGAAAAAGTCTCGGCATTTTCGGTTCCAACCATCAGGAGCGCGCGCCTTCAGTTCACCTCTAAAATATAGCGTAGGCGTTGCGTGCTGCTGCTTTCCATGGCGGCTGCCGAGCAACGCGGAACCGGTCGCGCACGAAAAAGATCGCGGCCTTGTTTAAGCATACTATCCCATCAGATTGTTTTTCGCCGTTCATCTAATGGGCTTCTCAATCCTAAAGGCAGCGAATTCTTATCACTTATCAGTGTGGTAGTAGCCTTGAGAAAGATGAAGCCTAGAGCGAATTCTTTAGTGGCCGCTTGGCTGCTGCTGTGGACGAAGGCTGAGGATGACGCGAAGATGAGCAGAAAGCGGCCAAAAGGTGACGGCGAGGCAAAGAGAGAGCATGCATGATTGATTGATCCGGAAAGATATATGGCTATTCTGAATCATTGGCTCTGCCGGCGCTCGACACGTTTGTGGCCGCGTTTATTTGGTGCTGCTGCCTTTGCAAGTTTATTTGGATGGGTACGTTCCTGTACCTTGCGATCCTCTTCCAGATAGCGCCTTTCATTGGGTTGCTTAAAGTAGGCTGTGGAACGTGTGCGTGGTGGATTCGATCTAGCGGCGGCCGGCGCTAGAGACGCGGCTTTGCTTCTCTTGGTGGTGCGCTGGCAGCTGCCTGACTGCACCGAGAAACAGAGGCCCTTACAATTCCTTGGGGCCATTTTTCATTTTCCGTGCCGTTCTGCTGTCACTTTTGTGTTGCCATTCTCAAGATGGATATCTGAGAACAAGTATCGTCTAGTACTCCAAACACCAAGCACGGCGCCTCAACATGGTGAATCTGATTTGTTTATCTCGTTTCACCGTGCCTGCACGCACAACGTCATCGCATCACTTCATCTGCAAGCGAGCGATTTCCGGGGCAGCTTCGGCGAGCGGAACGCACATGCGGCCTTGGGACGCCCATGCGTGGACGTGGATCAGGCACGCCCATGCCATGCACGGACGTGCCGAGACGTGTCGGCTCGCAGTGCTCCAAGTTCGAGCTAGCGCTGCTCCAAGTATGCACTCCGATCATTTACTGACAGAACTGTCGCTACTCGCCAATTTCAGTCACTTGCCTTTTTTTTTTTTTGAAACAGAATCAATTGCCTTGTTGGGTTTTCTCAATCTAATGGGCCTTGCCTTTTGTTGTTGTTGCAGCGTCAGTCTTTTGCAGGAAAGTTTGCTGGAATGGGTTGTGACTATGCCATCGTGTTAGGACCCAACTACCTACTGGGCTGCAACTGGGCCTGCGTGCCTTATCGGGCCGACGAGCCCATGTATGACTATCTGCTAGTGAACAGCTATATGAGCTGAGATGGAACTCCTGGTGGAGGTATCGAATGAATGAAACATCAGAATACTACTATCTCCCTGTTCCTCTTGCTCCCGTCGTCTCCTACCCCGGCTCGACTCCTCTCTACCTCCATTCTTTCCTCTGGCTCCTCAAATCCCCTGCTGCCTCCTCTGATTCCTGAGCTTCTATCCTCTGTCCCTGGCTGGTTGCTAACACATCGCGTGGTGTGTTTAGTGGGCCGGCCGGCGAGTACACGTACATCCATGATCCATGGCCCAAAATGCAGCACCTCTTTGTTGTTTTTTTAGCAGAAAATGCCCCACACCGCTCTAACTAAACAGCGGCGCGCCGGCGAATATGTACGGCCCTATCACTGCTTTGCTCGTTTGCATGGGGCGCGTTTTCTTCGACGAACGGGTCCCGTACGTTTGAACCGTAGGTACCAACGACTTTAAACTTGGTGCTTCTTGTCTTTCATCCGTTTGCCTCAGCTCGCAGCGACAGACGGAATGGAATGTCTCGAGCACCAGCAGCTATCTGGTGTGTTCCACCCACTCTTGCGAAACAGTCATCATCTGAACCTTCGCGTCAATTTTCGTAACAGGTGCGGTTTTGGAACCGGCATGTTCCGGGTCCCTGTTCAAGCCTTCCTTCAGGTCATTAACTTTTTCTGCCTTGACGACGGTGACAGCAGAGGCGAGGAGTTCACGAACGTTAGTATTTTCCTTTAATTCCTCGTGCTGTTGCCGGTGGTTCCAGTGATTGGCCACCAACCTAAAACATTCTATAGATTGACTGTTCCTCACCAGAGCGACGCCAATTGCGTCGGTAGGTGTAATACTGATCAGAATTAACGTAACTATTGTTCTTCCGTAAGACTGCAGTCCATGCTCACTTGCTCAGCTCCGTAAAAGAATAAAAGATGACATGAGCTGACACCGGGTAGTAGATACACATGATCTAGAGCTAGCCAACTTAAACAATCACCCGTTGCAGTTAGTTAGTTGGTTAGTTAATTAAGAAGGTAACCTACCTAGTTCGTCCACGCGAGCTCAATTAACGCGGAGCAACGTGACGCCGGGATAAGACCTCCACTAAAGTATCGGCCGTCGAGTGGCAACCGATTAGACTAGGATATACTCCCCGTCGCCGTCCACGGGATACCCTCTCTGGCTTGACGCCGACCGCCCTCGCGCGTACGTTGCGGGTGCGCCGTCTCGCGATTCCATAAACAGGGCCGAGCACCACCCGTCGCCCATGTGCCGCGGGCGGCGCCGGCACCTACCGCTACCGGGACGTGGCGGACCGGGCGGGGCCGTACGCGCCCGTGTGCCGCATCTTCCAGACCGGGGAGGCAGAGGCAATACGTGTGTTGCTGCGTGTGTGTGTTTTGTTTTTAGTTGGCGGCCGAGCCCCTAGATTGACGCGTCAGCGGTGCTAGTTTTTCAGATGATTTCTTTTTCAGTTTCGATCAACGAACAAAATTTTGTGAAGGGTTTGGCATTATTTACCTAGCAGCATTTTTTTAAGGACACGGCTGGGACGAGATTTTTTATTTGAATTTTGGCCCTGCCGACGGTAGGATACAAGTGATCGAGCTTTCAACGTCATTGAGACGGCACTTGAAACTGTGTCCGCGGACTGATACGATCGATACATGGAGGGAGGGTTCGGCATCGGTCTCTTTCGGAGCAAAATTGGATGGTTTCGCAGGCAGCAGCATCCAGTAATCATGACGATCGTCGTCGATCGGGTCGATCGATGGTTCATTCGACAACGAGATTTCCTACACGGACTCCCTAAAATTTCGCGTGACTCCAAAGGCATCACTGTAGCGGTGTAGCCCGACCCTGTGCTGCTTGTACGTGGTATTTGCTTGGGTTAGTTAGCTGGAGTAGCTTGAGTGCCCTCCGTTTGGTGTCTGTCTGCTCTAGGCTGTCTGATTTGGCATTTGCCGGTGTCGTTAGGAGCCACAGATGATCGATTTAGCGTGTCGTTTGTCCTCAAACACAACACGAAAAAAAAACTAAAAAAATGCAGTCACATACGTGCACACCTCGCTGATGACGGACGCGCACGGATTTGCACGGGGCGTGCCGCGTGCGTGCACGCATGCATGCAGGCCGCCCGCGGCCGCCGAAAGAAGCGCCGATGCTGTCACAGCTTGACGCCATCAAAAGCTTTTTAATCTCAGACACAATGCAGAGACGAAGGCCCTGTTTGGGGTAGCTTTTGCTTTTGCAAAAGCGCTTCCTGGAGAAGCCAGGGCCGCTGGCTAGAGAAGCTAATTTTCAGAGAAGCAACGCTTGACTGTTTGGGGGTAGCTTCTCCATGTTAGCTTTTCGGGAGCTTGTCAAAAACACAGATCGATAGGATCCCAGCCAAGCTCGCCGCTGTCCTCGCACCAGCTCGCCGGTCCGGACACTCTCCTCCCTCACGTCGCTACACGGGAGCCGCCGCGCCTCCTTCTCAGCCTGCTTGACGAGGTCCGCCGGCCGGCCGCTCGCTCCGCATGAGCCGTTGCCGGCAAACGAGGCAGCGCCCTGCTCCAGAGCAGGCGGCCGGAGCAGAGGGGAGGGGAGGTGCGCCTCGACCGTTCCGCGGCGGCTGCCCTGGCTCCTTGATGCCGCGGAGGGGTTATGGCGGTGGCTGGCGCAGAGGGAGCTCGGGGCGGCGAGGTCGTCGAGAAAGGGATCTCGGGGCGGCGCGAATCTGGAGAGGCTGGCGACCCATCTTCTGTAGGAGCGGCGCGAGATGAGGATGGAGGCCATCTTCTCCAGGGGCGGCGCGAGATGAGGGCGGCGGCCGCCTTCTCCAGTGGCGTCGCGAGATGAGGGAGGCGTGGAGGGGAGGAGCGCCGTCGGGTCCGGCGGAGGCCGACGGAGGGGAGGAGAGCCCCGACGGGTTTGCACGGAGGTGCGGCGTCCGGCGGAGGTGAGAGCCCCGACGGGTTCGTGCAGAGGCGCGGTCGCCGGCGGAGTGGAAGAGCCCCGGCGGGTTCGCATGGAGGGGCGGAGGCCGGCGGAAGGGAGGATGAGGAAGGGAAAACGGTTCGCTCGTAAAATACCCGCAAAAGCTCGGGAAGCGACTCGCCACTCGCTTTTGGAACGCAGTGTATTTTGGGCTTTTGGAGCTTTTGGATTGTTGGAGAATCGAACTCGTTTGGGGGAGCTTCTGGCTTTTACAGCTTCCTGGGGAAGCAAAAGCTCCCGGAAGCTTCCCCAAACAGGGCCGAAGAAACATGCGGCGATTCTATACAAACAGAACCATTTCGGCATCGCACGTCTCGTGCGGCCGGGAGTTGTCAAGCACACGTGCTGTACGCCCGTTGACATCGCGTCGCACCGCGGCGGCTTTAGCGTACGTACAAACGTGCGTGTGGTGTGGGTGTGGCAGTAGGCACGGCACACGATACGAGTACTACGAGGAAACCAGCCAGCAGCTGCAGCTCTCTGTACCCTGCACGTCTGGCGCTCGCAGGTCGCAGCCCACACGGGCAGCGGATTTTTTTATATAAAAAAAGGAGAAACGGAGAAGGAAAAAAAGGGAGCAAGCGTCTCGGTCACGACGTCAAAGACCGACATGCGGGACCCATGTTGCGGACCCCCGCACGGCTCATTCCCACCCCGCACGTGCGGCGGCAGCTTTATCTTTCCACCCCGCACCGGGATCCTCTGCGACGACTAACGTCGTGGTGTTCCAAACTAGTGGGGAAAATGACCGCGACTGCTTTATCTGTTCTGTTAGTTTGCTCAGTACGTTTCACAGAATCACAGGTGCTTCGCTTTGGTTCGTTCGGTCCGCGTTCTGGCGCTGATTATTCACAGTAATTAGTTGCTTATTTCACGTTCAGAAAGGAGGTAAAATGATGAGTCAACGTCACTGTTCACGCGGAACCAAATTTGAACAATTCCAGAGGACGGTTTGTGCAGTTGCGGCTGCACAACCGCAGAAGATCCCCGGGCAACCACCCGCCAGCTCCTCTAATGGCACTCCCGTAGATAACTCGAAACTCCGTGCCCCTTTTTCTCGCCACGAAACCACACGCCGTTAGTAGGAGTAGCCTCTTATTATTAGACTCCGTGCCGTTCCCAGGCTCTTTTTCAACAGCGACGCCCGTCCCCTCTCCCACGCGCGCCCAGCGAGAGCGAGAAGAGAACAGGAAGCGAGAAAGCTTGGGGGGAGAAGAGGCAGAGAGCAACCGAATCGATGAAGGCGGAGAAGGCAGCGGTGGCCGTTGCAGCAGCAGGCGGCGGCGGCGGCGGTGGTGGTGGAGGAGGAGGAGGCGACGAGTGGCGGTGCCGGAAGCACCCGTCCGCCGCGAGATCCGGCGGCGGGGTGTGCCCGTACTGCCTCCGCGACCGGCTCCTCCGCCTGTGCCCCAACTGCGCGCACGTGCGTCCGTGCCCCTGCGCGGCGTCGTGCGCCTCCCCGTCCTCCTCCTCCTCGGCGTCCGGCGACGCCGTGGGGCGCGTGCACAGCCTCATCGAGCGGGAGCACCGGATCGCGCGCTCGCGGTCCGTGGCCGCGGGATCCTCCGCCGCGTTCGCCGCCGGCGCCGCCGCACCCTGCTTGGCGCCGGCCTCCGGGGGCGGGAGGCGGAGGGCGCGGGTCTGGGGCTGGCCGCCGTTCTGGAAGCCCGCGGCGCGGGACGGTGACGCTGACGCGGAGCCGGAGGAGGAGGACGACGACGAAGGGCTGGGCCTGGCGCGCTCGAGCTCCGTGTCCGCCACGACTGTTGAAGTCAAGACCGCGGCCGCGGCGGCGCGGGCCCGGTGGGGGTGGCACTTCCCGAGCCCGCTCAAGGCGTTCCGGCACCGGAGGTCGTCGGCGAGCGTGGCCGGGCGGGCGTGAGAGACGCAGCGCAAGGTACCACCCTCCAGATGGCCGGAAAAGTGATCAGCGAGGTGGGGGTGGTGGCCGGGAATCGTTAATTATTATTAATTTTAACTATATATGAGACGGTGGGATTAGAGAGAGGAGCGTTCGATCTCCTTTTCTCCTTTTGTGGTGGCGTGCCACTAATTCCATGATTAAGTTAGACCGAAACGTGAAAGCCTGTGATGTGTGTGCATATGCTAGTAGTGGGTGATGATCGATCTCCTCATGGGTTCCCTTCACTTTTTAGTAGTGTGCTTGCAGCCCCACTCTGTAACACCAAATTCGATATTTTAAGCTACCCAATTTGATCTACTATATCTTTGGTTGTACTACTGCTACATTCACCCCCATGAACTCAAGAATTGAATTTCGGTTTCCTTTGATAATTTTGCATATGGCCTGACGGCCCCGTTGGCAGATGATATGGTCAGGCTATGCAGCATCAGTGCATCACGCTGTACTTATTGCAGAAGAAGCGCACGCTCGGCTGACATATCGACCCTGCGTGCCTTATCTGCTGGCAGCATATGCATCGATGGTGTACATTTCTCAGTGTTAGCTTCAAAGGGGGGAAAGCATCATTAGATCTAAAAATTGCGTATGGGTTCATCTACTCGACCATTCGCTTCCCTCACTCACTATCAAAGCGTACAAGCTTGCCACAAGCAGCGCTGGTAGTAGATCGTTGGCTCTGTTCGGCCACTGACAAACTGGCCCCACAAGGCAGAAGCAGCGTAATACACTCCTACGTATACGCGGGAACGCTGTGAATTGCGATGCAGGGGCGGCCTCTCTAGTCTCTAGCTCAACGTCTCTTCCCTGCTCTGCTTGCGAGTTGTAGGCTGGCCCGCGCCGCCCTCCCCTGGACCCTGGTCCCTGGTGACCTGTGCCCTGTCTCCTGCCGCGCGCTGCGTCTGCCTCCTCGGCAGGCGCAGGTCGAGCAGCGATATGGGCAGTCATTTGGGCCTTATTTAGTTGATGGAAAAATTTGCCTTTTCAACATTTCGAACTCCTGTAGCACACTGTAGCACGTTTCGTTTCTTTGTGGTAAATATTATCCTATCATGACCTAACTAGACTCAAAAGATTCGTGTCGCAAAGTACATCAAAACTGTGTAATTAGTTATTTTTTTACCTATATTTAATACTCCGAACATATGTCTTTTGGCGTATTTAATGTGATGTGATGGAGAGAGAGTGGAGAAAACGTTAGAAACTTTAGCAAACTAAACAAGGCCTTGGTTTCATTACTACTGCACGTCCTCACGCTCTTGACGCAAATTTCTTGGCGCTTTGATAGTGAGGGTCCGTTTGGCAGGACTCGGGCGCGCGAAATGGCTCTCTGCAAGGAGCCGCCCGGGAAACGCGCTCTCTGGCACGGTTGGGGCGGGAGGGGGAGCTGAAACGTAGCTCCCCCCTCCCCCGGCGGCTTCTCTCTCTTTTCCCTTTTGCCCTCGAGGGAGGGGCCCACGTGCGGGGCACAGGAGGTCGTTGGCGCACTGTGGAGGGCAACAGCAGCTCGACGGGGCGGAGGGCAGCAGCAGCTTGACGGGACGAAGCAAGCGGTGGCCGCCGACGAGTCCGCGGCGGCGGTGGAGGAGCTCGACGGCGGCCGCCGACGCGCCCTCTGCCCACGCGCGCGCACGCGGTGTGGATTTCCGCGGGGCCCCCTCTCCCGGATGCAGATGCTCGGCGCTGGTGGAGGCGGACGGCTGGCCGGGGGCGGCGCGGCGTAGAGGAGGCCGTCGATGCTGGTGGAGGTGGGCGGCCGCCCGGCGGCGCAGAGGAGGCCGCCGACGCTAGTGGAGCCCTGCCGGCGACGGCCTCCTGCGGCTCCTCACGCCGGCGACGACGCTAGTGGCCTCCTGCGGCTCCTCACGCCAGCGACGGATGCGATGTGTATGCGTCTGTGCGAACGGATAAGGGAGGAGGGGTCCGAGGGGAAGGAGCGGAGAAATAAAAAATGAGAAGGAAAAAATAAAAGGAAAAAAGGAAAAATAAAGAAATAAAAAAGAAAAAGGAAGGGCATTATAGATATTTCACTCTTCACACAGCCAGGAGAAGCTGTTTTGCCAAACATTTTTCCAAAATGGATTCAGCTCTCCCACATAATCCGTTCCACCAGCACAGCCACAACCAGAACTGCCACAGCCGGAGTCCTGCCAAACGCAACCTGAGTGAGCAGCGAGTAGTGCTCTACCGGTTCATTTCTTGACGCGGATTCCGTGAATCGTGTAGCCCAGCACACAGCACATGTCTCGTTTCGTCCAATCCTTCTTTGCGCGAGACGCGGGCAAGCTCTCCACTGCCGTGCGCGCCAGCAAGGATCTCTAGCCTGTGCATCAACGATGAAGGTAACTTGCCATACAAGCATGCCCCGGTCCAGACACTGGGTGCACAGTGCCACTAGGGAAGGGGAACGTACGTGCTACAAGAGTCCGAGCCTCGGAACACTCTGGAAGCCGAGATCACAGGTACGTAGGGGCAACCGGGCAACCCGTCCACGGCCGCTGGCGCCAGCGACACCACGGTGTGGTGTGGTGTGGTGTAGTGGGGGGCCGCCGCACCCGCACGGTTGGCGCCCCGTCCTCCTCCTCGTCTTGTCTTCTCCGGGGTGGCGGATCTGCGATGGGCCGGGGGTGCGGGCGGCGCACGCTGGCGCGCGCCATTCCCCAAGAAGAATATCGTGATGTGCCGGGTCAGCGTCGGGTCGGGTGGGCACGCCGTCACCGAGCAGCTGGGATCCTCGTCCTCACACCGGCGTCCGGCGAAGCGCCAGGACGCCATCACCGCAACAGCGCCCTTCTCGTCTCCGAGCGGGCCAAACTGTCCGGCCGCTTTCTGATTGTAAAAACAATAATGATTAGCTTCACTAACGAACAATAGTCCGGCGAGGTTAACGTTCCGACGCCGTCCTGAGACGTGAAAACATGAATCAAATCTGTCAGAAGCACCACGATAGGAAGCCGAGAAAAGAACAGACGACCTGCTGTGCTAGCCGCCTAGCCTACGGGTTGTCCGCGGTAGACGCATGGAGTGACCGCTGACCCAAGCCTGACAGCCGCTTTGGATGGCCGACGGCGGAATGGACCGGCGCACGCAGCTTTTGTCCGCCGCGTGCGGTGCGGCCGTGCGGGAGAACATTTTTCGTGTTCGGGACAGCGTCACAGCGACAGTCTCCGTCCGACGCCAACATGATGATATTGCCTTGCTCATCAAGCCTGTCGTACGGGGGGGCGCTGCTGGCACACGCACGGCACCGTCCGATCCTATCGCCCGTCCCGTCCGCCGCTCCTACGAAAACCGTGGGCCAATGGAGGCGGGTACACGGTTGCCAACTTGAGATCTGGGCCCTGTTTAGTTGGCAAATTTAGGGCATGTTTAGTTCCCCAAAATTTTGGGGCCAAAATTTTTGGGACCTCTTTCGGGGTCTATTAGAGGTAGTAAACATAGACTAATTATAAAACTAATTACACGAATGGACGGGAAATTTCGAGACGAATCCATTAAGTCTAATTTATTCGTCATTAGAGATTGTTTACTATAGCACAGCATTGTCTAATCATGACATAATTAGGCTCGTTAGATTCGTCTCGAAAATTAAGGTAGGGGTTGTGAAATAGGTTTTGTCATTAATCTACATTTAATACTCCAAATTAGTGTTCGAAGTTTGATGTGACGGGTGGTTGGTGAAATTTTGGTGAACTAAACAGAGCCTTTAGCTAAAATTTTGCTACTTTTTCAACTCTCTCCATCACATCACATTAAATACACCAAAAGATATATGTTCGAAGCAGTAAATGTAGGTAAAAAAATTAACTAATCACACAGTTCTGTTGTACATCACGAGACGAATCTTTTGAGCCTAGTTAGTCCATGATTGGACAATATTTATCACAAACAAACGAAAGTGCTACAGGAGTGTTACAGAGTTGAAACAGTAGCTTTTGCTACTCCCTCCGTCCCTAAATATAAGCATTCTTCGGTTTCCGTGCTGCATGTTTAACCATTTGTCTTATTCAAAAAATTTATGAAAATATAAAAATAATTATGATATACTTAAAATATAGATGATGATAAAACATATCATAACAAAATAAATAATATTTTCATAAATTTTTTTGAATAAGACGAATGGTCAAACGCGATCTGCAAAAGTCAACAAATGCTTACATTTAGGGACAGAGGGAGTACTTTTTAGCACAGGCCCTTGGAATCAAATCCGTGCCACAGGGCTAGCCGGCTAGGCTAATGCCTATGCTGTGGCGGATAGGATTGATTGTCACAACTGACAAAAAGCTGAGATGGCATGGACAGCTTCAACCCGCTTTACAATTTGAGAGATCTTTTTTTCTGAAAAGGAAAATTTGGGATCTTGTACTCTTGAAAAGAAATACGTACAACGAGAGATTTTCGTGATTTTCAGTAATACACGCTGGTTTTCAGTAATGTACGACCATTATCCAAGAACACCAGGAGGGTTTTTACTTTTTAGGCTTTCTGCTATGCACGCTTACATTCTGTTCCTGGTACCGTTTAGGCCAACGTCTGAAGTAGTCTCCTTGATGTTAATTGTTCATAGTCATAGCACAGCACAGAACAGTTGTTGGTAGTGGCTGGCCTACTGGATACCATCATACCAGCATTAACACACACATCAACGATCGCCAGTACATAAAGCAGTGATTCATGATTTCATTGCGATTTTGAAGATCACGCCTGGTGCGCGATTATTGAGACAAAAGCTGACATGGCATGACTAGGTTGCATACACTTTACAGGTCAAGGCCCTGCACCTGGGGATCATAGAGCATGGATTCGGAAAGGGTGTGTTTAGATCTCAAAATTAGGATGTAAAATTCTGAGATTTTGTACGGATTTTGGGCTGAAAAGCATGGTTCCGAACTGAAAAGTACTGTAGAACTTTTCGTTTGTTTGTGGTAAATATTGTCCTACCATGGCCTAACTAGGCTCAAAAGATTCGTCTCGCAAAGTACATCCAAACTGTGTAATTAGTTTTTGATTTCATCTACATTTAGTACTCCATGCATGTACCGACATTTTTGATATGATGTTTGATGTGATGGAGAATCTTCTTTTTGCATAGTGTATTTTGGGGGAAGTTTGGGCTCTTTCATTTTAGACCAAGCCACTTGCTGATTTTAGACCATCCACACTCGTGTTCTTTCATTTTCTCCTTCAAAATAAAATATTCTATCCTAGTCAGCAATATTCTCTCCTTCATATCCACTTCTCCCACACTCATCATCCTTCATTTCTTCACCCTATCCCAACAACCGCATCCGGACCCACTTGTCATATTAACCCCCAACCCTCCCCACCCACCGGCCGCGTCCCACTCTCTCACTCTCCCTCCTCCCTCCCTCCGCCCGTGGGAGATGCTCCCTCCCACACCGTGTTGGCGGCCCTCTCCCTCACCGGCAGGCCTCCACCGTCTTCCTCCCCGGCGGATCGACCCCTCCCGAGGAACAGGGTCGGTAGCCCATCCTCTTGTGCGCGGCGGCGAGCTCGATCCATGGCGGATGAACAGGGCCGGACGAATTGAGCTTCAAATCGAGGCGCAGGGCAGAGGTATCAACGAATCGAGCTTCAAATCTCGGCGACGGTCGGCCTCCCTCCCTCTCTGCGGCGGCTTTCCTCAGCTCGGGGTGGTGCGGCACGGTAGGAGGTTCCGGCAGCCATGGAGGAGCAGGGCCGCCCTGACGGCAGGGCGCGGCGCAGAGGAGCAGGGCATGGCGGAGGTCGCTCCCGCGGCCGCGGAGGAGCAGCGCGCGGAGGACGGCGGCTTTTCTCGCCAGGACGCCCAACGGCAGGGCGCGGCGCGGAGGAGCAGGGCATGGCGGAGGTCGCCCCCGCGGCCGCGGAGGAGCAGCGCGCGGAGGACGGCAGCCATGGCCACCTCGTCCATCTGCTCGACGGAGCTGCTTTGCGTGCAGATTTGGCCGGCGGCGGAGGCGCGCGTCGGCCACAGCTGGGGAAGGTGCGGCCGTCTTGCGGCTCCTCTACTTCGCCTCGATGGCGTCCCGAGGCCAGCGAGCTCCAGCGCGGAGAAGTAGGGCGGCGGTGGCTCCTCTCCGGCGGCGGCAACGCGAGGAGGGCGCCGTCCCCGTGTGACAGAACCGCCCAAAATAAATCCGGATTATCACTTAAGCCGGTCCACTTGGCTCATAAGCGATAACCAAGAGCTATTTTGTCGCCTCTGCCGGGTCATGCCCGGTAAATCACTTTCACAGGATCGAGATATGCGCTAAGCCCACACGAAGGCGGGACCAGAGTACATCATTACATAAAAGTCCTTAAGTACTTAATATTACAAACCAGGTTTTGAGTACATAAAAGTAAACATGGTTCAGAGTTTTAAACAGCGGAAAGTAAACTAAACGCGGGATACACATGGGAGGCCATCCACAATGTATCACTCCTCATCATCGTTCTCCCATTCAATTTCCCATCCATCTGGAATAGCACCAGGCCAGATGGGATTACCTGAAAGCAAAAAAAAAAAAGCAAGGCTGAGTATACTAATACTCAGCAAGACTGACCCGTCAAAAGAAAGACACAGCTAAACATGCAAGGCATTTTGGCTGGTGGGTTTGTTTTGCCAAAAGCAACTAAGAGTTGATCCTTACTTTCAAATTTTAGCTCAAGTTCTAGTATGTTAACCATTCTAGGTAACCACCTAGCTAAACAAGTATGGTTGTACAAACAAGATTAATCAGACATCAATATTAATCCAAAATGTTTCATAAATAAACATGGGGTAGCCAGTGGTCAAGCCGACTCAGATAACGGCGAGTGACCGACGATCGATCAATTTATATCCGTGCAAGGTAAACCCAAGATACACGGAGGAAGGTAGACCCAAAGAATCCAAAGAAAAGCAAATGCGGGGTCTACCCCGACCAGCGGTTCCCGTCACTCCCCAGATTAGAGACAGATGTCACAGTCCTAAGTACAAGGTTACTGGGACGCCCTCACACGGCACGCCCATACTCACACTTGCACTACCGGAATCAAACCGGGAGACGGATCTCAAGATTAGTAGCCATAAAGTCCCCGCACTGGTTCATTAGGTACTAGGCTTACCGGTCCCATTCCCGACAAGCACTTGGTACGTTCAATAGCTTAGACCAGCACCATGCTACTCGGTCGAGACCGAACCCATTGCTCTTACCACATGAGCGAGTCAATTTAACCAACTTATGATTCCAACATAAGCATCCTATATCTCGCGAGCAATAAGTCATTACTCGACTTCTACCGTATCCTTAGAGCATGGCACTAGCGTTCCTAACATACTAGTAAAAGAGCATAGGAGTCCTAAGGATCATGCAACTAGGTTTCAAAGCAACTCCTGAAACTTAAATGCACATAACATAACATAAATACGAAAATAAATTGCAAGCTAGGAAATTGGGTTAATGCAACCGGTGCTTGCCTTCTTCTAAGTTAGCAACAGCCTTGGGCTCTCCGGACTTTGGTCCAGGTCTTGATGAACACCCAACTCGTTCACTTCACCATCTACCGTCCCGTCTCCCTCCTGGGTGAGCGTGTATGTACCGTCCGGCAAATCTACACGTACACATGCATATGCATTAGGTGAGGGTGTGAGAGGTTAATTAAAGGTTAACTTTGATGGTGGCTGTGTACATATTTAAGCAAATTAAATTACTTAACTTCACCAAATAGCAAGGGGGTGTGTTGAAAATTCACAAACAGAAACATGACATGTTTTCACCATTTAACACCTTAATTGCCTTTCTTTATTTAATTAATTAAAACAAGCCTTACAACCATAATTCCATATTAAATCAAAAACACTTCAAATGAGCCTAAGCTTTTGCACACAGAAACACATGCCTATTTTAAGCTCACAAACCAAAATCTAGCTTAAGATCATTTATATATTAATTTATATGAAAAAGACAAATTTCTGCCTAGTTTAACTTAATTAAATCTTATAAAAAGATTTACTAATATTTTTGATCTCAACTTTCTCCTACAAGTCATACATGTCAAATCTAAGCCTCTGGCCAAGGCATAGGTGAAGATTCAAATTATTTTTGAAATTTTGAATTTAAACTCCTACACAAGATTAAATCGAAAACATAAACCAAAGCACATCCTAAAATCACATCCATTCTACCAAAGGTACTATTCATCAATACAAAGCCCTAGGGTGCACTTGTGCTCAAATAAATGTTTATTAAAGGGGCTATAAAAAGCATCAAGTTTAATCTAGCATAAAGATTACAAAAATCATAACTAAAAATATACACATAAACCTCATGCCAATTTTGGTCACAAATCTATACATGCCAAAAAGAGAAACATATCCAAAATTCAACTCCATATCATGTGTATATTTTAAACTACACTAAAAACACCTCAAACTGAGTTTGAATTTTTAATTCAAAAACTACACAGAAAAACCCTATACAACCTTTCTAGAAAAGGTAGAGTTCTTCACCACGAAACCAACAAAATTGGATTTGCATTTTTCTGATGTTTCTACAATTTTTAATGGATTTTCAAAGTTGCAGCTAAAACCTAGAATCTCTTTTACAGAGGAACCCTTGAAATTTCTTTTCACAATTACGGATAGGTCCCTGACTTACGGAAACAACCCTAGAAAGAATGAATTCAAAGCAATGTAGTCCCCGGCGGCCATGGGGCCTCGCCGGCGGCGGATTCCGGCCGGGGACAGGCGGGTGAGCGACCCTAGGCGTCGTAAGCACCTTGCTAGGGTTGCTGGAGGCGGAGTTAGGGCCGGAGGAAGCCTCGCCGGGCACCGGCGGCGGAGCTGTGGCTGGGCCCCCGCCGGACTTCGCGGCCCCGGCCGCGGCGGCCGTAAGGAGGGGCGGCGGCGGTGGCTCGGCGCCGGGGAAGGCTTCAGGGAGGAGGGAGGAGCTACGGTTGGTGAGAGAAACGGCGTTGGAGGTAGCTCGGCGGTGCACTGCCTTGGCGGGCGGCGGCGGACATGGAAGTGCCGGCGGAGCTCGGGACGGAGCAGGGCGGCGAGCGTGGCGAGGCGTTTTTGCGGCGCGCGTAAGCGAATCGACGAGGACGAAGCCGCGCACTGCCCTTAAGGCACCGTGCGGCCAGCTGGCCCGCTGCATGCGCGCATGCGTTCTGCGGCACGGCGCGCTGCGGCGCGTGGCCGGCTGGGCCTGCTGCCAGGCCGCGAGGTCGCGCCTGGGCGCGGCGCATGGTGTGGAGGGTCCACGGCGCGAGCGGTCTAGCGCGGAGACGCCGAGGCGTCCGTACACCGGCGCAAGGCGGGGTCGACGCGTGGCACACGCGCGCGCGCGACGCGAACGCGGCGACACCGGCGCTCTGCGCCTGATTTGATTTCATTTACCCGGTTTCGAAAACGATAAACTCCAAAAATTGCCAACTAAGTTGAAATTCTCCAAAAATAGAAGTTGTAGAGGAACTATAACCCTACAACTTTCACAAAGGGCGACATAGGTTTTTCTCAACAGATTTGTGTGAAAAACGTGTTGAACTTCAGGAAAAACTCGGCCCCGTAATACTGTGTGCAGAAACTTCGTCTCAAATTTAAGCGGCTTTGCACTCAAAATTGGAATGTCCGCCAATTACGAAAAATGTGTTCCCGGAGATAAGGAACAACTTTTATATTGGCCGATTTTGAACTTCTATAGAGAAATTTTGAGAACGCGCAAGAAAACCGAATCAGCCTTTTGGAGCTCTAGGGGTTTGACCACACATTTTGACTTTGACCAAGGTCTTTTGTGCAAATGTGTGTGAGATCAAGTCAACACGCTTAGGAGCTAATTAACCTTGATTATCATAGCTAAGTAATGTCATTAGCGCAAATAAACATCAGGGATGTTACACCTCGCCCTCTCCCCCTTCTGTCTGGCTCGGCGGCGGTTGGCACGGCACGCACGGAGGCCGTGGGTGCGCGGGCCCCACGTTTTCCGTGAGCCCGCGACTCCTTCAAATCTGGAGGAGACTGGAGGCGATGGGATTTTGCCGTCCTCCCTCCAGGACGCCGCTGCAGGCGTTTTGACGGCAAAAACGTCCTGGAGGAGGTGATCCCGTCCCCCGGTGCGGGTGGTCTTATACCACTCAGATAATAGAGGAAGCGCTGATCTGGAAAAAGGAGTAGAAGCAAGCCAGTTGCTTATTCGGAAATATATTACAGATAACACATTACCTTGTTTTTAAAGAAAAGGCACTGTAACACAGGAAGCGCTGATTCTGAAATAAAAGCAGTGATGCAGGGTTCACGATGTTTCGGTATTGCAATCTGGTTTACACTTTCCACTTCCATTTGGGGTTAAAAATAGGGCTCCTTCCTATTCCTGGTTATCAAACTCGATGCAGCATACAAGCGTACCGAGCAATTCATCCTTACCGTATCAATTTTTTTAACATCAAAACCTACAATTTTGTCCCGGTTAAATGAAAGTGACTATGTACATGAATCAAAAACCCTTCTAGTATTTAAATGAAGTGTGTGTGAGATTTAAATTGCCCCTTCTAGTATTTAGCTTCTTTTGAGATGCGCTTATTTTGAGAAAGGAGCTAATTTCGTGTTAGTAACCAGTCAGTCACCAATAAGAGCAACTGGAAATAATATACACGAATTTCTTTTGGCAGAAAGGGGCAAATTGCCATTGTACGTGACATGCCACATTGTGGCTTACAAAGAACAGTAAATCCGATCAGCATCAGTGATGGTGCATCTGTACCTGTTGATCAATGGGGCTTCAATTCCCTCAAATGTCGAGCCCTGTGAATGATGAATATTTAACATCATCATACTTGTACAGAATCTCCAAACATATGTGTGATTCCAAAAACAATCAAGAGTAGAAAATAATCATATTAGTTGCCTTTACCATTTTGAGGGTTGATCTATGCCAAGGCCATTGCAGGTAAGTATCATACCCTTAAATCTTGTAAGGTACTCCTGAAATACAAGAGAGGACAGAGACTATAAGAGAGAGTGCAGAAATGCTAATCGAAGGTGACTGCTGTCTGGCTAAAGAACAACAGAATCTTACACGCAAAGTATATTGGTTGATCTCGTAACAGCCAGAAAGGTCGTATTCTAGTCTCTTAGCTGGATCACTTAAAACTGGAAAAAGAAGAGAGCCAAAAATATAAGTTAGTAAAGTTTGTGAACAGTTCATAATTGTGGGTGCTAGTGAGGTCATTCATGCTCATTTCGAAGGAGTCACAAGGATCGTAAAAACTAAGTGCCTAAATACTATGGACAGGAAGAATACCCTTGTATGCTTCATTGATCTCCTGAAATTTAGCTGTGACATCGCTATCACCCTTATGCTTGTCCGGATGCCACATCTACAGAGGAAGTATGGGATGCAATGAGTTTATCTACAAACCGTTTTGTGCATGGATGATATTTGCTCGAAGAACAGAGGTTGGAAAGCAGCTCACCAAAGCTAATCTTCTATAGCTCAATTTGATGGTGTCATCAGATGCGTCATAGTCAACCTCCAGAACTTTGTAGTAGTCCTGCAATCACAATGAAGTTCATAAAATAAATGCAGTGAACAAGAGACGAATTACTTGTATAGCTGTGTGGGAATCATATATGTCATATTGCAATGGATATTGCCAGAATATGAATAGCATTTGGATCATCGTACATGTGAATCACAGTAGCCGGATAAGCAAGACATGTTACAATATATTAACAAATATCTAACAAAAACATAATAAAACAAATATAGGAGTGCAGTATCAAGAAAAATAGTGATAGGTGAGCATATAATGGTACAAAATAAACCTTTAGTATGTAGATCAAAAGGTAACGAACATGGGTTCTACATGAGACAGGTCTTGAGCACTTCACATAAGAAAGTTGGGTTTTCATGACAACTTGTTTCTTGAGTTCAGACCATATTGAGCACCAGCAAACCATTAAAACAATTAACTACATAAGTTAAATTCGTTTAGTAGATTGCTAGAAAAAGAATCCAGTTGTAGTGTCACAGTTGAGTTAAACATTAAGTCACTAACTATAAGTATTTGTTCACCTCTGAAAGCAACAAATCACAACAAGCATGGCTGGAGGCAGGAGACATTATGGTAGTCAAATCGACTTACGCAAAGCAAACAGCAAGCAGGAAGTTTGTCAAGAATCTATATAAAAAACGATGAGCCCAATTTCTGACCAAATTTAGCTAGCTCTTCAGAGGAGCAATACAAAAAAAAATCTTAAAAGCTTGACCGATAGTCCAGAGAGGTGATTAGGTGAACACACCCAAGGGCGGAGCTTACTAAGGGCCAATTTTGCCAATTTATAGAGGAAGTATTAGGCTAAACTGGGGTTGAGGCAGGGAATTCGCCCCCTCTAACTCTTGTAATCTTAAGTCTGTTAGATGTTGGCCCTATTGAATTTACAGTCCGCCACTGACTGTACCAGGAGTGCAATGAAAGTATGTTCCAACAAGTGAGCATTACTGAAGAGGAAATGTTTAGTTCCATCAAGCAAGAAAGCTTGAATTTGTGCAGGGCCAAGGATTCTCTTGCTTACTGAGAACCGAATGGGCTCTCCTCCACTAATAAGTATTTTCTTGCCAAGGCTACGAAAGAGAATGGTACCCAGAATGACACTCACGAGCCATACAGAATTCAGAAATAAGAAAACATTCATTTCATCTAGCAGATATAAGGCCGGACCAGCAAGCTAACAGTAAAATAGTTCCCATGGTAGCCAATATGCTAGACATTGTCTGGTTCATGAGTTGTGACCAAACTACCTCTGAATAGGGATCATTTTGGTTGCTGCATATCTGATCAGCACTAAACTTTAAAAACAACTGCAAATGTTGTGAAGAAAGTTTGCCTGAATTCTTTCAAAAATAAAGTTGAACTGAAAGTGCTTGTGTGTGTCAGACGCAGACGGGAATGCAACCTAATTCAGCGAGGAAAACAAACCACTCTCGCCACGGTCGAGCTGAGCAATCCTAATTATGGCCATACAGCCCTGTGCACTGCACTAGCGAGACCGCAGCAAAGCAATACTACAGTTCAGCCAAAACTAGTTGTGACACTAACGCGAACGCTAAAAGCAGCTCCAATATAAACCAACCAAAAAATAGCGCAGACTCTATCCTCCTTTTCAGGCCAAAGTACACCACGATTAGCCGGCCGCCCCTCTTGCACTTCGATAAGAGGCGGCGGCGCTCAGCCCAGAATTTCTAAATCCGGCGCAGTCTGCATGGTAGAACTGAAGCTAAAGGTCCACGAATCGAAGCTGAAAGGCCTAGAGCACCCGATCTCTGGAAACAATTGGAGATTGAGGAAGAGGAATCGCGTGTGTTGGTTACCTTGTGGAGAGGCTCCTTGCTTGCTCCGTCCATAAACCGAAGCAAATCATCACCTCGAGCTCGCTTCGCGCCGCGGGATTCCCTTCTTCCGCTCGCGCGTTGGGATTCCCGGGCCCGTCTTGGCGGATTCGGGAGTATGACCGGAGTCGATTGATCGATTGGGTTGGTGGGATCGGAGGAGTCTTGACTAATTCCCCACACCTTTTCTGTTTTCCTCAGATTATTATATTTTGCGTGATGGATAGGATAGATGATGACGTGGATCTGACCCGCACACCTGTCCTTTCGTGTCCGGGAGGGCTCCACGCCTCCGCCAGGGCTTTGCTTACTGGGCCGGCTGAGAGCAAATGTTGTGTAGTGTAGTCCTGTTGGGCCGAGATGTACTGATACGGAAGTAGTAGGCCCTTAGTTATGTTTGGAATGCATTACATGTCCACAAAAAAAAAAGTTTGGAATGCATTAACTTACCCTAAAAATGGTTTTGAAAATTAGCCGAGACAAAAGAAATTGAAGATTGCTCAATTCCAGGTTGTACACTAGAAATCAAACAGGGGTAGGAACAAAATGGAAACATATATAGTCTTTATATTGAAAGTTGAAACATACAAAATGAATTTTGCACTCTGCAGTAGCTTCTCTGAGCCTACTTTGCACTCTCATTCACAAAGATTATCTTAAAGTAACTGCATTTCCATGCTCCAAATATGAAGTATGACTGTCTGTAAAGCCTTTCTTTTTTTTTTTAGCCACAATTGTATGTCTAAGTGATTGTCAGTGTTCATTTTGAATTAGAACATACAGTATCAAAATGTCAGATATGGATGAGTCTTCACATCAAACGGCCAGCATAGCATGCTCGTGGGTACTTTTGCTGCAGCTGGGGCCACTGCACGAAGAACTGGTCAGCTATACGTAGCTTGTACAACAGTAAACCGCTCAATGAAAACTTCTTCACTCTTGCAATGCTTTCAATGTAGAAAATGGAGGACCATCCCAAACCAAGCACCTAAAGAAAGACACGATCCAAAACTAGTTAGATACTAGAAAATATGGCATCAACTTCAAATTTGGGATGAAGGAATTAGCAGTTGTCATGAAATCGATGGCAATATTAACCTTCAAGGTCCTGTTCTATAAGGCTAAGAAAAATAAAGGCAGAAGTCCTATGCATAATCAAATAAAGGAATTAGCAGTTGTCATGAAATCGATGACAATATTAACCTTTAAGGTCCTGTTCTATAAGGCCAAGAAAAATAAAGGCAGAAGTCCTATGCATCATCAAATAAGCAAGTAGAGAAGCTAGGATGTGAGAGCTACCTTCAGAAGGAAAGCTGAGACGCATAGAGGAAAGCATGTCCCTGGACCATTGCAAAATATCTGCAGGAGTATTCCTGAAGTTAAGTATTTCGAGCTCATGCTGCGAACAGTTACCATAATTTGAACAGAGTACACACTACACACCACTTGTGGTCTGATTCTTATTACTAGCCACATAGCATGCAATGTGGCTAGCAATGTTGTTGCAATGGAGGTAATATAAGATTGGCCTACTTCACGACTGCGATATATCTGCATGAAATGGGCATTCTCAACAGTCTTCTTTCCACCATTCTGAAAAGGCATTAAAATATAATCATATTCCAGATAGTAACTAGTTTAGAAAGTTCCTAGCATGTTTAGTTCAATGGAACATCGGAACACGATAACTGATCTCCACCTGAATAAGTGATTGTTCATGGACCTGCGCCTTTTGAAGACTCATGTTGTCAGTAAGTGCAGCCACATAGTACCTTGGTGTGAACCTATCCTTCTGAAGTGTTGTTACAATATTCATCATTTCTGCTGTATGTCCTCCTAGGAACCAAATCACAAAATAATATATATATCATCATGCTACATATCTTAAAACTTTAAAACAGAACAGAACTTCCAAAATGGAATGAGGTAAGAAAAGGTAGCTTAAATACTAAGAGATGCAAGCGTGCTTCGTGATGGGAAATCGGAAAAGGATAAGATCCTGCATCTGCTATTAAACAAGTCAATATATGGTAAATAAGATGCAAATGAATATGCGACTAGGATAAACCATTGCAACACTAGCAAATTGGCAACTAAGATTTCATTTGTATATGAAGAATAAAAACTTAAAGAAGTCAATCAAATTGCAAATAGATTAATAAAAAAATGTTCCTTGCTTGAATAGAAGCTGGAGCTGAAAAATGTTTAGCAGAGGCTACAGAAGACGGACTCCTAACTCAGTTCAGGGTCATCAAAGTTGCGCAAGGAACATGAATACATGATGATTCCCAGAGCTGTAAATAATAATCATATATAAGCTATCCTAGTTGACAAAAATCTTTATTTCGATCAGTCTGACGAACTTTGCACACGGCAATGGATAATAGAAGCTGAGTTTAATCCTAAACAAAGTTTGTATAAATCATTATATAGTACTCCTAGAAGGCTACAAAGAAAAAAAAAAGGTTGTACTGGACTGGAGTCACCTATAACGCAAACAGACCATTTTTGTAATAAGCTTTTCTTTATCAGGACAGGTGCCATACTAAGCTCGCTGTGGCAATGCACTCCAGAAAGAACTGCTGTGGCCTGTGGGTCTGCGACACAAATGTCATGGACTCGTGGTTGACTGGGAGCTATAATGTTTCTGAACTGGAAGGAAACAAGGCTTTTCCCTTCAATCAGATCGTGAGAGACGATCGTGATTAAGTCCCTGAAAAAGCAATTCACATATGCGGATGCCAGGAGTTGTGCTTTCATTCTTACAGGAAAAACGTTTAGCATATGAACTTGCATCTAACAATTGTTCAGTACTGTCGCCTCTTTGAACTCGTGCATACGCTTTCTCCTTGGAGTGTGTTTTATATACCAGATAACCGTATCTGAGCTTGACGGGCAAGACCTACTCACCGGAGCCGAGGACGATGAGACACCGCACTTTGGCGGCGCGCGGCCTCGACGATGGTTGGCCACTGCTCCACAACACGTAGAAGAAGCGTAACGTGAGCAGAGAGACGAGTAGCAGAAGGGCGTAGCAAGCGGTCGCCAGGGCGTCGAGACCCATCTGCATCGAATCGAAGCAGCAGAGCGTGGATACGAGATCCGCGCAGCCGTCTGTTTCAAAATTGACAAGGGGCAGATCACCGCGGTGCGGTGGAGATGGACTGCAGGTGCAGGCGGCAGGCGGCTGAGAGAGAGAGAGGCGGCTAGCCGGCCGTCGGGTTGGTCCGGTCGGCGGCGGGGGACGGCGGAGGGGGGCAGGGGGTGGGAGCAAGGGAATGCCGGCGGGTGCGGGCGATGATCTGAGCCGCTGAAAAAGTGGACAACCGCAGTGAGCCGTTGGATACTTGGATGTCTCCGTGACTGGCCCTGTTTAGTTGGAAACTAGAGCAACTCCAACAGTTTGGCAAACCAGGTTGGCATCTTTGATTTTTGGCAAAAACATTGAAAATACTCCTCCAACAGTTTGGCAAATCAAGTTGGCATCTTTGACAACTTGGCAAAAACTAACCTCCAACGCGTATATATGCGCGCGCGGCGACAATTTGGCATCGGCGTTTCTTCCGTGGGTGGAGAGAGGTGGGAGGGTGAAAAAAGAAATAAAGGATACAAAAGGGTTCCTGATTTAAATTTTCAAGAGGTGGAAATGCATAACATAATTTTATTTTTTTTTGAGGGTTCCTGATGTAAGTTAGATCTTGATTTGGCAAGTGAGTTATGCCAAATTATTGGAGATGGACTTTTTTTTTACTTAGCATATCTTTTTAGAAATTGGCAAAACACAAGATTTGCTAAGTAAAATTTGGCAAACTCTTGGAGATGCTCCGCACGTGTTTCTGATATTTTTTTTGATATATATGTTTTTTGTTAATATATCAAAACGATGTTCAAATTTTCATATTTTGAAAGATATCACAAAATTAGAATAAATTATATAAAATTCACTTGTACCCTAACTCTTTCAATCCTTTGTGTTCTGTTTTGCATCCTTGCGAAGCTTCCGGACTGGGTCTAGGTGTCGACTCAGATCAACACAGATAGAAAATAACGACTTTTGATGTCCGCATCTCTATATAGTTTTTTCTTTGTTGATTTTTAATAGAAAACAATATCATTCTTATCATGCTTAGTGGTAGTGCGATATCATATTTCCCCCCAAAATATGACTTTGATGATACATTAATAATAAATATCTAAAGCAATACTCCTATCGTATTTTATTTGATAAAATACTGGTGATCAACTATCCTCGTGGTCGCTGCTCTCTTCACCGGATGAGTTTTAATTATTCTTATTTACCTTGGTGTTATTGAATTTTGCTAGTTTTTTTGCCTCTTTTTTGGTTTTTCTGTGTATTCCTCGTCATCTTCGGTTTTATTACTATCCTCCATGTCATCTTCTTTGTCATTCTGATAGTCGTTTTCTTTACTTTTGTCATATTGATCCTCGTAGTATTCGTCGTTTTCCGATTGGTATCCATCTTGCAAATCTGAATCGCTATCCTCTTCTTCGTCCTCGTATTTATGCTCAGGTACCGTTTAGTTGGTGAGAATTTTGGTGAAAGTGGTGAAACTTTTGCATTGGGAAACGTTTTCTGTGAGAGGTGGCACGGTCTGCGGTGCGAAAAATTTGGGAACTTTTAGGGAACTAAACAGGGCCCATCCTCTGGTTCTTCTTCATATTCATTTTCGTCATCTTCTTCTCCCTCGTCTTTTGGATTCTATTCACTGTCCGCATCTTCTTCTTGGGAGCTATCATCGGCCTCTTCTTCCTCTTCTTCGTTCTCGTATTCATGCTCGGTTTCCTCATCCTCTGGTGCTTCTTCATATTCATATTCTTCATCTTCTTCTTCCTCGTCTTTTGATTCCATTCACTGTCCGCATCTTCTTCTTGGGAGCTGTCATCGTCCTCTTCTTCGTTTAGCGATTTTGTTTCTTGCGCATTGCTTTCTGTTTTGATTTCCTCATGTTGAGTAGATTGCATTTATCAATAAAAAATATCCTTATTGTAACAAGACTGATGCCAAAAGTGTTGCAGCCGTTTGATTTAGTAGCCTCCTAAAAAATTTTGCAAACCCTTTTCAAGGTCTATTAGAGGTATTATACATAGAATAATTACAAAACTAATTACATAGATGGACAGAAAAATTGCGAGACAAATCCGTTAAGATTAATTAATCTGTCATTAGAAATTGTTTATTGTAGCACAATGTTGTCTAATCATAGCATGGCGAGGGGGCTGCAGCCCGCCGGCGGCTCACCATCGCGGTGTTTTTTTAATCGAACCGAACAGTCACGGACGGAGCTCGCGCCGATTTTTTTTAATCGCAAACGGAAGGTTATTTTTTTCCGATGCGAGAGTGGGCCCGACGGGTATGAAGGGTGGGTAGGTGCGAGGTGGGTGACAAAAAAATATTTTTTTGGCAGAAACGTTCCCCAAATTGCGATTTTTATAGTTGTTCCACCTTTTTGGTCATCATGCAACCTGACGGGAGGGTCCGGCATGAGGGGTACGGCAGGGCCGATTTGGGTGAGAAAAGTTTTCAATTGTCTTCGCTCCTTATAGTATAGATTTTGGAGAAAATTTTTGGAGTTCCCTTTCAAGACCCATTAGAAGTAGTAAATGTAGACTAATTACAAAACTAATTACATGAATGGACGGGAAATTGAGATGAATCCATTAAGGTTAATTAATTTATTATTAAAGATTGTTTACTGTAGCACGACGTTGTGTAATCATGACATAATTAGACTCGTTAGATTCGTCTCGAAAAATTAAGATCGTTGTGAAATAGGTTTTGTCATTAATCCACGTTTATTACTTCTAATTATTATTTGAAGATTGATGTGACGGGTAGTTGGGAAAAAATCAGGGAACTAAACGGGATAGTTGGTGAAAAGTGAATGAATTTTTTTACATTAAACCGCGTGCACATAAAAAAAATGAACTGACACGATCCTCTAACTGAGAATTTTGATCAAACTTTAAAAACTAAACAGGGTCTAACCCGACGGTGATCGTGGTAAATTTCAGTGAGCCGTTGGAATTTGGAAGGGATCATTTCCCAAAACAAAACGAACCCCACAAATTTCAGTTCTAAATAAATTCGATCAGCGCTGTTTAAAAATGATTCACAAAAAATAATTGGTCAGCCCTTTTCAACCAATAACATCATAACGCAATATTGAAAGATATCGCAACGGATAAAAAATCCCAAAAAAGTGATATTGTTAGGGCTCCATTTAATTTTGATTCTTTATGAAAGCTGATACTCTGAGATAGGAGTAAGTGATTATGTGGTTAAAAGTGATTTTCTACTATAAACTACTCCCTCCGTCCCGCAAAGAGTGTCCTTTGGTTTGTCCTAAGTCAAACCATCTTATGTTTGACTAAGTTTATATAAAAATATATTAACATTTTCGATGCCTAACAAGTTTCATTAGATTCATTATGAAATATATTTTCATTACATATCTATTTAGTGTTATAAATATTGATACTCTTCATTATAAATTTAGTCAAACTTTAAACAGTTTGACTGATAAAAGTCAAAGTGGACACTCTTTGCGGGACGGAGGGAGTATTTTTTTGAGCTCTCAACCTCTTAATTTATTTCAGAGAATCATTTTACAGAATCAGTAAAAAATCATTTTGGGAAAACTATTTAGTAGAGCTCATGCTGAAATCAACAAAGAATTCACTCTCGGGGCTGTCTCAAACACACTTTACAAGTTAGGATTTGAAAGAAACACTCTCAAGAATGAATAGTATTGTACTCCAAAATTCAATACAATTAAGCGGTACCAATGAGGGTTAAGGATTTTATTTTTATGGCATATCATTCCGTGTCACAATAAGAAAGATTGGGTCCCCCTATTTCAAATTATAAATCATACTAACTTTTCTAGTCCTTAGATATGAATTTTATTTAGACGCACAACAAAAGTTATTAATCTAATAATGCCTTCTCATCTAACAATGTGCTTATCAATAAACAAATTGGAGCGTTGAAAAATCCCATGTAAAGTGCCCTTGCCAAAAAAACCGAAGAAATAAAAGATGTACTTGTTCTTTACCATTTTTGTTTTTATCGATTTCTGCTATTCAACTCGAAAAGGTTGATACTTTCTTTGTTTAGAATTTAGAATGAAAAATGTAGTTTAGTTTTTGTTGTAAGTGGGACTAAGATAGTTTTGATAAATTATATAGGCAATTTACTAACATCTACAGTGCTAGATAAATTTACTGTCAACATATGTTTTGGACCAAATCTAAATTCCTAAGCCTGTTTGGAAATGCAGTTTTAAGATCGTAAGTACAAATTTGAGCTAAATCTTTATAGTTTTAGACAAAATCTAAATTCGGCCTGGATGTTATAAATAGGTTAATATTTGTCAGCTCATGATCATCTCTGAATTGAAACTGCAGTATAGTCTGTTAGTGAACGGAAACATGCCCATAAAATATTTTCTTTATTTTTTCGAAAAGTGAAAAAATAATTTCCTTATACATTTCTATACGAGGATGATGTGACACGAGACGCCTGGCGGGTCCCCACACCACTCACCACAGCCGCAGCCCGCAGGGGGCACTGGTCTGACTTTGACCCACCAAAAAGTCGGCTCGACGCGGACAACGCGCGCGCGTGGCGAAAAAAATCCCGCGCCCGCGCCCGCAACCCACGACCCCCCTACACACCGCGAGCGGGAAACGCGAAACCCACTTCCCCCCTTTCCTAGCCGCCGCCGGCCGCCCTCTTCCGTCCGTTTCCCCCCCATTTTCCATTCCGCCCAAAAGCCCAATCCATCGCCCCTCCGGCCTCCGCTCGCCGCAGCGTCAACAGAAACGCGCCGCGCCCGCCTCCGTTTCAAACCACGAAATTTTTCGCCGTTCCGCAAAAAATTTTCCCTCGCCTCTGCCTCCGCGCAACCCAACAAATCGCCTTCCATTTTGCTTTCCCTCCGCCTGATTACTCTCGCCAATTCCCTCCCAACCCAACCGACCTTCCTCTCCCCCCACGAATCTCAGGTCTCCCGCCCGCCCTTACCCACCACCGGCCGGCCACCTACCCCGCCGGCGCGAAACCCTAATCGGCGGCTTGCCTCCATCTCCATCCCATGGCGGAGCAGGACGGCGCCGCGGTGGAGAGCCCGCTCGACTCCGCTCCGGTGAGATTCGCTGACTTTTGCTCTCGTGTTGGTCTGGTGTCGCGAAGTTTCTAGGTCCCGCCGGAAGCAGTAGCTTGCGAGGTACGCTTGGGGTTGGGGAAAGTCCCCAACTCCGGGAGTGGTTTCTGCGGAGCGGTTCACTACTTCACTTTGATGTGTGGTGCTCGCGGCAGGGCTTTGACGTTTTCGGTATTTTTTCGTCGTGGTTGTTGTTGCGGTTGGTTTGGCTCGAGTCTCGTTAATTTGGGGCACGAGGGGTTCGTGCGGGTGGATATCCCGATTTGGTTAATTCGGAACCGGCGCCCCTGTTGTCACTGGCTACAGCAGTGATCGCTATTACCACCTCTAATACAGAAATGTCCGTGGATCATGTCCTTTGCTCAAATCGTTATGAACTTTCAATGCAACGGTCTACCGTGTTCAAACGAAACTAAATCGGATAATTCCGAGCTGTCTTTGTCCTGACCTTCTGTTTTCCTCTATTTGCACTCAACTGGCAATAGCTGTCATAGAATACAATACAGTACTCTGTAACTTATGTATTATTTTCTTAAACGAGTTTCTGTGTCATGATGAAAGTATGGATCTAACTGTAAGGATCACTTCTCTTAGGGTGTCAGTGCTGAAAAGGGGGATGAGAATACTGAGCAGCATCAACCATTTTTCTCCATGTGCCGGCCAATTCGCTCTGTTGTAAGCTCCTAACTCATGCTCCTGTCCAAATTTGTAGTGTCAATGCGTTATTATGCACAAGTTCATAATTTGTCCCCTATATATTCCTGTTTCTGCTTACAGGGCTATGCAAATTCGTGGGAAAGCTGTTTTCCTCCTGTTGCTGATGAAAATGACCACAATGTGAGCTCCTAACTCGAGATTATGTCGTCTTTTGGTATCTTATATTGCTTGTAATCAGTTTGGGACTCCTGCTCTGATGTAGAGTGGCTTGAACTCAATGGAGGATGACCAAATCCTGACTACATCTGCTTCTCTTGGAAGCAAGCAACCTCAACCTGAGGTGCGTCCTTCCCCCAGGCCCCATCCCTTTCTTAAGAACTTGATGGCTCTTGTGAATTTGTTTGGGCTTGTCTGTAGTAACATCTGCTTACTGGTTCATGGATGTGTTGTTTTAGGACATATCTGGTAAAGTAGATGATGAAGGCAAGTCTTGTTCACCTCATTCAATCGATAAGGAAGCTAGCTTGGCGCAAGATGGCATGGAAATGGAACAATCAATGGTATGAAGTGTTCGCCTTGCCATTTCTTTTTTCTCCAATCAGCCCTAGGAACTGCATTTACTTCATACACCTATTTTTCTTAGTTTTATTTAAAATGTGGCAATCCTCACTCAGACACCAGATGTTTGGAATTGCATAGTGTGAAGCAAAAGTAAGTTTGCCTATTATGCTAAATCATGCTCTCTTTGAGAGGGTAATAGTGGGATAGTGATGTAGAACTTATTTTAATTTTGTATAGAACTTGTAACTTAAATGTGTGGATACAATTCATATTTTGGGCAGCTGATCTGCACTTGTAATTCCATATACGACATCTCTCTAGCAATCCATGCTCCTGAATCATCTCTATATCACCACAAACTTGTTTGGGACAAAAAGGCTTTATTGCTGTATAAAACATTAATAACGTGTTCTGTGCCTAGATCATCCTTAATTCTTGTTTCTATATGTAGGATGAAATTGATGTGCCACAAGGAGAAGCAAGTGAGCAGCCAGAACCCCTTAGCACAGAGCAACCCAATTCAACTGTAAGTTCCACCATCTGATATGCACTGCTAACTCAGGCCTTTATGTGCATGTGGCCCAATTGTTTTATCTTGTTGTATATTTATACAAGTATTCTCAGGCAACTGCAATCATTCATATATAGGCATTAATCTCTTTTTGTGTCAGTGCGTGCATGACTGCATACACCATTACACATGCACAGGTTATTTGGCTTATATATTTTTTGGGTTGTGCCGCAGGGTGGACTGGATTTATGGGATGACAAAGATAATCAGAAACTGTTGCCCCTTAACAGTGATCGATGGAACTCCAATGTAAGACTGCTAGTCTTAATCACATTGTATATGCAATTTTTACTTGGTCCTTACATACATCAAGTCATTTGTATTGATGGGCTTTGTTCAATAGATTGGTGAAACTTATGATGCTGAAGATAAGCAGTTTCCTCTGTCCTTTTCTTACAGAAGACAACCCCAATCTGTGGTAATCTTCTGCACTAAGTTTTATACATAATCGGCATCCTAAGGACATTGTTTATCATTACATTAGAAAGTTTTCCCATGTACAGGGAGCAGGTCTTAGCAATATGGGGAACACATGCTTCTTAAATGCAACTCTTCAGTGCATCACTCACACTGTACCACTTTTTCTCAAGCTTCGCTCAACTGATCATTCCACTCCATGCGCATGTATGTGTAATTTCATACAACTATTTGTTGTTGTTTAAAAATGTTTTCATATTTTCTATTCCATTTTAGTTTGCATGATTTGGACTGCTGGCACCCTGCAGATGATAAAGATGGATTCTGTTCTTTCTGTGCCCTTAAAGAACATGTTGATGAATCAATTCGAAGGTCTGGATCTGTTATAATGCCCGCAAAGTTCAGGAATAATTTAAGAAGTATCCTTTCCTCTTGAACTTTTCCTAGTCTGTTTAACTCTCCCCATTACAGCTGCTGTTTGCACATATGTTTTTCATTAGTTCACATTCTTGTGCTTTCTTTCACCATTCAGTTTAGGGTCCCTTCAGTTTATCTTACTCTTCATTTAAATAATGACTTTTCAACTGTTGCCAGCTTGTTGTAGTCCTTCCATGTGAAGTTATGTTATATGTGGTTCCTTAACAGTATTTTCCAGAGTTATCTTCAGATTTTAGACCGGGACAGCAAGAGGATGCACATGAATTCCTACGTTGCTTGCTTGATAACTTGCATAAGTGTACCCTTGATCCTATGTCTAAGGGCAAGGGCTCATCCTTTGATGAAGAAAGTATAGTCAAGGACATTTTTGGCGGTCAACTGAAAAGCCAGGTAATTTAGTTTTTCATCACCCATTTGTTCTCTCGATACTCGCATCATAACTAATGCTACTTTGTGTGTCTAGTTGTCTTGCTGCGAGTGTGGTCATAGCTCGGAGACATTTGAGCCCTTCCTGGATCTTAGCTTGGAGATTGATCAAGTTGACCACCTGGTCAATGCTTTGGAATCTTTTACCAAGGTAGAGCAGATTGGGGACTCTGAAGAAAAGCTAACTTGTGAGAAATGCAATGCTCAAGTTTGTAAGAACAAGCAGCTTACACTTCATAGAGCACCAGATGTTATTGCATTTCATCTGAAGCGTTTTACCACCCTTGACAATTCTGTTGAGAAGATCGACAAACATGTGGTATACCCTCAAGAGGTTGATTTGAAGCCGTTCCACAGTAACCCAGATACTGCGGTGAGCATTTCTTTCTATACTGTGCCTGTTTGGAAGGTGTAAGCTGTTTTAGGAATTTCTAGACTAAAAATTTCAATCCCAGTCCACCTGTTCAAACATAATTGATAGTTTTGCGACTTAATGTTTCGTTATACTTCCAAATACAGGGGGAGCTGAAATATGATCTTTATGGTGTTGTTGAGCATTCTGGGTTACCCAACTATGGCCACTATGTGTGCAGTATTCGTTCTTCACCAAGCACTTGGTACTTGATGAATGACTCCCATGTATGGGCCGCAAATCTTTTTTGTTTTGTTACCCCAAGTCAGTTGCTACTGCTTTCTTTACATGAACCTTTTCTCTATTTTAATATGCCATTTATTTTGCAGGTTGATTCAATTACAGATGCAAGCGCATTAAACCAGGAAGCATATATTCTCTTCTATGTTCGACAAGGCAAATTTCCATGGTTCTCTAGTTTGCTCGAGGGCAAAGATGCCCTACATGTTGAGGATACTCGCGGTGCATCTCCTGTTTCTGTTTTGGAAAATATCTGTTCAACATCTTCTGGAGGAGGGAGTAGCAGTAATTCTGGTGATAGACTAGAGAAAAATGAAGCCAGTCAGTTGGAGTTAGAGAAGGATGAAACCAGTCAATACAAAGCATCATTCTGTCGTGAGGAGCCATCTAAGGGAAGTTCACTCGGTGCTTCCAACATCACTAATACAAGAGATGAAATCAGTCCACCCAGAGCATCTCTCCAAGATGATGCTGTTAGATGTCCACATAGTGTAGAAACTACCGATCTGGATAGGCCCTCTACTCCTTTGCCCTTGAAGCGGCCGTTCTCAGATAATGAGCTTGCTGTGTTTGACTATGAGGTTTTTGGTAAGGATGCATTTTAACTAGATTTTTTTAAGCTCTTGTTTTATATTTGCAAATCATCTATCTTATTTTTCTTGGTAGAACTCCAACCTCGATTCATTGTCCAGTTGACATTAGTTTAGTTACATTTATTATTCATTGATTAATGGCCTCTAGACAAAGTGATCCTAATCACCCCACCCTTCAGTTTTAGATATCAGTATTGCAGTGTTGTGATAAATATCTTGAATACAAGTTAATTGTTTTTCAATGCTATTGGTGGCTTTACATGTAATAAAGCATTGATCATTCACCTTTTAAAGGCTCATGTTTCTGGTTCTCATTTACAGATGATGATGAAGACACCCCTTTGCTTCCAGATCTGACATTTCAACCTAAGGCTAAGAAACCTAAGGCTGTATCTGCATCTAAAGTTGTGAAGGGCCCGAGTATTGATCAGAATGCGAGACGTTTGATGAGTGGCATGCCGTCCTCAAGAAGAAAAGGTCTCCTGGACTGCATAGTCACACAGCAAAATGCACATCAGGAGTCTCGTAGTCGCAGATGCCCCGCAAGTGACCCTCTGCATAAAAAGAAACGGAAGTTGGTTCAGTGCTAGGTATTTCAAATTTGGGCAACACAAATCTTGTATTTCTGTATATCCTTTTTTTTGTTTCTTTTGCTACTCTCTTGCTGTATATCTTGGTCTAGCATCCATGCTGCCCTCCACTGCCCCCTTATTTAACTGTCATAGACTTTATGGCCTGCTAGGTTGGTTGCAGGGTACTTGAGAGCATAAGAGTCAGTAATCTATTTTCTTTTTTGCTTCCTGACGTGCCATCGCACACCTAACACCTATGCTGTATGGGATTTGCACCTGCAGTCCTGCACCAACTGCCCATTTTGTTCTGCACTACTTGGACAGAACATGGCTTTTTTTGTATGGAACATAACCAGGGAAAAGAAATCAAATCGAGTTTATCTGAAATCTTTTTCAATTCTGTATTGTAATGACCGTCAATTTTGTTAATCGACAGTGAATGTATTTTTTTGCAAATCGTCTCGTCTGCTGTCTTTGTTACTGGTCTTGTGTTTTCCCTGTGGGGTTTTCAGTTTGATATTTTACTCTGAAACGGCAATGTATGCAAATCAGGGGTAGAGAACTGGGAACATGTCTCGTCTAACAAAGTTTACTCTTGCATAATCCTTGTGCAAGCCACTTGGCTTGCAGTTGCAGATAGTATGGCATCTAAAAACCATTGTTGTATACCTGTGAAAAGAGGGACAATATTGTAAGAAATTTCGGAAGAAAAGAAGATTTTCTAATTATCTGGGACACCGGACACCGTAGAGGGGTTGAAGACTGTCAATCATACGACAGGATGGCAGGATGAAAAGGATTGGGAGAGAAACCTTTTATTTAACGTTATCAAGATAAGAATCGATCGTACTTTCACGAAGGGGTGGTGGCGCAGTTGGCTAGCGCGTAGGTCTCATAGCTAAGTGAGTTATCCTGAGGTCGAGAGTTCGAGCCTCTCTCACCCCAAATTTTTTTTTTGTTTTTCTACCTGATCTAACATCATCCGTTCCCATATCTGCGTTCTGATCTAACATCATCCGTTCCCAGATCTGCGTTTTCCCTTCCATTTTTTGCAGACATCATCCCTGACGATATCCTGACCTATATTCACACTTCACTCTTCCTCCTCACTATCAGTGATTCAGAATCCCGACACGCTACTCCCGCCCCATCCCCACACTTGGGTCAGTCACCAGTCGGTCAGACTCCGAAATCGAGCAACTTCTTTCTTTCACAGGTATATAGGCATGCTTGAGGTAGTCCAGCATTCATTTTTATGCAAACAAAGCAACATGATTGAGAAGCTCATATAAGGTCTCTTTTAAGCCAATTCATCACCTTAATTATCCAGATAAGATCACCACTAAGACCAAAACAAAACAAAAATGATAACATGGATAGCTCAGTTCATCTTGGCATTATACTTCCACAACAGTTAGGCAATACAGAACACAACATACAGTGACTAACCCGAATATCCTTTTTCACAACACTGAACAATCTCCTCTCTAACACCTGCTGGATCCGCTGGATTTTACTACTAATATGCAAAAAGATAATTTGTTTCTACACCAAAAGGGCACTAGACCAAATCTTCTCATCAAGAACCACCAGCACCACCGCCTGGGCCCTCATTAGCTGGCTTGCGGTTCAGGTATCTTATAACAGCATCCTCAACCCTATTTCACCGTGGAACAAAAATCATGTTGTCAGCACATGGATACATGATGTTCAAGAAAAAATAAGTAGGCAATCATAGGTATCGTTAGAGCTTACCATGGTTGGTTGTAGAAGTCCGCCCGTCTTTCCTTTTCAATGTTCCTATTCGCTTCGCCAGCAACCAGCTTCAAATCTTTGCTCTGAGAAGCTATCAGGCCGTTGATGAACTCCACTGGGGACTGACTGAAACCCAGGAAGAAAGCCCTCCTCCGGCGGTGCTCATGGATCTTCTTGATCGAGGCAGATATCACATCATCGCAGGCTTCAATGTCCTTATGCTTCTCAGTGTTGGCAAGGAATGCCATCATCTCCTTCTGCAGTGGGAAGGGCACATCCACCAGCACATCATAGCAAGCACTTGCGGAAGCTCCATTGCCTGATAGCTTAATCTTGTGCTCCAAGTTGATCGGTGGTGGCGCAGACAGATGCTGAGATATCTTCTGTGACAACATTGCAAACTTCAGCTTATCCTCCCCAAACACTTTCTTTAATTGAGGGTCGCACATGAAGAAGGAAGGATCATTTGGGTTCTGAAGCTTCTTCGCCTTGATGTACTGCCAGAGGGCAGCAATCACCCGTGCCCGAGTGTCGACCTCAACCCCGAGCACCTCCATCAGCGGCTGTGACAGCTTAAATTTCTCAGGGTTGTAGTTCATCTCCAGCCGGATGTTCGCAACAAACTCCTTGTCCCCTTTCCTCTTCACCTCGAACCCTTCCTGCTGGGCGGCAGAACGTGCATTTTCCCAGATGATCAGTGGGTTTTCAGGGTACAGCTGTGGGTCCAGCGCAATGGACACCCTCTTGAAGAATTGGGAGAACTTGGGGTACACCGGGTTGTGCTTCGGCACCACGCTGGCAGGGTCAAGCTCTGCACCATCCTCGAGCACGCGGCCGATGATCTTGAGCGACCAGGTGGGCGGGTCGGCGTTCTTGGGCGGCGGGATGGTGCGCGGACCCTGGTTGGCGAAGGTGTTGAAGACGTAGATGCGGAGCGTGCGCTGGAGAGAGGGCGGCGTCTTGAGCGCCTCCTGGATGTCCACCTTCTTCCGCGCCAGCGCCGCGTCCACACGGGCCTCGAACTCGAGCAGCTGCGTGTAGAGCGCGGACTCCGGGAGCAGCGCGGCGACGCGGTCGGGGAGTTGCTTCTCCGGGAGCTTGCGCTTCTTGTTGCGTCGCGCGGCGGGGGTGAGGTCGACGCCTCCGGAGTTCGCCACGGCCGCCGCCGCAGCCGCAGCCTTGTACGCGGCAGCTGCCGAGGCCGCAACCGCGGCCGAGGTAGACCCGGGACCCGGGGGCCGCACGGGGGGCTTCTGCGGGGGGCGCTTGGCCGATTGCGCCGCGACAGCGGCGGCGGCCGCCATGAGCGGGGTCTGGGGCGAGGAGGCGCCCATGTGGATCTGGAAGGCGGGGTTGTGGGACGGCGGCGTGTGGAAGAGGCCCTGGAACGGGGAGCCGGCGAGGGAAGGTGGGCGCAGGTGGGTCATGGGCGTCGCCGGGGAACCGCCCAGCTGCTGCTGCTGCTGGGGGTGCGGCGGGCGCGGCTGGGGCGGACCGCCGGTCGGGTTTGGGTTGCCGCCGGAGGCCATGGCGGCGACAGCGGCTGCGGCGGCGGCAAGCGCGAGATCGGATCTCGGTGGGGGACTGGGGATTGGGAAGCTAGGGTTTGGTGACCCGTTGGCGTTGCATATCCAATGGTACAGCCACCGGATCGGTATTGGACGGACAGGATCTGCGCATGAGCATCCCCATTAGCAAATGTTCGGAAAACCCCCTAGATTTGTGCAGCATTGAGAAGGAGGTTCTAGTGCATATCACATTCACAATCACATCCCTAGATTTGTTCCCCTTCACATTCCAGATCCCTCCCCGTTCGACGCCATTGCTGTGAATAATGTAATGTACAGTTTGTTCGCTTTCTCGGTTGCAATTATATTGAGTTGAACCATAGCAACGATCTAGTTGAGCTACAAGTACTGGAAGTTCTCATTTCACCGATTTGTTGTGCTAATACTGAAGGGACTGAGATTAGTTCATTTCTGGATGATAGTTCTCGACAGAAGCACCCAGGAAGGCATGCGTGGGTGGAAATATTCAGAACTTGAACTAATCCCCTCATCTCTTCTGAACTTCCTCCTCCTCTAGATTGTCTTCCACTTCTGATCTTCCTCCGATCCCTTGCTTTGCTGCCCTATCCCGAACCCCATCTCTCTCGTAGCCTTGTTTGTCTGCATCCTGGTTTGGATTGGCAGTAGCACTTGCTGGTGTTGAGGTGATCAGGCATCAACATGTATCAGTTTGATCAGCTCTTTTTTCTTTGTTTCTGTTCCTGCTGACATCTTATTTGCCCTCATCATCACCCAACTGATGTAGCCATGTCACACAATCTTCACGCATCCCATGCTCCGCGGGCATCTCGGATCCATTCACACACCTCACCCTCTCTCCTCCTGCGTCAGTATCAGCATCACGACACGCTACTCCTCCTCCCGGCCCATCTCGCTTGTGCACAGCTAAGAGCTAGCCATGGGGGCGCAACACCACCGACGGAGACGACGGGCTCAGCGAGGCCACGGGATGGTCTCCACTCTCCAACCGGCGGCGAGACTCCGCCGGAATCATGCGATTTTCCCATGATTCCGACCCATACACCGGCACGACTACAAGCAGCAGTGTTCGGATTAGTGACCTCTGGCCTCTGTCTATACGAGCATAGCGCAATGATCACCTGATCAGTGATCGGCGTGGGGAGTGCCCGCCCACTGGGTGGGAGAGGAGGAGATCGCGTTGTTTTGTTCGGTGAGTGGCATGGCATCGATCGTTTCCGGGCTGTAGCAGCAGCACGCAGCACAGGCTCCAAATAATTCCCCATGGGCCGCCGCTGGCCTCTGGCCGTGGCCTTTTCGTGCCAACTAAGATCCAGTTCATGTGCCGCCACGAAACAAGAGGATCCCGCCGGTGCCGGCGACTGTTTGGGTCGCGGATACGAAGAGATCTGGAGGCTTTTCTTTTTTCTCTCTCTTTATTACGAGGACAACAAAAAGATGGATTGGCCGCTCGATGCTCATGGGGTCATGGCGTGGATCATGTTGATCCCAGCAGTGCCCGCCGCCGTTGTAATCAGTGATGACCTTCTTCTTAATTTTGGAGCTGCGATTAGTGGTAGGTTTTGTACTGACGCGCGTGTACATTTTCTTCCCGCGTTTCGGTTTCTCCGCATGCTTTTTAGTTTGGTTGCTGTGAGAGTTTTGTATGTAGCCGCGTGATTTTGTGTTTAGTGAACTGACAAGCACGTTTTTGTAGAATACTGTATTACCTAATCAATAAGGTGACCGGGGAGTGTCTTCTTTTCGCCGCCCTTTTGTAGTGTACTGCCGCTGTCTTTCCTTGTAGGAGTATTCTTTTTTTCCCCTGCGTCGGTGAGAGGAATTTGCGCGTACATTGACGTCTCATCTACTACTAGCCAGCCACGATAAAAAGCCACGAGGAAAGGACTCCCATTAGCTCAGCGACCGTCCACGATAGTGAAATGGCAGTTGGGGCTTCTATTTATGCAACGGGGGATATTTTAAAGGAATCTACTTTATTTATTTGAATAGTAATCTAATACACCCTTTTCTTCACTTGACTTTATGTATTAAATTCGGGCTTGTTGTTTTACTTCTGTAATCTAGTTATTCGGCTAGCAGAATCCACAGTGAAATCTACCAATTTTGTATTTTTTTTAAAAAAATCTATCCTTTTCTTTTCACCCATATAAATTGATTTTAAGTCATTTTTTGATGGATGACTAAATGACATAATAACCTTTGGTCAAGTACTTCAATAATTTACATAATATTTTATATTTGCAATCGACGGTCTAGATAATTCTTTGTCATGGCTTAACTATCGCAACTTCTGTGAGGAGCGATAAAAAGGCAAAAATTCCCTAGATGATAGATTGAAGCATTTTTTATAGTTTAGTTAGTAAAATGTTCGAAGTTTTGTTGGATGGTCAACTGGTAATTGTTTTGCTAGTATATAAACGGACCTTTTTTTTAAAAAAAATACCACATTGAATTAGTTACTTCATACTAGTTTGCTGGAGATATACCTTGTGTAGTGTCGCCATCAGAAAAGCTTCATTTTGCATATAATAATGGCGGGTCACGTTTCGGTCGTATGGCTTTATTTGCTACTGACGGGAAATTTTACCTGAACAGGCTAGTTTGCTGATTCCAGAATCCAGACATAGTGATGGCATCCAAGAGGCCAATTATTTGACACCAAATTAAACGTTTCCATTTTATTTATTTATTTTTTGCCGAGGATTCAAAAGGAGCTGGAAAACCCTGAACCATCAACCATGCCTAGTCAAATCAATCAATTAGCAAAGGAATAACAATCCTTTTCAAAAAAAAAAAACCAGTGGCAAAGGAGAGTTGTTAATTCTGAGCCACATAAACTATATGTACTAGTATACACAGTAAAAAAACCACGGAGACCTGTCAGTACTGTACCATTCAGGCATTGAAAAACATAGAGGCTGTTCGGCTGATCTTGGCACGACTTATCTCGGTTTATTTTCCTCTCACACAATACTATTCAATCTATCAGCCGAATACTATTTAATCTACCAGCCGAACAGGTTCTTAAATGATCCTTTTTCTTCTACTCATTGGGTGTGTTTAGTTCACCAAAACCAAAATTTTGGGAGCCTCTTTCAAGGTCTATTAGAGGTAATAAATATAGACTAATTATAAAACTAATTACACGAATGGATATGAAATTCCGAGACGAATTCATTAAGTCTAATTAATTCATCATTAAAGATTGTTTACTGTAGCACGACATTGTCTAATCATGACATAATTAGGCTCGTTAGATTCGTCTCGAAAATTAAGATAGGGGTTGTAAAATGAGTTTTTTACTAATCTACATTTAATACTTCTAATTAGTGTCCGAAGTTTGATGTGACGGGTAGTTGGTGAAATTTTGGAGAAGTAAACAAACCCTTAGAGAATTGAGTACAAGGCCGTAATGGAGCAGCAGTATGGTTAGGGCTCTTTCGTAGGGGGCATTATTTTTCTCCGTCACTGTTCCAGTGCGTGCACGCTGGCCACATTCGTATCCTCTCCTGTCGGCGCAAACAGTCCCCGCCAAAAAGAGTAATTAACGTGGCTCCAGGACGACACGCACACGGTCATCGCGCGCACCAGGACATTGACATTTGACTCGCATGTCTTTACTGTTCTCTTGACGGTCGCCTGGACACCATCCCTGCCGCGGCACCGTACGGCCCTCCAGCTTTCACCGCGATACCACGTCCTCTTGAGCATGTTGCAACTAGTTAATGCACATTCCGGGATGAACGAATCGATTAGGATTTTAGTAATGCAATGTGATCGAATCAGGGTTTGGTTAGCCACGAATGCCGGCTCGTCCGGCGTGCAGAGCTGGTCCGCCGGGGAACAGAGGTGGACGGCACCGGCGCATGTTATGGCCGGAGCACGTTGCACAGATGAAAACGACGGTGTTTATGCGGCCATGTTCGATGCTTAGTATTCCGATCAAATAATTATTTGGAAATAAAACTCCAATCAAATGCAGTAGTGCTGTACCTGCCCTGCTCTGCCGTGGAAGCTTCTGCGGTCTTGCTGCCGAGGCTTCGTTCCTTCCTTCAGAGCACAGATTTTCACACGTGAAGTTTTACTGATAAATGTTCTGAAACCACCATCAGCTGGAAGTGGAACAGTTACCAGGCAGAGGCAGGCTGGGAGGTGGCTGGCAAAAAGATGGGGTTTTTTTTTAATTTCTTGTGAAATCACCTGGCACTTTTGGCCTTTTTCACTTGCCGCGGTTCACAAGAGACACCGGCGTACTACAACTCTGTAAAAGCGAGGAGGAGGGTAGGGGGATTGGACACTGGAGAAAGAGTGGGAAAGAAGCAAGCATGTGGTGTCTTTTTCCGCGGTCACCCTCTGTCTGCTCGCTCCGCCAGCGGTGGTTAGAGAGGGGGCAACAGCTGCGGGCTCAAGCAAAGCGGGCTCGTTAACCACGCCACACAGTGTTGATAAAGCACTGATACTGGTATTAGTCTAGTGCTTCAACTGGCTCCAAGCCCTGCCTTTCTCCTGGCTTTGAGAGATTTACCTACACGCCATTAAAAAAGATGCCGGTTACGCTCGTGCCATGAAAAGTTTGCCAAGCACCTGTGTGCCATGCACCGAAATTTTGTTTACGTACATGCCATTCCGTCGCCAAACTGTTAGAAGTTAACGGTTGCATCGACCTGACACATGGGGCCCACGTATGGAAATGACCATTATACCCTTATCCATTTACATGTCGATCTCTCTCTTCTCTCCTGCTCGATCCGATTCGATTCAAGAGAACAGACGAGAGAAAAAAAGCCGCCGCCAGGAACCCTAGCTGCCGCCCGCCGGGATCCTCCCCTCCGCCGGCACGCCGCCGGCAGCCACATCCGGCAGCGACTCCGCGGCTCGCACGCACGCGCAGCGGCTCGCGGCCAGGCACAGCGCAGGGCCCGGCGCGGGGCGCGGCCAGGCCGTGCGCAGGCCGTGCGCAGGGGTCGGCGCGAGGCGCGGCCAGGCTGTGCGCAGGCCGTGCGCAGGGGTGCGGCGCGGCCGTGCGCAGGGGCGCGGCGCGCGGCTCGCGGCCAGTCGCGGCAGGCAGAGCACGCGCGGCTCGCGGCCAGGGCGAGCAGCCCATCTCCTCCAAGCGAGCACAGGTCAGCAAGCCGGTCCAAGGTAAAATCCTTCTCTTTTTCTTTGTTTATAGCTTCCATTGCTCGCATATACGTGGAGAATGTATGCATATGTGCTGAGCAAACGCTGTTGTTCATCTGTAGGATGGACGCCGGCTTGGGTAGTGAGCCTCCTGACATTTCACCTTGGGAAATTGGTACTGGGCAATCAGCTGAACTAAGCGTAGGGGAATCTAGCCTTACTAGATCTGCAGATAGAGCACCATTGGTACACATGTACAGATGGCAATCCAGATGACATAGCTGCATATGAGGCTGAGAGGTACACTTTCTAGACATATATAAATAATGACAAACAATGACAACACTTCATATTTACTTATGCAAAATAACAATTTTTCATACTTCATTTCAGGGGTCCACCAAAGAAAAGGCAGAAGAAAGCATCTTCTAGTAACACAGTGACTAGCATTGTTGCGGCCACAACTGGATCAGGCATGGTATTTCCATACATTGAGGCGGTGGCCAATGCTACACATAAGCCTAAAAGAGTGAAGAAATGCGCCAAAAAGCGGGCACCACCAACAGGAAGTACTAGCAGGTTGATCTTTCACTTCTCCAACCTACAACGTCACTTATCTTTCATTTACAACCTATAACCTCACTGATTTTTTTTCACACAAGGTCTGGCAATGGATCTGGCAATGGATCAAATGACCCCTTTCTTATCCAAATTGAGCACCCTCCTACTGTTGATGAAGAAATTGCATCCTATGAAGCATCTACACACACAGTGCATACACCAAGGAAGAAGCAAGCTATCATGAAGAAGTGTACACCAAGGAGGGCTCCTGTTGAAGTGGATAACCCATCCAGTCCAGCTTCTAATACCAGAAGCAAGAAGAAACTTCAGCTTGAATAAATTATGTGGAGGAACTACTACTTTTGATGTAATTTGAGACATGTATGGTTTGGTGTGATGAAACTAGTGAACTAGTATGTTCTATGTGTGGACTAAGTGAACTAGCACTTTCTATGTGTGGAGGAACTTATTTGCTTAAATGTTGGTGATATGAACTATTTGCAATGCAATGGTCATTTCCTTATTTTTTCATGTGACATGTACTTGTCTCATTGTATGCAATGGTCATGCAGCTTTTTTTATTAAAAAAATATGACCGATTTTTCCTTATTTTTTGCAACCTTTTCCTATTTTTTACAAAATCTTACAAATTTTTTCACATTTTTCTCGATTTTTTAAACATTTTTATAATTTATATCCATTTTTCTGATTTTTAAACAATATTTTCCATTTTCCCTGTTTTTTCGCTTTTTTATATATTTTTTAATTTTTTTCCTGATTTTTTTAAAGCCATTTCAATTTTTTTCTCTTTTCTGATATTTTTTAAACCATTATTGGTCCGAAGGGCAAACAGGTCTTTACACAGTCTCTGTTAACTCTGTTAGCTCTCCATCCACCCAAAATGGCATGTACGTAAACAAAATTTCGGTGCATAGCACACAGGTACTTGGCAAACTTTTCATAACATGAGTGTAACCGGCATCTTTTTTAATGGCGTGAGCGTAAATCTCTCCCTGGCTTTACACTTCACCCCTCCCTCACTGTCCCGCCCTCCCTCACTCTCTCTCCAGCCAGATAATTGCGAGATCCGTACACGAAATCAACACCCGGCTTTAGCTGTTCATGACGCCAATGCTGGTGATCAGATTCTATTCCCCTTCCCCCTAGCTACCACCACGGCGGCCCAGTGCTGCGCTGTTGCTCACAGACTCATCACAGCGACCAACACCGACGCACCGACTACTTCTTCCTCCCTCCCAACATCGCGCCGACGCCGCCCACCACCACCCCCGTTTGGCGTCACAGAGAGCGGCGAAGCGGCTGTAGCAATGCTGGGAAGCAGGCCGAAGTAAGCATCGGTCTCTCTGGTTCCGCGCGGGAATTCTTTGTTTTGGCTGCAGATCCTGGTAGGTTGCCTGGTTCGGTTCTTGATCTGAGCAGAAATTTCGCTTCTTTGGACGCAGATCTGCGGCGGCCGAAGGCAAGAGCGGCAAGGTCACGCCGCCGACGCCCAAGGGAGGCAGGGCGAGCAAGCCGACTGCCTCCGCCAAGCCGGCAAATGGGACGACCCCGCCGCAAGCGCCGCGCGCAGCCGACAGGTCCCCCAGGTCAGGGGACAAGCCGCCATCGAGCGACCGCCGCACGCCCAAGGTGTTCGACCGGCTCAGCACTCCCCCGGCCGAGGTACGTGTTCCCTTGACAGTTGATACTTCGGTGTCGTGTGATCTTTGTTTTCTTTTGATGTATTGGATTGTGACTTGCGATTGATTTCCGTTGGAAATGGCTGCAGAAGCAAAGCAGCGCCGTGAAGCTGTCCCAGGAGCTGCAGGCGCAGCTCGCCGCGGTCCAGGAGGAGCTCGTGAAGGCCAAGGAGCAGCTGGTGGAGAAGGAGAAGGAGAAGGGCAGGGTCCTTGAAGAACTGGAGGATGCCAAGCGGCTGGCCGACGAGGCCAATGCCAACCTGATGGTCGCGCTTGCTGCGCGGAAGAAGGCGGAGGAGGCCTCCGAGACCGAGATGTTTCGGGCAGTCGAGCTGGAGCAGACGAGCATCGAGTCGATGCAGAAGAAGGAGGAGGAGCTGCAGAGGAAGCTGGACAGCATGCGGAGCCAGCAGGAGTCTGATGCTGCAGCACTGCGGTCGACCGTGGAACAGCTCGAGAAGGCGAGGTATGAGCTGGCTGATGCGATCGACGCCAAGAACTTGGCGCTCAACCAGGTGGATGATGCGATCCGGCTTAGTGAAGTGAATGCTCACAAGGTGGAGCTCCTCAATGCAGAGGTTACTCGCCTAAAAGAATTGCTTGAGACTGAGCTGGAGAGCAAGGAGAAAGAAGGTGCTGAGCAGATCATGAGGCTCGAGGCTGAGGTCTCGGCATTGAAGATTGAGCTCCAGAAAGCAAAGGATGCTGAAGGGAAGGTAGCTGAATTAGAAGATGTGATTGAAGGGCTTAGAGTTGATGTCGTCAATGCTACAAAGGCCAGGACGGAGGCAGAAGAGCTGCTTGATGAATGGAAACAAAAGGCTGAAATATTGGAAATTAAATTGGAGGCAACCAACCAGTCTTACATGTCGAAGGTCGATTCCTTGAATTCAGTGATGAAAGAATTGGATGAAGCAAGCACCTTGCTCACTGAGAAAGAATCTGAACTTTCAGACCTTCAGAACAAGCTGCAAGCCTTGGAAGACGAGGTAGCTAGGCAGAATGAAGATATTAACACGTCAAATGAGCGTATTGATGTTGCAGAGAAAGAGGCGATTGAATTGAGGGAAGAGATCAACGAGCTCCAGTCGAAGCTCCAAGCACTGGAAGAAGAGAAGATGGATGCTATCAACAATGAGAACAATGCAAGTTCACAAATGGAGTCAATTGTTGAAGAGAAGGAGAAGCTGGCTCAGGAACTACAAGCTAGCAAAGATGAATATGAGAAAGTTAAGAAGGCTATGGAAGATCTAGCCTCAGCATTGCATGAAATGTCTGGTGAAGCAAGAGAGGCACGGGAAAGGTACCTAAACAAACAAGAAGAGATTGAGCGTGCCAAGGCACAAATAGAGGAGCTCAACACTAATCTCAAGAACACCCAGGAGAACTACGAGGTTATGCTTGATGAAGCTAACTACGAGAGAGTCTGCTTGAAGAAGACGGTGGAGCGAATGGAAGCAGAAGCAAAGAACACATCTGAGGAGTGGCAATCCAAAGAGGTCAGCTTTATGAGCTCCATGAAGAAGTCTGAAGAAGAAATTAGTGCAATGAGAGTTGAGATGGATAAGGCAACAGAGACGGCGAGAGACTGGGAGAACAGAAATGCTGAATTGGAGGAGAAGCTGAAGGAGCTGGAAGCTCAGGTGGAGGAAGCTAACAGAGCCAAGGATGAAGCAAAAGCTGAAGCACTGGACTGGAAAGAGAAGCTATTGGACAAAGAGAATGAGCTGCAGAACATAAAACAGGAGAATGATGAGCTACAGGTCAAAGAATCCAGCGCCTCCGAGAAACTCAAGGAGCTTTCTTCCATGTTTGGCAATGCAAAGGATAGAGTGCTAAATGGCACGGGTCCGAAAGACGAGCATGAAAAGGGAAATACCAAGGAAGATGATCCTGTGGTGGTAGTTGCGAAGATGTGGGAGAACAGCAAGGTCACCGACTACGACCTGTCCACCGAAAAGGAGAAAGACGGCGAATCAGAACTTGATCTGGAGTCCAGCAGGGGAGATGCTGCCTCGGACTGCCACAGGTTGTCCACAGACACCAGGATGAACAACAACACGAAGCTGATCAAGCAGCAGCAACCGAAGAAGCCTTTGATGAAGAAATTTGGTGGTTTGCTGAAGAAGAGAAGCCAGCATTAGAACAAACTGTACCATACCAGAGAAACAAAATATCGATGTACCCTATGGATGACTATTTCTCTAGCTTCACCTTCGCTTTGGTCCTGCAGAGTTGGGAGTAAAGATAGTAGTGTAAGAAGTTTTCAGAAGAGAACAGAAGGGTGATGTATTTTCTTCCCTTTTTTTCTGTCTAATTCCTTATATCGTGTACTATATGTTTGAAGAGCATTCATACTGTAGTTCATGTATTTGTTGCCCTGCTGGGGTAATGTTAATGTAAAGGGATGTGAGGTTTCGATTCATTTGCTCTCCAACATACTTCACAGTATTGGTGAGTGTAAAAAGTATCTGAAGCAGAACCAAGACGGAGCTGTACTTCCTCTGTTCTTGATGTCTCCAGTGCGAAGGTCTGTGAAGAGTGGGTGCAAATGTACTTGAGTTCGTATTTATTATGTTGGCGTCGTATGCATCTGACCTCTCCTGAACGGGAAGGTCAGTACAAACCGGCAATCCGGAATATGCATAAATGGGCAATGGTAGTCAAGGGCCTCACCTGTGTACCGTGCGTGCAATGAAATTCACACGCCGTTTTTACTCTTGTCCCGCGCCGCATTTGGTGGCTTCTGAATTCCAGGTTGGTCTGTGCCTTGAGGAACTCTGAATTTCGCCATTGGCACATGCAGCAGGGGACGAGCAACACGGCCGAGAGGGTGGGAGAACATGTGCTGCTGGTGGTGGGGGTTTATTTCCGGTGGCAACATGTGGGTCTCTGACAGCTCCGCACCGGAGAAAGAAGCTGTAGGGGGATGAACGCTAATGCGTGGCAAGTGGCATGTCTCGGATCAGTGTTCTTGGAGCTTGGAGGGGCCAGCGTCTTAAGAAAAACAATCTGACCCTCGGCCCCATTACCCACGACGTGTGTTGCGACGTGATCCGTGTGGCCGATCACGGATCGGCCACAGAAACTGGTTGTGGTTTGGGTCTGATTGGCCAGAGAATCCCGGCGCCATCGCGTTCTTCCATCCAGCCTGAATGCGCAGAGAGATAGCAGGGATCAGGAACATTACTCCTCCGACGCAAATGTGACAGCGAATTGGCACAGGACAGGGACGGGTACCTGCTGCGATGATTGGACGAGGACGCCGCGAAGCCAAGAATGGTCGCCGCAGCTCGCGTACGCACGTGTGAGGGTAAAGAATTCGCCAGGCGAGATACTCGCTCGTTGCGCAATCAGTAGACGCGAGGACACCGGGACCGGACCCTCCCCACATGCTGTGAGCCTGGGACAGGATCACAGGAAGGAATCACCGTCCCCGCAAGGAAGCGGCAGGTGGCCGCCTGGACTTGGAGGGCGGAGACAGCTCGCGCACCGACGTGCGGTGTGGCGCCCGGGCAGGCGGGTGCGGCGTGCTGGGGAGGTGCGCGCGCACCGGACGGACGGACGGCACCTCCACATTCCGACGGAATCCCAGCACGGCGCTGCGGGAGAAAGCGGCCACCGGGCACCGGCACGGTGGTTTTGCGCACCAGAAACTTGGCGGCGGCGCGTGGGGATCGTGCCTCCCTCCCGCCGCGATCCCTTCCTGTTGTTCCCAGGCCGCGGTCGTGCGCCGCCGCGGCGGGACGGACGGCGGGGAGGCGGTTTGTTGGGTTGGGTTTCTGTTGCGGAAACGGGCTGCGCCGCTCGGTTGCGGACGTGGTACATGGGCCACTTTGGCCTAAGCAGGCCTACGTAGGCTACTTATTCTTTACGGGGGCCTACGTGGAGCAAAAAGAAGGATTTCTTTTTATTTATTTATTTTGTTTTTATGATTTTACAATTGTGCCCAACGAAATTTTCATATGGCGGTTCTCAGGAAAAACCGTTATATGAATCGGCGGTTAAATAAACCACTATTTTATATGGCGGTAACTTCTTAGCACAATTTCAAAAAATTATAACTATTTCATATGAACTCAGACAAAGATAAGTTTTATGAAAATTGTAGAACTCGACACAATCTACAATTTTGTAGTTCAAACTTTTTTATTTGAAATCATCTTCGTGCATACAGCGGCCGAATGAACCAGCGGTTGAGGATTATTTTTGCAATTTTTTTCTTAGCATAATTATTTTTGTAAAATCGTAAAAAATCAAAAAAAAATCAAGAAGAAGCCCGACGATCAAAGCACAGCCGCCGATACGTCAATGTGCAAATCGTGGACCAGACACACTTGATACCACTACATGTCACTTTGCTCGCTCGTACGACGCAGCCACGCCACCAAGCCCGATGAACAGTCATTAGCCACAAACGTAGAATCCACTAGTCCTCCTCCTGCTAGGATTGGAACATATGGACACCTCGTCAGCAGCTTTGCAGCGCCAACAACCCTTTTGCCGAACATGTGGTCGTCCACCGAATTATAACATCGTCCACGCCATTGCACGGCTCAAGAGGTCCCAACAAAGAGAGAGAGACACGCATTACCAACCGAAGCACTATCGTCAAACATAGAAATAAGGCCTCGATCTCCAGGAATATCTATGAATGATCACATATGAATTAAATTAAAGCAAAGTGAAAGATCGAGAATGACAGGCCATTTGCATCCCCTACCGGATCCAAACAAACTCCACATCTCCACAGATCACGCGCAACGCACCGGAGACACTGGATCGAAGAAAAGATTTTACAGGTATACGACAAACACAGCAGATGTTCATGAATCACTAAATCAGGCAATCTTGAACCAGGCAGATGTTCATGAATCACTAAATCAGGCAATCTGAATCAGCTGTATTGATTGAATCTGGTCGATGTGTGCAAGATACAATCACTGAAACCTTTCCATCTAAACTATGCCAATCGCAACAAGCGAAAACCAGTCTGTTCCTGTGTCCGTTTCGTCAGCGTCGAGATATCCTTTTGCAATGTCAGCACGAAAGTTTTTCCCAGAAGTGGAGACAGGCTGGGACCCTCGCCATGTTTGCGGCCGGCGACAGGTTCCATTTGGATCGAAGTCGATCATGGTGCCACCACCAAACGATGATTTCGAGTATATACAGGAGATGGCTGAGGGTTTGGGGTGCCGTGCAAGTGATCAGTTGGTGGTGCTAGCTGCCGTGGCTGCTGGTGCACTGCCTTGCGTCTCGTTCTTGCCCAGCAATGTTGGCGTCACCGAAACAAGCCCGATCAGGAACAACACCGCTATCGACTTGGGATCGTATAGGTCGTTCAACGATCTCAGGTCGCTTAAAGCAATTCCAGCCTGGAATTCATCAGAAAATAAATTTAGGACAACTGATTAGCGGGCATGAGTGCATTTGATATTTTGATGGCACTAGTACAGGAATTGTTGTGACATGTAATGCGAAAATACTGTACCTTGACAGTCACATAGGCAGCTGGGATAAGGCCAATGGCAGTCGCTAAGAAGAAGATATGGTAGGGCACATCCACTATAGGTGAAGCAAAATTGATGAAAGTATTGGGCAGTGTTGGAGTGAGTCTCAGGAAAAGCATGTAATTCAGCAGCCTCTCTCTTCTTTTTGCAACCTGAAAAGAAGTAAATAACATCAGTCCCTTCAGTTGTGTGCGTTTACATTGTAACTTCTGCTGCAATGACTTAATATAAAGCATAAACAATGGAGTGACAACAGATTCCTATAAGAATATCAAATCGAAGAAGTATGAATGCCATTGGCAGCAAATCGAGCATAAGACAGCATGCGATTTTTAAGCATTATCATAACAAAATGTCAACTCGCAATGCATGTCCTGCTGTTACCTGCTTTTGGAAAAACATGAGCTTGTCCGGCCACAACGAGAAGACCAGTGGTTTGCCGACCAGCTTGGACAGGAAGTAGCAGGAAGAAGCACCGACAGTGGCAGCAAAAATCACCAGGGCCAGACCACCGAGCTGCCCAAAGAGGGCCCCAGCAAGCAGGGACATGAAAATAGTCCCTGGGATCATGAACGTCTGCATGAAGATGTACACAGCGCAGTAGCCCACCAGAACCTGGATGGTGTAGTCACTGGTGTAGCCCTCCAGATGGTCACTGCATGGAAGGTCTTCAAAGGTAAGAAACATTGGAATCGGAACATCCAGACATCCCACAACAGTATATCGGCAACACTCTGAAGTAAAACTGAGTAACAAATACTGGTTGCAGATGATAACTTCATGAAACATAGTTGTACTACTGATGAACTGACAAAAAAAATGCAAACAACGTCGTACTGCACATTCGATGCTGAACTTACAAATATCTGCAACCCAGTAGGAGTATTTGTTAACTTACAAGTGGCGACACTGAACGAGTACTCACATGTGTACACAAAATTACAACGTGTGTTGTTCCCTAACAATATATAAAAATTGAACAAAAATTAAGCACATCTCACGAAACATGCTCTGAGAGCTCCCAGGTCCAAAACGTACGACAGTTACAGCTGGTCAGAAAACTTACATCGAAAAGAAAGGATTATGTACTCCACCGACTCCGAAAACTACGGAGTTAATTACTTTCTTCAATGAATATAGAGGACCACAGGCAGAAAAGTGCATGAACCTAACATCCTTTGGATTTGGATAACCATGTCAAAAGTTCATGTTCTACTTACACTGTATCGCTAAACATTTAATTGACTATATCAACATGACAAAGGGTCAGGAGCATATTGCAACAACAGAACTATTGGCTAATTTTCAGTCAATATTTGCAGACTGCTGCTTCATCGCCCAACTGCAAACATGGATTATTTTTGCAGCAACACAAAGGAAATTCGTTCGACAGAACTATTGAATTCCTGTTCAAACTGCCAATCAAAGAGACCCATCTCATTCTCACGCCGTCCACAAAAATCGACCGCAGAACTGAATAATTTTGACCCAAATCTTAGAATGCAATCCGACAAACTAGTAGCTTATACAAAATACTATCATGAAAAAGCAAAGACAAGTAGGATCTTTACTAAACAAAACAGTTAACTTATACAATCGAAGATTCAATTAGGACCACAAAAACGGGATTTATCCCCTTGTTAACCTCTAAACAACAAAAGAGAAATTTTCGAAAAGAGAGAAAAGTTTGATTTGTCGCACGGAATTAGAACAAGTATGAACGGAGGGGACTGGATTACGTGAGGACTCGGAGCTCCTGGAGGTTGTGGGGCAGCTTGAGGAAGCTGTAGTCGGAGTGGGGCATGGAGACGTAGACGCCCGCTAGCGCCGCGGCGAAGACGGCGGCCACGGCGGCGAGCAGCGCCGCCTCCCACGCCGGGAACTTGTCCTCCTTCGCCATCTCGTCCTCTTCCTCCTCCCCTCTTCCACCTGCAAACTCTTCCGCTGGTTGGCCGTTTGGGCGAGGTCGTGAGCGAGAGCGTGCGCCGTGCGGGGAACGAGAGGAGAGGAGAAGAGGAAAAATAAGGAACGAGGGCTCCTCTAAATGAGCTGGAGCTTTAGGTCACTGACAGGTAGGAGAGCGGAGGGGAGGAGGGAGGGTCAGTCACTTCTATTGGACTTCGGTTACGCTTCTCCTCTTTCCTGTCTGGTCGCTTTTAGGAAACGGAGAGATGTTGGAATATTCCCTCCACCTGTTTTTATGATTTTTTACACGGAGTTTCTCTGTTCTTTGGCAGAATTTGGCATGCCAACGGTTGGAGTTTCTAAAGTGGATTTGCTGTTTGCATGATGGCATCTCAGCTTTTTCTCTCTTCCCTTAAAGGGATGAAATTTAATCGAGGTATTTTTTCTCCCCTTAAAAGTATTTTGAAGTTCTTTGTCCTGAATCCTGATGTAGCCTAGCCTGTGTTTCTCTCCTTTTATTTTCCTTTTAAGGCTTTGTTTGAGACAGTTTTTAGTTTTTTTTGGGAGATGACATGTTTCAGGCGTCTGAAGTTGAATACTTATTTTGGCCAAAAGATTAACAAACAAACCAATGTTCTAAACAAGATGGAAGTGTTCCGCACCATTAAAAAAAGCTTCCAGCTTCATGGTTTAAATGTTCTGTTATACAGATTATTTGTTCTTGTATAAGACTATCCACAGCAGCTGCTGCATTTGGTGCTGCATCTGCAAATTTAGTGGGAAAACTGCACTGTAGCAGCTCTAGCAGCTGCTGCATCTCCTACTGCAAAATGCAGGGAGTCCTCCTGCGTCGCGCATTCCTGGGGGATTTCCCCTTCGCCGCAAACCAACCGCTGCCACGGACGGGCCCACTCGCGCCCCGCTCTCTCTCTCTCTCTCCCCCCTCCCCTCGACTCCTCCGCGCTCCCTCTCCCCCTGGCGCCCTCTGCTCTCCCTCTCCTCCGCCCTCCCTCTCCCTACCCCTGCTGGTGGAGCTGCGGCGGCAGAGCTAGAGCACGGCCCGCTGGCGAGCTGGAGCAGCTGCGGCGGCGGACGGCTCCTCCGCGCGCCTCCATGCCTTGCTTGGCCGAAGCAGCGGCGCAGGCTCGATTCGGTCGGCAGCGACGCAGATCCGGTCGGCCGCCGGCGGATCCGGCGAGTGCGCGCCGCCGCACGGGAGGAGGTGCACCTCGGTCTCTCCGGCGCGACTCCTTCCCTCCATCCCCTTCCCCTGCTCCGGCGGCGCCCGCGGATCTCGCCGGCCTCCTCCTGTGCGCCGCGGAACTCGAGGAGCTGGGGCCGCCTCGACTCCGGCAGGGCGCTGGAGACCCCGCCGCGCTACAGCTCGACCTCCTCCCTCGATTCGCGGCCACGGCGACCTCCTCCCTCGATTCGCGACCGCGGCGCCCTCCTCCCGTCGGTCGCCTTCTCCACCTCCGGTGAGTCAACGGCGGCGATGATGAAGGGCGCCCCGGTTGGCGCCCGCCCCGCTCCCGAGCGGCGGCCCTCCTCGGATCGACGCCTCCCCCGGGGCCACCCCTCTCCCTGCCCCCGCGCGTGCCCGTGTCGCCCTCGGGCGGGCGCCGGTGCTACGGCGGCAGGTCGGTTGGGGTTGGGGACCGTGGCGGCGGGATCTGTAGCGGGTCCTGGTCGGGCAGCGCGGGACCTGAGCCGCCATTGATGCCTCCTCCTCGTCGTTCTTCTCCCTCTCTCCCGGCCGTCCTTCTCTCTCTCTCCCGGCCGTCCTTCTCTACACGACGGCTCCTTCTCCCCTCTGCTCGTTGCTCCGCCTGGCTCCAACCTTCCGCTCGGCGGCGCGAGCCAACTGCCGCGGCCGATGCGCGAAGGGATGCGCATCGGCCGCTGGAAGCGGCTCTTTTTTGCGCCTGGGATTTCTCCTCTCTCCTGCTGCATATGGGTGGGTTTTGCAGATGCGTGACGGGAATCTCCTAGAGATAGTCTAATGTGTTACTCCCTCCATCTCAAAAACTCATCGTTTTGGTTTTTCTACATACATTTCTTTTATTATGCATCTAGATATATATTTATGTCCAGATGCACAACAAAATGAATGTATCTAGAAAAGCTAAAACGATAAGTAATTTGGGGTCACTTGAATGGTTTAAATGTTCTTGCATACACATAAGAGAAAATTCCTTATATTGCTAAAAAAAAGTAAATTCTTTGTTTGCTATTGAAAATTATAACTTATCCCTTGTATGCCATCTGATGCATATATAAGATTTTTTTTTTACAAATAACAGTTCCCTATAGAGGCATGCTCTAAAGCTCGAAGTGTTTTATCTTGGCAGATTATAGTGGCTTGGTAGAAGGGCACCCAAAGTGAGATTTAGCACGCGTGTTGTCAAATAAAGTTTTTTTTAATATTAGTGCTAGGACGGTATGAACCCCTTATGTGGCTCTGCATATGCTTACAGCTTGTTTGGAAATGAGTGGATTGAAGGGGAATAAATGGTATTGAGTGGAGGAATTTGCACTATAAGTCAAAATCACCTTCAACCTTTCATCCAAGTGGATCTTTCTTGTTCCCACGTTGGGTGAGTCACGACGAAAATGCTGGTATGTTGTAAGTCCCGCGCATACACAGATACGCAGGTAGGTAGTTCTTCTATGCTCCGGGGCCAACCATAATTTGTACAGTAGGCAACAAATGTGCTCGAAACAGGAGGATTTGCGGTTGTTGCACGATATGAAGTCCCGCCCGTTCTTTCGGGTACAAAGAAATAATGAAGTTGTAAATAAATGATGCTGAAATAATATTTCTTACGAGGCTCGTGTTTGGAAGGGAAAAGAAAAATTTTCACTCCTGAGAATCTTCCATGCATGAAGTACTAAATGATATTTATTTGCAAAACCTTTTTACGGATGAGTGTAACTTTGTGCGACGAATCTAATAAGCATATTTAATTAGTGATTTGCTACAGTAATGCTACAGTACCATGCTCTAATCATGCGGTCAAAGACCTCATTAGGTTCGTCTCGTGATTTTGCCCGGGTTGTGAAGATAGTTTTGAAACTGATTTTATTTAATATCCTTAATTAGTGGTCAAATTTGCATTTAATAGGGGTGAAAATTTCCTCTACCAAACACGGGCAAGAAAAAAATGTGATAGATGTGATAAGTAAATAATATTTTCACTGTTCTTTTGTGTAACTAAAAGAACAGAGTCTAAATAAACGAGGCAACGTTCAGTACATATGAGTATATGACAGCCGGAAAACTCTATGTCCATCTGTCAAAGCCTCCAGCCCCTTCACCAATCACCCGTTGGCCGTTGCAAGGAGAAAGGAGCAAATTTTACCGAACCAATCACCCCGAGATCCCCTTTGCTCCCATCAGTACGGGTACGGGTACGGGTACGGCAGCAAGCAAAAAGAGCAACCTCTGCAACGTGCGTGGGGGTACGTGGACCGGCTGTATTGGACCGACATGTTGGCACGAGGTCCACCATCCTGTGCGAATTCTGTAGCATGTTTTTTGAGCTTTTTTTCCCAATGGGACGAGCAGTTCCGTCCCACAAATTTTATGAACTCTTAGACCTCTTGGACCAGTAAGACAGAGCTTAACGTCTAATATTTTAGTATAACAATATTATTATATAATAGTATTGATAAAAAATAATTTGTAGCATATATTTAATTCTTTTTAGAAAAGTAACAATATATCAAAGAAGATAAAAAATAGCAAAATAATTATGATGGTTACCTCAAATAAAAGTATAGTGCTTTATTTAGTGTTTTTTTAAAAAAGTATCGTCAAACATTTCTTAATGCAAAATCTTAAAGAACACTTTGAAAATTGTATCTAAAATATACATCTATACTTGATACCCTCGTAGGCCCCAGCCTCATGGGCTCATAAGCGTTGCACCAGTTGCCCTCCCCCTAGGGACGGGCCTGGGGACAAGGGGTGCTTTCGGTTGGATTTCAGAATGGAGGCTGCTACGTGGAGAACTCTCTCGCTTTAGCACTAACGCGAGAGCCCTTCTCTCCACAGAAGATCCCGCGTGGGTCCCACCTAACCTTATCATCTTTTACCCCACAGCTTCACGCGACTTATCCCCACGCGCTTCATCTTCTTCCTCGATCGGTCGCCGCCCCCGCCCCCGCGAGGTCCGCCCAACTCCCACCGCTCCCTCCTCCCCTCCCCTGCTGCTTCTCCATCCGAATCTGCACGGACCTCAATGTCGTCTCCGGTATGTCATCTTCCTCAACTCCGGCGCGCGCCTCCACCACCACCGCTGGCCTCCACCACTGCCCATGGCCGGCGGCGACCTCGCCGCCGCGCCGCCGCCCACCAACCGCCCCTCCCCCTCAACCCCGCCCTTCCTAACCACTGTGGTAGCTTGCCCCCGCCGCTGACACCGGCCCACCGGCCATCCTCCACCACCCAGCCGGCCGCGCCATCGCCGCCCGGCCTCGCCGCCCACACCCCGCCACCTCCGCCGGGCTTGCCGCCACCGCCGACCTTCCCTCTAGGTCCGCCGGGCATAAGGCCCTCCCCTACAACCCCGAACCCGGTAACCCAGAATCCATAAACCCGCCGCCCTCCACCGCTCCCCACGGCCGGCGGCGACCCGCTGCCGTCCGCTCCCCCCCACCTACCGCCCGTAGCTACCTTCCCAACTTATTACTTTCTCTATCAACATCGTTACTTCTCCCTGTACATTGTTACTTCTCCGTGTGCATGAAAGATGTAACTCGAGGGGTTCTCGAGTTACGACTAACTCGAGAGGGCTCTCCCTCTAGCTTTTGCGTTTCAGAATTCCCAACCACCGATATCACTTGTGTCTGGCTCGTTTATGTTCTGCATGACAGGCACAGCGGTGGACCTGAGATTTTGAGGTATCAGGGCAAAATTTAAAACGAGGCTCTTGGTATACTAATAATAATGATCAAGATTTTTTGAACTGCTGGTAGTACTAAATAATTTATCAAGAACTCATTTGTATGTTTCTTTAAAATTATCTGCTTTTTTTTCTCTCTTCTTTCTTTTCTCACTGCCAAATGAAATATTTTCTAGATGACAGTGCTGCAGCTGAAAACTAAATATGCACACCACAATTAATCAATAAATCAAGACTGCCATCCACTACTAATCTAGACTATAAATCGTTGATGAACATATTAGAATTTGCTTGCAGAAGACCTGCAGTCCGCTGCTATGGAGCCTCGAGGTCGGCATGAGTCTTCATTCTTGACGAGAAAAGGGCAAAAGGCCGGCGTCGGCGTCGCCCAGCCTGGTCGCCGAAAAGACCAGCGTGATGGCGTTGTGGAAGCTTGGACGGCTCACGGCTGAAGGTGGAGGGCGGATAGATTTCGAGGTTGTAATTTGGAAAGAGAAAAGGCAGGTCTAGCTAGCGGGTAGCGAGAGTCTCGGGTTGCGATTTCACCGGCGCCTGCTTGTTTCTCTAGTTCCGTTCTCCTTCAACTCGCATTCGTGGTTTCGTACATGTACATATTAACATATTAACGTAGACTGTTGGACAGGTGGCTCACAGGGCTGCTGCGGTAGGATCGTCGTCACACTCGCACCGAGCGACTGGCATGTTAATCTATATAGATATACTAATGTTGCTGGATTCCGCGCGATCTAAGGGACAGAAGTTACTGTACCACTTGGGTTAAAAAAAGGACTATAGAAGAGTCCAGCCTCCGTCAGGAGTCAGGCGGAACTTACTGCCAAGGTTTTTTACCCTACCGGTCCAACCGAATTAACCGATTTTACCGGTCCGTAACCGGTCTTACCAGTCCGGCTAACCAGTTCTCTCGAATCGGTAACCGCTACCGGTCCGGACCGGTAAGACCGGTTACCGCGGTAAACACACTGGTTACCACCGGTAAAAAAACCTTGCTTACTACGACGCTTATGTTTGAAAATATGGAGAGGGAGAACCTGAAGAGTCCAGACTCCGGAGACCAACTAGACTGCCTTCAACATTTATGACTTGCTCGGGGCTTTTGCTACTTTTTTTACGGCGTCCATTTCGAATTCTGTTTGTCTCGATTATCAAGCGCCAGCCAGCGGTATTTTTCTCTGAGAACAAATCAGCATCAGGCACCAGCCACCATCAAGCCAACGGTATTTTTCTGTTAGAACAAATCAGTATCAGTCACTAGCCACCAGTCAACCGAACAGCAACTGAAGCATAAATGTCTCCACACATGTTATGGTTTAAGTACCTCTTTTGCAGCAAAAAGATATCGACGCAACTCCACCACATGTTATGTTTTCAGTACATCTTTTTGATCTGCATTAATGTAATATTATGTATCAACCACTTTTATGTATCAATTACCCACAACAAATTTATATCGATGATGCGCAGCGTTGCGTGCCTACCTGTCTAGTTATATATGATTTTCGAGCGAAGTTTGCAACTTGCAATGCAGGTTCTCGTGACAAGCGACGGTGCTGGTGAGGTTGCACCACGGCGGAAGTCTCATAGCCTTGCTGCTGCTACTACAACCAGATGAGCTTGTGTGCTTCTCAGCATACGATCTAGTGCTATCGAAAGCACCGGCGTAGCTTGGCATTCAAGATATTTGAAATGTCATATTCTTTCTTTTACCATGAAATATATATATTTAAATATCAAATTGACACCTAGTCACTCTCTCATCTATAAAACAAACCTCTATGAGTGCAGAGAGGAACCTTTTTGTGTTTGATAAATCTCTCCCTCCATCTCTTTGTAAGGTGATAACGGTAACATGGCTACCCAACGTTTATAATCCTCACGTGATACATTGTTTAGCTGTAAACCTAATCTAAGTTGAAAGGATATTAATAGATGGATGTAGTTTCATAAAAAAGAAAGTATAAATGTCTAATGTCTTAGGAGAAACTTAGTTAAGCAATTTAAGTTTAAACTAGATTTACATAAAGTAAAATAAAGAGCTTAGATTTTTTTTATGAGATGTGAATGGTTAAGAAAACAACATAAATATTTTTTATGTTGGATACATTAGTTATTGTTGCTAATTTTGGTTAAACTATTTTTTCTTTGAACATATGCAATATGTACCCTATTCGACATAGTGTAACTGAGTACACGAGGATAAAAAATCAATACATTTTCTTCTAATTTTTTTGTTTAATAGGAATTGAGCTAAACTTTAGAATACTCCAGATTTTTGCTTAAGAATTATACTAAGATGAGAGAATATTAATGACAAAGTAGTAAGCTCAATTTTGATGCAAACCTGCAATCTGCTATATAGGATATGTGCACGAATTTGTTAGTTTTATTATTTATTTAATTTCTATGGCCATGCTAAAATTGCACCTCCTGTTCTTTTGCAATGGATACTATGATGACAAGTCAGGGTGTAGTAGATCTTGTACGCCGCTACACAAGAAGCGTGAGTTCTTTGTCTTCATCTTGTTTGTTAGACATGACTGATACCTTAGAAAAAAATCTACTGATTACTACGGAAAATTTTTCTAGTGCATACAGAATGTCTCTCTTAAAATAGCAACATTTACGATTGAACATGCTTATAACATTTGTAATTGGATTACTTCCTGAGAAATGAACACTTTACGGTCTACATTTGAGAGAATAGAATGTTTAATAATAGTTTTTGATTATATTGTTTGGTTCTCTTGAAGCAATTTTTGCCAGAATTGTTTTGCCCCATTGTCTTCAACATGTGTTTTCTGTCATCCACGCTGGGGATGAATGATGGTGACATCTGTGAGTGGCTTTGTCAATGTTCCCTGTACTCGTTAGACAACTCGACTATCATATTGGTTCGATTCAGTCGCTTCAGAGATGTGCCAGAGGAGGATGAGTAACCTGAGGGTGGCAAAATGGTGCTCCTCTTGGTGATGATGATGAATTAGATAAGAGAAATATGATGGTAGCAGCACAAAGTCTTGAATTTGGGGTCCAGAGAAGAAAACTCCCTAAGTTTTACAAGTTTGCTATAATGTGCCGTCTGATTTCCTGTTTTCATTTTTAAGATAGACAACACTTTTGCAATACTACTGCATAGTGTAATCATTGCAGTTGTTCCCTCGTATAATAGTCTAAATGATGATGCCTGGGTACATTCTAGTGGAGATTTTGCTTGAGAGCCACTAGAATCCACACACTTTGTTGTCCTCATCTCTGAATCTTGGATATGCTTAATTCAGTTACTAGTACAATTTATAAGTTTTTTTTGTTCCACTTAATACTTGTTTGTGTTATTTGAACTTATAAGATTTCAATAAAAGCAGGGTGAACTCTTTTTTTTTAAAAATATTTGTTTGTGCTAGTCATGATGTGTTCTATGGTCATACGAATCCTGCACATCTGAAATGCATTATGGGGGTGATTTGTAGATTGCATAGGAATAAGCCTGTCTAACCTAAGCCCATGACAAGCCCAAGCCAGGCTTGTCTTACCAAAAAAACCCAGACCTGCGGGGGTGTGACGACCCCCGGGCTGTGTTTTAAGAAGAAGACCTTCTCATACAGGTTCAGAAAAACCCCCCGAACCTCTATCCCACCCATACACAGCGGTACCGCACCATCCGTGAGATCAGACTGGCCTTAGACCTGTGCTTTGGCGTGAGACAAAAGAAGAATTTTTTTCAACACGCAGGAAAGGCGCCAACCCGCAGCCTGGCCGGCGGCATACCATGCCCACGCTATGACCAACTGGTCTACGCGGTAGGTTGCATAAGAAGGTATGTTGCATAATTGGAGTCTATCTCATGGTGTTTGGTAGGCTACATATGTTGAGTGAGCTCACCAACTGCATAGCTCAGGTGAGTTTACCTCACAGCCCGCTTCGTCTTTTTAAATTCCTGAACATATGTATACACCTTCATCAACCTTAGATGCAATCTTTGTATATCTCTCTTGTTAATAACATGGCTTCTAGGAGTACAACCTTGTTTTTGTTTTGTTTAGATCATGATCACCATCGCCTTGTGCTCACCACGATGATAATATTTTGGCATGATCCTGCTTGTGGAAAAATGATGAATGTTGTCGTTTTGTTTTACCTACATGATGTTGTATATGACTTGACTAATTTCTCTCTATTAAAATGATCTTAAATTGATTAAATATCGGTTTTTTATTTGTGGAGGTTAAATGACTAAATTCTAGACCCACATACTTTATGTTGCTCTTTAATTTAAGTTTACCAATGACCTGATAACTTGTTTTGTTTTATTTAAAACTTAATTCATATGCTAACTACATTTGTGAATCTCTTGCAAAGTTCTACCTACCAAAGCCCATATACTTATGACTTTTCATGATGAAACCTTTAGATTGCAAACTTATATTTTGATGAGTTGGATTAAGATTGATTTTCTGTGGTATGAGACTTAGAGGTTGGTCATTCCGTTTTGTGTAACTTCTTTTTGTCGTCTTGTGATGGACGGTCTGTGAGCCCATGACGGACGGTCCGTGTGGCCTGGTTCGAGTCGAGGAGTTTCTGGTAGTTTTTGTTTGGGTTTTCAGACGGCCCATCGAGACCCCATGGACGGTCTGTGTGACCCTCGCGGACGGTCCATATAGCTTAGTTCGTCTCTGGTAGGTTCGGTGTTGATTTCAGACGGTACGAACTCTAGTGTCGGACGATCCGCAAGGCTGACGGATGGTCCGTGGTACCCAGACGGACAGTTTGTCCCTAGCTAGGCAGATGTGGTTAAGTGCTTCGCTTCTTGGTTCGAGCTTCCGCTTCTTCGATTGTTGTCCAAGAATCGTTCCTAGGATTGGTAGGTCCGTTGTCACTACACGATCTTGACAATTGGTTCGTGCTTTTGTTCCCATCTTGTGTGTAAGGATTTGGAGTTGATTTTGGAGCATAGTCGAGTTCATCTCTTTGAGAAGAAATTTTATCAGCTCTCATTCACCCTCCCCTCTGGTCTCCAATCCGGTCCTTCAGGGGGGCTCCCAGTGAGCACCACTCATGATCGGCTCCCAACGAGCACAACTCAAGATCAAGTAGAACACACACATGATATAGGACTGTTATCCTCCAGGAGTCCCGAACCTGGATAAATCCTTGACCCTCTATACTCTACGCCTTAAACTAGCATCAACCGAAATCTAACCCACAAAATCACTCCCGCTCAGCACACGGACTTCCCCCAGGCCGAATCTCTAAACGGGGGTTCCCTCGAACCCCTGCTCTAGGTGAAAACCACTAACACCCGCGACAGCGGAGTAGGGGTCCTCAGCGGCTGGCCCCTCCTCCCCAGCTCTCCTGCTCATCGGCGGGCCTCGAGCTCTCTGACGGTCCTCTCTCTCCGTCGGCCGGCGACCTCTCTCTCTGTTGTGGTGCGTGGCCAGTGGTGGAGCTCCCACGTGCAGCTCACGGTGGCCCTTGCACGACCCGTGTTGGAGTTCTCGCATGTGTTCGGGGCAGAGCTTGTCAGCCGCGGTCCTCACCTCTACTCGCCCACGGCGACTGGGCCGCGCTACTCCCTTCGTCCCCACCCCAGCTCTTGGCGATCGCGGGGTACGGCGGAGGAACAGAGGCGGAGATCTGTTTGTGTCACGTTGACCTGGGGTGTCTGCCCCTCCACGCGACCTCTCCTCTGCACCGGCGGTCCGACCTTCTCTGTGGTGGATCTCCTTCTCTCTATCTTCCTACTCACTACGCAGAACAGCAGTGGATGCGCAGCCCTACATCACATCAGTGTAGTGCACATCCTTGGCGGACGCTGGATGTGGTGTCCCAACGAAAGAGCACTACAGTCTCGTAGCCTTTACCGTCCCTCGGTGCAAGGAAAACGGTAAAATGCTACAGTATGTACCGTAGTGTTTCTTTTGCCGCACCTAGTGTAGATAGCCTCATACTCAAGCTCGACCGTAGCAGGTCGCGAAGTGTGCTACTTCAACCCACATTACAAGCTCGACCGTAGCAGGTCGCGGTCCCGTTGGGCTAAAAGGTGTCACGCGCTCGCCTTGGACACATGTCGTCGTTTAGACTTTCATTCGGAGACACATATGGGTTAAATTAGATGTTTGTGCTTATTTTCACGATCATTATCTTATTGAATGCTCAGTGTATTGCAATATCAATATCTTATTAATATATTTTGCTGCTCGTGGCAACACCCCAACGTATAGGCACGATTCTAGTGAAATATGATATTTGATTATCACATTTTACAATACTAGTAAAATGCATGTGCGACACGCACATGTTTTTTATAAAGTACTTAGGATAAATTACTATCCTCCAATTATACAGAATAATAGTTTGGTGCATACTGGTTTAAAAGAAGAAAGATTTCAACAAATAGAAAAGATTGAATATCTAAATAAAAAAGCCCTGGCGACCTTTTTCATGTGTATCTAATTAAAATGCTTAGACTCTAAAACTGCATGATAAGAGAAAAAATATGATTGACATCATTACCTATTTTATGAACTGACATTCAAATCTTTGTGGAAGCATAACCGGAATTCTTTAAGTGATGCCTTTTTACAAAATTTAGAAAAATCTAGAATTTTTATATTGCTTTGAGTCCAAACTATAGTTACATCCTAACACCTAAAAACCTCATGACACTTTTTTTTGCGACAACACAATAAAAAAAAACTTCAGTTCGTACATATAAATTGTGGCAGCCTGAATACATCTACACCAACCATCCTATATGTCATTGAGTAATGCTTGGGTGCGAGGGGCAGCATATTGCTTCTCATCGTTCATGCGACCTCCTACGGCTACCCGGCAATGGCGACCACCTACGGCAGCGCGGGCAGTAAGGGCTGGGTGTGGAGTGGTGGTCGTGGATGCATCCTAGGTAGGGCATGAAAACACGAGAAATCGAAAAGGAAATAATTCGATAGGAAACATGTCGATGTCGCTCGCGAATCGATATTTAAAAGCGGAAACAGATCATATGACCACTTCAAACGCTCGAGTCAACACAACACACATATTTGAACAAGGTATTCTAACGAGTTATGAGACTGTTCTTAGCAAAGAAAATAATAAACAAACATAAAAATAAAAAAGAAAAAGGAAAAAGAAAGAAGCAGCGTCTATGAATTTATTCATGAACGTGATGTGCGATCAGTGAGCTGCCTTTTCAGTTGGTCTTGTTACATGTGCTTTATCTACTTTATATTTGGGCTCATTTGTATGATTTGGGCTCCTAAGAAAATAACTTCTTCAAATAATCTCTCTCTTTCTCTTCCTTATTTTTATTTTGCTCCTTTATTTTCCCTTTTAATCCCCCTGCCTTCTCTCTTTTTTACATCTCTCTCCCAGACCCGTTCATTTCCTCCGCTCCACTCGTCCCTTTCCTCGTTGCTGGCTTGCTTCTCCATACAATTCCTAATGCCGCCGCTGCACAGCTCCAACCCTGCAACGGTGGTGGAGCAGAGGCAACAAGAAGCGGGGAGGAGCAGGGCCGAGGGGCTGCGGGCGGACTGCAGCGGCACACGAGGTCACACAGCGTAGGTGAGGCCGATGGCCGCGGCGCAGCGGGGTGCGGCCGTGCGGGTAGGTGGCCTGGCGGGTCCTAGTCAGGTGGGGTGAGCCCGACGCAGGTGCTCTCCAAATTACGATTTTATGGGCCTTCCATAGTCCTTCCACCCTATCTACTACTAAAAATATATGACGGGTGAGTCCGGCTTGAGAGGTACGATTGACCCGATAATTTGGGTGAGAAACATTTTTAATTGTTTTCGCTCCTTTTTTTTTTTTGAGAATTACACAGTACAACGCAGACGCTCACAACACGCACGCACACTCATCCCACTCCTTATATTTTATACAATACTTGATGATGAAAATATTACAAGGCATATGGGAGCGCACTCTTTGAGGAAGGAACGGAAGCTGACAGTCACACTTGGGCCGTTTTAGTTACTGGGCTGAATTAAACAAGAAAGTCGAACGTTTCAGGCAGGGCGGGTTGCGACTTTATAGGTGTCCGCGTCCAGTGGGACCATCAGAGTTCAAATTCTGGTGCTCGCACCTTTTTCTGGATTTATTCCGGGGTTTTCCGACGTTATGAAGTGGTAAGCGACGTTCCCGTCGACGACGAGACGTCAGTGGTAACTTCAAGAATCTCCAGATCTGCCGGTGCTCAGTCCTTCGGAGGTGCTCATAGGGGTAGGGTTTGCATACGTGTGTTCATAGGGGTGAGTGTTCGTGCGTGTTGTGAGCGTCTGTGTTGTACTGTGTAATTTAAAAAAAAGCCAAAGGTCGTGGGGATATGTGGCGGCGCAAGCAGTGAGGGTGGAACTGTCGCTCTCCGGTACCAGTATATCGACCGGTTTACCGCGGATACCGTTCAAAACCGCACAAATTCAAAAAACCAAATCGAAACACCTATTCATTCGGTACGGATCGGTATACCGATCGGTTTGAGGGGTATGCCGGTCGGTTTCAGTGGTGTACCGGTGAATTGGCCTATGTTACCGACGCTTTTTTCGTAGCTCACTGGTGTTGAATAAATGAAAATTTTGACATGACCTATGCACATATTAATATAAAAAGATCACATCAAAGCATAGGAATAATAGTGCATACAAATACTATAGTCATAAACTCATAATAGTGCATGCAAACCTCATACACATACAAATACCATAGTAGTGCATACATATACCATAGTCATACACATCAATAAAAGTTCAACGACGTTGGATGAATGGGAAGACCCCTATTTGGGAAGCCATCTCAAATTCGGCATTGGACATCACAGTGACACCTCACACTTTAAGCAGCTCAGCCTTGTATTCTTGCCAAGTCGCACCACCTCTTCCTTTTTCCGTATGACAATACTTGCATTTTCATCCGGGACTAAACTTTTCACTATGTTCTCATACAACATCAGCCTCTCTGACTGACATTATGAATCTACATAAATGGATGTCAGGGGGTGAGATCTAGATAGATCCGCTAGGGGGTTGCCCTAGTGGTTTGCAGGTTAATGGAGGATCAGGACCTAAGAGCGTAGGTGGTTATGCACGGGGTGCACACGGAACTAGGCGAGTATGGCGGCGAGGAACAGGGAGACAAGGGTTTATACTGGTTCAGGACTCCGGAGAGTAAAACCCTACGTCCAGTTGTGGTGGATTATGCGAGGATGAAGATGAGTTGTCCCTGTGCATGGAGCCCTAGGCCGCCTTATATGGGGGGACGGGCTAGGGTTTGCATGCGCAGGTCGGTTGACCCGTGTCGGGGTCGGTTACAACTGTGGGAAGCTTATCTCCCGGATTACAAGGAGTATCCCGTGATACTCGGAGCTATAGGCGGCGGCGCGCCAGGTCACCGTGTCTTGACTTGCACGCCAAGGCTTCGCGGGTCTTCTGGGATCCTGATCAGGTCGCCCGCGGTCTTCGGAGGTATGGATGAGGTCGTTGGGCCCACTTGTAAGGTCGGCGGGTCTTCTGGAAGGTCGGGTCCACTTGTCAGGGGCCCCTGGGACCCTGGCCGGTGGGGACCCATGGGTACCCATGTCTCTCAAGCCCCCGATCGACGTGTAGGCGTAGCGGCCGAGGCAAGGTTGTGTCGAAGAGTAGCAAGGCGCGGCACCGTCGAGGTCGTGAAGGGTGCACGGGGATCAAAAAGAAAAGAAACCCCTCCGATGCACGCACGAAGTTGAGCATCGAGCTTCTGGTCGAAGGACCATGAGGTCGAAGTGAAGACGAGGCGTAGATCTTGCAGAACCGCCGACCTGACCTGAGTCAAGCATATTGTAGTAGCAGTCACGGCCTTCAGAAAGGTCCACAAGCCTACCAAGGGTAGGTCGAGCAGAGATGTGATAGAAGCTGGCTTCCATTAGGTCGAGGCGACCTGAAGAAAATAGGGCGTCGAAGACGCACTAGTGTAGTAGCCCCCGAGCAGTAAAGCGACCAAGATGGCCGGTTTGATGCTCCAGAAGAAGAAGAGAAAAATAATCCGAACCTACAACCTTCTGCTTAGGAAACATATGCTCTTGTAGGGTCGTCGCTAAAGGGCAAGAGCTCCAGAATCTTGCAGAGGGCAGCAAGTAGCAGGTCTGGCGCAACCAGAGTCACACGTGCACTGTACGATCACGGGCCGGCTTGCAGTCGTGGCACAAGTGCGCAAAAGACAAAAGGTGCTCCAGTATGTGGTCAGGTAGGGGACAAGTGCGCCAATGCCTCCCACGGGCGAATAGTGACCTCGTGCTCCACGAGGGTACAATGATCTTGAGGATAAGGACGCCACGCAAGTTGAATGGCAGGTGCTTGATGGTATATATAGGTACCCAAGGCTTGAAGCAAACCGTACCAATCTTCAGAGGTGATCCAAGATGTCCCAATGTAGTAATACTGCCATGCCATGGGCATGTGTGCGCCCACCAGAGTGTAGAGTTGATGTAGTTCATGCTTGGAGCTAGAAGAATGCTTGCGAGGCTCAAAGAACTCGATTGGCCTCTTCTCCCAGTCTCGCCGAGGAACCCAGGAGGAGAATGAAGCAGTAGCTGCATCGTCGGTCCTGACACTTTCAGGCCTGAGGTGACGCTGGTGAGCGCTGCGCTCCACTCGGCGAGGTTGGTGTTAAAGCTCGGACCTTCTGCAATCTTGCGGGGGAGCTCAGACTTGATGCTGGGCGCCGCAGGAGACCGGTTGGTGTGCGAGTAGAGGTGGCTGTGTGGCAGCCGCCTCCACAGTAGCTGTGGAGGTCGTCGAGTAGGTCCTGAAGCTAGAAGAAAGCTTGCGACAAGCCTTATTAGTGTAGACTGAGTCGTAAGCACTTTGGAAGGTAATTCAGGACCTTTAAGATCTTTGTATCTTGTAATTTGGCCAAGGGCCAAACTCCTTGTAGCTTATGAAGCTGTAAATATAGTTTTACATGAGGAATGTCATGATTTCAGCAGTTGTAAGGGCGCCCAGGCTGCAATGGTACGGATACCAAGGTCCCGGCAGGGCTGTAATAGCACGCCGACCTTCAGGAGGCCTTTCGTAGAGACAAGGGGCCCGTGTGGACCTGAGTAGGCACGACCGTTGTGCAGTGACACAACACAGGTAGTCAGCTTGTATACTCTAGGTCTTTACGACCTAGAAGGCAAGCAGGGCCTTAGCGACCTCGGGGAGGTGCTACTTAACCAAGAGGTCGCCAACGGGCAGTGGAGCCATTAAGCACAGGGCCGTTGGTATAGCCATTTAAGGCAACGTTAGTAGGTAGCAGGACCTTAGTGACCTTAGGGAGGTGCTACTTGACCCGGAGGTCGCCAAAAGGCAGTGGAGCCATTAAGCACAGGGCCGTTGGTATGGCCGTTAAGGCGATTTACTAGGTAGCAGGACCTTAGCAGCCTCAGAGAGGTGCTACTTGACCCGGAGGTCGTCAATGAGTAAGCGAGGGTGTGAACTCATGATTGAAAACTGGGACGACCTACCGAGTGGTAGTGCCTGTCGACCTTGTGGAGGTAGCGTTATAGACCCGGAGGTCGTTAGAGGCCAAGGGACCTTGAGGAAGATGATGTGGAAGGGGCTTGAAGTAGGGCATAACGAGTCCATAGACGCCGGGCCGTTGAACAGAAAGCCAACGGTCATGGATTCCCGCACGGCGCGAGCTGTTACTGCCTGTAGCCGTTAGGCCGAAAGAGCCGTTAGGCAATGTATCCGTTGGGTCGCCGGTAATGTCGCCGAATCCGACGGGACGTTTGGGGGCGCCGCGGCCCACCACACTGATGCGGCCCAGTTATAAAAGGCCGAGTGAAGGGTCGAGAACCCCACTCGCTTCCATTCCCCGCAGCAGCTAGGGTTTCCAATCCGTCGCCAGAAGCTCTAGCCCACAGATTCGCCAGGGGCGCCGTGTGTAGATCCACCGTGCCCAGCGCCGCCACATGCGCCAGAAGTCCCTGGTGGTGTTTAGAGCTAGATCCACCAGCTTCGAGGAAGAAGAGATGGCCCCAGAGCAAGCGCCGGCCCCGGAGCTCGTCTGGGAACGCTCGACGGTGACGGAGGCGCAACTCAAGGAGCTGGTGGAGCGCGGGCTGCTGAAGCCCTGGGAGCAGGTGGGCTGGAGGCCCGCTGCCGGCGAAGCATTCCCCTCCGAGGAGACTGGGGAGACCGTTGCCTTCGTCGCCCACGTCGAGCGTGGTTTTGGAGTCCCGGCGGGCGACTTCTTCCGCGGGCTGCTCCACTTCTACCGCATCGACCTGGTGCACCTCGTCCCCAACACCGTCACCACGGTATCCTCGTTCATTCACCTGTGCGAGGCGTACTTGGAGATACTGCCACACTTTGACCTGTGGCGGTACTTCTTCGAGGTGAAGAAGACGGGGAAGAATGGCTTCGTCGGCGCCGTCGGCTTCATGCCGCGCCGTAATATGAAGACAGTGTACATCGACATGGAGCTGCCGGACAACACCCAGGGCTGGAGGCGGGGCTGGTTCTACATCGACAACCCCAAACCAGCGCTGGTGACCAGGTCGGGACTGGCGCCAGTCCCGGTGCCAGAGTGGAGTAACCAGCTGACGTCGAGGGAGACGGACAGCATCAAGACGCTGCTGGAGGACCTCGTGGCGCTGAAGGCGGGGGGGCCGACGGGTGGCGCAGTGGCCATCAGTTTCAGCCGGAGGCGGCTGCAGCTGATTCAAGATTGGGTGCATCCGGCCTACGAGTACTGGGGCCAGGCCGACCCGACCCGCGTCGCAAATCGCAAGGTCTCCAAGCAGGAGATGGTGGCGCGGGTGAGGGAACTCTTCAATGGGGTGATCCAGAACTAGACGTGCCCCAAGGCGTTCTCCCTCAAGCGGCCTGCCGAAGTGGTACGCCGCTGATCGACATTGGGTCCTTTGTTTTCGATGAGTTTGCATTCCACTGTTCTAAGACGAAGGTCGCCTGTTTGCAGGGTCGTGAGGGCTTGTTCTGGAGCCCGGCTCCCCTCGCAGACGAGGGTGAGCAAAGCTTCAAGGTCCCCGCGGCGGAGGACGTCCGGGTCCCACCGCAAGAATACGTCGACAACTACCTCTCCGACTCATCGGTGGGGGGTAGTGATGATGAGGATCCGCCCGTGGTGAGCTCCGCGCCGATGACTCGGCGGTCACGGTAGGTCGCCGCCAAGATCCCGGCGCACAAGGGCGCCAAGATCATCTCCGCCACCATCGAGGCGGAAAAGAAGAAGAAGAGGAGGAAGAGGAAGGACACCACTGCATCATCAGAGACGGCAACGACTAACACCGAGGTCGTCTTCGAGGAGCAGGACGATGCGGGGTAGCGCGACGTCGCCGTAGGGTCGAGCGACGTAGCGGCTGCGGGAGAAGATGACGCCACGCTCGGCGTTGTAGGCGAGCAACAGCCGAAACCGAGCGCGGAAGGCGTGAGCGACCAAGGGTCGCAGAAGAAGCCAAGGCGGGCGCCGCCCAGGCCGTTTCAGGTGCGGCTAAAATCCAGCAGCGGGTACGTCGTGGAGTTTGATTTTCTTGCTTTTTCCCATCCTTCGCACATTATTTGGTACGTTGTTCTGACGATTTTGTGCATCTTTGGCAGGGGGACTCCCGCTGCATTGGGTACAGGTAAGGATGCCTCAGGCCAAGGGGCCTTGGGGCGGAAGCTCGAGAAGTTGCCGGTGGGGCAATCGCCGGCGACCTCAGTCGGGGATGTTACCAGCGGGGCCCCAGAGACCGTGGGGGAAGCATCGTTGGAAGCGGCCAAGGTCGCTGCTGACAGCGCTCAGCAGGAGGAAGACCTGTGCTAGCAAGACCCACCCGAATCAAGTCTGCCGGAGACGCGATTGGCGGAAGCCGGAGGTGGAAGCGGGGAAGCCGAACGGCAGCGGTGCCTCTATGCCGGTACCCCGTGGGAGGATGACGTCTTCGCCGACGCCAAGGACCTTGCCGACTTTAAGACGGCGCAGGCGACCATCACGGAGGCGGCGAAGACAATCGGCAGGACACTCATGGTGAGCTGAGGTTACCCTTGGGGCTGCATTTTTAGTTCACTCAGCGCCTTGATTTGACGATCTTTCTTAATGTGTTGGTGCAGACTCTTGTCGCGCGTTCGCAGGCGAGGGCGAACCTGCTGACGGAGGGTGCCAAGCTTCATGCAGAGCTGGCCACGACGCGAGAGGCCGTGCTTCAGGCCAAGACTGAGGCCGCGAAGGAAATAAGGAGCCTCAAGGATGAGGCGATCTTGAAGGACCAGGCTGTCGAGGCCTTGAAGCAGGAGCTTGAATCTGCAAAGCTGAAGGCGAAGGAAGCGGAGGACGATCTGAAGGTCGCCGCCGCAGGTACGTCGAGGGACACCCTTTGGTCTTTATGTTTATACGTCGTGGTGAACTCATCCTGACCTTGACTTTCGCAGACGCCAAGAAGAAGGAGACTGCCTTGAAGAAGGACCTCAAGGAGTCGAAGGAACAGGTGAAGGTCCTCAAAGAGAAGCACAAGGAGGTCGTCGCCAGTGAGTCTTACTTCACCTGTAAAGCTGCTTATGAGTTTGGGGCGCACAGGGATCTAGAGATCGACCTTGGCTGGGCGATGCAAACCCTTATTGACCATCAAGAGATGACTACAAATCTTCAGAAGGAGCTGGACGACCTCAAGGAGGCCGCTGAGTACCTGGTGGACGTCTATGTCCCCAAGGTCGAGGGCGAGCCACAGGAGCTCGTCGCGCGGCTGGAGGAGGCGGAAGATCGTGTGAAGACCTTGGTGGCAGACAGTGGCAAGCTCGCCGCTGCTATCGCGCTGGCCATGGTGAAGCACCATGAGCCGTCGTTCGACCTTGAAAGGGTCAAGGGGGAGCTCGACTTGTCGCAGCTGGTAGACAGCGAAGAGATCCAGGCCGCCGTAGAGGAGGTTATGAAGAAAATAGACCTGTGAATGTAGCTTAGGTCGTAGCAAACAGTTAGTAACAATGGGTCGCAGACCCTTTTGATGTAATATAAACCTTGCATGAATGAAGAAGGCATGTTTTTAAGTTAACGTGATCCCTTATTTCACTTCATACATTCCTTATAAGAACGCAAAGGTAATGAAGTTGTAAAACCCCCTTTTCCCCCGCTAACCCAACTTAGTGGAGGAACAGCTTGCCGACTACACGGCTCGTCGTGGAGGCTTACGTGCAGCCGGCGCGCAGAGGGGGGGTCAGGGACCCAAGGTTTAAACAATCCCACGACCTAGGAATACTTATAAGGCGCATAAAAAGTTGTGGTAAGGGAACACTGGTAAAGAGGAAGGTAGAAACCCCAGGTGGAATGACCCTTAGGTTGGCGAAGCCAAGCCCCCGAGCATGGAGGGCCGAGCTAAAAGCCGAGCCCCCGAGCGTGAGGGGTCCGGTTTTAAACCAAGCCCCCGAGCATGTCGAAGGGGAGGGGTGAACAGGAAACGAACAGGTCGAAAGAGGAAACTTTATATATATATTGAATTACAAAGGATAGAGTACATAGCTTTATTGTGATACAAGGCTCCTAAGGATAGAAGCGACGTAAATACTCGATGTTGCAGGGGTTCGGGACACCCTGGCCATCGGCCCATTGGAGGCGATAGGTCACCGGTCCAATGACCTCCTTAACTATGAAGGGGCCTTCCCAAGGCGCAGAGAGCTTGTGCATGTCCTTGGTGTTCTGGATCCGCCGCAAGACTAGGTCGCCAACGTTGAAAGAACGTTCCCGCGCATTACGGTCGTGGTAGCGACGTAGCTGTTGCTCGTGGCGGGTGTGGCGCATGAGCGCGACCACACGATGTTCCTCGATGCTGTCGAGGTCGAGCCGGCGTGTTTGCTCTATTTCTCCTTCGTCGAAGTGCTGGATGCGAGGAGCACCGAAGGCCACGCCGGTGGGGAGGATAGCCTCTGACCCGTAGACCAGGAAGAAGGGCGAGTACCCTGTAGCCGAGCTGACCTGGGTCCTGAGACCCCAGAGGACGTGAGGGAGCTCTGAGAGCTACCTGGTGGCGTAGGGTGCTGAGCCGTCGAAGATACGGTCTTTGATGGCCTGTAGGACCATGCCGTTGGCCCGCTCGACCTAGCCATTGCACCGTGGGTGCGCCACTGAGGAGTAGTATATGTCGATCAGGTTGTCTTGACAGAAGTCCCAGAACTCGGCTCCTGTGAAGGCCGTGCCAAGGTCGGTGACGATCCTGTTTGGCACCCCAAAGCGATGGGTGATCTCCTCGATGAATTTGGCCGCCTCTTTCGATGTGACACTGGATACAGGATGGACCTCGATCCACTTAGTGAACTTATCCACTGCCACGATTATGTGCTTGTAGCCGTCGGGGGTGGTCTTGAAAGGTCCCACAGAGTCGAGACCCCAAACTGCGTAGGGCCAGGACGGAGGGATGGTCCTCAGGGCCTGAGCCGGGAGGTGCTGCTGCTTGGTGAAGAACTGACACCCCTTGCAGTGACGTACGAGCTCCTGGGCATCGGCCATGGCCGTGGGCCAGTAGAAGCTGGACCTGAAGACCTTGCCCACCAGGTTGGAAGAGGCGGCATGGTTGCCGCACTCACCACCGTGAATCTCATCCAAGAGCCTGAGGCCCTCAGATCGTAGGATGCACTTCATCAGTACTCCGGTGGAGGCGGACCTCTGGTAGAGTTCCTTGCCGACGACAACGTAGTTGGCGCTACGCCTCGTGATCTTTTCTCGCTCCGCCTTATCCTCAGGCACTCGATGCTCGAGGAGGAAGGCAATGAAGTCGAGGCGCCAGTCATCTTCTGCGTCGTTCATGAGGATCTCGCGACCTTCAGGCGAGGTAACCTCGTCATCGGGCGACTCTGAGTCGGGGATGAGCTTGATGGACGACTTTCGTAGGTCCTGGACGAACACACCGGCCGGAACCACCGCACGCTTGGAGCCAAGCTTGGAGAGGACATCGGTCGCGACGTTGTTGTTGCGGCAGATGTGGTGGAACTCGAGCCCTTCGAAGTGACATTCGAGCTTGCGCACCTCAGCACAGTAGGCATCTATCGTGTCCTTCCTGGCTTCGGAGTCCTTGCTGACTTGGTCGATGACGACCTTGGAATCACCGTAGGCCATGAGGCGCTTGATCCCGAGGGAGACGGCGATGCGTAGCCCGTGGATGAGGGCCTCGTACTCAGCGCTGTTGATGGACGCCTTGTAGTGGATCTGCAGGACGTATTTGAGGTAATCACCCCTAGGAGAGATGAATAGGACACCTGCGTCGGCTCCTTCGAGGTTCAAGGAACCATCGAAGTACATGTTCTAATGCTCAGGTCGTTCCGACGACGGAGGCTGCTAGATCTCTGTCCACTCTGAGACGAAGTCTGCAATGACTTGGGACTTGATGGCCTGCCTGGGGCAGAACTCTAGGTCGAACTCGCCTAGCTTGATGGACCACTTGACGATGCGCCCAGTGGTGTCGCGACTCCGCAGGATTTCGCCAAGAGGGAAGGCCGAGACGACCTTGATCTTGTGGGATTGGAAGTAATGCCGGAGCTTGCGGGAGGTCATGAATAGCGCGTAGAGCATCTTCTGGGGCTGGTTGTACCTGGTTTTGCTGTCAGACAGGACCTCGCTGATGTAGTATATAGGTCGCTGGACGGGGTAAGGTTGCCCCTCTTCAGGTCACTCAGCCACCAGAACGGCGCTGACCACGAGGGTGGTCACCGAGATATAGAGCAGTAAGGGCTCCTTGGGCGTCAGGGGCACCATCACCGGGGGCGTCGTGAGGAAGGTCTTGAGCAGCTCAAGAGCTTGGTCCGCCTCCTCAGTCCAGATGAATTTGTCCGCCTTTTTTAGCAGCTTGAAGAAGGGCATGTCTTTCTCTCCAAGCTTGCTAATGAATCGGCCTAAGGCCGCCATCATGCCGGTGAGCTTCATGACGTCCTTCTTGCCAGTAGGTCGCTTCATCCTGAGGATGGCATCCACCTTGGTGGGATTGGCTTCGATGCCCCGATTGCTGACCATGAAGCCCAGGAGCTTGTCGGACGGGACACCAAAGACGCACTTCTCTGGATTGAGCTTCCAGCGGTAAGTGCGGAGGTTGGCGAAGGTCTCCTCGAGGTCAGCTATGAGCTTGTCCTCGTGGGTGGTCTTGACGACCACGTCGTCGACGTAGGCTTCTACATTCTTGCTGATCTGGCTGGCCAGACACTTCTGTATGGCCTTCTGGTAGGTCGCGCCAGCGTTCTTGAGGCTGAAGGTCATGGCCGTATAGCAGTAGATGTCATGGGGCGTTATGAACGCCGTCTTGTCTTGGTCAGAGACCTTCAGGGCTATCTGGTGATACCCTGAGTAGCAATCGAGAAAGCAGAGGAGGACCCTTCCGGCCGTGGAATCCACGACCTGGTCGATGTGCGAAAGAGCGAAGGGGTCTTTAGGGCAGTGCCTGTTGAGGTCGGTGTAGTCGATACACATTCTCCATTGACCGGTTTTCTTTGGTACAAGAACCGGGTTGGCGAGCCAAACGGGTTTTTACACTCTCGGATAAATCCGGCAGCTAGGAGCTTTATTAGCTCTACCCTAATGACGTCCTTGCGATCTTTCGCAAAGCGGCGAAGCTTCTGCTTAACAGGCTTGGCCGTCTTGCTTACATCCAAGGCGTGCTCAGCCAACTCCCTGGGGACACCCGGCATATCCGATGGACTTCATGCGAATATATCAGCATTATCCCGGAGGAAGCTGGTGAGCGCGAGTTCCTATTTGGGGTCGAGCCCGTCGCCGATCACCACCGTCTTCTCTGGGTCGGCAAGGCCGAGGCAGACCTTCTTCATCGAGGGAGCCGCATCTAGGGTGGTGTCAGTGCGCTTCTGCTCCGAGACAGATTGGTCGACAGGGTCGACTTGGTTGGCCTCAGCGACCAAGACCGCGGAGGCATCGGCGGCAGCGGAGGTCGCAACGAGGTCTAGGGCCTCCGTGTTGCACCTGAAGGAAACGATGAGGTCCCCCTTGACGGAGAGGACCTCATGTGGAGCCGGCATCTTCAACACTAGGTAGGTGTAGTGCGGGATGGCCATGAATCTGGCCAGCATCGGGCGACCTAGGATCGCGTGGTAGGAGGACTTGAAGTTGGCGACCTCGAAGTTGAGGTATTCCGTGCGAAAGTTCACCTCCGTACCAAAAGTGACCGGGAGGGATACTCGACCCAGGGGGTAGGCCGCCTTTCCGGGGACGATGCCATAGAAGGGCTCGTCGCACTCCGTCATCTTGTCGAAGTCGAAGCCCATCTTCTTGAGGGTCTCAACAAAGATGATGTTGAGCCCACTACCTCCGTCGACCAGGGTCTGGGAGAGCAGGGCCCTCGTCCACCGTGGGCTCGACAACGAGTGGATAGGATCCGGGATCTGGGATGTGGACCCAGTGATCCTCCTTGGAGAATGTGATCGCCTGCTCAGACCAACGCAGAGGTACGATTGGCAGAGTGTGGACGAGGTGGATGTCGCGCTTGTCCTTCCTGTAGCGCCTTCTGCTGGCGCTGGACTTGATCGCGCGGGTTGCGGCCTGGAAAGGCCCATTGGGGTTGCCTGATGCCGGTGGTGGGGGCAGGTTCGTCTCGTCGCGGGGAGCCGCTGGAGTAGGGTCGCTGCGAGGTGGCTCGCGGCGATCGTCGTATCACTCGTCGCGGCGGTCGTCACGTCTATCTCGCCGGTCGTCACGGCGGTAGTTGTTGTTGTAGGGGCGGTTGTCGCGTCGTCCGCCATCGTTCCTGGGTCATTTGGGGTCCGTGGGGGCGCTGAAGGCCCTCTTGAACTGGGAGCACTCGCGGAGAGTGTGGGTGGCCCCCTCGTGGAACCCGCAGATGCTGTCGAGTGCCAGGTCGAACTCCTCCTGGTTGAAGGTCGAACCTCGTCGCCCTTCGGCCGCTAAGACCTCGGAAGGTCGCTTGCGGAGTTTGTCCACTGCAGTGACAGATGCACCAGCGGTGTCAGCGTCGAACTGGTTCTGGAGCGCATCCTCCGTGTCCATCAGTTTGTTGACGATGACCATGAGCTCCTTGACGTTGGTCGGGCTAGCCTCATGGATCTTCTCAAAGATCTTGCGATCTTTGATGCCTTTCTTGTAGCTGTCGACGATCTGGTCATCCCTGACACCAACGCACTCGTTCGGGTTCTCGAAGAACCGGGTATTGTAGTCGCGGAGCCACTCCTTAGGCTTCTGCACGACCCGCCCCAGGCTGAAGGCGTTTCTAGGGCGATCGTAGGTCGCCTGGAAGTTGGAAGTGAAGGCCTGGGACAGATCGGCCCATGTCTTGATGCAGCCGGGCTCAAGGTTGTTGAGCCACAGCGAAGGGGACTTGCCCATGACCAACGGGAAGTAGGCCGTCATGTGGTCGAAGCTACCACCGGCCGCCTTGATGGCGACGTAGTAGGTCGATAGCCAGATGTTAGGGTCGGAGCGCCCATCATATGGCTTGATGTTGGGCTTGAAGTTGTCGGGGTACTCCACCCTCTTGAAGCGGGCATCCAGCGTCGGGAAGGCGTTGAGGGCAAGGTCGTCGCCGGAGCTTCTGGCCGGGGCGGCCTCTCTTGGCGCGGAGTGGACGCTGCGCTCCGGGACGACAACCTGGGAACGTGGCTGCCGATCCCGGTTGGTCTGGACGATGGCGGAGTCGCCGTGATCAGCGTCGTACTTGGCATGCCGCTGGTTCTCGATCTCATGTTGATCACGGAGCTCGTGCTCCATGACGCGGTGAACGCCCCCGGGTGCGCTGTACTCGCGGTCGTAGTCCAGGCGGCGGCGGAGCTCGCGCTCCTCGCGCTCCCGGTGGCGTTGGTCGACGACGCCGCGGGCATCGCGAGCGCGCCTGTTAGCGTCGAGGTTGACGCGAAGGTCGCGGGCAGCAGCGGGCTGCTGAACGGGTTGCTCAGGGTTGTGCTGAGTGATCTCCTCCCGGATAGGGGAGAGATGGCTGCGCGCGGGTCGATGAGATCGACTGCGCGAGTGGCGGGTCGACGAGGACGTAGCGGACTTAGAGGCTGCGCTCTTCTCTTTCACCAGGGCATTGGCGACCCGGAGGTACGCGAGGGCCTGCTCAGCTTCAGGCGTCTGGACTTGCTGGAGTCGGGTAATGGCCGCGCCCAGGTTTGCCTGGGGGCTGTTGAAGGTCGGGATCCCAGCTTCCTCGAACTCCAGGCGCAGATCTCGAGCACAGGGCAAAACACGCCGCTGCTCTTCCGCTCGTCGCTCAGCGCAGCGGGCGTTTGCTTAGATGCGGGCCGCCTCTTGGGAATCGGTCGCACCCGCGCGTGGTGGCTCGTTCTCCGAGATCACCATCACCTGACGGAAGACGATCTCCGAGTCGTTGGGGGAGATGCAAACCCGGACCTTCTGGAACTCCCCGCACTCCGGAGACTGGGTAGGTCGCTTAGCTCGGCGAGGGAGCTCGTTGTCGATCTTCTTCCGCAGGCGGCACCCGTGGAGGGTGTGCTTTGCACCCTTGTGGTAGGTGCAGGGCACGTCGAGGGGGTCACGTCGAGCGCGAGGCACATGCCTTGGGTCACGTGAAGGTCGCCGCCCAGATTGGATCTGAGGAGGCGTGGAGAGTTGGCTCAGGCGAAGGCCGGGCGCAGACTTCAGGCCGAAGGGGAACGCGTCGTGGCGTAGTGCTGTCTGCGCCGAGCGCTGAGCTCGTTCGCAGATCTCCAAGGTTTCCCTCATCGAGCCGATGACGTTTTCCATCCCCTGGACAAGGTCACAGGGTTTGGGTGGGTGTTTCTCCGATACTAGATCGGGAACAGAGACGGCGGCAGACGTCGTGACGACCTTCTCAGAGGTCGCTAGAGGAGTCGAAGCTGCCGGAGCAGGGGAGGTCGTCGTGAAGGATCCAAAGCAGATCTCCACGGGGTCGGCGAGGAAGGCCGCCATGCTCGCCGGGAAGACGACGCCAGATTGGGCCACCATGCTGCACAGCGAGTTCCCGATCGCCCCTACCTGGCGCGCCAACTGTCACGGGGTGAGACCTGGACAGATCCGCTAGGGGGTTGCCCTAGTGGTTTGCAGGTTAATGGAGGATCGGGACCTAAGAGCGTAGGTGGTTATGCACGGGGTGCACACGGAACTAGGCGAGTATGGCGGCGAGGAACAGGGAGACAAGGATTTATACTGGTTCAGGCCTCCGAAGAGTAAAACCCTACGTCCAGTTGTGGTGGATTATGCGAGGATGAAGATGAGTTGTCCCTGTGCATGGAGCCCTAGGCCGCCTTATATGGGGGGACGGGCTAGGGTTTGCATGCGCAGGTCGGTTGACCCGTGTCGGGGTCGGTTACAACTGTGGGAAGCTTATCTCCCGGATTACAAGGAGTATCCCGTGATACTCGGAGCTACAGGCAGCGGCGCGCCAGGTCGCCGTGTCTTGACTTGCACGCCAAGGCTTCGCGGGTCTTCTGGGATCCTGATCAGGTCGCCTGTGGTCTTCGGAGGTATGGATGAGGTCGTTGGGCCCACTTGTAAGGTCGGCGGGTCTTCTGGAAGGTCGGGTCCACTTGTCAGGGCCCCTGGGACCCTGGCCGGTGGGGACCTATGGGTACCCATGTCTCTCAATGGACAACATCGAAATATCAATCACATAACTGATATATACACCTAAATCACAATACATCTAAATGAAAATATCACGATATACCTAAATCATATATACAACTAAATTAAAAATATACCTAAATCACAAATTTCTAGTAAATACAAATAAATCACAATATACCTAAATCACAAATATAACTATGTCACACATTTACGGTATATCTAAATCACAAATATCCCTAAATCGCCAAATAACTAAGTCACCTGGGGAGGCAGTGGCTTACCACAGGAACCGCCTGGCCAACCGAGGAGGAGCCGCGACTTACCGCGCTCGGCCGGCGGCTAACTGGTGGGTGGGGAACATGCGCCGCGCCCTGGCTGGACCGGCCGTTACACCACCCTACGGGGCGGCTTACCGACACGCCCGACCGGCTAACTGCCGCGTGCCGCGACCAATGCGGTAAATCTGGGGCCGGTGCGGTAAGCTGACCGTACCGCGCGGCACGGAGGCTCCAGATGGCGGCTAGCCGGTGCCGGAGGTTGGTTCGGAGGCAGCGGCACCGTGTGGGTGAGGAGTAGGGTTGTGCACGACCTGGGGAGTGGAGTGAATGACTGTGGAGGAGGAGAGAGGGGTAAGATGTAGATTTTTTTTACCACGGGCCTAGTGGGCCTTAATGCGCCGGCTGGATTTTTTTTTTCTGATGTTCTAGTGATCGAAGAAAATATTAAATACACTCATATTTAAAAAAATTTAGACACCATTAGATTCTATAAATCTTAAAGTATTTTTAGAGATTTTCCTTTCATTTTTCAATTTTTGGAATTCAAATTTTAAAAATTCAAAATCAGGTGGTTTGGAACCAGTGTGAACCCGTACCGGCCCCCACCGGTACGACCGGTTTTCGCAGTAAACCGGCCGGTTCACACGGGTTTAGCGAACACTGCTAGCACATCCCAGAATCAAAATCAAAGATCATCAGCTCGTCCCGAGATCAATAAAGCCGTATCAGTGAAGGGGATAGGGCGAAATAACAGATCAATAAAGGGATCAGAAGGAGATTTCGGAGGGAAGATCGATTTGGCAGTCGACGATGGCCGGAGCTGCAGCAGCTTTTCTTCAAACTCTAGCGCGTAGGAGCAAGACGCCGATGCTGGTTGGCGCCCGGTCACTGCCGCGACCGCAGCCCCAGGCTCAGGCTGCATCGGTCCTCTCTCCCAGGCTGCCTTTGACAGCGGACTTTGCCGCCGTCATGCGCCCTGTTCGCTTGGCTTATCAGCCACCAGCCAGCAGTACTTTTCTCTCAGACCAAACCAGCCACCAGCAACCAGCCAGCAGTACTTTTCTCTCAGAACAAACCAGCACCAACCATCAGCCACCAGCCAAACGAACAGGTTGCATGATCTGCCGCCTATGGCGACGTCAGCGCGCCTCTTCTCCTCGGGTAGTTCCGGATCTACAAATAAGGTACATCATTCTCTCAGTCCTTTTATTAGGTTATAATTATAATACAGCTTCGATGTGCTTATCAGCTTCCTATTTTTTCAATTTAAACCTCTTTTCTATATCTGTACTTTGTTGTGATTTCTTAATATCATCATAATAGGATCAAATTGAATATTGAATATTAAAGTAGCATATGTTCTTGGCAATTTGGTTTCTGCTAAAAATTCCATGAATTAGCTACTCTGGAAGCAGGTGTTAGCAATGTGAATACTGAATACAACTACACGAAGGTAAATGTAATTTGAGTGTTGGAGTGGAAATCATACAAACAGAATCCTGTTCCAATTGCATATTTTTAGTTCAACACATCATATTTAATAGCCGAGGGAGTAAATTATTCGTGCTTTATTCTTAAATCACCAAGGGTACTTGCGGAGTTGTTAGGTTACAACTATTTCTGGATGCAAAAGGATTGTGGATATAAATTGCCCCTGTCCTAAGAGAACCAGGGAGTTCTAATATGTATTACTACTTATGTTCACATTATCTTTCCAAAACATGCAAAGAAGGCTGTTTTGATAGCCTATTTTCATACCAGCGGTTTACCTCAGATTTTCATGGCATCAGTGCACAAATAAACCACAGAACAAAAGGTAATAATGTTGCTAGAAAATGTTATTTCATTCTTTTTTATTTTTAGAATAATCGCAGATCATTTCATCTAAAATCCAATTGGAATCAGTAACCTATCTTTATCATATTGTTCGTGATTAACATACCTGGAAAAGCTAATTTAATTGTTGATGAATTTAGGTCTTTATTGGTTTTGTGTGGAGCACAGGAATCAAATTTATATGGATGCTATCTAGAGTCCAGTATTATTACTATTTTTTCCTTTTTAACATGATATTATGAAACCTTCCCTTATGCTCTTTTACTCTAAGTGAAGTTCATTTTGCATGTGCATCCTTTTTCTCTACAATCTAAGTGGAAAAATATTGCTTGTCCAGAATCCCTCACCTCCTTGTAAAGAACCAGCTGTTGGTGTTGAAGACAAGAATAATAAGAAGCTACATGCCTTGGAGCTTCATAGGCAAATTGTGTATAAACAAGGAGAGCTGCTCCAACTGCTGCTGCAGATCCATGGAGGATCAAACCCCAGTCTCTCTGACAGCAAGAAGTGCCTTAAGGAGAAGGAGCAGCTGATCCATTTGCTTCGAGAGTTCCAAACGAAGACAGAATGCAAAGAAAGCCCAGAGTAAGTATGCACAATGTTTTAATAATCTACGCACTCTGGCACACAATGCAAAGAAACCCGAGTAAGTATGCATAGTGATCCACTAACCTGTGTTTTTCTCCTGTATTGACAGATTTGATGCAGCAGTGCGTTTCCTGATCAGAAGCACATACTTTTTAATTTTCGTCGCTATCTTCATGGTAGTGAGGATGTGAGTACCAGGTTGAACAAGGAACGCAAGTTTGACAGCTTGCAGCTACCTGATTGCATCGAGCTATGAACTGTAGCATATGTATGATCGGAGCTTCTTATTTATTGTCTTGCATGGATGCCAGTACTCTTGCTTTTTGTTCTAGTTTTCTTCACTCTGTACAATCTAATTAAGTTAATGGTGATTGTGAGTGACTGAAGTATCTGTCAACTCTTGTGTGCCTTGTTTCCTCCAAATTGAGGGAGTTCATCTTCATCGGTCTCGAAGTAGCCATTGATGAGCAGGGCTGCGCCAGCACGCAAACGCAACGAACAAAAACACCCTGTTCGTCCGGCTGGTGGCAATCTCGCTAGTTCTTCTATGCTCGCAGAAAATAAGAAAATATGGCCAGCTATTTCTTCTTATCTTCCAAAATAATCACAACATTTTGAGACGATGCAAGTACAGCAAAAACCAGATGTGAACTGATGGATCGAGATAGGTAAGAGTGATAACTAAAATGTATTACACCTGAACAGTTTGCTGTTCACGGAGCGTTCTTTCTTTTTCTTTCTTTTTTTTCTTTTTTTAATGGTCCACGGTTAGGGGTGGTAAAGAGCCTTCCAATTTAGTTTAAGAAATTTAAGCATCGAGCTCTATTAGGATCGGGCTATAATACTATTCAATTTTGAGCTAAAAATATATAGAGGATAGTTGGATTGTGAAGAATGAAGTAGGGCCATCACTCATTACCACCCCTATCCACGGTACGTTCTGCTCAGGCGCCTTTTGCTTTTTCTATACTATAAAGAGTGAGTTTTTTTAAAACTTTTCTCACCTAATTTGGGCCCACCTTACCCCTCACGTCGGACCCACCTGTCATCTAATTGAGGTAGTGGATAGGGTGGAAGATCCATAGAATCACAATTTAGAGAGTGTTTCTGCCAAAATATTAATTCTTTTGTTATCGACCACATCTATACCCGCTGGGCCCACATCCACCGAACGGCTCACGAGAGAAAAAATGGAGCCCGTCGTCCCCTTCCTCCTGACATCGCCGTCGCCGCCCTGTGCCCCGAGCGTTTTTTTAAATATATTTTTTCATTGATTTCTGAAAAATAAATAACCCAAACAAATTTTACCAGAAATATACCACTGCCGCTGTACCCCACGGCGGCAGGGACCTAACGCCATGGCGCACGACGGCAGGGATGCTGCTGCCGTGCCATACGGCGGCAGGACTGTACCTATGGCGGCACGTCCGTGTGGCACGGCGGCAGGGTCCTAACGCCGTGCCACACGGCGGCAGGGCCAACCACCGTTTTTTTATTTTTTAAAACAAGTAAATGATAAATTTAAACATAATCATAATCACAAATTGGCATATATAAAAGAAAAGATTATAATCAACGAGTAGATGCAAAATAGTTTTTACAATATCATGGTCAATGTACTGCTGTGACACAAAACACTAATACATCTAAATCTGTCGGCCCCTCTTCCCCCTCATAGCTCTAGCACCAGCCCTGGTGTGGTCCTGGTCGTACGTCAAGGGCTCACGTGCCCTGATGACCCGGGGTCTGTGTGACAACCCCATCCGAGATAAGTCCGTACTATCACTTAGACTGGTCCACTTTGGTCATTAAGCGATAATAAAAAACTATCCCGTTGAGTATTGTCGGACCATAGCCCGGTAAATCACTTGTAAACCACACAGAGGATCGAAACACATACATTAAAACCCCCACGAAGGAGAGTCCACAGTACCTTACAAATTAATCCAAATTCCCTGTAGGGTTAATTATTACAAACATTATCCTTGCATCAAAGGTAAATGGTTCAGAGTTTTGAAACAGTGGAAATAATACTAATCGATTAACTTGGCATCATGGGAGACCACCCATAACGCCATTACTCTTCGTCATCTACCCATTCCAGCACCCAACCGGGTGGGATTTCACCAGGCCAAACATTATCACCTGAAAGCAACATTTATAGCAAGACTAAGTATACTAATACTCAGCAAGGCTTACCCGTCTGAAATAAAAGACTTAACCTTCTAATCATGCTTGGCTTTTGGCTATTGGGATTGTTTTGCCAAAAAGCGACTAAGGAGTTAATCCTTACTTTCAATATTTTAGCTCAAGTTCTAGTAGATCAACTATTACTATATAAGCAACTAATTCAAGCATACTTGTGCAAACAATTAATCAAGCATCAAGTTTTTCAACATTTCATCATAGAGGGATTATCATGGTTAGAGGGTTAAGCTATTCCCGGATAACGGTGAGAGGCCGACGATCGATCGATTAATAACCTTGCAAGGTGAACCTAAACATACAGGAGAAAACCCTCACAAAGAGTGATTTCAACCAAACGGTTCCCGTCATTCGTCGGATTAGGAATTGATGCCACAGTCCTAGGTACATAGCTAGCTGGCATGCCTCACACTAGCATCCAGCATCACCATGCACCACAGTTTGCAAGACTGGGGCAGCAGCCCAAGAGTAGTAGTCTAAAGTTCCCGCACTGTGTCATTCAGGTACTAGGTTTACCGTACCTATGTCCGACAAATGTTTAGTACTTTCAAATGCTTCAGCTCTTAACCATTGGACCGGAGCTCGAATCCCATGCTCTTACCACGTGAGCAATTCAATTTAACAAGTCTTATGATTCCAACATAAGAACCTATTCTCGCGAGCGAAGTACATCACTCGACTTGTACCGGGTCCTTAGTGCATAGCAACTATCGACCTAGCATACTAGTAAAAGATCATAGGTACTTATGGATCATGCATCTAGGGTTTTCATTCAACTCCTGAACGTAAATGCACATATATAATCAAGCATAAGTTCAGAAATTTGAAAAGGAAACACATATATGCAACGACCCACAGTGATAAAATATCACACCAACGGCCCCGTGCTTAATGGCTCTACTGCCCGTTGGCGACCTCCTGGTCATGTAGCTCCTCCTTGAGGTGGCTAAGGCCCCGCTACCTCCTAGGTCGCAATGACCCACAGTGATAAAATATCACACCAACGGCCCCATGCTTAATGGCTCTACTGCCCGTTGGCGACCTCCTGGTCATGTAGCCCCTCCCTGAGGTAGCTAAGGCCCTGTTGCCTTCTAGGTCGTGTAGACCTAGATTTTTCAGGCTGACTACCTGCGTTGTGCCATCGCACAACGGCCGTGACGATCCAGGTCGCCACGGACCATTCATCGTTTCTTGAGGCCTCCTGGAGGTCGGTGTGCTAATACAGCCCAGCTGGGACCTTGGTAGCCATACCATTACCGCCCGGGCGCTTCTACATCTACTCGGACACACCATTTGTCATACAAATGTGTATATAAAAGGCTTCAATAGCTGTAAGGACCTTGGCCCCTGGCCGTCGTCGTCCTCTCTAGGTCTACGGACCTCCTGGCGTCTCCGTCGTCACCTACTTCAGGTGGCCAGACCTCGCGGCATCTCCGCCGTCACCTACTTCAGGTCGCCAGACCTCCCGGCGTCTCCGTCGTCACCTACTTCAGGTCGCCAGACCTCCTGGCGTCTCCGTCGTCACCTACTTCAGGTCGCAGACCTCCCGGCGTCTCCGCTGTCGCCTACTTCAAGTCGCCAGACCTCCTGGCGTCTCCGTCGTCACCTACTTCAGGTCGCAGACCTCCCGGCGGCTCCGTTGTCACCTACTTCAGGTCGCCAGACCTCCCAGCGTCTCCGTCGTCGCCTACTTCAGGTCGCCAGACCTCCTGGCGTCTCCGTCGTCACCTACTTCAGGTCTAGGGATGGCAGTTTTATCCACGGATGTGGGTATCCGCGGATACCCGACCCGACAGGCGCGGATACGGGTGGCAAAATTTGCCCGCGGGCGCGGATACGGGGGGCAAAATTCGCCCGCGGGCAGAGAACGGGCGGCAAATATCACCCGCGGGTACGCCCGTCACCCGATAGGTATACAAAGCCTATCAAACATATGGCCCAGCCCAACAACAAAAACCTAGATCAGCTGACCCTCCCACACTTCCGCGAGTCTGCGCGGCGTGACCGGCTGACCGCGTTACCCTTATCCTTCCGCCCGCCGCCCCTGCCCCCTCCGCTCTCTCATTCCCCCGTTTCTCTCTCAGCATCTCCCTTCTCCGTAAGCTTGGAGGTCGAAGGGCGGCGCACCGTGCACGGGGACGGTGGCATCTCCTCGCCCCCGCCGACCGGCCCTCACCCCTCCAGCTCCAAGCCTCCACGGCTCGTCGCCCCTCGCGGCTGTAGCTCAGCGGCGGCCCTGATCCTGTGAAGCTCGACAGCGTCCCTGATCCGGTGAAGCTCGGCAGCGACCTCGCACATCTCCGGCCACAGGGGCAGGCAGCTGCAGCTGCAGACAGCCCACAGCACATCTACAGCAGTCCTCGCCCGGTTGCCCGTCCACTGCTCGTCGGTTGTCGCCCCTCCGCCTTCGTCATGCAAGCAGCAACAGGTGACATCCTCAATCCTCTTCTTATCTTACTGTACTTATCTTGAAAATGTAATGATGACTTTCCTTTGTTCTTAGGATGATGTCCAGTCTGACATCGTTGATCCATGGCCATGAGACATGAGATGGCTGGATGGTGGATGATTTCTGCACTTCTCTGCTTTGTGTCATTGTGTGCGTGTGGCAGTGTGAATGTGTGATTTATTCTATAGTGAATTTGTGCATAATTAAATTAACTGTCTTGGGTGACAATTGATATAATGACACCTTATATTGCATTATGGTTGTGAAATTGTTGTGGTTCTTGTTGAAATGAACAACATGATATGATATTTCCCGGTGGGTACCGGGTTTACCTGCTACCCGCGGATATCCGTCGGGCGCGGGTACGGGCAAGGTTTTTTACCCGCGGGTAGACTCGCGTGCGGGTAAAAGTTAGCATCGCGGATATGCTCGCGGGCGGGTAAATACCTTACCCGCACTTACCCGACTCGCTGCCATCCCTATTCAGGTCGCCAGACCTCCCAGCGTCTCCGCCGTCGCCTACTTCAGGTCGCCATACCTCCCGGCGTCTCCGCCGTCACCTACTTCTGGTCGCCGAACCTCCCGGCGTCTCCGTCGTCACCTACTTCAAGTCGCCAGACCTCCCGACGTCTCCGTCGTTGACTACTTCAGGTCACTGTTCGCCCGAGGGAGTCATTGGCGCGCCTTTCCCCTACCTGACTGCATTCTGGATCGTTTTTGTCTCTTGCGGGTGATAGCGACCTGTGCTTCGCCTGGGAGCCGGCCCGTGACCGTAAAGTGCGCCCATGACTCAGGTCGTGTCAGTCCTAGCATCTGACAACTTCTGCAAGATTCCGGAGTATTTTGTCCCATTGGGTTGGTTTCACAGAGCACAGTTCTGTTCCTTGAGCAGAAGGCTGTAGGTTCGGTTATTTATTTCTTCTTCTTCTTCTTCTTCGGAGCATCAAACCGGCCATTCTGGTCACTTTACTACTCGGGGGCTACTACACTAGTGCGTCTTGCGACACCCTATTTTCCCCAGGTCGCCTCGACCTAATGGAAGCCCGCTTCCACTACTTCTCCGCTCGACCTACCTGCGGAGGGCATGGCGACCTCTCCGAAGTTCGCGGCAGTTACTCCGTTATACCTGACCCAGATTAGGTCGGCGGTTCTTCAAGATCGACGCCTTGTCTTCACTTCGACCTTCTGGTTCTTCATTCCAGGAGCTCGACGTTCAATTCGTGCGCGCATCGGAGGGGTTTTTCTTTTTTTGAATCTCTGTGTACCTTTCACGACCTCGACGGTGCCGTGCCTTCGCTACTCTTCGACACAACCTCGCCTCAGCCACTACGCCTACACGTCGATCGGGGGCTTGAGAAACATGGGTACCCACGGGTCCCCACCGACCAGGGTCTCAGCCGTCCACGACAGGTGGGTCCGACCTACTAGACGACCCGTCGACCTGACATGCGGGCTCAAGGACGTAAAGATACTTGGTGTACAAGACAAGACAGTCCAGCTCGGATAAGCTTTCCATGTTGTAACCGACTAGGATAGATGGAAACCGACTTGTAGCCCAAGGTCGTCGGCCAATATAAGGCGGCCTAGGGCGCCCTCCTCTGGGGGAGATCTTCATCCTCTCACATAATCCACCATAACTAGACGTAGGGTTTTACTCTCCGGAGGCCTGAACCAGTCTAAAACCCCCTTGTCTCCCTGTGTTCATCGCCATACTCGCCTAGTTCCGAGTTCACCACGTGGACTACCACCTACGCTCTTAGGTCCCGATCCTCCATTAACCTGCAAACCTCTAGGGTAACCCCCTAGCAGATCTGTCCAGGTCTCACCCCCTGACATAGGGGTTGGGACATGAAATGAGGGATCAGATATACTATCTTTTGTGAAGTGAAGTGACAGGAAATGAGGGACAGAGTGGGATAGAGAAATGAATATGGATAGGGAAATGAGGCCCCTGGCCCTTTTTGGGATCGTGTTTATTAAAAATTTTGGAGTATTAAATGCGATCACTAATTAAGGATATTAAATAAACACAGTTCACAAAACTACCTCCACACCCCTATGTAAATTTCTGAGAAAATCTAATGAGGGTTTTGACCACATGATTAGAGGATGATTACTGTAGCAATTTAATAAATTAATTATACTCATTAGATTCATCACGTAAAGATGCACTTATCTGTGAAAAAGTTTTGTAAATAAACTTCATTTAGTGCTCCATGCATACAAGATTCCTTTTTCCAAAAACTTTTGAAAGAGAATCTAAACACGGGAGCAATCCAATCCCAAGTAAAACAGAATCTATTCTCGTACGAATTTTTGAATCATTGGATTCCATATTGGCTATAAGATCTCGTATCCCCATCCCATACCCTCCCATTCTTATCACATCATATTTTCATTTCCCTATCTTAATCTTTATCCAAACACCACCTAAAAGTAAATATAGGATGATCATCTATAATTGGTAACACACTTTTTCACGTGGTTGGAAATTAAACTAGAGAGTGGCTTGAATTATGATCATCTATGATCAAATTTACTAAACTTCAATTAATGTAGGCTTTGATTTCTTTCCCTCCTATTCTAAAGAAAGAAAAAAGAAAAAAAACAAGGACAGTGCAGGACAAGAGAAAGATTACAATCGTTTTCTGAACTGTCGATTCCATCCATAATAACCACTGCAAGCCACAAAGTTTACTAATGCCTGGTAGCATCAATTTTCACATACTCCTAATTGGTTCCACAATTCTGCAAACAATTGCCCAAACTTCATCCCAAAAACTCAAACAATCAAAGCAATCAAGCACTCACCTTGGAAGCAAACGATGGCAGGGCGGCGGGAACCAGCAGGTGACGAGCCCTAGGTAGGCCAACGAGCTTGCTGGAACTGGTGGGAGGGCTCTTCACCAGCAAAACGCTTCCCTGCTAACTACTCACCCCAAGTCTCTCATCACGGCGTCGCTTAGCCATATGTCGTGCTGGGTGGCGGCCCACGTGCGAGTGGCACATAGCCATGTGTCGTGCTAGGAGTGGGCCCACATGTCAGCGACAATCGGCAGTGTGGGGGTACGGAGGGGGCTCGCCACCGGTAGGGTTAGGTTCAAGGTTTAGGTTGCCGAGGTTCGGGTCTCTAATGGCCTCCGGCTATAGAGGGAGGACCTTGGGCAGCGACGACAGATTGTAGGCGAAGTGGCAGGAGCCGCTAGTTGCGGGTGGCAGAGGACCCTCGCGCTAGAAAAAACTGTGGATATGGCGAGAGATGTATCTCCTCTATTATTTGGGTGAGTGTCTGAAAGCATCACCACCAGCATATGTATATTTGGATTTTTTTTGGACTGATGTATATTTGGGTACCTAAAATTAGGTATAGGAGAGAAAATTTTAAGTGAACTTTATGCTCCTCTGTAACAGCATAGGTAAATTGAATACCTTCTAAGGACTAATTCGCAAGTGGAATGTTTTTTGAAGGACCAAGGTACAAAATTGACTTTCTCCCTCCTTCTTATCCTCCTTCTCTCTACCCCTGATCTCCCATCGTCTACTCCTTCTTATCGTCGCCCTTTGCTCCCCCTCCCAAGCCACTCTTCTCCCACACCACCCTCTTCTCCTCCCTTGTTAAGGCCGTGCAGACGCTAGCTGCTAGAGCCACATGTGCTTCGCGTCAGCCCGCCGCTCTCCCCGCACTGGCTAGCCGCTCCTTTGCCCATGCTGAGTCACCGGCAGGGAGAGCGCATGAGGATGTGGCCACCGCCCTTGAGCTTCAAATTGACGAATCGGGTTTCAAATCGACGCAGAAACGATGACGAATCAACGACATTCCTTTGCTCTTTGTGCGCCAGCGGTGTGGATAGCGGTGAGGTGCGAGGTCGTGGGTAATGTTGCAACATGTCTCAACCGGTGGCGCACGTGGAGGCACGACATAGGGTTGAACCGGCGGCACAAGCTCATCGACTGTAACGTCCATTCGGGGTCAGTATCATTCCTGTCCATGGTGGCCATAGGCGAGAAGGACGGCGACACCGTGGAAGCAATGGTGATGGAGCCAACACTAAAGCTTCCCAGAGCTTGTGATTTGGCTCTTCCACCGGTGGAAGTAGGATAATGCATATGCTGAAGTTGGATATGTATATTTGAACAGAGGAGAGAGAATTTTGGGTCAACATGTAAAAATTTCAGGTATAATATCCATATAGATATGTTGTTGGAGCAATTTCTTTTTTATGATTTTTAGGTAGTGTGATAGTTGTTAGATATAGCTATTCAATTTAGGTAATTCCTTGGAGATGATCCAAGAGGAGGTGTGTTTTTCAGTGATTACCCAAAATTTTCAGATATCGGGGACATGATTCTTCGTGGAGGTGTTCTAATAAGACAAAAGGTGGCTAGAGAAGTGAGCAACGACTTGTCTTTCTCAGTTCTACCTCCGCCGCCGCTGTCGCCGCCGCTTCCTCGTCTTCTCCTCCGCCTCCTCTACTTGCGCGCTCGACATGGTTACCCGCAGGAACGAGCAGAAATAGAAGTCAATTTAACAATTCTTTCGACCTTTACTACCACCTTCTACCCTAGAAAACCCACTTTCGAGTAGTAAACCATGCCGGTCCGGAACTACAAGAAGAAGGATCTCAATGGAAAATCGCCCTCGGCCGAGTCCCTGCCGACGGGCGAGTAGGAAGAAAACAAGACAATATGGAGGTTGTTTGAAGATCATGAGGTCCTTGAGGTACGAAAGAAACACAATATGTCAAGCATTCTGCGACCATGCATTTGATTTCTCCTATCCTCTTCTTGTCATGCTTGATTTCTTCTCCCATCCTCTTCTTGTCATGTTTGATTTCTTTCATCCTCTTCTTGTCTTGTCATGCATCTTATCATCAACTCCTCCCCCTCTCAACAGGCTGATGAAAACTATCCCCTTGTCGTTATCGACCTGTATGATTTAGACAAAACATATAGACACACAATGGGGGACACATTGGCTGAGTTTGTGCAACACCTCAACCGCGAAGCATTCGAAGTGAACGAGAATATGTTTAAGAAGTTGAACAGGAAGTTGTACACACCTCAAGGAGGAGGTTTTCTGATCTAGGTGAGACCGGGAATGAACAGACCCGCTACGGAGTGGGTCACAATGCAGTATCGATGGTCTGATATTTACTTTCAGGCCTTTAACAGTCAAGGTTGGTTCTTATTTATAGCTCTAGATTTGGTCATCTTGTGTTTGACTTAAAAATTAAATTTTGACTAGGTTATAGCCCATGTGTTGCTACGGACACACAAATTTAGATGTAACAATTACCTTCTAAAATTAAATTAAATCATACAAAACATTATATTGTGGACCGGTTCCTACACCTAAAAAATTATATCTCTTCAAAAGCTCGCTAGTGAATTTCATCATATTTGGTAGCTTTCGTTAGTAGTTCCTTTATATTCAAAACTTTCTTCAGTAATATAATATGGTGTGTGTTATGTGTGTGGTTGTTCGTATGAGTCCATCTTTCGTAGAAGAACACTCATTGATGTTGTGTATCAATTACTCTTCATTTTAAAGTGATAGATCTATGCTCGTAGAGATGAACACTCGTTGAGGTTAGATATCAATTGCTACTAATTTTTAAAGTGGTAGATCTATGCTCGTGTGCACTGGCACTGGACTCAAACAATTTAAACACGATACAAGCGACATCATTCTTAGTAACATATTGAGAGTAAAAAAAGATAATATCACATCACAAAATTCTTATCCATGAAAAGGTCTCTAGAGCAATGGTTATATCACATGAGTAGCACCCAACAGATGAGCGAATTAAGCAAGTCTAGAATAAAAAAACAAGTAGATATTTTTTGCTCACAACAGTAAAAAAATCTTATCCTTGCAGGACCCGCATCACCTGGCCTGCTGATCCCCGCGCCCGCGGCTCCGGTAAGCGATGACGACGGCGCCTGCAAGAACTCGACACCCACGCGCCTGCAGCTGCACGCGCCCTACGACGACGACGAAGATGACAACGAGGAGGCCATCCTCCGGGCTCAGGAGAACGACGCCAAAGTTCGGCCATCGCCGAACTACCTGGAGACGATGCAGTGCGACCGGATGAGCCCGGTGGCGCGCGCTGACCTCGTCTGCTGGATGAGAGGGATCGTCCGGCTCTACGACCTCACCCCCGGCACGCTCCACCGCGCCGTCTCCTACACCGACCAGTTCCTCTCGGCGCGGCCTCTCGCCGACGGCGACGTCACCACCCACCGGCTCAACCTCTTGGGCGCCGCCGCCGTCTACGCCGCGGCCAAGTACGACGACAGGAACGCCGTGCACAACTGGACGCCGGGGACATCGCCCGGTACAGGGGGTTCGTCGCGGGCCGGGAGGTAGTCGTCATGGAGCGCGCGCTGCTCGCGGCGCTCGACTAACGGCTCAGCGGGCCCACGGCGCACACGTTCATGGAGCACTTCACCCGCGGCTACGGCTAGGATGGGGTGGACGACGAGGAGCTCCAGTTCAGGTCAGGGTTTTTCTTACCGACCGTTGGGACAAAACCGCCGGCCGGCGGTAGCGGTTTACCGCAGCGGTTTGAACGGTAACCGCTAGAAACCGCTCAAATTCAAATTTTCAAACCAAACCTCCCGCTCAACCGATTTGAAACGTTTTACCGAACAGTTTGAGTGGTAAACCGCAACGGTTTGAATGGTTACCGGCCTCTGGGTAAAAAAAACCGACATAGTGAAGAATTTGGTGTGTTTTCAAATTTGAATTAAAAAATTAGAAAATATAAGAAAAATTCCTACAAATATTTCAAGGTGCATAGAATCTAATGGTGTCAAAAATTTTCAAATATTAGTGCATTTAGTATTTTTTGCGGGCATTAGAAGTTCAACCAGTTCCTTTTTCTTTTTTGGTTGAACTTCTAATACCCGCAAAGTATACTAAACGAACGGATATTTGAAAAATTTTGACACCATTAGATTCTTGACAACTTGAACTATTTTTGGGATTTTTTTTAATTTTTCTCATTTTTTAATTAAATTTGAAATTTTGAATCCGGCCGGTTACCAACCGCCGGAACCGCTACCGTGCCGGCGCGGTAATAGCGGCGCCGCGGTAGCGGTGGGTAAGAAAAACCATGGCGCATGACTTCGCCAACGTGTCGCTGCTCCACTACAGCTGCCTGGAGCTGCGGCCTTCGGCGGTGGCGGCGGCGGCCTTGTCCCTAGCGATGCGGACGCTGATGCTGTCGTACCGGCGGGTGGTGACTCTCGACAGGGAGCTCGAGGAGCTGACGGGGTACCAGCCCAAGGATCTGGAGCGTGGCGTCGACGCGATTCGCTCTCTGATTACTAAGGATGGTGGTAATGCCTTCGACGTTGACATCTTTTCCAGTGTTCTATGCGGATCCTGAGTCCTGACTAGAACGGACAGCAGTAGATTGGTGCACAGCAGTGTAAGTAGTGTATTTGCTCTCAGACACACCAGAATTGGCCCATGTAAGAATCGTGCACAAGTTTCTTTGTATGTTTGTGGATATTGGAACTCAATTTGGTCGTGCCTTTTTGTGTTACTAGCAGTGTGAAAAATGTATGTTTTGGTTTGTAACTAGTACCTCAACACTACATCCTAGTTGATTTTTTTTAAGAGAATAGCATGTTTAATAACAGTTTTCTATTATATAGTTTGATTCTCTTGAAGCATTTTTTTGCTAGCATTGTTTGCCCCATTGCCTTCACAATTTGCTTTCTGTCATCCACGCAGGGGATGGATGATCTACCATCTGTGAGCGGCTTTGTCAATGTTGCGTGAACTTGTTGGCCAACTCGACTGTCATACTGATTTGGTTCAATCGCTTCAGTAGGCTTCCTTCTCCCCTTTACAAAGCTCTGCCAGAAGAGGATGAGTAACCTGAGGGCGGCGAAATGGCGCTTCTCCTGGTGATGATGATGTATTAGATAATGGAAATATGATGGTAGCTGCACAAAGGAGTTTTGCAACTTTGCTACGGTATGCCGTCTGATTTCCTTTTCCATCTTTAAGATAGACAGGGTTTTTGCAATACCACTGCATAGAGTGTAATCGTTGCATTTCCTCGTACAACACGAGCGCCTTGTTCCAGTGGAGATTTTGCTTGAGAGTAGGGATGTCAGTCAGACCCATGGGTGCGGGTGCCCACGGGTTTCACACCCGATAGGTGCGGGCGTGGGTGTAAAATTTCACCCATGGGTTTACACCCGACCCGACCCGTATTAAGTGGGTGTGGGTGCGGGTGCAGGTGCAAATTTCAACCCGTGGGTGACCCATGATGCCCAAAATAATAATTCATATTGTTATTTTTCTAGGTACTAAACATATTTGATAGATTTATGATGATTGGTGTTGTAATATATACTTGTTGTTTTCAATCTTAAGTCTAGATTTAAGTCTTTATTCTATATTTGCTTATGTGATGTATTGAGTATAGTGACTATTTACTTTTTAGTAAAACTATAAGCATTTACGTGATGTGGTGTGACTGTAAGTTGGAAGTTTCGCTTGTTAGAACTATCTATTTGTGATTTCAATGATTTTATCCTATTATATTACTTCATATAATGTCATAACGTTTATATATGTCGTATGGTGTGATAGACCCAGTGGGTGCCCGACACCCAGTGAGTGCCCAGCGGGTGTGGGTGCGGGTGTGAAAATTCACCCATAGGTGTGGTAATGGGTGAGTGTAACTAAATGTGATGGGTGTCATAATGGGTGGGTTTTGCTCCACCCGCACCCGACACGACCCATTGCCATCCCTACTTGAGAGCCACTAGAATCCACGCACTGTGTTGTCCTCATCTCTGAATCCGGGATATGCTTTATTCAGTTACTGGTACAGTTTATAAGTTCCTTGTTGCATTTAATATTTGTTTGAGTGGTAGTATTTAAAATCTTTTCTCTGAATACAGACTGTAGCTCATATTGCTCATATATACATAGATTCGAATACTCCTAACAAATCAATAATTCTTTATCCTGTAATTCTGAGCACTCGTTTTCAGATAAAAAGATTACCAACACAGATCTTTTACAGAAGACAGACGAAGAAAGACACAGCCACATCAAGATATAGAACCGATTTTATTCAAATGTTTCATGAGCTCTGCTGACTCTCCAGCTGTTGTTGTTGCTGCTGCTGCAAGTTCACAAGCTTGTGGTAGGCGCCCTTCTTGTTCTCGATCAGTTGCTGGTGCGCCCCCTGCTCAATGATCTTGCCATCCTGCAGCACCGAGATGACGTCGGCGTTCTTGATCGTCGACAGCCGGTGAGCCACCATGACGGTGGTCCGGTTCTTCATCACCCGGTCCAGCGCCTGCTGCACCACGCGCTCCGACTCCACGTCCAGCGCGCTCGTCGCCTCGTCCAGGAGCAGGATCGCCGGGTCCTTCACGATGGCGCGCGCGATGGCGATGCGCTGCTTCTGCCCGCCCGACAGCTGCACGCCGCGCTCCCCGACCTTGGTCTGGTACCCCTCCGGCAGCGAGCTGATGAACGAGTGCGCGTTCGCCAGCTTCGCAGCCTCGATGACCTCGGCCTCCGTGGCCCCGTCCTTGCCGTACAAGATGTTCTCGTAGATCGTCGTCGCGAACAGCGCCGGCTCTTGCTGGACCAGCCCGATGTGCTTCCTCAGCGACTTCAGCTTCAGCTTCCTGATGTCCTTCCCTGCAAATCGCATCCATGTACATAGGCTCAGCAGAAGAATTTATCTGGACAAACGGGAGCCATTGTCGTTGAACGAGAGAGGTACCGTCTATCAGGATTCTTCCGGCGACCGGGTCGTAGAACCGGAGGATGAGCGACAGCACGGTGCTCTTGCCGGAACCGCTCATCCCGACGAGCGCCATGCTCCTGCCGGCCTTCATCAGGAGGTCAAGGCCCTTGAACACGGTCACGTCGGGCCTCGCTGGGTACCGGAACTCGACGCCCCGCAGCTCGATCAGCCCCTCCACCCTCTTGATGTCCTCGCCGGTGTCGATCCGGACGTCGGTCTTACGGTCCAGGATGTCGAACACCGAGGCCACCATCTGGTTCCCTTTGATGATATCAGGCGCCATCGCCAGCGTCTCTCCCATGGCCAGCGCCGTCACTATGAGCACCATGAAGGACTTCATTACGGACTTGAAGGTAGCCAACTCCTTTCTCATCAGCTCCGAACCATACCTGAATTTCGTAACATTTTAGTTCTAGTGTACGGAAAAAGTCTGAATTCAGTGCCCTCCATCCAAATATTTAACACTTATTACCATAAGGCCAGTGCATAAGAGGAGAAGAGGAAGAACTGGGATACACCGTAGAAGAGGCCCGCGCCCTGGCCTCGCCGGAAGGACCTCTTCGATGGCTCCTTAAGCTCATCTGCGTAGAGCTTTATCACCTTCTCCTCCGAGCAGAAGGCAGCCACCGTCCGGATGTTGCTCACTGCCTCAGCAGCAAGCATGTTAGCCTTCAGGTACGACTTGCCAAGGTTGCCGCCGTAACCTTTCATGAACATTTTCTGTTTCAGAACAAGCACACGAGATCATTAATTTGAGAAACAAACAATGACGATCTAGTTATAATTTACTAGTGATAAAACGGTGAGCATGCGAGAGACTAGTTCACCTCGCTGATGTGGCCGCTGACCATGAGGGGGTAGGTGGCGAGCACGACCAGCGTGATCCTCCAGTTAAGTATGAAGGCGATGACGAGCGACGTCACGATCATGCCGACGTTCTGCAGCAGGATGGTGGAGCGGTCGACGACGATGGTGCGCACGAGCGTGGCGTCCGCCTCAAGCCGCGACGATAGCATGGAGCTGGTGTTGCTGGTGTCGTCGAACCACCTGATCTCGTTCCGCAGGATCGCCGAGAACATCTTCTCCCGGACCCGCAGCGTGAGCCGCTCGCCCATGATGCCGAAGCTGAGGTGCTCGATCACGTGGAACACCACTGTCAGCACGGCGCCGCAGCAGAAGAGGATGGAGATCTTGCGGACCTCCTGCTTGGTGGTCTCCCACCCCATGTAGTAGGACACCAGCGCCTGCGTGACGCCCAGCGCGAAGAGTGGCATCTGGGAGCCCGCCACGAATGCGCTCAAGGTGCCCGACACGCCGAAGAACCAGTCCGGCTTCACCATGGAGTAGAGCTTCTTCATGGACACGGGCTTCCGCTTGAGCGCCTCGTCGTGCGCCTCACCGGCGCCGTACCGGCTGATTGAGTCCTTGTCGGAACGGAAGCTGGCGCCCATGCTCATCCTCCCGGACAACTCCCGTGAATACTTCAAACTACAAGCGGGCAAGTTTTATGAAGTAGTTCATCAGAACATGATGACACACTTGTTATCTCTAACGATGTTCATAACTGGTCCAGCAGTGTTACCTTTGTGGCCTGGTGATGCTCGCGCTGTCAGATAAAGACGGCTTCTGCTGAAGCTGGGCGGCCTCCTGCAGCTGGATCAGCGAGGAGTACGCGCTGCACGGGTTCGCCATGAGCTGCTCGTGCGTGCCCGTCTCGACGATCCTGCCGCCGTCCACGACGGCGATCATGTCGGCGTTCCGGATGGTCGACAGGCGGTGCGCGATCACGACGGTGGTGCGGCCGACCATGACACGGTCCAGCGCCTCCTGGACGCTCTTCTCGGACTCGGCGTCCAGCGCGCTGGTCGCCTCGTCGAGGAGCAGCACCGACGGGTTCTTCAGTATCGCCCTCGAGATGGCGATGCGCTGCTTCTGCCCGCCGGAGAGCTGGATCCCGCGCTCGCCGACCTGCGTCTCGTACCGTTCCGGGAGGTGGTTGATGAACGTGATCGCCTCCGAGAGCTTCGCCGCGTGGTTGATCTCCTCCATAGTGGCGTTCTCTTTACCGTAGAGTATGTTCTCCCGGATGCTCGTCGCGAACAGAGCCGGCTCCTGGTTCACCAGCCCGATCTGCCGTCGCAGCCACTTGACGTCGAGCTCCTTGATGTCGTGCCCGTCGAGCCGGATCGAGCCGGACAGGGGCTCGTAGAAGCGCTCGATGAGCGAGACCACGGTGCTCTTGCCGGACCCGCTCCCGCCGACGAGAGCGACGACCTTGCCGGCCGGGAAGTCCAGGCTGAACCTGTCGAGGATTACGACGTCCGGCCGTGACGGGTAGCTGAAGTGGACGTTGCGGAACTGGATGTGCCCGTCGACCGCCGGCAGCGTGCGGCCGGTCTTGGAGCTCGCTTTGTTCACAGTGCTCCTCTCGATCATCTGGAAGATGGGGTACGCCGCGGTCCTCGCCCGCAGGAACGTCGATATGTTCGGCGCCGCCTGGCCGAGCGACCTGCCATTCGTAGTCACACGCACATTCGAATTCCCGATTAATTGCTTGCCGACGTCGACAGCCATGACGACGGACACGGCCTAAAGATCTGTGCACTCACAGGCCGGCGATGACGACGTTGAGCATGGTGGTGAAGGACTCGCCGCCGTTGGAGATCCGCTTGTGGACAACGAGGCCGGTGAACCAGATGAGCATCGCCCAGGAGAGGAAGAGCACCGAGTGCATGGAGCCGAGCCCGAGGCCCTTGGCGAGGCCGCCCCTCTTGCCGTACTTGTACGTCTTCAGCAGCGCCTCCCGGTACGACCTCACGGCCTTCTCCTCGCCGACGAACGCCTGCACCGTCCGCACGTTGCCGATCACCTGCGGCCGGAGAAGCACGAACCTACGGCATCGTCAGTACGCGCGTTTCACAATCGATTACAAGCAGAGCACGCATCGAGAAGGGAGGATTTCGATCGAGGCGGTCGACCTCCTCGGCGATCTCGCCGGCCTTGACGTAGGACTTGCGGACGCGGGCCATGAGGCCGATGGTGACGTAGGCGTAGGTGCCGCCGGCGATGGCGATGAGCGGCACGATGGCGAGCGTGACGAGGCTGATCTGCCACACCTGCGAGAAGCCGATGGCGAAGCCGGCCACGAACCGGCTGATGTAGTGCATGAAGTTGCCCACCTGCAGCGAGCCACGGAGGCACCATCCATTAGTTTGTGACCACGCGCACATAAACTCAGGCACGTATACGCCATGCGTGATGTGCTCGCCGGCGTTTCCAACCGCCGTGAATCTAGCGGCGGTGCTCTGCAATTGTTTTTTCTTTTGACTGTGACTAGCTGAGATAATGGGCTGAAGTAAAGTGGGCTGAATTTAAGTTAACTAACGGGTTGGGCGCAAATAGTTGCAAAATGTTTTTCACAGACAACCGCTCGCTTCTCTGACTTCAAATTTTATTTCTGCCCACGTGTAACCAAAGAAACTTTTACGGGAAAGCGACAGCTGGAACACATGCTGAACTGCTGAGGTTTCTTTCCGAAACAGCCCGTGAAAAGTTTGACCTCCAAACCTGCGAACCATCGCAGATTTGCAGTACAAGTTGGTTGGTCGCCGTGGTTTTAACAAGCACGATAATTGGGCACGAGCCAGAAGAGCTTTTAGGATTACGAGAGCAACAAACCAACCCGCGTCGAGATACAGAGAGACCACGGTCGCTGTCACCACTTATGCTCTGCTGACTTCAAGGAGCGTGCTCGAGCAAGGAAAGCGGCCGGCACAGATCAGGGTGTGGCGCGGCACGCGTCCTGGCATGGAGAATAGCGTGACCCCCCTGCCGGCACCCGGCAAGTAGAGTGAGGCTGTCCCTAACCATTTGGTCATCACTGATGATGTGATCAGCAACCACCTTGAGCGGCTCATAACTGATGCAGCTAGCGACATCAAAGAGGGTTTTTTTTAGGTCCCTAGAAAGAAGAAAGAGCCGGGCATGGCTTGGGCACGAACGCTGCCAGGGACAACGATCACAAGTGACATGGATCAACATTGACGCCTGCTAACGGGCTACAACATTGAATAACGATTAGTGACAGGGTTACTGGCGTGTGCAGAAGCTCGTGACAGGGTACATTGTGCACCTACAAGAGGAACTCATGTTCTAGTGCTCGTGACAGGGTCCTGAATGGAGAGGTGGCACGTACGGAGTACTACTCCCTCTGTCCCAGAAAGATGTAATTCTCGCATCTCGAGGAGTCAAACACTTTCAACTTTAACCAAATTTATACAAAAATATACTAATATTCACATCTTCAAACAACTTTAGTGTGAAATATAATACATAAGTAATCTATTAATATTTATTTTGCATCACAAAATAATGAGTAAAGTGCACGGTCGGTCCTCAAACTTGTCTGGCTGTGTCACTTAGGTCCACATACTCTTAAAATGCATTTCTGGCTCCCTAAGTTTGGGTTCGGGTGTCATTTAGGTCCATATACTCTCAGAGTGCATATCTAACTCACTAAACTTGTCTTCAGGTGTCATATAGGTCCCTAAACTTGAAATGCATTATCATCTCATTAATATACTTAATATGATAAGATCAAACTTTATATTGTAAAGCAAGCCATCATTTTCATTAGCATATTTTCTTACTTGTTTTATTGCTTCTTTAGCTTCACCCTTCTAGTAATTTATCTTACAAATCCCTAATTTAAGTTTAGTAATGTGCAACCACGAGTTATTCAGATTTGAATAATCTTTCAAAAATAATTGAGCATATCTGTCATGTGCACCTATATGATATTACCTCCTCCAAAGTAAAAGAATATCAATCTTTTTGGATTCATCATATCAATATTCTACACATACGGTGATTTGAAACACATTTTATTTTACTATAGTTAAATTATATATGTGTAAAATTAAATTTTTATCAATTTAATTGAGATGGCAATGCCTTTACAAAATTTATGAACATAAATGACACCTGAAGCCAAGTTTAGAGGGATAAATATGCACTTTAAGAGTATATGGACCTAAATGACACCCGAGCTCAAGTTTAGGGAGTCAAAAATGCATTTTGAGAGTATGGGGACCTAAGTGACACAGCTGGACAAATTTAATGACCGCAAGTGCATTTCACTCCAAAATAATAGTACTGTTTTGTATAAATTTGATCAAACTTAAAATTGATTGGCTCATCGGGCAAAGAGAGTTGCATTCTTTTTAGGACGGAGGTAGTACAAAATATGAACTGCAACTCTGCAAGTGTCATGAACTATGCTGCTGTTAATTTGATCATAAATTGGGGACCAAGAAAAGGGCTCTATCGCAGTCAATGACAAGAGAGCCGTACGATACGACCAAGATCTGACGGTGGCAGCCTGCGTACGCCGATCTTTTTCTCAGGAAATACGAGTACCCCTCCCTCCGTCCCAAAATAAATGCAATTCTAAGACTGATTACGCAAACTAATGTAAGGTGTAAAATGACCAAAATACCTCTTATCTTTTATGAGAAAGATCTAGACATTGACTTGTCTTTTGTGTGAGAAACTTCTAGAGTCTCTTGTCTTTTGTAAGTGGTTAGTCAAAATTGCATTCTTTGTGAGACAAAATTTAAATTCTAAAATTATATTTATTTAAGAACGAAGGGAGTACGCCGAATTACTATACTCAAAACAGGCCCAACGGCCGGTTGTACGGAGTATAAAACTTGTGCGGGGGCAGATTCCACGTGTGAAAATTAAGGTTAACTGACATGCCAGGATCGAGCCTGGGGGCCACCCTCTAGAGACATGCGCGGAGACGTTCTAGAAGCTGCCCGTACTGCCATTGTTGCCAACAATTTTTCACCGCTAAAGAAAAAGACGAGCCACCATTTTTCAACCTTTCCGGTTAAAAAAGGAAATTTTGAAAAATGCTGTAAGATGTACCAGATTTATTATTTCCATCCAATTTGTTTTCCATATTAGTCCTTGTCAACTGTTTAAGATATGATACCTCCAGCTTTTAATTTGTTTGTTAGGCTCACCCATCGACCCTAATATATACTTTGTTCTAATTCATATATAAATGCCAATATCAACTGTTGTGTGATACCTATAGTTTGTTTGTTAAACTACCTCATCAGCACAAATATTATATGCCCTGCATTTTTGCAGCAACAATTAATACTTGCCCTTTATGAACTGTTTTATGATACCTACATTTTTGTAAAAACGCACTCATCAGCACTAGTAATACATTTAATTTTCGCCTAAAAGTAGTATTTATCCTTCTCAACTGTAAAAGTTTTACTACTTCTGAATTGAAGCTTCGTTTGAGATAATAAATAACCACCAGAGGGACTAACATGCATTGGTAGCGAACAGTTTTAATTATCTAGAAAACAAGCTCATCAACGACCCAATTTGGTGGACCAAGAATCTTGTGAAAGCGATAGGTAACACAACGCATGAGCCGTGCTAGGATGGCCCTTTATTATGAAGCCACATCTATAGCATGTGAAGAGACTACAGACTACAGAGTGCAACAAGGTGAGGTACGTACGATCCATCTAAACAGTCGGTGCATCATGATAGACATTGATTGTGCTTTATGTCAAATCTTGAGATGTGGTCATGAATGCTCGAATCATTTGCTAAACTTTGAAAGAAAACAATTCCAACTATCTTTGGAAGAGTTTGTTGCTATCTTTTTTTTTCCTTTTTTTAAAACTCTGGTAGATGATTTGTTAGGAAATCAGCATTGTGCCATGATGATATGGATAGGTTTCTCGCAATTCGCAAGAAGGTACTCTTTTGGTGACTAATTATAATGAGAAAACATGCTCACCGAGTTAACTGTAGTATGCATGCATGGACTTGAATAAACACTAGTTTTTCACGTACTACTTCTAAAAAATACTCTACCAATCGTCACCTCACTCATAGCTGGTGAACACGAACGGATCAGGTACCAAACCAAACCAAACCTACACTCGCTCGATCCACTTTGCACACGGCCGTGTCTAGTTGGTAAAAAGATGAACACCCTGTTCGTCTGGCTGACGACCGGTGGCTGGTGCTGATTTGTTCTGAGAGAAAAGTACCGCTGGTTGGTAGCCGGTGGTTGATTTGTTCTGAGAGAAAAGTACCACTGACTGGTGCCTGATAAGCCAGACGAACAGGACGGAAATTTTTTGTATTGGACCGTGTGCGTAGAGAGAAGAAATGAACTCACACGGTCCTCTAGGTGAGAATTTTGATGAAATTTTGAGAAACTGAGGATCATGTCGTTTCATTTTTTTCTCTACGGACGTGGTCTAACGCAAAAAATATTCATAAGAAATCGACCTGTCCCCCAGAAGGCCGCAAATGAATTCATACTGATCGATCAGCTCGGCGCGGTACTTGCGGACTGTGAATCCCTGCGGCGTACTGCTGCCGCCCGCGCACGCCTTGAATGCCCCTCACCAACTCCCCTAGCTCATAAACTCCGGGGCGGGCCCCGATCGATCAGATCAGCGCGCACCCGCCCGCCGCCTGCTGCCCGGCCGTTAATTCCTCTCGTCCTTTCCCCCTTCCGGCTCGCCAGCCGGCAGCGGGGCGCGCCGCGGCAGGAATGGCAACGCGCGCAGGTAAAAAAAAGGCACGTGTGTGCGTACGTACCTTCTCGGAGATGGCGTCCTGGACGACGAGGATGTCGCTGGTGATGGCGTTGATGACCTCGCCGGTGGACGCCTCGGTGTCGAAGACGGCGATGTCCTGGTCCAGCATGGCGCGCAGGTACGCCAGCCGCATCTTCGCCGCCTGCCGCTCGCCCGTGTGCATCCAGCACGCCACCTCTGCAATTCACACCACACACACGCGCATGTCATTTCTTACTGCTTGCTTCGCCGGTCGCATTGTTGCCATAGGTAGGGGGCGGCGGAGCGGTGTCTGGTTGTTGCACGCACCGGTCCACGACGAGAAGAGGATGACGATGCCGAGGTACACGAAGTCCAGCGAGTACTGTGCACGCGAAACGGAACGAAACGAAAAACGTCAGCCGGAGTCGTTGTCGCTAGCTACCTCACGACAAAGGTGGTGTGAGCTCTGAGCTGAGATCCTCCGAAACGGCCGGAGATGCGCGTGCGTAAGCTGGTTTAATTACCTTGGCGACGCGGCCGGAGACGGTGGTGGGGAAGAGGTAGGCGAGGCCGATGATGTTGATGAGCTTGCCGAAGAAGATGAAGAAGACGGGCACGGAGGCGCCGTGCGCGCAGGCGCCCAGCGAGCCCACCGCCATGAGCACGCAGTCCCACTGGTCCGCGAACGAGAACAGCTTCAGGAACGGCACCTTGGCCGCAGCCTCCTCCGCCGCCGCCTTCTTCTTCTTCCCGCCGCCCTCCTGGGCCTGCTGGGCGGCGCCATTCGCCGACGAGCTCATGCTCCCGCCGCCCGCTCGCCCTGCTGGTCGACGGGCCGGAGATCGCGGCGCGGAGGGCCCAACCCGTGCCTGTGTCTGGCACTCTGGCTGCCCTCGCGTCTGGGAGTGATGGCGGGTGTCTGCGCCCGCTGGTGGGGCTTTAAAAGAGTTTGAAAAGGGGGCCTGCTGCCGTGCTCTCTCGCCCGCTGTGGTAGGCTGTAGGAGCGGTGAACCAGCCAGCATTTCAGCTGCGCGGGGCACAGGTGGTGGAGCCTTTGGAGCAGAGCATGCGACGGCGATCGGAGGAGGCGTATAAGTTTGATTTGACTCGGGTAGGGCCAGGGCGTCAGCTGGCCATGGCTGCTGCCTTCTTGGGGCAGGGTGACAAGTTTTGTAGGTGCAGAAGTGAAGTGGATTTGTCTGGATTTTGATTAATGCTTCCTGCTAGAGCTAGAGGGCACGGATAAGAAAGATAAATGCTGCTATTTTAATTACTTCGACAGCTTACAACACTCTCAATTTTCTGAAATTAGGGTCTATTTAGTTCCCCAATTTGGACTCGTATTCACAATTCACCCGTCACTCTCACAGCACGTATCACGCAAATTTGACGAAATAAACACTAACTAAAACAACCACGTAATGCCAAACTGGTGTCCGTGCGTCCAATGAACCCTTGTTGTAAAATCTATTTTTTTTTCTTCTTAATATAAAATAGAAATTTCAGAGTGTTCGAAATTAATGAGAGTCGTCCATTTGACGAAATCTAACAGTGAAACTGTGGAAGTATTAGGGAGTACCTAAAAGGAAGTATCATAAATATCAAAAAAAATACTATGATACTCTTTTAACTATGTGTAAATGTATTGATTTTTTATAAAAAGAATAAGAAAGAAAAGTACCTACAAGTATCACATATATTTTCAAGTAAAAATACCGTAATGAAGCTCAAAATAAAAATATACAGCCGACTGATGTCAATGATCGCAGACATTGCTCAGAAATACTTATGGAAAAAATATGGGTAATTTGTACGCATGGGGTATTTGTCTGCATTTCAACTTGGTCAAGGACGGTAGACACTTGAGAGTTGAAGTAGCCCATACATTTTTGCCTTTTCTTTTGCCTCCCCTTGAAGCAGGCAAGCAGCTACGAACTGAAGCACATGTACAGTTATGCAATGAAGGATGCACAGTACGCTACTGTCCGGTTTGTGGCTGAGGGAGTGCTCGTGTTTCGTTCCCCCAGATGATTGGAGTAGTTGTACATACAGTTGAGAGTTGCCTGTAGTTCCATCCTGCAAAATTCTCGTTCAGATTATTACGAGCAAGAAAAAAAAAGTACAGCCTCATCTTGAGTGTTTGTGAAGGCAGACAAAGGTGTAATTAAACCGTAAAGACCACCCTAATCTACAGACGAGTTCACCTAAACCTAAACCCTGCAGCACCAGTAGGTACTTAACATTCGCCAGCAGGGCGACGACGGAGAAGGCCTTGGGCCGGTTTGGTTTTGGCAGCGGCGCAAGCCGCAAGGGCAGCTCGCTAAAATTTTCATGGGTCAAGGAAGACGTCATGGAGACGAAAAGAAGATGGCCTGATGAATTGAATGTGGGAGGAAAATACAGTTGGGGACGGGATAGGTGGTGACTGTGTGTGTTGTGGCACGGGCCATTGTTCACACGGGGACGCGGCAGATATAGGGTGGTCGCTGACGATGACCCGCTGGCTCCGCCGCTCCCAACTTCCCCAGAGAGGCCAGTGGGCGCGAACGCGACACGCGATTTCTTTTGTGGCGAGGACCCGGGAATCTTTTTTGGGGACCCAAGTGCCGGTTCTTGCAGGTGTGCTTTGCTTGCGTGGGGATTGGTTGCCGCGGAAAGCCGCCAATGATCCGCCTTGCTGCTTGTAGTCCCATAACGCGATCGTTTTCTTTCGCAATCCAGTAGTCGGCTGTCAGCTTGAGGCACGGTAGCAGGCACGTCGTCCTCCCTCACTTCAGCCTCAGGCAATGGGTTCTGTTGGTTCACGGAAGAACGAACCCAAGACCATGAGGTGCACGCGTTCTGCGTTCAGATCATATATATGGTTGGCGCCCGCACGCGGCAGGCACGTGCGTCACAGCAGCAGCCAAGAGGAACGTAACAGAGCCACGGAGGCTTTCAGACTTTCATCAGTCATCTGGCTTCGTCTACGGCTGAAGGATGTGGTTGCTTTGCACGCATCCATGGGCGCAACTGCTTCCCAACCAAACTAAACGCGATAGGGACGGGGACGGGCTCTGGCCACATCACCGACTCCTCGAATAGGAAATACAGCAGCTGATAAGTGATAACGTCTCTGTCCGGGGCAATCGACGTCGGGAGCTCACAAGTTGGGGCGTCACAACATCGACGGTTGCCCTTCTAGCTCGCGTCTACAGACGAGAAATGCATGGCTGCATCGTGAGCTACAGGACACCGGGCGAAAGTTATATGAGGTGGTGAACATGCCAACGAGGCTTTCTGACCTTTGACATTAATTTTCACTGGTTGAGGTAATGAACATCAGGGCAAGCAATAAACGCGACAGAACTTGAAGACTGAAGAAAACAGCAAGAGCAAAGCGTCACAGCCTCACAGGGTAAATGTCGATGGTACAGATATCCAGAATTTCCAGATTGACAGCTCTGGGCACAAGCGTGAAGGTCGGCCTCGGCTGCATCCCAATAGGAGGTGATCTCACAACCCATAGCAGGACAATAATGTTTTGGTTGTCGTCAATAGGAGGAAGAAAACAGAAAGGCTGATTTCATAGCTTGAGCACAAGACACCCGGAAGCTTGAACTCGTAACAGGGCAATGATATTGTTATTGTCTCACGTCAACATCACGACTTTCCCTTTCTTATCAGAAGGAAATAGATAAGCTTTTTATGCAACCTCACGATGAAGTATATTTTCCTGATGTATGGGAATCGCAGGCTGATTTCAGATATACTACAGGACAACCGATGACTATGCTGTTTGTCAGGACACCTGACTCAGGGTCCAGGTCCAGTTTTTCTTTTTCAGAAAACGGACTCAAATGTCAAGAAAAAGACTGGCACATAGGAGAAAACACTACCACCACTCCCTCTGTTCTGAATTACTTGTCAGTTTGACTTTTCTAAATACATTCATTTTATTATACACCTAGACATAAATATACATCTAGATGCATAATAAAAGAAATGAATCTAGAAAAACCAATACGAGTAATTTGAGACGGAGGGAGTTCACTTCATCCTAATGAGAAAACGCAATCCCATAATCTGAGCATAGACTACGGGCCACTGCCAGCCGACTTTGCGCCACTCCAGCCTGCACCAGGCACCAGCTCGTTGGCTCCCCTCTACATCCTGTAGAGGGTTTTACTTTGCCAAGACCCAAGAGCACTTGAATAGCTGGCCGCTTGGGAGCTTGGGATATCTGTCAGCAAGCCTGCCCTCCTGGTGGGACTTGCTGCAAAATCCCAGGCCCACGAGATGCAAAGAAAAGCTCAATGAAGTCAAGAATGCAAGTTGTTCCAAGAAGCCAGTAACAAACTATAAAGGCCGGTATCAAATTATCAGGAATAATGTTTGAGCCTACCGTCAGAAACAGAGATACAGCTGCAATTGTTTGAAGATTATTATGTACTCCATCCATCTCAAATCGTAGGTCGTTTTGGCATATCTAGATTCGTAGTTTTTACTGTGTGTCTAGACACACGGTATATCTAGATGATTAGTAAAATATATGAATCTACAATCTAGAAATACCGTAACGGTCTACAAGTTGGGACAAAGGAAGTACATTATAGACAAATATGGGGCTTACATTTAGGAATATCAGTAGAAAAAAAGATCTTTCACCTGAAAATGACAGATTCATGGCTGAGGTTGGAGTGCTATTTTGCTAGCAATCCAACTCTTTTTTTTTTTTTGAGGAATAGCAATCCAACTCTTCGAGAGTAGGAAGGACAGCCAAATAGGATGCTGTCTCTAATGCTCACTACTCATAAGCTAAGGCTATCAACAGATGTTTCACTTGACTAGCAAGATGAGGGAACCCTCCTGGTCTAACAAGCGAGAGGGCTAAAAATGAAACAAATGAATGTAGAAGGAATTATAAAACCTAAATGAAACAGATGATATGTAGGTTTTAACTAGCAAGATGAGGGACCCCTCCTGGTCACCAGCTAATATTATCAAAGGGGGTTTTTATAAAACCTACATATCATCTGCACTTATTCTGGGAAACGAAGTTTGCTTAGAACCTCTTCAGTGATGGTTAAAAGGGGCTTCCTAAACAACAGCCTGCAGGTTAAGTTTGTACAGATAGCCTATAGCAAGCCCATTTATTGGCTGAACATAAATTGTGCATTTATAAAGGATTATTTGTGTAGCTTTAAAGGGAATTTGTCACCCTATTTTCCTGATATCTCAGAGTAGATTGCTGATTGGTGTCCAACAAAGATACTTTACAGATAACATTAAACAAAGATGAACTTTCTGTTTAAGGCCCTGTTTGGTTCCCATAAGTCACCTGACTTATAAGTCACCCGACTTATAAGTCAGTTGGATTTAAGTCAGTCATGTTTGGTTGCAGTGACTTATAAGTTAGTGGGCTCCACCCAGGGTGGGAGAGAGAAAAAGTGGAAATAAGTCACTTTAAGTAGGGGTGGAGCTACTTATGCAACTTATAAGTCAGACCATTTAAGTCAGGACTGTTTGGTTTCACTAGTGACTTATTTTGCACTTTTTGCACTTTAAGTCACCCTACTTATGGGAACCAAACAGGGCCTAAGTTAAAGATACTTCGCCAAAGAGTTGGAAATTGATGACTACCAAGCTAAATGAATCTTGACAAGGATTCCACTAAGTGTAAGAAAGTCAGCACTAGTTAACTGCTATATACAGATTAAGCAACCAGATGAAGACAGGAAGAACCTTATTGACTGTTGCCAAATAATTTATTACTTTTTGGACTGCAACATTGGGCTTTGCTAATGGACTACACATCATCCAGCTGTGCCAAACTGGATGCTGGCATTCCGAGAGGATTTCCTGAACTTCAACACCCTGCGCCTAAACTGGGCCTGCTCAAGGCCATCCATGGAAGGCACAATGTTCATCGTCTCCAATGCTGGTGCATTCTTGAGCAAGAGCTTCACCAGTTCCAATCCACTTTTGCTCTCATCAATGTACTTCATCCTAACTCCCTTGAGATGCTTCACCGCCACCGCCTTGCTACGTAGCACACCATGACACTCTCCATCACTACACCGTCTACGTTTGCCCTGCGATGGCTGCAGCAACGAATATTATCTGTTTAGCCCTACAATTTAACAGAGATAACACAAGCAGTGAACAAAAAGGCATATCTCACCACAACAGACACACGGAGCTCTTCCACATTTCGGCAATTTGAGAGCAATGGTGCAATGGATAAAGCACCTTCTTCCCTCCTCTCAATTATGCACGACAATTGCCTCACCCTGTCTAACCGCACCTTCCACCACTCCTCGAATTGCTAAGTTATTTTGCAGTTCAATAATTAGATTCATCAAAAACTAAATTACACCTCCAGATCAAGAGTATTTGAGATACACTATACCTCAATGCACCACGGTGAGAGCAAAAGGCTCCGTGCGTTGCCAACCAGAGCAATAAGCTCTCTGAGAGTAGCATCCAGCGGCTTGACCTGTGGCTTCTCGATGGCAAGGAGGACTTCGTCCAAAGAAACGTCGCCATTAATTATGTGCCTGGTTGCCATTGCACCTGAATAGCGGAGAGTTCGCAACTCTGGCATCTCAAAGAGCGCAAGAGACGACTCATCCGTCCAAGTACAGTCCTTGATCGCCAACGAGCGAAGGTGCGACGGAGCAGCAAGGCGGAGCGCACTAATGCGGCATTTTTCAAGGATCAGGTAGCGGAGCTCGGTGCAGTTCGACAAGAGATCTCCGAAGAAGTCATCGTCCCCTTTGAGCGAAACGGACGCGAGGTGGAGGCGGGATAGGCGGGTGAGTGGGGTGAGCGAAGGCAGAGGAAGTGCGTAGTGGTCGAGGCGCAGCGTCAGGGACGTGAGGCCGGTGCAGGCGAGTAGGGAGGGCGGGAGGACGGCGAGGCGGGACCGCGGGAGGCGGAGCTCCAACCGCTCGACGCCGCGCGCCGCGGCGGCGGCGAGCCACGAGGCGAGGTGGTCGGCCGCGGAGGCGGCGAACGCCTGGTCGAAGAGGCCCTCGAGCGCGAGCCGGAGGCGGCGGAGCGGATGCGGAGGAGGCGACGCGGAGCGCGGCGCGAGAGCGGAGGCGGCGGCGGCCGCGAACGCCGCCCTGCGGCGCGGCGCCTCGGGGAACGCCGCGGCGAAGTCGATGTCCAGCGCGGGCGCGGCGGCGACCGCGCCGCGCCACCGGCGCGAGATGGCGGAGGCGGCGACCGCGGACCGGAAGGGCAGCTTCGACACGATCAGCCCCAGTACCGCGTCCGGGAAACCATCGAACGGGTCGCTGCCCCCGCCGCCGCCGCCGGCGTCGCCACCGCCGTAGTCCTCGCGGATCGCGTAGTCGCGCGCCGCGTAGGTGAGCCCCCCGGCGTGGTTGGGGATGAGGTGCTTGGTGCGCATGGCTCCCTCTCTCTATCCCTCGCCGCCCGCCGGCTCTCGCTCGACGCCCCCGATCGGAGAAAACCGACTCCTTCCTGAACTGCAAGGATAAGTACGGCGCAAGCAGCGGAACCGAAGCGGACCGACGGGCCCGCGGCCTTGCGCTTTATGGCGATCCCTCGGGCCTCGAGCCTTCCCGCGGTGCGATTCGTGCGCGTGGGAGGCACCGGCACTGCGGGTAGCCGCAGCCGCAGGCAATGGCGCGATGCGATGCTGTGGGCGGGGCGGGGCCTGCGCCGGACGGACGGGGTGGTGCTGGACTGCTGGCCGTCACCGCGCCGGCGCGTGGCGGATCGGGCGGGGGGGGGGGGGGGGCGGGGGGGGGGGGGGTGGGGGGTTGGCTGTTTTTCCGTGCCGTGAACCCCGCGAGCGCGTGCGGTTTGCGCGTTGGTTTCCTAGGGCTAGGGGTGGTTCTGGTTTGGTTTTGGGCTTGGCGTAGCCAAACGGATCGCGAACTTTATGCAACTCTGCGTGGTTACGGAGAAACTCGGATTTGTCTACGATCTCGTATCGCGCATTATCGGTGCGATACTAGAGTACCGAATACCATGCTTGGTCATGTAACATTCTTCTCATCCAATCAAGATCCCGTTTAGTTGGTGAAATTTTTAGTGAAAATGATGAAATTTTTGCATTGTAAAACATGTTCTATGAGAGGTGACACGGTCTGTAATGCGAAATTTTTGAGAACTATTGGAGAACTAAACCGTATAAAAATATGGCATTCGTATTCGAAAAAAAAACGTGTTATGCGAAGCTTGTGGCAGTCGACGTACAAGATTCGACAGATGGTGTAGTCAATTTGGTGCCAGAGGGTTAAAGGTGCGGTTGCTTGAAGTCGAAGTAATTTCTGACATGCATTAACGCCTATTGTTCAATATACTCCAGACCAATGTGGATATTGCTCTTCTCATGCCAATCCCAATCGATCAAAAATAACTTCACATATCGTGGTAACACGTAGAAGTAAAAACAGAAATTATTTTTGAACAATGAAAGGTATTTCTGATGTTCATCTGATATGCCATACAAACCAAAAGACTTGCTTCCGTTCAATCAACACAACATTTCAACATTGCAAGGCCAACGTTACCAGAACCAGATGACAGTTTAAGTTCTCCTTTCCTCTCTTTACAATGAATGTGACTATAACTATTGAGAAATTATGTACCGTGTCAGAAGTGTACAACAGCATCGCAAGCGACTGTTTCAAGAAACTCCAGTTTCCCAAATCCCAAAGAAAAAAAAGAACAGGAGAAAACATCACCACAGCACCTAAAATTAGACATGACATCTGGTATTATCACCGCTGATGATCCGCTTATTGCTTTGTGGTGCCAAGAGGGTGTTGGATTCCTGACATCTGGCCCATCTCGAGCCACAATGGTCTTCTTTGGTCCAGAACTTGGCAACCAGCATCTTCACGAAAGCCCTGAAGTCAACAACAAATGAAGTTACGATCTCCCTGCACAAGATTGTCATGTGTTATTAATATCATTACCATTTAACCCGCGATAATCTTGAGATGATTTTACAATACTAAGAACCTAGAAATCTAAAACCATACCCCATTTGGATCTAGAAATGAAGTTTAATCTTCAGATCACAACTTCTAGAAATGTTATATGTCTATTATGGTAGATTGTATCCAATTTGGTGCTACTAAAGCAAATATGGCAATAAAAAGTAGGAGAGGGCAATACAATGGAAACAATGCTCTCATGCAGTGAATCTTAGGAACTCAAGTCCAGACGATAAGCATTGCCGCCCATATCCTTATATGAACCCTATATAAAAAAAACTCTAAAAGACAGTAAATGCCTAAAAATCATTATATTAATTAAATAGCTATAGTTTAAGTTGAAAACTAAAAGAGTATTACTGCCCACCAAACTGAAGCCTTACTTGGTCTTTCTTATAACTATTTTTAATAAACACCTGCCATTTGATGATTTTGTTTTATGTCAAACAGTTAGTCATCCCCGGTTGAGTGTTGAGAACTTTGAAGTACCCACACTTCTTGCAATGACATTAACTCTTTGAGCGTGGCAGTTCACATCACTTGCTAAGCATGATCATTCTTTTGAAAGGAAGCTAAGCACAATTATTGCATTATAACTTTATAAGGCATAACTTGCTCTGATCTGAGAGGTGGAAGCATCTTGACATTTGTATATTACTCAAAATAGTACAAAAGTTTAAATTAAAATCCTGCATGTCATGTAAATTTTACTGAAACTTAGTTCATGATTCCTGTCATTCATTTAAGATGTTTCATGGAAGTAATCTAACGGAAGGTTACCAAGGGTTCATGCCCTTTAAGTAAGTAATTACACAGGCCAGAACACAGGCTGCATAAGAAGGTAACAGTAACTAATGCGAGCAAAGAAGATGCCTTTCTTAGCTGATCAGTTGAACTTGGTAGATACATTGGATAAAAGATTTATACATTCGCTATTCAGATTAGATCTAACATCTGGGTAATGTGCTTAATGAATCTCATTTGTCTAAACGATGAGTTGTGTCCTAAATTCAGGATCGCAGTAACTGCTTTTAAAAAAGGTGCAGAGTGAAGCTAAACATGTGATGAGCATAAAAAAAATCATATTCATATATATGAAACATGGGCAAGATGAGAAACAAAAGGGCCTAATATGTTTTGATCTCAGAAAGGCAATCCCTTAGAGGAGGTTCAACATCTATAGGCTCTCCCCTTTGGACAGGTTCAGGTCTGTAGATGTTCATTGCCAGGATCAGGTCAGACAATAATAGTCCATAAAGCTAAGCAATCAGGCAATTGACCACAGAATATATGTGCGTGAGTTCACATATTATACTGGCATTGAATCAAGCACCAGACCAAAAAAAGAACACATTGAAATACAGCATTGGACAATTACTGACTGTGAAACTGTGTGGTCCTTGGACAAAGCAAAAGGGAATACTTACAGCGGTGAGCAAGGCGAACGACCACCGTTCACATAGTACACGAACAAGTATGAGTCATAATGCTGTCCTCGTATGTAGTAAAACATTGGAAGCCTTCTGACTAGCTTAAATAGCATCTTCTTATAAAAGCTGATAGCAGGCTGGTTGTATGAAATGACATGTAAATAAACACCTCTGCAATTTGATATACTTGCTGCATATTTAACCACTTCTCGAACCAGTGACGATGCTGCAAGCGAGAATTCTTGTAAGATCAACCATATCAAATTCACAGATAAACTGTAAATGAGGAGACAGGTAACAAACCTATGCCAAGGTTCCTGTAGCTATCCACCACACCCAGCGTCAATATATACGCAAGTGTTAGATCTTTGCGTGAACTGTTATACCTAAACAAGTCCTCAATCTGCATTTCAAAATCATTAGCTTCACTGAGCTCACCAGTTAGATAATACCATTTTCAGGACCTTCTGTATGGTGATACCTCGCTATCTTTTGCCGCGATCATCCTCGTAGTTACAAAACCTATTATCTCGTCCCTGCGTTCATCTGATCTGCTTGTGTCCACAGCACCCCAGGAAACAATACCATGGCCGTTCACAACATTCAAGAAAAACTCCCTCTCGTACCTGAACGAAATGGAGAGAATTACATGACCAAATCATCCAGTGATGGTAAATTTGTCAGCAGGTAGCAGAATTTGGAAAGAGTAAATTTCTCAACAGGTACCAGAATTTGTATAAAAGTAAAAGCAGAGCAAGCTAGCAAAAGCAGCGACAGTTTATAGTAGCTACCTTATGGGAAAGAGGGCGAGATGAATCTTCTCTAGTGCTTCGAGGTCGGAGGGCTGGATAGGGCGATACTCTATAGTGGGGTAGATTTCGGATCTCGGGTCCAACATGAGCAGCTCCGGCGGCGGCGACGACCGAGCAGATTCTTCGCCGGGAGGCCCGGGAACCGTAGCGTGCGGGAGAGGGGACTCCCGGCTCCAAGGCGTGCAACCGCTTCCGCGCGTGTCAGGGGCGCCACCGCGAATCACAGCTTGCTCGGTGGTGGCGCCGCCGCCGCGAGAAAAGAGGGGAGAGGGGAGAGGAGAAGAAGGCGCCGGCGCCAGAGGCCGATCGGCGAGTGGGACAGAGAGAAGTGGGGAGAAGAGGCAGTGAAGGCCGGATCGCGAGGGTGGGAAGCAGGGATCAGGGGAGGCGGTGATGGACGAGCGGCGGCGACCTGGACGGGGACAGGAAGAACAGGAAGGAAGGACTCACGGCCTCACACGGGTCGGGAACGAAGGCTAATCGGCTGATTTGGGTGCCATTAGCCTATGCTGAACTGTTAGAGGATGCGTGATAATCCAAATAGGTGACGTTTCCTTTTCTTTGAGTTAGTTCCGCCGTCCGTTCTCCACGCCATTGCTGATTGCTCTATCTAATTTACCACTAATAATAATTTTTTGTTTCATTTCAAACTTTGGATCTCATGGTTTCGAATGATACGAATAGTTCGTGATTCAACCTTAACCAACTCAATCCATGTCCTTTTTAGTCATTAGCCAAATCCAATAACCCATATGTTTTTATATTTTTCTATATTCCACTTTGCTAGATTCCTTAAAATGTTCACGGTACTACCTTCCTCCTCTAACCTCGCTCGCTAGAGTTAAAACTCAAAAGCCTCAAAATTGAAACCTACTCCCTCCGTCCCCTTTTGATAGTCGTTCTAGCAGTACGATCCGGTGTCCAAATTCATGATTCCTTGCATGCACCTAGACGCAGCTACTGTCCACATCTAGAGAATCTTGCGTGCACCTGCTAATGAGCCCCAACGACATTCAAAGCGGGACAGAGGGAGTAGACCTCACTAGAGTTTGATATTTATTTGAATTTTAACTGGAAAAGGTATAAGAGCATCTTCAACTATTACTCGTCCCCTGCTACCAAGACATCTTTCTCCATCTCCAACAATTACTTTTGCATTTTTGGTAATCACTGTTGCAGACTGCCAAAACTGATTCCAATACCTCATTAACCCACCCACCATCCAATAGGGAAGAGACTCGCATTTCTCTTAATGAAAAAAGAGGATGTGAGTTATAGTCAATTGCTCGAAAATTTTTGGTATTGAAAATCTGACTGGTAGCATACTGGAGTTCACATCCATCTCCTAAATCTCCTAAAAAGTACTTTTTTTGATATTGGAGATGGATATAAGCAATGTGCTCGAGATGCTCTAAGGTCGTACCTATGGAAATTATTAGATCAACTTAGGAAGAGCTATGTGATTTTTCATTAAGAATAAGAAATAGACACACAAATTCAAGTTAGAAGGGACTTAAACTTGAGTGGTTAAAGCGTACGACGACACCCAACCAGTTGAGTTAGACTTACTTCCTACATAAATGTCATAAGTAGAAGTCAAGCATGATTTTCTTTTTAAAAAAAAGAAGACGAGCATGATTACGTTGAGCTTCTCAAGAATACGATCTTTCAAACTGTGTGTAGTTGTAGATCCGGCATGCATATATGTGCGGAAATGGTTGAAGGTAGGTATCTGACCTTTAAGTTTCATTTCTTCTTTACAAAAATTTGAGCACGTCACCTTTGAAAAAAAAAGTTGAATCTTTCAATGCATAGGACGATATTTTGTATAAATTTCGATCGAAATGTTGATTCTTGGTGTGGGGGTATGCGTATGAGGTGTGAGTTAGATACCGGTCGAAAACGTGAACCGGACACACTTTCGGACCGGTGATGAAGCGGAGTAGAACCGGCCGTCCCGTTCCCATAATCGATGTGTCGATGATCCGATTGTGTTTTTGCCTGCTAGCCAGGGACATTGGACTCGACGACTTCGCTTCGTCACTGTCACGACTCTGATTCTCTCCCTTTTCTCGAAGAAGGGTGTGCGGCCAATCTTTTCGCCCGGATACTCCAATGTCGAGTGGGGCCTCGTCATCGTCCTCGCCGCCGCCGGCGGAGGCCGGGGACGGGGACGGATACTGGGCGGCGCGGGAAGAGGCGGCGGCGCGGCTGGAGGCGATGCTCGCGAGGGCTCTTGAGGAGGACGAGCTCTCGGCGGAGCAGTTGGAGACCAACAACCAGCTGCAGGAGGACGAGGTAATGTATCGCGCACCCCCACCCCAACTGATTGTGAGTTTGTCTGCTTCCCTAGGGGCCAGGGCGCGCCGGAAATAGGTGGATAATATGTGGGATCCTGATTAGGGCGAAAAATATCTGGACTTGCAGATATTTACTGGAAATTTTGACGATATTCTTGTACATGATTCTTCGCAGTAAACGTTGTACGTTGTACCTGAAACTGGAATTCATTTACGCCAGAGGCTGCAGCGGAATTGCCATTGGGTGTGTTTGGATCCGTGAATTGGGATGCAAAATTCTGAATTTTGCACAGATTTTGGGCTGAGAAGCACTCTTCCGAATTGAAAAGTACTGTAGCACTTTTCGTTTGTTTGTGGTAAATATTGTCTTACCATGGCCTAACTAGGCTCAAAAGATTCGTCTCGCAAAGTACATCCAAACTGTGTAATTAGTTTTTGATTTCATCTACATTTAGTACTCCATGCATGTGCCGGCATTTTTGATGTGATGTTTGATGTGATGGGGAATCTTCTTTTTGCATAGTGAATTTTGGGGGAAATCGGGCTTCTAAACACACCCATTCTGTAATAATATGTAGCATTGAGATAACTGCGGTTTTCTTCTCCTGTAAATGTAAAACTATATAATGATTCGTGTTGTGTTCACTTAGGGTTAGGATTGGAGAATTAGGATGGTAAATTTGTGAATCTACTGCTGAGAACGAGTTAGTTTGGACTGGGGAGTTAGATTGTCAGTTCTAAGAAATAGCGGTGTTAATATGAATATATGATAGCTATTCGAACTACTGTTGTCGCTACTCGCTAATACCCAGTAGCATGTCATAATATGTTCAGGTGTTGGCACTGCAAGCCATTTATGGGGATGATATGGTCATCTTGGATGATAAGGCGGGTCTTCGTTCTTTTCAGGTTTGTTCCAGAGCTTTGTCCTTCTCACGAACTCTCTCATTATTCAAGAGTGTAATGTTCATGTCTTCTTCCCCAGATTTTTGTGCGGTATCCAGTTCCCGATGGCACTAAGGTCTTATTGAATTCTCGTCCAAACAGAACTATGATAGGAACTGATGATAATGATGGGGGGCAAGATGTTGGTGAACTCTCTTGTGCTTGCAGCTTAAAGCATTTACCACCTCTGGTGTTAACATGTTTGCTGCCGCGATCATATCCGAGTACATGTCCTCCTTATTTTACTATCTCGGCCAGGTAGTTGGATGGATCAAAAGTGTGGTACCTATGTGCCATGTTTGATGAGATTTGGACTGAGCTGCCAGGACAAGAAGTGGTGTATAGATGGGTGGACTGGCTGAATGTCTCTTCATGGTCTTGCATTTCTTTGAGTGACAACATATTATTAGTCCCAGATGCAGATGTTGCAGATGAACGTGCTGTTGCAAGAAAACTTCTTGTTGATGCTACTATTTCTCTGATGCAAACTTACAGTGAGAAGAGATCCCAGGAAATATTTCTGAAAAGCCTGCATGAGTGTGGAATTTGTCTTAGTGAAAATACTGGTAAGTCTCTTGTACCTTATCTATTGTGTTTGATTTTGCTGACTCATTTATCTTTTCTTCTAGTGTCTTCCACTGCTCTTTGGTCTATTTTGTTGGTCGTCCTTTTTTTTCAGAAATAAAATTAGGAACTCAAGTGAGGAAGCAGAAATTGTACATTTGTAGACAACAATGGCAGGATATATAAAACTATGAATTCTAGGTGGCTTAGCCACCATCCCTTTATTCTCACCAGAATACGAAACACATGCAAACCATGGTCTTTTCAGTATTTTTTTATTCTTAAAGCTTGAACCATGTATGGTGGTTTTTGACTGTTCCCTCTTTATTTCTCCATTCTACCAGGCTTTAATTTCACCAAGCTCCCATGTCACCATTCATTTTGCATGAAGTGTATGGAGTCTCACTGCAGAATTCACATGAAAGAAGGGACTTTAACTATGCTGACATGCCGCAGTCCACTTCCATCTTCAATATTGAAAAGCCTTCTGGGAGATGATTGCTATACGCGATGGGAATCATTCACTCTACAGAAACTCTTAGATACAATGCCTGATTTGGTATATTGTCCAAGGTGTGATGCTGCTTGCTTGGAGGTTGACAATGATGCTCAATGCCCGGAGTGTTTATTCACCTTCTGCTCTTTGTGCAAAGAACGACGCCATGTGGGGGAGCAGTGTCTTACACCAGAAAAGAGAATTAGCATCCTGAGGGTAAATATTTGATAATCTGTTAATGATTTAACTTTCTTTAGTGAAATCATGTGTACAGCCAGCATCTTTAGATTTTGTTAGGGTACTTAATTTGAAGTCAAATCATTGGTATGGGCATATGGTTATTCGTCATAATTGTAGTATCTGTTTCTGTTCCGATATTCAGATGTGACCTGGTTCATTGAAGTTTGGTATTCTGCTTTGATGCTTTCCATACTGTATGTAGTTCATGGTCTTAATAGTCAGTGAAATCAATTGTCCTTTTCGGTTGTACTATGTAGGCGGACTTATTAAATTAAAGATGTATCAATACAAGTACAGCAGAAATTACTGTCGCCAATGTTGTCCAAAATGTCACTCGTTTGTAACTGGAGGGATTATTTTGTTAATAAATATCTAATTATTAAGCAACGATGTGCTTATGTAGTAATTGAAGAACGGGAATGATATTATTTTAGGATGCTGCATATTGGGCAGTGCTTCATTTGTGTTTGCATGATTCATTCGCTATTTCTTCTCTATACTGTTGTTTCTTAATATCCATTCACATTCTACTTTTTGACAGGAACGCCACCAGAAATATTCCCTACCAGAAAAACAATTGTTGAAAGAACAGAAGGAAATAGATGAATTGCTAAATGTCTGTGAAGTGCTTCGCAATTCTAAGCAATGCCCCTTTTGTAAGATGGCTATCTCAAAAACTGAAGGCTGCAACCACATGACCTGTAGGAACTGTGGGAAATCCTTCTGCTATCATTGCAACAAGAGAGTCAGTGGATATAACCATTTCTGGTAATGCTGATTCATGTGCAAATATTTTATTTTCAATCTTTTAGTACTCATCCAGAAGCTAAAATATTTTTCATTTTTGCCACTCAAGGTCTGGAAATTGCGAGCTGTATGAACACAACAATCAAGGGAGAAGGTTCGGACTGGATGAAGAACCAGACGATGATGAAGATCCTGATGATGATGATGCATGGGATCTAGAACCTGAACTGCGGCTTTGTCCTTGTCCAAGCTGTGGCCGTCGGAATGAAAAGGTTAGCAACAGTCCCTCATCTATTTGCATCTAGAGCATGGCAGCTTCCATTAATATCCACATCACATATCCAAACACTTATTTATGTACGTGTTAGGCTGTTAGCCTATGCTGCTGAAGGAATGCTTATGTAAATCCTGTGTTTTAAATTAGCTAAAGTTATATCACCCTCATCTTTGCTCCTGCACAATTTTTAGATCTACTTTTTTTTTTATCTGTCATGGTCGCCATACATGTGCAAAATAGTCACTGGAAGTAGCTCTCTTTTTTCCTTCTAAAAAGTTGAATGAATTCTGCTGCTTATACTTGTTTTGTTACTTATGAAACATGCCAACTAATATCTCAATGCAATGCCATGTTTTATTGACAGTTTGACACAAACAATCATATATTATGCATCGGTTGCCGAGGTCACTACTGTGCGTTATGCAAGAAGAGGGTTTTGAAGAGCTCTGAACACTATGGACCGAGAGGTTGCCAGCAACACACATATCCTTGAGTTTCCAAACTCGAATGCGTGCTGTACAGTACGTAACTCCTTTATAACATAACATCTTTGCAACTCTCAGTGCTTTTGCATACACTTTGTTGTCTGTAAGGAGAGGATTCCTGTTGGAAGTGACAGTGTAAATTTGCAACCATTAGGTTCCATAGTACTAGCATTTAGCCAGGATCGTTGATGTCGGGAGCAAATTGTTCGCCATGTAATGAACAGCAGAACATGGCATTCTGTTGAGTGTAGTTTGAAGATTCAATTCCTGAAAGACACCTAAGAAAAGCCAGCGTGATTTGGGTTTCTTGCACTCTATTTATTTGATATGTTTTCAGCACCAATTACCCACAGCAGGTGTAGAACTGAACATGCTGTTTTTTTTAATCGGTTATTGTGTGTGCCCTTAGATACATAAATTGTTCGTCGGGCAGAAAAGAAGTTAGTATGCTTTACTTTGCAATAACGTGCAATGGTACGAGTCGTGTGCGATGCCATCAGCCTTATCAGCAGTAGTCCAGACCGGTTTATATACGAGTGCCTGCATTGTTATTAATATAACCCTGCAAGCGCACGATTACTTTATTTTTGTCTCATGATGATGAGATGAACTGCCAATCGATACTAGGTGTGCGTACGGGCGACGTGCCGGGCGGCGTGAGCATCCGAGCGAGACTGCACCAAGCTGTCGAGCGGCGGCGGCGCCGGAATATAACCACGATGTCACTGGAACCATCCTCCTCGGCTCCGGCCAGGGAGGTCGGTGCCGGTGCCGGGTACTGGGCGGCACGGGAGGAGGCCGTGGCGCGGCTACAGGCGATGGCTGCCGCGGCTCGCGTTGATGACGAGCTCTCGGAGGAGCAGTTTCAGGGCAACAGCCAGATTCAGGAAGACGAGGTAACAGAATTCGATTCCTCAGGGTGTCGTCTCGCAGACCGCCGTGTGTCCTGTACTTGTAGTCAGTAGTGTAGCAAGTTCAGTTACGTTCAGACAAGGAAATTGAATCTGATGGCATGTCGTGATTAATTACCTCCAGCTGCTGGCACTGCAAGCCATCTACGGGGATGATATGGCAATCCTCGACAACATGGACGGCCTTCGTCTTTTTCAGGTAACGGAACATCTGAACGCCATCCCAATCCCCTAGTATTTTCATCTGCCATCACTCAGACATTCAGAGTTTCAGACTGTAGTTTCTGCAAAAATCGTAATGCACACGTTCTTCCCCCTTTCAGATCTCTCTACACTATCAACTTCAAGGTGACATTCATGTGTACATGAACGTCGGCACCAATGGAACTACCGAAACCGGAGACGGAGACGGAGACGAAGACGAAGACGACGAGGACTCAAACGAGGGGCTCTTGTACGCTTGCAGCCTGCAGCATCTGCCGCCCATAACGCTCACCTGCCTGCTACCCCGGGTCGTGCGCGCCCTACTTCGTGATCGCGTCGAAGTGGCTGGACGAGCCGGAGGTCTCGAGGTTCTGCTCTGTTCTTGACGAGATCTGGGCGGAGCTGCCGGGGCAAGAAGTGGTGTACCGATGGGCGGACTGGCTGAGCGGCTCGTCCTGGTCGTGCATCGCTTCGGACGGCCAGATGATGCTGGGTCCGGACGCGAGCTCCTCAGCTGGTGCGGATGGACGCGCCATCGGAAGGAGCCTCATCCTTGACTCCACCATCCCTCTGATGCGCCGCTACAGTGAGGAGAGGTCGCAGGAAGCATTTGATCGGAGCGTCCACGAGTGTGGAGTCTGTCTCAGTGAAAACACCGGTGCCGATCGGCTCTCTCTTCAGTAAATTTTGCTGCTGAAATTTGTTCAGAATTTCACCCTGAATTGTCTTCGACGTTTCTGTAGGTAGGAACTTCATCCGGCTCCCGTGCAACCATGCCTTCTGCGTCAAGTGCATGGAGTCCTACTGCGGCATCCACGTGAAGGAAGGCAGCGTGACCAGGCTGGCGTGCCCGGACACGTCGTGCCGCGCGCCGCTGCCGCCGCCGGTGCTGAGGCGCCTCCTCGCCGAGGAGGACTACGCGCGGTGGGAGTCGCTGGCGCTGCGGCGGACGCTGGACACGATGCCCGACGTGGCCTACTGCCCCCGGTGCAACGCCGCCTGCGTGGCCACCGGCGACGACGCGCAGTGCGCCGCGTGCTTCTTCACCTTCTGCGCGCGGTGCGGCGACCGGCGCCACGTCGGGGGCGCCTGCGTCCCCACGGTGGACAAGCTCGACGAGCTGCTGGTACGCCGCGCACGCGCGGTGCCGCCGTGGCCATTCAACATGATCCTCTGTCTCTCTGTTTTTTTTCTCGTGTTTGCTGATGACTTGGTACCTGCATGCGGGGCAGGAGCGGCAGAAGCTGACGAGGCCAGTCTCAGTGGAAGCGGTTATGAGGGAGTTTTTAAGAATGACACATCATCTTTACAGTATTGATTTGCGGGATGACCTATCCTCTCTCAATGCACAGGGTCATAGCACAGTTTCATATGTTTCTGTATATATTTAATTGTTGCATGTTGGTTAGTCAATTGTGCTTAAAAATTGTGTCAACTTGTCTCAGTGGGAGGGTCATGAAGGTGTCATTCCTCCGCGCCGACCCGGGGTCACGAGGATGACCCTGGTTTCCTCTCTCTCCTATTAAATATCATGCCATGTCATCTTGTTTGCATATATGACACCTTATTTAATGTCTATGACCCTCACATTGAGACTGGCCTGAGAGTGTCGGTGAGGGAGCAGATGTCGGAGGCGCAGCGGCTGCGGGAGCAGCGGCAGGTGGAGGATCTGCTGAGCCTGCGGGAGGTGCTCCGGACCACGAGGCAGTGCCCGTCCTGCCGGATGGCCATCGCCAAGACGGAGGGCTGCAACAAGATGGTCTGCCGCAACTGCGGCCAGTTATTCTGCTACCGCTGCAGCCGCGCCATCAGCGGCTACATGCACTTCGCGTGAGCAAACCAAGCGCCACTGGCTCAACCCTCGAGCAGCTAATCGCAACTACCAGTACATAATTTCCATTGCCATTTTTGGGGTTCTCGCAGCAACGGGGAGTGCGGGCTGTTCGAGCGCGTCGACTTGGACGAGGACGTCGAGATCAAGGTGCACGGGTGGACATGGGCGCTCAGCTACAAGTGCCCCGCCTGCGGCGCCAAGCGCACCAAGGTGAGTAGAGACGCTTCCGCTCCACCATTGCTAGCTAGGAATCATGTTGACGAAGCTATCTGGTGCTTTGGTGTGGATTAACAGGCGGGCGCCAACAACCTCCTGGTGTGCCGGACGTGCCAGACACGGTACTGCGCCCTGTGCCGGAAGAGGGTCTGGGAGGTCTCCCGGCACTACGGGCCGTGGGGCGATTGCCGGCAGCGCAGGTGAATGCTGTTTGCCCACCCAGCATAGATGTGCAACGGAAAGGGAGAAACAGAGGACGTGCATTGTTCATCATCAAGAATGTATCAGCTCTTAGCTCGCTCAATCAATTTACTGTATATTTACAGATTTCCGTGGTCGTTTAAACGGAAATTGCTCGTCAGTAGTTCCGCAAGACAGCCCCAGTTATAAACCTATGGTTCAGTACAGCTTCGGCAGTTGGCCGCTTGTGGTAATCCGGATCAAGCATTGCCTGTCAAAATATAAATCAGAGTTAGCATCTTCGCTGAAGATGTGTATCCTGGGCCAAAGCTGATTATTGAATCAGAAGATTCCTAACTGGCCACTGGAATACCGTGCATGACGTGCAGGTGCAGCAGTGAACTGCATGAGTTTAATGAATAGATAAGGTTTGGCTTTAGCAATTAACATGACAAAGGCAAACCTGGAGCAACTCCCAGCCAGCACCATCCCCCAAATCTAGAAAATTTACAGCTTCTGATAACCGGTCATCGGCCAGACAATACCTACAGGAGCACAAAGTGTTGAATCTGAATATCATAAATGTTCGTCATGTCGAGAAAATCAGCAACAATGAGCTTTGTTCACTGAACATGCTTTTTTGCCTAATATATATAAAAAAGTTGCTAGGACTAAGCAAAGGGAAGTTTATTTTGTGTCAGCAACTCGTACTCTCTTGCCGCATAAATGTCAAGCCGGAAAGTGCTCTCCAAAAGTCTCTGCACCATCAATCGGTATTATGATGATAAGCATCCAGTTGGAAAATAGGAAACAATATGCCTCTTACATGAAACACAAAGTTAATATATATCCTCAATCACCTGCAAAGAAATACCATCCATAATGCCTGCTTCGCAAAATGGAATAAATGCCATGTATGCAATCAGCAGCCCAGCTCCATAACTGTTTTGTCAAGTACAGGCAAATGTAAGTGATCGTTTTTGTTGAAGCAGTAAAAGAAAAGGGATACTTGCATGTCATCAGCTATTCCAAAGGCTCGCTTCTCCAAAGGAGTTGATGCTCCTGCAGCAGATGCTCGACGCCATAGTCCATCCGACAATGCTCCAGCACCAAAAGATGAATACCTGTCATTGTCCAAAGTATTTCTTAGATATCGCCTCACTGATATTAAACAAAGGTAGGAAAGGGATGAAAATATACCCAATATCTACAGAAAAGGCCAAATCTCGCAGCCGTGGAACTAGATAGGGTCCCTCTTTTTCCATTGCAGTACTGTATAGGACAGTAAGTTACACTAATCAATAAGTTAATCCAACATAGGCACTACAATGTGGAATGGAATGTAAGACAAGTACACAGCTTACTTGAGAACAACAGAAGAAGGCCCAAGGCTTTGATGCAATCTATTGTGATTGTGCATGTAGGCAAGGCCACTCATAGCTCCATTAAGCAGCTTAAGAACAAAGTATCTCCTTAGCTCCAATTTGTATGCTCGATTGAAAGGGTTCCAAAATGGCGTGTCTCCAGATTGCTCTTTCAGCTGCCTTTCACTGGTTATTTTCGCATAGTCTGCAGCACTATATCTCCCATCATCACGGAAGGCTAGCCACTATAATAAAGCTATGTCAGTCTCGCAGACAACAAAGTTTGCCATATGTAGGGGAATCCGAGCACAAAAAAGTTCTATAGCACTAAACCTGTTCTCCAGTTGCTGTCTCAAAGGCCCCTAAAAGAAACTGAATGTTGTCACATATGTCACTAGCATCACTCTGCAAATAAAATACAACGGGAATTTTTGTGTGTGTAAATAACATGTCTAAAATAATCATTCGTGCAGTCGTGCTTGTGATTTATGTTATCAGTCTATGATTTACCTAACCTGAAGAAAAGCATGAGTCCTTAGCTCATTCAGTGCCATCAAATCAGCTTCAGAAGCACCCGCACGAGCTCCAGGGTATACCTTTGTTTCAAATCCTATGTCTTAGCATGTATAAGACGGTCAATATATTCATATATCTATGGCAGAGAAAGGTACCACAATAAATCGCGACCAAATTAAAGGCTACAGATATGTCCTGCTACAAAATAATCTTTTCAAAGGTCTGTTGCACAAATTTTCAAGGAAAGGCATCCTGCTGATGTACTGTTTTTGGCTGATTACTACAAATGTTGTGCGACTAAACTTAGCAAAGTGACAATTCTAAGCATACCTTAAATACAGCCTGTGTTCCCCTCAATGGGCCTTGAACAACCCTTCCCTCGTAAAGTCTGGAAAACAGCCATGATAAATAAATAATGAGTATGAATTTACTGCATTAAAAAATCAGTATGTAAGTTCCTTGTCAACAACAGCACATCACTTAGAAGGGAATGACCTAATAGTCACTTCTCCTTCTCCAACATCTTGGACCCTCAATCGTTCAATTTCTTCTGCTGAATATCCGAGACCAAGATCTTGAATACCAGCAACATTTGAAGGCTCACCAAATTGAGAAGATGAGTAGCTGAATCATGTGGCAGGAAGTTAGAAAACCTTCATATCATTTTTTTACACTAATCTTATAATTTTGTAAGCAATCAGGCGCTTCAGTTATGCTATAGCCTATAGCAAAATGGCAATCTGCACGAATATACAGATGCAGGGCTAAAACATCTGATGGTTCTTTCAACAGGTCTCTGAATAAGATATAAGCAGCATCAATACATCATGTTGAACAAAAATATGTGGAAAGTACTCTCTATTTTGTTAAGAGAATCCAACTTATGTGGAAATTAGTAACCAACCACTGAGGAATCATCGAAGAGTATATGCTATTGATAAATAATAATCTCCAACCATTTCTCTGAATTGTTTATCCCTTGGTAGTTTCCTAACATAACCAGGAAAAAAATCCTAACGATGCCGACTCATTTCAAAAGAAAATAACTAGTAAACTAGGGGCCATAATAATGGTGAATAATGCCACTAATAATCACTCCAGGATCCCAGCTTTACCCACACACTGCCCATCTCGAAGGGATTTCAAGCGTTTAACCTAATCAGTCTAAGCAACTGCTAGAACACTGCGACTGTTGGAACTTGGAACCGATCCCATACACAAGACACTACACAACTAGCTCCAACTTCCGAATTAAATTAGAATGCAACCGCACCATCCGATCGTAGTTCTCCAACAAAACCAAAATGGAAGCAGAATCAAGCAAGATTCAGAAAAGCTGACCTTGTAATATTCATGAATCCATAGCCACCCAGGAACCTGCCCACCTCGAAGTAAGCGGGGTTGGTCATGAGCGCCGCCGAAACTGGCTTCAGCGACCCTCGGCGAGGCCGCCGGCGCCACCCGCCGGGCTCAGGCGAGGCGAGGAACCGCGCAGGCAGGGCTTTCAGCATTGTGACCGACCAGACCAGTCTGAACTCGGAAGTGGTGTTTTGGGATAGGCGACACAAGCCACTCTCAGCCACAGACAGAACGGCTGCAATTTCTCCTCGTTTTCTGTTTTATCCCGGAAAATTGACACTCGTTCTCTCGATCTCTTTGTACTGTACTTTTTAAAATAGAACTTGTGATTTTTTTTAAAAAAAATAGAATTTGTACAGTATAATATTTTTTCCTTTTTCGGGGATATGTTATTACTCTCTCCATTCCAAATCATTGTCATTGTTGACTTTTGATCAACATTTGATCGTTCGTCTTATCAAAAAATTATGTATACACCATTTGTTTTGTTTGTGACTTCCTTCGCAATCACAGTTATTTCAATTATAACTTGACGTTTTGCATATTTGCTCTATTTCTTTGAATAAGACGTCAAACGTTGTAATCAAAAGTCAACAGTGACAAGTACTTTGGGACGAAGTAATTGTCCATATGCTATGCATAACTTTGGAAAAAAGATCTCTGAACCCCAACATGTTTTAGAGCTAAAAAACTGGTGACAGGAAGCCTACAAATTTGAACCTTTGAAATATGACTGGAAAATACAAGAACATAGCACAAACTGTGTGCTTTGTCTAGTTTTCATTTCAGATTTACCAACTTTTTTCAATAAAGTAATAAAATGGAAGTCTATTCTGCAAATGAGCTTGTAGTCTAATGGTAGGACGGTTCAGTGGGACGCTACTCATCAGGATTCAAATCCTGGTGTTAATGAGTGTGCGTACGTGGTGTAATTTAATAAAAAAATGAAAGTCTATTCTGAGCTGCTGTGGTCTGTGGAGCTAACAGCCTGACACCCGAACTCTCCCCGTAATCCCAGCAGTTTCCGTTACGCCTCGGAGCCTCAGAGGAGAGATACTTCCCTGAATTACGGGCAAGTGGTCGGTTAGTCCGTTACACCGCTCGCCTAATTTATCACTCTCCTCTCACCACCTCTCAGGACTCCCGGTAAACGCAAACTAGAAGCCCTCGAGGGATTAACACCAAGTTACAGGAACTGACCTTGCCTTTGGCAATGGCAATGGCAATGGCGAAGCTGCGAGAGCGCAGGCAGCTCAGCCTGTCCGTCGTGCCGCCGGCGTCTCCACCGCCGTTCACGTACCAGGAATTCGGCGGCCTGGCGACCACGCCGCCCGGCTCATCCGGCCCGGTCATCGAAAGTGTCGCGGAACTTGATAAGGTGGGCGTCCTCGGCCACGGCGCGGACGGCACGGTCTACAGGGCGCGGCACCGCCGCACGGGCGCGGAGCTCGCGATCAAGGCGCTGCGCGTGCGCGACGGCGGCGGCGGCGCCGCGCTCCGCGAGGCCGACGTGCACCTCCGCGTGGCCGCCGCGGCGCCCGACAGCCCGCACGTCGTCCGCCTTCACGGCGTCTTCCCTGGGGCCGCCTGCGGTGACGAGTTCATTTGCCTCGTCCTCGAGTACGTCGCCAACGGCTCCCTCGGCGACGTGCTCCGGCGGTGCGGCCGCCTCCCGGAGCACGCCATCGCGGGCGTCGCGCGGTGCGTGCTCCGCGGCCTGCGCCACCTGCACTGGCTGGGCATCGTGCACGGCGACGTGAAGCCGTCCAACCTCCTCGTCGGCCGCCACGGCGAGGTCAAGATCGCCGACTTCGGCGCCAGCCGCCACGTCTCCGCCGCCGGCGGCGCGCACAGAGAGCCCGCCGCCGTGGGGACGTGCGCGTACATGAGCCCGGAGAGGCTGGACCCCGAAGGTTTCGGCGCGGCCCCGTCGTCGGCCGCTGCCGACTTCTCCAGCGATGTGTGGGCCCTTGGAGTTGTCCTACTAGAATGCCACATGGGCAGATTCCCGCTTGTGGCGGCCGGGGAGAGGCCGGACTGGGCGGCGCTGGTTGGTGCCGTGTGCTTCGGCGGCGCGCCGGAGGTACCCGTGGCGGCTACGCCGGAGTTCAGGAGCTTCGCGCGGCGGTGCCTGGAGAAGGACTGGCGGAGGAGGGCCACCATGGAGGAGCTTCTTGGTCATCCCTTCGTCTCGGGAAGTCCGGCTTGCTGCGCCACCAACGAGTGGCTTAATACTAACCAACAGTTGGAGTGAAGACGAAAATAGTCACAATGATTACCGAAGATGCAAATCCAACTTGAACATGAACGAGTTGGATTAATCACGAGGAGGCGACAGAACGTGATCAGGATTCGGCAACAAGAGGCGGCCGATTTCCATGGTGGTCGATCAGGCGCCTATACATGGAGGTTGCTTTGGAGGTCTTCGGGGTGCCGGAACGCCCGCCCCTAGACCTTCCGACTCCAGTTCGCCCGCGCACTCCACCGCCGGCACCCACACCTTCCCTGATCACCAGTGACATGGAAGGAGCGGCGTGACTTCCACGCGTGGACGATCTCGCTACTCCGTCCCACCATTGGAGGATCTTCTCGCTGAGGAGGAGCATGAGGTCACCATCCGGCGTCGTCGCGTGCGCCGCAAGCGCGCAGCCGATAGCGCGTCCAAGGTCCGGCGGAGTAGGAGGCTCGCCGCGAAGGAGGTGCCCTTCTATGAGGACGCGACTACCAAGGCTACACGTGTCAAGGCGGCTCAACTTGACCTCTCCAAGGCCTCGGAGCGCATGAAGGCGGCGCTGGACGAATCCGGCGTGTTGAAGCGCCCGCCTCCTGCCAGGATTTCCTCCCACAAGCTGCGCTGTCTTGGACGTGTATGTGGTCTTGCCCACCTCTCCGAGGTGGAGGACGAGGTGACTGGCCTTTGCACTGTGCTCTGCCCGTTGATGCTTCTTCTCCCATGTCCTTCTGCTTGTTCTGTGATTTGGTGCATTGGTGTGTCTTATGTTAACCAAACACATGTCGTTCTTCTCCTGGAATGTTCGTGGACTCGGTCAGGCGAGTCGGTGCGATGATGTTCTTGCTGAACTAATTTCTGCAAAACCCACCTTTGCTGCCCTACAAGAAACAAAGCTTACCTCGCTGCAACCTGCTAAGAAAAGCTCGTTCTTGCCTGTGCGCCTCTCTTCTTGCGCAACTCATGACTCCACAGGCGCCTCCGGCGGGATTCTTACTGCTTGGGATGTTTCTTTCTGCTCCTTGACAAACGTCACTGAACGTGCGTACTCCCTTACCACTAGCTTTTCTCTCAATGCTGATGCTAGCATGGTCACTCTTACAAATGTCTATGCTCCGACGTCTAGGGAAGAGAAGGGCACTGACGAGGGCCTGGATTAGGGCTCCCTAAGCAACGAGATGATTATCCCGAAGATGGAGTCCTCTGACACCATTGACAATGTGAAGGCTAAGATCCAGGACAGGGAGAGATACAGATCTTCGTCGAGACCCTCACTGACAAGACTTCCCCGCTTCCGAGTATCTTCCGCCTCGCACGAGTTCGCCTCAGCTCCGAGTACCCTCCGCTTCGCCCGAGTACTCTCCGCCTCGCACGAGTTCGCCTCGGCTCCGAGTACGCGCCGTCTCGCCTCCGACTACTCGTTCGCACGAGTAATCTCCGTCTCCGACTAAGGCGGAGCCCCCGCGGAGGAGACGGAGCGTGGGGCAGAGGCCCCACACGAACGTGGCGCCGCCCCAGCCCCCCAAGCTTCTCCGCGATGACACGCGTAACACTGTTCTCCACGCCATGCAAAGACCACAGCTGACGCAACGGGAGGACGGCAGGGTCTGACAGGGGCTCTAATGGCACACAGTGCACCCCCCACAACCTCCGACATGCCGTCACATCCAACGCCAGCTACACACCACCCCATCAGAACAGGCACTCGATTACCATCTACCAGCTCTTAGGCCGTAACGTGGCGAGCCCAAAACATACTCAAGAGGGCTGAGTCACCGTATGAACTACTCGGAGGAGGTGCCAAGTGCCCGGGACGAACAGTGGCAGCGGCCCACGCGGCGGCCTCCGACGACACCACAGCTCAGCGCCCTCCCACTACGCCTGACGGACATCAATGACGGAAAAGACTTCACAACGCCATAGCACTGTAGCTTGTTTTCGTTTTCCTTCTTTGCCCCTCGCCCTTGTGACTATAAAAGGGGGAGGGGTGCAGTGTACATGAGGGGGACCGATCACCAAGTCTGTAACCCTTACTACAAACACCCCCGGCATAGGAACACGAGTACTCGGAACTGGACGTTGGGTATAACTCCTCGGAGGCCCGAACCAGTATAAAACCCTTGTGTCTCCCGTGTCGACCATCCGGATCTGACACATGATTCGATACAAATCTACTGCCGGCGGTTGAGAACCCCGACAGTTGGCGCGCCAGGTAGGGGCACATCGTGTGTCTCGCCGAACTTCACCAGCGATCCAGATGGAGGGCCGCGGGGTCTCGCTGACTCCCGCACAACCGTGCACTTCGGCTCCCTCGGCTTCGTCTACGTCGGACCGGCGGAGTCTGTCGCTGGGAGGACTTTCTCCCGGCCCGCGCGTCCCACCGCCTCGACGGCGGCGGCGGCGCGAGCAGCTTTCGTCCGTGGTTTCACGGACGAATCGATCATGGCCATGCTGGGGCCAAACCCGACGCAGGAGCGCTTCAGGCTCGCTGCTTTCCACCTCACCGACCTTACCTTCCAGGCCAGTGGATCCGAGCCGCTGACTTGGGGGGAGTTCGCGGAGCGGTACGAAGCTCTGTACCCCCGCGGACAGCCAGGCCTCCCGGACGACCCGGTGACGGCCTACGTAAACGAGCTCCGGGCTTCGTACGTTGCCCCAGGCTCCGTGGCCCCGCGGCGGGGGCCACCGGCACCACTCCCGGACTTCACGCGGGAGTGCAACGTCTTGGAGGCCCACACCGCCACCAGCTCGACGAATGGCGAGAATCCTCGTCACCGCAACGGAGACGCCCAGCATCGGGCGCGCCTCGACGAGATCACCGAGGCCCAGCGCCAGCTCGACGAAGAGCTGGCGAACCTTCATCAAGAACTCGGCGTGGAGGACGAGCCCCAACAAAGCCGCCGGCGCGAGCAGAATCGCGAGCAGGAGGCGGAACAGCCGGCAACGCAGGCTCGCGTACGGGCGCGGGATGTGAACCGACGCATCAACTAGGATGCCCCCGTTGACGACGACGGCACGCCGCGCTTCAGGCGCGCGTCGCAAAATCTCGCAGCAGCAGCCATGCTCCTGCGTGGCTGTCCCGAGCCAGCAACGCTCAAAGAGAAAAGGGTTCGACAGCAGCTCAAGACTCTTATCGAGACGGCGGCTGCACAGCAGGCCGAGAGCTCGGCATCGCGCGCACGGGAGGCGCGGGGTGCGCCGTCCGTACGACGTCAGGATCGATCCCCCTCAAGACACCGAGCCACTAGCGAACCGTCAGTCAAGTCACGACTGGGGCACAACCGCGACGCTCGCGACACGCTCGAGGCCCGTCGCCGGGCTGCGGGCGACGACGGCTATGACTACGGCTACGGCAGCAACGACGACGGCCGTGGCAAGCGCGACGAGCACCGTTCACGCCGGCGTCATAGCCAGAGGGGGGAGGACGCTACGACAGCGACGACGACCGTGACCGTAGCTGGTCGCCCGACCCGAAGGGCCCGCGCGCGTTCGGTCGGAAGGTGCAAGACGCCAAGTTCCCCTCACGTTTCTGAGCTCCGACAACAATACCAAGATACGACGGAGAGACCAACCCAAGCGTGTGGTTGGAAGACTACCGGCTCGCATGTCGCGCAGGCGGGGCGACAAACGACATGTTCATCATCAAGAACCTGCCGCTCCACCTCGCCGATTCTGCGCGGACCTGGCTCGAGCACCTGCCGCGCGGCCGGATCAACAGCTGGAAAGATCTACGGGAGACCTTCATCGGCAACTTCCAGGGCACGTACGCCCGGCCCGGCAAGTAGTGGGAGCTGCACAACTGCAAGCAGCAGCCAGGGGAAAGCTTGCGCGACTACATCAGGCGCTTCTCAAGGCGCTGCACCGAGCTTCCCACCGCGACGGACAACGACGCCATCTCAGCGTTCCAAAATGGCACCACCTGCACCACCCTCATCCACCGTCTAGGGCGGAGGACCCCGAGGACAACTCGGGAGCTTCTAGATATCGCGACCAACCACGCCAACGGGGAGGAGGCGGTAGCTGCAACTTTGATTCCCCCACCGGGTAAGGGGAAGCAAGTCGTGGACGCCGGTGAGGGGCCCTCCACGCGGTCCAAGAAGAAGAAGAAGGGCGACAAGCGAAGCCGTGACGACAACACTGTTGCGGCAATCGAGCGTAAGGCAACGCGCCCCAAGAACAATCAGAACGGCCTCCCGCGGGGTCATTTTGAGAGGCTCTTGGAGGCGCCATGCACGCATCACGAGACGCCTGTCAAGCACGCGCTCAAGGACTGCCGGTTGATGAAGAACTACGTCAACGACACGCTCAAGCCCAAGACGGCGGTTCCCCCGAAGAAGGATGCGCCACCCTTCCCCGACGACGACGACGACGACAAGGAAGTGGTCTTCCCCCGAGAAGATGGCGCGGTCCACATGATCTTCGGCGGAGCACCGGCGTGACCGTCAAGGCGCAAGGAGAAGCTGATCCGGCGCGAGATTTACAACACCGAGCCTGCAACTCCGGCGTACCTCAAGTGGTCGGACACCCCGATCACATTCGACCAAACGGACCACCCCGACCACGTACCGCAACCAGGAAGCTACTCCCTCGTGGTGGCCCCATTGATCGGGACCAAGCGGGTCCACAAGGTTCTGATGGATGGCGGGAGCGGGCTCAACGTCCTGTACATGACGATGCTCGACAGCATGGGCATCTCGCGGTCCCGACTGCGCCCATCGCCAACTCCTTTCCACGGGGTCGTCCCCGGGAAAGATGCGCTCCCGTTAGGGCAGATCGATCTGCCCGTCACGTTCGGGACATCGCGGAACTTCTGCACGGAAACCCTCACCTTCGAAGTGGTGGGGTTCTCGGGGACGTACCACACCATCCTCGGGAGGCCGGCCTACGCGAAGTTTATGGCCGTGCCCAACTACACGTATCTCAAGCTGAAGATCCCCGGTCCGAAGAGGGTCATCACAGAGGGGACTACGTTCCAGTACGCATACGAGTGCGATACTGAGTGCTTTCAATTCGCTGAAACGCTCATCCGGTCCGAGAAGCTCCACGCCGAGCCTCCCTCCGAGGACCAAGATATCCCCGAGTCGTCCAAGCGAGCGGCCTGCTCTTTCGAGCCCGCCAAGGATGTCAAGGATGTGGCTGTCACCGATGATGGCCGCACGCTCCGTATCGGGACGGCGCTCGGTCCTAAATAGGAAAGCACGCTCGCCGACTTCCTCAAAGTGAACCTCGACGTGTTCGCATGGAAACCCTCCGACATGAAGGGAATCTCGAGAGAAGTTGCCGACCACAAACTCAACATCAAGCCGGGATCGAAACCGGTCAAGCAGCGCCTGCGTCGCTTCAACGACGACAAGTGCAAGGCCATAGGCGAGGAAATCAAGAAGCTCCTTAGTGCAGGGTTCATCCAAGAAGTGTTCCACCCCGAGTGGTTAGCTAACCCTGTACTTGTAAAGAAGAAGAACAAGAAATGGAGGATGTGTGTTGACTACACGAGCCTTAACAAGGCCTGTCCCATGGATCTATTTCCTTTGCCTCGCATAGATCAGGTAGTCAACTCAACGGCAGGGTGCGAAACCCTCTGTTTTCTCGATGCGTACTCCGGGTACCACCAGATCCCGATGTGCATAGCAGACAAACTCGCAACGTCCTTCATTACTCCCTTTGGCGCTTATTGTTACAACTCGATGCCGTTCGGTCTTAAGAACGCGGGCGCTACGTTTCAGAGATGCACGCGACACATTTTTGGTGATCTCATAGGATGAATAATCGAGGCATACGTCGATGACATCATGGTCAAGTCAAAAAAGATGGGTGACCTGATCCCCGATCTTACGGAAGTATTCGCGAAACTGAGAGAACACGGGGTGAAGCTAAACCCCGAGAAATGCGTTTTCGGGATTCCAAGGGGCATGCTCCTGGGCTTTGTCGTATCCGAATGCGGCATTGAAGCTAATCCCGAGAAGATCTCAGCCATTACAAACATGGGGCCGATCCAGAACCTGAAGGGCGTGCAACGCGTCACCGGCTGCCTCGCTGCTGTTAGCCGATTCATTGCCCGACTCGGAAAGCGTAGCCTGCCATTGTATCGCCTAATGAAGAAGTCTGACCACTTTACGTGGACACCTGAGGCCCATGAAGCGCTCGATAAACTCAAGAATCTCTTGAAGAGTCCACTAGTGCTCACGGCGCCCATGCCAGAAGAGCAAATGCTTTTGTATGTGGCTGCAACGACGCAGGTCGTGAGCGCTGCTCTGGTTGTTGAACGAGAAGAGCTTGGGAAGTCACTTAAGGTGCAGCAACCCATTTATTTCATAAGCGAGGTGCTCTCCGACTCAAAGACCCGCTACACTCAGATCCAGAAGCTCGTATATGCTGTCTTGATCACCAAACGCAAACTTCGGCATTATTTCGACCAGCATCCCATCACAGTGGTGTCCAAGTACCCCCTCGGGGAGGTGATCCAAAATCCCGAGGCAGAGGGGAGGATAGCTAAGTGGGCCCTCGAGCTCATGGGGCACAACGTGACTTATGCGCCGCGCAGTGCAATTAAGTCACAGGTGTTGGCGGATTTCGTTGCTGAATGGACGGAGATTCAGACTCCGCCGGCACCAATCGAGCATGAGACATGGACAATGTATTTTGACAGCTCAGTCATGAAGGAAGGGGCAGGGGCAGGCCTTGTCTTCATCTCGCCTCTGGGCGTGCGCATGGAGTACATGGTCCGACTGCATTTTCCCGCCTCCAACAACGTGGCTTAATATGAAGCGCTCGTCAACGGCCTTCGGATCGCGGTGGAGCTCGGAATCCGCCGTCTCGAGATCCGTGGGGACTCTGAGCCTGTCGTGGACCAAGTGATGAAGGAGAAAAATTGTGTCGACCCCAAGATGTCAGCCTATTGTCGAACGGTGTGTCAACTATAAGACAAGTTCCATGGGCTCGAGCTCCATCATGTGCTGCGCGACAACAACAAAGCTGCGGACATCCTCGCCAAGGCAGCATCAAGCCGCAAGCCCGTGCCACATGGTGTGTTCGCCAGCGATCAGCGCGCGCCATCCGTCCGAGTAGATAAGGAGCGACAACCGGAGTCAGAAGAGCCAGAAGTCATGGAGATTGACCAAGAGCCAAATTTAGAAGATCCCGACTGGCGCTTCCTAATCCTTGAATGGCTGGTCGAGGGGAGGTTACCCTCAGATCAAACAGAGGCACGTCTCATCTCACGGTGAGCCAAATCTTACGTCCTCATCGACGGCGAGCTCCACAAGCGGGGTGCGGCAGATATACTCATGCGCTGCATTCAGAGAGATCAAGGCCGGGACCTGCTTCAGGAAATTCATGCTGGCACGTGCGGTCACCACACCGCTGCCAGAACCTTAGTCGGAAAGGCGTTCCGACAAGGTTTCTACTGGCCCACGGCGCTGGCAGACGCCAAAGATATCGTACGACGATGTGCGGGTTGCCAGTTCTTCGCTCGACAGACTCATCTCCCGGCACAGGCACTTCAGAACATTCCCATCACGTGGTCGTTCGTAGTGTGGGGGCTGGACATAGTCGGACCATTCAAGCAAGCACCCGGGGGCTTCACGCACCTGCTTGTCGCCGTTGATAAATTTTCAAAGTGGATTGAAGCTCGACCCGTGGCCAAGATCCGTTCCGAGGAAGCCGTGGCGTTCTTCACTGACATCATCTACCGCTTCGGCATTCCGAGCTCGATCATCATCGACAATGGCACATAGTTCACGGGAAAGAAGTTCCTCAAGTTCTACGACGACAACAACATTCGCGTGGACTGGACTGCTGTGGCACACCCGAGGGCCAACGGGCAGGCTGAGAGGGCCAACGGTATGATCCTACAAGGGTTAAAGCCTCGAATGTTCAGACGGCTTGAGAAGTTCCGAGCAAGATGGGTCGCTGAGTTGCCGTCCGTTCTGTGGAGCCTGCGCACCACACCGAGCCGATCCACTGGCGCAACACCATTCTTCATGGTGCACAGGTCGGAAGCGGTCCTCCCAACGGATATTGACTACGGCAGCCCAAGAGTCCGGGCGTATACCGAAGAAGGGAACCAAGTCGCACTCGAAGATGCGATCGACCAACTCGATGAAGCTCGCGACATGGCACTCCTGCATTCAGCTCGGTACCAGCAAGCCTTGCGACACTACCACGAGCGAAACATCCACGAACGGCAATTTCAAGTCGGGGACCTGGTTCACCGACGTGTCATGAGCAACAAAGACAGACACAAGCTCGCGCCCCCGTGGGAAGGGCCGTACATCGTCGACCAGGTGCTCCGACCAGGAACATTCAAGCTTCGGCACGACGATGGAACGATCATCGCCAACGCATGGAACATAGAACATCTACAACGTTTTTACCCTTGAGTAACATTCTCTGTTTCATCTTATGATCAATGGATAATTCTATATGTTTTTGTTCTTGTCTCATAAGCTTCTCGATATACTTGTGTTGGCACCTTTCCTATGTTTCAACACGATCTAAAGGCTGAGTGGCAAGCGTCCTTGCGCCCATGCAAAAACACTTGCCGCTCGGGGGCTACCCGGGGCACGATGCCCCCCTTTCATTTTTCGTTTTCAAAACAAAAACTCTCTGATAACTTTGTCGCGACCAATCGCACACGCGAACGGTTCTTTTTTAGCGGAGCACCTTGTACTTCGCAAGAGGAAAGGACGTCGATCTATGAGTGTTTCGATGTTGCCACTTGTCCAAGTCTTTTGGCACCTACGCCTTCGCGGCTACGGTACGAATACTTGCAAGCGCAGCACAGACCTACATGTTGACATCCGACTACTTTCTGAAGGAACATGGGTAACCGCTTGAGCTCCGGCTCGAAAACGTCTTTACAAAAAAGCATACAAATCTTTTCTTAAGCGTTTCTAAGTACTCGGGGGCTGCGAATGCACGACGTCACTTTGTCGCTCAGGTTGAGCTTTCCGACTCTTACGCCTCCGCAGCTCTAGAGAAAAGTTCGATCGGCTTGAGCGTCTAAGTGCCGTCATTCCGTTCTACAGCCATCCGCAGTACTCGGGGAATGCTTCAGGAGACGACGGTTTCAAAACAAAATAAAAAGTTGTTCAACACGGCACAAACACGAGTTTTGTTTAACTGTCATACAAATTGATACATCTAATGTGAAGGCCCAGAGCCGTCTTTTAGTGTGTCTTTTGGGATCAGCTCCAGGTCCTTCATCACAGTGTCGGCCATGGCGCGGGCAGGGGCGGCGCAATCCTCTTCGATCATGTCAAGCTCCTCGCTCGAGTAGCCGGGGGCCCAACCACCACTCAGCGCCTTGAAATCTAGCCCCTGGTAGTGCGAGCTGAACATGGAGAGGACCCGGTGCACCACTTGTCAAAAGGTCGACAGCTCTTTCTCCTTGACGAAGCCCGGAAGAAGATTGAGTCGGTCGCCAAGCACGTGGGGAGGTATATGCACTGGCGGGACGCCGCTCTCCGTCAAGATCGTGTCAACATGACGTCCGAGTTTGGCGCGCTCCACTTTGTTCTTTTTGAGTGCCTCCTCCACCTCATGCTGGACCTTCCGAGAATCCTCTAGCTCGGTTTTGACCTCTGGAAACAGAGAATGAGTCAGCGTTGAGCCGAGGTAGACACGAGCATGAGCAGGAAGGGGTCAAGATAAGAAGAATGTACTCGAGAGCTGGTCCGCCAAATTCTTGGCCGTCTCAGTCATCTCGTGGATTTTGAGCTTCGGGGCCACGACCTCTTGAGCCTTCTCCGCCAGTTTAGCCGCCTGTGCAGTACGAGCTATGCGGATTCCTGTGAAAACCCAAGAGTGAAGCGGCCTCAGCTGTGATTAACACACGGAAGAGAGCGTCATGAAAGTCGAAGAACGCGAAGATACTCGCCCTGGATCTCCCACGCCATGTGGCTGCTCTCATCACGAAGGCGGGTTCCCTCGTCGGTGGCCTCTTGCAGCTTGGTGGAGAGGGCGCCGACCTGATTATTCGCCGTCTTCAAATCCGCCTCGACGTGCACCAGGTCCTGCTGCAGGTCCGCCACCCTCTTCTCAAGCACCGCTTTCTCTTCGGCAGCGGTCTGGGACACGGCCTCGGCAGCGGCGGCGGCGGCAGCCGCATTCCGAGCTGTTTCGGCGGCAGTGGCGGCTGCAATTCGCAGCTCTGCGGTGGTAGCCTCCACCTGGACGAGCTTGGCCTCGAGGGTAGCCTTCTCTGACATGGCGGCGTCCGCGGCAGACTGCGCGGTCCTCCGCCGATTTTGCTGCGGCTTCAAGAGTGATCCTCGCCGACGCCTCGCCGGCCACCGCCCCTACAGCCGCTAGTCGGGCCGCGACCAGCTGCATCTCCAGCAGGGCCTTCTCGGCCTGGAGCTCCTCGATGGTGCGCGTCTTCTTGGCGCTGCAGCTGGCGAGCACCTGGATCGAGAAAATGGTCAAACACAGAAACAACTCGGAAATCGAAACACAAGATCAAGGAGTAGGGCTCAGCCAACTCACCGACGAAGCCGGGACGACAAGCTCATTGATCGCCTGCTCCACCCACCGCAGACCCCACACGAAGCGGCGGCGTGCCATAGCTTCCTCATCTCTGTCGTCATGCACCTCGGCGTCGTGGGCTCCGGCCCACGTGACGCGCCCGAGGCCCAGGCCATGTCCACTTTCCCGGGGGCTGAGGAGGAACGGGCACTCGAGCTCTCGCCAACTTCTCGGACAGTGGTTGGAGGAGCGCCGCCCATCGTGTTCTCGAGGGAAGAAGGCGCTTGTGTGCCGGGGAGTGGCGAGTCCGCAATCTCGACCACCTCGGCGACGACAGCGGCAGGCTAGCGCGGCGGCTCGGGCAGCGCGACGGAGTCCGGCGCCGCTTCCACCGTCGGAGTTCTGGACGCCTCAGGGGTCGCCACGACCTCCTCGACGGCCGCGTCCTCCACCACCACCACGACGACCTCCAGAGCAGGCGGTACAGGCGCTTCAGCCGGCAATTCCTCTGGCGCCAGCAGGCACTGCTCCAACTCGGTCGCGTAAGCGGCTGCATCACCGCCTGGGAGAATTGGATCCCTCATACCCGTGGCCTCCGGGAGCCGCGAGGGCGATGAGGGGGTCGCCATTTCCGCAGTCTCGCCGGTGCCGGCGCCCGATGCTGGGAGTCGATCCGCCTCTAGAGCCACCTGCGCGATGGCGCCCTGATCAACGACAGGTGTCGCCGAAGGCTTGGATCGTTCGGGGGCTGCTTGCTCCCCGACCACGTCTACATCCCCCGACAACGGTGGGGGTGCCGCCGCATCACGAGTCTCCAACACCGCCGCTGTCGGCTCGGAGACTGTCTCCGGCGTAGATGGAGGGGTTGAAGAGCGGGGAGCGGACGAGGAAGTGCGCGCGCTCAGAGCCGCGCGTTTTCGCGGCGCAAGGCTGAGCGCGCCAACGTTGGAGCGACTGACACGAAAAGAGCAAATCAACAAGGCGAACGAAAATCGAAGAATAAGACAACGAGACGGCACTTACACGGAGGATGTGATGCAGGCCCGCTTAATAGGCCTGGAGGTGGCACCCGATGACTCAGGGGCTGGCCTCTTGCCCCCCGGCTGAACGGAGGGCGGGATCCGGTTGTCACCCTGGGCAAGAGGGACCTGCACAGTTGGGGCGCCGCCACCACGGATGATCAACGATTGGAGACGCCGTGGGGCAGCATCTGCGCTCAACCCATGCGGCGTGATTGGAGCAGGCGCCGGCGACGTCGATCTCGCCTTAGGGGGCGACCGCCCTCTCGGGAAGTGCGACCCCTGCCGTGACGAGTCACCAGAGGGACGGCGAGCGGACGAGCTGCGATCCCTCAGGTGTCGATGTGATCAGCAGTCCATGAGCAGGGCCAGACAATTGTTGCACATCAACAGAATCCGAACTGTAGTCGAACTCGAACTCAGAAGAATCCGAAGAGTAGTCGAGGTTGCCGTCCGAATCTGAAGAGTACTCGAGCACAATCTTCAGGCCAGGGCACATGAGGCGCTTCAATGTGGCTTGGTAAGCAGCACTGACGTGGCGATGACCGAAGAGAGGTGGTGCTTGAGTGTTATCCAGGCCGAGTGCAAGTTGTGCAGCTGATGGAAGCAACTCAGGCTGGATGGGAGGCGAAGTCGAGTTGTACTCGGACTCCGACTCGAGGTCTCTGAATGGATCAGAGATCGAAATTTCGCCAAAAGTTTCGACGAGATTCTTCATCGAAGCTTGCATAAGCGTCGAGGACTTGAGCTTTGACTCCGGAGTTGGCGCTAGGAAATGCAGGAACGATCCGGCGCCATCAGCAACGCAAACCCAGGAGCCGAAAACGAAGGTGTCGCCTTGCTGGAAGGCGACGATCGGCTTGATGGTGACGAGAGCCATCGAGTTCACCAGTGGATCAACGACGAGATCCCCTACCTGGCGCGCCAGCTATCTGTGTTTTAGACACCGAGCCTACGACGGGGTACCCGAAGTAGTAGATTGTGCGGTGGGGCTCGCCGAGATCAGGAACATGATGGTGAGACACGGGGCACACAATTAGACAGGTTCGGGCCGCAATGTGCGTAATACCCTACGTCCTGTATGTTGCGTGGCTCTGTATTGATTGCGTATGTTTTGAGAGGGGTCCCTGCCTCGCCTTATATGCCACGGGAGGCAGGGTTACAAGTCGGATTGGTACAAGGGTACTATTCGAGTAGGACCCGGAGTAGCCTATACAGGGTATGGAAAGTTATCCTAGTCTTAGTACAAGTCCTTATCCGCCTTGTCTTGCCTTGTGTTCCACGGTACCAGCACCGTGGCCCACTAGTCGAGTAGTCCAGGTGTACAGGAACTCATCTTCCGGGTATGGCCCACAATGTGTTGGTGGGCCTAGGGATGCCCGGTCGACAAGCCCCCGAGTACTTTGTAGTCGAGTGTAATGCTCCAAATAGTCTTGAAGATCTCTACGAGTAGTTCCCAAGCGTCCCCGAGTTCTACAAGCTTTAATCTTCAATAGTACTTGAATCATCACGAGGCTGGAAGGTACTCCAGCTAACTCCATGAGTAGTCTTGAAGTCTTCTCGAGTTGTTCCCAAGCGTCCCCGAGTACTTCCCTTGAAGGTCTTCAATAATACCTGCTTCGTTCTTGAAATCTTTGCATCAAAGATCCATATGGAAATGTGATTACTGAAATCGCATTCCATATGGAATGTAGCCCCCGAGCCTTAGGTCGAATCCAGGATTCAAACTGAGGGTCAATCTTCTATTCTTTGATCTTGCTCCAGAAAATCCTCATTAAATCCGAAGAAATATAGGAATGCGATTTGCAAAAAATCGCATCCTATATGGATGTAGCCCCCAAGCCTTAGTTCGAATTGACAATTCAAGCTGAGGGTCAATCAGTAGTCTTCGTCAAATAATCCCGTAAAATCCTGAGAAAAACTGAAGGACACGTGGCACGGAGCCCCCGAGCCTTGAGTCGAGTACTTTCTCGAATTGAAGGATCCAATCTGACTGTAGAATAGTGGCCTGAATTCAGTGAACTGTAGCTGAGTGAAATCCAATTCCGTCGAGTAGTCGAGCCCTCGAGATAGAGCCGACCAGGTCTTGGATTTGAGTCCTCTGACTTAGCCAAATATTTGCCTGTGTGAAACCAATCTGTTGAATACGAAGGGTCACCAGGTCGAACCGTTAGAGCTCCAGAATCTTGCAGACCTGAGGCACAACCAAAGGCACGGGTGCACTGTATGGTCACAGGTCAGCATACTCGTGAAGCATGAGTCACTGTCACCCGTAAAAGACAAAGTTGCTTCAGTGTGCAGTCATGTAAGGATCAGATGCACCGATGCCTTTCACAGGCGAACAGTAACCTCGGGCTTCACAAGGGTACAGTGCCGTTGAGGATAAGGACGCCGCGCATGGTGGCTTTGCAAGTGAGACTTGATGTGAATGCCTGCCGGTATAAATAGGTGGCCACGGCTTGAAGCAAGCCACACCATTCTTCAAAGGAGATCCAGGATGACCCAGTGTAGTAATATTGCCTCGTCGTGGGCTTGTGTTCACCCACCAGAGTGTAGAGATGATGTAGTTCATGCTTGGAGCTAGAAGAATGCTTGCGAGGCTCGAAGAACTCTATCAGCTTCTTCTCCCGGCCTCACCGAGGAGCTCGGAAGGAGTATGAAGCAGCAGTTGCATCGTCGGCCCTCACACCTTGGGGTCTGAAGTGCTGCTGGTGAGCACCGCGCTCCACCCGGCGAGGTTGGTGTTAAAGCTCGGACCTTCTGCAATGTTGCCGCAAAGCTCAGACTTGATGCTGGGTGCTGCAGGAGACCAGTTGGTGCGCGAGTAGAGGTGGCTGTGTGATAGCTGCCTCCACAGTAGCTGTAGAGGTCGTCGAGTAGGCCCTGAAGCCAGAAGAAAACTTGCGATAAGCCTTATTAGTGTAGACTTAGTCGTAAGCACTTTTTAAGGTGATTCAGGACCTCTAAGATCTTTGTATCTTGTAATTTGGCCAAGAGCCAAACTCCTTGTAGCTTAAGAAGCTTGTGAATATAGTTTTATATGAGCAGTGTCATGGCTCGGATCTCATGGTCATCATGAACGGCAGATCTGGTGATTGCTCCGACGATCGACTCAACGAGTTGATGCAGAAGACATCACCAATTGCGGAAGCTGTTTCCAAATTCATTGATCTTCGTTAGATGTACTTGTAGAGTAGAAACACTAGGGAGAAAACAAGTGTAATCTCAAACAAGTGTTTATGTAATATAATTGAAAACTTTGAAGAAATCAATTATCTGGATCTCTTATATGCATGTGTGTTGGCCGAGTACTCGAGTTGATACTGAGTGTATGGCTGCAAAAAATAGATACGATACACGAGTAGAAATACTCAAGTGTACACATGTTCCGAGGAACGTTAGCTTAAAACATGACGAGTTGAAAACCTAAGCTGTAGCAGCGTAAAGAAGGCTTTGACATGAGTTAAGCTAAGAGTAGTAACAAGTCGATATAGAGTAGCGGCTTGTACTAAACACATTGTACAGAGTTGACAATATCTTGAGTACCTCTGAGGCTAACAAGCCTAGTGAGAGAGTACTCGAAAAGAACTTATTCATAACGAGTTGAACACCTTAGCTGTAGCAGCGTAATGAAGGCTTTGTTATGAACAAGTAGAGAAACAGTAACAAGTCAGTATAGAGTAGCGGCTTGTACTAAACACATTGTACAGAGTTGACAATGGCTTAAGTACTTCTGAGTTGAGTACTCGCAAGAATGTTCCGAAGAACGTTAGCTTAAAACATGATGAGTTGAACACCTAAGCTGTAGCAGCGTAAAAAAGGCTTTGTCATGTTTTGAGCTAAGAGTAGTAACAAGTCGATATAGAGTAGCGACTTGTACTAAACACATTGTACAGAGTTGACAATGTCTTGAGTACCTCTGAGGCTAACAAGCCTAGTGAGAGAGTACTCGAAAAGAACTTATTCATAACAAGTTGAATACCTTAGCTGTAGCAGCGTAATGAAGGCTTTGTTATGAACAAGTAGAGGACAGTAACAAGTCGGTATAGAGTAGCAACTTTATTACTGAATACATTGTACAGAGTTGACAATGTCTTAAGTACTTCTGAGTTGAGTACTCGCAAGAATGTTCCGAAGAACGAGTAAGACCGTAGGAGACAGTGTGATGAACTACTCCTTGCTGTAGCAGCAACTTGTATGAGAGTTTCACTGAGACCCTACAAGCAGGGTGTTACTCTAGGCCGCAACCTCTTATTGAAAAATAGGAACATGGACAGCATGTGCCACTTACTGCCCTATACGATACAGGATTGCTGGAGAGAGTTATCATGACTCCCTACGAGGTCGCAGAATGAGACTGCCTGGAGAGGGTTGACGAAGCCCCCTGCGGGTGCTCGCAGCTGAAAGCCACGAGAAGATACAGCTGAAACTGTCTTGAGAGGATTATCTTGATCCCCTACGAGTGATGACAACCGTAGCTGTCTGTTGAGTGAGTGCAGCCGAAGCTGCCTGGAAAAGGTTATTGAAACCCAATATGAGTCGTCTTACAGCCGAAGCCGTCTGGAGAGGGTTGTTGAGACCCCCTACGGGTAGAAGCGACAAACCTGGTCGATGTTCCAAGAGTTGTCGACTTCCTCGCCTTCAAGAGTTTGAAGACGATATGAGCCTGGGCCGGTAACCCTTGCAACAGAGAAAGGACCTTCCCATGGCGAGTTGAGTTTGTGTAGTCCTGCCGTATTCTGGATGCGACGAACGACTAAATCACCAACGTTGAAGGAGTGTTCTTTAACGTTGCGGTCATGATAGCGATGAATCCTCTCAAGATATCGAGCGGATTGAACAAGTGCGTTGCAGCGAGCTTCCTCGAGACTGTCGACATCTGTCTGTCTTGTTTCTTCAGCTACGCCTTCTTCGTACTGATCAACCGTCGGAGAACGCCACATGACATCAGCAGGCAAAACAGCTTCAGAGCCGTAGACCAGGAAGTAAGGTGACTGCCCTGTGGGGGTAGTAGGCTGAGTACGCAGCCCCCAGAGTGCATTGGGTAGTTCCTTGATCCACTTGCCGCCCTTGGTATTTGCTGCATCATACAGTCGCTTCTTAAGAGCATCCAGTATCATCCCATTAGCGCGTTCCACTTGGCCGTTGGCACGGGGATGAGCAACGGAGACGTACCGGACGTCAATTCCACTATTCTCACAGTACTCCCAGAATTGGTTATTGTTGAAATTCGAACCCAGGTCTGTGATGATGTGATTAGGAAAACCATAGCGATGCACGATTTCATCCAAGAAGTCGAGGACACGATCAGCCTTGGGGCAGGTAACAGGCTTGACCTCAATCCACTTGGTAAACTTGTCGATAGCCACCAGAACTCTGTTGAATCCTCCTGGCACATTTAGGAGAGGACCAATCATATCCAGCCCCCAGCAAGCGAAAGGCCAAGTTGGTGGTATCGTGATGAGCTTGTAAGCAGGAACGTGTTGTTGCTTGGCGAAGAATTGGCATCCTTGGCATTTCTTGACTAGCTCCTCTGCGTCAGCAAGAGCTGTAGGCCAGTAGAAAGTACGTCTGAAGACTTTTCCCACCAAGGTGCGGGAAGAAACGTGATTGCCACAGATTCCTTTGTGTGTCTCCTCCAAGATTTCCTTGCCTTCTTCGCGAGAAACGCATTTCATGAGAACATCAGAGCTTGCGCCTCGCTTGTAGAGTTGATCTCCGACTAGAGCATAAGCCTTGACACGGCGTGTAATGCGCTCGGCTTCTGCTTTGTCTTCCGGAATCAACTGTTGTTTAATGTAGTCGATGAAGGGAGTTCTCTAGTCCACATCAATCATAAGCACTTCTCGATCAGGTTGAACTGAAGTAGTCGTGGGTACAGATGATTACTCCGGAATTGATGGCTTGTGAAGTTCATGGACGAAGATCCCAACTGGCACTTGAGCTTGTGTAGATCCCAGCTTCGACAAGACATCTGCAGCAACATTGTTGTCGCGGATCACATGATGGAACTCGAGACCGTGAAATTTGTTGTCAAGTTTGCGTACCTCCTGACAGTACGCATCCATGTTCTCAGCATTGCGATCCCATGAATCGTTGACTTGATTGATGACCACCAAAGAGTCACCATAGACAAGTAGTCGTGTAATACCAAGAGAGATTGCAAGGCGAAGACCATGCAGTAGAGCTTCATACTCAGCTTCATTGTTTGAGACCTTCCAAAAGATCTGCAAAACATATTTGAGTTGCTCGCCCTTGGGAGAAATCAGAAGTACCCCGGCACCAGCGCCTTCCAACTTGAGGGAATCGTCAAAGTACATGACCCAATGTTCTGGACGCTCAATTGGAGTTGGGACTTGATTTTCCCGCCATTCAGCCATGAAATCAACCAAGGCTTGAGACTTGATAGCAGTGCGAGACTTGAACTCGAGCGATAGAGCACCAAGCTCTACAGCCCATTTAGAAATCCTTCCTGTGGAATCCTGGTTGTACAATATCTCGCCAAGCAGGTAGCTAGTAACCACAGAAATCTTGTATTCATCGAAGTAGTGGCGGAGCTTCCGTGAAGTAATCAGAACTGCATAGAGTAGCTGCTGTACTGGAGGGTAACAAGCTTTGGACTCTGAGAGCACTTAACTGATGAAATAGACAGGCCTCTGGACAGGGTAGCCATGGCCTTCTTCCTGCCGCTCAGCGACAATAGCAGTGCTGACGACATTAGTAGTCGCAACAATATAGAGCAGGAGCTCTTCATTGGGCAGAGGAGCTGTGAGGACTGGAGGCTTGGATAAGAACTCCTTGAGCTGAGAAAGAGCTTGATCAGCTTCAGTTGTCCACGTAAACTTCTCCTGCCGTTTGAGTAGCTTGAAGAAAGGTAGACCCCTTTCTCCAAGTCGTGAGATGAAGCGATTGAGTGACGCCATGCAACTAGTAAGCTTCTGGACATCCTTGATAGTAGTCGGAGCTTGCATGTTGGAGATGGCGGTGATCTTCTCGGGGTTTGCTTCGATGCCACGATGGCTAATGATGAACCTGAGTAGTTTTCCTGAAGATACGCCAAAGACGCATTTATTAGGGTTGAGCTTCCATTGGTACTCGCGCAGTGAAGCGAAAGTTTCCTCAAGATCCGTGATGAGCATGTCTGGATCCCTAGTCTTGACAACGACATCATCCACGTATGCTTCCGTGTTCTTGTGAAGCTGCTTCTTGAAGCATGCTTGGATAGCCCTTTGATATGTAGCACCAGCATTTTTCAACCCGAAGGACATTGTTGTGTAACAATAAGCACCAAACGGGGTGATGAATGCGGTCTTCTCTTGATCAGATTCCTTGATTGCAATTTGATGATAGCCAGAGTAGCAATCCAGGAAACAGAGTAGAGCATAGCCCGCAGTAGAATCAATAACTTGATCAATCCGCGGCAACCCGAAAGGATCCTTGGGGCAATGTTTGTTTAGATCAGTGTAGTCGACACACATCCTCCAGTCATTAGAGTTCTTCTTTCTGACGAGCACAGGGTTAGCGAGCCACTGCGGGTGAAAAACTTCCTTGATGAAGCCAGCTGTGAGTAATTTAGCGAGCTCTTTCTTGATAGCAGCCCTGCGGTCGTCAGCAAAGCGCCGAAGGTGTTGTCTCTTGGGGGTAGCATTAGGATCGATGTTGGGTGAGTGCTCAATCAACCTCCTGGGCACACCGGGCATGTCAGATGGCTTCCACGCAAAGATATCACGGTTAGCCCGAAGGAAGTTGACGAGCGCGTCTTCCTATTTAGGATCAAGCTGTGCACTGATCATGGTCGTCTTGCTACTATCACCAGTACCGAGGTCAATGGCTTTGAGCAGGACGTCACCAGATGGTGCAGGCTTGTTTTTGTTGTCAGTCTTATCAAGAACCTCCAGCTCGCTCGGAGCAAGCTTTTTAGCGGCAGTGAAGACCTCCATCATTGCATTGGGTACTTGAGTAGTCGAGGCAAGTTCTACGGCTTCTGTGTCGCAGTCGTAGGAACGCTTCAGATCCCCTTGCAATGAGAGAACACCTTTGGGGCTCGGCATCTTGAGAACCAAGTAGACATAGTGAGGGATAGCCATGAACTTAGCGAGACCGGGCCTGCCAATGATGGCATGGTAAGAAGTCTCGAAGTCAGCGACCTCAAACTTGATGTACTCGGTGCGATAGTGATCCTTAGTCCCAAAGGTAACGGGTAGTACAACTGAACCCAAAGGAACAGCTGTGTTGCCCGGGATGATACCATAGAACGGTGAGTTGGTCTTGGTAAGCATAATGGTGATATCCAGGCCCATCTTCTTCAAAGTTTTGGCGAACAGGACATTGAGTCTGCTGCCACCATCAATAAGAACCTTGGTAAGTCTGGAGCCTGCCACCACTGGATCCAGAACGAGAGGATATCGTCCTGGCTCAGAGAAACTAGTCCATTGATCCGCTCTTGAGATGGTAATGAGAGTTTCAGACCACTTGAGATAAGTGGGAGCTGCTGGTTGTATGGACATAATCTCCCTGAAAGCTAGCTTTTGCATGCGCTTGGTTGGAATACCACCAAATATGACATTGACAGTATTGGAGGGGTTCTGAAACCCCATGTCTTTGTCTGTGTTAGCCTTCTTCCCCTTGTGTTTGCGATATCGCGAGTTTGGGTGTGAAGGTTCATGTGTGTTTTTCAACGCACGTCGAAGTTGATAACACTGCTCCTGTAGTATGATCGCCCTCCGGGTGCCATGGGCATTTCTGCTTGGTCAAAGTTGCCCAGTGAGAATCATCTTCCGGCTTGGCGGTAGTTTCCATGGCTGCAACAATGTTGTCAGGCTTGCGCTTGCGATTGGGATTACTCGAGTAGTTATTCCCTTGGCGGTTGCCCTGCTGTTGCTTGCCACTATTGCTTCCTCCAGCGTTGTTGTTGTTGTTGTTGTTCTAATTGTTACGAAGATGCTTGAACCGATTCCGAGCTTTGTCTTCCTCGTCCGCCCAGTGAGTGATCATCTCCTTGAGTTTGGTGATGTTGGCTGGGCGAGCAAGACCAAAGTCTTGGAAAAGCCTATCATCATAGAAACCATCTTGAAAGGTGTCTATGACTTCTTTTTCAGTGACATCAACAACAGTAGCCCTTTTCTCGAAAAAGCAGTGCATGTACTCGCGAAGAGTCTCGCCTTGTTTTTGCTTGATCAGGGCAAGGTCCATCCTGGTGCAATGACGGCCCAAAGAACCCGTGAAGTTGCTGGTTAAGCGATGCTTGAGTTGTTCCCAGTTGTCGATGGAGCCACGTTTAAGGGACTCAAACCATGTGAGGGGCTCTTGCTCGAGAACAAAAGGGAAATAGATACATTTAGTATCATCATTGCCTCCGGCATTGGAGATGGATAGAGCATAACAGCGCAACCACTGCCTTGGATCTTGCTTGCCATCATACTTGGAGATGCCGTAGGGCTTGAACTTCTCCGGAAGAAACAGATCTTGAAGTCGAGCAGAGAAAGCAGGAAAAGAATCAGAGTCATTATCCTTTTGCTTCTCACGCTCAGCACGTCTGGCATTGATTGTTGTGCGAGCATCGTAGCGAGAGTCTCCTGACTTGCTGTTGACACTGCCATCATCACCTTTGCCCCTATTGCTAGCTTCCGGACGTGTGCGATTAGGAGTAGGAGTAGTACGATGAGCACCCCCACTGCTGCCATGGTGACTAGGAGCACTGGTGTTCTGTCGTAGCATAGTATAGGCTAGTTCAGCTAGCTTCGCGACTTCAGCAGCTGCCCTGTCACGAGGCATAGAGCGACCGAGTAGATTGATCGCATTGATAGCTTCCTCTGGAGTGCGATATTCACGAGTAGCAACCGCCTCCAAAGCCTCTTGAAGATTACGGGTAGGCAAAGCTTCCGCGAGTTCCCGACGAAGAGTTGCACGATCAGCATTGCGTTGGCGACGTGCAGCTTTGACCTCCGCGGTTTCATCAGCATGAGCATTAGCAGAGAGTTCATCATCAGACACATCATCCGGGTAACGATAATTGGAGCGGTGCCCTTGTGGAGTAGATGCATCAACGACGAACACTTCTCGATGCGATGAATAAGTACCCGTACTCTGCATGAGCTCAGTATCAGTATCGTAATCAACAAGCTTGACGCCTTCCTGGAAGGGCAAGTTGTCGAGACAAGCAATAAAGCGCTCCTGATCATCCAGAGTGAGATCAGCAGGCACATGCTTAGGCCAGTAGACGAATCTACCCTCAGGTGTCGATGTGATCACCAGTCCATGAGCATGGCCAGACAATTGTTGTACTTCAACAGAATCTGAACCGTAGTCGAACTCGAACTCAGAAGAATCCGAAGAGTAGTCGAGGTTGCCGTCCGAATCTGAAGAGTACTCGAGCACAATCTTCGGGCCAGGTCACATGAGGTGCTTCAATGCGGCTTGGTAAGCAGCACTGACGTGGCGATGACCAAAGAGAGGTGGTGCTTGAGTGTTATCCAGGCCGAGTGCAAGTTGTGTAGCTGATGGAAGCAACTCAGGCTGGATGGGAGGCGAAGTCGAGTTGTACTCGGACTCCGACTCGAGGTCTCTGAATGGATCAGAGATCGAAATTTCGCCAAAATTTTTGACGAGATTCTTCATCGAAGCTTGCATAAGCGTCGAGGACTTGAGCTTTGACTCCAGAGTTGGCGCTAGGAAACGCAGGAACGATCCGGCGCCATCAGCAACACAAACCCAGGAGCCGAAAACGAAGGTGTCGCCTTGCTGGAAGTCGACGATCGGCTTGATGGTGACGAGAGCCATCGAGTTCACCAGTAGATCAACGACGAGATCCCCTACCTGACGCGCCAGCTGTCAGTGTTTTAGACACCGAGCCTACGACGGGGTACCTGAAGTAGTAGATTGTGTGATGGGGCTCGCCGAGATCAGGAACACGATGGTGAGACACGGGGCACACAATTAGACAGGTTCGGGCCGCAATGTGCGTAATACCCTACGTCCTGTATGCTGCGTGGCTCTGTATTGATTGCGTATGTTTTGAGAGGGGTCCCTGCCTCGCCTTATATGCCACGGGAGGTAGGGTTACAAGTCGGCTTGGTACAAGGGTACTATTCGAGTAAGACCCGGAGTAGCCTATACAGGGTATGGAAAGCTATCCTAGTCTTAGTACAAGTCCTTGTCCGCCTTGTCTTGCCTTGTGTTCCACGGTACCAGCACCGTGGCCCACTAGTCGAGTAGTCCAGGTGTACAGGAACTCATCTTCCGGGTATGGCCCACAATGTGTTGGTGGGCCCAGGGATGCCCGGTCGACAGCTGCCTGGGCACGATTCGGTATTGCGTCCTCAGGAAGAGGCGGCTTCGCGGGGAGAGGGGTCGCAGGCCCCAACTGAAAGAAAGGAAGGAGACAAGAATCAACACAAAGATAGCGATATAGTTGGAGTGCTAATCGGGGGAAAGAAGGACTTACATAATTTTTGGTCCCCTCATGGGAGAGCATGGGAAGAACTTGGGGGGCGGCCACGAGTAGCTGGCCTTCCCAATGGCCTGCCCCACGCAACGCTGGATCTCATCCAACGTAGGGAGCCGAGGCGCGCACACAGTCCCGACGAAGGGAGCGCGGTCCGGCGTCATCTGGCAGATGCGCAGGCGGCGCCGCTGGAGCGGGATGACCCCCACCGTGTGGTACTGGCCAATAACAGTCGCCAGGTCGACCCCGGCGTTGCGCAGCTTGGCCAGCACCAGAAAGCAATCCCCGAGCAACCTCTCCACCTCTGTCTCCGGGGGCCCATAGCTCCAGTTCGCCGGTGCCTCGGCAATCGAGGAGCCGGTATACTTCGGCAGCGGATACTCGGGGCAGTCTTTGAGATAGAACCACCCCTTGTGCCAGCCGTTGTTGGAGCTCGTCAGCATGCCGGAGATGTACTCCTCGCCCCTCTTCGTCTTCATCTGAAGATTGGCGCATCCAAGGGTGCCCGGGATCGACTTGTCCTTCAGGCACACGAACTTGAAGAAGTACCAGAAGAGGTGCCAATGGGCACCCACTCCCAAGTACCCCTCGCACAGCGCCTCGAACGCCGCCATTTGTTGGATGCTGTTGGGGTTGAGGTGGTGGAGTTGCAGCCGGTACTCGGAGAGGACGGCACGGATGAACCGGCCGGCCGGGATGGAGAAGCCCCGCTCATGGAACACCACGAACGAGACGACATAGCCCTCCGGTGGGTGCGGCACCGATTCGCTGCCCGGGACCTTCCACTCCTCGGCGGCGGTGAGGACCGGCAGCTAACCGACGGTGACGAGCCATTGGAGGATCGAGCGCGAGACGTTGGAGTGCGTCTAGTTCGACATGGCACTTGTCGAGTTCGAGGGTGAGAAGAAAGGTTGAAGAAACGACGGTGGCGGCGCGAGAGTAAGGAGCAGATGAGCAAGCGGCGCTGGCAAAAGCAAGGAATCGGGGAAAAAGTACGGAGCTCAACCGGCGTGCGGTTTATAAGGGGCAAATGTGGCCGCCGGCATTTAATGCCGACCGCACCACGCCGTAAAACCGCCCGCTTGGTGGACGCATCCCCCAAGGCGGCAGAGGCACGCCCGCGTGACGGTTAGACACCGGGTGCGGCCGCAGGTCTGAATCAGCCACGCGTCGTCCCCTCCAACCGTCACCATCGCCACGTCAGCCACGACCGGCGGAGCGGATACGGCTACCGATACAGGCACAACCGCCATCACCGGAGATTTCGAAGCGACAACATTTCAAAACTCAAAACCCCATAAACGAGTCTACAACTCCTTCATGGGCTCGGGGCTACATCCGGCAGATGCGCTCGCGCGCACCCACCAAGTAAATTAAGGAACAACAACGACAACATTTCCCCGACGTAGAGCCCGCGAGCGAGTCCTTGACTCCCACCACAGGCTTGGGGGCTACTGACGAGGGCCTGGATTAGGGCCCCCTAAGCAACGAGATGATTATCCCGAAGATGGAGTCCTCTGACACCATTGACAATGTGAAGGCTAAGATCCAGGACAGGGAGGGATGCAGATCTTCGTCGAGACCCTCACTGAGAAGACTTCCCCGCTTCCGAGTATCTTCCGCCTCGCACGAGTTCGCCTCAGCTCCGAGTACCCTCCGCTTCGCCCGAGTACTCTCCGCCTTGCACGAGTTCGCCTCGGCTCCGAGTACGCGCCGCCCCGCCTCCGACTACTCATTCGCACGAGTAATCTCCGTCTCCGACTAAGGCGGAGCCCCCGCGGAGGAGCCAGAGCGTGGGGCAGGGGCCCCACACGACCGTGGCGCCGTCCCAGCCCCCCAAGCTTCTCCGCGACGACACGCGTAACACCGTTCTCCACACCATGCAAAGACCACAGTTGGCGCAACGGGAGGACGACAGGGTTTGACAGGGGCTGTAATGGCGCACAGGGCACCCCCCACGACCTCCGACATGCCGTCACATCCAACGTCAGCTACACACCACCCCGTCAGAACAGGCACTCGATTACCATCTACCAGCTCTTAGGCCGTAACGTGGCGAGCCCAAAACATACTCAAGAGGGTTGAGTCACCGTATGAACTACTCGGAGGAGGTGCCAAGTGCCCGAGACGAATAGTGGCAGCGGCCCACGCGGCGGCCTCTGATGACACCACAGCTCAGCGCCCTCCCACTATGCCTGACGGACATCAATGACGGAAAAGACTTCACAACGCCATAGCACTGTAGCTTGTTTTCGTTTTCCTTCTTTGCCCCTCGCCCTTGTGACTTTAAAAGGGGGAGGGGTGCAGCGTACATGAGGGGGACCAATCACCAAGTCTGTAACCTCTACTACAGACACCCCCGGCATAGGAACACGAGTACTCGGAACTGGACGTAGGGTATTACTCCTCGGAGACCCGAACCAGTATAAAACCCTTGTGTCTCCCGTGTCGACCATCCGGATCCGACACACTATTCGATACAAATCTACTGCCGGCGGTTGAGAACCCCGACAGGCACCTTCCTTGCAGAGCTGGCTTCCCTTGCAGAAGATATTGATGGGGCCTGGATGCTCATTGGAGATTTCAATCTAACACATGCTCTAGAAGACAAGAGTTCTGATGCCTTTAGCCACTCAGAAGCTAACATGTTCAACTCTCTCATCAACGACATGGGGCTTATTTAGATTCCTCTTGTTGACCGGGCATACACATGGAGTAACAGGCGAGAAGAACCAACTCTAGTCAAGTTAGATAGATGCTTGGTCAACATTGCTTGGGATGCTGTCTTCCCTAATACCGCGCTTTCTTCTCGAGCTCGGTTTTCCTCAGACCATGTTCCTCTCCTTGCCACGGCATCCACCCGGATCCCTCGTAGCCCCTGTTTCCGCTTTGAAAATGCGTGGCTGCAGCACCCTTCCTTCAAGCCTGTGATCGCTACTGCTCTTGCTCAACCAGTTTTCGGAACACCGGCCAAAGCTTTCATCCACTGGCTCAAACACTGCCGTCGAGAGTGCCGGGCATGGTCCAAGCGCCTCCGCCCCGTGGACCAGCGAGAAAATGACACCAGAACCCTGCTCAACTCCCTGGACCTCCTAGAAGAAGCTCGTCCTCTCCGTCCCAATGAAACCTGCCTCCGTCACCTTGCCGCTGCAGGTCTGCAAGCAATCAACGCTGAGAGATTGGCTTACTGGCGCTAGCGTTTCAAAATTCGTCTTGCATTAGAATGGGACGAGAACTCCAGGTTCTTTCACACTGCTGCTTCCGGACGTCGCAGAAAAAATTATATTCATAGCCTGGATCATGAAGGGCAATCTGTCACTGCGCACAATGCGAAAAGTCTTATTCTGCACAATTTTTACTTGGACCTTCTTGGCACTACGCAACAGGTCGAGTGGCGCTTCTCTCTGTCAGAGCTCTATCCTACGATGACGGTTGGCGGGCTGAATCTTTCGAGGCCATTCACTGCTGACGAAATTGTGCAGGCTCTTTTCGCAATGGACATGCTAGCCAGTCCAGGACCGGATGGTTTTGGGCCTTCATTCTATAAAATCTTTTGGCCCAACATCAGAGGCGCCATTTTGCAAATTTTTGAAGGTTTTTTTGAAGGGACACTCGCCCTTGACAGGCTGAACCGAGCTCATCTAATCCTACTGCCAAAAAAAGAAGGGGTTGTCTCTGCCGATGCCTTCCGACCAATCTCCTTGCAAAATTGCCCTATGAAGCTCTTCACTAAAGTCCTGGTCAACAGATTACGCTCTGCCATTCCATCTATCATTGATGCAGATCAAACCGGCTTTATCCATGGGAGAAACATTGCAGAGAATCTGGTATATGCAGCGGACCTGCTGAGTTGTTGTCATAAGCGGGGTGTTCCCACTGCTGTCCTTAAACTGGATTTCAAGAAGGCATTCGACTCAGTGGAATGGAGTAGTCTGATCGCCATCCTACGTGCTCGCGGCTTCGTTGATCGCTGGTGCGGATGGGTGAGCAACATTCTCTCCAGCGGAAAGACCGCGGTAATGCTAAATGGGATTCCCGGCCGTTGGATTACGTGCAAAAGAGGGCTGCGACAAGGCGATCCGATGTCCCCCTACCTTTTCATTATTGTGGCGGATGTGCTGCAACGCCTCATACAGCGGGCGTCAGCAGCTGGAGAGTTCCAACATCCAATCGACCCAAGCCTTCCCTGTCCCGTGTTGCAATATGCGGACGATACTCTCATCCTCACTAGAGGGGACCCTGCATCCATGGCAAGGCTCAAGGCCATCCTAGACGACTTCTCATCAGCGACAGGTCTCAAGATCAACTTCCACAAATCAACGTTTATCCCCATGAACATCCAACCAGACTCTGCAGCTCAAATGGCAAGCATCCTGGGGTGTCCCATTTCCACTTTTCCACAGACATATCTTGGTCTACCACTTTCTCCCCATAAGCTTCGTGTTTCAGACTACCAACCGCTAGTTAACACCTTCGATCGCTACTTGTCCGGTTGGAAGGCTCGGCTTCTGAGTTCGGGAGGACGTCTGGTCCTTGTCAATGCGGTCCTCGGCGGTCTCACGGTGTACTTCATGTCCTCACATCCCCTGCCCAGGACAGTTATTGAGCTGCTTGATGCGAAACGACGAGCTTTCCTCTGGACGGGCGAAGACAAATGCAACGGGTCACAATGTCTCATTGCATGGGAGAAGGTCTGTAGGAGCAAAAACTGTGGTGGCTTGGGGATCAGAGACATGGCTGTCCAAAACCATTCCCTCCTCATGAAGTTTGTTCATAGGCTCCACGAACCAGCTTCCCTGCCATGGAAGAACTGGTTTCTAAATCACTCGGCCCGCAGCGGAGATGAGTCCTTTTTGTGTCGCTTAGTTAATTCTGAACTCCACCGTTACAGGTCTCTGACCGGTGTTCGTGTGGGGAATGGCAAACTCACGTCCTTTTGGGAGGACCGCTGGCTCCTCAACACAACTCTAGCTGAAACTTTCCCGGCGCTCTTCTCGCACTGTCGTCGGCCGAACAGGTCAGTTCAGCTTTTCCTCCGCTCTACCCTTGAGGACCATTTCCACCCGCGACTCACAAGACAAGCCCAGGGAGAGATGGACGCCCTGCGCAGTTGCCTTGCTCACTTTCACCTAAATGATGATGTGGATCAGCGACACATCCTTGGCTCCCGGAACACTACGTTCTCCAGCAGGGAGGCCTACCTGGCAATCAACAGTACTGAACCAATTGATCCAGACGCGGCTCGTCTCTGGGGAACAAAACTGCCAACAAAAGTGCAATTCTTTGGCTGGCTCCTCTACCACGGAAGATTAAACTCTCGTGCAGCCTTGCATTCGATAAACATTCGAAGCCTTGAGGAATCCCACTGTGAACTCCGTACAAGCACGCTCGAGACAGACGACCACATCTTCACTCAGTGTCCGCGTGCTATTGCTACTTGGACTCGCTTGGGAATCTCGGTCCGCTCAGGAACTCACCGGATGCCGTGGGTGATTGGGTGGCTGCTGCCCTGCCCGGAAAAAATCTGCACAGACGTGTCATTACTCATCCTTTGGCGAATTTGGAAGGCTAGGAACACATTGATTTTTGAACGCAAGCTATTCTCTCCCACAGAAATACTCCGTCAGGTTGTTAGTGACATTGACTCTTGGAGCTGCAGGTACAAAACCTTGCTTCCGAGTTTGTTACAGTGTCGTAATTATCTCCTCTCATGCTGTAACCTTCCCTCCATCCCTCCCCCTCTGTAATCTCGCCCTGGTATGCCAGGGTCTTGTTATGTACAATGCTACTTCGATCAATGGAATGTAGGTGGGGACCTTCCCCCCGGTATTGTTCGAAAAAAAAATGGTGGTCGATCAGGTGCAAGTTGAACCAAAAACGATCACATCCATATGTGGTGCACTGGTGCCTGCTGAAGAAGTAGTGATTTTGCAATAACATTTTGGTGATCTTCAGTTGCTGACCAGAATGATAGGCCAGTATCAGTATCGGTCTCAGTTAACTGCACTAGACTGCCAATCGCCAATGGTTGTTTCCAGGTACCGTCAAAGACATCAAGACGACATTGTAAGATTTGATGAACAATTGATGAAATGGATCGGATTATTATTATTTTGGGAATGAGCATGCACTGTACAATTTGCATTCTTACGAATTACAAATAAACTTCTTCATCAGAAGAGAAAAGGTCAAGCAAAACTTTACGAATACACAGAAGTCAGAAAGCACAAGAAAGAAATTGGCCGCATTTGTACGGGCCTTTAACAACATATTTTTGTAGCCCAGGCCCAAATATGAAATTGTGCTAAAACTCACTGTCGTAAAACTGTGTTTTGACCAAGGTTTTAAATAACCGGCTATAGCTGCCGCTATAGCCGGATTTAGCCTTTGGCAGGGCAAAACGCTAGGATATGGTCCATTTAACTCTAAGCATAAAAAACCGCTAATAGCCCGATTTAGCCCGCTAAATCAGCTAAATTCGTATCATTTAGCCCGCTAAATCAAGAAAGAACTCGTTTGTTTGTCAGCCCTTCATTCGTATTAGACTTATGGTGGTTACATTTTCTAAACTATGGCGTCTGTATAAGATTTATGAAAGCATGAAGGTGAAATTCTATATGTTTGTTTCACTCCATGATGAATTGATGTACTAAATATTTGAAACTCTGAACTTGTATTACAAACCACTAAATGCTTAGCTAAGGCTATAGCCGGCTATAGCTTTTTCTTAGCCTTTCGAAAGTTAACCGCTAAGGGCCTTAGCCGGTTATTTAAAACCTTGGTTTTGACCCAGTAGAAGAGTCCACTAGTAGTGGTTGACCATGGAGCACTTCTCCCTGATCTCTCCCTCGTGGCCGGTGAGCACCTCGATGGCGCCCATCTTAACCATCGCCGCGGCGAACTTGGCCTCCCACGCCTGCCCGACGGCGGCTTGGAACGCGACGAGCCCCGCGGTCCAGGGGCTGTCGAGCAGCGTCTGGTCGGAGGTGAAGGGCACCTTGTGCTCCAACACGTTCTTGAAGTACTGGTTGTCGAGGCCGTCCGGCGTCACCAGGTCCAGGGGCACCGTCGTGGTGTCGTCCGTGTTTCTCGTCGACGGCGGGCACCGCCGCTTCAGGTCCGCCGCGTACGCCGGGTGGAGCAACGGGTCCGTCCGGCCCGGCTCGCCCTGGAAGTTGTAGAGCCGATCCGTGACCGACGAGCAGTGGGACCGGCCGATGCTGTGCGCGCCGGAGAGCGTGACCATGTCGTCGGCCGAGAGCCCCTTGCGCCTGAAGTCCTCGATGAGCACCTCGACGGTGGAGGTCGGGAACGGGACGTTGTCCTGGAGCACCTCGTCCTCGACGGACACGCGGCCGTCGCGGCGGCCGGAGGGGACGCTGTAGTCGATGCCGCCGGCGAGCGCGGCCCCGTCGCGTGCCGCGAAGGCGACGATGTCGGCGCAGGACACGGTGCGCGGGCAGTGCGCCTCCACGATGGCCTTGGCCTCGTCGATGACCTCGAACCCGCGGAGGCTCGGGTTGTTGGCCGGCGAGTCACGCTCCGCCTTCTGCCACGGCGTGGACTCGAGCAGGACCGACGCGTCGCAGCCCCTGACGAAGCAGTCGTGGAAGTGCATCCTGATGAGCCCCGCGGCGAGGCCGGGGTCCCTGGCGACGGCGCGGCGGACGGCGTTGCGCACGATGTCCTCGGCCTGCGGGCACGAGTGCTCGTAGAACCCGACCTGCAGTGGCGGGGACGCGCGCGCCACCGAGGAGGCCGCCAGCACGGCCAATGCAAACACTAGCCACGGCTGCATCATGCTGTCCGATGCTAGTATGCTACCAGCCGACGATCGCTGGATTGATCTCTCGGCAACAAGAGCTCGATCAGTGCTAGCTTCCAACACGCTGAAGCTCCTACTAGCTTGCGGCAGACCTTGATGAGCTAGTTAGCTTCTGAGCTGAGATGGAATAGGAGGGTCGAGGAGTGGTGGTGATGGCTGATGAGCAGTGGGCATGTATTTATACATGTGGATCTCTAAACATCATATCACGAGGACTAATCATCGGTGCTGCCGTGCTGTTAACATCATCGGCAGTTGGGAAATTGCGAGTACCTTTTTTTTACTGTGATCATGTTCATGTCGTGCCGAGTCAAGAAGAGACCCGATCCAAGCAGTGGGTAGTCGGCTTCTCCATCAAACCGGACACCAGGCCAATCACAGGCCTAGTCACCCAACAAGCAAGCGCGTGCTCACACTACGCATGCAAAGACCTCGTCGACCTTGCATTGGTCCACATCAGCAATTCAGCATTCTGCGAGGAGCAATGAACAACAGTGCTTCGTTGTTCATTGGACCCTGATTGTCAGAGGCAGGGGCGCTTGTCCAGAAAATAAATGTCAGAGGCAGAAAGCGATATTTGGATCCATGCATCGCCGCTTCGATCACCAGCCGTATCTCGCTGGATCCACGAACTGGTAAGAGACGGGGTCGACGACAGTGGAAGTATGCAAATTTATGCAACATACCTTGTGCACGCATGATCACATGTCGCAATCCATGCTGACATTTGCTCGAACTTTTGGAACTGATGGTGCGACCCCGCGTAAGAGGAGCTGTTTATACAAAACTTTGCGTGGAAGACCGAAGGCTACTTGCGAGAGTTGTTTGGTTAAACAAAGCGTGGGTTCATGAGCTTTTGACATGGTCGATGGGGGGTAACGGTGCCAAGGTGTGCGTTTAGACATTGTTAGAGACTTGAAGCATGGCAAACTTTTTCCAATTTTTTTTCTTTAGTTATCGTTCTGCCTCCGCTCAATCTAAGGCGTTTGGTACGGTAGAGCTTCATTCGTATGATTCTGATTCTCTTGCGAGCTGATTCTAGAAGAAGAGTGATTCTGTAGCTGAAAGCGATTCTCTTCAATTCTTTAGCATAAACTCTTAAAATTAGGATGGATAACAGAATCATGAGAAGCTACCTTTTCAACTCCTAGCCTCTTAGTTCATTTCAGAGAATAGCTTCATAGAATCAACATAGAATCACTTCTTCTTAAAAACTATTTGCCAAAGCTCTTGCTGGAATCAACTGAGATTCAACTCTGGGAGCTCTTCCAAATGCACACAAAGGACTCTACATTGGCATAAGGCTACTTTCAATGCACATTTTTATTGCACAAATATTTAGATTGAGAATTAGGTAACCATGCTAGATGACGGTTGTGGAGATGAAACTCCTATATATCTCATATGATAAAACTTTCTCTATTAATTACCTTGACAAGTTAGTATTTTGCTGGTGTGAAATTGAATTAAATGTCACGAATTAAACTTCCCATTGAGACACTAAGTATAGATGGAATTTCTTTAGTTGCTCATTTAGTTATGAGCTAATTAACATGCTTATGTGCAAGATTGAATCCATGAGCTCATGAATAGGGATGAAAGCGGGTCGGATCGGATAATACCTTCTCCATATCCACATCCGTATTTTTTTGTCGGATGTGGAGCGGTGCGGATATTACACGGATGCGGTTACAGATGTGGATTTTTTTGGATGTCAGATATGGTGCGGAGTCGGATCGGTGATGGAGCGGACGCGGATAAATATAGTCGGATAATACATACTTATATTCAGCTTCAAATGGTGATCAATATTTTCGAAAGTAAAACCGTAAAGTAGCAACATAATATGAAAAATAATCTTTATGATTCGCTGATAATGAAAGTAATGTTCACTGTCGAGAATGACACTTCACACTCTGACCTCGAATAAAATTATTATGAGTTCTCAACTTATACTTAAGAGTATAGCAAGCACGTCAAACAAAATAACTAAATATGGATAGTTAACTAGGGTTTTTGATGTATGTGCACACACTATATATATGGCTAAAATTTTGTGAGCTAAAAAATTATGTATATGTAAAAGGTCATAGTGTATGAGTCGTATTGGGCTGTCATAGGAGTCGGATATCCTATTATAGGTCTCGGATTATCCGCATTCAATTATCGGATAATCCACATCCGTTGGATATCGCTAACACCATATCCTAATCCGCATCTGCACACAATCGGATTCGGATTATCCACATCCGCATTGATATAAAAAACTCTTCTCTATATTTGTATAATTCAGATTCGGAGCGGATCGGATGTGGAAATTATCCACACCACTTTCATCCCTACTCATGAATGTGGACACCGGTGGAAGTGATCCCACGATTTTTTTATTCTTATATTTATTTTTATGATTTTATAAAAATACCCACCCATTTCAAAGTTTGCAAAACTATACCTCCACCGCCATTTGAAACAGCGGTAGGGTCCCAACCGCTGTTTCATATGGTTGTAGGGTCCTACCGGGAACTGTAGCTGTTCCTACCGCCGTTTCAAATGGCGGTAGGTACCAATACATCTTCAGAAAATCGTATTTTTTTATTAACTCGGATGGAGATAAACTTTATATGAAAATTGTAGATTTTGTCGAGATCTACAAATTTTTAGCTCAAACTTTTTTCATTTAAAATCATATTAAGGCTCAAATAATTTGCACAATGTTTAGATTTAAAATTAACATTTCAGATCTGGATAGTGTATCGATTATTTGAGCTTCAAGATGTTTTTAAATGAAAAAAGTTTGAACTAAAAAGTTGTATATCTCGTCGAAAGCTACAATTTTTATATAAAGTTTATTTCCATCTAACTTTACATAAAAAAGTTATGATTTTTTAAAACACATTGTCCCTACCGTCTTTTGAAACAACAGTATGGAGTGCTATAGTGCCGCGTTCCAGTGTCCCGCGCGGGTCAGCATCCTACCGCCGTTTCAACTCGCGGTAGGTACCAACCGCCATATAAAACGGCGGTTGGGACCCCACCGCCATTTCAAATGACGGTGAGGTATAGTTTCACAAAACTTTGAGATGGATGTGTATTTTTGTAAAATCGTAAAAAAGTAAATATAAAACTAAAAAAAGCCCTGATCCCACGATTTCGTGACGTTGTTCGGCCCAGTTTGTTTTGCAAAGAAGGCCCATAAGGCCTTACGGGATTTCTCTCTTACTAGTCCATTCTTATATCCCGTAAAAGCCCGTCCAATCAAAGCCCAGCAAATAACTGTTCTTTTATAACAAGAAACTGAAGAAAGCCTGTGGCGGAGTTGGTCGGTTGCACTGTGTCTGGTTCATTTGGCTAAAGTTAGCATCATAAAAAAATCGACCTGTGGGGAGTAAGACTACTCCCACGGTATTGTATTAAGAAGAAGATTTTCTCACACAGGTCGAGAAAATCTCCGAACCCCTACCACACTTATACACAGCGGCACCGTAGCACACGTGAGATGAGACTGATCTTAGACCTGTGCTTTGACGTGGGACAGACGTGAATATTTTTTACAACACACCAAGTGTGCACAACCTATGCCCACAAATTCGCCCCCTTCGGGATTCGAACTGCGATTGACGGCGTACCACGCTGGTACCCTGACCAACCGATCTTGGCACCACTGGTTAAAGTTAGCATCATACTACCTGGGCAAGCAAATTAATTCATTTTTTTAACTAAATAGGTTATCCTAAACGACAAATATTTAAGAACGGAGGGAGTACATAAGTACTCACTATTGTGTTGTGATTGCTGTAGAGTAATCATATGTTGATGTCTTTTGTGCTGGCATGTTACATCTGAGTGAACAACTCATCATCACTGACCGGCATGGAGCTTAACAAACCTCTTACAATTTTCAAAAAAATCGTCCGAAATTCCAGATATAAGATATGAACCCATTTCCAGTTCTCTGATTAGGTAACCTACCTCGGCACTTCGCTATCATCGAGTAACATGTGGTTTCCTTTCACAGTCCCAAGGTAGACGTAACATTGCAAAAGAAGCACAAAGAAAAAAAAACAAAGAATGAAAAGGAAATAAAAGAAACAACGGCAGCAAATGAAAAGCGAGGAGAGAAAAAAAAGGTTACATCGCATTATCAAAAGCAAAAGCGTTCCAAAGCATAATCAGAGCCCGGTGATCGATGATTCCCAAAAGGCATCATCATAGATACATGGTCGGTAGTGGTAGGAGTAGGACTCTTGGATGATCAAGAGCTTACATCACGATGACGTCATGCTATATGCACGCTGCACAAACCAAGCAACACAGAGCACTTCTCGTTGCCTCCTTCAGCACCGGAGCGCCGTGTTTCCAAACCAATCAAACCTTAATTAGCTAGCTACATCTGCGTTAATTAAGCTGTTAAAAGAGGACTTGTTTTTTTCACTACTACTTGGCCTCTTTTTTTTGGACGGATTTGCCCTTTAATTTGTATGTGCATTCTAATTGAACTAGGGATATCTGCCACCTCGTCAAACAGATGGCTCTCGGCTTTGCATCGAACATGCATCTCCAAGCTGTTCGTCGCTGATCTTGTAGCCGTTGCTGGTGGTAGTGTACCAATTGATCATGTCCGTCCGATCAGATGTTCCCGTGCTCTGAATTCTGATGCTCATAGCGGCACAGCAGATGATGATGGCTCTCGAGCTCCACATCGAGGAATTCAGTTTCAGCACTGGCGGGCCCGGTCTGGAAGTAGGTGGAGACTGGGTCCCCCGCAGCAGAACCGACGAGTGGGCCCAAGTCCGTATGGTGCAGTAGGTCAGACTGGGCCTGAAGATCCTCCACTGGGGCCCACAGGCCCAGCTCCTTCTCCAAATTCTCCAACCACCAATCGTTCGCCGCCTCCTCCTCCCCTGCTACGCTGGCGGCGACCGTACACGGGGCTGTTGCGTCGCCGTGGCGCACGCCGCCTGAGGCGTCAGCGCTCTCGCCGTCGATGATGCTCCAGATATCCGGCTCGATGTCCATCACCGGCAGCTCGATCAGGTCATCCGTCATGCCGCCGATGCACGTCGTCAGGGAGGACGAGGAGCGCGACGACGACAGCATTGGCTGCGCCGCCGCCGCCGCCATGGGCGCGTCCACCAGCATGTAGGAGACGTCGATGTCCTCTAGGAGAAGGGTGGACACGTCGACCTCGCCCGCGTCGGGCTCCTTGCTCGTGCCGCACTGGTCGCCGGAGTCGCTGCCCCCAGAGCTGTTGTTGGTCGTCGTCGTCGAGGAGGACGCCGAGGACGAAGCGGTGACCGGCGTGCCGGCGTCGTCGCCGCTCGCCGGCCCGCCGTTCCTGGCCGCGCAAGCCTTCTGCTGCTCCCGCAGCGCCGCCTTCTTCTTCAGGTGAGTGTTCCACACGTTCTTGATCTCGTTGTCCGTCCTCCCCGGCAGGCACGCCGCGATCTTGGACCACCTGAACAGATCAAATTGTTCAAAACCATCAGTCCCTTAGCTTATACCCAAGAGGGGTGGTGTCGAGATCCGTTGTGCAACGATCGAATGTTTAGCGCTCACTTGTTCCCGAGCATGCCGTGCAGCCTTATGACCGTCTCCTCCTCCTCGACGGTGAAGTTGCCGCGCTTCAGGTCCGGCCGCAGGTAGTTGATCCACCGCAGCCGGCAGCTCTTCCCGCACCGCAGCAAACCTACCCAGAAGCAGAGCCAAAGGAAAATCGATCAGCAAAAACGCTACGAAACTAACTGCAATCCTCTGCCCTGCCTTCTTCAAGGTGCAAGCTCGCCATGCACATTTTGCAGTGCCCAGCTAGCACTAGCACTAGCACTAGCACTAGCAGTATCTACCTGCTTGCTTGGGCAGCGCTCGCCAGTTGGCGTGGCCGTGCTTCTGGATGTAGGCCATGAGGCGCATGTCCTCCTGCGGCGTCCAGGAGCCCCGGTTGAGCCCCACCTTGGCGCAGCACGGCGCTCGCCCTCGCCCCATGCCGATCTCTCCCTGTACGTGTTCGCCGGAGCTGTCACCGCTTCCCGGGGTTTTGGGTGGACGATGCAGAGAGCAGTGAGCAGAGCAGAGCACGGCTCGGGGAGGGGCAGGGTGGGTGGTATATATGTGCACGCGGCTGAGGTGGGCAGCAGCTAGCGCTCTCCTCCGGCAGTGACAGGTGGCATGCAGACAGACCCAGACCCAGACCCAGCAGTTGCCCGCCCCTGCCTCTTCTACCTGTAAGAATGCGCTCACCAAACCCCTGTCCCGGGAAAGCAACGCCCTGTGGACCGGGAGCTTTGGGGGAGAGCAGAGAAGGCTGTTCAATTCGTGGCTCAGATTGCTCAGCTGAGGGCCTACGGACTGTTGTTAATCAGGACATGCCTTCATTTTTGGGGGTGAACAGGCCTGGTGATCCTACACGTGTACGAGCTAAGGTCTACGGATAATCTTAAGCTGCTAATGCTTGTAAAAGAAATTGGCGTGGGGGGACTTTTTGGAGTAGTTGAGAATTTTTTGAAAAGCTTACCCTTTCCTGTACTGGATGGATTGCAGTGTATATTCAAGTATATCCTTTGCTATTTGTATTCGGAGCTCCATTTGTTAATTTGAAACCCAGTGCCTTTTCCAGTAGTTAAAACGAGTTCATATTATCTCCACCACTAATCTGATTCTGATAGGCATCAGGTACATATGTTAATCTGAACTTGTGATCCACTAGTATAAGTTATCAACTTATATTAATTAAGAAAGGATAGAGAAAAGTCAGTTCATGGAATGGTGAGGCCTGTATCAGGTAACATCAACCGTCTAATGTTATTCTCAATAATGTTGCCACGGCTGTAACATGTATGTAAGATCAGGTCTGGTTAACTCAGAAGGGTGCTCATCAACTGGAAAAGAGCTGGGAAACATTTGGCTGAAATGTCACGCCGCATGATCTCGTGGGGCCTGCGGCTATCTAACTCCATTTTTCTTCTGTTTTTCCTTCTTCTTTTTCGAGCAGTTGAGTCTCTAATGTGCATTTTGAGTAGAACATTAAAAATAAGGCATGATACCCTAAATCAAATGGAACTGTTCTCCCATAACAAGATCATGAAGCTAGCAGGTCTGTTTGCTATTTCAGTAGCACACAAGTTTTCTAAAAACTGTTCATTGTGTAATGGCTTACCTGCGAGACACTGTTATTGCAGCTTGTGGTAGAATTCCATTTCAATAGAACAAACCGAAAGAAAAAACAACCCAATCAATACTAGTACTACCCTCCATAAGTCCACATTAGTTTTCGGACGACGCCGAGTGTTCAGAACGTTGAATGAGACGGTTTTCTGGATATGCTGGTTTTCAATCAGAACATTTATTAAAAGCTTGATCTCCGACTGTTTCTGTAGCTTTAGAGTCTTCCTAAAGGTTGCTGCTAGTCATACGTGTCTTCAGGACATTGGCATTTGTTCCTAAAAGAAATGTAAATATCTGATGGGTGTGAGTGATATTCTAACTGTGGCTCAGTTCGCGTTATGACAGCCACTCGGTGCGTCGGTGAGATTGTGGGTATCTGCAGGTTTATGTATGATGGCACATATTTTGTCGATTCCTCCTTCCATGTACTCCATTAGCTATTGAGTATTGACATGCTGCTCACTCACTGTCCAAACAAGTTGAACAAAACAAAAACTACCTACTAGTGTATCTTTATAAAAGAAAACTACCTACTAGTGTTTCAAGTCAATTTAATTAAGCAACTAACTTATCAAATTTATAACTGCTTCAATGGTCAATAATATATTTGAATACCACTCCATGCTTTTGGCAAGAATCCATCTAATTCATCACTCTAGTCTAGTTGACCGTGAGGAGTGATGAGATCCCAAAATTCCAAAACTTTAGGTCACAATCCCCCACATTTTAAAATCGCAATTCAAACCGACGTATAATCTGACCGTGCCGAATCCTGTAGAAAATCCGACAACGGCGGTGAAGATCAACGACTAGGCATGCATTTCCACTAAAACAGCAGCCGTAGCCAAGTGGGAAAATTCCCATTTACAGTCATTGTTGATTTCTTCTGATTCGTGACAAGTTCCTCACCAGCTGCCATCGCTGTACACCCCCGTTCTCACCTATGGACTAATTTGCTGCATACTCCTGGTGGGTCGTACAGATCCAGTATTGTTCCAACCACCCGTCCCTTTCCAGTTTCCAGCGAGCGAGCGAGCGAGCCTGATTGTGATTGGATTGAGGCGCAAGATCCCAAGTCTTTTGAGTTTAGGGTGACCAATACTCGACCAGTACCTGCTACTACTGTTTTACCTTCTCGCACCGCACCTAACCCTTGACATGTTTCCAATCGAGAATTTGGCTTTGGCACCTGCGTCTGCGTGAGTGAATTCGTCATGTGTCGAAATAGCGATGCCATAGGCCGCTGTAGGCTCAAAAGCCTACAGCCCTGCAGAGGTCAGGGGCACGAATCAGACGACGCTGGCCTTTAACGACCGAAGCATCCTGGGTAAGCTAAGCTAGAGCTTTTGGCTCAGCTCAGCTCAGGTCTCCCTACCCGAGTGACGTTCTAGGCTTCTAGCTAACATCATCGAACGCCTGATCGAGCAGACCATCAGGCGTGGTTGCGATCAGTGAACTCGTAGCAACGAAAGAGACGTACCCCGGAGGACACTACATCACTGGTGTGTATGTCAAGTAAACAAGATGTATGCGGCAGTATCTACCTGAACGCCAAAAGCTCAGTTTTGGGAGGTGAAGGAAAGACATGCATGCATACGCATCACGCAAGAGGCATCAGCAGAGAAGGATAGTGGATGGAACCTGTACTTAATTTGATAGAGATTGTTCAAATGGTTCCGGCGATAAAACAAAAATAAAAAAGTAGCATTACGAAGTCCACTATGTCCCGTATACTGTAGCACTGCATGTAGTTGTGCATAGCCTTGTATAAATGTGATTAGTGATCAAACACGAGGTAGCAATAATGGTTATTGTCTTTCTAGCTATGATCTTGTTTTTTTTTTGAAACTTCAGTTCCTGTAAAGTGTAAACATTACTTCTTCTATCCGTCTTTATCCGTCTTGAATGAAAGAGGCAGAGCACCGGCCACGTTCCCTAAAGAGATGGAAACGGCAATGCACTTCAAACTGCTACCAGAAATACACGTGAATGGACAAGGAGGATGCGAGACATTTGTGTGTGTATTCTATAGTTGTAATATTTATGTTGAGTTGTGGTTGAAGTTGTTATGTGTATCGTCGGCATTCTCAATTTGAACAACTCATTCCGGACTCTTATCGACATTTTTTTCCGATAAACATATTACGTTCCGATATCCTTAGTTCGGATTTCGATTTCTCGATCGGTCTTCTCATTTCCATTCCCAACCGAAAAATACTGAAGTTGAAATGGTTAAGACGTTTTTCCGAATGTTCCCGACCGCTTTCATCTCAGGTCCCCCTACCTATACCCGAGTGACGTCTAGCTAACCTCATTGAACGCCTGAGCAGAGACCATCAGGCCTGGTTGCGATGAACCAAGACTTTTAGTACCTTGCAACCCGGATGGTTTGAATCTGGTCCATAGGTCCATTGGACCGCATGCTCCGAGATTTGGGCCTTGCCAGTGAGAAGGCTGACAGTAGCAGCGCGAATACGGGGTGGGGCGCGGGGGTAATGGGCCAGTTGGTACAGTGCGGGGGCGATAGGGTAGTTGTACAGCTGGGCCAGTTGGTACATGTTGGGCCAGCTGCAAAATGAAGTGCCCTTCTCGCTGAGGTAATACCCCCCTCCCCCGCGTAGGCCCCAACCCTAGGACCATCCCCCCCACCCCCACCCGCCCCCACGCCTCCTTGAGACGCAACGGCGGCGGCGCGCGGCCAGCACTCGGATTCGGCTCGGCGCGCGTGTGGCCAGGAGCACCGCGCGGAGGTGGCCGGCGGCTGGATCTGGCTCCGCGCAGCAACCGGCGACGGATCCGGCGCGCGTGGACGTGCTTCTCGTCGACGACCTCCACCATGCGCGCGGCGGCGGTCTCCTCTGTTAGAATAAATGGGCCTAGGGCCATTTATTGTAATAATAAAAGAATTAAAAGCCCATGTGTTTAATGCTAAGGAAAAGAGAGAAATACCGTATGGGTATTGGAGGAGTCTCCCATCCAACTTATTAGGTAACCTTTCGGTACACCTCTTGTGAAGTTGAATAAAGGAGATAGGCGTGCCACGCGCGCGCGCGCTCGCTCGCCTCGCCGAGCCAGGCCGAGGCCGTGGGCGTGGGCGTGACGTGACGTGTCGAGTCGAGTCGAGTCGAGTCGAGACGAGACGAGACGAGACGAGACGAGCGGGCGGTGCGGTCGGTCGGACGGACGGACGTGATGTGTTGCGGGGCAGGAGCACCTGGGCGTGGGCGTGACGTGGGCGTGACGTGACGTGACGTGTCGAGTCGAGACGAGCGGGCGGGGCGGTGCGGTGCGGTCGGTCGGTCGGACGAACGGACGGACGGACGTGATGTGTTGCGGGGCGGGAGCACCTTTTGGCTGTTGGAGAGGAATGATGGCGCTTTAAAACCGCGACGTTACTAGACCTTAACGATGAGTCTTAACCCCGCGACAATTACAGAGCCGTTACTGAGCCTTAACCGCGACCGTTACTACCTGAGGCGCATTAACCGTGACGTCCAGGTTCATCCCCCCTGCGCCTGCTGCTCGCCTATATAAGGCGCCCTTCCCCTCCTACTCAGGTTGTCAATTCACACTAAGGTATTCTTGTTCAGGAGACCTCTCCCTCTCTCCCTCCGTTTTGCTGCTCTCTCTTAGCATCCCCATCGCCTGCACCGCGCGCACGGTACCGGCGAGAGCAGAGCCTCCGGAACCTCGTCCTGCTGCTGAGATCCTGCTCGGGATAGGCGGACGATAAGGTTTTTGGGGAGCGTCTTCACGCGACTGCTCGCTCCCGTACAACTACTTCCTCTACGTCGACTACGAACGAGCGAACGACTACTTCCTCTACATCAGCGGATCTGCACTGCGATCATCTGCCTGCATCGACTGTGTACGGCTACACCGATTGAGGTCACTCACAATGAGTGATATCAGAAAGTCGGGTGACGCCGTCACCCAACCTTCCACAGGGTACTCTCTCAAAACAATGTTCATGTTTATTAGTTGTATAATCATGAATATTGTTATGTTTAATTGTTGTTTAAACATACACACATGCACATGGATTGTTTCACTCACCGCAATATTGAAATGTCTATTTAAATATGGAATTAAAATATACCAAAACATTGCCTGTCATCTAACAATCCAAAAACCTTATCATATTGATAAGACTATGTTTGGTGCGACTAGCTTTGCAAATGCAATTAAACTAAAGCCTTTTGATGGTTCCAACTTTAAGAGATGGCGTGAGTTGGCCACCTTGTGGCTCACCGCCATGAACGTGATGTATGTCACCACCGGAAAAGCTCCCGAGGGTGTCTCGGAAGAAAAATTCAATGCGGATGATAATCTGTTCCGGGGTGCCATCATTAGCGTCTTGGTTGATAACTTGGTGGATACCTATCTTCAGAGGAAGACGGGGAAGGATATTTGGGAGGCTCTTGAGGTTCAGTACGGAGCTTCTGACGCCGGCGGTGAGCTGTATGTAATGGAACAGTTCCTAGACTACAGGATGGTTGAAGACCGTTCTGTAGTGGAACAGGCCCATGAAGTACAGGCGCTGGCTAAAGAGCTTGAGAACTATAGCAAAGAGGTCCCATGTGTGTGGCCCAACAAGTTTGTGGCAGGAGCAATTATCACAAAGCTGCCACATTCTTGGAGGGACTTTGCTACCTCTCTAAAACATAAGAGAAAGAAATTCACTTTTGATGACCTTATTGCGACTCTTGATGTTGAAGAGAAGGCGAGAGCAAAGGACACACGTGGAAAGACAATAGCCGGCTCCTCAAGCGCAAACTTTGTGCAGAGGGGCAATCCCAAGTTCCAGAATAACCAAAACAAGAGGAAGAAGCCTTCACAAAACCCGCCCAAGGCTAAGGAAGTCGACGGGCCTAATAAGAAGAAGAGAAAGCCGGGGGGTGCTTGCTATACTTGTGGTAGTCCGGATCACTTTGCTGCAAAGTGCCCGGATCGTAAAGATCGCAAAGCTCCAAAGACAGCGAACATGGTTGTTAGCGAGGGTGGAGGAACAGCGGGGTATGGTAATTTCTTACCTACAGTTCTTTCAGTGTGTTCTTCACCAGAGTGGTGGATAGACACCGGTGCTAATATTCATGTATGTGCTGATATTTCTATGTTTTCTTCTTACCAGGTCGGGGGGACTACCTCCTTGTTGATGGGAAACGGTGCCCATGCGCGTGTTCTTGGTGCTGGTACAGTCACTCTGAAGTTCACTTCGGGGAAGACCATACAATTGAAGAATGTGCAGCATGTACCTACCATCAAGAAGAATCTAGTCAGCGGGTCTCTACTGTGTAGAGATGATTTTAAATTAGTCTTTGAGTCGAATAAATGTATCATTTCTAAGTTTGGTACTTTTGTTGGAAAAGGCTATGATAGCGGAGGCTTGTTCCGCTTTTATTTATTGTTCGATAATAACGTTGTGAACCATGTGATGAATGATGAATCAAATGTTTGGCATTCGAGGCTTTGTCATGTTAATTTTGGTTGTATGATGCGCTTAGCTAGTTTGAGTTTAATTCCAAAGTTTACCTCTGTCAAAAATTCTAAGTGTCACGTATGCGTTGAATCGAAACAAACTCGCAAGCCACATAAGACTGCTGAGGTGAGAAACTTGGCACCTCTAGAATTAGTTCATTCCGATCTGAGCGAAATGAACAGTGTGTTGACAAAGGGTGGTAAAAGATATTTCATGACTTTGATAGACGATAGCACTAGATTTTGTTACATCTACTTGTTAAAATCAAAAGATGAAGTGTTACATTACTTTAAGATCTATAAAGCTAAAGTAGAAAATCAACTTGAGAAAAAGATTAAACACCTAAGGTCGGATCGAGGTGGCGAATACTTCTCAAATACTTTTGACACATTCTGTGAGGAACACGGTATCGTTCGTGAGAGGACACCGCCTTATTCACCCCAATCCAATGGGATTGCCGAAAGAAAGAACCGCACGCTGACTAACTTGGTGAGTGCCATGTTAGAAACCGCGGGACTATCTAAGGAATGGTGGGGTGAGGCGATATTGACGGCCTGTCATGTCCTGAACCGTGTGCCTATGAAGAATAAGGAAGTAACACCATTCGAGGAATGGGAAAAGAAGAGGCTAACTCTTTCATATTTACGCACTTGGGGTTGCTTGGCCAAAGTCAGTGTGCCAATCACCAAGAAACGTAAGCTTGGACCAAAGACGGTGGACTGCATTTTTCTGGGGTATGCTTTTCACAGCGTCGGATATAGATTTTTGGTAGTAAGATCTGGAGTGTCTGACTTGCTTGTCGGCACAATTATGGAGTCCAGAGACGCTACATTCTTTGAGAGTATTTTTCCAATGAGAGATGAAACAAGTTCATCTAGTCAAGAGTCTGTCGAGAAGGACGACTCCACCAAGCCGATGGAACTCAATGAGCCCACATTTATTGAGCATCCTGAGGAGGATAATGATGAGGCTCCTAGGAGGAGCAAGAGATAAAGGACAGAGAAATCTTTTGGAGATGATTTCATCATATACCTCGTGGATGATACTCCCAAGACCATTGCAGAGGCCTACTCTTCACCTGATGCTGACTATTGGAAGGAAGCAGTGAGGAGTGAGATGGACTCTATCATGTTAAATGGAACTTGGGAGGTTGTTGAACATCCTTACGGGTGCAAACCCGTGGGATGCAAATGGGTGCTCAAAAAGAAGCTTAGGCCTGATGGTACTATTGACAAGTACAAGGCTAGACTTGTGGCTAAGGGTTACACCCAAAAGGAAGGAGAAGACTTCTTCGATACTTACTCACAAGTCGCTCGATTGACCACCATAAGAGTACTACTTTCCTTGGCAACCTCTCATGGTCTTCTCGTTCATCAGATGGACGTTGAGACAGCTTTCCTAAATGGAGAGTTGGAAGAGGAGATCTATATGGATCAGCCGGAAGGATTTGTAGTAAAGGGTCAAGAAGGAATGGTGTGTAAGCTAGTGAAGTCTCTCTATGGCCTCAAGCAAGCACCTAAACAATGGCATGATAAGTTCGACAAAACTTTGACATCTGTTGGCTTTGTTACAAACGAAGCTGACAAATGTGTGTACTATCGCTATGGTGGGGGCGAAGGAGTGATTTTGTGTCTGTATGTAGATGACATACTTATTTTTGGCACGAGCCTTGAATTGATCAAGGAGGTCAAAGACTTTCTATCTCAAAAGTTTGAGATGAAAGATTTGGGAGAGGCTGATGTTATCCTTAACATAAAGCTGATAAAGGGAGAAAATGGTGGGGTGACTCTGTCTCAGACTCACTATGTTGAGAAGATGCTAAGTCGGTTTGGCTACAGCAATTCTAAACCCGCACCAACTCCTTATGATGCCAGCTTGGTTCTAAGGAAGAACCTGAGGATAATGGTGGATCAGTTGAGGTACTTCCAGATCATTGGTTCATTGATGTATCTGGTTAGCGCCACGAGACCTGACATTGCATATGCGGTTAGTAAACTGAGCCGGTTTGTTTCAAACCTGGGCAGTGAACACTGGCGTGCTCTCGAGCGAGTAATGCGCTATCTAGTGGGCACTATGAACTATGGCATTTACTATTCCGGAGACCCCAAAGTCTTGGAGGGATATAGTGATGCAAACTGGATTTCTGATGCAGATGAGTTAAAAGTCACAAGTGGATATGTGTTCACACTTGTAGGTGGCGCTGTTTCCTGGAAGTCTTGCAAGCAGACCATCCTAACCAGGTCAACAATGAAAGCAGAACTCGCAGCATTGGATACTGCCACTGTAGAGGCTGAGTGGCTTCGTGAACTCCTAATGGACTTGCCGATAGTTGGAAAACCGATACCGGCAATTCTAATGAACTGTGATAATCAAACAGTGATTGTCAAGGTGAACAGTTTAAAGGACAACATGAAGTCATCCAGGCATGTCAAGAGGCGGTTGAAATCTGTCAGGAAATTGAGAAACACCGGTGTCATAGCTTTGGATTACATCCATACGTCTAAGAACCTGGCAGATCAATTTACAAAGGGTTTATCACGCATTGTGATAGATCATGCATCTATGGAACTGGGCTTGAGACCCACGTGAGTTTTTCCATAGTGGTAACCGGTCTTATGTGATCGGAGATCCCGTGAATTAAGATGGAGAAACAAGCTATGGTTTGACTGAGAGAAGAGAACCTTTGAGAAGGCTCAGTTCATGGAAAAGATGCATTTCTCTTCAAAATTGTATGGCAGGCTGGTTTTTATATCTTAATGTGCTCCAAGTGGATTTCATGAAATAAGGTAGTTGTTTCTTGGAAGCAAAGACATAGTCCTACAGTATGTCTTGAAGGAGCAAACCTATATGAGTATCGACTACTGGTCATAGTCTATGAGAGTTGGGTGATCTCTAGAAAACTCATGAAGAGGCACGGAGTGTGACTCATAAACTCCAACCCGCGGGGATGCTATGTGCAGCCAAGTATCAGTAAAGGGCCCTAGCCAAGTTTACATGCACAAAACTGACAATTCAAGGCATAGTCCATTGTTCAGTTGCAAATAAGTGTAACTAGAGTTCCTGGTGGATGTTCAACTTAACAGTCTCCATCGTAGTACTGGTATATCAAAAACAAAAGGGAAGATGAGAACATTTCCAATGTGGCTTGAAATTCTTGGTGGGGATTGTTAGAATAAATGGGCCTAGGGCCATTTATTGTAATATGAAAGAATTAAAAGCCCATGTGTTTAATGCTAAGGAAAAGAGAGAAATACCGTATGGGTATTGGAGGAGTCTCCCATCCAACTTATTAGGTAACCTTTCGGTACACCTCTTGTGAAGTTGAATAAAGGAGATAGGCGTGCCACACGCGCGCGCGCGCTCGCTCGCCTCGCCGAGCCGGGCCGAGGCCGTGGGCGTGGGCGTGACGAGTCGAGACGAGCAGTCGGTCGGTCGGTCGGACGGACGGACGAACGGACGTGATGTGTTGCGGGAGCACCTTTTTGCTGTTGGCTGTTGGAGAGGAATGATGGCGCTTTAAAACTGCGACATTACTAGACCTTAACGATGAGCTTTAACCCCGCGACAATTACAGAGCCGTTACTGAGCCTTAACCGCGACCGTTACTACCTGAGGCGCATTAACCGTGATGTCCAGGTTCATCCCCCCTGCGCCTGCTGCTCGCCTATATAAGGCGCCCTTCCCCTCCTGCTCAGGTTGCCAATTCACACTAAGGTATTCCTGTTTAGGAGACCTCTCCCTCTCTCCCTCCGTTTTGCTGCTCTCTCTTAGCATCTCCATCGCCTGCACCGCGCGCACGGTACCGGCGAGAGCAGAGCCTCCGGAACCTCGTCCTGCTGCTGAGATCCTGCTCGGGATAGGCGGGCGATAAGGTTTTTGGGGAGCGTCTTCACGCGACTGCTCGCTCCCGTACAACTACTTCCTCTATGTCAACTACGAACGAGCGAACGACTACTTCCTCTACATCAGCGGATCTGCACTGCGATCATCTGCCTGCATCGACTGTGTACGGCAACACCGATTGAGGTCACTCACAATGAGTGATATCGGAAAGTCGGGTGACGCCGTCACCCAACCTTCCACAGGGTACTCTCTCAAAACAATGTTCATGTTTATTAGTTGTATAATCATGAATATTGTTATGTTTAATTGTTGTTTAAACATACACACATGCACATGGATTGTTTCACTCACCGCAATATTGAAATGTCTATTTAAATATGGAATTAAAATATACTAAAACATTGCCTGTCATCTAACATCCTCGACGTCCTCCTTCATGGCGCGGCGGCGGCCGGCTCGGCGCGGCAGGTGGCGGCGGGTCCGGGGCGGCGCGTGCGTGCTCATCGGCGCGGACCCGACCGACGCCGCCGCCTAGGGCGCGGCGGCCGACGTGCGGCGGAGCTTTGCGGCGGCCGCCGCGCGGCGGAGCACCACTCCGGCCTGCTGATCCGGGTGCCCCGGCCCCATGTGTGGCTGGGAATCAAACCACCCGGGCTGCCGGCAACCAAATAGCATTTGCGCGCGATCAGTGAACTCGTAGCAACGAAAGAGACGTCCGGGGACCCCAGACACTACAGTATTGGTGTGTATATCAAGCAAACAAGATGTATGCGTCAGTATCTAGACCAAAAGCTTAGTTTCGGCAGGTGAAGGAAAAGACATGCATACGCATCAGGCAAAGGGGTCTGGACGACTGGTGGCCCACTGGCCCAGTGCCTCAGTGCTTTGGTACCCCATTTCAAAATATAGATCCTTTCTTTTTTTAAGAGTCAAATCATTTATATTTGATCAAAATTATAACTATGAATACAAATATTTATGGTATCAAATAGATATACTATGAAAATATATTTAGTTAACAATCTAGCAGTACGTGAAATGACCTGTAGCCCTAGTAATTACACTTACACAAGAGCCTTGGTAGCACCTCAGGTTTTGAGTTCGACTCCATGTGGGAGCGAATTTCTCAGGATTTAATGACGTTTGTTCTTTTAATGATAGGCGACGTTCCCGTCGACAGCGAGACGCATGTGGTGACTTCATCAATCTTGAGAATTTGCCGTCCAGTCTTCGAAGATGCTCTTAGGGGTAGAGTTTGCGCGTGTGTGTGTTCACAAGGATGAGTGTACGCGTTGTGAGTGTCTTCATTTGTAATGTGTAATTCAAAAAAAATCTAGTAGTATTTATTTGGTATAACAAATTTAGTACTTTAGTGTATAAATTCGATCAAATTTGAGATGCTTTGACTTTCCAAAAAGTTGAAATGAATTACAATTTGGAACATAGAGAGTAGAGGATTTGCCGGCCAATCTTAGAAGATGCTTCTAGGGTAGGATTTGCGCACGTATGTTCATACTTCATAGGAATAAACGTGCGTACTTGTGAAAAATAATTTAGTACTTTAATGTATAAATTCTATCAAATTTGAGAGCTTTGACTTTCTAAAAAATTGAAATGAATTACAATTTGGAACATAGGGAGTACTATTATTTCACAAGTGCACATGCAGGATAGTGGACGGAACCTGTACTTTGATAGAGATGGTTAAAATGATTTTGACAATAAGCTAAAATAAAAAAGGAGCATTAGAGCATCTTCAAGAGAGGATATAAAATGAGTCGCTATACCTAAAAACTGTCACATGATCTAAAAACTGCAAAAAATTACTCTAGTTGAAGACCTATATGAATTGTTATTTTAGGTACAGATCTATAAAATCCACTCCTGGTTTGTCAAATATACCAACCCACATACCAACTCAAGAGTGAGTTGTCTTCTCCTCTCCACGCGGGAGAGGCCAGCCATCCAGGCATGGACATTTTTGTGCCCGTCCGCCGTCGCGCTCTCCCTCGAGGATGCCTCCTCTAGTTGCCACACCATCGTGCCACCGTCGAAGTCCAACCACCACCACGCCGCCACCGAATGGGCAGAGGAGGGTGTGCGTCATGTAGTCTTGCATCGAGCCGCCGGTCGGAAGAGCATGGAGCATAGGGCGGTGGGGGAAGGAGCAGCGCACGAAGGGGCGTGGCCGCGCAGCCGCTAGGGCCCAGGCCAACGGAGAGGCGTGGCCGGAGGGAGAGAGAGCAGAAGGCATGATCGATCGTGTGCTATAGTCCCGAGCAAGGTTCCATGGGCATGGCCACCAGGGCCCTACCGGCGAAGGGGCGCACGGTCGTCGTGTGGGGTGGGGGGGGGGCGGAGCCAGCGGAGTGGTCGGAAGGAGAGAGGAGGCGACGTGTGTGAGAGGATGAGAGGGAATAAGATAAAGGGGAGAGGACAAGGTGGTGTTGATTTTGCAAATTGAACCTTGGAAAAAAGATTTCTTCACAAATTAGCCCTTGAATAGAATATAGGTACTAAATTTAGGTATAGAGGGGAGCTCAAATTTTTTCCTAAAATCTTGGTTCTCATGTACCTAAAGCCAGTTTTAGGTTTTCAAATTTACCAACTCTATTGAAGATGTTTTTAGGAAGTACATTATGCATAGTCATACATATCAATGTGATTAATGATCAAACACGGGTTCTATGATCTTGATTTTGTTTGTTTGTGAAATTTTATTTCTTGTGCACATCTATGTTTAGTTCACCAAAATTTTCACCAATTACCCGTCATATCAATCTCGGACATTAAGTAGGAGTATTAAATGTGAACTAATGACAAAACTCATTTCATAACTCATATCTTAATTTTCGAGACAAATCTAACAAGTCTAATTATGCTATGAGTAGACAACATCGTGGTACAGTAAACAATTTATAATGATAGATTAATTAGGCTTAGTTAATTCGTCTCAGAATTTCTCGTCTATCAATGTAATTAGTTTCATAATTAGCCTACATTTATTATCTCTAATAGACCTTGAAAGACACTCCTAAAATTTTCTTGAAATACACGTCTGCATTTATCCATCTTGAATGAAAAAAGCAGAGCGCCTGCCACTTTCCCTCAGAAATGGGAATGCCCTTCAAACTGTACAAGAAATACATGTGAAAGGACAAGGAGGATGCGAGACATTTTGCAGCACCCGCGATGTCGTTGTACATCGTACTTCACTGACTAGCGCACAAATAAAGATGCTATTATGCTCCTTTTGCCGTTCAGCGTGAAGTCTGTAGCCCATACACACTGCCTTTTGAAGACGGACTCGTAAAGCCGGAGCAGGTTCACCAGCTATGTGACATGCGGAGATGCGAGGCCGATCGTCGATCTCGGTTCGGCATCGTGCGTGTCGTCGACCGAACTGTACTGTACACCGAGATATTGGCACTAGCTTGGGCTGTCCAGTCGCATCATGAACACAATCTATATCTCCTTTGCCTGTTCTTTGTTGCGCCAAGGTGGATCGAGTGGGTGATCGATCGAAAGGCCAGGCGTACGCACAGTGTTCAGTCACGCCAAATGGTTTCGTTTGCAACGCCGGCCGGCATGCGGCCTTAGCTTCCATTCCAGGGCCGGGTGCTCCAACTCAAACACGGAGGACGGGATCGGAGGAAATGCAGGAACGGCCGGCGCCAAGCGTGGCGGCCAGGATGCGGCGCCGGCGGGCCGGCCTCTGCTCGACCGCCGCCGGGTTGGCCTATGGCCAGACGCCCAGACGAAACGCGCGCTCCCGTGCGGCCGGCCGTGCCACGTCCCTGTCCAGTTCGGAGAGATCGGCGCGGCGCTGCCGCCGTCAGAGCCTCAGACACGCGACGTACGGCATGCGAGCAGCGAGGCGAGCTCGCGATCGTCAACAGGGCACGAGCACGCATCTCTTTCCGAAGGCGGTGACCACCCCGCAGTGGGTTGTGTGCAGTGACTCCTCTCCTATGCACCGTCCCACACAACCGCACTGACTTTCTCGACGGATGCCGCCATTGCCCTGCTCCTCCAAAGTCCAGACGTTTCATTTCGTTCACGCCTCTCAGCTCACGCCGCCGCCGTGCCGCGGTCGTCGTCACGTCGTCCTCCTCGAGGCCGCAGCTACACACGTTTTTGCTGATGGTTGGATGGAGAGACCTTGCGAGGGAAACACTCGCAATCATTAGCTTTCGCAAGTCATCGAGGTGGACTGTGGGGAGCCTAGCTGATGGGTGCCTGGCTCGGCGAGAAGCGGCTCGACTGAGAGCCTCAGAAAATTCTTCAGAAACGGGGAGGGTCACAGAGATAGTCCAACTTCTGGGACCTTTGCACCGGTAAACCACGGCATCTTCCCATCTTGGTTCGGTGTATCTCGAGATTTCGGAGGCGGCCGAGCTGCCAAACCAATGCTCCTCCTACTTCGACTATTCGTTTCCACAGAGGCATTGACATTGGAAGCCATGTTTCCCGTGAAGGAGCTGAAGGGTGAAGGCCCCATGTGAACATATCTTTCCAGATCCCAAAAGTTGTTGAAGCATCTTGAATCAGAACGTTTGTCTCTTCTGAAACTTCTGTTGAATTTGTGTTTACAGAAAAGATATACTAAAACCACTTGCGCGCATGTCTGCCTGTCCTATATATTGTAAGTAAGTAGTAGTACTAGCTATCACTGTCAGGGACCCGTTTCTTCATTTGACTAGTTTCATTTGCCTGCACCATAGTCTCAGCAAGTTTTCAAAGATAGATGCACAGATATCCTACTTGCTCCAACTAACGGAATTCTGGACAATTGGCCGTCCAGCTGATGAATTATTGGCATTGAAAATGAGAGGTTTGAACTTTGTATTTGGTATGTGTCAATGCTTGCTTTACTTGCTTGACTGAAAAAATCAGTTGCCTACTTGTTTTAGGCTATACTTTCCCCAATCTCATAATTTGACAAGTGTGATAAACAGATAGCCTTCACCTTTTTCGTAGAAAGAACATTCTGGAGATTTCCATGCGAGTCAGAAATTGAACCATGTCAACATCTGCACGAGTACGTTTGGAAAATGTCGTAAATTCGAAATAATAAAATATTAAAGATACTAGTACAAGTAAGTTTATGGTCAGACATTTTGTATTAACTATAATTTACTACATCCAAGTATGGAACAAGTAGACAATGTAGTCTACGGAGGACCTCAGAGGCTGTCACACTCTATAGTCTGCAGTTCATAGCTAGCTAGACTAGTAGACTGTACTATGCAAGCATGCCAATTAAAAAAAAAAAGCTGTTGATCATGCATGAAGCATGAAACACGGCCGATCTATTCATGTGACTATGTGAGTAGTAGGCCGATAACTCCCCATGCATTTGGTTTTGAAGCAAACATTCCAAACATGAAAATTGTTCATGCTTCATCACTCTGATTTTGGTTTTGAACATCATCTTGTTGTGTGTTGTTGTGTGTTCTTCATTATTGTTGTTAGTATGGTTTTCTATTTTCAATACGGGAAATGACATGGAAATCTTTCACCATGAGATATATCATATATGTGGGTTTTCCCAACCATTTTTATTTTTTAACGATCAACAATTTTAGTGTTTTTCTAATATTTTTTGGAGTGACCAACAATTTTCTAGAATAATTTGTATCTTTTCAACAATTTTATCAAATTCCGACAACATCCCATAGTTATCTATTTAGTTATCCAGATACACGAAAACCAGTACCACACTTGTAGAGAAAACTATTGGGGAAAGTTAGGATTCTTGTAGTGTTTTGTAATGTTGTTTTATTATTTCGAATTTATTTGGTAGGCACACTATTATGTTCACTCGACAATGGAATAGTGATTTCTCCAGTTGGCATACCTATAGTCTGTTGACATATGATTGTTCCAATTAATAGTTTGCGGTTTCTAAATTTATTTTCTCTTTTATTTTTATTTTAAAACTTTGGTGTTTGTTTGGCTCTTCTTGAAGCTATGGATTAGCTATTTTAATTAAATTATGAACCTTTTCAAAAGAGATTTAACAAAGCAAACACTCCTTTCTTAAAAAGAAAAAAACAAAATAAAACTCGACCTGGGGGGTTAGATCACCCCACAGGTATTGTATTAAGAAGAATATCTTCTCACATAGGTTGAGAAAATTTCTCAACCCCTGCCCCACCCTTAAATAGATGCATGTTGCCTGTGAGATGGGCCGATTCTTGTCATATGTTTTGATGTGGAACAAACGATAAGATTATTTTACCCTCCATACCTCAGGGTCCTGTTGACCACCTAACCAAAGTCAGGTAGGCACCCTTCGCAAAAAGAAAAGGAAGAAAAACAAAAAAAAATGTATCATGGTAACTATTTCGTTGTTGCCCTTGTCTCTAGATCATAAAATGGGCACGCTTGCATAGATTGCAAGGGATACCCCATACCATCCAATGTAAAAATCAAAGATAAGCGTAAGCTAGCAGGGAAAATATTTGGTGGAAATCACCATCTCGGTGGAAATGTGAAGATTATCCTAAAATTCATAATTACAAGTTTTCAAAAAAAAATGAAACGATGCACATCTGTTGTGTATATATATATTTACTTTCTTGCAAAAGTCGAGATGCAAACTCAATGTAGAAAAATCCATAAAAAATGACATATTTCAAGTGTAGGTGCACTACAAGATAAAATTTCTGAGCATGTGTATTTCAAATTTTCGATGCATATGCAGTTAAATTTTGTCATTTTCATATAAATTTTTATTTAATGAGTTTGCATCTCAACTTTTGCAACAAAGTACATATATGAATAAATTACAAATGTTCATCGTTTCAAAATTTTCAATGAGTTTCAGATGTGTTGTTTAGAGTGATTTTCATATTTCCAAAGATATGATTTGCACTGAATATTTCCCAGGCAAGTGTGAACCATCCTACAAGGATTTTGCAGTGGATGTTGACTACCCGAAAGGGATTCCGCACGTTATTAATTAATGTTGCCCATTGATAAGAGAATATTCAGCACAGGCTATAAGCCTGTCATGATCACTTGGTCGGGAAGAGTAAAACATGTGGAACATTGTACTGTATGTCTCAATTTCATATGAAACATATTTCACACGAAAATCCTAATATGCTGGCATGCCGCCATACTCCCATAGACCACGAGTATTTCCGTATAACAGATAAGTTTGGTCATGCCTTCTGGTACGTACAACAGTTCTATCGTTTGACTGTTGAAGAGACGATGGCTACAAATGGAAATAATCAAACATACAGTAATTAGAAAAGCTTTAGATCCAATCGCTTTTGTGAGGCATACCAAAAGTCTAGCCGATTGACGTTGAAACGCTGACCCAGACAGTTTAGTTATTGATATTGCAAAAACTCAAAATCCTTGCGTCTTGACTTTGTACATAAAGAAAATTAAATTCAGTTATAATGCTGATATGGTAATCTCTGCGCAAAGCAACGCACGCCAACACTGCAAATGCACGCCATTTATCTCAGAATCCACAGCATAAACAACACGAGCATGCTGAGCGAGGGCTAGTGTGCTACGAGCAAGTGCTAACATCATGTTACTCACAGCTGAAAGTCATCATCTGCTCGTTTTACTTGGTTCAGAAGAAAAGCAGGTTCAGACAAGCAAGATACACACACAGGCACACAACACAATATCTCTAGCTCGTGTCGCTTTTGGGTTCTGAACGCTAGGCCCTGCATGCCCCTTTTACATTCAACCACCTAGCACTAGCAGTTCGTATCGTCGAAATTAGGTGAAGCTGGGATCTAGACTCGGTTAAGTCCAAAGCACCCGTCCTTGTTGAGAAATGTTGGTAGCCGTTTGGGCGGAGGATGTCACCGCGGTTGCTGCTGTCAGCCGGGCGTCGGTACTGACGAAACGGGGCCTCGGCGGACGGGACGCCCTGGACCGACAGTGCGCGGTGCGGCTGCCGTCACACACCCTCACACGTGCGAGGCCGTGGCTCCTTCCAAAGGCAGCTTTGTTCTTGTTGTTTCGTAAGCTTTTTATTTTATTTCTGTCTGTGACAGGGAAGTGACTAAAGGATGGCACCTTTGAGTGTACAGGAGGGATCAGCAAGACAGCAAGTGCAAAGCGATAGGCTGGTGATGTGAGTTTTGAGTGTTACGGGTTTGATTTGCTTCGTACGCACAGTGAATGGGCTGGCGCGTGGTAATTTCGGGTCACAAGTCTTGTAGCCACTTTTACCCTGCTCTTTGCTTGTGATGGATACTGATCTGGACAAGTGTGGATGTCGCTTACCTGCTCTAGTAACACACCTCAAGGCTCAAGGTGAGGATCTACGCGCGTGTGTTTTGCTTGCTCAATGGGTGGCACAGGCTGGCAGCTTACCTACGTCTACCGATCTACGTACGTGTGTGTACAGGTCACTAGAGAATACTGTCGGAACAGGACCTCATCTACAAAGCAGAGTATGATGCCTGTTTAGTTCTCAAATTTTTTCCTAACTACCCGTCACATCAATCTTCGGACACTGATTAGGAGTATTAAATGTAGATTAATGACAAAACCCATTCCATAACCTCTACCTAATTTTTCGATACGAATCTAACGAGCCTAATTATGCCATGATTAGACAACGTTGTGCTACAGTAAACAATCTCTAATGACAGATTAATTAGGCTTAATGGATTCGTCTTACGATTTCCCGTCCATTCATGTAATTAGTTTTGTAATTAGTCTATATTTAATCCTCTTAATAGGCCTCCAAAGAGACCCTAAATTTTTTTTAACTAAACAGGCACAGTATCGAATAGTATTCCCGAAACAGTGTTTTGCTACAGTGTTTCTTTGTCTTCTTGCGCCAGTGACGTACCGAATCCCGGTCCCTCCGCATTCGACGACAAGGTGCCGCGTTGTGGTGGGGAACTCCGGGTCTCCGACACCTACGCCACGATCGCGCTGCCGCGGCGTCTATGCGTCATGTGCTGCTCTCTGGCTTAGCTTGGGTGTGTTTAGTTCTCTGAATTGAGATGTAAAATTTTGAATTTTGCACGGATTTTAGGCCGAAAAGCACTGTAGCACTTTTCGTTTGTTTTTGGTAAATATTGTCCTACCATGACTTAACTAGGCTCAAAAGATTCGTCTCGCAAAGTACATCCAAACTGTGTAATTAGTTTTTGATTTCATTTACATTTAGTACTCCATGCATGTACCGACATTTTTGATGTGATATTTGATATGACGGGAAATCTTCTTTTTACATAGTGAATTTTGGAGAAGTTGAACTTTGTAAACACAGCCTTTGGATGGTGCCTGCTGAGCAAGAATCACGCAGCCGTGAGCGGTGATCAAGGAGCTGTAGGAGTGTTTCTTGTTTCTTCCGTGCTCTCCGTGGCCATGGTCGGTGGAAACTGGTGGAGACACAGGGAAAATCCGTATGGGGGTTCCATCGACGCGGCAACGCTCCGGCGGGCAGCAGAGGCAGCGGCGCGGCGACGACCCGAGGGCGGACGGTAAATGAATTGCCGTCCGGGGGTGTACGGTATTTCATTTACCGTCCACACCTGGTACCTTCCGGCCACTAGATTGGCTACGTACGGTCCAGATCGGGTGTTGACCGGATATTCAGGGAGTGGGGTCGTCCTGGTCAGTCGTCGGGCAAGCGCGGCGGCGGCGCTCGGGTTGAGTGGGGAGGGACCGCCGGCCTGGGGAGCGTCCGCCGGTCGACGGCGCGGCAGACCTTGCCGCTTGCTTCATCGTTCGAGAGAATCTCGCCGGAACAGTAGGCCCGGGCAGGGAGATGGCCGCATGGCTTGGCTTTCGGAGATGCGCGCGGTCGCCGGCTCGTACCACGTCCGCACGTCGCCGCCGTCTTCGCCGGCTCCCGCCTGCCTTCCTACTCCAGTTTCGCAGCGCAGGGTGATGGCAGCAATTTGCTGTTTGTTTTGCATGTTCAGAGTTCAGAGTTGAGATTGCAGCATCAGACAATCCTATTTTCAGTAGAAACTTAATCAAACCATCGCATTTGTGTTGAGAACGGCGACGGATTCTTTCTGCCTCAAACCTAAAGACTGCTATTGTAACTGAACTGAATGTCAGTAACAGTTTGCGAAGACGGAAGTATATTCACGCGTAATCAATCTACGTAAACCGGTAAACGTAATCAGCTATTGTTGGAAAGACAAGTGTCGCATGCATTGAGCCCTTGAGCTCTGTAACTAAACCTCGTTTCAGATGTTGTCAGAAACTCAGGACAGCTCGCCACCTCTGGAATGACCCGGAATCAGGATCCTGGGCACGAAATGTTGGATCTGAAAGAGGTGAAAACGGGAACGATTCCTGTACCGTCAGAACGTGCAAAGAGCCACCGGCGTAGTTGTAGCCTGTAGGAGTCCACGGACGGCACGGCGGCGGCGGCGAAACACTGACACTCTGACAGGAGAAGTGGGCGACACCAGGTGGATGAGATCGACCAGCACCGCCGTGTTCGACGAAGCGACGCCTCTTTGTGATGGGAACTCCAGGTCTCCGGGCCACATACTGCTCTCTCGGGGGAAATGCCGGCCTTCCCTGGAGTGCAACGGCGTCAGTGCCGTCGCCGCGCCACCACCGCCCGCAGGCGCAGCGGGGCGTGGGGGCGGTGGCTACATCTCCAATCGGCGGCGAGAAGCATCCCAGAACGTCGAGGGCCAAGCGTGGGAGTGGTGCGTTTTATGAACCTGACGGAAGCAAACGCGGGACGCGACGTTGCCGGTCTCCGGTTGCCATGTCGGCGTTCTTGCCGAGCTGAAGGACTCTGTTTATTGTTTCTTTCTTGCTCTCCGTGGGCCGTGGCCATGACCTGCGAAAGCTTGTGGAGACACAGGAAAAAGGCGTAAGGGTTCAATTGAGACGCGGCGGCTCCGGCAAGCCACGGCGGGCAGCAGAGGTGGCGGCGCGGCAGCGACCTGGGTGGATTGTTGTTTGGGGGTGGACGGTAAATGAAATACCGTCCACACCTGGATACCTTCAAGCCGCTGGATCGTCCACGTGCGGTCCAGATCGGGCGTGGACCGGAGATTCAGCGGCTGGGTCATCCTCGTTAGTCGTCAGGCAAGCGCAGGAGCTGGGCGGCGGCGCTTGGCACGGTGGCGAACGGCGACGGAGACCTCTCCACATCATCGTTAAAGAGGAGCTCGTACGATCCGTAGGCACTGGCGTGGGCTTCGGAGGCCGATTGGCTCGTGCAGGCACCAGGGGAGGTCGCCGCGGCGCGGGGTGCAGTGGGCGGATGTGTCGTGCTGGAGTTCTTTGACGCCTAGGCCGTTCTGAGCGGATTGGAGCGTGGGGGCTCGACGGAGCAAGCATAATAGCATGTACACCGTGCTCGCTGCCTAACGATCATGCTGTAATGAATTTTCTGTCGATCAAACATTGTTGCTGGGCTCGCCGTGAGAGTTCCCTATCTGAAGATGATCGAACATATGACCGCGCGGATCAGTCATGTCGCGTGGTCTAAAAAATCAGTAGTACTTGGAGCCGAATTAAACGAACTCCAACTGTAATTTGTTCAGTAATGTTTACTTCTATTGTTTGTTGTATATTATCCTTTAGCTTCTCTGCTGAAATTTTACCAATCAGTTCTGCAGTTGTGTGAACTGGACCTGGACGTTCGTGAATGTAATTAAGCAGCTACTACTTTCTGAAGAAATGGGCAAGTCCACATTACGGCCTCTCCCCTGGAATGTTACTATGAGCTTCTGAATTCAGAGTCTTGATGAATTGTTCTGGTCATATGTTGATGTTGGCTTCTGATACGCACGTGTAGTAGGTTTACAACCATGTTACTATCTTGGAAGTAGCCAACCAAGGGACAATCTGAAAGTATGTATTTTCGGCAGAGATAAAACAAAAGTAGCAAAAACCTTATAAGAAATCTTCAAATCCCAATTGTGAAATACTACCAGTTCTTACGGAGGTCGTCACAAAACGCAACCTCAGTGTCTGAATCTTAAAAACTCCAACATTATTTCAGATGAATTCTACTGTATCCCTGCGATCCACACATTCGTTTCTGGTCAGAAGTCGCCGAGACGGCAACGCCGAAGAGGCTACGCGTAGCAGGTCAGTTGGATCATCCATCGACGTGTAGCTTCACCATTTGCCGCGCGGCGCGTCTGGCTTCCCTCCGCTCCCGGCGGCGGGCGACCTCCTGGTCATGGCTCGCAGCACAGGACGGTGAGCACCGCCACCAGAACTGGTTCGGCACGGGGCCAGCACACTGCACGCATACGCCTGGCTTCCTTGTCAGCAAGGGCAGCAGCATCAGCTCGCCGTAGTCCTCGCCCACTGGATCCCCTAGCATGTTCTCAAGGTCGGCGACCCACTTCTCGTCACACTATAACACCCCAGGTGTTTATTAAAGATAAATACCTCAATTAGTTATGTTAATCAGGGTTAATTAGCTCCTAAGCATGTTTGACATGATCTTGACCACTTTTGCACAAAAAACCTTGGTCAAAGTTCAAATTCCCGGTCAAACCCCTATAGATCCCAAAAGGCTGATTAGGTTTTCTTGCGCGTTCTCCAAATTTCTCTATAGAACTTCAAATTCTGCAAATATAAAAGTTCTTCGCTGTTTCCGGGAACACAATTTTCATAATTGGCGGACATTCAAATTTTGAGTGTAAATTTGCCAAAAACTGAGTTGAATTTTTTCGGAACAGTGTATCAGGGCCGAGAATTCCTGCAACTTCATCACGATTTTTCCCGTCAATCCTTTCACCAAAACATAGGTCGCCCTTTGGGAAAGTTGTAGTGCTATAACTCATCTACAACTTCTATTTTTGGAGAATTTCAACTTAGTTGACAAATTTTGGAGTTTTGCTTGGTAGAAAACGGTTAAATCAAATGAGATTTGACGCCGGACGCCGACGTCGCGCCGCTACCGCGTCGCTCACGCGTGCGCGCCGAGCGCCTGTCCGCCGCGTGTCGTCGCCTCCGCGCTCCGGTGTACGGATCCTCGATCCCGTCACGGTGGACCGTGCACCGTGGTCCCTCTGCCCGTATTTTTCCCGTGCGCCGCGCTCTGGCGAGGTCGAGCGCCGAGCCAGGGCCACGCGCCCGTGCGCGCGCCCGCCCGCGCGGCCTGCACGCATGCGCCGGGCCAGCTGGCCGCCTCCCTGTCCCCACGCGCCCGCTATCCTTCGCCCCACCGCGCCGTGTCGTCGACCTAGCGTCAAAACGGCTCGACGCCGTGCTCGCCGCCTGTCCAAAAATTGGCGCCGCCGGCCACCTCCATGGCCGCCGCAGCATAGCTCTCCTCCAAGCCGAGCCGTAGCCACAATCGAGCTCCTACACCTCCGCGTGGACACACCCAACGCTCCACCACCTCCTTTAGCCGCACATTGCCCTCACCACCGCCGGAAATTGAGCCCCGGCGGGAGCTTCAAGGCCGGCTCGCCGCCGGCGCACCTCCCCGTCATTGCAGGTCTCACCGCCGCCTCCTACCGCTCCAAGGTGGGTGTGCAGGCCCCCACGGCCGATCCCCGGTGAGGGCCGGTCGGGAAATCACCACCGGCAAGGCCCAAGGCCGGCCGGGGACCGATTTGTGTCTTCCCCAATAGTTCTAGGGTGTTTTTCGTGACCTAGGGACCCCTGCGTAATATCTGAAACTTGTTCTAGGGGCTAGGGTGAAAAAGGGATTAGAAGGTTTCAGCTGCAAATTTGAAAAATCATTAAAAATCGTAGAAAAATCGTAAAAATGCAAATCCAATTTTCTTGGGTTCTTGGTGAAGAAACCTACCTTTTCTAGAAAGGCTGTATAGGGTTTTTCTTTGTAGTTTTTGAATTAAAAATTCAAACTCAGTTTGAGATGTTTTTAGTGTAGTTTAAAATATACACAAGCTATGGAGTTGAATTTTGGATATGTTGCTATTTATGTCATGTTTATATTTTTGACAAAACTTGGCATGATTTTGAGGTCTAGATTTTGAGTTATGATTTATGTAAGTTTTATACTAGATTAATCTTGATGCTTTTTATAGCCCCTTTAATAAACTTTTCTTTAAGCACAAGTGCACCCTAGGGCTTTGTCTTGATGAGTAGTACCTCTGGTAGAGTGGATATGATTTTTAGGAAATTGTTTAATAGGTGATTTGGATTTAATCTTGTGTAGGGTGATAAATTAATAACTCAATATATAAATAAGATCTATACTTGATCTTTGGCCAGAAACTTAGTTTTGACCTAGAGGATGGCTAGGAGAAAGTTGAGATCAAAAATATTAGTAAATATTTTTATATGAATTAATGGTGTTTTAATAGGTTAAAATTTATCTTTTTTGTATAAATTAATTTATAAATGATCTTAAGCTAGATTTTGGTTTGTGAGCTTAAAATAGGCATGTGTTGCTGTGTACAAAAGCTTAGGCTCATTTGAAGTGTTTTTGATTTAATATGGATTTTTGGTTGTAAGGCTTGTTTTAATTAATTAAATAAAGAAAGGGCAATGTAGGTGTTAAATTGTGAAAACATGTCATGTTTCTGTTTTTGAATTTTCAACACATCCCCTTGCTGTTTATAAAGTTATTTAATTTACTAATGTTTAAATATGCACACAGTCACCATCAAAGTTAACCTTTAATTAACTTCTCACACCCTCACCTAATGCACATGCATGTGTACGTGTAGATTTACCAGACGGGGCAGTAGATGGTGAAGTGAACGAGTTGGTGTTCATCAAGACCTGGACCAAAGTGCAGAAGAGCCCAAGGCTAGTGTTGAGTCAGAGGAAGGCAAGCACCGGGTCACATATAACCTTTTTGGATTAAAACTCATACTCTTTTACTTTTTAGCATTTAATGTTACTTTGTGCATTTAAGTTTCAGGAGTTGCTTTGAAACCTAGATGCATGATCCTTAGGACTCCTATGCTCTTTTACTAGTATGTTAGGAACGCTAGTGCCATGCTTTAAGGACACGGTACAAGTCGAGTAATGACTCATTGCTCGCGAGATATAGGATGCTTATGTTGGAATCATAAGTGGGATAAATTGACTCGCTCATGTGGTAAGAGCAATGGGTTCGGTCTCGACCGAGTAGCATGGTGCTGGTCTAAGCTATTGAACGTACCAAGTGCTTGTCGGGAATGGGACCGGTAAGCCTAGTAACTAATGAACCAGTGCGGGAATTTTATTGCTACTAATCTTGAGATGCGTCTCCCGGTTCGCTACCGGTAGTGTAAGTGTGATTCTGGACGTGCCATGTTTGGGCGTACCAGTAAACCTTGTACTTAGGACTGTATCATCTTTTCCTAATCTGGGGAATGACGGGAACTACCTGGTTGGGGTAGACACTGCACTTGGTCTACCTTCTTCCGTGTATCTTAGGTTTACCTTGCAAGGATATAAATCGATCGATCGTCGGTCACTCACCGTTATCTGAGTTGGCTTGACCACTGGCTACCCCATGTTTATTTATGGAACATTTCGGGTTAATATTATTGGATGATTAATCTTGTTTGTACAACCATGCTTGCTTAGCTAGGTGCTTACCTAGAATGGTTAACATACTAGAACTTGAGCTAAAATTTGAAAGTAAGGATCAACTCTTAGTTGCTTTTGGCAAAACAAACCCACCAGCCAAAAAGCCTTGCATGTCTAGCTATGTCTTTTATTTTGACGGGTAAGTCTTGCTGAGTATTAGTATACTCAGCCTTGCTTTTGTTGTTGTTTTCAGGTAATCCCATCTGGCCTGGTTCTATTCCAGATGGTTGGGAACTTGAATGGGAGAACGATGATGAGGAGTGATATGCATGGATGGTCTCCTGTGTGTATCATGCGTTTAGTTTAATTTTCCGCTGTTTAAACTCTGAATCATATTTACTTTTATGTATTCAAAACTTGGTTTGTAATTTTAAGTACTTCTGAACTTTTATGTAATGTAATGTTGTACTCTGGTCCCGCCTTCGTGTGGGCTTAGCGCATAATTCGATCCTGTGTAAGTGATTTACCGGGCATGCCCCGGCAGAGGCGACAGAATAGTTCTTTATTATTGCTTAATGGCCACGTGGACAGGCTTAGGCGATAATACGGAATTATTTTGGGCGGTTCTGTCACAACTGGTACCAGAGCGAGTTTATGCACCAGAGTAATTAAAACACCTTAACAAACTTGTTTTTGGAATAAAATTTGCCAAGATTAATAATCTTGCTAAGTGAGTAGGACGTTAAGGTCTTATCTAGTCCGAGAGGCCCTAGAGGGAATTTTTGGGTTCTTTCAGGTGGCTAGTACTCTATGGTGTATTTAATCTGACTTCGAGCACATTTTATTCCTGTCAAAACTTACTTTCTTGCACAACCATACTAGTTCATCACATTTTGCCATACGTGGTGGTACCACAGGGAAGTCCTGTGAGGGACTAGTGGGACCTATTCCAATGGGTGCCACGTCGCGTCTGCGTCTCGTCACGTTTTGCCATACGTGATGGTGCCACGGGAAAGTCCGTGAGGGATGGATGGGACCTATTCTAATGGGAACCCACGTCGCGTCTGTGTCTAGCCATGTTTTGCCATACATGTGCGAACCCGCAATAGGCGGAAAGGACAACTCCATTCAAACGGAGGTGTCCGAGGTTGGACGCTGTCCATGCAGCGGCTTTACGCATGGATACCGTTTCTATAGTGAACGGTAATGAATGTGGACGCTTTTGTGAGTGCTGGCACAAAAGGTCTTGAATATCTGTGATTTTCTGCAGGTACACTAACCACGGTTGTTAGGTACGGTAATTTAAGAAACGAATAGCTTTCGACTAGCTATTATAAGGAGAGACGTATATGTATGCCTTGCCACCGGCACTAACTTCGTTTTTATAGTTTAAAAGCTTTGTGAGGAAGTTTAGGACATTTTTTTGCATCATGTAAAAGCTATCAAACCTAAATCTGAACTTAAATCATGTGTTGCTTGGTCTCTATAAGTAGAATTTATAGTTCTTAAGGACCAGTCATGCTAGTTTGGTAAATTATGTGATGTGATCAAAAGTATGTCTAGTTGTTGTCCTAATTTTTCTAAGGATTATATAGAAAATTTCTGGCTAGGTGCTCTTTAGGGAAATTGTTCATCACCTAGTTAAGGTTGCTCTCTGAATTTCTCATGATTTTAAAATTGAAGTTAGGATCAAATTTGCTAGGCAAGGTCATGCTGAAATGCTGTCAAATTCCTGAGTTAGTCTGAAAAACTCGAATTTTTACATATAGTTCCTAAATGTTTATGGCCAGAGAATCTATAGCAAAAGTGTTCCTTATCTAGCTTAGATCATGCTGTAAAAATTTCATGGTAATTGGGTACTCAATTTTTGAGATATGATCTTTTTAGTGAAGCTATGCCCTGCTGAAAATTTCTGGGCAATGGCACTCTGAAAATGGATCTATTAGACCCTTTTCCAATCTGAATTGGATCGACTTTTGAATACCAAAAATGCTCCTTAGGTATCTATCTAACTCCTGTAGAAATCTCAAGGTCACTACATTTTTAGTTTGGGTGTTATGCCCAAAACATTAGGTCTCTGTCCTGCTGAATTTCAGATTTGGTGATCTATGAAATTCAAATTTTTAGGTCATTTTCCTTTGGGATCTAGGGCAAACCTTGAATACCAAAAGTGTATATCATCATCTTGCCTAGCTTCTGGCAAAAATTCAGAATTTTTGGGCTACTGGTCTGAGAGTTATGAATTTTTATTCATTACTGCCAGTTTTTGCCTTGTTGGCGTATTGAACTCATTTTGGGGTCTGACATGCAATTGTATGTGTTAGGCTACCCTAAGAGTAGGTATCATGTGTGGCTAGATCCTACATGGAAATACCTAATGCAATAGGGAATCCCCAAATTCTTAACTTTGAATAAAATCCTTTGGATATACCTTATGGCAGCAATCTGTGAATTGATTAAAGTTAGTCATTTTGTGACTACTTTAGTATCATGGGTTGAATACCATATTGGTTCATAATTTTGTGATGGCAATGCTCACAAAATTTTGGCATTTATGCATGAGTATAATGATCATTATCAAATTTTTGGTCCACACATGTCTGCTGTTTTTGACAGCTAGATAGAGGATGAGTTTTTGAATTTTTCAACCACTTTAACTTTGGAAATTGGTTCTGAGTTGAATACCAAAGTTGTTTAGAATTTCATATTCTGCATGGTCGTAAAATTTCAGCATCATTGCAGTTTTGAGCTGAGAGATATGGAATTTTTAGTGACCCTCGGCCTGCTGTCCTACAGCCCTGACAGCAAAGTGATATCTGAATTTTCGGGCATGATAGCCTCAACATTATCTCTAAGTTGAATACCAATATTGGAAGGCATGAGATTTTACATCCCCTGCCTAAAGATGATGATATTTAGGTGGTGGAAGAATGCTCCACGTATGTTTTTGAAGTTTCTATCCACAGATGAACACAATCAGGGCAAGATACATCTATCTCCATCTTCTCTTAGGATGGTTTCTAATAGAAGCATACCCATATCCTTGCCGAGTCAAGTGGAACCCCGTTGTACTCTCCTGATTGCTTATACACCTTTTCTTCAATTTAAAGGCGATCCACCAACTTCCTATGGCTATGTAAAGGTGATCACTCCACTTTCCTTGCATCGATATCCCTACATTGATCACTATAAATTCTCAGCCCTTGACCTAAAAATCCTTATGCTTGCTCACAAACAAATAAATGAGAACATGGTTACAAGGCATAAAAAATCTGTTGGTATGCATAATGAGTGTCATTCCAGCATGCATATGCTGCATCTCTAACAACATAATTCATGAGCATGGAAATGCATTACACGACATGTGCATCTGGAAACCTGGGTTTGGACTAACATGCATACGCACTAAAAGTTTCACCCTTTCTACTCTATTCTCCTTACGGTGGTGATGTTGTGATCCATGAACGAAGGTGCCGCGATGGAACCTAGTGTATCATGTGTGCTGCAGCCATGTGATTACCACTAGGAGCACGCTAGGTATCTTTGTTTGTGAGAATGCGACTCACCCCGGATCCTAATTTCTCAGTCCTCCAAGCCACTATCTAATTTCGTGGATAATGCAAATCATGCTGACACTGCATCATGAGCACCATATCTCATGAGCATACGCATCATGCATTCATAAACATGTGCATCATCATGCATGCACCTCATCATATACACATCTTGTGCATCTTTCACTGTGCCTCATGACATATGCATCATCCAGATGGCATCATTATTACATCATGTCATGAGCCTTGTCCCATTGTTGCACGAGTCATTTCCCATATGCATAAGCATTGTCATCCCATGACTCATCAAGTGCATAAGTTCCAGCTCAAAATCATTACTCCCTGGTGAGGTGCATAAAGTAATTAAAATACTTCATTAGGAATAACCCTGAGCAAGAGTAGAATTCCTAGCTCCCAGCACATCTTTCTCCAAAGTCCTGTTCTTGCCATTTGACAATTTATACAGCCAAAGACAATCCCAGAGTTGAAATCCTTGTTGCTCTTCTAAAAGTAAAGTTCAGAAATCTTAGTAAATGAGCTTCACAACATGATTGTTTAACAGACTTCGTATTCCGAAACATCTCTATGGAACCTTTCGATTGGTCTCTTTCTTTCCAAAATCTCAGAGTTTGCCTAATACCTAATCCAGTCAGCCGAGTTAAATTGAAAGAGGATGAGCAAAGTTTTTCATAAGTATTCAAGGTTCTCCATAAGTCAAGATATGAAGAGTTTTCTATCGATCAGCGATCCATGATCCTTTTACACATTTCTTCCAAATTCAAGGAATCAGGGTTTAAGCAAACAACAGACAGACAAAAATCCTTCGCTAATTTCTCCTCGATAAATCTCATTCCTAGATGGTGGATACCCAATCTCTTCTCGTTTTCCTCAAAGTCACGGTCCTTTCTCTCGAGTCGTTTGACCCCATCATCTTTAGCGCCATGTCTGCATTGCGCAGCGCAGCTCTGCCACCTTTTTACCGCAGCAGCTGATCACCGCTTCTGCACATGCCACCATGGCCGCAGTCATGTCGCCGAGGTATCTCGATGCCAGCCACTACTGTGCCACACGCTGCTACCACCGCATCGATCAACCGACCCCTCCTCCAAGTGGCCTTGAGCACCATCGCCACTGCGCCACGGCGACCGCCCATAAAAAGGAAGTTTTTCCCCCTCGCCGACCGTCCACCACCACTGAGCCTTGTCTCCATTTGAACTTGACATTCCCGTCGCTCTGCCCTCCCTTCGGCTGCTTTTAGGCCACGTATGCCATTCCTCGCCGAGCAAGCTTTCCCTCGTCTCCTCGGTGACCCAAAGAAGAAGTTTAGAAGAAGACCACAAGAAGGCTCCAATCCGATGTCGCCAAACATGACTCGTTTTCTGGAGATGTTTGATTCCATCTGCTGGACTCTAGTAGGACTGTACGTCTGCTTTGCGATCCAGTTCTTGATGGTTTTAGCTTTTCATGTGTACATTCATCGCCCGCTTCCTCACGAGCGACATTGATGATGTGTGAGGCAGCCCATGTACCTTTTATCATCCTTGAGATTTATATATGGAAGAGTTTATCTTTGCTCTGTGGTTTCCTCATGAATCCCGTTATCTCCCCAAGAGGTTTTCCTCTAATCTCGTGTTGAATCTCGGGACGAGATTCCTTTTAAGGGGGGTAGACTGTAACACTCCAGGTGTTTATTAAAGATAAATACCTCAATTAGTTGTGTTAATCAGGGTTAATTAGATCCTAAGCATGTTTGACATGATCTTGACCACTTTTGCACAAAAGACCTTGGTCAAAGTTCAAATTCCCGGTCAAACCCCTATAGATCCCAAAAGGCTGATTCGTTTTTCTTGTGCGTTCTCCAAATTTCTCTATAGAACTTCAAATTCTGTCAATATAAAAGTTCTTCGTTGTTTCCGGGAACACAATTTTCATAATTGGTGGACATTCAAATTTTGAGTGTAAATTTGTCAAAAACTGAGTTGAATTTTTTGGGAACAGTGTATCGGGGCCGAGAATTCCTGCAACTTCATCACGATTTTTCCCGTCAATCCTTTCACCAAAACATAGGTCGCCCTTTGGGAAAGTTGTAGTGCTATAACTCATCTACAACTTCTATTTTTGGAGAATTTCAACTTAGTTGACAAATTTTGGAGTTTTGCTTGGTAGAAAACGGTTAAATCAAATGAGATTTGACGCCGGACGCCGACGTCGCGCCGCTCCCGCGTCGCGCACGCGTGCGCGCCGAGCGCCTGTCCGCCGCGTGTCGTCGCCTCCGCGCTCCGGTGTATGGATCCTCGATCCCGTCGCGGTGGACTGTGCACCGTGGTCCCTCCGCCCGTATTTTTTTCGTGCGCCGCGCTCAGGCTAGGTCCAGCGCCGAGCCAGGGCCACGTGCCTGTGCGCGCGCCCGCCCGCGCGACCTGCACGCATGCACCGGGCCAGCTGGCCGCCTCCCTGTCCCCACGCGCCCGCTATCCTTCGCCCCACCGCGCCGTGTCGTCGACCTAGCGTCAAAACGGCTCGATGCCGTGCTCGCCGCCTGTCCAAAAATTGGCGCCGCCAGCCACCTCCATGGCCGCCGCAGCATAGCTCTCCTCCAAGCCGAGCCGTAGCCACAATCGAGCTCCTACACCTCCGCGTGGACACACCCAACGCTCCACCACCTCATTTAGCCGCACATTGCCCTCACCACCGCCGAAAATTGAGCCCCAGCGGGAGCTTCAAGGCCGGCTCGCTGCCGGCGCACCTCCCCGTCATTGCAGGTCTCACCGCCGCCTCCTAGCGCTCCAAGGTGGGTGCGCAGGCCCCCACGGCCGATCCCCGGTGAGGGCCGGTCGGGAAATCACCGCCGGCAAGGCCCAAGGCCGGCCGGGGACCGATTTGTGTCTTCCCCAATAGTTCTAGGGTGTTTTTCGTGACCTAGGGACCCCTGCGTAATATCTGAAACTTGTTCTAGGGGCTAGGGTGAAAAAGGGATTAGAAGGTTTCGGCTGCAACTTTGAAAAATCATTAAACATTATAGAAAAATTGTAAAAATGCAAATTCAATTTTGTTGGGTTCCTGGTGAAGAAACCTACCTTTTCTAGAAAGGCTGTATAGGGTTTTTCTTTGTAGTTTTTGAATTAAAAATTCAAACTCATTTTGAGGTGTTTTTAGTGTAGTTTAAAATATATACATGATATGGAGTTGAATTTTGGATATGTTACTCTTTATGGCATGTTTAGATTTGTGACCAAAGTTAGCATGATTTTGATATGTAGATTTTGAGTTATGATTTATGTAAGCTTTATACTAGATTAATCTTGATGCTTTTTATAACCCCTTTAATAAATTTTTATTTAAGCACAAGTGCACCCTAGGGCTTTGTCTTGATGAGTAGTACCTCTAGTAGAGTGGATATGATTTTTAGGAAATTGTTTAATAGGTGATTTGGATTTAATCTTGTGTAGGATGATAAATTAATAACTCAATATATACATAAGATCTATACTTGATCTTTGGCCAGAAACTTAGTTTTGACCTAGAGGATGGCTAAGAGAAAGTTGAGATCAAAAAGATTAGTAAATCTTTTTATATGAATTAATGGTGTTTTACTAGGTTAAAATTTGTCTTTTTCGTATAAATTAATTTATAAATGATCTTAAGCTAGATTTTGGTTTGTGAGCTTAAAATAGGCATGTGTTGCTGTGTGCAAAAGCTTAGGCTCATTTGAAGTGTTTTTGATTTAATATGGATTTATGGTTGTAAGGCTTGTTTTAATTAATTAAATAAAGAAAGGGCAATGTAGGTGTTAAATTGTGAAAACATGTCATGTTTCTGTTTTTGAATTTTCAACACACCCTCTTGCTGTTTATAAAGTTATTTAATTTACTAATGTTTAAATATGTACACAGTCACCATCAAAGTTAACCTTTAATTAACCTCTCACACTCTCACCTAATGCATATGCATGTGTACGTGTAGATTTATCAGACGGGGCAGTAGATGGTGAAGTGAACGAGTTGGTGTTCATCAAGACCTGGACCAAAGTCCAGAAGAGCCCAAGGCTAGTGTTGAGTCAGAGGAAGGCAAGCACCGGGTCACATATAACCTTTTTGGACTAAAACTCATTCTCTTTTACTTTTTAGCATTTAATGTTACTTTGTGCATTTAAGTTTCAGGAGTTGCTTTGAAACCTAGATGCATGATCCTTAGGACTCCTATGCTCTTTTACTAGTATATTAGGAACGCTAGTGCCATGCTTTAAGGACACGGTACAAGTCGAGTAATGACTCATTGCTCGCGAGATATAGGATGCTTATGTTGGAATCATAAGTGGGATAAATTGACTCGCTCATGTGGTAAGAGCAATGGGTTCGGTCTCAACCGAGTAGCATGGTGCTGGTCTAAGCTATTGAACGTACCAAGTGCTTGTCGGGAATGTGACCGGTAAGCCTAGTAACTAATGAACCAGTGCGGGAATTTTATTGCTACTAATCTTGAGATGCGTCTCCCGGTTCGCTACCGGTAGTACAAGTGTGATTCTGGACGTGCCATGTTTGGGCATACCAGTAAACCTTGTACTTAGGACTGTATAATCTTTTCCTAATCTGGGGAATGACGGGAACCGCCTGGTTGGGGTAGACACTGCACTTGGTCTACCTTCTTCCGTGTATCTTGGGTTTACCTTGCAAGGATATAAATCGATCGATCGTCGGTCACTCGCCGTTATCTGAGTCGGCTTGACCACTGGCTACCCCATGTTTATTTATGGAACATTTCGGATTAATATTGTTGGATGATTAATCTTGTTTGTACAACCATGCTTGCTTAGCTAGGTGCTTACGTAGAATGGTTAACATACTAGAACTTGAGCTAAAATTTGAAAGTAAGGATCAACTCTTAGTTGCTTTTGGCAAAACAAACCCACCAGCCAAAAAGCCTTGCATGTCTAGCTGTGTCTTTTATTTTGACGGGTCAGTCTTACCGAGTATTAGTATACTCAGCCTTGCTTTTGTTGTTGTTTTCAGATACTCCCATCTAGTCTGGTTCTATTCCAGATGGTTGGGAACTTGAATGGGAGAACGATGATGAGGAGTGATATGTATGGATGGTCTCCTGTGTGTATCATGCGTTTAGTTTAATTTTTCGCTGTTTAAACTCTGAACCATGTTTACTTTTATGTATTCAAAACTTGGTTTGTAATTTTAAATACTTCTGAACTTTTATGTAATGTAATGTTGTACTCTGGTCCCGCCTTCGTGTGGGCTTAGCGCATAATTCGATCCTGTGTAAGTGATTTACCGGACATGCCCCGGCAGAGGCGACAGAATAGTTCTTTATTAATGCTTAATGATCACGTGGACAGACTTAGGCGATAATACGGAATTATTTTAGTCGGTTCTGTCACACACACTTGCAGCGGACGTAGTGCCGGCCGTCGTGCTCCTCGATGCGGCGGACAATGGCGTCGCGGCCGCAGTCTTGGTGGTGGTGGAAACACAAGCCCGTGCTGAAGGCGCGCATGCACCTGGTGCAGTAGGCGTCCCTTTGGAAGGGCGTCGCATAATCTTCCGCAACCATGGCTTTGACGACCCGATCCTCGAAGCGTATCCCGTTGGGGTAGTGCTTGGGGAAGGTTGGTTGGCCGGCGGCGTCTACGTGGACAGGGATGGCAAGGTGATTCAACCAGCGTGTGTGGTGCCCGCGGCAGCAGTGGTTGCAGAAGCCCGTCAAGGATGGAAAAAAATTCCGTGCAGGAGTCATGCAAATCCCGCACGGTGCATGACTGTGCTCGGTGTTCGACGCGTGGCTTCCTTCCACATCCAACGCTGGTGAAGAGGACACCCTTCCGCGGCTCGGTGATGGCCTAGTGGCCCACACACGCTCGGGGATTAGAGCCGCTCACGTGATTCGTGTAACGAGCTGCCCGTTGAATGGACTCGATCTCGGGCTTGGCTCGGCCTCCTGTCGTTAGGTCCTGTAAGCCGCCGCCGGTGGCTCGCCGTCGTCTTGCCCGCCGCTGGCTCTCGCCGACATCATTCCTCAACAGTGACCACGCTCACGTGTTGATACCCTGCTAGTGGACGGCTTCGGGAAGCGGGTGCTCTTGGCGGATGCCTACGAGGACGCCATAGCCTTTCTCCCTTTGTCGCCATACATATTGACGCCATGATTGCATCGCTGCTCTGGGAGGATCATGGCGATGCCCTTCAATTCGTGGACCTCTCTACCTTCGTGCTGCAAACTAAAGCACGTTTCCAATTATCGTGTAAGTTTCTGATGAAAATCAAGGCGAGGAAGGATCAATGACTTCCTGTAGATCGTGCTGGTAAGATCCTTTAGGAATCAAGGACCTTGCGAAAAAAATACTACTACTCTGAATTGCAGGGATGGACAGCACGGTGAAGCTTTGCCTTTGTTGCGGAGCAGCCAGAATTGCAACTCTAACTAATGAAATTACAAACGTTTCCTCGGGACGCGGGAGCTCCTGTCAGCCGAGCTGATCATCGCTTGAGTCGAGCTGATCGCGAGACGCTGGCTCGTCCATACGTTTTTCCTAGCGCGAGCTGCGGGTCCTGGATTTCCTACGCGTCCACGTGTCGAACACCGAGCACAGTCATGCACCGTGCGGGGTTTGCATGACTCCTGCACGGAATTTTTTTCCATCCTGACACCTCTGCGACAGGTCTTCCACCGCGAGCCGCATGTTTGCCGTCGGTTGCGGGTGATCTTTCCACGTGCATTCCATAGCGAAATTCTAGTGCTCGGTTGATGGGCCAGCGCTTCCGCTGGAGTATATATGGTCCAGGAAGTCAGCAAGAGGAGAGGTGGTCCGTGGTCGGACTCGGACTCGTAAAAGCTAAAGCGGCCCGGAAACGATAGGGGGATGCTGTTTGTTTTGCATGTACAGAGTTCAGAGTTGAGATTGCAGCATGAGACAATCCTTTTTTCAGTAGAAACTAAATTGAATCAAACAATCGCTGCTATTTGTGTTGAAAACGGCGGCGGATTCTTTGCTCCTCAAATCTACAGACTGCTATTGTTACTGAACCGAATGTAATTAACAGTTTGTGAAGACGGAAGTACATATTCATGCGTAATCAATCAACGTAATCAGTTATTGTTGGAAAGACAATGTCGCACGCATTGAGCCCTTGAGCTCTGTAACTAAATGTTGGATCTGAAAGGGGTGAAAACGGGAACGGTTCCCTGTACTGTCAGAACGTGCAAAGAGCCACCGGCAATTCATAGTTGTAGGAGGTCACAGCCGGCGCGGTGGCGGCGATGAAACACTGATCGGAGAAGTGGAGAGTGGATACGAGGAGACACCAGGCGGATGAGATCGACCAGCACCACCGTGTTCGACGAAGCGACACTTCTCTATGCTGGGGACTCCGGGTCTCCGGCGCCTACGCCACGCTTGCGCCCGCTGGGCCACGTTCTTGTTGCGAACCCGGATGGATTCGCCAGATAGAATTGGGAAACCAGAGGAGTTTGGAGGAAGAACAGCAGGTCGGAGGGGAGGAAGAACAGAGACGGGAGAGAGACAGGGATTCAGTTAGCCACATTCGGTTATCGGTCTGTTATTCATAACGAATTGGTCTACAACTCGTGAGAGAAAATTTTTTATATATTTTTTATTTTTGAAAAATAAATGACGCAACCAAATTTTATCAAAAATATACCTCTGCCGCCGTACTCCACAGCGGCAGGGACCTAACGCCATGACGCACAACGGCAGGGAACCCCTACCGCTATGTGGCACGACGGCAGGGGTTGCGGGTGCCCTGCCAGTGGGCCAGGCACTAACCGCCGTACCACACGCAGCCTTATGGCTATAAAAGCAGCCCGAGGCTGCCGCCACCCTCACTCCCTCTCTCCTCCTAAATCTTCGGCATTCGACCCTTCGGAGCACTTTTGACTCAGGTATGTTTCTAACTTTAGCTAGTTTAGTTTGTTAGTTAGTGTAGTTTAGTTAGTTAGTTAGTTAGGGTAGTTTAGTTAGTTTAGTTAATTTAGTTTGGAAATATTAGAAATTTTATAAATTTGTTTACAAATAGTTATAATTCAAATAATTCGTTCAAATTGATATAAAAATTCATAGAAAATAGTTATAATTCAAAAAAATCGTTTAAATTGATATAAAATTCCCATAAAATAGTTATAATATAAATAATTTGTTTAAATTGATATAAAATTCATAGAAAATAGTTATAGTTCAAATACTTCATTTAAATTGATATAAAATTCCTAGAAAATAGTTATAATTCAAATAATTAGATTAAATTCATATAAAATCCCTAGAAAATAGTTATAATTCAAATAATTAGATTAAATTGATATAAAATTATTAGAAAATAGTTATAATTCAAATAATTGGATTAAATTCATATAAAATTCTTAGAAAATGGTTATAATTCAAAAAATTTGTTTAAATTGATATCAATTTCGTAGAAAATAGATATAATTCAAATATTTTATTTAAATTGATATAATTCAAATAATTGGTTAAAATTTATTTTTTTCAGTTATGGCTCAGCCACCGTTAGAGTACGTACGGCCGGAGTTGTCGAGGAAGCGGTGGACTGGCACCACCGCTCGTACTTCTCGACCGTTCTTGGATAGACGCCCGACAGTTTACGTTGCCGGACCACCCGCACGTTGATGCCGATACACTAGCGCTGGATTCCAAAGTACGTAATTCATTTGTTATATTTATTTCTGTTTCTCTACAATAGTAATTACGTTAAGTAAATTGCTTTTGTTCTTTTTTGTTTCAGGCTACGCGCTGCAGGACTTCTGCCTTTCGCGCGGTTGGTCGAGGGGGACAAGCTACGAGTTCAGGTTCCCCAGGCAGAGCGGTTGACGCTGTTCAACTACGACACCCCTCTGATCGCCGCGTTTATGAACCGGTGGCGACCAAAGACGCACACCTTCCACTTGCTCGTCGACGAGATGGCGCTCACTCTGGAGGACGTTGCGCTTTTGGGGGACTCCCGTGTGCTGGCGAGGCGATGGGGCCTATCGACATCACTGCTTCGTGGCAGGCCGACTTCCTTGCTCGGTTCGCGAACTTTCCTCGGAACGATCTCGCGCCTCAGGTGTACGTGCCTTTCGCCAACTCGCACAGTCCCACCTGGGCTTGGGTCCAGCAGTTCAGCGTACGTGCTTCTAACTCTTATTTTCAACGTTTGTATGCATTTAAAACGAATGTGACAATCGACCTTTGTGTGCAGGCTGACTACATGGCGGACGACGCCGAGGAGACGTCGGACATGTTTCTGGAGGTCTACCTACTCTGACTGTTCGGGTGGGTGATGTTCTGCGAGTCAGCGGGAGACTCGGTGTCGAGGTACCTGCTCCCGTGGGCTCAAAAGATCGCCAACTGAGAGCCAGGTGTGGTTCGAGGACCGGTGGATGGTCGCTTCCTGGTGTGATGAGTGATTGACAACGTGGTGTGGACTGATTCTTGGCTAAGTATTGCAGGTGCAGGTTGCGGCTTGACTGGTGCAGGTGCAGGTGAAGAACAAGCGCGAAAGGTCGTTGCTGGTGAGGCCTCCAGGTGTGGAGAAGACAAGTAGGCTTGGTTCGAGGGACCCGGTGACCAGCGGGGTCAAGTGCGGGCCGCATGGTGGCAAGAACGACAAGATGAAGTCATGGACGGTTTCTTGGTTGAGCCTCAAAACCAAGGTCGAGCCGGGACTACGTGGGAGCCGAGTCATGAGTGGTGATTGGCGGAGGCTACACCGAGTTCGCGGGGTTTCCGGTGGTTCACCAGAAAACCACTGGGTTCCTTGGTTGATCCACAAAGCCAAGACCGAAGAACCGAAGACGGAGGTGCAGCAGCTCCAAACCGGTCTGACCGGTCTGACCGGTGGGTACCGGTCTGACCGGTGAGGAGCACCGGTCTGACCGGTGTGCGACGACGCAGTCCGGAATCTTCGAAGCGGAGGACACACGTCGGGATCGCAAGGCTTGCGTCGAGGCTAAGCAAGTTTGCGGTCGCTGGGCATCCGTCCGATGGAGCGAAGACAAAGATTTCCGAATTCGCCCTTGAGGGGCATGTATCTCTAGTTAGCAAGTAAGGGTATTTTCGTCTTTCGGTTGCCTCCATATAACCCAAGTGGTGAGAGGATGGCAGCCATCTCTTGGAACCCTAGCTCATTTGCTTTCCTATTTTCTCTTCCTATTTTCCTTAGGATTTTCTTAGGACTAGCTTGAGAGCTTCATGGTGAGATCTTGTGAGAGGGAAGGATGATCGGACGGCAAGCTAGACCTTGTATGAACCTCTTTGGTATGTATAGATGATTCGGCGTGGTTCCTCAAGGCTTGGATGTGTCTTTCCCGTTTCTCCTTTTTGGTGATTTTCGGAGTCCTTTCTTGGCGATTTTCTTGGAGCGATTTCGAGGCCTTTCTCTTTGGGATTTGGTGGGGGATGTATGCATGAACCCTTCGTGGTTCTTTTCCCTTTGATTCCCCTCCCAAATCCGTGAGCAAAGGGGCTCGATTTTGGGGTTTTCGTGGCTCTAGGGTTAGAGACGTTCTTGGTGGGATTTCTACGATTCCTCTTGATTTGACAAGTTTTGGTGGACCAAATTTTGGCTATGGAGTGCCCATGAGGTGTTCCTACTATCCCCAAAGTCTTGTGCAAAACCGTGGAGTGATTCGGGAGATCGGGAGTTGGATTTGGGGGAGTTGACCCGCGGGCGCTGTTCATCCCGAGAACTCAGGTCACACCGGTCTGACCGGTGCCTCTCACCGGTCTGACTGGTGCAGACTCTTTGTTGAGTTTTGCTCGGGCGAACATCTTGGTGAGTTCCCTATTGCCCCGTGTTGTTGCTGTTTCGAGTTTGGGTCAGTTTGGAGCTCGGTAGGCCTGTTTGGAGGATTTGGGGTTTCCTGGCTTGAACCGGTCTGACCGGTGAGCTACACCGGCCTGACCGGTGTAGGGGCCTTCTGTGGAAGTTCCCAGGTTTTGCCAGCAGGGACCGGTCTGACCGGTAGTGCTCACCGGCCTGACCGGTGTAGGTCAGTAGCGCTTGAGTTGCTAGTTCCGCTGCGTTCTCGAGTCTGTGAAGGTGGTTGTTGGTTCCTAGGACCAGTAGCACTCCAGTGGCTGCGTGGTCTTGGCCAACTTGGGTAGTTGAGTCGGAGACGTGATTTGGAAGCCGTGTTCGTCTTGTTGGAGTTCTCATCTCCTTCGAGAAGAATTTTTATCGGCTCCCATTCACTCCCCCCTCTCTGGTTTGCCTAATCGGTCCTTCAATTGGTATCAGAGCCGGTTCGGGTCTTTATTGACTCTTACCAGTCTAAGATCCAAAGATGGCATACCAGGAACGGGGTTCGGGTCCTCCACACTTCGATGGAAAGAACTACCAGATGTGGCAGAGGCGGATGGCAGCGTTCCTCCGCGGAAAGGGTCAGATCCTTTGGGATGTCATGGTGAACACAACTTATGTTCATCCGATGAACTTCCTTGCTCCAGGATCGAGGGTTATGTTCGAAGCCAACAACAAGGCTGTCGACTACTTGTTTCGTGCTCTGTGTCAGCCTGAATTCGATCGGGTTCAGACAGAGGACTTAGCTTGTAGGATTTGGGAGCAGTTGAAGGATGCTCATGCTGGGAATGCTCAGGTTCAGGCTCGGATGTACGCGACTTACCGGAGAGAGTACGAGAACTTCACTCATCTCCCCGGCGAGTCCGTCGATGCCCTTTTCCAGCGGTTTACGGTCGTTGTGAACAACATGAGAGCCAATGTGGACGTGCTCCCATACGATGATCATGATAGAGCCGTGAAGCTCTTGCACTCGTTGGATCGTACCGTATGGGACGGGAAGTTTGAGGCTATTGTTGAGTCCGAGAAGTATGACACCTTGACGGTGAACGAGCTGTTCTCGAAGCTCAAGTCGGCTGAGTTGGACCGTGGTATGACAGCCAAGATCGAGAGCCCGACTGATTCTCATAGTCTCGCTCTCGTTGGTGGCAAAGGAGCTAAGTCTAACGCTAACGCATCCTCCAGGATGTACTCTCTGTCTTCTTTGATGTCTTTGCCAGACGAGGAGTTCGACGTGCTTGGAGAGGACGAGCTGGCGTTGCTGACCAGGCAGTTCGAGAGGCTGCACCAGAACCGGGTGAACACGAGGAGGATAGCACGGACGTGTTTTCAGTGCGGCAAGCCAGGACACTTCGTCGCCGACTGCCCGGAGAAGACGGAGAACAAGGACGGCTACAGGCACCGGTCGAGCAAGGACGACAAGTACCGATCGAGGCGCGATCACAAGCACAAGAAGAAGCACAAGGGCGAGCGACGGTCGAGGAAGAAGGACGGCCGCGGCAGGAAGGCCCGAGCGATGGTCGGAGCGAGCGACGTCGACTCTAGCTCCGCCTACTCTTCCTCGAGCTCGAGTAGCAGTGAAGATGAAGGTGATCGGCGCAAGAACAAGAAGTCATCCAGGAACTTGAGTGGGTTGAGCTGCTTCGCGGGAGATGGCTTCTGCGGCATGGCTCGTAGCTCCGGCAGCAAGAAGAGTCATCAGAGTGACTCGGACTCCGACTCCGAGGATGAGGTATGTGATGAGCTCTCCTCTTTCCGCAAGGAGAATGATGAGTTGGTTGACTTGCTTGATAATCGCGATCACATGCTTAGAGAGGCCAAGAAGATGAGGAAAGAGCTTAGGGCCTCACTAGAAGATGCTAGGAACCGTGTGGCTGAGCTAGAAACCCAGAACCTAGATGCTAAGCTTGAGATTGATTCGCTTAAGGCTTCTCCTGTGGTTTCTGATGAGATTGATTGCTGTGATTGCTCTGTGTACCTAGCTGATCTTACTGCTCTTAAGGATAAGCATGCTTCTACTTGTGATGAACTAGAAATGCTTAGGGTTGAAGTGGCTGAGCTTAAGTCTAGACCTGCTTTGCTAGGTGCTTGCACTTCTTGCCCTGTTTTGCATGGAAAGATTGATGAGATGCATGGTTACACTATTTCGCTTGAGGCTAAGTTGAAAGAGCCTATTCCCACTTCTTGCTCTACTTGTGAATTGCATGCGGTTAAGAATTTGGAGCTTGCGCATTATGTTGATCGCTTGCCGGATGAGAATGATGAGTTGAGAAAATGTATGAGCTGGTTGTCGGGTCAGGAGCCTCAGCTTGGTATCATGATAGCGGCTTTCAAACGCTATGATGGTCAGGCACTTGGGGCTGAGAAGCTTGGAGAGAACAGTGGTGAGGGAGTTGAGAGAGTAGGAGAGATTCCTATCCCACCACCAAACAGATACAAGAACAAGTTTGAGCCCAAGCCTAACCATCTCAGAAACAAACATGACACTACTCCAGATCCACCCATATTTCCTCACCCAACAAATGATTTCCAGAAACCGGTGAAGTTTGTGAGCCCAAAGGGAGGTGAGGAAGGAGAGAAGAAGGGTGAGAAACCGAGTGGGCAGCCCCAACCCAAGCCTAAGCCTAAGCCACAACCCATAAAGTTCCATTGTGGGTATTGTGGGAGAGATGGTCACAAGGATGAGTTTTGCTTCAAGAGGAAGCATGAGGAGAGAATGGCTAGAGAGTGGGCTAACAAGGACAGGTACCACCCCTCTAATGGTGTACCTGAGCCTCGTATGCAGATGCCCAGGGCCAAGGCGATTGTGAGGACGGTTCCGGCTTGGGGAGACCGGAATGCAGCAGGTGGTGTTGCTGGCCGAGCTACACCGGTCAGACCGGTGCACTACACCGGTCAGACCGGTGCAGGTCTGGGCAGACAGCGAGTTGGGTTTCGTGCTCGTGAGGATGCTCGGTTTGGTTCTGGTGGTCGTGGTTCTGGTGGTTGGTCTGGAAAGTTTGCATGTGGTCAGTTTGCTAGGCGTTCTCCACCTCGTGCTCAATACGGGGGTGGGAGGAGTCGTAGCTTTGAGATGGAGAGGAGGAACGATCCACGGTTTTCCTTTCGTGGCTTTCGTCCTCCTCCAGCAAGAGAGGGCTGGTTCCCTCGTAGTGGTTACCGTGGTGGTGTTCGTGGTGGTAGCTTTGATAGGCGTGATGATTTGGTTTGTGCTAACCCCACTTTGGAGCAAATGGCTCGGCACTGGTTTTACTCTTTTGGTACTAACCCCAGTGCTGAGTCGTTTGTTCACTCACGTGCCCGCTTTTGAATTTCAGGTGGGAGACTTGAGGAACGTTTGGTTGATTGACTCCGGTTGCTCGAGGCATATGACCGGAGACAAGGGGTGGTTCTCAAGTCTCGTCCCGGTGGTGTCCAGGACATACATCACCTTTGGGGACAATGGGCGAGGGCGTGTGCTCTCAGAAGGTGAGATCAAGGTAAGTGAAAAGGTCACTCTCAGGCGTGTTGCTCTTGTTCAATCGCTGGGGTTCAATTTGCTTTCTGTGTCCCAGTTGTTGGATGAGGGCTTTGAGGTGTTGTTACGGCCTGGTGGTTCTCGGATTTTAGATTCTCGAGGGGACCTTGTTTGCATGGTCGTTCCCGAGGGTCAAGTGTTCCGAGCTGATTTCTCTCGGTCTTCTGGTGTGGAGCGTTGCTTTTTGGCTGGTTCTTCGAGTGAGTTGTGGAAGTGGCATAGGAAGTTAGGTCACTTGAGCTTTGACCTTTTGTCTCGCTTGAGTAAACTCAATTTGGTCCGAGGATTGCCACGGTTGAGGTTTGAGAAAGAGTTGGTTTGTGCGTCGTGTAGGCATGCCAAGATGGTAGCCTCTTCTCACCCGCTTCTCACCGATGTGATGACTGAGCGTCCATGCGAGCTGCTCCATATGGACCTTGTTGGCCCAGCTCGTGTGCGATCTGCGGGTGGGAAGTGGTATGTCCTTGTTGTGGTGGACGACTACTCTCGGTATGCGTGGGTGTTCTTTCTTGAGGAGAAAGGGGAGACGTTTGGTTTTGTTCGAGATCTTGTCTTGAGGTTAAGAAACGAGAGGCACGGAGATGCCATATGAGCGATCCGCAGTGACAATGGCTCGGAATACAAAAACTCTCACTTCGAAACCTTTTGCCATGACTTGGGTCTTGAACACCAGTTTTCGAGTCCGTATACGCCTCCCTAGAATGGCGTGGTGGAAAGGAAAAACAGGACCTTGTGCGAGATGGCTCGGACGATGCTCGACGAGCATAGGACTCAGAGAAGGTTCTGGGCTGAGGCGGTCAATACCGCGTGCTATGTGTCGAACAGGATCTACCTCAGGGTTCACAAGAAGAAAATCTGTTACGAGTTGATGCACGGTCGCACACCCAAGGTGAGTCACTTCCATGTCTCTGGTTGTAAATGCTTCATTCTGAAGAAAGGGAAGAAGTTGGACAAGTTTGAGGCTAGGTCTGCCGATGGCATTTTCTTTGGTTATGCATCTCATTCTAGAGCATTTCGTGTGCTCAATCTTGAAACTAACCAAATCGTGGAGACTTGCGAGGTAACCTTCGACGAGACACAGCCACGTAGTCAGCTTATTTTTGAGTGTGCAGGTGACGACGAACTTGGCGAGGAGATCTTTCAGGAGGAGGAGCATGAACATGGAGATGATGAAGATGGCGGTGTGGTGCCCGCCGCTGAACATGTACCTACTACTTCGACGACGATCGAGAATGGACCCTCTCCCACACCTACAACGACAAACCCAGATCAAGGCGAAGCTGCTGTTGAGGGGGAGGTAGCATCAAGGCGAGAACCTCCCCGGCGAGTGCAAGTGGATCACCCAGCTTCGAGAATCATCGGCGACATGAATGAACGTACTACACGGTCGAGGGTTCGGAACAATTCTCATTTCGCTCATGCTGCTTTTGTTGCCACCTTTGAGCCCAAAGACATTGGACACGTGTTATCTGATCATAATTGGGTTAACTCGATGCTTGAGGAGTTGGAGAATTTTGAGAGGAACCAAGTTTAGGTGTTGGTTGACCCTCCCCCAGGGTGTAAGCCGATTGAGACAAAATGTGTGTGGAAAAATAAAGAGGGAGAGAAAGGAGAAGTGGTGAGGAACAAGTCGAGACTTGTTGCTCAGGGGTACAGTCAGAAAGAGGGGATCGACTACGAGGAGACTTTCGCTCCTGTAGCTCGTTTGGAGGCGATCAGGATCCTTCTAGCCTTTTCCGTGGCTAAAGGGTTCAAGTTGTACCAGATGGATGTGAAGAGTGCTTTTCTGAACGGTGTGTTGGAGGAAGAGGTGTTTGTGAGGCAACCACCGGGGTTTGAGAGTGAGAAGTACCCCCATCGGGTGTACAAGTTGAGGAAGGCGCTGTATGGGTTGAAGCAGGCGCCTAGAGCTTGGTATGGTAGGTTGAGGGGGTTCCTGTTTGAGAGAGGGTTTGAGATGGGGAAGGTCGACCAGACCTTGTTTCTCCTCAGGCAGGGCAGAGATATCCTGATTGTGCAGGTATATGTGGATGATATTGTCTTTAGTGGCTCGTCTAACTCTCTTGTTGCAAGGTTTGCAGAAGACATGAGCAGGGAATTTGAGATAAGCATGATGGGTGAGTTGCAGTTCTTCCTCGGGCTACAAATCAAGTAATCAAAGGAAGGAACATTTGTGCACCAAGCTAAGTACACCAAGGACATTGTGAGGAAGTTCAAGATGGAGGACTCCAAGGCCATGGCGACGCCTATGAGTACGACTACAGCTCTTGATGCGGATGAGGAAGGTGAACACGTGGACCAGAAGGAGTACCGGAGCATGATCGGGTCACTCCTCTACTTGACGGCGACGAGGCCGGACATCCAATTCTCGGTATGTCTGTGCGCTCGTTTTCAAGCGTCTCCGAGGACTTCGCATCGGCAAGCAGTCAAGCACCTATTCAGGTATTTGCGACACACTCCCGACTTCGGCCTTTGGTACTCTGCGTCTTCTTCTTTGGCGCTTCATGGTTTTTCAGACGTGGATTTTGCCGGGTGTCGGTTGGATAGGAAGTCCACTTCTGGGACTTGCCAGTTCTTGGGTTCTTTTTTGGTGTCTTGGTCTTCCCGCAAACAGTCGAGTGTCGCTCAATCCACTACCAGGCAGAGTATGTGGCCGCAGCTAGTTGTTGCTCTCAGCTCCTTTGGATCACATACACCATGAGTGACTTTGGTGAGGAGTATACCCATGTCCCACTTCAATGTGATAGCACCAGTGCCATAAGCGTTGCAAAGAACCCAGTGCTCCATTCCAAAACCAAGCACATAGAAGTGAGGTATCATTTTCTGAGAGACAACGTAGAGAAAGGAAAAATCGCTTTGATCCATGTACCCACACATGACCAACTAGCCGATATTTTCACCAAACCCCTAGATCAAGTAACTTTCACTCGTTTGCGGGGGGAGCTTAGTGTTTGTTTGATTTCTTGAGTTGGCGTGTGGAAGCTCCTTTGTAGCATATGTATAGCTTTCCTTTGTGCATTTCTTGCATTTGGCATGGCATATGTAACATGATGTATAGGCATCTTTGTATCTTAGGTTGCATGCATTTTGTATCATATGCATTGTTTAGGAAAGGCTTCTCCTATATACATTGTTCACCATGGAATGATATATATGTCTTTGTGAGCTAATTTGGTAAGATATGGTTAGTTTGGCTTAGCTCTTGATAATCTTGGTTTATATCCATGGTTGATGGCTATGTTTTTGAAAAATTTCATAAATATATGCTCTCTTGTGAGTAAATGCATTTACATGATCTTGACATGTTTTTGTGGCTCGGCTATGCTTAATTTGTGGTTGGATAGCTTATTTTGATCATATGGGGCCAAAGGCTCATTTGCCATCATGAATGTTTAGCCCCCATGCTTCATCTTGTGGAGGGGCATAAGTTCCTTTTTGTCGCAAAGACATTTCATGTACCAACTATAAATCTGAAAATGAAATGTAAATTGCTTGGAAAATGTGCTCCCATGTCATATGTGCTAATTTTAATTTGCTTTGGGTGCTAAATCGTTGCATGATGCCTACCAATGAGAAGTCTCATATATAGAAGTAGGCACATGGCTCGGTGGCTTTGACATGACATGAGGTGCTTGTGGGTGTTTATGATGGTCTTATGCTTAGAATGGTTGTCCTAGCATGAAGTTTGTGTGGCTTTGCCATTTTGACATGTTTTGCTCATGTTTAGGACTTTGCTCATGAGAGGGTGATTTTTCGCAAAATTGCTTAATTCTATCTTAGCTTCGCCCAATGGTTGTGAAACTTGGTGATCATGAAGTAGATGTCATTACGAAGCTATAGAGTATCTAACTTGCTCATTTGGACATGTGTAGCATCCTTTGTTGAATTTTGTCTATTTGAGAAGCTCTAGGTTGCATTTTTTGCATTTTTGGCTTGATTCATGCATTGTCAACAAGGGGGAGAAGTTTGAGCATGTTTTGGCTTGCTGCATGCATTTAGAAGGTTTCCAAGTGGTTTCGAGCTATTTTTGAGCTCAGGCAGTTTCCCAGGTGGCATCGGCCTGACCGGTGAGGTACACCGGTCTGACCGGTGTAGTTCCCAGGTGCTGGACGATCTTGTCCACCGGTCTGACCGGTGAGGGTGACCGGTCTGACCGGTCAGAGCAAAGCTGAAGCAGCTGCTCTGTTTGCGAGGTGGTTTGCATGCATTCGTCCAGGGGGAGTTACATTGGTTCAGGGGGAGCTTGCAGGTGTGCAGGGGGAGCTCTTTGTGGTTTTCGAGCTTTGGTTTGATGGCTTGTGCTCTTTGCTTGAGCATGTTTTGTCTCGGCTGTGTCGAGCCGTTGCCCTTGCCTAAGGGGTCCGAGACTTGTCTTCTTCAAGTGATCTTGCTCTTTGCCTTTTCTTTGGCTTTCGATCGCTTGTTGGAGTTTCTTTTAGTCGTTTCTTTTCTTTTCCTTTTCTCTTGGTTACCAAAACGTGTGTGTTGTCAATGCACTCATCAAGGGGGAGATTGAGAGCCAGGTGTGGTTCGAGGACTGGTGGATGGTCGCTTCCTGGTGTGATGAGTGATTGACAACGTGGTGTGGACTGATTCTTGGGTAAGTATTGCAGGTGCAGGTTGCGGCTTGACTGGTGCAGGTGCAGGTGAAGAACAAGCGTGAAAGGTCGTTGCCGGTGAGGCCTCCAGGTGTGGAGAAGACAAGTAGGCTTGGTTCGAGGGACCCGGTGACCAGCGGGGTCAAGTGCGGGCCGCATGGTGGCAAGAACGGCAAGATGAAGTCATGGACGGTTTCTTGGTTGAGCCTCAAAACCAAGGTCGAGCCGGGACTACGTGGGAGCCGAGTCATGAGTGGTGATTGGCGGAGGCTACACCGAGTTCGCGGGGTTTCCGGTGGTTCACCAGAAAACCACTGGGTTCCTTGGTTGATCCACAAAGCCAAGACCGAAGAACCGAAGACGGAGGTGCAGCAGCTCCAAACCGGTCTGACCGGTGGGTCTGACCGGTATGACCGGTGGGTCTGACCGGTCTGACCGGTGGGCACCGGTCTGACCGGTGTGCGACGACGCAGTCCGGAATCTTCGAAGCGGAGGACACGCGTCGGGATCGCAAGGCTTGCGTCGAGGCTAAGCAAGTTTGCGGTCGCTGGGCATCCGTCCGATGGAGCGAAGACAAAGATTTCCGAATTCGCCCTTGAGGGGCATGTATCCCTTGAGTGCCCATGAGGTGTTCCTACTATCCCAAAGTCTTGTGCAAAACCGTGGAGCGATTCGGGAGATCGGGAGTTGGATTTGGGGGAGTTGACCCACGGGCGCTGTTCATCCCGAGAACTCAGGTCACACCGGTCTGACCGGTGCCTCTCACCGGTCTGACCGGTGTAGACTCTTTGTTGAGTTTTACTCGGGCGAACGTCTTGGTGAGTTCCCTGTTGCCCCGTGTTGCTGCTGTTTCGAGTTTGGGTCAGTTTGGAGCTCGGTAGGCCTGTTTGGAGGATTTGGGGTTTCCTGGCTTGAACCGGTCTGACCGGTGAGCTACACCGGCCTGACCGGTGTAGGGGCCTTCTGTGGAAGTTCCCAGGTTTTGCCAGCAGGGACCGGTCTGACCGGTGGTGCTCACCGGTCTGACCGGTGTAGGTCAGTAGCGCTCGAGTTGCTAGTTCCGCTGCGTTGTCGAGTCTGTGAAGGTGGTTGTTGGTTCCTAGGACTAGTAGCACTCCAGTGGCTGCGTGGTCTTGGCCAACTTGGGTAGTTGAGTCGGAGACGTGATTTGGAAGCTGTGTTCGTCTTGTTGGAGTTCTCAGCTCCTTCGAGAAGAATTTTTATCGGCTCCCATTCACTCCCCCCCCTCTGGTTCGCCTAATCGGTCCTTCACCAACGCACCCCTCGACCAGATGCCCAGATCAGCTGGGGCACTGCTGTTCTGGCTGCTACCTATAGGGGGTTGTGTTCGGGCGTAGCGAAGCCGGAGAGTAAGGAGGGGATCTTCCTGGGTTGTCCTCTCCTCCTGCAGATGTGGATCCACGAGCGCTTCGACATCGGTCGGCCTAAGGCCGACCTCTCGGAGTACGCCCCGCTGCCAGCTGACACCGACCCAGCGGACCTCCCCACCATGGGTTCTCTGTGGTACCTCCGGAAGGTAATGACCTTCCTTATCGTTTTCTTCGCTTAATGCGTTCCTTAGTTCGATTGAATTAACTTTTCTTGTTCTGTGGAGCACGTTTGGGCTGGGGAGCAGTCAAAGAAGGCGTACAAGGACTTCGTGAGTCAGATCGACCGGATGGCCGATGCCCAGGTCCGGTGGACGCCGTACACTCCTGCCATGGTCGCTGGCCGCGCACCACAGGGCCTCTCGTCACTGTGCTTCTGAGACCAACACTACTGGATGACGAAGAGACGATTGGTGGTCGACGTCTACGTCGAGGAGTACGCGGTCCACCGGGTGATGAGGCAGTTCGGCCTTTACCAGGAGTCGCCTGTACCTGTTGCGGAATGTCTATCGCCCACAGCGCATAAGTGAGCTATCATGAGCCTCTTATGATTTATTTTTCCGTTACAAGTAGTCAGTTGCAAATAATTTTTGTTTTATCTGTGATAGGTGGTCGCGTAAGGGCGTGGCTGCGGTGACGTCGTTCGGCGACAGGTTGCAGCTGTACGTGAACGAGTGGGCATCCACGGCGCATGAGGATAACGTTGTCACCGAGCAGCGCCCTCACGATGTCACGGCCTGGGTAGCGTACTAGAAGTGGTACCTCCCGAGGACGCGGACACGGGTGACGTACGTCCCTGCTGCCCCGCCACCGGTCCCGGACCACGAGAGGCTACTGCCGACGGCACGTACCCGGTGCGACGAGATCAGACTGCAGGCTCTGCACACCTACGTTGTCACACCCGAATTTAAAGGCAAATTCGAATGCTCATATTATATGTGCGCCAGGATCAAAGTTCACACACATAACGACTCAGTGATATCCAAAACACAGTGCTAAAACGTAAAGAGAGTATTAAACTTTATTACAGACCAAAATGTCCCATAAACGAACTAATTATTAACGAGTAGCAACGCAGCGGATAGGGTCGACACCACAGGCAGCTGACTGGTGGCACGCCCACCTAGAAGTCGTCGAAATCTCCAGGGGAATCTTCAAATCTCTCCAAGTCTGAACAGCATCCGGATTGTGTCGTTTTAATAATGAAAATAAGCGTGAGCACATACCGTACTCAGCAAGCGGAACCATAATGTAACATGCAAGGCTTTATAGTGGAGGCTAATGGGTTTAAGCATTCAGCATTTTAGTTGGTCAAATTTTATTAGCAACATAAATACTAGCAAGTGTAAGTTTATACCAAACCCACAATTAACATGAGAGAATAAACAACATAAATAAAGATAGATGCATCAAGTTAATCATTATCTTTCATAGATTATTCATGTGAGGGTCCAGGTCGCTCTTGACCATGAGCACGGCTAATCGATTAGTTTTACACTCTGCAGAGGTTGTACACTTTCACCACAAGTCGCGTAAAAGTTCTAGGAACTTTAAACCCAACCATGCGATGCCGGCCAAGCATCATACCACACTACCTAGGTGTGATTGCATAGGGGCACTATGAGGCCTTTACAAAGTTTCCCCAGGAAGTTGCAACCCACAAGGTTACCGGATCAGTTAGCAAGGTATAAAGTCCCCTAGCGAGTACCGTGGCTTAGCAAAGCCCAACTCCCTGCTAGAGCGAGTCCATACCCCACAGTACCGCCGCCCCTTGTCCTTATCAGGTAAAGCCACTCCTAACCAGGGTCACTAATTAATTAGCCAAGGCCAGAGCCATTTAGCTCTTGTGGTTGCACTGTTGTCCTGGGTGGTTCTCCATGTTCCAGTTAAACATATGGTCTTGTATTAATGAAGGTATAACATAAATAAATCAAGTTTCATAAATTTCATTAATACCATCATATAACCAGATAAAGCATAGCGAGAACTACCCAACAATAAAAATAAATACCCAAGTTGTTCAAGGTAAAGGGATAAAATGATCTAGTCAAGTCCTTAATTGGGTCCCATCAATTTAATGCAAGCAAAAAGTAAGAACAGTGAATTAAATGCATGTTGTATAGGTAAACGGGTATGCATCAAGGAGAACTTGCCTTCAACAGATCCCTGTTGCTGTTCAGACACTTGAGCTTCTTGGTCTTCAAATCCTTCAGCCCAAACGTTCCCTACGCATCACATCAAGGTACATACAAGCACACAATAGAATCAAATAAGAAACAATCATCAAACAGTAAGATCAAAGCCAAACAGGGGCAAAAAGCTATTCTACTCTTCGATACGATCATTTGAACATAAAGAACGCGAAAAACGGAGTTAAAACGGAGAAGATATGGCTAAAATAAGGTACAAGGGCATAACTGTGAAGAAACTAAGGTTCCAGGGGTCTATCTGCAAGAAACCGAGGGCTAAAGCGTAAAGAAACTTAAAAACAGAGGGGTTTGGGTGAAAAACTAGAGATCTGGACCTCGGGCGCTATTTTTATAAAAACCAGGGGTTAAAACAAAAAGAAAAGGACTAAACTGAAAGGGTTTCTATACGGTGGAAGGACCGGCTTGGAAAACTCAAAAGACTAGGGGCTTTTCTGCAAAACGCCACGGTCAAGCGGGGGTTGACCGGTATCCTTGACTGGTTGACTCCGGCTGGGACTAGATTTGGGGCGTCGGATTGGAAACGGACGGCCGGGATGCTGCGCAAGCGAAGGGCGGCGGCGCGAGCGGCAGCGAGCGGCGACGCAGCGGCAGAGCTCCGGTGAGCTTGCTCGATCTTGAGCTAGGGTGCTGTGACGCCCTAGGTTTTTAATTAGCATCATTAGTGCTAAGGACCGAGTCAAACCTAATGACTCTAGTCAAACCTTGGTCAACCTGGGTCATCACCTCAAAAACCTAACCAACAATCACTAATGACCCTCTTGATCAAGTCAACACACACTTGTGGTCGAACCTTGGTCAAAGGCATAGTCAAACCTAGTCAAAACCCCTGTTGTCTTTAAACCTCCTCTGGAACTTTTGCCGCGTTCTCCCAATTTCATTTAAACACTTCAAAATCGGCCAATACAAAAGTTGTTCATCTTTTCGAGGGACACACTTTTCATAATTGGCGGCATTTGAGATTTTGAGTGGAAATTGGTGAAAAACTCGGTCAACTTCAGCTAGACACTATTCATCAGTGCCAAGAAAGACATCAACTTTGCCTGCAGTTTATGCCCAAGCCTTTGATCAAAACAGAGGCCAGCCTTTGTAAAAGTTGTAGAGGGGTCTTTGATCTACAACTTTGCTATTTGCACCTTACAGCACTTTAGTTCAAAATTTTGGAGCTTTTCACGGTCGAACAGGGCTAAATCAAATGCAAACGGTGGCGTCGCCGGCACCCCGCGCTCCAGAGCGCCGCGCCCCCACGCACGCCGCTGTGTGGCGCCTGCGCAGCCTCAGCATCCAGGCCCCCCCGACCGGCCCGCGCATCGGGAGCCGCGTTTCGCCACGCGTCGCCGCCGGCCATGCCCGCGCCGTACCCCTCCCGCGCCGCGCACCGGTCAGCCGCGCGCGCCCCCATGCCAGGCCGGTCCCCCCTGTCTACGCGCCTTATCTTCGAGGCGAAGGCGTGAAGCCCCACGTGTTGCTTGCCGCGCCTATAAAGGAGCCGGCCGTGTACCTCGCGCGTGGCAGACGCGCCGCCGCCTCCGCCATTGCCGCCGCCGTGCGGAGCTTGCCCTGCGCTTACTCCCCGGTCGCCTAATCCCCTCGAACACCTTCCCTGGACCCCATAGAAGCTCAAGCCATCGCTCATTGCCCCACATCCCTCACCTCGCCGGAATTCGAACCGCAGCGGCCGCGCCGCCACGGCTTCGCCGCCGCCGCTCGCCGGCGACTCCTCCGGGCAATCCACCGCCGCCAATCGGACCTAGGTGAGGTGAATCACACTCCTGCGCCTTTTGTTTGCATCGGCGGGCCCCACATCACCGCCGGTGAACTCGCCGCCGCCGCCAAGGGCTGTTTTGTGAGAAAAGTTGCCTCGAGGGCATTTCTGTGAAGGTCGAAAACTTTCCAGGGGCCTTGTTGCAAAACAGATTCTTTAATAGTGTTAAGCCTTTTGCTGATTCTTGTAAAATCCGTAGAAAATTGTATAAAAATCAGAAAAATGCATGACCCTATTGGATTCCTTGTGAAAAACCCTACAACTTTTGTAAAGCATGACCCTACTTTTGAGTGATAGTTTTTGCATGAAAAATAGAAAACTGTTAAACCTATATCTATTGTAGTTCAAAATCCATATGTGATCTGTAGCTGAATTTTGGATATGTTGTGAGTCATGTCATGTCTAGGCTCTGTACCAAAAATAGCACAAAGTTACTATGTAGATCTTTTATTATGATTTATTTTGTTTTTATGCTGAATCTGTCTAAATGATTTTTGTAGCTAAAAGTAATTAGATTTTTGTGCTTAACTTCTGCATGTGATCTTGTTATGCCTAAATGCATCTCTGGTGAATTAATAATAATTTTATATCTGTCAGAAATATTTAATCTTGTTTTATGCCTAATTTTCTTTGTAAATGCATAGGTCAAGATCTAGATTAGCTCTTGATGTGTTTGTAGATTTCCTAGCTTAGTTTTGAGTCATAGAATCAATGAGAGAAAGTTTGAATCCATTTGTTGTTTATTTATTTTTGTATGCATTTATCATGATTTGGTAGCTAGCTTTTGTTATTTTCGGTATATTTAATTTCATAGCTCTCCTAAGTGTGCATGTGTGTGCAGTGGCTTTGTTTAGGTTTGTAGTACTTCTTAAACACTCCACTGAATTTTATGCAATTTATTTTTGAATAAAAGCAATGAAAGCCATTTAAGCTTAATATTCAAGTTAAATTGGAAAAATCACCACATCCACACTAATTGACCATAGGCATGTGATGGAAATCATGCTAGGAAGCTTAAAACCCCACCCTTGGTATTTTGTGAAATTTAAATTAATTTATTTACATAAATGTGTACACAGTCACTATCAAAAAGGCTAATTAACAAAGAACCACATATTGTTCCTTTTTGGAAGAATATGCTGAAAAAGGCTAATTTACGTTTTAGGAGTTGAATTGAAACCCTAGATGCATGATCCCTAGGTACCTATGTTCTTTTACTAGTATGCTAGGTCGATAGCTGCTATGCTATAGGACCGGTACAAGTCGAGTGATGTTCGTCACTCGCGAGAATAGGTTCTTATGTTGGAATCATAAGATCTTTATAAATGGATTGCTCATGTGGTAAGAGCATGGGATTTGGGCTCCGGTCCAGTGACTTTCGTGGGCTAAGCTTTTGAACGTACTAAGCACTTGTCGGGAATGGAATCGGTAAGCCTAGTACCTTAATGAGACGGTGCGGGAACTTACCCTTACTAATCTTGAGTAGTCACCTGCCCGGTTCGCCACCGGGAGGTGGGTACATGTGTGAAGCTGGGTGCCTTGTGGGGTACGCCAGATAGCCGTGTACCCGGGACTGTGAGCTTTGATCCCAAGCCGAGGATTTTTGGGAACCGCCTGGTGGTTGTCCATGTGGGGGCACCATCTGTGTGTTTAGGTTTACCTTGCAAGGTTATAAATCAATCGATTGTCGGCCTCTCACCGTTATCTGAGACTGCTTAATCAACTGGCCATGATATCCCTTATTGATGGAACTTTGTGAATACTACTGCTTGAATTAATTGTATTGTACAATTCTTGATTGAATTAGTTGGCACACTTAGAAATGGTAATCAACTAGAACTTGTGCTAAAATATTGAAAGTAAGGACATACTCTTTGTTGCTTTTCAGCAAAAGAACTCCACCGGCCAAAAAGCCTCTCATGTCTAGAGTTTGGTGATGTAGTTATCACCTGATGGTTAAGTCTTGCTGACTATTAGTATACTCAGCCTTGCTTTAAAAATGTTGTTGCAGGTGTTGTTCAGCCTGGAGAGATTCCACTCGGCTGGGAGCTGGAATAGGTGGATGACGACGAGTGATGGCATCACGGACGGCCTCCTGTGATGTTTATCGTTGCGCTAGTTTATGTTATTCCGCTGTTTTCGAACTCTGAACCTTTACTTATCTTGTCACGAACAATCGTTTGTAATAATTAAACCCTTCGGGGTAAATTGGATTTAATTTGTGTAATGTACTCTGGACTCGTCTTCGTGTGAGTTTTAGTGCATATGTTCGATCCTCTGTATGATATCCAAGTGATTTACCGGGCGTTAACCCGGCAACTAACGACATGATGATACTTTACTGTCGCTTAATGGCCAAAGTGGATTGGTTTAGGCGATAGTACGGTATTTTCCTGGGTGGGTTGTCACAGCTGGCATCAAAGCGATTATATGCACCAGAGTTTAATTAACAACCTTAATCACTGGTTTTTGAATAAAATTTGCCAAGATTGTTTGTATTTGCAAAATACGTTGGATCGTTGAGGATGGAAATAGACTGAGAGGCCCTAGAGGGAATTTTTGGGTTCTTTCAGGTGGCTTACAAATCTATGATTTATTTTGCTAACTTCGAGCACATTTTATTCTTGTCAGAACTTACTTTCTATACAACCGTACTAGTTCATCACGTTTTGCCATACGTGGTGGTACCACATGAAAGTCATGTGAGGGATGGATGGGACCTAATCCAAAGGGAACCCACGTCGCGTCTGTGTCTCACCATGTTTTGCCATACGTTGACGTTCCGCATTGTGAATATGCGAGGCAAGGATGCACTCCATTCAAAAGGAGAGTGTCCGAGGTTGGACGCTGTCCATGCAGCGATAAACGCATGGGTACCGTTTCTATAGTGAACGGTAATATATGTGGACGCTTTCGTGAGTGCTGGCACGAAAGGTTCGTTGTGTTCTGTGATCTTTTGCAGGTACACTAACTACGTTTCGTAAGTCGCTAAGTGAGCATCGACTAGTTCTCGACTAGTTATTACAGGGAGAAACACATATAAGCCTTGTCACCGACACTAACTTCGATTTTCAGCTTGATTGCCTTGTGAGGATGAATAGGATGTCTTGCATCATGCTAAAAATTGTGGAAACTTAAAACTGAACCCACACATGTTTTATGTGCTCTCTAAGGAAATTTTTGCTAGTGTGCGTTTTCTTTGCATAGCCTCTCATGTGTAGATGTGTTGGTGTCCAAAAATCTGTTGTGGCCGTTTGCTTGATTTTTGCACCCTGTTCAAGAATCATTTTGATCAGATGATCTCTACCCAAGTTGCTCCATATCTAATCTAGTTTCTGCTTGCAAAAGTTCACAGTCATAGCTTTTGTATATCTCAAGTTATGCTCAGTTTAGTGAACCTCTGTACTGCTGTTTTTCCGAGAGCCTAATCTGAAACCTTGCTTAGTTGAAGCAGTTTCGTAACCTTTCTAGATCAACCGTTGAGTGCCAAAGATGTGCCTCATAACCTTGCTGAGTTGCTACAGAAATTTGGGAATTTTTGGAGCTCTGGTTTTTAAGTTATGAATTTTGTTCACAACTGCCAGAACCTTATGTCATTATGTATGTATGCTCGTTTCGAGTTCTAACATACGCTTGTACTTTTGTACACATGACTACCCCAGTTTTTGCCCAGCGTGAGAAAAGAACTTTTTCTGTTCTACCATGTCAGTTGGGTAATGTCTTGATCTTAGATCATGACCTTCTCCTATCTATGCAATCGTGATATTTTTCACCAACATGTATCAATTCCACTGTCGTGTTTCTGTATTTGAATGCACTAAGCCATTCCAGGTTGTTGCCCCTTGTCTGATCTTTCTTGATCTTTCGATCTGAACTATTTTCTCTTGATCTTGCTCACGAAGATTTGAATAAGTAAAACAGGGAGAAAAGTGTCAAAAATCCTTGTTAGGCATGGGCATCACGCCCATGTTGCACCCTTAATGACATAATTCATGAGCATAGAAATGCATTTGCATAGCACGTGCATTTGGGAACCTTGGGTGAACTAACATGCATACGCATGGAAGATTTCAATATTCCTTCTCTATCCTTCTTATGATTGGTGATGTTGTTGTCCCATAACTAAAGGTGCCGCGACGGAACCTAGGGCATCATGTGCGCTGCAGCCATATGATCACCACTAGGAGCGCGCTAGGTATCTTGGTTGTGAGAATGCGACTCGCCACCCATATACTCCTCCTCAACTCCAGGATTGTCACTCATTCCGGGGGTAACCGAGTCATTCTAACGTGCATCATGAGCACCATACCGCATGAGCATGTGCATCATGCATTCACAAACATGTGCATCACACCCCAACTTTTAAAACCATTGCATAACAAGGCGATATCACCAAAGGTCTCAAACTAATTAACAGGTGAGCAAGATTGTTCTGAGATTCCCATACTACTTTGTCTCCCATACATTTCCTATCTTTTATTCGTAAGCCATTCCTTGCGAATGCCCTCTACGAATTCACCTTCCTAGATTGTTCTTATGAACCACCTCAACCGAGTATGGGGAACTTTTGACCAATAAATCACCTCCGTGTTGCTCCCAAAAGAAATTACGGGAATCTTAAGTGTTTACTGGCCTTCCTTTTCTTCATAGAAATCTATTTTGGTAATCACTTTCCAACTTGGTCTCTTTCCGTCCAATCTCAACGTCCCCTAGCATCAAATCGGATCAACCAGCTAAGTTGAAGGAGTAGAAGTAGAGTTTTTCTTGAGCAATCAAGGTTCTCTAAAAGTCAAGGTATGAGAGTCCTCCATCGCTTATCAATCCATGATGATACCCTCCAAATCCTAGGAATCAAGAAAGGAGCAAACAAAGGATCGGTAGAATCTTTTGCTAAATCCTCCTCATTACGCTCTCAAGCCTAGAGGGCAGATACCCTGAGCTCTTTTCGTGATTCTTCGCGTAACCAGCGGGTCGTGTACTTTTTCAGGCGATCGAAGATGCGTTTCTTGAGTGCTTCGAGCACCGCTCTGTTAGCTCGCTCAACTTGACCATTGGCGCGTGGGTGCGTGACTGAGGCGCGTGCCACCTTGATGAGGAGTTCATCGCAATATTCCTGGAACTCCCTTCCTGTGAAGTTTGTACCCAGGTCAGTTATTATCCTGTTAGGGACACCGAATCTATGCACGATTTCTCCTATGAACTCGGCTGCCTTGGCAGCCGTGAGCGCCTTGATTGGCTTGACCTCTATCCATTTGGTGAACTTGTCAACTGCTACCAGGATATGGTCGTACCCTCCGGATGCTTTCTTGAAAGTCCCGATCATGTCGAGTCCCCAGCACACGAAGTGCCATGAAACAGGTATCGTCTGCAGAGCTTGGGCTGGAACATGTATTTGTTTTGCTAAGAACTGGCATCCCTCGCAACGTTTCACCAACATCTCAGCATCTGCGACGACTGTGGGCCAGTAGAAGCCAGACCGGAAAGCTTTTACAACAATGGTTCTTGCTCCGGCGTGGTTGCCACACATGCCTCCATGTATTTCCGCTAAGAGTTTGTCGTACGGACATCCCTGGGCCCACTACTCAGGTGGGTACTGGGACCGACTACTCCGTGCACCCCTGGGACTACCCGACTTGTGCTGCACGGCACCTGCTGGCGTGAAGCGCAAGGCTTACAGAGGATTAGTACTCGGTTAGGAGGCTGGACATGTCCGGATCCATGTAGAGTACTCCTAGCCGTACACGACTAGTACTCCTCTGGCAAACCGACTTGTAACCCTACCTCCCGAACTATATAAGGCGAGGCAGGGACCCCTATCTCATCATCCGCATCATCTTGTAAACACACCCAATCAATCCAGAGCTACGCAGCATACAGGACGTAGGGTATTACGCACCTCGCGGCCCGAACCTGTCTAAATTGTGTGCCACGTGTCTCTCCTTCGAGTTCCCGATCTCGGCGAGGCCATAAACATCTACCTCGGGTACTCCCCTTGGTAGGTTGCCGGTCTAAAACACCGACAGCTAGCGCGCCAGGTAGGGGCTCTTGCCGAAGATCACATGGCGAACTCGACGGCTTCAATCGTCATCAAGCCAACCGCCGCTTTCAACCGCGGTGACACCTTCATCTTCGGTTCCTGGGTCTGCACCGCTGACAGCGTTGGATCGTTCCAGCGCTACCTCACCATGACCCCAGACCCAGAGACCGGACTCGTGACGCTTCCCAAAGCCATCACGGGTCCACTCGTCGAAAAATTCAGCGAATTTTCGCTCTGCAACCAAGTCGCCGACTTCGAGATTGGATCCAACTCCAACTCGAACTCGACGTCGCCATGGATCGAATCATGTGAGCTGGCTCCTGAGCCATCGTGTGAAATGGTCATTCTCCACGAGCACTTCCCGTACGGCCTCTGCAACTCTAGCAGGGCCCACGCGGAAGCCCTCGCCGCACGTCGGGCCGGCAAGGAGATTGTCTCCGAGTACTCCTCGGACTCCAACGTCGTACCCGCCTACAACTCGGACTCTTCCTACGAGTTCGATTTTGGCTCGGACCCAATCGAGTCCGAGTCCGAGCTCAACGCAACCGAGGAGCCGTTGTCAGGTCCTGCCGTTGGCTTGGTCATTACATCTACTCCCGCCGGTAGATTCGTCTACTGGCCCGATTGCAAGCCCGCAGACCTGGCCGATGATAACTCGCGCTGCGTCACCTACCTCGAGACACTCCCCTTCCAGGAGGGGACACCACTGAACCCGATCGAGGATGAGCACACTCCCATCGAGGTGGCGACTACCGACTCCGGCCTCTGCACTCCTGACCGTGAAGTCTTCATGACGGCCGGGGAAACTGGAACCTCAGGAAGCCGGCCCGATCGCTACCTCAACGACATCTCAGCTGACGAGGAATCAGCCAATGCACCCCCAGATGAGACTACTGAGGCCAAGAATGCTCGGCGCGAGCGCAACAGAAGACGAGTTGATCGGCGTAGGCGGCTCCGAGAAGCTTTTCCCATCCGGAACCTCACCGAGGCTCTGGATGAAGTCGAAAACCGGGTGCATACCACCTCTGAGCAATGCCTCATGTCTATCACTACGATAGCATGAACAGCTCTGGGGCAACGTGCAGGCAAACTCATCGCCAAGCTTGCTGAAGACACCTACTTCATGCGGGTCGACAACAGGGTCGCCCCAGTTCCCCTCGCTGGAAACCACGAAGCTACTAGTCGCAGCCCAGCAGACGGCGGACACAACCGCATTCGTGGCGAACACTAGCCAAATCCTAACCGCTCTAGAGCCTCGGCAGGAGGACCCTCACATGGCGGCAACAGCCAGGCGGGCGGGCGGCGGTAGTCGCGGCGGCAGCGGCGGTAGTCGCGGTGGTGGCGGTGGTGGCGGCAGCAGCGGCGGAAGTTCATCCCATGGCGCCGGCAGAAGAGCTGGTGGCGGCGGTGATCGTGGAGGCCGAGGCCACGCGAATAGCCATGCCACCGGCAACACACGCGGCGGCTATGACGCTCGCCATAGGATCGACGAGATCCGCCGCAAGAAGGCTACTGAAGCAAGCGACAGCGACGGCTTCCCCGCCTACTCTGCACGACTTCGCAACCTGCTCCTTCCTGAGAAATTCAAACCTCTCGGGATCACCAAGTACGACGTGAAGCAAGACCCAGTTCAGTGGCTTAGGTGCTATGCCCTGGCCATCGAAAACACCAGTGGAAACAATGACGCAAAGTGCCTCTTCTTTCCCTTCTGCTTGGACCAAGCCCCACTCACATGGCTCGAGTCACTCGCAAAGAACTCGATCGACGAGTGGGACCAGCTGAAGGCTCAGTTCACCAGCAACTTCGCGGGTGCCATGGGGCGCTCAGGTACCCGCATGGACTTGGCGATGGTCAAGCAGGAACAAGGCGAGATGCTCCGCCAATACATGCGTCGCTTCTTCGACAAGCGCGCGACCGTAGTCGACGTCACCGACAAAGAAGTCATCGACCTCTTCCAAGACGGGCTCTATCACCATCACACCTTCGAAGACTTCGGTCGCTGCTGCTTGAGTTCCATCACCAAGCTCAAGGACATGATCACATCATGGGCCGACGAAGAGGACAAGGCGAACGCCAAGTACAACTCCATTCGCGGTAAGAGCAAAAACAACACGGGCGGCAATAACAACAACAGGAATCAAGGAGGTCGCAACAACAACAACTACTCGGGTCCTAACCACAAGTGCAAGCCAGACAACACAGTCGCGTCTATATAGTGCCCTGCGAAGGACAACTCCAAAAAGACCTCCGGCGGCTTCAGAGACTTGCTCAAAGAGAAGTGCCCGTGGCATCTGGATGGCAATCATACAACCGATCAGTGCTACCAACTCCGGCGCGCACTCAAGGATACTCCCGAGCCACGGCCTCCTCACGACAAGAAGGGCAAAAAGAAAGTCGACGAAGGCAACGGCGACTTCCAAGAACCCGACAAGACGGTGAATGTCCTCTTCGGCGGACTACCCACCAGACGATTTCAAAAGCTCACTCGACGAGAAGTCTTAAGCATTGAACCAGCGGTGCCGACACCTCTAAGGTGGTCGGAGGTACCAATCACCTTCTCCTGCGTGGATCAATGGACAAGCTTCTCTGAGCCAGGACGTTTCCCACTCGTCCTGAAACCAGTAGTCGCGGGCTCCAGAATCAACAAGGTGCTCATCGACGGCGGGAGTGGACTCAATGTCCTCTTCACCAAGACCTTGAAGAAGATTAAGCTCGACATCACCGACATGCTCACCAAGAGCGCATCACCCTTCTACGGCATTGTTCCCGGTAACGCGGCTATACCACTGGGCTCAGTGGTCCTGCCAGTTGCCTTCGGAGACTCAAGGGAGAACTACCGCACCGAGTACATTAAGTTCGAGATTGCGAACTTCGAGACCTCCTACCATGCCATCCTCGGCAGACCAGCCATCGCCAAGTTCATGGCGGTGCCTCACTACACCTACTTGGTACTCAAAATGCCAAGTCCTGCCGGAGTACTCACACTGCAAGGGGACTTGAAGATTTCTTTCGACTGCGACACCGAAGCCGTGGACCTCACAGCGACAAATCAAGTACCCAACGCAATGATGGAGATCCTTGTTGCGTCCAAGAAGCTCGCCCCAACAGAACTCGAGATACCTGAGAAGACCGACACCGCAAACAAGCCTCAGCCAACAGAGGAAGTATAGGTGAAGGCCATCGACCTCGGGACGGGTGACAACAGCAAGACTACCATGATCGGGGCGGGCCTCGACCCGAAATAGGAAGACGCGCTCGTCAGCTTCCTTCGGGCTAACCGAGACATCTTCGCGTGGAAGCCAGCGGACATGCCAGGTGTGCCCAGGAGGCTGATCGAGCACTCACTCAACGTCAACCCTAAAGCTACCCCCAAGCGACAACACCTCTGCCATTTTGCCGACGACCGACGGGATGCCATCAAGAAGGAACTCGCCAAACTACTCGCGGCTGGCTTCATTCGAGAAGTCTTCCATCCTGAGTGACTTGCCAACCCCGTCCTCGTCCGCAAGAAGAACACAAACGAGTGGAGGATGTGCGTCGACTACACCGACCTCAACAAGCATTGCCCCAAGGACCCTTTTGGGTTGCCACGGATTGACCAAGTCATCGACTCCACAGCGGGCTGCGACCTGCTCTGCTTCCTCGATTGCTACTCCGGCTACCACCAGATCGCCATCAAGGAAGAAGACCAGGAGAAGACCGCGTTCATCACCCCGTTCGGCACCTACTGCTACACGACAATGTTGTTCGGGTTGAAGAACACTAGTGCTACTTACCAGCGAGCTATCCAGGCCTGCTTCAAGAAGTAGTTCAACAAGAATGTCGAAGCCTATATGGATGATGTGGTCGTCAAGACCAGAAACTCCGACACGCTCATCGCCGATCTTGAAGAGACTTTCGCATCCTTGCGAGAGTACCAATGGAAGCTCAATCCCAACAAGTGCGTCTTCAGCGTACCATCTGGGAAACTACTCGGCTTCATCATCAGCCATCGCGGCATCGAAGCCAATCCCGAGAAGATCTCCGCCATCACCAACATGAAAGCTCCAACCTGCATCAAGGATGTCCAGAAGCTGACCGGGTGCATGGCGGCCTTGAACAGATTCATCTCGAAGCTCGGAGAACGGGGACTACCCTTCTTCAAACTACTCAAGCACCAAGAGAAGTTCGTGTGGACCGTGAAGGCTGATCAAGCTCTGACGCAGCTCAAAGACTTCCTGTCCAAGCCACCGGTCCTCACAGCTCCTCGCAAAAAGGAGCAGCTGCTCTACCTCGCTGCGATTACTCACGTGGTCAGTACTGCCATCGTTGTCGAGCGGCAGGAAGAAGGCCACGCCTACCCAGTCCAGCGACCAGTCTACTTCGTTAGCGAGGTTCTGTCAGAGTCCAAGGCACAGTACCAGCCGGTCCAGAAGCTACTCTACGCAGTACTCATCACCTCACGGAAGCTACGACACTACTTCCAGGAGTACTCGATCGTCGTCATCACTGACTACCCACTCGGTGACATACTTTGCAACCAAGATGCTTCTAGAAGAATCTCTAAATGGGCGGTCGAACTTGGCACCCTCAACATCGACTTTAGGCCACGCACAGCCATCATGTCCCAGGCACTAGTCGACTTCATGGCAGAGTGGCGGGAGCATCAGCTACCAACTCCTACAGAGCGACCAGAGCACTGGGTGATGTACTTTGATGGCTCACTCAAGCTCGAAGGGACGGGTGCAGGAGTGCTCCTGATTTCTCCAAAGGGCGAACAACTCAAGTACGTCTTGCAGATCTCCAAACACTTGAAGGCGACGACATCAGCAACTCGTGGAATGTCGACCAGCTGTGTCGCTTCTATGCGTAGTCGCTCGACTACTCTTCTACGGGTCCAGCCTATACGGCTATTCATGGACTCTTCGCTGTAAGCAGCCTCTCGGTCCTAGCACTAGTCTCCGGACTACTCTTCTCCAAGATCCAGCGTTAACGGCTACTAACAGATCTTGGGCTGCTCAGAGCAGAAGGACTCTGGTGGCAGTCTACGGACCATGTACTCTATAGATCCAGCCTATACGGCTACTAACGGATCTCCAGCTATAAGCGGCTCAAGGGCCCTAGCAAACACTTAGCCGTAGGCGGCCTACGGGTCCTGGCGACTACTCACCTGTAAATGGCCCTGGCCATCCAGGTGTACCTTCTTCATCAGTAATAAAGTTCGATTCTATTCAACTTGTTTACTGTGTCTCCTGCTTCAATAGATCATACTGAGTACTACTACTCACGACTACTCCCACGGCTTGGTACTCCGTGCACTTCGCTGCAAGTGGCGGCCACGAGTACTCATTACATATACAAGCAGTGGACAACTTTCATTGATATTTCAAACAAGTCTTTGACTCCTTTGTTTGTTTTACATGAACTACCCTAAGCTACCTCTACAGGTACATCTACTGGAGATTCAGCTTCTCCGCCACCTGCTCAGCAATGGGCGCCATCTCTTCAAGGAGAGCCTTGTACTGCTCATCGCTGTAGTTCGCCGCAAGTCCACCGGCTACCACATCCACAGGTGCTTTTGGGAAGTACGACTTCATATACGCCAACACCTGGTTCGGGATGGACTTCGCCAGATGCTTGACGTATGTCGCCAAGCGCCCGGGGGCTTCCTTCAACCTGTCTACCAGTGGGGCTATCTTGGGTCTGCCTGGATGTGGCACCAGTAGCCTCGCAATGGGCAGCGCGGCTTCCTCAAGTTCCTTCAGCTGGCCTCGAAGCTTCTCGTAGTCTTCATTGAGCTTCTGCAGAGATTTATAACAATTGACAAGGTCACGATCTGAGGCTTCACGGAGCTCCATGTGCTTGATACACTCATGGCGCAACTGAGTGTACTCAAATTCAAGTACCTCTCTCTTGTCGGTTTCACGGTACACAATGTTCTTGAGGTCTGTCTCCGACGCCTTCAGCTGGTCAACCTTTGCCTCAAGATCTGCAGACAACTCATTACAAGGTCAGACTACTCACACGTACTACAATAAGTACTCGGTGGCTTTGGCGGAAGACACACCTTTGTTCTTCTGGCGCAACGACTTGTTCGTCCGGATCTGTTCGTCCCTCTTCGCCTGCATCTCCTATACTTCGTTGTGGTACTGGGCGAAGGCGCCATCAAGTTTGGATTAGAGCAGTGCTGAATGCTTCTTCGACTTGTCCAGCTCCTTCTCCAAGGCTTCGGCACGAAGGACCGTGTCACCATACCCCTTCAGAAGATCGGTCTTCTGACGGGATCTCTCCACCAAGCCCTGCGCAAGATACAGTAGCTAATCAATACTCAATATTCAGAAGGCAAGTGAACTCAAGGTATTCGCAGCATACCTTGATCCAGTTCTCTGTCCGGTGCAACGATTCCATGCCCAGCGACACAAAGGCCGGCTCAATGAGATCATCGTCCAGCAACTCAAGACCTCCGCGGCTTGAAGATCCTGTCTCTGGCATGGGCGCCGAGCGGAGCGGCGCAGCTTCTTCTATGATCGCCTCGCGGACGACAACATCAGTACTCGCCTCGGGGTGCGGATCAGCCCGGTCTTCTGCGCTCGGCTCGGGGGCGACCGTAGTCCCCGGCTCGGGGGCTGCTGTTGTCGCCGCTTCAACGACTGGCTCTGCGGCCATTGTCTCCTCAGCAGGCATCTCAATGGCTACTGCTTCAGGGATCGTGGCTCCCTCGGCTTGTGCTCCTGTCAGGATCAATTCAACAAGTCAGACACGGCTACGACTACTCTTCATAATTACTACTCGCGGTGGTTGGAAGTGTACCTTCAACCAGAGTAGCCTCTTTAAGCTTCGGCTCCACTGCGGCTCCAGCTTGAGGTGGTGGCGTGGGTTGACGCACTTCCGGAACAAGATCCAGTGGGGCTTAATCCCCACAAAAGCTTTGCAGAAATGCACAAAGATGGAAGTGTGGAAGATTCCGTTGGGGTTGAGGTTGAGGTACTCGATACCGTAGTACCTGAGCATCCCTTTGAAGAAGTCGCTGGCCGGTAGCGCGAGTCCACGCTCCATGAACCGGGCGAACATTGGGATCTCGTCCGGATTCTTCTCCTTCGGGTATGGGTCGCCGGTGGCAGTACGCCACAGATCCATCTCCTTCTCACGGAGGAACCCGCTGTTGACCAGGGCAAGGAGGTCCGCGGTCTTCAACTTCACCTTCTTCCACTCCTTTGCCGGATTGGGGCAAGGGGAGGCAGGCGGCGACGACGACGACTGGCCGGCGTCTCCGGCCTCATCACGGCTCCTCTTCTTCGACGCGCCGGTTTTCGAGCTCTTCGCCGGGGATCCCTTCATCCTCCAAGACACGAGTGTTTTCACTCGCATTCACTCGGGGGTTATGGAGGTGGGTGGACTACGGCGGCACGCTGGTGTAGATCTAAACTACTTGGCGGTGGCGGCGGCGATAGAGAAGCAGAGGACCGGGAGCGCAGATCTAATCTGTGAATGCAACTGCTGGAAGTGCAAAAACCCTAAGGGGCTCACCACTTATTTATAACCCATTCGGCAGCTCAGTTCTGAACGGACGGATAAGCGTCAGGCGGGTGACTCAGCGGCGGCAGCCTGACTCTTCATATTCCAGTACTCGATGCTCTCAGTCTCAGGGGCTCGAGTACATCTGGCGGATTCAGTGGGCTACATCAGATCAAGACCCCACTCAGGACACATTATACAGTCAAGATGACCCTTCAATTCGAGAGAAAGTACTCGACTCAAGGCTCGGGGGCTCCCTGCCATGTGTCCTTCGGTTTTTTCTCCGGATTTTTCGGGATAAGATTGGCAGAACTTCAGATTGACCCTCAGCTTGAATCTGTGATTCGACCTAAGGCTCGGGGGCTACATTCCATATGGAATGCGATTCTCCGAATCGCATTTTCCATATGGTTCTTCATCAAGACCTTCGAGAGAAGCACTCGGGGACGCTTGGGAACTACTTGAGAAGACTTCAAGACTACTCAAGGACTAGCTGAAGTACCTTCCAGCCTCGGGATGATTCAAGCATTCTTGAGGACTTTCGGCTTGTGGAATTTGGGGACGCTCAAGGACTACTCGCCAAGGCCATCAAGACTACTCGAAGACATCCTGCTCGACTACAAAGTACTCGGGGGCTTGTCGTACAGACATCCCTGGGCCCACTACTCAGGTGGGTACTGGGATTGACTACTCCGTGCGCCCCTGGGACTACCCGACTTGGGCTGCACGGCACCTGCTGGCGTGAAGCGCAAGGCTTACAGAGGATTAGTACTCGGTTAGGAGGCTGGACATGTCCGGATCCATGTAGAGTACTCCTAGCCGTACACGACTAGTACTCCTCTGGCAAACCGACTTGTAACCCTGCCTCCCGGACTATATAAGGCGAGGCAGGGACCCCTATCTCATCATCCGCATCATCTTGTAAACACACCCAATCAATCCAGAGTTACGCAGCATACAGGACGTAGGGTATTACGCACCTCGCGGCCCGAACCTGTCTAAATTGTGTGCCACGTGTCTCTCCTTCGAGTTCCCGATCTCGGCGAGGCCACAAACATCTACCTCGGGTACTCCCCTTGGTAGGTTGCTGGTCTAAAACACTGATAGAGTTGTCGTCCTTCTTCCTCCGGTATGCACTTCTGGAGTACTCGGGACTGTCCGCCTCGGTGATACAGGTTGTCGCCGACCAGGACATAGTTCTTGCTCCTGCGACTGATCCGTTCGTGCAGCGCTCGTGTCTCCCTTTCCTGACCTGGGAAAGGATTCGTGAGCGTGTTGTCCTTGATGTACTCGACCATCTCTGAGATCCACTCGGGTTGTGATTCGAGCATTAGGACTTCGCCGAGTCCTTCTGATGGATCGACTTGCGCATCGAGGTTCTTGATGGAGGGCTTGATCAGGTCTTGGACAAAGATGCCGGGTGGTACCTGGGCTCTAGTGGATCCCATATTTGCCAGCTCATCGGCCGCCTTGTTATCATCACGGAGTACATGCCGAAAATCTAAGCCGTAGAACTTGCCTTCGAGTTTGCGGATCTCCGCACAATATGCGTCCATCTTCTCACTGGTCCGGTTCCACTTCTTGTTAACCTGGTTTACCACCAAGGCAGAGTCACCCTTGACCATCAAGTATTTTATCCTGAGCGATACGGCGATACGGAGCCCGTGGAGGGCCGCCTCGTACTCGGCCGCGTTGTTCGAAACCTTGAACATGACCTGCAGCACGTATCGCAGTTTCTCTCCTGTTGGGGAGATGAAAATTATGCCAGCCCCACCTCCTTTAATCCTGAGTGATCCATCAAAGTACATGGTCCAGTACTCAGGTTCAGCGGCAGTGGATGGCGTCTGGATCTCCGTGTATTCTGCGACAAAGTCTGCGAGTACCTGCGACTTGATCGTGTTGCGCGGTACGAAAGTTATGTCGTGTGCGGCCAGCTCGATGGACCACTTCACGATCCTTCCCATGGCATCTCTGTTGTGTAGGATGTCGCCTATGGGGTAGTCGGAAACTACGACGATTTTATGAGCTTCGAAGTAGTGCTTCAACTTGCGTGCGGTGATCAGTAGTGCGTAGAGCAGTTTCTGCGCCTGATTGTACCGCACCTTAGAGTCGGTCAGCACCTCACTTATGAAGTAGACCGGCCTCTGAACGGTGTACGCATGTCCTTCCTCTTTGCGCTCCACAACTAGTACCGTGCTGACCACATGCGTGGTAGCCGAGATGTAGAGGTAGAGAGTTTCCCCCTGCTCTAGTGCTGTGAGGATGGGGGCCTTTTGCAGATAGCTCCTGAGTTCCAGGAAAGACTTCTGGGCCTCCTCATCCCACTTGAAATCATCATTTTGATGTTTGAGGAGTTTAAAGAAGGGCAATCCCCATACACCGAGTCGAGAGATGAACCGACTGAGTGTTGCCATGCACCCGGCCAGCTTTTGCACATCCTTCTGGCATTTGGGGGGCTTCATCCGAGTGATCGCGTGGATCTTCTCTGGGCTTGCCTCTATGCCGCGGTTGCTGACAAGGAATCCGAGTAGTTTTCCTGAGGGAACGCCAAAAACGCACTTTTCCGGGTTAAGCTTCCACTGGTAAACTCTCAGGTTAGCGAAGGTCTCAGCTAAGTCCTTGATAAGATTATCGGGGTCTCGAATCTGGACCACGACATCATCTATGTATGCTTCGCAGTTTACGTCGATTTGTGTCTTCAGGCATGCCTGGATGGCACGCTGATACGTCGCTCCGGCGTTCTTCAGACCAAAGGACATTGTCAAGTAATAGTACGCACCATGGGGTGTAATGAACGACGTCTTGATCCCATATTTGCCAGCTCATCGGCCGCCTTGTTATCATCATGGAGTACATGCTAAAACTCTAAGCCGTAGAACTTGCCTTCGAGTTTGCGGATCTCCGCGCAATATGCGTCCAACTGGCTTGGGCGCATGGTTCACCGCTAGGTTTCGCTTTACCTCCTCCGTGATTACGGAGGCGGCGGTGCTCTTCAACCCGAAGGGAAAGCACTCGGACTGCGGGGTACCCAGGGTTGCCTCGCAGATGGCGATGGTGTCAGCCATGTGACTAATGACCCGGTCGAAAGATTCAACCGGATCATCCGCGGGAGGGTTTGATGACCCTGCGACCGTCAGATCTTGAACCGGGAGGGTTGGCCTCCGGGCTTGCTGCGGCGTGCCGAAAAGGACTCGGCGGGCTTTGGGCTTGTCCAGATTGGATCTGGCAGCCGGTCGTCTCCTCGCGGGCGGTGTGGAAACAGCTCCGGAAGGCTTTTCCGTGGTGATCACGGTGTCGGAGAGAACGCATGGGATCTCCCCGATGATGATGTGACCCTGAGGAGGAGTCACGTAGCCAGCCGCCTGCTCGTTGACGGTGGAGGCGGGATCGAGGCTCCCGAAAGGGATTCCCGCTCCCAACGCGACGAGGGCAAGGCAACTAGCAGGGATCTTGACTGCGGCCATCAAGCTCGCCAACTATCGCGGCGAACCCCTACCTGGCGCGCCAACTGTCGGTGCAATGGACCGGCAGTCCACCACGGGGTAGGCTATGGTGGTAGATTATTTGGTGGGGATCGCCGAGACTAGAGCTAGATGGTGAACAAAGGACACAAGGTTTATCCAGGTTCAGGCCGCCAGGAGGCGTAATACCCTACGTCCTGTGCTCGGTGTGTTGTATTGATGGTTCCACGATTGGGGATCAGATGGAGTTGTTTCTAAGGGGGGTCCCTGCCGCCCTTATATAGCCTGGGGGCAGGGTTTACAGATCTCAGAGAATCTATAGCTAACGGATTACAAGATTGGCCTTCCGGCTCAAGCAATATCTTTCCTAACTAACCGATCTTTGTTCATGGGATGATATCTCCTCGGGCGCCGCCTCATCCTAATTCGTACACCGTACCGTATCCCCACTCGGGTGGGCCCATACGTATACGAATACACGTCATGAAGCCCCTCCGTGTGGGACCCGAGGGTATATCCCCCACAACTATGTCAGCATGCCGATTAAAAAGTAACATGTTGATCATGTGTGAAGCATGAAACACGGCAGATCTATTAGTGTGAGTAGTAGGCTGGTTTCTCGGCATGCATTTGGTTTTTGAAGCAAACATCTCAAACACGAAAATTGTTCATGCTTGTCACTCTGGTTTTGGTTTTGAACGTTGTCTTGTTGTGTGTTATCGTGTGTTCTTCATTATTGATGTTGGTATGGTTTTCTATTTTTCAATACATGAAATGGCATGAAAATCTTTCACCATGAGATATATGTGGTTTTTCCCAACCATTTTTATTTTTGAGCGATCAACAATTTTAGTGTTTTTCTAATATTTTTTTTGGAGTGACCAACAATTTTCTAGAATAATTTGTATCTTTTCAACAATTTAATCAAATTCCGACAACATCCCATAGTTATCTATTTAGTTATCCAGATACACTAAAACCAGTACCACACTTGTAGAGAAAACTCTTGGGGAAAGTTAGGATTCTTGTAGTGTTTTGTAATGTTGTTTTATTATTTCGAATTTATTTTGTAGGCACACTATTATGTTCTCTGGACAATGGAATAGTGATTTCTCCAGTTGGCATACCTATAGCCTGTTGACATATGATTGTTCCAATTAATAGTTTGCGGTTTCTAAATTTATTTTTTCTTTTATTTTTATTTTAAAACTTCGGTGTTTGTTTGGATCTTCTTGAAGCTATGGATTAGCTATTTTAATTAAATTATGAACCTTTTCAAAAGAGATTTAACAAAGCAAACACTCCTTTCTTAAAAAGAAAAAAATAAAATAAAACTCGACCTAGGGGTGAGATCACCCCACAGGTATTGTATTAAGAAGAATATCTTCTCACATAGGTTGAGAAAATTTTTGAACCCTGCCCCACCGTTAAATAGATGCACGTTGCCTGTGAGATGGGTCGAGTCTTGTCATATGTTTTGATGTGGATCAAACGAGAAGATTATTTTACCCTCCATACCTCAGGGTCCTGTTGACCACCTAACCAAAGTCAGGTAGGTACCCTTCACAAAAAGATAAGGAAGAAAAAACACAAAGAAAAATGTATCTTGGTAACTATTTGGTTGTTGCCCTTTTCTCTACATCATAAAATGGGCACGCTTCCATAGATTGCAAGGGAGACCCCATACCATCCAATCTAAAAATCAAAAGATAAGCGTAAGCAAGCAGGGAAAATATTTGGTGGAAACCACTATCTTGGTGGAAACGTGAAAACTATCCTAAAATTCATAATTACAAATTTTCAAAAAAATTGAAATGATGCACATCCGTAGTGTATTTATAGATTTACTTTCTTGCAAAAGTTGAGATGCAAACTCAATGTAGAAAAATCCATACGAAAATGAGAACTTTCAAGTGTAGGTGCACTACAGGATAAAATTTATGGGCATGTGTATTTCAATGCATATGCACTTAAATTGTCATTTTCATATGAATTTTTATTTAACTAGTTTGCATCTCAACTTCTGCAACAAAGTACATATCTCCCCAAGCAAGTGTGAACCATCATACAAGTTTTTTTTGCGGTGGATGTTGACTACCCGAAAGGGTTTCCGCACGTTATTAATTAATGTTGCCCATTGATAAGAGAATATTCAGCACAGGCTATAAGCCTGTCATGATCACTTGGTCGGGAAGAGTAAAACATGTGGAACATTGTACTGTATGTCTCAATTTCATATGAAACATATTTCACACGAAAATCCTAATATGCTGGCATGCCGCCATACTCCCATAGACCACGAGTATTTCCGTATAACAGATAAGTTTGGTCATGCCTACTGGTACGTACAACAGTTCTATCGTTTGACTGCTGAAGAGACGATGGCTACAAATGGAAATAATCAAACATACAGTAATTAGAAAAGCTTTAGATCCAATCGCTTTTGTGAGGCATACCAAAAGTCTAGCCGATTGACGTTGAAACGCTGACCCAGACAGTTTAGTTATTGATATTGCAAAAACTCAAAATCCTTGCGTCTTGACTTTGTACATAAAGAAAATTAAATTCAGTTATAATGCTGATATGGTAATCTCCGCGCAAAGCAACGCACGCCAACACTGCAAATGCACGCCATTTATCTCAGAATCCACAGCATAAACAACACGAGCATGCTGAGCGAGGGCTAGTGTGCTACGAGCAAGTGCTAACATCATGTTACTCACAGCTGAAAGTCATCATCTGCTCGTTTTACTTGGTTCAGAAGAAAAGCAGGTTCAGACAAGCAAGATACACACACAGGCACACAACACAATATCTCTAGCTCGTGTCGCTTTTGGGTTCTGAACGCTAGGCCCTGCATGCCCCTTTTACATTCAACCACCTAGCACTAGCAGTTCGTATCGTCGAAATTAGGTGAAGCTGGGATCTAGACTCGGTTAAGTCCAAAGCACCCGTCCTTGTTGAGAAATGTTGGTAGGGTTTATTGCACGGAGCAGTTCCGTTTGGGCGGAGGATGTCATCGCGTTGCTGCTGTCAGCCGGGCGTCGGTACTGACGAAACGGGGACTCTCGACGCCCTGGACCGACGGTGCGCGGTGCGGCTGCCGTCACACACCCTCACACGTGCGAGGCCATGGCTCCTTCCAAAGGCAGCTTTGTTCTTGTTGTTTCGGAAGCTTTTTATTTCTGTCTGTGACAGGGAAGTGACTAAAGGATGGCACCTTTGAGTGTACAGGAGGGATCAGCAAGACAGCAAGTGCAAAGCGATAGGCTGGTGATGTGAGTTTTGAGTGTTACGGGTTTGATTTCCTTCGTACGCACAGTGAATGGGCTGGCGCGTCACCCACCACCCTTTCCCCCACGGCCACTGGTAATTTCGGCTCACAAGTCTTGTAGCCACTTTTACCCTGCTCTTTGTTTGTGATGGATACTGATCTGGACAAGTGTGGATGTCCCTTACCTGCTCTAGTAACACACCTCAAGGCTCGAGGTGAGGTCGTGAGGATCTACGCGCGCGTGTCTTGTTTGCTCAATGGGTGGCAGCTTACCTACGTCTACCGATCTACGTACGTGTGTGTACAGGTCACTAGAGAATACTGTCGGAACAGGACCTCATCTACAAAGCAGAGTATGATGCCTAGGCAGATCACAAAGGTTTGCAACTGACGCAGCGATGGATCAGACATCAGAGAAGCATGTTTTGCAATTTGCATGTCCATGGTTCAGAATTGATACTACGGTAGCATCGCAGCATCAGAGAACTCGTAAATTCAGTGGAAATTAAATTCGATTCAAACCATGGTTATGGCTGCCGTTTGTGTTGAGATCGATCATGGACCTTTGTGCCTGAATTTATGGACTTGTCATGGACGGAACAGACTGTTACTTTGCAACGTCCTCCGCATATGAAAGTTACTGAACCGAATGTGATTAACAGCTTGCGAAAAAGAAGTTATTCATGCATAGTCTATGTATCTACTGTTGGAAAGACAGGTATTGCATTGATATTTTTGTCAGCCATCTTGCCCATCAGGTACTCCTTTTGACTGCATGCTTTCCCAGGTTCCAGAGACTGCAACTGAGCAGCGAGCACTACAGCATCCCTTATCTGCAATTCACCTCCGCGTTCGACGACAAGGTGCCGCGCTGTGGTGGGGAACTCCGGGTCTCCGGCACCTACGCCACGATCGCGCTGCCGCGGCGTCTATGCGTCATGTGCTGCTCTCTAGCTTTGGATGGTGCCTGCTGAGCAAGAATCACGCAGCCGGCATCTGGTGAGCGGTGATCAAGGAGCTGCAGGAGTGTTTCTTCCATGCTCTCCGTGGCCATGGTCGGTGGAAACTGGTGGAGACACAGGGAAAATCCGTATGGGGGTTCCATCGACGCGGCAACGCTCCGGCGGGCAGCAGAGGCAGCGGCGCGGCGACGACCCGAGGGCGGACGGTAAATGAATTGGCCGTCCGGGGGTGGACGGTATTTCATTTACCGTCCACCCCGGGTACCTTTCAGCCGCTGGATCGGCCACGTACGGTCCAGATCGGGTGTTGACCGGATATTCAGGGAGTGGGGTCGTCCTGGTCAGTCGTCGGGCAAGCGCGGCGGCGGCGCTCGGGTTGAGTGGGGAGGGACCGCCGGCCTGGGGAGCGTCCGCCGGTCGACGGCGCGGCAGACCTTGCCGCTTGCTTCATCGTTCGAGAGAATCTCGCCGGAGCAGTAGGCCCGGGCAGGGAGATGGCCGCATGGCTTGGCTTTCGGAGATGCGCGCGGCCGCCGGCTCGTACCACGTCGGCACGTCGCCGCCGTCTTCGCCGGCTCCCGCCTGCCTCCTGCTCCAGTTTCGCAGCGCAGGGTCCCAGCGGACGATGAAGGATCATCGAGTGTGACAGGCTGATGGCAGCAAATGCTGTTTGTTTTGCATGTTCAGAGTTCAGAGTTGAGATTGCAGCATCAGACAATCCTATTTCAGTAGAAACTTAATCAAACCATCGCATTTGTGTTGAGAACGGCGACGGATTCTTTCTGCCTCAAATCTACAGACTGCTATTGTAACTGAACTGAATGTCAGTAACAGTTTGCAAAGACGGAAGTATATTCACGCGTAATCAATCTACGTAAACGTAATCAGCTATTGTTGGAAAGACGGAAAAGTGTCGCATGCATTGAGCCCTTGAGCTCTGTAACTAAACGTCGTTTCAGATGTTGTCAGAAACTCAGGACAGCTCGCCACCTCTGGAATGACTAGGAATCAGGATGCTGGCCTACGAAATGTTGGATCTGAAAGGGGTCATGAATCAGGAATCCCTGCGATCCATACATGCGTTTCTGGTCAGAAGTCGCCGAGACGGCAACGTCGAAGAGGCTACTCGTAGCAGGCCAGTTGGATCATCCATCGACGTGTAGGTCGGCCATTTGCCGCGCGGCCCGTCTGGCTTCCCTCCGCTCCCGGCGGCGGGCGACCTCCTGGTCGTGGCTCGCAGCACAGGCCGGTGAGCACCGCCACCAGAACGGGTTCGGCACGGGGCCAGCACACTGCACGCATACGCCTGGCTTCCTTGTCAGCAAGGGCAGCAGCATCAGCTCGCCGTAGTCCTCGCCCACGGGATCCCCTAGCATGTCCTCAAGGTCGGCGACCCACTTCTCGTCGCCCCTTGTTAGCAGCAGGGTAGTGAGGATAGAAGAGAGAAAGGAATTTGAGGAAGAAAGCAGGAACTCAGGAAGGAAGCAGAGGAGATCACGGCACAGACAACCGGTTCCTTGAAGGAGAAGATGAACAGTAGTTTGTTACATAATATTCGATGCCCCCATCTCTCTGCCTCATCTCTCCATATAAGCTAGTCCTATTACACAGGTTAGGCCTGAATCACGTGAGTGGATATTCTGGGCTGTAGACTTGCGAGTTGGGCCTCTTGGGCCAGCCACCAATGCGAGGTCCACTTGCCTGGGAACTGAGCTACTGACATTCCCCCCTTCTTAAAATTCGGCTTGCCCCCAAGCCGATGTGAAATTGAACTCAACTAGGATCCCATGAAACTTGCAAGTATTTGATGTTGATCCTGTACTTGGTCTTGATCTTCACACGCAAACCAGCTAGAAGAATTCCTTGCGACATTTGTAGTTGACAACAGAACTACTTAGCCAGGATCCCATGAAACATGCAAGTAGTTGATGGTTGTGATCTTTGAAAAGGACACAACTTCATTAGCATGAAATCCATTGATGCATTCTCGGAAGTAGAGAAAGTGTCCATCACATTCTTTAGGAACCATTGCAATCTCCAGAAAGAACTTTGTGCTGCTCTTAGTGAATCCCATGACACCATCCAAAGGTCCATCCAGAGTGACTAATATTGCTGAATCTGATGGAACAATGTTTGTCTCTTGTTGCTTGGTCATGGTAGGTAGAGAGCAAACAGAGATATGCATCACAAAAATGAACATGTAACTTGTGCAGCACTCATCTGTGTCCAGAAATTCAGGAAACTCCCAAACTGAAGATGCAGACACTATGGTGATATTTCTCCATTGTATGACAGACCTACAATTAGGAAGCTACAGGATATTGCAAGAGTTACTTGCCTGGCTTGGCATTGTCTCCTTGAGACCATTTAGATCAATAGTAAGCAAATTAGCAACTGACTGCACAAAAATCACCTTCGACCATTCCAGAGTATAAATTGGGGATAACAGCAAATTGACAGCCCATGAGAATTGTAATTCAGGCGAGAATGCAAATTCAGGGAAGAGAGTGAGAGGTTGGCCCATTTTTTGCATATGCACATATAGTCGAGCACCACACTGTGCCAAATTTAGTCTCTCAAAACTGAACTGAACTCTTTGCAACTCATTTGAATTCAGGTCCAGGTAGCAGCCCACAATCATGGTTGAGGGTACACTCGTAGTACATAGCATGCTTGAGATATGCATGGGAGGTGGCCACAGTATCTTAGCATCAGGAATAGCCCAATGGCAATCAGCCCTATAGTACTTGAACTGACGGAACTCAGGAAGTATTACCATTAGCATCCACTGACCGGAAAAATTAATAACTTCACAGTCACCACACTCAGGCAGCCACCATATGAGTGTAAGCATTCCATTGTGCCAAATATTAGTGCTATTGACAAAACAGGAACTGCTCATGTATAGGCACATGAAAGACATCCAGGAGAACTTCCACTGGACAGGCTTATGCTGACAATGAATTATCAGACAATCCCCATTACTGAATATTAGGAAATCCATTGATTGTAATGTAACTGTCCTGATCCTTGTTTCCTGCAACTGACAGCAGCCAAGGCCAACTAAAATAGCATGCTGAGATAACTGAAACAGCCCAAAAGCAGATTCCCAATGCATATCAACAGAATACTCCCAGAAGGATGGCCAAGGACTAGGTATGAGTTGAGCATTCAGAATTAGAAGAATCCAATGTGTAGGAGGAGGCCATGGTGGACTGTATTTCACAATTTGCTGACCACAATTTAATGTCAGGTCTGAACTGACTACTGAACAAAAGCGAAGACCTCTGAATGTTTCCAAGTAACAAGGTATTGCAGGTCAACAGAGGAGGAGGCCATTGTTTGTTGTCAAACCCGTGAGCATGTAATGGATCTAACAATACTATATTCTGAACTGCCATACCCTCTAACACCGCAATAGCAGAACCCCACAGAAATGGTCTGAGAGAACAAGTAGCAGTAGCGATATACCTTTGTTGCATTCCCTCAAACAACACTTGAGCAATCATGGAAGTGGATGAAAGCTTCCTTTCAACCGCCATCATAGTTTCTGAAAGGGGCTTGACCTGCTTGGGGATGACCTCATCAGCATCACTATAGGGACAATCAGTCGAACAGCTTGTAGGTGGAGGATGCAGAGGCATCTTGGTGGTGGTGTCGCTGAGCAAAAGTCGAGGTCGAGGCGCGTGCGGTGGAACACACCACGGTGGACGCGGAGGAAGACGTCGCGGACGGCGAAGTCGGATCGGGCGAAGTGGAGCGCGCCGCGGACATTGAGGTCGAGGTGGCCGTGGTGGTGCTCGCCGTGGTCGCCGAAGCCGAAGCACTCGCAGCGACGCTCGCCGCGAACGTCGAGGACGAGGTGCGCGCGGTGGAGCTCGCCGCGGTCGCCGAAGCCGAGGCACACGCAGATGATGCCGCCGCGGGCGTCGAGGACGAGGCGGACACGGAGGAGCTCGATGCGGACGCGAAGTAGCAGGGCCGCCATCGATGAACTCGTGGAGGTCGACCCCCTTGGCGAATTGCTCCACCAACACCTCCGGAGCGGGGAGCAACCTGGTGGGCGAGTTGTTGGTGGTGGAGACCTCCACGCTGATGTGGTGCGCCGTGGCATGCTTGCGGCCGGGAACGACGACGACGGTGTCGCTGAGTGTCGTCGTGGCGGCTGCCGTGGTGGACATGGGCACCAGCTCGCGCGCGTCGGCACTGTGGCAAACTGTCGAACACCTTGTGGGCGTGGTGCTGGTGATGACCTTCTCGACGCTGAAGGGTTGCGCCATGGTACCCTCACTACCGGAACAGGAGAGGCTGTCTTCACAGGTCGTGGTGGAGGCGGCTGCTGCAGGAGACGCCGCGGTGGTCGTGGTCGGCGAAGGGGAAGGTGTTGGCGCCGACGGGGAGGCGGGCTGCTGCTCCCACTTTGCAAAGCGGGCGTCCATCCTCTTCCCGAGCTCGTCGAAGCGCTGGGACAGCTTGGCGATCTCGGCGAGCACGAGGAGCTTCGAGGCTTCGTCCATGGCGGTGGTAGGTGCAGGTACAGATGGACGGAGAAATTTTTGGGAAGGGGAGGAGAAATTCAGTGGAGAACTCCCGAGAATCGGTGTCTCTGATACCAATTGTTAGCATCCACTTAATTCAGCCCACACTCTACCATAGGTTCGGACGTTCATGCGCATCACAACCCACTTATAAGGCAAGAGGCCCATTTCATCCCAAAAGCCCGGACTGATAGGAGTGGGATACTCTCCCTTATAAGGTGGTCATGGCCCCCTCCTCTAGGCAAAGTGGTACTAAACTTGAGTGGCCTACCCCCCATAAGGTAGGTGCTAACCAAGGTACTAAATAGCGTTTAGCGGTATGGTAGCGGATTAGTGTCGAGGTAGCGGATCGCGAATAGCGGGTGCTATCGCGAGTGCTAAGTCCAAATAGCGGAATGCAAGAAATAGTCACAATTTTAGTGCATTAACATCAAATTTACATGAAAATATTAAAGTTTTAAGTTAGTCAATTACATTTCATGACAAGAATCACTAAAAAAATAGATATATTTATTATTTAGGGATACATATTAATATTAATTAATCATATCCATAAATAAAGAATTCATTTATCACTCCATAATTCTTGTGCATTACCTAAATAATTAATCAAAATATTATTGTTACCATTTAATTCGTATTCATATATCATTTGAACCATAAATGTAGCAAATAGCGGCTTAACACGAGCAATAGCGGCTCCAACAGCGGGCAATAGCGGTCGCTAAGTCCAAAGATGCTATCTTGGGTCCGCTACCTTATAGCGGTAGCGGCGGGGTACCGCTACCGCTATAGCGGCCGCTATTGCGGGCGCTACCAACGCTATTTAGTACCTTGGTGCTAACTGGCACCCTGACATTCCACCCCCCATAAGGCGAACACCGGGCTCTGATACCAATTGTTAGCAGCAGGGTAGTGGGGATAGAAGAGAGAAAGGAATTTGAGGAAGAAAGCAGGAACTCAGGAAGGAAGCAGAGGAGATCACGGCACAGACGACCGGTTCCTTGAAGGAGAAGATGAATAGTAGTTTGTTACATAATATTCGATGCCCCCATCTCTCTGCCTCATCTCTCCATATAAGCTAGTCCTATTACACAGGTTGGGCCTGAATCACGTGAGTGGATATTCTGGGCTGTAGACTTGCGAGTTGGGCCTCCTGGGCCAGCCACCAATGCGAGGTCCACTTGCCTGGGAACTGAGCTACTGACACCCCTGCAGCGGACGTAGTGCCGGCCGTCGTGCTCCTCGATGCGGCGGACAATGGCGTTGTAACGACCCGGGTTTTCGGTGAGGAAAACCCGACTCCCTGTACCCTTGTGATAGTCCCTGGATCAGTAACTATCACGTACAGAACTCATTACAGAATAATATCATTTCCATACAACGAAATCAGAGTACAAAACAGAATATTTACATCTGAAACAACTCGGTATACGAATTTAGTACAAGCCCCTTGGGCTAAGCGACAAGTAGAAATCCTGCGTAGCGGTAGCTAGGGCTTCAAGTCTTCATCTTCAATCTTCACCATAGGCATCCTTGAGCGAAGCAACACAACCCTTCCTTCATGGATTCCTCAAACTCGGACTCTCACCCCAAGTCCAATCCTGCACACTCACAAAACTATCCCCAAGGAATGGGATAGGTTCACGTCACCGACTGTATGCAGCTTTAAGTGGCCTAACTCTAAAGGATAAGAAAAGTGGTAAGGTAGAAGCTCAGGTTTCCTATGCAACAGCAGCGAAGCATAAACGGAAAACATCTCCATATAAGTCCCAATCCATACTCTCATCACAACTCGGGAACACCTGGTACCCCAGGGACCCGTCTCCACATCCTATCTCCATCTAGGGTCGATGCGAGAACTTCCTCTCCTCGCACCTCAATGATTGCAATCGGATCCGCGAGGTAGAGGGAGCAACTCTCCTCTCCCCGACTGCAACCACGGCTCACCACACTCTCAAACTATAGGGGGAGGTAGAAATCCCAAAACATAAGAACCAACAATCCACTGGGCTCGTCCATGACCGAGGACGCGGCTATACGTATAGATCTAAACAACTCTGCAGAGCGTGTACACCTGTACCCAACTCGGAATGGAACCCGGCCGGTGGCCGACCGACCGAGCCCATCCTACCGTGTGAACTCTCGGTAGTTACGGTCCCATCCTGCATCCGGCCCTCAAAACGATCCCCCCCTCAGAAGGAATCGCACCGGAACTGTGAAATGCCCCCGTGTGGCCACACGGGAGTCGCTCTGAGAGGGTGGTCTCACTCCCACCTCTCCCCCACTGATACCCCGCTATCCTGCTGGCAGGTATGGTTCCGCACTTGCCGAGCTCAACTCGGCCCTAACCCTACGCTCGCGCGAGGTGGTGTGTACGTAAAGTCCCGTGAAGCGGTTGGCCCACTCGGTTTCAGACCGGGGCGAGCTCATATCCTCCAAGCGCAAGTAAAACCCCAACACCTAGGCTCCGAAAACCGAAAAAGTGGGGATACACTGAGTGCACCCCCATCCCCGATCCCAGATCGGTTGTTTCGAGCTCACCCCCCCCCCCCCAAAGTACCCAAAACGCCTTCTCCTGCCGGTTTTACCCCACTCACGCCAAGAACCACTATTCCCATCCCAACACATGCATCGCGAAGCTCAGCGTATATACACGCTTATATATAACACAGTAGTAGTAGGGCAATCAAGGACAGGATAAATAAAGAAGGCTATGCAAGGTTCATCATCATGCAAATTAAGTAAATCGCTAGCATACTACATAGCAATGCCTAATAGGTATTTCAGAATCAGTCGGGCGTGAACACCTGTGTGCAAGTAGTCGTAGTAGTTTCCGTAGTTGTTCTTGATCTTCTGGCTTGACTCCTCGGCTCCGGGAATTCCTAGATTCGCAAAGATAAATAAACACGATGTCTAGATGCAAATAACTCCAAAGAGAGGCAATAAAGAACCAAATAACTCCAAAAGCTAGCCTAACGGGTGCTTCATGATTTTAGAAGAATAAAGAAATTGATTTCATATTTTTCTAAGGTACGATCAATTTATTATGGATTTTCAAATAAAGAAATATTTTACGAATTTAATTAATTGCGATAAAGCACAGAAAACATAAGTCAACAAGTTAGAGAACCATAAGTTGGGTTTTGGGTTGGTCTACAAGCTCAGTTGACTAGTCAACGATCATTGTTGACCAAGTCAAAGGGAAAGGTCAAAGGTCAACCGGACCCCACAAGTCATCCTGTGGGTCCCGTATGTCAGATGGGATCAGGTTAGACGGTTAGCGGCCTCACATGTTAGTGGAACCCAGCGGTAAGTCCGTAGGCCCCATTGATCAGATTAGAGAGATTGTGCAGGATGGAAAAGATAGAAACGATGTGGTGAAAGATAAACTTGGTTGAAGCTGATACAAGATTAAGATGTGGCGAGGATGGTTTTATCCAGGGTATGGCTGATGGTTTAGTTAGTGCACGCGTTGTCCATGACGAAGACGTGGCACGGTCGCGGCGAAAGGTATGGCCGAAACTTGAAAGATCGAAAACAGACACATGGTTCGAACTCGGTGGAAAAAGGATATATCTGCTGCTAGCGAGCAACATCCAAAAAGAATATACGAAAGGGCTAAGGTTAGATAGCACATGCATGACTGCTGCAACTTGCTTGATTTTGAACTGCTCTATAGACCTGCATGTTAGGAAGCAACGTGATATGTTTCTAGTTGGTCCACCTATGGATGTTGATGTTAGCTATAAGCTGATAGCTGGCTGCTCACTTCAGTGAATTTAAGCCGTGTTGGACTGAAGGACAGTTACATGTCACAAGCAAGGTGGTGACCGGGTAGCTTGGGCATCTGAGCAGGTAGCGGAGAACGCCTGCTAACACGCACGAGCAAAAAGGGATTATGTCCTATGTTTAGTTAGCATGTACATGGTTTAGGAGCAGCAGCTAAAGGAAACATGGATGTGGCTGGAATCAACATAGGATACGGCAGCTTGCTCGCTTTTGCTCAGACCGTAGCTTCATGGTGTGGAATAGGTTGTTGCTGCTACTAGCTTTCTGCTTTGCGTGGGATGAGAAAGCAGGGAGGTGGCAGTGAGTGTTGGTGGATTGCTGCTAGCGTGTTTTAAGCGGTGGACAAGGAAGGGATCAAAGGACTTCAGTAGGGATGGGTGGATTGGGGAGTACTGCAGCAGGTTGCTGCTTGTGTCCTTCGATTGGAGAAAGGAGCAAAGGAAAGATAGCATGAGGGGTAGTGCTCGAGCTGCTGAACTGATTGCTCTGGTTGTTGGCTTGCTTCGAGTGGAAGAAGAACCTTGTGGGGAAAATGATTGCCAACTGCTACTGGTAGATGCTCAGGCAATTGCTTCGGTGGAGATGAATACGACTACTGCTTTGCATCTCGGGTGGAAGGAAAAAAAGAGCTGAGAGAAAGAGAGAGAGGATTGGGGCTGCAGCTGCTGGCGGTGGATTGGTTGCTCGAGTAAGGTGAGAGCTTCTGGCGGCGGTAGTTCTGCTACCCAAAGGTGAGGCCTTGGCCTCCCTACGCGTGTGCGCGAGCACAATCCGGTGGCTTGGCCACGGGAGCGAGCTTGGCGACGGCACACGAGGGGGTCCCCGACGGTGAGCAGGGCCAAAGGAAGACGGGTCGGTTTCCGGGTGGCCAAAGGCTTGGCTTTGGTTCCACCAGCGGGACGAACGCGCGTGCGCCGGCGCGTGGGAGGTCACGGCGGCGACACGGCATGCAAGCCACCGTTTAGGACAGCGCTCGCGCGTGCAAGCTGAAGGAAAACCCTCGGCGACGAGCTCTGGGCGAGATGGACATAAAGGTCAAGCGGGTGCGCGCGCGGTCGACGGCAGCGGCACCTGCAGGCGTAAGGCTCGACTCGATGGTCGGCACACAAGCGTCGGCGTTCGCGCGGCGGCGCGATGCAAGCAACCAGAGAGACACACGAGGCACAGTTCCTCGGCGCGAAGGCCTCCATAACTCATCCAAACATGGAGCTTGAGCAGCAGTGCTCACCTCGAGTTGGCTTGACAGCAAGCGGCGAAAGATGGTGGTGCAGAGGAAGCAGAACAGCGGCAACCGGCAGTTCGGGCATTTCGTCGAACACTTCATGGGCGAGGTGGATGGCGGTCCTGTTCTTGCAGAAGGACGGCAGCAACTTGGTGTAGGGGAAGCAGACCGGTGGCGCGGGCGTCGGCGTCGACGTTCAGGTCGTGGTCCACAGCAGCTCCGCCGCCGCCTCCATGGGCGCAGCTCCCAGCGGCGGCATCAACTAGGCGACCGCAGCGTCGTCGGCACCTTCACACATGGCGGCTGTTCCAGCTCCGGTCCGTGAGGTGCACAAAGCAGCTTGGCGGCATGGGCTCCCGCAGCGGTACCAGGTTGTCGACCCAAGGGCGCTTGTGCAAGCGGCACTGCACATGGCCGTGGCTCAACGCCTCCCTGCGGTGCTCGATGGTGCGCAGGGTGGGTGAAGTGGCCGTAGCGTCTATTTGTTTGATGGAGAACAAGTGCAAGGCTGCTGATTCCCCTGCGCTCCGCAGCTCGAATTTGGAGCCAGGAGAGAGAGATCGAGTGGAGCGAGCAGGAAGGCTTGGACTTGCTGATGTGCTGATCGATGGAAGAGCAGGGAGGAGGTGGTGATTCTTGCTAACAGGAAGAAGGAGCAGAGGAATAGAAAGGATTAGGGGGCTGCGGTGGACTGGCTGGATTGGGGTTTTCCCCCTGGTGACGACGGATGGATTTGGGGAAATAAAATTCCCCTTGGCGGCGGAACAGGGGAGACAACGGGTGGATTGCTGCGCAGGGGAGAAGATAGCAGAGGAATTGCTGCTGGCTGGTGCTTTGCATTTTGCGTGAAACAAGAGAAAAGAAGAAGGATTAGTGTGGCTTGCATCTTGGATTAGGGGGAAGCAGGGGCAAGATGCAGCCTTGCCTGATGGCTTGCTCAATCCATGAAATCAGAGAGAGATGATGATGATGCTTGGCTGATTTGGAAGAGGTGAGAGAGAGAAGAAAATTAACAGCTAGCTTGCTGGTTGCCTTCGGTGGAGGAAGAACAGAGAGAGGAGTGGAGTGCAGAGTGTGGCGGCGGCTCGAGGGAAGAGAAGTGGAGAGAAGAGAGAAGATGAGGGGTATTTAAGAGAAGTAGTTAGGGTTTGGGGTAGGTTAGCTAGTGGGCTCTTAGATGGGCTAAGATTTTGGGCTAAAACATTTTAATCCCGCGAAATAAATTGGTCACAATTATTTCGTAGAATTAACAAATGAATTTAGACTAATTTTCCGGAACAAATCAAATAACAAAGTATTAATTCAAGAAGCCGGAAAATATGGTCGTAATTCAAATGGGCTTTTGGAGATTTAATTCAAAGAATTATGGTTTATTCCTCGAAATCGAATCAATTGAAAAAGATTAATTCGAAGAGTCGGAAAATAAGGCCATAATATATTTATGAAAATTCCAGAGCACTTTGGAAAAGATTAGGCTGGGAAAGATTAGAAGGCCGACGGAGAGATTAAAGAGTTCCAGATGGCTTAGGCGGGTCCAGTAGGTAGAGAGGCTAGTTAGTTCAGTTAACTTTTGATTTATATTTGAAATTAGATTCCAAATATAAACCACACTCAAAGATTCGAGAAAAAATTCAATTAAGGACCAAATCACACTAACATAGAGATTGTCCTTAACACTCAAACCAATTTAATAAATTTTATTTCTAGGAATTTTGGAGAGAACACAAGAAGACAACCTTATGATTTTGATAATACACATCAAGCACGAAATTTTTTTTGAAATTCACATTTTTGCAATCATTAACATTCCGGAAAAATCCGGGATGTTACAGGCGTCGCGGCCGCAGTCTTGGTGGTGGTGGAAACACAAGCCCGTGCTGAAGGCGCGCATGCACCTGGTGCAGTAGGCGTCTCTTTGGAAGCGCGTGGCATAATCTTCCGCAACCATGCCTTTGACGACCCGATCCTCGAAGCGTATCCCGTTGGGGTAGTGCTTGGGGAAGGTTGGTTGGCCGGCGGCGTCTACGTGGACAGGGATGGCAAGGTGGTTATGCCAGTGTGTGTGGTGCCCGCGGCAACAGTGGTTGCAGAAGCCCGTCAAGGATAAGGCATAGTATCGGTCCCGTCGGCACCTCTACGACAGGTCTTCCACCGCGAGCCGCATGTTTGCCGTCGGTTGTGGGTGATCTTTCCACGTGGATTCCATAGCGAAATTCTAGTGCTCGGTTGATGGGCCAGCGCTTCCGCTGGAGTATATATGGTCCAGGAAGTCAGCAAGAGGAGAGGTGGTCCGTGGTCGGACTCGGACTCGTAAAAGCTAAGGCTTCGTTCGTTTACTCTGGAATCCCTCTGGGAATAATTCCAGCAATCAAATGTTATACAAACTTAGGCAAGAGATTTTGTTGGAATTGTTCCAGGCCATGGTTCCTAGGGAACCGAACAGGCCCTAAAGCGGCCCGGAAACGATAGGGGAATCTGCGTACCTGCTCTCCGAGTCCGTACAGAAGGCTGCCCCACATCTACCAGCATGGCTTTGATTCAGCTGCAGCTAGCATGTTTATCCGCCACCTCAACCTGTAAGATACTTGCGCGTTACTTTAATTTGCTAGCATTTCAGGTACAAGCGCAGTTAACTGACTATGAAGCTGAAGAGAGCTTAAATGAATTTCAACAGTATCTACACAAATTGGACAGGACTAACCAGATAAAAAGTGAATCCACTACAGCTTGTTCATACCTACAAGGATAAAGAGTTGATCATCAGCAAATACTACATATAACAATAAGTACTTGAATTTGAAACAATTTTGACACATCTACATGGAGCTCGTAGGAATGACAAAGCTTCCGAAATGTTACGCAGGTACTTGTTCTAGACGAGTCATATATAAATTCACTTGATGTTAAAAGAATCCTACATTGCACCAGATTACGTAAATCGACCGAGGATTCACATTCATGGCCATTTTAAGGAATATGGCTCATACACATAGCTACTTCCGGGGAACAACAGCTTGACGGTTGACTAACTATAATGCATTATCATAATGCATTGCAACACAGGATACTGGTCATGGAAATCCAGAAATTATGATGACAGGAAACAGTGGCAAATGTATAATACACACATACTACTTGAGGGCGTGAGGCAATATAGATGCTAGCACAGGAAAAGTTTATGGAAAGTTTGATAAATCATATGACTTACCGGATTTCACTGTCATAACCAGGTCAACTCATACAACCTGGCAAGTGAATGAAATGATCATTTGCAATGACTACCAAATATCATATTATGAGGTTAGGAACAAACAGAATGGAAACTTCTATGCACTAGAATTTTGAATATTAACTTTTATTTTGCAACAGCCATTAGTTGACAGCTTGGACAATGATGCATATGAAATGTGCATAGTAATTGGTAGCTTGATATTTATATAGTTTTTAAGGGTAACAAGTTAACAACAATCAAAGTGCTGCGTAGTACAATCACTAGAGGAAAGAGTGGTGCAAAAAGGAAATGTTATCGGACAAATCTAACCATAAATTAAGAATATTGACAATTATGAATCAGGCAAACTGAACACTAAATGGACTGGCAAGTTAATCACAAAACTAGCACGGACACTCACCAACCGTACCTTAGTCAAATAACACAGTGAGGAGTGAAATAACACACAACATGACAACATAAATAACCAAGATTTGAAATCAACATGGAAGTTTGCTACTAGTGTTAACATCGCAGACTCCAATATTCATTATTTACAAACAAACAATACTGTTATAATACACATGGGCCAAACTACACTGACATTATCAAATTAATGTAAATGCATATTGGCAAAAGATTAGAAAAACTGCAAAACATATTGCAGAATAATTTGTACTGATAAATTTGATCAATATTTTATAACATGGAGTCATTATAGGCTCTAGTTCCATCAAAAGGGCACCCATGCAGTTCAAGAAATCAACAACTATTGCAATAATAGTTGTCAATTTTGCAAGAAATATACCTGCAGTGCAGTGTAGTGAAAAGTCTTCAATTTACAGATAAGGTGACGAATGAACAGATCTGTACAATAGGAACCAATAACTATAACAAGTCAGTCAACTAAAAGCAAGCATACATTACAAGAAAAGCAGAACAAGTAAAAGAAGTTGAAAATATGGATGAACAAGGCGGTGCATGATTAAGGAAGATATCAGAAAGAACCAAGATGATGACGTTAGACAAGACAAAAAAATATCAAGATGATGACAACATGCAAGAGATATAAAAGTATCTCGTTGCAAACATCAAAGAAGAAACAAAAAAGGGGTGTAAGAAATAATAAGGTACATTGATGAAGAACTCGACCATAGGTACTTTGCTTAATTATAATTAACCATGCAACTGCAAGAAATGAACAAACATAGCAAGAGCTAAAAGACTGGTGCCAAAAGATAAATGAAGTAAATTTCCTCGTACACATTTTGCAAATTCTATGGCACAACCCACCAAATAAATTTTTGCAAAGATTTGCAAATTTCTATGGTTCAAATATCTTCAGATTAGTAGTGGTGAGTGAAACCCCCAAAATATGATAATCTACACATTCAAATACTTTCTATGGGTTACATATGTACATATTTTTCACAAATTAGTGTAAGCCCACAAATCCGAAACAAAAATAAATAAATAAAATAATATTAGTCTGTATTGTCGAATACAGCAGTACATTAATATGAAAAGGAATACTTGTTTCAAGAAGGGATGTTAGTTAGACAAGCATTTCAGGGGCGCGAACAACTACAAAGTTAATTAGAAACTGAGAAACATAACCACTGCCTTAGTAAACAACACACCATTTAAAGCAATATTAATACCAAAGGAGGCATAAAATGCACCGTAAGAATTTTTATTGACCTTACAAGAATTGGATGTCCTGAAGCAAGTACATGAAAACCATCAAGTGTTAAATTTTCTAAGAAAAAGATTTTATGAAGCCTCAAATCAATTAGTATAGGGCACAGATCAAGTCTGAAACACACAACCCAAAAGGATAAAGTGGCAAGGGAAATATTTACACTAAAGTTCGAAAACGCATTAGAACTTACCACATCTCATTTTGACACTTCTGTGGAACAACAGATACAACCTGGCAAGCAAGTAAAATGATTGCATGCAACTACTCAATAGTGATTATGAGGTTAGGGAAGAAAAGAAATTTCTCGTTAGAATTATGAAAATGACAACTTAACTTTCAATTGGAACCATCACTTAACAACATGAAGGGCACTGCGAAAATGGAGTTGGGAACTTGCAGCTATATTTTTCAACAAAATATAATGCAAACAACAGTCAAAATGCTGAATTGTAGGGACACTATAAACCAAAATGGGTAATATAGAACTCATATCACATAAACCAAACGCAAGGAAACCTTAGAATAACCGCATTGAAACACTTGAGCATCCTTTTGGTTGTTTTCCCTTTCCAAAAAATCTGGGAACAAGCTACAATACTGAAAAAAAAACTTAGAGCATTTTGGTCCGGCTCTCTCCTCTACTACTTAGGTCTGTCTATCTCCTCCACCTCTCCTCCACTTGTTAGATCCGAACACGACTTTTCCCTAGAAGCTAATCTGAAGGACGAAGAGCACATGTCCAGCTATGCGTGTCACCAGGTTGTATGCGCAGCATGCAGCGGGAACATCTTTCCTCTTGGAGTTTGTGTTCTGTAGGAGGCAATGCGCACGTCAAGCTGCAGATTTGCCCTCCACCAATCTTTATGCGTGTCTTGCAGCGAAAGTAGCGTGGAGAATTATCCTTGATTCTGAGCTGCCGGATCTTAGTGTGAGATGTCTTCTCTGTCGCCAGGTTCTATGACACAGTAGTAGATGAAACTCAATAATTAAGTACTGAAATACACTTCTAAATATTTGCCTAGCACGTCACTGTACGCATAAGAAAAAACGACCTTTGAAACTACTGGGACATTATTTAGGAAATTTTTAATAGTTGGGGTACAACACGTAGTCTCTCATAGGTTAAGAGGTTAAATAGACAAGCCTAAATAGGTCAGAAACTGAAACTAAATTATTCCTAAAAAGTGAGAGAAAACATTGATAGCAATATACCTTGACACCCTTGAACACCTCCTCCAAGAAATGTGCACTAGGAATAAGAATGCATGAGCTGTTCTTTTGAGAGTCCATTTCTATTGCAATCCACTTATGGTTGATATGAGGAGCGTTGCTTTGCACAAAAAAAACAATGGCAATCAATACAGAATGCGTCAACACAGATCCGCTGCTTGGCCTCATAGTCTTCATATACCAGATCAGCTACCCACAAAATAGGAAAAGACACCACTGTTTCACCTCTCAGCCAACACTCAATCGTGCAGTATCTCACATGGGGTCCTTGGGTATCAGATTCGACGACATCAAAGCATACCTCACACTTGTCTCCTTGTGGTGGGTGGAGGCGGCGCAAACACCCCGGCTCACTCTGCAAGCACACAAGACTCAGGTGAGGAAAGGATTTCCACAGCTGCAACTGCAAATGAAATCTTAAACCCCCACCAGAATACCTGAATGTCTCCAAATAGGGATGCCCAGCTCTCTCCCCCCGTGACTATGGCAAATACTGATCCAGAGCACTTAAGGATGGGAATTATCTTCTCTCTATGTGTATGATCTCCTTGTACCATATCAAAACACTCAAGACAATAGAACATATTCTCACAACCTTCATCAAAAGTAACACTGAGAAGTGATTCTTTTAGCTGAGCAGTGCATCGGCCACATATCCTTACACCTGACGGTTGATCACACACACAGCATCTGCCAAATTGCACGAAATTGTCATTGTTGCAAAAACGAGGTGAACTGAGCCTAAGCACGATCAAGTTGAGCATTAAGGCGGAAATAATACTCACTTCTCCGAGTAATTGGTCGGCGGGGTGGAGATGCTGCCAATTCCGACCACCGCCTTCTCTTCCGACACCATCAGCGATGCGGCGAGGCTGCCGGCGATCCCCGAGCCCTTGGCCGTCGCGCTCCCCTTCTCACCAGACATGGACCCCAGAAGAGGAGCGACTGTTCCCGCCATCCTCACCTCCTCCGCGTGCGTGCCCGTAGCGGTGACGCTCCCCGAGCCCTTGGCCATCGCGGTCCCCTCCTCAGAAGACGCCATCACCACCTCCTCCGCGTGCGTGCGCGTCGCGGAGAGGCTTCCGGCCACCGCGAGACTGCCGATAACCTCCAGAACCTTGGCCGGCGCGGTCCCACCCACGGCCACCTCGAGAGCGGGTATTCCCTCGCCAGGCGAGGCATCCGGCGGCGCGCGGCACTTGCCGACCTCGCGAGTGGCCACTCCCATCCCGCCGAGAGGAGGAAGCCGACGCGAGGAGGGGAGGTGCGGAGGTGGAATTCGGTGAGGAGGGGGAGGTGGAATTCGGCGAAGTCTTTTTTCCCCTTTTTCCTTGGGGTTGGGGGGAGAGAGAGGGTTTGCGAAATCGGAGAGGATGCGTGCGGACGCCACTGGGACGGAAGGAAGACAGGTAGGTGGGCCGGTGAGCGGCCCAATATCGAAAGTAAGGCCCAGATCTTGCGGCCCGTTCCTCATTATCATGCGCTTGAGCGCTTCGCTTACGCTCCATTTTCTCTATCTCTACTATCTCTACTTATATATTATATTATATATATACTAATAAAAAGAATAAACTTAATACGTCGTTTCGCCCCTCCGCGCGTCCGCCTCCCCCTACGCGCGTCCGCGACGGCCCACCGATTTTTTTTCCCGTGAGTCCGTGAGTCCGCGGAAAAAAAACCCGCGATCCATCCCCACGTCCGCTCCTCGCGTCTGATTTTGGCGTGCGTCGCCGTGGCCCATCGCTCGCGCGATCCATCCATCCATCCCACACGTATCGGAGTTACATTCCAACCCTAAATCGCCGCCATCATCAACCCAGGGCGCCGCTGCCGTCATGGATCCAGGACGCCGCTGCCGTCAACAACGATCCAGGGCGCGGCCGCCGTCCCTAACGTCGCCGCCGCCGTCAACAACGCTCCCGGGTGCCGACATCATCGACCCAGCACCGCTGCCATCAGCGATCCAGGACGCCGCTGCCGGCAACATCGATCCAGGGTGCCGCCGCCGTCGCGATCCAGGGCGCCGTCAACAACGATCCCGGGTGCCGACGTCGACATCTATCTTCATCCAGAGTGCCGCCGTCGTCGTCGACACCGGAACACTACATCTCATCTTCGGCCGTCGTCTCCTACATTGAGAATCACTGCCCGGCGACTCCAGGTGGGTCGTGATTACGTTATGTTCATGAATTCCCAACGAGTCCTGTTCCTGTGCCTGCATACTTTGTTCTGGTCCTGAACTCCCAAACCACTTGTGTGTATGGTTCTATTTATCAGAGCTTATTTGTCTTGCAAGCTGCAGCCATGAAATATTTGGAAGGAAACTTCTCCTATATACCTTGCCAGCACCAGTAGTTCGTGCACTGCAACCGCCAAGGTGAGATTTTGATGGAGCTACAGTTTATTGTGTACTGTTATTTTGGTGGGATTTCGAAGCATGAAAACAAGCTCATAAGAATGAAATGAGAAATAAGTTTTAATTTGTTCATATGACGTGAAATAAATATTCTATTTAACATATATTTAATGCCTTGCTCAATTTTACTCATGTATGGACTCAGTTTTACAGCAACCTTTGCGTGTAAATAAGGAAGAATAAATTTCTTTCAGGTAATAAATAGCATTTCTTTCGAAATCAGCACCAATTCCTTTTCTTGGTTTACCAATAATCAAGGTATGCTTTGTATCATTAACGATTGATTGTTTCATGACATGGCTGACATGCACACGTTTGAACATTATGCTTATCAAATGGTCATTTCATTGAAAGCTGCTAAATCAGTTTCGATATGTTTCAGTTTACTGAGCACTACTGCTCTCAATTATACAACTTAGGTCTGAATGGACTAAAGACAATTATATGTTGGTTTTTATATTTTTTCCTCTGAAACTTAACTGCAAGTATGACTCAAAAGGTTTAGGTGCACATGTTGATTCACAAAGGCCTTCATTGAAACTACAGTTATGCCTTCATATTGATTCAAAGGTATGACATGATCTGATCAATTGTGTTTCTATATTTAAACTGCAGAGATGCATTTCTGTTTGAAAAAGAATGGAGAGTTGCTTGTGGTGTGGATGCCTTATTTTCACGCAATGCACAGGATCAATTCTTTTTTGTTCCCATTGGCTGAGTTGAAGACATGCCTGAGATTTGTTGCGCTGCTCAAGACCTAATCATCAAGGGTTTTGCATGATTTTTGTTGGATGGTTATGGGTTCCTTCCATTAAGCTTTCTTCTGTACAAATTATGTCTGCATTAAGCATGATATGTTCCATACATACATAATGAAGAAATTATATTTGTGGCATCATCTCAATTGTGTTGCTAACAGGATTGGTAGGCCTATTGGTCAAAGAATATGTTTTCACACTTTTCATTATATTGATTTTTCTCGTGGCAACGCATTGTATAAACATAAATTTATTGAAATATCATTGCATATATGTTTACATTGTTTACTGTTTCAATTGTGCTCTTGATTCGTGCTAAATAATGCTGAAAGAAATAATGGGTGATGAAATCAGGGAATTTCATAGTTCATATGTTGTATTTTGTTTTGATGTAGCTATTTATCTCCAGTTTAAATATATAATTTTGTTTGGTAGTTGGTTTGCCCTTTGCAATCATACGAACTGTTGTACTGTATTCATGGTTATTTCAATTTTACCAAATTCAAATTGTTTTCAGATCTGTCTTTCAGGATCTGTTTTATATTGTTAAGAGTATAGTTCAATTTTCGATTGAATCAAGGTTGTGGGGATCAAGTGTTGACAGATTGAAGGGAGTTCAACCTCCTGTTTCTTTGTTTCTGTGAGAGGAATTTTCAGACAATTGTCTTTGTTAATCTTGGCTCTGCAGGTTGGCCTCTGTGTATGGAGACAATTATATGTTTTTAAATACCAATTTATTATGTCTGCAGGTTTGGCCTCTGGATATATCTACTACTCTTAGAAAGTTGAAGTTGATCCCAGGAAACTACAAATAGTGAAGGTTTATCTCTCTGGAGTAATTTACCTCAGCCACTTTAAATTTATCTCTCCCTTACCTAATCCTCCTCTGCTTCCACTAGGAGAAACCTTAGATCCATTATTATGGGAGAAAGAGAAGTGGCCAAGCTGTGACTGATTTTTTTCTCCTCTGCCTCCATGCGGCAGGCTGACAAGTAATAATTACGTGCTGTCGAGGTGGACTGCCATCTTCGTCCAGAACCTGAGGTATCACGCCAGCCATTACCTTTGCTTTACCCATCCCCACGTTTCAGTGTTCTTGCTCGCTAGCTGGATTTTCTCCTATCCATTTCTCCTATAATGCCAATAGCCATGCTGCAGATTGACCATGTTAGCCGAGCAATTTAAAAAACTGCACCACAGCCCTAGGTTTATCTCCATTTCAGGCAATTACCAATTTAAGTCTACATGCATGGAGCAGGTCTGTTGCCATGATCTTGGAGCAGAATCTCAGCCTTGGAATCTATATACAGAATGATGTTACATCTTCTCAAATCATGTGAGGTTTTTCCCCTCCTGTTCAGTTTACTATAAACAAAGCAACAAATTAGTAAGTCTTCCCTGATTGTGTTCAGATTCTCGTAGTCGCTTGCAAAGCTGCTTCTGAAACATGTTTTTTTAGGAACTGCTTTGGAAAAATAAAGGATGCCTTGCAATATTGTGTTTGCAGAAACTGAGATGCTGGTATATATAGTTGGACTAATTAGTGGAGTTGGCATGTGTCTGAGAAATAATCGATCTGGTTCTGAATTCTTAGAGCTTATCAAGTAGGCTTACATTACCAGTTCTGGCATGTGTCTGAGAAATAATAGATCTGGTTTCTAATTATTCGTAGTATCGGAAGACTAGGAGTATGGTTGTTTCCAACAAAGAGTGAAGTGCCATTTAAAAGTGGCCTTCTGGATCAGTTCAAAAACTTATCAAGGTAAAGATCGGTCACTATTTAAATAAGTTTTGTTCCATAGCTATGTTTGAAGAGCCTAACCCTGTGCATTCATGCTATCTCTTTCTATATAGCCTTCTTTTCTTTTGCTTCTACATGTAGCATAGATAATGCATATATATCATTACTGAATGCCTACTCGCTCACAATTTGCTGCAATGTGATGATGATCTCATTCAGGTCTTTCTTTGGCAGAGTGCATCTTGCATTGCTCTTCTGTCTTGTTGTTCAACTGGATTGTGGCAAATTGCTGGTTCTAACTTAAAGTAGTCACACTGAGCTCTTTCCCGCTACTTGGAACCACTTGCTCTAATAGTTTCATATACCAAATTCAAGATGACAAGGAGTTGCAATTGATCCCACAATTAATCTTTGATTGCTTGAGCATCATGTTACTGTTCAGTGTACGATGAGAGCATGAGGGGTGCCAACATTGAATTCGATTCGCCATTGTAAAGAGCGTAAGCACTATGGTATGTCTGGCCCTTGAAATCAATCATGTTGCTTGCTGTTCAGATTTAGCTAGAATGCTGGAAGCACCAATGGAGCCTGAGCAGAGATGCTGTTGTGATGCCAATAAAGCTCACAGTCAATGAACTATATCCACGAGCATGTGAGTTTTTTACTCTGGTTGATCTGATAATGTCACTGTTCATTTATGTTTGAGGAATAGAAGTGTAGTTTGAATGGGACTAGGTCACAACATTATTAGGTAGCCAGATTGGTCCTGATTCAGTGGCAAGAGTGGCTTGTTGCTTCGACCAATTGATTTGTTTGCATCTTGTGCTACGATGTAACCTTGGATGAATTTTGAAAAAAAAAAGAATTACATAACCCGTGTTGTGAAATAGGATTCAGATGATATATGTGTTTCACATGATTATTGTTGTGTTGAATTCAATGTGCATTGCAATATAAAGTTTTTCTTGCATGTAGCAACGCACATATACTATATAATTTTAGTGAATATTTTGTGTACTGCATAGCAACGCACGAGCACTTTCCTAGTTTTTCTTGAAAAAGAAAACAACAATATACTTTTTTTTTTGTTCAGTTGATTTTGTAAGTGTGCATGCCGCACACAAACCCTCTCACAAGTACAACCAAGGGTGTGCGTGTGCCTTCATCAGGCACAAAAAAAAACAGTCTTCAGCAGCCTGATATCCAATAATATCAAGCATGAAAAAAATACGTACAAGTAGTGAGATGCTAAAGTGATAATCACGGGGAAATACAAGTGTATACTCCCTCCGTCCCGCAAAGAGTGTCCACTTTGATTTTTTTCAGTCAAACTATTTAAAGTTTGACTAACTTTATAACGAAGAGTATCGATATTTATAACACTAAATAGATATGTAATGAAAATATATTTCATAATGAATCTAATGGAACTTGTTAGACATCGAAAATATTTATATGTTTTTATATAAACTTGGTCAAACATAAGATGGTTTGACTTAGGACAAATTAAAGGGACACTCTTTGCGGGACGGAGGGCGCATTAACACGTCTGTAGACTTCGTCGGGGACGAGTCAGTAGTTCCCAAACTAGTAGAGAACGAAACTTGCTATTTCATGGCGGTTCGATCACCCATCGACGTGTAGCTTTGCTACGTGACACGCGGCGCGTCTAGCGTCCGTCCCCTACCGGAGTCGAGAGCTACCTCCTGGAGTTTCCTCCACCAGAGCTGCTTCTACCAGCAAGTGCAGCAGCATCAGCTGGCCGTGTAGTCCTCGCCTCGCCTGCTGAATCACCCGTGTGCTTTCTCTCTACCAGCGTGAACCACTTTCAAGTTCTCGTGGATGTGTCATGCACACATGTGTGTGGTTTCCGACCGTAGATGGTACACGGAGACGGATCGGAGCATGGAACGGGCCAGACAGAAGGCTTCCTGCGCGAGCGCGCGACTCTAGGGCTCGCACTAGCAGACTAGCACAGCCCAGGCTAGTCGCTTTTCTTTTCCCTTTTTCGGAGCCCGTCCGTGCAGGCGAGCACCGTGCCCCGGGGTGGTTTCTCGGGCCGAAACCGTCTGTCGGTCTGTTTAGATCCCAAAATTGGGATGCAAAATTCTGGGATTTTGCACAGATTTTGAGCTGAAAATCACTGTTCCGAACTGAAAAGTACTGAAGCACTTTTCGTTTGTTTGTGGTAAATATTATCCTAACATGGCCTAACTAGGCTTAAAAGATTCGTCTCGCAAAGTACATCCAAACTGTGTAATTAGTTTTTGATTTCATCTACATTTAGTACTCCATGCATGTGCCGACATTTTTGATGTGATGTTTGATGTGATGGGGAATCTTCTTTTTTGCATAGTGAATTTTGGGGGAAATTTGGCTTCTAAACACACCCCAGCCGTATATTGGCCGATAGAGACGTGAATTGCTGAGCACTGTGTTCAATGATTGGTATTCTGAGGGTCTCTTTTTTTCATTTAAAAGTAACAGTGAAAAAACACTATTACTCATCATATCTAACGCATCTTCTCTCAAAAAATACTATTTCAGCATTATTTATTTACAATTTTATTATTTTTTTTCATCCAAAAGAACGAGCCCTGAGTCTTGATGTGTCTGGTCTTTGTATGCACCACATGATCTTGGATATTGTGCTTCAATCAATTTGCTTGAAGTATATGATTCACTTCCACTGGTCAAATAATTAATTAAGTAGAAATGCTTTATTCTGAATAATTTGGTACAATTCACCCAATCTATATCTATAAGGAGCGAAAACAATTGAAAACTTTTCTCACCTAAATCGGGTTCTGTCAGTGTTTTAGACACCGAGCCTACCACGGGGTACCCGAAGTAGTAGATTGTGCGGTGGGGCTCGTCAAGATCAGGAACACGATAGTGAGACACGGGGCACACAATTAGACAGGTTCGGGCCGAATTGTGCGTAATACCATACGTCTTGTATGTTGCGTGGCTCTTGATTGATTGCGTATCCCCCTGAGGGGGTCCCTGCCTCGCCTTATATACCACGGGAGGCAGGGTTACAAGTCGGATTGTTACAAGAGTACTGTTCGAGTAGGACTAGGAGTAGCCTATAACAAGTAATGAGAAGTTATCCTAATCTTAGTACAATTCCTTGTCCGTCTTGTCTTGCCTTGTGGCCCACGGTAGTCTTGCACCGCGGCCCACTAGTCGAGTAGTCCAGGTGTACAGGCCTATCTCCCGGGCATGGTCCACATGTGTGGTGGGCCCAGGGATGTCCGGTCGACAGGTTCACCGTACCCCTCACACTGGACCCACCCGTCATATGTTTTTGGAAGTGGATAAGGTGGAAGGTCCATGAAAGAAAAACAAATCACAATTTGGTGAGTGTTCCTGCCAAAAATGAATTATTTTTTCACCTGTTGCGCCTATACCCACACCCATTGTTTACAAGACACGTATACGGAGGTCTCCGTGAATCTTGACTTGCCTAACTATGCGTACATACGTACAACTCTAATCTCATTGATCCAAGACTCCAAGTGTCCTGCGCTATGCATAGTCGATCGATCTATAGTTGCGGCACGCTCGGTCTCCCGACCGTATGACATGGTCCATCGCATTGCAGACTTGCAACCGTACATCGCACCGGCTGCCCCCATGTGCGTGATGTCGATCTCCACCTCTTCCTCTATCGGCGATGGCGACGGCGGGAGCATGTCGACCATCGCCACCGAGATGACGACCGGCTGGCACGAGCAAGTGTCCCGGCTACACCAAGACCAAGGGAGGTGTCGGCAAGGCCAACGACTCTGCCACGTTCACCGTCGGAGGCACAGCTGGTACATCAAGTACTACCCCGACGGCAACAAAGAGGAGACCGCTGACAAGGTTTCCGTCTACCTCTTCCTCTCCTCCGCCGCTGGCTATAACAACGTCAAGGCGATGTACAAGTTCAGAATCAGCCTAATCGACGGGTAGTCCTAATCACAATAAGTACACATCCCCATGGTCGTCGCCAGCAGCGAGTGGGTGTTGGTGCCGGTGATGCTGCTCAGCGACCCGTGCGTCACGGATCTGCTGGACATGGCGGCGCAGCAGTACGGGTATGGCCAGCCAGGGGTGCTGCGGGTCCCCTGTGACACGAGGCGGCGGGTCGTCGACGGCGCCATGCAGAGATGCGGGATCACAACACCGGCGTGAAAAGGCTATACATACTAGAGCTTAATTATCAACTTAATTATGGCGGAGCTAGCTCTTGCTGTGAGGAAGAAGACACTAGACATACGCCCCTTGTGCGGAGACATTGTAGATGATTAGCTTATTTTGTTCTTTGATAGATCGATCGAATTCTTTGCATATTACAATGTTCTTATAAATGTTACTTTGTTTCTTTCCTTATTCTATTGGCTTCTGTTGTCGTTTCTCAGCCTAGGTTGACCTTGTGGTGTGGTGTTGACTGTGCACTGCACTAACTTAAGTTGTTTTTTCATTGTTCTAATATAAAAATTACGGTCAATCATTTTTTTACTGTTTCCAGATAGAACATTATGAGTGCAGCACGCATCGGAGTCGCTCCGTCGTCGCAGGTGTCCCAGATGTTCGAGAAGTTGCTGTAGTACGCTAGAAGAACCAAATCCTTCTGGCCGCTGTCTCGTCGCCATGGAAAGCTACAACCTGCATGTAAAGGACGAGCTCCACGCATCAAAGGGGGTCATCACCATCAGCACACAGGGACTGTATTGCGGCGCTACACCGAGGGCAGCACCGGCGATGAGCACCGGCGACAAACGAGGAGGTGGCGTTGTGAAGAGCATGAAGAGGAGTAAGAGAGAGACGTCATCGTCGGTGGTGACGACGGTGAGCAACAACCAAGGAGGAGGCCGGCGGTGGCAGCGACAAGTCGGCGGGTAGCAATGCGGCCAAGAGGATCTCAAGGTTCAAAGGTGTAAGCAGGTAATAAATGACATGTGCTCATTTGCATATCTGACTACAAACTACAAGCTGTGTAGGTTTTCTTGTCCATCTGAACGTGAGTTGAACGTTGATGCAAAATCAGGCGTCGTTGGACGGGTAGATTCGAAACTCACCTATGGGACAATGGGACATGGAACCCTATGCAGAAGAAAAAAAGGGAAGCAAGGTATAGTATATATATGTCGTCATACATAAATAGAGCAATATTTCCACCATAATGTTTGGAACAATATTTGCCCTTTTGAAATACGACCTAGCAACTATTGTACTCGCAAACCACAATAGCAATAGGTGCTACCAATGCAAAGAATGTGTATTAAATGTTAATAATTCATTTAGAGTTCTGATTTTTTTGGCTTGATGCCATGTGCATAAGCCTGTGAGAAGTGATAGATAACTATTGTGCTGAGTTTGGAGCTATGCATACATATAATGTAGTGAAAAAGGTACTAGAGATTGGAAGATAAAAGATTGTAGAAATCTACGGGGACAAAATTTTGTTGGATAATGTCAAATTGACGGAGCTCGCTTCGGCAAATTGTGCTACTGAGTTCTGAACAATAAAAATGGCAATATCTTATTCATAGTTATTATCTAATAGGATTTATATTTTGGGTTATAAGTAGTTTGTAGCCCTATCCTACTCTTTGCAGATATATTTTTTTAATTGCAGCTTGCGTGCTTGCCTACTGGTAAACAATATACTTTAATAATGTGTTCAAACAAATTACTAGCTTTGCCATTTATATTGATTTAATAAAAAGTTCCTTACTATATGTGTGTTCTACGAATATAAAACATGTATTTAATATTTTTTTAAAAACACATGCGTGTCGCACGTGTATTTTACTATCAAACAAAAGGAGCATTCTTTTTTGAGGGAATTTGTGTTTCTACCCTTGTTTTGAAGTATAATTGTGAGTTTACCCTCATTTTTCCAACTTTGTGATTTTGCCCTATTCACAAGTCAATGCAGTTTTGCTCCTAGTCAATGATCAAAATAGGGGCAAATACATTGGTTGCTTGTATCATTTGGTTCATATATGAAAAAGTTCAAAATAATAAGGATTTTTGGTGATCATGCTCCTACTTTGAAGTGCAATTGTGAGTTCACTCTCTTTTTTTCCAACTTTGTGATTTTGCCCTCGACTACTCACAAGTCAATGCAATTTTGCCCCTAGTCAACTGTAACACCCAGGTTTTTAATTAGTGTTATTTAGTGCTAATTAGCTCCTTAACCAAGTCAACCATCATCAGCATGGTCAAAACCCTAGTCAACATGGTCAAAACCCCTAGAGTTCAAACCTTTCCTTAGAACTTCAATCCAATCCCTAATTTTTGTTTAAACACTTTAAATTCGGCCAATACAAAAGTTATAGTTCTTCTCAAGGGACACAACTTTCCTAATTAGTGGCATTGCAAATTTTGAGTGGAAATTGGTCAAAATCTTGGTCAAACGCAGGAAACAACATTTTGGGCGGCGAGAAAATCTTGAACTTTGCCATGTGTTCCCAGTCAAACTATTCCACAAAACACATGTCGACCTTTGTAAAAGTTGTAGCCCGATGGCTCATCTACAACCTTTATTTTTGGCGATTTTGAACTTGTATTTGAAATTCACGAGTTTGAACCGTTCGAAACGACGTTGAACGGCTGAGAACGGCACTCTGGCGCCGGGACTCACGCTCCCGTGCCGGGCGTGCGACGTTGTGCGGTTGTCGGCGTACGCCATCGTGCCGGGGTCCCCCGACCATCCGTACGACGAGGATGCCAAAGCCATCATGTGGTGCCCCTCCGCGCAACTGAATCGTCCGGGGAGGATTCATCTCGCCACGTGGCGCGCGCCCACGCCACCGCCGTGCCCCACCACGCCCCTGCCGGTTGACAGGCCGCCCGCCTGCACTGGCGACGCGGAGCTTCCTCCCGACGCAAGAAACCTTCAAGGCGAAGGCTTACACCTCCTCTCCCCCTCCACTTGCTATAAAAAGCACCCCCTCTCCTCTTGCGTGTGGAAGCCACTCCGACGCCCCGCCATTGGCGCCGCCGCGCTGAGCTCACCTCTCTGCTCACTCCTGCAGCCGCTCAACACCCCTAGCACCACCACTGGGACCTCCTCAAGCTACATCACCACCCCTTTTCCCCGTATTGCCTCGGGCTTCACCGGAATCCAAGCCGCGGCGGGCGTGCCGCCGCTACCTCACTGCCGGCGCTCGCCGGAGCCTTCTCCAACCCCACCACCAGCACCAATCGACGTGTGGTGAGCTTCTACTCCACCCTAGGACCTCACCCGGCCAAGTCCAGCCGTCCCTCGCCGGCGGCGAGCCTCCCCTTGCCTCCGACGGTGCACTTGTGAAGATCGAAATCTTTTGAGGGCCTAGGTGTAAATGATGAGGGCATAGTGGTGAGCCTTTAAATCTTTCCAGGGGCGTCTTTGATATTAGATTCTTCACATCTAGAGTAAAAATGCTGGATATTTGAAAAATCATAGAAAATCATAGAAAAATCATAAAAATGCAAATGAGGACTTTTTGGGATCCTTGTGATGAGAACTACAACTTTTAGAAAGCATGTATATAGTTTTTGTGAATAATTTTTAAATAAATTTCAAATCTCAGTTTGAGCTAGATTTGATGTAGTTCAAAATCCATGCATGAGTTAGTGCTAGCTTGTCATTTTTGTATAGCACTGTGTAGGGTTGATCTATGGTTCTACTTTGCACCATGCCTTGTTGGTGACATTATTAGCCTCTGGTGATTTATATAGATATGTTTGTCTATGATAAATTTAATTTTTGATTTATGCATGTTGGTGAGCATAGCTTCATAGTTTGAAATCTATATGGAATGAAGAGTTGATTTTTGGTGTATTCTCTGGAAATTATGATTTTAGCCTCTGGTAGAAATCTTAGATCAATTTCATGTATACATTCGTATGAATAAATTCATGTTTACTTACTAGGCTGAATTTTGTTATTTTTGTAAGAATTAAATTATAATGTCTCTGAAGATAATTTTTGGTGTGTATCCTTATTGTGTATCTAAGATTATGTGTGTGAAAAATTAAGGCTAGAGCATATCTAAATCGTTTTATATGAATTAATCTTGTTTTGGCAGCTATAACTTGTTGTATTTTTCATGCTTAACTTATAGCTCAGATTGATGTGATTTTTGGTCAGTAGCTCTGTTGGGCCATCACCAGTTTGTATGAATTTTCTAGCTGTATTTTTGTGTGTATAATTGTCAGAATGATTTTTGAAGCAAATCGAACTTAATAAAAACAGAATTAGGAAAATCCTTTTTATTCAAGTTACACCTTAAACTTGGGGACTTAAGCTTCATCAAATCACCCCTGGACACCCCATGTTTCTGTTGTGAAGTTAAATAAATTTAATTTGTATAGATGTGCACACAATCACCATCAAACAAGAATAATCTAACACATCCTTTCACCCTTCCTTTTGTAAAGAAAATGAGGTTAAATCTTTATCTAGGTGAATATGGCCACTCATACACCTTATGCTTAACTTTAATCTTCAGTTTTAAAATATTGTTCCTTTGGTTCAATAAAACTTATGCATATGCATCCTTCGTGTAGAACTTCCCGACGGTAGCTACACGCTCGTACCGGAAGGTGGAGAGGAAGGAGCTGACGGAGGCGTGCACTACATGGAGGTGAATCAAGACCTGGACCAAAGTCCAGAAGAGCCCAAGGCTAGCTTTGCTGACGAAGGAAAGCACCAGAGCATTAACCTATGTTTTTTTTAGAATTATGTAACTATCTATATTTATGTTTGTGGATTTACATTCAGGAGTTGAATTGGAACCCTAGATGCATGATCTCTAGGTACATATGCTCTACTACTAGTATGCTAGGTCGTTAGATACTATGCTCTAAGAACCCGGTACAAGTAGAGTGATGTTCGTCACTCGCGAGATATAAGATCCTATGTTGGAATCATAAGATTTGATAAATGGATTGCTCATGTGGTAAGAGCATGGGATTTAGGCTCCGGTCCAGTGGGTTAAGTGTTTGAATGTACTAAGCACTTGTCAGGAATGAGACCGGTAAGCCTAGTACCTGATTGAGACGACAAGGGATTTTACTATCACTAATATTGAGTTGCGTCTCCGGGCTCGCCACCCGTGGTACATGCGTGAGGCTGGACGATCTCTGTGATGTAGTCCAGATAAGCCTTGTACCTGAGACTGTGAGCTATTATCATGAACCGAAGAGAGATGGGAACCGCCTGGTTGGTGACCTCTTTGTGAGGGCACCGTTCCGTGTGTTTAGGTCTGCCTTGCAAGGTTATTAATCGATCGATCGTCGGCCTCTCACCGTTATCTAAGATTGCTTAACCAACTGGCTACTATGATCCCTTTATAATGGAACTATGCGAATATTGATGCTTGATATAATTATATTGCGCAACTCTTGCTTGCAATAGTTGCTTACCTAGAAATGGTTAAGTCACTAGATTTTGAGCTAAAATATTGAAAGTAAGGATCCACTCCTTAGTTGCTTTTTGGAAAAACAAACCCACTAGGCAAAAGTCTTACATGTCTAGAGGTAACTTTTAGACGGGTAAGTCTTGCTGAGTATTAGTATACTCAGTCTTGCTATATATGTGGTTTTCAGGCGATGTGGTTTGGTCTGGAGAGATTCCACCTGGTTGGGAGCTGGAGTGGGTGGCTGCTGACGAGTGATTGCATCATGGATGACCTCCTATGATGCTTATCGTATCGCTTAGTTAATTTCCGCTATTTCCGAACCCTGAACCTTTTATTTATCATGTTCTGAACCATAGTTTGTAATAATTAAACCCTTATGAGCAGATTTGGATTTAAATTGTGTAATGTACTCTGGACTCACCTTCGTGTGAGTTTTAATGCATATGTTCGATCCTTTGTTGCTATGTAAGTGATTTCACCAGGCTTGACCCGGCAACAACGACAAGTTAATCCTGTGTTATCACGTAACTGCCAAATGGATTGGTTTAGGCGATAATACAGGATTATCTTGGGCGGGGTTGTCACATCAACGATCAAAACAGGGGCAAATATGCAAAGATCAAGGGCGAAATCGCAATGACTTGTGAATACTTGAGGGCAAAATCACAAAGTTAGAAAAATGAAGGTAAAGACACAATTACGCTTTAAAGTAGGAGCATGATCACCAAACATCCTTATTATTTTGAACTGTTTCATATGTGAACCAAATGATAGAAGCAACCAAACAGAATAAGTTTGTGGCTATATGTCGTGTAGCAAGCAGGGCAAAATCATAATGACTTGTGAATACTCGAAGGTAAAATCATAAAGTTAGAAAAATGAGAGTAAAAACACAATTGCATTTCAAAGTAGGATCATGATCACCAAAAGTTCTTATTATATTGAACTATTTCATATATGAACCAAATGATTCAAGCACCTAAACAGAATAACTGAGCTGTTTTTTCTTTGACCGACCCAATGCGTAGATTTTTGACCGACCCAATGTGTAGATAAATTATGGAAAACTAATGTTGGAAGCAAGAATGGAACTCGTGACCTCAGGAACAAGAATCGTACTCACGACCTCAAAAATGAGAATTTCAAGTGCCACTACTGTGCTAGCGAGTGATTTGTGAATAGTTCAAACTACCAAACCATTGTAACATATGTGATTTTTCTTTTGTCCTTTATTTTTGGTCTTAGATTTGTTTCATTTTCCGTTCCTTCTCTCTTTGTTTTATTTTTATTTCTCTATTCTTTTTTATTTTTCTTTCTCCTCTTTTATTTATTTATTTATTTATTTTCATTCTTCTTTTTCCTTTTTTTCTTTTCCTTTCATTTTTATTCGCTCTTCTTCTTTTATATTCTTTACATTTTCTGAATCACAGATTTAAATTTAGATTATCATTTATTTTCTTTCACCATGACCTTTGGATGAACATCTTATGGTCTTGATTGAATGTTTCTAAGTTTGCACAGGGTTTCTTGGTTTTTTTTAGAGAGAAGGCCAGAGGCTCGGCTTTACTTAAAAAGCAGAAAGAGTACTGGGGTTACCAATTTTTACAAGGATCGACCTGACAGTCGCACATGACAAAAGATAGAACAAAGAGCAACGCCCAGGCTGCACAACTTCCTCCCTCTAGCTCCCTCTAAACAGTTTCTTCCTATTTGTAGTTTCACGCATATATACTTCTTGGTACATAGTTTCTTCTTTTGTTTTCTCAATATAGTTTCTTTGTTTATCGCGTGCATATATACTTCTTGGTACATACTTACTTTTTTTCCTCAAGATTTTTATTCTATTCACCATTCCTTTGTTTTTTTTTATCAACACCATTCCTTTGTTTATCGCGTGCTTCTACTTGTGACCATATATGAACTACAGATCTATTTAACTAACTAAATTATATGTTCTAATTAGTCAATTATTTATTCACGTCATTACAATATTTATTCGTCGCTCTGTAAACTTTGGTACCAAGAGCGCGAAGCCGTTGTGCGTCCGTCCCGGGCTAGGCGTTGAAGCCCTTTTGCTAGTCTGACGGTTGAAAGGAGAGGGAGCAGGGAAGTGAGCTGAAGCGGAGTAACGGACTGTCAGATCGGGAGTACTCGTAGACGCGAAGCGGCAGAAACAATGGGGAGTCTGTGGTCCCGAGTCTGCTGCCTGATGAAGGCGCGGTTCTAACTTATTAGCTTCTACTAGTAAATATATATGTCCGCAACGGAAGAGGAAAAACATTCTTCTGTTCTTTACCCAATAAATATGGCTAAACTATTAAATAAGGATATGGCTAAATATTGGAACATAAAGCTTGCATATTACATATAGAAGCAGTATAGTACAGTAGGAGAGTGCAATTATGGATAAACACATGCAAATGATTGCAGAGGTGAAAGTTATGGTGAGAAGAACATACGATTTCAGTCTACATCAACAACATATAGAGTGTGCACGAGCGAATGGGCTTGTAGTCCAATGGTAGGACGGTCCAGTGGGACGCTACCCACCAGGGTTCAAATCCTGGTGCTCGCATCTTTTCATGGATTTATTTCGGGATTTTTCGGCGTTATGCTTTAAGTGGTAAGCGACGTTCCCGTCGACGACGAGGCGCCAGTGGTGACTTCGAGAATCTCCGGATCTGTCGGTGTTCAGTCCTTCGGAGGTGCTCATAGGGGTAGGGTTTGCGTACGTGTGTTCATAGGGGTGAGTATGCGTGCGTGTTGTGAGCGTCTGCGTTATACTGTGTAATTCTAAAAAAAATATAGAGTGTGCATGAAGAGAAACTAAACTGAACTCCTAGAAAGCTGCATGTTGTCCATTTAACCGAACCCATGTACTTTAAGTTTTCTAATATCTGAGAGCAACTTCAGCAAACTCCCTATTCCACTCCATACTCGAAAAGTAAGGACTGAAAGCAAAAAAAATCGCAGTCCAGCAGAGCCCTAACTCCAGCCCTCAACACTGTTTACACCCCTAATTCCCCCTCCGACCCCTTCTCCTGCGGGTGGAGAGAGAAGCCCCCATCCGGTGGTTGGTCGTTTTCCTCCCCCGCGCCACCAAGCGGAGCCACGGGTCCATCGTATCCAGCGCGGGAGGAAGGCCGCGGCGCCACACATGGCCGAAGCTGTATTGATCCCGCGCGCGCCCCGGCATGAACAACCGTCGCCGCCCGTCGAGGTCCACCCGCAGCCGACGCCCCTTGAGCTCCACCGCCTGACGGGCTCCCCCGCACCACACGAAGCTCAGGCTCGGGTGGATCCGCTCCACCGCTGCTGAGCCTTCACCGCCCCCCTCCCCGCCCGAAGCTCAGGCTCGGGCGGATTCGCGCCACCGCCCGGAACTCCCTCCCGCCACGACGGACCGGAGGTCGAGTTCCCCCCGTGTCGCGCCTGGGCGGAGATCTCTACTGTGTCCGTCCCGAGTTAGACCTCGAGCTCCTCCACCGTTGCCTCCACGCCGGCTCCGCCCCTGGACCTCGAGCTCCTTCGCCGCTGCCCTTGTACCTCGAGCACCCCGGCCCCATCACCTAGATTCGGATGCCGAGCATCCCTCCCACCCAGATCCAGTCACGATGGAACCACGTCGGAGCTCGGGCTCACCGCTGCCGCCGGCGACGCACGGACCAGTCACGAGCTCTGGTCCTTTGCTCCTCGGCTGGATCTCGGGCTCGTCGCCACCACCGGCGCCACCGCCTGGGGACGGATCCGGGGCCGCCGAGCGGGCGTTCGAGCTCACCGGCCCCGCGAGCTCTCGCTCGGGAGAGAGGGGTGGGAGAGGGAGAGAGATGATGGGAGCTAGGAGAGATGCTGCGGGGATAGGTGAATAAAATACCTGAGTCACTGACGAACAGACCCCGCATGCATACGAAATTAGAGGATTCAAAGTTGGGGTTATTGCTGGAGTTGAGAGCAAAATCAACAGCCCCAAAAAGTTGAAGAAGCTCGTATTGAGTAAAGTAGGGGTTCAGAATAGGAGTTATTGCTGAAGTAGCACTGACATGCATCTTTCGGGCATTGGTAAGGTACTCCTCCTACCTCCTAGGAGGTAATATGTTAAATAAAAAGAAAAAAAATAACTACTGTGCCTGCGGGCATGCAGATGGAATTTGCCGCCCAGTTGGTCTGTTACTATGCATGCACCCATGCAGATGTGATTTTTTTTTTGCCACTCATGCAAATGTCATGGAGTTAGATTAATTGCGGTGATTTTTGACTTTGGCTATCTACATGGCTGTAGGAAAAACTATTACAACTCGTGCATGTCATGTTAAAAAAAATACAACTCACTCATAACACGTCTAGCCAACTATATCTTGTAACATCCAAAATATAATTATAGACACGATTCATATATTTTATTTGAACAAATGTCAAGTTATTTGTTTTAGAAGATCAATGTACATGTCACGTTAGAGGCTATGGAACAAAGAGAAATGTTCATGAACGGCTCGACATAAACATGTTTGAGGAAACAACTCACATATGACATAACACTAGAAACAATTAAATACGAGAATAACGACACCCCTTGATCATTTTTTTTAAATAGCTACAACCACTGGTGGAGCTACATGTTGGTCAAAGAAGACCATTGCCCCTCCTTGCGACTTGCAAAGACCATTAAATAGTGTCGGTGTTTCAAACCGTCGACTTGTGATTACAAATTGCGTGTTACGCTCGGGATGATGTGCAAAGAGGACACAAAGATGTATACTAGTTTGGGCAGGAATCCCTATGTACAATTCAACATCGATCGTGTTACTCTGCACTTAATTTTGTAGTAGGAGTTACAAACAGATGAGAGAGGAACAACTCTCAGATCTTTGGTATGTGCGGAGTGAAGAGTGGGTTCAAGGCGGGACTCTCCTGACGGTAGATGCGGATGCGCCCGACCCAGCGCCCCGAGGGTTGAGTGAGGCAGTGATCCTGTTGGTGAGTATGGACGCGGCCAACCCCAGCATGCCGAGGTTGGGCAAAGCGAAACCCGCCGAGGGGTTTGTTTCAAAAGTGGTGGGGATCTTTCAAGAATTAAGATGCTTGATCTCTAGTTTTTGCCCCCCTCTTAAACAATATATTAGTACTAATAGCCCCTTCTTGAATTGTGTTCCAGCTCCGCCATCGGCTACAATCAAATTTGGCACAATATTTCTTTGTGCAACACATTTTATTTCACGAGATGTCACGTTCTTTTTATTAGCAAAGCCATATCCATATCATGTTCTTCTCTACATAATTCTTTTTTTTTAAACAGAGTGGTCGATGCAACCTAAAACATGAGACGGTTAAAATGTAGCAAAATAAAAAAAAACGTAGCAGTTGTACTATCACGTATAGGTTCCCTGTCACGCTGTTCTTCTGCCTCTCACGTTTCTGATCAGTTATATGCGCAGGCATCGTGTCGCAGAGGGTCCACGCGCTTCCAGCGACGGACGTGCATCCCGGCCGTGCAGTTAAAGATCATTTCCTATTTTTAGAATTATTAAATATATATAACAATTATTACTCCTATTACCTCCTACCAAGTAATATGCCACAAGATCGACGGTTCACAGTCATTTGGGAGTACCTAAGCAAAACCCTTATTCTTTCCGCAGAACAGATCATCCCGTTGTTAACATTTTATCTGCCTCATTGTGCCTTGATCTTGACTCTTGAGGGTTGGCGTGAGGTTGACTGGTTGAGCAAGATAGAAATCGGGGAGAGCCAAAAGTGCTGTAGACATCTCGTCGTCCCCTTACAACCGACGCAAGGCGCGGTCCCTCCACCCAGCTGCTCTCGCCGCCGGCGACATCCCAGCTCTCCGCCGACGTGCTCCTCACCGGCTGGATCTAGGTGGAATCTGTGTTGCTCAGGTCCAAGGATCTTTCTGTAATTCGACCTTCTTTGAAGGTTCGTTTTGTAATTTAGCTGCTTAATATATATTATATGTTTCTCAAAAAAAAAGTGCTGTGGAGATCTGTGTTGCTGCTCCAACTCTCATGCGACGCAGTCGAGCACATCGACCTCCTTCGCACCCAATGCCGCTGCGGCCAGCACTACAGCCTGCCAAGGCTGTGCCGTGCCCCAAGACCGCCTCGTCGCTGCCTCCGCAGTTTCAGGCTTTGAGATCAGCCACCCGCTTGCCGTCTCTGATGGCAATTCTTTCTACGTTTTTTAGATCAAATGAAGAATTATATTATATCAAAGCTGAGTACATCATCAAATTACAAACAGCACTCTCAAAGTACTCACGCTCAAAGCAGTTCCAAATCTCGATCCCAAACCTGTGTAAAAAATCAAATAGAAGACCGCACAGGCATACGCTCAGCAAGCAGGCTGAGAACAAGCGCCCAAAGAACGACGACCAACATCCCTGTAGGTTGGAACGAGCACAATCTTCTTCTTCCTTCATGCGTCTTTCTTCTTCCTCTTTCTGCCACCGATGGAGAAGAGAGACTGATCCCAATCTATCCGAAGACAGACTTAGTCTCACAAGCCTTTCACCGTGGTTGGATCTAACCACGACAAAACGGAGAAGTGGCCGGAGAAAATTATTCCATGACGACGGCACCATCCCCGCCTCAGTGTCGCCATCTGGAAACCTAAATCTCCATGTCGTCACCCAAAAAAATTGTTGACGCCATAGATGCCGTCGCCACCTCTTTCATCGAAGCCGCCATGGAGATACACAAGCCTCCCTATCTCATCACCGTTGCCGGAGAAGAGAAGGAGGAAACAAATCTCCCATACCGCAAAACGCGGCATGAAGAAAGTTTAACCCTAACCTAATCACAAACTGAATTATTGGGAAAGATGGATCCCCCTCCTTCAGACCTCTGACGAGATGCCAGAGATGAGAAGTGAAGGGGACCAATAATGGAGGAACGGGAGGGAAACAGGCGCCGGCGGCAGGGCGCGCCGCCCGTGTCGCCGATTGGGCGACGCGGGGGAGAGGGCGGCGGTTTTGGTTTTTTAATTTGGCGCTGGGCGTGGGAATTGATTCTTTCTACGTTCTGGACAGTGAGGAACAGAGGAAGGGAGGGACGGGCCATCAACGACCTTGATTCTGAGTCGACGACGACTTTCGAGTGTCATGGCGGCCACCATAACGAGGGAGGTGGCACCGTCAGTAGGGCGCCGATTGAGTACTGAGGTCTGAGGTAGGACGACACGAAACGGCGGCACGACCACGCGAGAGGGAGCGAGGTGTCGAAGGGGGAAAGAAAAGGAGCGGACGGGTCTCGGCGTCGCTACGGAATTGAATTTGGACCCACCGATCAGTGACACAAACCGCAACAAATTAGTGAACGGACTCACATTTTTTAGATAAAGATAACCATCCGGACTCTACGTCCGAAGACGTACACAGCTCAAATATTACAAAATTCAACAAAACGTTAATGAATCAAAGTCCACCAAAAGAACTACAGCAAACGTAGATTATGCTGCCACCCTCCTTTAACTTACTCTAAAACAACAACTTCAAACTTCCTACTAATAGCGGAGAGTGTGTCCTTGGTTTGGTCGTTACGTTACAGTTGTGCCCAGAAAAGCATCCAATATGTTCCTCTGAAAAAAACATGCATAATAGAGTTAATTTTGATTTATCAAAAATAATATCATTTCGGTAATTTCAAATAGCTCACATGTCATCAAGATTAAGTTGGACCAAACAAAAAAAGTGAGTAGAATCAGACCTCGCTTTAATAATATATATATATATATATATATAGGTAAGATAAGATGTATCGGACATCGACACACAAGCAGCTCGCCACGGGCCTAAAGCACATGCAAGCACATCAAGCTTCAAGAGGGCGAATGTCAAATGTCTAGCGTGACAGACAACACTGAATGGTTAAGAGGAACAGAAAAATCAAGAGAGTGAAATCGTAGTGGCCCATGGCTAGGATCAAGACTCAAGCGTGCGTCGTGCGGCCGCGGCGTAGGGAAAATGATATATTAGGGATATTGTCGGAATTTGTTACGTCGGAAAGTAAATTTGTACGGTCATGTGCCTGAATCCGGATGGTAGCACGAGAGACACCGGGAGTTATACTGGTTCGGGACCGAGGTCCCTACGTCCAGTGGGAAGGGGTGTTCCTATGCTCAATGTCTGTAGTAGGGGTTACAAACTTGGTTGGGAGAGAGCAACGGAGCGTCCAAGCGATTCGAGAGAGAGTGAGTTGCTATCCTAGTTCTGTGGTTGTTAGCTATAGACTGCTATCGCTATCCGTCCGCCAGTCGTTTGTCGTTCCCAGCTTCGAGTGCCTCCTTTTATAGCCCAAGGAGAGACTACAGTGGGAAGGGTAAAAAGGGGATCACGAATGATGTTATAGTGCCGAAGTCCCGGTGGAGGTGCCAAATTAGTTCCCGTACGGTATGGGCGAGCGACGCATGTGGCTGACCACGCTACTGACGAGGGTGGCGAAGGGCTCGTCCTGGGCAGGTGGCTCCGAGTACCTGGTCATCGAGGGTGACTCGGGCGAGCCCCCGAGTAGGTCTTGTAGTCGGAGTGACCGGAGCTGTTTTCCGTGGGCGGTTGTTGATGTGACCAGAGCAGGTGAACCCTGTTTCGCTGCACTTTGGGGGCTCCAGTTCGACAGGACTTGTTTGACTGTGCCCTCCGTGGCGGTCGGTGCACGCCCATCCCTTATGACGACGGGCGAGTCACCGCCGTACGGCCCGGGATGGGCCGCGGGATGGCCTCAAGGCCTCTTCTCCAAGTCAAAGAGCGGCAAGCTGTGGGTGGACCCGGCTTCTGGTTCCTTGGTGTCGAAGGAGATGGTAGTCGTTGACGGAAGTCTCCTCGGAAGAGCGCCTCGCTCGTCGAAAGCGGGGGCTTAGTCGGGGGCGGCATGGCCCAGGACGATGATCGATCAGGGGGTCCCTATCCTCTTGAGTAGTTGGTCCCACTCGTCGTGGGGCCATCCGTGGGCCCGCTCGTTGTGGGCCCGTGCCTGGGCTTTACTCGTGGGCCTGGTTTTGCCATGAGGGAAAGATTAGAGGGCTGATTAGGCTATTCCTAATCTATTCCCTCGTCAGTAGCCCCCGGGCATGAGTGAGAGTTTTTGGGACTCACGCTCGTGCTTGTCGGAGGTAGTCAGAGGTGGATCCGCTTCTCGTTCAGGTGGGGGCGCGCGAGCGCACCCGCCGGGTGTAGCCCCCGAGCCCGCGGTAGAGTGGGTGACCCTGCCACGGGGTGTTGTTTAGCCATCACCGGACGGGCTCGCCTTTTGAGGGCGAGATGTCATGGCACAGCGGGGCGTTCGTACCCACGCTACGCCGGGTTTCAATGGCTCTGCCCCGTTTAGTTGATGTGACGGTGCAGGGCCAGGTCTTCACTCCTCCTGTTATTACTTCGGAGAAGGCCGCCCTTGCCGCGCAGCTTTCGGAGCTTCGTCTGTCCAAAGAGGCTGCGGTCCAGGAGAAGACCGCCCTCGCGGCCAAGCTGATCGAGGCTGAGAACGCGGTGGCCGAAGCACGAGCAGCTGTCGAGTCTGTAGTTTAGGAGGCCGCTCAGGAGAAGGCTTCCTTGGAGGCGAGCATGGCGGGACTCCAAGAGGATCTGATGCTCACCCGGTCTAACCTTGGGAGAGCCAACGATCAGTTGGCTACCCAGAGCGACCATCTGCAAGCTGCTCTGGATTAGTGCAGACGGATGCATGATGCCGTGCCGGACCTTGAAGAAGCCATCGCAGGTGAGCAATCCTTGCCCCGCGTAACCTTGTCGTGCTGGAACTTGTCGTGTGATGTTCTTGTTTTGACTTTGAATTAGGCCTTTGCCCAAAGTGTGATGACTTGCAGGCCGGACGTCTGGCGGACAGCCATTGCCGAGAAGCAAGAGCGGAAGGTTCTTGTCCCGGCACTGACGGAGGGGGCGGAAGGTATACACTGGCTTGCACACTTCGCGTCCCCCTGTGGTTCTTGATCTTGTGCTGACGATTGCACCATGCCTCCCCTTTTCAGGGTTGGCCAACACGCTTGAGAGGTGCAGGCAGGCAGAGGCAGCGGCCCGGCGAACCATCCTAGAGAGGGACGCGGCCCACCAGGTGATGGTCCAGGCTGTCACACAGCTATTGAAGGATGTCGATGTTGACGAAGGCGTGCTGCTACTTGAGCGTGTCTGGCAGGCTGCCAAGGTAGCTCGCGACCAAGGGATGGCCATGGCGCAGAGGCTGGTCCACAAGGTCATCGCCATGCTTTCGTCGCATTACTCAAAGCTGGATCGTGAGCTCTTGAGAGGCGGATGGGCCCCTGGTTACACGGAGCACCGGTACACCGAGATCGAAGAGGAGAGCACCGCTTTCACCGAAGCTATGTCCGCCACTGCAACGAAAGACCTGGGTTGGCTCAAAGACGAGTCATGAAAACAGAGAGGAGGTTGCTCATTTGCATTGTGCTGTTTATGTAATAAACTTTGAGAACTTTTCTGGGGTATCGCTTCGGTAGGGCACCTGCTTGTTGTCCTAGCGGGGCTCTCCTTCGCTCTTGCTTACTTTAGAATTATCAACCCGGGAGGTACGACCTTGAGCGTCGTCGGCTTAGCCCTTTTCCGTAGCCACAGGGGCGTAGGAGCTTTCAAGTGTAGACCGTGCTTAGCTTCGTAGGTATACCGCCCGGGCTGGCGATCCTTGAGCAACTTCGAGGAGGCTGGAGAGGCTCGCAGAAGGACCTAGGTGTTTTTACTAACAAAAGCCACACTGAGCGATTCTTTTGTTGCCTTTGGAGGAGATGGAGTAGCCGGGTTAGGGATCCAGACCTGGCTTGTCATACCTTATACGCTAGCCGCAGGGGTGTTGGTACTTGGAGCTTGAGCAAGCGAGATTTGCCAGATTAGCGAGAATAGACTTCCCATTCCCTTCGTCAGACGCAAAAGCGTATCGCGGATTGTTTTGGGGTTACGATCTCTGGAGGAGATTTTTGTAAAAAAAGAGAGTGGGGCATCGTGCCCCTGGTTGGAGCCCCCGAGCAACGGGTGACCTTGATCGGAGCAAACTCGCTCGTTGTTTCGTGCCGGAAGCTCAACCTTAGCATTTTTTCTTTTTCGAGAAAGACGCAAAAAACGCTTGAATGCGCGACATTTTCGCTTATTAAAAAGTACATATGCTTTTAGGGGTAAAGGAAATGTAGGTGTTCCTTGTTTCAGATGTTAGCGGCGAGCTACCCGTCTCCACCTTTGAGCCTGACTTGTGGGAATTCTGTGACGAGCTTCTCAGGCTGGCCAACTTCTCAAGCAGTCTGGGCACTCCCCACGTCGCAGTTGAGTGGGTGCTAGCGTGACATTGCTACGGTAATGATACCCTTTGGACCAGGCATCTTCAGCTTGTGGTATACGTAGTTTGGGATGGCCATGAACTTGGCGTATGCCGGCCTCCCGAGTATCGCGTGGTACGTTCCGGGGGAACCGCACCACCTCGAACGTGAGAGTCTCCTTGTGGAAGTTGCTCACCGTCCCAAAAGTGACGGGCAGATCAATCTGCCCGAGGGGAACCGCCTCCATCCCGGGTACGACCCTGTGGAATGGTGTCGAAGAAGGCCGCAGTCGGGACCGCGGGATCCCCATGTCGTCGAGTGTCTAAGCGTAGATGATGTTGAGGCCGCTGCCTCCATCCATCAAGACCTTGTGGACGCGTTTAGTTCCGAACAGGGGAGCCACCACTAGTGGGTAAGCCCCCGGCTGTGGAACATGGTCGGGGTGGTCGGTGCGGTCGTACATGACTTGCGTCTCCGACCACTTAAGGTACGACAGCACCACCGACTTAGCGTTGTAGATCTCCCTATGAATGTGCTTCTCCTGGCGCCGGGGCAATCAGTCCGGCAAGCCCCCGAAGATCATCATGACCGTGCCGTCCTCCTTGGGGAAGCCATCGTTATTCCCCTTGGGGCCTTTCTTGTCGGAGTCGAACGTTCTCCCCTTCAAGGTACCGGCGATGTAGCTCTTCATCAGGTAACGCCTCAAGGAGCCTCTCGAAGTGATCCTTGGGAAGGTTCCCCTTCAGCTTGCGGTCGGCTGCCGTGACGAGGTTATCGTCACGGTGCTGCTTGTCGTTCTTCTTTTTCTTCTTCTTCTTGTCAGAATGGGAGGTCGGAGCTTCGCTTGTGTCTGCCACCTCCTTGCCCCGGTTCAGGCCCTTACCCAGCGTCGTGGTGACAGGTTCTTCTTCGTCGGTGTGGTTCGTGGCAATGTCGAGGAGTTCCCGAGTAGTTTGGGGTTTTCGGCGCCCCAGCCTATGGACGAGAGTGGCGCAAGAGGTACCGTCTTGGAAGGCAGTGATGACCTCGTTGTCAGCAGTGTCTCCCATGAGGAGGGCGGCGCTGTGGTAGGAACCCGACGCCCATCAGTGCGCAGGTACTGGAGCGAGGGCAACCCTCGATTCCTACTGCCGCTCTCGAGTACCATCGTGACCACTACTTGGTCAATAATGGCCATGGCCATGGATGATCAGTGGACTCGTCGCTCATGCACTTGGAGACCCATGCATGGCTTGGGCAGCAAGGAGCCCGACTCAAACCGCCGCACGTCGACCGAAGCGTAGGTGCCTTGGAAGTTGCCGATGAAGGCGTCACGAAAGCTGCGCCCAGTTGTCAATCTTGCCGCGGGGAAGGTGCTTGAGCCAGGTGTGCGCCGAGTCGCGGAGGTACAACGAGAGGCTCTTGATGATGAAGAGGTCGTCGTCGGCGCCACCGTCGTGGCAAGCCAGCTGGTAGTCCTCCAACTAGACGCTAGGGTTGACCTCCTCGTCATACTTGGCCACCGTTGTCAGGACGTGATAGCATGATGGGAAGGGAGCACCGAGGATGTTCGGCTCGAAAGCCTTTGGTCCCGCGGATCCGGCGACGGGCTCCAGCTTTGATCTTCGTCGCTGTCGTAGCGACCATCGTGCCGCCTATTGTAGCCTCTGTGCGACGGACGTTCATCGTCGTCCCTGCCCATCATCACCCTTCGCGGAGCGCGGATGGTGTCGCGGGCGTCGCGGTTGGCGCTGAGATGCTACTTGACGGTGATGCGGGTGTGGTCGTCGTTGCTCTGCTTCTTCGATGCCGCCTGACGGTGAACGGACGGCTCGTGGTCGGTCGCCTTGGAGCCGCGTTGACGTGACGCTGAACTTTCCGCCTGCTGGACAGCAGCCGCCTCCAGAAGCGTCTTGAGGTGTCCTTGGATCCTCTTTTCTTCGGGCGTCGCCGGCTCCAGGTAGCCTTGGAGCAGGACGGCCGCCGCCGCGAGATTCTGCGAGGCTCACTTGAAGACCGGAGTGGTGTTACTGTTGTTGACGATGTTGTGCTGAACTTCTCGCGCGCGGGCTTGTGCTTGGGGTGGTGCAGACGTGCGTGCTCCTCCTCCAGCGCGCTGCGCCTCTTCTAGCTCATTGAGGCGCGCTCGCTGCTGGTTCCCCGGGTCCGTGCCGGGGTAGGTGGGTCGTTGGTGTCGTCGCCTGTCGAGCTTGCGTCGGAGTGGACGGAGAGGTTTGCCCCGTCCGGCGTCACGCACATGAAACACTCGCGGGTCGGGTCATACAGCGTGAAGAGGTGCTGATGTGAAGGCGCCAGCTCACCGACCGGCATGTATGGGTCGTTCGTCGTGGACCCCTGCGAGCTCGCTGCTTGCTTCGTCAGCGCTAGGAGGAACCTGCCAGGCCGTTCGGTGTGTCCCTCCGGGTACAAGCGGTTGTAGTGGTTGGCGAACTCGTCCCTTGTCAACTGTTGTTCCCCTGCCAGCCCGAAGGCGTGGACAGCGACATTATAGCAGGAGTGATGGAGACGTTCTGGCGTGGGATCGCCGCCCAGCGTTTCTGCCAGCTCGTCGTAGAGCATGCGCATGATGGAGACAGTGGCGGTCGTGGCTCGTGGCAATGTTGGGGCGGTGGTAGCGGTCGAAGCAGTTCCTCCTCAATGTGCTCGTCGGCTGGCGCCCAGAGCAGAGGGAGCCGCTCCGCCACGTCGTCGACATTGTCGTGGTACGGCGATGACGTGAAGTATGTCGCTACAACGCTGGCATCATCGAGGTGTGGCGATGACATCACACTCGTATTGTTGACGCTGCCGAGGTATGTTGGTGAAGCGAAGATTGCGGCCGCCTCACCAGGGCCGCCGAGGCACGAAGGTGCGAAGATCGCCCCGACAGCGGCCTCCTCCGGCTCGACGAAGACGAAGTCGAGGGAGCCCAGCTGCACCTCATCACCCGGTGCCCACAGGATGCCGTCGTCGACCTTCCGGAAGCCTAAAAAAGTTGTTGTGACACACGAAGTGCCCTACCTGGCACACTAATTGTCGGGATTTGTTATCGCCGGCAAGTAAATTTGTACGATCGTGTGCCTGAATTCGTATGGTAGCACGGGACACACCGGGAGTTAAACTGGTTCGAGACCGGGGTCCCTACGTCCAGTGGGAAGGGGTGTTTCTATGCTCAATGTCTGTAGTAGAGGTTACAAACTTGGTCGGGAGAGAGCTACGGAGCCCAGGTCCAAGCGATTCGAGAGAGAGTGGGTTGCTATCCTAGTTCTGTGGTTGTTAGCTATAGACTCCTATCGCTATCCGTCCGTCGACTGTTTGTCGTTCCCAGCTTCGAGTGCCTCCTTTTATAGCCCAAGGAGAAACTACAGTGGGAAGAGTAAAAAGGGGATCACGAATGATGTTATAGTGCCGAAGTCCCCATGGGGGCGCCGGATTAGTTCCCGTACGGTATAGGAGAGCGGCGACTGTGGCTGACCACGCTGCTGACGATGGTGGCGATGGGCTCGTCCTGGGCAGGTGGCTCCGTGTAAGGTTGTAACATCCCGATTTTTTAGGGCATTTAAAAAATACGAACTTATTAAAAAATTTCTCTAATTATAGGCTTAATTTTCTTTTCTCTAGATATTCCAAATTTTTTTCTTAAATAAATATTGCATTTAAACCTACATTTATGTTGCATTTGACTGCTAAGTGATCTCTTAAGGATTTTTGTTTGAATTCGAATTTGAAAACACATTTGAAATTCCCCAATTCAAACTATAGTTAAACCTCTTCTTCTTCACTTAAGGATTTTGAGTGGAAAATAAAATTTGAAATTTTATTTGAAATCTAGTTTTCAAACCCTAGAAAAGTTCATAAGGATTTTAGTTTGAAATTGAATTTGAAATATCAATTCAAATTGCCTTTTCAAACACTAGAAAAGCCTCTTTAGTTAAAAGTCCAACCGACCTCCCTGAACTCTCCCCTTTAGCGCCGGCCTTTTCCCCTTCTCTAGCCCACGAAGCTCACCAGCCCAGCTGGCCTCTCGGCCCATACACGCACACGACCCAGTCCGCCATCACCTCCCTTCCTCCTCTCGCAGCTTCCCTGCCTCGCGACGCCGCCGCCGGCCACCATCGCTTGATCCGCCGGCTCCGGCCATCTCCTGCCACGAAGAGGCGCGCATCGGCTTCACCTCATCACGCCGCATCCGTAGAGGCCATCTCCGGGCAACCTCTCTTGCTCCGCCATGGTCCGCCGCCGTGCCCCGAGAATGACACCGCCGGCCGCCACCGAGCTGATCTCCTCGCTCCGGCCGCCCCTTATCGCCTCTGGGGAGCTCACCTGAGTGTCTCCCTCACCCCGGGGCAGCCATAGCCGTCGCGGCGCCGCACTGCCGGAGCACGTGCACGACACGCCTGTCGCGCCAGTGTCACCGCCATGGCGCCACCCCCTGGTGCCACTCCGGCCATCCGCCGCCACTACTGGCACCTTCCCTCGTCGAAGCTCCTGCACGTCGCCGCCACACATCTTCCTCACCGCCACCACGCACGGCTCCACGTCGACGAGCGCCACCGCCGCTTCCTTTCCTGCACGCTGGCGCCGCCCTGCACGAACACGTGACACCGCCGCCGTTGCTCTGCTCACTGGCTCCGCTCGCCGTGCTGCCATGCCTTGCCACGACCGAGAGCAACCCACCGACGCCGCCCTGCACGAGGGCACGCACACGCCGCCGGCTTACCCACCTGCACGCGCACGACGTCGCCGCCGCGCTGTGCGCTGCTGCCCACTTCACCTCCACAGCCGAGCAGTGCTCCGGCCAACACACTGTCGCGCTCTTCCTGCACGCTGTCGACCCGGCGCTCAGCTCTGCACACCGCGTACACACGCGTGTGTCTTGGCAGACCAGCACCGCCGCAGAGCTCCCTCGCGCCGATGCCGGCCCGGCGCACCGCCACCAGCACCGCCGCGCCGTACCCTGCCGCCGTGCTCCCACGCTGGCTCAGCTCACAGCCACACGCAACTCGCTATCCCACCTGCGCACACACCGCCGTGCATCGCGCACCTCGGCTCCGCCATGACGTCACCGCCACCGTAACGTCGACGCCGCCGTATTCCCGGCCCCGCTCACGTCATCGCCACCGCCGCAACCCTGTCATACCCGTTGACCTTCGGCCTTTCCTCCCCGCCCGTACGGGCACGCCCTCGCGCCGCAATCAGCGACCATGGCCGCAGCACAGGCACCAATAATCACCGGCACTAGCCGTGTGACGTGGCGACCCCGCCCGGCTCTCCTATGCTCTGCTCTGCTCTCGGCGCCGTAGCGCACCACCCCGCTGGTCGCACTGGGTACTGGGAGACCAACAGGACGGGGCACTGCAGTACGCATTTGGCGTTTTCCCCCGCACCGGGGGACGCCAAACCGTGCGGCATGTCCCGTTCCCATCCCGCGTACCCCAAATGTAGAGCGATGCAGGACGTGCGCTACGCGCCGCGTCTGACGGGCGCCCAACCACCCCGCGCATCCCGCCGTGGGAGGGAGGGAGAAAGGAGGGGGAGGAGGCCGCTGGTGGAGAAGCAAGGGACGGAGAAGGAGGCCGGCTCCGACGACGACGAGGTCGACGACGCGCTCGGATCCGCTACCCTGCTCCGCCGCGCACACCGTCGGGAGAGAAGCAGTGGAGGGGGGCCGGCTCCGAGATCTCCGCCCCCTCCTTCGCCGCACTGGCTCCTCTGCTGCGCCATCGAACTCGACGAGGAGGGGTCGTCGCCGATATGGATGGGGAGGGAGGCCTGCTGCCGCCAGAGGAGCCTCCCCGAGCTGGAGCTCGCCGACGCCGCCCAAGATCCCGTGCTGCCTGGACGCGCATAGAGGGGAGGACAGAAGCCGCCGCCGCCGCCGTGAGCTCCGCCTGCGGTGCTGGATCCGGTCGCCTTTCCGCACCGCCACAACCCCGAGCTTGTCGTCCTCGGAAGGGCTCAGGAGGGCGGACGGAGCGAGGAGTCGTCGCCGCCGCCTTCCCTTTCCGCGCCGGAGACAGAGAGATAGAGATGGGCGGGCGGGCACCGAAGTAGGAGGCCGCCGGTGGGGCTGCGCCGCATGGATGGGGAGGGAGGCGGCGCGCAGGGAGGTCGTGGCCGCGCCTGGGAGCTCCGCCCCCGGGGCCGCGGTGGCGAGCTCCGCCCCCGTGCGCGCAGGGACCGCCGCCGTGCCGTTCGATCCGGGCGCGCAAGGACCGCCGCCGTGCCGCGCCGTCTTGCTCCTGCCGGACGCGCGGGCCCTGATCGCCATGGATCCGCGACGGGGAGGGAAGGAGGTGCGTGGACACCGTCGCCGGTGAAGGAGGGGGTGAGGCGGGCAGAGGGAGCGAGGCAGAGGGGAGAGTGGAAGGAGAGAGAGGAACCGGGGAGGGAACCAGTAAAAGGAGGAGGGGAGGATGACGTGTGGGCCCTATTAGGGGTAGTTGTGATGGAGTAGGAGATTTAGCGGATGACGGGTGCGGGAAAACTGGTGCTGTACTGGAGAATCTTGATGACCAGGCAGAATATTTTGTTTTAGAGTATGCAAATGGAGTACGACGAGTGCTACCAGCCTTACCGCCGCACCTTTTGACGCCAAGGCTGAGCACCTGCCGCACTGCACGCACGCAAGCGCTGCTGCGCTACTGCGCAGAGCCGCAGCACCACACCGCAGCGCGGCACGCATCAGGCACACCCATCCCGGCCGCTGCAACTTTTCCTCACCACCCCGACCCTGCGCAGCCCTCCTCCCTGGCCGTCCTCGTCCATCCCCGCGACGTGTCAAGCTCCCGCCCTTGCCCCAGAGCTATAAATAGGACCTCGAGCCCTTGCCACAACCCCATCACCGGCAATACCGAGCCCCACCCCGCGGCCATGCTGCCCCTCCTCTCTCTTCTCTCCCCTTCCCCACAACTACCCCGGGAGAGCTCGCTAGGAGCTCCTCCCCCTCCCAGTGCCGCCGGCCCAGACCTTAGTGGCCGGTGAGCCTCACGGCCAGAGGCGGAGAGGCCGACCGCCTCTGCTTCGCCTCCTCCCCTGGCGAGAGGAAGGAGAAAGGTAGGGCGTCGTTTGGCCCCGACACCCTCCTTCCCCTTTTGTGCCACTTCCAAGCGGGCCCAGGCTGGCGCTGTTACCCTAGCCCGTGTAGGCGTGGTCCACCATGGACGCGTGTGGTGCGATAGCTGGTCCACCGGCCTATAGGCGCGGTGCACCGCACAGTGCCGCCCCTTACGCAGGCCAAGTTGGGCCAGAAGCCCACCGAGCCACAGCAGGCCAGCCCACGTAACGGGCCAGAATCAGCCCACGCACACTAAGTCTCTGCCATTTCTTTTTATCCAGGGATTTTTGCTAGGTACAGACCATAAATGTTGTTGACATTTCTTAACGCAACTACAAGAGAATGGATTTAGAATCCATTCCTGATAATAGCGTCAGAAATGCTGGTTGGTATTTAAGCCTACAGAAATATTATGATAGAAAATCCGTAAGCGCACGGATACCGGTGAGCATTTCACCCGGGGTGATGGGTTTTAAAATATCGTATCCACAGGGAAGATAGGATGGATGTAACAGTTGACTAGGGATGGCAGTAGACTACTTTATGAGACTTTGATGGAATGGCACATACTTTAACAGGGGTAAGCCAAATGATAAAGTAATGATAATTTAGACAGGCAGAGGAACACGTGGATCATAGAACATACTACTTCCTAGCTAGATTAGACTTGGATTTACTTAAGAGACACAATTCTATACAGCATACAAAGACTTAGTTATTCATCTATTCTAATATAGCATATCATCACATATAGCATAGTCATGGATAAAGGTGAGCACCTCGAAGATTACCCAAGAAGATCAAGGACGAAACTTGATCCTCCCAAGAATCATTGTTCGACTAGTCTTATACTCGGGGGGTGGACTGCAAAGGACTCAATAGGTCTGTCACACCTACGATCTACCACACGACCCGGAGTATAAGGTGAATCCGCAAGTAAATTATATCTAAGCACCATGCTTACATATTTTCTACTACCTAGCATATGCGCATAATATACTAGGAGCTCTACGAATAAGTACGTAAACTTATCATTAATCATGACTATATCAAATATACTACTAGAACAAAGTAAGAACTTAGCAATTGCACACATAATATTGAAATAGCACATAGTCATTGGGAAACAATATGAGAACTGAATCTTGATGACTTACAGATCTGAATTGGAGCAAAGCCCAACTCTAATCTGACTCTCTATCTAGAACTAGGTTCTTGATCTAAGAACTAGATCTTGAACTATGAAGTAGCTATCCTATCTCTTGTGTATCCTCTCCTCCTGCCCTGGCGTCTTGATAATGATCTATGGATGAGAGATATCTATCTATGCCTCCCAGGGGGGTCTGGGCTGCTTATATAGTCCAGAGGGGTAATCCGTCACCGTAGGATCAAACCGACCTAAACAAGTGGTTTAGATTGATCCTCATAGGCGGTGGAGGAAGCTTCTCGAAGTAGGGCTGAGTTGGCAGCCAGGGGGGACCGGTCGGTCCCACCACAGGACCGATCGGCCTGTGGTGGGCCCCGACTGGGCTCCGGCTTCGCGTGTGGGCTTCTTGTCCCTTCTAGATGCTTAATTTCTTGGAGTCCATGTCGGTTGAGTTCGGGAGTCTTCTGGAGCCTTCTAGACTTCATTCTTTTAGCAATTTGCTGAATAGTCCCTGAAAATATATAATTCACCAAAACTCGTGGAATTTATTAGTCCAAAGCCCTATACTACTGTTGAATTATCTTTTTGATCCTTTTTCATGTACTGTTGATGCATAAAAATAAGAGTTAGTGAGCATCAACAAACGTACACATGATCCTAGTTAGATCACTTAGGCACTTCCTAAAATTCTAGAAAAATTCTTAAAAATATTAGGAATTATTCTAAGCCTAGTGGTACCATTTGTTTCCATAGTAGACCTTCCTAAAGCCCCTTTTTATTTTAGCCCCTCCCCGGGTAAATAGACAACCCTAAGAAAGTGTACCCGAGATTCCACACTTCAACCATTTTACCTCCAAAAATCTTAGAAAAATTCCCAAAAATACTAGGAGGCATACTAACCCTAGTAGTGCCATTAGTTTCCATAGTTAAATCCCCTAAAACCTTTGCTCTATTTTGCCCATTTCCGGCTTAATAGAAAACCCTGGTGAAAGCGTAGATAGAAAATACACCTTTCATCTACCTAGATTCCATGAACCCTGGGGATATTCCTCGAGGTACCATAGAGCTCCATGAGCTTACCTTGAGCCTTATCATGCACATCCACCTTTGCACAAGACCATAGGCCTCTCCCGGATACCGGGAATCCCGCCGTTGTGCTGCCCGGATCTAGGGTCCACCTCCACCACCCTAGCTGTTATGCTGCCCGACCATAGACTCCACGTCAACCTAGCCTCTATGATATTCAACTATGGATATCGTAAGGCAATAGGAACGTTCCTTTGTTTGATGTCATTTAATTTCATTGATTGATGAATTTCTTTATTGATTGTTATTTTATGCGTTATTATATTCGGTAGACGCCTGAGCTCTTCCCCGAAGCCAAGGATCAAGAAGGGCATGAAGTCAGAGCTCAGGACGTCCGTAAGTCAAGCTAGCCGACCAAGTCCCCGAGGACCCAGAAGGCAAGACTTGGTCAACTAGGAAAGCAAGTATAAAGGCAAGTCCCATCACCCCTCCTTGATCATATTTCTGCTACTATTTGTAAATGTAAAATATACCAAGATATTAATTTGACCTGCATTTTCTTTAAGGACTTGATGATCCTGGTCTTGAATAAGTCGAAGACCTAGTACCATACTTAGATTTACTTTTCACATCATCATTCATGTGAGAAACTATGGAAATAGGGAGAGAAAGAAGTAGATAGAAGATAATAAACGAACCAACTAACGTGAGTTAGACTCCTTAAGGACAGACATGGGAGTATGAGGGCAGCCTCGGTAGAGGATCCTGTCCATGCTTACTCCGGTCGTATAAGGATCGGTTCACAGGAAAGTCTTTCCAGGCACTTAGTATGACCATACGTAGCCAAAAAGGCATAGCCTGTCAGGAATGCCTAACTATGTGAGGCCTTGGATCAAACCCCACTACTGAACCTAGTAAACCATCCCAAGGGGCCATGGTGGGCAACGAATGCGCTGGAGCAGGACCTTCGCATAGTCCCAGGTCAGGTCGGAACGGGTCATCGGGAATGTTTTGGCATCTTGGTGACGCGGTGGTACGTGTGCCACATTTTATGCATGCTTTTGTCTCGGGACGTGGACCCGCGAGGCGGGTGGTGGTGGAATGACCCCTACTTAGGCCCTAGTGTAGACGTGGATGGAGCTAGGGAATGTTGTCTAGGTGTGGGTGATAATGTAATCCACATGTAGACGCCGGTGGGTATGGTTCCTGCGGCCAGTACCGCCAACAGCTGTGGTATGGGCTGGTTGGACGTATGGGTACAGTGTACGTCTCTGCACAGAGTATGATCTATTCGAATAGCCGTGGCTCTCGGTTATGAGCACTTTTGGTTAAAGCTCCCATTGATTAGCATACATACTAAATAAGGATAGAATTGGTGGTGAGACAAGGCAGTGGCCCTTAGAAAGAGATACGGCAGATGTCGGCTCAGCGGGACCCCGGTGGTCGCTGAGTTTAATAAAACTTGGGGACTGGTAGGGGAGGCTACGTGTTCCCCCTCCAGGACCAACTTATTTATTATACTTGTTTTATTTTCTGCTTTTCTCTGAGAATTTACTTCACCTGCATTACTTTACCTTAATAGTCAAGACCTGCTCCTTCCTTTGAACTTTGCATGTAGTCAGTAGGTTTAATCTCTTATACGCTGGGAATTGCTGAGTACATTGATGTGTACTCAGCCTTGCCTATCTTATACTTTTTACAGGAATCTACGCGGGTTCCGGGTGTTATAGACCATCCAGACAGTGGATGGGCACCTGAGCTTCCCAACATTGTGTTAAGGTATTTCTTTGAATATACGTTATTTATTACCTCTATACTTAACTCTGATAAGAACTGTGTTAGCCTACCCGATCCAGGGACTAACACAGGTGCTTAACGGGAATCCCGAAGGTGGGTCCCCATAAAGGTCCTCCGAGTACCTGGTCCGGGTGCGCCGGTCATCGAGGTGACTCGGGTGAGCCCCTGAGTAGGTCTCGTAGTCGGAGTGACCGGAGCTGTTTTCCATGGGTAGTTGTTGATGTGACCAGAGCAGGTGAACGCTGTTCTGCTGCACTGTGGGGGCTCTTGTTCGACAGGACTTGTTTGACTGTGCCCTCTGTGGCGGTCGATGCACGCCCATCCCATGTGATGACGGGCAAATTACCACCGTACGGCCCGGGATGGGCCGCGGGATGGCCTCAAGGCCCCTTCTCCAAGTCAAAGAGCAGCAAGCTGTGGGTGGACCCGGCTCCTGGTTCCTTGGTATCGAAGGAGATGGTAGTCGTTGATGGAAGTCTCCTCTGACGAGCGCCCCGCTCGTCAGAAGCGGGGGCTTAGTCGGGGCCGACATGGCCCGGGACGATGATCGATCAGGGGGGGTTCCCGTCCTCTTGAGTAGTTGGTCCCACTCGTCGTGGTGCCATCCGTGGGCCCGCTCGTCTTGGGCCCGTGCCCGGGCTTTACTCGTTGTGGGCCCGGTTTTGTCATGAGGGAAAGATTAGACAGCTGATTAGGCTACCCCTAACCTATTCCCTCATCAAATATGAAGTGCATCAGTTTAGTGGTGCCAAATGTGATACAAATATGCTACTTTTTGAACGAACGGGCACAAGATAGTGCTTATTTCATTGATAAAGAAGAGAGTTCCAGCCAGCTAGCCGGACCATACTAGAAGTATTGATTACACTTGAGCGTTTAGGCGTGCCAAGCTCTTGGCTCCCCCCTTAACACAAATTATTCGCCCGCACTAAAACTTATCTCGACGAAGAGCTATGAGGTCGTTCCACTATGGGATCATTATGGTATAATCTTAATGCCGATGTATAGCTTGGTCATGTTCCTTTTTGAAAAGGATAAGCTCGTCCATTCTTTGTCACGTGGCTCGCCTCACATCCCTCCTTTCCTGGCACTGGGCCACCTCTCGGTCATGGTTGGGGGCACAGGTTCGTGAAACGCGACCCGAGTGGAGCTTTGAGGTGGTGGCTACGGCGGACATGGAGGTGGATGGGGAGGCCGGTAGTAAGGAGGAAGCAGCATGCCTCTACATGCTGGCTCCACCGCTGAGGACTGGCTCCCGCAAGGAGCCAAGGAGGCCACCACCTCAGATCTAGCGGTGGTGAATACGGTGGAGAGGGAGAGGTCGATTACAGTGAAGAGGTTGTCTCCTCCTCCGCACCACTAAGCGGTGACCCTTGCTCCTCCCGCCGTTGCGCATGTGAAAGTTCGAGTGAGGAGGAGGAGGTGCGGTGGTGGTGGAGGCACTGCCGTGCAGGGAAGGAAGGAAGAGGGGGAGGTTGGCCGCAGTGAAGAGGTCGCACCCCTCCTCCTCCGCGCCGCCGAGCGGTGATCCTTGTTCCTCTGCTTGGCGGAACTATTTTTTAGGACTTCATGAGCATGTATTTTGGTCATAAGGAAAATTGGGCATTATTTAATTTTCAGTATTTCTCAAACATTGTAACAGTTTTACCTTCTTTTACAAAATCTTATCTACCAGCTAGCATAAAACTCTAAATTTCCCCTCTATTTTTTTCTTTTACACAATAATAATCTATAAATGATATTATGACCAAAGACGTGTACAAGTCTTTTAGATACTCTAATATTGCAAGATAGTATACAAAATTGTAAGCTTGGTAGTAGTAAAGATATTTTTTAGGAGAAAAGATATTATGCAAAATGATATTGACATCCTCTATAATAAAATTCAGTGATTGTCCTTATCTTTAATTTTAGAGATGGTTGTATGTGGGTGTTTCTTACTAATGTTTATTTGGATCTTCATTAGCTCTTTATTTAAGGAACATTTGCTCTACTTACATTTCTAATATGTAATTTTCGCATATTTGACATTCGAAATGTTCACATTTGACACCTAAAACATGAGGTCGATTGATTTCTTGACATTTTGACCTTTTTATATCGGTTTCCTTTTCTTTTTGCTACGTTAGACACCTAAGATGACCATCTTAGCCCTTTGTACAAGACACGCACTGCCTTCCATTTTTCTTCGGTTGAACAAACATTCCATAACGTGTTTTTAGATGAACTTTATGGCCACACCTGTCATGTCATAATATTTTTGCACAATATTACTATGTTAGAACATCACAAAATGGCACTAGTTTATAGCCATATACATGGAGCTCACAAAATATGTTTATACATATATTTTATGTTCACGACATCTCAACCAAATAAGTTGAATAATTCACACATATTTTATAAATAAATATTAGTCGTTATAATCGTGTTTTGAACCAAAATAAGTTCAATCAGCATACAGACACACATTGTTTAGGTAAGAGAAAAAGCAACGGAGCATTAAGCTAGATCATATGTATAATTTGATAGACCAAAAAAAATACAGATTAAAAAGAGAAGAATGCCACAAAGTCGAGCAACATAATAGACAACGACACTCATAATGCATCATACTCTCACATGCTAGAAGAGAGAGTAGCATTCCCCCTCCATGGTCCAGCCAATATACAAGTCGAAATATTCCCAAGGACAATGGCTGTCATAATGTATCATACTTTCACATGCTGGAAGAAAGAGTAGCACTCCTCCTCCATAGTGCAACCAATATACAAGCACAAATATTCCTAAGAAAAATTGTTTTTTCTTATGCTCATAATCTGTTTGCACAAGTTCAGTACACTCCAAGTAAAATAAGACTCATATGCGCCCTATAGTGTTCATTGTCTTGTTAAGATTATCAATTGATAGAACAACCTTTAGGTGCATAGCACATTTGCAACACAATTTCACACAAGTAGAATGTTGTTGCCACATCCTTCACAAAGCAGGTAGAGCGACTCTGTCTTGCCAAACTGTTAGAAATTGTGAAATCGGCATACCCCATCTAGAAGCAACATATGTGTAGAATGTTGCATATGTTGCCAAATCATTTCTATCTTGGAAGCACATAAATTCTGAACTCAACTCACCTGGTTGCGACGCTCCCACCACTACTCTCACATTCTTGCGTGTCCCATTATCTAGAGCACCTTTGACCTTTGGCCTCCTAGTTCGCATATGCATGTCACCAAGGTTTAAGTGTAGAAGGCACCGTGGACATCTTTCGTCTTGTACTTGAAGGTTTGGAGGAGGGAGTGCACACACACCAAACTGCAGAATTTTCCTCTGCGGGCCTTCAGGCGCATCTTGTAACATAAGCAGCATTAAGAATCATCTCTGACTTGAAGCAACCGGATCTCACCGCGAGGCATCCCTTGCCAAGTCCTAGAACAAAATAGTAAACAAATTAATAGACAAATCCCAATGTGTCAGCGGTGAAACAAATTATTCCTAACAATAATGATAGCAAAATAAAAAACTGTGATAACAACGTACCTTGATATGCTTCCTTCAAAAAGTGTCCATTTGGGATAAGGATGTACAGACTGCGGCTTTGAGTGTCTATTTTGACTACGAGCCACTTGTGATTGGCATGAAAATCATTGCTTTGCTCAAATAGACACCGGCAATCAATGCAGAATTCATCTACTTTGGACTCTTGCTTGACAGAGTAGTCTTCATAGACTAGATCAGCGAACCAACCAGTAGGAAAAGATGCCACGACCTCACTTCTAAACCAACAGTCAATTGTGTAATACCGAATAGGGGGGCCTTGATTAATTCGATGACATTAGAGCACATTTTACACATGTCTCCTTGTGGTCGGTAGAGGGGGGACTGGCACCCCAGCTCACTCTACAAGCACAAATGATTCACGTGAAGATAGGATTTCTAGAACAGTAAATGAAAACTAACCTCCCCCCACCATATGTTGAGCCAAGGCGCTTAAGCAGAGGAATTATGTTCTCCCTATGACCATGTTCTCCTTCAACCATATCAAGGCAATGAAGACAATATAACATATTTTCCGAGCCTTTATGAAGATTAACCATTAGAAGAGATTTTCTCATGTGAGCATTGCATTTGCCACAAATCCTTGTATCAGATGCCTGATAACACACACAACACCTGCCAATTACACAAAATTGTCAAAGTTGGATAATCATCTTAGTCTGTCTCAATCCTCATCCAGGGCCCTGAATTATTTCAGTGTAAGAATGTTTTAGTTGAATTCTTGATCTATTTTGAACCCTAATAAGTGTTGAGACCCATTAGACCTAAGATTGGTACAAACTAGCTGAGCCTAAAACCATGATCAAGTTGTGTAATTAGGCATCTCTGAGTCATTGGTAGGCAGCGTGGAGATGATGTCCATGCTGGCCTCCACCTTCTGTTGAGAATTCTCCTCCTTAGTAGTCAAAGAGAAGTCCATGCACGTCTTGGGAAAGTTGAGGCTGTCAGCGATCTCCGAGCTTTATGCAAATTTAGGTGCTATTAGACCTTACTCAGATTGGTTTCATGCATAAGTGACATTAGCACAAACACAGACAATTTTATACAATTTGAAGTACAATTAGTGCCTCTGCAGATTTTTCATGCATGATTAAGTGAATTAGTGCAACTCAGATTGTTTATGCTATTTATGTGCAATTATCAAGTTCATGCAAATAATTATAATCTAGACTGGTTAAACAACTTTTTGGCTCATCTCAAATCTGGATTAAGTGCTAAGTACCGTATTAGTCCTAGATTAGATGAGCTAACACTATTATTTCAGCATAAGTATGCTTTACTTGAATTCTTGATTCGTTTTGAACCCTAAGTGCTGAGTTTTTTTTTGGGCAAAAACGAACTGAACTGAGCCTAAAATCATGATCAAGTTGAGTAAATTAGTAATTAGGTGGAAATAATAAACTCACTTCTGAGCGGAGAGGCTGCCCTTGCCGTCCACCACGTCCTTGGTAATGCGCGTCGTGGCCACCACCTTCTTAGCTGTCGGCACTCCCCGAGCCCTTGGCCATCGCGGTCCCCTCCAGCCTCCAGCCCTCCTCACTAGCCCAGGAGGACGCGAAGTTTTGGAAGCGGTGTGTCCGGGCGGAGGTGATGTGGCTTCCTGTTATTGATTGCACGAAGTTCAAGAATAGTTGATTTATTGCATTAAAATGCTAATATCTTTTTAGTGACTAGTAATAGTGCACGTGCGGCACGAACGTGCTGTAAAAAAAAGGTTGTGCGATACTCACTTAAAATTGGCAAAATATCTGGAGTTGAGTTTTTGAATCCCTAGATATACATGTACTTGTGTTTGTTCATATTGGCAGACTTTCTATATGTTTGCATCTGAAAGTGTACCTTCAAAAGCCTGACTGAAAACAGCCAGATGTGTAGTCATCGCCTCATCAAATTCTTTTAAGACAAAGCAACCTTTCCAAATATTGATGTCTCCAAAAAGGATATTCACTATTGTGACCCATTTCTCTATGCAAGAATATGTTTGACACTGTGTATAGAATAACCTCTTTTTTGCTTCAAATGATAAATGGTAATATGGTACCCACATGACCTGCAAGATTAAACATCAAGAAGTCTCCATTCTTGAAAGAGAAAAATTGGTTTTAGGTGACCATGGACATATGATTATGAGTAGATAAATATGGTCGCAGGAACAGGTAAGTCAACAAAACAGTTTTTCTAATTTGCAGTAGACAAATCTTTGCTCATAATCCCAAATGTATCACAACTTCATATTTCTCATCTCGAGAATAGAAAGATATAATTCCAATTCCAATCTTTCACCTTTGTACTTTCAAATCAGCAAAGCACATGCCACCCGCTTCTGCTCTCTAATATCAAGCTTTAGCAAGCCTAGACTCTCTGTTTTTCTCCACATGTAGAGCAAGCAAGCAGGCCACTATTAAGTACTCCGTGTTAACCATGCTATCAGCCTGCACATGTTTGTAAAATAATTTTAATAATAGTATTATTTTTATTATTTTTTAACGATGAGGTAGTCCAATCTGCTGTGGGAAAATTTCTAATGATGTCAACAAGGTTTTTTACTCTACATCCACTTCTCACATGAGCATTGAGCTGATTATTAAATACCCCGGCCATACTGCTGTGGGAAAACGTAAGAGCACATGTTAGTTTGTAGACATTGTAGACATATGTGTACTGTATATATCAATATATTGAAGGATGTCACCTGTCCTTTGTTTTTTGGACACAATGTGGAATCCTAGACGCCAGTCATAAACATCATTGTTCCATGCGACTAAATGTTACCCTAATTTTTTGTATTATATCCAAATAGTACTTGGATGCATTGTCTTTTGGTGCCCAATCAAGCATAGGCATTGGGTCAATTATATATATAGCTCTATCCTTCATGTCGGGTGAGAACATGATATATCTTACGGTCATGTGAAGTGGTATTATAATCTGCAACTTTTTTGTTATTTCAATCTTTATTATCAGTAGAACAATAGTTTTGACTCTTATTTGTGCTTACCAATTGGCAATTGGTGAACGGAATCCCAATAACCGGCCATGCATCAAATGTGTTTTATCTAACATTTAGTAAAATATGGAGAAATATAAATTCTAGGGACTAAAATATAATTACTATAAAAATAAAAGGGTAAAACAAAAAACCAAACATTATCCTCTCCCTCTGGTCTCTCTCTCGCATCTCCCTCCCTTCCCCACCGGCGCCTCCCTCTCTCCCCAGCCAGCACAGGGGGCTCCGCGGCCGGTGCGGAGGCCTCCCTAGCGGCCGACCCAGGGACTCCGCCTGTGTAGGCCACGTGGCACGGCGGCGTCCGCCATGGATCCTCAGCTGAGGTGGCATGACATTGCTCATAGATGCTGATTTAGCCTGAGTCTCTTCCTTGGGTGAGCTAAGAATTTTAATCATTGTCTCAACTGCATCATTTGCTGCACTTCCCTCATGTAGAATATCATTGAGTGGTGCAACAGAGAGCAAGCTTTTCAAAGCATCCAGAACATAAACTTTTGACTCAGGTTGTTCACTTGTTATGAGAGCAGATAACTGACTAATAGTTCCTGTATCTGACTTGTGGATGAGATGATTCAGTATTTTAGAAGTTATCTCCTTGCCATTATCACTGCCATTTTTCAGAAGCCATAGTAAAGCTGGAACAGCATCTGCACTTTCAACACATGCTCTTATGTCTTCACTGTGACTGCACAAGTTGCCAAGGATGATTGCTGAATCTTCTTTAGCTTTGGGAGATCCAGTTTCTAAAATTTGAACAAGAGGAGGTATGCCACCAGCAGCAGTGATAGCCCATTTGCTCTCATCATTTTCCTTTGACAGAAGAGCAAGCAGAGCAACAGCACATTCCTGCTGTTTTTCCGACGAAAGACCAAGTAAAGAAATCAATAGCTGAACACCTTCACGACCTTGCAGAGCTTGCCAAAGGTCACAGTCCTTCTTGCAGAGATCAAAAAGTGATTTTGTGAGGTCATCTTGCACCTTAGTACCTGCCATGGTTACTAAACCAACAAGCAAGCGTTTTGCATCAGAATCTGCTAGCCAAGGCTTCAATTATGCGCTCCTGCACAAGGAAAGGCACCTTAGGCTTAAACTGCTTCAACAGTGTTTTCTCAATGTCAAGAGGATCAGAAGCACTGATAGATTCCGCATTTGTGTCATATATCATCAAGGCTGAGGCCAATGCACCAAGTGTATCTGCAATCTGTGCAGGTGAAGAGCATGACTCGAGACTCTCACCAAGGCTTGAGATTACATAAGATAAACCACCAGATATATTTGCTAATGCACACATTGCATTCTCTTGCAGTGCTTGAGCAGATTCACCTTGCATGAACTCTTTCGATGGAGCAATAGTAGCATTTATAAGAGCAGAAATACCATTAGAATTAGCTATCTGACGCCTGGCCTCTTTACTCTGTGCAGAAAGGGACGAGAGCCCCAGCAGCTTCAGCTCTTATGGAAGTTCCATTACCCAAACCAAATAACTTTAGGAGCTGCTTTGTTGTTTCTCCAGATAAAACTTTAGAACAAACAGAAGAGTCTTCCATCATCGAAGACCCAAGAAGATAGCAAGCATTTGCGAGGGTGTTTGCACTTGCCAAGCTGACCAACTTTATTAGTATATCAACTCTGTCGCATTGCACGGTTGCTGACCAAAACCCCTCTGTGTTTTTTGATAAATTCTTCAGCGCTCCAGTTAGAAGGCCATCCACTAAACTCTCATTCTTGAGACTAATTTTAAGCTGTTCCCATAGTACTTGAACAACATTTTCCGTTGAGAAAATCTTGGATCTGATATGATCCCTAATCCCACCTTGTGAAACAGCATAGATGGTTTTGGCAGCTGCAGTTTGGCTTTCAACTGACTTTGATCTGAGAAGAGCAAGCAATGGAGGGATGCAACCACCAAGTAGGACTGTCACCCACGGGGCCGCCCGGAGCAGGGCCAGCCACAGGGCACGACGCCGCCCGACGCAGGACCGACCGCGGGTCTCGGCGGCGTCCACAGACCGTGGGGAATGGCAGTCCGCTTGGGGCAGCCGCCTGCGCAGGTCAAACGCCTCTGGATCCGACTCCACCACCAATCCACCACGGCCGCCGGCTTCGCCAGCAGCACTCGGTCCTTGCGCAACTTGGCCTCATCGAAGCACTCCACCGCCATGCCGCTATTGGCCGACCGCCGTGAGCTAAGGCTGACCCACGGCGCGTGGCACCGACCCCGTCGAGTGCCGATTGAAGATCCTCCGACCAGCCGGCGATGCAGCAGGAGCCCCGAATTTGGAGATGAGGGGCCGGAGGCCGCTCGCCGGAGGCCCGTCTGGGCTGCTACTCCCTCTGCAGTCGTCGTCGCGGAGCTCGCCAACCCGGCAACCCGCTCCCCGTCATCGTCGCCGTGGAGCTCGCCGGCCTCCTGCAGGCGACGAGCTTGAGGGCCAGCTCGAGGAGGGGCTCCGCGGTGGAAGGAGGCGGAGGCGGAGGCGAGCCGGAGCCCCAGATGATGACCTCGGCGGCGTCGCAGGCCTTGGCCTTGTGGAACCTGCGGATGAGCGCGGGCAGGACGTGGGAGTTCTCTAGGTGGAAGTTGTCGTGCGGGCCGTAGAGGTTGGTGGGCATGGCGGAGACGGCGTCGAGGCCGTGCTGGATGCGGTAGGCCCGACACATCTTGATGCGGCGATCTTGCGACGGTGTATGGGCTCGAGCGGGCCGGAGAGGAGCGCGGCCTCCGTGATGGGATTCGGCGCGAACTTGGGGTAGATGCAGGAGGACCCGAGGAAGAGGAGCTTGCGGACGGAGCCGCAGCGCAGCGCGGCGTCGACGACGTTCGTCTGGATCTGGAGGTTGGTGGCGATGAAGTCGGCAGGGAAGGTGGAGTTGGCGTGGATGCTGCCGACCTTTGCCGCCGCTAGGACCACGTAGCGGGGCCGCTCGGCGGCGAAGAAGGCCTCGACGTCGGCCTGGCGGGTGAGGTCGAGCTCGGCGTGGGCGCGGACGACGGAGGTGAAGCCGAGGGAGAGGAGGCGGCGCAGGAACGCGGACCCGACGAGCCCCGGCGCCCCGCGATGTGATACGGGAAGGTGGGCCCAGTGGGTACAAACGGCGGGTAGGCAAACCATAGGTGAAAAACAATTCGTTTTTGGCCGAAACACTCTCCAAATTGCGATTTTTTGGTACTTCATAGTCCTTCCACCCTATCCACTTCAAAAAACATATGACTGGTGGGTCCGGTGTGAGGGGTAAGGTGGGCCCGATTTGAGTGAGAAAAGTTTTCATTTGTCTTCGCTCCTTATAGTATAGATTCAACTAAATTAAAATCCGATTGCATATTAATATTTCTTACAATTAAATCTACGAAATAAGATGTCACTTGATCATGTTTCGTCACAAAATAAAAATAGCATATAAATTTAATGTGTCAAACTCCATGAAAATAACAAGATATCACTTGGTCATGGTTCAACACAAAAGTAAGAATAACATACAAATTTTATGTGTCAAACTCGACATATCAATAACAAGATATCACATGATAATATTTCGTTACAAAAATAAAAATAACATATAAATTCTATGTGTCAAACTCGACATACAAATCTATCAAAATTGATAGTATGACACGTAAAATTTATATGTTATTTTTTTTTGTAAAAACATGGTCAAGTGATATCTTATTTTGTAGATTTAGTTGTAAAAAATATTAATATGCAATCGGATTTTAATTTAGTTGAACTAGTAAAAAGATATTAGTGTTTGAATACAACTAATCATCTATTTTTGGAATCCGTGCAAACCAATGACCCCTAACCACATGACCTCCGCCGGGAAACACCCTTACCAAATTGAATTTCCGAGACGAGGACCCCAGAATAGCAGTGACGGTTCCGATCATCACCACCTCTTCCGTGTGCGTGCGCGTAGGGGCACGGTTATACATCGCAACAGTGATGGAAAACATCTCATCGTGCCACATGTAAAATTATTTTGAAACTTAAAAAATTATAAATGTTAAATCGAGTATCAAAATTAAATTCTGATCGCATCAGTAGATTTCTCACAATAAAAATTTCGAAACAAGATCTCACTTGACTATATTATGACAAACTTTTTTATTTGTATTTTTAATTAAGGTTATATATTATGTGCAATACATAACAGTAGAACAAAATTTACAGCTCCCATAACAAAATATTTGTATCTACCGAACAAATTATATGAACTGCCGGAACAAATATGTATATGTATCGAACAAATTCTACAAACTACAAAAACAAAATATTTGTACGTACCGAACAAATTGTATGAACTACCGAAACAAATACTTATATGTGTCAAACAAATTCTACAAACTAACGGAACAAAAAATTTGTACCGAAAAAATTATATGAACTGTCGGAACAAATATGTATACATGTGAAACAAATTCTACAAAGGGCTCCCACCGGGAGGAAGAGAAGATGAGCTGCTGCCGGGAGAAGAAAGAGGAGCTGCCGCCTGGGCCATAGAGCCGCTCCTCCACGACTCGCCGCCGGACTCTCCCTGCTCGACGAAGCGCAACATCACCACCGCCACCGTCGTCGTGCCCCTACTCCGGCGTCGAGGAGGAGGGCGTCGGCATCGCTCGTCGAGGAGGAAGGCGCCCACGTCGCGTGTTGAGAAGGAGGGTGCCGGCATCGCTCGTCGAGGAGGAAGGCGTCCGCATCGCGCGTCGAGGAGGAGGGCTCCGCCTCCTTCACTACCAAATCGAGGCCACCTCGAGCTCCTCCATCGGCCGGCCGACTGCACGTCCTCGCATGGGAAGCTCTGCCGGCCGGCTGCACTTCCTCGCACGAGAAGCTCCGCCGGCTGGCCGGCCCTACTCCACCTCGCTAGGGAGCAGGGAAGGGGTGGCGCCGCCATCAGGGCTCGAATCCAGCTCCTGCGGTGCCGTCAAGGCTGCCGCTCCGGGAGAGGAGCGCTGGCGGAAAGAGCGTGGGTGTGTGGGGAGAAGCTCTGGCGGAAGGAGCGGAGAGCGGCCTCCCCTGTTCCTCCGTCACGTTTGGGTGGAGGCAGGGCGAGCGGCGGCCAGCACCAACAAGGAGGAAGGAGGGCCGCCGGAGGGGAGGGAGGGGTCGTCGTATCCTGCGCCGCTGAGCAGGGAGGAGCAGCAGGGCCGACACCTCAAGACCGCCGTGTTGACCCAGACAGAGAGGCAGCCATGTAGAGAGAGAGGGAGGCGGCGAATGCGGAGGAGAGCGAGGCGGCTCCGGTGAGTGGCCGGGCGCAGCCGGGGGAGGAGAGCGGCCGGGCCGTCGGGCCGCCGGGGTCGGAGGAGATGAGCGGTGGGTGGTGGTGAGAGGGAGGGGAATGGGGAGAGAGGGAGGACGGGGGAGGTAAAAAAGGAGAGAGAGTGACGGGTGGGTCCCACCATGAGTTGGTTGGTTTTGAGGAGAAGTATAAAGGATGACGAGTGAGGAAAAAGTTGTATAAAGGAGAGAATTTTGATGACCGGGCAGAGATATTCCGTTTTAAAGGAGAATATGAAGTATGACGAGTGCAAATAGTCTCATTCTGCTGGAGGATCAAGTTGACGAGGTAGTCCTTGATCAGGTCCCCGTCCGGCGCCGGGTAGAGCTTGCAGAAGGTTGGCTAGCCGGCGTCGTCCACGCCGACGCGGATCACAGCGCAGGGCCATTCCCAGTGGTCCTCGTAGCAGCAGTGGGGACAGAAGGACTGCCAGCACATCCAACAGTAGTTGTCGCGCCGGCACGTCCGCGACAGGTCCTCCTTCGTACCAAGCCGCCTGCTCACTTTCGGCGAGTCATCTGCCCACGTCGGCTCAATGCCAAAATCCTTCATGTACCCAGGGTTCATCATACCGAACCAGAGGGTCGAACCGCCGCCCTCCGGTACCGGTATACCGCGAAAACCGCTCAAAACTAGACAAATTCAAAAAATCAAATTTGAACTCCCGTTCATTCGGTACGGATCGGTATACCGAGCAGTTTGAGCGGTATGCCGGCCGGTTTAAGTGATTTACGAGTGAATTAGCCTAAATTACCGACTTAATAAAAAATTTAGCATGTTTTCGAATTTGAATTGAAAAATTGGAAAATAAAAATTTCCTAAAAATATTTTAAGGTACGTAGAATCTAATGGTGTCAAAAATTTTCAAATATTAGTGCATTTAGTATTTTTTGCGGGCATCAGAGGTTCAACCGGTCTAATTCCGGTGCGAACCGGTACCGGTCACCAGCGGTACCACCGGTTACCGCGGTAAACCGGCCGGTTCGCACCGGTTCCGTGAACCCTGCATGTACCACGAGCGAGAAGCCGTTGTGCGTCCGTCTCGGGTTAGGCGTTGTTGGAACTTTTTTTCTACTGGTGCTTCGGTTGCTCGGCCGGTACGGTGCTCCGTTATATAGGTCCATTGCCGCTTGGAGCTAGTCTTCTAGGTCGTGTGGTCAGAGTCGGACTCACTTATCAACCACCAGCCAGTGGTACTTTTCTGTCAGAACAAATCAGCTACCAGCTACAAGCCAACAGTATTTTTCTCTCATAACAAATCAACACCAGTCACCAGCCGTCAGCCAGACGAACAGGGTCGCGAAGTGGCGGAAACGATGGTCGGAGTCTGCGGTCCGAGTCCGTCCTCAGACTTGTACAATGGTGCGACCTGATGCCTGACCATGAAGGCACGGTTCTATGTCATCGATGCACAAGCAGCTCGCCACGGGCCTCGAGCACAAAGCAGGAGATCAAACATCAAGAGGGTGAACGTCAAATGTCTAACGTGCCAGCCAACACTGAAATGGTTAAAGAGGAACAGATAAATTAGGAGGGTGAAATCGCAGTGGCCCATGTGCAAAGAAACACTGATCAGGATCAAGAGACTCAAGCGTGCGGCCGCGGTGTAGGAGATAAAATATGACGGAAAACGATGTTAGGGATATGAAGTGCATCAGTTTAGCGGTGTGCCAAATGCGATACAAATATATAAACCACTACACATTAGCGCTACGCACAAGTATGGGAACATCTTGTTGCCGATGCATAGCTTGGTCATGTTCTTTTCTGAAAAGGATAAGCTCGTCCATTATTTGTCGCTGGGCTCGCCTGAGATCCCTCCTTTCGCGGCGCTCAGCCACCTCTCGGTCATGGTTGGCGGCACAGGTTCGCGAGCAGCGCGACCCGAGCGGATGCGCGACCGGGCCGCCGCACTGCACGCACGTGCCCTTCCTCCTCCTCAGCAAGGGCAGCAGCATCAGCTCGCCGTAGTCCTCGCCCACCGGGTCACCCAATATAGGCTCCAATCCGACGAACCACTTCTCGTCGCCCTTGCAGCGGACGTAGTGCCGGCCGTTGCGCTCCTCGATGCGCCGGACGATGGAGTCGCGGCCGCAGCGTTGGTAGTGGTCGTGGCAGATGCCCGTGCTGAAGCCGCACCTGCAGTTGATGCAGTAAGCGTCCCTGCTGGCGGACGTGGCGTAGTCGTGCGCGGCGATGTGCTTGACGATGCGGTCCTCGATCGGTTGCCCGTTTGGGCCGTTCTTGAAGAAGGTAGGCTGCTCGGCGGCGTTCACACCGACACGGATGACAGGGTGGGAACCTAGCAGGATGTCATGGTGATAGTGACAGCAATGGGAGCAGAAAGCCTGCATGCACTTGATGCAGTAGCGATCCCGGCGACACGTCTGCGACAGGTCGTCGTCCTCCACCACCCCGAGCCGCCTGCTCGCTGTGGGTTCCGAGTTGTTTGTCCACATGGATTCCATGACGATATATCTGTTGGTTAGGTTCCAACGAGGTTGAGCGCGTACACACACTTGTAAATTGCAATGCCGCCTCTCCGTTCTTCCTCGGAGCAATCTGACTTGTGCAGGTTATGAATTGGCCGGTGCTTCGGTTATGTAGGGTCAATGGCCGCCTGAGAGTCCGACGGACAGGAGAAGGGAAGAAATCCGAAACGGATAGGTAGCGGACCTGGAGGTAATCTAGCAGGGAACGTGAGTTTATTCGTGCGATAGCCCGAGTCCGAGTTCGTGTTGAACTCACCAGCCAACTTAGGATCGTACAGGAAGCGCGTGCTGAATCCCGGTGATAATTCCCAGTCGAAACGGTGCATAACATTACCTCTCTCTCTACGGTGGCCACGGCAAGTTCATCCCAGCGCACATCCTTCGTCCGGACCTGAAAGCAGTCAGGAACTGGAAGTCGCTCCCCTTGTAGCTGCATGAGCAGCGCTGCCGCCATCCATGAACCTCTCGGGGATGATCGAACTAATCACTCCCTCAGCTTCCTCACCCCGATCAGGACTACTCTGTACACCTGCCGGGATCACGTTGCCGTGTCGATGCAGCAGCATGCCATGGACAGGTGTGGCGCCAGCAACGGCGTCAAGTTGTGCACCCGGCCCGGAGTAGACGCGTAGTAGGCCATGCTCTTCAGGTTGTCTTCGATGACGATCCGTGGTGCACACAGAGTCCTGTAGTGACTCTTTCGAAACCGCTTGGGCGTTCTGATCCCCACCCTGGCTTGTAGCTTTGAGGTCTGCGATGATGAACTCGAGTGGTCCAACCGTCCAAGATACTAGTAAGGCACCGTTTAGTTCATTAAATTTTGGGTGAAAGTGGTGAAATTTTTGCATTGGGAAACGTGTTCTGTGAGAAGTGGCACGGTCTGCAATACAAAAATTTTGGGGACTTTTGACGAATTAAACAGGGCCGATAAATTTATATTACTCATAGAAACTTGCATTGCTACGAAAATGAGAAATTTAGAAAGGAAGAGGGCTGCAGTGGTAAAGATGTATTTTTTTTTCCACCGAATTTTAGAAGAGGCACCCAAGGCGTGCTTATCCGCGTAATTATTTTATTACAATAGCTTTACTGAGAGAGTGTTTGGCATGACTCTGGAGCTGAACTTCAACAACTCTAACCAATTTTCTAGACAAACACCCCAACTTCAAAACTCCACGAAGTTGCCAACTTCATGGGGCTGTAGTGCAAATAGAGGTGGAGTTTTGGAGCACCTCCTTTGCTGCTCCAAAACCACCCAGTACACACCTAGACGTGGAGTTGATAGATAATTACCCACCAATGCCACTGGTTACACAAAAATAACGTTTCGTTATGTTCTTTTCCTTCATCCGCGACCCTCCCTCCCTCTAGCGTCTCTCCTGCCTTCCGCGACCCGCAGCCTAACCCACACCGGCGTAAGACGGTGGCGCCTCCCTCCAGCGCCGCAGCCCTCCACAGTCCCTCCTCCGATTCTCTCTTCCGCCGCTCCTCCATTTCTCCACTCGCGGCCACAGCTCTCCACCGGCCCCTCTGCCTTCCATTTACCCCTCCGTCGGCCCCCTTCAGATCCCGCGCTGTCCGTCCCTCCGGCGAAGGCAGGTCGATGTGGAGGATGCAGCCCGAGCTCCCGCCGTCGCCGACGGTGACGCTATCCTCGAGGAGCCCACTATCGCTACAGGAAGAGCCGGCGACTGGAGGAGTTGCAGGGCCACCCGCCGCATGAGGCCGTGAGGACCGCCTCCACGAGGCTCATCTTCCCGCCGGCCTCCCTTCCCTCCGTCGCCGGCCTCGCCATCCACCACCACGTCTCGATACACATCCGCCGCCGGCCTCCGCACCCGCCGCCGCATCTCCATTCCCTACTCCTGCGCCTTTTCTTCCCGCTGGCCTCCTTCCCCTCCGTCGTCGGCCTCCCGACCCGCCGTTGCGTCTCCCTGCCCTGCCCCGCCGGCCTCCTTCCGTCGCAGGTGTCCCTCCTCTCCTGTGCGGCCGCCGTGTTTGCGGATGAGGGCGTGAGAGGAAAAGAGAAAAGGAGGGAGGAGAGATGTGAGGCTGACAAAGTGGGCCCACATGCTATTGAATTGTGCTGCATGTTGTTTTTGGAGCTAGTAGGCAAACACTTCATTTTCACAACTCCAACTCCACTTGGAGCTAGCTCCATGTGGAGTTGGAGCCATCCCAAATAGCGATTAGGCGTGCTTAGTAGATGTTGGTTTGCCATAAATTATATATAGACTAATTTATTTGTGGGATTATACAAACAAATCGAGAACAATTTATTGTAAAATAAATTAAAATCACAAACAAATTAGTATATAAAGGTAAAACTTCTATTCACCTGAATAGATTGTTCAATATGAAGAACAAATGTGTCAACATGTAGTAACAAATTAGTTTGGCAAGCAAACAGTTTTAGTCTACCAACCAAACAAATAATTTAACTTTACGAATAAGTTAGCGTACAAAAGTGAACAAAATGATCTTCAGACACGAACAAATAAGTTAAATTATGGAGCCCACCTCCACCACGCCACTCCAATGCGGGCCGCCAGAGGCGAAGAACAAGGTTGCAAAAATATGATGACAACATTTTAAGAAAAGCGGACAATATTTTTTTTAATAAAATGCTCTCAATATTTTTTAAAGATGTTGGTAAAATACTTTTTGAAAAAAAGTTGGATTCAATATTTTCTAAAGAAATGTTGATCCAACATTTTTTTTAAAAATATTAACAATTATTTTTTAGTAGACTACTCCCTCAGTATCGAAATATTTGTCGTTGTTAATTTTTTTTACAACTTTGGTCATTTGTCTTATTCAAAAAATTATTGCAAATATGTAAAAAGGTAAATCAAGCTTAAAATACTTACAATAATAAAGTATGTAGCAAACAAAATAAATGGTACTTGAATAATTTTTTGAATAAGACGAATTGTCAAAGTTGTGAAAAAAAAATCAATGACTACAAGTATTTAGATACAGAGAGATATTATCTAGTGAGAGGGTTGGGAAGGTCTGAAGAAGATAAGGAAGTAGAAGACGAGCTTGAGATAAATCTTGGTGGACACTGCAAGTTTCAAAAGATCCTACCGCATATGCCATAAGTCGCTTCCGCGGCTCTGCCATCATCAGAAATATAATCAAACTAGGCGATCAGTCTGTGATCCAGGCAAATGTTTTTTTTTTGACAACATCCAGGCAAATGTTTACTACGTATTTGGTTCGGTCAAAGAAGGAAGAATGGGCTCGCAGTCGCTGGCATAGCTAGCAAGTAGCAACCAGCCACCAATCACAACGTAACAGAGTCAGCTTGGCAGCCATGTCAAACTATGCATCAGATCTAGTAAAGTGTCAAACTACGCGTCGGAACTCGAATATACTACCTCCGTTCTTAAATATATGACACCATTGACTTTTTTCGTCGGTTTGACCATTCGTCTTTTCTACAAATATTTTAGCAAATCAATAAACTAACAAGTTAGATCTAGAGTAAATTAGATAATAGATATAATGATATACATTTTATTTTAGTTAACTAATTTGTTCAATATATATTGATGGTCAAAGTTGGAGAAAAAAGTCAATGGTGTCATATATTTAAGAACGGAGGGAGTAATTATTTTTTAATCGGTTATTAAGGAGTACTGTAACAATGCTAGAATTGATCGGATTGGGTCGTGACTCGCGCGCGTGCGAATGCGATCCAACATGATCTGCTTTTATTGGCCACTTGTGCATGGGAGTCGTAGTGTCGGACGTAATCCTATGTGCTTGCAGTTCTTTTCCATCCGAGAACCAACTCCATGCCGCCTACATGTAGCCATTGTACACCCTCTGACTTGTTCCTATTGCTGCTCTCCTTACTTTCGCAAATGAATACAATGCCTAGTGGATCAATTAACAACTGAACTAGTTGAATGATAGCCGAATTATTATTAATCATCAAACAAGCTATTACTCGGTCAACAGTCAACCAACTAATTGATCTTGAGATTGATGATGAAATAATTAAGCCACCTATCTATGACAACAAATAATCAAACCAAATACTGATAGTATAGATCATATAGCACATCACGATGAGTTTATATGTAAGAAACGTGCAGGCCATTCGGTTTGGTCGTTAGAGAAGAATAGACTCGTGTAGTCACAGGCTTGGCAATCCCCGTCCCAAATTACTAACTATTTTAATTTTTTTACATACATTTCTTTGTTATGCATAACAAAATGAATGTATCTAGAAAATTCAAAATAACTAGTAATTTGGGAACGGCGAAATAACAACCAGTCAATCACAACAGTGGAGTCAGTTTGGCAGCCATGTGAAACTATACATGGGATCTGTCATCTAGATCTAAGGTCTTGTTTAGTTCGGTGAGAAAGCTGAGAAAATTTATCGAAGATTAGAATGACTATACGTGATCTAATTATAAAAATAATTACAGGGCGGATGGACGAGAAATCGCGAGACGAATCTATTAAGCTTAATTAATCTGTTATTAGAAATTGTTTATTGTAGCACGGCATTGTCTGATCATGATCTAATTAGGATCAATAGATATGTCTTGTGCTGAATCTATTTCACTTTTCCAGTGGGAATTTAAGTTCCTCTGTTAACGCGCCCCCCTTATATAAGTGCTTGCTGATCACTTCCTGAGTTTAAGGGGCATTTGCGGGTCCGGCGACGGGAAGAAGACGACTTTTAAGGTCTCTCGCCTTTTTCACCCGAGGTTATAGAATGAATTTTTGTCACTAATTTACATTTAATACTCTTAATTAGTATGTAGATTTGATGTGAAGGAGGATGAAAGTAAAAAGTTGCTGATGAGCTAAGGCGTATTTGTTTATGGGGCTGCGGGTTGCACTGACGTATCGCGATTGCACAGCATTGTACCGTGATGATTTTTCTACGTGCGTGTTTTTTGCAACGCGCAATTGAAATCATGTTGTCAAGTTATGGGATTTATATATGCACGGCCGCCGCATGCTGTTCGGTGCAATTTTACGCCATGTGCTGCTGCACACTGGCAGAAAGCACATCCAAACAGGACCACTACGTACACGTGGGGTCTCAAATAAAATTATTTTGAAGTGGGTCGTAACTCGTACGATCCAACATGATCTGCTTTATGGGTCACTTGTGCATGTAGGGTCGTCCTACATGTGGGATTGTGGCCTTGGCCCTGTTTAGGAGCCCAACTTCCCCTAAAATACACTATGCAAAAAGAAGATTTCTCATCACATCAAACATCACATCAAAAATGTCGGTACATGCATGGAGTACTAAATGTAGATAAAATCAAAAACTAATTACACAGTTTGGATGTACTTTGCGAGACGAATCTTTTGAGCCTAGTTAGGCCATGGTAGGACAATATTTACCACAAACAAACGAAAAGTGATACAATGCTTTTCAGCCTGAAATTCATGCAAAATCTCCCAATTTTGCATCCCAATTTTGATTTCTAAACACACCCCTTGTGTTGTAGATGCTTTGCAACTTTTTTTCCATCTGAGAACCAACTGTCCAACAAGGCAACAACTCCATGCAAGTAGCCGCATTCGCCTACGTAGCAGCTCTGACTTCTGACTTGTTCCTCTCGCGGCTCTCCTTTCTTTCGCTAATGAATACAATCCCTAGTGATCAATTAACAACTGAACCAATTGCTTGATACTCCGTAAATGATATTCCCTCTGTTCTTAAATATATGACGTTTAGGAAAAAAAATTAGTTCATTTTGAACTAAAATTTTAGTCCTAAATGTCATATATATATTTAAGGACGGAGGTAGTAGCAAACAAGCTATTACTTGGTCAATGCTCCGAACCAGCGGAAAATATGACTACACCGTACTGTAGAGACTTACATCTAATTATTGGACATGTCACATTTAGCTAATGCTAGTTGTGTAGACTTCTTGTCGTATAGATCTTAGCTAGATCATATAGCACGCGAGATGAGTTCATATGTAAGAAACGTGTAGGCCATTTGGTGGATTGCATTGGCTTATTATTTCCTCATAATACTTGTTTTGTTTCAAATCAACAAGTACTCCCTCCTTTTTTTCATGTTACATTTGGTTTGTCACAAGTCAAATCTTTTCAACTTTTGACTAAGTGTGTAGAGAAATATAGGAAACAATGTACATAAACACTATCAAAATATATGTCATAATGGATTCTCAATAAAACAAATTTGATGACGTGAATGCATTTAAACACGGGTCGGATTAAATGAAACTGTAACTGAGAGACATGGGTACACATGGGTCCCCACCAGCCAGGGTCTCAGGGACCCCTGACAAGTGGACCCGACCTTCCAGAAGACCCGCCGACCTGCAAAGTGGGCCCGACGACCTTATCCACACCTCCGACGACCGCGGGTGACCTGGCCAAGATCCCGGAAGATCCACGAAGCTTGGCGTGCAAGTCAAGACACTAGGACCTGGCACGCCGCCGCCTGTAGCTCCGAGTATCACGGGATACTCCTTGTAATCCGGGAGATAAGCTTCCCGCAGTTGTAACCGACCCCGACACGGGTCAACTGACCTTGCATGTGAACCCTAGCCCGTCCTCCTCATATAAGGCGGCCTAGGGCTCCATGCAGAGGGACAACTCATCTTCAACCTCCCGCATAATCCACCACAACTGGACGTATGATATTACTCTCTGGAGGCCCGAACCAGTCTAAACCCTTGTCTCCTTGTTCCTCGCCACCATACTCGCCTAGCTTCGTGTGCATCCCGTGCATAACCACCTACGCTCTTAGGTCCTGGTCCTCCATTAACCTGCAAACCTCTAGGGTAACCCCCTAGCGGATCTGTCCAGGTCTCACCCCCTGACAGTTGGCGCGCCAGGTAGGGGCGATCGGGAACTCGCTGTGCAGCATGGTGGCCCAATCTGGCGTTGTCTTCCCGGCGAGCACGGCGGCCTTCCTCGCCGACCCCGTGGAGATCTGCTTTGGATCTTTCACGTCGACCTCTCCTGCTCCGGTAGCCGCAGCTCTTCCAGCAACCCCGGAGCAGGTCGTCACGGCGTCTGTCGCCACCTCCGTTCCCGATCTAGTATCGGAGACCCACCCACCCAGACCCTGCGACCTTGTCCAGGGGATGGAGAACGTCATCGGCTCGATGAGGGAAACCTTGGAGATCTGCGAACGAGCTCAGCGCTCGGCGCAGACAGCGCTACGCCACGACACGTTCCCCTTCGGCCTGAATTCTGCACCCGGCCTTCGCCTCAGTCAGCTCTCCACGCCTCCCCAGATCCAATATGGGCGGCGACCTTTTGGCGACAAACCGCATGTGCCGCCTGCGGAAGAAGATCGACCAAGAGCTCCCTCGCCGAGCTAAACGACCTACCCAGTCCCCGAACTGCGGGGAGTTCTAGAAGGTTCGTGTTTGAATCCTCCCCAATGATTCGGACATCGTCTTTCGCCAAGTGCTCGTGATCTCCGAGAACGAGCCACCCCGCACGGGTGCAACCAACTCCGAGGAAGCAGCCCGCATCCAAGCCAACGCTCGCCGTGCCCAGCGACGTGCGGAAGAGCAGCAGCGCGTGGCCTTGCCCTGCGCTCGGGACCTGCGCCTGGAGTTCGAGGAAGCTGGGATCCCGACCTTCAACAGCCCCCAGGCCAACCTGGGTGCGGCCATTACCCGACTCCAGCAAGCTCAAATGACGCCTGAAGCCGAGCAGGCCCTCGCGTACCTCCGGGTCGCCAATGCCTTGGTGGAGGAGAAAAGCGCAGCCTCCAAATCCGCTGCGTCCTCATCGACCCGCCACTCGCCCAGTCGATCTCATCGACCTCAGCGCAGCCATCTCTCCCCCATCCGGGAGGAGGTCGCTCAGCATAACCCTGAGCAACCCGCCCAGTAGCCTGCTGCTGCCGGCGACCTTCGCGTCAACCTCGACGCCAACAGGCGCACCCGCGACATGCGCGACTACGTCGACCAACGCCATCGAGAGCGCGAGGAGCGCGAACTCCGCCACCGCGCAGAGTACGATCGCGAGTACAGCGCACCTGGTGCCGTCCATCGCATCATGGAGCGCGAGCTGCGGGACCGCCACGACATCGAGAACAAACGGCGTGCCCTCTACGACGCCGAGCACGGCGACGCAGCCATCCTCTAGAGCAACCGGGATCGGCAGCCACGTTCCCAGGTTGTCGTCCCGGAACGCATCGTCCACTCAGCGCCTAGAGAGGCCGTTCCGGCCAAAGGCTCCGGTGACGACCTTGCCCTCAACGCCTTCCCAGCGCTGGCTTCCCGCTTCAGGAGGGTGGAATACCCTGATAACTTCAAGCCCAATATCAAGCCGTACGATGGGCGCTCCGACCCTAACATCTGGCTGTCGACCTACTACGTCGCCGTCAAGGCGGCCGGTGGTAGCTTCGACCATATGGCGGCCTACTTCCCGCTGGTCATGGGCAAGGCCCCTTCGCTATGGCTCAACAACCTCGAGCCTGGCAGCATCAAGACCTGGGCCGACCTGTCCCAGGCCTTCACATCCAACTTCCAGGCGACCTACGATCGCCCTGGAAACACTTTTAACCTGGGGGCGGGTCGTGCAGAAGCCTAAGGAGCGGCTCCGCGACTACAACCACCGGTTCTTCGAGAACCGGAACGAGTGCGTTGGCGTCAGGGACGATCAGATCGTCGACAGCTACAAGAAGGGCATCAAAGACCGCAAGATCTTCGAGAAGATCCATGAGTCTGGCGCCACCAACGTCAAGGAGCTCATGCACGTCGTCAACATGCTGATGGACACAGAAGACTCGCTCCAGAACCAGTTCGACGCTAATGCTGCTGGTGCATCTGGCACTGCAGCAGACAAACTCCGCAACCGACCTTCCGAGGTCCTAGCGGTCGAAGGGCGCCGAGGCTCGACCTTCAACCAGGAGGAGTTCGACCTGGCGCTCGATAACGTTTGCGGGTTCCACGAGGGGGCTACCCACACCCTCCGCGAGTGCTCCCAGTTCAAGAGGGCTTTCAGGACCCCCGTGGACCCCAAGCGACCCAGGAACGACGGCGGGCGCCACGACAACCGCCCCTACAACAACAACTACCACCGCGACGACCGGCGAGATCGACGCGACGACCGCCGCGAGGAGCAATATGACGATCGCCGCGAGCCTCCTCGCAGTGAGCCTCCTCGCAGCGACCCACCTCCAGCGGCTCCTCACGACGAGACGAACTTGCCCCCTCCGCCTACGGCAGGCAACCCCAATGGGCCTTTCCAGGCTGTAAACCGCACGATCAACATGATCGTGGGTGGCATCAAGTCTGGCGTCAGCAAAAGGCGCTACCGCAAGGACAAGCGCGAGGTCCACCTTGTCCATACTCAGCCAACCGCGCCTCTGCGTTGGTCTGAGCAGGCGATCACGTTCTCTAGAGCTAATCACTAGGTGCACATCCCAGACCCCGGGTCCTACCCACTCGTCATCGAACCTACGGTGGATGGGGCCCTGCTCTCCCAGACCCTGATCGATGGGGGGAGCGGGCTCAACATCATCTTCGTTGACACCCTCAAGAAGATGGGCTTCGACTTCGACAAGCTCACGAATTGCGATGAGCCCTTCTATGGTATCGTCCCCGGGAAGGCGGCCTACCCCCTGGGTCGGGTCTCCCTCCCCGTCACCTTTGGTACGGAGGCAAACTTTCGCACGGAGTACCTCAGCTTTGAGGTCGCCAACTTCAAGTCCTCCTACCACGCGATCCCAGGTCGCCCGATGCTGGCTAGGTTCATGGCCATCACGCACTACACCTACTTGGTGTTGAAGATGCCGGCTCCAAATGGGGTCCTCTCCGTCATGGGGGATCTCATCATCTCTTTCAAGTGCAACACGGAGGCTCTCGACCTTGTCGCGACCTCCGCCGCTGTCGATGCCTCCGCAGTCTTGGTCGCTGAGGCCAAGACCGTCGACCCAGTCGACCTACCTGTCCCGAAGCAGAAGCGCACCGACACCGCCCTGGACGCGGTTCCCTTGACGAAGAAGGTCTGCCTCGGCCTTGCCAACGCAGAGAAGACCGTGGTGATCGGCGATGGGCTTGACCCCAAATAGGAACTCGTGCTCACCAGTTTCCTCCGGGATAACGCGGACATATTCGCATGGAGTCCATCGGATATGCCGGGTGTCCCCAGGGAGCTGGCTGAGCACTCCTTGGATGTAAGCAAGACGGCCAAGCCTGTCAAGCAGAAGCTTCGCCGCTTTGCGAAAGATCGCAAGGACGTCATTAGGGTAGAATTAATAAAGCTCCTAGCTGCTGGATTTATCCGCGAGTGTAAAAATCCGGTTTGGCTCGCCAACCCGGTCCTTGTACCCAAGAAAACTGGTCAATGGAGAATGTGTATCGACTACACTGACCTCAACAGGCACTGCACTAAAGACCCCTTCCCTCTTCCGCGCATCGACCAGGTCGTGGACTCCACGGCCGGAAGCGTCCTCCTCTGCTTTCTCAGCTGCTACTCAGGGTACCACCAGATAGCCCTAAAGGTCTCTGACCAAGACAAGACGGTGTTCATAATGCCCCATGGCATCTACTGCTTCACAGCCATGACCTTTGGCCTCAAGAACACTGGCGCGACCTACCAGAAGGCCATCCAGAAGTGCCTCGCTAGCCAGATCAGCAAGAACGTAGAAGCCTACGTCGACGGCGTGGTCGTCAAGACCACCCACGAGGACAAGCTCATAGCTGACCTCACGGAGACCTTCGCCAACCTCCGCGTCTATCGCTGGAAACTTAATCCAGAAAAGTGTGTCTTCGGTGTCCCGTCCGGCAAGCTCCTGGGCTTCATGGTCAGCAACCGGGGCATTGAGGCCAACCCCACCAAGGTGGATGCCGTCCTCAGGATGAAGCAACCTACTGGGAAGAAGGACGTCATGAAGCTCACCGGTATGATGGCGGCCCTAGGTCGATTCATTAGCAAACTTGGAGAGCAAGGCGTGCCCTTCTTCAAGTTGCTAAAAAAGGCAGACAAGTTCATCTGGACTGAGGAGGCGGACCAAGCCCTTGAGCAGCTCAAGGCCTTCCTCACGTCACCCCGGTGATGGTGCCCCTGGCACCTCAGGAGCCGCTACTGCTCTACATCTCGGCGACCACCCTGGTGGTCAGCTCGGTTCTGGTGGCTGAGCGACCTGAAGAGGGCCGACCTTACCCTGTCCAGCGACCTATCTACTACGTCAGCGAGGTCCTGTCTGACAGCAAGACCAGGTACAGCCAACCCTAGAAGATGCTCTATGCGCTACTCATTACCTCTCGCAAGCTCCGGCATTACTTCCAATCGCACAAAATCAAGGTCGTCTCGGCCTTCCCCCTTGGTGAGATCCTGCGGAGCCGCGACACCACTGGGCACATCATCAAGTGGTCCATAGAGTTAGGCGAGTTCGACCTAGAGTTCTGCCCCAGGCAGGCCATCAAGTCCCAGGTCATCGCTGATTTCGTCTCGGAGTGGACCGAGATCCAGCAACCTCCGCCGTCAGAGCGACCTGAGCACTGGAAAATGTACTTCGATGGTTCCCTGAACTTCGAAGGAGCCGGTGGCAGCGTCCTGTTCATCTCGCCCCAGGTTGACTACCTCAAGTACGTCCTGCAGATCCATTACAAGGCATCTAACAATGGCGCTGAGTACGAAGCCCTCATCCATGGGCTACGCATTGCTGTCTCTCTCGGGATCAAGCGCCTCATAGCCTACGGTGATTCAAGGTCGTCATCGACCAAGTCAGCAAGGACTCTGAAGCTAGGAAAGACACGATGGATGCCTACTGTGCTGAGGTGTGCAAGCTCGAGCGTCACTTTGAAGGGCTTTAATTCCACCATGTCTGCCGCAACAACAACGTCGCAGCGGATGTTCTCTCTAAGATCGGCTCAAAGCGCGCGCTGGTTCCGGCTGGTGTATTTGTCCAGGACCTACACAAGCCAACCATCAAGCTTCTCCCCGACCCAGAGTCATCGAATGACGAAGCAACCCCTCTAGGAGGTCGCGAGATCCTCATGATCGACACAGAAGACGACTGGCGCCTTGATTTCATCACCTTTCTCCTCGAGCACCGAGTACCTGAGGACAAGGCAGAGTGTGAAAAGATCATGAGACGTAGTGCCAACTACATCGTTGTCGGTAATGAACTCTACCGGAGGTCCGCCTCCACAGGGGTTTTGAAGAAGTGCATCCTACGATCTGAGGGCCTCAGGCTCTTGGATGAGATCCACGGCGGCGAGTGCGGCAATCATGCCGCATCTTCCAACCTGGTGGGTAAGGTCTTCAGGTCTGGCTTCTACTGGCCCACGGCCATGACTGATGCCCAGGAACTTGTACGTCGATGCAAGGGGTGCCAATTCTTCGCTAAGTAGTAGCACGTCCCAGCTCAAGCCCTTAGGACCATCCCTCCGTCCTGGCCCTTCGCAGTGTGGGGTCTCGACTCTGTGGGACCTTTCAAGACCACCCCTGGCGGCTACAAGGACATCATCGTGGCGGTGGATAAGTTCACCAAGTGGATCGAGGTCCGTCTCGTATCCAGCGTCACCTCAAAGGAGGCGGCCAAATTCATCGAGGAGATCACCCACCGCTTCGGGGTGCCCAACAGGATCATCACCGACCTTGGTACGGCCTTCACAGGAGCTGATTTCTGGGACTTCTGCCAAGACAACTTGATTGACGTATACTACCCCTCGGTGGCGCACCCACGGTGCGACGGCCAGGTCGAACGGGCCAACAGCATGGTCCTACAGGCTATCAAGGATCGCATCTTCGACGGCTCATCGCCTTACGCAACCAGGTGGCTCTCAGAGCTCCCTCACATGATCAGGGGTCTCAGGACCCAGGTTAGCTCGGCTACAGGGTATTCACCCTTCTTCTTGGTCTACGGGTGTCAGGGGGTGAGACCCGGACAGATCGGCTAGGGGGTTACCCTGGAGGTTTGCAGGTTAATGGAGAGGATCAGGATCTAAGAGCATAGGTGGTTAGGGATGCACACAGAAATCTCGGTGAGACACGAGGAACACGGCGATTTATACTGGTTCGGGCCTCCGGAGAGTAAAACCCTACGTCCAGTTGTGGTGGATTATGCGAGGATAAAGATGAGTTCTCCCTGTGCATGGAGCCCTAGGCCGCCTTATATGGGGGGACGGGCTAGGGTTTGCATGCGCAGGTTGGTTGACCCGTGTCGGGGTCGGTTACAACTGTGGGAAGCTTATCTCCCAGATTACAAGGAGTATCCCGTGATACTCGGAGCTACAGGCGGCGGCGCTCCAGGTCGCCGTGTCTTGACTTGCACGCCAAGGCTCGCGGGTCTTCCGGGATCCTGACCAGGTCGCCCGCGATCTTCGGAAGAACGGATAAGGTCGCTGGGCCCACTTGTAAGGTCGGCAGGTCTTCTGGAAGGTCGGGTCCACTTGTCAGGGGCCCCTTGGACCCTGGCCGGTGGGGACCCATGGGTACCCATGTCTCTCAAGCCCCCGATCGACGTGTATTTGTAGCGGCCGAGGCGAGGTCGTGTCGAAGAGTAACAGAGGTGCGGCACCGTCGAGGTTGTGAAGGGTGCACGGGGATCAAAAAGAAAAGAAACCCCTCCGATGCGCGTACGAAGTTGAACATCGAGCTTCTGGGTCGAAGGATCATGAGGTCGAAGTGAAGACGAGGCGTAGATCTTGCAGAACCGCCGACCTGACCTGAGTCAGGCATGTCGTAGCAGCAGTCATGACCTTCAGAAAGGTCAACAAGCCTACCAAGGGTAGGTCGAGCAGACATGTGATGGAAGCGGGCTTCCATTAGGTCGAGGCGACCTGAAGAAAATAGGACGTCGAAGACGCACTAGTGTAGTAGCCCTCGAGCAGTAAAGCGACCAAAATGGTCGGTTTGATGCTCCAAAGAAGAAGAGAGAAATATTTCGAACCTACGACCTTCTGCTGAAGAAACAAATGCTCTTGCTATGTCGACGCTATAGGACAAAAGCTCTAGAATCTTGCAGAGGGCAGCAGGTAACAGGTCTAACACAGCTAGAGTCACAAGTGCACTGTACGGTCACGGGCTGGCTTGCAGACGTAGCACAGGTCGCAATCACCCGCAAAAAGACAAAGGCACTCCAGGATGTGGTCTGGTAGGGGAAATGCGCGCCAATGCCTCCCACGGGCGAACAGTGACCACGTGCTCCACGAGGGTACAGTGATCTTGAGGATAAGGACACCACGCGAGTTGGCTTGCGGATAAGACTGAATGGCAGGTGCTTGGCAGTATAAGTAGGTACCCAAGGCTTGAAGAAAACCGTACCAATCTTCAAAGGTGATCCAAGATGATCCAATGTAGTTATATTGCCATGCCATGGGCTTGTGTCCGCCCACCAGAGTGTAGAGTTGATGTAGTTCATGCTTGAAGCTGGAAGAATGCTTGCGAGGCTCGAAGAACTCGGTTGGCCTCTTCTCCCAGCCCCGCTGTCGACCGGGCATCCCTGGGCCCACCAACACATTGTGGGCCATACTCGGGAGATGAGTTCCTGTACACCTGGACTACTCAACTAGTGGGCCACGGTGCTGGTACCGTGGACCACAAGGCAAGACAAGGCGGACAAGGACTTGTACTAAGACTAGGATAGCTTTCCATACCTTGTATAGGCTACTCCGGGTCCTACTCGAATAGTACCCTTGTACCAATCCGACTTGTAACCCTGCCTCCCGTGGCATATAAGGCGAGGCAGGGACCCCTCTCAAAACATACGCAATCAATACAGAGCCACGCAGCATACATGACGTAGGGTATTACGCACATTGCGGCCTGAACCTGTCTAATTGTGTTCCCCATGTCTCACCATCGTGTTCCTGATCTCGGTGAGCCCCACCGCACAAATCTACTACTTCGGGTACCCCGTCGTAGGCTCGGTGTCTAAAACACTGATAGCTGGCGCGCCTGGTAGGGGATCTCGTTGTTGATCCACTGGCGAACTCAATGGCTCTCGTCACCATCAAGCCGATCGTCGCTTTCCAGCAAGGCGACACCTTCGTTTTCGGCTCCTGGGTTTGCGTTGCTGACAACGTCGGATCATTCCTGCGTTTTTTAGCGCCAACTCCAGAGTCAAAGCTCAAGTCCTCGACGCTTACGCAAGCTTCGATGGAGAATTTCGTCAAAAATTTTGACGAAAATTCGATCTCTGACCCGCTCAGAGAACTCGAGTCGGTGTCCAAGTACAACTCGACTTCGCCTCCCATCCAGCCTGAGTTGCTTTCTTCAGCTTCACAGCTTGCGCTCAGTTTGGATAACATTCCAGCACCACCTCTCTTCGGTCATCGCCATGTCAGTGCCGCTTACTAAGCCGCATTAAAGCACCTCATGTGCCCTGGCCCGAAGATCGTGCTCGAGTACTCTTCAGATTCGGACGACAACTTCGACTACTCTTCGGATTCCTCTGAGTTCGAGTTCGACTATGGTTCAGATTCTGCTGAAGTACAACAATTGTCTGGCCCTGCTCATGGACTGGTGATCACATCGACACCTGAGGGTAGATTCATCTACTGGCCTGAGCATGTGCCAGCTGATCTTACACTGGATGATCAGGAGCGCTTTATCACTTGTCTCGACAACTTACCTTTCCAGGAAGGCATCAAGCTTGTTGACTATGACACCGATACTGAGCTCATTCAGAGTACGGGTACTTATTCTTCACATCGAGAAGTGTTCGTCGTTTATGCAACTACTCCGCAAGTGCATCGTGCTAATTATCGTTACCCGGATGATGTATCTGATGATGAACTCTCTGCTAATGCTCCTGTTGATGAAACCACGGAGGTCAAGGCCGCACGTTGCCAATGCAATGTTGATCGTGCAACTCTTCATCGGGAACGCGTGGAAGCTCTAGCTACCTGTAATCTTCAAGAGGCTCTGGATGCGGTGGCTACTCGTGAGTATCGCACTCCAGAGGATGCTATCAATGCGATCAATCTACTCGGTCGCTCTATGCCTCGTGACAGGGCGGCTGCTGAAGTCGCGAAGCTGGCTAAACTAGCTTACACTATGCTACACCAGAATACCAGTGCTCCTAGTCACCATAGTAGCAGTGGAGGTGCTCATCGTGCCACTCCCACTCCTAATCGCACTCGTCCGGAAGCTAGCAACAGGGACAAAGGCGATGATGGCAGTGTCAACAGCAAGTCGGGAGACTCTCGCTACGACGCTGTTGACATTGCTAACGTCATCGACTAGAAACAGATATAAGATCCATCTCTATCGACGGCGCCAGAAATGCAAAGGTATATCTTAACATGATGCTAAGTGTATATCAGATGTTGCTTTCAGATAAACTAAACGATGAATCCGATACGAGTCATAGCACAACTCGATATAGGTTGTCAGCCCTGATAGAAGTGCCACTAAAACGCATGGATTGGTACTCTTACATATGCCTTGGATCACTAGATAAGAAAATATATATAAACAGGGTATCCGCAAGCGCACAGATATGATTATACCATTGTAGCTTTTTAACCAGGAGTAAAACCAGGTATCGTATTTATATTCTACCACAGGGAAAGAAGTCTTCTATCTATAACAACAAGTACATGCTTATCTCTCAGTTGTGTAATGTTGAGTGGCCAAAATATATCAAATGCTATAAACAGGTGTAAGTCACATAAAGAATAAGATAATGATAGCATTGATCAGATCATAACATAGTGAGCCACTAGAAAGTGTCAATATAGAAAGAGAAGCGTATTCACAGCCTAGTTAGCGAGGATACTCCTCGGTAACTCTAAACTATATGTCAATATAAACTATGATTAGTGCAATATATTTAACAATCATGGAAGAAGAACTATTATACTTATGCATGGGGAGACTATCCAGGAGGATCAAGGTCGAAACTTGAAACAACCCAAACAGTATAAGGCTCCACTAGTCCTACACACGGGGGGGTGGATTGCAAAGGACTCAATAGTGCTGTCACCACCACGATCTACCACATGACCCGTCATGTAGGGTGCAATCGTAGGTAAATACAGTATAAGCACCACGCTTACACTATCTTTACCACTCACCCATGTTAACAGATGATCTAGGTGAGGGCTATACGACTCCATACACAAATATAAAGGTAAATCAACTATGCTAAACATGTAATCATAATAAACACCAAAGCATATAATCTCGAATATAATCATTGATAAGAACATATGTCTCTACAGCAAATGTAAGGAACTTATAAAGAACTTACAAAGGCGAAGCTAGATCAGTATCTTGACCAGCTTCTAGACGATCAGGAGCCAAGTAGACGCCTTGCCTCCTCCTAGATCTAGACTAGTTAGCTACTCTCGCTATATGGTGTTTCTAGGGCGTAGTATCTCTGACTTGATGACTTGATCTCTGTGTATGAGATGTAATGATAGAGAGATTCTCCCTGCCAGGAGAGTCAGGGGCTGCTTATATAGTCCTGTGGTGATGACGTGCACCGTTCGATCAAACCGACCTAACATGTGGTTTAGATTGATCCTCATAGGCGGTGGAAGAACCTTCTGGAAGTAGGGCTGAGGTGGCGCCTGGGTGGGGGTGGCGACCGGTCCCACCATGGGGCCGACCGGTCTGTGGTGGGCCCCCTCGGGGCCCACTTCGGCCAGGTGGGTCCTTGCCCCTTCTAGATGCTTCTTTCTTGGGTGCTAAGTCACGTTGAGTTCCGGAGCCTTCTAGACTTCATTCTTTTTCGTATTTTCCTAAATAGTCCCTGAAATCATATAATTTATCAAAACTCCAGAAAATCTGTTTGTGACACCCTATTCTAAGTTGGTATTAATAATTATGCCCTTTTCTCATGTTTAGTTGACTTATAAATATATAAGATAAGATGTGTCAACAAACTCCCCCAAGCTTACCCTTTGCTAGTCCCTAGCAAAGCTATGCTATAGCAGGATCAGGAGTTGCTACAACGCTTTCACGCCTCAAAAGTACTATGGTTTTCAAAAATAAATTCTCCTCAACAAGATTGCTCCCTCTTACCTTTAGCCATGGTACGTAGCCTTTTCATAAATCTTAAGCAATTAAAAGACAGAACAATCAAGTCAAGCAGTATATCTCAAATTCTTTGATCAACTATCATCCTGGGGTTTTGCAAAATTTTTCAGATAAAACTAGAGATCATGTGTATGACCTTCTCAAGCATGCAGTCACACTTGGCAAGATATGTATGGTAGGATGATAGTGTTGAATGAATGAGGGTGAAAGGTAGTAAGCCTTTAGCCCCTTGGACTACATCTCTCTTTCTAAGGCTTTTAAGATCTGGGCTTTCCATTCTTGGAGAGGTGGGCTCTACTCGCCCCGGACTTTTGTCCATTTTTCTCTCTCCTTAGAGATGTGGGCTCTTCTCGCCCTCGGACTTGTGTCCATTATTCATCTCTAAATTTATTATTTAGGGAGGTAGGCCCTTCTCACCTAGTATGACACTTGTGCTTTTCTCTCCCTCTCTCTTTTCACTTTTTCCTCTCTTCTTTCTCTCTCTTTTTTTTCGAATGTAGCCCCAGAATCTTTTTTGACATTGAGAGAGACATATCCAAGAGTTGCATGAGCTATTTTATGGCTGGATGGAGAATGCGTACTTCTGGATTAGAAGCAGCATAAATGGTGGAGTGGAATGATCTTGATGTGTATGAAAAGCCCTCAAGGATCATAGACACAGGAACTCATCATGTATGATTTTAAAAAGAAAAACCAGGAATCAAGCTTCTCTAGGAATATGATAAATAGCAGCTCAACTTTTCATGAATTATCTTTCAAAGCCTAGACTCAGATTAAGCATGCACTTCCCACGGGTTTTGGGTTTATAGCAAATTAAGCAATTAAAGCTTTAGGAGAATATAGGTTTGAGAACTAAGTATTTAAGAGGAATTACAGCGGAGCAACTATTCATCATTTCCAAGCATAAATTATCAAGATCATTATTAAAGAGAAAAGCCAACTAGCAGACTCTAGCATTTATTCACACTAAGACTTTCAACTAAGACTCTTTAAACATATAACTAGCTAATATTAAAAACGTAGGATAATGATACTTATCGTGATAACTGGGGGTGCTCTCCCCCAAGCTGAATCTTGAAGTAGTCCTTGATTCATCCTTGGAACTTGTTTGCCTTCAGGTTTTCCTTAATTTCTTCCTGTAAATATTAGTCTTGCACATACCCGAAGGAACAAATTCTAGGATTATGTTGTGAGCCTTCATGTGCCCACTTCTTTTTGTGAATTTTTGTATGCAAAAGGGATGCTAAAGCAAAAACATGTGAATGCAATATTTATTTATTATTTTCTTTTTATATGCCGCCACGGTACGGAGTACATGGGGCCTTAAGGATTGCAAATGCAGAAAATATTTTTATGGTCTTTTTCTAATGCAGGTATAGGTAAGTAAATATGCTAATTTAAAATATGCAGTGCAGAAAATAAATATTTAGATAAATACCGAGTTACCTCTCGGCGAGAATTTCGAGTACTTACTCCCATGGCGTAGATGTAATAGCCGATGGTTGATCAATTGGTGACGCGGGTAGTGATTGGTCTTCCGAAGGTGTACTCTTGTCTTTCTTCCTCCAAACTTGTTTCTTCGGTGGAGACCTTTCTGGGGTAACAGGTCCAGAGTTCTTGACTGGTAGGAGCTGAGCGGACTTCTCTTTAATCTCTTATTCAATACTCTTGATGTCCGTCAACTTCGTGTTCTGCTTGCGTTGCAATTTCTGAAGGCGTCTTCGCGTCTTGTTCTTCTTGGGCTACTCAGAGTCAGTATAAGTATTAAAGTAGCAGCGTACCTTTTCGGTTCTGAACTGGAAGTGGATCTCTCCCGTCCTGATGTAGATGATTGCTCTTGTAGTGTTCAGGAACGGTCTCCCAAGTACTATGGGAGGATCTTGCTCTTCATTTCCCATGTCCATGACTACAAAGTCAGTTAGGACATAGTGATCCTTTATCTTGACAGGCACATCTCGTGCAATTCCCTCCGGGAATCGGTGTGATTGGTCCGCCATCTGCAGCATTATATAGGTGGAATACAAGGGCAGGTTACCGTATATTAATTCATAGGTTACCTTAGACATTAAGTTGATGCCCGATATCGTATTGCAGACAACTCACTGGAAATTCAATTGATTGATGGAGCAGTGGATTGATGGCACTCTAGGGTCGTCGAGCTTTTGCAGCAGTGGTGAAGGAAACGGGTTCTCGTTTTCTGATTGAATCGTGTTGATCATCCAAACTTCCTCCACATGTGGTCGAGTTTGTTTGTTTTTCTTATTCCTCCTTCTATCTCTCCTTTTCTTCTCGACAGCTGGCTTGTATTCTTGAGGGTAAAGATATTGGGGGTGTGTAGGAGTTCTTAGGATCTTGTTCTTGAAACTGAATCTCTCCTTCTTCCCATTGATGGTGAAGACGATCTTCGCGGTGTCGGCGTAGATGATGGCTTTGGCTGTGGCAAGGAAAGGACGTCCCAAAATGATTGGGGCGTTCTCACTTCCCCCAGTCTCGACAACAGCGAAGTCAGTAGCTACGTAGGAGCTTCCTACCCCCAGACATACGTCGTCTAGGATGCCCTCAGGGTAGCATAGTGACAGGTTTGCAAGCTGCAAGCAGATGGTTGTGTACAATAAAGGTGAACCATTGATTTTCTCATATATTACCTTGGGCATTATGTTGACGCTAGACCCAAAGTCACAAAGTGCATTCTCGAAAGTATAGGCTCCAATAGTGATGGTGATGACGGGCCTTCCTGGATCTCCTCTCTTGGCGGGCATGCCCCAGTCAGTCCACTTTGGGCCTTCTTCTGTCTTATTAGAGCACAGATCTGCAGAATAGATATCGACAAGATTTGCAGATTCTAATTCTTTCGGCTGGCCCGGAATCTTACCTGGGTTAGCCGTGGGAACAGATGATGCTAACTGAGATATCTGAGATTCTATCATTTTATTAAAACTATGTTGGTTCTTAATGGCAGAAGAAAAGCTTTCCATTTTATTGCTAATAATTTCTAACATTTTATCATTGGAAGCTAACTTCTTAGACAGATTATCCATAACTCTACCCTAGTTTTTGACTAAGTCCCTTAAAGGTGGGAAATTATTGGAAGAATTATTACCTTGATAGTTACCTGAATAGTTACCTGGGTAGTTAGGCCTCTGCTGGGTCCATCCTTGATTTTGCTGGGGACGATATTGGTTGTTGTTGTTGTTGATGTAGTTTACGTCCTCCTCCAACTGAGGGCATTGACTGCCCGAGTGTCCAGTGTTTCCACACTCTTCACAGGTCATGCGAGATTCGAAGAGTTGCATGACTTCCTTCTTCTCAGGGGCTTTGTCTTCAAGCCTCTTCATGAGTAAATCTATTTTGACAGACAGCATGTCTACCTCCTTGAGCTGGTGCATTCCTCTTTCTTTCTTGCGGGGTTGACGTTCCTCGTTCCAAGCTTGATTGGACTTTTCCACAAGGTTAGTAGCTTGAGTAAGTGTAAGGGACAGGAAAGCACCTCCAGCTGCAGTATTCATCGTTTCACGGGTGTTGGTAGAGAGCCCGTGGTAGAAGGTCTGCATGAGCAACCAGTTTTCCATTCCGTGGTGTGAGCATTCTGAAATGTAGTCTTGGAAGCGCTCCCACGCTTCAGGAACAGATTCATCATGTTGCTGCTGGAAACTTGAAATTTTCCCCCGTAAGGCATTGGTTTTGCCTATAGGAAAGAACTTTGCCAGAAAGGCAGTAGAACACAGTGTCCAAGTTGTAAGTTTGTCTTTGTTGGAGTAAAACCATTACTTCGCTCGCCCCAAGAGTGAGAATGGGAATAAGCGAAGTAGGACTGCATCACTTGGCACATCTTTGATCGTGAAGGTGCCACATATCTCCAAGAAATGTTGAAGGTGTGCGTTGGCATCTTCATGATCTTTTCCACAAAATTGGCTAGCTTGTACCATGTTGATCAGTGCAGGCTTGAGCTCAAAAGCTACATCTCCTACAACGACTGCCGGACGAGTACGAATGTTGTCCGGGGTCGGTGCGGAGTACTCAAGAAGGGTCCTGTTTGCCATTACTTCAAACGTGGGTGTTAAGCTTCGCACAGTTGAATCTTCCAAGGCAGAGGTCGTGGGCCGAGATTCGGGCTTTGGCCTTGCCTTCCTTAGGATTTTCTCTGGATCTGAAACGAAGTTGTCTGGAAGATTCTTATCCATACATTATCCTGAAATCAGATAGACAAAAAGTGGAAAGAACAAGGGTAAGCCTGTTTAAGCAATGATAATTTGGGTTCTCGATACATTACGTGTGAGAGATGCATGCATGCTATTACTAAAACTTATTTATTTAGGCTATAGACTTTCTTTCCCCGGCAACGGCGCCAAAAATGCTTGTTGACATTGCTAACGTCATCGACTAGAAACAGATATAAGATCCATCTCTATCGACGGCGCTAGAAATGCAAAGGTATATCTTAACATGATGCTAAGTGTATATCAGATGTTGCTTTCAGATAAACTAAAATATGAATCCGATATGAGTCATAGCACAACTCGATATAGGTTGTCAGCCCTGACAGAAGTGCCACTAAAACGCATGGATTGGTACTCTTACATATGCCTTGGATCTCTAGATAAGAAAAAATATATAAATAGGGTATCCGCAAGCGCACAGATATGATTATACTATTGTAGCATTTTAACCAGGAGTAAAACTGGGTATCGTATTTATATTCTACCACAGGGAAAGAAGTCTTCTATCTATAACAACAAGTACATGCTTATCTCTCAGTTGTGTAATGTAGAGTGGCCAAAATATATCAAATGCTATAAACAGGTGTAAGTCACATAAAGAATAAGATAATGATAGCATTGATCAGATCATAACATAGTGAGCCACTAGAAAGTGTCAATATAGAAAGAGAAGCGTATTCACAGCCTAGTTAGCGAGGATACTCCTCGGTAACTCTAAACTATATGTCAATATAAACTATGATTAGTGCAATATATTTAACAATCATGGAAGAAGAACTATTATACTTATGCACGGGGAGACTATCCAGGAGGATCAAGGCCGAAACTTGAAACAACTCAAACAGTATAAGGCTCCACTAGTCCTACACACGGGGGGTGGATTGCAAAGGACTCAATAGTGCTGTCACCACCACGATCTACCACACGACCCGGCTTGTAGGGTGCAATCGCAGGTAAATACAGTACAAGCACCACGCTTACACTATCTTTACCACTCACCCATGTTAACAGATGATCTAGGTGAGGGCTATACGACTCCATACACGAATATAAAGGTAAATCAACTATGCTAAACATGTAATCATAATAAACACCAAAGCATATAATCTCGAATATAATCATTGATAAGAACATATGTCTCTACAGCAAATGTAAGGAACTTATAAAGAACTTACAAAGGCGAAGCTAGATCAGTATCTCGACCAGCTTCTAGACGATCAGGAGCCAAGTAGACGCCTTGCCTCCTCCTAGATCTAGACTAGTTAGCTACTCTCGCTATATGGTGTTTCTAGGGCGTAGTATCTCTGACTTGATGACTTGATCTCCGTGTATGAGATGTAATGATAGAGAGATTCTCCCTGCCAGGGGGGTCAGGGGCTGCTTATATAGTCCTGAGGGGATGACGTGCACCGTTCGATCAAACCGACCTAACATGTGGTTTAGATTGATCCTCATAGGCGGTGGAAGAACCTTCTGGAAGTAGGGCTGAGGTGGCGTCCGGGGGGGCCGACCGGTCCCACCATGGGACCGACCGGTCTGTGGTGGGCCCCCCTCGAGGCCCACTTGGGCCAGGTGGGTCCTTGCCCCTTCTAGATGCTTCTTTCTTGGGTGCTAAGTCACATTGAGTTCCGGAGCCTTCTAGAGCCTTCTAGACTTCATTCTTTTTCGTATTTTCCTGAATAGTCCCTGAAATCATATAATTTACCAAAACTCCAGAAAATCTGTTAGTGACACCCTATTCTAAGTTGGTATTAACAATTATGCCCTTTTCTCATGTTTAGTTGACTTATAAATATATAAGATAAGATGTGTCAACAGACGCTCGTACAACTATCAATGCTAGACGCGCCGAGCGTGAGAAGCAAAAGGATAATGACTCTAATTCTTTTCCTGCTTTCTCTGCTCGACTTCAAGCTCTGTTTCTTTCGGAGAAATTCAAAACTTACGGCATCTCTAAGTATGGTGGCAAGCAGGATCCAAGGCAGTGGCTGCGCTGTTATGCTCTGTCCATTTCTAATGCTGGAGGCAACGATGATACCAAGTGTATCTACTTCCCTTTTGTCCTTGAGCAAGAGCCCCTCACATGGTTTGAGTCCCTCAAACATGGCTCCATCGACAACTGAGGACAACTCAAGCACCGCTTCACCAGCAACTTCGCGGGTTCTTTGGGTCGTCATGGCACCAGAATGGACCTTGCCCTGATCAAGCAAAAACAAGGCGAGACTCTCTGCGAGTACGTGCGCCGCTTTTTTGAGAAACGGGCTACTGTTGTTGATGTCACTGAGAAAGAAGTTATAGACACCTTCCAGGATGGTTTCTATGATGATAGGCTTTTCCAAGACTTTGGTCGCGCTCGCCTAGCCAACATCACCAAGCTTAAGGAGATGATCACTCATTGGGCGGACGAGGAAGACAAGGCTCGGAATCGGTTCAAGCATCTTCACAACAACCAGAACAACAACAACAACAACAATGCTGGAGGAAGCAGCAATGGTAAGCAACAGCAGGGCAACCGTCAGGGGAATAACTACTCGAGTAATCCCAATCGCAAGCGCAAGCCCGAGAGCACTGTTGCAGCCATGGAAACTACCGCCAAGCCTGAAGATGATCCTCACTGGGCAACATTGACCAAGCAGAAATGCCCATGGCACCCAGAGGGTGATCATACTATAGAGCAGTGTTACCAACTTCGTCGTGCGCTGAAGAATACACCTGAGCCAACACACCCAAACCCAAAGTTCTGTAAACACAGGGGGAAGAAGGCTAATACCGACAAAGACACTGGGTTTCAACACCCCTCCAACACTGTCAATGTCATATTTGGTGGGATACCAACCAAGCACATGCAGAAGCTAGCTCTCAGGGAGATTATGTCCATCCAACCAGCAGCTCCCACTTTTCTCAAGTGGTCTGAAACCCCCATTACCTTCTCGAGGGCGGATCAATGGACTAGTTTCTCTGAGCCAGGATGATATCCTCTCATTCTGGATCCAGTGGTGGCAGGCTCCAGGCTTACCAAGGTTCTTATTGATGGTGGCAGCGGTCTCAATGTCCTGTTTGCCAAGACTTTGAAGAAGATGGGCCTGTATATCACCGATATGCTTACCAAGGCCAACTCACCGTTCTATGGTATCATCCCGGGCAACACAGCTGTTCCTTTGGGTTCAGTTGTACTACCCGTTACCTTTGGGACTAAGGATCACTACCGCACCGAGTACATCAAGTTTGAGGTTGCTGACTTCGAGACTTCTTACCATGCCATTCTCGGCAGGCCTGCTCTCGCTAAGTTCATGGCTATCCCGCACTATGTGTATTTGGTTCTCAAGATGCCGAGCCCCAAGGGAGTTCTTTCATTGCAAGGGGATCTGAAGCGTTCCTACGACTGCGACACAGAAGCTGTAGAACTTGCTTCGACTACTCAAGTACCCAACGCAATGATGGAGGTCTTCACTGCCGCTAAAAAGCTTGCTCCGAGCGAGCTGGAGGTTCCTGAGAAGACTGACAACAACACAAGCCTGATGTCCTGCTCAAAGCCATTGACCTCGGTACTGGTGATAGCAGCAAGACGACCATGATCAGTGCACAGCTTGACCCCAAATAGGAAGACATGCTCGTCAACTTCCTTCGGGCTAACCGTGATATCTTTGCGTGGAAGCCATCTGACATGCCAGGTGTGCCCAGGAGGTTGATTGAGCACTCACTCAATGTCGATCCTAATGCTACCCCCAAGAGACAACACCTTCGTCACTTTGCTGATGACCGCAGGGCTGCTATCAAGAAAGAGCTCGCTAAACTACTCGCGGTTGGCTTCATCCGAGAAGTCTTTCACCCGCAATGGCTTGCTAACCCTGTGCTCGTCAGAAAGAAGAACTCTAATGATTGGAGGATGTGTGTTTATTACACTGATCTCAACAAGCATTGCCCCAAGGATCCTTTCGGGTTGCCGCGGATTGATCAAGTCATTGACTCTACAGCGGGCTGTGCTCTACTCTATTTCCTGGATTGCTATTCTGGCTATCATCAAATCGTAATCAAGGAATCTGATCAAGAGAAGACCGCATTTATCACCCCGTTTGGTGCTTATTGTTACACAACAATGTCCTTCGGATTGAAAAATGCTGGTGCTACATATCAAAGGGCTATCCAAGCGTGCTTTAAGAGGCAGCTTCAAAAGAACGTGGAAGCATACGTGGATGACGTCGTTGTCAAGACTAGGGATCCAGACATGCTTATCACGGATCTTGAAGAAACTTTCGCTTTGCTACGTGAGTACCAATGGAAGCTCAATCCCAATAAGTGCATCTTTGGCATATCTTCAGAAAAACTACTTGGGTTCATCATCAGCCATCGTGGCATCGAAGCAAACCCTGCCATCTCCAACATGCAAGCTCCGACTACTATCAAAGATGTCCAGAAGCTTACTGGCTGCATGGCGTCACTTAATCGCTTCATCTCACGACTTGGAGAAAGGGGTCTACCTTTCTTCAAGCTACTCAAACGGCAGGAGAAGTTTACGTAGACAACTGAAGCTGATCAAGCTCTTTCTCAGCTCAAGGAGTTCTTATCCAAGCCTCTAGTCCTCACAGCTCCTCTGCCCAATGAAGAGCTCTTGCTCTACATTGCTGCGACTACTAATGTCATCAGCACTGCTATTGTCGTTGAGCGCCAGGAAGAAGGCCATGGCTACCCCGTCCAGAGGCCTGTTTATTTCATTAGTGAAGTACTTTCAGAATCCAAGGCTCGCTACCCTCCAGTACAGAAGCTACTCTATGCGGTTCTGATTACTTCACAGAAGCTCCGCCACTACTTCGACGAATACAAGATTTCTGTGGTCACTAGCTACCTGCTTGGCGAGATATTGCACAACTAGGATTCCACAGGAAGGATTTCTAAATGGGCTGTAGAGTTTGGTGCTCTATCGCTCGAGTTCAAGTCTCGCACTGCTATCAAGTCTCAAGCCTTGGTTGATTTCATGGCTGAGTGGCGGGAAAATCAAGTCCCAACTCCAATTGAGCGTCCAGAACATTGGGTCATGTACTTTGATGGTTCCCTCAAGTTGGAAGGCGCTGGTGCCGGGGTACTTTTGATCTCCCCCAAGGGCGAGCAACTCAAATATGTCTTGCAGATCTTTTGGAAGGTCTCAAACAATGAAGCTGAATATGAAGCTCTACTGCATGGTCTTCGCCTTGCAGTCTCTCTTGGCATTACACGACTACTTGTCTATGGTGATTCTTTGGTGGTCATCAATCAAGTCAACGATTCATGGGATCGTAACACTGAGAATATGGACGCGTACTGTCAAGAAGTACGCAAACTTGAGAACAAATTCCATGGTCTCGAGTTCCATCATGTGGTCCGTGACAACAATGTTGCTGCAGATGTCTTGTCGAAGCTGGGATCTGCACGAGCTCAAGTGCCAGCTGGAATCTTCATCCATGAACTCCACAAACCATCAATTCCAGAGCAATCATCTGCACCCACGACTACTTCAGTTCAACCTGATCGAGAAGTGCTTATGATTGATGTGGACTGGAGAACTCCCTTCATCGACTACATTAAACAACAGTTGATCCCAGAAGACAAGTCAGAAGCCGAACGCATCTCACGCTACATCAAGGCTTATGTTCTAGTTGGTGATCAACTCTACAAGCGAGGCGCAAGCTCTGATATACTCATGAAGTGCGTTTCTCGCGAAGAAGGCAAGGAAATCTTGGAGGAGACACACAAAAGAATCTATGGCAACCACGCTTCTTCCCACACCTTGGTGGGAAAAGTGTTTAGACGTGCTTTCTACTAGCCTACTGCTCTTGCTGATGCAGAGGAACTAGTCAAGAAGTGCCAGGGATGCCAATTCTTTGCCAAGCAACAACACGTTCCTGCCTACAAGCTCATTACGATACCACCAACTTGGCCTTTCGCTTGCTGGGGGCTGGATATGATTGGTCCTCTCCCGAATGCACCAGGAGGATTCAACAGAGTTCTGGTGGCTATCGACAAGTTTACCAAGTGGATTGAGGTCAAGCCTGTTACCTGTCCCAAGGCTGATCGTGTCCTCGACTTCTTGGATGAAATCGTACATCGATATGGTTTCCCTAACCGCATCATCACAGACTTGGGTTCGAATTTCAACAATCACCATTTCTGGGAGTACTGTGAGAGCAGTGGAATCGACGTCCGGTATGTCTCCGTTGCTCACCCCCGTGCCAATGGCCAAGTGGAGCGCGCCAACGGGATGATACTCGATGCTCTCAAGAAATGACTGTACGATGCTGCAAATTCCAAAGGCAGCAAGTGGATCAAGGAACTACCCAATGCACTCTGGGGGCTACGCACTCAGCCTACTACCCCCACAGGGCAGTCACCTTACTTCCTTGTCTACGGCTCTGAGGCCGTTTTGCCTGCTGATGTCATGTGGCGTTCTTCGACGGTTGATCAGTACGAAGAAGGCGTAGCTGAAGAAACAAGACAGACAAATGTCGATAGTCTCGAGGAAGCTCGCTGCAACACACTTGTTCAATCTACTCGATACCTTGAGAGGATTCGTCGCTATCATGACCGTATCGTTAAGGAACACTCCTTCAACATTGGTGATTTAGTCCTTCGTCGCATCCAGAATACGGCAGGACTACACAAACTCAATTCGCCATGGGAAGGTCCTTTCTTTGTTGCAAAGGTTACTGGCCCGGGCTCATATCGTCTTCAAACTCTAGATGGTGAGGAAGTCGACAACTCTTGGAACATTGACCAGCTTTGTCGCTTCTACCCGTAGGGGGTCTCAGCAACCCTCTCCAGACGGCTACGGCTGTAAAACAACTCGTATTGGGTTTCAATAACCCTTTCCAGGCAGCTTCAGTTGCAACCACTCAACAGACAGCTACGGTTGTCACCACTCATAGGGGATCAAGATAATCCTCTCCAGACAGTTTCGGCTGTATCTTCTCAGGGCTTTCAGCTGTGAGCACCCGCAGGGGGCTTCATCAACCCTCTCCAGGCAGTCTCATTCTGCGACCTCGTAGGGAGTCATGATAACTCCCTCCAGATGATCTTGTATCATGTAGAAGAATAAGTGGCACATGCTATCCATGCCTCTACTTTTTAATAAGAGGCTTCGGCCTAGAGTAACACCCTTCTGGTAGGGTCTCAGTGGAACTCTCATACAAGTTGCTGCTACAGCAAGGATGAGTTCATCACATTGTCTCCTACGGTCTTACTCATTCTTCGGAACATCCTTGCGAGTACTCTCTCACTAGTCTCATAGCCTCAGAGGTACTTAAGACATTGTAAACACTGTATAATGTATTCAGTAATAAAGTTGCTACTCTATACCAACTTGTTACTGTTTTTTACTTGTTCATAACAAAGCCTTATTTCACACTGCTACAGCTAAGGTGTTCAACTCGTTATGAATAAGTTCTTTTCGAGTACTCTCTCACTAGGCTAGTTAGCCTCAGAGGTACTCAAGACATTGTAAACTCTGTACAATGTGTTTAGTACAAGCCGCTACTCTACATCGACTTGTTACTACTCTTAGCTTATTTCATGACAAAGCCTTCTTTTACGCTGCTACAGCTAAGGTGTTCAACTCATCATTATTTAGCCGACGTTCTTTGGAAAATGTTTACACTTGAGTACTTCTACTCGTGTATCGTATCTCTTTTTGCAGCCACACACTCAATACCAACTCGAGTACTTGGCCAACACATAAGCATACAAGGGATCCAGATAATTGATTTCTTCAAGTTTTCAATTATATTACATAAACACTTGTTCGGGATTACACTTGTTTTCTCCCTAGTGTTTCTACTCTACAGGTACATCTAACGGAGATCGATGAATTTGGAGACTGCTTCCGCGATTGGAGAAGTTTGTTGCATCAGCTCGTTGAGTCGATCGTTGGTGCAATCTCCAGATCTGCCGTTCATGATGACCGTGAGATCCGCCTCGGCATAGAAAGACTTGATGAAACTCAAGACTTGATTTGGGATTGTGCAGGCCAGCCTTTGAGCGTACTCCAGAATCTTCTTTGGCGTGTCTTTCAACCTTTCCACAAGTGGACGAGGCTGAACTCCAGCGACTCTGGGCTTGAACAGATTTGCTACTGGCTCGGCCGCCTCTGTCAAGGCCTTCAGTTCTGAGCGTAGGCCCTCGGCTTCTTCAATCTTTTCCTTGAGCGACTGCATGCAACGGAGCAAATCAGTCCAGCCGGCAATGCGGATGTCCATTTCGCGCTCAAGTTCGAAGCACCGCACCTTATAGTCTTCCTTCAGATCCATATGAGCTGCTTCTTCACGGTTGAAGGCTAGCTGCCAGTCCATCGCCTTATTCTTGAATTTGTCGACCTCTTCCGTCAGCTCTGCAAAGGATCAAGGCTACTTATCAGATGTGATGTGCAAGACCAAAAGTACTCAATGACGATTTCAGAAGGGAGATTACCTTTATTCTTCAGGCGTAGGGACTTGTTCTTACCAACAACTTCATCCTTCTTCGTCATCAGCTTCTGGATCTCGTTGTGGTACTCGGCGGCGTTGGCATCAAGTTTCTCCTGCAGCTTCAGAGACAAGGCTTTTTGCTGCTTCATTTCTTCTCTGAGCCGTGAGACTTCCTCAATGTCAGCCACGTGTTGCTCAAGCAGGCGAGTCTTGCGTTTCGACTGCTTGACTACCTCCTGCAAGGATAAAAACAACTCATAAGTCAGAGACAAGATATCTGTGACTACAAGTACTCTACAAGAGACTACACAACTTACCGCAAGAAGTTTTTCTACACCACGGAACATCTCTGCATGAGCATGCAAGTTGTCCTCGTCCAGGCAGGAGTCATCATATGGCATCAAGTTCTCTGCCATGGACTGGGTACTTGTGCTAGCTGCAGAGTACCTTGCAGTGCTGCGCAGAGGAGCCAGGTCTTCAATTTGTGGCTCGTGCGGCACCATGCGATTCTCTGGGCTCTCTTCCAGTGCCAGATGTGCATCAACATGATGCACGGGGGCTTCACCTGCTGGGACTTCTTCGTGGCGCAGCATGGCTTCAGGATCAGCCTCCAATCCTTCATTCACTACGGCTTCGATATCTTCAGGATTTTCAGCCCTTGGCTTAGAAGCTGCCTCTACCGCTGCCTTCACCACGTCACAACAGAGGAAGCACAGTGCTTGTGCAGCATCAGCTTCTGCAGGTACTTCTTGGCGCTCTGGAAGTACGTCTTCTTGTTGCTCTTGAGGAGTCTGGTCTCCTCCAGCAGCACCACTTCCAGAGGCGCCCCACTTAACATCAGTGGATTTTCTGCATCAACAAGTTGGTCAGTAATTTCCGACTGCATAATAATAAGTACTCGGGTACTTACAGTGTAGCTCGAGGCACTGAGACCTTCGGCCCTAGCAAGTCGAAGAAAGAAGGCGCCGCCAGCACCTCCGGCACACTCTCCACCAGCAGCACACTTTCTGGAACCGCGGCTTCTTGTTGCTCAGACGCCACCGTCTCCACGGTTGACATTGGAACCACATCGGGTTCTGTTATTCTTGGGGGGCTACTCGAGGGTACACTAGCTGCACTCTCGATAATCTACACAAGACAAAAAACAAGCCATTACAGCAGAGAACAAGTACTCAATGCAAATCGACTACTTACAAGGTTCTCCAACACTTACTGTAATGGAGGGGAGGCCTGTCATCTTTTTCACGGCCCGCTTTCCCACCGTGGTCCTTTTCTTCCGCGGCGATAGAGTCACATCATCTGCGAGAGATGATGCTGGTCTTTTCGACGATCCCGCGGTGAGGCCACTGGGGATAGGCGCCCCAGAATAACCATAACGACCATTCACTTCAAAACGCTGTTGAAGCGTTTGGTCGTCATCATCGCTTGAGGAAGTGTCCTCCACCAAGACTTCTTCTTCCCCTTGAGCAGCTTGACTACTCTTGGGGGCTTGAGTTTCCGCTTCTGGTGCCTCTTCTTCTGGCGCTTGGAGTGGGTCCTCAGGGCGAGGAGGAGGGTCAGATACAAACTTCAAGACATCCTCCTGCGAAGCACAAGGCAAAAGTTAGTTATTCGACTACTTTCACAAAGTACTCTGGGGCTAAGTACTTGGAGACTTACCAGACGCGGAGGGTTGTCTGCACTATACTCCAGAACAGCTACAGGAATTTCGTGAAAAATCTTGAAGATCTTCTGCAGCCGCTCCATCACAAGATCATCGCTGATCTCTTCAGCAGATAGTCTGGAGCCATCATCCGCTCCAGTGTACTCGAACCCAAGATGCTCCCACTGCATCAATGGTTGTACCCGTCGCTTCATGAAGCTGAAGGCTACTCATTTCGCTGTCAAGCCTTGCGTCTTCTTCTGCGCAATCTTTGCCAGCAACTCGGGGATCTGGATGCGCTCCTGCATTGTGGGTTCATCCTTCCAGAGCCGGTCATAAACTGGCGCAAACATGCTTGGCTTCGGCAGTTGTGGCGGGGCGTTCTCTATGTAGAACCACTTGTTTTTCCAGTCTTGATTTGAATCTATCAAGTCATACTTGAAGTACAACTCTTGTGCCTTCTGGCGCATCTGCACACCGGCTCCACCGACTATAACCGGGAAGTTGGCGTTGGGCTGCGGCTTCTACCGGAAGATCTTCCTGAACAAAGCCCAGTGAGGGCGGATACCGAGGAAGGCTTCGCAGAAGTGCACGTACACTGCAATCTGGAAGATGCCATTGGGATTGAGGTGTACGTGCTCCAACTTGAAGAAGTCGAGGAAGCCGCGGAAGAAATCCGACGACGGCAGCGTCAACCCACGCTCGACGAAGTGCCCGAACATTGGGATTTCATCCGGGCTCTTCTCCATCGGCCAGGCATCACCAGTGGCAGAGCTCCAACCAGCAATGGCCTTCTCGCGCAGCAACCCGCCGGCTTCGAGGGCTTAGATATCTTCTTCGCTCATCTTGGATTTCTTCCAAGAAACAGCCTGGCTCGGAGGCTTGGTGATGACCACTATCTTGTACTTCGGCTCCGGCAACTCATTTTTGCCGCGGCCGGATTTCCTTTTCTGTCCCTTGGATGACGCAGGCTTCATCCTTCCTGTCACGAGGGTCTTCTTTCGCATTGACCGGAGGACGCCGAAGGGATGGAGGTGTGCACTCTTGGCAATACGGGCGCTCGAACTCTGCGGCGGCTATGGATGCTAAGGCGTTCTGGATCTAAGGGCGAATGGAAGCAGTGAAACCCTAAGGGATACCCCTTCGAGTATTTATAAAACCAAAACCCTAACGGTTCGACCTGGTGACCCTTCGTATTCAACAGATTGGTTTCACACAGGTAAAATTTTTTGGCTAAGTCAGAGGACTAAAATTCAAGACCTGCTCGACTCCATCTCGGGGGCTCGACTACTCGACGGAATTGGATTACACTCAGCTACAGTTCACTGAATTCAGGCCACTATTCTACAGTCAGATTGGATCCTTCAATTCAAGAAAGTACTCGACTCAAGGCTCAGGGGCTCCGTGCCACGTGTCCTTCAGTTTTTCTCAGGATTTTATGGGATTATTTGACGAAGACTAGTGATTGACCCTCAGCTTGAATTATCAATTCGAACTAAGGCTCGGGGGCTACATCCATATAGGATGCGATTTTTGCAAATCACATTCCTATATTATTTCTTCGGATTACCTACGGATTTTTCGGAGCAAGATCAAAGAGTTCAAGATTGACCCTCAGCTTGAATCCTGGATTCGACCTAAGGCTCGGGAGCTAGATTCCATATGGAATGCGATTTCAGTAATCGCATTTCCATATGGATCTTTGATGCAAAGATTTCAAGAACGAAGCGGGTATTATTGAAGACCTTCAAGGGAAGTACTCGGGGACGCTTGGGAACAACTCGAGAAGACTTCAAGACTACTCGTGGAGTTAGCTGGAGTACCTTCCAGCCTCGTGATGATTCAAGTACTATTAAAGATTGAAGCTTGTAGAACTCGGGGACGCTTGGGAACTACTCGTGGAGTCCTTCAAGACTACTTGGAGCATTGCACTCGACTACAAAGTACTCGGGGGCTTATGGACCGGGCATCCCTGGGCTCACCAACACATTGTGGGCCATACTCGGGAGATGAGTTCCTGTACACCTAGACTACTCGACTAGTGGGCCACGGTGCTGGTACCGTGGACCACAAGGCAAGACAAGGCGGACAAGGACTTGTACTAAGACTAGGATAGCTTTCCATACCTTGTATAGGCTACTCCGGGTCCTACTCGAATAGTACCCTTGTACCAATCCGACTTGTAACCCTGCCTCCCGTGGCATATAAGGCGAGGCAGGGACCCCTCTCAAAACATACGCAATCAATATAGAGCCACGCAGCATACATGACATAGGGTATTACGCACATTGCGACCCGAACCTATCTAATTGTGTGCCCCGTATCTCACCATCGTGTTCCTGATCTCGGCGAGCCCCACCGCACAAATCTACTACTTCAGGTACCCCGTCGTAGGCTCAGTGTCTAAAACACTGACACCCGCCGAGGAGCCCGGAAGGAGTATGAAGCAGCAGTTGCATCGTCGGCCCTGACACTTTCAGGCCTGAGGTGATGCTGGCGAGTGCTGCGCTCCACCCGGCGAGGTTGGTGTTAAAGCTCGGACCTTCTGCAATCTTGCGGGGGAGCTCAGACTTGATGCTGGGTGCCGTAGGAGTCCGGTTGGTGTGCGAGTAGAGGTGGCTGTGTGGCAGCTGCCTCCACAGTGGCTGTAGAGGTCGTCGAGTAGGTCCTGAAGCTAGAAGAAAGCTTGCGACAAGCCTTATTAGTGTAGACTGAGTCGTAAGCACTTTGGAAGGTAATTCAGGACCTTTAAGATCTTTGTATCTTGTAACTTGGCCAAGGGCCAAACTCCTTGTAGCTTATGAAGCTGTAAATATAATTTTTCGTGAGGAATGTCATGGTTTTAGTGTTTGTAAGGGCGCCCAGGCTGCAATGGTACGGATACCAAGGTCCCGGCAAGGTTGTAATAGCACGCCGACCTTCGGGAGGCCTTTCGTAGAGACAAGGAGCCCGTGTCGACCTGAGTCAACACGGCCGTTGTGTAGTGACACAACGCAGGTAGTCAGCCTGGAAACCCTAGGTCTGCACGACCTAGGAGGCAGCGGGGCCTTAGCGACCTCGGGGAGGTGCCACTTGACCAAGAGGTCGCCAACGGGCAATGGAGCCATTAAGCGCAGGGCCATTGGTATGGCCATTTAAGGCAACGTGAGTAGGTAGCAGGACCTTAACGACCTTAGGGAGTTGCTATTTGACCCGGAGGTCGCCAACGGGCAGTGTAGCCATTAAGCACAGGGTCGTTGGTATGGCCGTTAAGGCAATTTAGTAGGTAGCAGGACCTTAGCAACCTCAGAGAGGTGCTACTTGACCCGGAGGTCGTTAATGAGTAAACAAGGGTATGAACCCATGATTGAAAACTGGGGCGACCTACCAAGCGGTGGTGCCTGTCGACCTACCAAGCGGTGGTGCCTGTCGACCTTGTGAAGGTAACGTCATAGACCCGGAGTTCGTCAGAGGCCAAGGGACCTTGAAAAAGTTGATGGGGAAGGGGCTTAAAGTAGGGCATAACGAGTCCATGGACGCCGGGCCGTTGGACAGAAAGCCAACGGGCATGGATTCCCGCACGGCGCGAGCTGTTACTGCCTGTAGCCGTTAGGCCGAAAGAGCCATTAGGCGATGTATCCGTTGGGTCGCCGGTAATGTCGCCGAATCTGACGGGACGTTTTGGGGTGCCGCGGCCCACCACACTGACGCAGCCCAGTTATAAAAGGCCGAGTGAAGGGTCAAGGACCCCACTCACTTCCATTCCCCGCAATAGCTAGGGTTTTCAATCCGCCGCCAGGAGTTTTAGAGCGCAGATTTGCCGGTGCCGCCATGCTTAGATTCACCGCGCCTAGCGCCGCCGCATGCGCCAGAAGTCCCTGGTGGTGTTTAGAGCTAGATCCACCGGCTTCGAGGAAGAAGAAATGGCCCCAGAGGTTGCGCCGCCGCCGGAGAAGGTGTGGGAGCACTCAACGGTGATGGAGGCGCAGCTGAAGAGTCTGGTGGAGCGCGGGCTGCTGAAGCCCCGGGATCAGGTGGGCTGGAGGCCAGCCGCCGGCGAAGCCTTCCCCTCCGAGGGGACCGGGGAGACCGTCGCCTTCTTCGCGCACATCGAGCGCGGATTTGGAGTCCCGGCGGGCGACTTATTCCGCGGGCTACTCCACTTCTACCGCATCGACCTGGTGCACCTCGTCCCCAATGCCATCACCACAGTCTCCTCGTTCATCCATCTGAGTGAGGCCTACTTGGGGATACCGCCACACTTCGACCTGTGGCGGTACTTCTTCGAGGTGAAGAAGACGGGGAAGAATGGCGTCGTCGGGGCCGTCGGCTTCATGCTACGCCATCACATGAAGATGGTGTATATCGACATGGGGCTGCCGGACAACACCCAAGGCTGGAGGCGAGGGTGGTTCTACATCGACAACCCGAAGCCGGCCCTAGCCACTAGGTCGGGGCTAGCGCCGGTCCCGGTGCCGGAGTGGACCAACCAGCTAACGTCGCGGGAGAGGGACGCCATCAAGCCGCTGCTGGAGGACCTCAAGACGAGGAAGGAAGAAGGGCTGACGGGCGGTGCGGTGGCCATCAGTTTCAACCGGAGGCTGCTGCAACCGATCCAGGATCGGGTGCATCCCGGCCTACGAGTACTGGGGTCAGACCGACCCGACCCGTGTAGCGCAGCGCAAGGTCTCCAAGGAGGACATGGTGGCGCGGGTGAGGGAACTCTTCAATGGGGTGATCCGAAACCGGACGTGCCCCAAGGCGTTCTCCCTCAAGCGGCCCGCCGAAGTGGTACGTCGCTGTTTCGACCTTGATTCCTTTGCTGTTTTTGCATTCCCCTGTTTCTGAGATGAAGGTCGCCTGTTGCAGGGTCGTGAAGGCTTGTTCTGGAGCCCGGCTCCGCTCGCTGATGAAGGCGAGCGTAGTTTTAAGGTCCGGGCAGCGGAAGACGTGCAGGCTCTGCCGCCGGAGTTATTGGAGAACTACCTCTCTGACTCATCGGTGGGGGGTAGTGATGATGAAGATCCGCCCGTGGCGAGCTCCGTGCCAATGACTCGTCGTACACGGCACGCCACTGCTTAGATCCCGGCGCACAAGGGCGTCAAGATCATCTCCGCCACCATCGAGACAGAGAAGAAGAAGAGGAAGAGGAAGGACATGATTGCATCGTCAGAGACGGCAACAACTAACACCGAGGTCATCTTCGAGGAGCAGGACGATGCGGGGTCGCGCGACGTCGCCGTAGGGTCGGGTGACGTAGCGGCCGCGGGAGAAGATGACACCACGCTCGGCGTTGTAGGAGAGCAACAGCCGAAACCGAGCGCAGAAGGCCTGAGCGACCAAGGGTCACAGAAGAAGTCAAGGCGGGCGCCGCCTCGGCCGTTTCAGGTTCGGCTGAAATCCAGCAGCAGGTACGTGATATTGATTTTTCTGCTTTTCCTGACCATGGCACAGTGCTAGGTACGTCGTTCTGACGATTCTGTGCATCTTTGGCAGGGGGACTCCTGCTGCATCAGGTACAGGCAAGGGTGCCTTAGGCCAAGAGGCCTTGTCTTGGAAGCTCAAGAAGTTGCCGGTGGGGCAGTCGCCGGCGACCTCAGCCGGAGATGTTACTAGAGGGGTCCCAGAGACCGTGGGGGAAGCATCACTGGAGACGACCAAGGTTGCTGCTGACAGTGCTCAGCAGGAGGAAGGCCTGCACCCGCAAGACCCACCCGAATCAAGTCCGCCAGAGACGCGGTTGGCGGAGACTGGAGGTGGAAGTGGGGAGTACGAGCGGCAGCGGTGCCTCTACACCGGCACTCCGTGGGAGGATGACGTCATCACCGACGCCAAAGACCTTGATGACTTCACGGAGGTGCAGGCGACCATCACGGAGGCGGCGAAGACAATCGGCCGGACACTCATGGTGAGCTGATGTTACCTTTGGGGCTACATCTTAAGTTTGCTCAGGCGCTTTGATTTGACGATCTTTCTTGATGTGTTTGTGCAGACTCTTGCCACGTGCTCACAGGCGAGGGCAAACCTGCTAACGGAGGGTGCCAAGCTTCACGCGGAGCTAGCCATGACGCGAGAGGCTATGCTTTAGGCCAAGACTGAGGCCGCGAAGGAAATAAGGAGCCTCAAGGATGAGGCGATCTTGAAGGACCAGGCTATCGAAGCCTTGAAGCGGGAGCTTGAAGCTACAAAGCTGAAGGCGAAGGAGGGTGCCAAGCTTCACGCGGAGCAGGCCACGACGCGAGAGGCCGTGCTTCAGGCCAAGACTGAAGCCGCCATAGGTACGTCGTAAGACGCCCTTGGTCTTTATGTTTGCACGCCCTGGTGAATCCATCCTGACCTTGATTTTCGCAGACGCCAAGAAGAGGGAGACTGCCTTGAAGAAGGACCTCAAGGAGTCGAAGGAACAGGTGAAGGTGCTCAAGGAGAAGCACAAGGAGGTCGTCGCCAGTGAGTCTTACTTCACCTGTAAAGCTGCTTATGAGTTTTGGGCACGCAGGGATCTAGAGATCGACCTTGGCCGGGTGATGCAAACCCTTATTGACCATCAAGAGATGACTGCAGATCTTCAGAAGGAGCTGGACGAGTAGCGCGTAGAGCATCTTCTGGGGCTGGCTGTACCTGGTCTTGCTATCAGACAGGACCTCACTGACGTAGTATATAGGTCATTGGACGGGGTAAGGTTGCCCCTCTTCAGGTCGCTCAGCCACCAGAACGGCGCTGACCACGAGAGTGGTCGCCGAGATGTAGAGTAGTAAGGGCTCCTTGGGCGCCGGGGGCACTATCACCGGGGGCGTCGTAAGGAAGGTCTTGAGCTGCTCAAGAGCTTGGTCCGCCTCGTCGGTCTAGACGAACTTGTCCGCCTTTTTTAGCAGCTTGAAGAAGGGCAGGCCTTTCTCTCCGAGGTTGCTAATGAATCAGCCTAAGGCCGCCATCATGCCAGTGAGCTTCATGACATCCTTCTTGCCAGTAGGTCACTTCATCCTGAGGATGGCATCCACCTTGGTGGGATTGGCTTCGATGCCCCGATTGCTGACCATGAAGCCCAAGAGCTTGCCGGACGGGACACCGAAGACGCACTTCTCTGGATTGAGTTTCCAGCAGTAAGTGCGGAGGTTGGCGAAGGTCTCCGCGAGGTCAGCTATGAGCTTATCCACGTCGTTGGTCTTGACGACCATGTCATCGACGTAGGCTTCTACGTTCTTGCTGATTTGGCTGGCCAGACACTTCTGTATTGTCTTTTGGTAGGTCGCGCCAGCGTTATTGAGGCCGAAGGTCATGGCCCTATAGCAATAGATGCCATGGGGCGTTATGAATGCCATCTTGTCTTGGTCAGAGACCTTCAGAGCTATCTGGTGATACCCTGAGTAGCAGTCGAGAAAGCAGAGGAGGACACTTCCGGCCGTGGAGTCCACGACCTGGTCGATGCGCGGAAGAGGGAAGGGGTCTTTGGGGCAGTGCCTGTTGAGATCGGTGTAGTCGATACACATTCTCCATTGACCGGTTTTCTTTGGTACAAGAACCGGGTTGGCGAGCCAAACCGGGTTTTTACACTCTCGGATAAATCCGGCAGCTAGGAGCTTTATTAGCTCTACCCTAATGACGTCCTTGCGATCTTTCGCAAAGCGGCGAAGCTTCTGCTTGACAGGCTTGGCCGTCTTGCTTACATCCAAGGCGTGCTCAGCCAGCTCCCTGGGGACACCCGGCATATCCGATGGACTCCATGCGAATATGTCGGCGTTTTCCCGGAGGAAACTGGTGAGCGCGAGTTCCTATTTGGGGTCGAGCCCATCGCCGATCACCACCGTCTTCTCTGGGTCGGCAAGGCCGAGACAGACCTTCTTCGTCGAGGGAGCCGCGTCTAGGGCGGTGTCGGTGCGCTTTTGCTCCGGGACAGACTGGTTGACATGGTCGACTTTGTTGGCCTCAGCGACCAAGACCGCGGAGGCGTCGGCGGCAGTGGAGGTCGCAACGAGGTCGAGGGCCTCCGTGTTGCACCTGAAGGAAATGATGAGGTCCCCCTTGACGGAGAGGACCCCATGTGGAGCTGGCATCTTCAACACCAAGTAGTTGTAGTGCGGGATGGCCATGAATCTGGCCAGCATCGGGCGACCTAGGATCGCGTGGTAGGAGGATTTGAAGTTGGCGACCTCGAAGTTGAGGTATTCCGTGCGGAAGTTCGCCTCCGTACCAAAAGTGACCGGGAGGGAGACCCGACCCAGGGGATTGGCCGCCTTTCCGGGGATGATGCCGTAGAAGGGCTCGTCGCACTCCGTCATCTTGTTGAAGTCGAAGCCCATCTTCTTGAGGGTCTCAACAAAGATGATGTTGAGCTCGCTGCCTCCGTCGACCAGAGTCTGGGAGAGCAAGGCCCCGTCCACCGTGGGCTCGACAACGAGCGGATAGGACCCGGGATCTGGGATGTGGACCCAGTGATCCTCCCTGGAGAACGTAATCGCCTGCTCAGACCAACGTAGAGGTACGATTGGCTGAGTGTGGACGAGGTGGACGTCGCGCTTGTCCTTCCTGTAGCGCCTCCTGCTAGCGGTGGACTTGATGCCTCTGACGATCATGTTGATCGCGTGGGTTGCGGCCTGGAAAGGCCCATTGGGGTTGCCCGATGCTGGTGGTGGGGGCAGGTTCATCTCGTCACGGGGGGTCGCTGGAGCAGGGTCGCTGCGAGGTGGCTCGCGGCGATCGTCGTATCGATCCTCGCGGCGGTCGTCACGCCGATCTCGTCGGTCGTTGCGGTGGTAGTTGTTGTTGTAGGGGCGGTTGTCGCGACGCCCGCCATCGTTCCTGGGTCGCTTGGGGTCCGTAGGGGCGCTGAAGGCCCTCTTGAACTGGGAGCACTCTCAGAGAGTGTGTGTGGCTCCCTCGTGGAACCTGCAGATGCTGTCGAGTGCCAGGTCGAACTCCTCTTGGTTGAAGGACGAACCTCGCCGCCCTTCGGCTGCTAGGACCTCAAAAGGTCACTTGCGAAGTTTGTCTGCTGCAGTGCCAGATGCACCAGCGTTATCAGCATCGAACTGATTCTGGAGCGCATCTTCTGTGTCCATCAGCTTGTTGACGGTGACCATGAGCTCCATGACGTTGGTCGGGCCGGCCTCATGGATTTTCTCGAAGACCTTGCGGTCTTTGATGCCCTTCTTGTAGCTGTCGACGATCTGGTCGTCTCTGACACCAACACACTGGTTCCGGTTTTTGAAGAACCGGGTGTTGTAGTCGGGGAGGTGCTCCTTAGGCTTTTGCACGACCCGCCCTAGGCTGAAGGTTTCCAGGGCAATCATAGGTCGCCTGGAAGTTCGACGTGAAGGCCTAGGACAGATCGGCCTAGGTCTTGATGCTGCCGGGCTCAAGGTTATTGAGTCACAGCGAAGGGGCCTTGCCCATCACTAGTGGGAAGTAGGCCGTCATGTGGTCGAAGCTATCACCGGCTGCCTTGACGGTGACATAGTAGGTCGACAGCCAAATGTTGGGGTCGGAGCGCCCATCATACGGCTTGATGTTGGGCTTGAAGTTGTCGGGGTACTCCACCCTCTTGAAGCAGGCATCCAGCGCTGGGAAGGTGTTGAGCGCAAGGTCGTCGCTGGAGCCTCTTGCCGGGGCGGCCTCCCTTGGCGCGGAGTGGACGCTGCGCTCCGGGATGACAACCTGGGAACACGGCTGCCGATCCCGGCTGGTCTGGACGATGGCGGGGTCGCCGTGATCGGCATTGTACTTGGCATGTCGCCGGTTCTCGATCTCGTGTTGATCACGGAGCTCGCGCTCCATGATGCAGTGAACGCCCCCGGGTGCGCTGTACTCGCGGTCGTAGTCCAGGCGGCGGCGGAGCTCGCGCTTCTCGCGCTCCCGGTGGCGTTGGTCGACGACGGCGCGGGCGTCGTGAGCACGCCTGTTGACGTCGAGGTTGACACGAAGGTCACGGGTAGCAGGGGGCTGCTGGGCGGGCTACTCAGGGTTGTGCTGAGCGACCTCCTCCTGGACGGGGGAGAGATGGCTGCGCGCAGGTCGATGAGATCGACTGCGCGAGTGGCGAGTTGAGGAAGATGCAGCGGACTTGGAGGCCACGCTCTTCTCTTCCACCAGGGCGTTGGCGACCCGGAGGTACGCGAGGGCCTGCTCAGCTTCAGGCGTCTGGACTTGCTGGAGTCAGGTAATGGCCGCGCCCAGGATGGCCTGGGGGCTGTTGAAGGTCGGGATCCCAGCTTCCTCGAACTCCAAGCGCAGATCTTGAGTGCAAGGTAGGACGCGGCGCTGCTCTTCCGCACGTCACTCAGCGCGGCAGGCGTTGGCTTGGATGCGGGCCGCCTCCTGAGAGTTGGTCGCACCCGCACGTGGTGGCTCGTTCTCGGAGATCACCATCACCTGACGGAAGATGATCTCCGAGTCGTTGGGGGAGATGCGAACCCGGACCTTCTGGAACTCCCCGCAGTCTGGAAACTGGGTAGGTCGCTTAGCTCGACGAGGGAGCTCGTTGTCGATCTTCTTCCGCAGGTGGCCCCGCAGAGGGTGTGCTTTGCACCCTTGTGGTAGGTACAGGGCATGTCGAGAGGGTCGCGCCGAGCGCGAGGCGCGGGCCTTGGGTCGCGAGAAGGTCGCCGCCCAGATTGTATCTGGGGAGGTGTGGAGAGTTGGCTCAGGCGAAGGCCGGGCGCAGACTTCAGGCCGAAGGGGAATGCGTTGTGGCGTAGCACTGTCTGCGCCGAGCGCTGAGCTCGTTCGCAGATCTCCAAGGTTTCCCTCATCGAGCTGATGACGTTTTCCATCCCCTGGATGAAGTCACAGGGTCTGGGTGGGTGGGTCTTCGATACTAGATCGGGAACAGAGACGGCGGCGGATGCCGTGTCGACCTTCTCAAAGGTCGCTAGAGGAGTCAAGGCTGCCGGAGCAGGAGAGATCGCCGTGAAGGATCCAAAGCAGATCTCCACGGGGTCGGCGAGGAAGGCAACCATGCTCGCTGGGAAGACGACGCCAGATTGGTCCACTATGCTGCACAGCGAGTTCCCGATCACCCCTACCTGGCACGCCAACTATCAGGGGGTGAGACCTAGACAGATCTGCTAGGGGGTTACCCTAGAGGTTTGCAGGTTAATGGAGAGGATCGAGATCTAAGAGCGTAGGTGGTTATGCACGGGATGCACACAGAAATCTCGGCGAGACACGAGGAACACGGCAATTTATACTGGTTCGGGCGTCCGAAGAGTAAAACCCTACGTCCAGTTTGGTAGTGGAATTATGCGAGAGAGATCTGCCCCCGAGGAGGGCGCCCCAGGCCGCCTTATATTGGCCGACGACCTTGGGCTACAAGTCGGTTTCCATCAATCCTAGTCGGTTACAACATGGAAAGCTTATTCGAGCAGGACTGTCCTGTCTTGTACACCAAGTATCTTTACGTTCTTGGGCCCGCATGCCAGGTCGGGTAGGGCTCACTGACAGGTCGGCGGGTCTTCTGGCAGGTCAGGCCCGCCTGTCGGGGACGGCTGAGACCCTGGTCACTGGGGACCCATGGATACCCATGTCTCTCAACGGGTCAGAGGCCATCCTCCCCACTGACGTTGCCTTCGGGGCTCCTCGCATCCAGAACTTCGACGAGAGGGAAGTAGAGCAAACACGCAGACTCAACCTTGACAGCGTTGAGGAGCATCGTGTGGCCGTGCTCATGCACCACACCCGCCACGAGCAGCAGCTACGTCGCTACCATGACCGCAATGTGCGGGAACGTTCCTTCAACGTTGGCGACCTAGTCCTGCGGCGGATCCAGAACACCAAGGACATGCACAAGCTTTCAGCACCTTGGGAAGGCCCCTTCATAGTTAAGGAGGTCATTGGACTGACGACCTACCGCCTCCAATGGGCCGATGGCCAGGGCGTCCCGAACCCCTGGAACATCGAGCACTTACGTCGCTTCTATCCTTAGGAGCCTTGTATCACAATAAAGCTATGTACTCTATCCTTTGTACTTTGATATATATATATCTATATATATATATATATATATATATATATATATATATATATATATATATATATATATATAAAGATTACCTTTTCGACCTGCTTTTATGAGTCTCTGCCTGTTTACCCCTCCCCTTCAACACGCTCGGGGGCTTGGTGTTAAGCTCGGTCTCTCACGCTCAGGGGCTTGGCTTTGCCAACCTAAGGGTCGTTCGACCTGGGGTTTCTACCTTTCTTTTTACCAGTGTTCCCTTACCACAACTTTTGTACGCTTTATAAGTATTCCTAGGTCGTGGGGTTGCTCGACCTTGGGTCCCGGACCCCCCCTCCGCGCGCCGGCTGCACATAAGCCTCCACGCTGAGCTGTGTAGTCGGTAAGCCGTTCCTCCACTAAGTTGGGTTAGCTGGGGAAAAGGGTTCTTGCAGCTCCATTACTTTTACGTTCTTATAAAGAGTATATGAGTCAAATAAGGGATCACATCAATTTAATTAAACATACCTTTTTGATTCATGCAAGGTTTATCTTACATCAACCGGGTCCACGACCCATTGGCACTAACTGTTTGCTACGTCCTAAGTTATATTTACAGATCTATTTTCTTTACAATCTCGTCTGCGGCGGCCTGGATGTCTTCAACGCCCACCAGCCGATATAGGTGGAGCTCCTCCCTAACCTTCTCAAGGTCGAACGTTGGCACATGGTGCCTCGCCGTCGCCAGCGTGGTGGCAGCAGAGAGCTTGCCGGTATCCATCAACAGGGTCTTCATGCGACCTTCCGCATCCTGCAGCCGCGCGACAAGCTCCTGTGGCCCGCCTTCGACCTTGGGGACATAGACATCCACAAGGTACTCGGCGGCCTCCTTGAGGTCGTCCAGCTCCTTCTGAAGATCTGCAGTCATCTCTTGATGATTAATAAGGGTTTGCATCGCCCGAGCAAGGTCGATCTCTAGATCCCTGCGCACACCAAATTCATATGCAGCCTTCCGGGTGGAGTAATACTCACTGGCTTCGACCTCCTTGGTCTTCTCCTTGAGGGTCTTCACCTGCTCTTTGAACTCCTTGAGGTCCTTCTTCAAGGCGGCCTCCTTCTTCTTGGCCTCTGCAAATGTCAAGGTCAAGAAGGGTTCATCACGACGTAAACTTCAAGCACAAAGACTAAGGGCGTCCCCAGACGTACCTGTGGCGGCGACCTTTAGCTCGTCCTCCGCTTCCTTCGCCTTCAGCTTGGCGGCCTCAAGCTCCTGCTTCAAGGCCGACATCACCCTGTCCTTCAAGGCCGCCTCGTCCTGGAGGCGCTTTATTTCTCCTGCGGCCTCCATCCTGGCCTGCAGCACGTCCTCTCGCGTCGTGGCCAGCTCCGTGTGGAGTTTGGCTGCCTCCGTCAGCAGGCTCGCCCTGCCCTGCGCTCGCTCGGCAAGAGACTACACCCACACATCGCAACAGATTGTCAAACCCAGGCATCCGAGTGAATTGAAGACTAAGCTCCAAGGGCAATAGCGACTCACCATGAGTGTCCTGCCGATCGATTTCACCGCCTCCCTGAGCGTTGCTTGTGCCGCCTTGAAGTCGTCAAGGTCCTTGGCGTCAGCAAGGATGTCCTCCTCCCACGGGGTGCCAGAGTAGAGGCACCGGTTCAGGTCGTCCTCCTTGCCCCCTCCTCCGGCCTCCCCCTCCCGCGTCTGCGGTAGGCTCGACTCGGGTGGGTCCTCCTGGTGAAGGCCTTCCCCTTGCTGAGCGCTGTCAGCAGTGACCTTGGCCGAAGCCGACGATGCCGCTCCCACGGTCTCAGGGACCTTGCTCGTGACATCTCCGCCTGAGGTCGCCGGTGACTGTCCCACCGGCGCCTTCTCGAGCTTCCGCCCAAAGGCTTCTTGGCCTGAGGTGTTCTTGCTGGTGCCCGATGCAGCAGGAGTTCCCCTGCCCAAGAGCAGAAATTTGTCAGCATGACGAGCTGCGAAGATCAAACAGAGCACAAAATCAAGTTCGACAACATACCCGCTGCCAGATTTCAATCGAAGTGACACTGGTTTGGGTGGCGCCCGCCTCGGCTTCTTCTGCAACCCTTGGTCGCTCACACCCTCCGCGCTTGACTTCGGCGGCTGCTCGCTTATAACCCCGAGTAGGGTGTCATCTCCCCTAGCGGCCGCCGTGTCGCTGACCCTGCGGCGACGTCATGCGACCGCGCATCATCGTCTTCATCGGCGATGATCTCAACACTAGCTGTTGCCGTCTCTGATGATGCAGTGGTGTCCTTCCTCTTCCTCTTCTTCTTCTCCTCCGCAGCGGTGGCAGAGACGATCTTGGCGCCCTTGTGCGCCGGAATCTTACCGGCGACCTGCCACGTGCGCCGAGTCGTTGGCGCAGAGCTCCCCGCGGCAGGATCTTCATCATCACTACCTCCCACCGATGAGTCGGAGAGGTAGTTGTCGACGTACTCTTGCGGCGGAGCCTGGATGTCCTCCGCCACCCGGACCTTGAAGCTCCGCTCACCCTCGTCAGCGAGGGGAGCTGGGCACCAGAACACGCCCTCACGACCCTGCAACAGGCGACCTTTGTCTTAGATCAGGGGAAAGCAAGCTGAATGAAAAGGAAACAAGGTCGATCAGGCGACTTACCGCTTCGGTGGGCCGCTTGAGGGAAAATGCCTTGGGGCACGTCCAGTTTCGGATTACCCCGTTGAAGAACTCCTTCACCCGTGCCACCATCTCCTGCTTGGAGACCTTGCGCTGTGCCACGCGGGTTGGGTCGGTCTGGCCCCAGTACTCGTAGGCCGGATGCACCCGATCTTGGATCAGCTGCAGGAGCCTCCGGCTGAAGCTGATGGCCACCGCGCCGCCCGTCGGCCCTCCCGCCTTCAGCGTGGCAAGGTCCTCCAGCAGCGGTTGGATGGCGTCCGTCTCCCGCGACGTCAGCTGGTTGGTCCACTCTGGCATCGGGACCGGCGCGAGCCCCGACCTGATCGTCAGCGCCGGCTTCGGGTTGTCGATGTAGAACCACCCCCGCCTCCAGTCCTGGGTGTTGTCAGGCAGCTCCATGTCGATGTACACCGGCTTCATGTGCCGACGTAGCATGAACCCTACGGACCCCACGACGCCCGCCTTCCCCGTCTTCTTCAACTCGAAGAAGTACCGCCACAGGTCGAAGTGTGGCGGTATCCCCAAGTAGGCCTCGCACAAATGGATAAACGAGGAGATGGTGGTGATGCTGTTGGGGACGAGGTGTACCAGGTCGATCCTGTAGAAGTGCAGTAGCCCGCGGAAGAAATCGCCCGCCGGGACTCCAAATCCGCGCTCGACGTGTGCAACGAAGACGACCGTCTCCCCGGTCCCCTCGGAGGGGAAGGCTTCACCGGCGGCTGGCCTCCAGCCCACCTGCTCCTTGGGCTTCAGCAGCCCGCGCTCCACCAGACCTTGGAGCTGCGCCTCGGTCACCGTCGACGACTCCCAAACACTCTCCGGGACCACCGCAAGCTCTGGGGCCATCTCTTCTTCGTCGAAACCGGTGGATCTAGCTCTAAAAACTACCAAGGACTTCTTGCGCATACGGTGGTGCGCGGCGTGGTGGATCTAACTACGGCGGCACAGGCGAATCTGCGCGGAAAGCTCTTGGCAGCAGCTCGGAAACCCTAAGGATCGCAGGGAAATGGAAGCGAGTGGGGTCCTGGACCCTTCACTCAGCCTTTTATAACTGGGCCGCATCAGTGCGGTGGGCCGCGGCGCCCCAAACGTCCCTTCAGGTCCGGCGACATTCCCGATGACCCAACGGATACATCGCCCAACAGCTCTTTCGGCCTAACGGTCAGAGGCAGTAACAGCTCGCGCCGTGCGGGAATCCATGCCCGCTGGCTTTCTGTTCAATGGCCCGACGTCCATGGACCCGTTATGCCCTACTTCAAGCCCCCACTCCACTATTTTCTTCAAGGTCTCTAAATTTCTGATGACCTCCGGGTCCATGACACCACCTTCACAAGATCGACAACGCACCACTGCTTCATACGTCGCCTCAGCCTTCAACGGCGGGTTCACACCCCGGATCCTAGGTCCTGCTACCTACTGGATTGCCTTAGCCTTCATGGCTGGTTTATACCAACGGCCCCGTGCTTAATGGCTCCACTGCCCGTTGGCGACCTCCTGGTCAAGTAGCACCTCCCTGAGGTCGCTAAGGTCCTGCTACCTACTGAATTGCCTTAATGGCTGGCTTATACCAACGGCCCTGTGCTTAATGGCTCCACTGCCCGTTGGCGACCTCCTGGTCAAGTAGCACCCCCCTGAGGTCGCTAAGGCCCTGCTGCCTTCTAGGTCGTGTAGACCTAGATTTTTCAGGCTGACTACCAGTGTTGTGTCACTGCACAACGGCCGTGTCGACCTAGGTCGACGCGGGCTACCTATCTCTACGAAAGGCCTCCCGTAGGTTGGTGTGCTATTACAGCCCTGCTGGGACCTTGGTAGCCATACCATTGCAGCCCGGGCGCCCTTACAATTACTTGCAACTTGACATCCCTCATGTGAAACTATATTTACAGCTTCATAACCTACAAGGAGTTTGACCCTTGGCCAATTACAAGATACAAAGATATTAAATGCTCTGAATTACCTTCGAAAGTGCTTACGACCCAGTCTACACTAATAAGGCGTGTCGCAAGCTTTCTTCTAGCTTCAGGACCTACTCGACGACCTCTACAGCCACTGTGGAGGCAACTGCCACACAGCCACCTCTACTCACGCACCAACCGGTCTCCTGTGGCGCCCAGCGTCAAGTCTGAGCTTCCCCCACAAGATTCCAAATGGAGCGAGCTTCAACCCCAACCTCGCCGGGTGGAGCGCAGTGCTCACCAGCATCACCTCATGCCTGAAAGTGTCAGGGCCCACGATGCAGCTGCTGCTTCATACTCCTCCTGGGTTCCTCGGCGGGCCTGGGAGAAGAGGCCAATCGAGTTCTTCGAGCCTCACAAGCATTCTTCTAGCTCCAAGCATGAACTACATCAATCCTATGCTCTGGTGGGCGGGCATACGTCCATGGCATGGAAATATTACTACACTAGATCATCTTGGTTAACCTTTGGAGATTGGGCGCTTTGCTTCGAGGTATGGGTGCCTATTTATACCTCCAGCACCTGCCGCTTGGTCTTATCCGCAAGCCAGCTTGCGTGGCGTCCTCATCCTCAAGATCACTGTACCCTCGTGGGACACGAGGTCACTGTTCGCCCGTGGGAGGCATTGACGCGCCTGTCCCCTACCTGACTGCATCCTGGAGCACTTTTGTCTTTTGCGAGTGATAGCGACCTGTGCTTCTCTGCAAGCCGGCCCGTGACCGTACAGTGCACCCGTGACTCTAGCTGTGTCAGCCCCGGCGCCTGATGACCTCTGCAAGGTTTTTGAGCTTTTGTCCTATTGAATTGACATCACAAGAGCATCTGTTTCCTTGAGCAGAAGGTCGTAGGTTCGGCTATTTCTTTCTTCTTTTTCTTCGGAGCATCAAACCGGCCATCCTGGACGCTTTACTGCTCGGGGGCTACTACACTAGTGCGTCTTTGACGCCCTATTTTCCCCAGGTCGCCTCGACCTAACGGAAGCCTGCTTCCGCTACTTCTCTGCTCGACCTATCTTCGGTAGGCATGGCGACCTTTCCGAAGGTCGCGGCAACTACTACATCACACCTGACTCAGGTCAGGTCGGCGGTTCTGCAAGATCTACGCCTCGTCTTCACTTCGACCTCCTGGTCTTTCGACCTAGAAGCCCGGCGATCAACTTCGTGCGTGCATCGGAGGAGTTTTTCTTTTTGATACCCGTGCACCCTTCATGACCTCGACGGTGCCGCGCCTTCGCTACTCCTCGACATGACCTCGCCTCGGCCGCTACGCCTACACGTCGATCGGGGGCTTGAGAGACATGGGTACCCATGGGTCCCCACCGGCCAGGGTCCCAGGGGCCCTAACAAGTGGACCCGACCTTCCAGAAGACCCGCCGACCTACAAAGTGGGCCCGGTGACCTTATCCACACCTCCGACGACCGCGGGCGACCTAGCCAAGATCCCGAAAGACTCGCGAAACTTGGCGTGCAAGTCAAGACACTAGGACCTGGCGCGCCGCCGCCTGTAGCTCCGAGTATCACGGGATACTCCTTGTAATCCGAGAGTTAAGCTTCCCGCAGTTGTAACCGACCCCGACACGGGTCAACTGACCTTGCATGGGAACCCTAACCCGTCCTCCTCATATAAGGCGGCCTAGGGCTCCATGCAGGGGGACAACTCATCTTCAACCTCCCTCATAATCCACCACAACTGGACGTATGGTATTACTCTCCTGAGAACCGAACCAGTCTAAACCCTTGTCTCCTTGTTCCTCACTGCCATACTCGCCTAGTTCCGTGTGCATCCCGTGCATAACCACCTACGCTCTTAGGTCCTGGTCCTCCATTAACCTGCAAACCTCTAGGGTAACCCCTTAGCGGATCTGTCCAGGTCCCACCCCCTGACACTAACCTTCAATGGATGTGTAGAAGAGTTGGAAACTGTGTGAACCGAGTTTAATTTCACCTAGTTTCAAGTAGATGAATGTCATTTTGTATCTCTCCGGTCTCCACAGCTCCAACGTCATGTTACCGTTTTTATTTGCGTGTCATCTCAGTTAATAAAAATGAAGCTTCCACTAAATGTTCAATAATTCATTCATTTTTCATTCAAGCACTCATTCTGGTAATTCCTACAATCGTATCCTTTGTGGGAGGAAGGGAGCATATACAACGAGAATCTGCTTTGAGTTCGTCAAGTAGGGTTTGGTACACTGTTCTATTTAAATGCAACTGTACATACAAAACAAGCCGTTGATCCGTCATTCATCGAGTTTTAAAGGCTTTGGACATACCTACTAATCTATATAAGAACCCACCAATCTCCCTCACCCTACACCCAGTGCGAAGAGACATTAATCGGGAACTTCCATTGCTACATCTTTCTAGCTCCCACTCGCACACACATCGACACATAGCTATTGACACCCAAAATTGGCAGGTCTGGGCGACGCGGTTAGACCGCCTTGTGGGGGCGGTCAGACCGCCCTGGACAAAGTCCTCAAAAGGCAATTTGGACTTCACCATGGATAGGACTCGTCGATTAGATCAAGATTCATATATAGAACGTCCAAATCGGAGTCCGATGGCTTCCGGAAGGTCTGCACGTCGGGCGCGCGGTTAGACCGCGTCCCTAGGCCAGTTAGACCGCCCTACCCTGCCAAATACGAGTTAGGAGTTGTATTTTGACACGCCTTTGTAAGAGTTTCGACTCCTAATGGGGCAAGACCTCCCCTCCCTATAAATATAAAGGGCCACGGCCGATTGAGATCATCAACCAATCGAATCTATCAAACTTATCTTATATCGTATTTACCTTTCCGTTCCTCTTTACCCTACTCTTCCAACCCCTACCATGTTGTTCTTCCTTCGTCTCCATGACGTCTGAAGACGTCCTAGCTGGCCTGCCGAGCCTAGGACAACCCTATGTGCATCAACTCCGATGGGGTCCCTCCCGAGTCGACGTTCGTAGGCCTACCGCCGGTTTTATCCCGGCACCCCGGTCTAACTGCCCCATACAGGCGGTCTGACCGCCCTACCCGGTCTAACCGCCCCCCGCAGGCGGTCTGACCGCCCTGTGCTTGTTGATCCTGTAAAAAGGTGTCAACAAATTGGCGACTCCGCTGGGGAACGAAGATCTGGCTATCATGGCTGATCTATCAGACCTTAGCGTCAAGTTATGCGAGGAATACACGAGAGAGCGTTGCTTGGCGGATAAAAGATTGTTCCTATCCTGTTTTCGCAAGACGGAGCAAGGTGTCATCCGGATTAAGGAGTGGCAGCCACCGTCCACCATCGACACGTTGAAAGAGATGCAATCCTCAGGTAACTTATCTGATGAACTATCCGAGTTTGTGAATTATTATATTAAATCTTTGATTGATAAAGAGGATAGTTCAGAGTCAATTCTTGTTAATCTAGAGTCGGTTGTTGAAAAGCCGACTAATGATATTATTAATCATTGCAAAGTTTTGCCTAATTGTGATGTTGTTGGTCAAGAAACAAGTCGGCCGTCTCTAACCGAAATTGTTGAACCAAAATCCCCTAGCAAGAGCATAGAGGTTACATCTAGTACTTCTACGCTCGGGGGCAACAAAACAAAGGCAAAGCTGCTGGTTGCACTGAGGCCGGTCTAACCGGGGGGCAACCCGGTCTAACCGCCTCTCCCAGGCTTTTGCAAAGTCAATCAAAACCAAAGATGGTTAAACCCAAAAAGCCTGAGATTGGTGTTTGGAAAATCGTTGAATCCAAAGGCCGTAAGCATCAAAGAGAAAAGCCGAAGTCCAATAAAAAACTTCCGGCTAAATCTCAAAGACAAAATAATGTCAATGGTGCTAGTCGGTCTAAAAATTCCAAACGCCCAAAATCTTCTCCTAGAGAGAAGATTCATAACAAGAATCGGCAATGCAGTAACTCTCACAAATCAATGCCGTTTCCTCCGTATGGATCATCAATGCCTATGCCATGGGATGCTTACTTTAATATGCATTATTTTTATTCTCCATGGTATTATAATTCATATATGTCGTCTGCTCCTAGTTATTTTTATCCAAATTATATTACTCATAGAGAGCCGATGATTGATGAGCCATCATCTATGCGTAGTGACCGTTTTGATCATAAGAATCGGTCAACACTAAAAAATAAGCGCAAGGTGATCAAACAAGTCTATCGTGTCAAAAAAGACGGTAGATTAAATAAAAATTCAGATTTGACACTAGACAGAAAAGCCGTGTATTGAAAAATCATCGGCTAATTCTATTAATCAAGTTGTCCCCGAGGATAAACATGTTCCAAAAAGCATAGCTGAACAACGATCAAGTTCGGCTGGGGGGCAAAGCACAAGCAAATGTGCTGGTTCTACAACAGCCGATCTGACCACCCAGCGGGGCGGTCTAACTGCCCAGGGAGCCGGTCTGACCAGTCGTGCTAGAAAATATGGTGGAGCTGCAAATTTCATGCCAAAGAGCAAGGTGATGAGGAAGAAGCCAAGCTTTGATGAGTTGCTGCATAAATATCAAAAGATAGCCGAGCAAAACAATCGGTTAGGAGATCAAAGGTGGAACTCTTCATCACCAAAAGCAAAGAAGCATCGACGGACATCACATTGGTCTTCATCATTTATTCCATCGATGCATGTGCCATGGAGTGCTTATTCAGGTATGCCTAATTATAGTCCATGGTTTTGGTATAATCCTTGGTTTTCTTTTTACAATTATCGATATTATGCTTGTGATGCACCAAGGAGTTACGGTTGGCCACCATGGCCACATCAGGATTTCAATTGTTAGATTTTCTGTTCTAAAGCCGAAATAGCAGTTTTGTGTATACTATAGTTACTAGGATTTTGTTTCGGCTACAATGATATCCATAAAAGCTTTAGGAACCATAACATGGGTGATGTTGTGTTAATCATCGTCTTTAGCCAATTTTGACCATTGTGAATGTTTTCTGGCACGCAAGCTTTGCCATAAAACAGGGGGGCATATGTTGACACCCAAAATTGGCAGGTCTGGGCGACGCGGTTAGACCGCCTTGTGGGGGCGGCCAGACCGCCCTGGACAAAGTCCTCAAAAGGCAATTTGGACTTCACCATTGGATAGGACTCGTCGATTAGATCAAGATTCATATATAGAACGTCCAAATCGGAGTCCGGATGAGGGAGATATGGCTTCCGGAAGGTCTGCACGTCAGGCACGCGGTTAGACCGCGTCCCTAGGCCGGTTAGACCGCCCTACCCTGCCAAATACGAGTTAGGAGTTGTATTTTGACACGACTTTGTAAGAGTTTCGACTCCTAATGGGGCAAGACCTCACCTCCCTATAAATATAAAGGGCCACGGCCGATTGAGATCATCAACCAATCGAATCTATCAAACTTATCTTATATCGTATTTACCTTTCCGTTCCTCTTTACCCTACTCTTCCAACCCCTACCATGCTGTTCTTCCTTCGTCTCCGCGACGTCTGAAGACGTCCTAGCTGGCCTGCCGAGCCTAGGACAACCCTACGTGCATCAACTCCGACGGGGTCCCTCCCGAGTCGACGTTCGTAGGCCTACCGCCGGTTTTATCCCGGCACCCCGGTATAACCGCCCCATACAGGCGGTCTGACCGCCCTACCCGGTCTAACCGCCCCCCGCAGGCGGTCTGACCGCCCCGTGCTTGTAGATCCCGTAAAAAGGTGTCAACAATAGCCATGGCTAACCCGCTATTCCAACAACAACTACAAGGCGCACCGTGCTGGCAAGATGAACTCTACCTCATCTTGTATTTGGATAGCAGGTACAATAATGGCGGAATAGGAGAAAAAACAAAAGTAGTGCTAAGGTCCAATCCTCCCGGAGGATTCGGTACGACAGCTGCTCTCGATTGGCCTGTCTATGATGGCCCAGACCCCTCCAGAGCGAAAATCGTCGCCCGTGTCCGAGGCCATCTTGTGCAAACAGACAAGTCTGAGTCTGACAACCCGCCGTGGTTCACTACTTGCAACATAGTCTTTAATCCCGAATCATGGTACGTGTGTATATAGTATTAATTATATATTATATGCTGTTTTGAGCTTCTGCCATGCTCGTCGTTGTTACCTCAAATTCTTACTGTGGATTTTTTTTTTCACTATAACATGTAATAAACGTGAAGCTATGAAGGCTCCACGCTTGTAGTCTTAGGGAATGTTAGGGATGCAGGTCGGAGGGGTAAGTGGGCCATTGTTGGCGGTACAGGGGAATTTACTCTCGCACATGGTGCAATAATCTTCGACGAGGTGACTACTTGGGGGTTAAGAGAGCTTAACATCGGCGTGTTGTACACACGTATAAATACACAGCGTGTAAGTAGGCAAACTTTCCAGCTTGAGTTAAATATAATTCTCATGCGTTTTTTTTACAACAATGCTGAAAGTAATAGGTATTCGCAGCCTAAACTCGAGCGGTGAATTAGGCAAATCTTAAACCTAGGGATTTCACTAATTGTGTCAGAATATAAACTAAATCATGCTATCTAGATTTGCATCTATGGTTGATCTAGTTTAACTTCCCATCCATAATGAGATTTGCAACCTAGAGGCTATAGTCGATCCTACCAAGAACTGCTCTAAGAAAGTGAAGTCACTCAAATTGTGAGTACTAAATGCAGAAACGTTAGAAAGAATGAAAACTCAACACGTAAATTTATCCATAATATCGATAATTGATAGGTGCCATCCCTAGTTCACTTTGAAACTCCACTAAGAATGTGTTTTCGGACACCAAGTATCTTCTCGTCAATGATTTGAGCACACCACAAAGGCTCTCAACAAGCCGGATGAGAAGCTTGTCACAAAGGCAAGGCTCATCACTCCTTCTCTTCCGGACACCTTAACGTCGTCATCATACGGAGCTTCTTCACAAATGAAGGGGTCTTCTCATCTCCTGCACACGGCCATTGTCATTGCCGCTCCACTCCAAGTCGAAGGGTCAAGACTTGTCGGCGAGCCATCAAGGCTCCAAGGTGCGGGAGCACCAAGCTTGCAATGATGATTCACTCCTTTAACTATAAGCAGTTAGCAACACCTTACACCCACTCACTCTAGGCATATCCCAGCACTAATAATTCTTCTAAGCTTTTATTAAGCCTTGGATGATCGATCACTTTTGCACTCTTGGTGGCATGAATGCGTTCTTGATGTGTCTTTCACTCCAATAGATTCTTACACACTCCAACAACTTCAAATGAGTGACTAGAAGGGACATAAATAGCCCAGTCTGTTGCTCCAATGGCTTGAAGTAGTTGTACCAATTAGTCTGATGCTTCATAGCTCTCAACTTCGAACTTTAATTTTGATGATCTTGTATTTGTTGGAAATATTATGAAATTTTGTACAAGATTATCAAAAAGAAAAATCCAGACCATTCAATAATATTTTAAGCACAGATGAATTATCAAAGTCCGATTGTACCATCAAACCTTTTTGTCACCGCGTTGCAACTATTTGTATTCTGATCATAACTTTTTACTTCGAAAATTCCAGTTTTGATGATCTTGTACTTGTTGAAAAGCTTGTGAAATTCTTCTCATGATTAAAAATCTAGAGATTTTTACCAACTTTTGAGCAACGAGATAAAGCCCCAAAATTTCAAGCTTCGGATGTTTTAATTTGATGGTCATCACATCCATATGTTCACGGAAACATGCTATTTATTGGACATTCAAAAATATGGAAACTCCAATGGTAGCATCAGATAATCCGGTGCATGTCCTTGTATATGTTCATGGGATCATCCAATCCTTTGAGTGCATTTCTTAAGCCCCAGATGTTCCTCTATGTACTTAGTCCGAAGGTATAGTCGGATTATGTTGAGGACACTTGCTTTCAGCATAACTTATTTTGCCCATAACTTTCTACTTCAGAGTCTGATTTTGATAATCTTGAATTTTATGAAAGGCTTGTGAAGTATTATACATGATTCTGTGGAAATTCAAGTCATTTAGTTATACATGGAACAAGTCAAATTCATTCCTCTTTATCCTAACTTCTAGATCGTTATTTGACTTGCACCCTTGGAGCCTATAAAATCGTACTAGTGCTCATTCTTAATGCACATGTTAGTTCTAATGATAAATGTTGTCATTCGATCACCAAAGTCACAATCATAGTCTGAAGGGCTGTTTTCTTACAAATGCATACTCCCTTCGTCTCACAAAGAGTGAACATTTAGACTCTAAAATTTGTCCCACAAGGAGTGTTTCATTTGCCCCCTAGCAAACCTCATCTAATGAAACAACACACAACCAATAAAAAAAGAGTTTGGAGAAGCATGTAGAGCCAATCAAATGATCAAATGATATTAACAGACGTAACGAATTTTCAATCGCAATTAATATTAGCTATTAGGGGCAATATATATATCATACCTACTAATATGTCTGAACTTTTCTAGCTGGACACTTATTTTGGTATCGAGGGAGTATACTCAGGAAATTTTGTACATTATAGGCTATATGTTTGCGTTGACTTTGCCATTGTCTGCCTCCTTCAGAGGCTTTTTTTAGGAAGAGGGGTTCGATGCAGCAAGCTTCCTTTGGAGGCTTTTTTAGGAAGCAAGGTTCAACTACTTTGTATGTTTAGTGAACAAAAATCTTACTATTACTAATTGAAGACTCCTTTTGAATCCTCCAGGCGAAGCCACATATGATCCTAGGTGGACACTCTAGAAAAAGAGAAATCCTAAAAATTCTCACAAAAAGCAAAATATCTGACTGTCAATAAGTAGACTCAAATCATCACAACCATTAGATCTATTACGTTTTCTAAAAAATTATCCACCTATGCCATTATGAAAATATTATATCTAAATTACTCACCTCTGCCATTACATAAAATGAATTAAAGTAACCCCTAATCTATATCAAAATTGCTCACTTCTGCCATTATAAAAATAACTTAATATAACTCCTAAATTTTCAAATAAATTGTCCACCACTAATACTTAAAAATAATTTAAAATAACCTTTTGAATTTGCACCAAAATAACATGAGGTAACCTTAAATTTGAATCCAAATTACCCGTATTAAAATATAAATCAAAATATGATTCTAAAATGATCTTCTATTTCTTAAACTATTGACATATGATATAATAATTAAGATATACACAAATGGTGTGTGTTATAATTTATAAAAAATATAACCTGTGCGGGAGCACGAGCTGATGGACTAGTTGTAATAACGAGAATATCTTGAGATAAAGAAAGGTTTTGTCTGAGATAAACCTTTATAACTTGTATGTATGCATGTTAATAGAACGTGTAAGCCTAACATACTTTTAGAATCCTATCTTAAGACAAGCTCATTTAATGTTTGCACGTTGCATCTGTTATTCTGTTAATAGATATAAAATGGCATAGCTTCTTGCTAATTGCGATTTTATTATATAATCTTCTTATCCAGCTACATTTTAGAGGCACTTAAAAATAAATTGAAATTAAATAACACACCTCTTGTAACATTTGTTTTAATGCCTGCAGCTCAAAGCCATGTTCACCGAGTTCAACACTCCAGAGGTAGACGATGCAATCAACGAGAACAACCGTATTGGGAAAGGCGGATTTGGCACTGTCTACAGGGCAGAAATCCGGAACACTACTTTTGCTGTAAAGATTCACAATTACGAAAGTCTGCAAGGAGAGCATGAGTTCAAGCAAGAGGTAAATCACAAACAAATAGATACGATTGTTTTAAGTATTACACATTAAGAATCTCGTAAAGGATTTACTCCCTCCGTCCCATGAAGAGTGCAATCTCAACTTTTAAACAAATCCCACAAAGAATGCAATCCTAAAAATAGATCTAATTACCTTCGTCAGATCTGATTTGCACGTCAAAACTTATTGCATTTAACAAACAAGTGAGGGTATTAGAGTCTTTTCATGCCACTACTAATCTGTTTTTAAAAAACTTGAATTGCGGTCTTTATGGGACGAAGGGAGTGTCTCTCTATCAGATCTACACTTTTTACACAGCAGCAGCTGAAAACACATCCATGTAACTTACTATTTAGTTTTAGTGGCTAGTTATTATATACTATGTGTTTATTTTACCGGCTAGTTACTTTTTTCTTAGTCGATTTAGATCATACTTACTTGATGGTTAACTTGAACTTAATTGTTTCATCACTGTTTATTATGTGTTGCGGCTCTTGTGGATGTAAACGACCTTTTAAGCAACATGCTTCTTGCAAACCACGTATATATGGTACTCCCTCTGTTTCAAAATACTTGTCATTCTAGTTTTTTATATACATTCTCTTTATTATGCACCTAGATAGTTAGTATGTCTACATACATAATAAAAAATGTATCTAGAAAAGGCAGAATGACAATTATTTTGAAATAGAGGGAGTACTACTTATACTACTCTATATGCGTATATTCTTATCCTTGTTGTGACTACCGAAAAATGCTGGTTGAGATTCTAAGAAGGATCCGGCATGAAAACCTAGTCACCCTCGTCGGAGCATGCGGCAAGAGACTCGCCTTAATATACGAATATTTACCCAATGGCACCCTTGAAGACCGCCTCCAGCAATCGTTCTCATGGGAAGAAAGAATCCGTGCAGCCATCAGCATCTGCACCGCTCTTGAGTTCCTCCATAATGTCAAGCCTAATCCAATCGCTCATGGTGATCTTAAACCAAGCAACATACTTTTCGACACAAGAGATGTGTGCAAGCTCAGTGACTTTGGAATCTCCCGTCTCTTAAAGTATAAAAAAGAAACAGCAACACCTAGCCATACTACTGCTCTTGGCAAGGGTACCATGTGCTATATGGACCCGGAGTTCATACAGAATAACAGCTTGACCCCTCAGTCAGATGTGTTCGCTTTAGGCATCATAATGCTGCAGTTAGTCACAGGGCGAGGTCCAAAGAATCTACTAGCTTCTGTAGAAGACAATCTAAGCGAACAACTTGTGGATGATAGACTGGAGTTGGATGACAGGTCAATACTAGACGCCGTGGAAATGATGCGCCTAGGTCTGAAATGCAGCCATTACAGGAGGAAACAGCGTCCGGACTTGGCAAGGGAAGTGCGTCCGGTGCTTGAATCCATGAAAAGCAGGGCGTCTGAGGCTCAGGCACCCTCCCGTTAATTGAGCCATTGCTCGATTATTTGCACAGACTGCTTCCCTCAGTTAGAAACTTATGCAAATGGTCCAAATTGTATTATGTGTTGTCTTTTATTTCCTCATCGTGTGGTGGGAACCTTTTTCGTTGTTTTAATAATCGATGAGGCTCAGTGGTCATTAATACATTCTTGATTTCTTAGTCTACTTTTGATTTGTGGTGTAAGAATTGGTTTCGTGCGGTCGCATAGAAGCTGAAATAATTTATACAGTACTCCGTATTTATAAAACGTATGCCCATCAGTCTTCATTTCCTCAAAGAAACTACCATTATTATTTTTTTTAAAATGAAGCTACTAACGTCTGCACGTTCGATCCGAGCGTTGGCGTCGGAAGGTTGATCAGTAGAAAAGTTATCCCAACATTAAAAAAAAATCACGTACTTTCCGTGACATAAAAATCACTTCATGCAACATAAAAGAAAAGTAGCCATCGGCATATTTGTTGGCTTGTTCCCCTGTTGGGGTCAAGGACTCGAGCGTGCGGTGTAGGGATCGATATGACGAACAGACGAAGTGTGTATCAGTATCACTGCACAGGCGTCCACACCGACACGAATGTCATGGTGCTTGACTGCTTGGTGCCAGTGACAGCAACGGGAGAAGAAGCGATCTCGTCGGCACGTTTGCGACAGGCCTCATCCTCCGCCACCCGAGCCGTCTGCTCCATGTGCGTTCTGCATCGTCTTTCCACTTGGATTCCATGACAATCTACTTGTTACTCTTTTCGTCCAAAATCTATTATTTATGGTTTTAATTTTTCTAGATACATTCATTTTGTTATGCATCTAAATATATATTTATGTTTAGATACATAATACGTAACAAAATAAATACATTTAGAAAAATTAAAATGATAAATAATTTGGAATGGAGAGAATAGATTCCAACGAGGTTGAGCGTGTACACGCAGCTGTAACTTGTCTATCCGCCATCCTTCGTCCATCCTCAAAGCAATCGTGGCTTGTGCTCGGTTATTAGTTGGCCGGCTGGGAGTTCGAGGGCCAGAAGAAGGGAAGACAAGCTGAAACGGAGGTGGCGGACTGGAGCTAAGGTGATTCCTATGGTTTTATCTACTCTAGTGGTGTTTGGAATGGAGGATTCATCCATTCCTTTCCGGAGGAAAGGTTCCTACATTGGTGCATTTTGGAAGAAAAAAAGAATCCACTAGAACCTCTTGGTTTCATTTCTTTCACGAAGCTCACAATAGTTGTAGAAAGCAGCTCTCTATAATTTTGTCCACATCAGCTATAGAGAGTGTTAATAGACTACCTATTTAACAGGTTTGTTATAGTTAGTAGACCCCACATGTCATTATTTTTTAATCCTCCAGCTTCTTCCCCACGGTCCCTCTTCCCCATCTCCCCAGCCTTTTCCCATCCCCTGAGATCCACTCCGCCTAGTGGCGAAGCTAGGATCGGGATTTAGGGGGCTTGTTCTTCTTCTTCCTCTTTTAGCTCCTTCTTTCCTTCTTCTACCTTCTCAATTTTGTAGGGAAAGCTTGGGGGATTTCCATGGTATTGCCAGCAGTAGGAGGGGCTCTAGCCCCCCTAGACCCACTGCTGGCTATGCCACTGGCTCCACCAGCGTCCTCCACACACATAGGCGGTCATCCACACATACGGATCCACCCAGGACTTGGGACCAGTTCTCTCCCCCGACTAGTTTGTACCCCATACTACAAACTCGAGCTTGAATACATGAGCAACGAACTGGACGTAGGGCTTCCGATGCCTGAACCAGTATAAACCTCGTGCCTTTTGAGTCACCATACGTGATCGTACAAATTTACTTGCCGGCGGTAGAGAACCCGGACAAACGAGGTATACTTCTTCAGTATGTTTCTATAGGAGATGGATCACATTACAAATATGATTGGAATGATGTTTCCAGGACGAGGAACGTTTTCGAGATTATTTGAGTCAATATCACTAGAGAAAAAAAAGAAGCAATACACATTTGTTATCAAATCTCGACTAGATGGAAGTCTTGATATGGTCACTAAATTACAAGAATAAAAATCTTTAGAGATTTGGACATGAGGTTTTGATTCGTTGGATTGCAAGGTGTCGCTATAGTATATTTTCCATCTTCTTTTGTTGTCCATGTTCCAGCTGCAGCAGATCATGTTCTACCCTCTTTTTGGCTGATGTTCCCATCCATTTCCGTTCCTCGTTTGAGATAAAGTTCTTGATTCCAGGCTGCTAAGATCGGAACCCTACGATGCCTCATTGGGGGAAACAACTCCGACAGGTTCCGATCTTAGGCTCTTAGCAGCCTAGGGAAACAGCTCTGACTGGTTCCTGCGTCGCGCGGCTCTTGCCGGACGCGCAAGTCGTCGGAGCCCTCATCCGGCGGGCGGAGAGGGAGGGGAAAAAAAGAGGGGTTTATGAAGCTTTTTGTCGCGCATTGTTCTCTAACAGTTTGTCGTTGTCGACCGGGCATCTCTGGGCTCACCACACATGTGGGCCATACCCGGGAGATAAGACTTGCACACTTGGACTACTCGACTAGTGGACCACGGTGCAAGATTATCGTGGGCCACAAGTCAAGACAAGACGGATAAGGACTTGTACTAAGAATAGGATAGCTTCTCATTACTCGTTATAGGCTACTCCTAGTCCTACTCGAATTATACTCTTGTACCAATCCGAATTGTAATCCTGCCTCCCGTGGCATATAAGGCGAGGCAGGGACCCTCCTCAAGGACATACGTAATCAATACAGAGCCACGCAACATACATGACGTAGGGTATTACGCACATTGCGGCCCGAACCTGTCTAATTGTGTGCCCCGTGTCTCACCATAGTGTTCCTGATCTCGGCGAGCCCCACCGCACAATCTACTACTTCGGGTACCCCGTGGCAGGCTCGGTGTCTAAAACACTGACAGCTGGCGCGCCAGGTAGGGGATCTCGTCACTGATCCGCTGGCGAACTCGATGGCTCCTGTCATCATCAAGCCGGTCGTCGCTTTCCAACAAGGCGACACCTTCGTTTTCGGCTCCTGGGTTTGTGTTGCTGACGGCGCTGGATCGTTCCTGTGTTTTCTGGCATCAACTTCGGAGTCAAAGCTCAAGTTCTCGATGCTTACACAAGCTTCGATGGAAGAACTCATTGAGAATTTTGGCAAAATTTCGCTTTCTGACCCGGTCAGAGAACTCGAGTCGGTGTCCGAGTGCAACTCGACTTCGCCTACAATTCAGCCTGAGTCGCTTTCCTTGGCTGCTCAGCCTACGCTCAGTCTGGATTGTCTTCCAACACCACCCCTCTTCGGCCATCATCATGTCAGCACTGCTTACCAAGTCGTGTTGAACATCCTCATGCGCCCTGGTTCGAAGACCGTGCTCGAGTACTCTTCGGATTCGGAAGTCAACCTCGACTACTTCGATTCAGATTCATCTGAGTTCGAGTTCGACTACGGTTTGGATTCTACTGAAGCACAACAACTGTCTGGCCCTGCTCAAGGACTGATGATCACATCGACACCTGAGGGTAGATTCGTCTACTGGCCTGAGCATATGCCTGTTGACCTCACCTTGGATGATCAGGAGCGCTTTATCGCTGGTCTCGACAACTTATTCTTCCAGGAAGGTGCCAAGCTTGTTGACTATGATACCGATACTGAGCTCATTGAGAGTACGGGTACTCACTCGTCCTATCGAAAAGTTTTCGTCGTCGACGCATCTACTCCGCAAGGGTACCGCGCCAATTATCGCTTTCCGGATGATGTCTCTGATGATGAACTCTCTGTTAATGCTCCTGCTGATGAAACTGTGGAGGCCAAGACTGCACGTCGTCAACGCAACACTGATTGTGCAACCCTTCATCGTGAACTCGCGGAAGCTCTACCTACTCGTAATTTGCAAGAGGCTCTGGATGCGGTTGCTACTCGACAATATCGCACTCCAGAGGAAGCTATCAACGTGATCAATTTGCTTGGTCGTTCTATGCCTCGTGACAGGGCGGCTGCAGAAGTCGCGAAGCTGGCTGAACTAGCTTACACTATGCTACGTCAAGGCACCAGTACTCCTAGTCACCATGGCAACAGTGGGGGTGCTCATCGCACCACTCACACTCCTAATCGCACACGTCCGGAAGCTAGCAACAAGGGTCATGGTGCTAATGGCAGTGTCAATAGCAAGTTGGGAGACGCTCGCTACGATGCTCGCACAACAATCAACGCCAGACGTGCTAAGCGTGAGAAGCAAAAGGATGTTGACTCTGATTCCTTCCCCGCTTTCTCTGCTCGACTTCAAGCTCTATTTCTTCCGGAGAAATTTAAGCCTTATGGTATTTCCAAGTATGATGGCAAGCAAGATCCAAGGCAGTGGTTGCGTTGTTATGCTCTGTCTATCACTAATGCCGGGGGCAATGATGATACTAAATGTATCTATTTCTCTTTTAGTTTGGAGCAAGAACCCCTCACATGGTTTGAATCTCTTAAACGAGGTTCCATCGACAACTGGGGACAACTCAAGCAACGCTTCACTAGCAACTTCGCGGGTTCTTTGGGCCGTCATGGTACTCGTATGGACCTTGCGTTGATCAAGCAAAAACAAGGCGAGACTCTTCGCGAGTACATGTGCTGCTTCTTTGAAAAAGAGCTATTGTTTTTTATGTTACCGAGAAAGAAGTCAAAGACACCTTCCAGGATGGTTTCTATGATGACAGGCTATTCCTAGACTTCGGTCGCACTCGCCCTGCCAACATCACCAAACTCAAGGAGATGATCACTCATTGGGCGGATGAGGAAGACAAGGCTCGGAACCGGTTCAAGCATCTGCGCAACAACCAGAACAACAACAACAACAACAATAATAATGCTGGTGGAAACAATAGTGCCAAGCAACAGCAGGGAAATCACGCGGGTAATAGCTACACGAGCAATCCTAATCGCAAGCGCAAGCCCGAAAATACTATTGCATCCATGGAAACCACCGCCAAGTCTGAAGAAGATTCTCACTAGGCAACACTGACCAAGCAGAAATGCCCATGGCACCCAGAGGGCAATCACACTACAGAGCAGTGTTACCAACTTCGCCGTGCATTGAAGAACACACCCGAGCTAGTGCACCCAAACCCAAGGTTTCACAAGAACAAGGGGAAGAAGGCTAACACAGGCAAAGACACTGGGTTTCAAGACCCATCCAACACTGTCAATGTCATCTTCGGTGGGATTCCAACCAAGCGCATGCAGAAACTTGCTCTCAGGGAGATTATGTCTATTGAACCAGCAACTCCAACTTTTCTAAAGTGGTCTGAAACCCCCATCACCTTCTCAAGGGCGGATCAATGGACTAATTTCTCTGAGCCAGGGCGATATCCTCTCATTCTGGATCCAGTGGTGGTGGGCTCTAGGCTTACCAAGGTTCTTATTGATGGTGGCAGCGGTCTCAATGTCCTGTTTGCCAAGACCTTGAAAAAGATGGGCCTGGATATCACCGGTATGCTTACCAAGACCAACTCACAGTTCTATGGTATCATACCAGGCAATGCAGCTGTTCCTTTGGGTTCAGTTGTACTACCTGTTACCTTCGGGACTAAGGCACATTATCGCACCGAGTACATAAAATTCGAGGTCGCTGACTTTGAGACTTCTTATCACGCCATCATCGGTAGACCTGGTCTGGCGAAATTCATGGCTATACCACACTATGTGTACCTGGTACTCAAGATGCCTAGCCCCAAAGGAGTACTCTCACTGCGTGGGGACTTGAAGCATTCTTACGACTGTGACACTAAAGCCGTGGAACTTGCCTACACAAATCAAGTCCCAAATGCTATGATGGAAGTCTTCACTCCAGCTAAAAAGCTTGCTCTGAGCGAGCTGGAGGTTCCTGAGAAGACAGACATCAATAACAAGCCTGCATCGACTAGTGACGTCATGCTCAAAGCCATGGACCTTGGTACCGGTGACAGTAGCAAGACGACTATGATCAGTGCACACCTTGATCCTAAATAGGAAGACGCGCTCGTCAACTTCCTTCGGGTTAACCGTGTTATCTTTGCATGGAAACCATCTGACATGCCAGGTGTGCCCAGGAGGTTGATCGAGCACTTACTCAACATCGATCCTAATGCTACCCCTAAGAGACAACATCTCCGTCGATTTGCTGATGACCGCAGGGATGCTATAAAAAAAGAGCTCGCCAAACTACTTACGGCTGGCTTCATCCAGGAAGTTTTTCACCCGCAATGGCTTGCTAACCCTGTGCTTGTCAGAAAGAAGAACTCGAACGACTGGAGGATGTGTGTCGACTACACAGATCTCAACAAGCATTGCCCCAAGGATCCTTTTGGGTTGTCGCTGATTGATCAAGTCATTGACTCCACGGCAGGCTGTGCTTTACTATGTTTCCTTGACTGCTACTCGGGCTATCATCAAATTGCAATCAAGGAGTCTGATCAAGAGAAGACCGCGTTCATCATCTCATTTGGCGCTTATTGTTACACAACAATGTCCTTCCGGTTGAAAAATGCTGGTGCTACTTACCAAAGAGCTATCCAAGAGTGCTTCAAGAAGCAACTTCACAAGAACGTGGAAGCGTACGTGGATGACGTCGTTGTAAAGACTAGGTATCCAGACACGCTTATCACGGATCTTGAGGAAAATTTTGCTTCACTGCGGGAGTACCAATGGAAGCTCAATCCCAACAAGTGCGTCTTTGGCGTATCATCTGGAAAACTACTCGGGTTCATCATCGGCCATCGTGGCATCGATGCAAACCCCGAGAAGATTTGATAGGAGCCGATTTGGATCAGCAAAGGATGGCCCGATCTTCACGGCAGTAGGTTTCGTAACAAGATAAATTGCTGCAAGTAGCGGGTAAATAGCTTTATACCTGACAAAGGTTGGATGCGACCAAGCGACGGGGAGAGAGGCACCAAAACCGTGAAGACTTCGACTCGATCTCCAAACGACCGCAAAACCACAAGCCGGAACTAATCCACACAATACGGCGCAGCAAAGCTGGAATCCGCAGAGCACAAAGTAGCGGAACCCAGAGGGTTCTCTTCACAAGTCCAAGAAGAACAAGGAAAAATAGGGGTGTGCAAGGCACTCAGTAGCTCGGCTGCAAGAAAACCATATGTGGTTGTCTATTCTCAAAAATCAAAACTGAGTTCTTTGGGGTACATAGGGGGTATTTATACTAGGAACAACCCTTCTAGATGGGTGTGGGATAAGTGTGAACGGAAGTGGCCACGTTGGGAGATGGAAAGCCAACTGGTGGAAGCATTCACGGAGTCTTCTTCACAGCCTTTAGTAAATTGGCCATTACTCTTAGCTCGGAAGTCGAAATGATGTGGCATTTGTTGGGTTGGAATCTTGACTTCGAGGAGCTTCCAGTGATGTGATGTATCACTTGACCCCTATCTCTTCCAGAGATGGTACAGACTTGGACGTGAAGTTGATGCTTCTGCAGCGTAACCCTGAGTCTTGTGTGCGTAACCCTTCTTAGCTTGGGCAGCAGTCTTGGTGTCGTCCGCGTAACCTCCTGTGTCCTTCACGTAACCCAACAGAGAAGCCTCTTGTGTAAACCTGAGTAGGAGTAAAGTACATGACTTAGGTAGTATATGACTCTCATCAATATTGTAATGTAACTCAGAGAGGAAAGTATGCACCTCTTGTTGGAGTTTCCTTGCACGGCTGCGTGTAACCGGTCCATCAATCACTTGGGCTCGTGTATCCAATGCTTGTTCTTGTGTCACCAGTTGTGCACTTGATTCTTGATGCGTAACCATAGGTGGACTTGGTGTAACCAAGGCATCCGGGTTACGTATGGCTGTGATGTACTCATCATCCTCCCCCTCTTGAAAAGGAGTCGTCCTCGACTCTTCAAATCCAAAGAATGGAGATAAATCGGCAACATTGAAGCTTGTACTAACACCGTATGAACTTGGAAGGTCAATTTCATAGGCATTGTCGTTGATCTTGCGAAGCACTTTGAATGGACCATCAGCACATGACTGCAGCTAGCTTTTGCGTTGGTCAGGGAAGCGATCCTTGCGTAGGTGTACCCAAACCAAGTCGCCTTGTTCAAACACAATCTTCTTGCGACCCTTGTTGGCATGCTTCTCATACATATTGGTCATCTTCTCAATATTGACTTTTGCTCATTCATGAAGTTTCTTGACTAGTTCGGCATGCTTTCTTGCATCAAAGTTCACACGTTCCTGCAAAGGCAAAGGCAGAAGATCGATGGGAGCAGCAGGTTTGAAACCATATACAATTTCAAATGGACAGAATTTTGTTGTTGAGTGCACCGCCCTGTTGTATGCAAATTCGACATGAGGCAAGCTTTCTTCCCAAAGCTTCAAGTTCTTCTTGAGTACAGCCCGCAACAATGTTGACAAGATGCGGTTCACAACTTCAGTTTGTCCATCCGTTTGTGGGTGACATGTTGTGGAGAACAATAATCTTGTCCCAAGTTTTCCCCACAAGGTCTTCCAAAAGTAGCTCAAAAATTTTGTGTCACGATCAGACACAATGGTTCGTGGAAAGCCATGTAAACGCACAATTTCCCTGAAAAATAATTCAGCAATATGTGAAGCATCGTCGCTCTTATGACAGGGAATAAAATGAGCCATTTTGCTCAAGTGATCAACCACAACAAAGATTGAATCCCCCCCTCTTTGTTCGAGGTAAACCAAGAACAAAATCCATAGAAATGTCTTCCCATGGTACACTAGGAATAGGCAAAGGGGTGTATAAACCATGAGGGTTCAAGCGGGACTTAGCTTTGTGACAGGTTACGCAGCGTAGCACGTATCTCTCCACATCTCTTCGCATCTTTGGCGAAAAGAAGTGATCAGCTAGTACTTGCTCTGTTTTGTTAGCACCAAAGTGACCCATCAGTCCTCCAGCATGAGCTTCCTGCAAAAGCAAAGGACGAACAAAACAATTTGGAATGCAAAGTTTGTTAGCTCGAAACAAAAATCCATCATGCAAATGGAACTTTTCCCAGCCCTTGCCATCACAACATTTAGAAAATGGTGCAACGAAGTATGAATCAGTAGCATATAAATTTTTAACACTTTCCAAACCAAGAATTTTAGCATCAAGTTGGGATATCAAAGCATGGCGTCTAGACAAAGCGTCTGCAACAACATTATCCTTCCCTTTCTTATACTTAACAATGTAAGGAAAAGATTCGATGAATTCACTCCATTTAGCATGTCTTTTGTTTAGTTTTAATTGACCTTTTAGATGTTTCAAGGATTCATGATCAGAATGTATAATAAACTCTTTAGGCAAAAGGTAGTGCTGCCAAAGTTTCAAACTCCGCACAAGAGCATAAAGTTCTTTGTCATAAACTGAATAGTTAAGAGTTGGACCACTTAGATTTTCACTGAAATATGCAATAGGTCTTCCTTCTTGCATGAGCATGCCTCCAATCCCTACACATCACATTCAATTTCAAAGGTCTTACCAAAATCTGGAAGTGCAAGGAGTGGGGTTGTTGTCAACTTCTTTTTCAACTCTTCGAATGCTTTCTCTTGTGCTACACCCCAATGGAATGCTACATCCTTCTTCGTCAACTCATTGATTGGGGCAGCAATGGTACTAAAATCTTTGACAAACCGACGGTAGAAGCCGGCAAGTCCAAGAAAGCTTCGTACTTGGCTCACATTTTGTGGAGGCAACCATTCACGTACAGCCATAACCTTTTCTTCATCAACCTCCACGCCTTGAGCTGAAACAACAAAACCAAGAAAGACTACCTTGTCGGTGCAAAAGGTGCACTTGGCAAGGTTAGCAAACAAGCATTCCTCCCTCAAAACAGCAAGCACACATTTTATATGTTCAACATGTTCATCAAGAGACTTGCTGTAAATTAATATGTCATCAAAATAAACCACAACAAACTTGCCAATGAAATCCCTAAGCACATGATTCATTAAGCGCATGAAAGTACTAGGTGCATTGGTCAATCCAAAAGGCATTACTAACCATTCATACAGCCCAAACTTGGTTTTGAAGGTTGTTTTTCATTCATCTCCTTCTCTCATTCGAATTTGATGATATCCACTTCTCAAATCAATTTTTGTGAAAATGATAGCACCACTAAGTTCATCAAGCATGTCATCAAGTCTAGGTATGGGGTGTCTATACCTTATGGTAATGTTATTGATGGCTCGACAATCAACACACATTCTCCATGAACCATCTTTCTTAGGAACTAAAAGAACAGGAACTGCACAAGGTGAAAGACTTTCTTTTACATACCCCTTGTTGATGAGCTCTTGCACTTGGCGCTGAATTTCTTTTGTTTCCTCTGGGTTGGTTCGGTATGGTGCACGGTTGGGAAGAGAAGCACCAGGAACAAGGTCGATTTGATGTTCGATCCCTCTCTTGGGTGGCAGCCCTGGTGGTACTTCCTCTGGAAATACATCATCATATTCCTGTAACACATCAAAAACATCGCTAGGCAAAGTAGAGGGTAAGTCGTTAGTGGAAAGAAAATTGTCCTTGCACAGGAGTACAAAGAACATGGCATTGGGTTCACTCAATTCTTTTAAATCCCCCTTCCTAGCCATCATAACTAATCCCTCTTTTCCCGTTGGCTCGGTTCTTCGCAGCTGTGGAGTTTTATTTGGCTATGGAAACACTCCCTCACTATGTTTGTGGCTCGCTCGTAAGTGTTTCTCGCTCTCTTGCTATTTTTGTTTCAGATCATCCTTCAAAATTTCCTCCGGCGACAAAGGAAGCAAAGTGAGGCGCTCTCCGTTGTACATGAGAACAACCTTGTTGGCACGACCACAAATCTGAACATCATGATCATATAACCATGGTCTTCCCAACAACAATTGGCATGCCTGCATTGGCACCACATCACACTCCACATGATCATTATATCGCCCAATAGAGAAAGGGACATTCACAATGTTGCTCACACGCAACATACCACACTCGTTCAACCATTGAATCTTGTATGGAGAAGGATGACGCCACTGCTTTAACCCCAATTTCTCAACCAATTCTTGACTTGCTATATTATTGCAGCTGCCATTATCAACAATGATCCGACAGAGCTTGTCCTTGATCATGCCTCGAGTGTGAAAAAGATTGTACCGCTGATTATTTTCTTCTTTCACAGCAGTGACACTAAGCACCCGTTGAGAAATGAAACAATTATTATCACCTTCATCGGGTTGGATCTCATCTCCATCATTCCTATTTTCGTCATCATAGATTGGAGCACGTTCTTCATCACTTTCAGATTCCCATTCACCTTGCTCATTCACAATCATGGTCCTTTTACTAGGACATTCAGCAGCAATGTGTCCACGACCTTGGCACTTGTGACAAACAATGCCTCGGCTATGTGAAGATGATGCAGCAGCTGATGCAACCGAAGGGGCTGCTACACTTGGAGCAGGACGGCGATTTTCTTGCTGATTTGCAGGTGAAGAAGCCTTAGAAAATGTAGTTTTTGCAGCACCAATGGATGGAGAGGACCTAGCTGCAGCACCTTGAGATCGAACACCACCAACAGAGGTACTGGGCTGCTGCCGGCGCCATGGAGTAGAGACAGATAGACTCCCATAGGACCAACCACGTCCTTGTTGCTGAATTTTCCTCTCGGTGTGCATAGCTTGATCAACAAGATCTTGCAAATTACGGTATGGAAACATCTCCACAAAACCTGAAATGTCATCATTGAGACCATGCAAAAATCTTGCCATTTTTTATTCTTCATCTTCCCTGATGTCAGAGCGAATCAAGAGTAATTCCATCTCTTTAAAATATTCATCAACTGATTTGGAACCTTGTTTCAATGTTTGTAACCTATTACAAAGGTCACGGCGATAGCTTGATGGAACAAAGCGCCTCCTCATCACACGTTTCATTTCAGCCCATGTGTTGATATGATCACACCCCAACACAAGCTGATTGTTTTGTATTTGATTCCACCAAGTGAGAGCATATCCAGAGAATTCAACGGAAGCAAGATTAACACGTCTCCGATCAGAGAGATTATGCACTCTGAAAATTTGATCACACTGCTCTTCCCAATCAAGATATGCATCAGGATCTTCCTTTCCTGAAAATTTTGGAACACGAAGTTTAACACGGGCAATGCTGTCCGGATCATCTCTATGGCGACCACGATGGCGTTCATCATCATGACCAGCACCACGACGGTGATCTCGACGACGTTCAAACCGCCCACCATTTCCAAAAGGATTCTCATCATCTTCTTCCTCCTCATGGCTGCCCTGTGATTCAGCTTCATCATCAAAGCGAACACGACGACCATGATCACGACCACCTCCTGCACGCCGATCCTCATGACCAGCACGCCTTCCACCACCACGACCATCACGACCACCTTCAAAACGGTCACGAAAACCATGCCCAAAACCAGAATTTTCATCACCCGATTCATCAAGATGATGTGGAGCTCTTCGTCTCGTAGCAGGAAGACGGTCATCAAGCATCCTCTCCATTGCCTCCACAGTCGAGTTGGCCATATTGTGCATCTCAGCTCGTGAGACAGGGGGCTCCTCATCTCCGTGGTTCCCACCACGAACACTTGAATCAGATCCTGCCATGTTAGGGATTGCAAGAGAAAGTGGAATAGAAAAAATATGTGGAATCACACAACCTCACCTCTTGCTTACCCAAGTTCTTACCCGTTCTCAAGGACCGTGAGTGTGCTAGTGTGGCGTAACCAAACTTGTGATTAAGCGGTTGAAAGGATTACAAATCAAAAGCCCCGGTTTCAGATTTGTGTGGAGCTATAGGTGGCTATTCAAGGAAGGCTATGATATTGAAACAAAGTGTGTAACCCGTTCAAAACTTGCTGTCCAGAACCACCACCAACTTGAGATTATAGATACCAAACTTTTAGTTACACAATCCGCAACACAGTCCCTTTCAACTTCTCATTTTTTCTTCTTATTTTTTCGCTCTTTTTTTTGCTCTTTCTTTCACACTTTTTTTTCTGTTTTTTTAGTGAACACAAGAACACATATGAGGGGTGCGGGAAAAAAATTAAAACACGGCGGAAGAACAACGGTGGTGACTAGCAACAAGATGAACGCAACACACAAAGTAATAGTACCACAAAAAGGCTATGGAAATTTTTTGTGTGGCTTTTTAGTGGACTGTAGGACATGAACAAAATGATATAACAGATAATAAAAAGGGTGGGAGGGTGGGTAATAACCAAAACCTACCATGACAACGATAGCTCTGATTACCACATGATAGGAGCCGATTTGGATCAGCAAAGGATGACCCGATCTTCACGATAGTAGGCTTCGTAACAAGATAAATTGCTGCAAGCAGCGGGTAAATAGCTTTATACCTGACAAAGGTTGGATGCGACCAAGTGACGGGGAGAGAGGCACTGAAACCATGAAGACTTCGACTCGATCTCCAAACGACCACAAAACCACAAGCCGCAACTAATCCACACAATACAGCGCAGCAAAGTTGGAATCCGTAGAGCACGAAGTAGCGGAACTCAGAGGGTTCTCTTCATAAGTCCAAGAAGAACAAGGAAGAACAGGGGTGTGCAAGGCACTCAGCAGCTCGGCTGCAAGAAAACCATATGTGGTTGTCTATTCTCAAGAATCAAAACTGAGTTCTTTGGGGTACATAGGGGGTATTTATACTAGGAACAACCCTCCTAGATGGGTGTGGGATAAGTGTGAACTGAAGTGACCACGTTGGGAGATGGAAGGCCAACTGGTGGAAGCATTCACGAAGTCTTCTTCAGTTCACGTGCGTCTGTTCAGCTTCTGCGCAGCCTTTAGTAAATTGGCCATTACTCTTAGCTCGGAAGTCGAAGTGATGTGCCGTTTGTTGGGTTGGAATCTTGACTTCGAGGAGCTTCCAGTGATGTATCACTTGACCCTCATCTCTTCCCGAGATGGTACAGACTTGGATGTGAAGTTGATGCTTCTGCAGTGTAACCCTGAGTCTTGTGTGCGTAACCCTTCTTAGCTTGGGCAGCAGTCTTGGTGTCCTCCGCGTAACCTCCTGTGTCCTTCATGTAACCCAACAGAGAAGCCTCTTGTGTAAACCTGAGTAGGAGTAAAATACATGACTTAGGTAGTATATGACTCTCATCAACATTGCAATGTAACTCAGAGAGGAAAGTATGCACCTCTTGTTGGAGTTTTCTTGCACGACTGCGCGTAACTGGTCCATCAATCACTTGGGCTTGTGTATCCAATGCTTGTTCTTGTGTAACTGGTTGTGCACTTGATTCTTGATGCGTAACCAGAGGTGGACTTGGTGTAACCAAGGCATCCGGGTTACGTATGGCTGTGACGTCCTCATCAAGATTACTGCTATCTCCAACATGCAAGCTCTGACTACTATCAAGGATGTTCAGAAGCTTACTGGATGTATGGCGGCACTCAATTGCTTCATCTCACAACTTAGAGAACATGGTTTACCTTTCTTCAAGCTACTCAAGCGGCAAGAGAAGTTTGTGTGGACAACTGAAGCTGATCAAGCTCTTTCTCAGCTCAAGGAGTTCTTATCTAAGCCTCCAGTCCTTACAGCTCCTCTGCCAAAGGAAGAGCTCCTGCTCTACATTGCTGCGACTACTAATGTTGTCAGTACTGCCATTGTCATTGAGCAGTAGGAGGAAGGCCATTCCTACCCTATCCAGAGGCTGGTCTACTCCGTCAGTGAAGTCCTCTCAGAATCTAAGGCTCGCTACCCTCCGGTACAGAAGCTACTCTATGCGGTTCTGATTACTTCATGGAAGCTCCGCCACTACTTCGACGAGTACAAGATTTCTGTGGTTACTAGCTACCCTCTTGGTGAGATATAGCACAACCAGGATTCCACAGGAAGGATTTCTAAATGAGCGGTATTGCTCGGTGCTCTATCGCTCGAGTTCAAGTCTCGCACTACTATCAAGTCTCAAGCCTTGGTCGATTTCATGGCTAAGTGGCGGGAGAATCAAGTTCCGACTCCAATTGAGCATCCAGAGCATTAGGTCATGTACTTTGATGGTTCCCTCAAGATGGAAGGCGCCAGTGCTGGAGTACTTCTAATCTCCCCCAAGGGCGAGCAACTCAAATATGTTTTGCAGATCTTTTGGAAGGTCTCAAACAATGAAGCTGAATATGAAGCTCTACTGCATGGCCTTCGCCTTGCAGTCTCTCTTGGCATAACACGACTACTTGTTTATGGTGATTCTTTGGTGGTCCTCAATCAAGTAAATGATTCCTGGGATCGTAATGCTGAAAATATGGATGTGTACTGTCAGGAGGTACGCAAACTTGAGAACAAATTTCATGGTCTCGAGTTCCATCATGTTGTTCACGACAACAATGTTGCTGCGGACGTCTTGTCGAAGCTGGGATCTACTTGTGCTCAAGTTCCAGCGGGAGTCTTCATCCATGAGCTCCACAAACCATCAATTCCAGAGCAGTCATCTACACCCACGACTACTTCAGTCCAGCCTGATCGAGAACTGCTTATGATTGATGTGAACTAGAGAACTCCTTTCATCGACTACATCAAAAATCAGTTGATTCCTAAAGACAAGTTAGAAGCTGAGCACATTTCACGCCGCGTCAAGGTTTATGCTCTAGTCGAAGATCAACTCTACAAGCGGGGCGCAAGTTCTGATGTACTCATGGAGTGCGTCTCTCAAGAAGAAGGCAAGGAAATCTTGGAAGAGACACACAAAGGAATCTGTGGCAATCATGCTTCTTCCCGCACCTTGGTGGGAAAAGTTTTCAGACGTGCTTTCTACTGGCCTATAGCTCTTGCTGATGCAGAAGAACTAGTCAGAAAATGCCATGGATGTCAATTCTTCGCCAAGCAACAACACGTTCCAGCCTACAAGCTCATCACGATACCACCAACTTGGCCTTTCGCTTGCTGGGGGCTGGACATGATTGGTCCTCTCCCAAATGCGCTAGGGGGATTCAACAGAGTCCTGGTGGCTATCGACAAGTTTACCAAGTGGATTGAGGTCAAGCCTGTTACCTACCCCAAGGCTGATAGAGTCCTCGACTTCTTAGATGAAATCGTGCATCGCTATTGTTTTCCCAATCGTATTATCACAGATCTGGATTCGAATTTCAACAATCACCAGTTCTAGGAGTACTGTGAGAATAGTGGAATTGATGTCCGGTACGTCTCTGTCGCTCATCCACGTGCCAACAGCTAAGTGGAACGCGTCAATGGGATGGTACTCGACGTCCTCAAAAAGCGACTGTATGATGCTGCAAACACCAAGAGTGGCAAGTGGATCAAGGAACTACCCAATGCACTCTGGGGGCTACGTACTCAGCCTACTGCTCCCATAGGGCAATCACCCTATTTCCTGGTCTACAGCTCTGAAGCCGTCTTGCCTGCTGATATCATGTGGTGATCTCCGGCGGTTGACCAGTACGAAGAAACAAGATGCAATGCACTCGTTCAATCAGCCCGATATCTCGAGAAGATTCGCCGCTACCATGACCGCAATGTTAAGGAACGCTCCTTCAACGTTGGTGACTTGGTCCTCCGTTGTATCCAGAACACGGCAGGACTACACAAACTCAACTCGCCATGGGAAGGCCCTTTCTCTGTTGCAAAGGTCACCGGCCCTGGCTCATATCGTCTCCAAACACTTGAAGGCGAAGAAGTTGACAACTCTTGGAACATCGACCAGCTTTGTCAGTTCTATCCGTAGGGGTCACGACAACCCTCTCCAGGCGGCTACAGCTGCAACAACTCGTAGGGGATCACGACAATCCTCTCCAGGCGGCTTTGGCTGCGATTACTCGTAGGGGATCACGACAATCCTCTCCAGGCGGCTTCGGCTGTGACTACTCGTAGGGGATCATGATAATCCTCTCCAGACAGTCTCATTCTGCGACAACTCGTAGGGGGTCATGACAACCCTCTCCAGACGACTCTGTGTCATATAGAGAAATAAGTGGCATATGTTGTCCTTGTTCTATTTTCATCAAGAGGCTGCGGCCTAGAGTAACACCTTTCATAGTAGGGTCTCAGTGGAACTCTCACACAAGTTGCTGCTATAGCAAGATGAGTTCATCACACTGTCTCCTACGGTCTTACTCGTTCTTCAGAACATTCTTGCGAGTACTCTCTCACTAGGCTCGTGGCCTCAGAGGTACTTAAGGCACTATTACTCAATCGTAAATCCTAAACGGAGAGGGCTCTCCGTTTAGGCTTAGAGCGAGAGCCCCCCAAATTTGGAAAAAAAACAAGGTAATCAATAGAGGGCAATCCAGAAAAGGAAAAAAATAAAAGTAACAAATCAAAATAAAAAGTAACTCCACATCTCCGGCCATCTTCTCCAACTCCGGCGGTTGGAGGGCGGGGCGGCCGATGGCGGGACGCCGGCGGGCGCGGGCGGCAGTGGAGGCCGGCAGCCTTAGGGTTTGGGTTAGGGTTTGGGGGTTCGGGGGTTGGGGGATCCTCCATGCCCACTAAACCTAGAGAGAGGTCTGGGGCGGCCGCCGGACTGGCGGTGGTCGTGGGTTGTGGGCGGAACGGTGGGCGGCGGCGGCGCCGCCCGTCGGGGTGGTGGAGGAGGTCGGTTGGGCTAGGGTTGGCAGCGGGGGTGGGGTTGGTGAGAAACCGGCGGCGGGGAGCTTGATGGAGGCGGATCCGACGGCGGCGAGCTCGTGGGCGGCAGATCCGGCGGCGGAGGCACCGCCGGAGCCGGGGCGGGATGGGTCGGCGGTGAGGGTGAGCAGCGAGAGTGGTTAGGAAGGGCGGGGTTGAGGGGGGAGGGGCGGTTGGTGGGCGGCGATCGGCGGCGAGGTCGCCGGCGGCCATGGGGTGGTGGTGGAGGCCGGCGGTGGTGGGGGCGCGCCGGGAGTAGGAGGAGAGAAGAAGACGGAAGGAGTTTTGACGGAGGAAGAAGACGACCGGCTCCCACACGCGTGAAGGGATAAGGATGCGGTGCTTTGGTCGTGGGGGCCCACGTCGCTGTTTTTGTTTTTTTAATTATCGAGGGTACGTGGCCGCGTGGGGTGGGAAGGGGGCTCTCGACCGAACGCTATTGGGAGAGCCCTCTCCTCGTAGCAGACTCCTTACTAAATAGTGTATCCAGACATTGTAACTCAAACAATGTATACATTTATCAAGACGGTAATAAAGTGATTATCCTTGATATCGACTTGTTACTGTGTCTTTGCTTATTTCACAACAAAGCCTTCTTTTACGCTACTACAACTAAGGTATCTTATTTGTTGTGATTAAGCTAACATTCTTCAGAACATATCTAGACTTGAGTACTTCTACTCGAGTATCGTATCTCTTTTGCAGCCATACACTTACTCGAGTACATGGCATCCACACAAGCAAACAAGGGATCCAGATAACTGACTTACTGAAGTTTTCAATTATATTACATAAAACACTTCTTTGGAATTACACTTGTTTTTTCCATAGTGTTTTTATCCTACAGGTTCATCTAGTGCAGATCAATGAATTTGGAGACGGCTTCCACGATTGGAGATGTTTGCTGCATCAACGCATTCAGCTTGTCGTCAGTACAATCTCCATATCTTCCGCCCATGATGACCGTCAGATCCGCATCTGCGTAGAAAGACTTGATGAAGCTCAACACTTGATTGGGAATCGTGCAAGCCAGCCGCTGAGCATACTCCAATATCTTCTTCGGTGTGTCCTTCAACCTCTCCACGAGTGGACGGGGCAGTACTCCTGCCTCTCTAGGTTTGAAGAGACTAGCCACTGGTTCAGCTGCCTCCATCAAGACCTTCAGCTCTTCACGCAGACACTCGGATTCTTCAATTTTGGTCTTGAGCGACTGCGTACAAGTCAGCAAGTCATACGATCCGTTAAGTTGAATCTGCATCTCACGCTCAAGTTCCATACAGCGCACCTTATAATCTGCCTCGAGGTCAAGGTGTGCTGATTCTTCACGGTTGAAGGCCAACTGCCAGTCAATAGATTTCTTCTTGTGCCTTTCAACCTCTTCAACCAGCTCTGCAATAGACCAAGACAACTTATAAGGATGAAGTTTGTAAGAAATAAGTACTCGAAAACAAGTTCAGAAAGGGGGAATACCTTTATTCTTCTGGTGCAGTGATTTGTTCTTCCCGACAATGTCATCCTTCTGTGCCATCAGCTTCTGGATTTCATTGTGGTACTCGTCGGCATTGCCATCAAGCTTCTCTTGCAGCCTCAGAGCCAACACTTTTTGCTCCTTGAGCTCTTCTCTGAGCTGTGAAACTTCTTCTATGTCCGCCACATGTTGCTCAAGCAAGCGAGTCTTCCGCCTAGACTGCTTGACAACTTCCTGAAAAAGCAAACAACTCAAGGATCAGATATAAGTTGTCCTTGGCTACAACTACTCTACAAGGGACTATGTTCTCAAACTTACCGCAAAGAGTTTCTCTACACTGCAGAACATCTCGGAGTGCGCCAGCAGGTTGTCCTCATCCAGGCACGAGTCATCGTATGGCATTAAACCTTCAACCCTGGATTGAGTGCTTGTTCCCACCTCCGAGTTCATCACAGCACTACGCAGAGGAGCCGGGTCTTCAATTTCTGGCTCATGCGGCACTATACGGCCCTCTGGGCTATCTTCCAGTACTAGCCATGCATCTATGTGATGCACAGGGGCTTCAGCAACTAAGGCATCTTCATGGCGCAATCCGGCTTCTGGATCAACTTCCAGGCCTTCATTTACCACCGCCTCTATGTTCTCCTGTTGCTGGGTCCTTGGCTTCGAGGCTGCATCCACTGCTGCCTTGACTATATCACTCCAAAGCAGGCGCAACGACTGCGCGGCATCAGCTTTAGCAGTTGCCACTTGGGGTTCTGGGAGAGTATCTTCTTGTTCCGCTGGCGGGTTCTGATTATCTCCAGCAGAACTACTCCCCGAAGCTCCCCACTTCACATCTGTGGATTTCCTGCATCAACAAGTCGATCAGCATATTCAAATTTATCAACACCAAGAAGTACTTGAGTACTTGGGTACTTACAAAGTAGCATGAGGAACCACAGTTCTTGGTCCCCGCAGATCAAAGAATGTGGGCGCTGCCGGCACCACTGGGACACTCTCTACCAGTGGCACGCTTCCCGGCACTGCGGCTTCTTGTTGCTCAGGCATCACCGTCTCGACGGATGATATTTGAACCATCTCGGGTTCAGTTGGCCTTGCAGGGCTGCTCGCGAGTACATGCGTGGTACTCTCGATAACCTGCATAGTCAAAATTAACAAGCCATTACAAAAATTACAAGTATTCAACAAGATATTGACTACTTAGTTCATACAACTAACCGTAATGGATGGCAAGGCTGTGACCTTCTTCACCACACTCTTCCCAACTATGGTTCTCTTCTTCTGCGGCGGCTGTTGGTGTTTCTTAACGTCACCACTATGGCACCGGTTAGCGGGAGCGTGTAAGAGACACCGGGTATACCGGAAGCGCACGGAAATACCGTTGTAGCACTTCCCCAAGAAAGAAGAGTATTCCAAGGGTATTGAATCCAAGGAACGGTGTGTACTATCTCCTACTCTAGTATAGATGGTCCAAGGACACCAAACTCCAGCTGGGATAGATATGGGTTGAGAAGCACTTTCTTAAGGGACTTAGCTCTCGAGATGGATCTGTCCATTCTCAGTCATCCCTGTGGGGCGACAGCACATCCTAACTTTTTAGGGAGAGGCCAATGTACTGACATCGAGCCCAACTCGGTACGCTGGCGCGGAGGGTTGCAAAGGCTCCAACAGGCTGTCACCACTGCGGCCTACCTCTATCGCTACACGAGCGCACGGTCTTCGTAGGATAACTAGAGCCCAGACACCACGTCTGTACCCCGGATAAATACTATAGTGCGGTTACGTCTGCTAGCCCGCTAACTACACTATAGCAACCCGTATAAATACGGAACCACGAACTAGAGAAAGAACGAAATCAAGTCACACTTTATTCATCAAGCTACGGAGCAGAAAGAAAGCTATGGATGCAAATAAGAAATACTGAAATACTCACTTTGGTCTAATTGAAGAACGAGCATCCACGAGGACATCAACTCACTCCTCACCCTATCCTACCTAGCACTCTAATCAGACACACAACTCATGGGAGAAGTGAGAACTCACCTCTCCAAGAGAGAATGAGAGCAGAGGGAGAGAGGGATGTGTCTCAAATGGGAGCCCCTCCCCTCCTATTTATAGAGGAGGGGGTGGCTTGCCTTTGTGCTCTAGGTGCTCCATCTTGTGCTGCCTCCCTGGGCACAACCAATAAGTGCTTGACACGTGGCAGTGAAGAACCGGGCCAAAACCGGATATTCCATGGCAGAACCAGACATTCCTTTGTTGACTGGTCACTGAGTGGTACTAAAAATAGGAAAACCGGGGCGGTCAACGGGCGGACCGGGCGCGGACCGCGCGACCGCCTCCCGCGCGCTTCCCACGCTCGACGCGTGGCACCCCAGCCGGCGCGCGTGCCTCTTCACATGCACGGCGCCAAAACCTCCTCCGCCCGCGTCTATAGCATTGTGACACGTCACCTGGCCCATCCGGCTCCCCGCGCACATGCGCCTGCGCGCGCTGGATCCGTGCGCCTGGCCGCCAGCCAGCGAGATGGCGCCACGTGGCCGGCCGAGAATGATCTGTGCGCCAGCTGTGCGATCCGCGTGCACGGGCGCTGGCCAGTGGCCGGCCGACACGTGGCACGCATGTGCACGATGACCGGGAAGCTGTGGGCCCCATGCTGACGTTATCTCTTTCGTCCTTTTCATATCTTGCGCATACGAACTTCGATGTAGGCATATAATATGTCCATTTTGATCGTCTCGATGAGCCCGTCGCAATGATGCTTTTTAAATTGGCATTTGAGGTTGTTTATGATGACGTCCTTTAATAGCCATCGGATCACTTGCTCTCAATTGTACTGTTTGGCATGCATTTCGGTGCATCCTGCAACAAAAGCTAGAAACACCAACACTTGTGGAAATCATCAATATTAAGCCTTATTCTAGTGTTGATGATCCTTTTACCATTATATTATGCAAGTATTGATGGTGTAAAAGTAGCACTTAATAGCCGTCAACAACACCCCACACTTGACCTTTGCTCGTCCCGAGTGAAGGGAGTTAGATCAAGGTGAGACATGATATCCAAAGGTATGAAGCAAGCATAAGAGATATTCCAGATCATACCTTGTACTTGTGAACTCTGAAGTGCCTATCATGCTATCTTGGGTAGTTGAGGAATGGAACGGTCATGAATCAAGTCACTCCTGCTCGTCATGTCACGTAACTTGGGGTTTTAAAATAAATTTTCAAAACAAACCTTGCTTAGCTCCTCATTTGATTCTATCAGATCGCTCAATGTGTATATGTCCTCACTAAGGCATTAGATTGCCTTTCTTCACCCTACTTCTAATGATGGCTATATGTGGAGCTCAGGGTAGGATAAAGGATAAGGCATACTTTCATCACATATATTGCAAAGTCAAAGACTGGATCCACATAGAAAATTAATTCGTACGATCAGATCAAGATGTGCACGTGTATGGGTATGGTGAGTATGGTAAGGTGGATACTAGGCCTGGAATGGGTGCTAGATATTACCATACGTATATGATGAATGTTGGTAGATGGTAAGGTGGACACTAGCTCCGGAATGGACACTAGTTATTACCATCTAAGTTATGGAACTCCTTTTTGCATGATCTCATCTCTCTCCTATTTCTCCTTTATTTTGGACATGGGCTATTCTTTCTTCTTCTTTCTCTTTTTTTGCATCACGCCTTGAGCATGTGTCTCTTCTTTTTTTTCTCTTTTTTTATAGCCCAAGTCTCTTTTTGAAGGATACTTTTGGAGAGAGATGTCACACCACATATGGAGATTTTATTTTTATGAAATGGATGAATGATATAATGCTAACTTCCAGTGTAGAAGCATAGCAACGGGAATATGGTGGTGTGCACATGAATCTTGATCATGACAGTAATGAAGAGAACTCTCACAAGGGTCACAGGATTTGACAAAGCTCAATGCAATAACAAGCAGCATATGAGTAGAAGGTTTTCAACTAAAACATCATATGGCTCTAGTAGGACGGTGGCATATCAAAAAGGAGCTTTGCAAAGGGTTTTCATGATTTTCAAATAAAATTTCCAAGCACTCAAACATAAAGAGCGAAGATCATATCATCAAACCATATCACAAATGCCAACTACTTAGATAAGCATGAGTTCCCTAATGATATTTGTTCACAAGCATCAAGATGATAAGTAAGAAATAAAACATATGCAAGCCAACTATAGAAACCATGTAGAGCAAGCATAGAACCAACCACTGAGTTTGATATAAAGGATATGAATTGAAATTCAAACAAACTCATGGATATGATAGAGTGAGATAGAGGATGCACATACCATCGCTTCTGAAGGATAAGAGGTCAAGGAAGACCAGTGGTGATTCGGCTGACCATAAGGCAGCTGACTCACTCTAGTTTACCTTGCTCTTGTCCCAGATAAGGGGTAGTAGTGGCAGAAACGACTCCCCTAAGCTTATCATCTAGGCTCCCTGAAGATGTATCGAAGAACTGCTCTACTGGGGAGCCTAGGAGAAGATCGAGATCAAGGACATCGAAGATGTGAAAGTCTAAGCTAGCCTCGATCCCGTCTATGATAAGCGGCATGGCACTTGCAATCCCTCGACATTCAAGAATGTGTCCAAAGGGACAAGTCTTGAGGAGCATGTCGGATGGTGCTAGCGGGACTCTGCCCAAAAGAGTTTCCGCTAAGTGCCATGGCAAAATGTTAACGTCCATGATGGGGTTACAATGAGCCTCTACTACAGTGCCTCTAATAGAGCAAGGGACAACCAGAGAAGGTGAACTATTCCAAGTTGCCTCGGAGAATCGTGCCACTCTCTCTGACCATTCCTCCCTCATGGCCTCCTCAGGATATGCTTCGTCACGAGGATCAGGAGGTAGAGGTGGCACCGCAGGCCTAAGGAAAGGTTCTGTCGAAAGATTTCTAGAATGATAGGTGTGGACAGAATAAGGATCCTCCCCTAATTGGGCATCAAAAGAATTCGAGGTGTCTAAGAGATTTATAGATGGGTCATCCTCGAATTTGCAAGTGAACACCGAAGGTTGAATTTCTTCTTCCTTTGGCGTTCGGGGTTCAGGAGAGGGCTCAACGGACAAGTCTGGGGATATGGAAGATGCAAAGTCAGACTTGGATGTTGAAGGACCCTCATGGCTCGACTCAGATTCTTGGTTGGGCTTGTTGTGATCAATAGGGACAGAAGAGTTTTCTAAGAGGGAATCTAGGATCTCTCTTCCTTCCATTGGAGTTTTTTCCACAAACAAACCTCCAGCAATAATGTCTAGATAGAGGGCAGAATCCATGTCTAGACCCACACAAAAGATGTATAATGACACATCGACGGGTAAAGACGGACCAGGTGTCGACACCACAAGGTGTAGGAACCTAGCCCATGCCGCTCCTAGGGACTCCTCCTCTAATTTCTCGAAATCGAGGATACTTATTGGAAGAGAAGCTACACGAGTGTACCATTGCTCCGTCCTTTCCATGAGAGAGAACGAGTGGCAAAAGTTATCTCGGAGTTCTCCCCAATCACCGTTCACACTTTCTATAGTGCGGGCCTACCATTGTTCCGCCTCTCCTATGAGGGAGAAAGGAAACAACTTCCACATCACGGTGTCCTGTGTCATGCCTGGAATAGCCAGACTAGAACACAGTTCCTCAAATTCCTCCAAATGGAGGTAGGGGTCTTCATTGATTGCTCCAAAGAATGATCGATCTTGAACCATGGCTAAAAAGCCAGGGGGGAGTTCATAGCCAGATGATGAAGATGATGATGGCTCTTCGAACTCACCCCTTGAGGTAGAGAAGCTTTGAAAGGAAGGCATCTCAAAGGGTAGCGGGGGTAAAGGTAGAAGAAAAGAAACAAAAAGGATATCTCGATGGGTAACGGGGGTGAAGGTAGAAGAAAATAAAAAAGATAAATACGAGGACCACTAGGTTCGAAGATAGATACAGCAACCGTTCCCCGGCAACGACGCCAGAAATGCTTGTTGGTGTTTCTTAACGTCACTACTATGGCACCAGTTAGCGGGAGCGTGTAAGAGACACTGGGTATACCGCAAGCGCACGGAAATACCGCTGTAGCACTTCCCCAAGGAAGAAGAGTATTCCAAGGGTATCGAATCCAAGGAACGGTGTGTACTATCTCCTACTCTAGAATAGATGGTCCAAGGACACCAAACTCCAGCTGGGATAGATATGGGTTGAGAAGCACTTTCTTAAGGGACTTAGCTCTTGAGATGGATCTGTCCGTTCTCAGTCATCCCCGTGGGGCGACAACACATCCTAACTTTTTAGGGAGAGGCCAATGTACTGACATCGAGCCCAACTCGGTACACTGGCGCGGAGGGTTGCAGACGAACTTGTCTGCCTTTTTTAGCAGCTTGAAGAAGGGTAGGCCTTTCTCTCCAAGTTTGCTAATGAATCGACCTAGGGCCGCCATCATGCCGGTGAGCTTCATGACGTCCTTCTTCCCTATAGGTCGCTTCATCCTGAGGATGGCATCCACCTTGGTGGGGTTTGCCTTGATGCCCCGGTTGCTGACCATGAAGCCCAGGAGCTTGCCGGACGGGACACCGAAGACGCACTTCTCCGGATTAAGTTTTCAGCAATAGTGGCGGAGGTTGGCGAAGGTTTCTGCGAGGTCAGCTATGAGCTTATCCTCGTGGGTGGTCTTGATGACCACGTCGCCGATGTAGGCTTCTACATTTTTGCCGATCTGGCGCTCGAGGAACTTCTGGATGGCCTTCTGGAAGGTCGCGCCGGCGTTCTTGAGGCCGAAGGTCATGGCCGTGTAGCAGTAGATGCTGTGCGGCGTTATGAACGCCGTTTTGCCTTGGTCAGAGACCTTCAGGGCTATCTGGTGATACCCTGAGTAGTAGTTGAGAAAGCATAGGAGGATGCTCCCGGCTGTGGAGTCCACGACGTGGTCGATGCGCGGAAGAGGGAAGGGGTTTTAGGGCAGTGCCTGTTGAGGTCGGTGTAGTCGATACACATTCTCCATTGACCGGTTTTCTTGGGTACAAGAACCGGGTTGGCGAGCCAAACCAGATTTTTACACTCGCGGATAAATCCGGCAGCTAGGAGCTTTATTAATTCTACCCTAATGACCTCCTTGCGATCTTTCGCAAAGCGGTGAAGCTTCTACTTGACAGGCTTGGTCGTCTTGCTTACATCCAAGGAGTGCTCAGCCAGCTCCCTGGGGACACCCGGCATATCCGATGGACTCCATGCGAATATGTCCGCGTTATCCCGGAGGAAACTGGTGAGCGCGAGTTCCTATTTAGGGTCGAGGCCGTCGCCGATTACCACCGTCTTCTCTGCGTCGGCAAGGCCGAGGCAGACCTTCTTCGTGGAGGGCACGACATCCATGGCGGTGTCGGTGCGCTTCTTCTCCGGGACAGCTAGGTCGCTCGGGTCGACCTTCTTGGCTTGAGCGACCAAGACTGCGGAGGTGTCGACGGCGGCGGAGGTCGCGGCGAGGTCGAGGCCCTTTGAGTTGCACTTGAAGGAGATAATGAGATCCCCCAGGACAGAGAGGACCCCGTTTGGAGCGAGCATCTTCAACACCAAGTAGGTGTAGTGCGGGATGGCCATGAACCTGGCCAGCATCGGGCGACCTAGGATCACGTGGTAGGAGGACTTGAAATTGGCGACCTCAAAGCTGAGGTACTCTGTGCGAAAGTTGGCCTCCATACCGAATGTTACGGGGAGGGAGACCCGACCCAGGGGGTAGGCCGCCTTTCCGGGGACGATGCTGTAGAAGGGCTCGTCGCACTCCGTGAACTTGTCGAAGTCGAAGTTCATCTTCTTGAGAGTCTCAACGAAGATGATGTTGAGCCCGCTCCCCCCCATCGATCAGGGTCTGGGAGAGCAAGGCCCCGTCCACCGTAGGCTCGATGATGAGTGGGTAGGACCCAGGATCCGGGATGTGCACCCAGTGATCAGCTCTGGAGAATGTGATCGCCTGCTCAGACCAATGCAGAGGCACAGTTGGCTGAGTGTGGACGAGGTGGACCTCGCGCTTGTCCTTGCGGTAGCGCCTCCTGCTGACGCTGGACTTGATGCCCCCAATGATCATGTTGATCGTGTGGGTTGCGGCCTGGAAAGGCCTGTTGGAGTTGCCTGTCGGTGGCGGTGGCGGTAGGTTGCCCTCGTCGCGAGGAGGTTAAGGAGGTGGGTCGCTGCGACAGGTCTCGTGGCGATCGTCACGTCGCTCCTCGTGCCAGTTGTTGCGTCGATCTCACCGGTCGTCACGGCGGTAGTTGTTGCTGTAGGGGTGGTTGTCGTGGTGCACGCCGTCGTTCCTGGGTCGCTTGGGGTCCACGGGGGCACTGAAGGCCCTCTTGAACTGGGAGCACTCGCGGAGAGTGTGGGTAGCTCCCTCATGGAACCCGCAAAGGCTGTCGAGCACTACGTCGAACTCCTCCTGGTTGAAGGTCGAAGTCCGACGTCCTTCGGCCGCTAGGACCTCGGAAGGTCACTTACGGAGCTTGTCTGCTGCAGCTCCAGATGTGCCGGGGCATCGTCGTCGAACTGGTTCTGCAGCGCCTCTTCTGTGTCCATCAGCTTGTTGACAACGTTCATCAGCTCCTTGACGGTGGTGGCACCAGATTCATGGATCTTCTCGAAGAGCTTGCGATCTTTGATGCCCTTCTTGTAGCTTTCGACGATCTGATCGTCCCTGGCGCCAACGCACTCATTTCAGTTCTCAAAGAACCGGTGGATGTAGTCACGGAGCCGCTCCTTGGGCTTCATCACGACCCTCCCAAGGTTGAAGGCGTTTCCAGGGCGATCGTAGGTCACCTGGAAGTTGGAGGTGAAGGTCTGGGACAGGTCGGCCCAGGTCTTGATGCTGCCAGGCTCGAGGCTGCTGAGCCACAGCGAGGGGGCCTTGCCCATGACCAGCGGGAAGTAGGCCGCCATTTAGTCGAAGTTACCACCGGCCGCCTTGACGGCGACGTAGTAGGTCGACAGCCAGATGTTGGGGTCCGAGCACCCATCGTACTCCTTGATGTTGGGCTTGAAGTTCTCGGGGTAGTCCACCGTCCTGAAACGGGGAGCCAGTGCTGGGAAGGTGGTGACAGCGAGGTTTGAGAGCCAGGTGTGGTTCGAGGACCGGTGGATGGTCGCTTCCTGGTGTGATGAGTGATTGACAACGTGGTGTGGACTGATTCTTGGCTAAGTATTGCAGGTGCAGGTTGCGGCTTGACTGGTGCAGGTGCAGGTGAAGAACAAGCGTGAAAGGTCATTGCCAGTGAGGCCTCCAGGTGTGGAGAAGACAAGTAGGCTTGGTTCGAGGGACCCGGTGGCCAGCGGGTCAAGTGCGGGCCGCATGGTGGCAAGAACGGCAAGATGAAGTCATGGACGGTTTCTTGGTTGAGCCTCAAAACCAAGGTCGAGCCGGGACTACGTGGGAGCCGAGTCATGAGTGGTGATTGGCGGAGGCTACACCGAGTTCGTAGGGTTTTCGGTGGTTCACCAGAAAATCACTGGGTTCCTTGGTTGATCCACAAAGCCAAGACCGAAGAACCGAAGACGGAGGTGCAGCAGCTCCAGACCGGTCTGACCGGTGGGTCTGACCAGTCTGACCAGTGGGTACCGGTCTGACCAGTGGGTACCGGTCTGACCGGTGAGGAGCACCGGTCTGACCGGTGTGCGACGACGCAGTCCGGAATCTTCGAAGCGGAGGACACGCGTCGGGATCACAAGGCTTGCGTCGAGGCTAAGCAAGTTTGCGGTCGCTGGGCATCCGTCCGATGGTGCGAAGACAAAGACTTCCAATTTCGCCCTCGAGGGGCATGTATCCCTAGTTAGCTAGTAAGGGTATTTTCGTCTTTCGGTTGCCTCCATATAACCCAAGGGGTGAGAGGATGGCAGCAAGCTCTTGAAACCCTAGCTCATTTAGTTTTCCTATTTTCCTTCCTATTTTCCTTAGGATTTTCGTAGGACTAGCTTGAGAGCTTCATGGTGAGATCTTGTGAGAGGGAAGGATGATCGGGCGGCAAGCTAGACCTTGTATGAACCTCTTTGGTATGTATAGATGATTCGGCGTGGTTCCTCAAGGCTTGGATGTGTCTTTCCTGTTTCTCCTTTTTGGTGATTTTCGGAGCCCTTTCTTGGTGATTTTCTTGGAGCGATTTCGAGGCCTTTCTCTTTGATATTTGGTGGGGGATGTATGCATGAACCCTTCGTGGTTCTTTTCCCTTTGATTCCCCTTCCAAATCCGTGAGCAAAGGGGCTCGATTTTGGGGTTTTCGTGGCTCTAGGGTTAGAGGCGTTCTTGGTGGGATTTCTTCGATTCCTCTTGATTTGACAAGTTTTGGTGGACCAAATCTTAGCTATGGAGTACCCATGAGGTGTTCCTACTATCCCCAAAGTCTTGTGCAAAACCGTGGAGCGAATCGGGAGATCGGGAGTTGGATTTAGGGGAGTTGACTCGCGGGCGTTGTTCATCCCGAGCTGCCCAGGCACGACCGGTCTGACCGGTGCTCTTGACCGGTCTGACCGGTGCTAGCCCTTGGTGGGTTTTTATCTCGGGGAATAGCCTTGTCCGTGTGGTTTTGTCCCGTGGTCCTGCTGATCAGTTCTTGGCGTGTTTGGAGTTGTTTTACTAGGTTTTGTGAGGGGTTCTTCTTCCTCACAGGTTGTGTTTCGTGGTGGTTTTTGTTCCAGGGCCTAGAGGAGTCACTGAGGCTTCCTGGAACGTTTGCTGTGCGGCTGCTATAGCCACCGGCCTGACCGGCTCTGTCCACCGGTCTGACCGGTGTCACCGGTCTGACCGGCGCAGGCCATCGGTCTGACCGGTGTAGCACAGGCAGCAAGCCGTGCAAGTTTCCGCTGTGTGGTTTGGTGAGTTTTGGCTCGGAAGGTTGAGTGTTGGTTCCTAGGACCAGTAGCACTCCAGTGGCTGTGTGGTCTTGACCAACTTGGGTAGTTGAGTCGGAGACGTGAGTTGGAAGCCGTGTTCGTGTTGTTGGAGTTCTCATCTCCTTCGAGAAGAATTTTTATCGGCTCCCATTCACTCCCCCCCCTCTCTGGTTCGCCTAATCGGTCCTTCAATTGGTATCAGAGCCGGTTCGGGTCTTTATTGACTCTTACCAGTCTAAGATCCAAAGATGGCGTACCAGGAGCGGGGTTCGGGTCCTCCGCACTTCGATGGGAAGAACTACCAGATGTGGCAAAGGCGGATGGCGGCGTTCCTCCGCGGAAAGGGTCAGATCCTTTGGGATGTCACGGTGAACACAGCTTATGTTCATCCGATGAACTTCCTTGCTCCAGGATCGAGGGATATGTTCGAAGCCAACAACAAGGCTGTCGACTACTTGTTTCGTGCTCTGTGTCAGCCTGAATTCGATCGGGTTCAGACAGAGGACTTAGCTTGTAGGATTTGGGAGCAGTTGAAGGAGGCTCATGCTGGGAATGCTCAGGTTCAGGCTCGGATGTACGCGACTTACCGGAGAGAGTACGAGAACTTCACTCATCTCCCCGGCGAGTCCGTCGATGCCCTTTTCCAGTGATTTACGGTCGTTGTGAACAACATGAGAGCCAATGTGGACGTCCTCCCATACAATGATCATGATAGAGCCGTGAAGCTCTTGCACTCGTTGGATCGTACCGTATAGGACGGGAAGTTTGAGGCTATTGTTGAGTCCGAGAAGTATGACACCTTGACGGTGAACGAGCTGTTCTCGAAGCTCAAGTCAGCTGAGTTGGACCGTGGTATGACAGCCAAGATCGAGAGCCCGACTGATTCTCATAGTCTCGCTCTCGTTAGTGGCAAAGGAGCTAAGTCTAACGCTAACGCATCCTCCAGGATGTACTCTCTGTCTTCTTTGATGTCTTTGCCAGACGAGGAGTTCGACGTGCTTGGAGAGGACGAGCTGGTGTTACTGACCAGGCGGTTCGAGAGGCTGCACGAGAACCGGGTGAACACGAGGAGGACAGCACGGACGTGCTTTCAGTGCGGCAAGCCAGGACACTTCATCGCCGACTGCCCTGAGAAGACGGAGAACAAGGACGGCTACAAGGACGGCTACAGGCACCGATCGAGCAAGGATGGCAAGTACCGATCGAGGTGCGATCACAAGCACAAGAACAAGCACAAGGACGAGCGACGGTCGAGGAAGAAGGATGGCCACGGCAGGAAGGCCCGAGCAATGGTCGGAGCGAGCGACGTCGACTCCAGCTCCGCCTACTCTTCCTCGAGCTCGAGTAGCAGTGAAGATGAAGGTGATCGGCGCAAGAACAAGAAGTCATCCAGGAACTTGAGCGGGTTGAGCTGCTTCGCGGGAGATGGCTTCTGCGGCATGGCCCGTAGCTCCGGCAGCAAGAAGAGCCACCAGAGTGACTCGGACTCTGACTCCGAGGATGAGGTATGTGATGAGCTCTCTTCTTTGCGCAAGGAGAATGATGAGTTGGTTGACTTGCTTGATAACCGCGATCACATGCTTAGAGAGGCCAAGAAGATGAGGAAAGAACTTAGGGCCTCACTAGAAGATGCTAGGAACCGTGTGGCTGAGCTAGAAACCCAGAACCTAGATGCTAAGCTTGAGATTGATTCGCTTAAGACTTCTCCTGTGGTTTCTGATGAGATTGATTGCTGTGATTGCTCTGTGTACCTAGCTGATCTTACTGCTCTTAAGGATAAGCATGCTTCTACTTGTGATGAACTAGATATGCTTAGGGTTGAAGTGGCTGAGCTTAAGTCTAGATCTGCTTTGCTAGGTGCTTGCACTTCTTGCCCTGTTTTGCATGGAAAGATTGATGAGTTGCATGCTTACACTGTTTCGCTTGAGGCTAAGTTGAAAGAGCCTATTCCCACTTCTTGCTCTACTTGTGAATTGCATGCGGTTAAGAATTTGGAGTTTGCACATTATGTTGATCGCTTGCAGGATGAGAATGATGAGCTGAGAAAATGTATGAGCTGGTTGTCGGGTCAGGAGCCTCAGCTTGGTATCATGATAGCGGCTTTCAAACGCTATGATGGTCAGGCACTTGGGGCTGACAAGCTTGGAGAGAACAGTGGTGAGGGAGTTGAGAGAGTTGGAGAGATTCCTATCCCACCACCAAACAGACACAAGAACAAGTTTGAGCCCAAGCCTAACCATCTCAGAAACAAACTTGATACTACTCCAGATCCACCCATATTCCCTCACCCAACAAATGATTTCCAGAAACCGGTGAAGTTTGTGAGCCCAAAGGGAGGTGAGGAAGGAGAGAAGAAGGGTGAGAAGCCGAGTGGGCAGCCCCAACCCAAGCCTAAGCCTAAGCCACAGCCCATAAAGTTCCATTGTGGGTATTGTGGGAGAGATGGTCACAAGGATGAGTTTTGCTTCAAGAGGAAGCGTGAGGAGAGAATGGCTAGAGAGTGGGCTAACAAGGACAGGTACCACCCCTCTAATGGTGTACCTGAGCCTCGTATGCAGATGCCCAGGGCCAAGGCGATTGTGAGGACAGTTCCGGCTTGGTGAGACCGGAAGGCTGCAGGTGCTGCTGCTGGCCGAGCTACACCGGTCAGACCGGTGTACTACACCGGTCTGACCGGTGCAGGTCTGGGCAAACAGCGAGTCGGGTTTCGTGCTCGTGAGGATGCTCGGTTTGGTTCTGGAGGTCGTGGTTCTAGTGGTTGGTCTGGAAAGTTTGCAGGTGGTCAGTTTGCTAGGCGTTCTCCACCTCGTGCTCAATACGGGGGTGGGAGGAGTCGTAGCTTTGAGATGGAGAGGAGGAACGATCCACGGTTTCCCTTTCGTGGCTTTCGTCCTCCTCCAGCTAGAGAGGGTTTGTTCCCTCGTGGTGGTTACCGTGGTGGTAGCTTTGATAGGCGTGATGATTTGGTTTGTGCTAACCCCACTTTGGAGCAAATGGCTCGGCACTGGTTTTACTCTTTTGGTACTAACCCCAGTGCTGAGTCGTTTGTTCACTCACGTGCTCGCTTTTGAATTTCAGGTGGGAGACTTGAAGAACATTTGGTTGATTGACTCCGGTTGCTCGAGGCATATGACCGGAGACAAGGGGTGGTTCTCAAGTCTCGTCCTGGTGGTGACAAAGAAGTACATCACCTTTGGGGACAATGGGCGAGGGCGTGTGCTGTAAGAAGGTGAGATTAAGGTAAGTGACAAGATCACTCTCAGGCGTGTTGCTCTTGTTCAATCGCTTGGTTAAATCGCTTGGATACAATTTGCTTTCTGTGTCCCAGTTGTTGGATGAGGGTTTTGAGGTGTTGTTTCGGCCTGGTGGTTCTCGGATTTTAGATTCTCGGGGGGATCTTGTTTGCATGGTCGTTCCCGAGGGTCAAGTGTTCCGAGCTGATTTTTCTCAGTCTTCTGGTGTGGAGCGTTGCTTCTTGGCTGGTTCTTCGAGTGAGTTGTGGAAGTGGCATAGGAAGTTGGGTCACTTGAGCTTTGACCTTTTGTCTCGCTTGAGTAAACTCAATTTGGTCCGAGGATTGCCACGGTTGAGGTTTGAGAAAGAGTTGGTTTGTGCGCCGTGTAGGCATGCCAAGATGGTAGCCTCTTCTCACCCGCCTCTCACCGATGTGATGACTGAGCGTCCATGCGAGCTGCTCCATATGGACCTTGTTGGCCCAGCTCGTGTGCGATCTGCGGGTGGGAAGTGGTATGTCCTTGTTGTGGTGGACGACTACTCTCGGTATGCGTGGGTGTTCTTTCTTGAGGAGAAAGGGGAGACGTTTGGTTTTGTTCGAGATCTTGTCTTGAGGTTAAGAAACGAGAGGCACGGAGATGCCATACGAGCGATCCGCAGTGACGATGGCTCGGAATTCAAAAACTCTCGCTTTGAAACCTTTTGCCATGACTTGGGTCTTGAACATCAGTTTTCGAGTCCGTATACACCTCCCCAGAATGGCGTGGTGGAAAGGAAAAACAGGACCTTGTGCGAGATGGCTCGGACGATGCTCGACGAGCATAGGACTCCGAGAAGGTTCTGGGCTGAGGCGGTCAATACCGCGTGCTATGTGTCGAACAGGATCTACCTCAGGGTCCATAAGAAGAAAACTTGTTACGAGTTGATGCACGGTCGCACACCCAAGGTGAGTCACTTCCATGTCTTTGGTTGTAAATGCTTCATTCTGAAGAAAGGGAAGAAGTTGGACAAGTTCGAGGCTAGGTCTGTCGATGGCATTTTCTTTGGTTATGCATCTCATTCTAGAGCATTTCGTGCGCTCAATCTTGAAACTAACCAAATCGTGGAGACTTGCGAGGTAACCTTCGACGAGACACAGCCACGTAGTCAGCTTGTTTTTGAGTGTGCAGGTGACGACGAACTTGGCGAGGAGATCTTTCAGGAGGAGGAGCATGAACATGGAGATGATGAAGATGGCGGTGTGATGCCCGCGGCTGAACATGTACCTACTACTTCGACGACGATCGAGAATGGACCCTCTCCCACACCCACAACGACAAACCCAGATCAAGGCGAAGCTGCTGTTGAGGGGGAGGTAGCATCAAGGCGAGAACCTCCCCGGCGAGTGCAAGTGGATCACCCAGCTTCGAGAATCATCGGCGACATGAATGAACGTACTACACGGTCGAGGGTTCGGAACAATTCTCATTTCGCTCATGCTGCTTTTGTTGCCACCTTTGAGCCCAAAGACATTGGACACGCGTTATCTGATCATAATTGGGTTAACTCGATGCATGAGGAGTTGGAGAATTTTGAGAGGAACCAAGTTTGGGTGTTGGTTGACCCTCCTCCAGGGTGTAAGCCGATTGGGACAAAATGGGTGTGGAAAAATAAAGAGGGAGAGAAAGGAGAAGTGGTGAGGAACAAGTCGAGGCTTGTTGCTCAGGGGTACAGTCAGAAAGAGGGGATCGACTACGAGGAGACTTTTGCTCCTGTAGCTCGTTTGGACGCGAGCAGGATCCTTCTAGCCTTTTCCGTGGCTAAAGGGTTCAAGTTGTACCAGATGGATGTGAAGAGTGCTTTTCTGAACGGTGTGTTGGAGGAAGAGGTGTTTGTGAGGCAACCACCGGGGTTTGAGAGTGAGAAGTACCCTCACCAGGTGTACAAGTTGAGGAAGGCGCTGTATGGGTTGAAGCAGGCGCCTAGAGCTTGGTATGGTAGGTTGAGGGAGTTCCTGTTTGAGAGAGGGTTTGAGATGGGGAAGGTCGACCAGACCTTGTTTCTCCTCAGGCAGGGCAGAGATATCCTGATTGTGTAGGTATACGTGGATGATATTGTCTTTGGTGGCTCATCTAACTCTCTTGTTGCAAGGTTTGCAGAAGACATGAGCAGGGAATTTGAGATGAGCATGATGGGCGAGTTGCAGTTCTTCCTTGGGCTACAAATCAAGCAATCAAAGGAAGGAACATTTGTGCACCAAGCTAAGTACACCAAGGACATTGTGAGGAAATTCAAGATGGAGGACTCCAAGGCCATGGCGACGCCTATGAGTACGACTACAACTCTTGATGCGGACGAGGAAGGTGAACACGTGGACCAGAAGGAGTACCGGAGCATGATCGGGTCACTCCTCTACTTGACGGCGACGAGGCCGGACATTCAATTCTCGGTGTGTCTGTGCGCTCGTTTTCAAGCTTCTCCGAGGACTTCGCATCGGCAAGCAGTCAAGCGCATTTTCAGGTATTTGCGACACACTCCCGACTTCGGCCTTTGGTACTCTGCGTCTTCTTCTTTGGCGCTTCATGGATTTTCAGACGCGGACTTTGCCGGGTGTCGGTTGGATAGGAAGTCCACTTCTGGGACTTGCCAGTTCTTGGTTTCTTCTTTGGTGTCTTGGTCTTCCCGCAAACAGTCGAGTGTTGCTCAATCCACTACCGCGGCAGAGTATGTGGCCGCAGCTAGTTGTTGCTCTCAGCTCCTTTGGATCACATACACCATGAGTAACTTTGGTGAGGAGTATACCCATGTCCCACTTCAATGTGACAGCACCAGTGCCATAAGCGTGGCAAAGAACCCAGTGCTCCATTCCAAAACCAAGCACATAGAAGTGAGGTATCATTTTCTGAGAGACAACGTAGAGAAAGGGAAGATAGCTTTGATCCATGTACCCACACATGAACAACTAGCCACTATTTTCACCAAACCCCTAGATCAAGCAACTTTCACTCGTTTGCGGGGGGAGCTTGGTGTTTGTTTGATTTCTTGAGTTGGCGTGTGGGAGCTCCTTTGTAGCATATGTATAGCTTTCCTTTGTGCAATTCTTGCATTTGGCATGGCATATGTAACATGATGTATAGGCATCTTTGTATCTTAGGTTGCATGCATTTTGTATCATATGCATTGTTTAGGAAAGGCTTCTCCTATATACATTGTTCACCATGGAATGATATATATGTCTTTGTGAGCTAATTTGGTAAGCTATGGTTAGTTTGGCTTAGCTCTTGATAATCTTGGTTTGTATCCATGGTTGATGGCTATGTTTTTTTAAAATTTCATATGTATGCTCTCTTGTGAGTAAATGCCTTTACATGATCTTGGCATGTTGTTGTGGCTTGGCTATGCTTAATTTGTGGTTGGATAGCTTATTTTGATCATATGGGGGCCAAAGGCTCATTTGCCATCATGAATGTTTAGCCCCCATGCTTCATCTTGTGGAGGGGCATAAGTTCCTTTTTGTCGCAAAGACATTTCATGTACCAATTATAAATCTGAAAATGAAATGTAAATTGCTTGAAAAATGTGCTCCCATGTCATATGTGCTAATTTTAAGTTGCTTTGGGTGCTAAATCGTTGCATGATGCCTACCAATGAGAAGTCTCATATATAGAAGTAGGCACATGGCTCGGTGGCTTTGACATGACATGAGGTGCTTGTGGGTGTTTATGATGGTCTTATGCTTAGAATGGTTGTCCTAGCATGAAGTTTGTGTGGCTTTGCCATTTTGACATGTTTTGCTCATGTTTAGGACTTTGCTCATGAGAGGGTGATTTTTCGCAAAATTGCTAAATTCTATCTTAGCTTCGCCCAATGGTTGTGAAACTTGATGATCATGAAGTTTATGTCATTACGAAGCTATAGAGTATCTAACTTGCTCGTTTGGACATGTGTAGCATCCTATGTTGAATTTTGTCTATTTGAGAAGCTCTAGGTTGCAATTTTTGCATTTTTGGCTTGATTCATGCATTGTCAACAAAGGGGAGAAGTTTGAGCATGTTTTGGCCTACTGAATGCATTTGGAAGGTTTTCAGGTGGTTTCGAGCCATTTTTGGGCTCTGTTGTGCACCGGTCTGACCGGTTGAGGTCACCGGTCTGACCGGTCAGAGTGCTGGTCCTGTTCATATGTTGAGCACCGGTCTGACCGGTGGTGTCGACCGGTCTGACCGGTCAGAGCTGAGCTGTGGTAGCTGCTCTGTTTCGTGAAGTGGTTCGCATGCATTGGTTCAGGGGGAGCTTGCATGTGTGCAGGGGGAGCTCTTTGTGGTTTTCGAGCTTTGGTTTGATGGTTTGTGCTCTTTGCTTGAGCATGTTTTGTCTCGGATGTGTCGAGCCGTTGCCCTTGCCTAAGGGGTCCGAGACTTGTCTTCTTCAAGTGATCTTGCTCTTTGCCTTTTCTTTGGCTTTCGATCGCTTGTTGGAGTTTCTTTTAGTCATTTCTTTTCTTTTCCTTTTCTCTTGGTTACCAAAACGTGTGTGTTGTCAATGCACTCATCAAGGGGGAGATTGAGAGCCAGGTGTGGTTCGAGGACCGGTGGATGGTCGCTTCCTGGTGTGATGAGTGATTGACAACGTGGTGTGGACTGATTCTTGGCTAAGTATTGCAGGTGCAGGTTGCGGCTTGACTGGTGCAGGTGCAGGTGAAGAACAAGCGTGAAAGGTCGTTGCCGGTGAGGCCTCCAGGTGTGGAGAAGACAAATAGGCTTGGTTCGAGGGACCCGGTGGCCAGCGGGTCAAGTGCGGGCCGCATGGTGGCAAGAACGGCAAGATGAAGTCATGGACGGTTTCTTGGTTGAGCCTCAAAACCAAGGTCGAGCCGGGACTACGTGGGAGCCGAGTCATGAGTGGTGATTGGCGGAGGCTACACCGAGTTCGCGGGGTTTCCGGTGGTTCACCAGAAAATCACTGGGTTCCTTGGTTGATCCACAAAGCCAAGACCGAAGAACCGAAGACGGAGGTGCAGCAGCTCCAGACTGGTCTGACCGGTGGGTCTGACCGGTCTGACCGGTGAGGAGCACCGGTCTGACCGGTGTGCGACGACGCAGTCCGGAATCTTCGAAGCGGAGGACACGCGTCGGGATCGCAAGGCTTGCGTCGAGGCTAAGCAAGTTTGCGGTCGCTGGGCATCCGTCCGATGGTGCGAAGACAAAGACTTCCAATTTCGCCCTCGAGGGGCATGTATCCCTAGTTAGCTAGTAAGGGTATTTTCGTCTTTCGGTTGCCTCCATATAACCCAAGGGGTGAGAGGATGGCAGCAAGCTCTTGAAACCCTAGCTCATTTAGTTTTCCTATTTTCCTTCCTATTTTCCTTAGGATTTTCGTAGGACTAGCTTGAGAGCTTCATGGTGAGATCTTGTGAGAGGGAAGGATGATCGGGCGGCAAGCTAGACCTTGTATGAACCTCTTTGGTATGTATAGATGATTCGGCATGGTTCCTCAAGGCTTGGATGTGTCTTTCCCGTTTCTCCTTTTTGGTGATTTTCGGAGCCCTTTCTTGGTGATTTTCTTGGAGCGATTTCGAGGCCTTTCTCTTTGGGATTTGGTGGGGGATGTATGCATGAACCCTTCGTGGTTCTTTTCCCTTTGATTCCCCTTCCAAATCCGCGAGCAAAGGGGCTCGATTTTGGGGTTTTCGTGGCTCTAGGGTTAGAGACGTTCTTGGTGGGATTTCTTCGATTCCTCTTGATTTGACAAGTTTTGGTGGACCAAATCTTAGCTATGGAGTACCCATGAGCTGTTCCTACTATCCCCAAAGTCTTGTGCAAAACCGTGGAGCGAATCGGGAGATCGGGAGTTGGATTTGGGGGAGTTGACTCGCGGGCGCTGTTCATCCCGAGCTGCCCAGGCACGACCAGTCTGACCGGTGCTAGCCCTTGGTGGGTTTTTGTCTCGGGGAATAGCCTTGTCCGTGTGGTTTTGTCCCGTGGTCCTGCTGATCAGTTCTTGGCGTGTTTGGAGTTGTTTTGCTAGGTTTTGTGAGGGGTTCTTCTTCCTCACAGGTTGTGTTTCGTGGTGGTTTTTGTTCCAGGGCCTAGAGGAGTCACTGAGGCTTCCTGGAACGTTTGCTGTGCGGCTGCTGTAGCCACCGGCCTGACCGGCTCTGTCCACCGGTCTGACCGGCGCAGGCCATCGGTCTGACTGGTGTAGCACAGGCAGCAAGCCGTGCAAGTTTCCGCTATGTGGTTTGGTGAGTTTTGGCTCGGAAGGTTGAGTGTTGGTTCCTAGGACCAGTAGCACTCCAGTGGCTATGTGGTCTTGACCAACTTGGGTAGTTGAGTCGGAGACGTGAGTTGGAAGCCGTGTTCGTCTTGTTGGAGTTCTCATCTCCTTCGAGAAGAATTTTTATCGGCTCCCATTCACTCCCCCCCTCTCTGGTTCGCCTAATCGGTCCTTCAAGGTTGTCGCCGGTGCCTCTGGCCTGAGCAGCCTCTCTAGGTGCGGAATGGATGCTGCGCTCCGGGATAATGACCTGGGAGCGCGGTTGCCGATCCCAGTTGCTCTGGAGAAGCCCTTGGTCGTTGTGCTCTGCGTTGTAGAGGGCACGTCGCTTGTTCTCGATGTCATGGCGGTCGCGCAGCTCGCGCTCCATGATGCGGTGGACGGTGCCAGGTTGGCCGTACTCGCGATCGTACTCCGCACGATGGCGAAGTTCACGCTCCTCACGCTCGTGGTGGCGCTGGTCGACGTAGCCGCGCACGTCGCGAGTGCGCCTGTTGGCGTCGAGGTTGACGCGGAGGTCGCCAACGTTGGCAGCAGTAGGCTGCTGGGCAGGTTGCTCGGGGTTGTGCTGGGCGACCTCTTCCCGGATGGGGGAGAGATGGCTACGCTGAGGTCGATGAGATCGGCTGCGCGAGTGGTGGGTTGATGAAGACGTGGCGGCCTTAGAGGCCGCGCTCTTCGGCATGCAGTCCGCACCTGGCCTTCGCCTCAGCCAGCTGTCCACGCCTCCCCAGATCCAATTTGGGCGGCGACCTTCTGGCGACCCAAGGCCTGCACCTCGTGCCCGGCGCGACCCTCTCGATGTGCCTTGCACCTATCACAAGGGTGCGAAGCACACCCGAATGGAGGAGAAGAGCGCGGCCTCCATGTTCGGGTCGGTTACAATTGCGGGAAGCTTATCTCCCGGATTACAAGGAGTATCCTGTCAGTGTTTTAGCCACTGAGCCTACCAAGGGGGTACCTGAGGTAGTAGATTGTGAGGTGGAGGATCACCAGACCTGGAACTCGAAGGTATGCACCAGGACACGGGACACAGATTTATACAGGTTCGGGCCGCCAGAGTAGCGGACCCTACGTCCTGTTTGGAGTATCATGTATGGCGCCCTGCGCTTCGGTGTTCCCCGGAGGGGTTGGGGGATTGAGGTGTTCACCTGTCCTCCTAGGTACCCTGCCCTCCTTTATATAGTCCAGGGGGCGGGTTCCTAGTCGGTTACAAGATAGGAGTCCTAGTAGGATTACAAGGTACGAGTCCTAGTAGGATTACAAAGATTTATGGTATGAGTTTGTATTCTTCCATGTATAGGTACCCAGGGGTATATGGTCGACAAGCCCCCGAGCACTTTGTAGTCTTGAGCAGTGTTGACATTTCTAAACGTCGATCACTTAAGAACAGATTGGAAATTCATCCTTAGCGTCAGCGCTAGAAATGCTTGTTGGCATTTCACAATGTCACAACTAATGGCGCAGTTAGCGTGAACATTGAGACTTGCCATAGGTTAATCTAAACGATCATGAACGAATCCGCAAGCGCACAGATAAACCATTGTAACATTTCTCCAAGGAAAGAGAGTATTCCTAGGGTATCGAATCCAAGGAAGGCAATGGTGGATATCTTAGACTTATGCTTTTGCTCTGAATGTAAACCAAGAGATAGATATAGGGAAAACACACTCAAAGGCAGGGGTAAGATAAAAGATAATAGGGGTAGTGTGACACACACCTCAAATCTACCTCTACTCTAGCACACTACGGCTTAGGGGGAACATACAAGTTAGCTCTAGGTTCTAATGTACTAAACATACAAAGCTAGAAGATACAATAGATAAGCATGAGTATTGCATGAGGGAAACATGGTTCAGCACCCAGGTACAAACGGGGAGCTAGCCCGCGACGACCAGCACTCCGCGAAACTAGACTTTAGACTCCTACAGCAGGTTCCCCAACGCGGAGGTTGCCCTAGGATCCAACAGGGCTGTCACCACCTAAGGACCGACCTCTCGTTACGGGGGTATGGTCATAACTATCGTAGCCAGACAACCCAGGCACCATGCCTACGTTGCTGCTAGACTTCACCCGGCCCGGGCTATTGTGACCCAGGGTGAGAACCACCCGAAGACTGGTCAACTAGACCGAGTACCGTAGCTTGAACACAGACCCCATGCAACACTCTCATGCTATCTAACAAGATCAACTAAGGCTAGACATACGAACAGATATGAACTCTCTTATGTCTAATCAACAAGATCAAAGGGTCGTGTTCGTGAAGAACACAAGCCTCTAACTTATGAACAAACACGTAAGGAAGGAGTTTATCATCCTTCAAGTGGATTAAAAGGTAGTGTTCACGAAGAACACAAGCCTCTAAATGATGAACAGAGGATGAGCTCAAGAACACATCAAGAATATGATCTACCATGACTTTATATGAAATAGCTGAATAACTGAAGTAGATCAAAGTCATACAAAGAAATAAAGATAAAAGAGAACTCATACCTAAACTTCCAAGAGGACTTGGAACCTGAAGAAGAGCTACTCTAGCCTACCCCCTAGCCTTGGAAACTAAAAGTGAGAGGAGAATGAGAGAGTGGTGTGTGAGAAATGGGAGCCCCTCCCCTCCTATTTATAGAGGGAGACAAGGCTTGCTCGGACGCCCAAATGGCCCCTAAACACCCGGGACTGCAGCAAGTGACCAATGAGGAGCAACCACGTGTAGGGGCCACATGGGCACCCCCTAGGTCGGTTCCGCTGATCCTAGGTTCGGTCGACGCCCTAGGGTGGCCCCACCTGGTGTGCTTCCTCTAGGTGGCTGCCCTGTGGGCCCTCTGATCCATCCCCGGTGCATGGCTTGATTTGGTATCTAAGGTGGGCCCTTTGATCCATGTGAAGTCCATGTGGCGTCCTCTGATTCGTCGGTGAGTGCCTCCCCTGGATCGATGACGTGTCTTGCCATGTTCCCTTTGGTGGCAGCCACCTCCTCAGCTGAGTTGGCATGGTTTCTTCATAGGAGTTGAGTTTCCATCTCTTTTAAGGGGTAAATCACCTACATACAAATAATCTCCAAGGACAAGTGGAACTACATTATTCAAACCTAAATGCTAGTAAATAATGCATATGCCTCCATTTATGTGAGAAAATTGAGGGTTGGAAATGGTGAATTTCCACCGTCAACAAACTCCCCCAAGCTAACCTCTTGCTCGTCTCGAAGCAAGACATTAGAGACTTAGGTTGGTTGATCAGGAGTTGCTACAATGTCGTATTCTCAACTTATGGCAAACATACAGCAAAGTACTCTTACCAAGAGTTGAACAAGTTGGCAATGTTCTTACCTTTCGCCTGATACGTGGGACATATAGCTTCAACTGCCTTGGGCAGTTGAGAGACAAAATGGTTATATAGAGAACGCATAATCACTCATACCTTGATCAGCTTAACAATCCAGAGGTTTTGGAAATTTTTCAAAAGAAAATCAGAGTTCCTCAAATGATACTCTCGGATCGCTCAAAGGTGTATGATTCCTCACCAAGGCATCAATGTTGCCTTTCTTCACATCCTACTCCTAATAGGCTTTATGTGGAGCTGTAGGTAGGGAAGATGTGGCATACTTGTCTCTTATGTTTTGCTAAGTCAAAAACTGGATCCTTGGAAGAAACAAACATACATCCTGATCAAGATGTGCATATGTGTGTGATGGATATGAACATGGCAAGGTGCATACTAGGCCCGGAAATGGGTGCTAGATATTGCCATGTTTTATATGAGGAAATGAGGGATTGATGGTAAGGTGGACACTAGCCCCGGAGTAGGTACTAGTTATTACCATCTATATGGTGGAACTCTTTCTCTTGCACATATCAATCCCTTCTTCTCCTTTGAAATTTTTCCGAGACTTGGGCTACCTCTCTTTATTTATTTTTGCCATGCTTTTGAGCATGCTTTTCTCTCTTTTTTTAGCTAGCCCTTTGTCTCTATTGGAGATATTTGGAGAGGGATGAATGATGCAAAGATACATAGAGTTTTATTTGCGGAAGAATGCATAAGCAGTATGGAGTAAATGATGAATGCTTAACTTCCAGTGTAGAAGTTTAGCATGAACGTGTACGTGATCTTGATCAGGGGAGTATGAGTTCTAACAAGGGTCACAACAATTTGACAAAGCTCGATGAGAGAACAAGCTGCATATGTGGACGCTAAGAACTAGAATCTACATATGGCCTTGGATGGGAAATTCTTATCATTGAGGAACTCATCATGTTTTGATTTTTCAAAAAGGAAAACTCCGGATGTCAAGCATCACTAAGCACAAGATCATAGCACTCTATTCTACCATATCATGTCTCACAACAACTTAGGCAAGGATCATGCTTTTTGCTACCCACAGTTTTCAAGCTAAGGTTTGAACATACAAGCCAACAAACTCAAAACTTAGGTAGGATACAAAGTTGTAAGCAAGACATACGAGAAGAATAAACAGAGCAACTATTCATCATTTCAACCATAGAGGCAAAGCATTCTTAATAAGCATATCAAACCAAACTAAGCAAATGATGATGATGAAAGCAAATAAATATTTTTGGTCTTTTTTTATTTTGCAGATTTTTTTGGATTTTCATTTATAGGATATTCTGAAAATACAGGAAGATACAAGTTACCTCAGGATGGGGGTCCTCCCCCAAGCTAGCTTCAGGCTCACTGCGGAGGAGGGTAGAAGAAACCCTGACTCGCGTAGTAAGCCCTCTGCGCATCCATGTATTGCCATTAATCTTGCTGCATGGCTGCTATCCTCTCACCAGCCTGACGCTGCCACGCAGAGGTAGACTCGACGTGGGTGTTCAGCGTCTCCTCCAATCCCGTGACCTGGACGGTGAGATCTCCCATCTGCTGTGCGAGCTGAGCATCGCGTGCAGAGGCTGAAGAGTGTCGCTGGAAGGACGAAGACGGAGGTGGACCACCGGAGCTGGAACTAGCGGGTGTAGCCCACTGAGCTCTGCTCGCGTCCGCCCAAGCCGTGCCACTCGCACTCGGCTGGTAGGTGGGCTCGTCCCATCCAGGTGCATAGCCAGGGGTAACCCCGGACATGTACCCCGCAGGGGCCCCTCCTGCCACCGGTGGTGTAACAGGCTGTGGCTGAGGCTGTGGTGGTGGTGTCGGCTGTGACTGCTGCTGCTGCTGCTGCATGTGTGCTCTCTTTGCCGCGCTCCTGGTGGACCTGCCCGAAACACTAGCACGACGGCTTTCCTCTTGTGTAACAAGGGGAATGGTTAGTGACTCCGAGTTATACAATCCAAACCCCGGGTTAGGTAACGGGATTTGGGTTGCATAGCCCGGAAAGAAGAAAGTCAAAGAATCATTTGGGCCCCTCTTGAGTATATGCCCCTGGATCAAGTATGCCTCATCAATGAGAACTCGGGGCGTCCCGATGAAGGGTACGGGATTCCCGCTAAGAACCCCGAGTTTGAGAGCAATACGAGTCACCAAAGCCGTACACTCAATAGGACCTATCATCTTGAAATTCGTCATCCACTGTCGAATCATTGCTTTAACGGGAGAGACCTTGATCTGGTTGACAGCGTCGTATAATAGCATCATCTCATCGCTGCGCACGGGGCGAACATCCTCTCGTGGAAAGAGAGTAATGGCGAGCCACTTGTGCCACAGGCGGAGAGTAGGATGCACAATATCGTTGCACCGAGGTACAAACTTGCCACTGTAAACAAGACCAGAGATATCTGCCCAGAAAGATTCCTGAACATAACCCTCACAAGCTCGCTTCAAAGAGACAGCACAACGATGACTAAAACCAAGAAGAAGACTAAGATCCTTCCAAGTAAGACGATAATCGGTCCCGAAAAGATGAAACTCAATACCATCCGGGGTCTCGGTAAGAGAGCAAAGAAACTGGATGGTGAGGGGCCGAGAGCCAAGCTCTGTAACCGGCGCAAACTCCTCCCAACCAAGAGCATGCCAAATGGAAGTGAACTCGAGATTCATACCTGTCTTCTCCATGAGAGTCGGGTCGAAGTCCCTGGTGTGGCCGAAGACTTGGTCCTTCAGGAGAGCATAGGCCTGCTCCTCTCGAGCGCTCCGCAAGCTGAGGTAGGGGGTGTCGTCGACGACCTCCTCCGTGGCTTGTGGCTCGGCTTGCTCTTCTTCATAATCCATCGTTGACGGGCTCGGCGTCGGCTCGGCGGGGGTGGATGCACTCGTGCTTGCCCGCGAACGGGAGCGTGAGCGTGTCACCCTCCGGAGAGTGTTCGCCACCCAATTCATGCTAGCACAACAACAACAACAAGAGCAACTCGGTGATGGGTTAGTAAAATCCAATGAAGATCTTACCGAGTTTGCTCCACCAACAACAATATTTTCAGCAACACACTAGAGAGACCACTTGATGATCCAATCTTGAGCAAGAAATCCAAGAAAACCAAGAGAGCAAGAGGTAGAGAGGGGAGTGTGAATAAAATGAGTTGCATGGGTGAAGAACACCCCCTCTCGGGTCCAATTTATAGAGCAAAGGGGCAGCACACCGCAGCATAGCCATTGGGCAACGGCTAGGAGCTGTTGGCCAAAGCTGGGCCCACATGACTGTTACCAGGGTTCGGCCGAACCCTGGTTCGGCCGGCCCGGTGGTGGGCCCGGTGCTGGCCCCCTTTGGCAGGTGTGCCACCAACGGCTCTATGAAGATATGCCAAGGTGCACCGGCCAAAGTTTGCTCCAGAAATTGCCCAAATGAATTTTTTATGGTTTTCAAACTCAGAAACTATTTTCAGAAATTTTATTTGGAAAAGGGAAAAGGGCTAGATAAATCTAGCATGCAAATGTAGAGTTTTGGAAAATCAAATATGCAATTTTGGAAATAAAATTTTAGAACGGGAAATATGAGATAAATACCAGCTTTAACCTTTTTGGTAGAAAGGACCCATCATTTTTAGTCCGATGAGTTGGACTCTTCTCAGTGATCAATTCCACTCAGCACGCCACTCCTGAGAAGTAGAGGTTGGTGCCATCTCAATCTTCCGCCATTCTTTCCAAATTTTTCTTAACCTCTTTGACAGAGATTTCTTCCTTGGGGGTGAAGGCTCCGTCCTTCCCCCAAGCTGCTCAACACTATCTTGCACCAAATAGCATTGCTCTTCCTTGTCCTGAAACTTGAACTTCAAGTTCCTCTCCCTAATGCGGAAACGGATGATACCGGAACCCACATTGATTCTAGCTCAGACATCACTGAGAAATGGTCACCCAAGGATGAGCGGCATTCCTTCCTCGTCATCCATGTCAAGGACCACGAAATCCGCGAAGACATAAGAGCTCTTGACCTTAACCAATAAACTCTCGGCAATTCCTTCTGGGTATCGGATCGTTGAATCGGCGAGTTGGATAGTCCGTGCTGTTGGAGAGAGAGCTGGATATCCCAGTTGCTCGAACATGGCCTTGGACATGAGATTAACACTCGCACCAAGGTCACAAAGAGCATGCCGGATCTTCTTGTAATAGATTGTGCACGTGATAGTTGGGTAGCCTGGATCTTTCTTGTGCACCACTGCTGATTCCTCCCAGGGATCAAGAATTTGTTGAATGGGCTTTCCTGCATAGTCATAGGCACGTGTCTTCCTAGGTGGCTTACCCCACCTGGTTGACACTACACTAACATTTTCACAAGAGGATACGGGTTGCCCCGGGGTCCTCCCGTTATTAGGAGATGGAACCAAAGCAGCCAGTTGAGCCAACTGGGTTCCTAACATTTTGTTGAAACTCAGCTGACTCTTCTGGGCAGAAGAAAAACTATCAAGCTTAACGTTGAGGCTTTCCACAGTTTTATCAAGGGCAGCTAGCTTCTTGTTAAAACCTTCATTAATCTTAGCTTGCCCGAAAACAAGATCTCTCGAGGAAGGTTGGTTAGGATTGTAAGAATTACCTTGGTTACCTCCTTGATAATAAGGGCGTTGTTGATTCCACGATTGGCCTCCTTGTTGAGATGGACGATAACCATTGTTATTGCCATTCATGTACATCACTTCCTCCTGAGTCTCCGGACAATAGTTGCCTGAGTGCCCAGTGTTGCCACAGACTTCACAGGTCATGTGAGAATCCATAGGTAAAGAAGTAGTGGCCATGACAACCTTCTTGCTGGTGTATTCATCCAATCTCTTCATAAGAAGATCCATCTTGGTAGTAATCATGTCTGCTTCCTTGACAGTATGAGTACCCCTCGGTCGTGGTTGGAGTCTTTCATCACTCCACCCTTGGTTGGAGACCATCTTCTCCATGAGTAATTTAGCATTATCAACAATGAGTGAGAAGAATGCTCCTTGAGCAGCAGCATCAATATGGCCTCGGCCTGTCGGAGTCAACCCATTATAGAAAATTTGAAGAATGAGCCAATCTTCCATCCCAGGATGAGGACAGGCCAGGACATACTCCTGAAGCCTCTCCCAAGCCTCGGGAATAGATTCACTTGCTGCTTGCTGAAAACCAGAAATCCTTCCACGAAGAGCATTGGTTTTACCCAATGGGAAGAACTTCTTGAGAAATGCCTCTGAACACTTGCTCCAAGTGTCAATAGATTCCCGGTTCGCGTAGAACCATTGCTTAGCCTTTCCCAAGAGGGAGAATGGAAATAACCGTAAATGAATGGCATCCATATTTGCACCCCTGATGACAAAAGTGCTGCACAGCTCTAGGAATTGCTGCAGATGAGCATTAGCATCCTCATTTGGCTTGCCACAGAATGGGCTAGCCTGTACCATCGTGATTAAACCCGTTTTGATCTTGAAATTTTCAGTCCCCATTGCCACCTCAGGGCCTTGCAGCACTTGGTCAGCAGAAGGAGCTGAGTACTCACGAAGTGTCTTCTGGGCCATAGCGTTGGACGTGGATGGTACGAAGGAAGCTGGTTCGTCCCCCGGATGAGTACGACGAAGTGAGCCGAAATGAATTCGAGCTTTCCTCACCAGTGACTCGGGATCTTCAGTAAAATTCCCCGGTAGGTCGAAACCAGTCATACACTACCTGTCTTCATTATCCAAAGATAAAAGAAGACAATCAAGGTTAGCCTGCATTGAGGGTTGTCCTAACCTACTCAGAGTTTATAAACAGATGCAAAGCATAGTCATGATAATCCTGTGCCTTCCCCGGCAATGGCGCCATAAATGCTTGTTGACATTTCTAAACGTCAATCACTTAAGAACAGATTGGAAATCCATCCTTTGCGTCAGCACTAGAAATGCTTGTTGGCATTTCCCAATGTCAAAACTAATGGCGCAGTTAGCGTGAACATTGAGATTTGCCATAGGTTAATCTAAACGATCATGAACGAATCCGCAAGCGCACAGATAAACCATTGTAGCATTTCCCCAAGGAAAGAGAGTATTCCAAGGGTATCGAATCCAAGGAAGGCAATGGCGGATATCTTAGACTTATGCTTTTGCTCTGAATGTAAACAAAGAGATAGATATAGGGAAAACACACTCAAAGGCAGGGGTAAGATAAAAGATAATAGGGGTAGTGTGACACACACACCTCAAATCTACCTCTACTCTAGCACACTACGGCTTAGGGGGAACATACGAGTTAGCTCTAGGTTCTAATGTACTAAACATATAAAGCTAGAAGATACAAGAGATAAGCATGAGTATTGCATGATGGAAACATGGTTTAGCACCCAGGTACAAACGGGGAGCTAGCCCGCGACGACCAGCACTCTGCGAAACTAGACTTTAGACTCCTACAGCAGGTACCCCAACGTGGAGGTTGCCCTAGGATCCAACAGGGCTGTCACCACCTGAGGACCGACCTCTCGTTACGGGGGGTATGCTCATAACTATCGTAGCTAGACAACCCAGGCACCATGCCTACGTTGCTGCTAGACTTCACCCGACCCGGGCTATTGTGACCCAGGGTGAGAGCCACCAGAAGATTGGTCAACTAGACCGAGTACCGTAGCTTGAACACAGACCCCATGCAACACTCTCATGCTATCTAACAAGATCAACTAAGGCTAGACATACGAACAGATATGAACTCTCTTATGTCTAATCAACAAGATCAAAGGGTCGTGTTCGTGAAGAACACGAGCCTCTAACTTATGAACAAACACATAAGGAAGGAGTTTATCATCCTTCAAGTGGATCAAAAGGTAGTGTTCACGAAGAACACAAGCCTCTAAATGATGAACAGAGGATGAACTCAAGAACACATCAAGTATATGATCTACCATGACTTTATATGAAATAGCTGAATAACGGAAGTAGATCAAAGTCATACAAAGAAATAAAGATAAAAGAGAACTCATACCTAAACTTCCAAGAGGACTTGGAACCTGAAGAAGAGCTACTCTAGCCTACCCCCTAGCCTTGGAAACTAAAAGTGAGAGGAGAATGAGAGAGTGGTGTGTGAGAAATGGGAGCCCCTCCCCTCCTATTTATAGAGGGAGACAAGGCTTGCTCGGACGCCCAAATGGCCCCTAAACACCCGGGACTGCAGCAAGTGACCAATGAGGAGCAACCACGTGTAGGGGCCAGATGGGCACCCCCTAGGTCTGTTCGGCCGATCCTAGGTTCGGTCGACCCCCTAGGGTGGCCCCACCTGGTGTGCTTCCTCTAGGTGGCTGCCCTGTGGGCCCTCTGATCCATCCCCGGTGCATGGCTTGATTTGGTATCCGAGGTGGGCCCTTTGATCCATGTGAAGTCCATGTGGCGTCCTCTGATTCGTCGGTGTGTGCCTCCCCTGGATCGATGACGTGTCTTGCCATGTTTCCTTTGGTGGCAGCCACCTCCTCAGCTGAGTTGGCATGGTTTCTTCATAAGAGTTGAGTTTCCATCTCTTTTAAGGGGTAAATCACCTACATACAAATAATCTCCAAGGACAAGTGGAACTACATTATTCAAACCTAAATGCTAGTAAATAATGCATATGCCTCCATTTATGTGACAAAATTGAGGGTTGGAAATGGTGAATTTCCACCGTCAACAAGCAGCGAATTTGAGTAGTCTTGAAGCTTCGTCGAGTAGTTTCTGATCGTCTCGAGTACTGCTAGCTGAAGTCTTCAATAGTACTTGAATTTCTGAAAGAGTGGAATGTGCTCTTAGTTCATCTATGAGTACTTTTGAATCATCCCCGAGTAGTTCCCAGGCGTCCCCGAGTTCTAACCCAGGGAAGTCTCCAAAAATACCCATCTTGTCTTGAAGTCTTGATCTATATGGAGGTGCGATTTGCAAAAATTGCACTCCATATGGAGTGTAGCCCCCGAGCCTGAGTTTGAATCGAAGAATCAAGCTGAGGTTCAATCTAGAATCTGCATCTTCCGTCTTGAAAAAAGAGGTTGATGGTTGTAGCATAGTAGCCCTCGAGCCTTGAAGTGATTAAATGATCAATTCAAGGGTCTTTAGTTCACAAAAGCCATCATCCGAGTACTCTTGTAACATCTAGCCCCGGAGATTATGAGCCAAGTGAGCTATATGAGCCACGTCGAGTAGTAATGGAGTTGAGCCTTCGAGCTGAAGAACGAACGGAGCATGCTGAAGTTGTCTCTGAGTAGTAATTTGGCGTGAAGCCGTTGAACTTGAGAAGTAGCATAGACTACTCGAGTCGTCTTCGAGTAGTAATTGTTGCCATCAAAGCGGACTTTAGATGCGACCGGGGTCGACTTTTAAATTGCCACACGGAGTGGACTTTAGAATGCGACTAGAGTAGTCGACTTTGAGATGCGACTTGAGTAAGTCTACTTTGTGCTGCGCGGAGCAAACTTTAGAATGCAACTAGAGTAGTCAACTTTGTGATGCGACTTGAGTAAGTCGACTTTGTGCTGCGTGGAGCAGACTTTGAGATGCGACCGAAGTCGACTTTATGCTGCACAGAGCAGACTTTGGATGCGACTTGAGTAAGTCGACTTTGTGCTGCACGGAGCAGACTTTAGAATGCGACTAGAGTAGTCGACTTTGTGATGCGACTTGAGTAAGTCGACTTTGTGCTGCGCGGAGCAGACTTTGAGATGCGACCGAAGTCGACTTTGTGCTGCGCAGAGCAGACTTTGGATGCGACTTGAGTAAGTCGACTTTGTGCTGCACGGAGTAGACTTTAGAATGCGACTTGAGTAAGTCGACTTTGTGCTGTGTGGAGCAGACTTTGAGATGCGACCGAAGTCGACTTTGTGCTGCGCGGAGCAGTCTTTGGATGCGACTTGAGTAAGTCGACTTTGAGTACTTCGAGCCAAGAAAGAAACCCGAAACACAAAGCTGAAAAGCCAAAGAACACATTCCGGAAGGCAAAAAAGTGAATTAAAAAATAGAAAAATGAAAAGTTTTGCCTCCGGAGCCGTCTGGAAAAAACACATTGCGTCGAGAATAATGTCCGAATACACTATTGAGTAATAGTGTCTTAAGTACCTCTGAGGCTATGAGCCTAGTGAGAGATTACTCACAAGCACATTGTACATAGTTTACAATGGCTAGATACACTATTGAGTAATAGTGCCTTAAGTACCTCTGAAGTTATGAGCCTAGTGAGAGAATACTCGCAAGAATGTTCCGAAGAACGAGTAAGACCGTAGGAGACAGTGTGATGAACTCATTGTGTTGGAGTTCCACTGAGACCCTACTATGAAGGGTGTTACTCTAGGCTGCAGCTTCTTGATTAAATAGAACAAGGACAGCATGTGCCACTTATTGCTCTATACGATACGGAGTCATCTAGAGAGGGTTATCGTGACCCCTACGAGTTGTCGCAGCCGAAGCCGCCTGGAGAGGATTGTCATGATCCCCTACGAGTAGTGGCAACCGTAGCTGCCTAGAGAGTTGTAGCTCAGACCCGAGAGCTGCTTACAGCTGAGTAGTCGCCTGGATCAGAAAACTGTTTACAGCTAGGTAGTCGTCTGGACCTGAGAATCACTTACAGCCTGGGATCGGCATAGAAGCAGGAACCCGGAGTAAGGATCGGATGGTAACAGGGAGGCCTAGAGTATGGATCGGCATGATAACAGGAAGAGTCAGGGTAAGTGGGTAGAGCGAGAGTACTTAGGGCCATGTGTTTCAGACCCATGGTACAGAGTGTAAAGACCATGTGCAGCAAGGTACCATCGTTGCCAGGACACGAGGGCCACTTACAGCTAGGTTCCATCGAAGCTTACACACGCAGTATGCCGCCTAAGTGGGCGAAGGTGCGACCAAAGTCGATTTTAAATTGCCACGCGGAGTGGACTGTGAGATTGCGACTTGAGTAAGTCGACTTTGTGCCGCGCGGAGCGGACTTTTAAGGTTGCAACTGAAGAAGTCGACTTTATGCCATTTAAAATGGACTTTGTAAATGCGACTTGAGTAAGTCAACTTTAGATTGCCGCGCGGAGCGGACTTTAGAAGTTGCCTCCTTGGGATAGCCCCCGAGTTGATGAAGTAAGCTCGTGGTGACTTGTTGATATATCCCAAGAGTAGTCGGCATAATGTAGTTCTCGTGAAAAATCCATTGAGAAGCGTACACCAATAAGTAGTCCTTTGCGTGTTGTCCTGCATGCGCAAAACAAGCCAAAGAAGAAGAAAAAAGTAATCATTAAAATAAATGACTTACTGATACCGCAGGAGCGGTCTGGAGATACGACTAAAGTCGGCTTCTACCGCCGGAGCGGGTTTTGAATGAACTCGTGGACGAGTGTTGACGAAGTCGACTAGTCGGAGGCGGGTCCGACTAGTTGTGGGGGGCGTAGAAGCCATTCTCGACTAGTTTTCTAGTAAAAACTAGCCGAGAAGAGTAGTCGAGATAATCGACGGTGAGTGGGTGCGGCCGCGAGATGTTGTCGCGGTGGCGCACGGTGTTGCCGAGGTAGAGCCGGTGCGGCCGCAGGACGATGTCGCGGTGGCGCACGACGTTGTCGAAGCAGAGCCGGTGCAACCAGACGATGAGTAGTCGAGCGGCGAGGCGGAGTGACCGGGCGCACGACGAGAGCCAGTGCGATCGACCGACAAGAAGTCGAGCGGCGAGGCGGCTTGTCCGGATGCACGGCATAGGCGCAGTAGAGCCAGTGCAACCGGACGATGAGTGGTTAAGCCGCGATGTAGTTGTACTCAAGTAGTCGTTGACGGTGAGTGCGTCGATGTAATCGTACTCGGGTACAATGCTTGTGTGCATCAAGTGTTGATCTTGGAGCTTCCTTGGTAGCTTGATGGTGTGTGCATAGCAAAATCCAAGAAATTGAATTTTTGTGAGCGCAAAAAACCAGGAACAGGACAACTCCACTTTGACTTCATGCACCTAATCATGAGGTTCTGTGGGAGCTTTACGTGTGTACGTAGCTGGAATTCAGAAAATTGCTGAATTTGGAATTTGAATATTGGTACCGTTCCGCACATTGTGTCCGACTCTGTTACGCATATTGGTACCTGGCGCGCCAGCTGTCAGTGTTTTGGGCACTGAGCCTACCAAGGGGCTACCCGAGGTATTAGATTGTGCGGTGGAGGATCGCCAGACCTGGAACTCGAAGGTATGTGCGAGGACACGAGACACAGATTTATACAGGTTCGGGCCGCCGGAGTAGCGGATCCTACGTCCTGTTTGGAGTATCATGTATGGCGCCATGCGCTTGGGTGTTCCCCGGAGGGGTTCGGGGATTGAGGTGTTCGCCTGTCCTCCTAGGTACCCTGCCCTCCTTTATATAGTCCAGGGGGCGGGTTCCTAGTCGGTTACAAGATAGGAGTCATAGTAGGATTACATGGTACGAGTCCTAGTAGGATTATAAGGATTTATGATATGAGTTCGTATTCTTCCATGTATAGGTACCCAGGGGTATATGGTCGACATATCCCGTGATACTCGGAGCTACAGGCGGCGGTGCACCGCGTCCTATGTCTTGACTTGCACGCCAAGTATCGCGGATCTTCCGGGATCTTGATTAGGTCGCCCGGAGTCGTCGAAGTTGCGGATAAGGTGGCTGGGCCCACTTTGCAGGTCGGCGGGGCTTCTGGAAGGTCGGGTCCACTTGTCAGAGACCTCTGGGACCCTGGCCGGTGGGGACCCGTGGGTACCCATGTCTCTCAGATGGACTTGAATACGATGACGTGGCCTATTTTAAAATATTGGGGAACTAGTTGTTAGAAAACAGCTGTGTGATGTTGTGATTTTGGGGCAAATAAAATTTAAAAGTGCTCCCAATACATAGTCTTTGGGAAGAATTTTTTAACAATCTCTTAGAGATGCTCTTAGAGGACAATGTTTCTCTGATTTACATACCTTAATTCTTGGGATCCAATTGGAACATACTTCATGTGTTCCAAATTGCAATTCATTTGGCTTTTTTATCTGAAATTTGATCGTTCGTCTTATTAAAAAATTATGCAAACTATCACATCTTTTGTTGTGATTTGCTTTATTAATAAAAGTTCCTCAAAAATGACATAAATTTGACTATAGTTGTACTTTTTAATTAAGACGAGCGATCAAACTTGAAGTAAAAAAAATCAAACAAATTACGGAGAGAGTGGTTCAGATCCGGTACAACTTTTTTTTGAACTTTGACACGAATTTTAAAGCAGCATACTAACTAATTATCCATTTAATTAATTAATTTTTGGATGGGTTTGGAATGGGCCCCGGCCCTACCCACACCCACCCGTCCATACTTCCCCTCTTCCACCCGCGACGACTATATGTCGCGCTTGCGATGGTTTACAAACCATCGCGCTTGCGATGGTTTACAAACCATCGCGAGGGGGTGGGTCCCGCCTGTCAGCGTCATGGGAGCGGGACCCACCTGTCGGAGGCTTCTTCCTCCTCACGCCGAAGCTTCTCTCCTCCTCCTGCGCTGCTGCTCGACGTGGCTCCTCCTCTGCCGCCGCTACAACCACCGGGTTAGGGTTTTGGGGTTGCCGGGGTTAGGGTTTGGGGGTTGCCGGGGAGCTATGTTCGCCGGCGGCTATGGAATCGGGGGTGGGGGTCGGAGGGAAGACCAGGGGCGGAGGCGGGTTGTAGGGCGGGGCGGCCAGCGGCGGGGACGCCGCCGGTCGGGGCCAGCGGCTTGACAGCCGGTGGGCCAGGGACCGAACGGGGTGGAAGGTGATGAGAGCTCACCGGATTAGTGTGCGGGGGGAGCGGTTGCCGGATCCGGTGGCGGGATCCGTCGGAGACGGTGGAGGAGGGCGGCGCGGGGGCGAGCACGGGAGAGGGCAGTCGCGAGGAGGAAGAAGGAGAGGGGCGGACGGGTTACCGCGGGGGAGGGGAGTGGTCGCCGGATCCGGCGGCGAGAGCCGCCGGAGACGGAGGTGGAGGGCGGGCGCTGCGACGCGCGCAAGGAGCAAGAAGCGGCGGCGCTGCGGGGGGGGAAAGAAGCCCCTCCCGTGGGCTTTGGTGGGCTGGTTCCTCCCGTGGGCCGTTGTGGACCGGCGCGATGGAATGCTAATCATCACTCCGGTGATAGCTAGCGATAGCTAATTGCACCCTCTTCCACCGATCGGTTCCGCGACTTCCGTCAACATCCTCCATTCGCCGTCTCGCTCTTCATTGGCCCGTGGTCACACCGCCGCCGCCTTCCTCATCGGATTCCAGTATTCCACTCTCTTCCTCGTTCCGCTGCCCATCGTCACGAGCTCTCTGCCGCCGGCACCCCCATCCGCTCCCTTCACCATTTGCATGCTATAGGTGCGACCATTCAGCAGCACCGCCATCACGTACGTCATAATGGATGTCCGCCGTCGACGACATCATGCACCGCCGCCTCGTAATGGAAGTCCGCCACCGCCTGCTCACTCCGTAGTCGTTCCCCTGTTTTGTTTCGCATGAGTCGTGATGAGGTGGCTGTGGCGGTTTCTAGCACTCCACGGTGGCGGTGGCGCTGCTGAGCAGCGGTCACCCGGCGGCCTTGAATGGCAGGCAGTTGCAGCGGGCTGCCCACGGCGTTGGATGGCAGGTAGCTGGTGGTCCTCTAATGCCGCCAATGCCTGGAGCTGGCTCCTACGGCTGTCATCACCCCTGACGACGGCAATGCCTGGTTCGTCCTGCAAACGCCAGGAGTAGAGAGAGCTTGAGAAGAGCGCGTAGCTCAGTTGGTTGTGCTTGCGGTCGTGCAGGTCGCCCACCCGTGTTAAATTCCCTCCGAGCGCAGGTGTCTCACCGGGGTTTTTCCCCAGCAAAAAAAATCTTCTTGCCGGTTAGTCGGGATTCAGGGGTTTTTCTAAACCAGAGCCGGTTCTTTCTTCTTAATGAAAAACCTTGGGGAGTCTCCCCTCACCGGTCTAGTTTTTTTTTATATAGGAGTAAAGAGCTTCTCGGCTCCCACGCAGTAGAAGTGGTGCAAGGACATGCTGGACTGTTCGGAGGAATGCACGAATCAGTCCGCCAATGCTCATTGGCTTCGCTTTCCACTAAGAAGGGAAGAAATGTGGAGAAGGGGATGTTGTCTACTGCTTGACCAATTACTGCTGCAACAAGTCAATCAAACTAGCTTGCTTTCTCATGAAGAGACTAAATTTTTGTGGTACTGTGTTTTATTGATATGGTATATAGGCTTGGCAGATGCTAGACCACTGAAAGCTAACCATATGGATGCATTTTCAAGACAGTTAGTGCTAATAAGAAACACTTAGATTAGATTGTGAAGAATGGCAGGACATAATCAGTTAGTGGCTTAGTGCTAATAAGAAATGCCGGTGGCGAAGGGTGTTTGATTGGAAACAAGATCTTTTTAGCTTGGTATACAGAAATGAGAACTACTACCACAGCAATTAAGTTGCAAAGTTATCCTCCGTGTTTGCTTGAAGCAATGAAAATAAAATAAATACAATGCTACATATACCTAAAAGAGTAGTACACGTATGAAAATTATTGGTAACAAATGCACTGATCTTAAAACCCATGCTTGATTCCCCAAACTATCCTCTTGTATACAGAGGAGGCCCTTCATTCAAGCTTACAAAGTGGGTTTCACCTTCACAAAACTAATCTTGCTGTGAAACAAAAATAAATAATAATTAAGGTAATAACTAAAGCTTAACAAACCAAATCTCTCTAACAGACTGACTATGGCACTTATAAGTGGAGAAAATGATAATTGTCTAGTTTTGTGGAGACTTCCTTGCTTGTTTGATCTTTTCAACTTCCTTCATTGATGATCTTTTCAACTTCTTGTTTGGACACCGGCCTCATGACCATTAATTGGTGAGAATATGAGTTCAGCAGGCATTTTTCGCCGTACTAGGCGCACGTCCTTCTTATCAACCTGTGTGAAATGCTGCAACTTTGGTGACAGCAACAACTGAGCCAATTGCAGTATGCCCCGTATGATCAGTATGGCAGTATCATCAACGACTTCGCAGTTATCCTGTGTTTCTTTGAAATGATTCCCCACAAATACTCCTTTACACTACAGAACTCTTGATGATTTTTAATTTTGACGCAACATCAAATGCTTCACTTCACCGGCTACTATACTGTCAGTTCGCCGTAGCCATCCGGCGTGTCCACCTCGTCCCCGCGTTAGAGGGTGCGATGGCGTCCACTAGCAAGGGGTCTGCTTCCTCATCTGTGATGCCCGCGTCAGAGTCCACGATGATGTCGTCGTGGTGCCCTTCCTCGTCGGCGACGCCCGCGGCGGAGTCCACGATGCCGCCGTCGTGCTGACCTTCAATCGCCCTCCACCAACAAGGGAAGCAGACGGCGGCGGACCACCATTACCACGCGAAGATGCCTGAACTCAGACGGTGGTGGACAGGTCGCGAATCAGATGGAAGACGACGCCGGCGTAGACGGAGGTTGAACCGGATCGGTGGAACAGGGGAAATAACAGATGGAGATGGGCTGGACATGGACCGGGGAGGATAGGGTCAGGCCCGTTTGGAACCCATCAGAGAATTAATTAATAAAATAGGTAATTAGTCAGTGGATTGCTTTAAAATTCGTGTCAAAGTTTAAAAGAGGTGTACCGGAGCAGTTCTCAGGGGACAAACTATGCAGTTTCAGCCTCATTTTTTGGATTGATTGCGACTGATATTATTTTAGCATAAGATGAATGGTAACTCTCTACATTATCCTAAAAAAGAACGTCGTCGCCGGTAGGGGTAGGTCATATTTTAATCTCAATTGATCAATGAACGTATTTGAAATTTCAAAATGCAATTCGAATTAAAATACTTTGCTTGAATTTCACATAACATGTCCACATATGGAAATTCATCATGAAGCCGTAGGTTTCCTAGGCTCATCCTGTGCAGCGGCGGATCCAGCGGTAGGTCGGGGGGGGGGCTCCAGCCCCCCTACCACTCTGGATCCCATGGTAATCCTTCTTGTTTTCCATGAAAATTTTGAGGAGAAAGAAGGAGAAAGGGGAAGAAGGAGGGAGGAACAAGAAGAGGAAGGAGAGCCCTCCTACCACTCAATCCTGGATTCGCCACTGATCCTGTGTGCGTTACTTGAGCTTGTTCACAGTAGCCACCGGCCAGCATATATGTTGCCTTGTCTGGCTAGGATCAAGATCAAGACTCCAGCGTGCGCCCACGGCGTTGGGATAAAATATGACGGAAAACGATGTTAGAGATATGAAGTGCATCAGTTTAGCGGTGCCAAATGTGATATAAATATATAAACTACTACACATTAACGCTACGCACAAGTATGGGAACATCTTGTTGCCGATGCATAGCTTGGTCATGTTCTTTTCTGAAAAGGATAAGCTCGTCCATTATTTGTCGCTGGGCTCGCCACGGGCCTCGAGCACAAAGCAGGAGATCAAACATCAAGAGGGTGAACGTCAAATGTCTAACGTGCCAGCCAACACTGAAATGATAAGCCCTGTTCGTCTGGCTTATCAGCCATCAGCCAACAGTACTTTTTTCTCAGAACAAATCAGTCACCAGCTACCAGCCAGCGGTACTTTTCTCTCAAAACAAATCAGTACCAGCCACCTGCCGTCTCGACGAACAGGGTGTAAAGAGGAACAGATAAATTAGGAGGGTGAAATCGCAGTGGCCCATGTGCAAAGAAACACTGATCAGGATCAAGAGACTCAAGCGTGCGGCCGCGGTGTAGGAGATAAAATATGACGGAAAACGATGTTAGGGATATGAAGTGCATCAGTTTAGCTACACATTAGCGCTACGCACAAGTATGGGAACATCTTGTTGCCGATGCATAGCTTGGTCATGTTCTTTTCTGAAAAGGATAAGCTCGTCCATTATTTGTCGCTGGGCTCGCCTGAGATCCCTCCTTTCGCGGCGCTCAGCCACCTCTCGGTCATGGTTGGCGGCACAGGTTCGCGAGCAGCGCGACCCGAGCGGATGCGCGACCGGGCCGCCGCACTGCACGCACGTGCCCTTCCTCCTCCTCAGCAAGGGCAGCAGCATCAGCTCGCCGTAGTCCTCGCCCACCGGGTCACCCAATATAGGCTCCAATCCGACGAACCACTTCTCGTCGCCCTTGCAGCGGACGTAGTGCCGGCCGTTGCGCTCCTCGATGCGCCGGACGATGGAGTCGCGGCCGCAGCGTTGGTAGTGGTCGTGGCAGATGCCCGTGCTGAAGCCGCACCTGCAGTTGATGCAGTAAGCGTCCCTGCTGGCGGACGTGGCGTAGTCGTGCGCGGCGATGTGCTTGACGATGCGGTCCTCGATCGGTTGCCCGTTTGGGCCGTTCTTGAAGAAGGTAGGCTGCTCGGCGGCGTTCACACCGACACGGATGACAGGGTGGGAACCTAGCAGGATGTCATGGTGATAGTGACAGCAATGGGAGCAGAAAGCCTGCATGCACTTGATGCAGTAGCGATCCCGGCGACACGTCTGCGACAGGTCGTCGTCCTCCACCACCCCGAGCCGCCTGCTCGCTGTGGGTTCCGAGTTGTTTGTCCACATGGATTCCATGACGATATATCTGTTGGTTAGGTTCCAACGAGGTTGAGCGCGTACACACACTTGTAAATTGCAATGCCGCCTCTCCGTTCTTCCTCGGAGCAATCTGACTTGTGCAGGTTATGAATTGGCCGGTGCTTCGGTTATGTAGGGTCAATGGCCGCCTGAGAGTCCGACGGACAGGAGAAGGGAAGAAATCCGAAACGGATAGGTAGCGGACCTGGAGGTAATCTAGCAGGGAACGTGAGTTTATTCGTGCGATAGCCCGAGTCCGAGTTCGTGTTGAACTCACCAGCCAACTAAGGATCGTACAGGAAGCGCGTGCTGAATCCCGGTGATAATTCCCAGTCGAAACGGTGCATAACATTACCTCTCTCTCTACGGTGGCCACGGCAAGTTCATCCCAGCGCACATCCTTCGTCCGGACCTGAAAGCAGTCAGGAACTGGAAGTCGCTCCCCTTGTAGCTGCACGAGCAGCGCTGCCGCCATCCATGAACCTCTCGGGGACGATCGAACTAATCACTCCCTCAGCTTCCTCACCCCGATCAGGACTACTCTGTACACCTGCCGGGATCGCGTTGCCGTGTCGATGCAGCAGCATGCCATGGACAGGTGTGGCGCCAGCAACGGCGTCAAGTTGTGCACCCGGCCCGGAGTAGACGCGTAGTAGGCCATGCTCTTCAGGTTGTCTTCGATGACGATCCGTGGTGCACACAGAGTCCTGTAGTGACTCTTTCGAAACCGCTTGGGCGTTCTGATCCCCACCCTGGCTTGTAGCTTTGAGGTCTGCGATGATGAACTCGAGTGGTCCAACCGTCCAAGATACTAGTAAGGCACTGTTTAGTTCATTAAATTTTGGGTGAAAGTGGTGAAATTTTTGCATTGGGAAACGTGTTCTGTGAGAAATGACACGGTCTGCAATACAAAAATTTTGGGGACTTTTGACGAATTAAACAGGGCCGATAAATTTATATTACTCATAGAAACTTGCATTGCTACGAAAATGAGAAATTTAGAAAGGAAGAGGGCTGCAGTGGTAAAGATGTATTTTTTTCCACCGAATTTTAGAAGAGGCACCCAAGGCGTGCTTATCCGCGTAATTATTTTATTACAATAGCTTTACTGAGAGAGTGTTTGGCATGACTCTGGAGCTGAACTTCAACAACTCTAACCAATTTTCTAGACAAACACCCCAACTTCAAAACTCCACGAAGTTGCCAACTTCATGGGGCTGTAGTGCAAATAGAGGTGGAGTTTTGGAGCACCTCCTTTGCTGCTCCAAAACCACCCAGTACACACCTAGACGTGGAGTTGATAGATAATTACCCACCAATGCCACTGGTTACACAAAAATAATGTTTCGTTATGTTCTTTTCCTTCATCCGCGACCCTCCCTCCCTCTAGCGTCTCTCCTGCCTTCCGCGACCCGCCGCCTAACCCACGCCGGCGTAAGACGATGGCGCCTCCCTCCAGCGCCGCAGCCCTCCACAGTCCCTCCTCCGATTCTCTCTTCCGCCGCTCCTCCATTTCTCGACTCGCGGCCACAGCTCTCCACCGGCCCCTCTGCCTTCCATTTGCCCCACCGTCGGCCCCCTTCAGATCCCGCGATGTCCGTCCCTTCGGCGAAGGCAGGTCGATGTGGAGGATGCAGCCCGAGCTCCCACCGTCGCCGACGGTGACGCTATCCTCGAGGAGCCCACTATCGCTACAGGAAGAGCCGGCGACTGGAGGAGTTGCAGGGCCACCCGCCGCATGAGGCCGTGAGGACCGCCTCCACGAGGCTCATCTTCCTGCCAGCCTCCCTTCCCTCCGTCGCCGGCCTCGCCATCCAACACCACGTCTCGATACACATCCGCCGCCGGCCTCCGCACCCGCCGCCGCATCTCCATTCCCTACTCCTGCGCCTTTTCTTCCCGTCGGCCTCCTTCCCCTCCGTCGTCGGCCTCCCGACCCGCCGTTGCGTGTCCCTGCCCTGCCCCGCCGGCCTCCTTCCGTCGCAGGTGTCCCTCCTCTCCTGTGCGGCCGCCGTGTTTGCGGATGAGGGTGTGAGAGGAAAAGAGAAAAGGAGGGAGGAGAGATGTGAGGCTGACAAAGTGGGCCCACATGCTATTGAATTGTGCTGCATGTTGTTTTTGGAGCTAGTAGGAAAACACTTCATTTTCACAACTCCAACTCCACTAGGAGCTAGCTCCATGTGGAGTTGGAGCCATCCCAAATAGCGATTAGGCGTGCTTAGTAGATGTTGGTTTGCCATAAATTATATATAGACTAATTTATTTGTGGGATTATACAAACAAATCGAGAACAATTTATTGTAAAATAAATTAAAATCACAAACAAATTAGTATATAAAGGTAAAACTACTATTCACCTGAATAGATTGTTCAATATGAAGAACAAATGTGTCAACATGTAGTAACAAATTAGTTTGGCAAGCAAACAGTTTTAGTCTACCAACCAAACAAATAATTTAACTTTACGAATAAGTTAGCGTACAAAAGTGAACAAAATGATCTTCAGACACGAACAAATAAGTTAAATTATGGAGCCCACCTCCACCACGCCACTCCAATGCGGGCCGCCAGAGGCGAAGAACAAGGTTGCAAAAATATGATGACAACATTTTAAGAAAAACGGACAATATTTTTTTTAATAAAATGCTCTCAATATTTTTTAAAGATGTTGGTAAAATACTTTTTGAAAAAAAGTTGGATTCAATATTTTCTAAAGAAATGTTGATCCAACATTTTTTTAAAAAATATTAACAATTATTTTTTAGTAGACTACTCCCTCAGTATCGAAATATTTGTCGTTGTTAATTTTTTTTAACAACTTTGGTCATTTGTCTTATTCAAAAAATTATTGCAAATATGTAAAAAGGTAAATCAAGCTTAAAATACTTACAATAATAAAGTATGTAGCAAACAAAATAAATGGTACTTGAATAATTTTTTGAATAAGACGAATTGTCAAAGTTGTGAAAAAAAATCAATGACTACAAGTATTTAGATACAGAGAGATATTGTCTAGTGAGAGGGTTGGGAAGGCCTGAAGAAGATAAGGAAGTAGAAGACAAGCTTGAGATAAATCTTGGTGGACACCGCAAGTTTCAGAAGATCCTACCGCATATGCCATAAGTCACTTCCGTGGCTCTGCCATCATCAGAAATATAATCAAACTAGGCGATCAGTCTGTGATCCAGGCAAATGTTTTTTTTTTGACAACATCCAGGCAAATGTTTACTACGTATTTGGTTCGGTCAAAGAAGGAAGAAAGGGCTCGCAGTCGCTGGCATAGCTAGCAAGTAGCAACCAGCCACCAATCACAACGTAACAGAGTCAGCTTGGCAGCCATGTCAAACTATGCATCAAATCTAGTAAAGTGTCAAACTACGTGTCGGATCTCGAATATACTACCTCCGTTTTTAAATATATGACACCATTGACTTTTTTCGTCGGTTTGACCATTCGTTTTTTCTACAACTATTTTAGCAAATCAATAAACCAACAAGTTAGATCTAGAGTACATTAGATAATAGATATAATGATATACATTTTATTTTAGTTAACTAATTTGTTCAATATATATTGATGGTCAAAGTTGGAGAAAAAAGTCAACGGTGTCATATATTTAAGAACGGAGGGAGTAATTATTTTTTAATCAGTTATTAAGGAGTACTGTAACAATGCTAGAATTGATCGGATTGGGTCGTGACTCGCGCGCGTGCGAATGCGATCCAACATGATCTGCTTTTATTGGCCACTTGTGCATGGGAGTCGTAGTGTCGGACGTAATCCTATGTGCTTGCAGTTCTTTTCCATCCGAGAACCAACTCCATGCCGCCTACATGTAGCCATTGTACACCCTCTGACTTGTTCCTATTGCTGCTCTCCTTACTTTCGCAAATGAATACAATGCCTAGTGGATCAATTAACAACTGAACTAGTTGAATGATAGCCGAATTATTATTAATCATCAAACAAGCTATTACTCGGTCAACAGTCAACCAACTAATTGATCTTGAGATTGATGATGAAATAATTAAGCCACCTATCTATGACAACAAATAATCAAACCAAATACTGATAGTATAGATCATATAGCACATCACGATGAGTTTATATGTAAGAAACGTGCAGGCCATTCGGTTTGGTCGTTAGAGAAGAATAGACTCGTGTATTGTGGCTTGGCAATCCCCGTCCCAAATTACTAACTATTTTAATTTTTTTACATACATTTCTTTGTTATGCATAACAAAATGAATGTATCTAGAAAATTCAAAATAACTAGTAATTTGGGAACGGCGAAATAACAACCAGTCAATCACAACAGTGGAGTCAGTTTGGCAGCCATGTGAAACTATACATGGGATCTGTCATCTAGATCTAAGGTCTTGTTTAGTTCGGTGAGAAAGCTGAGAAAATTTATCGAAGATTAGAATGACTAAACGTGATCTAATTATAAAAATAATTACAGGGCGGATGGACGAGAAATCGCGAGACGAATCTATTAAGCTTAATTAATCTGTTATTAGAAATTGTTTATTGTAGCACGGCATTGTCTGATCATGATCTAATTAGGATCAATAGATATGTCTTGTGCTGAATCTATTTCACTTTTCCAGCGGGAATTTAAGTTCCTCTGTTAACGCACCCCCCTTATATAAGTGCTTGCTGATCACTTCCTGAGTTTAAGGGGCATTTGCGGGTCCGGCGACAGGAAGAAGACAACTTTTAAGGTCTCTCGCCTTTTTCACCCGAGGTTATAGAATGAATTTTTGTCATTAATTTACATTTAATACTCTTAATTAGTATGTAGATTTGATGTGAAGGAGGATGAAAGTAAAAAGTTGCTGATGAGCTAAGGCGTATTTGTTTATGGGGCTGCGGGTTGCACCGACGTATCGCGATTGCACAGCATTGTACCGTGATGATTTTTCTACGTGCGTGTTTTTTGCAACGCGCAATTGAAATCATGTTGTCAAGTTGTGGGATTTACATATGCACGGCCGCCGCATGCTGTTCGGTGCAATTTTACGCCATGTGCTGCTGCACACTGGCAGAAAGCGCATCCAAACAGGACCGCTACGTACACGTGGGGTCTCAAATAAAATTATTTTGAAGTGGGTCGTAACTCGTACGATCCAACATGATCTGCTTTATGGGTCACTTGTGCATGTAGGGTCGTCCTACATGTGGGATTGTGGCCTTGGCCCTGTTTAGGAGCCCAACTTCCCCTAAAATACACTATGCAAAAAGAAGATTTCTCATCACATCAAACATCACATCAAAAATGTCGGTACATGCATGGAGTACTAAATGTAGATGAAATCAAAAACTAATTACACAGTTTGGATGTACTTTGTGAGACGAATCTTTTGAGCCTAGTTAGGCTATGGTAGGACAATATTTACCACAAACAAACGAAAAGTGCTACAGTGCTTTTCAGTTCGGAATAGTGCTTTTCAGCCCGAAATTCGTGCAAAATCTCCCAATTTTGCATCCCAATTTTGATTTCTAAACACACCCCTTGTGTTGTAGATGCTTTGCAACTTTTTTTTCCATCTGAGAACCAACTGTCCAACAAGGCAACAACTCCATGCAAGTAGCCACATTCGCCTACGTAGCAGCTCTGACTTCTGACTTGTTCCTCTCGCGGCTCTCCTTTCTTTCGCTAATGAATACAATCCCTAGTGATCAATTAACAACTGAACCAATTGCTTGATACTCCGTAAATGATACTCCCTCTGTTCTTAAATATATGACGTTTAGGACAAAAAAATTAGTTTATTTTGAACTAAAATTTTAGTCCTAAATGTCATATATATATATATATATATATATATATATATATAAGTACGGAGGTAGTAGCAAACAAGCTATTACTTGGTCAATGCTCCGAACCAGCGGAAAATATGACTACACCGTACTGTAGAGACTTACATCTAATTATTGGACATGTCACATTTAGCTAATGCTAGTTGTGTAGACTTCTTGTCGTATAGATCTTAGCTAGATCATATAGCACGCGAGATGAGTTCATATGTAAGAAACGTGTAGGCCATTTGGTGGATTGCATTGGCTTATTATTTCCTCATAATACTTGTTTTGTTTCAAATCAACAAGCACTCCCTCCTTTTTTTCATGTTACATTTGGTTTGTCACAAGTCAAATCTTTTCAACTTTTGACTAAGTGTGTAGAGAAATATAGGAAACAATGTACATAAACACTATCAAAATATATTTCATAATGGATTCTCAATAAAACAAATTTGATGACGTGAATGCATTTAAACACGGGTCGGATTAAATGAAACTGTAACTGAGAGACATGGGTACACATAGGTCCCCACCGGCCAGGGTCTCAGGGACCCTGACAAGTGGACCCGACCTTCCAGAAGACCCGCCGACCTGCAAAGTGGGCCCGGCGACCTTATCCACACCTCCGACGACCGCGGGTGACCTGGCCAAGATCCCGGAAGATTCGCGAAGCTTGGCGTGCAAGTCAAGACACTAGGGCCTGGCGCGCCGCCGCCTGTAGCTCCGAGTATCATGGGATACTCCTTGTAATCCGGGAGATAAGCTTCCCGCAGTTGTAACCGACCCCGACATGGGTCAACTGACCTTGCATGTGAACCCTAGCCCGTCCTCCTCATATAAGGCGGCCTAGGGCTCCATGCAGAGGGACAACTCATCTTCAACCTCCCGCATAATCCACCACAACTGGACGTATGGTATTACTCTCCGGAGGCCCGAACCAGTCTAAACCCTTGTCTCCTTGTTCCTCGCCGCCATACTCGCCTAGCTCCATGTGCATCCCGTGCATAACCACCTACGCTCTTAGGTCCCAGTCCTCCATTAATCTGCAAACCTCTAGGGTAACCCCCTAGCGGATCTGTCCAGGTCTCACCCCCTGACAGTTGGCGCGCCAGGTAGGGGCGATCGGGAACTCGCTGTGCAGCATGGTGGCCCAATCTGGCGTCGTCTTCCCGGCAAGCACGGCGGCCTTCCTCGCCGACCCCGTGGAGACCTGCTTTGGATCTTTCACGTCGACCTCTCCTGCTCCGGTAGCCGCAGCTCTTCCAGCAACCCCGGAGCAGGTCGTCACGGCGTCCGTCGCCACCCCTGTTCCCGATCTAGTATCGGAGACCCACCCACCCAGACCCTGCGACCTTGTCCAGGGGATGGAGAACGTCATCGGCTCGATGAGGGAAACCTTGGAGATCTGCGAACAAGCTCAGCGCTCGGCGCAGACAGCGCTACGCCACGACACGTTCCCCTTCGGTCTGAATTCTGCACCCGGCCTTCGCCTCAGTCAGCTCTCCACGCCTCCCCAGATCCAATCTGGGCGGCGACCTTTTGGCGACAAACCGCGTGTGCCGCCTGCGGAAGAAGATCGACCAAGAGCTCCCTCGCCAAGCTAAACGACCTACCCAGTCCCCGGACTACGGGGAGTTCTAGAAGGTTCGTGTTTGGATCCCCCCAATGATTCGGACATCGTCTTTCGCCAAGTGCTCGCGATCTCCGAGAACGAGCCACCCCGCACGGGTGCAACCAACTCCGAGGAAGCAGCCTGCATCCAAGCCAACGCTCGCCGTGCCTAGCGACGTGCGGAAGAGCAGCAGCGCGTGGCCTTGCCCTGTGCTCGGGACCTGCGCCTGGAGTTCGAGGAAGCTGGGATCCCGACCTTCAACAGCCCCCAGGCCAACCTGGGTGCGGCCATTACCCGACTCCAGCAAGCTCAAATGACGCCTGAAGCCGAGCAGGCCCTCGCGTACCTCCGGGTCGCCAATGCCTTGGTGGAGGAGAAAAGCGCGGCCTCCAAATCCGCTGTGTCCTCATCGACCCGCCACCCGAGCAGTCGATCTCATCGACCTCAGCGCAGCCATCTCTCCCCCATCCGGGAGGAGGTCGCTCAGCATAACCCCGAGCAACCCGCCCAGCAGCCTGCTGCTGCCGGCGACCTTTGCGTCAACCTCGACGCCAACAGGCGCACCCGCGACATGCACGACTACGTCGACCAACGCCATCGAGAGCGCGAGGAGCGCGAACTCTGCCACTGCGCAGAGTACGATCGCGAGTACAGCGCACCTGGTGCCGTCCATCGCATCATGGAGTGTGAGCTGCGGGACCGCCACGACATCGAGAACAAACGGCGTGCCCTCTACGACACCGAGCACGGCGACCCAACCATCCTCCAGAGCAACCGGGATCGGCAGCCACATTTCCAGGTTGTCGTCCCGGAACGCAGCGTCCACTCGGCGCCTAGAGAGGCCGTTCCAGCCAGAGGCTCCGGTGATGACCTTGCCCTCAACACCTTCCCAGCGCTGGCTTCCCGCTTCAGGAGGGTGGAGTACCCTGATAACTTCAAGCCCAATATCAAGCCGTATGATGGGCGCTCCGACCCTAACATCTGGCTGTCGACCTACTACGTCGCCGTCAAGGCGGCCGGTGGTAGCTTTGACCATATGGCGGCCTACTTCCCGCTGGTCATGGGCAAGGCCCCTTCGCTATGGCTCAACAACCTCGAGCCTGGCAGCATCAAGACCTGGGCCGACCTGTCCCAGGTAGGGATGGAACTAAAACATCCGAATTGTATCATAGATTGATTTTTTTAGATCACAATAAAATAAATTTGGTGCTAATTTTTTATGCATTATAACCAGCTAATTACTGGAAAAAATAAAAAAATTAGCTACAATTTTTTTTATAGATTATTTGCTTTCGATAGAGGAAAAGGTGAAAAAACATCCGTATCCGAATCCGAATCCGAATCCGAATTTCTTTTCATCATTTGATCAAAATATAGCACACATTTAGGGTTTATTTTGTATGAATCTTAACAAGCACAATGCCAAGAACAAGAATATAAATTTTTGGATACAAAATATTATGCCTAATTTAGCTAAAATCAAAAAAGAACGGCTAAAAAATGGTATCCGAATTACTATCCGTTTCCATCCCTAGTCCCAGGCCTTGACATCCAACTTCCAGGCGACCTATGATCGCCCTGGAAACGCTTTTAACCTGGGGGCGGGTCGTGCAGAAGCCTAAGGAGCGGCTCCGCGACTACAACCACCGGTTCTTCGAGAACCAGAACGAGTGCGTTGGCGTCAGGGACGATCAGATCGTCGACAGCTACAAGAAGGGCATCAAAGACCACAAGATCTTCGAGAAGATCCATGAGTCTGGCACCACCAACGTCAAGGAGCTCATGCACGTCGTCAACAAGCTGATGGACACAGAAGACTCACTCCAGAACCAGTTCGACGCTAATGCTGCTGGTGCATCTAGCACTGCAACAGACAAACTCCGCAAGCGACCTTCCGAGGTCCTAGCGGTCGAAGGGCGCCGAGGCTCGACCTTCAACCAGGAGGAGTTCGACCTGGCGCTCGATAGCGTTTGCGGGTTCCACGAGGGGGCTACCCACACTCTCCGCGAGTGCTCCCAGTTCAAGAGGGCTTTCAGGACCCCCGTGGACCCCAAGCGACCCAGGAATGACGGCGGGCGCCACGACAACCGCCCCTACAACAACAACTACCGCCGCGACGACCGGCGAGATCGACGCGACGACCGCCGCGAGGAGCGATATGACGATCGCCGCGAGCCTCCTCGCAGCGACCCACCTCCAGCGGCTCCTCGCAACGAGACGAACCTGCCCCCTCCGCCAACGGCAGGCAACCCCAATGGGCCTTTCCAGGCTGTAAACTGCACGATCAACATGATCATGGGTGGCATCAAGTCCGGCGTCAGCAAAAGGCACTACCGCAAGGACAAGCGCGAGGTCCACCTCGTCCATACTCAGCCAACCGCGCCTCTGCGTTGGTCTGAGCAGGCGATCACGTTCTCTAGAGCTAATCACTAGGTGCACATCCCAGACCCCGGGTCCTACCCGCTCGTCGTCGAACCTACGGTGGACGGGGCCCTGCCCTCCCAGACCCTGATCGATGGGGGGAGCGGGCTCAACATCATCTTCGTTGACACCCTCAAGAAGATGGGCTTCGACTTCGACAAGCTCATGAATTGCGACGAGCCCTTCTATGGCATCGTCCCCGGGAAGGCGGCCTACCCCCTGGGTCGGGTCTCCCTCCCCGTCACCTTTGGTACGGAGGCAAACTTTTGCACGGAGTACCTCAGCTTCGAGGTCGCCAACTTCAAGTCCTCCTACCACGCGATTCTAGGTCGCCCGATGCTAGCTAGGTTCATGGCCATCCCGCACTACACCTACTTGGTGTTGAAGATGCCGGCTCCAAATGGGGTCCTCTCCGTCATGGGGGATCTCATCATCTCTTTCAAGTGCAACACGGAGGCTCTCGACCTTGTCGTGACCTCCGCCGCTGTTGACGCCGCCGCAGTCTTGGTCGCTGAGGCCAAGACCGTCGACCCAGTCGACCTACCTGTCCCGGAGCAGAAGCGCACCGACACCGCCCTGGACGCGGTTCCCTTGATGAAGAAGGTCTGCCTCGGCCTTGCCGACGCAGAGAAGACCGTGGTGATCGGCGATGGGCTTGACCCCAAATAGGAACTCGTGCTCACCAGTTTCCTCCGGGATAACGCGGACATATTCGCATGGAGTCCATCGGATATGCCAGGTGTCCCCAGGGAGCTGGCTGAGCACTCCTTGGATGTAAGCAAGACGGCCAAGCCTGTCAAGCAGAAGCTTCGCCGCTTTGCGAAAGATCGCAAGGACGTCATTAGGGTAGAATTAATAAAGCTCCTAGCTGCCGGATTTATCCGCGAGTGTAAAAATCCGGTTTGGCTCGCCAACCCGGTCCTTGTACCCAAGAAAACCGGTCAATGGAGAATGTGTATCGACTACACTGACCTCAACAGGCACTGCGCTAAAGACCCCTTCCCTCTTCTGCGCATCGACCAGGTCGTGGACTCCACGGCCGGAAGCGTCCTCCTCTGCTTTCTCGACTGCTACTCAGGGTATCACCAGATAGCCCTAAAGGTCTCTGACCAAGATAAGATGATGTTCATAATGCCCCATGGCATCTACTGCTACACAGCCATGACCTTTGGCCTCAAGAACGCTGGCGCGACCTACCAGAAGGCCATCCAGAAGTGCCTCGCTAGCCAGATCAGCAAGAACGTAGAAGCCTACGTCGACGGCGTGGTCGTCAAGACCACCCACGAGGACAAGCTCATAGCTGACCTCACGGAGACCTTCGCCAACCTCCGCGTCTATCGCTGGAAACTTAATCTAGAAAAGTGCGTCTTCGGTGTCCCGTCCGGCAAGCTCCTGGGCTTCATGGTCAGCAACCGGGGCATTGAGGCCAAGCCCACCAAGGTGGATGCCGTCCTCAGGATGAAGCAACCTACTGGGAAGAAGGACGTCATGAAGCTCACCGGCATGATGGCGGCCCTAGGTCGATTCATTAGCAAACTTGGAGAGCAAGGCATGCCCTTCTTCAAGTTGCTAAAAAAGGCGGACAAGTTCGTCTGGACTGAGGAGGCGGACCAAGCCCTTGAGCAGCTCAAGGCCTTCCTCACGTCACCCCCGGTGATGGTGCCCCTGGCACCTCAGGAGCCGCTACTGCTCTACATCTCGGCGACCACCCTGGTGGTCAGCTCGGTTCTGGTGGCTGAGCGACCTGAAGAGGGCCGACCTTACCCTGTCCAGCGACCTATCTACTACGTCAGCGAGGTCCTGTCTGACAGCAAGACCAGGTACAGCCAACCCCAGAAGATGCTCTATGCACTACTCATTACCTCTCGCAAGCTCCGGCATTACTTCCAATCGCACAAAATCAAGGTCGTCTCGGCCTTCCCCCTTGGCGAGATCCTGCAGAGCCGCGACACCACTGGGCGCATCATCAAGTGGTCCATAGAGCTAGGTGAGTTCGACCTAGAGTTCTGCCCCAGGCAGGCCATCAAGTTCCAGGTCATCGCTGATTTCGTCTCAGAGTGGACTGAGATCCAGCAGCCTTCGTCGTCAGAGCGACCTGAACACTGGAAAATGTACTTCGATGGTTCCCTGAACCTCGAAGGAGCCGGTGCCGGCGTCCTGTTCATCTCCCCCCAGGTTGACTACCTCAAGTACGTCCTGCAGATCCATTACAAGGCATCTAACAACGGCGCTGAGTACGAAGCCCTCATCCATGGGCTACGCATTGCTGTCTCTCTCGGGATCAAGCGCCTCATAGCCTACGGCGATTCAAGGTCGTCATCGACCAAGTCAGCAAGGACTCTGAAGCTAGGAAAGACACGATGGATGCCTACTGTGCTGAGGTGCGCAAGCTCGAGCGTCACTTCGAAGGGCTTTAATTCCACCATGTCTGCCGCAACAACAACGTCGCAGCGGATGTTCTCTCTAAGATCGTCTCAAAGCGCGCGCTGGTTCTGGCTGGTGTATTTGTCCAGGACCTACACAAGCCAACCATCAAGCTTCTCCCCAACCCAGAGTCACCGGATGACGAAGCAACCCCTCTGGGAGGTCGCGAGATCCTCATGATCGACGCAGAAGACGACTGGCGCCTTGATTTCATCGCCTTTCTCCTCGAGCACCGAGTACCTGAGGACAAGGCGGGGTGTGAAAAGATCATGAGGCGTAGTGCCAACTACATCGTCGTCGGCAATGAACTCTACCGGAGGTCCGCCTCCACAAGGGTTTTGATGAAGTGCATCCTACGATCTGAGGGCCTCAGGCTCTCGGATGAGATCCACGGCGGCGAGTGCGGCAATCATGCCGCATCTTCCAACCTGGTGGGTAAGGTCTTCAGGTCTGGCTTCTACTAGCCCACGGCCATGGCTAATGCCCAGGAACTTGTACGTCGATGCAAGGGGTGCCAATTCTTCGCTAAGTAGCAGCACGTCCCGGCTCAAGCCCTTAGTACCATCCCTCCGTCCTGGCCCTTCGCAGTGTGGGGTCTCGACTCTGTGGGACCTTTCAAGACCACCCCTGGAGGCTACAAGGACATCATCGTGGCGGTGGACAAGTTCACCAAGTGGATCGAGGTCCGTCTCGTATCCAGCGTCACCTCAAAGGAGGTGGCCAAATTCATCGAGGAGATCACCCACCGCTTCGGGGTGCCCAAAAGGATCGTCACTGACCTTGGCACGGCCTTCACAGGAGCTGATTTCTGGGACTTCTGCCAAGACAACCTGATTGACGTATACTACCCCTCGGTGGCGCACCCACGGTGCGACGGCCAGGTCGAACGGGCCAACGGCATGGTCCTACAAGTTATCAAGGATCGCATCTTCGACGGCTCATTGCCTTACGCAACCAGGTGGCTCTCAGAGCTCCCTCACATGATCAGGGGTCTCAGGACCCAGGTTAGCTCGGCTACCGGGTATTCACCCTTCTTCTTGGTCTACGGGTGTCAGGGGGTGAGACCCGGACAGATCGGCTAGGGGGTTACCCTAGAGGTTTGCAGGTTAATGGAGAGGATCGGGATCTAAGAGCATAGGTGGTTATGCACGGGATGCACACAGAAATCTCGGCAAGACACGAGGAACATGGCGATTTATACTGGTTCAGGCCTCCGGAGAGTAAAACCCTACATCCAGTTGTGGTGGATTATGCGAGGATGAAGATGAGTTCTCCCTGTGCATGGAGCCCTAGGCCGCCTTATATGGGGGGATGGGCTAGGGTTTGCATGCGCAGGTCGGTTGACCCGTGTTGGGGTCGGTTACAACTGTGGGAAGCTTATCTCCCGGATTACAAGGAGTATCCCGTGATACTCGGGGCTACAGGCGGCGCCGCGCCAGGTCGCCGTGTCTTGACTTGCACGCCAAGGCTTCGCGGGTCTCCCGGGATCCTGACCAGGTCGCCCGCGATCTTCGGAAGAACGGATAAGGTCGCTGGGCCCACTTGAAAGGTCGGCAGGTCTTCTGGAAGGTCGGGTCCACTTGTCAGGGGCCCCTGGGACCCTGGCCGGTGGGGACCCATAGGTACCCATGTCTCTCAAGCCCCCGATCGACGTGTAGGTGTAGCGGCCGAGGCAAGGTCGTGTCGAAGAGTAACAGAGGCGCGGCACCGTCGAGGTCGTGAAGGGTGCACGGGGATCAAAAAGAAAAGAAACCCCTCCGATGCGCGTACGAAGTTGAACATCGAGCTTCTGGGTCGAAGGATCATGAGGTCGAAGTGAAGACGAGGCGTAGATCATGCAGAACCGCCGACCTGACCTGAGTCAGGCATGTCGTAGCAGCAGTCATGACCTTCAGAAAGGTCAATAAGCCTACCAAGGGTAGGTCGAGCAGAGATGTGATGGAAGCGGGCTTCCATTAGGTCGAGGCGACCTGAAGAAAATAGGACGTCGAAGACGCACTAGTGTAGTAGCCCCCGAGCAGTAAAGCGACCAAAATGGCCGGTTTGATGCTCCAAAGAAGAAGAGAGAAATATTCCGAACCTACGACCTTCTGCTGAAGAAACAGATGCTCTTGCTATGTCGACGCTATAGGGCAAAAGCTCCAGAATCTTGCAGAGGGCAGCAGGCAACAGGTCTGACGCAGCCAGAGTCACAAGTGCACTGTACGGTCACGGGTCGGCTTGCAGACGTAGCACAGGTCGCAATCACCCGCAAAAAGACAAAGGCACTCCAGGATGTGGTCAGGTAGGGGAAATGCGCGCCAATGCCTCCCACGGGTGAACAGTGACCACGTGCTCCACGAGGGTACAGTGATCTTGAGGACAAGGACACCACGTGAGTTGGCTTGCGGATAAGACTGAATGGCAGGTGCTTGGCAGTATAAGTAGGTACCCAAGGCTTGAAGAAAACCGTACCAATCTTCAATGGTGATCCAAGATGATCCAATGTAGTAATATTGCCATGCCATGGGCTTGTGTCCGCCCACCAGAGTGTAGAGTTGATGTAGTTCATGCTTGAAGCTGGAAGAATGCTTGCGAGGCTCGAAGAACTTGATTGGCCTCTTCTCCCAGCCCCGCTGTCGATCGGGCATCCCTGGGCCCACCAACACATTGTGGGCCATACTCGGGAGATGAGTTCCTATACACCTGGACTACTCGACTAGTGGGCCACGGAGCTGGTACCGTGGACCACAAGGCAAGACATGGCGGACAAGGACTTGTACTAAGACTAGGATAGCTTTCCATACCTTGTATAGGCTACTCCGGGTCCTACTCGAATAGTACCCTTGTACCAATCCGACTTGTAACCCTGCCTCCCGTGGCATATAAGGCGAGGCAGGGACCCCTCTCAAAACATAGGCAATCAATACAGAGCCACGCAGCATACAGGACGTAGGGTATTACGCACATTGCGGCCTGAACCTGTCTAATTGTGTTCCCCGTGTCTCACCATCGTGTTCCTGATCTCGATGAGGCCCACCGCACAAATCTACTACTTCGGGTACCCCGTCGTAGGCTCGGTGTCTAAAACACTGATAGCTGGCGCGCCAGGTAGGGGATCTCGTTGTTGATCCACTGGCAAACTCGATGGCTCTCGTCACCATCAAGCCGAGCGTCGCTTTCCAGCAAGGCGACACCTTTGTTTTCGGCTCCTGGGTTTGCGTTGCTGACAGCACCGGATCATTCCTGCGTTTTTTAGCTCCAACTCTAGAGTCAAAGCTCAAGTCCTCGATGCTTACGCAAGCTTCGATGGAGAATTTTGTCAAAAATTTCGACGAAATTTCGATCTCTGACCCGCTCAGAGAACTTGAGTGGGAGTCCGAGTACAACTCGACTTCGCCTCCCATCCAGCCTGAGTTGCTTTCTTCAGCTTCACAGCTTGCGCTCAGTTTGGATAACATTCCAGCACCACCTCTCTTCGGTCATCGCCATGTCAGTGCCGCTTACCAAGCCGCATTGAAGCACCTCATGTGCCCTGGCCCGAAGATCGTGCTCGAGTACTCTTCAGATTCGGACGACAACTTCGACTACTCTTCGGATTCCTCTGAGTTCGAGTTCGACTACGGTTTAGATTCTGCTGAAGTACAACAATTGTCTGGCCCTGCTCATGGACTGGTGATCACATCGACACCTGAGGGTAGATTCATCTACTGGCCTGAGCATGTGCCTGCTAATCTTACACTAGATGATCAGGAGCGCTTTATCGCTTGTCTCGACAACTTACCTTTCCAGGAAGGCATCAAGTTTGTTGACTATGACACCGATACTGAGCTCATTCAGAGTACGGGTACTTATTCTTCACATCGAGAAGTGTTCGTCGTTTATGCAACTACTCCGCAAGTGCATCGTGCTAATTATCGTTACCCGGATGATGTATCTGATGATGAACTCTCTGCTAATGCTCCTGTTGATGAAACCACGGAGGTCAAGGCCGCACGTCGCCAATGCAATGCTGATCGTGCAACTCTTCATCGGGAATGCGCGGAAGCTCTACCTACCTGTAATCTTCAAGAGGCTCTGGATGCGGTGGCTACTCGTGAGTATCGCACTCCAGAGGAAGCTATCAATGCGATCAATCTACTCGGTCGCTCTATGCCTCGTGACAGGGCGGCTGCTGAAGTCGCGAAGCTGGCTAAACTAGCTTACACTATGCTACGCCAGAATACCAGTGCTCCTAGTCACCATAGCAGCAGTGGAGGTGCTCATCGTGCCACTCCCACTCCTAATCGCACTCGTCCTGGAGCTAGCAACAGGGACAAACGCGATGATGGCAGTGTCAACAGCAAGTTGGGAGACTCTCGCTACGACGCTGTTGACATTGCTAACGTCATCGACTAGAAATAGATATAAGATCCATCTCTATCGACGGCGCCAGAAATGCAAAGGTATATCTTAACATGATGCTAAGTGTATATCAGATGTTACTTTCAGATAAACTAAAAGATGAATCCGATACGAGTCATAGCACAACTCGATATAGGTTGTCAGCCCTGATAGAAGTGCCACTAAAACGAATGGATTGGTACTCTTACATATGCCTTGGATCTCTAGATAAGAAAATATATATAAACAGGGTATCCGCAAGCGCACAGATATGATTATACCATTGTAGCATTTTAACCAGGAGTAAAACCAGGTATCGTATTTATATTCTACCACAGGGAAAGAAGTCTTCTATCTATAACAACAAGTACATGCTTATCTCTCAGTTGTGTAATGTAGAGTGGCCAAAATATATCAAATGCTATAAACAGGTGTAAGTCACATAAAGAATAAGATAATGATAGCATTGATCAGATCATAACATAGTGAGCCACAAGAAAGTGTCAATATAGAAAGAGAAGCGTATTCACAGCCTAGTTAGCGTGGATACTCCTCGGTAACTCTAAACTATATGTCAATATAAACTATGATTAGTGCAATATATTTAACAATCATGGAAGAAGAACTATTATACTTATGCATGGGGAGACTATCCAGGAGGATCAAGGCCGAAACTTGAAACAACCCAAACATTATAAGGCTCCACTAGTCCTACACACGGGGGGTGGATTGCAAAGGACTCAATAGTGCTGTCACCACCACGATCTACCACACGACCCGTCATGTAGGGTGCAATCACAGGTAAATACAGTATAAGCACCACGCTTACACTATCTTTACCACTCACCCATGTTAACAGATGATCTAGGTGAGGGCTATACGACTCCATACACGAATATAAAGGTAAATCAACTATGCTAAACATGTAATCATAATAAACACCAAAGCATATAATCTCAAATATAATCATTGATAAGAACATATGTCTCTACAGCAAATGTAAGGAACTTATAAAGAACTTACAAAGGCGAAGCTAGATCAGTATCTCGACCAGCTTCTAGACGATCAGGAGCCAAGTAGATGCCTTGCCTCCTCCTAGATCTAGACTAGTTAGCTACTCTCGCTATATGGTGTTTCTAGGGCGTAGCATCTCTGACTTGATGACTTTGTCTCTGTGTATGAGATGTATTGATAGAGAGATTCTCCCTGCCAGGGGAGTCAGGGGCTGCTTATATAGTTCTGAGGTGATGACGTGCACCGTTCGATCAAACCGACCTAACATGTGGTTTAGATTGATCCTCATAGGCGGTGGAAGAACCTTCTGGAATTAGGGCTGAGGTGGCGCCCGGGGGGGGCGACCGGTCCCACCATGGGACCGACCGGCCTGTGGTGGGCCCCCCTCGGGGCCCACTTCGGCCAGGTGGGTCCTTGCCCCTTCTAGATGCTTCTTTCTTAGGTGCTAAGTCTCGTTGAGTTCCGGAGCCTTCTAGAGCCTTCTAGACTTCATTCTTTTTCGTATTTTCCTGAATAGTCCCTGAAATCATATAATTTACCAAAACTCCAGAAAATCTGTTAGTGACACCCTATTCTAAGTTGGTATTAATAATTATGCCCTTTTCTCATGTTTAGTTGACTTATAAATATATAAGATAAGATGTGTCAACAAACTCCCCCAAGCTTACCCTTTGCTTGTCCCTAGCAAAGCTATGCTATAGCAGGATCAGGAGTTGCTACAACGCTTTCACGCCTCAAAAGTACTATGGTTTTCAAAAATAAATTCTCCTCAACAAGATTGCTCCCTCTTACCTTTAGCCATGGTACGTAGCCTTTTCATAAATCTTAAGCAATTAAAAGACAGAACAATCAAGTCAAGCAGTATATCTCAAATTCTTTGATCAACTATCATCCTGGGGTTTTGCAAAATTTTTCAGATAAAACTAGAGATCATGTGTATGACCTTCTCAAGCATGCAGTCACACTTGGCAAGATATGTATGGTAGGATGATAGTGTTGAATGATTGAGGGTGAAAGGTAGTAAGCCTTTAGCCCTTTGGACTACATCTCTCTTTCTAAGGCTTTTAAGATCTGGGCTTTCCATTCTTGGAGAGGTGGGCTCTACTCGCCCCGGACTTTTGTCCATTTTTCTCTCTCCTTAGAGATGTGGGCTCTTCTCACCCTCGGACTTGTGTCCATTATTCATCTCTAAATTTATTATTTAGGGAGGTAGGCCCTTCTCGCCTAGTATGACACTTGTCCTTTTCTCTCCCTCTCTCTTTTCACTTTTTCCTCTCTTCTTTCTTTCTCTTTTTTTTCGAATGTAGCCCCAGATCTTTTTTGACATTGAGAGAGACATATCCAAGAGTTGCATGAGCTATTTTATGGCTGGATGGAGAATGCATACTTCCGGATTAGAACTAGCATAAATGGTGGAGTGGAATGATCTTGCTGTGTATGAAAAGCCCTCAAGGATCATAGACACAGGAACTCATCATGTATGATTTTAAAAAGAAAAACCAGGAATCAAGCTTCTCTAGGAATATGATAAATAGCAGCTCAACTTTTCATGAATTATCTTTCAAAGCCTAGACTCAGATTAAGCATGCACTTCCCACGGGTTTTGGGTTTAGAGCAAATTAAGCATTTAAAGCTTTAGGAGAATCTAGGTTTGAGAACTAAGTATTTAAGAGGAATTACAGCGGAGCAACTATTCATCATTTCCAAGCATAAATTATCAAGATCATTATTAAAGAGAAAAGCCAACTAGCAGACTCTAGCATTTATTCACACTAAGACTTTCAACTAAGACTCTTTAAACATATAACTAGCTAATATTAAAAACGTAGGATAATGATACTTATCGTGATAACTAGGGGTGCTCTCCCCCAAGCTGAATCTTGAAGTTGTCCTTGATTCATCCTTGGAACTTGTTTGCCTTCAGGTTTTCCTTAATTTCTTCCTGTAAATATTAGTCTTGCACATACCCGAAGGAACAAATTCTAGGATTATGTTGTGAGCCTTCATGTGCCCACTTCTTTTTGTGAATTTTTGTATGCAAAAGGGATGCTAAAGCAAAAACATGTGAATGCAATATTTATTTATTATTTTCTTTTTATATGCCGCCACGGTACGGAGTACATGGGGCCTTAAGGAATGCAAATGCAGAAAATATTTTTATGGTCTTTTTCTAATGCAGGTATAGGTAAGTAAATATGCTAATTTAAAATATGCAGTGCAGAAAATAAATATTTAGATAAATACCGAGTTACCTCTCGGCGAGAATTTCGAGTACTTACTCCCATGGCGTAGATGTAATAGCCGATGGTTGATCAATTGGTGACGCGGGTAGTGATTGGTCTTCCGAAGGTGTACTCTTGTCTTTCTTCCTCCAAACTTGTTTCTTCGGTGGAGACCTTTCTGGGGTAACAGGTCCAGAGTTCTTGACTGGTAGGAGCTGAGCGGACCTCTCTTTAATCTCTTATTCAATACTCTTGATGTCCGTCAACTTCGTGTTCAGCTTGCGTTGCAATTTTTGAAGGCGTCTCCACGTCTTGTTCTTCTTGGGCTACTCAGAGTTAGTATAAGTATTAAAGTAGCAGCGTACCTTTTCAGTTCTGAACTGGAAGTGGATCTCTCCCGTCCTGATGTAGATGATTGCTCTTGTAGTGTTCAGGAACGGTCTCCCAAGTACTATGGGAGGATCTTGCTCTTCATTTCCCATGTCCATGACTACAAAGTCAGTTAGGACATAGTGATCCTTTATCTTGACAGGTACATCTCGTGCAATTCCCTTCGGGAATCGGTGTGATTGGTCCGCCATCTGCAGCATTGTATAGGTGGAATACAAGGGCAGGTTACCGTATATTAATTCATAGGTTACCTTAGACATTAAGTTGATGCCCGATCCCGTATCGCAGACAACTCGCTGGAAATTCCATTGATTGATGGAGTAGTGGATTGATGGCACTCTAGGGTCGTCGAGCTTTTGCAGTAGTGGTGAAGGAAACGGGTTCTCGTTTTCTGATTGAATCGTGTTGATCATCCAAACTTCCTCAACATGTGGTCGAGTTTGTTTGTTCTTCTTATTCCTCCTTCTATCTCTCCTTTTCTTCTCGACAGCTGGCTTGTATTCTTGAGGGTAAAGATATTGGGGGTGTGCAGGAGTTCTTAGGATCTTGTTCTTGAAACTGAATCTCTCCTTCCCATTGATGGTGAAGACGATCTTCGCAGTGTCGGCGTAGATGATGGCTTTGGCTGTGGCAAGGAAAGGATGTCCCAAAATGATTGGGGCGTTCTCACTTCCCCCAGTCTCGACAACAGCGAAGTCGGCAGCTACGTAGGAGCTTCCTACCCCCAGACATACATCGTCTAGGATGCCCTCAGGGTAGCATAGTGACAGGTTTGCAGGCTGCAAGCAGATGGTTGTGTACAATAAAGGTGAACCATTGATTTTCTCATATATTACCTTGGGCATTATGTTGATGCTAGACCCAAAGTCACAAAGTGCATTCTCGAAAGTATAGGCTCCAATAGTGATGGTGATGACGGGCCTTCCTGGATCTCCTCTCTTGGCGGGCATGCCCCAGTCAGTCCACTTTGGGCCTTCTTCTGTCTTATTAGAGCACAGATCTGCAGAATAGATATCGACAAGATTTGCTGATTCTAATTCTTCCGACTGGCCCGGAATCTTACCTGGGTTAGCCGTGGGAACAGATGATGCTAGCTGAGATATCTGAGATTCTATCATTTTATTAAAACTATGTTGGTTCTTAATGGCAGAAGAAAAGCTTTCCATTTTATTGCTAATAATTTCTAACATTTTATCATTGGAAGCTAACTTCTTAGACAGATTATCCATAACTCTACCCTGGTTTTTGACTAAGTCCCTTAAAGGTGGGAAATTATTGGAAGAATTATTACCTTGATAGTTACCTGAACAGTTACCTGGGTAGTTAGGCCTCTGCTGGGTCCATCCTTGATTTTGCTGGGGACGATATTGGTTGTTGTTGTTGTTGATGTAGTTTACGTCCTCCTCCAGCTGAGGGCATTGACTGCCCGAGTGTCCAGTGTTTCCACACTCTTCACAGGTCATGCGAGATTCGAAGAGTTGCATGACTTCCTTCTTCTCAGGGGCTTTGTCTTCAAGCCTCTTCATGAGTAAATCCATTTTGGCAGACAGCATGTCTACCTCCTTGAGCTGGTGCATTCCTCTTTCTTTCTTGCGGGGTTGACGTTCCTCGTTCCAAGCTTGATTGGACTTTTCCACAAGGTTAGTAGCTTGAGTAAGTGTAAGGGACTGGAAAGCACCTCCAGCTGCAGCATCTATCGTTTCACGGGTGTTGGTAGAGAGCCCGTGGTAGAAGGTCTGCATGAGCAATCAGTTTTCCATTCCGTGGTGTGGGCATTCTGAAATGTAGTCTTGGAAGTGCTCCCACGCTTCAGGAACAGATTCGTCATGTTGCTGCTAGAAACTTGAAATTTTCCCCCGTAAGGCATTGGTTTTGCCTATAGGAAAGAACTTTGCCAGAAAGGCAGTAGAACACAGTGTCCAAGTTGTAAGTTTGTCTTTGTTGGAGTAAAACCATTACTTCGCTCGCCCCAAGAGTGAGAATGGGAATAAGCGAAGTAGGACTGCATCACTTGGCACATCTTTGATCGTGAAGGTGCCACATATCTCCAAGAAATGTTGAAGGTGTGCGTTGGCATCTTCATGAGCTTTTCCACAAAATTGGCTAGCTTGTACCATGTTGATCAGTGCAGGCTTGAGCTCAAAAGCTACATCTCCTACAACGACTGCCGGACGAGTACAAATGTTGTTCGGGGTCGGTGCGGAGTACTCGCGAAGGGTCCTGTTTGCCATTACTTCAAACATGGGTGTTAAGCTTCGCACAGTTGAATCTTCCAAGGCAGAGGTCGTGGACCGAGATTCGGGCTTTGGCCTTGCCTTCCTTAGGATTTTCTCTGGATCTGAAACGAAGTTGTCTGGAAGATTCTTATTCATACATTACCCTGAAATCAGATAGACAAAAAGTGGAAAGAACAAGGGTAAGCCTGTTTAAGCAATGATAATTTAGGTTCTCGATACATTACGTGTGAGAGATGCATGCATGCTATTACTAAAACTTATTTATTTAGGCTATAGACTTTCTTTCCCCGGCAACGGCGCCAAAAATGCTTGTTGACATTGCTAATGTCATCGACTAGAAACAGATATAAGATCCATCTCTATCGACGGCGCTAGAAATGTATATCTTAACATGATGCTAAGTGTATATCAGATGTTGCTTTCAGATAAACTAAAAGATGAATCCGATACAAGTCATAGCACAACTCGATATAGGTTGTCAGCCCTGACAGAAGTGCCACTAAAACACATGGATTGGTACACTTACATATGCCTTGGATCTCTAGATAAGAAAATATATATATATAGGGTATCCGCAAGCGCACAGATATGATTATACCATTGTAGTATTTTAACCAGGAGTAAAACCAGGTATCGTATTTATATTCTACCACAGGGAAAGAAGTCTTCTATCTATAACAACAAGTACATGCTTATCTCTCAGTTGTGTAATGTAGAGTGGCCAAAATATATCAAATGCTATAAACAGGTGTAAGTCACATAAAGAATAAGATAATGATAGCATTGATCAGACCATAACATAGTGAGCCACTAGAAAGTGTCAATATAGAAAGAGAAGCGTATTCACAGCCTAGTTAGCGAGGATACTCCTCGGTAACTCTAAACTATATGTCAATATAAACTATGATTAGTGCAATATATTTAACAATCATGGAAGAAGAACTATTATACTTATGCATGGGGAGACTATCCAGGAGGATCAAGGCCGAAACTTGAAACAACCCAAACAGTATAAGGCTCCACTAGTCCTACACACGGGGGGTGGATTGCAAAGGACTCAATAGTGCTGTCACCACCACGATCTACCACACGACCCGGCATGTAGGGTGCAAACGCAGGTAAATACAGTACAAGCACCACGCTTACACTATCTTTACCACTCACCCATGTTAACAGATGATCTAGGTGAGGGCTATACGACTCCATACACGAATATAAAGGTAAATCAACTATGCTAAACATGTAATCATAATAAACACCAAAGCATATAATCTCAAATATAATCATTGATAAGAACATATGTCTCTACAGCAAATGTAAGGAACTTATAAAGAACTTACAAAGGCGAAGCTAGATCAGTATCTCGACCAGCTTCTAGACGATCAGGAGCCAAGTAGACGCCTTGCCTCTTCCTAGATCTAGACTAGTTAGCTACTCTCGCTATATGGTGTTTCTAGGACGTAGTATCTCTGACTTGATGACTTGATCTCTGTGTATGAGATGTAATGATAGAGAGATTCTCCCTGCCAGGGGGGTCAGGGGCTGCTTATATAGTCCTGAGGGGATGACGTGCACCGTTCGATCAAACCGACCTAACATGTAGTTTAGATTGATCCTCATAGGCGGTGGAAGAACCTTCTGGAAGTAGGGCTGAGGTGGCGTCCGGGGGGGCCGACCGGTCCCACCATGGGACCGACCGGTCTGTGGTGGGCCCCCCTCGGGGCCCACTTCGGCCAGGTGGGTCCTTGCCCCTTCTAGATGCTTCTTTCTTGGGTGCTAAGTCACGTTGAGTTCCGGAGCCTTCTAGAGCCTTCTAGACTTCATTCTTTTTCGTATTTTCCTGAATAGTCCCTGAAATCATATAATTTACCAAAACTCCAGAAAATCTGTTAGTGACACCCTATTCTAAGTTGGTATTAACAATTATGCCATTTTCTCATGTTTAGTTGACTTATAAATATATAAGATAAGATGTGTCAACAGATGCTCATACAACTATCAATGCTAGATGCGCCGAGCGTGAGAAGCAAAAGGATAATGACTCTGATTCTTTTCCTGCTTTCTCTGCTCGACTTGAAGCTCTGTTTCTTCCGCAGAAATTCAAACCTTACGGCATCTCTAAGTATGATGGCAAGCAGGATCCAAGGCAGTGGCTGCGCTGTTATGCTCTGTCCATTTCTAATGCTGGAGGCAACGATGATACCAAGTGTATCTACTTCCCTTTTGTCCTTGAGCAAGAGCCCCTCACTTGGTTTGAGTCCCTCAAACATGGCTCCATCGACAACTGGGGACAACTCAAGCACCGTTTCACCAGCAACTTCGCGGGTTCTTTGGGTCGTCATGGCACCAGAATGGACCTTGCCCTGATCAAGCAAAAACAAGGCGAGACTCTCCGCGAGTACGTGCGCCGCTTTTTTGAGAAACGGGCTACTGTTGTTGATGTCACTGAGAAAGAAGTCATAGACACCTTCCAGGATGGTTTCTATGATGATAGGCTTTTCCAAGACTTTGGTCGCGCTTGCCCAGCCAACATCACCAAGCTTAAGGAGATGATCACTCATTGGGCGGACGAGGAAGACAAGGCTCGGAATCGGTTCAAGCATCTTCGCAACAACCAGAACAACAACAACAACAACAACAATGCTGGAGGAAGCAGCAATGGTAAGCAACAGCAGGGCAACCGTCAGGGGAATAACTACTCGAGTAATCCCAATCGCAAGCGCAAGCCCGAGAGCACTGTTGCAGCCATGGAAACTATCGCCAAGCCTGAAGATGATCCTCACTGGGCAACATTGACCAAGCAGAAATGCCAATGGCACCCAGAGGGCGATCATACTACAGAGCAGTGTTACCAACTTCATCGTGCACTGAAGAATACACCTGAGCCAACACACCCAAACCCAAAGTTCTGTAAACATAGGGGGAAGAAGGCTAATACCGACAAAGACACTGGGTTTCAACACCCCTCCAACACTGTCAATGTCATATTTGGTAGGATACCAACCAAGCGCATGCAGAAGCTAGCTCTCAGGGAGATTATGTCCATCCAACCAGCAGCTCCCACTTTTCTCAAGTGGTCTGAAACCCCCATTACCTTCTCGAGGGCGGATCAATGGACTAGTTTCTCTGAGCCAGGACGATATCCTCTTGTTCTGGATCTAGTGGTGGCAGGCTCCAGGCTTACCAAGGTTCTTATTGATGGTGACAGCGGTCTCAATGTCCTGTTTGCCAAGACTTTGAAGAAGATGGGCCTGTATATCACCGATATGCTTACCAAGACCAACTCACCGTTCTATGGTATCATCCCGGGCAACACAGCTGTTCCTTTGGGTTCAGTTGTACTACCCGTTACCTTTGGAACTAAGGATCACTACCGCACCGAGTACATCAAGTTTGAGGTTGCTGACTTCGAGACTTCTTACCATGCCATTCTCGGCAGGCCTGCTCTCGCTAAGTTCATGGCTATCCCGCACTATGTGTATTTGGTTCTCAAGATGCCGAGCCCCAAGGGAGTTCTTTCATTGCAAGGGGATCTGAAGCGTTCCTACGACTGCGACACAGAAGCTGTAGAACTTGCTTCGACTACTCAAGTACCCAACGCAATGATGGAGGTCTTCACTGCCGCTAAAAAGCTTGCTCCGAGCGAGCTGGAGGTTCCTGAGAAGACTGACAACAACAACAAGCCTGCACCATCTGGTGACGTCCTGCTCAAAGCCATTGACCTCGGTACTGGTGATAGCAGCAAGACGACTATGATCAGTGCACAGCTTGACCCCAAATAGGAAGACACGCTCGTCAACATCCTTCGGGCTAACCGTGATATCTTTGCGTGGAAGCCATCTGACATGCCAGGTGTGCCCAGGAGGTTGATTGAGCACTCACTCAATGTCGATCCTAATGCTACCCCCAAGAGACAACACCTTCGTCGCTTTGCTGATGACCGCAGGGCTGCTATCAAGAAAGAGCTCGCTAAACTACTCGCGGTTGGCTTCATCCGAGAAGTCTTTCACCCGCAATGGCCTGCTAACCCTGTGCTCGTCAGAAAGAAGAACTCTAACGATTGGAGGATGTGTGTTTATTACAATGATCTCAACAAGCATTGCCCCAAGGATCCTTTCGGGTTGCCGCGGATTGATCAAGTCATTGACTCTACGGCGGGCTGTGCTCTACTCTGTTTCCTGGATTGCTATTCTGGCCATCATCAAATCGCAATCAAGGAATCTGATCAAGAGAAGACCACATTTATCACCCCGTTTGGTGCTTATTGTTACACAACAATGTCCTTCGGGTTGAAAAATGCTGGTGCTACATATCAAAGGGCTATCCAAGCGTGCTTTAAGAGGCAGCTTCACAAGAACGTGGAAGCATACGTGGATGACGTCGTTGTCAAGACTAGGGATCCAGACATGCTTATCACGGATCTTGAAGAAACTTTCGCTTCGCTACGTGAGTACCAATGGAAGCTCAATCCCAATAAGTGCGTCTTTGGCGTATCTTCAGGAAAACTACTTGGGTTCATCATCAGCCATCGTGGCATCGAAGCAAACCCTGCCATCTCCAACATGCAAGCTCCGACTACTATCAAAGATGTCTAGAAGCTTACTAGTTGCATGGCGTCACTCAATCGCTTCATCTCACGACTTGGAGAACGAGGTCTACCTTTCTTCAAGTTACTCAAGAGATAGGAGAAGTTTACATGGACAACTGAAGCTGATCAAGCTCTTTCTCAGCTCAAGGAGTTCTTATCCAAGCCTCCAGTCCTCACAGCTCCTCTGCCCAATGAAGAGCTCTTGCTCTACATTGCTGTGACTACTAATGTTGTCAGCACTGCTATTGTCGTTGAGTGGCAGGAAGAAGGCCATGGCTACCCCGTCCAGAGACCTGTTTATTTCATTAGTGAAGTACTTTCAGAATCCAAGGCTCGCTACCCTCCGGTACAGAAGCTACTCTATGCGGTTCTGATTACTTCACGGAAGCTCCGCCACTACTTCGACGAATACAAGATTTTTGTGGTCACTAGCTACCTGCTTGGCGAGATATTGCACAACCAGGATTCCACAGGAAGGATTTCTAAATGGGCTGTAGAGTTTGGTGCTCTATCGCTCGAGTTCAAGTCTCGCACTGCTATCAAGTCTCAAGCCTTGGTTGATTTCATGGCTGAGTGGCGGGAAAATCAAGTCCCAACTCCAATTGAGCGTCCAGAACATTGGGTCATGTACTTTGACGATTCCCTCAAGTTGGAAGGCGCTGGTGCCGGGGTACTTTTGATCTCCCCCAAGGGCAAGCAACTCAAATATGTTTTGCAGATCTTTTGGAAGGTCTCAAACAATGAAGCTGAATATGAAGCTCTACTGCATGGTCTTCGCCTTGCAGTCTCTCTTGGCATTACACGACTACTTGTCTATGGTGATTCTTTGGTGGTCATCAATCAAGTCAATGATTCATGGGATCGTAACACTGAGAATATGGATGCGTACTGTCAAGAAGTACGCAAACTTGAGAACAAATTCCATGGTCTCGAGTTCCATCATGTGGTCCATGACAACAATGTTGCTGCGGATGTCTTGTCGAAGCTGGGATCTGCACGAGCTCAAGTGCCAGCTGGAATCTTCGTCCATGAACTCCACAAACCATCAATTCCAGAGCAATCATCTCTACCCACGACTACTTCAGTTCAACCTGATCGAGAAGTGCTTATGATTGATGTGGACTGGAGAACTCCCTTCATCGACTACATTAAACAACAGTTGATCCCAGAAGACAAGTCAGAAGCCGAACGCATCTCACGCCGCGTCAAGGCTTATGTTCTAGTTGGTGATCAACTCTACAAGCGAGGCGCAAGCTCTGATATACTCATGAAGTGCGTTTCTCGCGAAGAAGGCAAGGAAATCTTGGAGGAGACACACAAAGGAATCTATGGCAACCACGCTTCTTCCCGCACCTTGGTGGGAAAAGTGTTCAGACGTGCTTTCTACTAGCCTACAGCTCTTGCTGATGCAGAGGAACTAGTCAAGAAGTGCCAGGGATGCCAATTCTTTGCCAAGCAACAACACGTTCCTGCCTACAAGCTCATTACGATACCACCAACTTGGCCTTTCGCTTGCTGGGGGCTGGATATGATTGGTCCTCTCCCAAATGCGCCAGGAGGATTCAATAGAGTTCTGGTGGCTATCAACAAGTTTACCAAGTGGATTGAGGTCAAGCCTGTTACCTGTCCCAAGGCTGATCGTGTCCTCGACTTCTTGGATGAAATCGTACATCGCTATGATTTCCCTAACCGCATCATCACAGACCTGGGTTCGAATTTCAATAATCACTAGTTCTGGGAGTACTATGAGAATAGTAGAATCAATGTCCGGTATGTCTCCGTTGCTCACCCCCGTGACAACGGCCAAGTGGAGCGCGCCAACGGGATGATACTCGATGCTCTCAAGAAGCGACTGTACGATGCTGCGAATTCCAAAGGTAGCAAGTGGATCAAGGAACTACCCAATGCACTCTAGGGGCTACGCACTTAGCCTACTACCCCCACAGGGCAGTCACCTTACTTCCTGGTCTACGGCTCTGAGGCCGTTTTGCCTGCTGATGTCATGTGGCATTCTTCGACGGTTGATCAGTACGAAGAAGGCGTAGCTGAAGAAACAAGACAGACAAATGTCGATAGTCTCGAGGAAGCTTGCTGCAACGCAATTGTTCAATCTACTCGATACCTTGAGAGGATTCATCGCTATCATGACCGTAACGTTAAGGAACGCTCCTTCAACGTTGGTGATTTAGTCCTTCGTCGCATCTAGAATACGGCAGGACTACACAAACTCAATTCGCCATGGGAAGGTCCTGTCTCTGTTGCAAAGGTTACTGGCCCAGGCTCATATCGTCTTCAAACTCTAGAAGGCGAGGAAGTCGACAACTCTTGGAACATTGACCAGCTTTGTCGCTTCTACCCGTAGGGGGTCTCAGCAACCCTCTCCAGACGGCTACGGCTGTAAAACAACTCGTATTGGGTGTCAATAACCCTTTCCAGGCAGCTTCGGTTGCAACCACTCAACAGACAGCTACGGTTGTCACCACTCGTAGGGGATCAAGATAATCCTCTCCAGACAGTTTCGGCTGTATCTTCTCAGGGCTTTCAGCTGTGAGCACCCGCAGGGGGCTTCATCAACCCTCTCCAGGCAGTCTCATTCTGCGACCTCGTAGGGAGTCATGATAACTCCCTCCAGACGATCCTGTATCGTGTAGAGCAATAAGTGGCACATGCTGTCCATGTCTCTACTTTTCAATAAGAGGCTTCGGCCTAGAGTAACACCCTTCTGGTAGGGTCTCAGTGGAACTCTCATACAAGTTGCTGCTGCAGTAAGGATGAGTTCATCACATTGTCTCCTACGGTCTTACTCGTTCTTCGAAACATCCTTGCGAGTACTCTCTCACTAGTCTCATAGCCTCAGGGGTACTTAAGACATTGTAAACACTGTACAATGTATTCAGTAATAAAGTTGCTACTCTATACCAACTTGTTACTGTTTTTTACTTGTTCATAACAAAGCCTTATTTCACGCTGCTACAGCTAAGGTGTTCAACTCGTTATGAATAAGTTCTTTTCGAGTACTATCTCACTAGGCTAGTTAGCCTCAGAGGTACTCAAGACATTGTAAACTCTGTACAATGTGTTTAGTACAAGCCGCTACTCTACATCGACTTGTTACTACTCTTAGCTTATTTCATGACAAAGCCTTCTTTTACGCTGCTACAGCTAAGGTGTTCAACTCATCATGATTTAGCCAACATTCTTTGGAACATGTTTACACTTGAGTACTTCTACTCGTGTATCGTATCTCTTTTTGCAGCCACACACTCAATACCAACTCGAGTACTTGGCCAACACATAAGCATACAAGGGATCCAGATAATTGATTTCTTCAAGTTTTCAATTATATTACATAAACACTTGTTCGGGATTACACTTGTTTTCTCCCTAGTGTTTCTACTCTACAGGTACATCTAACGGAGATCGATGAATTTGGAGACTGCTTCCAAGATTGGAGAAGTTTGTTGCATCAGCTCGTTGAGTCGATCGTCGGTGCAATCTCCAGATCTACCGTTCATGATGACCGTGAGATCCGCCTCGGCATAGAAAGACTTGATGAAGCTCAAGACTTGATTTGGGATCGTGCAGGCCAGCCTTTGAGCGTACTCCAGAATCTTCTTTGGCGTGTCTTTCAACCTTTCCACAAGTGGACGAGGCTGAACTCCAGCGACTCTGGGCTTGAACAGATTTGCTACTGGCTCAGCCACCTCTGTCAAGGCCTTCAGTTCTGAGTGTAGGCCCTCAGCTTCTTCAATCTTTTCCTTGAGCGACTGCATGCAACGGAGCAAATCAGTCCAGCTGGCAATGCGGATGTCCATTTCGCGCTCAAGTTCGAAGCACCGCACCTTATAGTCTTCCTTCAAATCCATATGAGCTGCTTCTTCACGGTTGAAGGCTAGCTGCCAGTCCATCACCTTATTCTTGAATTTGTCGACCTCTTCCGTGAGCTCTGCAAAGGATCAAGGCTACTTATCAGATGTGGTGTGCGAGACCAAAAGTACTCAATGATGATTTCAGAAGGGAGATTACCTTTATTCTTTAGGCACAGGGACTTGTTCTTACCAACAACTTCATCCTTCTTCATCGTCAGCTTCTGGATCTCGTTGTGGTACTCGGCGGCGTTGGCATCAAGTTTCTCCTGCAGCTTCAGAGACAAGGCTTTTTGCTACTTCATTTCTTCTCTGAGCCGCGAGACTTCCTCAATGTCAGCCACATGTTGCTCAAGTAGGCGAGTCTTGCGTTTCGACTGCTTGACTACCTCCTGCAAGGATAAAAACAACTCATAAGTCAGAGACAAGATATCTGTGACTACAAGTACTCTACAAGAGACTACACAACTTACCGCAAGAAGTTTTTCTACACCACGGAACATCTCTGCATGAGCATGCAAGTTGTCCTCGTCCAGGCAGGAGTCATCATATGGCATCAAGTTCTCTGCCATGGACTGGGTACTTGTGCTAGCTGCAGAGTACCTTGCAGTGCTGCGCAGAGGAGCCGGGTCTGCAATTTGTGCCTCGTGCGGCACCATGCGATTCTCTGGGCTCTCTTCCAGCGCCAGATGTGCATCAACATGATGCACGGGGGCTTCAGCTGCTGGGACTTCTTCGTGGCACAGCATGGCTTCAGGATCAGCCTCCACGCCTTTATTCACTACGGCTTCGATATCTTCAAGATTTTCAGCCCTTGGCTTAGAAGCTGCCTCTACCGCTGCCTTCACCACGTCACTCCAGAGGAAGCGCAGTGCTTGTGCAGCATCAGCTTCTACGGGTACTTCTTGGCGCTCTGGAAGTACGTCTTCTTGTTGCTCTTGAGGAGTCTGGTCTCCTCCAGCAGCACCACTTCCAAAGGCACCCCACTTAACATCAGTGGATTTTCTGCATCAACAAGTTGGTTAGTAATTTCCGACTGTATAATAATAAGTACTCGAGTACTCGGGTACTTACAGTGCAGCTCGAGGCACTGAGACCTTCGGCCCTAGCAAGTCGAAGAAAGAAGGCGCCGCCGGCACACTCTCCACCAGCAGCACACTTTCTGGAACCGCGGCTTCTTGTTGCTCAGACGCCACCGTCTCCACGGTTGATGTTGGAACCACATCGGGTTCTGTTATTCTTGGGGGGCTACTCGAGGGTACACTAGTTGCACTCTCAATAATCTGCGCAAGACAAAAAACAAGCCATTACAGCAGAGAACAAGTACTCAATGCAAATCGACTACTTACAAGGTTCTCCAACACTTACTGTAATGGAGGGGAGGCCTGTCATCTTTTTCACGGCCCGCTTTCCCACCGTGGTCCTTTTCTTCCGCGGTGATAGTCACATCATCTGCGAGAGATGATGCTGGTCTTTTCGACGATCCCGCGGCGAGGCCACTGGGGATAGGAGCCCCAGAATACCCATAACGACCCTTCACTTCAAAACGCTGTTGAAGCGTTTGGTCGTCATCATCGCTTGAGGAAGTGTCCTCCACCAAGACTTCTTCTTCCCCTTGAGCAGCTTGACTACTCTCGAGGGCTTGAGTTTCCGCTTCTAGTGCCTCTTCTTCTAGCGCTTGGAGTGGGTCCTCAGGACGAGGAGGAGGGTCAGATACAAACTTCAAGACATCCTCCTGCGAAGCACAAGGCAAAAGTTAGTTATTCGACTACTTTCACAAAGTACTCAGGGGCTAAGTACTTGGAGACTTACCAGACGCGGAGGGTTGTCTGCACTATACTCCTGAACGGCTACAGGAATTCCGTGAAAAATCTTGAAGATCTTCTGCAGCCGCTCCATCACAAGATCATCGCTGATCTCTTCAGCAGATAGCCTGGAGCCATCATCCGCTCCAGTGTACTCGAACCCAAGATGCTCCCGCTGCATCAAGGGTTGTACCCGTCGCTTCATGAAGCGGAAGGCTACTCATTCCGCTGTCAAGCCTTGCGTCTTCTTCTGCGCAATCTTTGCCAGCAACTCGGGGATCTGGATGCACTCCTACATTGTGGGTTCATCCTTCCAGAGCCGGTCATAAACTGGCGCAAACATGCTTGGCTTCGGCAGTTGTGGCGGGGCGTTCTCTATGTAGAACCACTTATTTTTCCAGTCTTGATTTGAATCTATCAAGTCATACTTGAAGTACAACTCTTGTGCCTTCTGGCGCATCTGCACACCGGCTCCACTGACTACAACCGGGAAGTTGGCGTTGGGCTGTGGCTTCAACCTGAAGATCTTCCTGAACAAAGCCCAGTGAGGGCGGATACCGAGGAAGGCTTCGCAGAAGTGCACGTACACTGCAATCTGGAAGATGCCGTTGGGATTGAGGTGTACGTGCTCCAACTTGAAGAAGTCGAGGAAGCCGCGGAAGAAATCCGACGACAGCAGCGTCAACCCACGCTCGACGAAGTGCCCGAACATTGGGATTCCATCTGGGCTCTTCTCCATCGGCCAGGCATCACCAGTGGCAGAGCTCCAACCAGCAATGGCCTTCTCGCGCAACAACCAGCCAGCTTCGAGGGCTTGGATATCTTCTTCGCTCATCTTGGATTTCTTCCAAGAAACAGCCTGGCTCGGAGGCTTGGTGATGACCACTGTCTTGTACTTGGGCTCTGGCAACTCATTTTTGCCGTGGCCGGATTTCCTTTTCTGTCCCTTGGATGACGCAGGCTTCATACTTCCTGTCACGAGGGTCTTCTTTCGCATTGACCGGAGGACGCCGAAGGGATGGAGGTGTGCACTCTTGGCAATACGGGCACTCGAACTCTGCGGCGGCTATGGATGCTAAGGCGTTCTGGATCTAAGGGCGAATGGAAGTAGTGAAACCCTAAGGGATACCCCTTCGGGTATTTATAAAACCAAAACCCTAACAGTTCGACCTGGTGACCCTTCGTATTCAACAGATTGGTTTCACATAGGCAAAATTTTTTGGCTAAGTCAGAGGACTAAAATTCAAGACCTGCTCGACTCCATCTCGGGGGCTCGACTACTCGACGGAATTGGATTACACTCAGCTACAGTTCACTGAATTCAGGCCACTATTCTACAGTCAGATTGGATCCTTCAATTCAAGAAAGTACTCGACTCAAGGCTCAGGGGCTCCGTGCCACGTGTCCTTCAGTTTTTCTCAGGATTTTATGGGATTATTTGACGAAGACTACAGATTGACCCTCAGCTTGAATTATCAATTCGAACTAAGGCTCGGGGGCTACATCCATATAGGATGCGATTTTCGCAAACCACATTCCTATATTATTTCTTCGGATTACCTACGGATTTTTCGGAGCAAGATCAAAGAGTTCAAGATTGACCCTCAGCTTGAATCCTGGATTCGACCTAAGGCTTAGGAGCTAGATTCCATATGGAATGCGATTTCAGTAATCGCATTTCCATATGGATCTTTGATGCAAAGATTTCAAGAACGAAGCGGGTATTATTGAAGACTTTCAAGGGAAGTACTCGGGGACGCTTGGGAACAACTCGAGAAGACTTCAAGACTACTCGTGGAGTTAGCTGGAGTACCTTCCAGCCTCGTGATGATTCAAGTACTATTAAAGATTGAAGCTTGTAGAACTCGGGGACGCTTGGGAACTACTCGTGGAGTCCTTCAAGACTACTTGGAGCATTGCACTCGACTACAAAGTACTCGGCGGCTTGTGGACCGGGCATCCCTAGGCCCACCAACACATTGTGGGCCATACTCGGGAGATGAGTTCCTATACACCTGGACTACTTGACTAGTGGGCCACGGTGCTGGTACCGTGGACCACAAGGCAAGACAAGGCGGACAAGGACTTGTACTAAGACTAGGATAGCTTTCCATACCTTGTATAGGCTACTCCGGGTCCTACTCGAATAGTACCCTTGTACCAATCCGACTTGTAACCCTGCCTCCCGTGGCATATAAGGCGAGGCAGGGACCCCTCTCAAAACATACGCAATCAATACAGAGCCACGCAGCATACATGACATAGGGTATTACGCACATTACGACCCGAACCTGTCTAATTGTGTGCCTCGTGTCTCACCATCGTGTTCCTGATCTCGGCGAGCCCCACCGCACAAATCTACTACTTCAGGTACCCCGTCGTAGGCTCAGTGTCTAAAACACTGGCACCCGCCGAGGAGCCCGGAAGGAGTATGAAGCAGCAGTTGCATCGTCGGCCCTGACACTTTCAGGCCTGAGGTGATGCTGGCGAGTGCTGCGCTCCACCCGGCGAGGTTGGTGTTAAAGCTCGGACCTTCTGCAATCTTGCGGGGGAGCTCAGACTTGATGCTGGGCGCCGTAGGAGACCAGTTGGTGTGCGAGTAGAGGTGGCTGTGTGGCAGCTGCCTCCACAGTGGCTGTAGAGGTCGTCGAGTAGGTCCTGAAGCTAGAAGAAAGCTTGCGACAAGCCTTATTAGTGTAGACTGAGTCGTAAGCACTTTGGAAGGTAATTCAGGACCTTTAAGATCTTTGTATCTTGTAACTTGGCCAAGGGCCAAACTCCTTGTAGCTTATGAAGCTGTAAATATAATTTTTCATGAGGAATGTCATGGTTTTAGTGTTTGTAAGGGCGCCCAGGCTGCAATGGTACGGATACCAAGGTCCCGGCAAGGCTGTAATAGCACGCCGACCTTCGGGAGGCCTTTCGTAGAGACAAGGAGCCCGTGTCGACCTGAGTCAACACGGGCGTTGTGCAGTGACACAACGCAGGTAGTCAGCTTGGAAACCCTAGGTCTGCACGACCTAGGAGGCAGCGGGGCCTTAGCGACCTCGGGGAGGTGCCACTTGACCAAGAGGTCGCCAACGGGCAATGGAGCCATTAAGCGCAGGGCCATTGGTATGGCCATTTAAGGCAACGTGAGTAGGTAGCAGGACCTTAACGACCTTAGGGAGGTGCTATTTGACCCGGAGGTCACCAACGGGCAGTGTAGCCATTAAGCACAGGGTCGTTGGTATGGCCGTTAAGGCAATTTAGTAGGTAGCAGGACCTTAGCAACCTCAGAGAGGTGCTACTTGACCCAGAGGTCGTTAATGAGTAAACAAGGGTATGAACCCATGATTGAAAACTGGGGCGACCTACCAAGCGGTGGTGCCTGTCGACCTTGTGAAGGTAACGTCATAGACCCGGAGTTCGTCAGAGGCCAAGGGACCTTGAAGAAGTTGATGGGGAAGGGGCTTAAAGTAGGGCATAACGAGTCCATGGACGCCGGGCCGTTGGACAGAAAGCCAACGAGCATGGATTCCCGCACGGCGCGAGCCGTTACTGCCTGTAGCCGTTAGGCCGAAAGAGCCATTAGGCGATGTATCCGTTGGGTCGCCGGTAATGTCGCTGAATCCGACGGGACGTTTTGGCGCGCCGCGGCCCACCACACTGATGCGGCCCAGTTATAAAAGGCCGAGTGAAGGGTCGAGGACCCCACTCACTTCCATTCCCCGCAATAGCTAGGGTTTTCAATCCGTCGCCAGGAGTTTTAGAGCGCAGATTTGCCGGTGCCGCCGTGCTTAGATTCACCACGCCCAGCGCCGCCGCATGCGCCAGAAGTCCCTGGTGGTGTTTAGAGCTAGATCCACCGGCTTCGAGGAAGAAGAAATGGCCCCAGAGGTTGCGCCGCCGCCGGAGAAGGTGTGGGAGCACTCAACAGTGACGGAGGTGCAGCTGAACAGTCTGGTGGAGCGCGGGCTGCTGAAGCCCCGGGACCAGGTGGGCTGGAGGCCAGCCGCCGACGAAGCCTTCCCCTCCGAGGGGACCGGGGAGACCGTCGCCTTGTTCGCGCACATCGAGCGCGGATTTGGAGTCCCGGCGGGCGACTTCTTCCGCGGGCTACTCCACTTCTACTGCATCGACCTGGTGCACCTCGTCCCTAATGCCGTCACCACAGTCTCCTCGTTCATCCATCTGAGTGAGGCCTACTTAGGGATACCGCCACACTTCGACTTGTGGCGGTACTTCTTCGAGGTGAAGAAGATGGGGAAGAATGGCGTCGTCGGGGCCGTCGGCTTCATGCTACGCCGTCACATGAAGATGGTGTATATCGACATGGGGCTGCCGGACAACACCCAAGGCTGGAGGCGAGGGTTGTTCTACATCGACAACCCGAAGCCGGCGCTGGCCACTAGGTCAGGGCTCGCGCCGGTCCCGGTGCCGGAGTGGACCAACCAGCTAACGTCGCGGGAGAGGGACGCCATCAAGCCGCTGCTGGAGGACCTCAAGACGAGGAAGGAAGAAGGGCTGACGGGCGGCGCGGTGGCCATCAGTTTCAGCGGGAGGCTGCTGCAACCGATCCAGGATCGGGTGCATCCCGGCCTACGAGTACTGGGGTCAGACCGACCCGACCCGTGTAGCGCAGCGCAAGGTCTCCAAGGAGGACATGGTGGCACGGGTGAGGGAACTCTTCAATGGGGTGATCCGAAACCGGACGTGCCCCAAGGCGTTCTCCCTCAAGCGGCCCGCCGAAGTGGTACATTGCTGTTTCAACCTTGATTCCTTTGCTGTTTTTGCATTCCCCTGTTTCTGAGATGAAGGTCGCCTGTTGCAGGGTCGTGAAGGCTTGTTCTGGAGCCCGGCTCCGCTCGCGGATGAAGGCGAGCGTAGTTTTAAGATCCGGGCAGCGGAAGACGTGCAGGCTCTGCCGCCGGAGTTATTGGAGAACTACCTCTCTGACTCATCGGTGGGGGCTAGTGATGATGAAGATCCACCCGTGGCGACCTCCGTGCCAATGACTCGTCGTACACGGCACGCCACCGCTAAGATCCCGGCGCACAAGGGCGTCAAGATCATCTCCGCCACCATCGAGGTGGAGAAGAAGAAGAGGAAGAGGAAGGACATGATTGCATCGTCGGAGACGGCAACAACTAACACCGAGGTCGTCTTCAAGGAGCAGGACGATGCGGGGTCGCGCGACGTCACCGTAGGGTCGGGCGACGTAGTGGCCGCGAGAGAAGATGACACCGCGCTCGGCGTTGTAGGCGAGCAACAGCCGAAACCGAGCGTGGAAGGCTTGAGCGACCAAGGGTCGCAGAAGAAGTCAAGGCGGGCGCCGCCTCGGCCGTTTCAGGTTCTGCTAAAATCCAGCAGCAGGTACGTGAGATTGATTTTTCTGCTTTTCCTGACCGTGGCACAGAGCTAGGTACGTCGTTCTGACGATTCTGTGCATCTTTGGCAGGGGGACTCCTGCTGCATCAGGTACAGGCAAGGGTGCCTCAGGCCAAGAGGCCTTGTCTTGGAAGCTCAAGAAGTTGCCGGTGGGGCAGTCGCCGGCGACCTCAGCCGGAGATGTTACTAGCGGGGTCCCAGAGACCGTGAGGGAAGCATCACTGGAGATGACCAAGGTTGCTGCTGACAGTGCTCAGCAGGAGGAAGGCCTGCACCCGCAAGACCCACCCGAATCAAGTCCGCCAGAGACGCGGTTGGCGGAGACTGGAGGTGGAAGTGGGGAGTACGAGCGGCAGCGGTGCCTCTACACCGGCACTCCGTGGGAGGATGACATCATCACTGACGCCAAAGACCTTGATGACTTCACGGAGGTGCAGGCGACCATCACGGAGGCGGCGAAGACAATCGGCCAGACACTCATGGTGAGCTGATGTTACCTTTGGGGCTACATCTTAAGTTTGCTCAGGCGCTTTGATTTGACGATCTTTCTTGATGTGTTTGTGCAGACTCTTGCCGCGTGCTTGCAGGCAAGGGCAAACCTGCTAACGGAGGGTGACAAGCTTCACGCGGAGCTGGCCACGACGCGAGAGGCCGTGCTTCAGGCCAAGACTGAGGCCGCGAAGGAAATAAGGAGCCTCAAGGATGAGGCGATCTTGAAGGACCAGGCTATCGAAGCCTTGAAGCGGGAGCTTGAAGCTACAAAGCTGAAGGCGAAGAAGGGTGCCAAGCTTCACGCGGAGCTGGCCACGACGCGAGAGGCCGTGCTTCAGGCCAAGACTGAAGGCGCCATAGGTACGTCGTAAGACGCCCTTGGTCTTTATGTTTGCACGCCCTGGTGAATCCATCCTGACCTTGATTTTCGCAGACGCCAAGAAGAGGGAGACTGCCTTGAAGAAGGACCTCAAGGAGTCGAAGGAACAGGTGAAGGTGCTCAAGGAGAAGCACAAGGAGGTCGTCGCCAGTGAGTCTTACTTCACCCGTAAAGCTGCTTATGAGTTTGGGGCACGCAGGGATCTAGAGATCGACCTTGGCCGGGTGATGCAAACCCTTATTGACCATCAAGAGATGACTGCAGATCTTCAGAAGGAGCTGGACGAGTAGCGCGTAGAGCATCTTCTGGGGCTAGCTGTACCTGGTCTTGCTGTCAGACAGGACCTCACTGACGTAGTATATAGGTCGTTGGACGGGGTAAGGTTGCCCCTCTTCAGGTCGCTCAGCCACCAGAACGGCGCTGACCACGAGAGTGGTCGCCGAGATGTAGAGTAGTAAGGGCTCCTTAGGCGCCGGGGGCACCATCACCGGGGGCGTCGTAAGGAAGGTCTTGAGCTGCTCAAGACCTTGGTCCGCCTCCTCGGTCCAGACGAACTTGTCCGCCTTTTTTAGCAGCTTGAAGAAGGGCAGGCCTTTCTCTCCGAGCTTGCTAATGAATCAGCCTAAGGCCGCCATCATGCCAGTGAGCTTCATGACGTCCTTCTTGCCAGTAGGTCGCTTCATCCTGAGGATGGCATCCACCTTGGTGGGATTGGCTTCGATGCCCCGATTGCTGACCATGAAGCCCAAGAGCTTGCCGGACGGGACACCGAAGATGCACTTCTCTGGATTGAGTTTCAGCGGTAAGTGTGGAGGTTGGCGAAGGTCTCCGCGAGGTCAGCTATGAGCTTGTCCTCGTCGTTGGTCTTGACGACCACGTCATCGACGTAGGCTTCTACGTTCTTACTGATTTGGCTGGCCAGACACTTCTGTATTGTCTTTTTGTAGGTCGCGCCAGCGTTATTGAGGCCGAAGGTCATGGCCGTATAGCAATAGATGCCATGGGGCGTTATGAATGCCGTCTTGTCTATGTCAGAGACCTTCAGGGCTATCTGGTGTTACCCTGAGTAGCAGTCGAGAAAGCAGAGGAGGACGCTTCCGGCCATGGAGTCCACGACCTGGTCGATGCGCGGAAGAGGGTAGGGGTCTTTGGGGTAGTGCCTGTTGAGATCGGTGTAGTCGATACACATTCTCCATTGACCGGTTTTTTTGGTACAAGAACCGGGTTGGCGAGCCAAACCGGGTTTTTACACTCTCGGATAAATCCGGCAGCTAGGAGCTTTATTAGCTCTACCCTAATGACGTCCTTGCGATCTTTCGCAAAGCGGCGAAGCTTCTGCTTGACAGGCTTGGCCGTCTTGCTTACATCCAAGGCGTGCTCAGCCAGCTCCCTGGGGACACCCGGCATATCCGATGGACTCCATGCGAATATGTCGGCGTTTTCCCGAAGGAAACTGGTGAGCGCGAGTTCCTATTCGGGGTCGAGCCCATCGCCGATCACCACCGTCTTCTCTGGGTCGGCAAGGCCGAGACAGACCTTCTTCGTCGAGGGAGCCGCGTCTAGGGCGGTGTCGGTGCGCTTTTGCTCTGGGACGGACTGGTCGACAGGGTCGACTTTGTTGGCCTCAGCGACCAAGACCGCGGAGGCGTCGGCGGCAGCGGAGGTCGCAACGAGGTCGAGGGCCTCCGTGTTGCACCTGAAGGAAATGATGAGGTCCCCCTTGACGGAGAGGACCCCATGTGGAGCCGGCATCTTCAACACCAAGTAGGTGTAGTGCGGGATGGCCATGAATCTGACTAGCATCGGGCGACCTAGGATCGCGTGGTAGGAGGATTTGAAGTTGGCGACCTCGAAGTTGAGGTATTCCGTGCGGAAGTTCGCCTCCGTACCAAAAGTGATCGGGAAGGAGACCCGACCCAGGGGGTAGGCCGCCTTTCCGGGGACGATGCCGTAGAAGGGCTCGTCGCACTCCGTCATCTTGTCGAAGTCGAAGCCCATCTTCTTAAGGGTCTCAACAAAGATGATGTTGAGCTCGCTGCCTCCGTCGACCAGAGTCTGGGAGAGCAAGGCCCCGTCCACCGTGGGCTCGACAACGAGCGGATAGGACCCGGGATCTGGGATGTGGACCCAGTGATCCTCCCTGGAGAACGTAATCACCTGCTCAGACCAACGTAGAGGTACGATTGGCTGAGTGTGGACGAGGTGGACGTCGCGCTTGTCCTTCCTGTAGCGCCCCCTGCTGGCGGTAGACTTGATGCCTCTGACGATCATGTTGATCGCGTGGGTTGCGGCCTGGAAAGGCCCATTGGGGTTGCCCGATGCCGGTGGAGGGGGCAGGTTCATCTCGTCACGGGGGCCGCTGGAGCAGGGTCGCTGCGAGGTGGGTTGCTGCGAGGTGGCTCGCGGCGATCGTCGTATCGATCCTCGTGGCGGTCGTCACGCCGATCTCGTCGGTCGTCGCGGTGGTAGTTGTTGTTGTAGGGGCGGTTGTCGCGGCGCCCGCCATCGTTCCTGGGTCGCTTGGGGTCCGTAGGGGCGCTGAAGGCCCTCTTGAACTGGGAGCACTCTCAGAGAGTGTGTGTGGCTCCCTCGTGGAACCTGCAGATGCTGTCGAGTGCCAGGTCGAACTCCTCTTGGTTGAAGGACGAACCTCGCCGTCCTTCGGCTGCTAGGACCTCAGAAGGTCGCTTGCGAAGTTTGTCCGCTGCAGTGCCAGATGCACCAGCGTTATCAGCATCGAACTGATTCTGGAGCGCATCTTCTGTGTCCATCAGCTTGTTGACGGTGACCATGAGCTCCATGACGTTGGTCGGGCCGGCCTCATGGATTTTCTCGAAGACCTTGCGGTCTTTGATGCCCTTCTTGTAGCTGTCGACGATCTGGTCGTCTCTGACACCAACACACTGGTTCCGGTTTTTGAAGAACTGGGTGTTGTAGTCGGGGAGGTGCTCCTTAGGCTTTTGCATGACCCGCCCTAGGCTGAAGGTTTCCAGGGCGATCATAGGTCGCCTGGAAGTTCGACGTGAAGGCCTGGGACAGATCGGCCCAGGTCTTGATGCTGCCGGGCTCAAGGTTATTGAGCCACAGCGAAGGGGCCTTGCCCGTCACTAGTGGGAAGTAGGCCATCATGTGGTCGAAGCTATCACCGGCTGCCTTGACGGTGACATAGTAGGTCGACAGCCAAATGTTGGGGTCGGAGCGCCCATCATACGGCTTGATGTTGGGATTGAAGTTGTTGGGGTACTCCACCCTCTTGAAGCAGGCATCCAGCGCTGGGAAGGCGTTGAGCGCAAGGTCGTCGCTGGAGCCTCTTGCCGGGGCGGCCTCCCTTGGTGCGGAGTGGACGCTGCGCTCCGGGACGACAACCTGGGAACACGACTGCCGATCCCGGCTGGTCTGGACGATGGTGGGGTCGCCGTGATCGGCGTCGTACTTGGCATGTCACTGGTTCTCGATCTCGTGTTGATCACGGAGCTCGCGCTCCATGATGTGGTGAACGCCCCCGGTGCGCTGTACTCGCGGTCGTAGTCCAGGCGGCGGCGGAGCTCGCGCTTCTCGCGCTCCCGGTGGCGTTGGTCGACGACGGCGCGGGCGTCGCGAGCACGCCTGTTGGCGTTGAGGTTGACGCGAAGGTCGCGGGCAGCAGGGGGTTGCTGGGCGGGCTGCTCAGGGTTGTGCTGAGCGACCTCCTCCTAGATGGGGGTGAGATGGCTGCGCGCAGGTCGATGAGATCGACTGCGTGAGTGGCGAGTTGAGGAAGATGCAGCGGACTTGGAGGCCACGCTCTTCTCTTCCACCAGGGCGTTGGCGACCCGGAGGTACGCGAGGGCCTGCTCAGCTTCAGGCGTCTGGACTTGCTGGAGTCGGGTAATGGCCGCGCCCAGGTTGGCCTGGGGGCTGTTGAAGGTTGGGATCCCAGCTTCCTCGAACTCCAAGCGCAGATCTTGAGTGCAAGGCAGGACGCGGCGCTGCTCTTCCGCACGTCACTCAGCGCGGCGGGCGTTGGCTTGGATGCGGGCCGCCTCCTGAGAGTTGGTCGCACTCGCATGTGGTGGCTCGTTCTCGGAGATCACCATCACCTGACGGAAGATAATCTCCGAGTCGTTGGGGGAGATGCGAACCCGGACCTTCTGGAACTCCCCGCAGTCCGGAAACTAGGTAGGTTGCTTAGCTCGGCGAGGGAGCTCGTTGTCGATCTTCTTCCGCAGGCGGCACCCGCGGAGGGTGTGCTTTGCACCCTTGTGGTAGGTACAGGGCACGTCGAGAGGGTCGCGCCGAGCGCGAGGCAAGGGCCTTGGGTCGCGAGAAGGTCGCCACCCAGATTGGATCTGGGGAGGCGTGGAGAGTTGGCTTAGGCGAAGGCCGGGCGCAGACTTCAGGCCGAAGGGGAATGCGTCGTGGCGTAGCGCTGTCTACGCCGAGCGCTGAGCTCGTTCGCAGATCTCCAAGGTTTCCCTCATCGAGCCGATGACGTTTTCCATCCCCTGGACGAGGTCACAGGGTCTGGGTGGGTGGGTCTCCGATACTAGATCGGGAACAGAGACGGCGGCGGACGCCGTGTCGACCTTCTCAGAGGTCGCTGGAGGAGTCGAGGCTGCCGGAGCAGGAGAGATCACCGTGAAGGATCCAAAGCAGATCTCCACGGGGTCGGCGAGGAAGGCCACCATGCTCACCGGGAAGACGACGCCAGATTGGGCCACCATGCTGCACAGCGAGTTCCCGATCGCCCCTACCTGGCACGCCAACTATCAGGGGGTGAGACCTGGACAAATCTGCTAGGGGGTTACCCTAGAGGTTTGCAGGTTAATGGAGAGGATCGAGATCTCAGAGCGTAGGTGGTTATGCACGGGATGCACACAGAAATCTCGGCGAGACACGAGGAACACGGCAATTTATACTGGTTCGGGCATCCGAAGAGTAAAACCCTACGTCCAGTTTGGTAGTGGAATTATGCGAGAGAGATCTGCCCTCGAGGAGGGCGCCCCAGGCCGCCTTATATTGGCCGACGACCTTGGGCTACAAGTCGGTTTCCATCAATCCTAGTCGGTTACAATATGGAAAGCTTATTCGAGCTGGACTGTCCTGTCTTGTACACCAAGTATCTTTACGTTCTTGGGCCCGCATGCCAGGTCGGGCAGGGCTCACTGACAGGTCGGCGGGTCTTCTGGCAGGTCGGGCCCGCCTGTCGGGGACGGCTGAGACCCTGGTCACTGGGGACCCATGGATACCCATGTCTCTCAACAGGTCAGAGGCCATCCTCCCCACTGACGTTGCCTTCGGGGCTCCTCACATCCAGAACTTCGACGAGAGGGAAGTAGAGCAAACATGCAGACTCGACCTTGACAGCGTCGAGGAGCATCATGTGGCCGTGCTCATGCGCCACACCCGCCACGATCAGCAGCTACGTCGCTACCATGACCGCAATGTGCGGGAACGTTCCTTCAACGTTGGCGACCTAGTCCTGCGGCGGATCCAGAACACCAAGGACATGCACAAGCTTTCAGCACCTTGGGAAGGCCCCTTCATAGTTAAGGAGGTCATTGGACCGACGACCTACCGCCTCCAATGGGCCGATGGCCAGGGCGTCCCGAACCCTTGGAACATCGAGCACTTACGTCGCTTCTATCCTTAGGAGCCTTGTATAACAATAAAGCTATGTACTCTATCCTTTGTACTTTGATATATATATATATATATATATATATATATATATAAAGATTACCTTTTCGACCTGCTTTTATGAGTCTCTGTCTGTTTACCCCTCCCCTTCAACACGCTCGGGGCTTGGTTTAAACCGGACCCCTCACGCTCGGGGGCTTGGTGTTAAGCTCGGTCACTCACGCTCGGGGGCTTGGCTTTGCCAACTTAAGGGTCGTTCGACCTGGGGTTTCTACCTTTCTTTTTACCAGTGTTCCCTTACCACAACTTGTGTACGCTTTATAAGTATTCCTAGGTCATGGGGTTGCTCGACCTTGGGTCCCGGACCCCCCTCCGCGCGCCAGCTGCACATAAGCCTCCACGCTGAGCTGTGTAGTCGGTAAGCCGTTCCTCCACTGAGTTGGGTTAGCAGGGGGAAAGGGTTCTTGCAGCTCCATTACTTTTGCGTTCTTATAAAGAGTATATGAGTCAAATAAGGGATCACATCAATTTAATTAAACATACCTTTTTGATTCATGCAAGGTTTATCTTACATCAATAGGGTCCACGACCCATTGGCACTAACTGTTTGCTACGTCCTAAGTTACATTTACAGATCTATTTTCTTTACAATCTCATCTGCGGCGGCCTGGATGTCTTCAACACCCACCAGCCGATATAGGTGGAGCTCCTCCCTAACCTTCTCAAGGTCGAACGTTGGCACATGGTGCCTCACCGTCGCCAGCGCGGTGGCAGCGGCAAGCTTGCCGGTATCCATCAACAGGGTCTTCATGCGACCTTCCGCATCCTCCAGCCGCGCGACGAGCTCCTGTGGCCCGCCTTCAACCTTGGGGACATAGACGTCCACAAGGTACTCGGCGGCCTCCTTGAGGTCGTCCAGCTCCTTCTGAAGATCTGCAGTTATCTCTTGATGATTAATAAGGGTTTGCATCGCCCGGGCAAGGTCGATCTCTAGATCCCTGCGCACACCAAATTCATATGCAGCCTTCCGGGTGGAGTAATACTCACTGGCTTCGACCTCCTTAGTCTTCTCCTTGAGGGTCTTCACCTACTCTTTGAACTCCTTGAGGTCCTTCTTCAAGGCGGCCTCCTTCTTCTTGGCCTCTGCAAATGTCAAGGTCAAGAAGGGTTCATCACGACGTAAACTTCAAGCACAAAGACTAAGGGCGTCCCCAGACGTACCTGTGGCGGCGACCTTTAGCTCGTCCTCCGCTTCCTTCGCCTTCAGCTTGGCGGCCTCAAGCTCCTGCTTCAAAGCCGACATCGCCCTGTCCTTCAAGGCCGCCTCGTCCTGGAGGCGCTTTATTTCTCCTGCAGCCTCCATCCTGGCTTGCAGCACGTCCTCTCGCGCCGTGGCCAGCTCCGTGTGGAGTTTGGCTCCCTCCGTCAGCAGGCTCGCCCTGCCCTGCGCTCGCTCGGCAAGAGACTACACCCACACATCGCAACAGATTGTCAAACCCAGGCATCCGAGTGAATTGAAGACTAAGCTCCAAGGGCAATAGCGACTCACCATGAGTGTCCTGCCGATCGATTTCGCCGCCTCCCTGATCGTTGCTTGTGCCGCCTTGAAGTCGTCAAGGTCCTTGGCGTCAGCAAGGATGTCCTCCTCCCACGGGGTGCCAGAGTAGAGGCACCGGTTTAGGTCGTCCTCCTTGCCCCCTCCTCCGGCCTCCCCCTCCCGCGTCTGCGGTAGGCTCGACTCGGGTGGGTCCTCCTGGTGAAGGCCTTCCCCTTGCTGAGCGCTGTCAGCAATGACCTTGGCCGCCGCCGACGATGCCGCTCCCACGGTCTCAGGGACCTTGCTCGTGACATCTCTGCCTGAGGTCGCCGGTGACTGCCCCACCGGCGCCTTCTCGAGCTTCCGCCCAAAGGCTTCTTGGCCTGAGGTGTTCTTGCTGGTGCCCGATGCAGCAGGAGTTCCCCTGCCCAAGAGCAGAAATTTGTCAGCATGACGAGCTGCGAAGCTCAAACAGAGCACAAAATCAAGTTCGACAACATACCCGCTGCCAGATTTCAATCGAAGCGACACCGGCTTGGGTGGCGCCCGCCTCGGCTTCTTCTGCGACCCTTGGTCACTCACACCCTCTGCGCTTGGCTTCGGCGGCTGCTCGCTTATAACCCCAAGTGGGGTGTCATCTCCCCCTGCGGCCGCCGTGTCGCCGACCCTGCGGCGACGTCATGTGACCGTGCATCATCGTCTTCATCGGCGATGATCTCAACACTAGCTGTCGCCGTCTCTGATGATGCAGTGGTGTCCTTCCTCTTCCTCTTCTTCTTCTCCGCCGCAGCGGTGGCGGAGACGATCTTGGCGCCCTTGTGCGCCGGAATCTTACCGGCGACCTACCACGTGCGTCGAGTCGTTGGCGCAGAGCTCCCTGCGGCAGGATCTTCATCATCACTACCTCCCACCGATGAGTCAGAGAGGTAGTTGTTGACGTACTCTTGTGGCGGAGCCTGGATGTCCTCCGCCACCCAGACCTTGAAGCTCCGCTCACCCTCGTCAGCGAGGGGAGCCGGGCACCAGAACACGCCCTCGCGACCCTGCAACAGGCGACCTTTGTCTTAGATCAGGGGAAAGCAAGCTGAATGAAAAGGAAACAAGGTCGATCAGGCGACTTACCGCTTCGGTGGGCCGCTTGAGGAAAAATGCCTTGGGGCACGTCCGGTTCTGGATTACCCCGTTGAAGAACTCCTTCACCCGCGCCACCATCTCCTGCTTGGAGACCTTGCGCTGTGCCACGCGGGTCGGGTCGGTCTGGCCCCAGTACTCGTAGGCCGGATGCACCCGATCTTGGATCGGCTGCAGGAGCCTCCGGCTGAAGCTGATGGCCACCGTGCCACCCGTCGGCCCTCCCGCCTTCAGCGTGGCAAGGTCCTCCAGCAGCGGTTGGATGGCGTCCGTCTCCTGCGACGTCAGCTGGTTGGTCCACTCTGGCACTAGGACCGGCGCGAGCCCCGACCTGATCGCCAGCGCCGGCTTCGGGTTGTCGATGTAGAACCACCCCCGCCTCCAGTCCTGAGTGTTGTCAGGCAGCTCCATGTCGATGTACACCGGCTTCATGTGCCGACGTAGCATGAACCCTACGGACCCCACGACGCCCGCCTTCCCCGTCTTCTTCAACTTGACGAAGTACCGCCACAGGTCGAAGTGTGGCGGTATCCCCAAGTAGGCCTCGCACAAATGGATAAACGAGGAGATGGTGGTGACACTGTTGGGGACGAGGTGTACCAGGTCGATCCTGTAGAAGTGCAGCAGCCCGCGGAAGAAATCGCCCGCCGGGACTCCAAATCCGCGCTCGACGTGTGCAACGAAGGCGACCGTCTCCCCGGTCCCCTCGGAGGGGAAGGCTTCGCCGGCGGCTAGCCTCCAGCCCACCTGCTCCTTGGGCTTCAGCAGCCCACGCTCCACCAGACCTTGGAGCTGCGCCTCGGTCACCGTCGACGGCTCCCAAACACTCTCCGGGACCACCGCAAGCTCTGGGGCCATCTCTTCTTCGTCGAAACCGGTGGATCTAGCTCTAAAAACTACCAAGGACTTCTTGCGCATACGGTGGTGCGCGGCGCGGTGGACCTAACTACGGCGGCGCCGGCGAATCTGCGCGGAAAGCTCTTGGCAGTAGCTCGGAAACCCTAAGGATCGTAGGGAAATGGAAGCGAGTGGGGTCCTCGACCCTTCACTCAGCCTTTTATAACTGGGCCGCATCAGTGCGGTGGGCTGCGGCGCCCCAAACGTCCCTTCAGGTCCAGCGACATTCCCGATGACCCAACGGATACATCGCCCAACGGCTCTTTCGGCCTAACGGTCACAGGCAGTAACGGCTCGCGCCGTGCGGGAATCCATGCCCGCTGGCTTTCTGTTCAATGGCCCGACGTCTATGGACCCGTTATGCCCTACTTCAAGCCCCCACTCCACTATTTTCTTCAAGGTCTCTAAATTTCTGATGACCTCCGGGTCCATGACACCACCTTCACAAGATCGACAACGCACCACTGCTTCATACGTCGCCTCAGCCTTCAACGGCGGGTTCACACCCCATATCCTAGGTCCTGCTACCTACTGGATTGCCTTAGCCTTCATGGCTGGTTTATACCAACAGCCCCGTGCTTAATGGCTCCACTGCCCGTTGGCGACCTCCTGGTCAAGTAGCACCTCCCTGAGGTCACTAAGGTCCTACTACCTACTGAATTGCCTTAATGGCTGGCTTATACCAACGGCCTTGTGCTTAATGGCTCCACTGCCCGTTGGCGACCTCCTGGTCAAGTAGCACCCCCCTGAGGTTGCTAAGGCCCTGCTGCCTTCTAGGTCATGTAGACCGAGATTTTTCAGGCTGACTACCAGCATTGTGTCACTACACAACGGCCGTGTCGACCCAGGTCGACGCGGGCTACCTGTCTCTACGAAAGGCCTCCCATAGGTCGGTGTGCTATTACAGCCCTGCTGGGACCTTGGTAGCCATACCATTGCAGCCCAGGCGCCCTTACAATTACTTGCAACATGACATCCCTCATGTGAAACTATATTTACAGCTTCATAACCTACAAGGAGTTTGGCCCTTGGCCAATTACAAGATACAAAGATATTAAAGGCTCTGAATTACCTTCCAAAGTGCTTACGACCCAGTCTACACTAATAAGGCGTGTGGCAAGCTTTCTTCTAGATTCAGGACCTACTCGACGACCTCTACAGCCACTTTGGAGGCAGCTGCCACACAGCCACCTCTACTCACGCACCAACCGGTCTCCTGTGGCGCCCAGCGTCAAGTCTGAGCTTCCCCCACAAGATTCCAAATGGAGCGAGCTTCAACCCCAACCTCGCCGGGTGGAGCGCAGTGCTCACCAGCATCACCTCATGCCTGAAAGTGTCAGGGCCCACGATGCAGCTGCTGCTTCATACTCCTCCTGGGTTCCTCGGCGGGACTGGGAGAAGAGGCCAATCGAGTTCTTCGAGCCTCACAAGCATTCTTCTAGCTCCAAGCATGAACTACATCAATCCTATGCTCTGGTGGGCGGGCATACGTCCATGGCATGGAAATATTACTACACTGGATCATCTTGGTTAACCTTTGGAGATTGGGCGCTTTGCTTCGAGGTATGGGTGCCTATTTATACCTCCAACACCTGCCGCTTGGTCTTATCCGCAAGCCAGCTTGTGCGGCGTCCTCATCCTCAAGATCACTGTACCCTCGTGGGACACGAGGTCACTGTTCGCCCGTGGGAGGCATTGACGCGCCTGTCCCCTACCTGACTGCATCCTGGAGCACTTTTGTCTTTTGCGAGTGATAGCGACCTGTGCTTCTCTGCAAGCCGGCCCGTGACCGTACAGTGCACCCGTGACTCTAGCTGTGTCAGCCCCGGCGCCTGATGACCTCTGCAAGGTTTTTGAGCTTTTGTCCTATTGAATTGACATCACAAGAGCATCTGTTTCCCTGAGCAGAAGGTCGTAGGTTCGGCTATTTCTTTCTTCTTTTTCTTCGGAGCATCAAACCGGCCATCCTGGACACTTTACTGCTCGGGGGCTACTACACTAGTGCGTCTTTCGACGCCCTATTTTCCCCAGGTCGCCTCGACCTAACGGAAGCCTGCTTCCGCTACTTCTCTGCTCGACCTACCTTCGGTAGGCATGGCGACCTTTCCGAAGGTCGCGGCAGCTACTACATCACACCTGACTCAGGTCAGGTCGGCGGTTCTGCAAGATCTACGCCTCGTCTTCACTTCGACCTCCTGGTCTTTCGACCTAGAAGCCCGACGATCAACTTCGTGCGTGCATCGGAGGAGTTTTTCTTTTTGATCCCCGTGCACCCTTCATGACCTCGACGGTGCCGCGCCTTCGCTACTCCTCGACACGACCTCGCCTCGGCCGCTACGCCTACACGTCGATCGGGGCTTGAGAGACATGGGTACCCATGGGTCCCCACCGGCCAGGGTCCCAGGGGCCCTGACAAGTGGACCCGACCTTCCAGAAGACCCGCCGACCTGCAAAGTGGGCCCGGCGACCTTATCCACACCTCCGACGACCGCGGGCGACCTGGCCAAGATCCCGGAAGACTCGCGAAACTTGGCGTGCAAGTCAAGACACTAGGACCTGGCGCGCCGCCGCCTGTAGCACCGAGTATCACGGGATACTCCTTGTAATCCGGGAGTTAAGCTTCCCGCAGTTGTAACCGACCCCGACACGGGTCAACTGACCTTGCATGGGAACCCTAGCCCGTCCTCCTCATATAAGGCGGCCTAGGGCTCCATGCATGGGGACAACTCATCTTCAACCTCCCGCATAATCCACCACAACTGGACGTATGGTATTACTCTCCGGAGGTCCGAACCAGTCTAAACCCTTGTCTCCTTGTTCCTCGCCGCCATACTCGCCTAGTTCCGTGTGCATCCCGTGCATAACCACTTACGCTCTTAGGTTCTGGTCCTCCATTAACCTGCAAACCTCTAGGGTAACCCCTTAACGGATCTGTCCAGGTCTCACCCCCTGACACTAACCTTCAATGGATGTGTGGAAGAGTTGGAAACTGTGTGAACCGAGTTTAATTTCTCCTAGTTTCAAGTAGATGAATGTCATTTCGTATCTCTCCGGTCTCCACAGCTCCAACGTCATGTTACCGTTTTTATTTGCGTGTCATCTCAGTTAATAAAAATGAAGCTTCCACTAAATGTTCAATAATTCATTCATTTTTCATTCAAGCACTTATTCTGGTAATTCCTACAATCGTATCCTTTGTGGGAGGAAGGGAGCATATACAACGAGAATCTGCTTTGAGTTCGTCAAGTAGAGTTTGGTACACTGTTCTATTTAAATGCAATTGTACATACAAAACAAGCCGTTGATCCGTCATTCATCGAGTTTTAAAGGCTTTGGACATACCTACTAATCTATATAAGAACCCACCAATCTCCCTCACCCTACACCCAGTGCGAAGAGACATTAATCGGGAACTTCCATTGCTACATCTTTCTAGCTCCCACTCGCACACACATCGACACATAGCCATGGCTAACCCGCTATTCCAACAACAACTACAAGGCGCACCGTGCTGGCAAGATGAACTCTACCTCATCTTGTATTTGGATAGCAGGTACAATAATGGTGGAATAGGAGAAAAAACAAACATAGTGCTAAGGTCCAATCCTCCCGGAGGATTCGGTACGACAGCTGCTCTCGATTGGCCTGTCTATGATGGCCCAGACCCCTCCAGAGCGAAAATCGTCGCCCGTGTCCGAGGCCATCTTGTGCAAACAGACAAGTCTGAGTCTGACAACCCGCCGTGGTTCACTACTTGCAACATAGTCTTTAATCCCGAATCATGGTACGTGTGTATATAGTATTAATTATATATTATATGCTGTTTTGAGCTTCTGCCATGCTCGTCGTTGTTACCTCAAATTCTTACTGTGGATTTTTTTTTTCACTATAACATGTAATAAACGTGAAGCTATGAAGGCTCCACGCTTGTAGTCTTAGGGAATGTTAGGGATGCAGGTCGGAGGGGTAAGTGGGCCATTGTTGGCGGTACAGGGGAATTTACTCTCGCACATGGTGCAATAACCTTCGACGAGGTGACTACTTGGGGGCTAAGAGAGCTTAACATCGGCGTGTTGTACACACGTATAAATACACAGCGTGTAAGTAGGCAAACTTTCCAGCTTGAGTTAAATATAATTCTCATGAGTTTTTTTTACAACAATGCTGAAAGTAATAGGTATTCGCAGCCTAAACTCGAGCGGTGAATTAGGCAAATCTTAAACCTAGGGATTTCACTAATTACGTCAGAATATAAACTAAATCATGCTATCTAGATTTACATCTATGGTTGATCTAGTTTAACTTCCCATCCATAATGAGATTTGCAACCTAGAGGCTATAGTCGATCCTACCGAGAACTGCTCTAAGAAAGTGAAGTCACTCAAATCTTTAATAGACGAAACCTGGGTTCATTCCGCAGGCGGGTAGCGGGTCCACGTCACCTGTTAGCCCGATAGCCGTTGGATTCGCTCAGCTCGTGATGTCACCCGTCCGATTGCGGATTCCTAACCGGGCATCGGGGCCGAAGCATCGCGAACCCGCTTGCACCTTCCGCCTCTCGGCCTGTCGCGCCGCGCTCCCTCCGCCTCCGCGCCCTCTCGCCTCCCGGGGCCAGAACCTTCCCCCGCCTCCATCTGGTCCTCGCGCTACCGCGACGGCGTCGTAGACTGAGCCGCGCTTGCAGCAGCGACTGCCGGACGTGCTGCCAGTAGGAAGGCGAATTTGGCTGCTTCGGCGACGGTGGCCGTCAACGGCGGATGAGAGAGGGCCGGTAGCCGCGGAGGCGGCGGCGGCGCGAACAGGGGAGCGACCGGGCTGGCCGCCGGGGGGCACTGGGAGCGCTGACCACTTATGCTGAGAGATGCACACCAAATTGTCCGCCCAGCGTGCTGCATCCCCTCGCGGCATGCTGGAGAAAGCCCCCACGCAGCGCCTATCAACATCCGGGAGTACACGCGCCGCCGCGCCGTGGACGCCTTCCGCGAGAACCGCGCCCTCGCCGACGCGCTGGCCGCGGCGGCGGCGTTTGCGGAGGGGAAGAAGCAGCTCGAGGTCGCGAGGCGGCAGGCGGTGGTGTACTGGTGTACTCTCTCTACGCCCCCAAGGCCAAGAGCGTGATGGAGTTGAAGGTGCAGTGATGGAAAGAGGGAGAGAGGTGTGCTGCGCCCGGCGTTTCCCCTTTCCGGATTCGTGCCTTTTCTGTGATGATGCTGCAGCACGCGTTGGCCACAACCATCGCTGTGCAGCCGCTTCTTTCTGGCCAAGAGCTTCGATGTTGGGAAACCCTTGGAATTTCAGTGCGCCCACAACGTGCTTGGAAAAATGACCAGCCGACAAGTTCTCTCAACAGAGCACAGCTTCTTCGTGCTAGAGCTGCCAGCCGACAAGTTCTCTCAACAGAGCACAGCTTCTTCGTGCTAGAGCTGCCAGGTACACTCAAGGCAAGACTCATGCTTCTCACTTCATTCACCAGCAAGTATAGGTAGGAACTAAACTAATCTGTTTGTGTTTATATGAGATGCTGTGATATCCAGTTGTGAGTTAAATGCAGCATATGCTTATTGCAATAAACAAAATACTCATCTGTCATCTCACATATAAGAAAACATAACAAGGCCATGAGGAATTTTGCTTGCTCGTTCTAAATTTCCTACACAGTGTAGTTATAATTATATAATTCTAGCCTATAGTTTCTTGCACATTCTTTAATTAGTAAAGTCATAACATCAAAACAAAGTAGAAGAGAGATCCTTCTCTGAACTATTTGCATCACTAAAACTAGCAAAGGAATAAGCTAGCTATTAATTACTGCTCTTTGAAAGAAAATGCAATTTCTTTATTCGAGTTGAATCATCATCAAGATTGGTAATAGTCCAGCAAAGTGCAAACATGGCCAATCATGGTTCAATATCAATTTGGTTTTGGAGATGATTCAAAGTTTCAAATGAAAGCACATGAAATCATTTGACAGTTTTACTGAGAGTTAACAGTTATAGAAAATTACATGCACCATTATCTGTAATATTTAACAAGACATTTGAATACCTTAATGAAAAGAGCGATAAACTAGCAACTGCTTAAAATTCTGATCTCTGATAGATCACATGTGTGTTTTCATCATCATGTACAGCTGTGACTCGTAGTGCTAATTTTAACTATATGTAGGGAAATACACTACTATTAATATTATCTATACAAGTATGGCCTTCACATTATTTGACATGATGTACATGAAGGATACTAGGCCATGTGATTGGATGCTAAGATGGCAACACGACTTCACTTACATTATTTTGATTGATAAAGCAGACTCGATTTGAGTGATCTAGCTAAAGTGAAATTTAACCCACTTAGTTCCTTTTCAGTTTTAACAGCATCATTTTTCTCCACATTTAAAATATTGTATTTTTATCTTTACTCTGAAACTTTTGTGCTGCTCCTTGAGGCTGGGCTTATCATGAATACCGACTGGTGGCAGACTGGCAGTACACCGTGTCTTCAAAATTTCGGTGAACACCCTCACCTCAGACCTGAGTATCATAGTTCACAGGATGATGTACATCCGAAGAGGATACATAACATGTTCTTTGTTTTTTCAGAAGCACCCAAAGCTGTCAACTCGGCCACGCCATTTGAACTTACATGGGGCTTTGGAAATAAATATTTGTGCTTTTTTAAAAATGTGCATAGCACGTTTTTCATTAAGAAGGAGAGAATTACAGTTTAGCAATCTTAGGAAACCCCCAAGACGCAAAGATACAAGAAACAACACCAACAATGCTAAAGTGACCAACAACGACTACCAAGAGAGCAAACAACAACTAACCCTAAAACCCTAAAGCACCGACACAAAGGGCAACCTAACACGCCTTAGACACAAATGAAATAAATATTTCTGCTTGTGCACGTCTTTCATACATGTTCCTTCACTAGCTGTTCGGAGAATAGCTGCAGAAGTTTTGTGGATTTATTACGTCTTTTCTTTGCTTCATTTCATCCTACGAACCTCGTTGCAGGGTAGAAATATCAACGTCAGCTTATTTCCATCTTTGACATATAAGTTGTATATATACGGCCACATCCAAGTTATAGGCTGAGCCTGAGCCAACAAATGCATTAGACCAAAATGCAGTCCTACTGGTCCAAGCTAAACAAATTAACACTGGTTGGCGCGGCAACGCCGCACTCTTCGTTTTCTAGTTGTGAGTACTAAATGCAGAAACGTTAGAAAGAATGAAAACTCAACACGTAAATTTATCCATAATATCGATAATTGATAGGCGCCATCCCTAGTTCACTTTGAAACTCCACTAAGAATGTGTTTTCGGACACCAAGTATCTTCTCGTCAATGATTTGAGCACACCACAAAGGCTCTCAACAAGCCGGATGAGAAGCTTGTCACAAAGGCAAGGCTCATCACTCCTTCTCTTCCGGACACCTTAACGTCGTCATCATACGGAGCTTCTTCACAAATGAAGGGGTCTTCTCATCTCCTGCACACGGCCATTGTCATTGCCGCTCCACTCCAAGTCGAAGGGTCAAGACTTGTCGGCGAGCCATCAAGGCTCCAAGGTGCGGGAGCACCAAGCTTGCAATGATGATTCACTCCTTTAACTATAAGCAGTTAGCAACACCTTACACCCACTCACTCTAGGCATATCCCAGCACTAATAATTCTTCTAAGCTTTTATTAAGCCTTGGATGATCGATCACTTTTGCACTCTTGGTGGCATGAATGCGTTCTTGATGTGTCTTTCACTCCAATAGATTCTTACACACTCCAACAACTTCAAATGAGTGACTAGAAGGGACATAAATAGCCCAGTCTGTTGCTCCAATGGCTTGAAGTAGTTGTACCAATTAGTCTGATGCTTCATAGCTCTCAACTTCGAACTTTAATTTTGATGATCTTGTATTTGTTGGAAATATTATGAAATTTTGTACAAGATTATCAAAAAGAAAAATCCAGACCATTCAATAATATTTTAAGCACAGATGAATTATCAAAGTCCGATTGTACCATCAAACCTTTTTGTCACCGCGTTGCAACTATTTGTATTCTGATCATAACTTTTTACTTCGAAAATTCCAGTTTTGATGATCTTGTACTTGTTGAAAAGCTTGTGAAATTCTTCTCATGATTAAAAATCTAGAGATTTTTACCAACTTTTGAGCAACGAGATAAAGCCCCAAAATTTCAAGCTTCGGATGTTTTAATTTGATGGTCATCACATCCATATGTTCACGGAAACATGCTATTTATTGGACATTCAAAAATATGGAAACTCCAATGGTAGCATCAGATAATCCGGTGCATGTCCTTGTATATGTTCATGGGATCATCCAATCCTTTGAGTGCATTTCTTAAGCCCCAGATGTTCCTCTATGTACTTAGTCCGAAGGTATAGTCGGATTATGTTGAGGACACTTGCTTTCAGCATAACTTATTTTGCCCATAACTTTCTACTTCAGAGTCTGATTTTGATAATCTTGAATTTTATGAAAGGCTTGTGAAGTATTATACATGATTCTGTGGAAATTCAAGTCATTTAGTTATACATGGAACAAGTCAAATTCATTCCTCTTTATCCTAACTTCTAGATCGTTATTTGACTTGCACCCTTGGAGCCTATAAAATCGTACTAGTGCTCATTCTTAATGCACATGTTAGTTCTAATGATAAATGTTGTCATTCGATCACCAAAGTCACAATCATAGTCTGAAGGGCTGTTTTCTTACAAATGCATACTCCCTTCGTCTCACAAAGAGTGAACATTTAGACTCTAAAATTTGTCCCACAAGGAGTGTTTCATTTGCCCCCTAGCAAACCTCATCTAATGAAACAACACACAACCAATAAAAAAAGAGTTTGGAGAAGCATGTAGAGCCAATCAAATGATCAAATGATATTAACAGACGTAACGAATTTTCAATCGCAATTAATATTAGCTATTAGGGGCAATATATATATCATACCTACTAATATGTCTGAACTTTTCTAGCTGGACACTTATTTTGGTATCGAGGGAGTATACTCAGGAAATTTTGTACATTATAGGCTATATGTTTGCGTTGACTTTGCCATTGTCTGCCTCCTTCAGAGGCTTTTTTTAGGAAGAGGGGTTCGATGCAGCAAGCTTCCTTTGGAGGCTTTTTTAGGAAGCAAGGTTCAACTACTTTGTATGTTTAGTGAACAAAAATCTTACTATTACTAATTGAAGACTCCTTTTGAATCCTCCAGGCGAAGCCACATAGGATCCTAGGTGGACACTCTAGAAAAAGAGAAATCCTAAAAATTCTCACAAAAAGCAAAATATCTGACTGTCAATAAGTAGACTCAAATCATCACAACCATTAGATCTATTACGTTTTCTAAAAAATTATCCACCTATGCCATTATGAAATATTATATCTAAATTACTCACCTCTGCCATTACATAAAATGAATTAAAGTAACCCCTAATCTATATCAAAATTGCTCACTTCTGCCATTATAAAAATAACTTAATATAACTCCTAAATTTTCAAATAAATTGTCCACCACTAATACTTAAAAATAATTTAAAATAACCTTTTGAATTTGCACCAAAATAACATGAGGTAACCTTAAATTTGAATCCAAATTACCTGTATTAAAATATAAATCAAAATATGATTCTAAAATAATCTTCTATTTCTTAAACTATTGACATATGATATAATAATTAAGATATACACAAATGGTGTGTGTTATAATTTATAAAAAATATAACCTGTGCGGGAGCACGAGCTGATGGACTAGTTGTAATAACGAGAATATCTTGAGATAAAGAAAGGTTTTGTCTGAGATAAACCTTTATAACTTGTATGTATGCATGTTAATAGAACGTGTAAGCCTAACATACTTTTAGAATCCTATCTTAAGACAAGCTCATTTAATGTTTGCACGTTGCATCTGTTATTCTGTTAATAGATATAAAATGGCATAGCTTCTTGCTAATTGCGATTTTATTATATAGTCTTCTTATCCAGCTACATTTTAGAGGCACTTAAAAATAAATTGAAATTAAATAACACACCTCTTGTAACATTTGTTTTAATGCCTGCAGCTCAAAGCCATGTTCACCGAGTTCAACGCTCCAGAGGTAGACGATGCAATCAACGAGAACAACCGTATTGGAAAAGGCGGATTTGGCACTGTCTACAGGGCAGAAATCCGGAACACTACTTTTGCTGTAAAGATTCACAATTACGAAAGTCTGCAAGGAGAGCGTGAGTTCAAGCAAGAGGTAAATCACAAACAAATAGATACGATTGTTTTAAGTATTACACATTAAGAATCTCGTAAAGGATTTACTCCCTCCGTCCCATGAAGAGTGCAATCTCAACTTTTAAACAAATCCCACAAAGAATGCAATCCTAAAAATAGATCTAATTACCTTCGTCAGATCTGATTTGCACGTCAAAACTTATTGCATTTAACAAACAAGTGAGGGTATTAGAGTCTTTTCATGCCACTACTAATCTGTTTTTAAAAAACTAGAATTGCGGTCTTGATGGGACGAAGGGAGTGTCTCTCTATCAGATCTACACTTTTTACACAGCAGCAGCTGAAAACACATCCATGTAACTTACTATTTAGTTTTAGTGGCTAGTTATTATATACTATGTGTTTATTTTACCGGCTAGTTACTTTTTTCTTAGTCGATTTAGATCATACTTACTTGATGGTTAACTTGAACTTAATTGTTTCATCGCTGGTTATTATGTGTTGCGGCTCTTGTGGATGTAAACGACCTTTTAAGCAACATGCTTCTTGCAAACCACATATATATGGTACTCCCTCTGTTTCAAAATACTTGTCATTCTAGTTTTTTTATATACATTCTCTTTATTATGCACCTAGATAGTTAGTATGTCTACATACATAATAAAAAATGTATCTAGAAAAGGCAGAATGACAATTATTTTGAAATAGAGGGAGTACTACTTATACTACTCTATATGCGTATATTCTTATCCTTGTTGTGACTACCGAAAAATGCAGGTTCAGATTCTAAGAAGGATCCGGCATGAAAACCTAGTCACCCTCGTCGGAGCATGCGGCAAGAGACTCGCCTTAATATACGAATATTTACCCAATGGCACCCTTGAAGACCGCCTCCAGCAATCGTTCTCATGGGAAGAAAGAATCCGTGCAGCCATCAGCATCTACACCGCTCTTGAGTTCCTCCATAATGTCAAGCCTAATCCAATCGCTCATGGTGATCTTAAACCAAGCAACATACTTTTCGACACAAGAGATGTGTGCAAGCTCAGCGACTTTGGAATCTCCCGTCTCTTAAAGTATAAAAAAGAAACAGCAACACCTAGCCATACTACTGCTCTTGGCAAGGGTACCATGTGCTATATGGACCCGGAGTTCATACAGAATAACAGCTTGACCCCTCCGTCAGATGTGTTCGCTTTAGGCATCATAATGCTGCAGTTAGTCACAGGGCGAGGTCCAAAGAATCTACTAGCTTCTGTAGAAGACAATCTAAGCGAACAACTTGTGGATGACAAACTGGAGTTGGATGACAGGTCAATACTAGACGCCGTGGAAATGATGCGCCTAGGTCTGAAATGCAGCCATTACAGGAGGAAACAGCGTCCGGACTTGGCAAGGGAAGTGCGTCCGGTGCTTGAATCCATGAAAAGCAGGGCATCTGAGGCTCAGGCACCCTCCCGTTAATTGAGCCATTGCTCGATTATTTGCACAGACTGCTTCCCTCAGTTAGAAACTTATGCAAATGGTCCAAATTGTATTATGTGTTGTCTTTTATTTCCTCATCGTGTGGTGGGAACCTTTTTTGTTGTTTTAATAATTGATGAGGCTCAGTGGTCATTAATACATTCTTGATTTCTTAGTCTACTTTTGATTTGTGGTGTAAGAATTGGTTTCGTGCGGTCGCATAGAAGCTGAAATAATTTATACAGTACTCCGTATTTATAAAACGTATGCCCATCAGTCTTCATTTCCTCAAAGAAACTACCATTATTATTTTTTTAAAAATGAAGCTACTAACGTCTGCACGTTCGATCCGAGCGTTGGCGTCGGAAGGTTGATCAGTAGAAAAGTTATCCCAACATTAAAAAAAATCACGTACTTTCCGTGACATAAAAATCGCTTCATGCAACATAAAAGAAAAGTAGCCATCGGCATATTTGTTGGCTTGTTCCCCTGTTGGGGTCAAGGACTCGAGCGTGCGGTGTAGGGATCGATATGACGAACAGACGAAGTGTGCATCAGTATCACTGCACAGGCGTCCACACCGACACGAATGTCATGGTGCTTGACTGCTTGGTGCCAGTGACAGCAACGGGAGAAGAAGCGATCCTGTCGGCACGTTTGCGATAGGCCTCATCCTCCGCCACCCGAGCCACCTGCTCCATGTGCGTTCTGCATCGTCTTTCCACTTGGATTCCATGACAATCTACTTGTTACTCTTTTCGTCCAAAATCTATTATTTATGGTTTTAATTTTTCTAGATACATTCATTTTGTTATGCATCTAAATATATATTTATGTTTAGATACATAATACGTAACAAAATAAATACATTTAGAAAAATTAAAATGATAAATAATTTGGAATGGAGAGAATAGATTCCAACGAGGTTGAGCGTGTACACGCAGCTATAACTTGTCTATCCGCCATCCTTCGTCCGTCCTCAAAGCAATCGTGGCTTGTGCTCGGTTATTAGTTGGCCGGCTGGGAGTTCGAGGGCCAGAAGAAGGGAAGACAAGCTGAAACGGAGGTGGCGGACTGGAGCTAAGGTGATTCCTATGGTTTTATCTACTCTAGTGGTGTTTGGAATGGAGGATTCATCCATTCCTTTCCGGAGGAAAGGTTCCTACATTGGTGCATTTTGGAAGAAAAAAAGAATCCACTAGAACCTCTTGGTTTCATTTCTTTCACGAAGCCCGCAATAGTTGTAGAAAGCAGCTCTCTATAATTTTGTCCACATCAGCTATAGAGAGTGTTAATAGACTACCTATTTAACAGGTTTGTTATAGTTAGTAGACCCCACATGTCATTATTTTTTAATCCTCCAGCTTCTTCCCCACAGTCCCTCTTCCCCATCTCCCCAGCCTTTTCCCATCCCCTGAGATCCGCTCCGCCTAGTGGCGAAGCTAGGATCGGGATTTAGGGGGGCTTGTTCTTCTTCTTCCTCTTTTAGCTCCTTCTTTCCTTCTTCTACCTTCTCAATTTTGTAGGGAAAGCTTGGGGGATTTCCATGGTATTGCCAGCAGTAGGAGGGGCTCCAGCCCCCCTAGACCCACTGCTGGCTACGCCACTGGCTCCACCAGCGTCCTCCACACACATAGGCGGTCATCCACACACACGGATCCACCCAGGACTTGGGACCAGTTCTCTCCCCCGACTAGTTTGTACCCCCTACTACAAACTCGAGCTTGAATACATGAGCAACGAACTGGACGTAGGGCTTCCGATGCCTGAACCAGTATAAACCTCGTGCCTTTTGAGTCACCATACGTGATCGTACAAATTTACTTGCCGGCGGTAGAGAACCCGGACAAACGAGGTATACTTCTTCAGTATGTTTCTATAGGAGATGGATCACATTACAAATATGATTGGAATGATGTTTCCGGGACGAGGAACGTTTTCGAGATTATTTGAGTCAATATCACTAGAGAAAAAAAAGAAGCAATACACATTTGTTATCAAATCTCGACTAGATGGAAGTCTTGATATGGTTACTAAATTACAAGAATAAAAATCTTTAGAGATTTGGACATGAGGTTTTGATTCGTTGGATTGCAAGGTGTCGCTATAGTATATTTTCCATCTTCTTTTGTTGTCCATGTTCCAGCTGCAGCAGATCATGTTCTGCCCTCTTTTTGGCTGATGTTCCCATCCATTTCCGTTCCTCGTTTGAGATAAAGTTCTTGATTCCAGGCTGCTAAGATCGGAACCCTACGATGCCTCATTGGGGGAAACAACTCCGACAGGTTCCGATCTTAGGCTCTTAGCAGCCTAGGGAAACAGCTCTGACTGGTTCCTGTGTCGCGCGGCTCTTGCCGGACGCGCAAGTCGTCGGAGCCCTCATCCGGTGGGCGGAGAGGGAGGGGAAAAAAGAGGGGTTTAGGAAGCTTTTTGTTGCGCATTGTTCTCTAACAGTTTGTCGTTGTCGACCGGGCATCTCTGGGCTCACCACACATGTGGGCCATACCCGGGAGATAAGACCTGCACACTTGGACTACTCGACTAGTGGGCCACGGTGCAAGATTATCGTGGGCCACAAATCAAGACAAGACGGATAAGGACTTGTACTAAGAATAGGATAGCTTCTCTTTACTCGTTATAGGCTACTCCTAGTCCTACTCGAATTATACTCTTGTACCAATCCGAATTGTAATCCTGCCTCCCGTGGCATATAAGGCGACGCAAGGACCCTTCTCAAGGACATACGTAATCAATACAGAGCCACACAACATACATGACGTAGGGTATTACGCACATTGCGGCCCGAACCTGTCTAATTGTGTGCCCCGTGTCTCACCATAATGTTCCTGATCTCGGCGAGCCCCACCGCACAATCTACTACTTTGGGTACCCTGTGGTAGGCTCGGTGTCTAAAACACTGACAGCTGGCGCGCCAGGTAGGGGATCTTGTCGCTGATCCGCTGGCGGACTCGATGGCTCCTGTCATCATCAAGCCGGTCATCGCTTTCCAACAAGGCGACACCTTCGTTTTTGGCTCCTGGGTTTGTGTTGCTGACGGCGCTGGATCGTTCATGCGTTTTCTGGCATCAACTTCGGAGTTAAAGCTCAAGTTCTCGACGCTTACACAAGCTTCGATGGAAGAACTCATCGAGAATTTTGGCAAAATTTCGCTTTCTGACCCGGTCAGAGAACTCAAGTCGGTGTCCGAGTGCAACTCGACTTCGCCTACAATTCAGCCTGAGTCGCTTTCCTTGGCTGCTCAGCCTGCGCTCAGTCTGGATTGTCTTCCAACACCACCCCTCTTCGGCCATCGTCATGTCAGCGCTGCTTACCAAGTCGCGTTGAACATCCTCATGTGCCCTGGTTCGAAGACCGTGCTCGAGTACTCTTCGGATTCGGAAGTCAACCTCGACTACTTCGATTCAGATTCATCTGAGTTCGGGTTCGACTACGGTTCGGATTCTACTGAAGCACAACAACTGTCTGGCCCTCCTCAAGGACTGATGATCACATCGACACCTGAGGGTAGATTCGTCTATTGGCCTGAGCATATGCCTGTTGACCTCACCTTGGATGATCAGGAGCGCTTTATCACTTGTCTCGACAACTTATTCTTCCAGGAAGGTGCCAAGCTTGTTGACTATGATACCGATACTGAGCTCATTGAGAGTACGGGTACTCACTCGTCCTATCGAAAAGTTTTCATCGTCGACGCATCTACTTCGCAAGGGTACCACGCCAATTATCGCTTTCCGGATGATGTCTCTGATGATGAACTCTCTGTTAATGCTCCTGCTGATGAAACTGCGGAGGCCAAGACTGCACGTCGTCAACGCAACACTAATTGTGCAACCCTTTGTCGTGAACTCGCGGAAGCTCTACCTACTCGTAATTTGCAAGAGGCTCTGGATGCGGTTGCTACTCGACAATATCGCACTCCAGAGGAAGCTATCAACGTGATCAATTTGCTTGGTCGTTCTATGCCTCGTGACAGGGCGGCTGCAGAAGTCGCGAAGCTGGCTAAACTAGCTTACACTATGCTACGTCAAGGCACCAGTACTCCTAGTCACCATGGCAACAGTGGGGGTGCTCATCGTACCACTCACACTCCTAATCGCACACGTCCGGAAGCTAGCAACAAGGGTCATGGTGCTAATGGCAGTGTCAATAGCAAGTTGGGAGACGCTCGCTACGATGCTCGCACAACAATCAATGCCAGACGTGCTGAGCATGAGAAGCAAAAGGATGTTGACTCTGATTCCTTCCCCGCTTTCTCTGCTCGACTTCAAGCTCTATTTCTTCCGGAGAAATTTAAGCCTTATGGTATTTCCAAGTATGATGGCAAGCAAGATCCAAGGCAGTGGTTGCGTTGTTATGCTCTGTCTATCACTAATGCCGGGGGCAATGATGATACTAAATGTATCTATTTCTCTTTTAGTTTGGAGCAAGAACCCCTCACATGGTTTGAATCTCTTAAATGAGGCTCCATCGACAACTGGGGACAACTCAAGCAACGCTTCACCAGCAACTTCGCGGGTTCTTTGGGCCGTCATGGTACTCGTATGGACCTTGCGTTGATCAAGCCAAAACAAGGCGAGACTCTCCGCGAGTACATGCGCTGCTTCTTTGAAAAAGAGCCATTGTTTTTTATGTTACCGAGAAAGAAGTCAAAGACACCTTCCAGGATGGTTTCTATGATGACAGGCTATTCCAAGACTTCGGTCGCGCTCGCCCTGCCAACATCACCAAACTCAAGGAGATGATCACTCATTGGGCGGACGAGGAAGACAAGGCTCGGAACCGGTTCAAGCATCTGCGCAACAACCAGAACAACAACAACAACAACAACAATAATAATGCTGGTGGAAACAATAGTGGCAAGCAACAGCAGGGAAATCACGCGGGTAATAGCTACTCGAGCAATCCTAATCGCAAGCGCAAGCCCGAAAATACTATTGCATCCATGGAAACCACCGCTAAGCCTGAAGAAGATTCTCACTAGGCAACACTGACCAAGCAGAAATGCCCATGGCACCCAGAGGGCGATCACACTACAGAGCAGTGTTACCAACTTCGCCGTGCATTGAAGAACACACCCGAGCTAGTGCACCCAAACCCAAGGTTTCACAAGAACAAGGGGAAGAAGGCTAACACAGGCAAAGACACTGGGTTTCAAGACCCATCCAACACTGTCAATGTCATCTTCGGTGGGATTCCAACCAAGCGCATGCAGAAACTTGCTCTCAGGGAGATTATGTCCATTGAACCAGCAACTCCAACTTTTCTAAAGTGGTCTGAAACCCCCATCACCTTCTCAAGGGCGGATCAATGGACTAGTTTCTCTGAGCCAGGGTGATATCCTCTCATTCTGGATCCAGTGGTGGTGGGCTCTAGGCTTACCAAGGTTCTTATTGATGGTGGCAGCGGTCTCAATGTCCTGTTTGCCAAGACCTTGAAAAAGATGGGCCTGGATATCACCAGTATGCTTACCAAGACCAACTCGCAGTTCTATGGTATCATACCAGGCAATGCAGCTGTTCATTTGGGTTCAGTTGTACTACCTATTACCTTCGGGACTAAGGCACATTATCGCACCGAGTACATAAAATTCGAGGTCGCTGACTTTGAGACTTCTTATCACGCCATCATCGGCAGACCTGGTCTGGCGAAATTCATGGCTATACCACACTATGTGTACCTGGTACTCAAGATGCCTAGCCCCAAAGGAGTACTCTCACTGCGTGGGGACTTGAAGAATTCTTACGACTGCGACACTAAAGCCGTGGAACTTGCCTACACAAATCAAGTCCCAAATGCTATGATGGAAGTCTTCACTGCAGCTAAAAAGCTTGCTCCGAGCGAGCTGGAGGTTCCTGAGAAGACAGACATCAATAACAAGCCTGCATCGACTAGTGATGTCATGCTCAAAGCTGTGGACCTTGGTACCGGTGACAGCAGCAAGACAACTATGATCAGTGCACACCTTGATCCTAAATAGGAAGACGCACTCATCAACTTCCTTCGGGCTAACCGTGTTATCTTTGCATGGAAACCATCTGACATGCCAGGTGTGCCCAGGAGGTTGATCGAGCACTTACTCAACATCGATCCTAATGCTACCCCTAAGAGACAACATCTCCGTCGATTTGCTGATGACCGCAGGGATGCTATCAAAAAAGAGCTCGCCAAACTACTCACAGCTGGCTTCATCCAGGAAGTTTTTCACCCGCAATGGCTTGCTAACCCTGTGCTTGTCAGAAAGAAGAACTTGAATGACTGGAGGATGTGTGTCGACTACACAGATCTCAACAAGCATTGCCCCAAGGATCCTTTTGGGTTGTCGCTGATTGATTAAGTCATTGACTCCACGGCAGGCTGTGCTTTACTATGTTTCCTTGACTGCTACTCGGGCTATCATCAAATTGCAATCAAGGAGTCTGATCAAGAGAAGACCATGTTCATCATCTCATTTGGCGCTTATTGTTACACAATAATGTCCTTCGGGTTGAAAAATGCTAGTGCTACTTACCAAAGAGCTATCCAAGCGTGCTTCAAGAAGCAACTTCACAAGAACGTGGAAGCGTACGTGGATGGCGTCGTTGTAAAGACTAGGGATCCAGACACGCTTATCGCGGATCTTGAGGAAAATTTTGCTTCGCTGCGGGAGTACCAATGGAAGCTTAATCCCAACAAGTGTGTCTTTGGCTTATCATCTGGAAAACTACTCGGGTTCATCATCGGCCATCGTGGCATCGAAGCAAACCCCGAGAAGATTTGATAGGAGCCGATTTGGATCAGCAAAGGATGGCCCGATCTTCATGGTAGTAGGTTTCGTAACAAGATAAATTGCTGCAAGTAGCGGGTAAATAGCTTTATACCTGACAAAGGTTGGATGCGACCAAGCGACGGGGAGAGAGGCACCGAAACCGTGAAGACTTCGACTCGATCTCCAAACGACCGCAAAACCACAAGCCGGAACTAATCCACACAATACGGCACAGCAAAGCTGGAATCCGTAGAGCACAAAGTAGCGGAACCCAGAGGGTTCTCTTCACAAGTCCAAGAAGAACAAGGAAAAATAGGGGTGTGCAAGGCACTCAGCAGCTCGGCTGCAAGAAAACCATATGTGGTGGTCTATTCTCAAAAATCAAAACTGAGTTCTTTGGGGTACATAGGGGGTATTTATACTAGGAACAACCCTCCTAGATAGGTGTGGGATAAGTGTGAACTGAAGTGGCCACGTTGGGAGATGGAAGGCCAACTGGTGGAAGCATTCACGAAGTCTTCTTCACAGCCTTTAGTAAATTGGCCATTACTTTTAGCTCGGAAGTCGAAATGATGTGGCATTTGTTGGGTTGGAATCTTGACTTCGAGGAGCTTCCAGTGATGTGATGTATCACTTGACCCCTATCTCTTCCCGAGATGGTACAGACTTGGACGTGAAGTTGATGCTTCTGCAGCGTAACCCTGAGTCTTGTGTGCGTAACCCTTCTTAGCTTGGGCAGCAGTCTTGGTGTCCTCCGCGTAACCTCCTGTGTCCTTCACGTAACCCAACAGAGAAGCCTCTTGTGTAAACCTGAGTAGGAGTAAAGTACATGACTTAGGTAGTATATGACTCTCATCAACATTGCAATGTAACTCAGAGAGGAAAGTATGCACCTCTTGTTGGAGTTTCCTTGCACGGCTGCGTGTAACCGGTCCATCAATCACTTGGGCTCATGTATCCAATGCTTGTTCTTGTGTAACCAGTTGTGCACTTGATTCTTGATGCGTAACCAGAGGTGGACTTGGTGTAACCAAGGCATCCGGGTTACGTATGGCTGTGATGTACTCATCATCCTCCCCCTCTTGAAAAGGAGTCGTCCTCGACTCTTCAAATCCAAAGAATGGAGATAAATCGGCAACATTGAAGCTTGTACTAACACCGTATGAACTTGGAAGATCAATTTCATAGGCATTGTCATTGATCTTGCGAAGCACTTTGAATGGACCATCAGCACGTGACTGCAGCTTGCTTTTGCGTTGGTCAGGGAAGCGATCCTTGCGTAGGTGTACCCAAACCAAGTCGCCTTGTTCAAACACAATCTTCTTGCGACCCTTGTTGGCATGCTTCTCATACATATTGGTCATCTTCTCAATATTGACTTTTGCTCGTTCATGAAGTTTCTTGACTAGTTCGGCACGCTTTCTTGCATCAAAGTTCACACGTTCCTGCAAAGGCAAAGGCAGAAGATCGATGGGAGCAGCAGATTTGAAACCATATACAATTTCAAATGGACAGAATTTTGTTGTTGAGTGCACCGCCCTGTTGTATGCAAATTCGACATGAGGCAAGCTTTCTTCCCAAAGCTTCAAGTTCTTCTTGAGTACAGCCCGCAACAATGTTGACAAGATCAGACACAATGGTTCATGGAAAGCCATGTAAACGCACAATTTCCCTGAAAAATAATTCAGCAATATGTGAAGCATCGTCGCTCTTATGTCAGGGAATAAAATGAGCCATTTTGCTAAAGCGATCAACCACAACAAAGATTGAATCCCCCCTCTTTGTTCGAGGTAAACCAAGAACAAAATCCATAGAAATGTCTTCCCATGGTACACTAGGAATAGGCAAAGGGGTGTATAAACCATGAGGGTTCAAGCGGGACTTAGCTTTGTGACAGGTTACGCAGCGTAGCACGTATCTCTCCACATCTCTTCGCATCTTTGGCCAAAAGAAGTGATCAGCTAGTACTTGCTCTATTTTCTTAGCACCAAAGTGACCCATCAGTCCTCCAGCATGAGCTTCCTGCAAAAGCAAAGGACGAACAAAACAATCTGGAATGCAAAGTTTGTTAGCTCGAAACAAAAATCCATCATGCAAATGGAACTTTTCCCAGCCCTTGCCATCACAACATTTAGAAAATGGTGCAACGAAGTATGAATCAGTAGCATATAAAATTTTAACACTTTCCAAACCAAGAATTTTAGCATCAAGTTGGGATATCAAAGCATGGCGTCTAGACAAAGCGTCTGCAACAACATTATCCTTCCCTTTCTTATACTTAACAATGTAAGGAAAAGATTCGATGAATTCACTCCATTTAGCATGTCTTTTGTTTAGTTTTAATTGACCTTTTAGATGTTTCAAGGATTCATGATCAGAATGTATAATAAACTCTTTAGGCAAAAGGTAGTGCTGCCAAGTTTCCAAACTCCGCACAAGAGCATAAAGTTCTTTGTCATAAACTGAATAGTTAAGAGTTGGACCACTTAGATTTTCACTGAAATATGCAATAGGTCTTCCTTCTTGCATGAGCACGCCTCCAATCCCTACACATCACATTCAATTTCAAAGGTCTTACCAAAATCTGGAAGTGCAAGGAGTGGGGTTGTTGTCAACTTCTTTTTCAACTCTTCGAATGCTTTCTCTTGTGCTACACCCCAATGGAATGCTACGTCCTTCTTCGTCAACTCATTGATTGGGGCAGCAATGGTACTAAAATCTTTGACAAACCGACGGTAGAAGCCGGCAAGTCCAAGAAAGCTTCGTACTTGGCTCACATTTTGTGGAGGCAACCATTCACGTACAGCCATAACCTTTTCTTCATCAACCTCCACGCCTTGAGCTGAAACAACAAAACCAAGAAAGACTACCTTGTCGGTGCAAAAGGTGCACTTGGCAAGGTTAGCAAACAAGCATTCCTCCCTCAAAACAGCAAGCACACATTTTATATGTTCAACATGTTCATCAAGAGACTTGCTATAAATTAATATGTCATCAAAATAAACCACAACAAACTTGCCAATGAAAGCCCTAAGCACATGATTCATTAAGCGCATGAAAGTACTAGGTGCATTGGTCAATCCAAAAGGCATTACTAACCATTCATACAGCCCAAACTTGGTTTTGAAGGTTGTTTTCCATTCATCTCCTTCTCTCATTCGAATTTGATGATATCCACTTCTCAAATCAATTTTTGTGAAAATGATAGCACCACTAAGTTCATCAAGCATGTCATCAAGTCTAGGTATGGGGTGTCTATACCTTATGGTAATGTTATTGATGGCTCGACAATCAACACACATTCTCCATGAACCATCTTTCTTGGGAACTAAAAGAACAGGAACTGCACAAGGTGAAAGACTTTCTTTTACATACCCCTTGTTGATGAGCTCTTGCACTTGGCGCTGAATTTCTTTTGTTTCCTCCGGGTTGGTTCGGTATGGTGCACGGTTGGGAAGAGAAGCACCAGGAACAAAGTCGATTTGATATTCGATCCCTCTCTTGGGTGGCAGCCCTGGTGGTACTTCCTCCGGAAATACATCATCATATTCCTGTAACACATCAAAAACATCTCTAGGCAAAGTAGAGGGTAAGTCGTTAGTGGAAAGAAAATTGTCCTTGCACAGGACTACAAAGAACATGGCATTGGGTTCACTCAATTCTTTTAAATCCCCCTTCCTAGCCATCATAACTAATCCCTCTTTTCCCGTTGGCTCGGTTCTTCGCAGCTGTGGAGTTTTATTTGGCTGTGGAAACACTCCCTCACTATGTTTGTGGCTCGCTCGTAAGTGTTTCTCACTCTCTTGCTATTTTTGTTTCAGATCATCCTTCAAAATTTCCTCCGGCGACAAAGGAAGCAAAGTGAGGTGCTCTCCGTTGTACATGAGAACAACCTTGTTGGCACGACCACAAATCTGAACATCATGATCATATAACCATGGTCTTCCCAACAACAATTGGCATGCCTGCATTGGCACCACATCACACTCCACATGATCATTATATCGCCCAATAGAGAAAGGGACATTCACAATGTTGCTCACACGCAGCGTACCACACTCGTTCAACCATTGAATCTTGTATGGAGAAGGATGATGCCGCTGCTTTAACCCCAATTTCTCAACCAATTCTTGACTTGCTATATTATTGCAGCTGCCATTATCAACAATGATCCGACAGAGCTTGTCCTTGATCATGCCTCGAGTGTGAAAAAGATTGTGCCGCTGATTATTTTCTTCTTTCACAGCAGTGACACTAAGCACCCATTGAGAAATGAAACAATTATTATCACCTTCATCGGGTTGGATCTCATCTCCATCATTCCTATTTTCGTCATCATAGATTGGAGCACGTTCTTCATCACTTTCAGATTCCCATTCACCTTGCTCATTCACAATCATGGTCCTTTTACTAGGACATTCAGTAGCAATGTGTCCACGACCTTGGCACTTGTGACAAACAATGCCTCGGCTATGTGAAGATGATGCAGCAGCTGATGCAACCGAAGGGGCTGCTACACTTCGAGCAGGACGGCCATTTTCTTGCTGATTTGTAGGTGAAGAAGCCTTAGAAAATGTAGTTTTTGCAGCACCAATGGATGGAGAGGACCTAGCTGCAGCACCTTGAGATCGAACACCACCAACAGAGGTACTGGGCTGCTGCCGGTGCCATGGAGTAGAGACAGATCGACTCCCATAGGACCGACCACGTCCTTGTTGCTGAATTTTCCTCTCGGAGCGCATAGCTTGATCAACAAGATCTTGCAAATTACGGTATGGAAACATCTCCACAAAACCTGAAATGTCATCATTGAGACCATGCAAAAATCTTGCCATTTTTTATTCTTCATCTTCCCTGATGTCAGAGCGAATCAAGAGTAATTCCATCTCTTTAAAATATTCATCAACTGATTTGGAACCTTGTTTCAATGTTTGTAACCTATTACAAAGGTCATGGCGATAGCTTGATGGAACAAAGCGCCTCCTCATCACACGCTTCATTTCAGCCCATGTGTTGATATGATCACGCCCCAACACAAGCTGATTGTTTTGTATTTGATTCCACCAAGTGAGAGCATATCCAGAGAATTCAACGGAAGCAAGATTAACACGTCTCCGATCAGAGAGATTATGCACTCTGAAAATTTGATCACACTGCTCTTCCCAATCAAGATATGCATTAGGATCTTCCTTTCCTGAAAATTTTGGAACACGAAGTTTAACACGGGCAATGCTGTCCGGATCATCTCTATGGCGACCACGATGGCGTTCATCATCATGACCAGCACCACGACGGTGATCTCGACAACGTTCAAACCGCCCACCATTTCCAAAAGGATTCTCATCATCTTCTTCCTCCTCATGGCTGCCCTGTGATTCAGCTTTATCATCAAAGCGAACACAACGACCATGATCACGACCACCTCCTGCACGCCGATCCTCATGACCAGCACGCCTTCCACCACCACGACCATCACGACCACCTTCAAAACGGTCACGAAAACCATGCCCAAAACCAGAATTTTCATCACCCGATTCATCAAGATGATGTGGAGCTCTTCGTCTCGTAGCAGGAAGACGGTCATCAAGCATCCTCTCCATTGCCTCCACAATCGAGTTGGCCATATTGTGCATCTCAGCTTGTGAGACAGGGGGCTCCTCATCTCCGTGGTTCCCACCACGAACACTTGAATCCGATCCTGCCATGTTAGGGATTGCAAGAGAAAGTGGAATAGAAAAAATATGTGGAATCACACAACCTCACCTCTTGCTTACCCAAGTTCTTACCTGTTCTCAAGGACCGTGAGTGTGCTAGTGTGGCGTAACCAAACTTGTGATTAAGCGGTTGAAAGGATTACAAATCAAAAGCCCCGGTTTCAGATTTGTGTGGAGCTATAGGTAGCTATTCAAGGAAGGCTATGATATTGAAACAAAGTGTGTAACCCGTTCAAAACTTGCTGTCCAGAACCACCACCAACTTGAGATTATAGATACCAAACTTTTAGTTACACAATCCGCAACACAGTCCCTTTCAACTTCTCATTTTTTCTTCTTATTTTTTCGCTCTTTTTTTTGCTCTTTCTTTCACACTTTTTTTTTTCTGTTTTTTTAGCGAACACAAGAACACATATGAGGGGTGCGGGAAAAAAATTAAAACACGGCGGAAGAACAACGGTGGTGACTAGCAACAAGATGAATGCAACACACAAAGTAATAGTACCACAAAAACGCTATGGAATTTTTTTGTGTGGCTTTTTAGTGGACTGTAGGACATGAACAAAATGATATAACAGATAATAAAAAGGGTGGGAGGGTGGGTAATAACCAAAACCTACCATGAAATTGATAGCTCTGATTACCACATGATAGGAGCCGATTTGGATCAGCAAAGGATGACCCGATCTTCACGACAGTAGGCTTCGTAACAAGATAAATTGCTGCAAGCAGCGGGTAAATAGCTTTATACCTGACAAAGGTTGGATGCGACCAAGCGACGGGGAGAGAGGCACCGAAACCATGAAGACTTCGACTCGATCTCCAAACGACCACAAAACCACAAGCCGGAACTAATCCACACAATACGGCGCAGCAAAGCTGGAATCCGTAGAGCACGAAGTAGCGGAACTCAGAGGGTTCTCTTCATAAGTCCAAGAAGAACAAGGAAGAACAGGGGTGTGCAAGGCACTCAGCAGCTCGGCTGCAAGAAAACCATATGTGGTTGTCTATTCTCAAGAATCAAAACTGAGTTCTTTGGGGTACATAGGGGGTATTTATACTAGGAATAACCCTCCTAGATGGGTGTGGGATAAGTGTGAACTGAAGTGACCACGTTGGGAGATGGAAGGCCAACTGGTGGAAGCATTCACGAAGTCTTCTTCAGTTCACGTGCATCTGTTCAGCTTCTGCGCAGCCTTTAGTAAATTGGTCATTACTCTTAGCTCGGAAGTCGAAGTGATGTGCCATTTGTTGGGTTGGAATCTTGACTTCGAGGAGCTTCTAGTGATGTATCACTTGACCCCCATCTCTTCTCGAGATGGTACAGACTTGGACGTGAAGTTGATGCTTCTGCAGTGTAACCCTGAGTCTTGTGTGCGTAACCCTTCTTAGCTTGGGCAGCAGTCTTGGTGTCCTCCGCGTAACCTCCTGTGTCCTTCATGTAACCCAACAGAGAAGCCTCTTGTGTAAACCTGAGTAGGAGTAAAGTACACGACTTAGGTAGTATATGACTCTCATCAACATTGCAATGTAACTCAGAGAGGAAAGTATGCACCTCTTGTTGGAGTTTTCTTGCACGGCTGCGTGTAACCGGTCCATCAATCACTTGGGCTCGTGTATCCAATGCTTGTTCTTGTGTAGCCGGTTGTGCACTTGATTCTTGATGCGTAACCAGAGGTGGACTTGGTGTAACCAAGGCATCCGGGTTACGTATGGCTGTGATGTCCTCATCAAGATTACTGCTATCTCCAACATGCAAGCTCTGACTACTATCAAGGATGTTCAGAAGCTTACTGGATGTATGGTGGCACTCAATTGCTTCATCTCACAACTTGGAGAACATGGTTTACCTTTCTTCAAGCTACTCAAGCGGCAAGAGAAGTTTGTGTGGACAACTGAAGTTACCTTTCTTCAAGCTACTCAACTTGGAGAACATGGTTTACCTTTCTTCAAGCTACTCAAGCGGCAAGAGAAGTTGGTGGACAACTTCGATGAGTACAAGATTTCTGTGGTTACTAGCTACCCTCTTGGTGAGATATTGCACAACCAGGATTCCACAGGAAGGATTTCTAAATGAGCGGTATTGCTCGGTGCTCTATCGCTCGAGTTCAAGTCTCGCACTGCTATCAAGTCTCAAGCCTTGGTCGATTTCATGGCTAAGTGGCGGGAGAATCAAGTTCCGACTCCAATTGAGCGTCCAGAGCATTAGGTCATGTACTTTGATGGTTCCCTCAAGCTGGAAGGTGCCAGTGCTGGAGTACTTCTAATCTCCCCCAAGGGCGAGCAACTCAAATATGTTTTGCAGATCTTTTGGAAGGTCTCAAACAATGAAGCTGAATATGAAGCTCTACTGCATGGCCTTCGCCTTGCAGTCTCTCTTGGCATAACACGACTACTTGTTTATGGTGATTCTTTGGTGGTCATCAATCAAGTAAACGATTCCTGGGATCGTAATGCTGAAAATATGGATGTGTACTGTCAGGAGGTACGCAAACTTGAGAACAAATTTCATGGTCTCGAGTTCCATCATGTTGTTCGCGACAACAATGTTGCTGCGGACGTCTTGTCGAAGCTGGGATCTACTCGTGCTCAAGTTCTAGCGGGAGTCTTCGTCCATGAGCTCCACAAACCATCAATTCCAGAGCAGTCATCTGCACCCACGACTACTTCAGTCCAGCCTGATCGAGAAGTGCTTATGATTGATGTGAACTAGAGAACTCCTTTCATCGACTACATCAAAAATCAGTTGATTCCTAAAGACAAGTTAGAAGCCGAGCACATTTCACGCCGCGTCAAGGCTTATGCTCTAGTCAAAGATCAACTCTACAAGTGGGGCGCAAGTTCTGATGTACTCATGGAGTGCATCTCTCACGAAGAAGGCAAGGAAATCTTGGAAGAGACACACAAAGGAATCTGTGGCAATCATGCTTCTTCCCGCACCTTGGTGGGAAAAGTTTTCAGACGTGCTTTCTACTGGCCTATAGCTCTTGCTGATGCAGAAGAACTAGTCAGAAAATGCCATGGATGTCAATTCTTCGCCAAGCAACAACACGTTCCAGCCTACAAGCTCATCACGATACCACCAACTTGGCCTTTCGCTTGCTGGGGGCTGGACATGATTGGTCCTCTCCCAAATGCGCCAGGGGGATTCAACAGAGTCCTGGTGTCTATCGACAAGTTTACCAAGTGGATTGAGGTCAAGCCTGTTACCTGCCCCAAGGCTGATAGAGTCCTCGACTTCTTGGATGAAATCGTGCATCGCTATTGTTTTCCCAATCGTATTATCACAGATCTGGATTCGAATTTCAACAATCACCAGTTCTGGGAGTACTGTGAGAATAGTGGAATTGATGTCCGGTACGTCTCCGTCGCTCATCCACGTGCCAACGGCTAAGTGGAACGCGTCAATGGGATGATACTCGACGTCCTCAAAAAGCGACTATATGATGCTGCAAACACCAAGAGTGGCAAGTGGATCAAGGAACTACCCAATGCACTCTGGGGGCTACGTACTCAGCCTACTGCTCCCATAGGGCAATCACCCTATTTCCTGGTCTACAGCTCTGAAGCCGTCTTGCCTGCTGATATCATGTGGCGATCTCCGGCGGTTGACCAGTACGAAGAAACAAGATGCAATGCACTCGTTCAATCAGCCCGATATCTCGAGAAGATTCGCCGCTACCATGACCGCAATGTTAAGGAACGCTCCTTCAACGTTGGTGACTTGGTCCTCCGTTGTATCCAGAACACGACAGGACTACACAAACTCAACTCGCCATGGGAAGGCCCTTTCTCTGTTGCAAAGGTCACTGGCCCTGGCTCATATCGTCTCCAAACACTTGAAGGCGAAGAAGTTGACAACTCTTGGAACATCGACCAGCTTTGTCAGTTCTATCCGTAGGGGTCAAGACAACCCTCTCCAGGTGGCTACAGCTGCAACAACTCGTAGGGGATCACGACAATCCTCTCCAGGCGGCTTTGGCTGCGATTACTCGTAGGGGATCACGACAATCCTCTCCAGGCGGCTTTAGCTGCGACTACTCATAGAGGATCATGATAATCCTCTCCAGACAGTCTCATTCTGCGACAACTCGTAGGGGGTCATGACAACCCTCTCCAGACGACTCTGTGTCGTATAGAGAAATAAGTGGCATATGTTGTCCTTGTTCTATTTTCATCAAGAGGCTGCGGCCTAGAGTAACACCTTTCATAGTAGGGTCTCAGTGGAACTCTCACATAAGTTGCTGCTATAGCAAGATGAGTTCATCACACTGTCTCCTACGGTCTTACTCGTTCTTCAGAACATTCTTACGAGTACTCTCTCACTAGGCTCGTGGCCTCAGAGGTACTTAAGGCACTATTACTCAATCGTAAATCCTAAACAGAGAGGGCTCTCCGTTTAGGCTTAGAGCGAGAGCCCCCCAAATTTGGAAAAAAACAAGGTAATCAATAGAGGGCAATCCAGAAAAGGAAAAAAATAAAAGTAACAAATCGAAATAAAAAGTAACTCCACATCTCCGGCCATCTTCTCCAACTCCGGCGGTTGGAGGGCGGGGCGGCCGATGGCGGGACGCCGGCGGGCGCGGGCGGCAGTGGAGGTCGGCAGCCTTAGGGTTCGGGTTAGGGTTTGGGGGTTTGGGGGTTGGGGGATCCTCCATGCCCACTAAACCTAGAGAGAGATCTGGGGCGGCCGCCGGACTGGCAGTGATCGTGGGTTGTGGGCGGAACGGCGGGCGGCGGCGGCGCCGCCCGTCGGGGTGGTGGAGGAGGTCGGTTGGGCTAGGGTTGGCAGCGGGGGTGGGGTTGGTGAGAAACCGGCGGCGGGGAGCTTGGTGGAGGCGGATCCGACGGCGGCGGGCTCGTGGGCGGAGGATCCGGCGGCGGAGGCGTCGCCAGAGCCGGGGCGGGATGGGTCGGCGGTGAGGGTGAGCAGCGAGAGTGGTTAGGAAGGGCGGGGTTGAGGGGGGAGGGGCGGTTGGTGGGCGGCGATCGGCGGCGAGGTCGCCGGCAGCCGTGGGGTGGTGGTGGAGGCCGGCGGTGGTGGGGGCGCGCCGGGAGTAGGAGGAGAGAAGAAGACGGAATGAGTTTTGACGGAGGAAGAAGACGACCGGCTCCCACACGCGTGAAGGGATAAGGATGCGGTGCTTTGGTCGTGGGGGCCCACGTCGCTGTTTTTGTTTTTTTAATTATCGAGGGTACGTGGCTGCGTGGGGTGGGAAGGGGGCACTCGACCGAACGCTATCGGGAGAGCCCTCTCCCCGTAGCAGACTCCTTACTCAATAGTGTATCCAGACATTGTAACTCAAACAATGTATACATTTATCAAGACAGTAATAAAGTGATTATCCTTGATATCGACTTGTTACTGTGTCTTTGCTTATTTCACAACAAAGCCTTCTTTTACGCTACTACAACTAAGGTATCTTATTTGTTGTGATTAAGCTAACATTCTTCAGAACATATCTAGACTTGAGTACTTCTACTCGAGTATCGTATCTCTTTTGCAGCCATACACTTACTCGAGTACATGGCATCCACACAAGCAAACAAGGGATCCAGATAACTGACTTACTCAAGTTTTCAATTATATTACATAAAACACTTCTTTGGAATTACACTTGTTTTTTCCATAGTGTTTTTATCCTACAGGTTCATCTAGTGCAGATCAATGAATTTGGAGACGGCTTCCACGATAGGAGATGTTTGCTGCATCAACGCATTCAGCTTGTCGTCAGTACAATCTCCAGATCTTCCGCCCATGATGACCGTCAGATCCGCATCTGCGTAGAAAGACTTGATGAAGCTCAGTACTTGATTGGGAATCGTGCAAGCCAGCCGTCGAGCATACTCCAATATCTTCTTTGGTGCGTCCTTCAACCACTCCACGAGTGGACGGGGCAATACTCCTGCCTCTCTAGGTTTGAAGAGACTAGCCACTGGTTCAGCTGCCTCCATCAAGACCTTCAACTCTTCACGCAGACACTCGGATTCTTCAATTTTGGTCTTGAGCGACTGCTTACAAGTCAGCAAGTCATACGATCCGTCAAGTTGAATCTGCATCTCACGCTCAAGTTCCATACAGCGCACCTTATAATCTGCCTCGAGGTCAAGGTGTGCTGATTCTTCACGGTTGAAGGCCAACTGCCAGTCAATAGATTTCTTCTTGTGCCTTTCAACCTCTTCAGCCAGCTCTGCAATAGACCAAGACAACTTATAAGGATGAAGTTTGTAAGAAATAAGTACTCGAAAACAAGTTCAGAAAGGGGGAATACCTTTATTCTTCTGGTGCAGTGATTTGTTCTTCCCGACAATGTCATCCTTCTGTGCCGTCAGCTTCTGGATTTCATTGTGGTACTCATCAGCATTGCCATCAAGCTTCTCTTGCAGCCTCAGAGCCAACGCTTTTTGCTCCTTGAGCTCTTCTCTGAGCTGCGAAACTTCTTCTATGTCCGCCACATGTTGCTCAAGCAAGCAAGTCTTCCGCCTTGACTGCTTGACAACTTCCTGAAAAAGCAAACAACTCAAGGATCAGATATAAGTTGTCCTTGGCTACAACTACTCTACAAGGGACTATGTTCTCAAACTTACCGCAAAGAGTTTCTCTACACTGCGGAACATCTCGGAGTGCGCCAGCAGGTTGTCCTCGTATGGCATTAAACCTTCAGCCCTGGATTGAGTACTTGTTCCCGCCTCCGAGTTCATCACAGCACTACGCAGAGGAGCCGGGTCTTCAATTTCTGGCTCATGCGGCACTATACGGCCCTCCGGGCTATCTTCCAGTACTAGCCATGCATCTATGTGACGCACAGGGGCTTCAGCAACTAAGGCATCTTCATGGCGCAATCCGGCTTCTGGATCAACTTCCAGGCCTTCATTTACTATATCACTCCAAGTTCCAGGCCTTCATTTACTATATCAACTTCCAGGCCTTCATTTACTATATCACTCCAGGTTGTCCTCCTGTTGCTGGGTCCTTGGCTTCGAGGCTGCATCCACTGCTGCCTTGACTATATCACTCCAAAGCAGGCACAACGACTGCGCGGCATTGGCTTTAGCAGTTGCCACTTGGGGTTCCGGGAGAGTATCTTCTTGTTCCGCTGGCGGGTTCTGATTATCTCTAGCAGAACTACTCCCCGAAGCTCCCCACTTCACATCTGTGGATTTCCTGCATCAACAAGTCGATCAGCATATTCAAATTTATCAACACCAAGAAGTACTTGAGTACTTGGGTACTTACAAAGTAGCATGAGGAACCACAGTTCTTGGTCCCCGCAGATCAAAGAATGTGGGCGCTGCCGGCACCACTGGGACACTCTCTACCAGTGGCACGCTTCCCGGCACTGCGGCTTCTTGTTGCTCAGGCATCACCGTCTCGACGGATGATATTTGAACCATCACGGGTTCAGTTGGCCTTGCAGGGCTGCTCGCGGGTACATGCGTGGTACTCTCGATAACCTGCATAGTCAAAATTAACAAGCCATTACAAAAATTACAAGTATTCAACAAGATATTGACTACTTAGTTCATATAACTAACCGTAATGGACGGCAAGGCTGTGACCTTCTTCACAGCACGCTTCCCAACTTGGTTCTCTTCTTCTGCGGTGGCTGTTGGTGTTTCTTAACGTCACCACTATGGCACCGGTTAGCGGGAGCGTGTAAGAGACACCGGGTATACCGCAAGCGCACAGAAATACCGTTGTAGCACTTCCCCAAGGAAGAAGAGTATTCCAAGGGTATTGAATCCAAGGAACGGTGTGTATTATCTCCTACTCTAGTATAGATGGTCCAAGGACACCAAACTCTAGCTGGGATAGATATGGGTTGAGAAGCACTTTCTTAAGGGACTTAGCTCTCGAGATGGATCTGTCCGTTCTCAGTCATCCCTGTGGGGCGACAGCACATCCTAACTTTTTAGGGAGAGGCCAATGTACTGACATCGAGCCCAACTCGGTACGCTGGCGCGGAGGGTTGCAAAGGGTCCAACAGGCTGTCACCACTACGGCCTACCTCTATCCCTACACGAGCGCACGGTCTTCGTAGGATAACTAGAGCCCAGACACCACGTCTGTACCCCGGATAAATATTATAGTGCGGTTACGTCTGCTAGCCCGCTAACTACACTATAGCAACCCGTATAAATATGGAACCACGAACAAGAGAAAGAACGGAATCAAGTCACACTTTATTCATCAAGCTACGGAGCAGAAAGAAAGCTATGGATGCAAACAAACGAGATACAGCAGACTTACTCAGCTAAACAGGATCAGAGCATGCAAACAGATATATGACCTACTGAGCTAGCTCTAAAGGATCAAAGCCTCGTGTCACGAAGAACACAAGCCTCTAACTTATGAACGAGCTAAGAACACAAGAACAATTCAAGCATGCATGATGTCCACTATAGTCTAAATAAGAAATACTGAAATACTCACTTTGGTCTAATTGAAGAACGAGCATCCACGAGGACATCAACTCACTCCTCACCCTATCCTACCTAGCACTCTAATCACACACACAACTCATGGGAGAAGTGAGAACTCACCTCTCCAAGAGAGAATGAGAGCAGAGGGAGAGAGGGATGTGTCTCAAATGGGAGCCCCTCCCCTCCTATTTATAGAGGAGGGGGTGGCTTGCCTTTGTGCTCGAAGTGCTCCTTCTTGTGCAGCCTCCCTGGGCACGGCCAATAAGTGGTTGACACATGGCAGTGAAGAACCGGGCCAAAACCGGATATTCCATGGCAGAACCAGACATTCCTTTGTTGACTGGTCACTGAGTGGTACTAAAAATAGGAAAACCGGGGCGGTCAACGGGCGGACCGGGCGCAGACCGCGCGACCGCCTCCCGCGCGCTTCCCGCGCTCGACGCGTGGCACCCCAGCCGACGCGCGCGCCTCTTCACATGCACGGCGCCAAAACCTCCTCCGCCCGCGCCTATAGCATTGCGACACGTCACCCGGCCCATCCGGCTCCCCGCGTACATGCGCCTGCGCGCGCTGGATCCGTGCGCCTGGCCGCCAGCCAGCGAGATGGCGCCACGTGGCCGACCGAGAATGATCCGTGCGCCAGCTGTGCGATCCGCGTGCGCGGGCGCTGGCCAGTGGCCGGCCGACACGTGGCACGCATGTGCACAACGACCAGGAAGCTGTGGGCCCCACGCTGACGTCATCTCTTTCGTCCTTTTCATATCTTGCGCATACGAACTTCGATGTAGGCATATAATATGTCCATTTCGATCGTCTCGACGAGCCGTCGCAATGGTGCTGTTCAAATTGGCATTTGAGGTTGTTTATGATGATGTCCTTTAATAGCCATCGGATTACTTGCTCTCAATTGTACCGTTTGGCATGCATTTCGGTGCATCCTGCAACAAAAGTTAGAAACACCAACACTTGTGGAAATCATCAATATCAAGCCTTATTCTAGTGTTGATGATCCTTTTACCATTACATTATGCAAGTATTAACGGTGTAAAAGTAGCACTTAACAGCCGTCAACAACACCCCCACACTTGACCTTTGCTCGTCCCGAGTGAAGGGAGTCAGATCAAAGTGAGACATGATATCCAAAGGTATGAAGCAAGCATAAGAGATATTCCAGATCATACCTTGTACTTGTGAACTCTGAAGTGCCTATCATGCTATCTTGGGTAGTTGAGGAATGGAACGGTCATGAATCAAGTCACTCCTGCTCATCATGTCAAGTAACTTGGGGTTTTGCAATAAATTTTCAAAACAAACCTTGCTTAGCTCCTCATTTGATTCTCTCAGATCACTCAATGTGTATATGTCCTCACTAAGGCATTAGATTGCCTTTCTTCACCCTCTTTCTAATGATGGCTATATGTGGAGCTCAGGGTAGGATAAAGGATAAGGCATACTTTCGTCACATATATTGCAAAGTCAAAGACTGGATCCACATAGAAAATTAATTCGTACGATCAGATCAAGATGTGCACGTGTATGGGTATGGTGAGTATGGTAAGGTGGATACTAGGCCTGGAATGGGTGCTAGATATTACCATACGTATATGATGAATGTTGGTAGATGGTAAGGTGGACACTAGCTCCGGAATGGACACTAGTTATTACCATCTAAGTTATGGAACTCCTTTTTGCATGATCTCATCTCTCTCCTATTTCTCCTTTATTTTGGACAAGGGCTATTCTTTCTTCTTCTTTCTCTTTTTTTGCATCACGCCTTGAGCATGTGTCTCTTCTTTTTTTTCTCTTTTTTTATAGCCCATGTCTCTTTTTGAAGGATACTTTTGGAGAGAGATGTCACACCACATATGGAGATTTTATTTTTATGAAATGTATGAATGATACAATGCTAACTTCCAGTGTAGAAGCATAGCAAGGGGAATATGGTGGTGTGCACATGAATCTTGATCATGACAGTAATGAAGAGAACTCTCACAAGGGTCACAGGATTTGACAAAGCTCAATGCAATAACAAGCAGCATATGAGTAGAAGGTTTTCAACTAAAACATCATATGGCTCTAGTAGGACGGTGGCATATCAAAAAGGAGCTTTGCAAAGGGTTTTCATGATTTTCAAATAAAATTCCCAAGCACTCAAACATAAAGAGCGAAGATCATATCATCAAACCATATCACAAATGCCAACTACTTACATAAGCATGAGTTCCCTAATGATATTTGTTCACAAGCATCAAGATGATAAGTAAGGAATAAAACATATGCAAGCCAACTACAGAAACCATGTAGAGCAAGCATAGCACCAACCACTGAGTTTGATATAAAGTATATGAATTGAAATTCAAACAAACTCATGGATATGATAGAGTGAGATAGAGGATGCACATACCATCGCTTCTGAAGGATAAGAGGTCAAGGAAGACCAGTGGTGATTTGGCTGACCATAAGGCAGCCGACTCACTCTAGTTTACCTTGCTCTTGTCATGAAGGCGTAGTCGATGTTGTGCAGTGCCTGTGTGGGAGTTCTCGAGTGGATATGTCGATGTTGAGCTCGAGAGAACTCCCCCACACTGGTGGTTGATCCTGGTGCTGTTCTTCAAACAAAAAGTGGAAACAAAGGATGGACTCTACTGGTTCGAGAACCATAGAGCCTTTATTCAAATTCAAATATTTTTGTTGTTTTTGTTTTATTTTTATTGTCACCATGTCATTTGCTCGAAAGGGTTAGACCAAGATTACACTTCATACACAAAGGGGAATATACTTACCTTGGACCTTTGAGAGGTCATATGTACCACCTTTGCATGTTGTGCAACATGAATCTGACACTTCAACTTACCTTCCCAATTGAATTCAGCTCAATGATTTACCCATTCAAATTTGACAATTTTCTGCAGGGCTTAGTCAGCATAAATGCAACCAAGATCCATGAAGATATAACTCCAAGGTTCATCAATCAAAACTCGACACCATGTCTTGTTTTGATTGAAGAAGACAATTTTAACCTAAGCACCATGCTTAATTTAAAACAGTCTATGAATGCACATCTAGGACATAAGCATTCAAACCAGAGCATACGGACAAAGATAAAGGAAGCATGCAAGCATGATCAAGCTATCATCAACAGGGACATAAGCATGAGCATAAGACGGTGAACCTCGGGCAACCTCCCGGAAGGGCTTTGTTTAATGTCAAAAGCAGGACTTACCTAACTAGTGGGCAAGATGCAAGAGCTAACATCATCGCCACACCAGGATAAGATTTGGTAGAGGAGGAACTTTACTCAAGATGCTCACATACCTCCCCCACACTTGAAGTTTGCATTGCTAGGCAACAAAACTCAAGTGTGTGGAGATCAAGCTTCCTTTTGTAAATGTTCCCTCACCAGAGCTTACCTCAGGTGTTGCCTTTGATGCAGCTCACATGTTTGTAGGCATCACCTATCCATTCTTCTTTTCAATCCCCACCTGAAAGGTTAGTGACCAAAAATACCCGAAGGACAACTTATCCTAAAAACATGTTCTTGCTTTTATTCGAAAAGGGAAATAAAACCTATGCTAATCCAGGCTATCTCCTGGTAGTGCTTTGTTTATTTAAGGTCATAAGCTCGACCATGGGAACTTCATCTTGCAGCTATCATTGGTGGTGCCATTCCCATCTCACCACCAATCCTTGATGTATCAATGAAGCTTTAGCTGCAAGGTTAGTGCCACAGTGCATGCACGAAATCTGATATGCTTATGATAGACATATACATCTACAACCAACCTTCTGAACTTTCTACAAAAGAGGACCATAAGGTGATTGCAGCCCTCATGCGTGCTTAGCGCACTAAGCATGTCTGACTCTGGAGGGACATGATGCGAGCATTGTCTATATGGCGAATCAAGAATAACGCTACCATGCTCGTGTGTGGGATCCTTTCCTCCAGACTCCAGAGTCAGTGCCTCGAAAGGTTCTATGGCCCATGAATTCTCCATCTCAAGAGAGTCATCGTGGAAGCTCGATGTTGACTCTCGATCATGATCGAAAGCAACATGATACGGGCCAGGAAGAGGCTGAAACTCGGTCGAGAGTGGTGACGATCGTTCGCCTTCACAAATGTGAAGAGTCTCCCGAGTCATCCTCATGAGGGGTAGAACATTCTACAACCTCAGTGAGAACGGTCTCGGATGATGCGAACAGAGATGTATGCATCATCTTCTCGAGCGGGTTTTGCTAGGGAAGAGGCTTCGCCATAGGATGTCCCAGATAAGGGGTAGCAGTGGCAGAAACGACTCCCCTAAGCTTATCATCTAGGCTTCCTGAAGATGTATCGAAGAACTGCTCTACTGGGGAGCCTAGGAGAAGATCGAGATCAAGGACATCGAAGATGTGAAAGTCTAAGCTAGCCTCGATCCCGTCTATGATAAGCGGCATGGCACTTGCAATCCCTCGACATTCAAGAATGTGTCCAAAGGGACAAGTCTTGAGGAGCATGTCGGATGGTGCTAGCGGGACTCTGCCCAAAAGAGTTTCCGCTAAGTGCCATGGCAAAATGTTAACGTCCATGATGGGGTTACAATGAGCCTCTACTACAGTGCCTCTAATAGAGCAAGGGACAACCAGAGAAGGTGAACTTTTCCAAGTTGCCTCGGAGAATCGTGTCACTCTCTCTGACCATTCCTCCCTCATGGCCTCCTCAGGATATGCTTCGTCACGAGGATCAGGAGGTAGAGGTGGCACCGCAGGCCTAAGGAAAGGTTCTGTCGAAAGATTTCTAGAATGATCGGTGTGGACAGAATAAGGATCCTCCCCTAATTGGGCATCAAAAGAATTCGAGGTGTCTAAGAGATTTATAGATGGGTCGTCCTCGAATTTGCAAGTGAACACCGAAGGTTGAATTTCTTCTTCCTTTGGCGTTTGAGGTTCAGGAGAGGGCTCAACGGACAAGTCTGGGGATATGGAAGATGCAAAGTCAGACTTGGATGTTGAGGGACCCTCATGGCTCGACTCAGATTCTTGGTTGGGTTCGTTGTGATCAATAGGGACAGAAGAGTTTTCTAAGAGGGAATCTAGGATCTCTCTTCCTTCCATTGGAGTTTTTTCCACAAACAAACCTCCAGCAATAATGTCTAGATAGAGGGCAGAATCCATGTCTAGACCCACACAAAAGATGTATAATGACACATCGACGGGTAAAGACGGACCAGGTGTCGACACCAAAAGGTGTAGGAACCTAGCCCATGCCGCTCCTAGGGACTCCTCCTCTAATTTCTCAAAATCGAGGATACTTATTGGAAGAGAAGCTACACGAGTGTACCATTGCTCCGTCCTTTCCATGAGAGAGAACGAGTGGCAAAAGTTATCTCGGAGTTCTCCCCAATCACCGTTCACACTTTCTATAGTGCGGGCCTACCATTGTTCCGCCTCTCCTATGAGGGAGAAAGGAAACAACTTCCACATCACGGTGTCCTGTGTCATGCCTGGAATAGCCAGACTAGAACACAGTTCCTCAAATTCCTCCAAATGGAGGTAGGGGTCTTCATTGATTGCTCCAAAGAATGATCGATCCTGAACCATGGCTAAAAAGCCAGGGGGGAGTTCATAGCCAGATGATGAAGATGATGATGGCTCTTCGAACTCACCCCTTGAGGTAGAGAAACTTTGAAAGGAAGGCATCTCAAAGGGTAGCGGGGGTAAAGGTAGAAGAAAAGAAACAAAAAGGATATCTCGATGGGTAACGGGGGTGAAGGTAGAAGAAAATGAAAAAGATAAATACGAGGACCACTAGGTTCGAAGATAGAAACAGCAACCATTCCCTGGCAACGACGCCAGAAATGCTTGTTGGTGTTTCTTAACGTCACTACTATGGCACCAGTTAGCGGGAGCATGTAAGAGACACTGGGTATACCGCAAGCGCACGGAAATACCGCTGTAGCACTTCCCTAAGGAAGAAGAGTATTCCAAGGGTATCGAATCCAAGGAATGATGTGTATTATCTCCTACTCTAGAATAGATGGTCCAAGGACACCAAACTCCAGCTGGGATAGATATGGGTTGAGAAGCACTTTCTTAAGGGACTTAGCTCTTAAGATGGATCTGTCCGTTCTCAGTCATCCCCGTGGGGCGACAGCACATCCTAACTTTTTAGGGAGAGGCCAATGTACTGACATCGAGCCCAACTCGGTACACTGGCGCGGAGGTTTGCAAAGGGTCCAACAGGCTGTCACCACTACGGCCTACCTCTATCGCTACACGAGCGCATGGTCTTCGTAGGATAACCAGAGCCCAGACACCACGTCTGTACCCCGGATAAATACTATAATGCAGTTACGTCTGCTAGCCCGCTAACACATGGCAGCCTCCCTCTTGTAGCTCCCTCTTGTGCAGCCTCCCTGGGCGCGGCCAATAAGTGCTTGACACATGGCAGTGAAGAACCGAGCCAAAACTGGATATTCCATGGCAGAACCGGACATTCCTTTGTTGACTGGTCGCTGAGTGGTACTAAAAATAGGAAAATCGGGGCGGTCAACGGGCGGACCGGGCACGGACCGCGCGACCGCCTCCCGCGCGCTTCCCGCGCACGACGATGGCACCCCAGCCGGCACGCGCCTCTTCCCACGCACGGCGCCAAAACCTCCTCCGCCCGCGCCTATTGCAATGCGACACGTCACCCGGCCCATCCGGCTCCCCGCGCACTTGCGCCTGTGCGCGCTGGATCCGTGCGCCTGGCCGCCAGCCAGCGAGATTGCACCACGTGGCCGGCCGGGAACGATCCGCGTGCCAACTGTGCGATCCGCGTGCGCGGGCGCTGGCCAGTGGCCGGCCGACACGTGGCACGCATGTGCACGACGATCGGGAAGCTGTGGGCCCCACGCTGACGTCATCTCTTTTGTCCTTTTCATATCTTGCGCATACGAATTCCGATGTAGGCATATAATATGTCCATTTTGATCATCTCGACGAGCCCGTCGCAATGGTGCTGTCCAAATTGGCATTTGAGGTTGTTTATGACGACGTCCTTTAATAGCCATCAGATCACTTGCTCTCAATTGTACCGTTTGGCACGTATTTCGGTGCATCCTGCAACAAAAGCTAGAACCACCAACACTTGTGGAAATCATCAGTATCAAGCCCTATTCTAGTGTTGATGATCCTTTTACAATTATATTATGTAGGTATTGACGGTGTAAAAGTAGCACTTAACAGCCGTCAACAGCGGCTGCGTCACATCATCAGCAAGGGATGAAGCCGGCCTCTTCAATGCTCCCGCAGAAATACCACTAGGGATGGGCGCTCCAGAGTACCCATAGCGAGTTTTCACTTCAAAACGCTGTTGAAGTGTCTGATCGTCATCATCGCTTGAGGAGGCATCCTCCACCATCACTTCATCTTCCCCTTGAGCAGGACGACTACTCTCGGGGGCTTGAACCTCAACTTGTGATGGCTCTACCTCTGGCATCGATTCTGGTTCACAGGGACTAGGAGGAGGGATGGAGACAAACTTCAGAACATTCTCCTGCAAAGAGGCAAATCAGTTAGTCTACGACTACTTTCAAACAAGTACTCGGGGGCTAGTTTGCGGCTACTTACCAAACGCGGAGGAATATCGGCACTGAACTCTTGGACAGCTGTTGGTTTCCCGTCAAGATTCTTGAAGATCTTCTGTAGCCTCTCCATCATGAGATCGTTGCTGATCTCCTCTGCAGACATCCTCGAGCCATCATCAAGACTCGTGTATTCGTACCCAAGATGCTCCCTCTGCATCAGGGGTTGTACCTGGCGCTTCATGAAGCTGAAGGCTATCCTCTCAGCTGTCAAGCCCAGTGCCTTCTTCTGGGCAATCTTCGCTAGCAATTCAGGGATCTGGATCCACTCTTGCATCGACGGTTTGTCCTTCCAGATTTTCTCGTATACTAGCGCAAACATACTGAGCTTGGGCAGCTGAGGCAGAACGTTGTCAATATTGAACCACTTGGTTTTCCAATCTTGGTTGGAGTCTATCAGATCGTACTTGAAATACAACTCCTGCACTTTCTGACGCATCTGAAGACCAGCTCCACCGACTACTACTGAGAAGTTGGCGTTGGGCTGTGGCTTCAACCGGAAAATCTTCCTGAATAGGGCCCAATGTGGGCAGATTCCAAGAAACGCTTCGTAGAAGTGCACATACACTGCGATCTGGAAGATACTGTTCGGATTCAAGTGCACATGCCACAGCTTGAAGAAGTCGAGGAACCCTCTGAAGAAATCCGAAGCCGGCAGAGTCAACCCACGCTCGACGAAGTGGCCGAACATCGAGATTTCATCTGGATTTTTCTCCATAGGCCACGCATCTCCAGCGGTGGAGCTCCAACCCGCGACTGCCTTCTCGCGTAGCAAGCCGGCAACCTCAAGGGCTTTGATATCCTCCTCCTTCATCTTGGACTTCTTCCAAGAGGCAGCCTGGCTCGGTGGCTTCTCAATCACCACTGTCTTGTATTTCGGCTCCGGCAACTGATTTTTGTCACGGCCGGATCTTTTCTTCTCCATCTGTCCTTTGGATGGCCATATGTGAGGGGGTGGAGGTGGTGGCACTTGGCGGCGTAGGCGCTCAAACTCTGTGGTGGCTACGGTGGCTAAGGCTTTTTTCTGGATCTAAGGGCGAATGGAAGCAATGAAACCCTAGGGGATACCCCCTCTGGTATTTATAACCCAAAACCCTAATGGTTCGACCTGGTGACCCTTCGTATTCAACAGATTGGATTCACACTGGGCAAAAATTTCGGCTAAGTCAGTGCGCTTTTTACAAATTCCAAGACCTGCTCGGTTCCATCTCGGGGGCTCGACTACTCGATGGGATTGGATTCCACTAACCTACAGTACATTGAACTCAGGCCACTTTCTACAGTCAGCTTGGATCCTTCAATTCGAGAGGTACTCGACTCAAGGCTCGGGGGCTCCATGCCATGTGTCCTTCGGTTTTTTCTCAGGATTTTGTGGGATTATTTGACGAAGACTTCAGATTGACCCTCAGCTTGAATTTACAATTCGAACTAAGGCTTGGGGACTACAGCCATATGGGATGCGATTTTAGTAATCGCATTCCCATATGATTTCTTCGGGATTTCTACGGATTTTTTGGAGCAAGATCAAGTGCTAAAAGATTGACCCTCAGCTTGAATCCTGGATTCAACCTAAGGCTCGGGGGCTACATTCCATATGGAATGCGATTTTAGTAATCACATTTCCATATGGATCTTTGATACAAAAATTTCAAGAACGAAGCGGGTATTATTGAAGACCTCTAAGGGAAGTACTCGGGGACGCTTGGGAACAACTCGAGAAGACTTCAAGACTCCTCATGGAGTTAGCTGGAGTACCTTCTAGCCTCGTGATGATTCAAGTATTATTGAAGATCGAAGCTTGCAGAACTCGGGGACGCTTGGGAACTACTCGTGGAGACCTTCAAGACTACTTGGACGCATCACACTCGACTACAAAGTACTCGGGGGCTTGTCGACCGGGCATCCCTGGGCCCACCACACATGTGGGCCATACCCGGGAGATAAGGCCTACACACTTGGACTACTCGACTAGTGGACCATGGTGCAAGATTACCGTGGGCCACAAGTCAAGACAAGACGGACAAGGACTTGTACTAAGAATAGGATAGTTTCTCATTACTCGTTATATGCTACTTCTAGTCCTACTCGAATAGTACTCTTGTACCAATCCGAATTGTAACCCTGCCTCCCGTGGCATATAAGGCGAGGCAGGGACCCCCCTCAAGGACATACGCAATCAATACAGAGCCATGTAGCATACAGGACGTATGGTATTACGCACATTGCGGCCCGAACCTGTCTAATTGTGTGCCCTGTGTCTCACCATTGTGTTCCTGATCTCGGCGATCCCCACCGCACAATCTACTACTTCGGGTACCCCGTGGTAGGCTCGGTGTCTAAAACACTGACAGCCGTCGCAAAAAAATGTGTGTTAGTAAATAATATAGTTAGAGCAACTTCAGGAGTATCTCTATATTTACCCCAAAACCTGATTATGAGAGAAAAACAAGAAAATCAAGCTCCAACAGTGCCTTTATCCTTCCCGTAAAAATACAATGACGCCAAAAACTCCTCAGTCACCCGCAAATATCTGCGTCGCGACTCCTCCCCCAATCGGTGCCATGTCATCCTTTCCCGCGCGCAGAGCCAGTCCCGTCCAATATTTTCCCCACGTGCGTCATTCTTGGAGGAGGCAAGCATCAGGGGCGCGAGCGGCATGCTGACACTGCATGCTAGAACGACCGCGAACCGGAGGTGGCTTCGGTGGGCGGTGAGCAGACCGGCTATGGCGATGACGAAGGTCGAAGAAGAAGATCTCAGTGGCTTCGGTGGGCGGCGAGTAGGCCGACTATGGTGATGACGAAGGTCCAAGAAGAAGATCTCAGGGGGAGGAGCCAGGAACTCACTGGTGGCGGATAGATGGGTATGGACCGTTCTGTGGAAATAAGACCGGCGGCAATACAGGGCACGAGATCCGCAATTCCCTTCGAGGTGGAGCTTGGCTGCACCAAGGGTTTGATTTCGGATGGACATGGGGATGTTGTGATGCTGTGGAAGCGAGGAATTGGTGGGAGGTGTGATGTGGCCGGCAAATTTGGCCGGTGAGCGGGAGTTGCTTTGTGCCTGTCTTTTTTGGCCGAGCAAGAAGAAGAAGTAGAAAGAGAGAGAGTGAAGGATGAGTCAAAGGGCCAAGCGAGGAAAGGCGAGCCCTCGACAGATCGGAGGCCAAGCACAGATCACTGATGCATGGGTCCTGACTGTTTCCGTTGCAGCTCTTGTGCGTTTTTGGCTTGGCGGGCTTCCAGGCCATGAACCATTGATGGTTCCTGCTATGCTTGTGCAACACTCGTGTGTTAGCTCAGTGCTGTGCAGGTGTGCATGAGAGAGGAGGTGGGAAGTGTGAGATGGTGTCAGGGGGTGAGACCTGGACAGATCCGCTAGGGGGTTACCCTAGAGGTTTGTAGGTTAATGGAGGATCGGGACCTAAGAGCGTAGGTGGTAGTTCACGTGGTGAACTCGGAACTAGGCGAGTATGGTGATGAAAACAGGGAGACAAGGGGGTTTAGACTGGTTTAGGCCTCCGGAGAGTAAAACCCTATGTCCAGTTGTGGTGGATTATGCGGGAGGATGAAGATGAGATGTCCCCTTGAATGGAGTCCTTGGTCGCCTTATATAGGAAGGACGGACTAGGGCTTCCATTCAAGGTCGGTGGACCCATATCCGGGTCGGTTACAATTGCGGGAAGCTTATCTCCCGGATTACGAGGAGTATCCCGTGATACTCGGAGCTACAGGCGGCGGTGCACTGTGTCCTATGTCTTGACTTGCACGCCAAGTATCGCGGATCTTTCGGGATCTTGATTAGGTCGCCCGGAGTCGTCGGAATTGCGGATAAGGTCGCTGGGCCCACTTTGCAGGTCAGCGGGGCTTCTGGAAGGTCGGGTCCACTTGTCAGGGACCTCTGGGACCCTAGCCGGTGGGGACCCGTGGGTACCCATGTCTCTCAAGCCCCCGATCGACATGTAGGCGTAGCGGCCGAGGCGAGGTTGTGTCAAAGAGTAGCGAAGGCGCGGCACCGTCGAGGTCGTGAAGGGTGCACGAGGATCCAAAAAAGAAAAACCCCTCCGATGCGCGCACGAAGTTGAACGCCGGGCTTCTGGGATGAAGGACCATAAGGTCGAAGTGAAGACGAGGTGTAGATCTTGAAGAACCCACCGACCTAACCTGAGTCAGGTGTGACGTAGTAGCTGCCGCGACCTTCGGAAAGGTCACCATACCTACCAAAGGTAGGTTGAGCGGAGAAGTGGTGGAAGCAGGCTTCCAGTAGGTCGAGGCGACCTGGAGAAAATAGGGCATCGCGAGATGCACTAGTGTAGTAGCTCCCGAGCAGTGAAGCGACCAGAATTGCCGGTTTGATGCTCAGAAGAAAAAGAAATAAATAGCCGAACCTACAGCCTTCTGCTTGGGGAACAAAATTGTACTCTGTGTAGCCAATCCAATAGGACAAACACTCCAGAATCTTGCAGGGGTAGTCTGACGCCAGAGCTGACGAGACCTGAGTCATGGGTGCACTGTACGGTCACGGGCCAACTTCCAGGCAAAGCACAGGTCGCTATCACCCGCAAGAGACAAAAATGCTCCAGAATGCAGTCAGGTAGGGGAAAGGCGCGCCAATGCCTCCCACAGGCAAAACAGTGACCTCGTGTCCCACGAGTGTGCAGTAGTCTTGAAGATAAGGACGCCACGCAGGTTGGCTTGCGGATAAGATCAAAGGGCAAGTGTTGGGGGGTATAAATAGACACCCATACCTTAAAGCAAACCATCCGGTCTGCAAAGGAGAACCATGGCGGAGCTGTGTAGTAATGTTTCCATGCTAGGGACTTATATCCGTCTACCAGAGCATAGAGTCGATGTAGTTCATGCTTGAAGCTAGAAGAATGTGTGCGAAGCTCGAAGAACTCGATCAGCCTCTTCTCCCAGTCCCACCGAGGAACCCAGGTGCTGCATGGAGCAGTACATGCATCGCCGGGCCTTACACGCTAAGGCCTGACGTGATGCTGGTGAACACGACGCTCCACCCGGCAAGGCTGGTGTTGAAGCTTGTTCCATTTGGAATCTTGCGGTGAAGCTCAGACTTGATGCTGGGTACCACAGAAAACCTGTTGGAGCACGAGTAGAGGTGGCTGTGAGGCAGCTGCCTCTATAGTGGCTGTAGAGGTCGTCAAGTAGGTCCTGAAGCTAGAAGAAAGCTTGCGACGCGCCTTATTAGTGTAGACTGTGTCGTAAGCACTTTGGAGGGTAATTCAGGGCCACTAATATCTTTGTATCTTGTAATTGGCCAAGGGCCAAATTCCTTGTAGCTTATGAAGCTGTAAATACACATTTACGTGATAAATGTCATTTTGCAAGTAGTTGTAGGGGCACCTGGGTTACAATGGTATGGCTACCAAGGTCCCAGTAGGGCTGTAATAGCACGCCAACCTTCAGGAGGCCTTAAGTAGAGATGGGGAGCCCGTGTCGATCTGAATCGACACGGCCGTTGTGTAGTGACACAACGTAGGTCGTCAACATGTGAACCATAGGTCTAGGCGACCTAGAAGGCAGTGGAACCTTAGCGACCTCCGGGAGGCGCTTTGATCATGACCAGGAGGCCACCAACGGGCAGTGGAACCATTAAGCACGGGGCCGTTGGTATAAACTGGCCGTATAGGCTAAGGCAATCCAGTAGGTAGCGGGGCCTAGGAGCCGGGGTGTGAACCCACCGTTGAAGGCTGAGGCGACCTATCAAGCAGTAGTGCTTTGTCGACCTTGTGAGAAGAATGTGATGGACCCGAAGGTCGTCCGAGATCAAGAGACCTTTGGAGAAGATGCTAGTATGGGGGCTTGAAGTAGGGCATAACGAGTCCATGGACACCAGGACGTTGAGCAGAGAGCCAACGAGCATGGATTCCCGCACGGCACGAGCCATTACTGCCCGTGACCGTTAGGCCAAAAGAGCCGTTGAGCGATGGATCTGTTGGGTCACCGGGAATGTCGCCAGACCCTTAGAGACGTTGGGATGCCGCGGCCCAGTTATAAAAGGCCGAGTGAGGGGTCGGGAACCCCACTCGCTTCCATTTCCGCGCAATCCTTAGGGTTTCAGTGCTGCTGCCAAGGGCTTTCCGCGCAGATTTTTGTCGGCGCCGCCGTGCTTAGATCCACCGCGCCGCGCACCGCCGCATGCGCACAAAGTTCTTGGTAGTTTTTAGAGCTAGACCCACAATATTCGAATAAGAAGAAATGCCCCCGGAGATTGCGCCGGTCCCGGAGAGCGTTTGGGAGCCCTCGATGGTGTCCGAAGCGCAGCTCCAAGGTCTGGTGGAGCGCGGGCTGCTGAAGCCCAAGGAGCAGGTGAGTTGGAGGCCAGCCACCGGTGAAGCCTTCCCCTCTGAGGGGACCGGAGAGACGGTCGCCTTCATCACGCACGTGGAGCGCGGATTTGGAGTCCCCGTGGGCGACTTCTTCCGCGGGCTCCTCCACTACTACAGGATCGACCTGGTACACCTCGTCCCGAACGCAATCACCACCATTTCGTCCTTCATCCACCTATGTGAGGCGTACTTTGGGGATACCGCCACACTTCGACCTGTGGCGGTACTTCTTCGAGTTGAAGAAGACGGGGAAGAAGGAGGTCGTCGGGTCCGTCGGCTTCATGTTATGTCGCCACATGAAGCTAATGTACATCGACATGGAGCTGCCAGACAACACCCAGGGCTGGAGGCGAGGGTGGTTCTACATCGACAACCCGAAGTCGACACTGGCGACTAGGTCGGGGCTCGTGCCGGTCCCGATGCCAGAGTGGAGCAACCAGTTGACGTCGTGGGAGATGGACGCTGTCAAGCCGCTACTGGAGGACCTCGCGACGCTAAAGGCGGGAGGGCTGACGGGCAGCGCGGTGGCCATTAGCTTCAGCCAGAGGCTCCTACAACCGATCCAAGATCGGGTGCATCCGGCCTATGAGTACTGGGGCCAGGCCGACCCAACCTGCATGACGCAGCGCAAGGTCTCCAAATAGGAGATGGTGACACAGTTGTTGGCGTTTCTTAACATCACCACTGGGTGCCGTGGCAGCGTGAGCGTGTAAGAAACTCCTGGGTACACTGATGAGTGCGAACGAATCCGCAAGCGCACGGATACACTGTTGTAGCACTTCTCCCTAGGAGAATGAGTATTCCTGTCGGGTTTCGTTCCTAGGACGGATAGTAACCAGAGAGGGTCTAACCAAGGACACCAGCTTTCGCTGGGATAAGTCGGGATACAAGAAGCACTTCCTTAAGGGACTTAGCTCTCAAGATATATTCTGTCAGGTCTCAGTCATCCCCGCGGGGCGACAACACTCCTAGGTGCTGGCAAGCGAGCCCAACTCGGTACGCGACGTAAGAGGGTTGACAAAGGGTCCAACAGGCTGTCACCACTGCGGCCTACCTCTACGCTACGATCGTACGTGGTCTTCGTCAGAAAACCAGGCCCAGACACCACGTCTGTACCCCAGATAAACACTATAGTGCGAATACGTATGCTAGCCCACTAACTACACTATAGCAACCGTATAGATACAGTCCCACGAACAAGGGAAAGATCGGAATCAGATCTAGTCATTGAGCTACGGAGCAGAAAGGAAGCTATGGATGCAGCTAAACGAGATACAGCGGACTTACTTAACTAAATAGGATCAGAGCATGCAAACAAGTAAATGAACTACGACTCTGGCTCTAAAGGATCGAAGCCTTGTGTCATGAAGAACACAAGCCTCTAACTTATGAACGAGCCACGAACACAAGAGCAAATCAATCATGCATGATGTCCAATATAGTCTAAATAAGAAATGCTGAAATACTCACTTTGATCTAAATGAAGAACAAGCATCCACGAGGACATCACCTCACTCCTTACCCCTACTCTACCTCTCAACTAATCCTAATCTAGATCTCTCCTCATCACCATTCTACCACATAGAGGTGAGAATCACCTGTAATGGGCAGAATTGGAGAGAGGGAGAGAGAGCTACACAAGAGAGAAGTGGAACTTGAGAGCTTGGTGGTGTGTGTGAAATGGAGGCCCTCCCCTCCTATTTATAGACAAGGAGGAGGCTTGCTCCGGGGCTCAAAGTGCCCCTAAACACCCGGGAATGCAGCCAAGGACCAATGAGCGAGCAACACGTGGACGGGGAGGATCAACCGACCCTAGGTCGGTTCGGCCGATCCTAGGGTCGGCCAACACCCTCGGCCAGCCTCCTGGCTTGTGCTTCCTCTGGCTCGCTTCCATGTGGGCCCTAATGCCTCTCCTCCGTGCATGGCACGTTTCCTGGCGGTTTAGTTGGCAAAGTGGGCCCATGGATCCATGTGATGCTGACGTGGCAGCGTATGATTCGTCGAGAGTCCTTCACATGGATTGGTGACATCATGGATCCAGGAGAATCCATGTGGCAGCCCCTGATTGGCCAGCATTTGAGTGCCTTGGATTGGAGTGGAGTGAAAGTGCATGAATTCCTCCCATTTCTTATGCTCGTCCCGAGTGAAGGGGAAACAAAGCCGAGTGGGTCATGAATACCAAGGAGTAAGACAACATAAGAGATATTCCAAGTCATACCTTGCTCTTGTGAACCTCTGTGTAGTGGCTATCATGTTCCCTTGTGTGATTGAAGAGTAGAACAGCTGTGAATCAAATCACTTATGCACCTGATGATAAACACCTTGGGGTTTTGCAAGATTTTGATAAACAAAACTCTTGGTGGCTTTCTCATTTGATTCTCTCAGATCGCTCAAAGTGTATATGTCCTCACTAAGGCATTTGCCTTTCTTCATCCTACTTCTAATGATGGTTATATGTGGAGCTCAGGGTAGGATAAAGAGAAAGCATACTTGCATCACATATTTTGCAAAGTCAAAGACTGGATTCACAGAGAAAATCAAATCATACCATCAAATCAAGATGTGCACCGGTATGGCTATGGTGTGTATGGTAAGGTGGATACTAGGCCCGGAATGGGTGCTAGATATTACCATACATATATGTGGTGAGAACTGTGGGTTGATGGTAAGGTGGACACTAGCCCCGGAATGGACACTAGTTATTACCATCTATAATATGGAACTCCTTTTTGCATGATCTCATCTCTCCCCTATTTCTCCTTTATTTTGGACATGGGCTATTTTCTTTCTCTCTTCTTTTTTTCATCATCATGCTTTGAGCATGTGTCTCTTTTTTTTCATAGCCCATGTCTCTTTTTGAAGGATACTTTTGGAGAGAGATGTCACACCACATATGGAGCTTTATTTTTATGGAATGGATAAATGATATAAAGCTAGCTTCTAGTGTAGAAGCATAGCAAGGGGAAATAGGTGGGGTGCGCATAAATCTTGATCATGAAAGTAATGAGAAGAATTCTCACAAGGGTCACAGAATTTGACAAAGCTCAAAGTAATAACAAGCAGCATATGAATCGAAGGTTTTTACCTACAGAGATCATATGGCTCTAATGGGACGGAGGCATATCAAAGAGCAGCCTTTCCAAGAGGTTTTGAGTTTTCAAAAATAAATTCCCCAAGAGAGTTAGTCATCAGAGCAATAGATCATATCATCCAGCCATATCATACTCGTCAATTACTTAGGTGAACATGCTTGTCCTTAAGAAGGTTATGGTTCACAAGCATCAGGCAGATAATAAGGAATAAAACATATGTAAGTCTACTCAGGTACAAACGAACTGGGTGATCTTTAGCATCATCATTCGAGTTTTAGTTTAGAGATAGATAGATATAGCTTATAAAACTCAGGAATGATATAGAGTGAGTTGTCAAGATGCAAACCGGCGCTATGCATGAGAGATGAACCGTTAGAGGCTCTCCACAGGAGTGAACTCGTGCGGGTCCCGTTCAGGTTCTTGGTAGTGATCGGTCGGCTAGCGCGGAGTGCTCGCAGTGGGTACGTACGGAAACGTCGTGCCTGCATTGGGAGAGTCGTGGCTCTTCCCCCACACTGTCTCGAACCTAGATGTCCTCTAAATCACAGAGACCAAAGTAATGACATAAAGGGTGGCTAAACCAGGTTACATGACCGGTGAGCCACTTTATTCAAATCCAAATGTTTCCAACGAAATGATTAGGCGCTTACACACATGCAAAGGAAATAAATGAAATAAAGGGAAACAAAGGGAAATCAAACCTAGACCTAGACTAGCGCCTAATAAACTAAAGTTGGGGCTAATCCCCACTACTCGGAAAGGATCTGCTCCTTTCACTCAGCAACTGCCAACCTCTGCAGCTTCTGGGTCATGTCCTCCTCTGGCTGGTGATACTCAAGCCTGAGCTTACGATACTCGTCCCTCTGCTTAGCCAACTCCTCAACTAGCTTCTCATGTTCTAAGAACAGTTCAGCTAGTCTGTTTGCTAGCTTCGCTAGGGCCGGGGTCTTCTTGGCGCCATTTACCCGGATGTCTGCAATGATCTTGGTGAGGACTCGCTCCCACTAAGGTGTCTTATGGTAGAGTGTACCATAGCCTCCAGTGGCTGTCTTCACTCCGAAGATCTTGCACCGGGTCTGTGGAAGTGGGAACTCGTCCCACACATCCTGCTCATAAGTATGGCAGAAAGCTTCTCTGTAGCTGTTGAAGTCAAACCCAATATAGCGCTCTCCTGGCTTCAAAGGTGGCCCCGGGGGATCGTCAAACAAGACGCGCTTGGCAGCGGTCTTGTTCCCCATGGTGGCCATCCTGACCGGGAAAGAAGGCGAGGAGGAGGAGCCTCGCCGGGACGACTGCACCGGGGAGTCAGTGAGCATCCTGCGAGTGCTCTCTACACTCCTGCCTCTCTCGAGAGTCATGGACTCCAGCGACCCCATCACCTCATCCAGGTTGTTGAGGTCAATGAAACGAGAGGGGCTCCCTTCCCCTGAAGTGAGGGGCGAAACCTCCCTACGGAGCCGAGCGAAACCGTAGCCGGCCATGGATGCGGTGATGCTGAGGATGGTGAGGTGGAGGAGATGGATTTTGCGATGCGAAAACTCGTCGGCCGGCAGGGAGAAGGTTTCTGGAGGAGAATGAGATGCACACGCGAAAGAAGAAGGGGAGAGGTGGCACCATGGTTTCGGCCGAACCTCGGTTCGGTCGGCCCCCTGTGGGCCCCTCTAGTCATCCCCTTTCTCGTGTGGGCTCCAGCCAGTCTCAGGATCGACAGCCCAGGTGGATTCCCCGAGATGGAAAAATTGGCTTAGGCTTAAGGCTAGGATAAGGTTGAGGTTGAAAATTCACCCTCCACTATATACCAACCTTGGCCAAACCATGATATAACCATAGAGAATCTGGGGGAAGTCACCTTGGCGACATACTCGGTTTGTCAAAAGTGTAGGCACTTCTGACAGTAGTCATGAAGCGTTCAGGTCGCCACAATGGTGCTACCTTCCTGTGGTCCTTTGCCTACTTATCTTAATCTTGGCAACTTCTTTCTCCTGCATGACCACAGTCCACAAGATACCCGAAGGATAATTCTTCCTGGGGAAACAAGATGAATCCCAAGAGTACTCAGGATGCGGGTGTCTTGTGATCTCTTGTCTCAACTTATGACCCTCTCCTTGCAGACAATGTTGATATGATGATAAGCTCTGATCTGCAAGGGGAGTGCATATACGGACTCGAGCCCAAAAAAGTATATCGAGGCTGAGGGCAAGCATGATCATCCCAGAGAGGCCGAGGCATTCCCTGAGGTGGTCATGGGACTCGAGGACTATAGCACTGGGGTTGCGGAACTTGAAGACAAAAAGATTGAGCACTGAGGCTAGTGCTTCACCAATAGGTACCGATCTCCGAGTGAACTCAAGCTCGGAAAGACACTCGGCCTTCAAAAAGGATAAGCATGGACTTCCGAAGGTCGGTGTACAATCTTGAACCAGAGCTCGGGTGAAGAACAAGATTTAACTCGTTCTTACCTTAGGCAGAGGATTCGATGTTCTCATCGAGGCGATGAAAACATTTCGAAATCTGGCCTAAGCTTCCAATGGGGGTTATGGATAAGCTGGAAAGTGCACCTTCCATCGGGCATCGATCAAGTCAAGCATAAGATACGAAGTGCACATTTCTCTTGACTGATCGGCATCGATCGATGTGCTTGAGATAAAAACTGAATGCACTCCATTCGATCGGTAGATGATCGTGTTCCTTCTGTCTAATAGATGAATCCAATGGATTATAAAGCAGAGACCGATGTCTTGGTTTATACGAAACTTCAGTGCAAAGCACTTCAGCTCAAACCTCCACGTAGAAACACGATAGGCCTCTCATACCCTCCTTAGGAGATAGTAGTGAGGATCGAACAAGTCATACTGGCCGGGAATGGTTGTTCTTTCCAGACTACTCTCTCCGTCCTCCCACGAGACAAAGTCTCGGGGAGAAGGTCTAAGAAGATGCATGAGAGGGGAACCCGAGGGTAGATCTCGCGCCACGAAATCTTTCCCTTAGATTCCTGCTATTCAGGAACGACATCTTCAGCCAGAGCTCAGAAAGAATGGATATGAAATCTCAGACTCGGCTGACGATGGATCTAGGCGGCTCAACATTTCCTTTGGTGGGTGCCTCCTTGACCGGGATGCAAGGGGAGCTGAAATCTCGGAGATTATCCACGATCTCTTTTCCCTTGACAGCATCTAGGTGCACAAAGGATCCTCTGGAGAGAGCATTAAGTCTCATGGCATCATCCTTCCACAATCCAAACTAGAAGTGCTGAAGCAACATCCAATTGGGAATGTAGAGGACTGGGCAATCTTCCACCGCGGAGGCGAAACGATTCCATGCCATTCCTAGTGATTCCTCCTCACATTGCTTGAAACAGAGAATCTTTGCCCTTAACGAGACGACATGTCGTATTGGGAAGAAGTGGGAGCAAAAAGCTGCTCTCAACCTTTCCCAAGTAAGGTAGTCTCTACCAAAACAATGGTGCCAATCCCGAGCTTCCCCGGAGAGGGATAGCGGGAAAAACTCTCTTTTCCGAGCATCCGGTGATTCTCCGGTTTTACCCTGAGTTTCAATCAGACGCTCGTAGTCTCTCACATGATAAAAGGGGTTCTCATGACTTAACCCCGAGAAGGATAGGTCCTGAATTAGCTTCATAAGAGAGGGACGAAGCCAAAAGCCGAATGTAAGAGTGGATCTTGATGAAGATGGCTCTAAGGGTTCACTCCTCGAAGGTGGAAGGTGTTTACAAGGATAACCTTCCATGGGTAGCGGGGGTAGAGGTAGAAGTAAAGAAAACAAAAAGGGATATCTTAAAAAGGGTAACGGGGGTGAAGGTAGAAGAAAAAGGAAAAAGATAAATACGAGGATAGACGGGCTCGAAGGTTAACAACAGCCGTCCCCGGCAACGACGCCAGAAATGCTTGTTGGCATTTCTTAACGTCACCACTGGGCGCCGTGGCAGCGTGAGCGTGTAAGAAACTCCCGGGTACACTAACGAGTGCGAACGAATCCGCAAGCGCACGGATACACTATTGTAGCACTTCTCCCTAGGAGAATGAGTATTCCCGTCGAGTTTCGTTCCTAGGACGGAGAGTAACCAGAGAGGGTCTAACCAAGGACACCAGCTTTCGCTGGAATAGGTCAGGATACAAGAAGCACTTCCTTAAGGGACTTAGCTCTCAAGATATATTCTGTCAGGTCTCAGTCATCCTCGCGGGACGACAACACTCCTAGGTGCTGGCAAGCGAGCCCAACTCGGCACGCGATGTAAGAGGGTTGACAAAGGGTCCAACAGGTTGTCACCACTGCGGCCTACCTCTACGCTACGATCATACGTGGTCTTCGTAGGAAAACCAGGCCCAGACACCACGTCTGTACCCCAGATAAACACTATAGTACGGATACGTATGCTAGCCCACTAACTACACTATAGCAACCGTATAGATACGGTCCCACGAACAAGGGAAAGATCGGAATCAGATCTAGTCATTGAGCTACGGAGCAGAAAGGAAGCTATGGATGCAGCTAAACGAGATATAGCGGACTTACTTAACTAAACAGGATCAGAGTATGCAAACAAGTAAATGAACTACGGCTCTGGCTCTAAAGAATCGAAGCCTTGTGTCATGAAGAACACAAGCCTCTAACTTATGAACGAGCCACGAACACAAGAGCAAATCAATCATGCATGATGTCCACTATAGTCTAAATAAGAAATGCTGAAATACTCACTTTGATCTAAATGAAGAACAAGCATCCAGGAGGACATCAACTCACTCCTTACCCCTACTCTACCTCTCAACTAATCCTAATCTAGATCTCTCCTCATCATCATTCTACCACATAGAGGTGAGAATCACCTCTAATGGGCAGAATTGGAGAGAGGGAGAGAGAGCTACACAAGAGAGAAGTGGAACTTGAGAGCTTGGTGGTGTGTGTGAAATGGAGCCCCTCCCCTCCTATTTATAGACAAGGAGGAGGCTTGCTCCGGGGCTCAAAGTGCCCCTAAACACCCGGGAATGCAGCCAAGGACCAATGAGCGAGCAACACGTGGACGGGGAGGATCAACCGACCCTAGGTCGGTTCGACCGATCCTAGGGTCGGCCAACACCCTCGGCCAGCCTCCTGGCTTGTGCTTCCTCTGGCTCGCTTCCATGTGGGCCCTAATGCCTCTCCTCCATGCATGGCACGTTTCCTGGCGGTTTAGTTGGCAAAGTGGGCCCATGGATCCATGTGATGCTGTCATGGTCGAGCCTGCGTGTTTGCTCCACTTCTCCTTCATCGAAGTGCTGGATGCGAGGATCCCCGAAGGCGACGTCGGTGGGGAGGATGGCCTATGACACATAGACCAAGAAGAAGGGGGAGTACCCTGTAGCCGAGCTGACCTGGGTCCTGAGACCCCAGATGACGTGAGGGAGCTCTACGAGCCACCTGGTTGCGTAAGACGATGAGCCGTCGAAGATGCGGTCCTTGATGGCCTGCAGGACCATGCCATTGGCCCGCTCGAACCGTGGGTGCGCCACCGAGGAGTAGCATATGTCGATCAGGTTGTCTTGGCAGAAGTCCCAGAAATCAGCTCCTGTGAAGGCCGTGCCAAGGTCGGTGACAATCCTGTTGGGCACCCTGAAGCGGTGGGTGATCTCCTCGATCAACTTAGCCGCCTCTTTTGACGTGACGCTGGATACGGGATGGACCTTGATCCACATGGTGAACTTGTCCACCGCTACGATGATGTGCTTGTACCCGCCAAGGGTGGTTTTGAAAGGTCCAACGGAGTCGAGGCCCCACACGACGAAGGGCCATGATGGAGGGATGGTCATTAAAGCCTGAGCCGGGACATGCTGCTGTTTGGCGAAGAATTGGCACCCCTTGCATCGACGTACAAGTTCTTGTGCATCAGCCATGGTCGTAGGCCAGTAGAAGCTGGACCTGAAGACCTTGCCCACCAGGTTGGCAGAGGCGGTGTGGTTGCCGCACTCACCGCCGTGAATTTCATCTAAGAGCCTGAGGCCCTCAGATCGTAGGATGCACTTCATCAAAACCCCGATGGAGGCGAACCTCCGGTAGAGTTCGTTGCTAATGATGACGTAGTTGGCACTACGCCTCATGATCTTTTCACTGTCTGCCTTGTCCTCAGGTACACGATCTTCGAGGAGAAAAGCGATGAAGTCGAGGCGCCAGTCGTCTTCTGCCTCGATCATGAGGACATCGCGACCTCCCGGTGGGGTTGCTTCGTCATCTGGTGACTCTGGGTCGAGGAGAAGCTTGATAGTCGGCTTGTGTAGGTCTTGAACAAATACGCCTGCTGGGACCTGTGCGCGCTTGGAGCCGAGCTTGGAGAGGACATCAACCGCGACGTTGTTGTTGCGATAGACGTGGTGGAACTCAAGCCCCTCGAAGTGACGCTCGAGCTTGCACACCTCAGCGTAGTAAGCATCCATTGTGTTCTTCCTGGCTTCAGAGTCCTTGCTGACTTGGTCGATGACGACCTTGGACTCGCCGTAGGCTATGAGGCGCTTGATCCCTAGGGAGACAGCGATGCGTAGCCCATGAATGAGGGCCTCGTACTCGGCACCATTGTTGGATGCCTTGTAGTGGATCTGCAGGACGTACTTGAGGTAGTCGCCCTGGGGGGAGATGAACAGGACGCCCGCGCCGGCCCCGTCAAGGTTCAGGGAACCATCGAAGTACATCTTCTAGAGCTCAGGTCGCTCCGAGGGTGGAGGCTGCTGGATTTCTGTCCACTCCGAGACGAAGTCTGCGATGACCTGGGACTTGATGGCCTGCCTGGGGCAGAACTCTAGGTCGAACTCGCCTAGCTCGATGGACCACTTGACGATGCATCCAATGGTGTCGCGGCTCCGCAGGATCCCGCCGAGGGGGAAGGTCGAGACGACCTTGATCTTGTGCGACTGGAAGTAGTGCCGGAGCTTGAGAGAGGTGAGAAGTAGGGCGTAGAGCATCTTCTGAGGCTGGTTGTACCTGGTCTTGCTGTCTGACAGGACCTCGCTGACGTAATAGATAGGTCGCTGGACAGGGTAAGGTCTGCCCTCTTCAGGTCGCTCAGCCACCAGAACCGAACTGACCACGAGGGTGGTCGTAGAGATGTAGAGCAGTAATGGTTCCTCAGGCACCGGGGGCACCATCACTGGGGGTGATGTGAGGAAGGCCTTGAGTTGCTCCAGGGCTTGGTCCGCCTCTTCGGTCCAGACGAACTTGTCTGCCTTTTTTAGCAGCTTGAAGAAGGGCAGACCTTTCTCTCCAAGTTTGCTAATGAATCGACCTAGGGCCGCCATCATGCCGATGAGCTTCATGACGTCCTTCTTCCCTATAGGTCGCTTCATCTTGAGGATGGCATCCACCTTGGTGGGGTTTGCCTCGATGCCCCGGTTGCTGACTATGAAGCCCAGGAGCTTGCCGGACGGGACACCGAAGACACACTTCTCCGGATTAAGTTTTCAGCAATAGTGGCGGAGGTTGGCGAAGGTTTCTGCGAGGTCAGCTATGAGCTTATCCTCGTGGGTGGTCTTGATGACCACGTCGCCGATGTAGGCTTCTACGTTTTTGCCGATCTGGCGCTCGAGGAACTTCTGGATGGGCTTCTGGTAGGTCGCGCCGGCGTTCTTGAGGCCGAAGGTCATGGCCGTGTAGCAGTAGATGCTGTGCGGCGTTATGAACGCTGTTTTGCCTTGGTCAGAGACCTTCAGGGCTATCTGGTGATACCCTGAGTAGTAGTTGAGAAAGCATAGGAGGATGCTCCCGGCTGTGGAGTCCACGACGTGGTCGATGCGCGGAAGAGGGAAGGGGTTTTAGAGCTGTGCCTGTTGAGGTCGGTGTAATCGATACACATTCTCCATTGACCGGTTTTCTTGGGTACAAGAACCGGGTTGGCGAGCCAAACCAGATTTTTACACTCGCGGATAAATCCGGCAGCTAGGAGCTTTATTAATTCTACCCTAATGACCTCCTTGCGATCTTTCGCAAAGCGGTGAAGCTTCTGCTTGACAGGCTTGGTCGTCTTGCTTACATCCAAGGAGTGCTCAGCCAGCTCCCTGGGGACACCCGGCATATCCGATGGACTCCATGCGAATATGTCCGCGTTATCCCGGAGGAAACTGGTGAGCGCGAGTTCCTATTTAGGGTCGAGGCCGTCGCCGATTACCACCGTCTTCTCTGCGTCGGCAAGGCCGAGGCAGACCTTCTTCGTGGAGGGCACGGCATCCATGGCGGTGTCGGTGCGCTTCTTCTCCGGGACAGCTAGGTCGATCGGGTCGACCTTCTTGGCTTGAGCGACCAAGACTGCGGAGGTGTCGACGGCGGCGGAGGTCGCGGCGAGGTCGAGGGCCTCTGAGTTGCACTTGAAGGAGATAATGAGATCCCCCAGGACAGAGAAGACCCCGTTTGGAGCGGGCATCTTCAACACCAAGTAGGTGTTGTGCGGGATGGCCATGAACCTGGTCAGCATCGGGCGACCTAGGATCGCGTGGTAGGAGGACTTGAAATTGGCGACCTCAAAGCTGAGGTACTCTGTGCGAAAGTTGGCCTCCATACCGAATGTAACGGGAGGGAGACCCGACCCAGGGGGTAGGCCGCCTTTCCGGGGACGATGCCGTAGAAGGGCTCGTCGCACTCCGTGAACTTGTCGAAGTCGAAGTTCATCTTCTTGAGAGTCTCAACGAAGATGATGTTGAGCCCGCTCCCCTCCATCGATCAGGGTCTGGGAGAGCAAGGCCCCGTCCACCGTAGGCTCGACGATGAGTGGGTAGGACCCAGGATCCGGGATGTGCACCCAGTGATCAGCTCTGGAGAATGTGATCACCTGCTCAGACCAATGCAGAGGCGCAGTTGGCTGAGTGTGGACGAGGTGGACCTCGCGCTTGTCCTTGCAGTAGCGCCTCCTGCTGATGCTGGACTTGATGCCCCCAATGATCGTGTTGATCGTGTGGGTTGCGGCCTGGAAAGGCCTGTTGGAGTTGCCTGTCAGTGGCGGTGGCGGTAGGTTGCCCTCGTCGCGAGGAGGTTGAGGAGGTGGGTCGCTTCGAGAGGTCTCGTGGCGATCGTCACGTCGCTCCTCGTGCCAGTTGTCGCGTCGATCTCACCGGTCCTCACGGCGGTAGTTGTTGCTGTAGGGGTGGTTGTCGCAGTGCACGCCGTCGTTCCTGGGTCGCTTGGGGTCCACAGGGGCGCTGAAGGCCCTCTTGAACTGGGAGCACTCACGGAGAGTGTGGGTAGCTCCCTTGTGGAACCCGCAAAGGCTGTCGAGCGCTACGTCGAACTCCTCCTGGTTGAAGGTCGAAGTCCGGCGTCCTTCGGCCGCTAGGACCTCGAAAGGTCGCTTGCGGAGCTTGTCTGCTGCAGCTCCAGATGTGCCGGGGGCATCGACGTCGAACTGGTTCTGCAGCGCCTCTTCTGTGTCCATCAGCTTGTTGACGACGTTCATCAGCTCCTTGACGGTGGTGGCACCAGATTCATGGATCTTCTCGAAGAGCTTGCGATCTTTGATGCCCTTCTTGTAGCTTTCGACGATCTGATTGTCCCTGGCGCCAACACACTCATTTCGGTTCTCAAAGAACCGGTGGATGTAGTCACGGAGCCGCTCCTTGGGCTTCATCACGACCCTCCCAAGGTTGAAGGCGTTTCCAGGGCGATCGTAGGTCGCCTGGAAGTTGGAGGTGAAGGTCTGGGACAGGTCGGCCTAGGTCTTGATGCTGCCAGGCTTGAGGCTGCTGAGCCACAGTGAGGGGGCCTTGCCCATGACCAGCGGGAAGTAGGCCGCCATGTAGTCGAAGTTACCACCGGCCGCCTTAACGGCGACGTAGTAGGTCGATAGCCAGATGTTGGGGTCCGAGCACCCATCGTACTCCTTGATGTCGGGATTGAAGTTCTCGGGGTAGTCCACCGTCCTGAAACGGGGAGCCAGTGCTGGGAAGGTGGTGACAGCGTGGTTCTCGCCGGTGCCTCTGGCCGGAGCAGCCTCTCTAGGTGCGGAATGGACGCTGCGCTCTGGGATAACGACCTGGGAGCGCGGTTGCCGATCCCGGTTGCTCTGGAGAAGCCCTTGGTCGTCGTGCTCTGCGTTGTAGAGGGCACGTCGCTTGTTCTCGATGTCATGGCGGTCGCGCAGCTCGCGCTCCATGATGCGGTGGACGGTGCCAGGTTGGCCGTACTCGCGATCGTACTCCGCACGATAGCGAAGTTCACGCTCCTCACGCTCGTGGTGGCGCTGGTCGACGTAGCCGCGCACGTCGTGAGTGCGCCTGTTGGCATCGAGGTTGACGCGGAGGTCGCCAACATTGGCAGCAGCAGGCTGCTGGGCAGGTTGCTCGGGGTTGTGCTGGGCGACCTCTTCTCGTATGGGGGAGAGATGGCTACGCTGAGGTCGATGAGATCGGCTGCGCGAGTGGCGGGTTGATGAAGACGTGGCGGCCTTAGAGGCCGCGCTCTTCTCCTCCACCAAGGCGTTGGCGACCCGGAGGTACGTGATGGCCTGCTCGGCTTTAGGCGTCAGCGGAGCTTGCTGGAGTCTGATGATGGCCGCACCCAGGTTGGCCTGGGGGCTGTTGAACGTCGGGATCTCGGCTTCCTCGAACTCCAGGCGCAGGTCCCGAGCGCAGGGCAGGGCCGCGCACTACTGTTCGTCCGCACGTCGCTGAGCGCACAGGGCGTTGCCTTGGATGCGGGCCGCTTCCTCGGAGTTGGTTGCGCCGACACGAGGTGGCTCGTTCTCGGAGACCACGGGCACTTGGTGGAAGACGGTGTCTGAGTCGTTGGGGGAGATGCGGACCCGGACCTTCTGGAATTCACCACAGTCCGGGGACTGGGTAGGTCATTTAGCACGGCAGGTGTGCTCCTGGTCGATCCTTTTTCGCAGGAGGCACCCGCGGAGGGTGTGCTTCGCACCCTTGTGATAGGTGCAAGGCACATCGAGAGGGTCGCGCCGGGCGCGAGGTGCAGGCCTTGGGTCGCCAGAAGGTCGCCGCCCAAATTGGATCTGGGGAGGCGTGGACAGCTGGCTGAGGCGAAGGCCAGGTGCGGACACATGCCGAAGGGGAACGTGTCGTGACGTAGCACCATCTGCACCGAGCATTGAGCTCGTTCGCAGATCTCCAGGGTCTCCTTCGTCATGTCGATGACGTGCTCCATCTCCTGAACAAGGTCATAGGGTCTGGGCGGGTGGGTCTCCGATACTAGATCGGAAACGGGGGTGGTGACAGATGCCGTGACGACCTGCTCCGGGGTCGTTGGAGAAGTTGCGGCTGTCGGAGTAGGAGAGGTCGACGTGAAGGATCCAAAGCAGATCTCCACGGGGTTGGCGAGGATGGCCGCCATGCTCGCTAGAAAAACGACACCAGATCGGGCCACCATGCTGCACAGCGAGTTCCCGATCGCCCCTACCTGGCTCGCCAACTGTCAGGGGGTGAGACCTGGACAGATCCGCTAGGGGGTTACCCTAGAGGTTTGCAGGTTAATGGAGGATCGGGACCTAAGAGCGTAGGTGGTAGTCCATGTGGTGAACTTGGAACTAGGCGAGTATGGCGATGAAAACAGGGAGACAAGGGGGTTTAGACTGGTTCAGGCCTCCGGAGAGTAAAACCCTACGTCCAGTTGTGGTGGATTATACGGGAGGATGAAGATGAGATGTCCCCTTGAATGGAGTCCTTGGCCGCCTTATATGGGGAGGACGGACTAGGGCTTCCATTCAAGGTCGGTGGACCCATGTTCGGGTCGGTTACAATTGCGGGAAGCTTATCTCCCGGATTACAAGGAGTATCCTGTCAGTGTTTTAGCCACTGAGCCTACCAAGGGGGTACCCGAGGTAGTAGATTGTGCGGTGGAGGATCACTAGACCTGGAACTCGAAGGTATGCACCAGGACACGGGACACAAATTTATACAGGTTCGGGCCGCCAGAGTAGTGGACCCTACGTCCTGTTTGGAGTATCATGTATGGCGCTCTGCGCTTCGGTGTTCCCCGGAGGGGTTGGGGGATTGAGGTGTTCACCTGTCCTCCTAGGTACCCTGCCCTCCTTTATATAGTCCAGGGGGCGGGTTCCTAGTCGGTTACAAGATAGGAGTCCTAGTAGGATTACATGGTACGAGTCCTAGTAGGATTACAAAGATTTATGGTATGAGTTCGTATTCTTCCATGTATAGGTACCCAGGGGTATATGGTCGACAAGCCCCCGAGCACTTTGTAGTCTTGAGCAGTGTGGACATTTCTAAACGTCGATCACTTAAGAACAGATTGGAAATCCATCCTTAGCGTCAGCGCTAGAAATGCTTGTTGGCATTTCACAATGTCACAACTAATGGCGCAGTTAGCGTGAACATTGAGACTTGCCATAGGTTAATCTAAACGATCATGAACGAATCCGCAAGCGCACAGATAAACCATTGTAGCATTTCCCCAAGGAAAGAGAGTATTCCTAGGGTATCGAATCCAAGGAAGGCAATGGCGGATATCTTAGACTTATGCTTTTGCTCTGAATGTAAACCAAGAGATAGATATAGGGAAAACACACTCAAAGGCAGGGGTAAGATAAAAGATAATAGGGGTAGTGTGACACACACACCTCAAATCTACCTCTACTCTAGCACACTACGGCTTAGGGGGAACATACAAGTTAGCTCTAGGTTCTAATGTACTAAACATACAAAGCTAGAAGATACAAGAGATAAGCATGAGTATTGCATGAGGGAAACATGGTTCAGCACCCAGGTACAAACGGGGAGCTAGCCCGTGACGACCAGCACTCCGCGAAACTAGACTTTAGACTCCTACAGTAGGTACCCCAACGCGGAGGTTGCCCTAGGATCCAACAGGGCTGTCACCACCTGAGGACCGACCTCTCGTTACGGGGGTATGCTCATAACTATCGTAGCCAGACAACCCAGGCACCATGCCTACGTTGCTGCTAGACTTCACCCGGCCCGAGCTATTGTGACCCAGGGTGAGAGCCACTCGAAGACTGGTCAACTAGACCGAGTACCGTAGCTTGAACACAGACCCCATGCAACACTCTCATGCTATCTAACAAGATCAACTAAGGCTAGACATACGAACAGATATGAACTCTCTTATGTCTAATCAACAAGATCAAAGGGTCGTGTTCGTGAAGAACACAAGCCTCTAACTTATGAACAAACACGTAAGGAAGGAGTTTATCATCCTTCAAGTGGATTAAAAGGTAGTGTTCACGAAGAACACAAGCCTCTAAATGATGAACAGAGGATGAACTCAAGAACACATCAAGAATATGATCTACCATGACTTTATATGAAATAGCTGAATAACTGAAGTAGATCAAAGTCATACAAAGTTGTAAGCAAGACATACGAGAAGAATAAACAGAGCAACTATTCATCATTTCAACCATAGAGGCAAAGCATTCTTAATAAGCATATCAAACCAAACTAAGCAAATGATGATGATGAAAGCAAATAAATATTTTTGGTCTTTTTTTATTTTGCAGATTTTTTTGGATTTTCATTTATAGGATATTCTGAAAATGCAGGAAGATACAAGTTACCTCAGGATGGGGGTCCTCCCCCAAGCTAGCTTCAGGCTCACTGCGGAGGAGGGTAGAAGAAACCCTGACTCGCATAGTAAGCCCTCTGCGCATCCATGTACTGCCGCTAATCTTGCTGCATGGCTGCTATCCTCTCACCAGCCTGACGCTGCCACGCAGAGGTAGACTCGACGTGGGTGTTCAGCGTCTCCTCCAATCCCGTGACCTGGATGGTGAGCTCTCCCATCTGCTGTACGAGCTGAGCATCGCGTGCAAAGGCTGAAGAGTGTCGCTGGAAGGACGAAGACGGAGGTGGACCACCAGAGCTGGAACTAGCGGGTGTAGCCCACTGAGCTCTGCTCGCGTCCGCCCAAGCCGTGCCACTCGCACTCGGCTGGTAGGTGGGCTGGTCCCATCCAGGTGCATATTCAGGGGTAACCCCGGACATGTACCCCGCAGGGGCCCCTCCTGCCACCGGTGGTGTAACAGGCTGTGGCTGAGGCTGTGGTGGTGGTGTCGGCTGTGACTGCTGCTGCTGCATGTGTGCTCTCTTTGCTGCGCTCCTAGTGGACCTGCCCGAAACACTAGCACGACGGCTTTCCTCTTGTGTAACAAGGGGAATGGTTAGTGACTCCGAGTTATACAATCCAAACCCCGGGTTAGGTAACGGGATTTGGGTTGCATAGCCGGAAAGAAGAAAGTTAAAGAATCATTTGGGCCCCTCTTGAGTATATGCCCCTGGATCAAGTATGCCTCATCAATGAGAACTCGGGGCGTCCCGATGAAGGGTACGGGATTCCCGCTAAGAACCCCGAGTTTGAGAGCAATACGAGTCACCAAAGCCGTACACTCAATAGGACCTATCATCTTGAAATTCGTCATCCACTGTCGAATCATTGCTTTAACGGGAGAGACCTTGATCTGGTTGACAGCGTCGTATAATAGCATCATCTCATCGCTGCGCACAGGGCGAACATCCTCTCGTGGAAAGAGAGTAATGACGAGCCACTTGTGCCACAGGCGGAGAGTAGGATGCACAATATCGTTGCACCGAGGTACAGACTTGCCACTGTAAACAAGACTAGAGATATCTGCCCAGAAAGATTCCCGAACATAACCCTCACAAGCTCACTTCAAAGAGACAGCACAACGAGGACTAAAACCAAGAAGAAGACTAAGATCCTTCCAAGTAAGACGATAATCGGTCCCGAAAAGATGAAACTCAATACCATCCGGGGTCTCGGTAAGAGAGCAAAGAAACTGGATGGTGAGGGGCCGAGAGCCAAGCTCTGTAACCAGCGCAAACTCCTCCCAACCAAGCGCATGCCAAATGGAAGTGAACTCGAGATTCATACCTGTCTTCTCCATGAGAGTCGGGTCGAAGTCCCTGGTGTGGCTGAAGACTCGGTCCTTCAGGAGAGCATAGGCCTGCTCCTCTCGAGCGCCCCGCAAGCTGAGGTAGGGGGTGTCGTCGACGACCTCCTCTGTGGCTTGTGGCTCGGCTTGCTCTTCTTGCTCTTCTTCATAATCCATCGTTGACGGGCTCGGCGTCGGCTCGGCGGGGGTGGATGCACTCGTGCTTGCCCGCGAACGGGAGCGTGAGCGTGTCACCCTCCGGAGAGTGTTCGCCGCCCAATTCATGCTAGCACAACAACAACAACAAGAGCAACTCGGTGATGGGTTAGTAAAATCCAATGAAGATCTTACCGAGTTTGCTACACCAACAACAATATTTTCAGCAACACACTAGAGAGACCACTTGATGATCCAATCTTGAGCAAGAAATCCAAGAAAACCAAGAGAGCAAGAGGTAGAGAGAGGAGTGTGAATAAAATGAGTTGCATGGGTGAAGAACACCCCCTCTCGGGTCCAATTTATAGAGCAAAGGGGCAGCACACTGCAGCATAGCCATTGGGCAACGGCTAGGAGCCGTTGGCCAAAGCTGGGCCCACATGACCGTTACTAGGGTTCGGCCGGCCCGGTGGTGGGCCCGGTGCTGGCCCCCTTTGGCAGGTGTGCCACCAACGGCTCTATGAAGATATGCCAAGGTGCACCGGCCAAAGTTTGCTCCAGAAATTGCCCAAATGAATTTTCTATGGTTTTCAAACTCAGAAACTATTTTCAGAAATTTTATTTGGAAAAGGGAAAAGGGCTAGATAAATCTAGCATGCAAATGCAGAGTTTTGGAAAATCAAATATGCAATTTTGGAAATAAAATTTTAGAAAGGGAAATATGAGATAAATACCAGCTTTAACCTTATTGGTAGAAAGGACCCATCATTTTTAGTCCGATGAGTTGGACTCTTCTCAGTGATCAATTCCACTCAGCATGCCACTCCTGAGAAGTAGAGGTTGGTGCCATCTCAATCTTCCGCCATTCTTTCCAAATTTTCCTTAACCTCTTTGACGGAGATTTCTTCCTTGGGGGTGAAGGCTCCGTCCTTCCCCCAAGCTGCTCAACACTATCTTGCACCAAATAGTATTGCTCTTCCTTGTCCTGAAACTTGAACTCCAAGTTCCTCTCCCCAATGCGAAAACGGATGATACCGGAACCCACATTGATTCTAGCTCGGACATCACTGAGAAATGGTCGCCCAAGGATGAGCGGCATTCCTCCCTCGTCATCCATGTCAAGGACCACGAAATCCGCGAACTCTCGGCAATTCCTTCTGGGTATCGGATCGTTGAATCGGCGAGTTGGATAGTCCGTGCTGTTGGAGAGAGAGCTGGATATCCCAGTTGCTCGAACATGGCCTTGGACATGAGATTAACACTTGCACCAAGGTCACAAAGAGCATGCCGGATCTTCTTGTAATAGATTGTGCACGTGATAGTTGGGTAGCCTGGATCTTTCTTGTGCACCACTGCTGATTCCTCCCAGGGATCAAGAATTTGTTGAATGGGCTTTCCTGCATAGTCATAGGCACGTGTCTTCCTAGGTGGCTTACCCCACCTGGTTGACACTACACTAACATTTTTGCAAGAGGATACGGGTTGCCCCGGGGTCCTCCTGTTATTAGGAGATGGAACAAAGCAGCCAGTTGAGCCAACTAGGTTTCTAACATTTTGTTGAAACTCAGCTGACTCTTCTGGGCAGAAGAAAAACTATCAAGCTTAACGTTGAGGCTTTCCACAGTTTTATCAAGGGCAGCTAGCTTCTTGTTAAAACCTTCATTAATCTTAGCTTGCCCAAAAACAAGATCTCTCAAGGAAGGTTGGTTAGGATTGTAAGAATTACCTTGGTTACCTCCTTGATAAGAAGGGCGTTGTTGATTCCACGATTGGCCTCCTTGTTGAGATGGACGATAACCATTGTTATTGCCATTCATGTACATCACTTCCTCCTGAGTCTCCGGACAATAGTTGCCTGAGTGCCCAGTGTTGCCACAGACTTCACAAGTCATGTGAGAGTCCATAGGTAAAGAAGTAGTGGCCATGGCAGCCTTCTTACTGGTGTATTCATCCAATCTCTTCATAAGAAGATCCATCTTTGCAGTAATCATGTCTGCTTCCTTGACAGTATGAGTACCCCTCGGTCGTGGTTGGAGTCTTTCATCACTCCACCCTTGGTTGGAGACCATCTTCTCCATGAGTAATTTAGCATTATCAACAGTGAGTGAGAAGAATGCTCCTTGAGCAGCAGCATCAATATGGCCTCGGGCTATCGGAGTCAACCCATTGTAGAAACTTTGAAGAATGACCCAATCTTCCATCCCATGATGAGGACAGGCCAGGACATACTCCTGAAGCCTCTCCCAAGCCTCGGGAATAGATTCACTTGCTGCTTGCTGAAAATCAGAAATCCTTCCACGAAGAGCATTGGTTTTACCCAATGGGAAGAACTTCTTGAGAAATGCCTCTGAACACTTGCTCCAAGTGTCAATAGATTCCCGGTTCGCGTAGAACCATTGCTTAGCCTTTCCCAAGAGGGAGAATGGAAATAACCGTAAATGAACGGCATCCATATTTGCACCCCTGATGACAAAAGTGCTGCACAGCTCTAGGAATTGCTGCAGATGAGCATTGGCATCCTCATTTGGCTTGCCACAGAATGGGTTAGCCTGTACCATCGTGATTAAACCCGTTTTGATCTCGAAATTTTCAGTCCCCATTGCCACCTCAGGGCCTTGCAGCACCTGGTCAGCAGAAGGAGCTGAGTACTCACGAAGTGTCTTCTGGGCCATAGCGTTGGACGTGGATGGTACGAAGGAAGCTGGTTCGTCCCCCAGATGAGTACGACGAAGTGAGCCGAAATGAATTCGAGCTTTCCTCACCAGTGACTCGGGATCTTCAGTAAAATTCCTCGGTAGGTCGAAACCAGTCATACACTACCTGTCTTCATTATCCAAAGATAAAAGAAGATAATCAAGGTTAGCCTGCATTGAGGGTTCTCCTAACCTACTCAGAGTTTATAAACAGATGCAAAGCATAGTCATGATAATCCTGTGCCTTCCCCGGCAATGGCGCCATAAATGCTTGTTGACATTTCTAAACGTCGATCACTTAAGAACAGATTGGAAATCCATCCTTAGCGTCAGCACTAGAAATGCTTGTTGGCATTTCCCAATGTCACAACTAATGGCGCAGTTAGCATGAACATTGAGATTTGCCATAGGTTAATCTAAACGATCATGAACGAATCCGCAAGCGCACAGATAAACCATTGTAGCATTTCCCCAAGGAAAGAGAGTATTCCAAGGGTATCGAATCCAAGGAAGGCAATGGCGGATATCTTAGACTTATGCTTTTTCTCTGAATGTAAACCAAGAGATAGATATAGGGAAAACACACTCAAAGGCAGGGGTAAGATAAAAGATAATAGGGGTAGTGTGACACACACACCTCAAATCTACCTCTACTCTAGCACACTACAGCTTAGGGGGAACATACGAGTTAGCTCTAGGTTCTAATGTACTAAACATACAAAGCTAGAAGATACAAGAGATAAGCATGAGTATTGCATGAGGGAAACATGGTTCAGCATCCAGGTACAAACGGGGAGCTAGCCCGCGACGACCAGCACTCTGCGAAACTAGACTTTAGACTCCTACAGCAGGTACCCCAACGTGGAGGTTGCCCTTGGATCCAACAGGGCTGTCACCACCTGAGGACCGACCTCTCGTTACGGGGGTATGCTCATATCTATCGTAGCTAGACAACCCAGGCACCATGCCTACGTTGCTGTTAGACTTCACCCGGCCCGGGCTATTGTGACCCAGGGTGAGAGCCACCAGAAGATTGGTCAACTAGACCGAGTACCGTAGCTTGAACACAGACCCCATGCAACACTCTCATGCTATCTAACAAGATCAACTAAGGCTAGACATACGAACAGATATGAACTCTCTTATGTCTAATCAACAAGATCAAAGGGTCGTGTTCGTGAAGAACACGAGCCTCTAACTTATGAACAAACACATAAGGAAGGAGTTTATCATCCTTCAAGTAGATCAAAAGGTAGTGTTCACGAAGAACACAAGCCTCTAAATGATGAACAGAGGATGAACTCAAGAACACATCAAGAATATGATCTACCATGACTTTATATGAAATAGCTGAATAACTGAAGTAGATCAAAGTCATACAAAGAAATAAAGATAAAGTGAGAGGACAAGGCTTGGAACCTGAAGAAGAGCTACTCTAGCCTACCCCCTAGCCTTGGAAACTAAAAGTGAGAGGAAGAGTGGTGTGTGAGAAATGGGAGCCCCTCCCCTCCTATTTATAGAGGGAGACAAGGCTTGCTCGGACGCCCAAATGGCCCCTAAACACCCGGGACTGCAGCAAGTGACCAATGAGGAGCAACCACGTGTAGGTGCCAGATGGGCGCCCCCTAGGTCGGTTCGATCGATCCTAGGTTCGGTCGACCCCCTAGGGTGGCCCCACCTGGTGTGCTTCCTCTAGGTGGCTGCCCTGTGGGCCCTCTGATCCATCCCCGGTGCATGGCTTGATTTGGTATCTGTGGTGGGCCCTTTGATCCATGTGAAGTCCATGTGGTGTCCTCTGATTCGTCGGTGAGTGCCTCCCCTGGATCGATGACGTGTCTTGCCATGTTTCCTTTGGTGGCAGCCACCTCCTCAGCTGAGTTGGCATGGTTTCTTCATAGGAGTTGAGTTTCCATCTCTTTTAAGGGGTAAATAACCTACATACAAATAATCTCCAAGGACAAGTGAAACTACATTATTCAAACCTAAATGCTAGTAAATAATGCATATGCCTCCATTTATGTGAGAAAATTGAGGGTTGGAAATGGTGAATTTCCACCGTCAACAAGCAGCGAATTCGAGTAGTCTTGAAGCTTCGTCGAGTAGTTTCTGATCGTCTCGAGTACTGCTAGCTGAAGTCTTCAATAGTACTTGAATTTCTGAAAGAGTGGAATGTGCTCTTAGTTCATCTATGAGTACTTTTGAATCATCCCCGAGTAGTTCCCAGGCGTCCCCGAGTTCTAACCCAGGGAAGTCTCCAAAAATACCCATCTTGTCTTGAAGTCTTGATCTATATGGAGGTGCGATTTGCAAAAATCGCACTCCATATGGAGTGTAGCCCCCGAGCCTGAGTTTGAATCGAAGAATCAAGCTGAGGGTCAATCTAGAATCTGCATCTTCCGTCTTGAAAAAAGAGGTTGATGGCTGTAGCATAGTAGCCCTCGAGCCTTGAAGTTATTAAATGATCAATTCAAGGGTCTTCAGTTCACAAAAGCCATCATCCGAGTACTCTTGTAACATCTAGCCCCCGAGATTATGAGCCAAGTGAGCTATATGAGCCACGTCGAGTAGTAATTGGAGTTGAGCCTTCGAGCTGAAGAACGAATGGAGCATGCTAAAGTTGTCTCTGAGTAGTAATTTGGCGTGAAGCCATTGAACTTGAGAAGTAGCATAGACTACTCGAGTCGTCTTCGAGTAGTAATTGTTGCCATCAAAGCGGACTTTAGATGCGACCGGGGTCGACTTTTAAATTGCCACGCGGAGTGGACTTTAGAATGCGACTAGAGTAGTCGACTTTGAGATGCGACTTGAGTAAGTCTACTTTGTGCTGCGCGGAGGAAACTTTAGAATGCGACTAGAGTAGTCAACTTTGTGATGCGACTTGAGTAAGTTGACTTTGTGCTGCGCAGAGCAGACTTTGAGATGCGACCGAAGTCGACTTTATGCTGCACAGAGCAGACTTTGGATGCGACTTGAGTAAGTCGACTTTGTGCTGCACGGAGCAGACTTTAGAATGCGACTAGAGTAGTCGACTTTGTGATGCGACTTGAGTAAGTCGACTTTGTGCTGCGCGGAGCAGACTTTGAGATGCGACCGAAGTCGACTTTGTGCTGCGCAGAGCAGACTTTGGATGCGACTTGAGTAAGTCGACTTTGTGCTGCACGGAGCAGACTTTAGAATGCGACTTGAGTAAGTCGACTTTGTGCTGTGTGGAGCAGACTTTGAGATGCGACCGAAGTCGACTTTGTGCTGCGCGGAGCAGTCTTTGGATGCGACTTGAGTAAGTCGACTTTGAGTACTTCGAGCCAAGAAAGAAACCCGAAACACAAAGCTAAAAAGCCAAAGAACACGTTCCGGAAGGCAAAAAAGCGAATTAAAAAATAGAAAAACGAAAAGTTTTGCCTCCGGAGCCGTCTGGAAAAAACACATTGCGTCGAGAACAATGTCCGAATACACTATTGAGTAATAGTGTCTTAAGTACCTCTGAGGCTATGAGCCTAGTGAGAGAGTACTCACAAGCACATTGTACATAGTTTACAATGGCTAGATACACTATTGAGTAATAGTGCCTTAAGTACCTCTGAAGTTATGAGCCTAGTGAGAGAATACTCGCAAGAATGTTTCGAAGAACGAGTAAGACCGTAGGAGACAGTGTGATGAACTCATTGTGTTGGAGTTCCACTGAGACCCTACTATGAAGGGTGTTACTCTAGGCTGCAGCTTCTTGATTAAATAGAACAAGGACAGCATGTGCCACTTATTGCTCTATACGACACGGAGTCATCTGGAGAGGGTTATCGTGACCCCTACGAGTTGTCGCAGCCGAAGCCGCCTGGAGAGGATTGTCATGATCCCCTACGAGTAGTGGCAACCGTAGCTGCCTAGAGAGTTGTAGCTCAGACCCGAGAGCTGCTTACAGCTGAGTAGTCGCCTAGATCAGAAAACCGTTTACAGCTAGGTAGTCGTCTGGACCTGAGAATCACTTATAGCCTGGGATCGGCATAGAAGCAGGAACCCAGAGTAAGGATCGGATGGTAACAGGGAGGCCTAAAGTATGGATCGGCACGATAACAGGAAGAGTCAGGGTAAGTGGGTAGAGCGAGAGTACTTAGGGCCATGTGTTTCAGACCCATGGTACGGAGTGTAAAGACCACGTGCAGCTAGGTACCATCGTTGCCAGGACACGAGGGCCACTTACAGCTAGGTTCCATCGAAGCTTACACACGCAGTATGCCGCCTAAGCGGGCGAAGGTGCGACCAGAGTCGATTTTAAATTGCCACGTGGAGTGGACTTTGAGATTGTGACTTGAGTAAGTCGACTTTGTGCCGCGCGGAACGGACTTTTAAGGTTGCGACTGAAGAAGTCGACTTTATGCCATTTAAAATGGACTTTGTAAATGCGACTTGAGTAAGTCGACTTTAGATTACCGCGCGGAGCGGACTTTAGAAGTTGCCTCCTTGGGATAGCCCCCGAATTGATGAAGTAAGCTCGTGGTGACTTGTTGATATATTCCAAGAGTAGTCGGCATAGTGTAGCTCTCGTGAAAAATCCATTGAGAAGCGTACACCAATAAGTAGTCCTTGGCGTGTTGTCCTGCATGCGCAAAACAAGCCGAAGAAGAAGAAAAAAGTAATCATTAAAATAAATGACTTACTGATACCGCAGGAGCGGTCTGGAGATGCGACCGAAGTCGGCTTCTACCGCCGGAGCGGGTTTTGAATGAACTCGTGGACGAGTGTTGACGAAGTCGACTAGTCGGAGGCGGGTCCGACTAGTTGTGGGGGCGTAGAAGCCGTTCTCGACTAGTTTTCTAGTAAAAACTAGCCGAGAAGAGTAGTCGAGATAATCGACAGTGAGTGGGTGTGGCCGCGAGATGATGTCGCGGTGGCGCACAGTGTTGCCGAGGTAGAGCCGGTGCGGCCGCAGGACGATGTCGCGGTGGCGCACGACGTTGTCGAAGTAGAGCCGGTGCAACCTGACGATGAGTAGTCGAGCGGCGAGGCGGAGTGACCGGGCGCACGACGAGAGCCAGTGCGACCGACCGACAAGAAGTCGAGCGGCGAGGCGGCTTGTCTGGATGCACGGCATAGGCGCAGTAGAGCCAGTGCAACCAGACGATGAGTAGTTAAGCCGCGATGTAGTTGTACTCGAGTAGTCGTTGACGGTGAGTGCGTCGATGTAATCGTACTCGGGTACAATGCTTGTGTGCATCAAGTGTTGATCTTGGAGCTTCCTTGGTAGCTTGATGGTGTGTGCATAGAAAAATCCAAGAAATTGAATTTTTGTGAGCGCAAAAAACCAGGAACAGGACAACTCCACTTTGACTTCATGCACGTAATCATGAGGTTCTGTGGGAGCTTCACGTGTGTACGTAGCTGGAATTCAGAAAATTGCTGAATTTGGAATTTGAATATTGGTACTGTTCCGCACATTGTGTCCGACTCTGTTACGCATATTGGTACCTGGCGTGCCAGCTGTCAGTGTTTTGGGCACGGAGCCTACCAAGGGGCTACCCGAGGTAGTAGATTGTGCGGTGGAGGATCGCCAGACCTGGAACTCGAAGGTATGCGCGAGGACACGAGACACAGATTTATACAGGTTCGGGCCGTCGGAGTAGCGGACCCTACGTCCTGTTTGGAGTATCATGTATGGCGCCATGCGCTTGGGTGTTCCCCGGAGGGGTTGGGGGATTGAGGTGTTCGCCTGTCCTCCTAGGTACCCTGCCCTCCTTTATATAGTCCAGGGGGCGGGTTCCTAGTCGGTTACAAGATAGGAGTCATAGTAGGATTACATGGTACGAGTCCTAGTAGGATTATAAGGATTTATGATATGAGTTCGTATTCTTCCATGTATAGGTACCCAGGGGTATATGGTCGACATATCCCGTGATACTCGGAGCTACAGGCGGCGGTGCACCGCGTCCTATGTCTTGACTTGCACGCCAAGTATCGCGGATCTTCCGGGATTTTGATTAGGTCGCCCGGAGTCGTCGAAGTTGCGGATAAGGTGGTTGGGCCCACTTTGCAGGTCGGCGGGGCTTCTGGAAGGTCGGGTCCACTTGTTAGAGACCTCTGGGACCCTGGCCGGTGGGGACCCGTGGGTACCCATGTCTCTCAGATGGACTTGAATACGATGACGTGGCCTATTTTAAAATATTGGGGAACTAGTTGTTAGAAAACAGCTGTGTGATGTTGTGATTTTGGGGCAAATAAAATTTAAAAGTGCTCCCAATACATAGTCTTTGGGAAGAATTTGTTAACAATCTCTTAGAGATGCTCTTAGAGGACAATGTTTCTCTGATTTACATACCTTAATTCTTGGGATCCAATTGGAACATACTTCATGTGTTCCAAATTGCAATTCATTTGGCTTTTTTATCTGAAATTTGATCGTTCGTCTTATTAAAAAATTATGCAAACTATCACATCTTTTGTTGTGATTTGCTTTATTAATAAAAGTTCCTCAAAAATGACATAAATTTGACTATAGTTGTACTTTTTAATTAAGACGAGCTATCAAACTTGAAGTAAAAAAAATCAAACAAATTACGGAGAGAGTGGTTCAGAATTTCCGGTACAACTTTTTTTTGAACTTTGACACGAATTTTAAAGCAGCATACTAACTAATTATCCATTTAATTAATTAATTTTTGGATGGGTTTGGAATGGGCCCCGGCCCTACCCACACCCACCCGTCCATACTTCCCCTCTTCCACCCGCGACGACTATATGTCGCGCTTGCGATGGTTTACAAACCATCGCGCTTGCGATGGTTTCTAAACCATCGCGAGGGGGTGGGTCCCGCCTGTCAGCGTCATGGGAGCGGGACCCACCTGTCGGAGGCTTCTTCCTCCTCACGCCGAAGCTTCTCTCCTCCTCCTGCGCTGCTGCTCGACGTGGCTCCTCCTCCGCCGCCGCTACAACCACCGGGTTAGGGTTTTGGGGTTGCCGGGGTTAGGGTTTGAGGGTTGCCGGGGTTAGGGTTTGGGGGTTGCCGAGGAGCTATGTTCGCCGGCGGCTATGGAATCGGGGGTGGGGGTCGGAGGGAAGACCGGCGGCGGAGGCGGGTTGTAGGGCGGGGCGGCCGACGGCGGGGACGCCGCCGGTCGGGGCCAGCGGCTTGACAGCCGGTGGGCCAGGGACCGGGCGGGGTGGAAGGTGAGCTCTCTCTGATGAGAGCTCACCGGATTAGTGTGCGGGGGGAGCGGTTGCCGGATCCGGTGGCGGGATCCGCCGGAGACGGTGGAGGAGGGCGGCGCGGGGGCGAGCACGGGAGAGGTCAGTCGCGAGGAGGAAGAAGGAGAGGGGCGGACGGGTTAGCGCGGGGGAGGGGAGTGGTCACCGGATCTGGCGGCGGGAGCCGCCGGAGACGGAGGTGGAGGGCGGGCGCTGCGACACGCGCGAGGAGCAAGAAGCGGAGGCGCTGCGGGGAGAAAGAAGCCCCTCCCGTGGGCTTTGGTGGGCTGGTTCCTCCCGTGGGCCGTTGTGGACCGGCACGATGGAATGCTAATCATCACTCCGGCGATAGCTAATTGCACCCTCTTCCACCGATCGGTTCCGTGACTTCCGTCAACATCCTCCATTCGCCGTCACGCTCTTCATTGGCCCGTGGTCACACCGCCGCCGCCTTCCTCATCGGATTCCAGTATTCCACTCTCTTCCTCGTTCCGCTGCCCATCGTCACGAGCTCTCTGCCGCCGGCACCCCCATCCGCTCCCTTCACCATTTGCATGCTATAGGTGCGACCATTCAGCAGCACCGCCATCACGTACGTCATAATGGATGTCCACCGTCGACGAGATCATGCACCGCCGCCTCGTAATGGAAGTCCGCCACCGCCTGCTCACTCCGTAGTCGTTCCCCTGTTTTGTTTCGCATGAGTCGTGATGAGGTGGCTGTGGCGGTTGCTAGCACTCCACGGTGGCGGTGGCGCTGCTGACCAGCGGTCACCCGGCGGCCTTGAATGGCAGGCAGTTGCAGCGGGCTGCCCATGGCGTTGGATGGCAGGTAGCTGGTGGTCCTCTAATGCCGCCAATGCCAGGAGCTGGCTCCTACGGCTGTCATCACCTCTGACGACGGCAATGCCTGGTTCGTCCTGCGAACGCCAGGAGTAGAGAGAGCTTGAGAAGAGCGCGTAGCTCAGTTGGTCGTGCTTGCGGTCGTGCAGGTCGCCCACCCGTGTTAAATTCCCTCCGAGCGCAGGTGTCTCACCGGGGTTTTTCCCCAGCAAAAAAAATCTTCTCGCCGGTTAGTGGGGATTCAGGGGTTTTTCTAAACCAGAGCCGGTTCTTTCTTCTTAATGAAAAACCTTGGGGAGTCTCCCCTCACCGGTCTAGTTTTTTTTATATAGGAGTAAAGAGCTTCTCGGCTCCCACGCAGTAGAAGTGGTGCAAGGACATGCTGGACTGTTCGGAGGAATGCACGAATCAGTCCGCCAATGCTCATTGGCTTTGCTTTCCACTAAGAAGGGAAGAAATGTGGAGAAGGGGATGTTGTCTACTGCTTGACCAATTACTGCTGCAACAAGTCAATCAAACTAGCTTGCTTTCTCATGAAGAGACTAAATTTTTGTGGTACTGTGTTTTATTGATATGGTATATAGGCTTGGCAGATGCTAGACCACTGAAAGCTAACCATATGGATGCATTTTCAAGACAGTTAGTGCTAATAAGAAACACTTAGATTAGATTGTGAAGAATGGCAGGACATAATCAGTTAGTGGCTTAGTGCTAATAAGAAATGCCGGTGGCGAAGGGTGTTTGATTGGAAACAAGATCTTTTTAGCTTGGTATACAGAAATGAGAACTACTACCACAGCAATTAAGTTGCAAAGTTATCCTCCGTGTTTGCTTGAAGCAATGAAAATAAAATAAATACAATGCTACATCAGAGTTCTTAAAAGCTCACCCCCCTTCCTCGCACGCCCGCGTTTCCGGGGGTATGTGGCGCGCAGCGATGCGTTTGGCTGTTTTGCGAAAAAGCCCTCCGGTTTTCTATAAATCGCGAAACGGTCCAGAAAGTCCAAATCGTACAGAAATGCGTTCATTTATTTTGCACCTAAGCCCTCGGTCTAAACTTTAATTCTAGACGAAGAAGAGAAAATCGTGTTTTTGCAAATACCCCCGAGACATTTTGCGACCACCCCCACCCAACACCCCCACCCCCACTACCCCGCCCGAACCCTAACCCCACATTGACTCAGTCCCCTCCCCCACCGCCCTCTCCTCCTCCCTCACCTTCTCCCACCGCTGCCCTCTCCTTCTCCCGTTGCTGCCCCCTCTCCTGCTCCGCATCGCCGTCCTCTCCTGCTCCGCGGTGCTGCCCTCTCTCCCCCTCCCCACGGAAGAGCAGCACGACGGCGGCCTCATCGAGTGCGCCCGCGAGTGCGGCGGCCTCTGCGCGCATCTTGGCCGCGCCGGTGTCCTGGCTCGATGCGGAGCCGCGGAGGGGCATCGTGGCAGCGGCCCTGCGTCCGGCCGCCGAGGCGGAGGCCGACGACGAGGCAGCGCGGAGGAGGGAGCGGGATATGCCAGGAAGGCCGCGTGCCCCCGTCCCTCGATGCGCTCTCCTCCCGTTGACAAGATAAGTGCCTCTCTCCTGGTTCGTTCTCCTCCTCCTGCTCCACTTCCTTCTCCCCTCTGCTCGGTTTCAAACCCTAGCAGTAGCAGCGCTCGCGATTCCCCACCCCGGCCAGTCGGACGTCGTGCAGATCTGTGAGCCCTAGCCATTTCTTGCACATCCCTCCCTTTCTCCTACTTGTCCAAATCTTTGAATCGTGGTGTTCTTGTGTAGGTGCAGCATCGGCCCTGCAAGGAGTCGGGTCGTGGATGTTGATTGGCTGCATCTGATACTCTTCCTTGTGCTACAACGGATTTCTTGGATTGAGTCAACGAGATCTAAGGGTGAGTTTGTTCAACGACTAGATTCTTTGATGTGCTTGTGTGCTGAGTTTTGAGGCTTCCATCAATAAGGAGACAAAGCTATTACATCTTGTGCGATTTCTTGTGCCTGCAGCAGTCTTCCTGGGTTTGAGCAGCAAGTTCTCAAGGTAAGCTTGTCCCTTTTATGGTGTTTTTCGTATGGTTGCAGATGCATCTTTCCTTTACTTGGTCCGTCGCATGTTTGATTAGTGAACCTATTATGTCATCTTGCTTGCTTCGTGGAATATGGTTGCTTTATTTGCCCTGTGACATGATAGTATAGGTAGAAGTGTCATCTTTTTTTAGCAGGCAGATTGTTCGTTGCATTTGTCTTCTTTCCTGTGTGATTAGCATACGAAGGATTGGTGCTATGCTTGGATAACATGACATTTTAATATATGAGTGCAGGATAACATGACAATTTCCTGCAGCAAGCTTTAAACCTTCTCGGATCCAATCGTGCCTTCTTGTTTCTTGTTTGTTCTCGCACTCTACAATGTGTCCTCACTGAACAGGCTATGCTTTGGTGTACTGGGTTTGCAGGTTGCGGCTGGCAGCTGGAGAATAAATCATTCTTGGTAAGTACTCAGTTGTCATCTTCAACATGTAGTGCTACTTGATTGCCTCTGGTGGATTTAGAGCTAATGGTGGTTTGTAGGATTTTGATCATGCTTTTAAATAACCGTGTAGACAAGATTTGCTAAATGGTGAGACTGTTAGCTTACATTTCTGTCATTGAAGGAACATAAAAATTGAAATCAATTTTGATTGGAGCAGGATACAATTGAAGAGGTAACCTTAAAATTTTCCTCTTTCAATTTTACCTATGAGCTTTGTCTGGTGTCATTTTTGGTACATAACTTATGATACTTTGCATATACGAGAGGAAAGCTATTTCCTGAAATGTTTAGGATGATTCCTTTGTTTTGGTCAAATTTATTGGCTAAATTTGATTTTCTAGACTAAAGAGGCAACCTCACCTATGGGTAGTGGACTAGTGGGGCTATTGGAAACTGAACCAAAACCATTTGCATTAATAAATGTGGCTCCACCAGTGCCTGCAGTGCAAGTACTGATGATGGAAAGAGGAAATTCAGGGAAGCCTCATGTGTCTTTCGTGAAAAAGCCCAGGAGGTAAAAATAGTTTTTTTTCATTTCAATTGAACTACTATTTTGCCATTGCGTGTGTGAGCATAATAGACAATTGTTATAGTTCTAATATTGGCTTGAGCCATTTTGATGATAATAGTCTAGGCATGCAATGCAAATTAAATCGATGTTGCTCCTGATGTTCCAACATGTCCTTGCTACATGCTATTTTATTAACATTTTTTCTTGCTGCTCGCTATGGTTGGTTGTCCAACATTTGGGTAATTTCTAACTTATGCATCTGGACCTCAATGTTCCCAGTCCCTTTTTGCTAACTGTGATTTAGGCTATTAGAGGTGTTGCATTATATAAGTAGGTAAAGAAGCAAGAATGGTTGATAATCTAGAGGCTAAAGCATTCCCTTACTTTATTTTGTATGCTTCAAATATGTGGTTGTGGATCTGATTTGAGTAGTTTTTGTTTGTTGTTACCCTTTTCTTATTGGGATTTAAAGTTGGAGCAAACTGAGTCAGATTGCCATAGGTTCACTTATTGTTGGGCCATTATTTGGATATATAACAGTGTTGCAGATGTCCTCCACCTTTGAAATCTTGATTTTCTTTTCATCCAAGTTTTTAGGTGATGTTTCATGACATGTTGAAGATATTAAGGCCACTTTTTTCCCCACATGCTCCAATTTGCGAATAGATTTCACCTTTCCCCCCATTCTTTTTGCCCACATCATTTCTGAAAGAATCTAACTTCGATATACACAGTCCTGAATTTCTATCTCGGAATCTGTGTCAACATCAATAGTAAACTTGCATTTCTCCATTACATTAGCATATGACAGAAATTATCTGTATATCTGGTTGCTCATTCTATCTTCTTGACTTATTTTTACTCAGGTTGAACATAGCAGCACCAATGGCTGTGACACTCCACCTCTTTTATTTGGTGAGAACCACGTTGGAGCAGTAACAATGGTGCGGCCACCTCTAAATCTATTGTGAATGATTGATATGCCAGACAATATGATAGCCTGGTGCTCGGACATGATATTCAGATGTGAGATACACCTGATGGTTAGGATATCATTGTGCTCGGATTTGTTGTAGCATTCATGGTTTAGTCTGAATAGACATCTATATGTTAACATATTGATGATGCTTACTACTACCAGATGTGGCAATTTTGTGTTAATTTATCTTGTACCACGCATATAGGCATATAGCACGTTATCTTTCATTGCCTTGTGATTACTTGCATTTGATTGTTAAAATGGTAGGGCGCACATTATCGTGATTTCATCTGCATTCAATCTCCACCATTTTACTTATATACACAGTAGGGCGCGCAACGCGCGCCGTCAGTTCTAGTATACCTAAAAGAGTAGTACACGTATGAAAATTATTGGTAACAAATGCACTGATCTTAAAACCCATGCTTGATTCCCCAAACTATCCTCTTGTATACAGAGGAGGCCCTTCATTCAAGCTTACAAAGTGGGTTTCACCTTCACAAAACTAATCTTGCTGTGAAACAAAAATAAATAATAATTAAGGTAATAACTAAAGCTTAACAAACCAAATCTCTCTAACAGACTGACTATGGCACTTATAAGTGGAGAAAATGATAATTGTCTAGTTTTGTGGAGACTTCCTTGCTTGTTTGATCTTTTCAACTTCCTTCATTGATGATCTTTTCAACTTCTTGTTTGGACACCGGCCTCATGACCATTAATTGGTGAGAATATGAGTTCAGCAGGCATTTTTCGCCGTACTAGGCGCACGTCCTTCTTATCAACCTGTGAAATGCTGCAACTTTGGTGACAGCAACAACTGAGCCTATTGCAGTATGCCCCGTATGATCAGTATGGCAGTATCATCAACGACTTCGCAGTTATCCTGTGTTTCTTTGAAATGATTCCCCACAAATACTCCTTTACACTACAGAACTCTTGATGATTTTTAATTTTGACGCAACATCAAATGCTTCACTTCACCGGCTACTATACTGTCAGTTCGCCGTAGCCATCCGGCGTGTCCACCTCGTCCCCGCGTTAGAGGGTGCGATGGCGTCCACTAGCAAGGGGTCTGCTTCCTCATCTGTGATGCCCGCGTCAGAGTCCACGATGATGTCGTCGTGGTGCCCTTCCTCGTCGGCGACGCCCGCGGCGGAGTCCACGATGCCGCCGTCGTGCTGACCTTCAATCGCCCTCCACCAACAAGGGAAGCAGACGGCGGCGGACCACCATTACCACGCGAAGATGCCTGAACTCAGACGGTGGTGGACAGGTCGCGAATCAGATGGAAGGCGACGCCGGCGTAGACGGAGGTTGAACCGGATCGGTGGAACAGGGGAAATAACAGATGGAGATGGGCTGGACATGGACCGGGGAGGATAGGGTCAGGCCCGTTTGGAACCCATCAGAGAATTAATTAATAAAATAGGTAATTAGTCAGTGGATTGCTTTAAAATTCGTGTCAAAGTTTAAAAGAGGTGTACCGGAGCAGTTCTCAGGGGACAAACTATGCAGTTTCAGCCTCATTTTTTGGATTGATTGCGACTGATATTATTTTAGCATAAGATGAATGGTAACTCTCTACATTATCCTAAAAAAGAACTTCGTCGCCGGTAGGGGTAGGTCATATTTTAATCTCAATTGATCAATGAACGTATTTGAAATTTCAAAATGCAATTCGAATTAAAATAGTTTGCTTGAATTTCACATAACATGTCCACATATGGAAATTCATCATGAAGCCGTAGGTTTCCTAGGCTCATCCTGTGCAGTGGCGGATCCAGCGGTGGGTCGGGGGGGGGCTCCAGCCCCCCCTACCACCCTGGATCCCATGGTAATCCTCCATGTTTTCCATGGAAATTTTGAGGAGAAAGAAGGAGAAAGGGGAAGAAGGAGGGAGGAACAAGAAGAGGAAGGAGAGCCCCCTACCACTCAATCCTGGATTCGCCACTGATCCTGTGTGCGTTACTTGAGCTTGTTCACAGTAGCCACCGGCCAGCATATCTGTTGCCTTGTCCGGCTAGGATCAAGATCAAGACTCCAGCGTGCGCCCACGGCGTAGGGATAAAATATGACGGAAAACGATGTTAGAGATATGAAGTGCATCAGTTTAGCGGTGCCAAATGTGATACAAATATATAAACTACTACACATTAACGCTACGCACAAGTATGGGAACATCTTGTTGCCGATGCATAGCTTGGTCATGTTCTTTTCTGAAAAGGATAAGCTCGTCCATTATTTGTCGCTGGGCTCGCCACGGGCCTCGAGCACAAAGCAGGAGATCAAACATCAAGAGGGTGAACGTCAAATGTCTAACGTGCCAGCCAACACTGAAATGATAAGCCCTGTTCGTCTGGCTTATCAGCCATCAGCCAACAGTACTTTTTTCTCAGAACAAATCAGTCACCAGCTACCAACCAGCGGTACTTTTCTCTCAGAACAAATCAGTACCAGCCACCTGCCGTCTCGACGAACAGGGTGTAAAGAGGAACAGATAAATTAGGAGGGTGAAATCGCAGTGGCCCATGTGCAAAGAAACACTGATCAGGATCAAGAGACTCAAGCGTGCGGCCGCGGTGTAGGAGATAAAATATGACGGAAAACGATGTTAGGGATATGAAGTGCATCAGTTTAGCGGTGTGCCAAATGCGATACAAATATATAAACCACTACACATTAGCGCTACGCACAAGTATGGAAACATCTTGTTGCCGATGCATAGCTTGGTCATGTTCTTTTCTGAAAAGGATAAGCTCGTCCATTATTTGTCGCTGGGCTCGCCTGAGATCCCTCCTTTCGCGGCGCTCAGCCACCTCTCGGTCATGGTTGGCAGCACAGGTTCGCGAGCAGCGCGACCCGAGCGGATGCGCGACCGGGCCGCCGCACTGCACGCACGTGCCCTTCCTCCTCCTCAGCAAGGGCAGCAGCATCAGCTCGCCGTAGTCCTCGCCCACCGGGTCACCCAATATAGGCTCCAATCCGACGAACCACTTCTCGTCGCCCTTGCAGCGGACGTAGTGCCGGCCGTTGCGCTCCTCAATGCGCCGGACGATGGAGTCGCGGCCGCAGCGTTGGTAGTGGTCGTGGCAGATGCCCGTGCTGAAGGCGCACCTGCAGTTGATGCAGTAAGCGTCCCTGCTGGCGGACGTGGCGTAGTCGTGCGCGGCGATGTGCTTGACGATGCGGTCCTCGATCGGTTGCCCGTTTGGGCCGTTCTTGAAGAAGGTAGGCTGCCCGGCGGCGTTCACACCGACACGGATGACAGGGTGGGAACCTAGCAGGATGTCATGGTGATAGTGACAGCAATGGGAGCAGAAAGCCTGCATGCACTTGATGCAGTAGCGATCCCGGCGGCACGTCTGCGACAGGTCGTCGTCCTCCACCACCCCGAGCCGCCTGCTCGCTGTGGGTTCCGAGTTGTTTGTCCACATGGATTCCATGACGATATATCTGTTGGTTAGGTTCCAACGAGGTTGAGCGCGTACACACACTTGTAAATTGCAATGCCGCCTCTCCGTTCTTCCTCGGAGCAATCTGACTTGTGCAGGTTATGAATTGGCCGGTGCTTCGGTTATGTAGGGTCAATGGCCGCCTGAGAGTCCGACGGACAGGAGAAGGGAAGAAATCCAAAACGGATAGGTAGCGGACCTGGAGGTAATCTAGCAGGGAACGTGAGTTTATTCGTGCGATAACCCGAGTCCGAGTTCGTGTTGAACTCACCAGCCAACTAAGGATCGTACAGGAAGCGCGTGCTGAATCCCGGTGATAATTCCCAGTCGAAACGGTGCATAACATTACCTCTCTCTCTACGGTGGCCACGGCAAGTTCATCCCAGCGCACATCCTTCGTCCGGACCTGAAAGCAGTCAGGAACTGGAAGTCGCTCCCCTTGTAGCTGCACGAGCAGCGCTGCCGCCATCCATGAACCTCTCGGGGACGATCGAACTAATCACTCCCTCAGCTTCCTCACCCCGATCAGGACTACTCTGTACACCTGCCGGGATCGCGTTGCCGTGTCGATGCAGCAGCATGCCATGGACAGGTGTGGCGCCAGCAACGGCGTCAAGTTGTGCACCCGGCCCGGAGTAGACGCGTAGTAGGCCATGCTCTTCAGGTTGTCTTCGATGACGATCCGTGGTGCACACAGAGTCCTGTAGTGACTCTTTCGAAACCGCTTGGGCGTTCTGATCCCCACCCTGGCTTGTAGCTTTGAGGTCTGCGATGATGAACTCGAGTGGTCCAACCGTCCAAGATACTAGTAAGGCACCGTTTAGTTCATTAAATTTTGGGTGAAAGTGGTGAAATTTTTGCATTAGGAAATGTGTTTTGTGAGAAGTGCCACGGTCTGCAATACAAAAATTTTGGGGACTTTTGACGAATTAAACAGGGCCGATAAATTTATATTACTCATAGAAACTTGCATTGCTACGAAAATGAGAAATTTAGAAAGGAAGAGGGCTGCAGTGGTAAAGATGTATTTTTTTTCCACCGAATTTTAGAAGAGGCACCCAAGGCGTGCTTATCCGCGTAATTATTTTATTACAATAGCTTTACTGAGAGAGTGTTTGGCATGACTCTGGAGCTGAACTTCAACAACTCTAACCAATTTTCTAGACAAACACCCCAACTTCAAAACTCCACGAAGTTGCCAACTTCATGGGGCTGTAGTGCAAATAGAGGTGGAGTTTTGGAGCACCTCCTTTGCTACTCCAAAACCACCCAGTACACACCTAGACGTGGAGTTGATAGATAATTACCCATCAATGCCACTGGTTACACAAAAATAACGTTTCGTTATGTTCTTTTCCTTCATCCGCGACCCTCCCTCCCTCTAGCGTCTCTCCTGCCTTCCGCGACCCGCCGCCTAACCCACACCGGCGTAAGACGGTGGCGCCTCCCTCCAGCGCCGCAGCCCTCCACAGTCCCTCCTCCGATTCTCTCTTCCGCCGCTCCTCCATTTCTCCACTCGCGGCCACAGCTCTCCACCGGCCCCTCTGCCTTCCATTTGCCCCTCCGTCGGCCCCCTTCAGATCCCGCGCTGTCTGTCCCTCCGGCGAAGGCAGGTCGATGTGGAGGATGCAGCCCGAGCTCCCGCCGTCGCCGACGGTGACGCTATCCTCGAGGAGCCCACTATCGCTACAGGAAGAGCCGGCGACTGGAGGAGTTGCAGGGCCACCCGCCGCATGAGGCCGTGAGGACTGCCTCCACGAGGCTCATCTTCCCGCCGGCCTCCCTTCCCTCCGTCGCCGGCCTCGCCATCCACCACCACGTCTCGATACACATCCGCCGCCGGCCTCCGCACCCGCCGCCGCATCTCCATTCCCTACTCCTGCGCCTTTTCTTCCCGCCGGCCTCCTTCCCCTCCGTCGTCGGCCTCCCGACCCGTCGTTGCGTCTCCCTGCCCTACCCCGCCGGCCTCCTTCCGTCGCAGGTGTCCCTCCTCTCCTGTGCGGCCGCCGTGTTTGCGGATGAGGGCGTGAGAGGAAAAGAGAAAAGGAGGGAGGAGAGATGTGAGGCTGACAAAGTGGGCCCACATGCTATTGAATTGTGCTGCATGTTGTTTTTGGAGCTAGTAGGCAAACACTTCATTTTCACAACTCGAACTCCACTTGGAGCTAGCTCCATGTGGAGTTGGAGCCATCCCAAATAGCGATTAGGCGTGCTTAGTAGATGTTGGTTTGCCATAAATTATATATAGACTAATTTATTTGTGGGATTATACAAACAAATCGAGAATAATTTATTGTAAAATAAATTAAAATCACAAACAAATTAGTATATAAAGGTAAAACTACTATTCACCTGAATAGATTGTTCAATATGAAGAACAAATGTGTCAACATGTAGTAACAAATTAGTTTGGCAAGCAAACAGTTTTAGTCTACCAACCAAACAAATAATTTAACTTTACGAATAAGTTAGCGTACAAAAGTGAACAAAATGATCTTCAGACACGAACAAATAAGTTAAATTATGGAGCCCACCTCCACCACGCCACTCCAATGCGGGCTGCCAGAGGCGAAGAACAAGGTTGCAAAAATATGATGACAACATTTTAAGAAAAACGGACAATATTTTTTTTAATAAAATGCTCTCAATATTTTTTAAAGATGTTGGTAAAATACTTTTTGAAAAAAAGTTGGATTCAATATTTTCTAAAGAAATGTTGATCCAACATTTTTTTAAAAAATATTAACAATTATTTTTTAGTAGACTACTCCCTCAGCATCGAAATATTTGTCGTTGTTAATTTTTTTAACAACTTTGGTCATTTGTCTTATTCAAAAAATTATTGCAAATATGTAAAAAGGTAAATCAAGCTTAAAATACTTACAATAATAAAGTATGTAGCAAACAAAATAAATGGTACTTGAATAATTTTTTGAATAAGACGAATTGTCAAAGTTGTGAAAAAAATCAGTGACTACAAGTATTTAGATACAGAGAGATATTATCTAGTGAGAGGGTTGGGAAGGCCTGAAGAAGATAAGGAAGTAGAAGACAAGCTTGAGATAAATCTTGGTGGACACTGCAAGTTTCAAAAGATCCTACCGCATATGCCATAAGTCGCTTCCGCGGCTCTGCCATCATCAGAAATATAATCAAACTAGGCGATCAGTCTGTGATCCAGGCAAATGTTTTTTTTTCTTTGACAACATCCAGGCAAATGTTTACTACGTATTTGGTTCGGTCAAAGAAGGAAGAATGGGCTCGCAGTCGCTGGCATAGCTAGCAAGTAGCAACCAGCCACCAATCACAACGTAACAGAGTCAGCTTGGCAGCCATGTCAAACTATGCATCAGATCTAGTAAAGTGTCAAACTACGTGTCGGATCTCGAATATACTACCTCCGTTCTTAAATATATGACACCATTGACTTTTTTCGTCGGTTTGACCATTCGTCTTTTCTACAAATATTTTAGCAAATCAATAAACCAACAAGTTAGATCTAGAGTACATTAGATAATAGATATAATGATATACATTTTATTTTAGTTAACTAATTTGTTCAATATATATTGATGGTCAAAGTTGGAGAAAAAAGTCAACGGTGTCATATATTTAAGAACGGAGGGAGTAATTATTTTTTAATCGGTTATTAAGGAGTACTGTAACAATGCTAGAATTGATCGGATTGGGTCGTGACTCGCGCGCGTGCGAATGCGATCCAACATGATCTGCTTTTATTGGCCACTTGTGCATGGGAGTCGTAGTGTCGGACGTAATCCTATGTGCTTGCAGTTCTTTTCCATCCGAGAACCAACTCCATGCCGCCTACATGTAGCCATTGTACACCCTCTGACTTGTTCCTATTGCTGCTCTCCTTACTTTCGCAAATGAATACAATGCCTAGTGGATCAATTAACAACTGAACTAGTTGAATGATAGCCGAATTATTATTTATCATCAAACAAGCTATTACTCGGTCAACAGTCAAGCAACTAATTGATCTTGAGATTGATGATGAAATAATTAAGCCACCTATCTATGACAACAAATAAGCAAACCAAATACTGATAGTATAGATCATATAGCACATCACGATGAGTTTATATGTAAGAAACGTGCAGGCCATTCGGTTTGGTCGTTAGAGAAGAATAGACTCGTGTAGTCACAGGCTTGGCAATCCCCGTCCCAAATTACTAACTATTTTAATTTTTTTACATACATTTCTTTGTTATGCATAACAAAATGAATGTATCTAGAAAATTCTAAAAAAAACTAGTAATTTGGGAATGGCGAAATAACAACCAGTCAATCACAACAGTGGAGTCAGTTTGGCAGCCGTGTGAAACTATACATGGGATCTGTCATCTAGATCTAAGGTCTTGTTTAGTTCGGTGAGAAAGCTGAGAAAATTTATCGAAGATTAGAATGACTAAACGTGATCTAATTATAAAAATAATTACAGGGCGGATGGACGAGAAATCGCGAGACGAATCTATTAAGCTTAATTAATCTGTTATTAGAAATTGTTTATTGTAGCACGGCATTGTCTGATCATGACCTAATTAGGATCAATAGATATGTCTTGTGCTGAATCTATTTCACTTTTCCAGCGGGAATTTAAGTTCCTCTGTTAACGCGCCCCCCTTATATAAGTGCTTGCTGATCACTTCCTGAGTTTAAGGGGCATTTGTGGGTCCGGCGACGGGAAGAAGACAACTTTTAAGGTCTCTCCCCTTTTTCACCCGAGGTTATAGAATGAATTTTTGTCATTAATTTACATTTAATACTCTTAATTAGTATGTAGATTTGATGTGAAGGAGGATGAAAGTAAAAAGTTGCTGATGAGCTAAGGCGTATTTGTTTATGGGGCTGCGGGTTGCACCGACGTATCGCGATTGCACAGCATTGTACCGTGATGATTTTTCTACGTGCGTGTTTTTTGCAACGCGCAATTGAAATCATGTTGTCAAGTTGTGGGATTTATATATGCACGGCCGCCGCATGCTGTTCGGTGCAATTTTACGCCATGTGCTGCTGCACACTGGCAGAAAGCGCATCCAAACAGGACCACTACGTACACGTGGGGTCTCAAATAAAATTATTTTGAAGTGGGTCGTAACTCGTACGATCCAACATGATCTGCTTTATGGGTCACTTGTGCATGTAGGGTCATCCTACATGTGGGATTGTGGCCTTGGCCCTGTTTAGGAGCCCAACTTCTTCTAAAATACACTATGCAAAAAGAAGATTTCTCATCACATCAAATATCACATTAAAAATGTCGGTACATGCATGGAGTACTAAATGTAGATGAAATCAAAAACTAATTACACAGTTTGAATGTACTTTGCGAGACGAATCTTTTGAGCCTAGTTAGGTCATGGTAGGACAATATTTACCACAAACAAACGAAAAGTGCTACAGTGCTTTTCAGTTCGGAACAATGCTTTTCAGCCCGAAATTCGTGCAAAATCTCCCAATTTTGCATCCCAATTTTGATTTCTAAACACACCCCTTGTGTTGTAGATGCTTTGCAACTTTTTTTCCATCTGAGAACCAACTGTCCAACAAGGCAACAACTCCATGCAAGTAGCCGCATTCGCCTACGTAGCAGCTCTGACTTCTGACTTGTTCCTCTCGTGGCTCTCCTTTCTTTCGCTAATGAATACAATCCCTAGTGATCAATTAACAACTGAACCAATTGCTTGATACTCCGTAAATGATACTCCCTCTGTTCTTAAATATATGACATTTAGGACAAAAAAATTAGTTCATTTTGAACTAAAATTTTAGTCCTAAATGTCATATATATATATATATATATATATATATATATATATATATATATATATATATATATATATATATATATATATATATATATATATATATATATAAGGACGGAGGTAGTAGCAACCAAGCTATTACTTGGTCAATGCTCCGAACCAGCGGAAAATATGACTACACCGTACTGTAGAGACTTACATCTAATTATTGGACATGTCACATTTAGCTAATGCTAGTTGTGTAGACTTCTTGTCGTATAGATCTTAGCTAGATCATATAGCACGCGAGATGAGTTCATATGTAAGAAACGTGTAGGCCATTTGGTGGATTGCATTGGCTTATTATTTCCTCATAATACTTGTTTTGTTTCAAATCAACAAGTACTCCCTCCTTTTTTTCATGTTACATTTGGTTTGTCACAAGTCAAATCTTTTCAACTTTTGACTAAGTGTGTAGAGAAATATAGGAAACAATGTACATAAACACTATCAAAATATATTTCATAATGGATTCTCAATAAAACAAATTTGATGACGTGAATGCATTTAAACACGGGTCGGATTAAATGAAACTGTAACTGAGAGACATGGGTACACATGGGTCTCCACCGGCCAGGGTCTCAGGGACCCTGACAAGTGGACCCGACCTTCCAGAAGACCCGCCGACCTGCAAAGTGGGCCCGGCGACCTTATCCACACCTCCGACGACCACGGGTGACCTGGCCAAGATCCCGGAAGATTCGCAAAGCTTGGCGTGCAAGTCAAGACACTAGGACCTGGCGCGCCGCCACCTGTAGCTCCGAGTATCACGGGATACTCCTTGTAATCCGGGAGATAAGCTTCCCGCAGTTGTAACCGACCCCGACACGGGTCAACTGACCTTGCATGTGAACCCTAGCCCGTCCTCCTCATATAAGGCGGCCTAGGGCTCCATGCAGAGGGACAACTCATCTTCAACCTCCCGCATAATCCAACACAACTGGACGTATGGTATTACTCTCCGGAGGCCCGAACCAGTCTAAACCCTTGTCTCCTTGTTCCTCGCCGCCATACTCGCCTAGCTCCGTGTGCATCCCGTGCATAACCACCTACGCTCTTAGGTCCCGGTCCTCCATTAACCTGCAAACCTCTAGGGTAACCCCCTAGCGGATCTGTCCAGGTCTCACCCCCTGACAGTTGGCGCGCCAGGTAGGGGCGATCGGGAACTCGCTGTGCAGCATGGTGGCCCAATCTGGTGTCGTCTTCCCGGCGAGCACGGCGGCCTTCCTCGCCGACCTCGTGGAGATCTGCTTTGGATCTTTCACGTCGACCTCTCCTGCTCCGGTAGCCGCAGCTCTTCCAGCAACCCCGGAGTAGGTCGTCACGGCGTCCGTCGCCACCCCCGTTCCCGATCTAGTATCGGAGACCCACCCACCCAGACACTGCGACCTTGTCCAGGGGATGGAGAACGTCATCGGCTCGATGAGGGAAACCTTGGAGATCTGCGAACGAGCTCAGCGCTCGGCGCAGACAGCGCTACGCCACGACACGTTCCCCTTCGGCCTGAATTCTGCACCCGGCCTTCGCCTCAGTCAGCTCTCCACGCCTCCCCAGATCCAATCTGGGCGGCGACCTTTTGGCGACAAACCGCGTGTGCCGCCTGCGGAAGAAGATCGACCAAGAGCTCCCTCGCCGTGCTAAACGACCTACCCAGTCCCCGAACTGCGGGGAGTTCTAGAAGGTTCGTGTTTGAATCCCCCCAATGATTCGGACATCGTCTTTCGCCAAGTGCTCGTGATCTCCGAGAACGAGCCACCCCGCACGGGTGCAACCAACTCCGAGGAAGCAGCTCGCATCCAAGCCAACGCTCGCCGTGCCCAGCGACGTGCGGAAGAGCAGCAGCGCGTGGCCTTGCCCTGCGCTCGGGACCTGCACCTGGAGTTCGAGGAAGCTGGGATCCCGACCTTCAACAGCCCCCAGGCCAACCTGGGTGCGGCCATTACCCGACTCCAGCAAGCTCAAATGACGCCTGAAGCCGAGCAGGCCCTCGCGTACCTCCGGGTCGCCAATGCCTTGGTGGAGGAGAAAAGCGCGGCCTCCAAATCCGCCGCGTCCTCATCGACCCGCCACTCGCGCAGTCGATCTCATCGACCTCAGCGCAGCCATCTCTCCCCCATCCGGGAGGAGGTCGCTCAGCATAACCCTGAGCAACCCGCCCAGCAGCCTACTGCTGCCGGCGACCTTCGCGTCAACCTCGACGCCAACAGGCGCACCCGCGACATGCGCGACTACGTCGACCAACGCCATCGAGAGCGCGAGGAGCGCGAACTCCGCCACCGCGCAGAGTACGATCGCGAGTACAGCGCACCTGGTGCCGTCCATCGCATCATGGAGCGCGAGCTGCGGGACCGCCACGACATCGAGAAAAAATGGTGTGCCCTCTACGACGCCGAGCACGGCGACCCAGCCATCCTCCAGAGCAACCGGGATCGGCAGCCACGTTCCCAGGTTGTCGTCCCGAAACGTAGCGTCCACTCGGCGCCTAGAGAGGCCGTTCTGGCCAGAGGCTCCGGTGACGACCTTGCCCTCAACGCCTTCCCAGCGCTGGCTTCCCGCTTCAGGAGGGTCGAGTACCCTGATAACTTCAAGCCCAATATCAAGCCGTACGATGGGCGCTCCGACCCTAACATCTGGCTGTCGACCTACTACGTCACCGTCAAGGCGGCCGGTGGTAGCTTCGACCATATGGCGGCCTACTTCCCGCTGGTCATGGGCAAGGCCCCTTCGCTATGGCTCAACAACCTCGAGCCTGGCAGCATCAAGACCTGGGCCGACCTGTCCCAGGCCTTCACATCCAACTTTCAGGCGACCTACGATCGCCCTAGAAACGCTTTTAACCTGGGGGTGGGTCGTGCAGAAGCCTAAGGAGCGACTCCGCGACTACAACCACCAGTTCTTCGAGAACCGGAACGAGTGCGTTGGTGTCAGGGACGATCAGATCGTCGACAGCTACAAGAAGGGCATCAAAGACCGCAAGATCTTCGAGAAGATCCATGAGTCTGGCGCCACCAACGTCAAGGAGCTCATGCACGTCGTCAACAAGCTGATGGACACAGAAGACTCGCTCCAGAACCAGTTCGACGCTAATGCTGCTGGTGCATCTGGCACTGCAGCAGACAAACTCCGCAAGCGACCTTCCGAGGTCCTAGCGGTCGAAGGGCGCCGAGGCTCGACCTTCAACCAGGAGGAGTTCGACCTGGCGCTCGATAGCGTTTGCGGGTTCCACGAGGGGGCTACCCACACTCTCCGCGAGTGCTCCCAGTTCAAGAGGGCTTTCAAGACCCCCGTGGACCCTAAGCGACCCAGGAACGACGGCAGGCGCCACGACAACCGCCCCTACAACAACAACTACCACCGCGACGACCGGCGAGATCGACGCGACGACCGCCGCGAGGAGCGATATGACGATCGCCGCGAGCCTCCTCGCAGCGACCCACCTCTAGCGGCTCCTCGCGACGAGACGAACCTACCCCCTCCGCCAACGGCAGGCAACCCTAATGGGCCTTTCCAGGCTGTAAACCGCACGATCAACATGATCGTGGGTGGCATCAAGTTCGGTGTCAGCAAAAGGCGCTATCGCAAGGACAAGCGCGAGGTCCACCTCGTCCATACTCAGCCAACCGCACCTCTGCGTTGGTCTGAGCAGGCGATCACGTTCTCTAGAGCTAATCACTAGGTGCACATCCCAGACCCCGGGTTCTACCCGCTCGTCGTCGAACCTACGGTGGACGGGGCCCTGCTCTCCCAGACCCTGATCGATGGGGGGAGCGGGCTCAACATCATCTTCGTTGACACCCTCAAGAAGATGGGCTTCGACTTCGACAAGCTCACGAATTGCGACGAGCCCTTCTATGGCATCGTCCCCGGGAAGGCGGCCTACCCCCTGGGTCGGGTCTCCCTCCCCGTCACCTTTGGTACGGAGGCAAACTTTCGCACGGAGTACCTCAGCTTCGAGGTCGCCAACTTCAAGTCCTCCTACCACGCGATCCTAGGTCGCCCGATGCTGGCTAGGTTCATGGCCATCCCACACCACACCTACTTGGTGTTGAAGATGCCGGCTCCAAATGGGGTCCTCTCCATCATGGGGGATCTCATCATCTCTTTCAAGTGCAACACGGAAGCTCTCGACCTTGTCGCGACCTCCGCCGCTGTCGACGCCTCCGCAGTCTTGGTCGCTGAGCCCAAGACCGTCGACCCTGTCGACCTACCTGTCCCGGAGCAGAAGCGCACCGACACCACCCTGGACGCGGTTCCCTTGACGAAGAAGGTCTGCCTCGGCCTTGCCGACGCAGAGAAGACCGTGGTGATCGGCGATGGGCTTGACCCCAAATAGGAACTTGTGCTCACCAGTTTCCTCCGGGATAATGCGGACATATTCGCTTGGAGTCCATCGGATATGCCGGGTGTCCCCAGGGAGCTGGCTGAGCACTCCTTGGATGTAAGCAAGACGGCCAAGCCTGTCAAGCAGAAGCTTCGCCGCTTTGCGAAAGATCGCAAGGACGTCATTAGGGTAGAATTAATAAAGCTCCTAGCTGCCGGATTTATCCGCGAGTGTAAAAATCCGGTTTGGCTCGCCAACCCGGTCCTTGTACCCAAGAAAACCGGTCAATGGAGAATGTGTATCGACTACACCGACCTCAACAGGCACTGCGCTAAAGAACCCTTCCTTCTTCCGCGCATCGACCAGGTCGTGAACTCCACGGCCGGAAGCGTCCTCCTCTGCTTTCTCGACTGCTACTCAGGGTATCACCAGATAGCCCTAAAGGTCTCTGACCAAGACAAGACGGCATTCATAATGCCCCATGGCATCTACTGCTACACAGCCATGACCTTTGGCCTCAAGAACGCTGGCGCGACCTACCAGAAGGCCATCCAGAAGTGCCTCGCTAGCCAGATCAGCAAGAACGTAGAAGCCTACGTCGACGGCATGGTCGTCAAGATCACCCACGAGGACAAGCTCATAGCTGACCTCACGGAGACCTTCGCCAACCTTCGCGTCTATCGCTGGAAACTTAATCCAGAAAAGTGCGTCTTCGGTGTCCCGTTCGGCAAGCTCCTGGGCTTCATGGTCAACAACCGGGGCATTGAGGCCAACCCCACCAAGGTGGATGCCGTCCTCAGGATGAAGCAACCTACTGGGAAGAAGGACGTCATGAAGCTCACCGGCATGATGGCGGCCCTAGGTCGATTCATTAGCAAACTTGGAGAGCAAGGCATGCCCTTCTTCAAGTTGCTAAAAAAGGCGGACAAGTTCGTCTGGACTGAGGAGGCGGACCAAGCCCTTGAGCAGCTCAAGGCCTTCCTCACGTCACCCCCGGTGATGGTGCCCCCGGCACCTCAGGAGCCGCTACAGCTCTACATCTTGGCGACCACCCTGGTGGTCAGTTCGGTTCTGGTGACTGAGCGACCTGAAGAGGGCCGACCTTACCCTGTCCAGCGACCTATCTACTACGTCAGTGAGGTCCTGTCTGACAGCAAGACCAAGTACAGCCAACCCCAGAAGATGCTCTATGCGCTACTCATTACCTCTCGCAAGCTCCGGCATTACTTCCAATCGCACAAAATCAAGGTCGTCTCGGCCTTCCCCCTTGGCGAGATCCTGCGGAGCCGCGACACCACTGGGCGCATCATCAAGTGGTCCATAGAGCTAGGCGAGTTCGACCTAGAGTTCTGCCCCAGGCAGGCCATCAAGTCCCAGGTCATCGCTGATTTCGTCTCGGAGTGGACCGAGATCCAGCAGCCTCCGCTGTCAGAGCGACCTGAGCACTGGAAAATGTACTTCGATGGTTCCCTGAACCTCGAAGGAGCCGGTGCCGGCGTCCTGTTCATCTCCCCCCAGGTTGACTACCTCAAGTACGTCCTGCAGATCCATTACAAGGCATCTAACAATGGCACTGAGTACGAAGCCCTCATCCATGGGCTACGCATTGCTGTCTCTCTCGGGATCAAGCGCCTCATATCCTACGGCGATTCAAGGTCGTCATCGACCAAGTCAGCAAGGACTCTGAAGCTAGGAAAGACATGATGGATGCCTACTGTGCTGAGGTGCGCAAGCTCGAGCATCACTTCGAAGGGCTTTAATTCCACCATGTCTGCCGCAACAACAACGTCGCAGCGGATGTTCTCTCTAAGATCGGCTCAAAGCGTGCGCTGGTTCCGGTTGGTGTATTTGTCCAGGACCTACACAAGCCAACCATCAAGCTTCTCCCCGACCCAGAGTCACCAGATGACGAAGCAACCCCTCTGGGAGGTCGTGAGATCCTCATGATCGACGCAGAAGACGACTGGCGCCTTGATTTCATCGCCTTTCTCCTCGAGCACCGAGTACCTGAGGACAAGGCGGAGTGTGAAAAGATCATGAGGCGTAGTGCCAACTACATCGTCGTCGGCAATGAACTCTACCAGAGGTCCGCCTCCACAGGGGTTTTGTAGAAGTGCATCCTACGATCTGAGGTCCTCAGGCTCTTGGATGAGATCCACGGCGGCGAGTGCGGCAATCATGCCGCATCTTCCAACCTGGTGGGTAAGGTCTTCAGGTCTGGCTTCTACTGGCCCACGGCCATGGCTGATGCCTAGGAACTTGTACGTCGATGCAAGGGGTGCCAATTCTTTGCTAAGTAGCAGCACGTCCCGGCTCAAGCCCTTAGGACCATCCCTCCGTCCTGGCCCTTCGTAGTGTGGGGTCTCGACTCCGTGGGACCTTTCAAGACCACCCCTGGAGGCTACAAGGACATCATCGTGGCGGTGGACAAGTTCACCAAGTGGATCGAGGTCCGTCTCGTATCCAGCGTCACCTCAAAGGAGGCGGCCAAATTCATCGAGGAGATCACCCACCGCTTCGGGGTGCCCAATAGGATCGTCACCGACCTTGGCACGGCCTTCACATGAGCTGATTTCTGGGACTTTTGCCAAGACAACCAGATTGACGTATACTACCCCTCGGTGGCGCACCCACGGTGCGACGGCCAGGTCGAACGGGCCAACAGCATGGTCCTACAGGCTATCAAGGATCGCATCTTCGACGGCTCATTGCCTTACACAACTAGGTGGCTCTCAGAGCTCTCTCACATGATCAGGGGTCTCAGGACCCAGGTTAGCTCGGCTACAGGGTATTCACCCTTCTTCTTGGTCTACGGGTGTCAGGGGGTGAGACCCGGACAGATCGACTAGGGGGTTACCCTAGAGGTTTGCAGGTTAATGGAGACGATCGGGATCTAAGAGCATAGGTGGTTATGCACGGGATGCACACAGAAATCTCGGCGAGACACGAGGAACACGGCAATTTATACTGGTTCGGGCCTCCGGAGAGTAAAACCCTACGTCCAGTTGTGGTGGATTATGCGAGGATGAAGATGAGTTCTCCCTGTGCTTGGAGCCCTAGGCCGCCTTATATGGGGGGACGGGCTAGGGTTTGCATGCGCAGGTCGGTTGACCCGTGTCGGGGTCGGTTACAACTGTGGGAAGCTTATCTCCCGGATTACAAGGAGTATCCCGTGATACTCGGAGCTACAGGCGGCGGCGCGCCAGGTCGCCGTGTCTTGACTTGCGCGCCAAGGCTTCGCGGGTCTTCCGGGATCCTGACCAGGTCGCCCGCGATCTTCGGAAGAACGGATAAGGTCGCTGGGCCCACTTGTAAGGTCGGTAGGTCTTCTGGAAGGTCGGGTCCACTTGTCAGGGGCCCCTGGGACCCTGGCCGGTGGGGACCCATGGGTACCCATGTCTCTTAAGCCCCCGATCGACGTGTAGGTGTAGTGGCCGAGGCGAGGTCGTGTCGAAGAGTAACAGAGGCGCGGCACCGTGGAGGTCATGAAGGGTGCACGGGGATCAAAAAGAAAAGAAACCCCTCCGATGCGCGTACGAAGTTGAACATCGAGCTTCTGGGTCGAAGGATCATGAGGTCGAAGTGAAGACGAGGCATAGATCTTGCAGAATCGCCGAGCTGACCTGAGTCAGGCATGTCGTAGCAGCAGTCATGACCTTCAGAAAGGTCAACAAGCCTACCATGGGTAGGTCGAGCAGAGATGTGATGGAAGCGGGCTTCCATTAGGTCGAGGCGACCTGAAGAAAATAGGACGTCGAAGACGCACTAGTGTAGTAGCCCCCGAGCAGTAAAGCGACCAAAATGGCCGGTTTTATGCTCCAAAGAAGAAGTGAGAAATATTCTGAACCTAGGACCTTCAGCTGAAGAAACAGATGCTCTTGCTATGTCGACGCTATAGGACAAAAGCTCCAGAATCTTGTAGAGGGTAGCATGCAACAGGTCTGACGCAGCCAGAGTCACAAGTGCACTGTACGGTCACGGGTCGGCTTGCAGATGTAGCGAAGGTCGCAATCACCCTCAAAAAGACAAAGGCACTCCAGGATGTGGTCAGGTAGGGGAAATGCGCGCCAATGCCTCCCACGGGCGAACAGTGACCACGTGCTCCACGAGGGTACAGTGATCTTGAGGATAAGGACACCACGCGAGTTGGCTTGCGGATAAGACTGAATGGCAGGTGCTTGGCAGTATAAGTAGGTACCCAAGGCTTGAAGAAAACTATACCAATCTTCAAAGGTGATCCAAGATGATCCAATGTAGTAATATTGCCATGCCATGGGCTTGTGTCCGCCCACCAGAGTGTAGAGTTGATGTAGTTCATGCTTGAAGCTGGAAGAATGCTTGCGAGGCTCGAAGAACTCGATTGGCCTCTTCTCCCAGCCCTGCTGTCGACCGGGCATCCCTGGGCCCACCAACACATTGTGGGCCATACTCGGGAGATGAGTTCCTGTACACCTGGACTACTCGACTAGTGGGCCACGGTGCTGGTACCGTGGACCACAAGGCAAGACAAGGCGGACAAGGACTTGTACTAAGACTAGGACAGCTTTCCATACCTTGTATAGGCTACTCCGGGTCCTACTCAAATAGTACCCTTGTACCAATCCAACTTGTAACCCTACCTCCCGTGGCATATAAGGCGAGGCAGGGACCCCTCTCAAAACATACGCAATCAATACAGAGTCACGCAGCATACAGGACGTAGGGTATTACGCACATTGCGGCCTGAACCTGTCTAATTGTGTTCCCCGTGTCTCACCATCGTGTTCCTGATCTCGATGAGCCCCACCGCACAAATCTACTACTTCGGGTACCCTGTCGTAGGCTCGGTGTCTAAAACACTGATAGCTGGCGCGCCAGGTAGGGGATCTCGTTGTTGATCCACTAGCAAACTCGATGGCTCTCGTCACCATCAAGCCGATCGTCGCTTTCCAGCAAGGCGACACCTTCGTTTTCGGCTCCTGGGTTTGCGTTGCTGACAGCGCCGGATCATTCCTACGTTTTTTAGCACCAACTCCAGAGTCAAAGCTCAAGTCCTCAACGCTTACGCAAGCTTCGATGGAGAATTTCGTCAAAAATTTTGATGAAATTTCGATCTCTGACTCGCTCAGAGAACTCGAGTGGGAGTCCGAGTACAACTCGACTTCGCATCCCATCCAGCCTGAGTTGCTTTCTTCAGCTTCACAGCTTGCGCTCAGTTTGGATAACATTCCAGCACCACCTCTCTTCGGTCATCGCCATGTCAGTGCCGCTTACCAAGCTGCATTGAAGCACCTCATGTGCCCTGGCCCGAAGATCGTGCTCGAGTACTCTTCAGATTCGGATGACAACTTCGACTACTCTTCGGATTCCTCTGAGTTCGAGTTCGACTACGGTTCAGATTCTGTTGAAGTACAACAATTGTCTGGCCCTGCTCATGGACTGGTGATCACATCGACACCTGAGGGTAGATTCGTCTACTGGCCGGAGCATGTGCCTGCTGATCTTACACTGGATGATCAGGAGTGCTTTATCGCTTGTCTCGACAACTTACCTTTCCAGGAAGGCATCAAGCTTGTTGACTATGACACCGATACTGAGCTCATTCAGAGTACGGGTACTTATTCTTCACATCGAGAAGTGTTCGTCGTTTATGCAACTACTTCGCAAGTGCATCGTGCTAATTATCGTTACCCGGATGATGTATCTGATGATGAACTCTCTACTAATGCTACTGTTGATGAAACCACAAAGGTCAAGGCTGCACGTCGCCAATGCAATGCTGATCGTCCAACTCTTCATCGGGAACGCGCGGAAGCTCTACCTACCTGTAATCTTCAAGAGGCTCTGGATGCGGTGGCTACTCGTGAGTATCACACTCCAGAGGAAGCTATCAATGCGATCAATCTACTCGGTCGCTCTATGCCTCGTGACAGGGCGGCTGCTGAAGTCGCGAAGCTGGCTAAACTAGCTTACACTATGCTACGCCAGAATACCAGTGCTCCTAGTCACCATAGCAGCAGTGGAGGTGCTCATCGTGCCACTCCCACTCCTAATCGCACTCGTCCGGAAGCTAGCAACAGGGACAAAGGTGATGATGGCAGTGTCAACAGCAAGTCAGGAGACTCTCGCTACGACGCTGTTGACACTGCTAACGTCATCGACTAGAAACAGATATAAGATCCATCTCTATCGACGGCGCCAGAAATGCAAAGGTATATCTTAACATGATGCTAAGTGTATATCAGATGTTGCTTTCAGATAAACTAAAAGATGAATTCGATACGAGTCATAGCACAACTCGATATAGGTTGTCAGCCCTGATAGAAGTGCCACTAAAACGCATGGATTGGTACTCTTACATATGCCTTGGATCTCTAGATAAGAAAATATATATAAATAGGGTATCCGCAAGCGCACAGATATGATTATACCATTGTAGCATTTTAACCAGGAGTAAAACCAGGTATCGTATTTATATTCTACCACAGGGAAAGAAGTCTTCTATCTATAACAACAAGTACATGCTTATCTCTCAGTTGTGTAATGTAGAGTGGCCAAAATATATCAAATGCTATAAACAGGTGTAAGTCACATAAAGAATAAGATAATGATAGCATTGATCAGATCATAACATAGTGAGCCACTAGAAAGTGTCAATATAGAAAGAGAAGCGTATTCACAGCCTAGTTAGCGAGGATACTCCTCGGTAACTCTAAACTATATGTCAATATAAACTATGATTAGTGCAATATATTTAACAATCATGGAAGAAGAACTATTATACTTATGCATGGGGAGACTATCCAGGAGGATCAAGGCCGAAACTTGAAACAACCCAAACAGTATAAGGCTCCATTAGTCCTACACACGGGGGGTGGATTGCAAAGGACTCAATAGTGTTGTCACCACCATGATCTACCACACGACCCGGCATGTAGGGTGCAATCGCAGGTAAATACAGTATAAGCACCACGCTTACACTATCTTTACCACTCACCCATGTTAATAGATGATCTAGGTGAGGGCTATATGACTCCGTACACAAATATAAAGGTAAATCAACTATGCTAAACATGTAATCATAATAAACACCAAAGCATATAATCTCGAATATAATCATTGATAAGAACATATGTCTCTACAACAAATGTAAGGAACTTATAAAGAACTTACAAAGACGAAGCTAGATCAGTATCTCGACCAGCTTCTAGACGATCAGGAGCCAAGTAGACGCCTTGCCTCCTCCTAGATCTAGACTAGTTAGCTACTCTCGCTATATGGTGTTTGTAGGGCGTAGTATCTCTGACTTGATGACTTGATCTCTGTGTATGAGATGTAATGATAGAGAGATTCTCCCTGCCAGGGGAGTCAGGGGCTGCTTATATAGTCCTGAGGTGATGACGTGCACCGTTCGATCAAACCGACCTAACATGTGGTTTAGATTGATCCTCATAGGCGGTGGAAGAACCTTCTGGAAGTAGGGCTGAGGTGGCTCCCGGGGGGGCGACCGGTCCCACCATGGGACCGACCGGTCTGTGGTGGGCCCCCTCGGGGCCCACTTCGGCCAGGTGGGTCCTTGCCCCTTCTAGATGCTTCTTTCTTGGGTGCTAAGTCACGTTGAGTTCCGGAGCCTTCTACAGCCTTCTAGACTTCATTCTTTTTCGTATTTTCCTGAATAGTTCCTGAAATCATATAATTTACCAAAACTCTAGAAAATCTGTTAGTGACACCCTATTCTAAGTTAGTATTAACAATTATGCCCTTTTCTCATGTTTAATTGACTTATAAATATATAAGATAAGATGTGTCAACAAACTCCCCCAAGCTTACCCTTTGCTAGTCCCTAGCAAAGCTATGCTATAGCAGGATCAGGAGTTGCTACAACGCTTTCACGCCTCAAAAGTACTATGGTTTTCAAAAATAAATTCTCCTCAACAAGATTGCTCCCTCTTACCTTTAGCCATGGTACGTAGCCTTTTCATAAATCTTAAGCAATTAAAAGACAGAACAATCAAGTCAAGCAGTATATCTCAAATTCTTTGATCAACTATCATTCTGGGGTTTTGCAAAATTTTTCAGATAAAACTAGAGATCATGTGTATGACCTTCTCAAGCATGCAGTCACACTTGGCAAGATATGTATGGTAGGATGATAGTGTTGAATGAATGAGGGTGAAAGGTAGTAAGCCTTTAGCCCTTTGGACTACATCTCTCTTTCTAAGGCTTTTAAGATCTGGGCTTTCCATTCTTGGAGAGGTGGGCTCTACTCGCCCCGGACTTTTGTCCATTTTTCTCTCTCCTTAGAGATGTGGGCTCTTCTCACCCTCGGACTTGTGTCCATTATTCATCTCTAAATTTATTATTTAGGGAGGTAGGCCCTTCTCGCCTAGTATGACACTTGTCCTTTTCTCTCCCTCTCTCTTTTCACTTTTTCCTCTCTTCTTTCTTTCTCTTTTTTTTTCGAATGTAGCCCCAGGATCTTTTTTGACATTGAGAGAGACATATCCAAGAGTTGCATGAGCTATTTTATGGCTGGATGGAGAATGCGTACTTCCGGATTAGAAGCAGCATAAATGGTGGAGTGGAATGATCTTGATGTGTATGAAAAGCCCTCAAGGATCATAGACACAGGAACTCATCATGTATGATTTTAAAAAGAAAAACCAGGAATCAAGCTTCTCTAGGAATATGATAAATAGCAGCTCAACTTTTCATGAATTATCTTTCAAAGCCTAGACTCAGATTAAGCATGCACTTCCCATGGGTTTTGGGTTTAGAGCAAATTAAGCATTTAAAGCTTTAGGAGAATCTAGGTTTGAGAACTAAGTATTTAAGAGGAATTACAACGGAGCAACTATTCATCATTTCCAAGCATAAATTATCAAGATCATTATTAAAGAGAAAAGCCAACTAGCAGACTCTAGCATTTATTCACACTAAGACTTTCAACTAAGACTCTTTAAACATATAACTAGCTAATATTAAAAACGTAGGATAATGATACTTATCGTGATAACTGGGGGTGCTCTCCCCCAAGCTGAATCTTGAAGTAGTCCTTGATTCATCCTTGGAACTTGTTTGCCTTCAGATTTTCCTTAATTTCTTCCTGTAAATATTAGTCTTGCACATACCCGAAGGAACAAATTCTAGGATTATGTTGTGAGCCTTCATGTGCCCACTTCTTTTTGTGAATTTTTGTATGCAAAAGGGATGCTAAAGCAAAAACATGTGAATGCAATATTTATTTATTATTTTCTTTTTATATGCCGCCACGGTACGGAGTACATGGGGCCTTAAGGAATGCAAATGCAGAAAATATTTTTATGGTCTTTTTCTAATGCAGGTATAGGTAAGTAAATATGCTAATTTAAAATATGCAGTGCAGAAAATAAATATTTAGATAAATACCGAGTTACCTCTCGGTGAGAATTTCGAGTACTTACTCCCATGGCGTAGATGTAATAGCCGATGGTTGATCAATTGGTGACGCGGGTAGTGATTGGTCTTCCGAAGGTGTACTCTTGTCTTTCTTCCTCCAAACTTGTTTCTTCGGTGGAGACCTTTCTGGGGTAACAGGTCCAGAGTTCTTGACTGGTAGGAGCTGAGCGGACTTCTCTTTAATCTCTTATTCAATACACTTGATGTCCGTCAACTTCGTGTTCAGCTTGCGTTGCAATTTCTGAAGGTGTCTCCACATCTTGTTCTTCTTGGGCTACTCAGAGTCAGTATAAGTATTAAAGTAGCAGCGTACCTTTTCGGTTCTGAACTGGAAGTGGATCTCTCCCGTCCTGATGTAGATGATTGCTCTTGTAGTGTTCAGGAACGGTCTCCCAAGTACTATGGGAGGATCTTGCTCTTCATTTCCCATGTCCATGACTACAAAGTCAGTTAGGACATAGTGATCCTTTATCTTGACAGGTACATCTCATGCAATTCCCTCCGGGAATCGGTGTGATTGGTCCGCCATCTGCAGCATTATATAGGTGGAATACAAGGGCAGGTTACCGTATATTAATTCATAGGTTACCTTAGACATTAAGTTGATGCCCGATCCCGTATCGCAGACAACTCGCTGGAAATTCCATTGATTGATGGAGTAGTGGATTGATGGCACTCTAGGGTCGTCGAGCTTTTGCAGCAGTGGTGAAGGAAACGGGTTCTTGTTTTCTGATTGAATCATGTTGATCATCCAAACTTCCTCCACATGTGGTCGAGTTTGTTTGTTCTTCTTATTCCTCCTTCTATCTCTCCTTTTCTTCTCGACAGCTGGCTTGTATTCTTGAGGGTAAAGATATTGGGGGTGTGCAGGAGTTCTTAGGATCTTCTTCTTGAAACTGAATCTCTCCTTCTTCCCATTGATGGTGAAGACGATCTTCGCGGTGTCGGCGTAGATGATGGCTTTGGCTGTGGCAAGGAAAGGACATCCCAAAATGATTGGGGCGTTCTCACTTCCCCCAGTCTCGACAACAGCGAAGTCGGCAGCTACGTAGGAGCTTCCTACCCCCAGACATACGTCGTCTAGGATGCCCTCAGGGTAGCATAGTGACAGGTTTGCAAGCTGCAAGCAGATGGTTGTGTACAATAAAGGTGAACCATTGATTTTCTCATATATTACCTTGGGCATTATGTTGACGCTAGACCCAAAGTCACAAAGTGCATTCTCGAAAGTATAGGCTCCAATAGTGATGGTGATGAAGGGCCTTCCTGGATCTCCTCTCTTGGCGGGCATGGCCCAGTCAGTCCACTTTGGGCCTTCTTCTGTCTTATTAGAGCACAGATCTGCAGAATAGATATCGACAAGATTTGCAGATTCTAATTCTTCCGGCTGGCCCGGAATCTTACCTGGGTTAGCCGTGGGAACAGATGATGCTAGCTGAGATATCTGAGATTCTATCATTTTATTAAAACTATGTTGGTTCTTAATGGCAGAAGAAAAGCTTTCCATTTTATTGCTAATAATTTCTAACATTTTATCATTGGAAGCTAACTTCTTAGACAGATTATCCATAACTCTACCCTGGTTTTTGACTAAGTCCCTTAAAGGTGGGAAATTATTGGAAGAATTATTACCTTGATAGTTACCTGAATAGTTACCTGGGTAGTTAGGCCTCTGCTGGGTCCATCCTTGATTTTGCTGGGGACGATATTGGTTGTTGTTGTTGTTGATGTAGTTTACATCCTCCTCCAGCTGAGGGCATTGACTGCCCGAGTGTCCAGTGTTTCCACACTCTTCACAGGTCATGCGAGATTCGAAGAGTTGCATGACTTCCTTCTTCTCAGGGGCTTTGTCTTCAAGCCTCTTCATGAGTAAATCCATTTTGGCAGACAGCATGTCTACCTCCTTGAGCTGGTGCATTCCTCTTTCTTTCTTGCGGGGTTGACGTTCCTCGTTCCAAGCTTGATTGGACTTTTCCACAAGGTTAGTAGCTTGAGTAAGTGTAAGGGACAGGAAAGCACCTCCAGCTGCAGCATCTATCGTTTCACGAGTGTTGGTAGAGAGCCCGTGGTAGAAGGTCTGCATGAGCAACCAGTTTTCCATTCCGTGGTGTGGGCACTCTGAAATGTAGTCTTGGAAGCGCTCCCACGCTTCAGGAACAGATTCGTCATGTTGCTGCTGGAAACTTGAAATTTTCCCCCGTAAGGCATTGGTTTTGCCTATAGGAAAGAACTTTGCCAGAAAGGCAGTAGAACACAGTGTCCAAGTTGTAAGTTTGTCTTTATTGGAGTAAAACCATTACTTCGCTCGCCCCAAGAGTGAGAATGGGAATAAGCGAAGTAGGACTGCATCACTTGGCACATATTTGATCGTGAAGGTGCCACATATCTCCAAGAAATGTTGAAGGTGTGCGTTGGCATCTTCATGAGCTTTTCCACAAAATTGGCTAGCTTGTACCATGTTGATCAGTGCAGGCTTGAGCTCAAAAGCTACATCTCCTACAATGACTGCCGGACGAGTACGAATGTTGTCCGGGGTCGGTGCGGAGTACTCGCGAAGGGTCCTGTTTGCCATTACTTCAAACGTGGGTGTTAAGCTTCGCACAGTTGAATCTTCCAAGGCAGAGGTCTGGGCCGAGATTCGGGCTTTGGCCTTGCCTTCCTTAGGATTTTCTCTGGATATGAAACGAAGTTGTCTGGAAGATTCTTATTCATACATTACCCTAAAATCAGATAGACAAAAAGTGGAAAGAACAAGGGTAAGCCTGTTTAAGCAATGATAATTTGGGTTCTCGATACATTACGTGTGAGAGATGCATGCATGCTATTACTAAAACTTATTTATTTAGGCTATAGACTTTCTTTCCCCGGCAACGGCGCCAAAAATGCTTGTTGACATTGCTAACATCATCGACTAGAAACAGATATAAGATCCATCTCTATCGACGGCGCTAGAAATGCAAAGGTATATCTTAACATGATGCTAAGTGTATATCAGATGTTGCTTTCAGATAAACTAAAAGATGAATCCGATACGAGTCATAACACAACTTGATATAGGTTGTCAGCCCTGACAGAAGTGCCACTAAAACGCATGGATTGGTACTCTTACATATGCCTTGGATCTCTAGATAAGAAAATATATATAAATAGGGTATCCGCAAGCGCACAGATATGATTATACCATTGTAGCATTTTAACCAGGAGTAAAACCAGGTATCGTATTTATATTCTACCACAGGGAAAGAAGTCTTCTATCTATAACAACAAGTACATGCTTATCTCTCAGTTGTGTAATGTGGAGTGGCCAAAATATATCAAATGCTATAGACAGGTGTAAGTCACATAAAGAATAAGATAATGATAGCATTGATCAGATCATAACATAGTGAGCCACTAGAAAGTGTCAATATAGAAAGAGAAGCGTATTCACAGCCTAGTTAGCGAGGATACTCCTCGATAACTCTAAACTGTATGTCAATATAAACTATGATTGGTGCAATATATTTAACAATCATGGAAGAAGAACTATTATACTTATGCATGGGGAGACTATCCAGGAGGATCAAGGCCAAAACTTGAAACAACCCAAACAGTATAAGGCTCCACTAGTCCTACACACGGGGGGTGGATTGCAAAGGACTCAATAGTGTTGTCACCACCATGATCTACCACACGACCCGGCATGTAGGGTGCAATCGCAGGTAAATACAGTACAAGCACCACGCTTACACTATCTTTACCACTTACCCATGTTAACAGATGATCTAGGTGAGGGCTATACGACTCCATACACAAATATAAAGGTAAATCAACTATGCTAAACATGTAATCATAATAAACACCAAAGCATATAATCTCGAATATAATCATTGATAAGAACATATGTCTCTACAGCAAATGTAAGGAACTTATAAAGAACTTACAAAGACGAAGCTAGATCAGTATCTCGACCAGCTTCTAGACGATCAGGAGCCAAGTAGACGCCTTGCCTCCTCCTAGATCTAGACTAGTTAGCTACTCTCGCTATATGGTGTTTCTAGGGCGTATGAGATGTAATGATAGAGAGATTCTCCCTGCCAGGGGGGTCAGGGGCTGCTTATATAGTCCTGAGGGGATGACGTGCACCGTTCGATCAAACCGACCTAACATGTAGTTTAGATTGATCCTCATAGACGGTGGAAGAACCTTCTGGAAGTAGGGCTGAGGTGGCGTCCGGGGGGGCCGACCGGTCCCACCATGGGACCGACCGGTCTGTGGTGGGCCCCCCTCGGGGCCCACTTCGGCCAGCTGGGTCCTTGCCCCTTCTAGATGCTTCTTTCTTGGGTGCTAAGTCACATTGAGTTCCGGAGCCTTCTAGAGCCTTCTAGACTTCATTCTTTTTCGTATTTTCCTAAATAGTCCCTGAAATCATATAATTTACCAAAACTCCAGAAAATCTGTTAGTGACACCCTATTCTAAGTTGGTATTAACAATTATGCCCTTTTCTCATGTTTAGTTGACTTATAAATATATAAGATAAGATGTGTCAACAGACGCTCGTACAACTATCAATGCTAGACGCGCCGAGCGTGAGAAGCAAAAGGATAATGACTCTGATTCTTTTCCTGCTTTCTCTGCTCGACTTCAAGCTCTGTTTCTTTCGGAGAAATTCAAACCTTACGGCATCTCTAAGTATGATGGCAAGCAGGATCCAAGGCAGTGGCTGCACTGTTATGCTCTGTCCATTTCTAATGCTGGAGGCAACGATGATACCAAGTGTATCTACTTCCCTTTTGTCCTTGAGCAAGAGCCCCTCACATGGTTTGAGTCCCTCAAACATGGCTCCATCGACAACTGGGGACAACTCAAGCACCGCTTCACCAGCAACTTCGCGGGTTCTTTGGGTCGTCATGGCACCAGAATGGACCTTGCCCTGATCAAGCAAAAACAAGGCGAGACTCTCCGCGAGTACGTGCGCCGCTTTTTTGAGAAACGGGCTACTATTGTTGATGTCACTGAGAAAGAAGTCATAGACACCTTCCAGGATGGTTTCTATGATGATAGGCTTTTCCAAGACTTTGGTCGCGCTCGCCCAGCCAACATCACCAAGCTTAAGGAGATGATCACTCATTGGGCGGACGAGGAAGACAAGGCTCGGAATCGGTTCAAGCATCTTCGCAACAACCAGAACAACAACGTGAGTAGGGAGGTAACATGAAAATATTATATCTAAATTACTCACCTCTGCCATTACATAAAATGAATTAAAGTAACCCCTAATCTATATCAAAATTGCTCACTTCTGCCATTATAAAAATAACTTAATATAACTCCTAAATTTTCAAATAAATTGTCCACCACTAATACTTAAAAATAATTTAAAATAACCTTTTGAATTTGCACCAAAATAACATGAGGTAACCTTAAATTTGAATCCAAATTACCTGTATTAAAATATAAATCAAAATATGATTCTAAAATAATCTTCTATTTCTTAAACTATTGACATATGATATAATAATTAAGATATACACAAATGGTGTGTGTTATAATTTATAAAAAATATAACCTGTGCGGGAGCACAAGCTGATGGACTAGTTGTAATAACGAGAATATCTTGAGATAAAGAAAGGTTTTGTCTGAGATAAACCTTTATAACTTGTATGTATGCATGTTAATAGAACGTGTAAGCCTAACATACTTTTAGAATCCTATCTTAAGACAAGCTCATTTAATGTTTGCACGTTGCATCTGTTATTCTGTTAATAGATATAAAATGGCATAGCTTCTTGCTAATTGCGATTTTATTATATAATCTTCTTATCCAGCTACATTTTAGAGGCACTTAAAAATAAATTGAAATTAAATAACACACCTCTTGTAACATTTGTTTTAATGCCTGCAGCTCAAAGCCATGTTCACCGAGTTCAACGCTCCAGAGGTAGACGATGCAATCAACGAGAACAACCGTATTAGAAAAGGCGGATTTGGCACTGTCTACAGGGCAGAAATCCGGAACACTACTTTTGCTGTAAAGATTCACAATTACGAAAGTCTGCAAGGAGAGCGTGAGTTCAAGCAAGAGGTAAATCACAAACAAATAGATACGATTGTTTTAAGTATTACACATTAAGAATCTCGTAAAGGATTTACTCCCTCCGTCCCATGAAGAGTGCAATCTCAACTTTTAAACAAATCCCACAAAGAATGCAATCCTAAAAATAGATCTAATTACCTTCGTCAGATCTGATTTGCACGTCAAAACTTATTGCATTTAACAAACAAGTGAGGGTATTAGAGTCTTTTCATGCCACTACTAATCTGTTTTTAAAAAACTAGAATTGCGGTCTTGATGGGACGAAGGGAGTGTCTCTCTATCAGATCTACACTTTTTACACAGCAGCAGCTGAAAACACATCCATGTAACTTACTATTTAGTTTTAGTGGCTAGTTATTATATACTACGTGTTTATTTTACCGGCTAGTTACTTTTTTCTTAGTCGATTTAGATCATACTTACTTGATGGTTAACTTGAACTTAATTGTTTCATCGCTGGTTATTATGTGTTGCGGCTCTTGTGGATGTAAACGACCTTTTAAGCAACATGCTTCTTGCAAACCACGTATATATGGTACTCCCTCTGTTTCAAAATACTTGTCATTCTAGTTTTTTTATATACATTCTCTTTATTATGCACCTAGATAGTTAGTATGTCTACATACATAATAAAAAATGCATCTAGAAAAGGTTATTTTGAAATAGAGGGAGTACTACTTATCTAATACTACTCTATATGCGTATATTCTTATCCTTGTTGTGACTACCGAAAAATGCAGGTTGAGATTCTAAGAAGGATCCGGCATGAAAACCTAGTCACCCTCGTCGGAGCATGCGGCAAGAGACTCGCCTTAATATACGAATATTTACCCAATGGCACCCTTGAAGACCGCCTCCAGCAATCGTTCTCATGGGAAGAAAGAATCCGTGCAGCCATCAGCATCTGCACCGCTCTTGAGTTCCTCCATAATGTCAAGCCTAATCCAATCGCTCATGGTGATCTTAAACCAAGCAACATACTTTTCGACACAAGAGATGTGTGCAAGCTCAGCGACTTTGGAATCTCCCGTCTCTTAAAGTATAAAAAAGAAACAGCAACACCTAGCCATACTACTGCTCTTGGCAAGGGTACCATGTGCTATATGGACCCGGAGTTCATACAGAATAACAGCTTGACCCCTCAGTCAGATGTGTTCACTTTAGGCATCATAATGCTGCAGTTAGTCACAGGGCGAGGTCCAAAGAATCTACTAGCTTCTGTAGAAGACAATCTAAGCGAACAACTTGTGGATGATAGACTGGAGTTGGATGACAGGTCAATACTAGACGCCGTGGAAATGATGCGCCTAGGTCTGAAATGCAGCCATTACAGGAGGAAACAGCGTCCGGACTTGGCAAGGGAAGTGCGTCCGGTGCTTGAATCCATGAAAAGCAGGGCATCTGAGGCTCAGGCACCCTCCCGTTAATTGAGCCATTGCTCGATTATTTGCACAGACTGCTTCCCTCAGTTAGAAACTTATGCAAATGGTCCAAATTGTATTATGTGTTGTCTTTTATTTCCTCATCGTGTGGTGGGAACCTTTTTTGTTGTTTTAATAATTGATGAGGCTCAGTGGTCATTAATACATTCTTGATTTCTTAGTCTACTTTTGATTTGTGGTGTAAGAATTGGTTTCGTGCGGTCGCATAGAAGCTGAAATAATTTATACAGTACTCCGTATTTATAAAACGTATGCCCATCAGTCTTCATTTCCTCAAAGAAACTACCATTATTATTTTTTTTTAAATGAAGCTACTAACGTCTGCACGTTCGATCCGAGCGTTGGCGTCAGAAGGTTGATCAGTAGAAAAGTTATCCCAACATTAAAAAAAATCACGTACTTTCCGTGACATAAAAATCGCTTCATGCAACATAAAAGAAAAGTAGCCATCGGCATATTTGTTGGCTTGTTCCCCTGTTGGGGTCAAGGACTCGAGCGTGCGGTGTAGGGATCGATATGACGAACAGACGAAGTGTGTATCAGTATCACTGCACAGGTGTCCACACCGACACGAATGTCATGGTGCTTGACTGCTTGGTGCCAGTGACAGCAACGGGAGAAGAAGCGATCCCGTCGGCACGTTTGCGACAGGCCTCATCCTCCGCCACCCGAGCCGCCTGCTCCATGTGCGTTCTGCATCGTCTTTCCACTTGGATTCCATGACAATCTACTTGTTACTCTTTTCGTCCAAAATCTATTATTTATGGTTTTAATTTTTCTAGATACATTCATTTTGTTATGCATCTAAATATATATTTATGTTTAGATACATAATACGTAACAAAATAAATACATTTAGAAAAATTAAAATGATAAATAATTTGGAATGGAGAGAATAGATTCCAACGAGGTTGAGCGTGTACACGCAGCTGTAACTTGTCTATCCGCCATCCTTCGTCCGTCCTCAAAGCAATCGTGGCTTGTGCTCGGTTATTAGTTGGCCGGCTGGGAGTTCGAGGGCCAGAAGAAGGGAAGACAAGCTGAAACGGAGGTGGCGGACTGGAGCTAAGGTGATTCCTATGGTTTTATCTACTCTAGTGGTGTTTGGAATGGAGGATTCATCCATTCCTTTCCGGAGGAAAGGTTCCTACATTGGTGCATTTTGGAAGAAAAAAAGAATCCACTAGAACCTCTTGGTTTCATTTCTTTCACGAAGCCCGCAATAGTTGTAGAAAGCAGCTCTCTATAATTTTGTCCACATCAGCTATAGAGAGTGTTAATATACTACCTATTTAACAGGTTTGTTATAGTTAGTAGACCCCACATGTCATTATTTTTTAATCCTCCAGCTTCTTCCCCACGGTCCCTCTTCCCCATCTCCCCAGCCTTTTCCCATCCCCTGAGATCCGCTCCGCCTAGTGGCGAAGCTAGGATCGGGATTTAGGGGGGCTTGTTCTTCTTCTTCCTCTTTTAGCTCCTTCTTTCCTTCTTCTACCTTCTCAATTTTGTAGGGAAAGCTTGGGGGATTTCCATGGTATTGCCAGCAGTAGGAGGGGCTCCAGCCCCCCTAGACCCACTGCTGGCTACGCCATTGGCTCCACCAGCGTCCTCCACACACATAGGCGGTCATCCACACACACGGATCCACCCAGGACTTGGGACCAGTTCTCTCCCCCGACTAGTTTGTACCCCCTACTACAAACTCGAGCTTGAATACATGAGCAACGAACTGGACGTAGGGCTTCCGATGCCTGAACCAGTATAAACCTCGTGCCTTTTGAGTCACCATATGTGATCGTACAAATTTACTTGCCGGCGGTAGAGAACCCGGACAAACGAGGTATACTTCTTCAGTATGTTTCTATAGGAGATGGATCACATTACAAATATGATTGGAATGATGTTTCCGGGACAAGGAACGTTTTCGAGATTATTTGAGTCAATATCACTAGAGAAAAAAAAGAAGCAACACACATTTGTTATCAAATCTCGACTAGATGGAAGTCTTGATATGGTTACTAAATTACAAGAATAAAAATCTTTAGAGATTTGGACATGAGGTTTTGATTTGTTGGATTGCAAGGTGTCGCTATAGTATATTTTCCATCTTCTTTTGTTGTCCATGTTCCAGCTGCAGCAGATCATGTTCTACCCTCTTTTTGGCTGATGTTCCCATCCATTTCCGTTCCTCATTTGAGATAAAGTTCTTGATTCCAAGCTGCTAAGATCGGAACCCTACGATGCCTCATCGGGGGAAACAACTCCGACAGGTTCCGATCTTAGGCTCTTAGCAGCCTAGGGAAACAGCTCTGACTGGTTCCTGCGTCACGCGGCTCTTGCCGGACGCGCAAGTCGTCGGAGCCCTCATCCGGCGGGCGGAGAGGGAGGGGAAAAAAGAGGGGTTTAGGAAGCTTTTTGTCGCGCATTGTTCTCTAACAGTTTGTCGTTGTCGACCGGGCATCTCTGGGCTCACCACACATGTGGGCCATACCCGGGAGATAAGACCTGCACACTTGGACTACTCGACTAGTGGGCCACGGTGCAAGATTATCGTGGGCCACAAGTCAAGACAAGACGGATAAGGACTTGTACTAAGAATAGAATAGCTTCTCATTACTCGTTATAGGCTACTCCTAGTCCTACTCGAATTATACTCTTGTACCAATCCGAATTGTAATCCTGCCTCCCGTGGCATATAAGGCGAGGCAGGGACCCTCCTCAAGGACATACGTAATCAATACAGAGCCACGCAACATACATGACGTAGGGTATTACGCACATTGCGGCCCGAACCTGTCTAATTGTGTGCCCCGTGTCTCACCATAGTGTTCCTGATCTCGGCGAGCCCCACCGCACAATCTACTACTTCGGGTACCCCGTGGTAGGCTCGGTGTCTAAAACACTGACAGCTGGCGCGCCAGGTAGGGGATCTCGTCGCTGATCCGCTGGCGAACTCGATGGCTCCTATCATCATCAAGCCGGTCGTCGCTTTCCAACAAGGCGACACCTTCGTTTTTGGCTCCTGGGTTTGTGTTGCTGACGGCGCTAGATCGTTCCTGCGTTTTCTGGCATCAACTTCGGAGTCAAAGCTCAAGTTCTCGACGCTTACACAAGCTTCGATGGAAGAACTCATCGAGAATTTTGGCAAAATTTCGCTTTCTGACCCGGTCAGAGAACTCGAGTCGGTGTCCGAGTGCAACTCGACTTCACCTACAATTCAGCCTGAGTCGCTTTCCTTGGCTGCTCAGCCTGCGCTCAGTCTGGATTGTCTTCCAACACTACCCCTCTTCGGCCATCGTCATGTCAGCGCTGCTTACCAAGTCGCGTTGAACATCCTCATGCGCCCTGGTTCGAAGACCATGCTCGAGTACTCTTCGGATTCGGAAGTCAACCTCGATTACTTCGATTCAGATTCATCTGAGTTCGAGTTCGACTACGGTTCGGATTCTACTGAAGCACAACAACTGTCTGGCCCTCCTCAAGGACTGATGATCACATCGACACCTGAGGGTAGATTCGTCTACTGGCCTAAGCATATGCCTGTTGACCTCACCTTGGATGATCAGGAGCGCTTTATCGCTTGTCTCGACAACTTATTCTTCCAGGAAGGTGCCAAGCTTGTTGACTATGATACCGATACTGAGCTCATTGAGAGTACGGGTACTCACTCGTCCTATCGAAAAGTTTTCATCGTCGACGCATCTACTCCGCAAGGGTACCGCGCCAATTATCGCTTTCCGGATGATGTCTCTGATGATGAACTCTCTGTTAATGCTCCTGCTGATGAAACTGCGGAGGCCAAGACTGCACGTCGTCAACGCAACACTGATTGTGCAACCCTTCATCGTGAACTCACGGAAGCTCTACCTACTCGTAATTTGCAAGAGGCTCTGGATGCGGTTGCTACTCAACAATATCGCACTCCAGAGGAAGCTATCAACGTGATCAATTTGCTTGGTCGTTCTATGCCTCGTGACAGGGCGGCTGCAGAAGTCGCGAAGCTGGCTGAACTAGCTTACACTATGCTACGTCAAGGCACCAGTACTCCTAGTCACCATGGCAATAGTGGGGGTGCTCATCGCACCACTCACACTCCTAATCGCACACGTCTGGAAGCTAGCAACAAGGGTCATGGCACTAATGGCAGTGTCAATAGCAAGTTGGGAGACGCTCGCTACGATGCTCGCACAACAATCAACGCCAGACGTGCTGAGCGTGAGAAGCAAAAGGATGTTGACTCTGATTCCTTCCCCGCTTTCTCTGCTCGACTTCAAGCTCTATTTCTTCCGGAGAAATTTAAGCCTTCCAAGTATGATGGCAAGCAAGATCCAAGGCAGTGGTTGCGTTGTTATGCTATGTCTATCACTAATGCCGGGGGCAATGATGATACTAAATGTATCTATTTCTCTTTTAGTTTGGAGCAAGAACCCCTCACATGGTTTGAATCTCTTAAACGAGGCTCCATCGACAACTGGGGACAACTCAAGCAACGCTTCACCAGCAACTTCGCGGGTTCTTTGGGCCGTCATGGTACTCGTATGGACCTTGCGTTGATCAAGCAAAAACAAGGCGAGACTCTTCGCGAGTACATGCGCTGCTTCTTTGAAAAAGAGCCATTGTTTTTTATGTTACCGAGAAAGAAGTTAAAGACACCTTCCAGGATGGTTTCTATGATGACAGGCTATTCCAAGACTTCGGTCGCGCTCGCCCTGCCAACATCACCAAACTCAAGGAGATGATCACTCATTGGGCGGACGAGGAAGACAAGGCTTGGAACCGGTTCAAGCATCTTCGCAACAACCAGAACAACAACAACAACAACAATAATAATGCTGGTGGAAATAATAGTGGCAAGCAACAGCAGGGAAATCGCGCGGGTAATAGCTACTCGAGCAATCCTAATCGCAAGCGCAAGCCTGAAAATACTATTGCATCCATGGAAACCACCGCCAAGCCTGAAGAAGATTCTCACTAGGCAACACTGACCAAGCAGAAATGCCCATGGCACCCAGAGGGCGATCACACTACAGAGTAGTGTTACCAACTTCGCTGTGCATTGAAGAACACACCCGAGCTAGTGCACCCAAACCCAAGGTTTCACAAGAAAAAGGGGAAGAAGGCTAACACAGGCAAAGACACTAGGTTTCAAGACCCATCCAACACTGTCAATGTCATCTTCGGTGGGATTCCAACCAAGCGCATGCAGAAACTTGCTCTCAGGGAGATTATGTCCATTGAACCAGCAACTCCAACTTTTCTAAAGTGGTCTGAAACCCCCATCACCTTCTCAAGGGCGGATCAATGGACTAGTTTCTCTGAGCCAGGGTGATATCCTCTCATTCTGGATCCAGTGGTGGCGGGCTCTAGGCTTACCAAGGTTCTTATTGATGGTGGCAGCGGTCTCAATGTCCTGTTTGCCAAGACCTTGAAAAAGATGGGCCTGGATATCACCGGTATGCTTACCAAGACCAACTCGCAGTTCTATGGTATCATACCAGGCAATGTAGCTGTTCCTTTGGGTTTAGTTGTACTACCTGTTACCTTCGGGACTAAGGCACATTATCGCACCGAGTACATAAAATTCGAGGTCGCTGACTTTGAGACTTCTTATCACGCCATCATCGGCAGACCTGGTCTGGCGAAATTCATGGCTATACCACACTATGTGTACCTCTTACTCAAGATGCCTAGCCCCAAAGGAGTACTCTCACTGCATGGGGACTTGAAGCATTCTTACGACTGCGACACTAAAGCCGTGGAACTTGCCTACACAAATCAAGTCCCAAATGCTATGATGGAAGTTTTCACTGCAGCTAAAAAGCTTGCTCCGAGCGAGCTGGAGGTTCCTGAGAAGATAGACATCAATAACAAGCCTGCATAGACTAGTGACGTCATGCTCAAAGCTGTGGACCTTGGTACCGGTGACAGCAGCAAGACGACTATGATCAGTGCACACCTTAATCCTAAATAGGAAGACGCACTCGTCAACTTCCTTCGGGCTAACCGTGTTATCTTTGCATGGAAACCATCTGACATGCCAGGTGTGCCCAGGAGGTTGATCGAGCACTTACTCAACATCGATCCTAATGCTACCCCTAAGAGACAACATCTCCGTTGATTTGCTGATGACCGCAGGGATGCTATCAAAAAAGAGCTCGCCAAACTACTCACGGCTGGCTTCATCCAGGAAGTTTTTCACCCGCAATGGCTTGCTAACCCTGTGCTTGTCAGAAAGAAGAACTCGAACGACTGGAGGATGTGTGTCGACTACACGGATCTCAACAAGCATTGCCCCAAGGATCCTTTCAGGTTGTCGCTGATTGATCAAGTCATTGACTCCACGGCAGGCTGTGCTTTACTATGTTTCCTTAACTGCTACTTGGGCTATCATCAAATTGCAATCAAGGAGTCTGATCAAGAGAAGACCGCGTTCATCATCTCATTTGGCGCTTATTGTTACACAACAATGTCCTTAGGGTTGAAAAATGCTGGTGCTACTTACCAAAGAGCTATCCAAGCGTGCTTCAAGAAGCAACTTCACAAGAACGTGGAAGCGTACGTGGATGACGTCGTTGTAAAGACTAGGGATCCAGACACACTTATCGTGGATCTTGAGGAAAATTTTGTTTTGCTGCGGGAGTACTAATGGAAGCTCAATCCCAACAAGTGCGTCTTTGGCGTATCATCTGGAAAACTACTCGGGTTCATCATCGGCCATCGTGGCATCGAAGCAAACCCCGAGAAGATTTGATAGGAGCCGATTTGATAGAACTCGGGTTGGATGCGACCAAGCGACGGGGAGAGAGGCACCGAAACCATGAAGACTTCGACTCGATCTCCAAACGACCACAAAACCACAAGCCGGAACTAATCCACACAATACGGCGTAGCAAAGCTGGAATCCGTAAAGCACAAAGTAGCGGAACCCAGAGGGTTCTCTTCACAAGTCCAAGAAGAACAAGGAAAAACAAGGGTGTGCAAGGCACTCAGCAGCTCGGCTGCAAGAAAACCATATGTGGTTGTCTATTCTCAAAAATCAAAACTGAGTTCTTTGGGGTACATAGGGGGAATTTATACTAGGAACAACCCTCCTAGATGGGTGTGGGATAAGTGTGAACTGAAGTGGCCACGTTGGGAGATGGAAGGCCAACTGGTGGAAGCATTCACGAAGTCTTCTTCACAGCCTTTAGTAAATTGGCCATTACTCTTAGCTCGGAAGTCAAAATGATGTGGCATTTGTTGGGTTGGAATCTTGACTTCGAGGAGCTTACAGTGATGTGATGTATCACTTGACCCCTGTCTCTTCCCGAGATGGTACAGACTTGGACGTGAAGTTGATACTTTTGCAGCGTAACCCTGAGTCTTGTGTGCGTAACCCTTCTTAGCTTGGGCAGCAGTCTTGGTGTCCTCCGCGTAACCTCCTGTGTCCTTCACGTAACCCAACAGAGAAGCCTCTTGTGTAAACCTGAGTAGGAGTAAAGTACATGACTTAGGTAGTATATAACTCTCATCAACATTGCAATGTAACTCAGAGAGGAAAGTATGCACCTCTTGTTGGAGTTTCCTTGCACGGCTGCGTATAACCGGTCCATCAATCACTTGGGCTCGTGTATCCAATGCTTGTTCTTGTGTAACCAGTTGTGCACTTGATTCTTCATGCGTAACCAGAGGTGGACTTGGTGTAACCAAGGCATCTGGGTTACGTATGGCTGTGATGTACTCATCATCCTCCCCCTCTTGAAAAGGAGTCGTCCTCGACTCTTCAAATCCAAAGAATGGAGATAAATCGGCAACATTGAAGCTTGTACTAACACCGTATGAACTTTGAAGATCAATTTCATAGGCATTGTCGTTGATCTTGCGAAGCACTTTGAATGGACCATCAGCACGTGACTGCAGCTTGCTTTTGCGTTGGTCAGGGAAGCGATCCTTGCGTAGGTGTACCCAAACCAAGTCGCCTTGTTCAAACACAATCTTCTTGCGACCCTTGTTGGCATGCTTCTCATACATATTGGTCATCTTCTCAATATTGACTTTTGCTCGTTCATGAAGTTTCTTGACTAGTTCGGCACGCTTTCTTGCATCAAAGTTCACACGTTCCTGCAAAGGCAAAGGCAGAAGATCGATGGGAGCAGCAGGTTTGAAACCATATACAATTTCAAATGGACAGAATTTTGTTGTTGAGTGCACCGCCCTATTGTATGCAAATTCGACATGAGGCAAGCTTTCTTCCCAAAGCTTCAAGTTCTTCTTGAGTACAGCCCGCAACAATGTTGACAAGATGCGGTTCACAACTTCTGTTTGTCCATCCGTTTGTGGGTGACATGTTGTGGAGAACAATAATCTTGTCCCAAGTTTTCCCCACAAGGTCTTCCAAAAGTAGCTCAAAAATTTTGTGTCACAATCAGACACAATGGTTCGTGGAAAGCCATGTAAACGCACAATTTCCCTGAAAAATAATTCAGCAATATGTGAAGCATCGTCGCTCTTATGACAGGGAATAAAATGAGCCATTTTGCTAAAGCGATCAACCACAACAAAGATTGAATCCCCCCCTCTTTGTTCGAGGTAAACCAAGAACAAAATCCATAGAAATGTCTTCCCATGGTACACTAGGAATAGGCAAAGGGGTGTATAAACCTTGAGGGTTCAAGCGGGACTTAGCTTTGTGACAGGTTACGCAGCGTAGCACGTATCTCTCCACATCTCTTCGCATCTTTGGCCAAAAGAAGTGATCAGCTAGTACTTGCTCTGTTTTCTTAGCACCAAAGTGACCCATCAGTCCTCCAGCATGAGCTTCCTGCAAAAGCAAAGGACGAACAAAACAATCTGGAATGCAAAGTTTGTTAGCTCGAAACAAAAATCCATCATGCAAATGGAACTTTTCCCAGCCCTTGCCATCACAACATTTAGAAAATGGTGCAACGAAGTATGAATCAGTAGCATATAAATTTTTAACACTTTCCAAACCAAGAATTTTAGCATCAAGTTGGGATATCAAAGCATGGCGTCTAGACAAAGCGTCTGCAACAACATTATCCTTCCCTTTCTTATACTTAACAATGTAAGGAAAAGATTCGATGAATTCACTCCATTTAGCATGTCTTTTGTTTAGTTTTAATTGACCTTTTAGATGTTTCAAGGATTCATGATCAGAATGTATAATAAACTCTTTAGGCAAAAGGTAGTGCTGCCAAGTTTCCAAACTCCGCACAAGAGCATAAAGTTCTTTGTCATAAACTGAATAGTTAAGAGTTGGACCACTTAGATTTTCACTGAAATATGCAATAGGTCTTCCTTCTTGCATGAGCACGCCTCCAATCCCTGCACATCACATTCAATTTCAAAGGTCTTACCAAAATCTAGAAGTGCAAGGAGTGGGGTTGTTGTCAACTTCTTTTTCAACTCTTCGAATGCTTTCTCTTGTGCTACACCCTAATGGAATGCTACATCCTTCTTCGTCAACTCATTGATTGGGGCAGCAATGGTACTAAAATCTTTGACAAACCGACGGTAGAAGCCGGCAAGTCCAAGAAAGCTTCGTACTTGGCTCACATTTTGTGGAGGCAACCATTCACGTACAGCCATAACCTTTTCTTCATCAACCTCCACGCCTTGAGCTGAAACAACAAAACCAAGAAAGACTACCTTGTCGGTGCAAAAGGTGCACTTGGCAAGGTTAGCAAACAAGCATTCCTCCCTCAAAACAGCAAGCACACATTTTATATGTTCAACATGTTCATCAAGAGACTTGCTGTAAATTAATATGTCATCAAAATAAACCACAACAAACTTGCCAATGAAAGCCCTAAGCACATGATTCATTAAGCACATGAAAGTACTAGGTGCATTGGTCAATCCAAAAGGCATTACTAACCATTCATACAGCCGAAACTTGGTTTTGAAGGTTGTTTTCCATTCATCTCCTTCTCTCATTCGAATTTGATGATATCCACTTCTCAAATCAATTTTTGTGAAAATGATAGCACCACTAAGTTCATCAAGCATGTCATCAAGTCTAGGTATGGGGTGTCTATACCTTATGGTAATGTTATTGATGGCTCGACAATCAACACACATTCTCCATGAACCATCTTTCTTAGGAACTAAAAGAACAGGAACTGCACAAGGTGAAAGACTTTCTTTTACATACCCCTTGTTGATGAGCTCTTGCACTTGGCGCTGAATTTCTTTTGTTTCCTCCGGGTTGGTTCGGTATGGTGCACGGTTGGGAAGAGAAGCACCAGGAACAAGGTCGATTTGATGTTCGATCCCTCTCTTGGGTGGCAGCCCTGGTGGTACTTCCTCCGGAAATACATCATCATATTCCTGTAACACATCAAAAACATCGCTAGGCAAAGTAGAGGGTAAGTCGTTAGTGGAAAGAAAATTGTCCTTGCACAGGAGTACAAAGAACATGGCATTGGGTTCACTCAATTCTTTTAAATCCCCCTTCCTAGCCATCATAACTAATCCCTCTTTTCCCGTTGGCTCGGTTCTTCTCAGCTGTGGAGTTTTATTTGGTTGTGGAAATACTCCCTCACTATGTTTGTGGCTCGCTCGTAAGTGTTTCTCGCTCTCTTGCTATTTTCGTTTCAGATCATCCTTCAAAATTTCCTCCGGCGACAAAGGAAGCAAAGTGAGGCACTCTCCGTTGTACATGAGAACAACCTTGTTGGCACGACCACAAATCTGAACATCATGATCATATAACCATGGTCTTCCCAACAACAATTGGCATGCCTGCATTGGCACCACATCACACTCCACATGATCATTATATCTCCCAATAGAGAAAGGGACATTCACAATGTTGCTCACACGCAGCGTACCACACTCGTTCAACTATTGAATCTTGTATGGAGAAGGATGACGCCGCTGCTTTAACCCCAATTTCTCAACCAATTCTTGACTTGCTATATTATTGCAGCTGCCATTATCAACAATGATCCGACAGAGCTTGTCCTTGATCATGCCTTGAGTGTGAAAAAGATTGTGCCGCTGATTATTTTCTTCTTTCACAGCAGTGACACTAAGCACCCGTTGAGAAATGAAACAATTATTATCACCTTCATCGGGTTGGATCTCATCTCCATCATTCCTATTTTCGTCATCATAGATTGGAGCACGTTCTTCATCACTTTCAGATTCCCATTCACCTTGCTCATTCACAATCATGGTCCTTTTACTAGGACATTCAGTAGCAATGTGTCCACGACCTTGGCACTTGTGACAAACAATGCCTCGGCTATGTGAAGATGATGCAGCAGCTGATGCAACCGAAGGGGCTGCTACACTTGGAGCAGGACGGCAATTTTCTTGCTGATTTGCAGGTGAAGAAGCCTTAGAAAATGTAGTTTTTCCAACACCAATGGATGGAGAGGACCTAGCTGCAGCACCTTGAGATCGAACACCACCAACAGAGGTACTGGGCTGCTGCCGGCGCCATGGAGTAGAGACAGATCGACTCCCATAGGACCGACCACGTCCTTGTTGCTGAATTTTCCTCTCGGTGCGCATAGCTTGATCAACAAGATCTTGCAAATTACGGTATGGAAACATCTCCACAAAACCTGAAATGTCATCAATGAGACCATGCAAAAATCTTGCCATTTTTTATTCTTCATCTTCCCTGATGTCAGAGCGAATCAAGAGTAATTCCATCTCTTTAAAATATTCATCAACTGATTTGGAACCTTATTTCAATGTTTGTAACCTATTACAAAGGTCACAGCGATAGCTTGATGGAACAAAGCGCCTCCTCATCACACGCTTCATTTCAGCCCATGTGTTGATATGATCACGCCCCAACACAAGCTGATTGTTTTGTATTTGATCCCACCAAGTGAGAGCATATCCAGAGAATTCAACGGAAGCAAGATTAACACGTCTCCGATCAGAGAGATTATGCACTCTGAAAATTTGATCACACTGCTCTTCCCAATCAAGATATGCATCAGGATCTTCCTTTCCTGAAAATTTTGGAACACGAAGTTTAACACGGGCAATGCTGTCCGGATCATCTCTATGGCGACCACGATGGTGTTCATCATCATGACCAGCACCACGACGGTGATCTCGACGACGTTCAAACCGCCCACCATTTCCAAAAGGATTATCATCATCTTCTTCCTCCTCATGGCTGCCCTGTGATTCAGCTTCATCATCAAAGCGAACACGACGACCATGATCACGACCACCTCCTGCACGCCGATCCTCATGACCAGCACGCCTTCCACCACCACGACCATCACGACCACCTTCAAAACGGTCACGAAAACCATGCCCAAAACCATAATTTTCATCACTCGATTCATCAAGATGATGTGGAGCTCTTCGTCTCGTAGCAGGAAGACGGTCATCAAGCATCCTCTCCATTGCCTCCACAATCGAGTTGGCCATATTGTGCATCTCAGCTCGTGAGACAGGGGGCTCCTCATCTCCGTGGTTCCCACCACGAACACTTGAATCAGATCCTGCCATGTTAGGGATTGCAAGAGAAAGTGGAATAGAAAAAATATGTGGAATCACACAACCTCACCTCTTGCTTACCCAAGTTCTTACCCGTTCTCAAGGACCGTGAGTGTGCTAGTGTGGCGTAACCAAACTTGTGATTAAGCGGTTGAAAGGATTACAAATCAAAAGCCCCAGTTTTAGATTTGTGTGGAGCTATAGGTGGCTATTCAAGGAAGGCTATGATATTGAAACAAAGTGTGTAACCCGTTCAAAACTTGCTGTCCAGAACCACCACCAACTTGAGATTATAGATACCAAACTTTTAGTTACACAATCCGCAACACAGTCCCTTTCAACTTCTCATTTTTCTTCTTATTTTTTCGCTCTTTTTTTGCTCTTTCTTTTACACTTTTTTTCTGTTTTTTTAGCGAACACAAGAACACATATGAGGGGTGCGGGAATAAAATTAAAACACGGCGGAAGAACAACGGTGGTGACTAGCAACAAGATGAACGCAACACACAAAGTAATAGTACCACAAAAAGGCTATGGAATTTTTTTGTGTGGCTTTTTAGTGGACTGTAGGACATGAACAAAACGATATAACAGATAATAAAAAGGGTGGGAGGGTGGGTAATAACCAAAACCTACCATGACAACGATAGCTCTGATTACCACATGATAGGAGGCGATTTGGATCAGCAAAGGATGACCCGATCTTCATGACAGTAGGCTTCGTAACAAGATAAATTGCTGCAAGCAGCGGGTAAATAGCTTTATACCTGACAAAGGTTGGATGCGACCAAGCGACGGGGAGAGAGGCACCGAAACCATGAAGACTTCGACTCGATCTCCAAACGACCACAAAACCACAAGTCGGAACTAATCCACACAATACGGCGCAGCAAAGCTGGAATCCGTAGAGCACGAAGTAGCGGAACTCAGAGGGTTCTCTTCATAAGTCCAAGAAGAACAAGGAAGAACAGGGGTGTGCAAGACACTCAGCAGCTCGGCTGCAAGAAAACCATATGTGGTTGTCTATTCTCAAGAATCAAAACTGAGTTCTTTGGGGTACATAGGGGGTATTTATACTAGGAACAACCCTCCTAGATGGGTGTGGGATAAGTGTGAACTGAAGTGACCACGTTGGGAGATGGAAGGCCAACTGGTGGAAGCATTCACGAAGTCTTCTTCAGTTCACGTGCGTCTGTTCAGCTTCTGTGCAGCCTTTAGTAAATTGGCCATTACTCTTAGCTCGGAAGTCAAAGTGATGTGCCGTTTGTTGGGTTGGAATCTTGACTTTGAGGAGCTTCTAGTGATGTATCACTTGACCCCCATCTCTTCCCGAGATGGTACAGACTTGGACGTGAAGTTGATGCTTCTGCAGTGTAACCCTGAGTCTTGTGTGCGTAACCCTTCTTAGCTTGGGCAGCAGTCTTGGTGTCCTCCGCGTAACCTCCTGTGTCCTTCATGTAACCCAACAGAGAAGCCTCTTGTGTAAACCTGAGTAGGAGTAAAGTACACGACTTAGGTAGTATATGACTCTCATCAACATTGCAATGTAACTCAGAGAGAAAAGTATGCACCTCTTGTTGGAGTTTTCTTGCACGGCTGCGTGTAACCGGTCCATCAATCACTTGGGCTCGTGTATCCAATGCTTGTTCTTGTGTAACCGGTTGTGCACTTGATTCTTGATGTGTAACCAGAGGTGGACATGGTGTAACCAAGGCATCTGGGTTACGTATGGCTGTGACGTCCTCATCAAGATTACTGCTATCTCCAACATGCAAGCTCTGACTACTATCAAGGATGTTCAGAAGCTTACTGGATGTATGGCGGCACTCAATTGCTTCATCTCACAACTTGGAGAACATGGTTTACCTTTCTTCAAGCTACTCAAGCGGCAAGAGAAGTTTGTGTGGACAACTGAAGCTGATCAAGCTCTTTCTCAGCTCAAGGAGTTCTTATCTAAGCCTCCAGTCCTTACAGCTCCTCTGCCAAAGGAAGAGCTCCTGCTCTACATTGCTGTGACTACTAATGTTGTCAGTACTGCCATTGTCGTTGAGCGGTAGGAGGAAGGCCATTCCTACCCTGTCCAGAGGCTGGTCTACTCCGTCAGTGAAGTCCTCTCAGAATCTAAGGCTCGCTACCCTCCGGTACAGAAGCTACTCTATGCGGTTCTGATTACTTCACGGAAGCTCTGCCACTACTTCGATGAGTACAAGATTTCTGTGGTTACTAGCTACCCTCTTGGTGAGATATTGCACAACCAGGATTCCACAGGAAGGATTTCTAAATGAGCGGTATTGCTCGGTGCTCTATCGCTCGAGTTCAAGTCTCGCACTGCTATCAAGTCTCAAGCCTTGGTCGATTTCATGGCTAAGTGGTGGGAGAATCAAGTTCCGACTCCAATTGAGCGTCCAGAGCATTAGGTCATGTACTTTGATGGTTCCCTCAAGCTGGAAGGCGCCAGTGCTGGAGTACTTCTAATCTCCCCCAAGGGCGAGCAACTCAAATATGTTTTGCAGATCTTTTGGAAGGTCTCAAACAATGAAGCTGAATATGAAGCTCTACTGCATGGCCTTCGCCTTGCAGTCTCTCTTGGCATAACACGACTACTTGTTTATGGTGATTCTTTGGTGGTCATCAATCAAGTAAACGATTCTTGGGATCATAATGCTGAAAATATGGATGTGTACTGTCAGGAGGTACGCAAACTTGAGAACAAATTTCATGGTCTCGAGTTCCATCATGTTGTTCGCGACAACAATGTTGTTGCGGACGTCTTGTCGAAGCTGGGATCTACTCGTGCTCAAGTTCTAGCGGGAGTCTTCGTCCATGAGCTCCACAAACCATCAATTCCAGAGCAGGCATCTGCACCCACGACTACTTCAGTCCAGCCTGATCGAGAAGTGCTTATGATTGATGTGAACTAGAGAACTCCTTTCATCGACTACATCAAAAATCAGTTGATTCCTAAAGACAAGTTAGAAGCCGAGCACATTTCACGCCGCGTCAAGGCTTATGCTCTAGTCGAAGATCAACTCTACAAGTGGGGTGCAAGTTCTGATGTACTCATGGAGTGCGTCTCTCACGAAGAAGGCAAGGAAATCTTGGAAGAGACACACAAAGGAATCTGTGGCAATCATGCTTCTTCCCGCACCTTGGTGGGAAAAGTTTTCAGACGTGCTTTCTACTGGCCTACAGCTCTTGCTGATGCAGAAGAACTAGTCAGAAAATGCCATGGATGTCAATTCTTCGCCAAGCAACAACACGTTCCAGCCTACAAGCTCATCACGATACCACCAACTTGGCCTTTCGCTTGCTGGGGGCTGGACATGATTGGTCCTCTCCCAAATGCGCCAGGGGGATTCAATAGAGTCCTGGTGTCTATCGACAAGTTTACCAAGTGGATTGAGGTCAAGCCTGTTACCTGCCCCAAGGCTGATAGAGTCCTCGACTTCTTGGATGAAATCGTGCATCGCTATTGTTTTCCCAATCGTATTATCACAGATCTGGATTCGAATTTCAACAATCACCAGTTCTGGGAGTACTGTGAAAATAGTGGAATTGATGTCCGGTACGTCTCCGTCGCTCATCCACGTGCCAACGGCTAAGTGGAACGCGTCAATGGGATGGTACTCGACGTCCTCAAAAAGTGACTGTATGATGCTGCAAACACCAAGAGTGGCAAGTGGATCAAGGAACTACCCAATGCACTCTGGGGGCTACGTACTCAGCCTACTGCTCCCATAGGGCAATCACCCTATTTCCTGGTCTACAGCTCTGAAGCCGTCTTGCCTGCTGATATCATGTGGCGATCTCCGGCGGTTGACCAGTACGAAGAAACAAGATGCAATGCACTCGTTCAATCAGCCCGATATCTCGAGAAGATTCGCCGCTACCATGACCGCAATGTTAAGGAACGCTCCTTCAACGTTGGTGACTTGGTCCTCCGTTGTATCCAGAACACGGCAGGACTACACAAACTCAACTCGCCATGGGAAGGCCCTTTCTCTGTTGCAAAGGTCACCGGCCCTGTCTCATATCGTCTCCAAACACTTGAAGGCGAAGAAGTTGACAACTCTTGGAACATCGACCAGCTTTGTCGGTTCTATCCGTAGGGGTCACGACAACCCTCTCCAGGCGGCTACAGCTGCAACAACTCGTAGGGGATCACGACAATCCTCTCTAGGCGGCTTTGGCTGTGATTACTCGTAGGGGATCACGACAATCCTCTCCAGGCGGCTTCGGCTGCGACTACTCGTAGGGGATCATGATAATCCTCTCCAGACAGTCCCATTCTGCGACAACTCGTAGGGGGTCATGACAACCCTCTCCAGACGACTCTGTGTCGTATAGAGAAATAAGTGGCATATGTTGTCCTTGTTCTATTTTCATTAAGAGGCTGCGGCCTAGAGTAACACCTTTCATAGTAGGGTCTCAGTGGAACTCTCACACAAGTTGCTACTATAGCAAGATGAGTTCATCACACTGTCTCCTACGGTCTTACTCGTTCTTCAGAACATTCTTGCGAGTACTCTCTCACTAGGCTCGTGGCCTCAGAGGTATTTAAGGCACTATTACTCAATCGTAAATCCTAAACGGAGAGGGCTCTCTGTTTAGGCTTAGAGCGAGAGCCCCCCAAATTTGGAAAAAAACAAGGTAATCAATAGAGGGCAATCCAGAAAAGGAAAAAAATAAAAGTAAAAAATCAAAATAAAAAGTAACTCCACATCTCCGGCCATCTTCTCCAACTCCGGCGGTTGGAGGGCGGGGCGGTCGATGGTGGGACGCCGGTGGGCGCGGGCGGCAGTGGAGGCCAGCAGCCTTAGGGTTCGGGTTAGGGTTTGGGGGTTCGGGGGTTGGGGGATCCTCCATGCCCACTAAACCTAGAGATAGGTCTGGGGCGGCCGCCGGACTGGCGGTGGTCGTGGGTTGTGGGCGGAACGGCGGGCGGCGGCGGCGCCGCCCGTCGGGGTGGTGGAGGAGGTCGGTTGGGCCTGGGTTGGCAGCGGGGGTGGGGTTGGTGAGAAACCGGCGGCGGGGAGCTCGGTGGAGGCGGATCCGATGGCGGCGAGCTCGTGGGCGACGGATTCGGCGGCGGAGGCGCCGCCGGAGCCGGGGCGGGATGGGTCGGCGGCGAGGGTGAGCAGTGAGAGTGGTTAGGAAGGGCGGGGTTGAGGGGGGAGGGGCGGTTGGTGGGCGGCGATCGGCGGCGAGGTCGCCGGCAGCCGTGGGGTGGTGGTGGAGGCCGGCGGTGGTGGGGGCGCGCCGGGAGTAGGAGGAGAGAAGAAGACGGAAGGTGTTTTGACGGAGGAAGAAGACGACCGGCTCCCACTCGCGTGAAGGGATAAGGATGCAGTGCTTTGGTCGTGGGGGGCCCACGTCACTGTTTTTGTTTTTTTAATTATCGAGGGTACGTGGCCGCGTGGGGTGGGGAGGGGGCTCTCGACCGAACGCTATCGGGAGAGCCCTCTCCCCGTAGCAGACTCCTTACTCAATAGTGTATCCAGACATTGTAACTCAAACAATGTATACATTTATCAAGACAGTAATAAAGTGATTATCCTTGATATCGACTTGTTACTGTGTCTTTGCTTATTTCACAACAAAGCCTTCTTTTACGCTACTACAACTAAGGTATCTTATTTGTTGTGATTAAGCTAACGTTCTTCAGAACATATCTAGACTTGAGTACTTCTACTCGAGTATCATATCTCTTTTGCAGCCATACACTTACTCGAGTACATGGCATCCACACAAGCAAACAAGGGATCCAGATAACTGACTTACTCAAGTTTTCAATTATATTACATAAAACACTTCTTTGGAATTACACTTGTTTTTTCCATAGTGTTTTTATCCTACAGGTTCATCTAGTGCAGATCAATGAATTTGGAGACAGCTTCCACGATAGGAGATGTTTGCTGCATCAACTCATTCAGCTTGTCGTCAGTACAATCTCCAGATCTTCCGCCCATGATGACCGTCAGATCCGCATCTACGTAGAAAGACTTGATGAAGCTCAGCACTTGATTGGGAATCGTGCAAGCCAGCCGCTGAGCATACTCCAATATCTTCTTCGGTGTGTCCTTCAACCTCTCCACGAGTGGACAGGGCAGTACTCCTGCCTCTCTAGGTTTGAAGAGACTATCCACTGGTTCAGCTGCCTCCATCAAGACCTTCAGCTCTTCACGCAGACACTCGGATTCTTCAATTTTGGTCTTGAGCGACTGCGTACAAGTCAGCAAGTCATACGATCCGTCAAGTTGAATCTGCATCTCACGCTCAAGTTCCATACAGCACACCTTATAATCTGCCTCGAGGTCAAGGCGTGCTGATTCTTCACGGTTGAAGGCCAACTGCCAGTCAATAGATTTCTTCTTGTGCCTTTCAACCTCTTCAGCCAGCTCTGCAATAGACCAAGACAACTTATAAGGATGAAGTTTGTAAGAAATAAGTACTCGAAAACAAGTTCAGAAAGGGGGAATACCTTTATTCTTCTGGTGCAGTGATTTGTTCTTCCCGACAATGTCATCCTTCTGTGCCGTGAGCTTCTGGATTTCATTGTGGTACTCGTCGGCATTGCCATCAAGCTTCTCTTGCAGCCTCAGAGCCAACGCTTTTTGCTCCTTGAGCTCTTCTCTGAGCTGCGAGACTTCTTCTATGTCCGCCACATGTTGCTCAAGCAAGTGAGTCTTCCGCCTTGACTGCTTGACAACTTCCTGAAAAAGCAAACAACTCAAGGATCAGATATAAGTTGTCCTTGGCTACAACTACTCTACAAGGGACTATGTTCTCAAACTTACCGCAAAGAGTTTCTCTACACTGCGGAACATCTCGGAGTGCGCCAGCAGGTTGTCCTCATCCAGGCATGAGTCATCGTATGGCATTAAACCTTCAACCCTGGATTGAGTACTTGTTCCCGCCTCTGAGTTCATCGCAGCACTACGCAGAGGAGCCGGGTCTTCAATTTCTGGCTCATGCGGCACTATACGGCCCTCCGGGCTGTCTTCCAGTACTAGCCATGCATCTATGTGACGCACAGGGGCTTCAGCAACTAAGGCATCTTCATGGCGCAATCCGGCTTCTGGATCAACTTCCAGGCCTTCATTTACCACCGCCTCTATGTCCTCCTGTTGCTAGGTCCTTGGCTTCGAGGCTGCATCCACTGCTGCCTTGACTATATCACTCCAAAGCAGGCGCAACGACTGCGCGGCATCGGCTTTAGCAGTTGCCACTTGGGGTTCCGGGAGAGTATCTTCTTGTTCCACTGGCGGGTTCTGATTATCTCCAGCAGAACTACTCCCCGAAGCTCCCCACTTCACATCTGTGGATTTCCTGCATCAACAAGTCGATCAGCATATTCAAATTTATCAACACCAAGAAGTACTTGAGTACTTGGGTGCTTACAAAGTAGCATGAGGAACCACAGTTCTTGGTCCCCGCAGATCAAAGAATGTGGGCGCTGCCGGCACCACTGGGACACTCTCTACCAGTGGCACGCTTCCCGGCACTGCGGCTTCTTGTTGCTCAGGCATCACCGTCTCGACGGATGATATTTGAACCATCTCGGGTTCAGTTGGCCTTGCAGGGCTGCTCGCGGGTACATGCGTGGTACTCTCGATAACCTGCATAGTCAAAATTAACAAGCCATTACAAAAATTACAAGTATTCCACAAGATATTGACTACTTAGTTCATACAACTAACCGTAATGGACGGCAAGGCTGTGACCTTCTTCACAGCACGCTTCCCAACTATGGTTCTCTTCTTCCGCGGTGGCTGTTGGTGTTTCTTAACGTCACCACTATGGCACCAGTTAGCGGGAGCGTGTAAGAGACACCGGGTATACCGCAAGCGCACGGAAATACCGTTGTAGCACTTCCCCAAGGAAGAAGAGTATTCCAAGGGTATTGAATCCAAGGAACGGTGTGTACTATCTCCTACTCTAGTATAGATGGTCCAAGGACACCAAACTCCAGCTGGGATAGATATGGGTTGAGAAGCACTTTCTTAAGGGACTTAGCTCTCGAGATGGATCTGTCCGTTCTCAGTCATCCCTGTGGGGCGACAACACATCCTAACTTTTTAGGGAGAGGCCAATGTACTGACACCGAGCCCAACTCGGTACGCTGGCGCGGAGGGTTGCAAAGGGTCCAACAGGCTGTCACCACTACGGCCTACCTCTATCGCTACACGAGCGCACGATCTTCGTAACCAAAGCCCAGACACCACGTCTGTACCCCGGATAAATATTATAGTGCGGTTACGTCTGCTAGCCCGCTAACTACACTATAGCAACCCGTATAAATATGAAACCACGAACAAGAGAAAGAACGGAATCAAGTCACACTTTATCCATCAAGCTACGGAGCAGAAAGAAAGCTATGGATGCAAACAAACGAGATACAACAGACTTACTCAGCTAAACAGGATCAGAGCATGCAAACAGATATATGAACTACTGAGCTAGCTCTAAAGGATCAAAGCCTCGTGTCACGAAGAACACAAGCCTCTAACTTATGAACGAGCTAAGAACACAAGAACAATTCAAGCATGCATGATGTCCACTATAGTCTAAATAAGAAATACTGAAATACTCACTTTGGTCTAATTGAAGAACGAGCATCCACGAGGACATCAACTCACTCCTCACCCTATCCTACCTAGCACTCTAATCACACACACAACTCATGGGAGAAGTGAGAACTCACCTCTCCGAGAGAGAATGAGAGCAGAGGGAGAGAGGGATGTGTCTCAAATGGGAGCCCCTCCCCTCCTATTTATAGAGGAGCGGGTGGCTTGCCTTTGTGCTCCAAGTGCTCCATCTTGTGCAGCCTCCCTAGGCACGGCCCATAAGTGCTTGACATGTGGCAGTGAAGAACCGGGCCAAAACCGGATATTCCATGGCAGAACCAGACATTCCTTTGTTGACTGGTCACTGAGTGGTACTAAAAATAGGAAAACCGGGGCGGTCAACGGGCGGACCGGGCGCGGACCGCGCGACCGCCTCCCGCGCGCTTCCCGCGTTCGACGCGTGGCACCCCAGCCGGCGCGCGCGCCTCTTCACATGCACGGTGCCAAAACCTCCTCCGCCTGCGCCTATAGCATTGCGACACGTCACCCGGCCCATCCGGCTCCCCGCGCACATGCGCCTGCGCGCGCTGGATCCGTGCGCCTGGCCGCCAGCCAGCGAGATGGCGCCACGTGGCCGGCCGAGAATGATCCGTGCGCCAGCTATGCGATCCGCGTGCGCGGGCGCTGGCCAGTGGCCGGCCGACACGTGGCACGCATGTGCACGACGACCGGGAAGCTGTGGGCCCCACGCTAACGTCATCTCTTTCGTCCTTTTCATATCTTGCGCATACGAACTTCGATGTAGGCATATAATATGTCTATTTCGATCGTCTCGACGAGCCTGTCGCAATGGTGCTGTTCAAATTGGCATTTGAGGTTGTTTATGATGACGTCCTTTAATAGCCATCAGATTACTTGCTCTCAATTGTACCGTTTGGCATGCATTTCGGTGCATCCTGCAACAAAAGCTAGAAACACCAACACTTGTGGAAATCATCAATATCAAGCCTTATTCTAGTGTTGATGATCCTTTTACCATTACATTATGCAAGTATTGACGGTGTAAAAGTAGCACTTAACAGCCGTCAACAACAACCCCACACTTGACCTTTGCTCGTCCCGAGTGAAGGGAGTCAGATCAAGGTGAGACATGATATCCAAAGGTATGAAGCAAGCATAAGAGATATTCCAGATCATACCTTGTACTTGTGAACTCTGAAGTGTCTATCATGCTATCTTGGGTAGTTGAGGAATGGAACGGTCATGAATCAAGTCACTCCTGCTCATCATGTCAAGTAACTTGGGGTTTTGCAATAAATTTTCAAAACAAACCTTGCTTAGCTCCTCATTTGATTCTCTCAGATCGCTCAATGTGTATATGTCCTCACTAAGGCATTAGATTGCCTTTCTTCCCCCTCTTTCTAATGATGGCTATATGTGGAGCTCAGGGTAGGATAAAGGATAAGGCATACTTTCGTCACATATATTGCAAAGTCAAAGACTGGATCCACATAGAAAATTAATTCGTACGATCAGATCAAGATGTGCACGTGTATGGGTATGGTGAGTATGGTAAGGTGGATACTAGGCCCGGAATGGGTGCTAGATATTACCATACGTATATGATGAATGTTGGTAGATGGTAAGGTGGACACTAGCTCCGGAATGGACACTAGTTATTACCATCTAAGTTATGGAACTCCTTTTTGCATGATCTCATCTCTCTCCTATTTCTCCTTTATTTTAGACATGGGCTATTCTTTCTTCTTCTTTCTCTTTTTTTTGCATCACACCTTGAGCATGTGTCTCTTCTTTTTTTTTCTCTTTTTTTATAGCCCATGTCTCTTTTTGAAGGATACTTTTGGAGAGAGATGTCACACCACATATGGAGATTTTATTTTTATGAAATGGATGAATGATACAATGCTAACTTCTAGTGTAGAAGCATAGCAAGGGGAATATGGTGGTGTGCACATGAATCTTGATCATGACAGTAATGAAGAGAACTCTCACAAGGGTCACAGGATTTGACAAAGCTCAATGCAATAACAAGCAGCATATGAGTAAAAGGTTTTCAACTAAAACATCATATGGCTCTAGTAGGACGGTGGCATATCAAAAAGGAGCTTTGCAAAGGGTTTTCATGATTTTCAAATAAAATTCCCAAGCACTCAAACATAAAGAGCGAAGATCATATCATCAAACCATATCACAAATGCCAACTACTTAGATAAGCATGAGTTCCCTGATGATATTTGTTCACAAGCATCAAGATGATAAGTAAGGAATAAAACATATGCAAGGCAACTACAGAAACCATGTAGAGCAAGCATAGCACCAACCACTGAGTTTGATATAAAAGATATGAATTGAAATTCAAACAAACTCATGGATATGATAGAGTGAGATAGAGGATGCACATACCATCGCTTCTGAAGGATAAGAGGTCAAGGAAGACCCGTGGTGATTCGGCTGACCATAAGGCAGCCGACTCACTCTAGTTTACCTTGCTCTTGTCATGAAGGCGTAGTCGATGTTGTGCAGCGCCTGTATGGGAGTTCTCAAGTGGATATGTCGATGTTGAGCTCGAGAGAACTCCCCCACACTGGTGGTTGATCCTGGTGCTGTTCTTCAAACAAAAAGTGGAAACAAAGGATGGACTCTACTGGTTCGAGAACCATAGAGCCTTTATTCAAATTCAAATATTTTTGTTGTTTTTGTTTTATTTTTATTGTCACCATGTCATTTGCTCGAAAGGGTTAGACCAAGATTACACTTCATACACAAAGGGGAATATACTTACCTTGGACCTTTGAGAGGTCATAAGTACCACCTTTGCATGTTGTGCAACATGAATCTGACACTTCAACTTACCTTCCCAATTGAATTCAGCTCAATGATTTACCCATTCAAATTTGACAATTTTCTGCAGGGGTTAGTGAGCATATATGCAACCAAGATCCATGAAGATATAACTCCAAGGTTCATCAATCAAAACTCGACACCATGTCTTGTTTTGATTGAAGAAGACAATTTTAACCTAAGCACCATGCTTAATTTAAAATAGTCTATGAATGCACATCCAGGACATAAGCATTCAAACCAGAGCATAAGTACAAAGATAAAGGAAGCATGCAAGCATGATCAAGCTATCATCAACAGGGACATAAGCATGAGCATAAGACGGTGAACCTCGGGCAACCTCCCGGAAGGGCTTTGTTTAATGTCAAAAGCAGGACTTACCTAACTAGTGGGCAAGATGCAAGAGCTAACATCATCACCACACCAGGATAAGATTTGGTAGAGGAGGAACTTTACTCAAGATGCTCACATACCTCCCCCACACTTGAAGTTTGCATTGCTAGGCAACAAAACTCAAGTGTGTGGAGATCAAGCTTCCTTTTGTAAATGTTCCCTCACCAGAGCTTACCTCAGGTGTTGCCTTTGATGCAGCTCACATGTTTGTAGGCATCACCTGTCCATTCTTCTTTTCAATCTCCACCTGAAAGGTTAGTGACCAAAAATACCTGAAGGACAACTTATCCTAAAAACATGTTCTTGCTTTTATTCGAAAAGGGAAATAAAACCTATGCTAATCCAGGCTATCTCCTGGTAGTGCTTTGTTTATTTAAGGTCATAAGCTCGACCATGGGAACTTCATCTTGCAGCTATCATTGGTGGTGCCATTCCCGTCTCACCACCAATCCTTGATGTATCAATGAAGCTTTAGCTGCAAGGTTAGTGCCACAGTGCATGCACGAAATCTGATATGCTTATGATAGACATATACATCTACAACCAACCTTCTGAACTTTCTACAAAAGAGGACCATAAGGTGATTGCAGCCCTCATGCGTGCTTAGCGCACTAAGCATGTCTGACTCTGGAGGGATATGATGCGAGCATTGTCTGTACGGCGAATCAAGAATGACACTACCATGCTCGTGTGTGGGATCCTTTCCTCCGGACTCCAGAGTCAGTGCCTCGAAAGGTTCCATGGCCCATGAATTCTCCATCTCAAGAGAGTCATCGTGGAAGCTCGATGTTGACTCTTGATCATGATCGAAAGCAACATGATACGGGTCAGGAAGAGGCTGAAACTCGGTCGAGAGTGGTGACGATCGTTCGCCTTCACAAAAGTGAAGAGAGTCTCCCGAGTCATCCTCATGAGGGGTAGAACATTCTACAACCTCAGTGAGAACGGTCTCGGATGATGCGAACAGAGATGTATGCGTCATCTTCTCGAGCGGGTTTTGCTAGGGAAGAGGCTTCGCCATAGGATGTCCCAGATAAGGGGTAGCAGTGGCAGAAACGACTCCCCTAAGCTTATCATCTAGGCTCCCTGAAGATGTATCGAAGAACTGCTCTACTGGGGAGCCTAGGAGAAGATCGAGATCAAGGACATCGAAGATGTGAAAGTCTAAGCTAGCCTCGATCCCGTCTATGATAAGCGGCATGGCACTTGCAATCCCTCGACATTCAAGAATGTGTTCAAAGGGACAAGTCTTGAGGAGCATGTCGGATGGTGCTAGCGGGACTCTGCCCAAAAGAGTTTCCGCTAAGTGCCATGGCAAAATGTTAACGTCCATGATGGGGTTACAATGAGCCTCTACTACAGTGCCTCTAATAGAGCAAGGGACAACCAGAGAAGGTGAACTATTCCAAGTTGCCTCGTAGAATCGTGTCACTCTCTCTGACCATTCCTCCCTCATGGCCTCCTCAGGATATGCTTCGTCACGAGGATCAGGAGGTAGAGGTGGCACCGCAGGCCTAAGGAAAGGTTCAGTCGAAAGATTTCTAGAATGATCGGTGTGGACAGAATAAGGATCCTCTCCTAATTGGGCATCAAAAGAATTCGAGGTGTCTAAGAGATTTATAGATGGGTCATCCTCGAATTTGCAAGTGAACACCGAAGGTTGAATTTCTTCTTCCTTTGGCGTTCGGGGTTCAGGAGAGGGCTCAACGGACAAGTCTGGGGATATGGAAGATGCAAAGTCAGACTTGGATGTTGAGGGACCCTCATGGCTCGACTCAGATTCTTGGTTGGGTTCGTTGTGATCAATAGGGACATAAGAGTTTTCTAAGAGGGAATCTAGGATCTCTCTTCCTTCCATTGGAGTTTTTTCCACAAACAAACCTACAGCAATAATGTCTAGATAGAGGGCAGAATCCATGTCTAGACCCACACAAAAGATGTATAATGACACATCGACGGGTAAAGACGGACCAGGTGTCGACACCAAAAGGTGTAGGAACCTAGCCCATGCCGCTCCTAGGGACTCCTCCTCTAATTTCTCGAAATTGAGGATACTTATTGGAAGAGAAGCTACACGATTGACCATTGCTCCGTCCTTTTCATGAGAGAGAACGAGTGGCAAAAGTTATCTCGGAGTTCTCCCCAATCACCGTTAACACTTTCTATAGTGCGGGCCTACCATTGTTCCGCCTCTCCTATGAGGGAGAAAGGAAACAACTTCCACATCACGGTGTCCTGCGTCATGCCTGGAATAGCCAGACTAGAACACAGTTCCTCAAATTCCTCCAAATGGAGGTAGGGGTCTTCATTGATTGCTCCAAAGAATGATCGATCTTGAACCATGGCTAAAAAGCCAGGGGGGAGTTCATAGCCAGATGATGAAGATGATGATGGCTCTTCGAACTCACCCCTTGAGGTAGAGAAGCTTTGAAAGGAAGGCATCTCAAAGGGTAGCGGGGGTAAAGGTAGAAGAAAAGAAACAAAAAGGATATCTCGATGGGTAACGGGGGTGAAGGTAGAAGAAAATGAAAAAGATAAATACGAGGACCACTAGGTTCGAAGATAGATACAGCAACCGTTCCCCGGCAACGACGCCAGAAATGCTTGTTGGTGTTTCTTAACGTCACTACTATGACACCAGTTAACGGGAGCGTGTAAGAGACACTGGGTATACCGCAAGCGCACAGAAATACCGCTGTAGCACTTCCCCAAGGAAGAAGAGTATTCCAAGGGTATCGAATCCAAGGAACGGTGTGTACTTTCTCCTACTCTAGAATAGATGGTCCAAGGACACCAAACTCCAGCTGGGATAGATATGGGTTGAGAAGCACTTTCTTAAGGGACTTAGCTCTTGAGATGGATCTGTCCATTCTCAGTCATCCCCGTGGGGCGACAGCACATCCTAACTTTTTAGGGAGAGGCCAATGTACTGACATCGAGCCCAACTCGGTACACTGGCGCGGAGGGTTGCAAAGGGTCCAACAGGCTGTCACCACTGCGGCCTACCTCTATCGCTACACGAGCGCACGGTCTTCGTAGGATAACCAGAGCCCAGACACCACGTCTATACCCCGGATAAATACTATAGTGCGGTTATGTCTGCTAGCCCGCTAACTACACTATAGCAACCCGTATAAATACGGAACCACGAACTAGAGAAAGAACGGAATCAAGTCACACTTTATTCATTGAGCTACGGAGCAGAAAGAAAGCTATGGATGCAAACAAACGAGATATAGCAGACTTACTCAGCTAAACAGGATCAGAGCATGCAAACTGATATATGAACTACTGAGCTAGCTCTAAAGGATCAAAGCCTCGTGTCACGAAGAACACAAGCCTCTTACTTATGAACGAGCTAAGAACATAAGAACAATTCAAGCATGCATGATGTCCACTATACTCTAAATAAGAAATACTGAAATACTCACTTTGGTCTAATTGAAGAACGAGCATCCACGAGGACATCAACTCACTCCTCACCCTATCCTACCTAGCACTCTAATCACACACACAACTCATGGGAGAGGTGAGAACTCACCTCTCCAAGAGAGAATGAGAGGATAGGGAGAGAGGGATGTGTCTCAAATGGGAGCCCCTCTCCTCCTATTTATAGAGGAGGGGGTGGCTTGCCTTTGTGCTCCAAGTGCTCCATCTTGTGCAGCCTCCCTGGGCGCGGCCAATAAGTGCTTGACACATGGCAGTGAAGAACCGAGCCAAAACCGGATATTCCATGGTAGAACCGAACATTCCTTTGTTGACTGGTCGCTGAGTGGTACTAACAATAGGAAAATCGGGGCGGTCAACGGGCAGACCGGGCGCGGACCGCGCGACCGCCTCCCGCGTGCTTCCCGCGCGCGACGATGGCACCCCAGTCGGCGCGCGCCTCTTCCCACGCACGGCGCCAAAACCTCCTCCGCCCGCGCCTATAGCAATGCGACACGTCACCCCGCCCATCCGGCTCCCCGCGCACATGCGCCTGCGCGCGCTGGATCCGTGCGCCTGGCCGCCAGCCAGCGAGATTGCACCACGTGGCCGGCTGGGAACGATCCGCGTGCCAGCTGTGCGATCCGCGTGCGCGGGCGCTGGCCAGTGGCCGGCCGACACGTGGCACGCATGTGCACGACGATCAGGAAGCTGTGGGCCCCACGCTGACGTCATCTCTTTCGTCCTTTCGTATCTTGCGCATACGAATTCCGATGTAGGCATATAATATGTCCATTTTGATCGTCTCGACGAGCCCGTCGCAATGGTGCTATCCAAATTGGCATTTGAGGTTGTTTATGATGACATCCTTTAATAGCCATCATATCACTTGCTCTCAATTGTACCGTTTGGCACGCATTTCGGTGCATCCTGCAACAAAAGCTAGAACCACCAACACTTGTGGAAATCATCAGTATCAAGCCCTATTCTAGTGTTGATGATCCTTTTACAATTATATTATGTAGGTATTGACAGTGTAAAAGTAGCACTTAACAGCTGTCAACAGTGGCTGCGTCACATCATCAGCAAGGGATGAAGCCGGCCTCTTCAATGCTCCCACGGAAATACCACTAGGGATGGGCGCTCCAGAGTACCCATAGCGAGCTTTCACTTCAAAACGCTGTTGAAGTGTCTGATCGTCATCATCGCTTGAGGAGGCATCCTCCACCAGCACTTCATCTTCCCCTTGAGCAGGACGACTACTCTCGGGGGCTTGAACCTCAACTTGTGATGGCTCTACCTCTGGCATCGATTCTGGTTCACAAGGACGAGGAGGAGGGATGGAGACAAACTTCAGAACATCCTCCTGCAAAGAGGCAAATCAGTTAGTCTACGACTACTTTCAAACAAGTACTCGGGGGCTAGTTTGCGGCTACTTACCAAACGCGGAGGAATATCGGCACTGAACTCTTGGACAGCTGTCGATTCCCCGTCAAGATTCTTGAAGATCTTCTGCAGCCTCTCCATCACGAGATCGTCGCTGATCTCCTCTGCAGACATCCTCGAGCCATCATCAAGACTCGTGTATTCGTACCCAAGATGCTCCCTCTGCATCAGGGGTTGTACCTAGCGCTTCATGAAGCTGAAGGCTACCCTCTCAGCTGTCAAGCCCTGTGCCTTCTTCTGGGCAATCTTCGCCAGCAATTCAGGGATCTGGATGCACTCTTGCATCGACGGTTCGTCCTTCCAGATTTTCTCGTATACTGGCGCAAACATACTGAGCTTGGGCAGCTGAGGCGGAGCGTTGTCAATATTGAACCACTTGGTTTTCCAATCTTGGTTGGAGTCTATCAGATCGTACTTGAAATACAACTCCTGCGCTTTCTGACGCATCTGAAGACCAGCTCCACCGACTACTACTGAGAAGTTGGCATTGGGCTGTGGCTTCAACCGAAAAATCTTCCTGAATAGGGCCCAATGTGGGTAGATTCCAAGAAACGCTTCGCAGAAGTGCACATACACTACGATCTGGAAGATACTGTTCGGATTCAAGTGCACATGCCACAGCTTGAAGAAGTCGAGGAACCCTCTGAAGAAATCCAAAGCCGGCAGAGTCAACCCACGCTCGACGAAGTGGCCGAACATCGAGATTTCATCTGGATTTTTCTCCATAGGCCACGCATCTCCAGCGGTGGAGCTCCAACCCGCGACTGCCTTCTCGCGCAGCAAGCCGGCAACCTCAAGGGCTTTGATGTCCTCCTCCTTCATCTTGGACTTCTTCCAAGAGGCAGCCTGGCTCGGTGGCTTCTCAATCACCACTGTCTTGTATTTCGGCTCCGGCAACTGATTTTTGTCACGGCCGGATCTTTTCTTCTCCATCTGTCCTTTGGATGGCCATATGTGAGGGGGTGGAGGTGGTGGCACTTGGCGGCGTAGGCGCTCAAACTCTGTGGCGGCTACGGTGGCTAAGGCTTTTTTCTGGATCTAAGGGCGAATGGAAGCAATGAAACCCTAGGGGATACCCCCTCTGGAATTTATAACCCAAAACCCTAATGGTTCAACCTGGTGACCCTTCGTATTCAACAGATTGGATTCACACTAGGCAAAAAATTTTGGCTAAGTCAATGGGCTTTTTACAAATTCCAAGACCTGCTCGGTTCCATCTCGGGGGCTCGACTACTCGATGGGATTGGATTCCACTAACCTACAGTACATTGAACTCAGGCCACTTTCTACAGTCAGCTTGGATCCTTCAATTCGAGAAGTACTCGACTCAAGGCTCGGGGGATCCATGCCACGTATCCTTCGGTTGTTTCTCAGGATTTTGCGGGATTATTTGACAAAGACTTCAGATTGACCCTCAGCTTGAATTTACAATTCGAACTAAGGCTTGGGGACTACATCCATATGGGATGCGATTTTAGTAATCGCATTCCCATATGATTTCTTCGGGATTTCTACGGATTTTTTGGAGCAAGATCAAGTGCTAAAAGATTGACCCTCAGCTTGAATCCTGGATTCGACCTAAGGCTCGGGGGCTACATTCCATATGTAATGCGATTTTAGTAATCGCATTTCCATATGGATCTTTGATGCAAAAATTTCAAGAACGAAGCGGGTATTATTGAAGACCTCTAAGGGAAGTACTCGGGGACGCTTCGGAACAACTTGAGAAGACTTCAAGACTACTCATGGAGTTAGCTGGAGTACCTTCTAGCCTCGTGATGATTCAAGTATTATTGAAGATCGAAGCTTGCAGAACTCGGGGACGCTTGGGAACTACTCGTGGAGACCTTCAAGACTACTTGGACGCATCACACTCGACTACAAAGTACTCGGGGGCTTGTCGACCGGGCATCCCTGGGCCCACCACACATGTGGGCCATACCCGGGAGATAAGGCCTACACACTTGGACTACTCGACTAGTGGGCCACGGTGCAAGATTACCGTGGGCCACAAGTCAAGACAAGACGGACAAGGACTTGTACTAAGAATATGATAGTTTCTCATTACTCGTTATATGCTACTTCTAGTCCTACTCGAATAGTACTCTTGTACCAATCTGAATTGTAACCCTACCTCCCGTGGCATATAAGGCGAGGCAGGGACCCCCCTCAAGGACATACGCAATCAATACAGAGCCACGCAGCATACAGGACGTATGGTATTACGCACATTGCGGCCCGAACCTGTCTAATTGTGTGCCCCGTGTCTCACCATTGTGTTCCTGATCTCGGCGATCCCCACCGCACAATCTACTACTTTGGGTACCCCGTGGTAGGCTCGGTGTCTAAAACACTGACAGCCATCGCAAAAAAAATGTGTGTTAGTAAATAATATAGTTAGAGCAACTTCAGGAGTATCTCTATATTTACCCCAAAACCTGATTATGAGAGAAAAACAAGAAAATCGAGCTCCAACAGTGCCTTTATCCTTCCCGTAAAAATACAATGACGCCAAAAACTCCTCAGTCACCCGCAAATATCTGCGTCGTGACTCCTCCCCCAATCGGTGCCATGTCATCCTTTCCCGCGCGCAGAGCCAGTCCCGTCCAATATTTTCCCCATGTGCGTCATTCTTGGAGGAGGCAAGCATCAGGGGCGCGAGCGGCATGCTGACATTGCATGCTAGAACAACCACGAACCGGAGGTGGCTTCGGTGGGCGGTGAGCAGACCGGCTATGGTGATGACGAAGGTCGAAGAAGAATGGGTGGCGAGTAGACCGACTATGGTGATGACGAAGGTCCAAGAAGAAGATCTCAGGGGGAGGAGCCAGGAACTCACTGGTGGCGGATAGATGGGTATGGACCGTTCTGTGGAAATAAGACCGGTGGCAATAGAGGGCACGAGATCCGCAATTCCCTTCGAGGTGGAGCTTGGCTGCACCAAGGGTTTGATTTCGGATGGACATGGGGATGTTGTGATGCTGTGGATGCGAGGAATTGGTGGGAGGTGTGATGTGGCCGGCAAATTTGGCCGGCGAACGGGAGTTACTTTGTGCCTGTCTTTTTTGGCCGAGCAAGAAGAAGTAGAAAGAGAGAGAGTGAAGGATGAGTCAAAGGGCCAAGCGAGGAAAGGTGAGCCCTCGACAGATCAGAGGCCAAGCACAGATCACTGATGCATGGGTGCTGACCGTTTCCGTTGCAGCTCTTGTGCGTTTTTGGCTCGGCGGCTTCCAGGCCATGAACCATTGATGGTTCCTGCTATGCTTGTGCAACACTCATGTGTTAGCTTGGTGCTATGCAGGTGTGCATGAGAGGGGAGGTGGGAAGTGTGAGATGGTGTCAGGGGGTGAGACCTGGACAGATCTGCTAGGGGGTTACCCTAGAGGTTTGCAGGTTAATGGAGGATCGGGACCTAAGAGCGTAGGTGGTAGTTCACGTGGTGAACTCGGAACTAGGCAAGTATGGCGATGAAAACAGGGAGACAAGGGGGTTTAGACTGGTTTAGGCCTCCGGAGAGTAAAACCCTATGTCCAGTTGTGGTGGATTATGCGGGAGGATGAAGATGAGATGTCCCCTTGAATGGAGTCCTTGGTCGCCTTATATAGGGGACGGACTAGGGCTTCCATTCAAGGTCGGTGGACCCATGTCCGGGTCGGTTACAATTGCGGGAAGCTTATCTCCCGGATTACAAGGAGTATCCCGTGATACTCGGAGCTACAGGCGGCGGTGCACTGCGTCCTATGTCTTGACTTGCACGCCAAGTATCGCGGATCTTTCAGGATCTTGATTAGGTCGCCCGGAGTCGTCGGAATTGCGGATAAGGTCGCTGGGCCCACTTTGCAGGTCGGCGGGGCTTCTGGAAGGTCGGGTCCACTTGTCAGGGACCTCTGGGACCCTAGCCGGTGGGGACCCGTGGGTACCCATGTCTCTCAAGCCCCGATCGACGTGTAGGCGTAGCGGCCGAGGCGAGGTTGTGTCGAAGAGTAGCGAAGGCGCGGCACCGTTGAGGTCGTGAAGGGTGCACGGGGATCCAAAAAAGAAAAACCCCTCCGATGCGCGCACAAAGTTGAACGCCGGGCTTCTGGGATGAAGGACCATAAGGTCGAAGTGAAGACGAGGTGTAGATCTTGAAGAACCCGCCGACCTAACCTGAGTCAGGTGTGACGTAGTAGCTGCCGCGACCTTCGGAAAGGTCACCATGCCTACCAAAGGTAGGTTGAGCGGAGAAGTGGTGGAAGCAGGCTTCTAGTAGGTCGAGGCGACTTGGAGAAAATAGGGCATCGCGAGACGCACTAGTGTAGTAGCCCCCGAGCAGTGAAGCGACCAGAATTGCCGGTTTGATGCTCAGAAGAAAAAGAAATAAATAGCCGAACCTACAGCCTTCTGCTTGGGGAACAAAACTGTACTCTGTGTAGCCAATCCAATAGGACAAACACTCCAGAATCTTGCAGGGGTAGTCTGACGCCAGAGCTGACGAGACCTGAGTCATGGGTGCACTGTACGGTCACGGGCCAATTTCCAGGCAAAGCACAGGTCGCTATCACCCACAAGAGACAAAAATGCTCCAGAATGCAGTCAGGTAGGGGAAAGGCACGCCAATGCCTCCCACGGGCAAAACAGTGACCTCGTGTCCCATGAGTGTGCAGTAGTCTTGAAGATAAGGACGCCACGTAGGTTGGCTTGCGGATAAGATCAAAGGGCAGGTGTTGGGGGGTATAAATAGACACCCATACCTTGAAGCAAACCATCCGGTCTACAAAGGAGAACCATGGCGGAAATGTGTAGTAATATTTCCATGCTAGGGACTTATATACGTCCACCAGAGCATAGAGTCGATGTAGTTCATGCTTGAAGCTAGAAGAATGCTTGCGAAGCTCGAAGAACTCGATCAGCCTCTTCTCCCAGTCCCACCGAGGAACCCAGGTGCAGCATGGAGCAGTACATGCATCGCCGGGCCTTACACGCTAAGGCCTGACGTGATGCTGGTGAACACGACGCTCCACCCGGCGATGCTGGTGTTGAAGCTTGTTACATTTGGAATCTTGCGGTGAAGCTCAGACTTGATGCTGGGTACCACAGAAAACCTGTTGGAGCACGAGTAGAGGTGGCTGTGAGGCAGCTGCCTCTACAGTGGCTGTAGAGGTCGTCAAGTAGGTCCTGAAGCTAGAAGAAAGCTTGCGACGCGCCTTATTAGTGTAGACTATGTCGTAAGCACTTTGGAGGGTAATTCAGGGCGACTAATATCTTTGTATCTTGTAATTGGCCAAGGGCCAAATTCCTTGTAGCTTATGAAGTTGTAAATACACATTTACGTGATAAATGTCATTTTGCAAGTAGTTGTAGGGGCGCCTGGGTAACAATGGTATGGCTACCAAGGTCCCAGCAGGGCTGTAATAGCACGCCAACCTTCAGGAGGCCTGAAGTAGAGATGGGGAGCCCGTGTCGATCTGAATCGACACGGCCGTTGTGCAGTGACACAACGTAGGCCTAGGAGCCGGGGTGTGAACCCACCGTTGAAGGCTGAGGCGACCTATCAAGCAGTAGTGCTTTGTCGACCTTGTGAGAAGAATGTGATGGACCCGAAGGTCATCAGAGATCAAGAGACCTATGGAGAAAATGCTAGTATGGGGGCTTGAAGTAGGGCATAACGAGTCCATGGACACCAGGACGTTGAACAGAGAGCCAACGAGCATGGATTCCCGCACGGCGCGAGCCATTACTGCCTGTGACCGTTAGGCCGAAAGAGCCGTTGAGCGATGGATCTGTTGGGTCGCCGGGAATGTCGCCAGACCCTTAGAGATGTTGGGATGCCGCGGCCCACCACACTGGTGCGGCCCAGTTATAAAAGGCCGAGTGAGGGGTCGGGAACCCCACTCGCTTCCATTTCCGCGCAATCCTTAGGGTTTCAGTGCTGCTGCCAAGGGCTTTCCGCGCAGATTTTTGTCGGTGCCGCCGTGCTTAGATCCGCCACGCCGCGCACCGCCGCATGCGCACAAAGTCCTTGGTAGTTTTTAGAGATAGACCCACAATATTCGAAGAAGAAGAAATGCCCCCGGAGATTGCGCCGGTCCCGGAGAGCGTTTGGGAGCCCTCGACGGTGACCGAAGCGCAGCTCCAAGGTCTGGTGGAGCGCGGGTTGCTGAAGCCCAAGGAGCAGGTGGGTTGGAGGCCAGCCATCGGCGAAGCCTTCCCCTCTGAGGGGACCGGAGAGACGGTCGCCTTCATCGCGCATGTGGAGCGCGGATTTGGAGTCCCCACGGGCGACTTCTTCCGCGGGCTCCTCCACTACTACAGGATCGACCTGGTACACCTCGTCCCGAACACAATCACCACCATTTCGTCCTTCATCCACCTGTGCAAGGCGTACTTTGGGGATACCGCCACACTTCGACCTGTGGCGGTACTTCTTCGAGTTGAAGAAGACGGGGAAGAAGGAGGTCGTCGGGTCCGTCGGCTTCATGTTATGTCACCACATGAAGCTAATGTACATCGACATGGAGCTGCCAGACAACACCCAGGGCTGGAGGCGAGGGTGGTTCTACATCGACAACCCGAAGTCGACGCTGGCGACTAGGTCGGGGCTCGTGCCGGTCCCGATGCCAGAGTGGAGCAACCAGTTGACGTCGCGGGAGATGGACGCTGTCAAGCCGCTACTGGTGGACCTCGCGATGCTGAAGGCGGGAGGGCTGACGGGCGGCGCGGTGGCCATTAGCTTCAGCCAGAGGCTCCTGCAACCGATCCAAGATCGGGTGCATCCGGCCTATGAGTACTGGGGCCAGGCCGACCCAACCTGCGTGACACAGCGCAAGGTCTCCAAGTAGGAGATGGTGACGCAGGTGTTGGCGTTTCTTAACATCACCACTGGGCGTTGTGGCAGCGTGAGCGTGTAAGAAACTCCTGGGTACACTGACGAGTGCGAACGAATCCGCAAGCGCACGGATACACTGTTGTAGCACTTCTCCCTAGGAGAATGAGTATTCCCGTCGGGTTTCGTTCCTAGGACGGATAGTAACCAGAGAGGGTCTAACCAAGGACACCAGCTTTCGCTGGGATAGGTCGGGATACCAGAAGCACTTCCTTAAGGGACTTAGCTCTCAAGATATATTCTGTCAGGTCTCAGTCATCCCCGCGAGGCGACAACACTCCTAGGTGCTGGCAAACGAGCCCAACTCAGTACGCGACGTAAGAGGGTTGACAAAGGGTCCAACAGGCTGTCACCACTGCGGCCTACCTCTACGCTACGATCATACGTGGTCTTCGCCGGAAAACCAGGCCCAGACACCACGTCTGTACCCCAGATAAACACTATAGTGCGGATACGTATGCTAGCCCACTAACTACACTATAGCAACCGTATAGATACGGTCCCACGAACAAGGGAAAGATCAGAATTAGATCTAGTCATTGAGCTACGGAGCAGAAAGGAAGCTATGGATGCAGCTAAACGAGATACAGCGGACTTACTTAACTAAACAGGATCAGAGCACACAAACAAGTAAATGAACTACGACTCTGGCTCTAAAGGATCAAAGCCTTGTGTCATGAAGAACACAAGCCTCTAACTTATGAACGAGCCACGAACACAAGAGCAAATCAATCATGCATGATGTCCAATATAGTCTAAATAAGAAATGCTGAAATACTCACTTTGATCTAAATGAAGAACAAGCATCCACGAGGACATCAACTCACTCCTTACCCCTACTCTACCTCTCAACTAATCCGAATCTAGATCTCTCCTCATCACCATTCTACCACATAGAGGTGAGAATCACCTCTAATGGGCAGAATTGGAGAGAGGGAGAGAGAGCTACACAAGAGAGAAGTGGAACTTGAGAGCTTGGTGGTGTGTGTGAAATGGAGCCCCTCCCCTCCTATTTATAGACAAGGAGGAGGCTTGCTCCGGGGCTCAAAGTGCCCCTAAACACCCGGGAATGCAGCCAAGGACCAATGAGCGAGCAACACGTGGACGGGGAGGATCAACCGACCCTAGGTCGGTTCGGCCGATCCTAGGGTCGGCCAACACCCTCGGCCAGCCTCCTGGCTTGTGCTTCCTCTGGCTCGCTTCCATGTGGGCCCTAATGCCTCTCCTCCGTGCATGGCACGTTTCCTGGCGGTTTAGTTGGCAAAGTGGGCCCATGGATCCATGTGATGCTGACGTGGCAGCGTATGATTCGTCGAGAGTCCTTCACATGGATTGGTGACATCATGGATCCAGGAGAATCCATGTGGCAGCCCCTGATTGGCCAGCATTTGAGTGCCTTGGATTGGAGTGGAGTGAAAGTGCATGAATTCCTCCCATTTCTTATGCTAAATACCTGCATTCGAATAGACATCAACACTGGTGGAAAGTATGAGTTTAAGCACCTATTCTAGTGTGGATGTGCAATTCATGCTCAAATTTGCAGGAGTTGACGGTCATAAAAATGGTAAATATCGACCGTCAACAACACCCCCACACTTGACCTTTGCTCGTCCCGAGTGAAGGGGAAACAAAGCCGAGTGGGTCATGAATACCAAGGAGTAAGACAACATAAGAGATATTCCAAGTCATACCTTGCTCTTGTGAACCTCTGTGTAGTGGCTATCATGTTCCCTTGTGTGATTGAAGAGTAGAACAGCTGTGAATCAAATCACTTATGCACCTGATGATAAACACCTTGGGGTTTTGCAAGATTTTGATAAACAAAACTCTTGGTGGCTTTCTCATTTGATTCTCTCAGATCGCTCAAAGTGTATATGTCCTCACTAAGGCATTTGCCTTTCTTCATCCTACTTCTAATGATGGTTATATGTGGAGCTCAGGGTAGGATAAAGAGAAAGCATACTTGCATCACATATTTTGCAAAGTCAAAGACTGGATTCACAGAGAAAATCAAATCATACCATCAGATCAAGATGTGCACCGGTATGGCTATGGTGTGTATGGTAAGGTGGATACTAGGCCTGGAATGGGTGCTAGATATTACCATACATATATATGGTGAGAACTGTGGGTTGATGGTAAGGTGGACACTAGCCCCGGAATGGACACTAGTTATTACCATCTATAATATGGAACTCCTTTTTGCATGATCTCATCTCTCCCCTATTTCTCCTTTATTTTGGACATGGGCTATTTTCTTTCTCTCTTCTTTTTTTCATCATCATGCTTTGAGCATGTGTCTCTTTTTTTTCATAGCCCATGTCTCTTTTTGAAGGATACTTTTGGAGAGAGATGTCACACCACATATGGAGCTTTATTTTTATGGAATGGATAAATGATACAATGCTAACTTCTAGTGTAGAAGCATAGCAAGGGGAAATAGGTGGGGTGCACATAAATCTTGATCATGAAAGTAATGAGAAGAATTCTCACAAGGGTCACAGAATTTGACAAAGCTCAAAGTAATAACAAGCAGCATATGAATCGAATGTTTTTACCTACAGAGATCATATGGCTCTAATGGGATGGAGGCATATCAAAGAGCAGCCTTTCCAAGAGGTTTTGAGTTTTCAAAAATAAATTCCCCAAGAGAGTTAGTCATCAGAGCAATAGATCATATCATCCAGCCATGTCATACTCGTCAATTACTTAGGTGAACATGCTTGTCCTTAAGAAGGTTATGGTTCACAAGCATCAGGCAGATAACAAGGAATAAAACATATGTAAGTCTACTCAGGTACAAACGAACTGGGTGATCTTTAGCATCATCATTCGAGTTTTAGTTTAGAGATAGATAGATATAGCTTATAAAACTCAGGAATGACAGAGAGTGAGTTGTCGAGATGCAAACCGGCGTTATGCATGAGAGATGAACCGTTAGAGGCTCTCCACAGGAGTGAACTCGTGCGGGTCCCGTTCAGGTTCTCAGTAGTGATCGGTCGGCTAGCGCGGAGTGCTCGCAGTGGGTACGTACAGAAACGTCGTGCCTGCATTGGGAGAGTCGTGGCTCTTCCCCCACACTGTCTCGAACCTAGATGTCCTCTAAATCACAGAGACCAAAGTAATGACATAAAGGGTGGCTAAACCGGGTTACATGACCGGTGAGCCACTTTATTCAAATCCAAATGTTTCAAACGAAATGATTAGGTGCTTACACACATGCAAAGGAAATAAATGAAATAAAGGGAAACAAAAGGAAATTAAACCTAGACCTAGACTAGCGCCTAACAAACTAAAGTTGGGGCTAATCCCCACTACTCGGAAAGGATCTGCTCCTTTCACTCAGCAACTGCCAACCTCTGCAGCTTCTGGGTCATGTCCTCCTCTGGCTGGTGATACTCGAGCCTGAGCTTACGATACTCGTCCCTCTGCTTAGCCAACTCCTCAACTAGCTTCTCATGTTCTAAGAACAGTTCAGCTAGTCTGTTTGCTAGCTTCGCTAGGGCCGGGGTCTTCTTGGCGCCATTTACCCGGATGTCTGCAATGATCTTGGTGAGGACTCGCTCCCACTAAGGCGGCTTATGGTAGAGTGTACCATAGCCTCCAGTGGCTGTCTTCACTCCGAAGATCTTGCACCGGGTCTATGGAAGCGGGAACTCGTCCCACACATCCTGCTCATAAGTATGGCAGAAAGCTTCTCTGTAGATGTTGAAGTCAAACCCAATATAGCGCTCTCCTGGCTTCAAAGGTGGCCCCGGGGGATCGTCAAACAAGACGCGCTTGGCAGCGGTCTTGTTCCCCATGGTGGCCATCCTGACCGGGAAAGAAGGCGGGGAGGAGGAGCCTCGCCGGGACGACTGCACCGAGGAGTCGGTGCGCATCCTGCGAGTGCTCTCTACACTCCTGCCTCTCTCAGGAGTCATGGACTCTGGCGACCCCATCACCTCATCCAGGTTGCTGAGGTCGATGAAACGAGAGGGGCTCCCTTCCCCTGAAGTGAGGGGCGAAACCTCCCTACGGAGCCGAGCGAAACCGTAGCCGGCCATGGATGCGGTGATGCTGAGGATGGTGAGGTGGAGGAGATGGATTTTGCGATGCGAAAACTCGTCGGTTGGCAGGGAGAAGGTTTCTGGAGGAGAATGAGACGGACACGCGAAAGAAGAAGGGGAGAGGTGGCACCATGGTTTCGGCCGAACCTGGGTTCGGTCGGCCCCCTATGGGCCCCTCTGGTCCTCCCCTTTCTCGTGTGGGCTCCAGCCAGTCTCAGGATCGACGGACCAGGTGGATTCCCCGAGATGGAAAAATTGGCTTAGGCTTAAGGCTAGGATAAGGTTGAGGTTGGAAATTCACCCTCCACTATATACCAACCTTGGCCAAACCATGATATAACCATAGAGAATCTGGGGGAAGTCACCTTGGCGACATACTCGGTTTGTCAAAAGTGTAGGAACTTCCGACGGTAGTCATGAAGCGTTCGGGTCGCCACAATGGTGCTACCTTCCTGTGGTCCTTTGCCTACTTCTCTTAATTTTGGCAACTTCTTTCTCCTGCATGACCACAGTCCACAAGATACCTGAAGGATAATTCTTCCTGGGGAAACAAGATGAATCCCAAGAGTACTCAGGATGCGGGTGTCTTGTGATCTCCTGTCTCAACTTATGACCATCTCCTTGCAGACAATGTTGATATGATGATAAGCTCTGATCTGCAAGGGGAGTGCATATATGGACTCGAGCCCAAAAAAGTATATCGAGGCTGAGGGCAAGCATGATCATCCCAGAGAGGCCGAGGCATTCCCTGAGGTGGTCATGGGACTCGAGGACTATAGCACTGGGGTTGCGGAACTCGGAGACAAAAAGATCGAGCACTGAGGCTAGTGCTTCACCAATAGGTATCGATCTCCGAGTGAACTCAAGCTCGGAAAGACACTCGACCTTCAAAAAGGATAAGCATGGACTTCCGGAGGTCGGTGTACAATCTTGAACCAGAGCTCGGGTGAAGAACAAGATTTAACTCATTCTTACCTTAGGCAGAGGATTCGATGTTCTCATCGAGGCGATGAAAACATTTCGAAATCTGGCCTAAGCTTCCAATGGGGGTTATGGATAAGCTGGAAAGTGCACCTTCCATCGGGCATCGATCAAGTCAAGCATAAGATACGAAGTGCACATTTCTCTTGACTGATCGGCATCGATCGATGTGCTTGAGATAAAAACTGAATGCACTCCATTCGATCAGTAGATGATCGTGTTCCTTCTGTCTAATAGATGAATCCAATGGATTATAAAGTAGAGACCAATGTCTTGGTTTATACGAAACTTCAGTGCAAAGCACTTCAGCTCAAACCTCGACGTAGAAACACGATAGGCCTCTCATACCCTCCTTAGGAGATAGTAGTGAGGATCGAACAAGTCATCCTGGCCGGGAATGGTCGTTCTTTCCAGACTACTCTCTCCGTCCTCCCACAAGACAAAGTCTCGGGGAGAAGGTCTAAGAAGATGCATGAGAGGGGAACCCGAGGGAAGATCTCGTGCCACGAAATCTTTTCCTTAGATTCCTGCTATTCAGGAACGACATCTTCAGCCAGAGCTCAAAAAGAATGGATATGAAATCTCAGACTCGGCTGACGATGGATCTAGGCGGCTCAACATTTCCTCTGGTGGGTGCCTCCTTGACCGGGATGCAAGGGGAGCTGAAATCTCGGAGATTATCCACGATCTCTTTTCCCTTGACAGCATCTAGGTGCACAAAGGATCCTCCGGAGAGAGCATTAAGTCTCATGGCATCGTCCTTCTACAATCCAAACTAGAAGTGCTGAAGCAACATCCAATTGGGAATGCAGAGGACTGGGCAATCTTCCACCGCGGAGGCGAAACGATTCCATGCCATTCCTAGTGATTCCTCCTCACATTGCTTAAAACAGAGAATCTTTGCCCTTAACGAGACGACACGTCGTATTGGGAAGAAGTAGGAGCAAAAAGCTGCTCTCAACCTTTCCCAAGTAAGGTAGTCTCTACCAAAACAATGGTGCCAATCCCGAGCTTCCCCGGAGAGGGATAGCGGGAAAAACTCTCTTTTCCGAGCATCCGGTGATTCTCTGGTTTTACCCTGAGTTTCAATCAGATGCTCGTAGTCTCTCACATGATAAAAGGGGTTCTCATGACTTAACCCCAAGAAGGATAGGTCCTGAATTAGCTTCATGAGAGAGGGGCAAAGCCAAAAGCCGGATGTAAGAGTGGATCTTGATGAAGATGGCTCTAAGGGTTCACTCCTCAAAGGTGGAAGGTGTTTACAAGGATAACCTTCCATGGGTAGCGGGGGTAGAGGTAGAAGTAAAGAAAACAAAAAGGGATATCTTAAAAAGGGTAACGGGGGTGAAGGTAGAAGAAAAAGGAAAAAGATAAATACGAGGATAGACGGGCTCGAAGGTTAACAACAGCCGTCCCCGGCAACAACGCCAGAAATGCTTGTTGGCATTTCTTAACGTCACCACTGGGCGCTGTGGCAGCGTGAGTGTGTAAGAAACTCCCGGGTACACTAACGAGTGCAAACGAATCCGCAAGCGCAAGGATACACCGTTGTAGCACTTCTCCCTAGGAGAATGAGTATTCCCGTCGGGTTTCGTTCCTAGGACGGAGAGTAACCAGAGAGGGTCTAACCAAGGACACCAGCTTGCGCTGGGATAGGTCAGGATACAAGAAGCACTTGCTTAAGGGACTTAGCTCTCAAGATATATTCTGTTAGGTCTCAGTCATCCCCGCGGGACGACAACACTCCTAGGTGCTGGCAAGCGAGCCCAACTCGGTACGCGATGTAAGAGGGTTGACAAAGGGTCCAACAGGTTGTCACCACTGCGGCCTACCTCTACGCTACGATCGTACGTGGTCTTCGTAGGAAAATCAGGCCCAGACACCACGTCTGTACCCCAGATAAACACTATAGTGCGGATACGTATGCTAGCCCGCTAACTACACTATAGCAACCGTATAGATACGGTCCCACGAACAAGGGAAAGATCGGAATCAATTCTAGTCATTGAGCTACGGAGCAGAAAGGAAGCTATGGATGCAGCTAAACGAGATACAGCGGACTTACTTAACTAAACAGGATCAGAGCATGCAAACAAGTAAATGAACTACGGCTCTGGCTCTAAAGAATCGAAGCCTTGTGTCATGAAGAACACAAGCCTCTAACTTATGAACGAGCCACGAACACAAGAGCAAATCAATCATGCATGGTGTCCACTATAGTCTAAATAAGAAATGCTGAAATACTCACTTTGATCTAAATGAAGAACAAGCATCCACGAGGACATCAACTCACTCCTTACCCCTACTCTACCTCTCAACTAATCCGAATCTAGATCTCTCCTCATCACCATTCTACCACATAGAGGTGAGAATCACCTCTAATGGGCAGAATTGGAGAGAGGGAGAGAGAGCTACACAAGAGAGAAGTGGAACTTGAGAGCTTGGTGGTGTGTGTGAAATGGAGCCCCTCCCCTCCTATTTATAGACAAGGAGGAGGCTTGCTCCGGGGCTCAAAGTGCCCCTAAACACCCGGGAATGCAGCCAAGGACCAATGAGCGAGCAACACATGGACGGGGAGGATCAACCGACCCTAGGTCGGTTCGACCGATCCTAGGGTCGGCCAACACCCTCGGCCAGCCTCCTGGCTTGTGTTTCCTCTGGCTCGCTTCCATGTGGGCCCTAATGCCTCTCCTCCATGCATGGCACGTTTCCTGGCGGTTTAGTTGGCAAAGTGGGCCCATGGATCCATGTGATGCTGACGTGGCAAAGTGGCCGAAAGGGAATCTTTATATATATGTTGCTGATGAATTACAAGGGATAGAGTACATAGCTTTTATTGTGATACAAGGCTCCTAAGGATAGAAGCGACGTAAGTGCTCGATGTTCCAAGGGTTCGGGACGCCCTGGCCATCAGCCCATTGGAGGTGATAGGTCGCCGGTCCAATGACCTCCTTAACTAGGAAGGGGCCTTCCCAAGGTGCTGAGAGTTTGTGCATGTCCTTGGTGTTCTTGATCCGCCGCAGGACTAGGTCGCCAACGTTGAAGGAACGTTCCCGCACGTTGCGGTCGTGGTAGCGACGTAGCTGCTGCTCGTGGTGGGTGTCGCGCATGGGTGCGGCCACACGATGTTCTTCAACACTGTCAAGGTCGAGCCTGCGTGTTTGCTCCACTTCTCCTTCATCGAAGTGCTGGATGCGAGGATCCCCGAAGGCGACGTCGGTGGGGAGGATGGCCTATGACACGTAGACCAAGAAGAAGGGGGAGTACCCTGTAGCCGAGCTGACCTAGGTCCTGAGACCCCAGATGACGTGAGGGAGCTCTACGAGCCACCTGGTTGCGTAAGGCGATGAGCCGTCGAAGATGCGGTCCTTGATGGCCTGCAGGACCATGCCATTGGCCCGCTCGAACCGTGGGTGCACCACCGAGGAGTAGTATACGTCGATCAGGTTGTCTTGGCAGAAGTCCCAGAAATCAGCTCCTGTGAAGGCCGTGCCAAGGTCAGTGACAATCCTGTTGGGCACCCTGAAGCGGTGGGTGATCTCCTCGATCAACTTAGCCGCCTCTTTTGACGTGACGCTGGATACGGGACGGACCTCGATCCACTTGGTGAACTTGTCCACCTCTACGATGATGTGCTTGTACCCGCCAAGGGTGGTTTTGAAAGGTCCAACGGAGTCGAGGCCCCACACGGCGAAGGGCCATGATGGAGGGATGGTCATTAAAGCCTGAGCCGGGACATGCTGCTGTTTGGTGAAGAATTGGCACCCCTTGCATCGACGTACAAGTTCCTGTGCATCAGCCATGGTCGTAGGCCAGTAGAAGCCAGACCTGAAGACCTTGCCCACTAGGTTGGCAGAGGCGGCGTGGTTGCCGCACTCACCGCCGTGGATTTCATCTAAGAGCCTGAGGCCCTCAGATCGTAGGATGCACTTCATCAAAACCCCGATGGAGGCGGACCTCTGGTAGAGTTCGTTGCTAATGACAACGTAGTTGGCACTACGCCTCATGATCTTTTCACGCTCCGCCTTGTCCTCAGGTACTCGATCTTCGAGGAGAAAAGCGATGAAGTCAAGGCGCTAGTCGTCTTCTGCCTCGATCATGAGGACATCGCGACCTCCCGGTGGGGTTGCTTCGTCATCTGGTGACTCTGGGTCGGGGAGAAGCTTGATAGTCGGCTTGCGTAGGTCTTGAACAAATATACCTGCCGGGACTAGTGCGCGCTTGGAGCCGAGCTTGGAGAGGACATCAACCGCGATGTTGTTGTTGCGATAGACGTGGTGGAACTCAAGCCCCTCGAAGTGACGCTCGAGCTTGCGCACCTCAGCGTAGTAGGCATCCATTGTGTCCTTCCTAGCTTTAGAGTCCTTGCTGACTTGGTCGATGACGACCTTGGAATCACCGTAGGCTATGAGGCGCTTGATCCCTAGGGAGACAGCGATGCGTAGCCCATGAATGAGGGCCTCGTACTCGGCGCCATTGTTGGACGCCTTGTAGTGGATCTGCAGGACGTACTTGAGGTAGTCGCCCTGGGGGGAGATGAATAGGATGCCCACGCCGGCCCCTTTGAGGTTCAGGGAACCATCGAAGTACATCTTCTAGAGCTCAGGTCGCTCCGAGGGTGGAGGCTGCTGGATTTATGTCCACTCCGAGACGAAGTCTGCGATGACCTAGGACTTGATGGCCTGCCTGGGGCAGAACTCTAGGTCGAACTCGCCTAGCTCGATGGACCACTTGACGATGCATCCAATGGTGTCGCGGCTCCGCAGGATCTCACCGAGGGGGAAGGTCGAGACGACCTTGATCTTGTGCGACTGGAAGTAGTACCGGAGCTTGAGAGAGGTGAGAAGTAGGGCGTAGAGCATCTTCTGAGGCTGGTTGTACTTGGTCTTGCTGTCTAACAGGACCTCGCTGACGTAATAGATAGGTCGCTGGACAGGGTAAGGTCTGCCCTCTTCAGGTCGCTCAGCCACCAGAACCGAACTGACCACGAGGGTGGTCGCAGAGATGTAGAGCAGTAATGGTTCCTCAGGCGCTGGGGGCACCATCACCGGGGGTGATGTGAGGAAGGCCTTGAGTTGCTCCAGGGCTTGGTCCGCCTCTTCGGTCCAGACGAACTTGTCTGCCTTTTTTAGTAGCTTGAAGAAGGGCAGGCCTTTCTCTCCAAGTTTGCTAATGAATCGACCTAGGGCCGCCATCATGCCGGTGAGCTTCATGATGTCCTTCTTCCCTATAGGTCGCTTCATCCTGAGGATGGCATCCACCTTGGTGGGGTTTGCCTCGATGCCCCGGTTGCTGACCATGAAGCCCAGGAGCTTGCCGGACGGGACACCGAAGACGCACTTCTCCGGATTAAGTTTTCAGCAATAGTGGCGGAGGTTGGCGAAGGTTTCTGCGAGGTCAGCTATGAGCTTATCCTCGTGGGTGGTCTTGATGACCACGTCGCCGATGTAGGCTTCTACGTTTTTGCGGATCTGGCACTCGAGGAACTTCTGGATGGGCTTCTGGTAGGTCGCGCCGGTGTTCTTGAGGCCGAAGGTCATGGCCGTGTAGCAGTAGATGCTGTGCGGCGTTATGAATGCCGTTTTGCCTTGGTCAGAGACCTTCAGGGCTATCTGGTGATACCCTGAGTAGTAGTTGAGAAAGCATAGGAGGATGCTCCTGGCTGTGGAGTCCACGACGTGGTCGATGCGCGAAAGAGGGAAGGGGTTTTAGGGCAGTGACTGTTGAAGTCGGTGTAGTCGATACACATTCTCCATTAACCGGTTTTCTTGGGTACAAGAACCGGGTTGGCGAGCCAAACCAGATTTTTACACTCGCGGATAAATCCGGCAGCTAGGAGCTTTATTAATTCTACCCTAATGACCTCCTTGTGATCTTTCGCAAAGCGGTGAAGCTTCTGCTTGACAGGCTTGGTCGTCTTGCTTACATCCAAGGAGTGCTCAGCCAGCTCCCTGGGGACACCCGGCATATCCGATGGACTCCATGCGAATATGTCCGCGTTATCCCGGAGGAAACTGGTGAGCGTGAGTTCCTATTTAGGGTTGAGGCCGTCGCCGATTACCACCGTCTTCTCTGCGTCAGCAAGGCCGAGGCAGACCTTCTTCGTGGAGGGCACGGCATCCAGGGCGGTGTCGGTGCGCTTCTTCTCCGGGACAGCTAGGTCGCTCGGGTCGACCTTCTTAGCTTGAGCGATCAAGACTGCGGAGGTGTCGACGGCGGCGGAGGTCGCAGCGAGGTCGAGGGCCTCTGAGTTGCACTTGAAGGAGATAATGAGATCCCCCAGGACAGAGAGGACCCCGTTTGGAGCGGGCATCTTCAACACCAAGTAGGTGTAGTGCGGGATGGCCATGAACCTGGCCAGCATCGGGCGACCTAGGATCGCGTGGTAGGAGGACTTGAAATTGGCGACCTCAAAGCTGAGGTACTCTGTGCGAAAGTTGGCCTCCATACCAAATGTAACGGGGAGGGAGACCCGACCCAGGGGGTAGGCCGCCTTTCCGGGGATGATGCCGTAGAAGGGCTCGTCGCACTCCGTGAACTTGTCGAAGTCGAAGTTCATCTTTTTGAGAGTCTCAACGAAGATGATGTTGAGCCTGCTCCCCCCCAACGATCAGGGTCTGGGAGAGCAAGGCCCCGTCCACCGTAGGCTCGACGATGAGTGGGTAGGACCCAGGATCCGGGATGTGCACCCAGTGATCAGCTCTGGAGAATGTGATCGCCTGCTCAGACCAATGCAGAGGCGTAGTTGGCTGAGTGTGGACGAGGTGGACCTCGCGCTTGTCCTTGCGGTAGCGCCTCCTGCTGACACTGGACTTGACGCCCCCAATGATCATGTTGATCGTGTGGGTTGCGGCCTGGAAAGGCCTGTTGGAGTTGCCTGTCGGTGGCGGTGGTGGTAGGTTGCCCTCGTCGCGAGGAGGTTGAGGAGGTGGGTCGCTGCGAGAGGTCTCGCGGCGATCGTCACGTCGCTCCTCGTGCCAGTTGTCGTGTCGATCTCACCGGTCGTCACGGCGGTAGTTGTTGCTGTAGGGGTGGTTGTCGCGGCGCACGCCGTCGTTCCTGGGTCGCTTGGGGTCCACGGGGGCGTTGAAGGCCCTCTTGAACTGGGAGCACTCGCGGAGAGTGTGGGTAGCTCCCTCGTGGAACCCGCAAAGGCTGTCGAGCGCTACGTCAAACTCCTCCTGGTTGAAGGTCGAAGTCCGGCGTCCTTCGGCCGCTAGGACCTCGGAAGGTCGCTTGCGGAGCTTGTCTGCTGCAGCTCCAGATGTGCCGGGGGCATCGACGTCGAACTGGTTCTGCAGTGCCTCTTCTGTGTCCATCAGCTTGTTGACGACGTTCATCAGCTCCTTGACGGTGGTGGCACCAGATTCATGGATCTTCTCGAAGAGCTTGCGATCTTTGATGCCCTTCTTGTAGCTTTCGATGAACTGATCGTCCCTGGCGCCAATGCACTCATTTCGATTCTCAAAGAACCGGTGGATGTAGTCACGGAGCCGCTCCTTGGGCTTCATCACGACCCTCCCAAGGTTGAAGGTGTTTCTAGGGCGATCGTAGGTCGCCTGGAAGTTGGAGGTGAAGGTCTGGGACAGGTCGGCCTAGGTCTTGATGCTGCCAGGCTCGAGGCTGCTGAGCCACAGCGAGGGGGCCTTGCCCATGACCAGCGGGAAGTAGGCCGCCATGTAGTCGAAGTTACGACCGGCCGCCTTGACGGTGATGTAGTAGGTCGACAGCCAGATGTTGGGGTCCGAGCACCCATCGTACTCCTTGATGTTGGACTTGAAGTTCTCGGGGTAGTCCACCGTCCTGAAACGGGGAGCCAGTGCTGGGAAGGTGGTGACAGCGAGGTTGTCGCCGGTGCCTCTGGCTGGAGCAGCCTTTCTAGGTGCGGAATGGACGCTGCGCTCTGGGATAACGACCTGGGAGTGCGGTTGCCGATCCCGGTTGCTCTGGAGAAGCCCTTGGTCGTCGTGCTCTGCGTTGTAGAGGGCACGTCGCTTGTTCTCGATGTCATGGCGGTCGCGCAGCTCGCGCTCCATGATGCGGTGGACGGCGCCAGGTTGGCCGTACTCGCGATCGTACTCCGCACGATGGCGAAGTTCACGCTCCTCACGCTCGTGGTGGCGCTGGTCGACGTAGCCGCGCACGTCGCGAGTGCGCCTGTTGGCGTCGAGGTTGACGCGGAGGTCGCCAACGTTGGCAGCAGCAGGCTGCTGGGCAGGTTGCTCGGGGTTGTGCTGGGCGACCTCTTCCCGGATGGGGGAGAGATGGCTACGCTGAGGTCGATGAGATCGGCTACGCGAGTGGCGGGTTGATGAAGACATGGCGGCCTTAGAGGCCGCGCTCTTCTCCTCCACCAAGGCGTTGGCGACCCGGAGGTACGTGATGGCCTGCTCGGCTTTAGGCATCAGCGGAGCTTGCTGGAGTCGGATGATGGCCGCACCCAGGTTGGCCTGGGGGCTATTGAACGTCGGGATCCCGGCTTCCTCGAACTCCAGGCGCAGGTCCCGAGCGTAGGGTAGGGCCGCATGCTGCTGTTCGTCCGCACGTCGCTGAGCGCGTAGGGCGTTGCCTTGGATGCGGGCCGCTTCCTCAGAGTTGGTCGTGCCGACACGAGGTGGCTCGTTCTTGGAGACCACGGACACTTGGCGGAAGACGGTGTCTGAGTCGTTGGGGGAGATGCGGACCTGGACCTTCTGGAATTCACCACAGTCCGGGGACTGGGTAGGTCGTTTAGCACGGCGGTTGTGCTCTTGGTCGATCCTTTTTTGCAGGAGGCACCCGCAGAGGGTGTGCTTCGCACCCTTGTGATAGGTGCAAGGCACATCGAGAGGGTCGCGCCGGGCGCGAGGTGCAGGCCTTGGGTCGCCAGAAGGTCGCCGCCCAAATTGGATCTGGGGAGGCGTGGACAGCTGGCTGAGGTGAAGGCCAGGTGCGGACTGCATGCCGAAGGGGAACGTGTCGTGATGTAGCGCCATCTGCACCGAGCATTGAGCTCGTTCGCAGATCTCCAGGGTCTTCTTCGTCATGTCAATGACGTGCTCCATCCCCTGAACAAGGTCATAGGGTCTGGGCGGGAGGGTCTCCGATACTAGATCGGAAACGGGGGTGGTGACAGACGCCGTGATGACCTGTTCTGGGGTCGCTGGAGAAGTTGCGGCTGTCGGAGCAGGAGAGGTCGACGTGAAGGATCCAAAGCAGATCTCCACGGGGTTGGCGAGGATGGCCGCCATGCTCGCTAGAAAAACGACACCAGATCGGGCCACCATGCTGCACAGCGAGTTCCCGATCGCCCCTACCTGGCTCGCCAACTGTCAGGGGGTGAGACCTAGACAGATCCGCTAGGGGGTTACCCTAGAGGTTTGCAGGTTAATGGAGGATCGGGACCTAAGAGCGTAGGTGGTAGTCCACGTGGTGAACTCGGAACTAGGCGAGTATGGCGATGAAAACAGGGAGACAAGGGGGTTTAGACTGGTTCAGGCCTCCGGAGAGTAAAACCCTACGTCCAGTTGTGGTGGATTATACGGGAGGATGAAGATGAGATGTCCCCTTGAATGGAGTCCTTGGCCGCCTTATATGGGGAGGACGGACTAGGGCTTCCATTCAAGGTCGGTGGACCCATGTCCGGGTCGGTTACAATTGCGGGAAGCTTATCTCCCGGATTACAAGGAGTATCCTGTCAGTGTTTTAGCCACTGAGCCTACCAAGGGGGTACCCGAGGTAGTAGGTTGTGCGGTGGAGGATCACCAGACCTGGAACTCGAAGGTATGCACCAGGACACGGGACACAGATTTATACAGGTTCGGGCCGCCAGAGTAGTGGACCCTACGTCCTGTTTGGAGTATCATGTATGGCGCCCTGCGCTTCGGTGTTCCCCGGAGGGGTTGGGGGATTGAGGTGTTCACCTGTCCTCCTAGGTACCCTGCCCTCCTTTATATAGTCCAGGGGGTGGGTTCCTAGTCGGTTACAAGATAGGAGTCCTAGTAGGATTACATGGTACGAGTCCTAGTAGGATTACAAGGATTTATGGTATGAGTTCGTATTCTTCCATGTATAGGTACCCAGGGGTATATGGTCGACAAGCCCCCGAGCACTTTGTAGTCTTGAGCAGTGTTGACATTTCTAAACGTCAATCACTTAAGAACAGATTGGAAATCCATCCTTAGCGTCAGCGCTAGAAATGCTTGTTGGCATTTCGCAATGTCACAACTAATGGCGCAGTTAGCGTGAGCATTGAGACTTGCCATAGGTTAATCTAAGTGATCATGAACGAATCCGCAAGCGCACAGATAAACCATTGTAGCATTTCCCCAAGGAAAGAGAGTATTCCTAGGGTATCGAATCCAAGGAAGGCAATGGCGGATATTTTAGACTTATGCTTTTGCTCTGAATGTAAACCAAGAGATAGATATAGGGAAAACACACTCAAAGGCAGGGGTAAGATAAAAGATAATAGGGGTAGTGTGACACACACATCTCAAATCTACCTCTACTCTAGCACACTACGGCTTAGGGGGAACATACAAGTTAGCTCTAGGTTCTAATGTACTAAACATACAAAGCTAGAAGATACAAGAGATAAGCATGAGTATTGCACGAGGGAAACATGGTTCAGCACCCAGGTACAAACGGGGAGCTAACCCGCGACGACCAGCACTCCGCGAAACTAGACTTTAGACTCCGACAGCAGGTACCCCAACGCAGAGGTTGCCCTTAGATCCAACAGGGCTGTCACCACCTGAGGACCGACCTCCCGTTACGGGGGTATGCTCATAACTATCGTAGCCAGACAACCCAGGCACCATGCCTACGTTGCTGCTAGACTTCACCCGGCCTGGGCTATTGTGACCCAGGGTGAGAGCCACCAGAAGACTGGTCAACTAGACCGAGTACCGTAGCTTGAACACAGACCCCATGCAACACTCTCATGCTATCTAACAAGATCAACTAAGGCTAGACATACGAACAGATATGAACTCTCTTATGTCTAATCAACAAGATCAAAGGGTCGCGTTCGTGAAGAACACAAGCCTCTAACTTATGAACAAACACATAAGGAAGGAGTTTATCATCCTTCAAGTGGATTAAAAGGTAGTGTTCACGAAGAACACAAGCCTCTAAATGATGAACAGAGGATGAACTCAAGAACACATCAAGAATATGATCTACCATGACTTTATATGAAATAGCTGAATAACTGAAGTAGATCAAAGTCATACAAAGAAATAAAGATAAAAGAGAACTCATACCTAAACTTCCAAGAGGACTTGGAACCTGAAGAAGAGCTACTCTAGCCTACCCCCTAGCCTTGGAAACTAAAAGTGAGAGGAGAATGAGAGAGTGGTGTGTGAGAAATGGGAGCCCCTCCCCTCCTATTTATAGAGGGAGACAAGGCTTGCTCGGACGCCCAAATGGCCCCTAAACACCCAGGACTGCAGCAAGTGACCAATGAGGAGCAACCACGTGTAGGGGCCAGATGGGCGCCCCCTAGGTCGGTTCGGCCGATCCTAGGTTCGGTCGACCCCCTAGGGTGGCCCCACCTGGTGTGCTTCCTCTAGGTGGCTGCCCTGTGGGCCCTCTGATCCATCCCCGGTGCATGGCTTGATTTGGTATCCGAGGTGGGCCCTTTGATCCATGTGAAGTCCATGTGGCGTCCTCTGATTCGTCGGTGAGTGCCTCCCCTGGATCGATGACGTGTCTTGACATGTTTCCTTTGGTGGCAGCCACCTCCTCAGCTGAGTTGGCATGGTTTCTTCATAGGAGTTGAGTTTCCATCTCTTTTAAGGGGTAAATCACCTACATACAAATAATCTCCAAGGACAAGTGGAACTACATTATTCAAACCTAAATGCTAGTAAATAATGCATATGCCTCCATTTATGTGAGAAAATTGAGGGTTGGAAATGGTGAATTTCCACCGTCAACAAGCAGCGAATTCGAGTAGTCTTGAAGCTTCGTCGAGTAGTTTCTGATCGTCTCGAGTACTGCTAGCTGAAGTCTTCAATAGTACTTGAATTTCTGAAAGAGTGGAATGTGCTCTTAGTTCATCTATGAGTACTTTTGACTCATCCCCGAGTAGTTCCCAGGCGTCCCCGAGTTCTAACCCAGGGAAGTCTCCAAAAATACCCATCTTGTCTTGAAGTCTTGATCTATATGGAGGTGGGATTTGCAAAAATCGCACTCCATATGGAGTGTAGCCCCCGAGCCTGAGTTTGAATCGAAGAATCAAGCTGAGGGTCAATCTAGAATCTGCATCTTCCGTCTTGAAAAAAGAGGTTGATGGTTGTAGCATAGTAGCCCTCGAGCCTTGAAGTGATTAAATGATCAATTCAAGGGTCTTCAATTCACAAAAGCCATCATCCGAGTACTTTTGTAACATCTAGACCCCAAGATTATGAGCCAAGTGAGCTATATGAGCCACGTCGAGTAGTAATTGGAGTTGAGCCTTCGAGCTGAAGAACGAACAGAGCATGCTGAAGTTGTCTCTGAGTAGTAATTTGGCGTGAAGCCATTGAACTTGAGAAGTAGCATAGACTACTCGAGTCGTCTTCGAGTAGTAATTGTTGCCATCAAAGCGGACTTTAGATGCGACCGGGGTCGACTTTTAAATTGCCACGCGGAGTGGACTTTAGAATGCGACTAGAGTAGTCGACTTTGAGATGCGACTTGAGTAAGTCTACTTTGTGCTGCGTGGAGCAAACTTTAGAATGCGACTAGAGTAGTCAACTTTGTGATGCGACTTGAGTAAGTCGACTTTGTGCTGCGTGGAGCAGACTTTGAGATGCGACCGAAGTCGACTTTATGCTGCACAGAGCAGACTTTGGATGCGACTTGAGTAAGTCGACTTTATGCTGCACGAAGCAGACTTTAGAATGCGACTAGAGTTGTCGACTTTGTGATGCGACTTGAGTAAGTCGACTTTGTGCTGCGCGGAGCAGACTTTGAGATGCGACCGAAGTCGACTTTGTGCTGCGCAGAGCAGACTTTGGATGCGACTTGAGTAAGTCGACTTTGTGCTGCACGGAGCAGACTTTAGAATGCGACTTGAGTAAGTCGACTTTGTGCTGTGTGGAGCAAACTTTGAGATGCGACCGAAGTCGACTTTGTGCTGCACGGAGCAGTCTTTGGATGCGACTTGAGTAAGTCGACTTTGAGTACTTCGAGCCAAGAAAGAAACCCGAAACACAAAGCTGAAAAGCCAAAGAACACGTTCCGAAAGGCAAAAAAGCGAATTAAAAAATAGAAAAACGAAAAGGTTTGCCTCCGGAGCCGTCTGGAAAAAACACATTGCGTCGAGAACAATGTCCGAATACACTATTGAGTAATAGTGTCTTAAGTACCTCTGAGGCTATGAGCCTAGTGAGAGAGTACTCACAAGCACATTGTACATAGTTTACAATGGCTAGATACACTATTGAGTAATAGTGCCTTAAGTACCTCTGAAGTTATGAGCCTAGTGAGAGAATACTCGCAAGAATGTTCCGAAGAACGAGTAAGACCGTAGGAGACTGTGTGATGAACTCATTGTGTTGGAGTTCCACTGAGACCCTACTATGAAGGGTGTTACTCTAGGCTGCAGCTTCTTGATTAAATAGAACAAGGACAGCATGTGCCACTTATTGCTCTATACGACACGGAGTCATCTGGAGAGGGTTATCGTGACCCCTACGAGTTGTCGCAGCCGAAGCCGCCTGGAGAGGATTGTCATGATCCCCTACGAGTAGTGGCAACCGTAGCTACCTAGAGAGTTGTAGCTCAGACCCGAGAGCTGCTTACAGCTGAGTAGTCGCCTGGATCAGAAAACTGTTTACAGCTAGGTAGTCGTCTGGACCTGAGAATCACTTACAGCCTGGGATCGGCATAGAAGCAGGAACCCGGAGTAAGGATCGGATGGTAACAGGGAGGCCTAGAGTATGGATCGGCACGATAACAGGAAGAGTCAGGGTAAGTGGGTAGAGCGAGAGTACTTAGGGTCATGTGTTTCAGACCCATGGTACGGAGTGTAAAGACCACGTGCAGCTAGGTACCATTGTTGCCAGGACACGAGGGCCACTTACAGCTAGGTTCCATCGAAGCTTACACACGCAGTATGCCGCCTAAGCGGGCGAAGGTGCGACCAGAGTTGATTTTAAATTGCCACGCAGAGTGGACTTTGAGATTGCGACTTGAGTAAGTCGACTTTGTGCCGCGCGGAGCGGACTTTTAAGGTTGCGACTGAAGAAGTCGACTTTATGCCATTTAAAATGGACTTTGTAAATGCGACTTGAGTAAGTCGACTTTAGATTACCGCGCGGAGCGGACTTTAGAAGTTGCCTCCTTGGGATAGCCCCCGAATTGATGAAGTAAGCTCGTGGTGACTTGTTGATATATCCCAAGAGTAGTCGGCATAGTGTAGCTCTCGTGAAAAATCCATTGAGAAGCGTACACCAATAAGTAGTCCTTGGCGTGTTGTCCTGCATGCACAAAACAAGCCAAAGAAGAAGAAAAAAGTAATCATTAAAATAAATGACTTACTGATACCGCAAGAGCGGTCTGGAGATGCGACCGAAGTCGGCTTCTACCGCCGGAGCGGGTTTTGAATGAACTCGTGGACGAGTGTTGACGAAGTCGACTAGTCGGAAGCGGGTCCGACTAGTTGTGGGGGGCGTAGAAGCCGTTCTCGACTAGTTTTCTAGTAAAAACTAGCCGAGAAGAGTAGTCGAGATAATCGACGGTGAGTGGGTGCGGCCGCGAGATGATGTCGCGGTGGCGCACGGTGTTGCCGAGGTAGAGCCGGTGCAGCCGCAGGACGATGTCGCGGTGGCGCACGACGTTGTCGAAGTAGAGCCGGTGCAACCAGACGATGAGTAGTCGAGCGGCGAGGCGGAGTGACCGGGCGCACGACGAGAGCCAGTGCGACCGACCGACAAGAAGTCGAGCGGCGAGGCGGCTTGTCCGGATGCACAGCATAGACGCAGTAGAGCCAGTGCAACCGGACGATGAGTAGTTAAGCCGTGATGTAGTTGTACTCGAGTAGTCGTTGACGGTGAGTGCGTCGATGTAATCGTACTCGGGTACAATGCTTGTGTGCATCAAGTGTTGATCTTGGAGCTTCCTTGGTAGCTTGATGGTGTGTGCATAGCAAAATCCAAGAAATTGAATTTTTGTGAGCGCAAAAAACCAGGAACAGGACAACTCCACTTTGACTTCATGCACGTAATCATGAGGTTCTGTGGGAGCTTCATGTGTGTACGTAGCTGGAATTCAGAAAATTGCTGAATTTGGAATTTGAATATTGGTACCGTTCCGCACATTGTGTTCGACTCTGTTACGCATATTGGTACCTGGCGCGCCAGCTGCCAGTGTTTTGGGCACTGAGCCTACCAAGGGGCTACCCGAGGTAGTAGATTGTGCGGTGGAGGATCGCCAGACCTGGAACTCGAAGGGATGCGTGAGGACACGGGACATAGATTTATACAGGTTCGGGCCGCCGGAGTAGCGGACCCTACGTCCTGTTTGGAGTATCATGTATGGCGCCATGCGCTTGGGTGTTCCCCGGAGGGGTTGGGGGATTGAGGTGTTCGCCTGTCCTCCTAGGTACCCTGCCCTCCTTTATATAGTCCAGGGGGGCGGGTTCCTAGTCGGTTACAAGATAGGAGTCATAGTAGGATTACATGGTACGAGTCCTAGTAGGATTATAAGGATTTATGATATGAGTTCGTATTCTTCCATGTATAGGTACCCAGGGGTATATGGTCGACATATCCCGTGATACTCGGAGCTACAGGCAGCGGTGCACCGCGTCCTATGTCTTGACTTGCACGCCAAGTATCGCGGATCTTCCGGGATCTTGATTAGGTCGCCCGGAGTCGTCGAAGTTGCGGATAAGGTGGCTGGGCCCAATTTGCAGGTCGGCGGGGCTTCTGGAAGGTCGGGTCCACTTGTCAGAGACCTCTGGGACCCTGGCCGGTGGGGACCCGTGGGTACCCACGTCTCTCAGATGGACTTGAATACGATGACGTGGCCTATTTTAAAATATTGGGGAACTAGTTGTTAGAAAACAGCTGTGTGATGTTGTGATTTTGGGGCAAATAAAATTTAAAAGTGCTCCCAATACATAGTCTTTGGGAAGAATTTTTTAACAATCTCTTAGAGATGCTCTTAGAGGACAATGTTTCTCTGATTTACATACCTTAATTCTTGGGATCCAATTGGAACATACTTCATGTGTTCCAAATTGCAATTCATTTGGCTTTTTTATCTGAAATTTGATCGTTCGTCTTATTAAAAAATTATGCAAACTATCACATCTTTTGTTGTGATTTGCTTTATTAATAAAAGTTCCTCAAAAATGACATAAATTTGACTATAGTTGTACTTTTTAATTAAGACGAGCGATCAAACTTGAAGTAAAAAATCAAACAAATTACGGAGAGAGTGGTTCAGAATTTCCGGTACAACTTTTTTTTGAACTTTGACACGAATTTTAAAGCAGCATACTAACTAATTATCCATTTAATTAATTAATTTTTGGATGGGTTTGGAATGGGCCCCGGCCCTACCCACACCCACCCGTCCATACTTCCCCTCTTCCACCCGCGACGACTATATGTCGCGCTTGCGATGGTTTACAAACCATCGCGCTTGCGATGGTTTATAAACCATCGCGAGGGGGTGGGTCCCGCCTGTCAGCGTCATGGGAGCGGGACCCACCTGTCGGAGGCTTCTTCCTCCTCACGCCGAAGCTTCTCTCCTCCTCCTGCGCTGCTGCTCGACGTGGCTCCTCCTCCGCCGCCGGTACAACCACCGGGTTAGGGTTTTTGGGTTGCCGGGGTTAGGGTTTGGGGGTTGCCGGGGTTAGGGTTTGGGGGTTGCCGAGGAGCTATGTTCGCCGGCGGCTATGGAATCGGGGGTGGGGGTCGGAGCGAAGACCGGCGGCGGAGGCGGGTTGTAGGGCGGGGCGGCCGGCGGCGGGGACGCCGCCGGTCAGGGCCAGCGGCTTGACAGCCGGTGGGCCAGGGACCGGGCGGGGTGGAAGGTGAGCTCTCTCTGATGAGAGCTCACCGGATTAGTGTGCGGGGGGAGCGGTTGCCGGATCCGGTGGCGGGATCCGCCGGAGACGGTGGAGGAGGGCGGCGCGAGGGCGAGCACGGGAGAGGGCAGTCGCGAGGAGAAAGAAGGAGAGGGGCGGACGGGTTAGCGCGGGGGAGGGGAGTGGTCGCCGGATCCGGCGGCGGGAGCCGCCGGAAACGGAGGTGGAGGGCGGGCGCTGCGATGCGCGCGAGGAGGAAGAAGCGGCGGCGCTGCGGGGAGAAAGAAGTCCCTCCCGTGGGCTTTGGTGGGCTGGTTCCTCCCGTGGGCCGTTGTGGACCGGCACGATGGAATGCTAATCATCACTCCGGCGATAGCTAGCGATAGCTAATTGCACCCTCTTCCACCGATTGGTTCCGCGACTTCCGTCAACATCCTCCATTCGCCGTCTCGCTCTTCATTGGCCCGTGGTCACACCGCCGCCGCCTTCCTCATCGGATTCCAGTATTCCACTCTCTTCCTCGTTCCGCTGCCCATCGTCACGAGCTCTCTGCCGCCGGCACCCCCATCCACTCCCTTCACCATTTGCCTGCTATAGGTGCGACCATTCAGCAGCACCGCCATCACGTACGTCATAATGGATGTCCGCCGTCGACGAGATCATGCACCGCCGCCTCGTAATGGAAGTCCGCCACTGCCTGCTCACTCCGTAGTCGTTCTCCTATTTTGTTTCGCATGAGTCGTGATGAGGTGGCTGTGGCGGTTGCTAGCACTCCACGGTGGCGGTGGCGCTGCTGAGCAGCGGTCACCCGGCGGCCTTGAATGGCAGGCAGTTGCAGCGGGCTGCCCACGGCGTTGGATGGCAGGTAGCTGGTGGTCCTCTAATGCCGCCAATGCCAGGAGCTGGCTCCTACGGCTGTCATCACCTCTGACGACGGCAATGCCTGGTTCGTCCTGCGAACGCCAGGAGTAGAGAGAGCTTGAGAAGAGCGCGTAGCTCAGTTGGTCGTGCTTGCGGTCGTGCAGGTCGCCCACCCGTGTTAAATTCCCTCCGAGCGCAGGTGTCTCACCGGGGTTTTTCCCCAGCAAAAAAAATCTTCTCGCCGGTTAGTCGGGATTCTGGGGTTTTTCTAAACCAGAGCCGGTTCTTTCTTCTTAATGAAAAACCTTGGGGAGTCTCCCCTCACCGGTCTAGTTTTTTTTATATAGGAGTAAAGAGCTTCTCGGCTCCCACGCAGTAGAAGTGGTGCAAGGTCATGCTGGACTGTTCGGAGGAATGCACGAATCAGTCCGCCAATGCTCATTGGCTTTGCTTTCCACTAAGAAGGGAAGAAATGTGGAGAAGGGGATGTTGTCTACTGCTTGACCAATTACTGCTGCAACAAGTCAATCAAACTAGCTTGCTTTCTCATGAAGAGATTAAATTTTTGTGGTACTGTGTTTTATTGATATGGTATATAGGCTTGGCAGATGCTAGACCACTGAAAGCTAACCATATGGATGCATTTTCAAGACAGTTAGTGCTAATAAGAAACACTTAGATTAGATTGTGAAGAATGGCAGGACATAATCAGTTAGTGGCTTAGTGCTAATAAGAAATGCCGGTGGCGAAGGGTGTTTGATTGGAAACAAGATCTTTTTAGCTTGGTATACAGAAATGAGAACTACTACCACAGGAATTAAGTTGCAAAGTTATCCTCCGTGTTTGCTTGAAGCAATGAAAATAAAATAAATACAATGCTACATATACCTAAAAGAGTAGTACACGTATGAAAATTATTGGTAACAAATGCACTGATCTTAAAACCCATGCTTGATTCCCCAAACTATCCTCTTGTATACAGAGGAGGCCCTTCATTCAAGCTTACAAAGTGGGTTTCACCTTCACAAAACTAATCTTGCTGTGAAACAAAAATAAATAATAATTAAGGTAATAACTAAAGCTTAACAAACCAAATCTCTCTAACAGACTGACTATGGCACTTATAAGTGGAGAAAATGATAATTGTCTAGTTTTGTGGAGACTTCCTTGCTTGTTTGATCTTTTCAACTTCCTTCATTGATGATCTTTTCAACTTCTTATTTGGACACCGGCCTCATGACCATTAATTGGTGAGAATATGAGTTCAGCAGGCATTTTTCGCCGTACTAGGCGCACGTCCTTCTTATCAACCTGTGTGAAATGCTGCAACTTTGGTGACAGCAACAACTGAGCCTATTGCAGTATGCCCCGTATGATCAGTATGACAGTATCATCAACGACTTCGCAGTTATCCTGTGTTTCTTTGAAATGATTCCCCACAAATACTCCTTTACACTACAGAACTCTTGATGATTTTTAATTTTGACGCAACATCAAATGCTTCAGTTCACCGGCTACTATACTGTCAGTTCGCCGTAGCCATCCGGCGTGTCCACCTCGTCCCCGCGTTAGAGGGTGCGATGGCGTCCACTAGCAAGGGGTCTGCTTCATCATCTGTGATGCCCGCGTCAGAGTCCACGATGATGTCGTCGTGGTGCCCTTCCTCGTCGGCGACGCCCGCGGCGGAGTCCACGATGCCGCCGTCGTGCTGACCTTCAATCGCCCTCCACCAACAAGGGAAGCAGACGGCGGCGGACCACCATTACCACGCGAAGATGCCTGAACTCAGACGGTGGTGGACAGGTCGCGAATCAGATGGAAGGCGACGCCGGCGTAGACGGAGGTTGAACCGGATCGGTGGAACAGGGGAAATAACAGATGGAGATGGGCTGGACATGGACCGGGGAGGATAGGGTCAGGCCCGTTTGGAACCCATCAGAGAATTAATTAATAAAATAGGTAATTAGTCAGTGGATTGCTTTAAAATTCGTGTCAAAGTTTAAAAGAGGTGTACCGGAGCAGTTCTCAGGGGACAAACTATGCAGTTTCAGCCTCATTTTTTGGATTGCTTGCGACTGATATTATTTTAGCATAAGATGAATGGTAACTCTCTACATTATCCTAAAAAAGAACGTCGTCGCCGGTAGGGGTAGGTCATATTTTAATCTCAATTGATCAATGAACGTATTTGAAATTTCAAAATGCAATTCGAATTAAAATACTTTGCTTGAATTTCACATAACATGTCCACATATGGAAATTCATCATGAAGCCGTAGGTTTCCTAGGCTCATCCTGTGCAGCGGCGGATCCAGCGTTGGGTCGGGGGGGCTCCAGCCCCCCTACCACCCTGGATCCCATGGTAATCCTCCATGTTTTCTATGGAAATTTTGAGGAGAAAGAAGGAGAAAGGGGAAGGAGTGAGGAACAAGAAGAGGAAGGAGAGCCCCCCTACCACTCAATCCTGGATTCGCCACTGATCCTGTGTGCGTTACTTGAGCTTGTTCACAGTAGCCACCGGCCAGCATATTTGTTGCCTTGTCTGGCTAGGATCAAGATCAAGACTCCAGCGTGCGCCCACGGCGTAGGGATAAAATATGGCGGAAAACGATGTTAGAGATATGAAGTGCATCAGTTTAGCGGTGCCAAATGTGATACAAATATATAAACTACTACACATTAACGCTACGCACAAGTATGGGAACATCTTGTTGCCGATGCATAGCTTGGTCATGTTCTTTTCTGAAAAGGATAAGCTCGTCCATTATTTGTCGCTGGGCTCGCCACGGGCCTCGAGCACAAAGCAGGAGATCAAACATCAAGAGGGTGAACGTCAAATGTCTAACGTGCCAGCCAACACTGAAATGATAAGCCCTGTTCGTCTGGCTTATCAGCCATCAGCCAACAGTACTTTTTTCTCAGAACAAATCAGTCACCAGCTACCAGCCAGCGGTACTTTTCTCTCAGAACAAATCAGTACCAGCCACCTGCCGTCTCGACGAACAGGGTGTAAAGAGGAACAGATAAATTAGGAGGGTGAAATCGCAGTGGCCCATGTGCAAAGAAACACTGATCAGGATCAAGAGACTCAAGCGTGCGGCCGCGGTGTAGGAGATAAAATATGACGGAAAACGATGTTAGGGATATGAAGTGCATCAGTTTAGCGGTGTGCCAAATGCGATACAAATATATAAACCACTACACATTAGCGCTACGCACAAGTATGGGAACATCTTGTTGCCGATGCATAGCTTGGTCATGTTCTTTTCTGAAAAGGATAAGCTCGTCCATTATTTGTCGCTGGGCTCGCCTGAGATCCCTCCTTTCGCGGCGCTCAGCCACCTCTCGGTCATGGTTGGCGGCACAGGTTCGCGAGCAGCGCGACCCGAGCGGATGCGCGACCGGGCCGCCGCACTGCACGCACGTGCCCTTCCTCCTCCTCAGCAAGGGCAGCAGCATCAGCTCGCCGTAGTCCTCGCCCACCGGGTCACCCAATATAGGCTCCAATCCGACGAACCACTTCTCGTCGCCCTTGCAGCGGACGTAGTGCCGGCCGTTGCGCTCCTCGATGCGCCGGACGATGGAGTCGCGGCCGCAGCGTTGGTAGTGGTCGTGGCAGATGCCCGTGCTGAAGCCGCACCTGCAGTTGATGCAGTAAAAGTCCCTGCTGGCGGACGTGGCGTAGTCGTGCGCGGCGATGTGCTTGACGATGCGGTCCTCGATCGGTTGCCCGTTTGGGCCGTTCTTGAAGAAGGTAGGCTGCTCGGCGGCGTTCACACCGACACGGATGACAGGGTGGGAACCTAGCAGGATGTCATGGTGATAGTGACAGCAATGGGAGCAGAAAGCCTGCATGCACTTGATGCAGTAGCGATCCCGGCGACACGTCTGCGACAGGTCGTCGTCCTCCACCACCCCGAGCCGCCTGCTCGCTGTGGGTTCCGAGTTGTTTGTCCACATGGATTCCATGACGATATATCTGTTGGTTAGGTTCCAACGAGGTTGAGCGCGTACACACACTTGTAAATTGCAATGCCGCCTCTCCGTTCTTCCTCGGAGCAATCTGACTTGTGCAGGTTATGAATTGGCCGGTGCTTCGGTTATGTAGGGTCAATGGCCGCCTGAGAGTCCGACGGACAGGAGAAGGGAAGAAATCCGAAACGGATAGGTAGCGGACCTGGAGGTAATCTAGCAGGGAACGTGAGTTTATTCGTGCGATAGCCCGAGTCCGAGTTCGTGTTGAACTCACCAGCCAACTAAGGATCGTACAGGAAGCGCGTGCTGAATCCCGGTGATAATTCCCAGTCGAAACGGTGCATAACATTACCTCTCTCTCTACGGTGGCCACGGCAAGTTCATCCCAGCGCACATCCTTCGTCCGGACCTGAAAGCAGTCAGGAACTGGAAGTCGCTCCCCTTGTAGCTGCACGAGCAGCGCTGCCGCCATCCATGAACCTCTCGGGGACGATCGAACTAATCACTCCCTCAGCTTCCTCACCCCGATCAGGACTACTCTGTACACCTGCCGGGATCGCGTTGCCGTGTCGATGCAGCAGCATGCCATGGACAGGTGTGGCGCCAGCAACGGCGTCAAGTTGTGCACCCGGCCCGGAGTAGACGCGTAGTAGGCCATGCTCTTCAGGTTGTCTTCGATGACGATCCGTGGTGCACACAGAGTCCTGTAGTGACTCTTTCGAAACCGCTTGGGCGTTCTGATCCCCACCCTGGCTTGTAGCTTTGAGGTCTGCGATGATGAACTCGAGTGGTCCAACCGTCCAAGATACTAGTAAGGCACTGTTTAGTTCATTAAATTTTGGGTGAAAGTGGTGAAATTTTTGCATTGGGAAACGTGTTCTGTGAGAAATGACACGGTCTGCAATACAAAAATTTTGGGGACTTTTGACGAATTAAACAGGGCCGATAAATTTATATTACTCATAGAAACTTGCATTGCTACGAAAATGAGAAATTTAGAAAGGAAGAGGGCTGCAGTGGTAAAGATGTATTTTTTTTCCACCGAATTTTAGAAGAGGCACCCAAGGCGTGCTTATCCGCGTAATTATTTTATTACAATAGCTTTACTGAGAGAGTGTTTGGCATGACTCTGGAGCTGAACTTCAACAACTCTAACCAATTTTCTAGACAAACACCCCAACTTCAAAACTCCACGAAGTTGCCAACTTCATGGGGCTGTAGTGCAAATAGAGGTGGAGTTTTGGAGCACCTCCTTTGCTGCTCCAAAACCACCCAGTACACACCTAGACGTGGAGTTGATAGATAATTACCCACCAATGCCACTGGTTACACAAAAATAACGTTTCGTTATGTTCTTTTCCTTCATCCGCGACCCTCCCTCCCTCTAGCGTCTCTCCTGCCTTCCGCGACCCGCCGCCTAACCCACGCCGGCGTAAGACGATGGCGCCTCCCTCCAGCGCCGCATCCCTCCACAGTCCCTCCTCCGATTCTCTCTTCCGCCGCTCCTCCATTTCTCGACTCGCGGCCACAGCTCTCCACCGGCCCCTCTGCCTTCCATTTGCCCCACCGTCGGCCCCCTTCAGATCCCGCGCTGTCCGTCCCTTCGGCGAAGGCAGGTCGATGTGGAGGATGCAGCCCGAGCTCCCACCGTCGCCGACGGTGACGCTATCCTCGAGGAGCCCACTATCGCTACAGGAAGAGCCGGCGACTGGAGGAGTTGCAGGGCCACCCGCCGCATGAGGCCGTGAGGACCGCCTCCACGAGGCTCATCTTCCTGCCAGCCTCCCTTCCCTCCGTCGCCGGCCTCGCCATCCAACACCACGTCTCGATACACATCCGCCGCCGGCCTCCGCACCCGCCGCCGCATCTCCATTCCCTACTCCTGCGCCTTTTCTTCCCGTCGGCCTCCTTCCCCTCCGTCGTCGGCCTCCCGACCCGCCGTTGCGTGTCCCTGCCCTGCCCCGCCGGCCTCCTTCCGTCGCAGGTGTCCCTCCTCTCCTGTGCGGCCGCCGTGTTTGCGGATGAGGGTGTGAGAGGAAAAGAGAAAAGGAGGGAGGAGAGATGTGAGGCTGACAAAGTGGGCCCACATGCTATTGAATTGTGCTGCATGTTGTTTTTGGAGCTAGTAGGAAAACACTTCATTTTCACAACTCCAACTCCACTAGGAGCTAGCTCCATGTGGAGTTGGAGCCATCCCAAATAGCGATTAGGCGTGCTTAGTAGATGTTGGTTTGCCATAAATTATATATAGACTAATTTATTTGTGGGATTATACAAACAAATCGAGAACAATTTATTGTAAAATAAATTAAAATCACAAACAAATTAGTATATAAAGGTAAAACTACTATTCACCTGAATAGATTGTTCAATATGAAGAACAAATGTGTCAACATGTAGTAACAAATTAGTTTGGCAAGCAAACAGTTTTAGTCTACCAACCAAACAAATAATTTAACTTTACGAATAAGTTAGCGTACAAAAGTGAACAAAATGATCTTCAGACACGAACAAATAAGTTAAATTATGGAGCCCACCTCCACCACGCCACTCCAATGCGGGCCGCCAGAGGCGAAGAACAAGGTTGCAAAAATATGATGACAACATTTTAAGAAAAACGGACAATATTTTTTTTAATAAAATGCTCTCAATATTTTTTAAAGATGTTGGTAAAATACTTTTTGAAAAAAAGTTGGATTCAATATTTTCTAAAGAAATGTTGATCCAACATTTTTTTAAAAAATATTAACAATTATTTTTTAGTAGACTACTCCCTCAGTATCGAAATATTTGTCGTTGTTAATTTTTTTTAACAACTTTGGTCATTTGTCTTATTCAAAAAATTATTGCAAATATGTAAAAAGGTAAATCAAGCTTAAAATACTTACAATAATAAAGTATGTAGCAAACAAAATAAATGGTACTTGAATAATTTTTTGAATAAGACGAATTGTCAAAGTTGTGAAAAAAAATCAATGACTACAAGTATTTAGATACAGAGAGATATTGTCTAGTGAGAGGGTTGGGAAGGCCTGAAGAAGATAAGGAAGTAGAAGACAAGCTTGAGATAAATCTTGGTGGACACTGCAAGTTTCAGAAGATCCTACCGCATATGCCATAAGTCACTTCCGTGGCTCTGCCATCATCAGAAATATAATCAAACTAGGCGATCAGTCTGTGATCCAGGCAAATGTTTTTTTTTTCTGACAACATCCAGACAAATGTTTACTACGTATTTGGTTCGGTCAAAGAAGGAAGAATGGGCTCGCAGTCGCTGGCATAGCTAGCAAGTAGCAACCAGCCACCAATCACAACGTAACAGAGTCAGCTTGGCAGCCATGTCAAACTATGCATCAGATCTAGTAAAGTGTCAAACTACGCGTCGGATCTCGAATATACTACCTCCGTTCTTAAATATATGACACCATTGACTTTTTTCGTCGGTTTGACCATTCGTCTTTTCTACAAATAAATAAACCAACAAGTTAGATCCAGAGTACATTAGATAATAGATATAATGATATACATTTTATTTTAGTCAACTAATTTGTTCAATATATATTGATGGTCAAAGTTGGAGAAAAAAGTCAACGGTGTCATATATTTAAGAACGGAGGGAGTAATTATTTTTTAATCGGTTATTAAGGAGTACTGTAACAATGCTAGAATTGATCGGATTGGGTCGTGACTCGCGCGCGTGCGAATGCGATCCAACATGATCTGCTTTTATTGGCCACTTGTGCATGGGAGTCGTAGTGTCGGACGTAATCCTATGTGCTTGCAGTTCTTTTCCATCCGAGAACCAACTCCATGCCGCCTACATGTAGCCATTGTACACCCTCTGACTTGTTCCTATTGCTGCTCTCCTTACTTTCGCAAATGAATACAATGCCTAGTGGATCAATTAACAACTGAACTAGTTGAATGATAGCCGAATTATTATTAATCATCAAACAAGCTATTACTCGGTCAACAGTCAACCAACTAATTGATCTTGAGATTGATGATGAAATAATTAAGCCACCTATCTATGACAACAAATAATCAAACCAAATACTGATAGTATAGATCATATAGCACATCACGATGAGTTTATATGTAAGAAACGTGCAGGCCATTCGGTTTGGTCGTTAGAGAAGAATAGACTCGTGTAGTCACAGGCTTGGCAATCCCCGTCCCAAATTACTAACTATTTTAATTTTTTTACATACATTTCTTTGTTATGCATAACAAAATGAATGTATCTGGAAAATTCAAAATAACTAGTAATTTGGGAACGGCGAAATAACAACCAGTCAATCACAACAGTGGAGTCAGTTTGGCAGCCATGTGAAACTATACATGGGATCTGTCATCTAGATCTAAGGTCTTGTTTAGTTCGGTGAGAAAGCTGAGAAATTTATCGAAGATTAGAATGACTAAACGTGATCTAATTATAAAAATAATTACAGGGCGGATGGACGAGAAATCGCGAGACGAATCTATTAAGCTTAATTAATCTGTTATTAGAAATTGTTTATTGTAGCACGACATTGTTTGATCATGATCTAATTAGGATCAATAGATATGTCTTGTGCTGAATCTATTTCACTTTTCCAGCAGGAATTTAAGTTCCTCTGTTAACGCGCCCCCCTTATATAAGTGCTTGCTGATCACTTCCTGAGTTTAATGGGCATTTGCGGGTCCGGCGACGGGAAGAAGACGACTTTTAAGGTCTCTCGCCTTTGTCACCCGAGGTTATAGAATGAATTTTTGTCATTAATTTACATTTAATACTCTTAATTAGTATGTAGATTTGATGTGAAGGAGGATGAAAGTAAAAAGTTGCTGATGAGCTAAGGCGTATTTGTTTATGGGGCTGCGGGTTGCACCGACGTATCGCGATTGCACAGCATTGTACCGTGATGATTTTTCTACGTGCGTGTTTTTTGCAACGCGCAATTGAAATCATGTTGTCAAGTTGTGAGATTTATATATGCACGGCCGCCGCATGCTGTTCGGTGCAATTTTACGCCATGTGCTGCTGCACACCGGCAGAAAGCGCATCCAAACAGGACCACTACGTACACGTGGGGTCTCAAATAAAATTATTTTGAAGTGGGTCGTAACTCGTACGATCTAACATGATCTGCTTTATGGGTCACTTGTGCTTGTAGGGTCATCCTACATGTGGGATTGTGGCCTTGGCTCTGTTTAGGAGCCCAACTTCCCCTAAAATACACTATACAAAAAGAAGATTCCCCATCACATCAAACATCACATCAAAAATGTAGGTACATGCATGGAGTACTAAATGTAGATGAAATCAAAAACTAATTACACAGTTTGGATGTACTTTGCGAGACGAATCTTTTGAGCCTAGTTAGACCATGGTAGGACAATATTTACCACAAACAAACGAAAAGTGCTACAGTGCTTTTCAGTTCGGAACAGTACTTTTCAGCCCAAAATTCGTGCAAAATCTCCCAATTTTGCATCCTAATTTTGATTTCTAAACACACCCCTTGTGTCGTAGATGCTTTGCAACTTTTTTTCCATCTGAGAACCAACTGTCCAACAAGGCAACAACTCCATGCAAGTAGCCGCATTCGCCTACGTAGCAGCTCTGACTTCTGACTTGTTCCTCTCGCGGCTCTCCTTTCTTTCGCTAATGAATACAATCCCTAGTGATCAATTAACAACTGAACCAATTGCTTGATACTCCGTAAATGATACTCCCTCTGTTCTTAAATATATGACGTTTAGGACAAAAAAATTAGTTCATTTTGAATTAAAATTTTAGCTAATGCTAGTTGTGTAGACTTACATCTAATTATTAGACATGTCACATTTAGCTAATGCTAGTTGTGTAGACTTCTTGTCGTATAGATCTTAGCTAGATCATATAGCACGCGAGATGAGTTCATATGTAAGAAACGTGTAGGCCATTTGGTGGATTGCATTGGCTTATTATTTCCTCATAATACTTGTTTTGTTTCAAATCAACAAGTACTCCCTCCTTTTTTTCATGTTACATTTGGTTTGTCACAAGTCAAATCTTTTCAACTTTTATATAAGTGTGTAGAGAAATATAGGAAACAATGTACATAAACACTATCAAAATATATTTCATAATGGATTCTCAATAAAACAAATTTGATGACGTGAATGCATTTAAACACGGGTCGGATTAAATGAAACTGTAATTGAGAGACATGGGTACACATGGGTCCCCACCGGCCAGGGTCTCAGGGACCCCTGACAAGTGGGCCCGACCTTCCAGAAGACCCGCCGACCTGCAAAGTGGGCCCGGCGACCTTATCCACACCTCCGACGACCGCGGGTGACCTGGCCAAGATCCCGGAAGATTCGCGAAGCTTGGCGTGCAAGTCAAGACACTAGGACCTGGCGCGCCGCCGCCTGTAGCACCGAGTATCACGGGATACTCCTTGTAATCCGGGAGATAAGCTTCCCGCAGTTGTAACCGACCCCCGACACGGGTCAACTGACCTTGCATGTGAACCCTAGCCCGTCCTCCTCATATAAGGCGGCCTAGGGCTCCATGCAGGGGGACAACTCATCTTCAACCTCCCGCATAATCCACCACAACTGGACGTATGGTATTACTCTCCGGAGGCCCGAACCAGTCTAAACCCTTGTCTCCTTGTTCCTCGCCGCCATACTCGCCTAGCTCCGTGTGCATCCCGTGCATAACCACGTACGCTCTTAGGTCCCGGTCCTCCATTAACCTGCAAACCTCTAGGGTAACCCCCTAGCGGATCTGTCCAGGTCTCACCCCCTGACAGTTGGCGCACCAGGTAGGGGCGATCGGGAACTCGCTGTGCTGCATGGGGGCCCAATCTGGCGTCATCTTCCCGGCGAGCACGGCGGCCTTCCTCGCCGACCCCGTGGAGATCTGCTTTGGATCTTTCATGTCGACCTCTCCTGCTCCTGTAGCCGCAGCTCTTCCAGCAACCCCGGAGCAGGTCGTCACGGCGTCCGTCGCCACCCCCGTTCCCGATCTAGTATCGGAGACCCACCCACCCAGACCCTGCGACCTTGTCCAGGGGATGGAGAACGTCATCGGCTCGATGAGGGAAACCTTGGAGATCTGCGAACGAGCTCAGCGCTCGGCGCAGACAGTGCTACGCCACGACACGTTCCCCTTCGGCCTGAATTCTGCACCCGGCCTTCGCCTCAGTCAGCTCTCCACGCCTCCCCAGATCCAATCTGGGCGGCGACCTTTTGGCGACAAACCGCGTGTGCCGCCTGCGGAAGAAGATCGACCAAGAGCTCCCTCGCCGAGCTAAACGACCTACCCAGTCCCCGGACTGCGGGGAGTTCTAGAAGGTTCGTGTTTGAATCTCCCCCAATGATTCGGACATCGTCTTTCGCCAAGTGCTCGTGATCTCCGAGAACGAGCCACCCCGCACGGGTGCAACCAACTCCGAGGAAGTAGCCCGCATCCAAGCCAACGCTCACCGTGCCCAGCGACGTGCGGAAGAGCAGCAGCGCGTGGCCTTGCCCTGCGCTCGGGACCTGCGCCTGGAGTTCGAGGAAGCTGGGATCCCGACCTTCAACAGCCCCCAGGCCAACCTGGGTGCGGCCATTACCCGACTCCAGCAAGCTCAAATGACGCCTGAAGCCGAGCAGGCCCTCGCGTACCTCCGGGTCGCCAATGCCTTGGTGGAGGAGAAAAGCGCGGCCTCCAAATCCGCTGCGTCCTCATCGACCCGCCACTCGCGCAGTCGATCTCATCGACCTCAGCGCAGCCATCTCTCCCCCATCCGGGAGGAGGTTGCTCAGCATAACCCTGAGCAACCCGCCCAGCAGCCTGCTGCTGCCGGCGACCTTCGCGTCAACCTCGACGCCAATAGGCGCACCCGCGACATGCGCGACTACGTCCACCAACGCCATCGAGAGCGCGAGGAGCGCGAACTCCGCCACCGCGCAGAGTACGATCGCGAGTACAGCGCACCTGGTGCCGTCCATCGCATCATGGACCGCGAGCTGCGGGACCGCCACGACATCGAGAACAAACGGCGTGCCCTCTACGACGCCGAGCACGGCGACCCAGCCATCCTCCAGAGCAACCGGGATCGGCAGCCACGTTCCCAGGTTGTCGTCCCGGAACGCAGCGTCCACTCGGCGCCTAGAGAGGCCGTTCCGGCCAGAGGCTCCGGTAATGACCTTGCCCTCAACGCCTTCCCAGCGCTGGCTTCCCGCTTCAGGAGGGTGGAGTACCCTGATAACTTCAAGCCCAATATCAAGCCGTACGATGGGCGCTCCGACCCTAACATCTGGCTGTCGACCTACTACGTCGCCGTCAAGGCGGTCGGTGGTAGCTTCGACCATATGGCGGCCTACTTCCCGCTGGTCATGGGCAAGGCCCCTTCGCTATGGCTCAACAACCTCGAGCCTGGCAGCATCAAGACCTAGGCCGACCTATCCCAGGCCTTCACATCCAACTTCCAGGCGACCTACGATCACCCTAGAAACGCTTTTAACCTGTGGGCGGGTCGTGCAGAAGCCTAAGGAGCGGCTCCGCGACTACAACCACCGGTTCTTCGAGAACCGAAACGAGTGTGTTGGCGTCAGGGACGATCAGATCGTCGACAGCTACAAGAAGGGCATCAAAGACCGCAAGATCTTCGAGAAGATCCATGAGTCTGGCGCCACCAACGTCAAGGAGCTCATGCACGTCGTCAACAAGCTGATGGACACAGAAGACTCGCTCCAGAACCAGTTCGACGCTAATGCTGCTGGTGCATCTGGCACTGCAGCAGACAAACTCCGCAAGCGACCTTCCGAGGTCCTAGCAGTCGAAGGGCGCTGAGGCTCGACCTTCAACCAGGAGGAGTTCGACCTGGCGCTCGATAGCGTTTGCGGGTTCCACGAGGGGGCTACCCACACTCTCCGCGAGTGCTCCCAGTTCAAGAGGGCTTTCAGGACCCCCGTGGACCCCAAGCGACCCATGAACGACGGCGGGCGCCACGACAACCGCCCCTACAACAACAACTACCGCCGCGACGACCGGCGAGATCGACGCGACGACCGCCGCGAGGAGCGATATGACGATCGCAGCGACCCACCTCTAGCAGCTCCTCGTGACGAGACGAACCTTCCCCCTCCGCCAATGGCAGGCAACCCCAATGGGCCGTTCCAGGCTGTAAACCGCACGATCAACATGATCGTGGGTGGCATCAAGTCCGGCGTCAGCAAAAGGCGCTACCGCAAGGACAAGCGCGAGGTCCACCTCGTCCATACTCAGTGAACCGCGCCTCTGTGTTGGTCTGAGCAGGCGATCACGTTCTCTAGAGCTAATCACTAGGTGCACATCCCAGACCCCGGGTCCTACCCGCTCGTCGTCGAACCTACGGTGGATGAGGCCCTGCTCTCCCAGACCCTGATCGATGGGGGGAGCGGGCTCAACATCATCTTCGTTGACACCCTCAAGAAGATGGGCTTCGACTTCGACAAGCTCACGAATTGCGACGAGCCCTTCTATGGCATCGTCCCCGGGAAGGCGGCCTACCCCCTGGGTCGGGTCTCCCTCCCTGTCACCTTTGGTACGGAGGCAAACTTTCGCACGGAGTACCTCAGCTTCGAGGTCGCCAACTTCAAGTCCTCCTACCACGCGATCCTAGGTCGCCCGATGCTGGCTAGGTTCATGGCCATCCCGCACTACACCTACTTGGTGTTGAAGATGCCGGCTCCAAATGGGGTCCTCTCCGTCATGGGGGATCTCATCATCTCTTTCAAGTGCAACACGGAGGCTCTCGACCTTGTCGCGACCTCCGCCGCTGTCGACGCCTCCGCAGTCTTGGTCGCTGTGGCCAAGACCGTCGACCCAGTCGACCTACCTGTCCCGGAGCAGAAGCGCACCGACACCGCCCTGGACGCGGTTCCCTTGACGAAGAAGGTCTGCCTCGGCCTTGCTGACGCAGAGAAGACCGTGGTGATCGGCGATGGGCTTGGCCCCAAATAGGAACTCGTGCTCACCAGTTTCCTCCGGGATAACGCGGACATATTCGCATGGAGTCCATCGGATATGCCGGGTGTCCCCAGGGAGCTGGCTGAGCACTCCTTGGATGTAAGCAAGACGGCCAAGCCTGTCAAGCAGAAGCTTCGCCGCTTTGCGAAAGATCGCAAGGACGTCATTAGGGTAGAATTAATAAAGCTCCTAGCTGCCGGATTTATCCGCGAGTGTAAAAACCCGGTTTGGCTCACCAACCCGGTCCTTGTACCCAAGAAAACCGGTCAATGGAGAATGTGTATCGACTAAAGACCCCTTCCCTCTTCCGCGCATCGACCAGGTCGTGGACTCCATGGCCGGAAGTGTCCTCCTCTGCTTTCTCGACTGCTACTCAGGGTATCACCAGATAGCCCTAAAGGTCTCTGACCAAGACAAGACAACATTCATAATGCCCCATGGCATCTACTGCTACACAGCCATGACCTTTGGCCTCAAGAACGCTGGCGCGACCTACCAGAAGGCCATCCAGAAGTGCCTCGCTAGCCAGATCAGCAAGAACATAGAAGCCTACGTTGACGACGTGGTCGTCAAGACCACCCACGAGGACAAGCTTATAGCTGACCTCACAGAGACCTTCGCCAACCTCCGCGTCTATCGCTGGAAACTTAATCTAGAAAAGTGCGTCTTCGGTGTCCCGTCCGGCAAGCTCCTGGGCTTCATGGTCAGCAACCGGGGCATTGAGGCCAACCCCACCAAGGTGGATGCCGTCCTTAGGATGAAGCAACCTACTAGGAAGAAGGACGTCATGAAGCTCACCGGCATGATGGTGGCCCTAGGTCGATTCATTAGCAAACTTGGAGAGCAAGGCATGCCCTTCTTCAAGTTGCTAAAAAAGGCGGACAAGTTCGTCTGGACTGAGGAGGCGGACCAAGCCCTTGAGTAGCTCAAGGCCTTCCTCACGTCACCCCCAGTGATGGTGCCCCCGGCACCTCAGGAGTCGCTACTGCTCTACATCTCGGCGACCACCCTGGTGGTCAGCTCGGTTCTGGTGGCTGAGCGACCTGAAGAGAGCCGACCTTACCCTGTCCAGCGACCTATCTACTACGCCAGCGAGGTCCTGTCTGACAGCAAGACCAGGTACAGCCAACCCCAGAAGATGCTCTATGCGCTACTCATTACCTCTCGCAAGCTCCGGCATTACTTCTAATCGCACAAAATCAAGGTCGTGTCGGCCTTTCCCCTTGGCGAGATCCTGCGGAGCCGCGACACCACTGGGCGCATCATCAAGTGGTCCATAGAGCTAGGCGAGTTCAACCTAGAGTTCTGCCCCAGGCAGGCCATCAAGTCCCAGGTCATCGCTGATTTCGTCTCGGAGTGGACCGAGATCCAGCTGCCTCCGCTGTCAGAGCGACCTGAGCACTGGAAAATGTACTTCGATGGTTCCCTGAACGTCGAAGGAGCTGGTGCCGGCGTCCTGTTCATCTCCCCCCAGGTTGACAACCTCAAGTACGTCCTGCAGATCCATTACAAGGCGTCTAACAATGGCGCTGAGTACGAAGCCCTCATCCATGGGCTACGCATTGCTGTCTCTCTCGGGATCAAGCGCCTCATAGCCTACGGTGATTCAAGGTCGTCATCGACCAAGTCAGCAAGGACTCTGAAGCTAGGAAAGACATGATGGATGCCTACTGTGCTGAGGTGCGCAAGCTTGAGCGTCACTTCGAATGGCTCTAATTCCACCATGTCTGCCGCAACAACAACGTCGCAGCGGATGTTCTCTCTAAGATCGGCTCAAAGCGCGCGCTGGTTCCGGCTGGTGTATTTGTCCAGGACCTACACAAGCCAACCATCAAGCTTCTCCCCGACCCAGAATCACCGGATGACGAAGCAACCCCTCTGGGAGGTCGCGAGATCCTCATGATCGACGCAGAAGACGACTGGCGCCTTGATTTCATTGCCTTTCTCCTCGAGCACCGAGTACCTGAGGACAAGGCGGAGTGTGAAAAGATCATGAGGCGTAGTGCCAACTACATTGTCATTGGCAATGAACTCTACCGGAGGTCCGCCTCCACAGGGGTTTTGATGAAGTGCATCCTACGATCTGAGGGCCTCAGGCTCTTGGATGAGATCCACGGCGGCGAGTGCGGCAATCATGCCGCATCTTCCAACCTGGTGGGTAAGGTCTTCAGGTCTGGCTTCTACTAGCCCACAGCCATGGCTAATGCCCAGGAACTTGTACGTCGATGCAAGGGGTGCCAATTCTTCGCTAAGTAGCAGCACGTCCCGGCTCAAGCCCTTAGTACCATCCCTCCATCCTGGCCCTTCGCAGTGTGGGGTCTCGACTCTGTGGGACCTTTCAAGACCACCCTTGGCGGCTACAAGGACATCATCGTGGTGGTGGACAAGTTCACCAAGTGGATCGAGGTCCGTCCCGTATCCAGCGTCACCTCAAAGGAGGCGGCCAAATTCATCGAGGAGATCACCCCACCGCTTCGGGGTGCCCAACAGGATCGTCACCGACCTTGGCACGGCCTTCACAGGAGCTGATTTCTGGGACTTCTGCCAAGACAACCTGATTGACGTATACTACCCCTCGGTGGTGCACCCACGGTGCAACGGCCAGGTCGAACGGGCCAACGGCATGGTCCTACAGGCTATCAAGGATCGCATCTTCGATGGCTCTGCGCCTTACGCAACCAGGTGGCTCTCAGAGCTCCCTCACATGATCAGAGGTCTCAGGACCCAGGTTAGCTCGGCTATAGGGTATTCACCCTTCTTCTTGGTCTACGGGTGTCAGGGGGTGAGACCCGGACAGATCCGCTAGGGGGTTACCCTAGAGGTTTGCAGGTTAATGGAGAGGATCGGGATCTAAGAGCATAGGTGGTTATGCACGGGATGCACACAGAAATCTCGGTGAGACACGAGGAACACGGCGATTTATATTGGTTCGGGCCTCCGGAGAGTAAAACCCTACGTCCAGTTGTGGTGGATTATGTGAGGATGAAGATGAGTTCTCCCTATGCATGGAGCCCTATGCCGCCTTATATGGGGGGACGGGCTAGGGTTTGCATGCGCAGGTCGGTTGACCCGTGTCGGGGTTGGTTACAACTGTGGGAAGCTTATCTCCCAGATTACAAGGAGTATCCCGTGATACTCGGAGCTACAGGCGGTGGCGGCGCGCCAGGTCGCCGTGTCTTGACTTGCAAGCCAAGGTTTCGCGGGTCTTCCGGGATCCTGACCAGGTCGCCCGCGATCTTCGGAAGAACGGATAAGGTCGTTGGGCCCACTTGTAAGGTCGGCAGGTCTTCTGGAAGGTCGGGTCCACTTGTCAGGGGCCCCTAGGACCCTGGCCGGTGGGGACCCATGGGTACCCATGTCTCTCAAGCCCCCGATCGACGTGTAGGTGTAGCGGCCGAGGCGAGGTCGTGTCGAAGAGTAACAGAGGCGCAGCACCGTCGAGGTTGTGAAGGGTGCACGGGGATCAAAAAGAAAAGAAACCCCTCTGATGCGCGTACGAAGTTGAACATCGAGCTTCTGGGTCGAAGGATCATGAGGTCGAAGTGAAGACGAGGCATAGATCTTGCAGAACCGCCGACCTGACCTGAGCCAGGCATGTCGTAGCAGCAGTCATGACCTTCAGAAAGGTCAACAAGCCTACCAAGGGTAGGTCGAGCAGAGATGTGATGGAAGCAAGCTTCCATTAGGTCGAGGCGACCTGAAGAAAATAGGGCGTCGAAGACGCACTAGTGTAGTAGCCCCCGAGCAGTAAAGCGACCAAAATGGCCGGTTTGATGCTCCAAAGAAGAAGAGAGAAATATTCCGAACCTATGACCTTCTGCTGAAGAAACAGATGCTCTTGCTATGTCGACGCTATAGGACAAAAGCTCCAGAATCTTGCAGAGGGCAGCAGGCAACAGGTCTGACGCAGCCAGAGTCACAAGTGCACTGAACGGTCACGGGCCGGCTTGCAGACGTAGCACAGGTCGCAATCACCCGCAAAAAGACAAAGGCACTCCAGGATGTGGTCAGGTAGGGGAAATGCGCGCCAATGCCTCCCACGGGTGAACAGTGACCACGTGCTCCACGAGGGTACAGTGATCTTGAGGATAAGGACACCACGCGAGTTGGCTTGCGGATAAGACTGAATGGCAGGTGCTTGGCAGTATAAGTAGGTACCCAAGGCTTGAAGAAAACCGTACCAATCATCAAAGGTGATCCAAGATGATCCAATGTAGTAATATTGCCATGCCATGGGCTTGTGTCCGCCCACCAGAGTGTAGAGTTGATGTAGTTCATGCTTGAAGCTGGAAGAATGCTTGCGAGGCTCAAAGAACTCGATTGGCCTCTTCTCCCAGCCCCGTTGTCGACCGGGCATCCCTGGGCCCACCAACACATTGTGGGCCATACTCGGGAGATGAGTTCCTGTACACCTGGACTACTCGACTAGTGGGCCATAGTGCTGGTACCGTGGACCACAAGGCAAGACAAGGCGGACAAGGACTTGTACTAAGACTAGGATAGCTTTCCATACCTTGTATAGGCTACTCCGGGTCCTACTCGAATAGTACCCTTGTACCAATCCGACTTGTAACCCTGCCTCCCGTGGCATATAAGGCGAGGCAGGGACCCCTCTCAAAACATACGCAATCAATACAGAGCCACGCAGCATACAGGACATAGGGTACTATGCACATTGCGGCCTGAACCTGTCTAATTGTGTTCCCCGTGTCTCACCATCGTGTTCCTAATCTCGGTGAGCCCCACCGCACAAATCTACTACTTCGGGTACCCCGTCATAGGCTCGGTGTCTAAAACACTGACAGCTGGCGCGCCAGGTAGGGGATCTCGTTGTTGATCCACTGGCGAACTCGATGGCTCTCGTCACCATCAAGCCGATCGTCGCTTTCCAGCAAGGCGACACCTTCGTTTTCGGCTCCTGGGTTTGCGTTGCTGACAGCACCGGATCATTCCTGCGTTTTTTAGCGCCAACTCTAGAGTCAAAGCTCAAGTCCTCGACGCTTACGCAAGCTTCGATGGAGAATTTCGTCAAAAATTTCGACGAAATTTCGATCTCTGACCCGCTCAGAGAACTCGAGTCGGAGTCCGAGTACAACTCGACTTCGCCTCCCATCCAGCCTGAGTTGCTTTCTTCAGCTTCACAGCTTGCGCTCAGTTTGGATAACATTCCAGCACCACCTCTCTTCGGTCATCACCATGTCAGTGCCGCTTACCAAGCCGCATTGAAGCACCTCATGTGCCCTGGCCCGAAGATCGTGCTCGAGTACTCTTCAGATTCGGACGACAACTTCGACTACTCTTCGGATTCCTCTGAGTTCGAGTTCGACTACGGTTCAAATTCTGCTGAAGTACAACAATTGTCTGGCCCTGCTCATGGACTGGTGATCACATCGACACCTGAGGGTAGATTCGTCTACTGGCCCGAGCATGTGCCTGCTGATCTTACACTGGATGATCAGGAGCGCTTTATCGCTTGTATCGACAACTTACCTTTCCAGGAAGGCATCAAGCTTGTTGACTATGACACCGATACTGAGCTCATTCAGAGTACGGGTACTTATTCTTCACATCGAGAAGTGTTCGTCGTTTATGCAACTACTCCGCAAGTGCATCGTGCTAATTATCGTTACCCGGATGATGTATCTAATGATGAACTCTCTGCTAATGCTCCTGTTGATGAAACCACGGAGGTCAAGGCCGCACGTCACCAATGCAATGCTGATCGTGCAACTCTTCATCGGGAACACGCGGAAGCTCTACCTACCTGTAATCTTCAAGAGGCTCTGGATGCGGTGGCTACTCGTGAGTATCGCACTCCAGAGGAATCTATCAATGCGATCAATCTACTCGGTCGCTCTATGCCTCGTGACAGGGCGGCTGCTGAAGTCGCGAAGCTGGCTAAACTAGCTTACACTATGCTACGCCAGAATACCAGTGCTCCTAGTCACCATAGCAGCAGTGGAGGTGCTCATCGTGCCACTCCCACTCCTAATCGCACTCGTCCGGAAGCTAGCAACAGGGACAAAGGCGATGATGGCAGTGTCAACAGCAAGTCGGGAGACTCTCGCTACGACGCTGTTGACATTGCTAACGTCATCGACTAGCAACAGATATAAGATCCATCTCTATCGACGGCGCCAGAAATGCAAAGGTATATCTTAACATGATGCTAAGTGTATATCAGATGTTGCTTTCAGATAAACTAAAAGATGAATCCGATACGAGTCATAGCACAACTCGATATAGGTTGTCAGCCCTGATAGAAGTGCCACTAAAACGCATGGATTGATACTCTTACATATGCCTTGGATCTCTAGATAAGAAAATATATATAAACAGGGTATCTGCAAGTGCACAGATATGATTATACCATTGTAGCATTTTAACCAGGAGTAAAACCAGGTATCATATTTATATTCTACCACAGGGAAAGAAGTCTTCTATCTATAACAACAAGTACATGCTTATCTCTCAGTTGTGTAATGTAGAGTGGCCAAAATATATCAAATGCTATAAACAGGTGTAAGTCACATAAAGAATAAGATAATGATAGCATTGATCAGATCATAACATAGTGAGCCACTAGAAAGTGTCAATATAGAAGAGAAGCGTATTCACAGCCTAGTTAGCGAGGATACTCCTCGGTAACTCTAAACTATATGTCAATATAAACTATGATTAGTGCAATATATTTAACAATCATGGAAGAAGAACTATTATACTTATGCATGGGGAGACTATCCAGGAGGATCAAGGCCGAAACTTGAAACAACCCAAACAGTATAAGGCTCCACTAGTTCTACACACGGGGGGTGGATTGCAAAGGACTCAATAGTGCTGTCACCACCACGATCTACCACACGACCCGGCATGTAGGGTGCAATCGCAGGTAAATACAGTATAAGCACCACGCTTACACTATCTTTACCACTCACCCATGTTGACAGATGATCTAGGTGAGGGCTATACGACTCCATACACAAATATAAAGGTAAATCAACTATGCTAAACATGTAATCATAATAAACACCAAAGCATATAATCTCGAATATAATCATTGATAAGAACATATGTCTCTACAACAAATGTAAGGAACTTATAAAGAACTTACAAAGGCGAAGCTAGATCAGTATCTCGTCCAGCTTCTAGACGATCAGGAGCCAAGTAGACGCCTTGCCTCCTCCTAGATCTAGACTAGTTAGCTACTCTCGCTATATGGTGTTTCTAGGGCGTAGTATCTCTGACTTGATGACTTGATCTCTGTGTATGAGATGTAATGATAGAGAGATTCTCCCTGCCAGGGGGGTCAGGGGCTGCTTATATAGTCCTGAGGTGATGACGTGCACCGTTCGATCAAACCGACCTAACATGTGGTTTAGATTGATCCTCATAGGCGGTGGAAGAACATTCTGGAAGTAGGGCTGAGGTGGCGCTCGGGGGGGGGGGGGCGACCGGTCCCACCATGGGACCGACCGGTCTGTGGTGGGCCCCCCTCGGGGCCCACTTCGGCCAGGTGGGTCCTTGCCCCTTCTAGATGCTTCTTTCTTGGGTGCTAAGTCACGTTGAGTTCCGGAGCCTTCTAGAGCCTTCTAGACTTCATTCTTTTTCGTATTTTCCTGAATAGTCCCTGAAATCATATAATTTACCAAAACTCCAGAAAATCTGTTAGTGACACCCTATTCTAAGTTGGTATTAACAATTATGCCCTTTTCTTATGTTTAGTTGACTTATAAATATATAAGATAAGATGTGTCAACAAACTCCCCCAAGCTTACCCTTTGCTAGTCCCTAGCAAAGCTATGCTATAGCAGGATCAGGAGTTGCTACAACGCTTTCACGCCTCAAAAGTACTATGGTTTTCAAAAATAAATTCTCCTCAACAAGATTGCTCCCTCTTACCTTTAGCCATGGTACGTAGCCTTTTCATAAATCTTAAGCAATTAAAAGACAGAACAATCAAGTCAAGCAGTATATCTCAAATTCTTTGATCAACTATCATCCTGGGGTTTTGCAAAAATTTTCAGATAAAACTAGAGATCATGTGTATGACCTTCTCAAGCATGCAGTCACACTTGGCAAGATATGTATGGTAGGATGATAGTGTTGAATGAATGAGGGTGAAAGGTAGTAAGCCTTTAGCCCCTTGGACTACATCTCTCTTTCTAAGGCTTTTAAGATCTGGGCTTTCCATTCTTGGAGAGGTGGGCTCTACTCGCCCCGGACTTTTGTCCATTTTTCTCTCTCCTTAGAGATGTGGGCTCTTCTCGCCCTCGGACTTGTGTCCATTATTCATCTCTAAATTTATTATTTAGGGAGGTAGGCCCTTCTCGCCTAGTATGACACTTGTCCTTTTCTCTCCCTCTCTCTTTTCACTTTTTCCTCTCTTCTTTCTTTCTCTTTTTTTTCGAATGTAGCCCCAGAATCTTTTTTGACATTGAGAGAGACATATCCAAGAGTTGCATGAGCTATTTTATGGCCGGATGGAGAATGCGTACTTCCGGATTAGAAGCAGCATAAATGGTGGACTGGAATGATCTTGATGTGTATGAAAAGCTCTCAAGGATCATAGACACAGGAACTCATCATGTATGATTTTAAAAAGAAAAACCAGGAATCAAGCTTCTCTAGGAATATGATAAATAGCAGCTCAACTTTTCATGAATTATCTTTCAAAGCCTAGACTCAGATTAAGCATGCACTTCCCACGGGTTTTGGGTTTAGAGCAAATTAAGCATTTAAAGCTTTAGGAGAATCTAGGTTTGAGAACTAAGTATTTAAGAGGAATTATAGCGGAGCAACTATTCATCATTTCCAAGCATAAATTATCAAGATCATTATTAAAGAGAAAAGCCAACTAGCAGACTCTAGCATTTATTCACACTAAGACTTTCAACTAAGACTCTTTAAACATATAACTAGCTAATATTAAAAACATAGGATAATGATACTTATCATGATAACTGGGGGTGCTCTCCCCCAACCCGAATCTTGAAGTAGTCCTTGATTCATCCTTGGAACTTGTTTGCCTTCAGGTTTTCCTTAATTTCTTCTTGTAAATATTAGTCTTGCACATACCTGAAGGAACAAATTCTAGGATTATGTTGTGAGCCTTCATGTGCCCACTTCTTTTTGTGAATTTTTGTATGCAAAAGGGATGCTAAAGCAAAAACATGTGAATGCAATATTTATTTATTATTTTCTTTTTATATGCCGCCACGGTACGGAGTACATGGGGCCTTAAGGAATGCAAATGCAGAAAATATTTTTATGGTCTTTTTCTAATGCAGGTATAGGTAAGTAAATATGCTAATTTAAAATATGCAGTGCAGAAAATAAATATTTAGATAAATACCGAGTTACCTCTCGGCGAGAATTTCGAGTACTTACTCCCATGGCGTAGATGTAATAGCCGATGGTTGATCAATTGGTGACGCGGGTAGTGATTGGTCTTCCGAAGGTGTACTCTTGTCTTCCTTCCTCCAAACTTGTTTCTTCGGTGGAGACCTTTCTGGGGTAACAGGTCCAGAGTTCTTGACTGGTAGGAGCTGAGCGGACTTCTCTTTAATCTCTTATTCAATACTCTTGATGTCCGTCAACTTCGTGTTCAGCTTGCGTTGCAGTTTCTGAAGGCGTCTCTGCGTCTTGTTCTTCTTGGGCTACTCAGAGTCAGTATATGTATTAAAATAGCAGCGTACCTTTTCGGTTCTGAACTGGAAGTGGATCTCTCCCGTCCTGATGTAGATGATTGCTCTTGTAGTGTTCAGGAACGGTCTCCCAAGTACTATGGGAGGATCTTGCTCTTCATTTCCCATGTCCATGACTACAAAGTCAGTTAGGACATAGTGATCCTTTATCTTGACAGGTACATCTCGTGCAATTCCCTCCGGGAATCGGTGTGATTGGTCCGCCATCTGCAGCATTATATAGGTGGAATACAAGGGCAGGTTACCGTATATTAATTCATAGGTTACCTTAGACATTAAGTTGATGCCCGATCCCGTATCGCAGACAACTCGCTGGAAATTCCATTGATTGATGGAGTAGTAGATTGATGGCACTCTAGGGTCGTCGAGCTTTTGCAGCAGTGGTGAAGGAAACGGGTTCTCGTTTTCTGATTGAATCGTGTTGATCATCCAAACTTCCTCCACATGTGGTCGAGTTTGTTTGTTCTTCTTATTCCTCCTTCTATCTCTCCTTTTCTTCTCGACAGCTGGCTTGTATTCTTAAGGGTAAAGATATTGGGGGTGTGCAGGAGTTCTTAGGATCTTGTTCTTGAAACTGAATCTCTCCTTCTTCCCATTGATGGTGAAGACGATCTTCGCGGTGTCGGCGTAGATGATGGCTTTGGCTGTGGCAAGGAAAGGACGTCCCAAAATGATTGGGGCGTTCTCACTTCCCCCAGTCTCGACAACAGCGAAGTCGGCAGCTACGTAGGAGCTTCCTACCCCCAGACATACGTCATCTAGGATGCCCTCAGGGTAGCATAGTGATAGGTTTGCAAGCTGCAAGCAGATGGTTGTGTACAATAAAGGTGAACCATTGATTTTCTCATATATTATCTTGGGCATTATGTTGACGCTAGACCCAAAGTCACAAAGTGCATTCTCGAAAGTATAGGCTCCAATAGTGATGGTGATGACGGGCCTTCCTGGATCTCCTCTCTTGGCGGGCATGCCCCAGTCAGTCCACTTTGGGCCTTCTTCTGTCTTATTAGAGCACAGATCTGCAGAATAGATATCGACAAGATTTGTAGATTCTAATTCTTCTGGCTGGCCCGGAATCTTACCTGGGTTAGCCGTGGGAACAGATGATGCTAGCTGAGATATCTGAGATTCTATCATTTTATTAAAACTATGTTGGTTCTTAATGGCAGAAGAAAAGCTTTCCATTTTATTGCTAATAATTTCTAACATTTTATCATTGGAAGCTAACTTCTTAGACAGATTATCCATAACTCTACCCTGGTTTTTGACTAAGGCCCTTAAAGGTGGGAAATTATTGGAAGAATTATTACCTTGATAGTTACCTGAATAGTTACCTGGGTAGTTAGGCCTCTACTGGGTCCATCCTTGATTTTGCTGGGGACGATATTGGTTGTTGTTGTTGTTGATGTAGTTTATGTCCTCCTCTAGCTGAGGGCATTGACTACCCGAGTGTCCAGTGTTTCCACACTCTTCACTAGTCATGCGAGATTCGAAGAGTTGCATGACTTCCTTCTTCTCAGGGGCTTTGTCTTCAAGCCTCTTCATGAGTAAATCCATTTTGGCAGACAGCATGTCTACCTCCTTGAGCTGGTGCATTCCTCTTTCTTTCTTGCGGGGTTGACGTTCCTCGTTCCAAGCTTGATTGGACTTTTCCACAAGGTTAGTAGCTTGAGTAAGTGTAAGGGACAGGAAAGCACCTCCAGCTGCAGCATCCATCGTTTCACGGGTGTTGGTAGAGAGCCCGTGGTAGAAGGTCTGCATGAGCAACCAGTTTTCCATTCCGTGGTGTGGGCATTCTGAAATGTAGTCTTGGAAGCGCTCCCACGCTTCAGGAACAGATTCGTCATGTTGCTGCTGGAAACTTGAAATTTTCCCCCGTAAGGCATTGGTTTTGCCTATAGGAAAGAACTTTGCCAGAAAGGCAGTAGAACACAGTGTCTAAGTTGTAAGTTTGTCTTTGTTGGAGTAAAACCATTGCTTCGCTCGCCCCAAGAGTGAGAATGGGAATAAGCGAAGTAGGACTGCATCACTTGGCACATCTTTGATCGTGAAGGTGCCACATATCTCTAAGAAATGTTGAAGGTGTGCATTGGCATCTTCATGAGCTTTTCCACAAAATTGGCTAGCTTGTACCATGTTGATCAGTGCAGGCTTGAGCTCAAAAGCTACATCTCCTACAACGACTGCCGGACGAGTACGAATGTTGTTCGGGGTCGGTGCGGAGTACTCGCGAAGGGTCCTGTTTTCCATTACTTCAAACGTGGGTGTTAAGCTTCGCATAGTTGAATCTTCCAAGGCAGAGGTCGTGGGCCGAGATTCGGGCTTTGGCCTTGCCTTCCTTAGGATTTTCTCTGGATCTGAAACGAAGTTGTCTGGAAGATTCTTATTCATACATTACCCTGAAATCAGATAGACAAAAAGTGGAAAGAACAAGGGTAAGCCTGTTTAAGCAATGATAATTTGGGTTCTCGATACATTACGTGTGAGAGATGCATGCATGCTATTACTAAAACTTATTTATTTAGGCTATAGACTTTCTTTCCCCGGCAACGGCGCCAAAAATGCTTGTTGACATTGCTAACGTCATCGACTAGAAACAGATATAAGATCCATCTCTATCGACAGCGCCAGAAATGCAAAGGTATATCTTAACATGATGCTAAGTGTATATCAGATGTTGCTTTCAGATAAACTAAAAGATGAATCCGATACGAGTCATAGCACAACTCGATATAGGTTGTCAGCCCTGACAGAAGTGCCACTAAAACGCATGGATTGGTACTCTTACATATGCCTTGGATCTCTAGATAAGAAAATATATATAAATAAGGTATCCGCAAGCGCACAGATATGATTATACCATTGTAGCATTTTAACCAGGAGTAAAACCAGGTATCGTATTTATATTCTACCATGGGGAAAGAAGTCTTCTATCTATAACAACAAGTACATGCTTATCTCTCAGTTGTGTAATGTAGAGTGGCCAAAATATATCAAATGCTATAAACAGGAGTAAGTCACATAAAGAATAAGATAATGATAGCATTGATCAGATCATAACATAGTGAGCCACTAGAAAGTGTCAAATATAGAAAGAGAAGCGTATTCACAACCTAGTTAGCGAGGATACTCCTCGGTAACTCTAAACTATATGTCAATATAAACTATGATTAGTGCAATATATTTAACAATCATGGAAGAAGAACTATTATACTTATGCATGGGGAGACTATCCAGGAGGATCAAGGCCGAAACTTGAAACAACCCAAACAGTATAAGGCTCCACTAGTCCTACACACGGGGGGTGGATTGCAAAGGACTCAATAGTGCTGTCACCACCACGATCTACCACACGACCCGGCATGTAGGGTGCAATCGCAGGTAAATACAGTACAAGCACCACGCTTACACTATCTTTACCACTCACCCATGTTAACAGATGATCTAGGTGAGGGCTATACGACTCCATACACGAATATAAAGGTAAATCAACTATGCTAAACATGTAATCATAATAAACACCAAAGCATATAATCTCGAATATAATCATTGATAAGAACATATGTCTCTACAGCAAATGTAAGGAACTTATAAAGAACTTACAAAGGTGAAGCTAGATCAGTATCTCGACCAGCTTCTAGACGATCAGGAGCCAAGTAGACGCCTTGCCTCCTCCTAGATCTAGACTAGTTAGCTACTCTCGCTATATGGTGTTTCTAGGGCGTAGTATCTCTGACTTGATGACTTGATCTCTGTGTATGAGATGTAATGATAGAGAGATTCTCCCTGCCAGGGGGGTCAGGGGCTGCTTATATAGTCCTGAGGGGATGACGTGCACCGTTCGATCAAACCGACCTAACATGTGGTTTAGATTGATCCTCATAGGCGGTGGAAGAACCTTTTGGAAGTAGGGCTGAGGTGGCGTCTGGGGGGGCCGACCGGTCCCACCATGGGACCGACCGGTCTGTGGTGGGCCCCCCTTGGGGCCCACTTCGGCCAGGTGGGTCCTTGCCCCTTCTAGATGCTTCTTTCTTAGGTGCTAAGTCACGTTGAGTTCTGGAGCCTTCTAGAGCCTTCTAGACTTCATTCTTTTTCGTATTTTCCTGAATAATCCCTGAAATCATATAATTTACCAAAACTCCAGAAAATCTGTTAGTGACACCCTATTCGAAGTTGGTATTAACAACCTTTTCTCATGTTTAGTTGACTTATAAATATATAAGATAAGCTGTGTCAACAGACGCTCGTACAACTATCAATGCTAGACGCGCTGAGTGTGAGAAGCAAAAGGATAATGACTCTGATTCTTTTCCTGCTTTCTCTGCTCGACTTCAAGCTCTGTTTCTTCCGGAGAAATTCAAACCTTACGGCATCTCTAAGTATGATGGCAAGTAGGATCCAAGGCAGTGGCTGCGCTGTTATGGTCTGTCCATTTCTAATGCTGGAGGCAACGATGATACCAAGTGTATCTACTTCCCTTTTGTCCTTGAGCAAGAGCCCCTCACATGGTTTGAGTCCCTCAAACATGGCTCTATCGACAACTGGGGACAACTCAAGCACCGCTTCACCAGCAACTTCGCGGGTTCTTTGGGCCGTCATGGCACCAGAATGGACCTTGCCCTGATCAAGCAAAAACAAGGCGAGACTCTCCGCGAGTACATGCGCCGCTTTTTTGAGAAACGGGCTACTGTTGTTGATGTCACTGAGAAAGAAGTCATAGACACCTTCCAGGATGGTTTCTATGATGATAGGCTTTTCCAAGACTTTGGTCGCGCTCGCCCAGCTAACATCACCAAGCTTAAGGAGATGATCACTCATTGGGCGGACGAGGAAGACAAGGCTCGGAATCGGTTCAAGCATCTTCGCAACAACCAGAACAACAACAACAACAACAATGCTGGAGGAAGCAGCAATGGTAAGCAACAGCAGGGCAACCGTCAGGGGAATAACTAATCGAGTAATCCCAATCGCAAGCGCAAGCCCGAGAGCACTGTTGCAGCCATGGAAACTACCGCCAAGCCTGAAGATGATCCTCACTGGGCAACATTGACCAAGCAGAAATGCCCATGGCACCCAGAGGGCGATCATACTACAGAGCAGTGTTACCAACTTCGTCATGCGCTGAAGAATACACCTGAGCCAACACACCCAAACCCAAAGTTCTGTAAACACAGGGGGAAGAAGGCTAATATCGACAAAGACACTGGGTTTCAACACCCCTCCAACACTGTCAATGTCATATTTGGTGGGATACCAACCAAGCGCATGCAGAAGCTAGCTCTCAGGGAGATTATGTCCATCCAACCAGCAGCTCCCACTTTTCTCAAGTGGTCTGAAACCCCCATTACCTTCTCGAGGGCGGATCAGTGGACTAGTTTCTCTGAGCCAGTACGATATCCTCTCGTTCTGGATCCAGTGGTGGCAGGCTCCAGGCTTACCAAGGTTCTTATTGATGGTGGCAGCGGTCTCAATGTCCTGTTTGCCAAGACTTTGAAGAAGATGGGCCTGTATATCACCGATATGCTTACCAAGACCAACTCACCGTTCTATGGTATCATCCCGGGCAACACAGCTGTTCCTTTGGGTTCAGTTGTACTACCCGTTACCTTTGGGACTAAGGATCACTACCGCACCGAGTACATCAAGTTTGAGGTTGCTGACTTCGAGACTTCTTACCATGCCATTCTCGGTAGGCCTGCTCTCGCTAAGTTCATGGCTATCCCGCACTATGTGTATTTGGTTCTCAAGATGCCGAGCCCCAAGGGAGTTCTTTCATTGCAAGGGGATCTGAAGCGTTCCTACGACTGCGACACAGAAGCTGTAGAACTTGCTTCGACTACTCAAGTACCCAACGCAATGATGGAGGTCTTCACTACCGCTAAAAAGCTTGCTCCGAGCGAGCTGGAGGTTCCTGAGAAGACTGACAACAACAACAAGCCTGCACCATCTGGTGACGTCCTGTTCAAAGCCATTAACCTCGGTACTGGTGATAGCAGCAAGACGACCATGATCAGTGCACAGCTTGACCCCAAATAGGAAGACACGCTCGTCAACTTCCTTCGGGCTAACCGTGACATCTTTGCGTGGAAGCCATCTGACATGCCAGGTGTGCCCAGGAGGTTGATTGAGCACTCACTCAATGTCAATCCTAATGCTACCCCCAAGAGACAACACCTTCATCGCTTTGCTGATGACCGCAGGGCTACTATCAAGAAAGAGCTCGCTAAACTACTCGCGGCTGGCTTCATCCGAGAAGTCTTTCACCCGCAATGGCTTGCTAACCCTGTGCTCGTCAGAAAGAAGAACTCTAATGATTGGAGGATGTGTGTTTATTACACTGATCTCAACAAGCATTGCCCCAAGGATCCTTTCGGGTTGCCACGGATTGATCAAGTCATTGACTCTACGGCGGGCTGTGCTCTACTCTATTTCCTGGATTGCTATTCTGGCTATCATCAAATCGCAATCAAGGAATCTGATCAAGAGAAGACCGCATTTATCACCCCGTTTGGTGCTTATTGTTACACAACAATGTCCTTCGGGTTGAAAAATGCTGGTGCTACATATCAAAGGGCTATCCAAGCGTGCTTTAAGAGGCAGCTTCACAAGAACGTGGAAGCATACGTGGATGACGTCGTTGTCAAGACTAGGGATCCAGACATGCTTATCACGGATCTTGAAGAAACTTTCTCTTCGCTACGTGAGTACCAATGGAAGCTCAATCCCAATAAGTGCGTCTTTGGCGTATCTTCAGGAAAACTACTTGGGTTCATCATCAGCCATCGTGGCATCGAAGCAAACCCTGCCATCTCCAACATGCAAGCTCCGACTACTATCAAAGATGTCCAGAAGCTTACTGGTTGCATGGCGTCACTCAATCGCTTCATCTCACGACTTGGAGAATGAGGTCTACCTTTCTTCAAGTTACTCAAGAGACAGGAGAAGTTTACATGGACAACTGAAGTTGATCAAGCTCTTTCTCAGCTCAAGGAGTTCTTATCCAAGCCTCCAGTCCTCACAGCTCCTCTGCCCAATGAAGAGCTCTTGCTCTACATTGCTGTGACTACTAATGTCGTTAGCACTGCTATTATCGTTGAGCGGCAGGAAGAAGGCCATGGCTACCCCGTCCAGAGGCCTGTTTATTTCATTAGTGAAGTACTTTCAGAATCCAAGGCTCGCTACCCTCCGGTACAGAAGCTACTCTATGCGGTTCTGATTACTTCACGGAAGCTCCGCCACTACTTCGACGAATACAAGATTTCTGTGGTCACTAGCTACCTGCTTGGCGAGATATTGCACAACCAGGATTCCACAGGAAGGATTTCTAAATGGGCTGTAGAGTTTGGTGCCCTATCGCTCGAGTTCAAGTCTCGCACTGCTATCAAGTCTCAAGCCTTGGTTGATTTCATGGCTAAGTGGCGGGAAAATCAAGTCCCAACTCCAATTGAGCGTCCAGAACATTGGGTCATGTACTTTGACGGTTCCCTCAAGTTGGAAGGCGCTGGTGCCGGGGTACTTTTGATCTCCCCCAAGGGCGAGCAACTCAAATATGTCTTGCAGATCTTTTGGAAGGTCTCAAACAATGAAGCTGAATATGAAGCTCTACTGTATGGTCTTCGCCTTGCAGTCTCTCTTGGCATTACATGACTACTTGTCTATGGTGATTCTTTGGTGGTCATCAATCAAGTCAACGATTCATGGGATCGTAACACTGAGAATATGGACGCGTACTGTCAAGAAGTACGCAAACTTGAGAACAAATTCCATGGTCTCGAGTTCCATCATGTGGTCCGTGACAACAATGTTGCTGCGGATGTCTTGTCGAAGCTGGGATCTGCACGAGCTCAAGTGCTAGCTGGAATCTTCGTCCATGAACTCCACAAACCATCAATTCCAGAGCAATCATCTGCACCCACGACTACTTCAGTTCAACCTGATCGAGAAGTGCTTATGATTGATGTGGACTGGAGAACTCCCTTCATCGACTACATTAAACAACAGTTGATCCCAGAAGACAAGTCAGAAGCCGAACGCATCTCACACCGCGTCAAGGCTTATGTTCTAGTTGGTGATCAACTCTACAAGCGAGGCGCAAGCTCTGATATACTCATGAAGTGCGTTTCTCGCGAAGAAGGTAAGGAAATCTTGGAGGAGACACACAAAGGAATCTGTGGCAACCACGCTTCTTCCCGCACCTTGGTGGGAAAAGTGTTCAGACGTGCTTTCTACTAGCCTACAGCTCTTGCTGATGCAGAGGAACTAGTCAAGAAGTGCCAGGGATGCCAATTCTTTGCCAAGCAACAACACGTTCCTGCCTACATGCTCATTACGATACCACCAACTTGGCCTTTCGCTTGCTGGGGGCTGGATATGATTGGTCCTCTCCCAAATGCGCTAGGAGGATTCAACAGAGTTCTGGTGGCTATCGACAAGCTTACCAAGTGGATTGAGGTCAAGCCTGTTACCTGTCCCAAGGCTGATCGTGTCCTCGACTTCTTGGATGAAATCGTACATCGCTATGGTTTCCCTAACCGCATCATCACAGACCTGGGTTCGAATTTCAACAATCACCAGTTCTGGGAGTACTGTGAGAACAGTGGAATCGACGTCCGGTATGTCTCCGTTGCTCACCCCCGTGCCAACGGCCAAGTGGAGTGCGCCAACGGGATGATACTCGATGATCTCAAGAAGCGACTGTACGATGCTGCAAATTCCAAAGGCAGCAAGTGGATCAAGGAACTACCCAATGCACTCTAGGGGCTACGCACTCAGCCTACTACCCCCACAGGGCAGTCACCTTACTTCCTGGTCTACTGCTCTGAGGCTGTTTTGCCTACTGATGTCATGTGGCGTTCTTCGACGGTTGATCAGTACGAAGAAGGCGTAGCTGAAGAAACAAGACAGACAAATGTCGATAGTCTCGAGGAAGCTCGCTGCAATGCACTTGTTCAATCTACTCGATACCTTAAGAGGATTCGTCGCTATCATGACCGTAACGTTAAGGAACGCTCCTTCAACGTTGGTGATTTAGTCCTTCGTCGCATCCAGAATATGGCAGGACTACACAAACTCAATTCGCCATGGGAAGGTCCTTTCTCTGTTGCAAAGGTTACTGGCCCAGGCTCATATCGTCTTCAAACTCTAGAAGGCGAGGAAGTCGACAACTCTTGGAACATTGACCAGCTTTGTTGCTTCTACCCGTAGGGGGTCTCAGCAACCCTCTCCAGACGGCTACAGCTGTCAAACAACTCGTATTGGGTTTCAATAACCCTTTCCAGGCAGCTTCAGTTGCAACCACTCAACAGACAGCTACGGTTGTCACCACTCGTAGGGGATCAAGATAATCCTCTCCAGACAGTTTCGGCTGTATCTTCTCAGGGCTTTCAGCTGTGAGCACCCGCAGGGGGCTTCATCAACCCTCTCCAGGCAGTCTCATTCTGCGACCTCATAGGGAGTCATGATAACTCCCTCCAGACGATCCTGTATCATGTAGAACAATAAGTGGTACATGCTATCCATGTCTCTACTTTTCAATAAGAGACTTCGGCCTAGAGTAACACCCTTCTGGTAGGGTCTCAATGGAACTCTCATACAAGTTACTGCTACAGCAAGGATGAGTTCATCACATTGTCTCCTACGGTCTTACTCGTTCTTCGGAACATCCTTGCGAGTACTCTCTCACTAGTCTCATAGCCTCAGAGGTACTTAAGACATTGTAAACACTGTACAATGTATTCAGTAATAAAGTTGCTACTCTATACCAACTTGTTACTGTTTTTTACTTGTTCATAGCAAAGCCTTATTTCACGCTACTATAGCTAAGGTGTTCAACTTGTTATGAATAAGTTCTTTTCGAGTACTCTCTCACTAGGCTAGTTAGCCTCAGAGGTACTCAAGACATTGTAAACTCTGTACAATGTGTTTAGTACAAGCCGCTACTCTACATCGACTTGTTACTACTCTTAGCTTATTTCATGACAAAGCCTTCTTTTACGCTGCTACAGCTAAGATGTTCAACTCATCATGATTTAGCCAACGTTCTTTGGAACATGTTTACACTTGAGTACTTCTACTCGTGTATCGTATCTCTTTTTGCAGCCGCACACTCAATACCAACTCGAGTACTTGGCCAACACATAAGCATACAAGGGATCCAGATAATTGATTTCTTCAAGTTTTCAATTATATTACATAAACACTTGTTCGGGATTACACTTGTTTTCTCCCTAGTGTTTCTACTCTACAGGTACATCTAACGGAGATCGATTAATTTGGAGACTGCTTCCGCGATTGGATAAGTTTGTTGCATCAGCTCGTTGAGTCGATCGTCGGTGCAATCTCCAGATCTGCCGTTCATGATGACCGTGAGATCTGCCTCGGCATAGAAAGACTTGATGAAGCTCAAGACTTGATTTGGGATCGTGCAGGCCAGCCTTTGAGCGTACTCCAGAATCTTCTTTGGCGTGTCTTTCAACCTTTCCACTAGTGGACGAGGCTGAACTCCAGCGACTCTGGGCTCGAACAGATTTGCTAATGGCTCGGCCGCCTCTGTCAAGGCCTTCAGTTCTGAGCGTAGGCCCTCGGCTTCTTTAATCTTTTCCTTGAGTGATTGCATGCAACGGAGCAAATCAGTCCAGCCGGCAATGCGGATGTCCATCTCGTGCTCAAGTTCGAAGCACCGCACCTTATAGTCTTCCTTCAGATCCATATGAGCTGCTTCTTCACGGTTGAAGGCTAGCTGCCAGTCCATCGCCTTACTCTTGAATTTGTCGACCTCTTCCGTCAGCTCTGCAAAGGATCAAGGCTACTTATCAGATGTGGTGTGCAAGACCAAAAGTACTCAATGATGATTTCAGAAGGGAGATTACCTTTATTCTTCAGGCGCAGGGACTTGTTCTTACCAACAACTTCATCCTTCTTCGTCGTCAGCTTCTGGATCTCGTTGTGGTACTCGGCGGCGTTGGCATCAAGTTTCTCCTGTAGCTTCAGAGACAAGGCTTTTTGCTGCTTCATTTCTTCTCTGAGCCACGAGACTTCCTCAATGTCAGCCACGTGTTGCTCAAGTAGGCGAGTCTTGCATTTCGACTGCTTGACTACCTCCTGCAAGGATAAAAACAACTCATAAGTTAGAGACAAGATATCTGTGACTACAAGTACTCTACAAGAGACTACACAACTTATCGCAAGAAGTTTTTCTACACCACGGAACATCTCTGCATGAGCATACAAGTTGTCCTCATCTAGGCAGGAGTCATCATATGGCATCAAGTTCTCTACCATGGACTGGGTACTTGTGCTAGCTGTAGAGTACCTTGCAGTGCTGCGCAGAGGAGCCGGGTCTTCAATTTGTGGCTCGTGCGGCACCATGCGATTCTCTGGGCTCTCTTCCTGCGCCAGATGTGCATCAACATGATGCACGGGGGCTTCAGCTGCTGGGACTTCTTCGTGGCACAGCATGGCTTCAGGATCAGCCTCCAAGCCTTCATTCACTACAGCTTCGATATCTTCAAGATTTTCAGCCCTTGGCTTAGAAGCTGCCTCCACCACTGCCTTCACCACGTCACTCCAGAGGAAGCGCAGTGCTTGTGCAGCATCAGCTTCTGCGGGTACTTCTTGGCGCTCTGGAAGTACGTCTTCTTGTTGCTCTTGAGGAGTCTGGTCTCCTCCAGCAGCACCACTTCCACAGGCACCCCACTTAACATCAGTGGATTTTCTGCATCAATAAGTTGGTCAGTAATTTCCGACTGCATAATAATAAGTACTCGAGTACTCGGGTACTTACAGTGCAGCTCGAGGCACTGAGACCTTCGGCCCTAGCAAGTCAAAGAAAGAAGGCGCCGCCGGCACCTCCGGCACACTCTCCACCAGCAACACACTTTCTGGAACCGCGGCTTCTTGTTGCTCAGACGCCACCGTCTCCACGGTTGACGTTGGAACCACATCGGGTTCTGTTATTCTTGGGGGGCTACTCGAGGGTACACTAGCTGCACTCTCGATAATCTGCGCAAGACAAAAAACAAGCCATTACAGCAGAGAACAAGTACTCAATGCAAATCGACTACTTACAAGGTTCTCCAACACTTACTGTAATGGAGGGGAGGCCTGTCATCTTTTTCACGGCCCGCTTTCCCACCGTGGTCCTTTTCTTCCGTGGTGATAGAGTCACATCATCTGCGAGAGATGATGCTGGTCTTTTCGACGATCCCGCGGCGAGGCCACTGGGGATAGGCGCCCCAGAATACCCATAACGACCCTTCACTTCAAAACGCTGTTGAAGTGTTTGGTCGTCATCATCGCTTGAGGAAATGTCCTCCACCAAGACTTCTTCTTCCCCTTGAGCAGCTTGACTACTCTCGGGGGCTTGAGTTTCCGCTTCTGGTGCCTCTTCTTCTGGCGCTTGGAGTGGGTCCTCAGGACGAGGAGGAGGGTCAGATACAAACTTCAAGACATCCTCCTGCGAAGCACAAGGCAAAAGTTAGTTATTCGACTACTTTCACAAAGTACTCAGGGGCTAAGTACTTGGAGACTTACCAGATGCGGAGGGTTGTCTGCACTATACTCCTGAACGGCTACAGGAATTCCGTGAAAAATCTTGAAGATCTTCTGCAGCCGCTCCATCACAAGATCATCGCTGATCTCTTCAGCAGATAGCCTGGAGCCATCATCCGCTCCAGTGTACTCAAACCCAAGATGCTCCCGCTGCATCAAGGGTTGTACCTGTCGCTTCATGAAGTTGAAGGCTACTCGTTCCGCTATCAAGCCTTGCGTCTTCTTCTGCGCAATCTTTGCCAGCAACTCGGGGATCTGGATGCACTCCTGCATTGTGGGTTCATCCTTCCAGAGCCGGTCATAAACTGGCGCAAACATGCTTGGCTTCGGCTGTTGTGGCGGGGCGTTCTCTATGTAGAACCACTTGTTTTTCCAGTCTTGATTTGAATCTATCAAGTCATACTTGAAGTACAACTCTTGTGCCTTCTGGCGCATCTGCACACCGGCTCCACCGACTACAACTGGGAAGTTGGCATTGGGCTGCGGCTTCAACCGGAAGATCTTCCTGAACAAAGCTCAGTGAGGGCGGATACCGAGGAAGGCTTCGCAGAAGTGCACGTACACTGCAATTTGGAAGATGCCATTGGGATTGAGGTGTACATGCGCCAACTTGAAGAAGTCGAGGAAGCCGCGGAAGAAATCCGACGACGGCAGCGTCAACCCACGCTCGACGAAGTGCCCGAACATTGGGATTTCATCCGGGCTCTTCTCCATCGGCCAGGCATCACCAGTGGCAGAGCTCCAACCAGCAATGGCCTTCTCGCGCAGCAACCCGTCGGCTTCGAGGGCTTGGATATCTTCTTCGCTCATCTTGGATTTCTTCCAAGAAACAGCCTGGCTCGGAGGCTTGGTGATGACCACTGTCTTGTACTTGGGCTCCGGCAACTCATTTTTGCTGCGGCCGGATTTCCTTTTCTGTCCCTTGGATGACGCAGGCTTCATCCTTCCTGTCACGAGGGTCTTCTTTCGCATTGACCGGAGGACGCCGAAGGGATGGAGGTGTGCACTCTTGGCAATACGGGCGCTCGAACTCTGCGGCGGCTATGGATGCTAAGGCGTTCTGGATCTAAGGGCGAATGGAAGCAGTGAAACCCTAAGGGATACCCCTTCGGGTATTTATAAAACCAAAACCCTAACGGTTCGACCTGGTGACCCTTCGTATTCAACAGATTGGTTTCACACAGGCAAAATTTTTTGGCTAAGTCAGAGGACTAAAATTCAAGACCTGCTCGACTCCATCTCGGGGGCTCGACTACTCGACAGAATTGGATTACACTCAGCTACAGTTCACTGAATTCAGGCCACTATTCTACAGTTAGATTGGATCCTTCAATTCAAGAAAGTACTCGACTCAAGGCTCAGGGGCTCCGTGCCACGTGTCCTTCAGTTTTTCTTAGGATTTTATGGGATTATTTGACGAAGACTACTGATTGACCCTCAGCTTGAATTATCAATTCTAACTAAGGCTCGGGGGCTACATCCATATAGGATGCGATTTTTGCAAATCACATTCCTATATTATTTCTTCGGATTACCTACGGATTTTTCGGAGCAAGATCAAAGAGTTCAAGATTGACCCTCAGCTTGAATCCTAGATTCGACCTAAGGCTCGGGAGCTAGATTCCATATGGAATGTGATTTCAGTAATCGCATTTCCATATGGATCTTTGATGCAAAGATTTCAAGAACGAAGCGGGTATTATTGAAGACCTTCAAGGGAAGTACTTGGGGACGCTTGGGAACAACTGGAGAAGACTTCAAGACTACTCGTGGAGTTAGCTGGAGTACCTTCCAGCCTGGTGATGATTCAAGTACTATTGAAGATTGAAGCATGTAGAACTCGGGGACGCTTGGGAACTACTCGTGGAGACCTTCAAGACTACTTGGAGCATTGCACTCGACTACAAAGTACTCGGGGGCTTGTGGACCGAGCATCCCTGGGCCCACCAACACATTGTGGGCCATACTCGAGAGATGAGTTCCTGTACACCTGGACTACTCGACTAGTGGGCCACGGTGCTGGTACCGTGGACCACAAGGCAAGACAAGGCGGACAAGGACTTGTACTAAGACTAGGATAGCTTTCCATACCTTGTATAGGCTACTCCGGGTCCTACTCAAATAGTACCCTTGTACCAATCCGACTTGTAACCCTGCCTCCCGTGGCATATAAGGCAAGGCAGGGACCCCTCTCAAAACATACGCAATCAATATAGAGCCACGCAGCATACATGACATAGGGTATTACGCACATTGCGAACCGAACCTGTCTAATTGTGTGCCCCGTGTCTCACCCTCGTGTTCCTGATCTCGGCGAGCCCCACCGCACAAATCTACTACTTCAGGTACCCCGTCATAGGCTCAGTGTCTAAAACACTGACACCCGCCGAGGAGCCCGGAAGGAGTATGAAGCAGCAGTTGCATCGTCGGCCCTGACACTTTCAGGCCTGAGGTGATGCTGGCGAGTGCTGCGCTCCACCCGGCGAGGTTGGTGTTAAAGCTCGGACCTTCTGCAATCTTGCGTGGGAGCTCAGACTTGATGCTGGGCGCCGTAGGAGACCGGTTGGTGTGCGAGTAGAGGTGGCTGTGTGGCAGCTGCCTCCACAGTGGCTGTAGAGGTCGTCGAGTAGGTCCTGAAGCTAGAAGAAAGCTTGCGACAAGCCTTAGTGTAGACTGAGTCGTAAGCACTTTGGAAGGTAATTCAGGACCTTTAAGATCTTTGTATCTTGTAACTTGGCCAAGGGCCAAACTCCTTGTAGCTTATGAAGCTGTAAATATAATTTTTCATGAGGAATGTCATGGTTTTAGTGTTTGTAAGGGCGCCCAGGCTGCAATGGTACGGATACCAAGGTCCCGGCAAGGCTGTAATAGCACGCCGACCTTCGGGAGGCCTTTCGTAGAGATAAGGAGCCCGTGTCGACCTGAGTCAACACGGCCGTTGTGCAGTGACACAACGCAGGTAGTCAGCCTGGAAACCCTAGGTCTGCACGACCTAGGAGGCAGCGGGGCCTTAGCGACCTCGGGGAGGTGCCACTTGACCAAGAGGTCGCCAACGGCCAATGGAGCCATTAAGCGCAGGGCCATTGGTATGGCCATTTAAGGCAACGTGAGTAGGTAGCAGGACCTTAACGACCTTAGGGAGGTGCTATTTGACCCGGAGGTCGCCAACGGGCAGTGTAGCCATTAAGCACAGGGTCGTTGGTATGGCCGTTAAGGCAATTTAGTAGGTAGCAGGACCTTAGCAACCTCAGAGAGGTGCTACTTGACTCGGAGGTTGTTAATGAGTAAACAAGGGTATGAACCCATGATTGAAAACTGGGGCGACCTACCAAGCAGTGGTGCCTGTCGACCTTGTGAAGGTAATGTCATAGACCCGGAGTTCGTCAGAGGCCAAGGGACCTTGAAGAAGTTGATGGGGAAGGGGCTTAAAGTAGGGCATAACGAGTCCATGGACGCCGGGCCGTTGGACAGAAAGCCAACGGGCATGGATTCCGGCACGGCGCGAGCCGTTACTGCCTATAGCCGTTAGGCCGAAAGAGCCATTAGGCGATGTATCCGTTGGGTCTCCGGTAATGTCGCCGAATCTGACGGGACGTTTTGGGGCGCCGCGGCCCACCACACTGATGCGGCCCAGTTATAAAAGGCCGAGTGAAGGGTCGAGGACCCCACTCACTTCCATTCCCCGCAATAGCTAGGGTTTTCAATCCGCCGCCAGGAGTTTTAGAACGCAGATTTGCCGGTGCCGCCGTGCTTAGATTCACCGCGCCCAGCGCCGCCGCATGCGCCAGAAGTCCCTGGTGGTGTTTAGAGCTAGATCCACCGGCTTCGAGGAAGAAGAAATGGCCCCAGAGGTTGCGCCGCCGCCTGAGAAGGTGTGGGAGCACTCAACGGTGACAGAGGCGCAGCTGAAGAGTCTGGTGGAGCGCGGGCTGCTGAAGCCCTGGGAGTAGGTAGGCTGGAGGCCAGCCGCCGGCGAAGCCTTCCCCTCCGAGGGGACCGGGGAGACCGTCGCCTTCTTCGCGCACATCGAGCGCGGATTTGGAGTCCCGGCGGGCGACTTCTTCCGCGGGCTACTCCACTTCTACCGCATCGACCTGGTGCACCTCGTCCCCAACGCCGTCACCACAGTCTCCTCGTTCATCCATCTAAGCGAGGCCTACTTGGGGATACCGCCACACTTCGACCTGTGGTGGTACTTCTTCGAGGTGAAGAAGACGGGGAAGAATGGCGTCGTCAGGGCCGTCGGCTTCATGCTACGCCGTCACATGAAGACGGTGTATATCGACATGGGGCTGCCGGACAACACCCAAGGCTGGAGGCGAGGGTGGTTCTACATCGACAACCCGAAGCCGGCGCTGGCCACTAGGTCGGGGCTCGCGCCGGTCCCGGTGCCGGAGTGGACCAACCAGCTAACGTCGCGGGAGAGGGACGCCATCAAGCCGCTGCTGGAGGACCTCAAGACGAGGAAGGAAGAAGGGCTGACGGGCAGCGCGGTGGCCATCAGTTTCAGCCGGAGGCTGCTGCAACCGATCCAGGATCGGGTGCATCCCGGCCTACGAGTGCTGGGGTCAGACCGACCCGACCCGTGTAGCGCAGCGCAAGGTCTCCAAGGAGGACATGGTGGCACGGGTGAGGAACTCTTCAATAGGGTGATCCGAAATCGGACGTGCCCCAAGGCGTTCTCCCTCAAGCGGCCCGCCGAAGTGGTACGTCGCTGTTTCGACCTTGATTCCTTTGCTGTTTTTGCATTTCCCTGTTTCTGAGATGAAGGTCGCCTGTTGCAGGGTCGTGAAGGCTTGTTCTGGAGCTCGGCTCCACTCGCGGATGAAGGCGAGCGTAGTTTTAAGGTCCGGGCAGCGGAAGACGTGCAGGCTCTGCCGCCGGAGTTATTGGAGAACTACCTCTCTGACTCATCGGTGGGGGGTAGTGATGATGAAGATCCACCCGTGGCGAGCTCCGCGCCAATGACTTGTCGTACACGGCACGCCACCGCTAAGATCCCGGTGCACAAGGGCGTCAAGATCATCTCCGCCACCATCGAGGCGGAGAAGAAGAAGAGGAAGAGGAAGGACATGATTGCATCGTCGGAGACGGCAACAACTAACACCGAGGTCGTCTTCGAGGAGCAGGACGATGCGGGGTCGCGCGACGTCGCCGTAGGGTTGGGTGACGTAGCGGCCGCGGGAGAAGATGACACCGCGCTCGGCGTTGTAGGCGAGCAACAGCCGAAACCGAACGCGGAAGGCCTGAGCGACCAAGGGTCGCAGAAGAAGTCAAGGTGGGCGCCGCCTCGGCCGTTTCAGGTTCGGCTGAAATCCAGCAGCAGGTATGTGAGATTGATTTTTCTGCTTTTCCTGACCGTGGCACAGTGCTAGGTACGTCGTTCTGACGATTCTGTGCATCTTTGGCAGGGGGACTCCTGCTGCATCAGGTACAGGCAAGGGTGCCTCAGGCCAAGAGGCCTTGTCTCGGAAGCTCAAGAAGTTGCCGGTGGGGCAGTCGCCGACGACCTCAGCCGGAGATGTTACTAGCGGGGTCCCAGAGACCGTGGGGGAAGCATCACTGGAGACGACCGAGGTTGCTGCTGACAGTGCTCAGCAGGAGGAAGGCCTGCACCCGCAAGACCCACCCGAATCAAGTCCGCCGGAGACGCGGTTGGCGGAGACTGGAGGTGGAAGTGGGGAGTACGAGCGGCAGCGGTGCCTCTACACCGGCACTCCGTGGGAGGATGACGTCATCACCGACGCCAAAGACCTTGATGACTTCACAGAGGCGCAGGCAACCATCACAGAGGCGGTGAAGACAATCGGCCGGACACTCATGGTGAGCTGATGTTACCTTTGGGGCTACATCTTAAGTTTGCTCAGGCGCTTTGATTTGACGATCTTTCTTGATGTGTTTGTGCAAACTCTTGTCGCGCGCTCGCAGGCGAGGGCAAACCTGCTAACGGAGGGTGCCAAGCTTCACGCGGAGCTGGCCACGACGCGAGAGGCCGTGCTTCAGGCCAAGACTGAGGCTGCGAAGGAAATAAGAAGCCTCAAGGATGAGGCGATCTTGAAGGACCAGGCTATCGAAGCCTTGAAGCGGGAGCTTGAAGCTACAAAGCTGAAGGCGAAGGAGGCGGATGACGATCTGAAGGTCGCCGCCACAGGTACGTCGTAAGATGCCCTTGGTCTTTATGTTTGCACGCCCTGGTGAATCCATCCTGACCTTGATTTTCGCACACGCCAAGAAGAGGGAGACTGCCTTGAAGAAGGACCTCAAGGAGTCGAAGGAACAGGTGAAGGTGCTCAAGGAGAAGCACAAGGAGGTCGTCGCCAGTGAGTCTTACTTCACCCGTAAAGCTGCTTATGAGTTTGGGGCACGCAGGGATCTAGAGATCGACCTTGGCCGGGTGATGCAAACCCTTATTGACCATCAAGAGATGACTGCAGATCTTCAGAAGGAGCTAGACGAGTAGTGCGTAGAGCATCTTCTGGGCTGGCTGTACCTGGTCTTGCTGTCAGACAGGACCTCACTGACGTAGTATATAGGTCGTTGGACGGGGTAAGGTTGCCCCTCTTCAGGTCGCTCAGCCACCAGAATGGCGCTGACCACGAGAGTGGTCGCCGAGATGTAGAGTAGTAAGGGCTCCTTAGGCGCCGGGGGCACCATCACCGGGGGTGTCGTAAGGAAGGTCTTGAGCTGCTCAAGAGCTTGGTCCGCCTCCTCGGTCCAGACGAACTTGTCCGCCTTTTTTAGCAGCTTGAAGAAGGGTAGGCCTTTCTCTCCGAGCTTGCTAATGAATCAGCCTAAGGCCGCCATCATGCCAGTGAGCTTCATGATGTCCTTCTTGCCAGTAGGTCACTTCATCCTGAGGATGGCATCCACCTTGGTGGGATTGGCTTCGATGCCCCGATTGCTGACCATGAAGCCCAAGAGCTTGCCGGACGGGACACCGAAGATGCACTTCTCTGGATTGAGTTTCCAGCGGTAAGTGCAGAGGTTGGCGAAGGTCTCTGCGAGGTCAGCTATGAGCTTGTCCTCGTCGTTGGTCTTGACGACCACGTCATCGATGTAGGCTTCTACGTTCTTGCTGATTTGGCTGGCCAGACACTTCTGTATTGTCTTTTGGTAGGTCGCGCCAGCATTATTGAGGCAGAAGGTCATGGCCGTATAGCAATAGATGCCATGGGGCATTATGAATGCCGTCTTGTCTTGGTCAGAGACCTTCAGGGCTATCTGGTGATACCCTGAGTAGCAGTCGAGAAAGCAGAGGAGGACGCTTCCGGCCGTGGAGTCCACGACCCGGTCGATGCGTGGAAGAGGGAAGGGGTCTTTGGGGCAGTGCCTGTTGAGATCGGTGTAGTTGATACACATTCTCCATTGACCGGTTTTCTTTGGTACAAGAACCGGGTTGGCGAGCCAAACCGGGTTTTTACACTCTCGGATAAATCAGGCAGCTAGGAGCTTTATTAGCTCTACCCTAATGACGTCCTTGCGATCTTTCGCAAAGCGGTGAAGCTTCTGCTTGACAGGCTTGGCCGTCTTGCTTACATCCAAGGCGTGCTCAGCCAGCTCCCTGGGGACACCCGGCATATCCGATGGACTCCATGCGAATATGTCGGTGTTTTCCCGGAGGAAACTGGTGAGCGCGAGTTCCTATTTGGGGTCGAGCCCATCGCCGATCACCACCGTCTTCTCTGGGTCGGCAAGGCCGAGACAGACCTTCTTCGTCGAGGGAGCCGTGTCTAGGGCGGTGTCGGTGCGCTTTTGCTCCGGGACGGACTGGTCGACAGGGTCGACTTTGTTTGCCTCAGCGACCAAGACCGCGGAGGCGTCGGCGGCAGCGGAGGTCGCAACGAGGTCGAGGGCCTCCGTGTTGCACCTGAAGGAAATGATGAGGTCCCCCTTGATGGAGAGGACCCCATGTGGAGCCGGCATCTTCAACACCAAGTAGGTGTAGTGCGGGATGGCCATGAATCTGGCCAGCATCGGGCGACCTAGGATCGCGTGGTAGGAGGATTTGAAGTTGGCGACCTCGAAGTTGAGGTATTCCGTGCGGAAGTTCGCCTCCGTTCCAAAAGTGACCGGGAGGGAGACCCGACCCAGGGGGTAGGCCGCCTTTCCGGGGACAATGCCATAGAAGGGCTCGTCGCACTCCGTCATCTTGTCGAAGTCGAAGCCCATCTTCTTGAGGGTCTCAACAAAGATGATGTTGAGCTCGCTGCCTCCGTCGACCAGAGTCTGGGAGAGCAAGGCCCCGTCCACCGTGGGCTCGACAACGAGCGGATAGGACTCGGGATCTGGGATGTGGACCCAGTGATCCTCCCTGGAGAACGTAATCGCCTGCTCAGACCAACGTAGAGGTACGATTGGCTGAGTGTGGACGAGGTGGACGTCACGCTTGTCCTTCCTGTAGCGCCTCCTGCTGGCGGTGGACTTGATGCCTCCGACGATCATGTTGATCGCGTGGGTTGCGGCCTGGAAAGGCCCATTGGGGTTGCCCGATGTCAGTGGAGGGGGCAGGTTCATCTTGTCACGGGGGGCCGCTGGAGCAGGGTCGCTGAGAGGTGGGTCGCTGCGAGGTGGCTCGCGACGATCGTCGTATCGATCCTCGTGGCGGTCGTCACGCCGATCTCGTCGGTCGTCGCGGTGGTAGTTGTTGTTGTAGGGGCGGTTGTCGCGGCGCCCGCCATCGTTCCTAGGTCGCTTGGGGTCCGTAGGGGCGCTGAAGGCCCTCTTGAACTGGGAGCACTCTCAGAGAGTGTGTATGGCTCCCTCGTGGAACCTGCAGATGTTGTCGAGTGCCAGGTCGAACTCCTCTTGGTTGAAGGACGAACCTCGCCGCCCTTCGGCTGCTAGGACCTCGGAAGGTCGCTTGCGAAGTTTGTCCGCTGCAGCGCCAGATGCACCAGCGTTATCAGCATCGAACTGATTCTGGAGCGCATCTTCTGTGTCCATCAGCTTGTTGACGATGACCATGAGCTCCATGATGTTGGTCGGGCCGGCCTCATGGATTTTCTCGAAGACCTTGCGGTCTTTGATGCCCTTCTTGTAGCTGTCGACGATCTGGTCGTCTCTGACACCAACACACTGGTTCCGGTTTTTGAAGAACCGGGTGTTGTAGTCGGGGAGGTGCTCCTTAGGCTTTTGCATGACCCGCCCTGGCTGAAGGTTTCCAGGGCAATCATAGGTCGCCTGGAAGTTCGACGTGAAGGCCTGGGACAGATCGGCCCAGGTCTTGATGCTGCCGGGCTCAAGGTTATTGAGCCACAGCGAAGGGGCCTTGCCCATCACTAGTGGGAAGTAGGCCGTCATGTGGTCGAAGCTACCACCGGCTGCCTTGACGGCGACATAGTAGGTCAACAGCCAAATGTTGGGGTCGGAGCGCCCATCATACGGCTTGATGTTGGGCTTGAAGTTGTCGGGGTACTCCACCCTCTTGAAGCAGGCATCCAGCGCTGGGAAGGTGTTGAGCGCAAGGTCATCGCTGGAGCCTCTTGCCGGGGCGGCCTCCCTTGGCGCGGAGTGGACGCTGCGCTCCGGGACGACAACCTGGGAACACGGCTGCCGATCCCGGTTGGTCTGGACGATGGCGGGGTCGCCGTGATCGGCGTCGTACTTGGCATGTCGCCGGTTCTCGATCTCGTGTTGATCACGGAGCTCGTGCTCCATGATGCGGTGAACGCCCCCGGGTGCGCTGTACTCGCGGTCGTAGTCCAGGCGGCGGCGGAGCTCGTGCTTCTCGCGCTCCCGGTGATGTTGGTCGATGACGGCGCGGGCGTCGCGAGCACGCCTGTTGGCGTCGAGGTTGACGCGAAGGTCGTGGGCAGCAGGGGGCTGCTGGGCGGGCTGCTCAGGGTTGTGCTGAGCGACCTTCTCCTGGACGGGGGTGAGATGGCTGCGTGCAGGTCGATGAGATCGACTGCGCGAGTGGCAAGTTGAGGAAGATGCAGCGGACTTGGAGGCCACGCTCTTCTCTTCCACCAGGGCGTTGGTGACCCGGAGGTACGCGAGGGCCTGCTCAGCTTCAGGCGTCTGGACTTGCTGGAGTCGGGTAATGGCCGCGCCCAGGTTGGCCTGGTGGCTGTTGAAGGTCGGGATCCCAGCTTCCTCGAACTCCAAGCGTAGATCTTGAGCGCAAGGCAGGACGCGGCGCTGATCTTCCGCACGTCACTCAGCGCGGCGGGCGTTGGCTTGGATGCGGGCCGCCTCCTGAGAGTTGGTCACACCCGCACGTGGTGGCTCGTTCTCAGAGATCACCATCACCTGACGGAAGATGATCTCCGAGTCGTTGGGGGAGATGCGAACCCGGACCTTCTGGAACTCCCCGCAGTCCGGAGACTGGGTAGGTCGCTTAGCTCAGCGAGGGAGCTCATTGTCGATCTTCATCCGCAGGCGGCACCTGCGGAGGGTGTGCTTTGCACCCTTGTGGTAGGTACAGGGCACGTCGAGAGGGTCGCGCCGAGCGCGAGGCGCGGGCCTTGGGTCGCGAGAAGGTCGCCGCCCAGATTGGATCTGGGGAGGCGTGGAGAGTTGGCTCAGGTGAAGGCTGGGCGCAGACTTCAGGCCGAAGGGGAATGCGTCGTGGCGTAGCGCTGTCTGCACCGAGTGATGAGCTCGTTCGCAGATCTCCAAGGTTTCCCTCATCGAGCCGATGACGTTTTCCATCCCCTGGACGAGGTCACAGGGTCTGGGTGGGTGGGTCTCTGATACTAGATCGGGAACAGAGACGGCGGCGGACACCGTGTCGACCTTCTCAGAGGTCGCTGGAGGAGTCGAGGCTGCCGGAGCAGGAGAGGTCACCGTGAAGGATCCAAAGCAGATCTCCATGGGGTTGGCGAGGAAGGCCGCCATGCTCGTCGAGAAGACGACGCCAGATTGGGCCACCATGCTGCACAGCGAGTTCCTGATCGCCCCTACCTGGCACGCCAACTATTAGGGGGTGAGACCTGGACAGATCTGCTAGGGGGTTACCCTAGAGGTTTGCAGGTTAATGGAGAGGATCGAGATCTAAGAGCGTAGGTGGTTATGCACGGGATGCACACGGAAATCTCGGCGAGACACGAGGAACACGGCAATTTATACTGGTTCGGGCGTCCGAAGAGTAAAACCCTTCGTCTAGTTTGGTAGTGGAATTATGCAAGAGAGATCTGCCCCCGAGGAGGGCGCCCCAGGCTGCCTTATATTGGCCGACGACCTTAGGCTACAAGTCGGTTTCCATCAATCCTAGTCGGTTACAACATGGAAAGCTTATTCGAGCTGGACTGTCCTGTCTTGTACACCAAGTATCTTTACGTTCTTGGGCCCGCATGCCAGGTCGGGCAGGGCCCACTGACAGGTCGGCGGGTCTTCTAGCAGGTCGGGCCCGCCTGTCGGGGACGGCTGAGACCCTGGTCACGGGGGACCCATGGATACCCATGTCTCCCAACGGGTCAGAGGCCATCCTCCCCACTGACGTTGCCTTCGGGGCTCCTCGCATCCAGAACTTCGACGAGAGGGAAGTAGAGCAAACACGCAGACTCGACCTTGACAGCGTCGAGGAGCATCTTGTGGCCGTGCTCATGCACCACACCCGCCACGAGCAGCAGCTACGTCGCTACCATGACCGCAATGTGCGGGAACGTTCCTTCAACGTTGGCGACCTAGTCCTGCGGCGGATCCAGAACACCAAGGACATGCACAAGCTTTCAGCACCTTGGGAAGGCCCCTTCATAGTTAAGGAGGTCATTAGACCGACGACCTACCGCCTCCAATGGGCCGATGGCCAGGGCGTCCCGAACCCCTGGAACATCGAGCACTTACGTCACTTCTATCCTTAGGAGCCTTGTATCACAATAAAGCTATGTACTCTATCCTTTGTACTTTGATATATATATATATATATATAAAGATTACCTTTTCGACCTGCTTTTATGAGTCTCTGCCTGTTTACCCCTCCCCTTCAACACGCTCGGGGGCTTGGTTTAAACCGGACCCCTCACGCTCGGGGGCTTGGTGTTAAGCTCAGTCTCTCACGCTCGGGGGCTTGGCTTTGCCAACCTAAGGGTCGTTCGACCTGGGGTTTCTACCTTTCTTTTTACCAGTGTTCCCTTACCACAACTTTTGTATGCTTTATAAGTATTCCTAGGTCGTGGGGTTCCTCGACCTTGGGTCCCGGACCCCCCTCCGCGCGCCGGCTGCACATAAGCCTCCACGCTGAGCTGTGTAGTCCGTAAGCCGTTCCTCCACTGAGTTGGGTTAGCGGGGGGAAAGGGTTCTTACAGCTCCATTACTTTTGCGTTCTTATAAAGAGTATATGAGTCAAATAAGGGATCACATCAATTTAATTAAACATACCTTTTTGATTCATGCAAGGTTTATCTTACATCAACAGGGTCCACGACCCATTAGCACTAACTGTTTGCTACGTCCTAAGTTACATTTACAGATCTATTTTCTTTACAATCTCGTCTGCGGCGGCCTGGATGTCTTCAACGCCCACCAGCCGATATAGGTGGAGCTCCTCCCTAACCTTCTCAAGGTCGAACGTTGGCACATGGTGCCTCACCGTCGCCAGCACGGTGGCAGCGGCGAGCTTGCCGGTATCCATCAACAGGGTCTTCATGCGACCTTCCGCATCCTCCAGCCGCGCGACGAGCTCCTGTGGCCCGCCTTCGACCTTGGGGACATAGACGTCCACAAGGTACTCGGCAGCCTCCTTGAGGTCGTCCAGCTCCTTCTAAAGATCTGCAATCATCTCTTGATGATTAATAAGGGTTTGCATCGCCCGGGCAAGGTCGATCTCTAGATCCCTGTGCACACCAAATTCATATGCAGCCTTCCGGGTGGAGTAATACTCACTGGCTTCGACCTCCTTGGTCTTCTCCTTGAGGGTCTTCACCTGCTCTTTGAACTCCTTGAGGTCCTTCTTCAAGGCGGCCTCCTTCTTCTTGGCCTCTGCAAATGTCAAGGTCAAGAAGGGTCCATCACGACGTAAACTTCAAGCACAAAGACTAAGGGCATCCCCAGACGTACCTGTGGCGGCGACCTTCAGCTCGTCCTCCGCTTCCTTCGCCTTCAGCTTGGCGGCCTCAAGCTCCTGCTTCAAGGCCGACATCACCCTGTCCTTCAAGGCCGCCTCGTCCTGGAGGCACTTTATTTCTCCTGCGGCCTCCATCCTGGCCTGCAGCACGTCCTCTCGCGCCGTGGCCAGCTCCGTGTGGAGTTTGGCTCCCTCCGTCAGTAGCCTCGCCCTGCCCTGCGCTCGCTCAGCAAGAGACTACACCCACACATCGCAACAGATTGTCAAACCAAGGCATCCGAGTGAATTGAAGACTAAGCTCCAGGGGCAATAGCGACTCACCATGAGTGTCCTGCCGATCGATTTCGCCGCCTCCCTGATCGTTGCTTGTGCCGCCTTGAAGTCGTCAAGGTCCTTGGCGTCAGCAAGGATGTCCTCCTCCCACGGGGTGCCATAGTAGAGGCACCGGTTCAGGTCGTCCTCCTTGCCCCCTCCTCCGGCCTCCCCCTCCCGCGTCTGTGGTAGGCTCGACTCGGGTGGGTCCTCCTAGTGAAGGCCTTCCCCTTGCTGAGCGCTGTCAGCAGCGACCTTGGCCGCCGCCGACGATGCCGCTCCCACAGTCTCAGGGACCTTGCTCGTGACATCTCCGCCTGAGGTCGCCGGTGACTGCCCCACCGGCGCCTTCTCGAGCTTCCGCCCAAAGGCTTCTTGGCCTGAGGTGTTCTTGCTGGTGCCCGATGCAGCAGGAGTTCCCCTGCCCAAGAGCAAAAATTTGTCAGCATGACGAGCTGCGAAGATCAAACAGAGCACAAAATCAAGTTCGACAACATACCCGCTGCCAGATTTCAATCGAAGCGACACCGGCTTGGGTGGCGCCCGCCTCGGCTTCTTCTGCGACCCTTGGTCGCTCACACCCTCCGCGCTTGGCTTCGGCGGCTGCTCGCTTATAACCCTGAGTGGGGTGTCATCTCCCCCTACGGCCATCGTGTCGCCGACCCTGTGGCGACGTCATGCGACTGCGCATCATCGTCTTCATCGGTGATGATCTCAACACTAGTTGTCGCCGTCTCCGATGATGCAGTGGTGTCCTTCCTCTTCCTCTTCCTCTTCTTCTTCTCCGCCGCAGCGGTGGCGGAGACGATCTTGGCGCCCTTGTGCGTCGGAATCTTACCGGCGACCTGCCGCGTGCGCTGAGTCGTGGCGCAGAGCTCCCCGTGGCAGGATCTTCATCATCACTACCTCCCACCGATGAGTCGGAGAGGTAGTTGTCGACGTACTCTTGCGGCGGAACCTGGATGTCCTCCGCCACCCGGACCTTGAAGCTCCCCTCACCCTCGTCAGCGAGGGGAGCCGGGCACCAGAACACGCCCTCGCGACCCTGCAACAGGCGACCTTTGTCTTAGATTAGGGGAAAGCAAGCTGAATGAAAAGGAAACAAGGTCGATCAGGCGACTTACCGCTTCGGTGGGCCGATTGAGGGAAAATGCCTTGGGGCACGTCCGGTTCTGGATTACCCTGTTGAAGAACTCCTTCACCCGCGCCACCATCTCCTGCTTGGAGACCTTGCGCTGTGCCACGCGGGTCGGGTCGGTCTGGCCCCAGTACTCGTAGGCCGGATGCACCCGATCTTGGATCGGCTACAGGAGCCTCCGGCTGAAGCTGATGGCCACCGCGCCGCCCGTCGGCCCTCCCGCCTTCAGCGTGGCAAGGTCCTCCACCAGCGGTTGGATGGCGTCCGTCTCCCGCGACGTCAGCTGGTTGGTCCACTCTGGCACCGGGACCGGCGCGAGCCCCGACCTGATCGCCAGCGCCGGCTTCGGGTTGTCGATGTAGAACCACCCCCGCCTCCAGTCCTCGGTGTTGTCAGGCAGCTCCATGTCGATGTACACCGGCTTCATGTGCCGACGTAGCATGAACCCTATGGACCCCACGACGCCCGCCTTCCCCGTCTTCTTCAACTCGAAGAAGTACCGCCACAGGTCAAAGTGTGGCGGTATCCCCAAGTAGGCCTCGCACAAATGGATAAACGAGGAGATGGTGGTGACGGTGTTGGGGATGAGGTGTACCAGGTCGATCCTGTAGAAGTGCAGCAGCCTGCGGAAGAAATCGCCTGCCGGGACTCCAAATCCGCGCTCGACGTGCGCAACGAAGGCGACCGTCTCCCCGGTCCCCTCGGAGGGGAAGGCTTCGCCGGCAGCTGGCCTCCAGCCCACCTGCTCCTTGGGCTTCAGCAGCCCGCGCTCCACCAGACCTTGGAGCTGCGCCTCGGCCACCGTCGATGGCTCCCAAACACTCTCCGGGACCATCGCAAGCTCAGGGGCCATCTCTTCTTCGTCGAAACCGGTGGATCTAGCTCTAAAAACTACCAAGGACTTCTTGCGCATACGGTTGTACGCGGCACGGTGGATCTAACTACGGCAGCGCCAGCGAATCTGCGCGGAAAGCTCTTGGCAGCAGCTAGGAAACCCTAAGGATCGTAGGGAAATGGAAGCGAGTGGGGTCCTCGACCCTTCACTCAGCCTTTTATAACTGGGCCGCATCAGTGCGGTGGGCCGCGGCGCCCCAAACGTCCCTTCAGGTCCGGCGACATTCCCGATGACCCAACGGATACATCGCCCAACGGCTCTTTCGGCCTAACGGTCACAGGCAGTAATGGCTCGCGCCGTGCGGGAATCCATGCCCGCTGGATTTCTGTTCAATGGCCCGACGTCCATAGACCCGTTATGCCCTACTTCAAGCCCCCACTCCACTATTTTCTTCAAGGTCTCTAAATTTCTAATGACCTCCAGGTCCATGACACCACCTTCACAAGATCGACAACGCACCACTGCTTCATACGTCGCCTCAGCCTTCAACGGCGGGTTCACACCCCGGATCTTAGGTCCTGCTACCTACTGGATTGCCTTAGCCTTCATGGCTGGTTTATACCAACGGCCCCGTGCTTAATGGCTCCACTGCCCGTTGGCGACCTCCTGGTCAAGTAGCACCTCCCTGAGGTCGCTAAGGTCCTGCTACCTACTGAATTGCCTTAATGGCTGGCTTATACCAACGGCCCTGTGCTTAATGGCTCCACTGCCCGTTGGCGACCTCCTGGTCAAGTAGCACCCCCTTGAGGTCGCTAAGGCCCTGCTGCCTTCTAGGTCGTGTAGACCTAGATTTTTCAGGCTGACTACCAGCGTTGTGTCACTGCACAACGGCTGTGTCGACCCAGGTCGACGCGGGCTACCTGTCTCTACGAAAGGCCTCCCGTAGGTCGGTGTGCTATTACAGCCCTGCTGGGACCTTGGTAGCCATACCATTACAGCCCGGGCGCCCTTACAATTACTTGCAACATGACATCCCTCATGTGAAACTATATTTACAGCTTCATAACCTACAAGGAGTTTGGCCCTTGGCCAATTACAAGATACAAAGATATTAAAAGCTCTAAATTACCTTCCAAAGTGCTTACGACCTAGTCTACACTAATAAGGCGTGTCACAAGCTTTCTTCTAGCTTCAGGACCTACTCGACGACCTCTACAGCCACCGTGGAGGCAGCTGCCACACATCCACCTCTACTCACGCACCAACCGGTCTCCTGTGGCGCCCAGCGTCAAGTCTGAGCTTCCCCCACAAGATTCCAAATGGAGCGAGCTTCAACCCCAACCTCGCCGGGTGGAGCGCAGTGCTCACCAGCATCACCTCATGCCTGAAAGTGTCAGGGCCCACGATGCAGCTGCTGCTTCATACTCCTCCTGGGTTCCTCAGCGGGACTGGGAGAAGAGGCCAATCGAGTTCTTCGAGCCTCACAAGCATTCTTCTAGCTCCAAGCATGAACTACATCAATCCTATGCTCTGGTGGGCGGGCATACGTCCATGGCATGGAAATATTACTACACTGGATCATCTTGGTTAACCTTTGGAGATTGGGCGCTTTGCTTCGAGGTATGGGTGCCTATTTATACCTCCAGCACTTGCCGCTTGGTCTTATCCGCAAGCCAGCTTGCGTGGCGTCCTCATCCTCAAGATCACTGTACCCTCGTGGTTCACGAGGTCACTGTTCGCCCGTGGGAGGCATTGACGCGCCTGTCCCCTACCTGACTGCATCCTGGAGCACTTTTGTCTTTTGCGAGTGATAGCGACCTGTGCTTCTCTGCAAGCCGGCCCGTGACCGTACAGTGCACCCGTGACTCTGGCTGTGTCAGCCCCGGCGCCTGATGACCTCTGCAAGGTTTTTGAGCTTTTGTCCTATTGAATTGACATCACAAGAGCATCTGTTTCCCTGAGCAGAAGGTCGTAGGTTCGGCTATTTCTTTCTTCTTTTTCTTCGGAGCATCAAACCGGCCATCCTGGACGCTTTACTGCTCGGGGGCTACTACACTAGTGCGTCTTTTGACGCCCTATTTTCCCCAGGTCACCTCGACCTAACGGAAGCCTGCTTCCGCTACTTCTCTGCTCGACCTACCTTCGGTAGGCATGGCGACCTTTCCGAAGGTCACGGCAGCTACTACATCACACCTGACTTAGGTCAGGTTGGCGGTTCTGCAAGATCTACGCCTCGTCTTCACTTCGACCTCCTGGTCTTTCGACCTAGAAGCCCGACGATCAACTTCGTGCGTGCATCGGAGGAGTTTTTCTTTTTGATCCCCGTGCACCCTTCATGACCTTGACGGTGCCGCGCCTTCGCTACTCCTCGACACGACCTCGCCTCGGCCGCTACGCCTACACGTCGATCGGGGGCTTGAGAGACATGGGTACCCATGGGTCCCCACCGGCCAGGGTCCCAGGGGCCCTGACAAGTGGACCCGACCTTCCAGAAGACCCGCCGACCTGCAAAGTGGGCCCGGCGACCTTATCCACACCTCCTACGACCGCGGGCGACCTGGCCAAGATCCCGGAAGACTCGCGAAACTTGGCGTGCAAGTCAAGACACTAGGACCTGGCGCGCCGCCGCCTGTAGCTCCGAGTATCACGGGATACTCCTTGTAATCCGGGAGTTAAGCTTCCCGCAGTTGTAACCGACCCCGACACGGGTCAACTGACCTTGCATGGGAACCCTAGCCCATCCTCCTCATATAAGGCGGCCTAGGGATCCATGCAGGGGGACAACTCATCTTCAACCTCCCGCATAATCCACCACAACTGGACGTATGGTATTACTCTCCGGAGGCCCGAACCAGTCTAAACCCTTGTCTCCTTGTTCCTCGCCGCCATACTCGCCTAGTTCCGTGTGCATCCCGTGCATAACCACCTACGCTCTTAGGTCCTGGTCCTCCATTAACCTGCAAACCTCTAGGGTAACCCCTTAGCGGATCTGTCCAGGTCTCACCCCCTGACACTAACCTTCAATGGATGTGTAGAAGAGTTGGAAACTGTGTGAACCGAGTTTAATTTCACCTAGTTTCAAGTAGATGAATGTCATTTCGTATCTCTCCGGTCTCCACAGCTCCAACGTCATGTTACCGTTTTTATTTGCGTGTCATCTCAGTTAATAAAAATGAAGCTTCCACTAAATGTTCAATAATTCATTCATTTTTCATTCAAGCACTCATTCTGGTAATTCCTACAATCGTATCCTTTGTGGGAGGAAGGGAGCATATACAACGAGAATCTGCTTTGAGTTCGTCAAGTAGGGTTTGGTACACTGTTCTATTTAAATGCAACTGTACATACAAAACAAGCCGTTGATCCGTCATTCATCGAGTTTTAAAGGCTTTGGACATACCTACTAATCTATATAAGAACCCACCAATCTCCCTCACCCTACACCCAGTGCGAAGAGACATTAATCGGGAACTTCCATTGCTACATCTTTCTAGCTCCCACTCGCACACACATCGACACATAGCCATGGCTAACCCGCTATTCCAACAACAACAACAAGGCGCACCGTGCTGGCAAGATGAACTCTACCTCATCTTGTATTTGGATAGCAGGTACAATAATGGCGGAATAGGAGAAAAAACAAACGTAGTGCTAAGGTCCAATCCTCCCGGAGGATTCGGTACGACAGCTGCTCTCGATTGGCCTGTCTATGATGGCCCAGACCCCTCCAGAGCGAAAATCGTCGCCCGTGTCCGAGGCCATCTTGTGCAAACAGACAAGTCTGAGTCTGACAACCCGCCGTGGTTCACTACTTGCAACATAGTCTTTAATCCCGAATCATGGTACGTGTGTATATAGTATTAATTATATATTATATGCTGTTTTGAGCTTCTGCCATGCTCGTCGTTGTTACCTCAAATTCTTACTGTGGATTTTTTTTTCACTATAACATGTAATAAACGTGAAGCTATGAAGGCTCCACGCTTGTAGTCTTAGGGAATGTTAGGGATGCAGGTCGGAGGGGTAAGTGGGCCATTGTTGGCGGTACAGGGGAATTTACTCTCGCACATGGTGCAATAATCTTCGACGAGGTGACTACTTGGGGGCTAAGAGAGCTTAACATCGGCGTGTTGTACACACGTATAAATACACAGCGTGTAAGTAGGCAAACTTTCCAGCTTGAGTTAAATATAACTCTTATGCGTTTTTTTTACAACAATGCTGAAAGTAATAGGTATTCGCAGCCTAAACTCGAGCGGTGAATTAGGCAAATCTTAAACCTAGGGATTTCACTAATTGTGTCAGAATATAAACTAAATCATGCTATCTAGATTTGCATCTATGGTTGATCTAGTTTAACTTCCCATCCATAATGAGATTTGCAACCTAGAGGCTATAGTCGATCCTACCAAGAACTGCTCTAAGAAAGTGAAGTCACTCAAATTGTGAGTACTAAATGCAGAAACGTTAGAAAGAATGAAAACTCAACACGTAAATTTATCCATAATATCGATAATTGATAGGTGCCATCCCTAGTTCACTTTGAAACTCCACTAAGAATGTGTTTTCGTACACCAAGTATCTTCTCGTCAATGATTTGAGCACACCACAAAGGCTCTCAACAAGCCGGATGAGAAGCTTGTCACAAAGGCAAGGCTCATCACTCCTTCTCTTCCGGACACCTTAACGTCGTCATCATATGGAGCTTCTTCACAAATGAAGGGGTCTTCTCATCTCCTGCACACGGCCATCGTCATCGCCGCTCCACTCCAAGTCGAAGGGTCAAGACTTGTCGGCGAGCCATCAAGGCTCCAAGGTGCGGGAGCACCAAGCTTGCAATGATGATTCACTCCTTTAACTACAAGCAGTTAGCAACACCTTACAGCCACTCACTCTAGGCATATCCCAGCACTAATAATTCTTCTAAGCTTTTATTAAGCCTTGGATGATCGATCACTTTTGCACTCTTGGTGGCATGAATGCGTTCTTGATGTGTCTTTCACTCCAATAGATTCTTACACACTCCAACAACTTCAAATGAGTGACTAGAAGGGACATAAATAGCCCAGTCTGTTGCTCCAATGGCTTGAAGTAGTTGTACCAATTAGTCTGATGCTTCATAGCTCTCAACTTCGAACTTTAATTTTGATGATCTTGTATTTCTTGGAAATATTATGAAATTTTGTACAAGATTATCAAAAAGAAAAATCCAGACCATTCAATAATATTTTAAGCACAGATGAATTATCAAAGTCCGATTGTACCATCAAACCTTTTTGTCACCGCGTTGCAACTATTTGTATTCTGATCATAACTTTTTACTTCGAAAATTCCAGTTTTGATGATCTTGTACTTGTTGAAAAGCTTGTGAAATTCTTCTCATGATTAAAAATCTAGAGATTTTTACCAACTTTTGAGCAACGAGATAAAGCCCCAAAATTTCAAGCTTCGGATGTTTTAATTTGATGGTCATCACATCCATATGTTCACGGAAACATGCTATTTATTGGACATTCAAAAATATGGAAACTCCAATGGTAGCATCAGATAATCCGGTGCATGTCCTTGTATATGTTCATGGGATCATCCAATCCTTTGAGTGCATTTCTTAAGCCCCAGATGTTCCTCTACGTACTTAGTCCGAAGGTATAGTCGGATTATGCTGAGGACACTTGCTTTCAGCATAACTTATTTTGCCCATAACTTTCTACTTCAGAGTCTGATTTTGATAATCTTGAATTTTATGAAAGGCTTGTGAAGTATTATACATGATTCTGTGGAAATTCAAGTCATTTAGTTATACATGGAACAAGTCAAATTCATTCCTCTTTATCCTAACTTCTAGATCGTTATTTGACTTGCACCCTTGGAGCCTATAAAATCGTACTAGTGCTCATTCTTAATGCACATGTTAGTTCTAATGATAAATGTTGTCATTCGATCACCAAAGTCACAATCATAGTCTGAAGGGCTGTTTTCTTACAAATGCATACTCCCTTCGTCTCACAAAGAGTGAACATTTAGACTCTAAAATTTGTCCCACAAGGAGTGTTTCATTTGCCCCCTAGCAAACCTCATCTAATGAAACAACACACAACTAATAAAAAAAGGGTTTGGAGAAGCATATAGAGCCAATCAAATGATATTAACAGACGTAACAAATTTTCAATCGCAATTAATATTAGCTATTAGGGGCAATATATATATCATACCTACTAATATGTCTGAACTTTTCTAGCTGGACACTTATTTTGGTATCGAGGGAGTATACTCAGGAAATTTTGTACATTATAGGCTATATGTTTGCGTTGACTTTGCCATTGTCTGCCTCCTTCAGAGGCTTTTTTTAGGAAGAGGGGTTCGATGCAGCAAGCTTCCTTTGGAGGCTTTTTTAGGAAGCAAGGTTCAACTACTTTGTATGTTTAGTGAACAAAAATCTTACTATTACTAATTGAAGACTCCTTTTGAATCCTCCAGGTGAAGCCACATAGGATCCTAGGTGGACACTCTAGAAAAAGAGAAATCCTAAAAATTCTCACAAAAAGCAAAATATCTGACTGTCAATAAGTAGACTCAAATCATCACAACCATTAGATCTATTACGTTTTCTAAAAAATTATCCACCTATGCCATTATGAAATATTATATCTAAATTACTCACCTCTGCCATTACATAAAATGAATTAAAGTAACCCCTAATCTATATCAAAATTGCTCACTTCTGCCATTATAAAAATAACTTAATATAACTCCTAAATTTTCAAATAAATTGTCCACCACTAATACTTAAAAATAATTTAAAATAACCTTTTGAATTTGCACCAAAATAACATGAGGTAACCTTAAATTTGAATCCAAATTACCTGTATTAAAATATAAATCAAAATATGATTCTAAAATAATCTTCTATTTCTTAAACTATTGACATATGATATAATAATTAAGATATACACAAATGGTGTGTGTTATAATTTATAAAAAATATAACCTGTGCGGGAGCACGAGCTGATGGACTAGTTGTAATAACGAGAATATCTTGAGATAAAGAAAGGTTTTGTCTGAGATAAACCTTTATAACTTGTATGTATGCATGTTAATAGAACGTGTAAGCCTAACATACTTTTAGAATCCTATCTTAAGACAAGCTCATTTAATGTTTGCACGTTGCATCTGTTATTCTGTTAATAGATATAAAATGGCATAGCTTCTTGCTAATTGCGATTTTATTATATAATCTTCTTATCCAGCTACATTTTAGAGGCACTTAAAAATAAATTGAAATTAAATAACACACCTCTTGTAACATTTGTTTTAATGCCTGCAGCTCAAAGCCATGTTCACCGAGTTCAACGCTCCAGAGGTAGACGATGCAATCAACGAGAACAACCGTATTGGAAAAGGCGGATTTGGCACTGTCTACAGGGCAGAAATCCGGAACACTACTTTTGCTGTAAAGATTCACAATTACGAAAGTCTGCAAGGAGAGCGTGAGTTCAAGCAAGAGGTAAATCACAAACAAATAGATACGATTGTTTTAAGTATTACACATTAAGAATCTCGTAAAGGATTTACTCCCTCCGTCCCATGAAGAGTGCAATCTCAACTTTTAAACAAATCCCACAAAGAATGCAATCCTAAAAATAGATCTAATTACCTTCGTCAGATCTGATTTGCACGTCAAAACTTATTGCATTTAACAAACAAGTGAGGGTATTAGAGTCTTTTCATGCCACTACTAATCTGTTTTTAAAAAACTAGAATTGCGGTCTTTATGGGACGAAGGGAGTGTCTCTCTATCAGATCTACACTTTTTACACAGCAGCAGCTGAAAACACATCCATGTAACTTACTATTTAGTTTTAGTGGCTAGTTATTATATACTATGTGTTTATTTTACCGGCTAGTTACTTTTTTCTTAGTCGATTTAGATCATACTTACTTGATGGTTAACTTGAACTTAATTGTTTCATCGCTGGTTATTATGTGTTGCGGCTCTTGTGGATGTAAACGACCTTTTAAGCAACATGCTTCTTGCAAACCACGTATATATGGTACTCCCTCTGTTTCAAAATACTTGTCATTCTAGTTTTTTTATATACATTCTCTTTATTATGCACCTAGATAGTTAGTATGTCTACATACATAATAAAAAATGTATCTAGAAAAGGCAGAATGACAATTATTTTGAAATAGAGGGAGTACTACTTATCTAATACTACTCTATATGCGTATATTCTTATCCTTGTTGTGACTACCGAAAAATGCAGGTTGAGATTCTAAGAAGGATCCGGCATGAAAACCTAGTCACCCTCGTCGGAGCATGCGGCAAGAGACTCGCCTTAATATACGAATATTTACCTAATGACACCCTTGAAGACCGCCTCCAGCAATCGTTCTCATGGGAAGAAAGAATCCGTGCAGCCATCAGCATCTGCACCGCTCTTGAGTTCCTCCATAATGTGAAGCCTAATCCAATCGCTCATGGTGATCTTAAACCAAGCAACATACTTTTCGACACAAGAGATGTGTGCAAGCTCAGCGACTTTGGAATCTCCCGTCTCTTAAAGTATAAAAAAGAAACAGCAACACCTAGCCATACTACTGCTCTTGGCAAGGGTACCATGTGCTATATGGACCCGGAGTTCATACAGAATAACAGCTTGACCCCTCAGTCAGATGTGTTCGCTTTAGGCATCATAATGCTGCAGTTAGTCACAGGGCGAGGTCCAAACAATCTACTAGCTTCTGTAGAAGACAATCTAAGCGAACAACTTGTGGATGATAGACTGGAGTTGGATGACAGGTCAATACTAGACGCCGTGGAAATGATGCGCCTAGGTCTGAAATGCAGCCATTACAGGAGGAAACAGCGTCCGGACTTGGCAAGGGAAGTGCGTCCGGTGCTTGAATCCATGAAAAGCAGGGCATCTGAGGCTCAGGCACCCTCCCGTTAATTGAGCCATTGCTCGATTATTTGCACAGACTGCTTCCCTCAGTTAGAAACTTATGCAAATGGTCCAAATTGTATTATGTGTTGTCTTTTATTTCCTCATCGTGTGGTGGGAACCTTTTTTGTTGTTTTAATAATTGATGAGGCTCAGTGGTCATTAATACATTCTTGATTTCTTAGTCTACTTTTGATTTGTGGTGTAAGAATTGGTTTCGTGCGGTCGCATAGAAGCTGAAATAATTTATACAGTACTCCGTATTTATAAAACGTATGCCCATCAGTCTTCATTTCCTCAAAAGAAACTACCATTATTATTTTTTTTAAATGAAGCTACTAACGTCTGCACGTTCGATCCGAGCGTTGGCGTCGGAAGGTTGATCAGTAGAAAAGTTATCCCAACATTAAAAAAAATCACGTACTTTCCGTGACATAAAAATCGCTTCATGCAACATAAAAGAAAAGTAGCCATCGGCATATTTGTTGGCTTGTTCCCCTGTTGGGGTCAAGGACTCGAGCGTGCGGTGTAGGGATCGATATGACAAACAGACGAAGTGTGTATCAGTATCACTGCACAGGCGTCCACACCGACACGAATGTCATGGTGCTTGACTGCTTGGTGCCAGTGACAGCAACGGGAGAAGAAGCGATCCCGTCGGCACGTTTGCGACAGGCCTCATCCTCCGCCACCCGAGCCACCTGCTCCATGTGCGTTCTGCATCGTCTTTCCACTTGGATTCCATGACAATCTACTTGTTACTCTTTTCGTCCAAAATCTATTATTTATGGTTTTAATTTTTCTAGGTACATTCATTTTGTTATGCATCTAAATATATATTTATGTTTAGATACATAATACGTAACAAAATAAATACATTTAGAAAATTAAAATGATAAATAATTTGGAATGGAGAGAATAGATTCCAACGAGGTTGAGCGTGTACACGCAGCTGTAACTTGTCTATCCGCCATCCTTCGTCCGTCCTCAAAGCAATCGTGGCTTGTGCTCGGTTATTAGTTGGCCGGCTGGGAGTTCGAGGGCCAGAAGAAGGGAAGACAAGCCGAAACGGAGGTGGCGGACTGGAGCTAAGGTGATTCCTATAGTTTTATCTACTCTAGTGGTGTTTGGAATGGAGGATTCATCCATTCCTTTCCGGAGGAAAGGTTCCTACATTGGTGCATTTTGGAAGAAAAAAAGAATCCACAAGAACCTCTTGGTTTCATTTCTTTCATGAAGCCCGCAATAGTTGTAGAAAGCAGCTCTCTATAATTTTGTCCACATTAGCTATAGAGAGTGTTAATAGACTACCTATTTAACAGGTTTGTTATAGTTAGTAGACCCCACATGTCATTATTTTTTAATCCTCCAGCTTCTTCCCCACGGTCCCTCTTCTCCATCTCCCCAGCCTTTTCCCATCCCCTGAGATCCGCTCCGCCTAGTGGCGAAGCTAGGATCGGGATTTAGGGGGGCTTGTTCTTCTTCTTCCTCTTTTAGCTCCTTCTTTCCTTCTTCTACCTTCTCAATTTTGTAGGGAAAGCTTGGGGGATTTCCATGGTATTGCCAGTAGTAGTAGGGGCTCCAGCCCCCCTAGACCCACTGCTGGCTACGCCACTGGCTCCACCAGTGTCCTCCACACACATAGGCGGTCATCCACACACACAGATCCACCCAGGACTTGGGACCAGTTCTCTCCCCCGACTAGTTTGTACCCCCTACTACAAACTCGAGCTTGAATACATGAGCAACGAACTGGACGTAGGGCTTCCGATGCTTGAACCAGTATAAACCTCGTGCCTTTTGAGTCACCATACGTGATCGTACAAATTTACTTGCCGGCGGTAGAGAACCCAGACAAACGAGGTATACTTCTTCAGTATGTTTCTATAGGAGATGGATCACATTACAAATATGATTGGAATGATGTTTCCGGGACGAGGAACGTTTTCGAGATTATTTGAGTCAATATCACTAGAGAAAAAAAAGAAGCAATACACATTTGTTATCAAATCTCGACTAGATGGAAGTCTTGATATGGTTACTAAATTACAAGAATTAAAATCTTTAGAGATTTGGACATGAGGTTTTGATTCGTTGGATTGCAAGGTGTCGCTATAGTACATTTTCCATCTTCTTTTGTTGTCCATGTTCCAGCTGCAGCAGATCATGTTCTACCCTCTTTTTGGCTGATGTTCCCATCCATTTCCGTTCCTCGTTTGAGATAAAGTTCTTGATTCCAGGCTGCTAAGATCGGAACCCTACGATGCCTCATTGGGGGAAACAACTCCGACAGGTTCCGATCTTAGGCTCTTAGCAGCCTAGGGAAACAGCTCTGACTGGTTCCTGCGTCGCGCGGCTCTTGCCGGACGTGCAAGTCGTCGGAGCCCTCATCCGGCGGGCGGAGAGGGAGGGGAAAAAAGAGGGGTTTAGGAAGCTTTTTGTCGCGCATTGTTCTCTAATAGTTTGTCGTTGTCGACCGGGCATCTCTGGGCTCACCACACATGTGGGCCATACCCGGGAGATAAGACCTGCACACTTGGACTACTCGACTAGTGGGCCACGATGCAAGATTATCGTGGGCCACAAGTCAAGACAAGACGGATAAGGACTTGTACTAAGAATAGGATAGCTTCTCATTACTCGTTATAGGCTACTCCTAGTCCTACTCGAATTATAGTCTTGTACCAATCCGAATTGTAATCCTGCCTCCCGTGGCACATAAGGCGAGGTAGGGACCCTCCTCAAGGACATACGTAATCAATACAGAGCCACACAACATACATGACGTAGGGTATTACGCACATTGCGGTCCGAACCTGTCTAATTGTGTGCCCCGTGTCTCACCATAGTGTTCCTGATCTCGGCGAGCCCCACCGCACAATCTACTACTTCGGGTACCCTGTGGTAGGCTCGCTGTCTAAAACACTGACAGCTGGCGCGCCAGGTAGGGGATCTCGTCGCTGATCCGCTGGCGAACTCAATGGCTCCTGTCATCATCAAGCCGGTCGTTGCTTTCCAACAAGGCGACACCTTCGTTTTTGGCTCCTGGGTTTGTGTTGCTGACGGCGCTGGATCGTTCCTGCGTTTTCTGGCATCAACTTCAGAGTCAAAGCTCAAGTTCTCGACGCCTACGCAAGCTTCGATGGAAGAACTCATCGAGAATTTTGGCAAAATTTCGCTTTCTGACCCGGTCAGAGAACTCGAGTCGGTGTCCGAGTGCAACTGGACTTCGCCTACAATTCAGCCTGAGTCGCTTTCCTTGGCTGCTCAGCCTGCACTCAGTCTGGATTGTCTTCCAACACCACCCCTCTTCGGCCATCGTCATGTCAGCGCTGCTTACTAAGTCGCGTTGAACATCCTCATGCGCCCTGGTTCGAAGACCGTGCTCGAGTACTCTTCGGATTCGGAAGTCAACCTCGACTACTTCGATTCAGATTCATCTGAGTTTGAGTTCGACTACGGTTCGGATTCAACTGAAGCACAACAACTGTCTGGCCCTGCTCAAGGACTGATGATCACATCGACACCTGAGGGTAGATTCGTCTACTGGCCTGAGCATATGCCTGTTGACCTCACCTTGGATGATCAGGAGCGCTTTATCGCTTGTCTCGACAACTTATTCTTCCAGGAAGGTGCCAAGCTTGTTGACTATGATACCGATACTGAGCTCATTGAGAGTACGGGTACTCACTCGTCCTATTGAAAAGTTTTCGTCGTCGACGCATCTACTCCGCAAGGGTATCGCGCCAATTATCGCTTTCCGGATGATGTCTCTGATGATGAACTCTCTGTTAATGCTCCTGCTGATGAAACTGCGGAGGCCAAGACTGCACGTCGTCAACGCAACACTGATTGTGCAACCCTTCGTCGTGAACTCGCGGAAGCTCTACCTACTCGTAATTTGCAAGAGGCTCTGGATGCGGTTGCTACTCGACAATATCGCACTCCAGAGGAAGCTATCAATGTGATCAATTTGCTTGGTCATTCTATGCCTCGTGACAGGGCGGCTGCAGAAGTCGCGAAGCTGGCTGAACTAGCTTACACTATGCTACGTCAAGGCACCAGTACTCCTAGTCACCATGGCAACAGTGGGGGTGCTCATCGCACCACTCACACTCCTAATCGCACACGTCCGGAAGCTAGCAACAAGGGTCATGGCGCTAATGGCAGTGTCAATAGCAAGTTGGGAGACGCTCGCTATGATGCTCGCACAACAATCAACGCCAGACGTGCTGAGCGTGAGAAGCAAAAGGATGTTGACTATGATTCCTTCCCCGCTTTCTCTGCTCACTTCAAGCTCTATTTCTTCCGGAGAAATTTAAGCCTTATGGTATTTCCAAGTATGATGGCAAGCAAGATCCAAGGCAGTGGTTGCGTTGTTATGCTCTGTCTATCACTAATGCGGGGGGCAATGATGATACTAAATGTATCTATTTCTCTTTTAGTTTGGAGCAAGAACCCCTCACATGGTTTGAATCTCTTAAACGAGGCTCCATCGACAACTGGGGACAACTCAAGCAACGCTTCACCAGCAACTTCGCGGGTTCTTTGGGCCGTCATGGTACTCGTATGGACCTTGCGTTGATCAAGCAAAAACAAGGCGAGACTCTTCGCGAGTACATGCGCTGCTTCTTTGAAAAAGAGCCATTGTTTTTTATGTTACCGAGAAAGAAGTCAAAGACACCTTCCAGGATGGTTTCTATGATGACAGGCTATTCCAAGACTTCGGTCGCGCTCGCCCTGCCAACATCACCAAACTCAAGGAGATGATCACTCATTGGGCGGACGAGGAAGACAAGGCTCGGAACCGGTTCAAGCATCTTCGCAACAACCAGAACAACAACAACAACAATAATAATAATGCTGGTGGAAACAATAGTGGCAAGCAACAGCAGGGAAATCGCGCGGGTAATAGCTACTCGAGCAATCCTAATCGCAAGCACAAGCCCAAAAATACTGTTGCATCCATGGAAACCACCGCCAAGCCTGAAGAAGATTCTCACTAGGCAACACTGACCAAGCAGAAATGCCCATGGCACCCAGAGGGCGATCACACTACAGAGCAGTGTTACCAACTTCGCCGTGCATTGAAGAACACACCCGAGCTAGTGCACCCAAACCCAAGGTTTCACAAGAACAAGGGGAAGAAGGCTAACACAAGCAAAGACACTGGGTTTCAAGACCCATCCAACACTGTCAATGTCATCTTCGGTGGGATTCCAACCAAGCGCATGCAGAAACTTGCTCTCAGGGAGATTATGTCCATTGAACCAGCAACTCCAACTTTTCTAAAGTGGTCTGAAACCCCCATCACCTTCTCAAGGGCGGATCAATGGACTAGTTTCTCTGAGCCAGGGCGATATCCTCTGATTCTGGATCCAGTGGTGGCGGGCTCTAGGCTTACCAAGGTTCTTATTGATGGTGGCAGCGGTCTCAATGTCCTGTTTGCCAAGACCTTGAAAAAGATGGGCCTGGATATCACCGGTATGCTTACCAAGACCAACTCGCAGTTCTATGGTATCATACCAGGCAATGCAGCTGTTCCTTTGGGTTCAGTTGCACTGCCTGTTACCTTCGGGACTAAGGCACATTATCGCACTGAGTACATAAAATTCGAGGTCGCTGACTTTAAGACTTCTTATCACGCCATCATCGGCAGACCTGGTCTGGCGAAATTCATGGCTATACCACACTATGTGTACCTGGTACTCAAGATGCCTAGCCCCAAAGGAGTACTCTCACTGTGTGGGGACTTGAAGCATTCTTACGACTGCGACACTAAAGCCGTGGAACTTGCCTACACAAATCAAGTCCCAAATGCTATGATGGAAGTCTTCACTGCAGCTAAAAAGCTTGCTCCGAGCGAGCTGGAGGTTCCTGAGAAGACAGACATCAATAACAAGCCTGCATCGACTAGTGACGTCATGCTCAAAGCCGTGGACCTTGGTACCAGTGACAGCAGCAAGACGACTATGATCAGTGCACACCTTGATCCTAAATAGGAAGACGCGCTCGTCAACTTCCTTCGGGCTAACCGTGTTATCTTTGCATGGAAACCATCTGACATGCCAGGTGTGCCCAGGAGGTTGATCGAGCACTTGCTCAACATCGATCCTAATGCTACCCCTAAGAGACAACATCTCCGTCGATTTGCTAATGACCGCAGGGATGCTATCAAAAAAGAGCTCACCAAACTACTCACGGCTGGCTTCATCCAGGAAGTTTTTCACCCGCAATGGCTTGCTAACCCTGTGCTTGTCAGAAAAAAGAACTCGAACGACTGGAGGATGTGTGTCGACTACACGGATCTCAACAAGCATTGCCCCAAGGATCCTTTCGGGTTGTCGCTGATTGATCAAGTCATTGACTCCACGGCAGGCTGTGCTTTACTATGTTTCCTTGACTGCTACTCGGGCTATCATCAAATTGCAATCAAGGAGTCTGATCAAGAGAAGACCGCGTTCATCATCTCGTTTGGCGCTTATTGTTACACAACAATGTCCTTCAGGTTGAAAAATGCTGGTGCTACTTACCAAAGAGCTATCCAAGCGTGCTTCAAGAAGCAACTTCACAAGAACGTGGAAGCGTACGTGGATGACGTCGTTGTAAAGACTAGGGATCCAGACACGCTTATCGTGGATCTTGAGGAAAATTTTGCTTCGCTGCGGGAGTACCAATGGAAGCTCAATCCAACAAGTGCGTCTTTGGCGTATCATCTGGAAAACTACTCGGGTTCATCATCGGCCATCGTGGCATCGAAGCAAACCCCGAGAAGATTTGATAGGAGCCGATTTGGATCAGCAAAGGATGGCCCGATCTTCACGGCAGTAGGTTTCGTAACAAGATAAATTGCTGCAAGTAGCGGGTAAATAGCTTTATACCTGACAAAGGTTGGATGCGACCAAGCGACGGGGAGAGAAGCACCGAAACCGTGAAGACTTCGACTCGATCTCCAAACGACCGCAAAATCACAAGCCGGAACTAATCCACACAATACGGCGCAGCAAAGCTGGAATCCGTAGAGCACAAAGTAGCGGAACCCAGAGGGTTCTCTTCACAAGTCCAAGAAGAACAAGGAAAAACAGGGGTGTGCAAGGCACTCAGCAGCTCGGCTGCAAGAAAACCATATGTGGTTGTCTATTCTCAAAAATCAAAACTGAGTTCTTTGGGGTACATAGGGGGTATTTATACTAGGAACAACCCTCCTAGATGGGTGTGGGATAAGTGTGAACTGAAGTGGCCACGTTGGGAGATGGAAGGCCAACTGGTGGAAGCATTCACGAAGTCTTCTTCACAGCCTTTAGTAAATTGGCCATTACTCTTAGCTCGGAAGTCGAAATGATGTGGCATTTGTTGGGTTGGAATCTTGACTTCGAGGAGCTTCCAGTGATGTGATGTCTCACTTGACCCCCATCTCTTCCCGAGATGGTACAGACTTGGACGTGAAGTTGATGCTTCTACAGCGTAACCCTGAGTCTTGTGTGTGTAACCCTTCTTAGCTTGGGCAGCAGTCTTGGTGTCCTCCGCGTAACCTCCTGTGTCCTTCACGTAACCCAACAGAGAAGCCTCTTGTGTAAACCTGAGTAGGAGTAAAGTACATGACTTAGGTAGTATATGACTCTCATCAACATTGCAATGTAACTCAGAGAGGAAAGTATGCACCTCTTGTTGGAGTTTCCTTGCACGGCTGTGTGTAACCGGTCCATCAATCACTTGGCTCGTGTATCCAATGCTTGTTCTTGTGTAACCGGTTGTGCACTTGATTCTTGATGCGTAACCAGAGGTGGACTTGGTGTAACCAAGGCATCCGGGTTATGTATGGCTGTGATGTACTCATCATCCTCCCCCTCTTGAAAAGGAGTCGTCCTCGACTCTTCAAATCCAAAGAATGGAGATAAATCGGCAACATTGAAGCTTGTACTAACACCGTATGAACTTGGAAGATCAATTTCATAGGCATTGTCGTTGATCTTGCAAAGCACTTTGAATGGACCATCAGCACGTGACTGCAGCTTGCTTTTGCGTTGGTCATGGAAGCGATCCTTGCGTAGGTGTACCCAAACCAAGTCGCCTTGTTCAAACACAATCTTCTTGCGACCCTTGTTGGCATGCTTCTCATACATATTGGTCATCTTCTCAATATTGACTTTTTCTCGTTCATGAAGTTTCTTGACTAGTTCGGCACGCTTTCTTGCATCAAAGTTCACACGTTCCTGCAAAGGCAAAGGTAGAAGATCGATGGGAGCAGCAGGTTTGAAACCATATACAATTTCAAATGGACAGAATTTTGTTGTTGAGTGCACCGCCTTGTTGTATGCAAATTCGACATGAGGCAAGCTTTCTTCCCAAAGCTTCAAGTTCTTCTTGAGTATAGCCCGCAACAATGTTGACAAGATGCGGTTCACAACTTCAGTTTGTCCATCCGTTTGTGGGTGACATGTTGTGGAGAACAATAATCTTGTCCCAAGTTTTCCCCACAAGGTCTTCCAAAAGTAGCTCAAAAATTTTGTGTCACGATCAGACACAATGGTTCGTGGAAAGCCATGTAAACGCACAATTTCCCTGAAAAATAATTCAGCAATATGTGAAGCATCGTCGCTCTTATGACAGGGAATAAAATGAGCCATTTTGCTAAAGCGATCAACCACAACAAAGATTGAATCCCCCCCTCTTTGTTCGAGGTAAACCAAGAACAAAATCCATAGAAATGTCTTCCCATGGTACACTAGGAATAGGCAAAGGGGTGTATAAACCATGAGGGTTCAAGCGGGACTTAGCTTTGTGACAGGTTACGCAGCGTAGCACGTATCTCTCCACATCTCTTCGCATCTTTGGCCAAAAGAAGTGATCAGCTAGTACTTGCTCTGTTTTCTTAGCACCAAAGTGACCCATCAGTCCTCCAGCATGAGCTTCCTGCAAAAGCAAAGGATGAACAAAACAATCTGGAATGCAAAGTTTGTTAGCTCGAAACAAAAATCCATCATGCAAATGGAACTTTTCCCAGCCCTTGCCATCACAACATTTAGAAAATGGTGCAACGAAGTATGAATCAGTAGCATATAAAATTTTAACACTTCCCAAACCAAGAATTTTAGCATCAAGTTGGGATATCAAAGCATGGCGTCTAGACAAAGCGTCTGCAACAACATTATCCTTCCCTTTCTTATACTTAACAATGTAAGGAAAAGATTCGATGAATTCACTCCATTTAGCATGTCTTTTGTTTAGTTTTCATTGACCTTTTAGATGTTTCAAGGATTCATGATCAGAATGTATAATAAACTCTTTAGGCAAAAGGTAGTGCTGCCAAGTTTCCAAACTCCGCACAAGAGCATAAAGTTCTTTGTCATAAACAGAATAGTTAAGAGTTGGACCACTTAGATTTTCACTGAAATATGCAATAGGTCTTCCTTCTTGCATGAGCATGCCTCCAATCCCTACACATCACATTCAATTTCAAAGGTCTTACCAAAATCTGGAAGTGCAAGGAGTGGGGTTGTTGTCAACTTCTTTTTCAACTCTTCGAATGCTTTCTCTTGTGCTACACCCCAATGGAATGCTACATCCTTCTTCGTCAACTCATTGATTGGGGTAGCAATGGTACTAAAATCTTTGACAAACCGACGGTAGAAGCCGGCAAGTCCAAGAAAGCTTCGTACTTGGCTCACATTTTGTGGAGGCAACCATTCACGTACAGCCATAACCTTTTCTTCATCAACCTCCACGCCTTGAGCTGAAACAACAAAACCAAGAAAGACTACCTTGTCGGTGCAAAAGGTGCACTTGGTAAGGTTAGCAAACAAGCATTCCTCCCTCAAAACAGCTAGCACACATTTTATATGTTCAACATGTTCATCAAGAGACTTGCTGTAAATTAATATGTCATCAAAATAAACCACAACAAACTTGCCAATGAAAGCCCTAAGCACATGATTCACTAAGCGCATGAAAGTACTAGGTGCATTGGTCAATCCAAAAGGCATTACTAACCATTCATACAGCCCAAACTTGGTTTTGAAGGTTGTTTTCCATTCATCTCCTTCTCTCATTCGAATTTGATGATATCCACTTCTCAAATCAATTTTTGTGAAAATGATAGCACCACTAAGTTCATCAAGCATGTCATCAAGTCTAGGTATGGGGTGTCTATACCTTATGGTAATGTTATTGATGGCTCAACAATCAACACACATTCTCCATGAACCATCTTTCTGAGGAACTAAAAGAACAGGAACTGCACAAGGTGAAAGACTTTCTTTTACATACCCCTTGTTGATGAGCTCTTGCACTTGGCGCTGAATTTCTTTTGTTTCCTCCGGGTTGGTTCGGTATGGTGCACGGTTGGGAAGAGAAGCACCAGGAACAAGGTCGATTTGATGTTCGATCTCTCTCTTGGGTGGCAGCCCTGGTGGTACTTCCTCCGGAAATACATCATCATATTCCTGTAACACATCAAAAACATCGCTAGGCAAAGTAGAGGGTAAGTCATTAGTGGAAAGAAAATTGTCCTTGCACAGGAGTACAAAGAACATGGCATTGGGTTCACTCAATTCTTTTAAATCCCCCTTCCTAGCCATCATAACTAATCCCTCTTTTCCCGTTGGCTCGGTTCTTCGCAGCTGTGGAGTTTTATTTGGCTATGGAAACACTCCCTCACTATGTTTGTGGCTCGCTCATAAGTGTTTCTCGCTCTCTTGCTATTTTCGTTTCAGATCATCCTTCAAAATTTCCTCCGGCGACAAAGGAAGCAAAGTGAGGCGCTCTCCGTTGTACATGAGAACAACCTTGTTGGCACGACCACAAATCTGAACATCATGATCATATAACCATGGTCTTCCCAACAACAATTGGCATGCCTGCATTGGCACCACATCACACTCCACATGATCATTATATCGCCCAATAGAGAAAGGGACATTCACAATGTTGCTCACACGCAGCATACCACACTCGTTCAACCATTGAATCTTGTATGGAGAAGGATGACACCGCTGCTTTAACCCCAATTTCTCAACCAATTCTTGACTTGCTATATTATTGCAGCTGCCATTATCAACAATGATCCGACAGAGCTTGTCCTTGATCATGCCTCGAGTGTGAAAAAGATTGTGCCACTGATTATTTTCTTCTTTCACAGCAGTGACACTAAGCACCTGTTGAGAAATGAAATAATTATTATCACCTTCATCGGGTTGGATCTCATCTCCATCATTCCCATTTTCGTCATCATAGATTGGAGCACGTTCTTCATCACTTTCAGATTCCCATTCACCTTGCTCATTCACAATCATGGTCCTTTTACTAGGACATTCAGCAGCAATGTGTCCATGACCTTGGCACTTGTGACAAACAATGCCTCGGCTATGTGAAGATGATGCAGCAGCTGATGCAACCGAAGGGGCTGCTACACTTGGAGCAGGACGGCAATTTTCTTGCTGATTTGCAGGTGAAGAAGCCTTAGAAAATGTAGTTTTTGCAGCACCAATGGATGGAGAGGACCTAGCTGCAGCACCTTGAGATCGAACACCACCAACAGAGGTACTGGGCTGCTGCCGGCGCCATGGAGTAGAGACAGATCGACTCCCATAGGACCGACCACGTCCTTGTTGCTGAATTTTCCTCTCGGTGCACATAGCTTGATCAACAAGATCTTGCAAATTACGGTATGGAAACATCTCCACAAAACCTGAAATGTCATCATTGAGACCATGCAAAAATCTTGCCATTTTTTATTCTTCAGCTTCCCTGATGTCAGAGCGAATCAAGAGTAATTCCATCTCTTTAAAATATTCATCAACTGATTTGGAACCTTGTTTCAATGTTTGTAACCTATTACAAAGGTCACGGCGATAGCTTGATGGAACAAAGCGCCTCCTCATCACACGCTTCATTTCAGCCCATGTGTTGATATGATCACGCCCCAACACAAGCTGATTGTTTTGTATTTGATTCCACCAAGTGAGAGCATATCCAGAGAATTCAACGGAAGCAAGATTAACACGTCTCCGATCAGAGAGATTATGCACTCTGAAAATTTGATCACACTGCTCTTCCCAATCAAGATATGCATCAGGATCTTCCTTTCCTGAAAATTTTGGAACACGAAGTTTAACACGGGCAATGCTGTCCGGATCATCTCTATGGCGACCACGATGGCGTTCATCATCATGACCAGCACCACGACGGTGATCTCGACAACGTTCAAACCGCCCACCATTTCCAAAAGGATTCTCATCATCTTCTTCCTCCTCATGGCTGCCCTGTGATTCAGCCTCATCATCAAAGCGAACACGACGACCATGATCACGACCACCTCCTGCACGCCGATCCTCATGACCAGCTGGCCTTCCACCACCACGACCATCACGACCACCTTCAAAACGGTCACGAAAACCATGCCCAAAACCAGAATTTTCATCACCCGATTCATCAAGATGATGTGGAGCTCTTCGTCTCGTAGCAGGAAGATAGTCATCAAGCATCCTCTCCATTGCCTCCACAATCGAGTTGGCCATATTGTGCATCTCAGCTCGTGAGACAGGGGGCTCCTCATCTCCGTGGTTCCCACCACGAACACTTGAATCAGATCCTGCCATGTTAGGGATTGCAAGAGAAAGTGGAATAGAAAAAATATGTGGAATCACACAACCTCACCTCTTGCTTACCCAAGTTCTTACCCGTTCTCAAGGACCGTGAGTGTGCTAGTGTGGCGTAACCAAACTTGTGATTAAGCGGTTGAAAGGATTACAAATCAAAAGCCCCGGTTTTAGATTTGTGTGGAGCTATAGGTGGCTATTCAAGGAAGGCTATGATATTGAAACAAAGTGTGTAACCCGTTCAAAACTTGTTGTCCAGAACCACCACCAACTTGAGATTATAGATACCAAACTTTTAGTTACACAATCCGCAACACAGTCCCTTTCAACTTCTCATTTTTTCTTCTTATTTTTTCGCTCTTTTTTTTGCTCTTTCTTTCACACTTTTTTTTCTGTTTTTTTAGCGAACACAAGAACACATATGAGGTGTGCGGGAAAAAAATTAAAACACAGCGGAAGAACAATGGTGGTGACTAGCAACAAGATGAACGCAACACACAAAGTAATAGTACCACAAAAAGGCTATGGAATTTTTTTGTGTGGCTTTTTAGTGGACTGTAGGATATGAACAAAACGATATAACAGATAATAAAAAGGGTGGGAGGGTGGGTAACAACCAAAACCTACCATGACAACGATAGCTCTGATTACCACATGATAGGAGCCGATTTGGATCAGCAAAGGATGACCCGATCTTCATGACAGTAGGTTTCGTAACAAGATAAATTGCTGCAAGCAGCGGGTAAATAGCTTTATACCTGACAAAGGTTGGATGCGACCAAGCGACGGGGAGAGAGGCACCGAAACCATGAAGACTTCGACTCGATCTCCAAACGAACACAAAACCACAAGCCGGAACTAATCCACACAATACGGCGCCGCAAAGCTGGAATCCGTAGAGCACAAAGTAGCGGAACTCAGAGGGTTCTCTTCATAAGTCCAAGAAGAACAAGGAAGAACAGGGGTGTGCAAGGCACTCAGCAGCTCGGCTGCAAGAAAACCATATATGGTTGTCTATTCTCAAGAATCAAAACTGAGTTCTTTGGGGTACATAGGGGGTATTTATACTAGGAACAACCCTCCTAGATGGGTGTGGGATAAGTGTGAACTGAAGTGACCACGTTGGGAGATGGAAGGCCAACTGGTGGAAGCATTCACGAAGTCTTCTTCAGTTCACGTGCGTCTGTTCAGCTTCTGCGCAGCCTTTAGTAAATTGGCCATTACTCTTAGCTCGGAAGTCGAAGTGATGTGCCGTTTGTTGGGTTGGAATCTTGACTTCGAGGAGCTTCCAGTGATGTATCACTTGACCCCCATGTCTTCCCGAGATTGTACAGACTTGGATGTGAAGTTGATGCTTCTGCAGTGTAACCCTGAGTCTTGTGTGCGTAACCCTTCTTAGCTTGGGCAGCAGTCTTGGTGTCCTCCGCGTAACCTCCTGTGTCCTTCATGTAACCCAACAGAGAAGCCTCTTGTGTAAACTTGAGTAGGAGTAAAGTACATGACTTAAGTAGTATATGACTCTCATCAACATTGCAATGTAACTCAGAGAGGAAAGTATGCACCTCTTGTTGGAGTTTTCTTGCACGGCTGCGCGTAACCGGTCCATCAATCACTTGGGCTCGTGTATCCAATGCTTATTCTTGTGTAACTGGTTGTGCACTTGATTCTTGATGCGTAACCAGAGGTGGACTTGGTGTAACCAAGGCATCCGGGTTACGTATGGCTGTGACGTCCTCATCAAGATTACTGCTATCTCCAACATGCAAGCTCTGACTACTATCAAGGATATTCAGAAGCTTACTGGATGTATGGCGGCACTCAATTGCTTCATCTCACGACTTGGAGAACATGGTTTACCTTTCTTCAAGCTACTGAAGCGGCAAGAGAAGTTTGTGTGGACAACTGAAGCTGATCAAGCTCTTTCTCAGCTCAAGGAGTTCTTATCTAAGCCTCCAGTCCTTACAGCTCCTCTGCCAAAGGAAGAGCTCTTGCTCTACATTGCTGCGACTACTAATGTTGTCAGTACTGCCATTGTCGTTGAGCGGTAGGAGGAAGGCCATTCCTACCCTGTCCAGAGGCCGGTCTACTCCATCAGTGAAGTCCTCTCAGAATCTAAAGCTCTTTACCCTCCGGTACATAAGCTACTCTATGCGGTTCTGATTACTTCACGGAAGCTCTGCCACTACTTCGACGAGTACAAGATTTCTGTGGTTACTAGCTACCCTCTTGGTGAGATATTGCACAACCAGGATTCCACAGGAAGGATTTCTAAATGAGCGGTATTGCTCGGTGCTCTATCGCTCGAGTTCAAGTCTCGCACTGCTATCAAGTCTCAAGCCTTGGTCGATTTCATGGCTAAGTGGCGGGAGAATCAAGTTCCGACTCCAATTGAGCGTCCAGAGCATTAGGTCATGTACTTTGATGGTTCCCTCAAGCTGGAAGGCGCCAGTGCTGGAGTACTTCTAATCTCCCCCAAGGGTGAGCAACTCAAATATGTTTTGCAGATCTTTTGGAAGGTCTCAAACAATGAAGCTGAATATGAAGCTCTACTGCATGGCCTTCGCCTTGCAGTCTCTCTTGGCATAACACGACTACTTGTTTATGGTGATTCTTTGGTGGTCATCAATCAAGTAAATGATTCCTGGGATCGTAATGCTGAAAATATGGATGTGTACTGTCAGGAGGTACGCAAACTTGAGAACAAATTTCATGGTCTCGAGTTCCATCATGTTGTTCGCGACAACAATGTTGCTGCGAACGTCTTGTCGAAGCTGGGATCTACTCGTGCTCAAGTTCTAGCGGGAGTCTTCATCCATGAGCTCCACAAACCATCAATTCCAGAGCAGTCATCTGCACCCACGACTACTTCAGTCTAGCCTGATCGAGAAGTGCTTATGATTGATGTGAACTAGAGAACTCCTTTCATCGACTACATCAAAAATCAATTGATTCCAAAAGACAAGTTAGAAGCCGAGCACATTTCACGCCACGTCAAGGCTTATGCTCTAGTCGAAGATCAACTCTTTAAGCGGGGCGCAAGTTCTGATGTACTCATGGAGTGCGTCTCTCACGAAGAAGGCAAGGAAATCTTGGAAGAGACACACAAAGGAATCTGTGGCAATCATGTTTCTTCCCGCACCTTGGTGGGAAAAGTTTTCGGACGTGCTTTCTACTGGCCTACAGCTCTTGCTGATGCAGAAGAACTAGTCAGAAAATGCCATGGATGTCAATTCTTCGCCAAGCAACAACACGTTCCAGCCTACAAGCTCATCACGATACCACCAACTTGGCCTTTCGCTTACTGGGGGCTGGACATGATTGGTCCTCTCCCAAATGCGCCAGGGGGATTCAACAGAGTCCTGGTGGCTATCGACAAGTTTACCAAGTGGATTGAGGTCAAGCCTGTTACCTGCCCCAAGGCTGATAGAGTCCTCGACTTCTTGGATGAAATCGTGCATCGCTATTGTTTTCCCAATCGTATTATCACAGATCTGGATTCGAATTTCAACAATCACCAATTCTGGGAGTACTGTGAGAATAGTGGAATTGATGTCCGGTACGTCTCCGTCGCTCATCCACGTGCCAACGGCTAAGTGGAACGCGTCAATGGGATGGTACTCGACGTCCTCAAAAAGCGACTGTATGATGCTGCAAACACCAAGAGTGGCAAGTGGATCAAGGAACTACCCAATGCACTCTGGGGGCTACGTACTCAGCCTACTGCTCCCATAGGGCAATCACCCTATTTCCTGGTCTACAGCTCTGAAGCCGTCTTGCCTGCTGATATCATGTGGCAATCTCCGGCGGTTGACCAGTATGAAGAAACAAGATGCAATGCACTCGTTCAATCTGCCCGATATCTCGAGAAGATTCGCCGCTACCATGACCGCAATGTTAAGGAACGCTCCTTCAACGTTGGTGACTTGGTCCTCCGTTGTATCCAGAACACGGCAGGACTACACAAACTCAACTCGCCATGGGAAGGCCCTTTCTCTGTTGCAAAGGTCACCGGCCCTGGCTCATATCGTCTCCAAACACTTGAAGGCGAAGAAGTTGACAACTCTTGGAACATCGACCAGCTTTGTCGGTTCTATCCGTAGGGGTCACGACAACCCTCTCCAGGCAGCTACAGCTGCAACAACTCGTAGGGGATCACGACAATCCTCTCCAGGCGGCTTTGGCTGCGATTACTCGTAGGGGATCACGACAATCCTCTCCAGGCGGCTTCGGCTGCGACTACTCGTAGGGGATCATGATAATCCTCTCCAGACAGTCTCATTCTGCGACAACTCGTAGGGGGTCATGACAACCCTCTCCAGACGACTCTGTGTCGTATAGAGAAATAAGTGGCATATGTTGTCCTTGTTCTATTTTCATTAAGAGGCTGCGGCCTAGAGTAACACCTTTCATAGTAGGGTCTCAGTGGAACTCTCACACAAGTTGCTGCTATAGCAAGATGAGTTCATCACACTGTCTCCTACGGTCTTACTCGTTCTTCAGAACATTCTTGCGAGTACTCTCTCACTAGGCTCGTGGCCTCAGAGGTACTTAAGGCACTATTACTCAATCGTAAATCCTAAACGGAGAGGGCTCTCCGTTTAGGCTTAGAGCGAGAGCCCCCCAAATTTGGAAAAAAACAAGGTAATCAATAGAGGGCAATCCAGAAAAGGAAAAAAATAAAAGTAACAAATCGAAATAAAAAGTAACTCCACATCTCCGGCCATCTTCTCCAACTCCGGCGGTTGGAGGGCGGGGCGGCCGATGGCGGGACGCCGGCAGGCGCGGGCGGCAGTGGAGGACGGCAGCCTTAGGGTTCGGGTTAGGATTTGGGGGTTCGGGGGTTGGGGGATCCTCCATGCCTACTAAACCTAGAGAGAGGTCTGGGGCGGCCGCCGGACTGGCAGTGGTCGTGGGTTGTGGACGGAACGGCGGGCGGCAGCGGCACCGCCCGTCGGGGTGGTGGAGGAGGTCGGTTGGGCCAGGGTTGGCAGCGGGGGTGGGGTTGGTGAGAAACCGGCGGCGGGGAGCTCGGTGGAGGAGGATCCGACAGCGGCGAGCTCGTGGGCGGCGGATCCGGCGGCGGAGGCGCCGCCGGAGCCGGGGCGGGATGGGTCGGCGTCGAGGGCGAGCAGCGAGAGTGGTTAGGAAGGGCGGGGTTGAGGGGGGAGGGGCGGTTGGTGGGCGGCGATCGGCGGCGAGGTCGCTGGTGGCCGTGGGGTGGCGGTGGAGGCCGGCGGTGGTGGGGGCGCGCCGGGAGTAGGAGGAGAGAAGAAGACGGAAGGAGTTTTGACGGAGGAAGAAGACGACCGGCTCCCACACGCGTGAAGGGATAAGGATGCGGTGCTTTGGTCGTGGGGGCCCACGTCGCTGTTTTTGTTTTTTTAATTATCGAGGGTACGTGGCCGCGTGGGGTGGGGAGGGGCTCTCGACCGAACGCTATCGGGAGAGCCCTCTCCCCGTAGCAGACTCCTTACTCAATAGTGTATCCAGACATTGTAACTCAAACAATGTATACATTTATCAAGACAGTAATAAAGTGATTATCCTTGATATCGACTTGTTACTGTGTCTTTGCTTATTTCACAACAAAGCCTTCTTTTACGCTACTACAACTAAGGTATCTTATTTGTTGTGATTAAGCTAACGTTCTTCAGAACATATCTAGACTTGAGTACTTCTACTCGAGTATCGTATCTCTTTTGCAGCCATACACTTACTCGAGTACATGGCATCCACACAAGCAAACAAGGGATCCAGATAACTGACTTACTCAAGTTTTCAATTATATTACATAAAACACTTCTTTGGAATTACACTTGTTTTTTCCATAGTGTTTTTATCCTACAGGTTCATCTAGTGCAGATCAATGAATTTGGAGACGGCTTCCACGATAGGAGATGTTTGCTGCATCAACTCATTCAGCTTGTCGTCAGTACAATCTCCAGATCTTCCGCCCATGATGACCGTCAGATCCGCATCTGCATAGAAAGACTTGATGAAGCTCAGCACTTGATTGGGAATCGTGCAAGCCAGCCGCTGAGCATACTCCAATATCTTCTTCGGTGTGTCCTTCAACCTCTCCACGAGTGGACGGGGCAGTACTCATGCCTCTCTAGGTTTGAAGAGACTAGCCACTAGTTCAGCTGCCTCCATCAAGACCTTCAGCTCTTCACGCAGACACTCGGATTCTTCAATTTTGGTCTTGAGCGACTGCGTACAAGTCAGCAAGTCATACGATCCGTCAAGTTGAATCTGCATCTCACGCTCAAGTTCCATACAGCGCACCTTATAATCTGCCTCGAGGTCAAGGCGTGCTGATTCTTCACGGTTGAAGGCCAACTGCCAGTCAATCGATTTCTTCTTGTGCCTTTCAACCTCTTCAGCCAGCTCTACAATAGACCAAGACAACTTATAAGGATGAAGTTTGTAAGAAATAAGTACTCGAAAACAAGTTCAGAAAGGGGGAATACCTTTATTCTTCTGGTGCAGTGATTTGTTCTTCCCGACAATGTCATCCTTCTGTGCTGTCAGCTTCTGGATTTCATTGTGGTACTCGTCGGCATTGCCATCAAGCTTCTCTTGTAGCCTCAGAGCCAACGCTTTTTGCTCCTTGAGCTCTTCTCTGAGCTGCGAGACTTCTTCTATGTCCGCCACATGTTGCTCAAGCAAGTGAGTCTTCCGCCTTGACTGCTTGACAACTTCCTGACAAAGCAAACAACTCAAGGATCAGATATAAGTTGTCCTTGGCTACAACTACTCTACAAGGGACTATGTTCTCAAACTTACCGCAAAGAGTTTCTCTACACTGTGGAACATCTCGGAGTGCGCCAGCAGGTTGTCCTCATCCAGGCACGAGTCATCGTATGGCATTAAACCTTCAACCCTGGATTGAGTACTTGTTCCCACCTCCGAGTTCATCGCAGCACTACGCAGAGGATCCGGGTCTTCAATTTCTGGCTCATGCGGCACTATACAGCCCTCCGGGCTGTCTTCCAGTACTAGCCATGCATCTATGTGACGCACAGGGGCTTCAGCAACTAAGGCATCTTCATGGCGCAATCCAGCTTCTGGATCAACTTCCAGGCCTTCATTTACCACCACCTCTATGTCCTCCTGTTGCTGGGTCCTTGGCTTCGAGGCTGCATCCACTGCTGCCTTGACTATATCACTCCAAAGCAGGCGCAACGACTACACGGCATCGGCTTTAGCAGTTGCCACTTGGGGTTCCGGGAGAGTATCTTCTTGTTCTGCTGGCAGGTTCTGATTACCTCCAGCAGAACTACTCCCCGAAGCTCCCCACTTCACATCTGTGGATTTCCTACATCAACAAGTCGATCAGCATATTCAAATTTATCAACACCAAGAAGTACTTGAGTACTTGGGTACTTACAAAGTAGCATGAGGAACCACAGTTCTTGGTCCCCGCAGATCAAAGAATGTGGGTGCTGCCAGCACCACTGGGACACTCTCTACCAGTGGCACGCTTCCCGGCACTGCGGCTTCTTGTTGCTCAGGCATCACCGTCTCGACGGATGATATTTGAACCATCTCAGGTTCAGTTGGCCTTGCAGGGCTGCTCGCGGGTACATGCGTGGTACTCTCAATAACCTGCATAGTCAAAATTAACAAGCCATTACAAAAATTACAAGTATTCAACAAGATATTGACTACTTAGTTCGTACAACTAACCATAATGGACGGCAAGGCTGTGACCTTCTTCACAGCACGCTTCCCAACTATGGTTCTCTTCTTCCGCGGCGGCTGTTGGTGTTTCTTAATGTCACCACTATGGCACCGGTTAGCGGGAGCGTGTAAGAGACACCGGGTATACCGCAAGCGCATGGAAATACCGTTGTAGCACTTCCCCAAGGAAGAAGAGTATTCCAAGGGTATTGAATCCAAGGAACGGTGTGTACTATCGCCTACTCTAGTATAGATGGTCCAAGGACACCAAACTCCAGCTGGGATAGATATGGGTTGAGAAGCACTTTCTTAAGGGACTTAGCTCTCGAGATGGATCTGTCCGTTCTCAGTCATCCCTGTGGGGCGACAGCACATCCTAACTTTTTAGGGAGAGGCCAATGTACTGACATCGAGCCCAACTGGGTACGCTGGCGCGGAGGGTTGCAAAGGGTTTAACAGGCTATCACCACTGCGGCCTACCTCTATCACTACACGAGCGCACGGTCTTCGTAGGATAACTAGAGCCCAGACACCACGTCTGTACCCCGGATAAATATTATAGTGTGGTTACGTCTGCTAGCCCGCTAACTACACTATAGCAACCCGTATAAATATGGAACCACGAACAAGAGAAAGAACGGAATCAAGCCACACTTTATTCATCAAGCTACGGAGCAGAAAGAAAGCTATGAATGCAAACAAACGAGATACAGTAGACTTACTCAGCTAAACAGGATCAGAGCATGCAAACAGATATATGAACTACTGAGCTAGCTCTAAAGGATCAAAGCCTCATGTCATGAAGAACACAAGCCTCTAACTTATGAACGAGCTAAGAACACAAGAACAATTCAAGCATGCATGATGTCCACTATAGTCTAAATAAGAAATACTGAAATACTCACTTTGGTCTAAATGAAGAACGAGAATCCACGAGGACATCAACTCACTCCTCACCCTATCCTACCTAGCACTCTAATCACACACACAACTCATGGGAGAAGTGAGAACTCACCTCTCCAAGAGAGAATGAGAGCAGAGGGAGAGAGGGATGTGTCTCAAATGGGAGCCCCTCCCCTCCTATTTATAGAGGAGGGGGTGGCTTGCCTTTGTGCTCCAAGTGCTCCATCTTGTGCAGCCTCCCTGGGCACGGCCAATAAGTGCTTGACACATGGCAGTGAAGAATCGGGCCAAAACCGGATATTCCATGGCAGAACCAGACATTCCTTTGTTGACTGGTCACTGAGTGGTACTAAAAATAGGAAAATCGGGGCGGTCAACGGGCGGACCGGGCGCGGATCGCGCGACCGCCTCCCGCGTGCTTCCCGCGCTCGACGCGTGGCACCCCAGCCGGCGCGCGTGCCTCTTCACATGCACGGCGCCAAAACCTCCTCCGCCCGCGCCTATAGCATTGCGACACGTCACCCGGCCCATCCGGCTCCCCGCGCACATACGCCTGCGCGTGCTGGATCCGTGCGCCTGGCCGCCAGCCAGCGAGATGGTGCCACGTGGCCGGCCGAGAATGATCCGTGCGCCAGCTGTGCGATCCTCGTGCGCGGGCGCTGGCCAGTGGTCGGCCGACACGTGGCACGCATGTGCACGACGACCGGAAGCTGTGGGCCCCACGCTGACGTCATCTCTTTCGTCCTTTTCATATCTTGCACATACGAACTCCGATGTAGGCATATAATATGTCCATTTCGATCATCTCGACGAGCCCGTCGCAATAGTGCTGTTCAAATTGGCATTTGAGGTTGTTTATGATGACATCCTTTAATAGCCATCGGATCACTTGCTCTCAATTGTACCGTTTGGCATGCATTTCGGTGCATCCTGCAACGAAAGCTAGAAACACCAACACTTGTGGAAATCATCAATATCAAGCCTTATTCTTGTGTTGATGATCCCTTTACCATTATATTATGCAAGTATTGACGGTGTAAAAGTAACACTTAACAGCCGTCAACAACACCCCCACACTTGACCTTTGCTCGTCCCGAGTGAAGGGAGTCAGATCAAGGTGAGACATGATATCCAAAGATATGAAGCAAGCATAAGAGATATTCCAGATCATACCTTGTACTTGTGAACTCTGAAGTGTCTATCATGCTATCTTGGGTAGTTGAGGAATGGAACGGTCATGAATCAAGTCACTCCTGCTCATCATGTCAAGTAACTTGGGGTTTTGCAATAAATTTTCAAAACAAACCTTGCTTAGCTCCTCATTTGATTCTCTCAGATTGCTCAATGTGTATATGTCCTCACTAAGGCATTAGATTGCCTTTCTTCACCCTACTTCTAATGATGGCTATATGTGGAGCTCAGGGTAGGATAAAGGATAAGGCACACTTTCATCACATATATTGCAAAGTCAAAGATTGGATCCACATAGAAAATTAATTCGTACGATCAGATCAAGATGTGCACGTGTATGGGTATGGTGAGTATGGTAAGGTGGATACTAGGCCCGGAATGGGTGCTAGATATTACCATACGTATATGATGAATGTTGGTAGATGGTAAGGTGGACACTAGCTCCGGAATGGACACTAGTTATTACCATCTAAGTTATGGAACTCCTTTTTGCATGATATCATCTCTCTCCTATTTCTCCTTTATTTTGGACATGGGTTATTCTTTCTTCTTCTTTCTCTTTTTTTTGCATCACGCCTTGAGCATGTGTCTCTTCTTTTTTTTCTCTTTTTTTATAGCCCATGTCTCTTTTTGAAGGATACTTTTGGAGAGAGATGTCACACCACATATGGAGATTTTATTTTTATGAAATGGATGAATGATACAATGCTAACTTCCAGTGTAGAAGCATAGCAAAGGGAATATGGTGGTGTGCACATTAATCTTGATCATGAGAGTAATGAAGAGAACTCTCACAAGGGTCACAGGATTTGACAAAGCTCAATGCAATAACAAGCAGCATATGAGTAGAAGGTTTTCAACTAAAACATCATATGGCTCTAGTAGGACGGTGGCATATCAAAAAGGAGCTTTGCAAAGGGTTTTCATGATTTTCAAATAAAATTCCCAAGCACTCAAACATAAAGAGCGAAGATCATATCATCAAACCATATCACAAATGCCAACTACTTAGATAAGCATGAGTTCCCTAATGATATTTGTTCACAAGCATCAAGATGATAAGTAAGGAATAAAATATATGCAAGCCAACTACAGAAACCATGTAGAGCAAGCATAGCACCAACCACTGAGTTTGATATAAAGGATATGAATTGAAATTCAAACAAACTCATGGATATGATAGAGTGAGATAGAGGATGCACATACCATCGCTTCTGAAGGATAAGAGGTCAAGGAAGACCAGTGGTGATTCGGCTGACCATAAGGCAGCCGACTCACTCTAGTTTACCTTGCTCTTGTCATGAAGGCGTAGTCGATGTTGTGCAGCGCCTGTGTGGGAGTTCTCGAGTGGATATGTCGATGTTGAGCTCGAGAGAACTCCCCCACACTGGTGGTTGATCCTGGTGCTGTTCTTCAAACAAAAAGTGGAAACAAAGGATGGACTCTACTGGTTCGAGAACCATAGAGCCTTTATTCAAATTCAAATATTTTTGTTGTTTTTGTTTTATTTTTATTGTCACCATGTCATTTGCTCGAAAGGGTTAGACCAAGATTACACTTCATACACAAAGGGGAATATACTTACCTTGGACCTTTGAGAGGTCATATGTACCACCTTTGCATGTTGTGCAACATGAATCTGACACTTCAACTTACCTTCCCAGTTGAATTCAGCTCAATGATTTACCCATTCAAATTTGACAATTTTTTGCAGGGGTTAGTCAGCATATATGCAACCAAGATCCATGAAGATATAACTCCAAGGTTCATCAATCAAAACTCGACACCATGTCTTGTTTTGATTGAAGAAAACAATTTTAACCTAAGCACCATGCTTAATTTAAAACAGTCTATGAATGCACATCCAGGACATAAGCATTCAAACCAGAGCATACGGACAAAGATAAAGGAAGCATGCAAGCATGATCAAGCTATCATCAACAGGGACATAAGCATGAGCATAAGACGGTGAACCTCGGGCAACCTCCCAGAAGGGTTTTGTTTAATGTCAAAAGCAGGACTTACCTAACTAGTGGGCAAGATGCAAGAGCTAACATCATCTCCACACCAGGATAAGATTTGGTAGAGGAGGAACTTTACTCAAGATGCTCACATACCTCCCCCACACTTGAAGTTTGCATTGCTAGGCAACAAAACTCAAGTGTGTGGAGATCAAGCTTCCTTTTGTAAATGTTCCCTCACCAGAGCTTACCTCAGGTGTTCCCTTTGATGCAGCTCAAATGTTTGTAGGCATCACCTGTCCATTCTTCTTTTCAATCTCCACCTGAAAGGTTAGTGACCAAAAATACCTGAATGACAACTTATCCTAAAAACATGTTCTTGCTTTTATTCGAAAAGGGAAATAAAACCTATGCTAATCCAGGCTATCTCCTGGTAGTGCTTTGTTTATTTAAGGTCATAAGCTCGACCATGGGAACTTCATCTTGCAGCTATCATTGGTGGTGTCATTCCCGTCTCACCACCAATCCTTGATGTATCAATGAAGCTTTAGCTGCAAGGTTAGTGCCACAGTGCACGCATGCAATCTGATATGCTTATGATAGACATATACATCTACAACCAACCTTCTGAACTTTCTACAAAAGAGGACCATAAGGTGATTGCAGCCCTCATGCGTGCTTAGCGCACTAAGCATGTCTGACTTTGGAGGGACATGATGCGAGCATTGTCTGTGTGGCGAATCAAGAATGACGCTACCATGCTCGTGTGTGGGATCCTTTCCTCCGGACTCCAGAGTCAGTGCCTCGAAAGGTTCCATGGCCCATGAATTCTCCATCTCAAGAGAGTCATCGTGGAAGCTCGATGTTGACTCTCGATCATGATCGAAAGCAACATGATACGGGCCAGGAAGAGGCTGAAACTCGGTCGAGAGTGGTGACGATCGTTCGCCTTCACAAAAGTGAAGAGAGTCTCCCGAGTCATCCTCATGAGGGGTAGAACATTCTACAACCTCAGTGAGAACGGGCTCGGATGATGCGAACAGAGATGTATGCGTCATCTTCTCGAGCGGGTTTTGCTAGGGAAGAGGCTTCGCCATAGGATGTCCCGGATAAGGGGTAGCAGTGGCAGAAACGACTCCCCTAAGCTTATCATCTAGGCTCCCTGAAGATGTATCGAAGAACTGCTCTACTGGGGAGCCTAGGAGAAGATCGAGATCAAGGACATCGAAGATGTGAAAGTCTAAGCTAGCCTCGATCCCGTCTATGATAAGCGGCATGGCACTTGCAATCCCTCGACATTCAAGAATGTGTCCAAAGGGACACGTCTTGAGGAGCATGTCGGATGGTGCTAGCGGGACTCTGCCCAAAAGAGTTTCCTCTAAGTGCCATGGCAAAATGTTAACGTCCATGATGGGGTTACAATGAGCCTCTACTACAGTGCCTCTAATAGAGCAAGGGACAACCAGAGAAGGTGAACTATTCCAAGTTGCCTCGGAGAATCGTGTCACTCTCTCTGACCATTCCTCCCTCATGGCCTCCTCTGGATATGCTTCGTCACGAGGATCAGGAGGTAGAGGTGGCACCGCAGGCCTAAGGAAAGGTTCTGTCGAAAGATTTCTAGAATGATCGGTGTGGACAGAATAAGGATCCTCCCCTAATTGGGCATCAAAAGAATTCGAGGTGTCTAAGAGATTTATAGATGGGTCATCCTTGAATTTGCAAGTGAACACCGAAGGTTGAATTTCTTCTTCCTTTGGCATTCGGGGTTCAGGAGAGGGCTCAACGGACAAGTCTGGGGATATGGAAGATGCAAAGTCAGACTTGGATGTTGAGGGACCCTCATGGCTCGACTCAGATTCTTGGTTGGGTTCGTTGTGATCAATAGGGACAGAAGAGTTTTCTAAGAGGGAATCTAGGATCTCTCTTCCTTCCATTGGAGTTTTTTCCACAAACAAACCTCCAGCAATAATGTCTAGATAGAGGGCAGAATCCATGTCTAGACCCACACAAAAGATGTATAATGACACATCGACGGGTAAAGACGGACCAGGTGTCGACACCAAAAGGTGTAGGAACCTAGCCCATGCCGCTCCTAGGGACTCCTCCTCTAATTTCTCGAAATCGAGGATACTTATTGGAAGAGAAGCTACACGAGTGTACCATTGCTCCGTCCTTTCCATGAGAGAGAACGAGTGGCAAAAGTTATCTCGGAGTTCTCCCCAATCACCGTTCACACTTTCTATAGTGCGGGCCTACCATTGTTCCGCCTCTCCTATGAGGGAGAAAGGAAACAACTTCCACATCACGGTGTCCTGTGTCATGCCTGGAATAGCCAGACTAGAACACAGTTCCTCAAATTCCTCCAAATGGAGGTAGGGGTCTTCATTGATTGCTCCAAAGAATGATCGATCTTGAACCATGGCTAAAAAGCCAGGGGGGAGTTCATAGCCAGATGATGAAGATGATGATGGCTCTTCGAACTCACCCCTTGAGGTAGAGAAGCTTTGAAAGGAAGGCATCTCAAAGGGTAGCGGGGGTAAAGGTAGAAGAAAAGAAACAAAAAGGATATCTCGATGGGTAACGGGGGTGAAGGTAGAAGAAAATGAAAAAGATAAATACGAGGACCACTAGGTTCGAAGATAGATACAGCAACCGTTCCCCGGCAATGACGCCAGAAATGCTTGTTGGTGTTTCTTAACGTCACTACTATGGCACCAGTTAGCGGGAGCGTGTAAGAGACACTGGGTATACCGCAAGCACACGGAAATACTGCTGTAGCACTTCCCCAAGGAAGAAGAGTATTCCAAGGGTATCGAATCCAAGGAACGGTGTGTACTATCTCCTACTCTAGAATAGATGGTCCAAGGACACCAAACTCCAACTGGGATAGATATGGGTTGAGAAGCACTTTCTTAAGGGACTTAGCTCTTGAGATGGATCTGTCCGTTCTCAGTCATCCCCGTGGGGCGACAGCACATCCTAACTTTTTAGGGAGAGGCCAATGTACTGACATCGAGCCCAACTTGGTACACTGGCACGGAGGGTTGCAAAGGGTCCAACAGGCTATCACCACTGCGGCCTACCTCTATCGCTACACGAGCGCACGGTCTTCGTAGGATAACCAGAGCCCAGACACCATGTCTGTACCCCGGATAAATACTATAGTGCGGTTACGTCTGCTAGCCCGCTAACTACACTATAGCAACCCATATAAATACGGAACCACGAACTAGAGAAAGAACGGAATCAAGTCACACTTTACTCATCGAGCTACGGAGCAGAAAGAAAGCTATGGATGCAAACAAACGAGATACAGCAGACTTACTCATCTAAACAGGATCAGAGTATGCAAACAGATATATGAACTACTGAGCTAGCTCTAAAGGATCAAAGCCTCGTGTCACGAAGAACACAAGCCTCTTACTTATGAAGGAGCTAAGAACACAAGAACAATTCAAGCATGCATGATGTCCACTATACTCTAAATAAGATTTACTGAAATACTCACTTTGGTCTAATTGAAGAACGAGCATCCACGAGGACATCAACTCACTCCTCACCCTATCCTACCTAGCACTCTAATCACACACACAACGCATGGGAGAGGTGAGAACTCACCTCTCCAAGAGAGAATGAGAGGAGAGGGAGAGAGGGATGTGTCTCAAATGGGAGCCCCTCCCCTCCTATTTATAGAGGAGGGGGTGGCTTGCCTTTGTGCTCCAAGTGCTCCATCTTGTGCAGCCTCCCTGGGCGCGGCCAATAAGTGCTTGACACGTGGCAGTGAAGAACCGAGCCAAAACCGGATATTCCATGGCAGAACCGGACATTCCTTTGTTGACTGGTCGCTGAGTGGTACTAAAAATAGGAAAATCGGGGCGGTCAACGGGCGGACCGGGCGCGAACCGCGCGACCGCCTCCCGCGCGTTTCCCGCGCGCGACAATGGCACCCCAGCCGGCGCGCGCCTCTTTCCACGCACGGCACCAAAATCTCCTCCGCCCGCACCTATAGCAATGCGACACGTCACCCGGCCCATCCGGTTCCCCGCGCACATGCGCCTGCGCGCGCTGGATCCGTGCGCCTGGCCGCCAGCCAGCGAGATTGCACCACGTGGCCAGCCGGGAATGATTCGCGTGCCAGCTGTGCGATTCGCGTGCGCGGGCGCGGGCCAGTGGCCGGCCGACACGTGGCACGCATGTGCACGACGACCGGGAAGCTGTGGGCCCCATGCTGACGTCATCTCTTTCGTCCTTTTCATATCTTGCGCATACGAACTCCGATGTAGTCATATAATATGTCCATTTCAATCATCTCGACGAGCCCGTCGCAATGGTGCTGTCCAAATTGGCATTTGAGGTTGTTTATGATGACATCCTACAATAGCCATCAGATCACTTGCTCTCAATTGTACCGTTTGGCACGCATTTCGGTGCATCCTGCAACAAAAGCTAGAACCACCAACACTTGTGGAAATCATCAGTATCAAGCTCTATTCTAGTGTTGATGATCCTTTTACAATTATATTATGTAGGTATTAACGGTGTAAAAGTAGCACTTAACAGCCGTCAACAGTGGCTGCGTCACATCATCAGCAAGGGATGAAGCCGGCCTCTTCAATGCTCCCGCGGAAATACCACTAGGGATGGGCGCTCCAGAGTACCCATAGCGAGCTTTCACTTCAAAACGCTGTTGAAGTGTCTGATCATTATCATCGCTTGAGGAGGCATCCTCCACCAGCACTTCATTTTCCCCTTGAGCAGGACGACTACTCTCGGGGGCTTGAACCTCAACTTGTGATGGCTCTACCTCTGGCATCGATTCTGGTTCACAGGGACGAGGAGGAAGGATGGAGACAAACTTCAGAACATCCTCCTGCAAAGAGGCAAATCAGTTAGTCTACGACTACTTTCAAACAAGTACTCGGGGGCTAGTTTGCGGCTACTTACCAAACGCGGAGGAATATCGGCACTGAACTCTTGGACAGCTGTCGGTTTCCCGTCAAGATTCTTGAAGATCTTCTGCAGCCTCTCCATCACGAGATCATCGTTGATCTCCTCTGCAGACATCCTCGAGCCATCATCAAGACTCGTGTATTCGTACCCAAGATGCTCCCTCTGCATCAGGGGTTGTACCTGGCGCTTCATGAAGCTGAAGGCTACCCTCTCAGCTGTCAAGCCATGTGCCTTCTTCTGGGCAATCTTCGCCAGCAATTCAGGGATCTGGATGCACTCTTGCATCGACGGTTCGTCCTTCCAGATTTTCTCGTATACTGGCGCAAACATACTGAGCTTGGGCAGCTGAGGCGAAGCGTTGTCAATATTGAACCACTTGGTTTTCCAATCTTGGTTGGAGTCTATCAGATCGTACTTGAAATACAACTCCTGCGCTTTCTGACGCATCTGAAGACCAGCTCCACCGACTACTACTGAGAAGTTGGCGTTGGGCTGTGGCTTCAACCGGAAAATCTTCCTGAATAGGGCCCAATGTGGGCAGATTCCAAGAAACGCTTTGCAGAAGTGCACATACACTGCGATCTGGAAGATACTATTCGGATTCAAGTGCACATGCCACAGCTTGAAGAAGTCGAGGAACCCTCTGAAGAAATCCGAAGCCGGCAGAGTCAACCCACGCTCGACGAAGTGGCCGAACATCGAGATTTCATCTGGATTTTTCTCCATAGGCCACGCATCTCCAGCGGTGGAGCTCCAACCCGCGACTGCCTTCTCGCACAGCAAGCCGGCAACCTCAAGGGCTTTGATGTCCTCCTCCTCCTTCATCTTGGACTTCTTCCAAGAGGCAGCCTGGCTCGGTGGCTTCTCAATCACCACTGTCTTGTATTTCGGCTCCGGCAACTGATTTTTGTCACGACTGGATCTTTTCTTCTCCATCTGTCCTTTGGATGGCCATATGTGAGGGGGTGGAGGTGGTGGCACTTGGCGGCGTAGGCACTCAAACTCTGTGGCAGCTACGGTGGCTAAGGCTTTTTTCTGGATCTAAGGGCGAATGGAAGCAATGAAACCCTAGGGGATACCCCCTCTGGTATTTATAACCCAAAACCCTAATGGTTCGACCTGGTGACCCTTCGTATTCAACAGATTGGATTCACACTGGGCAAAAAATTTCGGCTAAGTCAGTGGGCTTTTTACAAATTCCAAGACCTGCTCGGTTCCATCTCGGGGGCTCGACTACTCGATGGGATTGGATTCCACTAACCTACAGTACATTGAACTCAGGCCACTTTCTACAGTCAGCTTGGATCCTTCAATTCGAGAAGTACTCGACTCAAGGCTCGGGGGCTCCATGCCACGTGTCCTTTGGTTTTTTCTCAGGATTTTGCGAGATTATTTGACGAAGGCTTCAGATTGACCCTCAGCTTGAATTTACAATTCGAACTAAGGCTTGGGGACTACATCCATATGGGATGCGATTTTAGTAATCGCATTCCCATATGATTTCTTCGGGATTTTTACGGATTTTTCGGAGCAAGATCAAGTGCTAAAAGATTGACCCTCAGCTTGAATCCTGGATTCGACCTAAGGCTCGGGGGCTACATTCCATATGGAATGCAATTTTAGTAATCGCATTTCCATATGGATCTTTGATGCAAAAATTTCAAGAACGAAGCGGGTATTATTGAAGACCTCTAAGGGAAGTACTCGGGGACGCTTGGGAATAACTCGAGAAGACTTCAAGACTACTCATGGAGTTAGCTGGAGTACCTTCTAGCCTCGTGATGATTCAAGTATTATTGAAGATCGAAGCTTGCAGAACTCGGGGACGCTTGGGAACTACTCGTGGAGACCTTCAAGACTACTTGGATGCATCACACTCGACTACAAAGTACTCGGGGGCTTGTCGACCGGGCATCCCTGGGCCCACCACACATGTGGGCCATACCCGGGAGATAAGGCCTACACACTTGGACTACTCGACTAGTGGGCCACGGTGCAAGATTACCGTGGGCCACAAGTCAAGACAAGACGGACAAGGACTTGTACTAAGAATAGGATAGTTTCTCATTACTCGTTATATGCTACTTCTAGTCCTACTCGAATAGTACTCTTGTACCAATCCGAATTGTAACCCTACCTCCCGTGGCATATAAGGCGAGGCAGGGACCCCCCTCAAGGACATACGCAACCAATACAGAGCCACGCAGCATACATGACGTATGATATTACGCACATTGCGGCCCGAACCTGTCTAATTGTGTGCCCCGTGTCTCACCATTGTGTTCCTGATCTCGGCGATCCCCACCGCACAATCTACTACTTCGGGTACCCCGTGGTAGGCTCGGTGTCTAAAACACTGACAGCCGTCGCAAAAAAAATGTGTGTTAGTAAATAATATAGTTAGAGCAACTTCAGGAGTATCTCTATATTTACTCCAAAACCTGATTATGAGAGAAAAACAAGAAAATCGAGCTCCAACAGTGCCTTTATCCTTCCCGTAAAAATACAATGACGCCAAAAACTCCTCAGTCACCCGCAAATATCTGCGTCGCGACTCCTCCCCCAATCGGTGCCATGTCATCCTTTCCCGCGCGCAGAGCCAGTCTAGTCCAATATTTTCCCCACGTGCGTCATTCTTGGAGGAGGCAAGCATCAGGGGCGCGAGCGGCATGCTGACATTACATGCTAGAACGACCGCGAACCGGAGGTGGCTTCGGTGGGCGGTGAGCAGACCGGCTATGGCGATGACGAAGGTCGAAGAAGAAGATCTCAGTGGCTTCGGTGGGCGGCGAGTAGACCGACTATGGTGATGACGAAGGTCCAAGAAGAAGATCTCGGGGGGAGGAGCCAGGAACTCACTGGTGGCGGATAGATGGGTATGGACCGTTCTGTGGAAATAAGACCGGCGGCAATAGAGGGCACGAGATCCGCAATTCCCTTCGAGGTGGAGCTTGGCTGCACCAAGGCTTTGATTTCGGATGGACATGGGGATGTTGTGATGCTGTGGATGCGAGGAATTGGTGGGAGGTGTGATGTTGCCGGCAAATTTGGCCGGCGAGCGGGAGTTGCTTTGTGCCTGTCTTTTTTGGCCGAGCAAGAAGAAGAAGTAGAAAGAGAGAGAGTGAAGGATGAGTCAAAGGGCCAAGCGAGGAAAGGCGAGCCCTCGACAGATCGAAGGCCAAGCACAGATCACTGTGCATGGGTGCTGACCATTTCCGTTGCAGCTCTTGTGCGTTTTTGGCTCGGCGGGCTTCCAGGCCATGAACCATTGATGGTTCCTGCTATGCTTGTGCAACACTCATGTGTTAGCTTGGTGCTGTGCAGGTGTGCATGAGAGGGGAGGTGGGAAGTGTGAGATGGTGTCAGGGGGTGAGACCTGGACAGATCCGCTAGGGGGTTACCCTAGAGGTTTGCAGGTTAATGGAGGATCAGGACCTAAGAGCGTAGGTGGTAGTTCACGTGGTGAACTCGGAACTAGGCGAGTATGGCGATGAAAACAGGGAGACAAGGGGGTTTAGACTGGTTTAGGCCTCCAGAGAGTAAAACCCTATGTCCAGTTGTGGTGGATTATGCGGGAGGATGAAGATGAGATGTCCCCTTGAATGGAGTCCTTTGTCGCCTTATATAGGAAGGACGGACTAGGGCTTCCATTCAAGGTCGGTGGACCCATGTCCGGGTCGGTTACAATTACGGGAAGCTTATCTCCCGGATTACAAGGAGTATCCCGTGATACTCAGAGCTACAGGCGGCGGTGCACTGCGTCCTATGTCTTGACTTGCACGCCAAGTATCGCGGATCTTTCGGGATCTTGATTAGGTCGCCCGGAGTCGTCGGAATTGCGGATAAGGTCGCTGGGCCCACTTTGCAGGTCGGCGGGGCTTCTGGAAGGTCGGGTCCACTTGTCAGGGACCTCTGGGACCCTAGCCGGTGGGGACCCGTGGGTACCCATGTCTCTCAAGCTCCCGATCGACGTGTAGGCGTAGCGGCCGAGGCGAGGTTGTGTCGAAGAGTAGCGAAGGCGCGGCACCGTCGAGGTCGTGAAGGGTGCACGGGGATCCAAAAAAGAAAAACCCCTCCGATGCGCGCATGAAGTTGAATGCCGGGCTTCTGGGATGAAGGACCATAAGGTTGAAGTGAAGACAAGGCGTAGATCTTGAAGAACCCGCCGACCTAACCTGAGTCAGGTGTGACGTAGTAGCTGCCGCGACCTTCGGAAAGGTCACCATGCCTACCAAAGGTAGGTTGAGCGGAGAAGTGGTGGAAGCAGGCTTCCAGTAGGTCAAGGCGACCTGGAGAAAATAGAGCATCGCGAGAGGCACTAGTGTAGTAGCCCCCGAGCAGTGAAGCGACCAGAATTGCCGGTTTGATGCTCAGAAGAAAAAGAAATAAATAGCCGAACCTACAGCCTTCTGCTTGGGGAACAAAACTGTACTCTGTGTAGCCAATCCAATAGGACAAACGCTCCAGAATCTTGCAGGGGTAGTCTGACACCAGAGCTGACGAGACCTGAGTCATGGGTGCACTATACGGTCACGGGCCAACTTCCAGGCAAAGCACAGGTCGCTATCACCCGCAAGAGACAAAAATGTTCCAGAATGCAGTCAGGTAGGGGAAAGGCGCGCCAATGCCTCCCACGGGCAAAACAGTGACCTCGTGTCCCACGAGTGTGCAGTAGTCTTGAAGATAAGGACACCACGCAGGTTGGCTTGCGGATAAGATCAAAGGGCAGGTGTTGGGGGGTATAAATAGACACCCATACCTTGAAGCAAACCATCCGGTCTGCAAAGGAGAACCATGGTGGAGCTGTGTAGAAATATTTCCATGCTAGGGACTTATATCCGTCCACCAGAGCATAGAGTCGATGTAGTTCATGCTTGAAGCTAGAAGAATGCTTGCGAAGCTCGAAGAACTCGATCAGCCTCTTCTCCCAGTCCCACCGAGGAACCCAGGTGCAGCATGGAGCAGTACATGCATCGCCGGGCCTTTGAAGGACCGATTAGGCGAACCAGAGAGGGGGGGGGGGAGTGAATGGGAGCCGATAAAAATTCTTCTCGAAGGAGATGAGAACTCCAACAAGACGAACACGGCTTCCAACTCACGTCTCCGATCCAACTACCCAAGTTGGTCAAGACCACGCAGCCACTGGAGTGCTACTGGTCCTAGGAACCAACACTCAACCTTCCTAGCCAAAACTCACCAAAACACACAGCGGAAACTTGCACGGCTTGCTGCCTGTGCTACACCGGTCAGACCGATGGCCTGCGCCGGTCAGACCGGTGACACCGGTCAGACCGGTGGACAGAGCCGGTCAGGCCGGTGGCTACAGCAGCCGCACAGCAAACGTTCCAGGAAGCCTCAGTGAATCCTCTAGGCCCTGGAACAAAAACCACCACGAAACACAACCTGTGAGGAAGAAGAACCCCTCACAAATCCTAGCAAAACAACTCCAAACACTCCAAGAACTGATCAGCAGGACCACGGGACAAAACCACACGGACAAGGCTGTTCCCCGAGACAAAAACCCACCAAGGGCTAGCACCGGTCAGACCGGTCAAGAGCACCGGTCAGACCGGTCGTGCCTGGGCAGCTCGGGATGAACAGCGCCCGCGAGTCAACTCCTCCAAATCCAACTCCCGATCTCCCGATCCGCTCCACGGTTTTGCACAAGACTTTGGGGATAGTAGGAACACCTCATGGGTACTCCATAGCCAAGATTTGGTCCACCAAAACTTGTCAAATCAAGAGGAATCGAAGAAATCTCACCAAGAACGCCTCTAACCCTAGAGCCACGAAAACCCCAAAATCGAGCCCCTTTGCTCACGGATTTGGAAGGGGAATCAAAGGGTAAAGAACCACGAAGGGTTCATGCATACATCCCCCACCAAATCCCAAAGAGAAAGGCCTCGAAATCGCTCCAAGAAAATTGCCAAGAAAGGGCTCCGAAAATCACCAAAAAGGAGAAACGGGAAAGACACATCCAAGCCTTGAGGAACCACGCCGAATCATCTATACATACCAAAGAGGTTCATACAAGGTCTAGCTTGCCGCCCGATCATCCTTCCCTCTCACAAGATCTCACCATGAAGCTCTCAAGCTAGTCCTACGAAAATCCTAAGAAAATAGGAAGGAAAATAGGAAAACCAAATGAGCTAGGGTTCCAAGAGATGGCTGCCATCCTCTCACCACTTGGGTTATATGGAGGCAACCGAAAGACTAAAATACCCTTACTAGCTAACTAGGGATACATGCCCCTAGAGGGCGAAATTGGAAGTCTTTGTCTTCGCACCATCGGACGGATGCCCAGCGACCGCAAACTTGCTTAGCCTCGACGCAAGCCTTGCGATCCCGACGCGTGTCCTCCGCTTCGAAGATTCCGGACTGCGTCGTCGCACACCGGTCAGACCGGTGCTCCTCACCGGTCAGACCGGTACCCACCGGTCAGACCGGTCAGACCCACCGGTCAGACCGGTCTGGAGCTGCTGCACCTCCGTCTTCGGTTCTTCGGTCTTGGCTTTGTGGATCAACCAAGGAACCCAGTGGTTTTCTGGTGAACCACCGGAAACCCCGCGAACTCGGTGTAGCCTCCGCCAATCACCACTCATGACTCGGCTCCCACGTAGTCCCGGCTCGACCTTGGTTTTGAGGCTCAACCAAGAAACCGTCCATGACTTCATCTTGCCGTTCTTGCCACCATGCGGCCCGCACTTGACCCCGCTGGCCACCGGGTCCCTCGAACCAAGCCTACTTGTCTTCTCCACACCTGGAGGCCTCACCGGCAACGACCTTTCACGCTTGTTCTTCACCTGCACCTGCACCAGTCAAGCCGCAACCTGCACCTGCAATACTTAGCCAAGAATCAGTCCACACCACGTTGTCAATCACTCATCACACCAGGAAGCGACCATCCACCGGTCCTCGAACCACACCTGGCTCTCAATCTCCCCCTTGATGAGTGCATTGACAACACACACGTTTTGGTAACCAAGAGAAAAGGAAAAGAAAAGAAACGACTAAAAGAAACTCCAACAAGCGATCGAAAGCCAAAGAAAAGGCAAAGAGCAAGATCACTTGAAGAAGACAAGTCTCGGACCCCTTAGGCAAGGGCAACGGCTCGACACATCCGAGACAAAACATGCTCAAGCAAAGAGCACAAACCATCAAACCAAAGCTCGAAAACCACAAAGAGCTCCCCCTGCACACATGCAAGCTCCCCCTGAACCGATGCAACTCCCCCTGGACAAATGCATGCGAACCACTTCACAAAACAGAGCAGCTGCAACAGCTCAGCTCTGACCGGTCAGACCGGTCGACACCACCGGTCAGACCGGTGGGCAACATGTGAACAGGACCAGCACTCTGACCGGTCAGACCGGTGACCTCAACCGGTCAGACCGGTGCACAACAGAGCCCAAAAATAGCTCGAAACCACCTGAAAACCTTCCAAATGCATTCAGTAGGCCAAAACAAGCTCAAACTTCTCCCCCTTGTTGACAATGCATGAATCAAGCCAAAAATGCAAAAAATGCAACCTAGAGCTTCTCAAATAGACAAAATTCAACATAGGATGCTACACATGTCCAAACGAGCAAGTTAGATACTCTATAGCTTCGTAAAGACATAAACTTCATGATCACCAAGTTTCACAACCATTGGGCGAAGCTAAGATAGAATTTAGCAATTTTGCGAAAAATCACCCTCTCATGAGCAAAGTCCTAAACATGAGCAAAACATGTCAAAATGGCAAAGCCACACAAACTTCATGCTAGGACAACCATTCTAAGCATAAGACCATCATAAACACCCACAAGCACCTCATGTCATGTCAAAGCCACCGAGCCATGTGCCTACTTCTATATATGAGACTTCTCATTGGTAGGCATCATGCAACGATTTAGCACCCAAAGCAAATTAAAATTAGCACATATGACATGGGAGCACATTTTTCAAGCAATTTACATTTCATTTTCAGATTTATAATTGGTACATGAAATGTCTTTGCGACAAAAAGGAACTTATGCCCCTCCACAAGATGAAGCATGGGGGCTAAACATTCATGATGGCAAATGAGCCTTTGGCCCCATATGATCAAAATAAGCTATCCAACCACAAATTAAGCATAGCCAAGCCACTAAAACATGTCAAGATCATGTAAAGGCATTTACTCACAAGAGAGCATATATATGAAATTTTTCAAAAACATAGCCATCAACCATGGATACAAACCAAGATTATCAAGAGCTAAGCCAAACTAACCATAGCTTACCAAATTAGCTCACAAAGACATATATGTCATTCCATGGTGAACAATGTGTATAGGAGAAGCCTTTCCTAAACAATGCATATGATACAAAATGCATGCAACCTAAGATACAAAGATGCCTATACATCATGCTACATATGCCATGCCAAATGCAAGAAATGCACAAAGGAAAGCTATACATATGCTACAAAGGGGCTCCCACACGCCAACTCAAGAAATCAAACAAACACCAAGCTCCCCCCGCAAACGAGTGAAAGTTGCTTGATCTAGGGGTTTGGTGAAAATATCGGCTAGTTGTTCATGTGTGGGTACATGGATCAAAGCTATCTTCCCTTTCTCTACGTTGTCTCTCAGAAAATGATACCTCACTTCTATGTGCTTGGTTTTGGAATGGAGCACTGGGTTCTTTGCAACGCTTATGGCACTAGTGCTATCACATTGAAGTGGGACATGGGTATACTCCTCACCAAAGTCACTCATGGTGTATGTGATCCAAAGGAGCTGAGAGCAACAACTAGCTGCGGCCACATACTCTGCCTCGGTAGTGGATTGAGCAACACTCGACTGTTTGCGGGAAGACCAAGATACCAAAGAAGAACCCAAGAACTGGCAAGTCCCAGAAGTGGACTTCCTATCCAACCGACACCCGGCAAAATCCGCGTCTGAAAATCCATGAAGCGCCAAAGAAGAAGACGCAGAGTACCAAAGGCCGAAGTCGGGAGTGTGTCGCAAATACCTGAAAATGCGCTTGACTGCTTGCCGATGCGAAGTCCTCGGAGAAGCTTGAAAACGAGCGCACAGACACACCGAGAATTGAATGTCCGGCCTAGTCGCCGTCAAGTAGAGGAGTGACCCGATCATGCTCCGGTACTCCTTCTGGTCCACGTGTTCACCTTCCTTGTCCGCATCAAGAACTGTAGTCGTACTCATAGGCGTCGCCATGGCCTTGGAGTCCTCCATCTTGAACTTCCTCACAATGTCCTTGGTGTACTTAGCTTGGTGCACAAATGTTCCTTCCTTTGATTGCTTGATTTGTAGCCCGAGGAAGAACTGCAACTCGCCCATCATGCTCATCTCAAATTCCCTGCTCATGTCTTCTGCAAACCTTGCAACAAGAGAGTTAGACGAGCCACCAAAGACAATATCATCCACGTATACCTGCACAATCAGGATATCTCTGCCCTGCCTGAGGAGAAACAAGGTCTGGTCGACCTTCCCCATCTCAAACCCTCTCTCAAACAGGAACCCCCTCAACCTACCATACCAAGCTCTAGGCGCCTGCTTCAACCCATACAGCGCCTTCCTCAACTTGTATACCCGGTGAGGGTACTTCTCACTCTCAAACCCCGGTGGTTGCCTCACAAACACCTCTTCCTCCAATACACCGTTCAGAAAAGCACTCTTCACATCCATCTGGTACAACTTGAACCCTTTAGCCACGGAAAAAGCTAGAAGGATCCTGATCGCCTCCAAACGAGCTACAGGAGCGAAAGTCTCCTCGTAGTCGATCCCCTCTTTCTGACTGTACCCCTGAGCAACAAGTCTCGACTTGTTCCTCACCACTTCTCCTTTCTCTCCCTCTTTATTTTTCCACACCCATTTTGTCCCAATCGGCTTACACCCTGGGGGAGGGTCAACCAACACCCAAACTTGGTTCCTCTCAAAATTCTCCAACTCCTCATGCATCGAGTTAACCCAATTATGATCAGATAACGCATGTCCAATGTCTTTGGGCTCAAAAGTGGCAACAAAAGCAGCATGAGCGAAATAAGAATTGTTCCGAACCCTCGACCGTGTAGTACGTTCATTCATGTCGCCGATGATTCTCGAAGCTGGGTGATCCACTTGCACTCGTCGGGGAGGTTCTCGCCTTGATGCTACCTCCCCCTCAACAGCAGCTTCGCCTTGATCTGGGTTTGTCGTTGTAGGTGTGGGAGAGGGTCCATTCTCGATCGTCGTCGAAGTAGTAGGTACATGTTCAGCCGCGGGCATCACATCGCCATCTTCATCATCTCCATGTTCATGCTCCTCCTCCTGAAAGATCTCCTCGCCAAGTTCGTCGTCACCTGCACACTCAAAAACAAGCTGACTACGTGGCTGTGTCTCGTCGAAGGTTACCTCGCAAGTCTCCACGATTTGGTTAGTTTCAAGATTGAGCACACGAAATGCTCTAGAATGAGATGCATAACCAAAGAAAATACCATCGACAGACCTAGCCTCGAACTTGTCCAACTTCTTCCCTTTCTTCAGAATGAAGCATTTACAACCAAAGACATGGAAGTGACTCACCTTGGGTGTGCGACCGTGCATCAACTCGTAACAGGTTTTCTTCTTGTGAACCCTGAGGTAGATCCTGTTCGACACATGGCACGCGGTATTGACCGCCTCAGCCCAGAACCTTCTCGGAGTCCTATGCTCGTCGAGCATCGTCCGAGCCATCTCGCACAGGGTCCTGTTTTTCCTTTCCACCACGCCATTCTGGGGAGGCGTATACGGACTTGAAAACTGATGTTCAAGACCCAAGTCATGGCAAAAGGTTTCGAAGCGAGAGTTTTTGAATTCCGAGCCATTGTCACTGCGGATCGCTCGTATGGCATCTCCGTGCCTCTCGTTTCTTAACCTCAAGACAAGATCTCGAACAAAACCAAACGTCTCCCCCTTCTCCTCAAGAAAGAACACCCACGCATACCGAGAGTAGTCGTCCACCACAACAAGGACATACCACTTCCCACCCGCAGATCGCACACGAGCTGGGCCAACAAGGTCCATATGGAGCAGCTCGCATGGACGCTCAGTCATCACATCGGTGAGAGGCGGGTGAGAAGAGGCTACCATCTTGGCATGCCTACACGGCGCACAAACCAACTCTTTCTCAAACCTCAATCGTGGCAATCCTCGGACCAAATTGAGTTTACTCAAGCGAGACAAGAGGTCAAAGCTCAAGTGACCCAACTTCCTATGCCACTTCCACAACTCACTCGAAGAACCAGCCAAGAAGCAACGCTCCACACCAGAAGACTGAGAAAAATCAGCTCGGAACACTTGACCCTCGGGAACGACCATGCAAACAAGATCCCCCCGAGAATCTAAAATCCGAGAACCACCAGGCCGAAACAACACCTCAAAACCCTCATCCAACAACTGGGACACAGAAAGCAAATTGTATCCAAGCGATTTAACAAGAGCAACACGCCTGAGAGTGATCTTATCGCTTACCTTAATCTCACCTTCTGACAGCACACGCCCTCGCCCATTGTCCCCAAAGGTGATGTACTTCTTTGTCACCACCGGGACGAGACTTGAGAACCACCCCTTGTCTCCGGTCATATGCCTCGAGCAACCGGAGTCAATCAACCAAATGTTCTTCAAGTCTCCCACCTGAAATTCAAAAGCGAGCACGTGAGTGAACAAATGACTCAGCACTGGGGTTAGTACCAAAAGAGTAAAACCAGTGCCGAGCCATTTGCTCCAAAGTGGGGTTAGCACAAACCAAATCATCACGCCTATCAAAGCTACCACCACGGTAACCACCACGAGGGAACCAACCCTCTCTAGCTGGAGGAGGACGAAAACCACGAAAGGGAAACCGTGGATCGTACCTCCGCTCCATCTCAAAGCTACGACTCTTCTCACTCTCGTATTGAGCACGAGGTGGAGAACGCCTAGCAAACTGACCACCTGCAAACTTTCCAGACCAACCACCAGAACCACGACCTCCAGAACCAAACCGAGCATCCTCACGAGCACGAAACCTGACTCGCTGTCTGCCCAGACCTGCACCGGTCTGACCGGTGTAGTACACCGGTCTGACCGGTGTGGCTCGGCCAGCAGCAACACTTGCAGCCTTCCGGTCTCCCCAAGCCGGAACCGTCCTCACAATCGCCTTGGCCCTGGGCATCTGCATACGAGGCTCAGGTACACCATTAGAGGGGTGGTACCTGTCCCTGTTAGCCCACTCTCTAGCCATTCTCTCCTCACGCTTCCTCTTGAAGCAAAACTCATCCTTGTGACCATCTCTCCCACAATACCCACAATGGAACTTTATGGGCTGTGGCTTAGGCTTAGGCTTGGGTTGGGGCTGCCCACTCGGCTTCTCACCCTTCTTCTCTCCTTCCTCACCTCCCTTTGGGCTCACAAACTTCACCGGTTTCTGAAAATCATTTGTTGGGTGAGGGAATATGGGTGGATCTGGAGTAGTGTCAAGTTTGTTTCTGAGATGGTTGGGCTTGGGCTCAAACTTGTTCTTGTGTCTGTTTGGTGGTGGGATAGGAATCTCTCCAACTCTCTCAACTCCCTCACCACAGTTCTCTCCAAGCTTGTCAGCCCCAAGTGCCTGACCATCATAGCGTTTGAAAGCCGCTATCATGATACCGAGCTGAGGCTCCTGACCCGACAACCAGCTCATACATTTTCTCAGCTCATCATTTTCATCCTGCAGGCGATCAACATAATGTGCAAGCTCCAAATTCTTAACCGCATGCAATTCACAAGTAGAGCAAGAAGTGGGAATAGGCTCTTTCAACTTAGCCTCAAGTGAAACAGTGTAAGCATGCATCTCATCAATCTTTCCATGCAAAACAGGGCAAGAAGTGCAAGCACCTAGCAAAGCAGGTCTAGACTTAAGCTCAGCCACTTCAACCCTAAGCATATCTAGTTCATCACAAGTAGAAGCATGCTTATCCTTAAGAGCAGTAAGATCAGCTAGGTACACAGAGCAATCACAGCAATCAATCTCATCAGAAACCACAGGAGAAGCCTTAAGCGAATCAATCTCAAGCTTAGCATCTAGGTTCTGGGTTTCTAGCTCAGCCACACGGTTCCTAGCATCTTCTAGTGAGGCCCTAAGCTCTTTCCTCATCTTCTTGGCCTCTCTAAGCATGTGATCGCGGTTATCAAGCAAGTCAACCAACTCATCATTCTCCTTGCGCAAAGAAGAGAGCTCATCACATACCTCATCCTCGGAGTTAGAGTCCGAGTCACTCTGGTGGCTCTTCTTGCTGCCGGAGCTACGGGCCATGCCGCAGAAGCCATCTCTCGCGAAGCAGCTCAACCCGCTCAAGTTCCTGGATGACTTCTTGTTCTTGCGCCGATCACCTTCATCTTCACTGCTACTCGAGCTTGAGGAAGAGTAGGCGGAGCTGGAGTCGACGTCGCTCGCTCCGACCATTGCTCGGGCCTTCCTGCCGCGGCCATCCTTCTTCCTCGACCGTCGCTCGTCCTTGTGCTTGTTCTTGTGCTTGTGATCGCGCCTCGATCGGTACTTGCCATCCTTGCTCGATCGGTGCCTGTAGCCGTCCTTGTAGCCGTCCTTGTTCTCCGTCTTCTCCGGGCAGTCGGCAACGAAGTGTCCTGGCTTGCCGCACTGAAAGCACGTCCGTGCTGTCCTCCTCGTGTTCACCCGGTTCTCGTGCAGCCTCTCGAACCGCCTGGTCAGCAACGCCAGCTCGTCCTCTCCAAGCACGTCGAACTCCTCATCTGGCAAAGACATCAAAGAAGACAGAGAGTACATCCTGGAGGATGCGTTAGCGTTAGACTTAGCTCCTTTGCCACTAACGAGAGCGAGACTATGAGAATCAGTCGGGCTCTCGATCTTGGCTGTCATACCACGGTCCAACTCAGCCGACTTGAGCTTCGAGAACAGCTCGTTCACCGTCAAGGTGTCATACTTCTCGGACTCAACAATAGCCTCAAACTTCCCGTCCCATACGGTACGATCCAACGAGTGCAAGAGCTTCACGGCTCTATCATGATCATTGTATGGGAGGACGTCCACATTGGCTCTCATGTTGTTCACAACGACCGTAAATCGCTGGAAAAGGGCATCGACGGACTCGCCGGGGAGATGAGTGAAGTTCTCGTACTCTCTCCGGTAAGTCGCGTACATCCGAGCCTGAACCTGAGCATTCCCAGCATGAGCATCCTTCAACTGCTCCCAAATCCTACAAGCTAAGTCCTCTGTCTGAACCCGATCGAATTCAGGCTGACACAGAGCACGAAACAAGTAGTCGACAGCCTTGTTGTTGGCTTCGAACATATCCCTCGATCCTGGAGCAAGGAAGTTCATCGGATGAACATAAGCTGTGTTCACTGTGACATCCCAAAGGATCTGACCCTTTCCGCGGAGGAACGCCGCCATCCGCCTTTGCCACATCTGGTAGTTCTTCCCATCGAAGTGCGGAGGACCCGAACCCCGTTCCTGGTACGCCATCTTTGGATCTTAGACTGGTAAGAGTCAATAAAGACCCGAACCGGCTCTGATACCAATTGAAGGACCGATTAGGCGAACCAGAGACGGGGGGAGTGAATGGGAGCCGATAAAAATTCTTCTCGAAGGAGATGAGAACTCCAACAAGACGAACACGGCTTCCAACTCACGTCTCCGATCCAACTACCCAAGTTGGTCAAGACCACGCAGCCACTGGAGTGCTACTGGTCCTAGGAACCAACACTCAACCTTCCTAGCCAAAACTCACCAAAACACACAGCGGAAACTTGCACGGCTTGCTGCCTGTGCTACACCGGTCAGACCGATGGCCTGCGCCGGTCAGACCGGTGGACAGAGCCGATCAGGCCGGTGGCTACAGCAGCCGCACAGCAAACGTTCCAGGAAGCCTCAGTGAATCCTCTAGGCCCTGGAACAAAAACCACCACGAAACACAACCTGTGAGGAAGAAGAACCCCTCACAAATCCTAGCAAAACAACTCCAAACACTCCAAGAACTGATCAGCAGGACCACGGGACAAAACCACACGGACAAGGCTGTTCCCCGAGACAAAAACCCACCAAGGGCTAGCACCGGTCAGACCGGTCAAGAGCACCGGTCAGACCGGTCGTGCCTGGGCAGCTCGGGATGAACAGCGCCCGCGAGTCAACTCCTCCAAATCCAACTCCCGATCTCCCGATCCGCTCCACGGTTTTGCACAAGACTTTGGGGATAGTAGGAACACCTCATGGGTACTCCATAGCCAAGATTTGGTCCACCAAAACTTGTCAAATCAAGAGGAATCGAAGAAATCTCACCAAGAACGCCTCTAACCCTAGAGCCACGAAAACCCCAAAATCGAGCCCCTTTGCTCACGGATTTGGAAGGGGAATCAAAGGGTAAAGAACCACGAAGGGTTCATGCATACATCCCCCACCAAATCCCAAAGAGAAAGGCCTCGAAATCGCTCCAAGAAAATTGCCAAGAAAGGGCTCCGAAAATCACCAAAAAGGAGAAACGGGAAAGACACATCCAAGCCTTGAGGAACCACGCCGAATCATCTATACATACCAAAGAGGTTCATACAAGGTCTAGCTTGCCGCCCGATCATCCTTCCCTCTCACAAGATCTCACCATGAAGCTCTCAAGCTAGTCCTACGAAAATCCTAAGAAAATAGGAAGGAAAATAGGAAAACCAAATGAGCTAGGGTTCCAAGAGATGGCTGCCATCCTCTCACCACTTGGGTTATATGGAGGCAACCGAAAGACTAAAATACCCTTACTAGCTAACTAGGGATACATGCCCCTAGAGGGCGAAATTGGAAGTCTTTGTCTTCGCACCATCGGACGGATGCCCAGCGACCGCAAACTTGCTTAGCCTCGACGCAAGCCTTGCGATCCCGACGCGTGTCCTCCGCTTCGAAGATTCCGGACTGCGTCGTCGCACACCGGTCAGACCGGTGCTCCTCACCGGTCAGACCGGTACCCACCGGTCAGACCGGTCAGACCCACCGGTCAGACCGGTCTGGAGCTGCTGCACCTCCGTCTTCGGTTCTTCGGTCTTGGCTTTGTGGATCAACCAAGGAACCCAGTGGTTTTCTGGTGAACCACCGGAAACCCCGCGAACTCGGTGTAGCCTCCGCCAATCACCACTCATGACTCGGCTCCCACGTAGTCCCGGCTCGACCTTGGTTTTGAGGCTCAACCAAGAAACCGTCCATGACTTCATCTTGCCGTTCTTGCCACCATGCGGCCCGCACTTGACCCCGCTGGCCACCGGGTCCCTCGAACCAAGCCTACTTGTCTTCTCCACACCTGGAGGCCTCACCGGCAACGACCTTTCACGCTTGTTCTTCACCTGCACCTGCACCAGTCAAGCCGCAACCTGCACCTGCAATACTTAGCCAAGAATCAGTCCACACCACGTTGTCAATCACTCATCACACCAGGAAGCGACCATCCACCGGTCCTCGAACCACACCTGGCTCTCAGCCTTACACGCTAAGGCCTGACGTGATGCTGGTGAACACGACGCTCCACCCGGCGAGGCTGGTGTTGAAGCTTGTTCCATTTGGAATCTTGCGGTGAAGCTCAGACTTGATGCTGGGTACCACAGAAAACCTGTTGGAGCACGAGTAGAGGTGGCTGTGAGGTAGCTGCCTCTACAGTGGCTGTAGAGGTCGTCAAGTAGGTCCTGAAGCTAGAAGAAATCTTGCGACGCGCCTTATTAGTGTAGACTGTGTCGTAAGCACTTTGGAGGGTAATTCAGGGCCACTAATATCTTTGTATCTTGTAATTGGCCAAGGGCCAAATTCCTTGTAGCTTATGAAGCTGTAAATACACATTTACGTGATAAATGTCATTTTGCAAGTAGTTGTAGGGGCGCCTAGGTAACAATGGTATGGCTACCAAGGTCCCAGCAGGGCTGTAATAGCACGCCAACCTTCAGGAGGCCTTAAGTAGAGATGGGGAGCCCGTGTCGATCTGAATCGACACGGCCGTTGTGCAGTGACACAACGTAGGTCGTCAACATGTGAACCATAGGTCTAGGCAACCTAGAAGGCAGTGGAGCCTTAGCGACCTCCGGGAGGCGCTTTGATCATGACCAGGAGGCCACCAACGGGCAGTGGAACCATTAAGCACGGGGCCGTTGGTATAAACTGGCCGTATAGGCTAAGGCAATCCAGTAGGTAGCGGGGCCTAGGAGCCGGGGTGTGAACCCACCGTTGAAGGCTGAGGCGACCTATCAAGCAGTAGTGCTTTGTCGACCTTGTGAGAAGAATGTGATGGACCCGAAGGTCATCAAAGATTAAGAGACCTTTGGAGAAAATGCTAGTATGGGGGCTTGAAGTAGGGCATAACGAGTCCATGGACACCAGGACATTGAGCAGAGAGCCAACGAGCATGGATTCCCGCACGGCGCGAGCCATTACTGCCTGTGACCGTTAGGCCGAAAGAGCCGTTGAGCGATGGATCTGTTGGGTCACCGGGAATGTCGCCAGACCCTTAGAGACGTTGGGATGCCGCGGCCCACCACACTGGTGCGGCCCAGTTATAAAAGGCCGAGTGAGGGGTCGGGAACCCCACTCACTTCCATTTCCGCGCAATCCTTAGGGTTTCAGTGCTGCTGCCAAGGCCTTTCCGCGCAGATTTTGTCGGCGCCACCGTGCTTAGATCCGCCACGCCGCGCACCGCCGCATGCGCACAAAGTCCTTGGTAGTTTTTAGAGCTAGACCCACAATATTCGAAGAAGAAGAAATGCCCCCGGAGATTGTGCCGGTCCCGGAGAGCGTTTGGGAGCCCTCGACGGTGACCGAAGCGCAGCTCCAAGGTCTGGTGGAGCGCGGGCTGCTGAAGCCCAAGGAGCAGGTGGGTTGGAGGCCAGCCACCGGCGAAGCCTTCCCCTCTGAGGGGACCGGAGAGACGGTCGCCTTCATCACGCACGTGGAGCACGGATTTGGAATCCCCGCGGGCGACTTCTTCCGCGGGCTCCTCCACTACTACAGGATCGACCTGATACACCTCGTCCCGAACGCAATCACCACCATTTCGTCCTTCATCCACCTGTGCGAGGCGTACTTTGGGGATACCGCCACACTTCGACCTGTGGTGGTACTTCTTCGAGTTGAAGAAGACAGGGAAGAAGGAGGTCGTCGGGTCCGTCGGCTTCATGTTATGTCGCCACATGAAGCTAATGTACATCGACATGGAGCTGCCAGACCACACCCAGGGCTGGAGGCGAGGGTGGTTCTACATTGACAACCCGAAGTCGACGCTGGCGACTAGGTCAGGGCTCGTGCCGGTCCCGATGCCAGAGTGGAGCAACCAGTTGACGTCGCGGGAGATGGACGCTGTCAAGCCACTACTGGAGGACGTCGCGACGCTGAAGGCGGGAGGGCTGACGGGCGGCGCGGTGGCCATTAGCTTCAGCCAGAGGCTCCTGCAACCGATCCAAGATCGGGTGCATCCGGCCTATGAGTACTGGGGCCAGGCCGACCCAACCTACGTGACACAGCGCAAGGTCTCGAAGCAGGAGATGGTGACGCAGGTGTTGGCGTTTCTTAACATCACCACTGGGCGCCGTGGCAGCGTGAGCGTGTAAGAAACTCCTGGGTACACTGACGAGTGCGAACGAATCCACAAGCGCACGGATACACCGTTGTAGCACTTCTCCCTAGGAGAATGAGTATTCCCGTCGAGTTTCGTTCCTAGGACGGATAGTAACCAGAGAGGGTCTAACCAAGGACACCAGCTTTCGCTGGGATAGGTCGGGATACAAGAAGCACTTCCTTAAGGGACTTAGCTCTCAAGGTATATTCTGTCAGGTCTCAGTCATCCCCGCGGGGCGACAACACTCCTAGGTGCTGGCAAGCGAGCCCAACTCGGTACGCGGCGTAAGAGGGTTGACAAAGGGTCCAACAGGCTGTCACCACTGCGGCCTACCTCTACGCTACGATCGTACGTGTTCTTCGCCGGAAAACCAGGCCCAGACACCATGTCTGTACCCCAGATAAACACTATAGTGCGGATATGTATGCTAGCCCACTAACTACACTATAGCAATCGTATAGATACGGTCCCACGAACAAGGGAAAGATCGGAATCAGATCTAGTCATTGAGCTACGGAGCAGAAAGGAAGCTATGGATGCAGCTAAACGAGATACAGCGGACTTACTTAACTAAACAGGATCAGAGCATGCAAACAAGTAAATGAACTATGACTCTGGCTCTAAAGGATCGAAGCCTTGTGTCATGAAGAACACAAGCCTCTAACTTATGAATGAGCCACGAACACAAGAGCAAATCAATCATGCATGATGTCCAATATAGTCTAAATAAGAAATGCTGAAATACTCACTTTGATCTAAATGAAGAACAAGCATCCACGAGGACATCAACTCACTCCTTACCCCTACTCTACCTCTCAACTAATCCTAATCTAGATCTCTCCTCATCACCATTCTACCACATAGAGGTGAGAATCACCTCTAATGGGCAGAATTGGAGAGAGGGAGAGAGAGCTACACAAGAGAGAAGTGGAACTTGAGAGCTTGGTGGTATGTGTGAAATGGAGCCCCTCCCCTCCTATTTATAGACAAGGAGGAGGCTTGCTCCGGGGCTCAAAGTGCCCCTAAACACCCGGGAATGCAGCCAAGGACCAATGAGCGAGCAACACGTGGACGGGGAGGATCAACCGACCCTAGGTCGGTTCGGCCGATCCTAGGGTCGGCCAACACCCTCGGCCAGCCTCCTGGCTTGTGCTTCCTCTGGCTCGCTTCCATGTGGGCCCTAATGCCTCTCCTCCGTGCATGGCACGTTTCCTAACGGTTTCGTTGGCAAAGTGGGCCCATGGATCCATGTGATGCTGACGTGGTAGCGTATGATTCGTCGAGAGTCCTTCACATGGATTGGTGACATCATGGATCCAGGAGAATCCTTGTGGCAGCCCCTGATTGACCAGCATTTGAGTGCCTTGGATTGAAGTGGAGTGAAAGTGCATGAATTCCTCCCATTTCTTATGCTAAATACCTGCATTCGAATAGACATCAACACTGGTGGAAAGTATGAGTTTAAGCACCTATTCTAGTGTGGATGTGCAATTCATGCTCAAATTTGTAGGAGTTGATGGTCATAAAAATGGTAAATATCGACCGTCAACAACACCCCCACACTTGACCTTTGCTCGTCCCGAGTGAAGGGGAAACAAAGTGGGTCATGAATACCAAGGAGTAAGACAACATAAGAGATATTCCAAGTCATACCTTGCTCTTGTGAACCTCTGTGTTGTGGCTATCATGTTCCCTTGGGTGATTGAAGAGTAGAACAGCTGTGAATCAAATCACTTATGCACCTGATGATAAACACCTTGGGGTTTTGCAAGATTTTCATAAACAAAACTCTTGGTGGCTTTCTCATTTGATTCTCTCAGATCGCTCAAAGTGTATATGTCCTCACTAAGGCATTTGCCTTTCTTCATCCTACTTCTAATGATGGTTATATGTGGAGCTCAGGGTAGGATAAAGAGACAGCATACTTGCATCACATATTTTGCAAAGTCAAAGACTGGATTCACAGAGAAAATCAAATCATACCATCAGATCAAGATGTGCACCGGTATGGCTATGGTGTGTATGGTAAGGTGGATACTAGGCCCGGAATGGGTGCTAGATATTACCATACATATATATGGTGAGAACTGTGGGTTGATGGTAAGGTGGACACTAGCCCCGGAATGGACACTAGTTATTACCATCTATAATATGGAACTCCTTTTTGCATGATCTCATCTCTCCCCTATTTCTCCTTTATTTTGGACATAGGCTATTTTCTTTCTCTCTTCTTTTTTCATCATCATGCTTTGAGCATGTGTCTCTTTTTTTTCATAGCCCATGTCTCTTTTGGAAGGATACTTTTGGAGAGAGATGTCACACCACATATGGAGCTTTATTTTTATGGAATAGATAAATGATACAATGCTAACTTCCAGTGTAGAAGCATAGCAAGGGGAAATAGGTGGGGTGCACATAAATCTTGATCATGAAAGTAATGAGAAGAATTCTCACAAGGGTCACAGAGTTTGACAAAGCTCAAAGTAATAACAAGCAGCATATGAATCGAAGGTTTTTACCTACAGAGATCATATGGCTCTAATGGGATGGAGGCATATCAAAGAGCAGCCTTTCCAAGAGGTTTTGAGTTTTCAAAAATAAATTCCCCAAGAGAGTTAGTCATCAGAGCAATAGATCATATCATCCAGCCATATCATACTCATCAATTACTTAGGTGAACATGCTTGTCCTTAAGAAGGTTATGGTTCACAAGCATCAGGCAGATAACAAGGAATAAAACATATGTAAGTCTATTCAGGTACAAACGAACTGGGTGATCTTTAGCATCATCATTCGAGTTTTAGTTTAGAGATAGATAGATATAGCTTATAAAACTCAGGAATGATAGAGAGTGAGTTGTCGAGATGCAAACCGGCGCTATGCATGAGAGATGAACTGTTAGAGGCTCTCCACAGGAGTGAACTCGTGCGGGTCCCGTTCAGGTTCTTGGTAGTGATCGGTCGGCTAGCGCGGAGTGCTCGCAGTGGGTACATATGGAAACGTCGTGCCTGCATTGGGAGAGTCGTGGCTCTTCCCCCACACTGTCTCGAACCTAGATGTCCTCTAAATCACAGAGACCAAAGTAATGACATAAAGGGTGGCTAAACCGGGTTACATGACCGGTGAGCCACTTTATTCAAATCCAAATGTTTCAAACGAAATGATTAGGCGCTTACACACATGCAAAGGAAATAAATGAAATAAAGGGAAACAAAGGGAAATCAAACCTAGACCTAGACTAGCGCCTAATAAACTAAAGTTGGGGCTAATCCCCACTACTCAGAAAGGATCTGCTCCTTTCCCTCAGCAACTGCCAACCTCTGCAGCTTCTGGGTCATGTCCTCCTCTGGCTGGTGATACTCGAGCCTGAGCTTATGATACTCGTCCCTCTGCTTAGCCAACTCCTCAACTAGCTTCTCATGTTCTAAGAACAGTTCAGCTAGTCTGTTTGCTAGCTTCGCTAGGGCCGGGGTCTTCTTGGCGCCATTTACCCGGATGTCTGCAATGATCTTGGTGAGGACTCGCTCCCACTGAGGCGGCTTATGGTAGAGTGTACCATAGCCTCTAGTGGCTGTCTTCACTCCGAAGATCTTGCACCGGGTCTGTGGAAGCGGGAACTCGTCCCACACATCCTGCTCATAAGTACGGCAGAAAGCTTCTCTGTAGCTGTTGAAGTCAAACCCAATATAGCGCTCTCCTGGCTTCAAAGGTGGCCCCGGGGGATCGTCAAACAAGACGCGCTTGGCAGCGGTCTTGTTCCCCATGGTGGCCATCCTGACCGGGAAAGAAGGCGGGGAGGAGGAGCCTCGCCGGGACGACTGCACCGGGGAGTCGGTGCGCATCCTGCGAGTGCTCTCTACACTCCTGCCTCTCTCGGGAGTCATGGACTCCGGCGACCCCATCACCTCCTCCAGGTTGCTGAGGTCGATGAAACGAGAGGGGCTCCCTTCCCCTGAAGTGAGGGGCGAAACCTCCCTACGGAGCTGAGCGAAACCGTAGCCGGCCATGGATGCGGTGATGCTGAGGATGGTGAGGTGGAGGAGATGGATTTTGCGATGCGAAAACTTGTCGGGCGGCAGGGAGAAGGTTTCTGGAGGAGAATGAGACGCACACGCGAAAGAAGAAGGGGAGAGGTGGCACCATGGTTTCGACCGAACCTGGGTTCGGTCGGCCCCCTGTGGGCCCCTCTGGTCCTCCCCTTTCTCGTGTGGGCTCCAGCCAGTCTCAGGATCGATGGCCCAGGTGGATTCCCCGAGATGGAAAAATTGGCTTAGGCTTAAGGCTAGGATAAGGTTGAGGTTGAAAATTCACCCTCCACTATATACCAACCTTGGCCAAACCATGATATAACCATAGAGAATCTGGGGGAAGTCACCTTGGCGACATACTCAGTTTGTCAAAAGTGTAGGCACTTCCGACGGTAGTCATGAAGCGTTCGGGTCGCCACAATGGTGCTACCTTCCTGTGGTCCTTTGCCTACTTCTCTTAATCTTGGCAACTTCTTTCTCCTGCATGACCACAGTCCACAAGATACCCGAAGGATAATTCTTCCTGGGGAAACAAGATGAATCCCAAGAGTACTCAGGATGCGGGTGTCTTGTGATCTCCTGTCTCAACTTATGACCATCTCCTTGCAGACAATGTTGATATGATGATAAGCTCTAATCTGCAAGGGGAGTGCATATACGGACTCGAGCCCAAAAAAGTATATCGAGGCTGAGGGCAAGCATGATCATCCCAGAGAGGCCGAAGCATTCCCTGAGGTGGTCATGGGACTCGAGGACTATAGCACTGGGGTTGCGGAACTCAGAGACAAAAAGATCGAGCACTGAGGCTAGTGCTTCACCAATAGGTACCGATCTCCGAGTGAACTCAAGCTCGGAAAGACACTCGGCCTTCAAAAAGGATAAGCATGTACTTCCGGAGGTCGGTGTACAATCTTGAACCAGAGCTCGGGTGAAGAACAAGATTTAACTCGTTCTTACCTTAGGCAGAGGATTCGATGTTCTCATCGAGGTGATGAAAACATTTCGAAATTTGGCCTAAGCTTCCAATGGGGGTTATGGATAAGCTGGAAAGTGCACCTTCCATCGGGCATCGATCAAGTCAAGCATAAGATACGAAGTGCACATTTCTCTTGACTGATCGGCATCGATCGATGTGCTTGAGATAAAAACTGAATGCACTCCATTCGATCGGTAGATGATCGTGTTCCTTCTGTCTAATAGATGAATCCAATGGATTATAAAGCAGAGACCGATGTCTTGGTTTATACGAAACTTCAGTGCAAAGCACTTCAGCTCAAACCTCGACGTAGAAACACGATAGGCCTCTCATACCCTCCTTAGGAGATAGTAGTGAGGATCGAACAAGTCATCCTGGCCGGGAATGGTCGTTCTTTCCAGACTACTCTCTCCGTCCTCCCACGAGACAAAGTCTCGGGGAGAAGGTCTAAGAAGATGCATGAGAGGGGAACCCGAGGGTAGATCTCACGCCATGAAATCTTTCCCTTAGATTCCTACTATTCAGGAACGACATCTTCAGCCAGAGCTCAGAAAGAATGGATATGAAATCTCGGACTCGGCTGACGATGGATCTAGGCGGCTCAACATTTCCTCTGGTGGGTGCCTCCTTGACCGGGATGCAAGGGGAGCTGAAATCTCAGAGATTATCCACGATCTCTTTTCCCTTGACAGCATCTAGGTGCACAAAGGATCCTCCGGAGAGAGCATTAAGTCTCATGGCATCATCCTTCCACAATCCAAACTAGAAGTGCTGAAGCAACATCCAATCGGGAATGCAGAGGACTGGGCAATCTTCCACCGCGGAGGCGAAACGATTCCATGCCATTCCTAGTGATTCCTCCTCACATTGCTTGAAACAGAGAATCTTTGCCCTTAACGAGACGACACGTCGTATTGGGAAGAAGTGGGAGCAAAAAGCTGCTCTCAACCTTTCCCAAGTAAGGTAGTCTCTACCAAAACAATGGTGCCAATCCCGAGCTTCCCCGGAGAGGGATAGCGGGAAAAACTCTCTTTTCCGAGCATCCAGTGATTCTCTGGTTTTACCCTGAGTTTCAATCAGATGCTCATAGTCTCTCACATGATAAAAGGGGTTCTCATGACTTAACCCCGAGAAGGATAGGTCCTGAATTAGCTTCATGAGAGAGGGGCGAAGCCAAAAGTCGGATGTAAGAGTGGATCTTGATGAAGATGGCTCTAAGGGTTCACTCCTCGAAGGTGGAAGGTGTTTACAAGGATAACCTTCCTTGGGTAGCGGGGGTAGAGGTAGAAGTAAAGAAAACAAAAAGGGATATCTTAAAAAGGGTAACGGGGGTGAAGGTAGAAGAAAAAGGAAAAAGATAAATACGAGGATAGACGGGCTCGAAGGTTAACAATAGCCGTCCCCGGCAACGACGCCAGAAATACTTGTTGGCGTTTCTTAACATCACCACTGGGCGCCGTGGCAGTGTGAGCGTGTAAGAAACTCCCAGGTACACTAACGAGTGCGAACGAATCCGCAAGTGCACGGATACACCGTTGTAGCACTTCTCCCTAGGAGAATGAGTATTCCCGTCGGGTTTCGTTCCTAGGACGGAGAGTAACCAGAGAGGGTCTAACCAAGGACACCAGCTTTCGCTGGGATAGGTCAGGATACAAGAAGCACTTCCTTAAGGGACTTAGCTCCCAAGATATATTCTGTCAGGTCTCAGTCATCCCCGCGGGGCGACAACACTCCTAGGTGCTGGCAAGCGAGCCCAACTCGGTACGTGATGTAAGAGGGTTGACAAAGGGTCCAACAAGTTGTCACCACTGCGGCCTACCTCTACGCTACGATCGTACGTGGTCTTCGTAGGAAAACTAGGCCCAGACACCACGTCTGTACCCCAGATAAACACTATAGTGCGGATACGTATGCTAGCCCGCTAACTACACTATAGCAACCATATAGATACGGTCCCACGAACAAGGGAAAGATCGGAATCAGATCTAGTCATTGAGCTACGGAGCAGAAAGGAAGCTATGGATGCAGCTAAACGAGATACAACAGACTTACTTAACGAAATAGGATCAGAGCATGCAAACAAGTAAATGAACTACGGCTCTGGCTCTAAAGAATCGAAGCCTTGTGTCATGAAGAACACAAGCCTCTAACTTATGAACGAGCCACGAACACAAGAGCAAATCAATCATGCATGATGTCCAATATAGTCTAAATAAGAAATGCTGAAATACTCACTTTGATCTAAATGAAGAACAAGCATCCACGAGGACATCAACTCACTCCTTACCCCTACTCTACCTCTCAACTAATCCTAATCTAGATCTCTCCTCATCATCATTCTACCACATAGAGGTGAGAATCACCTCTAATGGGCAGAATTGGAGAGAGGGAGAGAGAGCTACACAAGAGAGAAGTGGAACTTGAGAGCTTGGTGGTGTGTGTGAAATGGAGCCCCTCCCCTCCTATTTATAGACAAGGAGGAGGCTTGCTCCGGGGCTCAAAGTGCCCCTAAACACCCGAGAATGCAGCCAAGGACCAATGAGCGAGCAACACGTGGACGGGGAGGATCAACCGACCCTAGGTCGGTTCGGCCGATCCTAGGGTCGGCCAACACCCTCGGCCAGCCTCCTGGCTTGTGCTTCCTCTGGCTCACTTCCATGTGGGCCCTAATGCCTCTCCTCCATGCATGGCACGTTTCCTGGCGATTTAGTTGGCAAAGTGGGCCCATGGATCCATGTGATGCTGACGTGGCAAAGTGGCCGAAAGGGAATCTTTATATATATGTTGCTGATGAATTACAAGGGATAGAGTACATAGCTTTTATTGCGATACAAGGCTCCTAAGGATAGAAGCGACGTAAGTGCTCGATGTTCCAAGGGTTCGGGACGCCCTGGCCATCAGCCCATTGGAGGCGATAGGTCGCCGGTCCAATGACCACCTTAACTAGGAAGAGGCCTTCCCAAGGTGCTGAGAGTTTGTGCATGTCCTTGGTGTTCTTGATCCGCCGCAGGACTAGGTCGCCAATGTTGAAGGAACGTTCCCGCACGTTGCGGTCATGGTAGCGATGTAGCTGCTGCTCGTGGTGGGTGTCGCGCATGAGCGCGGCCAGACGATGTTCTTCAACGCTGTCAAGGTCAAGCCAGCGTGTTTGCACTTCTCCTTCATCGAAGTGCTGGATGCGAGGATCCCCGAAGGCGACGTCGGTGGGGAGGATGGTCTATGACACGTAGACCAAGAAGAAGGGGGAGTACCCTGTAGCTGAGCTGACCTGGGTCCTGAGACCCCAGATGACGTGAGGGAGCTCTACGAGCCACCTGGTTGCGTAAGGTGATGAGCCGTCGAAGATGCGGTCCTTGATGGCCTGCAGGACCATGCCATTGGCCCGCTCGAACCGTGGATGCGCCACCGAGGAGTAGTATACGTCAATCAGGTTGTCTTGGCAGAAGTCCCAGAAATCAGCTCCTGTGAAGGTCGTGCCAAGGTCGGTGACAATCCTGTTGGGCACCCCGAAGCGGTGGGTGATCTCCTCGATCAACTTAGCCGCCTCTTTTGACGTGATGCTGGATATGGGACGGACCTCGATCCACTTGGTGAACTTGTCCACTGCTACGATGATGTGCTTGTACCCGCCAAGGGTGGTTTTGAAAGGTCCAACGGAGTCGAGGCCCCACACGGCGAAGGGCTATGATGGAGGGATGGTCATTAAAGCCTGAGCCGGGACATGCTGCTATTTGGTGAAGAATTGGCACCCCTTGCATCGACCTACAAGTTCCTGTGCATCAGCCATGGTCGTAGGCCAGTAGAAGCTGGACCTGAAGACCTTGCCCACCAGGTTGGCAGAGGCGGCGTGATTGCCGCACTCACCGCCGTGGATTTCATCTAAGAGCCTGAAGCCCTCAGATCGTAGGATGCACTTCATCAAAACCCCGATGGAGGCGGACCTCCGGTAGAGTTCGTTGCTAATGATGACGTAGTTGGCACTATGCCTCGTGATCTTTTCACGCTCCGCCTTGTCCACAGGTACTCGATCTTCGAGGAGAAAAGTGATGAAGTCGAGGCGCCAGTCGTCTTCTGCCTCGATCATGAGGACATCGCGACCTCCCGATGGGGTTGCTTCGTCATCTGGTGACTCTGGGTTGGGGAGAAGCTTGATAGTTGGCTTGCGTAGGTCTTCAACAAATACGCCTACCGGGACCAGTGCGCGCTTGGAGCCGAGCTTGGAGAGGACATCAACTGCGATGTTGTTGTTGCGATAGACATGGTGGAACTCAAGCCCCTCGAAGTGACGCTCGAGCTTACGCACCTCAGCGCAGTAGGCATCCATTGTGTCCTTCCTGGCTTCAGAGTCCTTGCTGACTTGGTCGATGACGACCTTGGAATCGCCGTAGGCTATGAGGCGCTTGATCCCCAGGGAGACAGCGATGCGTAGCCCATGAATGAGGGCCTCGTACTCGGCGCCATTGTTGGACGCCTTGTAGTGGATCTGCAGGACGTACTTGAGGTAGTCGCCCTGGGGGGAGATGAACAGGACGCCCGCGCCGGCCCCTTCGAGGTTCAGGGAACCATCGAAGTACATCTTCTAGAGCTCAGGTCGCTCCAAGGGTGGAGGCTGTTGGATTTCTGTCCACTCCGAGACGAAGTCTGCGATGACCTGGGACTTGATGGCCTGCCTGGGGCAGAACTCTAGGTCGAACTCGCCTAGCTCGATGGACCACTTGACGATGCATCCAATGGTGTCGTGGCTCCGCAGGATCTCGCCGAGGGGGAAGGTCGAGACGACCTTGATCTTGTGCGACTGGAAGTAGTGCCGGAGCTTGAGAGAGGTGAGAAGTAGGGCGTAGAGCATCTTCTAAGGCTGGTTGTACCTAGTCTTGCTAACTGATAGGACCTCGCTGACGTAATAGATAGGTCGCCGGATAGGGTAAGGTCTGCCCTCTTCAGGTCGCTCAGCCACCAGAACCGAACTGACCACGAGGGTGGTCGCAGAGATGTAGAGCAGTAATGGTTCCTCAGGTGCCGGGGGCACCATCACCGGGGGTGACGTGAGGAAGGCCTTGAGTTGCTCCAGGGCTTGGTCCGCCTCTTCGGTCCAGACGAACTTGTCTGCCTTTTTTAGCACCTTGAAGAAGGGCAGGCCTTTCTCTCCAAGTTTGCTAACGAATTGACCTAGGGCCGCCATCATGCCGGTGAGCTTCATGACGTCCTTCTTCCCTATAGGTCACTTCATCCTGAGGATGGCATCCACCTTGGTGGGGTTTGCCTCGATGCCTCGGTTACTGACCATGAAGCCTAGGAGCTTGCCGGACAGGACACCGAAGACGCACTTCTCCGGATTAAGTTTTCAGCAATAGTGGCGGAGGTTGGCGAAGGTTTCTGTGAGGTCAGCTATGAGCTTATCCTCATGGGTGGTCTTGATGACCACGTCGCCGATGTAGGCTTCTACGTTTTTGCCGATCTGGCACTCGAGGAACTTCTGGATGGCCTTCTGGTAGGTCGCGCTGGCGTTCTTGAGGCCGAAGGTCATGGCCGTGTAGCAGTAGATGCTGTGCGGCGTTATGAATGCCATTTTGCCTTGGTCAGAGACCTTCAGGGCTATCTGGTGATACCCTGAGTAGCAGTTGAGAAAGCATAGGAGGATGCTCCCGGCTATGGAGTCCACGACGTGGTCGATGCGCAGAAGAGGGAAGGGGTTTTAGGGCAGTGCCTGTTGAGGTCGGTGTAGTCGATACACATTCTCCATTGACCGGTTTTCTTGGGTACAAGAACCGGGTTGGCGAGCCAAACCAGATTTTTACACTCGCGGATAAATCCGGCAGCTATGAGCTTTATTAATTCTACCCTAATGACCTCCTTGCGATCTTTCGCAAAGCGGAGAAGCTTCTGCTTGACAGGCTTGGTCGTCTTGCTTACATCCAAGGAGTGCTCAGCCAGCTCCCTGGGGACACCCGGCATATCCAATGGACTCCATGCGAATATGTCTGCGTTATCCCGGAGGAAACTGGTGAGCGCGAGTTCCTATTTAGGGTCGAGGCCATCGCCGATCACCACCATCTTCTCTACGTCGGCAAGGCCGAGGCAGACCTTCTTTGTGGAGGGCACGGCATCCAGGGCGGTGTCGGTGCGCTTCTTCTCCGGGATAGCTAGGTCGCTCGGGTCGACCTTCTTGGCTTGAGCGACCAAGACTGCGGAGGCGTCGACGGCGGCGGAGGTCGCGGTGAGGTCGAGGGCCTCTGAGTTGCACTTGAAAGAGATAATGAGATCCCCCAGGACAGAGAGGACCCCGTTTGGAGCGGGCATCTTCAACACCAAGTAGGTGTAGTGTGGGATGGCCATGAACCTGGCCAGCATCGGGCGACCAAGGATCGCGTGGTAGGAGGACTTGAAATTAGCGACCTCAAAGCTGAGGTACTCTGTGCGAAAGTTGGCCTCCATACCGAATGTAACGGGGAGGGAGACCCGACCCAGGGGGTAGGCCGCCTTTCCGGGGACGATGCCGTAGAAGGGCTCGTCGCACTCCGTGAACTTGTCGAAGTCGAAGTTCATCTTCTTGAGAGTGTCAACGAAGATGATGTTGAGCCTGCTCCCCCCATCGATTAGGGTCTGGGAGAGCAAGGCCCCATCCACCGTAGGCTCAACGATGAGTGGGTAGGACCCAGGATCTGGGATGTGCACCCAGTGATCATCTCTAGAGAATGTGATCACCTGCTCAAACCAATGCAGAGGCGCAGTTGGCTGAGTGTGGACGAGGTGGACCTCGCGCTTGTCCTTGCGGTAGCGCCTCCTGCTGACACTGGACTTGATGCCCCCAATGATCATGTTGATTGTGTGGGTTGCGGCCTGGAAAGGCCTGTTGGAGTTGCCTGTCGGTGGCGGTGGCGGTAGGTTGCCCTCGTCGCGAGGAGGTTGAGGAGGTGGGTCGCTGCGAGAGGTCTCGCGGCGATCATCACGTCGCTCCTCGTGCCAGTTGTCGTGTCAATCTCACCAGTCGTCACGGCGGTAGCTATTGCTGTAGGGGTGGTTGTCACGGCACACGCCGTCATTCCTGGGTCGCTTGGGGTCCACGGGGGCGCTGAAGGCCCTCTTGAACTGGGAGCACTCGCGGAGAGTGTGGGTAGCTCCCTCGTGGAACCCGCAAAGGCTGTCGAGCGCTACGTCGAACTCCTCCTGGTTGAAGGTCGAAGTCCGGCGTACTTCGGCCGCTAGGACCTCGGAAGGTCGCTTGCGGAGCTTGTCTGCTGCAGCGCCAGATGTGCCGGGGGCATCGACGTCGAACTGGTTCTGCAGTGCCTCTTCTATGTCCATCAGCTTGTTGATGACGTTCATCAGCTCCTTGATGGTGGTGGCACCAGATTCATGGATCTTCTCGAAGAGCTTGCGATCTTTGATGCCCTTCTTGTAGCTTTCGACGATCTGATCGTCCCTGGCGCCAACGCACTCGTTTCGGTTCTCAAAGAACCGGTGGATGTAGTCACGGAGCCGCTCCTTGGGCTTCATCACGACCCTCCCAAGGTTGAAGGCGTTTCCAGGGCGATCGTAGGTCGCCTTGAAGTTGGAGGTGAAGGTCTGGGATAGGTCGGCCCAGGTCTTGATGCTGCCAGGCTCGAGGCTGCTGAGCCACAGCGAGGGGGCCTTGCCCATGACCAGCGGGAAGTAGGCCTCCTTGATGTTGGGCTTGAAGTTCTCGGGGTAGTCCACCGTCCTGAAACGGGGAGCCAGCGCTGGGAAGGTGGTGACAGTGAGGTTGTCGCCGATGCCTCTGGCCGGAGCAGCCTCTCTAGGTGCGGAATGGACGCTACGCTCCGGGATAACGACCTGGGAGCGCGGTTGCCGATCCCGGTTGCTCTGGTGAAGCCCTTGGTCGTCGTGCTCTGCATTGTAGAGGGCACGTCGCTTGTTCTCGATGTCATGGCAGTCGCGCAGCTCGTGCTCCATGATGCGGTGGACGGCGCCAGGTTGGCCGTACTCGTGATCGTACTCCGCACGATGGCGAAGTTCACGCTCCTCACGCTCGTGGTGGCGCTGGTCAACATAGCCGCGCACGTCGCGAGTGCGCCTATTGGCGTCGAGGTTGACGCGGAGGTCGCCAACGTTGGCAGCAGCAGGCTGCTGGGCAGGTTGCTCGGGGTTGTGCTGGGTGACCTCTTCCCGGATGGGGGAGAGATGGCTACGCTGAGGTCGATGAGATCGGCTGCGCGAGTGGCGGGTTGATGAAGACATGGCGGCCTTAGAAGCTGCGCTCTTCTCCTCCACCAAGGTGTTGGCGACCCGGAGGTACGTGATGGCCTGCTCGGCTTCAGGCGTCAGCGGAGCTTGCAGGAGTCGGATGATGGCCGCACCCAGGTTGGCCAGGGGACTGTTGAACGTCGGGATCCCGGCTTCCTCGAACTCCAAGCGCAGGTCCCGAGCGCAGGGCAGGGCCGCGCGTTGCTGTTCGTCCGCACATCGCTGAGCGCGCAGGGCGTTGCCTTGGATGCGGGCCACTTCCTCGGAGTTGGTCGCGCTAACACAAGGTGGCTCGTTCTCGGAGACCACGGGCACTTGGCGGAAGACGGTGTCTGAGTCGTTGGGGGAGATGCGGACCCGGACCTTCTGGAATTCACCACAGTCCGGGGACTGGGTAGGTCGTTTAGCACGGTGGGTGTGCTCCTGGTCGATCCTTTTTCGCAGGAGGCACCCGCGGAGGGTGTGCTTCGCACCCTTGTGATAGGTGCAAGGCACATCGAGAGGGTCGCGCCGGGCGCGAGGTGCAGGCCTTGGGTCGCCAGATGGTCGCCGCCCAAATTGGATCTGGGGAGGCGTGGACAGCTGGCTGAGGCGAAGGCCAGGTGCGGACTGCAAGCCGAAGGGGAATGTGTTGTGACGTAGCGCCATCTTCACCGAGCATTGAGCTCATTCGCAGATCTCCAGGGTCTCCTTCGTCATGTCGATGACGTGCTCCATCCCCTGAACAAGGTCATAGGGTCTGGGCGGGTGGGTCTCCGATACTAGATCGGAAACGGGGGTGGTGACAGACGCCGTGACAACCTGCTCTGGGGTCGCTGGAGAAGTTGCGGCTGCCGGAGCATGAGAGGTCGACGTGAAGGATCCAAAGCAGATCTCCACGGGGTTGGCGAGGATGGCCGCCATGCTCGCCAGAAAAACGACACCAGATCGGGCCACCATGCTGCACAGCGAGTTCCCGATCACCCCTACCTGGCTCGCCAACTGTCAGGGGGTGAGACCTGGACAGATCCGCTAGGGGGTTACCCTAGAGGTTTGCAGGTTAATGGAGGATCGGGACCTAAGAGCGTAGGTGGTAGTCCACGTGGTGAACTCGGAACTAGGCGAGTATGGCGATGAAAACAGGGAGACAAGGGGGTTTAGACTGGTTCAGGCCTCCGAAGAGTAAAACCCTACGTCCAGTTGTGGTGGATTATACAGGAGGATGAAGATGAGATGTCCCCTTGAATGGAGTCCTTGGCCGCCTTATATGGGGAGGACGGACTAGGGCTTCCATTCAAGGTCGGTGGACCCATGTCCGGGTCGGTTACAATTGCGGGAAGCTTATCTCCCGGATTATAAGGAGTATCCTGTCAGTGTTTTAGCCACTGAGCCTACCAAGGGGGTACCTGTGGTAGTAGATTGTGCGGTGGAGGATCACCAGACCTGGAACTCGAAGGTATGCACTAGGACACGGGACACAGATTTATACAGGTTCGGGCCGCCAGAGTAGCGGACCCTACGTCCTATTTGGAGTATCATGTATGGCGCCCTGCGCTTCGGTGTTCCCCGGAGGGGTTGGGGGATTGAGGTGTTCACCTGTCCTCCTAGGTACCCTGCCCTCCTTTATATAGTCCAGGGGGCGGGTTCCTAGTCGGTTACAAGATAGAAGTCCTAGTAGGATTACATGGTACGAGTCCTAGTAGGATTACAAGGATTTATGGTATGAGTTCGTATTCTTCCACGTATAGGTACCCAGGGGTATATGGTCGACAAGCCCCCGAGCACTTTGTAGTCTTGAGTAGTGTTGACATTTCTAAATATCGATCACTTAAGAACAGATTGGAAATCCATCCTTAGCGTCAGCGCTAGAAATGCTTGTTGGCATTTCGCAATGTCACAACTAATGGCGCAGTTAGCGTGAACATTGAGACTTGCCATAGGTTAATCTAAACGATCATGAACGAATCCGCAAGCGCACAGATAAACCATTGTAGCATTTCCCCAAGGAAAGAGAGTATTCCTAGGGTATCGAATCCAAGGAAGGCAATGGCGGATATCTTAGACTTATGCTTTTGCTCTGAATGTAAACCAAGAGATAGATATAGGGAAAACACACTCAAAGGCAGGGGTAAGATAAAAGATAATAGGGGTAGTGTGACACACACACCTCAAATCTACCTCGACTCTAGCACACTACGGCTTAGGGGGAACATACAAGTTAGCTCTAGGTTCTAATGTACAAAACATACAAAGCTAGAAGATACAAGAGATAAGCATGAGTATTGCATGAGGGAAACATGGTTCAGCACCCAGGTACAAACGGGGAGCTAGCCCGCGACGACCAGCACTCCGCGAAACTAGACTTTAGACTCCTATAGCAGGTACCCCAATGCGGAGGTTGCCCTAGGATCCAACAGGGCTGTCACCACCTGAGGACCGACCTCTCGTTACGGGGGTATGCTCATAACTATCGTAGCTAGACAACCCAGGCACCATGCCTACGTTGCTGCTAGACTTCACCCGGCCCGGGCTATTGTGACCCAGGGTGAGAACCACCAGAAGACTGGTCAACTAGACCGAGTACCGTAGCTTGAACACAGACCCCATGCAACACTCTCATGCTATCTAACAAGATCAACTAAGGCTAGACATACGAACAGATATGAACTCTCTTATGTCTAATCAACAAGATCAAAGGGTCGTGTTCGTGAAGAACACAAGCCTCTAACTTATGAACAAACACATAAGGAAGGAGTTTATCATCCTTCAAGTGGATTAAAAGGTAGTGTTCACGAAGAACACAAGCCTCTAAATGATGAACAGAGGATGAACTCAAGAACACATCAAGAATATGATCTACCATGACTTTATATGAAATAGCTGAATAACTGAAGTAGATCAAAGTCATACAAAGAAATAAAGATAAAAGAGAACTCATACCTAAACTTCCAAGAGGACTTGGAACCTGAAGAAGAGCTACTCTAGCCTACCCCCTAGCCTTGGAAACTAAAAGTGAGAGGAGAATGAGAGAGTGGTGTGTGAGAAATGAGAGCCCCTCCCCTCCTATTTATAGAGGGAGACAAGGCTTGCTCGGACGCCCAAATGGCCCCTAAACACCCGGGACTGTAGCAAGTGACCAATGAGGAGCAACCACGTGTAGGGGCCAGATGGGCGCCCCCTAGGTCGGTTCGGCCGATCCTAGGTTCGGTCGACCCCCTAAGGTGGCCCCTCCTGGTGTGCTTCCTCTAGGTGACTGCCCTGTGGGCCCTCTGATCCATCCCCGGTGCATGGCTTGATTTGGTATCCGAGGTGGGCCCTTTGATCCAGGTGAAGTCCATGTGGCGTCCTCTGATTCATCGGTGAGTGCCTCCCCTGGATCGATGACGTGTCTTACCATGTTTCCTTTGGTGGCAGCCACCTCCTCAGCTGAGTTGGCATGGTTTCTTCATAGGAGTTGAGTTTCCATCTCTTTTAAGGGGTAAATCACCTACATACAAATAATCTCCAAGGACAAGTGGAACTACATTATTCAAACCTAAATGCTAGTAAATAATGCATATGCCTCCATTTATGTGAGAAAATTGAGGGTTGGAAATGGTGAATTTCTACCGTCAACAAACTCCCCCAAGCTAACCTCTTGCTCGTCTCGAAGCAAGACATTAGAGACTTAGGTTGGTTGATCAGGAGTTGCTACAATGTCGTATTCTCAACTTATGGCAAACATACAGCAAAGTACTCTTACCAAGAGTTGAACAAGTTGGCAATGTTCTTACCTTTCGCCTGATACGTGGGACATATAGCTTCACCTGCCTTGGGCAGTTGAGAGACAAAATGGTTATATAGAGAACGCATAATCACTCATACCTTGATCAGCTTAACAATCCGGAGGTTTTGGAAATTTTTCAAAAGAAAATCAGAGTTCCTCAAATGATACTCTCGGATCGCTCAAAGGTGTATGATTCCTCACCAAGGCATCAATGTTGCCTTTCTTCACAACCTACTCCTAATAGGCTTTATGTGGAGCTGTAGGTAGGGAAGATGTGGCATACTTGTCTCTCATGTTTTGCTAAGTCAAAAACCGGATCCTTGGAAAAAACAAACATACATCCTGATCAAGATGTGCATATGTGTGTGATGGATATGAACATGGCAAGGTGGATACTAGGCCCGAAAATGGGTGCTAGATATTGCCATGTTTTATATGAGGAAATGAGGGATTGATGGTAAGGTGGACACTAGCCCCGGAGTAGGTACTAATTATTACCATCTATATGGTGGAACTCTTTCTCTTGCACATATCAATCCCTTCTTCTCCTTTGAAATTTTTCCGAGACTTGGGCTAGCTCTCTTTATTTATTTTTGCCATGCTTTTGAGCATGCTTTTCTCTCTTTTTTTAGCTAGCCCTTTGTCTCTATTGGAGATATTTGGAGAGGGATGAATGATGCAAAGATACATAGAGTTTTATTTGCGGAAGAATGCATAAGCAGTATGGAGTAAATGATGAATGCTTAACTTCCAGTGTAGAAGTTTAGCATGAACGTGTACGTGATCTTGATCAGGGGAGTATGGGTTCTAACAAGGGTCACAACAATTTGACAAAGCTCAATGAGAGAACAAGCTGCATATGTGGAGGCTAAGAACTAGAATCTACATATGGCCTTGGATGGGAAATTCTCATCATTGAGGAACTCATCATGTTTTGATTTTTCAAAAAGGAAAACTCCGGATGTCAAGCATCACTAAGCACAAGATCATAGCACTCTATTCTACCATATCATGTCTCACAACAACTTAGGCAAGGATCATGCTTTTTGCTACCCACAGTTTTCAAGCTAAGGTTTGAACATCCAAGCCAACAAACTCAAAACTTAGGTAGGATACAAAGTTGTAAGCAAGACATACGAGGAGAATAAACAGAGCAACTATTCATCATTTCAACCATAGAGGCAAAGCATTCTTAATAAGCATATCAAACCAAACTAAGCAAATGATGATGATGAAAGCAAATAAATATTTTTGGTCTTTTTTTATTTTGCAGATTTTTTGGATTTTCATTTATAGGATATTCTGAAAATGCAGGAAGATACAAGTTACCTCAGGATGGGGGTCCTCCCCCAAGCTAGCTTCAGGCTCACTGCGGAGGAGGGTAGAAGAAACCCTGACTCGCGTAGTAAGCCCTCTGCTCATCCATGTACTGCCGCTGATCTTGTTGCATGGCTGCTATCCTCTCACCAGCCTGACGCTGCCACGCAGAGGTAGACTCGACGTGGGTGTTCAGCGTCTCCTCCAATCCCATGACCTGGACGGTGAGCTCTCCCATCTGCTGTGCGAGCTGAGCATCGCGTGCAGAGGCTGAAGAGTGTCGCTGGAAGGACGAAGACGGAGGTGGACCACCGGAGCTGGAACTAGCGGGTGTAGCCCACTGAGCTCTGCTCGCGTCCGCCTAAGCCGTGCCACTCGCACTCGGCTGGTAGGTGGGCTGGTCCCATCCAGGTGCATATCCAAGGGTAACCCCGGACATGTACCCCGCAGGGGCCCCTCCTGCCACCGGTGGTGTAACAGGCTGTGGCTGAGGCTGTGGTGGTGGTGTCGGCTGTGACTGCTGCTACTGCTGCTGCATGTGTGCTCTCTTTGCCGCGCTCCTGGTGGACCTGCCCAAAACACTAGCACGACAGCTTTCCTCTTGTGTAACAAGGGGAATGGTTAGTGACTCCGAGTTATACAATCCAAACCCCGGGTTAGGTAACGAGATTTGGGTTGCATAGCCCGGAAAGAAGAAAGTCAAAGAATCATTTGGGCCCCTCTTGAGTATATGCCCCTGGATCAAGTATGCCTCATCAATGAGAACTCGGGGCGTCCCGATGAAGGGTACGGGATTCCCGCTAAGAACCCCGAGTTTGAGAGCAATACGAGTCACCAAAGCCGTACACTCAATAGGACCTATCATCTTGAAATTCGTCATCCACTATCGAACCATTGCTTTAACGGGAGAGACCTTGATCTGGTTGACAGCGGCGTATAACAGCATCATCTCATCGCTGCGCACGGGGCGAACATCCTCTTGTGGAAAGAGAGTAATGGCGAGCCACTTGTGCCACAGGCGGAGAGTAGGATGCACAATATCGTTGCACCGAGGTACAAACTTGCCACTGTAAACAAGACCAGAGATATCTGCCCAGAAAGATTCCCGAACATAACCCTCACAAGCTCGCTTCAAAGAGACAGCACAACGAGGACTAAAACCAAGAAGAAGACCAAGATCCTTCCAAGTAAGACGATAATCGGTCCCGAAAAGATGAAACTCAATACCATCCGGGGTCTCAGTAAGAAAGCAAAGAAACTGGATGGTGAGGGGCCGAGAGCCAAGCTCTGTAACCGGCGCAAACTCCTCCCAACCAAGAGCATGCCAAATGGAAGTGAACTCGAGATTCATACCTGTCTTCTCCATGAGAGTCGAGTCGAAGTCCCTGGTGTGGCCGAAGACTCGGTCCTTTAGGAGAGCATAGGCCTGCTCCTCTCGAGCGCCCCGCAAGCTGAGGTAGGGGGTGTCGTCGACGACCACCTCCGTGGCTTGTGGCTCGGCTTGCTCTTCTTGCTCTTCTTCATAATCCATCGTTGACGGGCTCGGCGTCGGCTCGGCGGGGGTGGATGCACTCATGCTTGCCCGCGAACGGGAGCGTGAGTGTGTCACCCTCCGGAGAGTGTTCGCCGCCCAATTCATGCTAGCACAACAACAACAACAAGAGCAACTCGGTGATGGGTTAGTAAAATCCAATGAAGATCTTACCGAGTTTGCTCCACCAACAACAATATTTTCAGCAACACACTAGAGAGACCACTTGATGATCCAATCTTGAGCAAGAAATCCAAGAAAACCAAGAGAGCAAGAGGTAGAGAGGGGAGTGTGAATAAAATGAGTTGCATGGGTGAAGAACACCCCCTCTTGGGTCCAATTTATAGAGCAAAGGGGCAGCACACCGCAGCATAGCCATTGGGCAATGGCTAGGAGCCATTGGCCAAAGCTGGGCCCACATGACCGTTACCAGGGTTCGGCCGAACCCTGGTTCGGCCGGCCCGGTGGTGGGCCCGGTGCTGGCCCCCTTTGGCAGGTGTGCCACCAACGGCTCTATGAAGATATGCCAAGGTGCACCGGCCAAAGTTTACTCCAGAAATTGCCCAAATGAATTTTCTATGGTTTTCAAACTCAGAAACTATTTTCAGAAATTTTATTTGGAAAAGGGAAAAGGGCTAGATAAATCTAGCATGCAAATGCAGAGTTTTGGAAAATCAAATATGCAATTTTGGAAATAAAATTTTGGAAAGGGAAATAAGAGATAAATACCAGCTTTAACCTTTTTGGTAGAAAGGACCCATCATTTTTAGTCCGATGAGTTGGACTCTTCTCAGTGATCAATTCCACTCAGCACGCCACTCCTGAGAAGTAGAGGTTGGTGCCATCTCAATCTTCCGCCATTCTTTCCAAATTTTCCTCAACCTCTTTGACGGAGATTTCTTCCTTGGGGGTGAAGGCTCCGTCCTTCCCCCAAGCTGCTCAACACTATCTTGCACCAAATAGCATTGCTCTTCCTTGTCCTGAAACTTGAACTTCAAGTTCCTCTCCTTAATGCAGAAACGGATGATACCGGAACCCACATTGATTCTAGCTCGGACATCACTGAGAAATGGTCGCCCAAGGATGAGCAGCATTCCTCCCTCGTCATCCATGTCAAGGACACGAAATCTGCGAAGACATAAGAGCTCTTGACCTTAACCAATAAACTCTCGGCAATTCATTCTGGGTATCGGATCGTTGAATCGGCGAGTTGGATAGTCCGTGCTGAGGAGAGAGAGCTGGATATCCCAGTTGCTCGAACATGGCCTTGGACATGAGATTAACACTCGCACTAAGGTCACAAAGAGCATGCCGGATCTTCTTGTAATAGATTGTGCACGTGATAGTTGGGTAGCCTGGATCTTTCTTGTGCACCACTGCTGATTCCTCCCAGGGATCAAGAATTTGTTGAATGGGCTTTCCTGCATAGTCATAGGCACGTGTCTTCCTAGGTGGCTTACCCCACCTGGTTGACACTACACTAACATTTTCACAAGAGGATACGGGTTGCCCCGGGGTCCTCCCGTTATCAGGAGATGGAACCAAAGCAGCCAGTTGAGCCAACTGGGTTTCTAACATTTTGTTGAAACTCAGCTGACTCTTCTGGGCAGAAGAAAAACTATCAAGCTTAACGTTGAGGCTTTCCACAGTTTTATCAAGGGCAGCTAGCTTCTTGTTAAAACCTTCATTAATCTTAGCTTGCCCAAAAACAAGATCTCTCAAGGAAGGTTGGTTAGGATTGTAAGAATTACCTTGATTACCTCCTTGATAATAAGGGCGTTGTTGATTCCACGATTGGCCTCCTTGTTGAGATGGACGATAACCATTGTTATTGCCATTCATGTACATCACTTCCTCCTGAGTCTCCAGACAATAGTTGCCTGAGTGCCCAGTGTTGCCACAGACTTCACAGGTCATGTGAGAGTCCATAGGTAAAGAAGTAGTGGCCATGGCAGCCTTCTTGTTGGTGTATTCATCCAATCTCTTCATAAGAAGATCCATCTTGGCAGTAATCATGTCTGCTTCCTTGACAGTATGAGTACCCCTCCGTCGTGGTTGGAGTCTTTCATCACTCCACCCTTGGTTGGAGACCATCTTCTCCATGAGTAATTTAGCATTATCAACAGTGAGTGAGAAGAATGCTCCTTGAGCAGCAGCATCAATATGGCCTCGGGCTGTCGGAGTCAACCCATTATAGAAACTTTGAATAATGAGCCAATCTTCCATCCCATGATGAGGACAGGCCAGGACATACTCCTGAAGCCTCTCCCAAGCCTCGGGAATAGATTCACTTGCTGCTTGCTGAACACCAGAAATCCTTCCACGAAGAGCATTGGTTTTACCCAATGGGAAGAACTTCTTGAGAAATGCCTCTGAACACTTGCTCCAAGTGTCAATAGATTCCCGGTTCGCGTAGAACCATTGCTTAGCCTTTCCCAAGAGGGAGAATGGAAATAATCGTAAATGAACGGCATCCATATTTGCACCCCTGATGGCGAAAGTGCTGCACAGCTCTAGGAATTGCATGAGGGAAACATGGTTCAGCACCCAGGTACAAACGGGGAGCTAGCCCGGGACGATCAGCACTCTACGAAACTAGACTTTAGACTCCTACAGCAGGTACCCCAACGTGGAGGTTGCCCTAGGATCCAACAGGGCTGTCACCACCTGAGGACTAACCTCTCGTTACGGGGGATATGCTCATACCTATCGTAGCTAGACAACCCAGGCACCATGCCTACGTTGCTGCTAGACTTCACCCGGCCCGGGCTATTGTGACCCAGGGTGAGAGCCACCAGAAGATTGGTCAACTAGACCGAGTACCGTAGCTTGAACACAGACCCCATGCAACACTCTCATGCTATCTAACAAGATCAACTAAGGCTAGATATACGAACAGATATGAACTCTCTTATGTCTAATCAACAAGATCAAAGGGTCGTGTTCGTGAAGAACACGAGCCTCTAACTTATGAACAAACACATAGGGAAGGAGTTTATCATCCTTCAAGTGGATCAAAAGGTAGTGTTCACGAAGAACACAAGCCTCTAAATGATGAACAGAGGATGAACTCAAGAACACATCAAGAATATGATCTACCATTACTTTATATGAAATAGCTGAATAACTGAAGTAGATCAAAGTCATACAAAGAAATAAAGATAAAATAGAACTCATACCTAAACTTCCAAGAGGACTTGGAATCTGAAGAAGAGCTACTCTAGCCTACCCCCTAGCCTTGGAAACTAAAAGTGAGAGGAGAATGAGAGAGTGGTGTGTGAGAAATGGGAGCCCCTCCCCTCCTATTTATAGAGGGAGACAAGGCTTGCTCGGACGCCCAAATGGCCCCTAAACACCCGGGACTGCAGCAAGTGACCAATGAGGAGCAACCACGTGTAGGGGCTAGATGGGCACCCCCTAGGTCGGTTCGGCCGATCCTAGGTTCGGTCGACCCCCTAGGGTGGCCCCACCTGGTGTGCTTCCTCTAGGTGGCTGCCCTGTGGGCCCTCTGATCCATCCCCGGTGCATGGCTTGATTTGGTATTCGTGGTGGGCCCTTTGATCCATGTGAAGTCCATGTGGCGTCCTCTGATTCATCGGTGAGTGCCTCCCCTGGATCGATGACGTGTCTTGCCATGTTTCCTTTGGTGGCAGCCACCTCCTCAGCTGAGTTGGCATGGTTTCTTCATAGGAGTTGAGTTTCCATCTCTTTTAAGGGGTAAATCACCTACATACAAATAATCTCCAAGGACAAGTGGAACAACATTATTCAAACCTAAATGCTAGTAAATAATGCATATGCCTCCATTTATGTGAGAAAATTGAGGGTTGGAAATGGTGAATTTCCACCGTCAACAAGCAACGAATTCGAGTAGTCTTGAAGCTTCGTCAAGTAGTTTCTGATCGTCTCGAGTACTGCTAGCTGAAGTCTTCAATAGTACTTGAATTTCTGAAAGAGTGGAATGTGCTCTTAGTTCATCTATGAGTACTTTTGAATCATCCCCGAGTAGTTCCCAGGCGTCCCCGAGTTCTAACCTAGGGAAGTCTCCAAAAATACCCATCTTGTCTTGAAGTCTTGATCTATATGGAGGTGCGATTTGCAAAAATCGCACTCCATATGGAGTGTAGCCCCCGAGCCTGAGTTTGAATCAAAGAATCAAGCTGAGGGTCAATCTAGAATCTGCATCTTCCGTCTTGAAAAAAGAGGTTGATGGTTGTAGCATAGTAGCCCTCGAGCCTTGAAGTGATTAAATGATCAATTCAAGGGTCTTTAGTTCACAAAAGCCATCATCCGAGTACTCTTGTAACATCCAGCCCCCGAGATTATGAGCCAAGTGAGCTATATGAGCCACATCGAGAAGTAATTGGAGTTGAGCCTTCGAGCTGAAGAACGAACGGAGCATGCTGAAGTTGTCTCTGAGTAGTAATTTGGCATGAAGCCGTTGAACTTGAGAAGTAGCATAGACTACTCGAGTCGTCTTCGAGTAGTAATTGTTGCCGTCAAAGTGGACTTTAGATGCGACCGGGGTCGACTTTTAAATTGCCACGCGGAGTGGACTTTAGAATGCGACTAGAGTAGTCGACTTTGAAATGCGACTTGAGTAAATCTACTTTGTGCTGCGTGGAGCAAACTTTAGAATGCGACTAGAGTAGTCAACTTTGTGATGCGACTTGAGTAAGTTGACTTTGTGCTGCGCGGAGCAGACTTTGAGATGGACCGAAGTCGACTTTATGCTGCGTAGAGCAGACTTTGGATGCGACTTGAGTAAGTCGACTTTGTGCTGCACGGAGCAGACTTTAGAATAAGACTAGAGTAGTCAACTTTGTGATGCGACTTGAGTAAGTCGACTTTGTGCTGCGCGGAGCAGACTTTGAGATGCGACCGAAGTCGACTTTGTGCTGTGCAGAGCAGACTTTGGATGCGACTTGAGTAAGTCGACTTTGTGCTGCACGGAGCAGACTTTAGAATGCGACTTGAGTAAGTCGACTTTGTGCTGTGTGGAGCAGACTTTGAGATGCGACCGAAGTCAACTTTGTGTTGCGCGGAGCAGTCTTTGGATGCGACTTGAGTAAGTCGACTTTGAGTACTTCGAGCCAAGAAAGAAACCCGAAACACAAAGCTGAAAAGCCAAAGAACACATTCCGGAAGGCAAAAAAGCGAATTAAAAAAATAGAAAAATGAAAATTTTTGCCTCCGGAGCCGTCTGGAAAAAACACATTGCGTCGAGAACAATGTCCGAATACACTATTGAGTAATAGTGTCTTAAGTACCTCTGAGGCTATGAGCCTAGTGAGAGAGTACTCACAAGCACATTGTACATAGTTTACAATGGTTAGATACACTATTGAGTAATAGTGCCTTAAGTACCTCTGAAGTTATGAGCCTAGTGAGAGAATACTCGCAAGAATGTTCCGAAGAACGAGTAAGACCGTAGGAGACAGTGTGATGAACTCATTGTGTTGGAGTTCCACTGAGACCCTACTATGAAGGGTGATACTCTAGGCTGCAGCTTCTTGATTAAATAGAACAAGGACAGCATGTGCCACTTATTGCTCTATACGACACGGAGTCATCTGGAGAGGGTTATCGTGACCCCTACGAGTTGTCGCAGCCGAAGCCGCCTGGAGAGGATTGTCATGATCCCCTACGAGTAGTGGCAACCGTAGCTGCCTAGAGAGTTGTAGCTCAGACCCGAGAGCTGCTTACAGCTGAGTAGTCGCCTGGATCAGAAAACCGTTTACAGCTAGGTAGTCATCTGGACCTGAGAATCACTTACAGCATGGGATCGGCATAGAAGCAGGAACCCGGAGTAAGGACCGGATGGTAACAGGGAGGCCTAGAGTATGGATCGGCACGATAACAGGAAGAGTCAGGGTAAGTGGGTAGAGCGAGAGTACTTAGGGCCATATGTTTCAGACCCATGGTACGGAGTGTAAAGACCACGTGCAGCTAGGTACCATCGTTGCCAGGACACGAGGGCCACTTACAGCTAGGTTCCATCGAAGCTTACACACGCAGTATGCCGCCTAAGCGGGCGAAGGTGCGACCAGAGTCGATTTTAAATTGACACGTGGAGTGGACTTTGAGATTGCGACTTGAGTAAGTCAACTTTGTGCCGCGCGGAGCGGACTTTTAAGGTTGCGACTGAAGAAGTCGACTTTATGCCATTTAAAATGGACTTTGTAAATGCGACTTGAGTAAGTCGACTTTAGATTGCCGCGCGGAGCGAACTTTAGAAGTTGCCTCCTTGGGATAGCCCCCGAGTTGATGAAGTAAGCTCGTGGTGACTTGTTGATATATCCCAAGAGTAGTCGGCATAGTGTAGCTCTCATGAAAAATCCATTGAGAAGCGTACACCAATAAGTAGTCCTTGGCGTGTTGTCCTGCATGCGCAAAACAAGCCAAAGAAGAAGAAAAAAGTAATCATTAAAATAAATGACTTACTGATACCGCAGGAGCGGTCTGGAGATGCGACCGAAGTCGGCTTCTACCGCCGGAGCGGGTTTTGAATGAACTCGTGGACGAGTGTTGACGAAGTCGACTAGTCGGAGGCGGGTCCGACTAGTTGTGGGGGGCGTAGAAGCCGTTCTCGACTAGTTTTCTAGTAAAAACTAGCCGAGAAGAGTAGTCGAGATAATCGACGGTGAGTGGGTGCGGCCGCGAGATGATGTCGCGGTGGCGCACGGTGTTGCCGAGGTAGAGCCAGTGCGGCCGCAGGACGATGTCGCGGTGGCGCACGACGTTGTCGAAGTAGAGCCGGTGCAACCAGACGATGAGTAGTCAAGCGGCGAGGCGGAGTGACCGGGCGCACGACGAGAGCCAGTGCGACCGACCGACAAGAAGTCGAGCGGCGAGGCGGCTTGTCCGGATGCACGGCATAGGCGCAGTAGAGCCAGTGCAACCGGACGATGAGTAGTTAAGCCGCGATGTAGTTGTACTCGAGTAGTCGTTGACGGTGAGTGCGTCGATGTAATCGTACTCGGGTACAATGCTTGTGTGCATCAAGTGTTGATATTGGAGCTTCCTTGGTAGCTTGATGGTGTGTGCATAGCAAAATCCAAGAAATTGAATTTTTGTGAGTGCAAAAAACCAGGAACAGGACAACTCCACTTTGACTTCATGCACGTAATCATGAGGTTCTGTGGGAGCTTCACGTGTGTACGTAGCTGGAATTTAGAAAATTGCTGAATTTGGAATTTGAATATTGGTACCGTTACGCACATTGTGTCCGACTCTGTTACGCATATTGGTACCTGGCGCGCCAGCTGTCAGTGTTTTGGGCACTGAGCCTACCAAGGGGCTACCCGAGGTAGTAGATTGTGCGGTGGAGGATCGCCAGACCTAGAACTCGAAGGTATGCGCGAGGACACGGGACACAGATTTATACAGGTTCGGGCCGCCGGAGTAGCGGACCCTACGTCCTGTTTGGAGTATCATGTATGGCACCATGCGCTTGGGTGTTCCCCGGAGGGGTTGGGGGATTGAGGTGTTCGCCTGTCCTCCTAGGTACCCTACCCTCCTTTATATAGTCCAGGGGGCGGGTTCCTAGTCGGTTACAAGATAGGAGTCATAGTAGGATTACATGGTACGAGTCCTAGTAGGATTATAAGGATTTATGATATGAGTTCGTATTCTTCCATGTATAGGTACCCAAGGGTATATGGTCGACATATCTCCTGATACTCGGAGCTACAGGCGGCGGTGCACCGCGTCCTATGTCTTGACTTGCACGCCAAGTATTGCGGATCTTCCGGGATCATGATTAGGTCGCCCGGAGTCGTCGAAGTTGCGGATAAGGTGGCTGGGTCCACTTTGCAGGTCGGCGGGGCTTCTGGAAGGTCGGGTCCACTTGTCAAAGACCTCAGGTGGGGACCCGTGGGTAATCATGTCTCTCAGATGGACTTGAATACGATGACGTGGCCTATTTTAAAATATTGGGGAACTAGTTGTTAGAAAACAGCTGTGTGATGTTGTGATTTTGGGGCAAATAAAATTTAAAAGTGCTCCCAATACATAGTCTTTGGGAAGAATTTTTTAACAATCTCTTAGAGATGCTCTTAGAGGACAATGTTTCTCTGATTTACATACCTTAATTCTTGGGATCCAATTGGAACATACTTCATGTGTTCCAAATTGCAATTCATTTGGCTTTTTTATCTGAAATTTGATCGTTTGTCTTATTAAAAAATTATGCAAACTATCACATCTTTTGTTGTGATTTGCTTTATTAATAAAAGTTCCTCAAAAATGACATAAATTTGACTATAGTTGTACTTTTTAATTAAGACGAGCGATCAAACTTGAAGTAAAAAAATCAAACAAATTACGGAGAGAGTGGTTCAGAATTTCCGGTACAACTATTTTTTGAACTTTGACACGAATTTTAAAGCAGCATACTAACTAATTATCCATTTAATTAATTAATTTTTGGATGGGTTTGGAATGGGCCCTGGCCCTACCCACACCCACCCGTCCATACTTCCCCTCTTCCACCCGCGACGACTATATGTCACGCTTGCGATGGTTTACAAACCATCGCGCTTGCGATGGTTTATAAACCATCGCGAGGGGGTGGGTCCCACCTGTCAGCGTCATGGGAGCGGGACCCACCTGTCGGAGGCTTCTTCCTCCTCACGCCGAAGCTTCTCTCCTCCTCCTGCGCTGCTGCTCGACGTGGCTCCTCCTCCGCCGCCGCTACAACCACCGGGTTAGGGTTTTGGGGTTGCCGGGGTTAGGGTTTGGGGGTTGCCGAGGAGCTATGTTCGCCGGCGGCTATGGAATCGGGGGTGGGGGTCGGAGGGAAGACAGGCGGCGGAGGCGGGTTGTAGGGCGGGACCAGCGGCTTGACAGCCGGTGGGCCAAGGACCAGACGGGGTGGAAGGTGAGCTCTCTCTGATGAGAGCTCACCAGATTAGTGTGCGGGGGGGGGAGCGGTTGCCGGATCCGGTGGCGGGATCCGCCGGAGACGGTGGAGGAAGGCGGCGCGCGGGCGAGCACGGGAGAGGGCAGTCGCAAGGAGGAAGAAGGAGAGGGGCGGACGGGTTAGCACGGGGGAGGTGGAGGGCGGGCGCTGCGACGCGCGCGAGGAGCAAGAAGCGGCAGCGCTGCGGGGAGAAAGAAGCCCCTCCCGTGGGCTTTGGTGGGCTGGTTCCTCCCGTGGGCCGTTGTGGACCGGCGCGATGGAATGCTAATCATCACTCCGGCGATAGCTAGCGATAGCTAATTGCACCCTCTTCCACCGATCGGTTCCGCGACTTCCGTCAACATCCTCCATTCGCCGTCTCGCTCTTCATTGGCCCGTGGTCACACCGCCGCCGCCTTCCTCATCGGATTCCAGTATTCCACTCTCTTCCTCGTTCCGCTGCCCATCGTCATGAGCTCTCTGCCGCCAGCACCCCCATCCGCTCCCTTCACCATTTGCCTGCTATAGGTGCGACCATTCAGCAGCACCGCCATCACGTACGTCATAATGGATGTCCGCCGTCGATGAGATCATGCACCGCCGCCTCGTAATGGAAGTCCGCCACCGCCTGCTCACTCCGTAGTCGTTCCCCTGTTTTGTTTCGCATGAGTCGTGATGAGGTGGCTGTGGCGGTTGCTAGCACTCCACGGTGGCGGTGGCGCTGCTGAGCAGCGGTCACCCGGCGGCCTTGAATGGCAGGCAGTTGCAGCAGGCTGCCCATGGCGGTTGATGGCAGGTAGCTGGTGGTCCTCTAATGCCGCCAATGCCAGGAGCTGGCTCCTACGGCTGTCATCACCTCTGACGACGGCAATGCCTGGTTCGTCCTGCGAACGCCAAGAGTAGAGAGAGCTTGAGAAGAGCGCGTAGCTCAGTTGGTCGTGCTTGCGGTCGTGCAGGTCGCCCACCCGTGTTAAATTCCCTCCGAGCGCAGGTGTCTCACCGGGGTTTTTCCCCAGCAAAAAAAATCTTCTCGCCGGTTAGTCGGGATTCAGGGGTTTTTCTAAACCAGAGCAGGTTCTTTCTTCTTAATGAAAAACCTTGGGGAGTCTCCCCTCACCGGTCTAGTTTTTTTATATAGGAGTAAAGAGCTTCTCGGCTCCCACGCAGTAGAAGTGGTGCAAGGACATGCTGGACTGTTCGGAGGAATGCACGAATCAGTCCGCCAATGCTCATTGGCTTTGCTTTCCACTAAGAAGTGAAGAAATGTGGAGAAGGGGATGTTGTCTACTGCTTGACCAATTACTGCTGCAACAAGTCAATCAAACTAGCTTGCTTTCTCATGAAGAGACTAAATTTTTGTGGTACTGTGTTTTATTGATATGGTATATAGGCTTGGCAGATGCTAGACCACTGAAAGCTAACCATATGGATGCATTTTCAAGACAGTTAGTGCTAATAAGAAACACTTAGATTAGATTGTGAAGAATGGCAGGACATAATCAGTTAGTGGCTTAGTGCTAATAAGAAATGCCGGTGGCGAAGGGTGTTTGATTGGAAACAAGATCTTTTTAGCTTGGTATACAGAAATGAGAACTACTACCACAGCAATTAAGTTGCAAAGTTATCCTCCGTGTTTGCTTGAAGCAATGAAAATAAAATAAATACAATGCTACATATACCTAAAAGAGTAGTACACGTATGAAAATTATTGGTAACAAATGCACTGATCTTAAAACCCATGCTTGATTCCCCAAACTATCCTCTTGTATACAGAGGAGGCCCTTCATTCAAGCTTACAAAGTGGGTTTCACCTTCACAAAACTAATCTTGCTGTGAAACAAAAATAAATAATAATTAAGGTAATAACTAAAGCTTAACAAACCAAATCTCTCTAACAGACTGACTATGGCACTTATAAGTGGAGAAAATGATAATTGTCTAGTTTTGTGGAGACTTCCTTGCTTGTTTGATCTTTTCAACTTCCTTCATTGATGATCTTTTCAACTTCTTGTTTGGACACCGTGTTAATTCGATCTCCACACCGACCCGGCCCAAAGGCCGAGTCGGGCTCGACCTCGCGCCCTGGTCGGGGGCGCCCAACCGATCCATGGTTGGTGGGCCCCCGTCGCACAGTGCTATATAGAGGAGGTGGGGGCAACGGCTCGTGATACGAGGTTCACTGCGCCGCCACAAACCCCACCTACAACCCTAGCGACCGAGGGAGCATTGGAGCGGCGGGAAGCACCACCATCACCGCCGTGGACGTCCTGCTTCATCACTCGTACACGGTGCCATCGACCTCATCTACGGCGTTTCCCCAACGCCGCCCTCACCGAGCCGGCGCCGTCCCTGCCACCTCTACGCCAAGCCGAGGAAGCCCCTGCTACCTTGACCGAAGAGATGGCCAACCCGTCGGCACCGTCTGCCTCCCTTGTTGATGGTCGGTGTTCACCTACTCCTCTTCTTAGTTGTAGTTTGTCTTTGTTAGTGTAGTTGTTTTGTCTCTGTGTAGTTGTAGTGTTGTAGATCTAGATCTAGTTCATGTCTTTTTGTTAATCAAGTTTGTTCCCGGTTAGATCTACTGCTAGAGATCCGTGAGTTAATGCTAACAATGGTATCAGTCGCCTACTAGTTAGTAGATCTATGCATCGGGGTAGCCAGTGTTAAATGTGTTCGAGTTTTGACCCCAAATCGAAGAGAGGAGGGGGAGGGAAACACTGGAAAGAATTGTTTTCGATGCAAATCGAAGTGAGCAAAAGCAAGATTCAAACGAGTCGAAGTTAAGTTCAAACCCTAACCCTAGATCCGTTCGGGTTAGGGGAAGAAATCAAAGCAAATCGAGAAAATCAGAAAAAACCCTAACCCTAGATGCGTCTGGGTTAGGGGAAGAGATCGAGAAACTCCATCATTGGAGCACCTACCGCCGCCGTGTAGGAAGGTACTGCTCGCCGTCGGTTTAGTCTGGCGTGCGCGTCCGGAGAAAGGCCACCGCCACCGAGCCGTTCGACGGCCGCGCGCTCACCCACGGGCGGACGCGCGCGCCGGCGAATGGTCTAGCGACGGCGGCACCATGCTACTCCGGCCCATGGCTCTGCATCTCTCAAGTTTGGGGAGAAGGAGGATGGGGAGAGCTAGCAGAGGAGAGGAGGGGCGCCGTGCGGCCTTATGACGGCGGAGCCGCCTCTCACCCACGCCGGCGAAGGCGCCGGCCGCGGGGAAGACAGCCGCCGCCATACTGCGGCGCGTGAGACTCAGGGGAGAAGAATGGGAACCTAGGGTTTCCCAGGAGCCGGCCGCCTTATATATCGAAGCGAAATCGGCGGATGCAAGGAGGACCGTCGATCTACAGATCGACGGCGTCGGGCTGCTGGGCGCAGATCTGGGCCAAATTTGGCCCAGGCGGGTAGCGGCTGTGGGCCGTTCCGCCGGCCCAGCCATTGGCTGCTGGGCTAGAGCCCATGCGAGCGTAAGAAACAGGCCGCGGGCCGCATTTTTGGCTGCTGGGCCACATTGTTGGTTATGTACAGTAGCTTTTCGCAAATAGTATTGAGAATTTCAGAAGCAATTTTAGTATAATTTGAGTGTTTTCATTTGAATGTTAAGTTTAAATCCCTGTTTAAATTTTGAACCAAAGGGATAAATTTTTACAGAGAGTAGTATGCTTCTGGAAATTTCAGTTTAATCATGTTTTTCCACTGCGAGTTATTCTTTAATTAAATTGAACCAAAGGGATATTTAATTAGAGAAATAGAATGAAGTTTAAAGTATTCTTTATGATATTGTTATTTTTCTGGCCAAAGCTGATAATTACAATATTATAAAACTGAATGATTTAAGTTGTTATGCATTAATTCTATTTTTCTGCCCAAAGGTGATATAGAGTTAATGTAGAGTATTGTTGTATGTATTACTTTTAACCAAAGTTGAATTAATACATGTAGCATTTTTCGGTAACTTTTTATGTTCTCACCTTTATAAGTTAATGATGTTTTTCAGGACTGAGTTATCTCAGCACCATCCCTGAGCTTGTTGGACCCAACTTCAAGCAGTGGCGCAACCAGCTGGATTGCGTTCTCACGATGTTGGACCTCGACTATGTATTGAGTTCACCATGCCCTGCAGTTCTTGCAGACGTGGTGAGAGGAGCAAATGAGAGTGAGGAGTCTTTTCAGGCTCGGCAGCGTGACCACGCAGATAAGATTGCTAAGCGCGACCTTGATCGTGCCAACTGGCAGAAAAATAATAAGAAATGCTTAAAGATCATGCAGACAAAGATGTCTGAGGTTATCAGGGCTTCAATCCCTGAGAAGAAGTCTGATGGAGTGGACCACACTGCTGCCGAATTTTTGGCAATAGTGGAGAAACAACATGATACGCACTCGAAGACATATGCTAGTACCTTGATCAATAAGCTTACCAGTCTGCAGTACACAGGAGGTGGTGTAAAAGACCACATTCTGTCGATGAGTAACATGAATGGTAAACTTACCAGCATGGACATGGGTCTACCAGAACAGTTTCTGGTGCATCTAGTTTTTAAGTCACTGCCGCCTGAGTTCTCCACTTTTGAGGTGAATTACAACTCCTTGACTGAGAAGTGGGACTTGCACAAGCTAGTTTCTATGTGTGTGCAAGAGGAAGAGAGGCTCAAACAGCAAAATGGTGGTTCTGTCAACTATTTGCAGAATACCAATAAGAAAAGGACTTTTGGTAGCAAGGGCTACGAAGCTAAGAATCAACATGAAAGTGGTCCTTCTCATGCTCCTACTAAGTCTCAGGGGAAAGCTCCTGCTCAGCAGTTTCAGCACCAACCAGACAAGAAACCAGCAGTTGCTCCAAATCAGTGCCTCTGGTGCAAGGAGACTGGCCACTGGCAGAAGGATTGTCCTAAGTGGATGAAGCATATGCTGAAAAAAGGTGCGGATATAATTACTTTTGTAGATGAGACCCTGTACTTAAGTTACTCTAAATCTACTTGGTGGATTGATTCAGGTGCAACTATTCATGTTGCTAATTCTATGCAGGGTATGCATTCGAGTCAGATCCTGCAAAGAGGCAGAAGAAGCATTAAAGTTGCTAATGGAGTGGAGGCTGAAGTGGAAGCCATTGGAGATCTCCCCATCAAGCTACATGATGGCTTCGTCCTTCATCTTCATGATGTCCTCTTTGTACCTAGTTTAAATAGAAACTTGATTTCCGTTTCATGCTTAGCGGATTGTGGATTTGAGTGCCATTTTGGCGCTGAAAAATGTTTAATTCAGTTCAATAATAAGTGTGTTGGTCTTGCCTTCCGACAAGACAAGCTTTATAAGTTATCTATGCATGATGAGATCAATGTGTGTGATGAGAATGTATGTGAGACACTGAGTGTCCCCTCGTCTACAAAGGAGAAAGGCAAGCGAAAGAGAATTGATAGCGAATCTTCAAAATTGTGGCATTGTCGTTTAGGCCACATTTCGAGGGGAAGAATAGAACGTTTAGTAAAAGAATCAATTCTCCCGCCGTTAGAATTTTCAGACTTAGACCAATGTGTTGATTGCATTAAAGGCAAGTACGTTAAACAAAGTAAGAAAGGCGCAAAGCGAAGCACAGGGGTGTTAGAGATTATACACACGGACATTTGTGGTCCATTCCCTGTGATGTCTGTGGACGGTTTTGATTCGTTCATCACGTTTACAGATGACTATTCGTGCTATGGATATATTTATCTAATTAAAGAAAAGTCAGAAGCGTTAGATAAATTTAAGATATTTAAAGCAGAGGTAGAGAATCAGCACAATCAAAAGATAAAAGTAGTAAGATCAAACCGTGGAGGGGAGTTCTACGGTCGACACACCCCATATGGCCAAGCTCCTGGACCTTTTGCAAGGTTCTTATAGGAGAATGGCATAGTTGCTCAGTATAGTACACCGGGTGAGCCTCAGCAGAATGGAGTAGCTGAAAGAAGAAATCGTACCTTAATGGATATGGTTAGAAGTATGTTAAGTTACTCCACCTTGCCAGTAAATTTGTGGATGGAGGCATTAAAAACCGCCACCCACATTTTAAACAAAGTACCTAGTAAGTCAGTACCTACAACACCATATGAGCTGTGGACGGGTAGAGAACCCTCCCTAAGATACATGCGTGTGTGGGGATGTCCAGCTGAGGCTAAAGTCTTTAACCCAAATATTGGAAACTAGATCCCAAGACAGTCAGTTGCCATTTCATTGGCTACACAGAGAAGTCTAAAGGTTATCGTTTCTATTGTCCTAACAGACACACAAAGTTTGTGGAAACGACACATGCAGTTTTTCTAGAAAGTGAGATGGTTAGAGGGAGCATGGTGCCACGTGAAATTGATCTTGAAGAGAAGTGGGTATATGTACCTACTCCAATGATTCAGGAACCAGTTTTCTTGCCACGTGTTGTTCCGACACCTGCAGTGGAGCCCACTGTGGTGCCAGAACCTATTGCTAGTTCTCTAGTGCAAACAATGAGTGAAAATCAAGAACCCGTTATTCAGGATCCTACAGAGCATATAGTTGCACAGGAAGAACCTGAACAGTCCCCAGAACCAGAGGTGCCAGCCATTGAGGCCCCAAGAAGATCTCAAAGAGTTAGAAAGTCAGCTATCCCTAATGATTATGAGGTATATAATAGTGAAGAAGTTCACATAGAGGGTGATCCCACTTCTTTTGAAGAAGCCATGAGTCGTCCAGATGCATCCAAGTGGCAAGAAGCCATGGAAGATGAAATGAGATCCATGAGTGCCAATAAAGTTTGGGACTTAGAAGAAATTCCTAAAGGAGCCAAGCTTGTAGGCTGTAAATGGGTCTACAAAGTTAAGTATGACTCCGAAGGAAATATTGAGAAATATAAGGGACGACTTGTGGCTAAGGGCTTCACTCAAAGAGAAGGGATAGACTACAATGAGATGTTTTCTCCAGTCTCTTGTAAGGATTCTTTTAGAATCATAATGGCATTAGTGGCGCACTATGATTTAGAGTTACATCAGATGGATGTAAAGACGGCATTCCTGAATGGAGATCTATATGAAGATGTCTACATGACTCAACCCAAAGGTTTTGTTGTGAAAGGAAAAGAACATATGGGATGTCGTTTGAGAAAATCCATTTATGGCTTGAAGCAAGCTTCAAGACAATGGAACATTAAGTTTGATGAGACAATTAAGAAATTTGGGTTTAAGGCAAACATTGAGGACAACTGTGTTTATGTAAAGTTTAACAAGGGGAAATTTATTTTCCTAATACTGTATGTGGATGATATCTTGCTTGCTAGCAATGATGTTAGACTAATACAGGAGACAAAAGATATTTTGTCCTCAAATTTTGATATGAAGGATCTTGGTGAAGCCTCATATGTTTTGGGCATCCAAATTCACCGAGATAGAAGGAATGAGGTTTTAAGTTTATCGCAGAAGGCATATTTGGAGAAGATCCTAAAGAAATATAATATGCATGCGAGTAAGGCCACACCTGCTCCTATTCAGAAGGGCGATAAGTTTGAACTTTATCAATGTCCAAGGAACCAATACGAGATCGATCAAATGAAAGTGGTTCCATATGCTTCAGCAGTAGGTAGCTTACAGTATGCACAAGTGTGCACTCGTCCTGATTTAGCGTTTGTTACAGGAGTACTCGGAAGATACCAGTCTAATCTAGGTGCAGAGCACTGGATGATGGCAAAGAAAGCATTAAGATATGTGCAAGGCACAACAGGCCTCATGCTGACGTATAGAAGATCTGATGTCCTAGAGATAGTAGGATATTCAGACGCTGATTATGCGGGAGATAGAGATGATAGAAAGTCTACATCTGGATATGTATTCACTCTCGCAGGGGGAGCTATCTCATGGAGAAGTTCCAAGCAAGATCTAGTTGCAACATCTACGATGTATGCAGAGTTTATAGCAGGTAATGAGGCACTAGGACAGGTTATGTGGCTAAAGAAGTTTATCCCTGACTTGAGAATTGTGGATTGCATAAGAAAGCCATTGAGATTATACTGCGACAATGCGCCAGTAGTGTTTTATGCCCACAATAACAAGTCAACTAATGCTACCAAACCCATAGAAGTGAAGTTCTATGCATTAAAAGATAGAGTCCAGGATCAAACTATAAGTCTGAAGCACATTAGTACGAAAGAGATGCTTGCGGATCCGCTCACAAAAGGCTTACCACCCAGTGTGTTTAGAGGACACATTACCGGTATGGGTTTAAGGGAAAGCCTATGAATCCTGGATGGGCCTAGTTAAGATCCCTCAGAATGAATAACTGTATTGTGGCTGGTTAGTCTGATTGTCATTACGATTAAGATGACCCATGCTCGATGTAACAACCCGGGTTTTCGGTGAGAGAAACCCGACTCCCTGTACCCTTGTGATAGTCCCTGGATCAGTAGCTATCACGTACAGAACTCATTACAGTATAATATCATTTGCATACAACGATATCATAGTACAAAATAAAATATATTACATCCGAAACAACTTGGTATACGAATTTAGTGCAAGCCCCTTGGGCAAAACGACAAGTAGAAATCCTGCGCAGCGGTAACTAGGGCTTCAAGTCCTCATCCTCGATCTTCACCACAGGCATCCTTGAGTGAAGCGTCGCAACCCTTCCTTCATGGAATCCGTAGACTCGGAAACACACTCCAAAACCAATCCTGCACACTCACAAACTATCCCCAAGGAATGGGATAGGTTCACGTCACCATCCGTATGCAAGCTTTAAGTGGCCTAATTCTAAAGGTGAGAAAAGTAGTCAAGGAGCAAGCCTGGGTTTCCGATGCAGCAGCAGCAACAAGTAAAAGAGTAAATCTCCATCATCCCAACTATATCACAGCACCACGGCTCTCCCTGGCATTCCAGGGCTCCATCTCAATCTCACCTCTAGAGCTCCTCTCGAGTCGATGGGAAAGCTTCTATCCTTCCCATCTCAACGGCCAACGCCGGATCCTATTCCAGAAGTAGTAGCTCTCACATCCCAACCTAAAGTTTTAGAAGAGGGGGAGATAGAAATCCCAAAACACTAATCAGTGTAACAGAACGTAGGAGTGTCCATAACCGAGGACGCGGCTATATGTATAGATCAAAACTCTGCAGAGTGTGTACACCTAGACCCACTCGGGCTGCAGACGGTGTGCACCCGTCTTGAGACACAACCCACAACCAAGACTCGCTAGCAGAATGGTACCAGACTGTATTCCCGGGTCTGGACCCATTCGGAAGACCGAACGGCCCCGGGATCGTGAACCTCTAACCTGGCCAAACAGTGGTGTCGAGGGTCTCGGAAACAAGGGCTGAATAGCAGCCAGGCTCCGCACACCCTCGTGAAACGGCAAGCCCAATCCTAACACGCTTCTCCCGCAGAGCTGGTACTGCCTAACTAGAGAATGGCTGGAACCCATCCCATAGGGTAAGTGGTGCGCACGTCAACATATTCCCACGAAGCATAGGTTCCACCGATACATCTAGACCAGAGCAGCAAGTCTACCAATGCGTCTCCACCATGTGGTCCGCTACGGCACCCATCACAGGTATCGCCGCTCCAAACTCCTCATCTCGTATCCGTAGGAGGCGTCCAAGGTCACCTCCTGTCCCCGACCCGAAAGTCGGTTGTTGTCTGCTTATTCCAGCCGAGGGTTCGAAACTCTCCAAGTTTTCCCAACCCACAACTCACGCCAAGAGGTTTAAAACCACATCTATTCCCAACACATGCATAGCGAAGCTCAGCGTATATACACGCATATATATAGTATAGTAGTAGTAGGTCAATCAAGGACATGATATCAAAATAGGCTATGCAAGGTTCATCATCATCTTCATGCAAGTAATAAAGCGCTAGCAATCTATATAGCAATGCCTAATAGGTATTCAGAGTCGGATGGGCGTGAACACCTGTGTGCAAGTAGTCGTAGTAGTTTTCGTAGTTGTACTTGATCTTCTGGCTCGTCTCCTCAGCTCCGGGACTTCCTAGATTCGCAAATATAAATAAACACGGTGTCTAAATGCAAATAACTCCAAAGAGAAGCAATAAAGAACCAAATAACTCCAAAAGCTAACCTAACGGGTGCTTCATGATTTTAGAAGAATAAAGAAACTGATTTCATATTTTTCTAAGGTAGAATCACTTTAATATTGATTTTCAAATAAAGAAATATTTTATGATTTTAATTAATTGCGATAAAGCACAGAAAACACAAGTCAGCAAGTTAGAGAACCCTAAGCTGGGTTTTGGGGTGGTCTGCACGCTAAGATAACTAGTCAACGATCGTTGTTGACCAAGTCAAAGGGGAAGATCAAAGGTCAACCGGAACCCCACAAGTCATCTTGTGGGTCCCGTTTGACAGATGGGACCAGGTTAGACAGTTAGCTGCTTCACATGTTAGTGGGATCCAGCGGTAGGTCCGCGGGCTCCCTTGGTAAGATTGGAGAGATCGTGCAGGATGGTTTCGCTATAAGCGCCATGGTGTGGCGAAGGTACTTAACTCAAGCTGAACCTGGCTGAGGAGTGACTGGGTTGACGGCTTGGTTGGCCCACGCGTCGTGTACGGCGAAGGCGTGATACGGCCTCGGCGACAGATATGGTCGGGACTTGAAAGATCAAGATTAGATACCTGGTTCACATATTAAAGCTCGATGGAAAAAGGGACAAGTGCTACTACTAGCGAGCATCACACGGACCAGATGGATTAAGGACCGAAGATAGATAGTATGGACATGGCCTTCCGGCACTCATACGGCTGCTACAACTTACTTGATGGTGGTCTGTGTACAAGCTAGCAGCCCAGCACTATATGGGTTCAACAGTTGTAACTAAAAGCCCCATATGTTTGTTTGCAGAGGAAGGGTGAAAGGCTTAGATAGATCAGACTTTGGAACGCACGGGTTCTTGGAAACACCATTTAGCAAGGCCTTGCTCTTGCATAAGTTGCAAGTGCAATTTATGTAAAGAACGTGGATCAACTTAGTCGGTCCAGCATATGACCTAGGCTGGCACAAAGAATTATCTCAGCCTAAGTCTTCTCAGCTAGCACGCACTTGAGTTAAGGCACACTAACATAATTTGGCCGCGAGCCTACCAGCAACTCTGCAAGTTACTGTGGCTGCAGCGAACCAGTCAGAAGATGGCTGTTCATTCGCGGTTTGTGCAGGTTCAGCCATAGGCGAAAGAAATTAGGCCGGCAAGCAGACTGCTTGCTGAAATGCCACAATGGCATCCACATGAAGGCTGCTTGTATGCATGAGGAGAACAGGGGTTTAACTTGTTGCTAAAGCAAGCTTGTCGTCAACAGGTTCGTGCGGGTGTGGCATGAGTTAGCATGCAAGGCGAAGGTTTTTGATGCACAGACATGCGGGACAGCGGTGTGGCTGTAGCCGCGGCTACTGCTTGGATTGCAGCAGAGAAAGGTTGCTGCTTCTTGCGGGTGTCACCGGAGATAGACAGGCAGCAAGTTGTTGGTAGCTTCGATTGGGGAGAAAAGCAGAGGTGTGCTAAAGGCGGATTTGCTTGCACGTGGAGAAGAAAAGGAGTTGCAGGATATGGCTTTGGACTTGGAGCTCGTGGCTGCTAGGTTGGAAGAGGAGCAGAAGAAGAAAATAGCTGGTTGCTGCAGCTTGCTTGATGGAAAAACAAGAAGGAAAAAGGCTTAGCGCCTTGGGATGCTGGTAACTGCGGTGCTCTGCTGCTCTGCTTGTTGCTTTGGTGGAGATGAAGGAGCACTGAGCAAGGAGAGCAGCGGCTGAAAGGAGAGGAAGATGTGCGGAGGCGTCGGGAAGACCTGAGAGAGAGAGGAGTGGAGAGGAGAGGGTATTTAAGGGAAGTTGGAACACAAGAATTAGACTATTTTTCCGGGAACGAATCCAATAGCAAAGTATTAACTCGAGAAGCCGGAAAACATCGTCATAATCCAAATGAGCCCGTGGAAGATTTAATCCAATGAATTCTAGCTTGCTCCCCAAAATCGAATCAATTGCAAAATGCTTAATTCGAAGAGTCGGGACTTAATTCCATAATTCATTTATGAAATTCCAAAGCACTTGGGAAAGATTAGGCTGGGAAAGATTAGAAAGCCGACCAAGAGGTTAAAGAGCTCCAGGTGGCTTAGGGATGCTCCTAGGGCCACGATCAGCGCACCGAAAGGCTCGGCCTTTGGCCGGACTCAGCTCAACGGCTGCGAACAGATGCACCCGGCGTCGAGCAACGACCCAAGGGCTCAGTTTGGGCAAGGAAAGGGAGAGCCTTTGTTCGGGACTCCGGCCCGGCGGCGACGAGATGTGGCTCGGTGCGGCGCGCACGATGGAGAGCCAAGGAAGGGCGGTCGGTTAAGCGCAGACGAGCGGTGGAGCGCGCGCGTTCGTCCGGCCGTGAGGTGAGGCACCCGGCCGAACGTGGCGGCGCGGTCGGGAAAGGGACCTTGGGCGACGAGGGCCACTCGGCGGCGCTGGCCCAAGCGCTGGCACCGGCATCCCTCGCGAGCGTGCATGCGAGTACGTGTGCGTGCAAGACGCCGGCGGCGAAAGAGAGCGGCTCAGCGCGGCCAGGCAAAGCCGATGGCTTCGGCGTCACGACCTGGGGATACTAGCGCCGGTGCGCTCGCCTGTGTGCGCATGAACAAAGGCGTGCACCAGCTTGGCTTGGTGCTCGCGCGCCCAGGCGGAAGGGTCGCCCTCGACGGGGAGGACAGGGTGAAACGCGGCGAGGTGGGGCAACACAGCGGCGAGTACTGGGGTGTCCACGCCGGCATGCTTGCTCACTCACGCGCATGCGTACACAGGTTTGGCCAGGAAAAATAGGGATTTGGCCGGCGGTGGTGTGCACGGCCATGTGTGCGCCGGCGACGAACCGGAGCTCAGTGGCGCACACCGAAACACAGGATCGACACAACGAACATTAAAGGAGCGCGCGCGCGTTGAGGAAGGCAGCGGCACCTGCAAAGCGACCGGCTCGGCTCGATGGCCGGGTCTCAGGCGACGGCGGGTCTGCGCGGCGGCGCGGAGCAGACACGGTCCAACAGGCAAACGCACGAGCTCACAAGGCTCGGCCAGCCACGGCTCGATGGCCGGGTCCACAGCAAGGTGAAGGGGGGGTGAGGCTCACCTTGCGTTCCTGGACGCAACGGCGAGGCGGCGGTGTCGAGGTGCGGCGGCGAAGCGGACGCAGAGCAGAGGATGCAGAACCAGGCTCGGCGCGGCGCGGTTCGGGCGGAGGCAGGGGAACGGCGCGGTGAAGAGGAAGCAGGAGCGGCGGCGTCCTCGGCGGGTCCGGCTCCGGCTTCACGGCGACAGCAGCTCCCGCGAACGGCTCCGGCTCCAGGGTGTCGGCGTCCTGCAGTCCCCCGACGGTTCCCCCCCCCCCCTTCTCCACTCCTTCCTTCTTCCCCTCCTCTTCTAGATGCGGCGGTTGCAAGGAGAAAACCCAAAGGGGCTTCTGGACAGGGGCGGCGCGGAACAGGGAGCAGCTGTGGGCGGCGTCTTATAGGGCGGCGCCCTAGGGTTCCGGGCGCGTGAGCGGGCGGCGGGGATGCGAGGCGAGGGCACGCGGAGGCCATCCGCGGCTGCCAACGCTGCAGGGGGCGGCGGCCATGGGGCCGGCGCGGTGCTCGCGTCGCCTCCCTGCCCCACGGCGCGCGTCATCCAGGGAGGGAGAAAAGCAGTGGAGAGGATGTTGCTGACCGGTGGGGCCCACGTGGCGGCGACACAAGGAGAAGAGGTAGGTGGGAGGCAGGCCGGCGGGCTGAATGCTCAGGTGGGTCGGCGATTGACCATCCGGTGGGGATAGAAGGAGGTGGTCTGGAGGACTTCAGCAGGTTGGTCAAGGCCCAACAGCACGGGTAGGTTTTCCTATTTTCTTACCACCTTAGCTCCTATTTGAACTATGATTCGAATTTGAATTAGAATTCAAATTCGAACCCCACTCAAATAAGATCCAAACAAAGAACTAATAAACTCCAAAGTTTTCACACTAGTAATTTATAATTCCTAAATTTGATTATTTTGCTCAAAATAAATCTAAGAATTTAGGGAAGGATTCAAAGAAGACATCCTTACAATTTAGGTAAGCACTCCAATTCAAACAAAAATTTTGAAATCCACATTTTTACTATCATTAACATTCCGGGAAAATCCGGGATGTTACAGAACTCCCCCCCTCAAAAGAATCTCGTCCCCGAGATTGAAGCGTCACTGGGTACATTGGAGGTACCGAACATCTTCAAGTTGCGTGCGAGCTTCGAGCATCTTCAACTTCAGCTTCATTATAGTTGCTTTCTAGTCATTACCATTAGGGTGCTCTCAACAAAAATCTCTGGAATATTAGAAATTGTTCCGTGATACGGTTGATCTTGATTTCAATCTCTTGATTCATAGCATAGTGATTCTTGATGTCTTCGCTTGAGTATACGTGAGGGGCTCTTATCGTAAATTCTCTACTCCTCGTATCCTTCTTCAAATTCAAGCAACTTCGAGGTAGCGGGTGGTTCCAACTCGAGTACTCTCTAATCCCAGTTAGTAATTTGATTCCAAAATGCATGAGGTGCTAATCCAAAATCTTAACCTCATATCGCAGTGTTGTCCTTTCCATCTTCGGTTGAGAGGCATTACCCCAATACTCCTTATATTTGTCCTCCTTTTGGGTTATCTCAGTGACCCTTAGGCTAACAGCCTCCAAAGCATTGCATTGTGGTGGTCTTTTCTAGCTGGGGTGACACTCAGGTTACCTATTCTAGGAGTCAAGTACAAGAATGAAAAATATTCGCTAATATATAATCCTACACTCAATAGTAAGAAACTTAAGAGCCAATAAGATCCATAAGAACCAAGCACTCAAGCATTCAAAGCATTATAGATAGTGCCATCTCAAGGCTGACTCATAACCGTTGAGATCTCGCACACTAATCGGTCTAATTATTTCGTGGCAAGTCAAACAAGGTAGACTCTACTCTTTGTGGTTCAAGATATTCTCATACATCCAAACCATCTTCGGTCTCATCCTAACTAGTCCAAGTAAGAAATCACATTAACGAGGGAAAGATAGAGTTTTTCAAAGTAGGGAAGGTATTTTCCAAATAAATCAAGGGGGTATATATAAAATAGAGCGTATAGAATGTTCCTAAGCTATCGACCAACCTAGGGTTGCGTGCTACGGTCAAGTACGGCTCTGATACCACCTTAACAACCCGGGTTTTCGGTGAGAGAAACCCGACTCCCTGTACCCTTGTGATAGTCCCTGGATCAGTAGCTATCACGTACAGAACTCATTACAGTATAATATCATTTCCATACAACGATATCATAGTACAAAATAAAATATATTACATCTGAAACAACTTGGTATACGAATTTAGTGCTAGCCCCTTGGGCTAAACGACAAGTAGAAATCCTGCGCAGCGGTAACTAGGGCTTCAAGTCCTCATCCTCGATCTTCACCACAGGCATCCTTGAGCGAAGCGTCGCAACCCTTCCTTCATGGAATCCGTAGACTCGGAAACACACTCCAAAACCAATCCTGCACACTCACAAACTATCCCCAAGGAATGGGATAGGTTCACGTCACCATCCGTATGCAAGCTTTAAGTGGCCTAATTCTAAAGGTGAGAAAAGTAGTCAAGGAGCAAGCCCGGGTTTCCTATGCAGCAGCAGCAACAAGTAAAAGAGTAAATCTCCATCATCCCAACCATATCACAGCACCACGGCTCTCCCTGGCATTCCAAGGCTCCGTCTCAATCTCACCTCCAGAGCTCCTCTCGAGTCGATGGGAAAGCTTCTATCCTTCCCATCTCAACGGCCAACGCCGGATCCTATTCCAGAAGTAGTAGCTCTCACATCCCAACCTAAAGTTTTAGAAGAGGGGGAGATAGAAATCCCAAAACACTAATCAGTGTAACAGAACGTAGGAGTGTCCATAACCGAGGACGCGGCTATACGTATAGATCAAAACTCTGCAGAGTGTGTACACCTAGACCCACTCGGGCTGCAGACGGTGTGCACCCGTCTTGAGACACAACCCACAACCAAGACTCGCTAGCAGAATGGTACCAGACTGTATTCCCGGGTCTGGACCCATTCGGAAGACCGAACGGCCCCGGGATCGTGAACCTCTAACCTGGCCAAACAGTGGTGTCGAGGGTCTCGGAAACAAGGGCTGAATAGCAGCCAGGCTCCGCACACCCTCGTGAAACGGCAAGCCCAATCCTAACACACTTCTCCCGCAGAGCTGGTACTGCCTAACTAGAGAATGGCTGGAACCCATCCCATAGGGTAAGTGGTGCGCACGTCAACATATTCCCACGAAGCATAGGTTCCACCGATACATCTAGACCAGAGCAGCAAGTCTACCAATACGTCTCCACCATGTGGTCCGCTGCGGCACCCATCACAGGTATCGCCGCTCCAAACTCCTCATCTCGTATCCGTAGGAGGCGTCCAAGGTCACCTCCTGTCCCCGACCTGAAAGTCGGTTGTTGTCTGCTTACTCCAGCCGGGGGTTCGAAACTCTCCAAGTTTTCCCAACCCACAACTCACGCCAAGAGGTTTAAAACCACATCTATTCCCAACACATGCATAGCGAAGCTCAGCGTATATACACGCATATATATAGTATAGTAGTAGTAGGTCAATCAAGGACATGATATCAAAATAGGCTATGCAAGGTTCATCATCATCTTCATGCAAGTAATAAAGCGCTAGAAATCTATATAGCAATGCCTAATAGGTATTCAGAGTCGGATGGGCGTGAACACCTGTGTGCAAGTAGTCGTAGTAGTTTTCGTAGTTGTACTTGATCTTCTGGCTCGTCTCCTCAGCTCTGGGACTTCCTAGATTCGCAAATATAAATAAACACGGTGTCTAAATGCAAATAACTCCAAAGAGAAGCAATAAAGAACCAAATAACTCCAAAAGCTAATCTAACGGGAGCTTCATGATTTTAGAAGAATAAAGAAACTGATTTCATATTTTTCTAAGGTAGAATCACTTTAATATTGATTTTCAAATAAAGAAATATTTTATGATTTTAATTAATTGTGATAAAGCATAGAAAACACAAGTCAGCAAGTTAGAGAACCCTAAGCTGGGTTTTGGGGTGGTCTGCACGCTAAGATAACTAGTCAACGATCGTTGTTGACCAAGTCAAAGGGGAAGATCAAAGGTCAACCGGAACCCCACAAGTCATCTTGTGGGTCCCGTTTGACAGATGGGACCAGGTTAGACAGTTAGCCGCTTCACATGTTAGTGGGATCCAGCGGTAGGTCCGCGGGCTCCCTTGGTAAGATTGGAGAGATCGTGCAGGATGGTTTCGCTATAAGCGACATGGTGTGGCGAAGGTACTTAACTCAAGCTGAACCTGGCTGAGGAGTGACTGGGTTGACGGCTTGGTTGGCCCACGCGTCGTGTACGGCGAAGGCGTGATACGGCCGCGGCGACAGATATGGTCGGGACTTGAAAGATCAAGATTAGATACCTGGTTCACATATTAAAGCTCGATGGAAAAAGGGACAAGTGCTGCTACTAGCGAGCATCACACGGACCAGATGGATTAAGGATCGAAGATAGATAGTATGGACATGGCCTTCCGGCACTCATACGGCTGCTACAACTTACTTGATGGTGGTCTGTGTACAAGCTAGCAGCCCAGCACTATATGGGTTCAACAGTTGTAACTAAAAGCCCCATATGTTTGTTTGCAGAGGAAGGGTGAAAGGCTTAGATAGATCAGACTTTGGAACGCACGGGTTCTTGGAAACAGCATTTAGCAAGGCCTTGCTCTTGCATAAGTTGCAAGTGCAATTTATGTAAAGAACGTGGATCAACTTAGTCGGTCCTGCATATGACCTAGGCTGGCACAAAGAATTATCTCAGCCTAAGTCTTCTCAGCTAGCACGCACTTGAGTTAAGGCGCACCAACATAATTTGGCCGTGAGCCTACCAGCAACTCTGCAAGTTACTGTGGCTGTAGCGAACCAGTCAGAAGATGGCTGTTCATTCGCGGTTTGTGCAGGTTCAGCCATAGGCGAAAGAAATTAGGCCGGCAAGCAGACTGCTTGCTGAAATGCCACAATGGCATCCACATGAAGGCTGCTTGTATGCATGAGGAGAACAGGGGATTAACTTGTTGCTAAAGCAAGCTTGTGGTCAACAGGTTCGTGCGGGTGTGGCATGAGTTAGCATGCAAGGCGAAGGTTTTTGATGCACAGACATGCGGGACAGCGGTGTGGCTATAGCCGCGGCTACTGCTTGGATTGCAGCAGAGAAAGGTTGCTGCTTCTTGCGGGAGTCACGGGAGATAGACAGGCAGCAAGTTGTTGGTAGCTTCGATTGGGGAGAAAAGCAGAGGTGTGCTAAAGGCGGATTTGCTTGCACGTGGAGAAGAAAAGGAGTTGCAAGATATGGCTTTGGACTTGGAGCTCGTGGCTGCTAGGTTGGAAGAGGAGCAGAAGAAGAAAATAGCTGGTTGCTGCAGCTTGCTTGATGGAAAAGCAAGAAGGAAAAAGGCTTAGCGCCTTGGGATGCTGGTAACTGCGGTGCTCTACTGCTCTGCTTGTTGCTTTGGTGGAGATGAAGGAGCACTGAGCAAGGAGAGCAGCGGCTGAAAGGAGAGGAAGATGTGCGGAGGCGTCAGGAAGACCTGAGAGAGAGAGGAGTGGAGAGGAGAGGGTATTTAAGGGAAGTTGGAACACAAGAATTAGACTATTTTTCCGGGAACGAATCCAATAGCAAAGTATTAACTCGAGAAGCCGGAAAACATCGTCATAATCCAAATGAGCCCGTGGAAGATTTAATCCAATGAATTCTAGCTTGCTCCCCGAAATCGAATCAATTGCAAAATGCTTAATTCGAAGAGTCTGGACTTAATTCCATAATTCATTTATGAAATTCCAAAGCACTTGGGAAAGATTAGGCTGGGAAAGATTAGAAAGCCGACCAAGAGGTTAAAGAGCTCCAGGTGGCTTAGGGATACTCCTAGGGCCACGATCAGCGCACCGAAAGGCTCGGCCTTTGGCCGGACTCAGCTCAACGGCTGCGAACAGATGCACCCGGCGTCGAGCAAAGACCCAAGGGCTCGGTTTGGGCAAGGAAAGGGAGAGCCTTTGTTCGGGACTCCGGCCCGGCGGCGACGAGATGTGGCTCGATGCGGCGCGCACGATGGAGAGCCAAGGAAGGGCGGTCGGTTAAGCGCAGACGAGCGGTGGAGCGCGCGCGTTTGTCTGGCCGTGAGGTGAGGCACCCGGCCGAACGCGGCGGCGCGGTCGGGAAAGGGACCTTGGGCGACGAGGGCCACTCGGCGGCGCTGGCCCAAGCGCTGGCACCGGCATCCCTCGCGAGCGTGCATGCGAGTACGTGTGCGTGCAAGACGCCGGCGGCGAAAGAGAGCGGCGCGGCGCGGCCAGGCAAAGCCGATGGCTTCGGCGTCACGACCTGGGGATACTAGCGCCGGTGCGCTCGCCTGTGTGCGCATGAACAAAGGCGTGCACCAGCTTGGCATGGTGCTCGCGCGCTCAGGCGGAAGGGTCGCCCTCGACGGGGAGGACAGGGTGCAACGCGGCGAGGTGGGGCAACACAGCGGCGAGTACTAGGGTGTCCACGCCGGCGTGCTTGCTCACTCACGCGTGTGCGTACACAGGTTTGGCCAGGAAAAATAGGGATTTGGCCCGGCGGTGGTGTGCACGGCCATGTGTGCGCCGGCGACGAACCGGAGCTCAGTGGCGCACACCGAAACACAGGATCGACACAACGAACAGCAAAGGAGCGCGCGCGCGTTGAGGAAGGCAGCGGCACCTGCAAAGCGACCGGCTCGGCTCGATAGCCGGCTCTCAGGCGACGGCGGGTCTGCGCGGCGGCGCGGAGCAGACACGGTCCAACAGGCAAACGCACGAGCTCACAAGGCTCGGCCAGCAACGGCTCGATGGCCGGGTCCACAGCAAGGTGAAGGGGGGGTGAGGCTCACCTTGCGTTCCTGGACGTGATAGTGAGGCGGCGGTGTCGAGGTGCGGCGGCGAAGCGGACGCAGAGCAGAGGATGCAGAACCAGGCTCGGCGCAACGCGGTTCGGGAGGAGGCAGGGGAACGGCGCGGTGAAGAGGAAGCAGGAGCGGCGTCGTCCTTGGCGGGTTCGGCTCCGGCTTCACGGCGACAGCAGCTCCCGCGAACGGCTCCGGCTCCAGGGTGTCGGCGTCCTGCAGTCCCCCGACGGTTCCCCCCTTCTCCACTCCTTCCTTCTTCCCCTCCTCTTCTAGATGCGGCGGTTGCAAGGAGAAAACCCCAATGGGCTTCTGGACAGGGGCGGCGGCGGATTTGGGGAGAGACTCCCCAAGGGCGGCGCGGAACAGGGATCAGCTGTGGGCGGCGTCTTATAGGGCGGCGCCCTAGGGTTCCGGGCGCGGGAGCGGGCGGCGGGGATGCGAGGCGAGGGCACGCGGAGGCCATCCGCAGCTGCCAACGCTGCAGGGGGCGGCGGCCATGGGGCCGGCGCGGTTCTCGCGTCGCCTCCCTGCCCCACGGCGCGTGTCATCCAGGGAGGGAGAAAAGCAGTGGAGAGGATGTGGCTGACCGGCAGGGCCCACGTGGCGGCAACACAAGGAGAAGAGGTAGGTGGGAGGCAGGCCGGCGGGCTGAATGCTCAGGTGGGTCGGCGATTGACCATCCTGTGGGGATAGAAGGAGGTGGTCTGGAGGACTTCAGCAGGTTGGTCAAGGCCCAACAGCACGGGTAGGTTTTCCTATTTTCTTACCACCTTAGCTCCTATTTGAACTATGATTCGAATTTGAATTAGAATTCAAATTCGAACCCCACTCAAATAAGATCCAAACAAAGAACCAATAAACTCCAAAGTTCTCACACTAGCAATTTATAATTCCTAAATTTTATTATTTTGCTCAAAATAAATCTAAGAATTTAGGGAAGGATTCAAAGAAGACATCCTTACAATTTAGGTAAGCACTCCAATTCAAACAAAAATTTTGAAATCCACATTTTTACTATCATTAACATTCCGGGAAAATCCGGGATGTTACACTCGGTATGTTTGTTTGTGATGAAGTGGATACCCAGCGAGAGGCTGAAGTGCAAAGAGAGTAAGTTGAGATCGAGAGGGAGAATGTTAGTTCGATCTCCACACCGACCCGGCCCAAAGGCCGAGTCGGGCTCGACCTCGCGCCCTGGTCGGGGGCGCCCAACCGATCCATGGTTGGTGGGCCCCCGTCGCACAGTGCTATATAGAGGAGGTGGGGGGCCACGGCTCGTGGTACGAGGTTCTCAGCGCCGCCACAAACCCCACCTACAACCCTAGCGACCGAGGGAGCACTGGAGCGGCGGGAAGCACCACCATCGCCGCCGCAGACGTCCTGCTTCATCACCCGTACACGGTGCCACCGACCGCATCTACGCCGCCTTCACTGAGCCGGCGCCGTCCCTGCCACCTCTACGCCAAGCCGAGGAAGCCCCTGCTACCTCGACTGAAGAGATGGCCAACCCGTCGGCACTGTCTGTCTCCCTTGTTGATGGTCGGTGTCCCTCTACTCCCTTTTTCTTAGTGCTGTTCGTAGTCTCTGTTAGTGTTGTTAGTCTCTGTGTAGTTGTAGTGTTGTAGATCTAGATCTAGTTCATGTCTTTTTGTTAATCAAGTTTGTACCCAGCTAGATCTACTGCTAGAGATCTGTGAGTTAATACTAACACACCGGCCTCATGACCATTAACTGGTGAGAATATTAGTTCAGCAGGCATTTTTCGCCGTACTAGGCGCACGTCCTTCTTATCAACCTGTGTGAAATGCTGCAACTTTGGTGACAGCAACAACTGAGCCTATTGCAGTATGCCCCGTATGATCAGTATGGCAGTATCATCAACGACTTCACAGTTATCCTGTGTTTCTTTGATTGGGGGTGTTTGGTGTGGTATTTCTATGCATAACTATAAATTATTGATTGAGAGTGGTATTTAACACTACTTTGTGCCAACATCATGTCAAAATTTTCATTTCTTTCAAGCCGGAGACCTTTTTTGATTGGAGCGGTATTAATGCAATCCGTAGCGGTTTTAATTCGTACCGCAGCGGTATAAATAATTTATACCGCGGTATACCGTTGCTTACCGTTTGTATAAGTCATTTTGGTTTGGATTTTGAATTCGAGCGGTAAATAGCGGTATACCATTTATACCGCTGCGGTATACCGTTACCGCTGGGTAGCGGTATAAATATACCGGTTGGTAAAAAAACCCTGTTCCCCACAAATACTCCTTTACACTACAGAACTCTTGATGATTTTTAATTTTGACGCAACATCAAATGCTTCACTTCACCGGCTACTATACTGTCAGTTCGCCGTAGCCATCCGGCGTGTCCACCTCGTCCCCGCGTAAGAGGGTGCGATGGCGTCCACTAGCAAGGGGTCTGCTTCCTCATCTGTGATGCCCGCGTCAGAGTCCACGATGATGTCGTCGTGGTGCCCTTCCTCGTCGGCGACGCCCGCGGCGGAGTCCACGATGCCGCCGTCGTGCTGACCTTCAATCGCCCTCCACCAACAAGGGAAGCAGACGGCGGCGGACCACCATTACCACGCGAAGATGCCTGAACTCAGACGGTGGTGGACAGGTCGCGAATCAGATGGAAGGCGACGCCGGCGTAGACGGAGGTTGAACCGGATCGGTGGAACAGGGGAAATAACAGATGGAGATGGGCTGGACATGGACCGGGGAGGATAGGGTCAGGCCCGTTTGGAACCCATCAGAGAATTAATTAATAAAATAGGTAATTAGTCAGTGGATTGCTTTAAAATTCGTGTCAAAGTTTAAAAGAGGTGTACCGGAGCAGTTCTCAGGGGACAAACTATGCAGTTTCAGCCTCATTTTTTGGATTGATTGCGACTGATATTATTTTAGCATTATTAGATGAATGGTAACTCTCTACATTATCCTAAAAAAGAACGTCGTCGCCGGTAGGGGTAGGTCATATTTTAATCTCAATTGATCAATGAACGTATTTGAAATTTCAAAATGCAATTCGAATTAAAATACTTTGCTTGAATTTCACATAACATGTCCACATATGGAAATTCATCATGAAGCCGTAGGTTTCCTAGGCTCATCCTGTGCAGCGGCGGATCCAGCGGTGGGTCGGGGGGGGGGGCTCCAGCCCCCCCTACCACCCTGGATCTCATGGTAATCCTCTATGTTTTCCATGGAAATTTTGAGGAGAAAGAAGGAGAAAGGGGAAGAAGGAGGGAGGAACAAGAAGAGGAAGGAGAGCCTCCCTACCACTCAATCCTGGATTCGCTACTGATCCTGTGTGCGTTACTTGAGCTTGTTCACAGTAGCCACCGGCCAGCATATTTGTTGCCTTGTCTGGCTAGGATCAAGATCAAGACTCCAGCGTGCGCCCACGGCGTAGGGATAAAATATGACGGAAAACGATGTTAGAGATATGAAGTGCATCAGTTTAGCGGTGCCAAATGTGATACAAATATATAAACTACTACACATTAACGCTACGCACAAGTATGGGAACATCTTGTTGCCGATGCATAGCTTGGTCATGTTCTTTTCTGAAAAGGATAAGCTCGTCCATTATTTGTCGCTGGGCTCGCCACGGGCCTCGAGCACAAAGCAGGAGATCAAACATCAAGAGGGTGAACGTCAAATGTCTAACGTGCCAGCCAACACTGAAATGATAAGCTCTGTTCATCTGGCTTATCAGCCAACAGTACTTTTTTCTCAGAACAAATCAGTCACCAGCTACCAGCCAGCAGTACTTTTCTCTCAAAACAAATCAGTATAAGCCACCTGCCGTCTCGACGAACAGGGTGTAAAGAGGAACAGATAAATTAGGAGGGTGAAATCGCAGTGGCCCATGTGCAAAGAAACACTGATCAGGATCAAGAGACTCAAGCGTGCGGCCGCGGTGTAGGAGATAAAATATGACGGAAAACGATGTTAGGGATATGAAGTGCATCAGTTTAGCGGTGTGCCAAATGCGATACAAATATATAAACCACTACACATTAGCGCTACGCACAAGTATGGGAACATCTTGTTGCCGATGCATAGCTTGGTCATGTTCTTTTCTGAAAAGGATAAGCTCGTCCATTATTTGTCGCTGGGCTCGCCTGAGATCCCTCCTTTCGCGGCGCTCAGCCACCTCTCGGTCATGGTTGGCGGCACAGGTTCGCGAGCAGCGCGACCCGAGCGGATGCGCGACCGGGCCGCCGCACTGCACGCACGTGCCCTTCCTCCTCCTCAGCAAGGGCAGCAGCATCAGCTCGCCGTAGTCCTCGCCCACCGGGTCCCCCAATATAGGCTCCAATCCGACGAACCACTTCTCGTCGCCCTTGCAGCGGACGTAGTGCCTGCCGTTGCGCTCCTCGATGCGCCGGACGATGGAGTCGCGGCCGCAGCGTTGGTAGTGGTCGTGGCAGATGCCCGTGCTGAAGGCGCACCTGCAGTTGATGCAGTAAGCGTCCCTGCTGGCGGACGTGGCGTAGTCGTGCGCGGCGATGTGCTTGACGACGTGGTCCTCGATCGGTTGCCCGTTTGGGCCGTTCTTGAAGAAGGTAGGCAGCCCGGCGGCGTTCACACCGACACGGATGACAGGGTGGGAACCTAGCAGGATGTCATGGTGATAGTGACAGCAATGGGAGCAGAAAGCCTGCATGCACTTGATGCAGTAGCGATCCCGGCGGCACGTCTGCGACAGGTCGTCGTCCTCCACCACCCCGAGCCGCCTGCTCGCTGTGGGTTCCGTGTTGTCTATCCACATGGATTCCATGGCGATATATCTGTTGGTTAGGTTCCAACGAGGTTGAGCGCGTACACACACTTGTAACTTGCAATGCCGCCTATCCCCGTTCTTCCTCGGAGCAATCTGACTTGTGCAGGTTATGAATTGGCCGGTGCTTCGGTTATCTAGAGGGTCAATGCCCGCCTGGGAGTCCGACGGGCAGAAGGAGAAGGGAAGAAAGCCGAAACGGATAGGTGGCGGACCTGTCCGAGTTCGTGTTGAACTCGCCAGCCCACAAGGATCGTACAGGGAGCGCGTTTCTTCATTTGACCAGTTTCGTTTGCCTGCACCAGTCTCTTAGGTACAACAAGTTTTCAAAGATAGATGCACAGATATCCTACTTGCTCTCCAACAAACGGAATTCTGAACAACTGGCCGTCCAGCTGATTGAGCATTGAAAACGAGAAGTTTGAACTTTGCATTTGGTATGTGTCAATGCTTGCTTTACTTGCTTGATTGAAAAAAAAATCCCTGCATACAATCAGTTGCCTTCTTGTTTCAGCTTGTACTCTTTCCTCGCGATCAATAGCTGCGATTCGATTATTTTTCAAATATAACCCTACAGCTTGCATATAGCTTCCTGGTTGGGTTCTGCTGCTTATTACCACCGTCTTCCCCGTCGGAATCGAATAGCCCTGTCTATCAGTTCCTTGCTCAAGCCCGCGCCAGAGCTGCGGCTATATGCGGTCAGTGTGTAAGGAATCGGATGCTTGTAGCCTAAGATGAGGATGGGTGAATTAGGCAACTTAAAACCTTAACCTATGGCTTTCACTAAGTTGCATGAACATAAACTAGAACATACTATCTAGATGTGCATCTAAGGTTGTTCTAGTGTGAAACTCCCATCCCAAAACAAGTTTTGCAATCTATAGCCAATCCTAGCAAGATACTACTCTAGGAAAGTAAAGGCAAGCAAAGATTGCAAGAGAGTAATGCGGAAACGTAAAAGGGATGAGAGGAAGCAAACTCTTGACACGCGATTTATCCCGTGGTATCGGTAGGCACTAAGCCACCCCTAGTCCACGTTGTTGAAGCACTCTACATAAGAGTATTGCTTCCCGGTCACCAAGTTTCTTCCAAGAGCACCACTTGACTTGCCACAAAGGCTCGTCACTAAGGCACTCGTCAAGCTCCCTTGATCACCTTGATGCCGCCTCCACTAAGGAGCTTCTCCACCAAGGGAAGGGGATCTCCACGTCCCCCGCACAAAGTGTCATCGCCGCTCCACACCAAGCCGGAGGGTCGAAGACGTTTGCCGGAGAGCCACCTAGGCTCCAAGGCTTCCGGCGCACCTCGTACAACTTGATCCACTCGAGAATCACCTCACAAGGTAGGCACACCTTGCATTCACTTAGCTCTAAGCTAAACCTAGCACTAAGCACACACACAAAGCATATGCAAGTCTATTGATGAGCAATCTAGCACTTGGATGGATTCAATATGATCTTCAATGTGTCCTGAACTCCTCTGCACTTCCACACAATCCAGCAACTCCAAATGGGTGAGTGGAGGGGGTATAAATAGCCCAAGGCGTCCAAATAGTCGTTGGCTAAAAGCTGCTGAAATTAGTACCGTCGGATGAACCGATGGTCCTTTTTTCCCACCGTCGGTTCATCCGGTGCCCCTCCACGTCATCTAGCCGTTGAATCCCTGCTGACACAAATCATCCGACGCATACACCGACAGTCTTCTTGCCTAGCCGTCGGTTCATCCGGTGCTGATAGGTTTGCTTCCAAAACCTCTCTGGTAGCATTTTCGAAGCCATCGGATGAACCGTTACTCAATCCTTGTATCCATCGGTTCATCCGGTGCTGAAGAACTTCGCGCCAGAACCTCTCTGGTAGCAAACCCATGGCCATCGGATGAACCGCTGCTACACTGTCGGTTCATTCGGTGCTACTGATTTCTGCGAGCTGACTGTTGCTTGGTCTCTTGAATTCATCCGGCGCATGTAAAACTGGGGGCGTTGGTTGATCCGGTGGTGCATGCTGACTTGAGTCTTCTTCCGCAGTGTACTACTTCATCCGGCCATTGCACTGACGCCTTCTTCCACGGTACCGTCGGTTCATCCGACGGTGCTACTGATTCCTCTTTTTCTTCTACTCGGTTTTGACCCTTGAAAATATACTATCTTCTCATTTTGGCATGTGGTATTTTTGCATCCTTGGGACCTAAAAGTGTCTACAAAGACATGCTAAACAATATGGTTAGTCCCATTAATCATGTTGTCATTAATCACAAAAATTAAGTTTTGAACAAATAGCATATGAGGCCATGTTCGCTACACAGGGCGGCCGACGGTGAGGGAGACCTCGCGGTTTCATCGTTCAATCGACAAGCTCGAAAACACTTAAATGGTAAGCATCTTCACCGCCTTACCTACTCTAAAACCGTTCAAGGTAAGCATCTACACACATGCATGTGTGTCTTGCTTGCTTGGCCCTGTCTTGCATGTGTGTTAGCTTTGTGATCAAGGTTCTAAATAGCCGGCTATAGCTGCCGCTATAGCCGGATATAGCTTCGAGAAAGGGCAACTGCTATGACATTTAGTCCGCTAAAGCCGGCTATATCCCGCTAAATGCCATAACGGCAGTCCTGCCGCTAAACGCCTTAGCCCGCTATTTAAAATCATACTTGTGATGCATAAAGACAACACAAGGACAGAACATGGTCGAAGAAGAAGAATGAAGCTTAACTTTCTATTTAATTTCTTAGTCTTAGAGATTTCTTTTCTGTGTTTTGAGCTCCTCATTGTCGAGGTCTAGAGTCTAAGAACTTTCTGTAATATTTGGCTATATATGTCCACCATGTGGATGTAGTAGGCTGGATTTATCCATTATCTAAAATACTATAAAACACTGCTGGAACAGCACCTCATCTACAAAGCAGAGTATGAAGCCTAAGGAAGATCACAAAGTAGCGAGCAGACATGCAGTGTCCTGCTGAAATAACAGCACCTACATCGCACGATCCCCTCCTTTGCATGCGGGTTTGCTTCATGTCATAACAGACCCGTAACGTCTCCTTTTTTTTGCGAAAACAGACCCGTAATGTCATTTTATTCAGAAACCTGCAGTATTGCTAGCAGCGTGGCAGAGGGACCAATACTAATGCAAAAGGGCTCGCGGTGAGTAAGACAAATTAGCATGAGAGTTGGCTAATAAGTGAAATTGGATCCGAAAATTATAGAACCTATTTCTTTTGTTTCAAATTGTAAATCATTTTATATAGGTATGTCTATATACATAGTAAAAACTTTATACGAAACATAAAAAGGAAAAGGAGGGAGTTTGTATTTTCCTTTGTGGGAATTTCTTAAATAAAATTTTAAATGTGAAGGTAAAAACATCACGATGATTGCATGATAACATTCTTTTGTACACAATATTATACATGAAAGCATGTTTATTTTGTTGAGAGAGAACCGCTCTTAAATGATTTCAACTGTAGGAATTTTGTGATGTGGTACTCACAAAGACGTGCTATTAGTCATAGAAAATCAGTTGAAAACACAAATAAATAGTATAGTGGATGATGACATTATATATAGTGAGTTATGACGTGGACAACTTGCATGTTCAGAGAAATAGAGCTTTATAGATGAGGGAGTAGGAGCCGATGTCGTTTTTAAATGCCCCTATCACAGTCAGGTATCTATAACAGCTATATAGATCAAACCCGCTACAAGCACTACAACAATTCTCTCAAACCTCAAACATCCACCTCCCCTCTTCTTTACTCTCAGCACAACAACTGAACCGGCTCATCAGCACAGCAAGTGAAGTCTGAAACTGAAAGGCCTACGGGGCTACGGCTCAGCACAGGAACTGAACGACCTCACTAATGGTGTAGAGGAAGAGCCTCCCATCTCATTTACTGAACATGGCCAGTCCAAGGGACGCCATCGTTGCCACCATCTGAACCTGCAGCCGCTCGCCTCCCTCGCCATCCAGCTGTGGCTCGCGGTGTCCACGCTCTTATATATCTAGCATGCGCAACTCGCCAATACCGACGATGATCCTCGTAGTCTTGCCTCTCTGGCTCACACTCCTCACCGGCGTCACCCCCGCAGCTGCGCATCCCTACGGCTACCGGTCGGGCTTCTGCTGCAGCAAGTACGCTACTACAGCACGACCAGCGCTTACTGCAACGCGCCGACTAAAAGTCTGGCCCCTGCTGAGTTTCATCATCGCCCTTTGGGGGGCGGCAGCGGCGGTGCCGGGCTACCGGTGGCGCGTCCGTGGCGAGCGTCATCGCCAGGGCGCTCTTCAACGGCATCAAGTACCACGCCGGGAGCGGGTGCGAGGCCACAGGCTTCTACACACGCGGTGTGTAGCGAACGTAGCCTCATATGACATTTGTTCAAGTTTGATTTTGGTGATTCATGACAACATGACCAATGGGACTAACCATTTTGTTGAGCATATCCTTGTAGACATTTCTAGATCCCAAGAATGCAAAAATGTCACATGCCAAAATGAGAAGATAGTATATATTTTGAGGCTACAAACCGTAGAAGAAGAAGAGAAGAAAAGACACCATCGGATGAACTGATGGTACCTTGGAAGAAGACGTCGGTGCAATGACCGGATGAAGTGGTACACTGCGGAAGAAGATTCAAGTCAGCATGGACCACCAGATGAACCGATGCCCCCAGTTTTACATGCGCCGGATGAATTCAAGAGAACAAGTAACAGTCAGCTTGCAGGAATCAACAGCACCGGATGAACCGACGGTGTAGCAGCGGTTCATCCGACGGCCATGTGTTTGCTAACAGTAAGGTTTTGGTCGCGAAATCTTTAGCACCGGATGAACCGATGGTTACAAGGGTTTGAGCACCGGTTCATCCGACGACACTAAAGAAGCTAACAGAAAGGTTTTGGCCGCGGAGTCTTCAGCACCAGATGAACCGACGGTGCGTCGGTTGAAGCGTCAGATGAATGGCGTCAGCAGAGCTGCAACGGCTATGTGATGTAGAGGGGTGTTGGTGGTCGATTTCCGTCAACCTAGCCATGAGTTTACCTTCAATGTTGGTATTAATTTGATATTCACACTAACGATCCTAACCCCCATTATATGTTAAGTTCGCACTCGCGCATGGTTTTTGGAGTTTATTGTTTACACAGGAATCAAGAGCCTAAATGAGGACTTCCGGGTAAAGTTTATCAAGGGTTTTACGAGAAGATCATGGAGCCCGGTACAAGTCAAGATACAAGATGAACATGACTCCAAATGAACCAAGGACTAAAGTGTGAAGCCGAGAAGTATTGAGGACCAAGACGGAAGATGCGAGAGTTCATGCGCCAAGCACCCTTATCTAAACCGCGAGGAAATTGACGTCAAGGACCCACATGCAACTCGGCAAAAACTCAGGAAGTTGCGAGAAGCTTCAGGAAGAAAACCGGGGGCGAACCGGGGCGAGGAGGCCCTGGGTCGATCGGCCCAGGTCGGCCGGCCGGCCTGGCCCTCCTGTGGGTCGGTTCGCCACCCCCTTTGACCTAGCACCCATTCGGGCTATTTATAGTCCCCATGTGAAGTACCATTCATCAAGCCATTCGTCATTCGCCACCGAGGAGCAGAGGAGCTAGAGGGACACCATCTCGGAGAGGAGGGTCGTGCTAGTTGTCTAGGGTTTGCCTAGCTGGCGTGGGAACCTTGCAAGGAAGACCACGTCAGAGTTCCGGAGGCTTGAATCAAGATCAAGGTAGGATCCTGGTTGTGATCTTATTCATGTATACACTTATGATGAAGTCTTAATGGATCCGATTTCTAGCAATCGAGCACCTTTGTTTATGATTCTTGTTCTTGCTTGGGTGTTTTCTTCCTCAATCTATTCTCGAGATAGATTGCATGAGATGTTCTTGTAGCCGCGGTGGTTAGAGGTGCATGCCCGATCTACCAAGTAGTTCAACGCGCTCCTTGTGAGCGTGCTCTAAGATTTGACCGCGAAGAAAGGGGAACATCGTGACAGGATGTTGACACCGAGTACGGCGGGGCGACTTAGGGGGTTTGACCGAAGGTCAAGGTTTAAAGACGCTTTTAATGAAATTTGTTTTTCTTTCTTCTATCTTGCTCGGAACTACAACATAAGCGCGATCTAGACCCCTCTAGATCGGTTACCTCTATGCTTTCTCTTGCTACCTCTCATGATCTTAGTAGATTAGATGCATTCGAAACTTCTTCAAGATGCAAGTGTTTCTCGGTTATTAGAGTGAGTCTTACGTTGCTCATGTTCCACGGATTCGATACCTTGGGTGATACTCAAGGGAAAAAGGTACTACATGATCCGTAAGCTTGCGGTGAACCTTAGCGCGTTATTGAACCGTCAACAAGCCCTTTTCCTGGCGCCGTTGCCGGGGATTAAGTAATCAAGATCCAATCTAGTATCTCTAAGTATTTTTAGTTTTCTTTTAATTTTCTTTTGCATCTATTAACCTTTGATCATCCTCAAAAACCAATCTAATCTAGTTTTTGACTAACCCTTTTTATAGTTTTCCATTTTTTAGTATATTTTGTTTATCGCTAACCCTAACAGGAGATGGCCGGCTACCTGTCCAACAAACCGAAAAATTTTGTGGATGATCCAGAAAAACTTTACAGGCAAAGGAGACGCGAAGCACGAGCTAGGAAGCTGGAGATTGTAGATCCAAAAGCCGGAGCCGAAGGATCGTCGGGATCTCCAAAGGAATCATCACCTACAAGTCCGAAGAAGGAATCACCACCTCCGAGTCCGAGGAGAGATCAACCTCAACCGCCACCAATGGCACAAGAGAGGAAGATTGGGGAGCTTTGCATCCTAGAGCTTGTCGATCTTCCCATCCTCAACCTAGCCGACATCGGAAGGCCGTTCGAGATCAAGACTTCAACCATCCGCATGGTGCAACATACACCTTTCACCGGTAAAGAGGATCCTAACCTTCACATCCAAGTGTTCATTCAACTTTGTCAGACATTCACGATGGAAGGGCTGGATCAAAATCAATTGAGGGCAAGCCTTTTTCCGTTCTCACTACTTGGAAAAGCCTTGCAATGGTTGTGCACTCTACCGGTGGAGACAGTGCAAAATTGGGAAGCGTTGATGAGAGCTTTCATGAAGGAGTATTATTCGACAGGTAAGACTCAAAGCTTGCGTAATAAGATTGCTACATTTAATCAATATCCAACGGAGACTATCGCGGAAGCTTTTGAGCGTTTCAATGAGTACACCCGAGCTGTGACACATCACAAGTTCCCGAAGGAGGACCTCGTTCAAAAGTTCTATCAAGGGCTCAATCTAGCATCGAGGACCGTAATTGACGCATCGGCGGGAGGATCTATCATTGAGCTCACTCCGACGGAGGCATTCACTCTTTTCAAGAAGTTTGCGGATAATGATACATGGGCGTCATCCGGACGCTTACTTCCGGTTCAACCCACGGGCAATGTTAAAGGTATTTTGCAGGTTGAAAAGGAGGAACTTCTAGAAGGAAAGATTGACTCACTCATGAGGAGGTTGGAGAAGATGGAGCTAGAAAAGAAAGCAACCCAAGATCTAAAGGCCACCGAAGCAAGATCCACGTGTGAAGAGTGTGGGGAGTACGGCCATGTTCAAAAAGATTGTCCGGAGGAAGCAAAGGTGCTCGACTACATGAGGAAATGAGATTTGCCAAACTTTCGCTACGTGCAAGGTAGACCTCAATTTAATGCAAGTTCGTCTATTCAAAATATGGTGCCTCTTCGTATACAATTGAAGGATTTCATGGACGAGCAAGCAAAAATCAACAAGGACACCATCACTAAGTTCAAGGCTATGGATAAGATATTGGAGAACATCGATGGCAAGGTGACGGAGGTCGGAAGCTCCAACCATCAAGTGCTCAACATGATGAAAATATTGGAGACACAAGTGGGACAACTTTCCGAGCGCCTAACTGCTAATGAAGGAAGATTGCCGGGGCAGCCCCAAGGTCCATAGACGGCGAAGGCTATTCAAACTCACTCGGGAAAAGAGACGGAGGATCCCGAACTTCCAGCCGGTGCAAGGAAGCCTAAGCCAACCGTTGAAGCGGAGGATCACACTAAGGAGAAGGTGATTACTATTCCGGAGATTGCTACTGAAAAGCCGGAATTCGAGATGCCAAGTGATGACACAAAGATGCCTACATTAAATACACGCTACTTTCGAGGTAAAGTTGATAGTCATTTTGAAAAGTTTGTGGAAGTGGTGCGCAGGTTAAGCATCAGCATACCGCTATTGGACGCTCTCCAAGTTCCTTCATATTCTCGCTACTTCAAAGACATACTTGCCAACAAGTATGAGATGGCAACACTCGGGGCGGATCACGTCAAGATGTCCGAACAATGTAGTGCCGCCATTGCAAATCAAGGGCCCGAGAAGCAAAGAGACCCCGGATGTCCGTCCATCCCATGTTCTATTGGCTCATTCACGTTCGAGAAGGCATTATGCAACCTTGGAGTAAGTGTGAGTGTCATGCCAAGTATGTGTTTGAGAAGGTACGCCTACCACTAGAGCCTACGAGTATGTGCTTGGAGTTGGGTGACAACTCTATTCGCTATCCCGTGGGAATCGCCGAAGATGTGCCTGTGAAAGTTGGAGATCACTTCATCCCTGTTGATTTCGTGGTACTCGAGATGGGAGAAAGGCAGAAGCCGCCTCTCATCCTAGGGAGGCCATTCCTCAAGACCGTTGGGGCAACGATCGACGTTGGCAAGGGAGAGATCAAGTTCGACATCAATGGCACACAGAGCATATTCAAGTTTCGTCCACGTTTCGAGGTATGCAACATGATCAATGTTAAATATGTTCCACCTCATCGTCGCTTTAGCAAGGAAGAGCCAAAGAAGAAGAAAGAGCCCAAGAAGAAGGAAGCGAAGGTGATCAATTGCATCCGTCAAGACCAAAGAACAAAAGCTGCCTGTGAAGACCAAAAAGATGACTAAGCCAGAGAATAAGCCCGCGCCCAAGATGGTGCGGAAGTGGGTACCCAAGATTGCAACACCCGCAAAGAGCATTGATCCGAAGTGAAGAAGAGAAGAAGTCTAGCCATGGATTATAAATGAAGCGCTAGGCGGGAGGCAACCCGTTCGTCGAGTCAAGAATAAAGCTGCCGGGAGGGCAACCCGGATTATTTCCGATTTCAAGTAAGTTGGTCTTAGAATTTCTACGCAAGACTTGGTATAAACTCTTAAGTGGTTGAACTTATTTTTGAGACATTTAATTTGCTTGGATGTTTCATTTGGATTTTATTTGACCTTAAACCTATGACATGAGCCATCCTACGATTTATTTGCCTCTTATCGAGAAACCAACACCAAAAATTCAGAACCTACCCACACCTTTCATCCTCTTCATGATGACAAGGTTGGTTTGTTTTACATTATAAAAACACATGAGTAGAGCCCCGCGTTGTTCCTTAATGATTTTTAATTTTTGACGCATGCTAGGACTCGTGTGAACCTAGGAAATTCGATTTTTGGTTTCATTCAACTTGACATCCACCGGTTTCTCTAGAGTTAGAATTTTTCCACACCCCATTTATTTTTGTTTATTCAAAACATCTCTCTCATGTTTGGCAAAAATTAGAACCTAAACCCATACCCCCACGGTCAAACCGGAGGAGCTTGCTATCAATAAATGAAAGCAAGTGATCCCGGTGTAACTAAAATCAATGTAGTCGGAAAGTTTCGACTTACAAATATTTTTGATGCCTAAAAACTCCTCAAAAAATACATTTGAACTCATTGATATCTCTGAGTTAATTTTTAATTTTCGAAATTAGAGGAGTAATTAGCATCTAAACATGATCAAGGGAAGGTTTTTGAGCTTAATTGAACTTCTAGTGCTCCATGATGCATCATGGGAAGGCCTCATCATTAAGGCATCTTGAGCACATGCAAGGACAATCATGGGGGGCAGCAAGGTTTGATTTTTGCAGGATATGGATGAAAGCATGGGAGGCAAGGAAGCATGGAAGTGACACAAAGTAAATGATCAAGATGGAGGACTTCATCATGCAAGAAAAAGGAGTGGCTGGGAGAAATTGGACGGTGGACGGCGTGGAGCATGAGTACACATAACAATGATGCATCCAACAACAAGTGGGAGAAAAAAGGAGCCAAGGCAGGGGGCAGAGACCCTAGGCCGGTCGGCCCAGGCTGGCCGGCCTGGCCTATATCTTGGCCCCTTGGTGCTCATCTTCCTCAGGTAAGTCATTTACTCCATTGCTAGTTCATGTTCTTGAGCTCCTAGTCCAGAACCTCCAGAAACACCTTTGAAAAATTCGTTCTCCAATCTTGAGTCCAAAAATCCAGAAAAAGTAGTCACAATTTTTGCCCTTCCATATACTTCTTTTGTGTGTATTTCTACCGGTAAGAAACCCTCGGGAGAGTTTGTTTGTGACTTTGTGCAGCAACAACAAAATGAGGAAGGCTTTTAGCAATGCCTTTGGGAGGAAGACACAATCGTTGTCATCGAAGCCGCCATCAACAAGTTCTTTGCGGAGGCACCCAATCTCCGAGTCGCCGCGAAGCATGGAAGAGGATGTGGCACCATCAAGGAACGACACCATGCTCCTTAGTAGAAGAAGAGACACGCGAAGCTCGTCCATGCGGTACACCGAACCGCAAAGGCGCACGGAGGAGCCACCCGTCCAACCTCGTCGCTTGACTCGTTCATCCGCTCCACCACCATACACTCCGCGGCGTTCCAAGTATGGATTTTTCATGATGACGGAGGAGGAGGAGGAGGAGAAGCTTGGCCGCCTAGAGAAGAGGATTGTGCCCAACATTGACTTCGATGATGATGCTCTCCAAGTGTTGAGATTTCTTTCGGATATTTATCAAATGATGAATCAACTTGGTTGGGGGTAATTTTCCGATGGAGTAGGGGTGAGCTTTCATTTGGAGCTTGCCTTGGAAATTTTTCATGACGATGGCACCGGTTATTAATGAAGGGGTGCCATCCCTCTCATTTCGACTCAAGGATGAAGAGCAAATAATTCCTTATGAGCAAATTAGAGAATTGCTTGGTTTCAAGAGAGAAGCCCCGGAGCAAGTGGATGTTAATGAAAGTGTATTGGAATGATTTTGGAGTATGATTTTGGGAGAAGATAACCGGCAAAGAAATAGCATCCGGAATCCCATCATCCAGATATTTCATTCTTGGATGAGTAAAAGGATTTTGGGAAGAATGAGAGAGTCCAAGATCACCGACACTAAACTTAATTGGCTTTATTCAGCAATGATTGCAAGGCAAGCCATTGATCCTTCATATATTATGATCAATAGGTAGTGTTGTGAGGCAATGCCGGGAACCGGAGATATTGGTTCGGGATGCTATCTCTCTATGATAGCAATTTCTTTGAAGCCGGGAATTTCAAGGAACCCAAAATTCCTACTTGCGGGGAATTCACTTGGGATTGATTACATGAAACAAGGAAAATATATAAGTGGAGATGAAAAGAGAGGGTACAAGGTGGCAAAAGTCAATGTTCCTCTCCCAAATATGAGGCTGAAATTATTTATTGAGGGGAGAGAAAATTGGTTAGAAGAAGGAATTCTTGTGCCGGCCAAGAAGAACAAAAGAGGAAGAATTATAGAAGAGGTATCGTCTTCCGTAGCCCAAGATCAAGGAGGGGCTGCACATCATCAACCATATGGAGGGATTCCTATGACGCCACCCTACTACGGAAGTGTGCCAATGCAAGCATGGGGGAGTGGTGCAGCCATGCCATCACCTCCTCCATCATATTATCCACCAACTTTTGTAGTGCCAAATGATGCATTTGTGGTACCTTATGCAAGCATGCCTCAGCCCCAAAAAAGTGCAGTCATTATTGGGGCATATATGCAACGGAACATACAAGACGTCGAGAGGATCCGGAGTCATGTCGACCATTGGCAAGAAGGAACGGCGGGGATCGCCCATCAATTAGGATGCCTTCAAATTGTGCCACCGGATCAATTTCATGGAGGGGCTATGGAAACATATTATGAGCAAGGGTTCAATGGAAGTCAACCGACAGAGCAAGAGCAATCGGATGAGGAGTGAAGAAAAAAAGGAAGGGATGAAGCTTTTTAAGTGTGGATTGATTTTTCCATTTCCTTTTCTTTATTTTTTTCAGATTGTGTACGTTTATGTATGCGTAGTATTTTCTTGTTTTTATTTAATTTCAGCATGTGTGTGTGGTAGTAGTAGTTTTGTTTTCCATCACCATGAATAAGTTTCACTATCGTTTTTATGACCGTTAATATGGATGGAAAATTGTACCATGTTGATATATGATCGTTGCCGCTTTGCTCGATCTTATGCTTGATTTATGCATGTTTAAGCTAGTACTCTCTTTAAATATGAATCTGACATTTAATTAAATGCTAGCCTAATCTTGTGTGGAGGTTATGATAACTTAAGCCCCATAGTTCTTTTTTGTTGCTCTTAATTTTGAATGAATTAAAGATCCATTTTTATTCTTAAAAGGATATGCTAACCTTGTCATGAGTACCGCTTGCATTTTGCTCTACCTATCCAAAGCCTAAATTTACTTGAGTGCAAAATATTAGTATATACAAGATTTATTTTTGGGTGCATTAATTCAAGGCCTGATTTCTCTGGCCCGAGACTAAGAAGCTGGTCATTCCGTTTTTACGTATTTTTCTTTATGCTAGCCTCTTCTATCCGTGCATTGTGAGTTTCCACATTGGGAGCTTCGCAAACCTCGCCGGATATCCAACCACAAAACCCAAAAATATCTTTTTTGTGTTCACCTCCTTGACCACAACCCAATATATGAGTATGGATGAATATTTCGAGGAAGATTACAAGGAAGGTGCATCAAGTGAGCAAGACTTTGGGAGACTTCCAAAAGGATCCCTAGAAGATTTTTCGAGTATCTCTCTCTAAGAAAATATGAGAGCTCTAATTTCTACCTTAGCATATTTATCATCTCTTTTGCCCGAGGACGAGCAAACGTCTAAGCATGGGGGGTTGCCAAGGAAGTGCTAGTATAGTCTAGAGTTCAAGGGGGGCAAATAAAAAAAGAAGAAAGAGAAAAAGAATGATGAGAAAAAAATGATAAAGAAGAAAAAGTATGATGAAAAAATAAAGAAAAAAGAAAGAAAGAAAGAAAATAATAATAAAGCTCCCCGGTTCTCTAGCTATGTTTAGTGCTTTTTGAGTTTTGAAGAAGATTCAAGATCAAGACCCATACTCATCTTTTCAACCATGTGCAATCCGATAACGAGGACTTCGTTTGTGCCTCGGGATCACTCTTTGTTATTTGCACATGTCCACCTATCTAAAAGTGTGTGTGTTCATCTCTCCCCTCCTCCTTGATAACATTATTTTTCCAATGACCTTTTTGACGAGTCTTGGTAAGACCATGAGAAGCTAGTCTTGTTTTGATAAAATCTCAACTATAATAGCTTGGTAGGACTAAAACTTTCCTATAGCTCCATATAAAGCCTTCCACTATATACTTTGAGAGGAAAGGAGTAGAACAAGTAGGCTTGAGAGACAAGATGAGATGAGAGTACATGAGCAAAATGCAAGATGGTTATTTTTTTATCTTGGTAAAGCAATTTTTCTCTTTATCTCATTCTTTATTTTCAAAATTTCTAAGATTTATTTAAAAATTTGAGAGCATGATCAAGTACATGTGGAAAGAGCTCGAATGATATCTACCCTCCATAAAGATAAAAGATAGTACATTATGGAACTTTAATGAATATAAATCTAGAGAGCATTATGTTTTCTCATGTATGATCAAGTGTAGAGTATGAACATCGAAGGGCAACTCTAATATCCATTGAAGGCTTACTCGAGGACGAGCAAGGTTTAAGCATGTGGGGATGTTGGCGGTCGATTTCCGTCAACCTAGCCATGAGTTTACCTTCAATATTGGTATTAATTTGATATTCACACTAACGATCCTAACCCCCATTATATGTTAAGTTCGCACTCGCGCATGGTTTTTGGAGTTTATTGTTTACACAGGAATCAAGAGCCTAAATGAGAACTTCCGGGTAAAGTTCATCAAGGGTTTTACAAGAAGATCATGGAGCCCGGTACAAGTCAAGATACAAGATGAACATGACTCCAAATGAACCAAGGACTAAAGTGTGAAGCCGATAGTTATCGAGGACCAAGACGGAAGATGCGGGAGTTCATGCGCCAAGCACCCTTATCTAAACCGCGAGGAAAATGACGTCAAGGACCCACATGCAACTCGGCAAAAACTCAAGAAGTCGCGAGAAGCTTCGGGAAGAAAACCGGGGGCCAACCGGGCCGAGGAGGCCCTGGCCCGGTGTTGACGGCTGTTAAGTACCCTATTTGTGGCCGTCAACACCTGCATTTTGACATGAGAAATATACATTCACAATAGAATAGGGCCTTATACTGACAATTTCCACAAGTTGCGGTGTATATTCAAATGCAGGCAATAAGCACAAGAGAGGGAGCAAAAGCACACCTTATCCATCCACCTCACCAATCCAAGCAATCCAGGCTCAGCCAATGAGGGGCTGCCATGCAAGCACCCCCTGGATCCACGATGTCACCAATCCAAGAGAGAAAGCTTTGGCGAATCAGATGTCGCCACGTGTGTATCACATGGATCCCATGGCCCACCAGAGCGCCTAAATCGCCTTCAAACCGCGTGGACACCTGGAACGGCCATAAGGACCCACAGATCAGCCACCAGGAGAAAACACAATGGCAGGTGGGGCCCACAAGGGGTCGGCCGACCCCACAGGTCGGCCGAACCGACCTTGTGGCTCCCAATCCTGGCCTTCCACGTGGTGATTCCTGGTTGGCTCCTGACTTCATTCCCGGGGTGTTTGGGGTGCCTCCACGCCGGTGCTCAGGCCTATAAATAGAAGTAGAGGGGTTAGAGAATAGGACACACACTTCTTCTCCTCCTTTTCACTTTTGCCTCTTGGCTTCTCTCATTAGGAGAGGAGAGCTCTTGCATAGGATTAGTGCTGGCTTGCTAGTGCTTAAGAGATTAGAAGGAAGGTGGGGTGGTGTCTTGGGGTTGTGCCATGGTGTTTGGCACATTTCCTCAAGAACGATCCTCTACGGATGCTTCTGTTCTTCATTTAGAATAAAGTGAGTATTTCGACATTCTCAGTTAGACTAAAGTGGCATTCATACTGTGTTCTTGTGTTCTTCATTCGTTCATCATTTAGAGGCTCGTGTTCTTCACGAACATGCTTCCTTGATCTAGTTGACGATCGAGTTTCTCATACTTTTGCGTTTGTTCATAAGTTAGAGGCTCATGTTCTTCACGAACACGACCCTTGATCTTCTGTTATAAACACTTAAGTTTGTATCCTATTTGTATGCCTGCTAGTCTGACCAGAGTTAGTGGATGCTCCTTTATCCTAATCTAGATCAAGTTCATCCGTGATCCCTTGCATAGGATAGCGTATATCTGAGTGAGTTCGGGTCTCTCTCTCGTGGGTTTGTCGCTCCGTCTTCGTACGGAGTGCTATAGTGTTGTTACGGGTCGACAGACGTAACCGTGCTATAGTAGTAATCGGTGGTGTAGACGTGGTGTCTAGACTTCGGGTTATCCTTCGTTTGTCCTGTATCCCACGGTTTGTCTTGGGGTAGGCCGCGGTAGTGACAGCCGTTGGACCCTCTGAAATCCCCCACGTCCGGATACAGCGTGTAGGCAACCATTTGCTGTGAACCAACTGTTATAGTCAGGAGGGGCCGGTGTCCGAAACGAGAAGTCCCTAATCGAGAGGCTGTTCTCAACTCTCATGCTACCAGCAAGATCCTTTCCATCTTCATCTCATCCTATAGAGTTGTGTCCTTGGATCACCAGTCTAGGATAGAAGGTAGTACACATCGTTCCTTGGATTCGATACCCTTTGGAATACTCCTTTGGGGAAGTGCTACAACGGTATTTCCGTGCGCTTGCGGATTCTTTCGTACCCGTCGGTATACCCAGGTGGATCTTACGCTCACGCTAGGTGCGCAACTAGTGGTGACGTTAAAAATACCAACAGCTGGTCGGCCCAGGCCAGCCAGCCTGGCCCTCTTGTGGGTCGGTTCGCCACCCCCTTTGACCTAGCACCCATTTGGGCTATTTATAGTCCCCGTGCGAAGTACCATTCATCAAGACATTTGTCATTCGCCGCCGAGGAGTAGAGGAGCTAGAGGGACACCATCTCGGAGAGAAGGGTCGTGCTAGTTGTCTAGGGTTTGCCTAGCCGGCATGGGAACCTTGCCAGGAAGACCACATCGGAGTTTCGGAGGCTTGAATCAAGATCAAGGTAGGATCCCGGTTGTGATCTTATTCATGTATACACTTATGATGAAGTCTTAATGGATCCGATTTCTAGCGATCGAGTACCTTTGTTTATGATTCTTGTTCTTGCTTGGGTGTTTTCTTCCTCAATCTATTCTCGAGATAGATTGCATGGGATGTTCTTGTAGTTGTGGTGGCTAGAGGTGCATACCCGATCTACCAAGTAGTTCAACGCGCTCCTTGTGAGCGTGCTCTAAGATTCGACCGCGAAGAAAGGGGAACATCGTGACCGGATGTTGATACCGAGTATGACGGGGCGACTTAGGGGGTTTGACCGAAGGTCAAGGTTTAAAGACGCTTTTAATGAGATTCGTTTTGCTTTCTTCTATCTTGCTAGGAACTACAACATAAGCACGATCTAGACCCCTCTAGATCGGTTACCTCTATGATTTCTCTTGCTACCTCTCATGATCTTAGTAGATTAGATGCATTCGAAACTTCTTCAAGATGCAAGTGTTTCTCGGTTATTAGATTGAGTCTTGTGTTGCACATGTTCCACGGATTCGATACCTTAGGTGATACTCGAGGGAAAAAGGTACTACATGATCCGTAAGCTTGCGGTGAACCTTGGCACGTTATTGAACCGTCAACAAGGGGGCACCGGATGAACCGATGACCCTGAAAAGCAAGCGTCGGTTCATCCGACGGTATACTTTTCAGTAGCCGCTAGCCAACGGTTAGCTTCGTGCCTTGGGCTATTTATACCCCCTCTACTCGCCCATTTGAAGAGGCTAGAGTATGTGGAAGTGCAGAGGAGTTCGAGACACATTAGAGATCATATCCATGCCATGCTAGTGCTTAAGTGAACATCCAAAGGCTTTGCACATGCTTGGTGTGTGTGCTTAGTGCTAGGTTAGCTTAGAGATGAGTGAGTGCAAGGTGTGCCAACCTTGTGAGGTGATCCTTGAGTGGATCAAGTTGTACAAGGTGCGCCGGAAGCATTGGAGCCTAAGGGGCTCTCCGGTAAACGTCTTCGACCCTCTGACTTGGTGTGGAGCGGCGAGGACACTTTGTGCGGGAGACGTGGAGACCCCCTTCCCTTGGTGGAGAAGCTCCTTAGTGGAGGCGGCATCAATGTGACCAAGGGAGCTTGGCGAGCCTTTGTGGCAAGTCAAGTAGTGCTCTTGGGAGAGACTTGATGACCAGGAAGCAATACTCTTGTGTGGAGTGCTTCAACAATGTGGACTAGGGGTGGCTTAGTGCCTACCGATACCACGGGATAAATCACGTGTCAAGAGTTTGCTTCCTCTCATCCCCTTTACGTTTCCGCATTACTTTCTTGCAATCTATCCTTACTTGCCTTTACTTTCCTAGAGTAGCATCTTGCTAGGATTGGCTATAGGTTGCAAAACTTGTTTTGGGATGGGAGTTTCACACTAGAACAACAGTAGTTGCACATCTGGGTAGTATGTTCTAGTTTATGTTTTGAGCAAATAGTGATAACCATAGGCTTAAGATTTTAAGTTGCCTAATTCACCTCCTCCCCATCTTAAGCTACGAGCATCCGATTCCTTACACGGTGCCTTCTTCCTAAAGGCCGCAGGCGTGTTCCCAGGTTTCGCACGTGGCTTGGTGCAGAGTTTGGAACTGATCAATTTAAACATTCCTCCATGAGATTTGTATGATGGAACATTACACGGTGCCTTCTTCCTAAAGGCCGCAGGCGTGTTCCCAGGTTTCGCACGTGGCTTGGTGCAGAGTTTGGAACTGATCAATTTAAACATTCCTCCATGAGATTTGTATGATGGAACAGACTAGTACGTCCGTATCAATGATGGATGATGACGTGCAAGCACCCGAAGCTGCGGCAGAAGATTGAGAAAGAGGAACAAAGTCGTTGTTTAATTAGCATGTGTGCACCATAGTTCAGATACTGAAGAGGCTGCGAATTTTGGTCTTTTGCTATTGTAAGACGAGTGAGAATACTCCTCACCGTGGTGACAAAAAAACCATCCGTCACGCCCACGAAATTAAAACAAGAAGCGGCTGTTGTGAATATGCATGCAAGCAAAACATGATGAAATAAATGATATCACTCATAAAAAATAATTAAAATCTACAAATTTTGAATCGTATATCCAAATTAAAATCCGATTGCATCATTAGATTTCTAACAAAAAAACATTCCCAATAAGATCTCATTTAACTATATTTTACAAAAATTTTATTCATATTTTTATATTTTATGTGCAATATATACTGAAACAAATTTTATAAACCCGTGGAACAAATATTTGTACATACAGAAAAAATTATTAGAACTAAGAGAACAAAAACAGACTTATCTATGGAACAAATTATACAAACTCACTGAACAAACATTTACAAATGAGGAACAAAATATTTACAAAGAGCGAACAAATATGTACAAATGACGCTCCACACATAATTAATTATCCTCCATTAAAAAGATATTTCAAAAATATTTTCCAAATATAATGGAGAGCAATCTTGTTTTGTAGATCTTGTTATAACGAATACGCTGGTAAAATTGAAATTAAATTTGGATACTCAGCTTAGAATTTATAACCTTTTTAGTCTCGGAATAAATTGGATTTGTATGCGGGACCACGTGCATGCATGCATTCCTCCTCTCTTGTCTAATCTCTAGTGGCGTGATGGATTGCTATATGTAACTGAAGTGACATATAGCCTCCATCTTGTAAGACTATAGTGGTCTTAAAGCAAGATAAGTTGATAATGACAACATGCAACTGGCTATAGAAGATACTATTGAAAGGGTTTGACACTTTCGCTTGGCTGGTTGTTTGGTCGCTTTGGAATGAACAGAATCTCAAGGTGATTGATCGATCTGTCCTACAACACGTAGGCAAAGCTTTGGTTGAGAGAAGGCTTTCATATCTTGGCTCCACTCCAAGGTTCTAGAGGTTGACCTGCTGCCTTCTCTTTGTAGTGTGTGTGCTTTCTTTTTGTGCAAATGATGTCTCTATTTTGTGCCAACTTTTTAATCGGTAAAACTCATTCTTCCCTTCTTAATGAAATATGTGCTCAACACATTCTTTTAAAAACTGGTTGTAGATTAAAGAGCAAATGGTTGATGGTTTTCACATGATTTTACCTCTCTGTGTAAGTACATCATTGCTAGCAGAGTAGGTAGTCTCGTGTATGGACATATTTCTTCCAAGTTATCTCAAAATCTCATAATTTGTGATAGAACATTGTTGTGAGTTTGTTTGGCATTTGGCAATCATAACTTGTATAATGGTGAAGAGGTAGCCTCATATACTTAAATTATAACTTATAAGACCGGTGCTTCACAAACCACTCTCAAGGTTCATTTCTTTCCGTCTCTCTTTGATATCATTTGAAATTATATTTGGTATTTCACGATAGAGATAATTGTGCACTAATGTACTCTTTTACTTACTCTAAACCTAAGATGGCTGATCTATGTTCCATTGCATACTTTTTTTGTGTTGAGTTCCATAGTAGTTTAGGAGTGGTTTAGTATATTGTATTTTCTAAATTAAATATCAAATGTCGGGTATGTTATGTGTTGACGGCTGTTAAGTGCCTACTTTAGCCGTCAATATACTCATAAATAAAGGAGCATAAGGCATTTCTTACACGTATTTAGTTAAGAATAATGTAGTTCCACTTGTCCTTAGAGATTATTTGATTGCAGGAAAATAAGCAAGAAAAGAGTGGCAAACTCACCTTCTATGATCCATGCCACATCACCTCATCCTAGGAGGGCCGCCAACAAGGATGCCATGCATGCAAAGCTGCCAACAAGGGCGCCATGCATGCATGCCATGCAAGCAATCCAAGTGAAGCACACTCCGACGAATCAGAGCGTGACACGTGGACGTCACATGGATCCATGGGCCCACAAAGCATGCAAATCGTGCCAAAACAGGATGGACACCGGGAACCGACCTAAGGACCCACAGAACAGCCACCAGGAGAAAGCACACCCCGAGTGGGGCCCATAGGGGGTCGGCCGAACCCTGGGGTCGGCCGAACCGACCCTGAGGCCTCCACTCAGGGGCTTCCACGTGGTGCTTCCCTATTGGTCCTAGAAGCCATTCCCGGGATGTTTGCATCCACTCCTCGCCAGTGCTCGGGCCTATAAATAGAAGGGGAGGGGGCTCATTCTTAGACATCCACACTTGCAACACCTCTCTCACTTTTAGTGTCAAGGCTAGGAGGTAGGCTAGAGTAGTTCTACTTCAGGTTCCAAGTCTACTTTGGGATCTAGGTATGAGTTCTCTTGTATCTTATTTCATTTGTATGACTTTGATCTACTTCAGTTATTTAGTTATTTCATATAAAGTCATGTTAGTATACATGGGTGATTTGTTCATGTGTTCTTCACCTGTTCATCATTTAGAGGCTCCTGTTCTTAATGAACAAGGCCTTTCGATCCACTTGACGGGTGACTTTCACATGTTTCTGGTGTTTGTTCATAAGTTAGAGGCTCGTGTTCTTCGCGAACACGACCCTTTGATCCAGTTGAACAGACATAGGAAAACACGAATACGTTTGTGTACCTAACCTGGTGTCATCTAATTAGATGACATGACTGCGTTGTATGAAGTCTGTGCTTAAGCTACGGTACTCGGTGTAATTGGCTGGTTTATCTGGTGGCGACCTGGGTTACAATAGCCCGGGCCGGTCAAGTCCGGCTAACAACATAAGCATGGTGCTTGGGTTGCGTAGCAACATTACTTATGAGTTTATCCCACGGTTTTTCTTGGGGTAGGCCGCGGTAGTGACAGCCGTTGGACCCTCTGAAATCCCCCACGTTCGGATAAGCTGTAGGAGTCTAAAATCTAACAACCGGAGTTGTGCGGAAGTAACGCGGGAGGTTAGCTCCCCGTGGTACCTGGGTGCTTAAGTCAATGTTCTTCAATGCTAGTGTATCTAACTTGTTCTTACCAGCTTTATGTGTATAGTACATAAGAACCTAGAACTAACTCGTATGTTGCCTCCTATGCCTAGGACCCTTTAGAGAGAGAGTGAGTGTGTGTGTGATCACACCACCCCATTATCATTTCTTACCCCTGCACTTGAGTGTCTGATTTATTTCCGTCTATGATCTACACTCATTGCAATAGTGTTGAGCTTGTGAATCCACCAAAGCCTTCTTTGGATTCGATACCCTTTGGAATACTCCTTTGGGGAAATGCTACAATGGTACTTCCGTGTGCTTGCGGACTCCTGTAACGTTAAGAATTATCAACCAGCATTTCTGGCGCTGTTACCAGGATGGGTTCCAAACCTGTTCATTGGTAGTTGCGTTAAGAAATGTCAACATTATGGCATAGACCACGCCGGCGTATAGGACGGCTACGATCACTCTACCATAATCCAAAATTACTTGTTTTATTAGTGCCAAGAGAATCATATATGGCAATCCTCCACCATGAAAGCGCCCCCAAGGATAAATTTGACTTCATTTGCATCGAGCCGCCAATGATTGTTTCATTGGTGCCTTTCTGCCATGAAAACTAATAACACAATGATAAAATTCCCAAAGAGCTAAGGAAATGTTCTAACTGCCTAGAAATTCTTAAAAATATATTGTATTGCATAAAATTATAATTAATTTATAATCTTAAACAAGCATGCTAAATCAATGTTATATTATATTATGTAAAAAAAAGATAACTTAGCTACCGATCACCTTGAATCTTCTTAAAGAGGAGTGACTTCACAATATACATCTTCTATTAAATCAACCCAAATTGAAGAAAACCATTTCTTTAATTTGGTTTGCTTGGTGGGACCCTTTTTAGGATGTCGTGACTCGTGAGGATGTATCTTGGTCCTAAGAAAAAATGGGCATTATTAAGTTGCTAGTATTTCCAAAACCTTATAATAGTTTAACTTGTTTTACAAAATCTTATCTACCAACATAAATTCTAATTATCCCCTCTAATTTTTTTCTCTTACAACAATAATAATCTAAAAATGCTATTACGACCAAGTACGTGTATGTCTTTTAGATACTCTAATATTGCAAGATAGTATAGAAAATTATAAGCTTAGTACTAGTAAAGATATTTTTAGGAGAAAAGATATTAAGCAAAAAGATGACATTGACATCCTATATAACTTTGTGATTCCTGCACGTTGCTACGGGATTGAAAGTTATTTTTTGATAAACTATGAACCAATGTGCTTGTCTAATTGCTTATACAAACGACATTATATATGAAAACATGATCATTATTTGAGAGGGAACATTTCTTACACGACTGATCCCCCATGTATTTAGTCATAGAAAATCGATGGAAGACATCAATAGGTGATCTTAGTAGATAGCTTGCATGTTAAGAGATATACAATTAATGATTGTTAGTGGAGTGATTCTATATAGGTTCTACAGATAAAATACAATGATTGACTTAGTTGCAATTTTAGAGATGGTTGTAAATGAGTGTGTTGCTTACTAATGCTTATTTTGATCTTCATCAACTTCTTATTACATAAGATATGTCATTTTTTCATAACTTGTGTAGAGATATTACAAATGCTGGTTTAAAAAGGAAATAAATGATGCTAAGTACATGGTGCAGAGAGATACATCACAACAAATAAATCTACCTACTTATGGCTTCTCCACTTGCTAGGCAGGAGAGCTACAATACAACAAACAAATCTACCTACTTATCCTCCACCTCCTTTTGAATTGTCAAGAGGGAGCTGCCCTCCCCCTTCTCGATGTCTGGCACTAGAAGCCCACCTCATTTTCTGACCCCACACCCACATACAACCACTTCATCCTGGAAGATTGAAAAAGGTTAATCACATCGGAATAGATCAACAACCGGAAAAAACAATCCAACAATTTGTACGAGGCCTTGCAAAGTGTCACGACTACTCCTGTGAGTAGTTCCCAAGCGCCACGGCTCTCGTCGACGATCTCCCCCGCCACAATAACCTCCTAAGCCGGATAGGTTATCGTGATAAAGTGATCCACCAACTCGTACGCCTCAGCCTTGCCAAAGCAGCCAAGCCCTGCAAGGGAAATCTCCGAGTTCTCCATCCGGGTGGAAGTAGGGCGGGCGAGGGCGAGGATCGGGACGCGACAAGGCGCAGGTACCAGAGATTGGTATAGCCCGGTATAAATGTGAGGCCAGCACATTTGTACCGGAGCTTGGTATAGCCCCGATACAAATGTGAGGCCAGCACATTTGTACCGGAGCTTGGTATAGCCCGGTATAAATGTGGAGATATCAATACCGGGTGAAAAACTACCCCGGTACAAATGTATCTCCCTACCCACGCGCCTCCAACACCATCCGCGGGCGCTGTCTACCGTGCGCCCACCCAAAATCCTTCATGTACCAGGAGCGAGAATTCGTTGTGCGTCCATCCTGGGTTAGGTGTTGTTGGAGCCTTTTTGCTACTGGTGCTTCGGTTTCTCGACTGGTACGATGCTCCGTTATATAGGGCCATTGCCGCCTAGAGCTAGTCTTCTAAGTCGTGTGGTCGGAGTCAGACTCATAGACGACGCGAAGCGGTGGAAATGATGGTCGGAGTCTGCGGTCCGAGTCCGTCCTCAGACTTGTACAATGGTGCGACCTGCTGCCTGACGATGAAGGCATGGGTCTATGTCATTGACGCACAAGCAGCTCGCCACAGGCCTCGAGCACAAAGCAGGAGATCAAGCATCAAGAGGGTGAACGTCAAATGTCTAACGTGCCAGGCAACACTGGAATGGTTAAAGAGGAACATAAAATCGCAGTGGCCCGTGTGCAAGGAAACACTGAAATGGTCACATAAGGAGTTCCCCACGGCTAGGATCAAGACTCAAACGTGCGGTCGCGGCGTAGGAAATAAAAGGTTGGCATCTTTGATTTTTTTTTCAAAAATGCTCAAAAAACTTTCCAACAGTTTGACAAAGTGCTTGATAATTTTTGGCAACTTGGGAAAAACCTACCTCTGGCGTGCAAAGATATGCGTGCCTAGTCTGTTTGGCATCTCTAAGACAGGTGGGAGGGTGAAAAAAAATAAAAAATAGAGAAGAGTTCCTGATGCAAATGTATAAAAGAAAAAGAATAGCTTGACAAGTTAAAAATAGTAAACTCTTGGAGATGCATTCTTTTTCAGCTTGGCAAATCTTTCAAGAGTTGGTAAATCACAAGATTTGCCAAGTTAAAAATAACAAACTCTTAAAGATGGATATGAAGTGCATCAGTTTAGCGGTGCCAAATGCGATACAAATATATAAACTACTACACATTAATGTTACACAATTATGAGAACATCTTATTGCTGATGCATAGCCTGGTCGTGCTCCTTTTCGAAAAGGATAAGCTCATCCATTATTTGCCGCTTGGCTCGACTCACATCCCTCCTTTCCCGGCGCTCAGCCACCTCTCGGTCATGGTTGGCGGCACAGGTTCGCGAGCAGCGCGACCCGAGCGGATACATCACCGGGACGTCGCACTGCACGCACGTGCCCTTCCTCCTCCTCAGCAAGGGCAATAGCATCAGCTCGCCGTAGTCCTCACCCACTGGGTCCCCCAGTATAGGCTCCAATCTGACGAACCACTTCTCGTCACCCTTGCAGCGGACGTAGTGTCGGTCGTTGCGCTCCTCGATGAGCCGGACGATGGAGTCGCGGTCGCAGCGTTGGTGGTGGTCGTGGCAGATGCCCGTGCTGAAGGCACACTTGCAGTTGACGCAGTACGCGTCCCTGTTGGTGGACGTGGCGTAGTCGTGCGCGGCGATGTGCTTGACGATGCAGTCCTCGATTGGTTGCCCGGCCCGTTTGGGCCATGCTTGGAGAAGGCAGGCTGCCCGGCGGCGTTCACACCCACGGATGATGGGGTGCGACCTACCAGGATGTTATGGTGATAGTGACAGCAATGGGAGCAGAAAGCCTGCATGCTCTTGATGCAGTAGTGATCCCGACGGCATGTCTGCACCAGGGTTCACAAAACCAAAAAACCGCTCGGTTACCGTGGTAACCAGTGTTACCGAGCGGTCCGATAAAAAAATCATCGATTAACCGGGGTCCGACCGGAGCTGACCGAACCTAATTCCGACCTCGGTTAACCAGCCGGTTTTACCGGTTAACAAGTCTGGTTTTTTGAATCAGAAAACCGGACCGGTTCCGGTTTCGTGAACCTTGTCTGCGACAGGTCCTCGTCCTCCACCCGGAGCCGCCTGCTCTCTGTGGTTTCCGCATCGTCCCGGGGTGGAGGTGTTAGTGGCCTATAGTGATTGGTTACATGAATTTCAAGGATAAGTGATTAGTTATATTCGAATACTAATATCTTTTCAATGGTTTAACTAAATTAGAATCTGATTTCATATTAATATTCCTTATAATTAAATCTACGAAACAAGATATCACTTGACCATGTTTCGTTACAAAATAAAAATAAAATGTAACTTCATGTATCATACTAGCAAGTTTGGTTTGCGATCCATTCAACTATGTCAAATTTTGATGATAATCAAATCATAAGCATGATCAAATCATGGGTAAAGTTATGTTTGGATTGTAGTCTTACTAAATTGTGTCAAATCTATGAAACTTATTAGTATGAAATGTGAAATTTAAATGCTATTTTTTTGTGACGAAATATGCTATTTTTATTTTGTGACGAAACATGATCAAGTGATATCTTGTTTCGTAGATTTAATTGCAAGGAATATTAATATGCAATCGGATTCTGTCGAGGTTCTCTACCGCCGGCAGTGAATTTGTATCGTATCATGTGTCGGATCCGGATGGTTGACACGGGAGACACAAGAGTTTAAAATGGGTTCGGGCCTCCGAGGAGTAATACCCTACGTCCAGTTCCGAGTACTCGTGTTCCTATGCCAGGGATGTCTGTAGTAGGGGTTACAAACTTGGTGATCGGTCAGCCTCTACGTCGGTTGCACTCCTCCCCCTTTTATAGACATAAGGGCGAGGGGCAAAGAGGGAAAACGAAAATAAGCTACAGTGCTACGGCGTTGTGAAGTCTTTTCTGTAACGACCCGGGTTTTCGGTGAGGAAAACCCGACTCCCTGTACCCTTGTGATAGTCCCTGGATCGGTAGCTATCACGTACAGAACTCATTACAGAATAATATCATTTCCATACAACGAAATCAGAGTAGAAAATAGAATATTTACATCCGAAACAACTCGGTATACGAATTTAGTACAAGCCCCTTGGGCTAAGCGACAAGTAGAAATCCTGCGTAGCGGTAGCTAGGGCTTCAAGTCTTCATCATCGATCTTCACCACAGGCATCCTTGAGCGAAGCAACGCAACCCTTCCTTCATGAATTCTTCAAACTCGGACTCTCACTCCAAGTCCAATCCTGCACACTCACAAAACTATCCCCAAGGAATGGGATAGGTTCACGTCACCGACTGTATGCAGCTTTAAGTGGCCTATCTCTAAAGGATAAGAAAAGTGGCAAGGTAAAAGCTGGGTTTTCCTATGCAGCAGTAGCGAAGCATAAATGGAAAACATCTCCATATAAGTCCCAAACCATACTCTCAACACCGCTCGGAAACACCTGGTACCCCAGGGCCCCGTCTCCACTTCCTATCTCCATCTAGGGTCGATGCGAGAACTTCCTCTCCTCGCACCTCAATGATTGCAATCGGATCCGCGAGGTAGAGGGAGCAACTCTCCTCTCCCCGACTGCAACCACGGCTCACCACACTCTCATCTATAGGGGGAGGTAGAAATCCCAAAACATGAGGACAAAGCTATCAAAGGACATGTCCATGACCGAGGACGCGACTATACGTATAGATCTAAACTCTGCAGAGCATGTACACCTGTACCCAACTCGGGATGGAGCCCAGTCGGTAGCGAACCGACCAAACCCACCCTACCGTGCGAACTCTCAGTAGTTACGGTCCCATCCTGCATCCGACCCTCAAAACGATCCCCCCTCGGAAGGAATCGCACCGGAACTGTGAAATGCTCCCGTGTGGCCACACGGGAGTCGCTCTGAGAGGGTGGTCTCACTCCCACCACTCCCCCACTGATACCCCGCTATCCTACTGGCAGGTATGGTTCCGCACTTGCCGAGCTCAACTCGGCCCTAACCCCACTCTCGGTGAGGTGGTGTGTACGTAAAGGTCCCGTGAAAAGGTCTGTCCACTCGGTTTCAGACCGGGGCGAGCTCATGTCCTCCAAGCGTACAGTAAAACCCCAACACCTGTGCTCCAAAAACCGTAAAAGCGGGAATGCACTGAGGAGTGCACTCCCATCCCCGATCCCAGATCGGTTGATTCGAGCTCACCCCCGCCAAAGTACCCAAAACGCCTTCTCCTGCCGGTTTTTCCCCACACACGCCAAGAACCACTATTCCCATCCCAACACATGCATCGCGAAGCTCAGCGTATATACACGCTTATATATATATAGTAGTAGGGCAATCAAGGACACGATAATAAAAGAAGGCAGTGCAAGGTTCATCAACATGCATTTAAAGTAAAGTGCTAGCATTCTACATAGCAATGCCTAATAGGAATTTCAGAATCAGTCGGGCGTGAACACCTGTGTGCAAGTAGTCGTCGGAGTATCCGTAGTTGTTCTCGATCTTCTGGCTTGACTCCTCGGCTCCGGGAATTCCTAGATTCATAAAGATAAATAAACACGGTGTCTAGATGCAAATAACTCCAAAAAGAAGCAATAAAGAACCAAATAACTCCAAAATCTAGTCTAACGAGTGCCTCATGATTTTAGAAGAATAAAGAAACTGATTTCCTATTTTTCTAAGCTGGAAACAATTTATTATTGATTTTCAAATAAAGAAATATTTTATGAATTTAGTTAATCGTGATAAATCACAGAAAACACAAGTCAGCAAGTTAGAGAACCATAAGCTAGGTTTCAGGTTGGTCTGCATGATAAGTTGACTAGTCAACGATCTTTGTTGACCAAGTCAAAAAGGAAGGTCAAAGGTCAACCGGACCCCACAAGTCATCCTGTGGGTCCCGTAGGTCAGATTGGAGAGATTGTGCAGGATGGATTAGATATAAGCGGTGTGGTGTGGTTGAGAAACTTGGCTAACCTAGCTCAAGCTGGAACATGGCAAAAAGGTGGCAGGGTCGACGGCTTGGGTAGCCCATGCGTCGTGCACGGCCGCGGCGAAAGGTATGGTCGGGACTTGAAAGACTGAGAACAAGCACTTGGTAGTAAGATCAAGGTTCGGCGGAAAACGGGACAAGTGCTGCTGCTAGCGAGCAACGCCCAGACAAGATAGATAAAGAGCTAAGGTTAGATAGCACATGCATGGGTGCTATAGCTTGCCTGATTATGAACCGCTCTGTAGGCATGCATGTTAGAAATAAGCAACATGATAGGTTTCTGGTTGGTCCACCTATGGATGTTGATGTTAGCTATAAACAGATAGCTGGCTGCTCACTCTAGGGAATTAAGCCGCACTGGACTGAAGGACGGTTACCGGCCACAAACAAGGTAGTGACTAGGTAGCTTGAGCATCTGAGCAGGTAGCCGAAAACACATGCTAACACGCACGAGCACAAAGGGATCACGGCCCATGTTTAGTTAGCATGTGCATGGTTTAGGAGCAGCAACTTGCACGGCTTGTGCCACGAGCAAGGGCTAGAGCAAACTCCCCAGCTTCCTGTACGGATTGCAGCTCCTTAGTTTAGATCAGAAAAGGTCACGAGCTAGCACATACACGGCTTTAGGCAAGCACATGCAGCAACTAGACCAAACATGGATATGGCTGGAAACAAAACAGGGTACGGCAGCTTGGATATTGGTCATGGTGGGGTTAGCACACACATAGACTTTGTGAGGGCAAGCAAGCAGATATGGCCATGGCTTGCAAGGTTTTGGCCTAAGCACTCACAAGCTCTACAGGTTTGAGCAGGGCACTAAAGGCATTCTAGGATTGTTCATCGAGAGCTTGATGATTGCCACGGTGGAGAAGGGAAAGAGCAAGAGGGGGAAGCGATGGATTGGAGAGAAGAAAAGGGGCGCGAGATGCAGCTCTGCCTGCTAGCTTCCATGCGTGAACTGCAGAAGGGGGAAAGAGTATTGCTGCTGGCTGGCTCGATTGAGAAGAAGAAGAAAAATTAGAGGGGGAAAGAGATGCTATTGATTTGATTGGTGGTCTTAGCTTGCTGCGGTGGATTGCTGCTCGATTTGGGGGAAGTGGAGGGAAGAAAGGAAAACAACAGAGGGAGAAAGAGGGTTGTGGCTGGTGGTGGAAGGATCAAAGGACACAGCAGCTGTTCCATTGCTTCTTCGTGAAGAACAGAGAAGAGCAGCAGGGTTGGTGGTGCCTTTCGTTGGAGAAAAACAGAGAGAGGTGCTCTGCTTGCTTGCTGCCTTGGAGAGGGAAATGGAAAGGGGCTGCTGGCCGAGAGGAACAAGAGGCAAGCTGTTGGTCCTTGCAACACAAGATCAAAGGGGAAAGGCGGCAAACTTGAGCTCCTGTAGTGCAAGCAAGGTGGCTGCCTGCAGCCTGTTGATTTGCTCGACGGGCAAAAAGAAAGGCAGAAGGGCAGGATTCTGGTGGCGCAAGGGGGAGCAACATGGGTGGCTTCGATTGGAGAGGAGAGGAACATGGGAGGATGGCGTGTGGGATTGGTACAGGAAACAGCAGCAAAGAAAATTACAGCGTTGGTTGCTCGACTTGATTCTTGAGAGAAATGGAGCAGGAGTGGAGTTGGAGGTCGCAGCTGCTAGCGATTCAGAGCTTGGGCTGTTGTTTCAACCTGCCAAAGCAAGAAATTGGAAACCAGCCGCTGGGATAGGAGTAGAAGAAAAAGAGATGTGCTTGCGTGAGGAGGATTTGCTGCTCGTGGCTTGGATTTGAGCTCCCACTGCTGGCTCTTGCAAGAATCGCAGGAGCTAAAGGAGGACTGCAGCTTGCATTGGAGAAGCCTACAGAAGATTGCTGCTCTGACTTGCTTGCTCGATTGCAGAAGAAAAGAGAGAACTGTGGCTGGTGTTCGGTGTAGAGAGGATTCAATTGCAGGTGCTAGCTTCTTGCCAGACAAGAAAGAACAGTGGGGATTGGGGAAAGATTGCAGAGGCAAAGAGAGGCTGGCGGCGGCGGATCGAGCTTCACGGCGTCGGGATTGTCCGCGCCGGCTAGGCGGCTCACTTGTGAGCGCGCGGGTGTGCACGCGTGCGCACGAGTGCGCATGGTCGCGCAGATGCAAACAGGGCCCCTCGGCGTCGAGCACGGCCGCAAAGCGGCGGCGCAGTGCGGCTGCGCGCGGGCGAGCGCCGATGGCTTGGCCACGGCGGCGAGCCCCGCGGTAACACGCTGGGTATGCGCTCGACTAAGAACGGCCGGCTGGATGCGCCTTGGCACAGGGGCGACCAAAAGGGTCGGCCTTGGCCTCGGTCGCTCGGCGTGCGCGCCAGTGCAGAGGTCTGCGCGGTGAGGAGCGGGTCGGCGGCACGATCTTGTGCGGCGCCGGCATCTCTCGCTCGCGAGTGCGCGAGCGCGCGTGCGTGAGTGCAAGCAGGTCTGTGTGCACATGCAAACGCCGGCGGCGCAGCCAAGGTGACGGCACAGAACCGACGGCATGCGCACGGTCGCGGAACAAGGAAGGGTGGACGACGAACGGTGCAGCGCGCGCAGACGGCAGCAGCACCTGCAAAACGGCCGGCTTGGCTCGATGGCCAGCACTCAGACGATGGCGGGTCGCGCGGCGGCGCGGAGCGGGCAACAGACAACCAGGCGAGCGCACAAGGCTCAGTTCAGTCCTCGGCTCGAAGGTCGGGATCCACAGCACGGTGAAAGGGCGGTGAGGCTCACCTTGTGCTCCTGGACACGGCGGCGAGGTGTCAATGAAGGGCTTGGAGAAGCGGGATGCAGAATAGGGGTGGCGGCAGACTGGCTTGGAGCAGAGGAAGCGGAACAGGGACGTCGCGGTCCTTGACTTGATCAGCTCCGGCTCCTCGAAGTCCCGGCGACGAGGGCGCTCCCACGAACAGCTCCAGCGCTCCTTGGTTCACGGGTGGTTGTCGTGGAAGACGAGCAGGGTCGACGAGGGACGACGGGGAAGCAGAGTAGGCGCGAGTGGCATCGATGTCCCTGACACCCGCGGCTCCCGCTCCTCGGCGCGCTCCGGAGGCAGCTCCTCCGACGGGCGCTCCCCCTTCCTTCCCCTCCTCTTCCCCCTTTCTTCTTCTCACCTCTTGCGCTGGACAGGGGAGAAATTCCCCAAAGATAGCTGCAGGACCGGGATTAGCCCCACGGCGCCGGCGGCTAAGGCGCCTCGGCGTGCTCCGGTCGCGGCCTCCCCGGCGGGCGCTCCACTCCCCCCTTCTCCCTTCTCTTCTCCTCCCCTTCTCTGGTTCTTGGTGGAGGCAGCGAATTTGGGGGAATCCCCAAGGGCGGCGGCGGATCAGGGACAAGCTGAGAGGATGGGGCTCTTATAGCGGGCGGCTAGGGTTTGCGAGCACCTGCGGGCGGTGGGGATTCTCGGCGTCCGCACCCTAGGCCACGCGGCGCACATCGATGGCCGCGGCGAGCTCGGGTGCTTCGCGGCGCCTGTCTCCATCGCGATGCGTCACGGAGGAAGGAGAAAGGGGAACAGAAAGAGGCGCTGGCGAGCGAGTCCCACATGGCAGCGACCGTGACGGCTTGGTAGGTGGTAAACGGGCTCCGGTGGGCTGAAAGGGATGGACCGGTCGGCTGTGAAAGCTGGGGGTGATACGGAGAACTTTAGAAGTGAGGTTAAGGCCCTACTGCACAGGTAGGTTTTTCCTATTTTTCCTTAAACCTTATCTCCTACTACTCTAGATTCAAATTTGAATTTGCATCCAAATTCAAATCCCACACAATAAAATCCAAATAAAATCCAATAACCTCCAAAGTTCCCACACTAGCAATTTATAATTCCTAAATTTTATTATTTTGCGCACAAAAATTCTAGGAATTTTAGGGAAGGATCAAGGAAGACATCCTTACAAATTAAGTGAGCACTCAAATTCAAACAAAAATTTTGAAATTCACATTTTTGCAAACATTAACATTCCGGGAAAAATCCGGGATGTTACATTTTCCGTCATTGATGTCCGTCAGGCAGTGTGGGAGGGTGCTGAGCTGTAGTTTCGCCGAAGGCCTCCGCGTGTGTTGTTGCCACTGTTTATTCCGGGTACTTGGCACCTCCTCCGAGTAGTTCACGTGATGACTTAGCCTTCTTGAGTGCGTCTTAGGCCTGCCACGTTATGGCCTAAGTGCCTGTAGGTGGTAATCGAGTGCGTGCTCTGACGGGGTGGGCATGCAGCTGGCGTTGGATGTGACGGCATGTCGGAGATCGTGGGGGTGCACTATGCACCATTACGGCTCCTGTCAGACCAGGCCGTCCTCCCGTCGTGCCAGCTGCGGTCTTTGCATGGCGTGAAAACCGACGTCATGCGTGTCGTTGCGAAGAAGCTTGGGAGGCTGGGGTGGCGCCATGTTCGTGTGGGGCCCCAGACCCACGCTCCGGCTCCCCCGTGTGGACCCCGCCTTAGTCGGAGATGGAGGTTACTCGTGCGAACGGGTAGTCGGAGGCGAGGCGGAGCGTACTCGGAGACGAGGCGTTCTCGTGCGAGGCAGAGAGTACTCGTGCGAGGCGGTTGCTGCCGTCACCGGTTCCAGTGCCGGGGCGTCAGTTGCTGGCGTGGCGGGTATCGGGCCAGGCCCGGTTGACCGCCAAGGGTGGAGTTCATCCCGGTTGGTAAGGCGCATGAGGTAGCCATTCCCCGTGGCCTGAAAGTTCAGGCTCCCGAACCGGATTTCGAATCCGGCTGGGAAAGGGTCAGAGCTACCCATGGCGTACCTCTGGGACGTCATCTCGGTGCGAATCACCATCGAGACTGCTGGTGACGAGTCGATCTCAGCACGGACCCCTACCTGGTGCGCCAACTGTCGGTGTTGAGATTAGTCCCGACACTAACTAGTGAGATGCGCTGTGATCGGTCTCTCGATGGCCGGTGCTAGGCAATGCAAGGACACGGGTTTATCCTGGTTCCGGCCGTGGGGCCGTACGTCCAGCAGGTTGCGCTCGTGCGCTGTATTGCAATGCACCGTGGTGCCTGTAGAGGGGGGCTACAAGCTAGGCGGGAGAGGAGGAAGGTCCTCCAAGTCCCTGCAAGATGATTGAGGCGAAGTGCCAATATCGGGTGTGCGTGTGTGGGCGAGTGAGTGAGTGTGTGCGGGTGAATGGGTGTCGTCCTCGTCCCCGTGCGTGGGGCTCTACCTCTCCCTTTTATAGGCCAAGGGAGGGCAGTTACAGGTATTTCACAGCAGTCGGTACAGTGTCTGTGTGCTAATAAGCATGGCGCCGGTGGTCTTGTCCCGTGCGTCATGGTTCTTGGCGCGGGTTGGTGGCACCCTCCGGCTTCCACGGGCGGTGTGGCGGTCATTTTGACCTGTCCTGCTTTGACATCGAGGGGCGGCCCTGTCAATTCGAGGGCTTGTCCGCCGGAAGGAGGACCGGAGTTGGTGGAGCGAGATGGTGGCGCATCACCGGCTTGTCCGCACAGCGGCGCGCGTCTCGTCGTATAGTGGGTGGAATGGCGGCACAGTGCTGGGAATGGCCGCACAGCGCTGGGGATGACCGCACAGCTCTCGGGTCAGCCGCACAACGCCCGGGATGGCCAGGCGGTGCCAGAATTGGCGGAGGAGACGCAGCGCACGTCACCCGTACGCGGGTGCCGGTCAGTGCGTGCGCCCACTCGCCGCTCGTACACCTTTCGAGGGTGCCCCCATGCCCTTTTAGTGGGTCTTGCCGCAGGGGAGGACGGAGGGCAGGTGGCACAGTGGCACGGAATGATGCCGGCCTGTCCGCACAGGGCTGCGCAGCTCCCGCATAGGGTTAGGAATGGCCGCACAGCGCCCGGGATGGCCAGGCGGCGCCGGAGTTGGCGGAAGAGACGCGGCGCACTGTGGCTGTGTCAGACGGCCTGACCGTGTCAGGTGTGCGGCGTGGGCGAAGACTACTCCCTTGACTTTGGCGTCCCGCCATGGGGGCGAGAATTAAATGCTGCTAACGAGCGGAGCGGGGGCGGTTGCCCGCTCGAGGGGGTCTGAGCCCCTCGAGCGAAGCAGAGATCAACTCGAGGGGCTGGCACCCTCGAGCAAAGCGGAGATCCGCGTGAGGGGCCGGAGCCCTCGAACGAGGTGGAGATCCGCGTGACGGGCCGGTGCCCTCGAGTGTGGCGGCCAAGCGGACCTCCCAGGCCGTTGCTGGGCCGCGATGGGCTGCGGCTTGAGCCGTCCTGTAGCCAAGGATATAGGGTCCCTGGGTGATTTTGCGTTTAACGAGGGTGATTATCCCCTTAGCTAGGGGACCCCTAATGACCGTCCCCGACAGTAGCCCCCGAGCCTTTGCCGGAACGGGGGCCGTTCCGGCGAAGGGTTCCGTTCTCGGGTGCAGTGTGCGAGTCTCGTCCCGTCCGATCGTTCATGCTTTTCCTGCGGGGGCGCGCTAGCGCACCCGCGAGTGTAAGCCCCCGAAGCCCTGCAGGAGTGCGCGCACTCGTGGAGGGGTTAAATACGTGGGGCAACGCGGGTTGCCTTGCGTTTGTTTCAGCCGGCCTCGGCGATATTTCAGCCGGCATCGGCGATCTACGCAGGGGGAGGCATCACGCTGACCCAGGACGTTCGGGTAGGCAGGCCGTTTTTTCAGGGGCGCGACCTTGGGCGAATTGGTGCGGCGACCGTTGGGGTGGTCGTGGTGCGAGGAGCCCCCGAGCCCTGGCCCAATCAGGGGCGATCGGAAAGAAGACTCTCGACTTTATCACGACCCTCGTTGCCCTTTCGCAGGGTAGAGGGGTGAGGCAAGCCGTGCTACCCTCGAGCGGGCAGTGAGCACGGTTGCCCCGGCGAGCTGTTAATGGATAGTTCAAGTGGGTGTCCGTGCCCCGTTCGATAGGGGTCGGCTCGTGGTCCGGGGACACGTCCATGTGAGCGCTTGCAGGGGTTTGCCAAGCAGGGCTCGGTCCCGTTCGATAGGGGCCGAGGGTGCGGAAGCACTCCCTCGATGGGATCCCTCAATTGGCTGCCCCTGTCCTGGCCTTGAACACGATATGTACGGTACCCCCGAACTTCGCGTTCGGGGATAGGCTCGATCGTGCGCGCTCCGATCGCTCCTGACTCTGTCAATCTGAGGCGCCTGTTCGAACCCGCCGGGGGTCAGGCTCCGTACCCCTGATTAGTAGGGCCTTTGCGGGGTGGCACCGAGTGCCCCCGTCTTGGTGGATCTGTGGCGCTCACTAATCTGTTATCGAGTCGAGCTTCGAACCACTGATTAGTAAATCCCCAGATCGAGGGGCATCTACGGCGCCCATCGTACCCTCAGCGGGCTGGGCCTCGAGCCGCTGATCAGTAGAACCATGTGGGCTTGAGCCCCAGGGGTCCTCGAGTTCGTTCTTCGAGGGCATGTTGACAGGCCATGGCCTTGCGGCCACAACTTGCTTTGGATCGGGGTGTCAATCGTGTCCCGTCGAGGGGTCGGCCCTCGAGTTCTCGGCTCGAGTTTCACAGGGGGCTACCCTTACGCGAGAAGGAACCCCCGTCGTTCACAGGCGGCCGACGTGGCGCGAGTCGTGCGGAGTGGGCGCTCCTTTTTAGGCGGTGCGACGTGGGCGACGTGTGAGGGTGATGAGACGGGACGCTGCGTCCCTTGGGTTACCGTGCGGTAATCATGGCGTGCACGCATGCGCGTGGCAGTTTTGGCGAGGCGGGGCCCAGCCGTCAGCGACGTGGGGCGCCGCCCGCATTAACTGCCGTCGCACGCTGCGCTTCCGGGGACTCCGCCCCTTCCGATTCTATAAATGCAGGGGGCGCAGGAGGGAACTCTTTACCTCTGCCATTCGCATCCATTCCTCGCACTTCGTCCTCCTCAGCGCTACGCGTCTCGCTGCTCCAGATTCGCCCGCGCCCTTCTGCTCCCGCAGTCGCCCGCGCTCCTCTGCCTTCTCCATCATGTCTTCAGTTCGGGTGCTGGATGCATTCCCGTGGCCTCGGTCAACAGCGGATCGGCGGTCACTGGAGGGGCTAGTGCTCGGCGGTCAACTGGCACCGGCCGGCGACGGCCCGAACCCGGCGTGGATGATCCCGCCGTCATCGGACCAGGAACCAAATCCTCCGCCGGGTTACGTCGTCAGCTTCCTGCGGCTGCACGAGCGCGGCTTCAACGCCCCTGCGAGCAAGTTCATGCGGGGGCTGTGCTACCACTACGGAGTGGAGCTCCACAACTTCGCCCCCAACGCCATCTCACAGGCGGCCTCCTTCGTCGCTGTCTGTGAGGGATTCTTGGGAATCCTGACGCACTGGGATTTGTGGGTCCATCTCTTCCGCGGCGAGCTCCACACATTCGTCACAGTAGAGAGGAAGACACGCCGAGCGGTCCGCGCCAGCGGTCTCACGCTCTCGGTACGCGCCTCTCGGAGGGAGCTGTACCTGCCGTGCACGATGACGTCCAACAACTCTGATTGGGAGAAGGGGTGGTTCTACCTCCGCAACGACGGCGCCGGCCTTCCGCCGTACACCGGGAAGGTGCTGAAGGAGAGGCCAACCTCATGGTCATACGGGGTGTCGCCGCCGTCGAGGCAGAGGAGGCTCGAGCCTCTTACCAATGCCATAAGCCAGTTGGCGAACGCGGGGCTGACAGTGGCATCCGTCATCACCAATTTCCATCACCGGCGGGTGATTCCCCTCATGGAGAGGGAGCTCCTCATCTTCGAGATGACCGACGAAGCCAACCCCGTTGCCCTGGCACGCTCGCAGTTGCTGGAGGAGCCGCTTGCCCGGGGGTACACAGCCACGCGGGTGAGGCACGCAGTGAACCCCAAGGTGGTGCGGAATAGCGACGGCGACCTGTGGTCGTTCGCGATGCTCCCGGGCGCCGGCCAAGTGAGTGTCGTCCCTTGGCCTCTTGCTCTCTTTATCTCCGTGTTTTGGCCTAACGGTGGCTGCTGGCGGCAGGGGGTGGGCGTCAATGTCTCCTCGTCGGATCCGCCGACGCCTCGGTCGCAGGTCGACAACCGCGCCCGGCAGTAGAGGGAGCAGGACCGGGCAGCCCGGGCGAAGGAGAAGAGGATCAGGAGGGAGGAGCGCCTCGATAGGTACAACGCGGATTACTTGTTGCGGGAGCAGCAGGGCCTCTCCCCTCTGCCAGAGCTAGTGAACTCATCTTCGGATGAGGAGGAGAGCGAGGGGGAGCGGACCACCTCTGGTAGGTGGGAACCTGTGCCGCCCCCGTCACCGGGGGTCGAGGGGGTCGCCGCGGAGCCAACCCCGGAGGCGGGCACGGCGCCGCCTGCCGGCGGATCGCCGCCAAGAACGTCGGCAGGCGCTGGTGGGGCGCCCCCAGAGCCCTCGAGGAAGCGCAAACGGGGTTTCTTCGACTTAAGGTGCGTTGTGTTCCTCCCTCCGTGTTCCTGATATCGTGATCCGGTCACCCATTTTTTCTCCCTCCCGTTGTTAGGATGTCGCCCGCTACCCCCGGCCTCGCGCCTGTTAAGGCGCTCAAGCTAGGGGCGCCGCGAGTGACGAGGCCCTGCTCGGAGAGGATGCCACGGGTGGCGGCGGGAATGGCGGCGACGGGTGAAGCATCGCGTGCCGCGACCGCGGCCACGAGGCCGCGGCAGCGGGAGGAAGCGGCGGTGGAGGCCATGCGGGCGACGGTGACCCGTGATGCTCAGCAAGGGCGAGAGCGGGCTCGCACGGCGAGTCGGGGGGTCGAGGGCCGCGGGGCGGCTCAGGCCCCTGCTGATGGTGATTCTGCCCCCAGAGGGGGTCGAGCGGGACAGCGGTCGAGTCAGCCCCCGGGCCCGCACCCGGGGTACTGGTGGTGCGCCCCGACGGCTGCGTGATGACACAGCAGCAGGCGTCCGATGCCGGGGCGTCGACGTCCGGCGCCGCGGTCCCGGCGCCCGGTGCCGACGTGCCACAGTGGGAGCAAAGGCTCCGCCTCCCCGGGGTGCCGCAGAGTTTGTTGGAGGAGGCGAGGTCTGAGAGGGCGCTGTGGCAGGAGTTCCGTGCCAATGGCGCCTCTCTTAACGCCACTCTGGTCGAAGCAGTCCGGCTCCACAGAGGCAGATCGTTCCAGATTTTCCAGGTGAGGATGCTCGCTTGGTCGCCGTTCGTTCCTATGTTTTCCTGCTCGAGCGTTACTCATTTGATCTCACCTCCTACTTTCCCTTTACTGTCCGTAGGAGCTACAGAGCCAGGCGGGCGAGAGACTTGCTCATATTGCCGAGCTGAGCTCCAACCTCAACTGGTACCGGACGCAGTATGAGGCTCTGGACGCCATGGTGGAGGCCCTGCGGGAGGACAATGGTTGGCTGGAATACAACCTCATGGGCATGGAGGAGGCTCATACCGACCAGCGCACCTTGGCGGTGCAAAAGACCAAGGAGGCTGAGGAGATGAAGGCTGCACTCCAGGTGAAGGAGGAAGCGCTGGCTACGGCGAGCGGCAAGCTGCAGAAGGCGCGCGAAGCCCTTGCCGAGGTTCAGGCCGCGCTGGCGCAGAAGGGGACAGCCCTCGACGAGGCGCAGGCCCAACTCCTGCAAGATCGAGCGACCCTCGAGGGGGTGCGGTCCTGGCAGACCCAGGCCGAGCAAAAGACCCGGGAGGTCGAGAGACTGGGTGCTGCCCTGCGGGAAAAGATCGAGGCACTCTTCGGGGTGGAGGGTCAGCTCAAGCAGGAACGTGGTGCGCACGCGAATGGAGACCCAACTCCAGCAGGAGCGAGCCGCGCTTGAGGATGCTCGATCCGCCCTCCAGCGTGAACGCTCGACGCGGGATGAGGCGCAGTCCCAGCTCCACCAGGAGCGTATCGCGCTGGTGGAAGCCAGGGCTACGCTTCAACTTCGAGAGGCGGCGACCGAGCGGCTCACCGGGGAGTTGGTCCAGGAGGGCGTCACCGTCGAGGCCCTGAGAACCACCTGCACGGAGAAGGATGCTTCGGTTCTGCAGCTGCAGCAGGAGGCCGAAGCCACTCGTGCGGAGCTCGAGAGGGAGAGGAGGCAGGTTGAAGGTGAGTTGCAGCTCCCGGACCCTTTGTTTGTTGATCAGGTTCGTCAAGATTCGCTCTCGACTCACCCTTTCTTCTTTCAGGACTGCAGAAAGCTCTGGGGGAGTCGGCGACGCAGGTGGAAGTGCTCCAGGCGGCCTACACCTCGTCCCAGCAGGAGTTGGGGCTTCTGGAGCAAGCGGCCCTCGAGGGGTGCCAGAACATCGATGAAGGCACCGGTCTATCGGGGAGCTCGGTGGCGAGCCGCCTTCGGGCCCTGGGCGGTCGCGTCGCCGAGCGCATGAAAGGCGCCCTCCGCCTCGGTATCCAGAAGACCCTCGGCGTGGTGACGACGCATAACATCGTCGACCTTGTGGCACTGGCCACGGGATACATCATTGCGGACGATCTTGATGATGATGGGGCACAGGACGCCGTGAACCGGGTCGATGCCACTGCCGCAGACGCTGCTGCGGACCTTGCCGACGCGTTTGAGGAGGATCTCTTCCCGAATGCTCCCCCCGCGGGTCCCCTTGAGCCCTGAAAGTAGCCGGGCGCCGAAGCACTTAAGTCGCGGTCAGGATTCGAGCCAGGTGGCTCTTGTAACAGAACAGTCCATTTTTTGAAGTTTGTAACTTAAGTATGGCTTGTTTTATTTATGCCGTTGTGTCCTTTCCCGTTGCTCGGACATATTTCAGCTGGGATCGATCGTTTTCACGAGCAGCTTGCAGGCGAAGTGGTGAGGAGGAGAGGCCGTATCCTGCTGGAGGCGTGGGCTGTCCCTGGCTCGCCCGTCTTTACCTTTTAGCTACTCGCGCCCTGCTTCTTTCTGTCTAAGCTCCCGGGACATGACATACTTAGCACTTTTGGAAAAAAGATTTTTGCGAAAAAATGGGACCGTTTAGGGGGGTGCCCCCCGAGGAAGGCTTGGCTTTCGGGGGAAAGATGAGCCTCCCTTGTCTTTATTCACAACCTTAATGTATATACAACCGACTGGGGCGCCGGACAAGCACAAATTGACTTGGAATTTTTAAGGGTAAAAGCGACGTAGCTGTTGTATGTTCCAAGCGTTGGTGAGGACCTCGCCCTGTTCGTTTGCGAGCTTGTACGTGCCAGGCTTGAGCACTTCGACGACGACGTAGGGCCCTTCCCATGGCGGTGACAGCTTGTGTCGGCCTCGATTGTCTTGTCATAGCCTTAGCACTAGGTCGCCCTCACTGAAGTCCCGGCGTCGTATCTTCTGGGCTTGGTATCGCCGGAGTGCTTGCTGGTATCTTGCCAAGTGCATCATCGCCACATCGCGAGCTTCGTCCACTTGGTCCAACTAGTCTTCGTGGGCACGCTGGTTCGAGTTTTCTTGATAGGCCCTGAGCCTGGGAGATTCGTACTCTAGGTCCGTGGGGAGGACGGCCTCCGCGCCATAGACGAGGAAGAACGGCGTAAACCCCGTGGCTCTGCTTGGGGTGGTTCTGAGACTCCAAACGACCGATGGTAGCTCTTGAAACCATTTTCGTCCAAACTTGCTCAGTCTGTCGAAGATCCTAGGCTTGAGGCCTTGTAAAATCATGCTGTTGGCGCCCTCCACCTGGCCATTGGTCTGTGGGTGTGCGACGGCTGCCCAATCCACGCGGATGTGGTAGTTGTCGCAGAACTCCAGGAATTTCTTGCCGGTGAATTGGGTGCCGTTGTCGGTGATGATGGAGTTCGGCACCCCGAACCTGTGGATGATGTCGGTAAAGAACGACATGGCTTGTTCGGATCTGAGGTTAGTAATGGGGCGTGCCTCGATCCACTTTGAGAATTTGTCGATTGCGACTAACAAATGTGTGTAGCCCCCGGGTGCCTTCCGCAGGGGCCCGACGAGGTCCAATCCCCATACGGCGAATGGTCATGTGATAGGTATGGTCTGGAGGGTGTGAGCCGGAAGGTGGGTCTTGCGGGCGTAGAACTGGATTCCTTCGCATGTGCGCATGACTTCAGCGGCGTCGGCGACCGCCGTGGGCTAGTAGAAGCCCTGGCGGAATGCGTTGCCCACGAGAGTGCGCGGTGCTGCGTGGTGGCCACATACGCCTGTGTGGACATCCCGTATCAACTCACGACCTTCGGGGATGGGGACGCACTGTTGCAGAATTCCTGATGCGGCGCGCTTATACAGCTCGCCGCCAATCACGGTGAAAGACTTGGCCTTTCTGGCGATGCGCCTCGCCTCGGTTCGGTCCGAGGGTAGCTCCCCTCGATCGATCCAGGCGAGGTACTTGCTCCGCCAGTCTTCCGTAGGAAGGACCTTGTCGATTTCCATGATCTCGGCTTCGTCAACCCCGTACCCCTCGAGCAGGGAGAGTACGAATTCCTCGTTCGAGGGGTCCTCTTCCATGGGTTCCGCACCCGCTGGATTCGAGGGAGCCCCCGAGGGTTCTTCCAGACTCGGGGAGGCCTTGCTAAGATCGACAGAGGGTTTGGCAAGGTCGCGGGCAAAGACGTTCGGAGGAACGGTGATTCGCCCCGAGGCAATCTTTGCCAGCTCGTCCGCCTCTTCATTGTACTTGCGCGGGACGTGGTTGAGCTCGACTCCGTAGAACTTGTCCTCGAGCGTGCGCACGGCGTTGCAGTACGCCTCCATCTTCCCGTCGTGGCAGCTCGCATTTTTCATGACTTGATCGATCACAAGCTGTGAATCTCCCCTGACGTCGAGGCGCTTGATGCTGGTTTCGATGGCGATCCGGAGGCCACAGAGGAGGGCCTCGTATTCCGCCATGTTGTTCGACGCGGGGAAGTGCAAGCGCACCATGTACCTCATGTGCTCTCCGAGCGGCAAAACGAAAAGCAGGCCCCCGCCCGCTCTGGTTTTCATCACCGACCCGTCGAAGTAGAGGGTCCAACACTCAGCTTGTATCTGCAATGGGGGCAGTTGAGTGTCCGTCCATTCAGCGACGAAGTCCGCTAGAATCTGGGATTTGATCACCTTGCGCGGCGCGTAGGTGAGAGTTTCATCCATGAGCTCCACGAACCACTTCGCGATTCTACCCGAGGCGTCCGGGTTGCGGATTATCTCTCCCAGTGGGAATGACGAGACCACAGTGACCGGATGGGCCTCAAAGTAATGCCGCAGCTTGCGCCGTGCAAGGACCACCGTGTAGAGCAGCTTCTGGATTTGCGGATACCGTGCTTTGGTTTCGGATAGCACCTCGCTGATGTAATACACCGGCCTTTGGACTGGCAACGCGTGACCTTCCTCTGTTCTCTCTACCACGATGACCGCGCTGACCGCCTGGGTGGTTGCCACGACATAGAGGTACAGAGGTTCGCCGTCTCGAGGCGGCGTGAGGATCGGCGCGTGTGCAAGCGTTGTTTTCAGCTTCTCGAGTGCTTCCTGGGCCTCGACGGTCCAGGAAAAGCACTCGTGCTTCTTTAGGAGTCGGTAGAGGGGCAGGCCTTTTTCGCCGAGACGTGAGATGAAGCGGCTCAAAGCGCCCAGACAACCCAGTACCTTCTGCACCCCCTTTAGGTCCCGAATCGGCCCCATCCGATCGAGGGCCGAGACCTTCTCGGGGTTGGGCTCGATGCCCCGCTGGGAGACTATGAAACCCAGCAGCATGCCGCATGGCACCCCAAAGACGCACTTTTCGGGATTCAACTTGACCCCGTTGGCCCGCAGGCAGTCAAACGCAACGCGCAAATCGTTAACCAGGTCGTCCGCCTTCCTGGTTTTGACAACAATGTCATTTACGTATGCCTCCACGGTCCGCCCGATGTGATCTCCGAAAACGTGTTGCATACACCGCTGGTATGTAGCCCCAGCGTTTCGAAGACCAAATGGCATTGTGACGTAGCAAAACATGCCGAACGGCGTGATGAAAGAAGTCGCGAGTTGGTCGGACTCCTTCATCTTTATTTGGTGGTAACCCGAATAGGCATCAAGGAAACACAAGAGCTCGCACCCCGCAGTGGAATCCACAATTTGATCGATTCGTGGCAAAGGAAAAGGAACCTTGGGACATGCTTTATTTAACCCGGTGTAATCTACACACATCCGCCACTTCCCATTCTTTTTCTTGACTAGTACGGGATTAGCTAACCACGTGGGATGGAACACTTCCTTGATGAATCCAGCCTCCAGGAGCTTCCGCAGCTCCACTCCAATCGCCTGGCGCCTTTCTTCGTCAAAGCGTCGCAGGCGCTGTTGTACAGCTCTGGAGTGAGGTAGGATGTCAAGGGAGTGCTCGGCGACCTCCTCGGAATGCCCGGCATGTCCGAGGGGCTCCACGCGAAGATGCCTGCGTTGGCACGGAGAAAGTCGACGAGCACCACTTCCTATTTCAGGTCGAGGGTAGAACTGACCCTCAACACCCCGCCCTCGGGGGCAGCGGCGTCGAGGGGTACCTCCTTGATCTGCTCGGCAGCCTCGAAGCTGCCCGCGTGCTTAGTGGGGGAGTCGGGGCCTTCGTTGGCCAGCTTCTCCATGTCCGCAACGAGCGACTCGTCCAGCTTGAGCGCCTCGGCGTGCTCGACACACTCGACGTCGCAGTCGAACGCGTGCTCAATCGATGAGCCCACCGTGATGACGCCCTTCAGCCCCGGCATCTTCATCTTGAGGTACGTGTAGGTCGGGACCGCCATGAATTTGGCGTAGCATGGACGCCCGAGGATGGCGTGGTACGCGCCCTGAAACCCCACCACCTCGAAGGTGAGGGTCTCCTTGCGGAAGTTGTCCGGTGTGCCGAACCAGACTGGCAGGTCGATCTGCCCGAGGGGCTGGACACGCTTGCCCGGCGCAACGCCATGGAACGGCGTCATGCTGGGCCGCAGCCAATCCAGGCTGATCCCCATCAGTCGCAGCGTGTGGGCGTATAGGATGTTGAGGCTGCTGCCGCCGTCCATCAGCACCTTGGAGAATTGCGAATTGAAGATGACGGGGTCGACGACCAGCGGGTATTGACCCGGATTAGGGATGCGGTTCGGGTGGTCCCCGCGGCTGAAGGTGATGGCCTCCTCCGACCAGTCGAGGAAGGAGGGAGGGGCCCTCTCAGCGGTGAGAACTTCATGGCGCTCGTGCTTGCGCCGGCTGGTGGACATGTCCACCGTCGGTCCCCCGAAGATGAGGAAAATGTTCTCCACGGCGGGGAAGCCGTCGGCGCCCCCATCGCCCCCATCCTTCTTGGCCTCGTCCTCCTTCGCGGTGACGCGGCTGTAGTACTTCTTGAGCATGTCGCATTGCTCGAGGGTGTGATTGACCGGGGTCTTGTGGTACGGGCATGGCTTCTTCAGCATGTCATCAAACACGCCGGGGCCTCGAGGGCCCTTACGGGCAGGGTCGACTGCGAGGGCCTCGTCATCATCCTCGGCGCGTCCCTGCGCGCGCGCATCGTGGTGATGCTTCTTGCCCTTCTTGCCCCGCTTTTGCTTCTTTGCGGGCTCCTTGGACTTGCTGTCCTCTGCGGGCGCATCGTCCACGCGCTTGCCTTTCTTGCCATCGAAAATGGCCCCCACCGCTTCCTCTCCGGAGGCAAAGCTGGTGGCGATGTCGAACAGCTCGTTGGAGTTGACCAGCGGGCTCCTCCCAAGCTCGCGCACGAGGTCCCAGCAGGTCGTGCCCTCGAGGAAGGCATGCACGATTTCTGACTGGGCAACGCTCGGAAGCTCGGTGCAGCGCTTGGAAAAGCGTCGTATGAAGTCTCGGAGCGATTCGCCGGGTTTCTGGGTGCACCCCCGCAGGTCCCAGGAGTTCTCGGGGCGCACGTACGTGCCCTGGAAGTTCCCCATGAACGTGCGGACCAGGTCGTCCCAGCCATGAATCTGACTGGCCGGCAGATGTTCGAGCCACGTCCGGGCTGAGTCCGCGAGATGCAGTGGCAGGTTGCGGATGATCACAGCATCGTTGCTGGTGCCGCCCAGCTGACAAGCCAGGCGGTAGTCGTTGAGCCATACCCGAGGGTCCGTCTCCCCCGTGTACTTGGTGATGGTTGTGGGCTGGCGGAAGCGCTGGGGGATGTTTGCCGTGCGGATCTCCCGGCTGAACACGCGGGTCCCCGGGGGTTCCGGCGTCGGTGAGCGGTCCTCCCGGCTGTCGTAGCGACCACCACGTCGAGGGTGGTAGCCTGCTGCCGTTCTTGCCTTCGCGTCACCCCTTCTCCTGGCGTTCAGAACGTTGCGAGCGTCACCTCCTGGGCCTGGCCGCGCGTGTCGAGGATCCGCTCCCTGACAGGCGTCCTGCCCCGGTTCGCCGGCTGTCCCGCCGCGCGCGCCCGCGTGGACGGATGCTTCTTGGTCTTGTGCGCTGCTGCCGCCTCGCGTACTGGACTGGTTGCGCATGCGGGATGCGGAACTTTCGGCTTGCTGCACGGCCGCCTAGTCGATGAGGTCCTGTGCCTCGCGATGCAGGTTACGCGCCTCAGGCGTCGACGGCTCGGGCATGGCCCGAAGCAGTGTCACTGCCGCGATGAGCTTTTGGCTGGCTCGACGTGGCGTGTGTGGGTCGTCGACGTTGAAATCGGCGTTGATGCGCTCGCGGGCCTGCCTCTCTGCCTCTCGAACGCGTTCGCCGCATGCTGAGGCTTCTCCTGCGATGGTGGCACGCAAGAGCCGCACCTGCCGGTATTCCTCTGTGAGCTTAGCCTCGAGCTCGCGCGCCTGGGCTAGCTGCGCGGTGATGTTTGCGTGACCTGCTGGCGGGACGGGCGGTGGGTTCGCCCCTGGGTCTTGGGGTGCGTCCCCGTCACCTGCTCCGTCCGCCCCATCGGCGTGTTCGTGGATAGCGACCACGAAGCACTCGCATGTGGGGTCATAGCTCCCTTCGCTGGAGTCGTCGGAGCAACCGAACTAGTAGTCCGCGTCGTTAAGGAACCGCCGGAACATCACTGGGTCCGGCGTGCCGGAGAAGTCCCACTCCGCGTAACCGTGCGAGGTTGCGGGTGGTAGCTCGCTGGCCGAGCCGTGGTACGACTCGTCATTGGTGGTGGCCCAGAAGGTCTTCGTACGCGGCCACGTCGGTGCCGACAGATGAGGAGTATGCTACGGCGGCGTTTCTCATCCCATGGGGGAACTGCGGCCCCGCGGCCGCGTGTTCCCCTACGGGGAGTGTCGCCGTATCAGCCGGTGATGGTGTGTCCCTCTGTGCTGCGGCGCGTGCTGCCTGGCACCACTCCGTGCGCGCCTGGCGCGAGCGCTGGCCTGGGCACTTGCGGCGTCGGGACGTCGAGGCGGTTGCTGCCGTCGCTGGTTCCGGTGCCGGGGCGTCAGTTGCTGGCATGGCGGGTATCGGGCCAGGCCCGGTTGACCGCCAAGGGTGGAGTTCATCCTGGTTGGTAAGGCGCATGGGGTAGCCGTTCCCCGTGGCCTGAAAGTTCAGGCTCCCGAACCGGATTTCGAATCCGGCTGGGAAAGGGTCAGAGCTGCCCATGGCGTACCTCTGGGACGTCATCTCGGTGCGAATCACCATCGAGACTGCTGGTGACGAGTCGATCTCAGCGCGGACCCCCTACCTGCTGCGCCAACTGTCGGTGTTGAGATTAGTCCCGACACTAACTAGTGAGATGCGTTGTGATCGGTCTCTCGATGACCAGTGCTAGGCAATGCAAGGACACGGGTTTATCCTGGTTCCGGCCGTGGGGCCGTACGTCCAGCAGGTCGCGCTCGTGCGCTGTATTGCAATGCACCGTAGTGCCTGTAGAGGGGGCTACAAGCTAGGCGGGAGAGGAGGAAGGTCCTCCAAGTCCCTGCAAGATGATTGAGGCGAAGTGCCAATATCGGGTGTGCGTGTGTGGGCGAGTGAGTGAGTGTGCGCGGGTGAATGGGCGTCGTCCTCGTCCCCGTGCGTGGGGCTCTACCTCTCCCTTTTATAGGCTAAGGGAGGGCAGTTACAGGTATTTCACAGCAGCCGGTACAGTGTCTGTGTGCTAATAAGCATGGTGCCGGTGGTCTTGTCCCGTGCGTCATGGTTCCTGGCGCGGGTTGGTGGCATCCTCCGGCTTCCGCGGGCGGCGTGGTGGTCATTTCGACCTGTCCTGCTTTGACTTCGAGGGGCGGCCCTGTCAATTCGAGGGCTTGTGCGTGATGATACGTTGAGCTTGTTATGCATGTGTGGGGGATTATTGTGGTAGTTTCTTGGCGTGTGTGGGGAAAACCGGCAGGAGAAGGTGTTTTGGGATATATTGGTGGGGGTGAGCTCGAGACAACCTGATCTTGGATCGGGGGCCAGGGATCGTCTTCTCGAATGTTGCCCAGTTTGGTACCTATGGCGGGTACACTGTTTTAGGAGCACAAGTGTTGGGGTTTTTGTGATGACTTGGAGGATAGGAGCTCGCCCCGGTCTGAAACCGAGTGGGTCGCCTGTTACACGGGACTTTCGTACACACCACCTCGCCGAGAGAGGGGATAGGGCCGGGTCGACCCTGGCAAGTGCAATTCCATACCTGCTAGTAGGATAGAGGGTATCAATGGGAGGGAAGTGGGTGATGACCCTTTCCCTTGGCAGTCGCTCCCCGTGTGGCCACACGGGGGTATGTTCACAGTTCTGGGGTGGTCCTTTGCAAAGGACCGCATCGAGGCCCAGATGCAGGGTGGAATAGTAACTCCTAGGTGTTCGTCCGGTAGGGTGGGTTTAGTCGGATCGCCACTGGCTGAGCTCCATCCCGAGTTGGGTACAGGTGTAGACGCTCTGCAGAGTTTAGATCTATACGTATAGCCGCGTCCTCGGTTATGGACATGCCCGTTGTTTCTCCGACTCTTACGTTTTGGGATTTCTACCTCCCCCCTTATAGGATGAGAGTGTATTGGTGAGCTGTGGTTGTATTCGGGGAGAGGAGAGTTGCTCCCTCTGCCTCGCGGATCCGGGTGCAACCATTGAGGTGCGAGGAGTGGGAGTTCTCGCACCGACCCTAGATGGAAGTAGGTGATGGTGACGGTGATCTGGGTGACCAGGTGTATCCGTTTGCGGATGAGAGTTATGGGAAATGGTGGGGTAATGGAGACATTATTCTATTTATGATGCTGCTGCTGCATAGGAAACCCTGCTACTCCCTTGATCTTTTCTTTACCCTTAGAAGTAGACCACTTAAAGCTTGCATACGATTGGTGACGTGGACCTATCCCGATCCTTGGGGATAGCCCCTGAGCATGCAGGGTACGAGTCAGACTTCGACAACAATGCCGACGGTTGGTACGATTGAAGGACACGACGCTTCGCTCAAGGATGCCTGTGGGAGAGACGAATGAAGATAGAGACACCTTTTGGAAGCTAGCTACCGCTGCGTAGGCCCTTATTCCTGTTATTCCGCCAAGTGGCATGTACTGATGTACTCCAATTATTCAAGACATGTAATAATCAGAATATTATTCGTACTCTGATGTTTTCTTTCGATGTATGACTGTGATATTTATCTGTGATGAATGCCTGTGCGTGATAGCGTCTGATCCAGGGACTATCACGAGACAGAATGTTGGGTTTTCCGATTTTGGAAACCCAGGGCGTTACAGATGGTATCAGAGCCGTACTTGACCGTAGCTCGTGACCTTAGACATGGTCGTTAGAGAATAAGGATTATTTACGTTTCCTTACTTTATATAAACTCCTTGAAATATTTCATAAACACTTCCCTCTTTTCAAAAGCTTCTCTCTTACCTACGGGACTCAACCATTCTCACGAGGACATGACCATTTGGTCGAGAATATGTCTGGCACTCACTGAAGTAGAGAAGTTTTGATACACCTTGATAGGCACCCCCTATGCAAGTTGGTTTTCCGATTAATTAGACCGTTGAAGTGTTGTGACCTCCCAGGCCCGAGTCAACCTCGGGGGAGCATATAAAACTATAATGCTTGCTGAATGATCGGCTCTTAATGGAGTTACTTGTGTTTTAATGGATCTTTCCATTGAGTGTAGCAGTATATAATTAGTAAATATTTTCGTGTTTGCTTATGAGACTCAACTTGTTGGTGAGTGGCGTTGTCTAAAGTCTTCTTTCCTTGGTCGAGTTTTCAGAGGGATGTCGATCGGAAGGTCCGGACGCTTGCTGGCACGCTTTGACGCTGCCGAGGAGGAAGAAGCTCCACCGGTTCGAGGTCGTGGACGTGGCCGAGCACCCGCTCGAGGACGTGGACACGCTCCCGCTTGTGGCCGCGGACACGCGCCTGTCCGTGGAGGAGGCCGAGGCCGAGGCTGAGGCATTGTGGTGCCACCGCCACCGCCTCTGCCCATCGGTCAAGGCGATGCTGAAGGAGATGAAGAAGATGCTGAGGGTGAGCCTGAACCTGAGCCCGCACCAGCTCCCCAGGGGCGTGGTCGTGGTCGTGGCCGTGGAGGAGCACCGCCACCGCCACCACCTAACCTGGTTGAGGTGATGGCCCTTCAGACTCAGCTGATGCAGTGGATGGCTGACTCTGTCGAGAACCGAGTCAATGGTGGGAACTGCAACTTTCCGCCAGAAGAGGACTTCGCCAAGAAGATCGAGAGGTTCCTCCACCTGAAGGCCCCTACCTTCAGTTACTCGGAAGATCCGCTCGAGGCCGACGACTGGCTCCGCGTGATCGAGATGAAGCTCGACCTCACCGCCTACACTGATGAAGAGTGTGTGGCTCTCGCCGTCCACCAGCTTGAGGGTCCTGCCAAGTCTTGGTGGGACAACTACTCGGACAGCCACCCGAACCCAGCTTTTATCACTTGGCTGGAGTTCTGCGAGGTGTTCCGCGAGCAGTACCTACCGAAGGAGCTCATGACTCAGAAGGCCCAGGAGTTCAGCACCATGACCCAGGGTGCAATGAGGGTGGAGGAGTATGAGAGGCACTTCATGAAAATGATGCGCTATGCTCCAGATGACACCAATACTGATGACAAGAAACAGTTCTGGTTTCTGCGAGGCCTCCACCATGGTCTCCGCCAGAGCTTGAAGGCCAGTGAGCACAAGTCCCTATGCCACCTGGTGAACCGCGCCATCGCACTTGAGGAAGAGAGAAGAGGCAATGAGGATCGCATGAAGGACAAGAAGAGACTGGGATATCCCCAAGACCGGTCGAACCAGAGGCCGAGGGATGGACACCGCCAGCATGGAGGCGACTACTCCGAAGGAGGAAGCTACAGTTACCGTCCGCAGAATGGAGGACACAACCGCCCGCCCCAGGCCGCTCCAGGATCGAACACTAGAGGGTTCGGACCCACGTGTTTCACCTGTGGCAAGCCAGGCCACAAGTCGTACTTCTGCCCCGACAAGAAGACCGTCGCTACGCCCGCCAAAGCACCGGCCCCAGCAGGACCTCCTCAGTCGACTCCTCAGCAGTCTGCTGGCCTTGGAAAGCTCTACCACCTGAAGGAAGGGAAGGCCGCCGATGCACCTAACGCTGTGGTTGGTAAGTTTTAGACTTCGGTACCTCGGTTTTGTGTCTTTATCGGTGTGGTACAGTTAGATCTCTTATATCTTTCCTCTCCTTGGAAACAGGGGGTAAGCTCTTAAATCTCGAGGACGAGATTCTTTTGAGGGGGGAGTTCTGTAACATCCCGGAATTTCTCCGGAATGTTAGCAATGCAAAAATGTGGATTTCAAAATTTTGATTTGAAATTGAGTGCTTATTTAAAATATAAGGTTGTCTTCTTTGATCCTTCCCTAATTTCCTAGATTTATTTCGAGCTAAATAATAAAATTAGGAATTATAAAATGTTAGTGTGAGAAACTTGGAGTTCATTTGGTTTTATTTGAAGTTTATTTGTGTGGGTTTCAAATTTGAGTTTATATTCAAATTTGAAACTAAAATAGAAAAGGTTTAGGGAGAAAAGAAAAGGGAAGGGGAGTTAGCACTGCTGGGCTCCAAGCCCAAAGCCTAGAAGTCCGCCCGACCCCCTCGTTCTCTTTTTCTCTCATCACCGCGCGCCCCTCATCTCCCCTCAGTGCAGCCCATCGCGGCCCACGCGCGCGCGGCCCGCTTAACACCAACCGCACGCCGCGCCGAGCCGCTGCCGCTGGGCCGCGCTTGGCGTCACGCTTGCGTCATCGTGACGTCACCGTCGTCATCTTCCTCCTTTACCCCTTTGGCTGACGCTGGCGCCAAAGCGAGCGCGCGCCAGCCATGGCTCTGTCGCGATGCAGCCGCGCGCCCGCCCTTGCATCCACGCCGTGCACGCGTCCCGCGCCGCTCACCGCCTATAAGTAGGCCGCCGCCGCGACCCCTGCTCTTCCCAACCCTAGCCACCGGGACCTTGTCCCCATCCGCTGCTCGCCTCGGCTCGCCGGAGAAGGAGAAGGGGGGAGGAGAAGAGAAGGCCCGGAGGCCGTCCGCTATCGCCGCCGGAGCCGTACGAGAGGAGGAGCCGGACCTGTTGTCGCCGCGCACCTCGTCTCCCTCTGCTTCCTCTGCTCCGCGCCGCCGCTTCCTTCATCGCCGACGAGCCCGCTCCGCCCTCTACATTGACGCCTGCATGTAGGCCCGTGGCCACCAAGGTAAGGCCGAGCTTCCTCGCCCATCTGTGGACGACCCGGCCTTCGAGCCGAGGCAGGACCCGAGCTCGTCGCCGCCGCGCCGCCGCGCACGCCGCATGGTGAAGCCGGCCTTCGTGCCATGCCGGGAAATCTTTTGCAGGTGCCGCTACCGTCGCCTCGTTCACTCGCGCGTGCCTCCTTATTTCTCCCTTGCCTCACACCCGCACGACGCCCACACACACACCGCCGCCGCCGTGCTCTGGCGCACCTCGCCGCCGGTATGCATGTCGGCGTGCACACGTACCGGAGGTCTCCCCGTCCACCGCTTGCACGCCTTCACGACCACCTCGCCGTCCAGGACGCCGCGCGCCCACGTGCAGCACCGCTCCGCGGCCGAAGCTCCTGCCTCGTCGTCGCCGCGCCGGCCAAGAGCTTGGCCCGGGCCGTGCCGGCGCGGAACACACGAGCAACGGGGCAAAAGCCCAGTTTTTGGGCTCCCTCACATTGCCTTGACGCACGCACTTCCTCTCCTGGCATTTAGGCACGCCCACACGCCGTCGCCGGAGCCCGCCGTCGAGCACCCGCACGCCTGCTCCGCCGCCACCCTCTGGCACGTCGCCGTCGTGTCTTCCCCAGCCTAGGCCACCTCCATGTTGCCCAGCCGTGTACCCCTGGTGCTCCACGTTCGCACCCTGTCGCGTGTTGAACAGTCCCGGCAAGCCTCGCCGTCGGCGAGCCCCTTGCCGCGCCGCTGATCCTTGGGGGCATTTCACCAAACGCCTGGCGCCCCAGCCAAAAACCTTAGGGGTTTAGAACGCTCGCGCGCCCACACATGCACGTGCCCGCGGAAGATCCGAGCGGATCTCGTGCGGTCGGCCACCCAGGGCCGAGCCACACCCGCGCCGCACCGCGCGCCGCCGTAGACGCGCACGGGATCGATCCCGTGCTGCCGCCAGCCGCGCCGCCACACGTGCTGCCACGCGGCAGCCACGTGGGCTGGCGACGGCTATAAGCCGCCTAGTGGCCGCCACGTGGGCCGCTTAAGCTGGCCTGCAGCTAGCTATAGGACCCCTTAGAGCTAGCTAGAGATATGTATAAGATAGCTAAAAGTCTGTATTATTGTAAATGCGTATTTTAATTTCAGAAATGTATTTTATCTTTGGAAAATCATAATAAATCCGTTTTAGCTCCGAAAAATATGAAACTTCTTCTGAAAATCTTCTAAAAATCCAAACTCCGTGCTAGACTAGAGTTTGCCTCTTTTTGGATCTTATTTGCTCTTCATCTTGGATTTATTGCTATTAGTAGCCGAGTTTATTTATTTAAATACGGTTGTAGGAGCTACCGGAGCCGGAGAGCTGAACCAGGACTACGACGACGACCTCGGCTACGACGACTACTCGTACCCAGGTTCACGCCCGACCATTCTTCGAATGCCCATTAGGCATGGCTATTAGAACTGCTAGTGCTTTTATTACTGCATAGTGATGGATATGATGAACCCGTGCATAGCCTCTTTTACATACTTGTCCTTGATTGACCTACTACTACTACTTTACTTATGCGTGATGATACGCTGAGCTTGTTATGCATGTGTGGGGGATTATTGTGGTAGTTTCTTGGCGTGTGTGGGGAAAACCGGCAGGAGAAGGTGTTTTGGGATATATTGGCGAGGGTGAGCTCGAGACAACCTGATCTGGGATCGGGGGCCAGGGATCGTCTTCTCGGACGTTGCCCAGTTTGGTACCTATGGCGGGTACACTGTTTTAGGAGCACAGGTGTTGGGGTTTTTGTGATGACTTGGAGGATAGGAGCTCACCCCGGTCTGAAACCGAGTGGGTCGCCTGTTACACGGGACTTTCGTACACACCACCTCGCCGAGAGTGGGGATAGGGCCGGGTCGACCCTGGCAAGTGTAATTCCATACCTGCAAGTAGGATAGAGGGTATCAGTGGGAGGGAAGTGGGTGATGACCGTTTCCCTTGGCAGTCGCTCCCCGTGTGGCCACACGGGGGCATGTCCACAGTTCTGGGGTGGTCCTTTGCAAAGGACCGCATCGAGGCCCAGATGCAGGGTGGAATCGTAACTCCTAGGTGTTCGTCCGGTAGGGTGGGTTTAGTCGGATCGCCACCGGCTGAGCTCCATCCCAAGTTGGGTACTGGTGTACACACTCTGCAGAGTTTAGATCTATACGTATAGCCGCGTCCTCGGTTATGGACATGCCCGTTGTTTCTCCTACTCTTACGTTTTGGGATTTCTACCTCCCCCCTTATAGGATGAGAGTGTATTGGTGAGCCGTGGTTGTATTCGGGGAGAGGAGAGTTGCTCCCTCTGCCTCGCGGATCCGGGTGCAACCATTGAGGTGCGAGGAGTGGGAGTTCTCGCACCGACCCTAGATGGAAGTAGGTGATGGTGACGGTGATCTGGGTGACCAGGTGTATCCGATTGCGGATGAGAGTTATGGGAAATGGTGGGGTTATGGAGACATTATTCTATTTATGATGCTGCTGCTGCATAGGAAACCCTGCTACTCCCTTGATCTTTTCTTTACCCTTAGAAGTAGGCCACTTAAAGCTTGCATACGGTTGGTGACGTGGACCAATCCCGATCCTTGGGGATAGCCCCTGAGCTTGCAGGGTACGAGTCAGACTTCGACAACAACGCCGACGGTTGGTACGATTGAAGGACGCGACGCTTCGCTCAAGGATGCCTGTGGGAGAGACGAATGAAGATAGAGACACCTTTTAGATGCTAGCTACCGCTGCGTAGGCCCTTATTCCTGTTATTCCGCCAAGTGGCGTGTACTGATGTACTCTAATTATTCAGGGCATGTAATAATCAGAATATTATTCGTACTCTGATGTTTTATTTCGATGTATGACTGTGATATTTATCTGTGATGAATGCCTGTGCGTGATAGCGTCTGATCCAGGGACTATCACGAGACAGAATGTTGGGTTTTCCGAACCCAGGGCGTTACATAAGAGATCAGCCCTCGAGTCGTCGGGCGTGGTCTCCAGGCCTGTCAAGCGGGCCCGTATCACCTCCTCCATGTAAGTGCCGTTTCGCGCCATCTTGTTATCTTGTGCTTGAGTTTTTGTTTGCTTTCTTGACTCGCTCTTTCCGTGTCAGTCGTTCCGACACCGGTGCGCTCAGCCTTGCGCCGTGTAAGCGCGCGGCTTCGTTCGTTCCCCGCTCATCAACTCCTCCGCCCGCGCCGGAGACAGCCCAAGTCGAGGACCGGATCGCCGTGGCAGCCGAGATTCGTGAGACAGCGGCGCCCCCTCCCTCGTCCGGGGATGGAGTCGTGATCGGGGGGCAAGCAGCCCCCGAGCGAACCGAGCCCCGACGGCGTCTATCGTTGATCAAGGCGCCGTCGCGCAGGCGGCTTCAGAAGCGGACGTGCCTCCGGCGTCAGGCATTGGGGGCGGCGAGACTGCGGAGGTCGCGGAGGTGGCGGCTCCCTCGCCATCCACACAGCTCCCGGAGGCCTCCGATTTGGGGTGGCAAAACCTCCCAGGCGATGAAGCAGCCACTTATGCGGCCGAGCTGGAGCGGTGCCTGCTGGCACCGGAGGAGCTGCCAGCCGAGGCGCCCATTCCGCCCACCCCAGAGGTTGTTGTGGCGGTCGAGGAGGCCGTGGCGAGTCCTGGGGTGTCCGGGACCCAGACGGCAGAGACGGGGCCGGTCCCCAGCGCGCCGCCGAAGCCATCACACCAGCCCGCTGCTGTCACTACGGAGGTGGTTGAGATCGCGGACTCACCACTTCCCATTGCGCAGGCGCATGCTTCCCTCGAGGACGTGGTGGGCAGTGCTTCCCTGATCACAGTCCGAGAGGTCGGAGAGAGCTCGGGAGCCCGTCCCTTCTCGGGGGCCCGTCCCTTCTCGGCCCCCGAGGGAGGTGAGCATGGCCTTGGCCTCGAGTGTGCCTCATGGACCGGAACCGAGGATGCTGAGGTGCACGTTGACGAGGACGAGGAAGCCACGGCCCGTCACCGCCTGGAGTGGGGCCTTCGGTGGGTAGAGCAGGCGATCAACAAGCTCGTCGTTCCGGCCTCATCGGTGAGTTGGCCGAGCTCAATCTCGACTTAGTGTTATCGCTTCTGGGTTGTTTTCTACAATTGATCTTCTTGCCGGTCCAGCTGCTTGCTAGCTGCAGCACCAGGAAGACGCGCACCATCGAAGAGCTCCAAGCCGAGAAGGCCCAGCTGGAGATGCAGCTGGTTGCCGCTCGACTGGCGGCTGTCGGAGCGGTGGCGGGCAAGGCGTCGGCGAGGACCGCTCTTGAGGCTGCGACAAAGTTAGCAGAGGACCGCGCGGTGGCCGTGTAGTCTATTGTGGATGCCGCCGTGTCGGAGAAGACAGCCCTCGAAGCCAAGCTCGTCCAGGCAGAAACCACAACTGCGGAGCTACGAACCGCTGCCGCTACTGTTGCTGAGACAGCTCGGACCGCAACTACTGCTGCCTCTGCTGCCCAGGCTGCATCCCAGGGGGCCGCCGAGGAGAAGGTGACGCTCGAGAAGAAGGTAGCGGACCTGCAGCAGGACCTGATGCATGCTGAGGTAGACCTGAAGACGGCGAACAATCAGGTCTGCAACCTCTCCACCAAGTTGCAGGAGGACACCGACGAGGGGACCCGGCTTCGCAAAGAGAACACAAGCTGGCGCGAGATCTTCAGGGTGAGCAGCCTTGCGCTCCCAACTTTCATGATATTTCTTTTTCTGCGTTAGTCGTTGCTGATGCCGCCTTGCTCTTTGGCTTCGACAGGGCTTCGCACAGCTCGTGCTGCACAAGCTGTCAAGCTCCTAGAAAAGGCTCAGGTAGTCACTGCCGCCGAGCTCAAGATCCACGAGATGTCCGAGACGGCCAAGAACTTTGCGGACCAGCTTTCGAGTACGTTCTTCTTATCTTGACCCCTTCTCCCTTCTTATTGTGCTCCTCGTGGCCCAACTCTGACTCGTTCCCTATTTCCAGAGGTCAAAGCTGAGCTCGAGGACTCTCGGAAGGCTCAGCACGAGGCAGAGGAGGCGTGCTAAAAGGACATCCTGGACCGTGCCAAGCTCGGCCAACATATTGATGGGATCTTGATAGAACTCGGCACTCCACCCGTGAAAATGCCTCCCCAGGTGCTCGACGATCGGATCAACCTTCTGCTGAGCGTTGTCAAGGAGAGGGAGCTGTCGACCTCTCGGCAGGTGGTGCACCGGGTCCTCTCCATGTTCTGCTCTCATTACCAGGGGCTGGACCTTCAGGCGCTGAGTGGTGGTTGGGCCCCCAGCTACTCGAACGACGAGCTTGACAAGATCGAAGAGGATTGCGCCACCCTTGCCCGAGCCATGGCCGACACCGCGATGAAGGACCTGGACCTGATCCCAAGAGACACACCAAAAGACGGCTCTGGGCCTTCTCATTAGATGTATCGAATTGTATAACAAACAAACAAAACTTGTATGTGTATTGTACTAGACAGCTTTTCATTTTGTTTTGAAAACATCACTTGTTAAAGCATTCCCCGAGCATTCTCGAATGACTTGTAGAACAGAGCAGCAGTACTTAGATACTCAGGCCGATCGAACTTTTCTCTGGAGCCGCGGGGGCGTAAGAGTCAGAAAGCTCGACCTGAGCCGCGAAGTGATGCCACGTGTTCACAGCCCCCGAGTACTTAGGGACGTTTAGGAAATGACTCGCGTGCTTTTCATAGAAAACGTTTAGAGCCGGAGCCCAAGCGGTTACCCGAGTACTTTTTTTAAAGTAGTCAGACGTCGACCTGTGGGTCCAAGCTGCGCTCGCAAGTCTTCGCACCGTAGCCGCAGGGGCGTAAGTGCTAAGAAGCTCGGACAAGCAACAACATTGAAATGCTCACAGATCGACATCCTTTCCCTTCGCAAGATAAAGGTGTTCCGCCAAAAAGAACCGCTCGCTCGCGCGATTGGTCACGACAAAGTTGTCGGAGAGTTTTGTTTTGAAAACGGGAAAACGAAAGGGGGGCATCGTGCCTCGGGTAGCCCCCGAGTGGTAAGTGTTGTTGCATGGGCGCAAGGACACTTGCCACTCAGCCTTTAGACATCGTTGAAACATATAAAAGATGCCATCACAAAGAGATCAAAAACTTATGAAACGAGAACAAAGGCACATGGCATTATTCATTGATCATAAGTTTGAAACAGGGAACATTACTCAAGGGTAAAAACAATGTAGGTGTTCTATGTTCCATGCGTTGGAGATGATTGTGCCGTCCTCGTGCCATAGCTTGAATGTTCCGGGTCGGAGGACTTGGTCGACGATGTATGGCCCCTCCCATGGGGGCGCGAGCTTGTGTCGGTCCTTGTTGCTCATAACCCGTCGAAGTACTAGATCCCCGACTTGGAATTGGTGCTCGTGAATGTTGCGCTCGTGATAGCGCCGTAGAGCTTGCTGGTACCGAGCGGAATGTAGGAGCGCCACATCGCGTGCTTCGTCGAGCTGGTCGATTGCATCCTCGAGCGCGATCTGGTTTCCCTCTTCAGTGTACGCCCGAACTCTCGGGCTCCCATAATCGATATCCGTGGGGAGTACCGCCTCCAATCCGTGTACCATGAAGAATGGTGTGGAGCCGGTTGCACAACTCGGTGTGGTGCGTAGGCTCCAGAGGACGGACGGCAACTCTGCGACCCATCTTGCCCAAAACTTCTCGAGTCGTCTGAAGATCCGGGGCTTCAATCCTTGTAGGATCATGCCATTGGCTCTCTCGGCCTGGCCGTTGGTCCTCGGATGCACAAAAACAGCCTAGTCCACGCGAATGTTGTTGTCATCGCAGAACCTGATGAACTTCTTTCCCGTGAACTGGGTGCCATTGTCTGTGATGATCGAGTTCGGAATCCCGAAGCGGTAGATAATGTCGTTGAAGAACGCCACGGCCTCTTCGGAGCGGACCTTGACCACGGGTCGAGCCTCAATCCATTTTGAAAACTTATCGACGGCCACGAGAAGATGCGTGAAGCCCCCGGGCACTTGCTTGAATGGGCCGACTATGTCCAGCCCCCACACGGCGAATGGCCAAGTGATAGGGATGTTCTGAAGCGCTTGCGCAGGGCGATGAGTCTGTCGAGCGTAGAACTGGTAGCCCGCACAGCGTCGCATGATATCCTTGGCGTCCGCCAACGCCGTGGGCCAATAGAAACCTTGTCGGAATGCTTTTCCGACTAAAGTTCTTGCGGCGGCATGATGTCCGCATGTGCCAGCATGAATTTCTTGAAGCAAGTCTCGGCCCTGGTCTCTTTGAATACAGCGCATGAATATATACGCTGTGCCTCGCTTGTGGAGCTCGCCGTTGATGAGGACGTACGATTTGGCTCGCCACGAGATGCGACGTGCCTCTGTCTGGTCGGAGGGCAGCTTCCCCTCGACTAGCCACTCAAGAATTGGGAACCGCCAATCAGGATGTCCTAAGTTTGGCTCCTGCGGTTGGTCGATCTCCATTACTTCTGGCGACTCCGACTCTGGCGGTTGTTCTTCATCAGTTCGAACGGACGGTGCATGCTGGTCACTTGCAAATATGCCATGTGGTACAGGCTTGCGGCTAGATGCTGCTTTGGCGAGGATGTCCGCAGCTTTGTTGTTGTCGCGCAGCACATGATGGAGCTCGAGCCCATGGAACTTGTCTTCTAGTTGACGCACAGTTCGACAATAGGCCGCCATCTTGGGGTCGACACAATTCTTCTCATTCATAACTTGGTCCACGACAAGCTCAGAGTCTCCTCGGATCTCGAGACGACGAATCCCAAGCTCGATCGCAATCCGAAGGCCGTTGATGATCGCCTCGTACTCGGCCACGTTGTTGGAGGCAGGAAAGTGCAGTCGGACCATGTACTCCATTCGCACGCCCAGAGGCGAGATGAAGACAAGGCCTACTCCTGCTCCCTCCTTCATGACGGAGCCGTCGAAGTACATTGTCCATGTCTCATGCTCGATTGGTGCTGGCGGAGTCTGGATCTCTGTCCACTCAGTGACGAAATCTGCCAACACTTGTGACTTGATGGCGCTGCGTGGTGCGTAGGTCACATTCTACCCCATCAACTCGAGGGCCCACTTAGCTATCCTCCCCTCGACCTCAGGATTCTGAATCACCTCCCCGAGGGGGTATTTGGACACCACCGCGATTGGGTGTGAGTCGAAGTAATGCCGAAGCTTGCATTTGGTGATCAAGATAGCATACACGAACTTCTGAATTTGAGAGTAGCGGGTCTTCGAGTCGGAGAGAACCTCACTTACGAAATAAACGGGCCGCTGTACCTTGAGCGATTTCCCAGGTTCGTCTCGTTCCACAACCAGTGCAGCGCTGTAACATCCTAATTTTTTCCATCACTAAATTAATGTAAGTAACATGGTGTTTTAGTTTTTGTTTTCTAAGGAAATAATAAATTATCAAATAAATTTGGCTCTAAAATATTTAAATATCACTTTTGAATAATTTTAGAAGCAATAAGTGCTTGTGCATCATCTTTTGTTTGCATGGTGTTTAAGTGTGTTTGTGTGAAGTTTTAAAAGTTCTTAAAATGATTTGAAAATTTTGGAAAAGAGTTTAAATCTTGAAAAATTTTGAATGAGTTTGAGTTGAAAAAAGTTTTGAATAAAGGTGTTTGAAAAAGAAAAAAAAACAAACCAATCCTTCTCCTCTCCCCTTTCCCCTTTCAGCCAAGGACGGCCCGAGGCCCAGCTTCCCCTCCTCCTTTCCCTGCGGCCCACCTCCTTTTCCTTCGGCCCAGCGCCCCGGCGGCCCATTTCTCCCTCCCTCCCCTCCCTTCTTTCACCGCCACCCCGGGCCCACCCGTCAGCTCCTCCTCCTACCTCCAGCACCCCCTTTCCCCTCCACTGCTCCGCACAGCTCCGCACCGGCCGGCCAGCTTCCCCCGCCTCCTTCGTCCTCCCACCTTCAATCCTCCTCTTTATTGCGCAGTGGAACACCGGCCACCCCTCCCCTCCTTTACTTCTCCTTCGGTTACTCCTCCGCCATCAATCGCCCTTCCCCTCTTGAAGGCAATAAGCCGCTGGCGCCCCTACGGCCATTGATGGCCATTGCCGGTCGCCGCTCCCTCTCCCTCCTCCTCTCTTTAAAAGCCGCGGCCGAGCCCCGCCTCACCCTTTCCTTCCCCTTCCGCACTCGTACACGCCCCGCACCTCTTCTCCCTCGCGCACGCGCCGTCGCCGATCGACCTCCGCCGCCGGGCCATTGCCGGCCAAGGAGCTTCCGTCGGTGGAGTAACCCTTTCACCCTCCCTGTTATCTCTCTCTCTCTCCGTCGCGTGGCGCTCACCCGTGGTCTCTCTCTGTACCAGGACCGCCCTCCCTCGCCACCGGCCGAGCAGCGCCGGAGCCCCTGTTCCTTCTTCCCGGAGTGCCGCCGCAGGAAGAACGTCGGGCTGCCGTCCCGAAGGTCCTCACCGCCGGTGAACACATCCTCGAGCTCCTCTCGTCTTCGACCGTTGCACGCGCATCCCGCACGAGGACCCCAAGCTCCAGAACACCTTCTTCTTCCCCGCTGGACCGAACCAGAGCGCCACCGTCGTCTTCCAGTTTCGGCTGTCGTCGTCGATCTCGCTCACCGCCGCTTCTCCGACGCCGTCTCTTCGCCCGAAGCTTCGCCAGGAGATGAGCATCGCGCCTCTCCTTGTTTCTGTGTGTCTTAGGGCCGCAGCCCTTGCCTCCGCATGCCCCCGTTGGCCGCGCCGCCCCCCTTACGGTGCGCGCCGTCGTGGTCGCCCAAGCCACCTCCCAAACCCCCTGGGCAAGTGCGCGAGCTCCACCGCTTCGCAATGAGCCTATCCGCGTTCAAAACCGAGGCCCAGAGCTTGAGATCGAGCATCTTCGGCGAGCTTCGCCGCCGGCGCCGCTGCGCGCCGCCGCACTCGCCGGCAACCGTCGCCTGCGGGCCACGTCCGCCGTCCGATCCGGCGCGGACGGTCCAAATACGCCCCGGCCCCGAGTCAACCAGACCCGGTACCGGTCAACCCGGAGCCCCGCCGGCCGTTTTGCAAAAAGAACCCTATAGTTCTTAGATTCACAACCATATCCACACACCAGTAGAAATCCTTTCTTTTAGGTCCTTTTCTTTGCGCATAGGCCCTTAAGCTTTTGCTTTTCTACCAGCCGATCGATCCGCGATCAACGGCCCTGATCAGATCGGGGGTTACCCCCTTGGCCCGGTTCACCATGGACCTGTGGACCAGGACCACCGCCGGTCCATGGCTTTGTCAGCAGCCGCGTCAGCCGCTCCGGCCAATCGGAGTCCGCCTCGTGGCGCCTCGTCAGCCAAGCCGCCGCTGTCAGCCGCTCTTTTGCAGAAAACTCCCTGTAGTTTCTAATAACACAACGATGCCCTTCCACCTATATAAACCCTTTTAAACAGGCCCCTGTTTCTTATGTTTAAGCCCCTAGACTTCTTAGTTCTTCCCACCAGAGGTCCATCCTTGATCTTTTGCGCATAAGCCCTTTGGTTTACATGCGTAATCATGTTTCAGCCCCTGGTTTCTTGCAGTTAAGCCCCTCGAAGCTCTGTTTCTTCACAGAAAAGCCCCTGAACCTCGTTTTAGCCATATCTTTTCCGTCTTTTATCCGTTTTAAGCGTTCTTGGTGTCCACGCGACCGTCTTTTCAAGCCCGTCAGTTTTAAAACCTTGTTTTGGCTGTATCTTTTGCGTTTTAGCTCCGTTTCCGCCGTTTCAAGTTGCGTTAAGTTCATATCAACTCAAACTACGTGATAGGACTAATGTTGAACATGTTCTTTGTTTTATAATTTATTTAAATATTAAATATGATTAAATTCTTAATACACATGCTTTTCTAATTAAAATCTAATTAGAGTTTAACACGTGTTTTCATAAGAAAGTTAATATGATTAATACTATTTGAATAATTCTTTCAATTAAAAGCTAATTAGATGTATACCTTGGTTTTCATAATCAAACTTAAATTGATTAATGTTTAACCAATTTGCTTTCTAAATAAAAGAAACATAGGTCTATCCCGAGTTTTCTTAATTAAATGTTAATTTGATTAATATGAATATAAATGTGTTTTTGAGTTATAATTTGTTTAGCATAACTCGAAATATAAAGATGAACGCTTAGATGCTTTTACATGCTTCTTTTAAATTAAATGTTTAATTTGCATAAATCATACTTGAATATTTATAAATAAAATTGGACTAGTTTTACATCATCTTTTAAATATAAAATAACTTGCTTAATTATAAATAGGGTATTTCTTTGAAATAACCTATGCACATGATTTTGTTTAATTAAAATATACCAAGCACATAGCTAGCTCTTGTATGTGATCATCCAAAGCTCCCGATAGTTCCGAGTGCTTTTGTGTTCGCGTTTCTAGAGCCAACCCTTGTTCTTTCTTTAAAGCTTTTCATGCTTGGTGTATTGTTTTGTTTATTGTATGCTTTCTTGTGTGCTCGTAGACATCGTGCCAGTTTCAAGTGAGCAACCAGTTGAAGTGGATCAAGAGCAAGTGTTTGAAGAAGAAGAACCCCAGTGTTTAAGCAAGGAAGGCAAGTGGACTTCTCCCCCTGCATATTCTATTTTTGTCCCACACAACTTGCATGTTAACTAAAATTTACATTTAAATGTTGTATTACATAAATTTGATGGGAAATCACCTTTTTAAGGACATGACTAGAATTTTATCCCTATTACCTTGGACAACCCTTTTAAATAAATGTTTTGGGTAGAAATGCTTAGTTGCTTAACTTGGGATGGTTAAAATGAATCTTTTACAATATGATGAATGTTGATCATGATAACTTTGGTGATATATATGTGTGTGCTTATGGTTAATAACAAGATCATATGGTTTAATTGGAACATGGAGAACCACCCAGGAAAACAGTGCAACCACAGTCCATATGGCTCTGGCTTAGCCAATTAATTAGGAGTGTGGAATTATCTGACAGCCTTATCTGAAAGGAGCACAGGGGGCCGGAGTTGAAGGGGTATAGCCCGGTCCTCTTAGCCGCAGCCTTTGCTAAGGTGCTGTCCACTAGGGAGGGTTATGGTCCGCTCCGCTACTGTAACTGTCGCGGGTTGTTGGTCTTCTGCATACCTTTGTAAAGGCTTCGTAGCGTCCCTATGCAATCACACCTCGGAAGTGTGGTATTGTGCCTGATCAGCACATGCGTGGTTGGGTTCAAAGTTCTTCGGAACTTTTACGCGAGCTGTGGTGAAAGTGTACAACCTCTGCAGAGTTAAAACTGATCGATCAGTCGTGCTCACGGTTAAGAGCGGCCTGGACCCTCACATGATAATCAAACATAAAGATGGAATTAAATTGTGGTTCTTATGGTTTTGAGATGAGATGTTTTCCTAAATGCTTAAGTGGGTTGGTATAAACTTACACCTAGTAAATAGGTGCTTGCTAATAAAATTTGACCAACATTAAAATGCTAACCGCTGTAAACCTTAACCTATCCTTGATAGCCTTGCATCTTCCCCCACTTGCTGAGCTCCAACCATAAGTGTGCTCACCCTTGCTTACCCGTTGTTCAGAGGAGAACACTGGAGAAGAGTACTTCAGCGACTACGATGAGTTCTGAGGCTTGCGTGCCCCCAGTCATGTGCCTGTGGAAGATGAAGATGGAGTCGCGTCTTCATAGTTATCGTTGTTCGTGTAAAGACCTTCGAGTCTAACGTCTGAGTGCAATAAAGAGATAATGTAATGGTTTAACTCTTGTACGTTTTTATTGCTGTTTACTGATATTTCACTCATGACGTCTATCATATGTGTGTAAACTTGATCCTGGCGCACATATGAGATGCATTTGGTTTTCTTTCGGAAAATCAGGTGTGACAAGCGCTCACGACCTGCGTTGTTGCAGCCACGTACAGGAGCATCTGTTCTTCTGGCATTGGTGCTGTGAGCACAGGTGGACTCTTCAGGAGATTCTTGAGTTTGTCAAGCGCTTCTTGAGCCTCGGGTGTCCACGCAAAGTGGTCGGACTTTTTCATCAGGCGGTACAGCAGCAAGCTGCGCTCTTCGAGTCGAGCGATGAACCGACTGAGAGCTGCGAGGCAGCCTGTGACACATTGTACGCCCTTCAGGTTCTGGATCAGCCCCATGTTAGTGATGGTTGAGATCTTCTCGGGATTAGCCTCTATGTCGCGTTCGGACACGACAAAGCCGAGGAGCATACCCCTCAGAACCCCAAAAACGCATTTCTCGGGGTTTAGCTTCACCCCATGTTCTCTCAGCTTTGCGAACACTTCCGTAAGATCGGGGATTAGATCGCCCGTCTTCTTTGACTTGACCACGATGTCATCGATGTATGCTTTGATTATTCGTCCTATGAGATTGCCGAAAACGCGTCGCATGCATCTTTGAAACATAGCGCTCGCATTCTTGAGTCCGAACGGCATCGAGTTGTAACAATAAGCGCCAAAGGGAGTGATGAAGGACGTTGCGAGTTGGTCCGCTATGCACATCACAATCTGGTGGTACCCGGAGTACGCATCGAGAAAACAGAGGGTTTCGCACCCTGCCGTTGAATCGACTTATCTGATCTATGCGAGGCAAAGGAAACGGATCCTTGGGACATGCTTTGTTAAGGCTCGTGTAGTCAACACACATCCTCTATTTCTTATTCTTCTTCTTTACAAGAACAGGGTTAGCTAGCCACTCGGGGTGGAACACTTCTTGGATGAACCCTGCACTAAGGAGCTTCTTGATCTCCTCGCCTATGGCCTTGCACTTATCGTCGTTGAAGCAGTGCAGGCGCTGCTTGACCAGTTTCGATCCCGGCTTGATGTTCAGTTTGTGCTCGGCAACCTCTCTCAGGATCCCCTTCATGTCGGAGGGTTTCCATGCGAACACGTCGAGGTTCGCTTTGAGAAAGTCGACGAGCGCGCTTTCCTATTTAGGATCGAGCGCCATCCTGATACGGAGCGTGCGGCCATCATCGGTGACAGCCACATCCTAGACATCCTTGGCGGGCTCGAATGAGCAGGCCGCTCGCTTGGATGACTCGGGGATATCTTGGTCCTCGGAGGGAGGCTCGGCGTGGAGCCTCTCGGACCGGATGAGTGTTTCAGCGAATTAAAAGCACTCAGTGTCGCATTCGTATGCGTACTGAAACGTAGTCCCCTCTGTGATGACCCCCTTCGGGCCGGGGATCTTCAACTTGAGATACGTGTAGTTGGGCACGACCATAAACTTCACGTAGGCCGGCCTCCCGAGGATGGCGTGGTACGTCCCCGAGAACCCCACCACTTCAAAGGTGAGGGTTTCCGTGCGGAAGTTCCGCGATGTCCCGAACGTGACGGGCAGATCGATCTGCCCTATCGGGAGTGCATCCTTCCCGGGGATGACCCCGTGGAAAGGTGTTGGCGATGGGCGCAGTCGGGACCGCGAGATGCCCGTGCTGTCGAGCGTTGACATGTACAGAATGTTGAGGCTGCTCCCTCCGTCCATCAGCACCTTGTGGACCTGCTTGGTCCCGATCAGTGGAGCCACCACGAGTGGGTAGCATCCTGGTTGCGGTACATGGTCGGGGTGGTCCGTTCGGTCGAAGGTGATCGGGGTGTCCGACCACTTGAAATACGCCAGCGTCGCAGGCTCAGTGTTGTAGACCTCGCGCCGGATTAGGTTCTCCTTGCGCCTTGACGGTCGTGTCGGTGCTCCGCCAAAGATCATGTTGACCGCTCCATCTTCACGAGGGAAAACCACTTCCTCGCCATCACCGTCATTTTCCGGGGGTGGCGCATCCTTCTTCGGGGCATCCGCTGTCTTGGGCTTGAGCGTGCCGTTGATGTAGTTCTTCATCAGACGACAGTCTTTGAGCGCATGCTTGACTGGTGTCTCGTGATGGGTGCATGGTGCATCCAAGAGCCTCTCAAAATGACCCCTCGGGAGTCCGTTCTGATTGTTCTTGGGGCGGGTAGCCTTGCGCTCGACTGCCGCAACGGTGTTGTCGTCACGGCCTCGCTTGTCGCCCTTCTTCTTCTTCTTTTTGGACCGTGAGGAGGGCCCCTCACCAAGGTCCACGACTTGCTTCCCCTTGCTCGGTGGGGGAACCAATGTTGCTGCTACTGCCTTCTCCTCGTCAGCGTGGTTGGTTGCGAAGTCGAGGAGCTCCCGAGTAGTCCTCGAGGTCCTCCGCCCTAGCCGGTGGATGAGGGTGGTGCAGGTGGTGCCATTCTGGAACGCCGAAATGGCGTCGTTGTCTGTCGCGGTGGGGAGCTCGGTGCAGCGCCTTGAGAAACGCTTGATGTAGTCGCGCAGGCTTTCCCCCGGCTGCTGCTTGCAGTTGCGCAGCTCCCACTGCTTGCCGGGCCGGGCGTACGTGCCTTGGAAGTTGCCGATGAAGGTCTCCCGTAGGTCCGTCCAGCCGTTGATCCTGCCTCGTGGCAGGTGTTCGAGCCAGGTCCGCGCAGAGTCGGCGAGGTGGAGCGGCAGGTTCTTGATGATGAACAGATCATCCGTCACTCCGCCCGCCCGACACGCGAGCCTGTAGTCCTCCAACCACACGTTAGGGTTGGCCTCTCCATCATACCTCAGCACTGCTGTCGGAGCCCGGAACCGCGAAGGGAACTTTGCGTCTTGCACCTTCCGACCGAAGGCACGAGGATCCTTTGGGTCGGGCGACCAGCTGCGGTCTCGATCTCCGTCGCTTTCGTAGCGTTCGTCACGCCTCTGGCTATGCCGTCGGCGTGAGCAGTGCTCGTCACGCTTGTCGCGGCCGTCGTCATTGCAGCCGTAGCCGTAGTCGTAGTCGTCGTCGCCAGCGGCGAGCCTTGAGCGTGTCGCGAGCATCGTGGTGGGGCCCCAGGCATGACTTGACTGACGGCTCGCCGACCTCCCTGTCGTGTCCCCGGTGCCTTGACGGAGAAGGGTCTTGGTGTCGTATGGATGGTGCACCTCGCGCCTCGCGCGCTCGTGATGCCGAACTCTCAGCCTGTTGCGCGGCCGCCGTCTCGAGCAGGGTTTTGAGCTGCTGGCGAACCCTCTTCTCCTCAGGCGTGGCCGGCTCGAGGCAGCCACGCAAGAGCATGGTCGCTGCCGCAAGGTTCTGCGACGCGCGCCTAAAGCGCGACGTGCCGTCATCGTCGACTGCAGCATCCTCGTTGATGCGCCGGTTCACATTTCGCGCCCGTGCGCGAGCTTGCGGCACCAGCTGTTCCGCCTCCTGCTCGCGGTGTTGCTCACGCCGCTGGCTTTGCTGGGGCTCCTCCTCCACGCCGAGCGCTTGGTGGAGGTTTGCCAGCTCTTCGTCGAGCTGGCGCTTGGCCTCGGCGATCTCGTCGAGGCGCGCCCGCCGCTGAGCGTCCCTGTTGCGGTGACGAGGGTTCTCCTCGCCGTCTGTCGACCTAGTGGCGGTGCGGGCCTCAAGGACGTTGCACTCTCGCGTGAAGTCCGGGAGGGGCGCCGGTGGCCCATGCCGTGCAACCGCGGAGCCTGGGGCGACGTACGACGCCCTCAGTTCGTTCACGTAGGCCGTCACCGGGTCGTCCGGGAGGCCTGGCTGCCCTCAGGAGTACAGGGCGCTGTACCACTCCATGACTTCCTCCCAGGTCAGCGGCTCGGACCCGCTGGCCTAGAAGGCGAGGTTGGTGAGGTGGAAGGCAGCGAGCCTGAAGCGCTCCTGCGTCGGGTTAGGCCAAAGTATGGCCATGATCGACTCGTCCGTGAAGCCACGGACGAATGTTGCACGCGCCGCCACCGTCGTCGTGGCGGTGGGACGCGCGGGTCGGGAGAAAGTCCTCCCGACGACGAACTCCGCCGGCCCGGTGTAGACGAAGCCGAGTGAGCCGAAATGCACGGTGGCGCCGGGAGTCAGCGAAACTCCGCGGCTCTCCATCCAGATCGCTGGTGTGGTTCGGCGAGACACACGATGTGCCCTTACCTGGCGCGCCAACTGTCGGGGTTCTCTACCGCCGGCAGTGAATTTGTATCGTATCGTGTGTCGGATCCGGATGGTTGACACGGAAGACACAAAGTTTTATACTGGTTCGGGCATCCGAGGAGTAATACCCTACGTCCAGTTCCGAGTACTCGTGTTCCTATGTCAGGGATGTCTGTAGTAGGGGTGACAAACTTGGTGATCGGTCAGCCTCTACGTCGGTTGCACTCCTCCCCTTTTATAGACATAAGGGCGAGGGGCAAAGAGGGAAAACGAAAATAAGCTACAGTGCTACGGCGTTGTGAAGTCTTTTCCGTCATTGATGTCCGTCAGGCGGTGTGGGAGGGCGCTGAGCTGTAGTTTCGCCGAAGGCCGCCGCGTGTGTTGTTACCACTGTTTATTCCGGGTACTTGGCACCTCCTCCGAGTAGTTCACGTGATGACTCAGCCTCCTTGAGTGCGTCTTAGGCCCGCCACGTTATGGCCTAAGTGCCTGTAGGTGGTAATCGAGTGCGTGCTCTGACGGGGTGGCATGCAGCTGGCGTTGGATGTGACGGCATGTCGGAAGTCATGGGGGTGCACTGTGTGCCATTACGGCTCCTGTCAGACCAGGTCGTCCTCCCGTCGTGCTAGCTGCAGTCTTTCATGGTGTGGAAACCGGCATCACGCGTGTCGTTGCGAAGAAGCTTGGGAGGCTGGGGCGGCGCCACGTTCGTGTGGGCCCCCAGACCCACGCTTCGGCTCCCTCGTGTGGACCCCGCCTTAGTCGGAGATGGAGGTTACTCGTGCGAACGGGTAGTCGGAGGCAAGGCGGAGCGTACTCGGAGACGAGGCGTTCTCGTGTGAGGCGGAGAGTACTAATGCGAGGCGGAAGATACTCGGAAGTGGGGAAGTCTTGTCAGCGTGGGTCTTGACGAAGATCTGCATCCCTCCCTATCCTAGATCTTAGGCTTCACATTGTCAATAGTGTCAGAGGACTCCATCTCCAGGTTGATCATCTTGTTGCTTAGAGGGCTCTAATCCAAGCTCTCGTCAGATTCTAATTTAGTTGAATCATTAAAAAAGATATTAGTGATTAAATACAACTAATCATATATTTTTGAAATCCGTGCACTCAATACCCGTCTGCCACGAGACCTCCGCCGCGGATCACCTCCGCCAAAGTGAATTTCCGGCATCGTCTGTCCACATGGATTCCATGGCAATCTGTTGGTTCCAATGAGATTGAGCAAGTACACAACTGTACGCTCGCCCCTCGGAGCAATCGTGGCTTGTGCTCTTTAAAAAAAACGTGGCTTGTGCTCGGTTATTAGTGGGCCGTGCTTTAGTTATGTAGGGTTAATGGCCGCCTGGGACTGGGAGTCTGAGGGACAGAAGGAGAAGGTGCCGGACTGGAGCTAAAGCCGGCAGGGAGCACGAGTTCATTACGTATTCCGAATCCGAGTTCGTGTTGAAGTCGCCGGCCTCGTCGGCAGTGACGCGTTCGTCTGCCGCTCCTACTGCCCCACCGACCGATTTGCATCTATCTCTACCTAATATATATTTTTATTATATATTATATATTATACTAGTAAAATTTTGCAAGGACATATTTTCAATGAGCTGAATATAATTATAGTAAAATTTAATTAATCATAAATAATGTGAAACTCATAAAGTTGGAGCTCACTCAAGCTTCAAACATGGGCAAAGCAGTCTATCAATTCAAATAGCTCGCCTTAGCATGAAAGCTCTGTGCTTGTCCTAAGAAAAATAGCTCGCCTTAGCAGTTCAGCTTCACAACAAAAAGCAGCTGAATAATGGAAAAATATACCATTGACCCATTTAGTAATCAAAAGACAAGAGCTGAGGTTCCTAGAAAGAATGGAGTAGAGTCTGCATGATGACCGCATCGTCAGCTTCTCTGGATTATATTCAACTTTCTCACTGGACCAGAGATCGTTCCTTTAAACAACACTTCAATTCATTCCTTCATCACAAGTCACAATTTCTGTCATTCTGAATTATTGTTTTACATCAAATAAACAGTTAGGTTTGGGACCGAATGGAATTACTGCTCTATGCAAACACGGGCTAACATGAACTACAAACATCAATGATTTACAAATCAGTGTAGAAGAATCTCTACGTCAAATAATTTATGCAACCATATTTCTTCGATTGAATTTTGGTAATGATGTAAAGGTCAACAAGATTTTTTTTAGTTACTAACAAGACAAGATTTTTTTTAGTTGCTTGCTGACAGCAAATTTGTTTTATGAATCAGATTCACAAGTTAGCAAGGAATAAGAAGATTGAAAGGAGTGATTTGGCTAGAATAATAGCATGATTGCAATGGCAGACTTCTATGTCCATTATAACACATTGGTTTGACATCTGAGCTCTGTTTTTTAATTGAAATAACCACTAATACTAATATCACTGTATATCCTTCGAGCATGTAAGTAACATTATTGTGTATTGACGAGCAATTTAGAAATGCAAAAACATAGGGTAGCTATGAATAACATTTAAGCCATTACTTAACATGATCATGGAACGAAAGATCACATACCAGGCTTTTCACGTTTGGTATACTTTCTCTTTTTCCTTGGAAAACGAATAACTGCATTATCCTCCGGAAAATCCTCAATGAAATCACTTGACATGACCTCCGGGTAGAGCAGGGGAACAGGCCAGTGGAGCATGCCCTGCTCATCCAGCTTTGGCTTCTTTACCCCGTCAGTTCTTGATAAGCAGCCTTCCCAAGCTTCACCCCTCTCTTCTCCATTGCAGCAGCAAGATCCTATAAACAACACAACAATACCCGTCATTCCCACACATTTGAATGGTAGTATAGCAGTGTTATTCATTTGGCAAGAAGAAACCTTGACCGCGGTGATTGCTTGTGCAACTTTGGCTCTTTGACATTCTTGCTCGCTCAGTTTTGCGTTCACTTGCGACAATAATTTCTTGAGCTCCTCATTAGCGGGTCCTGCTCGAGCCCCCTGCGGCAGAAGGATGCGGTGTCCGGCAACAAGTTGAGCGCAAGCGCCGCCTTCATCGCCTGGTAGTACGCCTAGCTACAAGAACATCTCACATCACGCCGCCAGCTCCTCCACCAGATCCAATCCAAAATGTACTAAGCAGTAAGAATGATTTACCTTGACACTGGAAGGGGAGAGGCGGATGGCCTACTCGGCGTCGTCAAGGGACCGGCGGTGATTGTCGAGGAGGAGGTTGACGTGGACGCCGTTCGCGAAGAGGACGGAAGCGTCAGCGGCGGCCGCGGCGTCCAGGGAGGAGTAGCTGGAGACCGCCTCGGCGTAGTGCTTCTAGCCCATCCGGACGAACTGGTTGCTCTGCTCCTTGAACTCGTGTGCCGCCGACTCCTTGATGGCGGCGATGCCGGCCAGGTTGGCCTGCTCGCTCTCGGTCAGGGGCTCGGCACCCGGGTCCATCAGCAGCGCCATCGCTGGGGCGTGGATGAGAAGTTGAGGGCGTGGATGCCCAGGAGATCGAGGAGGCGAGGTGAGGCGAGCGGATGGAGAGCAGCGGCGTGGTCGGGCAGGAGATTGAGGAGGCGGGGCGTGAGAAAAAAATCGTCAAAATCGCGGTGCAGGTCTCTGGTGGACGCGACGCGGGTACGCAGGGCGGGAATACGCCGGGTAGGTGAGAAAAACAATTTATTTTTGATAGAAACGCTCTCCAAATTGCGATTTTTCGGTACTTTCATAGTCCTTCCACCCTATCCACCCCTAAAAATATATGACCGGTGGGTCCGGCGTGAGGGGTAAGGTAGACCCGATTTGGGTGAGAAAAGTTTTCAATTGTCTTCGCTCCTTATAGTATAGATTAATATAAAAGCAAGAACGGTTTCTGTCCAAAATTTCCGTCCGTCCTGACAGGTGGGACCCACCTGTCAGAGATTTTGTCTGTCTCTCACGCTTCCCCGCCGCCGCGTGCCTGCTGTCGGCTTTTTTTCCCTCGAATCACCCTTCCCCTCGTCCTCAGCATTGCCTGGACAAGGACGGCAAGATGTCGACGTCGGAGCTGCGCGGCTGGATGGCGGCGTCGCTCGACGTGGAGGAGGCCGCGGCCTTGGTCACCACGGCGGACGCGAACGGCGATGACCTGCTGACCCGGACGAGTTCCTCAAGCTGGCCCGCGAGGCGGCGGAGGCTGACGATGGCGACGAGGATGGCAGGCGGTGTTCGTGATGTACGCGGAAGACGCGGCGACGGCAGAGTAGGTCGATGGGGGAATAGCAGAGCAGTACATCACACAGGCATCAGCTAAAGAGAGGGAAGGAAGAGGAGGAGATGCTCGCCTGCGCCACCACGGATGGAGCCGCGATGCCGTGCTGGAGATTGGGGATCTGAACCAGAGCAGGTCGGCGCCCGCTCCCGCGCCGGAGGCAGGGTAGCCCTTGGCAGCAGCCGGCACCGGTCAAGAAGAAGCGAGATAGGGACGACGCACGGTCAAGAAGGGGGGCAGAGGTGAGGTAGGCCACGAGGGCCGGCGTGCGGTGCGCCCGTGCGGTGTCAGGTGTGCGGGGCAGGCAGGGTGCGGTGGGCGGTGGCGCAGAGGCCTGCGGCTGCGGGCAGGGGAGCTGGGTGGGATCAAGGTGGACTGGATGGATAGGATTGGATTGGAATTTACGTAGATTATCTCATTGTTGGTGGGCTGGGCTACATCGTCTTTTGGGCTGAAGATAAAGAAGACTACAATCTCCTCATTTACATGCTTGAAATACCAACAGTCCCATAGGGATAAGATGTCATTAATTTTGAGTCATTCAAAAGTTTTATTTAATATAAATTCAGATTTCACAACAAAACAAGCCCAAGAGAAATAAACCAACAATATTGCTAATGTAGTGTCACCACTTACATATCTACATATTATTGACTCTGACGTACACCTAAACTGTACTACCTCTATTCTCATATATTTGACGCTGGATAGCTCAATTATGTGCTAGCAAACGTCAAATAAATGAGAATAGAGGAAGTATATGTGAATCATAAATTAATAAATTATATTGTATATAATGCATGTGGAGCATGAAATGTAATTTATCATGTGAGTTTGTACATATTTATTATTGAGTTGGCTGTGTAATATGATTTGTTTTCTCTCGTCCATTCTCCCGTTGCAACGCACAGATATGCTAGGTCGGGGAGACGGGAATAATGACGTGGTCAGGGCGGATGATGGTGAGGCAGGAGAGGCACAGACGACAGCGGGTAAGGTCGGGGGGTGGCGTGTGTGCGATGTGAATGATAGTGTGGCTAGGAAAGATGAATTCGCACAATCGACGACGAGGTTGTGGCATACGACAATGATGTTTGGAGGCGCATATGACAGTGGTGAGGTTAGTATGCCGTGAGCACGATAGGGATGATGATGAAGTCGGGCAGCTGTGGGGTAATGACGCGGCAAGCAATGTTATCTCCCGTTGCAACGCACGGGCACAATTGCTATCTATACTATAAGAAGCGAAGACAATTGAAAACTTTTCTCACCCAATTCAGGCCCATCTTACCCCTCACACCGGACCCACCTGTCATATGTATTTGAGAGTGGATAGGGTGGAAGGACTATGAAAGGACCGAAAAATCGCAATTTGGAGAGCGTTTCTGCCAAAGACATTATTTTTTTCTCACCACCGCGCGGGTATACCCACCCGCTGTACCCATGTTGGGCCCACCTGCAAAGTTCTTTTTACCAATGCGTACCCAATCATGTTCTTCTATATTTTTTCCTCCGTCTCGAATCCCCGTCGCCCCTGCTCCGCCGCCGAACCCACGCCAGGTCAAAGTCGCTGGTGCGCGGGCGGTCTGACGACGCCACGCCCAGCTGGTCATCCTCGATGACGGACGACGGCGACGGAGCGGTCGTAACGGTGCCGGTGAGGGGCTCCGAGACGCCGGCCACACGCGCCAGGATGCCGCTGGGGCGGCTGTCGTGGTGTGCGTCCCCGGATGCCTGCGCCAGGATCAGCGCGGCATCGCCGGGCACCGCGCGGCGCCTAGCCGTGCGGCTCTACGAGAGCCTCGGCCGCCGCGGGCGCTGCCGGGAGGCTGACCGCGCGTTCCGGGATGCCGCCGCCGCCGACGGCGATGTGCCGGAGGGTGGCGGGGGAGCCGGAGCCGTCGCCGTCGCCGAGCGGGAGCTCACGGGGATGGCGTGCCTGCTCAAGGACGGCTTCGTCGGCTACCTCAGGGAGCTCGCCAAGATCACGCCACCTGTTCCCAAGCAGGTACTTACTCACAGTACATTACTGCATTGCTTTCAGCCAATAATCTTTCTGTTTTCCAAGAAAGAACCTTTTAACCACTGAAAATTCTTACAAACATTCAAATAGAACCAGATGTTGCTTTGAAGAAATTAACAAAGCAGAATCATATACGAGTATCCTCTCGGAAGAGATAAATAATCTGAGACCCTGCAGTCCCTCTGCAAACTCAAAAAAGTTAGGAAACTAAACACCATATGTTTGTATATCTTCATTCCTTGATGTCATATTTTCAATAATCACTGTTAAAACGAAATCAGCCATTTGAATTCAGAACTGATAAATTCCTTGAATATAGAAACATAGTTTAAATGGAAAGAAATTTTTTACAAACATTCAAATAGAACCAGATGTTGCTTTGAAGAAATAAAGTGAATATTGCTTTGAGTAGCATGGCCAGCAGAACACTACAAGAAATGTTGTGATCTATGACGAAATTCCCATGACGTTTTTTGATTTCATCATAAATCACACTGCATCTATGACAAACAGTCAGATTTCGTCATAGATTCGCAGTGCTGGATACGAAGCCCGATATAAAGTCCAAACACTATAACGTTGTGCCAATTTTGTCATAGATTTCGTCACAGATCACACTGCATCCATGACAGCAGTCAAATTTCGTCATAGATTAGCAGTGTTGGATATGAAGCCCAATATGAAGTCCAAACACTATGACGTTGCGCTAATCTCGTCATAATTCGAAATGGATGTAATGAAATAAAAAATGGATTTAATGTGAAAAGAATTAGAGGTAATCACAGTAAAATAATAAAAAATCATTAGAAAAGTCATGGGAAAAATAATAGAATGTGAGAAAGAATAGAGAAAAAAACAAAAAATTGGAGGCTCATGGGTTCGAACCGTGCACCTCCTGCAGGATGTAAAGGCAGCCTTACCACTACACTATACACTCATTTGTGTTTTTCATATGCATTTTATCCCTTTTGTACACTCAATTTGCTCCGCCAAAGAAGCCCGCCACGTCAGCCACTGTCGAAATAATCCCAAAAAAATTGTAGCCGCGGGGGTTCGATCCCTGTACCGCAGGATTCGGAAGTTGCGACCAAACCACTGCGCTACCCATGTGTTGGTGGTTTAGTTGTGGATCATTTGTATTTATACCTTTTATTGAACAACTCACTGAAAATTAAAAAAAAGCCATCACGATTGGGATTCGAACCCAAGCGAGGAGAATAAGAATCGCAAGTACTACCACTGCGGCTTGACTTCAATTGTGGATAAGTTTGGTAGTATATTATTTATAATATTAGACAAAGATGAATTTATGCCAATTTATACTATCTGACTCTTTTTTTTGAGAAATTTATTCAAATTTTTATTTCAAGTTTAAACATCCATAAAATGAATCTTTGCCAATTTACATAATTTTTGGAGATGTTTTGGGTATTATTATCATTATTTTATAACAAGGTGACTAGTAGAAGTTTGAGTTTTCCCTATAAGTGCATTGAATTTTTCTTCAATCTCCTATATGTGGGCAAGAATGGATCATATGTGCCTAAATATAGTTTTTCTGAATTTTTTTGAATCTTATTAGATGTACATATAAGTCAATTTAGAATTACTTTTGATAAACACGTAGAAATTCATTTAAATGATAGAAAATAACAAATCTACTTGAAAATTCGTGAAACTCCTAGGTGACAACTTATATGTTGTTTGTTATGTGTGAAAAATAAATTGGGGCATATAAGATAAAAAATTATGTAATTTCCTTCACAAGGGTGTACTCATTAGTGATTTAAAAAAATAGAAAAATAACTTTTTTTGCTCGACAAATGGAAATGTGAATCTCCATATGTTAATCTAAGAGTAAATGTAAGGTTATGTCCAGAATTGAGGTGTACATGAGCAAGAAAATAGTTTAGGGTATACAAACTTCAAAGTTTAAGTTGAGTTGTATGAAACAATGTGAGAGACTAGCTAGTTTATGAACAATATATACTCCAATTTTCACAAAATCTTATGAAACTTTTTTGTCAATCTTGTAGATCCACAAAATTATTCTATTCCAATTTACATAATTTTTGGAGACATTTTAGGTATTATTATCATTATTTAATAACAAGGTCAGTAGTAGAAGTTCGAGTTTTCCCTATAAGTAAATTGAATTTTTCATCAATCTCCTAGATGTGGGCTAGAATAGAACATATAAGTTTAAATATATTTTTTTGAAGTTTTTTGAATCTTATTGGATGTACACATAGTTCAATCTGGAATTACTTTTCGTAAACACGCAGAAATTCATTTAAATGATAGAAAATAGTAAATCTATTTGAAAGTTTTTAAAACTCCTACACGACAACTTATATGTTGTCTGTTACATGTGAAAAATATATTTGGGGCATATAAGATAACTATTTTGCAACTTACTTCACAAAGTTGTATTCATTAGTGATTTAAAAAATAAAAAATAACTTTTTTGCACAACAAATGACAATGTGAATCCCCATATGTTAATAGAAGAGTAAATATAAGGTTATATCTAGAATTGAGGTGTACATGAGAAAGAAAATAGTTTAGAGTATACAAACCTCAAAGTTTAAGTTGAGTTGTATGAAACAATGTGAGAGACTAGCTAGTTTATGAATAATGTATACTCCAATTTTCACAAAATCTTATGAAATTTTTTTTGTCAATCTTGTACATTCATAAAATGATTCTATGCCACTTTACATAATTTTTGGAGACATTTTAGGTATTATTATCATTATTTTATAATAAGATGGCTAGTAGAAGTTTGAATTCTTCCTATATGTCAATTGCATTTTTCGTCAATCTCCTAGATGTGGGATAGAATAGACCAGAGAAGCCTAAATATAATGTTTTTGAATTTTTGTGAATCTTATTAGAGGTACATATAGGTCAATTTGAAATTACTTTTGATAAACATGTAGAAAATCATTTAAATGATAGAAAATAGCAAATCTACTTGAAAATTTTTGAAACTCCTAGGTGACAACTTATATGTTGTCTGTTACGTGTGAAAAATAAATTGGGGTCATATAAGATAACAATTTTACAACTTACTTCACAAGGGTGTATTCATTAGTGATTTAAAAATAGAAAAATATCTTTTTTCACAACAAATGGCAATGTGAATCCCCATATGTTAATAGAAGAGTAAATATAAGGTTATGTTCAGAATTGAGGTGTACATGAGCAAGAAAATAGTTTAGAGTATATAAACTTCAAAGTTTAAGTTGAGTTGTATGAAACAATGTGAGAGACTAGCTAGTTTATGAACAATATATACTCCAATTTTCATAAAATCCTGTGAAACTTTGTTGTCAAGCTTGTACATCCATAGAATGATTCTATGCCAATTTGCATAATATTTGGAGAAGTTTTAGGTATTATTATCATTATTTTATAAAGGTGACTAGTAGAAGTTTGAATTTTCCTTATAAGTCAATTGATTTTTTCGTCAATATCCAAGACATGGGATATCATATAAGATAGTAGCCTAAATATAATTTTTGAGAAATTTTTTAAATATTATTTGACATACATGTAGTTCAAAATTTAATTATTTCTAATAAATCCTCAGAAATTCATTTAAATGATAGAAAATAGCAAATCTACTTGAAAATTCTTAAAACTCCTAGGTTACAACTTATATGCATACTATTATATATAAAAAATAAGTTTGTACATATAAGATAATTATTTTTAAGTGTTACTTCACAATAGTACAATTAAAATGAAAAGAAAAACGTTAAGCAAACAGCCCATTACAGCCCAAATAGCCCAACCTTTCCTGACCGTCCATCCCCGATCGACGGCTCCGATCACGCATCCACGATATAAAAGAAGTTGAAACCCTATCGCTGTCTCCCTCCTCCTCCCCCAGTCTCACTCAGCCGCAGTCGCCTCCGCCGCCCATCCCCTCCGCGCGCTGCTCTCCCTTCCCGCTCAACTCTCCCCTTCCCCTCTCCTCTCCTCTCCTCGCGCGTCCCTGTCGTCCGTCCATGCCGACTAGCACCGCTCCTACAACCCACCCCTTCCCTGTCGAGCCATATCTGGATCTGGAGGGGCGCGAGGGGCTCTGCCTGGTGAGGGTGTGGAGGCGCGCACCGGGAGGGGAGGTGCTGGCAGCCGAGGCATCACGGCCTGAAGGAGCGCCGACCTGAATCTGCATAGTCGGCCCGTCCGGCACCTCCGCCTCGAGCACCCCGACACTGTGTGGAAGATGCACGAGCAGCATGAAGATGACGGGAACAGCGACGACCTCAACACCAACCACAAGCTTGACGATGAACTGGGTGCTGCTAAGGACGACGACGGCGGAACGGCAAGCCTCCACACTGTCTGCTTCTCCTACACCAAGCTGTTGCCTTCTCCTTCCTCGCCTCCAAACTGTTCGACACAATGCCCGACCGCGACAACACGTCCCTAGGTGAGCTGTCAGGCCCATCTTGCTGCCCCATGTGTGCCGGCCTTCGTGCCGAGGAGCTAAGCCGCTGCGCCTCCGCGCTACGTGTTGTCGCCTTGTGTTCCAGTCTTCGATTATGCCTTGATGCTCAACTAGCATGCCTCTGTACCGTAACTACTACCATGTTACATTTAGTTGTTTTTGTGCATATGTTGCTTTTATTAAGCTTTAAGCATGATTGTGGGCAAGGTAGTTTTAATTTTAACAATGTCTGAACTTGTGTTTCTAAAATTAACATGCATATATGCAGTGCACACTTATGTCCTTATATGCAGTAATCCCCATCTACTTGCAAGCCTGACTAATGTCCTTATATGTAGTGCACACTTCAGTGAATAAGCATGTCAGTATGCTTAAGAGCAGTTTTTAGCTTAGCTCATTTTTTAGTTTCTTGTGGTAGCTCAAGGCCAGGTAATCTCGCCCCCAATCTGGGTGTCAAGGCTCGATCTACATCAATTTCTTGCCACTGTCTTGTGTGTTCTTGTGTGAATGAGTTCCTGGGAGACCTGTTAGGGCAGAGCTTAGGCCTTTCATGAAGTACTGTGCTACTACTTGATTCGGTGGTATATGCACTTTTGTTGAATAAAGGAAAATGATTTGAGGCCAATTCTTTGAATGAAGTGAAAATAATTTGTGGCCAAGTTATCTGTTGAATAAAGGAAAATAACTCATGCCCAATTCACTTGTGCCAGTTTTGTCCATTGCTGTTTGATCTACTAGGCACCTAACAGGCCTTGTATACTTATCTTCAGATAAGTGCATTAGTATTTGCAATATTAATAGTGAATCTGAGATAGCATTACTTCGTCTTGTGTACTTAATGAATTGTATATAAATTGGCCAACTGTTTTTTTCCTGGCATATAAATGAACTGGATCTAATTGCTTGTGCAAACATCTAGTATTGTTTGTGCCGCTGCAGCAACATGCTTTGTTTCTTAGATCGATTTTGCAGGCTGCAACTCTGAGTCTTGTCCAGCTCCTATTTTTGAATCTGGAAGCTTGACCTTTACTTGATGTTTTGGCCTTTACTTTCAGTGTAACAGCAGCTGCTCGGCTGCTTGGTTTGCTTTGCAATTCGTCAAACAAAAGCAGCTTGTAGTATTCAGGTAGGGAGCTGGTAAGCATCTATTACTTAGCCCTTTGGTCACCACGAACTCGCACAGGATGGCTGCATGGTGTTGGTATGCAGCGGCAACTCGACAAGTGAATCTGAACTGATATATGCATTTCTGCTAGCTTGTGAATCTGAACTGATATATGCATTTCTTTGCAATTATTTCCTGGCACGGAACAAGATGTTATTCCAGATTTCTAACTACTAGCTATATTTGTATCTCAATGGTTGACTACAATTTACAAGTATCTAAGCGACTATCTTTTTAATTTTGATGTGAATAAACAGTGAGCTAGTCTTTGCACGTCGAGTGGCCTGAGTTTTTACTACTAAAATTGTTGCCTGAACTATTTGATTTGTTGTCGGAAGTTGATTTCTATACTATCAAATTGCATACTAGTGTTTGTTGCTTCTGTACGTCTCACTGGATTTTACGCTTGTTGGCAGGAGGAGTAGAGGCACCTCGGCCTTGCTAGCACATAGTTGTTGCAGGGCTACCAGCATGCTTCACTAGCTATCCTTGGCCCTACTCCCAAGTAAGTGATTCCTGTCAACAGTATTTATTTAGACTAAGTTAGCATAACCAGACCTTACGAAGTTGTAATTAGCATATGATGAAAACTTGTCTTCATTATTATTCACTATATGTGTGGTATCATGTGCAGGTGTGCAATCAAAAGATGTGAATTTGAACATTGAGCTCCTGCTTGAAGCTTTTTTTTTTGCAATATTGTGAGATCTTTTGCTAGATTAACTAGAGTTATAACTATTTGATGCTGATGAGATGCTCGAAAAACATTGATATGGTGTTTTGATGTCATGCTGGACATGAACATGATTCATAGAAGTATTTTTTGGCCAGAAATGATTTGTGTTTTTTTTTGGGATTTTGAATTTGTATCTATTTGAAAAAAATTGTTGGGCTGAAATGTATACGGGCTGTGGTTGAAATGTACATGGGTTGTGGCTGAAATGTATTTGAGTTGGGTTGACATGTATGGGCTGTGGAAGAAATTTATATGGGCTGAAATATCTATGGTCTGAAATTTATATGGGCTCAAATAGTTGTCCAATTTTAGGCCCAACTTGAATTCGGCCTGTTAACAAATGGCATGTGCTGACATCATGCTGACATCAGCATCAGCCACATCATCTGCCACGTAATCATGTGCCATGTCATCTGCCATGTCATCACTTGTCATGTTATCATCCACGTCAGCCGCCAACTCAGTGTCCAAGTCATCCAAAAAGTGAGGTGGCAACCTAATCCATGACGGTCAATTTCGTCACAGATTTTGGGCTTTGGGCTGGGTTCAATGGGCTTTAGACAAATCTATGACGGCTTGAGAACGTCATGGATTACATTAATCTATGACGAAAACTTAAGGACGTCACGAGAAGAGATCTGTGACGCTCAATACATGACCTTCTCAATTTTCGTCATAAATGCTGTTTTATGACGAATTTTCGATGATCCATAACGAAAGTGGCACGTCATAGACTACAACATTTTTCGTAGTGGAAAGGCTAAGATAGGAGCTCACAGAAAAAGAATTTGGTTTCTATGCCAAGGTGGCATCTGCATCTTTTTTATTCTCAAATATATGTAGGTTTTTAGGGTTAATGGGTGTTGTTGCCTGCTCGTTCCTAATAGTCAGGCAACTGGAGATGTGCTTTTTTACCAAATTATTACTTGTCAATCGCTTAATCAATATGTAACAAAGTGACTTCCTATTTTAGTATCTTGTTTCTTTAACCTAACATATCCAAATTGATACTCCTTAAATCTGAACATTTTTTGCTCTTACACTGCCTACAATATTAGCTCTTATGCATTAGGTTGTCAAGTGCAGGGAAAAGGCAGCAATGGTGGAGGCATGTGCAGGAAGCCATGAGAAAAAAAAAGAGTATGACCAGGAGCTCCTTCAATGTGAGAATATTGGTATTTGAATTCATCTGGTGGGCGGTGACTGCTATTCATTTTTAGTTTCTTAGAATCATATTTGATGTTGATGCTCAGTTTCATGATTTTTTTTTGTATCCAAGGATAATGAGGAGCTCTTTGCTGCTGAGAGTATGCAGATCTTCTCAAAGCTGATGATTTCTTGTTCAATCATGAAGAATTAATGATGGTTCAGCACAGGTCCAATCCTTAATACCTCATCTGATGGTCTATATCCTCTTGTGAAATCAGATTTGTGAAATCAGATTTGTGAAATCAGGTTTGAAGAATTCTTGTGGTTTTCATCTGCAGTTCTTTGTAAAAGGAACAATTAAGTTGTATTGACATCCATCTAAGCATTGGTGGATAATGTCGAACGGGAATTTATGTGCTACCATACAAGGACAGCAAGCTCTTTAATCATCACTACTTGAATGGTGAGTTTAATTTTTTTTTCTGTGCAGTCTGGGCCTCTGAGAAGGTTTTATGTTCTCCTTTGGTAGTAAGATCGCTTGGACCAGTTTTCTTACGTTTATATTTTCTTTTAAATTTAAATTTTGGTCAACAATATTACTACAGAAGTAGCTATAACCCAGGGGCAATCCAAATATGCATGATTAATTTATTCTATATGGGTGCGTAGTTTCAAATATATGCTTTGGATTACATAAGTAATATCTAATCACTTCTAGAAGGTTCAACTATGATCTCGAGGTTAAGGAATGATCCAACAAGGCTTCTTGCATTAGTGTCTATTTTCTATGTAGAAATTCCTTTCTACGAGTATTGTTGTATATGGAATCTTTCAAGTAGTAGCGGCTGCTGCTTGGCCCATTTTTTCTTCTGTACAAGTTGGGTCATGCAGCAAGGTTCTCAAGATTCTGGTCTTAAGCGTGGCATGCTGTTCTTAGAAGGACTGAATTTGAAGAGACTGTTTACAAAAGGATTTTCTGGATCCCTATATTGGGAATCCCTGTAGTTGTCGGAGAGTGGTGCTGGCATTTCTTGGCTCATTCCTAGATTAGCTGTCAATTCCTGGTTCTAGGAGATGGATTTGTTGCACATCCATCAACATGTTTTTCTCTCATGCCATTTAGGTAGCATGGTTGATCTCAAGAAAAGCATATCATGTTTAAATTTACTCAAGCACAAACTGCACAATTTTTATCATGCGATTTGTTGGGGGAATCATAAGTTTTTGTTATCTCATTCTTCATTAAGGGAGGTACGAGGTCGTCTTCCTAACACATTAATGCTTCAATAAATCTTGGCTATAAGTTGCTCACATCATGTGGGTTGATTTGGTTTCAGGGGAGATGATTTAGAATTTAGAGATTAACAAAGATCACGTGGTTATGAAAAAATAAATACCATGCTTAACAAATACCACAAGGATCAAAATATATATATAGATGTTGATGTCATGTGCCTGACGGTCAAACTCTGATAGATTTCTCCTTCCATTGTAGCTCTTGTATAAAAACAGTAACATGTAATCCATTTTACTCGTGTATTTTTCAGTCACGTGCGTGTCGCACGTACCCTTCAACTAGTATACTATAAGGAGCGAAAACAATTGAAAATTTGTCTCACCCAAATCGGGTCCACCGTACCCCTCACGTCAGACCCACCCGTCATATGTTTTTGGGAGTGGATAGGGTGGAAGGACTATGGAAGGACCGAAAAATCACAATTTGAAGAGTATTTCTGTCAAAAACGAATTGTTTTTCTCACCCAACATCACCATACCCACCTGTGTACCCGTGTTGGACCCACACCCTAGCTGCGTGCCCCTCCGGCCTCACGCGACCGCACCCCGCCGCGTACCCATCGAGCCTACTCTATCCGTGCCTCATCCCCGCCGCCCCTTCCCCCGTGTCGCGCCGCTCCTCCCCTTCACAGCGACGCTGTTTGTGCCCCTCCACTGGAGTCCATCCGCTCCGCGGCGCCGCAATTTTTCTGCAGCGGCAGTCCCGCCGACTGCTACCTCTCTCCTGGGACGCCGCTCCCTCGCCGCCAGTGTCCATCTATGCCGCAGCTTCACGCCGTCCGTGAGCGAGGCCGAGGGCCCGTCACTGTCGCTCCCGCCATCTACGAGCGAGGCCGAGGGCGCAGCTGGTCGTGGTGGGGGGATCTGGGCCGACGGAGCTGGAGACAGGCTCGTGCTCGCCCTCCCGCTCACGTCGTCCATCAACGGCGTCATGCTGGACCAGACGTCGTGCTAGCAATCGGCTGTGGAGGATCCTTCTGTGCGTCGCGGACCGCGGTACCGGTCAATGCCGCCTCAGTCTATTGCCGGGGCCGCGCCGTCGTGTCCTGCTGGCCGAGCGTGCGTTTCGTGCCACCATTCGCTGGGTTGCATGCGCCGCCACCACGGCCGGTGATGAAGCCCTACGGCGGCACTATTATCAAATTTGGATGGTAGTGGTGGTGCCCACCTCACCCTTGTCTCATCGATTCTTAGCTTCTTACTGATACCCTTCCAAACCAAAAATGTTTCTTGGTTCACCTCTCTATCCGGTCAGGCATCCAGTGTTAATGTTCAGACTTGGAAATTGTTCTTACATTCGATTATTTATATGCAATGCAATGCCATTGTCATGAGGACTGAGAAATTTGCTTTTGGTTTGTGATCTAACTAATGTTTATCATTGGAGAAACATATCTTCCTTATTCAATGGCAATGCAAAAGTTGACAAATTATCCCTTTTTTCTGGAAACATATATATGATTTGCTGAATAGAACATATGTTGTTCATAAACAGTGGCAAGCTTTTTTATGAATGCTTTGCTCGCCCCACATCCCGTCATCGATATGTGATTTCGAGCTTATAACCTTGTGGCTGATGCGGTATTTTTGCAATTGTTGAAAGCTACTGTTGAGAGCTCCAATAATGGTTGCTAACCACTAATGTCCTGGACATTGATGACAGAGAAGAGATGATTGATTCAGAAGGCATGATGGATAACATTGTGTGCTTTTTTTACTGAAAACTAACTGGTAGGGATGAATGTAGAGCTTGGCACATGTTTTTTGGTTGGATGCCCATGGCTAGAAAGTCATTTTTATATGGGGGGCTCCAATTTTTCAATCATATCACCAAATGCGATTGTGCACATGTTTTGATAGCTAATCCCTATGCAAAATGTATTGTCTCTATATATGTGAGCAAGCTGCACGATCCATGTGCATCTTATCTAAGCTTCAAAAAGTGAACACATTTTATTTCAGGATCTAACTATCTCAATCGTGATGGAATATCATACTCCGCTTGGAGATGATAAAAAAACATTCAATTGTAGTGCTGGTCGTGTTAAGAGGCCAAGGATGGAGTCAGATAAGCCGATGCCCTGCAATGAATGTGCTTTCGAGATGGAAAACAAAGAGTTCATTGGCAAACTACACCCCGATGCATCGCAAGGATATGATGAATTAGTTGATCTATGTACTTAAAGTCTGCAATTAGCACTAATTCACATCTTATCCAAGTTTTAAAAAGTGGGCACATTTTTTTGTCCAAAAGGTGGTTGGTTGCTGAAATTTTTAATATTAAAGAATAATAAATTGTTTAGTGATGTTTTATCCGGTTCACCGATGTCACATTGCCAAGCATTGGTCCAGGCGACCAGGCCACACACATGCTCTACAGGTGCAACCTGTATGGCCTTGTGCCTTCGTTGGTCGGTCCTCAACTGCTTTGCGTCACATCATTTCCAAATTATATAAATAAAAATTTTAGAATGCTTATAATTAACACGAGTCATCCATCTGATGTAAATATGGTAGTCTCAGGAAATATCAGTTTGGTGAGCTCAATAACTATTTTTATTTATTTATTTTCTATTTAATTAGCTGGTGAATTTTTTTTACACAAGGTACTATAGTGTACCTTGCGGTACTATCAAGTTATCATAACAAAGCTTAGAAAATAATAAAAATCAATAATTTAACTAGAAAGTTATTGGCTGGTTTTTTAAAGTACACCCTTATAGTATATACATGATATATAATATAAATAAAATTGCTTATTAGATTTTATGGATATAGAATGAATAAACACGTGCGTGTCGCACGTACATTTTACTAGTATGTACAAGGGTCTGATTGATTTGAGTCCAAAATTTGTCATACATGACAAAAAAAAAATTTGTCGAAATCTGAGTAAGAACTTAAAGTTGTCACTTGATTGGGTGCTAAAGTGTGATAGCCAAAAAAATATTGGTCTTGAACCAAACAAGTACCAAAATTTTTGAGCTTGCTCTCATTTTGACTTTGGCAAGTTTTGGAGCCTAACCAAGCAGGCTCCAAGTCAGCAAAGACGAAAAAAGGAGAGGAAGTGTACGTTGTGTCATGTTGAATGGCCACGGCAGCACGCAGAAGGCATGGTTGCACGAAAGCTGGATGAAGTTTCTGCCTGCAAAAAAATGTGGAATCGTCTCAACAAATTTCACCACCAAATGTACGGCCCTGTTTAGTTGGAGATCTAAAATTTTGGATTCTCTTACAAAGTCTATTAAGAGTATTGAATGTAGACTACTTATAAAAATAATTACATTAATGAACCAGAAATCGTGAAAAGAATTTATTAAATCTAATTAATGTGTCATTAGAGGTTGGTCATTGTAGCACGACATTGTCTAATCATAACATAACTAGGTTTGTTAGATTCGTCTCGAAAATTAAGGTAGAGATTGTGAAATGAATTTTATCATTAGTCTATATTTACTCTTAATTAGTGTCTGGAGATTGATATAATGGGTAGTTGGTGAAATTTTTAGAAACTAAACGAGACCTCAGAATTTCACCACCAAAATGTACTGAAGAGAGAGCCGATCCTCACCGGTGTTTTCACTGAGACAGACTCCGCACTCGTGGACGCTCCGAGCCTCCGATCAAATACTTCCGGCGACCTCTCCTCACTGTAGCGATGCATCAGAGGGATGGTGGAGTCAGTCAGGATGAGGCTTCTTCCGATCGGGCGTCTATCTGCACTGCACCAGCTGAGCCTGCGTCCGAATCCGGACCCAGCACGATCTGGCCATCCGAAGCGATGCACGACCAGGACGAGCCGCTCAGCCATTCCGCCCACACCACTTTTTACCCCGGCAGCTCCACCCAGATCTCGTCAACAACAGAGCAGAACCTCGAGACCTCCGGATTGTCCAGCCACTTCGCCGCGATCACGAAGTATGGGCGCGGGTACGACCGGGCCGGGGTTGCACTTGCAGGCAGAGGCAGGTGAGCGTTATGGGCGGCAGATGCTGCAGGCTGCATGCAAGCGTACAAGCCCCTCGTTGGAGTCCTCGTCCTCGTTTTCGTCGGCATGTCAATGTCATCAGATGCAATTTCCTTGTCTAACGTAACTGAACTTGCTACAGTACAGGACACACGGCGGTCTGCGAGACTTGCGACCACATGAGGAACCGAATTCGTTTTTAGTGATGAACTGCTGAAACAAGAGAAGAAACGGAACGCGACGCGTCATCCGTTACATACCTCGCGTCCCCTGACGAACACGTCCTGCACATTCAATTCTAACTCATGTCTGATTCTAAAGGCAGCGAGAATTTTACTCATGTACCCTGTGCACAATAGTTGTTCTGATTAATTTGTATTCGCCACACGCCCACACATGAGCTGATTGTATACTTACAAGCAGGAGGCCCTTCATTTGCTCTATGGTAAGGCCGTAATCCTGTCTAACAGAGAGCAGAACGTGTATGAAATCATCGCCATGCATCACCACCGGAAACACACGGTAAAGATTAGAAAATCGTACGGTAAACTTTTTGCTGTGCGTTTTCCGTCATGACGCACGACAAAGACCGCTCGGCAATATTTTACACGGCAAACATGTCTTTGTTGTGCGTCAGTTATCGGGACGCACAACGAACTCTTTGCCGTGTGTTTTTTTTACAGCGCACGACAAAAAACAGCAACTTAAAAAAAGAAAACACAGCGGCGGAACCGCCGCCCCATGCTCTGCCCCATCAGTCACCGCATGCCACCAGCAGCACCAGGCCGCCCCCAGACTGCCACCGCTGCCACCACCACCACCATGTCACCTGCCGCCACAACCACCAGCACAAGCGCCGCCGCCGCCACCACCAGCATCACCACGTGTTGCCGCTGCTACGACGCCCGATGCTACCACCTGTTGAACAAAATAGGGATAGGCGGGAAGATGCGAGAGAGAGAGACTACCTCCGGATCTCGTCGCCGAGGACGAAGAAGCTGGGGGCCTCGCTGCCTCTCCTCACCTCGCCGCCTCCGCGTTGGCTTCAACACCGGCCGTAGCCGGATCTCGGAGAAGGAGCAGAGGGTGGTAGTCGCGCGCCATGGAGACAGGGAGGGGCGCCGGCCGTTGATCTTGGAGAGGGAGGTCCGGCTGCCGGATCTTGGAGAGGGAGGACCGGGGAAGGAGATCTGGCGCCTCCGCCGTCGGGAGCTCGGGCCTTCACCGCCGTCGCGGCCAGGAGCTTAAATCACCGCCGCCGCCGAGGAAATCGAGCCGAGGGAGCCGCCCACACCGCGGAGGGCGGACGGTGGCACCAAGGAGGAAATCCGCCGCGCCCTCGTTGGATCCGCCGTCGCTGCCATCGTCCGTCGTCGCTGCCGTCGTCCGCCGTGGGGAAAGGGAGGGTCACCGCCGAATCCCGCACCCGCCGCCCACACCGCCGGATCCTGGCTGCCAGGGATTGAGGGAGGAGCGTCGGGAGAGGAGGGAGTGGAGGGCGCCAACCTGGAGGGAGGGAGGCAATGGAGGTGCAGCGAGAGGAGGGGTGAGGAGATGTTGCGCTTGGGGGAAGGATAAGACTATCTCCAGCAGTACCCTCATCCTTTCCCCCATCCCCAAAATGAGGGGGAAAAAAGGTACTGTAGTCCCTCCATCCCTTCCCTCAAAATGAAAAAACCACCTCTCCCACCCTCATTCTCAGGGATTCTCTCTCTTTTCCTCTTCCCAATCGCTGCGGGCCCCACCACCTCCGCCTCCTCCTTCTCCGCCCGCCTGCCACCGCGAGCCCCTCCCCTCCTCCCTCCCTCTCCAGCGCCACCCCACCCCTGCTCCCTCCCTCCCCAGATCGGCGCCACTGCCGCGAGCCCGCATGGATTTGCTCCCCAGAGGCCCGCGCGCCACCTCCTCTGCTTCCTCCCTCCCCAAACCGGCGGCTCCTCCGATTCGCGGCCGCGGACGGATTCAGCCAGCCGCTCAAGGACGCTGTCATCGCGCACCTCCGCGCGTACCCCGCCGTCGCCGAGGTCGTCGACCTCGGTGTTGACAAGTACTACGCCATCGCCGTCGCCCGCCAAGTCTCCTCCCCCTCCTCCGATTCGGCGCTCGACGCCCCCGAGGTCCGCGGCATCGTCGTCTGCGGGACTGGTGCTGGCGTCTGCATCTTCGCCAACAAGTACCCACACGTCTGCGCCACCGGCCATGCCCGTCGTCGAGGCGGAGCTCGCCGGCGTCGCAGATCCGGCCGGTGGTCCCCGAGCGCGAGGTCGAGGTACGGGCGGGTGGCTCGATTCGGATCCGACTGGCATCACAGCCGGCCGCGCTTCCTCCTCTCCCTCTCCCTCCGCATCGAGCTGGACGATGCGACCTGCTCGCTCCGCCGCACGCCCGCTTGCCCGCGGCCCCCTCTCTCCCCCTTCTCGCGGGAACCAACCGCCGCGGGTGGATGCGCGAGGGGATGCAGGAGCTGCTGGAACACCCGCTTTGTTTGAGGGGAGGTTTCTTCTCTCTCCTTTTCTCATAAGGTGGTTTTGCAGATGGGGATGCACCAAACTGCTGGAATCAGTTTAAGAGAGGCCGGGGCGGCTGTGGGATGAGGAGGAGAAGGTGGGGTGGGACCGGGGTGGGCCGGGGGTCGCGGGCCTGAGACTGACTCTGGCAGTCCCCCCATCCCTTCCCTCAAACCCAAAATGAGTGACCAAATAGCAATGTTGTGCCTCCAACAATTACCTCACTCCAATCCTCATTTTGAGGTCACTGGCTCCACACATAATATCATGAGATATAGAGAAATCTTATAATTTTCGAACTTCATTTGCATTTTTTAGAATTTTTAAATCATTTGGACACATGGTTGTGGTCATGTTTCCTAGTTAAGATGTTCAAAATTTCTTTTTATTTCAAGGAAAGGGTCCTAAATTAGGATAAATAATATGAATATAATTGTTTTCACTCATTTTATTCTATTATTTGAATCGCTTTTAGTTCAAATTTGATTTGATTCAAAAAAAATTGCTTGAAATGTAATTAATTAGTTAAATATATCAAACAAGTTAAGAAATGTACCAAATTTTAACATGATGTATCACGTGTTGTATGTATAGAGTAGAAAAAATTTCAAGGTGAGGAGAAATTTTTTTGGCAATTGGATTTGGGACTTAGGAGAATTTCAAGGTGAGAAAAAAAATACTTTGCAGTGCACGTAAAAGAAAGCACACGACAAACACATGAGTTTACCATGCGTCACAAAAAAGTGCACGGTAAAGAAATTTTAATTTTGGGCAATTGCATTCCAAATAGAGGATGGTTCATGAATAAATACTTTGCATGTGCGCGAATAAGGAAGCGCACGACAAACTCATGACTTTGTCGTGCGCCTCGATGCTGACACACAGTAAAGGTCGAGTTTGTCGTGCGTCGGAATTGTGTCGTGCGTTTTCCCGCGGATGCACAACAAAGGGTATGTTTGTCGTGCGTCTGAAATAATGCGCACGACAAACATCTAGGCACACGGCAAATCCATGTTTTCCTGTAGTGATGATTCTTGTTGCCTCATACTTGCTCTCATGGTCCTTGATGAGCAGCTCATCCCACCTCCTCAACTTCTCGAACTCACCCTGCCTTCATCCTTCCTCATTCAAACCTCACTTGTGACGAATCAAGCCGAGCTCGCTTATCCCTTCGTTCACCGAGCTCATTTTGGATGCCCGCACGGACGTAACTATTCATGCATATCTTAGTTTAAAGGGCAAAGAGCAAGTACTGTGCATCAGTACACAATTAACCTTAGGCATGCAACACCATATAGGATTTCACATTATATTAAAGAGAGATGAAGATGAAACTTAAATGAGTGCTTTGTGAAGCAATATAAGACTATGAGAGACTACCCTCTCATCATACAAGTTACCATTGCCATGCAGGTGATAGTGGACATTATGGGGATCATCTTCGCGATGGAACTCACATGCACAGTCTATGCATAAAGCGTCTATTGACACCCCACCTATATTGCCAAACTTATCATTGATAAGACTTGATATCCACCTTGATGTTATAGCCACTCCCTCGACGTTAAGGAAACACTTTAAACTGCAGTAGCGAGGTAACTTAGGCTTAAATGCAATCATGACATCAAAGCATAAGTGGAACCAGCTCCCCTTTGGAGGATTTAGAAGGAATGGGCAGCCCAGCTCAAGGATTTAGAGGATTTAGACGAGTTGACCGGTTAAGTGGTGTTACTACTACAAACAAGAACATTAGTAACTTCACGCGCAATTACCTGAATGTCACGGAAGAGGGATGCTCATCCCTACTCCCAGGTGACCCAGGCTACCACTGATCCTGATAACATACCAAGAGGAATAGTTTGCCCCTTGTGATGCTTATGCTTATGCAAAATTATACAAATGAGTTTACATACATTCTAAATTTTGTTCCTAAATGTATATTATTCTATTTTATGATTTTTAACTTGTCGAAACTATCAATCTTAAATATACATAAAAACATAATCTTCGTATCTTTCTGCAAGTTGTGCTTGTTTGAATACTTTTTTGTCTAGAATAAATGTTCCACATGTCATCATATATTATGAGAGATGTCAGAGTAATTACTTTATTAATAAGGAAATTGTTGGTTGGTTATTTCGCTAAAAATTTAGTAGATTACAATGTAGTTGCACTAGCCAGATAACAAAAACAACTAGTACTTTTACAATATCTTATTTAAAAATGTTCACTTTATTTTTATGTGGTAGTGATATTTTTGTTAAAAAATATTTTATCTAGAACCATCAATAAATAATCTTTAATCTAGAATCGTCAATAAAAATCTTTAAAGTATTTTATATTATCTTGAAGGATGTATATATCTATCTGATTTCAATGATATTTTAAAAGTATTTCAAAATATTTTTGAGGTAAAACCACACATTATGATGTTAAGGTAATACTTAGAAAAAAATAAGGCTAAATATTTATATCACAGTCAGACAACTTGTACTCGATGCACACCCTGCTCTCGTTTCCATCCACTGTTGTCGTCTGCGCCATGCACTGCTCGTGCTTGTTGTAGTGCCATTATTGTGGGTACAAAATGAGCATGTTTGGATGGAAGCCACCACACCTGCACATCCGCACTTGCATTGCATCATTTTGCTGCCAACGCAAGGGTGAAATCAAAAGTGGGCGAAATTTTCGCCAAAATGATGAGCACCCCGGGATTTAGCGTGGCTGGTTTAGCCGTAAACCAAATATCCGCTAGGTGTTCACTTGGTTTAGTGTAAAATATGACAACCAATATTTTTTTCTAGAAATGTACCATGATTTTAGCTATAAACATTGATATGTCGATTTTTTTTCTCATAGCGAAGCAGATAGCTAAAATTTTTAGATGTCATGATTTTAGCTAGACAAAAATTAGAAGCAAACCAAACATACTCTTTCTTCTAAAGCTTAATATTGTCATGGTCTGATTTAACCTCCTCGTCTTGAAAATTGAAGATCGGTGAACTGGTTATTTTTCTACTCCGAGCATTTTGAAAGTGGTTTCATCTAATGTGGCGCCACATCGGGGGACTACTATTTTTTTCATCGTCTGAATACCACTATTTACATATCATCACTATTTTTTCATTTGACTTTTCATTGTCATTTCGACACTTGAATATATACCATAAGACAATCCTATCATGACTTGGTCATTTAAATTTCATGATTTGGATCACTTGAACAGCATGAGTTGGATCTTATCATGATTTGGTTTGCATTTTTGACCTGTAGAACCTACAAGGTGCATGCTAGACAAGCTACTAGTTTCAATAATTATGTTGTCACTCAGTTACCAAAATTACAAAGTATAGTCTATGGAGCCATATTTCCTTCACAAATAGCTCAAATCATTAAACTTACATCTTGACAAACAATTTCAATAGTGATGCCGAACAACAAAAGTATGTTGTTAAAAAGGTTTTCCTTTCTCACGAAAATAAATTGAGTGAGAGGCACGAATGCCGTCGCCTTTGACCGTTCGCGGACCTTGCGTAGTGGACTCGTTGTGCTGGAAACAACCAAAGCGTGGTATGAGAAGCAATCATGGTATGTACTATTTTTAGTTGTACTTCTGATGTCCCAAATTACTTGGTACTGTTGACTTTTAGTCACAACATTTGATCACTCATTTTATTAAAAAACAATTGGGTGTAGTGGCCTTACACATAATATAAACTGCTTACACATCAGACAATATGTTCAGGAAGACATATAACGCTACACCATTATGAGAAAATCTTATTAACTCAGGGCCTGATTGGTTTGTGTCCAAAATTTGCCATGCCAAATCTAAAGCATGTCAAAATGTGGGCATGGCAAAAAAATTTGCCAAAATATGGGCAAGAACTTGGGTTGTAACTTGATTGGGTGCTAAAGTGTGATAGCCAAAAAAAATTGACCATGAACCAAATAAGTGCCAAAGTTTTTGGACTTGCCCTCATTTTAGCTTGGCAAGTTTTGGAGCCCAACCAAGCAGGCTCTCAATGTCACTAGCAAGTTGGGTGGATTGGCCTTGAAGATCTACTCGGATATTTCATCGGTAATAAAAATTTAAGTAAAAGAGCATATGATCTAGTGGTTAGAGCGCAATTGAGTAGCACCCGGTAGGTCCGGTTCCAAGTTCCTGTGAAAGCGAATGACGAATATGAAATAAAAAATTAAAATAGGTAGAGATTTGGCTTGTTGACTTCGATCTAGAAAAATAAAAGTGTTGTGAAACACATCATCAATGGTTGGATCTTCTCCCTCTCACGTCTCTCATGATAAGCACAAGAACAAATACAATGTAGACAAGAGACAATATATTCTCTTTATTATCTAAATATCGATATCTTACAATAGGGGTGCTCCTACGTATATATACTCCGAACTAAGCCTAGAGTTTTGGTAAGAGCCCACAAGCAACTGGACAATGACTTCCAGTCCCTCCTTTCCATCCATACGGAGTCTGGTTGTTTTACAACACCCCCCTTGGGTGATTACCACCAATGCATATGCCTCATCAAAAACTCCATCCGAAAACCCAGTGGGAAAAACGGTTCTTGAGGAAAAGAGTACATATCAACCGCATTTTGTATTGCACATGTTGCCTCGTCAAAAACCTTATGTGAGAAACCTTCAAGTAAAAACTCACAAAGAGAAAAAGAGTACAACATAAAACCTTCTTGGTTATACAATATTATATAGTCACTATTCTTCATGAATAGTAATCAATCTTCAAGATTTATGCATGAACTTCATGATTCTTGCAACAAAGATCAACATGATCTAAGTAAACGAGTGGTATACCTTCATGGTAAATTCAATAATTAATCATCAAGTTGTTTCCTTCTAGGTACAACTTAAAGCTTTCAGATCTAAATATGATTAAACATATGCTACCCCTCATAACGACATCCTTTGAACTTCAATGTTCAAAATGTCGGAGTCACATTCTTCATAAATGTACATTAGTCCTTTAAAGGATTAATTTTTAATTCTTCTAAATTATATTAGGAGCAATGCTTCAAGTATTAGTAACCACTTTATTTAACTGTGCAACACAAAATAAAATTTTATCCTTTTAGAGGTATTAGGGGTAATAATTTGCTAAATTTTATATCTTCTAGATATTACATTTCAAACTTCAATGTTTGATTAATAGCAACTATATCTAAGTGGATTCTAAGTTAACGCCAATGATCTATTTGGTAGATCTTCTAAATTTGGTTTGTTCCACACTTCCAATTTAGATAATCAGTCTTTAGTTGACATTTGAGGGGATAATTCAAATTGTCAGTCACCAATATACCTTCTATGGTATGTGAGGATATGTGTTATCAATGCTAGCTAGATACATATGCACTTACATGTGCTTGCATGGTACATTCAAGACCATATAATTCCTCACTATATTCTTAATTCAATCACTTGGGTCTGTACAAATTTTGATTCATATTTTCAAAATTATTGGTGTTCATTCAAGAATTGACCGTTTAGTCATTCATTGACTATATCCTTCAAGAATTTTTCTTATTCTTCAAGAATAATATTTCTCTTCTATGAGAAATTCCCTCATGGAAGAGAGAAGTGATTTACTCGATCCTTTAATTTGAGCTCTTCAATGGACTCTTTTGTTTGGAACGTGTTATTCACAATAAGTCACTTTATGACTTTATTTCCTTCAAAGAATTGCTCTTCTAGAGACTATTAATATTCATTCAGGAATAGTATCAACCTTAAACATTTATTACTTAGTATAAGATTTAATTTCTATTTGTTTTTCTTTTATTCCTTCGAGGAATGATGAGTCTTTCTAGGATCATCTCTTATGGATTTTCAGAATCCATCAATTAACTACATAATATATATTTCAATTTATTCTTTCTGTATGCCAGGTAAGTAGCAGAATATTCGTGGATACATAATGGGAGTCTACTAGTCTTTTGAAAGACTTATGAACCATTGCATTTCCCCATGTCATCCAATTTGAACTTTCAAATTCAAATATTTTCTTCATGGTTCAACCTCAATTGCATTCTTCAATTTGACCCAACATCATTGCTTCATGCAACTCTACCATGGACTTTATTTATGGATCCGTATTCTCGTTAGAGAAATATTTGCAATGATAGCGGTAATATGTTGTCAACATTCATTCTTTTCTCTCCCATATCTTCGGGACAAGGCTATGATATAGTCAATTAGTATTTGCTATCCCAGCACAAAATACCGAGCGTGCTATATAGTGTTAGGCATTCATCTTCAAGATAATCATTTCTTAGTTTGTGATGTTTTTGACCGTAATGGTCTTCTTTCTAGAATTCTATGGAGATTTCAATAAATTATTTGACAAGTTCATTTATCCAAACCAATAGACATCCCCGTAGATTTTTAAATTAATGATCAAGTCATTTGCCATAGTGAGTATATTATTAAATACCCTGGATATACCACATATAGCATTCAATTTACTACAAGTAAACTTAACTTCTGGTTAATAACTTCAAGTTGTATCTCCTAATTTCTAGATTCCCATATGTGAGTATTCATTATATGTGCACATTCTCACTGGGATAAAAGTCCTTCAGGGAATTTCACTTCAAGTGTGTTTTCACATCACAATTTAATTTTCTGGCATTTATACTTCTCTTCATGTGAGTATAACTAACTGTGTGTTTCTATTCCTGCTTCAAGCTTCCAAGAATATTATGAAGAATATTCTTCCATTCAATACAAGGCATTCATATGGGCTTTCTCTCCCCCTAATGCTAGTATTAGATCTTCATAAATAGCATACTTCCAATGATATCCCTATGAGCTTAATGTAATGGAAATTCAGTTCCATATTTCTTCAACTTCAAGTTGATGCTCATTTGTATGCTAATATGGTGAATAAAATTACACGCACTTTGTTTTTGAACTTTTAGGGGTTATTTCTTATGTAGTGAGCTAGATTTCATTAAGTCTACAGAACTATTATGTTTAGCTAGCTCCTTTATTTATTTAGCCCAAAATATTCATATAAATTCTCATACCATTTACTTCAAGTAATTTGATAATGAAACTTCAAGTTTAAAATTTATGCAAAATATAATCTACATGGAAAATCTTCTGGAAAATTTAATTGCTTTCATATTCAGGATTTTTCCATTTGCTTTTGAATCCATAATACAATATTATGTTCCACACAATGGACTAACATGTCCATTTTTTCATTTTTCTGCCAACCCATTCTAATTGGGTAACCCAATTTATAATTAGATAAATTTCCTATGAGGTCAATTCTGGACCAATTTGCTCCCCATGATCTTAGTTTTCTTTACTAAAGATTAATTACTGACTTCTAGTCATTTACACAAATGTATATATATAATATTCTGATTTGTCAGCATGCTAGCTGCTTGATAGAGTGATATGATAGCTTACTGGCCATCTTATCAGAGTGGGAGCTACTTCTCAACATGAGAAGTTTTGAATGAACACAACATGCAAGCTGGTGTAAAGATAGAAATAGCATAATGGCTACAAGCCAACGTTTAAGCGAAATTGTTGATGTGATGTCCATGCAAAGACTTTCATTAATGTATTGACAAGCAGGTCCTCACATTATTGTGGAATAATTATTAACCTTGTCATTCTGAGCGACAAAGTAATATTAGGATTAAAAAGTTACACAGAGCTACATGCTTAATCATTATAATAACTATGGCTACAGGACACTAGCGTGTTGATTGTCCATCAATCTAACAGGATGAGGCTCTAAACCAACAATCTTACAGGATTAGAAAAATGACCATTAGAATTTTCAATTTTATTCACATTCTTCATGTCTCTAGCCCCAATTTCTTTCCCTTTTCATACCATAATTGTTATTTCAGGTGATCATATGCATCAAGCATGATCTATGAATTACTTCAAATATTTCATAGAATTAAATTATACTGCTAGTATAAATAGGATATGGTATGAAATCCATTTAGATGTACTATTCAATGTACACCAATGTGGTTAGGGTAGAATAAACTTCAAGTTATTAGAGGGCTCATGTATTCAGTACATGATTGAGTAATATACAATTTCATGGCTAAACTGAATCTTTCGAGTTTAATTTAAAAGCATGTATGTTACTAGTTAATGCGCTTCATAGAAATTTAGTTTCTATTCTACCTGCATGGTAGTAATGCACAATAACTACAACCATCATGGTTTACTTGAGACTTTAGTAGAAAAATACTTTCTAATGATTATCAAGTAATTATTTACAATATTCAGTTTGTAATTCTTTTATATATTCCATGAGATTAAAATGATTACTACAGGTAAAAATTACTACAAGCAAGTGGGCATCAAGATAAGGTGAGAAAAACCTATACAGAGGTAAGAAACATCAATATATTCAATTTGCCCTTCTATTATGGGAAAGATTCTTAAGCTAATGTTAAACTTCCAGTTTTAAAGCAAAATACAAGTGCCTACTCTGCAAGAGTTATAACCAAATTCTTCAGGAATAACTTAATAATGCAACTTATATAGGAAAAACTATTACCAATGGTTTTGGGTGAGTAAGAGACTTCAAAGCTCAATGCATCTCCCCCTGAGCCTAACATCACTCCTGTAATATACAATATTTCCTTCAGACTTTCGTGATTTATACAACTTCTTGCTGCATATAATTTTTCTATATTGAGTTTATATGTGGAAAAATAGTATGATTCTTCAAGAAAACATATTATTTCTGCATAACTTCATGTTATGTATGAACTCAAATAGATGACTTTTTAAGAATTTACTACTAGTGCAAATTCATAATGTCATGTTGGGAAGTTGGCTAAAATACCTTTCAGAATTATATAGCATTTCTTCTAGAAATTACATGGTGCTAGGCTTAAAACCAATATTATATTTCTTCCAGAAATAATGAACTTCATATCACATCCTACATTATTCATGCATTTGCTACAGGCACACTTCATGTGTTTAAATGCATAAAAGCAAGTACAAAATTAATTAATATTGGTTAATCTATTCAGTACTTTATTTCCCAGAATATTCCTATCAAAAATATTTACCCATTCACACAATTGCTAGGAAAAAATAATATGACACTCTCAAAGGGTATTATGTCTAAGGTTCTTCAGGATTGAGAGATGTCATAAACCTAAAACCATTTTCTATAATTAAAGGTGATTTTCTAGCCACTTCAGAGATTTTAATTTTCAGAATTACATATCCATTAAACATGCTAGAAAAGTAAAGATATGAGTCTCATAGGGGGTTTCAAAACTTAGAGAGCTCATATGCCAATTATGACTATTATACCATAAAAACATCATAAATATCAATTTACAAATAAAATTGAATTCTTAACATGCCGCAAAAAAAGGTGCTAGTTTCACAAAACCAAGGTTTAAACTTCAAGTTATGCTTGGTATGTAATGAAAGCTAGTTTATCCGCAAAATTTAAATACTACAAGTGGATGTTTGACTTCAAATTGCATGCCTCCAGTCCTTCCGGGTTGTTAAAACATTTTTTTCACCTTAGTTCACATCTCTCTTGCTGCGGGAAGAACGAGAAGGTGCTCTGTGGTGGTCCGGTAGCGCGCGGCTTCGAGTGTCAGCGCTAGGTTGTGATGGCAGGGTTCGTTGAAATTGTTGAGGTATACTGCAGGCATGGGAGCGGCGCGTGCATATGCACAGCAATCAGATGGCCGCTACCAGCGCCACTTGTCCATAGTGTGAAGATTATGCGGATGACTAATCCAACATCAGGTCGGACTCCACCACGAGTGGAATTCAGTTCGGCCGTCACCAAAGCGACGACGGGCCTCTACAAGAGGGACACGCTCGTGGAGATGCGGCGGTGGACTGCAAGTCCTACATAGCAACGAGGATGGTACGATGATTACAGGTGGGTTTTGACATCGAGCATATTTCAGTTTCAGAAAGCGATTCGACTTCAAGCAATGGGATTGGGCGGCACACGACCTTCTGCTGCCGGTAGTAATCGTCTTCTGGCGATGGCAATAAACATCTGGCGGCCGTGTTTGGCTGCAAGTGTGCTCTGGCCTGAATACTTCGTGCATATAGGTTGTATATGCATGCGTAGCTAATCGAGGTAAACTTGCTTTTCCTTCTATGCAATTCGTAGGAACATGCACGTCCATACACTGCGAGCTAAAGTCCAAAGGTCATGTACAGATGAACCTTATAGGGTGGATCAAATGGCCTTCGTGGCCGATCAAAACAACTACCAGGCCAATAACCAATCATAAAAAAACTCTTTTTATGCCCGAAGACAAACAGGATTGCATTAATCGTGCAAAAATAAATTTGCATCTACTACTCGGTAGATTAGGTTTTAGCAGATTAATCTGTCCAACACGAAGGTTAGACTTACAGATCTAATCTACTAAAGACTAGAACACAATTCATACCTTTGTGTTATTTGATGCCAATTAATCTACTTCACTTGCTGCGTAGGACAGTTATCAGTAGATACATACCGCTTAGGGCATTAATCATGGTCGTAGATATGCCTGCTTGATGGCGAGTCGGTGCAGATCCATCCGCTGGCGACGTTGATGTAGTCGGTGTCGTCGAAGTAGTCGTTGATGAGGACGCCGGCGACAGCGACTCCTTCAGCGTAGTCGATGAAGAGCGGTCGTGCTGATAACGTGTTGTGAAACACATCATCAACGGTTGGATTTTCTCCCTCTCGCGTCTCTCATGATAAGCACACGAACAAATATAATGTAGACAAGAGACAATATATGTGGAGCTTCTCTTTATTATTTGAATATCGATATCTTACAATAGAGGTGCTCCTACGTATATATACTCCGAACTAAGTCTAGAGTTTTGGTAAGAGCCCACAAACAACCGGATAAGGACTTCCGGTCCCTCCTTTCCATCCATACGGAGTCCGATTGTTTTACAACAAAAACTTCTATTAAGTTCCTATAACTTGAAACTGGAAGGAGTTGTTTTCAGTAAACTACTCACTAAATCAGGAGCTATACTTGGGTCCATCGATGTGTAGCTCATCCATTATTTGTCGGTAGCAAATATTAAAGGGCCGGAGTGCCGGACTGGAGGTAGCCGGTAGGGGACGCGAGTTCATTTACGTATCCGAATCCGACTTCGTGTCGAAGAGTCTGTTCGGCGGCCTCGTCTGCGGGGACGCGTCCGAGGTCAAGTTGGCCGGCGCACACACGTCACGAGTCAGGTAGCGGAGATCAGTTAGAAAGATTCTCCCTCGCGTCGCTCCCCGGGGGCGACCGGAGGGGCCCCGGCCGCCCCGCCAAGCCACCGCCGCCGCCATCTCCGTCGGCGGCGGCGGCCAGCAGAGGAGCCGCAAACGGCCTCCCTCGCGTCCCCCACCTCCTTTCCTCTTCCCTCCTCCTTCCTCTCCTCCCCGCCCCACACCACCGCCTCTTCTCCCCGGTCGTCCCGTGCGTCATGCTCCCGTGTGTTGCTCCGGCCCCCCTCTCCGTGGTTCCGGCCACCCCTCCGTGCTGCCTCCCCCGCCGTGGTGCCGCCGGGGCCTTGCCCGAACCCTAGATCTAGGTCGGGGGCCCCGGCGGCGCCGCCCGGCTCCGGTGCGGTGCCCCCGTTCCGGCGGCGGCCCGGTGTCGGCTGGTGGTGCTCCCGCGCGCACCGACGCGTTGGTGCTGACCGGCGGGCTTGGGGCAGCCGCCGCGGGCGCCTCGGCGGCCGGCAGGGCGGGTGCGGTGGTCCGCGGCGGGATCCCTGGCGGCACCCTGTTGCCGTCGCGGTGCACGGTGCGCTATCCCCGTCGCTCATCGCGGCTCGCCGCCGACCATGCGGGGCGCGGTGCTAGTGGCCGTCGCGGCCGCCATCACCTGGAGACGCGGCCCGCCTCGAGGGTCTCGTCGTCGCCCAACGTGGGGGGACGCGGGTTTTTTCCCCTGTTCCTTGCTCAGGCGGCCGCGCCTCGTGTTCGTGCTGGTCGTTGCCTCGTCGGGTTGGGGGCCAGGGGTGCGTGGCGGGCCTGCTCCTGTCCGCGCTGCGCCTCTTGGAGCCGCTGGCGCGCGAGGACGTGTCGCCCCTGTGGTGCTGCCGTCGCCGCCTCCTTCTTCGACGCTGGCGGCCTCCACTCCCCCACCGCGCGCCCCCTCCTCGTCTCCAGCGGCGCCCGGCGTCACCCCCCACCCCCCCGACGCCGGCCGCCACGTCCTCTACCGCCTCGTCCGCTCGCCGGGTCGGCCGAACCCTAGATCTGGGCTCGGTGGGCCCGGCGGCGCCGGACTCTCTCCCCGTGCTGATGTCACCTCGCCCCCCCCCCCCCCCCGCCGGCCCTTGGTCTGGCCCTGGACCTCTCCTGGGCCTGGGCTGTCGGGCCGTCGCCGACCCTCCTCCCCGGCCACCGGGGCGCCCCGGCGTTGGTGCTCTTCGACTCCTCCCCTGCACGACGCACGGCTACTCCTCCCCGTCCGCGCCCCGACAACTCCTGACGCTGGCGCTCCCCTCCCTGACGACGCTCCGGTGTCGGCGCCCTCCCTCCCCGCCGCCGCCACCGCGGCCGGGGCCTCCCGCTGCTCCTTGCTGGCGGCTGGTGGATGCGGGCCTCCCTCCTTCGCCGCCGTCGCTGCCGACGTGGGGAGGAGGCGTCGCCGCGGGGCTGCTCCCATGTGACTCCTCCGTTCCGGCCTCCTCGGCGGTCTCGTCTCCTCCTTTCCATCGTCGGTCGTCTGCGCCCCCTCACTGCTGACCTCGTTGACCGTGCCCGCTGATTGTTCCTTGCCGTCACCTGCGGCCCCTCCCGGGCGGTCGACTCCCCCCTGCCGGCGTCCATCTCTGGGCTGGCGGCCGCGATCCCTCCCCCGTGTCGGCGGCCGTTGTGCCCCCCCTTCTGCTGGTGACTGCTGCCCTTCCTCCCGTCGGCGGTCACGGCTCCTCCCTCTTCTCGGGGTCCGCAGTTTGGCGGTTTGGACCCTTCTTCGGGTTGCGGTTGGTGATTAGGCGGCGAGGTGGTTCGGATGACTCCGTTTGGTCCCGGGGGAGTTGTTGCTGTCGCCTTGGTTGCGGCGGCTCCCTGCACCTGCACCTGTTCTCCTCTGCTTGCGCCAAGGCTGCCTGCTGCATTCTCCACCACCTTGCCCTCTCCTTGTTTGCTGTGGCCGTTCGTGGTTTGGCGTACGAGGCTGGGGCGAAAGCCTTGTCTAGCTTCTGCTATGCCGACAAAGGGCTTACCCTGCTGGGGGCATTGGCGCGGCCTCCAAACGCCTAGGTTTGCCAGGTGAAGACCTGGCCTGCCCCTTCGCGGGTAGGCGGACGATGGCGGCGTCGTCGTCGCTCCCTTCCTGGAGGCATCGTCTTGCGGAACCTCCACTCCGGTCCACGTTGATGCAAGTTGTTTGGCAAGCGGTGATGTGCGGGTCTCCTCGGTGTTCGTCTGTGTAGGACCGGGGATGTCCTTGGGGGACTCTCCGTTGTACCCTTCTCTGCTTCCTAGTGGTAGTCTAGCTCGTGTTGGTGGTGTGAGATCTCTTTTCTTTTTCCTCTGTTCGTTTCTGGCATAATCTTGTTGTTCCATCGCTCTTTGGGGGTTCTCCCATCGTGTTGTGTTGTAAAACTCTCTCTTCTCTTAATGAAAAACGTGCTTTGCACGTCTTAAAAAAAAGAGGTCAAGTTGGGTGTATGTTTTTTTTAATCACCGAGAGAATTTATAAATTCTCACATTAATCCAAAAAAAGAATATAGGTCGTTAGATTTTATGATGATCTTATTGTCCACATTAATTATAAGAGTCCATATCTTATACATTAATAAAAAATCAAAATAACAAAATTAGAAAGAAAAAAGTTGAACTGTGAGTACTGAACACATAATCCGACATAGACTAACAATTATGTGACGTACATATACACAACTCTATGTATGACTCCAAATATTGAATCTTATATATAAATATTATTTCCTAATAAACAAATTTGCTAGGTAGAGGAGCTGAAAGAGAAGGAACTTGGAGATCACTTTGCACGTAAATATTATTTTTTAATGAATTTTCTTTCATACGTTGAGGAAAAAAAGAAAAGACGCGAATATCACTGGCAAATTAGAACATGATGGGACGTGAGAAGCACTTAACAAAATTAGGACTTGATAAAAATGCAAGCAAATCTTGTTGCGAAAATGGCAAGCTGCAAGCGACGGTACTGGTAACATTTGGTCGTTTCCTTCACTATCACAGCGGTGGTGGCTGGTTTTTGTAGAAGTGGTACATGCGTGTATGAGAACGTCGACTCACGTTTCAAGAAGTTGCCATGCCTCTCAGATCAGTGACGCACTGGTAACATTTGGTCGTTTCCTTCACTGTCACAGTGGTGGCGGCTCGCGTTTGTAGAAGTGGTACATGCGTGTATGAGAACGTCGACTCACATTTCACGAAGTTGCCATACCTCTCAAAATTGATTTTCATGTGCTTTGCATGTGTGCAAGCAAGTTAAAAGTAGTCAGCACGTTCACTGAGAGGATCTAGAAATTTCTACATTAATCAGAAAAGGAAAAAAACATGCGTAGTTAGATTACTTTTACAATATGGATAGTTGAATTTTACGAAGATCTAACAGCTTAGAAATTTCCAAGTTAATCTGAAAATAAAAAACATGCACGTTTGGATTTTATGAAGATGATATATATAGGGAAAATCAATTCTACACATTATATAAATAGACTATAATTTTGTTTATTAGGAAAGAAAGCTTGCGTGCGACTTCACATTATCTGAAGAAAATATGACAATCAAGATTATAGTAATAAAATACAACTTTGATTTAAAAAAGTTTGCATGCATGTGCATGAAACACATCTACGTTAACTCAAAAGTACCGAACAAGTCCAACTCTAATTTAATCTGAGATCACATATTGAAGAGTCGATGTATATAACACCTTGCTATTTAGCGCTCGCGCGTTCGGGGCGATCGGTTTCAGACCGTGACTGCTCCACCTCTGTTGACACCACCGTCACGTGGCCCCCACTCTGTTGACATCATTTTTTTCTTTCCGCGTGATTTTTCTTCCGCGCGTGAGGAGATGTCCCTTTTTTTCTCTCTTTCCGCATCATTTTCCTTTCGTGTGTGTTTAAGCATTTATTTCCCATGTTGACCTCCAGGAGCTCATTTTCTTCATATCATTTTGGGATCGTTGGGATAGAGGGAGTAAAATTGGGTGGGGGATTTCGAGATAAAAACTATTTTTAATGGCATTTTTTGAATAAAATAAAAAGGTACTTGTAAAAAGCATTTAAACAACCAAAAAAATTATATATATACATACATGCTATCTTAAATATCATTGAGTCATCTTCCTGTTTCGTACAAACCATTTAATGCTCATCCCTTGATATACGTTGGATGAGGTGTCATTTGGAAATTTCCCTGTAAAATAACATATGAAAAAAATAGTCACAAGTAGTATCTCTAAATTTTATATACACAATTTGAATAAGTTGTCAGACTTGTGTAATGCAAAAAATATAAAAACAATCATCTAGGCTTAATTTATTAACATGAATAGAATTTTATCTGCACATTTACGCACAGGAAACTAGAAAAAAATAATGTCATCCAAACTAATTGATATGACAGAAATTTATATACCAAACTTATGAGAAAAATATGTATATATATAAATTATCTGTATAATTTATGCACAACAACTAGACATTAAATATCCAGAAAAAAACATATGATGCGTACATAAATTTCTTTTTTATTTATTTTAAAGAAGTGAGAGGCAAATTATATAGAACACAATTTCCATTTATCTAGGAAAAATAGAAGCAAAATGTATTTCTTGCCCGATAATTTATGCGCATAACTTTTTATCTAACGACGAATTATGTGCATAACTTTTTTCTCTAATGACGAGTTGTACGCATAACTTTTTCCCTAACAATGAGTTATATGCATAATTTTTTCCATAACAACGAGTTATGCGCATAATCTTTTCCCTAATGATGATTTATGCGTATAATTTTTTCCCTAACGATGAGTTATGCGTATAACTTTTTCTCTCATAACGAGTTATGTGCATAACTTTTTCACTAACAACGAGTTATGCGCATAAATTTTTCACTAATGACGAGTTATGCGCATAATTTTTTTTACTAATAATGATTTATGCGTATAACTTTTTCACTAATCACGAGTTATGCGCATAACTTTTTCTCTAACGATGAGTTATGTGCATAACTTTTTCTCTGACAACGATTTATGTGCATAACTTTTTTCCTAACAACAAGTTATATGCATATATAAAATTTTCCCTAATGACGATTTATGCTCATAACTTTTTTCCTAATGATGAGCGCATAACTTTTCCCTAACAATGAGTGATGTGCATAACTTATTCTAAGAAACTTATACACAATACTTCGACGTGACTATTAATTGATATGCATAATTCATTCATGACAACTTATGCACAATACATGAGAAATTAATTGCATGACTAGTAACTTATGTGCATTACTTATGAGATCTAAATTATTGTCACAACTTATTGACATGTCAAAAATTTATCTACATAACTCATCGAAATATAACCAAGCGAAAAGGGACACGCATACACAAAAATGGATATCACCAAACATACCGTGCATTCATTAAGCTTTGTGGGCACAGAGTGCGAGCTGGCACCATCAACATCACAGCTAGTATCCGGAGTTATCTGCAAAAAAAAAGACAATAAAAGAATGTTTGATGTTGAAATAATAATGTTGTTGAATATTGCATTGCTCATTTTTTATGTACAGGAATCCATTGATTCAAGTCCCTCCTGACAGTCAAAAAAACCTATAACATATAACCATCTAGACAGTGTGCTTGATCAGGTCCTAGACCCAAAAAACAAGGAGGGAGGCTGGTCTATCTAAAATGTAGCTGTAGAAAACCCCTATATTTTAGCATGAGCAGTGATTAAAAATACTATTTACTTAGTGGGAATTTGGTGAATAGCCTTTTCTAAAAAATGCTCCACCCTCCCTGTTATCATCACAAAAAGGACCAGCAAAACATATCATCACAACTTTTGTAATGTAGATCTCTTTAGGAAAAATAAATATACCTTCGAATTTTTCACAGAAGTAGTATCCTTCTATGATGAAGAAACCTTTTCAGACTCATCGTTTTCTTCCATTCTGCTTGCTAAAGGACATAAAACAAAAGACATAAGCTACTTATTTTTGAAAAAAACAGTTACTCAATTTATGCAAAAAAAATACCACATTAGTCATTAGTGCGCGCTATTTGTACTACTTATATACTACAAAGAGCAGTGAGCATTTGTAGTGAACATTGAAGAGAATGTTACTGAAGGTGCATCCAGTGAGCGTGAAAAACAATCCAAAGGTTACTAGATATATCAGCAACAAAAATAGATGAAGCAAAGGTTAATGTAAGCCACTTAAAACTTCAAGCAATCATGAAGAGAAAAGGCTGCTGCTAGCATTGTGCAAACTATTTTTTTTTCATTACTAAAAATGCTAAAAACAGAGTATGACAATGGAGTGTTGTCCAAACACAGTCAAACATCAAAATTATCATGATTCTTTTAGAGTATGACTTATGAGAATTCTTTGCATGACTAGTAATTTATGTTCATTATTTATGAGATCTAATTTGTTGGCACAACTTATTGGCTTGTCAAAAATTTATCTATGTACATTATTCACATATACCCCCAACAAAATGTGTGAGGGGATAGGATCAAACATACCTTGCATTCCTTAAGCTTGGTAGGCATAGAGTGAGTGCTGGCACCATCAGCATCGCAGCTAGTATCTAGAGTTTTCTGGAAAAAAAAAAGTAAGACAATAAGAACTATCTCATATTGAACTAATAATGTTGTTGAATAAGAACTTTCCTTTTTGGTATGGAAATTTATTTATTTAAATCCCCACTGACAACCCCCAAGATACAACTTGTCTTCATCTCAATCATTCATACTAACTGGAATGGCAATATTATAAACTAAACAAAACATCCTACAGAAAGTCCTTTAACTATCAGTGTATAGGTATTTATGCTAAATGGAATGAACATGCTAAAGGCAGACACTGAATGAAAATTAGAAAAGCATCAGGAGAGTATGACATGAACAAATCAGAATTTGAAGAATAGCACATCCTGATCACTGCTTGGTGTGGAATCTACGATGCAACTAGTCAAATGCTTCTAAGCATGAACCTGAAAAAATTCATAACACAATCAATCAGCACGAATGGACTAGTAAAATCACTGTGCACACATCTGCCACACTCATGCCCTATCGACTTGGGGATCTCCCTGATCTACCATCTACGATATCTGACATGCCCCTGCCCTTCATCAGCCTAGTGAACTTCTGATCTGGAGAGACGTAAATGAAATAAGAAACAAATGTGAACAAATAGATAGGAGAGGGGAAGGGGAACAAGGAACAACAGATCTACCGGAGATCGCTTCGGCCGCTGCGGTCGAGATCGTCAAAGCTTCCAGGAACACCTCCATGCTCAAGGTTATCATCCTTTCCTCAACCACGACCACGGCCAGGACTGCTACACACAGGGATTGCTTCCACCACTGCACTCGAGGCCGGCTTCCCTTCGACAGCCATGTTGTTGACCTCCCCCAGTAGCGACGTCGCTACCTCGCCCGGGCTCCAACGCCTGTGATGCCCTCCTCCACCTCGGGCTGCCCCCCACACCACTGGATCTGAGACCTGAATCAGTGGGAGCATCCTTCACCGCGCTGGACGGGAGAACTCGGAGATGCTTCTGTGGTGGCGTGCAGCGGCGGAGCGACGAACTCAGGGGCCCATACGCGACGGCAACGGGAGAATCCCTGGAGCCTCCGGTGACGGCAACGGCGATGTGCGGGGCCAGACGAGAGAGACGAGGAAAGAAAATGGAAAAGAGGCTCACGATGGGAGAGAAAATTAATTTTATGTGGGCCCGTGCATGTGAAAGGGAAGGGTCCGCCATTCCGCCTGGACGGTTCGGGAAAAGACGCCGTGGTCGGATCGATCGCTGCGAGCGCGCGATTGTGGAATTGGTTTTGCGTCATGGACTCATGGTTCTGGTTTTGAATTGAGTGATCATCTTTAGTGGCAGCTTACCCAGATACACCTATGTTTGGCCATGTCGACTGCTTGGTCCGTCATTGTGTTTGTGTTGTCTTCTTTTGCTGTCGCCTGCCAATCCATGCCAGTAGAATTTGGTTTATTGGTTGCGAACTGGGTCACCCTAAGATCATAAACAATACAACCGCCATGTGGAACTGCCCATTGTGCTAGATGAAGAGTGTCGAGGTTCTCTACCGCCGGCAGTAAATTTGTATCGGATCGTGTGTCGGACCCGGATGGTTAGCACAAGAGACACAGGGGTTTATACTGGTTCGGGCCTCCGGAGAGTAATACCCTACGTCCAGTTCTGAGTAGTCGTGTTCCTATGTCAGGGATGTCTGTAGTAGGGGTTACAAACTAGTTGATCGGTCAGCCCCTCAAACGGTTGCACTCCTCCCCCTTTTATAGACGCAAGGGTGAGGGGCAAAGAGGGAATACAAAAATGTGCCATAGTGCTACGGTATTGGGAAGTCTTTTCCGATGTCGATGTCCGTCAGGAGGCATTGAAGGGCGCTGAGCTGTAGTGGTGTTGGTGGCTGCCACGTGTCCAGGCGGTACTGTTCAATCCGAGTACTTGGCGCCTTCTCTGAGTCCCTCCTTGGATGACTCAGCTCCCTTGAGAGTTGTTTAGGCCCGCCACGTTATGACCTAAGTGTAGGTAGGCGCCGCCCGTAGATGGTAATTGAGTACCTGTTCTGACGGGGTGGCGTGCAGCAGAGGTTGGACGGGACGGCGTGTTGGAGGCTGCACGGGCGTACAGTGCGTCATTACGGCTTCTGTCAGAACAAGTCGCCCTCGCGTCCCGCCAGCTGGGGTGTTTGCATGGCGTGGAGAACCGGAGCCTTGCGTGTGGTTGCGGGGGAGTTCGAGAGTTGGGGCAGCGCCATGTTCGTGTAGGGCCCCTGAGCTCGCGCTCCGACCTCCTCGTGTGGGCCCCGTCCTATTCGGAGACGGAAACTACTCGTGCGAACGAGTAGTCGGAGGCGAGGCGGAAAGTACTCGTGCAAAGCGGAGAGTACTCATGCGAGCCGGAGAGTACTCGTGCGAGGCGGAGAGTACTCTGAGATGAGGAAGTCTTGTCGATGAGGGTCTTGACGAAGATCTGCATCCCTCCCTGTCTTGGATCTTAGCCTTGACATTGTCAATGGTGTCAGAAGACTCCATCTCAAAGGTGATTATCTTGTCGCTTAGGGGGCCCTAATCCAGGCCCTCGTCAGTAGCCCCCGAACCCGGGGTGGGAGTCAAGGACTCGCTCACAGGTTCAGAGATGAAGAAGTGTCGTGGTAGTTTTTTGCTTTTTGATTTGCTCAGTGGGTGCGCGCGAGCGCATCCGCCGGATGTAGCCCCCGAGCCCACTAGGGAGTTGTAGACTCGCTTGTGGGGTTTTAATCTTGAAATGTTGTTGCCGTTTCGAAATCCCCGGTCAAGGTGGTCGTGGCCGCATCGGCAATCACTCCCGTCGTGGGGGTCGTGGCAGACGTGGTTGATATGACGGGTTGAGGGGACGGCACGCAGTTGGTTCAGACTCGCAGGCCCACCTGGCATCGAACCGTCGCGTAGGTGTGCGCCAGTTGAACCGGGGGGTGCGCCCTTCGAGTGGACGGCTTTTCGGCACAGTGGGGCCAACATTTAAGGCCAGCGCCCTCATTCGCTCCTTATTAACCGTGCGCCGGTTGGGCTTCAAACCATTTGCCTCCCCGATTCCTTGCCATAGCAAGCGCTGCCCGCTCCTCCGCTCTTCGCATCTACTGCGCCGCTGCCGCTTCTTCCATCCGCGTCGCGCCCCGAAGCTCGACGGCGTCATGTCGAACTGGACTCGCTGCAACGTCACCCGCGCGACCCTCCACCGCCTCGTCGCCGCTGGTCAGCTGCCGGAGCCCACCGCCGCTGAGGAATGGAAGGTGCCGGGGGGCGAGTCCGTCCCGCGTCCACCGCCGGGCTACATCATCTCGTTCGTGGCGTTCCACGAGCGTGGCTTCTCCGCTCCCACCGGGCGGTTCATCCGCGCGGTGCTCTGGGAGTACGGGCTCCAGCTCCAGCACCTCAACCCGAACAGCGTCCAGCACATGGCAGCTTTCGAGGCGCTGTGCGAGGGGTACCTGGGAGTGGGTGCCCACTAGCACCTCTTCCGGTATTTCTTCAAGTTCGTCTGCTTGAGGGACAACAAGATTCCGGCAACGATCTGATGCGCCAACCTCCGAATGAAGCAGAGTCGGGGGGAGGAGTACATCCCCTTTACATTGACGAGCTCCAACAGTGGCTAGCACAAAGGTTGGTTTTACCTCAAGAACGACCTTGAGCACCCACAGCCGAAGTATACCGACGTCTCCATCACCGAGGCGCCGAAGAGTAGGAGCTACGGGCCCCCAGAGGCGAAGCAGGCGAAGCTGCTCAAGGATTGCTGGGCGGTCCTGACCCGGCTCCGCGACGCCGGGGTCGACTTGGCGGCCATTATCGGGCAGTACCATGCGTTGGGGATCGTCCCGCTCTGGCGGCGGCCCCTGCGCATCTGTTAGATGACGCCCAACAAGGCGCCATTGAAGGGACCGTGACGCCGCCCATGCTGCGCTCATTGGATGAGATCCAGCGCCGCGTGGGGCTGGCCATGGGGAATGCGTCGTACTCGTGGCCTCCGTCCCGACTTCTGCCCATGCTCCCCCAAGAGGGGACCAAAAAATACGTAAGTTTTCCTCCTTTCGGACTAGCCTTCCGACTAGTTTTTGGGGTCTTTGTTGACAATATCTTCTCGGAGCTTTTGACCATCGTGATGACTTCTCTCCTCTTCCTTGTTCTTAGTTGAGGTCCGCAGATCCTACCCCCGCGAAGCCTCCTCTCCCCCAGGATGCGATACGGAATCGCTCCACCGCCGCCGCGGAGAAGAGAAGGGTCGACCGCAAGGCCAAGCACAAGGAAGAAAAGATCGCGAAGCGCGAGCGGAACGACCGCCACGCCAAGCGCCGGAGGCTGAACGAGATTGCCGTCTCCTTGGACGAGGACCCTTCATTGTCGCCACCGTGGTCTGGCGACGATAAGAGCGTCGGCGTCGTCTGGAGCGCTCTGTCGACGCTGTCTGCGTCACCCCCTCCTCAACAGCTGACCACGGAGGCCAGCTCGAGACGGCGGCCAGAGCCGGTCGTCCGTGAGCAGGGGGCGAGCTCCAGCTCGCACCCGAAACCTCGCCCCGTCCAAGAGGACCAGAGGGTGACCCGCTCCCGGGCGAGCTCTGTCAGCCAACAGCCTCCGAGGGAGAGGAGGAGCTCTCCGCGTCGGGACGACCCGCCCAGGCGGCCGGCGGACCGTGATTCATCCTCACGCCGCACCTCCGGCGACACAACGCGGCGGGAGCCGCGTTCCCCGAGGAAGCGGTCGCCGTCCGAGGCGAGATCGACACCGCCGGCGTCGTCTTCTCCGAGTGCGCCGCAGGGGGACAACACAACGTTCCCCCGCGGCGCCTTCAGTCCTTGGTCATCCGGGGCGGCGGGGCCCCGCCCGTGTAGGTCCCCCTCGCCCCAGGTGGAGGTCGGAGTCCACCCTCCGACGCAGCAGCGGGCAAGAGACCAGCCCCCGAGTCGTCGGGCGTGGCTCCTAGGCCCGTGAAGCGGGCCCGCATTACTTCCTCTACATACGTACTGTCTCGTGACTTCTCGTTTTTTCGTTCTTGATGTTCTTCGTTCACCTTTTGATTTTCTTTCTCGCGACAGGCGCTCCTACACCGACGCGCTCAGCCTCGCATCACAGAAATGTGTGGTCCTGAGCGCGCGTGATCCTCCATCTGACCCCCGCCCGGCGACTCCTCCGCCCGTGCCGGTGACGGCGCAGGTCGAGAGCGGGACCGCCGAGGCGGTCAAGGTCCCCGAGGCGGCGGTGCCTCCACCGGCGTTGGAGATTGGTGGACTGGTTGGGGGCAGCCAGCCCCCGGGGAGGTCGAGCTCCCGGCGGAGCCCGCTATCGATCGTGATGCCCCCGTGTCGGCGGCTCCCGAGGCAGGCGTGCCTCCGGCGCCGCATGCAGACGGAAACAGGGTCGAGGCACTAGCGGCTCCCGAGACGTCCGAGCGGCCCCAGGAGGCCACTGATCTTGATGGGGCCAACCTCTCGGGCGGCGACATGGCCGCCTTCGGGGCCGAGCTGGAACGGTGCCTGTCGATGCCGGAGGAGCCAGTGGTCGAGGTGCCCGTGCCGCCCACCTCTGTGGTTGCGGCCGCGGTCGAGGTGGCCGGGGCCACCCCCGAGGAGTCCACGACCAAGGCAGCGGAGGCGGAGGCAGACTCCATCGTGCCCCCAATGCCTTTCGAGAGTGCGGTGGCGCCCCATGCGAACGTGGTGGCACCGGCTGCCAGTACACTGGTGGAGCCATCGCTCCAGCCCGCCGTTCCTGACGTGGAGGTAGTGGTGGTCGTGGACTCGCCCCGTTGAGATCCGTTGGTGCCTGCCGCTCCCGAAGATGTGGAGGGCAGCTTCTCCCCAGACATGGTCCGAGAAGTTGGGGAGAGCTCGGGAGCTCGCCCCTTCCCAACCGCAGAGGGGGAAGAGCACAACCTCGGCCTTGGGCGCTCCTCATGGACCGGGACCCACGGGGCCGAGCCGCACGACGATGAGGACGAAGAGGCCGCGGCCCATCACCGCCTCGAATGGGGCTTAAGGTGGGAAGAACAGGCAGTCAATGAGCTCGTCCTCCCCGCCACAACGGTGAGTTTGTTGAGCCCGATCTTGGTTTTGCTTCTTTATCTTTGTAGACGTCAGCGTAGTTAATACTCTACTCGGAACAGGTGCTTGCAAGCTGCAGCGCCAGGAAGGCGCGCACCATCGAGGAGCTCTGGGCCGAGAAGCTCCAGCTGGAGATGCAGTTGGTGGCCGCTCGACGGGCTGCTGCAGGGGCGGTGGCGAACAAAGCGTTGACGAGGACTGCGCTTGAAGCCACGGCGAAGTCCGCAGAGGACCGTGCAGCGGTTGCGCAGTCAGCTGCTGACGCCACCGTGTCGGAGAGGACGGCCCTTGAGGCAAAGCTTGCCCAGGCGGAGGCCACAGCCACAGAGCTGCGCACCGCCGCCGTGACTACCGCCGAGGCTGCTCGGACTGCTGCCGCTGCAGCCACTGTCGCTGAAGCCGCTTCCCAGGCCGTCATCCAGGAGAAGGTGGTGCTTGAGAAGAAGGTGGCCGAGTTGCAGCAGGACTTGGTCCATGCCGAGGTGGACCTCAAGACGGCCAACAAACAGGTGGGTGACCTCGCCGCCAAGCTGCAGGAAGCTAACGACGAGGGGACCCGACTCCATGACGGCAATGCCAAGCTAGCGCAAGACCTTGATGGTGAGCAAACGAACTGTTTCGGCTTCCATAGTGCTTTTTCTTTTGTGTTGCTTGTTGACGCTTTGTTGAGCAGACCTTGATGTTGACGCTTTGTTGATGCCAAGCTAGCGCAAGGACCTCGTGGACCGCACCAGATTCAGATGCTTTGTTGAGCAGATCTTGTCGGGCCTTGGCGTTCCTTCCATCCAGATGCCTCCTCATGCGCTTACGGATCGAGTGGGGCTTCTCCCGAGCGTAGTCAAGGAGCGAGAGCTGGCAACATCTCGGAAGGTGGTGCACCGGGTTCTTGCGATGTTCAACTCGCACTACCAGGGGTTGGACCGCAAGGCGTTGAGCGGCAGTTGGGACCCCGGCTACTCGGACGAGGAGTACAACAAGATCGAGGAGGACTACGCCGCCTTCGCCCGCGCCATGGCTGATGCAGCGATGAAGGACCTGGACCTAATTCCAAAAGACACACCAGAAGTCGAAGATGGCTCCGGGCCTTCTAGTTAGATGTATCAATTTGTATGATAGATAACAAGACAAACTTGTATGCGTGCTGCCTCGAACAATTTTTGTTTTGTTCAAATCTGTCACAGCTGAAACATTCTCCGAGCACTCGGGGGCGACTACGAAACGGAGTAGTGGTACTTAGAAACTCAGGTCGATCGAACTTTACTCTGGAGCCGCGGGGGCGTAGGAGTTGGAGAGCTCAACCAACCTGAGTCGTAAAGTGACGCCACACGTTCGCAGCCCCCGAGCACTTAGGGACGTTCAAAAGTGACATGCGCATTTTTCGTCAAAATCGTTTTGGCCGGAGCCCGAGCGGTTTACCCGGGCACTTTTTGAAAGAGGTCGGACGGCGACCTGTGGACCTGGGCCGCGCTCGCAAGTCTTCGCACCGTAGCCGTGAGGGCATAGGTCTAGGAGCTTTGAACGAGCGGCAGAGCCGAGACACGCACAGATCAACATCTTTTTCTTTCGGAAGATAGGGCATTCTGCGAAAAAACCGTCCGCGTGTGCGATTGGTTATGATAAGTTCGTCAGAGAACTTTGTTTTGAAAATGGGAAAACGAAAGGAGGGCATCATGCCCCGGGTAGCCCCCGAGTGGTGAGCATTTCTGCGTGGGTGCAGGGACGCTTGCCGCTCAGCCTTAGAAAGCGTTGATGCATGTAAAGAAGATGCCAACACAAAAATCTTGCTAACTTATGAAATTGTGAACAGAAGCACATGGCATTATTCATTGATCATAAGATAAAATGAGGAACATTACTCAAGGGTAAAAACGGCGTAGGTGTTCTATGTTCCATGCGTTGGAGATGATCGTACCGTCCTCAAACCGAAGCTTAAATGTCCTTGGTCGGAGCACTTGATCAATGATGTATGGCCCCTCCCACGTGGGCGCAAGCTTATGCCGATCCTTGTTGCTCTGAACTCGTCGTAGTACGAGGTCTCCGACTTGGAACTGTCGGCTGTGCACATTGCGCTCGTGGTAGTGTCGTAGAGCTTGCTGGTATCGAGCCGAATGTAGGAGTGCCACGTCGCGTGCTTCATCAAGCTGGTCGATAGCATCTTCAAGCGCGACCTGGTTCCCCTCCTCGGTGTATGCTCGAACCCTTGGACTACCGTAGTCGAAGTCCGTCGGGAGGACAGCTTCCGACCCGTGCACCATGAAGAACGGCGTGAATCCTGTCGCTCGAATAGGCGTGGTGCGCAGGCTTCAGAGGACGGACGACAACTCAGCGACCCATCTTGCCCGAAACTTCTCGAGTCGTTTGAAAATCCGAGGCTTCAATCCTTGCAGGATCATGCCATTGGCCCTCTCGACCTGCCCATTGGTCCTCGGGTATGCAATAGCGGCCCAGTCCACGTGGATGTTGTTGTCATCGCAGAATCTGAGGAACTTTTTTCCCGTGAACTATGTGCCGTTGTCGGTGATGATTGAGTTTGGGATCCCGAAGCGATAAATGATGTCGGTGAAGAATGCCACGGCTTCCTCGGAGCGGACCTTCACTATGGGTCGCGCTTCGATCCATTTGGAGAACTTGTCGACAGCGACGAGCAAGTGCGTGAAGCCCCCGGGCGCTTGCTCGAGTGGTCCGACCATGTCCAGCCCTCACACAGCGAAAGGCCAAGTGATGGGGATGGTCTGGAGCGCTTGCGCCGGGAGGTGGGTTTGTCGAGCGTAGAACTGACAACCTTCGCAGCGTCGCACGATGTCCTTGGCGTCGGCCACTGCAGTTGGCCAGTAGAAACCTTATCGGAATGCCTTTCCGACAAGAGTCCTTGGGCCGGCATGATGTCCGCATGTGCCGGTGTGGATTTCTTGGAGTAGCTCTCTGCCTTGGTCCCTCAAAACACAGTGCATGAGTATGTCTGTCGCGCCTCACTTGTGGAGCTCGCCGTCGATGAGAACGAATGCCTTGGCTCATCGCGAGATGCGGCGCGCCTACGTCTGGTCGGAAGGCAGCTTTCCCTCAACTAGCCACTCGAGGATCGGGAACCGCCAGTCTGGATCCTCCAAGTTCGGTTCTGGTTGTTGATCGATCTCCATGACTTCCGGTGCCTCTGCCTCTTGTGGTTGTTCTTCGTCGACCCGTACGGACGGTGCGTGTTGGTCACTAGCGAACACACCGTGCGGTACAGGCTTGTGGCTCAATGTTGTCTTGGCGAGGATATCAGTAGCTTTGTTGTAGTCGCGTAGCATGTGATGGAGCTCGAGCCCATGGAACTTGTCTTCCAGTTGACGCACAGTCCGACAATACGCTGCCATCTTCGGATCAATGCAGTTCTTCTCTTTCATGACTTGGTCTACGACGAGCTCTGAGTCTCCACGGATCTCGAGACGGCAGATCCCGAGCTCGATCGCAATTCGAAGGCCATTGATGAGTGCTTCGTACTCGGCAACATTGTTGGAGGCGGGGAAGTGCAGTCGAACCAAGTACTCCATACGCACGCCCAGAGGCGAAATGAAGACAAGGCCTGCCCCCGCTCCTTCATGACGGAGCCATCAAAGTACATTATCCATGTCTCGTGCTCGATCGGTGTCGGCGGAGTTTGGATTTCTGTCCATTCAGCGACAAAGTCCGCCAATACTTGCGATTTGATGGCACTACGCGGTGCATAGGTTACATTCTGTCCCATCAACTCGAGAGCCCACTTGGCTATTCTTCCTTCAGCCTCAGGGTTCTAGATCACTTCCCCGAGTGGATACTTGGACACCACCGTGATGGGATGCGCGTCGAAGTAGTGTCGAAGCTTGCGCTTGGTGATCAGGACAGCATACACTAGTTTTTGAATTTGCGAGTAGCGGGTTTTCGAGTCGGAGAGTACCTCGCTTACGAAATAGACCGACTGCTGCACCTTGAGCGACCTTCCAGGCTCTTCTTGTTCAACCACTAGTGCAGCGCTCACCACTTGGGTCGTCACAGCCACGTACAGGAGCATCGGTTCTTCTGGCATCGGTGCTGTGAGCACCGGAGGACTCTTCAGGAGGTTCTTGAGCGAGTCGAGCTCTTCCTGAGCCTCGGGCGTCCATGTAAAGTGGTCAGACTTCTTCATCAGGCGGTACAATGGTAAACTGCGCTCTCCGAGTCGGGCGATGAAACAGCTAAGAGCCGCGAGGCAGTCTGTGACACGTTGTACACATTTCAGATTCTGAATTGGTCCCATGTCAGTGATAGCCGAGATCTTCTCGGGATTAGCGTCAATGCCGCGTTCTGACACAACAAAGCCAAGGAGCATGCCCCTCGGAACCCGAAAACGCATTTCTCGGGGTTAAGCTTCACCCCGTGTTCTCTCAGCTTCGCAAACACTTCCGTGAGGTCGGGGATTAGATCACCCGTCTTCTTCGACTTGACCACGATGTCATCGACGTACGCCTCGATTATCCGCCCTATAAGATCTCCAAAGACGCGTCGCATACATCTTTGGAACATGGTTCCCGCGTTTTTGAGCCCAAACGGTATTGAGTTATAACAATAGGCGCCAAACGGAGTGATGAAAGACGTCGCAAGTTGATCTGCTATGCACATTGCAATCTGGTGGTACCCGGAGTACGCATCGAGAAAACAGAGGGTTTCGCACCCTACCGTTGAATCGACTACCTGATCTATGCGAGGCAAAGAGAATGGGTTCTTGGGACATGCCTTGTTAAGGCTCATGTAGTCAACACACATCCTCCATTTCTTATTCTTCATCTTTACAAGTACAGTGTTAGCAAGCCACTCGGGGTGGAACACTTCTTGGATGAACCCTGCACTAAGAAGCTTCTTGATCTCCTCGCCAATGGCCTTGCACTTGTCGTCGTTGAAGCGGCGGAGGCGCTGCTTCACCGGTTTCGATCACGGCTTGATGTTCAGTTTGTGCTCGGCAACTTCTATCGGGATTCCCTTCATGTCGGAGGGTTTCCCTGCGAACACGTCAAGGTTCACTTTGAGGAAGTCGACGAGCGCGCTTTTCTATTTAGGATCGAGCGCCGTCCCGATACGGAGCGTGCGGCCATCATCGGAGACAACCGCATCCTTGACGTCCTTGGCGGGCTCGAAAGAGCAGGCCGCTCGCTTGGACGACTCGGGGATGTCTTGGTCCTCGGAGGGAGGCTCGGCGTGGAGCCTCTCGAACCGGATGAGCGTCTCAGTGAACTGAAAACACTCTGCGTCGCATTCGTATGCGTACTGGAACGTAGTCCCCTCTGTGATGACCCCCTTCGGACCGGGGATCTTCAGCTTGAGATACGTGTAATTGGGCATGGCCATAAACTTCGCGCAGGCCGACCTCCCGAGGATGGCGTGGTACATCCCTGAGAACCCCACCACTTCGAATGTGAGGGTTTCTGTACGAAAGTTCTGCAAAGTCCCGAACGTGACAGGCAGATCAATCTGTCCTATCGGGAGTGCATCCTTCCCGGGGATGACCCCATGGGAAGGTGTAGGCGATGGGCGCAGACGGGACCGCGGAATGCCCATGCTGCCGAGCGTCGTCATGTACAAGACGTTGACGCCGCTCCCCCTGTCCATCAGCACCTTGTGGACCCGCTTGGTGCCGATCAAAGGAGCCACCACGAGTGGGTAGCATCCTGGCTGCGGCACATGGTCGGGGTGATCTGTATGGTCGAAAGTGATTGGAGTCTCTGACCACTTGAGGTACGATGGTGCTGCAGGCTCGGTGTTGTAGATCTCACGCCGGATCAGCTTTTCTTGGCGCTTCGAGGGTCGTGTCGGCGTCCCGCCAAAGATCATGTGCATGGCACCGTCCTCGCGGGGGGAAACGGCCTCCGCTTCATCGTCGTCGTCGTCGTGGAGAGGCGCGGTCTTTTTCGGAAGATCCGCCGTCTTGGGCTTGAGCGTGCCGTTGACGTAGTTCTTCATCAGGCGGCAGTCCTTGAGCACATGCTTGATAGGCGTCTCGTGGTGGGTGCACGGCGCCTCCAAGAGTCTCTCGAAATGGTCTTTCGGGGGACCGCTCTGATTGTTCTTGGGCCGGGTGGCCTTGCGCTCGACTACTGCGACGGTGTGGTCATCACAGCTACACTTGTCATTCTTCTTCTTCTTCTTGGACCGCGAGGAGGGCCCCTCGCCGTCGTCCACGTCTTGTTTCCCCTTGCCCTGAGGGGTGTTCAACATTGCCGCGACTGCCTCCTCTCCGTCAGCGTGGTTAGTCATGATGTTGAGGAGCTCCCGAGTAGTCCTCGGGGTCCTGCGCCCTAGCCGATGGATGAGGGTGGTGCAGGTGGTGCCGTTTTGGAACGCCGAGATGGCGTCGTTGTCGGTTGCACTGGGGAGCTCGGTGCAGCGCTTGGAGAAGCGCCGGATGTAGTCGCGCAGGCTCTTGCCCGGCTTCTGCTTGCAATTCCGCAACTCCCACTGCTTGCCGGGATGGGTGTACGTGCCTTGAAAGTTGCCGATGAAGGTCTGCCGTAGCTCTGCCCAACTGTTGATCCTGCTGCGCGACAGGTGCTCGAGCCAGGTCCGCGCGGAGTCAGCGAGGTAGAGCGGTAAGTTCTCGATGATGAAGAGATCATCTGTCGCTCCTCCCGTGTGACACGCGAGCCTGTAATCTTCCAAACAAACGCTAGGGTTGGTCTCCCCGTTGTACTTGGGGACCGTCGTCGGCGCTCGGAACCGCGAGGGGAAACGCGCGTCGCGCACCTTCTGGCCGAAGGCACGAGGTCCTTTCGGATCAGGCGACAAGCTGCGGCCACGATCCTCCTCGCTGTCGTAGCGCCCGCCGCGCCTCTAACTGTACCGTCGGCGAGAGCGGTGCTCGTCTTGGTGGTCGCGACCGTCGTCTTGATTGCTGCCATAGCCGTACTCGTAGTCATCAGTGCTAGCGGCTCGGCGGCGGGCTCGGAGCGTGTCGCGGGCGTCACGGTTGGGTCCCACGCGCATCTTGACCGTCGCTTCGCCTGCCTCCCTGTCGCGACCCCGATGCCTCGACGGATATGGGTCCTGGCGTCGCACGGATGGTGTCGCTCGCGCTTCACGTGGCGAGTGTTGGCGCGATGCTCAGCTTTCTGCCTGCTGCGCGGCCGTCGTCTCAAGGAGGGTCTTGAGCTGCTGGTGGACCCTTTTCTCCTCAGGGGTGGCCGGCTCGGGGCAGCCACGCAGAAGCATGGCCGTGGCCGCGAGGTTCTGCGACGCGCGCCTGAAGAGTGGCGCGTCACCGCCGTCGACGGCGGCGTCCTCGTTGATGCGCCGGTTCACATCACGCACACATGCGCGAGCCTGCGGAACCGGCTGCTCAGCTTCTTGCTCGTGGTGTTGTTCACGCCGCTGGTCACATTGACGGTCGCGTGGCTCCTCCTCCACTCCGAGTGCTTGGTGGTGGTTTGCCAGCTCTTCGTCGAGCTGGCGCCTGGCCTCGGCAATCTCGTCGAGGCGCGCCCGACGCTGGGCATCCACGGTGCGGTGGCGAGGGTTCTCTTCGCCATCCGTCGAGCTGCTAGCGGTCCGGGCCTCGAGGACGTTGCACTCGCGCGTGAAGTCTGGCAGAGGCACCGGTGGCCCCTGCCGCGCGACCACGGAACCCGGGGCGATGTTGAAAGCCCTCATCGTGTCCACGTAGGCCGTCACTGGGTCGTCCGGGAGGCCCTGCTGCCCGTGGGGGTACATGGTGCTATACCGCTCCATGAACTCGCTCCAGGTCAGCGGCTCGGACCCGCTAGCCTAGAAGGCGAGGTCGGTGAGGTAGTAGGCCGCAAGCCTAAAATGCTCTTGTGTTGGGTTCGGCTCCAACATGGCCATGATCGATTCGTCCGTGAAGCCGCGGACGAAGGCGGCGCGCCCCACTGCTACCGTCGAGGCGGTGGGACGCGTGGGTCGGGTGAAGATCTTCCCGACGACGGACTCCACCGGCCCGGTGTAGATGAAGCCGAGGGAGCCGAACAGCATGGTGGTGCTGGGAGTCAGCGAAACTCCGCGGCTCTCCATCCGAATCGTTGGTGAAGTTTGGCGAGACACACGATGTGCCCCTACCTGGCGCGCCAACTGTCGGGGTTCTCTACCGCCGACAGTAAATTTGTATCGGATCGTGTGTCGGACCCGGATGGTTAGCACAAGAGACACAGAGGTTTATACTGGTTCGGGCCTCCGGAGAGTAATACCCTACGTCCAGTTTTGAGTAGTCGTGTTCCTATGCCAGGGATGTCTGTAGTAGGGGTTACAAACTAGTTGATCGGTCAGCCCCTCAAACGGTTGCACTCCTCCCCCTTTTATAGACGCAAGAGTGAGGGGCAAAGAGGAAATTCAAAAATGTGCTACAGTGCTACGGTATTGGGAAGTCTTTTCCGATGTCGATGTCCGTCAGGAGGCATTGAAGGGCGCTGAGCTGTAGTGGTGTTGGTGGCTGCCACGTGTGCAGGCGGTACTGTTCAATCCGAGTACTTGGCGCCTTCTCCGAGTCCCTCCTTGGATGACTCAGCTCCCTTGAGGGTTGTTTAGGCCTGCCACGTTATGACCTAAGTGTAGGTAGGCGCCGCCCGTAGATGGTAATTGAGTACCTGTTCTGACGGGGTGGCGTGCAGCAGAGGTTGGACGGGACGGCGTGTTGGAGGCCGCGCGGGCGTACAGTGCGTCATTACGGCTTCTGTCAGAACAAGCCGCCCTCGCGTCCCGCCAGCTGGGGTGTTTGCATGGCGTAGAGAACCGGAGCCTTGCGTGTCGTTGCGGGGGAGTTCGAGCGTCGGGGCAGCGCCACGTTCGTGTGGGGCCCCTGAGCCCGCGCTCCGACCTCCTCGTGTGGGCCCCGCCCTAGTCGGAGACGGAAACTACTCGTGCGAACGAGTAGTCGGAGGCGAGGTGGAAAGTACTCGTGCGAGGCGGAGAGTACTCGGAGACGAGGAAGTCTTGTCGATGAGGGTCTTGACGAAGATCTGCATCCCTCCCTGTCCTGGATCTTAGCCTTGACGTTGTCAATGGTGTCAGAAGACTCCATCTCAAAGGTGATTATCTTGTCGCTTAGGGGGTCCTAATCCAGACTCTTGTCAAAGAGAGAGAGCAACAATAGGTGGTAGATACAAAGAGATGCTTTGGTGGTTGTCACATATTTGTAAAGATGTGAAGCGGTCAAGTCTAACTAAACAGGAAGCCGCCGAGATTTCCTGCACATCACGGAGGATTGCTGCCACCTATGATCTTCCTTCCTTTATCGATCGCCACAAGGACACCATGTCTGTTTCGAGGATAATTCCCTCCCGGCCTCCCGGATGCCATGAGGGACTAACCTGGCGTAAGTATCTGATCCGCCTTCACCCTGGCACCGACACCCGTGAGATACGAAATTGTTCGTGTCCAACCAAGGCTGCCCCCACATCTCTACCAGCAGGTCAGCTTTAGTTAGGCGTGGTTCACCTTCAGCCAACATGTTTATCCACCACCTCACCTGCAAGATATTTGCGCGTTCCTTTGCTTGCAGTTCAAACCAAACCAAACCAAGCACCCGCCGCTCCAATCCCTTTCGCCCGCATTTAAGCGCGTTCGCCCCCAACCGCACTCACGAAAGCTTCTGGCCACCTCGCACTACCGCGCGCCTCCAAAAATGCACAGGCAGCTCAGCCTCTCGGCGAGCCCGAGGCAGCAGCAGGGGCAGCAGGACGACGGCGGCATCGGCATCGGCTTCGGCTTCGGCGGCGACGCGGCGCAGGCGATGGCGGTCGGCGAGGACGAGTCGGCCTCGCACTCCAAGGCCGACAGGGCGCGGTCGGCGATGAGGGAGGAGAGGGCCATCCACCTCATCCCGCTCCTCACCTTCCTCTGCTTCCTCCTGCTCTTCCTCTTCTCGCACGACCCTTCCGCCCCTGGTACGTTTCCCGGCTCCCCCATCCTAGCATCCGCGTGTGATTTGCTCATCTGGCGTGTTCATTGCTTGTGATTTCGTTTCTGTTCGTTTCAAGATATGTCGAGCTTCGGTGGAGGCGCGGGAGTGAGATCCGGGAACAGGAGGCTGAGAATGCTATAGAATTCTTAGCAAATTATCAGATGCGTGCTCGTCGGACGTCTTTCATTTTCAATCAGATATATTGCAATGTATCTTGCGCTCAAATATGGAGCAGCATTTAAAGTTGTACTTGTCCGGCAGTAAGAAAGCATAAGGCTTCAGTTCGTGCCACTGGGTTGCTTTCCTGGGTACAAGGAAAATATCAGCATTCTGACATTTTCCTTATCATCTGAGTTAACATGACATGAAGAGATGGTAAAACATGAAGATAAGGACCCTTTGGGATAATGTGCTTACACTATGGCAGATATTTGTGGCCATATGGGACAATTATACTGTCCAGTGTAGATGGAGGGTGATGGCCCAATGAACCAAGCATTGCCCATACTTGAAGCAATGGATAATGGTCCAAACTCACAACCTACCAGCTGAGACATGATTTGCATACAAAATACCTTTTTTAACAAGATCCCAAAAGAGGGTATACAAGGGCAACACGGTACTTGTTTTAAAGAAGGGGGAGATGAGCCAATGGGGAATCAATCCCAGAACAAGGTTGAAATGGACAGGTATTGCCATAATAAGATGCTAAAGCAATTCGTCACAAAAGAAAAGACGGTAGAAGATAACCACCTGAAGAACGTACACTAGCTAATTGTTACTACAATTTTATCACCTTCATTATGGCTGAAAACAACATTGAAGAATGACACATTCGACAGCTAAGAGCTGAATGAAACTATCATTGCCTGAAAATAATTCTGAAGGATGCCGAATTTAACAGCTGAATGAAACTATCATTGCCTGAAAACAATTAAGCCTGAGGGATAGCAGATTCAACAGCAAGAGCTGAAAGAAACTATCATCACTCCAACCTGTATTTACAATAACTTGCTACAGAAATCCCTGGGCAGATTCAGGCTTCTTGGGACTGTTGCTAGAATTCCCGTCAGTAGTAGCCATGGTGACTGGAATAGTGACAGGACTACCAGGGTCATGGGTCTTGGCAAACTCACCACTCGGTTGCTTGTGCTCCTGCTCAGTTCGCTCAGCCATCAGAAGCCTGTCTGGAATATTAGCCTTGGATAATTCAGTCTCATGGTGGTTAGGCTCCTTCTCAGCTATTTCAGTGTTTCCTTGCACATGGGCCACAGCGATTTCACCCTCCTGATTTTTCTGTTCCTCTTTAACCATTTCAGTGTTGCCTGGCACATTAGTCATTTGACGTTCACCCCCTTTATGAGTCTCAGGACTTTCTAGATTTCCAGATCCTTCCTGATGCTTGCACTCTTGCTCATTCGCTTCGGAGCTTTCATGCAAATGAGTCTTTTCGAGTTCACGGTCTCGATGCTCTCCCTCCTGCTCGGCCATCATCCTTTCCTTTGCCATCGTGCCAACATCAGTTGCAACCTTGTTGTAGGCACCAGTTACCCATGCCGCCCCTGTAAGGACATACCTGTTGCTCATGATAGCAGAACCAGCAGTAGAGACAGTCTGTTCAGCAGCAGCTAATGCTGACTTTGTCTTCTCTGCAACCTGGTATTTCTCATCCATTTCCTTCATTTTCTCATTTACAACTATGGTACTGGTGCTGAACTTCTGGCTTAGGCCCATTGTTTTGTCAAGGGAAGCGACTTTGGCAGTTGCAGTGGATGTGAGCTGATGCTTTTCATCAAAAGCCTTTGCTTTTTCAACGGCATCCATGCCAAGAACAAATCCTTTGGATAGCATAGAACCGACAATATCCTCTGCCTTCCGAAGGGCGGATTCCATGCCACCGGCATTTTTTGACTGATAATGCAAAAGCAGTATTAGGAGGTTGATATTACTGAAAGAATCTGCTAATGGGAGATTTGAATATGGCACGTTCTACCTCCAAATCAGCTAAAACAGATGCCGGCAGCTTGTAACCAGTGGCTGGTGTAATGATGACAGACATATCTGCTATAGTCGCACCCTGCATCAAAGCACAAATTTGCATAGAATTTAACAGTGTTAGAAGTCACAAAGTTTATCATTAATACAGGCGAGATATCATGTTATGTGAAAGACACAAAAGGGAAATCAAAGGAAGTGACCAATGACAAAAGAAGCACACTACACATCACACTTTCTGAGTTTCATTGCAGAGAACACATATGCAGGTTGTATTTTCATATTGAACCCAGGACTCAGAAGCTAGAAAACGATAAGCTAGTAACTTATCTCTCCTTCAACAAAATCAGTATAGATAATATTACGAGATTCCCGGGCAAATATTCAATGGGTTAGCATACAATAATCAGCATCATAAATCATAATCAGTAATTCGTAGCAAAGACTGTGTTAACTGATGGAAGAACTTATACCGTAAGAAGCATAGCCCTCTCTGCTCCTTGGTTATCTTTGAACGTGATGTAGGCAAACTGTGACCGCTCATCACAACTGCAAAGCATTCTCGGTCAAATTATGCATGTTTAGTATAAATGATATCATGAGGATCATACGACACTAACCTTTGCAGTTCGACATGTACTATGTCACCAGAGAACGAAAAGAACTCACTAATATCTTGCTCGGATGCATTGAGTGAGACATTGTGGACCTTTACAGTGCCAGTCATGCTTGCCTTCAGAAAAATTAAATGGAAAGAATTAATAAGGTTTTTTTTATCGTAAGCTATTGGTCGCCGTAGCTAGTAAGTGGGAGGGATACATAATACAGTTCATTCCTTCTCCAGACAAAGAACTTGGATCACAATACAGTTCAGCCTCGAAAGGATGCCGGATTGAGTGGGAAATCCACTACAGATGTTTCTTTTCAAAAAATCGACTGCAAAGGACTTTGTTTTCTTTAGTAGTCACATGGGTAACCTGTTTCAGGGTTGAAAAAAGAGAGTAATGGTGATTCCTTTTTGGTGCCTCTGTCTGACAGCCGTGGCTATGTCTGGATCAATAGGGTGTCGTACCCAAGTCCTTGTCGGCAGGGCTTGCAAACCCAATATCACTTGAAGCCATAACAGATAATTTAAATCAAAGATAGCGTAGTAATGCATTTTCTCGGAAAATTGAAATTGAATCTGCAAATGGACAAGATCGAAAATTCTAGGCACTAGCAAACAAAAACAATGAACAAGATTCGGACAAGTACGACAAGAGCCCCTAGAGCATAATCGATCAGGTACCAATCTGCAACTAAAGCTAATCCTAACCAAGATCCCCAAATACACCAATGAACCCATCGTAATTGCTCCGAAAAAATCAAGAAACAGCGAATTTCAAAATCTGCGTTCTCACCTCCACGGATGCAATACCAACGGCCTCACGCTCCGTCTGAGAACGGGAACGAAATGTGGCGGCAGAAATGGAACCGTCGCGCGCGCATTTTGGTGGCGGTTTTGTAGGAGCAAGGCCGGTGCCTAAACCTGGAGAGCGTGACGTGGCTACGTTTGGGACCACAAACTTATGGGCCGTTGCCTAATCATGGGCTTTCAGCCCACTTACTCCCCTCAAAGATACAGGCCTCGCCCAGCGACCGACCTCTCTCTCTTCTTCCGTATTCTTCCGACTCCGACGGCTTCCAGTGGTGGTGGTGCTGCGAGGTGAGCACGGCGGCGGAAGGATGGCGAAGGGCGGCGGTGGCAGCGGGCTGATCTGGGCGACGGCGGAGGATCTGGCGCGGAACCGGCCGGTCGTGCTGTCGCTGTACCGGCAGATCCTGCGGGCGCTCAACTCGCCGGAGCTGCCGCTGGGCCACGCGGCGCGGCTGGCGAAGAAGGCGGAGTGCCGCGCCATCTTCATCTTTGGCGCCGAGGAGAGGTCGCTTCACAACATCCGGGACCTCCTCGACGCCGCACGCCACACCCTCGGCATCCTCAACCGCGGTCGCCTCCCGTAGAGAGGAACGAGGAGTCTCGCAGTCTAGCTGTTCCCAATCCCATGGGTATCTCATCTCCCAGCTTTATTTGTAGACCCAATTGTAGGATTTGGTGCTGCTGCGTCTCGATAAATGGCTAAATTGGTGTCGTCTGTTCTAGTAGGTTACTGCTCCATATGTCGACTTGTTTCTGTATGCAGTCTGCAGAATGGTTATACTGTACCTTGCAAATTGAAGGAAAGAAGTTTTTCAGTATGAAACAATGAATGTCCTGTAACTCGAGGTCATCGAATAGCTCACCTCGCAATTGTACGAAGTTTTTTGCAATTCTCTTCTTAAATTTGAAATTGGTATGCATGGTTTTGGAGGTATTCTGCAAGGAATGAGTAAATTGTAGCCTGGGGGTATTAGCATTAGTAGCATGCCTTTGTGCTATCCAAATGATTGGTACACTGTCATTATGCTTTGCACTAGTGTTTAGAGTTTGCAATTCGTGTGATCAACTGCATTTCACATACCAGAAATATGTGGCCTTAACATAAGTGGAATGGGTCCATAACTAATCTTGTAGCCATTTCGAGGATGTTAAGACATTTATTAGAACACAAGGGTGATGCTGTCTGCACCCAAGTGCGGTAGGCGGCCCTCTTAGGCGTTGAGGAGCAGTTGATCCGCATTCCACAATATCACGGATTCAGGGACTTCCTCAACGCAGCACATCAGACCCCCGACTCCTCAAGCGCAACGCCCCACCGTGAGTTTCTCATCTCGTTCAGGTTTCAGCTTCCTACGCTGTTATGTGCTATTGTAAGCTATGGTTCACCTTTGTGTAGATGAATATCCTAAATCGGTGTCATTTCCTTGCTAGTTGCTCTATGTACCCTGCAGAACATATATCTTGTAATTGCGAACCATTTTTCCTAGCATAAATCTGCTGCCACCATAGGAACTGATGCTCTTCTCTTTTGACTTCTATATTTGAGGTGTGTGGTTTTGGACGGCATGTTCATGGCATGGATAAATTTGTAGCATTCAAGAACTAGTATGCCTTTTAGATCTTTTCTTCTGTGCAATTGTTCTTCTGTTTACATTTGAGGTACATGGTTTTGGAGGGTATGTTCATAGGATGAGTACATTTGTAGCATTCAGAAGCTAGCATGCCTTTGCATTGCTGAAATGACCAACATGTCACACTAATACCATTGTTGTTGGCAGTTTTCAGATGTTACCCTCTGTGGAACTGACTACAAGTATACAAGTATATGACGTTTACACATAGGAGCCGATATATTATAACAACACAAGGGAATTGATCAATTAATCTTGCAGCTGTACCTTTAGACATTATACTCCAAACCTAGAACACTGGGCAGACACTATCAGGACCCAAGTCCAACCCTTTAGCCGTAGGGCATGAGGCCAGAGGACAGTGTTCTCCAGCTGTGCCCCACCAGTCGATGGTCTTGTTCTCCATAGTCAGCGAAAAGTACAGCACCACACCCATGAATGCAACTCCAGCATCGAGAGCGGCAGAGAGAATGTAGTTGTACCTTGTCCACCACTTCTTCCGGTAGCGGAACACAAAGAAATTGAAAATGGTGCCAATGAGTAGCCATGAGTTATAGTTCACAGCCGTTGCTGGGGGCATGCTGGCAGTGGCACCGAGGAGCACTGGCAGATTGATCAATGGTATCCACCTCTGGTTGGGGAACATCCTGTGGAGAGCGTATACAATAACTGGGCCTGCTGCGCCAATAAGGAAGAACCAGTTGAGGGCGCCATAGTTCCCAGCTGAACCAAAGATGCGCTTTGGACCGACAAGGCCCCAGATGACTGATGCATCAAAGAACACGCGGTCACCAGGGCATGTCCATGGGCTGTCTGGTGGTAGTGAATCCGAGCAGATGTCCTTGATGGAGCTGAGTAGCCACCATGCCGTCCCGAGGTTGACTGTGCCAGCCACAATGGTACCAATGAACTAAAAAACACATTACCTGAAGGTTAGCACCTTTTGTTTCTTTTATGCATGTCATGAGTACAAGAAGATTGCATTTACCTGAACAAGGAACATGGACTTGGGAGGGATCTTCATATAGTGTCCAAGCTTGAAGTCTGAGAGGAAAGCAACAGCCTGTGACATGCTCATGTAGCCATAAACCTTGAAGCAGACGTTGGCAATAGGATAGCCCGGCATAATCAGACCCATGGCATACTCCGTGATCACATTCAGACCAGGCGTCTGCGCAATGCATTTCGGAGGGTCTATCAGCATTTTTTTTACATAAATGATCACAAAACAAGACAATACCTAAAGAATGTGCCCTTTTTAAAAAAAAAACATCAAGCGTGCTATTATTGTTGTTTTACTTGCCTGATTGGTTGTTGCAGTGATGATGCTGATGGGAAGGGTGAAGATGAATGCCATGCCACATGCGAAAATGAGGCCCCACCACGGGAGCTGGACCTCGCGCTTCAGTAGAGTGCAGAGGAGGAGGGACACTGTAACTGAAAGTGCCATCAGTGAGTAGAACCACCACGCAGGGATGTCATCATACTTCTCCATCAACTTTGTGTGGATGTCCGGTTTCTCCTTCTGTGATGCTTTGAAGCGGCGGTAGATTTCCCTGCACATAGGTATGTCCCGTCTCAGAGAAAAATCATGCATTTCAGTTCAGAAGTCACTCATAATCTGAGTTTTACTTCATTTAATCAGAGTATATGTTTGTTTTCTGTGTACTAACTACTAAGTTGAGATGCCATACTTTCCGTAGAAGAGCCCGACGTGTGTGATGGTGGCAGCAATGGTGGCGAAGCTGAACCCATAAGTGAGCGCAAAGAATATACTGAGGTTGACTTTGCCATGCTGATTGTACGCATCCTTGTCAAGCTCAAACTGACTGTTGACAATTGAAGGGATATCGTACTTGGTGCCGTTTGACATGAACAGGTGTGAGGAGAATATGGGGAATGTCTTGGCGTTGTACAGGTTGAACCCCCAGTACGCTATCGGCATGATCAGGTAGACGAAGAACACATAGCCAAAGAAGATGTTGACAGTGGCGAAGAAGGGCGAGATGAGGGGACTGAAGAGGAATGAGGAGACCGTGGACCAGTCGAGTGTGAAGGCGCCGAGGCCAAGGCCCTTCATTCCGGAACCCAGCTGCTGCGCCGTCACGGACTTGGAGAAGACCCAGCACACCCATGAGATGGACGTCAGCGCCGGGAAGAGGTAGCCTGGAACGGCGTACCATGCGAAGCTGCATGCCAGTGCCACCACGAAGAACTTGGAGCGGGAAATCTGGCGCGAACTTTTGCCAGCCTCGTCCTTCTCGTGCAGTGCCCTGGTTCAAGATTGAGACATGATCAGAGGTGTTGTTAGCGGCATTTCCCGCTGAAACATTACATTATGATGAAAATATGCAGTATGTACTGTAACTAGAGCTGGTCTTCACCCAGATTATATCATTGTAATAATCAATCAATTATATATGTTCTATTTTGAGGCAACCAATTGCACAGTGAAAAGTTGCAGTCATTTAGAATTCGACAAATCTGATTCACAAGGTTGTTGCTTATGTAAGCAAGATTCTTAAAATAGTATGGTCAGGGAAGTTTTGCCACTGGAAAATCTTTGATTATTTACTTCTGATAACGGTAGCGCTCACCTCGTTTAAACAGTCGCTGTGTGAAATGGCAGATTACATATCAACTTGTGACTTCTGTTTAGATATTGTTTCTTATTTGTTGTCAGTACAGTACTCGCAGTGTCTCTTTCAGTGGTCGTTAAGCAAGCATCCAAGTTCTAGCCTAACACACGCGTGCCTGCACGCATGTGCAAGGATCCCTGTTGCTGCTGCGTCTTTTCAGGGCCACTTGGACGCGCCTGGACCACCTGCGAGCATGAGGCCACTGGAAATCCACCCACTTGCAAGCAGTTTTCTTTGATTCTCCCCTCCCAATCCTCTCGGTCAGAACTGTGCAGTGCAAGTCGGGCGTTCGGCCGGCCGTTCACATCACGTCGGCTGCGGCGGCTGGCCCAGTGCCAACAACGCATTCGCGCGGAAACCAAGCGAGTTCGTCTAGAACTGGCAGAAAAACGCCGACCCGGCCATCGGCCATCACTCTCCCCGCGCGCCCGTCCCGTTACCTTGGACTAGGACCCGATGATGGGATCCAGCGACGAAGCGCTGCGCTGCACGCACGGAGCCCGTCGCCATCGGGCGACTGAAAGCTTAGACTGGCTTCTCCATGCATGCATGTCGCGGAGACTTTGATCATTTGGTCTAGGCGTCTAGCGTCTAGATTACGGGAGATTAAGGGATAGCCAAGTAGGAGTAGTACGCTTAAGGGCTCCGGCATGGCCAGGCCTATTTGGCTTCAGAGGAAAACGACTGAAAATTAGCAAGAGAAAGAGAAGAAACATCGCCTCTGTCATCGCGAGATGCAGAGAAAACAATGGTGCTAATGGGGCTCATGATGCCGGGCGATCGATCGACGGAGCGGGGCCGTCGCCCGTCGGAGTGATGGATGATGCCGCCGGCCGCCGCAATCATGGGCTATCGCTTTGGAATCTCTCGTGTCCTGATGAAAGGGATGTTGATTCTTTTCTCAGTTTAATAAAGATTCAGAATCAGCTAGACTGGATGATGGTGCCTATGTTAGGTTAGTTATAGTTGGAGGCAGCTAATGATCCATAGAAGAAAAACTAGTACGAACTAGGATTATGATGGGAACTCTGTTCTCTTTAATGTGCAGGTATAAAATTAAAGATTATCAGTGGAGAACTCTATCCGAAACTTTTTGTATCCGATCGACCTGCTGTCACCGCTGCAAAGGTATAGCGCAAAAGCTGAGGCACTACTTTCTCTTGTGCGTGCGCTCGTCAAAAAGATCTTTGAGACGAGAGCAAAAATCTTCCCCACCCACACTAGTTCCTAGCTTTGTTTTCTGAAGAAATCAGCCATGTACCACCATATCAGTCGGCCTGGATAACGCCTGCTACCAGGGTGTGGACAGCGCAATGCATGTCTGAAAACAAATCCTGCCCGTTTTTCAGGACCAACCAAACTTGTCCTTGATTTAATGATTCGTGGGAACACATTTTTCAACACCGAAAATTTCTCCTGCCTTTCAAGAAAAAATTCCTCTCCAGCACTGATTATTGAGGATTCCATCAGATAATATCTATCGGCGCAGTGTGTAACGACTTTCAGTTAATTTCTTCTTAATACAATGATACGCAGCTCTTCTGCGTATTCTAGAAAAAAAATATCTATCGGCGCCTCGGCGGCCAATTCGTAATCCCATCACTCAAGTTAGAGTCTGCAGCACACACCCATGTTCGTGGTGGGGCCACTAAGCCCATCTATTCTTGCGTCAGTTGGTGAGAGGGCCATCCATCTATCGTAAAGAGAAAGAGATCGTCCAACTCATGCATGCACCATGATGAATCCATGATGATGCTCTCAAGATTCTTCCCCTTTTTAAAATTTCAATTATTTAACTTCACTTTTGTCTTGTTAATAATGTCATGGGCCAGTCAAGTTGATTAGATTCTCCTACGTCAATCCTACGCTTTGGTGACAAATGTACGCAACGGTTATTCATCGAAGATCGCTATTCTCACAAGAAAGTGTCAAAGATCGCTGAACCAAACAGGCAAACACCTAGTTTTTTTGTTCCATTGCAAGTTTTGTCAGCTTGCTAATGGGCCCATTGCATTGTTTTCTCAGCTCCCTGTATCTCTTTGCGTTCTTATCGGCAGACAACAAGCAAAAAATACAAAAAAAAAGTATAAAAGAAAGTTGTGCTACTAGATGCTCTATGCAGAACTACAGACGCGCACGAGCGGACACGCGTGTAGCTGTAGGAGAAAGCTGTCTCCAAAGTGAAGAGCAGTAAAATTTAAAGAACCAAAATGGTAACCAAAATCCAACCAAACTGAAGAACGCGGGAAAAGAAAATATAGAATTATAAAAAAAACACGAAGGCAAGAACACGGAAAGGAAACACAGCACTGGCATGGTTTTGCTGAAGTAGAGGAGTAAGTCGGATGGCAGTAAAAAAAAACTTTGTGCTCACCGGAAGAGGGAGACCTGGACGAGCGTGCTCGGCCACCACATGTGCGCTGGTTCCACCACGTACTTGCGCATCAGCCCGGCCCACCCGTATCCAAGTACCTTTGAAGCCATCGAAGCAATCAAGCAAGAGCCAAGAAATCCCACGAACAAGTTAATGCCAGAGTTCAATTAGCCAAGAAACCTCACAGAGATGTTAGGTATAGTACCTGCGTGGTGATGACGAGTAGCCAGGCGGTGAAGAAGGAGATGTGGCGGTGGTAGAAGGCGCGGATGATGTCGATGATCCCGACGGCGTAGGCGTTCCCGCCGCCGAAGGCGAAGCCGGCGTTGGCGAAGATGGAGATGAGCACGTGCTCCTTCATGTTGAAAGGACCCGGGTTGAGGCTCCACTCGCCGCCGCCGAGCAGCCGGGGCGCCCGGTGCCTGGTCCGCGGCAGCACCCGGGCCATGAAGTGGCCCACGGGCAGCGACGCCACCTGCACCGTGATCTGCGTCACCACCAGCGGCTCCGTCCGGTAGACGAAGAACTGGTTGAGGAAGCTCATGAGCGCGCACGACAGGAGCCCGATGCTCCACATCCGGAACGTCCACACCGGCAGCGACGGGTCGTCCGTCGACGGCACCGTCAGCCGCACCTGCTCGACCGGCGACGCATCCTCGTCCTCCTCGCCGACGACGATGCCTTCCTCCTCCTTGCCGGCGGCGGCGGCGGCCAGGCCGCCGCGCTCGGCGGTGCCGACCTCACCCATTGCGCGTGGCCGGATTGAATAATGCCCACCAGCTGGGGATTGTACTAGCTACCTGCACGCGCGTGAGACTGAGCGCGCGAGCGTGAGAGAGTGAAAGAGCTTTCCGTGCTGCGGGCGCGCGTGGAGGCGTATTTATCGGCGATTTGAGCACGGCGGCGGCGAGTTATGCTAATTTAATTGGCGACTGGGAGAGGAGCCGCGTCACGTGGCCTGTGCTTTGTGGCGGCCAACGCGAGAAGGCAGGAGGAATCCTGGAGGGATGTACTACTGTATCAACTGAAACCGATGGAATCCGGAATCTGATAGCGTGTCAGCCTGTCTGCTGGTTCAGAGTGGTGACTATTCGGATCGGTCCGACCCCAAGATTGTCGCCATGGCAGCAAGCCATGAGCCATTGGCAACGCAGATCTCGCCAACCTTTCGACTCGATGGCTTTTTCACCCATGTGAACGCGTACCGTGCGAACCCACCGGCGCCGGTGCGGTGCGGCTTGGTTCGGCCTCCGTGATAGCCACCGCGCGCCATTGTTGCCGCGGGGTCGCCGTCCAGGGCGCGTCGTGTAGCTTAGTTATAGAACTGCAGATCGACTGCGCAGCGCGTCGACGGTTGGGTTTTATTTTCCTGTGCCAGCGCTGGGCGACGGGGAGATTGAGCTACAAGTGGGTGATGGCTCTCTCTTTTTGTCCGGTTTCGCTGCGTTTTATGCACTAATCTGCTTGCAGTTTACGTGTCCCAGAGCCAAATACTGCAGCCTCGACCTGGATCCGTGGAAGGCAATTAACAGAGTGGCACTTGATGAGGTCGCCGGCTCCGCTGCGCGGGCATTCTGCGCGACTGGCGAAGAAGGCGGCCAAGATGCTCACGGGGTTTTCCACAGCATCGTCGATGTGAGCGTGAAAGTGAAACCGTGTTGGACCCCTCTCCTTTCGCTGCTAAACCCTGAGAGAGGAACAAGTCGCGTGGAGAACGCGGCCGCACGCGCTCCGGCGAGCTGAGCGCGGAGGTGTGGCGGCCGTCCGAGGCGGGTCACTGGAGGCACGGGCCGGGGGGGACGCGTTTCTGTCGGCACAAGCAAGAGCGCCGCCGGGAAGGCGTATGCGGAGGGAGGTGCTTCCCGGGAGGCGGCGACGGCTCGGGAGTCGGGAGGTGGGCGGCGAGGCGTTTGCAACGACCAGGGTGGTCCACCCCTAGCCCTCGGTAGCGGTTCGATCGAGCACGTGCGGTCCAGATCCGTCGCGGATTACACCCACGAGAGGAGGGGAGGGGACTCGGTCGTCGGTCTTCCTCGTCAGTCGTCAGCCTCGGGGGCTCGGGGTTGACTAATTCAGCGGGGAACCCGTGGAGCTCCACCACAAGTTCCATTGCCGTATGCCTGTATGTCTTCGCCGGCGCGGCCTGCCTCCAGCTCAGCTGGTGCAAGCAGCTTGCCGCTCCTGAGACTTGGAACTGGTGGCCAAACACGAACCCGCAGCACTGCGAACTCGACCGCGGGAACGAGCCACAGCTACTGGTCGGCGCTTGGAGCACCCACCATTGTTGAACGGACGCCGGGTTCCTTCTTATCGCCCAGCGCCACTGTGTTCTTCGGCACGACGCCGCGCCGCTCGGACGACGCAGGCCACAATGCCAGAGGAGGCGTCGTTCTTCGCGGCCCCATGTGTGGTCCATCCGAGATGAAGTTTGGGCTGCCGAATCCCGTGAGTATCTCATCTCTTCCAGGATTCAGCTTTCCTCGCCATCCTATGGTTGCCCTATTTTAAGGTCTGTTTCACTTTTCAAAAAAGAAAATGAATGGCCTAAAGTGTTTTTTAATACAAAAAGCTATGTCGTTTTCCTAGTTGTTTCCCTATGTACGCAGCAGAAATTTTGTAGTTCAAACCATTCTTTTTCAGTATGAATGTGCTGTTAGTGTTAAATGAAAAACTGATGATTCTTATGTCGCGTTTGAGATGCATGTGTTTTTAGTGTATGCTTATGAAAAAGGGCCGAGTTAAGGTATAGCAGTCAGGAACTAGCATGCCTTTGGGCCGAGTTAAGGTATAGCCAGGGGCGAAGCCAGCCACACAAGCCACCGGGGTCATTACTCTTTCACGATGGGGTCATTAACTTATTTAACAATAGTGAACAGTAGCTTTACACTGGTTTTACAGAATTTTGTCGGGGTGGCAAAGGCTAGCTCCGCCCCTGGGTATAGCCGTCAGGAACTAGCATGCCTTTGCATTGCCTAAAGGCGGAATAGCCATTTACGTCCTTCAACTATCACCTGAGGCCCAATTTCGTCCCTGAACTACTAAAACGTTCGTTTTCGTCCCTAAACTTTCCAAGTAGGCTCATTTTCGTCCTTCATCCCATGTGGCAATCCACGTTGGCATGCCATGTTAGCGCCTAGTCAGCTAGTGTTTCTCTTTCTCGCGAACTGACCCTTTTGCCCTTATCTTGTTCTCTGGCAGCTGACCGTCGTCCCCTAGCAGGCAAGTCGCCGCCTCGCCGTCATAGCCTCGCTGGCTAGCAGCTCGACACGTCGCGGTCCAGCCGGTCGCCGCCTTGCAGTACAAAGCAGCAGATCGACACCCCCTTACTCGTCTTCCCTAGCAGCTCGCCTCCTTGCCACGGGGCTGCTGGCGAGGTCCGTCGTCCCTGTCCAAGCGTCACGGCGCCTAGTCCTTGAGTTCGCTGACCACGGCGCTGGCGGGTCGGAGGTCCTCGGCGGCGCGAGAGGCGAGCGCGCGTTGGTTGTCCGGCATCCGGCAGGGCGGCGCGCGGCCTCCGGCGTGGGGATGGTGCCCATAAGTTGGCGGTGCATGGCCCCGGTGAGTTCAACGTTGGATCCGGTGCAGTGCATGGCGCCGGTCGTCGTGGGAACGAAGGACATGGGGCGACGTTGCGTCTGGCCGCGGTGTCGCCGGATTGGGTGTGTCCTGCGTCCTGCCTCGAGCACTAGAGGCCGCCGCCGGCACAAGCACAAAAGACCGGAGGCGCGGGCCCCCGATCTGCCCCGGAGCTCTGCAGGGCCGCCGGATCCGGGCGTTGCGGGGCCGGCGCGTGGCGAGGCCGCGGAGACGGCCAGGACGCAAGGTGCATCAGTAGTCGAGGGCAGAGCCACATGCCCGGCGAGGTTGGGACGGCGCCATGGTTTCGTCGCTCAGACTAGTACCGGTGTTCTGTGGCTTGCGGTGCGCCCTGCCGGATGCCGGACAGCCCACGCGCGCTGGCCTTTCGCGCCGCTGAGGACCTCCGACTCGCCAGCGCCGTTCCTCATGGCCTCGGGCATCATGGAGGCCCTCCGTGCCGTGCTGGCGCCGTCCTCCCCGTGGACGGACAAGGCCCTCGCTGTGCTGCTGAACCTGGCGCTGACCCGCGCGGGGAATTCGGAGATCGCGGCCGTGGTGGGCGCCATCGTGCTCATCCTGGACAACGACGAGCCCGGCGAGAAGGAGAAGGCCTTGTCGTGCCTGTATGTGATCTACAGCGGCGACGAGGGCAGCAGCCAGACGGTGCTCCAGGAGGGTGTGATCCCGGCGTTGGTGTCCGTGACGGCAGCGGCTGCTGAGGCTCTTCCGGGAGCAGCGACAACGGAAGCTGGAGGAGATGCAGCCGCGGGTGCAGCTGCACGAGGTAGCCAGCCAGGCGGCCGCGCAGCAGCAACAGGTGGAGGATGAGGAGATGGTGCTGGCCGTGACGCCGGCCGCGGCCTGCAAGCTGAGCGCCGCCAAGAAACAGCGGCTGCGCAGGTCCAGGAGCATGCCGTAATACATGTAAGGATCACAAGGCCACGACGTCGCACTGAAGAACAGATCGTAGCAAGCAGAGCCGAAGGGATTCATGTAGTCGTACTGCTCCGCGTAGCCGGCGTGCGCACCGGCTTCCGCCGTAGTCCGCTTCATTCTTGTCTCGCGCCACCGGGTCCCTGTCAAACCGACAGAAAACAGAAACAGAGGCGCCGTCCGTGCGTGAGTTAAAGCAAAATAAGAGAAGGGCAAAAGGGTCGGTTCGCGAGAAAGAGAAACTCTAGCTGACTGGGCGCTGACGTGGCGTGGCAACGTGGATCGCCACATGGGATGAAGGACGAAAATGAACCTACTTGGAAAGTTCAGAGACGAAAACGGACGTTTTAGTAGTTCAGGGACGAAATTGAGCTTCGGGCGATAGTTCAAAGACGTAAATGGCTATTCCGCCTTGCCTAAATGGCTAACATATATCACACTACAGTATGAATACGCTGTTAGTGTTAAATGAAAAACTGATAATTCTTCTGCCACGTTTGAGGCACAATGACTTCTCAAGCAAATCGACAAATTACGAAGAAACTTCCTATGGAAGGGAGAGGAGCCGGAAAACGTAAGTGGTGGTCACTGCCTCGTAAATTGGCCGACAGTGTGTACGCCCAAAGACCTTGGTGGCTTCGGCATCCTAGACCTTGACCGCTTTGCAAGAGCCTTAAGGTTGAGATGGCAATGGCACAAATGAAAATCTACGAACAGACCCTGGGCAACCTAGATATTCCACGGGACAGTAACGACCGAGATCTTTTCAATTTTTCAACTATTGTCACGGTTGGGAGAGGCGACAAGGCTAACTTTTGGCACTCAAGTTGGGTTAACGGCCGAGCTCCCAAATCTATTACTCCAGTGCTATATGAAAAGGCCAAAAGGAAAAACATAACGGAAAAAGGCCACAGAGAACAATAAATGGATAATGCACATCCCCTTTAAATACTATCGATGAACTAAAACAGTACTTAGTACTATGTGAGGAAATAAGAGTAGTGCCCCGAGACGAGAATATGACGGATGAGATTAAATGGAGATAGACACAGAACGGTCAATATACGCAGGCGGATGAAAATCTCACTGCGCCATATTTGGACGGCAAAAACAGAATCCAAAGTCAAGATGTTTGCATGGATACTACTCCAATATAAATTCCTAACATTAAATAACTTAGCAAAAAGAGGTTAGCCACATGATCCCCACAATACAAGGAATGTGCTGACTAGTGACGCAAAAAAAAGGGTGATTCTCGTCATAAATCGTGATTAATGACGCCTGTTGTTACGAAAACCCTCCGTCATTAATCGAGCGTCACAAACCGTGATTAATGACAAGACCTTATTTCGCGGCGTCATGAGTTTAATGACGCGTATAAAATCGTCCTTACAAAACATCATAACTTCGTTCCTGCATCTTTGCCACGCTGGACATAATCTGATGTGACATCCGATGTGACATGTCAATTGTGCCGAACCGTTTGCGTCATAAAACGAATTTGGCCCGTTTAAAACTAGGTTGAGCCCAACACTGTTACTGTCGGCCGGCGTTGTGCAGATAGCCCAAAAAAGATTTTGTTGAGCTCATTTGTTGTTTTTTCGACCACAATTTTGATTAGATTGGGCCCGTTTTTGTTGGGTCGAGTCCAACAATTACGCACATTGTTTACGACCTTATATGTCACGTTAATTTTAATGAAATTGACTTTTGGCCCAATAAATAGTGGGCTAAGCTCACTGAAGGCTAACATAAAATTAACTAATCGTGCATCAATATTAATTGATTTCATTTCAATTCTGATCTTTTTTAAAATAATTCCGATCCGGTTGGCAAAATAGTAATCAGCACATATTTCTTTATACGATAAAACAAACTGTTGTTTACTATCAAGCACGATCATATTGTTCATCACATATCACAAACTATTACAAGATAACAGTCTCACAAGGAACATAGATTAACAAAGCTAAATCCAGGCCATAATCACAAGAGATATTGGAGATTTGATCTAAGGATTTTAACCTCTTCATATTTTACTGCTAAGAGTAGACGAAGGAGGTCTTCACTGTCTTCGATAAGCTTCTGCAACCTCTTAATCTCAGCCGACTGCATTTTCATAGTTGATTTTGATTCTTCGGTCTTCTTCTTCAAGCTACATAACTCTTTCTGGTGAGCAACAAACCGTTGTCGAAGTTGTACCCCGTCCCGATTGGGAGCGTCAACTCGCTCTTCATCAACACAGTACATAAGGATTTGGTACCCATTCTCGAGTACTCCTCTGTTTTAATTTGTTCGGGAAGAAGCATCATTGACTTGGTAGCTTCCATCTAGCAACAGTGGATCCCAAGTCAGATTAGGATCTTGCAATTGATTCGAACTAAGGAAACAAAGGTGTTAAGTTTGTTACCTTGGAGCAGGTCTGAACAAGAGCGGCTATAGATGTTGACCATTTGGCCCGCTGAAACAAGTACAAGAACAAAAGGTAAGGGTTGAGATCATTCGCAATAGGAAACAAAGAAGGTGTTAATTAAGTTTGTTACCTTGGAGCAGGTCTGAACAGGAGCGACTACAGATGTTGACCCTTTGGACCGCTGAAACAAGTACAAGAACAAGAGATAAGGGTTGAGATCATTGGCAATCGGAAGCAATTTCATCTATTAAGTTCAATGCGGTACATGAACGATCACACCCAATCCATAATCACCCAAGCATGCAACAAAAATATGGAAAGCCAAAGAGCATGGGTAAGCAATATAATAATTTTATCCTTTAATTTCTACAAACCTCACATAAGTCAGCTTCGAACAATCTCTTGCAACAGGGAATAGAAGATCTACAATCACCCAATCATGCAACAACAATATTCAAAGGCAAAGAGCATGGGGAAGTAGGCTAATAATTTCATCAATAAATTTCTACAAACCTCAAATAAAATGACTTCCAACAAACTCTTACGATAGGGTACAATAGATTCACAATCACCCAAACATGAAAGAATATTATAGAATGCCAAAGAGCATGAGGAAGCAATCTAATTGAATCGATCAATACAGGGAGGAGCCCGCAGACCTGACGAATAGGAAGGGAAGAATGTGCTGAATGCCGTCTTGATTTAGCAACCCGAACTTGCGCCTTGAACACGTTGTGCTTCGCAACTATTGCAGATCTGCGGCCGCCAGGGTGAGCCTCGGGGGAGCCGACAGAGCAACGGGTTTGAACCATCTTGCAGCTTCAAGAACGTTGTTGAGGAAGGCTGCCGCTCGTAGCAGAGGAAGGCCACCGCTCGTAGCAGAGGAAGGCGTCGTCGGTAGCTAGGTCGTCGTTGCTGCTTCCGCCGTAGATCTACTAGGTCTCTTCGGAGGTAGAGGAGAAGATCCCCTGATTTTGGAAAATTACAAAGAGGTAATTGGGAGGCCTGGTTTCCCTCTTTGTTTTATATATAACGGGAAGGACCAGGAGGAGGAGCGGGGAATTCAAAATTTCAAGTCCCACCTCTCTGCTCCAAAGCGGGAAATGAAAGACTTTGGATCATAGACCCAAACGTCAGTGACCCAAACGAAAGACCGCTTGGGTGTCAGACCCAAACGTCGGTGACCATATGCAGAGAGGCAAGTTGTTGACTGTGGGTTGTCCATGCCACCATGGATCATAGAATTGACAAACACACACAGGATTATACTCTACTTCATATTCACGTTCGACGGATGATCCGATTATTGCATTACAAATGTACTCACTACAACAAATTAACGTACCCGTTTCAATAGTTTATTACATGACTAAACACACTTAAATAAAACATTAAAACTACAAACTACAGGGGATCCTGGTACAACCTTTTAGGTAATCTTCTATGGAGATCGTGCATAAGTTCGGGGTGATCAGTGCATACGACCGCCCAATCGTATGTGAGTATTCCGTGAGGAAACATTCACTCTAAGAGAGACATGCACTTGTCCTGCAATTGTGTGCAGTTAGCCTGAATTGCCCATCGTAAAAATGAGGTCACAGTTTCCTCGCTTGCCATGTCCCACATCTTTGACGCACAGTGCAGCTTCAACTTTTCGACTTGGTACATGTCGGCGACCCAGAGTACATAAGGCCAGGCATTGGCAAAAGTGTCCCATAAATCAGCCTCCTCCGGGAGTGATCCTTCCCTAGCATATTTGATCAGTAGCGAGAAGCCATTAGGGTTTGCTTCTATAAGTGGAACAGTTATAGAGCATGACTCCATTCCTTGGCCGTAGAGCATTGCCTCCATCACACAAGATACTTTTGCCACATCGACACGTTTCGCTCGTATCACCCGGCATTCTGCACCTACGAGGAAGACAACGTCAACAAGGGCTTGGGCTGCAATGCTTTCGCATATGCTTGTTTGTACTGATGGAAGAGGAGGAACTTCAATGCAGTCGTCCTCCAGTACTGTAACACCATACGATATGTGTATGCGATCTTCGTTGGAGGTCACGCGATCAATGTCATGATGATCCACCGGACATGCAAAGCCTCTTTCTTGTAGATCCTGATTAGTGAAAACCACTTCTTTTGTAGCTTGAACTTGAAATGTATCATCTTCATCATTTGGGTCTCCAGCCGTCGCACGTAACAATACTCGCACCTACGTCGAAGGAAGCAGTCACATGCTTGACATAATGCGACTGTATGGCCATGTGTGAGTGTGTATATTCATAGCGGCAACGACACACGTACCATTTGGAATTTGTGCAGAGGAACGAGGACAACGGCAATGCTGTCTGGAACATCCATCCACTAATGATCATTCATACCTGTAGGATAGCAACGTAACCTCCATTGACGGCCTCCCACCATGAACGTAACGGATTCCTTGTACTGGCCCGCGGTTCCTTCTGCTTTCACTTCCTGGCTTGAGAATGAGAAGTCGAATTGCATGGAACGAGACATTTTACCATCTAAAGCCATGAACACAAATGGCCTGCAATGATCGTCTCGTGCATAAATTGTCTCATATTATAGTAGCGGGAGTGAATGTGTCGTACCGAAACGCACGTTCGTGGACATCAGTTACCACCTAGAGAATGGGCGCGTCCCTTCAGTGCGGGTGTCGCCACGTTCGGGTCATGAACTTCACAGTTCTAGACCTTAAGTGCGATTCACAATGATCGACATGTCTGTTCAGAGCGGGTGTGCACACAAGTTCGTCGGTTAACGGCCGATGCTAGTCCTTAACTGCAATTCTTAATGATCGACACGTGGAACAACTTGTGAGAGCGTGTCATCCCCAAATGCCCATTCGAGATGCCCTTCTGTGCTTATATGCATGTTGTTAATATTACACACACATACACACACAAACATATATTGTTTTTCCAATTCCCAACTTATTCTGTTTTGGCCTTGTCGCATCAACAAGTTCATCACGTTTCTCAGTCTCCAAGGCCTGCGGGAATCATCAAGTGCGAATCCAGACCAGTCGTAGACCTTTTCAGTCACGACTCACGCAGCGTACCTGATCAAGGAGGACTTGTCAAGTCATCTTGCACCGTGCGTGTTGCAACGCAAGGACCACCCGGTCGATCTGATTGTCTTGTGCAGCCTTACAGCCCCTAATCTATTTCTCCAGATGCAATTGACGCCTAAAACTTTTCATAAACAAACGGTAGAGAGTTCTCTCGCAGTTGATGCGGCATGAGCTGATGCAGTTGAGATGGCCATTAGATGCAGCTGATGCGGCTTGAGTTGTCCACAAGACTTTCTTGTGGTCTAGACCGAAGAGTCTGGAATTGAACACATACCTAGACACGTCGGGCTCATCCTGTGATACCCATCGTCCACACATGTAATCGATGTGTGCCACTGAAGATTCTGACCTAGATAGATTTGTATCAGGCGTAGGCCTAACTATATTCCGAGCATCTCACATTTTCCATAGTAACTTTAGCAATGCTACACCGAGCTCACGTGCCCGCCGTAGTCCTCGATAAATAGGCGAGTGCGGCACACCGTTCGTCTTGCATTTCTCAACTTCAGTGGGATACAAGGGTGAGATCATTTTCTTGACTAATATTGTTTACTTTATGTATGCATGGTATTGAGACAGTCTCATTATATTGTTAGCTTATGTAGGGTTTGTTCTTCGTTTGTGTATGCAGTACGTGGAGAATGGCCGAGCAAGGAAGGGACAGAGCATGGAACTTGGAGGAGTCGGGGAAGCGGGAGCAGTCGGGCGCAATGGCACCTCACCAGCACCCAGTTCAGCCGTTGCCATCGGCACCACAACAGCACCCGGTCCCAATGGCACCTCCACTTCCGTTAGAATCAGCACCGCAGCAGCAGCAGCATCTGGCCCCAATGGCACTGTGACAGAACCGCCTAAAATAATTCCGTATTATCGCCTAAGCCTGTCCACGTGGCCATTAAGCAATAATAAAGAATTATTCTGTCACCTCTGTCGGGGCATGCCCGGTAAATCACTTACACTGGATCGAATTATGCGCTAAGCCCACACGAAGGCGGGACCAGAGTACAACATTACATTACATAAAAGCTCACGAGTACTTAAAATTACAAACCAGGTTTTGAGTACATAAAAGTAAACATGGTTCAGAGTTTAGACAGCGGAAATTAAACTAAACGCATGATACACACAGGAGGCCATCCATGCATATCACTTCTCATCATCGTTCTCCCATTCAAGTTCCCAGCCATCTGGAATAGAACCAGGCCAAATGGGATTACCTGAAAACAACAACAAAAGCAAGGCTGAGTATACTAATACTCAGCAAGACTGACCCGTCAAAATAAAACACACGGCTAGACATGCAAGGCTTTTTGGCTGGTGGGTTTGTTTTGCCAAAAGCAACTAAGAGTTGATCCTTACTTTCAAATTTTAGCTCAAGTTCTAGTATGTTAACCATTCTAGGTAAGCACCTAGCTAAGCAAGCATGGTTGTACAAACAAGATTAATCATCCAACAATATTAATCCGAAATGTTCCATAAATAAACATGGGGTAGCCAGTGGTCAAGCCGACTCAGATAACGGCGAGTGACCGACGATCGATCGATTTATATCCTTGCAAGGTAAACCCAAGATACACGGAAGAAGGTAGACCAAGTGCAGTGTCTACCCCAACCAGGCGGTTCCCATCATTCCCCAGATTAGGGACAGGCGCAACAGTCCTAAGTACAAGGTTACTGGAACGCCCTCACACTGCACGTCCAGGATCACACTTGCACTACCGGGAGCAAACCGGGAGAAGCATCTCAAGAGTAGTAACGATAAAGTCCCCGCACTGGTTCATTAGGTACTAGGCTTACCGGTCCCATTCCCTACAAGCACTTGGTACGTTCAATAGCTTAGACCAGCACCATGCTACTCGGTCGAGACCGAACCCATTGCTCTTACCACATGAGCGAGTCAATTTAACCAACTTATGATTCCAACATAAGCATCCTATATCTCGCGAGCAATGAGTCATTACTCGACTTCTACCGTATCCTTAGAGCATGGCACTAGCGTTCCTAACATACTAGTAAAAGAGCATAGGAGTCCTAAGGATCAGGCAACTAGGTTTCAAAGCAACTCCTGAAACTTAAATGCACATAACATAACATAAATACGAAAATAAATTGCAAGCTAGGAAATTGGGTTAATGCAACCGGTGCTTGCCTTCCTCTGACTCAACACTAGCGTTGGCTCTTCTGGACTTTGGTCCAGGTCTTGCTGCACACTAGACTGGTTCACCTCTCCGCTAGCTGCTCCCTCCTCCTCCTGAGTGAGCGTGTATGTCCCGTCTGGTAAATCTACACGTCACATGCATATGCATTAGATTATGGTGAGGGTGGGAGAATTACAACCAACCCAACTCTTGTTGGCCATATTCATATAAACATTATTAATTTCTCACAAAAATTATTAGGGTGGTGTGATGATGAACTAAACACTAATTTGATGGTGATTGTGTACATATTTAAGCAAACTAAAGTATTTAACTTCACAAAACAGCAAGGGAGTGTGATTAAAAATTCAAAAACAGGAACATAACATGTTTTCACAATTTAACACTTTAATTTCCATTTCTTTACTTAATTAAATAAAACAAGCCTTTCAACCATAAATCCATATTAAATCAAAAACACTTCAAATGAGCCTAATCTTTCGCACACACCAACACATGTCTATTTTAAGCTCACAAACCAAAATCTAGCGTAAGATCATTTATAAATTAATTTATATGAAAAAGACAAATTTCAGCCTAGTAAAACACCATTAATTCATATAAAAAGATTTACTAATCTTTTTGATCTCAACTTTCTCCTAGCCATCCTCTAGGTCAAAACTGAGTTTCTGGATAAAGCTCAAGTATAGATCTTATTTATATATAGAGTTATTAATTTATCACCCTACACAAGATTAAATCCAAATCACCTATTAAACTACTTCCTAAAATCATATACACTTTACCAGAGGTACTACTTATCAAGGAAAAGCCCTAGGGTGCACTTGTGCACAAAGAAAAGTTTATTAAAGGGGCTATAAAAAGCATCAAGATTAAACTAGCCTAGAGCTTACATAAATCATAACTGAGAATCTACATATCAAACTTATGCCAACTTTGGTCACAAATCTAAAAATACCATAAAGAGAAACACATCCAAAATTCAAGTCCATAGCATGTGTATATTTTAAACTACACTAAAAACACATCAAACTGAGTTTGAATTTTTAATTCAAAAACTACACAGAAAAACCCTATACATGCTTTCTTGAAAAGGTAGGTTTCTTCATCAGGAACCCAACAAAATTGGATTTGTATTTTTCTGATTTTTCTACAAATTTCTACGAATTTTTGAAGTTCCAGCTAAAAACCCTAAAAATCCTTTTACAGCCGGGTCCCTGAAATCTTGCATCTAGGACCCCGGAAAGAACTCGCCCTCTGCAATGCAGTTCCCGGGCGCACCGGCCGGCGGGGAAGTCCAAAATCCGGCGAGCTCGTCGCCGGGATGGACCGGGGAAGTGGTGGGGAGTGACGAGGGCTCACCTAGGGTTCGATTCTTGGGCTCCGGCGGTGTTGAGGTGGTCCGGAGGATGGCCGGCGGCGTGGCGGTCACGGACTGGCCGCCGCTGCTGCCTGCGACCGTCGCCGGCGCGGTCTGGCAGGCCGGCGGCGCCGTGGTGGAGTGTAGGGAGGTGCAGAGGGGTGCAGGACGGGAAGGTGGAGGTGGCACGCTCGCGGAAGGGAAGACCGACTCGACCTTACCCAGGAACGGGCAGCGGCGGAGCTCGGCTTCGCTCGGCCGGAGCTCTGTACGTGCGCGAACGAAACGGAGTCGAGAAGGGCGAGGATGGGGCTGGGTTTAGGTGTGTGCGTCGCGGTCTGGAGTGGCCAGCTGGCCGGCTGCATGCGCAGGCCGTGCGCAGGCGCACGCGCGCACGGCCGCGTGGCCCGGCCCGACGCGGACGGGCGCGTGAACGCGGCGCACGACGAACCGTTCGGGCGGGGACTCCACTGCGGGGCCTTGGGTCCATAGCGCCGTACACGAAGCGTCCGTACGCCGGTAAACGCTCGGTTCGACGCGTGGCAGTGCCAGAAGGCAGATGCGCGCGCGCGCTCTGGCTCTGTGTCCGCGACGTCGTCGTCCGTTCTAATTTCGCGAGCCTATTTTCAAAACTCTGTAACTCCAAAAAGTGTCAACATACTCGAAAATCTCCAAAAATAAAAGTTGTAGAGGAGCTATTGGGCTACCACTTTTACAAAGGGTGACCTATGCTTTGGTGATTCGTTTGACGAGAAAAACTTGACCAAGTTGCAGATTTTCCACGGCTTGAAATACTGTTCATGATAGCTTCAACACTGTTTTTGGCAATTTTGCACTCAAAATTTGAATGTCCGCCTATTATGAAAAATGTGTTCCCGGAGATAACGAAGAACTTTTAGATTGGGCGAATTTGAAGTTCTATAGAAATTTTTGGAGAACGCGTAAGAAAACCAAATCAGCCTTTTAGGATCTATAGGGGTTTTGACCATGATTTGAGAGTTTGACCAAGGGTTTAAGTGCAAAAGTGTGCACAATCAAGCAAAACATGCTTAGGGACTAATTAATCTTGGTTAACCCAACTAATTAAGGTATTTATCTTTAATAAACACCTAGGGTGTTACAGTCTACCCCCCTTAAAAGAAATCTCGTCCCGAGATTTGACAACAAGATTAGAGGAAAAACCTCCAGGAGAGCTAACTGGCTTGATGAGGATATCACTGTCGCTCGTGCGGGGGCGGGCGATGAATGTACACATGAAAAACTAAAACCATTAAGAACTGGAACACAAAGCAGACGTACAGTCCTACTAGAGTCCAGCAGACGAAATAAAACATCTCCAGAAAACGAGCCATAGTTGGTGATGTGGGATTGGCTCCCTCTTGTGGCTCTCTTCTCGAGCTTCTTCTTGGTGATGTTGGCACCAACCTTCAGTGGTCGAGCTTCAGGGAAAGGCTCGGACTGACACTGATAGCTGGAGGAGCTTGACTCTTCTTCACATTGTTGGGATAGATAGAGGAAGGATCTTAATCGACGAGGAATGTCGTAAGCGGCGAAAAGTGGCCGTGTGTGCTCAAAGAAAACAACTAGAGAGAAGGGAGGGCGACGAGAGATGGTGGATCAAGTGGATGCAACTCTGAGCGGTGAATGTCGACGGGGAGGTGCTCCTTTTAATGATGCTCACCATGGTGTAGTGGCGGTGGTGCTCGCGCCACTTCGGTAGGGGCCGGTGGCAAGGAGGTGTGGTGGTGGCATGTGGCACGATGGTGGCCGACATTGGATGTTTTGACGACATGACGGCCACGATCAGCCGTAGCACAGAACAGGCGAAGCACGGATATGGATGAGTCAAATTGGCCCTCGAGAGGATTGACCCTGACTTTGGGAGAAAGAGAAGAGTTGGGGTATCTACCATCCTAAATTGGGATTGTACCAAGAAAAACCTATCAAAGGATTTTGCCCATCCTTTATTTACTGGTATCCCGGTTCCTTTGATTAGGAGGAAACGTGCTAAAGGACCAAAGATCACTGACTCAGTAGAAGGCTCCTCTTATCTTAACTTTTGGAGAACTTGCTCATACTCCTTCAACCAGCTTAGTTGAGTTACTACCAAGTGAATTTTGAAATTTAGAAGGAAGAAGACCAAGTCGAAAGGTTCCAAAAAGATTCCCATAAAGAAGGGAAACCTCAAATATTTGGGTAAATTTGTTTACGGAGGTTCATGAATTTGTTTTTAGGAGATCAATAAAAAGGTCGACTCCTAGAGTATCCTGGAAAGTACAATTGTCAATGGCAAGTGACAAGATTTTGGAAACAAAATTGGGATGGGAGTGAGGAAAATACCCTTGCTCAAGGTTTATCTTAATGAAGTATTTTAATTACTTTATGCACCACACCAGGGTGTAATGATTTTGAGCTGAAACTCATGCACTTGATGAGTCATGGGATGACAATGCTTATGCATATGGGAAATGACTCATGCAACAATGGGATGGTGCACATGTGTATGCTCATGATGAAGTGCATATAGTATGATGTACATGTATATGAGCATATGATGTTTATGCATATGAACTTATGGTGCATAGTGAGAGATGCACATGATGTGTATATGATGAGGTGCATGCATGATGATGCACATGTTTATGAATGCGTGATGCGTATGCTCATGAGATATGGTGCTCATGATGCAGTGTCAGCATGATTTGCATTATTCACGAAATTAGATAGTGGCTTGGAGGACTGAGAAATTAGGATCCGGGGTGAGTCGCATTCTCACAAACAAGATACCTAGCGTGCTCCTAGTGGTAATCACATGGCTGCAGCACACATGATACACTAGGTTCCATCACGGCACCTTCGTTCATGGATCACAACATCACCACCGTAAGGAGAATAGAGTAGAAAGGGTGAAACTTTCAGTGCGTATGCATGTTAGTCCAAACCCAGGTTTCCAGATGCACATGTCGTGTAATGCATTTCCATGCTCATAAATTATTTTGTTAGAGATGCAGCATATGCATGCTGGGATGACACTCATTATGCATACCAATAGATTTTTGATGCCTTGTAACCATGTTCTCATTTATTTGTTTGTGAGCAAGCATAAGGAGGGCTGAGAATTTATAGTGATCAATGTAGGGATATCGATGCAAGGAAAGTGGAGTGATCACCTTTACATAGCCATAGGAAGTTGGTGGATCGCCTCTAAATTGAAGAAAAGGTGTATAAGCAATTAGGAGAGTACAACGGGGTTCCACTTGACTCGGCAAGGATATGGGTATGCTTCTATTAGAAACCATCCTAAGAGAAGATGGAGATAGATGGATCTTGCACTGATTGTGTTCATCTGTGGATAGAAACTTCAAAAACATACGTGGAGCATTCTTCCACCACCTAAATATCATCATCTTTAGGCAGGGGATGTAAAATCTAGTGCCTTCCAATATTGGTATTCAACTTAGAGATAATGTTGAGGCTATCATGCCCGAAAATTCAGATATCGCTTTGCTGTCAGGGTTGTTGGACAGCAGGCCGAGGGTCACTAAAAATTCCATATCTCTCAGCTCAAAACTGCGATGATGCTGAAATTTTACAAGCATGCAGAATATGAAATTCTAAACAACTTTGGTATTCAAGGTTTGCTCTAGATTTCAAAGGAAGATGACCTAAAAATTTGAATTTCAGAGATCACTAGTTCTGAAATTCAGCAGGACAGAGACCTAATGTTTTGGGCATAACTCCCAAACTAAAAATCTAGTGACCTTGATATTTCTACCGGAGGTAGATAGATACTTAAGAAGCATTTTTGGTATTCAAAGGTCGAATCAAAACAGATTGGACAACGGTGTAAAAGGTCCATTTTTAGAGTGTTGTTGCCCAGAAATTTTAGCAGGACAGTGCTTCACTAAAAAGATCATATCTCAAAAATTAAGAACTCTATGACCATGAGATTTTGATAGCACAAAGTAGGCTATATAAGAAACATTTTTGGTATAGATTGTCTAGGAAGAATCTCTTTGGAACTATATTTAAAAATTCGAGTTTTCAGCCTAACTCAGGATTTTGACAGCATTTCCGCATGACCTTGCCTAGCAAATTTGATCCTAACTTCAGTTTTAAGCTTCCTAAAATCATGAAAAATTCAGAGAGCAATCATAACTAGGTGATGCTCAATTTCCCTAAAGAGAACCTAGCCAGAAATTTTCTAGATAATCCTTAGAAAAATTTGGACAGCATCTAGTTACAATCCTTGCTTAACACGTCATCAAAGCATCAAACTAGCACGATTGGTCCTTAAGAAACACAAATTAAACAGAGTCCAAACAACACATGATTTAAGTTCAGTTTTGGTTTGATAGCTTTTACATGATGCAAAAGCGTCCTAAACGTCCTTACCAAGCATTTAAGCTTAAAATCGAAGTTAGTGCCGGTGGCAAGGCATATATACATCTCTCCTTATAATAGCTAGTCGATAACTATTCATTGCTTAATTACCGTACCTAACAACTGTGGTTAGTGTACCTGCAGAAGATCACAGAACATTCAGAACCTTTCATGCCAGCACTCACGAAAGCGTCCACATTCATTACCGTTCGCTATAGAAACGGTATCCATGCATAAAGCCGCTGCATGGACAGCGTCCTATTTAAGACTCTGACGCGACGTGAGTACCCATTGGAATAGGCCTCACTCATCCCTCACGGACTTTCCCGTGGTACCATCACGTATGGCAAAACGTGACGAGACGCAGACGCGACGTGGCACCCATTGGAATAGGTCCCACTAGTCCCTCACAGGACTTTCCTGTGGTACCACCACGTATAGCAAAACGTGATGAACTAGTATGGTTGTGCATGAAAGTAAGTTTTGACAGGAATAAAATATGCTGGAAGTCAGATTAAATACACCATAGAGAACTAGCCACCTGAAAGAACCCAAAAATTCCCTCTATGGCCTCTCGGGCTAGATAAGACCTTAACGTCCTACTCGCTTAGCAAGATTATTAATCTTGGCAAATTTTATTCCAAAAACAGGTTTGTTAAGGTATTTTATTTACTCTGGTGCATAATCTCGCCCTGGTACCAGCTGTGACAGAACCGCCCAAAATAATTCTGTATTATCACCTAAGCCTATCCACGTGGCCATTAAGCAATAATAAAGAACTATTCTGTCGCCTCTGCCGGGGCATGCCCGGTAAATCACTTACACAGGATCGAATTATGCGCTAAGCCCACACGAAGGCGGGACCAGAGTACAACATTACATTACATAAAAGCTCACGAGTACTTAAAATTACAAACCAGGTTTTGAGTACATAAAAGTAAACATGGTTCAGAGTTTAGACAGCGGAAATTAAACTAAACGTATGATACACACAGGAGGCCATCCATGCATATCACTTCTCATCATCGTTCTCCCATTCAAGTTCCCAGCCATCTGGAATAGAACCAGGCCAAATGGGATTACCTGAAAACAACAACAAAAGCAAGGCTGAGTATACTAATACTCAGCAAGACTGACCCGTCAAAATAAAACACACGGCTAGACATGCAAGGCTTTTTGGCTGGTGGGTTTGTTTTGCCAAAAGCAACTAAGAGTTGATCCTTACTTTCAAATTTTAGCTCAAGTTCTAGTATGTTAACCATTCTAGGTAAGCACCAAGCTAAGCAAGCATGGTTGTACAAACAAGATTAATCATCCAACAATATTAATCCGAAATGTTCTATAAATAAACATGGGATAGCCAGTGGTCAAGCCGACTCAGATAACGGCGAGTGACCGACGATCGATCGATTTATATCCTTGCAAGGTAAACCCAAGATACACGGAAGAAGGTAGACCAAGTGCAGTGTCTACCCCAACCAGGTGGTTCCCATCATTCCCCAGATTAGGGACAGGCGTAACAGTCCTAAGTACAAGGTTACTGGAACGCCCTCACACGGCACGTCCAGGATCACACTTGCACTACCGGGAGCAAACCGGGAGAAGCATCTCAAGAGTAGTAACGATAAAGTCCCCGCACTGGTTCATTAGGTACTAGGCTTACCGGTCCCATTCCCGACAAGCACTTGGTACGTTCAATAGCTTAGACCAGCACCATGCTACTCGGTCGAGACCGAACCCATTGCTCTTACCACATGAGCGAGTCAATTTAACCAACTTATGATTCCAACATAAGCATCCTATATCTCGCGAGCAATGAGTCATTACTCGACTTCTACCGTATCCTTAGAGCATGGCACTAGCGTTCCTAACATACTAGTAAAAGAGCATAGGAGTCCTAAGGATCACGCAACTAGGTTTCAAAGCAACTCCTGAAACTTAAATGCACATAACATAACATAAATACGAAAATAAATTGCAAGCTAGGAAATTGGGTTAATGCAACCGGTGCTTGCCTTCCTCTGACTCAACACTAGCCTTGGGCTCTTCTGGACTTTGGTCCAGGTCTTGCTGCACACTAGACTGGTTCACCTCTCCGCTAGCTGCTCCCTCCTCCTGAGTGAGCGTGTATGTCCCGTCTGGTAAATCTACACGTCACATGCATATGCATTAGATTATGGTGAGGGTGGGAGAATTACAACCAACACAACTCTTGTTGGCCATATTCATATAAACATTATTAATTTCTCACAAAAATTATTAGGGTGGTGTGATGATGAACTAAACACTAATTTGATGGTGATTGTGTACATATTTAAGCAAACTAAAGTATTTAACTTCACAAAATAGCAAGGGAGTGTGATTAAAAATTCAAAAACAGGAACATAACATGTTTTCACAATTTAACACTTTAATTTCCATTTCTTTACTTAATTAAATAAAACAAGCCTTTCAACCATAAATCCATATTAAATCAAAAACACTTCAAATGAGCCTAATCTTTTGCACACAGCAACACATGCTATTTTAAGCTCACAAACCAAAGTCTAGCGTAAGATCATTTATAAATTAATTTATATGAAAAAGACAAATTTCAGCCTAGTAAAACACCATTAATTCATATAAAAAGATTTACTAATCTTTTTGATCTCAACTTTCTCCTAGCCATCCTCTAGGTCAATACTAAGCTTCTGGCCAAAGGTCAAGTATAGATCTTATTTATATATAGAGTTATTAATTTATCACCCTACACAAGATTAAATCCAAATCACCTATTAAACTATTTCCTAAAATCATATCCACTTTACCAGAGGTACTACTTATCAAGGCAAAGCCCTAGGGTGCACTTGTGCACAAAGAAAAGTTTATTAAAGGGCTATAAAAAGCATCAAGATTAAACTAGCCTAGAGTTTACATAAATCATAACTGAGAATATACACATCAAACTCATGCCAACTTTGGTCACAAATCTAAATATACCATAAAGAGAAACATATCCAAAATTCAAGTCCATAGAATGTGTATATTTTAAACTACACTAAAAACACAACAAACTGAGTTTGAATTTTTAATTCAAAAACTACACAGAAAAACCCTATATATGCTTTCTTGAAAAGGTAGGTTTCTTCACCAGGAACCCAACAAAATTGGATTTGCATTTTTCTGATTTTTCTACAATTTTCTACGAATTTTTGAAGTTCCAGCCGAAAACCCTAAAAATCCTTTTACAGCCGGGTCCCTGAAATCTTGCACCTAGGACCCCGGAAAGAACTTGCCCTCTGCAATGCAGTCCCCGGGCGCACCGGCCGGCGGGGAAGTCCAAAATCCGGCGAGCTCGTCGCCGGGATGGACCGGGGAAGTGGTGGGGAGTGACGAGGGCTCACCTAGGGTTCGATTCTTGGGCTCCGGCGGTGTTGAGGTGGTCCGGAGGATGGCCGGCGGCGTGGCGGTCACGGACTAGCCGCCGCTGCTGCCTGCGACCGTCGCCGGCGCGGTCTGGCAGGCCGGCGGCGCCGTGGTGGAGTGTAGGGAGGTGCAGAGGGGTGCAGGACGGGAAGGTGGAGGTGGCACGCTCGCGGAAGGGAAGACCGACTCGACCTTACCCAGGAACGGGCGGCGGCGGAGCTCGGCTTCGCTCGGCCGGAGCTCTGTACGTGCGCGAACGAAACGGAGTCGAGAAGGACGAGGACGGGGCTGGGTTTAGGTGTGTGCGTCGCGGTCTGGAGTGGCCAGCTGGCCGGCTGCATGCGCAGGCCGTGCGCAGGCGCACGCGCGCACGGCCGCGTGGCCCGGCCCGGCGCGGACGGGCGCGTGAACGCGGCGCACGACGAACCGTTCGGGCGGGGACTCCACTGCGGGGCCTTGGGTCCATAGCGCCGTACACGAAGCGTCCGTACGCCGGTAAACGCTCGGTTCGACGCGTGGCTGTGCCAGAACGCAGATGCGCGCGCGCGCTCTGGCTCTGTGTCCGCGACGTCGTCGTCCGTTCTAATTTCGCGAGCCTGTTTTCAAAACTCTGTAACTCCAAAAAGTGTCAACATACTCAAAAATCTCCAAAAATAAAAGTTGTAGAGGAGCTATAGGGCTACCACTTTTACAAAGGGTGACCTATGCTTTGGTGATTCGTTTGACGAGAAAAACTTGACCAAGTTGCAGATTTTCCACAGCTTGAAATACTGTTCATGAGAGCTTCAACACTGTTTTTGGCAATTTTGCACTCAAAATTTGAATGTCTGCCAATTATGAAAAATGTGTTCCTGGAGATAACGAAGAACTTTTAGATTGGGCGAATTTGAAGTTCTATAGAAATTTTTGGATAACACGTAAGAAAACCAAATCAGCCTTTTAGGATCTATAGGGGTTTTGACCATGATTTGAGAGTTTGACCAAGGGTTTAAGTGCAAAAGTGTGCACAATCAAGCAAAACATGCTTAGGGACTAATTAATCTTGGTTAACCGAACTAATTAAGGTATTTATCTTTAATAAACACCTGGGGTGTTACAGGCACCTCCACTTCCGCTGGCATCGGCACCGCAGCAGCAGCAGCACCCGGTCCCAATGGCACCTCCACTTCCGCTGGCATCGGCACCGCAGCAGCACCCGGCCCCAATGGCAGCTCAGGATCAGTTGAACCTCATGGCACCACCTTTTCGCCCGCGGCCCAGGCCGCCACCTCTGATCTTGCCCGTTGAAATGCCACCTCCGCGGCCAGTGCTCATTAAACAAGATGAAGCGCGTGACCTAAAATGATTTGTGTTGCTTTGGCTTCAGCAGGTCGGTCCAGCCCGTGTTTTTCATGAAGGAATGTGGGTGTGCCCTTTTTTCCTGAGGGGTCACAGGCAATAGACCATTCATGACCTGTTGTTACACGTGCATAACATCGTCATTTCGCCTACCTGGCTGTGGGATACAAGGGCGAGGCATCACGCTTTGGAGGAGTATCTGCTCCAGGATACACGTTTTGCTGCACTCCGTGCAGCGGCAGGATTGCCATGAGACCGTGATGGTAGTAGTATGTCGTGATGCTAGTAGTATGAGCCGTGATGGTAGATTGCTAGTAGTATGTCGTTAAGAGTATGTCCCTGTACTTCCACCGATAGTGAATCGATCCGTCCTCATGTGTAATCAATACGTATGCATGCATTTGTCTCGTAATGTCGTGAAAACGGAAAGTTTGTTCCCTTGATTCCTTAAATACCGGATGAATACAAGGCGAAAGTTTGTTTTGTAGCAAACATCATAAGTTGATCAGGTTGCTACAAGTTTCTCAACTCATCACAACAAAGTTCACACCACCAAGTAGCAAACATCAACATATCGGCAATTCTCCCCGCATATGATAAAACCCAACATCTTGAAAAAATAGTAGTAAAAGAAAAGATAAAACAGAGTCGAATAGTAGTCGTTCTACGCAATGAGACTGCATGAACAACAGACGAAAGTCCGTTGTGCAGTATTCAGTCAGACCGGATTAAAGTGTCACTGGTACGCAACATTTTATAAGGAAAACCCAACATCTTATAATTTAGTAGTATGCAATGAGAAAACCCAACATCTTAAGAAAATAGTAGTAAAAGAAATGATAAAACAGAGCTACTGCTCTACTTCTTCTAATCCATCTACTAGTAGTAGTTACCACTAATTGTGGCGCTGCTTCATGGTTGATGGTGCATCCGGCACCTTGTTGCAGCTGCTCACGGACGAGGTAGTCGTTCTGTTGCCGCCGCCTATGGAAGATGGCGGCGGACCACCCCGGGCATCGACCGCAGATGAGGTCGTCCCTCCTTTAGCGCCTTCTAGGGATGATGGTGCCTCTCCATGACGGTCGGTCGAGCATGGTGGATGATGGTCTCTGCTCGACGAGGATGGCAGAGATTGACTACCGCCGACCGATGAGGATGAGATGGGATGATGGCGCTTGGAGAAGACAGTTTGCCGGCTAGTTGTGGTGCTTCCGCGCCCCTGACCCCTAGCACCTCTTGCTGACCTGCGCGGGGTGCGATGTTTCAGAGGCACCCCATCTTGGATTTCCATTTGTTCCACAAACTCCGAATCATCATAAGATGTGTCCACCAGCACTCGGATGGGACTCTGCTCTACCTCCTCTTCATCAGACGACTGGGGATCCTCCCTTTCATCAGAAGAAGAGGAGGATGTGGCTTGCACCGCACCTCTAGGAGACAATGACTCCATGAGGAGAGGAAGAGGGCGATGTGCGAGAATGGAGTTTGTTGTTGGTTGCAAGAGTGGGGAGAGGACACTGTGCGAGAATGGGGTTTGTTATTGGTTGTAAGAGTGGGATATTTATGGGGACCGGAAGAAACATTGTACTCCCTCCGTCCCAAAATAATCGCATACTATACTCCGTATCTCATTTTTCGAGGAGTCAAAATGTGCACTTCTTCGTCCCAAATTAAGTGCACGTCTCAATTTTTGATGAGTGAAAAATATGTACTTGTTTGACTTCGGTTGTCATGGGTTATTGGCATGAGCAACTCTTCTCTACTCGAAGCTATGCATAATGTGGATCTTTGATTATGTAACCATCTGTAACACATTTCTATACATAACATACAAATATCTATATTATTAGTCTTCCTCAATTATGCAGTGCATTAGTTTTAAATGGTAAATATGATGGAACAAGTTGCTACCACAAACAAATTTGCAATCATAGCTACTCATCACATCAAAGTTCACACCACATATAATAAGCAGCAAACATCATAAGGTGATCCGGTAGAAAACACCAAAATACAACCATGATACAAATCTGAACCGTATACCTAGCAATAACACCACAAATCACATTATGCCTCATTGTTGTCCTTGAGTGACCTCTTATATGAGCCCTGTCGGAGCAATTCCTTCACCTTCTTCACCACAATCGTGGCAGAATCCAAGGTGCTTCTTCACCGTCTACAGCTCAGAGACAGTCTCTTGAATCTCTCTATTATCCTTTGCAGATTCTTCCTTCCACATCATTGCCTCGCTTTCAGCTTTTAGGTATCTGTTGGTGACGGGATCCAATATTATGGGTAGCCAAAGACGGTAAATATGGGCAAATCTCACAGTCACGAAGGCCCTTGGAATATTTTTGGTGACTTTCTGAATTTATTTTTATAAAGGAAAATAGCCGCAAATCAAGTGGTATTCCGGGAAGTGGAACCCACACGAGTGGGACCCACAGCTAATGTGAGATGGATCGGCCCGCACCGTACGTGCGCAGGTCCTCCGAGTACTTGATCTCGCCCTGCTGAGCTGGCAATTCGCACGACCAAAGCTTCGCCTCCAACTAAAGAGCGGCTCACACGACCAGTCTCCATCTCCAACTTGTAGTTCCCTTCTCGACTCAGGGGCACTCCGAGAAGACCCCGACTCGCTCGGGCAGCCTCCGACCTATACGAGTCGGGTGGTGAATACCTGCAAAATCTACAATATCGTGCATGTCTCCAACGCCATCTATAGGAGGGCAGGACAGCAAGACCCACGACGTAGCACAACGAAAATGGCTTCAAGTCCACATCGAACAGGACACCTACATGCCAAGTCCACATCAAACAGGACACCTACATGCCAAGTCCACATCAAACAGGACACCTACATGCCAGAGGTGGGGCCCACGGTCATGCAACAAGGAGGCCACCTCTCACCACTCGAGGACGCATGCAGGCATGCAAGGACCGAACCCGACCTTGGCTTGCGGTGGTGGGCATGGAGGAACAAGGCACGATAAACAAGGCCACCACTTGAGTGCGCATGCGTGCATGCATGCAGGCAGGCAAGAGGTGAGGCATTTTCTTCCCCCTCCCGGTGTTCACGGGCTCTCTCTCTCTCACTGTTTGCTTGGCTTGTAAGCTTCCCTTGATCTATAAAAGGGAAAGCAGCCCTTGACAAGGGCAAGGGACTCCTTCTCACTCCTTTCTCCTCTCTGTAGGAGCTCTTTCTGACTGTTCTTCTTCTACCTTCAGCCGGACTCGGCTCCCACACACGTACGCAGACTTCTGCTACATGAACCACGTACACGCCTCACAAGAGACTTGGGACGGAGTTCCCTCTCTCACCCATTTGTATCCCCTACTACAAATTAGTGCAAATAATACAGGCAGCGCGAACTGGACGTAGGGTATTACTCTCCGGAGGCCCGAACCATTATAAATCATTGTGTCTATTTTGCACACCGTCCGAGACCCGACACGCAAACCAAGAAATTTACTTGCCGGTGGTAACAAACCCCGACAGTTGGCGCGTCAGGTAGGGGTCTTTTTGCGTGTCACAACGTTTTGCAAGTCTCGGACGGCCAACCTCGACGACAACGGCGGCCGCGACGCCGACGGGAGCGACGACACCAACGGCAGCCGCGACTCCGCCGGCAGCGACAACGGCGGCCGCGGCGACGCCAACGGCATCCGCGACTCCACCGGTAGCGACGACGGCGGCCGCGGCGACACCGACGGCAACCGCGGCTCTGCCAACACCGACAGCGGCGGCCGCGGCATTGACACCTGCAGCGACGTCTCGGGTACTCTCTTTCTTTTCTGCTGCACTCCTTTCCCTGAATGGCACAGCGCTGGAACAGACGGCGACAGTGGCCTGGCTCTCTCGTCGCTGTTGAATACCAAGCAGTGGTGTGCGATTTCTTTTTCTTCTTCCCACAAAGGAACCGAGCAACAGCAGCTCGCCCCCTTTTCTCCTCCAACCAGCAAATGGGGGAAATCCTGTTCCCCTTGATTTTCTTCCACCAGAAGCGGTGCCTCGCCACTCCTTTCTTCCTTGATCGTACAGGCAGGGACGAAGAGTTACATCCCGCGCCCCTCCTTTTTTCCCATCGAGCAATGGATCTGTGGCCGCCAATTGAGTAGCAGCTCCACTCCTTTTCCCTCCCTATGAGGCAGCCCGACCAGAACACCGACGGAATCCGAGCAGCGCCGGGCTTGCCCCATCCGCCCGACCACCACGTGCTGCAGCGCCGCCCGCGCAAGAGGAAGCAGGAAGGGCGCTGTCGTGCCCACCGCCGGCCGGCACCTCCGCCTCGACGAGCGGTAGCAGCAGCTGGCACCTCCGGCCGTGACGGCGCGGCCCGCGTCCTCCATAGCGCATCACCTCCTTTCTTTTCTCCCTTCTGTGCACGGTCCTGGCGCCGGCACGCGAAGCAGCGGGTAGCGGCGACGGCTCCTCCCAGACGCGCCGTCCGCGCACCCGGTCCCGTTTCGTCCTCTTCTCCGACGAGGGCGTGTGCAGCAGAAGCCGCGGGCCCGCGGCGACCAAGAAGAGGCCCCCGGCGGGCCCCACGGCACACGGCGGCAGCGACTCCTCCGCAACGGCACCCAGAAGCGGAGCCCGCCGGCGTGGCCGTCCACAGGGCTCGTAGGTACGGGCCGCGGCAGGGCCTGCGTGCCTGAATCAGGCGGCACCGGAGGCGAAGCTCATCGGCCCCGTCACAGGTGCGGCGCCCGGCGGAGGGGCCAGAGGACGACGCGAGGCGGAAGAAGCCCGCCGGGAGGAGGACGGCCGGTAGCGAGGCGTGACGGAGCGCAACGGCGCGGCTCACCTCCGTCTCCTCCAGCCACGAGCGGTGACGCATCTCCTCTCCCGCAGGCCCTCCTTCCGCTCCGATCCCATCCCCGCGGAGGCGGGCCCAGCGCAGATGCAGTTTTGAGCGTTCCCGTAAAGAGAAAAAACTAGGGTGTGTTTGGTTCCCAGGTTTAGTTCCCGGAAATCTTGTGTGTATGGAGTATTAGATGAAGTTTATTTACAAAATTTTTTCACAGATAAGTGCAACTTTACGAGACGAATCTAATGAGCTTAATTAATCCATGATTTGCCACAGTCATGCTACAGTAAACATCTTCTGAACGTGCGGTCAAATGCCTCATTAGATTCGTCTCACGATTTAGCCAGGGGGTTGTGGAGGTAGTTTTGTAAACTGACTTTATTTAGTACCTCTAATTAGTGGTCAAAGTTGCAATTTAGTCCGGTTAAAGTTTAGCCCGCCTCAAACAAACACGCTCCTAGTCGGAGACCGTAAGGCGACCTGTGCGAACCAAGAAGTCGGAGGCGGAAAAACTCGTGCGAACCGCTACTCGGGGCAACTAGTCGGGAGCAACTGCTCGGTGACGGAAAACAAGTCGTGCGAGTTGAGTTACTACTCGGAGCAGCTACTCGGGGAACTACTCAGTGACACTGCTCGGTGACGAAAAACTACTGTACGAGTCAAGTTCGCTACTTGGAGACGGAAACTGCTCGGGAAGCTACCCGGAGACAGGACGCAAGTCGTATGAACGAGCTCCTACTCGGGAAAATTACCACCCTAACCAATAAACACAATTTTCTCGTTGCTGCCTTGGTTGTTATGAGCAAGTCTCGAGCTGCAACATCATCATTTCACCACTCTAACCAAATCGAAGTTGTTCTGGACGACACGGTGGGTGACGCAACGCCAACAGCAAAGGTGAGCGGCACCCGCGGTCGCCCGGCAACCACCCCAACCGAGTCCGTGACGACGCCATCCGAGCATCTATGATCTCCAAACCACCGACGACAACAACGTTCCCGACGCACGAAATGCCGGAGAAGCTGAGTCGCTCGTCCCAACTGTTCGCCGGTCTCCTCAGCGACCGCACGGTGAAAGGATCTTGATGTCGTCGAGAGGGGGTGAATAGACGAATCTGCACTTATTAAAACTTTCAACCCACAGTTAGTACCGAAACCGGTCAGACCAGTTTGCCACAGAAAGCACTGACCAAAACTGAAATTCCCTCTACAAGTTCTAGCACAAACCAAACTTGGTGTGGGACTTCAACAGGTGTTTCCAAGGGTGTCAAAGAAGTTCCTGCACACAGCACAAGCACACCGTAGATCGAAGCGGAAGCACAAAGAGTATGCTAAAAACAACTTAAGATAAAGCAAGCAAGATGTAAAGAAAGTAAGAGCACAACAGACACCGGATTTATCTCGTGGTTCAGCTCGCCACAAAGGCTGGCCTACGTCCACGTTGTTGAGGTAAGTCACAAGGGCTTTGGGATCTTTTTCAGTCCGCTCCTCTCTCACACCTATCACCAAGGCAATAGGTGGAGTGTTCCACCAACTTTAATTTGCAATTACAAACTTCTTGGAGCTACCACACAACGATCGGGAGCTTTCAAGCAACTTCTAGTCGTCTAGGAGCCAAGGGCTCCAAGAGTAACAAATGCTTCACAAGATGTTCAACAAGATCCGCAGGTGGTCAAGGTGTGGGAATGCTCACTAGGCTTCACAAAGTTCTCACACAAGACACTCTCTCAACCCAACTCAAGAATAGGGTACTAAAGGCTTGAATCTCACTTAGAGAGGTTGGGGAGAGCTCAGCTGGGGTTCTGGAAGGTGTTAGAAACGTGGAAAACCAGCAGCCCCTCAAAAAGGAGCTCATGGGTATAAATACCCAACTCTCACAAAACTAGTCATTAGTCTGTCAGACCAGTTTGCCAAACCAGTCAGACCGGTTTTCAAACCAACTAGCCGTTGGACGGTGTCAGTGCCAAAACCGGTCAGACCGGTTTAGGCCAGAGAACCCCCACCAAGGTTAGATCTTCACGGGTTAGTCTCTCATGGGTTCACTTGAGCACTATTTGATGTTTGTTGTCCAACCAAGATTGCATCCCTCTTTATAGTACGGCACACCTAAACTCAAGACAAAAAATAAACACTAATTAATCCACTTGAGCTTGCTTCAATAAGAATGATGCCGGACTTGATCTTTAATATCTTGAGGGCTTCCAACAATGTAAACCAACTGAGCACATGTATTGAGTGTAGAGATAGAAGCATGTGCTCTAGCATATCCACCTTGAGCTAATGACTTAGAATTCTTCCATAGAGTAGTGTAGCATTATTGAATTCTAAAGCCATTCCAATTTATCAATCACAACACTAAATGCAAGTCCTTACTTTCCTCGGTAGGCTTGGATATGATACTTCGAAATCCTTTGACGCCATCAACTTCACTTTAGCAACTTGCTCATGGTCGCTATCCATAGCTTTTGCTTGGTTCCTCGTTTTAGCCATCTTGGTTTCTTCATCACTTATCCTTGCCACAAATGAGTCAAGCTTTGCATCATATAGAGAGTTCTATTTTAGATGCCACTCAAATAGTTGTTCTTTGATTGATAAGAAATATCCTTACTTTCCAAACTTCCATTTGTAGGTCCATCAACTAGGAGATAGCTAAATGTCCTTTATCAAAGCTCTTCTTGAAGTCTTGCAAACAAAAACCTTTTTGTATGAATCAACAATCCCTTTTTGACATTGGAGTGAAATCCACTTGATATCATACTCGGAGAAACTCTTGTATAGATCATCAAGTTCCTTCTCATATCGAAAATGAAATCCCATTGATGCTATACTCATCTTGGATTTGGTTTTCCCAATTGTAAACAACAAGCTTCTCTTTTCTTCACAAAAAGCTTTACTTAGCACATAAAGATCAACCGGGTATAATGATATAAATGTGTCTCTATCTTCACTTTTCTTTTGCTTTGGATTGCTTGTTGTATGTCTCATGTAAGCTCTAATGGGAGGAACATACTCACCATATCATGACATTCATCTTTAGCATGCTCGCATACTTTCCATGTGTAATGTCATGATCCACACTTGTCTTCTTTGCAGTATGAGCCATATGTATGATTTTTCACATTAATATCACTTATCAATAATCAACAACTTGCTCACATGCTTTACAAGAGTGTTAGTTCTTTAATCAAGCTGTCACTCAATTCACCAAAACCCACTTAGGACTTGATTGCACTTACACACGGCCACAACGGCGACGTGCAGCTCAGGAGCCTATCGACCCAGGCACGAGGACGACACATCCACTCACAAATCGAGCTAAGTATTATGTTAACACTACCGTCTCCCGGTTAATGCATATCTCAACATACATCTCCGGGATTTTGCCGACTACCTTAGGCGTGGTCCCGACCGCTTACACGGTTCGAGCGCTACACGAGCAGTCGGGCAACAGCCAACGGGCGTGCCGTGCGCACTCTTTACCATTCGCTTTCTTTCTCCTCTCCCGCACCAAGTCGCTAAAGTACTCGGGTGGCACATGCCCCAAACCGTGCAACCATGGCCCTACGCCTACACTTCCTACGCGTGAACGCGGCCAGCTCCCTACGCTACGGATGCGGCTGTCTGGGGTCAGGTGTGTAAACGTAACAGGATAACTACCCGAGGAAGTTAATAGACTTAAGTGAGTTGGAATTAGAATATTTATCACATGTTGTCAAATGCTTTTTCTTCAGAGTTAGCATCTGTCGCACCACATACTACTGTCCTCCGATTTTATTTTTTCAGGAATGGCTCTTGGGTCCCCGAGCTCGCCGCCTACGTTCGGAGGTTGCCCTCACCACCGGCCGAGTACTTCTCAGTACCCGGATTGGCACGACGCCACACAAAAATCACCACCCGAGCACTTTTTTGTACTCGGGCTGGCGCTTTGCTCCACCGGAACAACGACGACGGCCCGGCCCTCGCGCTCGGAGGCTGTAAGACGACGACGGCCCGGCCCTCACACTCGGGGGCTGGGAGACGACGACGGCCCGGCCCTCACGCTCGGGGGGTAGGAGACGACGACTGCTCGGGCCTCATGCTCGGGGGTTAGACGACGACTGCTCGGCCGTCACAACAACCACGTGGCGTGCCTCTAATGGCCCTGACGGCCTCTCGCGGCTCTACGCTCGGGGGCTGGCGCCACACGCCTACGACCAGGAGTTCGAAGGCTGACTCGTCGCAAGGTTCGACAGCCGCTCCTGGGCACCCGAGCGAGGTAGGGCGAAGGATGGGCCCCAGCGGCCGGAACTCAGGCGCACAAGCGCTCTGGGCATCCCGAACTGTGTTCGAGTCTTGGTGGAAAATGAGGTCATGATTTTTCCCTGACGGAAAGGCGACGAGCCGCCGAGTCCAACCGAACGAGCTCGGTAACTAGATGATTTCGCCATTAGAAGTCTGAGGTCGATCACCAGCTGATCCGTTCGGAACTCGGCGAACGGAATTCCGAGACTTCACTCGAGCTCACCCGCACACAGCTCACCGGGTGCCGGGGCTCGGCTAGCGAGGCAAGCCTTGACGTCACCCGACCCCTCCTTCCTAACGAAAAGGATGCGCGAGGGAGACGCAACGAAAGGGGAAACCGACTCCCCGACTAGTGCCTCGCGCCATGTGAGGCCACCGAAATTCACCTTCCCTTCGCAAACCCAGGTGAAGGCACACAGTGTGCGACGACAGAAAATCTCCGCAACGTCAAATCGCAACTTAACCCCATTAGTAAGTCTCCGACTTGCCCGTGGGCTCGAGGGCTACCACCCGCGGGTGCGCTCGCGCGCCCCCGTCGGAAAAACACAATCTACCTCTCCACTACGACAACTGAACCTAGGAACGAGTCCGTGACTCCCTCCCAGGATCGGGGGCTACTGACGGGATCCAATATTATGGGTACCCAAACACGGTAAATATGGGCGATTCTCACAGTCACGAAGGCCTTTAGAATATTTTTGGTGGCTTTCTGGATTTATTTTTGTGAAGGAAAACGGCTGCAAATCAAGTGGTATTCCGGGAAGTGGAACCCACACGAGTGGGACCCACAGCTAATGTGAGATGGATCGGCTCGCGCCGTACGTGCACATGTCCTCCGAGTACCTGATCTCGCCCTGCTGAGCTGGCAATTCGCACGACCAAAGCTCCGCCTCCGACTAAAGAGCGGCTCGCACGACCAGTCTCCATCTCTGACTTGCAGTTCCCTTCTCGACTAAGGGGTACTCCGAGAAGACCCCGACTCACTCAGGCAGCGTTCGACCTATACGAGTCGGGTGGTGAATACCTGCAAAATCTACAACAGCGTGCATGTCTCCAATGCCATCTACAGGAGGGCAGGACAGCAAGACCCACGACGCAGCACAACAAAAATGGCTTCAAGTCCACATCGAACAGGACACCTACATGCCAAGTCCACATCAAACAGGACACCTACATGCCAGAGGTGGGGCCCATGGTCATGCAACAAGGAGGTCGCCTCTCACCACTCGAGGACGCATGCAGGAATGCAAGGACCGGGCCCGGCCTTGGCTTGCGGTGGTGGGCATGGAGGAACAAGGCACAATAAACAAGGCCACCACTTGAGTGCGCATGCGTGCATGCATGCAGGCAAGGGGTGAGGCATTTTCTTCCCCCTCCCGGTGTTCACGTGCTCTCTCTATCTCTCTCACCGTTTGCTTGGCTTGTAAGCTTCCCTTGATCTATAAAAGGGAAAGCAGCCCTTGGCAAGGGCAAGGGACTCCTTCTCACTCCTTCTTTCTCCTCTCCGGAGGAGCTCTCTCTGACTGTTCTTCTTCTACCTTCAGCCGGATTCGGCTCCCACACACGTACGCAGACTTTTACTACATGAACCACGTACACGCATCACAAGAGACTTGGGACCGAGTTCCCTCTCTCGCCCATTTGTATCCCCAGTGCAAATAATACAGGCAGCGCGAACTGGACGTAGGGTATTACTCTCCGGAGGCCCGAACCAGTATAAATTCTAGTGTCCATTTTGCACACCGTCCAAGGCCCGACACGCAATCTAAGAAATTTACTTCCCGGCGGTAACAAACCCCGACAGTTGGCTTCACCCTTTTCTGTAGGAGACAACAGAGCATCGTTTCTCATTTTCTTTCTTGTCTCAAATAGGTTATGGGTTACCTCCCTGTATTATCGCACCATCGTCTTCAGCTCATCTGCTTTGACATTAGCCTCCTCCTTAGCAGTTGTGCATGCTTCTTTCCACGACCTTGCTTCCTCTTCTGCTTTTCCCTTCATTTCCATTAGTTTCTCTATAACTTTTAGAGTCCTAATATCTCATTCTAAATCTGTCCACCTAAACGACGTGCACTTCATGCCATCAATCTGCAGTCACCGATTTCATTCATATAATTAGCGATTGACCACACTAACATCAAACGCAGAAGCAAAATTTGTCGGAAGTGAAACAAGTTATCGTTTACCTCGCAGTAGCATACATACCGACGCCCAGGGTTGGCGCCTGTCTAGTCATACCTCAGAGGCAAACAGTCCTTGCACTCGTTTTCATTACGATCTAGAATGATAACTTCACGAGGACCAGGCGTCGGCGATCTGGGGCTACCGGAGTCTACTCGAAACACCTTTAAAATACATGAATATAGTCTATTAACCCAGAGTGATAGGTCAAAGTAGCATGGTAAAACAGAGGACTGACCTGACCAGAGCGAGTCCTGCTCCTCCGTTCGCCGCTAGGGCTGCTACGATTCGCCATTCCCGCCACGGGCAAGAGCAGATCTACGCACTGACGCTAGCTCTAGCCTTTGCCACAAGGAACAAGAGCGTGGTGCCGACGAGTCTCTTGCAGAGTTGGAGTAGTGTACGCCGTGTCGTCGAGATAAATGAGATATATACACTTGTCTGCTGGAAAACTTTTTTTTGGCTGCAGTGTGGGCTTTTCTCCCGCCAACTTACCAGAACCACTTCGTGCTATTGTTGGGGCTGACGTGTCTAGTTACCGCGAGGCGGCTGGCCACATGGAATAGGCGGCACTTGGAAACAAGCAGTTACACAATTGTTACTCTCGAAGGTCCTCCCTGCAAAACATCAAAAGATCGGACCTTCCTCGTTCCTAACTTCCCCCTTGTATCACTATATTATTACGATATATCCGTTGTTCTCCCTCCACCTTCTTTTTGCCTAGTTCCGCAGTTATGCAATGCTTATGAATTTAGAATGGTGATTAGGAGTATGCACGAATCAATTTGAAATAGATTAAACAAAATTGACATAATAAGATGGCATCACGTAGGAACTCATCACCACAAAGTTCACACCACCGAGTATCAAACATCATAAGATGATCAGGTAGCAACAAGTTTTTTGGGTCATCACAACAAGATGATCAGGTAGCAACAAGTTTCTCAACTCATAACAACAAAGTTGACACCACCAAGTAGCAAACATCAACATATCGGCTATGGTAGAAAAAACTTATATAAGATATCTGTTTGGCTTAAATAACACAAATTGCATCATGTCTCTGTGGTAGTGCTGCCTACCCCTTCAAAATAAAGGTCATGGGTTCGACCTTTGTTGTTGATGTTGTTTGTTTTTTTTATTTTCCTCCTTTTTTGTCACACTAAATTGTGGCCTTGTGGGACCTTACTTTTTTGACAGACTTGGAACCAAGCAGTTACGCATTTGTTACGCAGGAAGGTCCTCCCTGCAAAATATAAACAAACCGTAGTTTCCTCGTCCATATCTTCCTCATCTATAAAGTCTGTTCTGTAGTATTCAGTCGGGCAGGATTAAACTCTCACTGCTACGCAATGAGAAAACCCAACATCTTACAATGAAAAAACAGTAGTATTAGTAGTAGTAGCCGCAGCAGTAGCAACAAGTTTTTGAAGCAGAGGTCGTCTGCGCACTGATGAGCTCAAGAGTGGCCAGCACCAAAATACAAGCATAAGGCACAATGTTCAGAATACATGATCGACACAATGTTCAGAATACGAAAATGACACTTGCAGAATACATGATCGACACAATGTTCACAAACATCTAATTAGCCTTACCACCGAGGCTACCCATTTATAATCATAACGATTGCTGGAACTTCTCCAGCTCATTTCTGACCTCCTGCAGTTTTGAGGTTCATGTTCTCTTTTCTCAACAGAGATATATTCTCTTCCATCAATTGGCAAGCCACTGTTAACATTTCATTATGCTCCTTCTGTAACTCATTATAATTTTCCAGCGCGGCTTTCTCCTGTTGTAACAGCTGCTATAACGTTTCCGTATATAGGTCCTTATATAGTACAACCTCTTGTAGTGCTTTTAGCTCAGCAGCATTGGCTTGAATCTCCTGCAGAATCTAGTAAAATACAAGAACCTATAAATCTATCAAAGAATGCAAATTAGAAACTAACTGAATCTAGCACCTATGAGTTGTGCAAATGATAAGAATCATGGCAGAATCCAGATGTCCCTTCACAGTCTGCAGCTCACAGATAGTCTCTTCAATCGATCAATCCATAAAATGATGCAAATTAAAAATATAAGGACCTATCAATCCTATCAACTGTGCACCTCCAGAAAAATTCATAAAATGAGTGGCATGAAGAACATCCAGAAGCTACTAAAATACAAGAACTTATCGTAAGACGATGTAAATTGAAAACTAACTGAATCTAACACCTATGAATTGTCTAGAGCCTATCAACTTCTAACACCAATCGAAGTGCAAATCTAAGGGTACGATGAAATCTGAATCTAACATATATGATCATCAATCCTCCAGATCCCTAAATCTCGATATCCCCAAACCTAGGAAGATAGGAGAACATATAGTGACTCAAACCAGAGGATTGACCTCATCGCGCTGTTTCATCCTCTCGTTGCTTGGATGTGGCGGCGCAACCATCTTCCCGTCGCTGCTAGGATCCGCCATTCGTGCCAAAAGTCTCACCTTCGAATTGTTGATCTGCGTAGCAAAAGTCGAGAGTCTTTGCGAAGGCAGTGAAGCGTTTCGTCTTCAAATTACCGATTTATATTAAAGACTCACCTGAAATTTACAGGTAGGACCTGATCAATGTAAAAAATTCATCTTCGAGTGGTAATAGGTTCGACCCACGAGAGAAGCACATTTTCTCCTTGTTTTACCGCCATATTTATCTGTTTTAACTTACATGGGGCATGCAAAATAATATAAACACAAATAAACAAATATAAAGAATCTTCTTGGCTCAAATAACACAAACTGTATCATGCCTCAGTGGTAGTGATGCCTTCCCCTTCAGAATCAAAGGTCTCGGGTTTGACCCCAGCTATTGACATTGTATCCTTTTAATTTTCCTCCCTTTTTTAACAAACTGACTTGTGGGACCCTATTAAATTTATAACGAGTTGGAACACTCTATTTTTAAACAAATGCTTACATGTGGGACCCTGCAAAATTTTATGACGAGTTGGAACACTCTATTTTTGAAAGAATGCTTACATGTGGGACCCTTCCGAATTTTATGACGACTCGGAACACTCTATTTTTAAAATAATGCTTACATGTGAGACCAAAGTTGGTTTATGACGCTGTTGCGGAGCTTATGGTGTCACAAAACTAGCTTGGAACAGTGAATGCTCTGCTACAGTAACGACTGTTATGACGAAAGTTTTTTTTGTCACTAAATTTGCTCGGAAGTGAAATTTAACGACAAGATCGGCCAGGAACGTCATAAATCAATGACGGCAAAACTAGATTGGGTCACTAGTCAGCGATTTTCTTGTAGTGCCAATGCAAACTATGCAACTCAGGCTCGAAAACACCGATTCATCTATGCTTAGAGTGCAATTTCACCCGCGAGGTCTAGACGAAGTTGATGTCCTGGATGGGGCGCCATGACCCCCAAACGACACCATCCCGCTCCCTCCATGGATGGTGAAAACGACTGCGAAGATTGACTGATAGAAGTAACAAACACTCATTTGACGGCTCAGTCCTATATTTATGGTGGAATATCTGGAAGGAACGGAACACACAGGTGTTTCAGAATGCCTCAGAAGGGATTGATGAAGTTGCTACACTGATCAGAACTGATGTGGAGTTGTTCCAATCGGCGACATCAACAAGACATCCTGAGTCACCCCGGCACAACAGCTGACGTAGTGGTTTTGTTTCTTTTTCACAGTTTGTTTTTTTAGTTTGGGTTCCCGAACCTTTTTTCGTTTCGCACCAGCGCTTGTAGTCGTTTTATTCTTGCCGGGTTTTCTAAGTCGTCGGTGTTGTGTTTCCTGTACATTTTTTTTCTTTCTTTGCTCCTTCTAATAAAATTTACGGTAACTCTCTTGTCGTTTCTTTCAAAAAAAAATATATCACACTACAGTCACTAACACCATTGTTGTTTGCAGTTGTTTAGATCTTCTCTTCTGTGAAATTAGACTGCAAGTATATGAGAACAAACTTTACACATAGGAGAAGCTGAATTACACTTCATACAATGCAAATCTATGGCGCCAGCATAACTGGAGTGGATTGGCTAATCCTGCAGCGCTGTACCTTGAGACGTTAAACTCCAATCTTAGAACACTGGACAGACGCTATCAGGACCCAAGTCCACCCCTTTAGCGGTAGGGCAGTGGGCCAGTGGGCAGTGCTCCCCCGCTGTGCCCCACCAGTTGATGCTCTTCTCCTCCATGGTCAGCGAGAAGTAGAGCACCACCCCCATGAATGCAACTCCGGCGTCAAGTGCGGCGGAGAGAATGTAGTTGTATCTCATCCACCACCTCTTCCGGTACCGGAACACAAAGTAGTTGAAGATTGTGCCAATGAGCAGCCACGCGTTGTAGTTCACTGATGATGCTGGGGGCATATAAGCCGTTGCACCAAGGAGAACCGGCAGGTTGATCAATGGTATCCACCTCTGGCTTGGGAATACCCTGTGGAGAGCATAGACGACGACCGGGCCTGCTGCGCCAATGAGGAAGAACAAGTTGAGGGCCCCATAGTTGCCAAGTGGACCGAAGATGCGCCACGGTCCAACAAGGCCCCATATGACCGATGCGTCAAAGAAGGTCTCATCGCTGGGGCACGTCCATGGACTGCCTGATGAAGGGTCCACATGACAGATGTCCTTGACGGAGCCAAGTAGCCACCATGCCACCCCAATGTTGACCGTGCCAGCCACAATTGTGCCAACAAACTAGTAATATAGTAGCAAACAATGTTAGAAACATTACTTTCTTTGTACTTGTATAATAACTGATTTGCTAACTAGATTAATGGATCTGGATTTTTTTTGTTTACCTGAACAAGGAACATGGATTTAGGAGGGATCTTCATATAATGGCCAAGCTTAAAATCTGAGAGGAAGGCAATAGCCTGTGACATGCTCATGTAACCGTAGGTCTTGAAGCAGACATTTGCAATTGGATATCCCGGCATTATCAGCCCCATGGTATACTCAGTGATCACATTCAGACCAGGCGTCTGCCCATCAAATAATGAGAGGTTTAGTGAACTTTTTACTCTCAGGAATCATCAGATATTCAGAGTGCAGAAGAATACATCATGTTTTTGCTCTTAAGACAAACATGCTAACATATTGCTTTACTTGCCTGATTGGTTGTCGCAGTGATGATGCTGATGGGAAGGGTGAAGATGAAGGCCATGCCGCAGGCAAAGATAAGTCCCCACCATGGGAGCTGAACCTCGCGCTTCAAGACCGTGCAGAGAATGAGGGCCACGATCATTGACAGAGCCAACAGTGAGTAGAACCACCACCCTGGTATGTCGTCATACTTCTTCATCAGCCTCGTGTGGATGTCAGGCTTCTCCCTCCGCGATGCTTGGAAGCGTTGGTAGATTTCCCTGGACATTTGTATGTCCCATTTCAGACACAATTAATTCATAATCTCAGCCTGTGTGTGTTTCAATGTTTGTTTGTTCATGTACTCAGTGGAGATCGATCGAAGACTTACTTTCCATAGAACAAGCCGACATGTGTAATGGTGGAAGCGATTGAGGCGAAGCTGAGCCCATAAGTGAGAGCAAAGAATACGCTCAGATTGACTTTGCCAATCTTATTGTACGCTTCCTTGTTAATCTCAAACTGGTCGTTCACGATGGATGTGATGTCATACGTCGTGCCATTTGACACGAACAGGTCCTTGGAGTAGATGGGGAATGTCTTGGCGTTGTACAGGTTGAACCCCCAGTAGGCGGTCGGCATGATCACGTAGATGAAGAGCACGTACCCAAGGAAGATGTTGGCGATGGCAAAGAAGGGAGTGACGAGTGGGCTGTAGAGGTAGGAGGCGACAGTCGCCCAGTCGAGCGTGAAGGCACCAATGCCAAGGCCCTGCATGCCGGAGCCCAGCTGCTGCGCCGTCACGGACTTGGGGAAGACCCAGCACACCCAGGAGATGGACGTCAGTACGGTGAAGAGGTAACCCGGAACCGCGTACCAAGCGAAGCTGCATGCTAGCGCCACCACGAAGAACTTGGAGCGAGTGATCTGGCGTAAACCCTTGGGGAATTGTTCCTTCTCGTGCAGTGCCCTGGTTCACCATTAATTGAAGGCGGGATCAGAGCTATTGTTTGCAACATTTCTACATATGAAATATGCAGTCTGCTGCATTGTAACTCTAGCCTGATGAAATGAAAACATGCAGTCTGCAATTCTGCTCTGTAACTACAGCCATAGTAGTAAATTGCTTTTCAGTTTGAAACCATTTTTCAGTGAAAACTACAAGTAACTCAGAATTCATTAACCCTTCAACTGACTATAAAGGTTGCTTTTGTAAACAGGAAAGTGGTTGATGAACCATGATTGATGGTAGTGTCAAATCGTCAGGTCCAATTGGCACAATACACTGTTCAGGCTAGCGAAGCCAACCCCGTGATCATTCTACCAGACAAATATACGCAGATAGTTATACAGAACAGGATCCTGGTACAAAAGCACTCTTTTATACTTGTCTTGAAATTTTATTTCTATGCCCTTTTATCTGTTGAGTGGAGTAGTGGACCGTCTCTGATCAAGCAGCGCATGGACGCGAATCCGTTCAAAGCATAAAGATGATTGATTACCATGCTGTTTAACAGTTTAAGCAATTGTTGTGTGTGCAGTGCAAGCAATGAAGCAAGTGAGCCATTGCAGACAAACGAGTTTGTTGGACCCAACAGAGAGTCCAGCTCACGCACGGTGCCTATTTGGTTTTCATCGACGTTGCTGTCATAAAATAGGGTCTTGATGATATCATTAGTCATGGGAGATGCCAAAGCATGCACGCAGAGTGCGTGTGACGGCCTGAGGATGCTGCCAATGTGGCCATAATGTGGCTGTCAGCAGGGCAATTTGGTTCACCGGAAAACGACTCCTCCATCTTGTGCGCTTGTCAAAAGATAGTTGCGACGAGTATGCATCGACGAGAGGCAAAAATCTTCCTCACCCAAAGAAATCGTGTGTGGCTGCCATGTCATCAGTCAGTCGGACTGGATAACGCCTGCTCATGCTGTAGCAGAGTTGATCAGGAAAGCACGCAACGTGTGTCTGAAAACGGATGTTAGCCCGTGTTTTAGGACTAACCAAACTTGTTTGGGACCACAGCCCAAAATGTCTCTCCAACTACTGTATTAATCATTTAGGATTCCTGCAGGCATCCTCAATGATGATGCTCTCAAGATTCTGTCTTTAAAAACTTTCTACTTATTGAATTAATGCCATTTTTTTTTTGTCTTGTCAATGTCGTCGGCCGGTCATCAGTATAATTCTCCTATCTAGGATCAACTTTTTCTCAAGGATCGGCAAGATCGTTGACCTCGCAAGAAAATGTTAAAGATTGCTAAACCGACACCTCTTTGGTTCCATCGCAAGTTTGCCACTTAACTATGAGCCCGTAATTTTCTGTTCTCTATCAGCTTTACGTACGTCCTTTGTCTGCAAACTAGCAAAATATACTCCCTCCAGGCTGCAGTAAGAAATGGTTTGAAAGTGTACAAAACTACAAATTGATGCTCTATGCAAAGCTACGGACACGGACGAGCTGCCATGAGTGCAGCTATAGGAGAAACCAAACGACCAACCAGCCGGAGGAGAAGACTGAAGAGCAGTAATAACATCTAAAGAACCCAGTGATGCAATAATGCAAGGAACGCATGTTGGTCTGGTCTCGCCGGCCACCGAAAATCCAACCAGACTGAAGAACACCATAGAAGGATAACACAACACCACCAGCAGTGTAGTACTAGTAAAACTTGTGCTCACCTGAAGAGGGAGACCTGGACGAGAGTGCCCGGCCACCACATGTGCGCTGGCTCAACCACGTACTTGCGCATCAGCCCTGCCCATCCGTACCCGATCACCTTGAAAACCAATGGAGCAAAAGCAACAAGAAATTCCAAGACCAAGTTAATTTCACTTAGGGTGTGTTTAGATCCCTGAATTGGGATGCAAAATTCTGGATTTTGCACGGATTTTAAGCTGAAAAGTACTGTTCTGAACTGAAAAGTACTGTAGTACTTTTCGTTTGTTTGTGATAAATATTGTCCTACCATGACCTAACTAGGCTCAAAAGATTCGTCTCGCAAAGTACATTCAAATTGTGTAATTAGTTTTTTATTTCATCTACATTTAGTACTTCATGCATGTGCCGGTATTTTTGATGTGATGGAGAATCTTCTTTTTGCATAATGAATTTTGGAGGAAGTTGGACTTCTAAACACACCCTTAATTGTTCATGACACATAATAATAAGAGATAAATCTTGCAGAAGCTAGCTACGGATCGGAGTACTAGAGGTAGTGTTGACACCCAAAATTGGCAAGACTAGGTAGGCCGGTCTAACCGGTGGGCCCACCCGGTCAGACCGCCCTAGTCAAAGTTCTCAAAAGGCAATTTGGACTTCACCATTAGATAGGTCTCGTCGAGTACATCAAGATCCATATATAGAACGTCCAATTCGGAGTCCGGATGAAGGAGATATGGCTTCTGGAAGATCTACACGTCGCAGAGGCGGTTAGACCGCGTCCCATAGGCGGTTAGACCGCCCTGTCCTGCCGAAACCGGTTAGGAGTTGTATTTCGACACGATTTTGTAAGGGTTTCGACTCCTAATGGGGCAAGACCTCCCCTCCCTATAAATATAAAGGGCCACGGCCGATCGAGGATCATCCAATCGATCAAATACATCTACTCTTTATTGTTTTGCCTTTACTTTTATCTCTTTACCCAAGCTCTTCCAACCTCGATCTGCTGTTCTTCCTTCGTCTCCGCGACGACCGAAGGCGTTCTAGGTGGCCTGCCGATCCTAGAGCAACCCTACGTGCATCAACTCCGACGGGGTCCCTCCCGAGTCGGCGTTCATAGGCCTACCGCCGGTTTTATCCCGACACCCCGGTCTAACCGCTCCATACAGGCGGTCTGACCGCCCTACCCGGTCTAACCGCCCCCCGCAGGCGGTCTGACCGCCTCGTGCTTGTTGATCCCGTAAAAAGGTGTCAACACGTAGCAACCTGCGTGGTGATGACGAGGAGCCAGCCGGTGAAGAAGGAGATGTGGCGGCCGTAGTAGGCGCGGATGATGTTGATGATGCCGACGGCGTAGGCGTTCCCGGCGCCGAACGCGAAGCCGGCGTTGGCGAAGATGGAGATAAGCACGTGCTCCTTCATGTTGAAGGGCCCCGGGTTGAGGCTCCACTCGCCGCCGCCGAGCAGCCGGGGAACCCGGAACTTGGCGCGGGGCAGCACCCGGGCCATGAAGTGGCCAACGGGCAGCGACGCCACCTGCACCGTGATCTGCGACACGGTGAGAGGCTCCGACCGGTAGGAGAAGAACTGGTTGAGGAAGCTCAGGAGCGCGCACGACAGGAGCCCGATGCTCCACATCCGGAACGTCCACACAGGCAGCGACGGGTCGTCCGTGGACGGCACCGTCAGCCGCACCTGCTCGACCGGCGACGTCTCCTCCTCGTCGTCGTCGTCGACGCCGACGCCGACGCCGAGGCCCTCCTCCTCCTTGCCGGCGCCCACGGCCTCGGACAGGCCGCGGTCGTCCGTGCTGATCTCACCCATTGCGCTCGCGCGGGCGCCGGATTGCTGGATAATGCCCAGCTGTGCTCTAGCTGCCCGCGCGAGCTAGGTAGAGGAGCGCCCTTGTGTGCTGCGGCTTGTGTTGTGAGGCGCGCGCGTGGAAGCGTATATATCGGTGCTTCGAGCACGGCGGCGGCTCAAGTTAATCTAGTGGTAACTGCCATTTTATGACGCGATAAAGGGGAATCCGGAATCTGATTAACCTATTGCTGGTGACTACCAGAATCCTATGATTGAGCAGCCTGGTGACTGATCGGCTGATCGCCAACATTTCGCTTTGCTCCATATGTGATGAGGCAGGATCCTCTGAAGTAGTTGCTTGTCATCCCACACGTCAGTGACTCAATTTCAGATAGAACTATCTAAGAAATCGGATGCTCGTAGCTTAAGAGGGGGAGGAGGTGAATTAGGCAACTTAAAAACTTATCCTATGACTTTCACTACTTGCATGAAACATAAATTAGAACATACTATCTAAATGTGCAACTATGGCTGTTCTAGTGTGAAACTCCCATCCCAAAACAAGTTTTGCAACCTATAGCCAATCCTAGCAAGATACTACTCTAGAAAAGTAAAGGCACACAAGGATTGCAAGAATGTAATGCGGAAACGTAAAGGGGATGAGATGAAGCAAACTCTTGACACACGATTTATCCCGTGGTATCGGTAGGTACTAAGTCACCCCTAGTCCACGTTGAATCACTCTACACAAGAGTATTGCTTCCCGGTCATCAAGTCTCTCCCAAGAGCACCACTTGACTTGCCACAAAGGCTCGCCACGAAGGCACTCGCCAAGCTCCATTGGTCACCTTGATGCCGCCTCCACTAAGGAGCTTCTCCACCAAGGGAAGGGGGTCTCCACGTCCCCCGCACAAAGTGTCCTCGCCGCTCCACACCAAGCCGGAGGGTCGAAGACGTTTGCCGGAGAGCCACCTAGGCTCCAAGGCTTTCGGCACACCTTGTACAACTTGATCCACTCGAGAATCACCTCACAAGGTAGGCACACCTTGCACTCACTTAGCTCTAAGCTAAACCTAATACTAAGCACACACACAAAGCATGTGCAAGTCTATGGATGAGCAATTTAGCACTTGGATGGCTTGGATATGATCTTCTATGAGTCTTGAACTCCTCTGCACTTCCACACACTCCAGCAACTCCAAATGAGTGAGTGGAGGGGGTATAAATAGTCGAAGGCGTCCAAAGAGATGTTGGCTAAAAGCTGCTGAAATTAGTACCGTCAGATGAACCGCCGCATTATCTTTTCCAGGCGTCGGTTCATCCGGTGCCCTCCATGTCACTTAGCCGTTGCATCTCCACTGACACATATCCTCCGACGCTTGCACCGACGGTCTCCTTCTCCTACCGTCGGTTCATCCGGTGCTAGAGGATTTCTTCCCAAAACCTTACTGGTAGCTTCTTCGTAGTCGCCGGATGAACTGTTGCTTGTGTCCTGGTGACCATCGGTTCATCCGGTGCTTAAGGGTTTCGCTCCAGAACGTCTCTGTTAGCAAACACACAGCCGCCGGATGAACCGCTGCTACACCGTCGGTTCATCCGGTGGTGTTGATTTCTGCTTGCTTGATTTCTTGATTCATCCGGCGCATCTAGAAATGGGGGCGTCGGTTGATCCGGTGATTATCAAGTAAACTCTAGTCTTCACGCAGTGTACCGCTTCATCCTGTGCTTGCACCGACGCTGCTTCCAAGATACCGTCGGTTCATCTGACGGTGCCTTTTCTTCTCTTTCTCTTTCTTGGTTTTGACCTTTGAAAAATATACTATCTTCTCATTTTGGCATGTGGTATTTTTGCATTCTTGGGACTTAGAAGTGTCTAAAAAGACATGCTAGACAATATGGTTAGTCCCATAGATCATGTTGTCATTAATCATCAAAATTAAGTTTTAAACAAATAGCATATGAGGTCATGTTCGCTACAAACTAGCTCAGAGGAACTCTGTCCTGCCATTGAGGTTCATCTTCTGTCCAGTGTCTAGTCTGACATGTGACATGAAGAGTCAATTTCGGGAGCTTAGCTGTTTCTTTAGTCATGATCACACGTCACTAGTCCAGTTAATTTAATTAGCCTTGAATGCTTCATTTGCATGTGTCCCAATCCGGCTGACGGAACCGTGACGCGAGGTTGGACGTCCATACGTACAAACCCCACCGCACGCTCCGAGGCACGCATTTTGTCCGTCGCTGGCTCTAGGTAGGGGATGTAGGAACGAGTCAACGAGTCACCTCGGCCCGTCTGCTGCTCGTCGTAGGAAACAACATCCGTGGATCGAAATGCCGTGCCGCTTCATCGAGGTCGACGTAGCCGTTTGGACGCATCCAAATACAGCTACTACCGGAAATTTCACGGTAAACACGGGTGATTAAACTTGATCAAAATTAGCTGGCACAGTTGGAATAATCTTATCAATTGCATTTCAAAATATCGATCGGCAGCGTGCAGTACTATACTTAAATCACTTTTCTTTTTTTTCTTTTTTTAAGACGTGCAAAGCACGTTTTCATTAAGAGAGGAGAAACAGTTACAACGAGACGCTAATGGGAGGAACACAAGACGCTCAGAGCAAAGAACAACAGAGAAAGGAACGGCCTAAACAACTTGAAAGAAAAAAGGTACTACAACCATCACCACAACACCGAGAGATAAACAAGAGCCGACGCCTAGCCTGCAAGAAGGAGCACTACAGACACCCGCTCATCACCGGCAAGTTGACAAGCCAAACCCGACGAAGGGCGAACGAAGATGTCAAGCGGGACGAAGCCACCACGGAGGACGTGAACGCCGCCATCGTCCGTCTGCCGAGAAGGGGCAGACTAGGTTTTCACCCGGCAAACCAAATGGACTTGGGGTCGCAAGACAACGCCTCCAGCGAGGTAACTACACCGACAGGTGCAGCCGTTGTCAGCACCGACCGAAGTCGTGCAAGGCTTTCGTCGAGCCCCAAGAACAACTCTTAGCAGCCGATCTTCGAAGCTTGGACTGTGAGCGGGCCGGTGGAAAGGTTGCAGGTGGGCGCGCAACATGAAGCACAACAGACCGGCGGGCGCAGAGAACAGGAAGCCGACGACGGGAAGAGACGGAGAAGAGGAAGGGGGGTCTGCAGTCGGAGGAGGGGCGGAAGCGGCGAAGAAGAGAGGGGCGGAGGCCAGCGGCGGCGACGACGAGAGGCGGAGCCGAGAGGTCGTCGGCCGGCGCGGCAGGGGCCAAGACCCCGCCGGCTCCAGCACCATAGGGCGGTGTGCGAGACCCGGCGAACAACGCGGCCCGCCGGCGCCAAGGGAGGGGGAGGCGGCGCCCGCACGCGAGGAAGATCGGGAGCCGAGGCCGCCAGCAGAAGGAGGGGGGTGCTGCCGCACGCGGGAACCGCCGTCGCGTGGCCGCCGCCGGGATGAACCGGCCGTGGCCGCCGTGGCCGTCGCCGAGGAAGTTGCGACCATCGAAGCGTCAGGGAGGATGGGCGCCGTCAATCGGAGACCTCCGAGGCCAGGCACTGGCAGCCGGCCGTCGTCGCGTGGCTGCTGCCGGGACGAACCGGTCGTGGCCGCCGTGGCCGTCGCCGAGGGAGTTGCGGCCGTCGAAGCGTCGAGGAGGAGGGGTGCCGACGGCCGGAGACCTCCGAGGCCAGGCACGGCAGGATGGTGGCGGCGCCCGAGGCAACCAGAGGCGGCCCTAACGTAGATCTAGGGTTGGTGGTGGGCCCCGGAGCCGCCGGCGCGGAGAGAGGGGCCGGCGCCACCGGGCCCACCCCACCCAGACACCGCAAATCCAGGTCAGGGGGCTGCCCCGGCCAACCCACAACCGCACCGGAAGGGGAGGGGCGGCGACAGCGACGTCGGCGACGTCGTCTTCCCGGGCCCGGATCCGAAGGAGGGAGGAGGAGGACCAGGCAGGGCGGCAGATGAAGAGGCCGCGGAGGAGCACGACGTCAGAAGCGCACGGCGCCGCCCGCAGACTCACCTGGCCGCCGCCGTCGCCGCCCTAGATCTTGATCTAGGGTTGAGGGCGGCGGAGGCGCGATGGCGAATCGGGGGAGCGAGGCGTGCTGGGAGGGGTCGGGGAGGTTGCCGGCGTAGGCGAGGGCGGGTGGAGGGACCGGCCGGCACAGCCGACCGGCGGCGACGACCGGGGACGAAGCAGTGTTGCGGTGTGGTGAGAAAGAGGGAGAGGGGAGGGAGAGAAAGAGAAAGAGGAGTGGGAGGAGGAGCGGTGGCCGCCGCCGACGACGGAGGTGATGACGGCAGCCCGCGGGCGCACCGGCGGAGGGAGGTAGGCGGCGCGCGGGGGCTCCCGGGTCGCCCCCAGGAGGAGAGCGACACGAGGGAGATGATGGAAAATAGCCGGTGATGCTCAGCTAGCTGCTAGCTCCGTCCTCCTCCTCGTCCTCAACCACCGGGCGGGCGTCCCTCCCGCGCGCAGCCACTTAAATCACTTTTCCATGTCACAATTGCTAGCTTCACACGTACTCTTACAGATCTCTTAACCTTTTTTTAGATAAAGGAACAAAGAGTTCCGGCCTTAACAGTTCAAGGAACTGCCTGCAGCCAAACAGATACAACTCACACACCCACAACAGCACATAGGCTGCAAAGTTCACACTGACTCAACGATGCACCCTTACAATGCACGACAAACAGTCAAAGCACGCAGATTACATCACAAAGTAAAACTAGTTTCCAATACGCTTAAGAGCATTCCACCCAGACTTATGAAATATCTCCAAAGCCGCAGTCTCTAGTGCACGACAACCATCCTTCAGAATAGTTCTTCCTTCTTGTTTAGAGAGGACAGACCAACTCCTGATCCAGAACGTCCCCCTAAAAATCACCTGCAAAATAGACTTATATTGTGACTTTTGAAATACCAAATCATTCCTACTGATCCACAAGGCCCAGCATATGGCCGCCAAACCGATCAACACAAGGTTTCTTTGCTTACTCGAAAAATTTCTAAGCCAAGGACCAAAAAGATGCTCCACTCCCTCCGGTTTTTTAACCCCAAACGTAAAACACACACTTCCCCACGTAAGTTGAGCTATGGGACAATCAAAAAAGAGGTGTTGAATTATTTTCTGCTCCGCACAAAAGCAACAATTTGTACACCCCTTCCAATGTCTTTTAACTAAATTGTTCTTAGTTAACACAACCCCATTTCTAAGATACCAAAGGAAGATTTTAATCTTCAAAGAGATCTTGGCTTTCCACGCCCAATATTTGGCCGGAGTCCCTTCTCTCGACACTATGTCATTGTACACAGATCTCTTAACCTACTCTGACGGTATGGCAATTTTAATTTTCAAAGATCCTTGCAGATCATATATTCTTGGGCACACGGTAAGGCACTACTGCCTTCTCTCGATGCTACCGAAGGAATCACATGGACATGAGCCAACTAAACAAACCCATATACACGTGATTAGCACAAGAACAACACGGACAAACCGGATACGAGCAGCTTGCATTATTGTTTCTCGCGAATGGGTAGCATTCCCAGCTAATCCTCCAGGCGCCTTGCATCTCCCCGCGTCTCGGGAACTACGTCCCCGTCCATCGGTCTGGATCCAGGCTGCAGCGCCGTGCTGCTTCGACCCTGGGACATGAAAACGAACCCAACCGACGACGCGCTGTGCCGTGCAAGTCTGCAGACGCACGGGCGGCGTCGGACGACGGCCACTGAGCGTCTGAGCCATCACGTCGTGATCTAGCAGCTACCTAGCCGGCCGGCCGTGCGATGCGGTGCGACCTGGACGGCGACGTGCAGGCCAATGCAATGGCGCTGGATCCTGTCGCGGAGGCCCAGCAGCAGAGCGGTGCGGCACTCGTAAAGAACTCGCACGCTTTGCATTCACATCATCACATAGGACAGAGTTCCTCTGAAGTACAGTTCTCCATGAAGTTAAATCAATGACGTGTGGGACCGGACGTAACGCGGCACGAGAGAGTTTGTAGCTCGACCTCGACAGACGACAGTTTGGTGGTGTACCCAATGCCTCGCGCGCGATCACGCAAACGCAATGCTAGCTCTCAGCGACGGGATCGGAGGAAATGATTATTTTCAGTCTGTACTACACTACTACAGTACAAGCTCTCGATAGATGCAGAGCTCCTCCCGGCAGTGCCCATTCCTAGTCAGGCCATAGCTATCACGTGCCAGTCTGGACTCCAAACAAGTGAGTGAAAACGATGCGAAGATTCTCAATGAACGCTGCCATGAATCGAGCTCCATTCAGCGGGCTTGCAGACAAGCAGTCGATGTCTCCATTCCCTCGTTCTTCCACTGACAAAACATGTTACAGCTACACAGGAAGAGGAACTGGAGCCACAATTTTGGAGGTGGGGAGGATAGGCGAAAGAAAAGACGGAACAGGACGAGCGAGCACGTACAGAAAAATCAAAGGTTTCCCATTGGCCTCAAGTTGTGCATTGCGGATTTTGGGATCGTTATTAATGATTACTGTAAAATTAGTGCTAATTTGGTTTGGATGGACGAGCTCGATTCCAATACAAGTTGCAGGACCCCTGATGCCTGAGTATTCTGCATATGGTGGTTGGACGCCTCAGGGCAGCTATGCTGGGTTCATCACAGCTTCCCGATGATATCAGGTGGGCAGAAGTTGCAGCGCTAGGCTAGCAAACTGCAAACCTGCTACGATGATCTCCCGCGTGCTGCAGGAGCTCGCAGTCGGGGTGCACATGAAGACTACAAAGTTACGGTATGTTTTTGCAGTGAAGTTTTCAAGCTAGTATTTGCACTACAGACAATTTAGCCTGGCATTGATCAATCAGACAGTGCCAAGTTCAAACAAACTAATAGCTAAATGACAATATCATATTGAATACTGTACTCCACCATAACTAATGCAATATCAGATATTTAGAGAAGCTAGACAAATGAGCACAAAAGCAACGCTTGCCAGGAAACAAACTACGATCACACATAAGCCAAAAGACTATCACGAAGATCACACAGAAGCCAAAAGACTATCACGAACGAGCATAAGTGCCACATTATAAAGCAACACAGGTATGTTTGGAAAGAAACCAGGAATACTGAGTACCAAAGCAGAAGTAATAACAGGTACGTTTAAACGGTGAAACACAGAATACTACGATGTACTAGGCCCCAAAGGAGCTGCAGGCCTTCACACTACAAGTTCCAACCAACTTCTCAGCAGGATACTCCTGCTCGTGCTCGATAACTAGTTAACAAGCCCACCGCGGAGGCGCAAAACAAGATGAAGAGTGGATTCCTTCTGGATGTTGTAATCTGCCAATGTACGACCGTCCTCCAGCTGCTTCCCAGCGAAGATGAGCCTCTGCTGATCTGGAGGAATCCCCTCCTTGTCCTGGATCTTGGCCTTCACATTATCAATGGTGTCAGAGCTCTCCACCTCCAGGGTGATGGTCTTGCCAGTCAATGTCTTGACAAAGATCTGCATCCCTCCCCTGAGACGCAGCACAAGATGAAGTGTGGATTCCTTCTGAATGTTATAGTCCGCCAATGTGCGCCCATCCTCCAATTGCTTCCCAGCAAAGATAAGACGCTGCTGGTCTGGTGGGATGCCCTCCTTGTCCTGGATCTTGGTCTTAACATTGTCAATTGTGTCAGAGCTCTCAACTTCAAGTGTGATGGTCTTCCCAGTTAGGGTCTTGACAAAAATCTGCATCCCTCCTCAGAGGCGGAGGACCAAGTGAAGAGTAGACTCTTTCTGGATATTGTAATCAGCCAATGTGCGCCCGTCCTCCAGCTGCTTTCCAGCAAAGATGAGTCGCTGCTGGTCCGGTGGGATGCCCTCCTTGTCCTGGATCTTTGCCTTGACATTATCAATTGTGTCAGAGCTCTCGACTTCCAGTGATAGTCTTCCCAGTAAGTGTCTTCACAAAGATTTGCATTCCTCCTCGAAGGCGGAGGACCAAGTGAAGAGTAGACTCCTTCTGGATATTGTAGTCTGCCAGAGTACGGCCATCCTCAAGCTGCTTTCCAGCAAAGATGAGCCTCTGCTGATCAGGTGGGATTCCCTCCTTATCCTGAATCTTCGCCTTGACATTGTCAATGGTGTCGGAACTCTCCACCTCAAGAGTTATCGTTTTCCCAGTGAGGGTCTTCACAAATATCTGCATGCCACCTCGCAGACGCAGGACAAGGTGAAGGGTGGACTCCTTCTGGATGTTATAGTCAGCTAGCATACGACCATCCTCAAGTTGCTTGCCAGCGAAGATGAGCCTCTGTTGATCTGGGGGGATACCCTCCTTATCCTCAATCTTAGCCTTGACATTGTCGATGGTGTCAGAGCTCTCAACCTCCAAAGTGATGGTCTTCCCTGTGAGCGTCTTGACAAAAATCTGGATGCCACCCCTCAGTCGCAGAACAAGGTGGAGGGTAGACTCCTTCTGAATGTTGTAGTCAGCTAGGGTGCGACCATCCTCTAGCTGCTTGCCAGCAAAGATGAGCCTTTGCTGGTCCGGAGGGATGCCCTCCTTGTCCTGGATCTTGGCTTTGACATTGTCAATGGTGTCTGAACTCTCGACCTCGAGAGTAATGGTCTTGCCAGTCAGGGTCTTCACAAAGACCTGCATCTGTTTCAGACAAATAGAATAATGTAAGGAAGCTTGCAAACACGAATTGAGCAAATTAAAATATAACTTCGCAAAAGTCCATATAGAGAACACAGATGTACTCATAACTACCATAATACAACACTATCTGCTTGAACAGGCTAACATGATAAAAAGAAGGGTGATAAAAGGTCATTTATGCCAAAATATACACTGTTCTGTCCTTCCTAGCAAAATTTAGGTGAAACCCATGGGTCAGTAATAGGCTAATAGCGATCTTCAGTAAATCACATTGCTTTGCGACCCTGAACTAGCTTCATTTGCATAACGATTCCATTTATACAAATAAAATGACAATTTCATTAGCAAATAAAATGGCAGGATCAACAAAATAGCTGAACTGACACAGCTACCAAATCATATATTACTAATTACAATGGACTGCACCATTATGAAACTAGCCTCATGTTCCGTGATTTTCAGATAAATTAAACACCAATTGACCAAAGGAAGCAGATAATCACAAATGTATATAGACGTAATAGCACTAAACCATCTATCTGCCCCAATAAGTGACTAAGATTTTACATATACTTTTTACTAAGACAATTTGTCGGCTAGAATAACAGGCCAAAAGCATGTAAGATATATTGGACCAAAATTGTAGGTAACTTGTACATGAATATTAGAGAAACTAGTGGACCGGCAGCAAGAACATACTGAACCCAAACTAGATTCTTAAACTAAACCATCTACCTGCCTGCCCCAATAAGTGACCAAGATTTTACTATACTTTTTACTAAGACAACTTGTCGGCAAGAACGTACTGAACCTAAACTAGATTCTTAAATCGCGATCAAACAGACCCCCACCCTAAACTAGATTCTTAAATCGCGATCTAACAGACCCCCACCTCTGTAAGTAAGCGCGATCGGGATTGAGCCTACGAGGCGCAACAAACGAGCAAATCGCAAATAACTGGGTCGCTCGTGAAACCCTAGGCTTCAGATCGGTGCAAACCGCAGACCTATGACATAATCAAATCGCATCGGATCAACATCTCTACGACTCCACTAGATTGGGATCGGATCGAGGAACTGAATCGATACCTTGCTGGGGGCGGAGATCGCTGTCGAGCGACGAACCGGAGAGGGGCCCTGGGAACCGCGTCACGAGAGATCACAAGGTGATTGGGGAAGAACTGGGGATCGGAATCTGATCTGAGCCTTACGGCGTCGGTGTGGGAGGATATTTATGCCTCGAGCTCGCGGGTCGTGGCGTGCCTTGGTGGTTAGGTCCCAGGCAGCCCAGCCCGCCGGCCGGGTTGGACCACGGACGGACTCCGCGTCGGAGGGGGTCGCTCTCGTCGTGTGGCGAATTTTTTTATATATTTTTTTTCTCTATTTTGCAAAAATAAATGGTCCGTCAGAAATTTAGCAAAACTATACATCTGCCGTCGTGGTCCACGACGGTAGGGGTCTTACCGCCGTGCGGCACGGCGGCAGGGGCCGTGGCCCACGGCCAGGCGTGGGCCCGTAGCGTGCGACGGACATACCGCCGTACCTCACGGCGGTAGGGACATACCGCCGTGGGCTACGGCGGTAGGGACATACCACCGTGGGTTACGGTGGCAGGTCCTAGCACCGTGGGGCACAGCGGCAGCAGGTCTGGTACCGCCGTGCCCCACGGCGCTAGGAACTGCTGTCTATATAAGGTCGAAATTCAGCCGAAAATGTCATAATAATTCGAAAAAAAGAAAGAGAGGGGGGAGAGGAGAAGGGAGTGAGGAGGAGGTGCGAAGCTCTGCCGGTTTTTCATCTCGTTAGAGGTAATACTCTGGTACTTAATATTTTCAACTGTGATAATTCATATTTTGAAGTACTGTTTTAGTGTAGATCTGCTTAGTAAAAATATAGTTTTAGTGTAGACCTGTATAGTAAAATTATAGTTTTAGTGTAGATCGATTAGTAAAATTATAGTTATAGTGTAGACCTGCTCAATTAGTTACGAATAGTGTAATTAGTTTAGATATTTTATAACAGTAACCACAGATGTCTACTGCTGCTACCGGAGGGGGTGAGGATGGTAATGGTGATCGTGATTCGTCACACCACAAGAGGAAAAACACAAATACACCACCTGATCCGAAGAAAATGAGCACGTTGAAAAGAGGTATGCTTCGTTATTTGCAAGGAAAAACTGCAGATGTCATTGAAAGATGAGAGGAACCTCCTTGGGATGCTCTTTATGCTCCACCAGACATGTATCATTATTTGCAAGAAAAAACTGCAGATGCCATTGCAAGAGGAGAGGAACCTTCTTGGGGTGGTCGTTATGCTCCACCAGCAGACCCGTGTGTTGCTAATCCACCTACTATAAAAGCTACCAAGAAAGCTAAACCTTCGTCGTCACATCGCAAGAATGACTGAAGTTTGTCATTTTGTATGATGTTGTAGTCTTTCCTGCAGTGTTGTAATATTTGAACTACTATTTCATTTGAATCATGGTACTACAATTTTTGAACTGGATCTTATTGTGATTGTGTTCTCAAAAATTTGAATCATGGCATTGCTCGGCTACGTCTGTAAGTTTGTCAAGTGCAACGTTCTCGGCTACGTCTACGGGATGAGGTTCTTCATGTGCTACTGTGGTGACAACTGTCATGTGCTACCATTGCTTGTTGTTTTCTTCTTGCCTTCAAATTTATTATCATATCCTGTTATGTATTGTTCTCTAGTTTCAAATGAAACATGTAATGAATTATCATATTTCTCATCTTTTTTGTAGGCTTGCAATGGCTTCCTCGGGTCTTGAGTTGGACTTGGAGTTGCTCACCAGTAGGAAGGACAAGGTTGCGGTGCCAAAGAGGATCCACACTCCTATGTGCTACTGCGGTGACAACTGTAAGCTTGTCAAGTGCAACGTTCTCGGGTACTGCTACGGGATGAGGTTCTTCATGTGCGTGAACTACGAGCATGACCCCCTCCCACCATGTCGCAATGTTAGACCAAAAGTAAGAACAAACTGCATTACTAAATAAATAATATGTCATTGCTATTTTATTATGTGCTAACTTGTCTTTGAAAAAAGACTCCACCTCCTCTCTGTGATTTTATGCAGTGGCTAGATTGTGAGCAGTCCGAACAAGACAAGCGTTACGTCGAGGCGATGGGTCGTTCAGCACGTGAGAGGTGGCAAAGGATGGTTGAGGCAGAAAAACAAGAAGAAAAACGTAAGGAGCAGCAGGAGGAAATTCACATTCGCCGGGAGATGAAAGAACGTGAAGCAACCGCGGCCCGTGAAGCAGATAGAGAGAGGAAGAGGGAGAGAGCTCGCCGGGCTAAGGAAGCTGGGCCGGATGCCATGAGGAATGGGAAATACCCCCGTTGTACCCAGTAGACGTAGAGTACTAGACGCCGAGTGCTACTGTATCCCTAAAAAATTATGATTTCATTTCATCATCTTCTAGAGTCGGCTTGTATCTTTAAGAACTTGATTTCAGATGCATTAGAGCTTGTTTCCGCAAACAGTAAAACTCGTACTAGGGTGTGTTTCCTGTGAGTAATTGCGTCAAACAGTGGACACATATGGTGTGTTTTCTGTGAGTCACTGCACCAAACAGTGAACCTAGTACTAGGGTGTGTTTCCTCCGACTCACTGCACCAAACAGTGAACCTAGTACTAGGGTGTGTTTCCTCCGAGTCACTGCCCGTTTTTCTTGCCCCGGATCGAATGGCCCACCGTCCAGTCTGCTTCATTGCCTACATATATGTGAGCACTCTTCTCCAGTGTCACTTCACAACACAACAAGCACCAATGAGTTCCTGGACTGGGGATGATGATGGCTCCCTCAGTCCAGCACTGTGGAGCCAGCAAGATCCAGAGTTCAACAACAATTTTCCAGTCTTAGATAAGAGAGATTTCAAATCCATGCGTGATGTTAGAAAGTACGCACCAAATCAAACGGTGAACTGGCCAAGGTGTGCACACGGTGAGTTCTGTGTGATGCAGGTTTACCAGGGATGGAACAACTCTGGTCGACGCTTCTGGCATTGCTCACGAGCATGGGTAAGCAAAACTCCTTGACCTCTGTCCTTCATCATTTTATGATTTACTAATGTAATCACGGTTTCTGCAGTACTCCGACCAACCAGATAACTGCGGTTTCGTGCAATGGGTGGATCCCCCAGCTATTGACCCGTATCAACAGTACATCAACTACCTCGAGGATGTTGTCATCTTCAACCTGAGGCAAGAACTCGCGTCGGCATTGGCTTCTCCAGATCCGACATCTACCAACGACGACGACGGACCGGTGATCGGACCAATGGTGGTGAAGACGAACACCGGGTGTGAGGACGAGTTCTGCTGCTGTCCGTGCCACGAGAAGAAGGACAACACTCCACCAGCAACTCCACCCCCGCCACCGTCTGATCCAACTCCACCCCCGTCGGGGTACGGGTACTACCAAGGGGAGTACCCGAGGTAGACGTTTGTGGCCTCGCCGAGATCGGGAACTCGAAGGAGAGACACGCGGCACACAATTTAGACAGGTTCGCGCCGCTAGGTGCGTAATACCCTACGTCCTGTATGCTGCGTAGCTCTGGATTGATTGGGTGTGTTTATAAGATGATGCGGATGAAGAGATAGGGGTCCCTGCCTCGCCTTATATAGTCCGGGAGGCAGGGTTACAAGTCGGTTTGCCAGAGGAGTACTAGCCGTGTACGGCTAGGAGTACTCTACATGGATCCGGACATGTCTAGCTTCCTAACCGAGTACTAATCCTCTGTAAGCCTTGCGCTCCACGCCAGAAGGTGCCGTGTAGCCCAAGTCGGGTAGTCCCAGGGGCCCACGGAGTAGTCGGTCCCAGTACCCACCTGTGTAGTGGGCCCAGGGATGTCCGTACGACAAGCCCCCGAGTACTTTCTAGTCGAGCAGGATGTCTTCGAGTAGTCTTGACGGCCTTGACGAGTAGTCCTTGAACATCCCCAAATTCCACAAGCCGAAAGTCCTCAAGAATGCTTGAATCATCCCGAGGCTGGAAGGTACTCCAGCTAATATTTGAGTAGTCTTGAAGTCTTCTCGAGTAGTTCCCAAGCGTCCCCGAGTTCTTCTCTTGAAGGTCTTCAACAGTACTCGTGTTGTCTTGACGAAGAACCATATGGAAAATGCGATTCGGAGAATCGCATTCCATATGGAATGTAGCCCCCGAGCCTTAGGTCGAATCGCAGATTCAAGCTGAGGGTCAATCTGAAGTTCTGCCAATCTTATCCCGAAAAATCCGGAGAAAAAACCGAAGGACACGTGGCACGGAGCCCCCGAGCCTTGAGTCGAGTACTTTCTCTCGAATTGAAGGGTCATCTTGACTGTAGAATGTGTCCTGAGTGGGATCTGGATCTGATCTAGCCCACTGAATCCGTCGGATGTAGTCGAGCCCCCGAGACTGAGAGCATCGAGTACTGGAATGTGAAAGGTCAGGCTGCCGCCGCTGAGTCACCCGTCTGGCGCTTATCTGCCCGTCTGGAACTGAGCCGCCCGGCGGCTTATAAATAGCCGGTGAAACCCTTAGGGTTTTTTTACTCCCAACGACAGCATTCCCACAGATTAGATCTGAGAGACTGCCCCCTCTGCTCCTCTGCTGCCACCGCCGCCGCGAGCGTAGATTAGATATACTTGCGCCCGCCGCCGCAGTCCGCCCACCTCCGTAGCCCCCGAGCGAATGCGAGTGAAGACACCCGTAACTTGGAGGACGAAGGCTTCCCCGGCGAAAAGCTCGAAGACCGGCACGTCGAAGAAAAGGAGCCGCGATGAGGCCGGAGATGCCGGCCAGTCGTCGTCGCCGCCGCCTGCCTCCCCTCGCCCCAATCCGGCAAAGGAGTGGAAGAAGGCGAAGTTGAACACCGAGGACCTCCTCGCCTTGGTCAACAGCGGATTCCTCTGCGAGAAGGAGATAGATTTTTGGCGCACCGCCACTGGAGACCCGTACCCGATGGAGAAGAATCCGGACGAGATCCCGATGTTCGCGCGGTTCGTGGAGCGTGGACTCGCGCTGCCGGCCAGCGACTTCTTCAAGGGGATGCTTAGGTACCACGGTATCGAGTACCTCAACCTCAACCCCAACGGAATCTTCCATACTTCCATCTTTGTGCATTTCTGCGAAGCTTTTGTGGGGATTAAGCCCCACTGGATCTTGTTCCGGAAATTCTTCCGGGTGAAGCCGCAACCGAGCATTGATGACCCGCGAGTAGTCGGAGGCGCCGGGATTCAGATGCGTGAAGACGCCGCTGGCCAGTACCTGCCGTACAAGCTCATCGATTCCAACCAGGACTGGAAGGCGAGGTGGTTTTATATCACCAACCACCACCCCGAGCTGCCGAAGCCGAGCGGGCGTCAACCGAAGCATGCGTCGTGGTGGAACACGGAGCCCACCATGCAGGAGGGTATTCAACTACCCCCGCTGCTGAACAAGATCAAGGCCTGGCGGGAAGCCGGACTGAGGGCCGAACATGTGGCCTTCAGTTTCATGAAGAGGAAGGTGCAGCCACTGATGGCGCGAGACACCCTCGGGTACCAGTACACCGGCGACGAAGATACGTCCCGAATGCCCGGCGAAGAAATTGACGATGATGTCATCATCGAGAGACTGGGCAAGATCTTCAAGGATATGCCCCCGTACACACCATGCCCGGTGCCAGAGTACTCCGCGGCACGGCCGCCAAACCAGGTCAGTAGTCGTGACATAAGCCCCCGAGTACTAATTGGCTTGATGTAGTCATCTCATGCCTGCTTGATGTTGTAGGACGATGTGCAGAAGTACGTTTCCACCCCACCCTCCCCTCCGCGACTTGAGGGACAAGCGCAGGGGAAGGGGGAAACCAAAGCGAAGGAGCGTCGCGAAGTCGGTGAAGGCGACGATGCCGTCGTTATTGAAGACAGCTCCGACGACGAGGATGAAAAGACGCTGCAACAGCGGTTCCAGCTCCGCTCAAGGTTCAGCCGAGCTGGGATGCCGAATATCCCGGTCATCGAGAAGCCATCTAGCCTGGAGGCTAGCTTGCCGGCGCCGCCTAGGAAGCTGCGCAATGTGGCGCGGAAACGCGCTGTGAAGAAATTGAAGCTGTCAGAGGCCGCCGGGCCGGAGGTGAGTAGCACGACTAGTGTAGTCGAGTACTGCCGATAAGTAGTCTGTTGCTGACAATATGACTTGTATTGCTGCAGGACATCCCCTCCTCGGATCCCGTTGATCAGGGTGATGAGGATGTCTAGGAGACAGTGGGGGCGGCAGCTGAAAGGAGCATTAGCCCGCCTCCGACTACTGAAGATGTCGTGCCAGAGGGGGCGCAACAGCAGGCTGGCTCCGTGGAGCCGCAGGCGTCAGCTGAAGAAGCCCAAGACCCACATCCGGCTGCGACTATGGAGCAGCCAGAGGAGACCCCTGTGGAGGTCGGAGCTACAAGCAAAGCTGGCATAGTTGATATCGCCAGTATACTGGGCGCTCCGACCGTGACCGTGGTGTGGTCAACTCTGTAAGTTCTCTGAACTCTCGAGTAGTCGTGTAGTGGACAAGCTTTATGTGGTTGACTAAACACTTCTTGATGCAGAAAATCCACGGACTTGTCGTGGGATGGTGGGGAGGCCAGCACTCCAGCCGATGGAGAAGACCGTTCGGCAGAGGTGCGCGAACCCACGCCACCACCTCAAGCTGGAGCTGCAGTGGAGCCGATGCTTAAAGAGGCTACTCTGGTTGAAGGTACACATCCAACCACCGCGAGTAGTAATTATGAAGAGTAGTCGTAGCCGTTGTCTGACTTGTTGAATTGATCCTCACAGGAGCACAAGCCGAGGGAGCTACGATCCCTGAGGCGGTAGCCATGGAGACGGCTGCTGTGGATACGGAGTCCACGGAGTCGGTTGTTGAGGCAGCGACAAAAACAGCCTTCGAGCCGGGGACTACGGTAGCCCCCGAGCCGAGCGCGGAAGAGCGGGTTGATCCGCACCCCGAGGCGAGTACTGACGTCGTCGTTCGCGAGGTGGTGATAGAAGAGGCTGCGCCGCTTCGCTCGTCGCCCATGCCACAGACAGGATCTTCAAGCCGCGGAGGTCTTGAGTTGCTGGACGATGATCTCATTGACCCGGCCTTTGTGTCGCTGTGCATGGAGTCGTGGCGCCGGACAGAGAACTGGATCAAGGTATGCTGCGAATACCTTGAGTTCACTTGCCTTCTGAATATTGAGTACTGATTAGCTGCTATGTCTTGCGCAGGGCTTGGTGGAGAGATCCCGTCAGAAGACCGATCTTCTGAAGGGGTATGGTGACACGATCCTCCGCGCCGAAGCCTTGGAGAAGGAGCTGGACAAGTCGAAGAAGCATTCAGCGCTGCTCCAATCCAAACTTGACGGCGCCTTCGCCCAGTACCACAACGAAGTACAGGAGATGCAGGCGAAGAGGGACGAACTGATCCGGAAGAACAAGTCGTTGCGCCAGAAGAACAAAGGTGTGTCTTCCACCAAGGTCGCTGAGTACTTATTGTAGTACTTGTGAGTAGTCTGTCATTGTGACGAGTTGTCTGCAGATCTTGAGGCAAAGGTCGACCAGCTGAAGGCATCTGAGACGGACCTCAAGAACGTCGTGTACCGCGAAACCGACAAGAGAGAGGTACTTGAACATGAGTACGCTCAGTTGCGCCATGAGTGTCTCAAGCACATGGAGCTTCGTGAAGCCTCAGATCGTGACCTTGTCAATTGTTATAAATCTCTGCAGAAGCTCAATGAAGACTGCGAGAAGCTTCGAGGTCAGCTGATGGAACTCGAAGAAGCCGCGCTGCCCATCGCGAGGCTGCTGGTGCCACATCCGGGCGGACCCAAGATAGCCCCTCTAGTAGACAGGCTGAAGGAAGCCCCTGGGCGCTTGGTGACATACGTCAAACATCTGGCGAAATCTATCCCGAACCAGGTGCTGGCATACATGAAGTCGTACTTCCCAAAGGCACCGGTGGATGTGGTAGCTGGTGGTCTTGCGGCGAACTGTTCCGATGAGCAGTACAAGACTCTCCTGGAAGAGATGGCGCCCATCGCGGAGCTGGTGGCGGAGAAGCTGAATCTCCAATAGATGTACCTATAGAGGTAGCTTAGAGTAGTTGATGTAAGACAAACAAAGTAGTCAGAGACTTGTTTGAAATATCAATGAAGTTCGCCCACTGCTTGTATTGTAATGAGTACTCGTTGCCGCCACTTGCAGCGAAGTGTGCGGAGTACCAGGCCGTGGGAGATGTGGTGAGTAGTACTCGGTAGGCCCCAGCAGGCAAAGGGCTAGGTTGGTGGTATGGTAACTAGCTTGTAGGCCGGGACGTGTTGCTGCTTGGCGAAGAATTGACATCCTTGGCACTTTCTGACGAGTTCTTCAGCGTCGGCCAGAGCTGTGGGCCAGTAGAAGGCTCGTCGGAAGGATTTGCTCACCAGTGTGCGAGAAGACGCGTGGTTGCCGCAGACGCCCTTGTGGATCTCCTCCAAGATGTCCTTACCTTCATCCCGAGGTATGCACTTCATGAGTACTCCAAAAGTGACACCCCGCCTGTAGAGCTTGTCTCCGACGAGTACGTAGGTCTTAGCTCGGTGGACGAGTTGTTCGGCCATGTTCTTGTCGGAGGGAAACTTCTGCTCGCGGATGTAGTCGATGAAGGGTTGTCTCCAGTCCACGTCGATCATTAGGACCTCCTGACCGGGCTGCGGTGGCACAGGGTCAGTGGTCATTGGCGCCGGCTCCGGGATGGATGGCGCGTGAAGCTCGTGGACGAAGACTTCGGCGGGTACTTGTGCGCGAGTAGAACCAAGCTTCGACAGGATGTCCGCTGCAACGTTGTTGTCGCGGACGACATGCTGGAACTCGAGACCATAGAACTTATTCTCGAGCTTGCGGACTTCCAGACAATAGGCGTCCATGTTCTCCTTGTTGCGATCCCAAGACTTGTTGACTTGGTTGATGACCACTGCGGAGTCGCCGTAGACTAGTAGCCGCTTGATGCCCAATGAGATTACGAGGCGGAGCCCATGCAGTAGGGCCTCGTACTCGGCTTCATTGTTTGAGACCTTCTAGAAGATCTGCAGGATGTACTTGAGTTGTTCGCCCTTTGGAGAAATCAGGAGTACCCCTGCACCCGCGCCCTCGAGTTTGAGTGAGCCGTCGAAGTACATCACCCAATGCTCTGGTCGCTCTGTTGGAGTTGGTAGCTGATTCTCCCGCCACTCTGCCATGAAGTCGACTAGTGCATGGGACTTGATAGCTGTGCGTGGCCTGAAGTCGATGTTGAGGGCGCCAAGTTCGACTGCCCATTTAGAGATTCTTCCAGTAGCATCTTGGTTGCGAAGTATGTCACCGAGCGGGTAGTCGGTGATGACGACGATCGAGTACTCCTGGAAGTAGTGTCGTAGCTTCCGCGAGGTGACGAGTATTGCGTAGAGTAGTTTCTGGACCGGCTGGTACCGTGCCTTGGACTCTGACAGAACCTCGCTGATGAAGTAGACTGGTCACTGGACTGGGTAGGCGTGGCCTTCTTCCTGCCGCTCGACTACGATGGCAGTACTGACCACATGAGAAGTCGCAGCGAGGTAGAGCAGTAGCTGTTCCTTTTTGCGAGGAGCCGTGAGGACCGGTGGCTTCGATAAGAAGTCTTTAAGCTGCGCTAGAGCTTGATCAGCCTCCGCGGTCCACACAAACTTCTCTTGGTGCTTGAGTAGCTTGAAGAAGGGTAGTCCCCATTCTCCAAGCTTCGAGATGAATCTGTTCAAGGCCGCCATACACCCGGTCAGCTTCTGGACATCCTCGATGCAGGTTGGAGCTTTCATGTTGGTGATGGCGGAGATCTTCTCGGGGTTGGCTTCGATGCCGCGATGGCTGATGATGAAGACGAGTAGTTTCCCAGATGGTATGCCGAAGACGCACTTGTTGGGGTTGAGCTTCCACTGGTACTCTCGCAAGGATGCGAAGGTCTCTTCAAGGTCGGCGATGAGCGTGTCGGAGTTCCTGGTCTTGACAACCACGTCATCCACATAGGCTTTGACATTCTTGTTGAGCTGCTTCTTGAAGCAGGCCTGGATAGCTCGCTGGTAGGTGGCGCCGGCGTTCTTCAACCCGAACGACATTGTTGTGTAGCAGTAGGCGCCGAACGGGGTGATGAACACGGTCTTCTCCTGGTCTTCTTCCTTGATAGCAATCTGGTGGTAGCCGGAGTAGCAGTCGAGGAAGCAGAGCAGGTCACAGCCCGCCGTGGAGTCGATGACTTGATCAATCCGCGGCAACCCGAAGGGGTCCTTGGGGTAGTGTTTGTTGAGGTCGGTGTAGTCGACGCACATCCTCCACTCTTTCGTGTTCTTCTTGCGGACGAGGACGGGGTTGGCGAGCCACTCAGGATGGAAGACTTCACGAATGAAGCCGGTCGCGAGTAGTTTGGCGAGTTCCTTCTTGATGGCGTCCCGTCGATCATCAGCGAAGCGGCGGAGATGTTGTCGCTTGGGCGTAGCTTTAGGGTCGACGTTGAGTGAATGCTCGATCAGCCTCCTGGGCACCCCTGGCATGTCTGCTGGCTTCCACGCGAAGATGTCTCGGTTAGCCCGAAGGAAGCTGACGAGCGCGTCTTCCTATTTCGGGTCGAGCCCCGCGCCGATCATGGTAGTCTTGCTGCTGTCGCCCGTCCCGAGGTCGATGGCTTTCACCTGCACTTCCTCTGTCGGTTGAGGCTTGTTCGCGGTGTCGGTCTTCTCGGGTATCTCGAGTTCAATTGGGGCAAGCTTCTTGGAGGCAGCGAAGATCTCCATCATTGTATTGGGTACTTGATTAGTGGCTGCGAGTTCCACAGCTTCGGTGTCGCAGTCGTAAGAGGCCTTTAAGTCCCCTTGCAGCGCGAGTACTCTAGCAGGACTTGGCATTTTGAGTACCAAGTAGGTGTAGTGAGGGACCGCCATGAACTTGGCGATCGCTGGTCTGCCGAGGATGGCATGGTAGGAGGTTTCGAAGTCCGCAACCTCGAACTTGATGTACTCGGTGCTGTAGTTCTCCCTCATCTCCCCGAAGGTAACTGGCAGGACCACTGAGCCAAGTGGAATAGCTGCGTTACCCGGGACGATGCCGTAAAAAGGCGACGCGCTCTTGGTAAGCATGTCAGTGATGTCGAGCTTCATCTTCTTCAAGGTCTTGGTGAAGAGGATATTGAGTCCGCTCCCACCGTCGATGAGTACCTTGTTGAGTTTGGAGCCCGTGACTACTGGTTTCAAGACTAGTGGGAAACGTCCTGGCTCAGAGAAGCTTGTCCATTGATCCGCGTGGGAGAAGGTGATGGGTACCTCCGACCACCTTAGATGTGTCGGTACTGCTGGTTCAATGCTCAAGACTTCCCGTAGAGTGAGCTTTTGGGACCGCTTGGTGGGTAGTCCGCCGAACAGGACATTCACCGTCTTGTCAGGTTCCTGGAAGTCGCCATTGCCTTCGTCGACTTTTTTCTTGCCCTTCTTGTCGTGAGGAGGCCGTGGCTCGGGAATATCCTTGAGTGCTCGCCGGAGTTGGTAGCACTGATCGGTGGTGTGATTGCCATCCAGATGCCACGGGCAGTTCTCTTTGAGCAAGTCTTTGAAGCCGCCGGAGGTCTTTTTGGAGTTGTCCTTCGCAGGGCGCTGTATAGCCGCGACTGTGTTGTCTGGCTTGCGCTTGCGGTTAGGACTCGAGTAGTTGTTGTTGCGACCCCCTTGGTCCTTGTTGGTGTTGTTGCCGCCCGTGTTGTTCTTGTTCTTGCCGCGAATGGAGTCGTACTTGGCGTTCGCCTTGTCCTCTTCGTCGACCCATGAGGTGATCATGTCCTTGAGCTTGGTGATGGAACTCGGGCGGCGGTGACCGAAGTCTTCGAAGGTGCGACGGTGGTAGAGCCCGTCTTGGAAGAGGTCGATGACTTCTTTGTCAGTGACATCGACTACGGTCGCGCGCTTGTCGAAAAAGCGTCGCATGTACTGGCGGAGCATCTCGCCTTGTTCCTGTTTGACCATCGCCAGATCCATGCGGGTACCCGAGCGCCCCATGGCGCCCGCGAAGTTGCTGGTGAACCGAGCCTTCAGTTGGTCCCACTGGTCGATCGAGTTCTTGTCGAGTGACTCGTGCCAAGTGAGTGGAGCCTGATCCAGACAGAAGGGGAAGTTGAGGCACTTCGTGTCGTTGTTGCCACCAGTGTTTTCAATGGACAGGGCATAGCACCTGAGCCACTGAACTGGGTCTTGCTTCGCGTCGTACTTGGTGATTCCGAGAGGCTTGAATTTCTCGGGGAGAAGCAAATCGCGAAGTCGTGCAGAGTAGGCGGGAAAGCCGTCGCTGTCGCTGACTTCAGTAGCTTTCTTGGCGCGGTGGATCTCGTTGATCTTGTGGCGGGTGTCGTAGCCACCGTGAGTATAGCCGGTGGCGTGGCTGTTCGCGTGGCCTCGGCCTCCACGGTCGCCGCCGCCACCAGCTCTTCTGCCGCCGCCATGGGAGGAACTGCCGCCACTGCTGCCCCCGCCGCCACCGCCCTCACCACTGTGGCCACCATGTGAGGGTCCTCCCGCAGAGGCTCTAGAGTGGTTGGGTGTTGGTTGGTGTTCACCACGGACACGGTTGCGTCTGCTATCTGCTGGGGTGCGGCTGCGACTAGTGGCTTCGTGGTTTCCAGCGGGAGTAACTCTGTTGTTGACCCGCATGAAGTAGGCGTCCGATGATGTTACTTGCGCGATGCCCCTGGGCCTGCCGTGCTATCGTGGTGATAGACATAAGGCATTGCTCAGGTGTAGTGTGCACCCGGTTGGCGACTTGATCCAGAGCCTCATTGAGGTTCCGGATGGGGAGAGCTTCCCGGAGGCGTCGGCGTCGATCGGCCCGCTTCCTGTTGTGGTCGCGCCGAGCGTTCTTGTCTTCGGTAGTCTCATTGGGGGGTGCGTTGGCTGATTCTTCATCGTCCGAAATGTCGTCGAGGTACCGATCAGGCCGGCTTCCTGAGGTTCCAGTTTCCCCGGCCGCCATGAAGACTTCACAGTCAGGAGTGCAGAGGCCGGAGTCGGTAGTTGCCACCTCGGTGGGGGTGTGCTTGTCTTCGTTTGAAGCCAGCGGGGTCCCCTCCTGGAAGGGGAGTGTCTCGAGGCAGGCGACGCAGCGCGAGTTGTCGTCAGTCAGGTCTGCGGGCTTGCAGTCGGGCCAGTAGATGAATTTGCCGGCGAGAGTAGATGTAATGACCAAGCCAGCGGCAGGACCTGACAACGGCTCCTCGGTTGCGTTGAGCTCGGACTCGGACTCGATTGGGTCCGAGCCGAAATCGAACTCGTAGGAGGAGTCCGAGTTGTAGCCGGGTACGGCGTTGGAGTCCGAGGAGTACTCGGAGACAATCTCCTTGCCGGCCTGACGTGCGGCGAGGGCTTCCACGTGGGCCCTGCTAGAGTTGCAGAGGCCGTACGGGAAGTCCTCGTGGAGGAGGACCATTTCACACGATGGCTCAGGAGCCGGCTCGCATGATTCGATCCATGGCGACGTCGAGTTCGAGTTGGAGTCGGATCCAATCTCGAAGTCGGCGACTTGGTTGCAGAGCGAAAATTCGCCGAATTTTTCGACGAGTGGACCCGTGATGGCTTCGAGAAGCGTCACGAGTCCGGTCTCCGGGTCTGGGGTCATGGTGAGGTAGCGCTGGAACGATCCAGCGTCATCAGCGGTGCAGACCCAGGCGCCGAAGACGAAGGTGTCGCTGTCGTATGGACATCCCTGGGCCCACTACTCTGGTGGGTACCAGGACCGACTACTCGGTAGGCCCCTGGGACTACTCGACTTGGGCAACACGGCACCTGCTGGCGTGGAGCGCAAGGACTACAGAGGGATTGTACTCAGTTAGGAAGCTACGCATGTCCGGATCCATGTAAAGTACTCCTAGCCGTACACGACTAGTACTCTCCCCTCAAACCGACTTGTAACCCTGCCTCCCGGACTATATAAGGCGAGGCAGGGACCCCTATCTCTTCATCCGCATCATCTTGTAAACACATCCAATCAATCCAGAGCTACGCAGCATACAGGACGTAGGGTATTACGCACCTCGCGGCCCGAACCTGTCTAAATTGTGTGCCACGTGTCTCTCCTTCGAGTTACCGATCTCAGCGAGGCCACATTCATCTACCTCGGGTACTCCCCTTGGTAGGTTGCCGGTCTAAAACACCGACTGCTGGCGCGCTAGGTAGGGGAACTCGCCGAAGATCACATGGCGAACTCGACGGCTTCAATCGTCATCAAGCCAACCGCCGCCTTCAACCGCGGTGACACCTTCGTCTTCGGCTCCTGGGTCTGCACCGCTGACGGCGCTGGATCATTCTAGCGCTACCTCACCATGACCCCGGACCCAAAGACCGGGCTCGTGACGCTTCCCGAAGACGCCACGGGCCCACTCGTCGAAAAATTCGGTGAAATTTCGCTCTACAACCAAGTCGCCGATTTCGAGCTCGGATCCGCCTCCAACTCGAACTCGACGTCACCCTGGATCGCCTCATACGAGCCGGCTCCTGAGCCATCGTGTGAAGCGGCCCCTCTCCACAAGCACTTCCCATACGGTCTCTGCAACTCAAGCAGGGCCCACGCGGAAGCTCTCGCCGCACGCCGGGCCGGCAAGGAGGTCGCCTCCGAGTACTCCTCGGACTCCAACACCGCAACCGGCTACTACTCGGACTCCTCCTACGAGTTCGACTTCGGATCGGACCCAATCGAGTCCGAGTCCGAGCTCAACATGACTGAGGAACCGCTGTCAGGTCCTGCCACTGGCCTGGTCATTACATCTACTCCCGCCGGCAGATTCGTCTATTGGCCCGACCGCAAGCCTACAGACCTGACGGACGACAACTCACACTGCGTCGCCTACCTCGATTCACTCCCCTTCCAGGAGGGGACCCCGCTGGCTCTAAACGACGAGCACACCCCCACCGAGGTGGCGACTACTGACTCCAGTCTCTGCACTCCCGACCGTGAAGTCTTCATGACGGCCACAGATGTTGGGACTTCTGAGAACCGACCCGACTGGTACCTTGACGACATCTCAGAGGATGAGTTGTCTGCCAACGCACCTCCGAACGAGACCCCCGAAGACAAGAACGCTCGGCGTGACCGCAACAGGAAGCGGAACGATCGACGCAGATGTCTCCGGGAAACTCTCCCTATCCGGAACCTCAATGAGGCCCTGGTGCAAGTTGCCAACCGGGTACACACTACTCCTGAGCAGTGCCTCATGTCTATCACCACGATAGCACGGCAGGCCCAGGGGATCCGTGCGGGCGAAGTCATCGCCAAACTCGCTGAAGATGCCTACTTCATGCGGGTCGACAACAGGGTTGCTCAAGTACCCCCCGTCAGAACTCACGACGCCAAAAACCACGAAGCCACTAGCCGCAGCCCGGCACACGGCGGACGCAACCGTGTCCGTGGTGAACACCAGCCAAATCCCAACCGCTCTAGGGCCTCGGCTGGAGGACCCTCACAGGCGGCATCAGCCAGGGTGGAACCGGAGGTAGTCGCGGCGGCGGCGGCGGTGGTGGCAGCAGCGGCGGGAGTTCATCCCATGACGCCGGCAGAAGAGCTGGTGGCGGTGGCGATCGCGGCGGCCGAGGCCACGCGACTAGCCACGCCACCGGCAACGCACGTGGCGGCTACGACGCCCGCTACAAGATTGACGAGATCCGCCGCAAGAAGGCTACTGAACCAAGTGACAGCGACGGCTTCCCCGCATACTCCGCAAGACTTCGCAACCTGCTTCTTCCCGAGAAATTCAAACCTCTCAGGATCTCCAAGTATGACGCGAAGCAAGATCCAGTTCAGTGGCTCAGGTGCTACGCCTTGGCCATCGAAAACGCTGGTGGCAACAACGACGCAAAGTGCCTCTTCTTCTCTTTCTGCCTGGATCAAGCCCCACTCACGTGGCTCGAGTCACTTGAAAAGAACTCGATCGACCAGTGGGACCAGCTGAAGGCTCAGTTCACCAGCAACTTCGCAGGTGCCATGGGGCGCTCAGGTACTCGCATGGACCTAGCGATGGTCAAGCAGGAACAAGGCGAGACGCTTCGCCAGTACATGCGGCGCTTCTTCGAGAAGCGCGCGACCGTAGTCGACGTCACCGACAAAGAAGTCATCGACCTCTTCCAAGACGGGCTCTATCACCGTCGCCCCTTCGAAGACTTCGGTCGCCGCCGCCCGAGCTCCATCACCAAGCTCAAAGACATGATCACGTCATGGGCCGACGAAGAGGACAAGGCGAACGCCAAGTACGACTCCATTCGCGGCAAGAACAAGAGCAACACGGGCGGCAACAACAACAACAAAGATCAAGGGGGTCGCCACAACAACAACTACTCGAGCTCCAACCGCAAGCGCAAGCCAGACAACACAGTCGCGGCTATACAGCGCCCTGCAAAGGACAACTCGAAAAAGACCTCAGGCGGCTTCAGAGACTTGCTCAAAGAGAAGTGCCCGTGGCATCTGGATGGTAATCACACCACCGAGCAGTGCTACCAGCTCCGGCGAGCACTCAAGGATACTCCCGACCCACGGCCTCCTCACGACAAGAAGGGCAAGAAAAAAGTCGATGAGGGCAACGGTGACTTCCAGGAACCTGACAAGACGGTGAATGTCCACTTCGGCGGACTACCCACCAGACGGTCTCAGAAGGCCACCCGACGGGAAGTCTTGAACATCGAACCAGCGGTGCTGACACCTCTGAGGTGGTCGGAGGTACCCATCACCTTCTCCCGCGCGGATCAATGGACAAGCTTCTCCGAACCAGGACGTTTCCCACTCGTCCTGAAACCTGTAGTCGCGGGCTCCAGACTCAACAAGGTCCTCATCGACGGCGGGAGCGGACTCAACGTCCTCTTCACCAAGACCTTGAAGAAGATGATGCTCGACATCACCAACATGCTCACCAAGAGCGCGTCACCCTTCTACGGCATTGTCCCCGGTAACGCGGCTATTCCACTGGGCTCAGTGGTTCTGCCAGTTACATTCGGGGAGACAAGGTAGAACTACCGCACCGAGTACATCAAGTTCGAGGTTGCGGACTTCGAAACCTCCTACCATGCCATCCTCGGCAGACCAGCTATCGCCAAGTTCATGGCGGTACCACACTACACCTACTTGGTACTCAAGATGCCAAGTCCTGCCGGAGTACTCACATTGCAAGGGGACTTGAAGATCTCGTTCGACTGCGACACCGAAGCCGTGGAACTCGCAGCGACCAACCAAGTACCCAATGCAATGATGGAGATCTTTGCTGCGTCCAAGAGGCTCGCCCCAACCGAACTCGAGATACCCGAGAAGACCGACACCGCAAACAAGCCTCAGCCATCAGAGGAAGTCCAAGTGAAGGCCATCGACCTTGGGACGGGCGACAGCAGCAAGACTACCATGATCGGGGCGGATCTTGACCCGAAATAGGAAGACGCGCTCGTCACCTTCCTCCGGGCTAACCGAGACATCTTCGCATGGAAGCCAGCGGACATGCCAGGGGTGCCCAGGAGGCTGATCGAGCACTCACTCAACGTCGACCCTAAAGCTACCCCCAAACGACAACACCTTCGCCGTTTCGCCGACGACCCACGGGATGCCATCAAGAAGGAACTCGCCAAACTACTCGCGGCGGGCTTCATCCGTGAAGTCTTCCATCTTGAGTGGCTCGCCAACCCCATCCTCATCCGCAAGAAGAACACCAACGAGTGGAGGATGTGCGTCGACTACACCGACCTCAATAAGCACTGCCCCAAAGACCCCTTCGGGTTGCCGCGGATTGATCAAGTCATCGACTCCACGGCGGGCTGCGACCTGCTCTGCTTCCTCGGCTGCTACTCCGGGTACCACCAGATCGCTATCAAGGAAGAAGACCAGGAGAAGACCGCGTTCATCACCCCGTTCGGTGCCTACTGCTACACGACAATGTCGTTCGGGTTGAAGAACGCCGGCGCCACCTACCAACGAGCTATCCAGGCCGGTTTCAAGAAGCAGCTCAACAAGAGCGTCGAAGCCTACGTGGATGACGTGGTCGTCAAGACCAGAAACTCCGATACGCTCATCACCGATCTTGAAGAGACTTTCGCATCCCTACGAGAGTACCTATGGAAGCTCAATCCCAACAAGTGTGTCTTCGGCGTACCATCTGGGAAACTACTCGGCTTCATCATCAGCCATCGTGGCATCGAAGCCAACCCTGAGAAGATCTCCGCCATCACCAACATGAAAGCTCCAACCTGCATCAAGGATGTCCAGAAGCTGACCGGGTGCATGGCGGCCCTGAACAGATTTATCTCGAAGCTTGGAGAACGGGGACTACCCTTCTTCAAACTACTCAAGCATCAAGAGAAGTTCGCGTGGACCGCGGAGGCTGATCAAGCTCTAGCACAGCTCAAAGACTTCCTGTCTAAGCCACCGGTCCTCACGGCTCCTCGCAAAAAGGAGCAGCTACTACTCTACCTCGCTGCGACTACTCATGTGGTCAGCACTGCCATCGTCGTCGAGCGGCAGGAAGAAGGCCACGCCTACCCATTCCAGCGACCAGTCTACTTCGTCAGCGAGGTTCTCTCAGAGTCCAAGGCACGGTACCAGCCGGTCCAGAAGCTACTCTACGCAGTGCTCATCACCTCGCGGAAGCTACGACACTACTTCCAGGAGTACTCGATTGTTGTTATCACCGACTACCCGCTCGATGACATACTCCGCAACCAGGATGCTACTGGAAGAATCTCCAAGTGGGCGGTCGAACTCGGCGCCCACAACATTGACTTCAAGCCACGTACTGCTATCAAGTCCCAGGCACTAGTCAACTTCATGGCAGAATGGCGGGAGAATCAGCTACCAACTCCAACCGAGCACCCAGAACACTGGGTGATGTACTTCGACGGCTCACTCAAGCTCGAAGGGGCAGGTGCAGGGGTACTACTGATCTCTCCAAAGGGCGAATAACTCAAGTATGTCCTGCAGATCTTCTGGAAGGTCTCAAACAACGAAGCCGAGTACGAAGCCCTACTTCACGAGCTCCGCCTCGCAATCTCTTTGGGCATCAAGCGGCTACTAATCTACGGCGACTCCGCAGTGGTCATCAACCAAGTCAACAAGTCTTGGGATCGCAACAAGGAGAACATGGACGCCTACTGTCTGGAAGTCCGCAAGCTCAAGAAAAAGTTCTACGGTCTCGAGTTCCACCACGTCATCCGCGACAACAATGTTGCCGCGGACGTCCTGTCGAAGCTTGGTTCTACTCGCGCGCAAGTACCTGCTGGAGTCTTCGTCCACGAGCTTCACGCGCCATCTATCCCGGAGTCGGCGCCAACGGCCACTGACCCTGCGCCACTACAGTCTGGCCAGGAGGTCATGATGATTCAAGTGGACTGGAGACAACCCTTCATCAACTACATTCGCGAGCAGAAGGTCTCATCCGACAAGAACTTGGCCGAACAACTCGTCCGCCGAGCCAAGGCCTACGTACTAGTTGGAGATAAGCTCTACAGGCGAGGTGCCACTTCTGGAGTACTCATGAAGTGCATACCTCGAGAAGAAGGCAAGGATATCTTGGAGGAGATCCACAAAGGCGTCTGCGGCAACCATGCGTCTTCTCGAACGCTGGTGAGCAAGGCTTTTCGACGAGCTTTCTACTGGCCCACAGCTCTGGCCGACGCTGAAGAACTTGTCAGAAAGTGCCAAGGATGTCAATTCTTCGCCAAGCAGCAACACGTCCCGGCCTACAAGCTAGTCACCATACCACCAACCTGGCCCTTTGCCTGCTGGGGGCTCGACATGATTGGGCCTCTGCCAACTGCGCCAGGAGGATTCAACAGAGTCTTGGTGGCCATCGACAAGTTCACCAAGTGGATCGAAGTCAAGCCGGTCACCTGCCCAAAGGCCGACAGAGTACTCGACTTCTTGGATGAACTCGTGCATCGCTACGGGCTACCCCATCGCATCATCACAGACTTGGGTTCCAACTTCAACAACCATCAGTTCTGGGAGTACTGCGAGAACAGCAGGATCGACGTCCGGTACGTCTCAGTCGCCCACCCCCGTGCCAGCGGCCAAGTTGAGCGCGCTAACGGGATGGTACTCGACGCCCTCAAGAAGTGATTGCACGACGCAGCTAACACCAAAGGAGGCAAGTGGATCTAGGAACTACCCAACGCACTCTGGGGGCTTCGTACTCAGCCTACCAAGCCGACGGGGCAGTCGCCCTACTTCCTGGTCTACGGCTCCGAAGCTATTCTACCTGCCGACGTGATGTGGGAATCCCCAACAGTAGAACAATATGACGAAGGCATCTCAGAAGACAGCAGACGGGTCGACATCGACGGCCTCGAAGAAGCCCGCTGCGCCGCCCTCCTCTAATCAGCAAGGTACCTCGAGGGTATCCGACGCTACCATGATCGCAACGTCAAGGAACGCTCCTTCAACGTCGGCGATCTAGTCCTCTGTCATATCCAGAACACGGATAGACTACACAAGCTCAGCTCACCATGGGAAGGTCCCTTCTCAATCTCCAAGGTGACCGGACTAGGCTCCTACCGCCTCCAAACACTTGAAGGCAACGACATCAGCAACTCGTGGAATGTCGACCAGCTGTGTCGCTTCTACGCATAGTCGCTCGACTACTCTACGGGTCCAGGTCTACACGACTACTCACGGACTCCTCGCTGTAAGCGGCCTTCCGGTCCTGGCACTAGTCTCCGGACTACTCTTCTCCAAGATCCAGCGTCAACGGCTACTAACGGATCTTGGGCTGCTTAGAGCGCTGAGGACTCTAGCGGCGGTCTGTAAGACCATGTACTCTAGATCCAGTCTATACGACTACTAACGGATCTTTAGCTGTAAGCGGCCTAAGGGTCCTAGCGCCACATAGCCGTAGGCGGCCTCCGGGTCCTGGCGACTACACTTGTAAACGGCCCTGACCATCCAGGTGTACTTATTCATCGGTAATAAAGTTTGATTTTCATTCAACTTATTTACTGTGCCTTCCAATCAGGCATCTCCTACTGAGTACTACTACTCACAAGCTCCACCACAGTTTGGTACTCCGCACACTTCGTTGCAAGTGGCGGTTACGAGTACTTATTTCACAGATATATCGTGGACAACTTTCATTGATAATCCAAACAAGTTACTAACAACTCTATTTGTTTTACATCAACTACTCTAAGCTACTCCTACAGGTACTCCTACTGAAGGTTGAGCTTTTCCGCCACTTGTTCAGCAATGGGCGCCATCTCCTCCAGGAGGGCCTTGTACTGATCGTCAGTACAGTTCGCTGCAAGTCCACCGGCGACTACGTTCACTGGGGCCTTGGGGAAATATGACTTCATGTATGCCAAGACTTGGTTCGGGATCGACTTCGCCAAGTGCTTGACATACGTCGCCAGACGCCCGGGGGCTTCCTTCAACCGGTCCACCAGTGGAGCAATCTTCGGCCCACCCGGGTGTGGCACCAGCAGCCTCGCAATGGATAGCGCGGCTTCCTCAAGTTTCTTCAGCTGGCCCCGCAGCTTCTCGCAATCTTCATTGAGCTTCTGCAGAGATTTATAGCAATTAACAAGGTCACGGTCTGAGGCTTCACTAAGCTCCATGTGCTTCATACACTCATGGCGCAACTGAGCGTACTCATACTCAAGTACCTCTCTTTTGTCGGTCTCACGATACACGATGTTCTTCAAGTCCATCTCCGACGCCTTCAGTTGGTCGACCCTTTCCTCAAGCTCTGCAGACAACTCATCACACTGTCAGATTACACCAAGGTACCCTAATAAGTACTCAAAGGCTTTGGCGGGAAGCATACCTTTATTCTTCTGGCGCAGCGACTTATTTTTCCGAATCAAGTCGTCCCTCTTCGCCTGCATCTCTTGCACTTCGTTATGATATTTGGCGAAGGCGCCGTCGAGCTTGGATTGGAGCAGGGCGGAATGTTTCTTCGACTTATAGAGCTCCTTCTCCAAGGCTTCGGCACGAAGGACTGTGTCGCCGTACCCCTTCAGAACCTCGGACTTCTCGCGGGATCTTTCAATAATATCCTGCGTATACAGAACAGTCAAACGGGTACTTCGTATTTCGTCATGCAAGATTACTCGAGGTATTCGCAACGTACCTTGACCCACTGCTGGGTACGCTGCCATGACTCCATGTTCAGAGCAACAACAGCCGGATCGACAAGATTGTCTTCCAGCAGCTCGAGACCCCCGCGGCTCGAAGATGCCTCCTCTGCCATAGCCGCCGAACGGATCGGCGCGGCTTCCTCTATGATGGGCGAGCGGACGACTACGTCCGTGCTCGTCCCGGGGAGCGGAACGTCCTGTACCTCCGCACCTGACTCGGGGGCTACCATAGTCCCCAGCTCGGGGGCTGTTTCTTCCGCCGTCCCGGCCATCGGTCCTGTCGGCTCCGACTCCACAGTAGCCATTTCCATGGCCACAGCTTCAGGAATCGAAGTTCCCTCAGCTTGTGCTTCTAGCACAATGAGTACACGCAGTCAATCTCAGCGGCTACGACTACTATGCATGATGACTACCAGTGGTGACAGGACACATACCTTCAACCAAGGTGGCTTCCTCCAACGTCGACCCCACCGCGACTTCAGTCTGTGGCGGCGGCGTGGGTTCGCGCTCCTCCGCCGAGCGGCCCTCTCCGTCGACTGGAGTGCTGGTCTCCTCACCGTCCCACGACAGGTCTGTGGATTTCCTGCATCACGAAGTAATCAAGTCAGTAATGCAAGTCTGCCGTCTACACGACTACTTGAAAGTTCATAAGAACTTACAGTGTTGACCGGACCACGGTCACGGTCGGAGCACCTAGTATACCGGCAATATCCACTATGCCAGCCTCGGCGGTAGCTCCGGCATCAATAGACGCCTCCTCTGGTTGCTCCACAGCTGCAGCCGGCGGAGGGTTTCGTCCTTCTTCAACCGATGGCTACGGCTCCGCAGCGCCGGTCTCCTACCGTGCCGCTGCTGGCACGACTCCTTCGGTTGACGGAGGTGGGCTGATACTCCTATCATCTGCCGCTCCCACGGTGTCCAGGACCCCCTCGTCGCCCTGGTCTACGGGGTCCGGGGAGGGGATATCCTGCAACATTACAAGACAAATCTTCAGCACACGACTACTTATCAGCTGTGCTCGACTACTCTAGTCGCGGTATTTACCTCTTGGTTGGTCGTCTCGGAGTTCTTCAGCTTCTTGACGGCGCGTTTCCGCGCCACGTTGCGAGGCCTCCTCGGCGGCACCGGCAAGTTAGCCTCGAGACTCGACGGTCTCTCGATGATGACTGGGACGTCTGGCATCCCAGCTCGGCTGAACCTGGAGCGCAGCTGGAACCTTTGCTGCAGTGTTTCTTCATCTTCATCGTCATCAGAGCCAGACTCGATGACAACAGCGTCACTGCCTTCACCGACTTCGCGACACTCTTTCCCCTTGGGCTCCGCCTTCCCCTGTGCCTGTCCTTCGAGACGCGGAGCGAAGGACGGGACGGAGATTTATTTTGCCACATCATCCTACAACATACAGCACATGTGAGTACGACTACCTCAAGCTAATCAGTACTCGGGGGCTTCTGTCAGGACTACTGACCTGGCTTGGCGGCCGAGTTGCGGAGTACTCGGGAACCGGGGAAGGAGTGTACGGCGGCATGTCCTTGAAGATCTTGCCCAGCCTTTCGACAATGACGTCGTCCTCGACTTCAAAGCCAGGCATCCAGGACGTATCCTTGTCGTCGGTGTACTGGTACCCGAGGGTGTCTCGTGCCATCAGTGGCTGCACCCTCCTCTTCATGAAGCTGAAGGCCACGTGTTCGGCCCTCAGACCGGCTTCTCGCAAGGCCTTGATCTTCTTCAGCAACTCGGGTAGCTGAATACCCTCTTGCATGGTGGGCTCTGTGTTCCACCACGGCTTGTGCTTCGGTTGACACCCGCTCGGCTTCGGCAGCTCAGGATGGTGGTTGCTGATGTAGAACCATTTGGCCTTCCCGTCCTGGTTGGAGTCTATCAACTTGTACGGTAGGTACTGGTCGGCGGCATCCTCATGCATCTGGATACCGGCACCTCCGACTACTCGTGTATCGTTGGTGCTCGGTTGCGGCTTCAACCGGAAGAACTTCCGAAACAGCACCCAGTGGGGTTTGATACCCACAAATGCTTCGCATAAGTGGACAAAAATAGAAACATGGAAGATTCTGTTGGGGTTGAGATTAAGGTGCTCGATGCCGTAGTACCAGAGCAGACCCTTGAAGAAATCACTAGCGGGGAGCGCCAATCCGCGCTCTACGAACCGGTCGAACATGGGGATTTCGTCCGGGTTCTTCTCCATCGGGTATGGATCGCCGGTGGCTGTGCGCCATAGATCCACCTCCTTCTCACGAAGGAACCCACTGTTGACCAAGGCGAGGAGGTCCTCGGTCTTCAGTTTCGCCTTCTTCCACTCCTTCGCCGGATTGGGGCGAGGGGACGAGGGTGGCGACTATCGACGACTGGCCAGCATCCCCGGTTTCTTCATCGCGGCTCCTTTTCTTCGACGCACCGGTCTTGTTGCCCTTCGCTGGAGACCCCTTCATTCTCCAAGTGACGGGTGTCTTCACTCGCATTCGCTCGGGGGCTACAGCGGCGGGTGAACTGCGGCAGCGCGAGCAAATGGATCTAGGTCTCTGCGCGACGGCGGCGGCAGCAGAGGAGCGGAGGGGGCGGCGATTCAGATCTAATCTGAGGAATGCAACTACTAGGAGTGAAAAACCCTAAGGGACTCACTGGTTATTTATAACCGGCCCTGGCGGCTCGGTTCTTAGCGGGCAGATACGGCGCCAGACGGGTGACCTAGCGGCAGCAGCGTGACTCTTCAACTTCCAGTACTCGATGCTCTCCATCTCGGGGGCTCGACTACTTCAGATGACCTCAGTGGGATACAACCAGATTCAAGACCCACTCAGGACACATTCTATAGTCAAGATGACCCTTTAATTCGAGAGGAAGTACTCGACTCAAGGCTCGGGGGCTCCGTGCCACGTGTCCTTCGGTTTTTTCTCTGGATTTTTCGGGATAAGATTGGCAAAACTTCAGATTGACCCTCAGCTTGAATCTACGATTCGACCTAAGGCTCGGGGGCTACATTCCATATGGAATGCGATTCTCCGAATCGCATTTTCCATATGGTTTCTTCATCAAGACTTCACGAGTATTATTGAAGACCTTCGAGAGAAGCACTCGGGAACGCTTGGGAACTACTCGAGAAGACTTCAAGACTACTCAAAGATCAGCTGGAGTACCTTCCAGCCTCGGGATGGTTCAAGCACTCTTGAGGACTTTCGGCTTGTGGAACTCGGGGATGCTCAAGGACTACTCGCCAAGGCCATCAAGACTACTCGGAGACATCCTGCTCGACTACAAAGTACTCGGGGGCTTGTCGTATGGACATCCCTGGGCCCGCTACTCTGGTGGGTACCAGGACCGACTACTCGGTGGGCCCCTGGGACTACTCGACTTGGGCAACACGGCACCTGCTGGCGTGGGGCGCAAGGACTACAGAGGGATAGTACTCGGTTAGGAAGCTACGCATGTCCGGATCCATGTAAAGTACTCCTAGCCGTACACGACTAGTACTCTCCCCTCAAACCGACTTGTAACCCTGCCTCCCGGACTATATAAGGCGAGGCAGGGACCCCTATCTCTTCATCCGCATCATCTTGTAAACACATCCAATCAATCCAGAGCTACGCAGCATACAGGACGTAGGGTATTACGCACCTCGCGGCCCGAACCTGTCTAAATTGTGTGCCACGTGTCTCTCCTTCGAGTTACCGATCTCGGCGAGGCCACATTCATCTACCTCGGGTACTCCCCTTGGTAGGTTGCCGGTCTAAAACACCGACAGTCGCCACGGTTGAAAGCGGCGGTTGGCTTGATGACGATTGAAGCCGTCGAGTTCGCCATGAGATCTTCGGCGAGATCCCCTACCTGGCGCGCCAGCTGTCGGTGTTTTAACCCGGCAACCTACCATGGGGAGTACCCGAGGTAGACGTTTGTGGCCTCGCCGAGATCGGGAACTCGAAGGCGAGACACGCGGCACACAATTTAGACAGGTTCGGGCCGCTAGGTGCGTAATACCCTACGTCCTGTATGCTGCGTAGCTCTGGATTGATTGGGTGTGTTTACAAGATGATGCGGATGAAGAGATAGGGGTCCCTGCCTCGCCTTATATAGTCCGGGAGGCAGGGTTACAAGTCGGTTTGCCAGAGGAGTACTAGTCGTGTACGGCTAGGAGTACTCTACATGGATCCGGACATGTCTAGCTTCCTAACTGAGTACTAATCCTCTGTAAGCCTTGCGCTCCACGTCAGCAGGTGCCGTGTAGCCCAAGTCGGGTAGTCCCAGGGGCCCACGGAGTAGTCGGTCCCAGTACCCACCTGTGTAGTGGGCCCAGGGTTGTCCGTACGACATGCCCTCCCAGCACTCCGGCGGGTCTATGATGTCCGGGTTCTCCGGGTACTACTCGTACAACTAGACTACAAATGTTGTAATCGTTTATCTAAATTCCCTAAGGCACGTTAGGACTAGCAGCGGCACAAAGTTAGGGTATTTGTGTCATACGTGCCATTGCTTGTTTCTGTGATTCGTCGTTAAGTATCAATGGTTCGTCGTTAAGTATCAATGCTTCAAAAAAGTGAAATTTACCCAAAAAAACCTACCGCCGTAGGGCACGGCGGTAGGTCCATACATACCGCCGTGGCCTACGGCGGTACCTGGAGGCCACGCTGCCGCCTGGCGGTAGGCTCCTACCGCCGTGCGGCACGGCGGTAGGCCCCTACCGCCATGTAGCACGGCGGTATGTGCCCTTGCCAGTGGGCCGCGGCCCCTGCCGCCGTGCCGCACGGCGGTAGGACCCCTACCGCCGTGGGCCACGGCGGCAGATGTATAGTTTTGCTAAATTTCTGGCGGACCATTTATTTTTGAAAAATAGAGAAAAAAATATATAAAAAAATTCTCGTGTGGCCTTCCAGGCTTCTAGAATTTACGAAGAGGATCCGAATTTTTTTTATATTTGTTTTCTCTATTTTGCAAAAATAAATGGTCCGCCAGAAATTTAGCAAAACTATACATCTGCCGCCGTGGCCCACGGCGGTCGGGGTCCTACCGCCGTGCGGCACGGCGGCAGGGGCCGTTGCCCACGGCCAGGCGTGGGCCCGTAGCGTGCGACGGACATACCGCTGTACCCCACGGCGGTAGGGACATACCGCCGTGGGCTACGGCGGCAGGTCCTAGCGCCGTGGGGCACGGCGGCAGCAGGCCTGGTACCACCGTGCCCCACGGCGCTAGGAACTGCTGCCTATATAAGGCCGAAATTCAGCCGAAAATGTCATAATAATTCGAAAAAAAGAAAGAGAGGGGGGAGAGGAGAAGGGAGTGAGGAGGAGGTGGTGAAGGTGCGAAGCTCTGCCGGTTTTTCGTCTCGTTAGAGGTAATACTCTGGTACTTAATATTTTCAACTGTGATAATTCATATTTTGAAGTACTGTTTTAGTGTAGATCTGCATAGTAAAAATATAGTTTTAGTGTAGACCTGCATAGTAAAATTATAGTTTTAGTGTAGATCGATTAGTAAAATTATAGTCGTAGTGTAGCTCTGAGTAGATATATTTTGTAGTTACAGATCCACTTGTTAATAGCGTTTTTTTTCATGCTGTCAGACATGTCGGATGCAGTTACTGTCAAGTTGTATTTCGGTAATGGGCAGATTAGATATGGTGAACATGGAGTTGACTTGTCAGAATTTAATTCGGTTGACCATGTGATTAGAAGAGCAGCCGAAAGAACTTGGGGGTCCATTACCAACTTTTTTTAGGGCATTCCATGTAGATGCAGAGCAACATGACTTGTCCATTATGGCTCTAATCAACAGGAGTGAGGCAGTATATTGGGAGCTTATGCCACTTCAAGGCACTGAACATTGGAGGAGTTATATCAAAACAGCATGTGAAATTGGTTTGCCTGTCATGTTGTTTATCCAAGTTGTTCATAAGGCTGGGTCTAGTAGTCAAGTGCATGAGGAGGGTAGTGCTGCTCACCAGGGTGAGGCTGAACTACAAGCAGGAGATGGTCCTGCAACTGAGCCACAAGAAGGAGATGGTGCTGCCACTGAGGCAGAAGAAGGAGATGGCGACACACCCTTTGAGGCCCGTGGTGAAATTGACGAGGGGGAAGTTAATGAAGAAGTACTCAGGCAGTACGAAATGGAGGCCGATAAGGATGAACGTGGGTTGGAAGAGGACTCCTCAGATGATGAGGATGACCCGCTAGTTCCAAGGGACTGGGACAGTTACAATTTTTCACAGCTATCTGTTAATCCTGGTGAGAATGTGTCCTGGGAGTATAGAGACAATCAGGTTTCTGTTGGCGCCATGTATAAGAGTGCAGTAGAGGTGAAGGATGCAGTGAAGAAGTGGGCCACCCTTACTCTGCAGAGAGAGTTCAGGGTAGTGAAGAGTTCTCCACACATATATGATGTACAATGTGTGAAGCCCAACTGTCCTTTTCGAGTGTATGCTTCCAAGGGCAAGTGGAAAAATTACTGGGAGATCAGATCTGTTGTGGATCACACTTGTGTACATGACCAGCTAGATGCAAGCCATCGTAATTTGTCGGCCAGTTTTGTGGCCAACCAGATGTTTGCTAAGATTGTGGAAAATCCTGCTTATGAGCCCAAGTCCATTATCTTGGCAATTGAGGAGAATTTTAGGTACCTGATAAGTTATGGTAAGGCATACATGGCGAAGAAGAAGGTATTGGAGATGAGGTGGGGTACTTACGAAGCATCCTACGACAATCTGCCTCGATTGCTGAACACAATTGCCATGCTCAATCCTGATAGTTATTATGATATCAAGACTTATAATCTTGTATCAAGGCCAGGGAAGCAAGTCTTGCAGCGGGCATTCTTAGCATTGGGTCCAACTATTGCTACCTTCAAACAGTGTCGACCAGTCATTTGCATAGATGGCACATTCCTAACAGGAAAATACAAGGGCACAATCCTTACAGCTGTGGCTGCAGATGGCAACAACTGATTGTTGCCATTGGCAATTGCTTTTGCAGAGGGAGAGAATGGTGACAGTTGGTATTGGTTTCTGGAGAGATTGAAGCAGATAGTGGTGGGAGATGTGTTAGACGTGTGTGTGATACACGATAGACACAAAGGTATTTTGCAGGCCATTAATGACATCAAAGAAGGTAGTGAAGAACGTCACAGAGCAGCACAATGGCCAGATGTGCATAGCAGGTGGTGCATGAGGCATATGGGAGCAAACTTTCATAGCCAGTTCAAGAACAAAGAACTTACACAATTGTTCAAGCGGTTATGTTCGACGAATCAGGAGAAAAAGTTCTACGAGCTATGGCAAAAATTAGATGATCTGACGAAGAAAGCATCAGAAGAGATAGCTAAGAAGCCAATAAGTACTGAACCCGGGGAAGAGCCAGTTTCTCTGGAGGACGTGGGGCTAGATGCTCCAAATGTCAGAAGGAGAAGGGCACGTGCTGTGAAGACCTTCAGCCAGTGGATTCAGAATGAGCCGAAGGAGAAATGGTGTCTCCTGTTTGATAAGGGAGGTGTGAGGCATGGGATAATGACAACAAATTTTGCTGAGGTCTACAACGCGGTTTTGCGTGGTGCCAGAGATCTCCCTCTTGTTGGTATCATTGAGTTCTTCTTGTACCGCACAATGAAGTACTTTTTTGAGCGTGCTACTGCAGCACATGCAGCTATGCAGGACTGTCAAAAGGTGTATTCAACATGGATGACTGAGTACTTGACCACAAAACAGAAGGCTGCTCTTGCTCACAGAGCTTACCCACAACCTCTACGTCGTGATCCCGGCGAGGAAGTTCAGTGGAAATATCAGATAAATTGCCAGTCCAAATCACAAAAAGCGAATGGTGAAATAACAATACAACAAACAGTTATTGGGAATCAGACATGCTCATGCTCTTGCCAAAAGCCACTGCTGCTACACTACCCCTGCTCACATGTGATCGCTGCATGCCTTGCAACAAAGAATAACCATTGGGGTCGGTACGTGCCTAAATACTTTTTCAAGCAAACCATTCTAGACACTTGGAACCAAACTATTGAGGGCTACCTGCATCTTAGAACTTTCACTCAAGACCCCAAAGACAATGCGTTGTACATACCAAATCCAGATCCAACCATGTGCCAAGGTGTCAGTCGACGCAAGAAGAAGAGGATTAGGAACAACATGGACGAGGGTGAAGCTGGACCTCCGGCGCAGATATGCTCTAAGTGCAACAATCCAGGACACTCCTACAAGAAATGCACCGAACCATCTTACTTTTCCACTGCCACTTCTCCAGCACCTTCAGCTAGTGCACGTGGACGTCGTTCCCGTCGCTACATCGAAGGAATGCAGTGATCGTACTTGTTTGTGCTACCGTGTTGTAATATTTGAACCATTTCATTTGGCAAGGTCTTGTAATATTTGAACTTATGCATGTTATCATGTTGTAATAATTGAACTACCTTTTCATTTGCTTGTTGTTTTCTTCTTGCCGTCAAATTTATTATCATATCCTGTTATGTATTGTTCTCTAATTTCAAATGAAACATGTAATGAATTATCATATTTCTCATCTTTTTTGTAGGCTTGCAATGGCTTCCTCGGGTCCTGAGTTGGACTTGGAGTTGATCACCAGTAGGAAGGACAAGGTTGCGGTGCCAAAGGGGATCCACACTCCTATGTGCTACTACGGTGACAATTGTAAGCTTGTCAAGTGCAACGTTCTCGGGTACTGCTACGGGATGAGGTTCTTCATGTGCGTGAACTACGAGCATGACCCCCTCCCACCATGTCGCAATGTTAGACCAAAAGTAAGAACAAACTGCATTACTAAATAAATAATATGTCATTGCTATTTTATTATGTGCTAACTTGTCTTTGAAAAAAGACTCCACCTCCTCTCTGTGATTTTATGCAGTGGCTAGATTGTGAGCAGTCCGAACAAGACAAGCGTTACGTCGAGGCGATGGGTCGTTCAGCACGTGAGAGGTGGCAAAGGATGGTTGAGGCAGAAAAACAAGAAGAAAAACGTAAGGAGCAGCAGGAGGAAATTCGCATTCGCCGGGAGATAAAAGAACGTGAAGCGGCCGCGGCCCGTGAAGCAGATAGAGAGAAGAAGAGGGAGAGATCTCGCCGGGCTAAGAAAGCTGGGCCGGATGCCATGAGGAAGGGGAAATACCCCCGTTGTACCCAGTAGACGTAGAGTACTAGACGCCGAGTGCTACTGTATCCCTAAAAAATTATGATTTCATTTCATCATCCTCTAGAGTCGGCTTGTATCTTTAAGAACTTGATTTCAGATGCATTAGAGCTTGTTTCCGCAAACAGTAAAACTCGTACTAGGGTGTGTTTCCTGTGAGTAATTGCGTCAAACAGTGGACACATAGGGTGTGTTTTCTGTGAGTCACTGCACCAAACAGTGAACCTAGAACTAGGGTGTGTTTCCTCCGACTCACTGCACCAAACAGTGAACCTAATACTAGGGTGTGTTTCCTCCGAGTCACTGCCCGTTTTTCTAGCCCCGGATCGAATGGCCCACCGTCCAGTCTGCTTCATTGCCTACATATATGTGAGCACTCTTCTCCAGTGTCACTTCACAACACAACAAGCACCAATGAGTTCCTGGACTGGGGATGATGATGGCTCCCTCGGTCCAGCACTGTGGAGCCAGCAAGATCCAGAGTTCAACAACAATTTTCCAGTCTTAGATAAGAGAGATTTCAAATCCATGCGTGATGTTAGAAAGTACGCACCAAATCAAACGGTGAACTGGCCAAGGTGTGCACACAGTGAGTTCTGTGTGATGCAGGTTTACCAGGGATGGAACAACTCTGGTCGACGCTTCTGGCATTGCTCACGAACATGGGTAAGCAAAACTCCTTGACCTCTGTCCTTCATCATTTTATGATTTACTAATGTAATCACGGTTTCTGCAGTACTCCGACCAACCAGATAACTACGGTTTCGTGTAATGGGTGGATCCCCCAGCTATTGACCCGTATCAACAGTACATCAACTACCTCGAGGATGTTGTCATCTTCAACCTGAGGCAAGAACTCGCGTCGGCATTGGCTTCTCCAGATCCGACATCTACCAACGACGATGACGGACCGGTGACCGGACCAATGGTGGTGAAGACGAACACCGGGTGTGAGGACGAGTTCTGCTGCTGTCCGTGTCACGAGAAGAAGGACAACACTCCACCAGCAACTCCACCCCCGCCACCGTCTGATCCAACTCCACCCCCGTCGGGGTACGGGTACTACATGCCCTCCCAGCACTCCGGCGGGTCTATGATGTCCGGGTTCTCCGGGTACTACTCGTACAACTAGACTACAAATGTTGTAATCGTTTATCTAAATTCCCTAAGGCACGTTAGGACTAGCAGCGGCACAAAATTAGGGTATTTGTGTCGTACGTGCCATTGCTTATTTTTGTGATTCGTCGTTAAGTATCAATTCTTCAAATATTTGAAATTTACCAAAAAAAAAACCTACCGCCGTAGGGCACGGTGGTAGGTCCATACATACCGTCGTGGCCTACGGCGGTACCTGGAGGCCACGCTGCCGCCTGGCGGTAGGTTCCTACCGCCGTGCGGCACGGCGGTAGGCCCCTACCGCCGTGGGCCACGGCGGCAGATGTATAGTTTTGCTAAATTTCTGACGGACCATTTATTTTTGAAAAATAGAGAAAAAAATATTAAAAAAATTCGGAGGATCCGGTAGTAGTCTCTCTTCCCCCATCGCGGCAGCCGGGCCGTCATTTTAAAGCTTCATGGCCCATGTTATTTGTGAATTAAAGCCCAGTACAACATTCTTGGATTCTACCTCCCCTACTAGCCCATCATCATGTTACGCGAGTTGCGACGAGGAGGTGGCCCAGCCAGTTTCAACTTTCAAGTTGTCCCGCCCGAGCCGCGCAGCCACACGGGCCACCACCACCTCGGCCGTTGGCACTGCTGCTGGTGCGCACAGGACCGCGCCGGCTCCACCAATCTCCAGACCAGAGCAAGTGTTCGGATGTCTCTGACCGGCACGTCGAGCTGTTTGGTCGTTGGATTTTAGCGGACTGCGGACGTGACCATTTTGTTACGTTAACCCCCTGGCCAAGGCCAACCACTGTTTTCTGAAGTTAACCACTTCAGACCAGGGTTTTAAAATCCGCTACAGTAGCAGTTTTCAAAACCGGCAAAACCGGTCCGGTTTACCGAGGTTTTCGAGCGATTTACCGAGTAGACTGGTTTAGTAGGTTCGGTTTTATCGAAAAACCGGTCGGTTACCCCTACCGAACCGCACCGCGAATTTGCGAACCCTGCTTCAGACTCGATCGGAAGCGTCACGACGCCCGTGTCACCTGACCTGACCGTGCTCCGCCAGTGCGCCCGCGCCTGCGGTCATTTGATGATGACCGAGCAAGGACTTATTACAGGGTCGTCAGTTACGTGTAATCCACGTAATGGCATTATGACAAGCTGTCCAACGGCTCGGCGTGCTTGCTTCAGTTTGAACCGCCGCACGTGGCACAGCTGTAGCCTAGTGGAAACCAGCCCATGGTACCTCGAGCAGTTGAGCTTTAGCCCCATGCCCACCCCCGGCTCTATCTCTAAGTATGGACCAGCACGGTCGGGATTAAGCAAGCGCGGGCCAAAAGGGAAAGGTTACCTCAGGTCCACTGCTCTAATCTAAAAACGCAGTAGAAGCTTCTAATCCTAGCCAGATTCTCTTAAAAAAAATTGGATGTTGGTTGATAGTATACTGGTAGTATAAGACCCTTTAGGCCCTACACATACACATGCTTTTGCTTTAGAGATGCTTACTGTTGTCTACCTGTTGTGCGAACGGAGAACATGCAGGCAGGGCGAAACAATCATGCGTGGAAGAGTGGCATGGTATGTGTGGTACGTGAGCTAGGTTCAGAACGTCGTCACGAGACAGTTCCGTCTATATCCAGTGGTAGGCAGTTGGCAATCTACTATCGGTAATGACCGAGAGCGAGAGGGAGGCTCGCCACATGCCCACATGACATCTTCCAGCTCCAGGCGCATGCAATGACCGGAAGGATAAGCTACCTTGGGGAAGCTAAGCACTGCGCGCGCGGCACGTCTGGGGGCTGGGGGTGGATGGGTGGGCGCGGTGGGGTTTGCCTCGGCGTGAGATTGCGATCTGCCTTTGTTGTGTGTGCCCAGTCCGTGCATGCTCGGGCAAGCTTATCCTCTCTTATCCATGCTGTGCAAACTGCGATGGCCCAGAGCATATGCGAGTCGGCCGAACAGTGACGGTTACAGTGATGGGCAAATGGCTTTGGGTTCGTTATTGCACTGACAAGGATTGCTGCGCCTAGTGTGTTTATCTCTAGTCGCCGTATAGCATTTAGGTCCCCAAGTCCCGATCGTGCCTGGTAGATGCAAGCTGTAGCTAGATTAATTGATTGTTGGAGAGGCGCCGATCACAGATAAAAGAGAAATCTTCTACGAAACCTTTGGCTGCTCTGCCGACCTGAGAACCTATGCCAGCAAAATCCGGCGCTCATGGGGCATGAAATTTTGCCACGACGTGCGTGTTTCCGGACGGCCCATCTTGGACATACAGGATCCAGAACTTGGACAAAAATGGAACCTTGTGCAGATTGACGTAGGTGCAGGGTTCGTACGTAGCTCGCGACGAGCTCCCGTGATGAAACCAACTCGCACGCGGCGCGCGTGGCTCTCTCTCTCTCTCTCTCTCTCTCTCTCTCTCATTGACCACGCAACAGTCTCCGGCGTGCGTCCGCTGCCTGCATGCGTCGGTCTGCAAGCTGCCGCCGGTAGCGCTACCGGCGGAACGGGCGAAACGGCCAAGGGAACAGGCGGCGGCTGGCGCGGGCGGGCGCGCGAGGAGATGCCTCCTCCTCAATCCCCGAGCGCGCGGCGGCCTGTAGCTGTTTCGAAGGGGGCACCGGGCACGGGCGTTTTGACGCCGCCGCGCGCAGGGCGCAGGCACGACACGCTCCGTCGCCCCCATGTGTGTGTTGTTCTCGGGGGACGACGACGGCGCGCACATGAGAAAGGGGCCGCGGCGCCGGCGCGCCTGCCTGCCCTGTCGTGTTGGGGGGCCAGGCCACCACTACTCATTAGCCGTGTCATGTGCTGCTTCACGGCCATTCTTTATGCAAAACACCTTGCCGCTTTCGGTCCCGGCGGCGGCGGCGCTACCACTATATACTCTAATCATGTGCTGATCATGATGAAGACGCGTATAGGAGTACAATACTCCTACATGGCTACATCGGTATTTTGATGGAGGCATGCATGGACGCGTGTCTGATCTTTTGATGCATGGCAGCTGGGCGCTAGTACATCATTAGATTAATTCCCACTACGCATAGTATAATGGCGTAGAGTCTTTGGTTATTCACGCGACTAGTAGAGATTAATCGCGTTTACTACCGTAGTGAAACTCGTGAGCTAGTACTAGCTACTACAGTACTACTGTGTGCTGCCTTGGATGCTATGACAGGAGACGAGCACTCGTGCAGGGACAAGGACGCAAACGGACAACGGTCAAAAAAGTAGAGGGGGGCGTTGGTGTGTGCGCGCGTGCACAGCTGGTGCCTCGTTGGACGTTGCATGCACAGGTACGCTAGTACGCGCCATCCTGGCGGTGTGGCTGGTGAAAGCAGCCAGCAGCAGCACAGGCACACCGTCTGTTGGATATATGCTCTAGAGCCAATTGGATTGGATTCACTAATGAGTTTGATGGATTTGATCCATTAGGGTACTAGAGTCTTAATGGGTCGCAAAGTTTGAAAGGCCCATCAGTGACCTCTATATATACAAAGGTGGGGAGAAAGGAAAACCCTAATCATTGCTACAGTACCGCCGCTGCTACAGTAACCGCGACGCTACAGTAACCCGCGGTGAACAGTATCCGTGGGTGAATAGTGATTTCTGCAGCCCCTCCTCCATCTATGTATCCTCCGGTTCGTGATCGTTCGTGAGGTGCTAGTACATCTACGATCGGCGTTCCTTCCCCGTACGTGTGGATACCTTGGAGGTGCTACGTTTGGAGCACAAGGACGAACCGGACGTGAAGGACAAGGTGGACGTGAGCAACTGCACTGTCTGCTACCTCGACGCGTTCGCCTTCATCGAGACGGTTCCGCTGCAACTGCGCGTCTAGTGGTAATCCAGTGATCTCTGACAGCAGCAGTTCCTGTTTTGCGGGGAAAATTTTGTTTGTGCTAGCGTAGCCCCCCGTATCCCTTCAGTGGTATCAGAGTCGTAGCTGCTAAGTTTTAGATTCGGGATGTGTGCATATGGAGATATGCAGATGTAGATCAAAGTTTTGATCGGCTTCGTGTTCTTGCCGTGATGGTCGTGTAACGAATTACTCCTACCGGTCGGAATTCCGCCATCGGAGTTAAGTGATACACGTAAACCCAACCACAACGAGACGGAGATCAATTGGATTGGTCGAATCGAAGCTAGGTCAAGTGCCAGGCGCATGGGATGCGTGACGGCGGCAGATTGGATCTGCTACCGGCCCGGTAAAACCAGAAAACATGCTGTTCGGTAAAACAGTAATAACTTTTCGTGGTTAACTCGGATGAAGACGTTTTCTATACAAAAATTGATCTACAGAAAATTTTACACATGTGATAAACCAGCTTTGCTGGTCTCGGCGAAATTAGTTTTCCCAAATTCGGCTTGCAAGATGGGTTTTCGGGCGTTTTAAGTTTGGACGTCGGAATTGCGATAATCTGTTTTGCAGTTTTTGTGATCGGTATGGCCTATATGTGTATGTGATGCATGTGTGTAATTTTTTCGTGACCTGCGTGTCACGCGTACGGCAATACGGCTGGAGCCACATGTATTGTCAAAATTAATGTAATGGTCTGCGTACCAATTTGTGATGATCTAATACGTGATTGTGTAACTTTCATTACTAGCACGCGTTAGATAGTTCTTGGAGTACTCATCACATGGAGGATGGCACACACAGATCATGGAGATGGAGATCAACATGATGTACAGGTCAATGGAGATGGAGATCACCATGTGACAATAGGCCATACCGTGTTACAACTGTGTGAATGTCGTTCTTACTGTTCTACTTTTACATGCGACAATGTTATTTTTCTTACGTGTGATGTTACGAGTAGAACGATCCCTTTGGAATTTTAAGTCAACATGCCCTCCCAACACTTGCCACCGTCCCACGTCTCGTACAATTAGTGGTGGGTCTATGAAATTAGGGTGCCACTAGTTTTCCTTGACTAGACGGGTTTGTATCAGATACTTACACGCATAAGTGTTGGTTTGCTTATCAAAGTCATCTTAACGGTTAAGGACTTTGGGGCATAAAGGTTGTGAGCCTAGACATAGAGATGTCACCCAACAACAGGAGTCATATGTGATATGATTAGCAAAGAGTTGCTTACCGATCTACCTTATTTACTAGCGGTGACGCAAAAGCTCACTAGTAGACTTGTTAGTTGTGGATTCTGAATCACTAAGTATCAATGTGGGGATATTGATTTTAGTGGGAGTAAATTCTTTTATTTTACTCAGTCATGGATATTTTGTCTTAGTATTTTGCATTTATTATTTTGTTGTAGATGGCACCTAGTAAGGAATTTTCTTTGCGTACAATCCTTGAGAAGGACAAGTTGAATGGAACGAACTATACGGATTGGATCCGTAACCTTAGAATTATTCTCAAGGCTGAGAAAAAGGAAGAGGTTCTAGACACCCCTTTATCAGAGGAGCCTGATGAAAATGCAACACTCGCTGAAAAGAACGCTTACAAGAAGGCATGGGATGTCGATCTTGAAGTGGGCTGCCTTATGCTTGCGTGTATGGAACCTGACTTGCAAATGCAGTTTGAGTCAGTCCATGTGCACGATATGGTCGTGGCACTCAATGATATGTTCGCCACACAGGCTAGGACTGAAAGGTTCAATGTCTCTAAAGCCTTTGTGGAGTGCAAATTGGTAGAAGGCGCGCCAGTAGGACCACATGTAATCAAAATGGTTGGTTACGTTCAGAGGTTGGAGAAGTTAGGCTTCCCACTGGGCAAGGAGTTGTCCACTGACTTCATTCTCACGTCTCTTCCGCCTAGCTATGGGAACTTCATCTCGAACTACCATATGCATGGGGCGGAGAAGGGCTTGAATGAACTATGTGGTATGCTAAAGACAGCAGAGAGTGACATCAAGAAAGGCGCTGGCAGCAGTCATGTGATGGCAATCCAAAATAAGCCGACCTTTAAAAGGAAGGGCAAATCTTGGAAGAAGAAAGGCAAGGCCAAGGATAAGATCCCCATGCCAAATCAGGCACCCAAGGCTAGTCCAGCTGCCAATGCTGAGTGTTTTCATTGTAAGGAAATTGGTCATTGGAAAAGAAACTGCAAGCTGTACCTAGCTTCTTTGAAGAACAAGGGAAGTAAGGGTACTTCCACTTCAGGTACACTTCATGTTTACGTTACAGATCATATTTTCCTCGCTGATACTGTTATTAATTCTTGGGTATTTGATACCGGATCGGTTGCTCACATTTGCAATTCGACACAGGGAATGATAAGAAGTAGAAGCGTTGAAAGAGGAGAAGTTGATTTCCACGTGGGCAATAATGCAAGAGTTGCTGCGTTGACCGTCGGGATGATGCAACTCCACCTCCCATCAGGATTTATTATGGAGTTGAATAATTGTTATTTTGTTCCTAGTTTGAGTCGAAATATTTTATCCCCTTCATGTTTGATGAAGGATGGTTATTCATTTGCGAGTGAAAACAATGGTTGTGTGATCTCTAAGGATAATATGTTTGTGGCTTGTGCATCCATTGTGAATGGCTTATTTGTTTTAAATCTTGATGATTCACCTATCTGTAACATAAGTGCTAAAATGTCTCGACCTAATGATTTGAGTCCTACCTACATATGGAATTGTCGTTTGGGTCACATCAGTGAAAAGCGCATGAAGAAGCTCCATAACGATGGACTTTTAACTTCGTTTGATTTTGAATCCTACGAGACATGTGAAGCTTGTTTGCTAGGCAAGATGACCAAGATGCCTTTCTCAGGTTTTCCTGAGAGAGCCTCAGACTTACTGGAACTCATACATACGGATGTGTGCGGACCAATGAGTACGACAGCTAGAGGTGGATACCAATACTTCATAACGTTCACTGATGATTTAAGTAGATATGGTTATGTCTATTTAATGAAGCACAAGTCTGAAACTTTTGAAAAGTTCAAAGAATTTCAGAGTGAAGTAGAAAATCAACGTGGCAAGAAAATCAAGACCTTGCGATCTGATCGTGGAGGTGAGTATTTGAGCCACGAGTTTAGTAGTCATCTAAAGAGTTGCGGAATTGTTCCACAACTTACGCCACCTGGAACACCTCAAAGAAACGGTGTATCCGAGCGACGTAATCGAACCTTGTTGGACATGGTCCGATCAATGATGAGCCAGTCGGACCTACCATTATCATTTTGGGGTTATGCTCTAGAAACCGCAGCTTTCACTTTAAATAGGGTACCTTCTAAGTCCGTAGTTAAGACACCATATGAGATGTGGACTGGTAAGACTCCCAGTTTGTCTTTTCTGAAAATTTGGGGTTGTGAGGTTTATGTGAAGAAACTTCAATCAGATAAATTAACACCTAAATCGGACAAGTGCATATTCGTGGGATATCCAAAGGAAACCTTGGGATATTATTTCTATAACCGGTCAGAAGGCAAAGTGTTTGTCGCCCGGAACGGTGTTTTCTTAGAGAAAGAGTTTCTTAAAAGAGAAAAATGTAGACAGAAGGTGTATCTTGAAGAAGTTCAAGATGAGCCGCTTGGCCAAGATCTCATAAGTGATGCTAATGTAGCTGAACGAGTTGAGATGCCCGTGGCAAGAGAAGCACCACCACAACCACGAAGGTCTGAAAGGGCACGTCGCGCAACTGATAAGCTCAATCTCATGATCACGGGAGAGCGCGACATTTTGTTGTTAGACAATGATGAACCTATGACATATGCGGAAGCAATGATGGACCCAGATTCTGAGAAATGGCAAAGTGCCATGAGATCCGAAATAGATTCCATGGATGACAATCAAGTTTGGAACTTGGTTGACCCGCCAGATGGTGTTAAACCCATAGAGTGCAAATGGATCTATAAGAAGAAGAGAGACATGGATAGAAATGTTCACATCCATAAAGCTCGACTTGTTGCAAAAGGTTTTCGACAAGTTCAAGGAGTAGACTACGACGAGACATTCTCACCCGTAGCGATGCTTAAATCTATTCGGATCATTCTAGCTATAGCTGTATATTTCGATTATGATATATGGCAGATGGATGTCAAAACAGCTTTCCTAAATGGAAATCTGACTGAGGATGTGTATATGACACAACCCGAGGGATTTGTTGATCCAACCAATGCTAGAAAGGTGTGCAAACTTCAAAAGTCCATTTATGGATTGAAGCAGGCATCTCGGAGTTGGAACCTTCGCTTTGATGAAGTGGTCAAAGGGTTTGGCTTCATTCAGAGTGAAGAAGAGCCTTGTGTTTACAAGAAGGTAAGTGGGAGCTCTGTAGTATTTCTAATCTTGTATGTGGATGACATATTGCTGATTGGAAATGACATTCCTATGCTTGAGGCCGCTAAGACCTCATTGAAAAATAGTTTTTCGATGAAGGACTTAGGTGAGGCGGCATACATTTTGGGCATCAAAATCTATAGAGATAGATCAAAAGGCTTATAGGATTAAGCCAAGACACTTACATTGATAAAGTGTTGAAAAGGTTCAACATGGAAGAGGCGAAGAAAGGGTTCTTGCCTATGTCACATGGCATACATCTTAGCAAGACTCAGTGTCCTTCGACAACTGATGAGCGGGAACGCATGAGTAGAATACCGTATGCTTCGGCCATCGGATCTATTATGTATGCAATGATATGTACACGTCCAGATATTTCGTATGCACACAGTGTTACAAGCAGATATCAATCTGATCCAGGTGAGGGTCACTGGACAGCGGTTAAAAATGTTTTTAAGTACTTAAGAAGGACTAAAGGCATGTTCCTAGTCTATGGTGGTGAGGAGGAGCTCGTTGTAACGGGTTACACCGATGCTAGTTTCCAAACTGACCAAGACGATTCAAAGTCGCAATCAGGATACGTATTTACGATAAACGGTAGAGCTGTGAGCTGGAAGAGTTCCAAGCAGGAGACAGTGGCTGATTCTACAACAGAAGCCGAGTACATTGCGGCTTCGGAAGCTGCAAAGGAGGGTGTTTGGATAAGGAAGTTCCTTTCTGAACTTGGTGTGTTTCCGAGTGTCTCTAGCCCATTTGATCTTTATTGTGACAACAATGGGGCTATTGCGCAAGCGAAGGAGCCAAGGAACCACCAAAAGAATAAACATGTACTGCGAAAATTTCATCTGATACGAGAGATCGTTAGACGAGGTGGTATCAAGATATGCAAAGTACACACGGATTTGAATGTTGCAGATCTTTTGACAAAACTCCTTCCACAGCCTAAGCATGAGGCGCACATGAGAGCTATGTGTATTAGATACATTCTAGATTAGCTCAAGTGCACGTGGAAGAATGTTAGAAATGTCTTATAAGGAATCATAGAGATGATTATATTTCATTATATCCATGACACTTTGTTCTTTTATTTGAATATCCATGAAAGACAACTTGTATTTGATTGGCAATTATGTGAATTGTTTGTGAAACTCTTTTACTTGTATGGTTATTCAAAAGTTGTCCCTAGTATGAGTTAATGACTAGCACATGTATTAGTTGATGACTATGTTTCACAAGTCATGAACATGGAGATGTATAACTAATAATGTGGGCACATGTATGACATGGGGCTGGACTGACCCAATTTGAGACTTTGTTATATAGTTCTCTGTTTACACAACGCATACGCTATGTCCTTAGACTTGAGATTGTCGCATGTACTCAAGATGTGAATTGACCTACTTAGGGGCTATCAACCGCTACTCCGTAACTGGGTAGTTATAAAGGTGGCTTTCGGGTTTGTCAGGAAGCATGCTGTGAGGCATGGTCAATCAAGATGGAATTTGCCCCTCTCTACTTGAGAGAGATATCTCTGGGCCCCTCGAGTGACTGGATCAAGAAATGCATGGCTGTGCTGGGTTAAGAGTTAACCTCTTTTAAAGGATCTGAATCACGGTATCGAGAAAGAGAGGTCAGCTTGGAGCTAGACCAAATATCGTGAGGCAAAGGGAATAGCATGTATGAAACGATGTGTGGTTCGTCTGATAAGATCTTTACGTATGCATAGGAGTTGACACGTCTTGCTAGAGGCCGCTATCAACTATTGGTCGAGTAGGAGTACTCGGGCCATGTCTATGTGTGCGTGAACCTATAGGGTCACACACTTAAGGGGTTTGGAACATTAGAAAGCTTGCGTATGTGATTGTCTCTAGTGCAATGGGAGACTGTTGGATATATGCACTAGAGCCAATTGGATTGGATTCACTAATGAGCTTGATGGATTTGATCCATTAGGGTACTAGAGTCTTAATGGGCCGCAAAGGTTGAAAGGCACATCAGTGACCTCTATATATACAAAGGTGGGGAGGAGGGAAAACCCTAATCATTGCTACAGTACTGCCGTTGCTACAGTAGCCGCCACGTTGCAGTAACCCACGGTGAACAGTACCATGGGTGAATAGTGATTTCTGCAGCCCCTCCTCCATCTATATATCCTCCAGTTCGTGATCGTTCGTGAGGTGCTAGTACATCTACGATCGGCGTTCCTTCCCCGTACGTGTGGATACCTTGAAGGTGCTACGTTTGGAGCACAAGGACGAACCGGACGTGAAGGACAAGGTGGACGTGAGCAACTGCACTGCCTGCTACCTCGACGCGTTCGCCTTCATCGAGACGGTTCCGCTGCAACTGCGCGTCTAGTGGTAATCCCGTGATCTCTGACAGCAGCAGTTCCTGTTTTACGGAGAAAATTTTGTTTGTGCTAGCGTAGCCCCCGTATCCCTTCAGGCGGGTGGCGCACCCACCCTGTCTGCCCTATCCCCTGCGGATGGATTGGCTCCATGACACGGTGTTAAACTAAATACGCGGTCAAATTACACACCTGGACTCGGGACGTTGCAGCTCACCTGGCGTCAGCTCGCCACACCCCACGCGCGCGTCACCCTCCGACTCCGAGCAATAAACCTCTCACCAGACGCCAGTAATGGCGCGCGAAACCGCCCCGTCCTATCGCCCCCAGCTCCACAATGCAATCCCGTGGCCATCCCAAAATCTCCGAGCAATAACTCTAAATCCAGCCAATTTGCTGCGAAAATGCGCTTTGGATGCACCGCATTTTTTGAGCATTACAGCCTTTTTGATGGCTACAAACAGGACAAGGAGGCACTAGGCAACGGGTAGCCAAGGAAGGACCAAAAGGCCCTTTCCCCGTCACCAGCAAAGCTGAGCTGTTGCCTGCTCGGCCTTCCGTTACCCCCCTACCCACCACGTTCCCGCTCCTTTTCCGTGTCAAACTGGCGCGGCAAACACACAGCACAGCACAGTGCACCCCAAAGCCAACCCCCCCGCCCTGGCTGCTCTAATCCATCATCACCCATCCACAGTAGTGAAGGCGCTTGGCCCCACGCGGCACTAACCGAGTCCACCTCAGCATGTGCTGCGGCCTGCGGCTGCGGCGCGGCCCGGCCTGGGCTGCGGAAAGGCCGGCGGGCGGCTCCGGGCATCGCATCGCATCCCGGCTGCGCATATCTATCGGCTATCGCCTCCCACCCTTCCTCCGGCCAATATAGCGAGACCGCGTGTAAAAGAAGCCAACAGGGCTTTTAGGCAGGCCAGGCCAAGAAGCGCGTCGGAATCCCTGCCTCTTGATCGTAACGCCGGTGCAAGAGAGAGAGAGAGTGAGAAGGAGAAGGAGGCGGCGGTGAGGTGAGTTGAGGTCAGAGAGGCTGGGAGGAGCAGCCATGGCGGTGGTGAAGGCCGCCGCGCTCTTATTGCTCGCCGCCGCGACGTGGGTGTGCCTATCGGCGGCGGCCGCCTTCGAGGGCGTGCCGACCGCCGCCTTCGACGAGCGGTTCTCGCCGCTGTTCGGCGACGGCAACCTCGTCCGCTCTTCCGACGACAGGAGCGTCCGCCTCCTGCTCGACCGCCGCTCCGGTACGTGATGATGTTGCTCAGCTGCTGATTGATTCCTGGTGCAGCTTCTTCTTCTTCCATCCTTTCCGGTTTCCGCCCCCCGTTTTTTTGACAGAAACACGCGTCGCGTGTGTGTGATTGGTCTCGCACAAGAGTCTCTCATGAGTCATGACGCCCCCCGTTCTTGCCGTTCCTATGGTCTCTGAAATCTCTGATAAAGAACCCCCGTTCGTTCTGTTCTGCGCAGGTTCTGGGTTCATCTCGTCGGACTACTACCTCCACGGCTTCTTCAGCGCCTCCATCAAGCTTCCCAAGGACTACACGGCCGGCGTCGTCGTCGCCTTCTACGTAAGCAGCATTCCCCAATCGATGCTCCAACATTTTCCTTTCATCTCGGAACATTCCTGCCCAAAGCAAAGATTTTCTTTTTCTTTATCCTAGTAGTATAGTAGGAGTAGCAGACTAGCAGTAGCGTATCCCTGCCGCTCTTTCGAGCCCGTTGGCTCTTGCCTGGTCTGTCAACACGGATTCGGCAACCGCCGCGGCGGCTGCGCTCCGCTGCTGCCCGAAACCGGCGGAGGCGTCGCAAGTTGCGGGTGTGCCCATGTCCTGCGCCGCGGAGCAAGAAGCAAACAGCGCCAACCCACATGGACTGTTTGGAGCCCAGAAAGGCTGCGCCGCCTGCTCCCCCGGGAATAAATGTTCCCTCTCCAGTCAGTCATTCACGGCTGTGATTGATTATTATTATTATTATTAGGCGCACCAGAAAAATAGTTAATGCTGAGTACTCCGGGTTTGGTTAAAGTTTCTATTCACACGCCAGTGATAGGATATGATTGCGGTGGATGATATGATGTTCTTGCGGTAATGCGGTAGCTGGAATATATTGCTCAAGCTCGGAACAAACAGAGATTCCAACAGATACATGATTGCGTTTTCAATTGCCACGACTGACGACTCTCTTCATTGCTACTACTATTGTCTTGATGATGGAGCATCGGTGTAATGTTAATGTGTGTTTTGATGATGCTGCTGCAGCTGTCGAACGGGGACGTGTACGAGAAGACGCACGACGAGCTGGACTTCGAGTTCCTGGGCAGCCGGTGGGGTGGGCAGTGGCGCGTGCAGACCAACGTCTACGGCAACGGCAGCACCAGCCACGGCCGCGAGGAGCGCTACCTCCTCCCCTTCGACCCCACCCTCGAGGCCCACCGCTACTCCGTCCTCTGGGCTCCCACCCACATCATGTACGTACACCGCTGCACACTTTTTGGTATGGTACGTACACTGATCGTCAGTGACTGATGATTCGTCGCTGCTCCTGCAGCTTCTACATCGACGACACGCCGATCCGGGAGGTGATCCGGCACCCGGACATGGGCGGCGACTTCCCGGCGAAGCCGATGGCGGTGTACGCCACCATCTGGGACGGATCCGCCTGGGCCACGGAGGGGGGAAAGTACAAGGTCAACTACAAGTACGCGCCGTTCGCGTCCGAGTTCTCCGACCTGGCCGCCGTCGGCCCCCGCGCCGACCCGGTGCTCCTCGTCCCCCGCCGCGCCGTCGCCGGCGGCGGCACCGACGCGGACCAGGACCTCCTGGGGCTCATGACGGCCGACCACGCCGTCATGACGCCGCAGAAGCGCGCCGCCATGCGCGCGTTCCGGGCGCGCCAGATGACGTACACCGTGTGCTACGACGCGGTCAGGTACGCGTCGGGCCCGTTCCCGGAGTGCGACAACTCGGACGAGGAGCGCGAGAGCTTCTCGGCATGGGGCGAGTCCAAGACCGTCGTCATGAGGCCGCGCGCCCGCGGACGCCGCCGGGGACGCAAGGCCGGCGCCGGAGCCGGAGCCGGAGCCAGCAGGGGACGCTCCGACGTGTCGAGCAGCTAGCTGAGGTCCGCGAGAAAGATCGATCGGTTGCGGGAGCTAGCCATTGACACAATGGTTGTTGCAGATGATCATCTGATCGATCCGGAGTTGTGATTCGAATTCTTTTCTGGGGGCGGTCAGAAGCATATGCAGGTTGTAAAGGTGTAGGTGTAGGGACTAGTAGGGATTAATGCATTATGATTATTATTCTTTGATTCCTTGGGTGGCAGCTAATAATAATATATGATCGGATTGTTAACATTATGAACTATATAGGATTGAGCCCTTCTCAAAAGATTTGTTGAGCAGCACGAATGATTAATCACGGGGATTTGGTGTTTGTGTTGGGGGCGAACCATTCCCAGCAACGGACAGGAACATGACAACTGGAGGCGTTGGTGTTTTGTGGCTCCATCAGCTACGTTCTTTCAAATCGCTCGGTCGTTCCGCAGATGCGTACTACTCACGTCGAATCGATCACAGCTGTTTGGACACAGGACTGGTGGTGGTGGTGGTAGTGGTGGTGTTTCAGAGAGCGTACGTGGATGACTGGATCCCCGGGCCGATCGAACACATGGCTCGGGTGCAGCCTTGTACTCGCCACGTAACGCTAGCGTGAATGGTAGCAACACCTACCAGCACGATCGCCAGAGAATTAACCTGCTCTCGTGTCTTTTCTGCTCGTCTTTGCATCTCGCAGACTCGCACTCCCTTTTTTGCCGGCCACTCGGATGGCTTGTTGCTGCCTAGGATCCGTCCGTGAACGTCGTAAAACGGTAAAAGTAACATCCTCGTTTTTATTTCTTTTGGCAAAAATAGCCAAACCGATTCATCAACTTTCTACAAAAGGATCAAGTTCGTTTTTGAATTTTCAGAAGAGTCTACATAGTTCTTCAAATTATGTTTTTGTCAAACGTGTCCCTGGGCTGATGTAGCTAGGCCTGGGCGTTCGAGTTACCCGATTATTTCGGATCGGGTAATTCATAATTTGGTTAATGAAAACTACTACCCGATGTTAGCCCCGAAAAAACACTACCCGAAATTTCGGGTACCCGATAATTCGGGTTCGGGTATACCCAATCTACCCAAATTTACAAAAAATGACAAACTACACAAAATGTTAGTAGAATTTTAACAAAAAAATCACTAGTAATTTCTGTAGAATTTCAACAACAAGTTGAGAAGAATAATATATTATAGTCACTTGTTCAAACCAAGAGAATTATATTATAATAAAGTGACAATTTTAAGTGTTCGGGTGTGTTTAGAGCCCAAACTTCCCCAAAATACACTATGCAAAAAGAAGATTCTCCATCACATCAAACATCATATCAAAAATGTCGGTACATGCATAGAGTACTAAATGTAGATGAAATCAAAAACTAATTACACAGTTTGGATGTACTTTGTGAGACGAATCTTTTGAGCCTAGTTAGGCCATGGTAGGACAATATTTACCACAAACAAACGAAAAGTGCTACAGTGCTTTTCAGTTCGGAACAGTGCTTTTCAGCCCAAAATCCGTGCAAAATCTCAGAATTTTGCATCCCAATTTTGGGATCTAAACACACCCTTCAACTAACAATACATGATAAATACAAAGACAAAGGTAAATTTCGGGTAGTTTGGGTAGTTCGGGTACCGAATTGTATTACCCGAATTACCCAAACTAAATTCGGGTAATCACAATCACTATCCGAACTTGGGATCAGGTACCTCGGGTTCGAGTAATGGGTATCGGGTATTTTGCCCACACCTAGATGTAGCCTTGCATGGTGGCATGGATCAAATGTTAAATGTCTATTTTACCCTTTATCTCATGCAAAATGACATGTGGGAACTATTGCTGCAAAAAAAAATTATGATCCTTCCAGAATGTAAAACAAAAAAAAATCATAATGTCAATTGATCTTGTGGATCGTGACAAATAAAAAGCACCTTCTATGTTACATTCTATTACTTGAACGACACATCAACAACATCCAAAAAATGTTTGGATGTCTACCATCGGCGGACACTACCTTGACGTGATGCCCGGGCACGCGACCCCCTTGCCCTAGCTAGCTTATGCATGAGACAAGGCTAAAACATATATTTCACTTTCGTCTCATGCCATCATGAAGTGATGCAGCACCATATCAGCACAAAGACTTATTGATCTAAAATTGAGAGTTGAGGGACTATATTGATCATTATAAAATTTCAAGGACGAACTTGATCCTTTTGGAAAGTTTGAGGATGATTTTGCATATTTCTTTCGGTTTTTCGTAAATGGTTACTATGTTATTCGTACTCGTGCAAACTGCAAAGTTACTGTAGTTGAAAAGATATACTACATTTTTCTATCCCAAATTGTTGGTACCAAATAGTTTTGTTTGCTATGTAGCTATTAAAAAGATGAATAAGGCATACTTTTTTTAGAATCACATGGTCCAGACTTAGACACTCACATACACGCACGCACACTCGCTCCTACGACCACACATATGCAATCTTACAAGCACATACAAAAGACTGATGAACCGACAAATCCTCAAGATTGACGAAGTCACCACTAGCACCTCGCCATCGACGGATATGTCGCCTACCACTAAAAGAATAGCGCTGGTTAAATCATGGAATAACTCTAGAAAAATGCGAACACCAGTGCCGAGTCGAGGACTCAAACTTCGATGTGCAGGTTCCACCACAACGAACCTTACCAGCTGAGCTACGTTCAGTTCAATACGACATACAATTTGAGATGAAGGAAATAGATGGGATACCAATCTTTATATTGAAAGGAGATACATTATTCACACTGATAGAGTATCTCCCAATAAATGTTGCTCAATACTAGTTAACAGGATATCCCAATATCGCTTTCATCGTTATTAAGAGAGTTGCTTTTGCAGTCTCTCAATAACCTTATATCAATCCAACTATCGTATTTGTGAGTATCACGGCTCCTTTATTTAGGGAGAAGTTGAGATGAATTATTAGATTGTTCCAATAATCATTGGGAAAATGGAGAGATAAAAGGAGAATGCTCAAGCACTAGAGCCTGATTGGCTGTCTACCAAAATTTTGCCATGCCAAAACTGAGGCTGGAAACTTGCCAACATTTTGGTAAAATAAGTGTGAGAGGTTGCCAAATTTTTTGTAACTAACCAATCGATGGCTAAAATTTTGACCTTCAACCAATCAGACCCTATTTTCTTATCAATTCGCCAAATATGATAGTTGGATTGGGAAAAGGAAGACTACACATAGATATGCTCTTACCGAGTTGTCAACTAGGATAAATTCATGAGGTTTTTTGGTTTTTTTGAGAAACGAATAAATTCATGAATGAAATGGAAGGTTATGAAAGACGCGGCCCGTTTGGACGAAGTGTGTGTGGGATAGCAGAACTACACAAGTTTTTGAACAGGCCTGTTCGAGAGCCTTTTTACAACAACACGTCCAGAGACAGGCCCGGAAATGAGATCTAGCCCAACGTTGGCCTCCCTCCTAGATCTCAGAGATTCCTCCGTACATGCTGATCTAGCACAAGTGCAGCAGTTGGAGGTAAGCCGCGCCGCGCACGAGGGGTCGGTCGGTCCGTCCCCGTCCTCTACTCCTCTCTGCCTGGGCTCGCTCACTTTTGCAACGAATCGTCCTGAGATTCTCCGGTCGCCACGCGCGCTTGTCCTCGGCAGCTCCGCTACGTCACCTTTGCGGCCTCTCCCACCGCACCCAGCGCACTGTACTGCATTCGCTAGCGTCCGAGCTCAGCTCGTCATCAGGCCGTGCTCGGCGATTACCTTACGCTGCTGACACGACGAGGACGACGACGGCGACAGGAAAGCAACGGCGCGCGACCGGCCGACTGGCCGTGGCAACTTTTTTCTGCACGGCGATCTCAGTCAGGCAGGGGCAGGCTCCTCAAAGTGGAAAAAGGCTACCCATCCCTCGCGGGCCTGCCTCAAAAGACAACCAATGCACCGGACGGAAATCATCCAATCATTTCTCTCTTACTATTTTCTTGTACGAATTATTGGACAACTCCCGGGGGGTCCGGGTACATCATGATATCTTTGGTTTATTTCCTACCTAAAGCCCGATGTCCATGACTTGATGAGAAAATGAGTATCATCGCGAGAAACAAACAAAACTGATCCCCCACGCCACAAACTTCCCTATAGCGTGCGCGATCAGCCCGCTGGCTCCTCCCCCCGTGCCGCCCGCCGTGCGGGGACTAGTCGCTCGTTCCAATTCAACTTTTGGATGCTGTAGCGCGAGCGAATGAGCGACGATGACGATGACCTGCAGGATTGCCGGAAGGTGGGTACGTCGGACACGGACGTGAACGGATGTCACTCGCTCGTCTCGACGTCTTCATGCGCAAAATCCTTAGTCTTATCATCATTCCCTGCCTGTCTTTTACTACTGTTCAGCGCGCGACGAGAGCGTGCGGAAGCGATTATTCCCCGGCCGGACTCATCATCGCCCGACGACGAGATCATGAAGGATCCGAGCACGACGTGGACGTCCGCGACCCCTATACCCTGCAGGCTGCTCAGGGGAGGTTCGGTTCGCTGGCCGCGGAGTCCGGAGGCCGGTGGGTCAAAGCCGATCGACCTAACGGAGCTAACCGCTGCGTGCGGCTCGGCTGTGATTGGGTGCGTGCGGCACTGCTCGACCTTCGCTGTTCCTGGCCTATCGACGTCGCCGCCGCCTGACCGCGCTTGCTAATTCCGGCACGTTTCGCGACCAGCGGCGCGCGAGGCCGATCGAGAGTGAGACGGCGGAGAGAGAACAAAGGAGCGAGGTCGAGGGCCGCCGGCCGCGCGCGTCGCTGTCGGGCGCGGAGTAAGCGAGAGAGCGACGGCACTTGGAAAACACCGGGCACTTGTTGGAGTCGCAGTCGGAGCCGGAGGTCGGAGCGCCGGACGGGGAACAGTGGTGGTGCTGCAGGAGCAGGCGCGCCTTTCTTTTGCGAGCTTGCGATCGACCAGACCAGACCAGACCACCAATCCCACGATTTCCTTTTGGATCGAGATGCATGCAACCAACCACTGCACTCTGCGCCAAAGTTGTTCCGTTTCGGGCTTTTTTTTCGAGCAATTTCTGATCACCAGCTCGGAAGGGGGGGACTGTTGTTGTTCAGCAATCATCGAGAATCACTGTTGCTTCATAGTATCTAACCTGGGATTTCCGGCCCGTTTGTTGCGTGTGGTTCCTCCCTCCTGGCTGTCTTCTTTGGAGAATCCTCGCTACTGTACACGTACCTGGAACAGTAGACCCTTGATCAGTGATCACTCCCTCTTCCTATCCGCAGCCTTTTTTGTCTTCTTGCATGTGGATGAGGTTCTGTGAGCCTAGAAGCTAGTAGTACTCAGAGGACGATTACAACATGTGCGTATACATGTGTGTGAGCGCAAGGTCAGATTAAGCTCCAAGTCAATGTACAGTGATGCAATTAGCACCAAAAGGTGCCTTTTGGACTATTATTTTTCTCCCATGATGCGTTGGCCAACTTGGCAGACTGCGAGCTGGCCCAAAACCAAAAGGAAAGTAAAGTGAAAGGGGAAAAAAAACAACATATCAAGCTGGGGGCAGAGATGCCATGCCACTTGCCACTTTGCCTTTCTTCAAAAAAAAAACTTGCCACCTGCCACTTGCTCTCCCACTTTCAATTATTTGCGTCCACGTCATCCCCCCTTACCCAAAGCATGGAATCTTTCCTTATTTTACAGGGACAATCATCCCTACTCCTTGTGTCTCAAAATATAAGGACTTGTTGACTTCTGCCGATCACGTTTGACCTCTCGTCTTATTCAAAAAAATTTTGAATGTATTGTTTGTTTTGTTATGACATGTTTTTTCATCATATATTTTAAGTATATCATAATTATTTTTATATTTCAACAAATTTTTTGAATAAGACAAGCAGTCAAACATAACCAGCAAAAGTCAATAAGTCCTTATATTTTGAGACAGAGGAAGTACTCCAAGCAACAAAAAGCCGCCTACTAACTGCTCAGTGCAGTACCTTTCCTCTAATCAAGGCCACTGTTCTCTAGAATTCGATGGTACAATAATACTAATCTTTTTTTTTGTTGCTGTTTTATCCTTTATTCTACCAACTACACTTTGTGACCGATACTGTATGCCTCAAACTTTACAGCAGTACTACAGCACAGGTGAACGGTGAACTTGGGTCAGGCCGTCAGGATGCGTTTTGCTTCCTCACCTGTGAGTCTGTGAGTCTGTCAATCCGTGACTCGTGCTGCTGCCAATCCTGCCAAGGAAATTTTGGCGGAAACAAGACGAGTTGCTTTCAGCAGCTGAGACCGGGTCTCGTGCGAATCGCGAGTTCCCAAAACGTGATGGTCGTGCACACGCGGATTCGCTGCCGACAAGCCGGTTTTCGGCCAGGAGGGCGGCCGCGAGATGGATGCTGCTCCGCCGAATTGTTCTTCGGCGGACGCCAGTTGTGTGTACTCGAAAGCAACCGGGAAAACAAAAATAAAATCACAAATAACGACATGTGGGGAAAAAGAACAACGTGCTGGGAAAGGTAAATAAGATGCTTCATTCGCTTCTTCTTCTTATTACCCGAGTGTGAAATTAAAGTCGCCTCTCTGTGCTTACTAACCCACACGGATGTCATTCTTAATCTTGGTCTACTGAACATGACGTTATTAACGTGGCCTCGCCGTGCTAACCTGCTCCGGCACCTAGTGTTCTAGAGAGTTCCAGCCGGGAGGTTTGAGCCATAATAACGGTTGCTTAGACAAGGACTCAGAATCTAAGTACGGCGCACATTTCTTTGGATCGCTCACAGATTTTTAAAGCAGAATAATGCTAGCAATTTTGATACTAAAATATCAGTAGCTTCTTTATTTTAAAATGAAAGTCGTTCTAAATTTACTCTAAGTCAACTTCTCTTTTTTTTTTGCTAAGGTTATAAAAAAAACATAACTATTTGTACATCAAACTACTAAACATCACAAGGTGTACATTAGTTCTAGTATTTAGCAAAATTTAGATAAACTTTATTATAATATTTTATAATTTGGAACCAAGCGAGTATACTTGTTTTTGAAATTGAGACGGTGTCATGGCCAGTACTCCCTCCGTCTCATAAAGAGTGTAATTCTAGTTTTTTTTTACAAGTTAGTGGTGGTATGAAAAGATTTTAATACCCTCATTTATTTGTTTAATTAGGTAACTAATTAGATCTATTTTTTCAGAATTGTACTTTATGTGAGATTTTTTTTTCAAAAGATAAGATATTAAGATTGAACTTTTTAGGGGACGGAGAGAGCAGCCCCGTAGCACTCCGTATGCCATAACAATCGCTGACAATTCTTGCTGCAAAATTACCGCGAGATACTCCGACAGTCCAACTACTCGTACAGTCGTACACCATACATTACCTGGCGAAGGGCAGAACAGTAATTAGCGCCGCGGGAGAAGACGGCCCCGTGAGTACGTGACGACGGACGGCAACCACAACCACCCCATCGGCCATCTCTACCAGAAAAAAAAGTGCAATGAAAACCCACGCTGGCTAATCCGCATTCTAATCCGCTGATTGGGTGGTGCGGTTGGATTAGCGAGCCCCAAACGCCATCCGCGCCCGCCAGTACAGGTAGTTATCGCTTATTAATATCACCCGCACTTTTTCCTTTCCTCTCCTTTCATACTCCTCTTCCTCCTTTGGGGCCGCGTCTCCCTGGCGCTCGCTCCTCCTCCGCCGCTCGCCGGAGCACCGCCGCGGGCGCCTAACCTCCTTCGCGCTTGAACCCGAGGGCCTACGAGGGCTCCGCAGCCTGCGCGGCGCCAGAGTTCGGGAGCCAACTCCGTACGCTCGGGACGCGGCGGATCGGAGCAGTGCTGGGGCGCGGATCGGAGCGCGCGGGGAAGCCGGTAGCGCGCTCCGCAGGGGAATGTGGGTCCCCGTTTGAGGAGGTCTCGGTCCGGGAAGCTGAGGCGAGATGAGACGGTGAGTGATCTCCGGGTCTGTGGACTGCTATAATCGGGAATTGGTGGGCGGGTGCACCCACACGAGGTTGGGTTTGTTCGAGATGGTGCGGTTCCGCGAGAACTCCTGTTTCTAGGGAATTTGTGCAGGAAAATTTCGACAACTGTTTGATTCGTCGGGAATTGGCTTGGCTTTCTGGACTCTGTTCATGTTTTGCCAGGATTTTTTGTGATTATTGTTTCCGACCTGTTCGAGGCGTCAGTCCTTCGTTTAGTTTTGTGCTTCTGCTGCAAATTCCGTTTTGCGGAACTGTTTGGATACACTGGGCTGCGCTACAGCATATTTGGGCGCTAATTTCGCGAGTTCCCGCGTACGCCTCATTCCATGGGCTCTGCAGCAGCTCAACTCGTAGTTTGACTTGTTGTTGCGTAATTTTCTCTCTATTTATTGTAGAACTGAGCCTAATACGGCAGACATTTAATTTCATGGTTAGTTTTCAGGTGTTTCTGAATTCGAACTGTTCCATAGATTTGACCAATTCCTGGAAACGATTTGACCACTTCAGTTGCTATTTTCGCCCATGTTTCTGCTATACTAGTTGATAGGTTTTGTATGATTGAGTTCGCGGGCTATAACTCTAGGTGGTTAATTCTGTCTCATTTATTTACGCTATCTGATCTGAGAAGGAATTTTGAAGTATAGGGATGGTTTTGACTGGAATTTTCCCACTATGTTTTGTTTTGTGATTGAGATGGCACAGTCGCACAGAGCTGTTGGATTCCCAGAATCAATAGGAGAGGTTGACTTATTAGCATCCCACATTCCCACTACGAGTATTCCGGGTATCACCACCTGCGTTGGCTACAGTGCCTTTTATGGTGTGAACAAATTCAGTGACACCTCACCTTTTGTAGAATTCAGCCCTGAACTTTTGGCATATAGACTGGTGTGGAAAAGGAACACACAAGTGACACATGTTCAGGAACTACTTATTTACATTTTATGATTAGACTGTCCTTTTGGTTCCTAACATTCTGTTTACATGAGCTCAGACATACTTTTTAGGCTATGCCCAATTAACTTTAGTTTGGCACCTTTGTACCAATATTATTTTTAGTAATATTTACCAGTATTTAGTAATCAAATGCATATACGGTGCTCTAGGAGGATTAATAATTATTTTTCTTGTGTACTCAGATCAAGGAGGCCCATTCTGTTGAGCTCAGGACTGGAAAGCATGAATGGATTCAGTCATTGTGATCAGGGTGTTTAGATCAAGGGACCAATGCCTCCAGGATAATGGCAGGGAAGGATGGAATTACTCTGAAACCTGTGTCATGCGGGGCAAGGTTGCGCAGGAGTTGTGATGCATCACTGAGAGATGGAGGGTCCAAGAGAGACCCATTCTTGAAGCACAGAGTAAAGAAGTTTGATCTATCTAGCCTAGACTGGATTGATGATATTCCAGATTGTCCTGCATTTTCTCCATCAGCGCAGGAGTTTGAGGATCCAATGGTTTATCTCAGCAAAATTGCTCCTGTGGCTGCAAAATATGGTAATAGTTGCTTCTTTGTATCCTCCTTTTACTATATTCTTCTATGTAACAAGGTCAAGGGATGATAATGATGGTAGAAAGAGAAATAACGGTTGACAAATGTAGTCGCATGAAAATGGAATAAAGAAATCATCACTAGAAGTTGCTATACTTAGGCAATGGTACCACTTTCATCCATAAACTAGTTAATTGTCTCAAGTGGCAAATTCAAGTAGGGACCAGCTAAGATAGTTTTGGAGTTTAGACTTTAGATACCTATGTGATGCCACTTGCAAGTTTTTGCATCTTGGATGCAATCTTCACAAAACTAAGAAAAAACAGTTGCCTTTCTGAGATGCGCACCAGAAAGTTTTCTCATGAAAAAATGCACTCAGAACTGAATAATACAGCTTGTTTGGTTTCACTAGTATATGATGTATGATCTTTCAAGTTTTACGCTGCTGGAAAAAAAAAGATAGCCGCAGCCCAGACAAGGAATTGTTCACAACTTTGGTTATAGATCTTCAATAGGTTTTTGTGAATGTGTATTTCTGTAACTATATGCAATTTCACAGGTATATGCAAGATCATTTCACCTGTTTCGGCTTCAGTACCTGCTGGCTCTGTACTAATGAAGGAACTAGCTGGTATTAAGTTTACAACCAGAGTTCAGCCTCTCCGTCTTGCAGAATGGTCCAAGGATGACAAGTTTGCCTTCTTCATGAGTGGAAGGTTTGTATGGCCATTGATATAGCATTGCCGCATGATAACCCCCCCCCCCCCCTCCTCCTTTTTTTGTATCGGATAACATGTTTGTATAAATTATCAGGAAGTACACATTCCGGGAGTTTGAGAAGATTGCAAATAAAGAATTTGTACGGAGATACTCTAGTGCTGCTTGTCTTCCATCAAGGTATATGGAAGAGGAATTTTGGCGTGAAATAGCTTTTGGCAAGATGGAGTCTGTTGAGTATGCATGTGATATTGATGGTAGTGCGTTTTCTTCTTCTCCCGATGACCAACTTGGGAGAAGCAAATGGAACTTGAAGGTACTTTTTATGTCCCAGTTTTTACATGCTGCATTTCCTATTTTGTTGTATTGGTTGGATAAAATCTTCTGATATTCGGTTTTATGGCCCTCTGTTGAAACTTGTCTTGATGTGATGTACACAGTGAGTTTACCTTTAATCATGTCATAGTTGGAACTAGTCTAAAAATAATAGAAATTAGTTTGTCTTTTCTATTTTGAGTATTGGTAAACAATGGGCATATGCTTCTACTCATGTAATCCACATTCCTGCAGTTGTTGTTTGTCAAGATTTGTTTCTTTTGATCATTTGGAATGACTGATGCTATAATAAAGTATTTTATTTATGCTTTGATCCAGAGATTCTCACGGTTGCCCAACTCCACACTCCGTCTTCTCAGAGCAGCAGTTCCAGTAAGTAGACTGCACTGATGAATTTCCATACTGTCTTTCGTCTACTTACTTTTTCTATTATTTCAGGGAATAACAGATCCAATGTTGTATATTGGAATGCTCTTTAGTATGTTTGCCTGGCATGTGGAAGACCATTACTTGTACAGGTGCATGATCCATAGTTTTTTGTTATGTTTGTACTTTTTACTGCCTGTTCTTGCCATGATAGTATGATACTGCTCATTGACCACTTCTGTTGTTCTAATGTGAGTTATCATTTTGCCAGTATTAACTATCACCACTGTGGGGCCTCAAAAACATGGTATTGTATTCCAGGCAGTGCTGCTTCTGATTTTGAGAAAGTGGTACGTGAGCATGTATATGATCACGAAATTTTATCAGGTGAAAGTGAAAATGCAGCATTTGATGTTCTTTTGGGAAAGACTACGATTTTCCCTCCAAATATTTTGATGCATCATCATGTTCCCGTCTATAGAGCTGTACAAAAACCTGGAGAATTTGTTGTAACATTTCCCCGAGCTTATCATTCTGGTTTCAGCCATGGTAAGATCTCTTATGCAATTACCTGTAGTCACTTAATTTTTAAAACTGTTGCACATCTCGAATCTTCTATTCTATTTTATGATTTATAAACATTGAAAACCCATTGAACAAATTTCAGGTTTCAATTGTGGCGAGGCAGTAAATTTTGCTACGGGCGAATGGTTTCCTCTGGGAGCAGTTGCTAGTCATCGTTATGCACTTCTGAATAGGATACCAGTATTACCATATGAGGAGCTTCTTTGCAAAGAAACAGCACTTGTTGCTGATGAGTTTCCCATGTCTGACCATCAAGGTATACCATTAACTGGAGATGCACATACACAGAGCTGTATGAAGGCCCCTTTTGTGCAGTTGATGCGGTTCCAACACCGTGTTCGTTGGCTGCTTGTGAAAATGGGTGCTCGCACGCACTACAAAGCAGACATTGATGCAACAGTTCTCTGTGGGATATGCAAACGTGACTGTTATGTAGCTCACATTATGTGTAACTGCAGAGCTGATGCAATTTGCCTTTGCCATGGTAATACATTTTTTTATCACTTGTTGCAGATATCAACTTCTTTTGTGATCATCTTGTTTACTACTTGTTTACCTTATTTTGAAGAGGATGAAATTAGGAAGTGCTCTTGCAGCTGTGATCGTGTTATATTTGTGAGGAAAGACATCTTTGAATTGGAGGCACTATCAAAGAAGTTTGAGGAGGAAGTTGGAATACTGGATGAAGTAGGAAGCCGAATGTCTCAAAGTGATGGCTGTAGCACACATTCTTACTTGTTTAACGGCATTGACCACAATGCTAAATATTTCCCGTATTGCAAGATCCAAATAGATGCATCCCCTGAAATTCACACCTTTTCAGAGAGAGTTGTTCTTGGATATGATTTGAATAAACCATATCCTACAGCATCAACAATAACTTTTGTGCATGGACCCCACGACTATTCTGCACAAAGTGATGTATGACCCCTAACTTTGTTTATATTTGTGCTCTGTTTATTATTGTGGTAACTAAAAATTTTATGTTACTTTATTTATACAGGAGTGTACTAGTTCTATCTTGAGAACCTTCTCTAGCTCATGTCCTGAGAATGGAACTATTAATACTTATCCTTTATCTATCCCTGATCAAGCATTCTCATCTGACAAGTTAGCAACACAAGACAGTGATGATTCTGACACTGAGGTGTTTAGAGTTAAGAGACGGTCTGGCATAGTTCTGGAGAAAAGATGTTCAGAAGACGTAACAACAAATTTAACTGAGAATCAGGTATCAGTTTTTTTTGGTTGATTTTTCTACAACTCTACTATAACTGCTACCTTCTCCATTTAATAGTGGATGGCAATGCAGTATGCTTGTAGCTGAAACATTTGTAACTTTGACAAATAATGATAATGATTAAAGCGGTCATATGAAGTTAACTATTATACCGAGGGAGGCGAGAAGACATGGTTTGAAGGAGAATTGGGGGACATTGGAATGCAAGGTTGAAACAAAAAATGGGCTGAGAGAGTATTGGATATAGAATCCATAAAACTTTAGAGCCTGATTGGTTGAGTACCAATCTTACCCTACCAAAATGAGGGCATACCAAAACCTAGGTAACTTGTTTTAGGGTAGCACTTGGTTGGATGCCAAATTGTGACAACCAAAATAAAGATAAGAAGAAGTTGCCCAGGTTTTGGCATGCCCTGGTTTTGGTTGGACAAAATTGGTAGTGAACCAATCAGGCTCTTAGTTCTTGTTTGCTTGATTTTCAGGATAATATTTCCCTTCCTATTTCACTCAACTTCTAATCTAACCAAGTCCGGACTCAATCTGAGGGACTGGGGTTATCCAGACTCAATCCAGGATAAAACTAGATTTTTTATTTCTGCCAGATTTGACTTCTTTGTCCTCCTCGACGCCATGCTAGCCACTAGCACTGTACTTGGTGCCTGCATATCTGTGCTTGCCCTACCGTATGATGCCTCTGCATCGTTGCTGCACCTCCTGTGTGAGTCCAAATCCACAATTTTGCATCCATTCCAGACAAGCAAGCTTGCCTTTGAGCTGCAGGACTTTATTGAACTCAACTTATTGTTCGTCGGACACTTAAACATCTTATTTTTCTTGGATTTCAACTTCTTATTCTGTGTAGACTTATATCCACTAGTTTTGGATTCATGCACCTGCATAATTGTGCTGCAGCCGCCAATATGTTGCTGGTGAACCTGCTGTGATTCGTCCACAAGGACCACAATACCATAACAGTTATATTAGTCATGAGTGGGACCTACCTTAATACACAGTTTACTTGTCTGAATGGAGGATCATTATTTTTATTATGTAATTGACCTCTGTTGATAGAATGTGTTGGGCTTGCACAGTGGACCTGGAACATTTTGCTATAGATTGTGGTTTCTTAAAAACTGGAATCTTAAAGGGGCCTAAAAAATGTAAAACTGGTGGGGATGTAGCTTGAGGATTGTGGTTGAGGGGGTTTGGTTTCTAACAATCTGCTTTTAAAGTATGCTCGCTTTGTTTTGGATTCAGCTTTTAGGAGCACAATTCGAGACCTAAAAGCTAGAACTGATAGGCCCTTACCTATGCTAGTATCATCGAACCTCATTTTTTGAGTTTCATATAATCTGAGGTTTTTTACGGTGCTTAATACTACCTCATACTACTGTTCGAAAGGACTTGTATGAAAGCATCACTTGAAATTAATTGTATACTACTAAAACCTTAAGCTGTAGAATAGGTAGTATGCATGATTAGTATGGGTAGTATAGGGATATAATTAAAAGATGTAAAATGACATTGTTGAAATCTATATAAGTGTTTCTTAATTGAGCGGGGCAGAAAAAAAGAAGAAAAAAATTGAAATAATATAATTCATGCAAATTACAATTTTACCCATGTAAAAAACCTGTTATACTCTATATTATCACATGGTAGTATTGTGTACCGAAAGGCCTCTATAATTATGTCTCTTAACATAAAAGGTTCATCATTTTATACCATTTCTTTAATCTATTTCACTTCTCCAAAAAATTATTTATGTACGATAAAAAAAATGGGGGATAGGCTTGACTGTAACCTGCTATGGGGATTGGTCAAACAGAGTTATGGTCATGCATGCATAATGCTCCTAACTGCTAAGCTTCATTCCAGAAATTATTTGCAACTAAACAACTGGATTGAGGAGCTTTATTTGCAACTAAACGTGCATAAACATCGAGTGAGATGATAATTGATAACCAGGATAACTTCTCATAATAGCAAACCAATCCAAGTTTTTAATAGGATGTTTTTCATTGAGTGGTTAGACATTAGGCCTAAGTTAGTTAACAGGACGCTTTCATTGAGTGAATAGATCAGGAGTACTCAACCTTATTTTTCCAGAACTTTTTCAGTATTTACTTCGAGTCACACTGCCTAGTCCCTACTCTCTTACTAATGGTTTCCTCATTGTTACCAATGCTAGGTTTTGAGACGGTTAAAGAAAGCCCGTTCAGATGACAGACAAGAGAAGAGGGCAACAGAAGTATCCTGTGGTACAAGAAGTGACAGTATGCGTATTGAATCACATTTTGTTGACTCCGTTTCTGGTAATAGAGAAAAACACATCAATGCAACCAAATTGAAGATGATACATCAGTTAGATGTAACTATTGTGGAAGATGATGTTGGATTCAGCCAGAAATCTAATGATTGCAGTTACCTATCTCCATCTGTAGATCTTGGGCCAAAACGCTTGAAAATTCGTGGTCCATCCTTCCCCAGTACAATTTCTGAAGTGGAAATATCTTACAGATTACAGGAGGACAGTGCTTTGGCTAGTCATCACACTCAATGAGGTATGCTGCTATTGGTGCTAACTGCTAACACCACGTAAGTTAACATCAATCATAACTTCTGGAAGATGAAGGCTCCTTTTTCACTGGATGGATGGTTCAGATATGATACTTTCTACAGGCCTCCAGTAGAGGCACTGCTATGTGGCATGGTACATGAAAGCTGTAGGCAGACAATTTTTCTGATCCTCCTTAGCTGTACATTTTCACTTATTTCCTTTTCCTGTAGGTTTTTCACTGTGAAGAGGTTAGTCTACTACCTTTAACGATTCCTTTCATTCTTTTTCCACCACAGATACACCTGTACCTAGAATGCTTAAATACATACAATTCAACATACGAAATGGATATTGTACATGTTTTAACGAGTCAGTCTACATTTTACTGGTCTTTCCTCCTTTTTGTAATCTGGAATCGTTGCATTTCTTGTACTTGTGTCATTGTTGGTACTGGTACATTTGTCCCCAGATGTGTTGGTAACTTTGATATAAAAATCGATTGACGCTGACAGGAATTCACTACCACTGACTGTCATGTTGCATATGCAACAAAGTAGATGCTTTGTGATAATGTTGATGGGCATGGAAATGCTCGAATCAATCATGTTCTATGGAAAGTGGGTATAACAGAAGGAATAAAGGAGCAATTCAGTCGCAACTCCTTGCTCTTAGATCCTGATCTGCTTAAATCTGTCATATAAGATTTACTTTTTCTTGTAAATTTATTAGATAATATTTGATTACCCAATTATTTTAGTTCTATTACAAATCTGATTGGTTAGCTATGTAGGTAATTTGACTTATTCTCCCATAATTGGCTTCCATTTGTAGAATGAATTCGTCCAATCTAACTCCCAGCAAGACTTGCGTAGTCTAGGTAGAAATCACTTGCTGGTTCTGGTCTTAATTCTTTCATGAAATTCATCAAGTTAGGCATTATACCTCATATCATTAAGCTTTGCATAGCATACTAAATTGCACTACCATGGTGGGACAAGCATATAGCCCAGTGCTCAACTTCTTACTTTCACTTACCCATGGACCATCATTCTCGTCCACCTGTTGAGAAACTGAAAACTCCATGAGGGCATAAGAGCCATGAACGGCACAGTTTGGTGTGATTTTTGGACGACTATCGTGGCTTTGCGTCCGTAAAGAGGCCAGTCCTTCGCGAAAAGCTGATGATGGGATTCATATGGAAAGATTTGATATCTTTTCTCACTTTGCCTATTCACTTTTCTTTCTTTTGTGCATGTTCTCAAAAATATACATGTCATCAAATCATCGCATGTCTTTAAAGACAAGTAAAAGAAAGAAGGATTCTCTTTGCTGCCACTCTCCCGTGTCGATGATGATTAACTGCTGAGTGCTGACTGAAGCTTTGTCAAGACCCCAAGAAGACTGCACTTTGTTCCCGTCCTGTTTTCTATTCAGCTATCATGTCAGCCTCATCCCTGGTATTAGAAGACTTATTTCCTAATTGGCAAGGGCGCAGCATTAAGGTGAAGATATGCTTCATATAAACTGTAAGTGCGCCTAAGATGCCCTTGGTTTTTTGTCATCTCTTATTTATGAATCTTGTTCAAAGATAAATGTTCCGTATCCTAATTAGGAAACGACCGCAGCTTCTATATGTCTAGGCTAATTGAAGAAAATAATCTCCCGATGGAATATAGTAATTGCATTATTGCTCGCACATCACATCAGACAATTCTAAATCACATCACCAACTAGTCTGATTGAAGAAGAAGAAAAAAAGATCCTTCCCAACTTTTTTCACACAGTTGCCGCCATGATCACAGTCTAACTGCCTTAAGGTATTTAGGACGAAGTACCTTCCTCCACTTTCGCCATATGCTTGTTGTCCAAAATGCTAATAACTCAAGCTAGGCATTGCTCCCATGGTCTTCTGCCTGCTGCTAGGCTACATGTGGTATCCGAAAGCTGCAATTGGCTAACATACTGGTATGGTTTAATAGAGTGGACCTGTCGACTCATGCCTTGGCTTCCCAGTTTCCCTTTGCATGCACCTCTGCTCGATTTAAGTTGGTGGCGGAGTTAGCTAGATGACGCTTCATTCCAATATTTTTCTGCGCCGTTGTGGGCTCGTGGGTTTGGCCTCACGCCTCAGCATAGGTCCATGACCGTGCTATGCCCGCAAGCAGTGTACACTGATGCGTGTACCTTGTTGAGTAAATTGTTGCGTGGCCTCTGCCTCTGCCTGGCCATGAATGGATATCAAAATCCTCAACCAGATGTGACCACACTCTGGAAGGAGACAAACCATTAAAGGCCACAGAGTTCAAGGCCTTCCATATCTTGACCTACCTGCTCACTGCTCAGTACGATGGACCAAATCCTGGTATACATACGCCTTGGTAGGTCATGTATAGTATTGGTATAGCGTCGCATTCACATGTTAGGATTAGGAGTCAGGGCTGTAGGGAGTACAAAACTTGGGGTTAAGAAGGGCATGCCCCAAACCGAGTTGCGCAGGCTTGTTTGCTCTGAAAGTTCTGCACGGCCCAGGAATTGAAATCTTTAGTCTGCTACTGTAGAAACTGGGGAACCAGGAGAGTACAATTCACGTGTATGAAACCAGGAATTCAAGTGAGACTGAATTTACTGAAACCATGCATGTGGCAGTGCTGAACTGCTGATCTAGTTTACAGCACAGCCCTTTGCTGTACCACGACATTTAGCTCGTCTATATTTGAAAAGGGACACAACAGATGCTTCTTGTCACGCCGGGCCTAACTGCATGCGGTGCTTAGTCATCCAAACCCCCCGCTAAACAAAATAGCTATTGGCCTAAGCAGATCGGGCTTTTTATAATATAGTAATGATTATACAATCATGCCCCTTGTCGGCATCGGGCATATCTTATTCCTACTAATACTCCCTCCGTCCCAAAATATAAGGTCTTGGAGGGTTCAAATTTTATACTAAAATATAAAGTTATGGAGGGATAAGACAAAACTAAATGTGGTTGGTGGGTGGGTGGAGAGTTGGTGGGTAGTGTAAAATAAGAGGTATAGAAGTCATTTCCTCCAACTGTTGTTTCTTGAGTTTGAACTCTTCAGGTCTTATATTTTAGAACGGAGGGAGTACTTGCTTAGATCAAATCAGATTTGTTCTGTAGTGGCTTCTATTGTCAGTTCGTGAATTGCTTAATGCAGGAGTAGTAATAAACCCACCACCTGCAGCATACGGAGTATTTTGCTGCCCTTTGACTGATTAGTCATTTCTCCATGTCAACGTCACGGATTTAAGTATTCATCTTGTCTGTGCATGGAATCTGGTGTCCTTGATTATCAAATCCACACAACACTTGTAGATGCCCTAGGTATGAGTGTTTGCTACAGTCAGAGTCAGCACGAAGATAAAAAAAAACATAACTGCCACAGTGCACTGTACATTAGCAAGTGCTGGATCGTGTAGACTTAATACTGTGATCCTTGCCGACTCCATCATGGCCAAATTGCGGGCGAGGTGCTGTTTTGACTGTCGGTAGCTGGACCGGGACACGGACGGTGGGGTTCCCCCGGGCCAACCGGACACGAGGGTGTGATGGGGCATCATTTTTACAAGCGGCGCAGGCCGCAGGCGACCCGCTCCTTGGGCGTTATGTGCGTGACTCCCCTCCACCACTCCACATTTACAAACAGCTCCGGCTCTGTTGGCCTCACCGCCCTGCAGTCTCCATCCGTGCACACGGCGTGATGCCGGGGGGATTGTTCTTCTTATCGCTGCTGTGGCTTTGTTAAGCAATGCGTGCATGCCTCCCCTGCCGTGGGCTCTGCATGCACACGTCACGCGGAAAGGGCGGTTGGGGAATCGCTTTCGCTTTAGTTTCAGTGTCCGGAAACAGTTGGGCACGTCGGTTTGGAGGCGAGATGTTGCTCGCTGCAAGATCGTCGTTTCTAATCCAGAACAGCACGACTGCCATGTTCATGCTACCCGATCGAGCCCCGCCCGTGCTGTGCACGCATGCATGCCCTTTCTCCGTATAAGAATGTACGTGGGAATAATGGTACGTAGTAGTATAGGGCGAACACGTACGTATGTACGGGGCAAACAAATTTATAGAAGCACCTGTCCGGAGATTTGATTACGTGTGTCGTGTAGTTTCTGTTTTTTCCCTCTCCAAAACAATTTTGATGGCCGTGACTGGCCATTTAGCTATTTCTCCTCTCTCCCACTCTCTCTGAATCTGTCGCCATATCTTCCTATCCCTACAGCTAGCTCGTGTTGCCACACAGGGTGTATCTTGTGCGCCATCACATTCCTGCTTTCTTTGCTCGGCCGCGCTATAGCCTTGATCCCTACACGCGCGAGCGTGGTACCCCGCTCTCGCAGTCTCGCTCGTTAGTGTTATCCCAAATGCCGTCACGTTACTGTGCACGACGCGTCGCGTCACGTCACGTATGTCCTGCAGGAATGTTCAATTCTCCCACCTGGTACACGCACTTTGGCTGGCTGGCGCCTGGTGGAGAGATCTCCCCTCCCTGGCTCTCCTTTTAAATCGTCGCAGCAGGCCGCCGCCCCGATCGCCATACGGCGGATTCTGATCAGCTTCATTACCCGCGCTCTCGGCTGGATAAATTTTTTTTTGAAAGAAATCGGTTGGATAATTTTACCAGCGTCGCGTGCGGATGCATGTGTGCGTGCAGTAGGAGCACGATTTGACCGACAGTAAGGTGCTTTTCCCCCCCGCCGCAGACGCGTATTTAATCGGTCTCTGCGATCGATCGATGTCAATCGGCCGAACGCGCGCACATGTCCGCTCCTGACACGCGCATTTGCTGCGGGCGGCGTCCGCCATGTTGCCACGACCCACGAAGATTCCATGCACGCCCAACGCAAGGCTCCCTGAATGTTTGAATAATGCGCACAGTGATCGGATTAGGAGTACCTGTTATTGCTATTTACGTTAGTGTGAGTCATCTCAATTTTGAGAATAATTGTCTGCGCGCCTGCTGTGGTTTTGAATTGTTGAGGCGTTGTGATGAACGGAGAATACGTGCATGTCGTTGCGAAGTGCTACGCCTGCCTGCGTGCAGTAGTGTTGAAATGGATGTGGGAAACCGCAGAAACGACCAACAAAGCCAATCAAACGATCGGTCGAGAACAAGGATAATGAAGTGCGCAGGATACTACGGGGTATGGAAAAGAATAAACATGTCAAATGCATTTATTGGAGGACCACGTACGCAGGTCAAAGAAAGAGACAGAAGCTGTTTAAATTACTAGCAGCCTCTAAACACAAGGCCTGCTACAGTAGACCGTTGTACTAGGTACTCAATAGTGCTCACATTTCCGCAGAAGCTGTTTAAATATAGAAAGTTTAATCTAGGATATGTTTGTAAGATGAAAATTTAGCCCACATTTCCTATAGAACAACACACACCGTTTCAAATAAAAACAATTCAATAGTGCTCGAAATAACTGATACAATAATCTAGGAAAGTTTATCTCGAACAGTCGATGCACATGATTCTTTATGTGATGATGATGTTTATTTTTCTAAAAATAAGTTTGAACGGCACGATTCTTTTTGTAATGATGTTTATTTTTCTATAAATACGCACTTCATTTTTGTATCTTGAAGTAAAACATTCTAGGTGTACGGGTATTCGAGGAATTTATATGGAAATGTAGGTAGGGGCTGACTTCGTTATTTTTTTCAGGAACCGGCCACTTCAACATTTTTAATCAACGCGAGGATAATGAGAGGCTAAGAACGGTAAGTGAGGTTTCAACCTACTCCCTCCATCTCAAAAGAATGATAATTTGCCATTCAAAATTTATCCAAAAAGAATTTAGTTATGTTCTAAGATTTAAATCTTATGTGTGCATAATAATTTGGCGCATTGATCGGTGCATGCATGATAAAATGAAAAATAATATATTTTTCATTTCTATATGTAACTAAGGGTGCATACGTCCTTTTCATTCACCCCTAATTTGTATAAAAAATCATAGAAGTCATTTCTTCTGGGGATGGAGGGAGTATATATCATAGCGCTGCTGCACTAGCATGTTTGGCTTGTTGAAAATAATACACAAGTCCACTTATATAATATAACCTTCTTAATTGGGACCTATCTGGATAGACATAAGGCTAATTGTTAGCTTATAAAAATTAGCTTTAGTATACTCCATCAGTTAGTAGATCGTTTGCATATATAACCAAGGCTCTGATCTAGAGGGGGGGGGGGGGGGGGATTGTATGTGGGTGTGCAGTGCACGTGCAAGTGTGTGCCCAACTTGTACTTTAAAAAGCTTATACTTGGATAAGAATTGGAAATGCTGAACAGACCTATATTCGACAAAGCCAAGTCACTATGATCTAGGAGTAAACACACTAGTTTCTTTCAGTATTGACCACTGAATTATTAGCACCCAATAATGCCCGCAAGAATAAGTACACTCACCTAGACAGCACCTAAATTGTATGGATGTCCATTAACATAGGGAACAAGCACATAGCCTGGAAAGGGAATGTTACCTCACCTCTCTTACATTCCCTTCCCTCCCACAGCATATATACATCCATCCCTGTCGAAAGTGTCATTCTCCCACAGCAATCTGCCCCGAAACACCCCCAAAAGCGCGTGTGTGGAGGGGAAAAGAGGAGAGGCCGGCTAGAGCAAAAAAGAAAGCGGAAAGGAAAGCAAAAGGAGATGCATGGTAGTGTGGGAGAAAAGACCAATCTATATCTTCCTTCAATTCCTAGGCCACCTCCACGCAACAAGCCTCGCCCCCTCTTTTTCACACGACACACTGCACATACAAATACAAACACACACTCCTGTCTTTTCCACTCCAAGTTTCTTCCAACCCTCCCTCTGATCTCTCTCCGCCCCAACCCCTCTCCCTCTCCTCCCCCCTTCTCAACTCCTGCTCTCTCTCACACAAACTACACGCACTAGTCGTCTCTTCCCTTCCAAGCGGGAATTCCGGCCTCCTCCTCATCAATTTCCATACTCCCCTCCATCTACGACGAGATACGCGCGCCGACGGTCTCTCGTCGCGCACCTCGCGAGAGCAAGAAAACATGGAGTTGTTCCCAGCGCACCCGGACTTGCAGCTGCAGATCAGCCCTCCCCCAGCCACCAAGCCGATGGAGCTAGGGTTTTGGAAGAGAGCTCTAGACACCACCTTGCCTGCAACCACAACGGCGGCGGCCACGGCCACCGCGGCCCCGTCCGTCTCCTTCGCCTCGTCGGCGCTGCCGACAGCAGTGGGATTCCACGCGGCGGCCGGCGCGCACCATCACCAACAACAGGCGCCGGGCTCCCACCTCGGCCTCCCGTTCTTGCACCACACGCAGCCCATCCTCCCGGAGGGCGCCGGCGGCCTCCGGGACCTGGCCTCGATGAGGCCCATCCGGGGCATCCCCGTGTACAACACCTCGCAGGCGCTCCCCTTCCTCCAGAGCCACCCGCACCACCACCACCAGCATTGCTACGACGCGATCGCCGGCATGGGCCACGCCGCCGGCGGGCCGAGGTCCCCCAAGTCCGCCGCGCTCCGGCTCGCGGGGGCGCCGGCGAAGCGGGGCGCGCGCGCGCCGAGGATGCGGTGGACGACGTCGCTGCACGCGCGGTTCGTCCACGCCGTCGAGCTGCTCGGGGGACACGAGAGTACGCGCGCGCCCCCGTCCTGGCCTACGTCGTCGTCGCTAGCAGCTCTGGTGAATGAATGATTGGGTACTGATGCTTTATTTTGCTGGCTGTGCAGGAGCTACACCCAAGTCAGTTCTTGAGCTAATGGACGTGAAGGATCTGACCTTGGCCCATGTCAAGTCGCACTTGCAGGTGAGGCAAATCAACTACTGGTACTGAACTACTGATTACTGTCCCTTGATTTCTTAGATACAGTTTCAAACGGAACGAACGAGCTTGTGTTAGGCTGTTAAGCTAGCTTCATCTCCCCTAGATAGCTATCAGCATGCTTTTGCATTCTTCCTTGCATACAATCTATGAATGTTCAACCTCTCCCCCAATATAACGTACAGATCTTTTCCTAAACGAAGAGTAGAAAACTACATAGTACATACTAGTAGTATACTGCTACGCGAGATACCAACAAGCTATACTCGTTTGTTCCATGATAAAGTTGACCCTTTTTTTTTACAGTTTCACTTGTACTGGTAGCTATAGTACTGGCCGGTAGCTCATGCATGCATGGGCTAAGATTTGAGTAGCCATTTTTCACATCACTTGCTGCGCAGTAAATTCCTCTACCGTATGACCAGTTCACCACCACACCACCCCCATCTTCCTCCACGGTAGAGAAAGAAAGCGAGATGGCTTGTGGTAGACGATGTACGGTGCTCGCCACCACCAATACTGTAGCTGTAGCTTTTCCCAAACACGACGGCCGCGCAGCTTTTGAACGATAAAACCCCCGGAAGAAGCGAGATCGATCACCACCAGCAGCAGCTCAGGCCGGAGAGCCAAAGCACGCAATGCGGGCAACATGCCATTAAAAGCCCCGAGGGACGGCGCATGGCGTGGCGGTGGCGCCGTCGTCGTCGCCGTCGGCGCTGCCCGGCGGCGGGTGGTTTCTTCGCGACCGATAGATCGATCCGCACGCAGGGGCAGGGCCGGCGCAGCAGCAGCATTGATATGCATACTGCCCAAGAAGAGGTGGCAAGTACAAGCCAGCATCATTCCGCAATAATTAATCTTGCCCTTGGAGCTGCCGCTCGCTGCTGCTGCTGGCGCGCTGCACAGTATGTAGCTGATCGAGCCATCAATGCCCCCGCTTGAGCAGCCTTATTTATTCATTGGCCCTCCTTGTAGACCAGTGTCCCCGCTTTGACTTTAATGTGCTTCCTCGATATTCCTATAGCAGTATGCTAGAAATTTACCTTTTTTTCTGCGGTTTGGTCATCAGCATGTCACCGTCATCATCACAAATTCACAATCCATGGTTGTTTCTTGGTTGCAGATGTACCGGACCATCAAGACTACTGACCACAAGCCAGCTTCTGCTTCATCCTATGGTATGTTTACTGTAGGATGATCTACATACTCCCTCCGGTTCACTATTAGAAGTCGTTTTGGACAAGGTTTGAGTCAAACATTGGGAATATAAATCATGAATAACTTTTAAGTCGTTGAGTTTGAAAATGTGAAAATCATATAAATAGATTTATCTTGAAAATTACTTTCATAAGAATATACATATATAACTTTCCAATAAAGATTTTTATAGAAAAGAGAAGTCAAAGTTGTGTTTTGGTGACCGTGTTGTTGTCCTAAACGACTTCTAATATGGAACCGGAGGGAGTATACCCTAGGTGCCAGAGCGTGCAGTAGCAGCAGGGTTGGAAAATTGATATTCAATTATCTGACTAGTAGATAAACTACCACCAGTTACGAATTTATATGAGTATAAAGCCTGTAACATACTGGCAGAATGTTTTGCAGGACAAGCAGGTGCCAAGACGATTATAGACATCCCCGACGACAACTTGTTTGACGTCACCAACACTACCAGCGGATCTGAGTCGTCGGCTCAGCAATCTAATCCTGATGGCAACGAGCATGGCTCCAGCATGTGTGCTCTTTGGAGCAACTCCTCGATAAGGTATGGAGGCATTTCATTTTGCTAGCTATAGCCTGGTGTAATCTACATAATTAGTAGACCGTACCATTGTCGCATTATTACTACTTCTATCACTTGCTTTCTAGATATTCAGGAGTTTGCCAGCAGATCTAGCTAGAGAAATCGATCAATTGCATGATGCGCTAGAGGCTAGACTCACTCACCAAGACTTTAATTAGTTGCTACCGCTTCATCGGTTTATATATAGGTAGTAACAAAGCGAAAGCTAGCTTACATTATTCATGTGAAACTATACCTACTCGATTGTATAGGTCCAGGAGGTCTTACACACATGGTCATATGACGGCATAGTGTTAGCTAGAAGCACAAACAAAAGTACATACTCCTCAAATTAAATACACATGCATGCACTGCCAATTAACAAGTTTATACATTAGGCTAATTCCCGGCATGCATGTTTCTCATCTCTCTACATGCAGTATGTGTATGTTCTTCAAGAATCAGCTGTTACGTCACACGCACAATAGAGTACGTACTAGTCATGCATATTATTATTAGTATAACAGTATTATGTTCAAAAGAACAGTCAGCTAATGCACAGTTCCCGACATCTTTTCAGATTCAAACTAGTGGTCATCTTCTTTTAGGTTCAAACTAGTCATCTTCTAGCCACTTTAGGCAAAACAATGGAGTATTCCTTTGTCTCATTTTCCTTGTTTACTATAACGACCACCTCCAAGTGCTCACAAAAAGCACCAGGGCTCGTACCTTTGTTCTATCTGCTCCCCATCATGGTGCAATGATCTCACGAATATATTAAGCCCATGATTTAGTAATATATGTGCTAGATAGCTATGCCAAAGTGCACACATTTTTCCACACCACCACAAAGAAACATTGGTAGCTAGATCGAATCTTGAGAAATTACATGAGAAAGAACACGGTGTACACACTTTTTTTAGTTATTCGTTTTTGTTAAAAAATATGTCTGAGTATGGTTGCGAACACATTGTGTAGTACTACGGTGATGAATAGTGTAGAGTACCAAGTGGCCAATCATACATCTATATATACATGTCTCTCATATATACATGAATGAACCTTCCTAACAGTAACACCTAGGACATGGTATGCGAAGGCATTGATCGGTGTGCCATATCACATGGTAGGAGAGTAGTAGCATAAGCTAGAATAATAATGTATACGCACAACCTTTTTTTACCTCCAAATAGTCCCTGTTCTGATAAAGTTAGCTTGTCATTTACAGCATCTCAACAGTGAAAGTAGGTGTTGCATGCATGCTTTGTTCCCCCCTGGCTTCTTTTTCTCTCAATGGACTCCCACTAGGGATGAAAAGATATGGAGGCATTTGATTCTCTCGATCAGTCCATGATAATCTTTTTCGATGATTGAATTCCTCTACTTTCTTCTTTGCTCCAGCAGCAGAGGGGCCTGGTTCCATGACAAATCAATAGATGCCACTCCTGGCGATATCAAATCCTTCGAGGTACGCAGCCTTTTTTTTCTTTTTTTTGCGAAATAAACCGAGTCCATCATTATCTCCAATACCTCGCCCAAGGCCATCATGCCGTGCTATTTAGTGCAACAGCGATCATTCGTTCCATGCGCCTTTGGACAGTGCTCCCTGTTGAGCTTTTTTGATCATATGAATGCATACTGTCGGCAGCATTTTGGACACTTAGTGCAGCAGTTATCACATCATTTCCAGCCGGTCTTTAATAAACCTCACACTTCTTCTGTTTCTTTTTTTCCTCCCTTTTCCACTACTCAACGTTTTTCAGCAGGATGTGCAATCACGAAGAAGCCTTGACGATGTCTCCCACCTGATGAACTCGCCGCCGTTCCAAGTAGCCGGCGGGATGTTTGCTGGCAGGACCAAGAAACCCAACCTGGACTTCACCCTAGGACGGATGGATATGATCTGATGATCCGCGCGCCATCATCGGCATGTCACCATGGACGACCCGATCGAAGAGGATACCAATGACGTCTAGCTATCAACATATATACAGAGACCAATTTGCTTCTATAAGCAGATCTCTGCTGGTGGTGCACATACACGGATGCATGTGTGCCTCGTGTGGCCGTTGCTGCTGGGAGTGGGAGGGGAAGAAGCATAGCTTGAAGAAGAGAGGATAAAGAGAGACTAGGAGTAAAGAATAAGAGATAAGACAACCGTCGATCCAGGAATTGAACAAAGCTAAGCTATCGCAAAAGGGAGATGCATGGGGGGAGACATTGGTGCGTGCGTGCGTGTGTGCTTGCTGATGTGTGTGCGTGGTGGTGGTAAGAGAGATAGGCTTTATCAAAGGGCAAGGGGTAGCTTGCTTGCTTGCCTGCCTGCCGCTCGTCAAAGGGCATACGCATATGCTCATTGCTTGTGTTGCTTCTGAACTGATGGTGGTGTACACATGCAATGCAATGCAATGCAATGCAATGCAATGCAAAGCATGCATGAGTAGCTTAGTGATAGTACTGCCTAGGTGTAGGTAGGGCCGGGGTCGGTTTGGGCCGGCGGCCAAGGTTAGCAAAAGGTTGCTTGCATCTTTTGTTATACCACCAATATATGCTCATGCCACACACAAAGTGTGCAAAGAGAGGTAGCGCATATATGTTGTTTGTTGTATGTGTGCTTGCATGCGTGTGTGTCTGTGTAAATGGTGTATGGACCATGCTGGGGTATTCTTGCTCCCTGCGTGCGGAGTACTAGCTTTCAACGAAGGATGGAATAGATTCTTGCCCTGGGTTGGGTCTACCACGCGTACAACCTGGTCGGATCGGATTTTATTTTGTTAGTGATCCGTGACTGAAAAAGAGAAGCTGTGATCAAATGCTAGTAGCTGATCAGTACGTACAAGGTTCTCTTGCAAGTTTTACTTGGTTGCAATTTCATTTCATCGTCAGGGGGGGAGAGAAAAAAAAACCAAGAACCTCTCAGCAGTAACTATACGCGCAACTTTCTTTTGCCACTACTAGACCAACTGATCGATGCATCTACACATGTGTTTTGCTTGTGAGAAAACTCAAAACATCCTACCGGCCCCTGAACTTCAGATATAGGAGTACATAACTACATATACACACCAAGAAACTTACACCTTCCCCATAAGTAACGGTTAATTTATTACTGTGTAACACGAGTCGAATACTTGTAGTAAAAAAACTTTTACAAGTGAAAGCGTTCATGTCATGCATGTATGCGGGAGCAAACTGCAAGAGCAGCAGGCATGTCGATCGATCGAATGGGGCCATTTGGGGGAACACTCGTACGCATGGAATGGATGCGCGCGCATGCACTTGTCCGCGTCAATCAAAAAAAGAAGAAGAGAGGCGCGCGTACGTGGAGGAAGGAAGAATTGAGAATTGAAAGTCAAATCTTTTCAGGGGCGGAGGGCGCCGGATCGAGGGGAGGAGGACGACGAGGGAGGAAAGGGAGGGAGGGAGAGGCGCGCGGGGACGTCGACGACGCACACGCTGCGTGGTCTCACCGTGGTGTTGGGGCATGCAGCTGAGCTGGTGGACGACGACGACGACGCATGGGATGGATGAACGCGGGCCTGATGATGGATCGTTGGATGGACCGGCTGAAGTGACCTCTCTTGGAAAACCTTGATCCAACCACCTCCGTTTACCCTCTTTACTACTCCCTCCGTCACTAAATATAAGCATTCTCCGATTTCCGTGATACGCGTTTGACCGTTCGTCTTATTCAAAAAATTTGTGAAAATAGAAAAACAATTATGATATACTTAAAATATATACGATGATAAAACATGTCATAACAAAATAAATAATATTTTCATAAACTTTTTGAATAAGACGAACAGTCAAACAGAGACGGAAAAAGTCAACAAATGCTTATATTTAGGGACGGAGGGAGTACCCTCTAGCTCTAGCTGCCTACTTTTGTTTCCTAGCTTCGTTTCACCGGCCCGGGCCTCCATGCATGCATGCATGGCTGGCTCCATGGATCGATGCCCCAGTTTTTTTTACCATTTCGAAACTACCACTGCAGTAAGCACCTGTGCTGTTACGTAGTACCCAGCTGCCGCCCGGGCGATCGATCAGCCTGACCCCTCTTGCATTTGCTTCATCCGTATCTTCGTCATCGATCTCTTCTCCTCCTCGGCCGCCATCGATATATCTAGCTTTTGCTTGCAAAGACTCTGAACGAAGCCGATCGAGCACGCTCACTTTGCTGCACGTCGCCCATGTAGCTTGCATTGCATGCATGAAGTAGAGAGAGGTCAAGGACTCAAGGTCGCCATATATGCATGGCCGGCAGTCCGTGGTGCAAGGCAATCAGCACAAGCAAAGTAGCGCAAACGCAGCATGCAACGCACAGAGGCAGAGCCTCATCGCAGACGGCAGACGCATGTAGCAGCTGCTTGCGTGGTTGACCGCGTCGCGACCGCCTTGCACGCACCGAAACCAACAACGGAGAAGAATCCAACGGCGCGTGATTTCCGCGGGATCCATGCATGCTGCAGTGCAGTGCTGCGCGCGCCTGCTGCGCTCCCACCCCCACCCGCCCGTGCATGCACGCCATCGCCATGCGAGCGCGCGCGATCGAGCAAGCAAAGGAGGAGCCCCCCGCAGGGAGGGAGGGGCCCCGCGGCGCTTGGTCGCCGCGCCTGCCTCTGGCTCAGGCTAGGTCGTATAGTAGCAGCAGGTGGCCATGCACTCTCTTCGGGTCAGGTCGATCAGCTCCTCGCACCGCGGCATGCATGCATGCATACGTGTCCGTGAGAGACGGGACGGGACGGGACCGAGCCGGCCACACCCACACCCACGTTTCGCCCGCCTTCGAATTCGCACTGACTTTGAAGCACGCAGGCAAAGCTACTGCTAGTACTAGTACTACTAGCACTAGCAGTAGCGTTTCATTTCTGCCTTGGCGGTCGCAGTGGATCAGCCAGTCACGTACAGACACGATCGAGATGCACGCCGTCGCACGTGGTCATCGATATGATCCCGTACGTCGACGCTGATGGAACCATGCGCATTGCGCTGTCACGAACAGGAGGTTTTCGAGGCTGTTTTTGGTTTGGCAAAATGAGCTGCTTGCTCCAACGGGTTTAGCATGTTAAGTGCAGCCGTGCACGTACATCAATTTGGGATGGTACTAGTACTACTAGCACAGTAGATTTTGGTTCTTCTTTGCTGTTGACAAGGAGTGCAAGTATGCAGGAGCAGGACACTGGAGCCCAAGCCGGGGGGCGGGCGGACGGACGAGAAGAATCTGTGGACGGACGGAGGGAGGCTCGGCACGCAGGCCGAGGATGGGAGCAGAGAAGAAGCGGGGGGTGGGAATGAATGATGAGGCACTCCATTACGCTATGATTGGGGGGCGCCCCAAGGAGAAGCAACAAGCGATCGAGTAGCAGCAGCTGCTGCCGCACTGCAGCAGCTACCCACCCACCAGCCTCCTAAACAATTGCTGCTAGGCCTGTGCCCCGCTGCATGCGCTAGGGGGCAGCAGCAGGCGCCAACAGTGGCCTCGGCCGGCCGTGGCCCGCGCATTGCCATTGCCATTGCCATGGCCGGAGTCCGGAGAGAGAGGAGGTCTCATCACGTCAAGCGAAGCGAACGCGACCGCGCGGACTGTGGCCTGTGGGATGGGGAGGTACTGGGCGCTGCATGCTGGGGCCTGGCCGCCCTGGCCTCGGTCGCTGCGATCGAAAGGCAGCGGCAGCGTTGGCGCCCAATGGGGGCACCTATTCTCGAACCCTCTGCCGAGCTCTACCCTGCCCGCATTTATTTGGAAGGGGCCAAAGAAATGTCTCCATCTGCTGCCAACAGTCTTTCTTCGAAATTCTACTGAACGGGTCGATCCTCCCCCCTCCGTTTGTTTTAGCAACTTATCCTAAGGTCTCTTCGCCAAGAACTCTCCGACAACGACAGAGGAACTAACCTGCCTGCTGTGGCGGGGCGGCTTTTTTTTTAAACAATAAGACCTGGACGATTATCCCCTCCGTCGTCTGACGGCGACCAGACGCCCCCGCCCGCCCGGCATTCAAGGCCCCAACCGCTGTCCTCCTTTCCTGCTCTCTGCCCTGCCAGCCTCCCTCCGCCCTCCGGTCCGGCGGCCCACCTCTGCATCTCCCTCCTCTCCCACCACGGCCCTGCTACTTTCCGGCTTTTTCCAAGGTTATTAAAATTACCATGTGGCGGTAAATAAATACTACTCCCTCCATCTCACGATAGATGCAATTTTTGACTAACTAATTAGAAAAGACAAAAGACTTTAGAAGCTTCTCACACAAAAGACAAGCAAATACTTAGATTTTTCTCAAAAAAGACAAAAAGTAATTTGATCATTTTACATCTCACATTGGTTTGCGTGTTTGGTTTTAGAATTGTATTTATTTTGGGACCGAGGAAGTAGTACAATGCAGTAGGCGCTGAGAGGAGAATCATCAGATGATTGATTACCTGCTGCTTTGTTTCAGACGCGTGACGTGAGACTGAGCGACTGACTAACCATCCTCTTTGTTTGGGAACTCATCGCCTCCCATTTCCGGCACTGTACGGACGACGACGCGCCCCCGTGCTCTTCACAGTCACATGCACGCACGCACGACGGCACGAGAGGAGGAGGCAAAGGCAGCCAACATGCCACGGACGTGACGTGACCTCCGCGTCGTGCTCGCCTCGCTTCTCTGCTTTTCTTTTTCTTTTCTTTTCTTTTTCCCTGCGTTACCTTGACATGACGTATTTTGGCGCGTTGCTCTTCCGCAAATTTTTGCTGCCGCCGCCTCCTCCGTCAATCCTCGAGTGTAACCGTGTAAAAAAAAAATGAGTTGTGAAAAAAGAGAGAAAATGGGCCGTCAAGCCCACCCAGCATGAGAAACACACATTTGCCGCCGATGGGCTCTGTTGGACCAAATCCTGGGTGTCGTAGTGGGCCTAATTGGGCTACCTGTCGGGGTGCGTCGGTGGTTTCTGGCTGCCTTCGCGAATGCGCCTTTCCTTCTTCTTCCTCCCCCACTTCCTTCCATTCTCGTGGAAAGGCGCAGCCGAGCGACGCAGACAGTGTACATCGGAGATCGGCGCGATTCGGAGATGGGCAAGGGCGGCGAGCTGTGGGACGACTCCGCGCTGGTGGACGCCTTCGACCGCGCCGTCTCCACCTACAAGGTATGCTTTGCTTTGCTTTGCTCGTATACGGCTTCCCGGATCGCTGCCTCTCGCCGCAACGGCTGCTGCTGCTAGGGTTTAGGGTTTTGCGGGACGGCTTCGGATGGGCAGGCTATGCTCTACGTAGGTGATTGGGTAGGGGTGGTGTGGGCGCTGGAGATTTGGAGGGGGGGTTGGAGAGCTGAGTCGATTTGGCTTTGTTGGCTTCGTGATTACGATTTCATCCCTAGGGAATGTCATGTACATGTATCTTCCCCCCTTTTCTGCAATTAGTTGGAATGTTTGCTTGCATCGGGCTAACACTGATGATTGGCAGGAAATGCATGGCAAGAGCAACCGAGCAACGCCACGTGAGGATGAAAAGCTGGAACATGCTGCTGCTGCTGCTGCTGCTGCTATTGCTACTGCACAAGTAGAGGAACCTGTCACTGCTGAAGCAGTGAATGAGTAAGTACTGAGTAGACTGATGCTTTCAGCTTTGACTTGGCGTTGGCAATTCGTTATGTTGTGGACTGGTTGTTAGTTCGTGTCTATGCTATCTGAAACAAATGCAGTGTTGCATTGTATTAGCACTTACTGACGGTAATTCTTAGAATTGCATGATTGTTGGGGTCAGTACAAAGAGAGTAGCCAGATCGGAAAAAAAAAGCACATGTTTGATGCTACTGTTTTGTTCCTGGATGTTCTATTCGGAGCTCACTTTTTGAGTAACGGAGAGAATTTAACTCGGGGAGTGACAATGTTATGCAATCATCAACTAGAGATGTATTTTCTTCAGAACCTAACCGTCACAAATTATTCTTTAAGGCCATCTACTTTGTCTACTGAATGTCTACTCAATATTCACAATGATTCAACGAATATTGGAGAGGATGCCCATTTGTGAAGGAGAAACCTTAGAAGCAGTCAGATTTGATTTCACTGTGTGTTCTTGTGTTTGCTAAATCCAACCCCTTTTTGGCAGGAACTAGTCACCAGATGTTGCCACACAGTTTGTAGTAAACCATTTTGCCTGATTAGTATCAATAGTGCTAAGTGCTAGATAACTGGTGGTGCTGAGTTATTATTTCATTGAAAAACTCACCTGCAAGCTATGGGGGTTCAAATACTCTCCTGCATCTCAATTCCTACTGCATGTTTTATATGTTTTCAAATACCCCCATGTGCCGATTGACCAACTGACGTGATTGCCACATAGCCTCACAGTTGATTGTCTATTCCCTAATGACCTTGCCAAATAGTTTTCTCAGAGTTTGGCATTCTCGCCATCGATATCAACCCTATTTCCCTCATGATTGTCCTACTTGATCGAGTTTAGGAAAACTTATTCATGCATGAAGCATCTCTAGCACCTCATGGTACTTGAGACAACTCAGATTGATGCTAGATGCCAAACTATAGGTACTCCCTCCGTTCGCGAATACATGTCGTTTCAGACATGTTAGCAGGAATTAAGGAGAGGTTCCTTTTACAATTTTGCCCTTAGCTTATCCATTCGCAGCTGGTAAAGCTGTCACCATCCTCATCTTCGGATCTTCCTCGGCGAGAATCACGCAGCAGCGGCCGGTAGCGGCACCATTGCTGCGGCTTGTGTTGGCCTTCCTTCTCCTCCCGAATCATCAGGTGGATCTGTGAAGGTGATTTAGCTGGTGTAATCGGCGCCAGGGCAGTGACCTACATGCATCTTCAGTCTCCGCTCCTATCTCGAGCTATTCAATGGGGGATCGATCGATCTACTCGAGATTTGACCCAGAGAAAGGGTACCTGCTCTCCGATGCTTGCAAGGGCCAGGGCGAAGTTGAGCAGCTGAGGTCAAGCGCGGGATGTTAGGGTTGCTGAGGTGCTCCAGATCTTAGATCGATGGGGGATCGATCGATCTGCTCGAGATTTGACCCAGAGAAAGGGTACCTGTTCTTCGAGGCTTGCATGGGCCAGGGGGAGCTGAGCAGATGAGGTCAAGCGCGAGATGTTGGGGTTGCTGAGGTGCTCCAGATCTTGCTGCAGCGATGGCTAGAGTAGAATCCCAGTCCGCAAGAGAGCTGCCTACGAGCCTGCGCGTGATGTCAACGACGGCGGAAGGTCCAAGGCAAGGGAGAAGGAGACAGGGGTAAAATCGGCATACCACGTTTAAGTTGAACTGCGACGCCAAGTATTTTGACTCCTTTTGGAGTTGAACCGCGGCGTCAAATAAATCCGAACGGAGGGAGTACATTGGTTGGTCAACAGGCACGTGGGGGATTCTGAAAACACATAAAACTTGCGGTATGAGATTGTAAGGAATTGAGATGCGGTTGGGTATTTAAAACACCCCGCCCACTTGCTGGTGTGTGTGTGTGTGTTTTTTTTAAGTTGCAATTTCCCTATTTTATTTTCAGTTTTGATACATATGGAATGCACAGCAGGCTAAAGATATTGCCTTTTCTCTTCAACGTGATCCATTCACATTTGCTGCATGTGCACTTGTCATTTATGTACTCAATTTAAATTCTTATGGTATTCTCTTCGCATCCACTCATGTGAGAAGTGAATGTGTTCATTTTCTTTTGTGCATTTTAAAGGCACAGAGAGAAAGATGAAAACTGTGACAACACAGCCTGTGGTATGGTGGAGAAACCACAGCTGCCCTCTGAAGAAAGACAAGCAGTTGAGCAAGCTCCTCTTCAAGAAACTGATCCAGGCAAAGAGACACACGTTCCAGAGTCTAAGGTGATCTCCTCAGATGCCACTGATGCTGATGGAAATGTCAGCTCAAGCCAGCAAACATGGGAGTACAGCGAATTGCTCAGACAGTACTACGAGCTTGAGGAGAAGAGTCGGAATGTTCTTCAGCAACTCCAACAAGCAAACTACTGGAGCTATCAAGCATCAGGATATTCTAATACAACCCAACAGCAGCAAATTCCTGCCTACAGTGCCACAGCTCCAGATCCTCACTCTTCAACCACTCAATCCTCGTGCTGCTACTGGAATGTGCCCCTGGTATCTGTCTCCTGCTGTTCAGCTGGCCAACCAAGTGAAGGTTCTGCTAGTATGCCACCTAGTGGTGGCTGCAGCGTATCATTGACTTGTAGGTGCCTAGTTTGGTTCTGTGCTTTGTTCATCTGCTCATACAGATCCTGCCTATTTCTTTGCCTGTATATAGATTACATGATGTGATTTATTTTCCAGGTGACCAATGCCCTGGTGCAAGCACTACATACCCTAGTGTTTCAAACTCCATGCAGCTCCCAACAAAGTTATCTCCCAATGATGATCAAGTTACTAAGGCTGCTATGATGACTGCTGAAGGTGCCTTGAATTTTATGAGAAGTACAGTGGCTGGACAGCCTGGCTCCCAAAGTAAGCAACTTCTTGTTGGAAGTAGTGGCATTGCATCTGCTGTGCTTTTTCTGCGGACGTCTCCAAATATGTTTGCAAGAATAGCTAGGTGTATGTGTTTACTGCACATTGCTTACACAGCATGACGCAAAAAATCACATTCTCCTGCGATACTATGTTGTCTCACAAGTCACCTTTTCTCTTCAATGTAGGCAATGGGACAGAAACTAGAAAGGAGGAAGACACAAGTATGGGCATGAACCCGAATCTTGACATAACAGGAGGAGATAGTGATCTTTCTGCCCTCTTAAATGCATGGTATGCGGCTGGGTTCTACACTGGCAGGTAATCCCTATCCCTTGAACTTTGGGTTTTGACTGTGCTTGGATTGCATGATGCCTTCTGGATCTCATACATGCTTCGCTTGTATCTGTCTGCACATTTTGGGTTGTTATAGGTACTGCCTCCTGCCATGTTTTAAAAAGAGGGCACTTATTTGCACTAATAATTAAGGAAATATGAAGAGTTTGCTTTTATTGATTGACATAAATTATTTAGGGATATAAGAGCTTAAAAAACCATGAAGTTCTTAACTCAAAGTGCAATTTTATACCCTTGATTCATCAGAATTCTGAATTCTTACCCTTGATTCTTAATGCCATTTCTGGCACTGCTTGTTGCTATTGTACAATATATTCTATCATGGATCTGAAAATGCCTGAATTTTGTTTATAGGTACCTCGCGCTTCAATCTGCGAAAAATTCAAAACAATAGTTTACGAGGAGGGCAATGCCTACGGATGAATATTTCTACTCAATTTGTTGCGGAGCCGTGCTGTTTTGCGCTCACCGGTGCTTTTTCAGGCTAGAACCACGGAGTATGAACCTGTTGCGGTGCATCCAGTAAACTGATGTATCAGATCCCTAGCTTTGTGAAATTGCTTTTGCAGCTCGTGGTGATGATGTCGCCCTGCCATCTGTAACCTGTTTGTGCCCGGGATGCCATTTGTGCTACTTCGAAGTCGAACAGCTTCACATATCCCCTGTGCTGTTTGGCAGCTTCCATCCATTCCCCCATTTGTCGATTGCAGGATTATAAGCTGTGCGACCAGGAAATGTTTTGGCGCTTGTGGTTTGTCAGTTGCGCCACGTGCGAACTCCTTTTTGTGCCGGAGCTGTAGTGATATTGCCTGCCGACCGGCCGTGCCTGCCCCCGCGCGTCGTGATGTTCGGCGGTGGTGGTCGGTACACGGCACCTTTCAGAAGTCGTGGCATGTGTCATGTATGAATTATGATTCGTCGTCGGCCCCGTAGGGAATAAGGAATTTTCTGCATCATCTGTGTACGTACGCTTTGGCCCGTTGACCCTGCTTGTGCGTGCTTCTGCCGTTCTGCGTCGTCTCCAAACTGCCAAGTCGGACCCCTGTGGTGAATGCTGTACAGCTCCCCAAAAGAGTTGAATTTGGCATTTTGAGGAAGAAGGTGTTGCAATATTCTCATTCATCAATTATGATTAAAAATACGCAAGTTCGTAAAAAAAACGTTTAATTCTAAATAAGCATACACAAAAATAATCGTAGTAGTAGATTGAAAAGGACGTGGTAACGGGGTTTATGGTTGGTCTAGAAGCACTAACCGGAGCGGCAACAAAAGAGGTCGCAACTGCAAGGCACCGCAGGAGAAGAACTCGCCGCGAAGCAACGACGCGGAAAGACAAATCCAGGTGCCAGCCAAGAGGAGCCCGCTCGCCGCTGTTGGATTATTCCGCTCCTCAATTCCGTCGCCGAGGTACGCTGCCCTGCGCCCCTGCTCCTAATCCGCTTCTCCTGCTTCCCCCGGAAATTCCGCGTCCAGTACCCGGATCTTCCCCTGCCCTGCCGTTTCCCCCGAATTTTTTTTCCTCTGACAACCCGGTTCATCTGCTCTTCCGCCGCTGAAGCGCCCCAGGCCGGAGTCTTCTCTCGTCGGGGGGCGTTGGTGTCCTCGCCTCTACTGGTGCTGGACTGCCGTCGGGTGGAGATCGGCTTGGATCAAACTCTTTTCTAGTTTGTTGGTGGTGGTGTGAGTAAACCCTAGCCTCCTGAATCTTCTAGGAGTTCGTTTTGATTCACGGATTCGGTAATCGAACCCGCGTACAGGATGGGGTCCAACTAGGTTTTCTCTCCGTAGCGCGCAACATTAGCCCACCTAAGGTGCAATTTAGTGTCCCGAATGCCCGCGTGAAATTCGCCCTGGCCCTGAGCTTTGGACTAGTCAATGGTCATCATGTCCATGTATTATCTTACTGTGAGATGAGATGCCCTGTTTCGGACTAATTTTGGGGATTTCTGCAGCGAAAATGAGTGACAACCTGATGGACAAGGTTAGCGCCTTTGGCGAGCGCCTCAAGATCACCGGAACGGAAGTCAGCAAGAAGATGACGGCCGGCATGAGCTCCATGAGCTTCAAGATGAAGGAGTTGTTCCAGGGGCAGACTCCGGCCGACAAGATTGTCGAGGACGCCACTTCAGAGAACCTCGACGGGCCGGACTGGAACTTAAACCTGGAGATTTGCGACCTGGTCAACACGGAGAAGGTTAACAGTGTGGAGCTCATCCGTGGCATCAAGAAGCGGATCATGCTTAAGGACGCGAGGATCCAGTACCTCTCCTTGATCCTGCTTGAGACTATTGTGAAGAACTGCGAGAAGGCGTTCTCAGAGGTTGCGGCTGAGCGGGTTCTTGATGAGATGGTTAGGTTGATTGATGACCCTCAGACAGTTGTGAATAACAGGAACAAGGCCCTTATGTTGATTGAAGCGTGGGGGGAGTCTGGTGATGAGCTACGCTACCTGCCAGTCTATGAGGAAACCTACAAGGTCTGCAACACAAGCCTTCATTTTGGTTACCCTTGTTTCAACCAAACCAACTGCACAACTTGTGTTATGTTTAATCAACTGCTATTATCACACAGCAGTGGTTTATCTCTTCTGCTACTTCATGCAAAAAAGAAAGTAAAAATAACTTGTGCTCCATGGTGCAAGTATAGAGAACAATCCAATTCAGGAGCAGCATGCTGAAAAATATTTTACTTGTAATTAAAGTATCCTATTACATTGCTTCATTCACCAAGCTATTTATGCTTCACATGGATTTCATACTTTTAGTACTTTGGATTTTTGGACGTCCTTTTTATGGTTATAGTTTGTACGGCCAGCCAAAGCCACCAATGGCACCAAGTACTTGAATTAGTAGACCTTAGGCAGCATCAGTATCATTCCTATCTAGGTATATTATTTACAGGTTGTTTTCATGTCAGATTTGATGTTGTTACTTCCTCTGCAATCTCTTACCTGATTATTTTAGACATGGACACAATGTCTAATTCATGTCATTGGATACTCCTGGTTGTATTTTAGAAAGAAAAAAAAACAATGATTTGACATGGTATGCCTTGTGATGTCATCTTTCCGAATATTTTGAGACTATCCTTCCAAATATATTTGTAGTCAAAGTTGTAAAGGTTTGGTTGCACGCATTCTGGGACAGTATTTGGGAGGGAGGGAGGCGGACTACTGCAAAACAGCAATATGATTTATCCTTGTACAGTATGTTTTATACTTCAATAAACATGGTAGTCCTTACCAATTTCTGTCACATAACATGATCATTTTCTTCTTGTGTAGAGCTTGAAATCAAGAGGAGTGCGGTTTCCTGGACGTGACAATGAGAGCTTGGCCCCCATATTTACTCCCCCACGATCAGTTGCTGAAGCTGACATTGATGCAAACTTGCCCCAGCAGGCTTTTGAAGATGTGCATGTTCATACATATACTGCCGAAGAAACAAAAGAAGCATTTGATGTTGCTCGTAACAGCATAGAACTTCTTTCAACTGTTCTTTCCTCTTCCCCTGAGCAGGATGCTTTGCAGGTAATTACATTCTCTGTACTTGTCCCAATTTCATTTTATCTTTCTTTTTACTATATTTGCCTAGGTTCTGTACCACCATGACATTAGTAGCTATTTCCACACATGAGATCTTTTCCTCACGGACAGGCAGTAAAAATTGTCTTGAAATTTGGATATTGCTTGTGTCATACTTGGTTGATGTGTACAAGTAAAACACTTTTCTGTTCATGTTAATTGTTAATTTAATATAATGCTTACTTTATACAGTCCCTTTAGAAACAGGATGATTAAAAATTACACCATGCTGCTTTGTTGAGCAGTGTGCGAACTGCTTTCCCTGTTACAATCACATTCCCTGCATTATATCAACTGCATCTGTTGTAGGATTTGGGAGAACATTTCAAAACATTTACACCTTTTTTTTTGCTGTACATCAATTAACTAGTTGACTTTGTACTGTGCTTTACTAAAGGCAAACTGCTTTTCTTGTGAGCCAGATGGAAGACTAATGAAGACTTTACTAACACTATTTGTTGAGCAAGTGCAAACTCTGTAAACAGAGGTCTGACTGATTTTGTTATTGTCACAGGATGACTTAACATCCACTCTTGTGCAACAATGCCACCAATCTCAGCACACTATCCAGAGAATCATCGAGACGGTTGGTGACAATGAAGCTGTGCTCTTTGAGGCCTTGAGTGTGAACGATGAGATCCAGAAAGTGCTATCCAAATACGAAGAGATGAAGCAACCCAGGGCCTCGGAGGATGTAGAACAACGTCCAGTTGTCATACCGATTGCCACGGAACACGAAGAATCCCCTTCTGTTGGCAATGAAGATGCCCTGGTCAGAAAACCAGCCGGTGCAAGGGCAAGGTCAGGTGGGGACGATGATATCCTTGATGATCTCGACGAGATGATATTTGGCAAGAAGGGAGGTAGCAGCTCCCAGGAAGCGCCGAAAAAGCCAGATACGAAGAAAGATGATCTGATCAGCTTTTAAGCACATTTCCAATATCGCAGCCAGTGCTTGCTATTTTATGGTGCTGTACTCAGTCGGTAGAAGATTGCAGATTCTGTAGGATTTGGATCGCTTGTTTATTCGCATACGATCATACCTGCCCCTTCTACAGTTTGTTCAGTTGCTGCACTCTCTCAATCCTCTGGTTTCATGGGTGAGCCCCATGAATGTATTGGATGGTGAATTATGCCCCGATGGAAAAATATGTTGACTGAATCTTTGCTCCTCCCTTGGGTAATCACATCAATTCTTCAAGCTTATGTCTTCTGCTCTGGTTAATCGAGCAAACGCTTCACGTATAATGCCCGTTTGCCTCTGATCTCTCAAGATGCCAGCGTTGTGGGCTCAGAGGAAAAGAAGTGGTATGTGATGAGGTCAAAATCGGCAAATCTTATTGACATCCCATCGACGTAGCATACGCGTACAAAAGCGAATGAATTCATCTTACAATCTTTGGTACGTCATGTTTAATTTGTTTCACGGTCACACACGTACACTGAATGGTACAAAGCCAAGGTTCGGAGCCTCTAGAACTACTCAGGCTGTCGCAGGTGCGGCGAGCTTGGCCCTCAGCTCTCTCCTCAGTATCTTCCCCGACGCCGACTTGGGGATGGAGTGGATGAAGTACACCTTGTGCAGCCTCTTGTAGAACACCACCTGAAAAATCGGCAAAAAATGTACTGTTGTCAGGAACAGCTACGGTGGCGTCCATCAAGCATTTTGGAAGATGGCGACGCAGCCATGGCGTACCTGCTTGGATACGAACTCCTTGACGGCATCCTCGGCGATGTCGGAGTCGGCGGCGCGGACCACGAAGGCCACCGGGACCTCACCGGCGACGTCATCCTTTTGCCTGCCATGCGCCGATGCGCGTAATCCAGTCAGTTCCTCCCTGTGTGTGATTTGGACATTTGGTGATTTCGAAGCGTAACCGAAATGGAGATCTTACGGGACGACGGCCGCGTCGGCGATGGAAGGGTGTGCGAGGAGCAGCGCCTCGAGCTCGGCCGGCGGCACCTGCAAGCAAGCAAAGGGTGTGGGTGTCAGATGAGCTACACCTCTCAGCATTGATGAAACGGACAGGACGGCAATGTTTTGTCAGGTCCTGGTGGATACTGTACCTGGAATCCCTTGAACTTGATGAGCTCCTTGACGCGGTCGACGATGAAGACCTCGTCGTCGGCGTCGACGAACCCGATGTCGCCGGTGTGGAGCCAGCCGTCGACGTCGATGGTCCTCGCCGTGGCCTCCGGGTCGTTCAGGTACCCTGCGTCGTCGCGCGACCGAGCCACGCGCACGCACCCATCATCAGTTACTTCACTCCACTCGTGCTCGCCGTGCACCGCGCGGTGCACCGTGCACGTGGAGCAGCAACGAGGACGTATCAGTTACAGTAGTACGGAGTACCTTTCATGATCTGCGGGCCCCGGATGCAGATCTCGCCGGGGAGGTTGCGCCCGAGCGAGAGGCCCGTGTCCGGGTCCACCACCTTGAGCTCCGCGTTGCGCACCACCGTGCCGCACGACCCCGGCTTCGCCGGCGACGGGTCCCTCGCGAACGCCGGGCACATCGACAGCACCGGCCCGGCCTCCGTCATCCCGTACCCCTGCGAAAGCGAAACCACGCCAGCCACCAACAGCGGGGGGTCAGCTGGATCGATCACGTCCGGCTCGTCCAAAACCACCGCGAAACCGGGCGGTTTCGCATGTCGTTCGTTCGCGGGCTCGCGGCGGCATGGCGTCGCCGGGCGGGAGAGTGGCGACGCGTCGGACCGTGCGCCGGCCGGCGAGCTGCGGGTGTGTGGTTGGTGGAACGAGAGGCTCAGGTGTATTCCATCGGGCACTATACAGTTGGTTTCCCCTGGGCCCCGGGCTACACGTTGCGATCAGCCAGCAACCAGCATCATCAACGCCTTTGCGACGTATACGTTCCTACCCTGCTCTTTTTTCAAAAAAAAAAAAATACGTTCCTACCCTGGGCGTTGGCGCTTTTGCGGTAGACGTGAAAAATTGTCACGGCGTGCACGGGCCTGGCCTCATCCAGCAAAGTATCCAAACACTCGTGTTAGTTCGATGCCAACAATGGCAATGTCTACCTCACCTCGCAAAGAAAGTTTTTGAATGGTGCGCTACGACAACATCAGGAGACGTAAGTTCAAACCGAGGTCTATATGTGCCCAAATTGTATGATAACCGAGACTTTGAATGTTGTTGGAAAAAGGATGGATGTCGAACAAATTTAAAGTGTGCTGCTGCTAATTATATGCCACTTGCCAGTATTATCCTATAATCATAGTTCTAATTATTGGGCATGCCCATAATGATGCAAACAAACAAAGTTGTTGTATTGGGTATTGTCCCCAAATGATGCAAAGAAACAAAGATAAGGTCACGTTTGGATCCATTAGTGCTAATAGTTAGGTTATTAAGAGCAAATCTATGATCTAGCATCATCCTCTAAGCAGGTCTGTGAATATCTTCATCTACTTCATCTTGTAAATTGTTTTGACTTTTCCTATCGAGGCGCTATGCAATAATGATCCATTTTAACGATGTTGTTTGTCCTTTTTGAAGGAAACACTGCAGCAGAGATAACACCACCTAAAAAGGAAGTGGACGACAGTGGACACTGACCTGCCCGAAGATGGCCTGCGGCACGCGCGCGCGCAGCGCGTCGACGAGCTCCTTCCCCAGCGGCGCGGCGCCGGAGAGCACGATCCTGATGGAGCTCAGGTCGTACTTCTCCAGCGCGGGGTTCTTTGCCAGCGCGAGCACCAGCGGCGGCACGACGGCGGCCACCGTCACCCGCCACCTCTGGATGCCCTCCAGCATCGCGCCCATCTCGAACTTGGGCATCAGCATCACCGCCGCCCCGGCCCGCAGCGCGCACAGCAGCACCGAGTTGAGCGAGAAGATGTGGAAGAGCGGCAGCACGCAGAGCGCGACGTCGCCCTCCCGCATGTACAGGTTCGGGTTCTCGCCGTCCACCTGCTGCGCCACGCCGGACACCTGCCCGCCGTGCGTCAGCACCACGCCCTTGGGGAGCCCCGTCGTGCCCGACGAGAAGGGCAGCGCCACGGGGTCGTCCGGGGATATGGACACCTCCGGGAGGGTGGCCTCGTCGGCGGACGCCACCAGCTCCCAGAACGACAGGCAGCCGTCCGGTGTGTTGGCCGCGTCGTCGATGGTGACGACGGTGAGGGCATTGCCATCGCCGCCGTCGCTCGCCGCGCCGACGATCCGCGGGAAGGCCTCGTGGCGGAGCTTGTCGACGTAGGCGGACTGGGTGACGACGAGCCTCGCGCCGGAGGCCACGAACTGCTTGTGGATCTCCTGCGGCGTGTAGAACGGGTTGGCGGCGGTGGTGACCGCGCCGAGGAAGGACGCGCCGAAGAAGGTGAGCACGAACTCGACGGAGTTCTGGAGGAGGATCATGACGCGGTCGCCCTGGCGGACGCCGAGCCCGCGCAGCGACGCGGCGGCCCTGCGGCACAGGAGGCGCGTCTGGGCGTAGGTGTACGTCCGCCCCGTGGGCGCCGCGATGAGGCACGGCGCGTCCGGGAGCTCCGCCGCCCGGGCGAAGCAGTAGTCGTGCAGGGGCAGGTGGCTGGGGATCTCGATGTCCGGCAGCTTCGACCGGAACACCGTCACCTCCGGCGCCACCGCCGCCGGCGCCGGCGCCGGCGCTTGCGGCTGCGCTTCCGGTGCTGCCACCGTGATCATCTCCTCTGTTTTTCACGAAACAGAGATCTTCTTGCTTGGAATGGCCGCCGACGAAGGACAGGAGGCTGCACTGAACTTGCACAAGAAAACCCTTTCTTGCGAGTTCGTCGTACCCGTGCTCGGGATTAGCTACACGGCGGCGGTGTGCTTGAGTCTGAGAAGGAGAGGGGGTGGTGGAAATAAATACAGCAATAGACCAGCAGCCAGCAGGGGAGGTAGGCGGGGGAGAGCGCGCGCGCAGGCGCAAATGCGCAATGGAGGTGGTAGGTACGACATGAGGGCAAGGAGAGATGCGTGTGGAAGGGGTGCGCCCAGCCTACGAAAAATGCGGCCATTTTTTCAGTCGGAAATGCGAAAGTCTTGCTAATTTCGTGCCAAGCTGGGTCACCTTAACAATGTCGTCTCTCTCATTTTTGTTCTTCTCCAGCATGTGTCGAGAGCCGTTAGACTATCTCCAGCAGTTACCCTCTCCGCATCTGCAAAATCCTGCCATATGCAGCACGGGAGAGGGGAAATCCCACGCGCAAAAGCAAGTCGCTCCAGCAGCAACCGCACAACCTTTGCGCATCCGCGGGGGCAGTTGCCTCCCGCCAGGAGGGAAAAGGCCGCGGGCGTCGCCGGCCACCAGCTCGTCGTCGCCGGCCTTGCTCCTTGCTCCTCCGCCGCGGAGAGGATGCGCGGGCGGAGGTGCTTGGCAGCGGCGTGGGGGGGGGGGTGGAGGGGGCGTGGTGCGGGCTCGACGGGATGTGGATGCGGAGGGAGGAAGAAGGCCGGCGCCTCCGGATCCTCCGCCTCCGCCCGCGCCCGCGGCTCCGGATCCTCCACCTTCGGCTCTGGGCCCTGCTCCGCGCCGCAGCGGGCCTGCACCTCGAGCGGGGAGGAAGCGGACGCGGCAGGGACGACCGCGCGGGGAAGGAAGCGGACTCGTCGGGGGTAGAGGCGGCGGCGGCTTGGAGGCGGACTCGTCGGGGGCAGAGGCGGCGGCGGCTTGGAGGCGGATTCGTCGGGGGCAGAGGCGGCGGCCCTCCTCCGGCCTTCTCCGTTGGCCAGCCGCGCCTGCTCCACCTCGCCAGGGAGCAGGGGAGGAAGCGGTGCCACCGTTGGGGCCCGAATCGAGCTCCGCCAGGGAGCTTCACCTCCGAGCTCGAGGTCGCGCCGCGGAGGGACGGCGGAGGGAGCGGCCGCCGCACCTGAATCTCCAGCTCGTCGTCGGCCAGCAAGTCAACGCCCGCGGATCCGGACCGGCGGAGAGAAAAGGGAGGTCGCCGCCATGCCGGAGGACCACCGCCGCGGTGGCGAATGAGGAGGAGACGGCGGCCGTGCGGGCGGAGGAGAGGGAGGGGCCGTGCGCCAGGCGAAGCAGGAGGGAGAAGCGGGGAGCGGACCGTGGCAGAGGAAGAGCGGTTGGAGAAGGGAAAGGAGAGAGAAATCCCAGAAAAGAGGAAGGAGCGGGTCGCGGAAGGGGGATCTGCAGTTTGCGGCAAGCGATGCAGCAGCTGCTGGAGCGTGAATAGTGACGGTTGCATCTTCATTTTGAGGTTGAGGGAAGGTTTAGGAACACTGTTGGAGACAATCTTAGTCACTTTTCGCAGGGTTCCGGCGCCGGTCTGTCCACGTATGACTTGCCGCCGTCGTCCATGTCAATATGGCGTGCCCTGCCGCCTGCGGAAAAGGAAATCAATTGGGTGCACCCCATGCCGCCTGCACACTCCCACATCGATGCATGTTAAGAATAGCACCACGTGCAGTGTGATGCACTGGAGGTGCACCTAATTTTTTTCCCCCTGCCGGCGCCCATTCCTACATCTTGGTCTTGGCTGTGGTTCGCTCGCTGGCACTCGCATTCTTGCCCCGCAAAAAACAGCAAAAAAAAAAAAAACTTATCTGCAGTTGAAAGCTCACATCACAGCTCAGCTCAGCTCGTGTTCCACAAGCGGACAAGCCCTGCGCACCCCACTGCTTCCCTTGTGGGCTACTCCTACACTACACGTCGATCTCGTGCTCCACCTGAGAGATAAACCATGGAGGAGCACGTACCATGCACTTCAGCACGGCGTGAGATGGTTAAGGACCATCTTAATTTAGTCTAGCAAATTTAAAAATCAGATTTGATAAGAACAGAACTATAATATTATATGATTTTGAGTTAATAATAATTAGATCTAAGTTGGATCGTGATGAATGAATAAGTGTTATAAGAACAAGAGACTCTGTATTCGATCTGAGCTAGAAAACGAAGAAAAAAAAATCGATCCAAGAGACTCGGCATCCGGGTCATCTTCTATCCTGCCTCGCAATAACCCAGCCTCGGAGCCTCCCCTCGTCATATTTGGCCAACGCTTGTGCTCGCAATCGCAGGATGTTTTTCTTTTCTTTTTATTGCGGTAGTGTGTTTTCCTTTTTCTTTTTTATCGCAGCAGTGTGTTTTTTTTTATTGCGGCGGCGGCGTCGTCTATACGGGTGGGAGGACGATGGTTGAAAAACGATAGGCCACAGAGTGTTTCTTTTTTGGTAGAGTCAAAAGATGATTTTTTTAATATACATAATTAAAGTTTGGAGAGTCAATTGGTTTAACCTATCGTTTAAGATATTAGAGATTGTATATTATTTTATATAGTCTTTGTAAAACTCTAAATATAGTTAAGATTATAAATAGACTCTTCACTCTTGGAGTTGCTCTACCTCTAGACGTGGCCGCATGGCGGTTGCTTGCGGATACGTTCAGCAAATAAAAGAGTTGATAAAAAAATATCCTCAACAGCAGTGTCAATCTTCCATGCACGGCGGCTCATGCCCAAGAAAGCCCAAGGTAAATTGGCACTATGCTGCCAACTGCCACGGGGACCAACAGCGTGCACATTACCACTGAAGATGCCAAAGCTGTTCCAGCTCCCATTATAGAAGATGCTGAGTCACTGCAGAATCCGGGTATTTCTGTTTTGGTAGGGTCAAAAGATGATTTGAATATACATGATTAAAGTTTGGAGAGTCTGTTGGTTTACCTATCGTTTAAGAGATTGTATATTACTTTAGAGTTCTTGTAAAACTTTAAATATAACTAAGATTATACATAGACTTTTCACTCTTAGAGTTGCTCTACCTCTGGACGTGGGCGCATGGCGACTGCTTGCAGACACGTTCAGCAAATAAAGGAGTCGATAAAAAAATATCCTCAACAACAGTGTTAATCTTCCATGCGCGGCGGCTCATGCCCAAGAAAGCCCAAGGTAAATTGGCAAGTAAAATTCACCTGCAGTACACAAACTTGGCATGGGGTGTCATTCAGGTCCCCGAACTTTCAAAATGCATATCCAAATCCCCAAACTTGCTAATCAGTTCATGTGACACCAAAATCTCCACAAACCTAGTTAAATTGCATACATGGTAGGGTGTTTAGGACGTTGACGTGTCGTGACGTGTGGGATCCGTGTGTAAGCCTCCCTCTCTTCTCCAATGCACCTTTACTAATAAAAAAATCTACCGACACCGTCCGCTCGTCCAAGTGGCCGGTTGGCCTCGGGAGTCGTCATCGGCGGGTAGGTCGTCGTCGAGTGCCCTGGCGCTCGTCCCGCTTCCCTTTCAATGCGTTGGTAGGCTCAAAGGTGAGCACCGCTAGCTAGGCCCCAAGGCCGCGCCGCCGGTCATCCGCCCGTGCCGGCCTCCCATGCCTAAACGTGTATGTGATGGAGGAGAGTGGGAGGCTTACATGTAGGTCCCACATGTCACGACACATCTGCGTCCTAATCACCCTGTCATGCATGCAACTTAACTAGGTTTGTGGAGATTTGGACGTCATATGAACCGATTAGCAAGTTTAAGAACTTGAATGTGCATTTTGAGAGTTTGGAGATCTAAATGACACCTCAGACCAAGTTCATGAACCGCTGGTGAATTTTTTTACTCTAAATTGACACCATACTGCCAACTGCCACGGGGGACCAGCAGCGTGCACATTATCACTGAAGATGCCAAAGCTATTCGAGCTCCCATTATAGAAGATGTTGAGTCACTGCAGAATCCCTGAAGATGCCGAGTCAGATTGGTCTGTGTTGTAGCCGGTGCCGAGATGACCCAACGACTTTTGATTTTTGAACAGCAACTACATTATCGACAACACTAGACGCAAAAGGAAAAATAGAAACATTGTGGAATAGGTTACCTTTTGTTTTTGTTGAGCCAATTGTGGTATGTGAAGGTGCGCTACCATGTACGCCAGAGTTTAAGGGGATTGGTTGGTTTGCGATCCACTGTCGTGACCAAACGCAGTTCGACGGTTTTCAGATGCTCTGTTTGCCAACAAAGCCTTGGTATGCTGGTCCCTCTGGCAGCAGGATTGCATGATCATGTGTAAGGATGAAAGTGATGTGGATAATTTTCGCATCCGATCCGTTTGAATCCGAATTACGTGAATATGGAGAAGAGTTTTTTTACATCCATGCGGATGTAGATAATTTGAATCTGATTATGAGCGGATGCGGATTAGAATATGGTGTTAGCGATATCTGACAGATATGGATTATCCGACAATTGAATGCGGATAATCCGAGACCTATAATAGGATATCCGACTCCTATGACAACCCAATACGACCCATATACTATGACCTTTTACCTATATATAATTTTTTAGCTCACAAAATTTTAGCCTTATATATAGTGTGTGCACATGCATCAAAAACCTTAGTTAACTATCCATATTTAGTTATTTTGTTTGACGTGCTTGCTATACTCTTAAGTATAAGTTGAGAACTCGTAATAATTTTACGACTTTGCTTTCAAAAATATTGGTCACCATTTGAAGCTGAATATAAGCATGTATTATACGACTATATTTATCCGTGTCCGCTTCGACACCGATCCGACTCCGCACCATATCCGCATCTGAAAAAATCTGCATCCGTAACCACATCCGTGTAATATCCGCTCCGCTCCACATCTAACAAAAACAATATGGATGAGTCCGAACAGAATCTAATCTTATCTTAGCGAGCCATCCATCGTCTAAGCTTGTTGGCTGGAGACCGTACCGCCTCGTCTCATTGCAGCACTGTGAAAACTATGTCACTGACCCTAATTCTCTTACTCTTCCCCACTAGGTTATTTGAAAAAGACATATTTATTTTGCTATATATATATATATACATATATATGTATATATATATATACACACATATATTTACGAGGGTCTGGATTAGGGCCCTCTAAGCGACAGGATAATCACCCTTAGGGACGGAGTCTTCTAACACCATTGACAGTGTCAAGGCTAAGATCCAGGACAAGGAGGGATGCAGATCTTCGTCAAGACTCTCACCAACAAAACACCTCATCTCCGACTAGTAGGCGGTTCCACGACAACTTTCCGCCTCGCACGAGTACTTTCCGCCTCGCACGGGTACTCTCCGCCTCCCACGAGTACTCTCCGCCTCGCCTCCGACTACTCGTTCGCACGAGTAGTTTCCGTCTCCGACTGGGGCGGGGCCCACACGTGGAGGTCGGAGCGCGGGATCAGGGGCCCCACACGAACGTGGTGCCGCCCCGACGCTCGAACTTCCCCGCAACGACACGCAAGGCTCCGGTTCTCCACGCCATGCAAACGCCCTAGCTGGCAGGACGCGTGGGCGGCTTGTTCTGACAAGAGCCGTAATGCCGCACTGTACGCCCGCGCGGTCTCCAACACGCCGTCCCGTCCAACCTCTGCGGCACGCCACCCGTCAGAGCAGGTACTCAATGACCATCTACGGGCGGCGCCTACTTATACTTAGGCCGTAACGTGGCGGGCCTAATCAACTCTCAAGAGAGCTAAGTCATCTAAGGAAGAACTCGGAGAAGGCGACAAGTACTCGGAATGTACAGTGCCGCCCGCACACACGGCAATCGCCAACACCACTACAACTCAGCGCCCTTCAATGCTTCCTGACAGACATCGACAAGGGAAAAGACCTCCCAACACCATAGCACTGTAGCACGTATTTGTATTCTCTTTTTGCCCCTCACCCTTGCGTCTATAAAAGGGGGAGGAGGACAACCGTTTTAGGGATTGATCGACCAGTCACCGTACACACGTAGCTCGAGCTACACCCACAGGGACTTGGGTTCCGACACCCTCTCCCGACAAGTTTGTAACCCCTACTACAGACTTCCCTGGCATAAGAACACGATCGCTCGAAACTGGACGTAGGGTATTACTCTTAGGAGGCCCGAACCAGTATAAACCCTCGTGTCTCCTGTGCCAACCATCCGGGTCCGACACACGATCCGATACAAATTTACTGCCGTCGGTAGAGAACCCCGACAGTTGGCGCGGCAGGTAGGGGGACATCGTGTGTCTCGCCGAACTTCACCTGCGATCCGGATGGAGGGCCGCGGGGTTTCGCTGACTCCCGGGGCCACCATGTTGTTCGGCTCCCTCGGCTTCGTCTACACCGGGCCGGCGGAGTCCGTCGTCGGGTACACCTTCACCCGACCCGCGCACCCACCGCCTTGACGGCAGCGGTGGGGCGCGCCGCTTTCGTGTGTGGCTTCACGAGCGAGACGATCATGGCCATGTTGGGGCCGAACCCAACACAGGAGCGTTCCAGGCTCGCGGCCTACTACATCACCGACCTCGCCTTCCAAGCCAGCGGGTCCGAGCTGCTGACCTGGGGCGAGTTCATGGAGCGGTACAGCGCCATGTACTCCCACGGGCAGCAGGGCCTCCCGGACGACCCGGTGACGACCTACGTGGACGCGTTGAGGGCTTCCTACACCACCCCGGGCTCCGTGGTTGCGCAGCGGGGGCCACCGGCGCCTCTGCCGGACTTCACGCGCGAATGCAACGTTTGCGAGATCTGGAACGCTAGAAGCTCGACGGATGGCGAAGAAGCACCTCGCCATTGCACCACGGACGCCCAGCATCGGGCGCGCCTCGACGAGATCGCCGAGGTCAAGCGCCAACTCGACGAAGAGCTGGCAAACCTACACCAAGCGCTCGGAGGGGAGGAGAGGCCACGCGATCCTCAGCATGACCAGCGGTGTGAACAACTCCGCGAGCAAGAAGATGAGGACGCCGCCGTCGACGGCGGCGACGCGCCACTCTTCAGGCGCGCGTCGCAGAACCTCACGGCCGCGGCCATGCTCCTGCGCGGCTGCCACGATCCGGCCACCCCCGAGGAGAGAAGGGTCCACCAACACCTCAAGACCCTCCTTGAGACGGCGGCCGCGCAACAGGCGGAAAGCTCAGCGTCGCGCCAACGCTCGGCACGTGAGGCGTGAGCGACGCAGTCCATGCGGCGCCAGGACCCACCTCCGTCGAGGCATCAGAGCCGTGGCGAGGATGCAAGCGAAGCAACGGTCAAGCAGCGCCTGGGACCCCACCGCGACCTCCGCGTCACGCTCCGAGCCCGCCGCTGAACTGCTAGCGCTGACGACTACGAGTACGGCTACAACAACAATCATGATGACGGTCGTGACCACCACGACGAGCACCGCCCACGCCGGCGGTACAGCCAGAGGTGTGGCGGGCGCTACGACAACGAGGAGGATCATGGCCGTAGCTTGACGCTCGATCCAAAAGGACCCCGCGCCTTCGGCCAGAAGGTGCGCGACGCGCGTTTCCCCTCGCGGTTCCGGGCACCGACAACAGTCCCCAAGTACGACGGGGCGACCAACCCTAGCGTCTGGTTGGAAGACTACAGGCTCGCGTGTCACGCGGGAGGAGCGGCAGATGATCTCTTCATCATCAAGAACTTACCGCTCCACCTAGCCGACTCCGCGCGAACCTGGCTCAAACACCTGCCACGCGGCAGGATCAACAGTTGGGCGGAGCTACGTCAGACCTTCGTCGGCAACTTTCAAGGCACGTACGTCCGTCCCGGCAAGCAGTGGGAGCTGCGAAACTGCAAACAGAAGCCAGGTGAGAGCCTGCGAGACTACATCCGGCGCTTCTCCAAGCGCTGCACCGAGCTCCCCGGTGCAACCGACAACGACGCCATTTCATCATTCCAGAACGACACCACCTGCACCACCCTCATCCATCGGCTAGGGCGCATGACCCCGACGACCACTCGGGAGCTTCTAGACATCGCGAGCAACCATGCTGACGGGGAGGAGGCGGTCGCGGCAACTTTGAACACCCCTCAGGGCAAGGGGAAACAAGCCATGGACGACGGCGAGGGGCCCTTCTCGCAGTCCAAGAAGAAGAAGAAGAACGACAAGCATAGCCGTGATGACCACTTCGTCGCGGCAGTCGAGCGCAAGGCCACCCGACCCAAGAACAATCAGAACGGTCCCTCGAAGGACCACTTCGAGAGGCTCTTGGAGGCGCTGTGCACCCACCACGAGATGCCCGTCAAGCATGCGCTCAAGGATTGCCGCCTAATGAAGAACTATGTCAACGTCACGCTCAAGCCCAAGGCTGCGGATCCTCCGAAGAAGGACGTGCCTCTCCCCGACAATGACGATGATGAGGCGGGGGCTGCGTAGCCCCGCGAGGACGGTGCCGTACACATGATCTTTGGCGGGACGCCGACACGACCCTCAAGACGCCAAGAGAAGCTGATCCGGCGTGAGGTCTAAAACACTGAGCCCGCGACACCGTCGTACCTCAAGTGGTAGGAGACTCTGATTACTTTCGACCGTACAGACCACCCCGACCACGTGCCGCAGCCAGTATGCTACTCTCTCATGGTGGCTCCTTTGATCGGGACCAAGCGGGTCCACAAGGTGCTGATGGACGGGGGAAGCTGCCTCAACGTCCTGTACATGTCGACGCTCGACAGCATGGGCATTCAGCGGTCCCGACTGCGCCCATCGCCTACACCATTCCACGGGGTCGTCCCTGGGAAGGATGCACTCCCGATAGGGCAGATCGATCTGCCCATCACGTTTGGGACTTCGCGGAACTTCCGCACAAAAACCCTCACTTTCGAAGTAGTGGGGTTCTCGGGGACATACCACGCCATCCTCGGGAGGCCGGCCTACGCGAAGTTTATGGCCGTGCCCAATTACACATATCTCAAGCTGAAGATCCCCGGTCTGAAGGGGGTCGTCACAGAGGGGACTACGTTCCAGCACGCATACGAATGCGATGCGGAGTGTTTTTAGTTCGCTGAGACGCTCATCCGGTCCGAGAGGCTCCACGCCGAGCCTCCCTCCGAGGACCCGGACATCCCTGAGTCATCCAAACGTGCGGCCTGCTATGTCGAGCCCGCCAAGGATGTCAAGGATGCGGCTGTCTCTGATGATGGCCGCACGCTCCGTATCGGGACGGCGCTCGATCCTAAATAGGAAAGCGCGCTCGTCGACTTCCTCAAAGCGAACCTCGACGTGTTCGCATGGAAACCCTCCGACATGAAGGGAATCCCGAGAGAGGTTGCCGAGCACAAATTGAACATCAAGCCGGGATCGAAACCGGTGAAGCAGCACCTCCGCCGCTTCGACGACGACAAGTGCAAAGCGATCGGCGAGGAGATCAAGAAGCTTCTTAGTGCAGGGTTCATTCAAGAAGTATTCCACCCCAAGTGGCTTGCCAACCCTGTATTTGTAAAGAAGAAGAATAAGAAATGGAGGATGTGTGTTGACTACACGAGCCTTAACAAGGCATGTCCCAAGGACCCGTTCCCTTTGCCTCGCATAGATCAGGTAGTCGATTCAACGGCAGGGTGTAACCCTCTGTTTTCTCGATGCGTACTCCGGGTACCACCAAATTGCGATGTGCATAGTGGATCAACTCGTGACGTCCTTCATCACTCCGTTTGGCGCTTATTGTTATAACTCGATGCCGTTCGGGCTCAAAAACGCGGGCGCCACATTCCAAAGATGCATGCGACACGTCTTTGGAGATCTTATAGGACGGATAATTGAGGCGTACATCGATGACATCGTGGTCAAGTCAAAGAAAATGGGTGATCTGATCCCCGACCTCACGGAAGTGTTTGCGAAGCTGAGAGAACACAGGGTGAAGCTAAATCCCGAGAAATGCGTTTTCGGGGTTCCGTGGGGCATGCTCCTCAGCTTTGCCGTGTCGAAACGCGACATTGAGGCTAATCCCGAGAAGATCTCGGCCATCACTGACATGGGACCGATCCAGAATCTGAAAGGCGTACAACACGTCACAGGCTGTCTCGCAGCTCTTAGTCGTTTCATCGCCCGACTCGAAGAGCGCAGTTTGTCGTTGTACCGCGTGATGAAGAAGTCCGACCACTTTACATGGACGCCCGAGGCTCAGGAAGCGCTCGACTCGCTCAAGAACCTCCTGAAGAGTCCTCTAGTGCTCACAGCACCGGCGCCAGAAGAACCGATGCTCCTATACGTGGCCGCGACAACCCAAGTGGTGAGCGCTGTGCTGGTGGTCGAACGAGAAGAGCCTGGAAGGTCGCTCAAGGTTCAGCGACCGATCTATTTCGTGAGCGAGGTACTCTCTGACTCGAAAATCCGCTACTCGCAAATTCAGAAACTAGTATATGCTGTCCTAATCACCAAGCGCAGGCTTCGACACTACTTTGATGCGCATCCCATCACGGTGGTGTCCAAGTACCCGCTCGGGGAAGTGATCCAGAACCCTGAGGCTGAGGAAAGGATAGCCAAGTGGGCCCTCGAGTTCATGGGGCAAAATGTAGCATATGCACCACGTAGTGCCATCAAATCACAGGTACTGGCAGACTTTGTCGCTGAATGGATAGAAATCCAAACTCCGCCGGCGCCGATCGAGCACGAGACATGGATGATGTATTTTGATGGCTCTGTCATGAAGGAAGGAGCGGGGGCAGGCCTTGTCTTCATCTCGCCTCTAGGTGTGCGTCTGGAGTACATGGTTCGACTGCACTTCCCCGCCTCCATCAATGTCGTCGAGTATGAAGCACTCATCAACGACCTTCGAATCGTGATTGAGCTCGAGATCCGTCGTCTAGAGATCCATGGAGACTCTAAGCTTGTCGTAGATCAAGTCATGAAAGAGAAAAATTGCGTTGATCCGAAGATGGCAGCGTATTGTCGGACTGTGCGTGAGCTGGAAGACAAATTCCATGGGCTCGAGCTCCATCACGTGCTGCGCGACTACAATAAGGCTGCTTATAAGCTTGCCAAGGCAGCATCAAGCCGCAAGCCTGTACCAAACGGTGTGTTTGCTAGCGACTAGCACACACCGTCCGTCCAGGTCGATGAAGAAAAACCATGAGAGCCAGAGGCGCCAGAAGTCATGGAGATCGATCGACAACCAGAGCCGAACTTAGAAGATCCAGACTGGTGGTTCCTGATCCTCGAGTGGCTAGTCGAGGGAAAGCTGCCTTCCGACCACACGGAGGCGCGTCTCATCTCGCGGCGAGCCAAGGCGTTCGTCCTCATCAATGGCGAGCTCTACAAGCGAGGCGCGGCAGGCATACTCATGCGCTGCGTCTTGAGGGAGCAAGGCAGAGAGCTGCTCCATGAAACCCACGCCGGGATGTGCGGACATCACGCTGGCCCAAGGACCCTTGTCGGAAAGGCTTTCCGACAAGGTTTCTACTGGCCAACCGTAGTGGCCGACTCCAAAGACATCGTGCGACGCTGCGAAGGATGTTAGTTCTATGCTCGACAAACCCACCTCCCGGCGCAAGCGCTCCAGACCATCCCTATCACCTGGCCTTTCGCTGTGTGGGGGCTGGACATGGTCGGGCTGCTCAAGCAAGCACCCGGGGGCTTCACACACCTACTTGTGGCTGTCGACAAGTTTTCCAAGTGGATCGAAGCCCGACCCATAGCGAAGGTCCACTCGAAAGCCGTGGCATTCTTCACCGACATCATTTATCGCTTCGGGATCCTGAACTCTATCATCACTGTTGACGGCTGTTAAGTAGTACTTTCAACCCTCAATATTCTCACATAAATGGAGGCATATGCATTATTTACTTGCATTTTGGTTTGAATAATATAGTACCACTTGTCCTTAGAGATTATTTGTATGTAGGTGAAATACCCCTTAAAAGAGATGGAAACCCACCTTCTATGGAGAAACCATGCCAACTCAGCTGAGGAGGTGGCTGCCACCAAGGAAACACATGTCATTCCATGTCATTGATCCAAGGGAGGCACTCACCGATGAATCAGAGAGCGCCACATGGACTTCACACGGATCAAGGGGCCCACCTCGGATACCAAATCAAGCCATGCACCGGGGATGGATTAGAGGGCCCACAGGGCAGCTACACACCTCGAAAGGAGGGCCGGAGGGGCCGGCCGATCCTAGGATCGGCCGAACCGCCTCTACATCCTTTCATCGTGTCCCTTCACGTGGCAGCTGCTCATTGGTCACTTACCTCACTCTCGGGTGTTTTGGTGGAGTTTGAGCCCCGAAGCAAGCCTCCTCCTTTCCTATAAATAGAAGGGGAGGGGCTCCCATTTCACACACACCACTCTCTTATTCTCCTCTCACTTTTAGTTTCCAAGGCTAGGGGGTAGGCTAGAGTAGCTCTTCTTCAGGTTGCAAGTCTTCTTTGGAGTCTAGGTATGAGTTCTCTTTTATCTTTATTTCATTGTATGACTTTGATCTACTTCAGTTATTCAGCTATTTCATATAAAGTCGTGGTAGATCATATGCTTGATATGTTCTTGAGTTCATCCTTTGTTCATCATTTAGAGGCTTGTGTTCTTCATGAACACTACCTTTTGATCCACTTGAAGGGTGATAAACTCATTCCTTATGTGTTTGTTCATAAGTTAGAGGCTCGTGTTCTTCACGAACACGACCCTTTGATCTTATTGACTAGACATAAGAGAGTTCGTATCCGTTCGTATGTCTAGGGTTAGTTGATCTTGTTAGATGGCATGAGAGTGTTCCATGAGGTTTGTGTTCAAGCTACGGTACTCGGTCTAAGTTGACCAGTCTTCTGGTGGCTCTCACCCTGGGTCACAATAGCCCGGGCCGGGTGAAGTCTAGCAGCAACACAGGGATGGTGCCTGGGTTGTGTGGCTATGTTAGTTATGAGCATACCCTCCATAACGATAGAGGTAGGTCCGCAGTGGTGATAGCTGTTGGATCCTTTGCAACCCTCTGCGCTGGGGTACCTGCTGTAGGAGTCTAAAGTCTAGTTTCGCAGAGTGCTGGTCGTCGCGGGCTAGCTCCCCGTTTGTACCTGGGTGCTGAACCTTACCCTCTCATGCAATGCTCATGCCTATCTCCTGTATCTTCTAGCTTTATATGTTTAGTACATTAGAACCTAGAGCTAACTCGTATGTTCCCCTCTAAGCCGTAGTGTGCTAGAGTAGAGGTAGATTTGAGTGTGTGTGTCACACTACCCTTTATATCTTTTATCTTACCCTGCCTTTGAGTTTGTTGTTTCCTATATCTATCTCTTAGTTTACATTCAGTGCAAAAGCATAAATCTAAGATATCCGCCATTGCCTTCCACGGATACCATACCCTTGGAATATTCTCCTTCCTTGGGGAAATGCTGCAATGGTTTATCTGTGCGCTTGCGGATTCGTTCATGATCGTTTAGATTAACCTTTGGCAAGTCTTGATGTTCACGCTAACTCAGCGTTATTAGTTGTGACGTTAAGAGATGCCAACAAGCATTTCTAGCGCTGTCGCTAAGGATGGATTCTAAATCTGTTCTTAAGTGATCGGCGCTACAAAATGTCAATAATCACCGAAAATGGTACACAATTCACGGGAAAGAAGTTCCTCAGATTTTGCGATGACAACAACATCCGTGTGGACTGGGCTACCGTTGCACACCCGAGGACCAACGGGCAGGTTGAGAGGGCCAATGGCATGGTCCTGCAAGGATTGAAGCCTCGGATCTTCAAATGACTCGAGAAGTTTCGGGCAAGATGGGTCGCTGAGTTGCCATCCGTCCTCTGGAGCTTGCGCACCACGCCTAGTCGAGCCACCGGCTTCACGCCATTCTTTATGGTGCACAGGTTGGAAGCTGTCCTCCCGACGGATATCGACTACGGCAACCCAAGAGTTCGAGCATACACCAAGGAGGGGAACTAGGTCGCACTCGAAGATGCTATCGACCAGCTTGATGAAGCACGCGACGTGGCACTCTTACATTCGGCTCGATACCAGCAAGCTCTGCGACGCTATCTCGAGCGCAATGTGCGCAGCCGTGAGTTCTAAGTCAGAGACCTGGTACTCCGACGAGTTCAGAGCAACAAGGATCGGCATAAGCTCTCGCCCCCGTGGGAGGGGCCATTCATCGTTGATCAAGTGCTCCGACCAGGGACGTTCAAGCTTCGGTACGAGGACGGCAGGGTCATCTCCAACGCATGGAACATTGAACACCTACACCGTTTTTACCCTTGAGTAACTTTTCTCATTCTATCTTATGATCAATGAATAATGACATATGCTTTTGTTCACAAGTTCATAAGTTCGCAAGCTTTCGTTTTGGCATCTTCTCTACATGCTTCAACGTTTTCTAAGGCTGAGCGGTAAGCGTCCCTGCACCCATGCAGAAACGCTCACCGCTCGGGGACTACCCGGGGCACGATGCCCTCCTTTCGTTTTCTCGTTTTTAAAACCAAATTCTCCGACGAACATGTCGTAACCAATCGCACGCGCGAACGGTTTTTTGGCGGAACGCCCTATCTTGCGAAAGAAAAAGATGTCGATCTGTGCGCGTCTCGGCACTGCCGCTCGTTCAAAGCTCCTAGCTCCTACGCCCCCACGGCTACGGTGCGAAGACTTGCGAGCGCAGCCCAGGTCCACAGGTCGCTGTCCGACCTCTTTCAAAAAGTGCTTGGGTAACTGCTCGGGCTCCGGCTCAAAACGACTTTGACAAAAAATGCGCAACTCACTTTTGAACCTCCCTAAGTGCTCAAGGGCTGCAAACACGTGGCGTCACTTTGCGGCTCAGGTTGGTCGAGCTCTCCGACTCCCACGCCCCCACGGCTCCAGAGTAAAGTTCGATCGGCCTGAGTTCCTAAGTACCACTACTCCGTTTTTCAGTCGTCCCCGAGTGCTTGGGGAATGTTTCAGCAGTGACGATTTTGAACAAAACGAAAACTGTTCGAAGCAGTACGCATACAAATTTGTCTTGTCTATCTACTATACAAAATGATACATCTAACTAGAAGGCCTGGAGTTGTCTTCGACTTCTGGAGTGTCTTTTGGGATCAGGTCCAGGTCCTTCATTGCTGCATCAGCCATGGCGCGGGCGAAGGCGGCGCAGTCTTCCTCAAGCTTGTCATACTCATCGTCCGAGTAGCCGGGGGCCCAGCCGCCGCTCAACGCCTTGCGGTCCAACCCCTTGTAGTGCGAGTCGAACATGTCAAGAACCCGGTGCACCACCTTCCGAGCCGTCGTCAGCTCTCGGTCCTTGGCTACACCCAGGAGAAGCGCCACTCGATCTGCAAGCGCCTGGGGAGGCATCTGGACGGATGGAATGCCAAGATCCATTCGACAAACCGGCCGAATTTAGCGCGGTCCGTGAGGTCCTTCTGGCGTATCGCCTCCGCCTCGTGCTGTGCCTTCCTGGACTCCTTGAGCTCGGCCTTGACCTCTGAAGAGGGAAAATGAGCCGGAGGTTAGCTGTTAGCACAACCAAAAGAAGGGAGGGACAAGGCTAAAGGATTGTACTCGAGAGCTGGTCTGACAAGTTCTTGGCCATCCCAGTCATCTCATGGATCTTGAGCTCAGCAGCGGTGACCTTTTCTGCTTCTTCCACGAGCCTCTTGGCCAATGCGACGTGAGCCATCGAAGCCCTGCCGAAACAAGAAGACAAGTCAACATCATCGACAAGCGACACGAAGAAAAAAGCACTATAGAAGCTGAAAGTGCTCGGTTGCTCACCCTAAAGGTCTTGCTCCAGCTTGGCAGTGCCATCGCGAAGCCGGGTCCCCTCGTCGGTAGCTTCTTGCAGCTTGGCGGCGTGGTCACCCACCTGCTTGTTGGCCGTCCTGAGGTCCACCCTGGCGAGGACCAGGTCCTTCTCCAGCTCGTCCACCTTCTTCTCGAGTGCCGCCTTCTCCTGGGCGGTGGCCTGGGAAGCGGCTTCAGCGGCAGTTGCTGCAGTGGTAGCAGCCTGAGCGACCTCGGTGGCGGTCGTGGCAGAGGTGCGTAGCTCCGTGGCTGTTGCCTCTGGTTGGGCAAGCTTCGCCTCAAGGGTCGTCCTCTCTGTTACGGCGGTGTCTGCGGCCAACTGCGCAGCTACTGCACGGTCCTCCGCAGACTTTATCGCGGCTTCGACCACGGTCCTCGTCGACGCTTCGTTCGCCATCACCCCTGCAGCAGCCAGTCGGGCAACCACCAGCTGCATTTCCAGCTGGAACTTCTCGGCCCGGAGCTCCTCGATGGTGCGCGCCTTCTTGGCGCCATAGTTTGTGAGTACCTGTTCCGAGTAGAATATTATCTACGGCGATGTCTGCAATGACAAAGAAATAAGACCAAGATCGGGCTCGGCAAAGTCACCATTGTGGCGGGCAGGATGAGCTCATCGAACGCTCGTTCTGGCCACCTTTAGCCCTATTGGAGGCGGTGACGGGCCGCGGCTTCTTCGTCCTCATCGTCGTGCGGCCCGGCCTCGCGAGCCCCGGTCCATGAGGAGCGCACAAGGTCGAGGATGTGCTCTCCCCCCTCCGGTGGTGCCGTCGGCAACCCCTTGGCCAAGAAGGCGCGAGCTCCCGAGCTATCCCCAACTTCCTGGATCGTATCCGGGGAGACGTTCCCCGCCACATCTTCGGGGGCGGCACGCACCTGCGGGTCTTGGCGGGGTGAGTCCGCGACCACCACCCCCTCCACGTCAGGAACGGCAGGCTGGAGCGATGGCTCCACCAATGTACTCGCGGCCGGCACCACCACGCTCGCAGGAGGCGCCGCCGCACTCATGGTGGACATTGGGGGCATGATGGAATCCGGCTCCGCTTCCGCCGCCTTGGTCGTGGACTCCTCGGGGTTAGCCCCGACCATCTCTATCGCGGCCGCAACCACGGAGGTGGGCGGCACGGACGCCTCGGCCGCTGGCTCCTCCGGCACCGACAGGCACCATTCCAGCTCGGCCTCGAAAGCGGCCACGTCGCCGCCCAAGAGGTTAGGCCTTTCAAGGTCAGCGGCCTCTTGGGGTGGTCGGACGCCTCGGGAGCCGCCAGCGCCTCGGCCCCGCTTCTGCCGGCATGCAACGCTGGAAGCACGCCTGCCTCGGGAGCTGCCGACACGTCGGCATCACGATCGACGATGGGCGCCGCCGGGGGCTCGACCTCCACGGGGGCTGTTTGCCCCCGACCACTCCAACAACATTCGACGCCAATGGAGGCGCCGCCGCTTCGAGGACCTTAACCACCTCGATGGTCCCGCTCTCGGCCTGCGCTGTTGCCAACACGGGCGGAGGGGTCGTCGTGCTGGGCTCGGATAGAGGATCGCACGCGGTCAGGACCACGCGTTTCTACGGCGCGATGCAGAGTGCGTCGGTGTCGGAGCGGCTGGCACGAAAAAGCAAACTGAAAGGCGAACGAAGGACAGCAAGAACGAAACAACAAGATGTTGAGAGACAATACGTACATGGAGGAAGTGATGCGGGCCTGCTTGATGGGCCTAGTAGCCACGCCCAACGACTCGGGGGCTGGCCTCTTGCCCGCTGCCGCATCGGGGGATGGTCTTCGACCTCCACCAGGGGCGAGGGGAACCTGCACGGGCGGGGCTCCGCCGCCCCGGATGACCAAGGATTGAAGGCGCCGTGGGGGTGTGCTCGTGTCACCCCCCTGCGGCGCACTCAGGGAAGGCGATGGTGATGTCGATCTCGCCTCGGACAGCGACCGCCTCTTCGGGGAGCGCGACTCCAACCGTGTTGTGTCGCCGCGTTGTTCAACCGCTCCTCTATGAAGTCACCACTTGATCTTTGAGCCGGTTAGAACCAAAGAACCGCTCCAAATCTCTTTTCCACTAGAGTTGCACTTCACCACTCCGCGCGAGGTGAGCACAAGACCTCTCACACCAATAGATCTGGAGCCACGCACAATCTTCTTGCGAGCTTCAACGGATTCACCACCACCAAGCCGTCTAGGAGGTGGCAACCTCTAAGAGTAACAAATCAACCACTTGCTTAATGATTCCCTAGTGCCACAAAGATCAAAACCTTGATGCAATGCACTAGATGCTCTCAATCTCACCAAAGATGCAACCTCTAAGCAAAGTGTAACACCCGCGTTTTTAGCCCCTAATAAATCACCTACTAAATCACGTGTGTTTTCAAAACCTCTCCGCTGAGCTCGATCGTTTCCCCGAAAACCCCGATCATCATTTCCTTTTTCCCTCTCCCCGGCGCACACGACGCGAATCCCGCCGGCACCACCAGTCCCGCACGCCACCACTCGCGTCGTACCGCAGTCGTCCACCGCGCCGAGAATTCCGGGCCAGCCACGGTCCCGCCGGCCGGCCCGCCTCGCCATCACCACCGTCCCGGAAATCGCGCCGGCACCCGAAAACCCGGAAATCCCACCAAAAACCCTTTCCCTAATTTTCATGTTTTTCCCAATTTTCCTCTTTCCCTTTTCCTTTTTCTCCCTTCTCTTTTTCCTTTCTCCTTTCCTTTTTCCTATTTTCTTTCCTTTCCTTTCCTTTTCTTTTCCCTTCTTCTTTCCTCCTCCTTTCTTCCCTCTACGGCCCGCGCCTCTGCTTTCTGGCCCCGCCGGCCTGCCCTCTCGCTGAGCGCCGTACGACCCGGCCCCTCCTCCTTCGCTGCACGCCGTCCCGGCCCCGCGACGTGACCGCACGACGCAGCAGCACGTGCCGGCACGCCGCCTTGACGCGTGCGCCGGCCCTACCACACAGAGCACGCCGGCTCTACCGACTGGCGCCGTTGCCGGCGAGTCGTCGCCTCGGGTGCACAGCGCCACCGTGTCATCGAGCTGTAGGCCGCCATAACTCCGGTGCCGCTGCCGCTCATGTCTCGTCGACGCTACGGCCATTGACTCCGCTGCTCGACCGGTCACCTCCGCAAGCACCGCCGCACACCGCCGGCCACCTCGCAACACGCCGCGGCCGCCATTAACTCCGCTGACCGCCCCGTCACCTTCAGCACCACCATCACCGCCGCTCGACGCCGGCCAGCTCGCCCTCCACCACACCCCTGCCCGACGGGTCTCGTCTGCCATTTATTCACCGCGTGAATCTCGGCCGCAAGCTCGCCTGCCCGAGCCGTCACCTCCAGGCCGACGCCGCCGCAAACCGCCGGCCGCTCCGCGCCAACGCCGGCCAGCTCGCCCTCCACCACACTCCTGCACGACGAGTCCTGTCCGCAGCACCACCGCGTTGCGACCGCCATAAATTCGTCGCTCACGTCCCATCGCCGGTAGAGCCAAACCGACCTCGCCGCCGGCCGCACGAGGACCGCGTGCTCGGCCCGGCCCTTCCACCGCCTCCCCGCGCCTTTAAATAGAGGCCGGTGCCGCTCTCCACCTCACCCCGCACCTCCCAGCCATCGCCCTCTTTCTCCTTGCGCTCCACCACGCCGCCACCCGAGCCGCCCCAACCACCACCGCCTGCACCCGCCCGACGCCGAGGAGCCACCTCCACAGGCCGTCCCCGACCAAGGTGAGAGGCAGGATAGGTAGCCCTCGTCTCCCTCTCCTTTTTCCCCCACCTCCCCGCCGTCGCCATGGCCCGGCTCGCCGGCAATCGCCGCCGGCCGGCCGTCCTGAGCCGCCCCCTTCCCCGTTCTCTGTTTTGGATCGAAGGGGAAAGGAAGGAGATGGTCATTTAGCAGAAACCCCCCCTGCCTTTTCTTTCCACCCGAGCCCCACCTATTCCCCCCCTCTCTCTCTTTCTTTCAAAGAAACCCCTATCCCATAAGATAATCCACGTTTAAACCCCTGCCTCTATAGTATAATTTACAACTAGGTCCCTGTATCCTTTAATCAAAACCTTTTACTATTTATAAATTATAACCAAACCCTTTCCATATTAAACTTATTTACAGTTAGGTCCCTAAGCCCCCTATCTAATCCTAATGACGCCTTTAACGCGTCATTTCATGTCCGTATTTTCGCCCGATCGATCCCAGCTCTTGCCCCGGCCCTTCATCTATTTTTCCGCCCAGCCATATACCCCTAAATAATATTTACTCCTTCATTATCTATTTATTTAATTATTTTTCCCTTCGAGCTCAGCCGGTAAATCTTGTGTGCTTGTATTGATTGCATGCTTGCTTGTGTGTACGCTATAGCCGACGGAGTGAACGAGGAAGAGTACCGCGAGCCGGAGTTTGGAGCCGAGTACTACGAGCAGGAGACCGAGGTCCCGAACCGCGAGCAGGAACTCCCCGAGGACTTCGAAGACGGCAAGTTCAATCTCATCCTTTGATGCATGCTTTGATCCCAGTTTTATAAATACAACCCTATGACCCGTTTTATAAATTGCATAATGTTTTACTGTTAAAACCCGGTAGGATAGCCACCCTTGATTGCTACGATTGAACTTTGTTTGGCCTAAATGATTGCTTTAAAAATGGTGAGTGCTTTACAAATGGGAATGGGATATTTTGGAAAGTGAGTAAAGAACTGGGTAGACGGGATGGACGTGTGTGTCAGGAGTATGGGTGAGCTCGTACCTTTGTGGTTGAGCGTGTTGGAGATGTCCATCTTGTCGTTAAGGACCGGGTTGCGTGACATCTCACCTGACCCAATCATCGTACTACCACTCGACCGTTGTATGTGGCAACGGCTTAGCATAAATCCCACTAGTTAATCTACTTGCCATCAGGAGTGCGGGTGAGCAGCGGGAGATCAAGGAGTAGGGGTACGATCTGTGTGAGGTACGCCCTGGTTATGTGAAATAACCCCTTGGTTGCTTTCGTGGTGGCTCGTAGGGTTAGCTAAGGTGGGTAATGGCTTTGATAGGATCCGCGCTGGCACTAAGGTGTTCGTGTGGCGGTACCCTGCTTGTGGGTAAAGATGTACAACCTCTGCAGAGTGTAAAACCTATTCGAATAGCCGTGTCCACGGTATTGGACGAGTCACGGTGTGGTCACAAAACTAGTGTTTGGGTTTGGGATGATTTTCATGGCGTGAGTTGATTTCTGGAAAAGTGTGTGGCTGTGTGCCTGGGCTACTGCGGACGGGGAGTCCAGTAGTCCTCATTTGGTTTTCATGAAACAACAGAGTTACTTGAGTTATAAAAACTGTTTGCGAAAACCTTTTCGAAAACAAACCCCTGCATGAGTAAATGCGTTTGCAAAATAAACCTTATCCTGATCCTTGAAATGTCCTGTGCATGATCTGCTTTTTAGCCCCTCCGTGGGTGGGGTTGAACTTGTTGAGTACGTATGTACTCACCCTTGCTTGATTAACTATTTTTCAGAGGAGGATCCCGACTTCGTCCCCGAAGATGTCGAGTAGGTTGCTGTCCTGCACCCAACCCGTGCCTGTGGATTCAGGGTCTCCACAGGAAGCTTCCATGGCGCCAGACTCTGAAGATATCCTAGATGCTATTGCTATCGTAGTTTGGTCTGTAGTTCTTATGTTGCTTCTCGTGGCAGTGGCGCTCCCATGCCCACAGCCTCGACGTGTTGTACGGCAATGAACCATCTGATGTAATAAATGTGTTACCAGCCTCCTGGGACTGGTATTTGTATCACATTTAGTCACCTCTGATGAGGGGACGCTTCAGGTGGTATCAGAGCCGTAGGTTGGCCGTAGGATGCGACCCCTAGGACCCGAGACCTTTGTTAAGCCTTTCTCTACTAGATCTTTCCCACACAAGCGCTTACCGTGGCCCTCATCTTTTGTACCCTACCCTTTGCACAACTTGTTCAACTCTACCCTTGTTTTTTTCAGATGGCCGAAGATGGATGGACCCAAGGCGTGTGCCAGGAGGAGTCTGGTTTTGCCCGCGTTCTCATCAACTCCCTGGTGCGCCTCGGTGTCACTGAGCGCCCAAGGTACTACAGTAGAGAGTATGAGCAACTCGGCACTCTTCGCTGTAGGGTGGTCCTCTCCATCGCCAGAAGCGCTCGCTACCCCAACATCGAGCCGTGGCGCGTGACCGCCACAGGGTTCCGGCACCGAGATACCTACCCCTTGGCCCTCCGGAAAACTCTCCGCTACCTGTGCCGGATCTACGTCGTCTCCACACCGATGAGGCTTTATCCTCCCGCCATCCGGACTCCAGTCTGGCAGGCCCGCATGAGAAACCTGGAACGGCGTCGTCACCAAGAAGATCTTTTGTACCATGTAGTTGCCTACCTCGTCTCCCTGGATAAACTCTTTGATGATCAGGCCAAGTTCCTGAGAGAGCAAATTGGTCGGGTTGAGCAAGCGGAAGTCACAGTAAGGATGCACCAGGTTCGAGTAGCCCAAGCTGAAGCAAGGACCGCGGCCGCCATAAGTAGTGAAGCTGTTGCCCATGAGAGCCTCAGGCGGATCTAGGATCAGCGCATACAGGAATGGACCAACAGTGGAACCCCCGTTCCGGCTGTGGGAGAAGCACAAGTCCTAGTTGGGACACCCCTCATAGGATGGGGAGGAGTTCCTGAGACCCCAACACTGTCTGTAGCCGCCGAGCAACCAACATCAACCGCCGAAGAAGGAACTTCCGCCCAGCCCCAAGAGAACGGGAACCCCCACGACGATGACGGTGATGAGCTGCTCATTCCACTAGAAGCACACTCCGCCCCGGAAGATGGCTCGCCCCGCGAGTAGCATGCCTCAGATACCCTTGCCCAGGGAATGAAGCAGTGTTGGTCCAAGCTTAGAGTCGCACCTTTAGCTTTTGTCGTAGTACCAAGTTGCGTAGGGTGCCAGCGTTGTACCAGTCGAGTAGTTCGGATGTATCCTCCTTTCATGGTTGAAATAAAGTTGTTTATGCTTGTTTGTCATGTGTGCTTGTTGTGTGCTTAACGGTAGGAATCAGATCCTATCTTTTCAAAAACCCGTCTTAATCAACTTAAACATCACATAAAATCTAAATCTCACAGAAACCCGCTCCCCTACAGATGGTTTCAAGGCGTCCCGCCAGGACCTTCCAAGGCTTCGGTCGTATGGACCAAAACGCAGAAGGATCGCATGCTGAACGAAGGGAGTGCCATAACGACCAGGAAGTGAATCAGGGCGAAGATGGAGGAGAAAACATGGTCCCGCCACCGCCACCACCTGCCGTAGACCTGGCGCAAGTATTGGCCAACCAGACACTGTTGCTGGAAGCCATAGCCAGTGCCATCAACCGCCCAAAGCCCCGTGTTCTGGGCATGAATGAGAAACTGATAGAATTTCTCCGGACAAAGCCACCCACTTTTGGCGGGTCCGTGAATCCCTTGGACGCAGATGACTGGCTGAGGGCCATCCTAAGGGAACTGGAGCCATTCAACTGTGAAGATCGGGACAAGGTTCTCCTGGCCACCCACCAGCTCACCGAGACAACCTTGGCTTGGTGGGAAAACTACTGTGCAGCAGCCAAAGATCCCTCCACCATCACTTGGGATGAGTTTGTGGAGGAATTTCGTCGCTACCACATCCCAGAAGCCACACTGAAGCGCAAGGCGGACGAGTTCCGTGAACTTCGCCAAGGCAACAAGTCCGTGGAGGAATACACCTACCAGTTCATAGAGTTAGCCCGCTATGCCCCCGAAGAAGTGGACAAGGACTCGAAGAAGCAGGACATGTTCAAGAAGGGCTTGACTCCGGAACTGAGGACTCTGCTTACCCCTCAGATCTACCCGGACTTCAACACCCTCATGAACATGGCCATCCTCACAGAGAGAGCCAGGGCAGAAGAGAAGAAAGAAAACAAGCACAAATTCATGGAGAACAAGGCTCAGCAGCAAGAACGTTCCCAGAGACAGAAAAGCTTTGGTCACCCCATGTCCAGGTTCCAAGCCCCCATGCAATACAGGACCCAGCCACAAGCCACGGGCTCTCAGGGCCCCAGAACCCAGTTCAAACAATACAACAACCAGAGCACCATGAAGCCCCCACAGAGCAACACTAGCCAGGTCACTACCAACAACAACAACACCCGAGTATGTTTCAACTGCCGTGAGACCGGACACTTCATTGCCAACTGCCCATCCGCCAAAAAGCCAGCAGCTTCAGCCTTCTCCAACTCAGTGAATGGGCCGAGACCGGTTGTATCTGGAGCCAACCGCGTGCCGGTTCGCAGCAACAACAACTTCGGCAACAACAACAACTAGCAGATGAGGCCGCCCCAGCAGTCCTATGGACGAGCCCGCGTCAACCACATCAACGCACAGGAGGCTCAAGAGGCACAAGGTGTAGTGCTTAGTGAGTTCCTGGTCAGCTCAGTCTTGGCAACCATATTATTTGATTCAGGAGCATCACATTCGTTCATATCCTCAAGTTTCGTGGAAAAACACAAGATACCTACTGTACTACTAAAAGCACCCCTATTAACCCGAACACCCGGAGGTGACATCAAGTGTCAACTAGGTTGCTCCCGGTGAGAATCATTTTAAGTGGGGTAGAGTTCCTAGCGGACCTAGTAGTACTGAAGTCCAAAGGGATAGATGTGATTCTTGGGATGGACTGGTTAAGCCTTCACCACGGCCTTATAAGTTGTGCCGATAAGGTAGTACAGCTAACCAACCCAGACGGAGTGCAAGTAACCTACCGTACCCGAGGAAGCAGACCAGACATAATGGTTTTTAGCATGGAGGCCAAGTCCCTAGAAGAAATCCCAGTAGTACTGGAATATCCAGATGTATTTCCCGAAGAACTCCCCGGAATGCCACCAGATAGGGATATAGAGTTTGTCATTGACCTCATCCCCGGAACCTCTCCCATAGCCAAGAGACCCTATAGGATGGCAGCCCCTGAGTTGGCAGAGTTAAAGGAGCAGCTGAGAGAACTTCAGCAAAATGGGTTCATCAGACCAAGCTCATCACCATGGGGAGCCCCAGTGCTCTTCGTCGAAAAGAAGGATAAAAGCCTGAGGATGTGCGTGGACTATCGCTCACTAAACGAAGTCACTATCAAGAACAAGTATCCTCTCCCCAGAATAGATGATTTATTTGACCAACTGAAGGGAGCCAAATATTTCTCGAATGTCGACTTAAGGTCAGGATACCATCAACTCAAGATTAGGGAGAGTGACATCCCAAAGACCGCCTTCGTCACCCGTTATGGACAATATGAGTTCACCGTGATGTCCTTTGGACTCACTAACGCACCAGCATACTTTATGAACCTCATGAATAAGGTGTTTGTGGAGGAGCTAGACAAGTTTGTCGTAGTTTTCATCGACGACATACTTATTTACTCCAGGAGTGCAGAAGAACATGAACAGCACCTTCGAGTGGTACTGGAGAAACTGAGGGCACACAAGTTGTACGCTAAGTTCAGTAAGTGTGAATTCTGGTTGGAGAAAATATCCTTCCTTGGACATATTCTGACGGCAGAAGGAGTAGCAGTAGACCCTGGGAAAGTCGAAACAGTTTCCAACTGGCGACAACCAACCAATGTGGGCGAAATCAGAAGCTTTCTTGGTTTAGCAGGATACTACCGGAGGTTTATTGAAGGATTCTCCAAGATTGCCCGACCCATGACGGAGTTGCTCAAGAAGGAAAAGAAGTTCGTCTGGACCAAGTCGTGTGAGAAGAGTTTTCAGGAGTTGAAAAGAAGACTGACAACCGCCCCAGTGCTAACCTTGCCAGACATTCAACGGGATTTTGTCGTCTATTGCGATGCATCCCGACAAGGACTAGGATGTGTCCTTATGCAAGATGGGAAAGTAGTGGCGTATGCTTCCCCCCAACTCAAGCCCCACGAGCAGAACTACCCCACCCATGATTTGGAGTTTGCAGCCGTAGTGCATGCCCTTAAGATTTGGAGACATTACCTGATTGGAAATAAGTGCGAGATCTACACGGACCACAAGAGCTTGAAATACATTTTCACCCAGCCTGACCTGAACCTAAGGCAAAGAAGGTGGTTGGAATTAGTCAAGGACTATAACCTAGAAATCCATTACCACCCAGGAAAAGCCAATGTAGTGGCAGATGCCTTAAGCAGAAAGTCCTATGAAAAAGCAGTACCTAAGAATGCCCAGTTGCAAGAAGAAATGGCACGACTCAACATGCACATTGTTCCCCAGGGCTACGTCTGCCAACTAAGTGTCCAGCCCACCCTGGAAGACAAAATCAGAAAAGCTCAAGGGTCCGATAAGGAGTTGATGAAGATCCGCAAGCACACGGGGGAGAATAAGGCCCCAGACTTTAGGGTGGACAGTCACGGTACACTATGGTATAAGAACAGGATATGCGTACCTGAAGACGGAGATTTCCGGCAGACCATCATGGATGAGGCACACAACTCAGTGTATTCCATCCACCCGGGATCTACTAAGATGTATATGGATTTAAAGCAGAAGTATTGGTGGAATGGAATGAAAGCAGACATTGCACAGTTCGTCGCCCACTGTGATACTTGTCAGAGGATTAAGGCAGAACACCAGAAGCCCGCAGGACTGTTGCAACCCTTACCCATCCCAGTATGGAAATGGGATGAGATAGGCATGGACTTTGTAGTAGGCCTGCCCAAGACATAGAAACGATATAATTCCGTATGGGTAATAGTAGACCGACTCACTAAAGTCGCTCACTTCATACCCGTACGTAATAATTATGACGCAGAGAAGTTGGCCAAGCTGTATATAGCAAACATAGTGAAGCTGCATGGAGTACCTAGCAGGATAGTTTCAGATAGAGGGACCCAATTCACCTCTAGGTTTTGGGAAAGTTTGCATAAAGCCATGGGTACCAAGTTGGATTTTAGTTCGGCTTATCACCCGCAGACGGACGGACAGACTGAGAGGGTGAATCAGATTATGGAAGACATGTTGAGAGCGTGTGTCCTTACCTATGGCAAAGATTGGGAACAGAGCTTACCATATGCAGAGTTCTCGTACAACAACAGTTATCAAGCCAGCCTAGGCATGTCACCATTCGAAGCCCTATACGGGAGAAAATGCAGAACCCCATTGATGTGGTCAGAAGTGGGGGAACGTGCCTTGGTTGGACCCGCACTTATAAAGGAAGTCGAGGAACGAGTAGCTGAGATCCGAGAAAAATTGAAGGCTGCCCAATCCCGGCAGAAGAGCTATGCAGATAGGAAGAGGCGAGAAGTAAGCTTCAGTCCAGGAGACTTTGCTTATCTCAAGGTTTCACCTATCCGAGGGACTCGAAGATTTCAAGTGCACGGGAAATTAGCCCCTCGGTACATTGGACCGTACAAAGTGCTGAAGAGAGTTGGAGCAGTAGCATACCGGTTGAAGCTACCAGAGGAAATGGCAGATATACATCCAGTGTTCCACGTTTCTCAGCTGCGGAGGTGTTTGAAAGTGATCGAAGAGAAACGAGTGCCGGTAGAAACAATTGATTTGCAGCCAGATCTTAGGTACCAGGAGGTGCTCGTCAAGATTTTGGACACAGTGGTCAAAAGGACAAGGACATCAGAAGTACGGGTGTGTAGAGTCCAATGGAGCAGACACGGAGTAGAAGAAGCCACGTGGGAGCGAGAGGACGCGCTGAAGAAAGAGTTTCCCCACTTGTTCAGGAACTAGCTGAATCTCGAGGACGAGATTCATTTTAAGTGGGGTAGGTTTGTAACACCCGCGTTTTTAGCCCCTAATAAATCACCTACTAAATCAAACGTGTTTTCAAAACCTCTCCGCTGAGCTCGATCGTTTCCCCGAAAACCCCGATCATCATTTCCTTTTTCCCTCTCCCCAGCGCACACGACGCGAATCCCGCCGGCACCACCAGTCCCGCACGCCACCACTCGCGTCGTACCGCGGTCGGCCACCGCGTCGGGAATTCCGGGCCAGCCACGGTCCCGCCGGCCGGCCCGCCTCGCCATCAACACCGTCCCGGAAATCGCGCCGGCACCCGAAAACCCGGAAATCCCACCAAAAACCCTTTCCCTAATTTTCATGTTTTTCCCAATTTTCCTCTTTCCCTTTTCCTTCTCTTTTCCTTTTTCTCCCTTCTCTTTTTCCTTTCTCCTTTCCTTTTTCCTATTTTCTTTCCTTTCCTTCCTTTTTCTTTTCCCTTCTTCTTTCCTCCTCCTTTCTTCCCTCTCCGGCCCGCGCCTCTGCTTTCTGGCCCCGCCGGCCTGCCCTCTCGCTGAGCGCCGTACGACCCGGCCCCTCCTCCTTCGCTGCACGCCGTCCCGGCCCCGCGACGTGACCGCACGACGCAGCCGCACGCACCGGCACGCCGCCTTGACACGTGCGCCGGCCCTACCACACAGAGCACGCCGGCTCTACCGACTGGCGCCGCTGCCGGCGAGTCGTCGCCTCGGGTGCACAGCGCCACCGCGTCGTCGAGTTGCAGGCCGCCATAACTCCGGTGCCGCTGCCGCTCATGTCTCGTCGACGCTACGGCCATTGACTCCGCTGCCCGACCGGTCACCTCCGCAAGCACCGCCGCACACCACCAGCCACCTCGCAACACGCCGCGGCCGCCATTAACTCCGCTGACCGCCCCGTCACCTTCAGCACCACCATCACCGCCGCTCGACGCCGGCCAGCTCGCCCTCCACCACACCCCTGCCCGACGGGTCTCGTCCGCCATTTAATCACCGCGTGAATCTCGGCCACAAGCTCGCCTGCCCGAGCCGTCACCTCCAGGCCGATGCCGCCGCAAACCGCCGGCCGCTCCGCGCCAACGCCGGCCAGCTCGCCCTCCACCACACTCCTACCCGACGAGTCCTGTCCGCAGCACCTCCGCGTCGCGACCGCCATAAATTCGTCGCTCACGTCCCGTCGCCGGCAGAGCCGAACCGACCTCGCCGCCGGCCGCACGAGGACCGCGTGCTCGGCCCGGCCCTTCCACCGCCTCCCCGCGTCTTTAAATAGAGGCCGGTGCTGCGCCTCACCCCGCACCTCCCAGCCATCGCCCTCTTCCTCCTTGCGCTCCACCGCGCCGCCACCCGAGCCGCCCCAACCACCACCGCCTGCAGCCCGCCCGACGCCGAGGAGCCACCTCCACAGGCCGTCCCCGACCAAGGTGAGAGGCGGGATAGGTAGCCCTCGTCTCCCTCTCTGTTTTCCCCCACCTCCCCGCCGTCGCCATGGCCCGGCTCGCCGGCAATCGCCGCCGGCCGGCCGTCCTGAGCCGCCCCCTTCCCCCTTCTCTGTTTTGGATCTAAGGGGAAAGGAAGGAGATGGTCTTTTAGCAGAAAACCCCCCTGCCTTTTCTTTCCACCCGAGCCCCTCCTATTCCCCCCTCTCTCTCTTTCTTTCAAAGAAACCCCTATCCCATAAGATAATCCACGTTTAAACCCCTGCCTCTATAGTATAATTTACAACTAGGTCCTTGTATCCTTTAATCAAAACCTTTCTCTATTTATATATTATAACCAAACCCTTTCCATATTAAACTTATTTACAGTTAGGTCTCTAAGCCCCCTATCTAATCCTAATGACGCCTTTAACGCGTCATTTCATGTCCGTATTTTCGCCCGATCGATCCCAGCTCTTGTCCCGGCCCTTCATCTATTTTTCCGCCCAGCCATATACCCCTAAATAATATTTACTCCTTCATTATCTATTTATTTAATTATTTTTCCCTTCGAGCTCAGCCGGTAAATCTTGTGTGCTTGTATTGATTGCATGCTTGCTTGTGTGTACGCTATAGCCGACGGAGTGAACGAGGAAGAGTACCGCGAGCCGGAGTTTGGAGCCGAGTACTACGAGCAGGAGACCGAGGTCCTAAACCGCGAGCAGGAACTCCCCGAGGACTTCGAAGACGGCAAGTTCAATCTCATCCTTTGATGCATGCTTTGATCCCAGTTTTATAAATACAACCCTATGACCCGTTTTATAAATTGCATAATGTTTTACTGTTAAAACCCGGTAGGATAGCCACCCTTGATTGCTATGATTGAACTTTGTTTGGCCTAAATGATTGCTTTAAAAATGGTGAGTGCTTTACAAATGGGAATGGAATATTTTGGAAAGTGAGTAAAGAACTGGGTAGCCGGGATGGACGTGTGTGTCAGGAGTATGGGTGAGCTCGTACCTTTGTGGTTGAGCGTGTTGGAGATGTCCATCTTGTCGTTAAGGACCGGGTTGCGTGACATCTCACCTGACCCAATCATCGTACTACCACTCGACCGTTGTATGTGGCAACGGCTTAGCATAAATCCCACTAGTTAATCTACTTGCCATCAGGAGTGCGGGTGAGCAGCGGGAGATCAAGGAGCAGGGTACGATCTGTGTGAGGTACGCCCTGGTTATGTGAAATAACCCCTTGGTTGCTTCCGTGGTGGCTCGTAGGGTTAGCTAAGGTGGGTAATGGCTTTGATAGGATCCGCGCCGGCACTAAGGTGTTCGTGTGGCGGTACCCTGCTTGTGGGTAAAGATGTACAACCTCTGCAGAGTGTAAAACCTATTCGAATAGCCGTGTCCATGGTATTGGACGAGTCACGGTGTGGTCACAAAACTAGTGTTTGGGTTTGGGATGATTTTCATGGCGTGAGTTGATTTCTGGAAAAGTGTGTGGCTGTGTGCCTGAGCTACTGCGGACGGGGAGTCCGGTAGTCCTCATTTGGTTTTCACGAAACAACAGAGTTACTTGAGTTATAAAAACTGTTTGCGAAAACCTTTTCAAAAACAAACCCCTGCATGAGTAAATGCGTTTGCAAAATAAACCTTATCCTGATCCTTGAAATATCCTGTGCATGATCTGCTTTTTAGCCCCTCCGTGGGTGGGGTTGAACTTGTTGAGTACGTATGTACTCACCCTTGCTTGATTAACTGTTTTTCAGAGGAGGATCCCGACTTCGTCCCCGAAGACGTCAAGTAGGTTGCTGTCCTGCACCCAACCCATGCCTGTGGATTCAGGGTCTCCACAGGAAGCTTCCATGGCGCCAGACTCTGAAGATATCCTAGATGCTGTTGCTATCGTAGTTTGGTCTGTAGTTCTTATGTTGTTTCTCGTGGCAGTGGCGCTCCCATGCCCACAGCCTCGACGTGTTGTACGGCAAAGAACCATCTGATGTAATAAATGTGTTACCAGCCTCCTGGGACTGGTATTTGTATCACATTTAGTCACCTCTGATGAGGGGACGCTTCACAAAGTGAGTGAGAGAGAGGAGGGAGAGAGCTCAACAATGGAGTACCAGCCTTTCAAAGTGCCAAGAGAGCCTCTCCCATCCCGAGCATGGAGTATATATACTCCCTTCCCACGAAACTAGCCGTTATGTTCAAAACGGTTCAAAACACGTACCTCACGGACTGTCCGCGACCACATCACGGACTGTCCGCGTTTGAATTTCAACGATAAAAACGCGAAGACAACGTGTGTCAGATATGACCGTTGGACCAGCGGACTGTCCGCCAAGGCACCGCGGACTGTCCGCCGGGCGCCTGCGGACCGTCCGCCCGGTCCACCCGAGCCAACACTGTCTCTGTTAGAAAAATGACTTATTTCTGACTGTTCGCAAGCCATCTGCGGACTGTCCGCCTGAAGATTATTTTTCTCGAAAAACTTCGTCCAAAAACTCATAGATTTTCAATAAAATTCATATCCCACGGACTGTCCGCCCAAAGGACCCGGACAGTCCGCCCCAACTGCAGAAAACTGATTTTCTCAAGATTTTCAACAAAGCTTCTTTCAACTTTTGAAAACGCCACTCATCTAAATGCAAACCATGCAAGTTCTTGATCAAAGTGGCACTATGGAAAGTCAAGCCAATGAAATTGATCTCTCTTGATAGTACGACTATCTAGCCTATCAATGCGGTCATTTATCATCCTCTAATCACCTTATGACCGGTAAAATTAAAACCCTATCTTTATACCTTTGCCTTGAGCTCCTTTTTATATGAAGCACACATGCCTTCCTCTTTGCATATTCCATGAGCTCAACGCTTCTCCGGACTAACATATTCTTATATCTCAATAGAAATGTTAGTCCGCGATGATTGTCATTAATTACCAAAACACAATTTAGGGACCTAGATGCCTTCAATCTCCCCCATTTTGGTAATTGATGACAACCATTTCAAGGAGTGATATAAGAAAGGTTTTGAGTCTTGAAAACACTTACTCATCTCAATGATTTTCAATAATAAGATAAAGCGAATGCCTTCAAAACAAATAAGTAGAAAAAAACTCCCCCTACATATGTGCATAAGATTTTCATTTGATTTCCACACATAAGCATAGATATAACAATTTTGACGGAGTTTCCCCTACAAAATAGAGATCAAGCCAACAAAAACATATATATATCCAAAAAACTTTAAGCATAGGAGTTAGCCTCAAATCTCAATCAACAACTAGAACCAATCATAGGATAGAAAATTAAGCTCACAAATATAGTTCATCACATAAACAACCATAAGTTCTAGTTCTCAACCACACCACAAGCACAAAGATCCACAAATTATTACAAGCAACCAAAGTTCATGCATGACTGCAATATAACGTGCAAATGCAAGAGTTCAAAGTTCCATATGCATGCAATGAGCTCCCCCTCAAGAACATCACTCCACATCACTCTCCCCGTTTGGCATCAAGTACCAAAAGGTCTATAAATTCTGCTGATCATCATCTGCTGGAGGCGGTGGAGGAGGATAATATGGCGGATGAGGGAAGAACTCCTAGGGTGGCACTGGAGCTGGGAAGTAGCTATACATATGCTGACTAAAGCTGTTGAATGACTCATTGAATGAGTTGAAGTTGTTCTGAAGCTCAGTCTGACGGTCACTTAGCTGCTGATACTGCTCTGAAGTAGAAAGACCATCAAAGCGTGCACTCAAAGTATTCATATCGTCATGAAAAGTCTGTTGTAACCCCAAAATCTGAGTCAACATAGGCTGATAAAATTGAGTGTTCATCTGCTGATTCATGGCATTGAAACGATCATCAAACTGAGTCTGAAAACCCTGCTGCACAATCTGAAGACTCGTGGCCATCTGGGCACCAAGTGTCTCACCCATACTCTGAAAATAGGGGTTGAAATAACCCTCTGGAGGAATCCAAAACTATTGTAGCTGCATAGGAGGCACTGGAGGAGGAGGAGGCATGGCCTGAGCATCATCACCTTCATTCACATTTTCTTCATTATTTTCATTTTCTTCTTCCTCATCATCTTGTGCTTCCTCAGGTACCCCATATGGTGTCAATGGTCTTGCAAAGAAAGCTGGAGCATTTATGAAAGGTTGAAAGATTGTATGCTTAGAATCACATGGACCATTAAACCCAGTTTTGATCTTGATCATTGACATGATATATGGAGCAAAATAGATGTTTTCACCCAAGACAGTTTTCTTCTCAATGATCTGCTCAAGTATCATCTTGACAACATTAAACCGGGTTCCATTCATGACATGATTGATCACATTCCAATAATACTCACGAATCTTGTCCCTATTTCCCCCTTTAGGCATGAATGTTTTTCTGATAATATTATTAATTGCAGCAGGATGATGCCTAAGCCCTGTTGGCTGCCCATAAACAATTCTCACTCCCAAATTAGTAGGCTCATAAAATATCTGAGTATTTTCAAATGGTATCTCTAGATAGACATCACTGCTAACCTCTTCTTCAGTGAAATATTCATAACTAAGCTTATTAGCAGTAGCAAATTCTTCAAAGGTAGCTGAGTATTCTGCTTTTCCAGTCATCCACTGAATATTACCATGATCAAAATCAATTTCCATTGTAGCATAGAATTGCCTAATGATGGTGTCATTCCAGTCACATCTATGCTCAAGAAAAGGTTTAAGCTCTAGGTTCTCAAATTTTTCAGCCACACCAACTAAATGAGGTTTAGATTCAAGGTATGCAAAGTCAATAGCTTGATGAGGAAAAACTGTGCAATCAACCATATGACCAAAGAACACACTTTCCTGAACCCTTGTACGGAAGTAGAGATTTGGAGTGTCATGAGGTACAGTATAAGCATTTACCTCCCTTGCCTCAGCATATTCTCTCTGCCTCCAATGATGCTTTGGAGCAGTGTATGAGAGTACATCAATGATTTGATCAAAACCACCTGCTCCCCCTAAGTTCATGGCCTCATCCTCGTCAATCATATAGTCTGGCAGCCCAACATTTGATTCTTGCTCAGTTGACACCTCATAATGAGCGTCCTTGGGATCATCTGGCTCTTCCTCTGAGCTAACATTTTTCCGGCGTCGCTTGGAAGTTCCCACACCTTTATCTTTCTTCTTTGATATACTTTTCTTCACTCGAGAAGACACATTTGAAGCCATCTTGCGAAGACTGTCAAAAATCAAGCATTTGCAATGAGCATCAAACAATATATAGCAAAGTTGTTGAATGATATACAAGAATCCTTGATACCCCTACCAAACCGTAGCAAATCAGTCGCCCGCGGACTGTCCGCCAGTAGGACGCGGACAGTCCGCGTCTACTGTTCACGCGTAGTAAGGCAGGGGATCCGAAAATTCAATCCACAATATCTCCATCAAAACTCAATTTCTATCCACCAAAATTTTGCCATAGTATCAAGTGAGTACACTAAACATATTCCTCAAACCAAAACTTCAATCCCATGGGTGATTTTTAGATCGAGACATGAAACCCTAATCACCTTCTTGCTCAAAATCCGAGCGAAAGAGAGAGTCACTTGAAAAAATACCCGGATGACATGGTGGAGGAGCTCGCGGAGAGTCCGTGGATGTGCTCGGACGGTCCGGGGAGTACCCCAATCCAAATCCGCAAGGGAGGGGTCCTTTTTCCACCAAGAGCGAGAGAGAGAGAGAGAGAGTTGAAGGGCACCTTTTGCGGGTTGGGGACGAAGGGTAGGAGACCCAAACATTAAGTCCCGGCGCTGGTGGGTCCCGCTATGACCGGGTCACGCGGACTGTCCGCGGTCCACTGGCGGACTGTCCGCGGCCTCCTCGCGGACGGTCCGCGGCCCTGCTGCGGACTGTCTGATATTACCTTCGAACCATACAGAGACGTTCCAACTTTTTGTGCCGCTTGCGGACTGTCCGCCCAGTCAATGCGGACTGTCCGTGGTCCTTGTTCAGTTTCAACCCGAAATGCTTCACTTTGAGATAGAATTGATGGATCTTTGGGGTCATTGCTCATGATGCATAGAGAGAACTTTTCATATGATAAAATGCAGTAAGAGAGCAATATAAACTTTGCAAGAAACAAACTTAACAAGGGTTAGATAGCATAAACAAAGATGGGCAAAATAAATAACTTTAAGATAAAAGTATGCAAAGAAACATATGTGCTAGCTCTCAAGCCACATTTCAGAAGTCAATGACATTTAGCTCATTTCTCAATTTACAAAACCGAGATTCATCCAAAGGCTTTGTGAAGATATCCGCTAATTGATCATCCGTGCTCACACCATCAATCTTGATGTCGCCTTTGCTCACATGATCTCTAAGAAAATGATGCCTAATATCAATATGTTTGGTTCTTGAATGTTGAACCGGATTGTTGGCAATCTTGATGGCACTTTCATTGTCACATAAGAGAGGAATTTCTTTGAATTTCACACCATAGTCAAGAAGTGTTTGCTTCATCCATAACAATTGAGCACAACAACTTCCCGCCGAGATATATTCTGCTTCGGCGGTGGAAAGAGCCACTGAATTTTGCTTCTTAGAAGACCAAGATACAAGAGAACAACCAAGTAATTGACAACCACCGTAAGTGCTTTTTCTATCAACTTTGCATCCGGCATAATCGGAGTCCGAATATCCAACTAATTCAAATTGAGCACCCTTTGGAAACCAAAGACCAATGTTAGGAGAATATTTTAAGTATCTCATGATCCTCTTTACGGCGGTCAAATGACATTCTTTAGGGGCAGCTTGAGATCTAGCACACATGCACACAGTAAACATGATATCGGGCCTAGATGCGGTAAGGTAAAGCAAACTACCAATCATAGATCTATAAAGTTTAAGATCAACCGGTTTACCTCCCTCATCAAGATCAAGATGCCCATTGGTGGCCATCGGAGTCTTGATGGGTTTTGCATCTTCCATACCAAATTTCTTCAAGATATCCCTCACATATTTAGATTGGTATATAAACGTGCCTTCCTTCAATTGTTTGATTTGAAGACCAAGGAAGAAACTTAATTCACCAATCATAGATATTTCAAATTCCTTGGACATCATTTTACCAAATTCCCCACAAAAATCTTCATTTGTTGAGCCAAAGATAATATCATCAACATAGATTTGACAAATGAAAATATCCTTTCCAATTCTTTTGGTAAACAAGGTTGTATAAACCTTTCCAATTTTGAAACCCTTGGAAATTAGAAAGTCCCTAAGTCTTTCATACCAAGCACGAGGTGCTTGCTTAAAACCATAAAGAGCCTTAGAGAGCTTGTATACATGATTGGGCTTCTTAGGATCTTCAAAACCGGGGGGTTGTTCAACATAAACCAATTCATTGATTTTCTCATTCAAGAAAGCACTTTTGACATCCATTTGATATAACTTGATATTGTGAGCACATGCATAAGCAAGCAAGATTCTAATAGCCTCAAGTCTAGCTACAGGAGCAAAGGTTTCATCAAAATCCAAACCTTCAACTTGAGTGTAACCTTGAGCAACCAATCTTGACTTGTTCTTCACAACTACACCATCTTCATTTTCCTTGTTCCGATAGACCCATTTAGTACCAATAACATTATGACCTTTAGGTCTTTCAACTAACTCCCAAACTTGATTTCGGGTGAAGTTATTCAATTCTTCTTGCATGGAAATCACCTAATCCGGATCATCAAGTGCTTCATCTACACATTTAGACTCAAGAAAAGATACAAAGGAATAATGTTGACAAAATGAAGCAACACGAGATCGGGTTTGAACACCCTTACTAATATCTCCCATAATTTGGTCTATGGGGTGATCTTTGGCAACTTGAGTTGGAACTCTTGGTTGATCAACCGGTTCTTGCGAAGATGTAGAAGGTGGAGTAGTTGAGGCCAATTGATCTTCAACTTGAGATGTGTCATTGTTGCTTGTATTATCAACTTGTTGATCTTGATCATTTGATGAAGAAGAAGTATTCACTTGAATTGATATAGATTGTCCTTCATCATCTTCTTCTTCTTCTCTAGGCCTTATATCACCAATAGCCATAGTCTTCATTGCCTTGCTCAACTCATCACCTCTCACATCATCCAAATTTTCTTTTTCACTATAAGAGCCCATAGTTTCATCAAATTGCACATCTTCAACAAACCCCTTGGACTTGTTGTATACTCTATAGGCTTTGCAATTAGATGAATAACCAAGAAGAAATCCCTCATCACACTTGCTTTGGAATTTGGATAGACGAGAACGTTTCCTTAGGATATAGCATTTGCAACCAAAAACCCGAAAATAAGAAATGTTGGGCTTTCTTCTAATAAGAAGTTCATATGGTGTCTTGTTGAAAAATCTATGACAATATAGCTTATTTGATGCATGGCAAGCGGTGTTGATTGCTTCGGCCCAAAATGAATCTGAAACTTTATATTCATCTAGCATAGATCTTGCCATCTCAATCAAGGTTCTATTCTTCCTCTCAACTACACCATTTTGCTCCGGAGTGTATGTAGTTGAGAATTCATGCTTAATTCCCTTCTCATCACAAAATTCTTCAACACTTGTATTCTTGAACTCACTACCATTGTCACTTCTTACTTTCTTCAATTTTTGCTCAAATTCATTTTCGGCCCTCTTGACAAATCTCTTGAATATTTCACAAGTATGAGATTTATCGTGTAGAAAGAATACCCATGTGTATCTTGAGTAATCATCCACAATCACAAGACAATAGCTATTTCCACCAATGCTTCTATAAGTAGTATGACCAAATAAATCCATATGCAATAATTCCAATGGTCTTGTAGTTGACATAGTACTCTCGTTAGGATGAGAGTTGGCAACTTGCTTTCCGGCTTGACAAGCACTACATAATTTGTCCTTCTCAAATTTTACATCTTTCAAACCAAAGACTAGATCATGCTTCACTAAATGGTTGAGTTGTTTCATGCCAACATGACCTAGTCTTCTATGCCATAACCAGCCCATTGAGGCCTTTGAGAATAAGCAAGTAGTCAAACTAGCTTTCTTAGATGAGAAATCCACAAGATATAAACTTTCATGACGAAAGCCCTTAAAGATAGTATCTTTTCCATCAAGAGAAGTGACTTCAAATTCATTGCTAGTGAAAGTGCACTTATAACCATTATCACAAAGTTGAGCAATAGATAGCAAGTTAAAATTGAGAGAATCAGCTAGCAAGACATTGGAGAGATTATAATCTTTAGAGATAGGTATTTCGCCAATGCCTTTTACACCTCCCTTGCTATCATCTTCAAAAGTGATCTTGCCAAAGTTGGAAATATCTTCATCAAGATGAGAAAAGATTTTTCTTGCACTGGTCATGTGATTAGTGCAACCACTATCAATTACCCAATGTCTTCCTCCGGCTTTATAGTCCACCTACAAAAGAAATCACTTCCTCTTAGGTACCCAACTTTTCTTGGGTCTTTAAATGTTAGTGACCAAAACTTTAGGCACCCAAATAGATTTCTTTCTATCACATCCAATAGAACGACCAACAAATCTAGCACACACAACACCCTTTGAATCTTTTTCAAGTACATAAGATGGATCAAAGGATACGGTCTTCTTGCTCTTGCATTTGTGATTTACATCAACTTTTGTCTTGCATACATGACACATCTTGAATTTCCCTTCATCTTCAAGAAATATCTTGGAAGCAACAAAAGTAGTCTTCTTGGGAATGAATGCCATTTTCCCTTTCTTCGGAACATAATCAATATCATTCTTGTTTAAAGTAAATTTTTTATTTGTCCAACAATGATTAAACCGGACATGACTTCCAAAATACCTACCAAGGTCCTTGGAAAGCACTCAACTTCCTTCTTCAAAGATTCATTTTCCAATAAGAGAGATGAATCACAAGAATTATCGCAAGAGCTAGTGCTTGTGCTACAAGATGGGTTAGTTGCACATGAAGAATCATTTAATATTTCACATTCAACACCCATTCTTACTCTTCCTTTGACTTCTTGTGCAAGGAGAGAGTTGTGAGCTTCCTTAAGCTCCTCGTGCTTTTCCTTAAGAATCCCCCATGAAGTGTTTAGTTTGTCATGGGAATCCTTAAGGTTGGCATGAGTAGTCTTTAGCTCCTCATAGGAATTTTGAAGTGAAGTATTCTTCAACTCCAAATCCTTCAACTTTGACCTCTCCTTGCGCAATTTGTCATCGGACTTAATAAGCATGTCCACAAGAGCATCATAAGAAATAGCATCATCATCAATATCATCATCATCACTATCATTGGCATCCTCAACTATTACCTTGGTTTCACCTTTTGCCATGAGACAAAATGGCTTGGAGAAGAGTGAAGGAGCTTCCTTGATAGCAATTCCGGCAAGACCCCTTGAAGGCTTGTCATCATCATCTTCTTCATCGGAGCTTGCATCGGAATCCCATTCAACAAAATAAGCTTGCCCATTTTTCTCCTTCTTGTAGTACTTCTTCTTCTTGTTCTCATTCTTCTTGTACTCACTTTTCTTGCCCTTCTTCTTACCATTCTTATCTTCTTTCTTGTTTGGACAATTGATTGATATGTGTCCAACTTCACCACAAGAAAAACAATCTTTTCCTTCAAAATGATTCTTCTTTGATGATTGTCCTTTCTTACCAAATTTCTTCCTATTCATGATTCTTCTAAGCCCTCTAACAACAAGAGTCAATTCTTCATCCGTGTCACTCTCTTGTTTTTCATCACCATCTTCTTCTTGAGTGGCTTTGGCTTTGAGAGCGATACTTTTCTTCTCCTCAACCTTTGCTTCACCATGTACTTCTTTTTGTGATTGCTTGAACATGTCATGAGTGAGCACCTCACCAAGTACCTCCGTGGGAGAAATTGTTTTCAAATTTGATCTCACAAGCAAAGTTACAATTGTCTCATATTTCTCCGGAAGACATCTAAGAAACTTATGAGAGAAGTCTTGATCCGGGACATCAAAGTCAAGGCACTTGAGTTCATTCACAATGTCATTCAACCGGTTGAACATGGTTGAAATGTCTTCATCTTTCTTCATGGTGAACTCACTGAATTCTCCCTTATACAAATAAAGTTTAGCTTCCTTGACGGTGGAAGTTCCTTCATAAATTTCCATAAGCTTTTCCCATATCTTGTTAGCTTGCTTGAGGCCTTTGACTCGGTTGAACTCACTAAGAGAAAGAGCATTGTAGAGCACACTTAAAGCTTGATTGTTGTACTTTATGTTGTCCGTGTCATGTTGAGTCAAATGATTCGGATCCAATATAACATAACCCTCTTGTACAATCCTCCACAAACCTCCTTCTAAGGCTTGAAAATGAACCTCCATTCTAGTCTTCCATCAAAGACCGGAGGTTTCCCCACATGAAACTTTGTCTTCTCATCGGCCATTATCCTACTCCGGGATGGTTAAATCCTTCAAATACGGAGTCCTCGGCTCTGATACCACTTGTAGGATCTAGGATACCGACTAGAGGGGGGTGAATATGCGGTTTAAAATCTAAAAGTACAACACTAGAGAAATTTAATTAGAACCACAAGAAGGATTAAATCTCTAGCTATACTAAGCCTCTGTTGAGGGTTTGCAACCTAGGATGACAAGAAAACAATTCAATCTCTATGAAGATAATTGCTCGAAGTAAATGCTTCAAAGTAAATTGAGCAAAGGAATCAACAAACATAAGAGACGAATTTTATCCCGTGGTATCGATGACTTGCCGGTCACCCCTAATCCACGTTGAGATGGATTCAATGTTCAACCGCTCCTCTATCAAGTCACCACTTGATCTTTGAGCCGGTTAGAACCAAAGAACCGCTCCAAATATCTTTTCCACTAGAGTTGCACTTCACCACTCCGGCGAGGTGAGCACAAGACCTCTCACACCAATAGATCCGGAGCCACGCACAATCTTCTTGCGAGCTTCAACAGATTCACCACCACCAAGCCGTCTAGGAGGCGACAACCTCCAAGAGTAACAAATCAACCACTTGCTTGATGATTCCCTAGTGCCACAAAGATCAAAACCTTGATGCAATGCACTAGATGCTCTCAATCTCACCAAAGATGCAACCTCTAAGCAAAGTGAGTGAGAGAGAGGAGGGAGAGAGCTCAACAATGGAGTACAAGCCTTTCAAAGTGCCAAGAGAGCCTCTCCCATCCCGGGTATGGACTATATATACTCCCTTCCCATGAAACTAGCCGTTATGTTCAAAACGGTTCAAAACGCGTACCTCACGGACTGTCCGCGACCACATCACGGACTGCCCGCGTTTGAATTTCAACGGTAAAAACGCGAAGACAACGTGTGTCAGATATGACCGTTGGACCGGCGGACTGTCCGCCAGGCGCCCGCGGACCGTCCGCCCGGTCCACCCGAGCCAACACCGTCTCTGTTAGAAAAATGACTTATTTCGGACTGTCCGCAAGCCATCTGCGGACTGTCCGCCTGAAGATGATTTTTCTCGAAAAACTTCGTCCAAAAACTAATAGATTTTCAATAAAATTCATATCCCACGGACTGTCCGCCCAAAGGACCCGGACAGTCTGCCCCAAATGCAGAAAACTGATTTTCTCAAGATTTTCAACAAAGCTTCTTTCAACTTTTGAAAACGTCACTCATCTAAATGCAAACCATGCAAGTTCTTGATCAAAGTGGCACTATGGAAAGTCAAGCTAATGAAATTGATCTCTCTTGATAGTACGACTATATAGCCTATCAATGCGGTCATTTACCATCCTCTAATCACCTTATGACCGGTAAAATTAAACACCCTATCTTTATACCTTTGCCTTGAGCTCCTTTTTATCCGAAGCACACATGCCTTCCTCTTTGCATATTCCATGAGCTCAACGCTTCTCTGGACTAACCTATTCTTATATCTCAATAGAAATGTTAGTCCGCGATGATTGTCATTAATTACCAAAACACAATTTAGGGGCCTAGATGCCTTCACGCGGCGGTCGTTCTGCTCGCGCTTCGCGATCTCCTCTTTCTTGTGCTGGGCCTTGCGGTCGGCCCTTCTTTTCTCCGCTGCGGCGTTGGAGCGATTCCGTATCGCGTCCTGGGGGAGAGGAGGCCTCGCGGGGATAGGGTCCGCGGACTTCAGCTAAGAACAAAAAAAAGAAAGAGGGGAAAGGATTCACTACGATGGCCAAGAGCTCCGAGAAGACTCAATCAACGAAGACTCCAAAACTAGTCGGAAGGCTAGTCGGAAAGGGGGGAAAACTTACAAGTTTTTTGGTCCCCTCGTGGGGAATCATGGGCAGAAGCCGGGATGGTGGCCACGAGTACGACACTTTCCTGATGGCCAGCTCCACGTGGTGCTGGATCTCATCCAATGAGGGCAGCTCGGGCACCGTCACGGTTCCTTCGAAGGGCGCCCTGTTGGGCGTCATCTCGCAGATGCGCAGGGGCCGCCGCCGGAGCGGGAGGATCCCCAGCGTGTGGTACTGGCCGATGACGGCCCCCAAATCAACCCCGGCATTACGAAGCCGGGTCAGGACCGCCCGGCAATCCTTGAGCAGCTTCTTCTGCTCCGCCTCTGGGGGCCCGTGGCTCCAATTCTTCGGCGCCTCGGCGATTGGAATGCCGGTGTACTCCGGCAGCGAGCGCTCGGGTCGTTCTTGAGGTAGAACCAACCCTTGTGCCAGCCGCTGTTGGAGCTTGTCAGCGAGAAGGGGATGTACTCCTCCCTCCTGTCCTGCTTCATCCGGAGGTTGGCGCATCCGATCGTCGCCGGGATCTTGCCGTCCCTCAAGCAGGCGAACTTGAAGAAGTACCAGAAGAGGTGCCAGTGGGCTCCCAATCCCAGGTACCCCTCGCACAGCGCCTCGAACACCGCCATCTGTTGGATGCTGTTCGGGTTGAGGTGCTGGAGTTGAAGCCCGTACTCCCAGAGCACCGCGCGGATGAACTGCCCAGCGGGGACGGAGAAGCCGCGCTCCTGGAATGCCACGAACGAGACGACGTAGCCTGGTGGCGGACGCGGGACGGACTCATGCTCCGGCACCCTCCATTCCTCAGCAGCGGTAGGCGCCGGCAGCTGCCCGGCGGTGACGAGGCGGTGGAGAGTCGCGCGGGTGACATTGGAACGGGTCCAGTTCGACATGGCGTCGTTGAGCTCCTGGACGCGCCACGAGTGGAAGAAGCGGCGGGGGCGCAACAGATGCGAAGAGCAGAGGAGCGGGCAGCACTGGCTATGGCGGAGATTGGGGGGCAAATGATTTGAAACTCAACCGGCGCATGGTTAATAAGGAACGGACGTGGGCGCCGGCCTTAAATGTTGGCCCCACCACGCCGAAAAGCCGCCCATTTAGAGGGCGTGCCCCCCGGGTAAACTGGCGCACGCCTGCGTGACGGTTCGACGCCCGGTGAGCCCGCGAATTTGAACCGACTGCGTGCCGTCCCCTCAAACCGTCATATCAGCCACGTCAGCCACGACCACCACGACGGGCGTGACCGCTGCTGCGGCCACGACCGCCTTGACCGGGGATTTCGAAACGGCAACAACATTTCAAGATTAAAACCCCACAAGCGAGTCTACAACTCCCTAGTGGGCTTGGGGGCTACTGACGTGGGCCTGGATTAGGGCCCCCTAAGCGACAGGATAATCACCCTTAGGGACGGAGTCTTCTGACACCATTGACAACGTCAAGGCTAAGATCCAGGACAAGGAGAGATGCAGATCTTCGTCAAGACCCTCACCAACAAAACACCTCATCTCCGACTAATAGGCGGTTCCACGAGTACTTTCCGCCTCGCACGGGTACTCTCTGCCTCCCACGAGTACTCTCCGCCTCGCCTCCGACTACTCGTTCGCACGAGTAGTTTCCGTCTCTGACTAGGGCGGGGCCCACACGTGGAGGTTGGAGCGCGGGATCAGGGGCCCCACACGAACGTGGCGCCGCCCCGACGCTCGAACTTCTCCGCAACGACACGCAAGACTTCGGTTCTCCACACCATGCAAACGCCCTAGCTGGCAGGACGCGTGGGCGGCTTGTTCTGACGCGGCACGCCACCCCGTCAGAGCAGGTACTCAATGACCATCTACAGGCGGCGCCTACTTATACTTAGGCCGTAACGTGGCGGACCTAATCAACTCTGAAGAGAGCTGAGTCATCTAAGGAAGAACTCGGAGAAGGCGACAAGTACTCAGAATGTACAGTGCTGCCCGCACACGCGGCAATCGCCAACACCACTACAGCTCAGCACCCTTCAATGCTTCCTGACAGACATCGACAAGGGAAAAGACCTCCCAACACCATAGCACTGTAGCACGTATTTGTATTCCCTTTTTGCCCCTCACCCTTGCGTCTATAAAAGGGGGAGGAGGACAACCGTTTTAGGGATTGATCGACCAGTCACCGTACACACGTAGCTCGAGCTAGACCCACAGGGACTTAGGTTCCGACACCCTCTCCCGACAAGTTTGTAACCCCTACTACAGACTTCCCTGGCATAAGAACACGATCGCTCGAAACTGGACGTAGGGTATTACTCTTAGGAGGCCCGAACCAGTATAAACCCTCGTGTCTCCTGTGCCAACCATCCGGGTCCGACACACGATCCGATACACATTTACTGCCGGCGGTAGAGAACCCCGACACACACACACACATATATATATATATATATATTACTATATATCTAGACATAATGTATATCCATATGCATAAGGAAAAATCAGTTATCTAGATAAATTAAATCTTCTTTTAAAAATGAAGTTAAAACGACCTGCAATCGAAACGGATGAAGTGAATCGTTACACGATCAAATTATTATAATTAGTTACCTACAAGTATAACTGAAACCCAACTTTATAGTTTATAAAAAAGGAAAACCCAACTTTAGTATTTAATATTTTTCTTATTGAAAAGGTTCCACATCTCAAGTTATATGCCTGCGTCTTGTAAGGAACATAAAGAAAACAATGCCTGTGAAGAAATTTGCAAACCAATGTGTTCCATTTTGATTATAGAACGGAGTGTTAAAAATCTCGCAGAATAAAATTTTTTCATTTTTCTCTTCATGAAAAATAGAGAAAAAGAAAAAGGAAAAATTATTTCATCATAAGTCACAAGGTGACAATGGAGTTGATTTATCCAATCATAAATAATGTTCACAGATCATGAAATATTTTTAACAAGAAAATAAATGTTAGTGATTAATAATGATATTGAGTCCGGTCAGTATGGGCGTCCAAAATCCTTACATGACGGGTCAGTGCTCCTGGCAACTTTAAAAAAAAAAGATTAATAATGAATTCTCGCGTGACGTAATATGCAACTAGCAACAATGTCCTGAAACATATGACGACGAACTCTAGAGACATCTCAGGTGCTACCCCTCGGTCCCCCTCCATATCCTGCTGCTTTGTGTGATTGTATCCCAAAACAAGAAAGAAAAAAAAATGGTCTTTTTGGGCCGCAAGGCGACCTGCCCAACCAGTACACTGCAACGCACAAATACGCGCATATCCGCGGTTATGGGCCTAAAGATTTACATAATATACTAGTGATATATAATAACTATGGTCTTTGTTTAATCTAGAAAAGTACTCAAACATATATTCTTTAGCCCAAAACGTGACTTGTTAGAGCAAGTCCAACTCGCTCGCAGTCCCACAAGGCCCGATCGAAATTCTAAATTTTTTGAAGCGACATAAGTGTTCTCCCAATGCAACCATTACATATAGAATCCTATTCACCATTCTAGTGACTGTTGCTACGGCAGAAATGAGCTTTTCCAAACTGAAACTATTAAAGATCTATTTGCGAACTATAATGACACAAGAAAGACTTAATGTATTGGCATTAATAACACTTGAGAGTGGAGTGCCGGAGAAGATTGATTATGAATATATTATTGAAGATTTCATTAAAAAATGCTAAAAGAATATCACTTTTCAACGATAGTTGTACAACAGGTATAATTCTTTGTTATACTGCTATACTTCGTGAGTAATATATTGATTGATATTTGCTATTAATTTTTTGTCTTCGTACTAGATATTACTCCCTCCGTATTGCAATTAGATGATGTTTTGGACAAAAATTGGGTCAAACATTGGGAATATAAATCATGAATAACTTGTAAGTCGTCGAGTTTGGAAATGTGAAAATTATATCAATAGATTTGTCTTGAAAAATATTTTTATAATAATATAATATATAACTTTCCAATAAATATTTTTCTAAGAAAGAGAAGTCAAAGTTGTACTTTGGAGACCGTGTCGCTGTCCTAAACATCATCTAATACCAGTATGAAGGGAGTATACCTCTACTCCCTCCGTCCCGCAAAGACTGTTCATATAGCTTTCAAAATTTGTCCCATAAAGAGTGTTCTTTTAGCTTGTAGTAAATGCTCTTCTTATTAAACTAACACCAAGTACCAAGAAAATATTGCATTGAGAAACACATGGAGCCAATAAAATGCTTATTTGATGCCTCTTTTCAAGTTTCAATGCATATTAATTAGGGGTAACAAGGTCATTTGTCACAACTACTATCATGTTCTAAATTTTCTAAACGAACGGTCTTTGTGGGACGGAGGGAGTACTTGGTGCTTTGAACTGGGATTCCTATTTGTCCGGGACACCGCTGGTCCTCCTGAAAAATATCACAGACAAACTCTACAGCCCTCCAGCCCTCCCTTGGTCCCTCCTGATTTTGCTGCTTCGTGTGATTATGTCCCAAGAAGAAATAAAAAGCTGATCTTCTTGGGCCGCAAGCCGACCTGCCGAACCGGGCGGCACCCTGCAACGCACAAATACGCCGAGCGCGGTTTTGATCGATACGGACGGCCAGCCAGCCAGCCAGCCTTAAACCCTACTCGCCCAAACCCACGACTCCACCACAGCCATGGCCGCCGCAGCCGCCGCCAAGGCCGCGGCCGCGGCCATCTCCGCGGGGGCAACCGTCGCCCTCTGCACCGAGCGGGCTCACGCCGAGGGGGGCGTCTCCATGTTCCGCTTCCCGGGCTTCTCCACCCCTTCCCCCGCCCCTGCCCCTGCCCCCGCCGCGCCTCCGCCGAATCAGCAGCCCCCAGCGCCGGCGGGCGGGCGGGGCGAGGAAGCCACGGAGGAGACGCCGAGGGTTTCGACTCAGCACGCTCGCACGAGCGCGGCGGGGTTCGATCCCGCGCCGCTGGAGCGCGGGGTGCGTGCGCTGGAAAAGCTGAAGCAGTCGCCGGACCCCAAAAAGGTGTGATTCGTCGAGGCCTCGAGGGCCTTTTTCGGTTGTTATTTTAATTCTTTTGTTCTGCGGCGGGATTCTGACTGCAGGCTGTGTTTACCCGTGGTTGTGCAGTTGTTCGAGCTTCTGAAGAAGCAGGAAGAGACGCACCAGCAGGAACTCTTGGTGAAGAAAATTGAGGATCAGAGACAACTGGCCCAGCTCGAGATAGTGAGTCTTCTTTGGTCCAATCATTGTTGGCCTTTAAATTTATTGGTTATGATGCTTTGACGGATTAGCGCTTCCTCCAACTATCTTAAACAGAAACAAAGCCTTTTTTAGTCTGAAGCAATTAGTGGTGAGCTAGTTTGGAGAAATGCAGTGATAGTGTCGAGGTTTTAAGATTCCTAAGGCCTCATTCGTTTCCACCGGATTAGATTCCAACCGGAATTGAAAATATAACAAGAAAATCATGATAGCTACTATAAGATATCCGTATTTATTCCGGGTCAAAAATTAATTTACTCATGATAGGTACACCAAGAGACTCGGAATCAATCCACTAGTCGAGAGGTGTGGAATCAATCCGGCTCTTCGGTCTCTTGTTCTACCTATCATGATGAGTAAATTAATTCTCGACCCGGAATAAATCCGAGTCTCTATCATGATTTTCTTGGTATATCTATTATTTCCGGCTGGATTGAATCCCATGGAAACGAACAAGCCCTAAGGGACAATTGTAGTGTCTTCTACACTCTGGTGGAATCTCCACATTGACCATCACAAATTTGCTGTGGATAGATCTTCAGTCATGTGGTCCAATAGCTATAGTCTTGCATTCCAGTTGATTCTCTGATTTTATTTTGTGTAGTTTACATATTGCTTCAAATGATTATTTTATTCTGGTTTGTGCAACCATATTAGCTTTAGTCTATTGACTGTCTGCAATACAAATGTAGGGAATCAACACGCAATATGTTGGATATGTTTATACATTACTCTTTTTTTTTTGGTATTTTAAGGAGCGGAGTTATGCTATATTTTAAGGAGCGGAGTTATGCTACTGGCAATTAATTTATTAACTTGAATTGTGCTCATGTCTGTGCATTGATGCTCCTACTCATCTAGAATATTTTGTGATCATCTCAAGCATATTGATTCAATGAATCGTGTGGATTTGTCATGCAGAGGTTGCTAAATTGATGTTTACTCCAGTATAAAAAAAATAAAGTGTCATTTTGCACGCGGACAGTCTTCAGAACATTGTTTTTTAAAAGAAAAATACTTTTTTCTATGATTTTTCAATCATTTTCATATGGCTGGTCTATATATTTGTAAAGATGTTTTGGTGTAGGTGAAATTATTTTGCAGCAAACATCCTAGGAAGATGTGTGTGTTTTAATTGGAGAGAGTTTTATTATGTCAGTGTAACTTGTATGTACTCTCATTTGAGCTTTGTGAAGTCACGAATTACATGGGCTTCTTTTGTAACATGAGCCATTTTGCAGGAGAAAAAACGGATAGATTATGATGAAGCTAAAAAACTTGAGCAACAGCGAACTCAAAATAAGGCACAGTTTGCTACATATGAAGATGAACTTAAAAGGAAGCGATTACAGGCGGAGCATGAGGCACAGAGGGCGAGGAACCTGGAGCTCGTTAAGATGCAAGAGGAATCTGCGATTAGGCTAGAGCAGATACGTCGTGCGACCGAGGAGCAAATCCAGGAACAACGGAGACAGACAGAGAAGGAGAGATCAGATATAGAGCAGCAGACTATTAAACTGAAATCCATGTCAGAGGCGGAGGCGAGAATAATGGAAATAAAACAAACTGAAGATGTGAAGCGGCGATTGCTTGTGGAGCAGATAAAAGCTGACAAGGAGAAGTGGATCGAAGTGATAAATACAACCTTTGAGCATATAGGAGGTATGCCTTACTGAGTGAACAGTTTCTTATTGCATATTCCTGCAGTTCTTATTTATCATAAGCTATTTTTACCTATTTGTGTAACAAAACTTAGGTGATTTAATAAAACTTTGCAGATTTATTACTTTTAATTTAAAACTAGTATTTGGATCAGTATCACCTAGGGAATAGTACTGTGGGTGCATAGTGTTATCTAATTTATATTGTATACAGACTTGTGAAGCTAGATATGTTTATATGCTTACATTATGAAACCTCGGTGGAGGAAACTTGGTCACCCCTTCTTTCCGTTTTTCCCTTAGGTGGTTTGCGGACGATATTAACTGATCAAAATAAGCTAGTTGTAGCAGTTGGAGGTGTAACAGCACTTGCCGCAGGGATATACACAACGAGGTAAAGTTCGTAAGTAGTGTGGTCCACATTTTGATTTTTGCTGTTCTAGTTGTGTGGTTTACTTGTAATAACTTTGATGTCAACTTTGATATCTCTTAGTGCTTGTAAGTAGTAGCGAAGGCATGTGCATCTGCATTGGAGCTCATAGTTTTATTTACTGTGATCCACTTTTAAACTTCTAAAGTTCAAGGAGTATGAAACCAACTATGATACTAGAATTACACCAGAATTGTAGAAAGAAACAGTCGCATCGTAACTTCTCGCTGTGTTTCCAATAAATTGCTGCTTCCTTTGCTTTGGATGATTCCTTATTAACCACACTGTTAGAACAAGGATGAAGATTGTATCCTTCATGTTAGCTAATTATGAATATGCTATATGGCACTATTTTTTCTTGGAGCCAATTTTGTTATTTTCGACATGTACCTTAAATGTTTATGTCTTGGTGATTTTTTGGCTAATTTAATGCCCTTACACATATTCACTTGTTTTCCCCAGGGAGGGTGCAAGAGTAGTCTGGGGCTATGTTGACCGTATTTTAGGTCAGCCATCATTGGTAAGGGAGTCATCACGAGGGAGGTACCCCTGGTCTGGTTCTTTATCACGTGCTACAAGTAGCCTCACTGGCAAACTGAAGAATGGAAGCAACCTGGGCAAGAATGGGAATGGGTTTGGTGATGTTATTCTAAATCCTTCTCTCCAGAAGAGAGTGAAGCAGCTGGCTAATGCCACAGCCAATACAAAACTTCATCAAGCTCCTTTCAGGAACATGCTTTTCTATGGGCCTCCCGGCACAGGGAAAACAATGGCAGCTCGAGAACTAGCTCGCAAATCTGTAAGCTTCATAGACTACCTTACTAACAAAAAAATACAGGACCTGTTGCTATCCCTCTAACCTTGTGACCATTTTACAGGGATTAGATTATGCACTAATGACTGGTGGAGATGTTGCACCATTGGGATCACAAGCAGTCACCAAGATTCACCAGTTGTTTGACTGGGCAAAGAAATCTAATAGGGGTTTACTCCTCTTCATTGATGAAGCTGATGCTTTCTTGTGCGAGTAAGTGAACAATATCTTCAGATTCTTTTCTAGTAATATGCTATTCCTTTAGCACGGATGATACAAGTTTTCATAATTGATGGAATAATTCACATCTATCATCTATATTTGCAATGCTTCTACTTAGTCACTCATCTATCACAATCGCCGAGTCACGGGCCTTATATAAACGAGTTTGGCTAGTGTTGTAGAGTCCTACATAACCCAGTTGACGTTGGTTAATAGAATAATGCCTCTATGCCATTATATCTCTGTTTACTATCCTTTAACTATCAGATAAAAGAAGTTGCAACTTGTAATAACTCTGTGTGACTCTATAAGTGATGTATTTGCTTTACAAACAGTGCACCAATATTTTTGTGGCACCATTCAACTATATTGTCATCTCCCCATATAACAAGTTATAAGATCTGTTTCAGGCCTCTTTTCTTGTCCTTACTTGCAAACTGCCGTGACATCTCGGACTGACTTTTTGTCCCCTGCAGGCGGAACAAGACTTACATGAGTGAAGCTCAAAGGAGTGCCCTGAACGCTCTCCTCTTTCGCACAGGTGATCAATCCAAGGATGTTGTCCTTGCACTGGCCACCAACAGGCCCGGTGACCTTGACTCTGCTGTTGCTGATCGTATTGATGAGGTCCTCGAATTCCCCCTGCCCGGGGAAGACGAGCGATTCAAGATCCTGAAGCTGTACCTGGACAAGTACATTGTCAAAGCTGGCGACAAGTACGACAAGAGTTGGCTCCGGTTCTTCCGACGCCAGCCCCAAAAGATTCTGGTGAAGGGAATCACTGATGACCTGATTCGGGAGGCTGCCGCCAAGACCCATGGCTTCTCCGGAAGAGAGATTGCGAAGATGATGGCGAGTGTCCAGGCTGCGGTGTATGGCAGCAAGGACTGCGAGCTCACTCCAGCGCTGTTCCGTGAGGTCGTGGATTACAAGGTTGCTGAGCACGAGCAGCGGAGAAAATTGGCCGGAGAGGAGCTGAAGCAGAATGCTTAGGATGACCTTTTTTTTGTATTCACCCCCTTTTGCCGTGGCATGAGCTGTGTTCCCCGGGGTAGATTACCTCATCGATGGTGGACGTTCGTTTGCTCCGTCTTTATTCTTTTGCTGCACTCACCCCACTAGGGGGTATTTGGTGGTAGGCGATGGTAACTTGATAAGAGAGGATTACGTGTGGTGACGGAAACTTCGGAAGGTCACACACAACAAGCTGGCCTTTTTGGTGAATGGCATTTGCCTGCAATGGTCCGATTCGCTGACTAACAATCCATAGTGGCTGCTACATCTAGGGGTTGTTTTACAGTTTCTGTAGCTGTATCACAGTTCAGGCAGTGAATGAATGAGCAAATTTTTTTACCGATGTTTTGTGATCCGCTCGTGCGTGTGGCGTATGTGCTAGATAGAGATTAGCGAAGCGAATCAGCGAGGGCAAACGAATTGACATTCGATGCTGCATTGCTGCAACATCGCCAACACCACCTGCGAGGTATCTTCCCCAAAATGCTAGTATTAATCGTATTTATATATAGATACAATCCACACAAAAGATCTGTTGTGAGGTTCCAGTTTCAGAGGTAATCTTGCTGTATCCAGCTCAGCTCGTGACGCTTGACAAGTGGAAGAAGTACAGACCCGAGGCAAAACACAGTCAAGATAGAAACTGGGTAAAGCCCAACCCCAAACTCATTCAGCAGAACCGTGGCTTGCAGGGACATCACACTCGTCAAGCAGCGCTCTGATGTTGTTCTCAGGGGCACTTAATGAGGGAAGTATGGCACGCCTTGGAACTGCGGATCTCGACCTTGTGCTGCTGCTGTCAGGCTCGAGCTGCGACCCTTCCTGCACGATCGGCAAGTCAGTCTTCACCCTCATGCTAACTGAAGACATCTTCTCCTTCCATATTCTCCCATCCTAGCATCCATCAGACCACCATCAACAAAACCAATTATTAAGGGAACAATAACTTTGGATGATCAGATGCTTTGCTACAAAGGAAAGGTTGAACTTCAAGCACACAAGAGAGCATATCGTAAATGAGAAAGGTAAGCTAAGATCTGGCATGTTTGTTGCTGGTGCAACACTAAATTCTGCAACAGAAGGAATTTCATTAGTATGATGATTCAACACTGAAGTCTACAACACAAGAAAGTTTGCCAATCGAGTAAGACCCTGATGCCATCTTCACCTTTCATACCCTCCCATCCTATCCTAGCATCCGTCAACCGAATAAGGTCAATTAGACAACAATAGGTTTGCATTGGATGATGCTTCTGTTACAAGGGAAATGCTGTGCTGAACTTGGGCAGATTTTTAAAGATAGATAGAGGTAACATAAGATTTGACAGCTTCTTGTTGGTGTAACGCTAACTTCTGGAACATGAGAAAGTATGCCAATATGGTTTAACACTACATCCTGCAGCACAAGAAAGTTAGCTAATATTGGTTTTACCTCTAAATTCTGCCACATAAGGAGCTCACTGAGACAGTGGCTTTTGTCAGCAACGTGATTCTCTCGTGAGATTTGGGCTAAGCACCAAGAGGAATGCTTACATGCAGTATAGACGGCTCAGGAAGCGGGCATTTCACTGGCTGATCAAGATTGACAGGCTCCACAGGGCGCTCCACCGGCTTGAACTCAACGCCAACCTCAATACCGTGAGGACTCTCTGCAGGAACAGCTGCTGGGTCAGGCTCTCCGGTACTCATGTTGGGGGCCAACGTCTCCACAACCTCCTGAACCTCGAAACGAAATTCCCAATCAATCAGGCAAGATTAATCAAAATAAGATACGAATTACTAATTCTTGGCTCTACCAAATCAAAACAAACAAACAAACAGCTTGACTGCATAACGGCATAACGCTAATTTCTCGTGGACAAATTTGGAGACAAAACAAGCTCGCAACTTTCTCCAATTTTTGGAAGCAACAAAGGTCGATTAATACCAATTCAATTCTTCCCAACTAAGATCACCCGAAACTAAAAGGAAAATATGCTAAAAGCATTCCGATTTTGAAGAATCGGGAGAGGAACAGAAAAGGCGAGCTACCGAGTCCTGGAGACAGCAGAATCTACCCATGACCATGAACGAGGACGAGATCAAACCAAACCAGCTCAAATCGCAGCCTTGGATGGCTTCATAGAAGTAGAACTGACGCTAACCTAGGGTTGACCTGATACGGTTATATACAAGCAGATCCCTTCTTGGACTTGGGGGAAGTAAACTACAACGCAAACGACATGGAAGTACAAGTGGGGACAGTAGGGGAAGGAGAAGGAGGTCGAAGGGAGAGAGCTCACAGCGACGCTCTTGGAGCGGCGGTGGGCGCCGGAAGAGAACCTGGAGAAGATTCCGACCATCGTCTTCTAGCCCCCACTCCGGCTCGAAGCTTCCTCGAGCTGAACGAAGCTGGCCGCTTTTCTTGTTTGCGGGGAATACTGATCGATGCGTAGCAGTAATTGACCTGTCGAAGTGTTTTTATTTATCAATCGAATTTCAAGCTTTCTTACAAGCTTTGCTTATTAGTTAAATATAAATATTATGAGAATAAAGTAGGTGACAGATAAGTAGGGAATCTTTTTGACGCATCATGTTCCTTTTGATTTTGTAAAACGCACGAAATAAAACCGGTTTCACCACAAAAACCACAGTAAGCTGAGTGAAAAAAATGAACCAGACAACGTGAAAGAAAAAAAAAAGGTTTGCCCCGTCTCCGGCAATGACAGTGCCTATCAAATTGGTTTTTTTTAACATACCACTAACCGTCATCAGAATACCTTCCTTCTCTCACGAGTCGGAGGCAACGCCGCTCGTGGGCGAACCGAGAAACGGGTGATGCGGTCCCACGAGACGACTATCGACAGGTGAAGCCGCGACATCCATGGGCTAAAATCTGGAAGTGGAAGCGGAAAATCTGCAGGGACGCGGTATGCCGGTAGGGAAGTGGAAGCGGAACCCTCCAACAGTAGAGAGAGGGGGATGAGCGGATGGGGCGGGATTTATCTTGTCCATTGAACTGTAGAGGAGGTGGGTGTGATTTTTTATTGGAAGGAGCATCACAAATTCATAATGGCTACAAAAGAAAAGCCATCCGAAGAAAGAGGGAAAACACAAAGGAGAAAAGAAATAAAAAAATATTATGAAGCAAATAAGAATAAGAAGCAAAGGAAGAAATAAATTATTATAAACGAAAAAAAAAGTTAATACCACGTTTTTTAAACACATGCGTGTGACAAGTCCACTTTTCTAAATTTGTAAAGAATGAAATATAAATTAAAAGAAAAGATTAAAAAAGAGTACTATGAACTAGTGGCATCTTCTATCAATCTTTAAATGCATTTTGTTTATGCATAGGAAATTAGGAAGCACACAGAGTCAAAGACATCTCAAGATATCTTGGAAAAAGAGTGAGTTTGGACCAAATATAAAAAATCAATAGCATTTCGTTTTCAAAATGACAAAATTTGGTCATGAGGAAGATGTACTCTGCTTCCTCAATTTTTTCCGGCTTGCTCTGCTGCTATACTTATATGCTCATTTTATAGGAGTGCTTATAGCGTCCAAATTTTCATCAAATTCTAGTTAAGTTAGATTTAAAAATAAATTCGTTAATCGGTTAATAACTGAATCCTAGTCTGTAATTTTCATTTTTTCCAAATTCATCTATTCCGTTGCCATTTTTTTTTTTTTTGCGTTTTGAGTCCAATGGCCCAACATTCACGATCTCCTTTCAAATTCCAATTCCGATAATAAACTGAGAAAAAGACGGTAAGGTGTCCCGGTCCCCCCGCCCCCAGCTGCCAGCCTGCCAGCGAAGTCCGCGAACGAACTGAAAGAAAAAGACAAGAAGATGAGAGCAACTTGAACCGGAAGCGACTCGAGTAGCCAGCCGGTCAGTCCACTCCCACCACGCCCGACACGCCCACCCCTCCCACCGCTTCCCTCTCCTCCACGCACCAACGACCCCAGACCACCGCGATCAAGCCAACCTGTCCGCCGCTCCGCCCGCCACCCGTCGTCGCCGGCAGCGAGCATGCACCACGATCCCAACCCCTTCGACGAGGGCGCCGACGACAACCCCTTCTCGGTAACCCCCTCTGCTCTGCTCTCCCTAGTCCCTCCCTCCACCCCCCATTCCGCGTGGGTTTGGCCCGAGCGGCGCGGCAGATCTCGGATGCGAGAGGTCTCCTCGCTTGTCTCTGGTAGCGTGCTAACGGGGTGCTGGTTTGGTGCCGTGTAGAATGGAGGAGGAGGAGGAGGAGCTGGGGGAGCGCGCGGCGGAGGCGGCAAGTCGCAGTTCGGGTTGCGGCCGGCGGAGCCCGTCGGGTTCGGCGGCGGCAGGGGCGACGCGAACGTCGACATCCCCCTCGACACCATGAACGTAAGTGAGGCTGCTTCTCCTTCTCGTTGCTACTTCGTTGCGTGATTATTCTTCCAGTGAGCTTGTGTGGTAATGTGGCTGTCTTTTGGGATGAAGGATTCGAAGGGCAAGGCGAAGGAGCTGTCGCAGTGGGAATCAGATCTCAGGAGGCGAGATGCGGTATGCGTGCCTTGGCGCCTTGCTGTTCCCTTGGATTCTCACTGTTAATCATTGACATGGATCTTGACTGAATTTTTTATTCTTCCGTGGAATTTTTCGGGGGTCAAGGATATCAGGAGGAGGGAGGAAGCCCTGAGGAGTGGTATGCTTCTGCGTTGTACTAAAATTGAAGTTTAGCTCAATGGTTATCTTCAATTATGTTCACATGGAACAACGAATTGAGTGGTGCTCATTGACTTCCGATTTGGTGCCGTAGCTGGGGTGCCCATGGAGGACAAAAACTGGCCACCATTCTTCCCAATCATCCACCACGACATTGCCAATGAGATACCAGCAAACGCTCAAAAGTTGCAGTATCTTGCGTTTGCAAGCTGGCTTGGTATGCATGCATCCTTGATTGTTGTTTTTAATGAACGGTGTGCTACATTTAGTGTTTTCAGGTATTTGCATTGTTTGTACAATTGTACTTACCATCTTACCGAGGGTGTTCTTTTATTGCTATGGTGTACAGGCATTGTGCTTTGTCTCTTCTGGAATTTTATTGCTGTCATAGTCTGTTGGATCAGAGGGGGAGGTGAGCTCAGGATTTCTTTCTAGCTAGTTTGTGCCATTTCTATATACTGATTTTTCATGCACTTCCACATTTACTGTACCGTTGTACTTGACCTGCAGTCATTACAGGCAAGTGCTAATTTTTATTGCACTATTATGCGTTTAATGCAGCAGACCACTAAATTGTGGGTAATTTCATCCTTGCAGATTCCAAACTATTTTTCCTGGCTACTATCTATGGTATGCTTGGCATCCCTTTGTCATACTTGATGTGGTATAGGCCTCTATACCGAGCAATGAGGTATGCAACTATTGGTTAATGCCTCCTGCTACGCATACTGGTTATACACTAGTTTGTACTGTTAATTTATGAATTTCAAGTTCTTTCAAAAAAAATTTATGAATTTCATGCAGTGCATAGTATTGTTAGTAGGCAATAGTACATTGTTGATATTCTGGTTTGCTAAATTGAAGTAGGAATTTTTTTTTCTGCCAGATGTGTTTAGCTTTAAATGATCTGATTGACCTTCTGCTTTATGTTGTCTAGCAATAATTCTCTGCTAACCTATTTGACAGAACTGACAGTGCTTTCAGCTTTGGATGGTTTTTCCTTTGTTATCTGGTAATTTCTTCATCAAGTCATGGCTTATGCATTCTTGATATTGAAATGCTATTTCTGCTATGAACCTGATTTATGTACTTCATGTATCTTTGGCTGTGCACAGCTCCACATTGGCTTTTGCGTACTTGCCGCCATTGCTCCTCCAATTATATTCCGTGGAAAATCATTAACGTAAGCTTCCTTACACATTGCACATTTGTTGGGAGTATAGAATTTTCATTGACTACCATCATTTGACTCTTTCTTTATTCACCACTAGCAGTGTTTGCTTATGTTCACTCTTATGTAATGCAATTAGGAGCACCTGACATTACCTTTCCAAAATTAGGGTGTGCTTGTTAAGTTTTGAACTTGAACTTCACTCTAGTTTACCATGTCATGTACTTAATCTTTGAGTTGCTTTTCTTAATGCTTACAATTCAGATAGATTTCCTATCTCATTATAATTCTGCAAGACTCAGACTTTAGTTTGTGTATCTTATTCTAAGAGAAATATGTTTCGTTTGTCATCAGGGGTATATTGGCTGCAATTGACACTTTCTCAGATCATGCAATAGTTGGGGTGAGTACATCTATATATGGTTTTTAGCAACTGCACTTGTTTTCATCAAGCACTTTTGCGCTTTTAAATCAATTAGTCTGCCAAGAGTATCTGACATGTAAATCAATTTTCTTTCCCTTCAGATCTTTTACTTTGTCGGATTTGCCTTGTTTTGCTTGGAGACACTTGTGAGCATATGGGTTCTTCAGGTCTGTGACTTATCCACTATGCATGTTTGGATTATATCTCTTCCATCGTATGCACTATCTTTTTCTTTCTCAGTTTTCATGGTGTTGTGAAAGTCCTTTCTGTTAGCTCTTGGCACTTGATGCATGTGGGCTACATGGGTATTTCAACCATGGCTGCCATTTACAGTGGATTGTATATGTTTCGTTTTTGGTCGAGATCAATATAGTTACACACAGAACAACTGGAAATGTTTGAATATTAAATCTTTAATTCCTTTCAAACACAAACTTCTATAGAATAAGTATGCCTTTTCTGTGATAACATTTATATCCAGGCTTCTAGCTATTCAATTCTATACATAGTTTTCAATAAACTGAAGTTCTCCTTAAAATGTAGAAAACTATATGTTCCTAATATAGTTATAGTTTCTACATCTACGAATTTCTACGAATTGTTTTGAGTTTGCACTTGCAATTTTTGCATGGTGCATAGGATCCTAATGGTGCCTTTGCTTTTCTGTGTCACCGTGTTTGTTTCTAATCTGTCTTTATAGTTTCTATGTTCTTTTTTCGTCATAATATTTGGTTCAACAAGGACTGCACAAGCATACACAATTGAATACACATATTGTCATAAAAATACAGGAAAGTTGAGAGCGAGCATGTCACATCAGGAGTGAGTCATTGTGAACAATGTCACCTCTTTTATTTAAACCATCAACATGTGTGCGAAGAACTTTGGTTTATATCATACATTCATACATTCTGCTAATACCAGCATCATTTACTTTTGACCAATACCAACAGTGGTTTGATCTTCACTTTGTTTGGTGTGTGCAGAAAGTATATATGTACTTCAGAGGGCACAAGTAGACCATGGAAGGATTTCCAATACATATGCTTGCGCCGCGGTTCTGTGCATACACATAAGTACATGTCAGTCGTGTGTTATGACAATGACAAAATGTAATTTTCAACATTTAAAGTTTGCATTTTGGAGGGGCATGCCATTATATTGTAGTGTCGTTTCTGGACCGATCTGTTCTTTATTCGTATACAAATTACACGTCGTGCTCATTTCTGTTTGCTAGTGTGGCTGGACCGTTTAATTGGTCGGTTTGCCTCACAACAAGAGCCCTGGTTGTCTGAACCCAAGATAGCAACCAACCTGGACTCCTGCGAGCTCATTTGTATGTTTGGCGTTGAATGAATCTCCCTGTCTTTCTTGGAGATTCAGCTTCTGCCAGTTCGTGCCCTCAATGTTTCCGACTCTGCTTACGTGTCACCATCAACGAGTAGTTGAGACTCTTTGGTTTCTGGTTCTCACATTTTCTGCCAGTCAGCACGGATGCAGCTGCGGCAGCATAGCCAGCATTGCTGTCCACACTGTCGTGACACGATTGCGCAACTAATTTCTTAGAGGATTTTTCTGCCAGTCAGCATTTTTCGGAATGGCATATCCGAAAAAATGAAACGAAAACGGGAGATCCCCCACAGGTCACTTTTTCATCAGATGATGTAGACGCTGACAAATCCTGGCCGTCGAGTGAGGCGGATGCTTACCTGGCGCACCCCTACAGCGCCATCAGGTTATCGCTTGGACCGCAGAGGCGCTGCGTTCCGAGACCAAGAACGTACATGTCGCGTGAACAGCACGATACAGTGTACTGGCGATCATCAGCAACATCCTCGATCCATTCCTCCAAAGTTCTCCCAGGTCTCATCTGCAGCCACCCATCATTCCCTCATCTGAAACTAGCCATCCTCGCGCTGCCACGTGGCGAAACCATATCTGAATTCATGGAACCACAACCAAGCTTTCGCTCGTGCAGCCCTGGCAATCACTAGTCAGGGATCAGCTGATCAGCAAGGACAAAAGGAGCACAAGTATTCTCCAGGTATTAAATTTTCGTGCAAGTATAGGCATCTCAAAATACGTAGAGTCTTATAGCAGACGAAACAGTAATAAGCAGAATAATTTCAACGTATAAACCCTCCAAAACCTGCCATGGCATGCTAAGAACACCCCAGGAATAGTGGCCACTAGTAAAACATTTTCGCTTTCCTGAGGCAAGAAAATTCAGCGTACATCCAGCGCAAGAATACTGACAAAATACACTTGTACTAGGAATGAAAGGAAGAACTCATTTTCAGCTCAGTATACGACGCCCTTGATGTTATCAGAAAAAAACAAAGTGAAAAATAGGGACACCACATCATCGACATCCTCTTGTCCTACTTATGTTCTTCTAGCTCCACACCACCATTCCATTCTCACTCTCTTCTTCTCTTCAAGTTCCACACACAAGGCTTGGAGGGAAGAAGAGAAGCTTAGCCCAGAACAAAGGCCGGCAAGCAGAAAATGGCGATCAGCAGCGCGCGCACCACCACCTCTCTGCACTCCCCGTGCACAACCGTCTCGAACGCAGGCTTCAGGCAGCAGCAAGTCATCTTCTTCACCAGCAACAGGGGAAGCGGTAGAAGGCACGGAGGGGCAAGAACCTGCTTCCAGGTTTCATGCTCCATCCAGAAGCCAGTGGTGATTGGCCTGGCAGCAGATTCAGGATGCGGGAAGAGTACCTTCATGCGCCGGCTCACCAGTGTGTTTGGTGGTGCTGCAGAGCCACCCAAGGGCGGGAACCCGGACTCCAACACGCTCATCAGTGACACCACGACCGTGATATGCCTTGATGACTACCATTCCTTGGACAGAAACGGGAGGAAGGAGAACGGTGTGACAGCCCTCGACCCAAGGGCGAACAACTTTGATCTCATGTATGAGCAGGTGAAGGCAATCAAAGAAGGCCAGACAATTGAGAAGCCAATCTACAACCATGTCACTGGCCTCCTCGACCCACCAGAGGTTATCACGCCCCCAAAGATTTTTGTCATTGAGGGCTTGCACCCAATGTAAGCTCACAGTCTATGCCCATGCTCCACTTGCGGCTACTACTCTGGCTCATTCTCTCATAGTATATGGTGTTTGTTCTTTTGTTTCTTTGTTATATTCATGCCTACAATAAGCTTTTCCCCAGACAAACTTTAATTTTCTGGTGACTTAAGTTGTTAGAAGAACAAGTCAAAGTAACAAGATTATTGTGTTAGGAGTTAGAAGCCATAAAAATAAGCAGAATTGTTTTCTCTTTCTAATATCTAATTACCACTTATTTGTTTCAACCAGGTTCGATGAGCGTGTGAGGGACCTCCTAGATTTCAGTATTTACTTGGACATCAGTGATGATGTTAAGTTTGCATGGAAAATTCAGGTCAGCTGAACAGAAATAACTATATTTTTCTTGTTCCTCATGAGTCATAAAAGGGACTTTTATGCTGTTTTCTATCATCTAAAATATATTACCGGTACTTTGGCAGCGGGACATGGCAGAGCGTGGGCACAGCCTTGAAAGCATCAAGGCTAGCATTGAAGCCAGGAAACCAGATTTTGATGCCTTTATCGGTAAAACATTCTGTCAACTTTGTCTTTTTTCAATTGAGGCCACAAATTATGTTATGATCAGCCTAAGTTGTTTCTGGATAAAAAAAAGTGCAACTAAATGCTACATCAACTAATGGAATTCAAACTCCCAACAAAATGAAGACATGTTAATGCTTACCACTTGGTGTGACAGATCCGCAGAAGCAATATGCTGATGCAGTGATTGAAGTTCTGCCAACCCAGTTGATTCCTGATGACAATGAAGGAAAGGTGCTGCGTGTTAAATTAATCATGAAAGAAGGCGTGAAGCACTTCAACCCAGTTTATCTCTTCGATGAAGGATCAAGCATCAGCTGGGTACCTTGTGGAAGAAAGCTCACATGCTCTTACCCTGGCATCAAATTCGCATATGGCCCAGACACTTACTTTGGCCATGAGGTAATTCATCTCTGTTTATTTGTCCTCTTCAGTCAGGAAAAAGTTTGATCTGTTACTTGCAAACTGATTTGATGTGATAATGATCTAGCTACTAATTCAAATTATGACCAAAACCACTTTTAAACTAGTAATCAAGAATTTCCTTGGCTGACCAACTAAACTGTTGATCAGTCTCTACCTGACCCAAAGTTTTAAGCATTTGCTTGATGTTTCCAGGTATCAGTACTGGAGATGGATGGGCAATTTGACAGACTAGATGAGCTCATCTATGTGGAGAGCCATCTAAGCAACCTCTCAACTAAATTCTACGGAGAGGTGACACAGCAAATGCTAAAGCATGCAGACTTCCCAGGAAGCAACAATGGAACAGGTCTCTTCCAGACCATCATTGGACTGAAGATTAGAGACCTCTATGAACAGATAGTTGCTGAGAGGGCTGGTGTACCAGCGGAAGCAGCGAAAGTTTAATGATATCCACATTCAGATTACCTCTTCAAACTCAATGAGAATGAGAATCCTCGCATTTCCTGTAATCAGTTCGGATATATCACAGCTAGAAGGAGGTAGAGATGTCATTGCAGTACTCAGGAAAACATGCAAAGGAATTTCTACAAATCCCTCGCCATGGGGGTGCTCTTGCATCTCTTCTTCGCATATTTGAATGTATTACCTCTTCCATGCTTTTATGCAGAAAGAAATATGACTGCCTGGTGCCTGCTACTATCAAGTGTAGGTGTCTATTTCAACACTTCTAGTGTTAGTTACCTCTCTAACCAGAAGACATTGTTTATGCAAGAACAGTCAAGGATCGAGATAGAACATCTATTATGATGACTTAGGTAAAATTATAGTGGCATCCTATATTGTGGATCAGCATTACATTGAAGAAGTAACCATGGATCATTAGTGACAAAAGGGTTATGGAGTTACCCTCCAGATAGAAGTCACACAGAACACCATATATTTCCTTCAGATAAAGGACAAATAGGAACTTTAGAACAGATTAAATGAGGACAAATGTTCCAAAAGAATAGGAGAGAATGATCACATATAGGCACACAGAACAACAATTATTTTAGCCTGTCTCGTACCATTTTAGTGTTTCGGTATGAAAATACAGTGTAGTTTTGCTACTACTATTGTTTTAAGTCAACAAATGTTAGATCATAGCAAGCTTAATCACTCATTATTGGTACCACATACTGTAAAAGCAACATTTTCAGGAGTTCATACAGCAGTTGAATCTAGATACAACATTATTTTCTTACAGTAGATACAAGCACATACAAATATAATCAAAAGAAGAGTGGTGGATAAACCCATATCTTTGATGGCCATGGCTGCCGACCCATTGCAAATCTGCTAAATGGTTCATTGTTAGCACCGCCGAGAGGTGCCTCCCACCCTGGAGGGAATGATCTCCAGCGGTGCCGGTGCTCACTAGCCACAACATAAACTCGGTTCTCCTCCACGCCACAGCTTCGCACATCTATGCACGCAGCAGCACTCTTGCTGGCACAGTCCACAAAGATGCTGTACGCCCCAATGTTCTCCACTTCCGCCCACCTCATCCGTGCCATGTCAAGCCCGTAGACGGCCACCTTCTTCACTTCCCTTCTATCCTGATAGAAGGAGCCCGATTTCGGCTCCAGCATGAAGAGCACCAGCAGAAGCCGATCGCCAGCACCGACCAGGCGGGGCCCAAAGCGCCACCTATCGAACGTGGTGGCGTCTGGGAGGCCGGCGGCTGGCAGCATATGGACGGTGTGGCCTTGGGGGCTGGCGCAGAGGCGGAACTCGAGCAGCTGCGCGCGGTCGGTCAATCCGAGGACGCGGCCGCGGAATTCGAGGATGCCCGTGACGAAGGACGCGGGGCGGGGGAGACGGTGCTTGGTCCAGTGGGGACCGGAGGAGCTGGGATTGGGATTTGGGTCGGGGAAGGGGAGGGAGAAGAAGGCGTGCTGGGAGTGGAAGACGAGGAGGTGTGTCGGCAAGAGGGCGGCGTAGTGGCATGCGAAGCGAGGGGACGGGAGCGCGATCTCGCGGCGGTCGGCGCCGGTGAGAGCGTCGACGATGATGATGCGGGGTTCGCCTTCGGACAGGCCGCGGCAGGGGAGGAGGAGTAGGTGGCCGCGAGAGGCGGATAGGAGGATCGCGCCCTCCGTGACGAGGTCGGCGCGGTAGGGGAGCGGCCGCGCCAGGACGCGGTCGGAGAAGGCGCCGACGGCGCGGGATCTGGGACGGGGGTTGAGGAGGAGCGGGGGCATGCCGGGGCGGAGGAGGTCGGCGGCGGAGGCGCGGAGCAGGCCGCGCCAGGGGCGGCAGACGGCCGCGAAGGCGTAGACGGAGCGGAGGCAGGGGAGGACGCGCCGCAGCACCTCCGAGAGCGGCAGCTCGGGCAGGTTGGCCCAGTCGCGGAGCTCCGGCATCGCGATCACGACGGCGGTGGGCGGGCGGGTCTCCGGCGGTTTCATTGTGGAGCTTCGCGTCGCACGAAAAGAAGACGGGGCTGCGCTGGACTCCACTCTACCTCCACGGCCCTTCACGGGCCGGACTGGGCGGGCCGCTCAGCAGGCGTGGTGGGCTGCGAATGTGCATGGGACATATGACGAGTGGGTCCCACGCCAGCAAAACCGCTGAGGGAGGGAAACCGCACGGGTTCGGGAGATGAGGGGCCTTGAATACCCGGTTTTGGACATCAGGGGGGGAAACCGAACTCGCCCAATACTTGAGGGGGGTCAAAAGGACTTAATCCTTTTAACTTGGTTCGCCTGCGAAAGCCCAGCCTAGTGAACTTGGGTGGAGCGAGAGGTTTTGTTTGACTCCTGCTCGGCCCGCCAAGTCAACGATTTTTAAGGATCCGGAGCTCACTTCGAGAAGATGAAATCGAGGGGGAGGAGATCAGGAGAAGATGCCTGTCAGTGTAAGCAAAGGTGATCTCCCTGTCTTCTTCCTAGTTAACCCGGCAACGTAATTAAAATCGGGTGCGTGCTTCACATGTACTCACACGCCTCCCCAAGCTTGGGTTGGTCTCGTCACAAGGCACTTGGATTCACGCGTAAGTGTCTCATTAATCAGGACACACATGGTTCTAAAAAAAAACAGGACACATGGAAACAATACCAAGGACCGACGGACAAGGACGGACCAATCCATGGACGGTAACCTTTGGGGATGCAAAGACGCAAAGTACACGCGAAAGTTCTCAAGTTTTTTTTTTTTTTGAGAATTTCTCAAGTTTCTTTTGTGTGTCTAGCTAGACACTTTGCGCATTGGCATTTTAAGTTTGAAATTAAAGATCGATCCACGCCATCGAATTCGGTTAAGTGTGAACCGGGCATCGACGTATGGACATGATAGGTGATGTACCCCACTCATTACTGTCACTACTTTATTTTTATACTCCCTACCTGCTAGCAAGAGATAATCTAAATATCCAATTTGTAGTATAATACTGTATGTGATGCTTAGCTAGCTAGCTAGACAGTTATCCTTGGCATCCTTGGAGTATATGCTAATGCTAGCCACCAACCTTAATTATTACTAATCCAAAATATCGTGTGTTGTTAATTGCTAGATATGTGCACCAAGTGATGGAGATGATACATATTTATGCTAGCCACCTAGCTTACTCCATCGAGTGGCAAATGAGTGTGAAGTTTTTAGTGGTGTTGTCCATTCTCCTAAATCAAAATAAAGCATTTCAAACTTTGGTTCCATCAAATATCTCGGGCTCCCCCTCACACCGCGAAGGCTCAGGAAGATCGATTTCCAACCCCTGCTCGATAAGGCCTCCGGAAAGCTCTCCACCTGGAACGGAAGAAACCTCACGCAAGTTGGTCGCGCTAGCATTGTTAAATCGGTCCTCTCCTCGGTCTAGCCTAGTGGTTACAGAAGTCTCGGTAGCACCTCAGGTCCTGGGTTCGACTCCCCGTGGGAGCGAATTTCTCAGGATTTAACGGCGTTTGTGCTTTCAGTGGTAGGCGACGTTCCCGTCGACAGCGAGGCGCCTGTGGTGACTTCGTCAATCTTGAGGATTTACCGGCCCAATCTTCAAAGATGCTCCTAGGGGTAGGGTTTGCGCGCGTGTGTTCATAGGGATGAGTGTGCGTACGTTGTGAGTATCTCCGATGTACTGTGTAATTCGCAAAAAGAAATCAGTCCTCTCCTCGCAGTCGGTCTACCTCTTGACGGCGATCAAACCCTCCAACGAAGTCATCCAGGACCTAGACAAAATCCGCAGACGCTTCCTCTGGGCGGGCGACAAAGCCATCTCGGGCGGCAAATGTAAAGTAAATTGGACGCGCACAACCCTCCCCAAGGAATTCGGCGGCCTGGGCATCCTAAATCTTGAGAAGTTTGCGAGAGCCCTACGCCTCCGCTGGTTGTGGCAAGAGTGGACAACGCCCGAGAAAGCCTGGGCTGGAACAAAAGTTCCGTGCGACGATGTCGACAGACTACTCTTCAATAGCTGCACCTGCACCACTTTGGGGGACGACAACAAAGCGAGCTTCTGGTTCTCAGCCTGGCTCCAGGACCAAAGGCCCAAGGACGTGGCGCCCTTGCTCTTCACCCAAACTAGGAAGAAAAAACGGTCGATTGCATCAGGCCTCCATAACGATAACTGGATCCGGGACATCAACCTCCACGCTGGCTTCACCACGGAGCACCTACTTCAATTCACCACCCTTTGGAACCTCATCGCGTCGACGGCTCTACGTCCCCAACATGCTGACACGATCACATGGACCCTAACAAAACACAGGGAGTACACCACAGCTATAGCGTACAAAGCCCAGTTCGCGGACTGCACCGCTACACCTACCCTCGCTTCGATTTGGAAAGTTTGGGCGCCACCAAAGTGCAAGTTCTTCGCTTGGCTCATCTTGCAAGACCGTGTCTGGACCTCTGATAGACTCGCGCGTAGAAACTGGGACCACAGCCCTACCTGCCCCCTATGCAGACGCACCATGGAAACTGCGCACCACCTGCTTGCGGAATGCCGATTCACGCGTCGGATTTGGACCAAGATAGCAGTGTGGCTGGGTCTTCCTAAGCTCAATTCGGTTGCTCCACCTACCTCCACGTCACCGATTGAATGGTGGGCCGCCTTTACCTCACAACCGCGCACCCCCCGTAAAGCTGCTCGCTCCCTAGCGCTGCTCATCATCTGCGAAGTTTGGAAGGAGAGAAACAACTGCGTCTTCGAACGTACAGAATCTTCTATACCAACCCTTGTAATTAAGATCAAAGAAGAGGTCTCGTTGTGGCTGTCTGCGGGGGGCAAAGGCCTGGCGAGCCTCAGCGTGCGCATGTAATTACCCTTTAAATTTTTTCTTGTTAGCTGGCTGTAATTCTCCTCTTTATCAATGAAATAGGCACTATCTTGTGCCCGTTCGTTCAAAAAAAAACTTTGGTTCCATACAGTTTTTTTATGGGTTTTGATCAGGATTATATTCTTCAAAAATGATATGACGAGTATATTTGTTTGAAAAGGTACTTTCATGAAATGCAATAGTCAAAATTGTGTTTTGTTTCTAAAAAATGTGCTTTGGGTACCATGTTTGCAGCTACCGGGAGTACTTTAATTTCTAACAGGACTTACATAAATTACTTGAAGTCGGTAGGAGTATATATTAAGATATTTGTTTTGGAATAATGTTTTCCAAAGTTGGCTTTTATATTAGAAGACGCTCATGAAAAGCTTGTCCTAGATACAGAAAAGGGGTGTCTTTTGTATTATTATTGTCTTTTAATGATGTAAGAGATGCATACCTCAAATCTAACATCATATCTCGTAAGTCAGGAAGTAAAAGCCATTTCAAATTAGTTTGTAGCTAAAATAGAAATCAGGCCTGGTTTTGCTTTTTAAAAGTTGAATTTAAAAGCCGGTTGTGCTTCTGAGAAGCAAAAGCCAAAAGCCGGTTAATTACAAACTGCATGCACACATACATGATACATGCCCATACCAACAAGTAATAATAATCTTAATTAATTGGAGCAATATATGCAAAATTTTACTTGGCGACGACGGCTCCAAAAATTGTGCCAAGCACGTCATATTCACACTTTGCTTTTTCTTAATGTCCTTCTTTTTAAACAAGTGTCACGATCAGCTAAGCGGTCAGGTACGTCCACATATGCATGCAAGGGGGTGTCTTTAAATGTAGTCTTAACACATATAGCAATTGTTTATACAGTACAAAAGACACCGACATCTGCGTGGAAATAACTAATATATTGTGATTACGGAAGCATATTTGGACTGGTCCGTAGTAACTAATTTAAGATAATCACAAGCTTAATCTGATACGGCTTGTAAGGATAAGCATGCACAGGGCCACAGGCCAAATACGTGTGTGCACAAACAGATATAGACTTTTGCATTCATGTATCATTTAATTTGATTTTTCTCCAAACACGCATATACGTACAGATGCCAATGCAAAAATAGTAGTGATCGAAATATATATGTTCACGCACACGTACTGCTTTCTCTAGATATTTTATTTATTTTATCATCCTTCTCCAAGGAAATAAAATAGGGACAAGGTGAGAATGAATGCATGTGAACAGAACTGAACATGGCTTTTGCTTAAATCGATCGTTGAAGGGTCTAACATCATCCATCACATGGCATGGGCAATCATTTTTGGAATTAATGGTGTGTTTAGTTCCCTGAATTGGGATGCAAAATTCTGGATTTTGCACGGATTTTGGACTAAAAAACACTGTTCCGAACTGAAAAGCACTGTAGCACTTTTCGTTTGTTTGTGGTAAATATTGTCCTACCATGGCCTAACTAGGCTCAAAAGATTCGTCTCGCAAAGTACATCCAAACTGTGTAATTAGTTTTTGATTTCATCTACATTTAGTACTCCATGCATGTGCCGACATTTTTGATGTGATGTTTGATGTGATGGGAAATCTTCTTTTTCATAGTGAATTTTGGAGGAAGTTGGGCTTCTAAACACACTCTAAGTCTGATGACACATTCTGTTGATAACCATGAGGACATTGCTGAAGTCATCACGGATTCACAGCAGTTACATAAATCGATTACACACATGGTTATGTATAATTTAGAAAAAGAAAGGCTCAAAAAGCTTCAGAAGTGAGCAATCAGTGAAACCGTAAAGCTCACTGTACTGTTTATATGCCGGGATGCCTGCTGATCGAGGAAGAAAAATAATAAGCAATAGCACTGCTGCACATGCAAAGGGAACAGATCGACACGGTGCTAGCTTGATTATAACTAAACAGTCAGTGTCAGCTACTAATATAAGATATTTGTTTACAAGTAGCCTGTTTAGTTGGCAAATAAAAAAATTTGGAGTCCCTTTGGAGGCCTATTAGGAGGATTAAATATAGACTAATTACAAAACTAATTACATGAATGGACGGGAAATCGCGAGACGAATTCATTAAGCCTAATTAATCCGTCATTAGATATTGTTTACTGTAGCATGGTGTTATTTAATCATGGCATAATTAGGCTCGTTAGATTCGTATCGAAAAATTAGGTAGGGATTATGGAATGGGTTTTGTCATTAATCTATATTTAATACTTCTAATCAGTGTCCGAAGATTGATGTGATAGGTAGTTGGGAAAAAATTTGAGAACTAAACATGCCCTTTTAATTAGCATTTGCATGTTGCATTATATTGTATGCCTAGTGCGTGCAGTGGCACATGGCAGGATGCTTCTTATTATTCCCTCTCTTGCAGCTTCTAGGCCGTCCCCATGTCGTTCAACTGTGCTTGCGCATGCATGCCCTTTCCACGATCAGAGTCGTCAGAGAGAGAATCCCAGTGATCGAATCATGAGCAAAAAGGCTAGCTAGGGCTTCTTGGCTCCTAATCAAGCTAGGCAGTGTGAGAGAGATATATAGTAGTTGATGCTAGATTTCGAAGCACATGACTGAACGTGCATGCTGTGGGTATTGTTGGGCGCCAAATTTTTTTTTCAGAAATCGTGTGATGCTGAAAATTAAAGATGCATGGAAGGAATCACTTCACTGCCTGCGGCAACCATGCATGCACGGCTTGCACGCAAGTGGTGTGTTTCTTTAACGGTCTTCGAAGTTCGAACACGACGCTAGCTTCTCTTAAAATTCAGCCGGCTGTCGTCATGTGGGCATCCTTAATGAGTTTGTCTTGTCTCGATTATTTTATGGGCAGTAATCAATTAACCACATGTCCTGCATTAATCACCGTTAGCTTTACGTGCGAGATGTGTTTACGCAATTACGCCTGCCTGTCCGTGGTTACTGACCACAAGCTCTCGATCGAAACATGTTGGTTAATTGTTTGATCCGTCCTGCAGCAGGGAAGAGAGACAGCTCGCACATCTCAGTACCGTCGGCTACATACAGCGAAGTCGGTCAAGACTCAAGAGCGTGTGATGAAGAATTGATCAGTGAGTGAGAGACTGTCAGACTGAGACCGCTGCGTGGCCATGCATTCATTCAGAAACCATCAGAATCTTTTCTGGCGGAAGGATGAACACATGGAGAAGATATTCCCAACGATTAGAAGAAACAGGGTGCCGTCAGTAAACAATTTCGCCAAGCATTATTGCCAAGCACAAACACCAAAAGATACGCACGTACGCGACGCGCGTGCGGTTAAATGACGCGAGAATCTTCTTGCTGGCCTTGACCAAGTCTTCTGCAGGGCTCCAATTCTACCACGTACACGCGCGGGTGGAGTATGTATTGCGACGCGCTGCTGGAGTCAAACTGCTGCTGAAATAGTAAATTTTATTTCGTGCGTGCAAGAAGACTTAATTGGTTTATTTAACCGGCAGAGACATATGTTTGGTCTGAAATTTACATTACATATTGTACTTCTTAATTATGGCGTAATAATCAAAATCGTTCATGAACTATGTTGTTGGACTCAAATTGGTCCGAACTATGAAAACGTTCAATTTATTATCTAAACTATGATAATCGGGTCGATTTGGTTCTTCAACTATGAAAACGCTCAATTTAGTTCCTAAACCTAATCGGCTCATATTCGTCCACGACAGCACCAGTGACAGCGAAGAGAAGAAAGGTCGGTACTATAGCAATTTTTATTTTCCTACATTTTCAAAATTATTTTTAAAATAATATAACAACATGAAAATCTCTAAAAATAAAAGGTACTCCCTCCGTCCCAAAATATAGCTTCGTTTAGACTTTTTTAAAATCAAATTTTATCAACTTTGACCAACAATAATGCTTAAAATAGTTTATTTTGAAAAGAGAAGATTACTTATTTTGATAGTTGGTTTCATAGTTAATCTACCAATATCATTTTTATGTTATTACTCCCTCCCATCTTTTTTATTTGACGTTTCAGACATTGAAAATGAACTAGATGCAGGTCATTCAGCTTGTCTGAAACGTCATCTAATCTCGAACGGAGGTAGTAGCATTTATGATTATTTCGTTATTCATGGTCAAAGTTGAAAAAGTTTAACTTTGAAAAAATCTAAATGAAGCTATATTCTGAGACGGAGGGAGTACTCAACTTTTCAAGATCTCTAACTTTGCTTTTGGAACCATCAGCATAGATCAGAGACGATTTTGGCTATTACGCCCTTAATTATTGGCATTCAGCATTCTCGGCAGCATGCACGAGCTGAGATAAGAAGAAATAATGAAAGATTGATTTTTTCTCTCATTTTTAATTTCTAATGATCAATGCATGCAATCTTCATTAATTTTAGTCTCCTGCACATGTCTATTTTTCAAAGTTTTAAATAGCAGGCTATGACAAATAGCGGCATCTTTTTTTTCGAGGCTAAGAAGTTATAGCGGAGGCTATAGCGGGCTATTGCAAATAGCGATTTACTATCAAACCATGACAAATACAAGTAATAGATGAAAAAATACAGTAAGTGTCACATTACTCGTATAAACCAGGAATGAACCTTTTGGTGAGTGAACTCATGAACGCGCAAATTTCACACCCTGCCCCCTCAGGCGAGTCCCTGACCAAAACCTAATGTGGACTGACAAGTTGGTGTGCAAAAATGTCCTTTACTGTACAAATAGCAAGATCTCGAGTGCCTGCCTGGACTGGAGCTCTGGAGTCTGGACCATGCGTGGACTCACTGAGCGCTAGCTAGCTAGCTGCGTGCTCCATCAAGCTGCACTTTTACAAGACCATATCGTCTTCGCCTTCCTTCGATCTCGGCAGTATTTTATATACGGGAGCGGAACGGGCGCTCGAGCCGAGACCGAGAGGGCAGCCCAGGTCTGACGTGAGGAAGACGAAGGCGCGCACGTTATCAACCAGCAGTGCAGGGCGCTCCGCATTTAATATCATCAGCAGAAAGAGATAACATCGATCGAGCTTAGCTTAATTTTTAATTAATCTGTGCTAATCAAGCATATCATTCCGATGGCGCCTTCAAACATGGCGTCCGCGTTCTGTGGTCTGTGCTGTGAGCCAGCTGGTTCATTCAAGCTGAAAGCAGTGTTGAACTGATCGAATGCAGCATTGCAGCTAGCCTAGCTCGAATTAATCCTCGATCGATCGACTGGGCCATTATCACACACGTACAATTGATACTAACCGCCGTGGACTGGGAAACAAATTAAGGACGAAATCCTGGTACTACCGACAGGCACACGTACTACACGCACACCAGCTATGGCTAGTGTGTGTGGACACATGTAACGCGTCGCCATACCATATGGCTTGCGCTCTTGGACTTGCTGGTCGCGGCGGCAGCAGGCCGCTGCCTCCTCTGCCCCTGCGCGGCAAGGCGCGGCACGACAAGGACAAGCGTCCATGCCATGAGCTCCCTCCTGATCCGGCGACCCCTCGTCCGATTTTTTTTACCTTTTTACCATCTCCTCCGAGCTCTGCGTGTGCTGCTCCGCGCATCGAGAGCACTCGCAGTCCGGGGAAAAAAGAAAGTCAGCGACCGTGCCATGCATGAGCATGATACATCTTCTACTTTTCCTGATGGAAAAGAGCACTACCACTCCCAGTTCCCCCTCTCTCTCTCTCTGCCACAATTTTGTCCAGCCCAACGTACTGTGCGTGCCTGCCTGCCCTCCCTCTCCTCCTCCGTTCTCTCCTCCGTTCGCTCTCTCATGTCCTTGTAAAGAAAAGACAGTTTGATTGTACAGCTAGCCCACCGCTCATATCACCCGCTTCTTCCCCCTCTCGCCCCCGCACGGCGCACAAACAAACAAGCACGGCCGGATCGAGAGAATTCAGCCGAGCAAGGTTGTTACCCTTGCGAGCAACAAGCTCTCTCTCTCTCTCTCTCTCTCTCTCTCAAGGCTCGAGCTCCTCCTCCTCTCTAACCCTAGATCAGTTGGCTTGTTTCAGCTCTTCCGAATTGCCAAAGCAAGCAACCAAGAGCTTATCACTCTCCTGTAGAGCGCCTCCGGGAGAGGATCAGTAGTAGCTATATAGCAGCAAAGCGAAGTTACGGAGGTAGCCATGTGCGACTACTTCTTGCAAAGGATGGAGGGCGACCACCGCCAGGCCGGAGACCTCACCGACGTCGTCCGAGCCGGCGGCGTGATGCAGCAGGCTGGTGTAGCGGACCTCTCCGCCTCCGCTGCCACCGCGGGGTGGCAGCTCCCGGCGGCGGACGAGCCAGGAGGAGCCGGCCTCTTCCTGCCACCCCAGCAGCCGTCGCCGTCGGATGGCGCCGGCCCGAGCGATGACGGCTTATTCGGGGACGCGTTCGCCGGCCTCTCGGATGCCTTCGGCACCGCCGCGGCCGACTTCCGCGCCTGCTCCTCCGGCGGCGCTGCGGCCGACTTCTTCGACTTCGAGGCGCCTGCTGTCGGTGGCGGAGGAGGCGGAGGCGCACTACTGGTGGATACCGGTGGCGGCGGAGTGGTGGCGAGGAGGGGGATGCAGATGGCGCCGGCGCTGTCGCCGAGGGAGATACGGCCGTACCCGGTGATGATGGCGGCCGGAGGTGACGCCGTGAAGCTCGGCGTGCCCACGATGATGCCCGGGCTGGCGGTTGGGCCGCCGTGCGCGTTCGACGCCGTCGCCGGGATGCAGATGCCGTCACTACCGCACGGCGCCGGGATCAAACGCAGGTTCGGCACCGCGATCGCTGCCAGATCTAAGCAATTCTTGATCATTGTCATGCATGAACCAAACCCTTTCCTGATTTCTCTTCCCGGGTGTGTGTTGTGAATTTTGCAAGGGATTTCTTGTGTAGACTCAGGGTTCGAGATTCGGAATTCAGGAAAGTGCCGCTGCTCACTTTTCCTGCTCCCAGTCTGGTCTTTTCCTCATTCTCTGCATCTTCCAAAGGATTAAAAGGGAGAGCAAAAATAAAAAATAAAAAAATCAGCAGCTAATTTTTTTTTGTTCTAACAAAAACAGCAATTTATCAAATGTTCTAGAATCTCGATAATAACTATAAAATTGCGTAGGTAGCCACTAGTAGCTATCTGTTTGTGGAAAACTTCCGACTAAAGAAAACCAAGTAGCATCTCCACGGGATTTTTTAAAAAATAAGGAAGTAGATAGGTTTCAACTAATAAGCTAGCATTTTGCCCCAAAAAACGAGGCCTATTTCTTAAGCTCAACTTGCTGCCTTTGCTTGCAAACCCTAGCTTGTCATCTCATTTTGTGCAAGATGCATGCTTTTATCATGGTTTTAAATAGCGGGCTAAGGCGTTTAGCGGCAAGACTGCGGTTATGGCATTTAGCGGGATATAGCCGGCATTTAGCGGGCTATAGCCGGCTTTAGCGGGCTAAATGCCATAGCGGCTGCTCTTTTCAGAAGCTATATCCGGCTATAGCGGCAGCTATAGCCGGCTATTTAGAACCTTATTATTATCATACAAAGATATATAAAAAATGTGCCAGCTCAAAACTTTATCTTTTGATTAAGCATATGATCACTGGCACTTGTTGCTTATTGGTGCTTTCATTTGTGTTTGATATGCAGGAAAAACCAAGCAAGGAAGGTGGTCTGCATCCCAGCACCTGCAGCATCAGCAGGAGGAGGGAGGACCACTGGAGAGGTTGTTCCTTCTGATCTCTGGGCTTGGAGGAAGTATGGACAGAAGCCCATCAAAGGATCACCTTACCCGAGGTAAATGACTGGTCTCTCTTCTGATCCATGTATTCATTTGGGTATGTGTGCTTGTATAATTATATGGAGATCATCTAATCATAATAATATATATGAACATGATGCATTGCTCATCAAAACCCCCAATCAGGGGGAGAAGACACGGATTCCTATTTCTTTCCCGGTCGTAGTATTCTATTTGGTTAGTTGTAGAAGCTAGCTAGCAGCCTAGCACATGATAAGGTAGTAGCTGAAACTATATATTTCAGTTGCAAATGGCAATTGAAAGAATTAATTGAACTATATCATGGAATTTCTACATAACAATCATTCAGTTTCAAGAACTCTGAGTAGTATTTATTACATTGTCCTTCACCATGCCATGGAACTTCCAACATTCACAGTTGTAAAGTTCAAAAAACATTGAGTGGATTCTAAGGATCTTTCTTATACTATGTTGTCATAGAAAATTAAAGCATGAGATGGTTAAAAACTTAACAATATATAACGAAGCATAATAAAATGTATACCCTAATAACCAAGAAAAGTTAAATGAATCAAATTTCCTTATAATTTGCTTCAAGCACATTTGTGATTATATTCACCGCCTCATATTTTGTGTGCAAACTTAATTTGTCCTACCTATACTACATTGCACTAACCCTTTTCATATTCAGTGATGACACGGACCTGTATGAGTACAATATCTTTCACTATCAAGCATAGTTCACCAATAAAATCGATTAAACTTTTCTATAAAGTAAAAGATTAATTAAGTCCACTATATATTTTGGTTGATCTCATGCTGAAGCACTATATATAGTTAATCGTTCCATCACTTTACATTGTACCCCTTTCACGAACTCTTCATTGTTTTCTTAATTTGTTGATTTCATATGCACATGCACAGTCTCAGAGATGGAAAATTATCATTCACATTTTGTCACGATATATTTGCTAAAGTAAACAATATGGTGTTATAATTTTTTAATGGAATTATACTATAAATTCTAGCAAGAATTCTGAGGATCGGATATATTTAGAGGTTGTTCTAGCTAATTATAATTTGAGATTTTCATGTTGCCGGCATAAGTTGAAACAATATATTTTGACCAAAAAATTCAAGGCAAAGCATTTGTCCCATACAGACAATTTTACTTTTATTTTCCTGTTACATAAGTTGAAGTAGTAGTTAGAAACTTTTGCTGTAACTACCTTCAAATATATATAGCACCTAAAATTTTGGAAATGTATTAAAAATGCATGCACTTCGTCTCTGCACAGTCATTTGAGTTCTGAAGAAAAATATGTACATTCTTTTTCAGAGGGTACTACAGATGCAGCAGCTCGAAAGGATGCCCGGCGAGGAAGCAGGTGGAGCGCAGCCGGACAGACCCAACCTTGCTCGTCATCACCTACAACTCGGAGCACAACCACCCGTGGCCGACGCAGCGCAACGCGCTCGCCGGCTCAACGCGGTCTCACCACGCCAAGAACGGCAAGAACAATTCCTCGCACAACCTGCAGAAGCCGATCGTTAAGGCGGAGCCGGATCAGACCGCGCCGGCGGCCGCCGCCAGCGCAACCGCAGCCACCAGCACCACCACCACAGCGACCACAAGCACCGCCAGCAACAGCACTCCGACGACGACGATGGCCGTGAAAGAGGAAGCCGTGGTCGGGTCAGAAATGGAGAAGGACACCATAGACCACGGCATTTCTGTGGCGGCGCTGGATCACGGTGATCTCATGCAGCAGATGTTCAGCCAGAGCTACAGGCCGATGATACCGGAGGGCGGCGGCCACCACGTCGACGACTTCTTCGCTGACCTCGCCGAGTTGGAGTCGGATCCCATGAGCCTGATCTTCCCAGGTGGTGGTGATCCAGGCAGGGAGAAGGCAACATCCAAGGGCTTATTGGGTGCCGATCCACTGTTCAGCATGCTGGATTGGGGTACCATGGCCACCAATGTTGTTGCTACTTCTGCAGGGAGCTCATTTGAGCAAGGGGAGAGTGGGCTACTATGACATTGTGTTTAGCTCGGTATTGAAAGAGAGCGAGAAGAGCATATATCCACACACTACATCATTTGATGATCTCTAGTAGGATAATAACCATTGCATTAAGATGGCAAGAGGTAGAAAAGGAAAAGATGAGAGATTTTTTTTTATTTCTCTGTCCCCCTCTTTTAGTAATGTTTCTTCATATAATTGTTATGATTATTGAGATGTGCTTCAGATCATTGCGATTTTGATCGAGATGATCTACTACGTACCAGATGCATGTGTAAACATTTGTCTGCTCCTGGTAGGAGGTTGGTGAGTATAATATTGATGAATTGTACTCTCACACACATTAGTTTCCTCAATGCTCACTGTTATCTAACAGAACAATATATATGTGCTCAGAGGAAAGGATATATAGAATCAGCGGAGCATATAAAAGACAAGCCCTTGAAGACGTGACAGAAAGCTGTGGGTGTGTGAGCAAGGCTTGCATCTGTTTTGGGCCAGGGAAGTGCACTAGATGTGACCCCCCCAAGTGGTGCGTTGCTCATCTCCTCCGATCCGTTCTCTCACTGGGCAGAACAGTGCACGTCTGGGCCTGCTGCCTGCGTATAGAGAGAATCTGACGAGATAACTGGGAGAACAAGTGCTGGCCTCCCCTTGCTTGCACGAGAAGGGGATGTGTTGGATCTGCCATGGGTACATACTTTTGTCTCCTGCTGGCTGCTGCACGCACTGCACCTGCGTTTACTGTTCCTCAGAGCATCTCTGCGTTGATCCTCTCGACCTATCGTGGCCACACCCACAGTGTACATGCACGGCATACACTGTGCCACTCCCAGTCTCGTAGTAGCTATGACAATGAACATACTACTACGTGCGTCGTGTAGCATTTTCTTTCCAAATAATTGGCGAGACATGAGTTAAAACCCCCAAGGCGAGGGCGCTGCTGCACGACAGCACGAGCTAGTGCATATGCGTGCATGGGGACTACCCGTTTTGAATACGAGACCCGCCAGTCTTGGGCGCCATTGATGTGCGTGTTCCGGCGCCCGCGCGCGTACAAGGCCAGCCAGTACGCAGCATGCATGATGCACATCTTGCGTTGGACCCCCTCTCGCATATGTCGCCGGACGCCTGCAATAGTTTGTTTGACGAGACCGGTCGTGCACCAACCTTGCTTTACTTACCCCCAAGTAAAGGGGAGCGCGTGTCTCCGGCGGCCGGCCGGCCGGATTCTTGCATGTGATGTGGTAGTAGGAGGGGGGGCACGCACGCATGCGGCATGCATGTCCCAGAAGATAGCTCTCGGCAAGACGCCAAGAACAAACACAGCTAGCGTCGTCCCGGCTTGGCATGCATCCAGCTTCGATCTCGTCCCGTTCCCTGTTCTTGGCGCGGGCGTGCAGGATCGGAGGATGTGCGATGCGACATATATGTCTGCTCGTCCTCCTCTTCCTCGATCTGAACGTTTGGATTGCCTACTCTTTTCAGATATATACGTGATGATCCATTATTGGCATTGTGCGAAAATCATGCATTATGGAATACTAATAAAACGATATATAACTTACATGCGCATTTGAGTTGTTTACAGGTTTTCTTTTGCTAAAATAAGGTCATATTTGGATTCACCTCAACTAAAATGCAGTTGCCAAATTTAGCCAGCTAAATTTTAGCAAATTGAAGTAGTAACAGGCTAAATTTTAGCAAGATATGTTTGAATCCACCAGTTAAAAATGAGATATTAGTTCATCTTTTACCCCTCTCTTTCACCCTCTACTAATCTTCTCTTTCTTCCACCACCCACTAGCTAAATGAGATCCACCAGCCGTGCTCACAAGTGCTAGCCCATGATCCGACATGAGAGGGAGGGGCGGCCCCAGCTCGTCCATGCGTAGGAGTGGTGGCCTGGCGACACTGGCGTAGCTAGCGCCCCCCCAGCCCGGCCTCTACCATTTTTGGAGCAAACAATGAAGAATGAGAAGCCGGAGGTGGAAGAAGCACCACTGTCTGGCAGCGCTGTGGGTGGTGGGGTGACAACGAGGAAGGTCGCCGCAGCCGCGTAGGAGCGGGTTTAGCAGAGGGATCCAAACATGATCTAAGTGTAGTTGTGCTTATATATACAATTCTGAGACTGGTGGTTGAGGTTTTGTCACATACTTTTTTCCTAATAGGTTTTACTTTGTGTGGTTGCTTTTCTTCAGTTTATTTATAATTTTTTTGTGAAAGCTTTTGCCGGAATATTCTTTTCTTCTAACAATATTACGGCAAAGCAAAACCTTTCTTTATTGAGCTCTTTTCCGGTGCCTTATACCACTAATGAGTGGTATGAAGTATAGAGAACATCTAACTATTTATTTGTAAGGGCAATTTAGTACTTGAATTTTTGTATGGTCCGGTCCTATCAATCTACCGATCCGTTTTGCAAGGAACGGCCGTTCCGATCTGTTTTGCAAGGTACAGCGGCGAACTTCATGGCCGTAGCTGGGCCTGTACCGAGGGTGAGTTTATAGCTCTGTCGCAGCAAACACACGCAATAAGCACCGCTGGCGAATAGTAGAGGCCACAGAACTGGATTTTCTGGTTTTGTGCCCTCGTTTCGTTTGTTCTTGACAGTCTATCAAGAACATCTGCTAGATCATGATGATTCGTATGTGACTAGATTATTCAGCCGAACATACGGCCGAGACGTCTTGGTCCAGGCCGCAGAGGTTGATATGTTGGTGCGAGCATCGCCGATGGCGGCCGCGTCCAAGCTTAATTGTGTCGGCGTAAAGAGCTGAACCAAAGGACGGCTCGCCGGCGTGGATCGAGTTCTCTTGATGAGGACATCACCGGCTCGGATACGATCATAATAGCAAGTTTTGATTCTAAGGTGAACCAATTCTTTATCATCATTGTATTTGGTATATTTGATGAATTGTTGATGCACCGTGATGTATGTTGCTTGTCATTTTCAGAAATACTAACGTGGTTGAAAAAGAGTGTTAATCGTACATGGCAAGCATGGAGGTCCAAAGAAGTTGATTGGGGACCAGTCCAAGTGTTTCCCACGTCCTCCACAAGGCCACCACGTCACTTTTGGCCCAAAGATGGAAAGAGATCAAGGCCAACACGTTTTGGGCGCTGAATTCGGACTACAACACAGCACCAACTTCTGACGGACACCACAGACGCATACAGAGTCGGATTGGAGCGTTCAAGTACTTCCTGAAACCGTGTTGAAGTTAGCTTTCATATGGATCCAGTCTCATGCCCATATCTGTCCTGAGGCGTTCGCAATCTATGAATCTTTGACCGGAGGTCTTTCTGTCCAGGGTGCTGCGCTACCGTATTTTGGCCCAATAGGCCGTGTATCAAGTTGAGTCCATTAGGGACGCGTCCTAGGGTTGGAGCACGACCCCTGCCCCCTTATGGTCGTCCTCCCCCTTTCATATACTCCTTAGCCGCCGTCGAGAACACTCGGGTTTTGTTTCGTTGTAAGTTTAGCCATTGCTACTTCCTTGTAGACACGTGTGTCGGCTAGACCACCTGTACTACCTGATTCAGAACCCCACCTTATTGAGTTGTGACTCATTGTGCTCGTCCATGCTCAGGAGAGGGAGCGGCGGCCCCAGCTCGTCCATGCGTAGGAGTGGTGGCCTGGCGACACTAGCGTAGCTAGCGTCGGGGTATTTTTGGAGCAAATAATAAAGGATGAGGAGCCGGAGGTGGAAGAAGCACAAGGAGAACCCCCCCTGGAGCTCAATCCTGGCTTCGCCACTGCCTGGCAGCGATGTGGGTGGTGGGGTGACAACGAGAAAGGTCGCCGCAGCCGCGTAGGAGCGGGTTTAGCAAAGGGATCCAAACATGTGATCTAAGTGTAGTTGTGCTTATAGATACAATTCTGAGCAGGTTGTGAGAGTGCTGGTTGAGGTTTTGTCACATACTTTTTTCCGAATAGGTTTTACTTTGTGTGGTTGCTTTTCTTCAGTTTGTTTACAATTTTTTTGTGAAAGCTTTTGTCGGAATATTCTTTTCTTCTAACAATATTACGGCAAAGCAAAAGGTTTCACCTTTCTTTATCTTCTGCTGAAATTTCAACAAGATAACTGCTGAAATTTTATTAAAATAAGAAAACCAAAAAAGGAAAAATGAAAAAAAGAAGTGACTAGGCTCGACGAAGGGGTGCATGAGGATGTAGCTCAACTGCGTTGTGTCTGTGTACTTGTCCGTCACTCCGGTGAAACCTTTTGCTTTGCCGGGGCGCCTTGGCGCCTTGCAGCCACTCCAGCCAGCCAGCAGCCTGCCGGGGCAGCAAATCGTGACCGTTCGCGACAGCACTGATAGGTCGCTTTCGCCTTTACGCCCTGCATACGGTCAAGTCAAAGAAAAGCCGGTGGACATGAAAGACCAGTCATGCATATGCTTTTCTAGAATCTTTTTTTTTCCTTCGGACTCCACTTTTTTCCCCTCTTTATAATTTCTTGATCTAATTTTTTTTTTTATCGGTGACGCGCTTCGGGATCGGAGCATTTTTTTTTCCGAAAGATTTGAGCTTTATTAAGGAGAATCAGAGTTCAGAGCTAACTGAATACAACTCGGGACACCATCCTCGGATGATTCCCTAAACACTCCAGAATGCGGAGCCAGATGAGCTAGTTCGTGCGCTACTTTATTTTGCTCTCTCCTAATACTCCTAAAGCTCACATCCTGAGCCTGCGCCACCTCATTCAGAGTGTCGCTGATAATAGGGGCCAGAAGAGATCTGTCAGGGGTTCCTGATTGAAGCTTCCAAAGAACCTGCACACAGTCCGTCTCCACAGTTATCTGACGGTCAGGCCATCGACGCGCTAGCTTGGCTCCTTCCAGGCACGCCCAAGATTCAGCTTCTTCAGCATCACGGCAATGATTCAGGCAACTCCAAAACGCAGCGAGCAGCCGTCCCCTGACATCCCTAGCAATCACCCCAACCGAGGCCTTACCAGAATCTCCAATGAATGCACCATCAACATTAATTTTGATCGCCTGACCAACCGGGGGAACCCAATGCTCACTATAAACCTTCTGACGATATCGTGGAGGTTTCCTGACGGATATGACCTTCTGCTTGCCGCGGTCCTCCACAGGGTCACCCTGTTGCTGGATTTGAAACAGTGTCGAAGAGTATCTCGTGAGAAAAGCAACTGAACCCGCAATTGAAATTCCTTCACCAGCCTTAAGCACTCCATTTCTGACCATCCAACACCTCCAGATTAGCAGCAAAAAGTTTGAATTAATGTCATCATCATACCTGTCCAAGATCAGGAGGAGCCAGTCCGGGCCGGTGTTCTGAATGTGTTCTTCATCAGGCAGCGGCAGATGTTTCCTCAGCTCTGATCTTAGGGCCTGAGCATGTGGGTAGGCTATGACAGCATGGAAACAATCCTCCTTGATAAAACCACATAGCTGACAGACGCACTCCTGGTCTAGATGACGGTGTTTCTTGTTCCTCCGAGTAGGGATCCCGTCTTTGACAACCTTCCAAGCAAAAACCCTCACCCTGGAAGGGACCTCAGCCTTCCAAATCTTCTTCCAAATACTTCGCTCGCCCACACCACCAGCGCTGGAACCGGCGATGCCCATCTCATATTTATCTCTCATAGCCAAGCGGTATGCACTCCTAACTGTGAAGAGCCCACTCTTCTCAAAATTCCAAGCGATCCAGTCTGAACAAACATTAACAGACAGCTTAATTTTTAGTATCTCCTCCACATCGCACTGGTGGAAAAACCTTCTGATTTGGGCTTCATTCCAGGTCTTTGACTCTTGATCGATGAGGTGTGAAACACGGCGTAGTCGACAGGGCCTTCTACTACCTATAGGTTTCGTGCCAAACGGCCTAGGCAACCAATTGTCCCGCCAAATCCTGATAGATGAACCATCTCCCACTCTCCACACTACACCCTTCTTCAACAGGGTCAGGCCATACTCAATAGCCCTCCACGTCTGTGAAGTGTCCCCTGTGGTGACCATGTCCAGCAGATTGCCGTTAGGGAAATATTTAGCTTTCAACACTCTAGCACACAAGCTATCCGGTGCAGTAATAAGACGCCAAGCCTGTTTTGCAAGCAGGGCCTGATTAAACAAGATCAGGTCCTTGAACCCCATTCCACCCATATTTTTAGGTAAAGCCATCATCTTCCATGGTACCCATTGGACCCTTCTCCTGCCTTTCTCAGATCCCCACCAGTACCCACGGATGGCTTTCATGAGATCCTCACAGAGACCATCAGTGAGCTTAAACACGCTCATGATATAATTGGGCAAGGCTTGGGCAATTGACTTAATAAGGACCTCTTTTCCGGCCGTCGACAGTTCCTTCTCCTTCCAGGCAGTCATACGCTTAAAAAATCTCTATTCGAGAGGTTGAAAAACCCCTCTCTTAAGTCGGCAATTTGGCGTAGGGAGCCCCCAAGTACTTCTCTTCAAAGTCAACCCGATCCACGCCAAGAATGTCACGCACTTGTTGAACTTGTACCTCGTCCCTGCCCTCTTCGGGATCGGAGCATCGATCAGAGGATTCAGAGCATGCATGCTTGGATGGCAGATGGTGTGTCGTGGTCGAGCATTATGGCAGCAAAGATATATATATGGATTGATTGGCAAAGTGCTAGCATATATTATGATTGGATCAGACTATATATCAGAGGTTGAGTAGCGTCGATTAGTTAAGATCGCATGCTCGAGAGAGACAAAAAAAAAGCATCAGCAGTTTGAAACTGCCCAAAAATCATCATGCAGCTGATGACAGTTCAGATAGAATCTCACTTGATCTTCTTACGTGGTAGCCAGTTAGTACTAATTGATTCGTGCGATGTCCTTTAATTTTTTCCTCTTTGGGTGTGTTTAGAGCCCAAACGTTTGGGCAAAGTTTGGTAATTCTGGTCAAAATTGATGCAAAATACACTGTAGCGTCAGATGAATAGTGAGAGATGATGTGATGGGATGTGATAGATGATGGGATGTTTTTTTTGAAAAATTTGGACTTCTAAACACATCCTTTATTAAAACCAATTGATTGGATGGTTAGGTACTTGTTAGGTGCAGTACGGTACGGTACTGCAAACCGACCGCAGTAGCTGTTTTGGCTTCAGATAGATAGCTTCAAGTGCATTACTGCAGTTCTTGAGTTCCATGCACTACATACTCGGTCCGTTCAAATAAAAAACAATTCTAGGTGGTATGTAACTATGTGTCTTGACAAGCGTTAGTTTGTCCATATACATACTTAGAATTGTATTATTTGTGGGACGGAAAGAGTGCTTTATTAGTTCTTAAGAGAGCAACTCACATACTATACTGATGATCTCAAAAAAAAAACATACTATACTGATCATGCATGCAGTTTCCGTGCTCCTTTACTCTCGTTAAAAAAGAACACCAATAAATACACATGGAAAATTTGAAAAAAAATAAAGATGGATTAAACGAACAAGCACCTACCATCATACACAATTTGAGTTGCAATGAATTCTTGTGCAAGGAAAAAAGGAAATCAACCTATAAATTATGTTCGGCTCCTCTTCTTTCTGCTTCTTCCAATCAAATCATCAAACAATATTTTTCTTTCAAAACAAATCTGCCATACAAATCAGCAGAAGATTTGCCGAACAGAAGAATAGATAGATCCTTAAGAATAAGTTTTTTTGGGAGATATATTTGGGTATAGCATGGGAGTACCAGGAGACCATCGATTTTCTTGTTATTTTAATGTCTTGCCTATTATATAAATATTCATGCAGATTGATAAATGTAAAAGTGAAACATAAAGTGTGTGCACTGTATATATCCAGTGGTACTTATTTTACTTTTTTACTAATTGAATAAGTAAATTTTTGTTGATAATAGTTTTTAATCTAAGAACCAAGGGACTATCTTCCAAATCTATTTTTTTTCTCCCGACAATAACATGTGAAGCGTGTATTATCAGGTGCGCGACATTGTAAAGGCCGGGTATATACTCTTTAGGACCATGCATGGTTTGATATTTTAGAACGTGGACCAATTAAATTTTGGGACGATAACTTGGGATGATATGCTATCAGAATTTCACGTAGGTGAAAAAAAAGGAAAAAACAAGATATTAAGAAGGATAAAAAAAATAAACATGTTATTGGGTTGACGTTTAAAAACTCACTTAGTCTAATACTATAACTTATCTCAAGCATACCACACGATTAATACAGGTCGAAAACTCGAAATTAAAGGAGATGACATACCCTTCATTAATCACAGTTGCATTCCGAATGGTATAGATCTTATTCGTCTGAATTATTAGCCACTAGTCAGTGATATTTTTCTCTAATAATAAATCAGCATCAACCATCATACAACTACATCAGCACCAGCCAGCCAAGAACAACCGGAGCTTCTCTCGACTTGCTAGCGTTGTATCGGCCGGCGGCGGAAGCAACGGAAATCCTTTCCTCACGACCCCAACCCCACGAGCAGCCGCCTCCCGCTGGCCGGCGCACGCGCAGGATTCGAATTACCGTGGCGCATGGCAGGCCTCGCCGGCCGGCCAAGACGACGTCGCGTGCACGGTGGCGCGTGGTTCGTCATTGCCTCGTTGGTGTGATATACTCCGTATATATGTTGCCATGTTGGCAGCAAGTGTGGAACTCTGCTGGATCGGATGGCCGTCTCATGCATTCGTCGTACGTACGTACTCCCTCCGGTTTGGTAAAAGAAGTCGTTTTGGATAAGATTTGAGTCAAACATTGGGAATATAAATCATGAATAACTTTTAAATCGTTGAGTTTGAAAATGTGAAAACTACATGAGTAGATTTGTCTTGTAAACTACTTTCATAAAAATATACATATGTTAATTTTTAATAATTATTTTTATAAAAATAGGAAGTCAAAGTTGTACTTTGGAAACCGTGTCGCTGTTTTAAACGACTTTCTTTTCCAAACCGGAGGGAGTACACTCCATCGAGCCGCCCCTCGATCGGCCGGGCACACGGCTCGCATTGTTTTGGGCTAGCAACGCCAACGCGCGCGCCGTCGAGGCGAAAATCATACATCGGGCAGGTACCATAGTACGGCGGCGCGTCCGCAGCTAGCGCAGGCGCAGCGACCGGGCGTGTCGTGTCCGGGCACTGTTGGCCGGTTGGACGTCGCGCCCTGATTGGTGCCGAGAATTGAATCGAACGGCGCGGCGTGTCGTGTCGAGGGCTGGCCGAGCCGGGCACTGCAGCGGACTAATGATTGGGCAGTGCCGAATTGGCAAATCCACCCGTGTACAGTGAATCAGTGATGCTCGCCAACAGAAGACGGGAGGGCCGCCGACAGTGCGCGCCACACTGCTCGAGCGGAATTTTTTATATATTTTTTCGATTTTACAAAAATAAATAGATGTTCTAAAAATTTGTAAAACTATACTACTGCCGTCGTATCATACGGCGGCCGCCGTGTCATAGGGCGGCTGAAGGCCGAACCGCCGTATGGTACAACGGTTAGTCCAAGCGTGTGGCGTTAGGCCGAGCGCAGGCACAATCGAAGGTCGGAAGCCGAACTGCCGTACCGTATGGCGTTAGATCAAACGCCGTATGGCACAGCGGTTGCAAGACTGCAACCACCGTATGGTACGACGGTTGGATCCCACCCTTAAAAAGTGCGTAATTTCTCCCGAAAATACCATAATAATCCGAAAAAAGAAAGAGAGGTGGAGAGGAGAAGGGAGTGAGGGGAGGTGGTGGAAGGAGCGAAGCTCTGCCGTGCCGGTTTTTCATCTCGTTTCAGGTACTACGCTAATTTGAACTTTGTTAATCTATATACTTAGATATACTGAGGACATAGGTAGTGTTGATTCACTAGATCTAAGTACATTTAATGTATTAGATGATATAGTGAAATTGCAGTTTTAGTGCAGATCTGACTAGATAGCTTTTGTAGTCACTAGTTCTACGTGTTAATAGCGATTATTATTTTTTATGTTGTCAGACATGTCAGAGACAATTACTGACAAGTTGTATTTCGGTAATGAGCAGATTAGATATGGTAAAGATGGAGTTGACTTGACAGAATTTGATTCAATCGACGATGATATTAGAAGAGCAGCAAAAAGAACTTGGAGAGCCATAATCAATTGGTTGCACAAGACATTCTCAGTAGATTTAGAGCAATATGACTTGTCGATAATAGCACTAATCAAGAAGTGATCTAGTGTATTGGGAACTTATGCCACTTCAAGGCACTGCACATTGGAGGAGTTATATCAGAAATGCATGCCAAATTAGTTTGCCCGTGGTTTTGCTTGTCCAAGTTGTTCACAAGACTAGGTCTAGTAGTCAAGTGCTTGAGGAAGATCATGGTGCTGATGACAGTGAAGCTAAGACAGAAGGAGGAGATGGTGCTGCAACTGAGGCAGAAGGAGGAGATTGTGCTGCGACTGAGGCAGAAGAAGGAGATGAGGAGGAAGACGATGACACACCCTTTCAAGCAGGTAGTGAGATTGACGAGGGGGAAGTAAATGCAGAAGTACTGAGGCAGTACGAAATGGAGGCCGGGGATGATGAACGTGCGTTGGAAGAGGACTCCTCAGATGACGAGGACGATCCGCTTGTGCCAAGGGACTAGGAGAGCTACAATTTCTCACATCTCACTGTCAATCCTGGTGAGAATGCACCCTGGGAGTACAGATAGAATGAGGTTTGTGTCGGTGCCATGTATTCAAATGCAGTCGGTCTCAAGAATGCAGTGAAGAGGTGGGCCACCTTGACTTTGCAAAGAGAGTTCAAGGTAGTGAAGAGTTCTCCACACATATATGATGTATGTTGTCTGAAGCCCAACTGTCCTTTTCGAGTGTATGCTTATAAGGGCAAGTGAAAAATTACTGGGAGGTCAGATCTGTTGTGGATCACACTTGTGTACTTGACTAGTTAGACGCAAGCCATCACAATATGTCAGCCGGTTTTGTGGCTAGCCAGATGTACTCTCGGATTGTGGAGAATCCTGCTTAGGAGCCCAAGTCCATTATCTTGGCAACTGAGGAGAAATTTAGGTACATAATTAGTTATGGCAAAGCATATATGGCAAAGAAGAAGGTATTGGAGATGAGGTGGGGTACTTATGAAGCATCTTACGATAATTTGCCTAGTTTGCTAAACACAATAGATGTGTTAAATCCTGGTAGTTATTATAATATCAAGACATATAATCTTGTATCCAAGCCAGGGAAGCAAGTTTTGCAGCGGACATTCTTAGCATTGGGTCCTACTATTGAGACATTTAAACATTGTCGACCAGTCATTTGCATATATAGCACGTTCATTACAGGGAAATACAAGGGCAGAATCCTTACAGCTGTGGCAGCAGACGGTAACAATCAGTGTTGCCATTGGCTTTTGGTTTTTGCAGAGGGAGAGAACGGTGATAGTTGGTATTGGTTTCTGGAGAGGTTGAAGCAGATGGTGGTGGGGATGTGCCAAACATGTGTGTGATACACGATAGGCACAAAAGTATTTTGTAGGCGATGAATGACATCAAAGAAGGTAGCCAAGAACGTCACAGAGCAGCACAATGGCCAGATGTTCATAGCAGGTGGTGCATTAGGTATATGAGAGCAAACTTTCATAGCCAGTTCAAGAACAAAGAACTAACTACATTGTTCAAGCGGCTACGTGAGCAGAATCAGGAGAGGAAGTTCATTGGCATTTGGAAGAAATTAGATGAGCTCACAAAAAAAGCATCAGAGAAGAGATAGCAAAGAGGCCAATCAATCCTGAACCTGGGCAAGAGCCGGTTTCTCTAGAGGACATGGGGCTAGATGCTCCAAACTTCAGACGGAGAAGGGGATGTTCAGTGAAGACCTTTAGCCAGTGGATTGAGAATGAGCCGAAGGAGAAATGGTCTCTCCTATTTGATAAGGGAGGTGTAAAGCATGGGATAAAGACCACTAATTTTGCTGAGGTTTACAACATGGTTTTGCATGGTGCCAGAGCTCTTCCTCTTGTTGGCATCATTCAATTCTTCTTGTACCGCATAATGAAGTACTTTCTTGAGCATGCTACTGCAGCACATAAAGCTATGGAAGACATTCAAAAGGTGTATTCAATAACAATGATTACGTACTTGGACAAAAAACAAAAAAAGGCTCTTCTTCACAGAGTCGAACCACTACCTCTACGATGTGCTCCTAGCGAAGAAGTTAAGTGGAAGTATGATATAAAGTGCAAGTCCAAATCACAGAAAGGGGGTGACGAACAAAGAAGACAACTTATAGTTATTGGGAACGAGATGTGCACATGCTCTTGCCAGAAGCCGCAACTCCTACACATGCCCTGCTCACATGTGATCGCTTCATGTTATACAACTCAAGTTTATCACTAGGGTCGGTACGTGCCTAGATACTTCTTGAAGCAGACCATTCTAGACACTTGGAACCACACTATTGAGGGCTACCTCTTTCTTGGTTCTTTCACTAAAGACCCCAAAGAAAATGTGTTGTACATACCTAATCCAGACCCGGACATGTGCCAAGGCGTTGGTCGACGCAAGAAGAAGAGGATTAGGAACAACATGGATGAAGCTGAAGCTGGTCCTTCGGTGCAGATATACTCTAAGTGCAACAATCCAGAGCACTCCTACAAGAAATGCACTGCAACATCTTATTATTCCAACACATCGACCAATGATGCAGCACCTTGAGCAAGTGGAAGTGGACGTGGACGTCGTACCTGTTGCTATAACGAAGGAATGCATTGATCGTACTTGTTTGTAATAGTACAATGATTTATCTGTGCTACCGTGTTGTAATATTTGAAATAGTTATGCATGTTATCGTGTTGTAATAATTTAACCACTGATGTTGCAACACCTTCAGAACTGATGCATGTTATCGTGTTGTAATAATTGAACCATTGTTTCGTTGTTTGTTGTTTTCTTGTTACCTACATAATTATTATCATTTCCTTATGTATTGTTCCAAGATTTGAATTGAGACATGTATTGAAATGTTATTTGCTATATTCTTTTGCAGGTTTGCAATGGCTTCCTCAGGTCTTGAGTTGGACTTGGACTTGCGCACCATGAGGAAGGAAAATATTGTGGTGCCAAAGGGGATCCACACTCCTATGTGCTTGTGCGGTGACAACTGTAAGCTTGTCAAGTGCAAGGTTATTGGGTACGCCTACAGGATGAGGTTCTTCATGTGCGTCAACTACGAGCACGACCCGATCAAGCCATTCGGTAATGTTAGACCCAAAGTAAAAACAAACTACATTTCTCATTTATTCAGATGTCATTCTTAGTTTATTATGCGCTAACTTGTCTTTGCAAAAACACTCCATCTCCTCTTTGTGATTTTATGTAGTGGCTAGATGCTGATCAGTCCGAAGCAGACAAGTGCTACGTCGAGGAAATGGGACGTTCGACATGTGTGAGGTGGCAACGCATGGTAGAGGCAGGAAAAAAGAGGAAAAACGTAAAGAGTGGCAGGAGGAAATTCACATTCGGTGGGAGATGAAAGAACGTGAAGCGGCCGCGGCCCGTGAAGCGGACAGAGAGAGGAGGGAGAGTGTAATATCCCTAATATTTCATTAACCCTAAGTACTTCAATTAGTGTGGTTAATCATGATTAATTAGCTCCTAAGCATGTTTGACATGATTTTGCACACATTTGCACAAAAGCCCTTGGTCAAATTCAAAATTCTTGGTCAAACCCCTATAGATCCAAGAGGCTGATTTGGTTTTCTTGCGCGTTCTCCAAATTTCACTATAGAAGTTCCAAATCGGCTAATATAAATTTTTTTTCTTATTTCCCGGGAACACATTTTTCATAATTGGCGAACATTCAAATTTTGAGTGCAAAGCCGCTTAAATTTGAGTTGAAGTTGCTGTGCACAGTAAAACGGGGCCGAGAAATTTTGAAAGTTCCTCACGTTTTTCCCGCAAATTTATTCACCAAAACATATGACGCCCTTTGTGAAAGTTGTAGATCTACAACTCCTCTACAACTTCTATTTTTGGAGATTTTTCACTTAGTTGGAACTTTTGGAAGTTATGCAATTTTGAAAACTAGTATTTGGAACTGAACTCAGGGTCGACGTCGCTGTCGCCAGGCCGAGAGCGCGCGCGCGCCAGCGCCCCGCCCTACCACGCGTCGGTTCGCGCAAACACCGGTGTACGGATGCCCTGAGATCGTCGCTGTGGACCCGCGCTCGACCCCAGACTCTCCGCCTCGCTTCCTCTCGTACACCGCGCGCAGGGACACCCCGCACGCATGCGCATGCCAGGCGCCGGGCCGCGGCGGGCGACAGCGTCACGCGCGCACACGCGGCTGGCCGACAGGGCACGGGTTTAAGGGGGAAATGGCTCTGGGGCGCCGCGTCGTTCACTTCGTCGTCCTCGCCTCTCTGCGCGCCCGCTCGCCCGGCTCGTTTTTCGCGCGCCATCACCGCCGCTTCTGTGCCGCCGCCCTGCATTGTCGCACCGCCGCCGAGCGAGCCCTCTCGCACCGAGCCCAGGGCAGCCGACCGCTCCTTCTCCTTCCCCAAGCCTCGTTGCGTCGTCCCCGCTCGTCACCGCCTCGATTTTGAGCCGCCGTCACCGGAATTGCGAACTCCGGCGGGAGGTCTCACTGGACGCTGCCGCCGGAGCTCGCCGGTTGCTCCGCCGGCCGGGCCGACCACCCCAGCCGCTTCAGGTGGACCCCCTGGTGCCTCCCAACCACCCGCCCGAGCCACTCCGCCGCCCCTCCGGCCACCGCAGTTGCCCCCTACGCCGGCAAGAGCACGAATGTAGCGATTGCGTTTTATTTTGGGTCTAATCCGTAAAGGAAGGGTATATGTGTAATTTAGGAAAAGTTCTTCGGGGGCTTGTCTGCAAATGTGTTTAGGGTTATTCGCATTAGCTTAGAAAATCTGTGAAAAATTGTAGAAAAATCAGAAAAATGTAAATCGAACTGTTTTGGATTCCTTGTTAGCAGATCTACAACTTTTACAAAAGTTGTATTGGGTTTTTCTGAGTAGTTTTTAAATGTAAATTCAAACTCAGTTTGAGATCTTTTTATTGTAATTCAAAATGTACTCATGCAAATGAAATGAAATTTGGATATATTGTAGTATGATCCATGTTTAGATCTGTTACCAAGTTTCACACATTTTTGTTGTGTAGAATTTTAGTTATGATTTTTGGAAGTTCTATGTTAGCTTAAGCTTGATGCTTTTTATAGTCCTCTCAAAATATAAATTCCTTAAGCACCAATGCACCCTAGGCCTTTGTCATGATGTTAAGCACCTCTGGAAAAATAATGGTGATTTTAGGAGCATGTTTGAGTGGTGTTTGGTATTTATGTTTGTGAAGGATGTCAAATTCATAACTTGAAAAATATGATGAATCCACTTAAATGTGTTGGTGAGGAGCTTAGATTTGACATGTTGGAACTGTAGGAAAATTTGGAGGTCAAAAAGATTAGCAAATCTTTTTTATGAATTAATGAAGTTTATCTAGGCTGAACCTTGTCTTTTTCATTTAAAATAATGTTTAAATGATATGGAGCTGAAAATGAATATTTAAGCTTATTTTAGTCATATTCTGATGTGGTAAAATTTTCATGCCAGTTGAAGTGTTATTTTAATTATTATGAATTATGGATGAATGGCTAGTTAAACGGAAATAAATAGATTTATATTTATCTTTTAATTTAAAAAGGAGGGTTTATGTTTAGTTTCTGTTTTGAATTGGTTTTTAAACACACCCCATGCTGATTGTGTAGTTCGTTAAGTTAATTAACTTAAATGTGCACACAATCCCCATCAAAGTCATAATTAGTTCATTATCATCCACCCCTTACTTTTTATGAAGTTTAATAATTTAATTTGCTTAGATGTGCACACAATGTCGACCGTATACCCCTGGGTACCTATACATGGAAGAATACGAACTTATACCATAAATTCTTGTAATCCTACTAGGACTCGTACCATGTAATCCTACTAGGACTCCTATCTTGTAACCGACTAGGAACCCGCCCCCTGGACTATATAAAGGAGGGCGGGGTACCTAGGAGGAGAAGGTGAATCCCCCAACCCCTCCGGGGAACACCCAAGCGCAGGGCGCCATACATGATACTCCAAACAGGACGTATGGTCCGCTACTCCGGCGGCCCGAACCTGTATAAATCTGTGTCTCGTGTCCTCGCGCATACCTTCGAGTTCCAGGTCTGGCGATCCTCCACCTTACAATCTACTACCTCGGGTACCCCCTTGGTAGGCTCAGTGGCCAAAACACTAACAGCTGGCGTGCCAGGTAGGGGTGATCATCAAGATCATCGGGCGAATTCGAAGGACATATTTCAAAATCAATCTACTCGGCAAGATCGTCGCTCGGCGGCTTATCAGCAATTCATCCTATTCATCGGAATCAATTTCCGTGCTCATCGAGTTCGACCTCGAAACGGAGACCACAAGACAGAATGGAATCAGCACTAATTCTTTTGTCCGTCACGAACTCCAACTCATCGAGTCTGCACAAGAGAAGGAAAATTCATCTATCTGTTCCTGTTGGATTCGTGACGCATACACATGAGACATGGAGTGCAACTAGCTTTTTGCTACGTGCACACATGTGACGCACATCAAGGAAGCTACCGGATCGAGCAACACACACGAGTACGCTCGGCTATTCGCCTCCGACAACTTCGGCTCGTCATCGACTACTTCGACTACTCGAGTACGACTACTCGTCGTCTAGTTGCACTGGCTCTACTGCGCCTATGCCGTGCATCCGGACGCGCCGCCTCACCGCTCGACTTCTCGTCGGTCGGTCGCACTGGCTCTCGCTGTGCGCCCGGTCACTTCAGCTTGCGGCTCGACTACTCGTCGTCTGGTTGCACCGGCTCTACTGCGCCTATGCCGTGCATCCGGACGTGCCGCCTCGCCGCTCGACTTCTCATCGGTCGGTCGCACAAGCTCTCGCCGTGCGCCCGGTCAGTCTGTCTCGTGGCTCGACTACTCTTCTCGGCTCTACTGCACCTATGCCGTGCATCCGGACTCATCGCCTCGCTGCTCGACTTCTCATCGGTCGGTCGCAATGGCTCTCGCCGTGCGCCCGGTCACTTCGTCTCCCAGCTCGACTACTCATCGTCTGGTTGCACCGGCTTTACTTCGCCAACGCCGTGCGCCGAAGTCGACATCATCTTGGGGTCACACCAACTCATCATGGACTACTTCGGCTACTCTTCTCGGCTAGTTTCTACTAGAAAACTAGTCGAGAACGATTTCTACGCCCCCCACAACTAGTCGGACCTGCCTCTGACTAGTCGACTTCGTCAACACTCGTCCACGAGTTCATTCAAAACCCGCTCCGGTGGTACAAACCGACTTCGGTCGCATCTCCAGACCGCCTCTGCGGTATCAGTAAGTCATTTATTTTAATGATTACTTTTTTTCTTCTTCTTTGGCTTGTTTTGCGTATGCAGGACAACACGCCAAGGACTACTTATTAGTGTACGCTTCTCAATGAATTTTTTCATGAGAGCTACACTATGCCGACTACCCTTGGGACATATCAACAAGTCACCACGAGCTCACTCCATCAACTCAGGGGCTATCCCAAGGAGGCAACTTCTAAAGTCCGCTCCGCGCGGCAATCTAAAGTCGACTTACTCAAGTCGCATTCTAAAGTCCATTCTAAATAGCATAAAGTCAATTTCTAAAATCGCATTTTCAAAGTCCGCTCCGCGCGGCGCAAAGTTGACTTACTCAAGTCGCATTCTAAAGTCCATTCTAAATGGCACAAAGTCGACTTACTCAAGTCGCATTCTTAAAGTCCACTCCGCGTGGCAATCTAAAGTCGACTCTGGTCGCACCTTCGCCCGCTCCGGCGGCATACTGCGTGTGTAAGTTTCGATGGAACCTAGCTGTAAGTGGCCCTCGCGTCCTGGCAATGATGGTACCTAGCTGCACGCGGTCTTCACTCTTCGTACCATGGGTCTGAAATGCATGGCCCTAAGTACTCTCGCTCTGCCCAACTTACCCTGGGTCTCCCTGTTATCATGCCGATCCATACTCTAAGGCCTCCCTGTTACCATACGATCCTTACTCCAGGTTCCTGCTTCTATGCCGATCCCAGGCTGTAAGTGATTCTCAGGTCTAGGTGATTACCTAGCTGTATTCGGTTTTCTGATCCAGGCGACTACTCAGCTGTAAGCAGCTTTTGGGTTTGAGCTACACTCTCTCCAGGCGGCTTCGGCTGCGACTACTCGTAGGGGATCATGACAATCCTCTCCAGGCGGCTTCGGCTGCGACAACTCGTAGGGGGTCACGATAACCCTCTCCAGATGACTCCATGTCGTATAGAGCAATAAGTGGCACATGCTGTCCTTGTTCTATTTAATCAAGAGGCTGCAGCCTAGAGTAACACCCTTCATAGTAGGGTCTCAGTGGAACTCCAACACATTGAGTTCATCACATTATCTCCTACGGTCTTACTCGTTCTTCGGAACATTCTTGCGAGTACTCTCTCACTAGGCTCATAGCCTCAGAGGTACTTAAGAAACTATTACTCAATAGTGTATCCAGACATTGTAAACTCTGTACAATGTGCTTGCGAGTACTCTCTCACTAGGCTTGTAGCCTCAGAGGTACTTAAGACACTATTACTCAATAGTGTATCCATACATTGTACTCGAGGCAATGTATTTTTTCCAGACGTCTCTGGAGGCAAAACATTTCGTTTTCTGTTTTTTAATTCGCTTTTTTGCCTTTCGGAACGTGTTCTTTGGCTTTTCAGCTTTATGTTTCGGGTTTCTTTCTTAGCTCGAAGTACTCAAAGTCGACTTACTCAAGTCGCATCCAAAGTCCACTTCGCGCGGCACAAAGTCGACTTACTCAAGTCGCAATCTAAAGTCGACTTACTCAAGTCGCATCCAAAGTCCGCTCCGTTAGGCACAAAGTCGACTTCGGTTGCATTTCAAAGTCCGCTCCGCGCGGCATAAAGTCGACTTACTCAAGTCACATTCTAAAGTCTGCTCCGCGTAGCACAAAGTCGACTTACTCAAGTCGCATTCTAAAAGTCTGATCCACGCAGCACAAAGTCGACTTACTCAAGTCGCATCTCTAAGTCGACTACTCTAGTCGCATCACAAAGTCGACTACTCCAGTCGCATTCTAAAGTCCGCTCCGTGCGGCAATCTGAAAGTCGACTACGGTCGCATCTAAAGTCCGCTCTGACGGCAACATTACCACTCGAAGACAACTCGAGTAGTCTATGCTACTTCTCAAGTACAAAGGCTTCACGCCAAATTAGTACTCAGAGACAACTTCAGCATGCCCCGTTCGTTCTTCAGCTCGGGGGCTCAACTCCAATTACTACTCGACGTGGCTCATATAGCTCACTTGGTTCGTAATATCAGGGGCTGGACGCTACAAGAGTACTCATATGATGGCTTTTGCGAACTGAAGACCCTTGGATTGATCATCTAATCACTTCAAGGCTTGGGGGCTACTATGCTACAACCATCAACCTCTTTTTTCAAAGACGGAAGATGCAGATTCAAGATTGACCCTCAGCTTCATTCTTCGATTCAAACTCAGGCTTGGGGGCTACACTCCATATGGAGTGCGATTTTTGCAAATCGCACCTCCATATAGATCAAAACTTCAAGACAAGATGGGTGTTTTTTGGAGACTTCCTGGGTTAGAACTCGGGGATGCCTGGGAACTACTCGGGGATGATTCAAAAGTACTCATAGATAAACTAGAGCACATTCCACTCTTTCAGAAATTCAAGTACTATTGAAGACTTCAGCTAGCAGTACTCGAGACGATCAGAAACTACTCGACGAAGCTTCAAGACTACTCGAAATTGCTGCTCAAGACTACAAAGTGCTCGGGGGCTTGTCGACCATATACCCCTGGGTACCTATACATGGAAGAATACGAACTCATACCATAAACCCTTGTAATCCTACTTGGACTCGTACCATGTAATCCTACTAGGGCTCCTATCTTGTAACCGACTAGGAACCCGCCCCCTGGACTATATAGAGGAGGGCGGGGTACCTAGGAGGAGAAGGTGAATCCCCCAACCCCTCCGGGGAACACCCAAGCGCAGGGCGCCATACATGATACTCCAAACAGGACGTAGGGTCCGCTACTCCGGCGGCCCGAACCTGTATAAATCTATGTCCCGTGTCCTCGCGCATACCTTTGAGTTCCAGGTCTGGCGATCCTCCACCGCACAATCTACTACCTCAGGTACCCCCTTGGTAGGGTCAGTGGCCAAAACACTGACACACAATCACCATCAAAGTAGTAGTTATTTCACCCTCACCACACCCACAATAGTTTTTTGAACTTTCTTGTTTGTTTTGATGAATGTGGCCCACAAGAGTTGGGTTTAATTGTAAAATCTCTCACCTTCACCCTGTAACTAATGCATGTGCATAAACGTGTAGATTTACCCGACGGGACGTACACGCTCACACAGGAGGAGGAGGGATCCGCTAGTGGGGAGCTAAATCGAGTGAGTGGGCAGCAAGACCTGGACCAAAGTCCAGAAGAGCCCAAGGCTAGTGTTGAGTCAAAGGAAGGCAAGCACCGGAGTCATCTAACCTTTTTCTAAACTCACACCTTTACTTTTCAGTATTTATTGTTTACTTTGTGCATTTAAGTTTCAGGAGTTGTTTTGAAACCTAGATGCATGATCCTTAGGACTCCTATGCTCTTTTACTAGTATGTTAGGAATGCTAGTGCCATGCTCTAAGGATATGGTACAAGTCGAGTAATGATTCATTGCTCGCGAGATATAGGATGCTTATGTTGGAATCATAAGTTGGTTAAATTGACTCGCTCATGTGGTAAGAGCAATGGGTTCGGTCTCGATCGAGTAGCATGGTGCTGGTCTAAGCTATTGAACGTACCAAGTGCTTGTCGGGAATGGGACCGGTAAGCCTAGTACCTAATGAACCAGTGCGGGGACTTTATCGCTACTAATCTTGAGATGCGTCTCCCGGTTTGATTCCGGTAGTTCAAGTGTGAGTCTGGGTGTGCTGTGTGAGGGCGTCCCAGTAACCTTGTACTTAGGACTGTGGCATCTGTCCCTAATCTGGGGAGTGACGGGAACCACCTGGTCGGGGTAGACCCCGCATTTGTTTTTCTTTGGATTCTTTGGGGTCTACCTTCTTCCGTGTATCTTGGGTTTACCTTGCAAGGATATAAATCGATCGATCGTCGGTCACTCGCCGTTATCTGAGTCGGCTTGACCACTGGCTACCCTATGTTTATTTATGAAACATTTTGGATTAATATTGTTGATTGATTAATCTTGTTTGCACAACCATGCTTGTTTAGCTAGGTGCTTACCTAGAATGGTTAACATACTAGAACTTGAGCTAAAATTTTAAAGTAAGGATCAACTCTTAGTTGCTTTTGGCAAAACAAACCTACCAGCCAAAAAGCCTTGCATGTCTAGCTGTGTCTTTTATTTGACGGGTCAGTCTTGCTGAGTATTAGCATATTCAGCCTTGCTTAATTTGTTGTTTTCAGGTAACCCCATCTGGCCTGGTGCTATTCCAGATGGATAGGAAGTTGAATGGGAGAACGATGATGAGGAGTGATATGCTTGGATGGTCTCCCATGTGTATCACGCGCTAGTTTTAATTTCAGCTGTTTAAACTCTGAACCATGTTTACCTTTATGTAATAAAAATCTGGTTTGTAATATTAAGTACTTATGGACTTTTATGTAATGTAATCTTGTACTCTGGTCCCGCCTTCGTGTGAGCTTAGCGCATATTCTCGATCCTGTATTAGTGATTCACCGGGCATGACCCAGCAGAGGTGACAAAATACATCCTGGTTATCGCTTATGAGCCACGTGGACCGGCTTAGGTGATAATTCGGTTTTATTTTGGGCGGTTCTGTCACAGAGAGGGCTCGCCAGGCTAAGGAAGCTAAGCCGGATGCCATGAGGAAGGGGAAATACCCCCGTTGTACCCACTAGACCTAGAGTACTAGAAGTGGAGTCCGACTGTATCTGAAGGACCAGAATGGTGACTAGAGAGGGGGGAGTGAATGGGAGCCGATAAAAAATTCTTCTCCGAAGGGACGAACTCGGCCTATGGTCCCAAAAGGAACTCCGGAGTCCTCGACACCCCGCTAGCCAAATCCACGTAGGCACTGGAGTGCTACTGGACCTAGGAGCTAGCCACACACCTAAGCTACTCGAACACACAGCGGAAAACAACCTCGAGCAGCAAACAACTCACACCGGTCAGACCGGTGTTGGCAGTCAATTTCCGTCAACCTACCCATGAGTTTACCTTCAATGTTGGTGTTAATTTGATATCCAAACTAACGATCCTAACCCTCGTGATATATCAAGTTCACACTCGCATGTGGTTTTTAGAGTTTATTGTTTACACATGAATTAAGAGCCTAAATGAGGACTTCCGGGTAAAGTTCATCGAGCACTTTACGAGAAGATCATGAAGCCCGGCACAAGTCAAGATACGAGGTGAACATGACTCCAAATGATCCAAGGACTGAAGTGTGAAGTCGTGAAACACTGAGGACCTAAACAGAAGATGCAGGAGTTCGTGCCAAGCACCCTTATCTAAACCGCGGGGAAAACGACGTCAAGGACCCACATGCAGTTCGGCAAATAATCAAGAACACACGAGAAGCTTCGGGAAGTGAGACAGAGGCCAAATGGGCTAGAATGGGCCCAGGCCGGCCGGCCCAGCCCATTCTGGGCCCTGTTCTCCGCCCCCTTTGACCTAGCACCCCTTCGGGCTATTTATAGTCCCCGTGCGAACTGCCACGCATCAAGTCATTCGTCATCCGCCGCCGAGGAGCAGAGAAGCTAGAGGGATACCATCTCGGAGAGGAGGGTCGTGCTAGTTGTCTAGGGTTTCCCTAGCCGACGTGGGAACCTTGCATGGAAGACCACGTCGGAGTTTCAGAGCTTGGATCAAGATCAAGGTAGGATCCCGGTTGTGATCTTGTTCATGTAATCATTCATGGTGAAGTCTTTGTGAATCCGATTTCTAGCGATCAAGTGCCTTCTCTACGGTTTTGTCTTTTCTTGGTTTTGCTTCTTCCTCAATCTATACTTAAGATAGATTGCTTAGGGTTCTCTTGTAGACGTGGTGGCTAGAGGTGCATACCCGATCTACCAAGTGTTTTCAACACGTTCCTCGTGAATGTGCTCTTAGGTTCACCTACACAATAAGCGGGGCATCGTGATAGGATGTCGATCACGTGTACGGTAGGTGCCTTTGAGGATTGGAACGGAGGCCACAATTTAAATATGCTTTTTATGAGATTCGCATTGCTATTTTCATCTCTCGCTTAGAACTACAACAAAGGCATGATCTAGACTCTCTAGATCAGTTATCTCTTTGCTTTCTCTCGCTACCTCTCGAGTTTAGTAGATTAGATGCATTTGAACCCTCTTAAGAAGATAGTGCTTTCTCGTTTTATTGGATTGAATCTTGCGTTGCACATGTTCCACGGATTCGATACCTTGGGTTTACACTTAAGGGAAAAAGGGTCCCATGTGATCCGTACGCTTGCGGATCGAAGTTTACAACGATAATCAAACGTCAACAAGCCCCTTTTTCTGGCACTGTTGCCGGGGAACAAGCAATCAAGATCCGATCTAGTATCACATATGTAAGTATTTTTCAGTTTTTCTTTTGGTTTTTCTTTTGCATCTATTGACTTTGATCATCCTCAAAAATCAATCTAATCTAGTTTTTGACTAACCCTAGATTTTTCTTTATGATTTTTGTATATTTTGTTTATCACTAACCCTAACCGGATATGGACGGCTACCTCTCCAACAAATCCAAATTTTATTTTGTGGATGATCCATAAAAACTTTACAGGCAAAGAAGACGTGCAACACAAGCTAAGGAATTTGTAGATCAAAAAGCCGAGGCCGAAGGACCGTCGGAATCTCCAAAGGAATCACCACCTCCAAGTCCGCTACCCATGGGAGAAGAATCATAGCCGGAGCACAAGGTCGGGGACCTATGCACCCCGGACATCATTAATCTACCAATCCTAAACCTTGAAGACATCAAATGGCTGTTCAAGATCAAAGTCTCAACTATCCGCATGGTGCAACATTCGCCTTTCACCGGTAAAGAGGATATGAACCTTCACCTCCAAGCATTCGTTCAACTATGTCAAACTTTCAATGTGGAAGGGGTGACTCAAGATCAAATGAGGGCAAGGCTTTTTCTGTTCTCACTACTTGGAAAAGCTTTGCATTGGTTCCACACTCTATCGGCGGAGTCGAAACTAAATTGGGAAGCATTGATGAGGACCTTCATGAAGAAATATTATTTGCCGGCCAAGACTCAAAGTTTGCGTAACAAGATTGATACATTTATTCAATTTCCCACAGAGATGATTGAAGAAGCTTTGGAGTGTTTCAATGAATACATGCGAGCTGAATTCCTTGAATGGCATATAGGTTCACTTATGAGGAGGATGGAGAAGATGGAGATTGAAAAGGAAGAATCTAAAAAGGATGTCGAAGCAAGATCCACATGTAAGGAGTGTGAGGAGTACGACCATGTCAAAGGAGATTGTCCGGAGGAAGCAAAGGTGCTCGACTACATGAGGAAATGATAGTTGCCAAACTTCCGCTACGGGCAAGGTAAACCTCAATTTAGTGCAAGCTCGTCCATTCAAAATTTGGTTCCCCTTTGTATACAATTGAAGGACTTCATGGACAAGCAAGCTAAGATCAACAAGGACACCATCACTAAGTTCAAAGTTATTGACAAAATATTGGACAATATAGACAGCAAGGTGACGGAGGTCGGAAGCTCTAACCATCATGTGCTCAACATGATGAAGATGCTAGAGATGCAAGTGGGGCAACTTGCCGGGCGCCTAATGGGCAATGAAGGAAGATTGAAGATGCCTCCACCTAAGCTATGCTACTTCCTAGACATACTTGCCAACAAGTATGAGATGGAGACACTCGGGGTAGATCACATCAAGATGTTCGAGGAATGTGGCGCCGCTATTGCATATCAAGGACCCGAGAAACAAAGAGGCCCCGAATGTCTGACCATCCCGTGTTCTATTGGCTCGTTCAAGTTCAAGAAGGCGTTATAAGACCTTGGAGAAAGTGTGGGAGTCATGCCTAGAGACGTGTTCGAGAAGCTATGCCTACCAGAGCTAGAGCCTACAACCATGTGTCTAGAGTTGGGTGACAACTCTATTCGCTATCCCTTAGGAATCGCTGAAGATGTACCCGTAAAGTTGAAGATCACTTCATCCCTGTCGATTTCATGGTTATCAAGATGGGAGAAAGGGATAAGCCGCCTCTCATCCTAGGGAGGCCGTTCCTCAAGACCGTCGGAGCAACCATCGATGTTGGCAAGGGGGAGATCGAGTTCAACATCAACGACGAGAGAAGTGCATTCAAGTTTCGACCATGTTTCGAGGTATGCAACATGATTAATGCTAAATATGTTCCACCTCATCGTCGCATTAGTAAGTGTTGACGGCTGTTAAGTGCTAGTTTTACATCGTCAATACCTACATAAAATAAATGTAAAAGGATCATCAACACTAGAATAGGTCTTGATACTGATGATTTCCACAAGTGTTGGTGTTTCTAGCTTTTGTTGCAGGACGCACCGAAATATGTGTTAAATGACACAGTTGAGAGAAAGTGCACCAATGGCATAGATATGGCATCATCATAAATAATCACAAATGACAAATTGGTCTGCACCATTGCGACGGGCTTGTCAAGACGATCAAAATGGATATATCATTTGTATACTTCGGAGTCCGGATGAAAGATATGCACAAGATAAGATCACACTATATCATGGACCCGGTGGGACCCACACCAGGCCACGTGGTGACGTGCTAGCACACAGGATGCCATGTGTCCATGACACTTCATCAATCCAAGAGAAGCACTTCCCGATGAATCAGACACCGCCACGTGTCCAGCACAAGGATCCAAGGGCCCACAACCCGAGCAAACCGCCTCCAAACAACCTATACACCGGGAAGCGTCATAAGGGCCCACATACCAGTCACGTGGAGAAAGCACAAGGCAGGATGTGGTGGGCCCAGGTCGGCTGACCCCATGGATCGGTTGACCCGGGATTTCCTCCGTTCGCCATCTGCTTCCACGTGGTGCTCCCTGATTGGATCCTTAAGCCAGTCCGGGGGTGTATGGGGGTGTTCTCGCGCTGGTACCCGGGCCTATAAATAGAAGGGGAGGGGGTAGAGAAGAGGACACACTTCTTCTCCTCCTTCTCACTTTTGGCCTTAGAGCCTCTCTCTTTAGGAGAGGAGAGCTCTTTGTATAGGATTAGTGTTAGGAAGTGAGGTGGGAGGCTTGGGGACATATCATGTTCATGACATCTTCCTCAAGAAGGATCCTCAGTGGTGCCTCTGCTCTTCATCTAGACTAAAGTGAGTATTTCGACATTTTCTATTTAGACTAAAGTCGTATGCATGCTTAGTTGCTTTGTTCTTGTGTTCTTCCTTTGTTCTTGGTTTAGAGGCTTGTGTTCTTCAAACACAACCCTTTCAATCTAGTAGACTTAGATCATAAGTTTGCATCTAGTTTGCCAGCTTGTCTATTAGAGTAAAGTTGGTGCTCCTGCATGTCTCTAGTTAGATCAAAGTGCATTCGTGATCTTGCATGAGTGATAGAGCATACCTTGAGCTAGTGCCAGTATCTCCCTTGCGGATTCATAGTTCCGTATTTATACGGAGTGCTATAGTCGGGCTATCAGGACGTCAGATGGTGTCTAGCTATAGTAGTAGTCAGTGGTGTAGACGTGGTGTCTGGACCATAGGTTATCCAGCGAAGACCACGTGCGCTCACGTAACGATAGAGGTAGGCCGCAGTGGTGACAGCCTGTTGGACCCTTTGCAACCCTCCGCGCCTGCGTACCGAGTTGGGCTCGTTGTCAGTACATTGGCCTCTCCCTAAAAAGTTAGGATGTGCTGGCACCCAAAGTGAGTGTTATACCTGAGAGACCGTGCTAGACTCTGCGCTCGGTCGAGGCAGATTCTTTCTACCTATCCTATCAATCAGTGTTGTGTCCTTGGACCATCTATACTAGAGTAGGAGATAGTGCACATCCTTTTTGTTTCTTTTGTTCTACCTTTACCCCCGCTACCCATGGTGAAGCTTTCCTATAAGAGCATCACTACCCCCAGGGATGAGCTCCCAGAGCCACCACCTTCGGTGCGCCTTTTTCTCACATCTGGCTGTGAGCCCCTCCCTGTGACTATCGATGTCGTTTGGTATACTATCTTCTCTGGTCTATCGAGCAAAAACCCATATGACCATCTCCGTGACTTCGAGAACTTGTGTTCTCTTATCTACACTATGGGTATGACGTTGGATACCTTCAAGTGGAAGTTGTTCCGTACTCTCTTGTAGGGAAGGCGGAGCAATGGTACACATATACCGTAAGTAGCGCGAACGATAGTTGGGGAGAGCTTAGGGACAAGTTTTGTCTTGAGTTCTTTCCTCCATCTCATGTTGCTGCTTTACGGGAAGATATCCATTGTTTTCAACAAAAAGAGAAGGAAACGATAGACATGGCCTGGGCTAGATTTACACGCTTAGTGTATTATGGACCGCCCTTGTCGATACCTGATTCTCAGTTGCTTCAAAATTTTTATGATGGTCTCGACAAAAGGTCTGTCTGTCGTCTTTACTTCGGAAAGCCATTTCTTGAGAGGGAACCGACCGAAGGTTGGAGTTTCCTGAATTCCTACTTCGAAGTCGATCCCAGATCCTACCGAGAGGAATCCGAGTCGAGCCATGAGAGTCCCTCAACATCCAAGTCCGAGTCTTCATCTTCCATATCCCAAGACTTGTCTGTTGAGCCCTCTCATGAACCCCAAACACCAAAGGAAGAAGAAATTCAACCTTCGGTGTTCACTTGCAAATTCGAGGATGACCCATCTAGAAATCCTTCAGACACCTCGAATTCTGTTGATGCCCAATTAGGGGAGGATCCTTATTCTGTCCATACCGATCATTCTAGAAATCTTTCGACAGAACCTTCCCTTAGGCCTTCGATGCCACCTCTACCTCCTGATCCTCCTGACGAAGCATATCCTGAGGAGGCCATGAGGGAGGAATGGTCAGAGGGAGTGACACGATTTTCTGAAGCAATTTGGAATAGTTCACCTTCTCTGGTTGTCCCTTGCTCTATTAGAGGCACTGTCGTAGAGGCCCATTATAACCCCATCATGGAGGTTAACATTTTACCATGGCACTCAGTTTTTGGGCAGAGTCCTGCTAGCATCATCCGACATGCTCCTCAAGACCTGTCCGTCTGGACGTGTTCTTGAATGTCGGGGGATTGCAAGTGATGTGCTGCTGATCATAGACGAGATCGAGGCTAGTTTAGACTTTCACATCTTTGATGTCCTTGATCTCGATCTTTTCCTAGGCTCCCCTTTAGAGCAGCTCTTTGATAGATCTTTAGGGAGCCTAGATGGTAAACTTAAGGGAGTCGCTCCTGCCACTGCTACCCCTTGTCTGGGACATCCTATGGCGAAGCCTCTTCCCCAGCAAAACCTGCTCGAGAAGAAGACGCATATATCTCCGTTCGCGTCGTCCGAGTCTGTTCTCATTAAGGTCGTAGAATGTTCTACCCCTCATGAGGATGGCTCGGGAGACTCTCTTCACCTTTGTGAAGGCGAACGATCGTCACCATTCTCGATCGAGTTTCAACCTCTTCCCGATGGCCCGTATCATGTTGCTTTCGATCATGATTGAGAGTCAACATTGAGCTTCCACGATGACTCTCTTGAGATGGAGAATTCATGGGTCATGGAACCTTTCGAGGCACTGACTCTGGAGTCCAGAGGAAAAGATTCCACACACCTTATGGTCCTCTTTTACAGAAAGTTCAGAAGGCTGGTTGTAGATGTATATGTCTATCATAAGCATATCAGATTTCGTGTGTGCACTGTGGCACTAAGCTTGCAGCTAAAGCTTCACTGATACATCAAGGATTGGTGGTGAGACGGGAATGACACCACCAACGATAGCTGCAAGATGAAGTTCCCATGGTCGAGCTTATGACCTTAAATAAACAAAGCACTCCCAGGAGATAGCCTGGATTAGGTTAGGTTCTATTTCCCTTTTCAAATAAAAGCAAGAGCATGTTTTTAGGATAAGTCATCCTTCGGGTATTTTTGATCACTAACCTTTCAGGTGGAGTTTGAAAAGAAAGATGGACTGGTGATGCCGACGAACATGTGAGCCACATCAGCTGCAACACCTAGATACACTTTGGTGAGGGAATGTTTACAAAGGGAAGCTTGATCACCACACACTTAAGTTTTGTTGCCTAGCAATGCAAACTTCAAGTGTGGGGGAGGTATGTGAGCATCCTGAGTAAAGTTCCTCCTCTACCAAATCTTATCCTGGTGTGAAGATGATGCCAGCTTTTGCATCTTGGCCACTAGCTAGGTAAGTCCTGCTTTTGACATTAAACAAAGCCCTTCCGGGAGGTTCCCGAGGTTCACCGTCTTATGCTCATGCTTATGTCCCTTGTTGATGATAGCTTGATCATGCATGCATGCTTCCTTTATCCTTGTTCCTATGCTTTGGTTTGAATGTTTGGGTACACACACATTCATAGACTGTTTTAAATTAAGCATGGTGCTTAGGTTAAAATTGTCTTCTTCAATCAAAATAAGACATGGTGTCGGGTTTTGATTGATGAACCTTAGAGTTATATTTTCATAGATCTTGGTTGCATATGTGCTGACTAACCCCTACAGAAAATTGTCAAATTTGAATGGGTAAGTCATTGAGCTAAATTCAGATGGGAAGGTAAGTTGAGGTGTCAGATTCATGTTGCACAACATGCAAAGATGGTACATGTGACCTCTCAAAGGTCCAAGGTAAGTATATGCCCCTCTGTGCATGAAGTGTAATCTTGGTCTAACCCTTTCGAGCAAATGACATGGTGACAATAAAACAAAACAAAAACAACAAAAATATTTGAATTTGAATAAAGGCTCTATGGTTCTCGAACCAGTAGAGTCCCTCCTTTGTTTTTATTTGTCGTTTGAAGAACAGCACCAGGTTCAACCACTAGTGTGGGGGAGTTCTCTCAAGATCATCATCACATTTCCACTAGAGAATCCCCACACAGGCGCTGCACAACATCGACTACGCCTTCATGACAAGAGCAAGGTAAACTGGAGTGAGATGGCTGCCCTCTGGTCAACCAAATCACCACTGGTCCTCCTTGATCTCTTATCGTTCAGAAGCGATGGTATGTGCACCCTCTATCTCACTCTATCCTATCCATGAGTTTGTTTGAATTTCAATTCATATCCTTTATATCAAACTCAGTGGTCGGTGCTATGCTTGCTCTACATGATTCCTGTGGTTGGCTTGCATATGTTTTATTCCTTACTCATCATCTTGATGCTTGCGAACAAGTATCATTAGGGAACTCATGCTTATCTAAGTAGTTGGTGTTTGTGATATGGTTTGATGATATGATCTTCGCTCTTTTATGTTTGAGTGCTTGGGAATTTTATTTGAAAATCTGAAAACCCTTTGCAAGGCTCCTCTTTGATATGCCACCGTCCTACCAAAGCCATATGATGTTCATAGTTGAAAACCTTATACTCATATGCTGCTTGTTATTGCATTGAGCTTTGTCAAATTCTGTGACCCTTGTGAGAATTCTTTTCATTACTCTCATGATCAAGATTCATGTGCACACCACCATTTCCCCCTTGCTATGCTTCTACACTGGAAGTTAGCATTGTATCATTCATCCATTCTGTGAAAATAAGGCTCCATATGTGTTGATCTCTCCCTCCTAGTTTTTGTTACACAAGAGACATGGCTATCGAAAAAATATGGACACATGAAGGTCCAGGTATTGAAAAAAAGAGTTGGACACATGAAGGTCCACAAGAGAAAAAATATATATATAGAGATAGCCATGTTCTCAAAAGATTTTTATACAAGAGGGAGAATCATGCAAAAAGGAGTTCCATAACTTAGATGGTGATAACTTGTATCCATTCCGGAGCTAGTGTCCACCTCACCATCAACCAACATTCATCATACATGTATGGTAATATCTAGCACCCATTCCGGGCCTAGTATCCACCTTACCATACTGACCATATCCATACACGTGCACATCTTGATCTGATTGTGTGATTTGATTTTCTCTGAGGATCCAGTCTTTGATTTTTCAATATATGTGATACAAGTATGCCTTATCCTTTATCCTACCCTGAGCTCCACATATAGCCATCATTAGAAGTAGGATGAAGAAAGGCAATCTAATGCCTTGGTGAGGACATATACACATTGAGCGATCTGAGAGAATCAAATGAGGAGCTAAGCAAGGTTTATTTTGAAAATTTATCGCAACACCCCAAGTTACTTGACATGATGAGCAGGAGTGATTTTATTCATGACCGTTCCATTCCTCAACCACCTAAGATAGCATGATAGACACTTCAGAGTTCACAAGTACAAGGTATGGTTTGGAATATCTCTTATGCTCGCTTCATACCTTTGGATATCATGTCTCACCTTGATCTGACTCCCTTTACTCGGGACGAGCAAAGGTCAAGTGTGGGGGTGTTGTTGACGGCTGTTAAGTGCTACTTTTACACCGTCAATACTTGCATAAAATAAATGTAAAAGGATCATCAACACTAGAATAGGGCTTGATACTGATGATTTCCACAAGTGTTGGTGTTTCTAGCTTTTGTTGCAGGACGCACCGAAATACGTGTTAAATGACACAGTTGAGAGTAAGTGCACTAATGGCATAGATATGGCATCATCATAAACAATCACAAATGACAAATTGGTCTGCACCATTGCGACGGGCTTGTCAAGACGATCGAAATGGATATATCATTTGTATACTTCGGAGTCCAGATGAAAGAGATATGTACAAGATAAGATCACACTATATCATGGACCCGGTGGGACCCACACCAGGCCACGTGGCGACGTGCTGGCACACAGTATGTCATGTGTCCATGACACTTCATCAATCCAAGAGAAGCACTTCCCAACAAATCAGATACCGCCACATGTCCAGCATAAGGATCCAAGGGCCCACAACCCGAGCAAACCGCCTCCAAACAACCCATACACCGGGAACCGTCATAAGGGCCCACATACCAGTCACCCGGAGAAAGCACAAGGCAGGACGTGGTGGGCCCAGGTCGGCCGACCCCATGGATCGGCCGACCCGGGATTTCCTCCGTTCACCATCTGCTTCCACGTGGTGCTCCCTGATTGGATCCTTAAGCCAGTCCGGGGGTGTATGGGGTGTTCTCGCGCCGATACCCGAGCCTATAAATAGAAGGGGAGGGTGTAGAGAAGAGGACACTTCTTCTCCTCCTTCTCACTTTTGGCCTTAGAGCCTCTCTCTTTAGGAGAGGAGAGCTCTTTGTATAGGATTAGTGTTAGGAAGTGAGGTGGGAGGCTTGGGGACATGACATGTTCATGACATCTTCCTCAAGAACGATCCTCAGCGGTGCCTCTGTTCTTCATCTAGACTAAAGTGAGTATTTCGACATTTTCTATTTAGACTAAAGTCGTATGCATGTTTAGTTGCTTTGTTCTTGTGTTCTTCGTTTGTTCTTGGTTTAGAGGCTTGTGTTCTTCGGATACAACCCTTTCAATCTAGTAGACTTAGATCATAAGTTTGCATCTAGTTTGCCAGCTTGTCTATTAGAGTAAAGTTGGTGCTCCTGCATGTCTCTAGTTAGATCAAAGTACATTCGTGATCTTGCATGAGTGATAGAGCATACCTTGAGCTAGTGCCAGTATCTCCCTCGCGGATTCGTAGTTCCGTATTTATACGGAGTGCTATAGTCGGGCTATCAGGACGTCAGACGGTGTCCGGCTATAGTAGTAGTCAGTGGTGTAGACGTGGTGTCTGGACCATAGGTTATCCTGCGAAGACCACGTGCACTCACGTAACGATAGAGGTAGGCCGCAGTGGTGACAGCCTGTTGGACCCTTTGCAACCCTCTGCGCCTGTGTACCGAGTTGGGCTCGTTGTCAGTACATTGGCCTCTTCCTAAAAAGTTAGGATGTGCTGGCGCCCAAAGTGAGTGTTATACCTGAGAGACCATGCTAGACTCTGCGCTCGGTCGAGGCAGATCCTTTCTACCTATCCTATCAATCAGTGTTGTGTCCTTAGACCATTTATACTAGAGTAGGAGATAGTGCACATAGTTCCTTGGATTCGATACCCTTGGAATACTCTCCTTCCTTGGGGAAGTGCTACAACGGTATTTCCGTGCGCTTGCGGTATACCCGGTTGCTCTTATACGCTCCCTCTAGGTGTACAGCTAGTGGTGACGTTAAGAAACGCCAACAGTAAGGAAAAGCCAAGGGAGAAGGAAGCGAAGGAGATCAAGAAGATGTTGCATCCGTCAAGACCAAAGAAGAAATCCAGTCTGTGAAGACCAAAAAAATGATTAAGCCGAAGAATAAGCCTGCACCCAAGATGGTGCAGAAGTGGGTACCCAAGGTGGCAACACCCACAAAGAGCGTTGATCCGAAGTGAAGAAAAGAAGAAGTCTAGCTATAGACTATAAACGAAGCGCTAGGCGGGAGGCAACCCATTCATCGAGTCAAGAATAAGCTACCGGGAGGACAACCCGATCAAGGATAAAAGCTACCAGGAGGGCAACCCGGGAGATTTCTGAATTTCAAGTAAGTTAGTCTTAGAATTTGGTACACAAGATATTTTATTAACTCTTAAGTAGTTGAACAAGTTTGGAGAACCTTTTATTTGCTCAGTCATTTTATTTGGATTTTTTGATCTTAAACCAATAACATGAGCCATCCCATGATTTATTTGCCTGTTTTTGAGAAACTAGAACAAAAAAATTCAGATCACATTTGAGCCTTCCATCCTCTCCATGATGGTAGGTTCAGTTTTGTTTTGCATGTTAAAAACACACGAGTAGAGCCCCGCGTTGTTCCTTAATGATTTTTAATCTTTGACGCATGGTAGGACTCGTGTGAACCTAGGAAATTTGATTTTTGGTTTCATTCAACTTGACGTCTATCGGTTTCTCTAGATTTAGAAATTTTCTAAGCCCCATTGATTTATTTGTTCAAAATTTCTCTCTCATGTTTGGCCAAAATTAGAACCTAAACCCAAACCCTCACGGTCAAGCCAGAGGACCTTGCTATCAAGTATTGAAAGCAAATGATCCCAGTGCAACCAAAATAAAGGTAGTCGGGAAGTTTTCGACTTACAAATGTTTTTGATGCCTAAAAACTCCTCTAAGAATACATTTGGACTCATTGCTAGCTCTGAGTTAATTTTTGATTTTCGAATTAGAGAAGTGATTAGCGTCAAAACATGATTAAGGGGAGGATTTTGAGTTTGCTTAACACCTAGTGCTCCATGATGCATCACGGGAAGGTCTTATCATCAAAGCATCTTGGGCATATGCAAATGACAAGCATGGGGGGCAGCAATGACTTTGTTTTGCAGGAAATAAGTGAAAGCACATGAAGCTTGGAAGACAAGAAGTGACACAAAGTAAAGGAGGGAGGCATTGATCTCATCATTCAAAACAAAGGAGTGGCCGAGAGCGTTTGGGCGGTGGATTCTTGTGGAGCACGAGGACACAAGACAACAAGGGAGCAAGAAGCATCTCGGAGAAAACTGGAGCCGGGAGGAGCAAGAGGCCCCCAAGGCCGATCGGCCTAGGCCGGCTGACCTGCCCCTTCCAAACAACCCCCGGTGCTCCCTTTTGTTTGGTAAGTAGTTCATCCATTTGTTAGTTTGTGTTCTTGAATTCATAGCCCAGAAGTTCCAGAAACCACCCAGAAAAATTCAACCTTCAATCCTAAGTCTAAGGATCTCTGAAAAATTAGTTACAATTCTTGCCCTTCCATATACTTTCTTTGTGCATATTTCCACCAGCAAGAAACCCCCGGGGAGGTTGTTTGTGAGTTTGTGCAGCAAGGCATGATAAGGAAAGCCATGAACACCGTCCTCGGAAGGAAGACATGATCATCGTCAAGGGTGCCGTCGGCAAGCTCTTCGCGGAGGCACTCTATCTCTGAGTCCCCGCGAAGCATGGAGGAGGATGTGGCACCACCGAGGAGCGACACACTGCTCCTTGGAGGCATGAAGAGTACACGAAGCTCGTCCATGCGGGACACCGAACCGCAAGGGCACACGGAGGAGCCACCCGTTCGACCTCGACACCACCATATACTCCGAGGCAAAAACGGAGGATCAACCATTGGAGGAAGAGTGAAGGAAGGAAGAAGAAATAATGCTTTCAAGTTTGGTATGATTTTTCCTTCTCCTTTCCTTTATTTTTCAGTTTGTATGCAAATTTGTGTGTGCGTAGCATTTTCAGTTTTTATTTTTAGCATGTGTATGGTAGTAGTAGTTTTTATTTTCCATCACCATGAATAAATTTCACCATCGTTTTATGATCTTTAATATAGATGGAAAATTGTGCCAAGTTGATATATGATGACCATTGCCGCTTTGCTCAACTTTGTACTTGTTTTATGCATGATTAAGCTAGTGCTCTCTTTAATGCAAATCTGAAATTAATTTAAATACTAGCTTAATACTTTGCGGAGGTTATGATAAAGATGAGACCCATAGTTTTTCTCATGCTCTCAATTTTGGATGGGTTAAAGATGATTTATTTTTGTTCTTAAAAGTAATGCTAACCTTGTCATTAATACCTCTTGCATGTTGCTCTACCTATCCAAAGCCTTATATTTGATTGAATGCAAAACCTTAGTGTAAAAGATTTATTTTTGTGTGCATTGATTCAAAGCTTGATTTCTCTGGCCCGAGACTAAGAAGCTGGTCATTCCGTTTTTGCCTATCTATCTTTATGCTAGCCTTTTCTATCTGTGCATTGTAAGTTTCCACATTAGGAATTTTGCAAACCTCGCCGGATATCCACCCACAAACCCAAAACATCTCTTTTGTGTTTACCTCCTTGACCACAACCTAATTCTTGAGTATGGATGAATATTTCGAGGAAGATCACAAGAATGAAGGTGCCGAAGATTGAAGTATGATTTTAGGAGACCTCCAAGACGACATAAAGGTTGCATGAAGGATCCCAAGAAGATTTCAAGTGTTTCTCTCCAGGAAAATATAGGACTTTTAGTACCTACCTTGGCACAAAAATTTCGTCACCTCTTTGCCCAATGATGTGCAATCATCTAAGCATGGGGGGAGTTGCCAAGGAGGTAGGTACAATGTATTCTAGAGTTCAAGGGGAGTATATAAAAAATGAAAAAATGATGAAAAAATGAAAAAAAAGTATGAAAGAAAGAAAGAAAGAGAGAAGGAAAAAGTATGTGTATATATATAAAAAAGAAAAAAAGTGAGAAAGAAAAAAAAATAAAGCTCCCTGGCTCTCTAGATGCATTAGAAATTTCAAAAGGATTCAAGATCAAGACCCATACTCATCGTTCCAACCATGTGCAATCTGATAACGAGGACTTCGTTTGTGCCTCGGGATCACTCTTTGTCATTTGCACATGTCCACCTATCTCAAAAGTGTGTGTATTTTCTCTCTCCCCCCCTCCTTGAGAACATTATTTTTCCAATGACCTTTTTCACGAGTCTTGGTAAGACCATGAGAAGCTTGTCTTGCTTTGATAATATCTCAATTATAATATCTTGGTAGGACTAAACTTTTTCCAAAAGCTCCATATAAAGCCTTCCACTTATATATATATTGAGAGAGGAAAGGAGTAGAACAAATGGGCTTGAAAGACTTGATGAGATGAGAGTTCATGAGCAAGATGCAAGGAGGTTTAAATTTTTGAACTTGGTTTAGCTCTTTTTCTTCATCTTGTACTTCATTTCAAATTTTTTGAGACTTATTTAAAATTTGGGAGCATGATTAACTTCTTGTGGGAAGAGCTTAATTGATATCCACCCTCCGTAGGGATGAAGGCTAGTTACATTATGGAACTTTAACAAATATAAATTTAGAGAGCATTATGTTTTCTCATGTATGATCAAGTGCAGAGTATGAACATCAAAAGGCAAGACTGATATCCATTGAAAGCTTACTCGAGGACGAGCAAGGTTTAAGCATGGGGGGATGTTGGTGGTCAATTTCCGTCAACCTAGCCATGAGTTTACCTTCAATGTTGGTATTAATTTGATATCCAAACTAACGATCCTAACCCTCGTGATATATCAAGTTCGCACTCGCATGTGGTTTTTGGAGTTTATTGTTTACACAGGAATTAAGAGCCTAAATGAGGACTTCCGGGTAAAGTTCATCGAGCACTTTACGAGAAGATCATGAAGCCCGGCACAAGTCAAGACACGAGGTGAACATGACTCCAAATGATCCAAGGACTGAAGCGTGAAGCCGTGAAACACTGAGGACCTAAACAGAAGATGCAGGAGTTCGCGCGCCAAGCACCCTTATCTAAACCACGGGGAAAACAATGTCAAGGACGCACATGTAGGGATGAAAGCAGGAACGGGAAGTTCCCGTACCGACCGGCACCGAACCTGGATTATACCGATCGGATACCGAATCCACGGGAAAAAGCGAAATCGGGAAAAATAATTCGGGAATCCGGTGAAATCGGGATTGTCGACCGAGCATCCCTGGGCTCACCAACACATGTGGGTCATACCCGGGAGATAAGTTCCTATACACTTGGACTACTCGACTAGTGGGCCATGGTGCTGGTACCGTGGACCACAAGGCAAGACAAGGCGGACAAGGACTTGTACTGAGACTAGGATAGCTTTCCATACCTTGTATAGGCTACTCTGGGTCCTACTCGAATAGTACCCTTGTATCAATCTGACTTGTAGCCCTACCTCCCGTGGCATATAAGGCGAGGCAGGGACCCTCTCAAAACATACGCAATCAATACAGAGCCACGCAGCATACAGGACGTAGGGTATTACGCACATTGCGACACGAACCTGTCTAATTGTGTGCCTCGTGTCTCACCATCGTGTTCCTGATCTCGGTGAGCCCCACCGCACAATCTACTACTTCGGGTACCCCGTCGTAGGCTCGATGTCTAAAACACTGACAGCTGGCGTGCCAGGTAGGGGATCTCGTCGTTGATCCACTGGCGAACTCGATGGCTCTCGTCATCATCAAACCGACTGTCGCTTTCCAACAAGGCGACACCTTCGTCTTTGGCTCCTGGGTTTGCGTTGCTGACGGTGCCGGATCGTTCCTGCGTTTCTTGGCATCAACTCCGGGATCAAAGCTCAAGTCCTCAACGCTTACGCAAGCTTCGATGGAAGAACTCGTCGAAAATTTTTGCAAAATTTCGATCTCTGACCCGCTCAGAGAACTCGAGTCGGAGTCCAAGTACAACTTGCCTTTGTCTCCTATTCAGCCCGAGTTGCTCCCTTCGGCTTCACAGCTTGCACTCAGCCTGGATAACATCCCAGCACCACCTCTCTTCGGCCATCGCCATGCCGGTGCCACTTACCAAGCTGCGCTAAAGCACCTCATGTGCTCTAGCTCGAAGATCGTGCTCGAGTACTCTTCAGATTCGGATGTCAACCTCGACTACTATGATTCAGATTCATCTGAGTTCGAGTTTGACTACGGTTCAGATTCTACTGAAGTACAACAATTGACTGGCCCTGCTCAAGGACTGGTGATCACATCGACACCTGAGGGTAGATTCATCTACTAGCCTGAGCATGTGCCTGCTGATCTCACCTTGGATGATCATGAGCGCTTTATTGCTTGTCTCGACAACTTACCCTTCCAGGAAGGTGCCAAGCTTGCTGATTATGACACCGATACTGAGCTCATTGAGAGTATGGGTACTCATTCACCTTATCGAGAAGTTTTCGTCGTTGATGCATCTACTCCGCAAGGACATCGTGCCAATTATCGTTTTCCGGATGATGTGTCTGATGATGAACTCTCCGCCAATGCTCCTGCTGATGAAACTACGGAGGCCAAGACTGCACGTCACCAATGCAATGCTAATCGTGCAACCCTTCGTCGGGAACTCGCAGAAGCTCTACCTACTCGTAATCTTCAAGAGGCTCTGGATGCGGTAGCTACTCGTCAGTATCGCACTCCAGAGGAAGCTATCAACGCGATCAACCTGCTTGGTCGCTCTATGCCTCGTGACAGGGCGGCTGCTGAAGTCGCAAAGCTGGTTGAACTAGCCTACACTATGCTACGTCAAAACACCAGCACTCCTAGTCACCATGGAAGCAGTGGAGGTGCTCATCGTGCCACTCCCACTCCTCAACGCACACGTTTGGAAGCTAGCAACAGGGGCAAAGGTGGTGAAGGCAGTGTCACTAGCAAGTCGGGAGACTCTCGCTATGATGCTCGCACAACAATCAACGCCAGGCGTGCTGAGTGTGAGAAGCAAAAGGATGCGGATTCTGATTCTTTTCCTGCTTTCTCCACTCGACTTCAAGCTCTGCTTCTTCCGGAGAAATTCAAGCCCTATGTCATCTCTAAATATGATGGCAAGCAAGATCCAAGGCAGTGGTTGCGCTGTTATGCTCTGTCTATCACTAATGCCGGAGGAAATGATGATATTAAATGTATCTATTTCCCTTTTGTTCTGGAGCAAGAGCCCCTCACATGGTTCGAGTCTCTCAAACGTGGCTCCATCGACAACTGGGGACAACTCAAGCAATGCTTCACCATCAACTTCGCAGGTTCTCTGGGCCGTCATGGTACTCGGATGGACCTTGCCCTGATCAAGCAAAAACAAGGCGAGACTCTTCGCGAGTACATGCGCCGCTTCTTTGAAAAAAGGGCTACTGTTGTTGTTGTTACCGAGAAAGAAGTCATCGATACCTTCCAGGATGGTTTTCATGATGACAGGCTTTTCCAAGACTCCGGTCGCGCTCGCCCAGCCAACATCACCAAGCTCAAGGAGATGATCACTCACTGGGCGGATGAGGAAGACAAGGCTCGGAGTCGGTTCAAGCATCTTCGCAACAACCAGAACAACAACAACAACAACAACAATAATGCTGGTGGAAGCAACAGTGGCAAGCAACAGCAGGGCAATCGCACGGGTAATAACTATTCGAGCAACCCTAATCGCAAGCGCAAGCCCGACAACACTGTTGCAGCCATGGAAACTACTGCCAAGACTGAAGATGATTCTCACTGGGCAACATTGACCAAGCAGAAATGCCCATGGCACCCAGAGGGTGATCATACTACAGAACAGTGTTACCAACTTCGTCGTGCGCTGAAGAATACACCTGAGCCAACACACCCAAACCCAAGGTTTTGTAAACACATGGGGAAGAAGGCTAATACTGACAAAGACACTGGGTTCCAACATCCCTCCAATACTGTCAATGTCATATTTGGTGGGATTCCAACCAAGCGCATGCAGAAACTTGCACTCAGGGAAATTATGTCCATCCAACCAGCAGCTCCCACTTTTCTAAAGTGGTTTGAAACCCCCATTACCTTTTCAAGGGCAGATCAATGGACTAGTTTCTCTGAGCCAGGACGATATCCTCTCGTTCTGGACCCGGTGGTGGCAGGCTCCAGACTCACTAAGGTGGGATGTTGGCAGCGGTCTCAATGTCCTTTTTGCCAAAACCTTGAAGAAGATGGGCCTGGATATCACCAATATGCTTACCAAGACCAACTCGCCGTTCTATGGTATCATCCCGAACAATGCAGTTGTTCCTTTGGGTTCAGTTGTACTACCCGTCACCTTTGGGACTAAGGATCATTATCGCACCGAGTACGTCAAGTTCGAGGTGGCTGACTTCGAGACTTCTTATCATGCCATCCTCGGCAGACCTGCTCTAGCCAAGTTCATGGCTTTTCCACACTACGTGTACCTTGTACTCAAGATGCCGAGCCCCAAAGGAGTTCTCTCATTGCAAGGGGATTTGAAGCGTTCTTACGACTGCGACACTGAAGCCGTAGAACTTGCTTCGACAACTCAAGTACCCAATGCTATGATGGAAGTCTTCGCTGCAGCTAAAAAACTTGCTCCGAGCGAGCTGGAGGTTCCTGAGAAGACAGACAACAATAACAAGCCTGCACCATCTGGTGATGTCCTGCTCAAAGCCATTGACCTTGGTACTGGTGATAGCAGCAAGACGATCATGATCAGTGCACAGCTTGATCCTAAATAGGAAGACGCGCTCGTCAACTTCCTTCGGGCTAACCGTGATATCTTTGCGTGGAAGCCATCTGACATGCCAGGTGTGCCCAGGAGGTTGATCGAGCATTCACTCAACGTCGATCCTAACGCTACCCCCAAGAGCCAACACCTTCGTCGCTTTGCTGACGACCGCAGGGATGCTATCAAGAAAGAGCTTGCCAAACTACTCGCGGCTGGCTTCATCCAAGAAGTTTTTCACCCGCAATGGCTCGCTAACCTTGTGCTCGTCAGAAAGAAGAACTCTAATGATTGGAGGATGTGTGTCGACTACACTGATCTCAACAAGCATTGCCCCAAGGATCCTTTCGGGTTGCCGCGGATTGATCAAGTCATTGACTCTACGGCAGGCTGTGCTCTACTCTGTTTCCTAGATTGCTACTCCGGATATCATCAAATTGCAATCAAGGAATCTGATCAAGAGAAGACCACATTCATCACCCTGTTTGGAGCTTATTGTTACACAACAATGTCCTTCGGGTTGAAAAATGTTGGTGCTACTTATCAAAGAGCTATCCAATCGTGCTTCAAGAGGCAGCTTCACAAGAACGTGGAAGCATACGTGGATGACATCGTTGTAAAGACTAGGGATCTAGACATGCTTATCGCGGATCTTGAAGAAACTTTTGCTTCGCTACGGGAGTACCAATGGAAGCTCAACCCTAACAAATGCGTTTTTGGCATATCATCTGGAAAACTACTCGGGTTCATTATCAGCCATCGTGGCATCGAAGCAAACCCCGAGAAGATTACCGCCATCTCCAACATGCAAGCTCCGACTACTATCAAAGATGTCCAGAAGCTTACTGGTTGTATGGCATCACTTAATCGCTTCATCTCGCAACTTGGAGAACGGGGTCTACCTTTCTTCAAACTACTCAAGCGGCAGGAGAAGTTTACATGGACAACTGAAGCTGATCAAGCTCTTTCTCAGCTCAAGGAGTTCTTATCCAAGCCTCCAGTCCTTACAGCTCCTCTGCCCAATGAAGAGCTCTTGCTCTACATTGCTGCGACTACTAATGTCATCAGCACTGCTATTGTTGTTGAACGGTAGGAGGAAGGCCATGGCTACCCTGTCCAGAGGCCGGTATATTTCGTCAGTGAAGTACTCTCAGAGTCCAAGGCTCGCTACCCTCCGGTACAGAAGCTACACTATGCGGTTCTGATTACTTCATGGAAGCTCCGCCACTACTTCGACGAGTACAAGATTTCTGTGGTTACCAGCTACCCGCTTGGCGAGATATTGCACAACCAGGATTCCACAGGAAGGATTTCTAAATGGGCTGTAGAGCTCGGTGCTCTATCGCTCGAGTTCAAGTCTCGCACTGCTATCAAGTCTCAAGCTTTGGTTGATTTCATGGCTGAGTGGTGGGAAAATCAAGTCCCAACTCCAATTGAGCGTCCAGAACATTGGGTCATGTACTTTGACGGTTCCCTCAAGTTGGAAGGCACTGGTGCCGGGGTACTTCTGATTCCCCCCAAGGGCGAGCAACTCAAATATGTTTTGCAGATCTTCTGGAAGGTCTCAAACAATGAAGCTGGATATGAAGCTCTACTGCATGGTCTTCGCCTTGCAGTCTCTCTTGGCATTACACAACTACTTGTCTATGGTGACTCTTTGGTGGTCATCAATCAAGTCAATGATTCTTGGGATCGTAATGCTGAAAACATGGATGCGTGCTGTCAGGAAGTACGCAAACTCGAGAACAAATTCCATGGTCTCGAGTTCCATCATGTGGTCCGCGACAACAATGTTGCTACGGATGTCTTGTCGAAGCTGGGATCTACACGAGCTCAAGTGCCAGCTGGAATTTTTGTCCATGAACTCCATAAACCATCCATTCCGGAGCAATCATCTGCACCTGCGACTACTTCAGTTCAACCTGATCGAGAAGTGCTTATGATTGATGTGGACTGGAGAATTCCTTTCATCGACTACATTAAACATCAGTTGATTCCTGAAGACAAGTCAGAAGCCGAACGCATCTCACGCCGTGTCAAGGCTTATGCTCTAGTCGAAGATCAACTCTACAAGCGAGGCGCAAGCTCTGATGTACTCATGAAGTGCGTTTCTCGCGAGGAAGGCAAGGAAATCTTGGAGGAGACACACAAAGGAATCTGTGGCAATCACGCTTCTTCCCGCACCTTGGTGGGAAAAGTGTTCAGACGTGCTTTCTTCTGGCCTACTACTCTTGCTGATGCAGAGGAACTAGTCAAGAAGTGCCAGGGATGCCAATTCTTCGCCAAGCAACAACACGTTCCAGCCTACAAGCTCATCACGATACCACCAACTTGGCCTTTCGCTTGCTGGGGGCTGGATATGATTGGCCCTCTAACAAATGCGCCAGGAGGATTCAACAGAGTTCTAGTGGCTATCGACAAATTTACCAAGTGGATTGAGGTCAAGCCTGTTACCTGCCCAAGGCTGATAGAGTCCTCGACTTCTTGGATGAAATCGTACATCGCTATGGGTTCCCTAATCGCATCATCACAGACCTGGGTTCGAATTTCAACAATCACCAGTTCTGGGAGTATTGTGAGAACAGTGGAATTGACGTCCGGTACGTCTCTGTCACTCATCCACGCGCCAACGGCCAAGTGGAACGCGCCAATGGGATGATACTCGATGCTCTCAAGAAGCGACTGTATGATGTTGCAAACTCCAAGGGCGGCAAGTGGATCAAGGAACTACCCAATGCACTCTGGGGGCTGCGCACTCAGCCTACTACCCCCATAGGGCAGTCACCTTATTTCCTGGTCTACAGCTCTGAAGCCGTTTTGCCTGTTGATGTCATGTGGCATTCTCCGACGGTTGATCAGTACAAAGAACGCGTAGCTGAAGAAACAAGACAAATAGATGTCGATAGTCTCAAGGAAGCTCGCTGCAACGCACTTGTTCAATCCGCTCGATACCTTGAGAAGATTCGTCGTTACCATGACCGCAACGTTAAGGAATGCTCCTTCAACATTGGTGACTTAGTCCTTCGCCGCATCCAGAATACGACAGGGCTACACAAACTTAACTCGCCATGGGAAGGTCCTTTTTCTATTGCAAAGGTTACTGGCCCAGGCTCATATCGTCTTCAAACTCTTGAAGGTGAGGAAGTCGACAACTCTTGGAACATCGACCAGCTTTGTCGCTTCTACCCGTAGGGGGTCTCAACAACCCTCTCCAGATGGCTACAACTGTAAACAACTCGTAGGGGGCTTCATCAACCCTCTCCAGGCAGCTTCGGTTGCAACCACTCAAACAGGCAGCTACGGTTGCCACCACTCAAACAGGCAGCTACGGTTGCCACCACCCATAGGGGATCAAGACAATCCTCTCCAGACAGTTTCGGTTGTATCTACTCGTGGCTTTCAGCTGCGATCACTCGTAGGGGATCATGATAATCCTCTCCAGGCAGTCTCATTCTGCGACCTCGTAGGGAGTCATGATAACTCTCTCCAGACGACTCCGTGTCGTGTAGAGCAATAAGTGGCACATGCTGTCCATGTCTCTATTTTTAATAAGAGGCTTCGGCCTAGAGTAACACCCTTCTGGTAGGGTCTCAGTAGAACTCTCATACAAGTTGCTGCTACAGCAAGGATGAGTTCACCACACTATCTCCTATGGTCTTACTCATTCTTCGGAACATCCTTGCGAGTACTCTCTCACTAGGCTCATAGCCTCAGAGGTACTTAAGACATTGTAAACTCTGTACAATGTATTCAGTAATAAAGTTGTTATCCTATATTTCGACTTGTTACTGTCTTTTACTTATTCACAACAAAGCCTTTTTCACGCTGCTATAGCCAAGGTGTTCAACTCGTTGTGAATAAGTTCTTTTCGAGTACTCTCTCACTAGGCTTATAGCCTCAGAGGTACTCAAGACATTGTCAACTCTGTACAATGTGCTACCCTTAGCTTTTTTCACGACAAAGCCTTCTTTTACGCTGCTACAGCTAAGGTGTTCAACTCGTCGTGATTAAGCTAACGTTCTTCGGAACATATTAATACTTGAGTACTTCTACTCGAGTATCGTATCTCTTTTTGCAGCCACACACTCAATAGCAAATCGAGTACTTGGCAAACACACAAGCATACAAGGGATCCAGATAATTGACTTACTCAAGTTTTCAATTATATTACATAAAAACACTTGTTTGGGATTACACTTGTTTTTCCCTAGTGTTTTTGTTCTACAGGTACATCTAACGGAGATCGATGAACTTGGAGACTGCTTCCGCGATTGGGGAAGTCTGTTGCATCAACTCATTGAGCCTGTCATCAGTGCAATCTCCAGATCTACCGTTCATGATGACTGTCAAATCTACCTCGGTGTAGAATGACTTGATGAAGCTCAAGACTTGATTGGGAATAGTACAAGCCAGCCTTTGAGCATACTCCAGAATATTCTTCGGTGTGTCCTTCAACCTCTCCACGAGTGGACGAGGCTGAACTCCAGCAATTCTGGGCTCGAAAAGATTGGCCACTGGCTCGGCTGCTTCCGTCAAGGCTTTCAACTCTGAGCGCAGGCCTTCGGCTTCTTCGATCTTGGTATTGAGCGACTGCATGCAAGTCAACAAATCATTCCAGCCCGCAAGGCGAATCTCCATATCACGCTCAAGTTCGAAGCACCGCACCTTATAATCTGCCTCAAGATCCATGCGAGCTGATTCTTCACGGTTATAGGCCAGCTGCCAGTCCAGCGCCTTGTTCTTGAACTTATCAACCTCTTCAGTTAGCTCTGCAGAAGATCACAACTACTTATCAGATGCAGTGCTCATCGAAAAAGTACTCAACGATGAATTCAGAAAGGGAGATTACCTTTATTCTTATGGCGTAGAGACTTGTTCTTCCCAACAACATTATTAGTAGGTGTCGATTTGGATCAGCATAAGGATGGCCCGATCTTCACGACAGTAGGTTCAAGAATAAGGATAAATTGCTGTAAAATAGCGGGTAAAGGCTTTATACCTGACCAAGGTTGGTTGTGACCAAACGACGGGGAGAGAGGCACCGAAACCGCGAAGGACTTCGACTCGATCTCCGAACGACCGCAGAACCACAAGCCAGGACTAATCCATACAATACGACGCAGCTGAACGGAAGCCGTATAGCACGAAGTAGGGGACCTCAGAGAGATCTCTTCACAAGTCCTCGAAGAACAAGGAAGAACAAGGGGAGTGCAAGGCACTCAGCAGCATCAGCTGCGACAAACCATATGAGGCTATCAATTCATGATTATCAAAACTTTGTTTTTAGTAGTACATGGGGGGTATTTATACTAGGAACAACCCTCCTAGATGGGTGTGAATTCGAGATGGAAATGAAAAGGCTAAGCATGTGAAAAGGCTCCTCAGAAATCAACTCCCGAGGTGGACTCACGTGGCTGTTGACCTTTTGTGCAGCCTCCACTAAATCAGTCATAACTCTTTATTGGGAAGTCCAATGGACATGCGGTTTCTTGTATTGGAAAGTTGACTTCAAGCACGTTCCATCAAGTACTCGTGGAGCTGCAGAGACGTCACGCCCAAAGAGTTATGGTCGATTCATTATGCAGGTCCAAACTGGTCTGAAGTGGAGATCTGAAGCGAACTTCCTGGATCCTTATTCCGAACGGGTGATTCTTGGTTTCCAAGCTTGTCCGAAAAATCATCCGAACGGAATCCTCCTGGATCCCTGTTCCGAATGGATGATTCTAGGTTTCCAGGCTTGTCCGAACAGTCGTCCGAACAGAATTCTCCTGGATCCTTGGTTTGAGTTGGTGATTCTTGGTCCGACTGTTTCTTGTTGTTTACTTCTTCTGCATGTTTAGTTGTACCGTCCTCTTCATGCATATTCCTAAGGACAACCAAAGTATAACTTTTAGGTAGTATAACATTCTCATATATTTTGGAATTAATTTCAGCAAGGAAAGAATTCACCTTTTGTTGGAGTTTCTTAGTATGGGTGCACGTAATTGATCCTTGAAGCACAAGAGTTTGTGTATTCGATGCATGATCTTGTGTAACTCATGGGATGTCCACATCATCCTCCCCCTCTTGAAAAGGAGTCGTCCTCGACTCTATTATGTAAGTGTGGCTTGGCATGTGCACATCATCCTCCTCCTCTTGAAAAGGAGTCGTCCTCGACTCTATTGTGTAAGTGAGGCTTGGCATGTGCACATCATCCTCCTCCTCTTGAAAAGGAGTCGTCCTCGACTTTATTGATCCAATGAATGGAGCTAGGTCGCCAACGTCAAGGAGTGTTGCTGCATTGTACTTCCTTTGTATATGAATCTTCTTTTTCTTTCTAGGACACTCAACAACCCCTTCATGATTGAAATGATTCAAATGAAGATTTGTTGGTGTTGTGGCATTTGTTTCCTCCAATATTCCAAGGTGTTTCGATCTATAATCATACAATCCAAATAGTAGCTTTGCCATAGGAAAATAAGAAGGATGGAAGTTTAATTTAGCTTTCACCTTGGATAGTTGTTTGACAATGATGGCTTCTAATGTCCATATATATTGCTGATCTTTCTCTCCCTCTTGAGGAGAAGCTACTCCAAGCTTTTCATAACCTGAATAAAGATTGCGCAAAAGATCAAAAGTATATGCATGGTATATGAATAGGTCATTTGTTTTGTCATTGTCTTTGTTGTGCAAAACACCATTCTCAAGAAAGGAAAAACTACTTGGAGTTGGTCCATATGTCACAATCATCATCATGTTCGCATCATTCTCCCTCCCTTGGAAAAAAGTCGACCTCGACTTTTGGTTATACCACAAATGATTGTTAGATTGAAACATTGTATTAGCAACTTTCATCTTACCATGATGAAAAATCATGATTGACTTTTGTGTACCTGCAAATAATTTATAGGATGGGAGAACGAAAATTTCATACAAACAACACAACTGATTTAACAACTCCAATTTTGTTACTACAAGATCGAATTATTCAAAACATTGTGATGAATCATTCATAACAATCCCAAAATTTTTGCTGCACGATTTATGGACAGATTTAGTTGTATGCCTTTTAAAGTCAATGCCAAAGGATGAGAACAAATGTTCAACATGTGCACAGATTGCACTTCTTTGCCCATGAGTGTTTTCATTCGGTGGATTAGATAAACAAGGGAAAGACATTGAAGGTTCTGAATTACAAGCACTAAACACTTGATTGATCTTACTAGGAAAACATAGATCACAAGAATTACACATGGTTTTTGACTTCAAATCAGCAAGCTTGTCAAACGTTATGCAAATGGCACGAACATAAAAACTATGTACAACATGTTCTCCAATGAAAATAAATGTAAACTTGCAGCTATGAACTGTGTTCAAAGATCTTGAAGATGTTATCACAGAAATATTCTCAAGCATTTTGTTGACATCAATAGGTGTATCAAGCATGGTGTAAAACAAGCAGTTGGTAGGAGATAGCTTGGCAAAGAATTCACCACCACTAATCAACTGAAATTAGTGGTTTTTATTGGCATATAAAATATTGCAAGGATCAATCAAAGCACAAATATTATTATCATCACAAATTTTATGATCAAATTTATCAACATATTGTTCAATCAAATCAGCACAATGGTTTGGATTATGTTCTATTGCTGAAACAATAATATCATGAGTATTCATTTCCACATCACCAAACTTATTTACATGCATAGTACTTGATATATGAGTGCAAAGTACCATGTAAATCAACCATATCAAAGCATAGAAAAGATCATATATGATTGAACAATGGTTAGCAACTTGCAAACTTTCAGCAAAGGTATGATCATGTGACACTACCAAATCAGCACAAACAGTATGATTAAGTCTATTTAAAACATGTGCTTTATCACAATCACTCACCACAATATTTTGCATATTCAGATCTGAATCATTTTCAGTACCTTGTATAAGTTGTGGCAGTGCTAGTATCATGGATGATGTTTCTAAAATCTCACCAATTGCCTCAACATGTATCATGTTGTGGGCTGCATACAGCTGATTCGATTGCTTGGCTACCTTCTCATCTTTCTCGACAAGTATGGTGACATCATGAACAGCCATGTCTTCCTCATTTTTACTGCAAATCTACACACTTGGAAAGAAAACACTAGCGGTAGAGATGAGAGGGTTAGTTTCAAAATATTCTCACATGATTGGCATTCAAACTCTCTATTGCTCTGTGGTGTATCCCTCACATTTTCATTGTTTGTACTCTCAAGGTTGTGACAGAACCGCCCAAAATAATTCCGTATTATCGCCTAAGCCGGTCCACATGGCCATTAAGCAATGATAAAGAAGTATTTTGTCGCCTCTGCCGGGTCATGCCCGGTTAATCACTTATACAGGATCGAGTTATGCGCTAAGCCCACACGAAGGCGGGACCAGAGTACAACATTACATTACATTACATAAAAGGTCCATAAGTACTTAATATTACAAACCAGGTTTTTCAGTACATAAAAGTAAACATGGTTCAGAGTTTAAACAGCGGAAATTAAACTAAACGCATGATACACACAGGAGGCCATCCATGCATATCACTCCTCATCATCGTTCTCCCATTCAAGTTCCCAACCATCTGGAATAGAACCAGGCCAGATGGGATTACCTGAAAACAACAACAAAAGCAAGGCTGAGTATACTAATACTCAGCAAGACTGACCCGTCAAAATAAGGGACACAGCTAGACATGCAAGGCTTTTTGGCTGGTGGGTTTGTTTTGCCAAAAGCAACTAAAAGTTGATCCTTACTTTCAAATTTTAGCTCAAGTTCTAGTATGTTAACCATTCTAGGTAAGCACCTAGCTAAGCAAGCATGGTTGTACAAACAAGATTAATCATCCAACAATATTAATCCGAAATGTTCCATAAATAAACATGGGGAAGCCAGTGATCAAGCCGACTCAGATAACGGCGAGTGACCGACGATCGATCGATTTATATCCTTGCAAGGTAAACCCAAGATACACGGAAGAAGGTAGACCAAATGCAGTGTCTACCCCAACCAGGCGGTTCCCGTCATTCCCCAGATTAGGAAAAGATGATACAGTCCTAAGTACAAGGTTTACAGGTACGCCCAAACATGGCACGTCCAGAATCACACTTGCACTACCGGTAGCGAACCGGGAGACGCATCTCAAGATTAGTAGCAATAAAATTCCCGCACTGGTTCATTAGGTACTAGGCTTACCGGTCCCATTCCCGACAAGCACTTGGTACGTTCAATAGCTTAGACTAGCACCATGCTACTCGGTCGAGACCGAACCCATTGCTCTTACCACATGAGCAAGTCAATTTATCCAACTTATGATTCTAACATAAGCATCCTATATCTCGCGAGCAATGAGTCATTACTCGACTTGTACCGTGTCCTTAAAGCATGGCACTAGCGTTCCTAACATACTAGTAAAAGAGCATAGGAGTCCTAAGGATCATGCATCTAGGTTTCAAAGCAACTCCTGAAACTTAAATGCACAAAGTAACATTAAATGCTAAAAAGTAAAAGAGTATAAGTTTTAATCCAAAAAAGGTTATATGTGACTCCGGTGCTTGCCTTCCTCTGACTCAACACTAGCCTTGGGCTCTTCTGGACTTTGGTCCAAGTCTTGATGAACACCAACTCGTTCACTTCACCATCTACTGCCCTGTCTGGTAATTCTACACGTACACATGCATATGCATTAGGTGAGGGTGTGAGAGGTTAATTAAAGGTTAACTTTGATGGTGACTGTGTACTTATTTAAACATAACTAAAATAAATAACTTTAAAAACAGCAAGGGGGTGTGTTGAAAATTCAAAAACAGAAATCTGACATGTTTTCACAATTTAACACCTTAAATGCCCTTTCTTTATTTAATTAATTAAAACAAGCCTTACAACCATAATTCCATATTAAAATCAAAAACACTTCAAAAGAGCCTATGCTTTTGCACACAGCAACATATGCATATTTTAAGCTCACAAACCAAAATTTAGATTAAGAACATTTACAAATTAATTTATACGAAAAAGACAAATTTTAGCCTAGTAAATCACCATTAATTCATATAAAAAGATTTACTAAACTTTTTGATCTCAACTTTCTCCTAGCCATCCTCTAGGTCAAAACTAAGTTTCTGGCCAAAGCTCAAGTATAGATCTTATTTATATAGCGAGTTATTAATTTATCACCCTACACAAGATTAAATCCAAATCACCTATTAAACAATTTCCTAAAATCATATCCACTCTCCCAGTGGTAGTACTCATCAAAGCAAAGCCCTAGGGTGCACTTGTGCTTAAAGAAAAGTTTATTAAAGGGGCTATAAAAAGCATCAAGATTAATCTAGCATAGAGCTTACATAAATCATAACTGAGAATCTACTCATCAAACTCTTGCCAACTTTGGTCACAAAACTAGACATTCCATAAAGAACAACATATCCAAAATTCAACTCCATATCATGTGTATATTTTAAACTACACTAAAAACACATCAAACTGAGTTTGAATGTTTGATTCAAAAACTATACAGAAAACCCCTATACAAGCTTTCTAGAAAAGGTAGATTTCTTCACCAGTAACCCAACAAAATTGGATTTGCATTTTTCTGAATTTTCTACAATTTTTAATGGATTTTTTAAGTTGCAGAGAAAACCCTAATATGCATTTACAACTGGGCCCTTGTCTGAAATTTCAGAATTACAAAGGAGCCCCTACTTTACACAAATAACCCTAGGAAGATATGAATCCTCGCAATGTGACCCTCCGCCGGCTGGGCGAGCTTGCCGGCGGCGATTGCCGGCCGGCCTTCGTCGGGTAGCGGCGTGGGGATGTACTTGGGCCCACCTGTGGTCGAGAGGAGGTGGAGGCGGGGCCGGAACGGGCGCCGCCGGTCGCCCGCGGCGGAGGCGGAGCAGAGCTCCCGCCGGAGCTTGCTGGCCCGGCCGTGGCAGCCATAAAGCGGGGCGGCGACGACGGGTTAGGTGTCGGGGAGGTCTAGGGAAGGGCTAGGGGTGCTAGGGAGGTGCGGACGTGGTGGGAGATCGACGGGAAGGAGTGGACAGCGAGCTCGGCGGCAGCTCTGCCTATGGCGACGGCGGAGCGGTGTGGAGTTCCAGGGAGGGGGCTCTGCTCGTTTTACCGCAAAGGAGGAGAGAACAAGGAGGCGCCGGCCTAATGGCGCCCGCACGAGCGGCCAAGTGGCCCTAGCTGCATGCGCGCAGGGCGCGTGACGCGAGCGCGCGACGGCGCGTGGCCAGGGGCCCGCGACCGGTCGGCGGTCCTCGCTCCTGGACTTGGCGCAGAGTCTCACAGGTCGTGCGGAGGTTACACAATTGTGTGCGGTCCACCACGGGGTATCCGACGTCTGTACGCCGGAGCTAGCGGACGGCGACGCGTGGCGACGCAGACACGGCGCACGCGCGCGCGACGCGGGAGCGCGGCAACGCCGGCGGCTGTGTTTGTTTTATTCCATTTAGTCGAGTTCAAGAATGTGTAACTCCCTTTTCTTGAACAGAACTCAAAAATCTCCAAAAACAAAAGTTGTAGAGAAGCTAAAGCACTACAACTTTCACAAAGGGCGACCTATGTTTTCGTGGCAAAAACGCGTTGAACTTTCAGGAAATCTCAGCCCCGGTTTACTGTGCACAGAAACTTCAAATCAAATTTAAGCGGCTTTGCGCTCAAAATTTGAATGTCCGCCAATTATGAAAAATGTGTCCTCAGAAATAAGGAACAACTTTTATATTGGCCGATTTTGAACTTCTATAGAGAAATTTGGAGAACGCGCAAGAAAACCGAATCAGCCTTTTGGGATCTATAGGGGTTTGACCGGGAATTTGAACTTTGACCAAGGTCTTTTGTGCAAAAGTGGTCAAGATCATGTCAAACATGCTTAGGAGCTAATTAACCCTGGTTAACATAACTAATTGAGGTATTTATCTTTAATAAACACCTGGGGTGTTATAGTCTACCCCCCTTAAAAGGAATCTCGTCCCGAGATTCAACACAAGATTAGAGGAAAACCTCTTGGGGAGATAACGGGTTTCATGAGGAAACCACAGAGCAAAGCTAAACTCTTCCATATCTAAATCTCAAAGATAATAAAAGGTACATGGATTGCCTCACACACCATCAATGTCGCTCGTGAGGAAGCGGGCGGTGAATGTAAACATGAAAAACTAAAACCATCAAGAACTGGATCGCAAAGCAGACGTACAGTCCTACTAGAGTCCAGCAGATGGAATCAAACATCTCCAGAAAACGAGTCATGTTTGGCGACATCGGTTTGGATCCTTCTTGTGGTCTTCTTCTAAACTTCCTCTTTGGGTCACCGAGGAGACGAGGGAAAGCTTGCTCGGTGAGGAAGGGCATACGTGGCGTGCAGACTAAGAGCAGCCGAAGGGAGGGGAGAGCGACGGGGATGTCCAGCTCAAATGGAGACAAGGCTCAGTGGTGGTGGACGGTCGGCGAGGGGGAAAAACTTCCTTTTTATGGGCGGTCGCCGTGGCGCTGTGGCGATGGTGCTCAAGGCCACTTGGAGGAGGGGCCGGTTGATCGATGCGATGGTAGCGGCGCATGGCAAGTAGTGGCTGGCATCGAGATGCCTCGATGACGTGACTACGACTATGGTGGCGTGTGCAGAAGCAGCGATCAGCTGCTGCGGTAAAAAGGTGGCAGAGCTGTGCTGCGCAATGCAGACATGGCGCTAAAGATGCTGGGGTCAAACGACTCGAGAGAAAGGACCGTGACTTTGAGGAAAACGAGAAGAGATTGGGTATCCACCATCTAGGAATGAGATTTATCGAGGAGAAATTAGCGAAGGATTTTTGTCTGTCTATTGTTTGCTTAAACCCTGATTCCTTGAATTTGGAAGAAATGTGTAAAAGGATCATGGATCGCTGATCGATAGAAAACTCTTCATATCTTGACTTATGGAGAACCTTGAATGCTTATGAAAAACTTTGCTCATCCTCTTTCAATTTAACTCGGCTGACTGGATTAGGTATTAGGCAAACTCTGAGATTTTGGAAAGAAAGAGACCAATCGAAAGATTCCATAGAGATGTTTCTGAAGACGAAGTCTGGTAAACAATCATGTTGTGAAGCTCATTTACTAAGATTTCTGAACTTTACTTTTAGAAGAGCACAAGGATTTCAACTCTGGGATTGTCTTTGGCTGTATAAATAGTCAAATGGCAAGAACAAGACTTTGGAGAAAGATGTGCTGGGAGCTAGGAATTTTACTCTTGCTCAAGGTTATTCCTAATGAAGTATTTTAATTACTTTATGCACCACACCAGGGCGTAATGATTTTGAGCTGGAACTCATGCACTTGATGAGTCATGGGATGACAATGCTTATGCATATGGGAAATTACTCGTGCAACAATGGGATGGTGCACATGTGGATGCTCATGATGAAGTGCATATAGTATGATGTACATGTATATGAGCATATGATGTTTATGCATATGAACTTAAAGTGTATATGTCATGGTGCATAGTGAGAGATGCACATGATATATGCTTGATGTTGTGCACGCACGATGATGCATATGCTCATGAGATATGGTGCTCATGATGCAGTGTCAGCATGATTTGCGTTATTCACGAAATTAGATAGTGGCTTGGAGGACTGAGAAATTAGGATCCGGGGTGAGTCGCATTCTCACAAACAAAGATACCTAGTGTGCTCCTAGTGGTAATCACATGGCTGCAGCACACATGATACACTAGGTTCCATCGCGGCACCTTCGTTCATGGATCACAACCTCACCACCGTAAGGAGAGTGGAATAGAAAGGATGAAACTTTCAGTGCGTATGCATGTTAGTCCAAACCCAGGTTTCCAGATGCACATGTCGTGTAATGCATTTCCATGCTCATGAATTATGTTGTTAGGGATGCAGCATATGCATGCTGGAATGACACTCATTATGCATACCAATAGATTTTTGATGCCTTGTAACCATGTTCTCATTTATTTGTTTGTGAGCAAGCATAAGGATTTTTAGGTCAAGGGCTGAGAATTTATAGTGATCAATGTAGGGATATCGATGCAAGGAAAGTGGAGTGATCACCTTTACGTAGCCATAGAAAGTTGGTGGATCGCCTCTAAATTGAAGAAAAGGTGTATAAACAATCAGGAGAGTACAACGGGGTTCCACTTGACTCGGCAAGGATATGGGTATGCTTCTATTAGAAACCATCCTAAGAGAAGAAGAAGATAGATGGATCTTGCACTGATTGTATTCATCTGTGGATAGAAACTTCAAAAACATACGTAGAGCATTCTTCCACCACCTAAATATCATCATCTTTAGGCAGGGGATGTAAAATCTCGTGCCTTCCAATATTGGTATTCAACTTAGAGATAATGCTGAGGCTATCATGCCCGAAAATTCAGATATCGCTTTGCTGTCAGGTCTGTTGGACAGCAGGCCGAGGGTCACTAAAAATTCCATATCTCTCAGCTCAAAACTGCAATGATGCTGAAATTTTACGAGTATGCAAAATATGAAATTCTAAACAACTTTGGTATTCAAGGTTTGCTCTAGATTTCAAAGAAGATGACCTAAAAATTTGAATTTCAGAGATCACTAGTTCTGAAATTCAGCAGGACAGAGACCTAATGTTTCGGGCATAACTCCCAAACTAAAAATCTAGTGACCTTGAGATTTCAACAGGAGGTAGATAGATACCTAAGGAGCATTTTTGGTATTCAAGGGTCGAACCAATTCAGATTGGAAAAGGGTCTAACTGATCAATTTTTAGAGTGCTGTTGCCCAGAAATTTTCAGCAGGACAGCGCTTCACTAAAAAGATCATATCTCAAAAATTAAGAACCCTATGACCATGAGATTTTGACAGCACAAAGTAGGCTATCAATGGAACATTTTTGGTATAGATTGTCTAAGCAAAATCTATTCGGAACAAGGTGTAAAAATCGAGTTTTCAGTCTTAACATCATTTTGACAGAAATTCCAGCATGACCTAGGCTTAGTAATTTAAGCATAAGTTCAGTTACATTCATCCTAAAATCATGAAAAATTCATGGAAGAAACTTAACTAGCTGATGAGCAATTTTCCTAAAGATCACCTAGTCAAAAACTTTCTAGATCATCCTTAGAAAAATTAGGACAGCAACTAGACATACTTTTTGATCACAGCACATAATTTACCAAACTAGCATGAAAGGATCCTTAAGAAAGATAATTCAACTTATAGATCACATAAAAGGTGTATTAAGATCATTTTCAGTTTTGGTAGCTTTTAACATGATGCAAAAGCGTCCTATAAGTCCTCACCAAGCATTTAAGCTTAAAATCGAAGTTAGTGCCGGTGGCAAGGCATATATATACATCTCTCCCTATAATAACTAGTCGGAAACTATTCGTTTCTTAAATTACCGTTCCTAACAACCGTAGTTAGTGTACCTGCAGAAAATCACAGATATTCAAGACATTTTGTGCCAGCACTCACAAAAGCGTCCACATTCATTACCGTTCACTTATAGAAACGGTATCCATGCATAAAGCCGCTGCATGGACAGCGTCCTAATTAAGACTCTGACGCGACGTGAGTGCCCATTGGAATAGGCCTCACTTATCCCTCACGGACTTTCCCGTGGTACCATCACGTATGGCAAAACATGACGAGACGCAGACGCGACGTGGCACCCATTGGAATAGGTCCCACTAGTCCCTCACAGGACTTTCCCGTGGTACCATCACGTATGGCAAAACGTGACGAGACGCAGACGCGACGTGGGTTCCCATTGGAATAGGTCCCATCCATCCCTCACGGACTTTCCCGTGGCACCATCACGTATGGCAAAACGTGACGAACTAGTATGCTTGTACATGAATGTAAGTTTTGACAGGAATAAAATGTGCTGAAAGTCAGATTAGATACACCAAAGAGTACTAGCCACCTGAAAGAACCCAAAAATTCCCTCTAGGGCCTCTCGGACTAGATTAGACCTTAACGTCTTACGCACTTAGCAAGATTATTAATCTTGGCAAATTTTATTCCAAAAACAAGTTTGTTAAGGTATTTTAATTACTCTGGTGCATAAACTCGCTCTGGTACCAGTTGTGACAGAACCGCCCAAAATAATTCCGTATTATCGCCTAAGCCGGTCCACATGGCCATTAAGCAATAATAAAGAAGTATTTTGTCGCCTCTGCCGGGTCATGCCCGGAAAATCACTTATACAGGATCGAGTTATGCGCTAAGCCCACACGAAGGCGGGACCAAAGTACAACATTACATTACATAAAAGGTCCATAAGTACTTAATATTACAAACCAAGTTTTTCAGTACATAAAAGTAAACATGGTTCAGAGTTTAAACAACGGAAATTAAACTAAACGCATGATACACACAGGAGGCCATCCATGCATATCACTCCTCATCATCGTTCTCCCATTCAAGTTCCCAACCATCTGGAATAGAACCAGGCCAGATGGGATTACCTGAAAACAACAACAAAAGCAAGGCTGAGTATACTAATACTCAGCAAGACTGACCCGTCAAAATAAGAGACACAGCTAGACATGCAAGGCTTTTTGGCTGGTGGGTTTGTTTTGCCAAAAGCAACTAAAAGTTGAACCTTACTTTCAAATTTTAGCTCAAGTTCTAGTATGTTAACCATTCTAGGTAAGCACCTAGCTAAGCAAGCATGGTTGTACAAACAAGATTAATCATCCAACAATATTAATCCGAAATGTTCCATAAATAAACATGGGGTAGCCAGTGGTCAAGCCGACTCAGATAACGGGGAGTGACCGACGATCGATCGATTTATATCCTTGCAAGGTAAACCCAAGATACACGGAAGAAGGTAGACCAAGTGCAGTGTCTACCCCAACCAGGCGGCTCCCGTCATTCCCCAGATTAGGAAAAGATGATACAGTCCTAAGTACAAGGTTTACTGGTACGCCCAAACATGGCACGTCCAGAATCACACTTGCACTACCGGTAGCGAACCGGGAGACGCATCTCATGATTAGTAGCAATAAAATTCCCGCACTGGTTCATTAGGTACTAGGCTTACCGGTCCCATTCCCGACAAGCACTTGGTACGTTCAATAGCTTAGACCAGCACCATGCTACTCAGTCGAGACCGAACCCATTGCTCTTACCACATGAGCAAGTCAATTTATCCAACTTATGATTCCAACATAAGCATCCTATATCTCGCGAGCAATGAGTCATTACTCGACTTGTACCGTGTCCTTAAAGCATGGCACTAGCGTTCCTAACATACTAGTAAAAGAGCATAGGAGTCCTAAGGATCATGCATCTAGGTTTCAAAGCAACTCCTGAAACTTAAATGCACAAAGTAACATTAAATGCTAAAAAGTAAAAGAGTATAAGTTTTAATCCAAAAAAGGTTATATGTGACTCCGGTGCTTGCCTTCCTCTGACTCAACACTAGCCTTGGGCTCTTTTGGACTTTGGTCCAGGTCTTGATGAACACCAACTCGTTCACTTCACCATCTACTGCCCCGTCTGGTAATTCTACACGTACACATGCATATGCATTAGGTGAGGGTGTGAGAGGTTAATTAAAGGTTAACTTTGATGGTGACTGCGTACATATTTAAACATAAGTAAAATAAATAACTTTAAAAACAGCAAGGGGGTGTGTTGAAAATTCAAAAACAGAAATCTGACAAGTTTTCACAATTTAACACCTTAAATGCCCTTTCTTTATTTAATTAATTAAAACAAGCCTTACAACCATAATTCCATATTAAAATAAAAAACACTTCAAAAGAGCCTAAGCTTTTGCACACAGCAACATATGCATATTTTAAGCTCACAAACCAAAATTTAGATTAAGAACATTTATAAATTAATTTATACGAAAAAGACAAATTTTAGCCTAGTAAATCACCATTAATTCATATAAAAAGATTTACCAAACTTTTTGATGTCAACTTTCTCCTAGCCATCCTCTAGGTCAAAACTAAGTTTTTGGCCAAAGCTCAAGTATAGATCTTATTTATATAGAGAGTTATTAATTTATCACCCTACATAAGATTAAATCCGAATCACCTATTAAACAATTTCCTAAAATCATATCCACTCTCCCAGTGGTCCTACTCATCAAAGCAAAGCCCTAGGGTGCACTTGTGCTTAAAGAAATGTTTATTAAAGGGGCTATAAAAAGCATCAAGATTAATCTAGCATAGAGCTTACATAAATCATAACTGAGAATCTACTCATAAAACTCATATCAACTTTGGTCACAAAACTAGACATGTCATAAAGAGCAACATATCCAAAATTAAACTCCATATCATGTGTATATTTTAAACTACACTAAAAACACATCAAACTGAGTTTCAATTTTTGATTCAAAAAATATACAGAAAACCCCTATATAAGCTTTCTAGAAAAGGTAGATTTCTTCACCAGGAACCCAACAAAATTAGATTTGCATTTTTATGAATTTTCTACAATTTTTAATGGATTTTTTAAGTTGCAGAGAAAACCCTAATATGCATTTACAACTGGGCCCTTGTCTGAAATTTCAGAATTACAAAGGAGCCCCTGCTTTACACAAACAACCCTAGGAAGATATGAATCCTCGCAATGTGACCCTCCGCCGGCCGGGCGAGCTCGCCGGCGGCGATTGCCGGCCGGCCTTCGTCGGGTAGCGGCGTGGGGATGTACTTGGGCCCACCTGTGGTCGAGAGGAGGTGGAGGCGGGGCCGGAACGGGCGCCGCCGGTCGCCCGCGGCGGAGGCGGAGCAGAGCTCCCGCCGGAGCTTGCTGGCCCGGCCGTGGCGGCCGTAAAGCGGGGCGGCGACGACGGCTTAGGCGTCGGGGAGGTCAAGGGAAGGGCTAGGGGTGCTACGGAGGTGCGGACGTGGTGGGAGATCGACGGGAAGGAGTGGACAGCGAGCTCGGCGGCAGCTCTGCCTATGGCGACGGCGGAGCGGTGTGGAGTTCCAGGGAGGGGGCTCTGCTCGTTTTGCCGCAAAGGAGGAGAGAACGAGGAGGCGTCGGCCTAATGGCGCCCGCACGAGCGGCCAAGTGGCCCTAACTGCATGCGCGCAGGGCGCGCGGCGCGAGCGCGCGACGACGCGTGGCCAGGGGCCCGTGACCGGTCGGCGGTCCTCGCTCCTGGACTTGGCGCAGAGTCCCACAGGTCTAGCGGAGGTTACACAATTGTGTGCGGTCCACCACGGGGTATCCGACGTCCGTACGCCGGAGCTAGCGGATGGCGACGCGTGGCAACGCAGACACGGTGCACGCACGCGCGACGCGGGAGCGCGGCAACGCCGGCGGCTGCGTTTGTTTTATTCCATTTAGTCGAGTTCAAGAATGTGTAACTCCCTTTTCTTGAACAGAAGTCAAAAATCTCCAAAAACGAAAGTTGTAGAGGAGCTAAAGCACTACAACTTTCACAAAGGGCGACCTATGTTTTCGTGGCAAAAACACGTTGAACTTTCAGGAAATCTCGGCCCCGGTTTACTGTGCGCAGAAACTTCAAATCAAATTTAAGCGGCTTTGCGCTCAAAATTTGAATGTCCGCCAATTATGAAAAATGTGTCCCCGGAAATAAGGAACAACTTTTATATTGGCCGATTTTGAACTTCTATAGAGAAATTTGGAGAACGTGCAAGAAAACCGAATCAGCCTTTTGGGATCTATAGGGGTTTGACCGGGAATTTGAACTTTGACCAAGGTCTTTTGTGTAAAAGTGGTCAAGATCATGTCAAACATGCTTAGGAGCTAATTAACCTTGATTAACATAACTAATTGAGGTATTTATCTTTAATAAACACCGAGGGTGTTACAAAGGTCACTGTGGGTGGAGTCACATAACTCACTTTTGGTTTCACTCTCTTTCAATTTGGCTATGTGGCTCTCTTTCTCACATAGGTTTTGATACACAATCACTTCAACATCTTGTGATGCAACATATGCATACGTATCATACTTCACCAAGTTCTGTAAAGGCAATGGAGCAGCAGTTGTTGCAAAAGAACCAAGAATTAAATCTTCCTCAAATGCTATTGAACGTGCATCAGTTGAATGAGAAGCATTTGCATTATTGTTGCCTTCAATCTGATCCTTATGTTGCAAATACAATGAAATTTCATCATCTTTGTTCATTGGCATTACCTGATCTTCTTCATCAAAAATTGGGGGCTGATCATAATTTACCACATCATTTTCTTTATGAACCTGCATCACATCAAAAGAGAAACTAGAAGAAATTGTCATGTTAGAAAGAGATGTTTCCTCTCATGGCCTATCTTCTACTTCACTCAATTTTTGTGTATCTTCTTCACACAGAATTTCGTGGCTCTCCTCATGTATGGTGGCATCTCTCAACTTTTTCTTTTTAGCTCTCACACTCAATTTTTGCTGGTGGAACTCTTCCTCACATATGGTGGAGTCTCTCTTCTTCTCATTTTGAACTCTCACACTCAATTTTGGCTGGTGGCACTCCTTCTCACATGGGTGTTGCTGATTAGAGGATTTTCTTGGTGTCTCTTGCTGAATTTCTTTTTGCAGACACACAATAATCTTCAGCACCAATCAGTACATGAGGGCGAGAACTATGCCCTCGAGCACCTTTTCCATGCTGTCCTCTATGGTCAAAATGACCACCATGAAGGTTTTGCACACGTTGATGTCGAACTCCACTATTGGAGATTGGAAGACGTTCATCGAACATCCTCTCCATGGCTGCCACAAGTGAGTTTTCAAAGTGATGTAACTCAGCTTGAGAGATTGGTGGCTCTTTTCCTCTATGTCTACCACCACAAAAACTTGGATTGGATCCTGCCATGTTATGATATTGCAAGAGAAAGTGGAATAGAAAAAATATGTCGAATCTCACAACCTCACCTCTTGCTTACCCAAGTTCTTACCCGTTCTCAAGGACCGTGAGTGTTCTAGTGTGGTGTAACCAAACCTGTGATTAAGCGGTTGAAAGGATACAAGACGAGAGGTCCGGTTTCAGATATTTGTGGAGCTATAGGTGGCTGATCAAGGGAGGCTATGATACTGAAACAAAGTGCAACAAACCGTCCAAACAAGATGTAAATGTTGCTGTTCGGTGCACCACAAACTTGAACTTTCAGATATAAAACTTTTGATTACACAATCCGCAACACAGCCCCTTTCAACTTCTCTTTTCTTTCTTTTTTCACTCTTTTTTTGCTCTTTCTTTCACACTTTTTTTATTTTTTTACTAACAGCAAACACAAAACAATATATAAGGGGTGCGGATAAAAAATGTAAACAAGAGTACGGTGGAAGAACAAAGGCGGTGACTAGCAACACGATGAATGGAAAGAACACAAAGTAACAATACCAACAAAATGGCTATAGGATTTTTTGTATGGCTTTTCAGTGGACTGTAGGACATGAACAAAAATGTATATGATGGATGAAACTAGTAACAAATTGTAAAGGGTGGGAGGGTGGGTAAAAACAAAACCTACCGTGACAACGATAGCTCTGATTACCACTTGGTAGGTGCCGATTTGGATCAGCACAAGGATGGCCCGATCTTCACGATAGTAGGTTCAAGAATAAGGATAAATTGCTATAAAACAGCGGGTAAAGGCTTTATACCTGACCAAGGTTGGTTGTGACCAAACGACGGGGAGAGAGGCACCGAAACCGCGAAGGACTTCGACTCGATCTCCGAACGACCGCAGAACCACAAGCCGGGACTAATCCACACAATACGACGTAGCCGAACGGAAGCCGTATACCACGAAGTAGGGGACCTCAGAGAGATCTCTTCACAAGTCCTCGAAGAACAAGGAAGAACAAGGGGTGTGCAAGGCACTCAGCAGCATCGGCTGCGACAAACCATATGAGGCTATCAATTCATGATTATCAAAACTTTGTTTTTAGTAGTACATGGGGGGTATTTATACTAGGAACAACCCTCCTAGATGGGTGTGAATTCGAGATGGAAATGAAAAGGCTAAGCATGTGAAAAGGCTCCTCAGAAATCAACTCCTGAGGTGGACTCGCGTGGCTGTTGACCTTCTGTGCAGCCTCCACTAAATCGGTCATAACTCTTTATTGGGAAGTCCAATGGACATGCGGTATCTTGCATTGGAAAGTTGACTTCAAGCATGTTCCATCAAGTACTCGTGGAGCTGCAGAGACGTCACGCCCAAAGAGTTATGGTCGATTCATTATGCAGGTCCAAACTGGTCTGAAGTGGAGATCTGAAGCGAACTTCTTGGATCCTTATTCCGAACGGGTGATTCTTGGTTTCCAGGCTTGTCCGAACAGTCGTCCGAACGGAATTCTCCTGGATCCTTGGTTTGAGTTGGTGATTCTTGGTCCGACTGTTTCTTGTTGTTTACTTCTTCTGCATGTTTAGTTGTACCGTCCTCTTCATGCATATTCCTAAGGACAACCAAAGTACAACTTTTAGGTAGTATAACATTCTCATATATTTTGGAATTAATTTCAGCAAGGAAAGAATTCACCTTTTGTTGGAGTTTCTTAGTATGGGTGCACGTAATTGATCCTTGAAGCACAAGAGTTTGTGTATTCGACGCATGATCTTGTGTAACTCGTGGGATGTCCACATCAATTATCCTTTTGAGCCGTCAGCTTCTGGATCTCATTGTGGTACTCAGCGGCGTTTCCATCAAGTTTTTCTTGTAGCTTCAGAGATAAGGCTTTCTGCTGTTTGAGTTCTTCTCTGAGCTGCGAGACTTCTTCGATGTCTGCCGCATATTGCTCAAGTAGGCGAGTCTTGCACTTCGATTGTTTGACTACTTCCTGCAAAAAGCAAGGCAATGCAAGAGTCAGATACAAGATATCTTTGGCTTAAACTACTCATCAAGAGAACAACTTACCGCGAAGAGCTTCTCAACGCTGCGGAACATCTCGCCGTGCGCTTGCAAGTTGTCCTCATCCAGGCAGGAGTCGTCATACGGCATCAACCCTTCAGCCATGGATTGGGTACTTGTGCTTGCCGCAGAGTACTTTGCAGCACTGCGTAGAGGAGTCGGGTCTTCAATGATTGGCTCATGCGGCACTATGCGATCCTCCGGGTTGTCTTCTAGCGCCAACTGTGCATCAAGCTGATGCACGGGGGCTTTGCCAACTGGAACTTCTTCATGGCGTAGCACGGCTTCTGGATCAGTTTCCAGGCCCTCATTCACCACGGCTTCAATATCCTTGAGTTGTTGAGCCCTGGGCTTGGAACCTGCTTCCACCGCTGCCTTGACCACGTCGCTCCAGAGGAAGTGAAGTGCCTCGGCAGCATCAGCTTCAGCGGGTACTTCTTGGCACTCTGGAAGTACATCTTCTTGTTGCTCTTGAGGATTCTTGTATCCTCCAGCAGCACTACTTCCAGAGGCTCCCCACTTTACACAGAGGATTTTCTGCATCAACAAGTTGGTCAGCAAATTCAAAATAAACAATATTTATAAGTACTCGAGTACTTGAGTACTTACAGAGCAGCTCGAGGTACTGAGACTTTCGGGCCCAGCATGTCGAAAAATGAAGGCGCCGTCGGCACCTCTGGCACACTTTCCACCGGCGGCACACTCCTTGGTACCGCGGCTTCTTGTTGCTCATGCGCCACCATCTCGACGGTTGACGCTGGAACCAACTCGGGTTCCGTTGTTCTTGTGGGGCTACTCGAGAGTACATTGCCTGCACTCTCAATTATCTGCGCAAGACAAAATTCAAAGCATTACAGCAAAAGAACAAGTATTCAACATGATATTGACTACTCAAAATTCTCAGAACTTACTGTAATGGATGGCAGGGTCGTGATTTTCTTCACAGCTCGTTTTCCAACCATGGTCCTCTTTTTCCGCGGCGGCAGCGTCACATCATCTGCGAGAGATGATGCTGGTCTCTTCAAAGCTCCCGCGGTGAGGCCGCTGGGGATTGGCGCCCCAGAGTACCCGTAGTGGCTTTTCACTTCAAAACGCTGTTGAAGTGTCTGGCCATCATCATCGCTTGAGGAGGCGTCCTCCACCAAGACTTCTTCTTCTTCCTCTTGAGCAGATCGACTACTCTCGGGGGCTTGAGCCTCTACTCCTGTTGGCTCTCCCTCCGGCGCTTGTAGTGGGTCCTGGGGACGAGGAGGGGGGTTGGATACAAACTTCAAGACATCCTCCTGCGCAACAAACCAAAATGTTAGCTATTCGACTACTTCTTAAAAGTACTCGAGGGCTAATTATTGGAAACTCACCAGGCGCGGAGGGTTGTCAGCACTGTACTCCTGGACAGCTGCAGGAATTCCATGAAGATTCTTGAAGGTCTTCTGCAGCCTCTCCATCACAAGATCATCGCTGATCTCTTCTGAAGATAGCCTCGAGCCATCATCAGCTCCAGTGTACTCGAACCCGAGATGCTCCCGCTGCATCAAGGGTTGTACCCGTCGCTTCATGAAGTTGAAGGCTACTCTCTCAGCAGTCAAGCCTTACGCCTTCTTCTGCGCAATCTTTACCAGCAGCTCTGGAATTTGAATACACTCATGCATCATTGGTTCATCCTTCCAGAGCCTGTCATACACAGGAGCGAACATGCTTGGCTTCGGTAGCTGAGGCGGGGCGTTGTCGATGTAGAACCACCTGGTCTTCCAATCTTGGTTCGAATCGATCAAGTCGTACTTGAAGTACAACTCCTGTGCCTTCTGGCGCATCTGCAGACCGGCACCACCGACTACCACTGGGAAATTGGCATTGGGCTGCGGCTTCAGGCGGAATATCTTCCTAAATAGCACCTAATGTGGGCGGATTCCAAGAAAGGCTTCGCAGAAATGCACGAACACCGCAATCTGAAAGATGCTATTGGGATTGAGGTGTACATGCTCTAACTTGAAGAAGTCGAGGAAGCCTCTGAAGAAGTCCGATGACGGCAGCGTCAATCCACGCTCGACGAAGTGGCCGAACATTGGGATCTCATCGGGGCTCTTCTCCATTGGCCACGCATCTCCAGTGGCTACACTCCATCTAGCAACTGCCTTCTCGCGCAGCAATCCGGCGGCTTCGTGGGCTTTAAGATCATCTTCCCTCATCTTGGATTTCTTCCAAGACACAGCTTGGCTTGGTGGCTTTGTGATGACCACCATCTTGTACTTCGGCTCCGGCAACTGATTTTGCCGCGGCCGGACTTCCTCTTTTGACCCTTGGACGGTGCTGGCTTCATCCTTCCGGTCACGAGAGTCTTCTTTCGCATTTACTCAAGGGCTGCGAAAGGGGGGGAGGAGGAAGCACTTGGTGGCGTGGACTCGAACTCTGCGGCGGCTACGAATGCTAGGGCTTTCAATCTGGATCTAAGGGCAAATGGAAGCAATGAAACCCTAAGGGATACCCCTTCGGGTATTTATAAAACCAAAACCCTAACGGTTCGACCTGGTGACCCTTCGTATTCAACAGATTGGTTTCACACAGGAAAAAATTTCGGCTAAGTCAGAGGACTTAAATCCAAGACCTACTCGGCTCCATCTCGGGGGCTCGACTACTCGATGGAATTGGATTTTACTCAGCTACAGTTCACTGAATTCGGGCCACTATTCTACAGTCAGATTGGATCCTTCAATTCGAGAAAGTACTCGACTCAAGGCTCGGGGGCTCCGTGCCATGTGTCCTTTAGTTTTTCTCAGGATTTTATGGGATTATTTGACAGAGACTACTGTTTGACCCTCAGCTTCAATTGTCAATTCAAACTAAGGCTCGGGGGCTACATCCATATAGGATGCGATTTTTTGCAAATCGCATTCCTATATTATTTCTTCGGATTTTCTGCGGATTTTTCGGAGCAAGATCAAAGAGTAGAAGATTGACCCTCAGCTTGAATCCTGGATTCGACCTAAGGCTCAGGGGCTACATTCCATATGGAATGCGATTTCAGTAATCGCATATCCATATGGATCTTTGATACAAAGATTTTCAAGAACGAAGCGGGTATTATTGAAGACCTTCAAGGGAAGTACTCGGGGACGCTTGGGAACAACTCGAGAAGACTTCAAGACTACTCATGGAGTTAGCTAGAGTACCTTCCAGCCTCGTGATGATTCAAGTACTATTGAAGATTGAAGCTTGTAGAACTCGGGGACGCTTGGGAACTACTCGTGGAGACCTTCAAGACTACTTGGAGCATTGCACTCGACTACAAAGTACTCGGGGCCTTGTCGACCGGGCATCCTTGGGCCCACCAACATATGTGGGCCATACCCGGGAGATAAGTTCATGTACACTTGGACTACTCGACTAGTGGGCCATGGTGCTGGTACCGTGGACCACAAGGCAAGACAAGGCGGACAAGGACTTATACTAAGACTAGGATAGCTTTCCATACCTTGTATAGGCTACTCCGGGTCCTACTCGAATAGTACCCTTGTATCAATCTGACTTGTAACCCTGCCTCCCGTGGCATATAAGGCGAGGCAGGGACCCCTCTCAAAACATACGCAATCAATACAGAGCCACGCAGCATACAGGACGTAGGGTATTACGCACATTGCGGCCCGAACCTGTCTAATTGTGTGCCCCGTGTCTCACCATCGTGTTCCTGATCTCGGCGAGCCCCACTGCTCAATCTACTACTTCGGGTACCCCGTCGTAGGCTCAGTGTCTAAAACACTGACAGGGATCAAAATCGGTTGAAGTGTTTTCCTGACCGAATTCGCGGATACCGTATTTGATCGGGAAAATTCCCGTTTCACTTGTCGGGAATTCCCGTTTTATCTTCTCTCAGCGTGGCGCCGCAGATCTTGAGCCCCCAGACCGCTGCCCCTCTCGACTCTCATTGTGCTGCTCAAGCAGACGAGCACCGTCTCCACTGTGGTGAGCTAGAAGTAGCCAGTAGTCGAACACCATCCTCCACCGTTGTGAGCTCGGAGCCATCCGCGGTGTGCCGGTGCCGCCTCCTGCCTTTGGCTAGCATGCCACCGCCCATGCTGTGCTCCACCATGTAACATCCCAGAGTTTTCCGGAATGTTAATTTGTTCGAAAATGTGTATTTCAAAATTTTTGATTGAATTTGAGTGCATGATTAAAATATTAAGGGTGTCTTCTTTGAAACTTCCCTAAATTCCTAGATTTAATTTGAGCCAAATAATAAAATTTAGGAGTTATGAATGTTAGTGTGATCTTTTTGGAGTTTATTTACTTTTATTTGGATCTTAATTATGTGTTGTTCAAATTTGAATTTAGAATTCAAATTTGAATTGAAATAGTTTTAGGAATAAGAGTTAAGGAAAAATAGGAAAAAGAGCCAAACCTCTGCTGGGCCGTTTCTACTTCAGCGAAGTCTAGTAGAAGCCCCTGGACTCATCACTGGCCTGTTTTAAACCTCGACGGCCCGTCCGCACCTCCAACCCAACCACGCCCGCCAAGTCCGCTGGACCCCCTCCTAAACCTTTCCGTGGTCCGCTGCACACCGGCCCACCAAGAGACCACCGGCCCGTAAAGACCTTTCAGCCCGCTAGCTTGCCTCCCACCTACCCCTTCTCTGTGTGTCGCCACCAAGTGGGCCCCGTTCGTCAGCCGGGGGACCCTGTACACCTTTCCCCTTCCTCCTGCTGACGCGTGCGCGACAGCGACCCCGCTCCGCCGCTGCCCCGCTCCGCCTCGCACCACCCGATGCTCGCCGCGTGGCCCTCGCACGGACGCCGAGGATCCCCGCCATCCACAGCTGACCCCGGTGCCCTAGCCGCACTCCTATAAAGCCGCACCGCCCCTCCTTCCTCCGAAATCCGCCGCCGCTCTTGGGGTTTTCCTCTGTTCTTCGCCAGAGAAGAGAAGAAGGAGGGAAAGGAGAAGGAGGAGAGGAGTCCGGAGCCGCCCGTGCGAAGAACTCGCCACCGCCATGGAGCCAGAGCTGCTCAAGCCAAGGACCGTGACGACGCCGCGCTACTCCTCTGCTTCAAGCTGAACCGGCTCTGTTTCCTACTTCGCCGCCACCGCTCTGCCACCGTCTCTTCCCCGACGCCCTTCTCTTCGACCTGAGGTCACCAAGGTGAGCCCGTCCTCTCCCTCTCACATCTGTGAGCACCCGGCCTTCGCGTCGAGGGAAGACGATCCCGCTCCTGGCCCTATTCCTGCCTGTCTGCTCCACGCCGCCGCTGCAAAACACCGTCGCCCTCTGTGAGCCAGCCTTCATGCTGTGCGTCTCCGTTTGCAGGTGCCACCGCCGTCATCGCCGCGCGCCGCTCTCCTCGCTGCACCTTGCCGCCCCCTTTTTCCTTTCCCCTGAACCACACACTTGTGTAGGCCGCGCCGCCGGACCCTACCCTCGGCGCCGCCATCGCGAAGCCCCGACCTTTCCCCCTCCTTCACGTGCAGATGCAAGCCCCGGCGCACACGCGCACCCACGTGCACACGCCGGTGACTGGGCCACCGCTTTTACACGCGCACACACACTGGCCGCGCTGCCGCCCGCTTGTTGCCGCGCTGCGCTCGCACCCGCTCACCGCCGCGAAGCCTATTCAGGCCGGTGTGCTCACCCGGCACTCGCACGCGTGCGTGCCATGCCGCCGCTCGGCGATCTCGCCGTCTCACCCTTGCCACACCCAAGCGCCACGCGCACTCGTCGCACCGTCGTTTCCTCTTGCTGGTCACCATCCTGCTCGCCGCCGTGCCGTTTCCCCGACCTGCTCCACCACCCCGTCCGCCGCGTACGTGCACGCTAATAGGGAGGCAAGGCCCCCTTTTTGTGATCTTCTCCACACCAAGCACGACCAGGGGCACACGCACACCGCCTGCACTCGTCGATCGCGTGACCACCCTGCGCTGCCTCGCCGCGCACTGCCCCTCTCTGCTCGCCGTCCATGTCGGGGCCGAGGAGAGGCCTTGCGCCCGTGCACAGAGCCCCTTTTTCCCTTTCCCCGCTTGATGCCTCACCGTGCTCACCCCTGTTCGCCGTGCACGCACTCCAGCTCACGCAAGCGGCAAACTCACCGCTAGCGCCTGCACGTAAACCGAACCACCGCACCGCCGCTCTGTTTCGCACCGCGCACGCCCTTGCCCAATCCGACCAAAGGCCAAGCCTTTCGAGCCCAAGATGAGAATCCTAGGGTCCGCTGAGCCTCGCCGTGAACTCGTCTTGTCGGCCGCCGGAGGTCTCGCCGCCGGCCGTGCCACGTCGTCCCGCCGCCCATTTGGGGGCAAAGCTTCGAACACCTGGCGGCCCCCAACCCCCATCCAGGGGATTTGCTTCACACCCCCGGCCACAAACCTCTGCTGCCACACCAGTTTCCCCGGGATCTTTTGCGCCGTCCTATCACAGCTAAGCCACACCATCTCACGCGCGGACCGGTGCCGCACCGGATTCCCCCCGGATCCCGTGAGGCCGTCCCCGTCAGCCGCCACGTGGGAGCAGTTGGCTTAAAGCCAGCTGCGTGGCCGCCACGTAAGATGCTGCAGCCACCCTATAGCTAGCCTAGAGCCACCTTGCAGCTAGGTAGAGTTAGCCTATAGCTAGCTAAGAGATAAATATATTGAGGATGCGCAATTTAATTTCAGAAAAGGTTTTAAACTCCGAAAATTCATAACTAATTATTCTGAGCTCCGAAAAATATGAAACCACTTTCATAATCTTTCTAAAATCAAGACGCACCCGTTAGTTAGGTGTTTGCTCTCTTTTGGCCCTTGTTGCTTCTTCTTTTGATGTTATTTGCAAATTAGCATGGTATTTATTTGTATTCGCGAATCTAGGAGCTACCGGAGCCGGAGAGCCGACCCAGGACTACGACGACGACTTTGGCTACGACGACTACCCGCTCCCAGGTACACGCCCGACCGATCTTTGAATGCCCATTCGGCATTGCTATTAGAACTGCTAGCGCTTTAATTACTGCAAGATGATGGATTATGATGAAACCTTGCACTACCCTTTTTTTAAATACCTTGTCCTTGATTGACCTGCTACTACTACTATATTTAAGCGTGATTATACGCTGAGTTTCGCTGTGCATGTGTTGGGATTATTGTGGTAGTTTCTTGGTGTGTGTGGGGAAAACCGGCAGGAGAAGGTGTTTTTGGGATACTTGGCGGGGGTGAGCTCAAGACAACCCGATCCGGGATCGGGGGCCAGGGATCGTCTTCTCGGGCGATGCCCAGTTTGGTACCTATGGCGGGTACACTATTTTAGGAGCACAGGTGTTGGGGTTTTTGTGATGACTTGGAGGAAAGGAGCTCGCCCCGGTCTGAAACCGAGTGGGTCGCTTTGTGTTCATGGGACTTTCGTACACACCACCTCGCCGAGAGTGGGGATAGGGCCGGGTCGACCCTGGCAAGTGCGATTCCATACCTGCTGGCAGGATAGAGGGTATCAGTGGGAGGGAAGTGGGTGAGGACCCTTTCCCTTTGCAGTCGCTCCCCGTGTGGCCACACGGGGGCATGTTCACAGTTCCCGGGTGGTCTTCTGCGGGGGACCGCAGCGAGACCCGGATGCAGGGTAGAATCGTAACTCCTAGGTGTTCGTCCGGTAGGGTGGGTTTAGACGGATCGCTACTGGCTGAGCTCCATCCCGAGTTGGGTACAAGTGTACACGCTCTGCAGAGTTTTTCGATCTATACGTATAGCTGCGTCCTCGGTTATGGACACTGCCCATTATTTACTCCGACTCTTACATTTTGGGATTTCTACCTCCCCCTTATAGGATGTGAGAGTATGGTGAGCCGTGGTTGTACTCGGGGAGAGGAGAGTTGCTCCCTCTACCTCACGGATCCGGGTGCAATCATTGAGGTGCGAGGAGTGGGAGTTCTCGCACCGACCCTAGATGGAGATAGGACTTGGTGACGGTGACCTGGGTGACCAGGTGTTACCGATCGTGGATGAGAGACTTGGGAATTGGTGGGAATTGGAGATTCTATTCTTTATGAGATGCTGCTGCTGCTTAGGAAACCCCAGCTTATACCTTGACACTTTTTATACCGTTAGAAGTAGGCCACTTAAAGCTTGCATACGGTTGGTGACGTGGACCTATCCCAATCCTTGGGGATAGCCCCTGAGCTTGCAGGGTACGAGTCAGACTTCGACAACAACGCCGACGGATGGTACGATTGAAGGGCGCGATGCTACGCTCAAGGATGCCTGTGGGAGAGAAGAATAAAGTTGGAGACACCTTCTGGAAGCTAGCTACCGCTGCGTAGGCTCTTATTCATGTTATTCCACCAAGAGGCGTGTAATGATGTACTCCTTTATTCAGGACTTGTAATAATATTCGTACTCTGATGCTTTATTTCGTTGTATGGTTGTGATATTTATCTGTGATGGATGTCTGTTTGTGATAGCGTCTGATCCAGGGACTATCACGAGTACAGGTTGACCGGTTTTCCTCTTTTGAAAACCCAGGTCGTTACACACCAGCACCACCCTTTGCTGAGCGATAAGGCACCCTTCTCCAGCTGCACTTGATGCTGAGCGCGACATCCCGCGCTGCCAGCCCGCCGCTGGAATCCCCGAGCCGCCGCTGCTCGATCTAGGTGGGTGAAAATGAGAGGGTGGAGCAGGATGAGTGCAGGGTTGGACTTTTTTGCTCATACTGCCATCTTGCGTGGGCTGCAATGGGCCACTCGTTGCTAGCCCAATAAGCCAGCATAGATAGAGCTTAGCACACACACGATAGTAGTAGCAAGCCATGTTTCCTTTTTTTCATGTTTTTGTGTGTTCCCCCAACGTGTATCATGATTGTAATCTTTGTGTTGAGTTGATCGTTTGAAATGGTTATATAATTTGTTGATCCCGTTTTAAGTACCCATTTCCGACCGTTATCGACATGTTTCCGATCGAATTGTTTCGTTTCTGATATCCCGTTTATCCGATTTCGTTTTCCCGACCGAGCTTTTCCGATTTCACTCCCATTTCCGAACAAAAATGTGAAAACAAAAGTGGTTAGGGTCTTTTCCCGACCGTTCCCGACCGCTTTCATCCCTACCCACATGCAGTTCGGCAAATAATCAAGAACACACGAGAAGCTTCGGGAAGCGAGATGGAGGCGAAACAGGCCAGAATGGGCCCAGGCCGGCCGGCCCAACCCATTCTGGGCCCTGTTCCCCGCCTCCTTTGACCTAGCACCCCTTCGGGCTATTTATAGTCCCCGTGCGAAGTGCCACACATCAAGTCATTCGTCATCCGCCACCGAGGAGCGGAGAAGCTAGAGGGATACCATCTCAGAGAGGAGGGTCGTGCTAGTTGTCTAGGGTTTCCCTAGCCAACGTGGGAACCTTGCATGGAAGACCACGTAGGAGTTCCGGAGCTAGGATCAAGATCAAGGTAGGATCCCGGTTGTGATCTTGTTCATGTAATCATTCATGGTGAAGTCTTTGTGAATCTGATTTCTAGCGATCAAGTGCCTTCTCTACGGTCTTGTCTTCTCTTGGTTTTGCTTCTTCCTCAATCTATACATAAGATAGATTGCTTAGGGTGCTCTTGTAGCTGCGGTGGCTAGAGGTGCATACCCGATCTACCAAGTGTTTTCAACACGTTCCTCATGAACGTGCTCTTAGGTTCACCTACACAATAAGCGGGGCATCGTGACAGGATGTGGATCACGTGTACGGTAGGTGCCTTTGAGGATTGGAATGGAGGCCACAGTTTAGATATGCTTTTTATGAGATTCGCATTGCTATCTTCATCTCTCGCTTGGAACTACAACAAAGGCATGATCTAGACTCTCTAGATCGGTTATTTCTTTACTTTCTCTCGCTACCTCTCGTGTTTAGTAGATTAGATGCATTTGAACCCTCTTAAGAAGATAGTGCTTTCTCACTTTATTGGATTGAATCTTGCGTTGCACATATTCCACGAATTCGATATCTTGGGTTTACACTTAAGGGAAAAAGGGTCCCATGTGATCCGTACGCTTGCGGATCGAAGTTTACAACGATAATCAAATGTCAACAACCGGTCTAGAGCATCCTGCTCTGAATTCCCTCAAACTTGTCCAGCAAACTTAGATGGCAAATCTAGTATGTGGAGCAACAGAAAGAAATCCAGAAGTCTGCCTGGCAAGAGAAAGCACACTAAAACACGAGCACACTGAAAAGTCTCCTCAGCCAAACTTGTTCCAGAAGCACTCTGTGAACAAGCAGCATAGCCAATAGCAACAACAAGGGATTTCCCATTGGAGGCCCTGCACCGGTCTGACTGGTCTGGCTCAGAAATCCCCAACTGCAAGAACTCGATCTCCAAAGGCCAAAACTGCACAAGACGGAAACAACAGCAAGCCAAGAACCAAACCGACACTCTAGAGAAGAACTCCCCGAGAAACTGTCATAGTAGGCCGCACCGGTCTGACCGGTCACACCTAGGCAGCTCGGGATGAACTCCACCCGCGAGTCAACTCCCACCTTCCGATGCCTCGATCTCCCGATTCGCTTCGCGAATTGAAGTAAAACTTTGGGGATAGGTGTATCACCTCATGGACAAGCCATGCCTAAGAGATCGACCTCAAAGATCCACTAAATCAAGAGGAATCGAAAGATGAACACCAAGAACACCTTTTCCCGAAACACAAAGAAACCCCCAAATTTGAGCACCCAAACCCACAGATTTAGAGGGGGATCACCAAGAAAAGAACCACAATGGGCTCATGTATGCATCCCACAACAAATCCACAAAGTGGAGGCCTCAAATCAACCACAAGAAAATCACCAAGAAAGGGCTCTGAAAATCCACAAAAAGGAAAACGGGAATCACCACCACAAAAGCTAGAGGAATCACGCAAAACCTTCTATACATTGTTGACGGTTGAAACACGTGTCGCGTTTCGATCCACAAGCGTACAGATCACGTGTTGCCTTCTTCACTCGGGGATGACCCAAGATATCAAACCATGGATTGGAAGGAAACTACCTAGGGTTTACCATCTAATCTATTGAACTAACCTACCTGAAGCGTTGATCGCATAAAGATTTAACATACAAGCATGAAAGGGTGTATGGATCACATTCACTAGCCATAAAGATACACGACCCAAGGTAACCCTAGCCTACCGTCTTCTAGTTGCAGCTCCGGCCAAGATGAAAACCAATCTAATCTCAAAACATGATAAGGAGTAAACCCTTACACGTTTGCTCGGCGCTTTCTCTTCCTTCGTACTGTCACTACGCGAAGGTAAACACAACCGAACAACTATACGTTCGTGCACCACTATGAGATATCCGCAAGACAAAGACTAAACACCACGATTAGATCTATTCCTACTAAAGGCATATGGTAGCTACACATATGAATAAGCACAACTCATAGTAGATCAAAGTAAGGATAAGGTATGATTTATATCACCATCGAATGTTGAGTGTACAAATGCCTTGAAGAATTCAAGGCATGGCTCCGGAACTCCACCATGGCTTCACCACGCAGGGCCAACCATGGCGGCTAGGGCATGGCATAGGCCATCTCCTAGGCAACACGAGGACTAGCAGCGGCCGTCGGCTCCCTTCGGCGTGTCTCCTTAGATTTAGCGGCTCTCTGATGAATGGATGTGGCGACCGTCGGAGGCAGGGGATATAAATGAGTCGAGGAGCATCTAGGTCAAAGGGCGTCGCGAACCGGGCCTGAAAGGGGGTAGGCTGGTCGGCTTGGGCCGACCGGCCCAGGCCCTTTTCGGCTCGGTTCGGGCCCATCTTCCTCCACGATGCTTCTCGCACTTTCTTGAATATTTGTCGAACTGCATGTGGGTCCTTGATGTCATTTTCCCCGCGGTTTGGATAAGGGTGCTTGGCTGTTGGCGGTCGATTTCCGTCAACTAAAAGCACTTGTTACACTTTGGTTTCAGTTTTGAATTATAACTAACCCACCACTAGGCATACTAATGATGTAACAAGTTCACACATGCATGTGGTTTTTGGAGTATGATGTTTACGCAGGATTTAAGCGCTTAAAGCGGGACTTTCGGGCAAAGTTCATCGATCACTTTATGAGAATATAATGAAGCCCAGCACAAGTCAAGACACGAAGTGAACATGACTCCAAATGACCCGAGGACCAAAGCATGAAGTCGTAAAACTCCGGGGACTTGGAGGTTTACCCACGAGATCAACTCAGCCCGAGAGATATTCACGCAGTCCAGAACAACATGATCTTTCGGTGCAGATTCGGAGACTTAAATAGCCTTTAATGGCAAAAGTTTGAATACCAAAGTTGTGGGCGTCGATGAGAGCTTCGATTTGAACATATGGAAGGCCCAATTTGGGTCAAGGAGCTAGGAGATATGGCCCCCGAAATACCTGCTGCGCAGATAAATCCGAAATCAGACAGATTATCTTCCGAGACCGTTTTGAGACTCTTATCTTCGTTTTCAAATAAAGCAATGAATACCAAAGTTGGAGATAATTTCGTGGCACACAATCTAGACATCGAATTTGCATTATTTGGAGTCCGGACGTGGGAGATATGGTGCCGGAAAGGAAGGGTTGCGAATCAGGAAAATCTGGACGAGGTTGATTTTATGGAAACCAAGTTCGCTTCTCTCCCAAGGAAGATCTCATGCAAGGCAAGGTGGAGCACACCCCAAGGCTCCCCAAGAGCATAAATACAACCCCCTAGGCGCCCAAGAAGGGGGATCCATCCACGAGAGAGCCACCGAAAGAAGGAGATACATCGAAGGAAGCCGCCGCGAGTCGTCGAAGGTACCCTAGCCGCCATGGACTCCCTACGAGGTTGCGCTATGGTGGAGTTCGGGAGTCACTCCCAACATTCGTCGGGGTATGTACACATACGATGGTGATATCTATCTACTCTTTATTCTAGTTGTCTCGACTTTGGTCTACTTCAATGCATGTCTCATATGTGATGCTTCCATATGTTCATAGTAAGATTAGATCTATTCGTGTGATTAGTCTACATCTTGTGGAGACGTTGAGGTAGCGTGTTTTAGCTAGTTGGTTGAATACCCTCGAATTGTGTGATTGGTCTTTCGATATCCCACAAGTTCGTTTTCGTTTTCATTTCCGACCTTTCCGAATTTGATTTCGTTTTCGTATTCAAATGTGAAAGTGAAAACGATATTTGGGTTATCCCGACCGAGTTCGACCGCTTTCAACCCTAGGTGACAACATGCGGGAGGGAAAAGTTCTACGACGACATGATGTGGAATAGGATCGATGGCGTGTACCACGGGATCTGGTGCGCGACCACCACGAGGAGGAGCTACGAGTAAGAGCGCTTGGTGGGCATTTGGGGTAAAGCTTTGGGAAACCTTAGGCGTCAACACGCACCTCGCACCGGTGACCTTGGGAAAGTAGGCCGCTTGCGAGCCGCCTTTCGAAGAGATGATTCCGTGTACTTTTAGTTGAGATGCAATCTATGTTTTGATCACCTTTTTGACTAGAACCGTACCTAGAGATGATAGGCCCTAGCTTCTTGGTTGTGTTATATCATCTATGGCTGTGAATGTGATCAACACCTATACTTCATTCATATCTTTCAAGTGTTACCTTCGTGTGTGTAACACCCTAGTTTGCAAATTGGCTAGGATTTAAAATTTTATTAAAATTTGTTAGACTTTAAATAGAGAGTGTGTATAATGATTTCAAAATAAATGATATTTTCTAAACTAAATAAATGAATCATAGGTTATAAATATTTGGTTGTTGAATTCATGCTGTATTGCATAGTGTTTATTGTGTGAAAAATGAATTTGAGTTTTCAAACTCGAATAGGTTCGTCTACGGTTAAACCTCTGTATCTCTCTAGCCTTCCCCTCTAAAAATCTCCCAATCTTCTCTTTAAACAAGACCAATCTCTTTCTACCTTTATCTAAGAATCTATATCTAATCTCTTTTAAACCCAAACCCTTTATCCAAGTCCAACCCATCTGTTTTCTTTTCTTTTTCTCTCTCTAACTTATCATGTGCTCAAAACCTATATATATATAAAAAAACCTTGCTATATCTCTCTTTATCTCTCCCTCACAAATCTGACCCAAATCCCCTCCCAATCACGGGTTAAAACCCTGCAGCCCAAAACACCTCTCCTCCCCTCCGTTGGGCCAAGCCCAACTCCACCCCGCGCCGACCTACCATCCTCCCCCCTTTCGCGCTCGGCCCAACTCTTTCTAGCAGCCCAGCAAGGCCCGTGACCCCGCCTCTCTCACTGACACCTCGGGCCCGCTTGTCATCCCCTACACCCTCCCTTCCTTTTTCCCCACGAAGCAGGGCAGTGGCGCCGCCGGCCGGGAACCGAAATCCCGCGGCTCCTCTGCGCCTTCCCCGCCCCAAACCTCGCTCCCTGGCCCCACCTGCTCACCCCTCCGCTCTCCCTCGCCCGTGCTCGCGTCCAGGTCCAACCGCGCCCCAGATGGCAAGCCATCGACGCGCCCGCCCATCCCGGCCGTGGAAGCCGCCGGCCAAAATCCCGGCCACCCTCTCTTTTCCCCGGCGTATAAGTGCCCAAGCTAGCACGCCGCCTCGCCCCTTGTCCTCCTCATCCAGACCTAGCCACCACCGTGCCCTCTTTGCCGGCGAATCGAAGCTGCCAGTTGCCTGTCGCCGGCCGCCGAGTGAGCCACAACCACGTCCCCCACCGTCCACCACCCAGCATAGTTGCCTTGCACCGGCGCCCTCAAAATCACGTCCAGTCGACCGCAGCGCCTTTCGGAGCACCACCAGGAGCCGTAGCCGCGGTGGCCAGGTGAGCTTGAACCACTTTTTCATCTAGAACCCTGAGCTTGAACCTTTTCACCACCAGAGTTTCCTGTGCCTGGCAGATCTTTTATGTTAGCCCCTGTCGACTTTAGATAATCGCAAATAAGCCCCTAGAACCTTCAAAACCCCATATCTTTCACGTTTTAGCTCCGTTTTAGCCCGTTCAAGTTGCGTTAGCTTCGTTTCGTCGTAGCGCACGTGTTAGCAGTGACCTTCACCATGTTTCTTGTTTCTAAAAATTAAAGTTAATATAATTTGATTAATGTCCAATTCTACCCCTTTTGAATAAAATCAAATGTAGGTTTAACCTTCGCCTTTTTCTTAATAAAAGGTAACTTGATTAATTCGAACATAAATATGTTTTTGTTATAACTTGTTTAGCTCAACCCGACACATCTTTAAACTCGTTAGTTGCTCTCACATAAAGTTTCTTTTATAAAGATAAATGTTAAATTGGTATAAATTCTAATAAACTTTTATAAATAAAATAGGACTAGGATCAACATGTGTTCTGGAACCAAATTTAATTTGAATAATTCCAACAAAGGTTATTTCTCTGGAATATCCTCCATACATGTTTTGTATAAATAAAATAAATCAAGCATATAGTCCCTTCTTTCTTATAATATAATCTTTATCGATAGTTGTGCCCTTTCTACCTGTAGTTCCGTTTAGTCATCCCTTACGCTCTAGAGTTTGTAGCTAGCTCGCGTTAGCTAGTTGTACACTTTTCTAAAATATTTTATTGTCTGGTGCTTTGTTCTTAGTGTAGCTTTGTGTTGTTTCAGTTGATTGCTGCACGTGAAGGGACGCTTCTGAGCACTGGAACATCGGGAAACGGGCAAGTGTCCTTGACATCTTTCTATTTTATACCTTTATGTTTTATACACCATAATCACTGCTTTATTTATGCTTTCTTGCATTAGATGTCTAAACTTTGCTGGGAATCCTACTAAGGACTGTTTACTAGACTTTTCAAGATCATTCCTTGCTTACCCTTAGAGGTTACCTATATGGGTAGATTCATGCTTAGTTTGCTCAACATGGGTTGGGTTTTAATCTTAAACTTGATTAATGATTATGCAACATGTTAATGTGGGTTATGGTTAGCAACATGAACATCCTAGGCGACTCAGGCAAGTGGTTTGAATGGTGGTTTGTGATTGTTTGATGTTGGCCTTGCCTGAGTCAACTTTATAAGGACCGGTCTGTGGAGCGACCACCCGGGACATACAGTACAACCACGAGAACTAATGGGCTATGGTCTTGGCCAAGTAAGTAGGGTAACCCAGCGGACTGTGTTAGGCTGTCTGGGCTGGATGAGGGCGTAGTTCCCAAGAGTCCGGCAAGGCTCAATGATGGGTCTTGTACCCTGAGACTGGTTAATGCACGCTGGTGAACCTATGTAAAGGCCTCGTAGCGTCCCTATGCTATCACACCTAAGGAAGTGTGAAAGTGCCTGATCCGCACAGCATGGTTGGGTTTAACATTCTTTTGAACGTTTACGCGACTCGTGGGTAAAGATGTACAACCTCTGCAGAGTGTTAAAAACTGTTATAACAGTCGTGCTCACGGTCAAGAGCGGCCTGGACCCTCACATAGTTAGTTGGTGGTTTGGGAGGATCACAGTGGTGGTAACTGTGGTTTGGGAGCTGGTTTTGGCTCTATGATGTTTTAACCCTAGGATCAGGACAGGTGGGTGCCTGTGCCTTGAATGGTTTGGGAAGCTTTATACACAATAAATTCTAGGTGCTTAATTAAAACTTGACCAACTAAAACTTGAGCTTTGCAGTCCACCAAATAAAGCCTTCCTTGCTTTAAGCCAACATGTTATGCATACTTTTCCTCCACTTGCGGAGTACACACCTCCAGGTGTACTCACCGTTTTCCCTTTCAACCCTTGCTGTTCTCTCCCCACTGTTGCTCAGATAAACAGAAGCTAGAAGAAGGAGCTACATCGTGAAGACCGTCGTGAAGGCCTGGAGTTCTAGGTTGGCGTGCCCCCAGTCGACGTTCCTGTGGAAGATGGTACCTACTCCGCCGCGATAGAATAACGAGGTGTAATTTTTTGTTTAGACCCTTTGGTCATTTTGTAATCTAAACGATGTAATGATATATGTTGTGATATTACACTGATGATGTTACTTTATGCATGAATTTTGATCCTGGGCATGCATAAAGGGTGCATTCGGTTTGTCCTTTAAAACTGGGTGTTACAGAAGTGGTATCAGAGCTATATCGACTGTAGGATGCAAACCTAGATAGAAATGGTCGACGTTAAGGTTATATTTTCACACTATCTTGAAAAATTTCACCTCCTTGACTTTCTGCCTCCCGATTTGCATTCTAATTCCCCCCTATTCCCTTCTGTTGTGAAAACAAGTTGCTCCTCTCTTATCCTTGTATAATTCTTAGTCACTAACTTCCCCTGTGATCAAGAAAGAAGCTCCTGAAGACACTTAAGAAGACTATGCTTCAACAAGCCGTCGCTCGAAAAATTTCAAGATCGAAGATGAAGAATCTCCATCAAGCTAGAAGTGTCGCATTGAAGACCTCAAGACTACTAACTTAAAGCCATCGATAGTTTTAGTCTTACGAGTTATAAGAAGCCTACCTAAGTTTTGTTTTATCGATAGACATCGATGATAAGGTATTAATTGTTAGTGTGCTATAATAAGGACGTGTGCCATGTTAGTGTGCTCTTGAGTGTTGTTGTTTGTTTGTTATTGCGCCCTGCTTGATTCGACTCTATGTAATGATTGTTGATGTGTCGTTGGACCCTTGTCCGCGATGACATCAGTTAGTTATATGTATAGATCGTAGGTTGGGGTTTTCCTTCCTTCCGCTCCCCATAACCTTGAGTCCTTCTCCCTCTTCTCAACTAATGTCGCCTCCCTATCCTAACCAACTTGGAATCAAGTGGAATCCCGTTAAGAGGGGAAGCACCAGCCATACTTCTACATATGACAACCAAGGTGTACAAGAAGGAAGAATTGTCACCAAACAAGCTAGCAAAGCCTAAGAAAGTTATAAAGCCATCAATTCAGTGCTACTCGAACCACTTCAAGAGAATGTTCATGAGCACTCTCATGAGACAACCCATGAAGAAAACAAAGAAGAATGGGGAACGACGAAGCAGGAAGAAGTGTGATTGAGAAACTTCAGCAAACTTATGCCACTAAGAACTTCTACATGGACCATTCACTGAAAGATACCAGACAATTGGAACAAAGGTAACAACGAGAGGACAGCACATGAAGAAGGTGCATGGTGATCGTTGCTCAGAAAAATCATCATAAAGGACTCACTATGGATCTCCATGATGGACCGTCAATAAGAGTTGAAGGATCACCAACAAAATGACCTGAAGGTGTGAACAACAAGACAAGATGACATAAATGCAAAGCAACCTTGTCTCTCCCTATTGCTAACCTCCTCTCTCCTGCTAACCTTTTGCAGAATCTCGGGACGAGATTCCTGTTAAGTGGGGTAGTATTTGTAACACCCTAGTTTGCAAATTGGCTAGGATTTAAAATTTTATTGAAATTTGTTAGACTTTAAATAGAGAGTGTGTATAATGATTTCAAAATAAATGATATTTTCTAAACTAAATAAATGAATCATAGGTTATAAATATTTGGTTGTTGCATTCATGCTGTAATGCATAGTGTTTATTGTGTGAAAAATGAATTTGAGTAATAGGTTCGTCTACGGTTAAACCTTTGTATCTCTCTAGCCTTCCCCTCTAAAAATCTCCCGATCTTCTCTTTAAACAAGACCAATCTCTCTCTACCTTTATCCAAGAATCTATATCTAATCTCTTTTAAACCCAAACCCTTTATCCAAGTCCAACCATCTCTTTTCTTTTTCTCTCTCTAACTTATCATGTGCTCAAAACCTATATATAAAAAAAACTTGCTATATCTCTCTTTATCTCTCCCTCACAAATCTAGCCCAAATCCCCTCCCAATCACGGGTTAAAACCCTACAGCCCAAAACACCTCTCCTCCCCTCCGTTGGGCCAAGCCCAACTCCACCCCGCGCCGGCCTGCCATCCTCCCCCCTTTCACGCTCGGTCCAGCTCTTTCTAGCAGCCCAGCAAGGCCCGTGACCCCGCCTCTCTCACCGACACCTCAGGCCCGCTTGTCATCCCCTACACCCTCCATTCCTTTTTCCCCACGAAGTAGGGCAGCGGCGCCGCCGGCCGGGAACCGAAATCCCGCGGCTCCTCTGCGCCTTCCCCGCCCCAAACCTCGCTCCCTGGCCCCACTTGCTCCCCCCTCCACTCTCCCTCGCCCGTGCTCGCGTCCAGGTCCAGTCGCACCCCAGATTGCAAGCCAACGACTCGCCTGCCCATCCCGGCTGTGGAAGCCGCCGGCCAAAATCCCGGCCACCCTCTCTTTTCCCTGGCGTATAAGTGGCCAAGCTAACACGCCGCCTCGCCCCTTTTCCACCTCATCCAGACCTAGCCGCCACCGTGCCCTCTTTGCCAGCGAATCGAAGCTGCCAGTCGCCTGTCGCCGGCCGCCGAGTGAGCCACGTCCCCCATCGTCCACCACCCAGCATAGTTGCCTTGCACCGGCGCCCTCAAAATCACGTCCAGTCGACCGCAGCGCCTTTCGGAGCACCACCAGGAGCCGTAGCCGTGGTGGCCAGGTGAGCTCTGCCCGCCGCCCCCTTTCCGTCCATCCGCCGCCATGGAACCCCGCCGTCCTGCCTACTATCACCCTCCTCCCTCTCTCAGTTCCTCCCCAAGCACACAAGGACCGCACCGCGGCGCCCAGATGCCAAGAACCGAGGCCGAAGCCCCATTCCTCGCACACGGTCTCAACACCGTCCTCCTTCGACCGTCGCACGCCACCCTCCTCCGCGAAAATGACCCCGAGACCCCTGTGGTGAGCTTCTCCTTCTCCTCCTCTTCCTCCTGGTCCAAACCACGTGTAAAATGGTGCACCGTAGGCCGCCAGGACGATCTCCGGCGATGCTCCAGCGAGCCGCCGCCCGGCGCCGCCGTCACCCTCTTTCCTAATGGCCATTGGATCGTGTCCGGACGGTGCTGATCACGTACCCTTTCGCGGTACGTAATCGGTCCACCGTGGACCCGTGGACCGCGGTCCACAGGCGGTCTACGGCTGCGTCACCACCGCGTCAGCGCCACGTGGTGAGCCCCGCCAATCACAGCACGCCACGTCGCGTCCAATCAGCACCCTCCTCTCCGTCAGCTGCGCTTTTGCTCAAAACCCCCCTGCAGAACCCGGAAATCCACCCACCTTTCTATGTGTCTTGGCCCCTTTGCACATAAACCCCTGGAAAAATCCCACCTTCTGCAGAAAAGTCCAACCGAACCACTTTTTCACCTAGAACCCTGAGCTTGAACCTTTTCGCCACCAGAGTTTCCTGTGCCTTGCAGATCTTTTATGTTAGCCCCTGTCGACTTTAGATAATCGCAAATAAGCCCCTAGAACCTTCAAAACCCCATATCTTTCACGTTTTAGCTCTGTTTTAGCCCGTTCAAGTTGCGTTAGCTTCGTTTTGTCGTAGCGCACGTGTTAGCAACGACCTTCACCATGTTTCTTGTTTCTAGAAATTAAAGTTAATATAATTTGATTAATGTCCAATTCAACCCCTTTTGAATAAAATCAAATATAGGTTTAACCTTCGCCTTTTTCTTAATAAAAGCTAACTTGATTAATTCGAACATAAACATGTTTTTGTTATAACTTGTTTAGCTCAACCCGACACATCTTTAAACTCGTTAGTTGCTCTCACATAAAGTTTCTTTTATAAAGATAAATGTTAAATTGGTATAAATTCTAATAAACTTTTATAAATAAAATATGACTAGGATCAACATGTGTTCTGGAATCAAATTTAATTTGAATAATTCCAACAAAGGCTATTTCTCCGGAATATCCTCCATACATGTTTTGTATAAATAAAATAAATCAAGCATATAGTCCCTTCTTTCTTATAATATAATCTTTACCGATAGTTGTGCCCTTTCTACCCGTAGTTCCGTTTAGTCGTCCCTTACGCTCTAGAGTTTGTAGCTAGCTCGCGTTAGCTAGTTGTACACTTTTCTAAAATATTTTATTGTCTGGTGCTTTGTTCTTAGTGTAGCTTTGTGTTGTTTCAGTTGATTGCTGCACGTGAAGGGACGCTTCTGAGCACTGGAACATCGGGAAACGGGCAAGTGTCCTTGACATCTTCCTATTTTATACCTTTATGTTTTATACACCATAATCACTGCTTTATTTATGCTTTCTTGCATTAGATGTCTAAACTTTGCTGGGAATCCTACTAAGGACTGTTTACTAGACTTTTCAAGATCATTCCTTGCTTACCCTTAGAGGTTACCTATATGGGTAGATTCATGCTTAGTTTGCTCAACATGGGTTGGGTTTTAATCTTAAACTTGATTAATGATTATGCAACATGTTAATGTGGGTTATGGTTAGCAAATGAACATCCTAGGTGACTCAGGCAAGTGGTTTGAATGGTGGTTTGTGATTGTTTGATGTTGGCCTTGCCTGAGTCAACTTTATAAGGACCGGTCTGTGGAGCGACCACCCGGGACATACAGTACAACCACGAGAACTAATGGGCTATGGTCTTGGCCAAGTAAGTAGGGTAACCCAGCGGACTGTGTTAGGCTGTCTGGGCTGGATGAGGGTGTAGTTCCCAAGAGTCCGGCAAGGCTCAATGATGGGTCTTGTACCCTGAGACTGGTTAATGCGCGCTGGTGAACCTATGTAAAGGCCTCGTAGCGTCTCTATGCTATCACACCTAAGGAAGTGTGAAAGTGCCTGATCCGCACAGCATGGTTGGGTTTAACGTTCTTTTGAACGTTTACGCGACTCGTGGGTAAAGATGTACAACCTCTGCAGAGTGTTAAAAACTGTTATAACAGCCGTGGTCACAGTCAAGAGCGGCCTGGACCCTCACATTGTTAGTTGGTGGTTCGGGAGGATCACAGTGGTGGTAACTGTGGTTTGGGAGCTGGTTTTGGCTCTATGATGTTTTAACCCTAGGATCAGGACAGGTGGGTGCCTGTGCCTTGAATGGTTTGGGAAGCTTTATACACAATAAATTCTAGGTGCTTAATTAAAACTTGACCAACTAAAACTTCAGTTTTGCAGTCCACCAAATAAAGTCTTCCTTGCTTTAAGCCAGCATGTTATGCATACTTTTCCTCCACTTGCGGAGTACACGCCTCCAGGTGTACTCACCGTTTTCCCTTTCAACCCTTGCTATTCTCTCCCCACTGTTGCTCAGATAAACAGAAGCTAGAAGAAGGAGCTACATCGTGAAGACCGTCGTGAAGGCCTGGAGTTCTAGGTTGGCGTGCCCCCAGTCGACGTTCCTGTGGAAGATGGTGCCTACTCCGCTGCGATAGAATAACGAGGTGTAATTTTTTGTTTAGACCCTTTGGTCATTTTGTAATATAAATGATGTAATGATATATGTTGTGATATTACACTGATGATGTTACTTTATGCATGAATTTTGATCCTGGGCATGCATAAAGGGTGCATTCGGTTTGTCCTTTAAAACCGGGTGTTACAATGTGCAATCTTCACATCATGCTAGGATAGATCCGTTTAGCTAGATGGAAAACCCTAGGTGCTTCAATGTCGATCCACGTATTGATAACCTTGGATGGAATACTCTAAGGGAAAAGCTACACACGATCCGTGCGCTTGCGGTTAAAACTTGATGCGTTATTTAACCGTCAACATTGGCGCGCAAACTCCCGCATCTTCCGTTCGGATCCTCGGAGTTTCACGACTTCATGCTTCGGTCCTCGGGTCACTTGGAGTCATGTTCACTTTGTGTCTTGACTTGTGTCAGGCTTCATGATCTTCTCACAAAGTGCTTGATGAACTTTACCCGGAAGTCATCATTTAGGTGCTTAAATCCTGAACAACATACTCCAAAAACCACATGCAAGTGCGAACTTGTTACATCATTAGTATGCCTAGTGGCGGGTTAGTTATAATTCAAATCTCAAACCAAAGGGTAACAAGTGCTCTTGGTTGACGGAAATCGACCGTCAACATACATCAAAGGAAAGATTCATACAAGGTCTAGCTTGCCTCCCTAGCATCCATCCCTCTTTAAAGATCTCACCATGAAGCTCTCAAGCTAGTCCTAGAGAAAATAGGTAGCTAAAAAGATAAAATGCAAAGAGCAAATGAAAACCCTAAATCCCAAGAGATGGCTACCACAACCCTTCCACCAAGTTTATAGATGAGGTCCTCCGGTGGGGGTAAATGACTAGAATGCCCTCTAGGCGATACAACCCCTCGAAGGGCATATTTGGAAACTTGACAGCCTTTCCATCGGATTTACGCCCAGCAACGCACCTCGCGTAGCCTCGACGCCAAGCCTGCGTTCCCGACGCATGTCCTCCGCTTCGAGCCACCCGACGCTCCTCGTCCTCCACCGATCACACCGGTCAGACCGGTCCCGTGCAGACTCGAGTCGCCGACCGCTCGGACTTGGCTTTGTGGATCAACCAAGGAACCCAGTGGTTTTGTGGTGAACCACTGCAAACCCCACAAGCTTGGTGCAGCCTCCACACCGAGCTCCTCAACTTGGCCGCCACGTCTGCTCCGGCTCGATCTTGGATATCGGATCAACCAACGAACCCGCTATCATCTGACTTCGACTTGCTCATCTCGCCCCATGTGACTCGCACTTGATCCCGTCTGGCCACCAGGTCCCTCGAACCAAGCCTACTTGTCCCTCCACTCCTCGGAGGCCCCGCAAGGCTAAGACCTTTCGCGCTTGTTCTTCACCTGCACCAACGCAAATCAAGCCGCATCCTACATCCACAAGATAGAGCACAACGTCAGTCCACACAACGTTGTCAATTACTCATCACTAAGGAGTGGCCAACCACTAGCCATCAGGCACTCTGGTCCTTAGTATCACTAGAAAACTACGATTTCATTTCATCATCCACTAGAGTCGGCTTGTATCCTTAAGAACTTGATTCAAAATGCATTAGAGTTTGTTTTCTCTGAAGTGGTGTTCTTCCTCCGGGTACTAGGGTGTGTTTTCTCTGAGTCACTGCATGTTTCCTTTACCCACTGGATCGAACAGTGACCCTAGTACTAGGGTGTGTTTCCTCTGAGTCATTTCTCGTTTCTCTTCCGTTGGATGGAATGGCCCACCACCTTGGCTTCTTCATTTCCTATATATATGTCACCACTCTACTCCATTGCCTCTTCTCAAGGCAGCAAGTAGCAATGGCTTCTTGGAGTGGGGATGATGATGACTCCGTCAGTCCAGCACTGTGGATTCAGTAAGATCCACAGTTCAACATCAATTTTCCGGTCTTAGCTAAGAGAGATTTCAAATTCATGTGTGATGTTAGAAGGTATGCGTCAAATCAAACGGTGAACTGGCCCAGGTGTGCACACAATGAGTTTTGTGTGATGCAAGTTTACCAGGGATGGAACAACTCTGGTCGTCGCTTCTGGCACTACTCACGAGCATGGGTAAGCAAAGCTGTCACCTTTGACCTACATCTTTTTCTGCTTTACTAACGTATTCTCGGTTTCTGCGGTACTCTCTTCAACCAGATAACTACGGTTTCATGCATTGGGTGGATCCCCCAGCTATTCACCCATATCAACAGTACATCGACTACCTCAAGGATGTTGTCATCTTCAACCTGAAGTAAGAGCTCGTGTCGGCACTGGCCTCTCGAGATCCACCATCTACCGACGACGACATACCAGTGACCGGACCTATGGTGGTGAAGACGAACACCGGTTGTGAGGACGAGTGGTGCACTTGCCCGTGCCACGAGAAGAAGAACAACACTACACCAGCAACTCCATCCCCACCACCTTCACCTCCACCTCCACCCCGGCCAGGGTACGGGTACTACATGCCCTCCCAGCACTCCGACGGGTCTATGATCTCCGAGCAGTACTCGTACAACTAGATTAGGAATGTTGTAAGCCTTTTTCTAAATTCCCTAAGGCACGTTAGGACTAGCAACATCACATGATTAGGGTAGTAGTTGCACTGTACGTGCCATTTCAAATTTGTGTAGTTGTTTCATGTAATTCTTTGGGTATCACGTGTTACTAAATTTCATTTGAACACTAGTCTAATTAAAAAAAACACAACCGCTGTATGACACGGCGGCAGGCTACAAACGTCGTGTCATACGGCGGTTCGACCTAACCGCCATGTGATGCAGCGGTTACAGCCTGCAACCGTTCGTGTCCCAATTTGGCGGTTGCAGTGCCGGCAACCGCCATGCGCCAGCGGCTCAAACACCGCACCATACGTCGTTTCCCGTATGGTACGACGATTAGTCGCCGTTCCACGTGCCACGTTATCAACCGTTGTACCATACAGCGGTTGGCCTTTAACCGCCGTATGGTACGATGACAGTAATACAGTTTTGCTAATTTTTAGAATAACTATTTATTTTTGCAAAACCGAAGATAAAAATAAAAAAAATAGCCCTAAACCCCACTCGGCTTTTGTTTGTTTCCGCAATGGGCCGATGGCAGTTATGTGGCCCACAGGGCCGTCGCACTGAGTTGGGCCTTGAACGCATACAATGGTTTGTTTGGTTCCTGCTGATCCAACAAAAAATTGCAGACTCGTCGCAGGTCAATCACTCTGTCTCCAACGGTCACCCCATCCCGATCTCCATCTGCAAAATGCAGATTGAAAACGTACTGTAGCACCTCCAGCAGTTGCCCCTTCATGTTCTGCAGTTTGCGCTTGCCTCCCTCCCGTGCTGCATTCCTGGGGATATTGGCCTCCGTCTGCATCCCAACCGCCGCCGCCCCCCCCCCCCGGCTCTCTCGCCTCGCGGCCCAAGCCGCCATGAGCTCCGACCTCCCTCTGCCACCGGCAGCCCGAGCTCAGATCCGTCGTGGAGGGGCGCCGCCGGAGGTCGCCGTCGCGCACCGTGGAGGCCACCTTCTCCGCCTCCGCAGGAAGCCCGCCACTCCAGGGCACCACCGCGCGGGCCGTAGTAGAGGACGCCGCCGGATATCGCCTGCCGTAGTGGAGAGTCCGTCGAGCTCAGATCCATGGAGGCGGCTCGATTCGGATCTCGACGGCGCCCCTCTCCTCCGCGGCGTCGAGCCCGCCGGCGCGGTAGACCTCCTCGGCCTCGAATCCGCGGCCTCCTCGAAGCTCGACGGCGAGCTGGAGGCGGCCGGTCGCGGCCCTCTTCCCCGCGTGGAGGCAGTTCTTGATGGAGCAGAGGCCAGCACCTCCGCCCTCGCTCTCCCTCCTCGCCGAGAGCCGGCGGCGGAGCTGGAGGTCGTCGACGGCACCCGTTCCTCGATCCGGAGCAAGGGACGCGGCGGCACACGGTCGGCGCGCGGTTAGCAGTGCTCCTCGGCGCATCCGCCCGCGGCCCCTCCGCCTCTTCCGCCCGCCGCTACGCTTCCTTCCCCGTCCTCCCTCTTCCCGACGCCGCCGGAGCTGGATCCTGGGCTTGACGCAGGGGGCGACCTCGATCTGGAGGGAGCAGGCCGGGGCTGTTCGGAGTGGAGGATTTGGCGTCGCGCGCCGGGAGGAGGTTCGCCGCGGGCCGTCTCACCCATCCCCGCTCGATCCCACCTCCCGCGGGAGTCAACTGCCCGGGAGGATGGGATGCGCTTGCGCAACACCGCTGGAAGGACCTCTCGTTTGCAGGAAGGAAATCTCCTCTCTCCTTTGCGCAGACCAGCTCTTTGCAGATGGAGTTGCAGTATATTGCTGGAGACAATCTCAGGTTTTCTTTCCAGAAATTCCCAAGGTGTCGCTCGCGCCGTGGCTGCCGTCGAACCATTCCCGTCAGTTTTCTTGATTCAATTCAGACGGCGATGTTCGCTGCACCAACCTGTTCGCATACACATGACGTCCAAACAAGTTGCTTCCGAGTTCCGATCTTCCATGAATCCCTACAAAAATGACGCCGCGCAAGTAAAGTTCAGACGACTGCAGCAACAGCAGCCTGATAGTGTCATAGTGACGGAAATAATGGACAGTTTTGGGTGATGATGATGGCGGATTCGTGGTGCCGATCGTGTCTTGTTGACCGCACTGCGTGCTCGTGTCAACCTTCCTCGACGAGCGGCCACACCAGGCCTGAAGCTCTCGACGACCAGATGGACAGGTCGTCGTCGTCGTCGTCATGACAGGTTATACGCAGGCGGCTGCGCTGACAGCAGCGAGAGCAGAGACAGAGAAATGAAAATGGCGACGACGCACGTGATGCGGATCGAGATCCAACGTGGCGGTGTTTGCATGCGTTTGACCATGCGCCACCACCGCACCATATATTCTTCTTCTCAACAACCTCACGAGGTGTAAATCCTGCGTTTCCCCGTGAGTCGTCGAGAAGCTAAGCGTCTCTGAACTCTTCAACAGCAGCATGCTTACCAGTTACCACCTTGATTACGTACGGGAAGACCAGTGATCCATTGAGTATACCAAACGATTTCATCTGATCTATGTCAGTATACCAAGCAATTTCGTCTCTTAGACCAACGTGTTTCGTTGCTGTTACACGCATGACCTCTGCAGTACCACGTGTTCTAACATGTTTTTGATGCACAATATATAATTACTCAAGGACCCCAGTATATATTTGGAGATCAAATAGAGATGATTAATTTGTCAATAGTTTTTGTGTATCGTATATGAGACTAGTCAAGTGTCTTGACCACGCGTGTCTCTGGTTCTTCTATAGTTTATTATCTGAAGAATAGATTATAGATGGTAGATGCCGTGCAAACACCTCAGCAGCATGCACTGAAGAGCAGCTCCATTTCTAAGGACCATGTAAAAATAAGCTTCACCCAAAACATTAAGTTCCACGTTTTATTTTGAAAGTAATTTGACTGACGAATTATTTTTTAAGGCTTGTTGAGCGTCAAATATCAGGATCCCTTCTTCCTCGCAATATATGTTAAGCTCCCTGACGATAAATAAATTAATCTTTCTACCTTGACTAACGCAACCATTTCTGTTTATTACGCCCGCTCCCTGAAGAGAAAGCCCGACAAAGCCCAAGTGACTCGGCCCATAGAACCTCCCAACGATGGTTGCTTTCTTTCATCAGCAGTGGATTTATTTATTCTGCGAGGTGGCACGCAAAACCAAATTCACGCGCTTCCTTGGACCGCAACGCGAGCGGCTTCCCGTCCGCGTACGCTGCCTACGTGCGCTGCCTGGTGCCCTCCCGTCGGCCCCGCGTGCATGGACTCTACCGCAGTTCTTTCCCGTTCACATACGTACTGCCTGGCTGCTTCTACTTCCACGCACGTTACCCTTCTCTTTTTCTTTTTTGTTATTTATTCCTTCTTCAAATCTGTAAATGCGAGAATTTATCACTCATGTGAGGGAGGGCACCAGGCAGCGGACGTTATATGCATAATTCGAAAAAAAATTATACGCACAACTTGTCATTTATAGAAAAAATTACACGCACAACTCGTCGTTAGAAAAAAATTATACTCATAAGTTATTCTTCAAACAATTGTGCATATAAATTGTACGTATAAGTTTTGCACACCATCAAACTTATGCTTAAAACTTATCTGATAAAAAATTATAGTTCGCAGTTATGCGTCGAAGTTGTGTGTATAAGTTTCAAAAACGGAAAGATAAAACTGATGTTTGAAAAAAGTTGTGCGTATAAGTTATGTATACCATAAAAATTGTATATATAAGTTATACACTCTATGGGAGTTGTGCTAAAAAAATATATCATAAAAGTTATATTAAGAAGTTGTATCGAAGTTATGTGTATACTCCCTCCGTATCACAATTAGAAGTCATTTAGGACATCATTTAGCATACGAGGAGTGATTGATTAATTTGGATAAATTTTTTCATGTTTACATTATTAAATAGGGTTGCGTTTGCTTCACAAATAAGAAAGCATTGTGGTTGGGTTGGTCAGTTTAGTGCGTATTAACGTTCGAGGTCCCGAGTTCGATTCCCTTCGGTTGCATGATTTTTTGCAGCGGCGCTGCATGCGGAGGGGCGGGGTGGAGTTCGCTCCTGTCGGAATTCGATTGTTTCGAACGAGCGATCGTTATGTCTTACCAGGCTGCTGCGTTATTTGATATCCATTTGTTCATCTTCTCAAGTATGCATCCTTCATCGTCGTTGTGTAGACAAGACGTTTCTGTGGATGCTGAGCACATGAGGCAAGAGAGTTTTCATCTTTGACTTCCAACTACAGCATGTACTTGAGCAAAAGTGCAAAACCGTAAGAGTTTTCTATGGCAACAGGCTGCTGCCTTGATTCAGTATGATGCCATTATGTTCTGGAGCAAGAGCAAGAGCACCAATGAAAATGAAGACATTTCTGTAGGCCGTCTACAATAATTTCGAGTGAGCAAATAATTATTTCTAGGCTTGCATGACAGAAATGTTTTGTTCTGAAACTGCTGAACCAAAACTTACACCATGAAGATAACTTCATGAAGTCCTTCAAAAACAGAGGAACTGCATAATGTTAGTTTTATATTGTACGTAGTATATGTGTACTTCACCCGACATAATGATCAACGTTTTTGAAAAGTCAAATGACCCAGGCTTCTCCATGATTTTTGGTCTTCGTACCCGTGCGTAAAAAGGAAGTGGAGCCATTTTTTATTGTAATGCACTAGGCCACAAACGATTTGTGCTGACGGCTAAAACGCCTCTATGCTGGCGGGCGCAGCACCCGTCAGCAACTTAGAGTCAGCACAAATGGCCCTCAGTGCTGGCGGGCGACTTATACCAACCGCCAGCATAGAGGACCTCAGTGCTGACGGGCGTCTTAAACCAACCGCCAGCACAGAGGACCTCTATGCTGGCGGCCTACTTAACACACCCGCCAGCACTGAGGTTTTCTCTGCTAGCGGTGACGTTATGCCACCCGCCAGCACAGAGCATTTCTGTGCTGGCGGGTGGTTAAGCCGCCCGCCAGGAACTACTTTTTTTTATTTCTCATTAGTTTTTGCTGCATTTGTTTATTATTTGTATTTATCCGCCAATTTCACCCGTATTCAATAGTATTCGTATTTGTAGGTCAAATTCACCTGTATTTATTTGTATTTGTCCCACAAATTCAAATGTGTCTATCAACCACATAATCCAAACTAGCATATAATACTACATAAGTCTCACATATTATTAATCCACATTAAAAATAGATAATCCTCTACTACACCCATCGACGTAACTTTTCGTGCTCTTCTATAATCAACACTCCTTCGTTATCGAAGAATTCTCCCAGCTCGTGGCGAATCTCACGTTGGAGGAACCTCGCCAGATCCGCACAAATGTTCTCGATGTCCTTGTCTCTCAGGTTCCCCCACGAAGTATCTATAGTAGGGAGCTGCACATACGCACAATAATTAAAGATTATTATGCATAATCATTAGAAAGTAAATTAGCATATGGTTGTGTACCAGAGGCTTACGTCTTCAGGATTCGTCCGATAACTTCCATTATTTCTCAACATCTCACACGCGTAATATCCACATAAGATACTGCCAGGAGGTTGCTTGTAGCACTGAAAAAAATAAAAAGTGATGAGAAATTATTAACGAACTGCACAACTATGAATAATATCAATTTGTTATGTTCTTACGTATTTGGCATGTCGTATTAACATCTTTTCCCTATTTGCAGGGTGCTCCCCACCATTTATTATGTATAGCCGATACGTGCTTTGAGGATACAAAGACATAAGTTAGTTATACAATTTCTAGTGTTTACATGCATTATTAAAGTACTACAATGGGTTTCCTTACTTTTTTAGAATTTTAATGAAATCCCCGTAAACGTTCTCTTCGTAGTGTAATGAGTCGAAGATCCCTGCTTCTCCAAGCTTTGGACAGATACATAAGACAATGAAATGGTCTCTGAAAATAATTATGTTCCAATAATTAATATAAATAAACCACATATTAAATATATTTATCTATAGTAATTAGAAATAGCTTACTTAAAATTGTAAGCACACATGATGTGGCTCTTCTGCTTCATCATTTTCTTCATTATCTTTGCAATGTATACAGTCACTTCATGTTGTCTAGCAGCATGTAATTTCTGTATTACAGCTTGTTTCTCCTCTTCTGTCTTTGTTTCTTGTTCGATTTGTTTTTCAAATGCTTCCCTGATTATGTACGTGTGCGTCGGCTCGCTCACTTGTTGCGGGTCAAGGTATGCTACCTTCCACCTCCCGCCGGTCTTCCTTTCATCCAAGGCTTGCATCCTACAAAATATATAGATCGCTTAGGATGGTTATACCAAAGTAAAACTACACATATGGATTTGAAAATTGGTATGGGGTACATGCATGTTGACTTACATGCACCAAACGGTGACGAGATTCACGTCAAGGCGTTCACGACGGAACATCGCATGCAAATCCTGGAGATCAATTACCAACTTTCGCGGTATCGGGCTACCGAACACCCACGTTGGGACATTAGCGGTAATAGTATGAATGCCTTGCTTCATGGCCAACATGATCCATCCATGCAGCTTATTTAGTTCCGGCGGTCCCTCCAACAGTTGCCACGTATAACAGAATGGTTTGCCATGCACAAAAACCTGGGGCACCTCTTCCGAATCAAATAAATTGAGTTCTTGCTTTTTCTTTCGAACAGAGGAGCGAGTTGCAATTTTATCACTCATGGCTGCACCTTTTTTCGCCTTCAGTGCATGTAAGAAGGTGTCAACTTGTGCTGTTTTCTTTTTTGGTTCGTATGAGGTTATCATACGGGGTACCCTCTTGGTAGGTGAAGCTGGCGGGGGGAAGGTGAATTTGGTAAATTATCTTCAAAATTATCCACATCTGCATCCCTTTCTTCATCGTCATGGACAATTTCATGGATAGGTGATAGCACTGACTGCTCGGTCTCATTGTTACCTCCCTGCCCAACATCCATAGTCATCTACTCCTCGGTCTCATTGTTACCTCCCTGCACAACATCCATAGTCGTCTGCTCGATCTCATCGTTACCTCCCTGCCCAACATCCATAGTTGTTTGTGCTTCTGTGTTCTCAACTACAGGCTGCTGTGAGGGATTTGGCGATACATTAAGAATGATATCTCGGCGATGTCATAGTATGTATTGGTTCCTCGCATCACCAAGGAGCTCGATCCCGTCATCGGTAGGGATATCAATCTCGCACGCCTCATCAGACACCGAGACAACTTGCACCCATGCATACTCTGGCGGCGGTGGATTCGGAAACGTATGATCCACGGGTGCCATGGCCGTTGCAACCTCGCGAAACTTATCTTGTTTCCTTCTGTAAGGTATAACCAACTTGCATGGGGTATCCTCTGTTATGTCATCAACATGATACTTGGCATTGGCAATAGACCCAGCACTACTTGGAGGAACGACGACATATCCACTCTGGGCAAGTAGCAGGTTTGGTAATACTCCATGTCCATGAGCATCGGTTGCAGTCGATCCGGTGGCCTGTTGTTGGGTTATGAAGAACTGTACCAGCTCTTGTTTGGCAATTTCTCTCATCTTGTTTTCAAGATTTTTCTTATAACGGTCGCGCTTCTTATACCTTCCTCTATCTTCAAGAAATGCTTTACCCCAAGGTAAGGTAGATGACATCCCTCGAACACGGCCAGTGTGCTCAGGGGTTCCGATCGTGGTGGTTAGCATATCTTTCTCCCTATCAGGCTTGAAAAGGCCGTGCTTTTGCAAATCGACGAGTTCTTCCAACTTCTCATAAATCTGTTCTGTTGTGGGTTTCTCGAATACAACCTTGCCGTCAGGTGTTATTGTCGGAATTCGAGCAAGACACCAATTCTTGCTACGCTCATCCATGCCTTCAAACAATTCTGGTAAACCAGCTACCCTCCTCTGTTCTTCCATTTGCCTCCATTTTTGCAGCTTAGCAGCATATCCTCCCGAACCCAGACGATGGGGGTTCTCAGCAGCTTTCTTAGCCTTCTCTATATATTCTTTACTCTCAGCTATTGCTTTCTCTGTTGTCTTCTGTTCTTTGAATTCTTGCCACACCGCTAGCGGGATGTTACCATACACTGCTCTAGCATCCTTCCCTTTCTGAACAAATTCTGTATTAAGCGTAGACCTCCAAGTCCGTAAACATCTTCCAAGGAGGCCCTCAGCAAAACGTCTAGCCTGTCGCTCGGTCCCTTCCGGAAAAACAAACCTTTCCTTCAGTTTGGCCCACAATACATCCTTTGTTGCCACCGGCACTTTCTTCCAGTTAGTTGTTGTGATCCAGTTCCCCAATTGATCCCTCACAATTGCACCTGCGATGTTCCGAAATCGAGCATTTATCCCTTCAGGAAGGACGGGCTCGTCTTTGGCACCAAGTTGTTCTATCACATATTGTCCTCTTTCAGGGATCTGGTTTCGTTTGCGTTTTCCATGTCCCTTCTTGGGGTTACTAGTAGTAGTAGTCGAAGGTAGTGGTCCTGAACCTTCTATCTCCTGTGCAGAATTAGTCAATGCTCTACGGCGACGTGGCGGGGATTGATCATCGTTCTACACACATACAAATTATATTTAATATATCTGAATGTGAACAACAAACACATCAATAACATATGAATGTGTATGAAGACCTGTTCATCTAGGCTAGGATTGTAATCAACGTCATCGTCATCTGCACACCTACGAGGCCGTGGTACGCTGGGTTCGTACTCATCTGGAGTTAAATAGTCTTCTTGAAATCCTTCTTCGTCTTCATCCTCGGAGGATTCATGACTGACCGGTGTACAAGTTATAATTTAAAAAATCCAAATAATATCCAGCAATAACTATTTTATCTAATAATCCTCAAATCTATTCCAAATTCCAGTGTACACGTTATTATTTATACATTTTTTACAAAAAAAAATAGACCATAAACCATATCAAAATTTCACACATAATAGATAAACATTTCTAATTTTGTCAATTAATAAAGATAACTAATATTTAAATACACACAAATTTTTTCACACTTAATAGATAAGCATATCGAAATCTACACCATACACAATTTTTTTAACACTTAATTGAGACATGTAAATACAAATTAAGCATTTATAAACAGTTATAATAACACATTTAACCACAAATTAACCATTTCTAATAATACATCTGCAAAAAAATTAAAAAAAACCCACCCATCCGGATCCGGCCGGTGAAGGGAGGACGTCGGCGGCGGGCCCTCGCCGGCGGCAGCGGCGTGCGGGGAGGAGGACGGCGGTGGGCCCTCGCCGGCAGCGGCGTCGCGTCGCGTGGACGACGGCGGCGGGACCTCGCCGGCGGCGGCGTCGCGCAGCGTGGACGACGGCGTGGGGCCGGCGGGCGGCGGAGAGGTATTGTCGGCGGTGGCGCGCGGGGACGGCGGCGCACGCGGGGTGGTGTTGTCAGCGGCACCGGCTTCTCCATCCGCAGACAACGGCGGGTCTTGGGGGGCGGAGGAGACGGCGGCGCTTGGGATGGATGCGGCGGCCGGCATCTTCGGCGGCGGCGCGGCTCGGGGAGGAAGACGGCGGGAGGCGGCGGCGCTCCAAGGGCGTACAGGGAGGAACGGCGCGGCAGCGCTGGGGGAGGAGGACGGCGACGCGGTGGCGCTCGGGGAAGACGGCGGTGAGGTCGGCGCGAAATTTCGGCAGCCTCACGGCGTCTTATCGTTTTCGCGCCGGGACTTAGAAAATTTTCAGCCTCGCGGGCCGCTATATGGTCCGTAGCACCGTTGGCGGGCGGTATAAAGCGCCCGCCAGCACTGTGCATTTCCAAAAAATTCAAAAAAATTGAAAACAGCCCAAAATATGTTTAATTTAGTCCCAAATTTCTAGAACTATTATAAAATGATTCAAAATAAATTAGGGAAGGTTTTTTGCTTATAGAAAAGTTTTAGTTTCAAAAATTTTGTTCAAATAAGTCTCTTGGGTGAAACACCCTCTAACTCTTGGGTTGTTTCACCCAAGAGTCACATTTGAACTAACTTTGAAACATATTTAGTGTTATGTGTCAAATAATAATTTTCGTAGTTACTGTTTAATGTTTCAGTAAACTTATAGAAGTTTCGAACAATTTTGAATCAGTTTAGGCACACTTTCATTTTTTTTATTTTTGGGGAAAAGCACAGTGCTGGCGGTCGTCTTACGCGACCGCCAGCACTGTGCATTTCCAAAAAATTCAGAAAAATTGAAAACATCCCAAAATGTGTTTAATTTAGTCCCAAATTTGCAGAACTATTGTAAAATGATTCAAAATAAATTAGGGAAGGTTTTTTGCTCATAGAAAAGTTTTAGTTTCAAAAATTTAGTTCAAATGAGTCTCTTGGGTGAAACACCCTCTAACTCTTTGGTTGTCTCACCCAAGAGTCACATTTGAACTAACTATGAAAAATATTTAGTGTTATGTTTCAAATAATAATTTTCATAGTTACTATTTAACATTTCAGTAAACTTGTAGAAGTTTCGAACAATTTTGAATCAGTTTAGGCACACTTTTATTTTTTTTATTTTTAAGACGACCGCCAGCACTGTGCATTTCCAAAAAAATTCAAAAAATTGAAAACAGCCCAAAATGTGTTCAATTTAGTCCCAAATTTCCAGAACTATTGTAAAATGATTCAAAGTAAATTAGGAAAGGTTTTTTGCTCATAGAAAAGTTTTAGTTTCAAAATTTAAGTTCAAATGAGTCTCTTGGGTGAAACACCCTCTAACTCTTGGGTTGTTTCACCCAGGAGTGACATTTGAACTAACTTTGAAAAATATTTAGTGTTATGTGTCAAATAATAATTTTCATAGTTACTATTTAACATTTCAGTAAACTTGTAGAAGTTTCGAACAATTTTGAATTAGTTTAGGCACACTTTCATTTTTTTCTATTTTTGTGGAAAAGCACAGTGCTGGCGGTCGTCTTAAGCGACCACTAGCACTGTGCATTTCCAAAAAATTCAAAAAAATTGAAAACAGCCCAAAATGTGTTCAATTTAGTCCCAAATTTTCAGAACTATTGTAAAATGATTCAAAGTAAATTAGGGAAGGTTTTTTGCTCATAGAAAAGTTTTAGTTTCAAAATTTAAGTTCAAATGAGTCTCTTGGGTGAAACACCCTCTAACTCTTGGGTTGTTTCACCCAGGAGTGACATTTGAACTAACTTTGAAAAATATTTAGTGTTATGTGTCAAATAATAATTTTCATAGTTACTATTTAACATTTCAGTAAACTTGTAGAAGTTTCGAACAATTTTGAATCAGTTTAGGCACACTTTCAATTTTTTTTTATTTTTGAGGAAAAGCACAGTGCTGGCGGTCGTCTTAAGCGACCGCCAGCACTGTGCATTTCCAAAAAAATTCAGAAATATTGAAAACAGCCCAAAATATGTTCAATTTAGTCCCAAATTTCCAGAACTATTGTAAAATGATTCAAAGTAAATTTCAGTAAACTTGTAGATGTTTCAAACACTTTAGTGAAGGAAATTTGACATTAATTCAAATTTAGCATACTCAATTTCATTACCAACATTGCATACATGCTTACAAAACCATTGAAAGGAAGCATGCCATTACAACAGAAATACACAACAGGATACATATGCAACTAAGTTGTTCATTACAAATGGCTTTCAATTTGTGACATTCTTGTCTTGCCTCATGTCTGGAACCAAGCAAAACGTCCCAGTGCTCATGAAAATGTTGCACAAGCTCTGACAAACTTCCATTCATAGACACCAGGTCCTGAGTCACTTGATTTGCTCTCCCAGAAAATTCAGAGTCAAGCCTGTACTTGAAATCACAAGGATTATCTACATTTGAGCATTGCAAGAACCTTCTCCCTACATCCACTCTAGACCAGCAGCAAGCCAACCGTGGGTACTGTCCATGGCGGCATGTAAGCCCCGTCCTCACCACCATGCCTTCTTCTGAGTGTTGTTCTAGCAACCACTCGAGCTGGCATTAACCAAAGAAATTATCATCATAAGACGCAAATAAGAACAATATTGATTCAAACACCAAATTTGTGGTTGAATGGATGCCTCACCCCCATCTCTGGAAGCCGGTGATCTGATTCATCATCGTGGTTAGTTCTTCCCTCCATCCCGTGCCTTGGCGTGCTCCTGTGCCTCCTTCCTCGAGCCATCTGGCCGCCGGGCCGGAGTGGTGGGAGCAACACAACTCTAGGGCGGGGAAGGTCGGCGAGGCTCTAGGCGCACGCGGCGGGAGCAGAAGCTTGGCGAGGTTTAGACGCGGTCGGCGGGAGCAGCAGCTCAGCGAAGCTCTAAGCACGGGCGACGGGAGCAGCAGCTCGATCTAGGGCGCGGCCGTGGATAAGGTAGCACGGGGCATGTATGTGCCTCCGGGGGCCTTAGCGCTGGCGTGCGGCCTTAGTGCCCGCCAGCAGTGAAGGGGAGCGCTGGCGGGCGGCCTTAGAGCCCGCCAGCATACACTTAGAGCGCTGGCGGGCGGCCTTAGTCCCCGCCAGCAGTGAGCGTTAGCGCTGGCGGTCGGCCTTAGTGCCCGCCAGTAGTTTAATTCTTCTATATACCTCGCCGAGCATCTGAAAAAATTCTAAGTGTTGGCGAGACCTCGAAGCTACGCCGTCAGGCTGCCGAAATTTCTCCCTACCGCAGCTCCTCCGCCGCGCGCCGCAGCTCCCTCCGCCGCCGCAACAGCTCCCTCCGCCGCCGCCGCAGCTCCCTCCGCCGCCGCCGCAGCTCCCTCCGCCGCCGCCGCAGCTTCTTCCCACGCCACCGCAGCTCCATCCCTCCGCCGCGCAGATCCATCCATCTTCAAGCACAGATCCCCCTACCGCCGCGCCGCAGCTCCCTCCCTCCGCCGCGCCGCCGCAGCTCCCTCCCTCCGCCGCGCCAACGCTCCCTCCCGCCGTCGCCACCGCCACCTCCACCGCCGGCTGCCCCTCCCTCCGCCGCGCCGCCGCAGCTCCCTCCCTCCTCCGCGCCAATGCCCCGGCCCACGCCACCACCAGATCCGGTCCACCACCGGCCAACGCCACCGCCACCGACCAGGGGAGAGGAAGTGAACGAGGAGGAGAGGGAGGAGGCCCGTGGAGAAGGAGATGGAGGAGGCCGAGGGGAAGGGGTAGGAGACGGCCGAGGGTGAATAGGAGGGGTGTGGTCTGGCCGGCGCCGTCCTCCATTCGACTGCACCCGTGGTGAGTGGTTTGAGAGCCTCCTCAAGATTTCAGTTTTTTAGTTACACGTAGTGATCAATTAGTGATGTTGGATCAAAATTTTGTTTAGTTTTTGATGAATTAGTGATGCTAGATGAAATTTGTGATGAGTTTGTTGAACTAGAACAATATAATTTATTACCAACTCTGTTTTGACCTTTGTGATGAACTTGGTTGAACTAGAAAATTTTTGTGTGGCCCGCCCTTCGTGTCATGGCCTTTACTTGCAGATTTCTGGAAACCTCACCGTATAGGGGAGGTGTTTCGAAAATTTTGAATATACAATAAACATTGGTTTATTTTGGCAGGGAAGGAGAAGTAGGCGTTGCCGTTGCCTTGGAGGCCCCCGTTTTGCTTCCGCCACCGGCTCCACACAGAAGGTGAGTTCGAACACATGCAATTCAGTGCAATCGTTCTCTGATCATTACTCTGCCCTAATACAAATGTCAAGTTTGATTGTTACTGTACCCTAATACACTCGACTATTATTTTACAAGAGTAGAGGTCCTCAGAGCTGATGGCGGGGAGTTTCCACCGTCCAAACCTCGTTCTCTTTGAGGAGGAAGAGGTCAATGCGTATGATGCACGCTACCTTGGCATCATGGTACTTTTTAGGACCGGACGTAACTTTGATAACATCGATTGCATGAAGATACAGACAGCCATTCATGATCAGATGGGTGTGGCGGTTCCGCTAGAAAATATCTAGCACTTCCTTAATGATTATGTGGCTGTGACCACTTCAGCGGCTGACTTGGAACGAATCTTGGACCGTAGATTGCTTCGAGTTGATGGATATAATGTAACATCCCGGATTTTTTCGGAATGTTAATATTTGCAAAAATGTGGATTTCAAAAAAAAATCGTGCTTGATGTGTTTGCTCGTAATCATAAGGTTGTCTTCTTGTGCCCTTTCCAAAATTCCTAGTAATAAAATTAATTAAATTGTTTTGTGTGTTAAGGATAAATTCTATGTTAGTGTGATTTGGTCCTTAATTAAATTTTTTCTTGAATCTTTGAGTGTGGTTTATATTTGAAATCTAATTTCAAATATAAATCAAAAGCTAATTGAACTAACTATCCTCTCTAACCTTCCGGACCAACCTAAGCCACCTGAAGCTCTCTAACCTCTCAGTTGGCTTTCTAATCTTTCCCGGCCTAATCTTTTCTAAAGTGCTCTGGAATTACTTAAATGGATTTATGGAATTATTTTCCGACTCTTCGAATTAATTCCTTTGCGATTGATTCGATTTCGGGGAATAGACTATAATTCGTTGGATTAAATTCCCGAGAGCTTATTTGAATTATGACGATGTTTTCCGGCCTCTCGAATTAATACTTCGCTATTTAATTCGTTCCCGAAAAAAATAGTCTAATTCGTTTGATCTAATTCTACGAAATAAATTGTGACCAATTTATTTCGCGGGATTAAAATGTTTTAGCCCAAAATCTTGGTCCATCTAAAAGCCCGTTTATCTAGCTCTAACTACTTCCCTTAAATACCCTCACCTCTCGTCACTTGTCTTCATCTCCCCTGCAGCCGCCGCCACACTCTCTTGTTCATCTGTTCTTTCTTCTGTCGCAAGATGCTTCTCTGCCGTCGCCGTTCTCCTTTCTCTCCTCTCTGTTCTCCAGTCCGCCGAATCACCAGCCACACCCCTCTGTTCTTTCTTTCCCCCACCGAGCAAGCAGATCAGAGCAGCAAGATTCCTCTTTGTGCCCAATCCACAACCAGCAGCCATTCTCTCCAATCGAGCAGCAAGAAGCGAGCTGCAGCAATTCCCTTTTCTTTTTCCCAATCCAGTCAATCAGCCAGCACCCCTATGCTTTCTTCCATCGAGCTGCAACAGAACAAGCAGCAGCGATCCTCCTCTTCCCTTTCTCCAAAGCGGCAAATCCCAAGCAGCAACCTGTAATTTCTTTTCTTCTTCCCCTGAAGCAACAGAACAGCAGCTCACATCCTTTTCCCCTCTAGATCGAGCATTCCTTTCTCCCTGTTTTCCTTCTGCTAATCTCGCAAGAGGCAAAGCTGCTGCAGTCCGACCTTCCTCTATCTTCCCTGTTCCCAAGTCAACCAGCGTCTTCTTTTGCACCGTTTGGCTGCCAGCCGGCCAGGATGTGCCCCTGTATGCACTTGTGGGTGGGAGTACTCTTGTTGGGCAGAAATTCGCTGGCTTGGTGAGGCCAACAGGTCGGCGCCGCCCCTACCCAGGTGCTGCCACCAGGGAGCCGCTGGCCATGCTTGCGCAGCCGGCGAGAAGCCCAGCAACCGCTTGCACCACGACGCCATGCTACTACCTCTGCCAGGAGTGTGGTTCCTCAACGACAAGGCGCCGCTCCTGCTGAACGCAGGTGCTGTCCACCTCACACCCGAAGTGTTCGATCAAATGCTTGTACCACGACGCGGCCTGTGAACCAGAGGGTGGAGGCGAGCCTCAAGAGCGCCGCCGGCAGCCACGCCGACGCTGCCGTGCTGACCGACTCCGCGCCGTACTGTCACCACCGAGCCAAGAAGCCACCGTCCAGGATGAGCTCGAGCATCACGAAGCCGACACCGTGCCGCACGCTGCCGGGAACAACGACGCCGAGGCGAACCAAGGAGGCAGCGAGCTTGCTGTGGCACAAGTCTGCTTCTCCTACACCGAAGGTGCTGCCTTTCCTCTCCAACGACAGGGCTGCCTTCTTCCACCTCGCTCTTAACATGTTCGATGTTATGCCGGTGCCGTGACCTGCTGTCTTCTGCCTTTGTTTGTCGGAGCTGCTGCAACAACAACACCGGGTGCGGCTACATCGAGCCAAACCGCGAGCTCACCATGAATCGGTCTGCTTCCCCTTCGTCCAGCCGCATCATGCCCACAACCTGCTCGATGATATGCCGGAATGCCTGGCTATGTCACCAAGCTCAAAGGTGCGCTTTCCCAGCCTGTCTTGCTGTCTCTTGTTGTGCCGGCCTTCGAGCCGAGGAGATGTGCCATGTGTGTCTGCCTGCTTTGCTCCGCGCCGCCGCGCGACCGCCGACGCTTGTGTGCTGACCATCGAGTCGAGCCTTACGCCTGCAGGTGCCGCTGCCGTCGTCTGCGCGCGCGCCACCGCTTGACCGCTGTCCCCTTTCTTCGGCCGTCTTGTGTCGCCGCCCTGTCCGTCGCACCGCCGTGGCCAAGCCGCTGGCTTCCACACACGCGCGCGCATGCACAGGGAGGCAAAAGCCACACCTTTGGGGCTCCTTTCACACAGCCTTGAACCTGTAATGCCAAGCTGCTCCTCCTAAACCTCGCCGCTACCTCATCTTGTCAGCCGCCGGAGTATGTTGCCGCCGGTCGAGCTTTGCCGCCACGAAACCCCTTTGGGGTATTTCTGTGAGCAGTTGGTGGCTGTCCAAAACCAGGTGTTGGGGTTTTGTTGCATGCTGCTGCACCTCACCATGTCAGCACACAGCTTCGGAACACCGTTATGCTGCAATGTTTGACATTCCAAACCACGGCGTGCAAATCCTTTCTCCTCTCAAACAGAGCAAGAAGCAGGTGTCTGCTGCTCTGAATCCAAACCCTTCATGCCAGCAAGCAGCTCTAGCTCGAGCTCTGCCCCTCGCCAAGCTTCTCTCACCCAAATCGACAACCAGTAGCACCTCTCTCCCTCCTTCGAGTCCCAGCTGCAACCGTCCTCCTTTCTTCCCTAATCAGGTAGACAAGCAGTAGCAACAGACGCCCTTTGTTTCTCTCTGTGTGCATCTCGCGCATCAGAAAAAGCACGGGCCTTGATCTCTTTTCTCTGATCTCCAGCAGCTCTAACTGCAGCACACATACGTGCAGCCTTCAGGTAGATGCCCTTGTGGCATTTCAGCAAACAGTTTGTTTGCCAGCCTGTGTACAGTCCATAAACAAGCAAGCGCGCCAGTTGTATATGTGCTGGAAGTACATGTATGTGCTAATCCATCCTTAGCCTTGACCTTACCTGTATGTTGCTAACTAGTAACAGTCCCTACCTCTTCCCGAGCCTTAATCTTCCCTCCTTCCTGCTGCCTCGCTTATGTATGGCCTTGGTATGTTGCAATGCACAGAGCTACAACCCGTGCAGGAAACAAGTTGCTAGCATGTGGAGCAGCCCTATTTTAATTCCAGAACATGTACGTGCTAATTTAATCAGCATGCACAAGTTTTGCTCAACCTGCTACCAGAGCCACCGAATCCCTTAATGTGTGTCACCTGTTTGACATGTGTTCAACCTTTGCCATACTTTTTGCACGGCCGTGTCACGCCTTCGTCGTGTACGACATGTGTGCTTTAACCAAACCGTCAGTCTTGCCATCCTTCTGCAATGTTCCAGCTTGAGCCAAGTTTCTCAACTACACCACATCGCTTATAGCGAAACCAACCTGCACGATCCCTCCAATCTTACCAAAGGGGGCTTGCGGACTTACCGCTAGATCCCACTAACATGTGAAGCCGCTAACTCTCTCCAACCTGGTCCCATCTAACATACGAGACCCCCAGGATGACTTGTGGGGTCCGGGTGACCTTTGACCTTTTCCTTTTGACTTGGTCAACAATGATCGTTGACTAGTCAACTTACCATGCAGACCAACCCAAAGCCTAGCTTATGGTTCTCTAACTTGCTGGCTTATGTTTTCTGTGCTGTATCGCAATTAAATAAATTCGTAAACTATTTTCTTTATTTGGAAATCCATAATAAATTGTTTCTACCTTAGAAAAATATGAAATCAGTTTCTGTATTCTTCTAAAATCATGAAGCACCCGTTAGACTAGCCTTTTGGAGTTATTTGGTTCTTTATTGCTTCTCTTTGGAGTTATTTGCATCTAGATACCGTTTTTATTTATATTTGCGAATATAGGATTTCCCGGAGCCGAGGAGTCAAGCCAGAAAATCAAGTACGACTACGGAAACTCCTACGACTACTTGCACACAGGTGTTCACGCCCGACTGATTCTGAATACCTATTAGGCATTGCTATCTAGTATGCTAGCGCTTTACTTTAAATGCATGATGATGAACCTTGCACTGCCTTCTTTAATTATCCTGTCCTTGATTGCCCTACTACTACTATGTTATATATAAGCGTGTGTATACGCTGAGCTTCGCGATGCATGTGTTGGGATGGGTATAGTGGTTCTTGGCGTGTGTGGGGTAAAAACCGGCAGGAGAAGGTGTTTTTGGGTACTTTGGCAGGGGTGAGCTCGAAACAACCGATCTGGGATCGGGGATGAGGGTGCACTCCTCAGTGCATTCCCGCTTGTACAGTTTTCGGAGCACAGGTGTTGGGGTTTTACTGATGTTTGGAGGACATGAGCTCGCCTCGGTCTGAAACCGAGTGGGCCAACCGCTTCACGGGACTTTTCGTACACACCACCTCGCCGAGAGTAGGGTTAGGGCCGAGTTGAGCTCGGCAAGTGCGGAACCATACCTGCCAGCAGGATAGCGGGGTATCAGTGGGGGAGAGGTGGAAGTGAGACCACCCTCTCAGAGCGACTCCCGTGTGGCCACACGGGGGCATTTCACAGTTCTGGTGCAATTCCTTCTGCGGGGGGAATCGCTTTGAGGGCCGGATGCAGGATGGGACCGTAACTACCGAGAGTTCGCACGGTAGGGTGGGTTCAGTCGACTTGCTACCGACTGGGCTCCATCCCGAGTTGGGTACAGGTGTACACGCTCTGCAGAGTTTAGATCTATACGTATAGCCGCGTCCTCGGTCATGGACGAGCCCAGTGGATTGTTGGTTCTCATGTTTTGGGATTTCTACCTCCCCTGTAGTTGAGAGTGGTGAGCCGTGGTTGCAGTCGGGGAGAGGAGAGTGGCTTCCTCTACCTCGCCGATCCGATTGCAATCATTGAGGTGCGAGGAGAGGAAGTTCTCGCATCGACCCTAGATGGAGATAGGATGTGGAGACGGGGCCCTGGGGTACCAAGTGGTTCCGAGCTGTGTTTGAGAGAATGGTTTGGGACTTATATGGAGATGATTTCTTTTATACTTTGCTGCTGCTGCATAGGAAACCTAAGCTTCTACCTTGTCTCTTTTCTTACCCTTTAGAAGTTAGGCCACTTAAAGCTGCATACAGTCGGTGACGTGAACCTATCCCACTCCTTGGGGATAGATTTGTGAGTGTGCAGGATTTGACTTGGAGTGAGAGTCCGAGTTTGATGGATCCATGAAGGAAGAGTTGCGTTGCTTCGCTCAAGGATGCCTGTGGTGAAGATTGAAGATGAAGACTTGAAGCCCTAGCTACCGCTACGCAGGATTTCTACTTGTCGCTTAGCCCAAGGTGCTTGTACTAAATTCGTATACCGAGTTGTTTCGGATGTAAATACTCTGTTTTGTACTCTGATTTCGTTGTATGGAAATGATATTATTCTGTAATGAGTTCTGTACGTGATAGCTACTGATCCAGGGACTATCACAAGGGTATAGGGAGTCGGGTTTTCCTCACCGAAAACCCGGGTCGTTACAGGTGGTATCAGAGCCGTACTTGACCGTAGCACGCAACCATAATTTGGACGATAGCTTAGTAACATTCTATACGCTCTATTTTATATATACCCCCTTGAATTATTTGAAATATACCTCTCCTACTTTGAAAAACTCTATCTTTCCTTCGTTGTTGCAACTTCTTACGTGGATTAGTCAGGAAGAGACCGAAGATAATTTGGAGGGTATGAGAATACCTTTGACCACTAAGAGTAGAGTCTACCTTGTTTGACATGCCACGAAATAATTAGACCGATTAGTGTGCGAGATCTCAACGGTTATGAGTCAGCCTTGAGATAGCACTATCTATAATGCTTTGAATGTTTGAGTGCTTGATTCTTATGGATCTTATTGGATCTTGTGGTTCTTACTATAGAGTGTAGGATTATATACTAGCGAATATTTTCATGCTTGTACTTGACTCCTAGAATAGGTAACCCGAGAGCCATCCTAGTTAGAAAAGACCACCACAATGCTATGCTTTGGAGGTTGTTAGCCTAAGGAACACTGAAATAACCCAAAAGGAGGACAAGTCATCTATAAAAGCCAAGTATAAGGTGTATCAGAGTAATGCCTCTCAGCCGAAGATGGAGAGGACAACACTGCAATATGTGGTCAAGATTTTGGATAAGCCACCTCATGCATTTTGGAATCAAGTTACTAACTTGGATTAGAGAGTACTCGAGTTGGAATCACCCACTACCACGAAGCTGCTAGTGTTTGAAGAAGCATATAATGAGTAAAGGATTTACAATCAAGAGCCCCTCAAGTATACTCAAGCGGACACATGAAGAATCACTATGCTATGGATCAAGAGATGGAGATCAAGATCAACCTTACCTCGGGACAATTTCTAATTCCAGAGATTTTTGTTGTGTGCACATTATTGAAAATGACCAGAAATCAACTGCAATGAAGCTGAAGATGCTCGAAGCTCGCCCGTAACTTGAAGTTGTTCGGTACCTCCAATGTACCCAGTGAAGCTTTAATCTCGAGGACGAGATTCTTTTGAGGGTGGGAGTCTGTAACATCCCGGATTTTTTCGGAATGTTAATATTTGCAAAAATGTGGATTTCAAAAAAAAATCGTGCTTGATGTGTTTGCTCGTAATCATAAGGTTGTCTTCTTGTGTCCTTTTCAAAATTCCTAGTAATAAAATTAATTAAATTGCTTTGTGTGTTAAGGATAAATTCTATGTTAGTGTGATTTGGTCCTTAATTAAATTTTTTCTTGAATCTTTGAGTGTGGTTTATATTTGAAATCTAATTTCAAATATAAATCAAAAGGGTACAGGGTGCTTGTACTAAATTCGTATAAATCGTGGTGAAGATTGAAGATGAAGACTTGAAGCCCTAGCTACCGCTACGCAGGATTTCTACTTGTCGCTTAGCCCAAGGTGCTTGTACTAAATTCGTATACCGAGTTGTTTCAGATGTAAATACTCTGTTTTGTACTCTGATTTCGTTGTATGGAAATGATATTATTCTGTAATGAGTTCTGTACGTGATAGCTACTGATCCAGGGACTATCACAAGGGTACAGGGAGTCGGGTTTTCCTCATCGAAAACCCGGGTCGTTACATATAAGCTCCAGATCTAGCCATTGACGCCATTTTATGGTTCAGCTGAATGTTCTCTTGATTCCACAATACCCGTCACCGCGACGCCACCGGCTCCAGTCCCACACCCACCACAATCTGCGCAACCACTGAGGATCACCTTGCTTGGAGTGCCACCAATATTTTGGAACATTCCTAATTTCTGTGCAAGAGTCTTCCAGAACATTTGTCAGGTTAACACTGTGCAGAGGAGGAGGTCCGATCTCGCTATGCTGTTTACCACATATGCAAGCCCATCATCTATACCTGAAGATGCAAGTGTAGGCATCCGCAGAAGAGCAACAAACGGTGATACCATTCTGAACGTGTGGGGTATTTGGATTGAAGTAGAATCAGTTGCACCACCCGGTGATGGACAGAGAAGTGCTTTGGGCAACGGTAATATCATTCTGAACATGTGACCTATTTGATTTCATTCTGCAGCAAAACCTTACTCTGATAATTGTACATTGTTCCCTCTAACAATTATCACTCTGACTGTAGATAACCGCAACCAACGGCATCGGTTCATGTTATATCCTCGAGCCAGAGGTGGCGACGGTTCGGGGCCTTCCGCCGCACAAGGAGGTCAAGCTAGTGGAGGTCGTCAGCATGCAGGTATGATACAAGCAGCCCATACATCGTCTGCACCACCAACCCAACGAGGGTACTACTACATGTCGTCGCAGGACTCCGGAAGCTCTTTTGGCTCTCTGCTCTCCGGCCAGTTCTCAAGCGATTAGATTAGGAATGTTGTAATTGTTTTCTAAATTATCTAAGACATGTTTGGAGTACCAACGTCACATGATCTAGGTAGATTATTACTTCTGACCATGTTTGAAGCTGTGATATATTCGGTTGTGATGTCTTAATTTGATACATCTGGACTGAGTTGTTTTTTAAATTGTCGAACACTAAGTTGTGATGTATTAAGTAAGTTGGCATTTGCAAATTGAAGTGATGAAACTTTCATGTGTTGTAGTTCTATTTCTGGAAGCTGCACCAATCGATTCATCAAACGATGGTTCAATTGATCAAACTAGAGAGGACATGTCAACATCTACCAACAGTCTGTCCATTGATCATGATGGTTCTACTCCAACTAGAGAGGACATGTCAACATCTGTCGACATTGTATCTGGCTGCATTGGTGCACTTGAGGACGATGCTAGCACCGAGATTTGAGCTTCAGTTGTTCACTTCGAATCCGTTATGAATGTATTTGTATCTGTGGAAAACTACGTTTTGTGACGCTGTGAGCTTGCTTGTGAACTGTTGTTGTGAACTTCGCTTCTAAAGGTTGTGAACTTGTGATATTTGTGAACTTATGTAATGTACCCTGTTTGAACTATAGATATACCCTTTTATGTCTTGAGTGGTTATTACTTGTGATATATTCGGTTGTGATGTCTTCAATTTGATACAATAATATATTCGGTTGTGATGTCTTCAATTTGATACTATTTTATTGTCGTAGAGGAATTTTAAAAACTAATTGTAGTAGTGGAATTTTAAAAACCATCGGAATATTGTATGCTGGCGGGCGTCATAAGCGCCCGCCAGCAGTGACGATCACTGCTGGCGGGCGTCATAAGGGCCCGCCAGCGCTGACAGTTACTGCTGGCGGGCCTCATAAGCGCCCGTCAGTGCTGTGGTTGTGGCAACAAAAATCAATGCAGACGGTTTGGATCGATCGATGCCGGCAGGCTGCCCGAGCGCCGCCGCACCACCCTGCCTGATCGAGCCCCGCCAGCGCGCCGGCCGCGCTAGGTGGCTCCTCCACGGGCCGCGCGCGCCCCTGCCTCCCGGGCCGCGCCCCTACCGACGGCACGCCGAACGAACCTCCCCTGCCCGCCTCCTCCTCCGGCCGCTGCCTCCTCCCCTGCCTTACATCGCCGCGCAGCGCCTCACAGGCCCGAACTTCGCCGGCGTCGTGCCTCCTCTCGGTTTGGTATAAATTAATTTAATCTCATATTGCAATTCAATAATGTTCGATTTTTGTGTAGATTAGAGATTTTGTAAAAATTGAACGTGTTTAGATTATGTGTAGATTAGAGAATGTGTAAAAATTTTATAAGCAAAATTTTGTTAGACTTGTGAATGTTTAGAAAATTTTAATAAAATATCGTGCATATTTTAGGGATAACGATGACAAGTCGCTTTGAATTTTTAAATCGTGATGGCGGCCGTGGAGGTGGTCATCGTCCTGTCCGTAGTGGTCCCCCTGTCCCAGAGCCTCCGCCACCACCCCCAGGGCAGCCTGTTGGTACTTCCTTCCCCGTCGGTCAAGAACCCATGCCCATTACCCAACAAGAGTTACGCCAAAATGTGGTATGTACTTAGATATTCTATTTTTTGATTTTGTCATTATTTTTACAATGATAATAATGTGTATTATTTACATTATAATGAAGCTGGTTTCACCAATGCAATGGTTAGAACGAGTTATATATTGTGTGACTGGACAAGCTCCAATGGTGAGACATGAACAAACGACTTCATCACGAGGAAGATTTATTGTTTCTCTATCAATTAACACTGCGGGCATGCGAGAGCAAACACTTGGTGATACAGTTATTATCCATGTCAATTCTTTTGCTGCACTACAACCACATGTTGCCGCTTCTGATGCCGTGAGGAAGGCACTTATCGAAATAGAAGCTCAAACAAGACATGTAATCCCAGACTATAGTTACTTCAAGATTAAAGCCTTAGAACACAACAACATGGTTGTCACTGAAATGCCTAAACGGATATCACCATCGTATGAATCGCCCATTGTATGTAACTAAAACTTACTCGTTATTTTCGGAATTTGTTTTCTTAAGAACTGTCTACTTACACGTTATGTTTTGCTTGCTAATTGAATCAGGACGCATTGTATAACAGTTTCATGCACGCTGATCAAGGTATGCATGAGGTCTTACGTCAAGTATTACATAACATTGGATGGACATTCACGACACCGCACCCAAGTCCAGTACGCGGCAGTTGGCAAGCTGGCATTACCCTATCACCATTTATGAATTCGGTGCAAATATTTGGAGAGATATTCATGACACCCTACATGGCCAGAGATAGTGCATACATATATGTGCTGGATTATGTTGATAGGTTCTTAGGAATCAACATCATCGATATTAATCATACTTTGTACGTCGCGATGATTCACAGTCATGATGTGAACGATCCTAGATTTTAATTAAGTATGAAATATGTACCCTTTTAATTCTATGCATTTGAACTTGTAGTCTTTGCTAAGACTAAAGTACTGATGTATTAATCATACGTTGTTGTATTAGTATGGTTTTACTTGTGAGTTTTTAATGACGTGAAATAGAACCGAATGCAATATAATAATTAGTGGAAAATGAGACTTAATTTAAAGTCTTACAACGACATTGATTAATAAAGTCTTACAAGAGATACATCATCAAGCCAGACTAGTAAGAAATGCTAATTTATCCTTTAACAATTCTTCCTTCGCAGTCTGTACGTAACCATGGCTTCTCCGATTTAGGAATGCTGCTTTCAATTTTTTTTGATTCTTTTTTCATGATCTTTGAACAAGACTAATTCGTCATACTGATTGTAATCCTCAACGCCATCTACACCTTCAACTCCAAGAATTCTTTGTTTTCCGGAGACAACAATGTGCTTTTTTAAATTCATAGGATCAGCTATGTAGAAAACTTGTGCAACACGCTCAGCGAGTACCCATGGGTCATCTTTGTAAGCTACATTGGCAAGGTCTATAAGTGTCAGCCCATAGTTGTCATCTGTAACGCCCTTCAGATGTTTGACCCATTGGCACCGAAACAAGGGGATCCGAATATTTGCTCCATAGTCAAGTTTCCATATTTCCTCAATGAAACCATAGAAAGTGTTGTTGTTTCCGTGAGCATCAATTGCATCATAGCGAACACCACTATTTTGGTAAGCGACACTCTTGTTGTCTTTTGCCTTGGTATAGAAGGTGTACCCATTAATTTCATATGCTTGCCATGAGGTGTCATTGCTTGATGGACCAGCCGCCAACCTGCTCAATGTTGCGTTGTGTATGGAGTTTCCTTCAAATAGATGTCCATGTTCTTTTAACCATGAGGGGAAACGACGCTTTTGCTGTTTGATGACCCAATCCTCGTCCCGATCATTATTTTCCACACGAATGTCATTTTCCAGTTGCTCAATGAATGGCTCCACTATTGCAAGTTGTTGTAGAGCACTTGCATGTGCTTTCTCTAATTGTTGGTTGTCCTCGTCAATGAATCTTTTCCTTCCAATGGTACCTTGCCCCGACAATCTCCCTTCGTGTCGAGATTCCGGTAAACCGACCGCTTTCTTATCTTTTACTAGAAAACCTTAGTGCGACTTCGCCGCGCCGTTTTGAGTGTGAGCCAGTCAGTGTCACTTGATTAGATTTTAATGGATGTTAAACATAAAATTTTAAAGTTTGAGAAATTGTAACACGTCTAATGTAATATATGCTGCATGAGCTAGCAGAAAGAATGACTCTGGTTTGATTATAGTACACCCTGTAACATCTTCTTGTTGAACAAAGATTCTATACAAGAGAAAGACTGCAATCACATAAATTATCTTAAATTGGTGCATCAAGATACTTATAGTAACTTGTCTTGAGCGAGATAAACTGAAAGCAGTATCATTTTGATCTTTACATGAGGGAAAACAATCATACACTCCTATTATAGCGATGACATAACTATTTCATTGCTTAATTGATAAAAATCTCATCAGTTGTGCAAAAGGACGCCATTCTTTGCGCATTCCAACTATTTCCAACTAATTAAAGAGGAATGATTTTGCTTATTGACCAGCCGCATGTGGACTGCAGATACTTTTTTTAATCCTTTCTATCTCCTCTCAACTAGTAGTAATTGTCGTGCTCCTTCTCTTCCGTATCAAGATGAGCGGACAGGGGGTCGATGCGAGGTTGCGAGCGGCGGCGACGTGGTATTTGGGCGGAGGCAGGGATCACGGGTGACGGGTGTCGGCGAGGGCATCCGGATAGCCGCTGTCGAGGTTAGTTTGGATGGCCGGCCACTGCGGTCTGCGGATGCAGGCAGCCCTCAGCCTCGGCCGGCGGGGCCAAGGACTCGGAGCTCGGCGGCAGCCGAGGGCGTCGAGGCGCCAGCAGCGGCGCCGGCCACGTGTGACGAGGCGTCCAGGTGCAGCCCCGTCCTCCTGGTTTCTCTCTCTCCTTGGCGCACTTCTCGTCTGATTTCTCTTCTCTGATTTCCAATGACCAAAGCAAGAAGCTGCATATACCTGCAGCTCCCAAGCATCCTCTCTAGATTGCACGGCACGGTTGCAAAGCTCCCATCGGCGGGGATTCCCTTGGGCAATAGCAGTTAGCTCATACGTATCGTTCGTCTCTCTTCGACCTTTGCACGTGTTTTGATTCCAAATCAAACCTTCCGGACCGACTACATGATTCTCAAATCGAAGTTGCTGCCACTTGAATTGAACTTTTCCTCGCTGAATGGAATACCATTCCCATTGAGTCAATTCTTCTCCACCGGATCGAAGTTTCCCATGCTGAATCAAACTTCTCCATGCAAATCAACCTTGCTGGCTTCTAAATCGAAATCACTTCCAACCAACTTATGGCCAGCGGCAATGGCGGCAAGCAAACGCATGGGCGCTGCCGCGCGGCAGGAGTGCAGGACTGCTCCTCGACGACGGCAGGCGTGGTGAGCGCTGACGACGGCGGGCGTGGTGAGGACGAGCTTCGAGAGAGACGCAACGAGCTCGGGAAGACTCTAGAAAAACAGAGCTAGCGGGGACATAGTCGGACGGCTCGATCAAGTGAGAGTGGGTTAATCCAACGGTAGAAAAAAAACCAGCGACGTGGCCCTATGAAATGTATGCTTTTGGTTGCGCTTTCAAAGGGGAGAGATGTAATCTATGCAACAATCAACACTCTCTTCAGTATGGTAGCTCTCAATCATGCTGCCTTCCGGAAATGCCTTGTTTTTCATCCATCCATTGAGAAGTGACATGAACCGTTCGTACGTCCACATCTCATGGAAGTGCATAGGTCCTAGTTCAGTAATTTGCTCGACCATGTGGACCATTAGATGTTCCATGATATCAAAAAAGGACGGAGGGAAGCACATCTCGAGTTGCGCTTGAGTTTCTGACATAAAAAGCTGAAGCCTTGCCAATTCTACTGAATCGATGACTTTCTGCGAAATGAAGTTGAAAAAGTAGCACATCCTTGTGATAACCATCTTAAGGAATATTGGTTTGACAGCTCGGATCGCAATCGCAAGAAAAACAGTGATCATCACATGGCAATCATGAGAGTTATAATCAGTAAGCGTCATGTCCTTCAACGAGACTAGTGAACAGATGTTCGATGAGAATCCGGTAGGCACTTTCAGCCCGCGCAAGCACTTGCAGATAGCCAACCTCTCATCTTGTGTTAAGTTGTAGCTAGCAGGGGAAGGTATTGCTTACCATTAGGACGTTCTTGCGGGTGGAGCTCTGGCCTGATTTTTAGGTCAACAAGATCCTTACGTGACTTCAGTCCGTCCCTTACCTTGCTCGTTAAGCCTAAGAATCCGATTGTGCTATTAAACACATTCTTCTGAAGATGCATCCCATCAATGGCATGGCGCACCGCCAGGTCTTTCCAGTATGGCAAATACTTAAAGAATATCGACATCTTCTTGAAAGGCACATCATTGACATTCTCTGTAGCTTCAACCTCCTTCCTTCCAACACCATCTTTATCTTTTGACTTCTTACCGAGTTTGAACTTGACCTTCTGACACATTTCAAATACGGTTTTACCCGTGGCCGGTTGTGGGGCAGAATTTCCCTCAATCGTTCCATCAAAATAGTCCGCCATCTTCCGGTACTTGTGACTCCTCAGTAGCCATCGTCTGGCCCCCATATACACTATCTTCGTAGATCCTTTTAGGTAGACAGATATTGTACCATTAACGCAAACTACACAAGTTGTCTTTCCTTTTATCTGACCCAACACAGAAAATAGGGCAGGGTAATCATTAATGGTAACAAAGATAATTGCATAAAGTGTGAATTTCTCCTATCTGTACTCATCACACATCTCAACCCCATATTTCCAAAACTTCTCCATATCTTCCATCAATGGCTCCAGGAAAACATCTATGTCAATACCAGGTTGCTTCAGCCCTTGGATTAGAATGGTTAGCAAAAGGAACTTTCTCTTGTGACATAGCCAGGGGGAAGGTTGTATATGGTCATCAGCACTGGCCATGTGCTGTGCGTGCTGCTTCTTTCACCAAATGGATTCATGCCATCTGTACTTAACGCGAACCGTATATTTCTTTTTTCATCTCTAAAGTCTTTATGCTCGGAATCAAAGGTCCTCCACTGGCGAGCATCAGAAGGATGTCTAAGCTTCCCATCGGACTTCTCTGGGCGATCGACATGCCAAGTCATTAGTTTGGCGGTCTTTGGGTTCGAGAACAATCGCTTTAGACTGTCCTCCACCGGCAAATACCACATCACCAAGGCAGGGACTTTACGTTGACTAGTCGTGTCAGTGGTACCAATACTAGACTCATCCCCCACTTGAGCATCTGCACTTTTCTTTCCACTCTTCTTCCTCTTTCCGCCTTTTGTGCTAGCGACACGTTCTGCGTCGAAATCAGCATTACTTTTGTAACGACTAGCCTCACAATTAGGACACTTCTTCATTTCTGCATAGTCACCGCGGTACAATATGCAATGGTTCCTGCATGCGTGTATTCTTTGCACCCGCATCTTCAATGGGTTGATGATCTTCTTTGCTTCATATGTGTTTTTCGGCACAAGGTTAGGCTTCGGGAGCAGGTTGGCCAACAAAGTAAGGAGTTCGTTAAAACTATTGTCAGACCATCCGAATTTAGCCTTAACAATCAGAAGATTGAGGATGAAACGCAACACTGTCCACTCCTTCCCACAACCCTCATACATACGTTCCTTTGCTGCCTTCTTAAGTGCCTCAAAATTTTCTAACCCTTTAGCAGTCCCTACCAACACCTCTGGTTCAATGTGGCGCAACATTTCATCCATATCAACATCACATTCATCGTCCACTTGTGGTGCATCTGTTTCATTACCATTTTCATCTCCACAGTCAAAAGCATCATCCATCATGACATGATCATTTTCATCTTCGTCACCCACATCATCATACCCGGTGCCAATGTCTGCATTGTTGAAAGTAGACACTGCCTCACCATGGTGGGACCAAGTTGTGTATCCTTTCATAAAACCTCGCTGTATCAAATGCATCTTGATGTCATTAGGATCCTCCCGTACAAGTTTGTTGCAACAATCAGTACACGGACAACGTATTTGCTTTGACTTGCAAATGTGAGCGTGCTTCTTCGCAACCTCGAGAAACTTTGATAACTCTGTCATGAATGTAGAAGAATGTCTCTGTACGCCATACATCCATGCTCTGTGATCCATGTTAAACAACCTATGAAAAAATTCTACATTTTAGAAACTAATTTAATCATATAGTAATAATAAATGAGTCACAATAATTAAAAACTCAATTTTACTTTTTATTTAATGAAACTAATTATATTAATGACAAACATAGCAAATCTACAGTTAATCTACATAACACTATACTTAAAAAATCTACAATAAATTTTCTCTCTTTTCACTTCTCTTTTTTATTTAATGAACCTAATTATATTAATGACAAGCATTGCGAATCTACAATTAATCTGCATAACAATCTACTTAAAAAATAATCTACAACTAATTTTCTTACTCTTCACTCCTCTCTCTCCCCTGGCTAGCAAACCCTAGATCTAGAGAGCTGAATCTATAATGAAGCTAGAAATGATGGATAAAAGGTAAAAAAGAAGGTTGGAATAGCACAAACTCACCTTATATAGCCACCTCCTCCAAGGAAATCAAGTGCAAAACCTTCCCCCCATAGATTGGGTGTTTTTGGAGCTTTTCCCGAGCTCCTCTCAGGCAAAGCAATGGAAGGTACCTGGGGAAGAAGAAGCTGTCGGGTTTTATTGAGGGCCACAGTGCTGGCGGGCAACATATGGAAACCGCCAGCAGAAATCGTCCCCATTTCTGCTGGCGGTTCCTTATGTTGTCCGCAAGCACTGTTATGCTACCGCTGGCGGGTGATGAACCGGCGCCCCTGCAAACCACAGTGCTGGTGGTTGCCAATTGCACCCGCCAGCACACTAATTTGCAAGTGTCAGCACAAATCGTTTGTGGCCTAGTGATGTTTCGGGTGTTGAATAGTTGCGAGGAACTGCTTTCTTTGAGATCTAGACCAACTGAGTTATCTATATATATCCACTTGTCCTACGCGTGGCAACAATTCTTGAAATGCGGCAGCTATGAGTACTTGACTTGGGATAAATTTTGCTATACTCACTCTTACTGGGGAAGGAGCAGGACGACAACCATCTCCCTAGCTACCATGGCAAAGCTGTCTTTGCACGGTTGTGTCATAGAACTCTTACCAAATCATAGAGATTGTAATCCATTTTCAGGCAGCCAACGGAAGGGATGGTTACCATCACCATATCAGTGCATTTTTTACACTCTCAGAAGCTTTTCTTCTTCTTCTTCTTCTTCTTCTTTTGGCCTGTACATCTTTGCCCTTGGAATCTTTGGGTTAAAATCGATTGTGTGCTCACATTCACAGTGGAAGAATTTGACAAGAAGTCACAAGGAAAAGATTATTACAGTGGCATAATGCACTCTCAATTTGGCAACACTCAGTGCAGAAATTTGTTGGCATGCGATAAGGAGAGAATAACAAGAGGGCCTTAGATATGATATTTGCTCATGATGCATTACGGTTGCTGCTATGGAGATTTGCTAGAGAACAAACATATCAAGATTTGCCCATTCTTTTGGGTGAAAAGGAATAGTGAAATTGCAAATGAATAGTGCTAGAATAGTGTTTCTTGTGAGAGAAGATGTGATGAGTAAATAGTCATTTTCTTGATGAATTATGTTGCATATGTACTGCTTTGTTGTAAGCATGGAAAGTATGGATGGCCCCTTTTTTAGGCTTTTTTACGGTAGACCTATGCAGTATACAGCTATTTTTGGTAAGGACCGTGTTTGGTTTGGATGGGGAAAATTAGTCTGACATTGTTTACGTGTTTGACCGCTAACTACAGGTATTAAATCAAGATGATTACTGTATCATTACTGTAGCAAATCATGGATTAATTAGGCTCATTAGATTCGTCGCGCAAAGTTACACTCATCTGTGAAAAGATTTTGCAAATAGACTTTATTTAGTACTTCATGCATGCAAGATTCTCTCGGTCTAAATTTAGACACTCCTAAACAAACACAGCCAAGGATAAATAGGTATTTTTTGCAAATTTTTAAATAAATTTGCAATCTCGGACCAAGAAAAAAAATTCATTTATGCCCCAAGGAAAATTTGAAATGAAAAAAATTGTTTTTAAAATTTGAATTGAAAATCTTTGTTACCACCAAAGGGAAATGAAAAAAAATCAATTTTGAAATTTGAATTGAAAATTTTTATTTTTGGGAAATGAAAAAATTGAAATATTTTGTTTATGGCACCAAGGAAAATTTGAAATGGACAAATTTGAAAATTTTCATTTTTGAATTTCGAAATGAAAATTTTCGTTTGAGAAATGAAAAAAAATTGAAATGAAGAAATCATATATTTCGTTTATGCCACCAAGATAAAACTTTCAATAATACCCCTACACCACTTATGTATACCACCCTATACCACAGATGCAAGTTATGGTAGTATACAATTAATCTCAGCCGTCGGATCCTTTCATACTGATCCTTTTCCAATAGGGATATAAGGTGGTATGGTCCACCGTAAAAGAGCCTTTTTTAACCGTGTGCACAAGCTAAATCGCTAGCATACAAATTATGGGTGAACTTGTTGGCCTCGAGTTGAATTCAACCTTTTGGTGGTATTGATTAATATATAAGTTTTGGTGTTTATGTTTATTGCAAGTGTGACATGGCAGTTCTACATCCCACGTGTTCGGTTTAAATTATAGAAACATGTAGTAGGTGATTGTGCTACCACACAAGTCTGTCAGCTCAGCTGAAGTTGTTGAACACTGAGTCAGACATAACAGGATAATGTCACATCCTCAAACCATCCACGGTAAACCAGACAGCAGCCTGAGATGCATTTTCTGTTTTCTCTTCTGATTCTGGTAAGGCCTATTTTTGGCCTGTAATTTTATTCACCTACTTATCTACCAACCTTTTCAAGCATGATATCTTGGTCAAAATCTAGAGAGCATGTTGTTTAGGGTGGATTTAGGTACAGTTGAGTTTTGGTAAGACGTGAGTAGCATTCATCAGGTATTAGTTGTACCAACCAATTGGCCCAGGCGAGACTAGTTTAGTCAGTCGTATATGCTGTAAACTATTCCGGGATGCAGACACGATTCTGTATCAGCTTGCAAATTCTCTAATTGCTTCAAGCAAGCTTCAAACCGAAACAAGGTTTCCCACAAGTAAGATGTTGGCTGTGCAGAACAGAAGAAGACTTAAAGAAGGGAAGAAATTGTCAAAATTTACAACTGAATGCACATCTGTACTCCTCTTATATTAGTTTAACATAGTTTATATTTTGAGATGAAATTTCTCAGCATCTGCAAATTCAGAATGGTCCTGTGTGATCCAACACGAAGGTTCTCCTAACTCTGCATGTGCTAAAACCACCATTGTTTCATTATTATATACAATGCATTTCATTAGAAGAGACCATCAGTAGTCTTCCGTTGACAGCAGGCCATTTCACCATTCAACACAGGCATATTCATTGCAATTGCGAAACTTGTGCCTTGTGGCACATGTTCCTTGTTCCCATACAGAAGATTCTGAACTCAAGAAATGGAACACTGGAAGCCTGGAAGGGTATAATCTTCACACATGACCAAACTTTTGCAACTTGTTCAATATTTTCCACCGAAAACTTCTGGTTTTCAGTATGTCTACATATGAAGTCACCAGAGGTCATGATGAAAATGAACTTAGCTGATCTTTTCTTTTTTATCCATACCTACTTCGTGAATCGTCAGCACGATTTAGCATGTCTCAAATATAAAAACACTCATATGCCTATTAAAATGGGCGTTGAAAACAATTTGATGCGTTGTAAAATCATGTGGATCACTCGTTATTAGAATGTTTCATGATCTGAGCACGAAAGAAACTATATCCTTTCTGTTCGGTGATACCCGGCCAATGCATGGTAGCCAGCTTCAGCCTTGGAGATCGCATGAAGTTTAGCACGCAACTACGTATGCTAATCCGCAAGGCACTGCTTCTCTCTAAGATAATAAAAATAGAGATGGATGGAGCCAAATGACCAAGAAAGGCTAGAACACTCTCGATTTGTTTATCACTTGACCTTGCGGTTTATCTTCACGGTATTGGAGTTCGTTGCCTGGAGATCGTCGCGAAGTGCGCAAGCAACCTACCACACAGAGACGAGTGACCTTTTCCCTGGAGAAAGAAAAGAAGCAATGGTACAGTGTCCAGCAGCAGGACTGAACTGCATTTTCCGTGAAGCGCTGATGACTGGCTGTGCTTTTTTACGTTTCTCCTGACTCCAAGAACCACTTGTGTGCTGGTGGTGAGGATTTTCTGGTCAGCGTATAGGAGCAAAAGGGGCGAAATCTTCTGGACAAAGAAGTGGCGGATTCCGATTCTTCTCCGTGCTTCTGCCTGGCGGCTGGAACTGCCGAGTGGCGAGTGCTATGCCATGCTACTCCAGCAAAGACAGAGACACGGCAAAGGTTGTGCAACCCCTGTAGCTCTCGTTACAAAATCGAAACTCAAGTGGATCACACACACACACACCCATCAGGCCATGGCTTGATCCCCGGTATCTTTATTTGCTGACTTGAATAGGGAGGTACTAGATCTGTACAGTCTGAACTTTGGAATCATTACTTTAATTCCTAAGATTCAAGATGTCAACAAAATTCAGCAATATAGACCGATTTGTGTCCTCAATGTTAGCTTCAAAATTTTCACTAAAGTAGGAACAAATAGGCTCAATGTTGTAGCCAAGAAGGTAGTTAGCCCTTTGCAGACTGCCTTCATGCCAGGTAGGAATATCATGGAAGGGGTCGTTATTCTACACGAAACTATCCATGAGCTTCATACTAAGAAAAGGGATGGGGTCATTTTCAAAATTGATTTTGAAAAGGCTTATGACAAGGTTAAATGGTCATTTCTCCAACAAACCCTTCGGATGAAAGGATTCTCACCTAAATGGTGCAGGTGGATTCAGAGTATGATCTCTGGTGGGAGTGTGGGGATTAAAATAAATGATGAAGTTGGTCCCTACTTCCAAACCAAACGAGGACTCAGGCAGGGGATCCTATGTCACCGATCCTTTTTAACATTGTTGCTGATATGCTAGCTCTTCTTATTAATAGAGCAAAGGCCGATGGTCAGATAAGAGGAGTTGTTCCCCATCTAATCGACGATGGTCTCTCAATCCTCCAGTATGCTGATGACACCATCATTTTCTTAGATCATGATCCGGACCAAGCAAAGAATCTAAAACTTTTGCTTTGCGCTTTTGAACAATTATCGGAACAAGTACTTAAGATCTAAATCCCTTACCCAAGTGACAGCCAAACCCAATGACTCATTTTTGGAGAGGCCTCATGCGTATAAAGGATGAGGTGTTGGCTATAGGGTCCTTCAAAATTAAAGATGGGACAGTTGTGAGATTCTGGGATGATACATGGATAGGGGATAAACCTCTCAAGCTTCGCTATCCAAACTTGTATAACATAGTGAGGGATCCTCACGCAACTGTATCAAAAGTTATGGCCACAAGCCCTCTAAATATTTCCTTTAGAAGGGCTTTGGTGGATAACAAACTTAGAGACTGGCTTAGTTTAGTGGCACAGATCTCTCAGGTTGGACTGGTGGAAGGCTCAGATTATTTCATTTGGAGTCTTAACAGGTCCGGACTATATACCGTCCGATCTTTGTATCAACATCTACTTGATACACAACCACCTTTTCACCATGAGAAGATCTGGAAGATGAGGGTTCCGCTGAAGATAAAAATCTTTCTTTGGTTCTTGCAGAGGAAGGTTGTTCTAATCAAAGACAATCTGGCTAGGAAAAATTGGAAAGGTAGTCAGAAATGTACTAATTGTAATAGGAATGAGACTATACAACACCTCTTCCTTGATTGTCCCTTTGCTAAAACGGTTTGGAGAATCATCTTTTTCGCCACTAATCTAACCCAATCTAGATCTATCAGTCATTTATTTGGTTCTTGGCTCAACAATCAACATAAAAAGTTGAAAAGTTTGATCTGGGTGGGTACAGCTGCGGTGTGTTGGGCTATCTGGCGTTGCCGGAATGATGTCATTTTTAAGAAATTGAAAACTAACTCTATTATGCAGGTTATTTTCAGGGGAGCATACTGGCTACGCGCCTGGGCCCAATTGCAACGTGATGAGCAAGCTAAGGACGCCCTTGTTTTGATGAGCAAGAAATTGAAGATTATTGCTTTAGAAATTTCAAATAGAGGGTGGAAGCATTTATATCGTTTGCTTTAGTCCTTATGTCTCTTTTTAAAGACTTTGATTTGCTTTTTTCCTAAAGAGGTTTGTAATAATGGGCTGCGTACATCTCAGGATGTAGAGGCCGGATTCTGTAATCCTTTATTAAAAAATCAGGCCATCACAAGTCACGATCGCGTGGACCATATCCGACGAAAAGTTTGACCCCCCGCCGCCGCGACAAATACTACTACGTCCGAGACGAAGCCAATGGCCGGCCATGCATATCCGCTCACGGTCTTTGGCACCTACCGGGCTAATAATGAACAGATAGCCACGAGTTCAGTCCTCGGCTTCCGGATTCCAATCTGGTATGGTAAAACACCACGTGCCTGCAGCAGTGAACCAAAAAAAGAAAAAAGAGCACGGGAACAAATCCTGCATGGCACCCACTCCGGCCGTCGCGGCGGGCGGCGGCGGCTGACCGGAGACCGGACGCCCGAGCAGGCGAGCACGCGCCGTGGCCCCCAGCAGCGCAACTGCAGGCTTCTGCTGCTGAGCAGCCAACTCTCCGATCCACCACCTACTGCGTTGAAACTTCCGGCTCGATCGGGCGACGGTGAGCCCGCGACAATTTCTCCACCCAGGTCGACATCAGCGCGCGGCTGCAGTGCAGGGCGTTGGCGTGTTGCCCTGTTCGTGGGTGACGCGCGCGCGGGCCGGGGTGTTTTTTTTTTTTACGTCCGGCGACGGCGACGCTTAACCGATCCCCCGGCTCACAACCCACCTGTCGCGTGCGGGCCTGCGGGGCGAGGCGATATGATATCCCCGGCCGCCGCCTCACTTCGTGAGTTCGTGCGCGCGGGCGGGCGCTTTCTATATAAGCAGCCGGCCGTCCTGCACCTTGGCACCATCAGCGCATCAGAGCAGGTAGCCGCCGGAGCCCCAAAGGCAAAAGAGCAGAGCGCCAAAAGCGAGGAGAACCGCAGCTCTTCCCTCTTCTCGCAGCAGCTCAGCTCGATCACTCCCTAGTCCCCATTCCCAACCACCACCTCGCGCTTCGCTCGCAGCCGCCGCAGCTCCCGACCGAGATGGAGGCTGGGGACGCCATGGAGAGGGGCGAGCGCGCGCCGCTCCTGCCTGAGGTAACAGTCGACAAATCTCTTTCGCCGTGAACTCGTTTTTGGAATGATCCGGGTCCGGGGCAGTTTTAGGCTCTTGGCCTGTTGCACATCTCATTTTTAGAATGATCACGGCAGTTTCAGCTACCAGTAACCTGTTATACTTCCTTCAACATTGTCGACCATGCGAATGAATTCCTCGTCGCTGAAATGGAGTGTGCTTCTGCATGCATCCGTGAACGGGAAAGCGTTTACCGCGTGATTGTTACATTAATTTCCTTCTTTTTTTTCGTTGCTCCATCTTGGATGCTGACGTCGAATGCAGCATTTCTCAAGCAAGAGAGCAGTTGCGATAGAGATACGGAGTTGGTAACACACCATCCACATCAGGTCTAAAATAACAAGGAGCGAAAAGGGATATTTACATGTTAACTTGTTAACTGAAATGATCAATACAAACTTGCTAGCACATTAAACTCAAAGTTTTATGCACCAGAGGTTTCTAAAGACATGTCGCTGTTACAATAGTCTTTCTTTCTTTCTTTCCTCTTTGGAAATCTGCATCCACATCATCGTAGGTCACCGTATCAATGACCTTTTCCGATATGCAGATTCCATTTGTTGTTGACGATTTGTGAAATTTTTCTCCACTGCAGAGCCATGGGCCGAAGGTTGAGGATGATAGCCTGCATGTGCCGCTCCTCAAGGACAAAAAACGCACCGGCAGCAAGGCACCAACCGTTGTGCTAGGTGAGCAAAGCTCAATGTTCCAAATTACTAGTTTCCTTGATGAAAAACAAAATAAGCGCAGCACAGGCACAAAATGCTAGCTATAGTTTAACAAAAAAACAAAAAGATAAACAAGTGACTAAAATATTATAATTGAGAGCTTGTACTGATCGCTGGACGCTGCCTCTTCTGCGTGCAGGGTTCGAGTGCCTGGAGAGCACCGGGTTCTTTGGCATCTCCACGAACCTGGTCGTTTACCTGGAGAAAGTCCTTCATGGCAGCAACCTGGCCAGCGCCTCCAAAGTCACTATGTGGACCGGCACCAGCTACCTGACCCCGATCTTCGGCGCCATCATCGCCGACACCTTCTTGGGCAACTACAACACAATTCTCATCTCCCTCGTCATCTACCTTCTTGTAAGTTGTAGATCATTTATGTTGATCCATGGCTCGCGCATTGATCAGTCTTGAAAATGTTGCTAACGGATTCTATGGGATCTGCAGGGGATGATGTTCGTGACCTTCTCCGCGTTCCTGCCCACGGCCGCGGTACTCGGCGGCTCCGCGGTGTTCGGCGCACAGACTGTCGCGTTCATCGGGCTGTACCTCGTCGCGATCGGGAGCGGCGGGGTGCGCTCGTCGCTGTTGCCGTTCGGCGCGGAGCAATTCGACGACGACAATGAGAAAGACCAGGAAAGCAAGGGGTCCTTCTTCAGCTGGTTCTACCTCTGCGTTAGCTTCGGCCCGATCGTCTCCGGCCTCTTCATCGTGTGGATCCAGGACAACGTCAGCTGGGGCCTCGGCTTCGGCATCTCCACCGCCTGCATCGCGCTCGCTTTCGGCGTCTTCGTTCTCGCCACGCCCATGTACAAGCGCCGCATGCCCACAGGCACTCCGCTCAAGCGCCTGAGCCAGGTCGTCGTCGCCGCCTGCCGGAAGATTAGCTGCAAGGTGCCCGCCGGCGAGGGCATGCTCTACGAGGTCAGCGACAAGGTGGACCCCCAGCCGAAGCTCGCGCACACCGGTGACTTCTCGTTCCTTGACAAGGCGGCCATCATCACCGAGTCGGACTTTGAGGAGGTAACTGAGGAGGCCGGCTCGTCGTGGAAGCTCTGCACCGTGACGCAGGTGGAGGAACTCAAGATCCTGCTGCGTCTGCTGCCCATCTGGGCGACCAGCATCATCGTCTCCTCGGCGTACGCGCAGATGAACACCACCTTCATCCAGCAGGGCAGCGCCATGAACATGTCCATCCTGTCGGTGTCAGTGCCGCCGGCGTCGATGGCATCGTTCGAGGTAGCTTGCGTCTTTACTTGGGTGATGCTCTACAGCAAGGTGATCGTGCCAGCGCTGAGGGGCTTCAGTTCCGGCGGCGACGGCGAGCCATCGCTGCTGCAGCGAATGGGCGCCGGTCGCCTCCTCATGGCTCTTGCAATGGCGGTCTCTGGACTCGTGGAGATGAAGCGGCTCGACAGCGCGGCGCGCGGCGAGCAGATCACCATCGCGTGGCAGCTCCCGCAGTACTTCCTGCTGGCCGGCGCGGAGGTGTTCTGCTACATCGCGCAGCTGGAGTTCTTCTACGCCGAGGCACCGGACACCATGAAGAGCACGTGCACGTCGCTGGCGCTGCTCACCATCTCGCTGGGCAGCTACCTATGCACGTTCATCTACGCCATCGTGGCCGCGTACACGGCCACGGCGGACAGCCCCGGGTGGATCTGCGACAACCTCAATCAGGGACATCTCGACTACTTCTTCTGGACTATGGCCGCCATGTGCACGCTCAACTTCGTCGTCTACAGCGGCTTCGCCAAGAACTACAAGCTCAAGACTGTGCTCTCATGACGTGATTATCAGAAGATCTCTGTTCGCTTCTCATTTTGGAGTTTCCGTTGCATTGCTGCACATTCAATTGGTGACTGGTGAAGGCAATTAGCAAGAACTGGCTCAACGGCTAGTGAATAGGAAACGTACAGTGGTACAGTAGGAAGAAAATGTTAGATTTTTTTTTGGCTTTTTTCCTTTTATTTTTCTCCTTGTTAAAGAAACTGCACAGATTCATGTGTCAGCAACATTTATTTTCTTTTGAAACATTTGTGTTGATTTTTCACATACGGACTAGAGACATCAATGTCAATGTGCCTTTTCTACAACCCCCTGTGAAGGAACGTTTTGAATTGCAGCACGGTGATTTTTTTTAAACATAACTCGTAGATATGCATCCACAGTCACTTTTGTAAATACATATATGTATAATTGTATCCATATGAATCTATCTAACCTATATAGATGCATCATATTAAAGGTCATTAACTATATTTCTCTCAACATGTAAGATATTCACGTCATATAGAAACTTAATATATTGATACCATGTTACCATCCTCTTGGATCAAATTTTTATGTCTTTCACCGATTTTATCTATGCATGCAATTTATTAGTCTTTGTGAATCACACTACAAAATTCCCACGGTAGAAATACACGCGTGATTAATCCGCAAAACCAATTCTAAGTTCGCGCGTCCCGAGCGAACACTCTTGCTTTTGCTGCCAGGTACCAGGCTCCCCACGTGTGTGGGCTCCACACTCACCGCGTTTGGAAGAGGGGTGAAATTTTTTTCACCCCTATTAAATACAACTTTGACCACTAATTAAGGATATAAAATAAAATCAGTTTCAAAACTACCTTCACAACCCCGGGCAAAATCACGAGACGAACCTAATGAGGCCTTTGAACGCATGATTAGAGCATAGTTACTGTAGCATTACTGTAGCAAATCACTAATTGATTATACTTATTAGATTCGTCGCGCAAAGTTACACTCATCCGTAAAAAGGTTTTGCAAATGAATTTCATTTAGTACTCCATGCATGAAAGATTCCCTAGAGTGAATTTTTTTCCTTCCTTTCCAAACACGGCGTACTCACCAAGCGACAGACAGCATGCGCGGACAGGCGAGGCACCGGGTGAGGGTGGACCCTGCATGTTTCCCTTCTTTTCTTTTCTTTTTTCTTTATTCAACAAAATTTTCTTCCGTATAAGTTATGCACATAATTCATCGTTACAGAAAAAGTTATGCGTACAACTTGTCGTTAGAGAAAAAATTATACTCACAAGTTATTCTTCAAACAATTGTGAATACAAATTGTACATATAAATTTTGCGCGCACCAAACTTATGCTTAAAAATTATCTGACAAAAAATTATAGTTAGCAGTTATGCGTCGAAGTTGTGTGTCTAAGTTCTGTAGAAAAAATTATAATAAAACATTGTACATACAAGTTGCATGCATAAATTCTGCATACGGACGAGTGTCAAAGTTGTACATAAAAATTATCTGATAAAAAATTGTAGCTCGAAGTTATGCATCAAAGTTATGTGTATAAGTTGTGATATTTCGAAAATGAAAAGTGGTGGAATCTTGAACTTTCCAAAAATGGAAAGTGGCGGGGTGGAAGGCATGTGTGGGAATCGGTCACTTCTAACGCGCGCTCGCGGAATAGCATCCCCCTGATAATCACTTAAGAGTAATTTTCTCTCAACAACATGAACATGTTTTCATATATAATTTCATTTGCAAAATAATATCGTTATGTAATCACCTTAGTGTTTTTACTTTCACATTTTGTCTTAAATTTTTATTTAAGAAATTCCAGCAGCAACACACGAGATATCACCTAGTATTTAATTGAGAGTGTAAACTATCTCGAGGTGGAAAAGTTACCATAAACGTTTCACGTTCGACAAGATGAGCGTGTTGTTGTTGCACTTCGATCCCTAGCTTGTCGAATGTTACAACAAGAAATTGCAAAATTATATGCTATAATTGAAAAGAAATGACAATACTATAGATGCACTATATCATCACTGTAACAAGTTGTAAGCTAAAAAATTTGGAGAAAAGGATCATATTTACCATTTTATGTTTCTATTGTCAATTTTGACTTGCTATGCAATGTTTGACCATTTTCTTTTTCCTTAGAACATATGTGCAAATTGCATTATTAGAAATAGATGGCATGCTTAAATTATTTTTACTAACAAATTTACTAATAATTTTCACTTAATTAAATATTTGAACACATAATTTTACTTAATGTTTTATATTAAAAGTCAAAAGTAATTATTATGAGGAATGTAAGGTTTAGTACATGAATAGTTTTAATTAATTACAAATGTTTAACTAACAAAAAGGAAAACAAATGATGTTTGAACTTCAACGACGGGACTTGTATAACACTGCACTCAAAATTTGAGGTTTTAAGTATGACTATCCTCGAACACATAGTTGTACTCCTCTTACCAATTTTATATTTTATATTTTGAAATCTAAATTTCTCAACAAACACAATTCATAAATGGTAGTATGTGAAACTTCAAGATTCGTCTATTTTTGCATGTGCTAAAATTACTGTTTCATAATTTCTATAGTTCGTTATATCAAACGATCCGACTATATATTGTCTCACATGGACAAGAGACAACACACAGAGACATCTTGTGGCATACGTCCCTTTCCTGTACGAATCCTTTGTCTCTCAAAACATAAAATGAAAGTTACACTTTATATCACCAAACTTTGGTAACTTATTCAGTTTTTCCTTAGAGTATTCAATCTGTCCACACAACTGAAGTCATTAGATCATATTGTTCTTATTTTTATCCATACTTACTTCCTCAACCATCATCGTATAACAAGGCACAATAAGACTCCATATGCCTTCATAATTAAAACAATAATCATAAAAAGATTGATGCACTATATAATCGTGCATGTCGTTAAGTAGGAGAAGATTTGATGAGTTGGACAAGAAAGAAACTTGCTAGTTAAGTTAAAAATGAGATAGATGATGGAGTAAATATGACCAAGAATTCAAAAAGAGGGCATGCTAAAGGTTTTATGGATTGACCTGGTAGGGTGTTTGAGATCCTTATCTAAAGGACTTCACCAAGGGCATAAGAAAAAAGAAAGCTAATGTGACTGAAATACTCCTCGATCAAATTTGCAGTGTGCTTGAACTCTAACCTAAGTTGCCAAATTTCACAAGACCAAACAAAAAAAAGCAACATCCACTTATTTTTTTTTTCTAATCTATCATATACTCTAGATGTTACTAATATTTTGCCTACCGTCCTCCTGCTTAGCTTCCAAAATATCAGACCGCTCTAACTTTGATCAAGTTTCAAGATTAGAAACATCTAGAGTGAAGACACATAAGCAAGGATAAAGCGTATGCTGCAAAATGCTATCCTGAAACTCACCTAACCAGATGAAAGATCTTGAATTTGTGATCAGGACTAAATTAAAAAGCCCCGTCACACGTCAATCATTTTGGACGACCAGTCTGACCCTTGGCCCTTGGGATTTGGTAGCCTTGAGCCTAAGCCATTAGCCTTGCCTAAAAAAAATCCTCATTTTGGTACCTACCAGGCAAATAGATGACTGGTGCTGGTCTGGGCAGCATGCATCCACGAATTGTGTTGCAGTCCTGCCGTTCCTGGCAATGAAGTAAAAGATCACGTTTCTGGAGTGAACAGAATATGCACGAAAAGGAAAACACATCCGGCTCCCGTTCCATCTGACCGGAGACTGAGGCCTTGTTTAGTTGGTTGAAAAATTTGCAAATTTAACTGCTGGAACTCATGTAGCACACTGTAGTACATTTCGTTTGTTTGTGGTAAATATTATCCTACCATGGCCTAACTAGGCTCAAAAGATTCGTGTCGCAAATGACATCCAAACTGTATAATTAGTTATTTTTTAACCTATATTTAATACTCCGAACATATATCTTTTGACGTATTTAATGTGATGTGATGGAGAAAGAGTGGAAAAAAGGTTAGAAACTTTAGCCATCTAAACCAGGCCTGAACCCACATTCACCCAGCCGAGCACGACAGTTCTTCTCAGAAGCCTGACATGGCCATACGCCGCAGCCTGCAGCCACCCACAACCACAACCACAACGCACCTACTCCTGCGTAGAAAACTTGAGGTTCGTCGAGCAGCGACCATTCTACCCGGGTCGGTGTCACCTTCTGCAGTGCTGTGCATCCGTGTTGCCTTGTTCTGATGGGGAAAAACGACCTCGCTGTTTTGAAGTGTTCTCGGCCGCGCGCCAAATGATTAGTTTACGCCTACGAAATCCCCCCGAGCTCACCAACCAACCCATCACGTGGCAGGACGATCTCTCCGTGCGCCCGCGCGATTCCTATATAAAGCAGAGAGGCAGCTTTGCTGCAGCACACAACCAGAGCAGAGCAGCAGCTAGCACCCGACCAAAAGCTTTCTCTGCAGCTAATCACTCGCGTTCCCCATCCACAATAAACATCGCCTCGCGCGCGCTCCGGTCGCAGCAGATACGCCTCCTCCGTCCGTCCGTCGGCGATCGGCATGGAGGCTGGGGACGCCATGGACATGGAGAGGGGCGAGCGCGCGCCGCTCCAGCTGCCAGAGGTAACTACCGCTCGCAAAGCCACATTCGCGGTTAGCCGCCAAGTTCTTCACAGAATGATCAGGGCCGGCATTGATGCGTTGTTGGTTCAAGCAATGCAGCATTCCGGTCGTCTCGTCGCCTGTTCTTTTGCTTCGAAATAAATAGTAAAAAACACTATTTACCTATCACATCCATCACATCTTCTCTCACAAAAAATACTATTCCAACACTATTTATTTGTAACTTCACTATTTCTTTTCACTCAAAAGAACAGCCCCTAAGGAACAGAGCAACTGGGATCACATGAGTTGGTACACCTGGGCAGCATGCCATCAACATTGACCGAGTCAAACATAGTGAAAAGAGAAAATTGATACTTTAACTGCTCTATAGTTGCTATGCAGTAGGCACATTAAAGTTGAGCCTGTAAGTTTCTTTTCTTTTTCCTTCACCTAAGATTAAACTTTTGTTTTCACACACGATGTTTTTCATAGAGAAGGTTCCAGGAAAAATGGACAAAAACACATGGGTACACATTTCAGCTTGTCACTATAATACTAGTCTTACTTTCCTCAACAGACAAGCACAAGAGAAGCGCTGTTGAGTGTTGATGCATGCAAATGGCATCCACATCATACTAGTGCATCATATCCATGACCATTCAACATTCAGACAATCTGAGGTTTTTTTTTCTATTAATTGCAGAGCAACGTGCAAAAGATTGAGGACGACAAGCTGAAAGTGCCGCTGTTGAAGAATAAAAAACGCGCAGGCAGCAAGGCGCCTGCAGTTGTTCTAGGTGAGCAAGCCTCTCATTCAAAATTCTAGGGGAGATCTGCACCGCCAGATCGAAATCGAACGGCAAAAAGCATGTGACGAGGACTTCCAAATCACACGTGTGACCTATAGTTTATCCTAAATTCTACCGCTTTCACACAAAAAGGTTTCTAGTTTTACTGTGTTCTGTATACTCCTACTAATTACCGGATGCTCCTCTGCGTGCAGGGTTCGAATGCCTGGAGAGCACAGGGTTCTTTGGCATCTCCACGAACCTGGTGGTGTACCTGGAGAAAGTCCTCCATGGCAGCAACCTGGCCAGCGCCTCCAAAGTCACTATGTGGACGGGCACCAGCTACCTGACGCCGATCTTCGGCGCCATCATCGCCGACACCTTCTTGGGAAACTACAACACCATCCTCATCTCCCTCGTCGTGTACCTTCTTGTACGTCGTAGATCATTCGTCTTGATCCATGGCGTGTTCATTAATCGGTCACGGCAATGATGCTAACAGATTCTATGCGATCTGCAGGGGATGATGTTCGTGACGTTTTCGGCGTTCCTGCCCACGGCTGCGGTGCTCGGCGGCTCCTCGGTGTTTGGCGCACAGACCGTCGCATTCATCGGGCTTTACCTCGTCGCGCTCGGGAGCGGCGGGGTGCGCTCGTCGCTGCTGCCGTTCGGCGCGGAGCAATTCGACGACGACAATGAGAAAGACCAGGAAAGCAAGGGATCATTCTTCAGCTGGTTCTACCTCTGCGTCAGCTTCGGCCCGATCGTCTCCGGCCTCTTCATCGTGTGGATCCAGGACAACGTCAGCTGGAGCCTCGGCTTCGGCATCTCCACCGTCTGCATCGCGCTCGCTTTCGGAGTCTTCGTTCTCGCCACGCCCATGTACAAGCGCCGCATGCCCACCGGCACTCCGCTCAAGCGCCTGAGCCAGGTCATCGTCGCCGCCTGCCGGAAGATTAGCCGCAAGGTGCCCGCCGGCGAGGACATGCTCTACGAGGTCAGCGACAAGGTGGACCCCCAGCCGAAGCTCGCGCACACCGGTGACTTCTCGTTCCTTGACAAGGCGGCCATCATCACCGAGTCGGACTTTGAGGAGGTAACTGAGGAGGCCGGCTCGTCGTGGAAACTCTGCACCGTGACGCAGGTGGAGGAACTCAAGATCCTGCTGCGTCTGCTGCCCATCTGGGCGACCAGCATCATCGTCTCCTCGGCGTACGCGCAGATGAACACCACCTTCATCCAGCAGGGCAGCGCCATGAACATGTCCATCCTGTCGGTGTCAGTGCCGCCGGCGTCGATGGCATCGTTCGAGGTAGCTTGCGTCTTTACTTGGGTGATGCTCTACAGCAAGGTGATCGTGCCGGCGCTGAGGGGCTTCAGTTCCGGCGGCAACGGCGAGCCATCGCTGCTGCAGCGGATGGGCGCCGGTCGCCTCCTCATGGCTCTTGCAATGGCGGTCTCTGGACTCGTGGAGATGAAGCGGCTCGACAGCGCGGCGCACGGCGAGCAGATCACCATCGCGTGGCAGCTCCCGCAGTACTTCCTGCTGGCCGGCGCGGAGGTGTTCTGCTACATCGCGCAGCTGGAGTTCTTCTACGCCGAGGCGCCGGACACCATGAAGAGCACGTGCACGTCGCTGGCGCTGCTCACCATCTCGCTGGGCAGCTACCTATGCTCGTTCATCTACGCCATCGTGGCCGCGTTCACGGCCACGGCGGACAGCCCCGGGTGGATCTGCGACAACCTCAATCAGGGACACCTCGACTACTTCTTCTGGGCCCTGGCCGCCATGTGCACGCTCAACTTCGTCGTTTACAGCGGCTTCGCCAAGAACTACAAGCTCAAGACTGTGCTCTCATGACGTGATTGCAAGCTTCTCGCATCCGTCTTGGAGATTCCATTGCATTTTTTGCACAATTGCCAATTGTTAATTTGTGATGGGTAACTAGCAAGTACTACTTGCTCAACGGGTGTTCATAGTGGTTCTAAAAATGGATGGTGATAGTGCATAGGAAACGTACAGCGGTACTGCCGTACCGGAGTAGGAAGATCGATGTCGTTGCAGTATTTTTTCCCTTTTTATTGAAAAATGAAGCTGCAGTAGGTGCAGCAACATATTTTCATTTCAAATTGTAATACAGTTTTTGAATGTCAATATGGCGGCAAGGGAACTTTTTTCGCATTTTAATATAGATGCCACTATTGTATGATTAATCACTTATTTATGTCGCTAGAAGAAGGTTCTTTAGTATTTGCAAATCTTACCACATGCGACATCTATATCCGGGGCAGCCAAATTATTTGGAGATGAGAGCAACTCCAGCAATAGCAAAACGTCAGAGTTGTCTGTACTTTCGTTTGCAATTAAATTTTAGTGTGAGCGCCCACTGCGTGTTATGACGGGAGTCAAGCGCTTGGCGAACTTGAGCGCACGAGTGTAATTATTTTACTTATAGTCTTGTCCAGCTAGCCGGCTATACTTCTCTTCTTTATCAATGAAATAGGTATTGTCTTGTGCTCATTCGTTAAAAAAAAACTCTAGTAATAACTCCTATTTGAAGCCCTTACTTTATTGAGTATGGTCTCTTCCAACTTTCTAGGGCCATCATTTTTACAATCAACTTCAGCAACAACCTCTACTCGCAGCCCTACTAATATGACATGTGGGAGCCATTTGTCAGTCTCCATTCTTTTTCCCCAATTCCCCCTCTCTCATGTTCCTCGTTCTTCCCCTGCTCTCTACATCTCTGGATTGATCGGCGGAGGGCTAAGCCAGGGGTGTGTAGTGCAGGGCAACTGGCGGATGTGGTGGTCGGCGGGCAGGGCCAGCGGCGTGCGGGGCGGCCGGCGGGTGAGGCCAGCCACGTTAGGCCAACGATGCTCGAGGCTGGGCGGCGCGTGAGCTCTAGGCGATAGGCTCGACAGGGAGCTCCCTCTCCCGACTTGTAGGTGCTTCTCCTCCTCTACCCCTCTTGTCCCATTCTTGCTCCATCTTGCCAGGTCCTCCACATGGCCGGAGCTCAAGCTCGAGTTCAATGGCGGCGAATCTGCTCAAGCTCAGGCCACCGACCGCGGTAGAAGGGCCTGGGGGCGGTAGTCCGCAGCGCATTGGATGGAGATATGGGAGTGGTGTCAAGGGAGCCTGCTCGTGGCGGTGATGGCGGCGGATCTCGAGTACGAGCGGCGACGGGGACTGTCAGGGAGGCGGATCCAGATGGTGGCGGGATGTGAAACTGCCACAACAGTGGAGTAGGGGCCTCTCTAGCCACATGCGGGAAAGGGGCTGGAGGGGTGGATTTGGATGCCCCCTAGAATAGGTGCATGAGTAGAGGCTCTGCTGAAGTGTGTTTGTTTTCTCTTGGCCTCTACTTTTTAAGTTGGGACGGTAAGAGGTCTACTGTAGTTGCTCTCAAGTATCAATACTTACTTATGCTTGTCTTGTGGAATCACCGAAATCTAAGTTCGTCTAGTGGCCATAGGAGTTCAAAAATTACATGCTTTGAGAGTTATCATTATCTAAAAAAAATGCTTTGAGAGTTATGGTCCAGCCCACCGCTGCTATGTGGGTTGCTGCGGCCCAGCAGATCCTTTCCCCTCTGGTTGCGGCCCAACGCTTCTCCACTTTTCAGCCCACACGATGGCCCAACGCTTCCTTTTTAAAATTTTCTCCAAAAAAAAGTGGCATGATAAATTATGAATTGTGTTAATTGTCACAAGTGTAATTCATACAGTGCTTCAGGCCGTTTGTTTCTTCCTTTCCTAACCCACCAGCCCAACAATCGGTCGTTTTCCAACTTTCCTACGCTGACAACATCCCCCCCCCCGCGGGGATCGTCTCCCTCCTTGTTCCCGAAACGGCAAAAAAAAAAAAAGCCCGCGCTAAGAGAGCTCGAGCAGTTCACTTGTAAGCAGGGGCGGAGCTGGGCCTAGGGCCATGGCCCTAGGCGTGGGCCGAAAACCTCTTATACCCCTCTTCATCTGCGGCCCAAAACAAATAACCGAACAGCGAACAGGCCCATAGACCAGCAGATAGTCGCCCCCCTCGCGGTTCCGCTGCAGACTCTCTCCCCTCCATCCCCTGCGCCGACCGCCGTGATCCCCCGACCGCCGCCCCCTCTGCCGGCCGCTCCATCTCTCCCACCTCCGGCGCTATCCCTCTCTATCTCTCTCCACGGTGCCATCCCCTGCTCCCACCGTCGGCGCGTCGCCCCGTCTCTGCTGCCTACGCTCGCGCGCATGGTCGAGCACACCCTCTCCCTGACTGACGAGCAGCTCGATCCCCAGGCAAAGGGAGCGAGGCGCGTGTTCCCTTCCCCTGCGCCGGTCGCCGGTCGCGCTCCCTCTCCCCCCTACGGCGACCGCAGCACGCCCCTCCCTCTCGAGTTCCTCCAAGCCATCCATGGAGCTCGGATGACCGGCGGCCGCGAGATCCGTGATTCCCGTCGCTGTGGAGCTCGGCTGTGCCTTGAGATTGGTTTGGGATGGAGATGGGGAGGTTGTGGTTCCAGGGATGATAGGAATCGTGCGGAGATGGGATGGACCTGGCGAATTTGGTCGGCGAGCGGCAGCTGCGCTGCCTGCTTTGTTTCGTCCGGCAAAGAAGAAGGAAGAAAATGGGAGGGGGGAGAAGGCCCCGAGCTCCCTTTCCCTGCGTGGTCGGCCTTGGGCCCGCCGGTGAAGCTCCGGCGGCAGCTGCTGGCTGCTGCTATCTCTTTCTCTCTCTGCAGTTGCTGCAGCGGCGGAGCCCCGACAAGTGCGTGCTGAATTTTGCGTGCGCTCGCCTCCTACACATGTGGGTGGCTTCTAATCTAATCCTGACTGTTCTAATTTTGCACAAACCTACACATCCTTGATTTATTATGGAGCGCCTCATGACGAACTGGAGATGCAAATCCTAAGTTGGCCCTAGGCGTGCAAACTCACGAGCTCCGCCACTGCTTGTAAGCTCGACTCCACTCTTTCTCTCTCCCTTCCACCCCACGATTCATATCGGTATTTCCCCCAAAGTCGAGTTGGAACCCTAATCTTCAAAAAATTCACTCTTCCTCCGATCCGGCAAGAGCCACACGGGTGAGCCGTTGACCCCTCTTCCTTTTGCACGGGTTAGTGCTCATATCATTCTCCTTAGTCGTTTTATTGTTTTTTCAGACATTGTTGACGGTCGATTTCCGTCAACCAAGAGCACTTGTTACACTTTGGTTTGAGTTTTGAATTATAACTAACCCGCCACTAGGCACACTAATGATGTAACAAGTTCACACTTGCATGTGGTTTTTGGAGTATGTTGTTTATGCAGGAATTAAGTACCTAAATGAGGACTTCCAGGAAGAGTTCATCAAGCACTTTATGAGAAGATCACGAAGCCCGGCACGAGTCAAGACACGAAGTGAACATGACTCCAAATGACCCAAGGACCGAAGCATGAAGCTGTGAAACTCCAAGGACCCAAACGGAAGATGCGGGAGTTTGCGCGCCAAACACCCTTATCTAAACCGCGGGGAAAACGACATCAAGGACCCACATGAACTTCGGCAAATATTCAAGAAATTGCGAGAAGCGTCGTGGAGGAAGATGGGCCCGAACCGGGCCGAAAAGGGCCTGGGCCGGCCGGCCCATGCCGACCGGCCTAGGGGGTTTCGGGCCCGGTTCGGCCTCCCCTTTGACCTACACGTTCCTCGGCTCATTTATACCCCTTGCCTCCGACGGCCGCCACATCCAATCACCAGAACTCGGCGAAACCTAGAAGTGAGCACCGGAGGGAGACGACGGCGGCGGAGTCCTCGAAGTTGTCTAGGGGATGGCCTAGGCCAACCCTAGCTGCCATGGCCGCTCTGCGTGGTTGTGCCTTGGTGGAGTTCCGGAGCTAAGTGTTCATCATCTTAGGTATGATCTCGGTGGTGATGGTGTAACACATACTTTCATGTGAGTAATGATAATCTTGTCATCCGATCTATTAGCGATTCCATGTCTCCATTTATACCTTTTACCTATCGTGAATGTGATTTGATCCTTAGTCTAATACATGTTTAGACTATATAGCATGCTCTATGTAATCGTGGTGATTAGGTTTAGCATGTCGACCCTTCATGGTTTGTAGACACGTTCATGTTGGGACGTGCCCCCTAGATCCCCTGCTTCATTAAGGGAGCATCGTGACAGGGTGATTTCCTCTGAAAGAGCGGATGTCTTCGGAAGGTAGGCCGGAGGTAGGAGTTTAAGGATGCTAGTAGATGAGATGCTCGATTCGTTGCTTGTTTGCCGGAGCTTCAACTAGAAGGCGTTAGGCCTAGCTACCCCTTCGGTGGAGCTTTACCTTAGCCATTGTTCATGGATGTGATCAACTTTGTGCTATCTCTCATATACATCAAAGTTTACCTCTTTGTATGCAATCAACGCTTAATGTTAGGTTAGTTTGGCTAGACAAGGTAGAGAACCTTAGCGGTTTGCTTCCGATCCTTAGATTGACTTGGGGGACTCTCCTTGGTGAAAAAGGCACCAAGTCATCAGTTCGCTTGCGGTGAACTTCATCACGATTTTGAACCGTCAACAAGCCATTTTTCTGGCGCCGTTGTCGGGAATCGGCAACTCGAACCCTAAGGTGATCTACCTTTCTATTTGACTAACCCTAATTTTTATTATTGCATATACGCTTGTTTTCTTGTTTGTGTCCTTGAAAGCAGGTCAAAAGCTAGACACAAGACATTCGAGGAGTTCTCTACATACACACTCCGACAAGATGATTGCAACATCAAGACTCGCTCTTTAGTGGTAGGTGCTAACTTTTGTTAGTGGCCCATCATCCGCTATCGAGCCCACACCCTACACAAGAGCACGTGAACAAGGTAAGTCAACGTGTCAATTGAAATTTTAAGACTAATGTTTTGTGGAGATTTGTTTGTTCAAGCAATAGGTATTGGTAGCTATCGATGCCTCTGAGATCACAAGATCAAGCTCTTCAACATCTTTGAAGTTTTTGTTCGCATCAAGTTTTGCACAGCCTCATGAGAAGAAAAAACAGGATATCTTTGGATATTTAGAAGCCCCACAAAGTTACGCTTACAACGAGTCAAGAATCAAATCGATCGGAGGTTCCTACAAGCGTATATGGCCGAATCACCGATGATTGCACGTCCTGAAAATTTCTGGACAGCAAGCAAAGCTGAAGTGAAACAACCATAACTCCCTCATTTGGACTCCGATTAAGATGGATGAGTACCCGTTGGAAAGGTAATTTTATAAATTTTTTAATAGAATTATATTTTGGTATATGTTCTGTTATGTATAAAGGGGGAAATCCAAAGAAGAGGCAGCAGCAATACGATGAGAACAAGGTGGTGAAGGTGAGAATGACTACAACGAAGAGGAGCTTGGGGAATGCTTCCGCTAGACCACTCGTGAAGAAATTCAGAGGCTTGGAACAAAACAAAGACCCCTAGAGCATTGGCAAATGAAGACACAAGTTGGCGACATCTGACGCAAGAAGATGTTTGAAGAAAACCACGATGGATTACACACATAAGATAACATCCAATGGCGCGGATATTTTGGGCTCTCACATGAAGGATCATGGAACTACATGAAGACGTTTAAGACATGTGTGAAGCCCCTCAAACAAGTGAAGAAGAGTGATCCTACACAAAGCAACCTTGATGACATGTGGCACGAGGAATTGAGAAAAGTCTACGCAAGCCACCTTAGATCATCAAGGATTGTTCGCTATCAACTCCGGAGGACCACTCACGATGAAAAGCTCGAAGGCTAAGGTACACATTAATCTCTCAAGGTACTTTTGGATATGATATCTTTCTTTTGATATATTCATATTATTATCCAATAGTATGTTTTGATTCTATGCCTTGCTACCTTTGATGATCATGATAGACTAGAATTTCTTGAGTATGATAAAGAGGCCATGTTGTGCCTAAACTTTGTTATTTACATACCTAATGAACCCATGCCTAATGAGAGCCTTAGCGCTGAGCAAGAAACTTATGCTACCTTTAATCACAACATGCTTTGTTCACCAAATTTAAATTGTGGTTATGGTTGCATATGTTTGTTTCACACTTTGCAAATCTTGGACTTGCTTTATGCTTGGTCAAGCTAATGACCTTAAAAGAGAAAATGTCAGGAGAAAATCTGAGTTTCACTAACCATGCAGGTCATTAAACCTTAATAAAGAGAAGAGAAGCCATGCCCGCGAGTGGAGCTCGCATGGCGGAGCAGGTGCGAGCACCACTCGGCAAGTAGCGGAAGCAGGTTGTGCGGCGGCGAGTGGACGGGGGGAGCTTGGCCGCGACCGGCGGCGCAGCTCTGGGAGCTCCGACAGGTCCACGACGAGCTCCTCTCTGGCTGACGCGGTGAGGGAGCTCCGGACTGTGGCAGCGAGTAGATCCGCTGTGGGCACCCGGCCACAACGGCGACGGGCGCGGCCCCCTTCCGGCCACGGTGGCAACGGCGCGCTCCTACTCCGCACCCACCACCACCCCTGCAAGCCGCCACCGCCTCACCTCGCGGCGCACGCGACCGTCCTCTGTCGCGTCGCGGTGAGGACATCGGTGTGGCCGGAGTCGGCCGCAGCACCGCGGTCCCTTGCCCCGCCCACGCGGCCGGAGCTGCTGTCCCCTCGACCTGCCCCGCTACGACCTCGTCACGTGCCGCCCCATGGACCTCGCCGTGGTCGGTAGCGGGCCCGCGGGCCTCGCCGTGGCGCAGCGTGTGGTGGAGGTCGGACTCTCCGTGTGCGCCATGGACCCATCCCAGCGCTTGTGTGGCCCAAGCCACTGCAGGATTCATTCAATGGAGCAGTGTTAGGCTGAGGCATGAATGGGGAGGTGAAATCATTCAGGACGGCAGGAGGTGTGACAACAATTCAACAAACCTGCCCGGAGGAGTGTGCTCGGCAACACAAGATCTGGTACTCTACCAGCTCCGCGTTTACTCTTTGGCCACTAATGATGTAGGATACCTGTGGCGCAAAACAGGGTCCTCAGAATGAGAAACATGCATGCCATTATATATCTGATGAAATAATCCAGTTTGACAGTTTGTTTCCCACCTTGGTTAGCAGGATTCTCATGCTGTTACTCTGTGGAATCCCGCATTCGATGTGGGCCTGAAAAAAAAACAAATGTTTAGATTGAACTCCATCTGTTGAAAAAAATTAGAGTAAGATGTCAAGGTACAGGGCATGAAACTAGTTACATGCATCATCATAGCATTATGCACACTGATCCAGAAAGCAAGCTTCACTTCATGTTTCATCGCACTGAGATCAGCAGTTTCTAGCAGTTGTTCTTGATTAGCAGTTTGTTCCCTGGCATTCCAGAAATCAAGTTGTTCTTTTGATTTCAGTTCTTCCCTGGCATTCCAGAAATCAAGTATGAGGTGAGGCTGTGAAAATTCTAAGTTTTCAGACGCTTGAACTTAATTATGATCTGATGGCAATGAATTGTTGTTATTGTATATTAAACCATTGTCCTTCAACCATTGCGCTGCAGGGTCCAACCAGCAAGACCATCTTTGCTTATAAGTGGTATAATGTAGAGAGTGATTCTCGGAAAGAATATGAAGGTGTATATGTTAAAGTAGTCTGATCGTGATCACCATGGCTTTCTAGTGTAATTAATTTGTCTTATTATTCTAGTTGTAAAGTGGACTATTGTCGTTCTCTACTGTTTGCAATTGGAGTTATAGACTGATTGCAATTGCCAGACTTGTAATTAGATTAGTGCTTTGGTTGATATTGTGCTATGTGCGTCTATTGATTTCTGAAGTGCTTCTCAAGTTGCAACAGGAGAATTGTTTGAGTTGCAATTCGTCTAACAAAAATTATAGAAAAATACATGTCCAGAGTTGCAACTGAAATCCTTGAGCGTGTTTGACCGCAAGAGTTGTTGTTGTTGCTATGTAGGCCTCTTTAAAAAAAGTGCTATGCAGCTTGGATTTGCAGGACACTAGGTGCTTCGGTTTGGAGCCGCAGGTAGAGGAATGGTGCGGCTGCATCATGGTGCTTTGCGAGAATCCATGGAGAGAAGTCAGAGTGCGAGAAATAACTGGTTTTCTTTGCTCGATGAAAGGAAAACACAGTAGAGCAAGTAGCATGGCATTTGAATGATCCCACCATTTATCGAGCGAGAAAGCAATTTGCCTTCTCTTTTTCTTTATTTTTCTTAATGTAAATGTAATTGGCCTACTATTCCAATTGCAACTGGAACATCACCTTCAGTTGCAACCGACAATGATTTGAGTTGCAACCTTTCGCCTGATTTTTGTACTACCCCTTCAGTTGCAACCTGACAGTGGTTCTAGTTGCAATCAATGTACACTCCGAGTTGCAAATACTGAGTACTTCCGCCTGATACTGTACTACCCCTTGAGTTGCAACCCGACAGTGGTTCGAGTTGCAATTGATATACACTCCGAGTTGCAAATACTGAGTGCTTCCGCCTGATACTATACTACCTCTTGAGTTGCAACCCAACAGTGGTTCGAGTTGCAATTGATATACACTCCGAGTTGCAAATACTGAGTGATTCCGCCTGATACTATACTACCCCTTCAGTTGCAACCCAACAGTGGTTCGAGTTGCAATTGATATGCAGTCTGAGTTGCAAATACTAAGTGCTTCCGCCTGATATTGTACTACCCATTCAGTTGCAACCGGACAGTGGTTCGAGTTGCAATTGATGCACACTCCGAGTTGCAAATACTTAGTGCTTCCGTCTGATACTATACTACCCCTTCAGTTGCAACCCGGTACTGGTTCGAGTTGCAATTGATATACACTCCGAGTTGTAAATACTGAATGCTTCCGCCTGATACTGTACTACCCGTTCCATTGCAACCGGACAGTGGTTCGAGTTGCAATTGATATACACTCCAAGTTGCAAATACTAAGTGCTTCCATCTGATACTATACTACCCCTTCAGTTGCAACCGGATAGTGGTTCGAGTTGCAATCGATGTACACTATGAGTTGCAAATACTGAGTGCTTCCGCCTGATACTGCAACAGGACAGTGGTTCGAGTTGCAATTGATATACACTCCGAGTTGCAAATACTGAGCGCTTCCGCCTGATATTTTACTACCCCTTCAGTTGCAACCCGACAGTGGTTCGAATTGCAATTTGAAACGTTGTTGAGTTGCAATTCGTCTGATAAAAATTATAAAAATTTCATGTCTAGAGTTGCAACTGAAGTGCTTGAGGAGTTGCAATTGAAGTGCTTGCTGTGTTGCAACTCGAGTGCTCGTTGAGTTGCAAATTGAAGTGCTTTGAAGAGTTGCAATTGAAATGTTTATCGAGTTGCAACGGGAGCATTTGTTGAGTTGCAATTCGTCTGAAATTGTATTTTGGGCACGCCCAACTGAAGTCTTTGTCGAGTTGCCCCGGGTTGCAAGTTTGCCATCGTGCTGGCAAACTTGCAACCCGGGGCAACTATGATGTTGCAACTGGTCGACTCATGTGTGCGTGTTTCCACAACATGCTAATAAATCTAGATAAAAATGTCAAAATTTACATGCCCAGAGTTGCAACTAAAGTGCTGGTGGAGTTGCAATTACGACTGAGTGTGCATGATTTTTTAATAAATTTTATACCTAATTTATTGTCCAGTTGCAACTAGGTTATTATCCTAGTTGTAATTGGAGAAAGCAACCACTTGCAATTGCGATCGAGTGTGCATGACTTTTTATTTATTTTTGTACCTATTTTATTGTCCGGTTGCAACTAGGTTATTATCCTAGTTGCATTTGGAGGACGCAACCACTTGCAATTTGCGACTGAATGTGCATGATTTTTTAATTATTTTTATACCTATATAATTGTCCAGTTGCGACTAGGTTACTATCCTAGTTGCAATTAGAGGAAGCAACCACTTGCAATTTGCGACTGAACACGCATGATTTTTTAATAGTTTTTATACCTATATAATTGTCCAGTTGCAACTAGGTTACTATCCTAGTTGCAATTAGAGGAAGCAACCACTTGCAATTGCGACTAAGTTTGTAATTTGCAAACTCTAGTTAATATCCAATTTTAGGGTGAGTGTACGTGAGTGTATACATGTAACCATAGCAGTATCTGACTGTGTGATTTATGATATTATTAAAAACTGCTCTAGTTGTAAATAGGTTTGTGCCGTAATAGTACTAACTAGTAGATTAACATCTTGTAGAGGGTCGCTAATTCGCAATGATGTTTAGCTTAAAAGTAGAACATGCCCTCCTTATCTCCTGCTGCCCATGCGTGATACCCACCAATCCACGTCCTGGGCACAGATTAGAGCAATTCACCACACAATGAAGCTCAACGCCCATGCTGCGAGCAGTAACTAGCTCCACCGCTGCCCCGAATAGCACTCCAATGACTGCGGGCAGGAATCAGAGATACTGTCGCGCTCAATGTTGTTAGATACTGCTCGATTTTAAGAAAATCACAGCAGAATAGGCATGTGGCATGATCCGTGCCTGACTGCTTGTGCCTGCTCGTGCTCCAACGCACTCGAAATCCTGACTGCGTGCGCCTACTCATGCTCCAACGCGCGGTCGGATCGATCTGCGTGCTCGCAGTAGCGGCTTTGGCAGGCGCCATCGGTGGGTAGGGGCTGTGGGCAGGGGCAGCGGCTGTCTCGATGGGCAGGGGCAGCGGCCGGCCTGGGAACCACCGCCGCGGAGGGGAGGGGGTGGGGCGCGCGCGGCACGCGGCCTGGGCACGTACACACAGGTCGGTCGCCCCGCGCCGCTTAGGATAGGAAGCGTGGGCCGCGCGCGGGGTTAGCGGAGGGCGCGCAGGTGAGTGGGGAGGGGGTCTGTGCATCCGATGCATGGAATGCACCCAGGTGCATTTTAGTGTCGCCGTATGTATGTGTGTGTGTGTGTGTGTGTGTGTGTATACACACGACGACACTAAAATGCACCTGGGTGCATTTTAGTTCACGACGGCACAGACCTCCGCACTAATAGCCTTCCCTGTCCGCCCCGTCCATGTCCCGACAAACCGTCCTGAACACGCCTCCCAATAATAACCAGACGCGCCCTCCCCCCACGCGCTTACTTATTCCCCTATCAACCTCTCCCGCAAGCAATCCTCCAAAATCAAGCTACCTTTCCCCGTCTCCGGCTTTCCATCCCCCTCGTCGGTGCCTTCCTCCGATCCTCTACCCCAAAATCCATGGCTCCGCCATCACTGCCACACCTTGAATCGCCTCGACCTTCCTCGCCGGAAACCATGGCCCCGCCACCGCTACAGCGCATCAAATCGCCTCTTCCACCAGGGCATCCGGAGGTACGGCTGCAGGTAGCGCTTGTTGCAACAGGTGCTGCTGGGCCGATATCGTCGTCTCCGCCTACGGGAAGATCTACAGCAACTCCACCTGCAGCGCAGCCTCCTGTCACGCCGGTAGCGGGTCCGGGGATCCGTGGCCCATCAAGTGATCCCTTGCATCACACGACGATGCTGACGCCCCCGCCTTCAATTCTACCTGGATCGATGGTCACTCCTGATGCAACCCAGCTGTTCCTTCCGGTAAGAACAACCTAGATGGTGTTTTTGATCCTCGATTGTCACTGCGGTTTGCAGTTTGCAACGTTCGTTGCTTGTTGCTTGCAAACATGGATGCCTGTGGATTGCACATCTGTATTTTCGCTCCTCGGTTGGCGCTGTGTGATGTTGTGTTGCGGTTTGCAATGTTCGTTGCCTATCAGTTGCAACCAAATATTTCTCTTGAATGCAACCTCGGATGCCTCTTGATTGCAACTCCTCTGTTTTTTACTCGCAATGTTAGTTAATGCTCCATTGCAACCTGTGGTGCCTGTTGGTTGCAACATGTAGTGCCTGTTGATTGCAACTTGACTGATTTTTGCTCCTCAATTACTACTGCATGTATGTAGTTGTTCTAGTTGCAACTTTTGCTTGTGGTTGATTGCAACTCGGGGTTTAGTTGGTTGCAGCTTGTCTGATGCTTGATTGCAACATGTAGTTCTCGCGATACCTGTTGATTGCAACATGTAGTTCTGTCGGTTGCAACCTTTAGTGCATCTTCGTTGCAACCTGCATTGCCTATTGATTGCAACTTGTCTGATTTTGCTCCTCAGTTACCGTTGCGTCTATGTGGTTGTTCCGGTTCCAACATTACCTTCTGCTTGGTTGCAACTAGGGGTGTTTGTTGGTTGCAGCTTGTCTGTTGCTTGTTGACTGCAACCTCGGGATGCCTGTTGATTGCAACTTCTATGTTTTTCTCTGTCAGTTCTGTCGGTTGCAACCAGTGGTGCTTGTTGATTGCAACCTTTAGTGCCTGTTGATTGCAATCTGTCTTTTTTTTCTGCAGGATGAAACCGTGCTTGATGTGTTTGTCTCGCGGGTGCATGAAACATTTGCTACACAAGATGAAGCCTACAACTTTTACCTCGACTATGCAAAGGTGGCTGGTTTTAGCGTAAGGACGAAAAGAACTAGTAAAGAAACCAGACACTGGGTCTACAACAGGGAGGGTTTTCTGAAGCCAGGTAAAGAGAATGAGGAGCCTCTGACGAATAAGACGTCAAAGAGAATTGGTTGCCCCGCTTATGTTAAGTTGAAGGTTGACAAGAAGCACAATACTTGGTATTTTGATCACGTGGAGCAAGCGCACAATCACCCGCTTCAGCCCACCCCGAGGATGGTCAGATACATGCGTGCTCACAAGCAGAGGGAGGCAGCACTGGATGATCTGTTTGCAGTGATGGCAAGGAGTGGTGTGCCCACACAGGCAGTAATGAATGTGATGTCTGAATTATTTGGAGGCCGTCAAAACTGGCCATTCACAGAGAAAGATGTCCAGAACCTGTAGGTCATTCAACCTAGCATGAAAAAAATGCACCCCAGATAGAACAAAAACTAGCAGTTTTACTAGTTTTTTTATGGTGCAGGAAAGCTGAACAAGCAAGGGAGGAAAGGGATGGGAACATGGAGAAACTGTTCCAATTCTTCAGGGAATGCAAGGCGCACAACGAATACTTTTATTGGGATGTCGATTTCGACCCAAAAACAACAGTGCTCCAGAGCATTTGTTGCCATGCAAGTCAGCGGGCAGAGTACAAGGATTTTGGGGATGTAATAACATTTGACACGACTCACAAAACTAGCAGCAAGAACATGCCGTTGGCCATGTTTGTTGGTTGCAGCAACAACTTGAAGAATGTGTCATTTGGGTAAGCTCTTCTTCGTGATAAAATGATTGAGTCATTCAAGTGGCTGTTCGAGACATTCAAAAGCTGCATGGCTGGCAAACAACCTTTTGTGATTCTGACAGGTATGATTGCAACTGATAGTTAGGGTGATGTTTGCAACTACATGTTGGGTCTGTGATTGCAACTACTGTATAACTCAGCCCCAAAATCTGTTAAAAAATAAAATAATGATTGCAACCTGATTGTCTGTTGTGGTTGCAACTTCTGGTATTTTGCGTGGTTGCAAATTCTTGATAAGTATAGTAAAAATTGTGTGAAAACAACAATGATTCAAAAAAATAGGTGTGTGATTGCAACCTGTATAGTTTGTGTTGATTGCATCTGTCTCTTTAAGATGATTGCAGCTCTTTATGCTACTTGATTGCAGCAACCTGGCCAGTTTTAACCAAAAAAAGTATGTGTGATTGAACTCAGACAATGTCAAACACTGTGCACCAGATTGCAACATGCACCTCAACCCAGTTGCAACAAACTTCTAGAGTAATTACTACTGGACCAATGCCAACAGTCAGTTGAAACAAAAAATTCTGGATATTTTTGTGTTGGTTGCAACTTGAAGCGTCTCCTCATCAGAGGGGACTAAATGTGATACAAATACCAGTCCCAGGAGGCTGGTAACACATTTATTACAACAGATGGTACATCACCGTACAAGACGTCGTGGTTGTGGGCACAGAAGCACCACCGTCACGAGGACTAACATAAGAACATCAAGCTACACGATAAGACCAACGGCATCTACTATAGGATCAGAGTCTTGCGCCATGGGAGCGTCCTATGGAGACCTTGAGCCACAGGCACGGCTGGGTGTAGAACGACGACCTACTCAACGTCCTCGGGAACGAAGTCTGGATCCTCCTCTGTAAAATAGTGATTAGGCAAGGGTGAGTACATACGTACTCAACAAGTCCAACCTAACCCACAGAGGGGTCAAAAATCAGAATATGCACAGGATGTAACAAGGATTAGGATAGGGTTTATTTTCTGAAAACTCATGCAGGGGTTCATTTTAAAAAGTTTTTCGCAAACAATTTCAGTAACTTAGATGTTCAGAGAAAAACCAGTTTAGACTACCGGATTTCCCATCCGCAGTAGCCTAGGCACCATAGCCACACGCTCTCCAAAATTACTCACACTTGTGAAAACAATACCCAAAACACTAGTTAAGTGACCACACCATGACTCGTCCAATACTGTGGACACGGCTATTCGAATAGGTTTTACACTCTGCAGAGGTTGTACACTTTACCCATGAAGCGTCCCCTCATCAGAGGTGACTAAATGTGACATAAATACCAGTCCCAGGAGGCTGGCTACACATTTATTACAACAGGTGGTTCAGTCCCTTACATCATGGCGGCATAGTGGGCACGGAAGCGCCATTGCCACGAGAAACAACACAAAAGCTAAAGACCAAACTACGATAGCGAAGGCTTCTAAGGCCTCATCAGAGTACCACGCCATGGAAGCTCTCTGTGGCGACCCTGATTCCACAGGCACGGGTTGGGTGCAGGACAGCGACCTACTCGACGTCTTCGGGAACGAAGTCGGGATCCTCCTCTGAAAAACAGTTAATTAAGCAAGGGTGAGTACATACGTACTCAACAAGTTCAACCCCACCCACGGAGGGGCTTATAAGCAGGTCATGCACGGGATATATCAAGGATCAGGATAAGGTTTATTTTACAAACACATTTACTCATGCAGGGGTTTGCTTTCGAAAAGGTTTTCGCAAACAATTTTTATAACTCAGTTGTTTTGTGAAAACCAAATGAAGACTACCGGACTCCCCGCCCGCAGTAGCCCAGGCACACAGCCACACACTTTTCCAGAGAACAACTCACGCCATGAAAACATCCCAAACCCAAACACTAGTTTTGTGACCCCACCGTGACTCGTCCAATACCGTGGACACGGCTATTCGAATAGGTTTTACACTCTGCAGAGGTTGTACATCTTTACCCACAAGTAGGGTACCGCCACACGAACACCTTAGTGTCGGCGCGGATCCTATCAAAGCCATTACCCACCTTAGCTAACCCTACGAGCCACCACGGGAGCAACTAAGGGGTTATTTCACATAACCAGGGCGTACCTCACACAGATCGTACCCCTACTCCTTGATCTCCCGCTGCTCACCCGCACTCCTGATGGCAAGTAGATTAACTAGTGGGATTTATGCTAAGCCGTTGCCACATACAACGGTCGAGTGGTAGTACGATAATTGGGTCAGGTGAGATGTCACGCAACCCGGTCCTTAACGACAAGATGGACATCTCCAGCACGCTCAACCACAAAGGTACGAGCTCACCCATACTCCTGACACACGCGTCCATCCCGTCTACCCAGTTCTTTACTCATTTTCCAAAATATCTCATTCCCGTTTTTAAAGCACTCACTCATTTTAAAGAAATCATTTAGGGCAATCAAAGATCAATCATAGCAATCAAAGGTGGCTATCCTACCGGGTTTTAACAGTCAAATAATATGCAATTTATAAAACGGGTCATAGGGTTGTATTTATAAAACTGGGATCAAAGCATGCTTCAAAGGATGAGATTGAACTGGCCGTCTTCGAAGTCTTCGGGGAGTGCCGGCTCGGCGTTCGGGACCTCGGGCTCCTGCTCGCAGTAGTCGGCTTCGAACTCCGGCTCGGGGTTCCTTCCTTCGCCTACACCGTCGGCTATAGCACACACACAGACAAGCGATCATTTATAAGCACACATAGTACCGGCCGAGCTCGAGGAAGGAGAAGTAAAGGGAGAGGGGGATATATAAGCCCTAGGGAGGGGTTTGGTTCGGCGGGGGTACTACTGGAAAGGGTGTGGTGAAATTTGGATTTAATCGGGAATAAAATTGTGCATAAGGTGTTGGGTTAAAGAGGGGTTATAAGTGCTAAGGACCTATTGGTAATTTTTATTAATGGGGAAAGGGTGTGGTTATGATTTTATAAACTTGATTAGGGCCTAGTTATAAATTGTTCTAGGGCCTGACAGAATTTATTTTATAATTAATCATGATCCTAGGGGCTTATTTGAAAAGAACAAGAGAGAGAGGGAAGGGGGGGTCACGGTTTGGTGGTAAAAAGGAGAAAGGACAGGGGTCTCTTGGCAAAACTGCCATTCTTCTTCCTCCCCCGTTCCAAAACAGAGGAGGGAGGCAGGGACCGTGCGGCGGCCGGCCAGGGGAGGGGCGCCGGCGGTCCTGCCCATGGCGGCGGCCGGGATACGGCTTAAAAGGGAGAGGAGGCCGAGGGGAAATCGATCCCGTGCTCACCTTGTGCTAGGGCGGTCCGAGGAGGCGGCTCCGCGGTGAGGTTTGGGCGACGCCCAAGGCTAGCGGCGGCGGCGCGATTAGGGCGGCGGTGGAGCAAGGGGGAAGGCTTGGGAGTGCTCGGTGGTGAGGTGTGGGGCGGCAAGGAGGCCCGGGGCCTATTTATAGGCGGCCAAAGGCGGTTCGGGGGGGGGGGATTTCTCCGGCGAGGACGGCTCCGGTGAGCTCGAGCAGCTTCGCGAGGCGGCGACCGGTGACAAGATGGCTCGGGCAGCGGCGGCAGGTCAACTCTTGCCGGCAAGGGGACGGGTCGGCGTGTGCAGCAGTGAGGCGGGGTCGACGGCCTGCAGTGGCGCTTGGAGGTGACCGGACGGCGGGGCGTGCTGGCGCCGGCAGCGACGCGTCGCGTCGTGGGGGCCGTCCTGCGGCGCGGCGCAGAGGTGGGCGGCGCGGTGGCGTGCTGAGGGGGGTGGCGTGGTCGGCGTAGGCACGCGGGCCCGGGGTCAACGGCGCGCCGGCGTGCGCAGGCGCCAGGCGCTCGGGCCAGCGGCGCCAGGCCGACTGCGGGAGGAAGAAAGGAGAAGGGGGAAAAGAGAAGGGAGAAAAGAAAAGAAGGGAAAGAAAAAAGGAAAGGAGAAAAAGAAAAAGAGAAAAAAGAAAAGGAAGGGGAGGAAAATAGGAAAAGAGAAGGGAAAAGAAATAAGGAAAAGTTTAGAAAATTAGGGAAATTGTTAGGAAATTAGGGGAAGGGTTTTTGCGGGATTTTACGATTTTCCGGGCGTCGGCGTGATTTACGGGACGGCGGTGATGGCGAGGCGGACCGGCCGGCGGGACCGCGGCTTGCGCGGGATTCCCGGCACGGTGGCCGACCGCGGCGTTGGGAAGGCACGCGTGGGTGCTGGCCCAAGTGCGGGCGGTGCCGGCGGGATTCGCGGCACGCGCGCTGAGGGTGAGAGAGAGGAACGATGCCTAGGGTTTGAAGGGGGTAATTGAGCTCGGCTGGACAGTTTTGAAAACACGCGTGATTTATTAGGAGCTAAAAACGCGGGCGTTACAAACCTACCCCACTTAAAATGAATCTCGTCCTCGAGATTCGGCTAGTTCCCGAACAGGTGGGGAAACTCTTTCCTCAACGAGTCCTCTCGTTCCCAAGTAGCTTCTTCTACTCCGTGTCTGCTCCATTGGACTCTGCACACCCGTACTTCTGATGTCCTTGTCCTTTTGACCACTGTGTCCAAAATCTTGACAGGCACCTCCTGGTACCTAAGATCTGGCTGTAAGTCAATTGTTTCCACCGGCACTCGTTTCTTTTCGATCACTCTCAAACACCTTCGTAGCTGAGAAACGTGGAACACGGGATGTATATCCGCCATTTCCTCTGGTAGCTTCAACCGGTATGCTACTGCTCCAACTTTCTTCAGCACCTTGTACGGTCCGATGTACCGAGGGGCCAACTTCCCGTGCACTTGAAATCTGCGAGTCCCTCGGATAGGTGAAACCTTGAGGTAAGCGAACTCTCCAGGATTGAAGCTTACTTCTCGCCTCTTCCTGTCTGCATAGCTCTTTTGTCGAGACTGGGCGGCCTTCAATTTTTCTCGGATCTCAGCTACTCGTTCCTCGGCTTCCTTTATAAGTGTGGGTCCCACCAAGGCACGTTCTCCTACTTCTGACCACATTAAAGGTGTTCTGCATTTTCTCCCATATAGGGCTTCAAATGGTGACATGCCTAGGCTGGCTTGATAACTGTTGTTGTACGAAAACTCTGCATATGGTAGGCTCTGTTCCCAATCTTTGCCATAGGTAAGGACACATGCTCTCAACATGTCTTCCATAATCTGATTCACCCTCTCAGTCTGTCCGTCCGTCTGCGGGTGATAAGCTGAACTAAAATCCAACTTGGTTCCCATAGATTTATGCAAACTTTCCCAAAACCTAGAGGTGAACTGAGTCCCCCTATCTGAAACTATCCTGCTGGGTACTCCATGCAGTTTTACTATGTTTGCTATATACAGCTTGGCCAACTTCTCTCCGTCATAATTATTACGTACGGGTATGAAGTGAGCGACTTTAGTGAGTCGGTCTACTATTACCCATATGGAATTATATCCTTTCTGTGTCTTGGGCAAGCCTACTACAAAGTCCATGCCTATCTCATCCCATTTCCATATCGGGATGGGTAAGGGTTGCAACAGTCCTGCGGGCTTCTGGTGTTCTGCCTTAATCCTCTGACAAGTATCACAGTGGGCGACGAACTGTGCAATGTCTGCTTTCATTCCACTCCACCAATACTTCTGCTTTAAATCCATATACATCTTAGTGGATCCCGGGTGGATGGAATACGCTGAGTTGTGTGCCTCATCCATGATGGTCTGCCGAAAATCTCCGTCTTCAGGTACGCATATCCTGTTCTTATACCATAGTGTACCGTGACTGTCCACCCTAAAATCTGGGGCCTTATTCTCTCCCGTGTGCTTGCGGATCTTCATCAGCTCCTTATCGGATTCTTGGGCTTTTCTGATTTTGTCTTCTAGGGTGGGCTGGACACTTAGTTGGTGAACGTAGCCCTGGGGAACAATGTGCACGTTGAGTCGTGCCATTTCCTCTTGTAATTGGGCATTCTTAGGTACTGCTTTTCCATAAGACTTTCTGCTTAAGGCATCTGCCACTACGTTGGCTTTTCCCGGGTGGTAATGGATTTCTAGGTTATAGTCTTTGACTAATTCCAACCACCTTCTTTGCCTTAGGTTCAGGTCAGGCTGGGTGAAAATGTACTTCAAGCTCTTGTGGTCCGTGTAGATCTCGCACTTATTTCCAATCAGGTAATGTCTCCAAATCTTAAGGGCATGCACTACGGCTGCAAACTCCAAATCATGGGTTGGATAGTTCTGCTCGTGGGGTTTGAGTTGGCGGGAGGCATACGCTACTACTTTCCCATCTTGCATAAGGACACATCCTAGTCCTTGTCGGGATGCATCGCAATAGACGACAAAATCCCGTTGAATGTCTGGCAAGGTTAGCACTAGGGCGGTTGTCAGTCTTCTTTTCAACTCCTGAAAACTCTTCTCACACGACTCGGTCCAGACGAACTTCTTCTCCTTCTTGAGCAACTCTATCATGGGTCGGGCAATCTTGGAGAATCATTCAATAAACCTCCGGTAGTATCCTGCTAGACCAAGAAAGCTTCTGATTTCGCTCACATTGGTTGGTTGTTGCCAGTTGGAAACTGTTTCGACTTTCCCAGGGTCTACTGCTACTCCTTCTGCTGTCAGAATATGTCCAAGGAAAGATATTTTCTCCAACCAGAATTCACACTTGCTGAACTTAGCGTACAGCTTGTGCGCCCTCAGTTTTTCTAGTACTACTCGAAGGTGTTGCTCATGTTCCTCCACACTTTTGGAGTAAACAAGTATGTCGTCAATGAAAACTATGACAAACTTATCTAGTTCCTCCATAAACACCTTATTCATGAGGTTCATAAAGTATGCCGGTGCGTTAGTGAGTCCAAAGGACATCACGGTGAACTCATATTGTCCATAACGGGTGACGAAGGCGGTCTTTGGGATGTCACTCTTCCTAATCTTGAGTTGATGATATCCTGACCTTAAATCGACTTTCGAGAAATATTTAGCTCCCTTCAGTTGGTCAAATAAGTCATCTATTCTGGGGAGAGGATACTTGTTCTTGATAGTGACTTCGTTTAGAGAGCGATAGTCCACGCACATCCTCAGGCTTTTATCCTTCTTTTCGACGAAGAGCACTGGGGCTCCCCATGGTGACAAGCTTGGTCTGATGAACCCGCTTCGCTGAAGTTCTCTCAGCTGTTTCTTTAACTCTGCCAACTCAGGGGCTGCCATCCTATAGGGTCTGTTGGCTATGGGAGAGGTTCCGGGGATAAGGTCGATAACAAACTCTATATCCCTATCTGGTGGCATTCCGGGGAGTTCTTCGGGAAATACATCTGGGTACTCCCGTACTACTAGGATTTCTTCTAGGGACTTGGCCTCCATGCTAAAGACCATTATGTCTGGTCTGCTTCCTCGGGTACGGCAGGTTACTTGCACTCCATCTGGGTTGGTTAGGTGTACCACCTTATCGGCACAACTTATAAGGCCGTGGTGAAGGCTTAACCAGTCCATCCCAAGAATCACATCTATCCCTCTGGACTTCAGTACTACCAGGTCCGCGAGGAACTCTACCCCACTTAAAATTATTCTCACCCGGGAGCAACCCAGTTGACACTTGATGTCACCTCCGGGTGTTCGGGTTAACAAGGGTGCTTTTAGTAGTACTGTAGGTATTTTATGCTTTTCCACAAAACTTGAAGATATGAACGAATGTGATGCTCCTGAATCAAATAATATAGTTGCCAAGACTGAGCTGACCAGGAACTCACCGAGCACTACGCCTTGTGCTTCTTGAGCCTCCTGGGCGTTGATGTGGTTGACGCGGGCTCGTCCATAAGACTGCTGGGGCTGCCTCATCTGCTGGTTGTTATTACCAAAGTTGTTGTTGTTGCGAACTGGCACGCGGTTGGCTCCAGATACAACCGGTCTCGGCCCATTCACGGAGTTGGAGAAGGCTGAAACTGTTGGCTTTTTGGCATATGGGCAGTTGGCGATGAAGTGTCCGGACTCACGGCAGTTGAAACACACCCTGGAGTTGTTGTTGTTGTTGTTGTTGTTGGCAGTGACCTGGCTAGTGTTGCTCTGTGAAGGCTTCATGGTGTTCTGGTTGTTGTACGGTTTGAACTGGGTTCTGGGGCCTTGAGAGCCCGTGGCTTGGGACTGGGTTCTGTACTGCATGGGGGCTTGGAATCTGGACATGGGGTGTCCGAAGCTTCTCTGCCTCTGGGAACGTTCCTGCTGTTGAGCCTTGTGCTCCATAAACTTGCGCTTGTTTTCTTTCTTCTCCTCTGCTTTGGCTCTTTCTGTGAGGATGGCCATGTTCATAAGTGTGTTGAAATCAGGGTAGATCTGAGGGGTAAGCAGAGTCCTCAGTTCCGGAGTCAAACCCTTCTTGAACATCTCCTGCTTCTTGGAGTCCTTATCCACCTCCTCAGGGGCGTAACGAGCCAACTCTATGAACTGATAAGTGTATTCCTCCACGGACTTGTTGCCCTGGCGGAGTTCACGGAACTCATCTGCCTTGCGCTTCAGTGTGGCTTCTGGGATGTGGTAGCGACGAAACTCTTCCACGAACTCATCCCAAGTGATGGCGGAGGGATCTTTGGCCGCTGCACAGTAGTTTTCCCACCAGGCTAAGGCTGTTCCAGTGAGCTGGTGGGTGGCCAAAAGAACTTTGTCTCGATCCTCACAGTTGAATGGCTCTAGTTCCCTTAGGATGGCCCTCAGCCAGTCATCTGCATCCAAGGGATTCACGGATCCGCCAAACGTGGGTGGCTTTGTCCGGAGAAATTCTATCAGTTTCTCATTCATGCCCAGAACACGGGGCTTTGGGCGGGTGATGGCATTGGCTATGGCTTCCAGCAACAGGGTCTGGTTAGCCAATACTTGCGCCAGGTCTACGGCAGGTGGTGGCGGTGGCGGAACCATGTTTTCTCCTCCATTTTCGTCCTGATACACTTCTTGGTCGTTAGGGCGCTCCCTTCGTTCTGCATGCGATCCTTCCGCATTTGGGTCCATACGACCGGAGCCTTGGAACCTCCCGGCGGGACGCCTTGAAACCATCTGTAGGGGAGCGGGTTTCTATGAGATTTTATGTGATGTTTAAGTTGATTAAGACGGGTTTTTGAAAAGACAGGATCTGATTCCTGCCGTCAAGCACACAACAAGCACACATGACAAACAAGCACAAACAACTTTATCTCAGCCATGAGAGGAGGATACATCCCGAACTACTCGACTGATACAACGCTGGTACACTACACGACTTGGTACCATGACAAAAGCTAAGAGGGCGACTCTAAGCTTGGACCAACACGGCTTCATTCCTTGGCAAGGGCCTCTGGGGCATGCTACTCGCGGGGCGAGCCATCTTCTGGGGCGGAGTGTGCTTCCAGTGGAATGAGCAGCTCATCGCCGTCATCATCCTGGGGGTTCCCGTCTTCTTGGGGCTGGGCGGAAGTTCCTTCTTCGACGGTTGATGTTGGTTGCTCGGCGGCTACAGTCGGTGTTGGAGTCTCAGGAACTCCTCCCCATCCTATGAGGGGTGTCCCAATTAGGACTTGTGCTTCTCCCACAGCCGGAACGGGTGTTCCACTGTTGGTCCATTCCTGTATGCGTTGGTCCTGGATTCGCCTGAGGCTTTCATGGGCAACGGCTTCACTGCTGATGGCGGCTGCGGTCCTTGCTTCTGCTTGGGCCACTCGGACTTGGTGCATCCTCACTGTGACTTCAGCTTGCTCGGCCCGACTGATTTGCTCCCTCAAGTGCTTGGCTTGGTCATCGAAGAGCTTATCCAGGGAGACAAGGTAGGCAACTACGTGGTACAACAGGTCTTCTTGGTGGCGGCGTCGTTCCAGGTTTCTCATGCGGGCCTGCCAAACTGGGGTTCTGATGGCGGGAGGAAAATACCTCATCGGTGTGGGGACGAGGTGCTCCTCGTAGATCCTGCACAGGTAACGAAGAGTTTTCCGGAGGGCCAAGGGATAGGTATCCCGATGTCGAAAACCTGTGGCGGTCACACGCCACGGCTCGACGTTGGGGTAGCGGGTGCTTCTGGCGATGGAGAGGACCACCCTACAGCGAAGAGTGCCGAGTTGCTCGTACTCTCTACTGTAGTACCTTGGGCGCTCAGTGATACCGAGGCGCTCCAGGGAGGTGATAAGAAGGCGAGCAAAACCAGGCTCCTCCTGGCACACGCCTTGGGTCCATCCATCTTCAGCCATCTGAAAACAAGGGTAGAGTTGAACAAGTTGTGCAAAGGGTAGGATACAAAAGATAGATAGTTTTATTTATTCACAAAGGTTGGGTACACTCCTCGGGGGTACACTTATTATTATTATACCATAGCTCTTTACTTAGGTACCCTACTCTCTTCTCATGGGGATTCTTCCTCATGCTGAATGCGACGCTTCTTCGGTGGGAGGTCTTGTTCCAACATTACATCCTCGGTCTGGGTTCCCTTATCCCAGTGGGTTTCTTCGGGTTCATCTTCCATCAACCCAGCTTCTTCTCTTCTCCTACGTTCCTTGTGGAGCTCATCCCATAGGTTCTTGTGGAATACCTCAGAGCGTTCTCTTTCTCTGGCGTAATCTCGCTGCAGGTTGCGTAGCTCAACTTCCGCCATGGTTGTCTTAATCCTTTCCAGCTCTATCCTTTGCTCCGCTCTTTCCGCTCTGTCAATCTGTTGCTTCAGTTGCTGGGCTTGCTCCTGGTAGAGGTGGTCTAGGCCTCTGAGGTAGATGGTCAGGTGAGAAATCGTATCTTCTAGGTCTTCTTCTTCCCTTCCGAGTCCTCTCATCCGGGCGATCCATGAGCGTCCTCTTCCTCCAGAGGGTGGGAAAAATCCCATCGGAGTCCGTCGAAGGTGTTGCCTATAGACCACTCGTAGGCGTCGCAGGGCTTTTCGAGCAGCCTTTGGGTATGTGTCGGTGAAGCGAAACCCAGTGGCGGAGACGAACCAAGGTTCTATGTCGGGGTAGAGCGTGCTTCTTCCCACGAAGATCAGCAGCTTACACCGAAGGGTGCCGTAGCGTTCGTACTCCCGATAGACGAACTCCGGCGGATCCCTTACTCCGACGCGTTCTAAGCTGAGTAGCAACAGGTTAGGGAGGCCAGGCTGGACAGGGCAGACTCCTCCGTTCCATTCGGGGTTAGCCATCTGGAATCAGGCAAGGATCAAGGTAAAGATTTTGGAAAAGATGAGCTTAGCAAAGGAAAGATTAGAGAGGGCCAGAGGAGGTCTCGCATCCTAGGGGTCGTATCCTACGGCCAACCTACGGCTCTGATACCACCTGAAGCGTCCCCTCATCAGAGGTGACTAAATGTGACATAAATACCAGTCCCAGGAGGCTGGCTACACATTTATTACAACAGGTGGTTCAGTCCCTTACATCACGACGGCATAGTGGGCACGGAAGCGCCATTGCCACGAGAAACAACACAAAAGCTAAAGACCAAACTACGATAGCGAAGGCTTCTAAGGCCTCATCAGAGTACCACGCCATGGAAGCTCTCTGTGGCGACCCTGATTCCACAGGCACGGGTTGGGTGCAGGACAGCGACCTACTCGACGTCTTCGGGAACGAAGTCGGGATCCTCCTCTGAAAAACAGTTAATTAAGCAAGGGTGAGTACATACGTACTCAACAAGTTCAACCCCACCCACGGAGGGGCTTATAAGCAGGTCATGCACGGGATATATCAAGGATCAGGATAAGGTTTATTTTACAAACACATTTACTCATGCAGGGGTTTGCTTTCGAAAAGGTTTTCGCAAACAATTTTTATAACTCAGTTGTTTTGTGAAAACCAAATGAAGACTACCGGACTCCCCGCCCGCAGTAGCCCAGGCACACAGCCACACACTTTTCCAGAGAACAACTCACGCCATGAAAACATCCCAAACCCAAACACTAGTTTTGTGACCCCACCGTGACTCGTCCAATACCGTGGACACGGCTATTCGAATAGGTTTTACACTCTGCAGAGGTTGTACATCTTTACCCACAAGTAGGGTACCGCCACACGAACACCTTAGTGTCGGCGCGGATCCTATCAAAGCCATTACCCACCTTAGCTAACCCTACGAGCCACCACGGGAGCAACTAAGGGGTTATTTCACATAACCAGGGCGTACCTCACACAGATCGTACCCCTACTCCTTGATCTCCCGCTGCTCACCCGCACTCCTGATGGCAAGTAGATTAACTAGTGGGATTTATGCTAAGCCGTTGCCACATACAACGGTCGAGTGGTAGTACGATAATTGGGTCAGGTGAGATGTCACGCAACCCGGTCCTTAACGACAAGATGGACATCTCCAGCACGCTCAACCACAAAGGTACGAGCTCACCCATACTCCTGACACACGCGTCCATCCCGTCTACCCAGTTCTTTACTCATTTTCCAAAATATCTCATTCCCGTTTTTAAAGCACTCACTCATTTTAAAGAAATCATTTAGGGCAATCAAAGATCAATCATAGCAATCAAAGGTGGCTATCCTACCGGGTTTTAACAGTCAAATAATATGCAATTTATAAAACGGGTCATAGGGTTGTATTTATAAAACTGGGATCAAAGCATGCTTCAAAGGATGAGATTGAACTGGCCGTCTTCGAAGTCTTCGGGGAGTGCCGGCTCGGCGTTCGGGACCTCGGGCTCCTGCTCGCAGTAGTCGGCTTCGAACTCCGGCTCGGGGTTCCTTCCTTCGCCTACACCGTCGGCTATAGCACACACACAGACAAGCGATCATTTATAAGCACACATAGTACCGGCCGAGCTCGAGGAAGGAGAAGTAAAGGGAGAGGGGGATATATAAGCCCTAGGGAGGGGTTTGGTTCGGCGGGGGTACTACTGGAAAGGGTGTGGTGAAATTTGGATTTAATCGGGAATAAAATTGTGCATAAGGTGTTGGGTTAAAGAGGGGTTATAAGTGCTAAGGACCTATTGGTAATTTTTATTAATGGGGAAAGGGTGTGGTTATGATTTTATAAACTTGATTAGGGCCTAGTTATAAATTGTTCTAGGGCCTGACAGAATTTATTTTATAATTAATCATGATCCTAGGGGCTTATTTGAAAAGAACAAGAGAGAGAGGGAAGGGGGGGTCACGGTTTGGTGGTAAAAAGGAGAAAGGACAGGGGTCTCTTGGCAAAACTGCCATTCTTCTTCCTCCCCCGTTCCAAAACAGAGGAGGGAGGCAGGGACCGTGCGGCGGCCGGCCAGGGGAGGGGCGCCGGCGGTCCTGCCCATGGCGGCGGCCGGGATACGGCTTAAAAGGGAGAGGAGGCCGAGGGGAAATCGATCCCGTGCTCACCTTGTGCTAGGGCGGTCCGAGGAGGCGGCTCCGCGGTGAGGTTTGGGCGGCGCCCAAGGCTAGCGGCGGCGGCGCGATTAGGGCGGCGGTGGAGCAAGGGGGAAGGCTTGGGAGTGCTCGGTGGTGAGGTGTGGGGCGGCAAGGAGGCCCAGGGCCTATTTATAGGCGGCCAAAGGCGGTTCGGGGGGGGGATTTCTCCGGTGAGGACGGCTCCGGCGAGCTCGAGCAGCTTCGCGAGGCGGCGACCGGTGACAAGATGGCTCGGGCAGCGGCGGCAGGTCAACTCTTGCCGGCAAGGGGACGGGTCGGCGTGTGCAGCAGTGAGGCGGGGTCGACGGCCTGCAGTGGCGCTTGGAGGTGACCGGACGGCGGGGCGTGCTGGCGCCGGCAGCGACGCGTCGCGTCGTGGGGGCCGTCCTGCGGCGCGGCGCAGAGGTGGGCGGCGCGGTGGCGTGCTGAGGGGGGTGGCGTGGTCGGCGTAGGCGCGCGGGCCCGGGGTCAACGGCGCGCCGGCGTGCGCAGGCGCCAGGCGCTCGGGCCAGCGGCGCCAGGCCGACTGCGGGAGGAAGAAAGGAGAAGGGGGGAAAGAGAAGGGAGAAAAGAAAAGAAGGGAAAGAAAAAAGGAAAGGAGAAAAAGAAAAAGAGAAAAAAGAAAAGGAAGGGGAGGAAAATAGGAAAAGAGAAGGGAAAAGAAATAAGGAAAAGTTTAGAAAATTAGGGAAATTGTTAGGAAATTAGGGGAAGGGTTTTTGCGGGATTTTACGATTTTCCGGGCGTCGGCGTGATTTACGGGACGGCGGTGATGGCGAGGCGGACCGGCCGGCGGGACCGCGGCGTGCGCGGGATTCCCGGCACGGTGGCCGACCGCGGCGTTGGGAAGGCACGCGTGGGTGCTGGCCCAAGTGCGGGCGGTGCCGACGGGATTCGCGGCACGCGCGCAGAGGGTGAGAGAGAGGAACGATGCCTAGGGTTTGAAGGGGGTAATTGAGCTCGGCTGGACAGTTTTGAAAACACGCGTGATTTATTAGGTGATTTATTAGGAGCTAAAAACGCGGGCGTTACAACCCACAAGTAGGGTACCGCCACACAAACACCTTAGTGCCGGTGCGGATCCTATCAAAGCCATTACCCACCTTAGCTAACCCTACTAACCACCACGGAAGCGATCAATGGGTTATTACTCTTAACCGGGGCATACCTCACATAGACCGTATCCCTTCTCCTTGTCCTTCCGCTGCACACCCGCACTACTGGTGGCTAGCAGATTAACTAGTGGGATTTATGCTAAGCTGTTGCCACATACAACGGTCGAGTGGTTGTACGAGAAATTGGGTCAGGTGAGATGACACATAACCCGGTCCTTAATCCGACAAGATGGACATCTCCCACATCATTCTCGACCTCAAAGGTACGAGCTCACCACAGCTCCTGACTCACACACTCGTCCATCCCGTCAACACAACTCTTTCATCACTTCCCGAAAACACCCAATTCCCATTTTATAAAAACAATTACGCACATAGTTTTACGAAGGTGTTGTATTTGGCATTCAAACATAGCAATCAATGGCTGGGGGCTATCCTACCAGGTTTAAAGTAAAACATCATGCAATTTGCAAATAGGCCATAGGGTTATTTTTATAAAACTGGGATTAAACATGCATCAAAGGATGAGATTGAACTTGCCGTCTTCGAAGTCTTCCGGGAGTTCCTGCTCACGGTTCGGGTCTTCGGGCTCCTGGGCATAGTAAGCGGCTCCGAACTCCTCCTGGGGTTCCTCGTTCACTCTGTCGGCTACGGCACACAATCAAGCTTACAATCAACACAAGCAAACAAAGATTTACCGGCAGAGCTCGAGGAGAGAATAAATAGGAAAAAGGATGGATAAATATTATTTATGGGAAACTGGTGAAGAGTTCGGCGGGAATAGACCCGGGGAATATATGGTGAAGTTTGGAATTAATTTGGAGTAAAACGGTGTATGAAATGATATAACAAAGGGTGTTTAGGGGCTAGTTTAATAGGAATAAGGACCTATTTGTAAAGAACTTAAGAATCTCAGGGGCTTCTTGGTGAAATAGAGTTTGAGAGAGGGGGGAGGGTCTCGGTTGGAAGAGGAAAAGGGGGAGGGGGTATGGACAAAATGTCCATCTTCTTCCTCCCCTCGACTCAGAACAGGGGAGGGGTCGCGGACAGAGGGGGGTCGGCCGGTGGGGGCGGAAGGGGCGCCGGCGACCCAGGCCATGGGGACGGCCGGGAGGTGGGGCAAAACGGAGAGGAGGTTGAGGGCAACTGATTCCGCTTCTCAACTTGGGCTGAGACGGCTCGTGGAGGGAGATCGACGACGTTGGGCAGACTGTGGCAATGGAGGTACTGGTGGCGGCGACAGGGAGCTCGGGAGGAAGAGGGGAAGGCCGGGGTGGCTTGGGGGTGAGGCAGGGGCGGCGCGAGCTCCTTTTATAGGCGCGGGAAGGCGGTGGAGCGGCCGGGGTTGAGCTCGTGGAGCTCGTGCAGCCTGTTAATGGAGGTTGGCCGGCTTCGCAGTAATGGCGACGAGACGCGAACGGCAGCGGCGACGCGACTCGTCGGGCAGCGACGTGGTGGCGGGCCGAGTGAGGTTGGCGCGTCGTGGGCGGCGTTTTGATGCAGGGTGCGGTCGCGTCGCGGGGCCGTCGTGTGCAGAGGAGCAGGAAGGGGGCGACGTGGGGCGTCGGGGGCAGGGGGCCGGTCGCGACGAGGGAGGGGGTCGCGCGGCCTCCTCCCTGGGTCGCGACAGGGAAAAAAAGGGGTGCGGGCTCCTGCGTCGGGAGGTAGGAGGAGGGGAAAAAGAGAAAGAGAAAAAGAGAAAAAGACCAGAAAGAAAAAGAAAAGGAAAAGGAAAAACAGAATTAGAGAGGAAAAATTGAAAAAAATTCCAAGAAAATTAGGAGAAAAAGGAGAAAGCTTTTTGGTGGAGTTTTTCCGGGTTTCGGGCGCCGACGCGACGTGGCGCGATTTTTGGATCGGCAGGGATTGCGAGGCTGGCGAATCCGGGGCGCTCGCCGGGATGCGGGCCGGAGAGATTCCTGGTGTCGGGCGACTGCCGGGTGTGGCTCGGGTTCAAAAGGGAAAAGCGGAAACGATGATCGGAGTTTAGGATTTGATCGAGCTCGGCGGAAAAGATTTTCGAAAAGCGCGTAATTTAGCGGGTGTTTTAATTAGGGTCTGAAAATGCGTGCATTACAAACCTACCCCACTTAAAAGGAATCTCGTCCTCGAGATTTGACTGATCCTCGAACAGGTGGGGAAACTCTTTTCTCAGGGTGTCTCCCGTTCCCAAGTAGCTTTTCTACTCCATGCCTACTGCATTGAACTCTGCACATCCGAACTTCTGACTTTCTCGTTCTTTTGACTACTGTGTCCAAGATTCTGATAGGTACCTCTTGATACCTAAGGTCCGGCTGCAAATTGATTTCTTCTACCGGCACTTGTTTCTCTTCGAGTCCTTTTGGGCACTTCCGTAATTGTGAGATGTGAAACACCGGGTGTATGTCTGCCATTTCTTCTGGTAGTTTCAAGCGGTATGCCACTGCTCCAACTCTTTTCAGTACCTTGTACGGTCCAATGTTCCGGGGGGCTAATTTTCCATGTACTTGAAATCGTCGAGTCCCTCGGATGGGTGAAACCTTGAGGTAAACAAAATCTCCTGGAGCGAAGCTTACTTCACGCCTCTTCTTGTCTGCGTTGCTCTTTTGTCGGGACTGTGCAGCCTTTAATTTTTCTCGGACCTCAGCTACCCGTTCCTCAGCTTCCTTTATTATTGCGGGCCCAACTAAGGCACGTTCTCCCACTTCTGACAATATCAATGGGGTTCTGCATTTTCTCCCGTATAGGGCTTCAAATGGTGACATGCCTAGGCTGGCTTGATAATTGTTGTTGTACGAAAACTCTGCTTATGGTAGGCTCTGTTCCCAATCTTTGCCATAGGTGAGGACACATGCCCTTAGCATGTCTTCCATGATCTGATTCACCCTCTCGGTCTGTCCATCCATCTGGGGGTGATAAGCTGAGCTAAAATCCAACTTGGTTCCCATGGATTTATGCAAGCTCTTCCAAAATCTGGAGGTGAATTGGGTTCCTCTATCTGAAACAATCCTGCTGGGTACTCCATGCAGCTTCACTATGTTTGCTATATACAGCTTGGCCAACTTCTCTCCGCCATAATTATTCCGTACGGGTATGAAGTGAGCGACTTTAGTGAGTCGGTCCACTATTACCCATATGGAATTATATCCCTTCTGTGTCTTGGGCAAGCCTACTACAAAGTCCATGGCTATCTCATCCCACTTCCAAACTGGGATAGGTAGGGGCTGCAACAGCCCTGCTGGCTTCTGGTGTTCGGCTTTAATTCTCTGGCAGGTATCACAGTGGGCGACGAACCGTGCAATGTCTGCTTCATTCCATTCCACCAATACCTCTATTTTAAATCCATGTACCCTGGGTGGATGGAATACGCTGAGTTGTGGGCTTCATCCATGATGGTCTGCCGAAAATCCCCAGCTTCGGGCACGCATATTCTATTCTTGTACCACAATGTACCTTGATCGTCCACTCTGAAGTCTGGGGCTTTATTCTCTCCCGTGTGCTTGCGGATCTTCATTAAGTCCTTGTCCAGCTCTTGAGCTTTTCTGATTTGGTCCTCTAGGGTGGGTTGAACACTTAATTGGTGGACGTATCCTTTGGGCACAATGTGTATGTTGAGTCGTGCCATTTCTTCTCGCAGTTGGGTGCTCTTAGCCCTGGCTTTCTCATAGGATTTCCTGCTTAAGGCATCTGCCACTACATTAGCTTTTCCTGGGTGGTAATGGATTTCCAAGTTATAATCCTTGACCAATTCTAACCACCTTCTTTGCCTTAAGTTCAGGTCGGGCTGAGTAAAAATGTACTTCAAGCTCTTGTGGTCTGTATAGATCTCACATTTATTTCCAATCAAGTAGTGTCTCCAGATCTTAAGGGCATGCACTACGGCTGCAAACTCCAAATCATGGGTTGGATAATTCTACTCGTGAGGCTTAAGCTGGCGTGACGCATAGGCCACTACTTTTCCGTCCTGCATAAGGACACATCCTAATCCTTGTCGGGAGGCGTTGCAATACACGACAAAATCCCGTTGAATGTCTGGCAATGTTAGCACTGGGGCGGTTGTCAGTCTCCTTTTCAACTCCTAGAAACTTCTCTCACATGATTCGCTCCAGACGAGCTTTTTTTCCTTCTTGAGCAACTCTGTCATGGGGCGAGCAATCTTGGAGAATCCTTCAATAAACCTCCGGTAGTATCCTGCTAGGCCAAGAAAACTCCTGATTTCGCTCACATTGGTTGGTTGTTGCCTGTTGGAAACTGCTTCCACTTTCTCAGGATCAACTGCTACTCCTTCTGTAGTCAGAATGTGACCAAGGAAGGCTACTTTCTCAAGCCAAAATTCACACTTACTGAATTTAGCATATAGCTTGTGTGCCTTCAATTTCTCGAGTGCCACCCGTAAGTGTTGCTCATGCTCTTGGACATTCTTAGAGTAAATAAGTATGTCATCGATAAAGACTACGACACACTTATCTAACTCCTCCATAAATACTTTGTTCATGAGATTCATGAAATAGGCGGGGGCATTAGTGAGTCCAAAAGACATCACCGTGAACTCATATTGACCATAGCGGGTGACAAAGGCCGTCTTTGGTATGTCACTCTCCTTAATCTTGAGCTGATGGTAACCCGACCTTAGGTCTATCTTGGAGAAGTATTTGGCACCTTTTAATTGATCATAAAGATCATCTATCCTGGGAAGAGGATATTTGTTCTTTATGGTGACCTCATTCAGTGCGCGATAGTCTACGCACATCCTCATACTCCCATCCTTCTTCTTCACAAAGAGAACTGGGGCTCCCCATGGCAATGAACTAGGTCTGATAAACTTGAGATATTGCAATTCTTCCAATTGCTTCTTTAACTCTGCCAATTCTGATGCTGCCATCCTATAGGGTCTCTTGGCGATAGGAGCAGTTCCGGGGATAAGATCGATTGAAAACTCTATATGCCTATCTGGTGGCATCCCGGGGAGTTCTTCAGGAAACACATCTGGGTACTCACACACTACTGGGACATCTTCTATGGATTTGGCTTCCATGCTAAAAATCATCACATCTGGCCTGCTTTCTCGGGTATGGCATGTCACCTTTACTCCATCTGGGTTGGTTAGGTATACTACTTTATCTGCATAGCTTATAAGGCCATGGTGAAGGCTTAGCAAGTCCATTCCAAGGATTACGTCTATCCCTTTAGACTTTAGTACTACTAAGTCTGCTAGGAACTCTACCCCACTTAAAATGATCCTTACTCGAGAACAACCCAGTTGACACTTAATGTCACCTCCGGGCGTTCGGGTTAATAGGGGTTTCTTTAGTAGTACTGTAGGCATGTTGTGCTTTTCCACAAAATTTGAGGATATGAACGAATGTGATGCTCCCGAATCAAATAATATGGTTGCTAGGGCTGAGCTGACTAGATACTCACCGAGTACTACGCCCTGTGCATCTTGAGCTTCTTGCGCGTTGATGTGGTTGACGCGGGCTCGTCCATACGACTGCTGGGGCTGCCTCATCTGTGAGTTGTTGTTGTTGTTGTTGTTGTTGTTGTTGTTGTTGTTGTTGTTGTTGTTGTTGTTGTTGTTGTTGCTGTAGTTGCTGTAGTTGCTGTTGTTGTTGTTGCGAACCGGCACATGGTTGGCTCCAGATACAACCGGTCTTGGCCCGTTCACTGAGTTGGAGAAGGCTGAGGCTGCTGGCTTGTTGGCGTATGGGCAGTTGGCAATGAAGTGTCCGGTTTCACGGCAGTTGAAACATGCCCTGGTGTTGTTGTTGGCAGTGATCTGGCTAGCATTGCTCTGTGGGGGCTTCATGGTGTTCTGGTTGCTGTACTGTTGGTACTGGGTTTTAGGGCCCTGTGAGCTCGTGGCCTGTGACTGGGTTCTGTACTGCATGGGGGCTTGGGACCTGGACATGGGGTGACCGAAGCTTTTCTGCCTCTGGGAGCGCTCCTGCTGCTGAGCTTTGTGCTCCATGACCTTGCGCTTGTTCTCCGTCTTCTCTCCTACCCTGGCTCTCTCAGTGAGGATAGCCATGTTCATAAGGGTGTTGAAATCTGGGTAGATCTGAGGGGTAAGCAGAGTTCTCAGTTCCGGGGATCAAGCCCTTCTTGAACATGTCCTATTTCTTCGAGTCTTTGTCCACTTCTTCGGGGGCATAGCGGGCTAACTCTATAAACTGGTAGGTGTATTCCTCCACTGACTTATTGCCCTGGCGGAGTTCATGGAACTCGTCCGCTTTGCGCTTCAGTGTGGCTTCAGGGATGTGGTAGCGACGGAATTCCTCCACAAATTCTTTCCAAGTGATGCTGGAGGGATCTTTGGCCGCTGCACAGTAGTTTTCCCACCAAGCCAAGGCTGTTCCGGTGAGCTGATGGGTGGCCAAGAGAACTTTGTCTCGATCCTCACAGTTGAATGGTTCTAACTCCCTTAGGATGGCCCTCAGCCAGTCATCTGCATCCAAAGGATTTACGGACCCGCCAAAAGTGGGTGGCTTGGTCCGGAGGAACTCTATCAACTTCTCATTCATGCCCAGAACACGAGGCTTCGGATGGTTGATGGCACTGGCTAGAGCTTCCAGCAATCGAGTCTGGTTGTCCATCACTTGCACCAAGTCTATGGTAGGCGGGGGTGGAGGCGGCACTAGACTTCCTTCTCCATCATTGTGCTGGTCCACCTCTTGTTCGCTAGGGTGCCTAACTTGTGATCCTTCCTCGTTTGTGTCATCACGGCCATGGCCCGGGAAGGTCCTGGTGGCACGCCTTGGGGGCATCTGTGGGTAGAGAGGTTTTTATGAGATCAGGGTTTTATGTGATGTTTAAGTTGATTAAAACGGGTTTTCAAAAAGACAGCACACATTACAAGCACTCACGACAAACATCACAAGCAAACTTTATTACAAACATCAGAGGAGGATACAGCACACACTACTCGACTGGTGCTAAGCGACTTGGTACTACAACAAAGGCTAGGGTTGTGACTCTGGATCTTGGACTATTACTGCTTCCTTCCTTGGGACTCTAGTCTCGGGGTGACTACTCGCGGGGCGAGCCTGGGACGGAGTGCACTTCCAGCGGAATGAGCAGCTCATCGTCAGGGAGATCCTCATGGATCCCATTCTCTCTGGGCTGTGCTGGAGGTTCTTCTTCTGCAGCTGCGACGGGTTGTTCATTGGCTGCAGGTGGTGCTGACGGGGTCCCGGGGATTCCTCCCCATCCTATGAGGGGTGTCCCTATCAGGACGTGGGGTTCCCCGATGGCTGGGACGGGTGTCCCACTGCCGGTCCATTCTTGCATGCGCAGATCATGGACCTGCCTGAGGCTTTCACGGGCAACGTCTTCGCTGCTTATGGCGGCCGCGGTCCTTGCTTCAGCTTGAGTCACTCGGACTTGTTGCGTCCTTACTTCCAGCTCTGCTTGCTCGGCTCGAGTGATTTGCTCCCTCAAGAGCTTAGCCGGCTCGTCGAATAGTGCATCCAAGGAGACGAGGTAGGTGACCACATAGTACAGCATGTCTTCTTGGTGGCGGCGCCGTTCCAGGTTTCGCATCCGAGCCTGCCAAACTCGGGTTCTGATGGTGGGAGGAAAAAGCCTCATGGGTGTGGGGGCAAGGTGTTCCTCATAGATGCGATACAGGTAGCGAAGTGCCTTTCTGATGGCCAAGGGGTAGGTGTCCTGATGTCGGAACCCTGTGGCGGTCACGCGCCACGGTTCAATGTTGGGGTAGCGGTTGCTTCTGGCAACGGAGATGACCACTCTACAGCGAGGTGCTCGTACTCCGTACTGTAGTACCTAGGGCGCTCAGTAATACCGAGGCGCTCCAAGGAGGTGATAAAGAGGCGGGAGAAACTCAGTTCCTCCTGACACACACCTTCGGTCCATCCGTCTTCGGCCATCTGAAAACAAGGGTAGAGTTGAACAATTTGTGCAAAAAGGTGGGGTACAAGTGGTAGATGACTTTTTATTTATCAACAAGCTGGGTACATGGGTACATCATTTATTAGGATGATAGCCCTTACTAGGATACTCTACTCTCCCCTCATAGGGACTACTCGTCAAACCGAATAGGACGCTTCTTTGGGGGAAGGTACTGCTCTGGTATCTCATCCTCGGTCTGGGTGCCATTATCCCAATGGGTTTCTTCGGGTTCTCCTTCCAGTAACCCAGCCTCTCCTCTTCTCTTTCGTTCCTCAGCAAGCGCATTCCACGGGGTTTGGGTGAATCCTCGGGAGTGTTCCATTTGTGCCTCGGCTTCTATAGCCCTTTTCTGTTGTGTTGCCAACGCTTGTTCTGCTACCTCAGCCCTGCGGATTTAGTGCTTCAGCTGCGTCTCTTGTTCTTGGTAAAGATGTTCTAAGCTGTTGAGGTAAATGGATAGGTGGGAGACTGTATCTTCCAGTTCTTCTTCTTCCCTTCCAAGTCTCCTCATCCGGTCAATCCATGAGCGTCCTCTTCCTCCAGAGGGCGGGAAAAATCCCATTGAAGTCTGTCAGAGATGATGCTTATAGATCACACGCAGACGTCGTAGAGCTTTTCGGGCAGCCTTACAGTAAGTGTCGGGGAAGCGAAATCCAGTGGTGGAGATGAACCAAGGATCTATGTCAGGGTAGAGTGTGCTTCTTCCCACGAAGATCATCACGTCACACCGAAGGGTGCCCCTACGATCGTACTCCCGATAGGTGTATTCTGGTGGATCCATAACTCCGACGCGTCCTAGTCTGAGTAGCAACAACTTAGGGAGGTCAGGCTCTGCGTGGCAGACTCCTCCCCTCCATTCCATGTTAGCCATCTGGAACCAGACAAGGGACAGGGTAAGCGCTTGTGTGAAGGTGAGCTAAGCAGGGAAAGATCTAGCAAGGAACAGCTCAGGAAAGGTCTTGGGTCCTAAGGGTCACGTCCTACGGCCAACCTACGGCTCTGATACCACCTGAAGTGTCTCCTCATCAGAGAGGACTAAATGTGATACAAATACCAGTCCCAGTAGGCTGGTAACACATTTATTACAACAGATGGTACATCACCGTACAAGACGTCGTGGTTGTGGGCACGGAAGCACCACCACCACAAGGACTAACATAAGAACAGCAAGCCACACGATAAGACCAACGGCATCTACTATAGGATCAGAATCTTGCACCATGGGAGCGTCCTGTGGAGACCCTGAGCCACAGGCACGGCTGGGTGTAGAACGACAACCTACTCAACGTCCTCAGGAACGAAGTCTGGATCCTCCTATGTAAAACAGTGATTAGGCAAGGGTGAGTACATACGTACTCAACAAGTCCAACCGCACCCACGGAGGGGTCAAAAATCAGAATATGCACAGGATATAACAAGGAGTAGGATAGGGTTTATTTTCTGACAACTCATGCAGGGGTTCATTTTAAAAAGTTTTTCGCAAACAATTTCAGTAACTTAGATGTTCAGAGAAAAACCAGTTTAGACTACCGGATTCCCCATCCGCAGTATCCTAGGCACACAGCCACACGCTCTCCTAAATTACTCACATTTGTGAAAACAATACCCAAAACACTAGTTAAGTGACCACACCATGACTCGTCCAATACCGTGGACACGGCTATTCGAATAGGTTTTACACTCTGCAGAGGTTGTACACTTTATCCACAAGTAGGGTACCGCCACACAAACACCTTAGTGCCGGTGCGGATCCTATCAAAGCCATTACCCACCTTAGCTAACCCTACTAACCACCACGAAAGCGATCAAGGGGTTATTACTCTTAACCGGGGCATACCTCACATAGACCGTATCCCTTCTCCTTGTCCTTTCGCTGCACACCCGCACTACTGGTGGCTAGCAGATTAACTAGTGGGATTTATGCTAAGCCGTTGCCACATACAACGGTCGAGTGGTTGTACGAGAAATTGGGTCAGGTGAGATGACACATAACCCGGTCCTTAATCCGACAAGATGGACATCTCCCACATCATTCTCGACCTCAAAGGTACGAGCTCACCACAGCTCCTGACTCACACACTCGTCCATCCCGTCGACACAACTCTTTCATCACTTCCCGAAAACACCCAATTCCCATTTTATAAAAACAATTACGCACACAGTTTTACGAAGGTGTTGTATTTGGCATTCAAACATAGCAATCAATGGCTGGGGGCTATCCTACCAGGTTTAAAGTAAAATATCATGCAATTTGCAAACAGGCCATAGGGTTATTTTCATAAAACTGGGATTAAACATGCATCAAAGGATGAGATTGAACTTGCCGTCTTCGAAGTCTTCCGGGAGTTCCTGCTCACGGTTCAGGTCTTCGGGCTCTTGGGCACAGTAGGCGGCTCCGAACTCCTCCTGGGGTTCCTCGTTCACTCCGTCGGCTACGGCACACAATCAAGCATACAATCAACACAAGCAAACAAAGATTTACCGGCAGAGCTCGAGGAGAGAATAAATAGGAAAAAGGATGGATAAATATTATTTATGGGAAACTGGTGAAGAGTTCGGCGGGAATAGACCCGGGGAATATATGGTGAAGTTTGGAATTAATTTGGAGTAAAACGGTGTATGAAATGATATAACAAAGGGTGTTTAGGGGCTAGTTTAATAGGAATAAGGACCTATTTGTAAAGAACTTAAGAATCTCAGGGGCTTCTTGGTGAAACAGAGTTTGAGAGAGGGGGGAGGGTCTCGGTTGGAAAAGGAAAAGGGGGAGGGGGTATGGACAAAATGTCCATCTTCTTCCTCCCCTCGACTCAGAACAGGGGAGGGGTCGCGGACAGAGGGGGGGTCGGCCGGTGGGGGGGGAGGGGCGCCGGCGACCCAGGCCATGGGGACGCCCGGGAGGTGGGGCAAAACGGAGAGGAGGTTGAGGGCAACCCATTCCGCTCCTCACCTTGGGCTGAGACGGCTCGTGGAGGGAGATCGACGACGTCGGGCAGACTGTGGCAATGGAGGTACTGGTGGCGGCGACAGGGAGCTCGGGAGGAAGAGGGGAAGGCCGGGGTGGCTTGGGGGCGAGGCAGGGGCGGCGCGAGCTCCTTTTATAGGCGCAGGAAGGTGGTGGAGCGGCTAGGGTCCAGCTTGTGGAGCTCGTGCAGCCTGTTAATGGAGGTTGGCCGGCTTCGCAGTAATGGCGACGAGACGCGAGCGGCAGCGGCGACGCGACTCGTCGAGCAGCGACGTGGTGGCGGGCCGAGCGAGGTTGGCGCGTCGTGGGTGGCGTTTTGCGGCGTGCCCGAGCTCAGAGGCGAGCAGGTGGAGTAATGGCGGCCATGGCGTTTTGCTGCAGGGTGCGGTCGCGTTGCGGGGCCGTCGTGTGCAGAGGAGCAGGGAGGGGGCGACGTGGGGCGTCGGGGGCAGGGGGCCGGTCGCGACGAGGGGGGTCGCGCGGCCTCCTCCCTGGGTCGCGATAGGGAAAAAAAGGGGCGCGGCCTCCTGCGTCGGGAGGTAGGAGAAGGAGGGGAAAAAGAGAAAGAGAAAAAGAAAAGAAAGAAAAAGAAGAAGAAAAGGAAAAAGAGAATTAGAGAGGGAAAATTGAAAAAAATTCCAGGAAAATTAGGAGAAAAAAGGAGAAAGCTTTTTGGTGGAGTTTTTCCGGGTTTCGGGCGCCGACGCGACGTGGCGCGATTTTCGGATCAGCGGGGATTGCGAGGCTGGCGAATCCGGGGTGCTCGCCGGGATGCGGGCCGGAGAGATTCCTGGTGTGGGGCGACTGCCGGGTGTGGCTCGGGTTCAAAAGGGAAAAGCGGAAACGATGATCGGAGTTTAGGATTTGATCGAGCTCGGCGGAAAAGATTTTCGAAAAGCGCGTAATTTAGCGGGTGTTTTAATTAGGGTCTGAAAACGCGGGCGTTACACAACTGTAGCTTTAAGTTGGTTGCAACTCTGAATGCTGATTGATTGCAACAACCTGGTCATTTTGTTTTTTTTCTGTTGATTTTGCATCACACAGATGAAGACCCAGCAATGAGGGAAGCATTAAAGATTGTGTTTACCAAGACACAGCATAGGAATTGCCGATGGCACATAACCAGAATGTGGGATTATGAGCTCGATGAGCTGTACAAATTGCACAAGGATAAAAATCTGAAGGAGAGGCTGGAATCCCTGATAAATTATCCTCTTGGGCCCACACAGTTTGAGGTGGAGTGGAATAGACTGGTGGATGAATGTGGCATCAGAGAGCACCCTGCGATTGTTGCAATGTGGCAGAAAAAAGAGAGATGGATATCCACATATTTCAAGGGTATGTACTGTGGACGGATGACATCCACCCAGAGATCTGAGAGCCATAACAGGGTGCTGAAAGATGGCTATGTTAACAATGTAACCAGCCTGCATGTATTTGCAAAAAGAGTGCTCGACTCAATTCAGCACACGGACCACATGGATGCTGGCGAGTCGCACTACTCACAGGTACTCTCTGACAGTTGCAACTTGCTTTTATGGTTACAGCCTGTTACTGTTTGTAAAACTGTACCCTGATTGCAACCTGGCTCTGTTTTAATTGCAACCTAGGTGGTTTGTGATTGCAACTGGGCGTTAGGTGTAGTTGCACCTACTGTTTTGCTGTCTGATTGCAAATACAATATAAACAATGAAGCAAAATCAATTAAATAAAAAAACAATGATTGCAACTGTTATTTTAGAACGGTTGCAACTTATGTACTCGTCTGGTTGCAACTGGTAACAATGATTGCAAAAAAACTGTGTGTGTCGTTGCAACCTGGTTGGTGTCTGGTTTGCAACCTGGTGTGTGGTTCCGAAAAAACTACTGGGATAACTCTGGTGTGGTGTGAATGCAACTTCTGTTGTGTCTGATTGCAACTGAGACACTGGGATGGTTGCACACATATAATGCTCAACTATTTTTTTGTGCTCAGGCTGAAGTGGTCAGGGCTTGCAAGTCAAGATTTGATGAGCAACTCGGCAGGGTCTACACAAGGGTTGTCTACAATGAGTACAAGCGGGAATACATTAACAGCACAACTTTTGTGATAGAGCCTGACCCGGCTGTGGAATCTGGTTACTTTGTGAAGCATGAGAAGGGCACTGGGGCATTTTGCTGGGCACAACACGCATTCAAGGTGGTGACTGACAAGAAAGCAGGTTTGTATAAATGCAAGTGCATGCAATGGGAGCATACAGGGTTGTTCTGCATGCACCTAATAAAGGCGTTCACCCACCTCCAAATTCAAAATATACCTGAGAAGTACATCCTGAAGCGATATACACGTAGTGCAAGATCTGTGGTTCCGTGGGACCGGCACGATGTGCCAGTTGGGGCTAATCCTGACATGGAACAATCAAGGCTGTCGAAGCTCCTGCCTAAACTAATGCGCCTGGGGAGAGCAGGAAGCAAGTCTGATCGCGCCTACACTGAAACTATAAGGCACATCGACATGATAACTCCTTGTATCGAGCTTCTGCGGACAGCGGACAGTGGGACTAATGGAGGGGTCAATAGTGAGTTGCATGAAGATGAAGGTGCAGCACAGGCTCATGATGTTGTTGCTGCTGCGCCAACACAAGAACTAACTGAAACCAATGTGGGCCAAGTCGACCTGCACAATGAGCCTGCCCTGCCAGAATCTAGCCTCAATCCAACTTCTACAAATTTCCTTGCTGGTATAAAACTAACTGAGCCACCACAGTCGCACACAAAAGGTAGAAAATCTGCAAGTGCAGCTGAAAAAGGTAAGGACACTCATAATCCGTACAGCACGTACATTGGAAGCCAGGGGAAAAAAGAGTACCATACCTGCCATGTAAAAGGTCACTATAGCACAACATGCCCTCAAAACCCAAACAGAAGCAGAGCAGCAGAGAATAATGCCAAGAAAAGAGGCACAAAAATTAAAATTGGAGCTCCAAGAAAGAGAGGTCGCCCAAGAATAAAAATTGGACTAGATGAGGATCAGGATGAGCAGCAAAGCGAAGAGGATGAGACAGGCCAGTCTGGATGCACTGAAGCCGTGGAGGAGTCTGCAGCATTGCTGGCGCTTGCAAGAATTAGGAGAGCAGCATCTTCTGGTGTTAATTACCGAGATTCATATGAATCTGAGTGAATCTGCTATGAATCTGAGTGAAAGCCAATGTAATTTATATTTTTTATCTTGTTTCATACTCCTATGTAACTTAAGCAAAACAATGAATCTGCTGATGTTCAGTTGGTATGAATCTGCGATGAATGTCCAACTCTGGACATATATTGTCACCATTTTTTATTGATTTCAAACAATTTGCAACTCAAGCTACAGTACAGTTGCAAGTCTGTAGTCACACCAGTTGCAACTGCTAAATAGAAAGCAATATGATTGCAAGTATACAGTCGCACTAGTTGCAACTGCCAAGAAACCGCACCCCACCCCCAAAACAATAAGATTGCATGGTTGTTGACTAGGCAGTTGCAACTTATTGCCTCTTCGGTTGCAACTTTTTGCCGCTTCAGTTGCGCTTCTGAGTCGCACTACCCACATGTACTTCTAAGTATTAATTTTTTACTTTCTGCAAACCCTGTGCCCTGATTACAACGGCGTTTATGTTTCGATTGCAACATTGGTAGTTTATGATTGCAATTATTCGGTCAGGTGTTGTTACACCTACTGTTTTGCTATGTGATTGCAACAGTTAGTATTGTGTGGTTACAGCCTGCTTAGCGTGTGGTTTGCAACTCTGAGGATTGCAGGTTCAGTGGCTTAGCAGTTGCAACTCTTAAGGCACCTTGATTGCAACTAGTTGTCCGCTTCAGTTGCGCAACTCCAATATAGTTCTAGTTGCAGCTAGACAAAAACACCAGTTTGCAACATTGTAGTTCTCCGGATTGCAAGTTTTCATGCTACTAATTGCAACCCAGGAATTCAGTAGCTCAAACTAAGTTCCAGTTGCAAACTGCGTGATCGCTCAAATTGCAACTCAGCTTCCACTCCGATTACAACTCAGCAAAAAAAATGTGCACATACAAATTGCAACTCTGTAAAAAGAAAAAGAGCCACCAGTTGCAACTCGACATTTGCACCAAACTGAGCAAAAAGCACACTGATTGCAACTCAACAAATACTTCGGTTGCACATGAGAAAACGATTCGGTTGCAACTCGACCAAATATTTCTTAGACTGACTACAGACAGTTAACTTGCATTCTGCATCAAATAGTACAGTGTGCACAAAACCAAACAAACACTACAAGTTCAATACTTCCAACATAACACATCACTACAAAGAAGTTTTTCTGCATGAAACTAATTGTTTGACTGACTACTGTCCACATTAAATGGCACCGGGCGTCCACCGATCCTAAACTTATCCAGTGATTCAGGAAGTTCAGCTTGGTTCAGAGCGTGGAAGACCAGATAGTGCATCAGCTCACATCTGTATATAGGGCCCTTGAACTGCAACAGCATAAAAATACAAAAAAAATAATGGTCATTGGGCTGTATTGTCATCAACACACAGAACTTTAAAAAAGGAAAAAAATCGATTGACAGCATGCCTCACCGGATTGATTTCTGTGTTTAGCGTGTCCCCGTCGTAATACTCCATGTACTTCCAGATAAAGAACATGCAATCAGATGACCCAGCTTGCTTTGGTAAGTCAATGAAAGGCTTCCTCCAGCCGCTGACTCTGGGTAACTTCAAATTGGAAACCTTCTGGAAGCATGCATCTATGATTGGAATCTTTGCGAAAACAGCCTTGTGCCGTTCTTCCTGATCAGTACATTTGATGAAGTAGTCATTGGAGTCCAACACATCAATACGATTGTGGATGAAATTGAAGCAATACACAAAGAAGTGCTCTCCATCTTGGATAGGAACAAAAATCTGGTACAAGGTAGGAGTGGATCTGATTAGTAAAAAAATGGACAAACATCTGGTGAAAATGACAGTTTGCAACATAGTTAGTGTGTGGGTTAAGCTGCTGGTTAGCTGTGATTGCAACAGATTTGGTGTGTGATTAGGTCTTATTGAAAAACTACTAAATAACACTGTATATGTCTGATTGCAACCTTGCTAACTGTATGGTTGCAACCACATGTTATATGTGATTGCAACCTGATTATTGATAAGAGCACAGTTGCAACTGTGTTCTGAATTGCATAATAAACATATCATTCAAAAATTGTAATGTGGAGGACAGTAACAGTTGCAGAGACAATTAATTATCAGTTGCAACAAGGAAAAACATAGTGGGCTAGGGGAAAGGGCCTGCTAACCAGTTTTGCTTTCGACAAGTCATAATGCTGGCATTCGGACCTCAGATGTTTCCATGCTTCTGTGAAAGCTTGTGTCTCAGACTTATCAGGGTTCAGTACATCATTGCAGGTTGAGACATTGAACTGCAGTGAAAAAAAGGAAAAGGATGTTACACAAAACAGAACTGCAAAAAAAGAAAAAAACATGGTGTTGGGGCAGGAATGGAAACTTACATAGAACACTGTCGTCAAGAACACCATGTATCCGCATGAATCAAGCTTGTGCACGATATCATCGTGTCTCATGCAGTGCACACAAAAGTCTATGATGCCAGACTCTCCTAATGTGTCATTGGAAAAGGAGTTTAAAAGCTCCTCTCCAGTGAAATCAGCAAGCAGGCCAAACTGCATTAATGTTCTCCTGCACCAAAAAACAAAAAAGTTAGATGTGATTGCAAGAAAGGAAAAGGAGTTGCAACTGCTTGTTATATATGAGGTTGCAACTGCTTGTTAGCTGTGATTGCAACATAGATGTGTGTGGTTGCAACTGCTTGTTAACTGTGATTCCAACTAATGGATGTGTGTGATTGCAAAGACTACTGGTTTAGATGTAATCTCAAAAAAAAACATGAATAAAACTGTATATCTATGATTGCAACCTGGTTAGTGTGTGGTTCCTGTTTGTTACATGTGATATATGTGATTGCAACATAGTTGATGTGTGGTTGCAACTTCTGCTTAGTTGTGATTGCAACCAGATGTTGATAGAATGACAGTTGCAACTATGGTCTGATTTATATGGTACAAATTGCAACTGTAGCAACTAACAAATTGCAGATATAATTAACTACCAGTTGCAGAGGAGGAAAAGAAAAAACAAAAACATACCCTCGAAGGTCAGGGTCACCAGCAATCTTCCTCCTGAGATATACAGCCTTGGCGAGGGGTATCTCAGGCCGCTTGTTCGTGATCTTGAATGGGGAAATGTACTCCCTGGGCCTCCTCAGGACTCTGTCGCCTAGGCGCTGGAATATAATCCTTTGAACCTCATTGAAATCAACAAGGCCCTGTGAATCTCCTTCTTGCGACAGCCGGACTGGTTGGCTCAACCTGTTGATGTCGTCATCAGAATCAGCAGGGAAGTTGACATCATCAGGTGATGAGCCCGATTGTGCCTGGCATTCAGTGCTATCAATATCAAAGTCGGCCTCCTTGCGAAGCATCTCCAACATCTCCTCGTACTCTTTACGTTTCTTGGCAAAAGTTTTTGAAAGCTGCATCTGCAGGGCCTTGTTTGCCTTGGCAACAGGGACCGGCTTGGCCAGGGAAGCCTTATTGGCCTCCAGCTGTTTTTGGGCTGCTTCCTGCATCTTCATCACCTTTGCTTCGAGATTCTTCTTCTCTGCTTCAGCTGCAGCAGCTTTCTTCTTCTCGGCTTCAGATGCAGCTTGATCGCCCTTTTGCTTGCCAGCTGCAACCTTTTTCTTTCCCTCGGTTGCAGCCTTCCTCTTCTCAATTGCTGCAGCTTCAGCCTTCTTTTTCTCCTCCTCCTCTGATGCCTTCCTCCTATCCTCCTCCTCTGCTGCCTTCCTCTTCCTCTCATCCTCCTCTGCCTTCCTCTTCCTCTCCTCCTCTGCCGCCTTCCTCCTCTCCTCCTCATCAGCCTTCCTCTTCCTCTCCTCCTCTGCCGCCTTCCTCTTCTCATCCTCCTCTGCCTTCCTCTTCCTCTCCTCCTCTGCCTTCCTCTTCCTCTCCTCCTCCTCTGCCTTCCTCTTCCTCTCCTCCTCTACCGCCTTCCTCCTCTCCTCCTCTGCCGCCTTCCTCCTCTCCTCCTCCTCTGTCGCCTTCCTCTTCTGCTCCTCCTCTGCCTTCCTCTTCTCCTCCTCCACTGCCTTCCTCTTCTCCTCCTCCGCTGCCTTCCTATTCTCCTCCTCCTCTGCCTTCCTCCTAGCATCTTCATCATACTTCCTCCTCTCCTCCTCCTTTGCCTTCCTTTTCGCATCCTCCTCCTCCGCTTTCTTCCTCCTTTCGTACGTTACAGGACCCTGTATTACGACAGTGAATCAGGTATGTTTTAGAAAAAAAAGAAAAACACAGATTGCAACTGTAACTGCATCCGAATTGCAAACTTGAAACTGTGTTGTTACAACCTTCTGGCCAGGGCCCTGCTGCTGCTGCATCCCAACATCAGAAGCCTTCCTCTTGCCAACAACACTTCTTGGTGCACGTGTCTGCTGGGCTTCTGGGGAGACTAAGAAAAAATGTTGGACAAGGGGGAAAATCAGAACATGAAAAGGCCGATAGTAATGCAAAAGAAAAACACCAGTAAACTAACCTCGCCATCACTGCTGCCAGATTGCTGTGGGGAACTCAAAATTCCAATTATATCTTTAATGCTAGCGTGTACTCCACGTAGATCAGGTGGAGCTGCACCCCAGCAAAGAAAATGGGAAAATAGTCAAAAAATCATCGAAAGCCGTTATTTAGTGTGAAGAGAGATACGTTGGTACACTTACTCCTAGCCGTACTTTGATCATCCATATTAATGTTCTTGCCACGCGGTGGTGTTCTCGGAAAAAACATCAAAATCATCATCATCATGAGCTATCTCATCATCCCCAATCCCCATTTCATCGTCCTCCTGGTGCAAGTGGACTTCGATGGGGATGGGGCTCCCTACATTTCGTTCGGCATGAATGGGGCTACCTACATTTTCATCATCACCCCCTGCATGCTCTCCCTCCTGGTTACCTCCTGGTTGGTCTTCTTGTTCATGCAAACTACCTCCTGTTCCTGCAAAAAATTGTAATATTATCAGTATCTGTCTGTCTGACAAATTGCAACTTCTGTGGCAGGTGATTGCAACAATAATATCATGCTGCATGCAACAAAAAAATACCTGCAGCTGCTCCAGCATCGTTCTTGCCTTTCCTCCTGCGCTACTTGGCAGCTTCCTTCTCAGCGACGGCATTAGTGATAAGCTTCTGGATGCCGCTGAAGCACTCGTGGTGAGCTTTCGCCATAAGCTCACGCGACATTGTAGAGTACTTGACAGCCTCTTGTGCGTATGCTTGGGCCTTGCTGGTGCTTTCGTCAAAAACTTTCAGGATGTTGGCCGCGGCAGACCTCCTGCTCCTTCCAACTAGATCACTGAGGCTCTGGCCGAATGAAGAACTCAAGCTCGGGTACTGGTAGAAAGCAGGGGCCTAGATGTCAAAAGCAGCGCGGCCGCGCGGGATCATGGGATGTGCCGGGCACACTAGCGGATGTGCCGGCGGCGGCAGGTGCTGCTGCTGCTGGGACAGATGAAGATGCTCCTGGGGCAGCTGCTGTTGGTACTGGGAGGGGTACTGGGGGGTACTACTGCAAGAGCAGAGGGTCCGACGCCGTAGCACGTGTCCACGCTACTTCTCAGCTGCAGGAAAAAGCAACAAAAAACATGTTGGATGATAAAATAAAACAACAAATTGCAAAAAATTGTACGTTAGCGTTTGCAACAGTTACAAAATGTGGTTTGCAAAAACTTACCCTGAGGTGTCCGTACTCAATGGTGCCAGCAGGCACATCACCTCTGAGGTCCGACGAAGCTATCACCTCAATGATCTCGAGTCCAGGAAAGCACATCGAGGGATGGAGAACGGTCTTGTGTCAAGACCATGCTGCAGGTTGTCGACGTACAACATCTGTGACATAAAAATTATAACATCTGTCAAAACCAGCTACAACAAACAAAAAGAATAAAAATAACATCTGTCAAAACACATGTTAAAAGATAATGAATGATGGTTAGCTTTGATTGCAACTGTTGGATGTGTGTGATTGCAACACATGTGATGTGTGGTTGCAACTGCTTGTTGGCTGTGATTGCAAAAACTACTGCACAACAAATATATGTGTGTGGTTGCAACTCCATATTATCTATGATTGCAAAATTGTGTCAACACCAGTTGCAACAAAACAAAAAGAAAAACAATCACAGAACCAGATGTTGCAAAAAATGAATGATGGTTAGCTGTGATTGCAACAGTTGGATGATAGTGATTGCAACAGATGTGCTGTGTGGTTACAACTGCTTGTTATATGTGATATATGTGTGGTTGCAACTGCTACTTAGCTGTTATTGCACCCTGATTGTTGAAAAACAAGATAGCAAATTGCAACATGTTCCACTAATGGTTGCAACAGTAAATTCAAAACAATTACTACTAGGAACAGGGGCTTACAGCTAGGAAGATGCCGCATCCGCTGATGGGTGCTTTGATGCCCTTCTCAGCAAAATCCTTCTTGTACAGCCGAGCAGCGACGCTTAGCCTGTCGACCACTGCCTTGCACCAGTTTTTGTTTGCCATGTTCTCCATATCCAACGTGTACCTTACATCATCGATCCTCAGATGACTGGCGGTGTTGGAGAAAAGCAAACACTAGAATGTGGCCATGAAAAACGCTCTCAACCCAAGCTCCCCAGTGAGAGTGACGTCCATCAATTTGGAATAATCACAGAAACACTGATGCCGGTTCTGGGTCTGTAAGCATCACCACAGATTTCAACTCCAATGGCATCCAGTAAGGTGCGAGCTTCTACATCAGGAATGGAGGGCGGGTCGCTGCCAGCATTTGGTAACATGAAAGAACACCAGACGCTGTGCTCATTCACAGGGATCTTTTTCCCGCCCCCGATCTCTAGATACATTGTCTCTGGGTTCAGCTTCCGCATCAGCCAGCTGAGCAATCTTCTGGACAAGAAATTTGGCTTGAAACTGAGTAGGCCGCCGACACCCTTGGCAACAATCTGAGCTTTCATGTCGTCGGACAACGCACCTAGAAGCTTGAGGAACATTGCTGGTGAGCACCGCACAGCAGCATTCCTGGTTTTGGTGTTATCATCGTCACCAACAGCAATGTCCGCATCCCCAACATCGACACCTTGCAACTGGTCATCAGGACGGAAATCTGGATCTTGCCCCTGGTCATCATTATCACTTCCTCCAGCTTGAGAAGTGGAACCGGGCTTTCTCAATTTCAACCTCTTCCTCTTCTCTTTGAGTACATTTCTGTCAACTTCTTTATGCTTCTGCACACGGGCTGAGCGGCGAATGCTATCACCACCTTGCCCGCCTGTGACATTCTGGTCTTGATCCATTCTAATACAAGAACTGAAAAAAAAATAGGAATGAAAAAACATAAGAACACAAACGACATGATGCAGGTCTCATAAAACACAAAAAAATGCTAATCATCACGCGCTACACAACAAAAAACAAAAGAACAGTATATGAGATTGAATTCGAATGATAAAAAAACAAACACATTACACCAGATTGCAACAAGGACTACAACCCAATTGCAACAATAATTACTACTAGACCACTACCAGCACTGAGTGAAATTGAATTCAAAATAATGAAAAAACAAAACACATTGCTCCAGATTGAAACAGGTACTGCTACCAATTTGCAACAAAGCTTCTATAATAATTACTACTGGACCAATGCCAGCAATGCAACATACACTGCAAAATAGTTGCAAAACAAAACTGCTAAACAATTACTACTGGACCAGTTCCAACAATCAGTTTTAAACCAATAACCAGACAAAATTCTGAAGGTTAACCTAGGATAAGTGAAAGTTAAAATATACAGTTGCAACATCGCTGGTAAGATAGTTGCAACTTGAGTCATGGAACCATTGCAACAACAAATCTGAATGGAAAAACATAATTATAACTCTATACAACTAGATCACAAAACAGATTGCAACAAAACAATCATCCATTTGCAACTCTGTGCACATCTGCATTACAACAGTGGAGCACAAAAAACAGATCTACCGTGCATTTGCAACACTGTACACACCTAGGTTGCAACTGAGAGCACCGAAATCAAACACAATGTTGATCATAACTACAAACGATAGAGGATTGCAACCGCAAAAATCACAGCCCCCGCGGGGTAACTGATACACACCATTGGGATTAGGGGCGGAAATACCTAGAAAATCACGGGCTCGAACACAACCGAGGAACCGCCGACGACGATCACGCAGCACAGCCGTGCGGATCTTCCGATGATGCCTCCGCGAACCTACAAACACACACCCGGATGCGGTTGAGGAAAAAACAACGGCGAATCGAAACCCTAGCACGCAAAAATCGGAATAGCAACACGAATGCGAGGGGGGATTGAAGCAATGGGTGATGCGGCTACCTCGAACGAATGGGGTTGGAGGAGGAGACGACCGAATAAACTTCGAATCCTCACCGGCGAGACGCAGCGCTCGATGATCCTCCCCGTGAAGCCTCCGAGGTTGCGCCGATACACGAAGCTGCCAATGCGCGCGGAGCTTCCGAGGATGAACCAGCATCCACCGCGCACGGAGAGGGTCCCGCGGCAGCAAGAGGCGTCAGAGCAGTGCATGGAGACCACCGGCGTGCCGGAATCGCAAGCGGCGGAGAGAGGCGAGCGGAGAGAGGCGAGCGGAGAGAGGAGAGCGGAGCGGTGCCGTGTGGGAGGGAGAAACTGAAATGAATTGGAGGTAACGGGAGGGAGGAGTGGAGTTAATGCGGGAGAGGTGGTTTTGCGCCCGGATTTGGTGGGGCGCGCGGGGGGGGGAGACGGTTGCTGGGTCGGGTGCGCCGTGCGCGTGGGTCGTGCGCACCGCCGCTGGTTGCTGGGTTGGTTTGGGCCGCACCTGGTCCGTCGGTTCGGCTTGGGTGCATTCTCTACATAGAATCGCCCATGCATGTTTTCTCGATCAGCACGTCTCTTGGATAGGCCCTGTACGGCATCTCAGTGGAGAAAGGTTGAAGACAAATCCTGATCAAAACATAATAGAATAGCAGCCAGCCGGAGAAGAGTTGTGGCCACCGCAAATGGATGCTTGTGGACCACGTCGACGGGCTACGGCGGCGGAGCCTGATGAGCTGCCTGCAGCACGATTGGGTTTCTGGTTTTCCCATCTGTAAAAAAAACAGAAACTCATAAAGCAGATCAAACTTCAGATTACACTATTGATTCCGTTGATTTCATCGGCCACGAACCAGAGGAGTATGTGATCATACCTGTTCACCATCGATGAGGCCGGCCGGAAGAATGGAGTGGCTGCAACAAGGCAACTCGCCACCGCCGCCAGGAGAAGCACGCATCGAGTATCACCCAGGAGCCAGACGACGAGAAAGCCACCGCCGCCAGGAGATACACACGCGTTCAGTTGGAACAAACCCGGTAACTCTCAACGATGACTGCATTTGAAGTCACGATAAAAAAAAATTGGCGGAGTAAATCAGGCGTATATCGTTTTTCACCCGGGATACGTCCTATACATGCGGAGGGGAGCCATGCGTACGTGGTTATTGGATCTGCTGGGTATTAGGACCCGATAACAAGGCAGCCCACACGTCTAGGAAGGGTAGTAGGCTAATTGAAAGGGAGGAGTAGCTACACCCGGGAGTAGATTGGATTTTCCCTATATATATATATATATATATGTATATATATATATGTATATATATATATATGTATGATCAACTTACAGGATATAAACCAAAACCCTAGATTATTCTTCCACCCGTACTTTTTTTTTTGAGAATGACACAGTACAACACAGACGCTCACAATACGTACGCACACTCACCCCTATGAACACACGTACGCAAACCCTACCCCTATGAGCACCTCCGAAGGACTGAGCACCGGCAGATCTGGAAATTCTCGAAATCACCACTGGCGCCTCGTCGTCGACGGGAATAAAAAAAATGGAGATCTTTATAAAAATCAGAAGCACACCCAGGAAAATTTAATCCTAATCACACACCAACACAAATCCTCACAGGGATCTGACAATAATTCTCTTCACGAGATGAGGATCGCCCCCTAAGGGTTCTGTCTTCTGAAAAAACTCACAAAATAAAATATAAATCTATCTAATACAAAGCCACGCCCTGGCTTTATGGCTCGCCGGCCAGCCCCAACACATAAGGACTAACTCTTTGGTTCGGAGAAAATTACATGTGGGACTCCAACATGCTAACTAAACTGACTATCACACAACCTGGCTAAGTACATATGGAAATAATATAGTACTTTGGCAAGAATACAAGTGAACATAATAAGCCGACAACATTACCAAATACTCTTTGAGCAGCAAGATTAAGTCCATGATGTGCAGTCCATCAATTTAGCGCCTTCTGCATGATCTTATCTTGCATAGAGTCATTCTGCCAGAGTTTCTTCTCCACACGCTTGCATAAATTAGATCCTTTGAAAATAAACATGTGTGGCGCAAAACTAATTGCATGTCCGCCTAGACCTTCCTCCTCCAATATATCTTCATGTTTCACAAGAAAACAAAATTCACCAAACCGTAGTGAACTTTGCACATTATTACCAATGGCTGAATATTTGAAACCTTGCACTTGTTTTTAGATGTAACCAATGAAGTAATTTGAGGAGCTATGAGCTCATCACACATCTTTGACAATGAAATAATAGGGGAGAACGGCCCTTCGCGACACTGTCGTTGTTGCTGTCGGAACCTCTGGGAATATGGCTTTCGCTTGATACCCCTGCATGCACGGTCACAATTCAGATATGTCGACTGCTGCAGCGACTGCCAGAGCTAGGCAGAAAAAAGGCCGATGGCCGGCAAAGTGACCACCATCTTCCTTAGTGATGTTTGTAACCATCTCCAGTTGCTTTGATCCATCTCCACCTCAACGACTGTCGGGTATAACTGTCATTTGGCTCTTGGATAATATTATAAGGAATCAAAACACCAGCGCTGCTTCTTAAACTCGACATTTCCAAGGCTTTCGACTCAGTACGTAGGGACTACTTAATTTCCCTGATGGAGCGTAGAGGTTTCCCAACGAGGTGGCTCAATTGGATCACATCCCTTCTTTCCTCTTCCACCTCGAGAGTAATGCTCAACGTAGTACCACTGCAATCGATTCAGCACGGAAGAGGTCTACGGCAAGGCGATCCTCTACCCCCCTGCTTTTCATCTTGGCCATTGACCCTTTGAGCCGGCTGCTGCAGACGGCAACTGACAGAGGCCTGTTGAGCAAGTTAAATGGTTGTGCCGAGAATTTCCATGTATGAGGATGATACGGACATCTTCCTCAAACTGACGGTTAATTAAGGACGTTTCCAACCTTAAACAACTACTTCTGAAATTTGATTTGGTGACGACCCTCCAAACAAACATTAAAAACGATCGTCTCCACAATCAACTGCGACGGCATTGATTTTAATGAGCTACTAGCCAGGCTGTCGGTGGCCCGCGCTCACTTCCTGATCAAATACCTTGGGCTGCCTCTCTCTCCATAAAGCGATTGAGTAGGGTGGGTTTCCAACCCCAAGTCGACAAGGTGGCAGGGAGGCTGTCAACATGGTACGGAAGAAACCTGACGCAGACAGGCCGGGTTTGCCTCACTAAATCGGTACTATCCTCACAGCCGGTGTACCTTCTCGTGGTGATCAGACCACTAAATGAAGTCCTCGAAGAAGTGGACAAGATCCGTAGACGCTTTCTATGGGCAGGGGACAAAAAGATATCGGGCGGCAAATGTAAGGTAAAGTGGACCAAAACAACCTTACCAAAAGAGTGCGGCAGACTAGGCATCCTCGACTTGAATAAGTTCGCAACGGCTCTACGACTACGTTGGCTCTAGCACGAATGGGCATCCCCAGATAAGCCGTGGGTTGGTATGGAGGTACTGTGCACATAATATGAGAAACGCCTTTTTGCGAACTGCACCACCATCACATTGGGGAATGGGAGAAAAGCGGAGTTCTGGAACTCCGCGTGGCTGCACGGACAACAACCAAAGGACTTAGCCCCACTACTCTTCAGCAATACGAGGCACAAAAAACGCTCGGTAGTGGAGGTGTTGCGGGACAGCACGAGGATCCGCGATCTCAACTATCGGACGGGATTCACAACAACACACTTACTGCAATTCATGATCTTGTGGAATCTTGTCACCCCTACGGAGCTTATCCCGCAACAGGAGGATACCATTTCCTGGAATCTAACGCGACACGACAGCTACATGGCAGCGTCCGCCTATAAGGCACAGTTTGTGGGATTCACACAGACCCCGGAGATGGCTTCAATATGGAAAACCTGGGCACCCCAAAGTGCAAATTCTTCGCATGGTTAATCCTGCAGAATAGGGTGCGGACATCAGACAGGTTGGCGCGCAGAGAGTGGGACCACAGCCCCACCTGCCCGCTTTGTCACACGACGATGGAAACAGCTCACCACCTAGTCATCGAATGCCAATACACGCAACGAGATTGGGCCTTGGTCGCGTGCTGGGCGGGCCAGAGGAACTTGCACCCGGACCAATGACCACAAAGTGAGTCGGTGCTTCAATGGTGGTCCAACCTTACGTCGGCACCAGATATTCCACGTAAAGCAATACGCTCCCTCACCTTGCTCATCCTATGAGAAATTTGGATCGAGAGGAATGACAGGGTCTTCAATCGGCATGAGTCGTCGGTACCGACCATTGTGGCCAAGATCAAGAACGAGGTGTCGGTATGGATAGCTGCAGGAGCGAAGGGTCTCGCGACCCTGACTACGAGTGTGTAAATATTTCAGTTTTGTATTTTCCGGATCCCGGCCTGTAACTCTCTTCTATATCAATGAAATAGGCACACCCTATGCCCGTTTGTTCAGAAAAAATATTATAAGGAATCACTACTCTATGAAAGAAAGGCAAGTCAGGATTGCAAGTATAAAATGCGAAAACGTAAATAGGATGAGAAGATGCAAACTCTTGACAAGCGATTTATCTCGTGGTATTGGTAGGCACTAATCCACCTCTACGTTTTTGAAGCACTCTACACAAGAGTATTACTTCTCGTTCACCAAGTCTCTTCCAAGGTGCTAAAAGGTTTGGTCACAAAGGCAAGCTCCCTGGGTCACCTTGATGTCATCTCCACTAAGGAGTTTTGTCGGGGACGGTCATAAGTGGTCCCCTAACTAAGGGGATAATCACTCTCGTTAAACGCAGATCGCTTACGATCGAATCACCGTGGACCCTGAAAAGGGAACAGGGCGCACGTAAGGGCCACGGCCTGCTACGGCCCAACAGCGGCACGGGCCTCCCCATCGAGAGAACTCGCACGTATACCCCAACTTTCCACCTCGCTCGAGGACCACGACCCCCTCGAGCTAGACCTGATCATGAGCTGCCCGACCCGATAAACCCGACCCGACCCGCCCAAAAAAACCCAACCCGACCCGACCCGAAAGTGCGACGGGTCGGGTGCGGGCCGAAATTTTCACCTGAACTAGAAAAAAAAACCCGACCCAACCCGACGCAACCCGAAAAATATAACTAAAAACCCGAATCCGACCCAACCCGACCCGACCCGACCCAACCGTGTCACGGGTCGGGCGCGGGCCATGATTTTTGACCCGGTAACCCGACCCGACCCGAACCCGACACGACCCGACCCGTGATCAGGTCTACCTCGAGTAGATTTCCGCCTCGCCCGAGGGTCACGGTCCCCTCGAGCAATTTTCCGCTTCGCTCGAGGGGCCCGACCCCCCTCGAGCGGATGTCCAGCTCCGCCTCGCTCGAGGCCGTCCCTCGACCAACAACGTCCCGCCTCTCCGCTCCGCCTGACAAGGGCATTTAATGCCTAGATCCGCGGCGGGACGCCAAAGTCAAAAGCAAATCTCCTCCCACGCCGCGCGGCTGACACGGCCTGAGCACCTGATACCGTCACTGTGCGGCCGAACCCGTCACTATGCGGCCATCCCCGGCCCTGTGCAGGCGTCGCGCGGCCCTGTGCGGACAGGTCGGCGTCACTCCGTGGCGCTGTGCTGCCTACTCCCATCCTCCCCCAGTGGAGAGACCCTCGAACGGGTATAGGGACACCCTCGAAAGGTGTACAGGCGGCGAGCGGACGCACGCGCTGACTGGCACCGCCGTACAGACGACTTGCGCCGCGTCTTATACACCAACTCCGGCACTGCGCGGTCATCCCCGGTATTGTGCGGCCATCCCTGGCGTTGTGCGGCCATCTCCGTCCCTGTGCGGCGAGCTGCGTAGTCCTATGCGGACAAGCCGGTGTCATTCCACGGCCCTGTGCTGCCAACTCCCATCTTCCACCCACGGCGAGACCCTCGAACGAGAGGAAACACACCCTCGAAATCGCTCCCGGACAAGCACAGGAGCCGCCACGACGCCCGCGGAAGCCGGAGCTCGCCATCAACTCGCGCCAGGAGCAAGGATTCGCGAGGACAACGATCCCTGGCGCCACGCTCGCCAGTACGCCGTCGATGTACATGTTACTGTGTGGCACCCCTGTAACTGCCCCTCCTTGGCCTATAAAAGGAGGAGGCAGACGCCCAGGCGCGGGCACACCTACATACTCACACGCATACACTCGCTCATTTCGCACCCCACCATTCACGATATTGGCACTCGCCTGGATCATCCTTAGAAGGGATCTGGAGGGCTCGCCTCCTCTCCCGCCTCTCTTGTAGTCCCCCCTCTACGAGCACCGCCGGTGCAAAGTTAATACAGTGCGCACGCACACCCTGCTGGACGTACGGACTCGTGGCCGGAACCAGGATAAACCTGTGTCCTTGTGTTAGCGTTAGCACCGACCATCGAGAGACAATTCACAGCGCGATTCACTAGTTAGTGCCGGAGCTAACAGGACACCGACAAGTTTCTTCACCAAGAGACGGGATCTCCACACGCCAAAGCGACATATAGCACGTCGTCACGGGGGCTCCTATATGGCTACCGGAAGATGGATAAGGGTTGAAACTTCCAGCCCATCAAATCTCATCTAAGATTGCTAGCTAGTAGTTTCGAGCCGTCCCACCTCATGACTATTAAATAAAAAAATGTTGCAACATCAACGTTTTACGTTATTTTTTTGTCAACATTTTGCAAAATGTTGCGACATTTTTGGGACTAACATTTTTACCAACATTTTGGAATCCTTCTTCTCCGGTGCCGGTGCCGGTGCCAGTGGCAGGTCGCGGCGGCGCGGCGAGCTCCGGCGGCGCACAGCGCCAAGGCGCGTGGGCAGCCGCGCAGCCATGGCCGCGGTGTTGCACGGCGGCACGCAGGCCGCACAGCCATGGCTGCGGTGGCGCAGGACGACGGCGGGCAGCGGCGGCGGCGCAAGACGACGGCGGGCGCGGGGGGAGCAAGGCCCGGCGGCGCAGCCTCTAGGTGGCCGCGGCGGCGGCGGGCAGGGGTGGCCGGGGGAGGAAGGTGGAGGATGATTAAGATTTGCTGCTTTGTTGGACTACGTGGGTTTTTTTTTGCATGGAAAGAGACTTCCATTAACTTATAGGCTCAGTTAGATCACTAGCCACAAGTTCTTGTACACAAGCCGGAGTGATATCCCACCTGGAATCATCACCCTGGGACATACTCCCTCCGTATCGTCTTTAGAAGTCGTTTAGGACAAGATTGTGCATACCAAGGAGTGATTAATTAGGGGTAAGTTTTCCCTTGTTGCCCTTATTAAATACGGCTGCGGGTACTCCCAGACACCAACTGAATGAGCGTCCTAGTGGCTAGCGCTGGTATTCTCGAGGTAGCAGGACGCGGGATCGATTCTCGCTGGGCTCTAATTTTTGCCGTTCAGGGTATTTTTGCATGGCACTGTGCTGCATGGGGGGTGTTCGGGCGCTCGGACGCTGGGCAGCTCGGCCTGCGGTACGTGCTCGTGCCCGAGTCCGGGACGCTGGCACGGGTGCGCTGCCCTTTTTTTTTTGGCGCTGCACGTTTTGGCTGTCAAATTTTCGGATTGCTGCGCGCTAGGAGGTTGGTTTTTCTCGCGCGCTCGTTTTTCGCGGCAGTTTTTACGCGCAGCAATTTTTACGCGCGCGCGGCAGTTTTTCTTTTGGCTGGAAGCGCGCCGCGCTCGTTTTTTCGCATGCCGCGCTGCCACTTGAGTTGCCATTACTATTTAACCATGCTCCACTGCTCGTCCAACACATTCCAAAACTCATCCACAACTCACTCAACACACTCCAGTGCAACACATATGGAAGAAGAAAATGGCAATGGTGGCTTGGATCTCAACATTCCTTTAGTGGAAGAAGAAGAAGACCTCAACGGTGGTTTGGACCTCAACATTCCTATAATGGAAGATGAGAATGACAATGGTAATCCATTCTCTTCTTTTGATTTCGACATTCCTTGTTTATTTGGTTTGATTTCGTTTCTCAACTCATCATTTCCTTTTTTTCATAGGATTTGATTTGAATGCCACTGTATTGGAGGACGATGAAGACGCCCATGTACCGGAGGATGACGAAGACGCCTATGTACTGGAGGACGACAAAGACGCCCCTGTACCGGAGGATGATGAAGACGACATCAACTCGTTTGATCTGAACCTACCACTAGACGAATTTGGCGCCGTTGATTTCGATTTTGTTGAAAACAACACCGGTAAGTTAAACTGTACTACCCTACTGTTTTTAGAGAGATGGCCTTTTGAACGTGAGAACGTCAACTGTATATGTGCTGCCTTTTATTGTTTTGCTAGTCTTGCTAGCTTGCGTACTCGTGTGTGTTTTGCTAGGCTTGCTAGCTTGCTGAGAAGTAGTAGTCCTGTGTCACATGGTACCTTGCTGACAAGTAGTACTCGTGTGTGTTTTTAGATTAGTAGTACTTGTGTGTCACATGCTACCTTGCTGAGTTTTGGCTTGTGTGTGTTTTTTGTTGACAGAACATGCCATGGAAGCTCCTGTTGAAGTAGGGAACCGTAGGAAAGAGATGTCAGAAGAGCTTAGAAAAAAGGTTTTTTCAAGCTTTATTGCAGGTAACACGATAGTTTTGCCATCCATCTCTAACTCGCCTCGTGCGGAGTAAATGACCGCAGCGACTGCGGGTACGTTGAACGAAGAGGCAGGGGCATTTCAGGAAGTTTTGGCCGACGCAGAGAGCAACGACATCTATTCAGCAACTCGCTCCCGCGCCCAGGACGTCTTCTAAAGACGATACGGAGGGAGTAAGACCTTTAGCTGCTAAAGCATGAGCGACCTTATTACACACTCTTGGAGCAAATTTGCAAACAAAGTTACTAAAGCTACCATAAATCTGATTCTTCAGTTCATATATTTGGCCTCCCACTTCTGCTAGTCTGTGAGAATTGCTCTCCAAGGCTTGCTTAAGAATCAATGAATCAGTTTCCAAAATAACTCGAGTAATTCCCTGCTCAGCAGCTGCTCGTGCCCCCTGAAAGCAGGCATATACCTCTGTTTGAAGAGCGTCACGCACGTACTTCAAGCGACCAGCTCCAGCCGTGATCACATCCCCTGCATCATCTCTGATCACAAAACCCCATCCTCCCCTTCCTTCATTAATTACTAGGTTATAGCCCGTGCGTTGCTACGGGTGTATAAAAATTTGAACAAAGCAATTGCTATTTCAAAAATAAAATCTTGTAAAATAATATATGAGAACCAGCACTACATCTTAGCTTTCCAACTCTTCACAAGCTTGTTAGTAAGGCTATATTAATATATTTCATAGTACTATTCATCCTATTTGATAACTTTAGCTAGTATTTCCTTAATATTTATAACTTTCTCAAGTAGCACGTGTGTGTGTTATGTGTGTGGTTTTGTGTGTGGTTTGTTGCATGAGCCCATTCTTTTACGAAGAAGAGTATCTGCCTGCATGCGCTTAGTGTCATAATGTGATTACTGTCATGCTGCATGCCGACATGTGGCTACGAGTTGGCAACGTTTCACTTGGCGAACGGCTTGACATTTGTTTTACCGAACGAAATCGTGCTCCGTGCAAAGCGCCGCCGGCGGTTAATGGGTGAAAACAAAATCCTTGATTGATAAAGCATAATTTTAGATAATGTGGAGATAGAATAACTCGATTAGAAGTTAAAATGAAGAAACAGATAATAAAGGTTAAAGATCCAATACTTTCAAAGATTTTTTTTTGTGAATCTTAGGTGTTGACAGATAAATGTGAGATCGTAAATACTCAAAACTTTGGAGCTATATTTACAGAAATATCAGAAACGGACATGATCTCAAAGTCAGAAATATTCATGTGGTGTTGTATGCAAGATTTTGAAGACATATATTTTTATGTAGGATTCTTTAGTTTTGTAGGGGTGTTTTCGAAAAAGGACCTTATCCTTATCTCCTACCCCTGCCCCAGACTCACGGACTCTCAACAGTAGAGGGAGAGAGAGCCCAGAGAGGAAGGGGCGGGGCGGCACAGGTGCTGCCGGGCGCCGACCGCGGGCTCCCCGGCTCAGGCGCTTCGGGCACCGCGTGCCGCTGTCCCGGGGCTGCTCCATCCTGGCTGCCGCCCGTCCGCCGCCCGCGTCGCCGTGCTGACCCGCCGAGCTTGCCGCGCGTTGCGGCGGCGCTGGAGCACGTCGATACAGGCTCAGGTGTTGTGGGCACCACGCACCGCTGGCCCGGTGTTGCTCCGTCCTGGCCGCCGGCTGTCCGCCGCTCGCGCCGCCCTGCTGGCGCGCTGGCTGCGGGTTGTGTGTTGCTTGTCGCTGGCGGCGACACTGGAGCACGCCGACACCGGCTGGCGGCGGTGGCATACGTACGATTTGGGATTTGGGGATTTTGGCATGCATCGATTGAGTGATTCTTGTGATTTCATTGCTAATCAATTTGTTTGCGACCGATTTAATTTTGTACGACATTGATTTGGTTGCTAGAGTTCATTTGGTGCCGGAGGTGTGCTCGGCCGCTCGTGACTCCGCCGGCAGTCGATGCGGCGAGGGGCAGTCAGCCTGCAGGCGGCGCCTCGCGGGCCACCTCCCTCACTGGCATGACGAGCGGAGCGGGTGGCCTTGCATCCCTCGCGGGCGTGGGCACCGGGGCACGAGTGCTTGGGTAGGTGCGAACTGCGGAGGCGCGGAGCGGATAGGAGGGGAGGCCGGGAGGGTGCGACGCGTGCAGGGTGGGGGTGGTCCCGTTGGTGGGGCACGACGGATTAAGGGAGGGGGTGGGACGACACCACCTTATTTAATATATTGGTATAGAAGAAGGCGCCATCTGAAATTGATTGTTGGGTTTTGGGTTATATATATATCTTCGGGATATAGGATTTCTGCGTCGTCATGCTGGGCAGTGATGGGCCGCAAAACTAAACGTGAAGAGTAGACCGTGGCCCACAAGAAGTTGCACCGGCCGGCCTTTGGTGAAATCAGATGGACCATGTGAGAGCTCCTTTCGACTAGCATCAGGTATGTTTGTCTTTTTTTACTTGGTAAATTCCCCGCGTGTTGCTGCGGATATATTGTTTAATTTTATATAATTATTTGGTACCTTAGAAAATGAAGAGGAGGAAAACCGAAGGGCAACTCCCAATTTTGACACCGACGATCTCGTAGGTGTCGATGTGCGTGGGTGAAACATAACATACAGTAAACTAAAGAAATTCAGAATTGGGAATTGTTGCGGCCAGCTCACAGGTCACCGAGGCAGATCTCGCCGAAGGATCCGCAGCCGATCTTTCGGTCGAGCTTGAACTTGCCGCCGATGATGCGGTCCATGCGCGCGCTAGCTTCCGGTGGTGGCCACGATTCGGGAATCACTTCCGCCGCGGCTATTGGTTGGACTCATGCGTACGCGTCGTAGGGGGGCCGGCCTCCACCTCGCGTCGTGCGGGATCTCCGCCCAGGCTCGGTGGTGGCGGGAGGAGCAGGTCACACAGGGGAGCTTCTCTGCTCCACCGGCCGCCGGAGAGAGAGGAGCAGCTCGGACTCGAGGGCGCCTGGACGCAGCCCCGGAGAGCTTCTCTGCTCCACCGGTTGTCGGAGAGAGAGGAGCAACTCGGACTCGAGGGCGCCTGGACGCAGCCCCGGAGCTCCAGGTAGCGCGCGGCAGCCGCATCTGCGGGATCTCGGCCCAGGCTCGGCGGCAGCAGGAGGCGAGGAGCGGGTAATAGGGGAGGCAAGGAGCGGCGGCGACGGTCCGTTCCGCAATGACGGAGTCCAAGCTCCAACCGGACGACGGGCATCGAGATCCGCCCCACGACGGAGAGCCTCGCCGGCGCCTCCCTGCGCGCCTTGTCAGCGGGCCTTGCGGCGGGCGACAGCGTGCAGGTGCCCCTTCTCTCCCTCTCTCTCCCCTTCCGGCGTGCAGGTCGATGCCATCCCCGCCGCTGCAGCGTTTTCGTCTGGTAAACGCTACTGGAGCGTTTTATGGATGTGGCGACGCCCTGATGGGGAGGGGAAGGGGTGGCAGCGGGGAGGCGAGGGGGCTCGGTGGGGAGGCAGCGGGACGACGGCGGCGCGAGATCCGTGGGGGCGCTGGTGGGGAGGGACGGGGACGGCGCGGGGTGGTGGGATCGCCAGTAATTGATGGTTGATGACGTCAGCAAGTGACGTGGCACGTTGAGGAGGGAGAGAAATAGGAGTAGGATTTTTAGTGGGTACCAAAAAATATAGTTGTCTATGATTTGTTCTTGGTAATGACTTCGGTGTAGCCGGCTGTAATTTTGTTTTCGGAACAGCTGGCTCCATCCGTCGTCCATCTTCGACACGGGGTAGCGGACTTTTCAGCCCCCACACGAACGGTCGCCGACAGGCCACCACCACGACCTCGCTCTTATCCAGTCATCGTCATCCCCCCCTCTCTCTCGCACGCGTAGGGGCGGCGGTGGCTTGGATTCACCAGCTCCGGCGAGGGTGGGTCTCCTCCTCCCTCTCCCGTTTTAGCAAAGGTGATGGTGGAATACCCGTTCTCATCCACTGACCAACCCCCTCTATCCCGTGCGCCCGAGCACCTCTGCCCAGCGGCGCACCCTCCAAATCCCAGCCAAATCCTGGTGCTCCTCGGCCGGATCCGGCGGCTCTCCACCTTCTTCCTCCTCTCCCGAGAGCGGATCGGGCGCAGGATGCCCTCTTTCTTGCGGATCGAGGCAGGCGGTATGGTGGCTCCTTCCCCGACGCGGCGGAGGCAGCTCCCTGCCTGGCATCACGCGGACTTGAGCATAGCAGCGGCGGGTCGGCTCCTTCCTGATGCGCCCCCTTCTTTCCTCGGAGGGCGTACGGCCGCGGCCAAGGAGACCTGCGCGGCGGCTGTGCCTCGACGAAGGAGGAACACCAGTCGTGAAGACGAACACGGGCGGTGCGCTGCCGCGGCACCCCCGACGAAGGAGAAGCACCATGGGCGTAGGCGCTCGTGCGTGGTGCCCTCGTCGCCAGTGGGTTATAGGTAGGATCATCAATTAATTTTTGATTTATGAAGTTGTGTTTTCTCTGCTAAGACCAACTTAAAACTCAGGTGTCTGCACTCACGAGTTGGCCTCTCGTAATGGAAATTACCGTAGTAGTGATCGCTCGCTGCCATCACCTGAAATAAAAATGTTAGAAAGAATTTGTTTGTAACTTGTGAGCGAATTCACCCTGCAGATGGTTCCATAGGGCACCGTTCCATATCGTATTGTCTGCGCATGTCATGTGGTCAAAGGTTGATGAATGATAGGTCCACTCCACAGTTTGCTTAAGCTCGGGTTTCTCAATCCAAACTCCGTGCAAACCTGGAGGATTGCAATGAGCGATCTGGCCTCCAGGGTAATGCACCCTCGGCGTTCAGCTTGGAAGAAGATTATGCATTGTGTTATGAAACGATGGAGCGTGAGCGTGCAACAGCCTTGTTGGTGTTTATGAAGCATTGTCAATTTTTTCAGATGATAAGCAGTGTTTATTTGGATAAAGTCGTTCCCTAATCAATCACTTGTTAGGCTAGGTGTTGGCACGGTTAAGTACCTTGGCAGTAGAACCTCCGGTCTCCTTGGCGGCTATCTGTATAAGATTTTCCCCCAAAATTATTTGATTCAGCAACTGTTGATGCTTATCTTCCCTTTTGAGTTACTGCTGCCTTCGAGTTACTATTTTGCACAAAATTGTTTCGTCTAGTGCCTATGCAAAATAACTTTTCTTAATTGCATTCTTTCTGCTCAGTCATTTTTACGTCAGACAACCTAATTCATTAATTTGTTGCTTCAACTCTGTTATGCATCCTATGTATTAAGTTTGTTTGCGATGCAAATCAGTCCTACAACTGATACATGTGATAATTATGCAGGATTGTCTAATGAAGTCTGAAGAATCAAGCAGGAGAGATGGTGTAGCAGGAGGTTGGGAACAGGGTGAGTGATTTGAGTGAGCAGCTCGCAATCTAGTGAGCTTCAGCATTTGCCCCTCGCCCCCTCCTTTTTCTTAAGCGGGTTTGTGCTGCTTAAGATTTTACTTTCATGTGTACATGTGGTTTTAGAATTTGGATTGGTCCGTTTTATATGTTATAGGCAAATCATTGTACGTGGATAAGCAAATAATTGTTATTAGTCAGGCAACATAATGTTATTAGTCAGGTAAAGTATTATTTTTTAGTTAGGCATATTACTGTTCTCAATTTTGTTCCTTAGTAGAAGTTGTTTACTTTTGTTGTTTAGGTTAACATAACTTAATTATAATTTGAGAATATTTTGCCATGTCATTCATGCACGCAGCAGCCTGGACAAGGAAACTTCTGGATAAGCTCATCAAGCTAGACACCAATTGTGACAATTCATTTGGAAAACTAAAGGTATGAAGCACAACTGGACAAATGATCTGTGTTGCTCCTGCTAGACCTCTCATTTATCGATCACTCGCTTCTGATTGTTAGGAATTTCTACAAACTTCTCTTTGTCTCACATTTTTCCAATGTCTTTTTTTTTTGCTTGCAGCTAAAACAATGAGCACATACAATTGTCCAGGAATCCTTAGTCAAGGTGGCTGATATACATCAATTTGTATATTCAAAGGCTCCGAGAGGAATGGCAGAACAGGTCATCCCCTCATTCATGCAAAACTCCCATCTTTAACTTTAGGTCTTTGACTTAAGCAGCTTAGGTCGTCCCATCTTCCAGCTTAGTATGTATAGCACACCAATTTTTACCAATTATACAAGCATGTCCATATATGCTTATACAAACCATATTGCCCATGCCATGCTTTGTTCCATTATGTTTTGTTGGTCTTTTTTCTAATCACATTTGTACAATTTGTTTCCTCAACACAGTTATGATTGTGGATTCCATATACTAACGCATGCTGAACATTGGGACGACCATGCAATTAGTGATTTCAATGAGGAAGACATGCACAAGCCCAACATTCGGAATTGACTTATAAATGGTTCACTCATGCTAAAAATGACACAAATTGGAAGCAAAAATTAGGCTTGGCGTGAGGTACACCTAATATCTTGTCTAAAACAGCAACTTAATACTTTCTAGTACTCAAATTAGAATTATTTTACAATCTGTATGCTCGTGTATTGTCTCAACAGCTCCATATGTTTCTGTTCTGGCTTTAGTTACCGAACAACTCTTTTTTCCCTCTTTGTTTATTCATAAAATTTCCATTAGTTAATGATTTTTGTTTCAACTATTGACCTCATCCACAATCAATATGTTTTGCGTGATGTCAATTAGTTTGTGCTGATGCTAACTGTGATGTCGGTTGCTTTTGTGATCTGAATTGTGATTGGTGACTTGGGCGTTGCAATCAATGTGACAGTGTTAAGTTCTCAGAGTTGTTCATGGCTCCGTGTACATTTTTTTCAACTTATTATACAACTTGACGCATTTAGGCAACAGTTTGTTAGAACTTAGGCAACAGTTTGTTAGGAATTTGCCAATAATATGGTTATAGATAGGCAATGACATGGGTTTAGGTATAAAATTCAGATACAACCTGACCCATTTTTTCAACCACTAGTTTTGATGTCTATCTTTTTCTCAACTGGTCGAGCTCCTTATTGGTGCCTGGTGTTATAGTAGACCAGCACAAAACTAAATAGTGCAAGCAACCTGTATGCTCCATTCAACAGCAACTTAGTATATGTATGTCTCGAATTATATGTTCTCCACCCACCAATTTAGATGTTGCAAAATAGCAACTTGGTATGTGGTAATTTTTCTGCATATTCTGCATATTTCTGAGTTTCAGTTCGGTATGTGGTAATTTTCTGCTAGGCTTGACTTGTCTATAGGTACACTTTCTAATTAAATCTGAGTCATATTTTATACTAGTCAGGAAAGGGTTGTCATATTCACATTATAGCGTATCTAAAGTTTTTCCAGTTAAAGCTAACAATGATCTTGTTTGTCTAGCAACTCAATATTATTCAAATATCAACTTAATGTTGTACAACCATCATTTTAACTATTTTACAAAATCAACTCTGCCATTAAATACATGGACCAAGCCTCCATGCCTTCTTCTCTCCATCAGCACACATACCTTTTACTGAGCAGGAATTATCTCCAAGTCAAGACCTCTCTCTCCTCTGCATTTTTAACAAGCAACCAATTTTAGATGTGTTTTTTCATTGTCCAACCAGTTATTAGATACCTCATATTTGTTATGATACTAAGCCTTCATTGCAGCTACATTTTTAGATGCTTCGGCCCTATATAAGAATCCAGCCGTTGCACAAACCTATAACTATTATTTTCAAAGTTTATATTGAATACCAAATTAAAAATTAAGCAGCAAACAATCATGCTTGTTTGTTCAGCAACTCAACATTATATTTCAAATACCCACTTAGTGTTGAACAACCCTCATTTTAACTGTTTTTACAAAATCAACTCAGCCAACTTAAGCCTCTTTTTTTGGTTTCTTGCCTTAGGTAATACACGATCCTCCATTCCTTCTTCTCTCCACCATTAACAGACCTTTTATTGAACATGAAGTATCTCCAAGTCAAGATCTCTCTCTAGATTTTGCTTCCTCCTTAGATGCAAAACTCTGACCAGTGTATGGGACAGGGGGTGTGCACCACACTTCCTCAACAATCTCATCAGGATCTTCACTGCCTTCAGCTATACTATGTAGTGTTTTTTCTTCAGCAAACAAGCCACCACTAGCAACATATTGGCTCCCATCAGGATTGGGGCTACTGTGCACTGTGTTAGCAAGCATGTTGTTACTAGGAATCTTAAGCTTATCATAGGATCTCAAAACAGCATCTGCTAGATTTACATGAGTACAAAAGGTAGGATTTGGAGACTCCACATCTATGAAATCAAAATAAAACTCTGGCAACAACTCCTGACACAACCAATTTGTACCCAATGTCATGAAACTTAATCCAGTTTAACAACCAGAAAAATAAAAACATGAAAGCATGTTAGCACACTAATCTAGCCAACTATGCAACCATAGCTGTCTTATCCATTGTCATGAAACTTAATTCAGTTTACCAGCCAGAAAAATAAAAACATGAAGGCATGTTACCACACTAATTTAGCCAACTATGCAACCATAGATGTCTTATCCATTGTCATGAAAACTTAATTCAGTTTACGAGCCAGAAAAATATAAACATGAAGGCATGCTAGTATACTAATCTAGCCAAGTATATAGTGATGTTCTCTCTTTTTTGTTTTCCGCAATAACCATATCTTTTCTTCCTTTTTTTTGCAGCAGTGCACCCACTAACTATCTTGTTTGTTTTGTTTTACAGGCAACTGAAAATACAGCTAGCTAGGACACGAGATTTGTTTTGCAGCTGATGTAAATATGCTTCCAGTCAGATTCATAATACCAGGATTCAACTACAAGACATCCAAATTACGCAGGCAAAACAAAAACATGTGTGTATGCACCAGTTAAGAATCCTGGTTCTAGAACAAAGTCTCATCACTATGGTTTACAAAGCTGCTAAAACTAGTTGGGGATTTCAACCTTGTGGTTCTTCTTTTCGATTTTGTGCAGTGAATTCATCAAGAATATGATGTGAATTTTGTATGTTTACCTTTTTTGGGCTCCCTGTTGATCTTGATTTGGATCGGTCTGCGCACGGTGGAACAGAACCTTTTTGTGCGTACGTTCCGATGTGGGCCTGTTTTTTGCCGCCAAAACTGGCCTGCCACGGCAACACAGTATAATAAAATACTAAAAAAGAAAGGTGGACTGATTGCTTTTGTCAACTTGCTAAAAAAAAGCAGCCGGCTGTCAACTTGCTAAAAAAAGCAGCCGGCTGTACGTTTGCTTATTCTACAGCCGGCTGTAAATTAGCCTTGTCCTTTGTTCTTTTTGTTTAGTTTTTCTATCTCTCTTTTATTTTATTCCCTTTTACTTTTACCTCCGCTCTCCTTTACCTTTTCTTTTTCTTCCCTCGTGTTTTTATTTTTTGAGTTTTCCTTTTTCCTCTACTTTTGCACCAACTTTTCATGTGGTGCTCTTGATAACACCACACGGGAAGGAGGTATTGGTGCTGTCATTCGTTACCACAATGGAGGGGTTGTCCTCACGGCATGGAGGTTCATCCGCAGCGGAGGAAGTGCGGAAGAGGTAGCTGTAGCGTGCAAAGATGGGCTACTACTTACCGCTAAGTGGTGTCCGCAGAACATTGTGGTGGAGACGGAATGTAGCTCCATCACCACTATGCTGGCGTCCAAGAATGGTGGTAGATCATCACTGAAATTCATCATCGACGAGATCATGGAGATGGGGCATAGGCTTCCTAGTTAGACGGGGCATAAGCCTCCTAGTTGGACAGTTGTCCATAAGAGAAGAGAGAGTAATAGCGTAGCACATGAGTTTGCACAACTAGCAAAGCGTACTCGCCACTCCGCGGTTTGGCATTACGCTGCCCCTTTGTGTGTTGAGCAAATTATTGCTCTGGAATGTAATTCTGTTTCTGAGTAATAAAATTTCTCTTCTCCTCAAAAAAATATATTTTGTCATTTATTTTACATGTATGTCGTTAATTATATATCAATAATGCCAACTTCTTTCTTTGTCTTTTTAAATTTCTCTCGTATATCCTTCCTTCGCTTTATACTATGTATTATTGTTTTCATTTTTATTTTTTAAATATTTTCCATTATCTTTTCCCTAATATTTTCTAGTTTTTATCCTTTATATTCTTTTCTGTTTTAGTAATACTTATTTGGTTATCCTGATGTTCATTTCTTTTGTTCTTCTATTTCTCTATTTTTGATTTGTAATTTTTTCTTTTCTTCCTTCTGTTCTTTCCGTTTCATTTTTATTCTCGTTTATTTTTCCACCATGTTATTTCGTACTACTTCTTTAATTTTATTTTACTATAATAGTGTTGTTTTTTCTCTTCTTTCATTACCATTTAATTCATTTGACAAGTCATGGTTCATTTCTTTACATAATTGTTTGTTGTGTATACATATTTGTTCCGTTTCTGCATATTTGCTCATCTTCTATAAATATTTGTTCCTCCTTGGTAAATATTTATTCGCATAGTTTGTACAATTTTTTCTATGGGTATGCCTGTTTTGTTCCATAAGTATATATTATTTCATCAGTTCATATAATTTATTCTATAAGTATATAATATTAGTACGGTACATATCGTTGGTTTGTTCTATAAGTATAGATATTTGTTCTGTGAGTTCATATATTATGTTCGGTACGTGTAAATAATTGTTTTATATATTTTTTAATTTGTTCTTGTCGCACAAAAAATATAATTTTGATTTAAAAATATAATGAAAAATATTTGCCGAATATAATCAAGTGAGATCTTGTTGTAAAGGTTTTATTGTCAGAAATTTTATTGTTCCATATATATACATGTTTGTTCCGTCAGTTCATAAAACTTGTTTGGTAGTACAAATTTTTTGTTGCGGTAGTTTGTAGGATTTGTTCGTAAAATTTGTTTGGTAGTATAATTATTTTGTTTCACAAGTTTGTAAAATTTGTTCCTTCAGTTCATATGATTTGTTCGGTAGTACAAATATTTTGTTCCGGTAGTTTGTAAAATTTGTTCGACAATTATATATCGCACATAATATACAACCTTAATTAAACAATACAAATAAAAAAAGACCATCAAAATATAGTCAAGTGGGATCTTGTTGTGAAGTTTTTGTTGTCGTGAATTTAATGGTGCAATCAAAATTTATTTTGATACTCGGTTTAACATTTATAGCTTTTTTAAGTTCAAAACAACTTTGCATGTGAGGATGACATCATATCTTTTTTTGTCTTATTCACATGCATGCAAGGAAAGAAATTCCGGTGTAGTTGACCCAAGCGGTGTTGCAATCCCACTTTTGCGTCTCCTCACACACACGAACTTCAATAAACCGACATGACAGTTTGCTTTTTTTTTTTGCTTTTTTGTCGCCGTGGAGACATGTAACCACACATGTCTCCACATCCCCTGCACACAAGCATCAATACCACTCCACATCAAGTTAGAGGGTCGAAGACTTGCCAGAGAGTCACTAAGGACACAAAGCTCCTGCAACACTTTGTACATCTTGATCCACTCTAGAACAATGTTGCAAATAGCGGGCTATGAAATTTCGCGGAGCCCTCTCAGAAACGCTATTGGCGCTATAGTGCTGCTATAGCGGCCGCTACACCATTTAGCATTTTCCAAAAATCCCAGCAAAATTTACCTTGTTTCATCACTTGTTTGATCATTTTCAACTCCGGTTTGAGTGCAGAGTTGCAGACACAACTAAACAAAAGGATTAAGTCAAATCACACACAAAATAGGTTGTCCGACACACTCTAAGATGGATAAGGATTTGTCGTTGGTTCACTTTGCTGGGACATTGCTTGGATTTGGATCCTTGGCTCCAAGTCCTTGCCGATGTCTTGCAGAGACCCTTGTGCCGGCAAAGGAAAGTAGCTGCGCTTTCCAGCCAGTAGGGGTGCAGCCGTGCAGGCAACACTGGAGTCGTCGGCTCGCCGCCATCACCGACGCCGCAGCAACAACACTTCAGTCACCGCCGCCGCACTCACTCGATCTCGCAGGGGGCTGGGGAATCGAAGGACCTAGGGTTAACTGGATGGCTTGGTTACTAATTTGTAGTGGTGGAGTGGGCCTAAATGGGCCCAAAACAAGCGGAGCATCGACTTTTGGCCCGCGAAGCAGAATCCTCAATAGCACAGCTAAATAACCGCTACGCTATTTTGCTGTAGCGACACTATTTAACGATATAGTTGTATTAGCGCCAGTAGCGGAAAAAACAAAAAAAAGTGTCGCCACCTGCCCATACCCGCTATCCGCAACGCTGCTCTAGAATCACTCCACAAGGTTGGCACACCTTGAAACACACTCAACTCTAGCCTATGCTTGCACTAAACACTCCCACAAAGCACGTGTTAAGCCTTTGGATGAACACTTAAGCACTTTGGTGGCTTGGATATGATCTTCAATGTGTATTGCACTCCTCCGATCTTCCACTTACTCTTGCAGCTACAAATAGACGGGTGGAAGGGGTATAAATAGCCAAGACATCAAACTATCTGTTGGCTAACAGTTACAAAAAAGTGTATCATCAGATGAATCGATGTTATGCTTTTATGGGCTATCGGTTCATCCGATGCCCTTCCACGTCACATAGCCGTTGCAAATCCTGCTGGCGTCATTCATCCGACGCATTCACCGATGCTCCCAAAGTGATAGTCGGTTCATCTGGTGTTGATAGCTTCTGCGCTAAAACCGCTCTGGAAGCTGAAAGTAAATTGTCGGATGTACTCCGACGGTGGCCTTCTGAGTGTCGGTTCATCCGGTGCTTCTGTATTTTCTTCATCTTTGTCACCTCACCTCTGCCATTGCTCTGACGCTACTAGAAAACATAGCGTTGGTTCATCCGATGGTCTAAGTTGACTTGGGTCCTTCTGCAGTAGACCAAATCAACCAATGCTTGCACCACAACCTTCTAACTTATCACCATTTAGACACCTCAAAATTTTTGCACTGATATCTTTGCTTTGATTGTGTGCTTGCGTCTATGCGACCTATAGTGTATACAAAGACATGCTCAAACATAGTCCTATTGATCATGTCGCCATGAATCACCAAAATCAAACTCAAACAAATGGTTTTTATGGCCATGTTTGCTACAAATATACGCTAGGATAAAAACTATTGTTAAGCTTGAGAAGCCCATCAGCAGTTATGATGGGGATCATTATTAAGTTTTATTTATTATTTAAACTTTAATTAATACATAATGATGCTCATGATGATATGATTAACTTAATCAAAATTTTGGGTTGTTACATAAAGCGTCACCAATGATGTAACATAAGGTAATTGAGGCAAGACAACCTGCGGATAGCCGACTTTGATGTTGGTGGCAAAGCAGGAGATGGAGAGGATGACATGAGAACTATGATAACCTCGGTTGCCCTGAGCGCGAGCAAAATCGAGTACGTTGTCCGCCTTCCTCTCCTCTCTTATCTCGTGGCGCGAGCAGTGTCTGGTGCGGTAAATGCGTGTTACTATGCCGCAACACCGCGTTCACCCTCCCTCCACCACCACCACGAAGCTGAATCCGGCCTGGGACATCCGTCCATGTCGGTAAGCCCAAGTCAAACCAATGGGGGCCATGGCCAGGGAGTGGATCTCTGCTGGGATGCACGCGTGACATGGTGGAAGATATGAAAATCATCCAACAAAAGAACACCACAGCTGCATAGAAGCACTTGCCCCTCCTTATATGATATAGCAGTGCTCCTGCTAAATTTTTTTTTAAAAGCATAGAAGCACTTGCGTATGTGAGAGGGTCTGCCTCGGGCTTTGAGCGAGCTAGCGCTATACCACGCGCTTGGCTCGTGAAATTGACACTATTTAGCAATTAAATAATTTAAGAGCTGACCTTCGTGGTTCGCGTTGGTTATTTTGAGAGAGTCATTGATTCAGGAGTTGGTGTACCTTTTGAGACGGCTTTAGACCAATCTCAATGGAGAGGGTCATTAGGATTAAATATCATGCCATATTACCAAATTTATGAGAAGAGAGGAGGAAGAGTGTCATGAAATGAGAAAGAGTGTCATTACCATGACCCTCCGCTAGCACAGTTCTCAAGTTTACATTTTTTTTATAACTGTGCGATGATCCTCTCCACTGAAACTCACCTTAGGGCAGCTGTAGTAGTAAAGGCAGCACACTCTCTACATCAATGTCCACCTAGACTAGCGTCAATCTTAAAATAACTCATTCAATGATCATGCTATGACACTCTCGTTGAAATAATTATGAGCCCGCCACGTCAGCTATATTTTAATCTTCCTGTTGCTCCCAACACCACATTTTTTTTATCATCCATGCCGCACTGTACGTAGTGGGTCACACGCAACATGAAAAGTTGTGCTATCGGCTTACACTGGGTTCATCGACATACTTTTATCTCTCTTTATTATTGTTCCTTCTATATAGGATGAAATGTGACTTGGAATGACCATAGAGAGACTAACGGCACCCACCGCGAGTTTGGGGTGGACGTGGCCGGATTTCCTCTCCCCCCGGCCGGATCAGGCGTTTGCGGGCTTGCCGGCGGTCGTAGTTTTGGCGGGGAAAAAAACGTGTGCGTGTGGTCGGGGAAGGAGGAGGCACGTGGGAGGAGGATCCGCGCGGGATCCAGCGCGCAGCGGTGATGCGAGACGACACCCTCTACAACGCGTCTTTGGGCGTCGACTCCGCCTCTGGGAACGGGACGGAGGTGTCGCCTCCAGAGGTGACGCGCGGGCCGTCGATTTGGGCAGGCAGGGGGTTTTCACAAAATAGCCATTATACATACGCCTCATATAGACGGGTTGTACATGCCCTAGACAGAAAGCCGTCTGTAGAATCTCGAATTGCGTGTACAGACAAATGTACAGACAGTTTATACAGCTCATAGACAGAGAGACCGTCTGTAAGCTGTTTAATGTTTTGCATGAAGCTTAGATCATCTACAAATGCATTTGTGTATATCATTTGTGTGACATGATTGATTCCTTCTTGAGTTGGCTATGTATTGTCGGAGATTTGGTATCTATCACTGAGCTCACTATAGGTTTTTCTTCTTTTTTTAATGTTTACCCTTTTTCTTTTTTCTTTCTCTTCCCCTTTCCCTTGATTCTTTTTGCGGTAGTAATGTTTGACTCTTGCGTGTAAAGGTCAGATGATAGGCAGTGAAAAAAAATCAGACGGAGCTTATCTATCTAGCACGACACCTCATCCTATCCCAGCCATCCTCTCCACCACTCGTTCCTCTCTCTTCCTCACGTGGGCAGGACTGCAGGCGCGGTGTGCTTCGGCGAACTCGAGATCCACTATCTACCTCGAATCTCTCTTCTCGCGACGACCGGGGCAGAGGGCTCGTGCTGGAGCTCACCGCACGCACCCCTGTGGAGCTCCGCCTGTGCCTCTTCCGGCCCTATCGCCGCGGAGGAGGAGCGGAGGTCGCGGCCTCTCCCGTCCGGCGGCGGAAGGCCACGAGGACGAGGGAGCAGTGAGGCGGCGGAGCTCCGGGCAGAGTTGCGAGGGTGCGCAGGCGTGGAGCAGCGGCACGAGGGCGGGCGCGGCCGGCCAGATCTATGGCGAGGCGGACCTACTTCGGCAGCCGCGGCCCCCGACTGAGCTCCAGGGCGTGGCGCGGCGGAGCTCCTCTGGCGGGCCACCGACGGCGGCGCGGTGAGGAGCTCCCCCAGCGGCGAGCTCTGCAGGCCGGTGTTCTCTCTCCCGGAGTCAGACTCGGTGCAGTACGTTACGTGACTTACCAGTCACTGACGTGTGGGCCCCACAGTCTGTGGTCCCACACGTCAGTGACCGGTAAGTCACGTACCGTACGTCACTGAATCCACCTCCGGTGAGATGATGCATCGGACGGTTAAAATAAGACATGATTATGCGCGTTACGTATCAAAACGGTTAAAAAGGAGTCCTCTCGATTCCCCATCTGGCCATCCAATCCCTCACCCAATCGAAACCCTAGAGCAGTGTCGACGAGGAGCACCATGGCAGCGACTTGGAGTTTCCGGGCGACGGAGGAGGAGGGCCAGACGCGGAGGTTCCCGGCGGCCGTCCTGCGAACCACCAACTCCCGAATCGATGGCTTCGTCGATATGCTCAAGAAGCTGCCTAGCAGGGACAGTCGCGCCGGATTCCGTAACGAGGAGCAGACCACACGTGAGGATGCAGTGGAGGAAGATTACACCCTATCGGTTGGAAGCACCAGCTTAAATTTTAACGGTCTGCTGTCTTCTTACCAAACCCAAACCCAAACCCAAACCCAGCTACACCCTGGTAAAACTAAATTTCACCACAGACCACACCCTGGTCTCGTATTTCTTAATTGTCAATGTGCTATTCTATTGACGTAACATCAGCTGTTTACCTTTTGAGTTCAGGCGTGCTCGGTTTCCACCATAACCCGAGGGGCAAAATATTCAGTCTGGAAAAGCCTGGTAAGAAAAAAAAAACTTTAACTTTGCCAGGTACCTCGATCGTCACCCGACTTGGGTTCTGACCTTGCTGCTGCCCTTTCAGAGGATGCAGTGCAACACTTTCCTGGCAAGATGAAATCCGAATCGTCAGAGATTGAAGAAGATGATGGCTCAGTATTTGCTGAGGATATGGATATAAGAGATTCTGACTCAGACTTTTTCCACTGGGGAGAACTCCATAGTACGGACGATGAGATGGATGATTACATTTTCTTAGATCTTGACAAGGAAAGTGATAAGGAGGATGATTCCTCAGAAGAGTACTGGATGGAAGAAGATGATAGTGAACCAGAGGATTATGCCGGGTCTGCTGGAAGCACTTTTTTCCAGTTGAATGAACCACCTTCGTTTGAAGCTTTCCTGCGCCCTGGTAAGGCTAGCAGATTGTTCCCTGCTTGTTCATGCCCCCACTCCACTCCATTCGTCTTTAATTTAGTTCGTGTGTCGTTTTGGTCTTTTCTGTTTGAGTTGATACTTATTTACTCTCTCTCTCTCTCTCTATATATATATATATATATATGGAAAATTCATTCTACACGCGCGTGTAGCTACTCCTTCCTTCTTGTTAGTCTACCGGTGTGTACCATTCCATTGACGGGTCGCGAAAACCAGACGGATCCGATAGCCGTGTACAGTGTGTACGAGACGCTCCTCCCCATGCGCGCATACTTCTCGCTCTGCTGGTATATACGGCTTGTAATTAAAGATTTTTTTTATTGGTGCGAGATTTGTTCCAACCGCACAACCAACTCGCTCAGCTTTATACGGGATACCGACGCCTGCTTCGTCTCTTGGAGGCGGTGGCGACGTAACCGTGGTGGACTGCATTCTTTCTGTTTATATATATATATATATACACACACACACAGAGGAATGTGAGCGCATTAAGAAGCAAAGTGACGAGAAAGTTGATATCCTTGGGGATGAGGACGTGGTGCAGGTAATTTTGACTGCTGAGTACTACCTCCAATAATCCAATAACAAAAGTTTTTTTTAGACATTGGTGTGGTATCGAAAGCTAAACTCAGTTAGATTTTTTAAACTTTGTTGACAATTTTTGTCAGACAAATATGTACTCTCCCTACTTAAGTATAAAGGTGCATTTTCATTAGGACAAGATTTTGACTCACAATTACTAATTAATTCAATATATCTTTTATGTGATACAAAATCATATTCATAAGTACTTTTGAATACCCTAATCGCAACACACTATCATATCAGTTTCTCCAAAGCTATCATGTTGTTGCATATTTTTATGCATAGTATCATGCCATTTGTTTCTTAAGAACTATATTGTACCTAGCTATGATCAGTGACGGATCCTGAGGGCTGCTTATATATAATGTCAAGTTCAACATCTCACGAGCTTCAAAGTTTAAACTAAATGGTACTATAGACTTGATATGTGACAACAAACAATATAAAGTGTTTTGTGTGAGTGAGTGAGTAACAAAGAAGAGAGATTTGATTACTCATCCCAGCCTCACTCAAGAAAATTGTTATAGATAATCCAGTGTTTCAAAGTCGCTGCCTATGCGATGCCTAGGTGTCCAAGCGGACCCAGCTCGCCTTGGGGAACCATTCCGCCTTGTCGTCTAGGCGATAAGGTGTGCGCAGATTGCCAAGGTCACCTAGTCGCCTTTAAAACACTAAGATAAGCTAAATTTATTACTTAGTGCCATGATATACTGTGGTTGAATCAATGTGATTCTCTGTTCTGGAATCACATATATTTGGTCTATAATGTTTGCCTTTTTACTCCAGTTCAAATAATTAAGTGAGAGAATAAGTATTTTGCTGATGGTGGTGTTATCAGTTGCATCAAACTTATGTGTTCTGTCATGCATGCTCAATCAAAATATATGCATCATATGGTTCTTTGGGTTAGATCTGCTCTACACAGCTTGCGTGTCTTAGCTCTTGAATGACGTTAATGTTGCATGAATTATGTGAATTGCTAGTCCTCTAATACAACTTAAAACAATATGGGAACCACATAATCGGAAAATTTTGTTCAAAACCAGGGGTATAAAATATAAAGTCTGAAGCTAAATTTTGCCATAAGCATGGACAAACATGATGGGAGCTACCTAAAGACATCTGGCCCATGTTTTAGCATCCTTGAGTATATAATTTAACGAATGGGTTCTTGATACTTTATCCTTCTCATGAAAGAATTCTCTGACCTCTGCAATTCCTCCCTTAAGGTTGAACGTGGAATCGTCAGACACTGGGCATGTGCAGATTTTACAAATTTGAGTCAACGATTGTCACGCCGCCTTGTCACTGCTGTTGTAGATACATGTGTGGCCATCGGAATGGTAAAAGTCTGCATTCTTTCTTTGAATAAGGCAATCTAATAATCACGCAAGACACATCTGACTTCGATTATCTGCAAAATAGAAATTTACCCCGTCACCAATAATGGAGGCCCATGCAGTCCCTTCTGATATAGATGGGACTTTGGTGGAACTGGATCGGAGGATCAATGATCACTTAACCAAATGTGGAAGGAAGGGAGAACAGTTAGGACTTCTACTTGTGATTCTGCCAGAAGAAACATGTTATTATGGTATGGAAGTTATTGCTGTGTAAGATTCACTTTGATTTTGTTCTTTTTGCGGGTGACAGCCGTATTTGATGTTTTGCAGGAAAGGGTGTGTAAGAAGCTTGGAATTACATTCTACCATTGTTATGACTGGGAAGCTACGTATCCAAGCAAGGGGCATCTTAAGAGAATCGCACGTGCAATACAGTCTAAGGTCCTCCTTCCCTATTCCATGTGATTTTTGTTTGCTACATAATTATCATGTTTTGGGTTTATTAATCAGGTTGTAATGCGTGATGCACATCTTCGGCGACCAGCCTTACCCCTTGTGTCTGAAGCTCCAATGCTTATTTTTGGTGCTGACATCTTCCGTTGTACGCCAGGAGACGAGGGTTCAGACTATATTTCATCTGTATGTCTCTTTCAGTAGCTAACATTTCCTTAATTCGTTTTTTTTTTTGCTACTTTCCAGTGGGCAATCTTTTTTTTTTTAGCCATGTAGGTGGCGACTTCATTGGACTGGCCAAAATTCAGACGTTATAGTGTTCAACTCTCACATGATGAAGGGGCCATCAATGTGTCTGCTAGGCTTGGTTACATGATCACGTAATTCTGTGTTTTGTACAATCTCTGACTACCCATTGCCACATCGTTTATTTGGGGAATTAACATCCTTTATTTTTCCAGTGAGTTTATTTATTCCTTCACCAAGATAAAAAAGAAAACTGTAGAGAAGATAATCTTCTTCAGGTAACCTTTGTTCCTTCCATGTTTTGTCCAAGTTGAGTCAGATATGCTCACGCAGCCGTACCTTGCACAGAAATGGGTTAAAGGATGGTCAATTTGACAACTTTTGCCATCAAGAGATGAGTGCTATTAAAATGGTAGGAATACAATGTGATTTGCCCTCCTGTATCTTATTTGGTTTGGCTAGCTCATTTTGATGGTTTTATGTTTCCCTTTCCTTTCTTTTTGGCATTGAATCTCTCCCTGGGTTCCGGTTGGAAGTCTTGTGCCTACATCATGGATGGATATGAACCACGCATCACATATGTGGTTGTGTTGCCTCATGAAAAGATGGAGCTGACCAACAAAAGTGGTTAGTGTGACTTAGCTTCTCAGGGCATATCCGCATATGCATGCCGCTGCTCATAGCTTTGGTGACTTGGTGTCCTTTTATAGGACCTACTGGGGCGGACATGACTGGGTCTGGGTATAAGTTCTGGTGCCGTCATTCTGGTGGCAAGGTAACGTGGATTTTAATTTGCTGAATCCATGACTGTCTGTTCTTAAAAATGCAATTGAGCTATTATATTGGTTGCCTCTTGCCTGTAGGAAAACTCTACACTGGTCTGTTATCATGTTGTTCAGGATGAGAACAATTTTCCTCATGGTGAACTTCAATCTCTAACCTCTAAGCTTTGCGGCATGTAAGTTTGAACTACACCTTTTGAATTGCATTGCTATAACCCACTATTAGTTGGCACTTCTGAGCATCTGGACGTTGTCAAATGCAGCCGTGATCGTCGGACCTGCCCAGAAATAGACATTGGTAATAACTTAGCCATGACTTGCTCTCCCTCCTCGCTCTAGCTGTAGTAAATGTCACTATATGTTCTGTTTGTGCCTTGCATATTGGATTGCTTCCATCATACTTACAACTTATCCACTCATATAGTTCCGGGGGCCTTCTACGCTCGGCATGACGGAATGGCGGCTGTAAAAGAATGGAGAAGAATAAAGCAACTGACGGAATTTCAGAGCAACTGAATCCTTTCTATTGATGTGGTCAGCACGGCCACGGCCACGGCCACGCACTGCGCCAATCATTGACCCTACCCGGCTACCCCAGGGCCTCGAGGCTGAGAGTGAGGATCGATTTGCATCTTTGCATCTGCTCCCTCACGCTGCTCGCCAGCGTTTTGTCTGGCGAGTGGCGTTGCTACAACATCACTAGTCACAACGACTATGCTACTCAATCACCAAAATCAGAAACTATGGTTTAATGTGTCTATGTTCGCTATAATCTGAAACTGACAGCGAAGGGGGTTTGGAGCCGCCGGTCGTGTTTCTATGGAGTAGTGAATGTAAGGTAGGATAAGGAGAGATGCAATTCTAAGGGTGTGTTTAGGAGAGCTGTGGCTCCAGCTGTGGCAGCTCCGGCTGTGACTGTGCCGATGAAGCAGATTCTCTAGTGAATCAGATGTCGTTTTTGAGAAACGTTTGGCAAAACAGCTTCTCCTAACTGTGTAATATGGATGAGAGTATGAAATGTCCTTAATACCTTTTTTTTCATGTTTTTTTTCCTAATTACTTTTTTCTCTTCTTTTTCTTTCCTTTTTATTTTTTTTCCTTCTCTTCCCTTCCAACCTTATCTCCTTCTCTTCGCTGGGAGCCTCCTCCTACCTCCACCACCACTCCGAGGCTCCCAGCGCCGGGAGCTACCCAGCGCCGGCCGGCTCCCCCGCCGGCGAGCTCCGGCCGCGCCGCGCCCTCCGCCCTCCTCCTCGCTGCGCCGGCCACCTCCGCCCGCGCCGGCCACCTCTGACCTCGCCGCGCCCTCCGCCCTCCTCGCCGCGCCGTCGCCACCCCCCGCCCCTCCTCCGCCGTCGTCGCTGCGGCCATCTCCGTTGTTCGACTCCGCCGGCGGGGAGCTCCTCCCCGCCACCCCCGAGCGCGTCGTCTCCGTGGTGGCTCCGCGCCAGCCGTCGGCGTCCACCTCCCCGCGCCCGAGCCGCCGTCTTCATCCCGCCGCCGACAGCCACCAACACCGCCGTGCTGCGGCCCCTCCATCTCTCCGCGCCTACGCCACACTCCAGCGCCGTCGCTGTCCAGCTCCGCCGGCGGCCTCTGGTCCGGTCGGGGATGAGCACGGTAGGTGGTGCGGTGGGGAATCACTGCGGTGGGCCACAGTGGCATTTTGGTTGTTATTACGGTGAAGTGGAGGGGCAATTTGGTAACGAGAGGGCCTGGCGTGCGGGACGAAGCGGGGGAAGCTGCAATTTTCAACTGCGTCTCTCGCTTTCCGCTCCAGAGAGCGTGAAATCCGGTGGCTTCGCAGGGGCAGCTGTTTTTTTCACCCCTTTGGCACAGCTTCTCCAAAAACAGCTCATGAAGCTGCTCATGAAGCTGTGCCAAAGGGACCCTAAAGCTCATCGAACGAGATCCCAATCTGTGATCCAGCCTGTCACGTCAATCATTTTGGATGACAGTTTCACTCCCGATCTGGTTAGCCTTGAGTCAAAGCCATTAGGCTATCCGCACCAGGTACACCTTTCCTGTTTTTTGCCCCGCAGCGGGGACCGGCAAACGGTGCGGGACCGTAACGCTCCTCCGTCGGAACGCCACATCCAGCGTCCGGCGAGGGCGTGCGCTACATCGACGTGGCGCGGGGCCCACACGCGCACCGTTGCTCGGCGTCGTGAGCAGGAAGAGAGGGAGAGAGAAGGGGATGGCCGCCGTGGAGCTCGAGGTCACCGAGGTCGTGCGCTGCGCCGACGAGGTCACCAAGGAGGGACTCGCCATCGTGGAGAGAGAGGCCAGGGGGCACACCTCGACGCCGTCGGAGAGCTCGAGGCTGCCGCCGCCGAAGATTCGCCGCCCCCAAGATCCTGCACCGGAACAGGGGACCTCGACCTCCGGCGTGATCGGTGCGCGAGCTAGACGGAGAGGGAGGGAGGGCCGCCTTGTTCGCCATGGATCCGCCGCGCTGTGCTGGAGGTCGGGCCGTCGTGATGCCGGCGCTGGAGACCGCCGCGCCGAAGGGGACGACAGTTAGGACGAGCCGAGGCGCTGGAGGCCGCCGCTCGAAGGGGACGACAGTTAGGACGAGCCAAGGCGCTGGCGGGCGGCGGCAGCTTCGCCGCGAGGGCCAAGGCGAGTGGCCTCCGAGGCCGCCTGCCGCCGCCTCGACAGCTCCTCGACCTCGCCACAACCGGACCTCCATGGCTCGATCTCGATGCTCTCGGCGGGATCCGCCCCCCGTCGCGTCCTTCTCCTCAGGCCCGCGGCGGAGCAGGGGAAGGGTCGTGCCACCGCCACCACCAGGGAGGACGGGGCCCGCGCGCTCCACGAAGTCGCGAGCAGGGGAGGCCGCAGGAGCAGGGGAGGTGGCGGTGCGACCCCGCGGCTCGCCGGCGGCGTGGGTTGGCCGGTGGTAGGTCGCGGTCTGCGAGGACGGGTGCCGGCGTGAGGTCTCGGTGGTGGTGGCAGAACCGCCCAAAATAAATCCGGATTATCACCTAAGCCGCTCCACGTGGCTCATAAGCGATAACCAGGAGCTATTTTATCACCTCTGCCGGGTCATGCTCGGTAAATCACTTACACAGGATCGAGATATGTGCTAAGTCCACACGAAGGCGGGACCAGAGTACAAGATTACATTACATACAAGTCCATAAGTACTTAATATTACAAATCAGGTTTTTCAGTACATAAAAGTAAACAAGGTTCAGAGTTAAACAACGGAAAATAAACTAAACGCGGGATACACATGGGAGGCTATCCACAATGTATCACTCCTCATCATCGTTCTCCCATTCAATCTCTCATCCATCTAGAATAACACCAGGCCAGATAGGATTACCTGAAAACAACAAAATAAGCAAGGCTGAGTATACTAATATTCAGCAAGACTGACCCGTCAAAAATAAAAGACACAACTAGGCATGCAAGGCCTTTTTGGCTGGTGGGTTTGTTTTGCCAAAAGCAACTAAGAGTTGATCCTTACTTTCAATTTTTAGCTCAAGTTCTAGTATGTTAACCATTCTAGATAAGCACCTATCTAAACAAGCATGGTTATACAAACAAGATTAATCATCCAACAATATTAATCCAAAATATTTCATAAATAAACATGGGGTAGCCAGTGGTCAAGCCGACTCAGATAACGGCGAGTGACCGACGATCGATCGATTTATATCCTTGCAAGGTAAACCCAAGATACACGGAAGAAGGTAGACTCCAAAGAATCTAAAGAAAAACAAATGCGGGGTCTATCCCGACCAGGCAGTTCCCGTCACTCCCCAGATTAGGGACAGATGCCACAGTCCTAAGTACAAGGTTACTGGGACGCCCTCACACGGCACGCCCAGACTCACACTTGCACTACCGGAATCAAACCGGGAGACGCATCTCAAGATTAGTAGCGATAAAGTCCCCACACTGGTTCATTAGGTACTAGGCTTACAGGTCCCATTCCCGACAAGCACTTGGTACGTTCAATAGCTTAGACCAGCACCATGCTACTCGGTCGAGACCGAACCCATTGCTCTTACCACATGAGCGAGTTAATTTAACCAACTTATGATTCCAACATAAGTATCCTATATCTCGCGAGCAATGAGTCATTACTCGACTTCTACCGTATCCTTAGAGCATGACACTAGCGTTCCTAACATACTAGTAAAAGAGTATAGGAGACCTAAGGATCATGCATCTAGGTTTCAAACAACTCCTGAAACTTAAATGCACAAAGTAAAGCATAAATACTGGAAAGGAAAAAAGTATGAGCTTTTAATCCAAAAAAGGTTATATGTGACTCCGGTGCTTGCCTTCCTCTGACTCAACACTAGCCCTGGGCTCTTCTGGACTTTGGTCCAGGTCTTGCTGCCTACTAACTTGGTTCAGCTCCCCACTAGCAGATCCCTCCTCCTCCTGGGTGAGCGTGTACGTTCCGTCGGGTAAGTCTACACGTTTACGCACATGCATTAGTTGCAGGGTGGAGGTGAGAGATTTTATCATTAACCCAACTCTTGTGGGTCATATTCATCAAAACAACAAAGAAAACTCACAAAAGTATGGTGCGTGGTGAGAGTGAACTAACAACTATTTTGATGGTGATTGCGTGCACATCTAAGCAAATTAAATTGTTAAACTTCATTATATAAAATTAAAAGGGTGGATGATGATGGACTAACTATGCCTTTGATGGTGATTGTGTGCATATCTAAGAAAGTTAAACTAACAAACTTCACCATCAGCATGGAGGTTGTGCTTAAATTCATTTTAAACAGTAACTGAACTTAAACACCTCTAAATCAAATTAAAAGATAGAATAAATTTATTTATCCATTATAACTAGCCATTCATCCATAAATCATAATAATTAAATTATGACTCCAACTAGTATGAAAATTTTACCACAGTAGCATATGACCAAAATAAACTTAAATATAAATTTTCAGCTCAAGATCATTTATACATTAATTTAAATGAAAAAGACAAAAGACAGCCTAGATAAACTTCATTAATTCATCCAAAAATTCACTATTCATTTTGATCCCAAATTTTTCCTACAGGTTCAATATGCCAAAACTAAGTTTTAACCCAACATATTCAAGTGGATTCATCATATATTTCAAGTTATGAATTTGTCATCCATCACAAGCATAAATACCAAACACTGCTCAAACAGACTCCTAAAATCACCATTATTTTTTCAAAGATGCTTAACATCACAACAAACGCCTAGGGTGCATTGGTGCTGAAAGAAGTTATATTTTGAGGGAACTATAAAAAGCATCAAACTTAAACTAACATAGATCTTACAAAAATCATAACTAGAGTTCTACACCACAAGCATGTGTGAAACTTGGTCACAGATCTGAACATGGAGCACACAACAACATATCCAAATTTCATTTCATTTGCATGTGTACATTTTGAAATACAATAAAAAGATTCCAAACTGAGTTTGAATTTACATTTAAAAACTAAACAGAAAAACACTATACAACTTTTGTAAAAGTTGTAGATCTACTCACATGGAATCCAAAACAGTTGGATTTGCAATTTTCTGAATTTTGTACGATTTTTCATGGATTTTTGAAGTTTCAGCCTAAACCCTAGTATACACTTACAACTGGGCCCTTGCATCAAATTTCAGAATTACGTTCAGGCCCCTGCTTTACACAAAACACCCTAACAAAACTCAAATCAATACAACCCTGCCCCTGTCCGGCGCAGGGCCAACTCCGACGGCCGGAACAGGTCTCGAGCAAGCGGCCGGGAAGCACCTGGGGGATCACCTGGAGTCGCCGGGGTAGTTGGCCGGCCGGAGGGATCGCCGGAGCTCGGTGTTCCGGCGCCCGGGACCCCAATGTGCGGCGGTGGTGAGGAAGGATGGCTCAGAGAGACTCGAGGAAGGGGAGGAAAGGTCCGAACGGCGGCGCACTCAGGCGGAAGGAGTAGAACCTCGCTGGCGGCGACGATGGCGCGCGGCGGGCGGACGAAACGGCGACGTCGGTCTGCGGCTCCGTTTCTGGCAGTGCAAAAGCGTGGGCGACGTCGCGGATGAGGCAGCAGGCGCCTTAAGGCACAGCGGGGCCAGCTGGCCCACTGCATGCGCGCGTGTGCATTGCGGCACGGCACGCTGCGGCGCGTGGCCGGCTGGGCCCGCCGCCCGGCCGCGACTCGTGCTTGGGCGCGGCGCATGGGGTTTTGAGCGGGCGGAGGGTCCACGGCGTTGAGTGGGTCCACAGTGGCGTTTCTAGGGCCTTCGTACACCGGCGCGTGCGCGACTCGACGCGTGGCAGGGCGGCCGCTGGCACGCCGTCGACGTCGTCTGGCTCTGTTTCAATTCTGCGTACCGGTTTTCAAAATTCCGTAACTCCACAAATTGTCAACTAAGTTGGAAATCTCCAAAATTAAAAGTTGTAGAGGAGCTATAGACCTACAACTTTCACAAAGGGCGTCATATGTTTTGGTCCACGGATTTGTGGGGAAAACGCGTTGAAGATGCAGGAATTCTCGGCCCTAGTACACTGTGCGCAGAAACTTCGTCTCAAATTTAAGCGGCTTTGCACTCAAAATTTGAATGTCCGCCAATTATGAAAAATGTGTTCCCGGAAGTAAGGAACAACTTTTATATTGGCCGATTTTGAACTTCTATAGAGAAATTTGAAGAACGCGCAAGAAAACCAAATCAGTCTTTTTGGATCTATAGGGGTTTGACCAAGAATTATGACTTTGACCAAGGTCTTTTGTGCAAAAGTGTGCAAAATCAAGTCCAACATGCTTAGGAGCTAATTAACCCTGATTAATACAGCTAAGTAATGTCATTAGCACAAACAAACATCAGGGATGTTACATGATTGAGGATGGAGGGTGTCGTGCGGGATCCGGGTGGAGGTGTGCAGGCGCTAGGCGGAGGGAGCGAGGAAGGGGGAGAGGGCCGGCGGGGGTTGGTGGGTGACGGGGTGGGCGCGGGGGGGGGGGGTTAAAAAAGTTATGTCAGGTGGGTCTCTCATGTGTTGGTTGGTATGGAGTATAAGATATAATGGATGACAAATGCGAAAAAATGATATAAAATCACGATGACCAGGCTGAAATTTTCATTAGGGTATGACGAATGCGCATACCTTAGCCACATCCTCTGTTTTGAAGCGCTCTCGGCCGCGCGCGTTTAGCGGCCTAGGGCCTACTAGTGATTAGTTTACACTCCTAACAGATTCTGCCGGCCCGAGCTCACCAACCAAACCATCACGTGCCGGGACGAGGACAATCTCTTTCTTGCAGCGCGCTTGCGCCCGCTAGCTTCCTATATAAAGCATAGAGGCAGCTTTGCGGTAGCACACCAGAGTAGCGGAGAGCCAGGACAGAGTGGAAGCTTTCTCTGCAGCTCATCGCTGGCATTTCTCTCGCGCTCGTACGTCTCCGTCGGCGATCAGCATGGGCGCGGGGACGCCATGGAAAGGAGCACCGTCGCACCGATCATGCTGCTCGAGGTAACCATCCAGAACTCGCTCGCTCGCATGCCACGTTCGCGGTTAGCCGACGGCACCTCCTCCATGAAGCTCTTAGAATGGTCAGGACCGGTTAGTGATCAGCAAATGCAGCATTTCGAGCAGTAGCTTCACCAGTCAACGGAAAATCATTACCAGTGTAGATTTTAGTTTTTATTCTTTTCTCTCTTTTTCCTACTTCTTGCGCGGTATTTTTCTCTTAAGACAACTCTTGAGACATGATGAGGGTGTTAGTGTTAGTTTGAAGCAAACTAACACCAAAACTAACACTTTGCTCCCAAACACATGTGTTAGTTTGGTGTTACTTGAAACTAATACCCCAAAAACTAAGAGTAACTCCAGCAATACCCCCTACTTCAAGCCTCTACTTTTCTAAGTAGGGACTCTCTCTATGTTTTAGGGGTTTACTTTTTACTCTCAACTCCAGCAACACCACCTACTTGTCAGCCCCTTCTTATATTATGACAAGTGGGACCTACATGTAAGTGTCTTGTCTTTTCTTAATCTTTTTTTCTTATCCCTTCTCTCCTTCCCTGTGAGCAACCCACAATTCCTCTTTCTTTATTCCTCTTCCTTTCTTGCGTCTCTCTGTTTCTGCATCTCTCCGCCGATGCCCGCCGCGAATCTTCCTGCCGTGCTTCTTCCCTCCGTCCTATAGCAATTGGAGAGCACCTGCTTGTGTAGCTATGTGGATCTGTCAGATCGAAGCTCGGGCAGCATCAAATCGGAGCCGCGACCATAGGCATCGTGCGACCGATGCAGAGCCCACTCGATTTGATTCTTGCAGCGGAGGAGCGGGGACGCCGATGCCGCTCGGGCGGCGGATTGGAGTGGGGACGGTGCAGGCTCGTGCGGCAGAGAGGAGCGGAGGGGCACGAAGACAGCGCAGGGCGGAGGAGTGGGAGCAGCTCGACCGGCTTGTGCAGCGGCGCAAAGGAGCGGGTCCAGCGCCACAGGCCGTGCTCCGGGTAGGAGGCATGGAATCCTGGGCGACGGAGCTCGAGGGGCACCGGCGGCGCTCCGGGTAGGAGGCGAAGCAGGTAGGGGAGCCCGACGGCGACGGTGGGGCGCTGGGGAGTCCGTGCGCACGCGGGAGGGAGCAACGGCGCAACCGACAAGTAGGGGCTTTCTCTCTCCACCCGCAGGAGAAGGGGGTGGAGGGGAGGATTTAGGTGCCCCTCTAAAGTTGGTGCCCGAGTAAGGGGTCTGCTGGAGTATGTTTTTTTTTGCTCTCAGCCTCTACTTTTTGAGTTGGAGCTCAAATAGGGGGTCTGCTGAAGTTGCTCTAACCCCTACATATAGTATTCCAAATGGACCGGGCACGATTGGCGGCACGAGGCACGGCTCTAAAAAGCACGACCCTAGCCCGAACCGAGGCCCGATCAATAGTGCCTAGTGCCGGCCCGGCCCGACGGCCTTTTAGTGCTTGGGCCGCCACCCCGGCCCGTCGGGCCGGCCCGAGGCACGGCCTGATACAGGTCGGCCCAAAGGTGGCCCGGCCTCAGGCACGATGTTGGCCCGATCTGCCAACAGCCCAACCTCCATTCACGCCCCCGTCCTCCCCCTAACGACCCAAAGCCTGCTAATGGCCCAACCATACTACATATATACACCAAGAAAAACCCTAACTTCCTCCACTCCCTCCCCACCGCGTCCAGGTCGCCGCCAGGCTCGACCGGAGCCGACCTCCGCAACCGAGGGAGCCGCTAGCAGATGTCGCCAGGAGCCCGCCGCGCCGGATTCCGCCGCCTCGCGCCCGACTGCCCCTCTCCAGCGGAGCTCAACACCTCCTCCTCCTCCAGCCGCCGCCGCCACCCGACTGCCCGTCCCTCCAGCGCCGCCGCCGCCGCCCGACGGCGGATTTCGCGGCAGCCTGGCAGATCTCCACGGCGGATCTCGCGGTGGCCCGGCAGCGGAGGTCGCCCTCCCACGGCGGATTTCGCAGCGGCCTGGCAGCGGAGGTCCCCTCCCACGACGGATCTCGCGCTCGCCTAGTGGTGGAGGTCCCCCTCCCCATGGCGGAGCTCGCCGCGGCCCGGCGGCAGAGGTTGCCCTCCCCGGCTCCCCTTGTTGGAGCTGCGGCGCGGCGGCGGAGGCTTGCCATCGTGCCTGGCACGACACGAGCCCGGCGGCCGGCACCGTCGTGCTGAGGCACGGCACGAAAAAATGGCCATCATGTCGTGCTTGGGCCGCCACTACGGCACGGTGGCACGGCACGACACGGCACGAAACTGCCGTCGTGCCTGATACTGTCGTGCCACCTCGTGCCGTGCTTTTTCGGGCTCGGGCCGGGCGGCCCGTTTCGAATTCTATACCCCTACAAGATGTGGTAATTGATGTTAGTTTGGTGGACCCCACCCCAATTTACTCTTTCTCCACACTCTCTCTCCACAGCAGACCCATCCACCCGTGACCTCCCCCGGCCCCGGCGCACCCTATCTGCATCGCGCATTTCCCCGCACCTGCAGCGACCCAAGGCGCCGCCGCCGGGGCTCCCACGCGCGCCACCGGCGGGGATCCAGGCGCCCCCGCCAGGGGCTCACACGCGCGCCGCCGCCCTCGTTCGTTCCCCAGCGCCACCGCCCTCCCCGCCGCGGAGCTTCTCGAGCTCGGCGCGCACCCGCGCCACGAACACGCCGGCCTCCTTGAGGCAGTTGGAGATCTGCGAGTCCTCGAGCAGGTCGAGCAGCAGCTGGTCGACGGCGAGGTGGGAGTCCCCGCGCTTCTTCTGCGCAGACTGCGCGCGGCGGATGACCTTGATCAACGCTGTGGACGCCGGGACCGAGTCCGGCGGCGGGGACTGCGACGGCAACTTCTTGAGCACGTTGCTCAGCACGCGCTCGAACGAGTCCCCGGCGGCCCCGTCGCCGCCTGATGCCCCCGTGATGGCCTGGCGCAGGATGCCGCTCTTGTCCGCCGCCAGCGCCGCCGCCAGGTGCAGCGGCGTGAGTTGCGCGTGGTCGGCCTCTGACGCCATCTCGTGCGCCGCCACCAGCGCCTCGTGGGTGGTTGGGTTGGGTAAGTAACGGGAAATTCTATATATCTTCCCGAAGATAGATAGACATGGAAACTATAATCCTGTAACAACCTAATAATCAGCTCATAACAGCCCAACAACTTAAAAACTCTAGCCATGCATGTCTTCTCTTCCTCCATCCCTGTGCTATGCCGCCGGCCACCCCCTGCTGCGCCGCCGCCGGCCGGCTTTCCCGTGCTACTACGACCGGCCCGCTGTGGCTCCTGGCGCGGGCATTGGAGCGCCGCCGCGGCATCCCAGTGGCTCGCACACCCCCGGCTCGCTGCCACCGCCGCCTGCTCCTCGGCTCCCTGTTTACCGCAACTGTGCGCCGACTGTCGTGGCCCCGTGCCGGTGCGCCTCCGGGGACGACCGCCGGAGCGTCGTCGTGCCTTCCAACGCTGGCGCGCCTCCGGGGCCGGCGACCACCGGAGCGCAGCGGCGGCTGGCCACCAGAGCGCCGCCAGCGTTGGCCGCCGGAGCCGAAGAAAAAGATCGTCCAACATTTTTCATTTTTAACATTTCCTGAAACAAGTTGATCCAACATTTTCTGAAAATATTGAAAAGATGTTGGTATAATTCCGAAAATCAGATGACATAATGCATTGCTGAAAAATGTTGAAATAGAAGTTACTTGATCGCTGACAGGCATTCCAAAATGTTGAAGTAATTTTACACCTAGATCTTTCCAAAAAGGCATTCCTCTTTTTGAAAATGTTAGCTCAACATTTTTCGAAAAATATTAGCAACAATTCCGAAAATGTTGACATAAAATCTTGGCATCATTTTTGAAAAATATTGACGAAAAAATGTTAACAACACTTTCGAAAAATATTGGCAACACTTTCAAAAAATGTTGACGAAAAAAGTTGACAACATTTTCGAAAAATGTTAGGCAACATTTTTGAAAAATATTGATAAAAAACAAAAAAAATGTCAAAGACGAGAGAACTGAATCAGAATAGGTTGTCGTGGGCCTTTGTGAGCTTAATGATTTCATCTCTAAACCAGAATTTTTTTATATTATTTTTTTCTCTATTTTGCAAAAATAAATGGTCCGCTCGAAATTTTGCAAAACTATACATCTGCCGCCGTGGCCCACGGCGGCAGGGACATACCGCCGTGCGGCACGGCGGTAGCAGCCGTGGCCCACGGCCAGACGTGGGCCCGTAGCGTGCGACGGACATACCGCCGTAGCCCACGGCGGTAGGGACATACCGTCGTGGGCTACGGCAGCAGGTCCTAACGCCGTGGGCCACGGCGGCAGCAGGCCTGGTGCCGTCGTGCCCCACGGCGCTAGGAACTACTGCCTATATAAGGTCGAAATTCAGCCGAAAATGTCATAATAATTCCTAAAAAAGAAAGAGAGGGGAAAGAGGAGAAGGGAGTGAGGAGGAGGTGGTGAAGGTGCGAAGCTCTGCTAGTTTTTCGTCTCGTTAGAGGTAATACTCTGGTACTTAATAGTTTGAACTGTGATAATAGTAAAAATATAGTTTTAGTGTAGATCTGCTTAGTAAAAATATAGTTTTAGTGTAGACCTGCATAGTAAAATTATAGTTTTAGTGTAGATGGATTAGTAAAATTATAGTTTTAGTGTAGCTCTGAGTAGATATATTTTGTAGTTGCAGATCCACTTGTTAATAGTGTTTTTTTCATGCTGTCAGACATGTCGGATGCAGTCAGTGTCAAGTTGTATTTCGTTAATGGGCGGATTAGATATGGTGAACATGGAGTTGACTTGTCAGAATTTAATTCGATTGACCATGTGATTAGAAGAGCATCCGAAAGAACTTGGGGGTCCATTACCAACTTTTTTTATAGGGCATTCCATGTAGATGCAGAGCAACATGACTTGTCCATTATGGCTCTAATCAACAGGAGTGAGTCAGTATATTGGGAGCTTATGCCACTTCAAGGCACTGAACATTGGAGGAGTTATATCAAAACAGCATGTGAAATTAATTTGCCTGTGATGTTGTTTATCCAAGTTGTTCATAAGACTGGGTCTAGTAGTCAAGTCCATGAGGAGGGTAGTGCTGCTCACCAGGGTGAGGCTGAACTACAAGCAGGAGATGGTCCTGCAACTGAGCCACAAGAAGGAGATGATGCTGCCACTGAGGCAGAAGAAGGAGATGGTGACACACCCTTTGAGGCTCGTGGTGAAATTGACGAGGGGGAAGTTAATGAAGAAGTACTCAGGCAGTACGAAATGGAGGCTGATGAGGATGAACGTGGGTTGGAAGAGGACTCCTCAGATGATGAGGATGACCCGCTAGTTCCAAGGGACTGGGACAGTTACAATTTCTCACAGCTATCTGTCAATCCTGGTGAGAATGTGTCCTGGGAATATAGAGACAATCAGGTTTCTGTTGGCGCCATGTATAAGAGTGCAGTAGAGGTGAAGGATGCAGTGAAGAGGTGGGCCACCCTTACTCTGCAGAGAGAGTTCAGAGTAGTGAAGAGTTCTCCACACATATATGATGTACAATGTGTGAAGTCCAACTGTCTTTTTCGAGTGTATGCTTCCAAGGGCAAGTGGAAAAATTACTGGGAGATCAGATCTGTTGTGGATCACACTTGTGTACTTGAGCAGCTAGATGCAAGCCATCGTAATTTGTCGGCCGGTTTTGTGGCCAGCCAGATGTTTGCTAAGATTGTGGAAAATTCTACTTATGAGCCCAAGTCCATTATCTTGGCAATTGAGGAGAAATTTAGGTACCTAATAAATTATGGTAAGGCATACATGGCGAAGAAGAAGGTATTGGAGATGAGGTGGGGTACTTACGAAGCATCCTACGACAATCTGCCTCGATTGCTGAACACAATTGCCACGCTCAATCCTGGTAGTTATTACGATATCAAAACTTATAATCTTGTATCAAGGCCAGGGAAGCAAGTCTTGGAGCAGACATTCTTAGCATTAGGTCCAACTACTGCTGCCTTCAAACAGTGTCGACCAGTCATTTGCATAGATGGCACATTCCTAACAGGAAAATACAAGGGCACAATCCTTACAGCTGTGACTGCAGATGGCAACAATAAGTTGTTGCCATTGGCAATTAGTTTTGCAGAGGGAGAGAATGGTGACAGTTGGTATTGGTTTCTAGAGAGATTGAAGCAGATGGTGGTGGGAGATGTGTCAGACGTGTGTGTGATACACGATAGACACAAAGGTATTTTGCAGGCTATTAATGACATCAAAGAAGGTAGCCAAGAACGTCACAGAGCACCACAATGGCCAGATGTGCATAGCAGATGGTGCATGAGGCATATAGCAGCAAACTTTCATAGCCAGTTCAAGAACAAAGAACTTACACAATTGTTCAAGCGCTTATGTTCGACCAATCAGGAGAAAAAGTTCTACGAGCTATGGCAAAAATTAGATGATCTGACGAAGAAAGCATCAGAAGAGATAGCTAAGAAGCCAATAAGTATTGAACCCGGGGAAGAGCCAGTTTCTCTGGAGGACGTGGGGCTAGATGCTCCAAATGTCAGAAGGAGAAGGGGACGTGCTGTGAAGACCTTCAGCCAGTGGATTCAGAATGAGCCTAAGGAGAAATGGTGTCTCCTGTTTGATAAGGGAGGTGTGAGGCATGGGATAATGACAACAAATTTTGCTGAGGTCTACAACGCGGTTTTGCGTGGTGCCAGAGCTCTCCCTCTTGTTGGTATCATTGAGTTCTTCTTGTACCGCACAATGAAGTACTTTCTTGAGCGTGCTACTGCAGCACATACAGCTATGCAGGACTGTCAGAAGGTGTATTCAACATGGATGACTGAGTACTTGACCACAAAACAGAAGGCTACTCTTGCTCACAGAGCTTACCCACAACCTCTACGTCGTGATCCCGGCGAGGAAGTTCAGTGGAAATATCGGATAAATTGCCAGTCCAAATCACAAAAAGCGAATTGTGAAATAACAATACAACAAACAGTTATTGGTAATCAGACATGCTCATGCTCTTGCCAAAAGCCACTGCTGCTACACTACCCCTGCTCACATGTGATCGCTGCATGCCTTGCAACAAAGAATAACCATTGGGGTCGCTACGTGCCTAAATACTTTTTGAAGCAAACCATTCTAGACACTTGGAACCACACTATTGAGGGTTACCTGCATCTTGGAACTTTCACTCAAGACCCCAAAGACAGTGCGTTGTACATACCAAATCCAGATCCAACCATGTGCCAAGGTGTCGGTCGACGCAAGAAGAAGAGGATTAGGAACAACATGGATGAGGCTGAAGCTGGACCTCCGGTGCAGATATGCTCTAAGTGCAACAATCCAGGACACTCCTACAAGAAATGCACCGAAGCATCTTACTTTTCCACTGTCACTTCTCCAGCACCTTCAGCTAGTGCACGTGGACGTCGTTCCCGTTGCTACAACGAAGGAATGCAGTGATCGTACTTGTTTGTGCTACCGTGTTGTAATATTTGAAATACTTATGCATGTTATCGTCTTGTAATATTTGAACCATTTCATTTGGCAAGGTCTTGTAATATTTGAACTTATGCATGTTATCGTGTTGTAATAATTGAACTACCTTTTCATTTGCTTGTTGTTTTCTTCTTGCCGTCAAATTTATTATCATATCCTGTTATGTATTGTTCTCTAATTTCAAATGAAACATGAAATGAATTATCATATTTCTCATCTTTTTTGTAGGCTTTCAATGGCTTCCTCGGGTCCTGAGTTGGACTTGGAGTTGCTCACCAGTAGGAAGGACAAGGTTGCGGTGCCAAAGGGGATCCACACTCCTATGTGCTACTGCGGTGACAACTGTAAGCTTGTCAAGTGCAACGTTCTCGGGTACTGCTACGGGAAGAGGTTCTTCATGTGCGTGAACTACGAGCATGACCCCCTCCCACCATGTCGCAATGTTAGACCAAAAGTAAGAACAAACTGCATTACTAAATAAATAATATGTCATTGCTATTTTATTATGTGCTAACTTGTCTTTGAAAAAAGACTCCACCTCCTCTCTGTGATTTTATGCAGTGGCTAGATTGTGAGCAGTCCGAACAAGACAAGCGTTACGTCGAGGCGATGGGTCGTTCAGCACGTGAGAGGTGGCAAAGGATGGTTGAGGCAGAAAAACAAGAAGAAAAACGTAAGGAGCAGCAGGAGGAAATTCGCATTTGCCGGGAGATCAAAGAACGTGAAGCGGCCGCGGCCCGTGAAGCAGATAGAGAGAGGAAGAGGGAGAGAGCTCGCCGGGCTAAGGAAGCTGGGCCGGATGCTATGAGGAAGGGGAAATACCCCCGTTGTACCCAGTAGACGTAGAGTACTAGACGCCGAGTGCTACTGTATCCATAAAAAATTATGATTTCATTTCATCATTCTCTAGAGTCGGGTTGTATCTTTAAGAACTTGATTTCAGATGCATTTCGGATGCAAACAGTAAAACTCGTACTAGGGTGTGTTTTCTGTGAGTCACTGTACCAAACAGTGAACACATAGGGTGTGTTTTCTGTGAGTCACTGCACCAAACAGTGTACCTAGTACTAGGGTGTGTTTCCTCCGAGTCACTGCCCGTTTTTCTTGTCCCGGATCGAATGGCCCACCGTCCAGTCTGTTTTATTACCTAGATATATGTGAGCACTCTTCTCCAGTGTCACTTCACAACACAACAAGCACCAATGAGTTCCTGGACTGGGGATGATGATGACTCCTTCGGTCCAGCACTGTGGAGCCAGCAAAATCCAGAGTTCAACAGCAATTTTCCAGTCTTAGATAAGAGAGATTTCAAATCCATGCGTGATGTTAGAAAGTACGCACCAAATCAAACGGTGAACTGGCCAAGGTGTGCACACGGTGAGTTCTGTGTGATGCAGGTTTACCAGGGATGGGACCAATCTGGTCGACGCTTCTGGCATTGCTCACGAGCATGGGTAAGCAACACTCCTTGACCTCTGTCCTTCATCATTTTATGATTTACTAATGTAATCACGGTTTCTGCAGTACTCCGAACAACCAGATAACTGCGGTTTCGTGCAATGGGTGGATCCCCCAGCTATTGACCCGTATCAACAGTACATCAACTACCTCGAGGATGTTGTCATCTTCAACCTGAGGCAAGAACTCGCGTCGGCATTGGCTTCTCCAGATCCGACATCTACCAACGACGACGACGGACCGGTGACCGGACCAATGGTGGTGAAGACGAACACCGGGTGTGAGGACGAGTTCTGCTGTTGTCCGTGCCACGAGAAGGGCAACACTCCACCAGCAACTCCACCCCCCGCCACCGTCTGATCCAACTGCACCCCCGTCGGGGTACTACATGCCCTCCCAGCACTCCGGCGGGTCTATGATGTCCGGGTTCTCCGGGTACTATTCGTACAACTAGACTACAAATATTGTAATCATTTATCTAAATTCCCTAAGGTACGTTAGGACTAGCAGCGGCAAAGTTAGGGTACTTGTGTCGTACGTGCCATTACTTGTTTCTGTAATTCGTCGTTAAGTATTAATTATTCGTCGTTAAGTATCAATGCTTCAAAAATTGAAATTTACAAAAAAAAATCCTACCGCCGTAGGGCACGGCGGTAGGTTCATACTTACCGCCGTGGCCTACGGCACTACCTGGAGGCCACGCTGCCGCCTGGCGCTAGGCTCCTACCGTCGTGGCCCACGGCGGTATGTGCCCTTGCCAGTGGGCCACGGCCCCTACCGCCGTGCCGTACGGCGATAGGACCCCTGCCGCCGTGGCCCACGGCGGCAGATGTATAGTTTTGTAAAATTTCTGACGGACCATTTATTTTTGCAAAATAGGGAAAAAATATTTTAAAAAATCTCTAAACCATCCCACCACGCGTGCGTATCCCCCGCCCGGCCCCCGGTAAGTAACAGAGACGGTCCACCCACCGCTGCTGCTCCGTGGGTGCGGCCCAGCAGATCCTTTTTCGGCCCAACGCTTCTGCACTTTCAGCCCACACGTACGATGGCCCCGCAGTTCGCTGAAATTTCACTTAAAAATGCCTTCAAGAATTACCCTGGTCGGCATCAGCTGCTGCACAGCATAGCAGTGCCGTGCCAGGGGAGACGGATGCACGATCACACGCCCGCGCATCCGCGTTCCGGTGAAAGAGACCGCGATGCTGGGCAGCATCCAGGCGAGTGCCGCGCGCCAACCGGTCAACGCGACTGCGCCTGCGCCTGCATCATGAAGAGTATACTCCGTACTTGCAAATCGCCGGTGATGCCTGACGCTGTCCACCATCGCGCCGGGCAGCTTCCTGAGCTCGTTCATCTATGCCATATAAGCCAGTGGCATTGTTTCGCGGCCATGGCGGGGAGCCTGGTTGGTTTTCCGACGGCCTCAACCTGCAGCCCACCTAACTACTAGTACATACTTCTCTTTCTGTTTCATAATACTTATCATTTTACTTTTTTCGGATATATTTTTTGTTAGGGTGTGTCTCCTTGTCAAACGTTTGAGAATAAGATTTCTCTCAATCACTTTTTTTCAGCCTTAGATCTTGGATCCAACGAGTGCTTAGTTTTGTACTAAGGCTGAGTCCAACAAGGCAATGCAAAAGGAGAGAGGCATCGGTTGTTTTGCACCGCGTACAGTAGCGACCTCCATGATGCAAAATATCCTGCCTCCAACAGCGGATGGAAACAGGGGAGGCAAAAAAAACGCCCACCGGTCCTCCCTCTCCTCCCGCCGCCGCCTCTGTCTGCCGCCGGCGCCTTCTCTCCCCTCCGTCTCCGGCCGGATCCGCGCCCTCCCCTCCGTCCCCGGCCGGATCCGCGCCCTCACCATCTCCCGAAGCCAGCGCCTGCTTCAAAGCCGACGAGCTTGCCCACGGCGCACCCAACACCGGTGGGCTCGCCCACGGCCATCTCCGCCGCTGGTGGCTCGAGGCGACCGGCGCCGAGCCTGCTCCGCCTCCTCCGTCGACGAGCGCGCCGGTTCTACTCCGCCTCCTTCCCGCGCCTCCTCCACCTCCTCTTCCGCACATGCGGGCCCGGGACACCACCGGCGACGGCGGACGAGCGGCCTCCTTCCCGCGGGCGCGACGGCCTCCTCCTCAGCTGGGCCCTCTCTCACGCGCGGCCAGATGCCTTCGAGGAGAGGGGATGCAATTTTGCATCCCCTCTCTCCTCCATAGGCAAACTGCCTCGCCGGATGCATGCTCTGTTGGAGAGCATTACGGGCAGGCACAGGAGCCAGCGGGAGGCAATTTTTGCCTCCCGCTGTTGGACTCAGCCTAAATAAAAAAGTGATTGATCTTTACTTTTTCATCAATCACTTTTCCAATTTCAATCACATTCCAGTAACAGCAGAACCTGCGGCCCGTTTAGAACCTGCGGCCCGTTTAAGGTCATTTTTTACAGGCCCGCTTGTTTTTTTGGTGGGCCCAAAAATGCACATATTAGGGGCTTTAAAAAGCAAAAAAAAAGCCTAATGCACAGATTAGGAGCTTTCACCTTTTGTGTCTGTTAAACACTTCATCAGACTTACAATATTGAAACCTCAGGTACTGCCCAGTCTTTTATGTACAAATATTACACATATTTGTGGCACATAAAAAGTTGACAAAAAAGTCATGTCTCAGTGTGTAAATGCAATTTTTTTGACTCGTTTACACATTATACATGTAGCACAAATTTCACATGACACAGGTACAAAACAATGCAGTAGGCCTTGAGGCAAAAAAACATGATGGTTCCTTCTTTTTTTCTTCAAAAGTTACCTTCATGCCCAACATTGTCTTTCTTGGCAAAATCAGACCCTCCTGTATGCAAAAAAACATGGATTTCAAAATAAAGACGAGCACATGAAAGAAATACACACTTATAGTAAATTTTCTATCTACTTCTTAAATACAATAGCATGCTTTTGTATAAAATAATATTTGCTGAACACCACAACTTAAAGCTAAGTTGCACAAATAGTGAATATTATTGTCAGTTCAGTTTTTTGTCGTGCATGGCTAAACATTATTAAAGTAGGCTACGCCATGGCCATGTAAATATAGGCATATAAAAAGCAAAAAGAATATGTAAGTTTACGAAATCAAATATTGTACATGTGGCTTACAAGTTTACAACTACAAGTTAGAGATACAAAGGAATCAGAACAGAGCACTAGAAAAGAACTCGCCAGGGAGAAGCTGCAACACTAAATAAGCTATTGACGCTCCTTAGCCTACAAAGTAGTACTCCGTTGCATATCAATCAAAGAAAAAATGAAATGAATAAAAAGCTCAAATAATGAGTCTGTTTCATTTATCAGAGTAGGAAATAATAAAAAATGTAAACGCTAACTATAATTTAGCGCGACATGTTCCGACTCTGATAACTAAAATCAAAAGCAAACTTATGGAGTGCAATAAATTTGGAAGATTACCAACCTTTGTTGCCTTTCTATAAGCATGGATGGATATATCTCTCAAAGGGAAGAGCGACACTAGTGATTGGTATAGACAGCTGCAATATCTGGCAACCTCCTAATGAGAAAAAAAAGCTGACAAACATAGAATAAAGGTTGAGTATACATGCTTTCATGTCTACTTCAGCACGAACAAAATATAGGAAGATATTTGATCACAAAATCGTCAAAATTTGCTTGAAACAATAGTACGCTAATGTCAAATGCCAAGAAATAATAGTGTAAAAATTTGAACAAGCTAAACTACGAAACCAGAAAATTGAAAAATAATTTGAACAAAATTAGATTAATAGTCTCTATGATGACAGATGTGCCCTAACATCGCAATGCAATTGTGAAAAACGTAAGTAGGATGACCACAAGCTCGATGTTCAAGATTTGGCAGTAGATTAGTAGGGTGGCATGCACCAAAAATCAGCGCAGGTATATGGTCAAAAATGTCAGACTTCAGTGATTGAATGTTGTGAGGAATTCATAAATACTGAAGAGGGGGGCATTAATTTACATCTGGTTCATATAAAAGCCTATGCTAAATTAAGGAATGCTGAGGAGGCCTATAAATGAAATATATGTACATGCCTCTTTGATTTCGCACATTATAGAAAAGACATGTATATATACAGAAATACTCTTGAAAAGCTCATAAAAAACTTGGTTTAAAAGAATTTCAGAACTCATGGTGTTATTTACATTGTAACATGGAGCTTATGAACTAAAGGATGCTGGTGTCCATGAAATCATACAATGTATAGTTTTGAGCAAAGAATTAAAAAGAAAAAAACTGTTAGATACAGACATTTTTTTATAAAAGTTCTGGAGTGCATGCGTTTTTAAAGCAACACAAAGCTTAAGTTACAAAAATTACTATTTTAAAATTGAAAAACTAGAATTGTCCTAAACTGATTCTAAATGACATCCGTAATAAACTCCGCATCACAAGAAGTCCAAAACTAATACTTGATTTGCTTTGAGGAATACAAATGGAAAATGATAAATCTAGGGTTTATGGTAGAAAATTTATACTGACAGAAAAAGGTACATCTTACCTATGCAAGGCTTCATAGATAACAATATCGCCATGCAAAATTTAGATGCGGGGCCACATACATGCATAAGTAACCACATGTCTAAAAATCTGACACTAGCGAAAGTTCAGAAATGACTTCTATCACACACAAAAAAAGTTCATAACAGAGAGTATAATTATTCCAATTTCGAACTAACTACATGGACTAAATCATCTGCAGAATCCCTCACAGAACCTAGACCCCAAATAGACCATTATTCCAATTGCTCAAACCTTAGAAAAAATTAATCAGGTGGCACAAGGTTATAAGCATTATTCATAACCTTAGGGAAACAAATTAAAATAGGGAGACAAACAAAGAGAGGAAGTGCATAGATGATTAAAAGTGTGCTGGTGATCATAGGTGGACAGATGCTATGTTCTATAATAAGTTTTCTAAAATGCATTGTTGGCTAGCAGTTGTATCTAGTTATTAATTTTGTATCCTATTAATTCACAGTTGCTGGGACTAAAGGGGTACCAGACAGAGCAAACTGTAACATGTGGAGCTAAGTAGATAGATAGCACAAGGTGAGTGAATATAGCACCAGCAGAAGGGTTTAGTCCCAGAGGATCTGGACCTGACATTGACAGACAGTTGGTGCCAGTTAAAGTACTAAAACACGCCAAAAATACCAATAGACAAAATGTTACAAGTAAAATTTTGAAGCGGCAGTGAAAAATTGGCTGCAAGTTTAAAAAAATACACTATTGCACTGATATTCTACAGAGCAAATTTACTATCAGTTGAATTATTGTATTGTAGCTAAATCTAAGGCCAAGCACTCCAATATGGCAATATGAGAGACACATTTTTTAAAAAAAACTAGAGATTCACTGTATTAAAAACTACAGCAAAACAAAAATATTAGCACAAAAAAATAAAAATACAAAGTATGGACATATTCAACCCCTTCCAAAATTGATACTGCACAATAGTAATTTTAAATGCTTCCCATGTCTCTCTTCCCTCTAAGAGCTCTAAAGTGGAACTGTAATATACCTGAATCAAACCTAATCGACCACCAAAAAAAGACAAATGTAACCATGAACTACCACAAAGAATAATGTGAAACATGCATAAACTATGTTCTCTTTTCCATAGAATGAGATCAGAATGTTATCAGGACACTGCAAGAATCGTTTCCAACCAGAATGTTATTAGGACAGAACACATGCAAAAATGGCATAGAAAACTCAAAAGTAGACCAGGAGAGGTACAAAAAAAAGAGCTAGATTCATCAAAACAACTCAAAGGATGCTTTAGAGCATAGAACATGAAGCATCAGATAAGCAAACATGAGCACATGTTGTGTTTGGACCATTTGATGTAAACCCCTGAAAAAGAAGAATCTAGAAATCAAGTGAAGGGATGAAAAATGGGAGTATGCCATTTTCAGTGAGAATGTGAAGTTATCCAATGTTTTTAATGGTTATAGGTAAATATTTTTAATGGTTATAGGTAAAAGAGCAAGTAACAACTCTTTATGAAGGACACTTAAAGGAATCGAGCAATGACAGAAAAGATCACAAGAAAACCCCTGAACGATGATATCTCAATAACATTGCCATTTCAAATCCACTTATCGCCGAATCAGGCATAAATTTAAGGATGAGAGGTTAAATTAGATAAAGGCTAGGACCAAACATTAAATTCAAGGAACTTGATATGAAACAAATTAAAGCTTGTGATCAATAGAATGAGTAGCAAGAGCGCACATACACTACCATGACCCTCGTGCGCACAAAAAAAAACTTGCAATCTGTTAGTACCCTATCTCTGAGGTATCAAACTTTCAACAATCAGCTACACATAATATACTTATAAGCGTAAGATGACTAGCTGTATCAAACAAAGATGATGCTAGTATAACAGCTACACATAATACATGTACTGCTACAGCTATTGCAACACTTATCTACTAGCAGCCCCTGCTACTAACACAAACAATTAATAAACTCAAATCAAATGTCACAAACAGAGTAGCAGTTTGGTGCTTACTTGTTCCTTCCTAAAAATGCTTAGAAGACCCTGAAGCAAATGAGAAAGCATTTCCACCTTAATTAGCCACTGCCTCCATGATTGCTAGATGAACAACAGCAGCAAAAAAATCTCAAAAGAAAAAAGAAACCGCTACGAAAGGTGAAATGGACCATGCGTACCTCAAATTCCCAAAATCCAACACATCCTGATCTAAAATCCTCAAATCGGCACTCACAGATCCCAAAATCCAACCTGATAGGCCACAGATAAGGCATGAACGAATTAAACTACGAAATGAGCCAAAAAAACAACGTATATTGTGCTATCTGAAGACAAAAAGGGGGGAATACAGCAAGGGGGCTGCGGTCGCTGTACCGGTGGGTACGCTGCCCTCGTCAGGAGATCAGGGGTCCAGTGGACCAGTACTCGTGTGCACCTCCCGGGTTCGCCACCCTCGCCGGGGACGTCGTCACACGCCGGGCTGCACGGCTCCAGTCCGTCGTGATGTCGGCCGCCTCGCTCCCTTAGTCCCTTGGGCTCCACCGCCGCACACCATGGCACCAGACGGCGGAGAAGATGCTCCAATCGCTCTCTCCGCCAAGCGGCGGCGCTGAAGCCGGGACCGACGGGAAATGAATGCGCCTTCTGTTTTTTTTTTTGAAATTAAAATGCGCCTTCTGTTCGGTGTGGTGGATTGTGGAACCGCGTAAAGCAACAGAAGCGAGCCCGAAACAAGATGAACCGTGCGATGCAGATCAGGTGGGTCAGACAAAAGTGATTGAGAGAAAATTAAAAATCAAGCATTTGATGACTAGCAAATCTCTTTTTTTTATACATCTAGAGATACATAATAAAAAGAATATATTTAGAAAAATCAAAACGCCATACAAACTTTATAGTCTAGTGTGATCTCTTCTTTTTTTTTTTGCCGGTACGTGTGTTATCATGTTGTTAAGCTTAGATGAAAATATTAGTAATATTACACGACATCAATGTCCATGTGCTTATGCTGCCACAAGAGCGCCCACTGCGTGTGAAACAATGATGCTTTTCGATCACCCTCTGCGTGTGAAACAATGGGACTTCCAATCAGGAGCCAGCACTGGTCTTGTAAAATTTATACTGTATCTAGGACCAGCAGATGTCTCCCGCATGCCGCTGGCCGTTGCAACAACAACCATCTCCTAGGATCCCTGCCGCCCGTTTTGCTTTTCTTTTCTTTTCTTTTCTTTTTCTTTCTTGCATGGGGCCCACATACTATTCCTTTCTCTTAAAAGTGGACCCGCAGACAATGCTATCACACTGCGTAAAAATAAAAAATATATATATACGTAAGCATCGTTTGTAACAAGATGTTTGAAGCGTGAATTTCTGCATCAATAATGTGCATTGGCAAGAAGAGATAGCAAGTCTTTAAAGCTCCTTGATCCGTTGGATTATTGCGTATTGTGTTCTCCGAGTACACTGATCACGCATTTGAGACAGTGTTGCTCGTCGATTTTTCTTCTTTGACAGATCAAACATTTACTGTATATAACCACTGTTGGAAGGAGTTTTTTTTACCGAAATCAGAGGAGAGGTCCCTAGCTACCTATTTTTCTATATATGAAAAAAAATATGTACATGTACAAGACTCTAAGCCTAAAGAGGAAAGGATTGATAAAGAATTACAGACTACTCAGCCGATTGATGATCATGCTCCTAAACTCGAAGGGGCGTTATATTGCGAGTCACTTTGATCCATTAGAGTGTAGATGAACAAATAAAAGCTATTATAGCCTGGTATACCATGATACAAGAAATGAACAAATACATATGCCATTGATATATTTGTTTTCCTAGAGTAATGTATTTGCTCTCTTAATCTCACCCCTTCCCCCTCCCTTTTCTCTTGCTCTCTATCTCATGTAATTCTCCCCCCTGGTATGCCGGGGGTCTCTTTTGTACTGTGCCGAACAGCCATTCGATTAATATAGTAGGTGGGGATCCCCGATATTGTTCGAAAAAAATTATAATTGCACGGTGAACGTATGGTTTCTGCATTTGTGTTTGTTTTAGAATATAATCCTCTGGATTATATAATCTGGATTATGGATCATGGGTACTATGGTTCAAAAAAAAGGAAAAGCAGGACTACCATGAGATCACAAATAGTCAAATGAGAAATAAGCTATTCTTGTGAAAATTTGCTGTTCATATCTATGGTGAAAATTTGCTGCCACCTGCCTCCACGCAACCCCCGAATTATCAGGACATGTTGACACGCCCAGTGGAAATTAAAAGAACTTGGCATCGCAGGACGTACGGCCTCGCATGCCTGCCCTTCCAGGACCCATTGGTCGAGCACTGATGAAGAGTGAAGAGTTCCTGGGTGATTTTCCAGGACCTTTTGACCAAGGCAAAAATCTATTGAAAACGAGATGGCAACAGCAGATCGATTTTCCTCACGTCTTTCTGACTGTGTCCACGCTTTTATTGGGCAACTGTCGAATGACGCTAACAGCTAAAAGCGATGGTCCGGAGTCCGGACTAGATGAATGGCCCTGTCAACTCATGTCCATCATATTAGGCTAGACTGACCCCGTTTTTTTTTTAAATAAAGGTCTGACCCCGGATTTGGTCGCCTCTTATCCATATCGTATCATTTTGGCACCGAAGAATTGGCAACCGGCGCTGGGCAGTGTAAAGACTACAGAACATAAACTCTGTAAGGACTAAAAAAATAAAACTATTTTTTTAGATAAAAGATAATCATTCGGCCTCTACGTCTGAAGACGTGCATAGCCCAAGAACATAAAACTATGTAAGGTCTAAAAACATGAAACTCGTTCTATAAACGCATCGATCGGGCACTGGCATCCGCAGACCCACAGTCTGACAGTCGCCGTCGCGGCGGCTGACCGGCGCCTAAAGCGTACGATCACCGGAGCACGCGTTGCGATCGAGCTCGACAGATCACCGGAAGATCCCTACCTCACTTGCCCCCCCTTGGCCCCATGCGGCGGCGCTGCAACCAATTGCAAGCCTGCAGGCCCATGTCGCGAGCAGGAGCAGCGACCGTTCTACCCTGGTGGTCGACATCAGCAACGAGTGCACGGAAGGTCAAGCAAGGCTCGAGAGCGCATCCGCGCTGCCTTGTGCCGGTGAAAAACCACGCCGTTTTGAAGCGGTCTCGCGCGCGCGCGCCCTTTTTTTTTTTTAATGCACGCCGACAGCAACGCGCTGCCCCTACATCAAGTCGCCCCTGCCCCGAGCTCCGCCATTCCACCAACCCATCTTCGTTCGTCAATCGTCAGTTGCTGCGCGATTCCTATATAAGCAGCCTCTGCCGAGTCGCAGCTTGGCACCAGCACCTAACCGGAGCCCGATCGGAGCAAGGCGCCAAAGCGCGCGAGGAGAGGCACGTTGCTCTGTTCGAGGGAGGAGCTCGCACCCGATCCCAAGAGGTAGCTACCCCTCGTCCGCCGCCATGGATGCGGGGGACGCCATGGAGAAGGGTGAGCGCGCGTCGTCACTCCGCCCCAAGGTAAATGTTCTTCTTCGTCCCACCCAAATTTCTCACGGAGTAGGCTTCTCGCTTCTTCATGCGTGGAAGAGAAAGAAATTCGTTTCCATTTCGCAAGGAACGGGGGTAGTTTGGGACTTGAATGAGGACGTTGGACTGGGACTGGGAGTAGGTAGCTTTAGCAGCCATTGACATAGACCAAGTCGTCTAGTAAAATAGAAGGAACATAGTGAGCTTATTAAATGGTTGATAGTTGTTGTACACACACATTAGACTTCATTCTTTACGCTGGAGGCCGTTGATACGGCACATGCGCATACCCACTGGCACATCTGATTATCATTTTTCATTATGGCAAATGTCCATGTTCCCAATCTTCCCAGTAGTATTATTCCCACCTCATGAATTGATACACTTGTTCATTTAGACCCAGTGTCCATTCTTGTCAATTTCAGTTGAATCCATTGAATTGATGATCAGATGTTTTTCTTTCTCCTCGTAAGTTCAGGACTCGTTTCTCTTAATTTCCTAATATCATGCCATGTCGTGCTCTAAAATAAGAACTGCTAACTGTTAATAGTACGATGAAACGGTGCATATGTCTGTCAATGCAATCCTTCGGGCCACTCCTGTTTTTAGGCTACAAGCCCAACATACACTCAGCATGACGACTTTTGCCTTTGCCTTTTTCTCTTTACGATTTGTTACCTTCCATTTACATTCATTTTTCGAGAATTTATCTAATTCAGTCAGTACTCAGTAGAGGCCAAACCATGCCTCTCCTGTTTCTTGACAAAAAAAAACATGATGACTGGCAACTGACGCTGTACACTGCTGCTTGTAGCTACTCGCACTTCCATCAAAACTCAGAGACTTCAGACGCTCCGCCTCCCTGTCGCTAGGCACTCCACGCCACCTGACACCCCGTACGCCGGAGCGGCAACGATCTTTTGGAGCGAGGAGCACACTGTACGGGCGGACACCCCGCACGCCGGCTGGGCTGCGACGGATTGGATCGACGAGCCCAGGAGGACCAGCAAGAGATACGGAAAAGGTACAAGAATTTCAGATCATATTGCTTGCAATTTTGTGGCACAACTCATGGTTGAAATCCTGGATCCTCACTGCTGATGAAGATGGTGGCATCCACATCATAGTATTGGATTTATCCATGACCATTCAACATTCAGAGAGTAAACTACGCAGATTCTCTCTCTTCTTTCAGTGACAGTTTGTGCAATTTCCTCCATTGCAGGGTCACGGGCGAGAGACTGAGGACGATAGCTTGCAAGTGCCACTCCTGAGCGATGAAAAATGCGTTGGCAGCAAGGCGCCGTTGGTAGTTCTCGGTAAGCAGAGCTCCATTTTCCAATTTTTTTCATTTCGAAAAAGCAGAATATGTGCAGACACTTTTCTTGAAAAAAATCACAAATACATTGAATCTGTGATATAATCTTTTAAAGAAACTAGAACCGTAACACATTATATGTGTTGAGCCTGTACTGATCGCTATAGGATGGTGCGGTGGTGCCGCCGCTGCTGCTGCGTGCAGGGTTCGAGTGCTTGGAAAGCGTAGCTTTCAATGGCATCTCGACGAACTTGGTGATGTACCTGGAGACCGTACTCCACGGCAGCAACGTGGCCAGCGCCTCCAACGTCACGATGTGGTTCGGCACCAGCTTCCTGACACCGATCTTCGGCGCCATCATCGCCGACGCCTTCTGGGGCAACTACATCACCATCCTCGTCTCCCTCATCATCTACGTTCTTGTACGTGCCCTACTCCTTTTCTTTTCTTTTTTGCAAACAAGTTATCCTAACAACTGAACTCACTCGCTGCATCCAACCTAACTAACTGATTTGCTAACTGATTTCTATCTGTGTGCGCCATCTGCAGGGGATGATCCTGGTGACCACCTCCGCGTTCCTGCCCACCGCCACGGTGCTCGGCGGCGGCTCTGTGTTCGGAGCGCACACCGTCGCGTTCGTGGGGCTGTACCTCGTCGCGATCGGCAGCGGCGGGGTGCGAGCATCACTGCTGCCATTCGGCGCCGAGCAGTTCGACGACGACAATGCGGTGGACCGTGAGAACAAGATGTCCTTCTTCAGCTGGTTCTACCTCTGCGTCGACTTCGGCCCGATCGTCTCTGGCCTGTTCATCGTGTGGATCCAGGAGAAAGTCAGCTGGGGCCTCGGCTTCGGCATCTCCACCGCCTGCATCGCGCTCGCCTTCGGCGCCTTCGTGCTCGCCACGCCCATGTTCAAGCGCTCCATGCCCACCGGCAAGGTGTCCGCCGATGCTGACATGCTCGACGAGGCCAGTGATAAGATGGACATTATCTCCGAGTCGTCGGGCTTGAAGGAGATACCGGAGGAGTCGTCGGGCTCGTCGTGGAATCTCCGAGCCATGATGCAGGGGGAGGAGCTCAAGACCCTGCTGCGGCTACTGCCCATCTGGGTCACCAGCATCATCCTCTCCTCGGCGTACACGCAGATGAACACCACCTTCATCCAGCAGGGCAACGCCATGAACCTATCCGTCCTGTCGGTGGAGGTGCCAGCGGCGACGATGGGCTCGTTCGAGGTGGTCTGCGTCCTGGCATGGGTGCTGCTCTACGGCAAGGCGATCATGCCGGCGCTGAGGGGGTGTGGATTCTCGTTTGGCGGCAACGGCGAGCCGACGCAGCTGCAGCGCATGGGCGTCGGCCGGATCCTTATGGCTGTGTCGATGGCCGTTGCGGCGCTCGTGGAGATGAAGCGTCTCGCCAGCGCGGCGCGCGGCGAGCAGATCACCATCGCGTGGCAGATCCCCCAGTACTTCTTCCTGGCCGGCGGGGAGGTGTTCGGCTACATCGCGCAGCTGGAGTTCTTCTACGCCGAGGCGCCGGACACCATGAAGAGCACGTGCACGTCGCTGGCGCTGCTCACCATCGCGCTGGGCAGCTACCTGAGCTCGTTCATCTACGCCATCGTGGCGGCATTCACGGCCACGGCGGGCAGCCCAGGGTGGATCTCCGACAACCTCAACCAGGGACACCTCGACTACTTCTTCTGGGCCATGGCAGCCATGTGCACGCTCAACTTCGTCGTGTACAGCGTCTTCGCCAAGTACTACAAGCCCAAGAATCAAGACTCTGCTCTCATAGTCTCATGAGGTCATATGGTTAGCAGCTTCTCGTTTTGTTCACTGCATTGTTGCACATTTGCCAAGTTGTGTTATGTGAATGGTCACTACCAGAATCTGTGCATCACTATGGGAGCTTCGCAAATTCTGGTAGTAGCAAGTTGTGGCTCTACGGCTGGTACTTCTGTCCACAAGAAATGTACAGAGCACATGTACTGTAGCCTGTAGGAAGAAAACGCAGAGGATTTTTTCCCTTTTGTGTTTTCCGGTTTTGAAAATGTGAACTTTCGTCGCTACTGTCTCATACAGTTGAAAAGGTTGCATGACATCGATGCCAATGTGTACCATTTCTTCGTCTCGCAAAAAAAAAAGTACCTCTTGTACAGTTTGTTTCAATTTGGCAAAGGATTTTTTTCATTTCAAAATTGATGTGGCTAAATAATTTCAAATAAATCGAAGAAGGGGTTGGATTGGGCCTACATCTTCCTTACACAGATCTTTCTGGCCCAGCATGAGAACCCGGGCCGGGAATAAAACGGTGTGCGCCGCCGTACGACGACGACGGGACGGAGTCGCACAGACAGACCGCGTGCCTTCTACGCGATGCCAGCTCTCCATCCCACCGCTCGTGTAAGGACGGACGGTCCGGATCCGTTCCCAATAGGTATATTCTCCAGAAACTTCTACCTGTTGTCACGACTCACGAAGCCTTGCACGACTAGTTCCGCGAGATTACTCCGAAAGGGCCAAAAACCCCACCAGCCTTCATCAGCTCCGGGGACTTGGAGAAGACGAAGCCACGAAATCCGATCGAAAATTTGGTGCTCGCGCGGTGAGGAGTGGAATTCGGTCCGCGGATGGGGCAGGCGTTCCGCAAGCTGTTCGATGCCTTCTTCGGCACCAGCGAGATGAGGGTATGCTTGTACCTTTTGCTGAGATTTTTCTTTTCGATTTATGGCTGTACTCTTTACGAACTGCTCGCTTGTATCTTCTCGTTGATTTTGTTTCCCTGATGCTTAATTTTAGGTCGTGATGCTTGGGCTGGATGCCGCGGGCAAAACCACCATCCTGTACAAGCTGCATATCGGGGAGGTTTTATCGACTGTTCCGACGATCGGTAGGTTCCAGGAACTGATTACTGTACGGTGATTTTTGTTTTAGTTGAATTAATGTTACCAAGAATTTACTGATGTGTTGCCGAGGCTAAGGATGTTTCTGCTATTGAGAGGATGAAATTTTTGTGCGCGTGCTAGATGAGGGTTGCTGATTTGCTATTACAGATTTGTCCTAATGATCAGCTGAGCAATCTTAGATTATTATTGCATTTCTAGTGATTAAATACTTAGTGCTCTATTGATAGCAATCTCCTAATAGCCAATCAGTTACCCTGTATACAGCCTTACCCTATCAGCTAGTATGTTTAATAAGGGTTTTAATAGGTCAACATGAGAGAATGATGTTTCACTTTGCCTACAAAGTGCAAACTAAGTGATGATGTTGGTGTGCTAGGTTTCAATGTCGAGAAAGTTCAGTACAAGAATGTGATGTTTACTGTTTGGGATGTCGGTGGCCAAGAGAAATTGAGGCCCTTGTGGAGGCACTACTTCAACAACACTGATGGCTTGGTATGTTCATTTACTTTTTAGTTAAAAGAAAATTTACAGAATGATATTCCCCTGTATCCTTTACCGTGCAATCTGTATGCTTACTAAGTTGTGTTATTTATGGTTGACATAGTGAATTAGTGGAGGGTACTCTTGAAAATATTTTGTAATGTGAATCTCTTTGCCTGTAATCTTCAGAGTAGTTTCTGAAAGTATTTTGTTCGGTGAATTAGTGGGGAACTTAGGATACTCTTGAAAGTATTTATAAGTGAAACTTAATTCATTTCTATCTTCTTCTACAAGAGATCAGTTTCAATGCAGGAGTTCCTTTTTGTTATTATGACCAGATATACTTTATAATATAATGAATAATCTTTATGCATGTCCTGAGTTGCAGATATACGTGGTTGATTCATTGGATCGAGAGAGAATCGGAAAAGCCAAAGCTGAATTTCAGGTCTTTTTTTTGTTATATGGACCTGCTCATCTGTGAACTGAGCTTTCATTAACCCAGCTAATATTAAATATCTCTGTTGCAGGCAATAATCAATGATCCATTTATGCTTAACAGTGTCATATTGGTATTTGCCAATAAACAAGATATGGTGAGGCCACATCGCTTGACCCTTCCCTTAACACAGACATTCTTAAAAACAATCTTGATTGAATCCAGTGAATATGCTCCTTTATCTAAGTTACAATGATGCTTTGTTATACTGTATTTGATAGCTTGCAAAAGTTTTTCCTCTTCAAATCCTTTGTGTCCTATCGTTTAATATGTTGATTTCAGAACAATTGTTCTTGTGCTGAAAACTGATGACCAAGCCTTTTGAATGTCCATTGCATCCCAAGGGGCGCATATAGTCTCTACAAATATAAAACTGTGTCTCATTGTGTCATATCAAAATTAATTGTCTTGAAGAATGCTTCAGTTCGATTGCTTTTGCTCCCAGTCTGTAGTTTAATTTATTTGTATATGCGGTGTTAACAACCTTGATGTGAGGTGAGTACTGCTTGAGACAAGGGTATCATGTGACATGAAACTTATCATTGCAAGCTGCAAGTTGCGGCTCATTTTCTTGCTTGTTGCTAAGGATAGTCTGTGTTTGGACCAGTTCCTGTCTCATTACTAAATGAACACCCTCACATTTTCGATAATGTACTGAGTAGATATATCTTCGCTGCTCCTCTCTTTTCGGACTTTCTAAACTTAGCAGACTGAAAGGTTTGATGTAAAATTATTTGTTTCTTCAGAAAGGGGCAATGACACCAATGGAGGTGTGCGAGGGCCTTGGTCTTTACGATTTGAAAAATCGCGTCTGGCATATTCAGGGCTCTTGTGCCCTCAAAGGTGATGGTCTATATGAGGGCTTGGACTGGTTGGCAAGCACGCTGAAGGAACTGCAAGCTTCAGGACGCCTAGCATCAGGAGGGACCTCGTTGTTCTGATCATCAAGCCTGCCTGTAAGATCCTTGGGCAGAAATATTATCGTTAGTGATATTAAGATCTTGAACTTCCTTTCAAATTCATGTTCCACTGTCCAGGTTCCAAGGTGTTAATTCTACTGAACAAATGGCGTCACACAAGGGCTTCTCTGCGTGCCCAAGTTTATCCGCTTTTTGTCATGGATCGGAGATCGTACTCATCCCTGGGGATAAGGGGATAACCATTTCTTGTCAATGATTTAACAGTGATGTAGGTCTTGTAAATTTTGTTGCGAGTTTGTACAAAGCTAACCACAGGCGGATCATGTGTTTACATATGAGAACTGAGGAAACATCTTCAGTGATATTAATGTAAATGTTTCTGAAAATTTGAGTTGGCAGATGCAATTTATCTCGACAAGCTGGTTGCATTAGGGAATGTATATCTGATCTGATGGTTACATGAAAGATGAGACCTGTGCATGATTGGTTGTCTGCTACACCTAATTTGATGCGGTGCTAATTTTTGTACGAATAATCCAGGTCGAGAACAGCCAACGTAGGCTGAAGTCGTGTCACTTCATCATGTCTAGCCGATACAAAATGAAAATAATAAAAATATCCTGGAGAACCAACCGTGAGGCAAAGAGACAGCAGCAAGTAGAGGGAGAGCAGGGAACCGTGACGAACGCAGCAACAGGGAGATGCCGAGCAAAGCAGCAAGCGAACGCAACTGCCGCGTGCGCCCCGTGACCCAGTTCCCAGCAGCGCCACACAAACCGCGCTCCCTCCCGGCCTCAGCTCTCCCCACCTCGCACCCCCTCCACTCCTCGTCGGCTCGTCGCCACTCGCGCCCGGTGTGAGTGACCCTCGTCGCGAGCGAGGATGAGGTAGAAACCGCCCGCCCGCCCGGTTCGCTCGCATGACGCCATCGCCGGCGTCAACGTCAGCCTCCGACTCCGGGATGCTCGGCCGCCGCCTCGCGCTGCTCCCGGCGGCGCGCGGGGCCGCGACGTCGCGGGCGCGGATGACGGTGGGGTGCGTGCTGCTCGACCACGTGGCCCCCCGGCTCGCGGTGGCCTCGGCCACGCTGGTGGGGGCGCGGGAGGTGATCGCGGCGGCGGCCGCTGCGGGCGCGGGGGGAAGCGGTGCGGTGCACGGCGCGGTGGCGTCGACGCTCGCGCAGGTCGCGGTCACGGCCGTGGCGATTGCCTCGGGGGCGTGCTTGTCCACCAAGGTCGACTTCCTGTGGCCTCGCATCGAGCAGTTACCCGGTAACAACGCTCTCTGTGCAACTGTGTCGATCTCTTGTGAATTGACTACCTAATTGGAACTTTGGAAGTACTGGAGTATTCCATCAAGCAGTTGAAAGTTGAATTGAAACATGATAGCTTGTTTGCCGCAGTAAGCAGTTACGTTCAGCCATAAGCAATTCAGTGACATGTGCGCACAGTTCTATTTCGAATGAACTAATGAAGTATGAAGTTATCATACTGCATACCTTTATGCTTCCATTTCGAATGAACTAATGAAGTTATCATACTGCATACCTTTATGTGCACAGATCTGTGGTGAGTCATATGCTGTTGTCATGTGTCTTAGCTGATTTCGATTTTTGTCTTATTTTATCAAAAGGTGCTTGCTCCATATCCCAACGTCAGAAGCTGGCCTGTATGCTAGCTCACTGGACATATTTTTTTGCTTTGTAATGTAACATAGTAAAACAGTAATCCACTTTGGTTTGATGCAATTAGCCAATAACAATCTTGTCGCTACAGTATCTTACCCATTAGATGTTTGTATTCAATCTGATATCATATTGTATTCTGTGCCTTTACAGATACTCTTATATTTGAAGGAGTAGAGGTGACAGGATACCAGATATTTGAGGATCCAAAGGTGCAGAAAGCAATAGAATTTGCTAGTACAGCGCACCTTGGGCAATTTAGGAGAACAGGAGATCCATATGTTACACACTGCATACATACCGGGAAAATTTTAGCCGCTTTGGTTCCACCAACTGGAGAAAGAGTATGGTTTCCCTCTCGTTTTGCTTTCCACAAGTGTACATAGGAGTACTTCAATTATTTTTCTTTGCAAGCTTTAATTGGTGAGTACTTTTCTTATTTGATGAGGGTTTTTGTTCTTCTTATTCCCTTGTAGGCGGTTAATACAGTTGTGGCAGGCATTCTTCACGATGTTGTTGATGATACATCGGAGAGCTTGAAGAGCATAGAAGAGCAGTTTGGGGATGATGTTGCAAGCTTGGTATCTGGTGTATCAAAATTAAGCTACATAAATCAGGTAACATATATGTTGGTGGAATGTGCTATGTGAGAAATACAAACAATACCATGCTAACATTGATTGATAAAATCATAGTGACTTGAGTACTCAAACATATATATGGTTGAAACATGCCAATTTCCATTTATATTTCTCCATTATAGTTGAAGCATGCCAATATATCCATTATCCATTATACACCTTATATATGATGATTCTTTATTCCATGTTGTTTAATTTAGATAATTGAATATTGATCTGTTCAAAGACTTCATTGGTGCATTGCGAAAATCTCTTGGTCAACAGTACTCCATCTGTTCCTTTTTAGATGTCGTTTTAGACTTAACATATGGAACTCTGAAAGAGAAGTAAAATTATTCAATTCTTATACCTATTACATGTTAACCCCGTCTTGATCACTCAGACATCCAATCCAATCAACCGTACCCAAGCCGCCAACCCACCACACTCATTTGATCCCAAACTACACTTTCCAATAAGTCCAACTTTCCTGGTTTGAGACTGGAGGGAGCACTTTATTTCCCTTAGGAATGTTCTTGCTATTGTTCATTACTGTTTTTGTGTGTTGCAGCTACTGCGTAGGCATCGACAAAAGAACACAGGTGGAAGCACTCTTACTTCAGAAGAAGTATGTTCCCTTCCACTAGCCAGTGCGTGGTGATGAGATTATATTGAATTACTGAAGTCCTTTTATTTTATAGATTGTTAAAGAGCACAGCTTGAGATTATATTGAATTACCGAACCCTGTCAGTGTATGATTGCGAACAATTAATCAGCATGCTTTTGACAAAACTGTCTTCAGATGCCACTGCTTTCCGAATACCCTGGCTTGATTATCCTCTTGTTGTCAGTCAGGCAAATAATCTGCGTGTTATGTTATTGGGGATGGTTGATGATCCTCGTGTGGTGCTCATCAAGCTGGCAGATCGCTTGCATAACATGCGAACTATGTATGTCACTCTAGGCCTTCCATTATTATTTAGCTTGTCCTGCTTACTATTTGTTTTGGACATGTAAACTATGCCTTCTTTTTTATCATGTAACTATTTTAATGATTCAGTTCTAATTGATATTCCCTTTATTCATCATGTTCCCTTCCTATGTTCTGTTCTGTCAGCTTCTAATATTTTCATCAGAAAATAGAAGGGCTAAACCCAAAAATTTGGATTGTTCATGAAGAATGAGCCACAAAAATGAATGCAGGAGGGACCTTTTTTCTTCTCGACCACACAGGAGACGTGCATAGTTGCATTAAGGAGAAGAAAGTAATCCATGAAGGAAATGAATGACCCTATACACACTTCAGACCCTAATTTGTATAATTGGATTCCTATGTTTGTATTATCTGCTGACACTCATTTTTTAGCTGAAGAGTCCTAAGATAATCCACCTGAACAGTTTCAATTTGTCTGCTGGTTCTTGATGCGAAGGGATGGAGCCCTTGATGTAATTCATTGGACATTTTCATTCACTCCACCGTAGGCTTCAGATTTACAGACTATCTTATTATGCTCGTACCCATAGCAAAATTACTGCACTCCTGTTCCCAAAACCACAAAAAGGGTATACCTAGTGCCAAAAGTTGCCACACAAGGTGGGGCCTGGGGGAAGGGAATTTATAGGCAGCCTTACCCTTGCTTATTTTTGCAAGGAGGCTGATTCGAACATAGGATCTCAAGGACACAAGTGTAGTGGCTCTACCAGGCCTGTTCTTTCTCAAATCCACAACAGTACTCATATTGAATCATTTCAGCTTATCAAAAGACAGTCCAAATCACTTTTTTAATGAAAAGAAAGTTCAAACCATTTCTATGCTTTTCCTCTCAGGTGCTTTACTTACCACCTACACATGCTCCATTTTTATTGAGATATTCCTAATCTTAACTTCGTTATGCTTTCAAATAGCTGTTGGATTCCGTAAGTCTCGAACCTTACTGAAAGCTTTATTGCAGTTATGCTCTTCCTGTACCTAAAGCTGAAGCTGTTGCTCAAGAGACACTGGCTGTCTGGTGCTCACTTGCTTCTCGTTTGGGGGTGTGGGCTTTGAAAGCTGAGCTGGAAGATTTATGCTTTGCCGTTCTTCAGGTTTTAATTCTGTTCAATATATTGATTGACTGAAATGTTTACTTTATACCATAGAACTTCAAGGAGTTTAATCGACATCTAGATGCTTTGAAAATTTCAAAGGAACGATTTTCTAGTCGATTTTTTACTCAGTAAAGTCCATTTTACTACCCTCACCTATCCCCTTTGTCCATATAACCCCCTCAACAAAATTTAGGCTCAATTTACTACCGTAAACTATTTCAATCGGTCTAATCTACCCCCTAGTGAGATTTGTCTTTTTTATTTCTCTACATAGAAGTTGAATTTTAAATATAAATTTTGTCAGTAGATAGGGAACATGACGACGCATAGTAGAAAAATATACTAACATTTTTTTTGTTATTTTCATAGATCTAGAATATTTGATATGAAATTGATCATAGTGATACAAAAACTGCATAAAAGTAATGATGAAAAATCATAATATATTTTTATAATGTAGGACATTGTGTTACAAGTCACCCGGAAAAATTTGAACTCAAAACTCAACTTGTACACGAAGAAATAAAAAATATAAATTTCATTAGGGGGTAGATTGGACCAACTAAAATAGTAGAGGGGAGTAAATCAAACCTAAATTTTGGTTAGGGGATTAAGCGGACAAAGTGGATAGGTGAGGGTAGTAAAACGGACTTTTTCCTTTTTTTACTGGTGTCTATTCATTCAGATGGGCACACAAGCCTATGATGGTCCTCTATCCTTTTCACCTCTTTGCCTGGTTACCAATTTTGTAGCTGCAATAATTTGCCATTTTACCCTTTATTTTAAATCAACTTGCTCTGTATGTGCTTTTTACCTTGTCTATCTGTATAATTTAGTTATTAAATACCTCTGTTATACATGCAGCCTCAAATCTTCAAGAAAATACGATCTGAACTTACTTTAATGTGGAATCGCACGGGGAAATCTAAAAGTATGAGAAGGTCATCAATTAGAAGCGAATTGCTTGCCTCAATGAAAGATGGACATATGACGTCTATCCATGATTTGTGTAGTTCCTGCAACCAAGAAAAAACAAATATGAAGGTGAGTGTATTGTAAATTGCAAACGTTTAGGTCTTCAGGTGATGCCTGCACACTGATCTTTTGTTGTCAGTTGATTAGCATTGACATATTTTAATATTCTCATTTGCGCTTCCTTAAGCCATATTTGGTCTTTTTTTAGTGGTTTTCATATAGCAGACATTACCTCATATGAACAAAAGCGATGCATCCTTTCTGATGTTCGTTGCCGGGTAGAGAGGCTGTATGTGACATCTAATATCTTACTACCTGTATTATGCTTTTCTATGTGCAGGACCTATTGCAGGCTGTATTGCCATTTGACATCTTTTTGGATCGGAAGAGGCGCTCATACTTCCTTAGTAATCTCAATAGTAGTTCTGGAGAACCCATATCAGATCCTAAGATTGTTGACGATGCTGCTGTTGCATTAGCATCATTAGCATCTTGCGAGGAAGAACTTGAGCGAGAACTACTCATATCAACATCGTAAGTTTGATTTGTAGTAATTTCCAGAATGCATGAATCTGTCCTCGCTTTTTTACCATTGCGCACTACTAATATTATTGTGGTTTTAATTCTTGACTTATGCCATTTCTTGTGCAGGTATATACCTGGGATGGAAGTGACTTTGTCAAGTAGACTCAAGAGCTTGTACAGTATCTACTGCAAGGTATTACTACTATATACTGAATAACATGTGTGCTGACAAACATGTTTCGTGCACCATGACCTTAAACTTGATAACTTGTGCTGGAGTTTTGAGTTTAGTCAAATTATTCTTTTTGTGAAAAAATATTATTTTAGTCCAATCAAAATCATTTTCCTTGTAAGAACTGTATTGTGTGTGATGATTTCCAGAGTAACACATTCTGTCTCCACAGATGAAAAGGAAAGATAAAGGAATTAGACAAGTGTATGATGCTCGTGCATTGAGGGTGATTGTTGGAGACAAAAATGGTGCATTGCATGGACCTGCTGTCCGCAGTTGTTACAGCATTCTTGATATAGTACACAGGTAACTTAAAGCATCTATTGATGGAACTATTCATGTCAAAGGCAACACATACTAGTGCACAACTTGACCAAAAAAACAAAAACCTTTACTTTAAAGAATTGCACATAGGTGGACTTGTTTCTGTATTACCTATGAATTAGGTGTTGCCATGTTTGTCTCATGATTGTTCGATTTGGCTAATTTAATGTCTGTGCTTATATATGATAATTTGAGTCCACAATTCACTAGATGACAGTTATTTCAGTTTAAAACTTTTAACTTATGCGCTTCCAAGCTTCATAAATTGCTCACTTCACCTGCAGGCTATGGACTCCAATTGATGGGGAGTTTGATGACTACATTATCAATCCTAAGGGTAGCGGTTACCAAGTAAGAATCATCTAACATCAATCTAAATATAACTTGCATCATTAATTTGAGTCAGTACCCCAACATGCACACACTAGCCAGGATGAAAATTTCCAATGTTAGCATTCTGAGATTTTCAGGGCACTGTTCTGATCGTCCAGGCCCCAGGCTAGTATTATGCCGGTTTTATTATGGACTGGGATAAAGCTAAATGCTTTTGCTTACAATTAGTAGATGCTGAGTGCATAATCCGATTTCTCTTTCTGTGCTTATTAATTACTGGTGTTTTCCCCCTTTATAGTCACTACACACAGCAGTTCAGGCATCTGATAGCTCACCGCTGGAGGTCCAAATTAGAACCCAGGTAAATAATTCTCTCTCTCTCTCTCTCTCTCTCTCTCTCTCTTATTTGAGTGGATTCTGATAGTTCATGTTGATCCTGATGGAGGCCACTCTTCACAGCGAATGCATGAGTATGCAGAGCATGGACTTGCTGCTCATTGGCTTTATAAGGAGAGCAAAGTTGAGTACAGAAGTGGCATGAGTAAGAGAATAGGCCAAAGTACATCGTATTCATCTAGTTCTTCAGAAGATGAAAGTTCTATACAAGATGATATTCCGTCAAAGTACAGTTCTCTGAAGGTGGGGCATCCAGTGCTAAGAATCGAAGGTAGTCACTTGCTAGCAGCTGTCATAGTCAGGTAGAGCTTCATCCAGGAACATAAACTGTATTTATTCTGAAATATCAATATTTCTGCTGATATCTATTTAAAAAAATTTGCAGTATAGATAAAGGAGGGAAAGAATTGATTGTTGCTGTAAGTTTTAGCCTTGAAGCTTCTGAAGCTGTAGCTGTGCGAAGATCATCTTTTCAGTTGAAGCGTTGGGAAGCCTATGCTAGGCTTCATAAGAAGGTCAATGCGATAGCAATTTTACTCTTCCTGAGTTGTGACGAATCAGTTATTTTCTGTCTAATACAGTAGTACCAACAATGATTTCAGGTTTCTGAGAAGTGGTGGTGTGCACCTGGACATGGTGATTGGTCAACAAATCTAGAGAGGTACACATTATGCCAGGATGGGATATTTCATAAGGTCTGTACAGCTGAAACATTATTACCTCCTTATCAATTTGTTTCTCTTCTGTCTTTCGTTCAATTTTAGATTATCTGAGAATACAAGAGTGATCTTGCATGTACATTTGGAATCATTGCACAAACTGAAAATTGTAGCAGCGATACAAGTTACTTTTTGTCCTAAACTCCTAATATGCCATTTCAAGTCATGGTTTTGATTATATCCTGCACATCTGTCATTCCTTGTTGCAGCAAGACCAATTTGGGAGACTTTTACCGACATTTATTCAAATAATTGATTTGACGGAAGAGGAAGAGGAAGAGTATTGGATGGTGGTATCTGCCATATTTGAGGGCAAAGAGACTTCCAGTCTACCATCTGAATCGAATTATGCTGATAAATCGTCATCTGATCCTCCAAGTTCAACTCCTTTAGGTGACCCGATCAACAATAAGGTTAGTGTAGTCTGTCTGTCTACAACATTCTTAAATTTGAGAAAGGAAAGCTCATATACAATCACTGTGTAGCTGCTGTTCTTGCACAGTTCAGTGTCTACACTTCTCTCTGTTTCTGGCTTCTTCTTTCATTGTGGAATTGCTAGGTGTTCCCAAAGGAAGGGAATAACATGAATCCTTATTGTTTCCATGTGCTCTCACAGGTGCGTTTGCTCAGGACAATGCTTCAATGGGAGGAGCAAGTTCGCCGTGGCGCATCTTTGGCAGAGAAAAGTCTTGGTGTAAGCACCTTGACAAAACCAATCCTGCGTGAGGTGGCCATAATATTCTGGCCGAATGGGAAGATTATGAGGATGAGCACTGGTAGCACAGCGGCTGACGCTGCTAGAAGAATGGGCGTTGAAGGGAAGCTGCTTTGGGTCAATGGCCAACTAGTGCTGCCCCAAACAGAGCTCAAGGATGGGGATATTGTTGAAGTGAGGGTATAGATGCAAGTACAGTTTCCATTACACCTTTCTCAGGATCATTGATCAGATTGGTTCCTCAGTTCTTGGCAGAGTCCAGACTGGAGAACTGTAGACAGAGAACCAAACCCTAATTGTACAGTTCATTTGTCGAAACGAATTGAAGGAAGCAGGATTTAGGTGCAGGAAGTGGTGTATCGGACAAGATCACAAGAGTTCACTGTGTACATAAGCAGCTGCAAGTATAACCTTTCTGTCTAGCTGTGCCTATATATCCCTGTCCTCAGTTACCGTGGTAGTGTAAATATTGTAATATTGTGTAAAGCTGTAATATTGTGTAGTCAGTGTCTCAGTGATCCAGAGTTAGGCCAATCTCAGTGCGTGATAAACACACTGTTACCAAATACCAATACAGTCACATCACCTTTGAAAGTGAATGAAACTCACTCTTGGTGCATAGTTTTATTGCACAATTTCATTTTCATAGGCAGCTTGCAATATTTAATTTTTGCATAGAGTTAATGATCATATGTGTCATGTGATGAAACTATAACACCCTCAATGCAAGTTTTATTGTGTTTCATAAGACTAGGTAAGTGTGCAATGCGAGTCTCGTGGTGATGAAACTCTTATCACCTTCCTCTTCATAATTAGAGTGTCAAGTCATCAAAATTACTTACTATATAGCATAAGATTTAATGCCCATAAAATCTCTCATAACACTCTACTGAGATAGCTTTAGAGTGACTCCGGGTCTTCAATCTGCAATGTGTTTGTACGTAATGGCAAGTCAAGCCGGCAAGAAAACACTTGTACCCAACATAACAACTAACAAGTATTTGCAACTAGTGCTAAGCTCAAGGGAGAGGTTTCAGAACAACTCAGGCTGTGGGCCTGTGGCTAACCCTGTGATGTTGGTTAACTGTACAGGAGCTGAGCGTAGCTCGGATGGCAAGCCTCCACGGTGGTGGGGCTGCCCACCCAGGTTCAATTCTCAAGAATTGCATCTACGTGTCTTACCGGGAAATTTATTTCCCCAACAGACGCACATGTGTGCGGTGGTTGAGCGGCCGGATGGCCCTCCCAGTAGTCTGCGGTTGTAAAAAAAATCTTCTCGTCTATCCCACGCCAAAGCACAGGTCTAAGGCCAGCCTTATCTCACGTGTACTGCGGTGCCGCTGTGTATGGGTGGGGCAAGGGTTCGGAGATTTTCTCGACCTGTGTGAGAAGGTCTTCTTCTTAATACAATACGTGGGGTGGTCTTCCTCCCCGCAGATCGAGTTTTTTTTTTAACTGTATGGGTAGATTTTACGAGCACATTCGCAAAATGAAAACAGAAACAGAAATATCACAATCTGGCTGGTTGCTAGTTCACACCTTACTCCTGGGTCCTGGCGAGTCGAAAATATTGTCTTCATCGAATGGAACCTGTTCACACCGAAACGTGTGGTAATCATTTTCCAAATCAAGCAACAAAAATATCGAAACGATACGAATCACAATCCCAATAGGAAAGCTTCAAAACACCCGTCCCATGGCCTCCTCAATTAACGCCTTCCGAATTCCAAGGGCAGACGTTTTCAACTCTCGTTAATCACCCCAGGCCCCACATTCAGCGACGTTTCACACCGCTGTAGACATCGTGCAGCCCCGACGCCCCGTTAATCACCACCGGGCCCACCTGCAGCGACACAGGATGCTCCACTAAACGCCATCGTGGTCACATGGCTGGCTCGAACAGCTTGCAGGATACGCTCCGCGAAGCCGCCACGAGGCGTTCCCCCCTGACCCGAGCTGAGCTAGCGTTCAAACTTTCAAACTTTCAAACGAGAGGGGGAAAACCCTATACGAGTCCCCTCGCAACGGTCGGATCCATTCCTATATAATCCTCTACGCCGCCGCCCTCCACCTCCGCATCTCAGCTCTCGATTGGCCATTCGCCATCCACAAATCCGCCGCACCCCGCACACGCACCCGGAGGAGAAGGTAAGAGAAGGTAGGGGAAGACGAGAGATGGAGGCGGCGGCGGCCATGGACTTCCACGCGCTCTCGCGCCGCGAGCTCCAGGCGCTCTGCAAGCGCAACGACGTCCGCGCCAACATGACCAACGCCGCCATGGCGGAGGCGCTCCAGGGCCTGACCTCGGTGAGACCTCGATCCCGCATCCGTGTCGATGAATTGGATCGGATTTCTCCTTTGCGTCCTCAATTGTTCCCCAATTTGTTTCGATGAAATTCGGTCACGGATCCTCGTGTGAGGCCTTTTGGTGGGTGGGGTTGGATGGATGGTCTTTGATGTTGAGTGGTTTTGTTTGTGGATCAGGTCGACGGGATCGACGAGATCGGCACGACGCTCTGCCTCCCGACGCCGGGGAGGTCGGCGATGAAGTCGGCGGCGAAGATAGCGCAACTGGCTGGGGAGGAGCAGCACGGTAGCCCGCTCCCACGCGGCCGCCGCGTGTCGGTGAAATCGCCCGAGGCCATCCGGATGGAGGTTGAGGAGGGTGAGGACGAGATGAAGCGGGATCTGGTGAAGGAGATCGTAAGGACTCCCGGAGTGGCGTTGCGCAGCACCAGCCGCCGCGCACGCACCACGCCCGCGCCGCTTCCGACTCCAGCCACCCGGAGGACTGCGACGCGTAAGATGGAGGAGGTGGCACCAACCCCAGCCACCCGGCGGAGCCAGAGGACGGCTGGCAGGAAGGCTGCGGCGCCGGAGGAGGTTCAACAACCCGCCGACGATGTTTCCGCGGAAAAGATGCCAACGAGATCCGCGAGATCTAAGATGACGATGGCTTTGGACCAGGAAGAGGAGGTGGCGGCGGCCATGCCAAAGGTGGAGGAGAAGGTGCAGCAAGAGGAACCGAAAGGTGATATGCTTTCAGTTTCTCTGACCGACCTGTTTCTACTGTTTGATTGCTCGGGGCAGAGTTTGATGCTGGTTTCGTTATTATGTAGCTATTGCCTCTGATGTGAAATGTGATGACCCCGACGAGGACAAAGTTACCAAGATCCTGGAAGGAGACAACAAAGAGGAGGAACCAGAGGATGGTGAGGAAGGTGCGATTTATATTATCAATCTCAAAGTTCTTCCTTTGTTCTGTAATTCGAAATATTATGGCTGGTATTGTTTCCGAGCAGTCATTGATGCAATTTTCCTAACGTGCAGCTGATTCTTCTGAGGTGACCATTGGGTCTACAGTAGCTTCAGATAAGAACTGCCTTGATAATAAGATGGAGGAAGAGGCCACAAAGCCCCAGGAAGGTGAGCTGCTGCATTCCTGAATCTTAATTGTTGATATTGTTATGAATTGTGGCTGCATAAATGTCTATGTTTGTCTGTTGTTTGGATTCATGAATTTGACCTTTTGCTCCTAGATTTATTTGTTGTTCTGAATTGTGGATTCCTAAATTCATCCGTACTTTCCTATATCTGTAGATGTTGTTCTGAAGCGCAATTTGTCTTAACCCTTTTGCACCTAGATTTATCTGTAGTTCCGAATTGTGTATTCCTAATTCAGCCAGTAGTGCTTTCCTTTATCTGGTAGTGGTAGCTGATGTTCACCTTTTGCACCTAAATTTGTAGTAGTTGTAATTGTGGATTTCTAAACTCATCTACTAACTGTTTCCTTTATCTGTAGTTGCTGAGGTTCTGAACTGCATGTGATTTGTTTTTTTCTGACCTTTATGCGCATTGTTTATTGTGATGCATCTCTCAGGATTTGTAGAAGAAAAGGAACCGGCCAGTGTTGAGAAGCCTGCTTCCTTAGCAACCATGGAGGATTCACCAATCCTAGGTGTTCTGTCCAAGGATGAAGCCTCAGAACCAGACATTGTGGAGGCACAAGATGCTTCACTTGAAGATAATGAGGGCTGTGCTGAATGGTCACCTGTGTTGAAGATGGCTGATGAGATCAATGAGGAGGCCATCCAGGAAGATGCTTGCCCTCCCACTGGTGAGACTGGTCATTACCCTGAGGAGATTCTTCCCACGGCTGCAGAAGAAGATGGCCTCACTGAAGTGAAAGAAGGGGCTGATGATGAGATGCTGCAGGCTGAACTGGCAGACTTTGAAACAAGTGAAGATCTCCTCCCTGAACTGAAAGGAGCTGTTGGTGAGATGCGGCAGGCTGAATTGGCAGACAATGAAACAAGTGAAGAATCTGATGAGGAAGATCGCCTTGCTGAACTGAAAGAAGCTTACGTTAAGATGCCGCAGCCTGAACTGACAGACGGCGAGGCCAGTGATGAAGATGATGAAATTTCCTTTGCTGAGGGTAGTGATGAAGATGAGGAAATTGACTCCACTGAGGGTAGTGATGAAGATGAGGAAATTTACTCCACTGAGGCCAGTGATGAAGAGGCTGGTGAGACCAGTGATGAGAGTGACACCACTGATGCGGTCCAGATGCTGCAGGGAACTGTGATTGCTGAAGCGGCCAATGAAGATGCTTCTACTGAAGATGATGATTTCAGTGATGAGGATGACACCGCTGATGTGGTCCAGATGCCGCAGGGAACTGTGATGGCTGGAGAGGCCAATGAAGATGCTTCTACTGAAGATGATGATTTCAGCGGTGACCTACCAGCAGAGTTTGACAATTTAGTATTCAGTGATTCTGATGCTGAGAATGACGCTTCTGCTCCAGTGCTTGAAGAAAACCAGTCTGCTGTGAAGTCTATGGTTGATTCTGCCATAACTGAAGAGCATAAGGAAGAGGTTTCTGAGGGGGCTGATGCTACTGAAAAAATAATGAAAGAGCTTGACAACATTGTGAATTCCCTGGATGAATTTACTATCAAAGAAGGAGAAGCAATGGAGGAGATCCAGAAGCTGCCGCGAGTTGAGAATTTTGAAAGCATGAGCCTGAGGAAGCTTAAATCCACGTTGAAGGAGCGTCTTGTTGCTTCAAAGGTATAAAATTCGTTGGCTCATTTTGTGTGCATAGCATTGCCTGTTTACCAACTCTCTTTGCTATCTACAGGATGGGAAGGTGGTCGCTGAAGGGAAGAGGCTGCCTCTTGTAGAGGTTGATGAGAACGCCAGTGTCGACTGCTGAACGGCGCCAGGCGGATGAACTGAATTTGGATGCGATGGGATTTGAATTAAGGATTGCTCTGGTTGTGAAGTGATAACTGGGCTACCGTTCATCTCCAAAAGTTTTCGTGTGTGTGGGAGGTCGTGATCAGGTGTGAAACTGTGGTTTCAGCCAACCAACTTGCAGTTCGTGTTGGTTCTATCTTCTTTTTCTTTTTTGTTTTGTGGTCGTGTCATGTCGGTGATGAAAGATGAGACTATGATTCCGTTAAAGTATAGTATTAAGGTCTTGAGTACCTCAGTTTTTGTCAACGTTCTACTTATTACTTATCTGCATTTTTCCCTTGTATATTTTGCATTGGCTATCTTGATCGAATGTCAACTTCCGTGACAGTCATCGGTTTGGTAACTGAATGGTTCAAAACTTCAAATGGTAGGGAGCCATTGTTTCATATTTTCCGTATGGTTTGGGAACTGAATGGTTCAATGGTTCAAATGGTTTGGGAACTGAATGGTTCAAATGGTATGGTTTTCCCTTGCTACCGTCTACGAGAAACTAGAGTAGCAGTATTCGTGCTTGATAATCCCTCTTTACAACTGTAGGTGGAATGAACAATACCCAAATTATTCGGAGTAAAGAAACATCAATATATTTGCCCTTGGTCCACACTTATCAATTAAATCCATGTAACATGGTCAGAATCGTTTGGTGCTTTTTTCCAGGTTACACTGAACAAAATTCATCACGAGCTTTCTGAAATTTGTCCAATTTGAAGTCTGAACGACTGAGTAGTCTCCATCTCACTTTTTTTTAGAGGATCTCACTTTTCTTTTGAGCGTAGTCTCCATCTCACATGAGTAGTTTAGGTTGCGACACGGCCTAGTCACAACGGCCCAACTACAGCGTTGCGGGACAGCCTTAATATACCCTGGCGACGGAACTAATCGACCCTCGAACCCTAGCTGCTCTGCCGCCGCCACCCCCACGCCCGCAGCCATGCCGCCCAAGCTCGACCCGTCGCAGGTGGTGGAGGTGTTCGTCCGCGTTACCGGCGGCGAGGTCGGAGCGGCCTCTTCCCTCGCCCCCAAGATCGGTCCACTCGGTCTCTCCCCCAAGAAGATCGGAGAGGACATCGCCAAGGAGACGGCGAAGGACTGGAAGGGCCTCCGCGTCACCGTCAAACTCACCGTCCAGAACCGGCAGGCCAAGGTCTCCGTCGTGCCCTCCGCCGCGGCGCTCGTCATCAAGGCGCTCAAGGAGCCCGAGAGGGACCGCAAGAAGGTCAAGAACATCAAGCACATCGGCAACATCAGCCTCGACGACGTCATCGAGATCGCCAAGACCATGAGGTTCAGGTCCATGGCCAAGGAGTTGGCCGGCACCGTCAAGGAGATCCTCAGCACCTGCGTCAGCGTCGGGTGCACCGTCGACGGCAAGGACCCCAAGGACCTGCAGCAGGAGATCGACGACGGCGACGTCGAGATCCCGTCAGCTTAAGAAGGTATAATGTTCAAGTTTGTTATCTGATTGGAATATGGATGATCCATTTTGCTTTGCCGTTTGCTGTCTGCCCATGTTGTGTTGACGGTATTGCCTTCATTGAAGTGATGCTCTAGTGCATCTTTTTTAGTCAGTAGTTAGAATCTGATGCCAATGACTAAAAGTGTCGGGGACAGCCATAAGGGTCCCCTGAAGAACCGGGGGAAACCTATTCACTTTCGCAAAAACTAAAACACAAACGAATTCACAAACCTAAAACACGGTCAAGAAAGTCACGGCCCAGCGGCCGGGCCCACAGCCCTGGTGGCCCCAGCGGCCCACCAGAACAGTTGGCCCAGCCACCCCCGGGCGAAACTCCGCTTCGCTCGAGGGGCGCAGCGCCGCGCTAACGAGGCTCCGCCTCGCTCGAGGGTCGGTCGCCCCCTCGGGTGAGACTCCGCCTCGCTCGAGGGTCGGTTGCCCCCTCGGGTGAGACTCCGCCTCGCTCGAGGGTCGGTCGCCCCCTCGGGTGAGACTCCGCCTCGCTCGAGGGTCGGTCGCCCCCTCGGGTGAGACTCCGCCTCGCTCGAGGGCCTCACGGGCTCGCCGCCCCCGCACCTGCTCCCCCGACAGGGGCGTTTAATGTCCTAACACTTGCAGGCGTCCGGGTCAAAGACGAATCCACGCCATGCCGTCCCTCTAACACGCCCGGGAATCATATCCCGACGCTGTTCTGCCAACTCTCCCAGTGAGGCCATCCCCACCACTGTGCGGCAAGGCCAGTGTCAGCTCCGTGACACTGCGCCACCCACTCTCGTACGGCCAACGCGCCGCACCCTCGAAGGAGGACGGCGGAACCCTCGAAACGGGGACGGACGCCTGCTCCGCGCCTGGCCAGGGCCACACCATGACGCCGGACCAGTGAGGCGCGTCACCTCCGTCACCGTCGGTCCTGCGCGGCCATCCCCGCCATCACGACGCCATCCCGGGCACTGCAGCGTCATCCCTGACGCTGTGGGAGTGCGGGGCGACAAGACACCGCCACGCCCGCGGCTGTGCCCCTTACGACCTCCCGTCAGCCGCACCCTCGAGTCAGCGTACGGACGACGACCACACGGGAAGTTTCTACGCCGCCACCCTCGAAGCCGCTCCTGGACGGATACAGGGCACGCCATGACGCTCCGCCAGAAGCAAGATTCGCCAGGACGGCCATCCACTCCGTTGCACTGTCCGCCATGCCATCACACGTAGCTAGAACAGTGCGGCACGCCTGTAAACTGCCTCCTCCTTGGCCTATAAAAGGAGGGGCAGTCCCCTGGCCGCAGGACGACGACGACGGAGAGCACTAACCCACACGTTTTCTGCCTTCACCACGATATTGGCACTCGCCTCAATCAAAACCTCAGGGACCTGGAGGTCCGGCCTCCTCTCCCGCCCCGCTTGTAGCTCCCCTCTGCAAGCACCACGGTGCAACGCAATACAGTGCCTCGAGCACACCACTGCTGGACGTACGGCCCCGGCCGGAACCAGGATAAACTCGTGTCCCCTGTGCTGTCGTTTGCACTGACCATCGAGAAGCTGATCACAGCGTAACTTACTAGTTAGTGTCGGGACTACTTTCCGCACCGACAGTTGGCGCGCCAGGTAGGGGACCACTCGCGCTGTGATCGACCCCTCACCAGCATTCTCGATGGTGATTCGTACCGAGATGACGTCCCAGAGGTACGCCATGGGCAGCTCGGACCCTCTCCCCGCTGGATTCGAAATCCGGTTTGGGAGCCTGAACTTTCAGACCACAGGGAACGGCTACCTCATGCGCCTCACCAACTTCGACGAACTCCACCCGTGGCGGTCGACTGGGCCAGGCCCAATGCCCGTCACGCCTGCTACTGACGCTCCGGCACCCACCCGGGTGGCTGCCGCGAGCGCCTCGACGCCCCGGCGCCGCAAACGCCCAGGTCAGCGCTCGCGCCAGGCGCGCACGGAGTGACGCCGGGCAACACGCGAGGCGGCCCGGAACGACGCGCCCCCGCCGAGCGACACGGCGGCGCACCCTGCGGGGGAGCACGCGGCCGCGGGGCCGCAGTTTCCCCACGGGATGCGCAACCCTGCTGCGGCGTACGCCTCGTCCGTCAGCACCGACATGGCCGCGTACGAGGATCTCCCGGGCCATCACTTGCTGTCAGTCCGGAACCTCATCACCACCACCAACGACGAGTCGTACCACGGCTCGCCCAGCGAACTGCCGCCCTCAACCTCGCATGGCTACACTGAGTGGGACTTCTCCGGCGTACCGGACCCTGTGGTTTTCCGGTGATTCCTTGATGCCGCGGACTACTGGTTCGGTTGCTCTGACGACTCCAGCGAGGGGAGCTATGATCCCTCGCGCGAGTGCTTCGTTATCGCCGCCAACGAGCAAGCTGAAGGCGCAAACGGAGCGGGCGACGGGAACGCGGCCCAGCATCCGGAGCCGAACCCGCCACCGGCCCCACCAGCGGGCAATGCGGACATCAATGCGCAGCTGGCCCAGGCACGCGAGCTCGAGGCGAAGCTCGCGGAAGAGTATCGGCAGGTGCGGCTCTTGCGTGCAACTATCGCAGGGGAAGCCTCGGCGCGCGGCGAACGCGCCCGAGAAGCCGGGAAGCAAGCCTGCGAGCGCATCAATGCCAACTTCAACGTGGACGACCCACACACGCCACTTCGTGCCAGCCAAAAACTCATCGCGGCGGCAACACTACTTCGGGCCATGCCCGAGCCATCGACACCCGAAGCACGTAACCTGCGCCGCGAGGCGCAGACTCTCATCGAGCAAGCGGCCGTGCAGCAGGCCGAGAGCTCCGCGTCCCGCATGCGCAACCAGTCCAGCGCGCGGGGCGACGGCGGCGCGAAGGACCAGGAGGCATCCGTCCACGTGGACGGCGCGGCGGAGCAGCCGCCAAACCAGGGCAAGACGCCTGTCAAGGAGCGGATCCTTGACACGCGCGGCGAGGCCCACGACGGAGACGCCCGCAACGTCCTGAATGCCAAGCGAAAGGGCGACGCGGAGGCGCAGGCGGCGGCGGGCTACCACCCTCGACGAGGTGGTCGCTACGACAGCCGGGAGGACCGCTCGCCAACACCGGAACCCCCGGGAACCCGAGTGTTCAGTCGAGAAATCTGTGCGGTGAGTTTCCCCCAGCGTTTCCGCCAGCCCACCACCATCGACAAGTACACGGGGGAGACGGACCCTCGTGTGTGGCTCAACGACTACCGTCTGGCTTGCCAGCTGGGCGGAGCCACCACCGATGCGGTGATCATCCGCAATCTGCCGCTGCACCTTGCGGACTCGGCCAGAACATGGCTCGAGCACCTACCGCCTAGCCAGATCCACAGCTGGGATGACTTAGTCCGCACGTTCGTGGGGAACTTCCAGGGCACATATGTGCGCCCTGGGAACTCCTGGGACCTGCGAGCGTGCACCCAGAAGCCCGGCGAATCGCTCCGGGACTTCATACGGCGCTTTTCAAAGCGCTGTACTGAGCTCCCGAGCGTTGCTCAGTCCGAGATCGTGCACGCGTTCCTTGAAGGCACGACCTGTCGGGACCTCGTGCGCGAGCTCGGGAGGAGCCCGCCGGTCGACTCCAACGAGCTGTTCGACATCGCCACCAGCTTCGCCTCTGGAGAGGAGGCAGTGGGGGCCATCTTCGACGGCAAGAAGGGCAAGCGCGTGGACGACGCGCCCGCGGAGGGCAGCAAGTCCAAGGAGCCCCAGCATAAACACAAGCGAGGCAAGAAGGGCAAGAAGCCGCGCCACGAGGCGCGCGCGCAGGGGCACGACGACGGCGGGGACGAGGCCCTCGCAGTTGACCCGGCTCGAAAGGGCCCTCGAGGGGCCCCTCGAGGCCCCGGCGTATTCGACGATATGTTGAAAAAGCCCTGCCCGTACCACAAGTACTGCCGCCGCGTCGCCGCGAAGGAGGACGAGGCCAAGAAGGACGGGGGTGGCGGAGACGCTGATGGCTTCCCCGCGGTGGAGAACGTCTTCTTCATCTTCGGGGGACCGACGGTGGACATGTCCACCAACCGGCGCAAGCGAGAGCGGCACGAGGTCCTCGCCGCGGAGAGGGCACCTCCTTACTTCCTCGACTGGTCGGAGGACGCCATCACCTTCAGCCGCGAGGACCACCCGAACCGCATCCCCAACCCGGGCCAGTACCCGTTGGTCGTCGATCCCATCATCGGCAACGCGCGGTTTTCCAAGGTGCTGATGGACGGCGGCAGCAGCCTCAACATCCTCTACGCCCACACCCTACGGCTGATGGGGATTAGGTTGGACCAGCTGCGGCCCAGCACGGCGCCGTTCCATGGCGTCGCGCCAGGCAAGCGCGTCCAGCCCCTCGGGCAGATCGACCTGTCGGTCTGGTTCGGCACACCGGACAACTTCCGCAAGGAGGTCCTCACCTTTGAGGTAGTGGGGTTCCGGGGCGCGTACCACGCCATCCTTGGCCGTCCGTGCTATGCCAAGTTCATGGTGGTCCCGAACTACACTTACCTCAAGATGAAGATGCCGGGGCCAAAAGGCGTAATCACCGTGGGCTCGTCGATCGAGCACGCATTCGACTGCGACGTCGAGTGCGTCGAGCACGCTGAGGCCCTGGCGCTCGATGAAGCGTTTGTCGCGGACATGGAGAAGCTGGCCAACGAGGGCCCCGACTCCTCCGCCAAGCACGTGGGCAGTTTCGAGGCTGCCGAACAAACGAAGGAGGTGCCCCTCGACCCTGCAGCCCCCGAGGGCAAGGTGTTGAGGGTCAGTTCCACCCTCGACCCGAAATAGGAAGTGGTGCTCATCGACTTTCTCCGCGCCAACGCCGATATCTTCGCGTGGAGCCCCTCGGATATGCCAGGCATCCCGAGGGAGGTCGCCGAGCACTCCCTTGATATCCTACCTCACTCCCGAGCCGTGCAACAACGGCTGCGCCGCTTTGACGAAGAGCGGCGCCGGGCGATCGGAGTAGAGCTGCGGAAGCTCCTCGAGGCCGGGTTCATCAAGGAAGTTTTTCACCCTACGTGGCTAGCTAATCCTGTACTAGTTAAGAAAAAGAATGGGAAGTGGCGGATGTGTGTAGATTACACTAGTCTGAATAAAGCATGTCCCAAAGTTCCTTTTTCTTTGCCACGAATCGATCAAATCGTTGACTCAACTGCAGGGTGTGAACTATTGTGTTTCCTCGATGCCTATTCCGGGTACCACCAAATAAAGATGAAGGAGTCCGACCAGCTTGCGACTTCGTTCATCACGCCGTTCGGAATGTTCTGCTACGTAACGATGTCGTTTGGCCTCCGAAACGCGGGCGCTACATACCAGCGATGTATGCAGCACGTCTTCGGAGACCACATCAGGCGAACCGTTGAGGCTTACGTAGACGACATAGTCGTGAAAACCAGGAAGGCGGACGACCTGGTTAGCGACCTGCGCGTGGCATTTGATTGCCTGCGAGCCAACGGGGTGAAGCTGAACCCCGAGAAGTGCGTCTTCGGAGTGCCGCGAGGCATGCTGCTGGGATACATAGTTTCCCAGCGGGGCATCGAGCCCAACCCCGAGAAGGTCGCGGCCCTCGAACGGATGGGCCCGATTCGAGACCTCAAGGGGGTCCAGAAGGTGTTGGGGTGCCTCGCCGCCTTGAGCCGCTTCATCTCGCGGCTCGGCGAGAAGGGATTACCCCTCTACCGACTCCTGAAGAAACACGAGCGCTTCTCCTGGACCGTCGAGGCCCAGGAGGCGCTTGACAAACTCAAAGCGACGCTCGCCCACGCGCCAATCTTAACGCCGCCCCAGGATGGCGAGCCTCTGTACCTCTACGTCGCCGCGACCACTCAGGTGGTCAGCGCCGTCATCGTGGTAGAGCGTGCAGAGGAGGGGCACGCCCTACCAGTCCAGAGGCCTGTGTACTACATCAGCGAAGTGCTATCCGAGACCAAGGCACGGTACCCACAGATCCAGAAGTTGCTCTACGCAGTAGTGCTCGCGCGGCGCAAGCTCCGGCACTACTTCGAGTCCCACCCGGTCACGGTGATCTCCTCGTTCCCGTTGGGTGAGATCATCCGCAACCCGGACGCGGCGGGCAGAATCGCCAAGTGGTCTGTGGAATTGATGGGCGAGACGCTCGCCTATGCGCCGCGCAAGGCAATCAAGTCCCAAATCCTGGCGGATTTCGTCGCCGAATGGACGGACACACAACTGCCGCCGCCGCATATCCAGGTCGAATGCTGGACCCTCTACTTCGACGGGTCGGTGATGAAAACAGGGGCAGGCGCGGGCCTGCTCTTCATCTCACCCCTCGGGGAGCACATGAGATACGCGATACGCCTGCATTTCCCCGCGTCGAACAACATGGCGGAGTACGAGGCCCTTCTTTGCGGCCTCCGAATCGCCATCGAGACAGGCATCAAACGCCTCGACGTCAGGGGGGACTCGCAGCTCGTGATTGACCAAGTCATGAAAAATGCGAGTTGTCACGACGACAAAATGGAGGCCTACTGCAACGCCGTACGAGCCCTCGAAGACAAGTTCTACGGCCTCGAGCTTAACCACGTGCCCCGCAGGTACAACGAGGAGGCGGACGAGCTCGCAAAAATCGCGTCGGGGCGAATCACCGTCCCCCCGAACGTTTTTGCGCGGGACGTCGCCAGGCCGTCCGTCAACCTCGAGTCGACACCCTCGAGTCAAGAGGAACCCTCGGGGGCTCCCTCGAACCCAGCGGGCGCGGAGCCCATGGATGAAGACCCCTCGAACGAGGCGTTTGTGCTCTCCTTGCTCGAGGGCTACGGTGCGGACGAGGCCGAGGCCATGGACACGGAGCCAGCCCCCCGCGCGGTGGACTGGCGGGCCAAGTACCTCGCCTGGATGGAGCAAGGGGAGCTTCCCTCAGATCGGTCCGAGGCCAGACGCATCGCCAGGAAGGCCAAGTTGTTCACCCTCGTCGACGGCGAGCTATACAAGCGCGCTGCGTCAGGCGTCCTGCAGCGGTGCATACCCATCCCCCAGGGGCGCGAGCTCCTCCGGGACGTCCACGCAGGCGTGTGTGGCCACCACGCGGCACCACGCACCCTCGTGGGCAACGCGTTTCGCCAGGGTTTCTATTGGCCTACCGCGGTTGCTGATGCCAGCGAGATCGTGCGCACCTTCGAAGGGTGCCAATTTTACGCCCGCAAGACCAATCTCCCGGCGCATGCCCTCCAGACGATCCCCATCACGTGGCCTTTTGCCGTGTGGGGGCTGAACATTGTCGGGCCCCTGCGAAGGGCGCCCGGGGGCTACACGCACCTGCTAGTCGCCATTGACAAGTTCTCCAAGTGGGTCGAAACGCGCCCAATCACGAATCTCAGGGCAGAGCAGGCCGTAATATTCTTCACCGACATCATCCACCGGTTTGGGGTGCCTAACTCCATCATCACCGACAACGGGCCCCAGTTCACCGGCAGGAAGTTCCTAGAATTCTGCGACAAGCACCACATCCGCGTGGACTGGGCGGCCGTCGCGCACCCACAGACCAATGGTCAAGTGGAGCGGGCCAATGGCATGATCCTACAAGGCCTCAAGCCCAGGATTTTCGACAGACTGAACAAGTCTGGCCGAAAATAGCTCCAGGAGCTGCCGGCGGTCGTGTGGAGCCTCAGAACCACTCCGAGCAGGGCCACGGGATTCACCCCGTTCTTCCTCGTCTATGGCGCGGAGGCCGTCCTCCCCACGGACCTGGAATACGGGTCGCCCAGAGTCAAGAGCTACGACGAGGGCACCAACCAGCGAGCCCGCGAGGACTCACTGGATCAATTGGACGAAGCCCGCATTGTGGCCCTGATGCATTCAGCAAGATACCAGCAGGCTCTGAGGCGGCACCAGGCCCGGAAGATACGACGCCGAGACTTCGACGAAGGGGACCTAGTCCTAAGGCTGCGCCAAGACAATCGAGGCCGCCACAAGCTATCGCCCCCATGGGAGGGACCCTACATCGTTGTCAAAGTGCTCAAGCCCGGCACCTACAAGCTGGCCAACGAGGACGGCGAGGAACTCACCAACGCTTGGAACATCCAACAGCTACGTCGCTTCTACCCTTAGAAAGGATTTCCGAGTTTTTCTTGTCATTACATACCCAACACCCCAGTTGGCTGTAATTTCCATCAAATTAATAAAGCTGAAGGGCGACTTGGTTTTCCCCCGAAAACCAAATCCCCCTCGGGGGCTACTGCGGGGGGCGTCCCCCCCCCCCAAAAAATAGTCCCATTTTTTCGCAAAATTCGCCGCAAATGTGCTAAGTATGCCTCGACCTAAACTTTGGGTGGACTCACGCGGGACGCGAGTGGCCAAAGGGCGAAGAAGCGCGAGTCGGGGATAGCCCACGCCTCCGGTAGGATACGGCCCTTCCCCCTCGCCACTTTGCCTATAAGCTACTCGTGCGAACGAAAACCTTCCCAGCCAAGGTTCGCCTAAGGGAGCGGGGAGGCAGAACAACACAATTGCCGAAATAAACAACGAGTTTTTCAACTTACAAACATCAAAGTGTTTTAAACAGCAAATGTTTATTACAACAGCCGCGCGGCTCGAATTCTAACATCAAAAACATAAAGGGCACAAACGCCCAATGGTCTTCAGGCTTGGGGGCCGCCAGCCGGGGGAGCGTCCGGGAAGAGGAAGTCCATGAAGTCCTCGGCGAGGATGTCGGCGGCAGGAGCAGCGAGCACATCCGCACGGTTCATCGCCACCTCGTCGTCGACGCCGACGGGAACGACATAGCCCGTGGAAACGGCCTCGAGGTCGACCTGGTAGTGGGAAGCCACCACGTCAAGAGCTTTCTGAACTCCCAGGTGAAGGGCGCGGCGCACGCGCTGGGTAACGTGCCCGCTGAGGGCGCGGAGGCGACTCGCCATCGAGCTCCCAGCCTGCACTTCGCCTTCCTCGACCCCCTGGCACACCTCGAGGGCGGCGGCCCGCAGCTCCTCCAGCTCCTGTTGTGAGGAGTTGTAGGCCGTCTGGAGGGACTCTGCCTGGGTCGTCGAGTTCCCAAGAGCATTCCGCAGGCCTGAAACCCATGAACGAAAAACAAAAATTAGGAGCGGATCCCAAGCAAACCAAATCAACAAGCAAAATGCGAAGAGAGGCGACTCACCTTCGACCTGTTTCTTCTCCGAATCGAGGGCCTTGCGCGCGACCTCGGCCTCCTGCTGCAGGCCAAGGACCGCAGCTTCCTGCTCCACGACAGCCTGGCGCAGGTCCTCGTAGGAGATGCTGAGCTGGTTCAGCTCCCCATCGAGCCGCGAGACTTCTTCGTCCCGTTGCTTGAGGGTTGCCTGCGCCCCCTCGAGTGCGGCGCGCTCCTGCTGAAGGAGGCCCTAGGCCTCTTCTCGCGCCAGGCGCTCGCGCTCGAGGGCGGCCCGAGCCTCAGCAAGGGCAGTTCGCTCCTGCTGGAGCTGAGCGTCCGCCTGTTGGCGCGCGTTCCGCTCCCGCTGAAGCTGCTCCCCCATAGAGGCGAGGGAGGCGGCCTGGTCCGCCAGGCTGGCCCTCAGCTGCTCGGCCTCCTTGGCCCTTTCCTCGGCCTGGCTCTGCCAAGACCGTGCTCCCTCGAGGGTTGCACGGTCCTGTTCGAGCTGGGCGCGAATCGAGGCCACCTCCGTCTCCCACTCTGCCGCCACGGTCTGCATCGCGGCTGCGTCCTCGCGCGGCTTCCGCAGCGCCTCGTCCCGCTCCAGGAGCGCTGTCCGCACCTTCGCGACTGCAGAGACACCTTCCGCAGCCTGGGCGTCCTGCTCCAGGAGCTCGTCCCGCACTGCCTGGAGCCGGTACTCCAGCCACCCGTTGTCAGTCCGCAGGGCCTCGACAAGGGCGTCAAGAGCGTCGTATTGGTCCCGGTACCAGTTGCGCTCGGAGCTCAGCCGGTCGAGGTGGCCGTACTTCTCCCGGGCTCGACCCTCCAATTCCTGCCACCGGCAGACAAGGCAGAAGAGAGTTTGAGTCGGAAAAAGCGCGAACGCGGGAGAGACGAGGGGGGAAGAAATTCCAAAATCCAACAGAAGGGACGCGTACCTGAAAAATCCGCCACGCAGGACCCCCGTGGATCCGCAGCGCCTCGTCCAGCGCGTTGTTGAGCGAGGCGCCGTGGTCGCGGAACTCTTGCCACAGCGCCTGCTCGGCCTGGGCCGCGATGCAGAGGGCTGACGGCGCGCTGGCTTGCTCCCACTCCCGCTCCACACGCGTCACGGCACCATCGGGGGCAGGAGGGCCGGCACGAGACGACGAGGCCTCGGCGCCATGCGCCGAGGGTTGCGGCATCACGCAGCCATCCTCCCGCATCACTAATACCCCCGCCGCGGGCTCGGGGGCTGGCGCGGGCCAGTTCTCCCATTGGCCCCATCCAGGCGGCGGCGCGTCGTCGTCGTGGATCTCCACCACGGCCGCCTGACCACACGCCGCCGGGACAGGCAGAGGTCGAACCGTCGGCGCGGCGGTTGCCGCTGTCGTAGCCGCCGCCGCGGCCGTCGCCTCCTGCTGCGGCTCCGTGGCCACGGCCGCGCTGCGCGGTGGCTCGCCCGTCATCGCCGCGCTCCCGGCCGCCCGTGGTGCCCTCGACGAGCGCCGCCTCGTGGGTACGGACGTGTCCGACCTGAGCGCTTTAGCGGGCACGAGGGCGGGAACGGTCGGCGCCACCCTGCGAACACGGAGACAAACAACTGAGCTCCAACCCCTCGAAACCGGAACGTCTGGAGGAGGGACTGCTTACCTCAAGGTGGAGAAGCCTCGCTTCCTCTTCCTCGAGGGTTCGGCAGGCGCTGCTGTGGCGCCTGTCGTCGCCACCGCGGCGCTCCCAGACGCTTCCGCGGCGCGCGCTGGCGCTTCCGCGACACGCGCCGCCTCTTCCACGGACCGCCCGGCGGCGGGCGCTTCCGCGCCCACCACGTGCGCCTGCTCCTCTGCCGCCTCTGCGGCTCTCGGTGAGGGGGTCGAGGGATTCCACCTCTCGGGGGGCCTGCCCCCCATCGCTCTCCTCTTCTTCCTCCTCTCCCGACGACGAGTTCCCGGAGTCGCCGGGGAAGAGAGTCCCTGCTGCTCGCGCAGCCGGTACTCCTCGTCCCGCTGCTCCCGCCGCCGGATTCCCTTCTCCTTCCTGCGCGCCGCCCGCTCCTGCTCCCGTCGCTGCGTGGCGCGGGCAGCCGCTCGAGCTCGGGGCGTGGGCGGGTCGGACCGCGAGGCGTCCACGGTCACCCTCTGCTAAAAAGCGACTGTCAAAACCATGCTGCTACGTTGCGAGGGAACGAGAAAGGGAGAAAGGCCTACTCACCGCCGGGGCATCGGGGAGCATAACGAACGACCAGAGGTCGTCATTGCTGTGCCGGCCGGCCTTGAGGCTGATGGCGCGCCTCGCCCTCGTGGCCGCGTATTCCCGAGCGAGGCGCTCATTCAAGAACCGCAAGCGCGCCAACGACGTAGGGTTGGCCGCCTCGCTCATCTCGTGAATACAGAGCTCCCTCTCCATGAGGGGGACGATCCGCCGGTGGTAGAGGTTCGCGAGGACCGAAGCCGCCCCCAACCCGGCGTCCGCCAGGCTCTTCAATGCGGTTAGGAGCGAATCCAACCGCGCCTGGTGCGAGGAGGGAGACACGCCGTGGTGCCAGGAGTCGGCCTTCTCCTTCAGCACCTTGCCGGTGTAGGGGGGAGGCCGGCGCCGTCGTTGCGGAGGTAGAACCACCCCCGCTCCCATTCCGCATTGTTGGATGTCATCGTGCAGGGGATGTATAACTCCTTGCGCGAATCCCGCAACGAGATCGACAGGCCGCCGGCGCGCACCGCCCGGCGCACCCGTGCCTCGGGCGTAGCGAGCGTATGCAGCTCCGCGCGGAAAAGGTGGACCCAGAGATCCCAGTTCACTGGGATCCCCAGGAATCCCTCGCAGACGCCGACGAAGGTGGCCGCCTGCGAAATCGCGTTGGGGGCGAAGTTGTGCAGCTCCACCCCGTAGTGGTGGCACAGTCCGCGCATGAAGCGGCTCGCCGGCGCGGCGAAGCCGCGCTCATGGTGCCGGATGAAGCTGACGACGTAGCCGTGCGGCGGGTTGGGCTCCCGATCCGACGCCGGCGGAACGATCCACGCCGGGGACTGCCCCTCCACGTTCGGCGCCAGCTGGCCGCTGTTCACGAGCTCGCTCAGGGCGAGCCTCGTCACCGTCGAGCGGCTCCACGGCAGCGGATCCAGCACCGTGATTGGCTGGGGGGAGCCATTGCGGTTGGCGGCGGCGCACGAAGACGAAGCTAGCGGCGGGCGAAACGAAAGGGCGCGCAGCCGAGAAGCGAAGACAAGGAGCCAAGGGCGGCGGCGCTAAGTAACGAGGTAAGGAGCTTCCGCCTCCCTCTCCTTGGATTTATAGATCTAAGGGAGCCACGCTCCCCAAACCGCGCGTCGCGCGCATTAACTGCAGGCGACTGCATCTGCCACTGACAAGCGGGGCCCACCGCACCGAAACGGCCGGCCGCGCGCGCATGCGCGATCATTACGGCGCGGCAACCGAAGAGCCGCAGCGGCCCGTCACGTCCGCCCCCCCCCCCACGTCGCCCACTACGCGCGCGGCCGCGACGCCTGAAAAGGCGCGCCCGCGACGCACGACTGAAGCCACAACTGTGGGCATTTAACGGCCTGGTCTCTTACTAAGTAAGCGTGACCCTCGCGCGGCCCGAGCCCAGTGCTCGAAAAACCAGACCCTCGAAGGGTGCGATTACTGACCAGTGGCCTCGAGACCCGCTCGGTGAAAGCAGGCGCCACAGGTGCCCTCGATTCTAGAGGATTACTGATCAGCAGCTCGGGGGTCGGCTCGACCACGAACCCACGAATCCTGCAGATGCAATCAAGACGGGGGCACTTAGCTGCCACCCCGCAACGGCCCTACTAATCAGGGGTTCGAAGCCTGACCCTCGAAGGGTTCGAACAGGCGCCCCAGATCAACAGAGTCAGGGACGACGAGGGCGCGCGCATTCGAGCCTATCCTCGAGCTCACCAGCTCGAGGGCGCCCCACATGTCGTATTCAAGAGCCAACGAGGGCAGCTAGTCGAGGGATCCCATCGAGGGAGAGCTTCCGCGCCCTCGGTCCCCAGCGAACGGGACCGAGCCCTGCCTAGCAAACCCACGTAAGCGCTTTTATGGACGAGTCTCCGGACCACGAGCCAACCCTTATCGAACGAGGCATGGGCGTCCACTTGAATTACCCGATAACAGCTCGAAGAGAAACCCGCAATTCGCGACCCGCTCGATGGGAGTTGTGGACACCTCACCCCCCGTCCCGCGGAGGGACGACGAGGGAACGTACAAACAAGTCGGAGAGCCCACCCCGATCGCCTCGAACGGGCCTAGGCTCGGGGGCTCGACGCGTGGCTACACCTCCTGGATATGCACCGAACGCACGCGAACGTCGGCACATGCGTACGGCACCGCCGAGGCCGACTGAAACACCGCCGAGGCCGGCTGAAATAAACGCCTCGCACAATGACGACGCTGCGAAAAAACCTTGAAGGAGTACACACACTCCTCCAAGGCTTCGGGGGCTAGACCCGCGGGTCCGCAAGCGCGCCCCCACGGAATAGCACAGCAATCAGGAGGGAAGAAGGTCCCATCAGCAAGCGTCAGCATCTGCGGGATCTTAACGGATACACCCGCAGATGCTCGGGGGCTACTGTCGGGGACAGCCATAAGGGTCCCCTGAAGAACCGGGGGAAACCCATTCACTTTCGCAAAAACTAAAACACAAACGAATTCACAAACCTAAAACACGCTCAAGAAAGTCACGGCCCAGCGGCCGGGCCCACAGCCCTGGTGGCCCCAGCGGCCCACCAGAACAGTCGGCCCAGCCACCCCCGGGCGAAACTCCGCTTCGCTCGAGGGGCGCAGCGCCGCGCTAACGAGGCTCCGCCTCGCTCGAGGGTCGGTCGCCCCCTCGGGTGAGACTCCGCCTCGCTCGAGGGTCGGTCGCCCCCTCGGGTGAGACTCCGCCTCGCTCGAGGGTCGGTCGCCCCCTCGGGTGAGACTCCGTCTCGCTCGAGGCCCTCACGGGCTCGCCGCCCCCGCACCTGCTCCCCCGACAGGGGCGTTTAATGTCCTAACACTTGCAGGCGCCCGGGTCAAAGACGAATCCACGCCATGCCGTCCCTCTGACACGCCCGGGAATCATATCCCGACGCTGTTCTGCCAACTCTCCCAGTGAGGCCATCCCCACCACTGTGCGGCAAGGCCAGTGTCAGCTCCGTGACACTGCGCCACCCACTCTCGTACGGCCAACGCGCCGCACCCTCGAAGGAGGACGGTGGAACCCTCGAAACGGGGACGGACGCCTGCTCCGCGCCTGCCCAGGGCCACACCATGACGCCGGACCAGTGAGGCGCGTCACCTCCGTCACCGTCGGTCCTGCGCGGCCATCCCCGCCATCACGACGCCATCCCGGGCACTGCAGCGCCATCCCTGACGCTGTGGGAGTGCGGGGCGACAAGACACCGCCACGCCCGCGGCTGTGCCCCTTACGACCTCCCGTCAGCCGCACCCTCGAGTCAGCGTACGGACGACGACCACACGGGAAGTATCTACGCCGCCACCCTCGAAGCCGCTCCTAGACGGATACAGGGCACGCCATGACGCTCCGCCAGAAGCAAGATTCGCCAGGACGGCCATCCACTCCGTTGCACTGTCCGCCATGCCATCACACGTAGCTAGAACAGTGCGGCACGCCTGTAAACTGCCTCCTCCTTGGCCTATAAAAGGAGGGGCAGTCCCCTGGCCGCAGGACGACGACGACGGAGAGCACTAACCCACACGCTTTCTGCCTTCACCACGATATTGGCACTCGCCTCAATCAAAACCTCAGGGGCCTGGAGGTCCGGCCTCCTCTCCCGCCCCGCTTGTAGCTCCCCTCTGCAAGCACCACGGTGCAACGCAATACAGTGCCTCGAGCACACCACTGCTGGACGTACGACCCCGGCCGGAACCAGGATAAACTCGTGTCCCCTGTGCTGTCGTTTGCACCGACCATCGAGAAGCTGATCACAGCGTAACTTACTAGTTAGTGTCGGGACTACTTTCCGCACCGACAAAAAGTACGATTCTGTGGATCTACTTGCTGTTTACTCTGGAAAATCCAAGTATTTGGTACGCTGAATTAGTAGTTCCTTCTGTGCTGTTCTATGTTTTAGTGCTGTTTCAGTCATGGATGTCATGCTTTATGTTTCTCATATTCAGTAGCTTGACACGATTTCTTTTAAACATTGCAGGTTTGGAGTCCAGGCGGTTGCTATGTGAGGCTGCTGAAGTAGTTCATTCTATCTAGATGTTTTCTGATTCAGTTGAGGGGGAATGAATGTGATACATGCACTTGGAGTTCCACTCTTGGTGAAGAAGAAATGGTTGTCATGCCTTAGTTGTTGAGACTATTTTTGTTAAGCTTTGATGAACATTCACAAGCAATATTGAAGTTATTAATGTGGTTAGAATCATATATTGTCCCTCCCAGCTTTTGGAAATTTTGATATGTTTGAATGCTTACTATGATTGCTGGGTTTCCTGATTGCCTCAAGGTTTTAGTGCACTTGATAGCTGATGATCTCATATCTGGAGCTGAAATATAAATCTGTTGGGCCTTTAGCGATCTTGATTCCTGTTGGACGAATGAATGCTAATGCAACGATGTTCTGATAAACAACGATCAATCCATCCTGTGCTGTGTGCTTTGAAGCACTCGACTTGAGAGGTTGAATGGCTCTTGTTGAGAGGTCTCACCCTGTGCATCCCGGCATTAACATATAAATGTCCCTATTTTTTTTAAGAGTTAAATACACCAGCAGCTCTTAAACTTGTCACAATGTGTAACTTAGGTTCACGAACTCGCAAAATCGAAATCTAGCATCCCAAATTGTTTAAGTTGTGTCACTTAGATCCATGAACTAGTAAACCGAAATCTGGCACTCCAAACTTGTTAAGTTTGCCACGGTCCATACCACTTCGATGATCTTTGTAGATCTGATGTGGTCATGTGGCATGCTGACATGACGTGCACATAGATGGATATATGCAAAAGACCCTTCATTATTATGTTCTTCTCCATCCACATCTCCTCATCATCTCTCTCTCTGAACGACGCTATCACCATCGTCGGAGAAGGCACCACCACCAGCCCGCGCGCTAGAGGTAGGCGCTGCCTTGTCCCAGATGCTCCACCACCACAGCGACTGCTTGTCGTCACCGCTGCCTCATCACTCGCTTTGCTCGCATCGCACTGCTGTTGCCTCCTCACTCGCTCGTTCATGACTTCTTCCCCTTCCCCTTTTCTCTGTGCAAGTGGAGGGCACGACGACGGCTACGCACGTGGCCGATCGAGCCCAACCTAGGGAGGGTGGTGGCACGGTGAAGGGAGCGCAAGAGGATTGTCCGGAGAGGGAGGAGAGAGATGAGAAGGACATGGATGCATAAAATTAAATAAAAATGATGAACGTTTTTGCATATATCCATCTATGTGGCGCCATGTCAACATGTCACATCAAACCTACAAAGGCAAATCGAAGGGGTATGGACTTAAATGGCACAACTTAACAAGTTTGGGGTGCTAGATTTCGATTTTGCGAGTTCGTGAACCTAAGTGACACAACTTAACAAATTTTATGTGCTAAATTTCGATTTTTTGAGTTCGTGAACCTAACTGGCATATCGTGACAAGTTTAAGGGCCGCTGGTTTATTTAACCTTTTTTAATTCTCTACAGTTCACAAAGTTCAGTCAATCTCTTTGTTTAGTACAAATTATGTGTGCACTACCATATCAATGTCTGCCTGTTCCATGTGGAGAATTATCCCCATTTTTTTATTTCTCTTAAGTTCACAAAGTTCAGCCAATCTCTTTTTTTATTTCTCTTAAGTTCACAAAGTTCAGCCAATTATCAGCCTGTTCGTTGGGCTGGTGAATGGTGACTGGTGCTAATTTGTATTGAGAGAAAAATGTTGTTGGTTGGTGGGTGGTGATTTGTGAGAGAAAAGTACCGCTGACTTGTAGCTGATATGTGTGCAGGATTTGTTTTCTAATTACTAGCCCAGATTTTGTTCAAGCTTGGCCTATTTGCTTTTCTTTATTTCACTTCCCTCAACCCCAGTGCAGAATGAGCATTGCCCGGCCAGTCTTGCAGTGGCAGCTGACCTGTACCAGATAACGCCAATGGATTCCATATTGTGATTGAACATTTGAACTGATCCGTCCTGCTGGCTGAAGGAATGACTGCTAAAGAAAAAGATCCTAGGGCCTTGTTTAGTTTGCTAAAGTTTCTAACGTTTTCTCCACTCTCTTTCCATCACATCACATTAAATACGCCAAAAGACATATGTTCAGAGTATTAAATATAGGTAAAATAAATAACTAATTACACAGTTTTGATGTACTTCGCGACACGAATCTTTTGAGCCTAGTTAGGTCATGGTAAAATAATATTTACCACAAACAAACGAAACGTGCTACAGTGTGCTACAGGAGTTCGGAACGTTGAAAAGTCAAATTTTTCCAACAACTAAACAAGACCTAGATACCGAAAGGTGCTACCAATTGCATTCGTGTTTAGTACACCACCAGTGTAGAGTCTGTGTCTGTACACTTCTGTGATTTGGATGCTGCTAGTGGAAGTGTTTGGCACTTTCCATGTGCTAATCCTTCGCTGTTTCATTTGACAGATCACGTGAAGAGGATCTAACATGCTGTAGGATTGGAACTGAACTCGAGGGTCCTCACCTGCTTTTCTGGTATGCTGAGGCTGTGGTGGAACAAAAAACCAGACATCTCAGCTTGAACTTGGGGATCGCAGCAGGCGGCCAGCATCCCGGAGCTTGCCAGGGCGGTCTTCATGCGCTCGGAGGCCTTGGAGAGGTCCATCTGCACCGCCTTGAGGTTGGCGGCCTTGGATGTAGCATCAACGTAGAAGGGGTTCTCCTTGGTCGCTAGCCTCCTGCTGCGGCGGATCTTGAAAGAGCTGTCGGTCGCCTCGTGCTCCACCTCCTCCAAAAGATCTTCGAGGGACGGGATCCCCGAGCGAGATTGGCGGCGCATAGACGCGCTCTCGTCCGAGTCGCTGAGCGCGAGGAACGGGGGCGGCACGGGAGGAGGAGTGCGTGGTCGCACCAGCGTGGGCAGATCACACACCACAACCGACGGGACCCCAACCAGCGACAGGGTGCGCGAGATGGCGCCGAGCGCACCAGCCGCCCAAGACCAGAGCAGCACCGAAGGGTACAGCAAGCTGCCGAGAGCGCGACACGTCCCCCCACGGGGAGGAGCAACAGAAGCCGAGCGGGGGAACGTCGTGCATGAGCCTGAGCCGGGGAACGCGCCATGGCGTCCGTGTCGCGACGCGTCGTCATCATCGCCCTCTTAGGGGGCCTCGCCGAGGGAGCCATCCGCGAAGTCGTGGTCGTCTGGCAGCGGAGCGCCGGGCACATAAGGCCAGTGCTCCACCAGCCGGACATCTGCAATGCCGTCCACTCCACCGACGGGGTTGTTGGACGCCCGTGCCTGACGCTTCCATTACCTGTAGCCGGAAGCGTTGGGGTAGTTGTTTAGTTTCTGTTTCTGCATTGTGTTGGCTGTTCCACACAAATGCTGCCCTCCTTGGTTGTGCTAGGAGGATGAGTGAGTCCTTGTGGTTGTGTCCCGGTTCCGCGGTGGCCGGCATCCGTTGTACACCCGCTTGTTGTAACAGTGTTTTATGTGATGTGTTGTTCTGTTATTCGGTGTGTTCTCCTCCTTATGATTAGTAAACCCATCTCTTTCTTCTCTTGGAACGTACGAGGGCTGGGACAATCACGCCGCTGCGACGATGTGTTGAGCGAGCTCATCGCAACCCGACCAACTTTTGCCTGTCTCCAAGAAACGAAACTTGAGGAGATCACTCGCGCAAAAGGCAAAAGTTTCCTTCCGGTGCGCCTCTCTTCCTTCTCTGCGAACCCGTCGAATGGCGCTTACGGAGGTATCCTCACTGCTTGGGATGCCACCGCCTGCACGCTCTTGAACGCAATCGAACATCAGTTCTTCAGAACCACGCCCTTTCAGCTGAATGCTGACGGCAGCCGTTTGCACCTCACTAATGTTTATGCACCAACAGCCCGAGCTGACAAAGCTACTTTCCTCGCTGATCTTGCCTCACTGGCCGGTAGCATTTCCGGGCCCTGGTTGATAATTGGGGATTTTAATCTCACTCGGTCGCCGGAGGACAAGAACTCTGACACTTTCTGCTCTTCTGAAGCAGATATGTTCAATTCCACTATAAACGATCTCGCTCTTGTTGAACTCCCTCTGGTTGATCGCTCTTATACCCGGAGTAACCGTAGAGAGGATCCTACCCTTGTTCGGCTCGACTGTTGCTTTGTCAACATTGATTGGGATGCGGCCTTTCCCAACAGCAACCTTTTCTCCAGGGCTAGATTCGTCTCTGATCATGTTCCGCTTGTCGTCTCTGCATCCACGATGATCCCTCGAAGTTCATGTTTTCGCTTTGAGAATGCATGGATGAAACAACACGGCTTTATCTCTATGATGAACTACTCTTTGTTGCATTCGAGTGCCTCCAACTTCTCTCAACAGCTTAAAGCTTGTCGCAGGGAATGCCGTGCCTGGGCGAGACGACAAACTCCCTTGGATCAGAGAGAAAATGACACGTGAACTCTCATTCAGGCCTTAGATCTCCTTGAAGAGAAGCGCCCGCTGAACCCCAACGAAGCTACTTTGCGCCGGCTTGCTGCTCATGGCATTCAAGCCATCAACAGTGAACGCCTTGCATACTGGCGCCAACGTTTTCACCTTCGTATCGCTACTGATTGGGATGAGAACTCCCGCTTTTCCACTCTGCCGCCTCCGGTCGTCGACACAAAAACTTGATTCACTTTCTCGATCACGAGGGACACCTAGTGTGTTCCCACGATGCCAAGGCGCTCCTCCTTCACGACTTCTACAAGGAGCTGTTGGGATCAACCAGGGCGACTGAATGGAGGTTCTCCCTTTCTGAACTTTATCCGACAACAGCCGTCGCCAATATGGACTTGTCGCACCCCTTTACTCCTGACAAAATTTCAGCTGCCTTATTTTCCATGGATATGAATGCCAGCCCGGGGTCCGATGGCTTTGATCCTTCCTTCTACAAGAAATTCTGGCATGCATTTCGCACCAAGATCACTGCTCTTTTTGAAGTTTTTTTTTGACGGCTCTCTGAACCTAGATGGCCTTAATCGTGCTTATCTCGTGCTCCTCCCCAAAAAACAAGGCGTATGTGTTGCAGACTCATTCCGGCCGATCTCCCTACAAAATTGTCCCATGAAGCTTTTCACCAAAGTCATGACTAACCGACTACGCTCTACCATTCCAAAAATTGTTGATCCTGATCAGACCGGCTTTGTCCATGGGCGTAGCATCTCTGAAAACTTCGTTTACGCCGCTGATCTGCTGAGCTGCTGTCACAAACGGGGCGTTCCCCCTGCTGTCTTGAAATTGGACTTCAAGAAAGCTTTTGATTCAATCGAGTGGTCCAGCTTGGACGCTGTCCTTCGGGTGCGTGGCTTCGATGATAGATGGTGCAGCTGGGTTAGCAAGATTCTCACAACTGGGAAAACCGCCGTTTTGCTGAATGGTGTGCCAGGACGATGGATTCAGTGCTGTCGGGGGCTACGACAAGGCGATCCAATTTCTCCCTACCTCTTCATCATTGTCGCTGATGTTCTACATCGTATGATTCGTGCTGCAAGCCTGCAACTGCTGATGGCGTCCTGGGCCATCCTGTGGACCACTCGCTCCCTTGCCCTGTTCTCCAATACGCGGATGACACCCTGATTATTACTAGAGGGGATGTTTCCTCCATGCGTGTGCTTAAGCGTCTACTCGACAATTTCTCTGTTGCCACTGGCCTAACTATCAATTTTCATAAGTTCACTTTTGTGCCGATCCATGTTGAGGAATTAGAGGCCTTGAGCATGGCTTCAATCATGGGATGCGCGGTGTCTAGTTTCCCTCAAACTTACCTTGGGTTGCCGCTTTCTCCTCACAAACTACATGTGGCTGACTATAAACCCCTGATCGACAGTTTTGATCGCTACTTAGCTGGTTGGAAAGCCAAACTTCTCTCCACCGCGGGCCGCCTTATCCTGGTTAACTCTATACTCGGGGGACTATCTGTCTATTTCATGTCGTCGCACCTCCTCCCAAAAACTGTGATCGATCGTCTTGACGCCAGGCGGCGTGCCTTTCTGTGGACTAGGGAGGACAAATGCAATGGATCGCACTGCCTGCTTCGCTGGGAGAAACTCTACATGAGCAAAGCTTGCGGGCTGGGGATCAAGAATCTTGAAGATCAAAATCACTGTCTGCTCATGAAGTTCGTTCACAAACTGCACGACCAGTTTCTCTGCAGTTTGTGAACGACAAGCCGACATAGGCGATGACTCCTTTCTCTGCCGGTTGGTTCAGCAAGAGCTTCCCCGTTATCGTTCCCTTACCAGAGTGCTCATTAGGGACGGGGCGCGCACATCGTTTTGGCACGATAAATGGATTCTTAGCACAACCCTCGCGCAAACTTTCCCTGCGAGCTTCTCCCACTACACTGACACTAGTGGGTCTGTCAGAGAAGTCCTGGCTGGTGAGCTCATTCAACATTGCAGGCAGCAGCTAACTGTCGTTGCCTCTGAAGAATTGGCTGTCCTTCGGGACTGCGTCCAGCTTTCCTGCCTCAGTGCCAGGGACGATCTCCGTCTGCTAGACTGCTCAACTTCGACTCGCTACAACAGTGGGGGTGCGTACCGCCTTCTGCATCAGGAGGACATCCCCGACCCGAACGCCGCCCGCATCTGGAAAACAAAACTGCATGGGAAGGTCAAATTCTTCGGTTGGTTGCTTCTCCACGGTCGCCTTAACACCAAAGCAAACCTCTACAACAAAAACATCAGGCAACGCGAGGAAGCAAACTGTGAGTCCTGTCTTGATGTCCTGGAAACGGATGACCACATTTTCACTCAGTGCAGTCGCGCCCAATAGGTTTGGTCCCTTCTCCGGATAAACCTCTCTGACGGTGCTCATAAACAGCCTTGGCTCTTGGGCGCCGGCTTGCCTCTCCCCGATCAAGTGCGTTTGGACGTCGCGCTGGTCCTGCTTTGGCACGTTTGGAAAGCCAGGAATGTGAGGATCTTCGATCAACTGGAACTGCCGCCACGAGAAGGGAGGGCTGCTCATGACTTAGAAATCTGGCGTGTTAGATTTAAACATAGGTCGTTGCAGGTCCAGGCCTGGAGCGACTACCTCACCTCATGTAATTAGTTTTGCTGTCTTTCACCTCTCACCCTCCTTCTGTAACTCTACCCATGGTATGCCGGGGTTGACCTTGTACAAATGTACTTCGTTCAATGGAAGTAGGTGGGGATCAACTCCCCCCGAATTGTTCGGAAAAAAAATATATTGTGACTATTGTTGTACAAAACACAGACTAAAGAAATGGAATGCTCAATCAGCACGTTACTGCATCACAGATAGAAAAATCAGCTTAATAGGTACGGCTTATTTTTGAAAGAAAAAACCTGCCAGAAGTCAAATGGATTAAAAGGTACGGCTTGGTTCTCATATGCAAAAGCATTCTTTTTTTTTGCCATATTATTGCAGAAGCATTTATACTCGTGGCCTCGTGGGAGCTATTCTTCTTCAGGAAGCAAATCACACAACACTCAGTCTCATTCTTGGTCCCATCATCAGGTATTATAAGGATAATCACGCCTTATTTGCTGCACCTCTCATTCCTGGTTTCTTCCTCCCCTTCTTTCATTTCCGATGTTCTTCTGTAATTTCATTTTCCACCACTGCAAAGCGATTATGGTTACACCATCAGTATAAACTTTTTATTGGAGCTTTGTGCCCCTTTTCTCATTCAAAAAAAAAAGTACTTATGCATACCAGATTGATCTTTTAAGTCCGGGTATTAGATGTGAGACGTTCTTTAAGTACGGGCACGCCCTCCTCTTCACTGTCACTCACCGACACAATTTCCTGTGAAATCTTCAAATTTGAATATGAACAAGAACAACGTTTATCTTCCAGTAAGCGGATAATAAGAGAAATCGGTCAGTATTATCACCTTACATGGCTTCTTCCTTTTAGCTGCGCGCGTCCCTGTGATAAGAGCGGACTATTTTAATACCAGCTCGATGGAAAATTGCACGTCCTGTAGGAAATTGGGGATTGGATCAGGAACAACAAATACCTGCAATTTTACTTGTGGCGCATTCCACCTTTTGAGTTTTGTCTGTGATCTTTTTAAAAGCCCTCTTGCGTGCTGCTCCGGGCACAAATCCAGTTCTTCCATAGGCTTCCCTTCTAGCTCGCATTTCTTCTGCAGCCTCTTCATCCATTCGATCAAGGGCCTGCATCAGAGCAGAAAAGTGAGGAAACCATGCACAAGGCAATAACCAGAACTGCTGACAGCTGCATTTCTTACATCCAGTTCATTCTCAAGAGCGTCAAGGTCAGTTAACCAAAGTGATCTTGGGGATGTTTGCCTCAGTTTTTCCACTTCATTCTCCAATTTGCCCATTGATGAGCTTCTGCATCTTCTCTTGAGTCAAGGTGCTGATTGGCATGGAGAGGAGGTACTCATAGTCATTTGCATTGACTTTTTCCGCAGGGGGCTTGGCTGCCTTTAGTTTCATCGGGAAAGGGTCAAAATTCTTGCGCCTAAGCTCCACAAGTAGCTCTGCCCTCTTCCTGTTACTGACGATGATATCGCCATGAACAATACCGTGGATAAACCTAACTTCGTTATTGAGCTTCCTCAAATCTGGCTCGATTTTTTCCAGTAATGCTATCTGCACAAGATCAATGAGTCAATGTGGCAGTCGGCAGCTAGTCTAGAGGAAATACAGATATTGCATCTACCTTTCTTTTCTCATAGATTTCCAGCCTCACTTTAAAGAACTCTTCAAGTACTGCAAAATGGAACACTTTCAAGATGAAGCAAACAAAGGAGTGTATAATCAGATAGACAGTAGAAGATACATACTCTGCTCTGGAGTGTCGTACTTTTGAACATTGCCATCTGAATCAAGCAGGTGCATGTTCGATGTTCCAATTGTAGATGTCAGCTTAAACTTGTTCTCCAGGCCTTCTTTCTTAGCTATGTTCATATTTTCCTCACTTAAGACGACCTCGAAGTCGATATCCTCATTACAACCACTCACCATAATGTTCTGTCAATTGGATGTGATTGAAGAACATTATGTTATGAGAGTTTCCTCAAAAACATTATGTTATGAGGCCCCAGTGAGAGATGCTTTGTATAGTCGGTTACCTCGATAAATCCCCTTCCCTTTTTCACGTCTGAAGCCAAAGTTTCAAGAAAATCCCTGTAGTCCATAGTCCAGCAGCGGATTGGCAGCTCTGTAATTCTCAGCCTAGTGCTACCAACAGCCTCTATAACTCCAGTGGCAGTATACGTATCACCACCTACCTCTGCATTTGTCTTCTCAATAGAGCCCTGTTGTTTTGTGGCAAATTTTTGCACCAAAACAACTTTTAGTTTTTCTACAAATAAATCCCAAACTTCATTCAGTTGAACAGAATTGCAAACCAACTCATATTACCGACCTTGAACCCCCTGTACCACGGATGCATTGGTTTAGTATACTCATCATTCAACAGCCGCCTTAGGTTAGCGATGATATCTCTCGGATTATAGTTTGGGATATAGGTGCTGCATCCAGTACCAGATCCTTCACCTCCATTGACCAAAATCATGGGAAGGATTGTCACGTACCTAAACAAAATGTGGCGTGTATCAATACACAAATCGCAATAGCATCGGGTGGACCTTGAAGATCTGATCTGACATTAGTTACCAGGTTGGCTCAATCGACTTCCCATCTTCATTCAGATAATCAAGCAGAGCATCATCATCCTTGTGGAAAATCGAACGAGTGATGGGCAACAATTTGGTGACGATGTACTCTGGAGCCGCGCAATCTTCGCCTCCCTGAAATGAAAACATGCAAAAAATAATCATCATGACACAAATTGATTGGATTTTTGATCTTTTGTTCAACTCTGAATGTAGCTTATCCAACTCAGTTTTTGGCGCATTGTTAGTTACTGTACTAACACAATTTCTGGTGCCGATGTAGCCTACAGGGTGCAGTAGGTTTATGTTGTTGCTTCCAACGAAACTGTGAGTCATTCTGATGGCCGCGGTTGCTAGACGCTGCTCGTCATGGCGGTGGCACGCCGTGTGTTGTGACACGTGAGCCGAGAGCTTCGAGACCTGTAGGCAGTGTAAGTGATAGCAAGAAATTCTGATCACGATGAACTGCGTGTAATGCAAAGAAATGCCAAAAAGATTTTTTTATGATGGCGCGGCACACCTTAATTTCCTTGTCAGATTTGCTGTTGAGCAAGCAGAACAGGATCTTCCTCTGGTCTGGTGTAAGGCCATCGACCACCGAAGGTATCGATGGCCTCTGCAGGTCCGCCATGGAGAAGAATATTGGATTTGCGTTGATGAGGTCTAGCTAGCCGCCTAGGGTTCAGGCGAACTGGCATATATAATTATATGTCAGGAGTAATTCAGATTGATTCGTGAGGGGTAATTCAGACTTTTGATTGATCATTAAACACGCAGATATGTTTTCTTTTTGGAAAAAAATCTTTGGAAATAACTGACGGGAGAAGATATCGCTAGTAAGCCAGCACCAATGCAATCCAAAAATATTGTGACTCCATCCTAGTAAAATATAAGGCATCTAGTATCAAAGGGTTCAAAATGTGCCCCTAAATATAAGGCACCCAAAGAATTTTTGACAAGTATGCAATCAACTCAATTAAAAAGTTTGCCAAATATTTCTCTTGTTTTTTTAGGGAAAAACATTTCCCTTTGTTACCTAAAAACTCAGTAAGCATGTGTTTGGTTCGAGGGACGAAGTGGGACGGAACGGGACGATCCCACTTCGTCCTAGTGTTTGGTTTGGATGGCAGCGGGGCGGGGACGTCCCCAGGAGGGAATATACCCTCTAGATGCGCGACGCCCCCATCCCACCAAAAGTGGCGGACGGGCTCGTCCCTGGTGGACGACGTCTCGTCCGTCACGCGCGCGCACGGTGCGGCGCGAGCTCCCGGCGGGGCGAGGAGGAGCGCAAGGCGGCGGTGCGCACGGGAGACGGCGGCCTGGTCGGGGGCGGCTCCGGTCGGGGGCGGCTCCGATCGGGAGCTGCAGGACGACGAGCGGGTCGGTCTGGCCCGTGGGGAGGGCCAACTGGGAGGCGAGGAGGATGTCCGCGACAGCGAGGAGCTCGTCGGTGCTCGGGAGGAGCGGGCCGCCGCCGCGAGCTCCCTGGCCGCCACCGCCGCCGCGAGATCTCCTTTCGCTGGCGGGGAGAGCTGGCCTGGGGGCGGTAGGGAGCCCATGGCCGTCGACGTGAGATCCGCCTGGTGCTCGATGGGAGGAAGCTCGGGGATGAGTGGATGACGATAGGTGAGGGATGGATGGTGGGGAAGATAAGGTTGATGGGGATAGAGGATGACATGTGGGTCCCACTTATGATACGTGGGTCCCACTAAACCTACAGCTAAGAGTGCCAATTTCTTCATCCATTCCTGATTTTCAATCCTTCGTACCAAACACTAAACGGGACCATCTCATCCCACTTCAACCAAATACGAAATGGAACCGTCCCATCCAAAAATATGGACGGACCGTCCCATCCAAAAATATGGACGGAACCATCTCATCCCATCCTATCTCCCAACCAAACACATGCTAAGACCACCCCCACAGCATTGTGTTAAGAAGAAAACCTCACACAGGTCGAGAAAATCTTCGAACCTCTATCCCACTCAAAGAAAACCTTCTCACATAGGTCGAGAAAATCTCCGAACCTCACCCATATCGGTGGCCGCTTTGACGTGGAACGGACGAGAGGTTTTTTTTACGACAACAAACTTCTAAGAGCGCCACACAGCCGCTCAACCACCACACACAGTGTGCATGCTGGGGAATAAATTCCCAACACCACGGTCGATCCTGGGGATCGAACGGGAGCGACTAATTAGCGCACACACGCTAGGAGGGTTGCCTAGCGAGCGATTCCCGCTCACGCTCGCGGCTTTCTTTTTTTTGAAATTTTAAAATCCCGCAACTTTACATTTTCATAATATCATAACTTATACACACAAATTTGAAGTATAACTTCATGATATAACTTTTGTAACATAATTTTTTAATACAACTTCAGCAGAATACAAAACTTATGCGCATAAATTTGATACATAACTTTTTCTGTGAATAATTTTTGTGTATAATTTTTTCCTGTGACAATTTATACGCATAACTTGTTTCTTAAAGAAAAGTTATGCGTACAACTTTTTTTCCTAATGACGAGTTATGCATATAATTTTTTTTTGTAAAATCAGTTTTTACTTCTCACAACTTTCTATTTTCGAAATATCATAACTTATACACACAATTTTGATGTATAACTTCACCATATAACTGTTGTGACATAATTTTTTAGTACAACTTCAGCATAATACAAACTTATGCGTATAAATTTGATATATAAATTTTCTGTGAATAATTTACGTGTATAATTTTTTCCTATGAAAATTTATGCGCATAACTTTTTTTCCTAATGATGAGTTATGCATATAATTTTTTTTCCTAAAATCAGTTTTTACTTATCACAACTTTGTATTTTTGAAATATCATAACTTATACACTTAAATTTTAAGTTTGAGGCATACATTTTTTCTTATGAAAAAATTATTCACATAACTTATATGTATAATATACAATATTTATCTGGAACAAAAGATGAAAAAGAAAAAAATTAAAAAAACGCGGGCAGCATGTGGGAGCGGGGGATCGTGGGCCCACGGGCGGGCGCTCGCATCGCGCATGCTGCGGAGTGAATCCAGTGCCCGGCCACACCATACGCGTGGGGGGCCACAGATTGGTCAATGGCTCCGCACGCAACGAGCAATTGCTCAATTAGGGTCTATTTAGATGGGTGAAAAGAGTTGAAATGAATAGTGAAAATTGGAATAGAGGTGTTTAGATGGGTCAAAAGTGGTAGGATGTGATGAGAGAATAGTAGAAATCAGATTGGAGGTGTTTGGATGGGTGAAAAGTGTGTATGGATAGTGATGAAATAATGTTTTTTTAGAGAAGATGTGGTAGGTGCATAATGATGGTGAGAGAAGATGTAAGGATGTGATGGGTGACATAATGGGAATAGTGAATGGATTGAAGATGTTTAGATGAGTGAAAAGTGGTAGAAATATGATGAGATGAATATTGAATTGAAGTGAAATGTGAGTGAGAAGAGAACATGTCCTTAGTTTTTCGGGATCCAACCGCGGCGGGTGGCCTCACCACTGGACCGGAGGTGGAAACTTGTTAACTGAAAAACTTAACTCGTATTAGCATTAGTTGTGGGTATATGAGACAATTGCTCACCTTTTTAATCCTAGGATGTCTTGTTTTCGGACGGAGAGTAGAGAAGCACAAAATTCAGTATGGGTTATCAAATTAAACTATCTAAATCAGACCCAGCCCAAATTTGGGTGGTTTTCTTCAAAAGAGAAAAAAAAGGTGGTGCCGGAGAACACTTTTTACCTTAATGATCTAGCCAACCCATGTGCTAAATACAATTGTTTGAGTGTTACAATGGTATTTGCAGCTAAGGACTGGATTGGAAATATATATTTTTATATATTCCATCCCCAAAGACCATGTTTCTCACTTCTCGTCTCTTCTACCTCCGGAATGCTGCTGATGCACCTCGTTAGAGTTCGAGCCTCCCTTTCTCCTCTTTTTAAAACTGATTGCTTCAGCTCTGCAAGCAGCTGCAGTTCGGGCAAGTAGAACAAACACACACACACAGCAGTGAATGGCATTACTTAAAGCCAAAATGATCTTCTCGTCAATGAGCTCCTGTATTTTTTTTCCCAAGTCTGGTACCAATTGGCATCTCACTCCATGCCAGTAAACCTTGTGCTCGTGGCACGTTGTGCGCATCACCGTAGACGACCATCAGGGCGAGGAGCCTGCGTCAAAACGGGAGAGGAAAAGCATCGAGGCATCATCCCACATGCCTGTTGCAGTGTTGCTGAACATCCGTGTGAGATTCCAAACTCATGATTATTTTTTTCAGTATAGCTAACGGCCGCCCGTGGCGAGATTCCAAACTCAACCGAACTGGCCACTCGAACCTCGGAAAGATGACACGCAGACCTCAGAACCAGCAAAGCCAACGGAACTTAGTTCCCTGCAGGTCATACCAGACACAGGCACACGCACATAACAGCAAATGGATGCCAGAATTGCAGACAAAATAACTGATCAAATGTCTTGGCACCAGAATTCAGAACACCACATACAACGCACAAGATATGCATCACATAGAGTACGACTGAAACATAATAGTAGCTAATGTAGCAACCCACAGACTAGATACTGGTGCACGCAACAATGCACATGGCTAACTTAGGTCAACATAGCAAGGCCATGAACTCACTCGTCAGAGTCACCATCCACATCGAAGTCAGAATCATCAGTCACCTCCACCACCTCATCGTCGTCCTCGTCCTCGCTCTCAATGGTGTAGACAGGCATCTTCTTCGTGGTAGCCCTTGCTGTCCTTCTAGGTTGCGGAGCAGCTCCTGGCTCTGCAGAGCTGCCAGAGGGTGGTGACGCCTCTGCGGTAGTTTCAGAGCTTGTAGAAGCAGTGGCCGAGCCTCTCAGAAAGATCGAACCACTCTTCTTGTTGAATGGAGACTCCCTCATCTTCCGGACCTTTTTCTCAGGAGAAGGAGCGATGGTGTTTATGTCCTCTGTGGGCTTGGGCATCACGGCCTTGTCCTTAGCTGGTGCCCTCTTCCTGGTGGCAGTAGCCTTGGGTTTCACGGGAGCAGCAGCAGGCTTCCGTCCTCTACCTTTCTTTGGACCTTGGACTTCTTCTGGGACTTCCATGGAAACATCGGCATCCTCATCCTCATCATGTATCACCTCCAAGGATGATGAAGCCTTCTTTCCTCCACCTCTTTTGCTTGGTCCCTTCTTCCCTTTGCCTCCAACCTGCTCTTCGGCTGTTTCAGTTTCCATGGCTGCAAAGTTGTTACACCATTAGTTTAAACTTTTGAAACAGAGGATAAACAGCTCAAATTGACAAATTGTACTTGGGCATTACCAGAATTATCAGGAGAGGAGTCACTGAGATTAATGCCTGCAAGACGGGCTTTGAGTCCTGGAATTTCATCATCGTCTTCATCCACAGGAGGAGCACTTGCCTGTGAGATTGTTAAATTGAATTGTAAATGTAATAACCAGTAAAAGAATCTATTAGAAACAAATTAGATTAAAAGATAGCTTGGAGGATCTTACCTTCTTAGATTGTTTCTTCTTTTGTTGTTCAGTTTTTGCTTTTCCAGCAACATAATCTTCATCATCAGACCCAGCACCGTTTGCCTTCCAAAGCATGTTAGTTTGTCAGTACAGTGCAACTTACTCCCTCCATTTCAAAGTGTAGGTTGATTTGGCTTTTCTAGAGACATGATGTTTTCTATACATCTAGAATTCAAGACATACAACATGTCTAGATACATAGCAAAATCTATCTACCCAGAATTCAGAATTCATCAATTTGAGGATTGGCATTGGTTCTAACCTTGGCTGGTTTTTTCCGTTGAGCTCCACGCTTCGTGACCACTTGTTCATCAGCATCTCCTGCGACAATAGTTGAAACTTTAAAGCTCAAAAAGGAGCTAAAAACCCCCAAAGGAAGTAGCTGAAAAACGGGTATGCAACCCAGAACTGCAAGATACCTTCTGTATCACTTTCAACTTTTGGCTGTTTAGCAGCAGGTTTCTTACGTTGTTTCTTTGGGGCAGCCTTTGATCCTCCCTTTTTGGCATTCTTTGCCGACACCCTTCTCCTTTCCTCTGCATCTGCTAGATCCTTTTGATCAAGCACCTGCATAACCGTTGGCAGATGAGCTAGCTGAACAGGAAAAAGTAAAAAAGAACATCAAGGACTGGCATTGCTTACATCTAGGTCTTTCTCAAAGGTGTCAAGGTCTCTCAACCAAAGCGATTTTTCTGAGGTGTTTTTCAGTTCCTCAATCTCATTCACTACTTTATCTTTCTCTGCATCGAGATCCTTCATCTTCTCCACTGTCAAGGTACCGATTGCCATGGAGAGAAGATACTCATAGTCACCAGGATCAGCTTCGTTTGCAGCTTCAGGACTCTCTTCAATTTCTTCCTCCTCTATAGCTCCCACAGCAGCTGGTTCAGCTCTCTTCTTTTTCTTGGGGAAAGGATCAAAATTCTTCTGACGGAGCTCCAAAAACAGATCTGCCTTTTTCCTGTTACTGACCACTATTTCATTGTTAACAACACAGCGGATAAACCTAACTTTGTTTTCAAGCTTCTTCAACTCAAGCTTCATATTTTGCAATACTGCTTCCTGCACATAAAAAACGAGTTAATTTGGGGTTCAAATAATATTCTGAAAAGAACAAAGTTTACTGCATGTACCTTTCTCTTAAAGTAGAATTCAAGCCTTAATTTATAGAAGTCATCAAGTACTGCAGAAATATTTTGGCAATTATATACATTTAGTGATAAGATGACACAACAAAAAATGTTTTGTAACAAAAATAAGATGAGTTATACTTACTTTGCTCAGGAGTGTCATACTTCCGAATTTTACCGTCTGAATCAAACAAGTGCATGTTTGATGTTCCAATTGTTGTTGTCAGCTTAAACTTCTTCACCAGTCCTTCTTCCTTAGCTATATTCATATTCTGCTCAGTTAGTATGACCTCAAAGTAAACATCCTCATTATCACCTTGTGTTGTGTAGTCCTGTAAAACAATTGCAGTTGAAAAATAATGGCTGTTAAGAAGGAACATATAGAATTCAGGTGGAGGTGTTTTCCGTTGAGAATTACCTCAATAAATGCTTCCTTGTCCTTATTCTTTGGATCTGGCAACATATTTTCCAAAAAATCTTTGTAAGCTTCAGTCCAACGGCGGACTGGCAGTTCAGTAATCCTCAATGTAGTGCTGTTGACAGCCTCTATGATGCCGGTGATGGTATACGTGGCACCAGAAACCCTGGCATTATCTGTCTTCTCAATGGATCCCTGTTTATTTGGCAAAGAATTTTGATTATATACCACCATTTGTATTGTTTTTTTATACAAACTATGAAAACAAACGTATGTAGTTGTGTTACTGACCTTGAACCCCCTGTACCATGGATGCATTGGTTCAGTAGGCTGACCATTCAGCAACCGCCTGATGTTGGCAACTATATCCCTTGGATTGTAGTTTGGAATGTATGTACTCCATCCAGTACCAATTCCTTCACTTCCATTCACCAAAACCATCGGAAGGATTGGCATATACCTAAAGAAAAGAAGGCCTGTATTAGCTACTCCAAACAATTTATATAATTGCCATACATGAGGATGAATCATCCAAGTGCTAAAATTACCAGCTTGGCTCAATCGACTGCCCATCCTCGTTCAGATAGTTAAGAAGGATATCATCATCCTTCGGAAAAATTGAACGTGTGATATGTGATAGTTTGGTGAAGATGTACCTAGGACTCGCTGCATCTTTGCCTCCCTGAATGTAAAAGACAAACATAATGAAAATTGCCACTATGTAATCACAAAGCACCTTGTGGTAATTAGCTTTTGCAGTAGTATCCAACCTGAAATCTGGTACCAAACTGCCCTCCAGGGTACAAGAGGTTTATGTTATTGCTGCCAACAAAACTCTGAGCCATTCCAACAATTGTACTTGCTAAACTCTGCTCACCATGGTGGTATGCTGAGTGTTCAGACACATAACCAGAAAACTGGGCAACCTGTATTCAAGAGAAGAAACAGCAAAGAGAAAAAGTTAAAAATCTCCTGAAAATCTATAATATAAAAAAGGTCGCATTTCTTTAGGATGACACACCTTAGTTTCCTTAACAAGGTTCCTCTTGAATGAGCAAAACAGAATCTTCCTCTGACCAGGTTTAAAGCCATCTACCACTGAAGGTATTGATCGCTGCAGGTCCGCCATTGAGAAGAGGATAAGCTCTTTGTTGATGAAATCACGGTACTTGATTTCTTTCTCACGTTGGTCAAGGTAAGTTCCAGGCTGAAATATGGTTTGCACATTAATATTGATCCAGCATAAACAGACCATGCAAATCTGGTGAAAGATGCAAAAGCTAACCTGAAAGTTTGTAAGCCACTCTTTCCTATCAGCAATCCTTTTCTTGCTGAATGCTAACTCAATTTCATTGCCATCTTGATCATCTACCCAGACAAAATCCTTCTGGTGTCTGTCAATGTTTGTAAAATAATCTTTGCCTTCTGCGGCTGTGCTTGTTCCCAACCCCTGTAACCAATGATAAATCAAGTGTTTAAGCATATATAATAATGGTGTACCTTCACAGCTAATGACAATAGAAACAACACAGTACAAGACTTCTGTGCTAAGGATAATGGTAAATGGAGACACATGAAGGCATGAAGAAAAAAACAAAACAAAAACAAACTACAGGGGCAAAGCAGACCTTATAGTATTTTATGGTCCATGAACTTGCTTGTGCTCCTAAATTCCTTTTCCAGTCTTCATACTCTGGCATTGTGAAAAATGATTTGGTATCATTTTTCTTAGTTGCCTGGATAAGTGAGTTCAAGAATCATTATTGCTGCCAAACATTCACTTTACAGATTACAGATCTAGAGAAAATAATCCCTCCAGTTCAAATATTGAAAGTACAGAAAAGCTACACACAGATAAACACCAACTGTCACCCACCTTGATAATTGGAGTGATGAACTCAACCAAGAAAGATTTAACTTTAAGAAGAGATGGCCAGAATGAGTGGATGAAGTTGATCAACAATCCTTTGATGTGTGAACCATCATGGTCCTGATTTTATTTGTGAAAAGTCAAAACGAGCGAACAATCAACTTGAGTTTGATTATTTCATAAATAACTGAGGTTGTTGTATGCCTAACCTGATCAGTCATTATCATGAGATGGCCATATCTCAAGCCTTTGGTGCTATCATACTGCTTTCCATGCTGCAAACCAAGTATTTGCTTTATGTTCTGAATTTCTGCGTTATCCATAATTTGCTTGTGGTTTGCTTCTCTAACATTTAATAGCTTTCCCCTGAGAGGAAACACACCATAGTGATCTCTCCCAACCACAGCTATGCCAGACATCTGCAGGGTTAAAGGCACAGCATTTCAGTCCGGTAGTTGAAGTACACATTGTGCTATATTAGCAACTAGCAAGTTTAAAGAACTCACAGCAAGAGCTTTTGCTGAATCGCCTTCAGTTAGAATCAATGTGCACTTGTCCGAGTCCTTACCACCAGCTTCATTTGCATCTTCAAGCTTTGTTAGGCCAGAAATTCTCGACTTCTTGCTTCCGTCAGTCTTCTTTAGTTCTTTGCTTAGTTTGAAATCAGCCCAGGAAAGGACATTGCTGACAATACCGTTTTTCTCAACTGCAATCGTACAAGGTAAGCATTGTCATTGGTGATGCAGCCAAACTACAGGTTGGAGGCTAATACAGTGCATTGTATCACATACCTCCCTTGAGGAAATCACTAGGAAGCTCGCACTTTGACCCAAAGCTTCCCTGTCGAGTGGTCAAGGTCTCCTTGGTCTGTGAGTCGAAGGCGGGGTTGTCAATGAGGGCATTAACAAAGACCCACAGATGGTTCTTCACGTTATGCAGTTTCATGTTTGCATTCTTGTTTTTCTTATTCACAATGGTCATCACATAGTTGGCAACTTGGTTGGTGACATAATCAACATGAGTTCCACCCCTTATCGTTGCAATTCCATTGACAAAGCTGACCTGCAATAGCACAACAAGTGCTTAAAATGGAAGTGGAACCACAACAAGAATCTGCCCGCAGATAACACATAACCTTAAGTTACCTGCTGAAACTGTCCTTCACTCGGAATAACACACACCTCCCACCGTTCATTTATTTGCTTAAAAACCCTGAAAGTATAAACAAAGTCTGAATGATCAGAAACATTCCATAATAAGTTTTGTTAATAGACATCACCCTAACTGATGTTCATACGAAATCAATACAAACCTTAGTTTTGGGTCACCATCAACAGACTTGATATACATGTCCACATAGTCAGAGAAGCTCTTTACAGGCAACTTCTCGCCATCCATTTCAACCTTCACCGTTTTGCCAAGAGTTCCTGCCATGTCAACAACTCTTTTCCTCATAAGGGCGACTACATCATCTTCTAGATGGGTCATGTTGAACTTGGCCAGGTCGGGCTTGAAGGTGACCTTGGTCCAGTTCTCCCCCTGCTTGCATTTTGTAATCTGGGGCTCTGACTTCTTCCCCATGTTTTCCGAGAAAACCTGCATACATTCATGTGGCATCACACTCTGTATCTAGATATTTGGCACGGCTGCCCCTTAACAGAACAAAATGAATAGAGATATCGAGTGTGCTAGCCAGTGGACTCTTATATAGTTATGACTTGTAGGGTTGATACTAAACCATACAAACCAATACTGCATCCAACAATATTCAACTGTTGAAGCATGAAATTGTCACGATTGCATTATAACAAAATCACTACAGTAGATCCATACTAAATTTAAAAGGAATCTGCAAATTAACTTGCCACATAGAGGACAAAACTAGGGACCTAATCACTCCAAACATTTAGCCAATAGAAAGATAAGAGATATGAAACTGCTGATACAATTTTGTGCAGACCTACAATTCCAGGCTCACCGGATTAAAAAGTGACAACAGAAGGGACTTAGTCCTAATAATTGCATGGCTAGTTAACAGAACTAACAAATCAAAATCAAATAAAATCCAAAATGTAATGTGTTATTTTTTCAGATCTGCCCGACTTTTGTTTTCTAAACCAATCCACACCGTAATAGCAACCCAAAAGGCAAAATAAGCGTACGAAGAGCGGTCAAGAGACAGCCAAAACATCTCACCTGCTTGTACTTCTTCAGGCGACGCCCATCCGCGGTCTCGATGACGAACTCCGTGGAAAAGATGTTGGTGAGCTTGGCGCCGTATCCGTTCCGCCCGCCGGTGGTCTTCTTCTCGTTATCGTTGTAGTTGCTGCTGGTGAGGAGGTGGCCGAAAATCAGCTCCGGCACGTAGACGCCCTCCTCCTGGTGGACCTCGACGGGGATCCCGTCGCCGTTGTTGTACACGGAGACGCAGCAGCCCTCGACGTCGATATCTACCTTGAGCGAATTCATCCGGGGGTCCCGCTGCTTGTTGTCGGCGGCGTTGACGAGGATCTCGTCGAAGATCTTGTAGAGGCCCGGGACGTAGGTGACCGGGCGGTTCACCATGGCGCCGCCCTCGTAGACCCAGAGCGTCTGGGTGTGCTTCTCCACCGAGCCGACGTAGGTGTCGGGGCGCAGCAGGATGTGCTCCAGCTGGGTCTTCTTCTGGTACATCTCCTCGATGGTCTTGCCGCCGGCGGCGGCGTTGTGGCCGGAGCTGGAGTTGAGAGGGCCCGTCATGGCGGCGCCGCGCGGCACACGGAGGTCGTGTGCCTGCGCTAGGGTTCGGGTGGGGGGCGAGCGGTGGTGGAGGAATTGGGGATCTGGGGGGGGGGGGGGGGGGGCGGAGGTGAGAGAGGAATGAGGGGGGTCGGGGGGTTTATCGAAGCCGAACGGGTGCGGCAACGGTGCTGGGATTCAAAAAATTTTGAATTTTGGGTGCGGGAGGCACGCGCGGTGCCGCGGTGGGCTGGGGAACGGACGGTGCGGATCGCGGGGGAGGGATCGTGCGGTGGAAATTGAACTCGCGGGGGTTATCCAGATGCTTCTCTCGGACTCTGACGCTCCAGGGACAAGTGGGGTGCGTGTGGACACTCCGCTCTGTGGCAGCGGATTTGGCCATTTGGGAATGTTGGTGGGGTCCAGCTGTAAGGAGCTTAGTTGAAATGAGGACGTGATTAGACTATCTCCAGCAGTGGCGCCGTTCCCCTTGCGCAAATAGGCCTGCTTGAGGAAAGGAGGGAGAAGAAGCGGGAGCTGTGCTCCCAGCAGCTTCGCGCATCCCACTACGGTCGTTGCTTCCCGCGAGGAGAGGGAGGAGGGAAGGGGGGCACGCCGCCGCACTGGGGTACTCCGCCGCGGGAGCACCACCTCGTCGATGCACCACCTCCGCCGCGGGAGCACCACCCGCGCCGCTGCCTGGGAGGAGGTGAGCCACCGCGGCCACACCGGCGAGATCCGCCCCCACCTCTCCTGCTCCGCCTCGCGCCATGGAGCCCCGCCCGAAGGTCAACGCCCGCAGGTCGCTGTGGAGGAGGAGGCGGGGTCGGTGGGGACGGAGGCGGCGGGGTCGCTGTGGAGGAGGAGGCGAGGTCGGCGGGGAAGGAAGCGGCGGGGTCGTCGGCGCTGCCTTCAGATCCGGCGTCGCATCGCGACGGGGGGGCGGGGCGCTGGTGCTGGTCCTCACGCTCGCCGCGTCGATGGCGTGGTCGGCGCGCCGCCCTGGAGAGGTGGGGAGCGGTTCCGGCGGCCGAGGTGGGGAGCAGATCCGACGACCGAGGTGGAGGCGGGCGGCGGGGTGGCAAAGGTGGAGGAGGCGCCCGGTGGGAGAGAGGTAGGCCCGCCGGCGGCCGACGGGGGTGGCGGAGATGGAGGAGACGGGCAGAGCGGCGGGGTGCAGGCGATGGGGGCGGAGCCGCGGGCACGGGGGGAGGCGACGGTTGGAGTCTACAGTGCTGAGGTGAAGAGAGAGAAACCCAAGAATGAGGGTGAAGGAGGCTGTAACCGCAAAATGGGGAAAAGGATCCAGCAGCTACTGGAGGTACTACAGTGCCCGATTTTGCCTCATTTTGGGGATGCGGCAAGGGATCCGGCAGCTGCTGGAGACGGTCTTAGCTTCCAAGACAAGCTTAAGATGATGAGAATATGAGATGCGTGTGAATGTGTGATGCATCAACGGTTCCGGCTCACATTCGAGAAAGCAAAGGTACTCTGGGCACACGGCTACAGTCACACGTACTGGCAAGAAAAGGTCATTGGATGGATCTGTGTGGTTTTTCGGGCACCAAAACTCGATTCGTCCTATAACACGCCACACGATCACAGAATCATTCGGCCACCATGGATGGCACGTTACACGCTCGTACTACGTGACACATTCGTGCTGCTTCAAATGTTGCAAGTCACGGCGCAGACGGCAAATCCTTCCAATCTCGAGTGTTCCGCGTTGCACGCAAAGCTCTTTTCCTTCCTCCGAGCTTGCCGTGCCCGTCGGTGACCAGTGTGCAGGTCCTGCTCCTGCTTTTATTTTTTTTTTAAAAGACTCTGCATGCTCTCCAGTGCTGCCCGAAGCCCCGAACACACATCAGCGACAGTGAGCCCATTGACAACAACCGTGCCATGCCTGTGTGCGCGGAGCAACCAGCAAAGCGGCACACGAAATTGGTTGTAAAGTGTAATATATAGTGGCACACGAATAGCACACTCCTACGACAGCGCTAACATTACGAAATGTGTGACCAATGGACAAAGGTACAACAAGATAACCTTGCAAAATTTGCAAAAAAAGAAAAATGATAGCCGGGCAAAAAAAAAGGGAAGCGGTTATCGCAGAGAAAGAGCACAACAAGCCATATTATGGTGAGTATATTTTACAGCAGAGATAATATGAAACTCAGGTGACAGTTCCGGATAACCAAATCCTCAAAGATGAGGGCTCAAGAAGTCCTGGACCATTCACTGATTAAAGCCTCAAATCCTTCTAGGAGCTCTCCAACCGTGCTGCGCTTTACACTTAATGTCTCATCAATTTTGTGTCTTATTGATAACACTAGGAAAGTACCCGTGCGTTGCTACGAGTAAAAAAAATATAGTGTAATAAATAGTGCATCTAACAAAACAATAATAATGCAAAAATAAGTACTAAGTATTTATTAGAACATAATTTCTAAAAACCAAGCATGACATATCACCGTATTACAAGGAATGATGCATGTCATAAAACGATACAACGATCATTATCAATTCCAGATTTACGTGCCCTCAACCTTAAGGCCTCAACGTATTTCCTGAGCCTGACAGAAGAACACATGTTGATTACCTATCATCGCAATGCAGGACTTTGGTGTCAGGCTTCATCATCACAATGCAGGACTTTGGTGTCAGGCTTCATCAAGATCAATTTATTTTGCCAGCATGATGGTTCATTTGTTGTGTAGAAACATCCTTTCAACATCAATAGACATCTTGTACTAATAAGATTATAGGTATAGTGGAAACTAAAATAACAACAGATCTTCAACCTTAGCAAGGTACTTTGAACTTTACAGTAGTAGAACCTGTAATTGCTTTTCAGTATATTGTTCAAGTTTCTTTTCGCTACAAAGTGACAGTAATATGATTTTGCATGTACCACTATTTTCCATTTAAAAGGAAAAGGAAACATCTAAGGATAATACATTTCAAATAGCAAGTTACAAGTGCAAGCACTAAGCATTAGTTAGGAGCCTTATTACAGCTTTGGCCTTCATGATGGAGTCTGGCATGTCACTACCATGGTAGGTGTTTTATGCCTCAATTACAAAGTAGTCTGAACAATATAAATGCCGAAAGATTGATGTGCAGCAGAGTAAAATCAAACTTGTCCCTTGTGATTGTCATCATTCTTTTTTCTAGTTAGCATGATGATGTCCTGACTGCCTGACTGTAGCAAGCAATACTCATTTTCTGATTTGGTTATTTGGTTTACACAAATGCAGTGTTGCTATTTGATTTTTATTTGGTTCATAATTTTATGAGTAGAGTATGGGAGCAGAGCACTGCACCTAAAGCATGGAAGAATCACAAGTACCTCCGCACGATCACACAGAACCAGCTCCATGTCCAAGCATCTGCTGCCTGGCACAAAGTGACCAGCATAGCTTGAGTTAGTAAAAAATCTCCTGACAGCTTCAACCATAAACATGACTCAAAAAAACAATTCTTTAGTCATACATCCATAAATATGAAGACCAAGAGTCTTTCTACCATTTTCAGGTGTCCTTTTTAACCATTTTTAGTGCAAATTTAGAAAACACATGAGATCTACCAGTGTGTTGTACTTGTCACAGGTGAATGCACATAAAACTAAAATTTTCTACTGAAGAAATAATCAAGGCACTTAAATCGGGGAAGAAAGGAGCATAGTTTCTCCTTAAGATTTACCTTCATTCTCAGCATTTGCAGTGAAATACTGCCTAATACTGTGCCCATCTTGCACTTGCGAAGCACCCTCTTTCTAAAGCACATCCATTGCAGATTCCCCTACTAATTCGTATGTCTCAATATTAAGAAACCTGAGAGGGCAATTACTCCTCCGCAATACTTATAACAAGCATGTCTGCAGAGGAAATTTAATTCGAACTTGTACAAATTATAGAAGTTTTAGTTAACCTATGTTAAGATCTGCACTATGAGATTAAATGTAACACCCTAAAATTCCATCACTAAAAATTTGCTTAAGTAACATAGTGTATTAGGATTAGTCTTAAGGACTTAATTAAATTGCTAATTAATTTGGGCTCTAAAGTAATTAAATATCATTTAAATAATCTAGAATCAAAAAGTGCATGTGCATCATTATTTGGCTTTGCATGGTGTTTATGTATGTTTGTGTGTAGTTTAAAAGTTTATAAAATAATTTGAAAGTTTGGAAAGTTTTGAAAAGGATTTGAGTTTGAAAAAGGATTTGAATAAAAGATTTGAAAAAAAAAACAAACTAAACTCGTTTTCCTCCCCTTCCTCCTTTCCAACCCATCCCGGCCCAACTCCCGCCGCGGCCCGCTCCCCCCTCCTCCTCTCTCCTTCTCTCTTTGCCAGGTGGGGCCCACTTGTCGGCACCTTCCTCTACCTCGCGCCCCCCTTCCCCTGTTTCGCCGCCGCGATCCCCGCCGCCCTGCCCCGCGCTCCCTCGCCTCCCCCTTCCATTCCAGAGCCACAATCAAGGGCAGTAAAGCCCGCAGACCACGAAGCCATCAAGTCCCCTTCCGTTTCCCCTTCTCCTTGCCTCCTTTATGCCCCGGATGTGCCGTCGGCCATCAATGGCAATTGCCGCCGCCGCCGGAACTTCCCCCGCTTCCTCTTCCCCTCTCTGGCCCTTTATAAACCCGTGCACGAGCTCTTGCTTCTCCCTTTGCTCAGACGCGCCTTCCCCTCACACTTGCATCCCTCCTCCGCTCTCGTGCAGTGTCGCCGCCTCTGTTCTTCACCGCCGCCGGAGAAGTCGTCGACGGTGAAGTACCCGGCACCCTCCCCTCTTCTCCTCTATGCACGAGACTCACCACGCTCTCTCTCTCTCTCTCTCTGCTCCAGGAGCACATCATCGTCGCCGGACCGAGCCGCGCCCGTCTCTTTCCGCCGGAGCACCACCCGAACTCGCCGCCGTCGTCGATCTTCGTCACCGTCGCCCCTCCTTCACTTGTTGCCTCGCCCGGCTCTTCCTCGTGTGGTGAGCAACGTTTCGCCGCCATCTCTCTCCCTGCGTGCGTACCGCAGCGCCGGCGTCGATGCTCCGGCGAGGGCCGAGCCGCCCCCTTCCGGCGCACGCCGTCAAGGTCGCCGGAACCGCCGCCCTGATGGCATGGTTGCGTGCGCGTGCGCCTCAGCTTCGTGTAGAGCCCACCCACGCACGTTTTAGTGCCCTGTGCAGCGATCTAGGGCTGCGCCAGCGAGCCCGCCGCCGCGCGCCGCTGTCCCCGGCGAGCTCCGCCACCGCCTGTAACGCCCGGAAATTTACCCCAAATAAATCACATGTTAAAACGCTCGCTAACAATATTTTCAAAATATTTTTCATCGTTTGAGCTCAACTCTTGTTTATCTATAACTTTTCTCAAGCCTAATCTCCCTTAAATAATTCACCATCTGTGCACCCAATCAGCTACCAATAGTATCAATCTAATCTTTATATTTCTCATAAACCACATGCTAATCACTTCCAAAGCTCTCAACCCAAGCCTCGTAGTCATGCCCATGCAAACACTCTAGCACTCAGTCCTTCTCTGTTCTCTCCTTCGAACAGCAGCCCAGCATACGCACGCAACGCAGCAACAGCACGACGCCGCCTGCAAAGCTCGCTCGCCAGAACCTCTCTACTCAGCACAGCGCTGCACGCCGACCCTCACTGGCCCATGACACGACCGCACCCTGCCGCTCGACGCCGAGTCGGCCATTTACTCCGCCTGCACGCCCCGTCGTCTCCGCGCCACAATCACCGCAAGACGACGCTCGCAAGCCTTGACCACCGCCGAGCCGCCCCTCGCGCCAGCCTGCTGCCCGCGCACGTGCCGCAGCAGCGCTCCACCTCGTCGCTAGCGCCGGTCCTACCACGCCGTACACGAGTCTGAGTACGCCGCGCTCTGCCGCCGGCGTCGCTGCCGTCGAGCCGTCACTTCGGTCGCACAGCGCCGCCGTGTCGCCGAGCTGCAGGCCGCCTTAACTCCGGCTCGCCAGCGCCGCTGCTGCTCACGTCTCGTCGACACCGCTGCCGCTCACGTCTCGTCGACGCCGCTGCCGCCATTACTTCCGCCTGCCCCGACCGGTCATCTCCGAGCACAGCGCCACTGCAAGCCGCCGCCTGCGAGCGCCGCGCCTCAGCCTGCACCGCCAGCTCTCACGCCCCGCGTGGCATCGCTGCCCGACGGGTCACATCCCACAGCGCCGCTGCCGCTCCCGGACGCCGACGCCATTTACTCCGGCCGGCCGAACCGCCATTGCCGCCGGCCACACGTGATGCGCGTGCTCCGCTCCCGGCCGCTCCACCGCCTTTCCCTGCCTATAAATAGACGGCGCCGCTCCCCGCCGCACCCCGCACCTCCCCAGCCACTTCCCCCTCTCTCCCTTGCCTCGCAGCGCAGCCACCAGAGCCGCCCACCTCCCTCCTCCGTTCTTGCGCAGAGGAAGGTCGCTCTCATCGATCTCCCCCTCCAAGCTGTCCCTGCCCGAGGTGAGCCCAAGCCGAGTTTCCCCATTCACTCCTCTCTCTCCCCGTACCCTTGGATTTGGAAACGGCAGTCGGAATCACCATTCCGGCCGAGCGAGCTCTGGCCGTCGCCATGGCAGCGGTGGACGAACGGGACGGTGCCCTGTTCTGTCCCGTGCCCACCCCTTTTGCTCTCCGTTTCCCTTTACTCCAACGAGCCAAGAAGTAAACATAAGTTGCAGGCCCATGTGCTGGTCGAAAGGCCCAAGGTCCATCCAGATCAGTCACGTGCAAATGAGCCTAATCCATTTGTGTCAATTCATTTTCTGAATTTAATTAGCACCCGATCTTGATAATACCGTATCTCAGCCTTTACAACTCTGATCCACTTGATTCTTTTCCAGAGATCCTCTAAAATCATACTCTAATTATTCCAATTATTTTCCTCCTCTCCTTGGCGTGCGGCCTGCTCTTTCAAGCCCGCCAAGGACGCCAAAGCAGGAGCCCAGATTCATGTGTTGGCTAATACCGAGAAATCTGTCGACGACAGTTCAAAGAAAGCTGCAGGTACATCTGGGCCCAATATCTCTGCAATAGCTGCTGGTCAGACACCACCTGAGAAACCTTCTTCAGCCATCTCAAAGCAGCAGGAAAAGAAACTCGCTGAAAATAAAAGGTCTACCTGAAAGCGATCTGAGAAACCTTCTTCAGCCATCTCAAAGCAGCAACAACAGAAAATTGCTGAAAATAAAAGGTCTCAGAAGCCTACCACAAAGCCTTCTTCAGCCATCTCAAAGCAGGAGGAAAAGAAGCCTGCAGAAAGCCATCTGAGAGAAACGCCAAGAAGAAGGCGGCCAATGTTGCTATGACTCATATTAACCCAAACTACAAATTTGGAAATGCAATGCTCAGTCCTGATGAACTCAAGCATCCGGATACTGCTCCTTCTGTCACTAATCTCCACAATTTCTACATGGGACGTTGTAAGGACAAGGATGAGTCTCTGATTCAGGGCATAGTATGGCCCAAGCACGGCTAGTGGCCTGTGAGAGAATATGAAAAATACGAGTTGTTGGCTGTGTTCATCTGCGACTTGTACGATCTCTTCAACTTGGATGCTTTGGATATGGGACTTCTCCGCTGTTTTATCCTGTAAGTTGCTTGAAAATTTAATCTGCTTCTCACTAATCATTTTCTATCTAAATGTGCTTTCTGCCTCAGTTCATCTTTACTATGTATTTTGCCTTCTTACACTTTGTTTTTTCTTAATATTAGGAATATGGCTGTAGAAGTACGGCAGAAGAAGGAACCCGTTGCCTTCCTTGATCCTGAATGCTTTAGCATGTCAAATATACAAAATAACAGGGACTTTTTTTGTGTCCTATACGAAGCGTGCCTACCAGTCATATGCTAAAAAGAGAGTCATCATTTCCTGCTATAATAGTGGGGAGCACTGGATTGCAGTGGCGATCTTTTCAAAGCAGAAGACGGTCTTGTATATTGATTCATATAGGATCCTAGACACTAATTTCTCTGTGTTGTTACTTACCATTGATGCGTAAGTTCTTTTTCTTTCTTAACCTACTAATTTCCTCAACAAACTCTGCGGAGTTTATTAATGGTGCCCTAACCATTGTTGCATGTTTTGTTGTAGTGCTTGGAATAGTTACTGCGATGACAACAAGTTGCCCCGCTGCGCCTTGAACCATGAGAAGGCTTTTGATGTACGTATTACTTAGTATTTCCTGCCCGTGGAAGCTAGTACTAAAGCTTGAGTTTATTTCTTCTCACCACTGTTTGTCTATGTATATTTATCACAGTGCCACCAACAACCTTACAAATCCAGAGTCTGCGGCTTCTATTGTGCCTATCACATGCTTACAGTGAAAAATAAATTGAAGGACCCTGAGGTACTTTCTTGGGATCTGCAATTATAACACCTGCAACTGAGCATAGTTCTTGCTTATTAGCACTGCACATATTTGGTAACCACCTGTGTGCTGACTGCTGACATTGTTATATTCAGGCATTTCACATACCTACTTGTCAGCTGCACCGAGACATGCTGCTCCACATTAGGGAAAGAACTGCATCATTCCTCATGGACCAGGTGATCACACCCTCAGGAAAATTTTACATTAATGATGTCATGATGGCTCGCATTGTATCTGATACCAATCCTCATGGCCAGTGATGATATTGTTATGAACCTTACTTAGCTTGTTAGAAGAGGATACTGAATGCCTGAATTTTGATAGATTATACATGTGAATCATGTGGATTTCTATTCAGTTTGTGGAGTTTTGTGAATGTGGATGCTGGACCTAATTTTTGTGAAAGTAGACAACGCGTCTCCTTTAGTCGAGACAGAAGAGACGCAAGTTCACAGTACTCGTCTCCTTTGGTCGATTAGAGGAGACGCACGTACACAGTACGCGTCTCCTTTGGTCCAGACAGAGGAGACGCACGTACACAGTACGCGTCTCCTTTGGTCGAGACGCACGTAGGGTTCGCCACCACGGCGGCCCGAACCTGTATAAATCTTGTGTCCCGTGTCCTTGCACATACCTTCGAGTTCTCGGTCTCCTGATCACGATCCTCCACCGCATAATCAACTACCTCGGGTACCCCCTTGGTAGATTTGCCGGTCTAAAACACCGACAGCTGGCGCACCAGGTAGGAGTGATCATCACCACCGGTCGAATTCGAAGGACCTTTTTCATCATCAAGATCAATCTCCTCCATACTCCCTCCGTCCCTTATTGATAGTCGTCCGGGAAGCGTGTCTGTGAGGGGAAACACTGTTTTTTGGCGACCAACAAAAAGGAACGGAGGGAGTACATCGTACTGCTGGCAAGCACAACTCGCCGGCTTGGCGGAATTTTCTCAGCGAGCACAAGACCGACACGGAATTGATTTCGTGTTCCCCGTCCAAGCCTCCAAGGTCGCACGCGGCTGTAAAGTCCGCGCCCCAAGCCGAAATTAGTGAACTAGACTACTGCACGCTGCAGTCCGCACCACAATCGAGAACAAGTCCAAGACGGAATCGATACAGATTTCCTTTTTTGGTTTGGATGTGTGGGTCGAAGAGTTCCGAATTTGAAGCAAGTCACAGATACCTGCGGACAACTCCATCCGGAGCGAGAGACCGTGTCCAATCCAAACTGACAAGTTTCAAATGGCAGCTGCAGCCTGCAGCTCCGAGTCGGGTTGGCAAGCTCCAGTATTCGTGCGTGCTTGTTGGTCTGGTTTTCTAGGAAAATCAAGCTCTTTTTTCAACTCAGAATTAAAGCTTCTGCTACTACACATCATCAAGCCAACTGCGTGCGTCACGTCAATTCCAACAGCATCACGTGCTCAAAAATTTAACTTGGTGCCAATTAGCTACACGCACATGGAGGTGCACCAGGGAACTCCAAGACCTTCGCTTGCTGCACACAGGGAGGTGTACGTGAGCACGACAACGTCAACTTCCGGCTGATATCAGCTACCTCGACTACCCCGTGCACCGCCGCTCAACTTGTTGTCCGGTGGTGCTGGCTCTACTTCAACCTTGCTGTGCGCCACAACTACCCATCACCCGGCCGCACGGGCTCTGCATCAACCTCGTCGTGCGCCGCGGCTACTTGCCTCCGGTCGTAGCAGCTCTACATCGACTACGTCATGCGCTGCGACTACTCATCGCCCGGTTACACCGGCTCTACTGCGCCTATGTCGTGCATCCGGGACGCACCGTCTCGCCGCTCGACTTCCCGTCGGTCGGTCGCACTGGCTCTACTTCAGTGGTGCCGCGACTACTTGTCTCACGGCAACGTCGACTCTACCTCGACTACGTCGTGCGCCGCCGCGACATCGTCCTGCGGCCACATCAGCTCTACCTCGACTACGCCATGCGTCGCCGCGACATCGTTTTCCACACCACCAACAACTAGTCAGAATCAACTCTGACTAGTCAACTCCGGCAACAACCGTTGTGGTTCCATCGCCGACCGCCATGGCTTCATCTACAAGACTGCCCTGGCGGCAAAAGCTGAGTCATATACTCATCTTTCCAACCATGTGCAATCCGATAACGAGGACTTCGTTTGTGCCTCGGGGTCACTCTTTGCCATTTGCACATGTCCACTTATCTCAAAGTGTGTGTATTTTTCTCTCCCCCTCCTTGTAATATTATTTTTCCAATGACCTTTTTGACGAGTCTCGGTAAGGCCATGAGAAGTTTGTCTTGTTTCGATAATATCTCGACTATAATATCTTGATAGGACTAAACTTTCCCATAGCTCCATATAAAGCCTTTCACCAAATATTTAAGAGAGGAAAGGAGTAGAACAAGTAGGCTTGAGAGACAAGATGAGATAAGAGTTAATGAGCAAGATGCAAGGAGGTTTATTATTGATCTTGGTAAAACAAAGTCTTCTTCATCCCGCTCTTTATTTTTCAAAATTTATGAGATTTATTTAAAATTTGAGAGCATGATTAATTACTTGTGTAAAGAACTTAAATAATATCTACCCTCCATAGAGATGAAAGCTAGTTACCTTATGGAACTATAACAAATATAAACTTGGAGAGCATTATGTTTTCTCATATATGAACAAGTGCAGGGTATGAACATTGAAAGGCAATACTGACATCCATTAAAGGATTACTTGAGGACGAGCAAGGTTTAAGCATGGGAGTATGTTGAGAGCGAAACCTAGAAGTGAGCACCGGAGGGAGACGACAGTGGCGAAGTCCTCGAGGTTGTCTAGGGGATGGCCTAGGCCAACCCTAGCCGCCATGGCCGCCCTGCGTGGTTGTGCCATGGTGGAGTTCTGAAGCTAGTCGAGGTCATCAATGGTATGTACTCGGTGGTGGTGATCCAAACGCATCTATTATTATGTGAGTGAAAGGATCGAGGCAATATGGCCTAGAGGGAGGGTGAATAGGACTGCACACAAATTTAAACTTTTTCTGCAGAAAGACTGTCAGGGTCCGGAACTTCTGAGATTATTTCCGGAACCTCTGAACGAGGCAGCCTCCGAGAATAATCTCAGAACTTCCGAGAACTGTTAGAACAGAGCAAATATGAAATAAGCTACGGATTACTTGAAGAAAAACAGATCTACCAAATTCTAGGGGATACTTAGGACCTAGTAAGAAGATTTCTACGCAAAGAACCGGCTAGGAAGCTACCACAAAGTAGATCGGAGACAAACCCTAATAGATCTAGTCAAGAACAAGCATGAACATGGATAAGCAAGTATATAAATCAAAGCACACACGAGACAAGATTTATCCCGTGGTTCAGCTCGCCACAAAGGCTTGCTTACGTCCACGTTGTTGAGGAAGCCACAAAGGCTAAGGACCACAAAGATCCACTCCTCTCTCTCACCTATCACTTTGGGTAATAGGTGGAGACTTTCCACTAGAATCACAAGGGTAATACAAACAGCTTGGAGCTTCCACAATCGGGTTGGAGAGCTTCCAAGAACCTCTATCCGTCTAGGAGCAAGGCTCCAAGAGTAAAAGATCCACCAAGCTTGTTAGGACTTCTCCAAGTGCTCAAGAACAAGGAATGGAAGGTTTTGCTCACAATCTCACTTCAAATTCCACTCTCAATCAATGTTAGGCAAGGATTTGGAAGAGAGTAGATTTGGAGTCAATGCAAGGTGAGGGAATGGAGCTTGAATGCGTCACTGTTCGGGGGGAGAAGCGGGAGTGACCGTTGGGGGACCAAGGGGTATAAATACCCCCAGATCCAGAACTGTAACGGTCATATTTCAAAGTCCGGAACCTCCGAGAAAAATCTCGGAACTTCCGAACCCTGAAACCTGTGCTGACTGAAGCCCGCACGGTCGGAACCTCCGAGAATAAACTCGGAACCTCCGAACTAGGAAACAACAGGGGCAAAACAGCAGCAGGTCTCTCTCCTCAAGGAATGGGTTAGGATTAGGATAGATGTTCTATGAGCACTTGAATCCACCCTAACTCACCATTAGTATCCCTCTTGATAGTACGGATTGTCCTATACTCAAATTCAAAAGATAAAATAAATAAACTTCTCCAAAGAGCATATGAATCCTTCTTCATGTAATTGAGGGGTCTCCTTTCTTTCTTTTGCACCTGTAAAACATTCTTGTACTGCACAATAAACTCAAAGGCTCATTAGCTCTTTAATTGTGTGGTCAACATCACCAAAACCCTCATAGGGCTTGATTGCACTTACAATCTCCCCCTTTTTGGTAAATGTTGACAACCCAATTAAAGTTTACAATTTAATTTGAAAGATTGAGCTTTTGATGATTTGAATACAAGTCTCCCCCTCAATGTATGCATGTCCCTTTTGAATAGAGTGATATGTCTCATATGACATATGAATTGCATACATTGTGAGTAAAGTGACAGGATATGTTGTACTCAAATCATCGAGGGGTGCAAAAGAAGTGTAACAAGTAATACGTGATGCATATGGCATGTCAAATCATTCAGAGAGTTGTCTGTTAACAGAGTTCGGAACCTCCGAGAAAGTTTCCGGAACCTCCAGAATGAACCCAGAGTTGGAACCTCCTGAAAAATTCTCAGAACCTCCGAAGTCTGCAACAGATACTCCAACATTCAAACATACACAGGCAATGCAATAACATAACCAGAAATAGCAGCTAGATAAAGATAGAAACATTCAGCACTAGCCCTATTACACACATCACTCAAGAGTTTTAAAGTTTTCTTCACATCCCAAAGTTCAACCATGACCAGACCATACTTGCCAACAGAGGCAAGCTTAAAATGTTTACAGAAGTTCATCAACAATACCACCAGGAGTTCATGAGAGGCCCCAAAGAACAGTTAGCACTCTCATCTCACCAAAAGAACAAAAGATTTTTGTTAGCCCCCCTAAGCCAGCCAGCTAGGTCAACAGATCATCTCAATCTTCATCTTTCTCCCCCTTTGTCAACACTTAACAAAAAGGGAAGAAAAGAAGAGAGGAAGTTAGATTAGGACCTGCAGGGAATCACTCTTCATCACTGAAGTCAGAGTCTTCCTCCTCAGCTTCAGGAACAGTACTGTCAGACCCAAAGTCAGAGCCAGAACCAGAAGAGATATCAACAGGCCTTCTGACAGGTCTTCCAGCAGTTGCCTTCCTTCTTGCTCTGCCAGCAGAGGAAGATCACATGGCTTTCTTCCCAGCAGCTTCTTTCTTTAGTCTGGCCATCTTGGCACTTAGTGGCTTAGTGTCTTCCTCCTCTTCAGATTGGGCAGCAGGCATATCTCTTCCAGCCAGTGGACTGCCAGTCTCCTTCTCACCCTCATCTTCACTAGTGGTGTATTCTGGAAAATCTGGGAAGATAGGTGGAGGAGGGAGCATGGCATTGAAGGACAGCCCCTGATGCTTTAGCAACCTGTTCATGTCTTCCCTGAGCTCATGCATCTGAGTTGCTGTCCAGTTGCAAAACCTCCAGGTGTCCCTCACCATGCCTCTCAACTTGTGCAGACCAGCAGGCATAGGTGCCCTGCTGGGTCCCTCTTCACCCTCTTGCTGCTCAGACCCTGCCTTCTTCAAGATATACTCCTCAACCACCTGCTGCTTCTTCTGATGCTGCCACTGTTTCACCTGATATGATGCATGCTCCACATCCTTCTTAAAACTGATCCCTGAAACCATCTCAATCAAGTACATGATGTAGTGAGCATAAGGCAGATTACACTTGCCACTCTCAGTCACTTCCACCAGATTAAACCAGATAAACCTGCTGACAGAGAAGGGCTTTGCCCCAGGCAGCAGCCTTGCAATCAGATTAGGGGCAAACCTCCTGAGGCTGGTTGAGTCACTCCCACCTTTAGGATAGATGGTTTCTCTGAACATGTTATTCAACACATAGTACACAGACTTCAGAGCAGTTGTGGACCCATCTGCAAGCTCATCATATTCATAAGCTGAGGCAATCATGCTGTGATTCATGTGTGGCTCAAAGTGAATCACCTCAGCATCCCTGTCATCCTTGCTGAAACCAAAGAGTCTGGCAAAAGTGGTGAAGTCTACCTTGTAGTGAACCCCCTCAGTCATCCAGTGGATGGTCTCCTTGATGTCCTCATAGAAGAAAGTAGCATGAAACTGTGCTAGAACTTCAATATTCCAATCATATTTGAAGCTCATAATGTCCCTCATCTTGTACTTGTCCACCAAATCAAGCACATCCCTCTTTACTGGTTCTTCTGCTGCCTCCAAATGGGTGAAGTCAATCCACTTCATCTTGATCAGCTTCATCTTGGTGTTCAACACTGTCTCATAGAACTTGAAATGGAAAACAGACCAAAACCTATAGTCTATGGCATCCATCTTAGGGTTCACATAAGGATTCTCCTCTCTAGCCTTCTTGACAAGGTATCCTGCTCCGTCATAGTTGGTGTGCTCAATGTACACTGAATTGTCATATTTTGTTGGGGGATGCCTATTGAGCAGCACCTTGTGATACTTCAAATAAGTGGAGTCAATCTCTCCAAGCAGCATGCCATCTTCAAGCTCAATGGGGATGGTCTTCCCTTCTGTCCCCCCATTATCCTCAACATGAGCTGCAGATCCAGATCCTCTTCCTCCTGACACACTGCCCCCTTTTCCTCTTCTGGGGGTTGCTTTTCCTCTGCTGCCACTGCCAGATGCAGTTTCCCTTGCTGCAATCTTGAATGCCCTCTCTCCAGTAGGAGTCTCAAATGGCTGCCTCTGCCTCTTGGCATAGGTCTTGTCACCAGGGGTTCCAGACATCTGCCAGAAAGGGTGTAGGCAACAGATAAGGAATAGATCATGATAGATAAAGACTGAGGATCACAGATAGAATTTGAAGTTCAATTGATTAAGATTCAGTGGAACTTTGAATCAAGGTCAGCCTACAGTAGGTTACAGAGTTCGGAACCTCCGAGAATTTTCTCGGAACCTCCGAGACTCTTTGAACCTTATTGCATTCTGAACTTTGATTCAACTTTCAACTGAATCTAATCTACACATGCATCACATCATTCAGAGCAAGGCACAAGATAGCATTCCACAACTGCAAGGCCTAGAACCCTAAGAACTAATGGATCTGGGAATTAGGGTTAGGGTTAGGTCTAGGTTTACCTTGAACAGGAGAAGGGATGAATGAATCCGACGAACTTGAGATGCTTTTACGCCAGGGGACGTAGCCCAGAGGCCCCCTCCAGATCAGAGATCTGGTGGCGCTGAAGAGGACCAACTCGCCGGAATGGATCCAGGCGGTGCAATGTTGTTCCTCTTCTGCTTCTCAAATGTCGGTGAGGAGAAAAAATGATGACGCAGATCAAGGCTTCCTCCTTCTTCTCCTTCACTGGATCAGGGCGAAACTAGGTCAACTTCCACGAACGGCTCCCCCTCCTTCTTCAGCTTCTGCGGCCCACCGACGAAGAAGGATGCCCGGCCTCGCACGCGGGACGCACGAGGAGCACGGTCACCGGCGGCGAGGAAGAACGGCGGCGGCGCGGCGGTGGAGAATGGAGAGCGATGCGGGCGCCGTCGGGAGAGAGAGAGAGACGGGCGCGGTGAAAGATGGATCTGGGAGAGTAACCGCGCGGTGAAAGTGAAAGATGGGTTAACCCTAGAGTAAAGGAATATTCCCCGGAATATGCTTGATTCCCTTTAACTGCTCCTCTGACGAACTGAACGCTGAGTCGATAAAGATTGGAAGTTCCGAAGAATTTCTCAGAGCTTCCGAGGCTCGGAACCTCCAAAGATTTTCTCGGAGCTTCCGAAACTTGAATTCCAGAAACTGTCAACTTTCACTCCTTTTGAGATTTTGAACCTTTTATCAACTGAGATCCTTAGGTCATGGTATCCTTGACTCAAGTGGCTAGAAAACAAGCAATCACACATACAACTATAGCCACTTAAGACAAGTTAGGGATATGAAAATAGATTTTGAAATCCTTTTCAAGACAAAGTTTTCACAAAAGCTTTTTCAAACAAATTTTCAGAGAATATCAAAATTAAGAAGCAAACAATCAAGGCATGCTAGAGCTCAAGCCACGCAACGAGAATCAAGAATATTTAGCTCATTCCTTAAACTACAAAACCTTGACTCATCGAGAGGTTTAGTGAAGATATCGGCTAGTTGTTTGTCGGTGCTCACATGACTTAGAGCGATATCTCCTTTGGCTTCGTGGTCTCTCAAGAAGTGATGACAGATGTCTATATGTTTTGTGCGAGAATGGCTTACGGGGTTGTTTGCAAGCTTTATGGCACTTTCATTGTCACACAAAAGTGGGATATGGGTGAAGTGACATCCGTAATCTTTTAAGGTTTGCTTCATCCAAAGTAGTTGAGCACAACAAGCGCCGGCTGCAACATACTCGGCCTCGGCGGTGGAAAGGGCTACTGAGTTTTGCTTTTTAGAACTCCAAGACACTAGAGACCTACCAAGAAATTGGCAAGTCCCCGATGTACTCTTTCTATCTACCTTGCAACCGGCATAATCGAAATCCGAATAGCCAAGTAGATCAAAAGTGGAGCCCTTAGGATACCACAAGCCAAGGTTAGGGGTATGCACTAGATATCTCAAGATTCTCTTTACGGCCATGAGATGGCACTCTTTCGGGTTAGCTTGAAATCTAGCACACATGCACACACTAAGCATAATATCCGCCCTAGATGCACATAAGTAAAGAAGAGAACCGATTATGGAGCGATATACCTTTTGGTCCACGGATTTCCCTTCTTCATTGAGGTCCATGTGTCCATTGGTAGGCATTGGGGTCTTGATGGGCTTTGCCTTGTCCATGTCAAACTTCTTAAGTATGTCCCTTGTGTACTTGGTTTGACATATGAACGTCCCTTCCTTTGCTTGTTTGATTTGAAATCCAAGAAAGAACTTGAGCTCACCCATCATGGACATTTCAAACCTCTTTGTCATCACCCTACTAAACTCTTCACAAAAAGTTTCATTAGTACTACCAAATATTATGTCATCGACATATATTTGGCACACAAAGATATGACCATCAACTTTTCTAGTAAAGAGAGTAGCATCGGCTTTGCCTATCTCAAAGCCTTGCTTGAGCAAGAAATCCTTAAGGCATTCATACCATGCTCTTGGTGCTTGCTTGAGCCCATAGAGCGCCTTACGGAGTTTGTAGACATGATTAGGATGCTTGAGATCTTCAAAACCCGGTGGTTGCTCAACATAGACTTCTTCGGAGAGTGGTCCATTGAGGAATGCACTCTTGACATCCATTTGATATAACTTGAAGTCATGATGGGCAGCGAAAGCGAGTAGAAACCGTATTACTTCAAGTCTTGCCACCGGTGCGTATGTTTCTCCAAAGTCTAGTCCTTCAACTTGAGTGTACCCTTGAGCGACCAATCTTGCTTTGTTCCTAATCACAATGCCAAACTCATCTTGCTTGTTTCTAAAGACCCATTTGGTGCCAATGATGTTCGTCTTTGGTCTTTCCACCAACTCCCACACTTGATTTCTTTCAAAGTTGTTCAACTCCTCTTGCATAGCCACCACCCAATCCGGATCCTCAAGAGCTTGCTCTACCTTGATAGGTTCAAGAGAGGAAACAAACGAGTAAAATGCGCAAAAATTCTTAAGACGAGATCGTGTTGTTACCCCTCTCCTTATGCTCCCAAGGATATTGTCAACGGGATGATCACGTTGTATAACTTGATGTACACGAGGATGTGATGATCCAAGAGGTTGGTGTAGGGGTTGTTCTTGCTCATCATCATCAGCTTGAGGTACTTGGTTAGCTTCATGATCATTTAAAAGCTGAGAAAAATTCTGGCCTGCAGTGTCTTCTGGTGTTGAACTCCCAGGTTTCGGAACTTCCGAGAAATTTCTCGGAACCTTCGATCTGGCAGCAGTGTTCGGAACCTCCGGTGAATTCTTCGGAACCTCCGGGTTCTGTACCTCTGCAGAGCCAGTGAGGTCAGGCCCTTCGAGTGGTGTTGAAGCTTGTTGTTGTAGCTCATCTTCTTCTTGTTCTTCAACTGGTCTAACATCACCAATGGCCAATTGCTTGATTGCTTCACAAGATGGCTTTTCATTACCTACAACATTTAAGTCAACTTGCTCCACTTGAGAGCCATTAGATTCATCAAAAGTCAAATCTACCGTGACTTCAATCCTCCCAGTGGTTAGATTGAAGACTCGGTAAGCATGCTCATTTGGACCATAACCAAGAAGAAATCCTTCATCAACCTTTGGTGCAAACTTAGAAGTTCGGGGCCTCTTGTTTAGAATGAAACATTTGCACCCAAACACTCTAAAGTAAGACACCTTAGGCTTTTTACCGGTAATGAGCTCATAGGAGGTCTTCTTGTGAAACTTGTGAAGATAGAGGCGGTTGATAGCATGGCAAGCCGTGTTGATAGCTTCGGCCCAAAAGATGTCTTGAGTCTTGTACTCGTCCAACATGGTTCTTGCCATCTCAATAAGAGTCCGGTTCTTCCTCTCAACCACCCCATTTTGTTGAGGGGTATAAGGAGCTGAAAAATCATGCTTGATGCCCTCTTCATCAAGAAATTCTTCAACATTGGTGTTCCGGAATTCTGAGCCATTGTCACTTCTCACTTTCTTGATTGGTAGCTTAAACTCCCTTTGTGCTCTCCTTATGAAGGTCTTCACCTTCCCTTGTACTTCACTCTTGTCAAACACAAAGAACACCCACGTGAAGCGAGAATAATCATCAACAATAACCAAGCCATATTTGTTACCACCAATACTTATGTAGGCCACCGGTCCAAATAGATCCATGTGAATGAGCTCCAACGGGCTTAATGTAGTGAGGATGCTATTTGGTGGGTGAGGTGCTCCTACTTGCTTTCCGGCTTGGCATGCCTTGCATATCCTATCTTTCTCAAAATGTACATTTGTTAGCCCAAGGATGTGTTCATCTTTCAAAAGTTTGGCCAAGTTCCTCATGCCAACATGGGCTAGTCGGCGATGCCATAGCCAACCCATGCTAGATTTTGCCACTAAACAAGTCTTGGGAGAAACCTTACTTTTGTTGAGATCAACTAGGTAAAGCCTCCCCCTCAAGCGACCCGTAAGGACAATAGAGAAATCCTCCCTTCTTATGATGGACACACCCTTATCCGAAAAGTGACAATCAAAACCGATCTCACTAAGTTGTGAAACGGATAATAGATTGTAACCCAACGGATCAACATGAAGAACATTTGTAATTGAATATTTTTGAGAGATAGGGATATCACCTACACCGATGACTTCTCCTTTTGTATCCCCTCCATAAGCAATAGTTTCTCTTGGTCCTTCCAAATGGAGGTAGGATGAGAACATACTCTTTTCTCCGGTCATATGATGTGTACATCTGCTATCAAGCACCCAACTTGATCCACCGGAGGAGTATGCCTACAAAACAATTTAGTTCCTTCTTTTAGGTCCCTAATTTGACTTGGGGCCTTCAACGTTAGCAACCAAAATTTTAGGAACCCATAGTGATCTTTTCACATATATGTTAGACTCATTTCCAACATATGTGGCAACAACTTTACCACGATTGTTGCGTCTCAACACATAGCTAGGGGGTATGTCTCTAGATGCATGAGCCTTGTTTTTGTTGAGGGACAAGTTCCTTCTAGGCATAATTGGATGGTTCTGAACCTGCAAACGAGTGTTAGATGCCTTGGAAGCTTGCTGAGGTTGAGTCTTACCTTTCTTCTTGGTTCTGTCTTTGCAGACCCCGGAACCTCTGAGAATTTTCTCGGAACCTCCGAGTTCTGCTGTCTGTGTGGCTCGAGGCTTCCAGACTCCGGAACCTCCGGGCTTTGAGCTCGGAACCTCCGGGGTCTGGGTAAACAGAAACCCAGTACTCTTGAATTCTAGGCACTCTTTTTCCTTGATGATCTTTCTTTCATTGGTCTTGCCACCTTCAACATAGCCAAAACCTAGTTTCTTACTTTTCTCCAACATCTTTCTCTTGGAGAACTTTCTCTTCTTGTTCTCGTCACTCATGCATCCTCTAGCTATGATTGAGTTTAACCTAGCAATTTCCTTTTTCATAGCTTCCATGTTAGCAAGATTAGTAGCATAGGATTCAAGATCAACATAGAAGCATTTATCACAGCCCTTGCTAGTAGAAGCACTAGAGTCACCCTTTACCTTCGAAGGATGTGAGGTGCTACTCCAAAGGAGACTATATTGCTCCTCAAGCTCTTCATTCCTCGACTTGAGAGAATTACATTGAGCTTGGAAGGCAGCAAGGTCTTCCTTGAGAGTAGCTATGACGCTCTCCGCTTGGCTCACTTCCAAACGCAAAGCCTCAAGCTCACTTCTTTCGGATGTAAGAATGTCTTGTTTTTCCTCTAGTTCCACTATCAACCTAGCCATAAAATCTCTAGATTGCTCATCCATCTTACTAACAAGTTGGTTTGCTTCCTCATCACTAGATTCATCACTAGAGTCCATTTCTGACTCATCACTAGGTGGAGGAGAGGGTTTTGAGCGAGTTTTTACCTTCTCACCCTTGACCATGAAGCAATGAATGGATGAGCTCTCTTCATCATCGGTCAAGTTGTTAAACAACCTTGAAGTGGAGGGAAGCTTCTTGATAGCCACGGTTGCAACCTTCTTCCCTTCTCCTTCACTAGAGCTCTCATCTCCGGAATTCCATTCATGACCAATATGAGCTTCTCCACCATAGTTTCTTCTCTTGTGATGTGGTTTTTGATCTTTCTTGTAGCTTCCCTTGCCTTTGTCATTCTTGTTTTCTCTCTTCTCATTTGGGCAATCCGCTATGAAGTGCTCGGTGCTTCCACAATTGTAGCAAGTTCTCTTTTTCTTGTTGGGGAACCTTCTCTTAGCAAATTTGTAACCTTGTTTCTTCAAGCCTCTTTTGTATGTCTTCATGAACAAAGCCATGTCCCCAATCTCAACATGAGAGCTTTCATCTTCATCTTCACTTGAGTCACTTGTAGAGCTCTCTACTTCCACTTTCTTTGATTTTGACTTGGAGGCTTGGATGAAGTAGAGTGCTTGGATGAAGTAGTGGGCTTGCTTGACTTGTGGGAGTGGAGAGCAACCTCTTTGACCTTCAAGTTATTCAACTTAGCTTCTAGCTCACCAATCTTCTTTCTATGTTGGATTTCCTTGTCCATGAGCTCGTGAGTAAGAATTCTCCCAAGAACATCATTTGGAGAGAACTCCTCAAATCTCTTCTTCTCTCTAATCAAGGTGACTAGAGTAGGATTTCTTGGAGCAAAGGCCTCCAACATCACCTTCACAACAAAGTGGTCATCCAACTCATCACCACCTAAACCTCTTATCTTCCCAACTATGACCATCAACCTATCAAACATCTCTTGTGGCCCTTCTCCATCAAAGATAGTGAATCTATTAAGTTCGGCCATCAATATGTTGATCTTGGATTTCTTGATCTTGTCAACACCCTCATGAGCAATGTGGAGGATGTCCCAAATCTCTTTGGCAATCTCTAGTCCACTAACACGATTGTACTCTTGGGCATTCAAGGCACTAAGGAGTATGCTTGTAGCTTGAGCATTCCTCCTAATGTTGCGACGATCACGTGGTGTGAGGTTTTCAAAGTCTTCGAGATCATCAAAACCTACACACACAATATTCCACAACTCCAAACTTAAACCGGTTAGGTAAGCTTTCATCATGTGCTTCCATTTAGCAAAGTTGGTCCCATCAAATTGGGGCAACTTGCCAACGAGTATAGTGATATCATCCTTAGATTTAGTCTCCAAAGAATCATAGTTAAAGGATACTCTTTTATACTCATTCTTTGACTTGGCCTTGGGCTTGGGCTTGATTGTTCTCTTGGGGATTCTTGTAACATAGTACTCATCATCCCCATCTCCATTCTCACTAGATGAAGATGACGATGAGGATGATGAAGATGGTGATGGAGATGGTGAAGGTGTTCTCTTTCTTCTCTTCTTTTCTTCCTTCTTCCTTTTCTTCTTCTTTTCTTGCTTGCTGTCATCTTTCTTCTTTTCTTCTTCTTTTTCTTTCTTCTTATCTTCCTTCTTGCTTTTCTTGCTGTTTTCCTTAGAGCTTTCTTTGACAGCCCTCTTTAGCTTGTCGAACTTCTCTTGAGCTGAGGTGTTGCCTACCTCCGAGGCATCACCTTCAACTTCACTTGGCAAGTCTTCAAATTTCTCCTCCTCTTGCTTGTCATCTCCGCTTGCCATATCCTCACACGGTTAAGTGTTTGCAAGGATAACCTCACTCTGATACCAATTGAAAGGATCGAGGCAATATGGCCTAGAGGGGGGGGGGTGAATAGGCCTGCACACAAATTTAAACTTTTTCTGCAGAAAGACTGTCAGGGTCCGGAACTTCTGAGATTATTTCCGGAACCTCCGAACGAGGCAGCCTCCGAGAATAATCTCAGAACTTCCGAGAACTGTTAGAACAGAGCAAATATGAAATAAGCTACGGATTACTTGAAGAAAAACAGATCTACCAAATTCTAGGGGATACTTAGGACCTAGCAAGAAGATTTCTAAGCAAAGAACCGGCTAGGAAGCTACCACAAAGTAGATCGGAGACAAACCCTAATAGATCTAGTCAAGAACAAGCATGAACATGGATAAGCAAGTATATAAATCAAAGCACACACGAGACAAGATTTATCCCGTGGTTCAGCTCGCCACAAAGGCTTGCTTACGTCCACGTTGTTGAGGAAGCCACAAAGGCTAAGGACCACAAAGATCCACTCCTCTCTCTCACCTATCACTTTGGGTAATAGGTGGAGACTTTCCACTAGAATCACAAGGGTAATACAAACAGCTTGGAGCTTCCACAATCGGGTTGGAGAGCTTCCAAGAACCTCTATCCGTCTAGGAGCAAGGCTCCAAGAGTAAAAGATCCACCAAGCTTGTTAGGACTTCTCCAAGTGCTCAAGAACAAGGAATGGAAGGTTTTGCTCACAATTTCACTTCAAATTCCACTCTCAATCAATGCTAGGCAAGGATTTGGAAGATAGTAGATTTGGAGTCAATGCAAGGTGAGGGAATGGAGCTTGAATGCGTCACTGTTCGGGGGGAGAAGCGGGAGTGACCGTTGGGGGACCAAGGGGTATAAATACCCCCAGATCCAGAACTGTAACGGTCATATTTCAAAGTCCGGAACCTCTGAGAAAAATCTCGAAACTTCCGAACCCTGAAACCTCTGCTGACTGAAGCCCGCACGGTCGGAACCTCCGAGAATAAACTCGGAACCTCCGAACTAGGAAACAACAGGGGCAAAACAGCAGCAGGTCTCTCTCCTCAAGGAATGGGTTAGGATTAGGATAGATGTTCTATGAGCACTTGAATCCACCCTAACTCACCATTAGTATCCCTCTTGATAGTACGGATTGTCCTATACTCAAATTCAAAAGATAAAATAAATAAACTTCTCCAAAGAGCATATGAATCCTTCTTCATGTAATTGAGGGGTCTCCTTTCTTTCTTTTGCACCTGTAAAACATTCTTGTACTGCACAATAAACTCAAAGGCTCATTAGCTCTTTAATTGTGTGGTCAACATCACCAAAACCCTCATAGGGCTTGATTGCACTTACAGTGAGCAATTACAATCTTATCACTCTATCTTCTAGCGATTCCATGTCTCCGTTTATACTTTTTACCTATCATTAATATGCTTGTTCCTTAGTCTAAAGCAAGGTAGATGCTCTGTGTAATCATGGCGATTAGGTTTAGCATGTCGACCCTTCATGATCCGTAGACACGTTCATGTTTGAGCGTGCCCCTAGATCCCCCGCTTCATTAAGGGAGCATCGTGACAGGGTGATTTCCCCCGAAAGAGCGGATGTCTTCAGGAGGTAGGCCGGAGGTAGGAGTTTAAGGATGCTAGTAGATGAGATGCTCGCTTCGTTGCTCGTTTGCCGGAGCTTCAACTAGAAGGCGCTAGGCCTAGTTACCCCTTCGGTGGAGCTTTACCTTAGCCAATGTTCTTGAGTGTGATCAACCTATACACTTCATGAATATCTCTTTAGGTTTATCCTTTGTATGCAATCAACGCTGCATGTTAGGTTAGATTGACTAGACAAAGTAGAGAACCTTAGCGGTTTGCTTCCGATCCTTGGATTGACAAACCTTGGGGACCCTCCTTGGTGAAAAAGGCACCAAGTCACCCGTACGCTTGCGGTGAACTTCAACACGATTTTGAACCGTCAACAGCAGGGCAGAGGTAGAAGGCGGCCACCTGCCGCCTGAGCTGCCGTGGCGGCCCGCGCCGTCGAAGCATGCATAGCCCACCGCCAAAGCGGCGTCCATCGCCAGACAGCTCTAGCTTCTCCACGGTCACCGGCGTACGTGCCACCGCCGAAGGAAGAGGGTGCAGGGGGAGGGCACCTCCCTTCCGACCCGCCGCTCGCACCTTCACCCGCGCCGCGAAGAGGAAGGGGGCGCCGGGAGCTAGGGGCCAGGGGCGCGGCCGCCGACATGAGGGAGGGTGGCGGTCGCCAGCGGGAACAGGGCCGGCGGAGCGCATTTGGCGAGGTGGGGTGAAGCCGCAGCCGAAGGCGAGGCGAGTGACCACCAGAGACGAGAGGCCGCAGTTCGCGGACAGGGCCAGCCGCAGTCGGGGCCGCCACACCCGCCGGGGAGAGAGGTTGGCAGGCACGACGGGAGACGGCGTGGCGGCGCCGAAACGGAGGCGTTGTCGAGGGCCGGAGGCGGGCGAGGGGGCACCGAGGCGGAGACGTCGTTGGCGGCCGGAGGGAGGCAGATCCGGGCGCAGGGAGGCAGCCGGGAGGGCGGGACCGCCGCGGCCGGGCCCGCCGGCGAGGAGAAGGCCCCAGATCTAGGGCTCCAGCCTCCGGAGGAGGGCGCCAGTCATGGAAGGGATGGAGGGACAGGGGAAGGGCGCATCATCACGGAGCCACACGTCGAAGCCGCGGTCGCAGCAGGAGGAACTGGCCGATGAGAACACGGTGAAGGCCGCGCGGGAGAACGCCTAGTTGGCCGACAGCAGCCTACACAAGGAGTGCCCCACCAAGAGTTGGACGAGGTGCTCAGGCAGGCTGTGTAGGCGGCCGAGCCGGACAGGCGAGCACCCGGTGCCGGCACCATCAAGGGGAGAGCCGACGTGCCCGCGCCGCCCAGGAGGTGTCATCGCCGGCAAAGGCGGCGGCAGCGGCAGCGGCAGCGGTGACGGCGAGCGGTCGCGCCGGGACGCGCGACACAGGCCCCGGCAACCCGCCGACGAAGGCGGCCAAGGACCGCAGGCGGCGGCGGAGACAGGCGCAATCGGCGGTCACGGGCCAGATCTAGGGTTAGAGGGAAGACGGAGGGAGGAAACGGGGAGGGAGGAGCTGCGCCAGCGGTAGCGCGCGCAGGACGCCGAAGAGGGGGCGGCACGGCCGAGCCCGACGTCGGCACCGACCGGCGCCAGAGGAGGAGGACGGCGGCGGACGACCAGGAACCAACCCGGTGGTGGGTGTCGCGAGAGGGAGGAAGGAAGGGAAGGAGGAGCTTCGAGAGGGAGGAAGGAGGAAGGGAGGGAAGGAAGTTGGGCCGCCGCCGCCAGCGGAGGCGGCAGCGGCGGCCAACGCCGGCCGCGGGCGGGGTTCGCGGCCGGACGGAGCAGGGCCCCCGAGTCGCCCCCCAAAGGGAGCGACGCGAGCCAGGAACAAGGTTGTTTGCATACGCAGTAGAAAATAATTAATATGTGTTCCCTTGTGTTTTCATAGTTCCCATAGCTTTTATAATTCTGATAAACAGGAATAGCAGATCAACAAGGTCATAATCACGGATTATTCTCTCAAATAATAAGATATATTTAGAAAAAATATCTTGTAATGTTCTCTGATTCAGAGAAGCAGGCCAACGGTCCAACCAATGATTGTAACACAATCAGAACTTCAAGTGACAGCTTGTGGTGAAATGCAATGAAGATAAAAGCACGAGATCATACTAATTATGACCAAGAAATAATGTCATAGCAAGACTTCAAATGCTTACTGCACACACAGCATAACCAAGGCAGATTGAAAACGAAGACATGTTATTTTCCAACAAGATGCATTGCAGAGCGACAGGCTGCATGCGTTAGCACTAATGCAGGCGCCACAAACCAAGCATACTATCATAGTGATTTTTTTCAGGCTTGCTATACAGGGATAGAAAAATAAAGAGTAAAGTGCCCTACCGGTCACTAAACTATCGTGGGTGTGTCATCCCGGTCTATGAACTCTCAAATTCACCGTTTGGATCGTCAAATTTCTCAGGCTATGTCATCTCGGTCCTTAAACTTGCGAATCACCCGTTTAGATCCTCAAACTTGTTCAGTTGTGTCATCTCGGTCCCAGACTTAATTTGGAATCTCATCTAGGTCAAATCAAAAGCAATCTAAAAATTTTATATAAAGTAATTCATAATTTTTTTCATACGAACTCAAATGAAGAGAAACTTTATATCATAATTGTAGCCCTCGAAGCGATCTACAACATTGTAGTTGATTTTTTTTAATATAAACTGTTTAAGGTCCCCAAATATTGTGGTATGTTTATAGATTTTCAAATTTCACATTTGAAATTATCAAACAATTTTGTATATTGACATGGTATATATGAAAGTTATAGTTATCAATACGATCTACGCCTTTATAGTTGACTTTTTTTTATTTGAAGTTGTTTAATGTCCCAAATTCAATTTTAAATTTCTAATTTCAAAATCTATAAACATACAATAATATTTTGAGAACCTAAATAGTTTTAGTTAAAAAAATTCAACTACAAGGTTGTAGATCACGTCGAGGGCTACAATTTTTTGATATAAAATTTGTCTTCATTCGAGTTCGTATGAAAAATTTATGAATTATTTGGATATAAAATTTTTAGACTGCCATGTTTTGGCATAGATGAGTCTCAAAACTAAATATGGGGATTGGGGTCATACAACTGAATAAGTTTGACGACCTAAAAGAGTGATTTGCAAGTTTAGGGACTGAGATGACACAACCCAACAAGTTTGAGAAACTAAACAGTTAATTTGAGAGTTCATGGACCGAGATGACACACATGCGATAGTTTAGAAACCGGCCGTACCCTTTACTCGAAAATAAAAGGGGAAAATCTAATTTTCAACGTCCAACTATAGCAGAAGTCTGATTTTCAACCTGCAACTACAAAGCTGGATAGGTAGGGCCATCAAACTATCAAAACCGGACAAATTTGACCCTTTGAGCGGTTTCGAAGAGTGATTTTGCATTTTTAAATTTTTAAAAATTATATTTAATGCAAAAATTTATAACTAATTCATTTCAAATTAGAAAATCATCAGTGTCAAAGTTTTTCTAAAAATGTAACCTATCTATTGGTGTTCTATTTGGCATTATTTGAAACTTGTTGTCTGTGTTCCTTGTGTTTTATTCCAAGCAATAAAATACTAGGAATAGCAACAAATATTATGTAAATAACACTAAATAGAATACTAACAAATAGCCTACATTTTTAGAAAACTTTTGGTACCAACTTCATATTTTTGGATTTGAATGTATTAGTTATGGATTTTGACCAAATCAAAAGGAATTGGAATTTCTAGAAAATGCAAAACCACTCAAAGGACCAAATTTACCCGGTTTTGACAATGATGGCCCTGACTATCTAGTTTTTTAGTTGCAGGCTGAAAATCAGACTTTTGTTGTAGTTGGAGGTTGAAAATTAGACTTTTCTCACACAAAAAATGGTTTTCCTTCATTCGAATTATGAGATAAAACCTCAGTAGATGATGATAAAGTCCAGCCGGTTATGAATGACATAATCTGGGATCATGGTAATAAAATCAGGCCGCTAATTATAAACCTTGTACGTGATGATAAAATCCTAGGACATTATGATTAAATCCAGAGAGTGAGAGAGAGAGATTATTGGATTTTATAATTTAAATTGAAATGGGCAAGCATATCGGTAAAAAAAAGAATAACGCTAGGTCAGCTTAACGACAACCTTAAACTAAAATCCAGAGGGGGGGGGGGCTCGCGGCCTCCACGAGGGATGAAAGTGGTACGGATATTATCCGTCTGACCGACCGACCGAAAGGGTCAGACACTCAAATGGTAAGACCGTATCCGAATCCGGATATTTAATATTCGTAACTATCCGTACCACATTAGTATCCGGAAATTCAAAGTTGAATTTCTATTATCCAAATATGATAAATATCACTATTCGACACAAAATATACTGTCCGTATCCGAATTCGATCCGAGAAAGAAAAACTATCTGTATCTGTATCCGCAGTATCCGTTCGTATCCGATCCGTTTTCATCCCTATCCACGACCGTGCTGCCTCCGGGAGAGAGAGGTATGTCATCATAATTGAGCTGGAGATCTGCACGACTCTCTTGGATCCATTGCATTTCTTTCTGACCCCACAGCTTGTTTAGTTGGCAAACAAAAAAATTTGAGGTCCCTTTAGAGGTTTATTAGGAGGATTAAATATAGACTAATTACAAAACTAATTACATGAATGGACGGGAAATCGCGAGACGAATCCATTAAGCCTAATTAATCCGTTATTAGAGATTGTTTACTGTAGCATGGTGTTGTCTAATCATGGCATAATTAGGCTTGTTAGATTCGTATCGAAAAATTAGGTAGGGGTTATGGAATGAGTTTTGTCATTAATCCACATTTAATACTCCTAATCAGTGTCTGAAGATTGATGTGACGGGTAGTTGGGAAAAAATTTGGGAACTAATATCCTGTTTAGTCCAAAAATTTTGGCAGCCCCTTCGAATGTCTATTAGAGGTAAAAAAAATGTAGACTAGTTACAAAATTAATTACACGAATGGACGGGAAATCGCGAGACGAATCCATTAAACCTAATTAATCCATCATTAGAGATTGTTTACTGTAGCACGATGTTGTCTAATCATGACATAATTAGGCTCGTTAGATTCGTATCGAAAAATTAGGTAGGGGTTATGGAATGAGTTTTGTCATTAATTCACATTTAATACTTCTAATCAGTGTCGGAAGATTGATGTGACGGGTAGTTGGGAAAATTTTTGGGAACTAAACAGGGTATAAACATGCCCGCCTCTACTTGCACATCGACTGAGAGTGTAGAGCACCTCCTCTTGCGGACTGTAAATGAGACACTGCAGTCCGGTGTTCGTCCAAGGTCTTGTTTAGTTGGCAGATTTTTAGCAAAAAAATTGTTACTTTTTCAACTCTCTCCATCACATTACATTAAATACACCAAAAGACATATGTTCGGAGCAGTAAATGTAGGTAAAAAAATACTAATTACACAGTTTTGATGTACTTTGCGACACGAATCTTTTGAGCCTAGTTAGGTCATGGTAGGATAATATTTACCACAAACAAACGAAACGTGCTACAGTGTGCTGCAGGAGTTCAAAACGTTGAAAAGGCAAATTTTTCACTAACTAAACAAGGCCCAATTTCCTTCCAGGCTCCAGCAGGGGCCTGTTTAGATGGCTAAAATTTAGCAAAAGTGACTTTTCAACTCCTGTAGCACTTATGTAGCACTTTCGTTTGTTTGTGGTAAATATTGTCCAATCATGGACTAACTAGGCTCAAAAGATTCATCTCGTGATGTACAACAGAACTGTGTGATTAGTTAATTTTTTACCTACATTTACTGCTCTGAACATATGTCTTTTGGTGTATTTAATGTGATGTGATGGAGAGAGAGTTGAAAAAGTAGCAAAATTTTGGTAAATTTCTAGCCAACTAAACAGGGCTTGAAAATACTTGCATCTGAAGGAAGTGGGCCCCTGATATTCATCAGTCAATATCCATGTGCCTCCCCATGATTTTTGTACGCAAAGGCAGATTGACCTGTGCTACTCGCCGTATGGACTGTTGGAGCTTGATTGGTTGGGTACCAAAATTGTCAAACCAAAACGAGGGCATGCCTAATATTTTTGGCACATGTGTTTTGACATCAAACCAATTGCGTGTCAAAATTTTGACTAGTACATTTAGCACTCAAACAAGTACAACTTTTTTACCAAGATTTTGGTAGAAAATTTTGGTATGCTCATGTTTTGACATGCCCCAATTTTGATAGGGCACATTTGGCTTTCAACCAATCCCTTGCCCCTTTCCAAAAAGTTATGAATATTCTGATCTCTTCTTCTAAATAAATGGGCATTCTGATCTTGATTGGGCTTGGGCAGCTCCAAATCAAGGGAATGAAGAAGCAGAGAATAGGCTTATTAATGGGCCAAGCCTAACATGGGTCTACTTTTTCTAAAAAAAACATGTGCTACTTTTTTTTATGAGCATCCTAACATGGTGGTTAGTAGAGACTTAGAGCCTGTTCTTTTACTTCAAAAGGAATAGTGAATAACACTATTTACTTATCATATCTATCGCATATTTTCTCACAAGAAGCACTATTTCAATACTATTTATTTGTAACTCTTTTTCACCGAACATAATTACTGGTGTATATATATTCAGCCCGAAAGCCGAATAACAAAACAATGCCCCACGTGGCCCTGTCCTCCTAATTCTTAAAAAAAAAGTGGCCCTGTCCTCCTACAATTCAGAAGAAAAAAATCCCCTCCAAAAAATAGAAAGAAACAACCACTTTAAAAAAAACACAAACCGAAAACAAAGCATAAAACCACCGATTCCAAGGATCTGAGCTCTAGGGTTTTAGGCCTTTTTCTCGCCGTCGCCGCCATGTATGGGGACTCCGGCGAAGCACCCCCGTGACGCGGCGGCGGCCTCGCGAATCCCCCAGCGCCTCCAGGCCGCGGTCGCCACGGTCTCCACCGCCCAGATCCTCCGCGCCTCCGGCTACTCCGCGGCGGAGGCCGCCGCGCTCCGCGCCCTCTCCGACATCGCCGGCCGCTACATCGAGTCCCTGGGCCGCGCCGCCGCGGCCCTCGCCGAGGCCCACGGCCGGACGGAGCCCAACGTCGCCGACGTCGTCCTCGCGCTCGAGGAGCACGCGCTGGACGGCTTCCCCGGCGCGTCCGACCCCGCGCGGCCCGTGCTCTGCTCCGGCGCGCTCGCGGAGCTCGCCGGGTTCGTCGACGCGGTGACGGAGGTGCCGTTCGCCAAGCCCCTGCCGAGGAGGGATCCGTGCTCCGGCGCCGGCAAGGCGTGGGAGAGCTTCGCGGCTGCGGAGAGGGAACCGCCCCTGAGGCACGTCCCGCACTGGCTGCCCCGCTTCCCCGAGGGGTGGGAGGAGCGGCTGCGCAGCCGCGGCGAGGCGGCGGCGAAGGATGACGAGGACACCGCCGTGGAAGTGATGACGGTGATGCCAAATCGTATTGTCGTGGAGAATGGCAGGAAAACCGCCGTGCCGGAGAACAGGGAGAAGGTGTCGTTCCACTTGCGGGAGAAGCGGCGGCGGCATGCGGTGCCACCGGAGAAGAGCGGTGGCGCTTTGGAACGATCCGGGAAAAACAAGAAAAATCCATGTGAAAGTTCACTCGATGTACGCTGATTGGCGTCGAAACCGCGACCAGATGGACGCGGCACGCTGCGCCCGACACTGTACACCACCGAAGCAGAGCATGCTCCGATTGTAAAATTGCACGAATTTAATTATTTGTCACGCTTGCACAAGTTCAGTTCATTCACCGAATCAGAGATTCAGAGCATTGCTCTGGCTGTAAAATTGCAAGGATTTAGTTATTTATCATGTTTGCACAAGTTCAGTTGATACAACGCGAATATTTCTAATTCAAGTTATACAATTGTTGTTAAACAAAGTTTATTTATCTTTCGAGACGTTGCATGCTCCTTGTTTTGAATTTCACGCTACTGCTTCTCTGTGCAAGGTCATTTGAGGAGAAGCAAATGAATCATAGCCCGCCAGGGCTTTTGTTTATACTTGCATTTGCTACTTTTATGATGGCTAACAACGACTACAATGATGACGAGCCCAACAGAATGGAGAACGATTAGCGACAAGAGTAATTTAATCAGCAAACTGGACTCTAATACTTGGGTGAATACAAAAGTGGACATAAAAGCATAGTAACATGCACATGACAGTTATTTTACTTAAAAGAAAGATGCTTATCAATTTATTCACTCGCCAAAAGTAAAATCAATTTGTAAGAATCGTCTCTGCCCCACAGCGCAGATCAAGCATATAAGCAAAGATCATTGGGAAAGGTTGAAAGTTTGAAACAGGGAAGATCACGAACTTGACAGGATTTTATACGGAGTAGCACACAAATCGCGTGAGGTGGGACCATCTGGTTGCCGATGGCTCACCCGTCGTCAGGCTCCGTCCAGGTCAGCTGGAAAGCCTCCTCGAAAATAGCCCGGTCATACAGCACCGGCTTCCCGGGCTCCGGCCACACCAGCGTCGCCATCCCGGCCGCGGTGATGACGGCCTCCATGAACGCCTCGCACGCGGTGATGACGCGCTGCCGATTATACCCACTGGTGGCGGCCTCGACGCGCAGCATCTCCTTCTGGACACGGCGCACGCACTGCCCGAACTCGCCGTGGTCGACGGATAGGAACACCTCCGCCTCGGGGAAGCGGGCGCCGGCGTCGAACGGCGCGGGGTGCTGGAACAGGCCCCGGACGGTGGCCCTCGCGTTCTCGCGCGCCGGCTGCTCCAGGAGGCTCAGGTTCCCGAGGGCGCGCAGCGCGGACACGACGTCGTCGTAGCGCGTCCAGCGGTGGGCGAGCGCCATCTGCAGGGGCACGGCCGGGCCGTAGCCGGCGGCGTCGGCGTGGGGAGGCCGCCGCTCCCACGCGCCGTCGGTGGCATTGCGGATGACGCGGGGGATGTGGCGCCGGTCGTCGTTGACGGCGGTGCCGCTCGCTTCATTGTTCGGCGTGGGACGAGACCAGAGAGGGCTCGGCCTTGGCATTATGAAGAGGTGGGGCCTTGACTTTGAGGTGGGGTTGACTTTTGAGACGTGAAGTCGTGAACGACGGAGCAAAGTTGACATTGCAGCGACAATTGCCAGAGTGCCGGTACAGCGTGTCGAGTGATTCCCTCCAAAAAAAAAATTTCGGAGAAAAGATTCTTGTATGTACGGGGTACTAAATGAAGTTTATTTGCAAAAAGTTTTCACAACTTACGTGATGAATCTAATGATATTATTAATTTAATAATGTACTATAGTAATGTTACAGTAACCCTTCTCTAATCGTGTGGTCAAAACACTCATTAGATTGCTCTCGGAAATTTACATAAAGATGTGCAGATAGTTTTGTAGACTGCTTTATTTAATACTTTTAATTAGTAATCAAAGTTGCATTTAATACTTTAAAAGGTTTTGACAAGAGTACGAGTGCACAAAGATTCCGATTTCCGACGTTCCCCTTTCCGACGCTGAATTTTAAACACGCGTCTGTCATTCAGAACAGGAGTACTCCCTCCCACAAAGAGTGTTCTTTTAGCTCGTATTAAATGCTCTTCTCATTAAACTAATATCAAGTACTGACGGAATATTGCATTGAAAAACACATGGAACCAATAAAATGCTTATCTGATGCCTCTTTTCAAGTTCCAATGTATGATTAATTAGGGGCAACAAGATCATTTGTCACAACTACTAACATGTCCTAAATTTTCTAAACGAACGGTCTTTGTGGGACGGAGGAAGTATGGAGTACCCGAGCTGCCGAGCATGCCTATGGCGCTTGCCACGGCCTGTGGGCTGTGGCGCCGTTTCTGGACGGCATAGCCGTCAGCCCTGTGGTTGCAACTTGCAGCCAGGCAGGCCCTATGTCGGTACATCCAAATTCCACGAAAGATTGTGTGTGGGAGAATTCTAGCAAGAAAAACAAAATTTTAAGATTCAGATTTACTTATTCTCAAATGCTTGATTTTTAAGATTCTATATCTCCAAGGCGAAAGGTATCAAATAACTATCTACAGTCTTTCGTGTAAAGAGGCCAGGTTTCACCAGAGAATTATTTTACGAAGAAAAATCGTAAAAGTTTATTTGGGTAAGACAACATTCAAATAAAATGAGAGGGATTGAAGAGGAAATTAGTTGATTACCAATTCAATCTCCTTCATTCCACTTCAATACTCAACTCCAACAGTTTGCTATCTTAACTTGACATCCATCTAATTTTGACAAAATATGAAAAATTAGTCTCTAACAATTTGGCAAAACAACTTTGACATCAATAGTAACTTGGCATCCCTTCCCTCGACGCGCGCATATATGCGCGCTCGCTTCCGCGGCGCATCCTGTGGAAGGACATAAAAATAATTTTGTTTTTATCTCGGGGTTCCTGATGTAAGTTTCAAGAGGCGGAAGAGCATAATATAATTTTGTTTTTTCTCAGAGTCTTGATGTAAGTTAGATCTGGATTTAGCTACAAACTGTTGGAGATGTGCTCTTTTTTTTATTTGACATATCTTTTTCAAAGTTGGTAAAACATAAGATTTACTAAGTAAAATTTAGCAAATTCTTGGAGTTGCTTACCAAAAGTTCTCATCGGAGAATGCAAAACTCCGCCCGTAAGCTTAACTAGCATGTCAACATTTCCATATTCCTTCGAAGAAAACATTTCCGTATTAACCTGTAAAATTAAAGCGGAGTGCACGTCGCCCCCAGCCTCGACAACCACCGCGACCGGCGCACATCCCGCGTGTCATCTGCGAGTTGCGACGGCGCGCGGGACCCGCCTGTTGGGCGTTTGCGTTTTGGTCGCTGCTGGGCGTTTTTGCTGGTGGTCTGCATGTGCGAGGCTTTCGGTTCATGGATCACATCGTGAGAAAATTCATTCTGGTTGCTGCTGCTCTTTGCTTTTGTTCCCCGCTTTCCCTCGCTGGTTTTCAGAAAACGTTCGCTCTCGTGAACAAATTGTGGCAGAATGATCATCATTTCAGCGACGAACGGAAAGAAAGCTACCTGTTCAGTCTACATTTGCAATCTCCCCGTCAGCCTGGCCGCACAACACACAGCATCCTGTACACCGCGTTTCAGCGCAAGCTCCGCCTGATCGAGCTCGACTGCGGTGGCAACGGAGCAAGCCATCCTGGCTACAGTGCCCATAGGTGCAGGTCAAGGCAAAATTTTGAAACACCGCTCCAACAAACACCATTGCTTAACTTAAAAAAAGAATGCAACCACAAGTATTGTGATCGAAACTTAAATATCATTTCGCTTCGTCAGCATTTCCATAAATATAAGATACACACTGGTGAATAAAAAGGTACAGTTGCTTCAACATTCATATCAACACGACAGTATGGAAATATGGAATAATCTTTTGTTGATTATGGAGGAAATTTCACATCGACTGCTTGACTGTTACATCATTTGGATTTTTGAGTAATTGCCTGATATATTACATCGACTACATACATGCTTCTAAACATACAGATGAATCAACTACTTCTCGACAAGAAATAACAGTCAGATCAGGATATAACTGAGGCATTATACACGACATCAGGAAACCTATTGCCTATAGACTATATATATATATATAGATATAGATATATGATGATGCAAATGTTTTACCTAAATAGACACCTAAAATGCTGAAGTTAGACTTTACAGGAGACAGATGTGACGAAACCAAAAGACATTGTCACCAAATTCTAGTTACACCAAAGAATGCCACTTCCTCTCATGGAATCAATGGCTCAGCTGCTCGACTGCTGTGAAGCATTCATGATTTCAGTCTCCAGTCAGAAATACACAGGCGTTATTGATCTTTACATGTTGTCACCACTGCTGATGAGGTAATAGGTGATCAGCTGTTCCAAGTTATCATGAAGCAACCATATCAATCTGACTCTCCACAGGTGTTACCAGATGATTGAATGGTCTGCCTCTTCAATTAACAGGAATGTACAGGTACCTTGCAGGTCTACGGCTGGCAACACCAACCGTATGTAGTATTACAGTTGAAGCCTATGGTGGATCTCGCAATGAGGGACTAGCCATTCTAACACGGTGAGCAACAGATAGAGGTGGCCTGCCAACTGCTTCCAATATCCTAGTGAACACAACCTTTGTCGGAACACATGTCACTAGAGGAACTGCTCCCCCTGATCTGATTAAACCACCAAATATGTCATTGCGCCAATGCGCCTTTGCTTGGCTACCGTCTCCATGATGTTTTTTCCCAGTGGAAATGGAAGACAGGGCTCTAACTTTGTGACTTGAGAGGTTCGCTTTCTTGGATGATTTCTTATGGGACTTAGATGACGACCTCCTAGCATTTGAACTGCTTTTTTTATTCGCCTTGACCTGGTGATTCGAAGAAGACGAATATTTTCTGAAGGTTGGTTTCATCTCCCAGTCAGAATAGGCAAGGCCGCCGTCATTATCGCCTTCCAACAATGCTCCTGATGGGTTTGAACGGGGAACTCTTTGCATGGCAGTCCTCCTGCCTGTTGGCCAAGCAGGTGGAGCAGTTGTGCTCTCTTGCAGACTACCATCACCACAGAATACCAGATGATCCGTGGAACCATCTTCAAGTATTTCGATTTGGATAGGGTGGCCAACAATTGCTTTGCCATTCAGCCTGCTCATTAAGGAGACAAGAGGGACATGCTCTCCTTTATAGCTGGCCTGAACTTTCAGGTTAATATCAAACAACATTGGCCCCATGCCACCAAAACGTGAAGTGAACTTTCTTTGGTAAAATGAAGGTCCATCCCAATATACATTCCGATCAACACGATATAATGGATCAGCATCCTTGTTTCGGGAAGAAACATTTGAAGAGTCATTCTCACAGTCATTAAAGTAACTGTAGCCCCGGTTAAGATCTCTTGTGGCTCTCAAGGATGAATGATAGTTTTTACCACGGTACAAATTAGCCTCTGAATGACTTGTGTCATCAAATAAATCAGTTTCATCAGAATCATAACTGGGCTCCTCCTTGACTTGGTAAAAACTTTGCCCAAGAAACTGCTCACCAGAGTTTTGTGTGCTTTCTTTTCTGGGATTACCACCATTTGTCTTATGCAAAGACCCTTTCAATGAACTATTGTATTTATCTAACCAGGTATTTCCATCTGTCGTATCCACCAATCTTTTTGTTGCATTACGGCTGTTACGTTTACCTTTCATATGCCACTGGGAGACACCCAGCTCAGAAGAACCATCCTCTTCCTCTGATTCATTCAACTGGGATACGTAAGTAGAATAGGTGGCCTCGTTGTCATTATGATCCACATGCCTGAACTTCTCAGAAACTGGAATGGAGTAAGGATCAGGAGCACGCGACTCTACAGGCAGAATCACAGTTGCATCTGCCAAAAGATTGACATATCAAAAGTTATCAAACAAGGAAAAGCTTGAAATCTCTACAGAAAACTAGGATGCAAGAAATTGTATTAGTAACATAATACGAATTTCAGTAATAAAGTGCTTGCGGCAAATAGAAGGTTGAACAAAGGTAAAAATAAATATTTCAAGGAGTTATTTATTGCTTTCTGGCGACCTTTTTTTGGTATTTAATCAGACTCCAGGGATGCCCCAGTTCCTTGTTTTGCATGATTTTTTGACAAAGTTATATTAATTTAACTATATTCTGATTGTGATCGAAAACCATGCTAGCCAATGTAGAAGTAGTAAGGAGCAATACAAACTGTACCTACTGCTTTACCTCTATAACATACCATTTTCGGAAACACCCACACAGAGAAGTACAGATAATTTTAAGTGATGAATTACTTAAAGAAAACATTAATGATTAAGAATATAGTTAATGACTATTGCATCTTTGAAGTCCAATACTATAAAATGTGACTAATTGATTCCTGATCCCTCCTTACATGCCCAAAAATATTTTAACCATCATGTTAAGGGCATCATATCACTCATACCTATAATTGTTCCGGCTCTGTTAACATATTTACCTCATAAAATCGACTCAACTATTCATCAACATCATCCAACACAGCCTTCCACATGGTTTGAACAAATGATCACAACTACATGTGCAAAGTAATTACAGTGATTAAGTTCTCCATAACCCATCAACCCTGTGTGTGTGTTACAAATAATACTAGTCAAATGGGATCCTTGTATGTATATACTTACAAATGATTCAAGTAGTCAAAAGGTATATATATGACGGTCAACTGGTCAATCATGCTATATCTAGGTAAGTTGAGAATGCAATATGAAGCATGTTTACGCGAAGTAAAAGCTTAAAACATGGTTTATCCAAAGGAAACAAAACGTCTACCATCAAAAGCCACAGCATCCAGGTGAATCAAGCATCTGTCTTGCTATGTTTAAGAAGGGAGATATGCTTAAAATGAATTGGACCTGGAATTGTAATTTTCAGCCCTTATGATCAATATTTGCATCACTAAAGCAGTATGTGACAATGTGTGATACTAACACTATGTTTTAGTATGTTGTGCTATGCTACAACCCAGCATTTTTTGACAGTGTAACACGAATTCACGTTGAAACTTCATAGAAAGCATCGGAAACAAGAAAAGTGAGGTGTATACACATACTTTGCAAAAGCTCAGCATCGTCTTCAGTCTCACTCTCTGAGCATTCCCTCTCTGAAGACTCAGTTATTTGTTTTTCAACAAAGTCAGAAGAAGTCTGCTCCTCAGAAAAATAACCAGGCTGAAGATAGCTTTCATTCTCAAAATCAGCTCCTGTAGAAGCCATTTGTACAGAAGGTAAACCACTATGACACTGAGTTTCACCGGAATCACTAGCCATATATGTACATTTACTTCTTCGGGCCCGGGAGGTGGCAAGTGATGGATTATCGCTCTCCCCAATTAACAAAGTCCCATAATCATCATTTTGCTCTAAATGATGAGGAGACTTTTCACTGCTCTGCAAAACATGAGCAAATGGTCGGCGCCTATCAGATTTTGAAACAAGAGAGTCTTCAAAATCACTTCCATCCGACCTATTCTTCTTCACAATTGTACTTCTCTCCTTGCTCTCGAAAGTTGCACCTCCCTGAGAGTGTCTCAAATGGGAGAAATCACCCATGTGATCACTTAAAACATTTCCTTGAGCAAGACATTCTGAAAAGTCTCTCTTTGAACCAGCATGTACAAAACAATGCCCTGCTTCTTTCTTTACTTCAAGAGGAACAGATGCATCTTTACGTTTCTTGCTCTTTTTGCTCTTGTAGCGAGTACTTCCAAGGTCTTTGCGGTGTTTAGTGCAAGCTGCATTTCATGAAGATAGCTGAGTTTAAGATGCAGCGTACTTGAAGATCATGCATGACGTTTAAGTAATAACCTAAACAAGAATATTTTACTGTCATCTTAGAGGACCTACCAGAAATGTTACCAGCTGGTTCAGCTCTAAAACCTTGAGTCTGATACTTTGATGCAAGCTGCTTCCTCTCCAATTCAAGGGCATGAAGTATAGCATCCTCTCTCCGTGCATATTTTTCTCTTTTCTTCACAAGAGTCCCTTGAGTAGCCTCTGCTTTCTCAATACAGGCATCAAACTCCCCACACCTAAATGCTTTAACACGCTTTGATTTCTCAAGGTTGTACCAATCCCTAAGAAACAAAAGGATAACAAGTAAATGCAAGGAAGAATATGCGAGAAACTTCAATTTTCAGAAAAAGGGAGAGTTAGTTAGCGGCAGAGAAAGGGACTTGAGGCAGAAAGTATCCAAAAAATCATCTTTGCTTGGGAGCATGTGAAAATTAGTGTTCCACGTGCCATAATCACCGTATTCCTAGTACAATATCGCTATTTTTTAACATTATTACCATCTTTTATTATTTGTGTGTGTGCCCTTGTTGGTTTTCATCTCTAGGGCGTGTTTGGTTTATTGGACGGGCACTGTGTTGCCCTGTCAAGTCAGGATAGCAAGCGAGGCAAGGCATCTGGAGTTGGAGCGAGATTTTCAGGGCTCGTGCAGGCGAGGTTTGGCTTGCTAGCACGAGACACGAGAGAGACGAATCTGCTTGCCTGGCAAGCACACCGTTGCAGCACCAGCAAGATGAGGCGAGCCTTGAGCGGAAACCAAGCAGCCCCCTAGCCCCCCATCTTGCTTGGGCTAATGTTTTATTGTTATTGTTGTTTTAAATGAAATGAAATTGGAAATGGAAGCGACATACATGCCCATTGTTCAAAAATATCGACTGGCAAAACAACTGGAAGAAGTCTTAAAAAGGGTATGCTTAAAATTAGCTGACAAGCATTGGAAAAACCAGATCAACTGGAGAGGCGGAGAGGAATTTGACAGTATAACGTGAGGTAATAATAAAGTAAGAAAAAGGAAGAATAAGTATAATCAAAGGATACATAGTAACCAATTGAATCGTTGACACCTCAACACCTCACAGAATAATAATTCTATAATGTTGCATTTTTTGGAAATGCATTTATCAGTACTATATCTGCCATATATTCCAAAGGAAATCGCATGAGAGGATCCACGCAAGAGTGAAATCATGAATGGTTCCTTTGCTCAAATTAGTGAGTGTGAATGTCTTTTATAACCTCAAACTGCTTATCCAATCAGGATACGAAAAGCAACCTACTCTCTATTTTTATAACTGTACTGTCTACAAAACAAATATGGAAACTACATGGAAAAGTATCAATCTACACCACATCAACCAACAAATTTAGCATCTTAGAATATTATGACACAATAGATATGTCTACTAGAAGGGCGGCCCTGGTGCAGCGGTAGAGTCTTAACGCCTGTGACCGGAAGGTCCAGGGTTCGAGCCCCAGCCTCCGCACATTGCACCGTGTGCGGGAAAGGCTGTGTCACTAACACCCTTCCCCAGACGCTGCGCAGTGCGGGAGCCTACGGCACCTTGGGTACACCCAATAGAAATGTCTACTCACCGATACATAGCAAGTGTAAAGATTATAATCTTATCTACAGCATGTTTCAATTCCACAAGGAAACAACTCTTTGTGCAACATAATATCTACACAAACAACGTGTCGTGATCATAGATGTCATGACAACTATACATACATGATACATATGCCCAGGAATTTCAGGTTCTTCAGAAAGCTTGGGGTACAGAGCAACCGCAATTACATACATATCCTATTGTTCCCAATTTCAGGTTCTTCGGCTTCGGAAAGCAAGGGGTATAGAGCAACCACAATTCCATACATATCCTATTGTTCCCACTGCATATCCTTAATTTGTTATTATTTCCTCCTTCTTATACTTTCCTAAATCAAACTGTTTCTACTACATATCCCCAACCAAAGAATACCATGAAATTGCCCAGGAAGGTTTTTCAAGAGACCCAAGACAGGAAGGAAAAAAAAGGACAATTAGCAGATTGAAACTTAGAAAGGAAATGGACTCACTACATATCCTAGGACCACAGCTCTAAATTTTGCAACAATAAGGTACACAAGAAAGAAACTAGCAATGAACTTGACTACAATCAAGGAAGATCATATGTCCTGGTGCACACCCATTCTCTCAGGCACCTAAGTTCGTTAAAAGAAATAATTCAGCATCCCAAATGGATCAGAAATAACAGGTAGTTTGAAATGTAAATGTAGCACACATGACACACCTCACAGGTCAAAAAAAAAAAAAAACTTAAGGCAAACAAAAACAAGGGAGTGGGAAGCTTACACGCTTGCGTCCTCCCGGCCGAGAAGCTTGACCGGCGTGCCGGACCTCGGTGACATGATCTGCGACGGCGGGAGCTCCTCGGGGCCCAGGATCCTGCCGGGCCACCACGACCCGTTCCTCCGGCGCACCCACACGATTGTCCCCGGCGAGGTATCCCCGACGCCGCAGCAGCCCGCATCCCCGTCCGCTCCTCCCTCCACCGAGCTCCCCACCATCCCGCCTCCCACCAAACCCTAACCGCCGGCCGGCCCCGCCCGCCTCACCCCGCTTCGAGAAGCTCCCCTCCCCCTCGAGATCTGGCAACCATTCAACTCCCGGAGGGTGCCGGCATCCAGAGGCGCACCCTCCACGGCGCCGCCCCCGCGCGACTTGCCCGGCCGAGATCGCGCTGGCCGCGGCGCGCGCTCTGGCTCTCTCGCCTCAGGCAGCTTCTAGAAGCTTCTTCGTCTTCTTCTCCGGGGCTCCCAGAGCCCCCTTTCTCCTTGTACTGCTCCTCCTTCTCCCTCCGCCCCCGCCGGCGCGGGGGGTAGGGGGCTCCGCGGGGTCTCCGGCTCGCTGCCGGTGAAGCGGTCGGTTCCGGCGCGGGCGGCCCCCCGGAATATTATTTCCCTCTCTTTTTGTGAAGAAAAAAGTGTGAAATAAAAAGGTTTTCTTTTCTTAAGGGGCAGTTTGGCTCCTGGTCCGGTCCGCGTGGGAGAGAGGAACAGAGAGAGAGGGGGGGAGGAGAGCGAGGCACTGTGCCAGGAAGGCAACCGGCGCGGAGAGAAATGGAAAGGTAACCGACGGGCTGGCGCGAGCCCGGACGGAAACGTGTGGGCCGAGCCGGCGGGGCGGGCTCGCCCGGCGCTGCTCGCTCGACGGGGAAGGGGTAGACAGCCCACGTGGTCACGGCTTTGTTTTTTCCCGTTTCCCAAGCTGGACTGGTGGTACACGCGTACGAGTAGGACTAGGATGTGATTGTACGTAGTAACCACGTATTCGTTGATGGATGATGATGTACGGAGTACTTTCTAAAAAAGGCCAATATTTTATTTTCAAACTTCAATTTTTCTCGAACGACTCCTGGTACAATATTGCTAGATGTTTCGTGGCTTAATCGCGAAATTTCTAGCCCAATAATCCTATTTCTCGTAAAAACATAGCATGGACATAAGCACCTACCTACACACACGCACACACATTCTAAGAAAAATGTGATGGTAAATCTTGAAATTGATGAATTCGTTTGTTGACGGGACGTGTCGCTTAAAAAGGAATAGTATCATTAATCAATACAAATATACAATGCAGTAAATTTAGAAACATACAAATTCATATTATTTTTTTATCTTTAGCTATCTATACATCATATCCACAAAATCGAACTAATTTTCGATGGGACAATCTTTTAGTTAGGAACTCTATGAGTGATTCGGGTTCCATCTTCGAACTTTACCCACGTTGGCACACACATGAATGCGCTTCGCACATGTGGTATGTTGACTCACTCACGTATCTTTCACTCAAGTTGCTCATTTTCAAATTTTGTTATTATTTGTACAAACCATCCACAATTCCAAGCAAAGATTAAAAAAAAACTAAGACGGTAGACTTGTGGGGGTTTTTTATAAAAAAATGGTGCATATTCTACTAGAAAAGTTCGTCAAATTCTTCTTGAAAAAATTTTACATACCAAACAAAAGAATCAAAAAGTTCCAGAGACATCTTCAATTCATTTCGATTTTGGTCTTTCTGTCTACGTATTTGTTTGACGTAAAACCAATAGTGTATTTTGAATTACAAATGTTTAATTAAAAGTGGCACAATATTTTTTTTCATATTTGAAATATTCCATCTCTATTGATTTTGCTTCGAAGGCAATCGTATTTGACCAGTCACCGAAATGTCCTAGAGGAGGCTAAGCACTGTAGATCACGCGCTCGACAGTCGCCAGCGCCACTCGCTCCAGGGCGGTTGCTGTAGCTCGGGCGGGGGCGAGGGGCGCGCTCGGCCACGGGATGAGAACCACGCAGCATGCCAGATGACGAGGGCGGTGACCGGTGAGGTGGGCTGTGGCGGCGTGGTGGCACCGGCGAGCTGCTGGATCAGGTACCGAGAGCGGAGGGGGGAAGATAGGCGTTGGGATCAGCTACCGCTCCTGCCCCCAGTTCGTCGTATGCAACTACGGCAATTTCGACGGTACGGGCGCGGCAGCCCGAATTGATTCCGCTACTTTTCTAATCTTGCCTACCGTTTGGTTGTTTGATTGATTCCTCCCTGAGTTCAGGTGTTTCGTTTAGATCAATCTCCTCGAGACGTCGTCCGCATCAGGAGCGGTATGGATTGAGCGACTGAAGAGGAACTCATCCCAGTTGTTCTGTGCATTATGCGGTAAGGATCTCATCTAGCAATTTCTGCAACAGTTTCGTGTCAGAGCTCTAAGCCAATTTACATGGATCTTAGGTCTTATATCATTTAATTCGTACGGTTTTTTTTTATGGAATTGGGATATAATAGAAGTTTATTGCAAACAATACATTCCACTGGACCTGACCCAGGCATATGTAATTTGGGTAGTGGATGGATTTGCTGTGTGTGTTCAGAAAAGCAATTCAACAGAATAAAGTCAGCAATTCAACAGAATAGTATCGGGTGGCAATTCTGGTGAATGCTACTAAATCAGAAACATCCATTCAAGTTATAGAAGTTAAGCATGATATAGTTGTCAAGAAAGTTTTGTAGCAGAAATTAACAACATAGTCTTATCAATTCCTGCTGTCCTTCTCTAATAACTGATCACCGTAAGATGCTAAACAATAGACCAGCATGGTTCTTCATTACAATGGGTACGTCTAGTTGAAGATATTAAGAGCCTGGTTCTTCATCTCGACAGCTTCGAGGAGCTTCTTAGCCACCGCACATGCATACACTGAGGAGCCTTTAGGTATCTGCACAGTATCAGGATATGAACTTATAAGTGTTATAATTCATGTTTATATGCCATGGGAACATCGAAAAGGATTAGGAACCAAATTTCAGTAAAGAAATTTATTGTTTACCTTTGTATTGAACATGAATATATGATGATCTCCTATAATTCCCCCAACAACATGGATGAGCTCCAGATGGAACTCCTCTAGAACCTTTGCAGCACAAAGCAAAGAGTTGGCCCTCTTCTTCTCAGTGAATTTGATGTTTATTTCATCATCAACTATGCGGACATCAACATCGCACTCCTTGGACCTCCTTTGAACCCAGGAGCTCCTTATAGCTCCATTCATCTGATTGTTTTGATCATCACTTTCTGGCTGCATTGAAGAGCTTTCCCCATGTTCAGCTGCCTCATCATCCAACTTAAGCTTCTTCCTCCTATCAGTGCTGCTGCTCCTCTTTTCCATTAGGATCTTCAACTCTTTCAGTGTTCTATTAAGTTCATTGATGTACTCAATGGCATCTCCAACTATAGAGGCCCTGTCATTCTGGAGAATAGTTTTGCAACAATTTATAGCATCTCATTCACTAGGAATATAAGAAATGTAAATTTAGTGGTTGTTTGGATGAAGAGTTTAGAGACCAGCTTTTGATTTGTTAGTCAAGACCATGGTTATCGAAATTCCTGTCTCTATTTTGAGAAAACAACAACAACAACACAGAGTCCTTTTTCATAAAACTCACTGTTTCACATTTATAGGAAACTGGCTATTGCTATCCTAATAATTTCATAAAAAGCTTAATAATTGCCGAACATAAATGCCATGATCTACCTTAGACCTGAGCATTTTGAGCCCGGCCCGACCCGGCCCGCTGGCCCGGCCCGGGCCCGGCCCGCGCCAGGCCCGGCCCGCGCCAGGCCCGCCCACGGACCTTACTGGACGGGCGTGGGCAGAGATCTTGAAGCCCGTGAAAAAAAATCTAGGCCCGAACCCGACCCGAAATACTGTTTTTAGCTGTTTTACACAGTAAAAAGCGCGGGCAGCCCGCCCAAGCCCGGGCCCGGCCCGAAAACTGAGGCCCGACAAGTCCCATGGGACGGTCATGGACAGGATTTTCTCGGCCCGAAAAACCCGGGTTTTTTTTCGACCCGGCCCGAACCCGGCCCGGCCCGTGAAATGCTCAGGTCAGATCTACCTTCCTCCGCATACTTGAAGAACTAATACCACTTAGCTTTGTTTCTTTTTGTTTCTTGACACACTTAGGATAAACCTATATCAGGTGGTGTGCCCACAAAGTGTAGGACTTTATAATAGTTTGCTAATGATGAAAACATCTTTAATAAAGTTTTTTTTTACCATGCATGATTGTTTGAGTTTGTTTTTCTAGGGAAGAATCTGGATGAATATATGCAGAAATTTCACTATACCCTTAACCAATAGAGCTTACCAAAAAATTTGGAAAACTCATGTAACTTGCTAAATGAGTTTTATGTAATGTGAGGAACAATTAACAAATTTGTACTTGGAAAGATGATTTAGACAAACCTTAGTAGGGTTTGGGATCAGTGATCTTAAAGCCCCATACTTCACATTTAGCTGCTCCCTCCTCTCTCTTTCAGTTGCAAAGTTAGCTTTCCCCTTGCCCTTGCCAAACCCACTTTTCTGTCTTCTACTCCCCAGTACTGAATTATCGAACTGCCTCCCATCTATCTCCTGGAAAATATTTCCTGAGACCCCTGGCACCCCAATCATTCCATCTCTCTCGTCATCACTGGTAAATAACCCGTAGTTTTGTGGCAATGAATGATAGAGATCCTTCAACATATGAGATTGAGTAGCATGGTAACTTAACGGTAGAGTTGAATCGCTGGACATTATTCCACTTTCATGAATTGCTGCTCCTGGAAGATCATTGTTCATGTCCAAATGATTGACCATGTTCTGCGCTGGATCACCAAAGAAATGTTCTGTTGAAGGAAATTCAGGAGTCAAACTGCACCTTTGGATATGTAGAGAATTTAGAAGATCATGTCCAGCTGCATAAGCACCATTTCGATACGAAGCAGCATCATAATCCAGGATCTGTTGTTCTGCAGTTATGTTATGTGGACCTTCTCCTATCTGGTGGCTGAGGATATGATCTTGGACACCATAGATTGCAGGAACCAAGTTTGCAGTTTCTACTGGCACTTCTTGTGTCATATGGCCAGTATGGTTCTGCTCCATGTCAATCCCAAGCTGCTGTTGAATATGATCAATCACCCTTGCAGGCTCCGAGCTAAGGTTGGCTGGATTGGAGTGATCTTCTGTGGAAAAGGGGGCGAGTCTGATGAAGTTCTGCTGTTCAGCATTTGTATTGTCATAGATGGAAGATTGGGAAGAATCATGAACCATTGATCCTTCCATGAGAATATGATCATGGGAACCATCAAAGTATCCTCCACCAGCAATCATATCGGTCCCAGCTACCTTCACTGAAGATCTAAAAAAGAACAGCACATAGGAACTGATAAGCACCATATAGAGTATCAAAGATAAAACTGATTAACAAATATAGCAGTAGCATGCTGGAAGTGAACTTGTTTCAATCTGAAATAGACAAAAAAAAAACATTAGCCGCATCACACATATTCAGGAAAAGATGGCTCGACCTGTATGAAACAGCGACAGACTGGATTAGACAGAGAGGATTGCAGCTAGCCTAGTTGGTTTGATTGTTTGAGAGGAAGAGGATACGTAAGGTTAAAGATAGGCAATCTGTTTCTCTCTCTTTTCCGTGCGGAGAAGTTTTATTTGCACATTGGATGAGACAGGAAGCCTTTTTGCTTCCTTAAGACCCAACAAACTCCCTTGCGTCTTTATTTGCTTCCTACTCCGCAAAATATGAATCTTGCTAGTTTGTGCTTCAACTACCAAGATCAACAATTAATCAGCAGAACACAGACTAGTATAAGTATAGGCAATGACCAAAGTGCCCTTTATCTTCTTGTAATTACATCTTCTAAACAAAGTACTACAAGTCCAAAAGTTGATATTTTAAAAGCTCAAAGACAGTACTAATAATGTAAGCAGAACATTCTATTCCTTAGATACATGCAGTTTTCTTTAGACACTCATAATGTAAGCAAACAGATTCAATCTAGGATTTGCATCCAGCAAGTAGCACTAAAAATTGAAAGTGGAGAAAAGATAACAATACCAAAGATTATTTTTGACGGATCAGATGGAGGAAATGTTGTTCAGAAACTAGCAGCTGAAAACCATTCTTGCAAAGTAGTTTGAATGTGCTGCCGATCATTTATATATACAGGGTCATGGTAAAAGGATAAATGTAATTGGCATGTGGAGGCATAATATGAAATTTTGGCTGTCATGTAAAACTGATGAACAGATAATAGAATATGTCAATATCAAGACCAATCATTTCCTGAAAGTTTTTCTTGAACATTCTACGAAGAGGTCAAAGTAAAGGGCTATCATATCATTATCATTAAGAACGGCCACGAGAAAGACGGAAAACTCACACTCTTTGAACTTGGCATCTTTGCTGTTATACATGCTATAGGAAGTTGAGAAATGCAAGTCATGCCTTCTCCATTCCTCCGTATTTTTATGAACGTTAAGCTGTAGTGTGCAATCAGAAACTAAAAGGACAAGTCCAACTACCTGAAACACCAGACAGTTGCAAAGTTAGTCATAACCTTGCATCACTGCATAGAACCTAATCATAGTATGATGTCATGTTTGAATGCCTTTGTACTTTCAACAATCAGGTCCACTAGCTGTTTGCTGTTCACATTTTTGGAGTACCTAGTCTTCCCCAATATAACATATGTGCTAGGTAGAAGCTGCTTGAACTAGGATTCTGATGATAATATGTTCAGGAACAAAACATGTTTTCTTTATTGAAATTTGAGTACAAAGTGAACGGATCAGCCCAAAGAATATGGATACTGGGAAAAATAACAGCTTGCAACATCTAGCATGCTGTACCTGCACTTAGCTTTGTAACTTTAGTGATGGACTGATTCTAGGTGGGGGTGGAACATGAATTACACAGCTAAAATCCGATCTTGTAACTCACAGTTGGTTTTTTAAGCTGCAAATGTTTGGCAATGAATATGTAACTACAATTGGTTTACTAAGCTAGCATTCTGATCCTTTTGCAGAGCCGTATTACAGCGACATACTCAATGAACAGGATGCAAGCGTCTTCTGCGAATCAAGCTGGAGGTTGAAATTAGTGAAATGTGAAACTGATATTGACCCTGTGCCAACTCAGGAGGTGATTGTTCCAATTTTGACAGTGTTTCCTGTTTGGAATCACGCGAAGTAAACTGGCACGATGGTTTGGTACCTTAAATTTGAGAGATTTCAAGGGTTATGCCAAGTCTGAAACATAACACAGTGCATTATTTTAATACAATACTGAATTTTGCCGTGAGCTCCTGCCATGATTGTCTTGTATCACATTTTCCTGAAAGAGTTGATCGTGAATGAAAATGGGATCATTGCATGGAGTCTGATGCCAGTCACATGTTTTCCAATCAAATTCTTGATATGCCGTTGCGCGTGCCCTTCGCAGGACCCCTCCAGTCCTCCTCGGCTTTGCCGTTGCCCGTTGGCAATCACGCATCGCGCTGGTGTTGTCGCAGCCCGCATGTTATTATGCGTGCAAGGCCATCGCCAGTGGCGGATCTACGTTGGGGCGAGATGGGGCGGCCGCCCCAGCTAGATTTGTGATCGCACAAGTACCTTCCCTTCTTCTCCGGTGAAAATCTGAGCTCCGGCAGCACCCTTTGGCCGTCATGGCGGCTGCCTGGACGCCAGGTCTCGACAGAAGTTGAAGAAGAACAGCCCCAACTGGGCCTTTATTTGTTGCCTCCTTAACTTCTGGCCCACTGGCCCAGCAGCTCAAATGCCTCAAGTAAGCCCACCTCCAGACCAACAGTAGCAGATGGCAACACGGCAACAGACGCAACGCAAGCCGCACGAGAGCACCGTGCATGGCGCAGCGCAACCCTAGGTTCCGGCGTCCCGCAGCGGGCGGCGGCATCTATCCGCGCGGCGCACAACAGCAGCTCCGGCAGCTCATGGAGGAGGAGGATGAGATCGCGTTGGCCGCTGCCGGGGCTAGGCATTGCAGCCGAGGTTCTGGTGTTTGCCGTGGAGCTCTGGCATTGGCCGGGGCTCCAGCGGTGGTCGGGACGAGATTTGCTAACTGATGTCTTTTTCAATTTACAGGTTCTTCTATTTCTTATTTATTTTATTTTTGCATATTACCATGCATGTATGGTTGTGTTGGTGCAAGATTTATCAATTTATTCTTCAAATTTGAGAGAATATCTCATCTTCGTAATAAAATTGTGTGATTGCAATACATGAATGTATTACTGTGATCTGAATTGTCATGTTCTTGATTTCGGTTTAGTCGCTCATTAGAAGTTCGCTCCAGCTCTTAATTTTTTCTGGCTCCGCCACTAGCCATCGCCATCGTCGTCCCCCACTGCCAGGTAGGGTCGTTTGCTGAGGATGCAAAATACGAGACCGACAAGATTTTCTGTAACCTGCAGGCTGCGCAGGCCGCAAGGCCGGTTACTTGGGCCGGAATCGGCGCATCAGGCCCAGCTGGTAGTGGATTCGTGCAAGGAAGCCTATTGGAGCCAGCCCTAACCCACAACGGCTCTATTCTACGCCGCCTCCTCCCCCGGCGTACTAGCCGTTGCGCTGCGGCGGCGACCCCCTTCCTACATCCTACAAATAATCCTCAGCGGCGGATTCCCAAACCCCACAGCGCAAGCTGATCTTCTCTCTCTTTTTCTTCCGTTCTCCTCGCCTCCCCACGCCGATTTCGATCGCTTGGGGGGACGAGATCCGCCTCGCTCATCAAAGCTCTCGACGTTCTTCGCATTTTTTTCGCTGTTAATCTGCGCGTTTAATTATTCCATCTTCTCCGCGTATTGACTTGTGCTCGATTCTAACCTGTTGGATTACAGCTCGTGTTTAATTTCGTTGATTTTGCTGTTGCTATTATTGTTCTCTGCTGTGCTTGTCTTGTTCGTTTGTTGCTTCTAACCATGGACGCAGGTTCCTACTCGATCTCCTCCGAGAAGAGCCGCACCGCCGCGCCGCGGCCGCCGCTGCAGGAGGCGGGATCCCGCCCCTACATGCCATCGCTGAGCACGGGATCGCGCAACCCGTCGGCCAAGTGCTACGTGAGTGACAGTCCTCTGCTCTTCCTCTCTCAATAATGTGTGCGCTCGCGTGAAGGTGTTCGACGGTTTGCCTGACCGGTTTGGCGGCTTCTCCCTCTCTTGTTTGTTCGCTGCAGGGAGACAGGTTCATCCCGGACAGGTCGGCGATGGACATGGACATGGCGCATTACCTGCTCACGGAGCCCAAGAAGGACAAGGAGAACACGGCGGGCGTGGTGGCGTCCCCCTCGAAGGAGGCTTACCGGAGGCTGCTCGCGGAGAAGCTGCTCAACAACCGGACGCGGATCCTCGCCTTCAGGAACAAGCCGCCGGAGCCGGAGAACGTCTCCTTCACCGACGCGGCTTCCTCCAACCTGCAGGCCAAGCCGGCAAAGCAGCGGCGCCACATTCCCCAGGTATGTGCACGCGCCCTTCTGATTCCGCTTCTAGTCATCTAGATTTCTGCAACTGGTTTAATGGTCTGGAATGGTGGATCACTGACGCGGCTTGAATCAAATTGTGCAGTCTGCCGAGAGGACTCTGGACGCACCAGAGCTCGTTGATGACTACTACCTCAACCTGCTCGACTGGGGGAGCAACAACGTGTTGTCCATTGCTTTGGGCGACACGGTGTACCTGTGGGACGCATCGAGCGGATCCACATCTGAGCTTGTGACCGTCGACGAGGACAGTGGTCCTATTACTAGCGTTAGCTGGGCTCCCGATGGTCGGCACATTGCTGTCGGGCTCAACTCGTCTGACGTTCAGCTCTGGGACACCAGCTCCAACCGACTGGTATGCACATTGTTCTTAATTCAAAAATGCTGTGGTGATGCTGCAATATACGTTCTCTGTTGTTTGTCCTTCATCCAAAATTGTTGTGGTGATGATATATACACGTTCTCTGTTGCTGAATTAGATCGTTCTTTTCTGTACAGTTGAGAACTCTCAGAGGGGTGCATGAGGCAAGAGTCGGCTCGCTGGCGTGGAACAACAGCATCCTGACGACCGGCAGCATGGACGGCAAGATCGTGAACAATGACGTGAGGATCAGGAACCACGTCGTGCAGACGTACGAGGGGCACAGCCAGGAGGTGTGCGGCCTCAAGTGGTCTGGGTCAGGGCAGCAGCTGGCCAGCGGGGGCAACGACAACCTTCTGCACATTTGGGATGTGTCAATGGCATCCTCCATGCCATCTGCTGGCCGCAACCAGTGGTTGCACAGGCTCGAGGACCACATGGCCGCTGTGAAGGCGCTCGCTTGGTGCCCATTCCAGAGCAACTTGCTGGCCACTGGCGGTGGTGGCAGCGATCGGTGCATCAAGTTCTGGAACACACACACTGGTGCCTGCCTGAACTCTGTTGACACCGGATCACAGGTGTGCGCTCTTCTCTGGAACAAGAATGAGAGAGAGCTGCTGAGTTCACACGGATTCACACAGAACCAACTGACTTTGTGGAAGTATCCATCGATGGTGAAGATGGCTGAACTCACTGGCCATACCTCTCGTGTCCTTTTCATGGCTCAGGTGAATTCTTCACACCACTTTTTACATAACCAATCTGCACTAAGTGTAATGCTGGTGTGAACTTTGCTGATGATTCTTGTGTGGTTAAACTGCAGAGTCCTGATGGTTGCACAGTAGCATCAGCTGCTGCCGATGAGACCCTCCGGTTCTGGAATGTTTTTGGAGCCCCTGAAGCACCCAAGCCTGCAGCCAAAGCTTCCTACACTGGGATGTTCAACAGCTTCAACCATATCCGATAGGATGAGTGATGATAATCTCTTCTGTTGGACATGGCCCCAGTGTCCTGATTGTTTATATAGATCGCCACTCAATGGTATTTGTTAGAAACCCATCTGTTCCTAGCTCAACCATTTTGAACATCAACTTTTTGTTGTTGATTTGAAGCTTTTGGGTTAGACTTTTTCTTATGGTTTCTCCTATATTGCAGATGTGATCTACCAAAACTTGGCTAAGCAGGCAGCTTGAGGGGTGAAGCATTGTAATCCAAATACGTCACTTTTAGGTATTGCTCAATTACTCAGTACAAACACAAATTATTAGTGGTCATGTAAGTGGAAACTGATAGTCTTGTTTGCTTTTTTTTTTCTTTAATTTGGTACTAGCTTTCAGGAGGAGAGTCAGAAATCAATGACACAGGATTGCCTTCATCATCAAGTAGTAGTGTATCTGGAACTGCGACATCACAACATAACCTCTACATCCAGATCCTGAGATTAAGGTGCAGAATTGCAGAGCCAGTGACTTAAGACAAGACACGCTGCGACCTAGCCTCAGAGATTAAAAATTGTAATTAGTATGCCGGTCATTAGTGCTGTTTCATGTACTGATGTACATTTGGATGCAACATCAAGAGTTCTTTTGTTTGATGTGGCATTAATTGTCAATCAAGACACAACCTTTCCTTTCAGAATTATAATGGAATATTTGTTCTCATTTTCCTCTTCCAAACTGCAAGGTGTTCACTAGTTTAGCTGGCAGATTAATTTGAATGACAAAAGATTGGTTGTAAGCAAGGCTGTGAATCTGTCAGACTAGTTTGAACACAACATTTTCCAGATTCTGAAACCATCTTCCGTACTCAGAGAGTCTTACTGTACTTTATTTAAAAAAAAATGCTCCATCAGTTTAAAAATGAAAAACTCAGAGAGTTAAGACATTCACACGATGTTCCAACTAGTGAGTTCATCTGGAACTGATGGGACTTGGGAGCATCTTAAGGTGATGTGCGCACCACTGTATCACTATCTCACCAAGGTACAGGTTGACTGAATACATGTGCCATTATCATTAAGGCATTCACCTTAAGTTGCCAATTAGCATTGTTTAGAAAATACACCTTCCATTTCAAATTGTAGATCATTTAGATACAGAGTTTTTATTGCATATCTAGACAATATATACTAAAAACTACGAACCTAGAAATGCTAAAATGACTTGCAAATTGGATGTGGGAGTGTGTAACCGTGTGTTTGGTTGGAGAGCCGCGGGAGCGGAGCGGAGCCGACCCGCTCCCGCGGCTGTTTGGATGAGGAGCGGCGGGAGCGGAGCGGCTCCTGGGAGAATATACCCGCTGGATGCGGGTTGGCCGTCCGTCGAATTTCGAGGGACGGAGCCGCTCCGCTCCCGTTTCTCCTCTCCCGTCTCCCTCTCCCGTCTCGTGAAGCGCTGACGGCGGCTGCGGCGTGCTCTCCCCGCGGGCAGAGCCGTGAGGGCGGCGACGGAGCTCGCCCCGAGCTCGCGCGGCGGCGGCGAAGCCCGCACCCCGAGCTCGCGCGGAGGTGGCGGAGCCCGCACCCCGAGCTCGCGCGGAGGTGGCGGAGCCCGCACCCCGACCTCGCGCGGCAGCGGCAGAGCTCGCCCGGGAGGCCCGCGCGCCAAGCCGCCGCCCCGGCCCCGGCCGTGCAGGAGGAGCGGAGCCCCCGCTGACCTCGCCGCCGCCATCCGCGCCGCGCACAGGTTGTGCTCGTCCGCCATGGGAGGCGGCCGAAGCTCACTGGAGCTTCGCCGTGGGGGCGATTCTGGCCACCGTTTCCAAATCCAAGAGCACAGGGAGATAGAGGAGTGGACGGAGAGGCTCGTCCTAGGCTCACCTCGGCCAGGGACGGATTGGAGAGGGAGATCGACGAGGGCGCAGGTGCATCTCGAGCTCGAGCAGAACAGAGGAACGGGCGTGAGGATGAGGATGAAGAAGAGGGAATGCATGACATGTGGGACCCACTAAACCCTAAACTCTATGACATGTGGGACCCACTAACGGAGTGAAAACTGTCATCCATTCCTTATCTCATTTAGAGCAGGGACAGCGTATAGATATTTCAGGAAGTAGCTCCGCGGACATGTCATCAAGGTAACATGCATATCGTTTTGATGCAGCGTGGAGCGCCCACTTCATGGCTAAATAAAAAAATCATCAATTCAATGTCCTTTCTCCCTCACCTACCCACTCAGCCAACCACGTGCAACCACCTGTTCTGACGAGTGTAGAGCGCCCGTGGCAAAACAGAGCAGCAGGGGTTAGCAGGGACAGCGTATAGATATTTCAGGAAGTAGCTCCGCGGACATGTCATCAAGGTAACAAGCATATGGTTTTGATGCAGCGTGGAGCGCCCACTTCCCTGCTGCATGGCTAAATAAAAAAATCATCAATTCAATGTCCTTTCTCCCTCACCTACCCACTCAGCCAACCACGTGCAACCACCTGTTCTGAAGAGTGTAGAGCGCCCGTGGCAAAACAGAGCAGCAGGGGTTAGGGAATTGCTTGCTAGCACCCCCGGTCCAGCGTGTAGCGCCCGCACAAAATCTTTCTCTCTCCCTGGAGCGCCCACGAAAAACTAACGCTGCAGTTGCTCAGGGAATTGCTTGCTAGCGCCCCCGGTCCAGCGTGTAGCGCCCGCACAAAATCTTTCTCTCTCCCTGGAGCGCCCACGAAAAACTAACGCTGCAGCTGCTCTCATCCAACCAAACAAAAAAGAGGGTCGGAGTGTCGGAGCCACTCCGACCCATCCTTTCCAACCAAAATGAGAAGAGTTGGAGCCGTCCCCAAAATAAGTGTCGACTCCGCTCCGCTCCCGCGGTTCTCCAACCAAACACACGGTAATATTTCCTAAAACGAATCATAGGAACTTAATTTTGCAACAAAAATGCTGGCTGGCTGGAGGCATGTCAGCATCGAATCCACCGTAAAGGACAAAGAACTAAAGAATACTCCTTTGGAGTACTACGACTCTACGAGGGGCCCGTGGAAGGAACAGTGCTTCCATGTGCCACCCGCGAGCTCATTCTACCACTCCCCTTGTCGCGTTGCGCGCGCCGCCGATTTGCCAGCCTTGCCGGTGGCGGGCGGGGAGACCAACCAGACCGGAGAGCCGAGCCGAGCGCGAGCGGCGGCGTGATGAGCGCTGAGCGCCAGGCGGGGAGTGGGGAGGAGTAGAAGAATAGTGGAGAGCACGAGAGATTCCGCGTGCTCCCCGCTCCCCCGCCGCTCCCACGGCCGCACAGCTCACCCCCCCTGGCACGCTGCCGCGCCACCACCCAACAACCCCGCGCGGCGCGGGCCGAGAGACCTGCTCGGTGCTCGCGCTCGCTCGCCGCTCGGCTCTCGGATCCCCCTGCTGCCCGGACACGGCCAGCGGCATGTGATCCCCGGCCGCATTGACAAGCCGCCGCCTCCGCATGTGGTGGAGCGGCTTGGCTTGGCATGGCGGAGGCTGGCTGCGAGCGGAGCGACGACCCCGTCCCGTCCCGCGGCGCGCCGCGCTGTCATGTGTCGCGCCGCGGGGCATGCGCGCGCACGGCGCGTACCCGGCAGGGACGAGAGCTGATTCGCTCGGTGAATTCCCTGTCACGTAGTAGTCGCCGATGTGTGGGTGCAAGTCCAAGATGCCTCCAAAAACTCACAAGCGGCTCGAGGAAATGCCTGTCAAGCACTCAAGATGTTGTCAATTAGTAACAAAAGCCACACTAGCTACGTACTATGTAAACACAGCTTATGTGTTGCTAACAACACGCAAGGAAGTAGGAACTGATCATCAGAATTTGTGCGACGTCCTCCCTTTCAGCATACGATTCCTGCCTGGAAACTGATCGAAACCAAAGTATGCGATGCCGCTGAAAGGCGTTTGCTTTAGATTTTAGAGTAGGGTCGAGTGGGGAATGCGAACAAAGACAAACGAATCGTAGCTCGGATAGCTAGCTGCTCAACCAAAATTTGTGCGTGCCCCCCGGCCCCAAAGAAGAATCTCTCAACCTCAAGCTGCTGACCTAAAGTCCTAGGCACGGGAACGGGACGGCACCTTCCATCCCTAGCTTACTGTTTTACTCCCACCTAATTGCCACCAAAACCGCCGTTTACAATTTCACGCCTCGGATACCATCGTCTGATCACGTAGTCCAACAGGTAGTACGCGGATCACTTATTTTAGGGAGAGGCAGAAATTTTTTTTTTACTTTTCGGCAAGGTAGAGCCGCCGTAGATCGAGGCACAAATCAACTTCGTAGCTCACGTTATGTAGTGCCACGGATAGGTGCTAACCATGTGGCCTACAGGCACGCCGACATTAGCCGTCATGATTTTCAGTACTCAGTAGCACGAGAAATGAGCGCTACGCATCGAGCACGGGCACGGCAGGAATGAACATATCATGAACCCGGCGGCAGCACGCAACGAACGCCGCGCGTAACCGTCCGCACCGAGCTCCTCCTCGGTCCTCGCCACGCTAGCCGGCGCTCACGCTGACGCCTTCGTCTCCTCGACGTGCGGTCCGGCTCCGCGGCCAAGCGAGATGGATCGGGAGAACAAAACAAGACGACGAAACAGCGGGAGGCGATTTGGGCGCTCGGCCTCGACGGGCGGAGGCGGGTGGGGCGGCGGTCACCGCCAAGTTGGCGCCCACGAATATTCTCTCCCGCCGCGCCGGGGCCACGCGACGCCACCGCCCGCCAACATCTCCCCGCGTCCCTCTCGCGCCCCCGCGGCGGGGTCCACCCCGCTTCCCCTCCAGTCCTTCACCGTCCCCCCGCCCTTTCGCTCTCCGCCCGGCCGCTACGTGCCGCCGGAATATTCCCGCCTCGGCAAAGACCTTTCTTTGGGCAGCTCGCCGTCGGTCATCCATCACCGAATTCCGTCGGCATATCCACTGATGGCATAGGAACCGTCGTTCTCGCGAGCTGTTAGTCATTCTGTAGCGCTGAATTGCTGATCAGTGATCACCACCGCCTCGTTTATTTGGCGGTGGTATATCCAGTGGCGTCGTTCTTGATCCCGGGGCTCCCGGACGGCGAAGCTCCGGCTGTAGCCTGCATGCAGTGACCGCCGCCCGCCGGGATGGGCAGGAGCAGGACAGGCAATGGCGCCTAGGCACGTACAGTGCTCTCGAGGGCGATGCAAATCTAGCAGCGATCAGACAGTCAGCTTCTCTGGCCTTGGACCGGTAGACACAGCACGGCACGCACACATGCCAGCCCCGCCGTTGTCGGGTGCCGGCCTCCACGTGGCGCGCCGCCGCACATGCCCCTTGACCTGTCCTGTCCGCGCGCGCGCGCGCCCTCCCGATCTCCGAACTCTGAACCCAACAGAAAGCGATCGCGGATCGATCGAAGGGCGTGGGTGCCGGTCACCCCGCGATCGGACGGGCGGCACGGCGCGGTGCCGTCGTGCCGACGACCCCCTCCCTCCCGCTCCCGGGGCGGCGCGGCGTCCACGCGGCGCGCCGCGGTTGGGCGGCGGCGCTGGCGTTCTGTTAGTTTTTGGTTGCCGGCCGGGGCCCGGGGGCTTGCCCCCCGGCACAAGGCTCCCCCGAGATTCCGCGCACACATGACTGGCGAGAGAGTACATGGCGATGATGATGGCGAGGCGAGGTGCCGATGCCGCCGATGCGCTCCTCCTCGCTTTCTTTCTTTCTCTATCTGCTAGGAGTAGTACTTATTCCTCCTCCTCTCTCACTGCGCGTCCGTGCCTCTCCGCCCAGCTTTCGAACGCGCCACTCATCGCACACATTCCCGTCGGGAATCCGCCTCGGGCTTCGCCGAAATCCTACGCTACCTCCACCTCTCCCCCGCGAGCGCGCGAGCACCAGATTCACATTCACACCGCGCGCCGTGTGCGGCATCTGCCTCTAGGTAGCTGCAACACGCGCAGTCGGCCGGGCGGACGTGCGCGCGCGCGAGCAAGCGTGCGACGAGTCGCGACGTGCGCCGGGCCAGAGCTGCTGCGGCGTGATCGGATCGGACAGCCGGCGGCACGGCGGGTCGGGGAGCGAGGAGGCCGGTCGAGACCGAGAGAGATACAACACAGGCCGCGCGCGGGGTCTCAGCAAGCATGTTCGAGGGGATGGAGAGGGCGTACGGCGGCGCGGCGGCGATGGGCGGGGTGGTGCTGTCGCGGGACCCCAAGCCGCGGCTTCGGTGGACGCCCGACCTGCACGAGCGCTTCGTCGAGGCCGTCACCAAGCTCGGCGGGCCCGACAGTGAGTACCTGCACTGCAATCTGCATGTCCTCCATTTCTTGCTTCCTTCTTCCACCAGTATACAGTGTGCAAACAAGCACGTCCGTCAGCTCGATGGAACAGTGGTGCTGAACAGCAGCATGCATGCTTCATCTTCAAATCCATTTGAACACTTGCTCTAAGCCTCTAACTGATTAACAGCTTCACTGATCAGGGCTCCCTAGTTGTGATCACACTATGTCCAGTTTATTTCGGAGGTTCTGACATCGTTTCCATTTGTGTGTTGTCTGTTGTGCGATGGCAGAAGCGACGCCCAAGTCGGTGCTGAGGCTGATGGGAATGAAAGGGCTCACCTTGTACCACCTCAAGAGTCATCTCCAGGTAACAGCTACTCCGGTCTTCTTCCCTGAAAATTCATGTGTAAATGCTGTCCGTCCGCTCTGTTGGGTGCTGATTCGTTCTTGTTAACGACGATCCATGTTGTCGCAGAAATACAGGCTCGGAAAGCAGAGCAAGAAAGATACAGGCTTGGAAGCCAGCAGAGGGGGTATGTACCTTGCAAATACCACTACTGAATACTGAGCTGCTAAAAGGGGGGAAAATGAGGATAAAACGTTCTTTTCAGAATCTTACCCTCATTCTTTTAATCTTTTTTCACAGCATTCGCTGCACAGGGCATCAATTTCTCCGCTCCAGTGCCTCCTAGCATTCCATCCAGTGCCGGCAACAATACGGGGTGAGTAGCAGTCAAAACTCACAATCCTATCCTGCACACTTTCTTTAAACATCAGTGTCTCAGTGTGTAGATTCATGCATGTCTGGTTTTTTACTCGGACATGAGCCCATGATGTGAAGAACATGCATCTATCGTCTCCCTCAAGCAGCAATAATTCGAGGCAAACAAAATTTGATGATGTGCATCGGTAGAACTGAACTGTCGCTGCCAAAATGCTATGATGGCCATGAAGTAGCATATATTGATATAACGAATTAGCAGCGGTTTTTGTTGGCAGTGTCTGAAATAAGATATGCCTTTTGATCGTAATATCTTCGTCCAAAACAAAGGATATAGGTCGTACTATTAGTGATTTGATGAATATACTCGGTCTACTCTGATTGAAGACAAATACAATGCATCCTTAATTTTCTGCACACAACGTGCTTACTCATATAGTACCGGACGCGGACGGTCAATGATTGGGCAGATGAAGTCACACGAAAGGGATGTTGATGTGTCAAAGTATAGGGGGTTTACCAAAGCCTGCAATTTAGATTGGATTAACAAACTGCATAACTGAATTTTGTGGTCTCATCACACTTGTTAATGTATTAAAAAAGTAACCATAACATAATAATGTATTATATGATTGACGAAGTCATAGTGTGATACAAATTATAGGCCTGTGTCAGGATTCAGAATAGCTTTCTCGTTTGTCAATCATTTGATGCAATCATGCAAAATAGCAATATATAACTCGGGGACCGGCCGGAATAATCATTTACTTCAACAAAAATAATCAAAATTTGCCAAGCAAGCTGCATTCCGTAGAGTCATTCTCTGGCGTCTGAATTACTAGTTCCAATTTTCCAATTAGTCCCTGTCATTATATATATGAGCATTTTTTTCATCTAAGTTTTCATGGTCTTGTTTATGTTTGGCTTACCATTTCTGAACATTAATCAGAGAAACGCCGCTCGCGGATGCGCTGAAGTACCAAATTGAAGTCCAAAGGAAACTCCACGAGCAGCTTGAGGTGAGTCTGCCAAGCAATCTTCCGTATCACATCATTTGCAGACACGAACATAAAATTTTGAGGACTCCGAAAACACAAATTTTTTGACCTCATAAACTTCTTTTACATATGCAGGTGCAGAAGAAGCTGCAAATGCGAATAGAGGCGCAAGGCAAATACTTGCAAACGATACTAGAGAAAGCTCAGAACAACCTGTCCTACGATGCATCATCAGGAGCTGCAAACCTAGAGGCAACCAGGTCGCAGCTCACAGATTTCAACCTCGCGCTCTCGGGTTTCATGGACAACGTGTCACAAGTGTGCGAGCAGAATAACGGCGACCTGGCGAAAGCCATACCCGAGGACAACCTCAGAGCGAGCAATCTAGGCTTCCAGCTGTACCATGGCGTTCACGACGGCGAGGATGGCAAGTGCACTCCGGATGAAGGATTGCTGCTGCTGGATCTGAACATCAGAGGAGGCTACGATCACCGGTCCGCGGCGGATTTGAAGATGAATCAGTACATGAGGTGAAAGATTCAGTAGGAGGACGGCAACCGTAGTTTAATCCAAGAGTTCCCCTTGTGTTGTGAGAAATTCTTTCAGCAGTCCGGAGGATGCTTGCTTGTTTACAGCGTTGGCCTAATGTAAAATTTGTGGTAAGAGGCTCCGAATAAGCATAGCAATGGAGCTAATCTTATACGAGATCTGTGTAATTCATATGTATCTAGAATCCAAAGAGCTGCAATATGAGGTCATGCAGCATTTGCAGCAGGCCGTTTGCAAGCAGGGTTTTTTGTTTGTCTGGTCATTTTGGTTGAGCATGTAAAATCAGATCAGCTTGCAGTTGGTCTGTTGGAGTACTACAGAGGTCAACCACAACTGCAGTCTGCACAAGCAGCCCTGTTCGTTTGGCTTATCAGCCACAAGCCAGCAGTACTTTTCTCTCAGAACAAACCAGCCACCAGCCAACAGTACTTTTATCTCAGAACAAACCAGCATCAGCCACCAGCCAAACGAACAGGACATTCAAAGTGCAGACATACGGGTGGCTGCAGACTACTCATAGTAGATCCCTGAACTGAAAGTGGTAACCTGGAGCGAGAATATTTACAAAAATATGGCTCGGATCAAACAGAAGAAATGGGAAAACAAAACAAGCAGGTTGGTTTTTCAAGCTGATGGTATTGAGAAGATTCAGTAAGCTGAATAGCCAAGGACGTATCACGACCTGATCCTCTACTCACAAACACAAGCGTACAAGATTTAAGAACAACTCCATTTATTTGTCAAGTATTACTAGGTACCTGCATCTAATTTTTTGAAGTGGAACTAACTAAATGTAGTAACAATGAAGAACTGAATTACTGAACTGATTACAAAACCAGTTTCTTCAGTGATATCCAAGCGGCGCAGGCACCTCCTTGAGTGCCATCCCCTGGAAATGGACGTCCTGCACATAGCGAAATTCAGAAATCAAAACCTGTGTGCACATATAAGATTTGACAGAGGTAGGACATACCGAAGCAAAGTGGTTGACGTCACGGTGGTGCGCCTCGTCGGCCCTCACCACGGTGACGACGTCCTTCAGCGTGGCGTCGGCCGGGAGCTGCCAGTAGTCGATGGCGATGGCGGGCGCGGGGACATTCTCTATCTTGCCTGCCTCGATGTCCCTGAGGAACTCGGTGTAGGAGTGGACGGCCTCCTCCTCGAGGTAGCCGACGACGCGGTGCGCGAACTTGGGGGAGATGAGGTAGCCGAGGAAATAGGCGTTGAAGAAGACCCCCTGCACGGCGAGCACGAGCGCGCGCTCGTACCACTTGGGCTTGGCCACCTCCATGAAGGTCATGAGGTGCATGCGCTCGTTCTCGGCCTCCTCCATCAGCGCCCGGATCCAGCCGCCGCTGTGCTCGAAGCGGCGGAGCGAGCGGAGGTGCAGCAGCATGCCGCCCACCATCCCCGGCACCGCCGCCACCGTCTCCAGCATCATGGCGCGGCAGCCGTACCTCCTCTGCGTCCAATTTTAGTCAGAATTGGCATGTGTGCTCTGCTCCAGGAAGATGGGAGAAGGCGAGCAAGAAACCGGGAGGTCACCTGGAAGAAGATGTCAGTGGGAAACCGCAGGGATTTGACGGTCCAGTAGGCGATCTTGTCGAGCAGCACCTTGGGCTCGTGGTGCCTGGTGAGATCGATGGAGGTGTCCGCCTTGTACGTCTCCCATGGCTGCAGAATTTAGCACACGCGACAGGACACGCCAATTGAGACCCCGATCAGGAGAAGAATTAGCAAAAGGTGCGGTCTCTAAGCAGGAGACACGGTGAGCAACGACTTACCCTGAAGCAAGACCACCTCCACTCGGCGCCTTCCTTGCTCACCAGCTTGGACGGCTCGAGGCCCCAGTAGCTGCTGACCACGGGGCTCTTCTTCCCATCCCCCTCCTTCGCGGCCTCCGCCGCCTCCGCCTTGGCGGCCGCCGTGCTGCCGGCGTTCCCCTTCGACGCTGCCACCTCCTCCTTAGCCTCGGCGGTCGATGTGGACAGCAGCCGCACTCACACGGCGACGGCGACCCGTTCCCCGCCGGCGGCGGTCTGGGTGAGCAGGGGCCTCGGCGCCGCGGCCGCCGGAGAGGAGACCGGGCCGAAGACGCGCGGGCCCAGGTGGCGCAGGAGGACGGATCCGGCGGCGCGGGAGCTCATCGTCGCCGGCGAGTGGTGCGGTCAACCAAAGGATCTCTCTGGAGTCTGGACTGAGCTTGCGAAGCTGCTGCTGTCTCCTGTCTGTGGTCGGCTGCTGCGAGCGGAACGTGGTCGATCGGGGTCGCGGCAGGCGTCCCCAATTCTGGACACGGCTGCTGGTGGTGGGTGCAAATCCAGTCTGGGTCCACCTGTCATGCTAATCGGAGGTTGCTAAGCTGAAAAAGAACACGATGAGGCGCGGCAGCAAGCGGAGTGGAGCCATGGGGGTGTCAAATCATGGTGGCTGCTACGGGCCGGCGGCTAGCGACTGGAGGCTGCTGCTCCACGATTTAGGGGTTTTTTCAAGCACAACTTGGCCCTCGCGCATCATATGGTTGGCAATTCTTCTTCTTGCTGCAGTGTCCTGAACAGCCTAGCCATATGCGCAACAAACACAAAGTACTAAAAACACCACCACCACTTGAAGTGAAAAAGCGATCTGTGTCACCAACTAAATTGCAGACGAGGTCCGATCTTTTAGCACGGGCAAGTTACCTGTCGCGCCACTTTGGTCGGTTCATCGAGGTACATTTTTCCTCCGCCCCTCGCGTCATCTCCCTCGGGCGACCCGAGGAGACCCTCCCCTCGCGCCGCCAACCCCCTCCGCCCCCGAGCCCGACAGCCGCCGCCGCCCTCTCCGCTGCCGGCGGTGGCGGCCAGCGACCGCACCGCGTTGCCGGTGTCTCGCGCTCTTCTCTCTTCCCTTTCCTCCATTCCCCTTCTTCTTCTCTCTCTTTCCCCTCACCACACCACAACACCTCCTGGTCGTCGGCTCCGGCCACCGGCCGTTGCCCGTCCGGCCCTCCGCCTGCGTGCCCCCTCCGGTGTGCCGTCGGTCCCCTCCCCTTCTCCTCCCCTCCTCTCTTCCGCCCGGCCAACCCTAGATCTGGGCTTGGGTGGGGCCGCCTCCTTCGTCGGCTGGCGGCCGGGCGTCGGCGGCTCGCCGTGGCATCCCTTCCCCGCCTGCGGCGGCGCCGCCCCCCTCTTCGTCGGCAGCCACCCGCCCCTAGACCCTGACCTAACCCTAGATCTAGGGGGTGCGGGGCCGCCGCCGCCGTCGATGCCGGCGGGGACTGGGGCGCTAGTGGCTGCGGCCGCGGCCGCTCTTCCCCAGTGTCTTCTCTGCGACCGCTCCGTCGACAGCGGCCTTCTTCGCCTACTACCGCAGCTCCGTCGTTCCGCCCCGCTGTCGGCTGCCGGCCCTCTCCTCATCGGCGGCTGCGGCTACGGCCCCCTCCCTCCCGGTGCCCCCTCTCTCTTCGCTGGTCTAAGTGCGGGTGGCGGGCTGGGAGGAGGGTGGTGCCCTTCCCCTGCCTCTCCTCTCCCTGCCGCGACCGGATCCCTCCGGTGACGCGGGCCTGGGCGTGGGAGCCGCTGCTGGCGGCGTCCTTCGCGCGTTCGCGGGGCGCGACGTCGGCGCGGGCCTCCTCGGCGCGGACCAGGAAGGAGGCGCCCTTCCCCTGCCCCTCCCCTCCCTTCCACGGCCAGCTCATCGGGATGCGCAGACCGGGAGGGTGTTGGGCGAAGCCCGCGTCCCTGGCCCCCTGTCGACGTCCCTCCGCCTCGTTCCTTCCTCTCCCTGCTTCGACCTTCCTGCAGCTGCTCCTCCTTTGTCGTAGCCGAGGTTTCGCACTGCTGTTTCCATCGTTCGGGCTCCCTCTGTGGATGCTTTGGCCGGTGGAGGGTTCGGGGCCTGGAGACCTTTGGCGAAAGCTCTGCCTGACGTCTATCGGTGCTGTCAACGATTGCGCTCTTCCGCAACTTCCCTGTTGGTGGCGTTGATGCGGCCTCCAGGTCCCCGTGGTGGTTTGCTAGGTGAAGACTTGGCATGCTGCTTCGTCAGCGGGCGGGCGATGGCGGCGTCGACGTCGCTCCCTTCCCGAAGGCATCGCCTTGCAAGACCTCCGCTCTCCGCGTATGTTGTCTCTAGCTTGTTAGCCCGGCGGTGATGTGCGTGTCTCCCAGGTGCCTCCGTCCTGCAGGTTGTTGTTGTCTTAGTGAGTTCCTCGGTGTGGTGGTGGTGAGGTGGTGTTCTGAAAGGATCTTGATGTCGCCTAGAGGGGGGGTGAATAGACGAGTCCTGAAAACCACCAGTTAAAACAATTTTATCAGTGAGACCTGGATACTCCGGACTTTTCTCCGGAGTTTCTGGAAAGTCCGGAATCTCTGGAAAAATCTCCGAAATCTCTGGACTAGCGCCTGCGCAGCAGAATATGCACACTGCCCAAAACCGGTGCCACCGGTTTTGCAAATCCGGTGCCACCGGGTTTGCCTGGCAGTGACTCCCCTCTTCTTCTTTTTCTTGTTTGCTTGCTTGGCTTCAACTCAAACTTGGTATGTGGCTTAAGGATCAGTTCCTTGATGGATATAGAGTGCCTGCACTCCACAAACACTAAAACCCTAGTAGATCCACAAATATATCAAGTACTAGCCAAGCTAGCAAAGTGAGGCAATAAGCAAGGTAAACCAACAAGAGACACAGAGATTTGTTTTACCGAAGTTCGGATTCACCACCGTGTGAATCCTAGTCTCCGTTGGGTGCTTCTCCTACCGAAGTCGGGTTGCATTCAACCCTTTTCCCGATCCACTAGATAGCTTCTTCCCTTTCGGAGGCGAAGCACGACCTTCACAAACTGTCCCACAGCTCACCACACCTTGGGAGCTTGTGGGCGACGCCTAGCCGTCTAGGAGGCAAGCCTCCAAAAGTAACAAATGCTTCACACAAGCTTGACGACGTCCAACAGTGCTCGAGGGATTCAAGTGCTCTTGAATTGCTCACAAAGGTTTCTCTCTACCACCCAACTCACTAGATCTATCAAAGATCGAACAACCTCACTAAGAGGGGTTGGGGAGAGCTAGAATGGCTTTGGCTTAGCAAGGAATAGCAAGGAAGCACTCCAGCAACCTCAGGAACAGCAGCTTGCAACGGTTGGGACTGTAGGGTATAAATACCCAACTCCCCAAAAACTAGCCGTTACAAACTCAGAGAAACCCGGTGCCACCGAGTTCCCAAACTCGATGCCACCGAGATTTCAAACAACTAGCCGTTGGGCCGGCTGACACAAAACCGGTGCCACCGGGTTTGACACAGGTTCAAACCCGAGAACGTGTACGTGTGGTTTTTGTGTCTCTCTCAACTCACATGGGTTACTTGAGCACTGAGACATTATCAAAGCTCCTTGTGATGCATCCCTCTTGATAGTACGGCGAACCTATACTCAAGATCAAATATAAATGCAATAATAGAACTCTTGAGCTTCATCTTCAAGAATAGCCATACTTGATCAATATATCCACTTGAGAGATCCATCCATCAATGTCTTATTGATTTGAGCACTTCTACCTTGAGCTAGTGACTTTGATCTTCATACAAGAGTGAAACCAAATTCTTGATCAAGTCACCCTTCACATGACTCAACGAATATATAATGCTTCTTCATTGTTTCACTCGGTTAGGCTCGACTTGATACCTCGAAACTCTCCAAGCTATAGCCACTTCACCCTAGCTAAGCACATGGTCCAAGTCACTACTCGACCAACCTTAGCTTAGTACCTCGTTGCTAATCCCTTGCTTGATTTCTTCATCCATTCGTTGCCAATTTGAGCTAAGCTCTGATTCAGCATCAAGAGTGAAATTCAATTGAGATCATGCCAATATTTGACTTTGTAGTCCCATTAGATTATAACAAGCATTTAAATTTATTTAGAGACCATCCAATAATCTAATATCACTATGTCTCTTTCTTCACCTTCATTGGCTTGTTTATATATCAAGTAAAACTCCGTGGGATCAATCATATCAATAATCATGACATTCAACCTCAAATAGAGCCATTTCACAATGTGAGGAAATAACCCATTCCTCAACTCATCTTGTACAACAATGGCTTGTCTTCTCATGTGGATGTACAATGTCATATATCATGCTTTGTTATTTAAATGTTACAACCTGTTCACATGCTTAACAAAGACATTAGATCTATAATCTAGTTGTCAATCAATACACCAAAACCCACTAAGGGCCTAGATGTCTTTCAATCTCCCCCTTTTTGGTGATTGATGACAACCTCGATTAAAGCTTACAAAAGATATTCAATAAATCTTAAAAACTCAGATTTAGGTTGAGCTCCCCCTTAATATGTGCTATGAGTGGAATTCATAAAAATTGGCTTCAAATGCCCTTTTGCACATTTTCAAGAAAACATGGAGCTCCCCCTAAATCTCAGCAACAGTGGGGTGCAAAACAAGTGTGTGAACATTTAAACCGTGATGCATGAACTAAAAGGCACTTCAACAAATAAAGCAAAGAAATGGCAGTGCTGTCTGGCCAAACCCGGTGCCACCGAGTTGCCAAACTCGGTGCCACCGGTTTTGCCCAGGCAGCCCTGTCAAAAAGCATCACATCACACATAAAATCACACTAACATGCAAATGAGTCTTAATAAGCATTAAAAGGTTCACCACACATTAAGGCACACATAACAAAGGTTCTCAAGTTCAACTGAAGCTAATGAGATTTTATTACATGGGCCTGTTTCATCCAACACCGGTTTTGGAAACTCGGTGCCACCGAGTTTGCCAGATAGAGACAGAGCTGAGCAACCAATATCCAGAACCCGGTGTCACCGGGTATGAGAATCCGGTTCCACCGGTTTCAATAGACAGAGCAGATGCAGAACAGATCAAAAGCTTGTAATCGACAACTTCTCTCCCCCTTTGTCATTAATCACCAATAAGGGTCCTGGGGGTCTTGGACATCTGCTCATGGTTCTTCTTCATCATCATCTTGAGGTGGTGGCACAAATTGACTTGGAGGCACAAAAGATGGTGGAGGTGGAAATGGAGGAAGGTGAGAAGTCATTCCCTCATATGGATTGACCGAGCCAAAAAGGCTACCATAGTATAGTAGTATCCACCAGCAACGCTTGAACTTCCTTGTGCATTAGGATACACTTGAGGCATGCTAGAGGATGTGCCTTGCCCTTGTGTGCCCATGAAAGGAACCTCTGAATATGAAGATCGAGCACTATACACTCCTCCAAAGGTTGGATTGTAGTATGTGTTTCCATAGGCTCTATCCCAATAATCCTTGTTGGTTGCCGGATCAACTTGTTGGGACTTGTCCCAAATGCTCTCAAATGTCTCCGGCTCACTATCTTCATCATCGGAAGGATCATGTGGAAGGGGAGGCCTATTTGTGGGAGAGGGATTTTCATACATAAGTCTTATCATCCTTGAATCCCTCTTTCTAAGTTGCCTTTCCTTGTGAACAGCATCGTTTGCTTTCATGCAAGACCCACACCAAAAGTTGAATAACTTTCTAAGCGGAGAATGGGGCTTTTGCACATGTTGTTGCCCACGACCACGGCCTCGGCCATGAGAAGGCCTTGCTGCCCTAGATGGTGCAGCAGCAGCAGCAGGCTGTTCGGGGACTTCTTGCCCTCCAATATTTGCTTGTGCACTTGCCAAATCAGCTAGAGAAGGTCCCACAACATCATTCTTCAAATGAAAAGGTTTATGCTCATAATCGTACTCAAATGTGTAGTTGGTGATTGCCTCAATGATATGCATGAGATAAGGAGCGTATCCACAACTCTTTTGTGGCGAGCCGGAGATGGTATGAATTTCTTCCCAAATATAGTCCACAACACTAAAGTCCGGCTCACTAGGACTCATGTATTTCAACAAATCTCTCCCATAGTTTGACACATTTGATTGATCCCCTTCCCTAGGAGCAAGTGTCTTTCTAAACATGCGGTGCAAGTATGCATAGAATGGTAGCATGCCATTTACCCGACCATAGTTCCACTCTTGTCTCGGGATATACATGAACTTCGTATCATCCTTATCCATGTCATGATCTCTATGAATCTTCACCCTTGTATTATCTTCTTCATCAAACCCGAGTAGAGAGGCAAATTGAGTGTAAGTAATGCCAAACCATTTTCCCTCGGTCAACCAATGCACAATTTTCTCATCTTTCCAAGTGGTGAAGTAACATGTGGCATAAAATTGTGCAATCACTTCATTGTTTCATGACTTAGCAAAGCCCATGATATCATAAATATTTTTCCTCTTGCACTCACGAATAATTTCAGCAATCCTTTGATCTTCCAAGTCTCCCAAGAACCTCCAATCAATGTACTCCGAGCGAGCAATTGGGTAGTCTTTCTTGATGATGGCACTTGCATAATAGTCTTGATGAAACTTGGTGCCAAATCGATAATCCAAATTCCTTCCACCAACTGCCATGGGATTCTTTTCCCTTTCTTTTCTTGCTCTCTCTGTCATACCCCTTCCCTTATAGTTGACTATGTTGCGGTGCTCAGGGTCAACGGGTGGCCTCATTCTCACATTGAAGTGAGTCTCACCACCACTCTCAACTGGCTGTGGTCCAAGAACTGAGATGCCCTCATAATCACCATCACTGTCATCCTCTCCGGTGCCCTGACTGTGCTCATGGCTAGTTGTGCGGATGTTTTTGCCCTTCCTCTTGCGCTGAGCAGCTGCAGTAGGTGACTCGGGAGGAGAGGGTTCCTGCCTGTATGGGCTCTCCTCATCATCATCACTAGAGGTCGACTCAGGCTCGGAGTCCTCAATGCGCATAGCACCTCTAGGAAGATTAATTCTCCCTGCTGCCCTTTTTGACCTTCTAGGAGGTACTGGCACTTCTTCTGTAATCTCATGAGTGCTGCTAGTTCCTTCTATTTTTCTGAGCTCGAAATTTGCATTCTTCGTTCTAGGTTGTCTTCTTCCATAAACAAGATCAAACTTTGGATCTGTGACAAAAAGAGATACATATGTGCCTTAGGAACAATTTGAAAGGACCTTGATGTCGCCTAGAGGGGGGGGGGGTGAATAGGCGTGACGACCAAATTAAACTCTTCTTCCCCGATCACTTGAGCTGACAGTGTTCCACCGGTCAGACCGGTGGTGATTACCGGTCAGACCGGTCAAGCACTGGACTTCACAGGAGGCACAGGTCAGACCGGTGCACCTCACCGGTCAGACCGGTGTACCACAGAGCACCTGGAAACACAGCTTCAAGCACCTCTTGACTTCTAGCACGAACTAAACTTGGTGAGTGGCCTTTGTAGATGATCACAAGCAAGGTAATGAGCCCTGCACACACAAGTAGCACACCCAAGTAGATCGAAGCGGAAGCAAAACAAATATGCTAGAAGAACAACTTAGAGAGTCAAACCACACGAAGAAGCAAAGGATTTGTTTCCCGAAGTTCACCACCCACTAAGGAATGACTACGTCTCCGTTGAGGAGCTTGTAAGGGACAATTCCCACAACAAGTCGGGTCTCTTTCAACCACTTTCCTCCTTTCCACTAAGGGGATCTTTTCCACGAAGAGGCAAGATCGCAGCCCTTACAAACTTCCCGCTGCTCACCACAACGTTGGGAGCTAGCCGGCGACGCCTAGCCGTCTAGGAGGCAAACCTCCAAGAGTAACAAACGCTTCAAAGCTTGTAGACGCGAAACCAAAGTGCTCAAGCTATGGAAATGCTGTTGTTAGCTCACAAGGTCGCTCTTGAGCTCACTCTCTCAACCCAACACCAAGGATATGGCTTGAATCCACAAATCTCACAAAGAGAGGGTTGGGGAGAGCCACTAAGGCTTAGAGCTTGTTAGGAAAGGCTTGGGACCTCAGCAATGTCACTAGAAACAGCAAGCTTCAACTGAAGAAAGTTTGGGGTATTTATACCCCTCATAGGAGAAAACTAGCCGTTAGTCCACGGGCGGCACCGGTCAGACCGGTGCTCCACACCGGTCAGACCGGTGTTCGAAAAACTAGCCGTTGGGGCTAGCGGCACCGGTCAGACCGGTGCCCCTGACCGGTCAGACCGGTCAGGCCCGAGACACCCCAAAACCCTTTCTATGATACTAACACTTCACCAAAGAGATGAAGTGGCTCAGGTTAGGTTAGGAGGGTTTGTTAGCACACTCTAAGGCTAGATCTCACTTAGGTCAACTAATGAGCACTTTGACTTGGTCAACTTGCTAAGTTGCATCCCTCTTGATAGTACGGCATACCTATACTCAAGAATAACTAAGAACACTTTGTTGATCCCTTGAGCTTGGATATCTTCAATCTTGCCATACTTGATCAATATTCACTTGAGGGCTTTCAACATAGCTTTTGACTTGAGCACTTCCATACTTGAGCTAATGACTTATGATCTTTCCATCTAGCATAGGAATGCACACTTGAATCCATAAGTCACTCCATATTGCCAATCCTAACATGGTGATGACTTGCATTGCTTCCCTCAGTTAAGGTTTGGATATGATACTTGGAGACCCCACGGATGCTAGAACTTCACCTTAGCAAAACACGAAATGGCGGCTTAGCTACGGCCCCAAAGATTGCTTAGTCCCTCACCCTAGACATCTCGGTTGATCTCTTCATCACTTATCCAATCCACTTTTGAGTTCCACTTGCTTCATACACAATTAACCTTCATTTGAAAACCCGCTTCAAATGCTTGATCTTGATTGACAATGAATGTGCAAGCTTCCAAATTAGAACCATAATGTGTACACTCATCCTTGTGTCCTCTTTCAATAAACACATGAAGCCTTGCACTTGACTTAGAGAATTACCATCTTCTCTTTTATGATCCTTGTAAATTTAATCAAGCTACGTCTTCATATGGGAGACCATGAATTGACCTTCTCAGATTATCCCAATATTTATCTTCTTTTATTGCTTGATACTTGTCACTTATGCATTAGGATCATCCATATATTTGTCTTCTCCAATGTGAGCCATATAATATTCATCCATAAATAAATACTTCAATAATTGCTCATGAATATATAAATAAAACCTGCTCACAATCTTAGACAAATACATTAGTCCTTTAATCGCCTTGTCATTCAATTCACCAAAATCCACTTAGGGGCCTAGATGCACTTTCAATCTCCCCCTTTTTGGTGATTGATGACAACTTGATTAAAGTTTACAAATAAAACATTAAAGCGCATTTTAGATTCTTAGATGTAGCTAGAGCTCCCCCTTAATTTGTGCTTAGAGTTGAATTTCAAAAATTTGGCCTTAAATGCCAATTGCACAAATTTGGGAGAAAGCACGTGTTAGCTCCCCCTATATCTTAGAATCAGTGGAGTGCAACATGTGTGAGCGATAAAATAAAAATCGTGATGCGTATGACAAGATATGCACAAAGCAAAGAACAAGAGTACTGACTAGGCAGCACCGGTCAGACCGGTGCCCCAGACCGGTCAGACCGGTCAGGTCCAGCCAGCACGCCTGACTAGGCGGCACCGGTCAGACCGGTGCCCCTTACCGGTCAGACCGGTCAGGTCCAGCCAGAGCACAAAGTAAAGGGTGTGCGTGCTATTTGGTCCAAGGTGATCAGGCCGGGGTTGCAAGCCGGCTTAGATCACTTTGCTCCATTTAGCCAACACAAACAATGCATCATTCAATACATGCATCACAATCTAGCAATAAAGTCGCTTAATTATTACAATAAAGGTTCAAACACACAGTAGCACTCACACAAATGTTCTCAAGTCCACAAAGATAAGATTCTAAATTATTACACTGCTGCTCTCAACAGCCAGCCATCACCGGTCAGACCGGTGCCCTGCACCGGTCAGACCGGTGCAACACAGACAGCAACTTTGAGTTTAAGTCTTTAATCCAAATCTTCTCCCCCTTTGTCATCAAGCATCCAAGAAGGGCCTGGAGAAGAAGTAGCCGTCGATCACTGTCCCTGAGATCCGTCTCCCGGTTGAGAGCTCCCTCCTACTTGAGAAGTGTCAAAAATCCAATGCATAGGAGAGTTTAGGTAAATGGAATCAGAGATAGTGATTTCAGAGGGATGAGCTATAGGGGCACTGTCTTTACCATAGTAATATGGATTATATCCAAAGATCTCGGCAGAGAAGCGAGCGCCCCAATCTTGTCCTTGCTCGGAAGGTGGAGGAGGTGGAGGAGCTTGTTCTTGTTCCATGGAGTGAGAAGAACCAGGTACATCTGGGTGAGGGGGTACAAACGGTGGAGGTGGAGGAGGCGCTGATGATGAAGACCCTTGTTCTTGCCCGGACTCAAAAAACATAGGTCCATATTGATTAAGCAAGTCGGAGTTGACCCAACCTCTCATCCTATCCTCGAAGGAAGGTATCTCAACCTGTGGAGACTCAGGAGAGGGAGGAGAGCGAGGCGGTTCAAACCCTTGAGCGTTGTGCATCAACTTCATTGTGTCCCTCATTTGCTTGTTTGCCCTCCTAGACCTTTGTTGCTCCACCTGGATGTCATGCTGACTCCTACACATGCCAAAAATGAAATTGAGGAACTTCCTCAATGGAGAAGAGGACCTGCGGGGCCTGTGCTGCTCCCAGCCTCCCCACCGGTCAGACCGGTGCTCAGCACCGGTCAGACCGGTGACGGCCTGAGGGCCTGACTGTGGCTGATCTGACTGAGTAGTGCCCTCTTCTGTGATTCCTTCCCCATGGCCAGGTGCTTGCTCTGCTCTAGGAGATGGAAGCCTTGGACTCTTGCTAGGATTGAGCTTCAACGGCTTGTGTGCCACATTTTTGGGAAACTCCGTCTTTGCAACCTTTTCAATCATATACATGATATAGGGACTGTAGCTGCAAATCTTTTTGGGGTCCTCTGATAGATGCTTGATTTCTTGCCAAATGAAATCCCCAACACTAAATTCCGGAGCTCCCGGCCTTAAAGCAACCATCAAGTTTTTCTGAAATTTTGTGATCTCAGAGGGATTCCCATCTCTCGGTGTAATAGACACCCTAAGGAGTCTATTAAGTGCAGCATAGTAGGTATAGAGATTCTTCACCTTCCCATAATAAGCATGGTCACCTCTCGGGTACATAAGGTGCAAAGCACTTTTGTCAAGCTCCCCTTCATCATGGAGCTGCCTTAAGTCCTTGTCTCCTGCCATGATCCCAAAGCACCTCAAGAACCTGGGGAAAGTGATGGAATACCGCTGGGCATTGGTCATCCAAATCATAGCCCTCTCAGTACCAATGTGTCCAAAGTGCACGGTGGCATAAAATTGGGCTATTATCTCCTTGTTCCAATCTTGTCGGAAACCCATAAGCTCCTTGACCCTTTGCCTCTCACAGTTGCTTATGACTTCATTAAAAATGGGGTCATTCTTCCTAGCCATATGCCCCCAATCCACATATTGTGCCTTATGAGTGATTTTGGGCTTTTTGATGATCACCGTAGCATAATAATCTTGCTGAAACTTAGCCCAAAACCTTGGATCGGATGCGGTCCTTGCCTCCTCATAAGGGTTCTTATCCCTCAACTTCTTTAGGGCTTTAGTCATGCCCGAACCATGGTACTTTACTGGCCTGTCAGGATAGATATAGGTGGGTGGCATGATTTTCAATCTACCCTGGTCATCATCATCCTCATCCATGGCATCCACATCATCTTCTTCTTCCTCATCCTCCTCATCCTCATCCATTGCCTCGTCGGAGTCATCATCATCAGACCCAGCCTCCTGATGCCTCTTTAGCTCAAACTGTCCCTGAAAGGTCTCATCCTCAACATTGTCATCACTGCTAGTACCGGTGTCACCTCCAAGGTCTGGTGCCTCTGCACTCTCTCGAGCTGAACGACGTCTCAACCTTTTGCCGCTGACATTTATGGTGCTGCCCCCTTCCCCAAAGTCACCGGGGGCAGTCCCTCTGCGAGCATGCACATCTTCTCTTCTCTTCTTAGCACCCTCCTTTTCCCTAACCATGACTGCTGTCCTGAGTCACAAAAAGGATGACAAGAGTGTATTAGACTCTAGGAACCAGATTGAATCGATATAGAAGAAAATTCTTGAAAGTACAGACCAATTGGGTCTGCTCTGGGCCACACCGGTCAGACCGGTGATGGGCACCGGTCAGACCGGTGCCACCCAGAACAGAGCCAATTGCTCCAACATCCAATCTGAGCAGCTATGACTCTAAGATTTGGTCTAGATAGACATGAGACAACCTAATACAGATAAGTGCTGAAAAGCATGAAGAAAACAAAATTTGGGACTGGACACGCGCCACCGGTCCGACCGGTGACGGCCACCGGTCAGACCGGTGATGGCCGTCCGACCCCAAATCTTGGGTTCTCACAATGTGTCCAACGAAACTTTATGGATCTATAGGTATGTCTTCTAGGGGTTCTCAGGAGATGATATACCAAAGGAAATTCAAATCTTTGCACGGAGTAAAGAGATCGGGCAAAACAAAGATTTGAATACCTTTGGAGAGAAGAACTTGAAAGGAATCCAAAGAACTCGAAGGGGAAACTGAAGAGGGGCCTTGGGAGATCCTTTTGCTTCCAATCTTGTGGTCTTTCCTTGGTTGAAACTTCAAATCTCCATGGGAGAAGAGAGAGGTGGAAGGAGGGAGGAGAGGTGGTCTTCACGGTTTGGAGGAGATGAATGCTGGTGAATAAGGGAGGAGAGAGAGAAGGAAGGGGGTAAAGGATAGATCCTTTTTACTGTGGGCCCACGGGTTGAAGTCGGGCGTCACCGGTCAGACCGGTGCGAGCCACCGGTCAGACCGGTGACTACACTTGGTCGAGCTAGTGAGCCTTTAGCGGTAGTTCCGACCCGTGCTCGGTAGTACCGAAGATTTTGATAATTTCAACAGAGAATCCATATCGGTAGAACCGACGTAGCCTCGGAAGTTCCGATCCTTCTTTCCCATTTTGCGAAAATTCCTCTGAAAACTTCTTCTGGTATTTTATAAGACACTTTACATCCACTTAGGTCTCAGAAGAAGGAAGATGTGACTTCAGGGGTACCTCCGGTCAGACCGGTGGTGGGCACCGGTCAGACCGGTGCTCCCCTGAGAAAAGGACTTCGGGTCAAAAAAAGAGATTTTGATCCTAATTCTTTCAGAAGTTTTGGATAGGAGATGAAGAGTTGATATTGATCCAAAATTCATCAAGTCTTGAAAGAATGAAGGATAATCCAATTTATTTTGATAATTCTTGATTCTTCCAAGAGAGAGAGATAAAGATGGATTTAATGGACTTGAGAAAATCTTCTTAATTGTGACTAGCCATCAATCAAGCAAGGGGAACCATAGTCACAACTAAGTTGGTTGGGTCACAAAGACCAAGAATCGAATATTTTTCAAAAAGAGCACACTTCCTACACATACTAGTTGATTTTTTCGAAAAGTCTATCCTATGTCACAAAGTGCATGCATCCACTTCAAATGAATGGCTTTTCAAGAATATTTGACTCATACCTTCAACCTCGAGACACAAAGACGAGAGAAAGCAAAGGTATCAACCAAATATCTAGAGAGGCACACAAAAATTCACTTGAAGCAATTGCATGTTAAGGATGGCACACTAGCATGGTATTATGGCCTAGATGCATTACGGTATTCAATGAGGTTCATGGAAACATACCTTTGCCTTAAGACCATTTCATTTGTGCATATATTTGAATTTTGAATGGTACTAGCTCTTACTTATCTTTAGAGAGTTATACTTATCAAGAGCTCGCTTAGGGATGCACAAAAGAGTAAGATTACAAGATCACTTTGATGCCAAATCACCCTTTTTCTTGAAAGTTGGGTCAATCCCGGGTCACCCGGCCATAGGGGTCGGGTCACCCTGCAGCACACAGAGGCACACCGGGTCACCCGAGCACAGGTGCCGGGTCACCCACCCAACAGCCTCACTGAGCCGGCACCGGTCAGACCGGTGCTTGTCACCGGTCAGACCGGTGACCCCCAGTGGTCACTTCTTTGGTGATTTTCAATTTCTTGTCCCTTGATTAAGTGAACACATCACTAATTTGAAACCTGTAACAGAGACAAGGCAATGCTCTTCTAGAGAGCCATTAAAAGCATCGAATGGCATGAGAGTATAATTTCATAAAGATGTCAAAGTCACTACCTCATGTTTCACTCGTCCAAGATAAGTGTCACATGAGTGTTCACGAAGAACTAAGAGTGACTAAGACTCAACAAGGAGCACTAGTTACCGAGATGTCATTGAACTCAAGATTTAAATGAATTTCCCCTTCACATGGCTAATTGATCAAACGTGATTTCCATGCCTTCTAACCATGTGTTCAATGCATCTCTTTCAACCTGCAAGCTCAGCAAGCATTTCTTGGTACCCAGCGCTTGTTGGGTCCTATGGGGTTAGCCACAAGATGCTTAGGAACCCAAATAGCTCTCATGCTATATTGAGGTGAACTAATCTCCCTCGTAGCACAGGTTCCATTCTTATCGCTCCTAAGCTTATGAAAATCATAATGGACTAGATTTGATTTAGGAATATTACCATTTGGACAATCTTTGCCCATGTGACCCTTTTGACGGCATTCATAGCAAATGCGATTTTTGTTCTTGTTGGTCACACCATTCCTCATAGTTTCTTGTCCATGCTTGCTTCTGAGCCTTGTACTTAGAGAAGAAGTCTTCCTCGCCTTGTTTGCTTGAGGTGGGGCTGCCCTGGCCGGCACCGGTCTGACCGGTGGAATGAACCGGTCTGACCGGTCACGGTCAGTGCCACTGCTCATTTTCACACTTGGGCACGAGTCGGCAAAGTGACCCTTCTCTCTGCACTTGTAGCACACTCTCCACTTGTTTGAGCTTCTAGGCTTCTTGGAGAGCGATTCTTGTACCTTGTGCTTGGTTGGGAGATATTGGGACTTGACTTGCCCAACCTTGCTCTTTTCTTGAATCTTGTGCTTGTGGGTCCTTGTATGTAGTTGAGGGGTTGAGCTAGTGACGGTTGATCCCTTCTCAAGCTTCTTCACCATGTCTTCACGGTTATCTTGAGAAGGTTGCACTTTGCTCTTCTCCTTCAACACATACAAGTCTTTTTGAAGCTTTTCAACCTCTTGCTTGAGTTCATCATTTTCTTTAGCAATGAGGTCATCACAAGATTCTACAAGTACATGCTCAATGCTAGATTGGCTTGCTTGAGACAAATAATCATTAGCGCAAGATAAATTAATTTGAACTTGTGAGCATGTGCATGTGTGAGATAGAGATTGCATAGATTTTACCGATGAAAACACAACCTCATGGGCTATCTCTAGTGTTGCATAAGAATCGACAAGCTTCTCATAGGAGCACTCAAGTCCCTTGTGATCGGCTTGTAGAGCCATATGCTCACTAGTGAGTTTCGCTAGTTGGGCTTCTAGCTCATCATTGGCTTCTTCTTCTATTTTAGTTCTATATGAAAAAGATTTGATATCATGATCATATTTGTTAGCCAATGATTCATACTTACAAACCAATGATGCAAGCTCGGATTTGAGAAGTTCAAGTTCTCTTGTCGGAGAGCTTGATGCTTCAATCTTCTGGCCCTTGGCTCCCTTGGCCTGCCTCTTCTTCTTGCTCTTCTTTTCTTTCTTTGCCATCAAGCAAGTTGGTGTGCCTCTGTCGGCACCGGTCTGACCGGTGTGTGTAACCGGTCTGACCGGTCCCTGCAGAGGGACAGCGTCATCGCTTCTTTGATCTTCTTCTTGCTTGAGGGTTGATGCTTGATGATCAGTGGATGTTGTAGAGGCTGTGGAACATATCTCCACTGGTTCATCTTCATCATCACTCTCAATTTCATCCCATTTGGTGTGAACTATCTCAAATAGCAATTTCCAAATGAGATGAGCATCTTCGCTAATCTTTTTGCTCTTTAGAATAAGATGCTTCAGCTCTCTACATACACAACTACACAAAAGATTAGTAATAACGGCATTGAGTCGCTTCTTCTCCAATTCCTTAGGAGAGACACAAGTCCCATCCTCCGGAAGGATACTCGCAACCATAATACCCTCAGCGGTAGGACCCAAAACCTTAAGTGCAATGAGAACATTGGAGCACCAAGAAGAGTAGTTTGAGCCATCTAGAGCTAGAGGCTCAAACGGTACCACACAAGTTGTCGACATCGAAGAACTCCAAGCGGTTAAGCTCGAATCGGAGCACCAAGCTCTGATACCAATTGAAAGGACCTTGATGTCGCCTAGAGGGGGGGGGTGAATAGGCGTGACGACCAAATTAAACTCTTCTTCCCCGATCACTTGAGCTGACAGTGTTCCACCGGTCAGACCGGTGGTGATTACCGGTCAGACCGGTCAAGCACTGGACTTCACAGGAGGCACAGGTCAGACCGGTGCACCTCACCGGTCAGACCGGTGTACCACAGAGCACCTGCAAACACAGCTTCAAGCACCTCTTGACTTCTAGCACGAACCAAACTTGGTGAGTGGCCTTTGTAGATGATCACAAGCAAGGTAATGAGCCCTGCACACACAAGTAGCACACCCAAGTAGATCGAAGCGGAAGCAAAACAAATATGCTAGAAGAACAACTTAGAGAGTCAAACCACACGAAGAAGCAAAGGATTTGTTTCCCGAAGTTCACCACCCACTAAGGAATGACTACGTCTCCGTTGAGGAGCTTGTAAGGGACAATTCCCACAACAAGTCGGGTCTCTTTCAACCACTTTCCTCCTTTCCACTAAGGGGATCTTTTCCACGAAGAGGCAAGATCGCAGCCCTTACAAACTTCCCGCTGCTCACCACAACGTTGGGAGCTAGCCGGCGACGCCTAGCCGTCTAGGAGGCAAACCTCCAAGAGTAACAAACGCTTCAAAGCTTGTAGACGCGAAACCAAAGTGCTCAAGCTATGGAAATGCTGTTGTTAGCTCACAAGGTCGCTCTTGAGCTCACTCTCTCAACCCAACACCAAGGATATGGCTTGAATCCACAAATCTCACAAAGAGAGGGTTGGGGAGAGCCACTAAGGCTTAGAGCTTGTTAGGAAAGGCTTGGGACCTCAGCAATGTCACTAGAAACAGCAAGCTTCAACTGAAGAAAGTTTGGGGTATTTATACCCCTCATAGGAGAAAACTAGCCGTTAGTCCACGGGCGGCACCGGTCAGACCGGTGCTCCACACCGGTCAGACCGGTGTTCGAAAAACTAGCCGTTGGGGCTAGCGGCACCGGTCAGACCGGTGCCCCTGACCGGTCAGACCGGTCAGGCCCGAGACACCCCAAAACCCTTTCTATGATACTAACACTTCACCAAAGAGATGAAGTGGCTCAGGTTAGGTTAGGAGGGTTTGTTAGCACACTCTAAGGCTAGATCTCACTTAGGTCAACTAATGAGCACTTTGACTTGGTCAACTTGCTAAGTTGCATCCCTCTTGATAGTACGGCATACCTATACTCAAGAATAACTAAGAACACTTTGTTGATCCCTTGAGCTTGGATATCTTCAATCTTGCCATACTTGATCAATATTCACTTGAGGGCTTTCAACATAGCTTTTGACTTGAGCACTTCCATACTTGAGCTAATGACTTATGATCTTTCCATCTAGCATAGGAATGCACACTTGAATCCATAAGTCACTCCATATTGCCAATCCTAACATGGTGATGACTTGCATTGCTTCCCTCAGTTAAGGTTTGGATATGATACTTGGAGACCCCACGGATGCTAGAACTTCACCTTAGCAAAACACGAAATGGCGGCTTAGCTACGGCCCCAAAGATTGCTTAGTCCCTCACCCTAGACATCTCGGTTGATCTCTTCATCACTTATCCAATCCACTTTTGAGTTCCACTTGCTTCATACACAATTAACCTTCATTTGAAAACCCGCTTCAAATGCTTGATCTTGATTGACAATGAATGTGCAAGCTTCCAAATTAGAACCATAATGTGTACACTCATCCTTGTGTCCTCTTTCAATAAACACATGAAGCCTTGCACTTGACTTAGAGAATTACCATCTTCTCTTTTATGATCCTTGTAAATTTAATCAAGCTACGTCTTCATATGGGAGACCATGAATTGACCTTCTCAGATTATCCCAATATTTATCTTCTTTTATTGCTTGATACTTGTCACTTATGCATTAGGATCATCCATATATTTGTCTTCTCCAATGTGAGCCATATAATATTCATCCATAAATAAATACTTCAATAATTGCTCATGAATATATAAATAAAATCTGCTCACAATCTTAGACAAATACATTAGTCCTTTAATCGCCTTGTCATTCAATTCACCAAAATCCACTTAGGGGCCTAGATGCACTTTCAATCTCCCCCTTTTTGGTGATTGATGACAACTTGATTAAAGTTTACAAATAAAACATTAAAGCGCATTTTAGATTCTTAGATGTAGCTAGAGCTCCCCCTTAATTTGTGCTTAGAGTTGAATTTCAAAAATTTGGCCTTAAATGCCAATTGCACAAATTTGGGAGAAAGCGCGTGTTAGCTCCCCCTATATCTTAGAATCAGTGGAGTGCAACATGTGTGAGCGATAAAATAAAAACCGTGATGCGTATGACAAGATATGCACAAAGCAAAGAACAAGAGTACTGACTAGGCAGCACCGGTCAGACCGGTGCCCCAGACCGGTCAGACCGGTCAGGTCCAGCCAGCACGCCTGACTAGGCGGCACCGGTCAGACCGGTGCCCCTTACCGGTCAGACCGGTCAGGTCCAGCCAGAGCACAAAGTAAAGGGTGTGCGTGCTATTTGGTCCAAGGTGATCAGGCCGGGGTTGCAAGCCGGCTTAGATCACTTTGCTCCATTTAGCCAACACAAACAATGCATCATTCAATACATGCATCACAATCTAGCAATAAAGTCGCTTAATTATTACAATAAAGGTTCAAACACACAGTAGCACTCACACAAATGTTCTCAAGTCCACAAAGATAAGATTCTAAATTATTACACTGCTGCTCTCAACAGCCAGCCATCACCGGTCAGACCGGTGCCCTGCACCGGTCAGACCGGTGCAACACAGACAGCAACTTTGAGTTTAAGTCTTTAATCCAAATCTTCTCCCCCTTTGTCATCAAGCATCCAAGAAGGGCCTGGAGAAGAAGTAGCCGTCGATCACTGTCCCTGAGATCCGTCTCCCGGTTGAGAGCTCCCTCCTACTTGAGAAGTGTCAAAAATCCAATGCATAGGAGAGTTTAGGTAAATGGAATCAGAGATAGTGATTTCAGAGGGATGAGCTATAGGGGCACTGTCTTTACCATAGTAATATGGATTATATCCAAAGATCTCGGCAGAGAAGCGAGCGCCCCAATCTTGTCCTTGCTCGGAAGGTGGAGGAGGTGGAGGAGCTTGTTCTTGTTCCATGGAGTGAGAAGAACCAGGTACATCTGGGTGAGGGGGTACAAACGGTGGAGGTGGAGGAGGCGCTGATGATGAAGACCCTTGTTCTTGCCCGGACTCAAAAAACATAGGTCCATATTGATTAAGCAAGTCGGAGTTGACCCAACCTCTCATCCTATCCTCGAAGGAAGGTATCTCAACCTGTGGAGACTCAGGAGAGGGAGGAGAGCGAGGCGGTTCAAACCCTTGAGCGTTGTGCATCAACTTCATTGTGTCCCTCATTTGCTTGTTTGCCCTCCTAGACCTTTGTTGCTCCACCTGGATGTCATGCTGACTCCTACACATGCCAAAAATGAAATTGAGGAACTTCCTCAATGGAGAAGAGGACCTGCGGGGCCTGTGCTGCTCCCAGCCTCCCCACCGGTCAGACCGGTGCTCAGCACCGGTCAGACCGGTGACGGCCTGAGGGCCTGACTGTGGCTGATCTGACTGAGTAGTGCCCTCTTCTGTGATTCCTTCCCCATGGCCAGGTGCTTGCTCTGCTCTAGGAGATGGAAGCCTTGGACTCTTGCTAGGATTGAGCTTCAACGGCTTGTGTGCCACATTTTTGGGAAACTCCGTCTTTGCAACCTTTTCAATCATATACATGATATAGGGACTGTAGCTGCAAATCTTTTTGGGGTCCTCTGATAGATGCTTGATTTCTTGCCAAATGAAATCCCCAACACTAAATTCCGGAGCTCCCGGCCTTAAAGCAACCATCAAGTTTTTCTGAAATTTTGTGATCTCAGAGGGATTCCCATCTCTCGGTGTAATAGACACCCTAAGGAGTCTATTAAGTGCAGCATAGTAGGTATAGAGATTCTTCACCTTCCCATAATAAGCATGGTCACCTCTCGGGTACATAAGGTGCAAAGCACTTTTGTCAAGCTCCCCTTCATCATGGAGCTGCCTTAAGTCCTTGTCTCCTGCCATGATCCCAAAGCACCTCAAGAACCTGGGGAAAGTGATGGAATACCGCTGGGCATTGGTCATCCAAATCATAGCCCTCTCAGTACCAATGTGTCCAAAGTGCACGGTGGCATAAAATTGGGCTATTATCTCCTTGTTCCAATCTTGTCGGAAACCCATAAGCTCCTTGACCCTTTGCCTCTCACAGTTGCTTATGACTTCATTAAAAATGGGGTCATTCTTCCTAGCCATATGCCCCCAATCCACATATTGTGCCTTATGAGTGATTTTGGGCTTTTTGATGATCACCGTAGCATAATAATCTTGCTGAAACTTAGCCCAAAACCTTGGATCGGATGCGGTCCTTGCCTCCTCATAAGGGTTCTTATCCCTCAACTTCTTTAGGGCTTTAGTCATGCCCGAACCATGGTACTTTACTGGCCTGTCAGGATAGATATAGGTGGGTGGCATGATTTTCAATCTACCCTGGTCATCATCATCCTCATCCATGGCATCCACATCATCTTCTTCTTCCTCATCCTCCTCATCCTCATCCATTGCCTCGTCGGAGTCATCATCATCAGACCCAGCCTCCTGATGCCTCTTTAGCTCAAACTGTCCCTGAAAGGTCTCATCCTCAACATTGTCATCACTGCTAGTACCGGTGTCACCTCCAAGGTCTGGTGCCTCTGCACTCTCTCGAGCTGAACGACGTCTCAACCTTTTGCCGCTGACATTTATGGTGCTGCCCCCTTCCCCAAAGTCACCGGGGGCAGTCCCTCTGCGAGCATGCACATCTTCTCTTCTCTTCTTAGCACCCTCCTTTTCCCTAACCATGACTGCTGTCCTGAGTCACAAAAAGGATGACAAGAGTGTATTAGACTCTAGGAACCAGATTGAATCGATATAGAAGAAAATTCTTGAAAGTACAGACCAATTGGGTCTGCTCTGGGCCACACCGGTCAGACCGGTGATGGGCACCGGTCAGACCGGTGCCACCCAGAACAGAGCCAATTGCTCCAACATCCAATCTGAGCAGCTATGACTCTAAGATTTGGTCTAGATAGACATGAGACAACCTAATACAGATAAGTGCTGAAAAGCATGAAGAAAACAAAATTTGGGACTGGACACGCGCCACCGGTCCGACCGGTGACGGCCACCGGTCAGACCGGTGATGGCCGTCCGACCCCAAATCTTGGGTTCTCACAATGTGTCCAACGAAACTTTATGGATCTATAGGTATGTCTTCTAGGGGTTCTCAGGAGATGATATACCAAAGGAAATTCAAATCTTTGCACGGAGTAAAGAGATCGGGCAAAACAAAGATTTGAATACCTTTGGAGAGAAGAACTTGAAAGGAATCCAAAGAACTCGAAGGGGAAACTGAAGAGGGGCCTTGGGAGATCCTTTTGCTTCCAATCTTGTGGTCTTTCCTTGGTTGAAACTTCAAATCTCCATGGGAGAAGAGAGAGGTGGAAGGAGGGAGGAGAGGTGGTCTTCACGGTTTGGAGGAGATGAATGCTGGTGAATAAGGGAGGAGAGAGAGAAGGAAGGGGGTAAAGGATAGATCCTTTTTACTGTGGGCCCACGGGTTGAAGTCGGGCGTCACCGGTCAGACCGGTGCGAGCCACCGGTCAGACCGGTGACTACACTTGGTCGAGCCAGTGAGCCTTTAGCGGTAGTTCCGACCCGTGCTCGGTAGTACCGAAGATTTTGATAATTTCAACAGAGAATCCATATCGGTAGAACCGACGTAGCCTCGGAAGTTCCGATCCTTCTTTCCCATTTTGCGAAAATTCCTCTGAAAACTTCTTCTGGTATTTTATAAGACACTTTACATCCACTTAGGTCTCAGAAGAAGGAAGATGTGACTTCAGGGGTACCTCCGGTCAGACCGGTGGTGGGCACCGGTCAGACCGGTGCTCCCCTGAGAAAAGGACTTCGGGTCAAAAAAAGAGATTTTGATCCTAATTCTTTCAGAAGTTTTGGATAGGAGATGAAGAGTTGATATTGATCCAAAATTCATCAAGTCTTGAAAGAATGAAGGATAATCCAATTTATTTTGATAATTCTTGATTCTTCCAAGAGAGAGAGATAAAGATGGATTTAATGGACTTGAGAAAATCTTCTTAATTGTGACTAGCCATCAATCAAGCAAGGGGAACCATAGTCACAACTAAGTTGGTTGGGTCACAAAGACCAAGAATCGAATATTTTTCAAAAAGAGCACACTTCCTACACATACTAGTTGATTTTTTCGAAAAGTCTATCCTATGTCACAAAGTGCATGCATCCACTTCAAATGAATGGCTTTTCAAGAATATTTGACTCATACCTTCAACCTCGAGACACAAAGACGAGAGAAAGCAAAGGTATCAACCAAATATCTAGAGAGGCACACAAAAATTCACTTGAAGCAATTGCATGTTAAGGATGGCACACTAGCATGGTATTATGGCCTAGATGCATTACGGTATTCAATGAGGTTCATGGAAACATACCTTTGCCTTAAGACCATTTCATTTGTGCATATATTTGAATTTTGAATGGTACTAGCTCTTACTTATCTTTAGAGAGTTATACTTATCAAGAGCTCGCTTAGGGATGCACAAAAGAGTAAGATTACAAGATCACTTTGATGCCAAATCACCCTTTTTCTTGAAAGTTGGGTCAATCCCGGGTCACCCGGCCATAGGGGTCGGGTCACCCTGCAGCACACAGAGGCACACCGGGTCACCCGAGCACAGGTGCCGGGTCACCCACCCAACAGCCTCACTGAGCCGGCACCGGTCAGACCGGTGCTTGTCACCGGTCAGACCGGTGACCCCCAGTGGTCACTTCTTTGGTGATTTTCAATTTCTTGTCCCTTGATTAAGTGAACACATCACTAATTTGAAACCTGTAACAGAGACAAGGCAATGCTCTTCTAGAGAGCCATTAAAAGCATCGAATGGCATGAGAGTATAATTTCATAAAGATGTCAAAGTCACTACCTCATGTTTCACTCGTCCAAGATAAGTGTCACATGAGTGTTCACGAAGAACTAAGAGTGACTAAGACTCAACAAGGAGCACTAGTTACCGAGATGTCATTGAACTCAAGATTTAAATGAATTTCCCCTTCACATGGCTAATTGATCAAACGTGATTTCCATGCCTTCTAACCATGTGTTCAATGCATCTCTTTCAACCTGCAAGCTCAGCAAGCATTTCTTGGTACCCAGCGCTTGTTGGGTCCTATGGGGTTAGCCACAAGATGCTTAGGAACCCAAATAGCTCTCATGCTATATTGAGGTGAACTAATCTCCCTCGTAGCACAGGTTCCATTCTTATCGCTCCTAAGCTTATGAAAATCATAATGGACTAGATTTGATTTAGGAATATTACCATTTGGACAATCTTTGCCCATGTGACCCTTTTGACGGCATTCATAGCAAATGCGATTTTTGTTCTTGTTGGTCACACCATTCCTCATAGTTTCTTGTCCATGCTTGCTTCTGAGCCTTGTACTTAGAGAAGAAGTCTTCCTCGCCTTGTTTGCTTGAGGTGGGGCTGCCCTGGCCGGCACCGGTCTGACCGGTGGAATGAACCGGTCTGACCGGTCACGGTCAGTGCCACTGCTCATTTTCACACTTGGGCACGAGTCGGCAAAGTGACCCTTCTCTCTGCACTTGTAGCACACTCTCCACTTGTTTGAGCTTCTAGGCTTCTTGGAGAGCGATTCTTGTACCTTGTGCTTGGTTGGGAGATATTGGGACTTGACTTGCCCAACCTTGCTCTTTTCTTGAATCTTGTGCTTGTGGGTCCTTGTATGTAGTTGAGGGGTTGAGCTAGTGACGGTTGATCCCTTCTCAAGCTTCTTCACCATGTCTTCACGGTTATCTTGAGAAGGTTGCACTTTGCTCTTCTCCTTCAACACATACAAGTCTTTTTGAAGCTTTTCAACCTCTTGCTTGAGTTCATCATTTTCTTTAGCAATGAGGTCATCACAAGATTCTACAAGTACATGCTCAATGCTAGATTGGCTTGCTTGAGACAAATAATCATTAGCGCAAGATAAATTAATTTGAACTTGTGAGCATGTGCATGTGTGAGATAGAGATTGCATAGATTTTACCGATGAAAACACAACCTCATGGGCTATCTCTAGTGTTGCATAAGAATCGACAAGCTTCTCATAGGAGCACTCAAGTCCCTTGTGATCGGCTTGTAGAGCCATATGCTCACTAGTGAGTTTCGCTAGTTGGGCTTCTAGCTCATCATTGGCTTCTTCTTCTACTTTAGTTCTATATGAAAAAGATTTGATATCATGATCATATTTGTTAGCCAATGATTCATACTTACAAACCAATGATGCAAGCTCGGATTTGAGAAGTTCAAGTTCTCTTGTCGGAGAGCTTGATGCTTCAATCTTCTGGCCCTTGGCTCCCTTGGCCTGCCTCTTCTTCTTGCTCTTCTTTTCTTTCTTTGCCATCAAGCAAGTTGGTGTGCCTCTGTCGGCACCGGTCTGACCGGTGTGTGTAACCGGTCTGACCGGTCCCTGCAGAGGGACAGCGTCATCGCTTCTTTGATCTTCTTCTTGCTTGAGGGTTGATGCTTGATGATCAGTGGATGTTGTAGAGGCTGTGGAACATATCTCCACTGGTTCATCTTCATCATCACTCTCAATTTCATCCCTTTTGGTGTGAACTATCTCAAATAGCAATTTCCAAATGAGATGAGCATCTTCGCTAATCTTTTTGCTCTTTAGAATAAGATGCTTCAGCTCTCTACATACACAACTACACAAAAGATTAGTAATAACGGCATTGAGTCGCTTCTTCTCCAATTCCTTAGGAGAGACACAAGTCCCATCCTCCGGAAGGATACACGCAACCATAATACCCTCAGCGGTAGGACCCAAAACCTTAAGTGCAATGAGAACATTGGAGCACCAAGAAGAGTAGTTTGAGCCATCTAGAGCTAGAGGCTCAAACGGTACCACACAAGTTGTCGACATCGAAGAACTCCAAGCGGTTAAGCTCGAATCGGAGCACCAAGCTCTGATACCAATTGAAAGGACCTTGATGTCGCCTAGAGGGGGGGTGAATAGGCGTGACGACCAAATTAAACTCTTCTTCCCCGATCACTTGAGCTGACAGTGTTCCACCGGTCAGACCGGTGGTGATTACCGGTCAGACCGGTCAAGCACTGGACTTCACAGAAGGCACAGGTCAGACCGGTGCACCTCACCGGTCAGACCGGTGTACCACAGAGCACCTGCAAACACAGCTTCAAGCACCTCTTGACTTCTAGCACGAACCAAACTTGGTGAGTGGCCTTTGTAGATGATCACAAGCAAGGTAATGAGCCCTGCACACACAAGTAGCACACCCAAGTAGATCGAAGCGGAAGCAAAACAAATATGCTAGAAGAACAACTTAGAGAGTCAAACCACACGAAGAAGCAAAGGATTTGTTTCCCGAAGTTCACCACCCACTAAGGAATGACTACGTCTCCGTTGAGGAGCTTGTAAGGGACAATTCCCACAACAAGTCGGGTCTCTTTCAACCACTTTCCTCCTTTCCACTAAGGGGATCTTTTCCACGAAGAGGCAAGATCGCAGCCCTTACAAACTTCCCGCTGCTCACCACAACGTTGGGAGCTAGCCGGCGACGCCTAGCCGTCTAGGAGGCAAACCTCCAAGAGTAACAAACGCTTCAAAGCTTGTAGACGCGAAACCAAAGTGCTCAAGCTATGGAAATGCTGTTGTTAGCTCACAAGGTCGCTCTTGAGCTCACTCTCTCAACCCAACACCAAGGATATGGCTTGAATCCACAAATCTCACAAAGAGAGGGTTGGGGAGAGCCACTAAGGCTTAGAGCTTGTTAGGAAAGGCTTGGGACCTCAGCAATGTCACTAGAAACAGCAAGCTTCAACTGAAGAAAGTTTGGGGTATTTATACCCCTCATAGGAGAAAACTAGCCGTTAGTCCACGGGCGGCACCGGTCAGACCGGTGCTCCACACCGGTCAGACCGGTGTTCGAAAAACTAGCCGTTGGGGCTAGCGGCACCGGTCAGACCGGTGCCCCTGACCGGTCAGACCGGTCAGGCCCGAGACACCCCAAAACCCTTTCTATGATACTAACACTTCACCAAAGAGATGAAGTGGCTCAGGTTAGGTTAGGAGGGTTTGTTAGCACACTCTAAGGCTAGATCTCACTTAGGTCAACTAATGAGCACTTTGACTTGGTCAACTTGCTAAGTTGCATCCCTCTTGATAGTACGGCATACCTATACTCAAGAATAACTAAGAACACTTTGTTGATCCCTTGAGCTTGGATATCTTCAATCTTGCCATACTTGATCAATATTCACTTGAGGGCTTTCAACATAGCTTTTGACTTGAGCACTTCCATACTTGAGCTAATGACTTATGATCTTTCCATCTAGCATAGGAATGCACACTTGAATCCATAAGTCACTCCATATTGCCAATCCTAACATGGTGATGACTTGCATTGCTTCCCTCAGTTAAGGTTTGGATATGATACTTGGAGACCCCACGGATGCTAGAACTTCACCTTAGCAAAACACGAAATGGCGGCTTAGCTACGGCCCCAAAGATTGCTTAGTCCCTCACCCTAGACATCTCGGTTGATCTCTTCATCACTTATCCAATCCACTTTTGAGTTCCACTTGCTTCATACACAATTAACCTTCATTTGAAAACCCGCTTCAAATGCTTGATCTTGATTGACAATGAATGTGCAAGCTTCCAAATTAGAACCATAATGTGTACACTCATCCTTGTGTTCTCTTTCAATAAACACATGAAGCCTTGCACTTGACTTAGAGAATTACCATCTTCTCTTTTATGATCCTTGTAAATTTAATCAAGCTACGTCTTCATATGGGAGACCATGAATTGACCTTCTCAGATTATCCCAATATTTATCTTCTTTTATTGCTTGATACTTGTCACTTATGCATTAGGATCATCCATATATTTGTCTTCTCCAATGTGAGCCATATAATATTCATCCATAAATAAATACTTCAATAATTGCTCATGAATATATAAATAAAACCTGCTCACAATCTTAGACAAATACATTAGTCCTTTAATCGCCTTGTCATTCAATTCACCAAAATCCACTTAAGGGCCTAGATGCACTTTCACAATTCTCTGTCATAAATATATGTGATTGAATTTTCTCGAGCAGTAACCACAACTGAACAGACTTCTCTTGAACTTGAACTTGAGAGAGTCTTGCTATTTATGGTTAGCCAACAGTCAAACAAGGGTAACAATAACCATAGACAACTTGACACAGTCTAAAAAGATCAAGACTCAGATATTTTGCAAAAGGCACACCACCTACACATGCTAGTGAATTTTGAAAATCTATCCTAAGTCACAAAGAGTATGCAAAGATTACTAGCCAAGATAGGTCTTAGCATATTTAGCTCATGCCCCTACTAAAATTTCAGCCGCGATTAGAAAAACAAAATTTCCAACAATGAATTTGTGAGGCATCAACCAAATATCTAAAACCCATCAATACCACCAAGTAACAAATCAAGGTGATGCTAGTTCTCTTTGCACACCAAAACTCACACTAGCAAGAATAAGGTCTAGATGCACAAATTAATTACTTGAATTTAGGATTCATACCTTTGCCTCTATTTTATGAAATTCTCACATAGAGGAACTCACATAGGTTAACTTGCACTTAGTCTTTCAATCATTTCATCTTGTCACTTTTCATGGAGAATAACTATTTTTGTGCTAAAAGGACAAGAGAAGATAAATATTAAAAGCACAAGCTCTGGTCTCACATTGGATGACTCTTTGAGAGTGGAATGGAAGTAAGTCACCCAACATGAAACCTCATAGAATGGGCTAAATTCCTCAAAGATCTAGTGCACACATGGATATGTGGATGGAAAGGACATGTGCACTACATTGGTCAAATATGTCCAAGTTAAGGAATTTAAACCATTCTATGGTGAGTAGCCAAAAATAAATATAATCCAATCCATAAGTAGAGAGTGAGAGATACAATCACAGAGATGGATTGGTGACCTCCTTGTCATGTGGCTTACTCACAACCAACACCCTTGCCATAAGATTTATTCAAGTGAAGAGTATAGATAAAATATTGAGGCACCTCACACTTGAACTACACACATGAATCCTTGCAAGTGGTGTTAGTACCAAGAGACACAAAATGTGAAGTGAGCTCCCCCTAAATAGGTGCATCAAGTATTTGAATCTTGAGAAATGCACTTTTGGCTCAATTAAAGCACTAGGGTAGCAAGCTCCACATTTTGGTCAAAATATATAAGCAAATAAGAATATGTGAAATGAGATCAAGAGGGGCTCACAAATAATATTTGCTTAGTCTTCTTTTATTTTGAATCAAGAATAATACGCCTTGTGGTATCTGCAAACATTTTCCTTTCCAGCCTTTGTTGATCCTGGGAAACTCGGTGCCACTGAGTTTATAAATCTGGTGCCACCGGATTCTTCCAGAGCTCAGCACTTTTGCACTTTGCAGATCTAAATGATCCTTTTTTTGATTCTTTCTTTTGCTTTTGCTCATATCTATGTTCCTGCATGCAATAACCACTCAAAGCTTCTTGTTGAAGCGATTAATAGCATCAAGTGGCATTTGACATAATTTGCTCAATAGAACTTAGATGGCTTGTCCATCTCATATGGTTGACTAGTACAAGAGCATGTCTTACACATGAGAGTGGACAGCAACACAGAGAGGTACTTATCATAGGAGGAGCATTGAATGAGATTTCTTTCATTTATATCACTTGGTCCTTTTTCTAGTGAGTCATAAAACTTCTCTTGAGATATATATGAATGAAAAATAAATATCTTCTCAAGTGAACCAAGCTTCCAATGCTGCTCCAAATACCTGCAAAGTCCTTTTAGGCATGTTTTGGTACCCAATGTGCATTGGGTCCTACAAGGTTATTGATCAAGGACTTAGGTACCCAAATGGCCTTTGTGCCTTTTCTTTGTGATACAACCACTCTAGGGGCACAATAGTCATCTGAGTTCCTCTCAAGCATATTATTTTGGTAATGAACATGGTTGAGGTTAGAATCCTTACTATTTGGACAATCCTTACCAAGATGTCCTTTTTGACGACAAGTGTAGCAAATCTTGTGCTTGATGTTGCTAATCTTCTTCACACTTGTCATGGAGCCATCATTCTCCTTGTATTTAGCTTGAGCCTTCAAAAATCCCTTGTTGAGCTTCACTTGAGGTTTCTCAGTGGAAACCGGTGCCACCGGTTTTGCAAACCCGGTGCCACCGGGTTTCCCTGAGGGAACCTTTGCCTGGTTGGTACAAGCTTCAATCTTGTGCCCTTTCTCATGACAACCAAAGCATCTTCTCTGAGCAAGACTTCTTTGCCTCTTTGATTGGTTTGGATCGTCTTCTTCCTTGAATGAGCACATGGATGCATAATGTCCCATGTGTGAGCACTTGTAGCACTTGATGTGATCTAGCTTCTTTTTGTTGTTGGTCTTGTGATCATTGATCTTGTGGCTTTGTTGAGAGATTGATCTAGTGACGATTGTCCTCTTCTCAAGCTTCTTCACCATGGGTTCACGGTTATCTTGAGAAGGTTGCACCTTTTCTTTTTCCTTCAACTTAGCCACCTCTTTCTTGAGCTTTTCAACTTCTTGCATAAGATCATCATTTTCTTGAGCAATGAAGTCATCACAAGATTCTGCAATCACTTGATCATACCAAGAAGGTTTGCCTTTCGGGCCACATAGGTTAGCACAAGATATATCATTTTCAACTTGAGTACATGTGATAGTGGTGCAATGAGGTGTATAAGATTTAACTGAGTTTACCATAACCTCATTTGCCACTTCTAGCAAGGTGTGTGACTCTACAAGCTTCTCATAAGAATATTCATGTTCTTTGTGAGTGCCTTGTAGTTTCACAAGCTTACAAGTGATCTCCCCAAGTTGATCCTTGAGAGCTTGATTTTCCTTTTCCAAGGATGCTGCACAAGATAGAGAGTTAGTAGCACAGGCATATGCCTTGGTAATGTCCTCTTTGCATTTGCTAGATAAGGAGGCACTTGACTCCTTAAGCTTCTTCAATTCCTCTTCGAAGGAGTCACAATAGGCTTGTTGCCTTGTGAGCTCATCTCCTTGCCTTCTTACTCTCTTGATGAGCTCTAGCACATTTCTCTTGTCTTTCTTGGTCATTTTGTCGAGATCAAAGTCAAATCTCTCCTTTTCATTTTCTTTCTTGTCATTTCCTTTGATCAATAGGGACTTGGAATTGTTAGTATCCAAAGAATATTGACTAGGAGCAGTAGATACCTCACTAGGTTGGTGAGATGCAATTTAATGCTCGACGAAGCAGCTTGATGCTGATCACTGCCAAACCCGGTGCCACCGGGTTCTGAACTCGGTGCCACCGAGTTTGCCTTATCAGAGGTAGTGGTCGTGATGTTGTCTTCCTTTTGATCTCGGGATGATGTCTCTAGAGGAGGAATGCAAGATGTTGATGTTGAGTACTCCTCTAGTGACTCATCCTCTTCCTCTTCATCATCCTCATCATCGACACTAGTATATGTACCCTTGAGTGCCACCCAAATGAGATGTGCATCATCACAAATGTCCTCATGGCTGAAGATGACCTCTTGAATGACCTTGCTCACATTTTTGAACATGAGGTTAACAATGGAGGAGTTATGGAGCACACTTTCCTTTTCCTCCTTTGATAAGTTGGACGTGTCCTCACTACCAAAATCCTCGGGAAGGATGCTAGCAACCACAACTCGCTCAAAAGGAGGACCCCAAGTATTTAATACATGAAGAACATGAGCAGACCAAGAAGAGTAGTTTGAGCCATCAAACCTAAGAGGCTCAAACGATACCTCACATGTAGTCGACATCTTTAAACTCCAAGTGGTTAAGCTCGAATCGGAGCACCAATTGAAAGGATCTTGATGTCGCCTAGAGAGGGAGGAATAGGCGAGTCCTGAAAACCACCAGTTAAAACAATTTTATCAGTGAGACTCGGATACTCCGGACTTTTCTCCGGAGTTTCTGGAAAGTCCGAAATCTCTGGAAAAATCTCCGGAATCTCTGGACTAGCGCCTGCGCAGCGGAATATGCACACTGCCCAAAACCGGTGCCACCGGTTTTGCAAATCCGGTGCCACTGGGTTTGCCTGGTAGTGACTCCCCTCTTCTTCTTCTTTTGTTTACTTGCTTGGCTTCAACTCAAACTTGGTATGTGGCTTAAGGATCAGTTCCTTGATGGATATAGAGTGCCTGCACTCCACAAACACTAAAACCCGAGTAGATCCACAAATATAGCAAGTACTAGCCAAGCTAGCAAAGTGAGGCAATAAGCAAGGTAAACCAACAAGAGACACAGAGATTTGTTTTACCGAAGTTCGGATTCACCACCGTGTGAATCCTAGTCTCCGTTGGGTGCTTCTCCTACCGAAGCCGGGTTGCATTCAACCCTTTTCCCAATCCACTAGATAGCTTCTTCCCTTTCGGAGGCGAAGCACGACCTTCACAAACTGTCCCACGGCTCACCACACCTTAAGAGCTTGTGGGCGACGCCTAGCCGTCTAGAAGGCAAGCCTACAAGAGTAACAAATGCTTCACACAAGCTTGACGACGTCCAACAGTGCTCGAGGGATTCAAGTGCTCTTGAATTGCTCACAAAGGCTTCTCTCTACCACCCAACTCACTAGATCTATCAAAGATCGAACAACCTCACTAAGAGGGGTTGGGGAGAGCTAGAATGGCTTTGGCTTAGCAAGGAATAGCAAGGAAGCACTCCAGCAACCTCAGTAACAGCAGCTTGCAACGGTTGGGACTGTGGGGTATAAATACCCAACTCCCCAAAAACTAGCCGTTACAAACTCAGAGAAACCCGGTGCCACCGAGTTCCCAAACTCGGTGCCACCGAGATTTCAAACAACTAGCCGTTGGGCCGGCTGACACAAAACCGGTGCCACCGGGTTTGACACAGGTTCAAACCCGAGAACGTGTACGTGTGGTTTTTGTGTCTCTCTCAACTCACATGGGTTACTTGAGCACTGAGACATTATCAAAGCTCCTTGTGATGCATCCCTCTTGATAGTACGGCGAACCTATACTCAAGATCAAATATAAATGCAATAATAGAACTCTTGAGCTTCATCTTCAAGAATAGCCATACTTGATCAATATATCCACTTGAGAGATCCATCCATCAATGTTTTATTGATTTGAGCACTTCTACCTTGAGCTAGTGACTTTGATCTTCATACAAGAGTGAAACCAAATTCTTGATCAAGTCACCCTTCACATGACTCAACGAATATATAATGCTTCTTCATTGCTTCACTCGGTTAGGCTCGACTTGATACCTCGAAACTCTCCAAGCTATAGCCACTTCACCCTAGCCAAGCACATGGTCCAAGTCACTACTCGACCAACCTTAGCTTAGTACCTCGTTGCTAATCCCTTGCTTGATTTCTTCATCCATTCGTTGCCAATTTGAGCTAAGCTTTGATTCAACATCAAGAGTGAAATTCAATTGAGATCATGCCAATATTTGACTTTGTAATCCCATTAGATTATAACAAGCATTTCAATTTATTTAGAGACCATCCAATAATCCAATATCACTATGTCTCTTTCTTCACCTTCATTGGCTTGTTTATATATCAAGTAAAACTCCGTGGGATCAATCATATCAATAATCATGACATTCAACCTCAAATAGAGTCATTTCACAATGTGAGGCAATAACCCATTCCTCAACTCATCTTGTACAACAATGGCTTGTCTTCTCATGTGGATGTACAATGTCATATATCATGCTTTGTTATTTAAATGTTACAACCTGTTCACATGCTTAACAAAGACATTAGATCTTTAATCTAGTTGTCAATCAATACACCAAAACCCACTAAGGGCCTAGATGTCTTTCATGTTCACTTCTTCCCGGTTGCTCGGTCTCGTATCTTTGCCCTTTAGGTTCTTCCTAAAGCGGTTTCATGTATGGAGGGGGCTACGCGAAGAGGCATCTCGCGTTAACCCTACGCGGAGAGCCCCGGTCCCACCACGTGCCCTCCCGTGTCCGTATAGGCCCCCCCGCCCTCGCGTCGCACGCATCTATTTCCTTTCGTCTTCCTCGCAACTGGATCTCACCTTCGTCTTCCTCCTCGATCTCCGGCGCACGCCCCACCACCGTCGGCCTCCACCACCACCCGCGACCGGCGGCGACCTCACCGCCGACCACCGCCCACCAACCGCCTCCCCCTCAACCCTGCCCTTCCTAACCTGTCTCGTTGCTTGCCCCCGCCCCGACCCGTTCCTCCCGGCTCCGGCGGCGCCTCCGCCGCCGGATCCGCCGCCTAGGGGCTCACCGCCACCAGATCTGCCTCCCCCGACCTTCCCGCCGCCGGTTCCTCGCCCCCGCCGCCGACCCTACCCAACCGGCCTCCTCCACCACCCCGGCGGGCGCCGCCGCCGCCGCCCGCCGTTCCGCCCACACCCCGCCACCACCGCCTGTCCGGCAGCCGCCCCCGGACCTCCCTCTAGGTCCGGCGGCCATGGAAGACACCCCAACCCTGAAACCCCAAACCCTAACCCGAACCCTAAGGCCGCCTCCCTCCGCCGCTGCCCGCGCCCGATGGCGACTTGCCGTCGGCCGCCCCGCCCACCAACTGCCGGAGTTGGAGGAGCTCGCCGGAGAAGGAGGTGTTAATGTTTTTTGGATTTGTTACTTTTCTTCTCGATTTGTTACTTCCTTCCTTTTCTTTCCTTTCTTGTCTTGCAATTGTCCTCGTACGTGCTAAATCGGGAGGCTCTCGCGTTAAGACTAAATCGAGAGGGCTCTCGGTTTAGCTTTTGCGTTCATGTATTACTTCTTTTCTCTTAATGAAAAACGTGCTTTGCACGTCTTAAAAAAGTTCATCAAGGTACGCTTTGGCCTTTGGATTTTCTACTTCGTGTTGGAAGTCTGGTATGCTGTTTTTTGGCGTGACATTTTTTTGGAGGAGATTTTGGCGTGACATTTTGAAGCGTGCACTAGGATATGCTGCAAAGACCCGCGCGCCCGGCTCGTCCCTGCCCTGCCCTCCTCAACTAATACTCCCTCCGTTCCTAAATATAAGCATTCTTCGATTTTCGTGACGCACGTTTGACCACTCGTCTTATTTAAAAAAATTTATGAAAATGTAAAAATAATTATGATATACTTAAAATATATACGATGATAAAACATGTCATAACAAAATAAATAATATTTTCATAAATTTTTTGAATAAGACGAATGATCAAACGTGATCAATAAAAGTCAACAAATGTTTATATTTAAGTTGTTAAAGCTACGAGAACTATGTTATTTGTGGTCGTAGAGGGAAGCCGTTGGAATGGTCATTTCTGTCCGCTTGGGCTCTCTTCCTTCTCTCGTAAGGAAGCAGTAGCTTCCTAGTTTCTTCCGCCGCCTCCCCATCGGCTCCCTCCCGTCCACCTCCGGCGTCCTCGCCGGAGCGCGCCGGGAGGGGAGCCCGCCATCGTTCCTAGTTCCTAGTTGTTATTAGTAGTTTGTTTTCCCTTTCTTTGTGCCTTCATGGCTTGTCCCGTTCGTGGTCTTCGCCGCCTAGAAGCTATGGTCGTCGTCCTCGTCGTCGGGTCCTGCTTGGGCCTCCTCGTCGCCGGCGTCCATGCTCCCTGGGTGAGTCGTAATAAATCCCCCCTACGCAACCTCCTGCAGCTTCCACTCCATCCCCATCCCTCTCCTGCTGCTGGAGTTTCCACCCCTCCATCTCAGATCCGGCTTCGAGGTCGATCTGCGACCGTTGCATTCGGATCAGGCCTCCTCTTGGGTGGATCTGCTCCCTGCGACTGTCTCCGGCGGCATCCCCTCTCCGGCTGCGTCTTCCACCGTCTCCGACACCGCCTCCCCGTCACAGCAATCTTCGGTTTTGGAGCTCCCTTTTACAACACGGTGGCCCCATCCCTGGTTCATGCTCGACAAAGTTGCCTCTCCCTGGGATCCTGGTGCAAGCTACTTCATCATTCTCCGGTGACGATCCAACCACATCTTCAGGTTGTCGGTGCGCTCTTCCGACCGTGGCTTCACCGGCCCGCCTCTAACCGACGCTATGCGCGGTCTCCATCTGGGTGTACGCGTCCAAGACGCCTCTGCGTTCCCCCCGCCGGCAGCGCCGGCGACATCTCCACCATGGACATCGTCATCTTCAGTACTTTGTTTCAAGGCCTTTTGTGTATTTTGGTTCTAGGACCTTTATGTAAAATGGATGCTGTGACAGTTTAATATATATGTTTGTTGTAAAAAAAAAAAGAACTATGCTATTTGCTATGCTTCATCCTAGGCGAGCAAAGCCGTTACAACAAGAAGCAGCCTCCAGCGTGGTAGGGAACTCCGCTTGACATCTGAGCCCACCTGCAAGCCCACTCAAATCTCTCTTGCCGCGCCATGTAACGCGAAGAAGCCCAAGTCTAGCCCGATTTGAGGCAGCCCACCCCCACGAGCTGACGAGCTACGGCGCCAGCGGCTCGTCCGCCGCGTCGGGTGCGCGCTCCAAGCCGATGTCCGGGAGATCCGAGTTCACGGCGAACCTGAGCCACCCTTTCTTCTCCACGAGCCTCAGCAGCGGCTGCAGCACGAGCCCGACGGCCACGGCGCCGAGGCTCACAAGCGCCACCTTGAGCGTCGACAGAGCGAGCACCACCACGATCAGCGCCGTGGGCGGCACCAGCATCGCCACGCACCCGGCGGTCCCGAGAGGGACGCGGTACGGCCGGGGCGCGGCGGGCCGGGGCACGCGAAGGCGACGAACTCGAGCAGCATGCCGAAGCAGTAGAGGAAGTTCTCGGCGGCCACGATCTCCTGGAAGCTCATGGAGGAGAGCAGCAGCATGCCGGAGGCCGAGAAGAGGATGCCCACCAGCGGCGTCCCGTACCGCGACCGCCGCGCGAAGAAGGCCGGCAGCATGCCCCGCTCCGCCATCCCCCCAGCAGCTGGTACGAGTCGCTGCTCATCTCGGCGACGAACATGCCCATGTTTGACAGCGCCGCCGCCGCCTGCAACCACCACATCAGCCATGCGCCGCTGAGAAGCTTCGCGAGGTCCGCGAAGTAGCCGTTGCTCCACTGCGACCGGTCCAGAGGCACGGCGCCGGTGCCGGCGAGGAGCGGGTACAGGTAGCCCACGACCACGAAGATCACCGCGTAGAAGAGCGCCTTGGGCAGCGTCTTGCCGGGGTTCTGCACCTCGCCGAACAGCGTGCTGATCGAGTCCCAGTAGTTGAGGTTCCAGAACAACGTGTTGAGGTACAGCCGTACAGGTTCCAGTCCACGTCGTGGAGGTCGACGACAGTCGACAAGCCACCTCGCCGGCCGGATCTTGGGGAGCGAGATGAGCCCCATGACGAAGAACAGCAGGACAGAGAACACCCAAGGCAGATGGCGACCCAGCCGACGACGGTGAGCCCGCGGTAGTTCAGCAGCGTCAGCACCGCCGTGAGGTCCAGGACCACGCCCACCCGCGGCGGGCCGCTGCCCAGCGCCGGCACGGCGGACTTGAGGTAGTCGAGGAAGAGGACGGGGTAGAGCGCGTTGTCGATGACGCAGCTCAGCCACTTCATCCACCCCTGCTGGAACCCCCAGTAGGGCCCGAGCGCGGAGGCGACCCACACGACGTATCCGCCGTTCTCCGGGAACATGGTGCCGAGCTCCGCGGTGAGCAGCGCCTCCGGGATGCTCCAGATGACAGGGAGGACCAGGAAGCCGGCGATGGCGAGGAGCGGGCCCGCCGCGCCCACGCTGTCCTCGATGCCGAACGGCCCTCCGGAGACCTCGTAGAAGCTGAGGAAGACCAGCAGCAGGATGGAGACCTTGCGGAGCGACGCCGGCACCGACGCCGCGCCGTCAGCAACGCCATTGCCGTCGGGGAGGCCCCTGTACTCCGTGCTGCATTCGCCCATCGGAGCACTGCTTGATGTCGATGCGGGTGTAGACACCCCAGCTCGCACTTCCAGCAGGTCACCCCATGGTGTAGACACCAGATGCCTGGTGAGAATGCGGCTACTACTTCTCTTGGCTACAATCACCTCCTTTGCTGGTCCATTCGATCCATCAAGATCCCATTTCTCCACTATTCCTTGGAATGTCACGGTGTAGAACATCCCATTGTGGTACGCGCAGTCGGCATACCGGTCCGCCTCCCGAGCGACTAAAGTTGCAGCCACTTGCCAACTGCTTTCTCCAGCCCTAACAAAAGAAAGCCAGTTGCTATCCCGGTGGATGATCATGACAATATAGTTAGCATACTTGGATGGACTGCAAGACAACACCGCTTTCTGGTAGAACCATGTTGCCACGTACTTTGTATCCTGGAGTTGACGATTCTCAAAATGGTATGCTTCAATGTTCCCTTCGCTATCACGGACTGCCTCAATGCATGCGAAATCAGTGATTGGCGGGAGAGGGGTCATTTCCGAGGTGAAGGGGTTGTAGAGCACAAGATTGGCGAGTTCGTTCACCAGAATCAGCCAGCCATGGGAGGATCCGCAGCATGCCACGAAGTGTAAATCTTGGGGAAATCTCACATCATAGGCCTTATGGACATCTAGGAGATAGGAACTTGCAGTTCACAGATGAGCTGCCCTTGGCCCTTCCCGCTTCAATACCCCCGAGAATGTCCCGCCAAGACATTATCATTGGTGCACAAGAGCGTGGGACACCAGCGGCTGTGGCAGCCGAACGCCATGATGTGCATACTGATGCAAAAGCAATAGCTTCTGGGAGTTGAAGGTGTTGCAGGATGCTGAGGACAAGATCCTCTAGGAGGTCTGACCAGCTGGAACTTGGATTAGATCCTGCTACAGTAGTAAATAACAATTGTTTCAGAATACATGGTACTGCATTCTTGCAGTCAAAAAGCATGTGAGCATATCCATCAGAGCAAACAGGACCATCTAAGCTTTTAAGTTGGACAACGACCAGTAACCTTTCACCTTCGGATAATTAGGTCTACTAACCTGGCTTCCTCAATGGAACTGGAAACCAATTTGAAAAGGAAACTTGAGAAAGCACATGCCCTCTAAGCCGGACCAATTTATCGATACAAGAAGCAATTGAAAGTATCATCATGCTTTTTCGAGTTGGGTTGGGCTGCTAGTATTTGTTTCGGAGCGGCGGCGGCGGGGGGGGGGGGGGGGGATGCTTCTTGGATTTCGATTGGTCTTGCTTAGAGGGCAGATGCTTTCTCGAGTTTCCTTTTCAAATTGGTTTCCAGTTCCGTTGAGGAAGCCAGGTTACTAGACCTAATTATCCAAAGGTGAAAGGTTACTAGTCCTTGTCCAGCTCGAAAGCTTAGGTGCAAGGTTACATACCTGACTTCACAGGGGTATTCTCAAATGCTGAGTACAGTAGAATTTCCTGCATGTCAAAATAGCAAAATATCAGGATGAAACCCATTGCGTGGCATTATTATAATTATAAAACACAATCATTTTACACACCCTAATAACTTCTCACCTCTTCTGTACGCCGTGGAACAGGGTTAGCAAAGCCTGCAATACAAAAAATAGCGATGTAAAACAGCATGCTACAGCTGGCGAGATGATAAGATAAGTGATGACTATTTCTTGAACCTCACAATGCTACTCTGACTAAATATCAAACCAGGTATGAAGTTTACAGGAATATGAAATTCACGCACATGTTCCAGGAAAACTCGGCTTTAGACTGAGAGTGAAATCAAGGAAACAATCATCAGGTTCTGTGCTGAAATCCCACGGGTTCGGTTCCAATCTTGGTTCTGCTTCTGTAAAGTTATAGACGGAATCAGTAAAAATATTATTCTTACAAAAAAGTTAAGGTATGCCATAAGCATAGTTTTGGTAAAATAGACTCACTAGGTTCGTTCGTTTTTGTATGGGAAGCATCATCGGCAGGTCTTGGTTTGCACACCTAGAAAACTCACGAGAATCAGACCACTCGAAATGGAACAAAATGTACAACCTCAACAAGTAACAGTACATTGAAGAAAGGATGTTGTGATGCTTGTTCAGCAGTTGGTCTCCTTCGTGGATCCCAGGAACAAAGCTGCTAACAAAAATAAGCAAAATGGTACCATGTTAATTTGAGAAACTTTTTCATAATGGCCAAGACCGAATTTTATCGTATGCAAACAAATTACAGAGTATCGAATGAAACAGACAGACAGCATAAGAACTACTAAAGAGTGAAACTGTCGATGAGGAAGATCACAAAGGGATCTAAAATATTGAGAATTGTCATTGCACAAATGATGTAAAGCAACAAAGCTAGATATATCCACAGCAGAAAAGGTGTGGAGTAGAGGTATGCAGAATTAGTAAACCCGGAACTTTGTTTCATATCCCCAACAGCATAAAAGCAGTCTATTGGTGTACCTGGATCGAATCAATTGCTTCCAATGAAGCATTGGGAATAGGCTCCCATAGGTTTCTTGGAAGAATCTGCCATAAAAGAAAAACACAAATCAAGCCAAGGGCCTGGAAACATTTAATTGAATGACCCCAGAGATCAGATGGAACTCAAATTCACCTGAAAAAAATTAAAGCTACATGAATGAGGTAAGTTCATTCCCTCTAGTGAGATAGTACAATCAGGGGTCCCAAGCACAGTGCATATTTTATAAAGCTGATCTGTCTCACTGCTAAGAAACAAAAGAAGCAATGTCAAATCACACAATATCAATGGTAAAGATAACGCTTTATTAACTTGAGCTTTGATACAGTAATACTTCAACAGCATCAATCCTATAAGGTTGCTTGCATACATGTACAAAGTAAGGCATGAGCCAAAGAACAAAGAACAAACAAAATAAAATTATTCCAGACACAGTTGCAGGCGTGAGGCCTTTAAAGGTTAAAATAGTAGGCAAAGGATAGCAGAGAGTGTAGAGTGAAGTTCCAGGCTAGTGGCGAGTTATATACCCATTTACAACAAAACACAAAATAATTATGTGCACTAGAAGTTCAAGTTCAGCACAACTAAAGTTGATTTTGATAATAAAATATACCTATAGTGCACAAAGTAGAGTTCACATCAGCATAACTGAACAGGTAGCATACATGTGCTAAGCCCCTGTTAGAATTAATACATGATACCTACTACAGATAATTGCTAAAGCAATATAGTGATCGTCGACAAAAATCAGCACTGTAATATTACCTTTCACCAGGAAAAAGTGGGGACAGTGTAAAAAACTAAGCCAAAATAGCACCGACCGTCCACATGCCTGCAAAAGCACACAGCTATTAATGGTGATATCACATGCTAAAAGACACAAAGAGAAATGTTACGCATTTCTAGAACAAAAAAGAACACTATCGTTTGCTCCTTCTTGAGGTGGAACTATGTGCCATACTGATGTTTAGATATAATCATACAAATATGAGAAGCTATAAACCATGAAAAATTAATGTCTTGCAGCACTAATCTTTTTCTAGCAATCTTTTGCAGAATAAGAGGAACCATTTCCATGCATTATGCATAGTCGTATTGGAAACACAGTAGGCTATACATAACAAAAAAGTAAAAGGTTAATATCACACCAAAAGGCAGGACAAGAGCACCAGGAAATTACCAGTAGCATGTGTATAAGCTGAAGATCGTAGTAGAACCTCTGGAGCCGAATACCTAAAGAATATAGATGATCTTGACGATTTAGTTGCATAATACATCATTATTATTATATAATATATATAATATAAACAAATTTCAAATCAAACTTACCATCTGATGGAAGGAGGATTCGAAGATACTTCTCTTGCCAACCCAAAGCCAGCAGTTTGAACAATACCATTTGTCACCAACAAATTCTCTGCGTAAATAGAAGCAAAAAAAAAACTAATTATTTTAACAGAAACAAAGACATGATATCCCAACTAGCTTGGGACTAAAGGCTATGTTGTTGTTGTTGTTGTTGTTGTTGAAAGACATGATATCCCAATGTAATATCAGCAAGCAACATTACCAGGTTTCAAATCACGTTGGAAATACCCATTATTATGCATATCTGCAAGACCTTGCAGTATTCTGATGATACAGTTCCGTATATCCCCTTCAGGGAAAGCAACTTGCAGTTCCCTTCTGACATCATATAAATTACACACCTGAAAGAAAAGAAAAAAAAGCTGACATTTCAGTAAGGGACAAACTACATAAAGAACATTTAGATGCAAGTAAGAAAACAGCTTAGGAAAACCTAATGCTTCATATGAAAGAATTATACACCTCTCACTAAGTAAGCATAATACATCACAAATATAAGGAAAATTAGGTTCACTCATTTGTAACGAAGAAACATAGGTGAACTGATTTTGTGGTTAATATATAACCCATAGTACACTGATAATTTAGTACGTTTAGTGTTGTTCTCATGTTAACCATCACAAAAATCGTGCCTTTGAGGGAATAGCATGGTAAATTAGTCCCTTTTTCATCTTCCTTTACTTATGCCAAAAATATGGTTTAAAAAATGCTAGAAGTAACAAGGACCAAACCATGTTTTCAAAGATGAAGAACGGCTCATGATTTTCCATCGTCACACCCTTCAGCGTCACAATGATAGGCGGATAAGTTTCTGAATAGCCTGCAGAAGGATAGTTATTTGTTAAGAAAACCAAGTATATCCTGTGAAGAGCCTGCAAGAGGATAGCCCCGGGACGAAATTGCCAGGATTAATTAGAGTCCTCGCGGCGAGGAAACACGACAGGGCAGGGCAGGGATCCTTACCGGGAAGGATGAATCTGATCCCGGCCGGGAGGGGTCTCCGCTGCCGGCGGCGAGGTGGAGGGGGAGCCAGTCGATGAGGTGGGGGTCGCCGGTCGCCATAGGAATTGCTATGCGTATCCAACACACGACCAAAAGCAGTTTTCTTTTCTTTTTTTTCCTCGCGGGATCGAGTCGGAGTCTGTGAGGAACGAACTAAAGATGACCAGAATTTGCAAGAACACGAACAAAACTAGAACAGAAAAGGGGATCCATACACGGGAAATGGCAGGGAAGGATGCTGTAGTCTACTGAATCGGGCACAAACGAGTAACAATTCAACCGATACAGAGCCGACGATGCGACGGTGAGTGACTACAACTACTACCTAACCCTAGCATACGAGTTTAAGTTTTATGTTTTCCCATAATTCATTACAAGGCAGCCGCAGCTGAACTACTAAGGCTAAGTCCAACAACAATATGCAAAAGCATATATACCTTCCCTGCGGCACTGTGCATCATCGGAGGGTGCTCCAACAGATGAGGCAAAGCACTAAGCATTTTGCATTGCGAGGAGAGAGGTGAGCTAAAAATGAATCGCCTCTCTCCTCGTATGCATTTGCGAGCGGCGCCTTCGAGAGAGGAAGGAGGGAGGGGATGGGAGAGCAGGGGAGCGTTGGAGAGGAGGAAGGACGACGCGGATCCGGCGGAGTCGCGGAGAGGACGGGAGGGCGGACTACGAGCGCCGTCGAGGCAGCGAGCTCCACCCGCGCGCGAGGAGAGGCGGAGCAGGAGGAGGGAGAGGCGGCCGAATCCGCTCCACCGCGCCGGAGGCCGCTACCCCGCGCCATGGATCCTGCTCGCCGGAGGCCGCCCCGAGCCCGGCCGCCGTGCACGCGAGCAGGGGAGGGAGGAGGAGCGCACGGCAGAGCTCCCCACCCTCTCCTCTGTCAGCCCACTCCCTCCGTGCACCAACCATCCTCCTCCCCGGCTGGCGGCGGCCGGAATCGCTGCAAGAGAAACAAATTTGGCTCATCAATTCGACGTCAGGGGATGGATCGAGGCCGAGGGAGATAGTAGGAGGAAATCTGGTATGCAATACATCAGCGTTGCGTATGCACCTACTGGTTTCTTCGAGCGCGGCAGCGAGGGGGTGGGACCAGGAGAGGCGGAATCCCATAGCTTCGCCTGCCGCCTCGTCCCCGGCGGCCTCTTCCTCGGCGGCCGCCTGCGGCAAGTCACCAAGGGTGGCGGAGGGATCCCTGGCGAAGCTCGACGGCGACGCCCGCGACCCCTGCGGCCACCAGCACTGCGAGCGAGACCCCATGGCGCGGCGGGAGCGGGAGGATGCGGAGCAAGAGGAGGAAGGGCGGTGGGAGCGAGAGCTCGCCGTGGGGGCCGCGGTCGGCGAGCTCTGCCGCCGTCAGGATCTCCGCCCGCCGCCGCGAGGAGCTTCAATTAGCGGTGGAGCTAGGGAGGCCGGGCGAATCAGCAACGGCCCCGGCCCCTGCGCCACCGCGGCCCCCTGCTCGAATCGGCGGAGGAGCAGAGGCAAGGTGGCCGGCGCCCCTCTCGCTCCGCCTCCCATCTCCCCTGCGCGGTGCTCGGCGCTGCGCCTGTTCCTCCCGCGGTTTTTGCCTCATGGGTATGCGTTCGCTGTTGGAGAGACAATGTTTTTCCCTCTCCAAACTCTACTGTATACACGAGGCAATTCTCTGTTTGCCTCTCCGATTTGCAATTCATTGTTGGACTCAGTCTAAGCAGCGCCGTAAAAATAGAACGGAACAATAACTTTAAATATAACGGTGACGCGGTAAACGATAACAGCCGTCCGATGACGGTCCAAGGGCGCCTGTGCTTCCTCTGCTAACTGACTAACGAATGCAGCTAAATGTTCAGAGTTCCTGACAATACCTCCCTCCTTAGCATCCTTGTCCTCAAGGATGGAAAGATGGGAAGACTTTCCGGATGAATAATGCATCCTCCCAGGTAGCTTCCGACTCTGGCATGTTCATCCGATGGATCAGCCACTGTACCACCGGCTCATTGTTGCGTGGAATCATCCGACATTGTAAAATAGCCACTGGTGCCACCTTGATGGTTCCTTTTTCATCAATCAAAGGGAGATCTGGGCTTGGTACAGCAGAGGGACCCAAATGCTTTTTCAGTTGACTAACATGGAAAACATCATGGAGTTGGCAGCCTGGTGGTAGCAGCAGCATTGCCTATCTTCTCAAGGACTCTGAATGGGCCATAGAATTTGGAATGAAGTTTAAGAGAACGATGAGTGCTCAAAGAGACATGCCTGTATGGTTGGATCTTCAAATATATCATATCCCCAACTGCAAATGTTCTGTCTGTGTTTATCTGCTTGATGCTTGATCCTAGCTTGTGCCTTGACAAGGTTGTCTTTGATCACTTGCTGAGCTACTATTCTATTTTTGAGTTGCTCTTGCAGTGACAAGTCAGGACAATCAGGAAGGACCACCTCTGCAACCATTGGTGGAGGAAAACCATAAAGAGCTTGAAATGGTGTCATGAGCAAGGAAGTGTGAAATGAAGTGTTATACCACCATTCAGCCAATGACAGCCAATGATTCCATCTCTTAGGGCTAGCAAAGCACATACACCTCAAATAGTTCTCCAAGCACTGATTAACTCGTTCAGTTTGCCCATCTGTCTGCGGGTGATAGGCTGAAGTGAGATGTAATTGTACTCCCATGGCCTTGAATAGAGATTGCCAAATTGTGCTAGTAAATATAAGATCTCTATCTGTCAAAATCACTTTGGGTAGGCCATGTAATTTGAAAATATTATCCAGAAAGAGCTGAGCTATGTCAGAGGCAGTGTATGGGTGTGACAAGGAGAGGAAATGAGCATACTTAGAGAGTCTGTCAACTACTACCAAAATGACATCTTTGTTTTGTGATTTGGGAAGGCCTTCTATGAAATCCATGGATATATGAGTCCAAGCCAGATCTGGTAATGGAAGAGGTTGTACCAGTCCTGGGTAAGGGATGTTCTCAGACTTATTCTTCTGGGAAATGGCACACTGTTTGACAAAGTCAGTAACCTGCTTCTTCATATGAGGCCAATGAAAATTTAGTTTGATCCTCTGATAAGTTGCTCTTTCCCCAGAATGACCCCCTAGAGCTGATGCATGGAAACTTTGTAGTAATTGTTGCTTGAGAGATCCATTGTCACCAATATACAGCTTCCCTTTGTATCTTAAGAGCCCCTGTGTCCAAGTAAAGCTTGGAGCAACTTGAGGATCAATGCTTAGTTTGGAAATTAGCTCAGAACATTTGTTGTCTGCCTTATAAGTCTGAGTCACTTGTTGGATCCACCGAGGTACTACTGCTGTTAAAGCCATACACTCACTTGAATGGGTCGCTCTAGATAGTGCATCTGCCACTTTGTTTGCCTTCCCTTGTTTATATTCCACTGTATAGTTTAATCCCAATAGCTTGATTAGTAACTTGTGCTGGATTCCTTCCATCAATCTTTGTTCATGGATGTATTTCAAGCTTTGCTGATCTGTTCTGATGATCAAAGCAGTGCTAGCAACATAGTGTTTCCATTTCTTTATAGCTTCCAAGATAGCCAATGCTTCTTTTTCATATGTTGATGCAGCCATAGCCTTAGGGCCCAGAGTCTTGCTAAAAAATGCAATTGGCTGTCCATTCTGCATCAGTACAGCACCAATCCCATTGCCACTGGCATCTGCTTCCAGAGTGAAAGGTTGTGTAAAGTCTGGTAGTGCTAGGACTGGTGGTGTAGCCATCATTTGTTTCAGTTGCTGGAATGCTTGTTCCTGTTCAATTGACCATGTGAAGGAATCCTTCTTGAGTGCATTGTATAATGGTCGACAGATTATGCCATAGCCTTTTATGAACCTCCTGTAATAGCTAGTGAGACCAAGAAATGCCCTTAATTGTGTCACATTAGCTGGTGATGGCAAACTCTGGATGATGCTGATTTTTGTAGGGTCAGTGGCTACTCCTTCACTATTGATGATATGTCTCAAGTATTCAATTCTTGGCTGAGCAAAAGTGCATTTGCTAAATTTGGCAAAAAGTTGGTTCTGTCTCAAAGTCTCAAGCACAGCTCTGAGGTGTTTGACATGATCATCTATAGATTTGCTGTAGACTAGTATGTCATCAAAAAACACTAAAGCAAATTTTCTGAGGAAATCAGCTAGCACATTGTTAATCAGAGATTGAAAGGTTGCAGGTGCATTAGTTAAGCCAAAAGGTAGAACAACATACTCAAAGTAACCCAAATGTGTGGTGAAGGCAGTCTTCTCAATATCAGTATGCTTCATCCTGATCTGGTGGTACCCTGACCTAAGATCTATCTTGGAGAAGACTGATGCCCCAAAAAGTTCATCCAGGAGATCTTCTATAATTGGTATAGGATATTTGTTTTTCACTGTATTTGCATTTAGTTGCCTATAGTCCACACACATTCTCCAAGAGCCATCCTTTTTCTTCACTAGGATTACTGGAAAAGAATAAGGACTAATACTGGGCCTGATCATGTGAGATTCCAGCATGCTCTTGATGAGATCCTCCATAGCATTTTTCTGATGGTAAGGTAGTCTATATGGCCTTTGATTTACTGCTTTAGACTCATCCACCAATGTGATAGCATGATCCACAGATCTTTGAGGTGGTAACTCCTTGGGTTCTTGAAAGATATCCTCATATTCCTTCAGAAGTGCTGAGATCTCATGGTATTCTGTTGGAGGAGGAGAAAGAGTTGTTTCCTTATTCTCACAGTTTAGGACCATTACGGAGGAAATAGCCTTTCTTTTGAGTAGCTTACAGAGCTTCTTAGCGCTGATCATGAAATGCTTTGGTGGTCTGGTTTCATCAGAAAAAGTAATAATGTCATGACCTTCTTTTGTGATGGAAAATTCCCTTCAGATTAAGGCCTACTGGAGTGTGAGTAAATATCCAATCAGCTCCTAAGATTATGTCATATCCCTGAACTTCCAGCAGTCTAAAGTTAGATGTGAAAGAGTGACCTTGAATTGTGTAAGAACAATCCATACATGTTGTATTACTCAGCATTGTCTTGCCATTAGCAGCTACCACTTTCACATTGTGAATGTCAGAAATTGACAGTTTAGTCTTGACAACAAATTTTGCATTTATGAAGGAAGCATCACTGCCAGTATCTACAAGGGTTGTAGCAATATGCTTGCCTATGTGTAATTGCAAAGTGAAAGTATTGGTTGGGTGAGAGGTACCCAACATGGCATGAGTGGAGATTTGCATGACAGGTATTTGTTCAGCATCAAAGTATTCTACCTCTTCTTCTCCCCCATTGTCTTCTACTACTCCAATTTCTTCCACTCCTTGAGCATTCTGCATTACAATGACAGAATATACTTGCTTTGCTTTACACACCTTGGTGTGTCCAGGAACCCATGGCTCTCGACATTTGAAGCATTTTCCAGCAGCTCTTAATTCTGCTATATTTGCTGGCTCCTTTTGATCAGGTGGTTTAATATCCTTAATCCAAGGCTTGGGAAGCTTGGTTGCAGCATTAAAGGTAGTGAACTTCCTTTGTGGAGGATTTGCTTGTTCCAATCTCTTGGCATACCAAAAAGCATCAGTGATGGAGGTTGGTTTGTAACATTGTAAATGATGTTGGATTGGTTCTTTCAGACAAGATACAAAACTGCCAGTAAAGTATGCATCCTGCAGAAATGGGTTATCCCTCTTAACTAGGCCCATCAATTCCTCAAACTTGTCAATGTACTCACTGACATAGCCCAATTGTTTCATTGAATGAAATTGACCTATAGCTTCATAAGTTGAGGTATCACTGAATGTGTCACCCACCATTCTGCAAAACTGATGCCAAGGTACATTGGTAGGTATACAACTAGTACTTCTCCACCAAAATTATGCCTTGCCTTTGATATAAAGAACAGCTAATTGCACTCTATCTTCAGTGGGAACTTCTACTAATTCAAAGTATTTTTCTGTTTTTCTAATCCATCTGTCGGTGTCCGGATTAGCACTGACACCAACTAGTAATTTGCGCTGGGATCGGCTTCTCGATAGTCGGTGCTAAGCTAATGGGAGATGGGGATTATCATGGTTCCGGACACGCGGCCGTACGTCCAGCAGAGTGCGCTTTTGCACTGTATTAACTTGCACCGGAGGTGCCTGTAGAGGGGGCTACAAGCAAGGTGGGAGAGGAGGAAATTCCCCCAAGTCCCAGCTAGATGATTGAGGCAGGTGCCAATATCGGGAATGGAGTGGAGTGCTGGGAGCGAGCGAGTGTGTGTGAATGAGCGCTGTCCCCCTCTGGGGCGTCTGCCTCGCCCTTTTATAGGCTAAGGGAGGGCAGTTACAGGAATGCTGCACAGCAGCCGGCACAGTGGCCGTGTACTAATAGGTATGGCACCGGCGGTCTTGTCCCCGCACGTCTTGGCTCCTGGCGCGAGTTGGTGGTGACCTCCGGCTTCTGCGGGTGGCGTGGCGGTTCCTGTCGCTTGTCCGGCCTTGACTTCGAGGGGTCGCCCTTGCTGGATCGAGGGTCCAACCGCCGGGGGAAGGATGGGAGTCGGCGGCACAGGGCTGCGGGATGTTAGCGGCCTGTCTGCACAGCAGCAGGGATGGCGGCACAGTGCTGGGGATGGCCTCACAGCGCCAGGGATGGCCGCGCAGTGCCGGAGTTGGTGGTGGAGACGCGGCGCACGCTGCTCGTGCGACGACACCGGTCAGCGCGTGCGTCCGCTTATCGCCCGTACACTTTTCGAGGGTGCCCCCATGCTCGTTCGAGGGTCTCGCCGTAGGGGAAGGACGGGAGCAGGTAGCACAGCATCACGGAATGACGCCGACCTGTCCGCACAGGGCCGCGCGGTGCCCGCACAGGAGTAGGGATGGTTGCACAGTGGCGGGTTAGGCCGCACAGCGGCGGTGTCAGGTGTGCAGACCGTGTCAGTCGCGCGGCATGGGAGGAGATATGCTTTTGACTTCGGCGTCCCAGCGCAGAGCCGGGCATTTAATGCCGTTGTCAGGCGGAGCAGAAGGGCAGGGTGTCGTTTGTCAAGAGATGGCCTCGAGCGAGGCGGAAATGGTTGCTCGCTTAAGGGGGGCGAGCCCCTCGAGCGAGGCGACCCTCGAGCGAGGCGGAAACTCGCTCGAGGGACCGGAGCCCTCGAGCGAGGCGGAATTCCGCTCGAGGGACCAGGACCCTCGAGCGAGGCAGAAACTCGCTCCGAGGGACCGAGACCCTCGAGCGAGGCGGACAAGCGGGCCTTCTCGACGAAGGCTGTTGCTGGGCCGTAGCAGGCCGTGGGCCCGTGGTGTCCCGTAACTGTTGGGTTGGTAGATTAGTCCATAAGTAGTTTTCGTTTAACAAGAGTGATTATCCCCTTAGTTAGGGGACCCCTAATGATTGTCCCCGACAGTAGCCCCCGAGCCTTTGCGGGAAAGGGAACTATTCCAGCAAAGGATATCAACCTCGGGTGCTGTGTGCGAGTCTCTTCCCCTTCGATCGTGCACATTTTCCTGTGGGGGCGCACTAGCGCACCCGCGGGTGTAAGCCCCCGAAGCCCTGCAGGAGTACGTGCACTCGTGCAGGGGTTAAATACGTCGGGTGACGTGGCTCGCCTCGCGTTTGTTTCAGCCGGCCTCAGCGATATTTCAGTCGGTATTGGCGATCTACACAGGTGGGGAGGCATCATGCTGACCCAAGACGTTTTCGGGCAGGCTGACCACTTTCGTGGGGCTTAACCCTTGGCAGGTTGATGCGGTGATCGTTGGGGTGGTCGTGGTGCGAGGAGCCCCCGAGCCCTGGCCCAATCAGGGGCGATCGGGTAAAAACTCTTGGCTTTGTTATCACGACACTCATTTCCCTTCCGCAGGGTAGAGGGGTGAGGCAATCCGTGCTACCCTCGAGCGGGCGGCGAGCGACGGTTGCCTCGGTGAGTTGTTAGCGGATAGTTCAAGTGGGCGTCTGTGCCCCGTTCGATAGGGGTCGGCTCGTGGTCCGGAGGCACGTCCATGTAAGCGCTCGTAAAGGTTTGCCAAGCAGGGCTCGGTCCCGTTCGATAGGGGCCGAGGGCACGGAAGCACTCCCTCGATGGGATCCCTCGATTGGCTGCCTTTGTCTTGGCCTTGAACACGATATGTGGGGCGCCCCTGAACTTCGTGTTCGGGGTCAGGCTCGATTGCGCGCGACCCGATCGTTCCTGACTGTGTCGATCTGAGGTGCCTGTTCGAACCCGTCGAGGGTCAGGCCCCATACCTCTGATCAGTAGGGCGTTTGCGGGGGGCGCCAGGCGCTCCCGTCTTGGTAGATCTGTGGCGCTTGTCAAATCGCCATTGAGCTAAGGCTCAAACCACTGATTAGTACTTCCCCAAGTCGGGGGCGTCTGCGGCACCCGCCGTACCCTCAGCGGGCCGGGCCTTGAGCCGCTGATCAGTAGTGACCCGTGAGCCTAAGCCCTGGTCCCCCTCGAGTCCGTTCTCGAGGGCATGTTCAATAGATCGTGGCTCTGTGACCTTAACCGCCTCGGATCGGGGCGCCTGTTGTATCCCTTTGAGGGATCGGGCCTCGAATCCCCGGTTCGAGGGCACCTGGGGCTTTCATTATATAAGAAGGAATCCCCTGGCATTTGAAATTCAGCTGCAGGGTGGTTGGCTGTCGCGCCCACCGGTCGTGGCTGACGTGGCGTGGGGCAGGCGAGGTGGGCGCGCCTTTTCAAGCGAAGCGACGTGGGCGACGTGTGACGGCGAAAAGACGGGGCGCGGCGACCCTTGGATTACCGTGCGGTAATTATGGGGCATGCGCGCGCGTGTGGCGGCTTGGGGGTGGTGGGGCCCTGCCGTCAGTGACGGGCGGCACCCAGAGCATTAACTACCGCTGTCCGCCGTGCCCCCGGGCGCTCCGTCCCCTTCCTACTCTATAAAAGCAGAGGACGCGGGGAGGAGCTCCTTACCTTAGCCATTCGCAAGCGCCCCTTCCTCTTCGCCTTCTCCATCGCTACGCGCTCCGCTGCTCCGGATCTACTCGCGCACACCCTGCTCCACTTCGTCCCCTAGCATCCCCCTGCTCCCACCATGTCTGCGATCAGAGTGTTGGAGGCACACCCGTGGCCGCGGTCGTCGGTGGACCGGCAGTCCATGAAGGGGTTGGTTGCCGGCGGTCTGCTGGCGCCGGCCGGTGATGAGGTGAACCCGGCATAGATCATCCCACCGGCGTCGCACCGGGAGCCGTCTCCGCTGCCGGGCTACATCGTGAGCTTCATGCGGCTGCACGAGCGCGGATTCAACGCCCTCGTGAGCAAGTTCATATGGGGGTTGTGCTACCACTACGGGGTGGAGCTTCACAACTTCACCCCCAACGCCATTTCGCAGGCGGCCTCCTTCGTCGCCGTCTGCGAGGGATTCCTAGGGATCCGGTGCACTGGGAGCTGTGGATCCATCTCTTCCGCGGTGAGCTCCACACGCTCGCCACGAGGGAGAGGAGGACGCGCCGGGCCGTCCACGCCGGCGGTCTCACATTCTCGGCACGCGACTCCCGGAAGGAGTTGTACCTGCTCTGCTCGATGACGACGAACAACTCCGTCTGGAAGAAAGGGTGGTTCTATCTGCGCAACGACGGTGTCGGGCTCCCGCCGTACACCGGGAAGGTGTTGATGGAGAGGACGATTTCGTGGGCGCACGGGGTGTCGCCCGCGTCGAAGCAGAAGAAGCTCGAGCCCCTCACCGACGCCCTGCGCTAGTTGGCAGACGCCGGGCTGACCGTGGCGGCCGTCATTACGAACTTCCACCTCTGGCGGGTGATCCGTCTCACGGAGAGGGAGCTCCCCATCTTCGAGATGGGGAACGACGCCGACCCCGCGGCCCTGGCGCGCTCGCGGCTGCTAGAGGAGCCGCTCGCCCCAGCGTACGCAGCCGCAAGGGTGAGGCGCGCGGTGAACCTCAAGACGGTACCGCACAGCGACGATGACCTGTGGTCGTTCGCGATGCTCCCGGACGGCAATCTGGTGAGACTCGATTCCTCGATTCGCTCATTTCATCCCCGTGCTCGATCTAATGGTAACTGCCGGTGACAGGGGGTGCACGTCAATGTCCCCACCTCAGATCCGCCGACGCCCAGGTCGCATGCTGCCAACCGCTCCAGGTAGCAGAGGCAGAAGGACTTGGCGGACCGGGCGAAGGCGAAGAAGACGAGGAGGCAGGAGCGCCTCGACAGGTACAACGAGGAGTACCTAGTGCGGGAGCAGCAGGGTCTCTCCCCCCCACCAGAGCCGGTAAACACGTTTCGGATGAGGAGGACAGCAAGGGGGAGCAGACTGTCTCTGACAGGTGGGAGGCCGCGCTGCCCCTTCACCGAGGGATGAGGAGGTCCTCGCGGAGCCTGCCCCTGAGGAGGACACGGCGCCCCCTGATGAGGGGGTGTCATCGAGGGTGCCTGCCGATTTAGGGGTGGCACCCCCAGATCCCTCGAGGAAGCGCAAGCAGCGCATCTCCAACATACGGTGAGTTGTATTCCGCTCTCCGTGTTCTTGATATCGTAGATTGGTTCGCTGATCTTCCCTTCCCATTGTCGTCAGGGTGGCACCCGCTGTCCCCGACCTCGCGCCCGTCAAGGCGCTCAAGGTGGGGGCGCAAGATGCACCTCGCACGACGAGGCCTCGTTCGGCACGGACGTCGCGGACGACGGCGGGCACGGCGGCGACGGTCGAGGCGTCACAAGTTGAGGCTGCGGCCACGGGGCCACAACGGCGAGAGGAGGCGGCGGCAGAGGCCCTCCGCGCAGCGGTGGCTCGGGGGACCCAGCGGGGGCGAGAGCAGGTCCGCGCCGCGGGTCGGGGAACAGAGAGCTGTGGCGAGGCCAGGGCTCCTGCTGATGGTGATTCGACCCCTGCCGGGGGTCAGGCGATGGTGGCAGCTGCGCCAGCCCCCGGGCCCGCGCCCAAGGTACTGGTGGTGCGGCCCGATGGTTGCGTGGTGCCGGCGTCCAGTGCTGGGGCGTCGAGGTCCGGCGCCATGGCCCCAACGTCCAGCGCCGGTGCGCTGCAGTGGGAGCAGGGGCTCTGCCTCCCCGGGGTCCCATCAAGCCTGGTGGAAGAGGCGAGGTCGGAGAGGGAGCTGTGGCGGGAGTTTGGTGGCCTTGGCGCTTCCCTACAGACTGCTCTCGCCGACGCCCTCCAGCCCCAGGGGGGCAGGTCGCTCCAGGTCTTTCGGGTAAGTGCGCTTGTTCGAGGGCCGCTCGGTTCTCTTTTCTTTGTTTACGTGCCTTTCATTTGACTTTCTTTCTTCTTTCTCCCCTTCCCCATTCGCAGGAGCTACAGAGGCAGGCGGGTGAGAGGTTCACCCACATTGCCGAGCTGAGCTCTGATCTCGACTGGTACCGGACGCAGTACGATGCCCTGGACGCGATGGTGGAGGCTCTGCGGACGGACAACGGCTGGCTCGAGTACAACCTCCTCCGCGCGGAGGAGGAACGTGACTCCCAGCGGGCTGTTGCGGCGCAGAGGGCCAAGGAGGCCGAGGGGTTGAAGGTCGCACTCCAGAGGAAGAAGGAGGCGCTGTCGCCGGCGAACGAGGAGCTGCGGAAGGCGCGCGCGGCACACGTCGAGGTCCAGTCTTCACTAGCGCAGCAGCAAACGGCCCTCACTGAGGCGCAGGCCCAACTCCAGCAGGATCGCGCAACCGTCGAGGGGGTGCGGTCCTGGCAGACTCAGGCCGAGCAGAAGACCCAGGAGGTCGAGAAGCTGGGCATTGCTCTGCAGGAGAAGAGCGAGGCGCTCAGCGGGGTTGAGGGTCAGCTCCAGCAGGAGCGTACGGCGTGCGAGGAGGCGCAGGCCCAGCTTCAACGAGAGCGCGCGGCGCTTGAAGATGCTAGGTTCGCGCTTCAGCGCGAGCGCACGGCACTTGAGGAGGCGCAGTCCCAGCTTCAGTGAGAGCATGCCGCTCTCGAGGAGGCTAGGACTGCGCTCCAGCAGCGGAATGCAGAGGCGGCGGCGGCAAACACCTAAGTCCAGCTTCGGCAGGTGGCGACCGAACTGCTCACCGGGGCCCTGGTCCGGGAGGGCGTCACCGTCGAGGCCCTGCAGGCTGTTGTTGGAGAGAAGGACGCTTCGATCCTGCAGCTGCAGTAAGAGGCTGGGGCCGCGCGCGCAGAGCTCGAGACGGAGAAGAAGCGGACCGAGGGTAAGTCGTAACCCTCGAGTCTTTTGTTGTTGTTCATGCTCGTCAAGATCCGCTCTTGACGCACCTTTTCTTGTCCCAGGACTGCGGAAAGCTCTGGGGGAGTCTGTGACGCAGGCGGAGGTGCTTCAAGCGGCCGACACCTCGTCTCAGCAGGAGTTCGAGACCCTGGAGCAGGCGGCTCTCGAAGTGTGCCGGGACATCAAGGGGGGCGCCGGTTCATCGGGGAGTTCGCTGGCGAGCCGTCTCAGGGCTCTGAGCGGCCGTGTCGTCGAGCACGTGAAGGATGCTCTCCGTCTTGGTGTCCAGAAGACCCTCAGCGTGGTGTCAACGCATTATATCGTCGATTACGCGGCGTTGGCTACAGGCTACGTTGTCGCGGATGGCCTTGATGACGATAGGGCGCAGGACGCCATGGATCAAGCCGATGCTGCTGCTGCTGATGCCGCCGTTGATCTCGCCGACATGTTCGAGGAAGACCTCTTCCCGGATGCTACCACCGCTGGCCCCCTCGAGCCCTGAAAGTAGCCGGGCATAGAAGCCCTTAGCTCGTGACTGGGATCCGAGCCGGGCGGCTCTTGTAAATGAACAAATCATCTTTTAAGTTGTTAAACTTATGTGCAACTTGTTTTTCATGTATGCCGTTGCGCCTTCCTCACAGCTTAGGTAAATTTCGGCCGGGATCGATCACTCTTCGCGTGTATCCTGAGGGTAAAGTGGTGAGAGGGGGAAGTCGTATCCTTCTGGAGGCGTAGGCAGTCCCGGACTCGTCCGGCTCTAACCTTCTAGTTACTCGCGCCCTGTTTCTATTTGCCTAAGCATCCGAGGCATGGCACGCTTAGCCATTTCGAAAGAAAAGGTGTTTTGCAAAAAAATGGGACCGTTTAGGGGGAGGGTGCCCCCCATAGTAGCCCCCGAGGGGGACTTGGTTTTCGGAGGAAAGCCGAGTCTCCCTTGTCTTTATTCGCAACCTTAGTATAAATACAACTGGCTTGAGTGCCAGATATGTACAAAACGACTTGGAACTTTTTAAGGGTAAAAACAACGTAGCTGTTGGATGTTCCAAGCGTTGGTGAAGATCTCACCCTTCTCGTTCGCGAGCTTGTACGTGCCGGCGTTGAGGACCTTGGCAATGATGTATGGCCCTTCCCACGGTGGTGTTAGCTTGTGACAGCCCTCGTTCTTCTGTCGAAGTCTGAGTACCAAGTCACCCTCGTTGAAGTCTCGAGGCCGGACCTTGTGCGCTTGGTAACGCCGTAGGGATTGTTGGTACTTTTGGGAGTGTAGGACCGCCACATCGCAGCCTCATCGATGCAGTCCAGCGCGTCTTCGCGATCTTGCTGGTTCTGCTCCTCTTGGTAGGATTTAACCCTCGGGGACCCGTAGTCCAAATCCGTGGGGAGGACGGCCTCGGCGCCATAGACCAGGAAGAATGGGGTGAGACCCGTGGCTCTTCTCGGGGTGTTCCTGAGGCTCCAAACGACCGACGGCAGCTCTTGGATCCATTTCCGGCCAAACTGATTGAGCTTGTTGAAGATCCTTGGCTTTAGGCCTTGCAAAATCATGCCGTTGGCACGCTCTACTTCACCATTAGTTTGTGGGTGTGCCACGGCCGACCAATCCACACAGATGTGGTAGCTGTCGCAGAATTTTAGGAACTTCTTGCCGGTGAACTGAGTGTTGTTGTCCGTTATGATGGAGTTGGGTACCCCAAACCGGTGGACGATGTCCATGAAGAACAGCACAGCCTGCTCAGACCTGAGGCTTCTGATGGGGCGGACCTCAATCCACTTCGAGAACTTGTCAATGGCCACCAATATGTGGGTGAAGCCCCCAGGAGCCTTCCGCAAGGGTCCGACCATGTCCAGTCCCCACACGGTAAAGGGCCATGTGATGGGGATGGTCTGCAGCGCGTGAGCCGGGAGATGGGTCTTGCGCGTGTAGTATTGGCACCCTTCGCAGGTGCGTACGACCTCGTTGGCATCAGCGACCGCCGTCGGCTAGTAGAAGCGCTGACGGAACGCCTTGCCTACGAGGGTGCGCAGAGCGGCGTGGTGGCCGCACTCACCCGCGTGGACGTCTTGAATCAACTCCCGGCCCTCAGGGATGAAGATGCGTCGCTGCATGATCCCAGAGGCGCTGCGCTTGTACAGCTCGCCGTCAATGACGACGAAGGACTTGGCCTTCCTGGCGATACGTCTTGCCTCGGTTCGATCCGGGGGCAGCTCCCCCCGGTCTAACCAGGCAAGATACTCGTCGCGCCAGTCCCGCGGAGGGGGCGGGAACTCGTCGATCTCCATCGCTTCGGCTTCGTCCGCCTGGGACTCTTCGACGTCCGAGGTCTCGAGTTCCCCGTTCGAGGGGTCCTCGTCCATGGGCTCGGTGCCCGCAGCCTTCGAGGGACCAGCCCCCGAGGCCTTACCAGAGGCTTCAGCGGGTTTGTCGAGGTTGACGGAGGGCTTTGTGAGGTCGCGGGCGAAAACATTCGGGGGAACGGTGATCCGCCCCGAAGCGATCTTGGCCAGCTCATCCGCTTCCTCGTTGTACTTACGCATGATGTGATTGAGCTCGAAGCCAAAGAACTTGTCCTAGAGCTTGCGCACCGCAGCGTAATATGCCTCCATCTTCTCGTCGTGGCAGCTCGCGTCCTTCATCACCTGGTCAATGACCAACTGATAGTCTCCCCGTATGTCAAGGCGCTTGATGCCGAGCTCGATGGCGATGCGCAGGCCGTTGAGGAGGGCCTCGTACTCCGCCATGTTGTTCGACGCGGGGAAGTGCAAGCGTACCAGATACCGCATGTGCTCTCCAAGGGGCGAAACGAAGAGCAAGCCTGCGCCTGCGCCCGTTTTCATCACTGAACCATCAAAGTACATGGTCCAGCACTAAGCCTGGATCTGAGGAGTGGGTAGTTGAATGTGGGTCCACTCAGCTACGAAGTCTGCCAAGATCTGCGATTTTACCGCCTTTCGTGGTGCGTTGGTGAGGCCTTCACCCATGAGTTCCACAGACTACTTAGCTATCCTACCCGAGACATCCTAATTGTGGACAATCTCCCCCAAAGGGAAAGAAGATACCACGGTGACAGGATGGGCCTCGAAGTAGTGTCGCAGCTTACGTCACGCGAGCACCACCGCATAGAGTAGCTTCTGGATCTGAGGGTATCACGTCTTGGTTTCCGACAACACTTCGCTAATGTAGTAGACAGGCCTCTAGACAGGCAGGGCGTGACCCTCCTCCGTTCTCTCCACAACGATGACCGCGCTGACCACTTGGGTTGTGGCGGCGACGTAGAGATAAAGGGGTTCGCCCTCCCAGGATGGTGTCAATATCGGAGCGTGGGCGAGTGTTGCCTTCAGCTTATCGAGGGCCTCTTGGGCCTTGTCGGTCCAAGAGAAACGCTCGGTTTTTCACAGAAGTCGGTACAGGGGTAAACCCTTCTCACCGAGACGTGAGATAAAGCGACTCAGGGCCGCGAGGCAGCCCAGGACCCTCTGTACTCCCTTCAAGTCGCGTATCGGCCCCATCCGCTCGAGGGCCGACACCTTCTCCGGGTTGGGCTCTATGCCTCGCTGGGAAACAATGAAACCCAAGAGCATGCCACGCGGCACCCCGAAGACGCATTTTTCAGGATTTAACTTAACCCCATTGCCCGGAGGCAATCGAACGCAATGCGCAAATCGTTCACCAGGTCGTCTGCCTTCCGGGATTTTACTACGATGTCGTCGACATATGCCTCAACAGTCCGCCCGATGTGATCCCCGAAGACGTGGAGCATACATCGCTGGTATGTCGCCCCGGCGTTTCGAAGACCAAATGGCATTGTCACGTAGCAAAACATACCGAACGATGTGATAAAAGAGGTCACGAGCTGGTCGGACTCTTTCATCTTGATTTGGTGGTAACCGGAATACACATCAAGAAAGCATAGTAATTCACACCCCGCAGTGGAATCAACTATCTGATCAATCCGTGGCAAAGGAACAGGAACTTTGGGACATGCTTTATTCAAGCCGGTATAATCTATGCACATCCGCCACTTCCCATTCTTTTTCTCAACTAGTATAGGATTAGCTAGCCACACGGGATGGAATAGAGCCCATTCCTTGATGAATCCGGCCTCCAAGAGCTTGCGCAGCTCCTCTCCGATCGCCCGGCGCTTCTCCTCGTCAAATTGTCGCAGATGCTGAGACACCGGCTTGGAGTTGGGCAGGATATCAAGTGAGTGCTCGGCGACCTCCCTCGGAATGCCCGGCATGTCCGCGGGACTCCACGCAAAGATGTCAGCGTTGGCGCGGAGAAAGTCGACAAGCACCACTTCCTATTTCGGGTCGAGGGTGGAGCTAACTGTAACGCCCGGAAAATTTCTCCAATTAAATCACTTGTTAAATCACTCGCTAAAAATGATTTTAAAATCTTTCCTATCGTTTGGGCTCAATGTCTTTTCCATCCATAATTTATCCTTAACAAAATCTCCCTTGCATTCACTTGTCTTTCCATTCCCAAATTAGTGCCGACAATTTCTCTTTAACCTTTGTTATCTCCCAAAAACCTTTAACTTGCTAATCCTTCTCCTTACGTGCACTTGCATGCACTAACTTGCTACAGAATCTCTGCAATCTCCTAGCTAAGCATCCTATATTCCCATACACGTACGAACCACAAACAGTTCGCTTCCTGTGACCTTCGGCATGCACACAGCAACACACATAGCAGCAGCAACGCCGCCGCCTGCAAAGCTTGCACGCCAGGCCCTCCATGCCGTGCTCGCCGTGCTCTGCTCGAGCAACAAGCCGGCCCCACGACACGACCGTACACTGCCTCCAGCATCACGCCGTGCAGCTCCTCGCTGCGTCCCCACCTCCACCATAAGCCGCCGCTGCCGCAGCCCGCCGCCATCGTCGATCTCCCTCCGTGCGCAACCACAGCCCAAGGTGAGGAGGGGAATCGAACCCCCTCGCCCTCCTCTCTCACCCCATGCCCTTGGATTTGGAAACGGCAGCCGGAATCGCCGTCCTGGCCGAGCTCCAGGGAGCTCTGTCCGCTGCCATGGCGGCGAGCTGGACGAACGGGACGACGACGTCCCTGTTCTGTTTTGTGCCCACCTGGCCATCTCCCTTCTCCTGTTTTCTCTTTCTTTCCAACCAGTCCACAAATAAATACCAACACTAGCCCATGTACTAGTCCAAAGGCCCAAATTCCATTCTGATCAACCACGTACAAAGGAACCCTCCCATTTATGTTAATCCATTTTCGGATTTAATTAGCATCCAATTTGACACAGCCATATCTCACCCATCTAAACTCCGATCCGCTTAATTCTTCTTCCTAAATTCCTCTAAAATCATATATTTTTTTCCTTTGAGCTCGAAAGGTAAAATCTTATTTTCTTTTATTTATTGTGTGATTGCTTGTGTGTGCCGTAGCCGACGGAGTGAACGAGGAGGAGTACCGCGAGCAGGAGTTTGGAGCCGAGTACCGCGAGCAGGAGCCCGAGGACCCGTACCGCGAGCAAGAACTCCCGGAAGGCTTTGAGGACGGCAAGTCCAATTCCACCCTTTGATGCATATTTTATCCTATGTTTTTAGAGACACAACCTATTAGCCTAATTTACAAATTGCATTGTTTTACTGCTGAAACATGGTTGGATAGCCACCCCTTGATTGTTATGACTATTCCTTGATTGCCTATAATTATCTCTAAATATGATGTGCTCTATTTGGATGATAATTAATGCTAGAAATGCTTAGGACCATGTTTCTCTTTCATTACAAACTCAAATATGGCAATGTGATTTATGAAAGAATAAAGGTGTGAGTGTTTTGAAAGATAAAAATGGGATTTCGAAAAAAAGAAAGAATTGCCTAGATGAGATGGATGGTATTTCTTGTGTGAAATGCCTTATGTGGAGTACTCGTACCTTTGTGGTTGAGAATGGTTGGGAGATATCCATCTTGTCATGTGTAAGGATCGAGTTGATGTGTCATCTTGCCTAACCCATTTTATCGTGCAACCACTCGACCGTTGTGTGAGGCAACGGCTTAGCATAAATCCCACTAGCTAGTTAGTTAGCCAAAAGGAGAGCTGGTGAGCAACGGGAGATCATGGAGTAGGAGTAAGGTCTTTGTGACTTACATCCCGGTTGAGGTTCTTGGTGATATTCAGCCCCTTGGTTTGCTTCTGTGTTGGCTACTCTAATTTAGCTATGGTGGGTAATGGCTTTGTTAGGATCTGCAGCGGCACTAAGGTGTCCGTTTGTGGTACCCTACTTGTGGGTAAAGATGTACAACCTCTGCAGAGTGTAAAACCTATTCGAATAGCCATGTCCATGGTATTGGACGAGTTACGGTTTGGGCACATAGCTAGTGTTTGTGGGATGGATGATTTTTATGGTGTGAGTTGATTTTGGAAGTGTCCGGCAGTTGTGCCGTGAGCTACTGCGGACGGGGAGTCCGGTAGCATTAAAACTTGGATCCTTGTGTGGATCAACCCCCACTACTAAAGAAATGTTTTATGAAAATCTTTTGAAAATGAACCATTGCATGTGTAAAATCTAGCTTTATTGCAAATGAACCTTAGCCTTATCCTTGATATATACCTCGTGCATATTCTTGTTTTATCCCCCTCCGTGGGTGTGGTTGGACTTGTTGAGTACTTTTGTACTCACCCTTGTTACTTATGTTGCTTCAGTGGAAGACCCGGACTTCGTTGCCGAGGACGTCGAGTAGGTGGTCGCTTCCGCACCCAACATTGCCTGTGGTGTTGGCCTTTGCAGAATGCTTCCGCTGGCGTGTAGATGCTCTGATGATCTAGATCCCGATCTGGACCCGGTCTGGATTGTGCTTTGGAGCATCACTGTCGTTATCTTGCTTATCATAATAGTGTTTCTTCATTGTGCTCCTTCGTAGGAGTTGTAACGGTTATGAACCATCTGTTAAATAAATGTGTATCAGCCTCCTGGGACTGATAATTGTATCACATTTAGTCTCTACTTATGTGGGGACGCTTCACTAACCCTCAACGCCTTGCCCTCGGGGGCACTGGGATCGAGGGGTACAGCCTTGGTGTGCTCTGCAGCCTCGAAGCTACTGGCGTGCTTGTTGGTGGAGTCGAGGGCCTCGTTGGCCAGCTTCTCCAGGTCCGCCACGAGGGCCTCGTCATGCGCAAGCACCTCAGGGCGCTCAACGCACTCGACGTCGCACTCGAACACGTGCTCGAACAACGAGCCCACCGTGATGACACCTTTCGGCCCCGTCATCTTGAGCTTCAAGTAGGTATAGTTCGAGACCGCCATGAACTTGGCGTAGCAGGGCCGGTCAAGGATGGCGTGGTAGGCTCCCCAGAACCCCACCACCTCGAAGATGAGGACTTCCTTACGGAAGTTGCTCGGCGTGCTGAAGCAGACACGCAGGTCGATCTGCCCGAGAGGCTGGACTCGCTTGCCCGGCGCAACGCCATGGAATGGTGACTTGCTGGGCCGCAGCTTGTCCAGACCGATCCCCATGAGCTCCAAGGTGGAGGAGTACATGATGTTGAGGCTGCTGCCTCCGTCAATCAACACCTTGGAGAACCGCGTGTTGCTGATGATGGGATCGACGACAAGCGGGTACTGTCCCGGATTGGGGATATGATCCGGGTGGTCTTTGCGGCCAAAGGAGATCGTCTCCGCCGACCAGTCGAGGTACGACAGCACGGCCGAGTGAACGGAGTAGACCTCTCGACGTTCACACCTGCGCTGCCGCGACGTCATATCGACCGTGGGCCCCCCGAAGATGAAGAACACGTTCTCCACCTTCGGGAAGCCGTCCTTGCCCCCGTCGTCTGCATCCTTTTTGGTGCTGTCCTCCTTCGCAGCGACTCGGTTGTAGTACTTCCTGAGCATGTCGCACTGCTCGAGGGTGTGGGCGACAGGGGTCTTGTGGTACGGGCAGAGCTTCTTCAGCATGTCGTCGAACACTCCGCCTCGAGGGGGGCCTCGAGCCCCCTTGTTGGCGGCATCGACTGTGTTGACTTCCTCGGAGCCTTCGCCCTGTTCCATGGGCTTTTTGCCCTGGTTCTTCTTGCCCTTCTTGCCTTGCTTCTGCTTCTTCGAGGCCTCCTTGGGCTTGCTGCCCTCCGCGGGAGCATCCTCTGCTCGCTTTCCCTTCTTGCCGTCGAAGATCGCTCCCACCGCCTCCTCTCCGGAAGTGTAGCTGGTGGCGATGTCGAATAGCTCGTTGACGCCGGTGGGAGGGTTCCGCGGTTCCGCCCTAACTCGCGCACGAGGTCCCGACAAGTCGTGCCCTCTAGGAAGGCGTGCACGACCTCGGACTCACCGACGCTCGGAAGCTCGGTGCAGCGCTTGGAGAAGCGGCAGATGAAATCCCTCAAGAACTCACCGGCCTTCTGGGAGCAGCCTCTGAGGTCCCAGGAGTTCCCAGGACGCACATACGTGCCCTGGAAGTTGCCCACAAACGTCCAGACTAGGTCGTCCCAGTCGTGGATCTGGTTCGCGGGCAGGTGCTCGAGCCACGTCCGCGCAGAATCGGCCAGGTGCAGCAGCAAGTTGCGGATGATCATGGCGTCGTCGGTGGCGCCACCCAGCTGGCACGCTAGGCGATAGTCGTTGAGCCACACCCAGGGGTCCGTCCCCCCCGAGTACTTGTTTACGGTCGTCAGTTGGCGGAAGCGTGGGGGAATCGAAGCCGTGCGGATCGCTCGACCGAACACGCGCGCGCCCGGCGGCTCCAGCGACGGGCTATCATCCTCCTGGCTGTCGTAACGGCCGCCACGCCGAGGGTGGTAGCCACGTGTCGTCGCGGCGTCTTGCTTCTTCTTGTTCAGGATGTTGCGGGCGTCGCCATCGTTGACCGCGCCACGCGTATCCCGAATCCTGTCCTTGACGGGAGTCCTCTGGTTGCCTTCGTGTACGGTGGGTGCCCGGTGCGGAGTGTGGACCGATGCCTCTGGTCCTTGCCGCCAGCACCAGCCTTTACGCTAGACTGATGGCGCATGCGGGACGTGGAGCTTTCGGCTTGCTGTACTGCAGCCTGCTCGATGAGGGCCTGCGCCTCGCGGCGCAGGTTACGTCCCTCGGGCGTCGATGGCTCGGGCATCGCCCGAATCAAAGTTGCCGCAGCCACGAGCTTCTGGCTGGCAATTGCCAAGTTTGGCAGGTCATCCACGTCAGCGTCGGCGTTGATGCGCTCTCGGGCTATGCGTCCCGCGGCGCGCGCCCCCTGCGACGAGGGACCGGCCCTTTCTCTTTCGAGCGTGGCCTTCAGCTGCTGCAGCTGCTCGCGCTCTGTGTTCAGCTTTGCCTCCAACTCTCGTAGCTGGGCCATCTGCGCGGTGCGCGTCGCGTTGGGCGGCGGCGGCGTTCCCGCGGGCGGGCCTACCTCCACGTTGTTGCGAACCGCTGCGTCACCCGCTCCGCCTCCTACGTCTTCACCCTCACCGATGACGACGACGAAGCATTCGCGGGTGGGATCGTAATCCCCCTCGCTGGAGTCATCGGAGCAGGTGAGGCAGTAGTCTGCCGCGGCCTGAAACCGCCTGAGAGCGTCGGGGTCTCGTAGCCCGGAGTAGTCCCACTCTGGCCCCCCTCGCCCATACTCGCGCTCCTTGCTGTCGGTGTCGCGGTAGGATTCGTCGGGCGAGGTGGTGATGAGGTTCCGGATGGACATGAAGTGATGGTCTCGGAGCGCCTTCCCTAATGCTTGCGGCGCCGGGGTTGCGGCGGGAACGCCGCAGGCATTGGCGCAGCTGCCATTATGGGCGGTGCCGCCTTAAGTGCGTCCCTGTTGAGGATACGCATATGGTAGCCATTGCCAATCGCCTGGTAGTGGATGCTCCCGAACTAGATCTCGAACCCGGCCGGGAATGAGTCGGATTCACCCCAGGCGGGCCTCTCCGACGTGTGCTCGGTGATGGTCACCATCGAGAAGACGGGTGGAAGATCACAGCACACCCCCTACCTGGCGCGCCAACTGTCGGTGTCCGGATTAGCACCGGCACCAATTAGTAATTTGCGCTGGGATCGGCTTCTCGATGGTCGGTGTAAGCTAATGGGAGATGGGGATTATCCTGGTTCCGGCCACGCGGCCGTACGTCCAGCAGAGTGTGCTTTCGCACTGTATTAACTTGCACCGGAGGTGCCTGTAGAGGGGGGCTACAAGCAAGGTGGGAGAGGAGGAAATTCCCCCAAGTCCCAACTAGATGATTGAGGCAGGTACCAATATCGAGAATGGAGTGGAGTGCTGTGAGCGAGCGAGTGTGCGTGAATGAGCGTTGTCCCCCTCTGGGGCGTCTGCCTCTCCATTTTATAGGCCAAGGGAGGGCAGTTACAGGAATACTGCACAGCAGCCAGCACAGTGGTCGTGTACTAACAGGTATGGCGCCGGCGGTCTTGTCCCCGCACGTCTTGGCTCCTGGCGCGAGTTGGTGGTGACCTCCGGCTTCTGCGGGCGGTGTGGCGGTTCCTGTCGCTTGTCCGGCCTTGACTTCGAGGGGTCGCTCTTGCTGGATCGAGGGTCCAGCCGCCGGGGGAAGGACGGGAGTCGATGGCACAGGGCTGCGGGATGTCACCGGCCTGTCCGCACAGCGCTGCGCGTCTAGTCGCACAGCAGCAGGGATGGCGGCACAGTGCTGGGGATGGCCGCACAGCGTCAGGGATGGCCGCGCAGCGCCGGAGTTGGTGGAGGAGACGTGGCGCATGCCGCTCGTGCAGCGGCACCGGTCAGCGCGTGCGTCCGCTCGTCGCCCGTACACTTTTCGAGGGTCCCCCATGCCCGTTCGAGGGTCTCACCGTAGGGGAAGGACGGGAGCAGGTAGCACAGCATCATGGAATGACGTCAGCCTGTCCGCACAGGGCCGCGCGGCGCCCGCACAGGAGCAGGGATGGCTGCACAGCGGCGGGTTAGGCCGCACAGCGGCGGTGTCAGGTGTGCAGACCGTGTCAGCTGCGCGGCGTGGGAGGAGATATGCTTTTGACTTCGGCGCCCCGGCGCGGAACCGGGCATTTAATGCCGTTATCAGGCGGAGCAGAAGGGTGGGGTGCCGTTTGTCAAGAGATGGCCTCGAGCGAGGCGGAAATGGTTGCTCGCTCGAGGGGGCGAGCCCCTCGAGCGAGGCATAGACCTGCTCGAGGGCCGAGACCCTCGAGCGAGGCAGAAACTCGCTCGAGGGACCGGAGCCCTCGAGCGAGGCGGAATTCTGCTCGAGGGACCGGGACCCTCGAGCGAGGCGGAAACTCGCTCCGAGGCACCGAGACCCTCGAGCGAGGCGGACAAGCGGACCTTCTCGACGAAGGCCGTTGCTGGGCCGTAGCAGGCCGTGGGCCCGTGGTGTCCCGTTCTCACCGCCTGCACCTACAATCTTCGCCATTTGGGTTTGGGAATTCGGTTCAGGTTACAAACCCTCTCCAACAGATTCACCAACCCGATCTACCGCCGCCTAGGCCATGGATTTGGCTGAGGAATTTTACACACGAACAAGCCGTGCAACCCAAACCAAAAGTGACCTACCACCAACACCGTCGCAAATCCAAATCGACCTTGGTTTCCGGAATTTTACACAGGAACAGTGTCCTGCAACCCTCACCTTGATCAATTTCACTGCTAATTTGAAGGGAAAAAGGGGTGTTCTCCACGGATCCGGGTGGGAGGGTGGGGATTTTAAGCGGGAGAGCCGCAACCACCAAGCTACCTCGCCAATCGGACAAGACCCGAGAGATTTGGCTCTGGAACTGGATGAATCCGGCCAAGGATTGACCGGCTCTGGATACCAATTGTGAGGAACGAACTAATGATCACCAGAATTTGCAAGAACAACGAACAAAACTAGAACAGAAAAGGCGATCGATACACGGGAAATGGCAGGGAAGGATGCTGTAGTCCACTGAATCGGGCACAAACGAGTAACAATTCAACCGATACAGAGCCGACGATGCGACGGCGAGTGACAACAACTACAACCTAACCCTAGCATACAAGTTTATGTTTTCCCATAATTCATTACAAGGCATCCGCAGCTGAAGTACTAAGCAGCACGGTAAAAATAGAATGGAACAGTAACTTTAAATATAACGGTGACGCGGTAAACGATAACGGCCATCCGATGACGATCCAAGGGCGCCTGTGCTTCCTCTGCTAACTGACTGACGAATGCAGCTAAATATTCAGAGTTCCTGACAGAGTCGAAGGGCGGCTCCAAAAGGAGCTCCAGCTCCGGTGCCACGTGGAGCCCTCCCAAACGGGGTGGATGGCCGCGGCTCCGGGGATGGAGGCCCGGAATTCCCTCTCTCTGGAGCGGAATGGGGGTGCCGAAGCCACAGAAACGTGGCTCCACCCGGCGCCGGGGCGGAGGACGCGGCGGAGGCCGCGCCGGGGCGGAGGCGGAGGCCGAGGCCGCGGCGGAGGCGGAGGCCGGGTCGGATGGATGAGGAGGAGAGGAGGAAGAAAAAATAGAGAGGAGAAAAAGGAAAGAAAAAAAGGTGAGGGCAAATTAGACTCTTTATCCAATCGGTCAATCGGTGAAGCCGTTTTGCTAAATGTTTTTCAAAAAGACTCCAACTCCATCAAAAGAGCTGAAACCCTACCAAACAGCCTCGAAAACTCTGAACCGGACGAGTGAGCTATGCCTACTGGGAGAGGGCAAGTAGGGGCGAAATGAGAGGAGACTATACGGGCAGTGAGGGGTGTGAGGAGTGAGTAGTGGGGACGCGTGCGGTCTTGCTGGATTACCGCGTTGCCCCCGCGTGTCGGGGGACACGAGCGAGTGTACGACCGTTTTCTGGGCCTTGCTTAGGGCAGACGCAATGTACAAAAAAGTAGTCCTTATAGCCTTACGTGGTCCGGCTCACCATTGTAGAAGTTGTCATTAGAGTGGTCTACATCTTATGAGTACCCATAGGCATATGGACCGGCCATAAGAATAAAATATTAATACTCTGTCTCTCTCTCGTCCCACCCGTGGCCCTGACGACGAAGCGCGCGGCAAGTCACTACCACCTTCACCGGAGCTGCCGCCGCTCGACTCGCCGGAGGTTGACTTACCGGAGCTGCCGCTACAGCCGGTAATGGAGTGGGCGCCGGCGCTGGCTTGGATAGACTTGGACGTCGCCGACGGGATGAGGGACCGCCGGATGCGGCTCTCCCGGACATGCTCGGCTTTGACAAGGGCAGCAGAACGTGATCGATGCGAGGCCGAGTGAGCTTGGCAGTGGCCTCCGAGGGGGAGCTTTTTGGTGGCGTCGATTTAACCAGAGGGGGCAAGATCGATCTTCCCCTTTGCTAGACCCCAGCCATGGCCTGAGGCTCGATTCAAGGTGATTGGGACTCGATTCAAGTGGATGAAGATCGATTCTTGGTGCTTGGGGCTCGATCCGGGTGGAGAATGGTTGATGTGGGTTGGAGAGGAGGAAAGGACGGCGACGCACAGGAAGGAAGCGCAGCGAGCGAGTGGCGGCGGTGCGGAGAGGAAACGCGGCGATGGAGAGGGGGAAGGGTCTTTTTTTAGCACAAAGAGGGAAGAAGGGTCTGGACGGTTGGGTTTGGAAGATTTTTTATTTGTCAGTGGGCCTCAGTTAATAGTCGATGTAGACTCAGCATTGTGGAGGTAAAAAAACAACTAAAGCCCACTCGGGTGGGACTCATCTATAAAGACCATTTGGGCCATAAACATTGTTGATGCCCTTAGGGCGCGTAGCCCTGAGAATTGGCCCAAGCTGGGCCTAGCTGGGCTTTGGCTAGGGAACCAAACAGCCCCATAGCAACTGCACGGGTTCCTCTGTCGTGCGTCCCCTACTCGTGCGTTCTCTTTCGGCACCCTCTCCGACGACTGGTGAGCCGCCACCGCCGCCACCGCCACCACCCTAGGCCAGGTGCTGAGTCTTTAGTTAGTCTCTCCCGGCGACGAGTACCCACCAGGTACTTCCACCCCTTCTCTTCTCCTCTTCCCTTCCCTTCCCTTCTGAGCACCGAAACCCTAACCTAAAGCTATTAGCTATTTGACAAGCCTCCGAATTTCCAAGTTTTCACAAAAATTATTGGGTGTACATGTATACCTATGTCCCTATACTAGATCCGCCCCTGGTGACTCTCTTTTTCTTCCAAGGAGAAATGTCTGAGCATCTCTTCGAGGACGCCTTCGAGGTCACTAGGCTCGACCCTGATGGCAAAAAGTTTGATAGAGGTAAGTTCTTTCTTTCTCAACAAAGGTAATTTCTGATTGTAGTGAGCAGTCAGGATTCCTCTTTTTTAAGCACTGTGTACCGTTTTGTAGCATGGAGTATGTAGCTGTGGTAATAGAGCATTGTGTACCGTTTTTTTTAAGCAGACAGGAGATTTTGTAAAGCTTCCCATGCATGACGATAAAGTACGGCTTTATAGCTTCTCATATTTGTATGGTTATATGCAAACATCAGTACGGCACATAGTTCCACCTCAAGAAGGAGCAAACGATAAAGTGTTCTTTTTTTCTTGAAATGCGTAACATTTCTCTTTGTGTCTTTTAGCATGTGAAATCACTATAAATTCTAGTTGTGTAAAAATGTTGGCTTCAAAATGTTGCACCATTTTTGTAAAATGTTGATAACATTTCCAAAAATGTTACAACAATTTGAATGTCGACAAAAATGACTAAATATGTTGAAAAATAAAATGTTACACCATTTCTGAAAAATGTTGAAATATTTTTTAAAAATGTTACAACATTTTTCAATCAATAATGATGAGGTGGGCTGGATGAAAGACAATTTTAAGTAGGTTTTTAGTGAGTTGGAAGTTTCAACCCTTATCTACCTTCCACAAGCCATATAGGAGCCCCCCGTCGGGACGGACACGGACTCAGCCCTGTTTAGTTCTCGCAAATTTTTCAAAAATCTCACCACAAGAACCGTGTCAGTTTTACCAAAAGTTTCATCAAAAGTTTCACCAAAATTTCATTTCTTCTCACTGTGCATGCTCCTCAATGCAAAAATTTCAGCACTTTTCATCAAAATTTTCACCATTTTCACTAAAATTTTCACCAACTAAACATCTAGATTCAAAAAACTAAAAACTTCCACCATTTTCACCAAAACTTCTCACCATCAAAGCAGGGCTTCAGGAGTAAAAAAAAAATCGTAACCAAGACGATAAGGTCAGTCTGAGGTCAACAGATACGGGTTTGTCGCTTGTCCGGTGGCGAGGCAGGCTGGCGAACAGGAGACTCTGTTCGTCTGGCTTATCAGCCACCAGCCAGTAGTACTTTTCTCTCAGAACAAATCAGCCACCCGTCGTCAACCGGATGAACAGGGTAGTCGAAGCAAAAAGCATAGCACCACGTGTGCCAGGCTGCCGGCCACCGTGACGGCAGCGAACACAAGGGTGCAGCAAGAAATAACCAAAAGACAAGTACGTCCGGAGACACGAGCTGGGCTGCTAGAGCGAGGGAGCTCGAACCTCTTGTTGTCCGGTGTCGGAGCCAGGCTCCGCAGGCTGCGGCGTCGGCGCCGTCGACGTCGCCGTCGAGGCCGGGCGGTCCTGCAGCACGGCTAGCGGCACCTCCGACCGCGCGTCTCTCGTCATGTCCTGAGCTCCCCAAATGATGCTTCTCCATCTCGCGAGCAAGACCGTGCGGTATGTGGGCTCTAAACGTCCAGCGCGCTCTCGACCAAAAGGCACAGGGGCGACCCGCAGGGCGCCTCCGCCGCCGGACCGTGCCGGAGCAGGATCTCCCTGCCCCGACCGTCCCCGCCCGAGCCGCCTGCGGATCCACGCTCCACGCGCCGTCCTCTCCCCGTCCCCCTGCTCTCGCCCCCTCTCGTGGCCCGTGTAGGGAGATCGGCTCCCGTCGCCTCCCGCCCTCGCCGCCGCCGCCATGGCTGCCCTCGAGCTCGAGGAGGACGAGGACCCCCTCGACGGCGTCGAACCCTCACCCGCGTCGCCGTCCCGCGCCCCTACCACCCCGTGCGTCGCGGCCTCCGCCGACGGGGCGACGCCGCCCGCCGTGGCTGGCAGACGCCGCCCGCCCTCGCCCGTTGGGTGGGGTCGCGCGCTGGCGAGCGTGGCCCCGGCTCCTTCCCGCACCTCCCCGGCCGGCGCTGCAACACCAGCGTCCACGGCCGGCGCCCGCGGCCCATCTCCAGCTGCCGGCGCGGGTGGATGCTCGGCTGCTGGCGCGGGTGCTAAGCCAGGCTTGGCCGAGGGCAGGGGTGAGCCTGTGCCCGCCTCCACGCTCTCGCCCATGGCGGAACCCTTCTTCCTCGGTGTCGCATCGGCTGACCGCGCCATGGTCAAGCGGTGGATGGACTTCTCCGACGACTCCGACGACGACGACATCGACGAGGTGATCGACACCAGGGAGACTGGCGCTGCCTCCCGGACTCCCTACCTCGATGCCGTCCTCCGCGGCACTGCCCCTGTTCCGACCCCGAAGCCCGCCATCCGCTCCATTATGGTGCAGCCTCCCCGTGGTGAGGGTGGGCACCGCAAGCGTCCTCGGCGGCGGGGCCGCCGCCCACCCTCGCCAGCTCCCCAAAGCCGCTCCCGGTGCAGCACTCGTCGGCGCAGAACGACGGAGCTGGTGGTCGGTCTGCGACGGTACGCCCACCCTCAGCAGGTTGGTCGGGCTGCCTCTGCTCCTCGTGCCGACCTTGATGGTTGGCAGCGCGTTCAGAGGCGACGCGGGCCGTCGCGGGTTGAGCGGGCTCCTCGGCCGGAGGTGCGGTCGCGAGTCGAGCGGGCTCCTCGGCCGGAAGTGCCGCCGCGGAGGTGCTTCCCCAAGGAGCTCGACGGATGATGCTTGAACTGCTTCTCCTTCAAGCATCGGGTTGCTTCGTGTCGGCAACCGTCGCGGTGCTTGCGCTGCCATGGGTTTCGACACCGTGCCAAGGACTACACACGACCTCGCCGCACGCCGCCTCGCTCTGAACAGCCTCGTCTGGATGGCCGTGCTGCCCCTTCTGGGATTGGGCACTGCCATGCTCGCACTTCATCCTCGACCGTGCGTGCATCGTCTGTTGTTACTGCTGCTGATGATGGCCTTGCCCTCACACTTTCCGCCTCTGATGCCTTGGTCATGGTCGGCCTGGAGGCGGCCAAGTCCGCCATCAGAGCCGTGCTGAACGTCGAGGAGGTGGACTTCGCCCTCGATCCCGTCTCCCCCCAGCTGTTCGTGGCCACCTTTCGGTCTAAGGAGCTTCGAGACCGGGCGTCGAAGGTGGGTGTCCCCGGTGGTCAGCTGGGCCACTCTGAGGTTGCCACACCTATGGCGCCTGTGGAGAAGCCACCTTCGGTCGCGACTGCGGTGCTGACTGTGGAGGTGCCTCTTGTGGAGGCGCCACCACCGGTCGAGATGCCGGTTGTGGAGGTGCTCGCCCCACTATCGGCCGACGATGACACCCCCCGGGCTTCACTCCGCCTCGGCCGTCCACTCCGGTTGCCACACCGGTGACGCCTGTCAAAATGCCGCCGCCTGTGGAGGAGCCATCTTCGGTCGTGGTTGCGGTGGTGCTGACTGTGGAGGTGCCACCATGGGCTGAGGTGATGGTGCCACCATCGGTTGGTTCCGCGGCTTTGGAGGACTTCACCACCAGCGTTACGAAGGAATCCTGCCGCCTCTTCTGGACCTGCCGCCTCCTCGTCGTCGTCGGGTGGACCCTGTCCTCGTCGACGCGTCTCCTCCGCTGCCTTCGTCCGAGGCTTCTGGCCTCAGGCGAAGTCGTCGCCAAGCCTTGGACCCTCTCTCGGTCATCAAGCCGGCTAAGCGAGGGACGGTGCTACTGGCGCGGCGACTTGGTGAGATTGGCGCGCCTCCGGCTTCGGTGGCTGCAGCAGATGAAGTGGTGGACAATTTCTTTCGTGACGGGCATCAGCCGCACCGCATGGACGCTCTGCAGACCCTATTCCCGATGTTGAAGAACGTGAACAAGATCAAGATCTCTCCCCTTGAGGGATCGAGCGTCGACTGAGAGCTTCGCTTAGAGCCAGTCGTCTAGGTTGTGTGGGATGTGAGTATTTCATTTCAGAATCTATGCTTTCGGGTTGTATTCAGCTGGCTTGGCAGCTTGTGTCCATCTGGAGTCCATTTCATTTGGGTTGTAACCGAATATTATACCAATTCTATTTCTACTTAATACAATGATACGCTGCGCGCGTATTCGAGAAAAAAAAAAGCCGTGCGGTACGGGTATATGTACTGAGCAGAGTGATTGGGGGCAGAGCGAGCGAGGTCGCTTTCCTTGCGATCGCAGCACCCTGAAAAGCACAGGCTTGCACGATTGGATTTGAGTTCACACCAAATCACTCCTTCACGCAAAAGAGGCGTGCGGTTGATGATGCCACTGATCGACATGAGAAAAATTCAGAACACAAAGCAACAATGTGGCGCACTCTGTCTGCGGGAACGGATAGAAAAAATGGAAGGAACAGATAAAGGCTTTGGCTTTCCCGGGAGCAATCGCCCATGCGGCGCACATGGCCAGTGCCATTTCTCAACATTTTATCCTGCTACCGCTCGATTTGCTTCGGCGGCCGAGAGAAGGGCGTGTCACCTGGGATTGGGATGCTGCGCGGTGGCTGCACACAGAAAATGTCTGTTGGTTCCGGTGAGCGCTGGGCTTGGCAGCTGACCTTGACCCACCTCTCGGCGGCGCACAGGCACAGCACAAGACCGCGGTTGAGCTTGGAAGAGCATCTTGCCATGTGCGCATGGCGAGAGGGTTCATTCATCTGTCTGTGTCGCCTCCATGGACACTGCAGCCAGATCTAGCACGTGAGCGAACAGTGGGATTCATGGACTGATCGTCTGATCCGCACCGTTCGCGTCTGATCCGGAACCGCTCGGTCCCGTCAGACTATCAGATCGGAAGGAGGACGACGACGAGAAGCAAAGGATCCTCCAATTGCACGCTGGGACACGTAACTCTGTACGAAGCTTGGTATTAATGGATTGCAGCGCATGCAATGCAGTGCAGCTGGTGGGTAGCACCCAGACTTTGGTGCAACCGATCGCCGATTCCTTGGGATCGGGAAGCTGGGATTCAGCTTCAGCAGGTCAAGATTTTTGTCATTTCCGATCGCTCATAATTCTTTGTCATCTCACCCAGTTCTGGAGCTCACACGATCGAAACCACTGAAGAAATCATTGTACCCGATTTCCCCATCTGGGATACAAAATCATCAGAGAATATAGAAACTAAACTCCCCAATAATACCAGAAACAATCTTATAATTGAACACATTCCACGCTATTAACCGGACCGACTTGTCCGTTGGAACAGAGCAGGCTACTACATCCCGCGATGGGATTTCGCGTCGCCGAGCTCGCAACGGCGACGGGCCACCAACCGGCGCGGGAGCGGAGATCTGTGTCAGCTTGCGTCGGGACCAATCCACCGGCCGTGCTGCGCGCGGGGACCGTCCGTGCTGTCGATAGCACGGAATGTGGAGAGCACGGTAAGGCCATGGCGCCGTGTGGGGGTGGCTCGTGAGCGCCAGAGGCCCCTCAGTCTCCTCTGTGCCTAGCAGGTGTGGTGCGAGGGCGAGAGTGCCAGACCTAACAGGTAGCAGGTGGCTAAAGCTAAGGTTGGTTGGTCGGCTAGGGCCCTCGAGCTCCGTCACCATCCGGCGATGGCCCGGTGGAATGATCCGAGTGGAGATACCGGTGAGAAAGCAGCAGGGCCCGTGATCGTCCCGTGGCGAGAGAATTCTTTTTGGAATGAACTGTTACCTGCAAGCTTCGAGCATGAATGGATTTTTTTTTGAAAAGGAGATATGAATGAATGTCAAACAATCAAACGTGCTGTCTCTGGTTGAAACTGAAAACAAATGGAGCGGGTACGGAATTGCTTAGAACGCATCGTCGCTGCTGGTATGGCATGATCGCTAGTTAACACAGGCGTCGCGATCGCGCCGGAAATAGTCCACCCGAGGAGATGATAAGTGGCCCATCATCTCCATCCAAATCGTGATTAACAATGCACCGTGATCGCAAGCTAGCCAGCCAGCCGGCTGGCAATTGATGCCATCTCCTTTTCCTCAAACCAACGCCCTGACGCCAACTTGCTTCATTGCTTGCCAATCGCAGGCGTCGTCCGCCGTGGTGACCGCGAAAACGAGCTGGGAGCGGTTAAAAACGGGTGGGGCGCCGCGAGCGGCAGGCAGACAGGCAGGCAGGCAAAGCACAAGCAAGCCGGGGCGGGCGGAGCGCGAGAGGCGAAGGCGACGCGACGCGAGGAGAGGGGAGGAGGCGGGCGCGGGCGGGGGGGTCGCTGGCGGTGGCCTGGCCATGGTTATAAAAAGTAACGGGGCGCGGCGCGGGTAGAAACCGGAAGGCCCGCGGCTCCCCCATTCTTCCCTCCCCGTCCCACACACCCCCACGGCGCCGCCGCCGGCGCGGCGAGCTTCCTTCCTTCCTCCCCCCCCGGTCCGCGCGGGCAGGGAGGCAAGGCAGGCAGGGCAGGGCAGGGCACGCGGCAACCACGTGGGGGCGCGCGGCGTGACTCGCCACCACCACCCTATGCTCTGTCTGTTCTCGCCCGCAAGGTAAGGTATGGAATCGATTCCTGCTCCTTGCTGTTCCGCCTCTAAGCACGCACCCTCGCGCTTTTTTGGTCCGCGTCCCGCCTGCCTGCCTGCCTCTGCGTTTGCTTCGCCGCGCCGCGTTGCTTTGCTTGCTCGGCGGGATTTTTGGCCCCGGATCTGCGCACCAGGCGCCGGATCTGGGCGGCGGCGGCCGGGCGCGCCGCGGTGGCTCTTGCGTGATGCTGTGTTTTGTGGTACGACGTTTTGGATCTGTTTTTGATTTGTCTTAATGTCGGAAAAGGTCCCCTTTCTAGCTTCATCCAGGATGGTAAAAGTCTCTCTTTTTTTAATCTCTGTAAGGATGATTAAATGTTGCTTTTCGTTCGGAGAAGGTTTACATTGCGATTCAGGGTTAATGCAGGTTGTTTGCCCCATGTTCCAATGCTACAATTTTCCTGTTTCGGGGTGGTTGCATGACCTTGTCTTTGCTGGATTGTGGTCGCCGCTAATTACCTGATGGAACCACTTTCTATGTTCTTTTTGGGAGCATACCATTGTTGATTGCCACACTGAATTGTTATTGCAACTTATAGAAAAGAAGCTAGGTTTGTTATGCTAATTGCATATCCAGAGTTCTCATGTTCTACATTGGTAATGAGAGATTTCATTTAACTACAAATGCAATTATACTTGTTCTCCCATGGGCATGATATTAAATGGAGAAATGTGCATATGAATGTGGCCTTACTAGCAAACATGTGGTGGGCATTTCATTATTTTTCACAAGAGAAAATGTGCCTTTTATTTCTATGTATATGTTGGCATGGTAGATGGATTCATTGTGCAACATTTTTGTCTTGCATTGGTAGCTGTGAATGTTGCAAGTTTAATGAGTAGACTGTTTGAAACTGGTTGCATATGGTACATGCTGGAAAGCTGGTTGTGGATGATTTTAGTTCCTTTTGCATATTTTGTGTACATCATATAGAATAGCACCTGTACATACTGCAAAGATTTCTGACTTCAAATTGTTGACTAGATTGCACCAGCGGTGAATTTGGGAGCTTGAAGTGTTCATCCGAGACATGGAAAAAGTGGTCTGCCGGGCATATCTCCTTCAATGCAAGCAGTTCTTTTCGAAAGAAACACTTGATTGGTGTGCCTTTGCTCGTGGGAACACCCATCTCTCCTCTCTGGTGAACTACACATAGCAGCTATATGCCCCTCTATGCTCAGCAGCAAGCAGGCCGGTGCGATCTTTTCCTGAAGTTATATTTCAATGTATGCCAGACATCTACATGTAACTCCACCAATTTGCTCCTCATTTCTTTTGTGTTACTGTGCTGTGCATTTTGGGTTCTCATTTTCCCCTCTTCCTACCAGCACATCAAATCCTGAAAAGCTTCTTTTCAATTAGATGGTGATCATATAAGTGGGGTATGCACATCTTTCTGCACTTTGTCACATACATTGGCTTACTTGACATATTCTAAATTCCATTTCTTGTTTGCCAGGGTATTAATCTTTGCTACATTCAGCAGACATCTCTTGCTGCCCTAGTTAGTTGTTTTGTTTTTGAGTACCATTTGAGGTCAGGGCTCAATCCTTGCTACATTTTGCAACTCCAAGGTTGCAACGCGTTTGTAGTGGAACAGAATCTTACACACTGAGGTATTTTGTTATCTTTCAGATCTTATCAAACCTTACTGATTATTTCTCTGCTCTAAAACTGCCAATTGACTGAAACATGTATCTTATTTGCTATTGCAGACAAGAGATTGCTCAGCCTAACTTGGTTATTCTGAAGGGAAAAACTTGCACAAGGCAGCTGGGGTACCTAACAATGGATAGGTAACTTTTGTATCGACTGGCTATTTTACATTCTTTTTTTTTTCTTACAGTTCTACAGATACTCTATTTGAGGTTGCTTTGCCTTATAACATGTCTTCTTCAGATTCAAGTTGATAAAGGAAGTTGGTGATGGGACTTTCGGGAGTGTATGGCGTGCTATAAATAAACAGAATGGTGAAGTTGTATGTATCTGAAGATTTTTTTTTCTATAAATTTTTTTACAGTGAGCTCTGAATGAAATAACAATAATGTGAGAATTTTTTCTTGCTAATTTAGGTTGCTGTTAAGAAAATGAAGAAAAAGTATTATTCTTTCGAGGAATGTATGAGTCTGCGTGAAGTAAAGGTATTTTAGACCAGTGATGTGTTTTCTGACATCTTATTTTTTGCTATGTTCTTTCTGACATTTCTTTTTCTTTAAGTCTTTACGGCGCATGAATCATCCTAACATTGTGAAGCTCAAGGAGGTTATCAGGGAAAATGATATATTATACTTCATAATGGAATACATGGTAATTATGGTGTTTTTTGTAGCAAATATTCAACTGCCCCATTATTGTGCTCTTGTTGAATCAGAACCCTTGTTTTTTCAGGAGTGTAATCTCTACCAACTTATGAAAGATAGGGTCAAACCTTTCCCGGATTCTGAAGTCCGCAACTGGTGCTTTCAGATTTTTCAGGCTCTTGCTTACATGCATCAGAGGGGCTACTTTCATCGTGACCTAAAACCTGGTTGGTTCTTGTGTTTTTGTCACTATTCAGTTGAGATGTTTCCATAGCCTGTTAGAAACTAGTCCAATTGGTGACAACTTTCTTTTCTTTTTTTTTGTTATTTTGGACATCATATGTTACTAATACACAACTTTGACTGCTTGTCTGAATAATGTTACGATGTATGGGGGGTGGTCTAGTAAATTCACAATACTCCATATGTATTTCCTCTAAGCTAAGATACTCCCCACATTGTGGGATACACAAGTTGCAGTAACAACAAACAAGAGTAGAAGAAGTGCTTTTATTGAAATATATTCATAAAACCTACTTTTGAAAAACAAATCTGCTCATATCATTTTCAAATGTTTAATCTCACCTCATACAAAAATGTTATTTAATGTTGAAGTTAAGATCATAACAAAAAAAAAACTTTCTTGTACTAAGGGAGTGTATTGCATCAAAATCTGGAGCACAATCATGCTTTACTGATAATTGCATGACCTTGATTGTGCAGAGAATTTGTTGGTTAGCAAAGATCTCATAAAGCTAGCAGACTTTGGTCTTGCAAGGGAAGTCTCATCAGCGCCACCCTACACAGAATACGTCTCAACTCGCTGGTTAGCACTTGACACTCTTCAAACTAGACACCCAAGCACACATCAATAAAAAAGGAAACAGTTCTGTCTTTTCTTTTGTTGACCCCTATGTTTGAATGTCCTAGGTATCGAGCACCGGAAGTTTTGCTCCAGTCATCTGCATATGATTCTGCAGTTGGTATGAAAATAGTTGCTGTTTGCTTAGCTTTAGGCTAATCCATGGAACCAACTCAACTGATAAATTGGCATTTCTTTCCTTTGCGAACTCGTAGATATGTGGGCTATGGGTGCCATAATGGCTGAGCTGTTGACACTCCATCCTCTTTTCCCTGGCACCAGGTAATGGTTGACTATGTATGCTAGTTTTGTTGGGTGGCTTTCTTGTTGGTGGCATCTCAATGATAGAGTGCACACTAAAAGTTTTCTGTTGATATATCTCGATTTTCAGTCCAGCCTTGAATATTTTTGTGGCAAGATTTAATATATTTTGGTTTATTATCTGTCTAGATGGTTCTGCAGATTCCTAACCCCTCATTTCAATTAAAATAATTATACATTTTGTTCTCTTTTCTCTTCATGGTTTTTTTTCTTATCACTTCTTAATTTCACAATTTAGTGAAGCGGATGAGATTCACAAGATATGCAATGTTATCGGTAGTCCAGATGAGCAATCTTGGCCCCAAGGATTGTCTCTTGCAGAAGCCATGAAATATCAGTTCCCACAGGTCAACATTGGTTTCTTTCCTCTCTGATACCGTCTCAAGTCCAAATCATGTGCCCACATAGAATGATCAGTGTATGAATCTAATAATAAAAGTAGAGTTTCCAAAAGAATACATTTTCTGAATAATAATTTTTAGGTTTAAAAATTATTTTTCACTAAGTTGTTGATCAAACTGTGTTTAAGAAACTGGGACACTGTCCAAAACAATGCTTATTTGTCAATGTAGATGTTATCATAATTCTCCTGGTGATACTTTATTTTGGATCTTGTTTATCGCGACAAATGAAAAATACATAACACGTCACTTGAGACAGCCTAAATTGTTAGAATCTATTATCCTGTAATAAGTTTTTCTTGGATGTCCATCCTTCTATAGTTCAATTTTATTCTGTTGCCATATACTGTGCATGCTTCTGCTTCATGATTGCTAGTTAACCCTGATGGATGGATTGTGCTACCTTTGCCCCCCACCCCATTGTGAATACATGTTGAATGGCATCCTGATGTTTATATGCAGATCAAAGGCAATAAACTACCGGAAGTGATGACATCAGCTAGTAGCGAGGCAGTCGACCTCATCTCAGTGAGTTTTACACTTATGTTATCTTTGATGGTATATCATTCTATCATTGTATTAATTGATTGCTTTTATTTTCTTTTGACATCTTGCAGTCACTGTGCTCATGGGATCCTTGCAAGAGACCAAAGGCCACAGAAGTCCTCCAGCATACCTTTTTTCAGGTAATACTTTTTTCTTCACCATTTCCATTGACAAGGTGCTGCTCTTTTCTCCTCAGCAGTGTAATCTGTGTTCTGGTTGCCAACTTTTAGGGTTGTACATACGTTCCACCACCTGTCCGGTCGAAAGCTTCAGCACCTCCTAAAACTCCTCCATGTGGTTAGTTAACAGACTAGTTTTTTGCTGGGTAGCTAATTCATTTAGGATACTCTTGTTTTATCTGTTCTTGGTTCATTTGTTTTAGTTGGAGCAAAAGGAGTTTCAGAGAACAATGTTGCTCGAAGATTCTCAACTGGAACTCTATCCACGATGAAATCTCATAGCACCGCATCCACAAAATTAAATAGTTTATCTAAGACTGGTAATATTTCTTGTCTGTTTCTTTAATTTGGCGGAGTAAGCCAGCATTACAGCCTTGTAGAGTGTATTTTGATTGTCTATTTCATTACCGGCCTTACAGGTGTCCAAAGAAAACTTCACATGGATCGTCCGTCCCTGCAGAAGAGTACGAGACCAACAGAGAACAGCAATAAACTAACTACAAATCGGGTACCGGCTCGGAATAGCCCAGGCAAGTCTCATATAAATAGTTGCCTTGTCCAATTCCCTGCATGGCATTTGGGTTTTGATTGTTAGAAATATCCTTTTTTTTCTTGGGATTGCAGGGAATCCTGTACTTAGGCATTCACGCAGTTTGCCCGAAACTGGACGGGGAACAATACAAAAGGTCTCGTCAATTACAGAGAAACTATCACATATGTCGGTGACATCCAGAACACGAAGCACTCTGAAGCCTGCTGTACCGATGTTGAAGGCCGGGCATGGCAAATCGGACTTCCTCGGCAAATCTGATGATATCCCTCCAGCAAAGAGGCTGACACGAAAATTGGTCAGCTAAATGAGGACATGTTGAGCGAAACATTAGTCAGCTGCAGGAGTGGTATAGAATATACTGCACGAAACCAGTGTGCCGAAGAGGATGGCAGCAGTGTGGTGGTTCCGTGAATGTGTGCCATCTCCCTAGTTTTGCTGCATTCAGGCGACATGCATGGTAGATGTTGCAAATTTCGCTGTAGAGAGTCTCAAGCCTGCTGACCTTACCCGCTTCTGGGCCTGTTGATCTGCTTTTTGCCTGCCTCAAGCTTGCCCCCATGTTTTAATAAGCATGATTGTGCTATTAATTTGATTTAGTTTGTCATGCGATGTTTCTTGCGCCAGTCCTGTCACAAACTATTTGTTTATATGCACATTAACAGTCTGTAAGTCCTTGGAGCCCTACAAGGGGAGAACATATGGTTTGAATGTACAGTGCACAAGCTTTTTTGGTGAGCACGCAGTATAGTACTATCACTTTTGCAGTACTTTGTGTTGGTAAATACTAAACATGACCTGCCAAAAACTTGGAAATGCTGAGAATTTGTAAATCGCTTCCTAAGTCATTGCTATGGTGGTTATGCTGTAATTAAACGTGGGGATATGTAGATATAGGATGCAAGGAGTGAATGTTGGAAGCTGGAACAGCTTGCAGGATCTGTGTATGAATCGTGTCCGCACTCAGAAAATGTTTGTAAAAGCCTCATTTGTTTTGAAATTTCTGTAAGGATGATTGTTTTCGTTCTGAGAAGGTTTACATTGCGATTAAGGGTCAATATCAGGTTGTTTGCCGGGCCTGTTTTGCACGGCTCTGTCTCATAGGAAAATGGCTGCGTCTCTGACTTTTCAGTGAACCAGGTTTTTTTTTCTGCTCTGTTTTTAGTGAAAATACGTTTGATAAGCTTTAAGAACGGCGGAATAAATCAAATTTCTATAATACCCTCTTTCATTTTTCTTCTTTCCTCTTTTCTTTTTTATTTATATCTTTTTCGCTTTTTTCGTTTTCCCTCTTCCTATTTATTTTTGTTCATTTTCTGCCGTCCGATTTCTTCCTCAATCCTTATCCGTTTCCAATGGCTCTGTGCCCCACCAACTCGCGCCGAGGTAATCAACATCCTGAACGAGAGGGAAACCGCGAGAACGCCGAGAAGCCAATATTTTGCTGCTAACATTTTTCTTGTTTCGGGGTGGTTGAATATCCTTGGCTGTCTTTGTGCGGGGGTGGTTGTAAAGCGCAATTCGGATCGTCCACTACATCCATCCGATAATAGCTGCCATTGCCATCCATCCGTTCCGTTCCATTTCATTCGCATCCCAACAGAAAAAACAGAAAAAAGGGCAGAAAAAAAAAACAATGGCGCTCTCGTTGTCCCTCGTGGCGCCGCCGGTACTAGCTGCCACCGCCGGCAGCACCAGCACCAGCACCTGCAGCAGCAGCAGCTCTAGGACTAGGAGTAGGGTGGCGCTGCGGCGCGGTGGTCGGAGCGGCAGGGTGGTGGTGATGGCTGACCTCCTCGGCGACTTCGGGGCGCGCGACCCTTTCCCGGAGGAGATCGAGAGCAAGTTCGGGGAGAAGGTGCTTGGGAACGTGGACACCCTCCACCAGATCCTCATCCCGACGCTGTCGGCGCTGTCGCTGGCCCGCCTCCCGCTGCAGCCCGGCGCGGAGCCCCTCTCCCTCGACGACGCGCGCGGGCTCCTCTTCAAGGTCGTCGGCTGGAGGCTGATCCTCTCCGACGACGACCAGCGGCCCGCGCGGCTGCAGTGCGTCTGGAAGGTGCGCGACGAGCCCTGCGGCCAGGAGCTCATCGCCAGGATCAACGCCGCGCTCGACGGCGCCCCGGCACCGGCAGCGCTGCTCCTCGAGGCCCCCACCAACCAGCAGCTCCAGGTGAGGGCCGAGCTATCCACGCCCTCCGCCGCCGGAGACAGCCTCACCATCAACGACTACATCCTCGCCGCCAGGATCGACAAAGTCAAGACGCTCGATCTTATCCCCAAGAAGCGAGTCTGGGCATGAATTTGTCTTAATTTATTTGTTGTATGAATTTCCTTTTTTGTTTATCTGTAGTGCTTGAATTGTACGACCAAATTCACAACGAGTGAATGGAAAATTTTGCATTTCAATTCTGCTGCTGGTTGCAACGGACTTGTAGTGGAACAGAATCTTTCTGAGCTTATCGTACGGAGTTATGACATCAGCTTGTAGCGAGGCGATCGACCATCATATCAGTGAGTTCCACATTTTTCTTTTAAAAAAACCAGTGAGGCCCTGTTTAGTTGGCTAGAAATTTGCTAAAATTTTGCTACTTTTTCAACTTTCTCTCCATCACATCACATTAAATACACCAAAAGATATATGTTCGGAGTAGTAAATATAGGTAAAAAAATTAACTAATCACACGGTTCTGTTGTACATCACGAGACGAATCTTTTGAGCCTAGTTAGTTCATGATTGGACAATATTTACCACAAACAAACGAAAGTGCTACAGGAGTGCTACAAGAGTTGAAAAAGTCACTTTTGCTAAATTTTAGCCATCTAAACAGGGCCTGAGTTCCACATTTATATTATCTTTGATGGTATATCACTCAATCATTGCATTAAATGATTGCTTTATTTTGTTTTTCACATCTTGCACCAACTACGATGCGCGGATACTTGACCAACTACAATGCGCGGATACTTGTGAAAGTTTTCATATGAGATACTCATACTCATCGGATACAGCCATGATATGATAATCACTCGATACTTGTCCGACGAGTATCAAATAATTTTAAAAAATAAAATAATTTTGACAATTTGTTGACACCTTTTCCGATTGTATCTCGACACTTAAAAATCATAACCCCTCATTCTGCGTATAAATACGTCCTCTATGCACGTAGGACTCTCTCAACAAGCATCCACATGTCGTTGTTATTTTCAGTTTGCTTCTATGTTCACACCGATATTAAGAGTCACACTAGTGAAGGTGAATAACAAAAGACATGATGAAATACAAAATAACAAAGAATCAGATAATCTTTTAAGTGATTTTTTTAAATTGTGCATTTATTTATATTTCTATTAAATATAAATATAATATATATTTGTGGATTCCCGCATCCGTATTTTTTTTAAAAAAAATGGCGTATCAGAGTATCGATGTATCGCGTAGGGGTTTGCTATTTAACGGCCACGTGCTTGGAGCGATCGAATTCGGACAGCACCAGCGACATTTCATCGTTCCTTTCTGGACACTGGTGGCTGTGGCCCCCACATGCACGGACGCGCAACGTTGGTGCCTGCTGCTATAGCTGATCATGGGTCGGGTCGTGTCGAGTTCGAGTCGGGTCGAAATTCATGGCCCGCGCCCGATCTGTCACACGTGTGGGTCGGGTTTGGTCGGGTTTCGGATCTTTAGTTATAATTTTCGGATTGGGTTGGATTTTTTTAGTTCGGGTGAAAATTTCGGTCTGCGCCCGACCCGTCGCATGGTCGGGTTTTTTCGGGTGGGTCGGGTCGAGTTTTTTCGGGTGGGTTGGGTTGGGTCGGGTTTATCGGGTCGGGCAGCCCATGATCAGGTATACCTGTACCTGCTGCGGTATTTCTTTTTCTGGGCTTCGGTGGCCCCACATGTGTCTGACTTTTTCATAATATTCTTGTTTATAGACATAAATTTGATATATAATTTTTTTCTATGAACAATTTATACGCATATTTTTTCTTATGCACATAATTTTTCGTACGCTAAATTATATGTATAACTTTTTTCCTAATGACGAGTTATGCACATAACTTTGATCCTGACGACGAGTTATGCACATAACTTTGTCCCTAACGACAAGTTATGCGGATAACTTTTTTTATGAACGATGAGTTATGCACATAACTTTAACCTTAACGATGAGTTAGACCATCCGCACTGGGGACGGGAAAAGCCCCGCTATCCCTTTTCCCGTCGTAGTTTCCAGGAAAATGCCCCGCAGCGGGGGACGGGATCAGTCCCGGGAAAACCCAGTCGACCTAGGAATCCTCTAGATCCGGAGGGAGCGAGGACCTCCGCTAGCTGTCACATCAACGACGGGAGGGCGAACCACGGCGCCGGTCGCGGGCTCCGCCTGGACCTCCACGCCCGCCGGCGACGGATCCGCCGCGCCGCCGTTGCCGCCTGGCCTCGCGCCAGGGAGGGCCCGCGCCCTCGCGTCATGCAGGAGCCCCTCGCGCCGTCGTCGACAAGCCGTCGAGATCGACCCCATCCCTGCTCCTCCACCACCGCGCAGGGGAGGCCAATATCGACGGCCGCCGCCGCGAGGCCCGTGCTCGAGGCGCGCCGTTCGCCGGACGGAGAGGAGGCCAGGAGGGAAGGGAGGGAGGGAGGCAGACGGCCGCGCGTGCTAGCTCCGCTGCGGGGGAGCGTCGCTGCCCTGCCTGCTCCTCCCTTCCATGGTCGCGAGAGAGAGAGCAGGGCGTCGGGGAGGCCAGAGCAGGGGAGAGGCAGGCGGAACGAGCGAGGTGGGAGGGAGGGGGGTTGGTGGGGGTGATAAAGGAGAGGGTGAGGCTGACGTGCGGGCCCCAATGTTGGTAGTTGAGATGGAGGAGAAATATAAGGGAAAATGGATGCGGGAGAAGTAGATATAAAAGAGAGAAACTTGCTGACCAGGTAAGAATATTCCGTTTTGGAGGAGAAGATGGAGTATGACGAGTGTGGATGGTCTTATGCACATAACTTTGACTTTGACGATAAGTTATACCCATAACTTTGACCTTGTCAATAAATTATACGGATAACTTTTTTTCTTAACGACGAGCTATGCACGTAACTTTGACCCTGACGACGAGTTATTCACAAATCATGAATAAAAATATGCCCGAACAAAAAATTATAAGCAAAAATTGTATGCTTAAATCATGAAAAAATATGTCAAATAAAAATTATGTTGATAAATTATGAACTAACTGAGTTATCTCTACCTATATATAATATTAAAGCAACAATTGTTTCTACCCTGTTTTTCGTCCGTCGTCGTACTGATTCACGTCGGTGAAAATCACGGAGGAAACGTAGGTGCGAAGGAACAAGCAAGAGCTCAAGTCGGAACCACAACGAACTACAATTACTTCAGGTCTCCGACCAATCGGCAGGGCCACAACGCAAAAGGCGAGCCGGACTCGGGGCTGCGCCCGCCCGTAGCCCTGTATAAAGGCTAAGGGAGAGCCCGAGGCAGCACCGCAGCAGGCCAGCAGCCCGAAGGCACACCAGGCGGGGCTCATGGCAGCTCTGACGCGGCCGCCTGGCCAAGGCCGGCCACCCTTGTGCCGCTGCGAGCTGGAGCTGGGGCCGCCACCCGGACCGACCGACCCCATCTGCTGCTGTCTGCCTCGCCGCGTCCCAGGTGCCGCCGCGTCGGAGTTGCTGCGAGCCCCGCCTGGTGCGCCTCCGGGCTGCTACCGCATGCAAGGCCGGGAGCGCTAGGCTGCGAGGTATCCCCGTCCGAGTGTCCACATGAGGTTGGGATGGGAGGGCGCAGCGTGGCCGGCAGCTGCGGCAGCGAGCCGCCGCGGGGTGCAGTGGCGCGCACGGGCAGACGACGTGGCACTGTGGCAGCCAAGTCGTGACCGCGGCGGCCAGCAGGCTTGGGCGGCGCTGCAACAGCGGCCAGCAAGCGCGTGCTCGCGCTGCAGGCACGGTGCGCTTGCGTTGGGCGGGCGGTGAGCAGGTGCGGGGCGCATGCGGTCCGCACGGTGCTGCACGGGATGCCGATTTTGTCAAGGTCAAGCTCAGAAACGCCAGGGACGCCATAGTGCAGGCGCACGCACATCCGGCAAGGAGCTAGGACGGGGATGCCGATTTAGCTCAGGAACGAGACGGCCTGCGTCCACCACCGTGTATCCTCTCTGGCCTTGGGAGATCTCCTGGCCTTGGAGGCCGAACCATGAACAGACGGCTATTGAAGAATACCAAATGGACACTTTCGCCTGGGTCCCATATCTGTAAGGGTATAACATGTTTGTGGAGCTGAGCTATCTCATTAGCAAAACAGAATTCAGGGAACTGCAGCTCTTCGAAAAAAAAAACTATGAGACCTCGCAAGAGAGATGTGATGGGGATGAAAAGGGTAATAATAATATTACCCTTAAAAGATAACAATAATATCGAAAAGTTTTTTCAAAGCTGTTGCGGTGCTTCCTACTTACCCGCACATGTTATCGTCTTATATGTCTCTTAAGCAAAGCTGCTTGATCGACCGAACTGAACCAACCGACTAATCAAGTGTACAAAGATGAATTTGCAGGAAAAATGGATAATCCATGAATGTTCACATGTTTACTTAGCCCAGTATGATGAATTCAGCCTGATGAAATCGGGTGGCCAAGTTAGGTTTTCTTAATATATTTTTGTCACACTTATTTTCAAGGTCACATTTTTTTGACTTTGCCCGTACATTAGGATTTTGTTAGTCATATCACATTTAGAATTTATTAGATATCATTTTATGTCACATCGCATTTTAAATTTATTAGATACCCGTAGTAACGCACGGGCATGCTTGCTAGTATATATAATAAATAAACAGAAAAAATTCAAAAGAAAAATAGTATGTGCTCAGGTGGGCCAGCGGCACCACAACACATGACCTGTGTGGTCGTGTCCAACTCACGCGCGCAGAGCCGGTCGCTCAGAGCGCGCGATCGTGAAATTAGTTTTGCGGTATCACGTATCCGTATCAAGTATCTGTGCAACGTAGCTGACCAAAGGCCACCAGCATATATTCTTTCAGGTATTTTTTTCTTCACCATTTCCATGGACAAAAGTGCTCATGGGATACTTGCAAAAGACCAAAGGTGATGTTCTTTTCTCCTCAGCAGTGTAATCTGTTTTCTGGTTGCAATTTTAAGGTTTGTAGATATGTTCCACCACCTGTCCGGTCCAAAGCTTTAGCAATCAGCACTACCTAAAACTCCTCCGTGTGGTTAGTTAACAGACTGGTATTTTGCTTTGTAGCTATTTCATTTAGGATACTCCTGTTTTATCTGTTCTTGGTCCATTTGTTTTAGTTGATTCAGAGAACAATGTTGCTCGAAGATACTCAACTGGAATTCTTTTTTTGAAAAGAAAGCAGGAGCGCTGCTATGTCATTTAAGGAGGAGAAGCAAGCCGTTTGTTACAAATTGTGATATTACATAAGAATGAAAAAACTCAAGTCTCGGTGGTGTGCTAATCATTGGGCAGAAGTAGGCGGCACTTGTGAAACAATGGCCCTGTCGCGGAGGGCCATTTCCTCCTTAATCAGCTGAAGCACTCTTGCTGGCGAAGCCGACTTCCCTTCAAAAATTCTTCGATTGCGCTCCTTCCAGATGTTCCATGCCGTGTAAATCATGTAGGTGGCTCGCTGCTTCTTGACGTGCTTAGACAGACCGGCCAGCTCGTTGTTCCACCAGTGTTCTAGAGACTCATTGCGCTGCGGCACCCTGACTGTTCCATTTGACCATACTGAAACAAGCACCCAGATCTCCTGCGCAACAACACACCAGAGGCAAAGATGATCAGCCGTTTCAGGCTCCTGATCGCATAGGGTACAGACTGTGTTGCAAGGCCAGTTTCGTGCTTGCAGCTTATCTGCCGTAAGTATCTTGTTTTGCACCATTAGCCAAGCAAAAAATCTATGCTTGCCCTCCGTTTTAGCCTGCCAGATAGCCGCGCTGTCAAACGAGCAAAAGGAGCCAGCGTGTTGAGCAGCATAAGCAGAGCGGGCCGTGTACTGTCCGTGCTGCGTCCACTTCCACCGAATCGCATCTTCCTCATCTGTTAGTTGTGTTTCACTGACCAAAGTCCACAAAGAGATGAACTCAACCATTTCAGATGCCGTGGACATCTTCCAGAGACCCCTCGTCCATTTACAGTCTTGCAAATCTTCCATGACGCTCTGATTCTTCCTCCATGCCAGCTTATATAGTTGGGGGGCGATATCTCGGGGTGTCCGGCCATCGATCCAGGCTGAGTCCCAAAACTTGGCCCTACGCCCATTCCTAACAGTCACAACTGTGCTTGCTCTGAAGAATTGCCTGTCCACCTCGCTGCACGGCACATCAGTACCCACCCATGGCCTATCTGGCTCATTCCATTGAAACCACAGCCACCTCAAACGCAGAGCTCTCCCAAACAGCTCCAAATTCAAAACTCCTAGTCCACCGAGGCGCTTTGGCTTTTGCACTTTTGCCCATCTCACTAGACAGTGACCCCCCCTTTGCATCTTCTGCACCTTTCCACAAGAAGTCACGCCTAATTTTGTCAATTCTCTTAATTGCCCACTTTTTCAGAGCAAAGACGGTAAGGAAATACGTGGGTAAGGATGTTAGAACAGTATTGAGGAGTTTCAATCTCCCTGCCTTATTCAAGAATTTCCACTTCCAAGTTGCCAGCCTGTTTGACATTTTATCAATAATTGGTTGAATCTCCACTCGATGAAGTGCTCTAAAATGCAAAGGTAGCCCCGGATAGGTGCAAGGAAAACTTTTGACCGGGCAGCTGAAACCTTCCATGACGTCTTCCAAATCAATCTCGTCGCATCTTATCAGGTAGACGGCACTTTTGCTACAGTTGGTGTTCAGACCAGCTGCCTACCCAAAAATATGAAGTATCTGTGCCACCGTGTGAACCTCTTGCTTCACTGGGTTTAAGAAAATCGCCGCATCATCCGCATATAAGCTGATCCTTAGCTTAGCCACCCTGTTGTTGATTGGAGTCAGCAGGCCATCTGTAGTAGCCAGATCAAGGAGTCTTTGCAATGGCTCCATTGCCAAAATGAAAAGTATGGGCGAGAGTGGATCGCCTTGCCGCAGCCCAGCAAAATGCTTAAACCATTTCCCTCTGGCCCCATTTAGCAGCACCGATGTAGAAGCAGTGGACAGCAAAGCCGATACCCATCCTCTCCACCTAGGGCCGAAACCAAAATTCTCTAACACTTCCATGAGAAAATCCCACCTTACTGTGTCAAAAGCTTTTACAATATCAATTTTGAGGAACAATCCCGGCTGCTTTGCTCTGTATAAAGCTTTGATCAGGTTCTGAGTGTATAAGAAGTTGGCTTGAATACTCCTTTTCTTGATGAAAGCACTTTGTGCTCTTGAGACCATGGCATTCAGTTCTGGCGCCAATCTGTTTGCCAGCAGTTTGGAGAGCAACTTTGCAATGGAGTGAGTAAGACTTATCGGCCCGAAATCCCCTACTGACTGAGCATCTGATTTTTTTGGTACCAGGACGATGTGTGTCGTATTCAGGTGTGTCAAATGCTGACTGTGCTGCTGATAAAAGAAATGCACAGCCTATAGCAGGTCTGATTTGATTAGGTGCCAGCTCTTTTTCAAGAAAATCCTAATGAACCCATCAGGTCTAAGTGCTTTATCAGAAGCTAAGTCTTGTATCACTCCCTTGATCTCCTCTTCTGAAAAATCCTCTTCCAGATGCGTCAAATCAGCTCTCGGGAGAGAGATCTCATCCCAATTTAGTGTCAGCTCTCTAGGTACAGGTTGGCCAAAGTGGGAACTAAAATGTCTGAACAACTCGTTCTCTTTGTCCTCATGTGAGTGACATACACCAGAATTGGTTATTAGTGAATGGATTACATTTTTCCGTCGTCTGCCATTAGCTTGAATGTAAAACAGTTTAGAGTTTGCTTCCTCGGCTCTTATGGCTGATAATCTCGATCGCTGCTTAGCTCTGAGTTTTTCCACTGCCAACATGCCAAGAAATCTAGCTTTTAGATCACGCTGCAGTTGGATTTCGAGCTCACTTAGTTGCTTGTACTCCTAGACGACATCCAGGATACCGATCAGCTCACTTGCAGCACACATCAGGAGCTTGTTGTTGCCGATCTTTCCTTTTGCCCATGCCCGCAGTGCTTTACTAGTTCTTTGAAGTTTTATGTGCAGCCGGAGGAAAGGATTGACAGCCCTGATTGGCTTATTCCACGCTTGCACAACCACTTCCTGATACCCTTGCAAGATTGGCCAGAAACTTTCAAACCGGAAGCCCCTGTATCGCTTCACTGTAGCGGGTCCGACAACAAGGAGGGGACAATGATCTGAGACTCTAGAGGACAGCGCTTGGAGAGTAGCATTCGGCAACATCAAGTCCCAACCTGTTGAGCAAAAAGCCCTATCGATTCGAGTTTCCGTCCGCTCATTTGACCAGGTAAATTTTCTCCCCCGCAGATTAAGTTCCTTTAACTCCGGATCTCTTACTACATCTCTAAACTCCCCCATTAGCCTCCTGTTCAAATTTGAATTACTCTTATCAGCCGCCTGGAGGATCATGTTGAAATCTCCAAGTAGCAACCACCGATCACACACTGTCTGCTGCATCCATCTGAGCTCGCCCAAAAACTGAATTTTCTCTTGATCACCTTGTGGCCCATACACTGCAGTGATACTCCATGTAACCGGTCCAGCCAAAGATTGCAGCTGTGCTGTGATGCAATGAACCCCCAGCTCCGAGTTAGTGATCCTGAAGTAATTACCATCCACTGCTAGGAGTATTCCTCCCCTGCTGCCTTCAGCCGGCAAAGCCACAAAACTGTCCCCAAATCTGTCACCAAGCGTTTCCACAACCACCTGCCTGTTAACTGCACTTAGTTTAGTTTCCTTTAGCACCACAATTGTAGCTCGGTGCTCTCCCACCATATCTTTCACCACCTTCCTGCGTGCTGTATTATTCAGCCCTCTAACATTCCAATTGAATATCACACAGTTTTGATCAATCATTTTCAACCAAGACACTCATAGCCATAGCAGCCCTCATCCCATGACAGAAACAATAAGAGTACAGACAACTGAAGAGACAGAGACACACCACCTCCTTCCATCCTTCCCAAAGACCACCTCTTGCCGACAGCCCAAAGCAGTCAAACAACATAAAAGGAAGCATTCTTTCATACAAATGAGCACCCCAACGCACACCACTGAACTTAAAAGCGGAAGAAATCATTGTGTAAAATAAGATACACAGGCCCCAACCAAGGCCCCACCCCCTCGCCCAAAAAATGGACTCAGTCTTCATCAGCAAGAGCAGCGAGACCACTGAAGCCATCAAGGCCTCCAGAAACCTGTATCCCGAACACCTCCCTGACATCTGAGATTGTCTCCATCTGCAGCGGTCCCGCAAACTTGCCTCCAAGGAGTTGCTCAGCCGACTCAGAGGAATGGTCGGTATTATTCAGTGCACCACAGGCCTTCAGCAACAAATCAGTAGCTTGCTCATCAAGGGAGGAGAAGGTTTACTTACTCGATGGCTTAGTGCCCTTCTTCTTGTCAGCAGCAGCAGCGTCGCCTCCCCCTGGCTTCCTTGAAACCACAGCTTTGGGCCTGACAGTAGGATTGCAGAGCAGTGCCTTCTTCAAAGGTGCCACGAACTTTGTCATATTCCTAGGGACTCCTTTGTTCAGCCTTGGCTCAGCAGAAGCAAGGATCCCACGCCTTGGAGCTTGAAACTCTGCATCAGAAGTGTTAATATGGGCAACTGTTTCAGCCACCAACGGACCAACGTCTGATGTGAGCCCGATGTTCAGATCAAAAAGTAATCCATCAAGCTCCTCTGTTGGCGCCCCATCCTGGCGCACACCATTCCCGTCGAGGCCCAGCCCACCAGCCACGGCAGGCCCAAGATCAGCTTCATCCAACACACGATGGCCATCAAAATTCAAATCCACCAGATCAGGCAGACCCTTCTTTCTTGGTGACAGCACAGCATCATCGGAGACGCACAGTGAGTCCTGCACAGCCGGCAAGGTTGACAAGCCGTGCCCGGCGTGCACCGCAGCAGCTTCAGGCCCACGCACCCTATCCAAGGAAACAGTCCTCCCCTGCCCCGCTCTGGCCTTCGTTGGCTCCACCGAGCGCAGAGGCCGTGCAGGGCAGAGGGTCTCAGGGCACGGGTCCAAGAGCGCCTCCTCCACCATAGGGTCCACCTGCATGTGTATCTGCACCAAGCTTTCACGAGAACGGAAACTGTCAACTGCATTCAGCAACAGGTCATCGCTGACCTTCCCTTTTTGCTTGTCTTGTCATGGACGCCACTCCCTCCTCGAGCCCTCGCCGGCGGCGTGCCGGCGTCCGCCGTAACCTCTGGAGCTTCCTGCTTCTCCGGATCTCGCATCCCCCTTCCTCTTCAGATCGTGCCAGGACGCCGGCGGCTGCTGCCGGAGTCCCGGACCACCGCGGCCATCACCGCCACGAGGTGGCGGAGCCGGTCATGCACCGACCGCCTTGGGCGCTCTCCATCCGGCATACCCAGGTGCCAGGTGTAGTCGAATCGTGCCGGGTACTCCGGGGATGAGCGGTCATCCGCCGGAATGCCGCTGATGTCGCTGTCGAAGCTGAGCCGTTCCGGGCTCTCAGGGAGAGGAGAGAAGTCCAGAACACGGTCAAGATGGATGAGCACCTTGTGGTTCAGCGTAGCGGCTGGCTCGTCCCTGATGGCCGGAAGTTCCGTGTCCCCCAAGTGGTGGAGGCACTCATCAGAACGAACAAATGGCTCTTCAAGTTGGAGAATACCTTGCAGGGCGAGGTCGTTCGGAGCATCTGTCCATACCCAAATGTTGAAGCAGAAGCGCTCTGCCTCTTTCTCCACCGGGCAGTTGATCTCGTCGATGAATGATGGATTACTGAAGAGCTGCGCCACTGCCACCGCGTTCCGAGCATGCCGGGGCACACCCTCCAGGCAGACCCGAGCACGATACTTCAGCTGCCCCACCGTCGCCCCAATCCTCCGGCTCCATGGCATAATGTTGAGCACACAATTGCCAACCTGTATGGCGCGGGCCTGAAGAGCCGTGTTCCGGAGGTCAGATGACCTGAACCGAAGCAGAAACATGGCGTGGCTCAGCCCCTCCACCATCAGCTCATGCTCCAGGACGCGAAGCTGGCGTGGAGCGTCCCGGAGCACATCCTCGCAGGTCACCGGTGCCCGCGAGTCCCGCTGCACCGCCACTAGCGAGCAGATCTCCAGCTCCCGCTCCTCCGCTCGGATCTCCCTGGTCCGCGCCGCTGCTGCGAGCACCAAGGCCGGGCGCAGGGAGATGTCCCCCGGCGTGAAGTCACAGAGATCCATGCGCCTAGCCCCTTCTTCTGCCCGACGCCCCCGCGCCGCCGGTGAGTCACTAGAGGTCACGCGCCGTCGAGGACAGTGGCGCGCCTTGTGACCCGACCGGGAGCAAACGAGACACCGAGGCGGGTCGCGGCACTGGCCGATGCGGTGGTCCGGCGTGAAGCAGTTGAAACAGCGCCGCTCTCCCGCCTTGGCCTTCAGCAGCATGAGTAAGTGGCTCTCCTCCCCGCTCCTCGCAGGGCCCCTCGGGTTGGCGCTCAGGCGGTCAAAAATTGAAGGCGCACTGGACCGAGCACCCAATCTTCCCCACACTGAATTTACTCCGCCCCTCTTCTTCTTCCAGCTGTCCTCCTGCAGCCATCGCTGCCCCTCTTGATGTGACGAAGCGGGCGGAAAGCGGGGCCGAAAGGTGCGCGGCCTCACCACCGCATCCCTGTAGGAAGGCTTGTCCCTGGGAGCCCTCCCCGTCTTGTCACCCTCACCTTTCCCTGTCTTCAAAGCATCTTCCTCCCGGCAAGCAGTACGCAGCTGGTCGCGGTCGTCCTTCTCCGCTAGGGATGGCAATGGGGCCCCGATCCCCGATCCCCGACGGGGATTTACTCCATTAGGGGATGCTATTGGGGTGTTTTTGGTCCCCGCGGGGAGCTTAATGGGCAAATTTCCATCCCCGTCGGGGGAAGCGGGGAGCGGAGCGTTCTGCAAGTCCCCGTCCCCGTTCCCCGTCGGGGACCCCGAGTTATAGCAGTCTAATGTATATAATAGGCCAAAAGAAGCCCAAAACACAATGTTGGCCCAAGCCCACCTAAATCATATATATGCAGCACTGCAGCAGCCCCAAACCCTAGTTCTCAGTCTCCCTCATCCACTTCCCCTGTCGCCCCCCGCACGGCCGCAAGGCCCGCACGGCGCCACGGCCGCCCGCCCGCCCCGCACCGACTCCTCGGAATCCCGCCGCCCCCCGCACGACCGCAGCCTCGGCGCGGGCGCGGCACGACGAGGGCGCAGCCGTGCGGTGCCCCCGCGCGAGGGCCTCCCCGGCCGGCGGCGGCGCCCTGACGCGACCGGCTATGCGCGCGTGGCCACCCCAGCGGCTCGGCCCTCCTCATCTCCCCGAGATGGCCGGCCCGTCGCGGCTCCAGCGGGCGTGGTAGGTGCCCTGGCCGCCGACGGCGCGGTGGCTGCCCTGGCCGCCGGCACGCGGAGAAGTTGGCGCGGGGTGCTTATTCTCGGGGATTTTTCGGGGACGGGGACCCCGTTGGGGCCGTGATCCCCGGTCGGGGACGGGGCCGGGGACAATCTGTCCCCGCGAGCGTTAACGGGGACGGGGAACGGGGAAATCTCAAGCAATCGGGGGGCAGAACGTTCGCTCGATCCCTGGCGGGGATAGCCCCGTTGCCATCCCTATTCTCCGCTGCGGCCTGAGCGGAAGGAGGCCGCCGGGTGGGCTGGTTGGCTGGGGTTGAAGAATTTGGTGTCGCCGGCGAGCCGGGCGGCACCGTGGATGGTGGCTCTCCCTCACTCCCTCTCGTCTCGGTCTTTTCTGTCTCTGTGTTGCAACCTCCCGAGTCCCGGCCCCCAACCGCGGGTGGCTCCGATCCGGCTCCAACTGTTATTCTATCAACGATGAAATCTCATAGCAAGAATAGCACGTGTAGATACTTTTGCAATACTTTATGTCGGCAAATACTAAACATGACCTGCCAAAAGCCCAAAAGCCCTGGAAATGCTGATAGTTTGTAAATCGCTTCCTGCCTTCCTTTGTCATTGCTAGATGGTGGTTCTGCTGTAATTAAACGTGGGGAATTGTAGGTATGCGAGGAAGCAAGGAGGCAATGATTGGAAGCTGGAACAACTTCTTTCAAGAAAGAAAGAAGGAAAGAAAGCTGGAAAAGCATGCATGATCTGTGTAGTATGAACTATGATTCGTGTCCACACTCAGAAAATGTGAGCACAGAATCTGAAGAGACCAAAACAACACCTTATCAGTATATCATCAAACGAAAACAAATCATCAGCACACAAACCCTGATCAGCAGCACTAACACATGTTGTACACAAGCTCCATCACCCACAGCCTCTTTCACCTCTCTCTGTTCACCCTGTAAAAACTAACGCTAATACTAGATAGTAGCCGCACTAGTATCACATAACTCTACGCTAAACGTTGACCATGGCATGATGGCTTGGCTTCCAGCTTCCATCCAACGCGTCCACATCGGTTAAAGATCACCTCGGCGTCACAGGTACTGCGCGTGTATTCTGTCCCTGTTCTGCTCCCACCACACCTTTGCCCTGCCCTCGCCAAACCTCTCTCGGCTGCAACAACAGCACAGTGTTCACATTAGCAATAAGCAGCAGTGAAGCATGGCTAGATGTTTGAAGATGAATTCTTTGAATTGGCAGATTGAGCAGCAATAAACAGTGCGCGTTTGTCTTGCCTGAAGCGGACGCGGCGGAGCTCGCGGGTGCCGTCGCCGAACTCGCGGATGGTGATGCACACGCCGGGCTCGTCCTGCTCCACCCACTCCGCGGCCTCCAGGTCGCTGGCGTTGCTCACGGACACGGACGCCTCGTCCAGGGACGACGTCGTGGCGCGCGACGGGTCGAAGTGCGGGGCGGCCGGCGCGGACGCGGGCGCGGGAGCGGAGTTGAGCAGGTTGAAGTGGTGCGCCCACACGTGGTCCGAAGGGTCCGGCACGGCCGTCGACGACGGGTTGCACGCGGCTCGCGCCGTGGAGGCCGCCGCGGCCATCGCCCTGCACGACGTGGCGCGGGCGATCGGCTGCTCCCGGCCGGCCGCCGCCGCCGGCGGCGGCAGGATCACCGGGCTCTCCCTCGTCGAACCCGCGCGGGAGTAGAACGACGAATCTCTCTGCAGAGAGATACGTACGTAGGATGATACAGTTTCAGACGGTGTGAGTGAGCTGAGCGGTGAGGAAAAACAGACTAGGCTTGTCAGTTACCTGCGTGGCGTCGTCGACGGAGGACGTCGGCGTGGAGACGCCCTGCTGCCGGCTGAACGTCTGCACGTTGTAGAGCTCCACCACGCGGTCGTAGTTCTCCCCCCACCACCGCTGCGCCTCCCACTTGTTGAACATCTCGCGGCTGCGACACGGGACGCGTCAGATGCTCGCGGTTAGCTGATCAATTCACCTGAGACCACACACAATCCAATCCGAGTGATCGCGGCATATGCGCACCTGAAGCGGATGCGCTTGAGGTCGTTGCCGGCGCCGCCGGGGATGGAGACGAAGGTGATCTGCACGCCGGGCTCCACCTGCGCCGTCCACTCCCGCGGTACGCGGTCCTCCTCCAGCACAACCACCCCCTCCTCGTCGTCCTCCTCGTCCTCCTCCCCGATGCTCGGTATCCAGCTCGCGCTCGGGCTCCTGGCGTGCTGCGGGAAGCCACGCACGACCTTGGGCGCCTCCCACGGCGGCGGCGGCGCGGATCTCGCGGCCGCCGCCGACGCCGCCGTCCTCACGTAACCGTAGCCCTCGGCGGCACCGTCCGACGCGAAGCCCGAGTCGTCGATGACGCCCGGGTACGCGGCGAGGCGGCTGTTGCGGTGGAAGCGGTTGCCCCTGAACGACGGGCTCCCCGCGGCCTTGTACTGCTGCCTGCTGCTGGATCCGGAGCCGGAGAACTTGAGCACCATGTCCTTGAGCTGAAAGCACATTTCCGACAAGCTTAATTCCCTCGTCAGATGAGACCACCACCACCAGTCCACCACGGCACCAGAATTATCACACAGCACATAATACATTTTCTGCGTGAGTTAATTAACGTTTCGGTTCTAGTACTACTTGGCTTATTGCTCCGTACGACGCTTTTGAGCAACCTCAATTTGCTTATTAGCGTTCAGTGACAGACAAATCTTGTTGGAACAAAGACGATTCCTTCGGATGGTATGCGCTCATACAGTTTAGCTCTCCCAACAGCATACAAAACTAATACAAGCGCAAAAGCACCGTGCTGACAGACAGGCAAGCGTAAGCGAGAATTCAGTCTTTAAGCAAAGTGTCAATGATAACATCAGACGGTGGATGATAGAGGACACCCTGATTAGGACCTAAGCTAGCTTAGGAGGGCACAAACAAGGCACTTGAGGCTTTAGGTTACTAGCAGATGGCTCTAGAGAGGAGAGAGAGCACAAAACAAAAGCACACACTCCTAACCCCGGAACATCTTTTGTCTGAAGCAAGGAACAAAGCACCAACAAAGTAGTTAGTTGGGTGCTGGCCATAATAACACCCGGAGGGGAAGGGGATGGGATGATCCATCCATCCACAAGTGCATGTGTTGATGTGCGCTGGGTGCGGACACGTTTGTACCTTGCCTTAAAGCAAGGCAAAGGCAAAGGCGAACAAGGATGCATGAGGATACTCGAGTCCCCCAGTGAGTGATGGATGCATGAGGATGAGGCCCAGCTTGGGCCTAGGCCCCCCAAGCCAGCCAGCCCAAGCACTGGACCACGAGGCCCACACACACACACAACGTGCCATTTTATTCTTTGCGTGGCCAGAAACACCCTTTATTTTCCTTTTTTTTTCTTTTTGCTTGCCAGGGACCAGAGGTCAGAGGAAACATTCTTACAGGAGGGAGTAAAGCTCAGGTTAAATCAACCAAAGAATGTCTTTTCAGCTTCGGAAGATCGCATCTTCGCAGATCAAGGGGGTGTTTAGTTGGCTGAAAATTTGCCTTTTTTTTTGCTATTTTTTCAACTCTCTCTCCATCACATCACATTAAATACACCAAAAGAAATGTTCGGAGCAGTAAATATAGGTAAAAAAATAACTAATCACACAGTTCTGTTGTACATCACGAGACGAATCTTTTGAGCCTAGTTAGTCCATGATTGGACAATATTTAGCACAAACAAATGAAACGTGCTACAGTGTGCTACGGGAGTTCGAAATGTTAAAAAAGCAAAATTTCAGCCAACTAAACATGCCCCAAGAAGAGAGAGAAAGAGAGAGAGTAAAATATCACCTAGTACTCCTAGCAAGGAGGATCAAAGAGGACATGTGAATGGCAGCAAAGTCAGGAACTAGCAGGTGAGGAACCCAAAAAAACCAAATGAAAAAGGGTAGGGGAATGGGGGAGCAAAAGTGCCCGAAATCAAATCACAACATCACACTACTGCCGCACAGAGTCCAAACTCCAAAGCCTGGGGTGCGGGGTGGATCCATGGCATGCAAATGCAGATGCCAACGCAAAGGAAAAGCAAGAAGCAGCCTTCCTTCGCCACATCTACTCGCGCTGCCCCCCCCCCCCCCCCCCCCCGACCAGCTTTACCAACGGACGGACGTCTCGAAACGTGATTTCACCACCGTCACGCACGCCACCCCCCGGTACCCGTACTGTCCGACTCCCCCGTCGCGAAAGAAACGCTGCTACAAACACGCCGTACCCGTACCAAGTACCAACACCGCGCGAGAGAGAAAAGATTACTATTCCTTCGTGAGAAAAAAAATAGAACAGACAGGTACGGAGCGTGGCAATTACTATTTCGTGACAGGGAGGAAAAGCTGCGGCTGTCCGTCCGTCTCAGGCCCTCTGTTGCGGCGTCAACAGCGTGGAGACAACCCGGGCCGGACAAGCAGCCAGCAGCAACAGCTGCGAGTGCAACGCCGCCGTGCCAAAATTTATGGGAGGAGGAGAGAACAGAGAAGACGATGACGAGTTGACGTTGAAGCTGCTCTGCGCAAATGCAGACAGGAGCTAGGCAGCGCATTCAAAATCCATCCACGACGGATCAATGCGTCTCGTCGCGTGGTGGTACCTGCTGCTGGCGGCGGCGGCTGCTGACTGGACGAGGACGACGACCTACTACTCCCCCTACTACCTGTCCATTCCTCGTTTGCTCCCTCCCCTCTCCGTCTCCGTCCTCGGCCGGCAGCAGCCGTATCCGGGCGCGTCACATCCATGATCCACGTATCGGGGAGCGTGCGGGGGGTTACCTGGGAGGTGAGGGACTTGCCGCCGGCGTCCCTGCCATGGTGAGGCGTGGCGGCGCGGGGTCCGTCTTGATGATCGCCGCCGTCCTTGGCCGAGCACGCGATGCACGCCAGCATTTTTTTTCGAAACCTGTTGCCGCCCGCACCCGATGGATAGATGATATCCTCACCAGTCGATGGAATGGACCAGTGCTGCCTGCACGTACAGCCGACTCGTCAGTAAAAAAAGCAAGCAGATAAGCATATGGAGTACCTCAAATATTGATTGATCTTCAGAAGCGAAAGCGAGAACCAAATCCAGTCCAACAGAGATTTCATTTCAATGATGCGGCGAGGCAGTAGTAGTAGAACATTTTCCAGACCGGATACGACTCTTCTCTGCTTGCAGAACGCAGAGGAAACACACATAAACACGGGCACATGATGCTTCCGATCCATGCTACCTACAGGCACAGTGTCGTAGGACGCGGGGAGGCAGGCGGCAGGCTATCAATTCGAAGCCAGTGGCGACGCCGTCCGTTCCGTTCCAACGCACGCCACCACCCATCAGGACACAAGAGCAGCAAGCACGGCCGGCGACAGTGCCCGCTAGAGGCTAGAGCCCACGCGTGCGCGAGGCGAGGGGGCCCGATCACCCGGCCCGACCGCCCCCATGGCCCGGCCGGCCCCCGTCGTCCGTTCGTGCACGCGCCGGGGCGCCGTAGCTCGCTCCGCCATGCATGTCGATGTCGCTCTGGCCAGGTCGGGCGTACTGTCTCTATCCCTCTCTACAAGCTCGCTACGACGTGCTTGTCCCACTGACCGAGCAAGCCCTAGCTCTAGCTACGGAAGGGAGTAGTAGTAGGGGCACTATGCGATGATGCAGCGACGGAAGCTGGAAACGAAGTCAATGCCGGAGTGGCGGAGGACGCTCCCGGCCGCTTTCTTTACAGAGAGCCAGAGAGGCTACGGCAAAGCAGAAGGATAGACGGATTGATTGATGCGTGGCACATGCATGCGGTGACAGTTTTTGGTTGCAGCAAAGCTGGCTGGATGCTGCGCTGGGGGAGTAGGCTCTTCTTCTTGAGCTCTAGAGCACGAGCAGAGTGCGTCGTCCTTCCAATTCCAACTGATGGCTCCATTCATGCATGGCCGTGAAGGTTCTGATGGATCTCCGAGGTGTAGGTGTGTGGATCGCTCGACCTGAAACCAGAGGGAGCGGGGAGCGAGGAGCAGGAAGGACTGAAGAGATGCTGTGCCGGAGGAGAACAGGAAACGATGAACAGCAACAATGGCCAACAGTGCCCGGCAGTGGCAGCAGCACAGCACCGGCCGAGAAGGTTGGTTGACATTGACACACACTTGCATTGGGACCCAACTAAGCCTATGCCACGGCTGCGTGGGGTCCCCTTGCGCTTTGAAAGGCCTTTGTTTCCATTGAGAGAAGAAGCTGCTTACTATAAGAATCAGCAGAAGCAACAAGGATGCACATACTGCCTGGATAAATAGGCCCTTTTAGGCAGCCCCCAGGGGGCCACAGCGTTTCCCTTGTTTTTTCAGTCACTGGGGAGTGGTGCCCACTACGGGAAAGATTGGCGAACACAAGCTGTCTGTATCAGCCAAATCTCCCCAAGAAACATGTTATTCATATATTAGCAACCCACTAAGGAAGAAACTAAGTACAGTAAGCACTCAATAATGGCAGTGGATGATGCCAAAGCGGGGCACAGTTAACTTACTGGTCAGCGAGCGACCATCAGCTCGGATTTTGCAGCCACGCGCACGCCAATGCTCCTTCTCGCGCCGCAGCAACAGTGAGTGGCGCCTGCTTCACCGCCGCAGCCTCTGACGTACGCCGGCCGATATGAGATGGAAGAACAGCTGCAAGAAAAGGGAAAGGGGAATGGCTGACCATATGAGCAACCCACAACTCACGTCACGAATCATTCCGCCAAGGGGCGCTTATGAACAAGCAAATCGTGTCGCGGCAAAGGAGCAAGCAAGCGAGTACTCATTGCCGCCCGGGGCAAAGGGTGTCCACGCCAGAGCAAAAGGCAACAGCGGGAAACAATGGTGATTGCCACGGACAGACCTGACCCCCCCACACGGATGGACCCCGAGAAAGGGTCGGAGATCTTGATGATCGACATCATGTCACAGCCAAGACGGAGATAAGCCACTCTAGGAAATTCTTAATATATTTATAAAAAAGGAAATGCGTCGATGAGCAATGGAAAGCGAGAGGCAGAGCAATCGAATAGTCCGAAACTCCGAATGCGATGCGAGGTCTGACAGAACAAGATTTCGTGAAGGAAATGAGGAGCAGAAGAGTAGTCTTCCGTTACCTTGTTGCTTCTCTGAGCCTTCTTCTCCCTCCCCGGCTTCCGCTGTCTTCCAGAGTGAAGTAAGATCCTCTGTAGGCGGCGGCGGAGCAGCAAGATCCCCCGGGGGGCGACGACGACACGGAGAGGGGAGAGCAAACGCGCTGCCGCCTTTTGGATGGTTGCGGTGGGGCCGCGGGCGACGCCAAACGGGAAGAGCACGAGGAGGAGATTTCTTCCCCTTGTTTTTTTCCTCCGAGGCCGCCGAACTCAGCAGCTGAGCAGAGGAGGGAGAGGGAGGAGGTGGGTGGTGACTGGACTGGTGAGCGAGGGAGGGAGAGCGGCGGGGAAGGAAGGAAGGCAGGCAAGGCGGCCAGGCAGCAGGTGCCGGACGGGCCGGATTCGCTCCCCGCCGTCTGATCCGCGACAGACAGACAGACACCCCCGAAATCGAGCGAGAGAGCACGCGCGGAGCGAGAGAGCCCCCCTCCCCCTCTGCCAGCCTCCGAGTATTTATACATGGGGTGGCAGCGCCGGCGGGCCCCACGCGATCCGGGCCGTCCCTATCGCCGGCCGGGACACACCGGACTGCCTGCGTGGCGCCCGCCGCGGGACCCACCGGGCGGGCGTGCGTGGGTCCCGCCGCATCGGCATCGCCGGGCCCCGGGACGGACCAACGATCGCAGCTGCGCCACTGCTGTGCCAGCGGCTCTGCACCTGCACCGCGCCGCATGCAGCGGCGCGTGGGCGTGTGGTAGCCCTTGTAGGGCGGCCATGATGCGCCGTGCCGGCGAGGGCTCGCGGCCGGGGGCCAGGCGGCCAGCCGTCGGGCCTCCGCTGTCGTCTCGTCGTCGACGTGCCGGGGATGGGGTCGGGACGAGAGGTCTCGATGGCTCGCTCGGTGGTGCCACACGCTAGGCGCTAGGGCGCGCATCATCCCCCTCGCTCGCGGGGGCATCATGACGGACGGCGGGCGCGGTGGTGGCGTTCTCGGCGTTCCATCATGCGGCGGGACTGCGCGCCGCCGTGTGGGGTGCCCGCCGGAAATGGCAAGCACGCACGCTGCTGCCTACTGTTCCCGTGCCCGTCGTCCGATCCCGCGCCGCCGTCTGCAGACTGAGCGGCAGAGGCATGATGCGGTGTCAGTCTGTCAGGATTCAGAAGACGAAGGGCACGGCGATCACTGATCAGGCCTTCTTCATCGTGTACGAGTACTTAAAGAGTGGTCAACAATTCGATCGATTTGGTGGCCCGATCACGATCAGGCCAAAACAAAAAAAGGACCATTTGGTGGCGACACTGCACATCAAGCTGCACGCGCGCGCAACGGGGCACTGTCTGCTGCACTGCACATCCGGAGAGGGAACCGGTGGTTCGCGTGGAAGCATCGGTCATCAGTCACCCCATCGGTTGGTTCCAAGTACAGTGGCCCTGACGTCAAAGGGGAAGTTTGGTGATGTGACGAGTAGTACAGTTGCCTTAAACGGAAACTGGACTTTACAAACTCTTGCTCCATCAGAGGAGTGAAATACGAGCGGCAAGCCATCATCAGTTGCTCGTGCTTGCCATCAGGAGTGAAATACAAACAAGCTTCGAATACTTTTAACGTTATTATGATTGAATGCTTGAATTTTTTTTTAAAAAAATTTGAATGCTTGAGATTGGATCTGACTGCATTACTGTAACACCTCAAGATCTAGAAATGGTATGGACGGGGCCTACTGTTCCCTTGTCACTGAAGCTTCATCAACACAACAGGGAATAAACCCAGCTGCCTTTGGCAATACGGCAATACGGCATGGCGCACTCGATTAAGTCCGATCTGCCTGCGTAGTAGTCCCTCGAGAGGCTTTGCGAAAAGAAGCGTTGGCGACGCCGGTTGTTATTAGGCCCGAGCGACGGAGCGAGCGCGCGCAAAAAGTTAAAGAGCAAAAACTAAAGCGGTTGAGTTTGCGGTGGCTGCATGATAGTTTCTTGAGAACACCGAGAAAAAGAGGCAGGCTCTGCCGTGCCGTGCCCCATGGCATCGAGGGACGGGCATCGTCACTTGCCCCTGCCGGCTGCTGGCGCTGCATCCGCGGATGGCCATATGGATGGGGACAGACAAAAGCATGGACGACACACGATAGCATGATCCCCTCCCTGAACAGTGTGCTGGGTTTTGGTCCAGAAATTTTTAGATTATCCACACTCCGTGCTGTGGCCTGTAACACCACCATCAGATATTCAGGTCAACACACTAGATTGAGTTTGCCAATACAGACGTTGTTGGAATCTTTCTTTTTTTTTTTTCCTTTCCTGAAGAATTATTTTGTCTTTGGGGGTGAGGGTGACATGGCATGGACATGCTAGCCAGCTTGGCCAATGGTGGTGCTTCGACTGAGTGTTGGTACTCTTGTTAGTACAAAGGCCGGTCGGTGTGTGCCTGGTGCACACGACACACGGCATTGTTGCAGCTAGTAGCACCATCGCGGCCATGATGCCTTTTCCGTTCCATCTCCACATGTTGTGCCGGCAGGGCGGTAATCGCCGGTGTAAAAGGCAATCATTAGGGCGACAACCCCGCGCTGTCGTCGCTAGGTTGTTTATATCGGATCAAAAGAAGCAAAAGGGACCTGATATTATACGTGGCCGAGGCAAATACGTACAGTAGTAAACGGCTACGGCAGGGAGGCGATCAGGCAAAGAATCTATTCAAAACATCTAGAGGAGGTACTAGCAGATTGGCACTGTTCTGGGAGGCTGGGTGGTGTTAAGTCTCCTGATCCCGAGGCGCATCGCATCTCCCGCAAAGGGGAGATTCCCGCTGCGGATCGGCTGGGTGGGAGGGAGAGCTCGGAGAGCAGCAAGATGCCGCCGGGCGCCTTCTTTTCCCTTCCCCGGGCGCGAATTTTGCTGCAGGGGAGGGTGGAGGGGGGCAACGGCAGCCGGCAGGGCAGGTACGTGATGCTCTGTTTCAGTGTTTTGTTTATCCCTTCCGTGCACACGCATCCCCACACGGACGACGGGGAGCGTGGTCAAAGGGGGCCACATCGAGCTCGTCACTTGTGTACGGATCGCGCAGCCTTTCCTGCGTTGGGTTTCTTCCGTTCCACTGGCACTCTACTTCTCGATCCTAGGCATGGAGTACGCTCGACAAACCACTCGATCATATTTCCTCTCCTGAATTCCTGGTAGTCTTGGTACTAAGATCTTGTTTAGTTGGTGGAAAAATTTACCTTTTCAACGTTTCGAACTCCTGTAGCACACTGTAGCACGTTTCGTTTGTTTGTGGTAAATATTATCCTACCATGACCTAACTAGGCTCAAAAGATTCGTGTCGCGAAGTACATCAAAACTGTGTAATTAATTATTTTTTTACCTATATTTAATACTGCGAACATATGTCTTTTGACGTATTTAATGTGATGTGATGGAGAGAGAGTGGAGAAAACGTTAGAATTTTTAGCAAACTAAACAAGGCCTAATCGTGTTGTAGCCGGTTCGATCGAAGAATGTTCAGTTTCTGCTGGACTGAACCAACCAGAACCGGCTGGTCTTACGTCTTTTGATGGATGCAATGCAAGAGATGGTGCGTGGCCACCACGTACGATGGGCGATGGCGAGCCGTCTGCCTCTGCCGGGCCCAAAGGCTTCCGCTGGACAGATTTGGATAGGGCAGGGCAGGTCAGATCCTGTAACGCCATCGAACACTGTGCGTCTGTGCGACGACGCCACTCGTAGTGCTACTGTGGCCACCGGTTCCCGCTTTCGATGCCCATCCCGCCGTGCACGAAAACCGCCGAGCAAGGGGCCACACCAAGGGAACGAACCCAACGGAGGAGCGAGCCTCCTCGGCGCCGCGCCGCGCGTCTTTCTTTACGCCGCGGCCCCCGCCCGCGCCCGGTGGTCGATCGCCTGGCCGTTCCAGCGCTTGCCGACCCGACCCCCGCCGCGCCGCGCGCTGCTGGCTCGCAGCGGCGCTGGGCCGGGCGGACGAAAGCGACTCGACGACGAGCGAGCGAGCCCTCTGCCCTCGCCCTGTGCCGCGGCGCCGCAGCGGACAGATCGAGGTTTTCGCGATAAAAGCAGGGGGCGCGGAGGAGGAAAAATCTTTCACGAAAGCGGGCAAGGAAAGCGAGCGGATGGCTGGCCGTGGCTCGCGGCGAGCAAAAAGACGGACGGCGCGCGAACTAAGACCATCCACACTCGTTCTCTTTCATCTTCTCCTTCAAAACGGAATATTTCATCCTACTCATTCATATTTTCTCCTTCATATTCACTACTCCTGCATCCATATTCCTTCAACTCTCTCCTTTATGGCCCACCACTCATATTTTTATCCCACCCACCCCCATCGGCCCACACACCTCCCAACCACCCACATCTCTCTCTCCTCCCACCGCCCCCTCCCAGCAGCGTCGGCGGCGCCGCCCGCCCGCTCCTCCACCTCCCGTCGGCGGCGCGCCTCACCTCGAGAGCTCCGCCGGACTCTCCACCGCGGGAGTCGGGTCACGGCGGCGGGAGGAGGACCGCCGCACTCCTCCGCTTCGGCAGCTGCGCCGCACCGCAACCAAGGTCGCCCCTGCTCTGCGCCGGCGTCCGTCCTTCACGCCGGCCGACCCTTCCTCTCCGATTGGACCTCGACGGCGTCCTTCGAGCTCCGTCGGCGCCATGCTCCTGCGCCGCCCGAGCCGTGCGCGCTCCCTGCCAGCGACGGTGGCGAGGAGGGCCCCGGCGCCGGGCGTAGGAGCGCCCCCGGCGGCGCGGATGGTGGCCGCGGGTGCGCGCTCCCCGCCATCGACAGTGACGAGGAGGGCCCCGGCGCCGGGTGTAGGATCCAAGGGCGGCGGACTAGTGCCCCAGCGGCGGGTTCTTCCAGGGCCCCGCGGATGCGGTGGCTGCGGCCATGGCGGATCCGCCCACCCGCCCGCGCGTCCCCGACGAGGTCAGCTGTGGTGGCGGCTTGCGTGCTTGTCGTCCTCTGTAGCCATGGTGGCGGCGCGAGCATGGAGAACGGCGGAGGAGCCGGATCCCGGGCGCGCGGGCCGGAGCAGGGGAAGAGGAACAGGCGAGACTCGATTCGCGGCGGGCGGGCCGGCTCTCGAAGATGGAGGCGGCGGGCGGATGCGGCGGCCTCCATCCCCGTGCGGTGGATCCAAGGCACACCATCTCCCTCACGGCTTGCCGGCGCGCCGCCCCCGCATCTTCCTCCTCCATGGCTTGCCGGTGCTGGGGCAGGGAGGAGGCAGCCGCCCTGCTCCGTCGCCGGCGCCTTGACTGCTGCTGTTTGCTCGAGCTCTTGGCCGGCCGGTGGCGTGGGGATCCAGCTGGAGCCAAGGGCGGCAGGGAGCTCCTCGGCAACGGCGGCGGCGACGACCGGCATCAGTAGCTCTTCGTCACCCAGCTCGTCGTCGTCGCGGCATCCGGCATGGCGCGAGTTCGTTGGGGGCAGCAGCAACTGGTCGCGTGGTGGGGCCGCGAGAGGGATCGAGGAGCCTCTCGATCCCTCTAGATCTCGAGGAACCGGGGGGCGACGGGATTTTCCCGTGCGCGTTCCCGTCCCCCGCTGCAGGCGGTTTTCCTGGAAAAGCCTCCGGGAAACGGATGGCGCGGTGGATCCAGGAGACCGCTGCGGGTGGTCTAAAGGCGGCACAGTGCCGGATACGATCGCGCGCGGGCGCGGCGCGGCTAGCTCGCGAGCAGCCTTTGGGAAAAGGCCACTCGATCGGGCCAGCCAGTTTGATGAGTTCCTCCGCCGCTCGCTGTTGCATTGCTGCCGTGTTGGTGTTGGGCGGCGAGCGCGATGGCAACGCAACGCTGCGTCCGTCACTGTGCCGTTGTTGTTGCCTGCCTGGCCGTTTCGCGGCCCTGTGCTGTGCAGCGGGAAAGCCTAGCCCATCGGCCTTCTCGGCCCACCGGGAGCAGACGCCCCCCACAGCCGCACAGCAAGCCTAATAAAAGACCCGCATAACTTAGTAACTTCAAAAAAAAAAAAACCCTCAATGTTTCAATTCCCGCTGAACGCTGTGTTGTTGCGGTAAAGCTCTGGGAGGCGATTGATTGATTGCTGAGTGAACAGGAAAGTATATGGGGAGGATTGATGGAGCGCAGTTGCACACAGAGCACGAACAAATGGAGCAGAGAAAGAAAAGCAGGCGAGAGAGGAGGGGTCACGCGATTATGCGCATTACCACCTTTGGGCGATTAGACGGTTCGCCCGCGACCGATTCGGCAGCAGCATTTGACTGCGCCGTCACGTCTCGGCTGCGCCATTTCTCGACGCGCACTACTAGTGCCAATCTGCCTTAAAATGCCATGACCGATCGAGCACGAGCTCGGAGGCCGGAGCTCCCCGCCCTCTGCTGCTGGCCACTACCAAAGCACCTGCACGCACCTGCGCGCGCGCTCTCGCTTTCGCTGAAATCCACTTCCACATCGCGCGATGCATCGGCATTGCTGCGCGCCTGCACAGAACTCCAGCAGCTCGCTTTCTCGCGGTCCGAGTCGAGTCGATGATCGGGGGCCATGCCATTGCCATGCACGCGTGCAGCGTCTACTCACTGCATGCAGTGCAGTGCAGGAGCAGTGCGTGGACCGGGGGCCTGTCGCGTGTCGCGATTCGCATTCGATCAGAGCAGCTCTCTGGGCCTCTGGGGTGCAACAGGCCGGCCGGGCCGGCAGCTAAGATTCCATGTGTTAAAAGGTAGCCATCCGTACTGTCCTCAACTCATCAGACTCATCGGACAATGGAGTTCTGTGTTCAGGCTTGTAGCGAGTCAAATAAACTAAAATGGATCGGAAGTCGAAATGTTGTGAGCTTTTTCTAAAACCTCGGTTTTGATTTTCAGGAGCTGTCACAACTCGCAAGTGATATACTGCCTCCGTCTTTTTATATATGACGTTTTGAATAACTTAGTGTCAGGAGGTGAGACCTGAACAGATCCGCTAGGGGGTTGCCCTAGAGGTTAGCAGGTTAATGGAGGATCGGGACCTAAGAGCGTAGGTGGTTATGCACGTGGTGCACACGGAACTAGGCGATTATGGCGGCGAGGAACAAGGAGACAAATGTTTATACTGGTTCAGGTCTCCGGAGAGTAAAACCCTACGTCCAGTTGTGGTGGATTATGCGATGATGAAGATGAGTTCCCCCTGTGCATGGAACCCTAGGCCGCCTTATATGGGGGGACGGGCTAGGGTTTGCGTGCGCAGGTCGGTTGACCCATGTCGGGGTCGGTTACAACTGTGGGAAGCTTATCTCCCGGATTACAAGGAGTATACCGTGATACTCGGAGCTACAAGCGGCGGCGCGCCAGGTCGTCGTGTCTTGTCTTGCACGCCAAGGCTTCGCGGGTCTTCCGGGAGCTTGATCAGGTCACTGGGCCCACTTGTAAGGTCGGCGAGTCTTCTGGAAGGTCGGGTCCACTTGTCAGGGGTCTCTGGGACCCTGACCGGTGGGGACCCATGGGTACCCATGTCTCTCAAGCCTCCGATCGACGTGTAGGCGTAGCGGCCGAGGCGAGGTCGTGTCGAAGAGCAGCAGAGGCGCGGCACCGTCAAGGTCGTGAAGGGTGCACAGGGATCAAAAAAAGAAAAGAAAACCCCTCCGATGCGCGTACGAAGTTGAACCCCGAGCTTCTGGGTCGAAGGACCATAAGGTCGTAGTGAAGACGAGGCGTAGATCTTGCAGAACCACCGACCTGACCTGAATCAGGCATGTTGTAGCAGCAGTCACGACCTTCAGAAAGGTCAACAAGCCTACCAAGAGTAGGTCGAGCAGAGATGTGATGGAAGCAGACTTCCATTAGGTCGAGGCGACCCAAAGAAAATAGGACGTCGAAGACGCACTAGTGTAGTAGCCCCCGAGCAGTAAAGCGACCAGCATGACCGGTTTGATGCTCTAAAGAAGAAGAAGAAGAAATAGCCGAACCTACGACCTTCTACTTAGGAAACTGACGCTCTTGTAGGGTCGATGCTAGAGGACAAGAGCTCCAGAATCTTTGCAGAGAGTAGCAGGCGACAAGTCTGTCATAACCAGAGTCACAAGTGCACTGTACGGTCACGGGCCAGCATACTCACGAAGCACAGGTTACTGCCATCCGCAAAAGACAAAGGTGCCTCAGTGTGCAGTCAGGTAGGGGTCAGGCGCGCCGATGCCTTTTCACAGGCGAACAGTGACCTCGTGCTCCACAAGGGTACAGTGTCTCCGAGGATAAGGGCGCCACGCAAGTTAGCCTTGCGAGTAAGACTGAATGCAGATGCCTGGTGGTATAAATAGGTGCCCAAGGCTTGAAGCAAACCACACCAATCGTTAGAGGGGATCCAAGATGACCCAGTGTAGTAATATTATCACGCTGTGGGCTTGTGTCCGCCCACCAGAGTGTAGAGGTGATGTAGTTCATGCTTGGAGCTAGAAGAATGCTTGCGAGGCTCGAAGAACTCAATTGGTCTCTTCTCCCAGCCTCACCGAGGAGTCCGGAAGGAGTATGAAGCAGCAGTTGCATCGTCGGCCCTGACACTTTCAGGCCTGATGTGGTGCTGGAGAGCACCGCGCTCCACCCGGCGAGGTTGGTGTTAAAGCTCGGACCTTCTACAATCTTGCGGCGAAGCTCAGACTTGATGCTGGGCACCGCAGGAGACCGGTTGGTGCGCGAGTAGAGGTGGTTGTGTGGCAGCTGCCTCCACAGTGGCTGTGGAGGTCATCGAGTAGGTCCTGAAGCCAGAAGAAAGTTTGCGACAAACCTCATTAGTGTAGATTGAGTCGTAAGCACTTTGGAAGGTAATGCAGGACCTTTAAGATCTTTGTATCTTGTAATTTGGCCAAGGGCCAAACTCCTTGTAGCTTATGAAGCTGTAAATATAGATTTGCATGAGCAGTGTCATGGCTTTAGTAGTTTGTAAGGGCGCCCGGGCTGCAATGGTACGGATACCAAGGTCCCAGCGGGGCTGTAATAGCACGCCGACCTTCAGGAGGCCTTCCGTAGAGACAAGGGGTCCGTGTCGACCTGGGTCGGCACGGCCGTTGTGCAGTGACACAACGCAGGTAGTCAACCAGAAAAATCCTAGGTCTGAAACAACCTAGAAGGTAGCAGGGCCTTAGCAACCTCGGGGAGGTGCTACTTGACCAAGAGGTCGCCAACGGGCAGTGGAGCCATTAAGCACGGGGCCGTTGGTGCAGCCATTTAAGGCAACGTTAATAGGTAGCGGACCTTAGCGACCTCGGGGAGGTGCTACTTGACCCGGAGGTCGTTAATAAGTAAATATGGGCATGAACCCGTGATTGGAGACTGGAGCGACCTACCAAGCGGTAGTCCCTGTCGACCTTGTGAAGGTAATGTTGTTGACCCGGAGGTCGTCAGAGGCCAAGAAGCCTTGAAGAAAATGATTGGGAGGGGGCTTGAAGTAAGACATAGCGAGTCCATGGACGTCGGGCCGTTGGGCAGAAAACCAACGGGCATGGATTCCCGCACGGCTTGAGCCGTCACTGCCTGTAGCCGTTAGGCCGAAAGAGCCGTTAGGCAATGTATCCGTTGGGTCACCGGTGATGTCGCCGGGTCCGAGGGGACGTTTAGGGCGCCGCGGCCCACCGCACTGCGGCGGCCCAATTATAAAAGGACGAGTGAAGGGCCGAGGACCCCACTCGCTTCCATTCCCCACAGCAGCTAGGGTTTCCAATCCGCCGCCAGAAGCTCTAGCGCATAGATTCGCCGGCGCCGTCGTGCAGAGTCCACCACGCCCAGCGCCGCCGTATGCGCCAAAAGTCCCTAGTGGTATTTAGAGCTAGATCCACCGGCTTCGAGGAAGAGGAAATGACCCCAGAGCTTGCGTCGACCTCGGAGAAGGTGTGGGAGCACTCGACGGTGACGGAGGCGCAACTTAAGGAGCTGGTGGAGCGCGGGCTGCTGAAGCCCAGGGAGCAGGTGGGGTGGAGGCCCGCCGCTGGCGAAGCGTTCCCCTCCGAGGGAACTGGGGAGACCGTCGCCTTTGTCTCGTATGTCGAGCGCGGCTTTGGGGTCCCGGCGAGCGACTTCTTCCGCGGGCTTCTCCACTTCTACCGCATCGACCTGGTGCATCTCGTCTCCAACCCCATCACCACAGTATCCTCGTTTATCCACCTGTGCGAGGCGTACCTGGGGATACCGCCACATTTCGACCTGTGGTGGTATTTCTTCGAGGTGAAGAAGACGGGGAAGAACGGCGTCATCGGCGCCGTCGGCTTCATGCTACGCCGCCACATGAAGACGGTGTACATCGACATGGAGCTGCCGGTCAACACCCAAGGCTGGAGGCGAGGCTGGTTCTACATCGACAACCCCAAACCAGCGCTAGCAACCAGGTCGGGGCTCGCGCCAGTCCCGGTGCCAGAGTGGTCCAACCAGCTAACGTCGCGGGAGATGGACGCCATCAATCCGCTGCTGGAGGGCCTCAAGCAACAGAAGGAAGAAGGGCTGACCGGTGGGGCGGTGGCCATCAGTTTTAGCCGGAGGCTGCTGCAGCTGATCCAAGATCAGGTGCACCCGGCCTACGAGTATTGGGGTCAGACCGACCCAACCCGCGTACAGCAGCGCAAGATCTCCAAGCAGGAGATGGTGGCGCGAGTGAGGGAGCTCTTCAACGGGGTGATCTAGAACCGGACATGCCCCAAGGCGTTCTCCCTCACACGGCCCGCGGACGTGGTATGTCGCTGATCGACCTTGATTTCTCTGTTGTTGTTGCATTCCCCTTTTTTTGAAACAAAGGTCGACTGTTTGCAGGGTCGTGAAGGTTTGTTCTGGTGTTCGGCTTCCCTCGCGGACGAGGGAGAGCGCAGCTTCAAGGTCCGGGCAGCGGGGGACGTGAGGGCTCCGCCGCCAGAATTATTGGAGAACTACCTCTCCGACTCATCGGTGGGGGGGGTAGCGATGATGAGGATCCGCCCGTGGCGAGCTCTGCGCCAACGACTCGTCGTACACAGCAGGCCACCGCTAAGATCCCGGCGCGCAAGGGTGTTAAGATCATCTCCGCCACGATCGAGGTGGAGAAGAAGAAAATGAAGATGAAGGACGTCACTACGTCGTCGGAGACGGCAACGACTAACACCGAGGTCGTTTAGGAGGAGCAGGACGATGCGCGGTCGCGCGACGTCGCCACAGGATCGGGCGACGTAGCGGCCGCGGGAGGGGACGGCACCGCGCTCGGTGTTGTAAGTGAGCAACAGCCGAAGTCGAGTGCAGGAGGCGTGAGCGACCAAGGGTCGCAGAAGAAGCCAAGGCGGGCGCCGCCTAGGCCGATGTCACTGAAGTTGAAGGCCGACAGCAGGTACGTTATAGAGCTTGATTGTATGCTTTTCTTCATCTGTGGTGCTTGTTGAGTGCGTCGGTGCTGACGAGATTTGTGTACTTTGGGCAGCGGGGCTCCTGCTGCATCGGGCAGCAGCAAGAATGCCTCGGGCCAAGAGGCCTCCGGGCGGAAGATTGAGAAGGTGCCGGTGGGGCAGTCGCCGGCGACCTCAGGCGGGGACGTCACCAGTGAGGTCCCTGAGACCGTGGGGACAACACCATCGGCGGCAGCCAAGGTCGCTGCTGAGAGTGCACAGCAGGAGGAGGGCCCGCGCCAGCAAGACCCGCCGGAGTCAGATCTACTGGAGACGTCGCCGGTGGAAACCGGAGGTGGAAGCGGGGAAGCCGAACGACAACGATGCCTCTACGCTGGCACTCCATGGGAGGATGATGTCTGGTCGACGCCAAGGACCTTGATGACTTTAAGGCGGCGCAGGCGACCATCACGGAGGCGGCGAAGACGATCGGCCGCACACTCATGGTGAGCTGGTGTTTTCTTTGGGGCTAAGACTTTTTAATTCCCCAAAGCGCACTGACTTGACGATCTTTCATCATGTATGGATGCAGACCCTTACCGAACGGGTGCAGAGTAGAGCGACCCTGCTGACGGAAGGCGCCAAGCTTCGCACGGAGCTGGCAGCGACCCGGGAGGCCGTGCTTCAAGCCAAGACGGAGGCCGCGAAGGAAGTAAGGCGCCTCAAGGACGAGACGATCTTGAAGGATCAGGCCATCGAGGCCTTGAAGCGGGAGCTTGAAGCTACAAAGTTGAAGGCGAAGGAGACGGAGGACGATCTGAAGAACGCCACCGCAGGTACGCCGAGAGACGCCCTTTTGGTCTTTTTTGTTTAACCGTCGTGGTAACACGTTCTTGACCTCGGCACTTGCAGAGGCCAAGAAGAGGGAGACTGCCCTGAAGAAGGACCTAGAGGAGTCGAAGGAGCAGGTGAAGATCCTCAAGGAGAAGCATAAGGAGGTCATCGCCAGTGAGTCTTACTTCACCTGTAAAGCTGCTTATGAATTTGGGGCGCGCAGGGATCTAGAGATTGACCTTGGCCGGGCGATGCAAACCCTTATTGATCATCAAGAGATGGCTGCAGATCTTGAGAAGGAGCTGGCGACCTCAAGGAGGCCGCCGAGTATCTTGTGGACGTGTACGCCCCGAAGGTCGAGGGTGGTCCACAGGAACTCGTCACACGGTTGGAGGACGCGGAAGGTCGCATAAAGACCTTGCTAGTGGACAGCGGCAAGCTTGCTGCTGCTACGGCACTGGCCACGGTGAAACATCATGAGCAATCGTTCGACCTGGAGAAGGTCAAGGAGGAGCTCGCCTTGTCACAGCTGGTGGCCAGTGAAGAGATTCAGGCCACCGCGGAGGAGGTCATGAAGAAAATAGACCTGTAGACGTAGCTCAGAACTGGCAAACAGTTAGTAACAATGGGTCGCGGACCCTTTTGATGTAATATAAACATTGCATGAATGAAAAAGGCATGTCACGTGATCCCTTATTTGACTTTATATACTCTTTATAAGAACGTAAAGGTAACGAAGTTGCGAGACCCCTTTTCCTCCGCTAACCCAACTCAGTGGAGGAACGGCTTGCTGACCACACGGCTCGACGTTGGAGGCTTAGGTGCGGCCGGCGCGCGGAGGGGGTCGGGGACCCAAGGTCAAGCAACCCCACGACCTAGAAATACTTATAAAATGCATAAGAAGCTGTGGTAAGGGAACACTTGTAAAGAGAGAGGTAGAAACCCCAGGTCGAGCGACCCTTAGATTGGCAAAGCCAAGCCCCCGAGCGTGAAGGGCCGTGCTTAAAGCCAAGCCCCCGAGTGTGAGGGGTCCGGTTTTAAACCAAGCCCCCGAGCGTGTCGAAGGGGAGGGGTGCACAGAAAACAAACAGGTTGAAAGAGCAATCTTTATTTTTATTTTGAATTACAAAGGATAGAGTACATAGCTTTATTGTGATACAAGGCTCCTAAGGATAGAAGCGACGCAAGTGCTCGATGTTCCAGGGGTTAGGAACACCCTGGCCATCGGCCCATTAGAGGCGATAGGTCGCCGGTCCAATGACCTCCTTAACTATGAAGGGGCCTTCCCAAGACGCAGAGAGCTTGTGCATATCCTTGGTGTTCTGGATCCGCCGCAAGACTAGGTCGCCAACGTTGAAGGAACATTCCTGCACAGTGCGGTCGTGGTAGCGACGTAGCTGCTGCTCGTGGCAAGTGTGGCGCATGAGCGTAGCCACACGGTGTTCCTCGACGCTGTCGAGGTCGAGCCGGCGTGTTTGCTCTACTTCTCCTTCGTCGAAGTGCTGGATGCGAGGAGCACCGAAGGCCACCTCGGTGGGGAGGATAGCCTCTGATCCATAGAATAGGAAGAAGGGTGAGTACCCTGTAGCCGAGCTGACCTGGGTCCTGAGACCCCAGAGGACGTGAGGGAGCTCTGAGAGCCACCTGGTGGCGTAAGGCGCTGATCCATCGAAGATACGGTCTTTTATGGCCTGTAGAACCATGCTGTTGGCCCGCTCGACCTGGCCGTTGCACCGCGGGTGTGCCACCGAGGAGTAGTATATGTCGATCAGGCTGTCTTGACAGAAGTCCCAGAATTCGGCTTCTGTGAAGGCTGTGCCAAGGTCGGTAACAATCCTATTTGGCACCCCAAAGCGATGAGTGATCTCCTCGATGAATTTGGTCGCCTCTTTCGACGTGACGCTGGATACGGGGTGGACCTCGATCCACTTGGTGAACTTATCCACCGCCACGAGTATGTGCTTGTAGCCACCGGGGGCGGTCTTGAAAGGTCCCACAGAGTCGAGACCCCAAACTGCGAAGGGCCACGACGGAGGGATGGTCCTGAGGGCTTGAGCCGGGAGGTGCTGCTGCTTAGTGAAGAACTGGCACCCCTTGCAACGACGTACAAGTTCTTGGGCATCAGCCAAGGCCGTGGGCCAGTAGAAGCCAGACCTGAAAGCCTTGCCTACCAGGTTGGAAGAGGCGGCGTGGTTGCCGCACTCACCACCGTGGATCTCGTCCAAGAGCCTGAGGCCCTCGGATCTGAGGATGCACCTCATCAGTACTCCGGTGGAGGCAGACCTCTGGTAGAGTTCCTTACCGATGATGACGTAGTTGGCGCTATGCCTCGTGATCTTTTCTCGCTCTGCCTTGTCCTCAGGTACTCGATGCTCAAGGAGGAAGGCAATGAAGTCGAGGCGCCAGTCATCTTCTGCGTCGATCATGAGGATCTCACGACCTGCAGGTGAGGTAAGCTCGTCATCAGGCGACTCTGGGTCGGGGATGAGTTTGATGGACGGCTTGTGAAAGTCTTGGACGAACACGCCGGCCGGAACCAGTGCGCGCTTGGAGCCAAGCGTGGAAAGGACATCCGCAGCGACATTGTTGTTGCGGCAGACGTGGTGGAACTCGAGCCCCTCGAAGTGACGCTCGAGCTTGCGCACCCCGGCACAGTATGCATCCATCATATCCTTCCTAGCTTCGGAGTCTTTGCTGACTTGGTCTATGACGACCTTGGAGTCACCGTAGGCCAGGAGGCGCTTGATCCCGAGGGAGACGGCGATGCGGAGCCCGTGGATGAGGGCTTCATACTCGGCGCCGTTGTTGGACGCCTTGTAGTGAATCTACAGGACGTACTTGAGGTAGTCACCCTTAGGGGAGATGAACAAGACACCCGCACCTGCCCCTTCGAGGTTCAGGGAACCGTCGAAGTACATCTTCTAATGCTCAGGTCGCTCCGGCGGCGGAGGCTGCTGGATCTCTGTCCACTCCGAGACAAAGTCTGCGATGACTTGGGACTTGATGGCCTGCCTAGGGCAGAACTCTATGTCGAACTCGCCTAGTTTGATAGACCACTTGACGATGCGCCCAGAGGTGTCACGACTCCGTAGGATCTCGCTAAGGGGAAAGGCCGAGACGACCTTGATCTTGTGGGATTGGAAGTAGTGCCGGAGCTTTTGCGAAGTCAGGAGTAGCGCGTAAAGCATCTTCTGGGGCTGGCTGTACCTGGTCTTGCTGTCAGACAGGACCTCGCTGACGTAGTAGATAGGTCGCTGGACGGGGTAAGGTTGCCCCTCTTCAGGTCGCTCAGCCACCAGGACGGCGCTGACCACCAGGGTGGTCGCCGAGATGTAGAGCAGTAAGGGCTCCTTGGGTGCCGGGGGCACCATCACCGGGGGTGTCGTGAGGAAGGTCTTGAGTTGCTCAAGAGCTTGGTCTGCCTCCTCAGTCCAGGCGAATTTGTCTGCCTTTTTTAGCAGCTTGAAGAAGGGCAGACCTTTCTCTCCGAGTTTGCTAATGAATCGGCCTAAGGCCGCCATCATGCCTGTGAGCTTCATGACGTCCTTCTTGCCAGTAGGTCGCTTCATCTTGAGGATGGCATCCACCTTGGTGGGGTTGGCTTCGATGCCCCGGTTGCTGACCATGAAGCCGAGGAGCTTGCCGGACGGGACACCGAAGACGCACTTCTCTGGGTTGAGTTTCCAGCGGTAAGTGCGGAGGTTGGCGAAGGTCTCCGCGAGGTCAACTATGAGCTTGTCCTCGTGGGTGGTCTTGACGACCATGTCGTCGACGTAGGCTTCTACGTTCTTGCTGATCTGGCTGGCCAGACACTTCTGTATTGCCTTCTGATAGGTCGCGCCAGCGTTCTTGAGGCCAAAGGTCATGGCTGTATAGCAGTAGATGCCATGGGGCATTATGAACGCCGTCTTGTCTTGGTCAGAGACCTTCAGGGCTATCTGATGATACCCTGAGTAACAGTCGAGGAAGCAGAGAAGGACGCTCCCGGCCGTGGAGTCCACGACCTGGTCGATACGCGGAAGAGGGAAGGGGTCTTTAGGGTAGTGCCTGTTGAGATCGGTGTAGTCGATACACATTCTCCATTGACCGGTTTTCTTTGGTACAAGAACCAGGTTGGCGAGCCAAACCGGGTTTTTACACTCTCGGATAAATCCGACAGCTAGGAGCTTTATTAGCTCTACCCTAATGATGTCCTTGCGATCTTTCGCAAAGCGGCGAAGCTTCTGCTTGACAGGCTTCGCCGTCTTGCTTACATCCAAGGTGTGCTCAGCCAGCTCCCTAGGAACACTTGGCATATCCGATGGACTCCAAGCGAATATGTCGGCGTTATCCCGGAGGAAGCTGGTGAGCGCGAGTTCCTATTTGGGATCGAGCCCGTCACCGATCACCACCGTCTTCTCTGGGTCGGCAAGGCCGAGGCAGACCTTCTTCGTCGATGGAGCCGCGTCTAGGGCGGTCTCGGTGCGCTTCTGCTCCGGGACGGGCTGGTCGACAGGGTCGACTTTTGCGGCCTCAGCCACCAAGACCGCGGAGGCCTCGGCGGCGGCGGAGGTCGCCGTGAGGTCGAGAGCCTCTGTGTTGCACCTGAAGAAGATGACGAGGTCCCCTTTGACGGAGAGGACCCCGCGCGGAGCCGGCATCTTCAACACCAAGTAGGTGTAGTGCGGGATGGCCATGAATCTGGCCAGCATCGGGCGACCTAGGATCGCGTGGTAGGAGGATTTGTAGTTGGCGACCTCGAAATTGAGGTATTCCGTGCGGAAGTTCGCCTCCGTACCAAAAGTGACCGGGAGGGAGACTCGACCCAGGGGTTGGGCCGCCTTCCCGGGGACGATGCCATAGAAGGGCTCGTCGCACTCTGTCATCTTGTTGAAGTCGAAGCCCATCTTATTGAGGGTATCAATAAAGATGATGTTGAGCCCACTGCCTCCGTCGATCAGGGTCTGGGAGAGCAGGGCTCCAACCACTGTAGGCTCAACGACGAGCGGGTAGGACCCGGGGTCTGGGATATGGACCCAGTGATCAGCTCTAGAGAACGTGATCGGCTGCTCAGACCATCGTAGGGGTACGATTAGATGAGTGTGGACGAGGTGGACGTCGCGCTTGTCTTTCTAGTAGCGCCTCCTACTGGCGCTAGACTTGATTCCGCCGACGATCATGTTGATCGCTCGGGTTGCGGCCTGGAAAGGCCCATTGGGGTTGCCCAATGCTGGTGGAGGGGGTAGGTTCGTCTCATCGCAGGCAGCTGCTGGAGCCGGGTCGTTGCGAGGCGGGTCGCTGCGAGGTGGCTCGCGGCGATTGTCATACCGATCGTCACGGCAGTCGTCGCGCCGATCTCGCCGGTCATCACGGTGGTAGTTGTTGTTGTAGGGGCGGCTGTTGCGTTGCCTACCATCGTTCCTGGGTCGCTTGGGGTCCGCGGAGGCGCTGAAGGCCCTCTTGAACTGGGAGCACTCACGGAGAGTGTGGGTGGCCCCCTCACGGAACCCACAGATGCTGTCGAGCGCTAGGTCGAACTCCGCTTGGTTGAAGGACGAACCTCGCCGCCCTTCGGCCGCCAGGACCTCGGAAGGTCGCTTGCGAAGCTTGTCCGCTGCAGTGCAAGATGTACCGGCGTTATCAGCGTTGAACTTATTCTGGAGCGCGTCTTCTGTGTCCATGAGCTTGTTGACGACGATCATCAGCTCCTTGACGTTAGTGGCGCCGGACTCTTGGATCTTCTCGAAGACCTTGCGGTCTTTGATGCCTTTCTTGTAACTGTCGACGATCTGGTCGTCCTTGACGCCAACGCACTCATTACGGTCCTCGAAGAACCGAATATTGTAGTCGCGGAGCCACTCCTTAGGCTTCTGCACGACCCGTCCCAGGCTGAATGCGTTCCCAGGGCGGTCGTAGGTCGCCTGGAAATTCGACGTGAAGGCCTGGGACAGATCGGCCCAGGTCTTGATGCTGCCAGACGCAAGGTTGTTGAGCCAGAGCGAAGGGGCCTTGCCCATCACCAGTGGGAAGTAGGCCGTCATGTGGTCGAAGCTGCCACCGGCCGCCTTGACGGCGACGTAGTAGGTCGACAGCCAGATGTTAGGGTCGGAGCGCCCATCATACGGCTTGATGTTGGGCTTGAAGTTGTCGGGGTACTCCACCCTCTTGAAGCGGGCGTCCAACGCTGGGAAGGTGTCGAGTGCAAGGTCATCACTGGTGCCTCTTGCTGGGGTGGTATCTCGTGGCGCGGAGTGGACGCTGCGCTCCGGGACGACAACCTGAGAACGTGGCTGTCGGTCCCGGTCGAGTTGGTTGATGGTGGGATCGCCGTGATCAGCGTTGTACTTGGCCCGTCGCTGGTTCTCGATCTCATGCTGATCACGGAGCTCGCGCTCCATGATGCGGTGGACGCCGCCGGGCGGGCCGTGCTCGCGGTCGTAGTCCAGGCGGCGGCGGAGCTCGCGCTCCTCGCGCTCCCAGTGGCGTTGGTCGACGACGGTGCGGGCGTCGCTATTATGCCTGTTGGCGTCGAGGTTGACGCGAAGGTCACGGGCAGTAGCGGGCTGCTGGGCGGGCTGCTCAGGGTTGTGCTGAGCGACCTCCTCCTGGACGGGGGAGAGATGGCTACGCGCAGGTCGATGTGATCGACTGCGCGAGTGGCGGGTTGAGGATGACTGTGACAACCCCATCCGAGATAATTCCGTACTATCGCCTAAACCACTCCATTTGGTCATTAAGCGATAATAACGAATCATCTCGTTGAGTGTTGCCGGGTCATAGCCCGGTAAATCACTTGAAACACAAACAGAGGATCGAAACGTATACATTAAAACTCCCACGAAGGAGAGTCTAGAGTGCCTTACAAATTAAAACAATTCTTCCCCGTGGGGTCCATTATTACAAACCATGGTTCTTGACATGAAAGTAAATGGTTCAGAGTCTATTAAAATAGTGGAAATAACTAAGCGGTACGACAAGTATCATAGGAGGTCGTCCATGATACAATCACTCGTCATCATCCACCCATTCCAGATCCCAGCCGGGTGGAATCTCTCCAGGCCACACATCACATGCATTACCTGGAAACAACATTTAAAAAGCAAGTCTGAGTATACTAATACTCAGCAAGGCTTACCCGTCTAAAATAAAAGACTTTACCTCTAATCATGCAAGGATTTTGGCTAGTGGGTTTGTTTTGCCAAAAAGCTACTAAGTAGTGAATCCTTACTTTCACATTTTAGCTCAAGTTCTAGTAGAAGTAATCATTACTAGATAAGCAACTATTGCAATCATAAGTTGTATAATACAATTAATCAAATAACAATATTCACAAAGTTCCATCATAAAGGGATATCATGGCCAGTAGATTAAGTAGTCTCAGATAACGGTGAGAGGCCGACAATCGATTGATTTAAACCTTGCAAGGTGGACCTAAACACACGGGAGGTGCCCTCACTAAGAGTTCACCAACTAGGCGGTTCCCGTTATTCCTCGGATTGGGATCAGATGTTACAGTCTTAAGTACAAGATTTACTGGGCTACGCCCCCAAGGTCACCCAGCTTCACGCATGCACTCAGGTGGCGAGCCCGGGGCCGCAACCTAAGATTAGTAGCGCAAAGTTCCCGCACCGCATCATTTAGGTACTAGGCTTACCGTGCCCATTTCCGACAAGTGCTTAGTACGTTCAAACACTTAACCAACGAAGCCACTGGACCGGAGCCCAAATCCCATGCTCTTACCACATGAGCAATCCATTAATAATTATGGTGATTCCATCAAGGAGATCCTATTCTCGCGAGTGACGAACATCACTCGACTTGTACCGGATCCTTAGAGCATAGCCACTAGCGACCTAGCATACTAGTAAAAGATCATATGTACTTAAGGATCATGCAACTAGAGTTTCAATTCAACTCCTGAACGTAAATGCACATAGATAAGCAAAGGTAAATTTAGAAGCTCGAAAGAAACACATAGGTTAATGTTTAAACCGGGGCTTGCCTTCGTCAGCACAAGCAGTCAAACAAACTTCCGGACTTTGGTCCGGGTCTTGATCTACGGACACGTAGTGCACATCTCCTCATGCTCCCTCGTCCTTGTCAGCCGGTACGAGCGTGTAGCTACCGTCGGGAACTTCTACACAGAGGATGTATATGCAATAATTAGTGGTGAAATTAATTTAATTTAATTAAAAACAGCAACAAAAGACAACAAGAAGCACATGGTTGACCATACTCACCTTGACAAAAACATATGCATCACTTTTCCTTTCAAAGAATATTATGAAGGGCTTTATTATTTATTCTTCTCTTTATAGTGATTGTGTACATATTTAAATAAATAATTAATTTATTTGCACAAATATCAAGGGGGTGGTTTTCAACTCTTAATTCATTTTCACAACACATCCATAGGGTTCAAAAAGATAAAAGGGATGGTTTTCCAATTAAACTTATTAAGCTTAAAATGGCTTCTCCACTTTTATTCAACAAAATAATTTATAAAACACCATGGGTGGTGCTCACTGAGCTCACAACTCTACTTCAAGCCACTGAACCAGCAAGCACATACATTTGAGCTATGAAAATAAATATTACCACAAATAACATTTCTAGTTACCACAAAAGAGATAAATGCATCCAAAAATAAATACATCACTTCTGGATCCAAACTTTCTCCTACACCATCTCTGAACTAAAACAAGGCTAGGAAACCAACAAACACATCAAGAGCTATTTTAGATCTTGAAATAAGAATTTATGATTAAAAACAAGCATAAATCAGAAACAAATATTTGTAATAGCCAAAAAATCATGATTAATTCAGGAAAGGTGCATCTAGGCATTACATGATTATACACAAAAGTTGAGCTCAAAAATATTTTTAACTTTTGCTACAAAAATCATTAAGGTAGAAAAAGCATAAATGCAAGATAAATCATAATAAAAGATTTACTCCATAACTTTGTGCCAATTTTTGTACAGAGCCTACACATGGTATCTACAACAACATATCCAAAATTCAGCTCATGATCACATGTAGATTTTGAACTACAACATATCTAGGGTAAACTGATTTCAAATTTTCATGCAAAAACTATAAGTCAAAAGTATGGTCATGCTTTACAAAAGTTGTAGATGAGCTCACAAGGAAACCAACAAAATTAGTTTTACATTTTGCTGCTTTTCCTTTAATTTCTACGATTTTTCCAAGGTCCAGGCAAAACACACAAGGGAGGGAAGAATCTATTTACGAAGAAGTCCTTGGAAAGTTTAGGAACTTCACAGAAATACCCTTGTCTCTAGCAACCAGGCCCCTGCACATGAAAACCTTCACAACGGTGCCCTCCGGCGGCGGAGGCGAGCTCACCGCCGGCGGTGTGGGACCGGAGCAGGCAAACAAATGGGACGGGGCTTCAATTGGGCACACCACGGACCTATTGGTGGAGGTGGCTCGGCCGGAGACGTCGCCGGTGAGCGACGGCGGCGAGTCCGTGGCAGCACGTCCGCCTCGGCCTGAAATCCGGCGAGGTGAGGGGCGGCGCAGGTCAACAAGTGAGTGCTGGGGCTCAAGGAGGTCCTAGGGGAGGCGCTTGGGTGGTTGGGTGGCTCCAGGAGTGAGTGGAGGGGGAAGCTCGGCGCGGCGGCAGTAATGGCGGCGGCGGAGCTCGGTGCTCTCGCGCGAGGAGGAGCGGCGGTTCATTTTATAGCCAGCTCGGGTGTTGAGGCGGTTCAGGTGGCCGTCAAGTCGTCGGTGTGGTCGCGGCATGGGCAGGACACGGGCGAGCGGCGTGGCGACGTGCGGCGACGTGCATGCGGCGCGGTGACCAATGGCACATGGCGGTGCGGCCGGGCGGCGCGTGAGGGAGTGCCGCGTGGCACCGACCAAGCGGCTACGTGCGTCACGCACAGGAGTGCGAGGCACAGCGCACGGACCGGCGGTCGCAGGCCCGCCTCGGCGTGCGCGTACAGCGGCGGCCGACGTGGCGCCCACGCGACGTCGCGCGCGCTGGCGCGTTCCGGCTGAAAACGTTTCGGTGTAGCACTGTTGACCACGCTTTTTCTCCCAAAACTCGAACTAAAGTGCACAAAGAGCTAATAAGAAAAGTTGTAGATCTCGCGACCATCTACAACTTCTACAAAGGCTGATAGGTGTTTTGCTCGACGGATTTTGCATAAACTGCTCGCCAAGTTGAGACTTTTCGTGGCGCCGGTGAATAGTAACTAGAGGCGTTGACCACGATTTTTCACACATTTACACTTCGAATTTGAAATGCCACTCAACATGAAAGTTGTGTCCCATGAAAAACTGGACAACTTTTATATTGGGGGAATTTAAAGTGTTTAGGTGAAATTTGGAGAACGCGGCCAAAAGTTCTAGAGAGGTTATTGGACATCAAGAGGTTGACTAGGGTTTTGACTAGACCTTTGACCAAGGTTTGACCATTAGTATGTGTTGACTTGATTAAGAGGATGAGTAGTGATTGTTGGCTAGGTTTTCGAGGTGATGACCCAGGTTGACTAAGATTTGACCAACGTCAACACGTTTGACCGGATTGACTAGGTCATTTGCGTCAATTAACCTTAAATGAAAACCTGGGGCGTCACAATGACGAGGCGGATCTGGAGGCCGCGCTCTTCTCTTCCACCAAGGCGTTGGCGACCCGGAGGTACGCGAGGGCCTGCTCAGCTTCAGGCGACTGGACTTGCTGGAGCCGGGTAATGGCCACGCCCAGGTTAGCCTGGGGGCTGTTGAAGGTCGCGATCCCAGCTTCCTCTAACTCGAGGCGCAGATCACGAGCGCAGGCCAGGGCACGCCACTGCTCTTCCGCACGTCGCACAGCGCGGCGGGCATTTGCCTGGATACGTGCCGCCTCCTGGGAGTCGGTCGCACCCAGGCGTGGTGGCTTGTTCTCCGATATCACCATCACCTGGCGGAAGATGACTTCCGGGTCGTTCGGAGCGATACGAACCCGGACCTTCTGGAACTTCCCACAGTCCGGAGACTGGGTAGGTCGCTTAGCTCGGCGAGGGAGCTCGTTGTCGATCTTCTTCCGCAGACGGCACCCGCGAAGGGTGTGCTTCGCACCCTTGTGGTAAGTGCAGGGCACGTTGAGGGGGTCACGCCGAGCGTGAGGCGCAGGCCTTGGGTCGCGTGAAGGTCGCCGCCCAAATTGGATCTGAGGAGGCGTGGAGAGTTGGCTCAGGCGAAGACCGGGTGCAGACTTCAGACCGCAGGGAAACACATCATGGCGTAGCGCTGTCTGCGCGGAGCGTTGAGCTCGTTCGCAGATCTCCAAGGTTTCCCTCATGGAGCCGATGACGTTTTCCATCCCCTCGACAAGGTCACAGGGTTTGGGTGGGTGGGTCTCCGATACTAGATCGGGGACGGCGGTGGACGCCGTGACGACCTTCTCGGGGGTCGCTGGAGGAGTCGAAGCTGCCGGAGCAGGTGAGGTCGCCGTGAAAGATCCAAAGCTGATCTCCACGGGGACGGCGAGGAAAGCCGCCATGCTCGCCGGGAAGACAACGCCAGATTGGGCCACCATGCTGCACAGCGAGTTCCCGATCTCCCCTACCTGGCGCGCCAACTATCAGGGGGTGAGATCTGGACAGATCCGCTAGGGGGTTGTGAAGAGTATCTTGGCCCCCTAAGTGGGTTTTGGTGATTTAATGACACACGCTTAAGTGGCTAATGATTTATCTAGTGGATGAGGAGGAATTAAAATTGTATGAGGCATCAAGTGTTGATTCATTGAGTAAGCAAAAAGGAAGTGATGCTACAAAGGGTTCCTATGAAGGCTTATTTATTTTATATTTTGAATTTGAGTCCTAGGAACGCCGTACTATAAAGAGGGACAGGAAATGTATCTTCCAAGAGTCGAACAGGTGCTCTAGTTGTCAAAACAAAACCTATGAGAGACACCTTTGCACCAACACGTTCACGGGGTTAACTTTTTGGGTGCTGACCTTGGAAGGCTGGAGTTTTCGGGGTTTTTCCCGGAGTCTCCGGACTTCCCGGAGTTTCCGGGGTTTTCCCGGATATTCCAGGTCTTAGAGCTGTAACGGCTCTTTTCTATGTGAGGGGGTATAAAAGCCCCCTCCACCCTTTCCCTTCTCTCTCTCTTGCTCATTTTCGACCTGCATCAACTCAGAACTCATTCACTCCCTCCTTTACTCCCCTTGGCCTTGGTTTGGTGAGATTTGTTGGGGATTTAAAGAGGGATTGAGAGCAAGAGCTTGGAGAGTGCTAGTGAGCTGATTTCCCATCTCTAGAGCACCTCGTTCTTCGCTTGGTTGGCACATTTCGTGTTTGTTACTCTTAGAGCCTTGAGCTCCTAGCCGGCTAGGCGTTGCCTTGGAGCATCTAAAGGTTTGTGGCTGCCCAAGGAGGTTTGTATCACCCCGAAATTGAGTAAGTAACTCTAGCTTGATCTTTGTGGTCGCTAGAGGGAGGAAAGTGACCTAGGTGTAAAGGTCCACCCTTTGTGGGTTCCTCAACGGAGACGTAGACCTCAAGGTGTGAGGTTGAACTCCGGTAACAAATCCTTGTGTCTCTTGTGTTCGTTGCTCTTGTTGTATGCTTGTATACCTCTTGAGCTCTATTCTAGGGTTTGGTGCCGATCTACTCCGTGTTGAGGTTTCTGTAGGTTCTAGGTGGATAAACAGGCTTGTCTCTCACTAGTGCATAACCTATTTTCACAGATCTATGTTTGAGCAAGTTTAATTTCTGTCGATTTGAATTCCCCCTCGTAGGCCCGGACAATCCGGACATTTTTCTGGATTCTCCGGATTTCCCGGAGTATCCGAAAAAATATTCGGAAACTCCAGACCTGGACTGACAGCTGTGTGAAAAGTTTGTAAATTTCAAGTTCGACTATTCACCCCCCCTCTAGTCGACATCTTGATCCTTTCAATTGGTATCAGAGCCAAGTGCTCCATATTTGAAGCTTAACCGCTTGGAGTCAAAAAGATGTCGGATCCAAATGCTCAACAAACGCCTCCTCCCAACGGTGGAGACAACACCATCAATGTTGATGGTCCTCCTCCCGTTCTACAGCAAGGAGGAGGTGCCATTGGAGCAAGCACAAGTCATCAAGCACATGATAATGGTATGGAGACCTCGGATAGTGAGAATGAAGAATTTGATGATGCAAAGTCAACCCGCTCTGCTCGTCGACCGTCATCATCAAGGGATTATACTCGAACCTCTTTCGATTACTCTCGCTTATTGACGGGACCCAATATTATGGGTACCCGATGACAGCGATTACGAGCGACAATCGCGGCCACGATGGCCTCCGGGCTATTTTTTGGTGGTTTTCTGGATTTATTCTCATGCAGGAAAGCGTCCCACAAACCAAGTGGTATTCCCGGGGTTTATTTCTGTGAGAGAAAACGGCCATAAAGGCAAGCCATGGCATCACGTGACGTAGAGACATGCAACTTTCGACTAGTTGGGTTCCCCCGAGTAGTTTTGCATCCCTCATTGACCATGCATGTGACAGATGTTGGAGGATTTATTTTCATGCAGGAAAACGGCCATAAATCAACTCCATGGCGTCATGTGCTCTCCAACCATGTGACTTCCGACTAGTTGGCATCCCTCCCGAGTAGTTGTGGGTCCTTATTTCCCATGCATGTGCTAGGTGTTGGAGGCGTTCATTACTCCAACCACTTGCATGTGAAGAAGCGGCACCAGGACAGGCAACCACATGCAACAACGGCAGCAAACAGGGACAGCGGGACACGCGGCATGAGTAAAGAGCTCCCCCGTACACCTGTTGCTCATGCACACTCTCCCCCTCTCCTCTCTCCTGGCTTGTCCCATCGCATTAATGTAACCTGCTCCCCTTGTTTGATAAAAGGGAGAGCAGGGTCCTCTCGAGAGGCTCTCTGGCTGGTACTTTTTACTTCTTCCTTCTCCCAGGAGGAGCTCTGTCATTTTCCCTTCTACCTCCAGCCTTCCATGGCTCTCAAAAACTACAGAGACTTGGGAACTCGTCCCTCTCTCGCCCATTTGTAACCCCTACTACAAATCAGTGCAAATAACACAGCAGCACGAACTGGACGTAGGGTGTTACTCTCCGGAGGCCCGAACTAGTATAAATCCTGTGTGCCCCCCTGTTTGCGCAACCGTCCGAGGCCCGGCACACAATCCGAGAAATTATCTGCCGGCGGTTACAAAACCCCGACACTTATCTTTTAACCATCCATCGGGTTCTAGCCACATTGGGAAGATACCCCAATTTGATGGAACCGGCTATTCCAAGTGGAAGAACTCGATGGAGGAGTATTTGATGGCGGTAAATCCCGCACTTTGGACTATTGTGAACAGGGGTATTACATTTCCTAGTGGTGATGCAACGCTAACTCAAGATCAAGCCAATGAGATACAAAGAAACTATCAGGCCATACGCATCATCAAGAGTTCACTCACGTCCGAAGAGTATGACAAAGTGGATGGGTCGAAGTCCGCCAACGAAGTGTGGAACACATTGTTCATCAACCATGAAGGAACAAAGCAAGTGAGAGAAGGAAGAATCTGCGCCTTAGAAAGTGAGCTCAACCGCTTTGTCATCAAGGAAGATGAAACTCCACAAGACATGTACAACCGCTTAAACAAGATCATTAACAAGATCAAGTCCCTTGGAAGCACAAGATGGGGAAGAAGAGAAGTGGTTGATAAGATCCTCTCCGTATACATGGCAAGGGATGTCCAACTCCCAACACTCATAAGAGAGAAGAGAGGCTTCAACAAGTTCACTCCGGCGGATGTGATTGGAAGAATTGAAGAACATCTTATCACCGTCAAAGAGTCAAAGCTTTCACAAGAAATGTCCAAGATGCATGAGCAACTTGAGAAGAACAAGGGAGTGGCCCTCAAGGCATCTAACAAAGGAAAGAAGTCAAGCTCATCAACCTCCAAGACCGTGGTCAAGGAAGATAGTGATGAAGATAGTGATGAGAACATGACTCCCGAGCAAATGGCACTCTTCATAAGAAAGTTCAACAAAGTGATCAAGAAGAGTGGCTTCTTCAACAAGAACAAGGACAAAGACAAGGTCAAGACCAAGAGAACTTCCAAGAGGCCATGCTTTGGGTGTGGCAAGGAGGGTCACTTCATTACGGAGTGCCCCAATATCAAAGTGAGAAGAAGGGACACCAACAAGAATGACAAGAACAAGAAGAAGGAAGTTGGTGAAGCACACTTGGGTGAAGAGTGGGACTCAAATGATGATAGCTCCGACTCCGATGATGAAGTGGGTCATGCTACTATTTCTATTGGAGAACCAATCAACAAGTCATCCCTCTTTGAAGATCTCACCGACGATGAAGATGACTTCACCCACACATGCCTCATGGCTAGGGGCTCTAAGGTAGACACTCCCACCCTGCCTCTAGATGATGATAGTGAAAGTGATCTTGAATTTGAAAAAATAATAAATGGCTTTGGTAAAAAGGCAACTAAGAAAATTATATTTTTAATGAAAGAAATAGAGAATAGAGATGGGACTCTAGAGGTGCAAGAAGAACTCTTTAGGCTTGAGCGAGAGAAAACCATTGCCCTTGAGAATGCCCTTGTAATTGAAAAGAAGGGTTTCAAGGTGCAAGAGGACTTGCTTAAGGAAAAGGAGCTAGAAATTCTTAGCCTCAAAAAATCCCAATTTAAAGAGGAGTTGATAGTAGATGAATTAACTAGGGAATCTTTCCTAGCTAAGGATGCTTGCAAGAAACTTGAGGGTGAAAAGCTTGAACTTCAAAAGAGCTTTGAAAGCTTAAGGACTAGTCACATAGCACTAGAAGTTCAACTTGACAATCTCAAGAATAATGCTACAACAACCTCTAATGATGCTCTCTCTAACTCTAAAGCCTCAACAAGCAATGGTTGTTCTCGGTGCTATAAAATTAATATAAATGCTTGTGCTACTAACATTGCCGAAATGAATGCTATGAAGAAAGAGATTGCTAGGTTGTCTAACTCCCTCATTGATGAGAAAAAGAAAGAACCTAAGAGAGGTGAGTTTGAGAACCACACCAAAGGCTTTGGGTCAAGCTACATGAAGAAGTTTGGTTTTGCGGATGGGAAGGGTCTAGGTAAGCAAGAACAAGGTACAAAGGATCCCATCCCATTCATCAAGAACTACCACACTAGAGGTGTGGGAACAAGAAATGTGGTGCACGGCTTAAAGCAATTGGGTGCCAAGAACTATGACAACCAAGTCAAGTACAACACACCTATCAAGTTCAAGGGCACTCAAGACACAACACATGCACCACAAGCGAAGGCAAAGGCCAATCCAACCAAGTCAAACAAGAAGTCAAAGTCTTATGCCTCACAAGACAACTTCTATGCCGATTATGTGTTAACTTGGGACCACAAGGGTAAGGTGGTTGCCAAGTATGTGGGACCCCGCACAAAAGGAACATTGGTCAAAAGGAATGTGTGGGTGCCCAAGGTTCTTGTGACTAACGCTCTAGGACCCAAACCTACTTGGGTACCTAAAACAAAAGCATAATTTGTTTTGTAGGCATATTCCTCCGGTGGAACCAAATGGGTGATTGATAGTGGATGCACAAATCATATCACCGGAGAGAAGAAGATGTTTACCTCTTGTGACATGATTGAAAATCCTACGGAAAGAATTGCCTTTGGAGGCAATGGTGGAGGAACGGTTGTTGGTCTTGGTAAAATTGCTATCTCAATCAATCATTCAATTTCTGATGTTTATTTGGTTGAATCCTTGGACTACAATTTGTTGTCTGTTTCACAACTTTGTGAGATGGGCTACAATTGTTTGTTCACCAATGAGGGTGTGACCGTCTTTAGAAGGGGCAATGACTCCGTTGCCTTTAAGGGTGAACTCAAGGGAAGGCTTTACTTGGTGGATTTTACATCGGATAAAGCCCAACTTGATACATGCTTATTGGCAAAGTCTAGCTTGAGTTGGCTTTGGCATCGCCGACTAGCTCACGTTGGGATGAACAATCTCAATAAGCTTCTAAAGGGGGAACACATCCTAGGATTAACAAACGTTCATTTTGAGAAAAATAGAATTTGTAGTGCTTGTCAAGCCGGAAAGCAAATTGGTGCTCCTCATCCCGCCAAGAATGTACTTACCACTACAAGGCCATTGGAACTACTTCACATGGATATCTTTGGTCCCGTGGCGTATGTTAGCATTGGAGGGAACAAGTATGGCTTTGTCATTGTTGATGATTACTCTCGGTATACATGGGTATTCTTTATGAAGGACAAGAGCAAGGTTCATGAAATATTCAAGAAGTTTGCCACAAGAGCCCAAAATGAGTTTGATGTGAAGATCAAGAGAGTAAGAAGTGACAATGGCACCGAGTTCAAGAACACCAATATTGAAGAGTATCTTGATGGAGAAGGCATTGGTCATGAGCTCTCCGTCCCATACACTCCACAACAAAATGGGATAGTGGAAAGGAAGAGTAGAACTCTCATTGAAGCCGCAAGAACCATGCTTGATGAGTACAAGACTTCGGATAGTTTTTGGGCGGAAGCAATCAACACAGCTTGTCATGCTATCAACCGTTTGTATCTTCACAAGCTTCGACACAAGACCGCCTATGAACTTCTAACCGGTAAAAAGCCTAACGTGTCTTACTTTAGGGTTTTTGGTTGTAAGTGCTTCATTCTTATCAAGAAGCCCAAAAGCTCTAAGTTTGCACCTAAAGTTGATGAAGGTATCTTTCTTGGTTACGCCTCAAACGCTCATGGCTATCGTGTCCTCAACAAAACTACCGGTTGTGTTGATGTCACGTGTGACGTGATGTTTGATGAATCTAATGGCTCTCAAGTGGAGCAAGTTGATGAATTGTGTGTAGGCAAGGAAGTATCTGCTGAAAAGGCTATAAAGAAGATGGCCATTGGAGAAGTCAAGCCTCAAGAAGAAGATGATGAGAACTGCGAGATCTTAGAAGAATCACCAAGTTCACCTCCTGCTGCGAACCCCGGAGAGTCCGGAGAAAAACCCGGAGACTCCGGGATTCCCGGAAACTCCGGAGAAATTTCCGGAAACTCCGGACTTCCCACTGGTGACTCTCAAGACAGTCAAGAAGATGAGGATTTGATTCAACAAGAAGCCTCCGACCCACATCCAAGAGTTCGTCCAAGTGTTCAACGAGATCATCCCGTTGACAACATACTTGGAAGCATCCGTAGAGGGGTAACAACTCGTTCAAGATTAGCAAACTTTTGTGAACATTACTCATTTGTTTTCATGTTGGAACCTCTAAGGGTCGAAGAACCACTTGAGGATGCTGATTGGGTGATGGCCATGCAAGAAGAACTCAACAACTTCACTCGGAATGAAGTCTGGTCCTTGGTGGAACGCCCCAAGCAAAATGTGATAGGCACTAAATGGGTCTTCCGCAGCAAACAAGATGAGAATGACGTGGTGACCAAGAACAAAGCAAGATTGGTGGCAAAGGGGTACACTCAAGTAGAAGGCTTGGACTTCGGAGAGACCTATGCACCGGTGGCAAGGCTTGAAGCAATCCACATACTCTTAGCCTTTGCCACACATCACAACTTCAAGCTACATCAAATGGATGTCAAGAGTGCTTTCTTGAATGGCCCAATCTCCGAAGAAGTCTATGTTGAACAACCACCAGGCTTTGAAGACCCACAATGTCCCAACCACGTCTACAAGCTCCATAAGGCGCTCTATGGGCTCAAACAAGCCCCACGAGCATGGTATGAATGCCTTAAGGAATTTCTCTTGAAGAAAGGCTTTGAAATAGGCAAAGCCGATCCTACTCTCTTCACTCGTAAACAAGGAAATGATTTATTTGTATGCCAAATATATGTCGATGACATTATATTTGGTTCTACTAACCAAGTTTGGGTTGATGAGTTTAGTAGGATTATGACCAAAAGATTTGAGATGTCTATGATGGGCGAGTTGAAGTACTTTCTCGGATTTCAAATCAAGCAACTCAAAGAAGGCACATTCATAAGTCAAACCAAGTACACCAATGATATGCTCAAGAAGTTTGATATGAACAATGCCAAGCCCATCAAAACACCTATGCCATCAAATGGACATCTTGATCTAAATGAAGAGGGCAAAAGCATCGACCAAAAGGTATATCGCTCCATGATTGGATCTCTACTTTACCTTTGTGCATCTAGGCCCGATATCATGCTTAGTGTGTGCATGTGTGTAAGGTTTCAAGCTAATCCTAAGGAGTGTCATCTAATGGCCGTTAAGAGAATCTTTAGATACTTGGTTCATACTCCTAACCTTGGTTTGTGGTATCCTAAGGGCTCCACTTTCGATCTACTTGGCTACTCCGATTCGGACTATGCCGGTTGCAAAGTAGATAGGAAGAGTACATCCGGGACTTGCCAATTCCTTGGAAGGTCCTTGGTGTCTTGGAGTTCCAAGAAACAAAACTTCGTTGCCCTTTCCACCGCCGAGGCCGAGTATGTTGCAGCCGGCGCTTGTTGTGCTCAACTACTTTGGATGAGGCTCACTTTGAGAGACTTTTGTTGTAAGTTTAGCAAGGTGCTACTCTTGTGTGACAATGAGAGTGCCATCAAGCTAGCTAATAATCCCGTAAACCACTCAAGAACAAAGCACATAGATATAAGACACCATTTCTTGAGAGACCACGAAGCCAAAGGAGATATCACTTTAAGTCATGTGAGCACCGATAAGCAACTAGCTGATATCTTCACAAAGCCTCTTGATGAACTAAGGTTTTGTGCTTTGAGGAGTGAGCTAAATATCTTAGATTCTCGTAACTTGGCTTGAGATCATGCACATGTTTGAGTGACCTAGAATAAGTTTTTTTAAAAGAAAATAATTTGCAAAACTTGTGTTCATTTGTTTTTAAAATATTTGGATCTTATTTTGGTGCAACACTTGGGCTATTGTTCTCATTGCTTGATTGTGGCTAGTCTCAAGTGTTGTTACTACTCAGGCTCACATATATTACATGTATAGTCATCCAAATCTATCCCAAATCAAATTCCTTGCAAATCTGCTCGCTGGTCTCAGGGGGAGCGGAAACTCCGGATTCTTTCCCGGAAACTCTGGGTTTCCCGGAGATTCTAGACTAAGTCCGGACATTCCGGGTCTTTAAGGTATAAATACCTTTTTTCACCGCGGTAACTTCTCTCCTTCATCCTTTACCGCGTTGACCGCCGCTAGTTTCACTCCCGTCGCTCTCCCCTCCTCTCCCCATCGCCCCTCAGGCGATTTTCCTTTTCAACCGGCCAAATCTCGTGAGAGTGAGAGATTGAGGGATCCAAGGGTTGGAGAACAAGGATCTGCAACGCATTTGAAGATTTGAAGCTTCTCCACCTCTCTCTCCCCTAAGGTACCTCATGAAGACCTAACCCGATCTATTCCCCTTCGCGTTTCCTTTCGGTATCCTCTTAGGGAATAGATGAAATAGGCTCTATAGGCTCTAGATCTGCAATATCTCTCAGTTTCCATGGTTGATTTGTGCGGCATTGTGATTTAGGGTTTCGGCTGTGAAACCCGGAAACTCCAGAAAATCTAGTCCGGACTCTCCGGACTGTCCGGAATCTCCGGACTTTTTCCCGAAGTCTCCAGGGTTTACACCGAAAACTCTAAGTGGCAGTGCTTCGCATCTCTTCTACTGCTCATCTCTCATATCCTTATCCTTCTATATCTTCAGATCATGAGGGTGAAGATCCGACGCGACACGGATGAGCCCTCCACTCAAAGGAGGACCAAGGCAAGGCATGACCCCGCCACCTTGAGGGTCATGCAAGAGACCTTGGGCCAAGAGTCCTCTCAGCGCAGCGCCAGGCCAAGAAGGGGTGACCCCCCTCCTTCTTATGCTGAGGGAAGTGAAGAAGAAGAGGAGATTGAGGAAGAAGAGGGGACCGAAAGTGATGATGATGAGGTCGAGGACGACACCTATGAGCAGCCCCCTGAGCCTCCTCGCCGCCATGGGAAGGGGCTAGCTAAAGAGAAGCCTCGCTACAAGCCCCATCCCAAGAAGAGCCACAAAGCCCCCTACATCCAACAAAGCAGAGCAGCTACACGTGCACCTCCCAAACACAAGCAAGGAGTAGCAGCCCACATCTGTCCTAAAACACCTCCTAGGCTCATTCCCACTCTCCCACCAAATGTCCGGGTGGTGTCCACTCCCATCAATCTTAGAGAGCCCGGATCCGTCCTTGGATTTGCTGAGCATATGTTTAGGGACTACTCAAAGAATGCTCTAGCTGTGAGGGAGCAAAGGGAAGACAATGTTTATCGCTATCTCAAGGGTGAAGGACTAGAGGCAAGGTTTTGGTGTGACTTCCATAGGGATTTCTACCAAACCGTCATAAGGAACCCCAAGTTGGTTGCTAAGAACATGGTGCCCATTGTGAAGATGAGGTACATTGATTGAAAGTACTATGAGGACCTCAACAACACCGTGTTCAACTCCGTGATTGAGAAGTGCAAAGAGGTGGGCTTGTATGACATCATGGGCTTTCGCTATAATTGGAACAAGGAGATCCTCACCCAATTCCATTGCTCCTACTACTACAATCCATATGACAACACCATCACTTGGACAACTCAAGGCAACAAGTGCACAATCGACTACATGACCTTCTCTAGGCTTTTGGGACTTGGCTCTAAAGATGAAGATCGCACTCCTATCCACAATGAGAACAAGTACAAGCCTAGGGACCTCCCCTACATGTTTCCTAGTCGTGCCTTAGCCATTGAGGGCAAAGCGGACCAACTTAACCCCTACTACTACTATCTCAATCAATTCTTCCGAGCCACCATTGATCCTAAGCAAGGAGATGCTACGGCACTAAGGTACTATGCTCCAAACCTTCTCAATAGGATGGCACCGGATGAGGAAGGGTTTTGCATATTTGACTTCATTTGGAATGAGTTGAGGAGAGCCATGAATGATCCAATGAAGTACCTCCCCTATGCTCCCTATCTTATGTCAATGATTGAGAAAGTCACTAATGTCCGCTATCCAAAGGATGTTGTCCATGAGCCCTTCCGTCACCTCCGTGATCGCGCCAAGAAAGCTCCCAAGGCTCCTAAGTATGTTGGCTCCTCTAGTGCAGCTCCTCGCCATGATGACGTGCCCGCTGCACCCTCTCCACCTAGACCTCCCCATCGGCACCGTGGCTCCATGATCAAGAGGGTCCTAAAGAGTATCTTTAGCATGTGCAAGACTATGGCTACGGAGACAAATGAGAATCGCCGGGACATCATTGAGATCAAGTCTCATCTTGGCCTCCCCACCGATCCCTACCGTGAGCTTCCCACCTTCGATGATCCATTTGCGGAGTGGGACGCCCAAGATGAAGAAGAAGATGGGCAAGAAGAGGAAGAAGAGGAGGAGGAGGAGGACAACAACAATGAAGAAGAGGAGGAGGACGACGAGGACTCCGAGTGATCCAGCTGCTGCCCCACTCCCTTTTTGGTGCTTGATGCCAAAGGGGGAGTGTTTTATCTATCTATCTAGTGTGGCACTTGAACTTTATGGATTTGAATTTGGAACAATGGCTTGTAATAACCTTAATTTCGTATGCGTGTAAGACTATGTGAGCTTGAGACTTATGGTTGTGTGCTTGTGATCATTTGCTCAGTTTTTTTACTTGCTAAGGATGCTATATGTTAGATTGAAAATTCTTGATGAATGTTGTTTTTCACTGGTGTTCAGCAAGCCCGGAAAGTCCGGACTTTTTCCCTGAGTTTCCGAATTCTCCAGACATTCTGGGTCTGGCTCGGATACTCTGGACTTCTGAGCACCAGATCTCTTTTGCATCCTTTTTGAGTGCATGAACTGTCATGAGCATTTCACTATGAACTGTTGCACATCACAAGCACCCCACTATTGTAATACTCTCATGTTTTCCTTCCTTGTGCAAAATTTGGTTATAAAAAGACCATTGATATTCAAAAATCAATATGCACATATTAAGGGGGAGTACTACCAATTGTCTTTAATAATTCATTGATTATCTCTTGTAAGACTTAAATGTGTTGTCATCAATCACCAAAAAGGGGGAGATTGAAGAGTATCTTGGCCCCCTAAGTGGGTTTTGGTGATTTAATGACACACACTTAAGTGGCTAATGATTTATCTAGTGGATAAGCAGGAATTAAAATTGTATGAGGCATCAAGTGTTGATTCATTGAGTAAGCAAAAAGGAAGTGATGCTACAAAGGGTTCCTATGAAGGCTTATTTATTTTATATTTTGAATTTGAGTCCTAGGAACGCTGTACTATAAAGAGGGACAGGAAATGTATCTTCCAAGAGTCGAACAGGTGCTCTAGTTGTCAAAACAAAACCTATGAGAGACACCTTTGCACCAACACGTTCACGTGGTTAACTTTTTGGGTGCTGACCTTGGAAGGCCGGAGTTTCCGGGGTTTTTCCCGGAGTCTCTGGACTTCCCGGAGTTTTTGGGATTTTCCCGGATATTCCGGGTCTTAGAGCTGTAACGGCTCTTTTCTGTGTGAGGGGGTATAAAAGCCCCCTCCACCCTTTCCCTTCTCTCTCTCTTGCTCATTTTCGACCTGCATCAACTCAGAACTCATTCACTCCCTCCTTTACTCCCCTTGGCCTTGGTTTGGTGAGATTTGTTAGGGATTTAAAGAGGGATTGAGAGCAAGAGCTTGGAGAGTGCTAGTGAGTTGATTTCCCATCTCTGGAGCACCTCGTTCTTCACTTGGTTGGCACATTTCGTGTTTGTTACTCTTGGAGCCTTGAGCTCCTAGCCGGCTAGGCGTTGCCTTGGAGCATCCAAAGGTTTGTGGCTGCCCAAGGAGGTTTGTATCACCCCGAAATTGAGTAAGTAACTCTAGCTTGATCTTTGTGGTCGCTAGAGGGAGGAAAGTGACCTAGGTGTAAAGGTCCACCCTTTGTGGGTTCCTCAACGGAGACGTAGACCTCAAGGTGTGAGGTTGAACTCCGGTAACAAATCCTTGTGTCTCTTGTGTTCGTTGCTCTTGTTGTATGCTTGTATACCTCTTGAGCTCTATTCTAGGGTTTGGTGCCGATCTACTCCGTGTTGAGGTTTCTGCAGGTTCTAGGTGGATAAACAGGCTTGCCTCTCACTAGTGCATAACCTATTTTCACAGATCTATGTTTGAGCAAGTTTAATTTCTGTCGATTTGAATTCCCCCTCGTAGGCCCGGACAATCCGGACATTTTCCCGGATTCTCCGGATTTCCCGGAGTATCCGGAAAAATATCCGGAAACTCCAGACCTGGACTGACAGCTGTGTGAAAAGTTTGTAAATTTCAGGTTCGACTATTCACCCCCCCTCTAGTCGACATCTTGATCCTTTCAGGTTGCCCTAGAGGTTTGCAGGTTAATGGAGGATCGGGACCTAAGAGCGTAGGTGGTTATGCACGTGGTGCACACGAAACTAGGCGAGTATGGCGGCGAGGAACAAGGAGACAAGGGTTTATACTGGTTCAGGCCTCCGGAGAGTAAAACCCTATGTCCAGTTGTGGTGGATTATGCGAGGATGAAGATGAGTTCCCCCTGTGCATGGAACCCTAGGCCGCCTTATATGGGGGGACTGGCTAGGGTTTGCGTGCGTAGGTCGGTTGACCCATGTCGGAGTCGGTTACAACTGTGGGAAGCTTATCTCCCGGATTACAAGGAGTATCCCGTGATACTCGGAGCTACAAGCGGCGGCGCGCCAGGTCGCCGTGTCTTGTCTTGCACGCCAAGACTTCGCGGGTCTTCCGGGAGCTTGATCGGGTCGCAGGGCCCACTTGTAAGGTCGGTGAGTCTTCTGGAAGGTCAGGTCCACTTGTCAGGGGCCTCTGGGACCCTGGTCGGTGGGGACCCATGGGTACCCATGTCTCTCACTTAGTTAGTTCAAAATTGAACTAAATTGTTTGTCCTAAAAGAGTACTAGCACACTATTTTTGTGACGAGTAATATACCGTCATGGACACCGGAGCCCCGAACAAAAACCGTTTGGGCATACTAGATTGGTTGTGAACTTGTGATGGATGGTCTAATGAAGCGCCGATACGAGATAGGATCAGACGGTCCAAGACCTCTAGGGACGTCCTCAACTCTCAGGTGTTAGGGGTACACCTGAAAATGAACAGATTGTCACGTAGATGTACCAAAAGTCGCGCGACAGTGCGTCACCAAAAGATTACAGGAAAAGCATGACATTGACATAGACACAGATGTACTCTTTTATCACGTAGGAAAAGCAAAGTTTGTGATGGACGTAGGTTATAAGCATTTAGCTGATGTTGAAGTACAGCACGTGATGATGCCCCTGACCGATTCTGCAACGGAACTTTTTTTTTCCTATTATTATTTTTTATTATTATAGAGATTTTTTTAAGGAAACTACTACTCTTGTTCAAGTCGAGCTAGGGAAATTGTTACAAACGCCCACTGGCGGACTGAACAACCACACATGTCTGCCCAAAGGGTCGAAGAGAGAGCTTCGTGTCAGGTTATGAGCATCAGTATTCACCTCCCGCTTCTCGTGAACAAACTCTACCTTCTGGAAGTTCGTCACTTGGGCCTTGATCTCCATGATGATGTGACCGTAGCAGCCCATCGGCGCATCATGGATACTCCTCACTGCATTAGAGCAGTCGCTTGCGATTCTCACCCGTCGGAGGAGGACATCACCAGCGAGCGCCAAACCCTCCCTGCACTCCATGGCTTCCAGCGTTTCCGGATCCGTGATTCCGGTAGTAACCACTGCGGATGCCCCAATGAAGGTCCCCTCTTCATCCCGTGCAATGGCAGCAACTGACCCCACTTGGGAGTTCTTAGACACCGCCGCATCTACATTGGTCTTCACATACCCATGTGGAGGGGGAATCCAATTTGGGTTGCGCCTTCCTTGTTGTTTCCCGGCCGTCTGCGTGACTGTCGTCGTTCCCAGGTTACTAATGAACCTGCCAATGAAACAGTGCGTCGATAGGGGGCTTTGAAAGTTGTTCTCATGGATCGCCTTTCTCCTTGCATACCAGATAGCCCACAGGGTCACCACCACACGCACCATTTCTTCCTGGGGCAGCGCAGCGAGAACTTTTGCTAGCCATGTCCGCGCATCCTCTTCCTGTGTTGCCCCTAGGAACTCTGCTATATCATCTTTTTCTAGCGCCCAAACACACTTAGACATATTGCATTCTAGGAGAGAATGCTTCCATGAATCTCTGGCTCCACATAGCGAGCAAATATCTGTTGGCGCCATATTTCTTCTGTGACGAACATCTCCTGTCGGCAAAGAGTACCGAGCCAACCGTCATAGAAAGATCCTGAGCTTCGACGGAACCTTCACTTGCCAGAGCTTCGTCCATTCCTTCTCCTCAGCCTTGGCGTCTGACTTGCTAGCTCTACCCTCATAGTATGCACAGTTCTTCTCCCTGTTACGAACTAGCATTCGGTAGGCTGATCTCACCGAGAAAATTCCCCTTTTCTCGTAATGCCATGCCCAGAAATCTGATTGTCTCCTTGTACTTAGTGGAATGTTATTGATTGCTTGAACATCGATCGGGTAAAAGAAGTCCATCAGTTTCTGTCTATCCCAACAAGCTCCTGTAGGATCAATAATGTCGCTGACCATCACCGGTGGGTCAGGAAGGCGGCTTACCAGGGGTCATAGCATACCGTCTCTCAATATCCAATTCGTATCCCAAATTCTCGTCTCCTCCCCAGTACCGATGCGCCTGATTAGGCCTAGTTGTAGCACCTCCTTCCCCTCCATTATCGCACGCCAGACCTGAGACGGCGAAGCTCTCAGATCGGCTTCCAGAAAATCAACCTCGGGAAAGTAAACTGCTTTGAGAACACGGGCACTTAGCGAGTCCGGTTCCTGCAGAATGCGCCATGCTTGTCGGGCGAGTAGTGCTAGATTAAAAAGTTTGATGTCCCTAAACCCAAGTCCTCCAAGAGACTTTGGCTTGATCATCTCATCCCAAGCCACCCAACATGTCCTTCGTGCCCCCTCCTTGCTGCCCCACCAGAAGTTGCGGAGCACACCATTGATGTGTTGACATAAACCCCGTGGTAGTTTGAAGCAGGACATTGAATAGGTTGGAACAGCTTGTGCAACTGATTTGATCAACACTTCCTTGCCCCCAGCCGAAAGAATTTGTTCCATCCAGCCCTGTACTCTGTTCCAAACCATGTCTTTCAAATATTTAAAAGCACCGTTAACTGAAGCTCCCACACGAGTCGGCATGCTGAGATATTTCTCACTCAAAGCCTCGCCAAAACCAGATGCTTAAATTACATGTGTGCCAGGATCAAGTTACACACACGTAATGACTCAGTGAATACCAAATACAGTGCCAAAGCGCAAAAGACGATATTATAACCATTACAGGACCGAATGTCTCATAAACATATCATCAGAGCGAACAACTAGCAGCGGATCTTCAGGAGGAAACTCCACAGGCAGGAGGCAGCTGACAGGTGGCACGTACGCCTAGTACTTCTCGAAAATCTTCAAGTCTGAGCAGCAATCCGGGTTGTGTAGTTGCAATAATAAAAACAAGCGTGAGCACATGCCGTACTCAGCAAGGAAAGAATAACATAATAAACATGCAAGGATGTATATGTGGATGGCCAAAGGTTTTAGGCACTTTAGCATTTTAGTTGGTCAAATTTTATTAGCACCTGATTACTAATAAAGTATAAGTATATACCATCCCACAATTAATGTAAAGCATTATCATCATAAAGTAAAAGCATCAAATTAATTTCAACTTCCATAAATTAATCATGTGAGGGTCCAGGCTGCTCTTGACCGTGAGCATGGCTAATCGATTAGTTTTACACTCTGCAGAGGTTGTACACTTTCACCAGAAGTCGCGTAAAAGTTCTAGGAACTTTAAACCCAACCACGCGATGCTGATCAGGCATCATACCACACTGCCGAGGTGTGATTGCATAGGGACGCTACGAGGCCTTTACAAAGATTCCCCAATGCGAAGCAACCCGCGAAGGTTCCGAGTCGTTGCAGAGTATAAAGTCCCCTACTAGGTACCGTGTCTTAGCAAAGCCCAACTCCCTACTAGAGCGAGTCTATACCCCACTGGCGCTCCCCCTTGCCCTTATCAGGTAAGGTCACCCCAACATCAGGGTTTCTAATTATTCAGCCAAGCCAGAGCCATATAGCCTTGTGGTTGCACTGTTGTCCTGGGTGGTCGCTCCATGTTCCAATTAAAAGTATGGTCTTTCAATTAAATTATCATAAAGGAACATAGAGTATAAAAGTAGTATCCATGTTGTTCATTACCATCCCAGTTGAGCAAGCTAAGCTGCATCTACCATCAATGTTAATTAAGCAACCCGGTTACAAGGCAGTGGTCAAAAGATTCTAATCATCGTCCTTAATAGGAACCCATCAAAATTAATGCAAAGCAATAAAATAAATACAGTGATTAAATGCATGTTTAAATAGGACAAAGCGGGAAGTGGGGCAAGCGCTTCTATTCTGGTTCATGGTTTCTCTTGGCTATATGATTCATCTGGGGGAGATCGAGCTTCAAGAAATTGTGAATGGTCTTATCAATACACAAATGTATAACTCCCCAGGAATTTCAATTGCGCTTATATTCATCACTGTAGGACTTGGGTTCAAGCTTTCCCCAGCCCCTTTTCATCAATGGACTCCTGGAATAGAACATAGTAGAATAGAACGACTCTTTCTTACTTTCTTAAAAGAGTTTCTTACAAGAGTGAAACAAAACTAAAGAAAGAGAGAAAAAAAGTTTGGCAAACTTATTAATGCAAAACGACCAATTAAAGAAAAGAGTTGATACTACAATTCGACTACTCAATCAATTGGTAGTATCCCTAGAGTCCACTCCTCCCCCATACTACTAGCGAAAGAGAAAATGTAAAGACTACCATTAAAGCAGCCCAAGCGAGACTTACTATATCCATGTAAATTAATCCCTCTCTTCAACTTCATCAATGTATACCACACGTAGACCGGGGTAACTGTAGTTTAAAATTGAAATTGGAATTGAAATTACCTCAAAGCAATTCTATTTTTGGGGATATTTCATTCTAATTAAATGTTAACTACTGAAGTAAACATCAACTGAACTAGTCTCGTAAAATTGAACAAAAAACATCTTAGATAGAGAATTAGGCAAACACAAGATTAAATTCCGAACTAGATTTACCATGACAAGAACAAAACCTAGCATGTAATTCTCTATCATACTACGCAGGAAAACACATATCAACATGATCTCAGATAACATGCTGAAATAACAGATCGGATCCCAGAATACGTACTGAACAGATGCAGCTGGGATGACAAGCGGCGGTGACGGAACAGCAACGGTGTTGCGGACGGCGCGTTGCAGACGACGTTGAAGACGACGCTCGTTCGCAGCGGCGGCGGCAGAAGATGGAAGACGAGCCGTGATGAAGACCCTTGAGCAGTCGCACGGAGCGCTTCCCAAAAACCTTATTCGCCCTCTCCCGGTGCAAGATCACAAGAGCGAGAGGTTCGGAGACCTGCTCTCCCGTTTGTCGGTGCACGCCGACGCACGGGATGGAGTAGACTACAGCAGCGGCGCAACAGCGAGAGGAGGCAAAACCCTAGCTCGAATGATGTGTCTTTGGTAGAGGCTGATAGGTCGCATATATAGGGAGAGCCCACGATCTCGCGTCGCGATCACGATCTAAACCGATAGGCTTCCATATATTTCACAGACTTAAAAGCCAAGTAACCAAAAAATTAAAACAATAAAAGGAAACCGCGCCCCCGCAAGGTGAGGAGGCGGGGTTAGAGCGTAAGCTAGTGATGCTTTCGGCTACTGGACTTTAGCCATCTAGGGTGCGGCACTCAACCGCTTCGCCTAGTAGCACAACGCTTGTATTGCTCTCCCACAATCCCGTTTTCACGGTTTAGGCTGCTCTCATTTCGCTCGCCGCTATAATAATAGATCTCACCTGCGTCTTGGGCTGCCCCCGCGACAGCAAATGCGCTGGGTGGGTCACCAAAATAGGCCCATTACGTCCGGTTGGATGATTTCAACCCATCAAGTCAGCCCGCTAACTCGACCCATGACAACGGGATAAAACAACTGGGCTAACATAAGTAAGATGTCTCTGAAATATCGTCTTCTTTCCTTTCCCGTCAGTTAAGAAAGGACAGGGAAATACGAATCGGGATCGAGTACGAACACTTGTGGTGGTAGCAGTAGGCTAGTAGCACACCACACAACGAGCCGAAACAGCTGCGGGGAAGTACAAGTACAACGTGTAAATCCGTGAGATCGCAACCGAATCGGTCCTGGCGTACTACCACGAGTCCCAGTGGCAGCCTTTTTGTATCCTCCGCCCCGTAGGAGTTTTGACGTGCTCCCTGAACGGAATTGTCGGGAGATTTTTATATTTGATCGATTTCATAATTCACGAGCCTTTAAAGTTTGATACTACTCATGTCATAATGATACGTGGAGTCAATCTGAGATATCGATACACGAGTTAGAGTGCCAAATCTTGAAGTGCCGAACCGTCAATTTTTGAAAATTTTCTCGGGATTGACAAAAAGGAGACAAGTTGATGAGATTTCAAAGCTCCGAATCCATGCGAGGGCTGCTAGCTGGATCTCAGAGGTTTGCTGTGTGCTTTTGCAAGTGCCCAACTGGACCCAAAAGGTGCATCACAGCAACTACTGGCAAAGTGGCATGGGCGTGGTCACGCCCTGAGGCTCTCTGGCTATTGTCCTTGCCGGCTTGGCCGCCTTGCCGGAAGATCGGAAACCACCGATCCGGCCGGCCAGGCAACTCGTCACCAGTCAGGTAGTCACCACCCCACCACGAGTTCCACCGAAATCGAGCTCGCGCGCCCTTTCGCCCCCGTCACATGCACCACCAAGCAAAGGCACCAACACGCGCCCCGGTCACATGCCTCATTCCTCCGCTGCGAGAAGGTGGGCGCCTGCATGGCACGTCCAAAAAGCCACCAAATCTAACCCGACCAATCAACCGTAGCCATTTTTAAAAATCGCTCGCCACCACGTCCGGACCACGCCTCTCCTCCCCGCCGCGCCGCCGAGCGAGCACACAAGCCCGTTTCACCAAGGCAACTTTGGAAGCTCTGGTAATCATCGAGGAGGGGCGGCGAGGTGGTGGAGCCCCGGTAACATGCGGGGGCGTGGGGGAACTGGGGGGTCCTGCTGCCCGATCATGTTCCGGGAAAAAGGGAGCCACGGGTCGGTCGACTCCGTTTGTTTGTGCGCTGCTAGCTGGCCGATTCCGTCTGACGAATTGCTATTTGCTACTACCAGCAGCTGCAAGCAATGCCCCCCCCCCCCCCCCCACGTCTCCACTCACTCACAAAGGGAGCTTGTTGGTTATGTTACCAGTGCCACCACTAGCAGTTGAGTAGGGCACTCGCATGCTAAAAAGGGCTCCATGCCTCCGTCCATGCAGATCGGGGAACAGCCGCTAGAGGCCATGAAGCGTCACGTTTGGCGCACTGTCTGTTCTGTCGCTGCCTGCTCCGGCAGTTGGGTTTATGCAAAGCTAGCTTTCAGTTTCAGATACAGGAGAGAGACAGAGCGAAATGAAAATCCATCAGTGGGGTGGGGGCACACAAAGCTTTGAGCCTAAGGAAGACGGTCTCATGTTCACCCACGTGAGCGCGACGGCGGACGGACGCTTTGGTTTTGGTACAAATCCGATCTGACACGGGAAAAAGATCGATGAATTATGCAGAAAAGAAGCATAATAGGTTGGGGTTTTTTTGCAGCTACTACTGCGTGGTGGTGGGGGAGGAGACAAAGGGGGTGGGTCCTTGAGACTCTGGAGAAACTCAGAACGCAACGAATCCAATACTTGGGCCACGGACATCCATCAGTCCAGGCCACGGGCAGGGCACCATTAGTCATCTGCAGAGACAAACAAAAGACATGGTGGTGTTTCAAGAATCAGTCAGTCAGTGATCGAGCTGGACTGTACCACAGAGCACAGAACTGACAGTAGAACTCAACAGCCGTCAGTTTCTACAAGTAGTGACCAACAGAGATAGCTAGCTTACCGTTCGGCGACTGGGAGCTCGCCACGGAGAAGTCCGAGGACGCCATGGGTATGGAGATGGACAGCTGCGTCGCCGGGAACGAGGCGAGGTTAGTGTTGTCGTCGGAGAGGCCCGGCCAGGAGTCCCTCGCCTTGGGCCACTCGTCGAAGAAGGGCCGCAGCGTCTGGTTCTCCTGCTTATTCCCGGAGTCGATGACCGCCCCGAAGTCGTTGCCTATGAAGGAGAGCGGCTGCCTGTCCATCTTCGAGAGCGAGCTGACAGTGTTCTGACCCAGGTCGCTCAGCGCCCCGAGCTGGGGGTAGCTCGACAGAGGGAACGAGGAGTTCTGGGACGGCGGGAGGCGCCACTGGTTCTCCAGTGATGAGTCGATGGCTTCTGCAATGAGCTGATTGTGCTCGTCTGCCAGAGTTCTTATCCCGTAAGCACTGTACCTGGATTTCAAAAGGTTGGGTGGTCGCACCAAATTAGTAGGGGTTGGATGCTCAAAAAAAAAATAGTAGGGGTTGGTATATTAAACTGCAAACAAAGTTTCGTAGAAAGAACAGGCAGCAGAGGGCGACACAATCATACTGAGCTATCATTCCAGAAATGCAATGTTTTCAGAACTAATCAATAGAAGGCATCACAAATACAACTGAAGCATTCAAATGTAAATTTGTTACTATGATTGGTTTGTAAAATCCATGACAAAAGTATTATTTACGGATGGAAATCTGTAGTTACTCAGACAAATCACACAGCATTTTCAGTATCAGGAAATAAAGCTTACCCACAGCTCGATAGTAGCAAAATGAAAGAACAGATGATCAGCCGCTTGACTAGTACATCTGTTGTTCAATTAAATCAACAATTTGTATAGGTGGAGAGAAATTATTTGTATGGGCAAAAAGAGATACACTTCCACTATCATGCACATACTGCCCTTCGTAGTTACAAGGACCAAATTTATTGTATCATGCGCCCCAAAAGAGTTGCAAGAGAAACGACCTGATTCTGCAACAATAAAGACTTGTAGTAATAGTCAGGGGAGGCCAGCATCAGCAGGCAGCAGGCACAAGCACTGCGACCACTGAACACAAACAAGCTTCATCTTTATGGGCAGTACGTGTTCTAAGCTGTTCTGCACTTCCACCTGACCTGAGCCCTGAGGACAGATATCTCGTAGAGAAATGGACACTGCCCTGGGTTCAGCCTTCAGGGTCTTGGAACTGAACCCAGAAAGCATGGCCAGGCAATGAACCAGACTACCAGAGCCTGAACACTAACGTAATTTCTTGCAGTGAGTAAAGTCCCACTAGTAGGTCATGCTTATTGCGCGTGGCAGCAGTAAAAGTACTGAGTACGCACTACTGGTTTCGATTGCCACTGATGAAAAACGAAATTAATCATGTGATTGAACGATCACAGGTAAACAGTTATCTGCGTGACCATCTCTGACGCCAATCAGTTAAAAGGATAGCACTGTTGCGAAACAGAATTGGCATTGGAGAAGAAAGAAAAGCGAGGAAAGAACAGTCACCTGAGATCTTTGGCCGTTCCACTACCAAGAGATGCATAGCTGGCAGCATTGTCCATGTGCAGCTGAGGCGACGACCCCAACGGCGAGGAGAACGTGCTGGAGATGTTGCTGGCCCCGCCACCTCCTCCGGTGCTGCCGGCGATGGCCGGGTAAAGGGAGTGGTTCTGGAAGCCGCTGCCGTTGGTGGCGGCGGCGGCAAGGGGCACCGAGGCGGAGACGGCCGCTGGCGCGGTGGCCGGCGGTAGGGACGGTGGCACGAGCTGCGTTTCCACAGGCTTTCTTGAACGGTTGCGGCCGCGGTGCATGTGGCGCTCGCAGTACTTGGAGTCCGGGGCGGCCTCCTTGGAGCACCGCCACTTCTTGCCGTCCGTACGCCGGCAACGGCCAGGCTCCGGATCCAGCTTCTTGCCGAAGTACGATCCGTACCCAACTGCACAAAAGCACACGGAGCAAATCAGACGCTGTTAACCATTGTTTGAGCAATACTTATGCGCTAGTAGCTTTTTATCCGGCTATATGTGTGCATCTAGCTGTGCAGCATCCAAATGGATTGGCATTTGGTACATGACAGTACCGACGCAAACGCAAGGCAAAGCTTCCCATTATTGGCAATGGACGGAAATGGCGAACAGTGGAGCAGCTGCCGCTGCATTCAATGGATTTGCTTGCTCGCGAGCCCACCATTATTGATCATGCAGAAAGAGAACAAAGAAATGGCAAGAGAGCGAGCTGGTTTCTAAAGCATCAGTACTCTTCAGCCACAATCGTGCTGATGAGTGCCGACGATATTAGCCTCTATTTCAACCACCATCAGGAGCAATCAAATAGCACAAAATGATAGGCACGCCGGCGACGAGGTACGTATGCTGAATCTTGAAGAGAGCACAAAGATCGGATTAAAAAAAACCAGAAGCTTTCCGGGAACAAATCGGGCGCGCACGGGTTCTTGAATCGCGCATCAGGAGTGATTAACAAATGACCGGAGCAGATTAACTAATGCAGGGAAAGTACACCTGATGGGAATAAACAAAGAGCTAAGCAAGGATTCGGTTCGGAAGAGGGCCGTACGTGTGGGGTGGCCGTAGAAGCGGGTGGCGAGGGAGTCGAGGCCCCGGCGGATGGGGAGCACGAGATCCGGCGGGACGGGCACGCCGGCGACGAGGTACTTGTATATGAGCGCCTGCTGCTCGAGCTCCTCGTACTGCGCCGGCGTGAACGGCACCGGCCTCGCCGCCCACCTCGCGCTCATCTGCGCGTCCTCCGCCAGCCCGCCGCCGCCGCCGCTAGCCCTGCGCCAGCAAACACGCCACCAAGTCAGAACAAAACGAGGACGAGGAGTTTAGCAACACTACGGGCGAACTGACGGCGAGAGAGAGCACGGAGCGAGACGAGATGGACCGGGCACTCACGCCGAGAAGGAGAGCGGGGTGGAGCGGCAGAAGGGGAGGAGGGAGGCGGTGGGCGAGCGGTGGTCGGCGGCGCCTGCCGGGGAAAGAGAGGCATACGGCATCGCCATCCCTCTCGCTGTCTCTCTCGCGCGCTGCTTGCTCCCCGCGGCCGGCCGCACCCGCACCACCCCCTCTTTAATGAGCTCCCCCCCCGGGGTCTGGCTGGGCTGGATGGCTCGTGATGTGCTTTGCTTGCTGCGCTCAGCTCCCCCGCTCGCGCGCGCTCGCCTTTATTGCCCGCTTTGTCTCTCTCTGCGTCGCTGTCTGCCCCGCGCTGCGCGCTGTGCGTGTCGTCTCCGCGCGAGGAGCCGGAGGACGCGAGGCGAGGCGAGGCGAGCGGCGAGCCTACCCTAAAAGCTCTGGTCTCGTGTGAGCGAGCGAACCCGACACGGGGATGGCACGAGCGCGGCGGGGCGTGGCTGCGATCCGGCCGGCGACCCAGCGCTGCAATGCAAGATGACAAGCGACGCCTGTCCCTCCCTCTAGCAGCCGTGGTGACTGGTGGTGAGCCGTGAGCGTGCCTCTAGTCTGTCTCCAACGATACCGCTTCCGGCTCCCACCATCCTCCTCACGTACAGGCATTTTCTTCAGTTTCCTATGCGGCTTTGTTTGTTCCGGGGCCCTATTTTCTGGGCGAGTGGAGTGGATATGGATGCAGGTACTGTAGCGAGGGTGGTGACAAGCATCGTATGGGAGGAGAGAGAGCGGTAGTAGAGACGAGGCGAGGTGACTGTGGATTTGAGCCGTGTCTGCGTCGCGGTTACCGATGCGAGGCCGGCCACGGCCACGGCCACCGGAGGGTGGGGGGCGCCGTTGCCGTTGCCGTTGCCTCCTCTTACTGCCATTTCTTTACTTGCTTCCTGTCTTCCGTCAGGCGACGTCTTGATCAGCCCCTAGTGATTGCTCATATAAGAGGACTAGTGCCCTAGCGCTAGTACGCAGCTTGGCCGACTTTCTATTCGTACAGTCGTACTGTTTGGGAAAAGAATCACGTTCCAAAATTTCGCATGATGATGGTACCGCTGGATTTGTTACAAAAATATTAAGCCTGTTCTTGAGCAACAATGAAAAAAATACTATTACATATCACATTTATTACATCTTCTCCCACAAGAAACACTATTTCAACACTATTTATTTACAATTTTACTATTCTTTTTCACCCAAAAGAACGGATCCTAAGATCAAACGGCAGCAACCATGGTGGGTACGTTTAGATTGAAAAATTCGGGTGTACATATAGTGTTGCAATAGTGCTTTTCAATGAAAAGTTGCTGCATTGGTCCAAGTACATTGAGAGAAAATGTGACTCGATTGTGTCTCCATGTGACAGGTGAATAGTACTTATTTTCCGATCTTTTGAAAAGTTTGTAAGAAACTGGCATCAGCACCAGTAAATGCCAAGTTGGTGGACATGAAACATGACACAACGTTATCTTGGCATTAGAAATCAGAATGGCCATTAAGTCTAGCGCTCTAGAAAAGTCATAAATGGAATTGTAACAGTGTCAATGTTCGAATAAGCTAGGGACATCTGAAGTGGTGGTAGAGCTTGATGAGGCTCAAATGTCACTCATTACATGGTAATTTTCAGTGTTCACTAATTAAACTATTTAGTTACCTCATTGGTCCGTGTGCATAGAGATAAAAAATTACGACTTGATCGTGACAGGTGAACAGTGTCTATTTTTCAATCTTAAACAGGCTCTCAGAAGCATATTTTTTAAAAGTTTGGTAAGAAACTAGCATCGGTGGTCAGAGGCTACTTGTTCCTTAATGTTATCGTTTGCTTTGAGTTTAGAGTTTTTACTATTTATATGTAATCACAACTTTGTAAATCTTTACTTGCTTCCCCTCTTTATATGCAATGGCGCCCTTCTTTAAAAAAAGAAACACTACTAGGGAATGAGGCTTCCGTCCCAGACCAATTTTGACATTAATACCGGTTTCTTTGCCGTCCGGTACTAAAGTATACATTAGTACCGGTTGGAAAAGAAGTGCCCCGACACGCTTCCGTGAGGGCACAATAGTACCGGGTGGGAACTAGCCCCGGTATTAATGTGTTTGCATTTATACCGGGGCTAGCTCCCACCCGGTACTAATGTGATCAGATCACATTAGTACCGGGTGGGAGCTAGCCCCGGTATAAATCCAAACACAATAATACCGAGCAGCAAAACCACCCGATACTCCTCCCTCCGTTCGATCGATGCCTCGTCCTTTTTTTCTACCGCCGGCCGCACCCTCTCCCACGCCCTGTCTCTTCGTTATCTTTCCCACACCCACCCTCTTATCTATCTCTCTCCCATATCCTCTCATCCATTCATCTGAGTCCTTATCTCTAATTCCTTCTTCTCCAATCGATACAGGGCGTGGGTGGGAGGCTGCCCGTGCGGGAGGCTGCTGGCGCTCGGGCGGCGCTCAAGGCCAGGAGCCGCCTGTGACGCCCCAGGTTTTTCATTAGCATCATTAGTGCTAATGACTTAATCAACCGAGTCAAACCCGTTGACTTCGGTCAAACCATGGTAAACCTGGATCATCACCTCGAAAACCTAGCCAGCAATCACTAATGCCCCTCTTAATCAAGTCAACACACCCTTGTGGTCAACCCTTGGTCAAAACCCTAGTCGAACCCCAATGTCTTTGAACCCCCGCTGGAATTTTTGCCGCGTTCTCAAGTTTTCACTTAAACACTTCAAAATCTGCCAATAGTTGTTCGTCTCTTCGAGGGACACACTTTTCATAATTGGCGGCATTTGAGATTTGGAGTGGAAATTGGTGAAAAACTCGGTCAACTGCAGCTAAACACTATTCATCGGCGCCATGAAAAACAGCAACTTTGCCTGCAGTTCATGCTCAAACCATTGATCAAAACATAGGTCGGCCTTTGCAAAAGTTACTCTTCTATAGCTCCTCTACAACTTTGCTATTGGTCGAATTTGAACTTCTATTCCTGTTTTTGGGGTTTGAGGCATTCAAACAGGGCTAAATCAAATGAAAACAGTGGCGTCGCCGGCAGCCCGCGCTCCAGGGCGCCGCGCCCCCGCGCGCGCTGCCACGTGGCACCTGCGCAGCCTCGGCGTCCGGGCTGGCCCGCGCATTCTGAGGCTCCTGCGCCCGTTTCCCCACACCCGGCGCTCGACCCCATTCCTCGGGAGCCGCGTTTTCGCCACGCGTCGCCACCGGCCATGCCCGCACCGTGCCCCTCCCGCGCCGTCCGCCGGTCAGGCGCCGCACGCGCCCCACCGCGGCCGGGGCCCCCGTCCTTTTTCCGTCCTTGCTTCGAGGCGAGGCGTGAATGCCCCACGCACTGCTCGCCGCCTATAAAGGGGCGCTGCTGCTTCTCCTCGCGCGCGTGAGCTCGCCGCCGCCCCGCCATTGGAGCCCGCGAGCCGAGCTCCGCCTCCCTGTCGCAGACCTTGCCGCCTGACCACTCCAGCACCTCCCCCACATCACACTCGAGCTCTAGCACTCACGTGTTGGCCAGCTCCGCCCCGCTCCTCGCCGGAATTCGGCCGCCCGCGCCGCCGGCCATGGTCAAGGACCGCATTGCAAGGTCATCAATCTTTCTAGGGTCTTAGATGCAAAGCAAGGGTATATCTGTAAGGCTTTGAAAACTTCCAGGGGCCTGTTTGAAAACTAGATTCTTGAATAGTGTATGCTTTTGGCTGATTCTTGTAAAATTCGTAGAAAATCAAATAAAAATCATAAAAATGCTAAACCAATTTTTTTGGTTTCCTTGTGAGCAAATCTACAACTTTTGCAAAACATGACCCTACTTTTGAGTGGTAGTTTTTGCATGAAAAATAGAAATCTATTAAACCTAGATCTGCTGTAGTTCAAAATCTACAAGTGCTCTTTAGCTGAATTTTGGATATGTGGTGTGTTATGCCATTCCTAGATTCTGTATCAAAAATTGCACAAAGTTATTGTGTAGATATTTTATTATGAATTGTTTTGTATTTATGATGAATCTGCCCAAATGATTTTTGTAGCTAAAAATAAATAGATTTTTGTGCTCAACTTCTTCATGTGATCTTTTTATGACTAAATGCACCTCTGGTGAATTAATCATGATTTTATATGTGTCAGAAATATTTATTATTGAAATATGCTTAGTTTTAAATGTAATTGCACAACTCAAGATCTATAGTAGCTCTAGGTGTATATGTTGCATGCCTAGCTTAGATTTGGACCAGTGGCCATGTGTGAGAAAGTTGGAATCCATTTGATGCTTATTTATTTTTATATGCATTTATCTTGTTTTGGTAGCTAGATTTTGTCTTTTGTGATATAATTAATTTATAGCTCTCATAAGTGTGCATGTGTCTTCAGTGGCTTTGTTTAGAGCTATAGTGCTTCAGGAACACTCCCACTGAATGTTATGAAATTATTTTATGCATAAAAACAGTGGAGGCCAATTAAAGCTTAATGTTAAGTTAAATTGGAAAATCACCAACACACACCTAGTGACCTCATGTATGTGATGTTAATCTTGCTAAGAAGCTAAGTGTCACCACCCTTGCTGTTTGTGAAATTTAAATTAATTTATTTACATAAATATGTACACAGTCACTATCAAAAAGAATAAATGATAAATCACCACCTAACCTTACTTTAATAGAAAGAATATACCAAATGTGTGTTTGTCAAGGTGAATGTGGTCAACCATGCACCCCATGGTTGTCATTTGTTGTTTGTAATTAATTAAATCAAAACCGCTAATTAAATCTTGCATTTGCATCCTCGTGTAGATCTTCCCGACGGTAGCTGTACGCTTGTGTCGGAAGGAGGAGACGAAGGTGCTAACGGTGAGCTGCAGCATGTGGACGTAGCTCAAGACCTGGACCAAAGTCCAGAAGGGCCCAAGACCAACCTTGTCGACGAAGGCAAGCCCCGGATCATTAACCCTCCTTTTAAAATTATGCCATTACCTTTGCTATGTTTGTGCATTTACATTTCAGGAGTTGAATTGAAACCCTAGATGCATGATCCCTAGGTACCTATGCTCTTTTACTAGTATGCTAGGTCGATAGCTGCTATGCTATAGGACCGGTACAAGTCGAGTGATGTTCGTCACTCGCGAGAATAGGTCCCTTTGTTGGAATCATGAGATCTTCATAAATGGATTGCTCATGTGGTAAGAGCATGGGATTTGGGCTCCGGTCCAGTGGCTTTCGTGGGCTAAGCTTTTGAATGTACTAAGCACTTGCCGGGAATGGGACCGGTAAACCTAGTACTGATGGACACGGTAAGGGAACTTTTCCCTACTACCCCTAGGACACCTGATGTGTCCCCCTACCTGCAACAGTGGGGTACCTGTGCGAGTCTGGACGGTCCGGCGTGATGTTCCAGTAAGCCTTGTACCGAGGATTGTAGGTCTGATCCCGACCCGGAGAAAGATGGGAACCGTCTGGTCGGTGTATACCCCGTTTCGTTTTTGTTTGGATTCTTGGGGTATGCATTCTTCCGTGTGTTTAGGTTTACCTTGCAAGGTTATAAATCAATCGATTGTCGGCCTCTCACCGTTATCCGAGACTGCTTAATCAACTGGCCATGATATCCCTTAATGATGGAACTTTGTGAATATTACTGCTTGAATTAATTGTATTGTACAATTCTTGATTGTAATAGTTGGCTCACTTAGAAATGGTAATCAACTAGAACTTGAGCTAAAATATTGAAAGTAAGGACATACTCTTTGTTGCTTTTCAGCAAAAGAACTCCACCGGCCAAAAAGCCTCTCATGTCTAGAGTTTGGTGATGTAGTTATCACCCGACGGTTAAGTCTTGCTGAGTATTAGTATACTCAACCTTGCTTTAAAATGTTGCTGCAGGTGTTGTTTGGCCTGGTGAGATTCCACCCGGCTGGGAGCTGGAATGGGTGGATGACGACGAGTGAGGGCATCACGGACGGCCTCCTGTGATGTTTATCGTTTCGCTAGTTTACTATTCTGCTGTTTTCGAACTCTGAACCTTTACTCATCATGTCATGAACAATGGTTGGTAATAATTAACCCTTAGGGGTACAATTTGGATTTAATTCGTGTTTGTACTCTGGACTCGCCTTCGTGTGAGTTTTAATGCATATGTTCGATCCTCTGTGTGATTTCCAAGTGATTTACCGGGCTTTGACCCGGCAACCAACGACGGGATGGTACTTTACTGTCGCTTAATGGCCAAAGTGGATTGGTTTAGGCGATAGTACGATATTTTCCTGGGCGGGTTGTCACACCGGCGGAGGGAGCAAGCCCAGACACGGGAGGCAGCGGAGGGAGCTCAAGGCCAGGAGCCAGCGAAGGGAGCCGGTGCTCGCCGGCGCTCGGGTATGGCCGGGCGGCGCGGGTCCGCAGGCCGCCGGTGCGCAGCGCCTGGAGGCCGGCCGGGAGCCAGGCCGCCGCCGCCGGGCCGGTGGTGCGGAGGCCCCTACCGGCGGCCACGGAGGCGAGACGGCCTACCGGCGCGCAGAGGTGAGGCCGGCGCGGCCCCTGCCGGCAACGCGCGGCGGCGGGCGCAAGGGCCCCGGCGGCCGGCGGCGGGAGCAAGGCTCAGACGCGGGATCTAGGGTGAGGTATTGGCTTGTTGTGGTGTGTTGTTGCATTTTTGTGTTGAACTGATGAACTGAGTGATGAACTGATGATTCATGTGTTTGTTGCCAATTTGTGATTGTAAATCCTATTGTGAGCTCTATGTTGTGATTCATGTGAAATGGTGGTGACTTATGAGATGAGATGAAACTTGTAGTGATTTGTGTTGTGATTTGTGAATGAATGAATCAATGAATCAATGAGAGATGAGATGAGATGAGATGAAAAAAAGAAAAGAAAAGAAAAAGAAAAAGAAAGGAAAACAAGAGGATAGAGAGAGGAGGGGAGAGAAAACAGCTCACTGGCGTCATATGCATTAGTACCGGGTCTTCTAGCCACCCGGTACTAATGTGGGCGGCCACATTAGTACCAGGTCACACGACCCAGCACTAATGTGGCTGCCCACATTAGTGTCGCCTTAGCTGTACCGGGTGGCCACCCGGCACTAATGTGGGTTGCCACCCGGTACAGAAGCCCACTTTTCTAGTAGTGAAAGAAAGAAAGAAACTGGCATCGACACCCGCAAATGCCAAGTTGGTGGACATGAAACTTGACACAACGTTATCTTCACATTAGAAATCAGAATAGCCATTAAGTCTAGCGCTCTAGAAAAGTCTTAAATTGAATTGTAACAGTGTCAACATTCGAATAAGCTAGGGACATTTGAAGTGGTGGTGGAGCTTGATGAGGCTCAAATGTCACTCATTACACAGTAATTTTTAGTGTTCGCTAATTAAACTATTCAGCAACATGGAGGCAAGAAAAACTCTTGGCCAAAATTAAGCACCGCCCCTCATCCGAAGGTTCTATATGCAAGGTGATCATATATATCATATGTCGTCCCTTTGCTCATTTCAACACATTCTATTTCCTTATCAAGATCATTTTAATTAGAAAATTTTAAGAGGCGAACCAAATTCAAATTACAGATGGAATGGCCATGTGTGATCCATCTTTCATTCAACTCAGCACCAACTCTCACACATTGCTTTTTGAACAACTCATATAGTTCACCTACTTGGTCCTGTTTGAGTCCATCGGCTAGACATTAGCTGCTATGGGTCCAAAAGGACCCAACTTTTCACCCACTTTTCACCCACTTTGAGTACCTGGCTAAAGATTCTTACTAGTTGAGCCTAGCTAAAGTGTTGAAGATCAACACTTGTCTAGGAAAAAGACTGAGAAAATTCCTTGTGTGCCATTGAGAAATGTAACTCATGTGCTTTATGTCATTGGAAATTAGGATTTGATCTCTGTGTGCCATTAGTTGTATTTTTTGATGTGATCTATGCCATTTATTACATTTTTTTGATGTGTTTCATGCCATTGGTTGCATTTTTATGTGTTTTTATGCCATCAAAAAATACAACTAATGGCATAGAGCACATAAAAAAATACAACTAATGGCATAAAGCTCAAGTCCTAATTTCTAATGACATAGAACACACGAGTTGTATTTCCTAATGGCACACAGATAATTTTCTCAAAAAGATTCTAAAGTGTCAGAGAGAAGTTGGATAGACAAATGACTCTTCAGCTATCACTTCGCTAGTGGATCCAAACATCCTTAGTTAAACTTTAGTTAGGTGGATCCAAACGTGGTCAATATCATCGGGTGTTAGTAAAATTCATGAGCGGTCCCTAAACTTGCGCGGTCATGTCATTTGGGTCCCAAACTTAGAATTTTTAATCTTTGGGTCTCTAAACTTGAACCGTTGTGTCATTTAGGTCCCAAACTCCTGATCTCTGATATTTGGTCTCTAAACTTGTGTGATAGTGTCATCTAGGTCTCAAAACTTAATATACACATAAAAACTTTTGCACAGGTTTCATATTTTTTATTAAAAATGAATTAAGTATGATTTTTAGATTAACATAATTCTATTCGAAGTTCCATATATATGTGTAAATCGGACTTTTTTGAATAAAAAATGCTGACTTTGGGATCTAGGTGACACTACCATGTAAGTTTAAGGACCTGAATATCAGGGGTCGTGAGTTTGAGACCTAAATGACACAACGGTACAAGTTTAGGGACCCAAATATCTAAAATCCTGAGTTTGGGACCCAGATGACACTACTATACAAGTTTAGGGACCGCCAATGAATTTTACTCTAGTAGCTATCTCCTCCTAACTTACTCGTCATTTTTTTTCTTTTGATTAGCACCACAATTTCAATAGTCGTTATGATTACATACATGACCATAATTTGAGTTAACCCCGCTGAAACAAGATTTTTTTTTAACAGAGCACTACACGTGTGACTGAATGGTATATCACAATTCACAAAGATTGACAGTGTGCGACTGAATGTCATACCTGATATAAACTATACGTAGTGCTTAACACAAAATAACCTATTGCAAGTTGCAATGCTCCTAGTTGTGTAATCCCCAGTTTTGCCAAGTCAGATTGCTAGCTGAAATTGGCATCATCTCTCGCGGATTGTTGAAGCATCGTTGTAGCAGGTGAGCAAAGCAGCGGGGAACTGGCCAGCGCCCACACATCTCAGGGTTGGGCGGTTGGCCGATGCACCACCGGGCGCAGTCCTGAAGTGTCGAGTCTGGTGCTCTCATTAATGGGTGAAAAGACGAGAGCAGGCGGACTGAGCCGTAGCTCAGTTGGCAAGGGATGCCGGTGGGCTCCCTGCCCGCCCGCGCTCGAAGCCTCGTTTCGGCGTGGGTGCGCACCGGGTGCTGAAGCGTGTGTACGTGCGTGGGTGGGTGCGTGTGGTGTGTGCTTCAGCATGGTGCGTTCGAGACTACTCGGCGGTCTCGTCTATATTGAGTCCGGTCAATATAGACGTCCAAACTCCTTACATGACGGGTCAGTGCTCCTGGCAACTTCAAAAAAAAAAGAGTCCGGTCAATATAAGCACCCAAACTCCTTACATGACGGGCCAGTGCTCCTGGCAACTTTCCAAAAAAAAAAAGACGAGAGCAGTAATACCTGCTCTCAAATCTCTATATGGGCTGTCAGTTCGGTCAAAAGTCATATGTTCGGCCGTTCCAAACTCCTTACATGACGGGTCAGTGCTCCTGGCAACTTTCCAAAAAAAAAAAAGACGAGAGCAGTAATACCTGCTCTCAAATCTCTATATGGGCTGTCAGTTCGGTCAAAGGTCATATGTTCGGCCGTTCTTCCGTTCTCTTCTGACAACATTTTTTTTAACCGAAGAACCTGACTACTCTACACAAAGACAACACTGAAAACAGTGTAGCCACGTTGTCACAGGCCAAGTTGTAAAAAGAAATCCCGCTATGCGTCGTGGAAAACACTGAAAATTGTTTAGAATGGCAGGAGCGTCGTGCTCACGTCGGCAGTCACGTACGACCAGTCGACCACCAGCAGCTAGTAGTGAGAGCCCGCGACGTCACACCTGAAGTGAACCGGCCGTCCGCCGTGCGGCAGCCGCGCCTGCGAGACTGCGAGACTGGACTACGCGAAGCTGAGCGCCGTGGCGAGAGAGCCTGCGCGCTGCGGCGTCCATCAGACCACGCCTGGTCGAATCCATCTCGAAGCTGCCGTACGTGACGACTCGCGCCGTGTCGTGCCGGCCCGGCCACCACCGGTCGGTCAACATCCATCCGCCGCGCCGAGCCGTACGTCGACGTCGCCGTGGGCCGTGGCTCGGCGGCATTGATGAACATACGCCGCGGCCGGTACACTGCTACGTACGTACGGCAATCTCTCCGAAGCAGCAGTACTGCGCTGCGCAGTCTACTCAGGCGCAGATGACCACACGTCATCAGCTGAACCGGGTCGCGTTGGATTTCCAGATTCGCAGAAAAGGAATCCGAACGGAGCCGCAACCACGCATGGGCGTGCGTACGTGCATGGCATGGCATGGCGCCATGGCAGAGCGACGGAAATGGAACCCCAGCTCCGCCCGGCGTCACCCTGAGATGTCCTCCGTGCAAACGAACGGCAGCTCTCGGCGCGTGCTTGGGCAGCAGGCAAGGGATCGGTACGTACGAATCCACGCGCGAGAATCTCCCGGACGGCCGGACGCGCGGACGGTGGTGGAGGGTCGTCGGAGTCGGACGCCGGTTTGGGAACAGTGCGACGGCCGGCGGCGATTCGATTGGCGGAGCGGCGGCAGCGGCGGGAGTAAATGGCATGGCCGTAGTAGTAGGGGCACGGCCGGCCGCGCCTCGGTCGCCATGACACCTGCAGCATCGCCCCCCCCCCCCTGCATGCATGCCGTCCCATGCATGGCGCTATGGCAGTTGGCAGCGGCAGCGCGCGCACAGGGGCAGGTAGCAGACTAGCAGAGGTAGGCGGCCAGCGGGCTCCGTTCCTGGCCGCATCGATCTACTCCTGCTGCTGCCGCTGCTCGGCTGGCGCCTGTAGCTTTCGGCTTTCCGTTGGCCTGGTTGGGCTTTGCAGGACAGGTGGTGCACGTGACGGCGCGGGAGGGCGCATGCCTCCCTATATTAGCCACAGCTAGTCGCCGTAGCTGCTAGGCCCGGCCGGCTGGCTTTCATATGTGGATGCCATTGTCACATCACGCACCTGCCGCTGCCGCTGCCGCTGCCGCTGCCGCGCACTTGCCCGCAGGCTTGGCTTCCCTTCCCGGCCGGTGCCTTTCGCGTCAGGCACCGTCACTTCAGGTTCGTGGGGGAGCATGGACGCATGGTGGCTGGCTGTTAATCGCGACCCGTCGGCCGGGTAATGGGGATCGATCGTTGATGCATAAAGCGTCGTGGTGTTAGCTGGCCTCGTGCTTAGCTGCTTCCCTGGCCGGGATTGGGACGCGATGCGTTGCTTAACCCCGAAGCTTGTCGAATTGATCCGGAGAGCTTGCGCGCACACATTGTGGTAGCGATTAGCGAAAACCACTTGACGCTGGCGGAGGAGGTGGTGGTGCGCAGGCGGCACCGCGACGGTGAGGAGCTCGGCGGCGAGGTACAGGTGGAGCTCGGCGGCGCCTTCCTCCGTCTTCTCTCTGCGGCGGCGGCAGCTTCGACCTCGGGCTCTCCGCCGGCGCAGGGGAGGTTGCGGGTGTGGAGGCCTGATTCGACGGCGGCGCCCCTCCATCACCAGTCGTCGGCAGACCTCCGTCTCCAGCCGCCGGCGGCCCTCTCTCTCTCCCTCCGGTGGTCCTCCCCTTCTCTCCCTCCCCGTCTCCAGCAAGCACGCGCTCCGGACGCGGGCGGGAGGCTGGTGGTGGTTGGGACAGCGCGCATCCGGAGGGTGGCCCCACGCCACGAGGCAGCGGTAGCGTTCACTGGATGGACGCCAGGAATGGCGGCAGCGGGAGGGAACTGGAACGTTCAGTCTCCTTTCCAGTCCCCCGCTGCGGGATTTTTGACGCTAAAAGCGAACTGCAGGCCGGCTACCGTTCCGGTAGCGTCCCCCAGTGCGGACAGTCTTAGCTGCTTCCCTGGCCGGGATTGGGACGCGATGCGTTGCTTAACCCCGAGGCTTGTCGAATTGATCCGGAGAGCTTGCGCGCACATTGTGGTAGCGATTAGCCAAAACCACTTGACGCTAGCGTATCGTATCACCTTTTTTGCCTCCGCACGGTGAAGCGGCGTATCGTTGTCGCGTGGGGACGAGGTTAGCAGAAGTACCAACAGGGAAAGGGCCAGCGAGCTGCAGTAGTGCGCGCCCAGCGCCAGCAGCAGCACCGAGTAGCTAGCCCTCATCCGCTCACAGCACCTGGGGGCCAAGGGCCGGTTGGGGGCGCAGCCGCGCAGGGAGGGATGGCGCCTGAGCACTGACACTGGTCGTAGGCAAACTCATGGGTTTCGCACTTGGCACTGGTCATCAGGCTCACAGAGATCCATCGCTCTTCACGACCTCCCCGTTCACGGATCGACAATGACTATTGACGGGGAGCGCTTTTGCACGCGGTGGACAAAGCATATAACGCTAAAAAAGCCAGTGGTAGTGGTAAGCTTGTAACGAACTCGCACTCAACTTTTACTGCATTTGACTCCCGCAAAGCGTGGTCAATGAAAGTGATCCTGGCCGGCCTAGTAGCTGTAGACGCTTTAAGCCGAGACGTGATTTTCTCGCAGCTGATTGACGTTGATACCTCGATCGTCTCCCACTGCTCTTCCAATCCAACCCCAACCCGCAGCTCGACGTGGTAGGTGGGGTTTGAAAGTTCAAGCTGTGTGCATGGTCCGGCGCCCCGCCGAACAACAAGAGGACAGCCTGCGTTGCTCCCGACGGGCCCGTCGTCCCGTCCGCGTCGCAACGCCGGGTTCCGAGCGGACCAAATTAACCGGCTGCCACGCGCGTCGTGTACCCTATCAGATCGGAAACCTAGCTTTCCGCTTTGAGCTTACCCGGCGGTACGCCGCATGCGGACGGAATTGCTGAAAAGCTGTGCCGTCCGAGCGATCGAGCTCGCCGCTTTGCTGCGCTATGCTATGCTGATGACGACCCCGGCCGAGACCGATCGAGACACCGTTCACGTGCAGGGAGGAAGAACGACGACGACGAACAACATGCTAGAGCCTGCGAGGACTGCGCGTGCAGGTTTTGGCTTCTTCTGTTCTGTGAGAGAGCATGCGACTGCGCAGGCCCGTCCCTGGGCATGTGCAAACAGTGCGGCTGCACAGGGCCTCCAAATGGAAGGGGCCTCAAATTTTAATCTCTGTAATACTTAAGTAGTGCTAGTGCTTAGCTAGATTGTGGTACAAAAGAATTAGTCAGCCTCTCCTTTCCCATGAAATATTTGTGGAGCCTTGAACTATTCCGTGAACAAATTCTCTATCCTTTTGCTTTTCCATGAAATGTAGACCATGAAGCACCTTGACTTCATCAATCTGGTTCATTAATTTACACACGTATCTTTTTCTTGGAATCTCGAATCCATCTAGTTGGCACCTTGGAGTTGGCTCATGTTTCACTGTGACCTTCAGTACGTAGCAATAAAACATTATGCCAAATTAGGTTATTTTGTTGCTACTCATATCTGCACGCATCTATATATTTATTCTTGAATTTCACATTCTTCATGATAAACCTTTATTCTTTTAATGCAAATGTTTGTGCAAGTGGTTATGTCATTAGTGTTGTGTGTTGATGTTAATTAACTTGGATTATTCACCTATGGTCCCTTCATTTCTTTTTGTAGAAGACGATACAACTGTGCATTTTCTATATTTAGTACAATTTCCTTGGATGTAATTGCTTCCAAAAAGGGTAAATGTTTTAGTTTAAATGGTGCTAAAATGGTTTGTCAATTACAATTAGTCAACCATACTTTTGATACATCTGATTGCTATGTAATATATTATAACCTATATATTATTTTTAAATTTACTAAGCCTCATTTTGAAATTTTGAATAGGGCCTCAGATTTGGCCGGGACGGCCCTGCGACTGCGCGTGCCTGGGTGCAAGTCAGCCATGGATACGTCTACGATGGTCAACGAACAATAATACGAGCTGATGTAGACACACTACAAGTCTTGAACACACAAACATGTTGGCAGCAGAGTAAAATCAGTAAACTCTAGTTACCGATACTACGCAGTAATCATACGATTTACCCAAAGCCATTTTGCAGTCAGTGCCCGACCCGCCGACAGCGCAATAGAACTGTGCAGCCTCAGCAGCAGTGGCAAATCATGAACCTGGCCCGGCAGCGCAACCAGAAGCCGCTACGTGTTCGTGGGGGTGATGGCCCCGCAGGGCAGTGTGGCAACGACAAGTAGACCCCGTGCCGGGCGGTGCTCCGTCCCGGCCGGGCTCCACGGCGAGGCCCATCTCGCTCCACCCGGCGGCCTGCTCGGCCGGCCCTTTACGGGACAGCACATGCACGTGACGGCACGGGGGAGGCATGCCCCCTCTCCAGGACCAGTAGTTCCTCCGTCGCGCTCGTCCCCGGCGGGGCAGAGCCGTCGATCCATCCGCCGACTGCTGTTCCTCTGCCAGGTGGCCCCGCCCCCCTCTCTCCCCTGCGCCATTATCGGCTTCTGCTATGCCTATCGCTACAGGTAAAACATGAGCAACAGTGAAGCCATTCTGTCCTCCGTTACCCTGTTTTTTACCCGCTGGGCCAAGACCACCAGCTTTTACTGCATCAAAGATTCCCTACATACACATTTTTTTTTGCCCTAATAGTGACTTGATGCAGTGCAACAACAAACAAAGTACCGGACGAGCTGCGCACAAGCATGGCGATTTGCGAGGTGTGGTGTCATGTTAACCACACGATGTGACTAGCGAGCTGCGACCGACCCAGGATGGGGTGATAGACTGTGTGTCCACCAATGGAGGGTGTCACAGGGCACTAATGGCGGCCAACGACTTTTACCTTTACAGAGGAAAGAGAAGGTTTTTGGTGCATTTGACATCCAGCTAGCTGGTAGGGCCATCTGCCCACTCAGTGACAAGACAACGACCTGTCAGCCGGCCGCATTACAGCTGGACGCTCGTATTCATCACTTTCGTTAATCAACTCTACAAGACCTTTTTATGAATGGATCGTACTACTCCGAGCCAGATAGTATTAGGAACATGTATATGCAAGAAGAAACGTACGAATTGGCCACACCAAACAATACTACAATAGTATATACTCCTTCGTTCCTCATGCCTTATCGATGCAAATGAAATCAAAAATTTGTCACAATGCATGCATCATCGAAATGTTGTACCTGGCTAACTGCAGTTAGGTCAGTATAACACCCATTCTCCTTTGAGTTCAGTGCTAGGCTTAGCCAGAATTGGTTGTGGCTCATACACTATTTGAAACTAAAAGCTCAAACGACTAATGCAGTTTAGATTCTAAATCTTTTTTCTATGCTAATATGTTTGTCCAATCTTATATTCTCCGAGCTCAAGATTGTAATGATAAGTAGTAAGTTTTTAAAAAATATATATATAAAGCATATAATAACATCAACTTTTTAGGGAGCACCAACGTTCGAATCCCTTCCAGCTTTAATTTTATTGTCTGTTTTTTCTTCTTAATAAAAAATCACGTAGCTTCTCCTAGATCCCGTTCTATGGATCCACTTATCTTTAGTTTTGCTTCACAGCCTAAAATCTAATTTCTTTTGTAGAGAAAAATGCATATACTAGGCTTTGTTTAGATTGCAAAGTTTGCAAAACAAAAAGCAAACTTTCCAACATTTGGAAGAGGTGTTTAGATGCACCAAAAAAATTCATAAATATGGGAGTGTTGGCACACGATCCGATGCACTTTTTGCTGCTTTTAGGTGTGTTGGCTCGCAATTGGAAAAACTTTACAAGGCCAAGTGTTGCAAAAGTGTTTAGTTACATTTTGTAAAGAAGTAGCCTAAACATCAAAAGTTTTTGCAAATTAAACAAGGCCTAATATAACTAGACGTAAACTTTTTAGACGTATTTGTTCACATAGTAACTAGTATTTCCTACTTATAATAATCTCTACGTACGATACCAAGAAGTTTGGTTAGTCCATGAAGTGATTGGGTAATCTGATCTAATAAATGAATTTTAGGTCCATTGCGAAATGGCCTATATCGTGCAGAAAGACTAATTGGCAACGTACTTAGAACAAAAGATCCCTTAGCATCTACTATCTAGTAGAGTTAGGAACTGAGGTCGGTGTCAGCAGATCCTTTAAGTAGATCTCAAGTACGGAATAGCTCACGATCGAGTGTGGGTACTACTGATGTTTCAGAGTGTGGGGACAAGAGCAACAATAGTTTCACTTCCACGGTAAAATAACAGAGAATTTACCACATACTAGTACGAAACAAATGAACAACATAAACAGCAGGGAGGATATTCCTTTGAAAAAAAGGGAGAGGGATCGATGAAAGCACGTCGACAGTCAACCTCAGCTAGCTGGATGCAGGGTTCACGATTTCGCGGTAAACCGGCCGGCTTACCGCGAAATCCGACCGAACCGCCGCGGGCCGGTACCGGATCGGACCGGTTCGTACCGTTCAGAGTTCAAAAATTTTGAATTTGAATTCGAAAAATTGAAAAATGAAATAAAAATACTTCAAGATTTATAAAATCTAATGGTGTCAAAATTTTTCAAAAATTCGTGCATCTAGTATTTTTTTTCAATCATTAGAAGTTCAGAAAAAAAGAAAAAAGAAAAAAACCAGCCGCCCCCTAAATATCCTGCTGAAAAAAGTCTGTTTTACCTCCCTGGACATGAAAACCGGGTGAACTACCTCCCACAACTTTCGAAATCGTACAATTTACCTCTCTACCCTGGTTATAAGCGGTTTTTAAAGGTGATTTTGTCATTTTCAATTAAAATTAAATCTTGTAAATCTTTAATGAGGTTATTAAACCACAAAAACTATTCTTAAACTTCTAAAAATTATGAGAAAAATCCTAGAAAAAAACGCCGGTAACTTAGGATAATTCACTGGTATACCACTGAAACCGACCGATTTACCTCTCAAACCGATTGGTATACCGATCCGTACCGAATGCGTCGATAACTTAGGATATTTCACTGGTATACCACTGAAACCGGTCGGTTTACCCCTCAAACCGATCGGTATACCGATCCGTACCGATTGAATAGGCGTTTCGATTTGATTTTTTGAATTTGTGCGGTATTTGGCGGTATACCGGCCGTACCGCTCGGTATACCGATACCGAGGCTCGGCGGTTCGAGCCTCCTGTTCGGTAAGGTGAACCCTGGCTGGATGACGGCGATGTGAAACTCAACCAAACCAATCATGGAGAGGCAGGCAGACATATCTAACAACACTTATCACATGCATGCGATCGAGCACCCCCACAAAACAGCCCATCTCGTGATCTCGAGACAGGAGCGGCGGGCCGGGGCGACGAGATGGAGCTGCAGTCGGACAGGTTGGTTGGACACGGCCGATGGTCCGGCCAGTCCCGGCCGTCACTCGATCAACAAGTCACTCACCTCTGTTACCTCCGATCCACCGCTCGACCGATCTCTCTCCCCCTTCCTTCAAGATGCCTCAAACTCAATGCCAGCCAGCCGGCGGCGGCGGCCGGCCATCCTCGAGTAGTCGAGTGGGTGCGTGGGTGCGTGCACGAGGGGTCCACTTATGTGGCTTCCGAAAGCCATGGATGATGGATGCTCTGCGCCCGCAGCACGCTGCTCCTCCTTGCAAAGAAAGGGAGGGATCGGAGGAGAGCGGGAACTGAACTGAACAGCTGAACATGGGCGCCGCCCGGCCGCCGGCGAACATGCATGTGCCGTGTTGGTTGGCGGCGCTGTTGCTCCTCGGTAGGTGTGCAGGTCGTCGGTAGGCCACCTGACCTGGGTTTGGATTAGCGATTATTTATCGCATGCAGGTGCAGGAACGAAAAGGCATCCTGCCGCGTCCGTCCATGCATGCCACCTCGGCCGGCCGTTTGGGTGTGGCTGGCCCCGGCCGGGCCGGATGCCGTCGATCGGGTGGCCCCTGTTGCCGATGCGCCGACAGGTCCGTCCTCGCCGCGTCAAGAGGACGTACAGTTGTGCGAGCTCCGGTGGGCAGGGCAGGGCATGATTATACTAGCGTGCGGTGGCACGCGTATACGTACGTACGTACGTATATATTGGGGACCCCGGCACCCAAGCTCCAGCTAGCAGCGGCCGGGGCCCTGGCACTGCGGGCTTGTTTGGATGTAGTACAAGCATATATGATAGAAACAGGATTCAGTGTCTTGCATAACCATAGTCATGCACATTGGTGCCGTCCACTATATTTCGTCTAGTGGGTATTATCTACGTACACTACCATGTGTACACTGCTAGCTAAGAGTAACTCCAGCAAGAATCTGCAAATTAAGACCTTCAAAACCTATTTGGAGGTCCAACTCTAAAAAATAAAGGTCTAAAATTATATCCCAACTCCAGCGAAGAAATCCATTCAGGCCTCTATTTGTCTGTGGGTCCCATCCGTCAGCGAGGGACTCTGCCTCTTCTCACGCCGCGCTCCGCGTCGCCGCCTCTTCTCGCCACGCTCCCCGACCTGCGCGCACCTCGCCACCGCTCCCGGCGGCCTGCACTGGCGCGGCAGCGTCAGACGGGCGCGGCGGGCTCGGTCGGGAGGTGCGGTGGCGCCGCCGAGCTGCTCGATGCCTGCGCCGCCCTCCGTGACCAACTGGCGGCGTTCGCGGAGTGCGAGGCCGTGGAGCGGCGGCGGCGCCGAGCTCGCCAAGTGCAGCTCCAACCTCCGTGACCCTCCGTGACCAACCGGAGCAGGAACGGCCTTCTCCTGTGCGGTGGCTGGCGACGAGGACGACGACGACGGCACGCCGCTCATGGACGAGACGCTGGAAGAAGACGGGCCCGAGGCCCCGACGGCGCCGCGCTCTCCATCTTCACTTTTCAGTTTCCACCGCTGTCACTCCTGTCACTTCCTCTGTTCTTTCTTTTCCACGAAGGAAACCAAAGGAGCAGCAGCTTGCTCCAATCGATCTCCATCTCTTCCTGCTCCTCTTTCTTCACGGTGGAGAAAACCGAGCAGCTGCTCTGTTCTTTTCCCTTCCACCGCAAGCTGCTCCTCTCCTTTCTCCCTGTTGCTTCCCAAATCATCTAGCAGCAATCCACCAGCAGCAGTCGGAGGCACCATGCCTCTATTTCTATCTCGATCTGCAGCAAGCAGAAGCCACAAGAGCTAACAGCTGCAGTCATTCACCTCTCTCCTTTCCCAAATCAATCAGCAGCAGCTCTTTTCCTTTTCCCCATTCTCTGTTTCTTCTCCACCGAGCTGCAGCAATCCTTCTCTCTCTTTTCCCCAAATCGGCGACACCGCCACGGGGGAGATGCTCGCGTGCAAGACCATCTGGAGGCCTCGACGCCCACGCGGCGGCCCCCGCACCGACGGCTTTCATGTTAGATTGATCTCACTACCAATAGGCTCAACGGGCCCTCGCGTCCGGATCGGAGACGTCCAGCCTGTTAGAAGGTTGGTGGGCCCCTGTCGCGCAGCGCTATAAGAGGGAGTGGGGGCCACGGGCTCAGGACACGAGGTTCGCCGCCACCACTGTAGCTCCCCATTCCAAACCCTAGTCCGATCTACAGGGTAGCGCTGAAGCGACATGAAGCTCCATTGCGCCACCACAAGTCATCGATGTCGCCGTCCCTGCACTGCACTGCGCGTCGCTGCCTAGTGCAGATCCTCACCGGCAGAACCAGGGACGAACAGGAGTCCAAGGTATGTCACTCACAGTGTTTACCCACTCGATCTACTCCTAATCGATCCGGCAATTCTATCACTCCACACCACCGTCAAGCTCCCCGCCCTGCGCCCTTCACCCTGGCGTCCGCCGTCAAGACGCCGTTCGCGCCAGCGGCCATGCCAGCTTCGAGCCCACCAACGCCGAGCTTAGGGAGTTCGCCGCTAACATGGAAGCCCTCCTCGGGCGCTGCCTGGACGATGGCCGCTTGGTCGGGCTCGGCGCGCCATGGGGCTCCGCGTCGCCGACACCGAGGACGGTTTCTCTGCCAGCGTCGCCGCCGGCGCGCGCCCGGCGTTCGAGCCCGTCGAGCTTGGCCTCGGGTTCTGCCTCGCCGAGGTCGAGCTCTACAGCGACGTCGTGCTCCGCTACGTGAGCTACCCGGACGCCGAGGACATCTGAGGTCGCAACCGCCGCAGCGCCGCTCCGTCACTCATCCGCCGCCGCCGCCGCTGGGGGAGCGCAGGGACGCGGTAGAAAAAAGACAGGGAGGGGAGGAAAGGAGAGGAAAGGAAAAAAAAGTAAATAGGTGGGACCCACATTTTGGAGGGGGTAGAGGGCCTCCAGGAATGAAGGCTTGGAAGTGAGATTTGGAGGGGTCTCAAAAATAGAGGGCTATTTGGAGACTCTGCTGGAGTTGTGTTTTTACACCGAACCTCCAAATTCTTGAGTAGAGGCCCATATGGAGGACCTTGCTGGAGTTGCTCTAAAGAGGGCGAGACTCCTGAATTTTTTTATATATTTTTTTTAAATTTGCAAAATTATTCTACCATTTTGAAATTTGCAAAATTATACCACCAACGCCGTGGGCCACGGCGTTTAGGATTAACCGCCGTGGGCCACGGCGCGTTCCTTATATAAAGGGGCGACGGCGGCCGCCGTCACCCACCCTTCCCGCCGCCGCAACCTCTCTCTCCCTCTCCGAGGTACGGTTTCTTCCTTTCTTAATTAGTTTAATTATTGTAATTAGTTTAGAAAATTTAGAAATTAGTTTAGAAAATTTAGAAAATTAATTAATGTTGTAGAAAATGTAAAAAATTTAGAAAAATAGTTTCCATGTGGTAGAAATTGTAGAAAATGACTTTATGTTGTTTAGAAATTCTAGAAAAGTACTTTTTCTATTCTAGAAAATGTAAAAAAATTATAAAAATGGTTTTCATGTTGTAGAAATTGTAGAAAATTATTTTTTTAGAAATTCTAGAAAATTACTTTTTCGGTTCTAGAAAATGTAGAAAAATAGTTTTCATGTTGTAGAAATTGTGGAAAATAATTTTTTTAGAAATTCTAGAAAATTACTTTTTCGCTTCTAGAAAAAGTAGAAAAATAGTTTCCATACTGTTAGAAATTGTAGAAAATTACTTTTTCTTTAGAAATTCTAGAAAATTTCTTTTTCTGTTGTAGAAAATGTAAAAAAGTTAGAAAAATAGTTTTCATGTTGTAGAAATTGTATAAAATTACTTTTTCCTGTTTAGAAATTCTAGAAAATTTCTTTTTCTGTTGTACAAAATGTAGAACAGTTAGAAAAATAGTTTCCATGTTGTAGAAATTGTAGAAAATTACTTTTTTTTGTTTAGAAATTATAGAAAATTTCTTTTTCTGTTGTAGAATATGATTTTTATAATTATTCATTTAATTTTTTTATGCAGCTGCAGCTATGGAGCATGCTCAGGCTCAGGCTCGGGCCGAGGCTCAGGCTCGGGCTGTGGCGTACGTGACGCCCGAGTTGTTGGAGGCTCAGGTGGACCGTAGGCACCGCTCGTACCTGTCCGCCGTCCTCGGAGAGGGCCTTGGACACGTACGTTCTCGCACTACGCGGATGTTGTTGCCGATCCACGACCGTTGGATTCCGAAGTACGTGAATTTACTTTTGTTATATGTACATTTATTTATTGTTTTGTTGTTAACTAATAAATTTGTCTTATTTGTTTCAGGCTACGCGCTGCAGGACTGCTGCCTGTAGCGCGGTTAGTCGAGGGGGACAGGCTGCGTGATGCGATTCCTCGTAAGGATCGCATCACGCGGTTCCAGTTCGACTTCTCCCTCCTCTGCGCGCTTCTGGACCACTGGAGGCCGGAGACCCACACGTTACACTTCACCGTCGGCGAGCTGACGGTGAGTCTTCAGGACACGTCCCTCCTGATGGGACTACGCGGTGTCGAGGTACTTGCTCCCCTACGCACGGAGGATCGCCGAGGCGCCCTTGGACGCGGTGCCCCAGATCAGTTGGGGTAACGCTGTTCTTGCCTGCACGTACAGGGGCCTGTGCTCGGGGGTGCTGAGGGGTCGTTCTGACCAGACGATCCTTCTCGGTTGTCCTCTTCTTCTTCAGCAGTGGTGCCACGAGCGGTTTCTGATTGGTCGACCCTGCGTCTCCTACGACCCGTACGAGCCCCTGCCAGAGGGACACGACCCCAGCGACCGTTTCACCGTTGGATCGCTCTGGTGCCTCCGGACGGTAATTTCTTAATTTCCACTTTTCATTTGTCTCTTCATGTTGTCTCGTTTCGTGAATTGACATTTTGGTTGTATGCAGACCTCGTACGCTCACGAGCAGACGAAGAGGACGTACAAGGACTTCGTCGGACAGTTCGACTCTCTGACGGACGCGGACGTCAGGTGGACGTCGTACTCACAGGCGGCTGTCGCGGCCCGCGCACCACAGGGCCTCTCTTCCTTTTGCTTCCGAGACCAGCAGTACTGGATGACGAAGACGCCCCTGGTGTTCGATATGTATGTGGAGGAGTACGCCGTCCACAGGTTGATGAGGCAGTTCGGCCTATACCAGGAGGCGCCTCTCCCTGTGGTGCACACTGTTCCGGCAGACGTCCACAGGTGAGTTCTTGTCAATTTCTAAATTTAATTCCGCGTTCAAAGATTTAGCCGCTGACGAATATGTTTAATTTGTGTTAGGTGGTCTCGGAGGGGTGTCCCGAGACGTGTTTCTTGGGTTGCGAGGGTGCAGCCGTACGTCGACGCTTGAGCTACCGCGGCAGAGAACGTCGTCACCGAGGACCGGCCGCACGACGACACGACGTGGGAGGCGTACATCTTGTGGTACGCCCCGAGGACTCGGACGTGTGATGTTCGTTCCACCACAGCCACCAGCGCCGGTTCCGGACGCGGCGAGGGTGATCGGTCCTTCTGCCACCTACCCGGTGCGACGGGATCAGCACTACGACTCCGCGGTGAGTTTGAAAATGCAAGTAATTATCCTTACGGTACTAAACATTCTTACATTTACTAATAATATTTTTTGCAGTACGACGTGATTGCGGACCTCTCGCATATTCTAGCGGAGTCGAGGACGAGGCTGCACCTCATGACCCACCGCGATATCGAGCAGACGTGGGATAGGATGCAGGGTATCACCACGAGGTTCCTTACCGCGGTAACCCGGCGCTACCACTGCTTCCACGGTACCCCCAGTCGTCCTCCAGCTCCGCCTCGACTGCTCGCTCGCACCAGGCACCGTCGTCGTCGTCACGACCACCCTTCCCGGCCACTTTCTACGCGCCGCGCCCTCCGGTGCATCCTACCCCCTGTATGATGCATCCCAGAGTAGCAGCAGCACCAGTACCACGAGGACCTACAGCTGCACCGGTACGAGCACCACCAGTAGTACCACCACCAGTTGTTCCTTCCTCGTCCACTGACCCTGTTCTTCACACAGGTAATGACCACTATTATATCTCTAACTATATAACAATACATAAATCTATTAATTATGTTATTTGTTTCAGATTTTGTCAGCACCGGCGAGCCTTTTGACACCACCCCAGACGACGAGGCGGGAGCGTTCGACGACTTCTACCTGGACGACTTCGACTTCTTGCACGGTGGGTCGGCGCAGGAGGAGCTCGGAGGGTCCCAGCTGGGAGGCGCGCCAGCCATGTGGACATTGGAGGGAGGATGCACGCAGGCAGGAGGGACGCAGCTACGAGGCGCGGGACCCACAGGCACACAGGCGAGCGGGTTGCCAGGGTCGTCCCACCGGGTGGCAGGGTCACCGGCGCCGATGGCGACACCGGATGCCACTGCTGATGCTAGGCGTCGGCAGATCCACCCGTCTGACCCGTTGACGTACCCTCGCGACCAGACGCGGGCCGCAGCGCGAGCAGACAGACTGCTCAACAAGAAGAGGCGCTGCTAGATTATGATGAGTACTTTGTATTATGTTAGCAGCACTCTTATTTGTGATGATGACTTCATTTTATTATGTCACTTTGCATTTCGTTATTACCTCCTCGTTTTATGTGATGTAAAGTTAAAAAAATCATTGCGACCGCCGTGGATCACGGCGGTAGGTTCCAAACGCTGTGGCCGACGGCGGCTGCCGCGCTTATAAAAAGGGCAATGGCACCAGCCGTCCCGCCGCACCATACCGCTGGCTCCCTTTCCCCACGGGCTGCTACTCCCTATAAGGTAAGTTTCTTCTCATTATTTATTTTATGTAATTAGTTAAATTAGTTTCGAATAGTGTAATTAGTTTAGTCATTTTATTACATAAACTAGAGATGTCTACTGCTGCTGCCGGAGGGGGTGAGAATGGTAATAGTGATCGTGATTCGTCACGCCACAAGGGGAAAACACAAATACACCACCTGATCTGAAGAAAATGAGCACGTTGGAAAGAGGTATGCTTCGTTATTTTGAAGGAAAAACTGCAAATGACATTGCAAGAGGAGAGGAACCTCCTTGGGATGGTCTTTATGCTCCACCAGACATGCATCATTATTTGCAAGGAAAAACTGCAGAGACCATTGCAAGAGGAGAGGAACCTCCTTGGGGTGGTCGTTATGCTCCACCAGCAGACCCGGGTGTTGCTAATCCACCTACTACAAAAACTACCAAGAAAGCTAAACATTCGTCGTCACATTTCAAGAATGACTGAAGTTTGTCATTTTTTATGATGTTGTAGTCTTTCCTGCAGTGCTGTAATATTTGAACTACTATTTCATTTGAATCATGGTACTGTAATATTTGAACTCGATCTTCTTATTGTGATTGTGTTCTCAATAATTGAACTATTTATTAAAGTAAAAAAAATAAATTACCTAAAACGCCGTGGGTCACGGCGGCTAGGTAATAACGTCGTGGCCCACGGCGGCTAGGGCATAACCGTCGTGGCGCCCCCGAAACGCCGTCAACACCCTCCAACTGCCGTGGGCCACGGCGTTCGCATTCTAAACGCCGTGGCGTACGGCGTTTAGTCCCCAACGCCGTACGCCACGGCGTTTAGAACGCAACCGCCGTGACCTACGGCGTTGGTGGTATAATTTTGCAAAATTTCAAAATGGTAGTATAATTTTGCAAATTAAAAAAAAATATATATAAAAAAATTCGAGACTCCTTGGCATCCGCATTCAATTCCCGCGTCAAGAAGGAACTTGAAGCCTATGGGCTTGTAGCCTGCTACTGGCGGCCCAAGCTAAGCAACTTTGTCCGAGCGCTCCCAGATTGGGAATAGACGGCCCATTACCATACTTTACCCAGATCTGCCTAATATGCTAGTGCTAGGGAATTTTTTTTTATATTTTTTTAATCATTTTGCAAAATTATACGACCGTTTGAAATTTTAGCAGATCTGGCAACCAACCGCCGTGCGCCACGGCGGTTGGCAACGCAACTGCCATGACCCACGGCGGCAAGGGGTCCGCCAACGGTCCGCTGCAGCGAGCGGGGCCCGTGGCAGCATACCACCGTGGGCCACGGCGGTTAGAGCTGCGCCCGCCGTGGCCCACGGCGGTAGGATCATACCGCCGTGCGGGACGGCAGTAGCCGCGCCTATATAAGGGGTGACGGCGGCCGCCGTCACCCCACCCCTGCCGCCGCCTCCTCCGCTCCGGCCGCCGCCCCCTCCTCTCCTCCAGGTAAGTTTTCTATCTTTTTTTAGTTAATTTAATTAGTTTAGAAATCTGTTAATTAATTAGATTAGATTTAGGAAATTAGTTTTCTAGTTTAGAAAATCTAGAAAATTAGTTTTCTAGTTGATTTAATTCGTTTAGAAATTGTAGAAAATTAGTTAATGTAATTAGTTTAGATTTAGAAAATTAGTTTTCTAGTTTAGAAAATCTAGAAAATTAGTTTAGATTTAGAAAATTAATTTTCTAATGTAGAAAATATAGAAAATGAGTTTATATCGTTTAGAAATTGTAGAAAATAATTTAATTCGTTTAGATATTGTAGAAAATTAATGTATCCGTTCTAGATATTGTAGAAATTATCGAAATTACTTTAGTTTGTTTAGAAAATGTAGAAAATGAGTTTACCTGTTTTAGAAATTGTAGAAAATACTTTTATTTGTTTAGAAAATCTAGAAAATTAATTTTTCTCGTTCAGAAATTGTAGAAAGTACTTTAATTCGTTTAGAAATTCTGAAAAACTAATTTAGCCGTTCTAGATATTGTAGAAATTATCGAAATTACTTAAGTTTGTTTAGAAAATGTAGAAAATGAGTTTATGTGTTGTAGAAATTGTAGAAAATACTTATATTTGTTTAGAAAATCTAGAAAATTAATTTACCTCATGTACAAATTGTAGAAATTGTAGAAAATTAATTATCTGTGTTTTTAATTGTATATGTAATTTTTGTATGCAGCTGCAGCTATGGACCAGACTCAGGCTCAGGCTCAGGCCCAGGCGCAGGCCCAGGCTGAGGCTGAGGCTGAGGCTCAGGCTGCTCGTGCTGAGCTTGAGGCGTACGTGACGCCTCAGTTGCTGGACAGGGATATCGACCGCAGGCACCGCTCATTCCTGTCCGCCGTCCTCGGAGAGGATGTTGGACACGTGTGTTCCCGCACTACGCGCACGTTGCTGCCGATCCACGACCGCTGGGTTCCCAAGTACGTGAATTGATGCTGTGTTATTGTTTGTACCTTCATTTATCCTTTTGTTGTAACTAATAAATTACGTTATTTGTTTCAGGCTACGAGCTGCAGGACTCCTGCCTGTAGCACGGTTAGTCCAGGGGGACAGCCAGCGCGACGCGATTCTTCGGAAGGATTGCATGACACGCTTCCAGTACGACTTCTCCCTCCTCAGCGCGCTTCTGGACCACTGGAGGTCGGAGACCCACACGTTCCACTTCACCGTCGGCGAGATGACGGTGACCCTTCAGGACACGTCGCTGCTGATGGGCCTTCCTTGTGAGGGCGAGCCGCTGAGGGCTGCGGACATCTCCACCGAGTGGCGTACGGAGTTCCTCGCTCGGTTCGCGAACGTTCCTCGGAACGATCGCGTGCCCGTCCCGTACCAGGAGTTCGCGAACGCTCACGGACCCACCTTGACTTGGTTGCAGCAGTTCAGTGTACGTACCTTTACCTCATATTTCTCTTCGGTTTTGATTATATGGAGACAATAAAACTAACGTTTGATTTTGTTTGTGCAGGCTGATTACCTAGCAGATGACGCCGAGCAGGAGACAGTCGACAGGTTCTTCGAGGTGTACCTGTTGTGGCTGTTTGGGTTCGTGTTGTTCTGCAGTTCCCAGGGTGACGCGGTGGCGAGGTACCTGATCCCCCATGCTCGGAGGATCACCGACGCGCCCTTGGACGCCGTGCCCCAGATCAGTTAGGGCAACTCTGTTCTTACGAGCGCGTACAGGGGGCTGTGCTCGGGGGTGTTGAAGGGTCGTGCGGTGGAGCCGATCCTTCTCGACTGTCCTCTCCTTCTTCAGCTCTGGTGCCACGAGCGGTTTGCGATTGGTCGGCCAGTCGTGCCCCTCTACACATACGAGCCCTGCCAGAGGGCCACGACCCGCGCGACCGTTTCACCATGGGCTCGTTGTGGTGCCTTCGGAAGGTAATTTCTTACCTTTCACTTTCAATTTGTCTTTCCATTTGTCTAGTTTGTTCAATCGACATTTATGGTTCACATTTGTTTTGTATGCAGACCTCGTACGCCCACGACCGGACGAAGAGGGCGTACAAGGACTTCGTCGGGCAGTTCGACGCTCTCACGGACGCGGACGTCAGGTGGACGCTCTACTCAGAGGAGGCTGTCGCGGCCCGCGCACCACAGGGCCTCTCGACTTTGTGCTTCCGCGACCAGCAGTACTGGATGACGAGGTCGCCGTTGCTGTTCGACATGTACGTGGAGGAGTACGCCGTCCACAGGGTGCTGAGGCAGTTCAGCTGCTACCAGGAGTGGCCTGTGCCTGTGGTGCACACTGTTCCGAGCGCCCACCATAGGTGAGTTCTTGTAAATTTTTAAATTTAATTCGGCGTTCGAAGATTTCAGACGCTGACAAATATGTTTAATTCGTCGTAGGTGGTCGCGGAGGGGAGTTGCGGACCGTTTTTCCTGGGTTGAGAGGGTGCAGCCGTACGTGGACGGTTGGGATACCGCGTTGCAGAACTTGGTCGAGGAGGTCCGGCCCCACGACGACACGGCGTGGGAGGCGTACATCCTGTGGTACACCCCGAGTACTCGGTCGCGTGTGATGTACGTCCCACCACAGCCTGCAGCGCCGGTTCCAGACGCGGCGAGGGTGCTTGCTAGTACCGCGTACCCGGTTTGACGGGATCAGCACTACGACACGACGGTGAGTTTGAAAATTCATCGCCTTTCCCTTATGGTACTTTACATTCTACCATTTACTAATAATTTCTTTTGCAGTTCGCCGTGATTGCGGACCTTTCACATATTGTAGAGGACTCGACGGCGAGGCTGGACCAGATGTCACACCAGGAGATCACGGAGACGTTCCTCAGGATGGGTGCCATCACCAGGAGGTTCCTTGCCGCGGTGAACTACCGCGGCAACCCGGCTCTATCACTCTTTCCACGGTACCCCCAGTCGTCCTCCAGCTCCGCCTCGACTGGTCGTTCCCACGCGACACCGTCGTCCTCGTCACGGCCACCCTACCAGGCAGCTTTCTACCCGGCGCACCCTCCGGCGCATCCTCCCTCGAGGATGTCTCCGCTAGGGGGGCCTCCTCTCAGAGGTCCTGCACCTACACGTGCACCAGCACCAGGAGGGCCAGGACCGGCACCACGAGGACCCGCACCAGCACCAGCACCAGTACTAGCAGCACCAGCAGCAGCACCGGTTCCTTACTCGTCCCTTGGTCCTGCTCTTCCATCAGGTATTGACCACTACTCTATAATACTAGATTGTATTAATTAGGAAATGTGATTTAATATTACTATTTCTTCCAGTTTACGACTCCAGGGTCGACATTCCTGACTCCACCCTAGGGGACCAGGTCGGAGCGTCCGGGTCCGGCTTCGACGACTTCCCTCGACTTCGACTGGTTGCAGGGTTTGCAGTCGCAGGACGAGCTCGCAGGGTCGCAGCTTGGAGGCGCGCCACCCACGTGGACTCAGGAGGGAGCAGGGACACAGCCAGGAGGCTCCCAGTTGCCAGGAGCGACCGGTGGGGCACAGCCTGGAGCCTCGCAGCTACCAGGCGCGAGCGGTGGGCCGCAGTCGTCTCCAGGAGGCTCACAGCTGCCCCGCGCGAGCGGTGGGGCACAGCAGTCTCCAGGAGGCTCGCAGCTGCCAGGCGCTAGCGGAGGGCAGCCAGGTTCGTTCCACGAGGTTGCAGGGTCGACGGCGGCGGTGGCGACACCGCAGCCGACTGGTGATGCTAGGCGTCGGCAGATCCACCCTCCTGACCCGTTGATGTACCCTCGCGAGCAGACGCACGCCGCAGCCCGAGCTTAGTATGTCACTTTGCTTTTCTTTATTAAAACGTAGTGTTTTTTTCCTTAAATTAAAAAACAAAAACAACCGCAGTACGGTAGGTATTAGGTTGGAGATCGTGTCCTGAATTTCTCTTTTCTACTAGATTTATTAAAATCAAAAAATTTAAATGATCCTAGCCGCCGTGGCCCACGGCGTTTGGGCCTAGCCGCCGTGGCCCACGGTGTTTGACACTAGCCGCCATGGCCCACGGCGGTTGGCAACCGCCGTGGGCCGCCGCCAACCGCCGTGGTCGGCCTCCAACCGCCGTGCGCTACGGCGGTTAGTTCTTAAACGCCGTGGCGCACGGCGGTTGGTTGCCAAATCTGATAAAATTTCAAACAGTCGTATAATTTTGCAAAATGATTAAAAATATATATATATATAAAATCTAGTGCTAGACTGCTAGTTATAAATGCAAACCCCCGGTCGGACAAGCGGCGGCTGGGTTTTTTCTTTACTCTACGTACGTTTCCCCACGCGCAGCAACAAAAAGGTGGAATCTCCAGCAATGGCAGCGACTCTCCTGCGGGCTGCCCGTGACGCATCTCGCGCCGCTGCGGCAGCCGCAACTCGCACTACTGTGATGGCACCCCGCTCAGCGCGTACGGGCGTCGTTGCGGCAGCCGCATCTCGCACCGCTGCGATGGCATCCCTCTCAGCGCGTGCGGCCGGCGTCCGCTTGGACTCAGAGCAAGTTTACGTAGACGTGGGAGTGAACACATCAGCACACTAGGGCCTTGGTCGTGTTTGGTTGGCTGAAAATTTTTTTTTATGAAAAAGGAATTTTGCATGCATGAAGTACCAAATGAAGTTTATTTGCAAAACCTTTTCACAGATGGGTGCAACTTTGCGCGACAAATCTAATGAGCATAACTAATTAGTGATTTGCTACAGTAATGCTACAGTACCATGTTCTAATCATGCGGTCAAAGGCCTCATTAGGTTCGTCTCGCAATTTTGTTCGGGGTTGTGAAGGTTGTTTTGAAACTGACTTTATTTAATTCTCTTAATTAGTAGTCAAAGTTGCATTTAATAGGGGGTGAAAAACACCCCCTACCAAACACGGCCCTTGTTTAGTTGGTTGAAAAATTTGCAAATTTAACTGCTGGAACTCCTGTAGCACACTGTAGCATGTTTCGTTTGTTTGTGGTAAATATTATCCTACCATGGCCTAACTAGGCTTAAAAGATTCGTGTCGCAAAGGACATCCAAACTGTGTAATTAATTATTTTTTTACCTATATTTAATACTCTAAACATATGTCTTTTGACGTATTTAATGTGATGTGACGGAGAGAGTGAAAAAAAATTAGAAACTTTAGCCATCTAAACCAGGCCTAGGTGAGGTGGATGATAGAGGACAGCGAACTTGTCGCTGCTGCCAGCGACTAGCTGAGCACGCGCTCCGAGACTCAGCCACTACTCCTCCGCTCCCATCGTTACACGTAGCAGCAGAGCCCAGCCGAACCGCACAGAGCATTAAAGAATCATGGGCCCGCCACCACAGCTCAGCTGCTCGGGATGACATGTATATTTTGGCGACAAGCACCAGTCTGACCTTATTGGCCCTCGTCATATCTCCTCTCGAGAGCTGCAGAACTTGCGACGATGGCTCCACGAAGCCACGTGACGACGGAAAAAAAATTGCGTGCGCCCCGGCGGCATCGGCGCTCCCTCACCTCTTCCATCGCCGATTATTACGCGCGGTTGTCAGGTAAACCAATACCACACTCTTTCAGACTAAAAAAAAACCCCACCTCTGCTGCGCCGGCGGGCTGCGATGTACCAGCTTCGACCCGCGGAGGGGAGCTACCACGTGCTGCCCTGCGCCGCTCCGCCTTGACCCGCTTCGAGCACTTGCCTGAGCGTCTCTTGCGTCGGGGCGAGCGTGATGAGGCGGTCGGAGCAGGAGTTGGTGCAGGCGCGTCGATGGCCTCGTCGACGAGGCGCATGACGTAGCCGTCTCCAGTCGCTCGGAAGTTCAGGCTCCCGAACCGGATCTTGAGCCCAGCCATGAGCGACTCCGGTGACCCCACGGGGGAGTCCATCAGCAGCGGCTTGGTGGCGGCTTTTGTCGAAGCGAACGATGGGAGGGCCGTGCGGACCCTAAAAAGAACGTCGAAAACACGCGAAGGCCCCTACCTGGCGCGCCAACTGTCGGGGTTTGTTACCGCCGGCAAGTAAATTTATATGAGAGCGCGTGTTCCGATCCGCACGGTGGCACAGGAGGCACTCGGGGTTATACTGGTTCGGGCCTCCGGAGAGTAATACCCTACATCCAGTCTGAGAGGAAGTGTTCCTTATGCTCGGGAGTTTGTAGTAGGGGGTACAAACAAGTCGGGAGAGGGTGCAAACCCTAAGTCCCTGATGTGCGAGTGGTTCAAGTAGCAGAAGTCTGCGTACGTGAGTGTGTGTGCTTGCGGTGTTTGTATGAGATGAGCTATCGATGCTAAGTGCGTGTGGGGGTGAAAACGAACGTGTCTTGTGAGCACCTCTGTCTCTCCCTTTTATAGTCGCAAGGGGGAGGCTCAGGGTGGTTAATCGAGTGCATGTGAGCTGGTCTACAGTGCGAGGCGTCCTTCTCTGCGTCGGGCTGTCAGATAACAGGAGCGGCGAAGCACTGTTACGGGGCCTTGGGTGACGGTGTAGATCCCGTGCGTCCCAAGCAGCCGTCCCGGGGCCCCCTGCGCCCTTCTCCGGGTAGTGAGTCGGGTACAGGAGGTAGAGTACGCGCCCTGATCCCGTCAGTAGATCAGGGGCTTGTCTTTTTTGAGTACCGTGGAAATGGAGTAGTCTGCACCGCGGCGATCGAGGGATAGCTGACGGCTTGCACTGTGCCGTTCGTGGCACAGCGTTTCCCGTGCCCTCCGTGGTACGATTCGTACCGTCCCTGCTTGAGGAGCAGCAGGAAGATCCGACCTCTGACACAGGACTGACCCGGCCAGGGTGGACCAGTGTGGGGCGGTTGGCATGTGGCGAGTCGTGCGCCCAGGTATCACAGAATACCAACAGGGCTCGTGTACTTGCGGCCTTGACGACCAAGTCTTGAACTGGTCGGAAGCGGAGAACTACTCGTGCGAGTAGGTGATCTATGCCGCGTCTTCCAATGCTTAAGGGTGTAGCGTGTACTGTATCGTACGCTGCCCAACGCCCATTACACCGTTGGCGGTACGATGGCCACTGTGCCGTTCGTGACAGGGTTTGACGAATCCATCCCCTGACACCGAATCGGCCTGGCCCGGGCGGACCGCTGCGGTGGTGCAGACACGTGGCGGTGCGAGGGGGAGCGTGCGCGGAGTTCCCGGGACCCGATCTGACGGGCCCACCCGCCCCGCACCTTCCTCGCGAAGCCCGCGCGGGTCAGTGACGGAAACTACTCGTGCGAACGAGTAGTCGTGGCTCCGAGGCGGAAACTACTCGTGCGAGCGAGTAGTCGCGACCGTGAGGCGGAAACTACTCGTGCGAGCGAGTAGTCGGGAGTGGAGGTGAAAACCTGTCGTACGGGCCACCACGTACTCGGGGAAGAGGGTGTGGGCGGCCGTGGGTCGCATGCCTTCTGGCCCATGGCGGAAACTGGTCGTACGGGCCTTCACGTGTTCGGGCAGCGTAACACTCGTTGTGTTAGCTTCCGGAGGACGCCGTACGTGGGTCCGTACTACGTTTTTTAGGGGTCATGGTGGGCCCTGGTCCATGGCCTCGTCAATAGCCCTCGAGCCTGGTGAGGGTGTCGGAGACTCGCTCCCAGGATCAACTGTCATGCAGACGAGGAGACTTGCTTTGTTTTCTCTCGCGGGGACGCGCGAGCGGACCCGCGGGTAGTAGCCCCCGAGCCCACGGACAAGTCGGAGACTTGTGCGTGGGGTTAAATGCTGGACTTCTTGGACAAGTCGGGGACTTGTGGCTTGCCGCGTGGTGCGCGTCGTGGGGTGACTGGCGGAGATCTCGCGCCGGTTCGAGATTTTCGGGTCCCACTTCGGGTGACGTGGCGGCGCGGTCGTGGGCAACTGGCAGCAGTGGGGTGCGCCTTTTGAGGGGCGACGCTTCGGCGGATGGAGGACGTGGCCCGAGGCGGCCCAGACATTTACTGCGGGGGGAGAGGTAATCATTCCCTCTCTTATATACCACGGCCGCCGGCCAATTTTTCCCCTTCTGCTTCTTTGTGCTCTCCGCCGCCGCTTCTTGCCTTTGCTCCCATACTTGCCGCGCGCACACCGCAGAGCTCACCCCGCCTCCTCTCGCAAGCTGGAAACACCCACCGCCGCCACCACAGCCGACGCGATGTCGAACTGGTCATCTTCGACGGTGACCTGGTCGGAGCTCGACCGCCTCGTGTCCGACGGCATGCTGTCACCACTGACCGCGGTGGAAGAGTGGAGGGTGCCTGGGCCGGAGAGCAGCCCCCAGTCCCCGGCGGGGTATGTAGTCTCGTTCGTGCTGTTCCACGAGCGAGGCTTCTCCGTCCCGGCGGGACGGTTCATCCGTGCCGTCCTCGAGGAGTACGGCCTGGAGCTTCACAACCTCAACCCTTACGGCGTCCAGCAGATGGTGGTGTTCGAGGCCTTGTGCGAAGGGTACCTGGAGCAGAGTGCCCATTGGGACCTATTTCGGTACTTTTACAAGTTTGTCTGCGTCAAGGACCACAACTCCGCGGCGTCCATCGGGTGCGCCGATCTCCGCAGGAAGCAGGGGAGGATGGACGAGTACATCCCCACCTACCTGACTTCCTCCAACAGCGGGTGGCACCGGGGGTGGTTCTACCTCAAGAATGACCTCGAGAACCCGCTGCCGGAGTTCACCAATCGCTGGTACAATCAGGCGCCGTCGAAATGGAGCTACGGGCCAGAGAAGAAAGACCATCCCCGGTTCCTCAACAACACCCTCGCCGCCCTCCAGATACTCTGCAACAACGGGGTGAACTTCATCACCTTGATTGGCGGCTACCATACCCGGGGGGTCGTCCCGCTCCGTCGTCACGCGCTGCGCCTCTGGGAGATGACGGACGACCGGGCTCCCTTTGAGGGGACCTTGACCACTCGTCCTCTGCCCTCGCTGGACGAGGTCCAGCGCCGGGTGTCCCAGGCCACTGGAGTCACCTGGATGTTCCGGCCACCGCCGGGCATGGTGCAGATGCTCCCTTCCCCGACCACGGCGGCCCTGCTATGTCTCCTCTCGACTTCCTTTCGATTCATCTTTTGTGGTTGCGAGTGGTGATTGTTCTTGTGCTTGCGCAGATGAAGGACGTGCGCGTCCTCCCCTCTCGTCCTCCGCTAGAAGAGGACCGGACGCTCACTCGGGAGACCGCTGCGTGGCAGCAGTGGCGAGGGCAGCACAAGAGGGCCCACCAGCAGAAGGAGATCGAGAAACGGGAGAGGAATGACAAACGCGCCTCACGCCGGCGCAATCGGGAGAGGGACGTCTCCAACGACGAGGATCCCTCGTCGGCTCCGCCGGACTCGAATGAGGCCGAGTCCCCGCTCGAGTGGACCGACGATGAGACGGTGTCGTCCTCGCAGCCACGCGGTGGATCGACGCCCGCCTCGGCTGCAGCTGGCACCAGTTCGAGCCGGCAGGCGCCCTCGGCGGGACCACCGCGAGAGGGGCAGGAGCTCTCCGCGGCGCGGCGACACCAGCCGCCACGAGTCGAGGTGCGACGACTCGCGCTGCCACTCCTCACACCGGAGGTCTCACTCGCCCTTCGCGCGTCCATCACGGGAGCCGCGGAGCGTGCTGGCGGCCTCCCCGCCACCTGCAGCCCAGAGCGGGGGGGGGGGGGTGCGGCCCCGACCCAACGGTGGCTCGCGTCGGTCGTCGTTGCCAGAGGCGGGTCGACACCACCTCCGACATCTGCTCCGTCGTCGGGGAGCAAGAGGGCGGCGTCCCCGCGCAACCCACGATCGGCTCCAAGCGGCCCCGTCACGTCGCAGAGGGGTGAGTTCCGAGTTGCAATCTTCTGGTTTTTGCTTTGTGTTTCTAGCAAGTGCGTTTTTGCTTATCGTCGTGACATCCTTTTCGGTCCAGGGCGCCCGACCGCTGCACCATGAGGCTGGCGCCTGTCAAGGCATTGCGCCGTCCTGCCCAGGTGGGCGGAGACGCGCCGTCGTCGAGCAAACCGCCGTCCTCCCTTCCGTCGGAGGTGGCGGTAGAAGAAGCAGATGGGTCTGGGACCCAGGTGGTGACCGTCCCCTCGCAGAGAACTGCGAGCCCGGCTCACAGCGACCTGTCGATGGGGACGACGGGTTTGGGGGGCGAGGCCCCCACCGAAGAAGCGCTCTCGACCTGCGCGGTTGAGTTGGCGAGGTGCCTGTCCGGGGCCCAGGGGCAGGACCAGGAGAACCCTGCTCCTGAGGCGCGGGCGGGTGACGATGGACAACCAGCCCCCGTGTCGTCAACGAGGGCGGGCGCACAACCAGCCCCCGAGTTGTTGACGGGGGCGGGTGATGACGCGGACGCCGAGTGGCCAGCCCTCGAGTCGCGAGAGGGGACGGCCGCTGCCGCTGCGGGCTTCGAGACCCCAGCCCCCGAGTCGCTGGGGGAGCGGGGAGACCCGCGGCGGAGGTGGAAATGGAGACCTGAGCCTCTGAGTCGGCGGGGGGCACGTGGAGTTTTGTCGAAATGGTGGAGGCGGGCGACCACACCTCCAAGGTCATGGTGACTGAGGGGATCGTCCCCATCTCATCGGTCACCGCATCGGACACCGTCCCCGCGAAGGTGATCGTCATCCCGGTGTCGCCTTCTCCGGCCGTCTCTCCCGTTGGGATCGTGGACGAGTAGACGCCTCCCCCGATCGTGGAGGTCGGGGAGAGCTCGAGGGAGCAAGGGCCGACTACCTTGACGGCGGTGGAGGAGGAGGAGATGGAAGTCCTGCCGCTCTGGTTGGTGTCCGTTTCGCCGGCTCAGGCGTCCGTAGGCCCGGGCCTCGACAGCGACGCGGAGCTGGCGGCCCGCCGCTGCCTAGAACGTGGCCTGCGCCTGAGCGAGATGGCGCTGCGCCAGTCGGAGCGGGCAATCAGGGGTCTGATCCCCGCCTCGAGGGTGAGCCCTTTTTCCTCCTCTTCATTTCTCATGATTCTTTTTTTGTTTTCTTCTCAGTCGTGCGACTCATGCGTGGTTTAGGAGCTCGTCAGGCGCTCCGAGGACAAGGCGCGGGCCTTTGAGGTACTACACGCGGAGAAGGTCCAGCTGGAGGCGCAGCTGGCCGCGGCCCGCCTCGTGGCGGCGGGCGGTGAGGCCAGCCGGTCAACGGAGCGTGCGTCCTTTGAGGCGAGGACGAAGGTTGCTGAAGATCGTGCGGCCACGGCGCAGGCGGAGAAGGCCGCCCTGGAGGAAAAGCTGGCTGCGGCGGAGCAGGCGGCGGTGGAGCTGCGCTCCAATGCTGAGGCCGCTGCCCGCACCGCCCATCAAGAGAGGACGGCGCTCGAGACCAGGGCGGGCCGGGCCGAGTCCGACCTCCAGGCGGCTCGTGAGAGGGTGACGACGCTCGAGGCCCAAGTCGGTAGCGTCACCGCCGAGAAGGGCCGTCTTGAAGAAATTGCCCAAAAGCGTGAGAATGAGATCCTCGGTGAGTACCTTACGACCTATTATCTGTGCTTTCCATTTCCGTGCGGTTTCTTGATTCAAGACGTCGTCTTTCTTCTGGGGTGTACAGCTCTCCGTGTGGCCCGTACCGACTTGGAGAAGCAGGCCGCAGATTACAAGAGTGCCGCGACCACCCGCCTTGTCGAGAACCAGAAGCTGGTGGAGCTGATCAAGGAGGCTAACGAGAAGCTCAATAGTAAGAGCCGTGTCCTCTTCATATTTTGCCTTCCTTGGATTGGGACATCTTTCGCTGATATTGGTCTTTTCACTTTTCTCCAGAGGTCGTGGCTGAGCTCGAGCAGGAGCGGAAGTCGCACGCGGGGGCCAGGACCGAGATCAGGCAGTTGGAGTCGATCCGCAATGGGATGGGATCGGCCATCATTAAGGCGTGCGACGAACTCGGTGTTCCTCCCAGCCCCATGAAGGATCGCTTAGAGTTGGTCGCTGCGACAGCTCGTCAACAGTTGATGGATATGGCCGGTGACATCGTTCGCAAGGTGGTAGCCATCTTCTTGTCACACTACCCAGACCTGGACAGGGTGCTGCTTGGCCAGGGATGGTGTCCGGGCTACACCAACGAGCAGTATGACAGCATCGAAGAAGACGCCATCGACTTCGCCAAAGCTATGCTGGGCCATGCCCTCCACGACCTGGGCCTGTAAAGAAAAAACTAAGTTGCCTCGCCAAGGCTTTTAATCGTGCTTGTAAAAGCTTGTGGGCCAAGTGTTTATGGCAAACTCGTGGGTTAAGAACCCGTTTTATTTCAAGTTTAAGCATTTTGATTGTTTGTCGACCTTTTCTTCGAGTAGCTAGAGGACCTGTGAGCCTGAGTAGTGTAGCTTAAAACTTTGCTGGCGGTGTCTTGCTCTGTAGCCGCGGAGGTGTAGGAACTTGGTGACTCGACCGGGCTTAGTTTAGGAGCGTTACTACTCGAGCGGGCAGCCCCTGAGTACTTCGGAGAAAGATAGGTGCGCGTACATGTTTTTGCAAACAAGAAAACTCTTGAGAGTTTGAGACGGTTACTCGGAATCCCTTGGAAGGGGCGAGTGATCGATGACTTGAGGTCACAAACTTTGCTTGTGGGTCTTTGTACCGTAGCCGCGGGGGCGTAAGTACTCGGGGCCCGGACGAGCGCAGGTTCATGACAGCTAGAGTCGTCGTCCATCTCCCTTTAAGGAATGTGAGTATACCGCAATGATCATACGAGAAACCGTAGATGGTTTTTGATCGAAAAAAGGTTTCGCAACGCTCAGGGGAGGGGGGTCATAGCCCCCGGGTAGCCCCCGAGCCCATGGACAAGTCGGAGACTTGCTCATGGGATGAGACAAGCATAGAGACACTTTACTCGAGTAAAAATCTAAGCTTGAGAAATATATCATTTCACGAAAAAGAAAGTAGCTCGGAGCTCTTGCATTATCATAAAATGAGAATGAAATAAATACTTAAGGGTAAAAATGGCATAGCTGCTCTATGTTCCAGGCATTGGAGATGACCCTGCCGTCCTCGTACTTGAGTTTGAAGGTTCCTGGTCGGAGCACTTGGTCGACGATGAAGGGCCCCTCCCATGGAGGTGAAAGCTTGTGTCTCCCCTCGTTACTTTGAACTCGTCGGAGGACGAGGTCGCCGACTTGGAACTCGCGCTCCCGTATGTTGCGCTCGTGGTAGCGGCGTAGAGCCTGCTGATATCGTGCTGAGTGGAGGAGGGCGACGCTGCGCGCCTCATCTAGCTGGTCGATGGCGTTCTCAAGGGCGACCCGGTTGCCTTCTTCAGTGTAGGCTTGAACCCGTGGGCTGCCGTAGTCGATGTCCGTTGGGAGGATCGCTTCCGACCCGTGGACGAGGAAGAAAGGCGTGCAGCCAGTAGCCCGACTTGGCGTGGTGCGCAAGCTCCACAGGATGGACGGGAGCTCTGCGGCCCATGTCGCTCGAAACTTCTCGAGACACTTGAATATTCACAGCTTCAGACCTTGTAAGATCATATCGTTGGCCCTCTCCACTTGCCCATTGGTTCTTGGATGGCTGACAGCGGCCCAGTCCACACAGATGTGGTTGTCGTCGCAGAACTTGTGGAATTTCTTGCCGGTGAACTGCGTGCCGTTGTCGGTGATGATGGAGTTCAGGATCCCGAAGCGATAGATGATGTCGGTGAAGAACGCGACGGCCTCCTCGAAACGGACATTCGTTATGGGCTTGGCCTCGATCCACTTTGAGAACTTGTCGATGGCGACGAGCACGTGGGTGTAGCCCTCGGGAGCTTTTCTCAGTGGTCCGACCATATCTAGCCCCCAGACCGCGAAGGGCCAGGTGATGGGTATGGTTTGCAAGGCCTGCGCCGGGAGATGGGTTTGTCGTGCATAGAATTGGCAGCCCTCGCAGCTGCGCACAATCGGGTTGCATCGGCAACCACGGTGGGCCAGTAAAAACCTTGTCGGAAAGCTTTTCCGACAATGGTCTTTGGTCCGGCATGGTGTCCGCATGTTCCTGTGTGGATTTCTTGCAGCAGTTCCTTACCCTAGTCGGCCAGGATACACCGCATGAATATGCCTTCTGCGCCCTTTCGTCGGAGCTCGCCATCGATCAGCTTGTATGACTTAGCCATTCGAGCGATGCGTCGAGCCGTCTCCTTGTCGGGCGGCAGCTTTCCTTCCACCATCCATTCGAGGATCGGAATCCTCCAGTCAGGGTCTTCGAGGTTGGGCTCTTGTGCCCCATCGATCTCCATTACCTCCTGTGTTGCCAGTTTTGGCGGCTTGTCCTCTTCGGAGCGAACAGATGGTTCGTGTTGGTCGCTGGCGAAGACCCCGTGTGGGACGGGCTTTCGATTCGACTCCGCCTTCGCGAGGGTGTCAGCCACCTTATTGTACTCGCGTAGTACGTGATTGAGCTCGAGCCCGTGAAACTTGTCCTCCAACTCGCGTACCGCCCGGCAGTAAGCAGCCATCTTCGGACTTATGCAATTCTTCTCTTTCATAACCTGTCCCACGACCAGGTCGGAGTCCCCCCTGACGTCGAGGCGCCGAATTCCCAGCTCGAGGGCGATCCGGAGACCGTTGATGAGCGCCTCGTACTCCGCGACGTTGTTGGAGGCCACGAAATGTAGTCGGACCATGTATTCCATTCGCACGCCCAGAGGCGAGATGAACACGAGTCCGACACCGGCTCCTTCCTTCATGAGGGATCCGTCGAAGTACATGAGCCACATCTCGTGCTCGATGGGAGCAGGAGGCGTTTGGATCTCCGTCCATTCGGCGATGAAGTCAACCAATGCCTATGACTTGATGGCGGTACGGGGCGCGTACTCGATATTCTGCCCCATCAACTCGAGGGCCCACTTAGCGATTCTACCTTCCGCCTCCGGGCTCTGAATGACTTCGCCAAGCGGGTACTTGGACACCACCGTGATGCGGTGTGGGTCGAAATAATGCCGGAGCTTCCGCTTAGTGATGAGGACAGCATAAATCAGCTTCTGTATCTGCGGGTATCGTGTCTTCGAGTCGAAGAGGACTTCGCTCACGAAGTAGATGGGGCGCTGTACTTTCTGCGTCTTGCCAGGCTTGTCTCACTCAACCACTAGCGCCGCGCTCACGACCTGGGTCGTCGCAGTGATGTACAGGAGCATCGGCTCTCCCTCGGCCGGCGCGGTGAGCACCGGTGGACTCTCGAGTAGTTTCTTGAGCGAGTCGAGTGCTTCCTGCGCTTCTGGCGTCCACTAAAAGTGCTCCGACTTCTTCATGAGCTTGTACAGCGGCAGGCTGCGCTCACCTAACCGAGCGATGAACCTGCTGAGGGCAGCGAGGCATCCGGTGACGCGTTGCACTCCCTTCAGATTCTTGATGGGTCCCATGCTCGTGATCACGGAGATCTTCTCGGGGTTGGCCTCGATGCCGCGCTCCGACACAACAAAGCCGAGTAGCATGCCTCTGGGACCCCAAAGACACATTTCTCGGGATTTAACTTTACGCTGTGCTCCCTCAGCTTTTCGAAGACCGCGGTAAGGTCGGGTATCAGGTCGCCCCCTTTCTTCGACTTGACCACGATATCATCTACGTAGGTCTCGATTAGCCGACCGATGAGATCTCCAAAGACGCGACGCATGCCTCTCTGAAATGTGGCTCCTACATCCCGAAGGGCATGGAAACGTAGCAGTACGCGCCAAACAGGGTGATGAACGAGGTGGTGAGCTGGTCAATCAGATCCATCGCGATTTGATGATACCCTGAATAAGCGTCGAGAAAATAGAGGGTTTCGCACCCAGCTGTCGAGTCGACTACTTGATCTATGCGCGGTAAAGGAAATGGATCTTTTGGACATGCCTTGTTTAGGCTCGTGTAATCAACGCACATCCTCTATTTTCCATTCTTCTTCTTAACGCGTACAGGGTTTGCTAACCACTCAGGGTGGTAGACTTCACGAATGAACCCAGCACTAATGAGCTTCTTGATCTCCTCACCGATAGCCTTGCACTTGTCGGAGTTGAAGCGGCGCAGACGCTGCTTGATCGGCTTCAAGCCGGGCTTAATGTTAAGCTTGTGCTCGGTGACCTCCCTAGGAATCCCTGGCATGTCGGAGGGTTTCCATGCGAATACGTCGAGATTCGCGCGAAGGAAGTCGACGAGCGCGCTTTCCTAGTCGGAACCGAGCGCCGTCCCGATACGGAGTGTGCGGCCATCGTCGGAGACGGGCACTTCCTTGGCCTCCTTGGCGGGCTCAAAAGAGCATGCCACACGCTTGGACGACTCGGGGATTTCTTGGTCCTCGGAGGGGGGCTCAGCAGCAAGCTTCTCAGACCGGATCAGTGCTTCAGCGAACTGGAAGCACTCAGCATCGCATTCGTATGCATACTGGAAAGTTGTACCAGTTGTGATGATGCCTTTCGGGCCGGGCATCTTCAACTTGAGGTACGTGTAGTTGGGGACGGCTATGAACTTAGCGTAAGCTGGCCTTTCGAGTATCGCGTGATACGTCCTCGGGAACCCCACCACCTAGAAGGTGAGGGTTTCCGTCCGGAAGTTGCTCGGAGTTCTGAACGTGACGGACAGATCGATCTGCCCGAGTGGGACCGCCTCCATCCCGGGTACGACCCCGTGGAAAGGCACTGTTGACAGCCGCAATCTGGACGGCGGGATCCCCATGTCGTCCAGGGTCGACATGTAGATGATGTTGAGGCCACTGCCTCCGTCCATCAGTACCTTGTGCACACGCTTGGTGCCGAACAAGGGTGACACAACCAGCGGGTAGCTACCCGGTCGTGGTATGTGGTCGGGATGATCGTGCCAATCAAACGTAACCGACATCTCCGACCACTTCAGGTAGGTCGGAGTCGCATGCTCGAGCTGGTAGACCTCTCGTCGGACCACCTTCTCTTGGCGCTTGGGCAGCCGCGCCTCCGAGCCCCTGAAGATCATCATCACGGCTCCATCTTCCCGAGGGTAAGCGCCCTCGTCATCACTCTTGTCCTTCCCTCCGTCGCCGGTCGGAGGGTCGCTTCGCTTTTTCAGCCTGCCGGTGAGGTAGGCCTTCATCAGGTTGCAATCCTTGAAGGCGTGTTTGACTGGGCCCTCGTGGTTGGGGCACGGGGCTTCCAACAGCTTCTCGAAGTGACCCGATGGAGGGTTGCTTCTAGGTCTCGCTGTCTTTCGGTCGACAGCGGCCACCAAGGTATCCTCATGGTACCTCTTATCTTTGCTTTTCTTCTTCTTGGTTGGAGTGGACGGACCATCGCCAACTTCGGCTAGATGCTTCCCTTTGCTTGCGACGGAGCTGAGCGTCGCAGCTACAGCTTCCTCCCCGTTGGCGTGGTTGGTCGCGATGTCGAGCAGCTCCCGAGTAGATCGCGGCTTCCGTCGCCCGATCCGATGGATCAGCGTGGCACACGTGGTGCCATTCTGAAAGGCCGAGATGACGTCCGTGTCGGTGGTGCTGGGCAACTCGGTGTACCGCTTGGAGAAGCGTCGGATGTAGTCGCGCAAGCTCTCACCCTTCATCTGCTTGCAGTTACGTAGGTCCCAGGGGTTCCCTGGTCGGGCGTACGTGCCCTGGAAGTTGCCGATGAAGGCGTCGCGTAGCTGCGACCAGCTGTCGATCTTACCTCGTGGCAAGTGCTCGAGCCACGTGCGGGCCGAAGCCGCGAGATGTAGCGGCAGGTTCTTGATGATGAACAGGTCGTCTCGCGCCCCGCCGGCGTTGCATGCCGGCATTGCATGCCAGCCGGTAGTCTTCCAACCAGACACTGGGGTTGGTTTCACCGTCGTACTTAGGCATGGAGGTCGGAGCCCTGAAACGCGAAGGGAAGCGGGTGTTGCGCACATTCTTCCTGAAGGCACGAGGCCCTAGGGCATCAGGCGAGCCGCTCCTGCTCCGGTCGTCGTCGCTGTCGTACCGGCCTCCGCGTCGCCGGTTGTACTCCTTACGAGGCTGCTCCTCGTAGTCATCGTGCTAACCCGCGTCAGCCCTCCGCCGCGCCTTGATGGTGTTGCGTGCGTCGTGGTTGGGACCCAGTTGGCTCTTGACTGGTACGTTGACCTCTTCGGACCGTCGTGGCTGCTGCGACGGTGCCGCGGGTTGTCGCGGCTCGGAGCGCCCGCGACCTTGCGAGCCCCGCTGTCGAGAAGCGGAGCTCGCCGCCTGCTGCACGGCGGCAGTCTCGAGGAGTGTCTTGATCTGCTTATGCATCTCTTTTTCTTGAGGTGTGGCGAGTTCTGGTACCTTTTGGAGAAGGATTGCAGCTGCTGCCAGGTTCTGCGACGCCCTTTTGAAGACAGGCGTGCCGTCAATGACATCTCGGTCGTCGTTGATGATGCGCTGCTGGACGTCCCTTGCCCGTGCGCGAGCGGGAGTCGGGTTCGGGTCCTGCCCGAGTTGTTGGTGAAGCTGGGCCCGCTCATTGTCAAGCTGGCGCTGCGCGTCCTCCAACTCGTCCAGTCGGGTGCGCTGTGCGGCGGCGTTGGGAGGAACTCGGGCCTCGACCGCACTGTCCGCCGTGAGCTGTGGGCGGAGTGAAGCACTCCAACCGGAGTGTGGGCCGGTGCTGGCGCTACCGGGGCGTTGCCAATGACGAAGCACTTGCGTGAGGGGTCGTAACCCTCGTCGTCGGAGTCGTCGGAGAAGCTGAAGCAATAGTCAGCCGCCGTTTGGAAACGATGGAAGGCGCCAGCGTCGCGAAGCCCGGAGTAGTCCCACTCCGAGTCCAAAACGTCATCTGTGCCGTCGGTGACGAGGTATTGCTCGTCGGGTGAGGTTGCAACAAGCCCCATGTTGCAGTAGAGGCGGTGGCTGGGGTGGTTCTCGTACATGGCCCAGTCCGTGCTTGATGAAGAGGAACACACCGCCGCTGCGTAGGACCTTCTTCCGTGAAGAGGTGGCATCGGGGCGCTTTCCCTGGCGATGCGCTCCGTTGAGTCCGACGGTAGAGAGTCCTCTGCTGCGCCGGCGGGCTGCGATGTACCAGCTTCGACCCGCGGAGGGGAGCTAGCACGTGCTGCTCTGCGCCGTTCCACCTTGGCCCGCTTAGAGCGCTTGCCTGAGCGCCTCTTGCGTCGGGGCGAGCGTGATGAGGCGGTCGGAGCAGGAGTTGGTGCAGGCGCGTCGATGGCCTCGTCGACGTGGCGCATGACGTAGCCGTCTCCAGTCGCTCGGAAGTTCAGGCTCCCGAACCGGATCTCGAGCCCAGCCATGAGCGACTCCGTTGACCCCACGGGGGAGTCCATCAGCAGCGGCTTGGTGGCGGCTTTTGTCGAAGCGAACGATGGGAGGGCCGTGCGGACCCTAAAAAGAATGTCGAAAACACGCGAAGGCCCCTACCTGGCGCGCCAACTGTCGGGGTTTGTTATCGCCGGCAAGTAAATTTATATGAGAGCGTGTGTTCTGATCCGCACGGTGGCACAGGAGACACTCGGGGTTATACTGGTTCGGGCCTCCGGAGAGTAATACCCTACGTCCAGTCTGAGAGGAAGTGTTTCTTATGCTCGGGAGTTTGTAGTAGGGGGTACAAACAAGTCGGGAGAGGGTGCAAAGCCCAAGTCCCTGATGTGCGAGTGGTTCAAGTAGCAGAAGTCTGCGTACGTGAGTGTGCGGGTGCTTGCGGTGTTTGTATGAGATGAGATATCGATGCTAAGTGCGTGTGGGGGTGAAAACGAACGTGTCTTGTGAGCACCTCTGTGTCTCCCTTTTATAGTCGCAAGGGGGAGGCCTAGGGTGGTTACATCGAGTGCATGTGAGCTGGTCTACAGTGCGAGGCGTTCTTCTCTGCGTCGGGCTGTCAGATAGCAGGAGCGGTGAAGCACTGTTACGGGGCTTTGGGTGACGGTGTAGATCCCTTGCGTCCAAAGCAACCGTCCCGGGGCCCCTTGCGCCCTTCTCCGGGTAGTGAGTCGGGTACAGGAGGCAGAGTACGCGCCCTGATCCCGTCAGTAGATCAGGGGCTTGTCTTTTCTGAGTACCGTGGAAATGGAGTAGTCTGCACCGCGGAGATCGAGGGATAGCTGACGGCTTGCACTGTGCCGTTCGTGGCACAACGTTTCCCGTGCCCTCCGTGGTACGATTCGTACTGTCCCTGCTTGAGGAGCAGCAGGAAGATCCGACCTCTGACACAGGACTGACCCGGCCAGGGTGGACCAGCGCGGGGCGGTTGGCACGTGGCGAGTCGTACGCCCAGGTATCACAGAATACCAACGGGGCCCATGTACTTGCGGCCTTGACGGCCAAGTCTTGAACTGGTCGGAAGCGGAGAACTACTCGTGCGAGTAGGTGATCTATGCCGCGTCTTCCAATGCTTAGGGTTTAGCGTGTACTGCATCGTACGCTGCCCAGCGCCCCTTACGTCGTTGGCGGTACAGTGGCCACTGTGCCGTTCGTGGCAGGGTTTGACGAATCCATCCCCTGACACCGAATCGGCCTGGCCCGGGCGGACCGCTGCGGCGGTGCGGACACGTGACGGTGCAAGGGGGAGCGTGCGCAGAGTTCCCGGGACCCCGATCTGACGGGCCCACCCGCCCCGCGCCTTCCCCGCGAAGCCTGCGCGGGTCGGTGACGGAAACTACTCGTGCGAACGAGTAGTCGTGGCTCCTAGGCGGAAACTACTCGTGCGAGCGAGTAGTCGCGGCCGTGAGGCGAAAACTACTCGTGCGAGTGAGTAGTCGGGAGTGGAGGTGAAAACCTGTCGTACGGGCCGCCTCATACTCGGGGAAGGGGGTGCGGGTGGCCGTGGGCCGCATGCCTTCTGGCCCATGGCGGAAACTGGTCGTACGGGCCTTCACGTGTTCGGACAGCGTAACACTCGTTGTGTTAGCTTCCGGAGCACGCCGTACGTGGGTCCGTACTGCGTTTTTTAGGGGTCTTGGTGGGCCCTGGTCCATGGCCTCGTCAGGAATACTAGGAGAAAACCCCACACGTTGCTGCGGGTACTTATATTTACTAATATGATTGAATAAATATCATAATACATGTTAGTGGATGATTTTTAGCATTATGATGTAGACAACTAAATATATGTTAGCAGATGATGCGGCTTACCAATGTGAATAGCTTGAATAAATCATAATGACATGTGTTAGTTAGGTGTGTTAGTGCATGATGACGTGGATAATTTGCATGGCGAGGTAGAATGTGCTAGTGGGATGTTGAGTGGAGCCTGATGTGGATACTTTGCATGGCAAGAGAAATAGCTAGTGGGGTTTATCTTTATAAGAGATATAGATATAGATTCCCTGTAGATGCAGATCGACCCTATCCGTCGAGATCGAGCGGATAGGGTCCGATCCCCTTTGTCGAGCGAGCAGGAAGCTATGGGCGGGCAGCGTGGAGCGTACTCAGCATGCGGGGCCAAGCTAGAGCGTCAACACACGGGGATGAGCAAGGCCGGCGGCGTGGAGCCGAGACGGGGGCCTAGGTGACAGGATCTCAACCCGCTTTTTTATGTTTCTAGAACCAAACAAAAAACTAGGATGAACCTGACTTAGACAACCAAACAAGTAATAGGTTCGACCCAACCAAAAAACTGAGTGGATGCAACATCTGAACATGTGTTCCAAAGAACAGATGCCAACAGCATTAGATGTATATCATGTAACCCAGGCCCGTCGACAGGCAGGAGCGAGGTGGGCGATCGCTCCGGGGCCCCAAAAATCGGAGGGCCTCCACCAGCCTAATACTCAATTTATGTTAATTGGTCCATCTTAGATCCCTCGCGATCCTTCCTATTCCACGTTCGGCAGCGTCCTTTCGTTGCACGTCCTTCCGCCTTCCCCGGCGCGTCGGTGTCACCACCACGAAAAACGAGCGCCGTGCAGTCCCCCATGCCTTGCCGCGCAGGCGCAGCGTCGTGGCCTCTGGCCTGCGGATGAACTCAGCCAGTCAGCCGGCGTCTCATACGCCGATGCAAAGGCTGCAAACCCACTAGAGCTGTGGGTCAGCAGCGACATACAAGCAGAAGGTCTCAAAGCCGGCAAGCACAAATCTCCAACTCATAGCCTGTAAGCCACAATCCACTGGTGCCAAGATCGAAAGACCCAATCGTGAGCCACAGCCGTGAGGGCCCTATTTTGTATTTCGAACCGGGACCTCAAATTCCTGGAGATGGCCTGATGTAACCTGCACAAAATCCATAACAATAGATGATGAGTGGTACCGAAAAACATTAGTATGTTTTAAATTCAAAGGGTTAAGTGAGAAATTTATATAATCACAATAAAACATGATAGAGTCTGGCGTTTTATTCCCACCATGCGTGGCTGTGCAAAGCTATTCTTCTTGGTTATAATGCATGCAGAGTTGAGTGGATGGAAGGTTGGGGTTTATTCTATAAGTAGATATCCATAAATGTTTTAATATAAAAATGCTTTAAATAACTATATTTGTCTTTTATATAGGATATAATAAACTCATGGACATTGTGATAGATAAAGGTGTCATTCCGATTGACAAGGACATGGAGTCGGATGAAGCTGTATGGGCCTTTTATGAGCGCTGGTGCAAGACGTTCAACAAGAAACGCGACCAAGTTGACCAAGTTGAGATGTCTCGCCGGTTCAAATTATTCAAACATAATGCACAGTATGTGCACAAATGGAACACTTAGGGCATGTACAACCCACAGACGGCGGGTCGTCTGCAGAACCTCGAACTCAGCATACAGACAGATGTACAGACGGCTCATATAACCCATAGATAGACGAGTCGTTTATAAGCTGTTTAATGCTTTGCATGAGGCTAAGATCAACTACAAATATATTTGTGTATACCATTGTGTGGCTAGTGACATAAACTTCAGCTGAAATCATACAAATTAGCTAGAGTATTTTTAGTACCTTTGTTTGTTATAGAAATATCAGAAATGCTACAATAGATATCATAGGAATCCGGATGGTGACGTGGCGCAATCAAGTCCAAAGGTTTTCACCCCACGGGACATTCTTTTTTTCTCCAGGAGCAGCATCGTTCTCATCCACTCGTATCCAGAAATATCTTTCTCAGCTCCAGCTCCAGGAGTAGTATCGTGGGGTGCGGCGGCGATGGCAAGCGCCCCTAGCTCGAGGTCCTGCTCCCGTCCGTTGCTCCGTCCTAGCTCGAGCACCATCGTGGGGTGCGCCGGCCGCCCCTCCTCCCCGGTGCCGCATGACGAGCGGCGCGCGGCGTGCTACTTCCCGGAGAAGGGGCAACAGTGCGCCGGCTCCGGCGGAGGATGAGGGGCAGCGGCAGCTGCATCCTCCTCCGATTGAACACCACGGCGCCACCTCGGGCTGCTGAGAAGCGAGGAGCAGGGGCCTCCATCCGCTCGCGCGCGCCGACGGCCTCCCTCACTTGGCCGCGGTGGAGCAGAGCAGAGGCCCTCCTCGTCGTCCTGGAGCTCGAGCTCGGGCCGGCGGCGGCGGATCTGCGAGATCATGGCGGCGTGCAGGTCGTGGACGGCGACGACGACAGCGTCCGGGTAGTGGTGCGGCGCCACCTCCCTATCATCCACGTCCTCTTTCTCCTCCAGCAACGACCCTCCCTCTCCCCCGGCCGGCGGGCCTTCCCACTACCACGGCGGGGCTCCAGTTCGTGCGTCGGCGGCGGAGGAGCTCCAGGCCGCTGCGGGGACCTCAGATTTGGCGGGGCGGAGGTGGTTTGGCACTTTGGCGGGACGCTGCAGGATTTGAGGCGGGGTGCGCAGGGGATCTGGGGCGGCCGTCGATGGGAGAAGACGACCTGTACAACGGTCTCTGCTTCGTCGGTTCGGCCTCGGGGAACGGCGCGCAGGCGTCGCCTCGCGAGACGACACGCGCAGGCCGTCGGTAGAAGGGTGCGGGGAGGTTTTCGCAAAATTACCGCTATATAGACGCGGCTTAGACTAACTCCAGCAGATCGCCGATCTGCATCTGCAAACAACGAGCTTGTGCAGATAGGAGAGAGAAAAAAACTCCTCCAAACAAGAGTGCCTTTCCGGCAGCTTTCTGCATCCCCTCGCGCATCCACACCGGTGGTTGGTTCCCGTGACCGCGAGGAGGGGGAGAGAAGGGGCCGCGGGCGAGCGGGCGGGCGGCGCGCCGGTGCTCCCCAATGACGCCGTCAGCCACCTCACCCAGTCCCAGGCGTGCTCCTCGAGGTGGCGCTCGCGTCGCTCCTCTGCTGGCTAGCCTTCTGCGCCGCCGCCAGGTTCGCTGGCCGGGACTCCCTACGTCCGTCCCCCGTTCCTCTTCCTCGCCGCGCCGCCGCCCGGACGGGTCCGCCGCCCGCACGGGTCTTCGCACGGCCGCACGCGGAGGAAAGGGAAAGGAGGAGCTCCGCCCGCATGCAGGGAGGTCGCCCGCCGCCGCTGCCCGTGCTCCGCTGCCGCGGCTCGACGGCGGAGTAGGCGCGCGGCCGCCCCGCCGGATCTGGTTGCTGCTTCCCCAGGGAGGTCGCCCGCGCGCAGGGAGGTCACCTCGAGCCTCGAGCTCGACGGCTCGCAGGGAGGTCGCCTCGAGCCTCGAGCTCGACGGCTCGCAGGGAGCTCCGCCCGCGCGCAGGAGGTCGCCCGCCGCCACTGCACGTGCTCCGCCTGCCGCGGCTCGACAGCGGAGTAGGTGCGCGGCCGCCGCCCGTGCTCCTCCCCTGCTCCCGCGCGGATCGAGGCTGCCCCGCCCCTGCTTCTCCCGGATCAAGGCAGGGGCCAGCGGGTGAGGCCTCCTCCCGGGCTGCCTCCTCCCCGCGCGGCGAGCCGGATCGAGCGCCGCCGCTGACGTGCTTCTCCTGAACGCGCCGGATCGAGATCCGGTGAGGAAGGGAGGAGGGGGTGTGCGTGTGGCCGTCGCCGCGGAGCAGAAGGAGGATTCGAGAGAGAGGAGGGGGCGGGCGTGCGCGACGAGGCGGCCGGGGTGGCAGTTGGAGGAGAGAAGATGAAGAAAGGAGAGAGAAACCAGCTTTTTCCCCAGGTTTGCGCGTGGGTGGGTGGCTTGCTGCATTTTGCAGCAGCCTTTGCGGCTACTGCTGGACCGGCTACAGTACCGTCTGCGTGCGCAAAATGAAGATTTCCCCCGGTTGCAGAAGCCGCTGGAGACGGTCTTAAAGACGCGCTGTACGTGCCCTTATGTTCCTACAGATCCAAAGGAAGCAGTGGTTCACTGTCGCAAAAGAAGGCAGGCCGACTTACTTTTTGTAAAAGAAGACGCCTCACACATCCGTGAACAGTATCTGCCACGGGAGTTGGATTTTCACGCTGATGGGGCTGATCCATTTTTTACTGAACGTGATGAGAACTTGTTGAAGCAAATTGAAGAGAGGGAATTGTGAGAGTTATTTGCTTATGGTAATCCCAGACCTTGAATAAGATGATCGGAACTCACCAATTCACTCGAATGTAACAAGTTATGCTTTGATGTTTCATGTACTATGTGTGCTAAATTATTCTGGAACGTTACTTGGATGTAATAATAAGTTATGCTTTGGTGTTCCATGTACTGTTTTTTTTTTTGGTCGTCCTGGGCCTGTAAGGGGGTGTTTGGTTTAGTAGTCCTAGACTTTTCTTTAGTCCATGTGACTTTTTTGACTCTCTATGAGGGTCTTTTAGGGACTTTTAACTAAAAGTAGTAAAAAAGCTTCACCTTGTTTGGTTTAGTAGGGATTTTTTTAGTCCCAACACCAAAAAAGTCTCTAAACCAAACAGGGTCTAAGGCGTTTTCACAAATTTTTTTCTCGACATTCCAATTCTTAGAGCTTGGGAAAATGCGATTATAATTCATGTATTTAGGGTTGTCAAATGAATTTTTGTATTTAGAGATCTGCAGCCTCCGCCAAGCCCGTCCACCTCTACATCAACTCCCCCGGGGGCGTCGTCGTGGCGGGTCTCGCCATATACGACACCATGCAGTACATCCGCTCCCTCGCCATAGTCTGCATCGGCCAAGCCACCTCCATGTAGGGTTTACATTACCGAACCGGTCACTCGAACCGCCGCTCACCGGTTTCGGTAAATCGGTCGGTTTACTGCGGTTACCGCTCAAAACCGCACAAATTTAAAAAACTAAATTCAAACCCAGTGCAATCGGTTTAGTTCGGTATACCGAGCGGTTTGACCGGTAAGTCGGACCGGTTTGACCGGTAACCGGTTGTTGAAACAAAAAACCCGAATCAGTGAAGTATTTGACATGTTTTCAAATTTGAATTAAAAAATTGAAAAATAAAAGAAAAATTTCTAAAAATATTTCAAGGTGTGTTGGTGTCAATTTTTTTCAAATATTAGTGCATTTAGTATTTTTGGGCATTAGAAGTTGAACCGGCCAATTTTTTTTTTCTTTTTCTATTTTGGTTGAACTTCTAATACCTGCAAAGTATATTAAATGAAAGAATATTTGAACAATTTTGACATCATTAGATCCGTCGCACCTTGATGTATTTTGGGATTTTTTTAGAATTTTTTCATTTTAATTAAAATCCAAAATTTGAATTTGGGTGGTTGGTAACCGGCCGGTACCGCAACCGGTCCGGACCGGTTTGACTGGTAACCGCGGTAAACCGGTGGGTTACCGACGGTTTTGTAAACCCTACCTCCATGGCATGCAGTACATCCGCTCCCCCGTCAGAGTCTGCATCGACCAATCCACCTCCATGGCGTCACTACTCCTCTCCACAGGGGCGAGCGGGAAGACCGGAAGAGGCGGGTGTTGTCGAACGTGTGGGTCATGATCCACCAGCCCTGTTTAGATTCCCTCTAAAATTTTTTCGGAGAAAGGAATCTTGTATGCATGAAGTACTAAATGAAATTTATTTGCAAAACCTTTTCACATATGAGTGCAACTTTGCATGATGAATCTAATAGTATAATTAATTTAATGATTTGCTACAGTAATACTACAGTAACCATTCTCTAATCGTGTGGTCAAAGCCCTCGTTAGATTGCTCTCAGAAATTTACATTGAGGTGTGGAAGTAGTTTTATAAACTGCTTTATTTAATATCTTTAATTAGTGGTCAAAAGGGGTTGAAAAAAATTTCAACTCCTATCTAAACACGACCTCAGTCGGGCGGGCAGAGAGAGGACTAACCAACACCCACATTAAAACAACCCAAAGAAAAGCCCGCAAGATCACGTGTCTTTACGCAAGTAACGATTGCGGTTGGCTAGAGTTTCGTTATTTTTTTAAAAAAATTTCGAGTAAAGAGAGACCTTTATTGACTGACGGGAAACGTATTAGATGCAAACCAACCTACCTGTGCAAACTCCGATCAGGAGTGCTAGATTTCCATCCGATGGACCCCGAGAGAGGTGGGACATATTTACAATTTACCGCCCGACAGACCCCCTCACGTATGCCATACTTTTGCAAATCACCCTCTCCCCTAATTCCCAGCGCCCACGTCCTGATCGGTTCGTTTTCCCGGGGCGCGGAAACGCCGCCCGCCGCCCTGCACTACGTCACCCGCTGCCCTGCACTCGGCCGCCACAGGTTCAAGCCATGGGGTCGGGCGCCCGCCAAACACCGTCAGCGGTTCAAGCCCTGGGGTCGGACACCGGCCCCGTCTATCCTTCACACACGGCAGCCACCACCACCGCTGGCTGTTCAAAATTTGCTTACTGCTGTCTTGATTCAAACCCAATTGGGGAGAATCCACAATATAGTTCTCCAACTGCTGTTGGGATGTGGACAGATATAAGTGTTACAATATTTTCACTTCCAGATCACAATTAGCAGAGCTTTGCATTTATTTCTGGTTTAAGCTTATTCAGATATGACATTCATGAACTTTGCTTCAAAGTGAAGCAAAAAAAAAAAAGGCTTGTTCTAGGGTAGTGAAGCTAAGTTTCTGTTCTAGCTATGCCTATAGCGATCATCAGCTCTGTGTTAGATGTTTGTGACTGCAGACATGGTAGTTAACTCTTTTGTGAAGTTCATTATTAATTGAATGCTTTCTTCAAAAGTATTTCTTAACCAAATGCACAACAGTTCATTAGAGGATTGGTAATTTTCATCACACAACAGGCCAACATAAAGGTGTGGAATATTTTCACTTCGAGATCACAATTATCAGAGCTTTGCATTTATTTCTAGTTTAATCAGACATATCAAATAAAAACTCATGCAGTATGCACTCAAATTCAATTGATCCATCATAAGAATTCAATTTGAGTCATTCCACTAGAGAAGTCACAATTTCACACACAATTCAAAAGAGAAACATTATTTTATTCATTTTCATGCTGCACACACAAATTTATTACATAGGAGGCACAATTGCCATTGCAGCCTTTTCACAAGTGGCACTTTACAGATTTTTCATAGCAATAGACAACAGTACAAAACTCGGCCAATTCCTCTTCCTGAAGGTCAAGGGTATGGACTCGACACAATTGCTCTTCCTGCAGGTCAAGGGCATGAACTCGACACGATTGTCATTGCCATTGCAGTCATTACACAGAATTTTCACAGCACCATACAATAGCAGACAACAAAGAGCAGCACAGAGCTTGGAACTCGAGGGCGCGCCGTTCCTGCACCTCCCGGAGTTCCAGCCTTTCCTTATGGGATTACACACATAATTCAGTTGCATCTTGCACAAATTCAACCTTTTCTTCTGAAATTAAATGTCTCGGTTGCCTTCTGCTTCACTCAGGGGAACTGGAGGCGCTAGGGAGCCGTCAATCCAGTCGCCAGGCCTCGCCAGCGGCCAATCCGTGCGGAGGGACCCTGCAGGAGCCGGCGGCCAATCCGTGCGGATCGAGGGAACCTCCAGGAGGCGGCGGGACCCTACTGTGAGCGGCGCGTAGCGAAGCGCCGCGGCCCGACGGACGGGTGGCTAGCTTCAGCCGGCGGCTCTGGTGTGGATCTAGGGGCGGCGCGCGGGAAGTTCTAGGGCAGCGGCAGCGACTCGTGGGGAGCCCATGGGCGGCTGCTGTGCCAGGGGAGTCGAAGGGCGGCAACGACGCTAGGGAAGTTCGGCGGTACGGAAGCCCTGGGCGGCGGCGGCGGAATGAGTTCGACAAATGCGAGCCGAGCCGACGTGTTGGATAGGTCGCGGGATCGAGGGCCCAGCGCTGGGATTAGGGGCAGAGCGTTTTTGCAAAAGGCCATCGACAAGTGTGGAGCTGGCGGACGGTAAATTGCAAATATGTCCCACCTCTCTCGTGGTCCATCGGATGGGATCCAACGTTCCTGATCGGAGTTTGCATAGTTTGCACAGGTAGACTGGTTTGCACCTGATATGTTCCCTGATTGACTAGACAAGGTTATTGATATAACTCTTGTGGTAGAGTGGCAACATGGTACTAGAAGTTATAAGTTATCTTGCTGATGGACCCTAAACATAATGTGTTTGACTTGCTCCCCTAGCACAATTGATGTACTCCTCCATTCTCAAATAGATGATGTTTAGGACAAATAATTTAGTTCATTCTGAACTAAACTTTTTATTCTAAACGTTATCTATTTGCATTGGGGATGGAGGTAGTAATAGGGTTGGATTGACTTACTCCCTCACCACTGTTGATATAATGGGGATAGATTGGAAATATTGCTGGCGGAGAACTCCGGGATAATAATTTGAAGTGCATGATTCTGAGTCTGCTTTTGTTGGCGAATGAGCTAGAAAGGTAATGCAGGTATGAATCTGGAGGAGTTCGATCCTGACACAAGATGAATGATGGTTGCATGTTTAACACGTGCATGTTGAGTGATAATAGTATTTCCGACGTGTGAATAGTTGAGTAACACGTAAGAACCGTGCACCTCGGAATGGCCTTGGAGCCCCTATGTAAGAGAAGAGCTCCACCACTCCAAGGTATAGTCCTACCTGGGCCTGGCGGGCGGTAAAGGGTGCGTTTGTTAGGCCGCACGGCCTTTGGGCCAGGCCCGCCAGCTGCACCACGGCGTGTTTGGTGGGCTGGACGGCCTTCCCAGCCCGGCTCACGCGGTGCAAAAGCGGCCCGCGAGCCTGCATCGCGTGAAACGCTCGGGGGGGGGGGGTGTTTCACGCGGTGCAGGCCGGCGTGGGCGCATTTGGGTGGCCGCGGTGGGAAGGGCGGAAGCCGCGGCGGCCTGGCGCCCTTTTTTGGCCCGATGGGGTTACCGTCCCTGCTCGCCGCTGTATAAAGCCCTCCCTCCGCCTGCAGATGCGCCCCCCTTCCACTCGCCTCCCTCCATTCGGTTTCGCACTCGATTCGCCCCCTTCTCTCCCCGAACCCTAGATCGTGACTCGGCGAGTTGGAGGTGACGACGCGGTTGGTGGTGGTCGGGTGCTCAGGCGGCGGCGCTGGTGGCTTACGGAGGGCAGAGCGGGTGTGGGTTCGTCTTCACCGTCGAGCGCGTGGACTTCATCACCGGAGCACCCTGGATCCGTGCTACGTCTTCGTCAGGCACCAGATCTGCTACCTCCTCGTCCGCTGCCGCTCAAGCAACATCCTCTTCTCCGGTGTGACATGCTTCTTCCTCTCCACCGAGCGGGCCTTCTTCGTCTACTTCCTGATCCGGTCCAACGTCGGTTCCACCACCGGTTCGCACGGCTTCTTCCTCTTCCCCAGGTCGGTGGTGTTCGTCTTCGCGCAGGTATGTTCTCAGATCCATTTCACCCCCTCTCTGTCTCGTTACACTTGTGATTGCGATGGGTTGGGCCTCCACCGTTGGAGTTTCGCTCGAGTTCGTTGTTGTTCTGTCAGATCTGGTTCGTCCTGCATCTTATCATTCGTCGTACTTACTGGTTACACCGTGATTAGCCACATCTGGGTCCTCTTGACTGTTATGGTTCATTACTCACTACTTATGTTTTTGATTAGGCTTGTGCGTTGTAGATTTGTACATGGCTGGTCTCTATTTCACGATGCACTGGGTTAGCCACATCTGGGTCCTCTTGACTGTTATGGTTTGTTACTCACTGCTTATGTCTTTGATCAGGCTTGTGCGTTGTAGATTTGTACATGGCTGGTCTCTATTTCATGATGTACTGGGTTAGCCACATCTGGATCCTCTGGGTCCTCTTGACTGTTATGGTTCATTACTCACTGCTTATGTCTTTGATTAGGCTTGTGCGTTGTAGATTTGTACATGGCTGGTCTCTATTTCACGATGTACTGGGTGGATTCGATATGAGATGCTTTCCCTATGTTTTGTAGGTTCTGATGTTGTGGTTAGTTGGGTATCCTCGTCGGATCTGCATGAATAGAACTGTATACATTCGATTGATGCAGTTTTTTTATCATGCATGTGTAGTTTGTGCGTGGATCCAGATTTGATCTGTCAAGTTGTGGTGGTTGCGGATATTATTCTGTTGCACCTGTGCCTGTGATGTCCACTGAGGTGTTGTTCGCTGATGGTTGGGAGGAGGAGCCTCCTCTGTTAATTATTGCAGCAGAGGAGGCAATGATACCAGTAGCACGTGTGTGCTTAAGCGCTTGTTCATTGTCGTTTTTCTTTGGAGATGAGGAGGAGCCTTTCGGAGGCTACATTTTGTAGCAGCCAAGGCAATGATACCTGGCCTGGGGTTTTAGGTTCCTTTACTTTGGTCGATGATGTGTCAAGGGGGAGTCATTGGGGGGAGAAAATTGTTATTATAGGACTCCAAACGATGGAGTTTGTTAAAATAGGACTCCAAATGTGGACTTCGCTAAAATGACCTCTGAAACCTTAGCACTTTGCTATTATAGGATTTTTGCTCCTTTTAATCACTTTATGTTAACTAAATACATCTATTTTGACTTGAATGGACTGTTTTGCCCCTATGGCTTTTCACGTCAGATGAATCAATCGTTAGGCCCTGTCGCATCGTATTCCTCCCGGTCGTATCGTTTCCTCTCCCATAGAAACACCACCGCCGCCACCATGGAGCCTGATCCATTGACTGTGACTGTCCGTCCGCCGGTGTCGGCCGTCCGTCCGCCGTCCGCGACCGTCCGTCCGCCGACCCTCTGTCCGCTGGCCGCAACCGTCCGTGCGCCGACTAGTCAGCCCAGGTGGCGGCCAACAGCAATCAGCAAGCCAGGCTGGCGGCCAGCAGCATGCAGCGGCCAGCAGCCTGCCTGCGCGTGTGATTCTGTACGTGAGGTGAAAAGCCACAAGGGCAAAACAGTCCATTCAAGTCAAAATAGATGTATTTAGTTGAGAAAAGTGATTAAAAGGAGCAAAAATCTTATAATAGCAAAGTGCTAATGTTTCGGATGTCATTTTAGCGAAGTCCACGTTTGGAGTCCTAGTATAGCAAAGTTCATCGTTTGGAGTCCTATAATAGCAAATTTCTCCATTGGGGGGCTACTTTTCGTAGCAGCCATGGCAATGATCCCTTTTTCCAAACAATTTTTTTACTAAAACTGCCACACCATAGGATGTCTTTGAGTTTAGCCTGGCTGTGCACTTACAAACCTTAATTGATGGCATGCTGAATGTAGATGGATTTCGAACAGCACCGTGCGAGAATGGTTGCCCAAGCTACCGCACTTGTTGTTGTTTGTATTGCGTATCTGTTTGCAAAGCTTCCGAGGGCAGCGATAGATGGTGGTGATGATGATGAGGATAACTATGTCTGGATTCCTAGTGCAGTGGTAGATGCGGAGCGTCAGGCTAACCTAGATAAGATATACAACTGCACCGATATTGAGTCTGTCAACATGCTAAGAATGCATAAAACACCTTTCTTTCAGCTGGTTAACCTGTTTAGAGAGAGACACCTCTTGGAGGACAGCATTAACTCTTCTGTGGAGGAAAAGGTAGTTATGTTCCTCCACATTGTGGGTCATAACCAGAGGTTCAGGGTCATCCAGCACACCTTTAGGAGATCTTTAGAAACTGTTAGTAGGTACTTTGCACAGGTCCTCTACGCTGTTGGGGAGCTTAGGGGTGAGTTCATAAGGTCCAATGCTGAAACCACCAACCCTAAAATCCTTGGGAGCCAGAGGTGGTACCCATTCTTTAAGGTACTTTATGTCTTTATGCACTCTGATTAGCACTGCACACCCTATGTGTCACACTGACGGATGCATGTTTACTGTCTTAGGACGGTATAGGAGCTATAGATGGCACCCATATCCTTGCACGAGTGCCATATAATATGCAGGCTGCATTCAGAGGCCGTAAGGGCACGACAACCCAGAATGTGCTTGCTGCTGTTGATTTCGACATGAAGTTCACCTATGTACTTGCTGGGTGGGAAGAATCTGCACATGATGCCTTGATCCTAGCAGATGCGTTAGAGCGGGATGAAGGGCTTAGGGTTCCATTAGTTGCATGCATGTAAAGCAAATCGTATCTTGTGTAGGGAAATTCTATCTTGCTGATGCTGGCTACGCCCTCAAGCCTGGCTTTCTCCCTCCGTACAGGGCAGTTAGGTACCACATGTCCGAATTTGAGGGTAGGAGGTCCCCTTCTAATGCCAAAGAATTGTTCAACCTAAGGCACTCATCCCTCAGAACCACTGTAGAAAGGGCTTTTGGTGCCCTGAAAGGGAGGTTTAGAATTATGGACAACAATCCTTTCCATCCTTATCCGTCTCAGGTCAAGATTGTCCTTGCATGTTGTATTCTCCATAACTGGATCTTGGGGTTTGGGGTTGATGAAGTCATACCTGGGGATGATTTCTGCCCACCACCATCACACACACAGCCCTTTCCCACTCATGCAGCCATGTCACATGAAGTTAGAGCCTGGAGTGCTCAGAGGGATCAGTGGGCTCTAGCTATGTGGGAGAACAGGGGCTCATCTAGGGTTTAGTAATTTGCTTGCTAAGTTGTAACTTTAAGGAACCATGGTGTGGTGTTTATGTTTATGTTTGGAACTTGCTGAGACCTATCTGTCTTGTTGAACTGCTTCTGTCTTTGAAATTTAATTGTTGTTCTCTTTCTCCCTTTTAATTTGGTGTTTGTCTGGGTATCCTAAGGGCTGCAATGACCTTTCATGTGATATGTCTGGTACACTTAATATCTTTGCGATGCATTCCATGGTATTGGTAACATAGGCCAATGGCTGAGGACAAGATGGCCTTTGGTTCGGATGCTGATGCTTCTGCTGCTCGTCTGCTTGCTGTTCCTACTGGCTCGGCGCTGGGTCCGGCTCCTTTTGGCTCTGTTGCCGAAGCTCTTGGCCCTTTTCCTGACACTGTTGGGTCTGGGTCAGCTGCTTTTGGGTCTGCTTCTGCTGCTCTTGCTGCTGCGTCTGGGTATGCGGCTGGTGGTGGTGGTGGTGGTGGTGGAGGTGCGGGTGGGCAGGCTGGTGGTGGTGGTGCAGGTGGTGGTCTGCCTCGGCCACCAATGAGGTGGACCACTGCTAGCTCTAGGTTTGTGCTGCGCAGGATGTGTGAGCTTCTTGGGCCGGGTGTCAAGGTGGACAAGGGGTTCAAGGAGGTCCACGTGAACAAGGTGGCCACTTTCTTGCGTGAGTTCACATGGGAACATGTGACTGGGACCCAGGTCTACAATCACCTCCGCAAGTGGCGGCAGAGGTGGGCTAGGGTGTGCAAGCTCAAGGACCTGAACGGGTCTCTCTGGGATAGTGACGGGCACATGATCACGCTGGAGGAGGAGCACTACCTTGGCCACTGCAAGGTGCCATTTTTGTCTCCTTTTGACACTCTTTTCCTATGTACTGTTAGCTTTTATAAACAATTATACTAACGTTTCATTTCTTTTTGTTTTTCATGTGTTGCAGGACCACCCGAAGGACGCTGAGCTGCTGAACAAGCCCATACAGCACTATGAGGAGATGGAGACGCTATTTGGGGGAGGCATGGCTACTGGCAGGTATGCCATGGGGTCTGGGGAGCCGCTTGGTGTTTTCTCTGGCTTTGGGGACAGTGTGGACAAGAAGCCCGTGATCAACATTAAGAGTGACACGCAGCAGTTTGTTGATCTGGCATCCACGGAGCAGCAGGTGGACCAGCAGGTAGAGCAGAAGACAGTGGTGAAGCCTCCTACCGCTACGGAGGCTTCCAAGGCTCCAGCTTGCTGTGCTGGACAGAAGAGGAAGCGGGCTGCTATGTCAGAGGAAGAGGTGCTGGTGCTCACTAACATGACAGATGCAGTGAACAACGTAGCCCACGCCCTCCGAGAGACCGGTCCTGAGCAGGTGCACCCTGATCTGTACCATGCTGTCATGCTAACTCCAGGTTTCACTGCGGAGTCCCTCATAGTTGCCTTTAGCCACCTCTTGGACAACAAGTCCCAGAGGAATGCCTTTGTGAAGATGAATGAGCATCACCGCTGCTTTTGGCTCAGGACCTGGCTTGGCAAGCACTACTACTAGTAATGTGGTAGCTGCAGCCTTAAGTTCAGGGAAAACAGTTGAGCATGTCTCCATCCCTGACCACTCCCTTATTTTGCACAGATCTTTATATACTTAGGTTTGACCTGCTAGGGTGTAGCCTCACTTTGCACTTGGCCTTTTGTGGTGGTTTTTGGTTCACATGGGGGGTGGCTAATTACTAATGACTAATCTAGTTGTGAGCAGGAGGGCAAGGTTAAGACAATATAGCTAACTATTTGCTCTGGATTTGCATGGTAAGTACTGTAATATTCACAACCTAGAACCTCTATTTGCCTGTGATGCCTGTGATGGTTGGATGTGATGAAGGTTGAACTGGTATATGCCTATATGCTTGGATTTGATGAAGGTAGAACTGCTATATGCCTATATGCTTGTGATGCTTGGATGTGATGAAGATAGAATTGCCATGATCTTAGTTTTCGTTTGCCATGATCTTAGTTTCCATTTGCCATGATCTTAGTTTCCATTTGCTTATATGCCTTGTTCTTACTCTTTTGATATGCTTATGTGGCTTCCTCTTGACTCTTTTTTCATATGCCTATCTGATGTACTTTTTGCACATTTTGTATGCTCTTTACTCCCTTTTCATATGCCTCTTAGGCTGTTCTGACTCTGATTTGGTATGTGCATTTTATATGCCTACCTTCCTCCTGTTTTATATGCCTTTCTTCCTTGTGTTTTCCTTGGTTCTTTGGCCAATGATGAATACTATGTTGGTAATGATAAAGTGGCCCAGGTCTATTTGTTCTTTTCGCCTTGCTGTTTTCTCTGTTTGGTATCTGTTCTTTTTGTTCCTCCATTCTCACCACTTTTGAGCCACTCTTAATATGACTGACTTGTGGCTGATATGAACTATGATCTGAGGCCCCTATCTTGTACCTTTTCTGCCTGTGATGCATTACTACTGAGGCATGTTCTTCTGCTACTTGGCTTTGTTGGTTTAATTGCCTTTATCATTTGCATATTTGGGGATGAAGAGTAGGCTATATTTGTGCTCAGACCTAGCCTATTCTTCATCTGACAAAGTCTCTTCGTTTTGCCATGCAGATTACTTATGTTGTTACAGGGTCGACTTTGCAGTTATTCAGAATTTTGTTACCATCCTGAGATTGGTGAGGCTTTTTCTCTCTTATACCTCAGTTTGCAGATGATGAAGGGATAGCATGCCTAAGCATTCTATCCCTTCTGACGCTACAATGTATATGTCGTTTGCTTTTTTATACGAATGATGATAGTACATATCACCACGGTCTTTGCGAGCGAGGACGATGGTGACCTTGCTTGTGTTGCCATGGGGTCAGCACCATCAACTTCGCCTCGGCCTCGCTGGCAAAGACATGTTGGACTGTACTCTTGTACTATACCAACTGATGCACTCTTATTTTTCTGCCTTGTTTTTCCTGCCTTCAGTTCTTATGCACTTAGTCCTTTCATGGCGATGATGATAACCTTCTCATGTGGTGGATCCATCTAGGTGTCACCTACTTGTGAGGCAGTGAGGCACTGCCCTGACTGCCTCACAAGGAGGCAACTCCTACATGTATCTAATTTCGTAGGCAAGTATTCGTCTATAACTGAGCCATGCGTTTGTCTTTGCTTTCATGCTACACAACTGATTTTTCCTTTCATACACAACTCAATTTGGTTTCCTTGATTTCATGCATGTGTGTCGGGGTTCTCTAACCGCCGGCCAGTAAATTTCTCGGATTGCGTGCCGCACCTCGGACGGTTGCACAAATGGGGGTACACAAGGATTTATACTAGTTCGGGCCTCCGGAGAGTAACACCCTATGTCCAGTTTGCGTTGTCGTGTTATTTACGCTGATTTGTTGTAGGGGTTACAAATGGGCGAGAGAGGGAGCTCGATCCCACGTCTCTGTAGTGTGAGAGCCAAGTCTGGCTCAAGGTTGAAGAAGAAGTAAAGAGAGAGAACCCCTCCCGAGAGGAGACAGGAGAAGTAAAGAGGAGTCAGCCCCCATGGAAAGGGCACCTGCCATCCCTTTTATAAAATAAGGGTGGCATGTTACATGAGTGAAGAGAGAGAAAGAGAGAGAGAGAGGGGGGCTGCGCATGCACAACAGGTGTAAGGGGAGTCTTTTCCCAGGCAGCGGGTCCCACCGCCCTTGGTTCCTGCTGGTTGCTGTTGCCATGTGTGATTGCCCTTGACACTTGGTGCATGCATGGGTAGTGTGGAGCCCAAAACCACTCGGGAAGGCCTCCAGCTGGTCGGAAGTGGCTTGTTGGTGAGCACGTGAAGTGATGGAGGTGGTTTTTGACCGTTTTCCCTCACAAAAATAATTCCCGAAATACCAGTTGATTTGGAGCCGTTTTCCTTCATGAAAATAAATCCAGAAAGCCACCAAAAAATATGTCGGGGGTCATCGAGGTTGTGATAGTCGCTCGTAATCGCTGTCTTTCGGTACCCATAATATTGGGTCCCGTCAGTAGCCCCCGAGCCTGGGAGGGAGTCGTAGACTCATTCCCAGGTTCAGTCGTCGCAGTGGAGAGATAAATCGTCGTTCGTACAGCGGGGGCGCGTGAGCGCACCCGCCGGGTGTAGTCCCCGAGCCCGCGGGGGAGTCAGAGACTTGCTCGCGGGGTTAGTGATTTTGGAGCTGAACATCGTTTTGTTAGAGGTGCCGTCGCACCCGAGTTTGGGGGAGGAAGATGAATTTTTGGTGACCTCGCACGGCGCGAGGCACTAGTCGGGGAGTCGGTTTCCCTTTTCGTTGCGTCTCCCTCGCGCATCCTTTTCGTTAGGAAGGAGGGGCTGGGTGGCGTCAAAGCTTGCCTCGCTGGCCGAACCTCGGCACCCCGTGAGTTGCGTGCGGGTGAGCTCAAGTGAAGCCTCAAAGTCCCATTCGGTGGGTTCCGAACGGATCAGCTGGTGATCGACCTCAAATTCCTGATGGTGAAGTCATTTAGTTACCGAGCCCGTTCGGTTGGACTCGGCGGCTCGTCGCCTCTCCGTCGGGGAAAAACCATGACATCATTTTCCATCAAGACTCGAACGCAGTTCAGGATGCCCATGGTGCTCGTGCGCTTGAGTTCTGGCCGCTGGGGCCCTCGCCGCCCCTCGCTCGGGTGTCCAAGAGCGGCTGTCGAACCCTTCGACGGGCCAACCTTCGAACTCTCGGTCGTCGTGTGTGTGGCGTCGGCCCTCGGGTGCGGAGCCGCGAGCAGCCGATGGGGCCATCGGAGGAATGTCGTGTGGTCGTTGTGACGGTCGATTAGTCATCGCCCAGCCCCCGAGCGCGAGGGCCGAGTAGTAGTCTAGCCCCCGAGCGTGAGGGCCGAGAAGTAGTCGTCGTCTCCCAGCCCCCGAGCGCGAGGGCCGAGTCTACAGACCTGTTCCTGCAGAAGAAAATCGGAGGAGAGCAGTACGTGGTGCGAAAGATTCTAATTCAGAAGAAACAACAGTTGATAGCGCACAGCGAGATTTCTAATTCTGACTCTTTTAAGTCTATTCAATTTCCTCGGGCAGTTATCCTGTTGCGTTTAAGCACCTGACCCCCGACAGCCGCATCCGTAGAGCAGGGAGCAGGCCGCATGCACGTGTGGGAAGTGTAGGCGTGGGGTCGAGGTTTCACGATTTAAGGCGTGTGCTCCCCGAGTACTTTTAGCGACTTGTGCAAGAGAGAAAAAGGAAAACGCGCTGACGTGTCCCGGTGATATGTGCCAGGGTGTGCAAAAGCTGGCAAAACGAAGCTACTAGAATTATGCTTAGCTCGATTCATGTTCGTGTCGGGGGAGTCGATGTGTCGTTCACGGGCCTGTCCTGACCAGTCCCCGAGCCTCGTGTCGCCCGCGGCGGTCGAGCGGACGGCTGTCGAGGCGGTCGACGATTTGTCAGAGTCGTCGTTGGTTTCGTGCGGGAGACGTCATGAGTTCGTTCGAGGCGGCTGCCAGATGGCTGCCAGCGCCATTCACCATTGTTGTTGATGGCGGCGCCGTGGCCGGTCGGTGGCGGTAAGAAAGGCTCGGCGCGAGCGTCCTTTCAGGACGGTTCAGGGTGTGCTCGTGAGCGATGAAGGTTCGATCTGGGTCGCCGCGGTGAGGTATGCGAAGAAGGACGAGGTACGACGATGAGCAGTGACGCAGCGGTCGGTCTCGGCTTGCCGCCACCCGTCGTGTTGCTCGAAATGGCTTTGTGCTGATCAGGGCGGCGTGTGGCCGACGCCGTGTCGGGATCGTGACCTGCACACAAGAACTAAGGTATTGACAAGAAAATTGTGTTATCAGAAGGTAGTTTCCCTGAGAAGTGGTTCCTCGGGTAGCGAACTTGGTTCGCACGACTTGTTTTGCTCGTCCCGGAGCAGTTTTCCCGAGTAGAGCTGCTCGCACGACCTGTTTCCGTCCGTCTCCGAGTAGTTTCTCCGACCAGTCTTTCCAACCCGCACACTCGACTCGCACGAGTAGATGTCCACCCCCGAGTAGTTCCTCCGACCAGTCTTTCCAACCCGCACACTCGACTCGCACGAGTAGATGTCCGTCTCCGAGTAGCAGACTTCCGTCCTGTGGTCTTCTGGGCAGCTCCGTGCAGATGCCGTGCTTGAGGCCGCAGGATAGGTGCAGGAGGGTGGCGCCGTCCGGCCGCGCCTCGAGTTCCTGCCGCCGCACCGCGGCCGTGCGCCGTCCCCAAGCCGCAAGGGAGGTGCGGAGAGAGGGCACCGCAAGGGCCCTCCCGCGGCCGGCGCCGGACCCGCTGGCCATGGAAGAGGCGGGGGAGCGGGGCGCGGGGCCGCTGACCGTGGCGAGGGGAGCAGCGCCGCGTCGCCGTGGTGGAGCCGAGGAAGAGGGCGTCGGGCTGCCACGCATCGAGGAGGAGGCAGAGCAAGGGCGTACCGTCGCGGTGGTCGGAGAGGGCGCCGTTGGTCGCCGAAGGAGAGCCGTGACACCGGCTGCGGTCGGAGGTGAGCCGCGCGCCGTCCTGAGGCCGCGTGCTGCCGAGTCCCCTTGCCGCCGTCCGGTGTCGCAGGGGAGGGGATGAGGATGCGGAGTCGTCGTGACCCTGCTCCGCCCGCCTCGCCGCCGTGACCCTGCTCCGCCCGCCTCGCCGCCGTGCGCGCGTCTGCCGCGGCTTCTGTCTTGAGTGCCGTCGTCGTTGCGGCCTCCGCAGCGCGCGTCGCCAGCGTGGAGTTCCACCAGACCCACTGCACGGTGAGAGATCCGGCGGCGGGGGCCGCTGCAGCGTCGGCTGCGGGGGCTGCAGCATCTTGCTGCTGTTGCTGATTTCTGCGATGGGGAAACAGGAGGGGCGACAGCTCATTTACTTCTGGTGGCAGTCGATTGGAGAAAGCTGATGCTCCCTTGGTTTCCTTCGTGGAGAGAGAACAAGAACCGCATGCTCAATTCCTTAAGCTGGGCTGCCTCGTGATCCAATTCCGTCTTCCCGTGAGGAGCTCCCGAGTGGAAACTCGACGTTGCAGCTGTGTCCTGTCAACCGCGATTGGAGCAAAGGTCGTCGCGTAGCCTCGTCGCCAAAGTCCGGAGGTGAAGTCTTGCGCCGCTGGGCGTCGAGGAAGAGGCGGAGCTAGGCCGCACCGCCGGTGTCGATGGAGAAGGCGGAACAGGGCACCGCGTCGCCGGCGTCAGGGGGAAGACGGAGCAGAGGCCGTCGTGCCGCCGGTCGTCGCGGTGGTCGGAGTCGGAGGAGTTGGGAGCCGCGCCGCCGTTTCCGCGGGTTGAATCACGGAACCGTGGCCTCCTGTCATTGGAGTTGTGCACACCGTCGGGAACGAGCTCGAGTACGACCGACCCGAGGTGAGGTCCTGTGCCAGCGCGGGAGAGGCAAGGTCCGGTGCGGCCGCGGGAGTCGTCGTCGCTGAGAATCCGCTGCCAACGTGGCCGAAGAAGGGTGTCGGCCGAGCACCCGCGAAGGCCGGGCTGTTGACGCCCCAGATCTTGGTGAGAAGCAGAGGAGCAGAACAATAGGGAGGAGAGGGTGTCGCTTCGTCTTGTAAGTCGGAGCCGGGGAGAGCGTCGCGCCGCCACGGAAGTCAGGGGGAGCGCGCGGCTGCAACGACCGTGGAGAAGGACGGGTCACTGTGCCACTTCTGCCGCCACCACTACAGCCTCTGCCCCGCGTGCTGCCTCGTGCGCCGCTGCCGCGGCTTCTGTTGCGCGCTCTGCTGCCGTGTACTGCCGTCGCACGAACAGCCATCGTGGCCCTGCACAGATAGGAGAAGGGGAAAAACAGAGCAAGAGAGGGAGACTGGACTCGAGGGGCGAATGGAGATGCTGCTGGTTTGGTTGGATTTTTTTTGTTCTTGTTCGTGCGCAGGTCAGGGAGCTGAGGCGAGTCGCGAGGCCTGAAGCATGTGCGCAGCAGCTTGTGCGCACTCGCGCAAGGACGTTGGCTGGCCAGCAGCTGCAGATCGTCTGGTTCTCGGGCTGGATAGCAGGCCGGTCCGCCGTGTGCATTGCAGGCCGTGTAGCTTCCACTCGAGGAGTTTTCGATTCGCTGAGAGTTGCTTGGCCTCGGTCGTTGTTGGTGGAGCCGTCGATGAGCCGTGCCTGCAGACCTCCGTCTTTCGTGGCTTGCTCGAGGAGAGAAGAAAAGTTGAGCTGCTGCAATCTGCTTCGAGGGGAAAAAGGAACAGGGGAAAAGGAGAGCGTTGCGACGGCCGTGCGTCCTGCGTGGAGTTCCACCAGATCCACCGCGCGGCGCGAGATCCGGCAGCGAGGGTTGCAGCGGCTGGCTGCGGGGGATGCTGCGGCTTGCTTTGTTCGAGTAATTGTTCGCTTCGGGCGTTGTTGATTTGCATCGCACGACTTGTCTCTGAGTAGTTACTGGAGTCGCGATTGTCGTTGTCGTCGCTGCCGCAGTCGGCGTCGCGGCCGCCGTTGTTGTTGCTGGCGGAGTCACGGTTGCCGTTGGTGCCGCGCCCGCCGTCGTCACCGTGGTTGGCCATCCGAGACCTGAAAAAAACGTCGTGACACACAAAAAGCCCCTACCTGGCGCGCCAACTGTCGGGGTTCTCTAACCGCCGGCCAGTAAATTTCTCGGATTGCGTGCCGGGCCTCGGACGGTTGCACAAATGGGGGTACACAAGGATTTATACTGGTTCGGGCCTCCGGAGAGTAAGACCCTACGTCCAGTTTGCGTTGCCGTGTTATTTGCGCTGATTTGTAGTAGGGGTTACAAATGGGCGAGAGAAGGAGCTCGATCCCACGTCTCTGGGGAACGTATCATATGGAAACCAACACCCTTGTAGAAACTATGGAAACTCGAATCTGAACCTTTAGATCTAGATCAGGTGGTCAGAGAAAGAGGTGGGTAATTTACATTCTACTGCCCGCCGAACACCTTCCTCATCCCATTTTTTTCAAAAAAAACCCTGGCGCCCGCACCCCCTTCTCCTCAGTCGTCCGCCTCCCCGTTCTCCACGCCGCGAGCCGCGACGGAGCGCCTCCCCTCGCCGGTCCGCGGCCCCCTCACCGGTCCGCCTCCCTCCCCTTCGCATCGCCGCCACAGCCTCGCTGGGCCGCTTCCCCTTCGCAGCGGCGGTGCTCCCTGCCGGGCCGCATCCCCTTCGCAGCGGCGGTGCCTCCTCGCCGGGCCGCCTCCCGTTCGCAGCGCCGGCGCCCCTCGTCGACCTCGCCGGGCCGCATCTCGTTCACAGCGCCGGCGCCCCTCGTCACCTCGCATGGGCTGCCTCCCCTTCGCAGGGGCCACGAGGGCGCGACCCACAGCCACAGGAGGAGGAATGGTGCTGATGACGGTTCTTTAGATGCGCAAACTTTTGCAGAACCCAAAGTTGAGCTAGGATGCTCACCAACTGTGTGCTGTGTTTCACGACATGCTGAATCATATTTTAATCTGGTGCACCAGCAACATCCTGCATATTTGAAGTTTGGTGTGATTGCTTCTGAATGTTGAACTACAGGAGGAGGAATGCTGAACTGCAGAACTAGCTATCTGAATGTTGTCTGCTTCAGAGTTGAATGTGAACTAGCTATTTGAATGCTTCACAGCATAGTTGTATGGATGGGATATGTATGCTGAATACATTGTTGATTTAGCAGGAAGTGACGCCTGCTTACATTGGGAGAAGTTCAGCAATTGAAAGGCTCAGCAAGGGCTTGTGATTCTGTGCAATTTCTGAATAGCAGGATGCTGCACGGACCTGGCGGGAGCGACGGCGCACCTACAGGCGGCGACGACGGTCCAGGTCGAGGCGGAACGAAGCGTCGGGGCGGTGTCGGGAAAAACGAATCGACTACCCGACCCCCGGCGCCCAAAGGGGATTAGGGTGGGGGTTCTGTGCAAAATGTGATTAGAAAGTTATTGGTGGGAGGGTTTAAGTGTTAAATTTGTCCCACCTCTCTCTGGCCATCAGATCTAGATCCAAAGATTCAGCTTCGAGTTTTCATAGTTTCCACAAGGGTGTTGGTTTCCATAGGATACGTTCCCCACGTCTCTGTAGTGTGGGAGTCAAGTCTGGCTCAAGGTTGAAGAAGAAATAAAGAGAGAGAACCCCTCCCGAGAGCAGGCAGGAGAAGTAAAGAGGAGTCAGCCCCCATGGAAAGGGCCTCTGCCATCCTTTTTATAAAATAAGGGTGGCAGGTTACATGAGTGAAGAGAGAGAAAGAGAGAGAGGCTGCGCATGCACAACAGGTGTAAGGGGAGTCTTTTCCCAGGCAGCGGGTCCCACCGCCCTGGGTTCCTGCTGGTTGCTGTTGCCATGTGTGATTGCCCTTGACACTTGGTGCATGCATGGGTAGTGTGGAGCCCAAAACCACTCGGGAAGGCCTCCAGCTAGTCGGAAGTGGCTTGTTGGTGAGCACGTGAAGTGATGGAGGTGGTTTTAGGCCGTTTTCCCTCACAAAAATAATTTCCGGAATACCAGTTGATTTGGAGCCGTTTTCTTTCATGAAAATAAATCCAGAAAGACACCAAAAAATATGTCGGGGGTCATCGTGGCTGTGATAGTCGCTCGTAATCGTTGTCTTTGGGTACCCATAATATTGGGTCCCGTCAATGTGTTTCCTGCTGCTGCTGGAGTTCAAATGAAGAAAACTATGACGTTCCCTTCGTCTTCCTGGGCTCCATTGATGAATATCTCTTTGTTTTCTGCTGGAATTGGCTGTAATTCACTTTGTATGTAATTTTAAGTGTTTATCAATTGATGACCTCCCTGGTTAAGTTGTTAAACAAGATGTATTCATTCTAATTTGTGTGAATGTTCATTTCTGGGTGCAGCAGTGAGGGGGTAAGATGCACCCTCCCTGCGCGCGTGGTGAGCATAGCCCACCGCGGTACAGGCTGCCAAACGCCATCTTTATATGGCAGTTAGATGTAGTTAGCTGGGTCCCATCTTTGGACCATCCTACCAAACGTAAGTCCAGCCCAGCCAGCACCATGAACTGCAAAATTGCCAAACGTGTTTTCTGCATCTGTAGAGCCTGGCTCATCCCGCTCCAACCTGGTCCGTTGGCCTGACTGAGCCGGCCTACTTTACCAAACACGCCCAAAGAGGAGGAGCCTCACAACAAACTACAAGAGAAGAGCTCCACCACTCCAAGGTATAGTCCTACCTTCGTAGTGCTTAGAAAATAAAAAGAGAGTACTTAGGTTAATCTTCAATATATTTATGTGTTCTGGAGTACTGGGAATTTCCTCCGATGTTAATGATGTTGTCGACTTATTGAGTGAGCCCTTGATGCGCTCACCAAGGCCAACTAATGCTTCAGAAAGTTTAACTTTGTAATTAGAATAAAAGTATTTGAAATACAATATTCATTCTTCGTGCCGATGCTATTTAATGTCACTGAAAAATGATGATGATGTTTTCAAAAGATATGTCGGATGAAATCTAGAGAATCTTCCACACTGTTTACATTTAATATTCCAATATCTTAAACTATATTGCGTGCGAGGTGATTTTGGCCCACGCAAGCCTAGGCCGATTTTTCTGCGGGCCGCGCTGGTTGATTTTTTTTTTCGGGTCGCGTTGGTTGATTTTTAAAAAAAAATTACACAGTACAACACAGACGCTCACAACACACATGCACACTCACCTCTATGAGCACACGTAAGCAAACCCTACCCCTATAAGCACCTCCGAAGGACTGAGCACCGGCAGATCTGGAGATTCTCGAAGTCACCACTGGCGCCTCGTCGCCGACGAGAACGTCGCTTACCACTTAATGTATAACGTCGGAAAATCTCGGAATAAATCCAGAAAAATGTACGAGCATTAGAACTTGAACCTTGATAGGTAGCGTCCCACTGGACCCTCCTACCTAGCATGTAGTATAAGCTCATTCGCGCGTTGGTTGATATTTTTGGAAGGCACGACGACGCTATCCCTATTTTTTTTTTTAGAAGAACGACGACGACGCTATTTCTCGCCTCACCTGTCCCTCTCTCGCTCGCTTGATCTTGCCATCACAACCAGTACTGTAGCAACAACTCCGGGATTGTCCTCCGTCCTCCCAACCCGTCGGGGGACGTGGCAGCGGCCCTAGCATTTTCGCTTCACTTCCTTTTCTTCTTGCGCACCGGGAAAGACGCATCGCCATTTCCCTGCGGCGGCGGCTCCACTCCACACTTGCACAGTAGTACAGTATTTTCAGAGCCGCCGCCACACCTGCCTCGCCTTCGCTCCCTTTAAATACGGCCGCGGATGGCTCACGCGGCAGCGCTGCTCCACTCGGCCCTCCCTTCCACGAGCGCCGCCGCACCCCGCCGCCACCACCACCACCGCGCCCCTTCGCGCTCCCCGCGCCTCCGCCGCCGCCTGCCGCGCCCGATGGCCTCGTCGATGGCTCAGCAGGCCCCCGCGCCGCCGCCGCAAGGCCTGAAGGAGGGGATCGCGGGGCTGTACGACGAGTCGTCGGGGGTCTGGGAGAGCATCTGGGGCGACCACATGCACCACGGCTTCTACGACTCGGGCGAGGCGGCGTCCATGGCCGACCACCGCCGCGCCCAGATCCGCATGATCGAGGAGGCGCTCGCCTTCGCCGCCGTCCCAGGTGCGTGCGTCCGTCCAGCGCTCCAGTCATCCTGGCCCTACGCTTGTGCCCCACCTGGGTTATCTCTAAATCGATTGGTTGAAAGCGGCCGGCCAATCCCTGCCTTTTCTCTGCGATTTAAATAAAAAGCAAAGATCCGGCAGGCGCCACGGGTCTGCACAGTGTTTGTTTGCTTGCCTTTTCTGTCACTGCTCAGCCTCCGCACGACACCTCGGGCACGGGGGAGCCACTCACGAACAGGGCAAATTTGTTCAGTCTTTGAGTCTTTCACTATTTCCTGGCAAATTTGTTCATTCCTACATCCTACGAACAGGGCAAATTTGTTCAGTCTTTCATATTTCCAGGTTTTTCAATGAACAGTGACATGACCTGCTACTACCTGCTTAAGCGAGTGCACTGCGGACTTCACGATTTCCATGTTTTTTGCACTTCTTGTCGTGCAGATGATCCGGAGAAGAAACCCAAAACGGTAGTCGATGTAGGGTGTGGAATCGGTGGTAGCTCGAGGTACTTGGCCAAGAAATACGGGGCGCAGTGCAAGGGCATCACGTTGAGCCCTGTTCAAGCTGAGAGAGGGAACGCTCTCGCTGCTGCACAGGGGTTGTCGGACCAGGTGCTCGCTGCTACTCCTGCTTGTCTTGCAAATCGATTTTGAGCGGTGAAGTAGCTATTCACGGTAATTCAGTGATTCACGGTAATTCAGTGATTCTAATATTCTGCTTTTTGTGGGGGCAGGTTTCTCTGCAAGTTGCTGATGCTCTGGAGCAACCGTTTCATGATGGGCATTTTGATCTTGTATGGTCGATGGAGAGTGGCGAGCACATGCCAGACAAAAGAAAGGTAACGTTTTTTATTCAGCGTGACTCTACAGACTACAGATACAGAATTTTTCGAGATTTGTTATCAAGTTGTTGTGTTACGCTATGGGTTGCCATGCATCCATTTGAGAGAAACGTCATATGAGTTTGTTGCAGTTGGAAAAATAAAAACAAAGAAACCCAAATAACATGGGATTGTCCCTCTACAGGTCATCTACAATCTGCTGACATCACATAAATGATTTTTGCCTGGGGTTATTTAGATTTGTACCATTACAATTTTTCAAAGTTGAAGATATACCATTACAATTCACCTATTCTGAAATATACCATTATAATTTCAAGTTTCGCGGAACGATGCCATTGTCTACGTCTCCTAACCGTTTGTGCCCTTTGTCAGACGTACATGTTCTGTACGCATTTTCGTATGGTCGATTTTGCCCTTTGCCAACTGTGAAGAGTAGCTGCCCCCGGGCCCATCTCACTCTCTTCTTCCCCTCTGTCCTCCCTCTATCACTAACATGTGGGCTCCCCCTGTCATCTTCGTCTTCCTCCCCATTTCCCCTTGCCAAGCCATGTCGAGCAGCAGCCGCAGTACACCGGCTACGAGCTCCATGCCGGCTAGGACCGGCTGCGAATCACGAGCTCGGCATCGACGGGGCCAAGGGTGGCGGCAGCAGCAGGTCGCCATTGACGGGGTCACGGGGGAGCTCCACGCGGGCTCGGAGCTCCGACGCTGCTCGAGCCGCGAGTCGCGAGGTCCACGCCGGTCGCGTGCTTCGCGTGACGTCGCCCAGCCCAAATTCCGGCCGCCCGCCCTACCCCACTGCCGTCAGACCAAGGCCTTGAGGGGCGCATCCTCTTCCCCACTCCACCACCTGTTGGACGCTGCCCAGATGGCGAGATCTAGAAGGTGCGCCGGCCAAGCATGAGCTGGGCGAGGAGAACCTGAACGCCAACTCGCCAAGGGAAGGCTCGTGCTCTCCGACGGCAGCGTGCTCGGGCCGGCATCGGCGCCAGCACCACCGTCTGACGGCTCGTAGGCTAATAAGAACAGTAGCGGAGGGATTGCTCCGTCGTCTGGTGCGAAGCTGACAGGGGAGGCACCGGGCACCTACGTGCTTGCTCCTGTCCTTATGCTGTGCTTGCTCCTGGCCTTATGCTTCTTTCGCTAGCTTGCAGATCCAAGCGTATCTCCCTATCCCTGATGTGCTAGCGGCGGCGGGAACGAGGAGAGTAGGGCCGGCAAGAGGAGGAAGACGAAGATGACAAGGGAGCCCGCACGTCAGTGATAGGGGGAGGACAGGGGGAGAAGAGAGTGGGAGAGATGGGCCACGGGGGCAGCTGCTCCTCACAGTTGGCACAGGGGCAAAATTGACCATACAAAAATGCATACAGTACATGTACGTCTGACAATGGGCCCAAACGGCTGGGAGACGTAGACAATGGCATCGTTCAGCAAAACTCGAAGTTGTAATGGTATATTTCAAAATAGGTAAATTGTAATGGTATATCTCCAACTTTGAAAAATTGTAATGGTACAAATCCAAATAACCTTTTGCCTGTGCTGAAATTCTGGAACTAGTGTTCTAGTGCTCTTTAGTGTTCAGCTATTACTCTCAAAGAACCGGGACAATAATTAGACCGGTGAGAATATAGGTTGTAGTAGTATAGTAAACATCGAATAATTTCAATCTCATCGCAAAAGAGAAATGACTGAATCCCAACCAACCCTTGGACAGTTTGAATTATTTTCTCCATAATATACTTTTACTAGTGATTTTCTGTGTTTTTCTTGAACTCTGATCGGACTCTTGTATTAGTTTGTTAGTGAGCTAGCACGCGTGGCGGCTCCTGGAGGGACCATAATCATCGTGACATGGTGCCATAGGAACCTCGAACCTTCTGAAACCTCGCTGAAACCTGATGAAGTGAGCCTCCTCAAGAGGATTTGCGATGCATACTATCTACCGGACTGGTGCTCACCTTCAGACTATGTGAGCATTGCCAAGTCGCTATCTCTGGAGGTAAAAGCCTGTTCGCATTCTAATGAAATTCAAAGATGCTTTTGGATCTTATGTACCATGCAAATCTGTCTCTTAATATCACGTGACAAATCTTGATCTACCTAATTTGGCAATTTTGTTGATGTTATAGCATACACTTATTGTTGTTTGGTGTGGTGTCAGGATATCAAGACAGCTGATTGGTCAAAGAACGTGGCCCCATTCTGGCCGGCCGTGATAAAATCAGCACTGACATGGAAAGGCATCACCTCTCTCCTAACAAGCGGTATGCTCTTCTTCTTACGGTTCTGTTACCGAGCATGGACTGCACCAAATATCTTGAACATGATTGGGATCTGAAACTGTTACTGAGCATGGACAGCACCTAATATCTTGAACCGATTGAGATCTGAAACTGTTAATGAGCAGGAACCACACCTAATAACTTGAACCGATTGGGATCTGACTATTATTATTTGGCACTGAATTTTGTCTCCTTGAAGGATGGAAGACGATAAGGGGGGCGATGGTGATGCCGCTGATGATCCAGGGCTACAAGAAGGGGCTGATCAAGTTCACCATCATCACCTGTCGCAAGCCTGGAGCAGCGTAGGTTGTTCATGCGTCACTGTCTCGGCGTCTATGTTCAGTACAATAATGTTGATCTCTGGCCAGTTAGAAGCCACCCCGTCGCCGTCACGGTCTACCTATCATGTACGATAATCGACAGACCTACGACTTGTGCTCATCAAGCCCATTTCAAATAAATTTTCTACCACTCGTCGAGATATTTCAAGTTCACGCCTTCCATGTGTCGTTGCCAAAATTGCCGTCTCGGCGTCTCCATTGGTTCCTCCGCAAGTGCCAGTGTACTCTCTAATTTCAACCCTTAGCCACTACCGGATTCGACCACTTTGCCGAGAGCGGGGTTCCTCTCGGCAGAGGGTCCTTTCCTCTCGGCAGAGGCTCTGCCGAGAGGATACTCTCGGCTCAGCTGGGCCGGCAAAGGCCGCTTTGCCGAGAGCCGGCGGATATCCTCGGCAAATATGTGCCGAGAGGCCCACCTGGCCCTTGGCAGAGGCTTTCACACCGTCCCCAGGGTCACGTCGTTACGCGTGGGGCCCAGGTGCTTTGCCGAGAGCCGGGCCACAGAGCTCTCGGCAAAGAGCCGGCCTGTGCCGAGAGCTGGGGACCACCGCTCTCGGCAGAGGCCCGTGCAGGGTCCCACGGCACGCGGCTTTGCCGAGAGCCACGTGGCTCCTGCTCTCGGCAAAGAGGGCGCCTGTGCCGAGAGCCGGGGACCACCGCTCTCGGCAGAGGCCTGCGCATGGCCCCACGGGACGCTCCTTTGCCGAGAGCCACGTGGCTCCTGCTCTCGGCAAAGGAGCGTCCCAGGCAGCCACGTCACGCATCTTTGCCGAGAGCAGTGTGTTTAGCTCTCGGCAAAGAGGCCGCTTTGCCGAGAGCAATAGATTTAGCTCTCGGCAAAGCCTATTTTCTTTTTTTTAAATTTACCAGCAGCTTTAAAACAGCCCACAAATCACAGAAATCATCACAAATATACAATATTCATCACAGGCAGCTAATATTCATCACAGGCATATTATAATCATCACAGGTAGTTAATAATCATCACATAGTCCACAAATGCAAATAACGAGTCCAAATACAGTACAAGTCACGAAGTGGAAGTCACAAAGGTTCATCAATTCACAAATGTCCAAATGCAAATAAAAGGTGCGTAGTTCACGAACTCACTAGTTCGCCGCGTCATCATGCGGCGACTGAGAACCCGACCCCGGCTGCTGCTGTGGCCACGACCCCCACCCAGACGCCTGTGGCTGTGTCATCATCCCCGGCCAACTATGAGGCGGCTGCTGAGGGCGAAACGGCTGCTGAGGGCCAGGCGGCACCCACTGCATCCCGCCCCAAGGACTCTGCTGAACTGGCGGCAACCACTCGTTTGATGCCGCCGATAGATTCTGCGTAGGATTTAAAGAGAGAAATGATAATACGAGTTATTTGTACAAGTCATTTTCGAATTCTATGTCATTCTAGGTTTTGCTAACATTTATAAGTTGTATACCACGATGAGAACATGAATGTAAGGTTTTGAGCACTTATATGAAGTCATTGTAGGTCACTACGAGAAACAAAAAGAGAAGGGTTCGAAAGTAGCTCACTGGAGAAATAGTAGCTGGTCGAGGGACTGGAGGCAAGTACACCTACGGTAATGGAGGGAGTTGTGCCTGTGGCGCCACCACGTGACCAAGAGTCTGCATGTACTGAAGCACGGATGCATACTGCTGATTGTGGGCCTCTTGTATCGCATCCATCTGCCTCTGGTGGGCCTCGGCCATCTGTCGCAGCTGCTCATCGGCGCGCCTCTGCGCCTCTTCTACCTGCCTCTCCCGCTCGGCCTTCTCTGCCGCAAGCTGGGCCTACAATATTTGATCTACACATTAGAATACAAAGCAAACATATGAAAATGTCAATGGACGACGCAGAGAACAGAAATAACCTGGAACTGCTCGTGTAAGCTCTCCGTAACGGTGGGCCGCTGTTGTATGGGCGGGCCTGAGCTCGTGCCCCTATCTCGAGATCGAACCTGCGAGAGCGACGGAACCTCGGACGGGACCAGGAGACTATCACCAATCCAGTACCGTCCATGCGTCTTGCCGCCTCCACTCCTCATGACGCTTTCTCCATCAAAAGGCTGTGTCACTGGATCGAAGTCTGGCCCACGAACCTCCCTTGCCGTCGTGACGTAGTTTGTGATGCGGGGCTGGATTGTCGGGTTGCTGTACGCCTCGGGCGGGTTGTCCACGTTGAAGGTGACGTCGGACGTCGCCTTGCCCTTGTGTGCCATGCCATATGCCTGGAGCTCGCTGCAAGGCTGATCCCCATGTGCCCGAGACTGCAAGAAAACAACAGAGTGGATGTTAGACTAATTGAGAGTTAGATAACAAAAAATTGGAATAAACAAATAACTTAACGTACCCAAAACTCGCCAACCACCCTGGCGGCCTTGTTCTGGAAGTCACGGCCGGTCGAATCAGGGAAATCGGGAGCTAGGGCGTAGTGGTCAAACGACGTCACCAGCACCTCTCGCCGAGCATCAGCCTCGCCAACCCACACGAACCCGGGGTACCAAGTCTTGGTAAGAACACCCAAGATGCCATTGGGAAGACGCCTGTGAGTACCGGGAGTGACGATCTCCCACCCCCTGCCAAAATGATTCACACAATGTATTAGTTTGAATCGTTAATTTGTTTGAAAAGATCAAATGAAAAGGTTAAAATAAGTTATCGTGTTCCCTCGGGTCTAATAACCGGTCGGTTCGCAGGCAGTATGGGTCGATCCGGAAGCTGAGCAGGGCCTCGCAAATAGACTTTTGACCCCTCCCCCGCCTCCTCCTCGTCCTCCCCCTGCTCCTCGCCCTCCCCCTGCTCCTCATCCTCTGCCTGCTGCACCTCCTCCTCATCAACCCTGTACTCCTCATCGGACGACTCAGCAGCTGCTGGAGAGGGTGCACCTTTGCGAGCCCTGGCTCCAGACGACTCAGAGGATGCCACGGACCTCGACGCCCACCTCACCGTCCCAGAGCCCTCACCCTCGTCCTGGTAGAAGTCGTTGAGGTTCCTCACCACACGGATGCGCTGCTTCGACGCCTTCTTCTTCTTTGGCGGCATCTTTGATCAATCACCTGAAATTAAAAAGAGTAAATCAATCAGTACATAATTACATTTAAATACCAATTAGTAAATAAGAAACAAATATCCTAGTAAATTAGAAACATAACTACAATTAGTAAATAAGAAATAAATATCCTAGGAAATTAGAAAAATAACTACATTTAGTAAATAAGAAATAAATATCCTAGGACTTACATGTTTTAGAAATATTCATCATGATCCGGATTTTCCAGATCATACTCATCATCACTATCTCGCATGTCAATAGACTCAACGCCGTGCTCCAAAGGTGGAACGGTGTCATCATCATCATTGCCACTGCCTAAACGTAATCGCTCGAGCAATCTTAAGTCGTCATCATTTTCAACCTCTTCGGCAGCATCGTCGTCGACAACCGTTCCATTGTCTACTTCCATTTCGAGCACTTGGGTTAAGTCTATCTCAAACATCCCTTCTAGCCCATCTTCTTAAAAGAACTCTCCGTCATATGTGTTTGGGTCTAGTAGGTGGTAATCTTCTTTGTTTGGGGCGGGTAGTTTACCGTGTGGCGATACCTTGTACACAACATCCCAACCCTGGAGACGCTTGTCAGTTTTACAAGGGTATGAGAGGTAATATACTTGTGTGGTCTGTTGGGCCACAATATAGACATCGTGCCCTGAGTACACAGATGACTGTTTAATTTCGACAAGCCCAAGATTCTTATTCTATCTCATGCCACTAGCGCTTGGATCAAACCAATGACACTTGAATATGACAGGTTTAAGAGGTTTGCAACCATGATACTCGAGTTTGTATATTTCTTCAAGTCTTCCATAGTAATCTACCCCATCGGATCGGCTATGCGTACAAACTCCATTATTTGTGGTTCTTCGATTGGGCCTTCGCTCCTCATATTCTGTCGTGTGAAAGCGGTACCCATTCACGTCATAAACATGATATGAGTTGACCCTAAAGGCGAAACCTCCGGAAACCTGCCTCACCTCAGGATTCATCAACGGATCGGTTTGGCCCTGCAAGTTAAGGGAGGATAGTGGTTAATGTGATACTGAGTATGAGCGTAATTAGTTTTAATGTACTGAGCACGAGCTAAATTACCTTATGTCTGAACCATGCAATAAAATCGGGATGCATGGGTCCCGCACCCTGGCGAAGAAGAGTTTCCTCCTTGTGGTCAAGAGGTGGCTCCGAATGATGCCAAAATTGCTCAATAAATTCACTGCACCAAATCAAATGAGGTTAGATGCAGATGAGGCAACATACGAGAAAGGAAATGATGAGCTTTATTGACAACTTACTTTATGTATGGTCGTACTTCGTCAAGGTTGCGCAAAACATATATCGTGATAGTACGCCACTCTTCAAGAGATAAGGTCTTGCGCGTCCGAGCACTAGCACTTCTGAGTTGTCCTCGGAAAAGACTGAGGTTCGATTCATTTTCACCAGCATTGTACCGAGGAGGTCGATTATGCACGCTGGGAAGGTGCTCAGCATAGTATTTAGTTGTGAAGTTTGACACCTCCAGCAGAATGTGTGACTCCGCAATGCAAGCTTTAATTTAATTTTTATTTTTACATGAGCTTCGAAGAACCTTGCAAACCCTCTCAATTGGATAGCACCAACGGTTCTACACGCCCCCCCCCCCAATCGTGCCTCGCTCGGGAGGTGCAAAATCATATGTTCCATCGGGTTGAAGAAGCCAGGTGGAAAGATCTTCTCTAGGTTATAGAGCAACACAGGTGCACTTTTTTCAAGTTTGTCAATCACAGCACGAGATAACTCCTTAGCGCAAAGCTGACAGAAGAAATAGCTCACCTCTGCCAGCACTTTCCACACATGCTCAGGTACATAGCCTCGAACCATCACCGGAAGAAGTCGCTCGATCCATATGTGGTAGTCATGACTTTTCAACCCCTTTAATCGCAGACGATCTAAACTGACTCCCCTCCTCAAATTCGCAGCATATCCATCAGGGAACATTAAATCTTGGATCCATTGTAGTACTTCCTTCCTTTGTTCCCTTTTAAGGACGAAATCAGCCTTAGGTCTTTTCCATGTCTTACCCGGTACAGGCTTCGGGATGACTTGCTTTGGCCTATCGCATAACATTTCTAGATCGACTCTAGCCTTAACATTGTCCTTACTCTTCTCTGGTATGTCCATGATTGTACCCCATAGTGCCTCGGTAACATTCTTTTCTGTGTGCATCACATCAATGTTATGTGGAAGAAGATCTTTCATGTAGGGTAGCCTCCACAAGCCTGACTTCTGAGTCCAGGCATGTTCCACACCATATCCCTCAAAACGACGTTCTCCTTCTTTGAGCACGAGAACGTCTATCTGAGTTTGAACCTCGGCACCTGTCATCATGTGCGGGGGTGGATCTTGAACTACGACACCTTTCGTAAAGTTCTTTATGTCTCGTCTGAATTGATGGTCAAGAGGGAGGAATTGTCGATGTTTGTCGAAGGAAGAATACTTGCCACCCCTCTTCAACCAAATGAACATCAGAGCTGCCTTACATACTGGACAAGGAAACTTCCCGTGGACACACCAGCCGCAAAATAACCCATAAGCCGGCATGTCATGCAAGGAGTACATGTACCACACGTGCATTCTGAAGTTTGTCTTCGTAGCTCGGTCGTATGTCAACACCCCTTCATTCCAAGCCTTGAGCAAATCATTAATCAGAGGCTCCATGAACACAGTCATATTATCTCCCGGGTATCCAGGAATTATCAACGACACGAATATGTACTGCCACTGAAAGACGATGCCGGGAGGTAGATTGAGGAGGATAACAAACACGGGCCAACAAGTGTACGGGGCAGCCATCATTCCAAAAGGATTGAACCCATCTGTCGCCAGTGCGACACGTACATTGCGAGCCTCAGCAGCTTTGTCATGATGGATCTCATCAAATTTGGTCCATGCTTCAGTATCTGATGGATGTGTAAGGTTATCATTGTATCGGACACCCGTTTTGTGCCAAGTCATTTGCTTCGCAGATTCCTCGGTCATGTAAATCCGTTGGATCCGCTGTATGGGCGGGAGGTACCGCAGGACACTCACTGGGATCGTGAGCTGCGTCTTTGGACGACCCTCACCAGAGTCTACCTCCACGTACCGAGACGCTTTACATTTCGGACAGTGTGTTGCTTTCTCATGTTCTTTCCTGAATAAGACACATCCATTCGGACAGGCATGTATCTGCTCGTATGGCATCTTAAGTGCACGAAGGACTTTTCGTGCTTCATACATGTTCTTCGGTAAAATGTGACCTTTGGGAAGCATGTCACAAAAAACGGTCATCAAAGTATCGAAGCAATCTCGACTCAGGTTGTGCTGGGACTTTACGGCCATCAGGCGGCCGATGGCATCTAGTTGAGATAGTTCGGTGTGCTTGTGAAGGGGTTTTTGTGCGGCAGCCAACATGTCATAATACGCCTTCGCACTTGGCTCTGGCTCCTCCTCTGGACGTTCTCCTTGAAAATGTGCTTCATGAAAGTCATCTATCATGTCTGCTACTCCAGCATCACCATCAAGTTCTCTGATCCATTGTCTCACGGCCTCGGATCGCATACGACAGGTTTCACTATGGAAGGTCCACTTGGAATAGTCTTTCGTAAAACCATTGTTGTGCAGATGAGCTGCCATGTCCTGCTTGTTCCTTTGACGCGAGTTTCCGCACTTGGCGCAGGGACACCAAATGATTTTGCTGTTTTTAGGCCCTTTAACCTTTCTAAATGCTTCATCCATGAAAGCTTGAGTGTTGTCAACCCATTCCTGTGTCACACGACCATTTGGTGCCCATCCTTTGTACATCCACTCACGGTCATCCATTCTCTATCATATCAGCGAGTTATATAAAATAAATTGCATCCTCTACACGATGTCTACACATTCTAATAGGTAAAGATAGGTCCTAATCCCACCCGTCGATGCGTAGATGGGGTCAGTTCCTATGGTCTACTCCGACCCGAGACAGAATTTCGGCAGCACCTCCCCGCTGTTCTCCAAATACACGTCCCGTTAGGGAGATTGTGTATCCGGAGAACAACGGGGAGGTGCTGCCGAAACTCTGTCTCGGATCGGAGTAGACCATAGAAACTAAACCCATCTACGCATCCACGGGCTGTCCAAAAAATGTGGACAATTCGAAACAGATACAGTCATAAATATGCAAAGTTCTGCATATTTCGAACTGTATCTCTTCCGAACGGGAGACGCCTAACTAGGTTTCGCGATCTACGACATCAAATGAAAACAAGAGCATTTTTCGCGTGCTCATGTAGTACTCCAAGACAGGGGCGGGCGGCACGACTAGGACTCCGAGATAGGGGCGGGCGGCAAGACCAGGACTCCGAGACAGGGGCGGGCGGCGCGACCTCCTACTCCTCCTTCAGCGGTGGCGGGCGAGGGCCACTGCAGCTACGGGAACCTGAAATAAATGAACATAATAGTGTCAAATAAAAATTTTGGCAGCACCTCCCCTGTACGGTGAGGTTTCCAAAACCTGCAAAACAAAAACCACGACACGAAGGCCGGGCTACACACGAGTTTTCTTCCAACGGCTCGATGGCCGGACAAATCACATGTCGTGGCCCAAGCCACAAGCCTCACCTAGGAGTTGGCGCGACCTACTCCTCTTCCTCCTCGAAAATTCCCTCCCCGGTGATAAGTGCGGCAGAGGCACCTCTCCCTATAAAATTGTTAGAGACTTATAAGTAAAACGTAATTTCAAATCCATGTAACTCATCCAAACATCTGATCCAAGACATGCATCAAAAATTACGTTCTAAAATTCATGCCTACATTGCTATATCACTACATACATTGCTATATCACTACATTATGTATATATAATTCTATATCCATAATTTTATACATGCATTTCTATATGTACAATTCGTAACTACAATGGATAGGTAGAGCATTATTCCACTAAATTGCAAAATCATCAAAGACCAAACATGCTTTCTAAAATTGCAAGCTACTAGAGCATTGTTCTACAAATGTTTTAAAATTGCTAGCTAATTCTAAAATTACTATCTAAATTTCTATCACTATAATTGCTATCTAAATCTAAAATTGCTATCACTAAAATTACTATCTAAATTGCTACACAACTAAAATTACTAAAAATTAAAAAAAATTACCCCGGAAGCCGGAGTGAGGGCAGCGGTCCGGGCGGGCTCTCCCCCGGCGGCCGAGGGGACCTCACCCCCGGCGGCCGGCCTCTACCCCGCCGGCGGGGGTCGCAGCGGGGCGGGGCTGCCACCGACCGACCGGGGCGGGCTAGCCCAACGCCGGCGCCGAGGGAGGCCGAGGGCGGCGAGGAGGGCGGCGGGGGAGGGCGCCGGCGGACGGGGCGGCGTCGTGGCGCGGGGGCCGGCGGTGGCGCGGCGGCGGGGGCGCGGTGGCCGGCGGCGGCGCGGTGCTATGTTCGTGCGCGTGCGAAGTGTGTGCGGGCGCGCGCGTGTGTGTGGAGTCTGTGGTGTCAATGTGGCACTGCAGGTGGGCCCCCGCCCCATGCTTTGCCGAGAGCCAAGATCTAGGGCTCTCGGCACAGCTTTGCCGAGAGCAGTAGATCTGGGCTCTCGGCAAAGCATGGGGCGGGGGCCCACCTGCAGGCCCTGACCGTTTGACCAGATGCTGGGAAGAGGTGGCCCCACCTCTTTGCCGAGAGCCCTAGATCTTGGCTCTCGGCAAAGCGTGGGGCGGGGGCCCACCTGCAGTCCCCGGCCGTTTGACCGAACATTGGGAAGAGGTGGCCCCACCTCTTTGCCGAGAGACCTAGATCTTAGCTCTCGGCAGAGAGTGGTTTGGGGCCCACCTGCAGGCCCCGGCCGTTTGACCGAACTGTTGGGAATAGGTGGGCCCACCTCTTTGCCGAGAGCTTGATATCTGGCTCTCGGCACAGAGGGGACTGCGGGCCCACCAACAACACCCTTGCCGTTTGACCAGCAGTGGGCCCGCACGCACGACTTCTTTGCCGAGAGCCAACCTGGCAGCTCTCGGCAGAGGGGACCTCTGTGCCGAGAGGATTACTCTCGGCACAGAATTTCTGAACCAAATTTAATTTTAAAAATACCAAATACATGAGAAAAATACCAACACTTAACATGGTACCATTTACATTGCATATTACTTATAAAAAAGTTTTTGTGATCAAACACAAATTTGAATTTGTCTAAGTCTCCAAATCAAGTGACATTAGTTCAAAATCTTTGAAACTTCTCGTGAGATGTTCCGATTTCTAAACAGCGTATATGTTAAAGTGTTCAAAACATTCTCAAATTTTTACCACAAACTCAACATACGATATCATGAGCGCTTGACAAAATTCGTGATTTTCAAACTTTATTTGAATTTTATACAATTTTACAACCTTTCTACCTCACGATCTTCATCACGATCAGAGAACCCAATGACGGAAAGTTAGCTTCATTTCATGTACAGAGTGTTAGAGATGTCTCATGAACATGAATATCATTTTTCCAACAACTTTACGCTAACATTTCATGCACTTGCAGTTCATATCGGACGTATACGAAAAAATTACGAAGAACAAAGTAAAATTGTTAAATATAGCAAACTGAGTCGAAATGGCGCCAATTTTGAACATGTACTCTGTATTAGTGTGTGTTGAGCAAGGGAAAAGTTTGAAGCCGAAAATGTGAAGTTTTGTCACACATTTTGCCGTGAGTTCTTGTTAGGCTCTCGGCAAAGAGGAAACGCTCTAGGCAAAGGCGGGAGGTGCCGTGCGTCAGCTCTTTGCCGAGAGCCAGGGGGTCCAGGCTCTCGGCAAAGAGGGCCGGGGCTAACGGCGGGGGGGGGAGGGCTGTGACGGCGTCGCCCGTGCGCCGTCTGCTGCGACCTTTGCCGAGAGCCTGGGCCCCTTGGCTCTCGGCAAAGAGATCCTGCGCCGTGGGCTTTCTCTCTGCCGAGAGCGGGCCCCTCTGCTCTCGGCAAAGAGGACCTCTGCCGAGAGCCTGGGCCTTGGCTCTCGGCAAAGCCGGGAGCTCTCGGCAGAGGCTCTGTTTCCTGTAGTGAGCCACCCGTCAGCTCTCTATGAGCCAATGGCCGTTCCTCGCGGGAGGAAGCGCCCAGTGACTCTAGAGTAAGGATGGGAATGGGTCGGCCCGGCCCCGGCCTTGGACCTGGACCCTGTGGCCTCATGGTTAATTTTATAGGGGCGAGTCTACCCAATTTCAAATTTGTTTGTGGTTTTGATGGCCCAGTGGGTAGCACGGGTCGACCCATTTAGCTTCCTGCTATATGCTAATGCAAACATTTTTTGTTCGAGACATATGAGATATGAAAGCAAATATCGTTACAAATTGTTTCTAAAAATATGTCCTTACAAACATAGATAAGGTTTGTTCATTTTGTTTTGCCCCTTTCTTTTCTAATATTTCTATTTTGGTCCCAAGAACTTCTAATTTCTCACGTTGTAATACCTAAATTTTTTTCTTACATTTTAATCCCTAGAGAGGTAACAAACAAAATTTTAATCAAAGATGATAGTTGGAGGTGGATGAGTAAAATGTATAAATTTGCTCATTTATTTGATGTCGTACTATCTATTTATTTTGTACCATTTGCTCATATTATTATTTTTGGGCTTCATCTTCGTCATTATACGCAACTGTTGGTGGCAAAATCAACACGTGCAAAGATTTTTTTTCCACCGTTGCAACACACATACATATTTGTTAGTGATGTAAAAAGCGGATATTTATTTTTTGAGTTTGGGTCGACCCATCTTACCTATTGGGTTAGTAAGCTCTGGCCATATCGACCCATTTTTCATTTGAGGCCGGCCCATATGACCCATTGGCCTTGGATTTTTGGGTCGGGCGAACTAGACCTGACCCATTCCCATCTTGACTTTGGAGTCCCCCAGTCTATGGCGCGCGGGGACACGTGGTCGTTTCTCACGGTGCAGGCCCGCGAGGCTTGTTCCCATCACCCCCGGTCCGTCACTCTCCGGCTTCCACGCGCGAGGTTGAGGAGCAAGCAGAGGAAAAGCAGAGGAAGTGTAACACCCTAAAATTCCATCACCAAAATAATGTAAGCAACATGGTGTTTTAGTTTTTGTTTACTAAGGAATAATAAATTATCAATTAAATTTGGCTCTAAAATATTTAAATATCACTTTTGAATAATTTTAGAAGCAATAAGTGCTTGTGCATCATATTTTGAAGTGCATGGCTTTTGCTTGTTGGTGTGAAGTTTTAAAAGTCTTTAAAATAATTTGAAAACTTGAAAAAGGGTTTGAAAAGTTTTAAAGTTTGAAAAGGTTTTGAAAAAGGGTTTAAAAAAAGAAAAAAAAACAAAACCTAAACCCTTCACCCTCCTTTTCAGCCCAATCCCGCCTGCGGCCCATCTCCTTTCCTCCCTCTTTTTTTTCCCGCCGGCCCGCTTTCCTTTTCCTTTTCTTTTTCCCCGGCGGCCCATCGCCTCCGCCGGCCCACCTCCTCTTTCGGCCCGGTTCCGCCCGGCAGCCCGCTTCCCCCGCTCTCTTTCACCGCAACCCGGGCCCGCTGGTCAGGGTCTTCTCCCACCTCCAGCGCCTCCTCTGCTCCGCGTCTTGCGCCGCCGCCGGCCAGTTTCCCCTCCTCCTTTGCCCTCCCGCCTTCAATCCTCCTCTTTATTGCGCAGTGGAACACCGACCGCCCCTCCCCTCCTTTACTTCTCCTTCGGTTACTCCTCCGCCATCAAGCGCCCTTCCCCTCTTGAAGGCAGTAAACCGCCGGCGCCTCCCCTGCCATTGATGGCCAATTGGCCCGGTTGATGCTCCCTCTCCTCCACCCTAGCCTATAAAGGCATGCTCGAGCCTTGCGCACCTCCTTTCCGCACCCGTGCATGCCCTGTACCCCTCCGCCCTCGCACAAGCGCCGCCGCCTGAAGGTTTCCGCCGCCGCGCCATTGCCGGCCGCCAAAGCACCTCGTCGTCGGTGGAGTACCCCTAACCCTCTCTCCCTTCTTCTCCTTCGCGTGCAAAGCTCACTCGAGCTCTAACTCGTGTCACAGGGCCGCCATCTCCTTCACCCGAGCACCGCCGCCGTCGTCTTCAACCTCCAGTCGCCGGCGTTTGGAGCCCTCTCGTCGCCGGTGTGCACCTCCTCGGGTCCCCCTCGTCCTCGCTCGTCGTACGCGCTGCTCACTCGAGGACCCGGCGCCCCGGACACCCTTCTTCCTCGCCGACCGAGCCGCGCCCCTGTTCTTCCCCGGAGCGCCGCCCGAGTTGATCTCCGCCACCACCGCCACTTCTTCGCCAGCAAGCACTTCCTCTCCGTCTCCGTGTGGTGAGCAATACCTCCCCGTCATCCCTTGTTTCGTGCACGTAGCATAGCTCTGGCGCCCGCACGCCGGCGAGGCCCGCGCCGCCCCCTTTCGGTGTAGGTCGTCACGGTCGCCGGAGCTGCCGTCTTTTTGGCCTTGATGTGTTCGCGAGCACCCCAGCTACGTTTTGAACCCGCGCATGCATGTTTTAAGGCCCCACAGCTCGATCTAGGGCCGCGCCGGCGAGCCTTCCGCCGTGCGCCGCCGCCTCCGGCGCGCTCGCCGCCGCGCTCCCGCATGCGGGCCACCCTGGCCATCCGATCGCCAGCGGGCGGTCCAGATTAGATCGGGGTGTAACCCCTTAGCCCGGTCCACCGTGCACCCGTGGACCAAGTCCACCGCTCGGTCCACGGGCGACGTCAGCACCACGTCACCCTTCCAGCGAATCAATGCGCGCCACGTGGTGCCGCGTCAGCGTCTCCCTTTCCGTCAGCCGCAGTTTTGCGCTTAAGCCCCTGTGTTTTTCCTTTTTACAACCCGGTCCTTCCACCTATTAGAATTCTTACATATTGGTCCCTGTTTTTATGATCTAGCCCCTGGTTTTCCTAGATTCCTTCACCAGAGGCCCTTTTCATCACTCTTTGCATATAAACCCCTCTGTTTATATGTATAATTATGTTTTAGCTCCTGGTTTCTTGCAGATAAGCCCCTGGAAGCCCTGTTTCTTCACAGAAAAGCCCCTGAACCTTGTTTTAGCCATATCTTTTCCGTCTTTTATCCGTTTTAAGCGTTCTTGGTGTCCACGCGACCGTCTTTTCAAGCCCGTCAGTTTTAGAATCTTGTTTTGGCTGTATCTTTTGCGTTTTAGCTCCGTTTCCACTGTTTCAAGTTGCGTTAGGTTCATATCAACTCAAACTACTTGTTAGTGCCAATGTTGAACATGTTCTTTGTTTTATAATTTATTTAAATATTAAATATGATTAAATCCTTATATACATGCTTTTCTAATTAAAATCTAATTAGAAGTTTAACACGTGTTTTCATAAGAAAGTTAATATGATTAATACTAGTTAAATATTTCTTATAATTAAAAGCTAATTAGTTGTATACCTCTGTTTTCATAATCAAATTTAAATTGATTAATGATTATGCAATTTGCTTCCTAAATAAAAGCAACATAGGTCTATCCCGAGTGTTCTTAATTAATTGTTAATTTGATTAATATGAACATAAATGTGTTTTTGAGTTATAATTTGATTAGAACAACTCGAAATATAAAGATGAACGCTTAGATGTTTTTACATGCTTCTTTTAAATTAAATGTTTAATTTGCATAAATCAAACTTGAATATTTACAAATAAAATTGGACTAAGTTTACATCGTCTTTTAAATATAAAATAACTTGCTTAATTATAAATAGGGTATTTCTCTGAAATGACCTATGCATATGATTTTATTTAATTAAAATATACCAAGCACATAGCTAGCTCTTGTATGTGATCATCCAAATCTCCCGATAGTTCCGTGTGTTTTTGAGTTCGCGTTCCTTGAGCCAAACCTTGTTCTCTCTTTAAGCTTTTCATGCTTGGTGTATTGTTTTGTTTATTGAATGTCTTTATGTGTGTTCGTAGACATCGTGCCAGTTTCAAGTGAGCAGCCAGTTGAAGTGGATCAAGAGCAAGTTTTTGATGAAGAACCCCAGTGTTTAAGCAAGGAAGGCAAGTGGACTTCTCCCCCTGCATATTCTATTTTGTCCCACACAACTTGCATGATAACTAAAATTTACTTTTAAATGTTGTTATGCATAATTTGATGGGAAATCACCTTTTTAAGGACATGACTAGAATTTTATCCCTTTACCTTGGACAACCCTTTTAAATAAATGTTTTGGGTAGAAATGCTTAGTTGCTATACCTTGGGATGGTTTAAATGAATCTTTTACAATATGATGAATGTTGATCATGATAACTTTGGTGATATATATATATATGTGTGTGCTTATGGTTAATAACAAGATCATATGGTTTAATCGGAACATGGAGAACCACCCAGGAAAACAGTGCAACCACAGTCCACATGGCTCTGGCTTAGCCAATTAATTAGGTGTGCGATTGTACTAGTGACCTTATCCGAAAGGAACACAGGGGGCTCGGGGTTGCAGGGGTATAGCCCGGTCCTCTTGGCCGCAGCCTTTGCTAAGGTGCTGTCCACTAGGGAGGGTTATGGTCCGCCCTGAGCTGTAACTGTCGTGGGTTGTTGGTCTTCTGCATATCTTTGTAAAGGCTTCGTAGCGTCCCTATGCAATCACACCTCGGAAGTGTGGTATTGTGCCTGATCAGCACATGCGTGGTTAGGTTCAAAGTTCTTCGGAACTTTTACGCGAGCTGTGGTGAAAGTGTGCAACCTCTGCAGAGTGTAAAACTGATCGATCAGCCGTGCTCACGGTCAAGAGCGGCCTGGACCCTCACATGATAATCAAACATAAAGATGGAATTAAATCGTGGTTCTTGTGGTTCTGAGATGAGATGCTTTCCTAAATGCTTAAGTGGGTCGGTATAAACTTACATCTAGTAACTAGGTGTTTGTTAATTAAAATTTGACAAACATTAAAATGCTAACCGCTGTAAACCTTAGCCTATCCTTGATAGCCTTGCATCTTCCCCCACTTGCTGAGCTCCAACCATAAGTGTGCTCACCCTTGCTTACCCGATGTTCAGAGGAGAACACTGGAGAAGAGTACTTCAGCGACTATGAAGAGTTCTGAGGCTTGCGTGCCCCCAGTCAGATGCCTGTGGAAGATGAAGATGGAGTCGCGTCTTCATAGTTATCGTTGTTCGTGTAAAGACCTTCGAGTCTAACGTCTGAGTGTAATAAAGAGATAATGTAATGGTTTAACTCTTGTACATTTTTATTGCTGTTTTATGATATTTCACTCATGACGTCTATCATATGTGTGTAAACTTGATCCTGGCGCACATATGAGATGCATTTGGTTTTCTTCGGAAAATCAGGTGTGACAGGAAGGGGTCGGACGTTCCTCCGCCGTAACCCAGTTCTCCCGTCGCTGTGGCGCCATCCTCCCGTCACCATCACGCCGCCGTCCTCCTGATGCCACGTAGCAGCCAGAGGAGATCTCGCCAAATCCACACCGAGATCTTGGACTCCTCGCCACCGTCACCGCCCACAGCCAATGGTCTTCACCGCCACCGTGGCCTCGTCCGCATGCGATGTCTCGGGCTGATGTGTCGCCACCGACGCCAGCGCCTGGGCATGTGCTAGCTTCGGTGGGAGCATCGACGACGCGATCGTCGACGTCGACCGCCACCACCGTCGACGCGGGGATGCGGAGTGACACCATCTCGTCGGCACGGAGCATGGACGCAACCGCGCACCCGCCGAGGGGGAACTCGAAGTCGACGTTGGAGCTGGGCCCAAGCTTCCCTCCCGCCACCGCTGGCTACCTCCCCGCTCATCCCGCGTCGTCAAGGCTAAACGACACCCGCGGCTCCAGCCACTGCACCGCCACAGCCACCGGTGGAGGCAGCAGGTGCAGCACCAGTGGCCATGTCGCGGCCGCGGTGGAAGCCATCCCGGGGTGGCGCACACGATTCTTGTGACTTCTCCTCCCCTGCGACGCCCGAACAAGACAGGTGAGCGAGATGGGGGAGCACAAGCGCGCGAGAGGATGATGGGCTGCGATGGCTGGCACGGTGCCTCTTCGGGTTCCGCACGTGCCGCCAGAGGCCGCCGTCACCGGCGGAGGCTGCCCCGCGACCGTCACAGCAGGCCTCCTCGCAGCGAAGCCGAGGCAGGGGAGAGTCCCTCCGCGTCGCCTCTAGCCCGGGAGTCGCCGCCGTCGCTGGAGGTCACCGTGTTGTGTTACGCCGCCTCTGTCTAGGTCGTGCATGAGTGGCTGCGGTGGCGTGGTCGTCGTCGACAAGAGAGGAGCGGAGGAGGAAAAACGGGCGTGGTAACTCTACCTCAAGCCCACGTGCAAGGTGGTCATATCAAACAATGCAGCCCAACCCAGCCAGCATCATAGGATGCAGAATTCCCGAACGAATTCTGAGCATCCCATGGGCCTGGCCCATCGGGCTCCGGCTTGGCTCACCGGCTTGACTGAGCTAGGCCACACTACCGAACGCGCCCTACAAGATCGATCCTCCTCTTGCAAGTCCTGCCAAAGACTTTTTTTTAAAAATAAGGTTTTTTTGTTTTTAGTTGTGAGACTTGCGAAAATTTAATGTAGCAATTTTAAATCGAAGATTAAGAGGACTAAATATGATTTTTATCTAATATTAAGGTGCGGTAGTTTCCGTCAATCCACCGTGACGATTTTGTAGAAAACCTTTAACTTGTTGGTAACCAACCCGCAGTCCCAAGTTAAATGATCCGTGAGTTTCTATATTTCTTCCTCGCTCCTTCTCTGCTGCAGCGTCAGCACTTGCGGCAGCCCCTCTCTCTCCAATCCGGCAGGGCGTCTCTGTTGTAAAACACGTCGTCAACGGTTGGATCTTCTCCCTCTCGTGACAAGCATAAGAATAAGTACAAAGTAAACAAGAGACAATATAGGTGGAGCTTCTCTTTATTATCTGAATATCGATCTCTTACAACAGGGGTAATCCTCTGATATATATACTCTGAACAAAGCCTAGAGTTTTGGTAAGAGCCCACAAGCAACCGGACAAGGACTAGGACTTCTAGCCCTCCTTTCTATCCATATGAAGTCTGGTTGTTTTACAACACTCCCCCTTGGGCGATTACCGCGAATGCATATGCCTCATCAAAAACTCCATCCGAAAACCCAGTGGGAAAAAACGGTTCTTAGAGAAAAGAGTACATATCAACCGCATTTTGTATTGCACATGTTGCCTCGTCAAAAACCTTATGTGAGAAACCTTCAAGTAAAAACTCACAAAGGGAAAAAGAGTACAACATAAAACCTTCTTGGTCATATAATATTATATAATCACTATTCTTCATGAATAGTAATCAATCTTCAAGATTTATGCATGAACTTCATGATTCTTGCAACAAAGATCTACATGATCTAAGTAAACGAGTGGTATACCTTAATGTTAAATTCAATAATTAATCATCAAGTTGATTCCTTCTAGGTACAACTTAAAGATTTCAGATCTAAATATGATTAAACATATGCTCCCCCTCATAATAACATCCTCCGAACTTCAGTGTTCAAAATGTTTGAGTCACATTCTTCATAAATGTGCATTAGTCCTACAAAGACTTAATTTGCAATTCTTCTAGATTATATTAGGAGCAATGCTTCAAGCATTAGTAACCACTTTATTTAACTGTGCAACACAAAAGAAAATTTTATCCTTTCAGAGGAAGGGGGTAATAATTTGCTAAATTTTATATCTTCTAGATATTACAGTTCAAACTTCAATGTTTGATTAATATCAAATATATCTAAGTGGATTCTAAGTTAATACCAATGATCTATTCGGTAGATCTTCTAAAGTTGGCTTGTTCCACACTTCCACTGTAGATAATCAGTCTTCAGTTGGCATTTGAGGGGATAATTCAAATTGCCAATCACCAATATACCTTCTATGGTATGTGAGGATACATACTATCAATGCTGGTTGATTACGTATGCACTTACTGGTGCTTGTATGGCTCATTCAGGACCATAAGAATTCTCACCTCATTCTTAATTCAATCACTTGGGTTTGTATGAATTTTAATTTATATCTTCAGGATTATTGGTGTTCACTCGGGAATTAACTGATTAGTCCTTCATTGACTATATCCTTCAAGGATTTTCTAATTCTTCGAGAATAGTATTTCTCTTCTCTGAGAAATTCTCTCATGCAAGAGAGAAGTGATTTACTTGTTAATTTGAGCTCTTCAATAAACTCTTTTATTTGAACGTGTTATTCATAATAAGTCACTTTATGACTTCATATCCTTAGAGGAATTGCTCTTCTAGAGACTATTAATATTCATTCAAGAATATTATCAACCTTAGACATTTATTACTTAGTATGAGATTTACTTTCTATTATTTTCATCTTTTATTCCTTCGAGGAATGATGAATCCTTCAAGGATAATCTCTTATGGATTTTCGAAATCCATCAATTAACTGCATAATATATATTTCAGTGTATTATTTCCATATGCCAGATAAGTAGCAGAATATTGATTCATACATAATGGGAGTTTAATAGCCTTTTGAAAGACTTATGAACCATTGTGTTTCACCATGTCATTATTTCATAATGATTCATTCAATTTTAACTTCCAGTTTCAAATATTTCTACATGGTTCAACCTCAATTGCATTCTTCAATTTGACCCAACATTATTGCTTCATGCAACTCTGCCATGGACTTTATTTATGGATCCATATTTCTGTTAGAGAAATATTTGCAATAATAGAGGTAATATGTTGTCGACATTCACTCTTTTCTCTCCCATATCTTCAGGACAAGACTATGATATAGTCAACTAGTATCTGCTATCCCAACACAAAATACTGAGCGCGCTTTATAGTGTTAGGCATTCATCTTCAAGATGAACATTTCTTAGTTTGTGAGGCATTCGATCATAATGGTCTTCTTTCAAGAATTCTACGGAGATTTCAATAAATTATTTCAACAAGTTCATTTAATCCAAAACCAGCAGGCGTCCCCGTAGATTTTAAATTAATGATCAAGTCATTTGCCATGGTGAGTATATTATTAAATACCCGGGATATACTACACATAGCATTCTGTTTACTACAAGTAAACTTAACTTCTGGTTAATAACTTTAGGTTGTTTCTCCTCATTCCAGATTCTCATATGTGAGTATTCATTATGTGCACATTCTCACTGGGATAAAATCCTTTATGAAATTTCACTTCAAGTGTATTTTCGACGTCAGATGATGCCATTCATAGGCTTCCTCACATTTTAATTCACTGGCATTATACTTCGCTTCGTGCGAGGATGACTGAGTGCGTATTTCTATTCCCGCTTCAAGCTTCCAGGAATATTATGAAGATTATTATTTTATTCAATACAAGGCATTTTCATATGAGCTTTCTCTCCCCCTAATGCCAGTATTAGATCTTTATAAATAGCATACTTCTAATGATATCCCCATGAGCTTAATGTAATGGAAATTCAGTTCCATATTTCTTCAACTTCAAGTTGATGCTCATTTGTATGCTAATATGGTGAAATAAAATTACACACACTTTGTGTTTGAACTTTTAGGGGTTATTTGTTATGTAGTGAGCTAGATTTCATTAAGTCTACAGAACTATTATGTTTATCTAGCTTCTTTATTTGTTTAGACCAAAATTTTCATCTAAATACTCATACCATTTACTTCAAGTAAATTTGATAATTAAACTTCAAGTTTAAAAATTTATGCAAAATATAATCTACGTAGAAAATCTTCTAGAAAAATTAATTGCTTTTACATTCAGGATTTCTCCATTTGCTTTTGAATCCATAATTCAAAATTATTTCCACACTATAGACTAACATGTCCATTTCTTTTTTATCATTTTTTCTCAAGCCCATTCTAATCAGGCAAACCAATTTCTAATTGGATAAATTTCCTATCAGATCTATTCTAGATCAATTCGCTCCCCCTGATCTTAGCCTTCATTACTAAAGATCAGTTAATGACTACTAATCATTTTGCACATTTGTACATATAATATACTGATTTCTCAGCTTGCTATCCGGTCGATAGACTGATATGATGTCTTCTTGACCATCCTATCAGAATGGGAACTACTTCTCAACAGGAGAAGTTTTGAATGAGCACAACATGCAGAGTAGTGCAATGATAGGAAAACATAATGGCTGCAAGCCAATGTTTAAGCGAAATATTGATGTAATGTCCATGAAAAGACTTCTGATTAATGTGGTGACGCGCATGTCATCACATTAGTGTGGAATAATATAATTACTAACTTTGTCATTCTAAGTGACATAGTAATATTAGGATTATAAAGCTACACAGAGCTACATGCTTAGTAATTACAATGACTATGGCTACGGGCCAACTTGCGTGTTGATTGTCCATCAATCTAACATGATGAGGCTCTGAACCAACAATCTTACAGGATTAGGAAAATACCTATTATAATTTTCAATTTATCCACATTCTTCATGTCTCTAGCCCCAATTTCTTCCCCTTTTCATACCATAATTGCTATATTATGTGATCATATATATGCTCCAAGCATGATCTATGAATTAGTTCAAATATTTCATAGAATTAAATTATACTACTAGTATAAATAGGATGTAGTATAAAATCCATGTAGATGTACTATTCAGTGTACATCAATGTGATTTGGGTAGAATAAACTTCAAGTTATTATAGGGCTCATGTATTCAGTACATGGTTGAGTAATACACAATTTCATGGCTAAATTGAATCTTCCAAGTTCAATTAAAAATCATGTATGTTACTAGTAAATGTGTTTCATAGAAATTCAGTTTCTATTATACCTGCATGGTAGCAATGCACAATAATTATAACCATCATGGTTTACTTGAGACTTTAGTGGACAAAATATTTTCAAAAGATTATCAAATAGGCAATTTAAAGCAATTATTTACAATATTCGGTTTGTAATTCTTTTATATATTCCATGAGATTAAAATAATTACTACGGGTAAAAATTGCTACAAGCAAGTGGGCATAAGATAAGGTGAGAAAAACCTGTTCAGAGGTAAGAAACACCAATTAATTCAATTTGCCCTTCTAATCTGGGAAAGATTCATAAACTAATGCTAAACTTCCAGTCTTAAAGCAAAAGATAAGTGCTTATTCTTTAAAACCAAATTCTTCAGGAATATAACTTAATAATGCAAATTATGTAGGAATATATATTAACTTATAGTTTTGGGTGAGTAAGAGACTTCAAAGCTCAATGCATCTCCCCCTGAGCCCAACATCACTTCTGTAATATACAATATTTCCCTCACAATTTCGTGATTTATACAACTTCTTGCTGCATAGAATTTTTATATATTGAGTTTATATGTATTTTTCATGAAATACAAAAATGCCTACATGGCAAAATAATATGATTCTTCAATAAAACATATTATTTCTGCATAACTTCATGTTATGTATGAACTCAAATAGATGACTTACTTCTTAAGAATTTACTACTATTGCAAATTAATAATGTCATGTTGGGAAGTTGGCTAAAATACCTTTGAGAATTATATAGCATTTCTTCTAGAAATTACATGGTGCTAGGCTTAAAACCAATATTATATTTCTTCTAGAAATAATAAACTTCATATCACATCCTACATTATTCATGCATTTGCTACAAGCACACTTCATGTGTTTAAATGCATAAAAGCAAGTGCAAAATTAATTAATGTTGGTTAATCTATTCAATACTTTATTTCCCAGAATATTCCTAGCAAAAATATTTACCCATTCACACAATTGCTAGGAAAAAAAAATAATATGACACTCTCAAAGGGTATTATGTCTAAGGTTCTTCAGGATTGAGAGATGTCATAAACCTAAAACCATTTTCTATGATTAAAGGTGATTTTCTAGCCACTTCAGAGATAATGGTTTAATTTTCAGAATTATATATCCATTAAATATGCTAGAAAAAGTTAAGATATGAGCCTCGGAGAGGTTTCAAAATTTAGAGAGCTTATATGCCTAACCATGTTGCTATGATTAAAAGCATTATTTACTGAATTTATGTGCAAAAAAATATACCATAAAATAGTAAATACACAGGCCAGTATGTGACGGTTGCCCTGCTTCAGCTTGCTGCATCTGCTGGACGTGATGCTGTGCGTGCTTAGCGATTTAAGGTTAGCATACATACAAGTACTGCAGGGTCCACGTTCATGCTACTGGAAATAGGTAGGGCCAGCGCTTGTGCAGTCGCTCGTAAAGATTTTCTCGCATTCGAGCGAATCTGACGAAGAGGCGTCTGGATTTATGTTCGGGGTTTGGCTTGGTGCAGGCAGCACCGATGATCAATAGCAGTAGTGTCTATGAGCGGTGAACTCATCTTCGAGTGAACTCATCTTATCCTCGGCTGTGGCCTGCGGGCGAATCGGCGAGATTCAGACACGGTCTTGATTGTGAGGACGCGATAGCTTTAGGCTGTTGTGGCGGATGATCAGTTTAACACTGGTATACATAGCGACCTGCATGCGGGCAAGCGCTGGCTACAAGCATAGCACGACGACTGGGGCTCCGCTGCGGGTGGACGCAGCTTGCCGGGGCTGAGTTCGACTCGGCTGATGCGACTTCGTGTAGCAAGTAGCAACTTGATTACCACGTTAATGCGACTTCTGATGGTGATGTACGGCGTCGGGACTCCGACTTCGGGCGGAACTCGTTCGTCTTCAGTGCGACTATGCTTCGATCAAGCACGGATGCAGGCGAGATTCAGTTTGGGCAGCCAGGCCCGCTCTCACGTATGGGTGCAGCCGTTGATTGCTACAGCGGCGGTGAGGCCATGCTACTGTCGCGACTCCAGAAATCATACAGCACTAAAAAAATTATCCTGTGCGTACAATGTCATCTTGATTCTTGACTGCAGAGAGCTACATGCGGGTGGCCACAAACAGATGCTTTGCGTCGCTACAAGGCCATGCAATGCAAGCAAGCCCGCGTGCTGCATGCACGTTTGCCAGCAAGTTCGTTCCATCATCAACTACATGTTGATTTGCATAGTACCACATGTGCATGTTTTTCCCTTCTCGCCGTGAATCCATGTGATTAGATCAATATGTTAAATTTATTTAATCTCGATTGATGCGTAACTGCTATATCACATCATGACGGCTTGCAAACGCCACCATCATTGTAGATTATACTGATCACGATTTCATATTTCATACCTCATACTTTCGGATGTCAATTGATCTACTCCACTTGCCGCGTAGGGCAGTTATCAGTAGATACATACCGCGTAGGGCATTAGACATAGTCGTAGACCTGCCTGCTTGATGTCGAGTCGGTGCAGATCCGTTCGCTAACGACGTAGATGTAGTCGACGTCGTTGAAGTAGTCGATGGCGAGGATGACGGCGAGATCGCCGGCGTCGAGCTTGATGACGACTCCTCCGACATAGTCGACGAAGAACGGTCGTGCTGATAACGTGTTGTAAAACACGTCGTCAACGGTTGGATCTTCTCCCTCTCGTGACAAGCATAAGAATAAGTACAAAGTAAACAAGAGACAATATAGGTGGAGCTTCTCTTTATTATCTGAATATTGATCTCTTACAACAGGGGTAATCCTCTGATATATATATACTCCGAACTAAACCTAGAGTTTTGGTAAGAACCCACAAGCAACCGGACAAGGACTAGGACTTCTAGTCCTCCTTTCTATCCATATGAAGTCTGGTTGTTTTACAACAGTCTCCACGTACCTCCCTATCTATGCCCTGCGGCTTTTCCCACACTACACACGACACACTCCATGTGGAGCTGCATGCCTTTTTTTTTTAGAAATGAGAATATATTGATATTTCAGCTTGTGCATCAAAGATGCATGCAGCTTACATTATTACAAAACCAAAGTGAAAAACCTCAATCCTAAAAGCGCACAAGCAAAGGAAAAGAGGAGCAAACCAAAATAGAAATTTTATGTAACAGAGTGTTCGCCAACAAACTGCTACTTCTAATTGGCTACAATCATAATAAAAAGACACAAGGTCTAGCCTAAGTCTTAACTGAATTAAAATAGTTTCCACTAACTCCAAGCCACTGTATCCAAACCTTCGACACAATTAAGTCGTGTCCACACCATCGTCCTGACATATCTTGCAACCGTGAACACATAGAAAACGTTTGTGTTTCGCACCTTGATCCTACAGAACCAAGGCTGCCACTATGAAGATCAATTTCTTCACACCGATCCAATTCGCCAGCTTTAACATTTTGACCCAAATCTTAAATCCATGAGAGATAACTGAAGATATATGACAACATGAACCGACGAAGAACTGGATCATAGATGCAAAAGATCAATCTGCTGTCTTACGCATCAAACTCCGCTATGTCCAAAATGCTAGCTGTTGTGTAACCAACGTGTTTCACCCGAAACTTTGACCAAAGATGGATCCAGTGGACCATCTTCTGATTTCCTCGCCATGAAGCCTGCACTCGTTGCAGATAGACGCCACAACGACAGCAACAGACGAGCCACAACCACCGAACGGGCCACACATCCTAGACAGGCTTCTCCCACTAATGACACTGCAAGCGAAGACCAAGAGATGACGCCTCCAAGAAGGATGCGACACCAAAGGTGCCGCCGACGCTCATCCACGAGTGGACAGGGTTTTCACCCAGAGATCTCTCATGCAACAGGTAGAGCAGCTCCCCAGTGGTGCCCCCAACGGGGAGATCAATGCTTGCCTAGGGGCGCCGTCACCAAGACTTTCGCCGGAGCAACCCCAACCTGCTGCACGAGAAAAGACCTGCAACGCAGCAGCAAGCTGAAGGACACGACCGGGTCACAGCCGACAGCCACCACCACCACCAGCCTGCCTGCCGGCGAAGCCTAGGCACAGATCCGGGCTCGGGGCGCCAGATCAGTCCTCCAGGGCGGTGGATGTGGTGCCCCAAGCCCTCACACCGACGGAGATCGACGGCATCGCCGCACCACCAACAACCACGTCGTCGCTGTTGGCAGGAGATGACCGTTGTCGCACGCCAACCACCGCCACCTCCCAGGCTTCCCGTCCGCAGCCCCGCCGTGTCCCGCCGTCTGGGTGCGTGCCCGCCTGTCATCGGTGTGTTTAGAAGCTCAAAAGTTTTCCAAAAACATCCCATCATCTATCACATCCCATCACATCACCTCTCACTATTCATCTGACGCTATAGTGTATTTTGCACCAATTTTGACCAGAATTGCCAAACTTTGCCCAAACGTTTGGACTCTAAACACACCCGTAGTGGCATCGTCAGCACTCAGCACGTACGCGCACCACGTGTCGACGGCTGCAGACACGAGCAGCAGTCGCCGCGCCACCACGACAACACCCGCAGGTTACGCTACCAGCTTCATCGACCGTCGTCGCTCTCCTGCTACATGTTGTAGACCCGCAACATGCGACGACGGTCTCAACGACAAGCACGGCTTCCAGGTCGTGCACACGGCCGACGCAAGCCGAGACCTAGGTCCTGCGCCTCCCGGTTACAGCATCAATGGGGCCTTCTTCTTCGGTGATGACACTCGGACGGTGCCGGACAGTATTATCAACGAACTCAACTTTTATACTACATGCAAAGCACGGGCCTTCTACTATATCTAATCTATATATACTATAAAGAACAAAAATAATTCTATTTCTCACTCAAATCATACCATCATAACGCTCACGTAGGACCCACATGTCATGTATTTGGGTGAGTGTCATTATTCTCCCACTGTCATCACTGTTTTGTAAAACGCGAATCCTACATGGAGAGGGGTCTCCCGTTAAACATACGCCGAGACCCATTCTCATCTTCGTCGGTTTTCGATCGGACGTACTGGTCACACTAGTGAAAACAAGTGGATGAGGCGTAGCAAAAGACGAGGCCTGCCCCTCCCCTGCTCTGCACCCATCCCCGTCGCCCTTACCTTTGCGCCCGTCCGCCGCGCGCTGCCCCTGCCTCGAGCAACGGCGGAGACCGTGTCGGGAAGAAGCAGGGCTGCGGTCGTCGATCCACCCAGCGCGGCCTCCTCGCCAGGAAGAAGCAAGCACTGGGCGGAGAGCAGCGGCTCTCCCTCTCCTTCCCGGACCAGTGGAGGCAGAGGAGGATTGCATCTCCGTGGGCGGCGCGTCGTTCCTCCCCGACGAGGCGGGGCGAGGTCCGCCCGTCCTCCTCCCGACGAGGCGAAGACGGCGCCGCGGGCGAGCCCTCGACGGTGGCGGTGGGCCTCTGACGTGAAGGCGGCGGGCGAGAGGCGGCCTCCTCCTCTCCTTCTTCCTCGCGGCACATCCTCCCTCCCCGTCTGGATCACGGGGGAGCGAGCCTCCGGCGGCGGCGGCCGGATCCAGGCGCCCAGTCCACTGGATCATCTTCCTCCAGGAAGGTCTCCAGTCTGCCGGTGCGGATGGTCTAATCCCCTCATTTTTCCCTCTTTCCCGTATCCTTCTTATTCTTCCCTGTGGGATGTCCGCGATTCAGGTCAACGACGAGCGAGGGAGGCTGCACGCTGTGAATCCCCGGCTAGATGCGTCACACGCCGAGAGGTGCTGTGATGCGTGGTGAGTGGAGTGGAGGCTAGGGGGAGGTCAGGTGAGTTGGGCGACGCTGGCAAGGGAGGGGATCTCACACATCCTGCATCTCTGGCTGGAGGCGATCCACGGCGAGCGGAGGAAGGCTTCCCTCGGCCCCACACATTCCACTGTGAATCTCCGGCGAGAGGTGACGCGTGCTAAGCGGAGGGCCGTGGCGCATAGCTTGCGGAGGGGAGGCGACCAATGACGAGCAGATCGAAGGTGACCTGCACTGAGTGATGGCAACACGCTTGGTTGGGCCATGTCGTGGATCTTGGCCCGAGGTCCTGGCTTGAAGCCAGTGGAGGCGGCACCTTCAGCAAGATGCACGGGAGTCAACAGCATCGAGAACTGCCGCAGTAGGAAGCGCCTTTAGCGATGTGCTAGCAAAATCGGTGATTGGCGACGCAATGCAACGCATTGATCCAGCCATACAGGTTACTTCATCCCTCTCATGCTGATATTCCTGTAACTACCAGATCAAACTAGGTGCCTTTTGGTTTCAACTATCATTTTGCTTGCCATCCATATGCTGTTCAATAGTATCAACCATGCTGCATCATGTTGATTTGGGTTTGCTGAGTCTTTTGAGTTAAATATGTAGTAGCAGCTTGAAAATGTAATGTGCTTTTGAATGCTTAGAGCAATGGTTTTTGTCTGCTGTAGTATAACTTTTTAGGACTCTTTTTTGGAACCTTGATCTTGCGTTAGTTTATTGCATTGATGTTTTTCAATGTAACTATATTTTGATGTTTTAGCAAATGTCTCTGTTGAAACTCCCTTGTCATTAATAAGTTTTTCATTAAATGAAACAATATCTTCTTTTCCATGTTTCTAAAAGTGGATACTGGAAATATTTTCTTGACAGCCAGCTCGTCTCTATTGGACATCCCTTGCCATGTATGCGGAGAGGATCTTATCAACCACTTCTCTTCTTCCCCATCTTGTGCTTCCAAGGGACTTGATCTTGTTAATGATCTTGTTTAAGCGGTTGTACATGTCTTGTGGAGTTTCATCCTCCTTGATGATAAAGCGGTTGAGCTCACTTTCTAAGACGCAGATTCTTCCTTCTCTCACTTGCTTTGTTCCTTCATGGTTGATGAACAATGTGTCCCACACTTCCTTGGTGGACGTCAACCCATCCACTTTGTCATACTCTTCGGACATGAGTGAACTCTTGATGATGCGTATGGCTTGATAGTTTCTTTGTATCTCATTGGCTTGATCTTGAGTTAGCATTGCATCACCACTAGGAAATGTAATACCCCTGTTCACAATAGTCCAAAGTACGGGATTTACCGCCATCAAATACTCCTCCATCGAGTTCTTCCACTTGGAATAGCCGGTTCCATCAAATTGGGGTATCTTCCCAATGTGGCTAGAACCCGATGGATGGTTAAAAGATAAGCGAGAGTAATAGAAAGAGGTTCGAGTATAATCCATTGATGATGACAGTCGACGAGCGGAGCGGGTTGACTTTGCATCATCAAATTCTTCATCCTCACTATCGGAGGTCTCCATACCATTACCATGTGCTTGATGACTTGTGCTTGCTCCAATGGCACCACCTCCTTGCTGTAGAACGGGAGGAGGACCATCAACATTGATGGTGTTGTCTCCACCGTTGGGAGGAGGTGTTTGTTGAGCATTTGGATCCGACATCTTTTGACTCCAAGCGGTTAAGCTTCAAATATGGAGCACTTGGCTCTGATACCAATTGAAAGGATCAAGATGTCGACTAGAGGGGGGGTGAATAGTCAAACCTGAAATTTACAAACTTTTGAACCAACTGTCAGACCAGGTCCGGAGTTTCCGGATATTTTTCCGGATACTCCGGGAAATCCGGAGAATCCGGGAAAATGTCCGGATTATCCGGGCCTACGAGGGAGAAATCAAATCGACAGAAATTAAACTTGCTCAAACAAAGATCTGTGAAAATAGGTTATGCACTGGGATGAGACAAGCCTGTTTATCCACCTAGAACCTGCAGAAACCTCAACACGGAGTAGATCGGCACCAAACCCTAGAATAGAGCTCAAGAGGTATACAAGCATACAACAAGAGCAACGAACACAAGAGACACAAGGATTTGTTACCGGAGTTCAACCTCACACCTTGAGGTCTACGTCTCTGTTGAGGAACCCACAAACGGTGGACCTTTACACCTAGGTCACTTTCCTCCCTCTAGCGACCACAAAGATCAAGCTAGAGTTACTTACTCAATTGGATGCTCCAAGGCAATGCCTAGCCGGCTAGGAGCTCAAGGCTCCAAGAGTAACAAACACGAAATGTGCCAACCAAGCGAAGAACGAGGTGCTCTAGAGATGGGAAATCAGCTCACTAGCACTCTCCAAGCTCTTGCTCTCAATCCCTCTTTAAATCCCCAACAAATCTCACCAAACCAAAGCCAAGGGGAGTAAAGGGGGGGAGTGAATGAGTTCTGAGTTGATGCAGGTCGAAATGGGCAAGAGAGGGAGAAGGGAAAGGGTGGAGGGGGCTTTTATACCCCGTCACACAGAAAAGAGCCGTTACAGCTCTAAGACCCGGAATATCCGGGAAAACCCCAGAAACTCCGGGAAAAGCCCCGAAAACTCCGGTCTTCCAAGGTTAGCACCCAAAAAATTTACCCCGTGAACGTGTTGGTGCAAAGGTGTCTCTCATAGGTTTTGTTTTGACAACTAGAGCACCTTTTCGACTCTTGGAAGATACATTTCCTGTCCCTCTTTATAGTACGGCGTTCCTTGGACTCAAATTCAAAATATAAAATAAATAAGCCTTCATACGAACTTCTTTGTAGCATCACTTCCTTTTTGCTTACTCAATGAATAACACTCGATGCCACATACAATTTTAATTCCTGCTCATACACTAGATAAAACATTAGCCACTTAAGCGTATGTCATCAAATCACCAAAACCCACTTAGGGGGCCAAGATACTCTTTAATCTCCCCCTTTTTGGTGATTGATGACAACACATTTAAGTCTAACAAGAGATAATCAATGAATATTAAAAGACAATTTGTAATACTCCCCCTTAAAATGTGCATATTGGTTTTGAATATCAATGGTCGTTTTAGGACCAAACTTTGCACAAGAAAAGAAGACATGAGAGTATTACAATAGTGGGGTGCTTGTGATGTGCAACAAGTAATCTGTGAAATGCATATGATAGTTCATGCACTGAAAGGAAGCAAAAGAAATCTGATGCTCAAAAGTCCGGAATGTCCGGGCCAGTCCCGGAATCTCCGGGAATCCCAGAAACTCCGGGAAAAAGTCCGGAGTCTCCGAGCTTTTGAGCACCAGTGAAAAACAACATTCATCAAGTATTTTCAATCTAACATATAGCATCCTTAGAATGTAAACACTGAGCAAACAACCACAAGCACACAACCATAAGTCTCAAGCTTACATAGTCTTCCATGCATACAAATTTAAAGTTATTACAAGCCATTGTCTCCAAATACAAATTCATAAAGTTCCACACTAGATAGATAGATAAATGTTCACTCCCCCTTTGGCATCAAGCACTAAAAAGGGAGTGGGGCAGCAGCTGGATCACTCGGAGTCCTCGTCGTCCTCCTCCTCTTCATTGTCGTTGTTGTCCTCCTCTTCCTCTTCCTCCTCTTGCCTCTCTTCTTCTTCATGGGCGTCCCACTCCGCAAATGGATCATCGAAGGTGGGGAGCTCACGGTAGGGGTCGGTGGGGAGGCCAAGATGAGACTTGATCTCAATGATGTCCTGGTGGTTCTCATTTGTCTCCGTGGCCATGGTCTTGCACATGCTGAAGATGCTCTTTAAGACTCTCTTGATCATGGAGCCACGGTGCCGACGGGGAGGCCTAGGTGGAGAGGGTGTAGCGGGCATGTCATCATGGCGAGGAGCTACACTAGAGGGGCCAACATACTTAGGAGCCTTGGGAGCTTTCTTGGCTCGGTCACGGAGTTGGCGAAAGGGCTCATGGACAACATCCTTGGGATAGCGGACATTTGTAACTCTCTCAATCATGTACATGAGATAAGGAGCATAGGGAAGATACTTCATTGGATCATTCATAGCTCTCCTCAACTCATTCCATATGAAGTCAAATATGCAAAATCCATCCTCGTCCGGTGCCATCCTATTGAGGAGATTTGGAGCATAGTATCTTAGAGCTGTAGCATCTCCTTGCTTAGGGTCAATGGTGGCTCGGAAGAATTGATTGAGATAGTAGTAGTAGGGGTTGAGTTGATCCGCTTTTCCTTCGATGGCCAAGGCACGACTAGGAAACATGTAGGGGAGGTCCCTTGGCTTGTACTTGTTCTCATTGTGAATGGGAGTACGATCTTCATCCTTTGATCCAAGTCCCAACAACCTAGAGAAGGTCATGTAGTCAATTTTGCACTTGTTTCCTTGAGTAGTCCATGTGATGGTGTTGTCGTAGGGATCGTAGAAGTAGGAGCAATGGAATTGGGCGAGGATCTCCTTGTTCCAATTATAGCGAAAACCCATGATGTCATATAGTCCCACCTCCTTGCACTTCTCAATGACGGAGTTGAACATGGTGTTGTTGAGGTCTTCATAGTATTTCCAATCAATGTACCTCATCTTCACAATAGGCACCTTGTTCTTAGCAACCAATTTGGGGTTCCTTATGACGGTTTGGTAGAAATCTCTATGGAAGTCACACCAAAACCTTGCCTCTAGCCCCTCACCCTTGAGATAGCGATAAACATTCTCTTCCCTTTGCTCTCTAACTGCAAGAGCGTTCTTGGAGTAATCCTAAAACATGTGCTCAGCAAATCCAAGGACCGATCCGGGCTCTCGGAGTTTGATAGGTGTGTTCACTACTTGTACATTTGGTGGGAGAGAAGGGATGAGCCTTGGGGTGTTTTAGGGCATATATGGGCTGCTATTCCTTATTTGAGTTTGGGAGGTTGACGCTCAACTGGTCGGCTTTGATTGATATAGGAGGCTTTGTGGCTCTTTTTGGGGTGAGGTTTGAAGCGGGGTTTTTCCTTAGCCGGCCCCTTTCCATGGCGGTGAGGAGGCTCAGGGGCCTGCTCATAAGTATCATCCTCAACCTCATCATCATCACTCTCGGTCCCCTCTTCCTCCTCAATCTCTTCTTCTTCACTTCCCTCAGCATAAGATGGAGGGGGATCACCCCTTCTTGGCCTGGCACTGTGCTGAGAGGACTCTTGGCCCAAGGTCTCTTGCACGACCCTCAAGGTGGTGGGGTCGTGCCTTGTCTTGGTCCTCCTTTGAGTGGAGGGCTCATCCGTGTCGCGCCGGATCTTCACCCTCATGAACTGAAGATATAGAAGGATATGGATATGAGAGATAAGCAATAGAAGAGATGCAAAGCATTGCCACTTAGGGTTTTCAGTGTGAACCCCGGAGACTCCGGGAAAAAGTCCGGATACTCCGGGATGTCCGGAGAGTCCGGGCTCGAGATTTCCGGAGTTTCCGGGTTTCACAGCCAAAACCCTAAATCGCAATGCCGCACAAATCAACCATTGAAACTAAGAGATATTGCAGACCTAGAGCCTATAGAGTCTATTCCATCTATTCCCTAAGAGGATACCGAAAGGAAGCGCATAGGGAGATAGATCGGGAATGGTCTTCATGAGATACCTTAGGGGAGAGAGAGGAAGAAGCTTCAAGTCTTCAAATCTGTTGTAGATCCGTGTTTTCCACCCCTTGAAGCCCTCAATCTCTCACTCTTACTTGATTTGGCCGGATGGAGGAGAAAATCGCCTAAGGGGCGATGGGGGAGGAGAGAGGAGAGCGACGTGAGTGAGGGGGGCGGCCGGTCAACGTGGTAAAAGGGTAAAGAGAAAAGTAACCGCGGTGAAAAAAGGTGTATATACCCTAAAGACCCGGAATGTCCGGACCGAGTCCGGAATCTCCAGGAAACCCGGAGTTTCCGAAAATTTGTCCGGAGTTTCCGCTCCCCCTGAGACCAGCGAGCAGATTTGCAAGGAATTTGATTTGAGATAGATTTGGATGACTATACATGTAATATATGTGAGGCTGAGAGGTATCAACACTTGAGACTAGCCACAATCAAGCAATGAGAACAATAGTCCAAGTGTTGTACCAAAATAAGATCCAAAGATTTGAAAAACAAATGAACACAAGTTTTGCCAATCATTTTCTTTTCAACTTCCTATTCTATGTCACTCAAATATGTGCATGATCTCAAGCCAAGTTACGGGAATCCAAGATATTTAGCTCACTCCTCAAAGCACAAAACCTTAGTTCATCAAGAGGCTTTGTGAAGATATCGGCTAGTTGCTTATCGGTGCTCACATGGCTTAAAGCGATATCTCCTTTGGCTTCGTGGTCTCTTAAGAAATGGTGTCTTATGTCTATGTGCTTTGTTCTTGAGTGGTTTACGGGATTGTTAGCTAGCTTGATGGCACTCTCATTATCACACAAGAGTGGCACCTTGCTAAACTTACAACCAAAGTCTCTCAAAGTGAGCCTCATCCAAAGTAGTTGAGCATAACAAGCGCCGGCTGCAACATACTCGGCCTCGGCGATGGAAAGGGCAACGGAATTTTGTTTCTTGGAACTCCAAGACACTAAGGACCTTCCAAGGAATTGGCAAGTTCCGGATGTACTCTTCCTATCTACTTTGCAACCGGCATAGTCCGAATCGGAGTAGCCAAGTAGATCGAAAGTGAAGCCTTTAGGATACCACAAACCAAGGTTAGGAGTATGAACCAAGTATCTAAAGATTCTCTTAACGGCCATTAGATGACACTCCTTAGGATTAGCTTGAAATCTTGCACACATGCACACACTAAGCATGATATCGGGCCTAGATGCACAAAGGTAAGGTTGAGATCCAATCATGGAGCGATATACCTTTTGGTCGATGCTTTTGCCCTCTTCATTTAGATCAAGATGTCCATTTGATGGCATATGTGTTTTGATGGGCTTGGCATTGTTCATATCAAACTTCTTTAGCATATCATTGGTGTACTTGGTTTGACTTATGAATGTGCCTTCTTTGAGTTGCTTGATTTGAAATCCGAGAAAGTACTTCAACTCGCCCATCATAGACATCTCAAATCTTTTGGTCATAACCCTACTAAACTCATCAACCCAAACTTGATTAGTTGAACCAAATATGATGTCATCGACATATATTTGGCATACAAATAAATCATTTCCTTGTTTACGAGTGAAGACAGTAGGATCGGCTTTGCCTATTTCAAAGCCTTTCTTTAAGAGAAATTCCTTAAGGCATTCATACCATGCTCGTGGGGCTTGTTTGAGCCCATAGAGCGCTTTATGGAGCTGGTAGACGTGGTTGGGAAATTGTGGGTCTTCAAAGCTCGGTGGTTGTTCAACATAGACTTCTTCGGAGATTGGGCCATTTAAGAAAGCACTCTTGACATCCATTTGATGCAGCTTGAAGTTGTGATGTGTGGCAAAGGCTAAGAGTATGCGGATTGCTTCTAGCCTTGCCACCGGTGCATAGGTCTCTCCGAAGTCCAAGCCTTCTACTTGAGTGTACCCCTTTGCCACCAATCTTGCTTTGTTCTTGGTCACCACGCCATTCTCATCTTGCTTGTTACGGAAGACCCATTTAGTACCTATCACATTTTGCTTGGGGCGTTCCACCAAGGACCAGACTTCATTCCGAGTGAAGTTGTTGAGTTCTTCTTGCATGGCCATTACCCAATCCGCATCCTCAAGTGCTTCTTCAACCCTAAGAGGTTCCAACATGGAAACAAACGAGTAATGTTCACAAAAGTTTGCTAATCTTGAACGAGTTGTTACCCCTCTACGGATGCTTCCAAGTATGTTGTCAACGGGATGATCTCGTTGAACACTTTGACAAACTCTTGGATGTGGGTCGGAGGCTTCTTGTTGAATCAAATCCTCATCTTCTTGACTGCCTTGAGAGTCACCAGTGGGAAGTCCAGAGTTTTCGGAAATTTCTCCGGAGTTTCCGGGAATCCCGGAGTCTCCGGGTTTTTCTCCGGACTCTCCGGGGTTCGCAGCGGGAGGTGAACTTGGTGATCCTTCTAAGATCTCGCAGTCCTCATTATCTTCTTCTTGAGGCTTGACTTCTCCAACGGCCATCTTCTTTATAGCCTTTTCAGCAGGTACTTCCTTACCTACACACAATTCATCAACTTGCTCCACTTGAGAGCCATTAGATTCATCAAACGTCACGTCGCACGTGACATCAACACAACCGGTGGTTTTGTTGAGGACACGATAGCCATGAGTGTTTGAGGCGTAACCAAGAAAAATCCCTTCATCAACTTTAGGTGCAAACTTAGAGCTTTTGGGCTTCTTGTTAAGAATGAAGCACTTACAACCAAAAACTCTAAAGTAAGACACGTTAGGCTTTTTACCGGTTAGAAGTTCATAGGCGGTCTTGTGTCGAAGCTTGTGAAGATACAAACGGTTGATAGCATGACAAGCCGTGTTGATTGCTTCCGCCCAAAAACTATCTGAAGTCTTGTACTCATCAAGCATGGTTCCTGCGGCTTCAATGAGAGTCCTATTCTTTCTCTCCACTATCCCATTTTGTTGTGGAGTGTATGGGACGGAGAGCTCATGACCAATGCCTTCTCCATCAAGATACTCTTCAATGTTGGTGTTCTTGAACTCGGTGCCATTGTCACTTCTCACTCTCTTGATCTTCACTTCAAACTCATTTTGGGCTCTTGTGGCAAACTTCTTCAATATTTCATGAACCTTGCTCTTGTCCTTCATAAAGAATACCCAAGTGTACCGAGAGTAGTCATCAACAATGACAAAGCCATACTTGTTCCCCCCAATGCTAACATAAGCCACGGGACTAAAGATATCCATGTGAAGAAGTTCCAATGGCCTTGTAGTGGTGAGTACATTCTTGGCGGGGTGAGGAGCACCAACTTGCTTTCCGGCTTGACAAGCACTACAAATTCTATTTTTCTCAAAATGAACGTTCGTTAGTCCTAGTATGTGTTCCCCCTTTAGAAGCTTATTGAGACTATTCATCCCAACGTGAGCTAGCCGGCGATGCCAAAGCCAACTCAAGCTAGACTTTGCCAATAAGCATGTATCAAGTTGGGCTTTATCTGATGTGAAATCCACCAAGTAAAGCCTTCCCTTGAGTTCACCCTTAAAGGCAACAGAGTCGTCGCCTCTTCTAAAGACGGTCACACCCTCATTGGTGAACAAACAATTGTAGCCCATCTCACAAAGTTGTGAAGCGGACAACAAACTGTAGTCCAAGGATTCAACCAAATAAACGTCGGAAATTGAATGATTGATTGAGATAGCAATTTTACCAAGACCAACAACCGTTCCTCCACCATTGCCTCCAAAGGCAATTCTTTCCGTAGAATTTTCAATCATGTCACAAGAGGCAAACATCTTCTTCTCTCCGGTCATATGATTTGTGCAACCACTATCAATCACCCATTTGGTTCCACCGGAGGAGTATGCCTACAAAATAAATTATGCTTTTGTTTTAGGTACCCAAGTAGGTTTGGGCCCTAGAGCGTTAGTCACAAGAACCTTGGGCACCCACACATTCCTTTTGACCAATGTTCCTTTTGTGCGGGGTCCCACATACTTGGCAACCACATTACCCTTACGGTCCCAAGTCAACACATAATCGGCATAGAAGTTGTCTTGTGAGGCATAAGGCTTGGGCTTCTTGTTTGACTTGATTGGATTGACATTTGCCTTTGCTTGTGGTGCATGTGTGGTGTCTTGAGTGCCCTTGAACTTGATAGGAGTGTTGTACTTGACTTGGTTGTCATAGTTCTTGGCACCCAATTGCTTCATGCCGTGCACCACATTCCTTGTTCCCACACTTCTAGTGTGGTGGTTCTTGATGAATGGGATGGGGTCCTTTGTACCTTGTTCTTGCTTACCTAGACCCTTCCCATCCGCAAAGCCAAACTTCTTCATGTAGCTTGACCCAAAGCCTTTGGTGTGGTTCTCAAACTCACCTCTCTTTGGTTCTTTCTTTTTCTCATCAATGAGGGAGTTTGACAACCTAGCAATCTCTTTTTTCATAGCATTCATCTCGGTATTGTTAGTAGCACAAGCATTTATATCAATTTTATAGCACCGAGAACAACCATTGCTTGTTGAGGCTTTAGAGTTAGAGAGAGCATCATTAGAGGTTGTTGTAGCATTATTCTTGAGATTGTCAAGTTGAACTTCTAGTGCTATGTGACTAGTCCTTAAGCTTTCAAAGCACTTTTGAAGTTCAAGCTTTTCACCCTCAAGTGTATTGCGAGCATCCTTAGCTAGGAAAGACTCCCTAGTTAATTCATCTACTATCAACACCTCTTTAGCTTGGGATTTCTTGAGGCTAAGAATTTCTAGCTCCTTTTCCTTAAGCAGGTCCTCTTGCACCTTGAAACCCTTCTTTTCAATTTCAAGGGCATTCTCAAGGGCAATGGTTTTCTCTCGCTCAAGTCTAAAGAGTTCTTCTTGCACCTCTAGAGTCCCATCTCTATTCTCTATTTCTTTCATTAAAAACATGATTTTCTTAGTTGCCTTTTTACCAAAGCCATTTATCATTTTTTCAAATTCAAGATCACTTTCACTATCATCATCTAGGGGCGGGGTGGGAGTGTCTACCTTAGAGCCCCTAGCCATGAGGCATGTGTGGGTGAAGTCATCTTCATCATCGGTGAGATCTTCAAAGAGTGATGACTTGTTGATTGGTTCTCCAATAGAAATGGTAGCAAGACCCACTTCATCATCGGAGTCAGAGCAATCATCATTTGAGTCCCATTCTTCACCCAAGTGTGCTTCACCAACTTCCTTCTTCTTGTTCTTGTCATACTTGTTGGTGTCCCTTCTTCTCACTTTGATGTTGGGGCACTCCGTAATGAAGTGACCCTCCTTGCCACACCCAAAGCATGGCCTCTTGGAAGTCCTCTTGGTCTTGACCTTGTATTTGTCCTTGTTCTTGTTGAAGAAGCCACTCTTCTTGATCACTTTGTTGAACTTTCTTATGAAGAGTGCCATTTGCTCGGGAGTCATGTTCTCATCACTATCTTCATCACTATCTTCCTTGACCACGGTCTTGGAGGTTGATGAGCTTGACTTCTTCTCTTAGTTAGATGCCTTGAGGGCCACTCCCTTGTTCTTCTCAAGTTGCTCATGCATCTTGGACATTTCTTGTGAAAGCTTTGACTCCTTGACGGTGATAAGATGTTCTTCAATTCTTCCAATCACATCCACCGGAGTGAACTTGTTGAAGCCTCTCTTCTCTCTTATGAGTGTTAGGAGTTGGACATCCCTTGCCATGTATGCGGAGAGGATCTTATCAACCACTTCTCTTCTTCCCCATCTTGTGCTTCCAAGGGACTTGATCTTGTTAATGATCTTGTTTAAGCGGTTGTACATGTCTTGTGGAGTTTCATCCTCCTTGATGATAAAGCGGTTGAGCTCACTTTCTAAGACGCAGATTCTTCCTTCTCTCACTTGCTTTGTTCCTTCATGGTTGATGAACAATGTGTCCCACACTTCCTTGGTGGACGTCAACCCATCCACTTTGTCATACTCTTCGGACATGAGTGAACTCTTGATGATGCGTATGGCTTGATAGTTTCTTTGTATCTCATTGGCTTGATCTTGAGTTAGCATTGCATCACCACTAGGAAATGTAATACCCCTGTTCACAATAGTCCAAAGTACGGGATTTACCGCCATCAAATACTCCTCCATCGAGTTCTTCCACTTGGAATAGCCGGTTCCATCAAATTGGGGTATCTTCCCAATGTGGCTAGAACCCGATGGATGGTTAAAAGATAAGCGAGAGTAATAGAAAGAGGTTCGAGTATAATCCATTGATGATGACAGTCGACGAGCGGAGCGGGTTGACTTTGCATCATCAAATTCTTCATCCTCACTATCGGAGGTCTCCATACCATTACCATGTGCTTGATGACTTGTGCTTGCTCCAATGGCACCACCTCCTTGCTGTAGAACGGGAGGAGGACCATCAACATTGATGGTGTTGTCTCCACCGTTGGGAGGAGGTGTTTGTTGAGCATTTGGATCCGACATCTTTTGACTCCAAGCGGTTAAGCTTCAAATATGGAGCACTTGGCTCTGATACCAATTGAAAGGATCAAGATGTCGACTAGAGGGGGGGTGAATAGTCAAACCTGAAATTTACAAACTTTTGAACCAACTGTCAGACCAGGTCCGGAGTTTCCGGATATTTTTCCGGATACTCCGGGAAATCCGGAGAATCCGGGAAAATGTCCGGATTATCCGGGCCTACGAGGGAGAAATCAAATCGACAGAAATTAAACTTGCTCAAACAAAGATCTGTGAAAATAGGTTATGCACTGGGATGAGACAAGCCTGTTTATCCACCTAGAACCTGCAGAAACCTCAACACGGAGTAGATCGGCACCAAACCCTAGAATAGAGCTCAAGAGGTATACAAGCATACAACAAGAGCAACGAACACAAGAGACACAAGGATTTGTTACCGGAGTTCAACCTCACACCTTGAGGTCTACGTCTCTGTTGAGGAACCCACAAACGGTGGACCTTTACACCTAGGTCACTTTCCTCCCTCTAGCGACCACAAAGATCAAGCTAGAGTTACTTACTCAATTGGATGCTCCAAGGCAACGCCTAGCCGGCTAGGAGCTCAAGGCTCCAAGAGTAACAAACACGAAATGTGCCAACCAAGCGAAGAACGAGGTGCTCTAGAGATGGGAAATCAGCTCACTAGCACTCTCCAAGCTCTTGCTCTCAATCCCTCTTTAAATCCCCAACAAATATCACTAAACCAAGGCCAAGGGGAGTAAAGAGGGGGAGTGAATGAGTTCTGAGTTGATGCAGGTCGAAATGGGCAAGAGAGGGAGAAGGGAAAGGGTGGAGGGGGCTTTTATACCCCCTCACACAGAAAAGAGCTGTTACAGCTCTAAGACCCGGAATATCGGGAAAACCCCGGAAACTCCGGGAAGTCCGGAGACTCCGGGAAAAGCCCCGGAAACTCCGGCCTTCCAAGGTCAGCACCCAAAAAGTTTACCCCGTGAACGTGTTGGTGCAAAGGTGTCTCTCATAGGTTTTGTTTTGACAACTAGAGCACCTTTTCGACTCTTGGAAGATACATTTCCTGTCCCTCTTTATAGTACGACGTTCCTAGGACTCAAATTCAAAATATAAAATAAATAAGCCTTCATAGGAACTTCTTTGTAGCATCACTTCCTTTTTGCTTACTCAATGAATAACACTCGATGCCACATACAATTTTAATTCCTGCTTATACACTAGATAAAACATTAGCCACTTAAGCGTATGTCATCAAATCACCAAAACCCACTTAGGGGGCCAAGATACTCTTCACTAATTTATATTTGCCAAACTTGTTCATATTAACATGCTTAATGTTGATAACAATACACTATATGTTTTCTGCTGTTTTAACCAGAAGAGTTGGCATTCAAGATCACAAGGGAGCTATTGCATCCACTTGACCCGGTTTTGATGAAGGTTATTTTTTTTAACCCAACTCATTAAAGTCATCCTTACTTCTTCCTACATAGTATAATTCCTATTAGTTGTGAGATGTTTTCTATCTAAGAAGTGCTTTTGGTATTTTTTCATACTCTATTTTGTTTGTCACCGCTATTTCTCATAAGATGTAATTTCTCACTGCCATTCATTATTCTTTTTTAATAAGCTTAACATAGCACAGGAAGTAACTTTACCGCACATGTAGTGTCATAAGAAGTAACTAATTTTGTATTTATATTTCATACAAAGTAACTTAACATATATTCAGTGACACAAGAAGTAACTATTTTGAATTTTTATTCCATAGGATTCAACACATGTTGATAGAATGTTGTGATTCATTGAACAACAATGTTAGCAGTAACTTTATTTTGCTCTTGCTCTCCTCTGATTTTTTTTTAAAAAAATGATGTGACTCGGTCCATTTTTTATTTTGAATTAAGAAGTAACTTGTCATTATTTATCTGATTTAGGAAGTAACTTGTCACATGATAAACAAAGTAACTATATTTTGTGTGTTTAATCAAAGGACATAACTTTTCTAAGATTTAAAACATAAAAGAAGTAACTAATCATTGATTTATATGAGATAGGAAGTAAGTTGCCCCTGATTTAGAATACCTAGTAAGTATCTACTTACATCATATAGAAAGTAACTTACCTCTGTTTGAAACAAATAGGAAGTAACTAGTCATTTATGTAGATGAGTTAGGAAGTAACCTTCCTTTTGTATTGCGCTATGTTAATACTTGTGAGCAATGCAACCCTTATTTTAGCTATCTCTGATGGACAACCATTTTCATTTTCCCTTTCGTTCTTTTTTAGTGTTTTGTCCTTAGCATGTCATGTTGCTATCTCGATTTATGGTGTTTGCTAGAGTTTGTTGATGTTCCTGCTAGTTGAACATAGAGTGGACATGCAGCTAATCATTAGTTTTTATCTAGTCGAATTGGATTTAATTTTTTTCATTGTGTTGGAAGCAAGTAGCCCCTCATCTGAAACATTTAGTTAGGACTTAGGAGCTACCTTATTTTCACAAATGTACCCATTTTTTGCTCCTGATGTGCCACCTGCATCTGTCCTCACTAATTTCCATCTTTTTCCCACACCATATCCACATGAACTTTATCAGTAGTTTACGTTTTTTGGCAAATGTGACTACACCTTCTACAAGCTTAATTACATTTAATATTGGGATGGCAAAACCATACCATAGATTGACTAATCCGACATGGCTAATGTCAGGATCAAATACTCATTTACTTAGTAACATAATGGCGGGTCATGGAATCTTTTGCCCCTGTCTGGTCTCTACATGTTTTTTCATTCCATTTTCTTACCCAACTTATTATCACACTTGTCTGTTGTGTGCTCAGTTGAACCACAAACTGCACATTTCACCTTTTCAGCTTCCTTCTAGACTGAAATCTGGCCTTTTCTAGTTGAATGAGCCTTCCCTTTGGTTTAGTTGTAACTTGCTTATGATTTGAAGACAGGAAAAGTAACTTTACTAGTGCTTTTGCATACACCTGTATGTAGTCTTTTTTCTCATGTCAGTTTAATACCCAAACACAAGACGAAAATGGTCATGAATATGAACAGGAACCATCTTCAGGATTAGTTGGTCCAGAATAAGTAGATGGAGGTATATTTTTTCTCGTATTATTCTATCTCTGATTACTTCCTGCCACTTTACATGAGTTTTTTGAATTTGACACATAAGTAACTAATAGTTCATTTACATGAGGTAGTAAATAACTTGCTCCGATTTTAGAACACATAGGAAGTAACTAGTTAATATATTTTTATATGCCAGTAAGTGACATTCCACTTATTTTAAACATATAGGAAGTAACTAATCAGCACTTTGCATGATGAAGCAAGTAACTTTCCCTTAATTTTATTCCCATAGGATGTAACTAATCTTTCATTCAAATTATGTCCTAATTAACATTCCTCTGTTTTACAATACATAAGAAGTAACTAATCAATAATTTTTACATGATAGTAAGTAACATTCCACTAATTTTAAACATAGAGGAAGTATATAATTGGTCACTTTTACATGATGCAGCATGCAGTTTTCCCTTGTTTTTAATTGCACATGAAGTAACTAATCATTCATTCACATTATGTACTAAGTAACTTTGCAATTAATTTTTTTGGGTCTTTTTTAGAGCAAGAAGCGAGAACCAAAACCCACACTTGGAGTTTGCATTCTCGGGCAACACAACATGGCTTATGAAGCACTTATCATGCGATGAACACACTTGTTATTTTCTTTCTGGTTTTGTACATCTGATCCAGACAAGGATCCATGCCTGGACCTTCATGACTCTTTGGTGATAATGATCCAATCTCCACGGTTTTCTGCTTTTTCCCGGCACCTTTTCTGTTTTCATATTTTTTTATCTTGTCATCAAGGCTTGACAATAGTGATTTAGAATGGCTCTGGAGCTGGTTCCTGCGTGCTAGCTGTGTATTGAGAGTTTTACATGTGTTTGTGTAAATATGCCATTATATTCATGAGTCTACTGTTTGACTAGCAACTACTTTGTAATAATTAAAACCTGTGTCCTTACTTTTTCCCACCCTGCGTGTGACGGCACATCTCCCGGTGGACCTCACCATGTGATCGCCCAGTCCGGTCCAATAAAAGAACTGTGGAGAGTGATTCCGTTCTAAAAAGGGAAACTGTGGAGGGCTCTCCACGTAACGCTAAATAGAGAGGCCTCTCTATGTAGTCACCTCCTTTGTAAAAAAAAGTCTGTTATCTTTTCATAATTAACTCACATGTAAGTGACAAGTGGGCCCTCAAGCAGAAGTACATTAACATTTGATGTGTCATATGCCATTGATAGGTAGAGTTATCTCAATTCGTTTATATGTTGGGTAGGGACGTGGGCTGTGGGGATGAAAACACGATCGAGAAAGGTGATGGATGACGGTGGGTGAGGTCGGGGTGGCGTGGGTGTGACTGAAAGGACCTTGATGTCGCCTAGAGGGGGGTTGAATAGGCAAGTCGACGAATTTAAACTTTTCTCCCCAAAAGCCTGAACTGCCAGGCACCACCAGTCACACCGGTGACGGCCACCGGTCAGACCGGTCCTGGCTTCACTATGCAGAGCGCACCGGTCAGACCGGTCACGCACACCAGTCAGACTGATGTGGCACAGGGAACACACAAAATGCAGCTCAAACTCCTCTTGACTTCTAGCACGAACCAAACTTGTATGGTGGCTTGAGTAGATGATCACAAACAGGGTAATAATCTCTGCACACAAATACAAGCACACCCAAGTAGATCGAAGCAAAAGCAAACAGTAATATGCTAGAAAACCACAAGTGAGGCAAACCACAAAGGATACGTGAGGATTTGTTTCCCGAAGTTCACCTCCCACTCAGGAAAGGTTACGTCTCCGTTGAGGAGCTTGTAAGGGATTAGAGTTTACAACCAACTCGCTTCCACAACAAGCCGGGTCTCTTTCAACCACTTTCCTCCTTTCCACTAAGAGAATATTTTTCACGAAGAGGCAAGATCATCTCTTACAAACTTGTCGCTGCTCACCACACCTTGGGAGCTAGCCGGCGACACCTAGCAGTCTAGGAGGCAAACCTCCAAGAGTAACAAACACTTCAATGCTTGTAGACACGAAACCAAAGGTGCTCAAGCTATGGAGCCTCTTTCTCAGCTCACAAAAGCTCACAATCTCAACCCAACTCAAGAATATGATTTGAATCCACAAATCTCACAAAGAGATGTTGGGAAGAGCCACTAAGGCTTTTGACTTGCAAAGAATGGCTTAGAAGCTCATCAAGAACACTAGAGGCAGCAACACTCCAAGAAAGAGGACGTGAGGTATAAATACCCCACTCCAAGAAAACTAGCCGTTGGAGCACTGGGCACACCGGTCAGACCGATGTTCAAAAAATTAGTCGTTAGAGCCTAAGGGCACCAGACAGACCGGTGCCCCACACCGGTCAGACCTGTGTAGGTAGAGTTAGGTTTGATAGGACTGTTAGCACACTCTTTTGCACTCAAGGTTATTTCCCACAATGGTTTACTAAGAGCATTTTTGACTTGGTCATAAAGCTAATGTTGCATCCATCTTGATAGTAGGACATTCCTGTACTCAAGGATAAATAGAAATACCAAGTTGACCTGAGCATGAACAAAGGTTGTCTTGAGCACGTCCATACTTGAGCTAGTGACTTAAGATCTTTCCATGTAACATAAGAATACATGCTTAGATCTTTAAGCCACTCTATATTGCCAATCATAACATTTAGATGAGTTGCATTACTTCCCTCGTTTAAGGCATGAGTATGATTCTTCGAGACCTCACAGATACTAGTTACTTCACCTTAGCAAAACACCAATGGTAGCCACACTAGACCATAAGATTGCTTAGTACCTTGCTCTAGTCATCTCAGTTGATCTCTTCATCACTTACCCAAGCCACATTGAGTTTGACTTTGCTGCATCAACAATTATTCTCCATTTTGAAAAACACTTTCAAATGCATGTTCTTGATTGACAACGAATATGCAAACTTCCAAACGAGGATCATCATATAGAAATATCCTTGTATCCTTTTGCAATTACCACATGAAGCCTTGCATTGTTTCTTAGTGAAAATATCGTTTCACTTTAAATGATCCCATTTCTTTGTGTCCAAGCTTTCACATGAGTTGGTTGTCTTGTGTATCATTCTTTAAGTACACTCCAATAATATCTTTTATTTAACTTGTCATTTAACAATATTTCCAACTAGAGATCACACACTTGCTTTTTTTCATTCATGTGAGCCATACAACATTCATCCAAAGGAGTGAAACAATATTACATCATGAATAATACATTTAAAACCTGCTCACAATCTTTAGCAACCAAGTTTGTTCTTTAATTACTTTGTCATATAATTCACCAAAATCCACTTAGGGGCCTAGATGCACTTTCAGTGAGAGTGAGGCTGGGGTGGACGACAGTGAGACTGGGAGGCCCAGATGATGGTGGGCGAGATCGGCACGTGGTGTGTGTGCGATGGGAACGATGGCGCGGTTGGGAAAGGCAAGGTCAAGCAGACAACAACGTGATTCGAGATGCACGAACAACGATGAGCGAGGTTAGGGTGGCACAGGGTGCGATGGGGATGACGGTAAAGTTGTGGAGGTGCGAGGGTGATGGGGTGATGGCATAGTCGGGACACATGACAGTGGGCGAGGGCGAGGTGGCGTAGATGCGTCAGTGAGGCGGGGGAGGTGGGACGACGACGCGGTCGAGACAGATGACAGCGAGGTTGGGGAAGTGCAGACGATAGCGGGCGAGGTTGGGGTGGCACATGCACGATGAGAACGACACGCGGGCCCGAGGATGATGAGGTTGGATAGACTATGACGAGACAGTGGTAGACGGCGATGATGTTTGGGAGGTGCAGACTACGGCGAGTGTTATCGAGGTGGAGCGGGTGTGACAGAGCATCGGTGAGGTTGAAGAGTTGCGGGGTATTGAGGTGATGGCACGGTCGGGCCAAATGATGGCGAAGCAAGCAATTTTTTTTCCCGTGCAACTTATGGAGGGCATAGTTGCTAGTAAAACTAACTACGCTGATGGAGGAAAAATTGTGAGATGAATTTATTAAGCTTAATTAATCCGTCATTAGATATTATTTATTGTTGCACGATATTGTCTAATCATGACCTAATTAGGCTCAATAGATTCGTCTCGCAATTTCACCCGGAGTTATGGAATAGATTTTATCATTAATTAACATTTAATATTTTAATTAGTTTCTATAGATTCGATGTGACGGGTGAATAGTGTCCACCCCAAGTTATGAAATAAGTTTTATCATTAATCCATATTTAATATTTTAATTAGTTTATGTTGATTTGATGTGACGGGTGAATAGTGATAAGAGCTGGGAGGAGATCGGCAAGGGAATGTCAGCTGATAGAGTCAGTCGAGAGAGACATTTAAATCAAGAGGCAAGAAGATATCAATAAACATGCCTGTGAGAAGTGGAGGTGCATACGTGTATATGCATTGAAGGGTTATAATAAGCATGTAATAATAAAGTGATTAAAGAGAGGATGGAGGTAGCACGTACGAGAAAAGAAGCCTGCTTATGGCAAGTAAGAGGTGATTAGAATACAAAAATCATAGAGGATAGAGCCCACGCGTAAATGCAAAATAAAGACGAGCAATCGACGAAGTAGCAATCGGCAAGGCAGAATAATCGGCAGGAGTACAAGAAGAATCGGCTAGTAGTGGAGAAATAATTAAATCGGCTGAAGTACAGACGTGGACTTCGTGTGATTGGTTGGTAAAAGAATATTTAAAGAAAGCAACACTGCGGCATGAGAATTATTCACATACATGTACATGGAAAAGTGACGCAAAGTGGTTAAAAGTGACCGGTTTGTTTAATTAAAAAAAAGAGTAAATTTCACCCACAACAACTTGTCAAGTGAGTGCAGATCGGTCCAACTACTTGTAATATGCTTAATAAACTACAATAACTTGTCAGGTTGATGCGGATTGGTCCAATAAGTTGTAAGGTGCTCGGTTTAGTAAAATAACTTGTCAGGTGGGTGCAAATTGATTCTAAATCATGTAAAATATTCATTTTAATACAACAATTTTATAGATGTGTGCATATTGGTCCAGGAACTTACGTAAAATGCTTAATTTACTAATTTGGCAAATTGATGCACCTATATTTCAAATTTACAAATGACAGTGTATTAAACAAACCAAATAGCATTCAAATTTTATTCCAACCAATAATTATTTTGTCAATTAAATTTCTAATCGTGAATCAATTGTGTACATTACTTATTTGTTCATTAGTTAAATTGAATCAGATTTTAGAATTACACCATTAGATTACCGAGAGACTAAAGTTCATAAGAAAGAGACCCTATGGCCTTAATTTATTTTCTACATCTTTTTTTAATGTATTCAAGAACTTAAGAAAAGCATGCCCATTTTTGTTACTTTAGCTTATTTTTTTCTGTAAGCTAGTACATGTGACTTTAATTATATTTATGTCAAACTTATAAAAGGTATTAATTGTTATTAGGTATTACCATATTTTGTTTTTATTTGAACAAAAATTCATATAATCAAACTTGAAATAAAAATTGAATATGAAATTAAAAATATTTGTAATCAAAATTTAATATTTGTATATAAACTATTAATTTATTTTCTACATCTTTTTTTAAATGCCGAAGGTTCTAATCCAAACTGAATATGTTACCATCACGACATGATTATCAATTGTCAAATAATGCAAACTGACCCTAGTCCAATACTCCCATCATTCTCTTTTGATAGTCTTAATTCATCTTGGCACAATGACCAAGAATAAATAATCCTTCGGAAACAAGTGATTCATTAATACTTAGGTTTCTTGATGGCCATGTAGCCAATCTCGTGTGGAAAAATGAAGTGTCACGCGTTAAACCCGAGACGGTCATTAAGAGGATGGGTGATTTGATTGAAATAAGACTATCAAAAGAGAAAATTTTCAGATTTTCAAATAACCCTATCAAAAGAGAATGAATGGAGTATTAGAAAATATATTGATTGTGATAACATTTAGACTATAGATGCATCAATTTGGACATTAAGTTAAGCATTTTACAAGTTTTTGGACTAGGTTGCACCCACATATCAAGTTATTGTACTAAATTGAGCACCTTACAACTTGTTGGACCAATCCGCACCCACCTGACAAGTTATTATACGAGATTGAGCATATTACAAGTCATTGGACTAATCTGCACCCACCTGACAAGTTGTTGTATGTGAGCACAATTTACTCATTAAAAAAGGAGGCTAGCATAATTGTTGATCGACGTGCAAGAAAGGAGTTCAGATGGTCACGCGTATGGATCAATCCACATAAGCTTCATCGAGAAGGAAACAAATTAATTAAGGTAGTCAAGTTGTAATTAGTTTAGCCAAGAGTTTGTTTCTATGTGTGAGTTGCACACAAGGTCATAGATCCAGCAGCCCTATAAATATAAAGGGTGCTTAGTCATTGTAAGGTTTATCACATGGTCAATAAACAAGCCCTACATTTACTATCTAGCAGTTTACATTCAGTGGTTTACCTTTCAAGTCGGCGACTTCGCCATCTCTTTTGTATTTTCTCACGAGTTCCTGCAAGTTCGTCAGGCTGCATCGCTTCGATCTTCGGCTTACCTGTAAGTTCCATGTTACTGAATAATTTCTGGGCTTTAACTACCGTGCGCATCGCTGTGGTTTCATCTAGATTTATTCACAATTTAATGATATCAGTTAGATTAGCAAGTTTTATATTAATTCTTGTCACTCTAGCTTTTATCACAAGTTATCCAGCTTGAGACTGCTTCCTGTCGGCGTTTATTGCATTATTACTATTCTTAACCATCATATAGTCGTATAGATCTGTTTCAAATGTTGCTTCGTGTAAACTTATTTAGATTGCATTTTAGTGATCTTTATAGTTCCGCGCCTACATCGGTTGACTTAGTCGATTATAATTATCTATATCGGACCTCTGATCGATACGCCTACGGGAACGATTCGACAAACCAACAGATACGTTTCAGAATTTGATGTTTGCATATCTTTGTCAATTTACCTGTTAAATTGACTAGCACGCCCTCGCACACCAAGTGCGCCAATTTGGATCCTGCACTGGAGCTAAGCAGACCTCCCAGGTCCTCGTGTGTTAGTACATGAAGGTCGCCGCTTGATTTTGTGTCAACAAGTATAACCTCTAGTCACCAGGAGGTTTGAGTAGTTTGATAGGTAACTATCTGATTTTGGAAGAGAAAACTTAGAGAACTTTTTGTTTCGAAGACGAAGTGGGACGATCCTTATTTTGGATAAGGGGGATGAGTCCATCCCTATTATAAAATAACATTCCATGTAGATGTGGGATGACCCGTCCTCCCAAAATGAGAGTGGACTAACTTGTCCTACTTCTACTTCGATGTCTTGTTGCCCTCTACTTACCGTGTATGGGATTCGACAGACCTACAGCTTGCGCCCATCACCACCACCTTCACTCATCGAGCCATGCTACATTCGTCCATCCTCCTGCATTGCAAGTCGCACGACCACCATCCAGTCAACACATGAACTACTTGTCCCAAGGCCATCTTCTCCTGCCGCTTGCGCCATGATTCATCTTCACGTGCTGTTGTGCCAGCACACAACCGACACAGGTGCACTCGGTGGCCAAGTGCTTGGCACGGTGATGATGTCCATGTTCAAGGGCAACAACTTTTCTTCATCGGAAGAGACGAACGAAAGACACTTGACAAATGATAAGGCAAAGCATTATTGTCAATTTGCTAGGGCTATAAAGAGAAAAAGAAAATGCAATGATCGAAGTTGAGGAAAAGGGAACATATATCCATGCATTGAAACCGTTCGCATGGGTGTCAAATATTAAAATGTATGCCAAATGGATGTCAATTTCAGTGAGACATATATGTATTGAGTCTCGTACAGAGACTCTATAAAGCTCCATTTATCTTAAAAACATCTAGATCACATGCTGAATGTTTATTTGTTGCCATATTGGCCCTCAAGAAACAAGAAAATGTTGTGATGATTAACATATTCTCACTCCTGCTTCTTATTCTCGACATAGTAGCTCTCTATGTTAGAGAACCATTTCCACTGGAAACAAAGTGCTACGAACCGCATTAGCCCAATGCAAGTCACCTCTAGGAATGCCACTATGGGAGAGCTCTGTAAGGATAAGCCAGCTGTGGCTATAGCTAACAATGCACCCTCGAAATTGCATGAGACAACAAATTTCCCGGATTTGATGTCGTCCAAAGCCTTCTTAGCAACACCATCGGCATTCATTCCACCAGACGATCCTGCTATGATGCTGGTCAGTTCTGATCTCCTTTGAAGCTCTAAAATCAAGCAATCAACATGATCAACGATCAGAATCATTCGATAAATTGAGGGATGTCACGTTAGAGTCCTGAGAACTAGAGAGATGCCAAGCATAATGAAATCTTTTCTCCATTTTAACCTTTTTCTAATATAATTTTGAAAAGCAATACTACTAAATAGCTAAAAGTGTGTGGAAAGGCTATGTGATGATGCTGATGTTGACAGTAGTGACACCTTAGCACCATGTCTCTTGGTGGAGGCATCATCGAGAATTTTTGGTCGAAGAATAGTTGTGGCTTGCATGATGCATGGCATCCCTATGGGAAAACCTATATAGTTGTATTGAGGACGATATGTCGTTGGCACCGGGCTGTTATTATGGTGTACTGGTAGTTATGCTATTGCTTGCTTTGTTGTGTTGGTGATTGCTATTTGTTGCTGGTGTTGGTGTTTGCAATTGTTTTTTGAAGTGTTTCTTGCCTAGTAATATAGTGCGACATGGAAAAAATTTCATGTTGTTTGCTTTTTTTTAAAAAAAAATACTAGCTTTGAAGTATTCTAGGCTACCAAGTTGAAAGTTTCAATCAGGCCCGTACACTAGCAGATGCAAGATGAGCCACGGTTCAGGACCTCCAAATATTAAGAGCCACCAAATACCAAATGCTCAATATTACTACTAATTAACAAAGTTTAATTAAATAAAAAAAATTGTACATACGAAGCCCAGCAACTTTAAAGCCTAATAGTAGCCAACATATATATACACAGGCATGCATGAATGAGGCCCTGACGTTAGGATGATGTTTTTCAGTAGAACATCATGCCACTTTAGTTGCTTGAGTACTATTTTTACTTATTTTTATTAGTATTTGATATGTTCCCAAGTATCATAAGAAATAACATTTGTAGAGGTTTTATATTTAAAATCAAAATATTCGTTGATTTTACCGTATTTTCAACGAGGCCTCCAATCTGTAGGTACAGGTCTGGTTTCAATGGCAAGTTGAAAACGATAACACGGGCATAGGGTGGTTTCATTTGTAAGTAGTTATCATATCGGAGTTGACCAGTTCATAACCAAATATAACGCATACCCTTCTGCAAACCCGGAGTCTCGGTGTCAGGAGAGAAGATCAACGAGACATGAACATTGTCCATGGCGACCTCGTGCTGCAGCGCCTCCGCCAATCCTCGAAGCGCGAACTTGCTAGCTGAGTACGCAGCGTACCCGTAAATACCAACCTTCAGCAATGATAGTATGTTACTAGCAAAGAATCAATCGTCAAGTACATGCTTGGCTACATGGCGGACGCAGCTGCAGATCGTAGGATCTCTCTCCTTGTAACACTACCTGACCGGCCTGTGAGGACATGATCGCGATGGACGCCGGGAGTCCTGTCTCGCGGGTGCGCGCTTTCATGGCGGGCAACACGGCCTTGACAAGGTGCAAGGTGCCCATGAGGTTTGTGTCCACCATCCTCTTCATCTCCTCCACGTCCTGGTTCACGAGCTCCCGCGACGCGAACACGCCGTGGTTGCAGATCAGCACGTCGACGGGCCCGGCCTCGCGGAGAGCGCGCGCCACGGCTCCCGCGTCCCGCACGTCGGCCGCGTGGACGCCGACGACGTCGCCGCGCCCCGAGCCGCGCTGGATGGCGGCGCGCGCCTCCTCGAGGCGGGCGGTGTCGCGGGCCAGAATGGAGACCCGCGCGCCCTCCCGCGCCGCGGCCATGGCCATGGCGAGCCCGATTCCGCTGGAGCCGCCCGAGATGAAGACGTGACGGCCTTCTAGCGGGATGCGCGCGGCACGGGGCCGCGCCAGGAAGGCGAGCGCGGCGAGGAGGCAGACGGGCGGGAACAGCAGGAGGAGGAGAGCCGCGGCCATGGCGAACGTTAGAAGTGCTCGACGTCTGCAAGAGCACTAGCTAGCTTTATAGCTAGCCACTGGACTGGGGACCAGAGTCACTGGGAGCTTCCTCCCGCGAGGGACGGCCATCGGGAGACGGCAACCTTGGCAACGACAGGCACGCACATGTCTGTGCACGTTTACCTTCGCTGCTAGAACCTGTGTGGCTAGATAACTTTCCATCGCGTCTGATGCAAGCGATTGGGGATAATTGTAATCCTGTTGTGACTTAATGAAGCTCTTGTGATCTGCTAATAAAATGATAGGCACGCACAAGGAAGGCGTGAACTTGAATTATCTCAACGAGTGGTAGAAAACTATGTGACGTTGGCTGATGGGCTGTCTCGGAGAATTCAGAGGCTCTGTAGGAAACTCTAACTAGGACTCGAATTGGTTTGTAATTCAATGGTAGGTCGGTCCAGTGAGACGCTACCCATCAGGATTGAAATCCTGATACTCGCACAGTTTCCTGAGATTTTCTCAGGATTACCGCCATTATGCATTAAGTGGTAAGCGACATTCCCGTCGACAACGAGACGCCAATGGTGACCTCGGGAATTTCCAGATCTGCCGGGTGCTCAGTCCTTCGGAGGTGCTCATAGGGGTAGGGTTTGCATACGTGTGTTCATAAGGGGTGAGTGTGTACGTGTTGTGAACGTCTGCGTTGTACTGTGTAATTCTAAAAAAAGTACTAAATAAAATAATAATGATGTTGTTCTTTTATTAACATTTGCATAGATTTTTTTCAAGATTGAGTTATTAGATCCTATATTTTGTGTTCTCGAAAATTGTATTTTCGAACCTTGCTGGAACATAAAAGGTGAACTGATGCACATGGAGTATGGAGTACATGAAAGATGATTAGATGAAAAGAACAAAATTAATCGATACACTTGTATATCTATCTTTATAGTTATTAAATGTATTAAATAATCTAAATTAATGGATGAATATGTGAACTCGAAAGAATCACAGAGGGAGGGATGGACAGAGAGAAGAAAGGAGGGAGGTGCGGAGGAACATGGGCAGGTAGGAAGATAAGAAGAGGGAGGTCTCACTGACAGGAGGTAAAGGAGGTGGGGTCTACGTGTAACGGTGTAACAATGTTCGCCTAAACGACCATTTAGGCCGTTTAAACGGAAAAAAGGGAAACAACACCCCTCTGTTTTGTTTAGGGGAACGTCGATCTAAACGGACAGACCATTTAGACGGTCGAATATAGTGACAAACAGTCGAAACGGGCTAAACAAAACAGGGCCATACGGAGTTGGTCGGGCTAAACGGGCCGTTTAGGATATGCAAAGTCGTGGGCGCGAATGGAAATTTTGGCCACCAGCCGCACGCGCCAACGCACCCAAAATTGATGCCCAAATGGACCCAATTCGCAGCACATACATCCCAATTCGTTGTCTAGGGTTTCCATTTCTTCCCTCCCCCTGCCGCCGCTTCCCTCCCGCCGCAGCTACCTCATGCCTCCAACCTATTCCAAGTTCCAAGATGCCTCCCTTCCTCCATCGCGCACTTGCGCCCTGTGCAGTGCACTGAAGTCGTGCCCGGATCCGTGAGTTCGCCGGCCGCCGGGGAAGAGGAAGGCGCCTGCCTGCCGTAGAGGCCGGCCGCCGGGGAGAGGAAGGTGCCTGCCCACCGCAGGGGACTTGCGCATGTGCCCTGCGCCGAGCCATCTTGGGTTGCAGTGATCTCCTTCGAGTCTCCCACTTCTTCAACTCCAAGTCGCCAACCACAGCTGCATCCAGGTCAGTGGTCACTCCCTTCATTCCTGATTGTGGCATCTGAAATTCTGGAGTTTGGACAAGTGAACAACTATGTATCATTTATTTTTGGAATTAGTTTGTCCATGAACATTGTGCTTTGTTGCTCACTTGGCACTTGGCAGTATGTAGATACTAGATGTTTCCTAGCATGTATATTGACATTGTTGTGCGCTTGTACTGAGTACTGAGTAGCTACTCAATTTGCCATATGAAGGCTTCATGAAACTAAAAGTATGGATATTTTAGGCAATTTATTAATATAAAGTTTGCTTGCTGTACATATAGAATGCAATGATAAACACTGGTTGTTAAATTGCTCCATATATGCTAGCTGATCTATGCAACTTGCAACTTGATGTGCTGATCTCGGTACAAACCTATTTGCTACAACTCTCTGTAATTTGCTCATTTGTAGTTGCAGGATGTCATCTGCTGCATCAAATCCTTCCAGTTCAACTAGTAAACCCACAAGCCTAAAGAGGCACTCTGAGGACATTGGGTGGGATTATGGAGTGTTGGTGGATCCAAACAACTTGAATTTGATCAAGTGCAAGTTGTGGGGTCTCCAAGTGTCAGCAGGGATATATAGGCTAAAGCTCCATATTGCTAATATCTGTGACCATGTTAATATATGATTTGTAACTCTACAATTCAATGATTCTAGAATCTAGACTCCTTGCTACTTGATTGCAGATTTGCAGATGGAATATAATTTACTTTTAATTTTTAATTGTGCAGGTTAAACCTTGCAGAAAGTCGACAGAGGAGGACAAAGAAAGATGCAAGAAAGCAATAGATGACTCAAAGCAAGTTAAAAAGGCAAGGCTAACCGAGCAGCAAGAGGTTAGAGATGTTGTGGACCTTGTTGGTGCACCAGATGCTGACGACGACATTACAATGACAGAAGTAGAAGAGGTTGATGTGGTTGGAGGAAAGACCATTAAGAAAATAGGGCTATGGATAAGTTCAGCATGCCCCTTGATCAATCCTCACTGAGCAACACAAGGGAGGTCAGGCAACAATTAGTCACTGAAGTAATATGGAAAGAGAGAATTGTTGGGGATGAAGAGGAGGGTGATTATGATGACTAGTCAATTGGGCATGCATGTCTGGCAGGTTGCTTCAGTTCTTTTGCTTATGAACTGTTGTATTTAGTCATGTGTTGTGTGTTGTGATTTGTGAACTTGTGAGTTGTGATGCCCTGAGACAATGTGACTTCGAGGCTGTGGGCCTGTGGTATTGTTGGTCTAGGTCATATGTTGCATCATTTTATTTTGACTTGTCATTTGTCAAGCTGAGAATTGTATGCTTTTGTTGTAAGCTATGGACTTATGTATGAACCACTATCTATTTGTGAGAATCCTGTCAATCTGTCAAGTTAGAAAATAAGAAATATTGTCTCAATTTTCATGTCATGTATGAATGTGGTATGAGAAATGTATATTTGTTCGAATATATGGATTTTTACATGCAAAATATGTATTTTTGTTGGAAATATGTGAAACTGTTTAGACTGTTTATATCCGTCTAAACACCATCTAAATCGTCTAAAAGCTAAGCAAATGGTGACCCACTGTTTACCGTTTACGAAAACATTGGGTGGAAGGAAGGATTTAGGAGATGAAATTTTGGTAATCTTTTGCAGGGGGTCTTCTCAAAATCCAAAAGCTGGCACTTCAGCCGTGGGGACATTCTTGCCTGTCACACCCAGTTTTGGAAGCAAAACCAGATCATAGCTTACATGTGTCCAGGATCATGTTCACACATGCAAACGACATAGTGGAGTACCAAGAATCGCAGTGTCATAGTGTTATCATTATTACAGTCCGATTGTCCAATAATCTAACACACTTGAACGAGTAGCTAACAGCGGAAAGTAAAACAGAGTTGTCCACCACAGGCAGTCGACCGGAGCAACGTGCCTAGAAATCTTCAAAGTCTTCAGGGAAGTCTTCAAAGCGGTCGTCTGAGCAGCAGTCTGAGTAGTGTAGTTGCAAGAAATAAAATCAACAAGCGTGAGCACATGTCGTACTCAACAAGGGAACATAGCTATAACAACATGCAAGGCTCTTTGGGTGGATGGCTGACATGGTTAAAGCGGTAAGCAATTTTAGTTGGTCAGATTTTATTAAGCAACTGATTACTAGCAGTGTAAGTGTATACCAACCCAGAGAAATAATAAATGCAACAATAATAGGATGCAATGCACAAGATTAATTCATACTCCATAGTTTACCCATGTGAGGGTCCAGGTCACTCGTGACCGTGAGCACGGCTAATCGATTAGATTTACACTCTGCAGAGGTTGTACACTTTACCCACAAGTCGTGTTTCCCATGTCGCTCGGGTTAGCTAGACCCTTAAACACTGCCTTTGGTGAGTGGCTAGGGATTCACTATGAGGCCTTTACAAAGATTCCCTAGTATGAGCTGCTCGCTAGGTTTCATGACAGCGCAATGCATAACCCTCTCTCAAGACTGCGAAGCTACCACAGAGCAGATCAGCTTGAGGGCCGGGCTATACACCAACTACCGGCACCCCCTAACCCTTATCAGGTAAAGCATACTACACACTAAGGTTTCTAATTAGTTAGCCAAGACAGAGCCATTTGTCTTGTGGTTGCACCTGGTTCCTGGGTGGTCGCTCCATGTTCTGATTAACAGGGGTAATCTTGTTTAATGAGGGTAGAGCATAAAATAAATCAAGTTTGCTTTTGTGTTGAATTAAACCATCCTCAATCCCGTAGTTAAGCATGTGCTACCCAACATAAATAAAAATACCCAGGTTAACAAGGACATGGTAAACAACACTAGTCACACCTTAATCATAGGGTCCCATCAATTTAATGCAAAACAATAAAGTAAATAATGTAATTAAAATGCAGTTGTATAGGAAAAAGGGCATGCATCAAGGACTTGCCTTCCACAAACTCAGACGGCTGCTCAAGATCTTGAAAGTCTTCAACGGCAGTGTAATCAAAGTAGCGATCGTCTTCTACGCATCACACCAACCACATACAAGCAAACAATAGGAACAAATAAGAAACATGCACCAAACAGTAAAACAAAGCAAAACAACTATGTAAAGCTATTCTACTCTTCGATACGATCGTTTGGACATAAAGAACACTAAAAACGGAGCTAAAACGCATAATTTAGAGCTAAAACATGCTACAGGGACCTATCTGAGAGAAAACTAAAGCTCCAGGGGCTTAACTGCTAAAAACCAGGGGCTAAAACATAATTAAATATGTAAACTCAGGGGCTAATGTGCAAAAACTAACTCATGGACTTTGGCTGCTAAATCTAGAAAGCTTAGGGTTCAAACCGTAAAGAAAAGGACCTATGTGTAAGGGTTTTCCTATGGTGGGAGGACCGGCTTGTGATACTCAAAAGACCGGGGGCTCTTTTGCAAAAGCACGCGCACACACGGGGTTGACCGGTACGCGGCTGATTTGACCAGGCTTGGATCTAATCTGGGCCGATCGATTCCGATCCGGCGGCTGGGATCATGCGTGAGCGCGGGCGGCGGCGAGCGGCGGCGCACGGCGGAGACTTCGCCGGCGCGGAGCAATCCAGAGCTAGGGGGCTCCGTTTGCTACAGGGTCTGTACCAAAACCGAGCGCGTGCACAGGGGAACTACTCAGGGGCACAGGAGCGACCTTTGGAGCGGCGAGGACGGCGGACGGCTGGACGCAGCGGACGGCTGCGACGGCGACACTCCGGCGAGCTCTATCAGGCACTGCAGGGCACGGCGTCGCAGACAAGCGGCACCAGGGACTTCCTCACGAGCTTGCGCACCTCCGGGGCTCCTCCTCGTTGACGGAAAGGCGGCGGAGCGGCGGGACAGCAGCGGCAGCGCTAGGGCTCATGCGGCGGCGGCGCTGGAGCTCTAGGTTTAGGGTTTCTTGGGAAAGTGGTTGGGGGCTGCGGCGGCGGGGATATTTATGAGGCCAGGGCGGCTCCTTGGCGTGCGGGACAAGGCTGGGGACGCGGCTCGGATGCGGAGACGTCCGGCGTACGGACTCGGCCGGGGGTACGAGTCGGGCGCGGTCAGGAGGAGGGGGATGACCCCTGGGGTCCACCCGTCAGTGTCCCGGACGACGGGAAGGGATAGGTGGGCTGGCGCTGGGGCGGTTGTGGAGCTGGGCCGCGCAGAAGCGGAGAGGGAGAGGGGAAAAGGTAAACCGAGCCGGGAAACAAAGGGGGTCTAGCAGACTCGAACTAAAAGGGCTGAGCCAAAACAGGAAAAAGAGGGGGGGATTCCTTTTGAATTTTATTTGAAACCTTTTCAAACTTCTACCAAACTTTGAATTCAAACACTCAAAAATGATGCACCAGCATGAATGCCACATTCAACTCCTATATTTATTTATTTTATTATAGAAAATCATTTAAATGCCTAGAAAAATTAAACAACTCCTTAAAAATCCTTAAGCTTAATCATAGGTTGCTAACAAAATTTTATTAAATTCATAAAGTGAAAATTAGGGTGTTACAAATCCTACCCCCTTAAGAAGAATCTCGTCCTCGAGATTCGGATGGATCAGCAAAGAGATGTGGGTAGTCTTCCTTTAAATCCTCTTCTCTTTCCCATGTTGTCTCATCCTCTGTGTGATTACTCCACTGTACTTTACACATTCTGATCACCCGATTCCTCATAACCCGTGCAAGAGTATCCAAGATCTTGATAGGATGTTCAGTATAGGTGAGATCTTCCTTAACTTCCAACCCATCTATAGGTAATGGCTCCTTATCATGCGGTTGGAATCCCTTTTTCAACTGAGAGATATGGAACACATCATGTACATCTGAAAGCTGATTCGGTAACTCCAATCTGTAAGCTACCTCTCCCACTCTCTCGGAGATCCTAAAGGGTCCGATAAAGCAAGGTGACAGCTTCTCTTTAACCTTGAACATGCGTAAACCTCTGATCGGTGACACTTTAAGGTACACATAATCACCTTCATGAAACACCACGTCTCTCCTCTTTGTGTCAGCATACTTCTTCTGCCTAGACTGTGCCGCTCTCAAGTTATCCCTGATGATCTGAACCTGCCTTTCTGCCTCCTTGATAACATCAGTCCTGAACAACCGACTCTCTCCTGTCTCACTCCAGTACAACGGGGTCCTGCACTTCCTCCCATACAAAGCCTCAAAGGGTGCCATCTTAAGACTGGCCTGATAGCTGTTGTTGTAAGAGAACTCTGCGTATGGCAAACTCTTATCCCAACTACCTCCATGCTTAAGAGCACAGGCTCTCAACATGTCCTCAAGAATCTGATTAGTCCTCTCAGTCTGTCCATCTGTCTGCGGGTGATACGCTGAGCTGAAATTCAACACTGTATCCATAGACTCATGAAGCTTCTGCCAGAAACGAGACGTGAACGGAGTACCTCTGTCAGACACTATCTTCTTAGGCACACCATGCAAACACACAATTCTAGACATGTAAAGCTCTGCCAACCTTGCTCCTGAGTGAGTAGTCTTCACCGGAATGAAGTGAGCTACTTTAGTCAGTCTATCCACTATCACCCATATAGAATCATACCCGGCAGGTGTCCGTGGTAGTCCTACTATGAAATTCGTACTGATCTCTTTCCACTTCCATTCTGGCACCTTCAGTGGCTGAAGCAATCCGGCTGGCCTCTGATGTTCAGCTTTCACTCGATGACAAGTATCACACAATGCTACGTGAGAGGCCACATCCCTCTTCATCCCATACCACCAATACCTCTGCTTAAGATCCTGATACATCTTAGTGCTGCCTGGATGAATGGAGTATGCAGAATCATGGGCTTCCTTCAAGATGTTCTCACACCGATCTCCCACATCGGGCACACAAATCCTTTTCCTGAACCATATAGTCCCCTGATCATCCTTTGTGAAATCCCGGGCCTTGCCCTTCTCCATAGTCACGCTGATCTCTCTAATCTCAGCATCCTCAAGCTGTGCCTAACAAATCTCCTGCTCCAACATAGATTCCACCTCCAAGGTAACTCCCTGAGTCTGTGCAACCATCCCCAAGTTGAGCTTCTCAAAATCCTTCATCAGCTCTTTAGGCAACTGGAATGCGAGTGCCATATTGATCTGTCCCTTCTGACTCAGAGCATCTGCAACTAGATTAGCCTTTCCAGGATGATAGTGTATCTCCAGATCATAATCCTTGATCAACTCTAACCATCTGCGTTGTCTCAAGTTCAAGTCCTTCTGAGTGAAAATGTACTTCAGACTCTTATGATCTGTGTAAATCTGGCACTTAATCCCCATGATGTAGTGCCTCCAAATCTTCAAAGCATGAACCACAGCTGCTAACTCCAGATCATGAGTAGGATAATTCTGCTCATGCTCCCTCAATTGTCTCGATGCATAAGCTATAACATGTCCCTCCTGCATAAGAACACAACCAAGACCCTGTCAAGACACATCACAGTAGATATCAAAGCTCTTCTGCAGATCTGGCATCACCAATACTGGGGCGGTAGTCAACCTCTTCTTAAGCTCCTCAAAGCTAGCCTGACATGCTTCAGTCCACTTCAACTCCTTATCCTTCTCTAGTAGTGATGTGAGAGGCTTCACTATCTTAGAGAATCCTTCAATGAACCGACGATAATACCCTGCAAGACCGAGAAAACTCCTGATCTCCTTGACTGTCCGAGGCGGCTCCCACTTCAACACATCTCTGACCTTGCTAGGATCGACTGCAATGCCTCCATCAGTGATGATGTGACCAAGAAAAGCCACTTCCCTAAGCCAGAACTCACACTTGCTGAACTTTGCATACAACTGATGCTCTCTCAACTTCTGCAACACAAGTCTCAGATGCTCCTCATGTTCTGCTTCATCCTTAGAGTAGATCAAGATATCATCGATGAATACCACAACAAACTTATCCAAGTACTCCATAAAGACTTTATTCATCAGATACATAAAGTAGGCAGGTGCATTAGTCAATCCGAAAGACTTGACTGTGTACTCATAAAGCCCATACCTAGTGGTGAATGCAGTCTTAGGAATATCTGACAACCTGATCTTCATCTGATGATAACCAAAATGCAAATCAATCTTAGAGAATACCTTGGCACCTCTCATCTAATCAAACAAATCTTCAATACGGGGTAAAGGATACTTGTTCTTGATAGTAACATCATTAAGCGACTGATAATCCACATCCTCTGAGTACCATCCTTCTTTTCCACAAAGATAACAGGTGCCCCCCAAGGTGAAGAACTAGGACGAATGAAACCCTTCTCTAACAATTCACTAATTTGTTTCTTAAGCTCAAACAGTTGATCACTAGACATTCTATAAGGACGCTTAGAAATAGGAGCAGTACCAGGTAAAAGATCAATAACAAACTCAACATCTCGATCAGGTGGCATACCTGGTAGCTCATCAGGAAACACATCTGGATAGTCACACACCACCTTAATATCCTCCAGAGATTTACCATCCAACTGATTCACTGAACCCTCTGCTGCTGCTGGTGGGGTAGCTACAATCATAACCTTGTCTCCCTTAGGACTGGTAAGAAGAACTGCCCTCTTGGCACACTGAATCGTTGCATCATGCGTAGCCAACCAGTTCATACCCAGAATGACATCAATGTCCTTTGACTCCAGAACTACCAACTGAGCCCAAAAGTCTTCTCCAATGATCTTAAGATTAACATTAGGACATATATATAAAGCTTTCATCTCCCCCCTGGTGAACTAACTACCATGTTTTGTTTCATAGTTTGCATGGGTATACTATACTTAGCCACATATTGAGCAGAAATAAAAGAATGAGATGCTCCCGAATCAAATAAGATCGAGGTGGGGGTGGAGTTGACAAGGAACATACCGAGCACTACTTGTGGGTTCTCCTGAGCTGACTCCACACTCACATGGTTCACCCTGCCACGTGCATAGCTCTGCTGTCCCTTATTGACCTGCGGGGTCTGGTTCCCATTCCTCATCTGCTGATTCTGCATAGGGTTCCAGGAGCAATCCTCTTGGGGCAGTTATTGGCGTAGTGGCCAACTTCACCACACTTGAAGCAAGTGTTGCCAGCAGGGGTGTGAGGTGCGCCAGGCCTCGCTGGAGTGCCAATGGGAGTCCTCTGTTGATTCTGCTGGTAAGCGGGGTGAGGTGTCTGCTGCCCAATGCGCTGATTCTGCTGAATAGGGTGCTGGAACTGCTGTGCAGGGCGCTGATACTGCTGCTGCATGGGGCGCTGGAACTGCTGCTGCCCAAAGTTCTCATTCTGCCCTCCATAGCAGAACGGTGCTCCCTGCTGTGGGTTGAAGCGGGGACGAGTGATGCTTCCAGATTGCCCAAAGTTGGTGGCCTTCCTCTTCAAGTCACCCAACTCCCTGCGCTTGTGCTCCAAGCCTATAGCCTTGTCAATCAGATCCTGGAAGGTAGGGAAAGTGTGGGACATCAGCTGGTACTGCAGTGGTCCAGCTAGCCCTTCCAGGAACAGCTCTTGCTTCTTCCTGTCCTCATCAGTGTCTTCAAGAGCGTAGCGTGATAACTCAGTGAATTTGTCCCTGAACTCCATCACGGACATCCCTCCCTGCTTGAGAGCAAGGAACTCCTTCTTCTTTAGCTTCATGAGACCGGCAGGAATGTGGTGGCTCCTGAAGTTAGTGGTAAACTCCTGCCAGGTGATTGCATTCTGATTGGCATGTGCGGCGACAAAAGCATCCCACCATGCCGAAGCTGATCCCTGAAGTCGCCCTAAAGCATAGAGGACTTTCTCTCGGTCATCACATTGAGCTATGGTCAGCATCTTCTCAATGGTCTTCAACCAGTCTTCAGCTTCCAGTGGATCTGCTGCATGGGAGAACACCGGAGGCTGATGGCTCATGAACACCCTGTGCCTGTTCACAGGAGCTTGCTGCTGAGCATGGGGTGGGTTGTTGCCTTGGGCCTGTAGATTGGCCACTGTATTGGTCAGGTTTTGGAGAAGCTGCATCTGAGTTTGCAGGAACTGTTGAAAAGCCGGATCCATTTGTGGTTGACGAGGTGCACTGCTGGAACCACTGCCTCGCCTTGGACGGGTCACTGGGGGTTGATCGACTCTTGAGCCTGATCTAGTTTCCACCATCTGAGTGTTAGGGACACAGTTTTAGATGATTGCATCAAGAGAAAAGCTTAAAAGTTTATGAAATGCAGATTTCCAGACTAAGACAGATTCTGTTGACCTCAAAGAACTAGTTGTAACTCTCTGCGTGAACAGCCAAAAATTGTGCAAATATTCTGAGATAAAGTGTACATAATTACTGAACCAACCCAACTGGAATTAACTCAATTGGATGTCTGTAGCCCGAGATATAAAATAGTTAAGGTGACTGTGTCAGCAGGAATTTACAGATTAAGATGGCTTCAATACTTCGTGCATAACTCCCAGAATATATACCCCAAAATTCTGAATTTTTGACAGAAGATCATATACAAAATTTCTGAATTAACCCAACTGGATTTGCAGCAATTGGATTTCTGTAGCTCGAGATAAAAATTAAATAGTGCTGCTGTATCAGAGGGCTGCGTGAGCAGATTTGGTAACAACTGATCTATCTGATAGATTAAATATGAAGGGATAAAGATAAAGATAGCATAAGATTGATTGAGACAGAAATTTAACCACAACTAACTTAACTTTATTAAACCAATGTGGTTGTGGTCATCACCTCACAACACACAGCACTCAATCAAAAAATCCAAATCATCCAAAGTTGCACGCTCACACAAACCAAACACACTCCTTAAACTAAACACACTTTAACGATCGTTTAAGACTAGCGATTACAAAGACTTTAACTGACACCTAAGGACTCCTATCCTCTTGAAGAGGTTCAGTGCGAGCGTCTAAAGAGTTGTAGCGGGGCCTCTTAGGTGACGGAGAGGTGTGGGGCTCTTCATCTTCGAGGATCACTGGCTCCTCCTTGTTCATCAGAGCAGCTTGCAACTCACGGTTCTGAGTCTCCAAGTAGATGACCCTCTCCTGAGCTTCAGCAAGGGTGTTGTTGGCGTCGTCCAGGGCAGTGTTAACGGTAGCCAACAACTCTCGAACATGGTTCAAGGTTCCCTCGTGAGCTGGAGCGGGAGTGATGTAGGTCTTTGCTTCCCCACTAGCTCTGTAGGGAGTGTATCTATAGCAAGTGTCTTCCAGCTCAACACGTGCGTCATGGGAGAGTACATAAAGTGACCTCCTTGCAGCTTCAGCTATCCCAGCATCTCTGGTAGTCCTTTGAGCAACATCTTTGTGCCTTGCTACCTCCTTGTTCCCATGAATAGGATCATATTGATATAGGATAGCAGTCACCACCCACTGGGGTTCGAACCATGGATGTGTCCACAGCTCGCATTGGTAGGCTGGCGCCACATTGTGCCCCAGATGGAACACTGTTGCTCTGAGCTTGTCAGCCATGGGAATGCCTCTCCCATCCACGTTATGGATGCATTCCCTCCAGGCCACTTCCTCGGCAGGCTGAGCTTGCTCCTCTTCTGCCTCCTCTTGGTCTTCAGGTTCCTTAGGCTCTTGTTCTCCTTCTGGAATCACCTCTTCAGGGTCTTCCTCTGGTTCTTCAGGATTTTCCTCTGGTCCTTCAGGCTCTGCAGCGGCCTCCTCAGCTGGTTCCTTCTCTGGCTCCTCATCATCTGACACTTGGAAGATTTCTAGAGCAGGTGTTGGAGACTGCGCTGCAGGTGGTGCTTCCATCATTATCTCCTCGTCAGTGTCCCCCTCATGCTCTTCATGCTCTCTACTCTCCATAGGATAGTAGTAGTAGTCTTGGTCCTCCAAGTGGCGGGGAAACTGGAAAGCGCCTGTACGAGAGGTCTGCAGCCGACGAACCATCTAGAGATAGAGAAGACAGTGCAAGAAAGAAACATAAGCTATAGATATCAAAATAGAGTTAAGACAGTGAATAGATAAACAAGGATGAGGTAAAAATTAAAAGTAAGCAGTTAAAAATAGATTTTTAATAAAGAAAGCATTAGTGTGGCTTCTAATAATATTCCTTAATTTCGACCATTACTAACTAGGTTAACGTCCTACAGTCAACACGGCTCTGGTACCACTTTGTCACACCCAGTTTTGGAAGCAAAATCAGATCATAGCTTACATGTGTCTAGGATCATGTTCACACATGCAAACGACATAGTGGAGTACCAAGAATCGTAGTGTCATAGCGTTATCATTATTACAGACCGATTGTCCAATAATCTAACACACTTGAACGAGTAGCTAACAACGGAAAGTAAAACGGAGTCGTCCACCACAGGCAGTCGACCGGAGCAATGCACCTAGAAATCTTCAAAGTCTTCAGGGAAGTCTTCAAAGCGGTCGTCTGAGTAGCAGTCTGAGTAGTGTAGTTGCAAGAAATAAAATCAACAAGCGTGAGCACATGTCGTACTCAACAAGGGAACATAGCTATAACAACATGCAAGGCTCTTAGGGTGGATGGATGACATGGTTAAAGCGGTAAGCAATTTTAGTTGGTCAGATTTTATTAAGCAACTGATTACTAGCAGTGTAAGTGTATACCAACCCAGAGAAATAATAAATGCAACAATAATAGGATGCAATGCACAAGATTAATTCATATTCCATAGTTTACCCATGTGAGGGTCCAGGCCGCTCGTGACCGTGAGCACGGCTAATCGATTAGATTTACACTCTGCAGAGGTTGTACACTTTACCCACAAGTCGTGTTTCCCATGTCACCCGGGTTAGCTAGACCCTTAAACATTGCCTTTGGTGAGTGGCTAGGGATTCACTACGAGGCCTTTACAAAGATTCCCTAGTATGAGCTGCTCGCTAGGTTTCATGACAGCGCAATGCATAACCCTCTCTCAAGACTGCGAAGCTACCACAGAGCAGATCAGCTTGAGGGCCGGGCTATACACCAACTACCGGCACCCCCTAACCCTTATCAGGTAAAGCATACTACACACTAGGATTTCTAATTAGTTAGCCAAGACAGAGCCATTTGTCTTGTGGTTGCACCTAGTTCCAGGGTGGTCGCTCCATGTTCCGATTAACAGGGGTAATCTTGTTTAATGAGAGTAGAGCATAAAATAAATCAAGTTTACTTTTGTATTCAATTAAACCATCCTCAATCTCGTAGTTAAGCATGTGCTACCCAACATAAATAAAAATACCCAGGTTAACAAGGACATGGTAAACAACACTAGTCACACATTAATCATAGGGTCCCATCAATTTAATGCAAAACAATAAAGTAAATAATGTAATTACAATGCAGTTGTATAGGAAAAAGGGCATGCATCAAGGACTTGCCTTCCACAAACTCAGAGGGCTGCTCAAGATCTTGAAAGTCTTCAACGGCAGCGTAATCGAAGTAGCGATCGTCTTCTACGCATCACACCAACCACATACAAGCAAACAATAGAAACAAATAAGAAACATGCACCAAACAGTAATAACAGAGCAAAAAAACTACGTAAAGCTATTCTACTCTTCGATACGATCGTTTGGACATAAAGAACGCTAAAAACGGAGCTAAAACGCATAATCTAGAGCTAAAACATGCTACAGGGACCTATCTGAGAGAAAACTAAAGCTCCAGGGGGCTTAACTGCTAAAAACCAGGGGCTACAACATAATTAAGCGTGTAAACTCAGGGGCTAACACGCAAAAACTAACTCATGGACTTAGGCTGCTAAATCTAGAAAGCTTAGGGTTCAAACCGTAAAGAAAAGGACCTATGTGTAAGGGTTTTCCTATGGTGGGAGGACCGGCTTGTGATACTCAAAAGACCGGGGGCTCTTTTGCAAAAGCACGCGCACACGCGGGGTTGACCGGTACACGGCCGGTTTGACCTGGCTTGGATCTAATCTGGGCCGATCGATTCCGATCCGGCGGCTGGGATCATGCGTGAGCGCGGGTGGCGGTGAGACGCGCCGGCGAGCGGCGGCGCATGGCGGAGACTTCGCCGGCGCGGAGCAATCCGGAGCTAGGGGGCTCCGTTTGCTGCAGGGTCTGTACCAAAACTGAGCGCGTGCACAGGGGAACTACTCAGGGGCACAGGAGCGACCTTTGGAGCGGCGAGGACGGCGGACGGCTGGACGCAGCGGACGGCCGCGACGGCGACACTCCGGCGAGCTCTATCAGGCACTGCAGGGCACAGCGTCGCAGACAAGCGGCACCAGGGACTTCCTCGCGAGCTTGCGCACCTCCGGGGCTCCTCCTCGTCGACAGAAAGGTGACAGAGCGGCGGGACAGCAGCGGCGGCGCTAGGGCTCGTGCGGCAGCGGCGCTGGAGCTCTAGGTTTAGGGTTTCTTGGGAAAGTGGTTGGGGCTCCGGCGGCGGGGATATTTATGAGGCCAGGGCGGCTCCTTGGCATGCGGGACAAGGCTGGGGAGGCGGCTCGGACGCGGAGACGTCCGGCGTACGGACTCGGTCGGGGGTACGAGTCGGGCGCGGTCGGGTGATGGGGGATGACCGCTGGGGTCCACCCGTCAGTGTCCCGGACGACGGGGAGGGATAGGTGGGCTGGCGCTGGGCCGGTTGTGGAGCTGGGCCGCGCTGAAGCGGAGAGGGAGAGCGGAAAAGGTAAACCGGGCCGGGGAAACAAAGGGGGTCTAGCAGATTTGAACTAAAAGGGCCGAGCCAAAACAGGGAAAAGAGGAGGGAAAAGAATTCTTTTTGAATTTTATTTGAAACCTTTTCAAACTTCTACCAAACTTTGAATTCAAACCAAACTTGAATTCAAACACTCAAAAATGATGCATCAGCATGAATGCCACATTCAACTCCTATATTTATTTATTTTATTATAGAAAATTATTTAAATGCCTAGAAAAATTAAACAACTCCTTAAAAATCCTTAAGCTTAATCATAGGTTGCTAACAAAATTTTATTAAATTCATAAAGTGAAAATTAGGGTGTTACATTGCCCTTGTAATTCGGGACCTAAAATTTTTGGGGTCTCTTTCAAAGTCTATTACGGGTAATAAATGTAGACTAATTATAAAACTAATTGCATGGATAGACAAGAAATCCCGAGACTAATTCATTAAGCCTAATTAATCTATCATTAGAGATTATTTACTGTAGTGTGACGTTGTCTAATCATGGCGTAATTAAGCGGGTCAGATTCGTCTTGAAAATTAGGTACAAGTTATGAAATGAGTTTTGTTATTAGTTCACATTTAATACTCCTAATTAATGTCCAAAGATTGATGTGATGAGTAGTTGGAGAAAATTTTGAGAAGTAAACAGATATGCCCATTTCAGCCAGGTGAGATACTTTGTTTGCGCTTTTGGTGGCTTGCTCCTCCTAACTGGTTTGGGCGTGCTCAGCTGGATCGACAAGACGATGGGGGATACTTCTCTAACCATTCTTGAGGTACATGCATCACAACACACTTGGCCACTCTCTAGCTAGAGATCATATTTGTAAATTTAGAGTCTATTCAGTTGGGTAGAAATTTTTGGAGGCCTCTTTCAAGGTCTAATAGGGGTATTAAATATAGACTACTTATAAAATTAATTACACAGACGGACGGGAAATCGCCAGACGAATCCATTAAGACTAATTAATCTGTCATTAGAGTTTGTTTACTGTAGCACAATGTTGACTAATCATGACATAATTAGGCTCGTTAGATTCGTCTCGAAAAATTAGGATGGTTATGGAATAGGTTTTGTTATTAATCCATGTTTACTACTCTTAATTAGTGTCAGAAGATTGTTGGAGAAATTTTTAGAAATTTTTTTGTGAACTAGCTCTTAATTGACCTTTACATATCTTGCTGCTGCTGTAGGATTCATCTGCCCATTCGTTCATTGCTGCCAGTGATGTGTATTTTGATAAACACATACTTGTTGATAAACCTTGTGTGAGTGTCCAATCCTTTTCAATTTCTTAACTACATATGGTTTCACATGTATGAACTTGTTGATTCACACTCACCCTTATCTTATACTTCAGTGGTGGCGCATGGATGCGAGTGGGGGTGTGGTTGGTGTCTTAGTGATGGGGGTGTTCGTGTACGTTTTCTACGGCCGCATCCACAATCATTGACGGACGTTGTATGCGTCCCCGTGGTTCAGGCGAACCAGATATACGGGTCGTCATCTTCTTTGGGGTTTGTGGCTTAAGGAGTGATCGAAAGATACATTTGTCGAAGTCTATCTTAAGCTATCAGCTCAACTGCTCCAGGGTACCTTCTGCAGGAGCAAGTCTGTTAGCAACCCGATAGATCGGAGAGAGATAACATCATGGAATCGAAGTAGGAAGAACTAGAGCAGGGGAAGAACAGCAAGGAGATCGGGAAATCAACAACCTAACTAAATTGACTAGCAATTAACTCGAATCAGGTAGCGGGATAGAGGGAGGTAAGAGTAGATAGAAGGGGAACCAGGTACAGAGAAGTAGAGGCTTGAGGAGGAAGATGAACAGAAGACTAGGAGGAGTATTCTGATGTGTTGCTTGATAATTGTTCGATCCCCCTCCTCGCTGTTGTTGTCGTTGCTTTTGTGGCGCTTCATAGTGTCTTCCTTGGGCCTTGGTTGCCGGGAACATGCTGACTGGCTCATAAGCCCACAGCCATATCTTGACATTCCCCTCACCTTGAGATTCGGCTTACCCCCAAGCCGATGGAGAAGTTTGGAACCACTGGAATCCCAAGGAAACTGGACGATCTTCAATTTTTGTGCTGGACAGTAGTCTTCCTGTAGCTTTAGGTAGTGCAGGTGGAGCTTCAACATTTTGCACATTATCAAGAACATCATCATTGAATGCAGGTAGCTACCAAGGCACTGTGATGATGACATCATCAGATATGTTGGAGAATTCATGGAGTGCGCTGATGTGTTGGAGTGTCCAAATGCGACCATAGTAACACCAGACAGAGCACCACTCAACCATGTTGAAAGATGGCCATGGTAGAAGACACAGTCCAGCATCACAGCTCACCAAATGGAGTTTTGTAGGTGGTGACCATAGCACTGCATCCCAGCAACAACAGGATGGAGGCTTGAAACAGAGCTCTGCATGCTCTTGTCAACCAAGAATTGAGCTGAGGGTACACTGGTAGTACATAGCATGTTTGAGATATGCATGGGAGGTGGCCACATTATCTTAGCCTAATGGTGATCAACTCTATAGTACTTAAACTGAAGGAACTCAGGAAGTATTACCAGTAGCATCCACTGACCAGAAAATTTGACAGCTTCACAATCACCACACTTAGGCAGTCACCATATGCCATGACCATGAGAAGATAGCTTCAACAAGCCAAATGAAATAACCATGAATGGAAACTGCATATCCCAGATTCGAGCCAAGGCCACTATGTGAATTTCAGGGGTAAAAGGATGAAAAGGTTGCACCTCCCAAACTGAAGATGCGGACACCATGGTGATATCTATCCATTGTATGACAGGCATATAATTAGGAAGCTACAGAATATTGCAAGGGTTTCTTGCCTAGCTTGGAATTGTCTCCTTGAGACCATTTAGATCAACAATAAGCAAATTAATAACTGACAACACAGAAATCACGTTTGACCATTCCAGAGCATAAATTTGAGATAACAGCACATTGACAAACCATGAGAATTGTAATTCAGCTGAGAGTGCAAAATCAAGGAAGAGGCTGAGAGGTTGGTCCATTTTTTGCATATGCACATATAGACCAACACTACACTATGAACATGTAATATCCTTCTCTACCAAACTGCGTCTCTCATAACTGAACTGAACTCATTGCAACTCATTTGCATTCAGGTCCAAGTAGCAGCCTACTCATGTATAAGCACAACATAGACACCCATGAGAGCTTCCACATCATCAAAATTACTTGTAAGGTATACTGTGAACACATTAACTTGAGGTATAGACGTAGGCCATTGAACACTAGGACATTCTCCGATTGCAATGCAACTATACAATAACCAAAAGAAGGCCAAGGTATTTGCCTGAGTTGGGCAATCAGAATTTTCAGAACCAACTGTGTAGGTGGAGGCCAAGGTAGTCTTCACTTCACAAACCTCCTAACCACCATTGAGTGATAGGCCTAAACTGAAATACAACTCAATGGCGTCACCGAGCACTGTGTTCCGGATGTGAAATAAACACGGAAAGCACCCTAAAGCACATCATCTGGTAGTTCCCTGATGAACCTAGCTGCTGGCCATTCCTTTTCAAGAAATTGAAGCCACTGACCGTTTTTTCTCATGAGGTACCAATCAGGTGGTGGTCAAGGGACTTTGAACTAGAAGTTCATTTTACATAACCCCAACGCCTGAACTTATGTTGTAGAATCGACAAATACCATTGGTAGCATGTTAACACAATGCACCTCAACAAAATACTCCCATAAGGATGGCAAGACAACACTCTAGACTCACTTGGATACGGAATGGAGATGCTTGTACCAAACTGTTTATGCTCCATGCTAGCAATAGAAGACGAAAATTGTTCATCCCTTCACTTAAGCTAAACGCAGGTGTAGCAATAACCCACCAGCGAAAAGAAGAAGCGGTGTATGACCATTTTGTTAAGCTACTTGGACAGACACAACAACGCACTGCTAGCCTCAACTGGACACACCTAGGATATGAGCAGCACGATTTGCAGGAGTTGGAACACCCGTTCAAAGAAGAGGAGATCAAGAACGTTATTATGCACCTGCCAAATGAGAAGGCGCCCGGCCCGGACGGTTTCATTGGGCTTTTCTACAAGAAGTGCTGGAATATTATCCAGGCGGACTTGTTGGTAGCTCTTAGAGCTTTTCACTCCCTGAGAACGCAAAAATTGGAACTAATCAATGAGGCGCATGTGGTCCTGTTGCTGAAAACAAATGATGTTGCGAGTGTTGCGGACTTTCGCCCAATTAGTCTCATTAACAGTTTGGCGAAGATAATAACCAAAATCCTAGCGGATCGTTTAGCACCGAGACTTAACGAGTTGGTGTCCGGATGTCAAAACGCCTTCATTAAAAACAGATGCATTCACAATAATTTTTTATATGTCCAGAACGTGATCAGGGCACTCCATAAGGCCAAGCGCCCTTCCCTCTTTATCAAGCTTGATATATCAAAGGCATTCGATTCGGTGAGCTGGGTTTTCTTACTGGAGACAATGCAAGCTCTAGGCTTTGGACAACGGTGGAGGGACTGGACTGCCACCCTACTTGCATCATCATCCTCCAAGATATTACTTAATGGGATCCCGGGACGGAGCATAAAACATGCCAGGGGGCTACGACAGGGCGACCCTCTGTCGCCGATGTTGTTCATCTTAGCCATCGATCCTCTACACAGATTAATGGAGCTAGCAGCTACTAGGGGTCTGTTACACCCAGTCTTGCCGAGGGCAGAGTCGCTTCGATGCTCCCTGTATGCTGATGATGCGGCCATTTTCGCGAATCCAGACAGGACGGAGCTGCACCACATCACACAAGTGCTAAACCTTTTTGGCGACTGCTCGGGCCTCAAAGTTGTGATGACTCTATTGTAGCAGAGACGTTGGTCGACTTCCCGGGTAAGATAGGAAAATTCCCCGGCAAATACCTGGGCCTACCTTTACACACGCACAAGCTCAGACGGGTGGATGTTCAACCGTTGCTAGACAAGATTGGCACCCGGATCCCTGGTTGGAAGGGCAAACAGCTATCGATGGCTGGTCGAGAGACGCTAGTTAAAAGTGTACTCACCTCGCAAACGATATACCACTTAACGGTTTTTTCAGCGCAAAAATGGATGATGCGACAAATTGACAGGATGCGAAGAAGTTTCCTATGGAAAGGTGAGGAACCAGAAAAGTGTACCGGGGGCCACTGTCTGATTAATTGGCCGACCACATGTGCGCCAAGGGACCTAGGGGGCCTAGGCATTCTAGATTTAGAGAGATTTGCACGCGCCCTGAGGCTACGATGGCTTTGGATACGGTGGCATCACGCTGATCGCCCGTGGGCGGGATTAGAGATCCCCTGTGACAACATTGATAAGGACCTATTCACGGCCTCGACAATTGTCACCATAGGCAAAGGCGACAAGGCAAGTTTCTGGCATTCCAGCTGGATTAATGGACAAGCGCCAAAATACATCGCCCCCACTCTTTTTTAGAAAACAAAGAGGAAGAATGTCACAGTGAAGAAGGCCATGGATGAAAATAAATGGGTTTCACACATTTACCCGATCCAGTCATTTGAGGAGATGCAGGAGTTTATCGGATTGTGGGGAGCGGTGAACTCCGTTTTTAGGCGAGATGATGCTGAAGATGAGATTAAGTGGAAGTGGACACCGGATGGACAATATTCCACACAAAGTGCCTATCGCATACAATTTTTGGGGCGACACAAAAAACCGGCTCTCACACCCATTTGGAAAGCTAAAGCAGAGCCGAAATGCCGGATTTTTGCATGGATTCTACTCCAGCACAAAATACTCACGACAAATAATCTGGCTAAAAGGGGGTGGCCACATGACCCGACATGCAAGCTTTGTAACGGGGTGCCAGAAACGCCCACACATTTATGCCATGATTGCCCATTCACTCAGACGGTATGGACCATATTGACCTCACAGATCGGAAGGCAGGACTTACACACATCACCATCCTCAGAGAGCATTGGTCGCTGGTGGAGACGGATGAGACGATCCTTTGACAGAAAACAGAGGTCTATTTTTGACGGACTCATGTTATATTTCTGGTGGAACATTTGGAAGGAACGCAACCGAAGAATTTTTCAACACAAATCCCTCGAAGTGGATGAGTTGGTCCACATGATTCTGACCGACACCAGGCTGTATCAGGAGGCAAGACAAGTTGTACGACCGGGGCTTATGATGTAACGTAGATCAAGCAGCTCCTGTTAGTGATTCCCTTTAGTTGTTTCATTTCTTTATGGCTAGGGGTTTTTAGTCTTGTATGGGTTGTTTTCCCCTACCTGTTTCTGGTCGAGTTGAGGGGTGGGGTGGTGTTGGTCTAGTTGTTTGTAGTTCCGGTGACCGACACCCGCCCCCCAGTCTGTGTTCTTGTTTTGTCTCTTTTTTCTCTCCTTCTAATAAAATTTACGGCAAATCTCTTGCCGTTCCTTTCAAAAAAAAGGATGGCCAAGGAACTGGTCTTAGTTTGAATATATCATCAGTGACATCAAATTGTATTGGTGGTGGCCAAGGTACTATGTCAACTAAGTCAACAAGTAATGGCAGTAAAGACTATGCTATTTGAGTACTGAATTCCTCAATTACTTCATGAGTGACATGAATTGGAATGGCACAACATGGCAGCATGACACCAATCGAGTGTGCATGGATATAATTGATGTACATGTGCACATGTGTCGAACCACCATTGTAAGCCAAAAGATCAATAGGGGCCTTAGTGCAGCTCTTGTAGGAGCCTAGAAACGAATCACAGAGACTGGTGAGGCAGACAGTGAAGTGTTGCTGTTGTTGTTGCGGACATGCATCGAACACCTTAAGGGAGAGTTGTTGCTGGCCTCAACTTCTATGCTTGGGGTAGCAGGTGTGAGGGTGGACGATGGCGCATCATCGATGTAGGTCCGCACGTTGTTGCCCTCCATGCGGTTGTCCTTGTTTCTATTATAAGCCATTGCAACCTTGCAGGCAAGGGTTTGAAGAATTCAATTCAAATGTCAATTTCTTGTTGAAAATGTACGTGTATAAAATTGTGATGCACAACCATGTGTATGCTCCTCAGTCGGAGTTATGTAAATATAGATTTGTAGATGGAATTATTATTTAGAGAAGGTTGGTGTAGGAATGTGTTAGGTTTAGCAGAAATAGGCCTGAATGCAAGGTGTGTAATGTGGTCTCACGACATTAATTTTTTTATAAAATATAGTGGATAATACCAAGTGTTGGGTTTGTAGGATGGAACTCCACTCTACACCCGTTGTTTGTCATACAAGCAGGAGGAATTGGAAATACGATGAACATAACATGAGCGGAGGAGCTTCTGCTTCTGCAACTAAATTCACTTTTGCAACTTAGTTTGAGTATAGATTAACAGCACAAAAGATTTTAACCAGACTAGCTAGGAGTACATCACAACACAAAAAAGAACAACACGACACAGTCGTGCAATAATAATTGTTATTTAAAATTGTCTGATGTACTATATACTTGCGAGGAGTATTTATTGGCCGCTAGTGCAGGTTGTTTTTTCTGCACTTTACGCCACCTCCAGCCCTGTCCATAAGACAATTTTTAGTAAAAGCAACCTACTAAAATTGTGAATTTTAGTAAAATTGACCATTTTTGTGGAATAGCAATGCGCATAGTTGAGGATAGCATTCCTAACAAAAATGAAAAAAGAGCCCAGTCCATGGTGCAGTGCAACATCATAGTCCAACCATATGCTGCTGTAGTGTTGTCGATGCTAGCCGTGGTGCTCATGAACTTGGCGTTCATCACGACTATCCTCCACCGCCGGTCTCATGAGCCCCATCTATTGAATGTCCTTGCTACTTGGCCATTGCGCTCTTCTACGCCGTTTCTCATAATAATGATCCTCTTATTTGGTTGGGTAATTTGTACCAACTCATTCAGGATGAAGTCATCTCACCTAATTAATTATTCTACTAGCGGAAGTGAACAATATGGTACAAGCAATTTGGTTGAATCATACTATTCAGGATCATCTATATATGTATCATGTGGTGCATTGAACCAAACACACTCTGAAATTGTTACTGAGCAGGGACTGCGCCAAATATATTGAACCCAATTGGGATCTGACTATTATTATTTGACACTAAATTTTGTCTCTCTTAAAGGATGGAAGACGATAAGAGGGCTAATGGTGATGCCGCTGATGATCCAGGGATACAAGAAGGGGCTGATCAAGTTCACCATCATCACTTTCGCAAGCCTGGAGCAGCGTAGGAGGTTCATGAATTACTGTCTCGGCGTCTAGGTTTAGTACAACAATGTAGATGTCTGGCGGTCTAGAAGCCGCCCCGTCGTCGTCTACCTTTTATGTACGAGAATGGACAGAAATGCGACTTTGTGCCCATCAGCCCACGTCAAATAAAATTTCTACCACTCGTCGAGTTATTCGAGTTCACGCCTTCCATGTGTCGTTGTCAAGATTGCTATCTCCATTGGTTCCTCCGCAAGTGCCAGTGTACTCTCTGATTTGAACCCTCAACCACTTGTCAGCTCTCGATGTGCCAATGGTCGTTCCTCGCGGGAGGAAGCACCCATCATCGATCCTCCTACAGTCTTGCTAAAAGTTTTGGCAGTCCCAATGGAAGAAATCATCTTAATTTCTTAAGAATAGGACACCCTACCAAGAAATTGCACTTCCCATTACAATTTTTTCCTTAGCATTCACATAAAAATTTGACCAATCACACTTCTAATTTTTCTCTCTAGTGTCCGAATTCTTTCTGCATACATGCACACAACACACCACACGACAATAAGTTTTCAGAGCCTCCCGAGCAGAGCTCCACTGCGCTGGCCCACGAGCAGAAGAGCGTGGACGCGGAGGAGGAGGACGCCCTGGCCAAGCGAGCGCGGCGGTATGTAGGCGAGCGGGACGGTCGGCGGGGCCACTCGCGGCAGGTGGGGATGCAAGCGGGATGGCTGGCGGGGGTGCTCGCGGTTGGCGAGGAGGCGTGCGGGGCGGCCGGGTAGGGGTGCTTGCACGAGCGCGACGGCCAGGGCTCGTGCACCTCGGCGCGGCGGCTCGAGCTGACCCACAAGGGGCCGACAGCCGGAGCTCGCCCACCTTGGCTCGTCGGCGTTGAGCATGCGCAGCTGCATCTTGCAGCACATCGGATCCGAAGGATGACCTTGGACAGGGGTGGTTTCTCCCCAAAGGCTTTTCTCTTGTTTATTCAAGCCTCGATACGAGTGAGGATGTTGTTCCTCCTGTAGGATCGATGGCCTATAGAAGGAGGGTTGAATATGGGCCTTCTTCAAATTTCTAGAGTAATAAATAAACCTTAACCTATATCTCTAGTGTTACCCATCTAAAAAGGTTTCTTTCTACCAACTAAGAACACTAGCAACAAAGTTCCTTAGCAAGATTCACACTAACAAGATAAAAGCACCCTAGTCAAGATATGCAACAAGCAAAGCACAGAAGAGAAAAACAAGGGCACAGGAACTTAAGAACTGAAAGTAAATGCGGAAATTAAGTGCACGAAGGTAGAGCAAGAGGACTAGAGACAACCAAATTTTTTCCCGTGGTATCGAGAAGTTGACGCTTCTCCCTAGTCCACGTTGGAGCACTCACAAAGAGTTTTGCTCCCCCTCAAGCCACTAAGACTTGAGTGCTCACTAAGAGTACCCGTTCTCCATCTCCGGAATGGTGGATCTCAATCCATTTACACTAAGAACTTCTCGGGGCTCCCACAATCTCCAAGAGCTCACCAAGAACCTCTAAACACCGAGACCGTCTAGGAGCCGTCAAACTCCAAGAGTAACAAGCTCACACACTTTCACTTGACCAATGCACTCAGCTAGCCATAGAAAGTACCTTAAAACCCTTGATCACCAAGAATGAATTCCCCTTGGCAAGAAAGATGAGTTCCAAATGAACAAAGCACTAAATCCTTCTCTCCTTGGCTGTTGTGGTTCTTCAGAGTGGCAAAGGCAGCTCAAGAGACGCAGGGGGGTCTTATTTATAGGCCTAGCAAGGGTGGCTAGCCGTTAGAAAAGTCCCTCTGAAAAGTAGTACCGTCGGATGAACCGACGGTTCCCCCTGCCATAGCGTCGGTTCATCCGGTCACTCTGACTCAAGAAATATAGCCGTTGGACCTAGACGTTGTACCACATCATCCGACGCATGCACCATTGCTGTGTCAGTTTATCCGGTGCTGAAGCTGTTTCACTCAGTGTGTCTCTGCATGAATTAAACGTAGGCGCCGGGCGAACCGCTGAGTATTCTGAGTAGCGTCGTTTCATCCGGTGCTGAAGCAACTTCACTCGGTGCGTCTCTGTATGAATTAAACACATGCGCCGGATGAACCGATGCCCTGACCGCTGTTTCATCCGGTGCTGAAGGCAGTTGAGTCCAAACCTTATTGTTACCAAACCCTAGGTCACCAGATGAACCGATGATGCACCGTCGGTTCATCCGGCGGTGCTTTTTCTCTGAACTTGTCGCTGAAATCATCCGGTGCATTTAGAAATGGGGGTGTCGGTTCATCTGACGCTACCCTTTGCAGTTCAACTCATCCAATACAATCGTCTTTGAGTTTTTCTTCAATTCTTCTGCTTCCAATGTAATTCTATGAGTACTTTGAGCTGTTTAGTAACCAAGGAGCTTGATAGTGCATGAATATAGCATAACATTTGGCATGGTCAAGCTACTAGTGTGTGAACCCCTCTTAATAGTACGGTCAAACACTACAAACTAGCAAATCCAAGTGTCCTTCATCCCCTTGTGACACTTGGGACTAACAATGTCCTTCGCCTTGTAGTCTTTGTCCATTGATCATCCATAATTTCAAATTGAGATGTATCATTTCACTTATATCTCATGACAATAACCCAAGATTAAATCCGCTACAAAACAAAGGTTAGTCACAAGTATACGGTTGTCATTTATCACCGAAACACACCCTTACCAAAAGGGTACTAGGGCCTTGATGCTTACAATCTCCCCCTTTTTGGTGATAGATGACACTACAAATAGAGATATACAAGAATTTGAAATTAAAGCATAAACTCTACAACTAATGCAAGGACAAGATATAAACAAGCACACATGCATTAATTAAACAAGCACACAAGCATGAGTAGACATGTAAACCATCAACATACACAAGATCCAAATACATGTATCATCATGAACTTCACAAAACAACAAAGGGCACAAAAGCTCCAAAAGCACACTCCCAGGATCCCCCTGTCTCTACTCTCCCCTATCTATCTCCCCCTTTGGCAACGAGCACCAAAAAGGGACCTAGTCCTGCTGAGGTGGAGGAGAAGACGGCGGCATCGAGGAAGTAACAGTCACCGAAGGCGCGACGTGGAACATGGAGGTGTCACCGTCCTCAGACTCAAAACCTGACAGCTCCGAAGAACGTACTGGCGAAGATACTAGAGCTGTGTCGGTGTCGGTAGAAGTAGGAAGAGCCTGAGAGCTCGCCACTAGCGGATCCTCTGCCATCTCTATCTCGATCTGCTGAGTGATTGTGCGAAGAGTGTTGTCCTCCTGACCAAGGCCCTCTGTCCGAGGAGTGGTCATAGTCGGAAGAGGTGAGCTGAAACCCTAGGAAGGACGTGTTGCAGTCTCAAACACAAGAGGTCCTATCGGGAACGGAGACATCAGCTGGGTCGAAGGAGTAGACATCTGAGAGAATAGACCCGCCTTGAGCTGCTCAAGAAAAGTGGTCGTCTGTGGAGTAGAGAGCTGCTGAGTAGCAAACGTCCCCGTCTGGAGTAGAGGTGAGATCGGGACAGTCGGGATGGAGAGGCTCACAACACCACTAGCTGAAGGGAGAGAGGTTGTCGGCTCTGGCTAGAGCAACTGCTGGGTAGGAAGTGTAGGTAGCTGAAGCCCCGTGTGCTGAAACAACTAACCCAGGCAGGTGGACATGAAAGAGAACATATGAGCTATCATCATCTGCTGCTGCTGGATCTGCTGCCTCTGAGCCTCCTGCTGCTGTCAGATACTATCAAGTATCACCTGCTGAGCCTCCTGCTGCTGCTGAAACTGAGCCTGCATCTCTCTGAATCTCCATCGTAGCTCGAGATTGGTCTGCCAAGGACTGGATCACTGAAGTAAGAGAGTCCGACTGAGTAACCTGAGAGGTGGTGATATGTGGAATCGGTGACTCAGCCTCTCACTGTCCTGGCAAAATCGAGCCGCCAGCCTCGTCGTCATGGGTACGACGGACACGAAAGACGGGCTGTGGCTCGGGCTCAAAGTCCTCATCCTCACTGGAGTCCTCAGTGTCGGTGGCAAGGTACTGAGGTAGAGGCCCCTCGGCTAGTGCAAGTAGCTCATCCTGACGTGCTGCCTCATCCATAGCTGCCTCAGCTGCGGCACGAGCCTGAAAGTCCTCTACTGCTCTCCTCTGTCCTCTGGGTCCCTGTCTCCTGTCCCCTGACATCGGAGGCTGATATGTCTTGAACACATACTTGGATCGCTCCAAGACAGAGATGTAGTGTTGAGACTCTAAGCGAGATAGGATCCAGCTGATCTAGTGAGCGAATGGGAACTAACGAGTCATCCCCATGCCATCCATAATAATCCTCGATCTTACTGAGCATGATGTCCACAATGTCGAATGTCTGGTGAGTCATGATATAAAGAAGAATCCACTGTTGTACACTGGTGATCGACTCAGTGTTCCCCATCCTGAAGAGCAAGGACCTCTTGAGAGCAAAGTGGACCACGTAGGCCTCATGAGTCAAACGGTCAGGGGTCCGAGGGGTGCCGGGGAGGAACGACTGCTGGAACAGAAAGCTGGTCTCCTCATCTGATGGAATAATCGGAGTGTGAGCACGACGAGGAGCCTCAACGTCGGGGTAAGCCAGGTAGTGGATAGACGTGTCATCGACTGGCACCCCAAGCAACTGAGCAATACCCTCTCTGGTGAGTCAGAACTGCTAACCCATAAACATAAACCTCATAGATAGCCGGGCGTCCTCGATGTACACGGTGGTGTAGAAGACACGGACCCACTCTGGCACGTATCTCGGCCTGTCACTGACCAAAGCTGCAAGTTCCAGAATTTAGTCGAAGTGGGGGAGTATCAGGACTCTAGCTGCTGCTGCTCTGAGGGCTGTCCACCGGAGCATCCTGTGCTGGCTGAGCTGTGACCCCTTCTTGACATAGGAAGCGTAGAAGCTCTCCTGAAGGATCGTCCAGAACCGGGGGTCACGATCCTCTCTGCAACGAAGGAACCACTCATCCTCCTCAACAAACCGCAACTTCCGGATCTTCGGCCCGGATAGGCCCCTCAAATCACGGAGATAGACCCCAAAGGCCTCGGCCCTCCGTGCACCAATCTGAACCTCAGGGCCCTCCTGTGGCTGATCCTGCTGCTCCTACTCGACCTGCTACTCTGCTGCTATCCTCCTCTGCCTAGGAGTAGGCTGAGTGTGTCCACCACGAGTCCGAGGACCGGTATGTGGTGCAGAGGAAGGAGACTCTGTCTGTCGGACGGGTACGGCCTGAATGCCGTAATGGCTGCTGCTCCTGGGGCTGCTCCCCCTGACTCTGTGCACTGTCACCAATACGAATGCCCCTCTGTGGCTACCCCTGAGTATCTGGCACATGTAGCACACGCTCCCACTCCTTGTCTTGCTTGCTCTTCTTTTTCCTTGGCTCTACAACTGCCTTGCCCTTCCTCTTGTCTCCTGCCATCTGTCAAAGAAACGATGAAAGATTATAGAATGGTGAGAAGAGTATAAACATGATAAGTAGCTCAGGGTGAGACATCCTTAAGCAAAGCAACATGAAAGATTGAGCCTAAACATGGTGAACATGTCACAAGATATGAAAGGGAGTAACTAGGTAAGTCCTTAGGTGCAACAAGATATGTGTATGAGTGCTAGAACACATGCTACTGTTAAAGAATTGTACCTAATAATGCACAAACAGTAGTACTTTAGCTCAATTTCCATGAGATTTTACAAGGATTAGGAAATTAGAGCACAATTCTATGAAAAATGAGCATAGCAGAAGTGCAGAAGAACACAGCTCATAATCATAGTCACAATCCTCACAAACATCAACTAATTCCCCAAAAAATCATGAAAAGCCATGAACAGGAGAGGGGGCTGATGCTCACCACTGCTGGAGAAGGACGACGAGAAGCGACAGTGGAGAAGGGAGGAGGTCCGCGCGCACTACTGGACGGCGGCCGACGAGCTGCGGCGGCGGCAGCCGGCCGGAATCACCGACAGCAGCCAAACCCTAGACAGGGGGCACGCGGGCCGTGCAGGTGAAAAATTGCGGACAGGGCGGCGGCGGAACTGGCCGGCGGCGAGCCCTGGGGACCAGCGGTTGTCGCTGGAGGCGGTGGCGTGAGCTGCGGTGGCCGGAGGTGGCGAGGGACGGCGGCGGCGTACGGGTGAGATGTGCGACGAATTGGGGAAGAAAGGCCATGAACCATTATGACATGTGGGGCCGCTGCGCAGTGAAGCGCCGGATGAACCGACGATAGAAACAGCACAGCGTCGGTCGAACCGCCGGAGGATGTGAGCTAATCAGAGAAATGCTGCACCAGATGAACTGATGGCCTCGATTTTAGATTCGCCAGATGAATATGTCGCGGGTCAAAAACAGCCACTAAACTCAGTAGCACCGGATGAACCATTGCTTCCACAGAGGTGAGCGTCGATTCATCCGACGATGTGAACCAGTGGCGCACTGAGCAAAATTCAAACTGACCCGGCCACTGGATGAACCGACACCTGGAACCTACATAGCAGCGGTTCATCCGACGGTGACAAAAATAGAATGCTGATCTAGAGCTCATCTTTGATCCAACAAATGTCACAAGCCAACACAAGCACATTTTTGGACCAATTCTGAGTGACAACCTCACCCCTCAAGCACTCCTTTGCAAAATACAAATATATAAACCATAGATTCCCTACAAGGGACAAACCTTATAAAATTTTTAGAAAAATAGGCAAAATAAGATCCAAAAGGAGGAGAGAGAGCTCCAAAAAGGGAATGTATGAGTTATTTGCCTTTGAACTTAGAGATAGACACTTTAAGCTCGTTAGGACATAACTCAATAGGCATTAAGCACAATCATTTGTCTCATCACACTTTGGAGTTGTTGATTTGCATTGAACGCTAAGCAACTTTCTCATAGTGTGATTTTCCTTTGTGACACCTCTCACGCAATGCAATGCAATGCAATGCAATGCAAGAACAAGTGCATGAAATTAAACATGAATGCAATCTATATGACAAGCAAAGATGCAAAGCGGAAAGATAAACTATCTTGTCAAGTTTGAGCCCTTGTTAAGCTTACTCATGGTGAGCCTTTCAACATGTCTTGAGCGAAACTTGGAAACCACCGGCTCAAGCAAGACCCATACTCACCACTATCTTAACAAGGTTGGGCAAGCCCCTACAACATGTACAAATGCAAATACAAACTATATGACAAGCATTACATGATGTTGGACACATCAAGCACATTTAATTCACTCCTTAGCCTACAAAAGGTGTTTTCATCAAGAGGCTTAGTGAATATATCCGCCAATTCCTCCTCGGAGCGAACACCACAAAGGAGAATATCACCTTTAGCAACATGGTCTCGCAAGAAGTGATGGCAGATATCAATGTGCTTGGTGCACGAATGTTGAACCGGGTTGTTAGCAATTTTTACGGTACTTTCATTGTCACAAAGGAGAGGAACCCTATCTAGAACCACACCATAATCCAAGAGGCTTTGCTTCATATAGAGGATTTGAGCACAACAAGCCCCGGCGGAAATGTATTCCGCCTCCGCGGTGGATAAGGCCACGGAGTTTTGCTTCTTAGAGGACCAAGCAACCAAAGATCGACCTAGCAAATGGCACCCACCCGAAGTGCTCTTGCGGTCTACTCGACATCCGGCAAAATCCGAATCCGAATAACCTAAGAGCTCAAAACAAGCACCATGGGGGTACCACAAGCCAATACTAGGTGTGTATTTTAAGTATCTAAGGATCCTTTTCAAAGCACTTAGGTGAGATTCTTTAGGGTTGGCTTGAAACCGAGCACACATGCAAACACTAAACATGATATCGGGCCTAGATGCGGTAAGGTAAAGAAGGGAACCGATCATAGAACGGTAAAACTTTTGATCAACCGGTTTACCTCCCTCATCTAAGTCGAGATGTCCATTGGTAGGCATTGGTGTCTTGATTGCCTTGCAATCATCCATCTTGAATTTCTTGAGAATATCATTAGTGTACTTTTCTTGATGAATGAAAGTCCCTTCCTTCAATTGATTGATTTGAAACCCAAGGAAGAAGTTGAGCTCTCCAATCATAGACATCTCGAATTCCCTAGTCATAAGATCACTAAAATCTTTGCACACTTTGAGGTTAGTAGAACCAAAGATGATATCATCAACATAGATTTGACAAATGAAAAGCTCCCCATTTATGATCTTGGTGAATAAGGTGTTGTCCACTCTCCCAATCTTAAAGCCTTCCTTGATGAGAAAGTCCCGGAGCCTCTCATACCATGCCCTTGGAGCTTGCTTGAGTCCATACAAATCCTTGATCAACCTATAGACATGGTTAGTATATGTGGGATCCTCAAACCCAGGAGGTTTCTCAACATAGACTTCTTCATTGATGAAGCCATTTAAGAAGGCACTCTTGACATCCATTTGGAATAATTTCATTTTGTGACAAGAAGCATAAGCAAGAAGGATACGGATTGCTTCAAGACGCACAACCAGAGCAAAGGTCTCTCCATAGTCCAAGCCTTCTACTTGAGAGTAACCCTTGGCGACAAGTCTTGCCTTGTTCTTCACCACAACACCATGTTCATCTTGCTTATTTCGGTAGACCCACTTGGTGCCAATCGCGTTCTTGTTCTTGGGGCGCTCTACTAGAACCCAAACTTCATTTCTTGTGAAGTTGTTGAGCTCTTCTTGCATAGCCAAGATCCAATCCGGGTCCTCGAGAGCTTCCTCTATAGTAGTGGGTTCTACAAAAGAAACAAAGGCATGATGTTTGCAAAAATAAGCGTATTTTTTGCGGTGAATACGTGTACCACCCTTGGGATCACCCAAGACAAGATCGATGGGATGGTTTGATGAAATCCTTGTACGCCTTCCAAGTGTGGTAGAAGTTGGATCATCTGTTGCACTACTTCCGATTCTTCTTCTTGATCTTGAGTGTCTTGTGATGTAGGAGGTGGTCCATGTGAGGAAGATGGGCTATCTTGTCTTGTGCGGGGTGATGTTAAACGCCTTTGATGGTCATCATCATCATCATCGGAAGAGGAGTCTTCATGGTTGTGGGAAGTAGAAGGTGTATCATCATCCTCCTTAGGCTTGATGTCCCCAATAACCATCTTCTTCATTGCTTCTCGGAGAGGTTCTTTTCCTACATCATCACAACAATAGCCATCTCCTTGGGAGCCATTAGATTCATCAAACTCCACATCACATGTTTCTTCAATGGCACGTGTAGTGTTGTTGAATACTCTATATGCCTTGGAGTTGGATGCATAACCAACAAATATGCCCTCATCTACCCTACTCTCAAACTTCCCTAGGTGCTTCCTCTTCTTGTAAATGAAACACTTACACCCAAAGACTCGGAAGTAGGAGATGTTGGGCTTCCTCCCAATGAGAAGCTCATAGGGTGTCTTCATCAATAGTCGGTGGAGATATACCCTATTTGAAGCATGACACACGGTGTTGATAGCTTCCGCCCAAAACCTTTGAGAGACACCATAGTCATCCAACATGGCTCGAGCTAAGGTGATGAGAGTCTTGTTCTTCCTTTCTACCACACCATTTTGTTGTGGTGTGTAGGTTGAAGAGAATCCATGCTTGATGCCTAGCTCATCACAATATTCTTCCACTTGAGTGTTCCGGAATTCCGATCCATTGTCACTTCGGATCTTCACAATAGATGACTCAAATTCATTTTGAGCCCTTGTAGCAAAGTTCTTGAAGATCCCAAATGTCTTGCTCTTGTCCTCCAAAAAGAATGTCCAAGTGTAGAGTGAGTAATCATCAACAATGACAAGACAATAGAGATTACCACCAAGACTTTTGTAGGTAGTAGGACCGAAGAGGTCCATATGTATGACTTCCAATGGTCTTAAGGTAGAAACATAAGCCTTCATAGGATGGTGACTTGCTACTTGCTTGCCGGCTTGACACGCTCTACATAATTTGTCCTTCTCGAAAGTGACATCCTTCACACCAAGAACTAAACCCCTTTTGAAAGCCTTCTAGAGTTGACTCATGCCTATATGAGCAATACGACGATGCCATAGCCAACCCTTGGATGTCTTGGTGAATAGACAAGTAGTCAAATTTGCTTCATGAGAGGAGAAGTCTACAATATAGATGTTGCCATGGCGAAAACCTTTGAATACAACTTCATTAGATTTCTTGTTAGTAATGATCACTCCCTCATCATCAAATAGGCAAGATAGACCAAGGTCACAAAATTGAGCAATGAAAAGCAAGTTATAACTACAAGGATCCACAAATAAAACATTGGAAAGAGAGAGATCTTTTGCTATAGTTATGTCACCCAAACCGGAGACCCTTCCTTTAGAATTATCACCAAAGGTAACTTGCTCATGATTTCCCGCATCATCCACTAGAGAGGTGAACATTTTAACTTGGCCGGTCATGTGTTGAGTACATCCACTATCAAGGACCCAATGACTTCCTCCGGCCTTGTAGTTCACCTACACACAAATAGATCAAGTTGAAGATTTAGGAACCCAAGCAAGTTTGGGTCCAATCACATGAGTTACTAAAGCTTTCGGAACCCAAATTTGCCTAGGAGGTTTCACTTTAGCCTTGGCCCCTATGAACTTTGCCGCCACCTTGCCTTTGATATTCTTCAACAACAAGAAATGGTTATTGTTGAACATAGAACGATAGTTGCAAGGTAAGATAGGCAAATGACGTGTAGGTATAGGGCACTCCCTTGTGTGATGACCGGTGATCTTGCAATATTGGCAATAAGATTCAACTTCCTTCACAAAGCACCCATAAAGTTCCTTTGACTTGGAAGTCTCTTTGATGGGTTGAGGGAAGGAGCCAAGTCCCTTAGAGCCATAATCTCTTGCATTGTAATAAAGTATCTCCTTATGCAATTCTTCACCCTTGGTCAAGTTCTTCACACATGATCTTAGGCTTCTTACTTCCTCTTCAAGAGCTTTCACTCTAGCATGGTTAGTCTTGGAAGAGGAGGCAATATTCTCATCATTTAGCAAGATCTTAGATTCTTCAATTAAATCATCACAAGATGTAGAAGCATTTGTTTTAGTGATGTCTCTAGCAATTTCTTGCCCACTAGAACAAATAGCCTCATATGCAAGCTCAATTTCTTGATACTTCATCTCTAAGACCACATGATCTTTCTTAAGCATCTTTTGACTTGACTCTAGTGACTTGTTAAGCACGGTTATATCATCATATTTGACGATTAGCTCATTGTGCTTATCAAGCAACTTGTTGTGATCATCTCTAAGTGACTTGTTGGACACTACCAAATCTTCATGTTCTTTGCTCAGGTCATTGTCTTTCACAAGCAACTCATCATTGGATAGCTTAAGCTTCTCATGGGTCTCTTCAAGAACCTTGAGCTTACTCTTTTGTTTCTTAATCATGACGGTGTATTGATCAAGAAGTCCCTTAAGAGCATGAGGTGAAAGTTCATTATCACTATCCGAGGAATCACTACTTTCACTATCGCTCACCTTGGAGTGTTTAGCCATGAAGCACATAAGTGGTGGAGGAAGAGGAGGTTTTTCATCATCCATGATCACAAGACCGGCAAACTTCTTGTTTTTCTCATCTTCACTACCGCTTGATTCACTTGAAGTTTCACCATCTGTGATCCATTCATTTGCCAAGAGAGAACGATGACCACCCTTCTTCTTGTTGTAGGGCTTGCTAGAAGACTTCTTCTTGAATGAGTTCTTCTTGGAGTGCTTATCATCTTTCTCATTATCATCATCATCATCGTTCCTCTTGCTTGAGCTTGACACTCGCTTGTCGGGCTTGGGGCAATCATATGATAGATGATCATAGCTTGAACAATTGTACCACTTCCTCTTGCCACCTTCACCACTTCTTCTTGATGAGCGAAACTTGTTCTTCTTAGGATCATAGTTGTAGCCTTTCTTGCCAATCTTGTAAAGCAACTTGGTAGTCTTCCTCATGAGAAAAGTAAGTTCACCTTCATCGTCATCACTTGAGTCACTCTTGTCTTCACTTTCACTTGAAGAAGGAGGAGGCTTTGCTTTTGACTTTAGCTTGGGCTTGGTCTTGTCACTAGCCTTGAATGCAAGACCCTTCTTGGAGCTTGATGTGGAAGAAGATGATTCAATTTGGCCCATCAAGAACATCTCATGAGACCGAATCTTGTTGACAACTTCAGTGATAGTGAGAGTTTCAAAGTCCTTCTCGAAGATGAGTACCATGACGATGTTGTACTTGGGCTTGGGAAGTGTTTGAAGAATTTTCTGAATGATTTCCTGCTCGGACAGTTAGCAACATCGAGAGCATTGATATTTTGAATAAGAACACCCATCCTAGAATACATTTCCTCTACACCCTCATCACCCTTCATCTTAAACTCATTGAGCTCAACCTTAAGCAACTCATACTTCTCCTCACGGATTTTCTTGTTGCCTACATGGATTCTTTTGAGCTCCATCCAAACCTCATGAGCGATCTCCAAGGCAAACACCCTATCAAACAAATCTTCCTCAAGGGTCTCAAATATAAAGTTTCTAGCACGATAGTTCCACTTTGTTTCACTTTCGGTGGGTTCATTTGGCAAAGGATACATGGTAGTGATCCATGCATCGTGGTGTTGTGCTTGAAAATAGCGCCATTCTATGTTCCCAAAAAGTGAACCGTTTTCCCGCCAACTTGGGAGGGCCATTGCCACTGCCCTTGGCCATCTCTCTAGGCGGTTAAGCCACCAAAAAGAGAGCCAAAAATCTGATAGCACTTGTAGGATCGATGGCCTATAGAAGGGGGGTTGAATATGGGCCTTCTTCAAATTTCTAGAGCAATAAATAAACCTTACCTATATCTCTAGTGTTGCCCATCTAAAAAGGTTTCTTTCTACCAACTAAGCACACTAGTAACAAAGTTCCTTAGCAAGATTCACACTAACAAGAGAAAAGCACCCTAGTCAAGATATGCAACAAGCAAAGCACACAAGAGAAATACTAGGGCAAAGGAACTTAAGAACTGAAAGTAAATGCAGAAATTAAGTGCATGAAGGTAGAGCAAGAGGACTAGAGACAACCAAATTTTTTCCCGTGGCATCGAGAAGTTGACGCTTTTCCCTAGTCCACGTTGGAGCACTCACAAAGAGTTTTGCTCCTCCTCAAGCCACTTATACTTGAGTGCTCACTAAGAGTACTCGTTCTCCATCTCCAGAATGGTGGGTCTCAATCCATTTACACCAAGAACTTCCCAGGGCTCCCACAATCTCCAAGAGCTCACCAAGAACCTCCAAACACCGAGACCGTCTAGGAGCCGTCAAACTCCAAGAGTAATAAGCTCACACACTTTCACTTGACCAATGCACTCAGCTAGCCATAGAAAGCACCTTGAAACCCTTGATCACCAAGAATGAATTCCCCTTGGCAAGGAAGATGAATTCCAAATGAACAAAGCACTAAATCCTTCTCTCCTTGGCTGCTGTGGTTCTTCAGAGTGGCAAAGGCAGCTCAAGAGACGCAGGGGGGTCTTACTTATAGGCCTAGCAAGGGTGGCTAGCCGTTAGAAAAGTCCCTCTGAAAAGTAGTATCGTCGGATGAACCGACGGTTCCCCCTGCCATAGCGTCGGTTCATCCGGTCACTCTGACTAAAGAAATATAGCCGTTGAACCTAGACGTTGTACAACATCATTCGATGCATGCACCGTTGCTGCGTCGGTTTATCCGGTGCTGAAGCTGTTTCACTCAGTGCGTCTCTGTATGAATTAAACGTATGCGTCGGATGAACTGCTGAGTCTTCTGAGTAGCGTCGTTTCATCCGGTGCTGAAGCAACTCCTCTCGGTGCATCTCTATATGAATTAAACACATGCGCCGGATGAACCGATGCTCTGACCGCCGTTTCATCCAGTGCTGAAGGCAGTTGAGTCCAAACCTTACTGTTACCAAACCCTAGGTCACCGGATGAACCGATGATGCACCGTCGGTTCATCCGGTGGTGCTTTTTCTCTGAACTTGTAGCTGAAATCATCCGGTGCAACTAGAAATGGGGGCGTCGGTTCATCCGACGCTACCCTTTGCAGTTTAACTCATCCAATTCAATCGCCTTTGAGTTTTTCTTCAATTCTTTTGCTTCCAATGTAATTCCATGAGTACTTTGAGCTGTTTAGCAACCAAGGAGCTTGATAGTGCATGAATATAGCATAGCATTTGGCATGGTCAAGCTACTAGTGTGTGAACCCCTCTTAATAGTACGGTCAAACACTACAAACTAGCAAATCCAAGTGTCCTTCATCCCCTTGTGACACTTGGGACTAACAATGTCCTTAGCCTTGTAGTCTTTGTCCATTGATCATCCATAATTTCAAATTGAGAGGTATCATTTCACTTATATCTCATGACAATAACCCAAGATTAAATCCGCTACAAAACAAATGTTAGTCACAAGTATACGATTGTCATTTATCACCGAAACACACTGTTGGTATTTCTTAACGTCACCACTATGGCGTCGGGTTAGCGTGAGTGTGTAAGAATCACCCGGGTATACTGACGGGTGCGAACGAATCCGCAAGCGCACGGATACACCGTTGTAGCACTTCACCTCAGGAGTATTCCCAAGGGTATCGAATCCATGAATGGTATGGGGGACTCTAGAGTGACTATCCAAGGGTACACAATCCCTGCTAAGGTAGGTGAGTGATGTGAAGTCTCCTATAGGTTCTCAACTCTAGAGAGGAACAAGCTCGGATAAGATCTCGCTTCGGACACCGACCCCTCCTGACTATAACAGTTGGTTCACGGCAAAGGGTTGCCACACGCTGTATCCGAACGTGGGGGATTTCAAAGGGTCCAACGGCTGTCACTACCGCGGCCTACCCCAAGACAAACCATGGGATACAGGGCATTCGAAGGATAACCAGCAGTCTAGACACCATGTCTACACCACCGACTACTACTATAGCACGGCTACGTCTGACATCCCGTAGAAACACTATAGCACTCCGTATAAATACGAAGCGACGAACCCGCGAGGTTGAGCTAGACCTTACTCGTCATTGAATCGATTCGCGTGAGGAGATATGATTGATACTTGATCTAAATCAGATATGCATGAGCTTCACTATATTCTAATAGACAGGCAATCACACAAACGAGATGCAAACTTATGCGATGATAACAGAAGATCTAGGGTCGTGTTCGTGAAGAACACGAGCCTCTAACTTATGAACAAACGCAAAAGTATGAATAACTTGCTCGTCAACTAGATCGAGGAAGCACGTTCATGAAGAACGTGAGCCTCTAAATGATGAACGAACGAAGAACTCAAGAACAACTCATTCATGCATGAGAGCCACTTTAGTCTAATAGAAAATACTGAAATACTCACTTTAGTCTAAATGAAGAACAACATCACTCACGAGGTACAAGGGGACGATGGATGATGAACGGATCAACACCACCTCACCTCTACTCATCCACACACTCCTCTCTACCTAGCACCACCTAGTCTAGATCCTCCACACACACACTCATGGTGGGATGAGGTTTCACCTCCACCAAGAGAGAATGAGAGAGGGAGAAAGAGGCAAAGGTGAGAAATGGCTTCAAGTGTACTCATCCTCTTCTTACCCCCTCTCCTCCTATTTATAGGCTTGTGCAACCGGCGTGAGAGCACCCAAACACCCCGGGGACAGCTTCTAGGACCAATGACCGAACACCATGTGGAAGCCCCTGAGTGGGCGCCACAAGGTCGGTTCGGCCGACCTGTGGGGTCGGCCGACCCCCTGTGGGCCCCACTCAGGGTGTGCTTTCGCGTGGTGGCTGTTCTGTGGGTCCTGAAGTCAGTTCCCGGTGTCCACGTGGTTTGGAGGCGGTTTAGGCGCTCTGGTGGGCCATGGGATCCATGTGATGCCTGCATGGCGGCTTCTGATTCGCCGAGTCTTCCTCCCTTGGATTGGTGATGTCATGGATCCAGGGGATGCTTGCATGCAGCCCCTCATTGGCTGAGCCTAACTTGCTAGGATCATGAGGGTGTCTTTTCTCTTCATTTCTTATGCTAAACACCTGCATTTAACTTAGCATAGCCACCTGTGGAAATTGTTAGTTTAAACCCCTATTCTAGTGTGGATACTTAGTTCTTATGATAAAATGCAGGGATTAACGGCCCTAAATTAGGTACTTAACAGCCGTCAACACACACACTTACCAAAAGTGCGCTAGGGCCTTGATGCTTACACCTCCCTGTGGAAACAATTTCTTCTCTTCTTACTCTCTCTCTCTCTCTCTCCCTCCCTCTCCCTCTCTGATAACTCCTTTGCCACATCTTAAGAAGGAGAGAGACTACCATAAATGCCCAATTGGGACTACCATTAGTCCAGTACCATCTAATCCCTTTGTCTCGTTATAACAGTCGCTAGAAATCCGTGCCCCCTCTCATTCCTAGTTTTCGAGCGACAAATATTGCGGGACAGAGGGAGTAGCTTCGCCACTAAGAATATTCTTCTCACAGTAACCATCAGAAACCATCAGAGAGGCATTTAGTATACCCTCTAGTCACCAGGAAGGTTTCGGTATTTTGTTAATTAACTATATGATTTTGGGAAGAGGAAGGAAACTTAGGGTACGTTTTGTTTTGAAGATGAAGTGGAACAATCTTTATTTTGCTAGTGTTTGGTTGGAGATATGGGGGACGACTCCATCCCTATAAAATAATATTCCGTGTAGATGTGGGATGACTCATCCGACCAAAATGAGTGGACTAACTCGTCCCACTTTCACTTCAACGTCTCGTTGCCCTCTACTTACCGTGTACGGGTATAGACCTACAACTTGCGCCCATCACCACCACCTTCGCTCATTGAGCCATGCTACATTCGTCCATCCTCCTGCATTGCATGCAACAAAACCATCATCCACTCACCACATGAACTACTCGTCCCAAGGCCATCTTCACTTGCCGCTTGCGCCATGATTCACCTTCACCTACTGTTGTGCCAGCACACCACCGACACATTGACACAGGTGGACTCGGTGGGCAAGTGCTTGACACGGTGACGGTGTCCATGTTCAAGGGCAACAACTTTTCTTCATCGAAAGAGACGAACCGAGGACAGTTGACAAATGATAAGGCAGAACATTATTGTCAATTTGTTAGGGCTAGAAAGAGAAAAAAGTAAAGATCGAAATTGAGGAAAAGGGAGCATATATCCATGCATTGAAACCGTCTGCACGGGTGTCAAATATTGAAATGTATGCCAAATGGATGTCAATTGCAGTGAGGCATATATGTATTGAGTCTCGTACATAGACTCTATAAAGCTCCATTTATCTTAAAAACATCTAGATCATATGTTGAATATTTATTTATTGCCATAATGGCCCTCGAGAAATCAAGAAAATGTTATGATGATTAACATATTCTCACTCCCGCTCCATATTCTCGACATAGTAGCTCTCTATGTTAGAGAACCATTTCCACTGGAAACAAAGTGCTATGAACCGCGTTAGCCCAATGCAAGTCACCTCTAGGAATGCCACTAGGGGAGAGCTCTGTAAGGATAAGCCGGCTGTGGCTATAGCTAACAATACACCCTTGAAATTGCATGTGACAACAAATCTCCCAGATTTGATGCCATCCAAAGCCTTCTTAGCAACACCATCGGCAGTCATTCCACCAGACGATCTTGTTATGATGTTGGTCAGTTTTGATCTCCTTTGAAGATCTAAAATCAAGCAATCAACATGGTTAACGATCAGAATCATTTGATAAATTGAGGGATGTCACGTTAGAGTCCAGAACTTGAGAGATGCCACTCATAGTGAAACCTTTTCTCCAATTTTAACCTTTTTTCTAATACAATTTTGAAAAATAGTACTACTAAATAGCCAAAGTGCGTGGAGGGGGTGACCAGGTTGTTATTGGCTTTTAATGGAAAGGCTATGTGATAATGCTGATGTTGACAGTAGTGACACCTTAGCGCCGTGTCTCTTGGTGGAGGTATCATCAAGAATTTTTAGTCGAAGAACCTAGTGTCTAGTGTTGATGGCATGCTAGAGGCATCAATACGGAGAAACACCTGTGTATACAGTTGCGGCTTGCATGATGCACGACATCCCTATGGGAAACCTATATAGTTGTACTGCGGAGGATATGTTGGCAGTGGGCTGTAATTGAGGTATACTGGTAGTTATGCTATTGCTTGTTTTGTTGTGTTGGTGATTGCTATTTGCTGGTGGTGGTGTTGGTTTTTGCAATTGTTTTGTGTGAAGTGTTTCTTCTGTAGTAATACACGACTTGGAAAAAAATTCATGCCGGTTGCTTTTCTTTTTTTTATTAAAAAATACTAGCTTTGAAGTATTATTCTAGGTTGCCAAGTTGAAAGTTTCAATTAGGCCTGTGCACTAGCAGGTGCAAGATGAGCGACGGTTCAGAGCCCACCAAATGCTAAATTAACAAATTTTGACAAATTTTAATTAAATAGAAAAAAGTTGTACATACGGAAGCCCAACAACTTTAAAGCCTAATAGCCAATACACAGGCATGCACGAATGAGGCCCTGACGTTAGGATGATGTTTTTCAGTAGAACATCAAGCCACTTTAGTTGCTTGAGTACTATTTTTTCTTATTTTCATTAGTATTTGATATGTTCTGATGTATCATAAGAAATAACAATTGTAGAGACTTTATATTTAAAATGAAAATATTCTTTAATTTTATCGTATTTTCAATTTTAAGACCTCCTTATAGATTTTGTTCCGAGGCCTCCAATCTTGTAGGTACGGGTCTGGTTTCAGTAGCAAGTTGAAAACGATAACTCGGGCATTGGGTGGTTTCATTTGTAAGTAGTTATCATATTGGAGCTGGCCGGTTCATAACCAAACATAACGCATACCCTTCTGCAAACCCGGAGTCTCGGTGTCAGGAGGGAAGATCAACGAGACATGAACATTGTCCATGGCGACCTCGTGCTGCAGCGCCTCCCCCAATCCCCGAAGCCCGAACTTGGTAGCTGAGTACGCAGCGTACCCGTAAATACCAACCTGCAGCAATGATGTTACCAGCAAGGAATCAATCATCAAATACGTATACTTGGTAACTCTACCTGACCGAGCTGTGAGGACATGATCGCGATGGACGCCGGGAGTCCTGTCTCGCGGATGCGCGCTTTCATGGCGGGCAACGCGGCCTTGACAAGGTGCAAGGTGCCCATGAGGTTGGTGTCCACAATCCACTTCATCTCCTCCACGTCCTGGTTCACGAGCTCCCGCGACGCGAACACGCCATGGTTGCAGACCAGCACGTCGACGGGCCCGGCCTTGCGGAGCGCGCGCGCCACGGCGCCCGCGTCCCGCACGTCGGCCGCGTGGACGCCGACGACGACGTCGCCGCGTCCCGAGCCACGCTGGATGGCGGCGCGGGCCTCCTCGAGGCGAGCGGCGTCGCGGGCCAGGATGGAGACCCGCGCGCCCTGCCGCGCCGCGGCCGTGGCAATGGCGAGCCCGATGCCGCTGGAGCCGCCCGAGATGAAGACGTGACGGCCTTCTAGCGGGATGCGCACCGCGCGGGGCCGCGCCAGGAAGGCGAGCGCGGCGAGGAGGCAGACGAGCGGGAACAGCAGGAGGAGGAGAGCCGCGGCCATGGCGAACGTTAGAAGTGCTCGACGTCTGCAAGAGCACTAGCTAGCTTTATAGCTAGCCACTGGACTGGGACTCTAGAGTCACTCGGAGCTTCCTCTCGCGAGGGACAGACGGGTGGCTGAGGGTTCAAATCAGAGACTACACTGGCACAGTGGCACTTGCGGAGGAACCAAAGGAAACGGCCAGCTCTCGAAGCCCCAACCGTCCCACTGCGCTGCAACGTGCGTGGGTCCTACAAGGCAAACACGGCACATTTTCCTTTTTTTCCCACCATTTCTCTCCTCTGCATTATAAGTTTGCTCTAGCTCATCATTGTTCTCGGACTATCTCCATCAATGTGCTGGAGCTGCATCTTCAAAAAGCCAGAATCCGCAAAGGAGAGAGATGGAAGAGAGGCTGCAAAAACATGTGTCTTCCAGCAGCATCCGGTTCCCTCCCCGAATCCGTCGCAGGGAGTTAGCTCCTGCGGCCGGCCGGAAAAACCAGGGGTGCCGATACCTCCCGCACCACCAGCTCTTCCTCCGCCGAGCTCCTCCTTCTTCCCCAGCCGCCGCTTCCTCCTTCCCCGGCCTCCTCCTCTTTCTTCCTGGCCGTGCCCCTCCGACGGTCGAGCTCCCTGCGCGGCTCGTGCGTCGGCAAGGGGAGGCCAGCCTCGGGTGGTCCCGCGCGACGGAGGTGAAGGAGAGGGAGGACGTCGCAGCGAGCTCCCTCCCGGCCGCCCCCTCCATCTCCGGCTCCCTCGATTCAGTTGTGCAGCGGCGGCCATGGAGGTCCCGGCGCTGTGGATCTGCGACGTCCGCCCCTCCCGCTCTTCTCCCTGCACATCGACGCGCCGCCGCCGGATCTGCGGCGACCTCAAGCTCGGCTGCGGCGTGGATCTCGCAGCCCCGAGCCCGGTGTCCCCAAATCCCACGGCGGTACGGCCTCCTCCTTCCCGCGGCGTTCCGCGACGGTGCGGCCTCCTCCTTCTGCGGCGGTACGGCCTCCTCCTCCCGCGCGGATCTACGCCGGGGGCGCGGGCGGGCGGGGGCGGGTGGAGGAGACGGTCGGTAGGGCTCGAGCTGCCTCCGTCGCTGTGGAGAAGCTGTCGCGCGCGGTCGCCGGCAGTCCCCTGCTGTGCCCACCGGGAGCTCTGGTCGTCCCCTGCTGCGCCCGCTGGGAGCTCTGGTCGTCCCCTGCTGCGCCCGCCGGGAGCTCTGGTCGGGACCCGCCGCCAGGAGAGCTTGGGAGCGGCCGGATCTACGGGGGTGGAGAAGGAGGCGGGCGGCCGCGGGGTGGAGAAGGAGGCGGCGGCGGCCAGGACGGAGGCGGAGGCGGCCGAGAGGGCACGAGGAGCGGAGGAGAGAGCGCGCGGGGATCGGCCGTTGGAGGAAGCACGATGAAGAAAAGAGAGAGAAGGAGGAGGATTCTCCGAGAATGCGCCTGCTACACCGTCCGACTGCAAAATGCAGATCGTGATGCCGTCACTGCTGGAGGATGAACAGTTGCGTTTGGATCTGCAATTTGAAGATGCAGAGCGTGATCCAGCAACTGCTGGAGATAGTCTCAGAGCCTCAGACCTAGCGGCTGCTATGAAAACGGACATGGTTGCGGCTGCCAGAGATAACCCTGCGGCTAGCGCACTGCATTTGATTCAAACATTTTGATCGAGTGCATCTGTTGCATTACTCTGTTATTAACTGTATCCTCGATCCTGTTTGACTAAAAGCACCTAATTTGCTATGAAGTAGTAGTCCATTATACTTTGCATGTCTGGATTTCATTTTGCTACAAATATTGAGGCAATCTCATTTTTATAGCACCATATTGTATTTCAGAATCTCCGAGAACGAGCATTAGCTCGGTTGGTAGTCATCGCAGCTGGGCATGCCGCCGGTCTGCGTTAGAATCCTTCGGACGCAAAACCAGGGTTCGAAGATTTTCTAAGTCGGGAGAAATTTTTTTCTCTTAATGAAAACTGTGAGGACGGTCTTACTCCCACTGGTTTAGTTTAGTATTTCAGAATCTCCAATTGAGAGATAAACACTAAGTTTTATAGCACATCCGTATTTTATTTCAGAACCACGAAACAAGACACACAAACTAAATTTTTTAGAGCATCAATATTTATTTCAAAACAATATCTTTTTTTAACACATTCATACATTGAACATTTTTATAACTACCCCATGCATCAGAGTTGAACAGCATATCTGCATATGGCCATGTCGTGGTCCTTCCAGAACTGCAGTGAAGGATTTGCAATAGATACACACTCTCAGTCTCAGACAAATGGTGATGAAAACACTCCTTGGATTCGGCCACCTGCGAAGTCTGTCAACAGGAGGATGAAGATGCTGAACACCTCTTCTCCAAATGCTCTTTCACCATGCAGTTCTGGACCAAACTCGGATGGTCAGCCGCTACGACCCCTTCACCGGCAAACATCTGGGATACTCCGCCTTCTCCAGACCTGCCTGCAACCCAACTCTCAACGTTCCTCCTGCTGTGTTGTTGGTGACTTTGGAAGCACAGACATGAGATGGTGTTCCAGGGGCAGCGACGATCCCTCGCACGGTTGCTCTGCGGCTGTAAGGAAGATAGCCTACTATGGCGAGGTCGCCTCCCCCGCAATCAACGCTGGGTGGTCGATGTGTGGTGTACTTTGTTTTCTATGGCTTAATCCCCTCTTGTAACCCTCGGTGTAATCCATTTGACCTTCGGGTCTCTGACTCTGTACACGGCTACACACCATCCATTCCCGGCTTGCCGGTATCTGTGCTAAAGTTTCAGGTGGGAACACTCATCTCCTCCGTCGATTTTCTAAAAAAATGGTGGGCACGATTGCTCATCAACTTGTGTTGTCTACATTGTGTTGTCTGCTCCACTGAACCATGAAATTGGAGGAATTCATGTGTAGCTGAATGAACGGATCCCCGTTTAGTGTTAGGTGAAAAAATTTAGAGAATTTTTACAGTATTTTTTCAAGATTTATTAGGAGTATTAAACATAAACTAATTACAAAACTAATCACACCGATATATGAGAAAACTAATTTGTCATTAAAAATTGTTTATTGTAGCACATCGTTGTCTAATCATGACATAATTAGTCTCGTTAGATTCGTCTTGAAAAATTAAGAGGATTTTGAAATAGATTTTGTCATTAATCCATATTTAATACTTCTAATTAGTGTCAAAAAATTATAGTTGGAGACATTTTTGTAAACTAAACATGTAGTACTAGTAATCACGCGTGTGCGGCATGCACATGCTACATATCAATGCGATAAATATGATGCAAGGTTATAGTAATGAGAGAATCCATGTTTGACACTTGATTCCTTTCTTACCTATATTATTTTCCCTTTCTTATTTGACACTGACTTGAACTTGGTTCCTCATTTGACACTCCGGTTAGTTTTGTCAGTTAATTAGTATGAACAGTAATCCAAGAATAATTTCACCTTACTTTACTAAACAAAATGACAACCAAACCACCTCTAAAATTCATGAAATTGTTTGCGACGATATAAGAGATAGAGATGAACATATTTTAAAACACACACACACGTCATTTAAAATCTTACAACTAAATTTCATCAAAAGATGCTACTTTTAAAGATTATGTGATTTTTTAGAGCATAAAAGTACATTGCAAAAATTATGTAAGTCCCCAATATTCTTAAAACATGATGGCAATAAAATGACATGTCATGTTAATCTGCATGCCTAAAAGTGACCATTAATATGTTAATGCACTATAAATACCCTGTGAGTTATAGTATCATCAGTTATTATTACAACTGAAAGTGTTGTTTACTGAAAATAAAGACCCAACTGAGACCTGAAAAACAATAACTTACCGATAGCATCAGGGATTCAGGGTAGTCATTCCTACAGTGATGACAAGTGACTTCTTTCTAGAATTAGGTCCACTATTCAATGAATATGCGTCGATTATCAAAGCAAAATCGATAACACAGGTAATAAGCAATCCCTGTCAGCTCGATTGTGTCTTGTGTGATGCACATCGTATTACGGCCACATTAAGTCACTACAACATACAACCAATTAAAATGCAAACTTTCTCATGTTTCTCATGTAATCACAGGACCAAAGCTTTTACTTTCAAATCGAGAACAGAGAAGGAAAGGTAATGATCAGCACCATACTGTAATGATCCCAAATCAGATAAACAAGACGACATGAACTTGACAAAAAAAAGGAACAGCATATTGGATTTGTACACAAGCAAAACGGAGAAAAGGAGGAGAGATCTGTGAATTTTGGCAAAATCATCTCTCAAATTGTGATTTTTATGGGTCTTCTACTCTATCCACTTCTCAATTAGATGACAGACGGGTCTGGTGTGAGGGGAAAGGCAGATCCGAATTGGGTGAGAAACGTTTTCAATTGTTTTCGATCTTTATAGTATATCTATCTTATCTTATACTACTAAAAAGAATGAAGTAGAGATAAAAACTTGGTATGTGATAGTAGAGATAAAAAACCTTTCGCATGTTCCGATTAAATCATATGATCTTGTATTACCACTTTTATCATGAAAAACCACTTTTTTCCAACTTGAGTTAAGCAACTAAGCATTTGTCTACCCAAGAAATTTATTAAACCGGATTGTTCCAAGGGTTATGGGTAAAAGTCTAGGTATGTCCTTAAGAAGGTGTTCCCATCAAATTTATGCAATACAACAATAAAAGTAAACTTAATTATCATGCAATTATATAGGACACAAACGGAATATGCAGGGGGAAAAGACCACTTGCCTTCCTTGCCTAAACACTGTGCTTCTTCTTCCTTAAACCACTCCTCTTGATCCACTCCAACTGGCTGATCACTTGAAACCGACACGATGTCTACGAGCACACATGAATACATACAATAAATAAAATAGTGCACAAACAATTCTAAAACACACACTGATAAAACAAACGAGCTTGCTGAGACGATCACGTGGACACCAAAACGCTTAAAAAGGAGCTAAAACGGCAAAGATATGGTCAAAACAAGGCTCAGGGGCTTAACTGCGCAGAAACTAGACTTCCAGGGACTAAACTGAAAAAACCAAGGGCTAAAACCTAATTACGCGTATAAACCAAAGGTTTATAGCGCAAAACACCCTAACCAGGACCTCGGGTGCTAAAACAGAGAAGGTTAGGGGCCTAAACGTAAAATAAAGGATCTGATTGTAAGAATTTTTATAGGTGGAAGGACCGGCTTGTGAAATGAAGGAAGCTCAGGGTCTCTTTAGCAAAAAGGTGGCGGCAGCTCTGGGTTGACCGTTACGGGTCGGAGTTGACCCGAGGCTGGGAGAGATCCGGGCCGTCAGCGCCAGATCGGACGGCGGGCAGCGGTGGCAGGCGGATGGGCAGCAGCGGGGAAGCCGGAGGCGGGCGGCGCACGGCGGCGGCTCGCCGACGACGCTCTAAAACGAGCTCCCGGGCATGGTTTTGGACATGGAAAGGCTCTACGCGGAGCGGTGGAGGAGGCGAACTCAACCAGGGTGCTAGGAAGGTGGCTAAGGTGACTACGACAACGCTACGTCCGGAGAGGCGGACGGTACATGGCCGGCGACGGCGCTAGACACCTCGGGTGCAAGCAAAAACAGAAGAAAAGGCTTCCTCACCTTGCTGCGAAGCTGTACGCGAGGAGAACAACGGCAGAGAGGAAGCAGGGGCGGAGATCGACGCCGGCGGGTTCAAGCTTGGGCGGCGTTTCGGGGAAGAAGACAGGAGGCTCGGTCGGCGGGGAAGGAGAAGCTTCGGCGCAGCGGGACTTCGGCCCGACGGTGCACGCGACGAGGAAGGACAAGAGAAGCTCGGGGAGGCGTTCACCGGCGACAAGGGCTCCGAGGAGGCCGGCAATGGCGCGGCGGCGGAAGCCTCACGCGGCAGCGTGTGCGTGTGGAAGTGCAGGAGCTCGATTGGTGGAAAGAGGCGATGCAGGAGCTCTAGCTCAACCTTTATAGGCTGTGGAGAGGGAGCGGAAGGGGCTCGAGCAGGTGAATTGGCCATCAATGGCCATGAGGACTGGCAGCCTTGATTGTAATCAAGGGGAGCGGCTTGATTAGGTAGAAACAGAAGGGGAGTTAAGGGAGAGATGGTGGCCGGTGCTTCAGTGCACCTTGACGAGGGGATTAAAGGCGGGGAGTGTGAGGGGCACGAGGAAACAGCCGGCGGTGGCGCAGCGGTTGCGGCTGCGGCACGGCCAGAGAAAGGAGACGGGGCTGACAAGCAGGCCCCGTCAGTCAGCGGGCGAGAGAGGAGAAGGGGGAAAGGGGAGTTGGGCCGCGCGGTTGGGCCATACTGGGCCGCGGAGAGAAACGGGCCGAGCGGGAGATGGTTGCTGGGCCTGCGGGAGAAGCTGGGCCGTGCGGAAAGAAAAAGGGGTCGGCGACCTGCTGCGACTCGACTAAAAGAAAAAGAAAAAAAAGAGAGGGGAACTGGGCTGGGCCAAAAGGGAGGAAGGGCCGGTTGGCTAGGCTAAAAAGAGAAAGAGAAAGAGGGAGGAAGGGTTAGGGGTTTTGTTTTGTTTTTTAACCTTTTTATGATTTTCAAAACCACACAAACAAACAAAAACTATACACCCAAAATATGATGCACAAGCACTTGTTGCTTCTAAAATTATATAAATGATATTTAAATAGTTTTAAGGCCAAATTTATTTGATAATTTATTTAAATCCTTAGAAAACAAAATCTAAAACATCATGTTGCTTACATTATTTTAGTGATGGAATTTATGGTTTTACAAATCTACCCCCTTAAAAGAATCTCGTCCCGAGATTTGGAGAGATTGGAAGAACTAAGGGTATTCTTTCATAAGCCCATCTTGCACATTGGGTTCTTCTGACAGTCATAGCTCCTTCACCTATTTTCCTTTATCTTGATTCACTTTTTCTTCCTCCTTGGATGGGGTGGTAGCGACAGCCTCAATCCTATCTCCTTGCGGGCTGGTTAAGAGCACTAACTTCTTGGCACACAGAATTATTCCATCATATTCGCCTAACCAATCCATTCCAAGTATCACATCTATTCCACTAGATGTTAGAACTACTAAGTCAGCTTAAAAATCTATTCCCCTGATTTTATGATTGACCCATGGACATACATAAGTGACTTTCATTTCACCATTTGGAGAACTAACCAGCAAATGTGTCTTCATAGAACTCATAGGTATATCATGTTTTGCCACGAATTGTTCAATAATGAATGAATATGATGCTTCTGAATCAAATAAAATTGTTACTGGTACAGAGTTGACAAAGAACGTACCCAGCACAACACCAGGAGCGTCTTGAGCTTGTTCAGCTGTCACATTATTTACTCTACCATGCATGTAATTCTGTTGGTCCCTGTTACCTCGAGGAGTTGAGTTCCCGATGCGAGCCTGAGATAATAGTTGTCCAAACCTCTAGCCATTGCCTTTCTGAGGAGTCTGCATGTTGCGCTTTGGACAAATGTTGGCATAATGTCCCAATTCTCCACAATTGAAAAAAACATTAGGACGAACCAGGGAGTTGTTTCTCACTGGTGCTCCTGAGCGATCTTGATGATGACTCGGAACATGTGGTGTTTGTTGACTTGAGTGCTGGGGTTGTTGAGTTGAGTGCTGCAATTGCAAATTCTAAGGATAATTTCCACTTGATCCACCAGAGCAAAACTGAGAACCCTGCGATGAGTTGAAGCGAGGGCGTGTGTTGCTGCTAGACTGTCCATGAGATTGAAACTTGCGCTTCTGTTCACCAAGTTCCATATGCTTGTTCTCCAAACCTATAGCCTTGTTCAGCAACATCTGAAAGTTGGGGAATGTATGGCTCTGCAGCTGATAGTTGAGTGGGCCTATTAATCCATCCAGAAAGTGTTCTTGCCTCTTTGGATCAGTATTGACTTCATCAGGTGCATAGCGTGACAGTTGATTGAACTTATCTAGATACTCATTCATAGTCATGTTGCCTTGCTTTAGAGTGAGGAACTCCCTTTGCTTAAGCTTGATCACACCAGAAGGAATGTGGTGCGCACGAAAACTATCCCTGCATTCCTGCCAAGTGATAGTATTAGGTGCAGCATGTGCGACAGTGTACGCATCCCACCAGTCAGCTGCTAATCCTTCTAGGCAGCCTGCAGCATACAAGACCATCTCACGATCAGTGCACTGTGTCATCTCCAGCTTCTTAGTGACAGTCTTCAACCAATCATCAGCATCCAATGGATCGGTTGAATGGGAGTATGTGGGAGGACGGTGATTCATGAATTCCTTATGCTTGTCTACAGGTGGATTGGCTGCATGTGGTGGTGGTTGGTTTTGCTGAGCTTGCATGTTCTGAACAGTGACAACAAGATTCTGCAACAGTTGCGTCTGGGCTGTAAGAAATTGCTGCAATGCAGTATCTATTACTGGGTTGAACGGTGGGGGTGGTGCTTGATTCTGTCGATTAGCAATATGAGTACGATCAACAGGTGGAACGTCTTGACCTCCTCCTGACCTGGTGTTTACCATCTGAATGTTAGAGAAAGGTATTTCACACAAGAAGGTTGAATTGGTGCATAAAGAGATCAACTCAAAAGAATAAAGTAGCATGAACTTCCTAATTAGGTCAGATTCCATTAGTCTCAATAAATCAGATGTAACTCTCAGTATTTTTATTCAAAATTTGTGAAATATTTCCAGAATATGAAGGGCCAAATTACAAAACCAATCCAACTAAAATCATCTCAATCAGAAGTCTACAACTCGAGATATAAATTAAACAATGCAATTGTGTCAGTAGAGTTTACAGATTCTGATAGCTCCATTATTTTGTTCATATCTCCCTGAATACTTATCCCTCAGTGCTGAATTTTTGACAGAAAATTGTTCCATGAAATTTGTGAACTAAGCCAACTGGTTTTTTTATCAAACAGAGTTATGTAGCTCGAGATACAATCAAAATAGTGTTGCTGTGTCAAAGAGTTGTGCAGAGAGATTTTGCTTCAACCAACTTGTATGATAGATAAAGAAAATGATAACCCAGATTTGATACCAAACTATCTTTATTAACCTAATAATTTTTATTATTGCATTTGTGGCCATCACTCCACAATACAACTCACACAATCAAAACTCCGAATCAAACATGTGTTCAAGCATCAAGCATTAACACAACGATCATCCTCACAGGAACGTTTTATCGAAACAAAACTGATAAAGGGGTAGACATTCTAAGAACCTAGTCTATAAGAGATCGATGGTGGGTCAAGGTGATAGAACAAGAATCCAAACTCAGTTTAGAATAAATCCAATAGATAGACTTTTAACAAAAACAAAGAATAAATTAGGTTTTATACACAAATAAGACAATTTTGAAAGATGACATGGGTTTCTAGAACATGAATCCTTAATTTTCAACCATTTCTAACTTAAGGCTGCGTCCTACAGTCAATACCGCTCTGGTACCACTCTGTCACACCTGATTTCCGAAGACAAACCAAATGCATCTCATATGTGCACCAGGATCAAGTTACACACATATGATAGACGTCATGAGTGAAATATCCATAAACAATATTAAAAAATGTGCAAAGGTTTAATCATTACATTATCTTTATTACACTCAGACGATAGACTCGAAGGTCTTTAAAATGAACAAATGATAACTAGACGAAGCAACTCCGTCTTCAGCTTCCACAGGCACTTGACTGGGATCACATGCCTCAGAACTCTTCATAGTCGTTGTAGTACTCCTCACCGATGTTCTCCTCTGAACAACGGTAAGCAAGGATGAGTACACTTATGGTTGGAGCTCAGCAAGTGGGGGAAGACGCAAAGCTATCAAGGATAGGCTAAGATTTTGCAGCGGTTAGCATTTTTAATGTTGGTCAAATTTTATTAGCAAGCACCTAGTTACTAGATGTAAGTTCATACCAACCCACTTAAGCATTTAGAAAACATCTCATCTCAAAACCATAAGAAAACCACGATTTAATTCCATCTTTGAGTTTGATTATCATGTGAGGGTCCAAACTGCTCTTGACTGTGAGCACAACTGATCGATCAGTTTTCACACTGCAGAGGTTGTACACTTTACCGACAGCTCGCGTAAAAGTTTTGAAGAACTTTGAACCCAACCATGCGATGCTGGCCAAGCATCATACCACACTTCTGAGGTGTGATTGCATAGGGACGCTATGAAGCCTTTACAAAGGCATGCAAAAGACCAACAACCCGCATAGTTACAGATCAGGGCGGACCATAACCCTCCCTAGTGGTCAGCACCTTAGCAAAGGCTGCTACCCCAAAAGGACCGGGCTATACCCCTGCAATCCATATCCCCCTCTGCTCCTTTCGGATAAGGTCATCAGTTCATTCGCACACCTAATTAATTGGCTAAGTCAGAGCCATATGGACTGTGGTTGTATTGTTTTCTTGGGTGGTTCTCCATGTTCTGATTAAATCATATGATCTTGTATTACCAAAAAGCATCATCCTTTCGCATAAAAGTGTTTGTCATGAAAAATCACTTTTATCCAACCCGAGTTAAGCAACTAAGTATTTGTCTACCCAAAAGATTTATTAAACCGGGTTGTTCCAAGGGTTATGGGTAAAAGTCTACTATGTCCTTAAGAAGGTGTTCCCATCAAATTTTTGCAATACAACAATAAAAGTAAATTTAATTATCGTGCAATTATATAGGACACAAATGGAATATGAAGGGGGAGAAGACCACTTACCTTCCTTGCCTAAACATTGTGCTTCTTCTTCCTTAAACCATTCCTCTTGATCCACTCCAACCGGCTGATCACCATAAATCAGCATGATGTCTATGAGCACACATGAATACATATAATAAATAAAATAGTACACCAAACAATTCTAAAAAACACATTGATAAAACAAACGGGCTTGCTGAGACGATCATGTCGACACCAAAAACACTTAAACGGAGCTAAAACGACAATGATATGGCCAAAACAAGGCTCAGGGGCTTAACTGCAAAGAAACTAGGCTTCCAGGGCTAAGTTGAAAGAAATCAAGGGCTAAAATCTAATTATGCGTATAAACCAAAGGTTTATAGCGCAAAACACCCTAACCAGGACCTCGGGTGCTAAAAGAGAGAAGATCAGGGGCCTAAACGTAAAAGAAAGGATCGGATTGTAAGGATTTTTACAGGTGGAATGACCGCCTTGTGAAATGAAGGAAGCTCGGAGTCTCTTTAGCAAAAAGGAGGCGGTAACTCCGGGTTGACCGTTACGGGTCGGAGTTGACCCGGGGCTGGGAAAGATCCGGGTCGTCCGCACCGGATCGGACAGCGGGCAGCGGCGGCAGGCGGATGGGCGGGGCAGGGACGCCGGAGGCGGGCGGCGCATGGCAGCGCGCGGTGGCGACTCGCCGGCGACGCTCGAAAACGAGTTCCAGGGCACAGGTTTGGACGCGGAAAGGCTCTACGCGGAGCGGTGGAGGAGGCGAACTCAACCAGGGTGCTAGGGAGGCGGCTAAGGTGACTATGGCGACGCGACGTCCGGCGAGGCAGACGGCACAAGGCCGGCGACGGCGCTAGACACCTCGGGTGCGAGCAAAAAGAGAAGAAAAAGGCTTCCTCACAAAGCTGTATGCGAGGAGAACAGCGGCAGAGAGGAAGCAGGGGCGGAGATCGACGCCGGCGGGTTCAAGCTCGGGCGGTGTTCCGTGGAAGAAGACAGGGGGCTCGGTCGGCGGGGAAGGAGAAGCTTCAGCGCAGCGAGACTCCGGGCCGACGGTGCACGCGACGAGGGAGGACGAGAGAAGCTCGGGGAGGCATTCACCGGCGACGAGGGGCTCCGAGGAGGCCGGCAATGGCGCGGCGGCGGAAGCCTCAAGCGGCGACGCGTGCGTGAGTGTGGAAGTGCAGGAGCTTGATTGGTGGAAAGGGGCGATGCAGGAGCTCTAGCTCGACCTTTATAGGCCAGGAAGAGGGAGCGGAAGGGGCTCCAGCAAGTGAATTGGCCATCAATGGCCATGAGGGCCGGCGGCCTTGATTGTAATCAAGGGGAGCGGCTTGATTCGGGAGAAACGGAAGGGAAGTTAAGGGAGAGAAAGTGGTCGGTGCTTCAGTGCACTTTGATTAGGGGATTAAAGGCGGGGAGCGCAAGGGGCGCGAGGAAACGGCCGGCGGCGGCGCGGTGGTTGCAGCTGCGACGCGACCAGAGGAAGGAGACGGGGCTGACAAGCGGGCCCCGTCGGTCAGCGGGCGAGAGAGGGGAAGGGGGAAAGGGGAGCTAGGCCGCGGAGAGAAACGGGCCGAGCGGGAGATGGCTGCTGGGCCGGAGGGAGAAGCTGGGCCGCGCGAAAAAAAGGGGCCGGCGACCTGCTGCGACTCGGCTAAAAGAAAAAGAGAAAAGAGAGGGTAATTGGGCGGGCCAAAAGGGAGGAAGGACCGACTGGCTGAGCTAAAAAGAGAAAGAGAAAGAGGGAGGAAGGGTTAGGGGTTCTGTTTTTTTAACTTTTTTATGATTTTCAAAACCACACAAACAAGCAAAAACTATGCAACCAAAATATGATGACAAGCACTTGTTGCTTCTAAAATTATACAAATGATATTTAAATTTTTTTAAGGTCAAATTTATTTGATAATTTATTTAAATCCTTAAAAAATAAAATCTAAAACACTATGTTGCTTACATTACTTTAGTGATGGAATTTAGGGTGCTACAGGGAGCTTCGTCGGTGGCCGCCCAGGGAGACCGCCGGCCGAGCGAGCTCGGTGGCTGCCCAGGGAGCTCGGGCTCCTTCAGCTCCGGTGGCCGAATTGCGTAGGGAAGAGAAGTGGCCCGACGGACGGCGTCGTGGAGACCTCAGTGGCCGGCGTGAGGAAGAAGAAGGGAAGGGGCAGACGAGGTCATTTTCCACGCACTTGTGCCCTCGATCCAACGTAGACTGCTCGGCTAGACTGCCACGTAAGCACGTATAGTTTTCACAACGTCAATGGTGAATAAATATTACCATCGTTAAAGTGACAATCAGATAAGATAGTAATTGCTCCTTATAATAGTAAAAAGTTAAATCTCCCATTGGCAGACAGCTCCGGAATGACCGTTGTACGTACCCTGTTGAGATGCATACGCACGTGCTGAGCTCACCCGCCCGGGCTGGAATCCGGACGTGCACTTTCTCTAAAATAAAAGTGTTATCTATACCGAAATCAAAATTTTCGAATGAAAAAAATCCCATCCATTATAGACCGCCGCCGGTTCGCCACCCGGTCGTGAGTTCGTGACTCGTAATTCTCGTCATCAGTCCAGATCTGCAGTTCCCCGCCGGGCCCTCTCTCGTACGGGGCGACCGGGCGACCGCGCAGAGTCCAGCCGAGCCGACTGTGCTCGTCCCTCCTTTGTCAACGCCACGGTCACGCCGTCCCTCTCCCAGATCTGACTACCTCGTCTCCCCATCCCCTCCCTCGCGCATCCCGCCCGGTCCACTCCGACGGCCGCCCCGTCGTCCCCTTCTTAACCCGGCCACCCCGATCCGGCTCCGCCACTCCACCACCGCCGCCGTCCCACAAGTTCTCACCGCTAGCACCGAGTCAGCAGGCCTCCCGTCGCCATGGCCGCGGCGCTCCTCCTCCTGCTGGTCGCGCCCGCCGGCCTCCTCGCGGCGCTCGCCTTCCTGGCGCGGCCCCGCGGCGCGCGCGCCCCTCTCAAGGGCCGCCACGTCTTCATCACGGGCGGGTCCAGCGGCATCGGGCTCGCCATGGCCACCGCCGCGGCGCGCGAGGGCGCGCGGGTATCCATCCTGGCCCGCAACCTCGCCCGCCTCGAGGATGCGCGCGCCGCCATCCAGCGCGACTCCGGCCGCGGCGACGTCGGCGTCCACGCGGCCGACGTGCGGGACGCGGGAGCCGTGGAGCGCGCGCTCCGGGAGGCCGGCCCCGTCGACGTGCTCGTCTGCAACCACGGCGTGTTCGTGCCGCAGGAGCTCGAGAGGCAGGACATGGAGGAGATCAAGTGGATGGTGGACATCAACCTCATGGGCACCTTCCACCTCATCAAGGCCGCGCTCCCCGCAATGAAGGCGCGCACCCGCGAGACCCGCCTCCCTGGGTCCATCGCGATCATGTCCTCGCAGGCCGGCCAGGTTGATGTTTCACCTGATCATTCGATGCTTCGTTCACGATGCAGCTAAGGTGTTCGATGTAATGCTGCGTGCTTGGGAGATTTATAGCTTTGTTGGCAAACATCTTTGCTGCAGGTTGGTATCTATGGGTACACTGCGTACTCAGCGAGCAAATTTGCGCTTCGTGGATTAGGGGAGGCGCTGCAGCATGAAGTCATCACTGACAACATTCATGTCTCGTTGATATTTCCTCCTGACACTGAGACTCCGGGTTTGGAAGAGGGTATGTGCTGCTTATGAACTGGCCAATGCTTATTGAATTTGTTTCAACTCTGCTTTAATAGCAACCAACAAGTGTAGCCACAGAATGCCTGAGTTCAATTTGATACTGAAAACTTTTCAACCTTGCAACCCTAAAGTTTTGGAGCCTTGTACTGATGAAAATATTCTCAAAAAAAAATCTCTCAATTCAGCGCCTGTCGATAGCAATTGATTGGTTAACCTTTACATTTGGACTTGCCTGTAAATTCTTATACTAAAAATCATTGGCCTAAATGTGTTGCTATTACTCTCTAATTTGCTTCATTGGGTATGTTTAATAGCATCATTTTTGCAAGTGCACCACCAAAAATGGGAAGAAAGGAGAGCATTTTTCACTACACTTGGCATCCCTCAAATTCTGAAGACACAGTCTGCACTTCTTTTTTTTTTACCGAATGCTGACTATGTTAATTGTCTGGTTTCAGAGCATAAGAGGAGGCCAGAATTGACGAACATCATAGCGGGTTCATCAGGTGGAATGAAGGCCAATGATGTTGCAAAGAAGGCTCTGGACGGCATCAAATCTGCGAAGTTCATTGTCCCTTGCAACTTCGAGGGCGCAATGTTGGCTGTAGCAACTGCTGGTCTATCCCCGCAGAGTTCACCGGTAATGGCATTCCTAGAGGTGATTGGTGCTGGACTCATGCGGTTTGCAGCACTTTGTTTCCAGTGGAATTGGTTCTCTACCATAGAGAGCTACTATGCCAAGAACAAGAAGCGCGACTAAGAACAAAAATTCAAAATGACAAACCTGGACACAGTTTTCTTGAGTCCATGTGAGCCAAAAGACCAAAAATAAATCATCTTGTTGGTAACACCTGATCTGAATGTTGTGAGTATGCAGAGATTATGTAGTTATGCCTTTCATTTTTATCTTTACCTCGTTCGGCTTTGAGATCTTGTGTGCTCTACGATGTACTCATTTTTTACGGAGATGGAGTAGATTTCAGCAAAAGAATACAATAAAGGCACAAATTTCATGTATTAGTGATCTCTGTTTTGGAAATACAAAAGAATACAATACCCACTTACAATAAAGGCACAAATTTCATGTATTAGTGATCTCTGTTTTGGAAATACAAAAGAATACAATACCCACTTACGAGCTCCTGTGCAAAACTCTGTTTTGGAAGAATGTTGCCAGTCTGCACTTTAGGCACAAATATTTGGCATGTTTTGGGGCAAATTACATGGCTGCCAAGGCAGTAGCTTCAAAGTTATCAAAGAAAAGAAAAACCTTGCTCGGTTCTGATTTTCATATGAAGCGTCCAGATGGTGAGTAAATAACGGACAAGATTGCACGGACCCCTGGAGAGGCCAATCCAAGGTTTACTCCCTCGTCTCGCGGAAAGATTAGGCTGCTTCGTGCCGCGGTGACTGGGGGTGAGCACCGTCGATTCTTCCATGGCCTCGGCCTGTCCTCCGTGCGCCTGCGGCTCTCCATCCCCGTCGCTGCGATGCCCCCTCTCCCTGTCGCTCCCCTTCGTTCCCTTTCCTTCCGCCGTCCGCCTCGCCGCCCCGCCGCTTCTCCCGCGCCGCCTGGCCGTCTCGCGTCCAAGGGCAGCGTCAGCGCTGGAGTCCCTCGTGCTGGAGTCCGACGACGAGGATGAGGACGACGGGGACGAGGATGCGGAGGTGGAGGAGGAGGCCGGGGCGGGCCTGTTCCAGGGCGAGGCGTGGGCGGCGGGGGCCGACGAGAGGGACGCGGTGAGGTCCCCCGAGCTGCAGGTGTTCGAGCTCGAGGAGCTGCCCGAGCAGTGGCGGCGGTCGAGGATCGCCTGGCTCTGCAAGGAGCTCCCCGCCTACAAGCACTCCACCTTCACCCGCATCCTCAACGCCCAGCGCAAGTGGATCAACCAGGACGACGCCACCTACATCGCCGTCCACTGCCTCCGTATCCGCAACAACGACGCTGCATTCCGAGTCAGTATTCAGCGCTTCAAGCTGCTATCTCCCTCCCGTTACCTGTTCGATCAACTGCCTCTTTCACTGGGGATGCGCAAATGCGTGCTTACAAGTTACAGTTCTTGCTCACGAACTGTTCGATGAATTGCCTTAGTTGTAAATTCATAGTAGGTTGACATATGGATGATTCGATAATTCCTTTCAGGTATACAGCTGGATGGTGCGGCAGCACTGGTACCGCTTCAACTTTGCGCTAGCCACAAGGGTGGCCGATTGTCTTGCCAGGGAAGGCAAGGTTGAGAAGTGCCGAGAGGTGTTCGATGCGATGGTGAAACAAGGCCGAGTGCCTGCCGAGTCCACCTTCCACATATTGGTCGTTGCATATCTCAGCGTGCCAGGGGGGCGATGTCTTGAGGAGGCATGCACCGTCTACAACCAGATGATACAGATGGGTGGCTACAAGCCTCGCCTTAGCCTACACAATTCATTGTTCCGCGCACTTGTGAGCAAGACAGGAGGCACGGCAAAGCACAACATCAGGCAGGCTGAGTTTATCTATCACAATATAGTCACGAGCAATCTTGCGGTGCACAAGGATGTTTATGTGGGGCTCATCTGGATTCACAGTTACCAAGATGTAATTGATAGAGAGAGAATCAAAGCTCTTAGGGATGAGATGAAGCGAGCTGGGTTTGAGGAGACTACTGATGTGCTGGTGTCACTGATGAGGGCCTTCTCCAAGGAAGGTGATATTAAAGAAACAGAGGCAACATGGCATAGGCTTCTTCAGAGTGATTGTGAGCTCCCTGCTCAGGCTTATATCTGCCGAATGGAGCTTTATGCACGGACAGGCGAGCCTATGAAATCCCTTGACATGTTCAAGGAAATGAAGGGTCGGAATGTACCTCCCAATGTTGCATCATATCATAAGATAATTGAGATAATGGCAAAGGCTAGAGAGATAGAGACCGCAGAAAAACTAATGGATGAGTTTGTTGAAAGCCACATGAAACATCTGATGCCAGCCTTTCTTAGCTTGATGTATTTGTATCTGGATCTGGATATGCATGAGAAATTGGAGCAGACATTCACAAAATGCCTTGGTCGGTGTCGTCCGAATAGAATATTGTATACCATTTATCTGGAATCACTGGTGAGGACTGGAAATGTCACTAAGGCCGAGGAGATCTTTGGTGAAATGCATAAAAATGGGACAATAGGTACTAGTGCCAAGTCTTGCAACATCATGCTTAGAGGGTATCTTTCTGCAGAGGACTATAAGAAAGCCGAGGGCGTTTATGATTTAATGTGTAAAAAGAAGTATGATGTACCAGTGGATTCTTTGGAAAAACTTCAAAGTGGCCTTCTCATTAGCAAGAAAGTTGTCAAGCCACCAAAACCTGTGAGCATGAAGTTGGATGAAGAGCAGCGTGAGATTTTGATCGGTTTGCTACTTGGAGGCACTCAAATAGAATCTCATGCACGGAAAGGGGTTCACATTGTCAACTTTAAGTTCCAAGAAGATTCTAATGTTCATTCAGTTCTAAGGGCACACATTCATGAACGTTTCATTGAATGGCTGCCTTCAGCATGCAGATCATTAAATGATGACAGCGAGATCCCTTATCAGTTTTCAACCATACCCCATGCACATTTTGGTTTCTTTGCAGATCAGTTCTTTCTGAAAGGCCAGCCAGTTCTCCCAAAGCTTGTCCATCGATGGTTATCCCCACGTGTTCTGGCATATTGGTTCATGTTTGGGGGCTTAAGACTCCAGTCAGGTGATATTGTTCTTAAGGTCAGTGGCGGGAACATTGATGGTGTTGAAAGAATTGTGAATTCCTTGCAAACACAGTCTTTAACGTGCAAAATGAAGAGGAAAGGGAGATTCGTTTGGATAGGTTTCCAGGGAAGCAACGCTGACTCGTTCTGGAAAATAATTGAACCTCATGTATTGGACAGTTTTACCAGTTCTACGACGCAGGAAAGTCATAGAATCGGTTCAGATGGCTCGCGAGATAGTGATACCAATTATGAAGATGATACAGAGGTATGATACATGAACTTAAGGGTAACGACAGTGTATGTTCACAAGTATGATAGGTTGTATAAGTTATCAAAAGTATCTGAAGTCTACAAATTTTGTTAGAGATTGTCATGTATATTTTTCATGCATGGTTTTCTACTAACACCAATTGCCCAGATTATCCATCGCCTATGTATGTGGTCATCTGGGGTTGGAGAGTTGTACACTAGACAGTTCTTGGCAGAATGGTTTATATGTCGATTTGCACATATGTTCAGCTTTCGCTGTCCATCCGCTGTTGGTTTCCATTTGCAGCAGGGAACACATCATTTTCAGAAAGTCTCTTACGACAGCATTTTCTAACATTCCACTACCTGATTCCCTAGAGCACAACAATTCTACTGATCCACATTCACCTGCACTCACCTAGAATTATTTTTTTCCCATGCCAAGATGAATAAAACAAAGCAGATATCCTAGCCGGCTATAACCTATCCTAAATCTCCTGATGGTCTGCCAATGGAATCCTATCCTACCCCCAACAGGCTACAGATCCCCGTGTAGGAGCCTGGTGAGCAAGCTGGTGAAGAGCGCGTCCCTCCTCTCGGCCCTGGCTTCCTCCCTCGCCCTCCTCTGCTCCTCCCGCTCCACCCACGCCTGCTCCAGCATCAGCCGCTCCCGCTCCACCCGCTGCATCGACTGCCGCCACTGCTCCTCGAAGAAGAGCCGCTCCCGCGCCTGCCTCTCCATCATCTCGTTGCGCTGCAGGTCCAGCCGGAGCTGCTGCTCCAAGAAGCCCCGAAGCATGCCGCGGAGGGCGGCCGTCGACGACGACGCCGGCATCTTCCTCCTCCGCTCGTCGCCGTCGCCGCCGTCGTCGTCGCCGGCCGGCCGTTTCGGCTTCCTCCTCGCCGGAGCTCGGCCCGGTTCTTCGGACCCGGTGGCCTGCTGGTGCTGGCTCTGCATGCTTTGCTCGCTCGCCGCGCGGCGTCGTCAGCCCAGGTGTGGCGTGAGGACATAAAAGAAGGAAACGCGTACGTGCTGCTGGTGAATGTGGAAGGGGGGCGCGCGCGCACGCTGACAGCGAGCGGAGTGGTCAGACAGAAGCGCCTCTGCATGCAGCAGCAGCAGGTAGCAGCGGCCGTCGGTTTTTCATGGATCGTCTCCCTGACGCTTCTCGATCGACCGACGTCGTGGACGCTTCAAATTTTCACCGTTTCACACGGCGCGGCAGCCGGGTGTGGAGTGTGAACGGCTTTGCTCCCGTCCACACGGGCAGTGCAGCGCGCCACGTCATCCTCGACCTCGGTCTTCCGACGTGGTTGATTCGAAGGGATTGGCGATGGGAGAGATCTCGCGACTTGCGTTTCTTTTTCTGGGGCCCTTTTCAAGCCAGCCGTGTCAGCTTGCGGCAATTGACCCGTGACCTCTTCTCGTCGAGCACGGCTCAGGAGGGGAGTCAGCCAGAAAGTCAGTCAGGGCAGGGATGGCGGCGGGCCGGCGGTCCATGCGAATGCGATGCACCCCCGTCGGGCGTTTTCGACAGCGATGACGTGTACGCACGAACGCGCATGACCGGATCGCGCGCCGATCTACATGGCCGTCAGTTGGAACGCGCCGCCCAGCCGTTTTTTAGGATTTTCACCAGTGGGGGGACGAACGTCACGATGAGGCGCGCTTGGTTTCTGCCTGTGACGGCACGATTCTTTTTCCTCCTTCTTTGAGATGAGATATGGGTGAGGACTGAGGAGGGTACAGCGAGTGAGTCACATGCGTGGGTGGGTACGACAGATCGCGGACAGCGGAATCCTGGCAGGGTGCAGACTGCTGCAGAGGCATCGAGCCGCTTTCTGCAGCCAAAATAGTACTGCAGGGTGTGTCCCCTGTAGACTGTGGTAGTACAACGTGCAAGTCTCCGACGAGACGAGACGTCACATCTTCAACGTCCTGGGCCAAAGCACAAGCACTGCCCCGTCGAGCGGCGGCGCTTGCCCGTCCGCGGCGGCGTCGACGGACGGCAGCTCGGCGTCGCGGCTAAAACACCTCGCCTGGGCCTGAGGACGATTTTGGACTGGGCTGTCTTTCTCCCACCTTCTTCTTTCTTTTTGTCTTTGAGAACTTACTTCTCGACAGTTGGGCCGAATTCCAGAGTATACCCACCCTCCCTTCTTCTCGCGGCGAAGTTTTTATTTTTTTTATTTTTTTTGAAAATATATGATGGATCTCAAATTTTGCAAAACTATATTACAACCGCCGTACCACATGACGGTAGGGACCAAGTGCCATGGGGCACGGCGATTGGAGGTGCTACAGTGTCCAACCGTTGTGGGGTACGGCGGTTGTGAACAGTAGGTCTGTAGCACATGCAACCGCTATGCCCTACCGCCATGGGGCATGGCAGTTGCAGGTGCTACATTACCTCACAACTGTCGTACGCTACAGCGGTTGGACATTGTAGCACCTCCAACCGTCGTGTCTCATGACGGTTGGTGCCTACCGTCATGTGGTACAGCAATTGGAGTATAGTTTTGCAAAATTTGAGATCCATCCTATATTTTTGAAAAATCGAAAAAAATAATAAAAATTTCTCTCGCGACGTGCGCGCGTGCGTGGCCGGAATATGGCCCAAAAGTTCTTGCAATCCCGATGGGCCCACCTCCTCCCTGGCATCTCCATCCGAGCATGTATGGATGGCGCCTGACCTTTGTTTGAGCACAATGCCCTAGTGAGTATCAGAGTGCTTCCTCCGTCCCAAAATATTTGCACTTGTAGAACCGGGCGCGTAAAACAAGGCGGATGCGAAATGACCAAAATGCTCTTGTAAATATCAACTCCGGTCTTCCTGCTACTCGCAATTGCAGTTGGCAGCATCTCGCTCGCCGCCCCCGATCTCCCCGCGGCGGTGGCACCGCCCGCGCACTGCCTAGGTGACCGGCTCCCGCTCCCGCCGCCGTGGCTCACAGACCGCTTCACTCCGGCGTCCGGCGGCGTGCTAAGGGCTTGGACACTGCGGTCCCGTCCCCGCTCCAAGCGCACTCGTCGGCGTCGCCGCTTCCCCTACCCGGACGCCGACGAGCTCCGGCTGAGGCAGCCGCGCTGGATCGGGATCTCGTCCACCTCCTCCTTGGTGCAGCTCAATGTGCGCACCTACCACCGCGGACCATGAACGCGAGGTGGAGGAGGAGCATTGGATGGGGATGGGGATGGGATGGAGCACGGGAAAAACACACTGATGGAAAGCGTGTGGAGGAGAGAATCACAGGCAGAAGGAGTGGAGAGAGCGTAGATGCGAGCGCTGCAGGCTGTGGTCCGGGAGATGCGAGCACTGGGGAAGAAGGGGGGGAGACCGTGCGGAGAGCAGGGTTTTTTTACCGTTTACTGGCCGGTTACCAACAGAAAAAAAATCAGATCGGTAAACCGCACAAACCGCTCGGTTTACCGAGATCACCGGTTTTGCTATGTCGGTTTTAGCGGTTTACCGAGCGGTTTTATTACCGGACCGCAGCGGTAAGAGCGGTAACCGCGGTTACCGCGCGGTTTTTTGGTAAATTTAACCCTGGCGGAGAGGAAGAGAAGGACCCAGAAGATTTCACATGCAGGCTACAGGCTGATCCCCAATTTTTTTTCCAATTAGACCCACGTTCACTGGTGGACTTCAAGCTTCTGGACTTCGCTATTGTGCGTTTAATGTGAGATTTTTTTCGAATCCTACAATGGCACTTATAGTGAGACAGAGGGAGTATTATCCATTAAAAACTGTACTAGTGTGTTGAAAAGGCCTCGTCAAGAGACACGAGACATCGGATGCACCGTAGCCCGGATGCACGACGTGACGGACGTCCGGAGCGGATGCAAAATATCGGACGGGGTCACGTGCAGTCAAACGCTTACCAATATTGTTAATGTTGCGAAAATTTTACCAATGTTGCACGCTACATGACCTGATGTTGCGACGGGTGACTGGATGTTGCGACAAGTTTTTTTTTTTTTGCTACAGTGCTTAGATCTGATGGCTACATGTTGCAATTGGTTACCTTCATGTTGCAATTATTTGTCGTTCATGTTGCAGTCGTTGTGAACATGTTGCATCCGTGTTCTTGATATGTTGCAAGTGTTTCATGTGAATGTTTTCAAAATTAGATATAAATATTTTTGATGTTGTAAACATTATTTTTTGATGTTTGTGGATGTTTGAGTTTCGATGTTGCAGATATGTGATTCCGGGTGTTGTGTTGAGAATGGGAGCGGGCACGAGCAGCTGCGGCCTCTCCGGCGCTGGCGTCCCACGCTGTCGCTCCCCGCGGCTGGGGTCGGCCGAGCCGCATCGGGCCACGCCCTCCCACGTGCCCGGAGGTTGAGCCAGCGCTCCCCGCGGTCAGGCGCTGACCGTCGGCCAAGCTTCGCTCCCGGCGGCACGGATGTTGCAAATGTTTCGTATGGATGTTTGTAATGATGTTGCAAAGAGAATCATGATGCGTGATGTTACAAATGTTTAATGCACATGTTGCAAGTACGTTATTTTAATGTTGTATTTTTTTAACGAGACATTTGAATATTACAATCAACGCGTCGACATTTCTTAACATATTTTTGATGTTGCGGATGTTTAAGTTTCCATGTTGCAGACATGTGATGTTGGGTGTTGTGTCGAGAAGGAAGAGGGAGGAGAGCCCCTGATGTTGGATGTTGCAAATATTAATTTTAAATATTACAAATGTTGAGTTTTGATATTGCAGACATGTGATGTTGGGTGTTATGTCGAGGGGGAGGAGAGAGGAGGGCTTCTGATGTTGGATGTTGCACGCAACATGGGTCGCAACATGGGTCGTTGGGTATTGTGTTTGATGTTGGATGTTGCAAGCAACATAGCTCGCAACATGCCCCCAACACGCTGATGTTTGGGATGTTGGTCGCAACATGCTCGCAACATCGCCGAATCGCTCGGGCAGGAGGGAGGGGGGCTCCGAGGTTGAATGTTGGTCGCAACATGGTTCGCAACATTTCAAAACCGTTCGCAACATGATTCGCAACATCAAAACACTTCGCAACACGATCCGACAGCTGATATGCTTCATGACCCCGATCGTGTGGCTGCGAACCCGTCCGACGGCTAGCGCCCGGAACGGATGTCCGGGCGCTAGCAGCGCCGTTTGTAAAAACAGATGGGAGAAATCGCTGAAAGCCGCCGCCGCCGCCGCCGCAGTATTCAGAAGCAGCTGAGGTCATCCAGTCCATCCCCGATCCTCCTTCCTGGATCGCGTATCGCGTGCGATGCGATGCCAGTCACTTTCACGACCGGACCTTTGCCGAGTGCAGACGAGCCAAACCCATCCCCGGTGCCCGCGCCTGGCGCGCCACCCTAAGCACGGCCTTCCGGCCGGGCGTGCAGTGCGGCGCAGGACCATAGCCTTTTCTTCTCGAAGCACTGCCATTCAATTCACCACCCCCACCACGACGGCATCCGCGGTGCCGGTGCTGTACAGCGCTGCCGCTGGAACCCCCCTCCGGCCCTCCCCAAGACAGGCACAAACGGCAGCCATTGATGGTGGCCGGATCGTTGCGTCGCGTACGCGCGCGCGCACTCAATGCACGCGCTAGACACCACCAGAGAGGCACCGGGAAGGAAAGAGGCACAAGAGACGCGGGCGCGGGCCGCCTCGCCCTCGGCGTGGATACCAAACCGAACGCGGGGGCCGACGCTCGGCACGGCTGGCGCCACCCACCCGGTGGGGGAGGGAGAACCCGAAAAAGAGCAAGCAACCTTTCGTATCGCGGCTGCTGCTGGGCTCCCACCACCTCCACGACCCCCGTGACTCGCCGCACGGCTGGCTGGGGGGAGGAAGCAGCCAGCCTACCGCGCGGCGGCGACGGCTGCTTCCAGGTTCGTTTCCATGACTACTGGTTACCGGGTTCTCCGTTCTGGGTTGCGTGTTCCCGCCTTCCCGGCTTCCCGCGACGCGTTCTCAGCGGCCGTCCCGTCTCGTCGTCCTCTCCTCAGGATGGCCAACGGGAGGAGCCGCCTCTACCACGCCTGGTGGTGCTGCGCGTTGGCCTGCGCGTCGCTGGAGCTCGTCACGGTGGACGCCTTGCTCGTGGACATCACATATGTCGAGAGCGCCGTGGCCAAGGGAGCAGGTGAGCGCGCGCAGCTTCCTTCTCTTCTTCTTCTTCTTCACCGATTCTTCGCTCCTCCTCTCCTCCTCTCTCGTCGTTCTGCCGCGGTCTCTGGTTAGCGCGCTGAGGATCGAAGTGCTTTTGACGCGTGCGCCTGACGATGTGCTTGCTTTGTTGCTGCTAGTGTGTCTGGATGGGAGCGCCCCGGCGTATCACCTCGCTCGAGGCTCCGGCTCCGGCGCGAACAGCTGGCTGGTTCATTTCGAGGTCAGTTTTCAAGGAGAGTGGCGAATCTGTAGTTCAGCACTTTTTTTTTAAGATTACACAGTATAACGCAGACGATCACAACACGTACGCACACTCACCCCTATGAATACACGTACGCAAACTCTACCCTTATGAGTACCTCCGAAGGACTGAGCACCGGCAGATCTGGAGATTCTCGAAGTCACCACCGGCGCCTCGTCGTCGACGGGAACGTCGCTTACCACTTAATGCATAACGCCAGAAAATCCCAAAATAAATCTAGGAAAAGGTGCGAGCACCAGGATTTGAATTCTGGTGAGTAGCGTCCCACTAGACCGTCCTACCATTGAACCGTCCTGCCATTAGACTACAAGCAGCCGTTCGCTCTCTTATGTAGCCGGCGCTGAGCCTCGTCCTAGCTTGGCCTCGCGAGGTGGTACAACAGACCCACGACGCAGCAAGCTGAAAGCCAGCAACACACTTCTTCCCTCTGGTCTCTTCTTCCCTTTGGGCCTGCATGTGGGGCCTTCTGGGAAAATGTTCCGTTCGATTCTGCTCATTTTTCACTCAATTGCTGATAGGGGGGAGGATGGTGCAGCAATGTCACGACCTGCCTGCAACGGAAGCGCACCCGGTTGGGGTCGTCCAAGGAGATGGCGACGCAGATTGCCTTCTCTGGAATCCTGAGCGACACGCCGGAGTACAACCCAGGTACTGAATTTCCATATTTCCTTGATGGAGACATTGCTCTGCCTACAGCGTACTGTTGTGTCATCTTTCGTTTTGTAGCAATTCAGAATTTCAGACCGCCTAGAATGCTAGACTTTAGCTTCACATGCTGAATGCTTGTGCAATCATGGAAACCAGACTTTTACAATTGGAACAAGGTCAAGGTTCGGTACTGTGATGGCTCATCTTTTACTGGCGATGTTGAAGAAGTGGATCCAGTGAGTTCACAGCCAACAATTTCTTTGTTTTCTGTGTTTTCCTTAAAGTCAGATGGTATTATATATAAGAACATCTACTGGTCTCTACTACTTTAACACCCACCTGGCCACCTTAGTTGTTTTCCCCATATCTTTTCCCTTTTGTTCAGACCACAAAGCTACACTATAGAGGTGCAAGGATATGGCAAGCTGTCATGGAGGACCTGCTTGCCAAAGGGATGGACAAAGCTGAAAACGTATGAATTCTTATAAGCCTAGTTCTTGGCAATCAGGGTTTGCAAGACTAACTAAATTGTGTCAGGCTCTAATTTCAGGCTGTTCTGCTGGTGGTTTAACATCCATACTACACTGCGACAGATTCCATGATCTTCTACCAATGGGTGCCCGAATTAAATGCCTCTCAGATGCTGGTTTCTTTATCAATGAGTAAGACCATAGTACTTGTACTAGACTACTAGTGACAATTCATAGCTAAAAGAAAAACCACACCATCAAATAGAAGAAAGTGCATTCCCTGGAAAACAAAATAAATTCCTCACATAGGTTTTCTGGACAATTTCTTTTCTAATGTATCTGATCTTTGTGCCGATAGGAAAGATGTTGCTGGAGTTGGGTACATTGCTGCCTTTTTCAACGATGTGGTTACAACACATGTATGCACTTTTACTTACCCTATGTACATGTACTTGATGAATATCATGTGGGGCTAACTGAACACATCCAATGCATTATAATGAGAGGACTCCTATGCCTGAATTCGGCTGGTTAAATAAAGTTGAATACAGTTAATTTCATTTTACAGAATGTGATGTTAACCTGTTATTTCAGTCATTTATCCGAACCTGATTATGTTTATTTTCAAATGGCTTAGGGGTCAGCGAAGCATTTACCGTCTTCATGCACTTCGATGTTACCCCCAGGAGTGGTAAGATGTAAATCGCAAGCAGCAGCACAATGCACCTGTAGCCAAGATAACAGATTTCACAGACTAAAAAATTCAGTTATTTTAATGCAGTGTTTCTTCCCCCAGAACGAGGTGAAACAAATACAGACACCTCTGTTCATCCTCAATGCAGCATATGATTATTGGCAGGTTATAATCCAAAGACCTTCATAACTCTAGATATGTCATATGTGCATGTTTTGCTATTATTATCAATCTTTTCTGGCGTAATCATTATATGAGCATTCTTGCTGACCTGCAGGTAAGGAACATTCTGGTGCCGGGAGTTGCTGACCATCGTGGTACATGGCATAGCTGTAAGCATGACATAGACCAGTGTTCTGCACCGCAGCTTCGGGTACTGCAGGGTTGGTTCTACTGCATCAGTATCTTCCAACAGGCCCTGCCTAGTCCATGTTTTAACCGGTCCGTATTGCTTTAATGTTCGGGTGCAGGATTCAGGGATGATTTCCTGAAGGCAGTGACGGAACAAGGGGATTCCGCCTCCAGAGGGTTGTTCATAAACTCATGCTTCGTGCACTGCCAGTCCGAGATCCAGGAGCTGTGGTTCTCATCTGACTCCCCAACGCTCGGAAACACTGTAATGCACCCTGAAACTCTGAAGCTTACATTCCCATCGAATCGTTTAGTGTTTTCAGTCACAGCTGGAGACTGGAGAGGCGTCTGGTGATTCATCTGATGGAGCTTTTTTTTCTCACTTGTGGGCAGACAATAGCAAACGTGGTCGGCGACTGGTTCTTCGACCGCAGCCCGTTCCAGAAGATCGACTGCCCTTACCCCTGTGACTCGACCTGCCACAAGATCCACAATGACCCGTCGCATGCATAGCAATTACAGCAGCCTCACTTCGTACTGCCATTCATCACGCTGTTACTACATTTTACACTTCAGCCTTGCTAGCGGTATAGGGCAATGCGTTGATAGCCATTGATTGTCATGAATAAGACCCGGTGCCGGAGGCTTAACTTGGCGTCTGGTGCCGGAAGCTGGATGCAGCTTCCAACGGCAGGAGCCACATTGGCACTTCCAAAGTGAGGCGGCACAGATTGTTCCAGTTGAAATATTATGTCACCTACAGATTAATCTCTGCCTCTGGTCTGTTTGTATATGGCAACTGTCGAGATGAGAGTGAGACAGCAAACAGCTGCTATATATGTTCACCTAAATGGCCCTCGACGGGTCCACCTCGTCGACACTCGACACCATCTGAGGAGCTATTCCCACGCAACAGCATGCCAATCACCGACAAATCCAAAAATCTTGTCTAATTTTAATCCTGTTCCTGCATTATCCATCATGCCATTCTCGAAGTATTTCCATGGTTTTCATGGGGGCTAAACCAGCAGCCAGCAGCTGGGGGCGAGCGAGCGGACCACCCCGACTATACGCCACTACGCAGACACAGATTATCGGCGGCGCTTCTCTGAAGACGAGACGCCCAACGCGGGAGGCAACCGAAACTAGCAGGCCTTTCTGAATTCTGGCAGTAGAAAACATTCTGTAGCAGAACAGGAACTGAAACGCAAAAGCTCAAAATCCATTTGCCCTTTTTCCCTCTCGATACCAACTACATACCAGTATACCACCACTTAACCATGTTTAAGAAATGAAAAAAAAAGAAGAAAACAAGGACAATAACCAAGACAGGAAAACTGTCGAGCCTGCAGAACTCACAAGATTTGTACCAACGAACACAGCTGTCATTTTCCAATGGGAGTTCGTGCAGACAAACTCACAGAGAACTAACGCTAATAACCATAGCCCATACTATATCTTATGAATCGGAGCATCCCAGGGAGGAGACAAGCATCAGAGGAACACAACAATTTGCAAAAGCAACCACGCGCACAAACAATCCACCCCAGAATTGCAAATGCAAGCAACTGATGCCATCAATTTGGTGGCATTCCACATTCCTCCAGATCCAGGACTAAAAGATCCTCCCAGAATCCTTTCTTGCAACGGAAGGCGGCAGTCCACTTGCTGCAAACGAGTGACCAGCTCTCCCACCTAAAGAGTGATGATTTTTTGCATCAGTACCATCTTGAATATAATTTAAAATGGATGTCAATTGGAATACAGATCAAACTAATAAGAATCTTAGATGTACAGTAGGATAACAAGATATGATATTTCCTCAAAATAAATTTAACATAGCAAGACTTGATCAGCAACTACACGTTAATATAAGATGCACTGTTAACACGATTTGATACTTTGTTATAGTAATTCAACTAATGATGTGTACTGCACAACGTCCATTTCTCTGAATCTTAATAGTCAAGCTATAAGATACTGCAAAAATGACACTGCGACTGGTTACAATGGGACTGAAACAAGATAATGCAAATTAAATTTCTAAAGCATCCCTTACCTAAGATCAAAGGTAAAAAAGGAGAACTGCAACTGTAAGTGGAAGGAAATAAATTCCGTCGACAACACAGATAAGAGAAATCGTAAGTATGAAAGCATGAAAATTACCCCAGGACATTCCATCACGCATAGTACTGGGTGGAGGTTCTGCCAGGCTATAATTAGTCCAGACAGGCCGACCATTGTGGTGAGTCCTCATTGGACGTATGTAACTGGAAGTCATATTGTGGTACTGCTGAAATGGCTGTCCACGAAAGCTTGGCAAACTCTGCTGAGAATAATTTGCATGGTTGTAACCATCCAAGGCCACATGACCTGGAGGATGTGCCCTCTCCCCGAGAGTTGATGCATGAAACAGCTGTCCACTTCTGCAGCAAAAACATGTGTAGTAATTAGTGGAGGGGAAAATGTCTCTTTGTGCTTCAATTTAAATTAAATATTGGTTGGAAAATAGAAAACTACAGCTATGTTGCAAGCACCATCCAGTCCTGAAAACAACATAATCACTTGCCCAACAAGTTTTTATCATAAAAAGTTCAAGTTCTAGAAAGGCATTAAACACAACAGTGTTATAAAGTAGAGCTGAAAAGGTGCCCCCTATTTCACAAGCAACAACTCCACTAGAACTAACTTAAGGACAGTAGGATATGCATGGTAAACGTGCATCTGGGTCCTTGCAAAACAGAGACTTGGGAAAATCTAATGAAATGAAATAAAGCATGCAATGGTGCAATGTAGACAAACTATGCAAATGTATTAAGAATTGATCAACGGCATAATGTAAAATCTAATGACACTAATGCAGCCCTGCTGGTCACATGAGAAAATACTATAATACCTTTGATTCAGTGCGGAAGGGTTTGAACTTGCAATATCATGACTTGATATAGATGCCAATCTGCTAGGTCTGTTTGTTTGACCACTTGCGTCTCTCAGGTGCAGACCACTTAACTCAACTGATAATGAACGATCCTCTTGCAGAAGTGACTCGTCACTGCACATTATAATTAAAAAGAAAGCCTAAGTTGTAGGCTATGTTACAAAGAAGTAACTTTAAAACACACCATTACCTATAGTTCGGATCCCAATCAGCTGGATCTAGTATTGTTGAGGTGGAGGGCAATGTATCTGCTGACACATCTGAGTGTAAAGGAGGAAAGCCATTGTAATTGGTGGGTGGAAAAGAACCATGACTAGAAGAAGGGTCTGAGGGTAAACCACTGCCAACACTTCTTTGAGGTCTCCAGCTATGATGGCTAGAATTAGGGACTGCGTTGTGTAGGTAGCCAGAATTTCCTCGACCATATGCATCAAAGCGAGCAGCACTAACACCATCTCCTTGGTGTCCCTGGATCGATTGAGATGTGTGCTCATGTGGCGGTATTGGCATAGGTGGATAACCTTGATTCCTCCTCCTATTGTACTGGCCTACAGCAGCAGCCTTTCCCAACGAGGAGCCATGTGCACCTCTTGAAGGAGAGGCGCCGTACTTTCCGTTAGCACCTGGGATTTGCATCTGGGAATTTGGTGGTGTAAATTGTGATGGACTGGCCCCAAGAGACATAGGTCCTGGACCCCCAGGACTTAACCGAATGCCACCATGTGAGAGATGAGGTCTTCGTCGAATATCCGGACTAGATCCTAGAAATGACCCTCCAGCTTGTGAACGTAAATTAAACCCAGAAGGATCCATTGGTGAATTATATATGTTGATACTGTTAAAATCATAGCTACCATAGCTGCTTGCAAGACCAGCATTATCATTAAAGCTACCATGGCTACCATAACTGCCACAACTGCTTCCATACGAAAAGGGCATCTTTGGTTGCAAAGCATTATTAAATCGTAGGCATCTGTTAATGCTTCCAACCTAGAAAAGTCATAAGATGTTAAGAGGAATAACTTACAACTTTTCAACTAAAAAGAAGCATAAGTGAAATACTTACAACCTGAGGAGAAAGGCCAGCACCTAGCAAGTGACCTCCCCCTGGATTGTGGTCAACCACTGCAGCACGACCTACAGGCTAACACAAGAGAAGACATAAGATGCATGTCTTATAAACCAGATATTTCCAAACTTCTCTCATGTACTATTTTGGAGTATATCCACTACTAGCGATCTAATTAACCTTAAAAGAGAGAATAACATTTTTTAAGAAACAAAATGCCACTCTAAGAAATGGAGATGACCAACTATCTCCACTCAACTGATGAGGCCAGGAAAGCACAACTGAAATTAATTTCTGAAACTTTCACATCACAAGTAGAATGGGAGAACAATTTAAGCAACAAGCTATCCGGACTCTAGTTAAGATTGTACTTACAATCCGTGGGGTCTCCTGGACAGGCTCATAAGGACCAGTGAAGGCTTCACCAGTGATGAATGGATGATATGAGGCCTGAAATAGGTTTTTGGATTTGCGAAGTGCATCAGATGATTATTCAAGAAATAAATTAATGCCCTCAAAATCAAGTATCAAATTAGTCATAGGAACATTTCAAACTATTGCAATACAAGAATTTCCCAACATAATTTTTTTCCCAGGCATGAGGGTAGAAAAACATTCCAGTTCACAAAAAGAATAGTATACAAAAATAAATAAATGCACCGGTACCATCAGTGAATACCTGCAGCGGTGACCACCGCTTGTTCGGGTCAAACTCAACAAGTCCTCTCAAGAAATCAACCAATGCCAAGCAGTCAGCCTTTTCTGTCTCTGAACAAAATTGCAAGAAGTGAGCATATATTGTTGCACTTCCATATCATGCGCTATGTTAAAAAAAACAGATGGGAATGGTATTCTTTTCATTCAAGAAATTTGCACTTGCTACTGCAGTGAATTAAGTGCCTAATTAATAAAGCACTAAATGTGCCTCGTAACTCCAGTACCGCAAGGACTATAAAGTCCATCTAATTTGTCCTCTTAATCATATCCAACTGCAGCATGCAATCTGGATGCGACATATAGCTGGTGTTTTGTCCTAACTATTGTGGTTTTCACTAAGCTACAGACTTATCATCTAAGCCACAATAGTGCACACCTCGCTGATAAATATAAATACCAGTCCGTTGACTGAATAAAGGGTTTGTGCTACAGTATTATTATAGGAACTTTTATGGTTGAGGGAATGTCATCCACTGTGAGTTGTTACAAACTAAGAAAAAAGAAGTACCATTAGATCATTAGTTCATTATGCAATATTTATCATCAAGATAGATCCTTCTTCAAACAACATAGAGATAGATCCTTCTTCAAACAACATTGTGACACAGAAATACTAATCATTGGAACCATACAACAAAAGTACAAATGTACTGCACTAAAGCTACCTCCAACATTCACAAAAGAACAATGAAGGCTACATAGTTCCGAACTGAAAGAAAGGGTTACAGTACAAACCTGACATGTTTTCCTCACTCAAATTCTTCCAAGGGTACGTAAATATGAGTCTGTCAAGCCTTCCATGAGGGAAATACCATCTCCCTACCTTTGGCCTCGTGGACTCCCTCTGTGTTGAAGGATGTAAACAGGGTATAAATTGTAAAGAATAATGTATGGTAATGAAGAAACCTTAAGAATAATGTTTGAGAAAACCATTCAAACTTACAGCTTCAATCTCGTCTTCACTTAAAATTCTGTATGCACTGCCAGTGCCATTTCGTGCCTCACTACCAGGATAGATACTTCCAACATGCTTAAAAAATCGCCCTGTATTTTTAGCCTCCCGTAGTAGATCATCTGGTGGTTGCCCACTGTTTATAGTTGAATTTCGAGAAAGCAGATGTTTACAGTGTTCAAGTTTTCTTAATTTAATTGAAAGAGCTCAAAGAACTACCACCTAATCCAGTGTAAGTGATTCGCCCACAAAATTATAAACGAAACGTAAAGCCAAGAGATAAATTTTTCATCAGGAAGTACTAACCCAAGAATCTCAATCATACGGCAAAGGACATCATATTCTGACGCTCCAGGAAATAAAGGCAACCCTATAAACAGCTCAGCAACGATGCAGCCGAATGACCACATATCAATGGCAGTAGTATATCTAGCATTTGTTAAGAGCACAAGCTCGCAAGTTAAAATTGACAAAGCTGCAATTCATACATAGGATAACAAAGCAGAACAACTTATGCATTATGAGATGCTTGTGCGACTATAGATAAATGCAACTGATTGTAGAGTTGCCATATAGGATACGGATAACCAAGAAGTACTTCCGGAGACCTGTAATAACGGCTCTGAAAAAGGAAAAGGTACAAACTTGACTTGAAATCAACAATACTCCTAAATCACAAAAACAAAACTGTTGAGCGAGTTCAAACAAAACCTGAATATATGAATAAACGGTTTTACCCTCCATGCAAGCTGATCCAAAATCAATTACTTTCACTCCAGCTGCTGTTTTTACACTGCAAAAGTCATCACGTAGTCATCAGGCTAGAGGATTGATGGACACCAGCACATGATATTGATAAGAAAGCTACTCACGTTGGAGCTATAAGGATGTTTTCTGGTTTTAGATCACAATGGATAATGCCAGCATCTTTCATGACAATCAATGCATCCAATATCTGAAAAGAACATACACATCATGTACTGCAATAAAACATTAAAAATCCATTAAATATGTTAAAATGAAAACAAACCTGTCTTGAGAAAGTCCGGACGTATTTCATTTGCAAACCTCTTAAGCTATTCCTTTTCAATAGCTCATACCTATAAATATGTAGGTTTATGTCATCGCATGTATCAAATCTGATGTGGATAGACTGATTAAGGTAGTTAAATGGAAGTTATCTTACAGGTTGTGACCAAGCATTTCAAAAGCTATACACAAATGATTTTGGTACAGGAAAAAATCCAGCATTCGGACAATGTGGTGTTGATCATCAGGATCAAATTTCTCGTTTAACTGCAGGCAATATTATAGTTACAGTTATGATTCAAACTTTTCCATGCATCCAGCACATGTACATACTAACATACAAATTACAAAGTAGAGTACGTACCAGGCTCAATAGAGAGACCTCCATTATAGCCTGTTGATAAAAGGCAGGCTGGTTCTTTATAACCTTCACTGCAACATAACTGTTGGTTTCTGCATCCCAGCATTTTGCAACCTGTCCAAAGGTACCTTGTCCAAGCATTTCTTGGACAACATACCTAATTAACGAAATGTTAAAACAATTTTAGCCTAGCTTAATGATGTCCATAGTTTTAAAACCCTGAACTCTGAAGTGAAAAATGTCAAATAGTAGAGCAGCAGTGAAGATTTAACATATAGGCCCCACTTATCGAAAGAACAATCTAAACACCATCTACTTAGGAGTCAGGAGTTTCCATTTCACAATATAACTACCCCTACTTTAATGATGTGAAAGAGATTAGGTGGCTGTACTATATAATGGGTGCATGTGTGTTCATTTGCCATAAAGTTTCGCTCAAACTTAACGACTTCTTGGTCTGTTCATATGTGGACTTACATATTGAAAGGATATTATTTCTTTTTTTGTAATTTTATGTACATTTTTACCAGATAAATTTTGAATTTGATTTTAATACAATATTTGAGAATTATTAGACAAGCCTTGAAAGGTTGTTCATTAGAGTTGGGCAGTAATTTGTAAAAGAAAACATAAGAGAAAAAAACTAACCTCCGGTTTGACTTTCTATTAATCAGTTCCAGGTTGACATACAAGATGAGATCAGAATTTGCATTGTCAAGACCATCATTGTGAACGGGAACTGCAGGATTGGTGAGAAAACGCTTGGGGTTTAGTGACTCTGAGTACTTAAACTCAGGATTGCATTTTTCAAAAGTTTGGACGATGTCTGTGGTTAATCTTGCAACAAACTGCATGAATAAACAGCTGCAGTTTAGAGTAATGTATGTACAAGAGGTGCATAACTGCATAATATATACAAGAACAACAGTAACAAATGGGCTGGATCAAATCACTCGTTATTCGCTACTAATGGAGAGTGGCAACACACTTGAAGGATGTCCTTATAGCATTGTGTCCTCTAAATACCCATATGATCCTAGAGAAAGTTATTTTGACTTAGTGACAAGTATTCTGGCATGATCTAAGTTATCACCAGTCCACTTATGATCAAATTACAGTAAATATGTTCTTGTTGTGCTAGTGTTAAATGAAAAGTTGTACTAGTGACTACAAGGCTAGAACAGTGTGTCAGAACAAAATGTATGGTTAGCAATATGAAAGAGCCAAAAGGTTTGCACCTCACGAAATTAAGAATTGAAAGACAATACGAGTGAATCCACTATCCCACTTGGTCAAACCATAGCTGATTGATACGTGCAAGCAACAGAAAAAATAGGAGCAGGTGTAGCAACTATGATAGTTTCGATAATTCAAGCATAGGAGTTTCAGCTTTTATAACTTACTAATAGCGTTAAGCGCAATAATTACGTCCCAATTGCATCAACATTTGCCGATTGCTCGATCTAACTGACAATTCAGCGTGGCGAGTTCGTAGAACAGCAGCAGGAAGCAAGCATCTCTGGGTAGCCGCATGAGAAGGGGAAGGTGAAGGAAACGTACCGGCCTCTTCCTGACGGCGCGGAGGTTGCTTGAGCGGGCGGAAACCCCATTCCCCGGAGCGGACGGCGACGCCTCTGCCCGCTCCCCCACCGCCGCAGGAGAATACAACCGGAAAGCCGTGGACTCGCTCGGCGCCCACGACGGCCCCGGGGAGGCCCCTTCCCTCAGAGGCTTCTCCATACGCCTCCGGCAACCACCTCCTCAGCTCCCAGCGCGCAGGCGCCGGTGCTCACGGAGATCAACCAGCCGCCCAACCCACTCCACCTGTACTCCCTCCTGTTAGGATCGCGGCGGCCGAAGCATCGGAACTTCAGCAGCAGCAGCAGTAGATAAGAGGCGGCCGGCCGAGTCCAGCTGCATCCTACACGGAGGCCATCGCCCAATGCTCCTCCGGCGGCCGATCCGATCCTCCGCCTATCCCCTGCTCCGAGGCTCCCGACGCGAAGTCGGCAGCTGGGAATCGGACGGATTGGGCGTGTAGGGTTCTAAGACCGGCACGAGGAGTGGGGTTGCTTGGCGACGCCGGAATCGGGGGCCGGAGCGGAGCGAGGGGAGGGTGGTGGCGATGGCGGAGGAGTGGGGAATTTGGAGGCGGGGGCGGCAAGTCCCAGTTCCTTCTCCCTCTTCCTCCCCTTCCTTCCTCGTCAGCGTCAGCGTTCGCCTCCCCTCTCTCTCTCTGGTTTTTTCCACGGCTTTGCTTTGAGTCAGTATATATACGCGGCTTGATTAATCTTGATGTTAATCAATTTATTAATTATTTTTATTAGTGGAGAGGTAAATATGCTTCCAGTGGCAGTGGCAACAGCCTCTTGTTCTCGATGGTTCACGTGCCCACGTTCGCGCTAAGCATGACAACTGGAAGTGCTAGTGTGACCGTATGATCATGTGGATCAGATGGCTATGTGGAAAAAAGAGAAGCGATTTTTTTTAAAGATGAAAAGTGATTAAAAGTCATACTACATGTTATATCAACTTTATCATAACTGGCCTATTGTTAAAAAAACTATATTTAACGTGGACGTATAAATTTTGTGAACCGCACGCAAGATAAATGAATGACTAGTTAAGATAGAATTCATGAGTCACGCCTCATTTCGAACACAACACGGAATCGTAGTGTATTAGAGATAAATGGTTGTTGGGATTCTAATAATACCGATCTCAAAGTATTAGAGGTAGATAGTTTTTGCTGTCATTATAGTAATACTATTCCGCTACGATATGATGCATACTTCCATCAAATTGTACATCTACATATGCATGAGAGCACTGTCATTGTGAACCCGTGAGCATAGGCGTCGCTCGCAAAACCACAGCGTCACCTCTCTCACGATCACGACTGCACGAGATCAACCACGCACAGTGAGCGCACGCTGAGCCAGCAGTTGCCACTTGGATGCAGATCACGGATCCCAAGGGAGCAGGCGCGTGCAAGGGCCCATGCTAGAGGTGCAGCGCGAGAGCCGTCGTGGTCCCCCGCCCATCCATCCGGCCGGCGTGGCCGCGCGAGCAGACTCCGGCCAACTCATGGGGCCCATTCGTCATTCGGGTGCTCTTCGAGCGAGAGCCACGCCACACTGCCGCCGTTCTCACGTCTCTTTGTTGCGACAACAGATGCGACGAGAACAAAGGCTTTCCACTCTCGATCGATCGACAAAAAGGAGATGACCCATCAAAGCTGCAGCACGTGCAGCAGCACACACGTAGTACCACAAAAGGCGTAAATTCCCTCCGCCCCGTTGCCTACGGCTATCGTTTGATTTCGGGAAATCGTCCACGTCGTGGACGAAGCAGTTCGGACTTTGCAAGGGACGAGACGACAGCGTCCAGACGGAAGCGAGTCGTCGGCCTCGTGGGGGGCAGCTCTGATTCTTCTCCGAACACGACACGAGGGTCAGCGAGACAAGGTACTTCCCGATCGTGAACTCGATTTCCCGGGCACTGCTCTCCCAACTCCTCCAACGCGTGTTTGATCGCGGAACGCCAGCGCCGTGCGATGCGACCCCGGCCAAGACGGCAACCGCGGCGGGACGGGCGCAGCCAGAGTTGCGAGCGGCTGCGCGCTCGTGCAGGTGCCCGTGGTGATTTTGACTCCGAAGTGAGGAGGATCGCTTTGCTTTCTCTGTCCCGGTGCCGGGCGGCGACGCGCTCGTGCGCGGAAGACTTGTTGCACCAAGTGCATTTTCTCTTTTGGAAACCCCTCTTGGCCTCTTCTCTTCCCTTTACGCCCCGTCCAGGGCTCCAATTCTGAACTCTTCTCTACATTCTTCTCTGAACCCGCGTACTCGTACCGCTTCCAGAGCGGAAGACGCGTTCATCGTGAACCCGTCAAGCAAGCTCGTCTTCCTCTTCCATACTAGTCCGCGACTACACACGATGTACGCCGTGTTCGTCTGGCTTATCAGCCACCAGCCAGCGGTACTTTCCTCTCAGAACAAATCAGCCATCAGCCACCAGTACTTTTCTCTCAGAACAAATCAGCACCAGCCATCAGTCGTCAGCCTGACGAACAGGCCGGTAGCCTCTAGGCCAGCCAGACCTGCACTTACACCAACAGGCTACCATCTGGTGCCAGCAACGAGTTTCAGATTGTCCAGACGCAACAGCAACATTCAGAGACGGCGATAGGGCAAGAAGGATCCATTCGACCAATACTGCTCTTAACAGTGCACTATAAACTCGGTCGCAAAAGCACATTACTACAATTAGTACGCTATCAGTAGAGGTAATATAACCTTGTGGAGCGGACAACTGGGCCCAGCATCACCCTGTACACATCGCCAAAAGATTCACACCAGCCCCGGACTGCGTCCTCTGGAGTCCTCACTCTGTCACTCACCACCTCAGCTGCTTCACCCCTTTCTTCTTGGTGAAGACGGCGTCGAAGCGCCCGTCGACCATGCTGATCTGGTCCATGAGGGACCGCCGGATGTGGCCCGGCGGCGTCTCCGTGATGCCCGCCAGGTACACGTCGGAGGAGAGGTCGAACTTGAGCGTCGCCATGGGGGTGTTGGGCTTCTTGATCAGGTCGTCCTCCAGCAGTATCTCCGCCACCCGGGACAGGATGCTGAACGCCACCCCGACAAGAGCCCTAGAGTAGGCCTCCACGATGGCGTGCCCCACATCCTGCATACGCAACAGTCATTCTTCAGTCCATGTTCAGAATTACATGGATTTTAGACCTATCAAACATCTTCCGCATTGTTCAGAATCCGCAGCTGATGGGATGCCAAACTTACCACGTTGTACTGGACCTTTAGAACATCTATAAAGGTTGGAGGCAGGTTGGGGAATCTGGATTTCAGAAGCTGCACAAGAGTGTCGACTCTTTCGAGGCACACTGACATCTTGTGGAGTTCTGATGACGAACTATCCTTCATGAAGTTCCAGGAATGCCGTGCGGGGGACCTCTTGCCCTTTTCCTCTGAAATCCTTTGGTTCCATGCAAACACCGCACCCTCCAACCGGTTTATTGTCTCGAGCACGCTATGCTCAGTTTTCAAACTGAGCGAAACAAAGATTTCCTCTATAGGAATATACTCCGTGGTTATAGCTTGATACAAATCTTCGCCCAAGCTAGCTCTCCCAGACTGCAAAGACCAACAAAATATTTACAGTGTATCAGAACCTCAATTCAATCATCAAACAATTTTGTAGGCAAAAGTGAGGTTCAAAGCTTGCTGAAAGATCAGCAAAAGGCTGTACTTAACAAATAATTAAGTTTGGTGGATACTTGCCTTTGGGAGAGCATCCATAACAGCTGCAGGAATAGGCATATGGAACAGGACTTGTTTATTGATGGATTTTGCAGCTTTGAGGATCTGATGAACAAGCTTAGCCTGGAAAACAAGCCTTTTCCGCTGAAATTGAGATAGCCCTTGCTCAGGGACACGAGGAGACGGGAGCCACCACTTTTTACTCTTCCTCGGACCAGTCATTTTCCCCCGCCCATCTGCTCTGCTACCGCTCTCCTCGTACCAGAACTCTGTATCTATCATTGAGTCCATCACTTCCTGCATATTTTGTTGCATACACCATTACTAAATACAAAATATGCTACTAACAATTAAAACACCAAGCAGGGATGAAAACTGTCCTAATTATGCATACGAATGTCGTAACAACACAGAGAATGGCAACATACAATGAGCATCGCGTCAAGCTTCTGAAGAGCAGGAAGGTTCACATGAACATCTGAACGGGCCTTTGGAGTCATAATCTGCATGGCCCAGTTGAAAGTAACCAAATAAGACTATGAATCATTTTACTTTGTAACGAGATATAAGGTGAGGATTCGAGGAACACTTCATTCGGAGACTAATCACCTCAAATGTGCATCCATCAGCCCCACTTTGCTTCGTCGGAACCAGCTCCACCATATAAGTTGTAGGAGACAGCAACCAGTCCATTTCTTTCCTCCACCTGATTTTTTTCTCTTCACACAATGGTTCAAGCTTCCAAAGCTCTCCAAAAACAGTTGCTGTAACATTAAGTTATCCTTTTCTGTCACGATTAAGTAGCACAGGGAAACTATAATGCACCCAAAATAAATTTCTTCTAAAAGTATACCTGAGAGATTGATTATGCCATTGGACAAGGCCAGAGCGGTGCAAACGCCCCTAGCTCCTCCTGAAGTATCATCACCGAGCAATAGCTTTGCAAATTTTTCCTTCATGTTTTCAATATCTGAAGCACTCAAGGTATATGTGATTGGCTTCTTCCCTTTGAAAGGAAGTAGGTGAACTGCGATGGGTGTACCCAACTCATCAAGTAAATGCTCCTCCTGCTTGGTAAGGCAGTGGGAAGAGAAGGAAGAACCCGAAGCATCTTTACTAGAGCAACTTGAGACTTCATCATCAAGGGAATCAGTGGTAACACAGCCATCTCCACCTGTTGTTGCACTAATGCCACTATCATCGTCATAGGCAGAACTATTGATAATGCAGGTCTCGAGGCCATTATATGTTGTCACCCCTGCATCAATAGGTATTTTAACATATCTTTGCCGCAATGAAATGGAAAGATGTTAATTCTGGGGGACAGTGCAATGTGCTTTCAAACAGAAGCCAACTTGCCTGGGCTTAGGAAATTGTTGAATAAAAGGAAAGAAAAAAACAGATTACAGGACAGCCCATTTACAAATCACAGCTACGGCACTTTGGTTCAGAGACCTGATTGAAGGTCCCCTAACTAATGGTGTGGAAAACAACAATCTATTACTCATGTTTATCTAACATAATGTGTAAACCAGCAGATCCCTAAATAACCAAAGGAGACAGGCTTTTTTTTTGCCATGTATGTCCGTCATTGATTTTAAGTTTTACACCAGAATGTTAAAGCTATCATAACTAGGCCATTGCACATGCCTGTGTGAACTTTCAAGAAGCTGTTCTGAACCTTGTACTTTCCAATGCCTATTATAAAAATACTAACTCTGCTACAATGCGGAACCTGCCTGTCTGTTCTACTTAATTCCACCAAAACAGAGGGAAAAATTAGAAGACTAAAACCTGAGAGCGATTGCTAAGGAATTAGCATAGTTTCTTGGTTATGAAACGTCAACCGAATAATAAGAAAATACAATAAAATCCAGTGGCAAGTTCAGGTCTAGTAATAACCCTTGCTGTTAAAGTCCTTGTGCCATATGTTTCACCTGAAATTTCACTTTGAAGTTTGAAGCTACAACATCCGATTGTAGATTGCAGGATCACACACACACACTTCAGTTTCATTATGGGTGGAACAGTTGTTTTATACTAAGCACAAATTACTTAAATAAAACTTTATGCAAGGACTTGAGGAGAGCAATGCCAGATTGCCAGCAAGCTGCAGCTACTCACAAAAATGCAGAAGTCAGAGCTCAGTGTGTTCCAAACCATAGTGGGTTATTCAGCAATTGCACTGCCCACATGGCCATTGAGAATTGTTCTGTTGCAGGAATCTTGCAACAGCGTGAGTCCAACCCATGGGGGCATGGCCCAATATTTTGCGCCTTTCCTCTGCACAGTGTCTAAAAAGAAGCGTACCACTACTCTACCGGCTAGTCTTTTGCGCCCAAAGTCAATGAGGGGGAAGATGCCACACCTGACCTTGCGGAAAACAGCCAGGGACCACTTTTGAGCTATACAAAACCTGCTAACGAACTCTAAAGATTTTTTTATAAAGTACTAGCTAGAAATCACGGATTAGATTATGAGATCCATGGGGAAACAGCCAAAAAGACAAACAAACGCCGGTGACTGAAAAAAAATTGGTACATGAGGTGTAACGGCTGAGAGTGAGCAGTGCAACGAGCAAGTTATGAATGCGAACATGGTGCGGCCCGGCCGGGCCGGCCGCCGGTCGCATCAGATAGCCACAAGGCCATGGCCGTTTGCTCCCACGGATCTTCCCGTGACCCCCATTACTTGCACGTTCCCAACCCCACTGGCTGAACAGCACGGCCTGAGCCGCGCAGCGGCTGCGGCGTTGCTGCTCGATGCGAGAGCACAGTGGGGACGGGACGGGACACCTCCCCCCACGTTCCCATCCCTCTCTACTCCCCCATCCTTCTCGTTGTTTTCTGAATCTGAATTGATCTTTCTTTCATCTTGTGCGCGATTTTGGGCAGTGACAAGGTTGTGATTTGTGAACACAGTTTCTGCTCAGCACCTAGAATCTAGATCGGTAATTAGAAATCAAAAGATTCTGAAGGATTTGAAGATTCGGGGCAGGATGAGGCTCCACCGCCCAACCACTCACAATGCAAGGACAAAGTGTACTACTGCTACCAAACCAAACCATGAGCCTGCGATGCTACGCAAATGCGAGAGTGGCAACCAAAATCAACAGCACAAACGGCGCAACCAAAGGTACAGCCAGCATAGGGGAATCGGGATTCAAGTACACACAAGAACAAAACCAAAATCTGACCAAAATCAAAGGAAGCAATGCATGCAGGAAGAAAAGAGGGAGGCAGGCAGGCAGAGGGCGCTTACTGTCGGGCTCCTCGTCCATGTCGATGCTGAAGTCCTGCGGCCGCCGCCGGCAGCACGCCAGCGTCTTCATCCTCATCTCCGGCGCCGATCCTCCTCCTCCTCCTCCCCAGCCGCGCCGCGCCGCGCCGCGCTACCACCACGACCACCAGTAACTGAAAAAGACGAAACCCCACCACCACAGCATCAGGGTTTGAATGAGGAGAGCAGGGCCTGTCGTCAGACCGCAAACTGCTGCCAAAAAAATTAAATGCGCTGCGATCTCGCGAAGATAGCACCCACCCCACCACTGTTTTTGCCTACTGGTTACTCCGACTTCGCCATAATCACGGGGCGGCGTACATGGCGACCGCCCACCCGCCCGCAGAAAAGAAGCCCAGCTTTAATTTGTTTATTACTACCGCGACGGGCGCACGCCACAAACCCGAGTTCCGACGAGGAGCTCCCTCCCTTCCCAACCACAAAAACCGCAGACGCCAAGCACCAGATCTTCGCAGCGCGGCTTTTGTTAGGGGCCCTAATGATTAGGCCATCAAAGATGACCCGGACGAGGAGGAGGTACACTGGTGATCTTGCGATTAGATGCGGCTAAATGGCTAATGATACACTAGTGTCATCCTGATAAGGCAGGTTACGAACCAGTGGCAGCCGGAGCATCCAGCCCGCTCGTCCGGACGTGGAGTTTATGGAGGCCGGGCCGGTGACGCTGACGTGCCGCGGACGTGCCGCGGCCAGTAACGGAGGCTCGGCAACCGAGGCCGTGCAGTGCGGCACGGCGCAGTGCGGAGGCAGGCGTTTGAATTTTGAACTGGGCAGGGGAACACTGGAACAGACGAGCAGCAACAGGAGCAGTGGAGGAGAGGACGTGTAGGCAAGGGCGGGCGGTGGTGGGGATGGATCCTCCGCTCCGCTTGCGCGTCGGTGCGGTGCGCGGCTGGGCTGCGGGCTGCGGCCTCGCTTTCCCGAGGAAAGAGGCTGCCGGAAAGGGATGACCTGCTCGAAAAGGCGAGAGGTAAATAAAACCAGGGGCACCACACCACCCGCTCTGCACCTGCGAGGGTGAAAAGGGCGGAATTTTGACTGATCTTTTCAGACTCACGCACCCTGAATCCCTGGTTGATTACGCGAGCAAACCACAGGCTTCAATTGACTGTTCTTGTTATCCATTCTAAAAAGAAGGGTAAAAAAATACTCAAAAATTAACTGCGCTTTCTCTATTCCTTTCTTCCCCCGGCTTTGATGGTGCGCGCGGCACCGGCGGCGACCTCACGAGAGCAGGAGGGGGCATTTGCTAAGCTCGCCGGAACAAGCATACTACACGGTGCTACACCACTGGTGCGAAAATGCTTGAGCTCTCGCCTCGGTGGCGCTGCCACAAGTTCTCTGCAATGCGGCGAGGAGATGAGAAGAGGCCTGGGAAGGGGAAGAACCGAAGAACCTCTCGGGGGGATTGAGACGGCAGGAACTGAAGCACCACACGGTGGCGGTTCCTCGCCGGCAGTTGAGCAAGTACGAAGTGCGAGCGCTAGTTCATTGTCGAAATGTACTCGAGTAGTAGGTAGGAGAGACAGACAGCGAGAGAGCGAGGAGCAGTACCTTTGCAGCGTCGAAGCCAACAGGTCACCGGCCGGAGCAGCAGCCCGACATGGATCTGCGCGAGCGAGGAAGAGGAGAAGCGCAAATCGCATCAGCCACGGACGGGGGCCAAACGATTCGTCCAGGAGGAAGGAAGAAGGGATGGAGGATTGATTTTTACCTGTTGTTTTACCACTGTACCGGTGAGGCTGAGGGGGCAGGCAGGCAGGCAGGCACTTCAATGTGAAAACATGTGTGCGGGTCTGAGGTCGTGTTTGGTTGGGTTGAAAATAAATTTCATGGAAAAGCAATCTTGCATGTATGGAGTACCAAATGAAGTTTATTTACAAAATTTTTTCACAGATGAGTGCAACTTTGCGCGATGAATCTAATGAGTATAATTAATTAGTGATTTGCTACAGTAATACTACAGTACTATGTTCTAATTATGCGGTCAAAGGCCTCATTAGGTTCGTCTCGCAATTTTGTTCGGGGTTGTGAAGGTAGTTTTGAAACTGACTTTATTTAATTCTCGTAATTAGTAGTCAAAATTGCATTTAATAGGTGGTGAAAAAATTTTCTACCCCTGCCAAACGCTCAATGGAGGCACCCACTATCCCACGCTAATCGGCGCAGGTAGGTTCATGTCCAACTCTCCAACTTTTCTACCACACTTTGTTTTCTAGCATAGTAGTATCTCGGTTATTCGAAAATAAACAAGGCATTGCATTCGGGTATTCAAAAAGATAACTTTGTTAAATTACTAGCAAAGCATCTGACTTTTTCTGTTAGCATCCTCCTCGTCCGCACGACCAGACCTCCACTCACTCACTAGATCCTTTGGCTAAAGAAAAAAATGATCTTTTTTCCAGCGGGTTTGCATTGACAAACCACGATGAGGTTCTGGTCTGCGGTCAGATCAGGTCCGCCACTAAATAAAGGTCGGTTAGTTTTCAAAGAGAAAAAAAAAGGTTGGAGCCATCTGCATGCGCCGGGCACGCAGCATCCAATGCTGCTGCAAACCGCGATGCGGATGAACCGTTTGCTTGCACCCACTCCGTCCCTCTGCGGCTCTGCCAGCCCTCCTGTCATTTTCAGATTTTCTTTCTTTTGAGAAGAGTTACCGGGCCGGCCACCTCCTGAAATCAAACGACTACGCTCCCCCTCCCATCACAATCTGACTGCGAGCCAATCAAACTAAGGCCCTGTTTAGTTCACCAAAATTTCACCAACCACCCGTCACATCAAACTTCAAACACTAATTTGGAGTATTAAATGTGGATTAATGACAAAACCTATTTCACAACCCCTACCTTAATTTTCGAGACGAATCTAACGAGCCTAATTATGTCATGATTAGACAACGTCATGCTACAGTAAATAATCTCTAATGACGGATTAATTAGACTTAATGGATTCGTCTCAAAATTTCCCGTCCATTCGTGTAATTAGTTTTATAATTAGTCTACGTTTACTACTTCTAATAGACCCCGAAAGAGGTCTCAAAAATTTTGGCCCCAAAATTTTGGGGAACTAAACATGCCCTAAACATAACATAGAGAGGTTGCTAAAAAAGCCAAAGAAACAGAGTTAAATTCACTCATTTACTCCTCTAAATTTCTAATTAATTCTCGTTCGCTTGGTTGCTTTATTTAAAACTTGTTCAATCTTATAATGGATAGAAAGGAGTGACTAGACTAGTGAGTGAATGCTTCAACCGGGGGGAGTGGATTATCAAGTTCAACCGGCCTTTCGGCCCAGAAGAGGTGCTGGAGTGGGAGGAAATGTTGGAAAGGCTGGGGGAGGTCAATTTACAAGAAGAGCGGGACAGAACTCGCTGGTGCTTGGAAAAATCTGGGAATTACACAACCAAATCTATGTACAGATTTATGGCACACCGGGGGTAGTTAACACTCACATGCGGTGGTTGTGGAAAACAAAACTGCCTATGAAGTTGAAACAAAGTTTTCATGGCGTCCCCTAGTCGTCCAGGCGTTTTTTCGATTGTGGCGTCTCGCTCGCCACGCCTTGGTTGGATATGGCGTCGCCTGACGCGCCTAGTCGTCGCCTGGGCGTCTGATTCGTCGAGGCGGACGCCCCACAGCAGAAAAGCGGCTGCACGCACACGGGAAACGAGACCGCACGGTGCGCGCGCGGGAAAGGAGAGGGCCCGGCATGCGCGCGCGGGAAATCGAGCGCGTATACCTCTCGCGCGGGCGCACCCCATCCCTGCAGCGCGCCAAATCAAGAGAGTGGGAGGGAAAGAGGGGAAGAACAGAGGGCGGTGGCGGCAGCTGGAATCCGGCGGCGGGCAGCCTCCATCCGGCCGCCGTAGCTCTCCTTCCACGCCGCCGATTCGCAGCTCTGTGTGCTTCACGGTCTCCGACCTCCACTTCGTCGATTCGCGCCTTCGATTGGACCTCTGCTCTGCCGATTGGACCCTCGCTCCACCGATTCGCCCCTCCAATTGGACCTCCGCCCGTCGATCCGCACCTCCGGCCTCTGTTTCCTCTGCTCCTCCTCCTTCCCGTCCGCTCAAAGGTACTCTTCTCGCCCCCTCCTTCCTCTGCTCTGAATCTCTTGGACTTGTGTATACTGTCTGCTCGTGCTTGTGCTTGTGCTTAGTGCTTGCCTCTAGCTAGTGGTGCTGGTTATTTGTACTAGTCTGGTAGGTGTTGGTGTTGATGGTCACTCTAGTGCTGCTCCGTTTTGCTTTCTATATAGCCATAAGCCATGTGCTTTGTGTGAAACTATGCTTGGCTGGTTGCTGCTTGTCTGTCTGATGCTCGAGCTGTGCCTACTACCTTTCAGTTGTTTATTGATCTCCTACTTTGTGATGTGTGCATGTGTCGATTATTAATTTTGCCATGATGCTTTTACTTGTTTATTCTCTGTCATGTGCTTGCTGATCATTTTATTTACTGCTTGTCTGCTATGGATGTCTAGTATATCTTTTAATAACCCTATGTTGGTTCTTGATCTCCTCATCTTTTAAGTACCCTATGTTCTTTGCATGCAGCACCGGCCGACAGAGAAGAATGGCTAGCCCACCTTCTGTCAACAACAATGGGAGCTACGATCCAAAGACCGATAAAGCAAGGAAGGCAGGCTCAAATGATCCAGGCTGGAAGTATGGATATAGGAAAAACCTTGAAAACCGAGATCAAGTGACATGTACTCTTTGTGATATCACGATTTCTGAAGGGATAAAAAGGTTGAAGCAGCATCTGGCAAGTGGATATGGAGATACAAAAATATGTTTGAAGACCACTACTGCTATTAGAAAGGAGATGAGAGATTACTTGGAATCACACATGAGGTGCAGGCCATTGTTTTTAGATGAGGGTGATGAGCAGGAAGAGGACCCAGATCCAGATGTGGTTGTGGTGCAAGGTCCTGCTGAATCTGTTCAAGTTCAACAAAGTGCACCTGAAGAATCCCAATCATCCAAGGTGCAGGTGCAGCCAAGTTCAGGGACTGCAGCCAAGCAAAGGCGTGCAGCCTTTTCATTCAAGGCTCCTGCTGCAGCAAAGAAGACCAAGGCAGCAGCACCCCAAAAGGTAAAGAAGTCAATTATTGAGATGCTTCGGAAAACACCTGAAGAGATGGTTGATGAAAGGCGTAAAGGGTGTTCTCAACCCACAATTATAGCCAAGGCAAAGTCGAAAGAGGAGAAACATTATGTGGATATGCAGTGGGCCATGTGGTTTTATGAGTGTGGCATATCCTTCAATACAGCAGCAGCAAGACAGTTTCAGATTGCAGTTGAGGCAACCGCACAATTTGGTTCAGGGTATGTGCCTCCTTCTCCCCATATACTTGGGGAACCATTGCTTAAGGATGCAGTATAATCGATTAGCACTTTGAGGGAAGAACATGAGCGGGCTTGGAAGCAATATGGCTGCACACTTATGTCTGATGGATGGACTGATAGGAGAGGTCGGTATTTAATCAATTTCCTTGTGAACAGCCCTGAAGGGACTTACTTCTTAGAGTCTGTTGATGCATCAAGTGAGGTGCATGATGCATTCATGCTTGTTGATCTGTTAGAGAGCAAGATAGAGGAGATTGGAAAAGATAAGGTGGTTCAAGTTGTCACGGACAATGGTGCTAACTACAAGGCAGCAGGTAGGATTCTAATGGACATGATTCCTACACTATTCTGGAGCCCATGTGCTGCACACTGTTTGGATCTTATGCTGGAAGACATTGGGAAATTGAAGGCGTTCAAAAAGCCAATTGCAAGAGCAAAGCGTATCACAACTTTTATCTACAGGCATGGGAGGATTTTGAGTCTGATGAGAGAGAAGACAGGTGGGGCTGATCTTGTGAGACCTGCAGCAACTCGATTTGCCACCTCTTTCCTTACTTTGAAAAGTTTGTACAAGCATAAGGAAGCATTGAAGGCCTTATTTCTTAGTGAAGCATGGTCCGAGAACAGATTGGCAAAAACTGAAGCTGGTAAGGATGTGTATGATATTGTTCTCTTTGTGGAGTTTTGGAACAAGGTTGAAGACTGCCTTAGAGCTTCAGCCCCACTCCTTATTGTTCTTAGGGTGGTTGATGGTGATGAGAAGCCTGCAATGCCGGAGGTTGCAGCATTAATGAATCGTGCAAAAGAGAAGATTAGAGCCAGCTTTGATATTGATTCCAAGAAATCCTTGCTCAAGTCAATCATAGACATCATTGAGAGATGTTGGGTGAATCAAATGGACCATCCTTTGTATGGAGCTGCATTGTATTTGAATCCAGGAAAATTACATCCTCTCATACGGGACAATAAAGATTCAATTGTTGGGCAGCTGAGAGGTTGTTTTCTTGATGTGCTTGGAAGAATGGTGGAAGATGAAGAAACCAGAAGTAAGATTGATTCTCAGTCCCTGGACTATGAAGCCCTTAGAGGAGATGCATTCTCAAACAAAATGGCAAAGCAAAACCTTGAGAAACTGAGCCCTCGTGAGTGCAGTTTACATATTCACAACTTAATTCCAGCAAGTCTATTTCATTCCTAATTGCTGATAAATGTTTGTATTTTGCAATGTAGTTGATTAGTGGCGTTCTTATTGTGGCCGTGCTATTGAGATTCAAAGGTTTGCTAGACGTATTGTCAGTCTCTGCGCTTCATCATCAGGCTGTGAGAGAAACTGGAGTGCATTCGAGTTTGTGAGTAATTCCATCTTACATAAATTCAGCCAATCTACTCTTTGTTCTGCTCAGTTTGTGTTCATAGTTTCAGCCAATCCACACAAAGAAAAGAAATAGGCTGCTGCATAAGAAATTGAATGCTATTGTCTTCATTTCCTACAACCGGAAGATGAAGACTAGGTTTCAGATAAGGCGTGAGAAAAACGGGAAAAGTTTTGACCCTTTGGTCATTGATCAGTTTGATTGGGACAATGAGTGGGCTGACTCCAGCTATGTTCATCCTCAAGGTGCTCGTGGATGTGAGCTTGGTGATAATGATAATGGACTTACATGAGAACTTGTTGATGAAGCTGTTGGTGCATCAAGCTCGCTGCGAGGCCGCAATCTTCCAAGGGCAGCCAGCAACAAGCGTGCAAGACATGGACACCCAAGGATGGCTGAAGCTTGTTCACCCAACGAAGAAGAGGAAGATGAAGACCAAGACCCACATGATGATGCTGATGTGAGCGATAGCGAGGATGCTCCCAATGACTCCAATGGTGATGGAGAAAACATGGAGGCTACCAACAATCCTGATGAATTTGATGATGGGTATTAACAGATGGGCTGCTAGCAGATTTCACATCTGCAGCAAAGCTACTTTTGTGATGTGGACTTGTGCACTGCATAGTGCTTAGTGCTTAGTATGTTATTAGCCTCTAAAGCTGTTGGCTGTGTCATTATCTTGTTGTTCTAAGACTGTGGTTGTTCTGAGACTCTAGCTTATGTATGTGGAATGTTTGTAATGTGGCTGTGACTGCTAATATCTAAGCCACTATTATGATATTATCTAAGTCTCTCTGAGTTGTGAACTGATATGGTATTCATGTATTTTCATCCACTATTGTTGTTATTCATGTAATGTTTGATACATTCAGCTTGCTGCTTGGGAAAAGAAAAGAGAGCTCAAAACATCAAAAGGTATTTCACTTGAATGCTTGATCTATATTAAGTATTTCAGTAATTCTGTTACATAATTACATTCCACACATGTTGAAACTTGCAAGGGGATGCATGCTACATGGATCAAACCAGCAAGGGATACTTGAAAGAGGAGGATCACTTGTACATATGCTCCAGAATTGGCAGCAAAAAGGTATGCATCAGTGTGTTTTTGAGCTGCTCAATTGTAGATTAGGATATGAATATGGCGTCGCCTCGCCGCACGCCTAATTCGCCTAGGCGTCTGGAAGGGGGTAGCTCGCCGCGCCCCGCCTTGCCGCCGTAAGAACTCTGGTTGAAAGTCTTCATGTGGCAAGTGTTCCACGACAAACTGCAAACAGGGGGCGAACTCAAAAGACGAAAATGGAAAGGAAATGAGAAATGCTTAGTCTGTGGGGTGGTTGAGACTAGAGATCATTTACTTTTTTCTTGCCCGATTGCCAAGTTTACCTGGGGGTGTTTCAGAGAGGCGCTGGGGTGGATAAACAGCTGATTAACATTCAAGAATGCCTTGAACAACTTACCCCGCTGGGGTGTGCAGATTATAAACTGAAACTTTTCTTTTTAGGGGTGGTTCTTTGGGTCCTATGGACTACGAGAAACAAATTTGTTTTAGAGGGGGTCTGTCCTAACTTGCCGTCGGATGTGATACATAAAATTCTCTATTGTTTGCAGAGGTGGCGTATCCTGCTAAGAGGAGAAGATCTAAACAAAACGGACGCTGGATCGACGCAAATAAGAAGATGGCTGGCGCAACTCCAAAGTAGAATGAAGGAATCAACACCTCTGGAGGACTTCATCTGAAGACTCTACGCAAAAAAGAAACAAAGCTTCTGCAGATTCTGGGTGCTTATGCACGCCTGATGAGATTCTAGACTGTTTAGGTTGTGGAGTTTTGTTGGTCTCTATGTCTGTCCTTGCTTAGTTTTGCCCTTGACTGTTTTTTTTACTTTCTTGTAAGCTGGTAACCCCAGCAGGTGTGACCTGTGTGGCAAACTGGTTTGATTATAAGCTTTCAATAAAAACTGGGTTAATCCTTTTTCAAAGAAAAAAGGAGTGACTAGACTTTATTTGATTTTTAATACATATCATATATTTGATCAGTGTTATTGTTGATTAATTGTGGCTTGTGTGCTTCATTTGCACTTTATATGCATGATGCGTTCGAAGACTTAAAATTTTAAAATTACTATATTATTTTGTGTTCATATATATTGAGGTACTAATGTATTTCAAATTTACATCTAGCTCGTGAGCTTAATGAGCTAGCTCGAACTATTAACGAGTTGATTACTAGGTTTGTTAATAAGTCGTTAAATTAACAAGTCAGATCAAGCTGAGACAAACCGCTCAGCTAGCTCGGCGTCCAGCCCTATTCCACCCATGCCTTTTCTACAGTAGTGGTTGAAAAGTCAATCCCAAGATGGACGGCCATTCCTATTTTTTAAGAAATGGACGGCCATGGGCCCGTGGCCTTTTTGGCCCTGAACCCTGCGATGACTAGTCGTCGCTCACCGTCACCGGCACGTGAACAGTGCATCTGTATACCGTTCGTGCTCGAGCTTCCAGCCGAAAATGCACACACCTTCCTCATCCTGGCTGGATTGGCCAAGCCGGGCTACGAACGTACTACACAGTCGGAAACAATCGCATTGATGTGCACGGGGTCGAAGAATAGAAGAGGGGAGGAACGTTGCTACAAACAAAATCCCCGGCCTCGTCGATCGGCTGGGTGGTGGTTGGAGCACGCAAACAATACATGCCGATGTCGTCCTTGGTCCCCCGGTGCCGCAATTCCCCAAGCGCGCGACGCGACAATGGGGCGCATTGTGCTTCTCGGGCCCATCGCTGATTTTTCTCAAACAAACCCTACTAGCGTCGTGCGCCGCCGGGAACGGCGCGGCGTGCCGTGACCACTCGGCGGGGGCGTACGGACCCTTTGTGGGAAAGCAGAAATTTACTGCTAGTGCTCTCTTGTTGCCCCCACTCCCCAGTCCCAGTTGTAACGGCCCGGTCGAATTAATGTCCGTTGGAAACACGGAGATGGAGCATGATGATTTTTAGGAGAGAACTTTTATGATTTTTATCGCTTGCCAAAGGCAGTCGTCAGATGCTTACAGGAAAACATGCAGATCCATGCAGTTTCAGATCAAGCCACAGCCAGCGCGCCTGGAGGAAGGACAAGCGGGGACTAGGGAGTGTAGGACCGTCATGGACGGCCAGCAAACCTGCCGATTTGGCTCGAAGTGGCGCCGCGTGGCCCATCTCCCCTGTTTACGCGGATCACGGACCAGTCGCAGATCGTAAACGATCGGGCCACCCAAACTGTACATGAGCTACTGCGTGCATGGACGTAAAGAACGGCACGCAAACCCACCTCGTAGAAGAAGTCCTGCAGATAGATCTCCCTCCCAAAAGCGAACCACGACGAGATATATGCACCACCGCCACATGCGATAACAAAGAACACTACAGCTGCCTTGGACGTGAGGGCAGGCCAAGCACGCGAGTAAAGCGCTGCTGCACGAGTGCGGGGGGGCATGCATGCCGCCGCGCGTACCAGAGCCCGGCGGGCGGCTAGCGCGTGCGTCCGTGCGGTCCGAGCTGCCGATCTGGCCGGTTTGCTAGCGGCCACGGAGTCCGTGGCGACCACACATGCGGGTGCCCTCATCGTCGTCTTCTCTCGTGGACGCGTTGGCTTTGGCTCCGTCGACGATCTCGCGGCGAACGGGTTGGCCGGCCTTTGGTTAAGCTCGCCGAGCCGGACAAAGGACAGAGACATCGCACACCGCGCGCGCGCGCGGCTGGAGAAACCGGCAGACAGGACGCGCGTGGGGAGGCTCCACCAGGAGGTTTTGGGACAAGACGCGCGCGCGGTCTGACGACGTCGTCCAATCGGGGACGGACGGAATACGATGGGATCGGTAGCGGTGGAGGAGAGGGACAAGGCTCGGCTTGGCAGCGTCGTGCGTGACGGTTCCGCGACAGACCAGTGACCACCGCAGCGGACGTGCCAGCGAACCCGAGCGGAAATTCAATTTGGCGACGGTGTGCTGGGGCGTTGGTGTCCCTCGCCGTTGGATCTCCTGCGAATGGACCTCAAGAAAATAGGCCTGCAACCCTATAACTGTTTAGCTTGTCTGACGGAGAGAGAATAAGTGGAAGGGCAGAGGATCTTTTATTATTTATTTATACGGAGCACTTATCTCTTCCTCTGCTCTTGTGTCTGTCGAACACAATAGCCTACATTTTTTCCCTTTTAACTAATTCTACAATATAACTAATTGTCAGTTCGATTCCAATTAGTCCCAAACCCCATGGAAAACAGAAAGATTCAAGTCTGATGCCCCTCTTTTTTTTTTTTGCTGCCCACCTACATGAGGTTTTCCCATTCTGTCCAGATTTGTACCCATTGATTTTTACAACAGTTCCAATCAACTTAATACAAAACCAATGAGCATGTATAGGCTCTAGAACAATATGTTTATTTATTATAATCATTATGAGAAGAAACATGACTATTTTTTTATGACAACCACTTGCTTCCTTTTTTCAATCTATATTCTAGAAATTACACTTCCACCATCTCTTCCTGGCATTTCCAAACAACAAGCTTTTACATAAATGCCATCTCCAATTTCACTATAGCCAGCATCTTGACAACAAAGATATAGCCCCACATAAAATTTTAAGCCACGAGGCTTTTTACAAACTTCCACAATTGGACACCTATTAATCTAATCACTTATGATCCATATGAAGTAACTCAAATGCAGTAAAATATGTCCATGTTTCTTCAATACAATAAATTGTATTACGAAGCATGAATCCCCATTATCCACAATTATTGACACTACATGTACTTCAAATCTATAGTTGACTGATTTCTAGACCATAACAAGTTGTCTACTAATTCAAATTCCATTCTGTTCAAGAAGTGACAGAAGAAAGTGAGGCAATCTTACCTCTCCCGAGCTGCTAGTTGTGTCCTCTTCCATGGAAGAGTCTTCGTGGAGCTCCCCTGAGCTCCCCGAACGGCTGACCGAGATTCGCCGCATGACATGACAAATTGACAACAATTGGTAGCGCGGTCGCCGACGATTCACTCCACCCGCCGCCAGTACCTAGGAACACATGTTGTACAGCTCTAGGGTTAGGGATTTCGCCCCCCGATTCGATGGGAAATTCGTGAGGAACAGATGGGGGCTAGCGCTGGGACCTAGGACATACCTTCGGAGGCTTCCCTGCGCACCATCATCGGCGAGAACACCATCACCGTCGCTCCCTGCGCCATCACCGCCGTCCCCATCGGACATCCTTGCCTCCATCTGTCGGTGGTTGGTCTCGAGGTCGGGACCTAGGTCCATGTCTCCAAAGAGGCTCACCGGCGGCGGCACCATCGTCGCCGGGACCATGGCACCTCGGTCCTCGTCACCCCGCTTGCAGGTGGGGAAGATGAGATCGTGATCTGATTTACATGTGTTTTTTTTTGTGTGATTTCTCTCTCAACTAGGCTCCTGGCCTCCTGTAGCCGTTTGACCGTTTTGTCGCTGCGACCTCCTCTCTCCGCTACGTGTCGTCTACTCCGCAGATCCATCAGCACACGCGGACGGTTCCCAACACCAACGCCGCGGCACACCGACTCCAAAACGACGCTTCCCGAACCCGAGGCCGAGGGGCGCGCGGGACTACGAGCGCGCAGGCAGGCGCAGTCTCACGGCGTCGCGTGGAAGCAGCGACGACGGTGAGACGACCCGTCGCCCGCCGGGAACTTGGTGGGATTGGAATGGGGTAACCGACGCACGGCTAACGATGAATGATGATGCTTACTGAGCGACACGTGACAGGTACAATGAGTAGGATATGGAGTTGCGCAATGCAAGCAATCCTGAGTTCATGACCGGCGCTTAATATCTCACTAATCTCTTGGGGGTGATTGGTTGCCTGGCCGGCCCTAGCCTGCACGGCACCCGCGAACCAGGCTCTGCTCAGCCAGGCTGACACCATGCAACGCCTGCAGTTTGGTTCTCTGAACGTATGCAGCCAGGTCAAGATAAGCAGGTGATTGGTTGCCCTGTCCAGCGAGATTTCTCTGCACCACTCTCTCACATCTGGTGCAGCACACGAGCTGACTCCGCCCAGGCTGAGCGAAAACGCCCGATTTCCCCGTTCCTCCGGAGCCTGGCCGCGGGGACTATTTTGCACGGAGGCAGCCTGGCTCCACGGGAGGACCAGGCAACCAAACTGCACGAGTCTGCATCGGACGAGCCTGGTTGGGCTGCGCATAGGCAACCGATCACCCCCTTTGTTACGGAGGTCTGCCGCAACGTGGAGGAGAGGAGGTGCCCTCTAGCTCTGTTTGGCTTGCTCTTTCAACCGTTTTTTCTCTCACAACAAATCTGCCGGCATCAATCAGCGCAGTCGAAAGACCTGCCGAACGCAACCTATATTGCACATTTGCGCACGAGTGATCGTGCAATGTCCGTAGCCAAGTCGCAATCCGGTGTTGTACTGTGTACTGTACATTATTTCTGGTGAAACTGAGCAATTCAATTCTTCGTGGTCTCAAAGGTGTACAGTATTCTGGTGAAACAGTAGGTGGGTTAGTCGACCCAGCACGCCAGCACGACCCGAATCAACGCTGCCTTCGCCTTTCTTGTCTTCGTCTTGCTAGCGGGTGCAGTCTTCTTCTTCCTCGCTGTTCACCGGTGGGGCACCGGCAGTGCACATGACAAACACATGGGCCTGATGCTAACAGAAGCCGCCGGAGCAGCCTGCCGACTGCTGCTGCGCCACATATCATTAAAGGCCCAATTTTGGGCTGGCTATTGCAGCCTGCCGCCACTGCTGCTGCGCCACATATCATTAAAGGAAAAAAAAGTCTACATCACCCCTCAACTATAAGTGTGGACTACATAACCCCCAACTTATGAAACGGTCTATATCACCCTCCAAATTTTTCAAAACCAGTCAAATTACCCCCTGAATCATTTTTGAAAAATCATAGTAAATCATAGAAAAATCATAAAATAGAAAATCCAATTGTGTTGGACTCCAAATGAGTAGATCTACACAGTGAACATATAATATGATATGATTTAGTTTAATTTTTTTGTTGTAGCTTTAGATCTATGATTTTCTTCGTCGCTGTAAAAAAATGCACTAATGCATATCATATTATATGTTCATTGTGTAGATCTACTCATTTGGAGTCCAACACAATTGAATTTTTCATTTTATGAATTTTTTGCGATTTACTATGATTTTTTAAAATTGCTTTAGGGGGTAATTTGACATGTTTTGAAAAGTTCAGGGGGTGATATAGACTGTTTCATAGGTTGGGGGGTTATGTAGTCTACCCCTCATAGTTGAGGGAGTGATGTAGACTTTTTCCTATCATTAAAGGCCTGTTTTGAAAAGTTCAGGGGGTGATATAGACTGTTTCATAAGTTAGGGGTTATGTAGTCTACCCCTCATAGTTCTTTAGGGGGTAATTTGACCTGTTTTGAAAAGTTCAGGGGGTGATATAGACTGTTTCATAGGTTGGGGGTTATGTAGTCTACCCCTCATAGTTGAGGGGTGATGTAGTCTTTTTCCTATCATTAAAGGCCTGTTTTGAAAAGTTCAGGGGTTGATATAGACTGTTTCATAGGTTGGGGGTTATGTAGTCTACCCCTCTTAGTTGAGGAGGTGATGTAGACTTTTTCCTATCATTAAAGGCCCACTTTTGGAGCAACCCAACAGACAATGTATGTACCCAAGAAAGATGAGGACCAATGGGCAATAGGTAATCAACGGTCCTAGCTGTTTCTGGGATGATTTTCCGGTGTTATGCATTAAACATCGCTGACGACGAGACGCCAGTAGTGACTTCAAGAATCTTCAGATCTGCCGGTGCTCAGTCCTTCGGAGGTGCTCATAAGAGTAAAGTTTGCGTAGGTGCTCAGTCCTTCGAAGGTGCTCATAAGAGTAGAGTTTGCGTACATGTATTCATAGAAGTGAGTGTACGTGCTAATTGTGCGTATTGTGAACGTCTGGTGTGTAATTCTAAAAAAAAAAAGCAAATTGGCTTGTAATTCTTTAAAAAAAAGCAAATTGGCTTGAAGTCAAATGATAGGACTGTCCAGTGGGAAGCACCGGACGCTTCCCACAGTTGGCAGTGTTGAACAAGCTTTTCGGTCACTTTTTTCAATCCTAGAAACAAAATTAGTATGGAGGAATCATCCATTTCCTTTATTGGATGCAAATACTTACAGAGTTACAAAATCACACCCAAACGAACTTCCAGAAACGGAAGGAGGAAACGAGCATCACTGTTCACTCAAGGCAAGCCATTAAAAAAGGACTCACGCATGACAAAGGAACGTGCACTCACAAATCACAACGTAACGTAAAAGAGACTTCTAAATCCGTTGTCTATATTTTTTGCACACAACGTGACGGTTAGACAAGAACCCATTTTCAGAGAGATGTAGTCTTCAATGCTGAACTCCACAGAATCGATTTGTAAGATGAAAGATTGCCTGTCTCAAGCTGCCAGGACTATTATCACAACAAGCAGCACGACACCAAAGATGGCCATAAGCACGCAAAGCTGCCAACATGAGGATTTGTAAGGTGGAAATAGTTGAAACAATTAAGCTTTCATCTCGATTTCTGAGTTGCTAGTCTGAACATACCAGGGAAGAATTTGATTTCTGAGTTTTGTCTGCTTTACTGACTTCTTTCTTGGCCTCTTTGGTTGCCGCTGCAGAATTTTCGATGTTCGTATCGATTTCCTCTGGAACAGAACAGTGCACATGTTAGGAGGATGAGAAAAAGGGCAGCATATGTACCATACAGTGCATAAACTTGCCAATTATAACTCCTTGGGCATGCACAAGTGTAGCAAGATCCTTGAACACTTCATGTACTTCACCAATCTGTTGTTGGATCTCTTGAATGGCTTGCTCTCTTTCCTCGATGATAGCTTCATTGTAAACAATTTCATTATCCAATTGCAGCACCTCTTGCCTTAAGAGTAACATGGAAATTTGTCAGAAAAGACAGGAAACTGGATTCTACGAATCTTGCCTACGATATTGAAGTTGTCAGCTCACATAATACGCTTATCTCGCAGGTTATATGTGGTGTGACTCATTGGACGCAAACATAATTTTCCATCCACTCCCATCAAACATTGTTTGACTGTTAGCATAAAACTTCCCTCTCCCTCTCTTGAGCAGATGTTATATTTCTAAATTCACATGATGGCTCACTTGTATCGACTAAGAAAAAGTGCACACCGTATAGTGTCACTAAAAAACCATGGCAAATTTTCCATGCATGGGACCTAAGGTTTAGTTCAAGCTAGTGTTTTTTCAAGTGAACACTAGTCAGCAGATATCCTAACATGTGTAGTCAAAACCAGAGTTTTTAACTGAGCTTCCACCTGAGTACCAACTAAGCTCAATACTGACCTTTTTGATTCAGCAAGCAGTGCACGCTGCTCATGCATATTACCAGAGTCAGCACTCCTGTCATCCATAGTATAGCTGCATCGCAATGACCACAACAACATTCAGAAGATTAGCATATAACCCAATCAAAACAGAACAATTAAAATCACTTCTATCATCTGTAGCAGCAGCATTGGAATGACCACAATAACATCCAGAAGATTAGCATACAACCCAACCATCAAAACATCACAAATGAAGTTATCAAATTTTGATAACACTAAGTGAAGCATCAAGTAGATCACAAGTCAAAAATTGGGTCATGAAACAGGAGAAAAACGAACGTCCACTTATAACCATCTGCAAACCCATATGTGTGGACTACTGAGGAATGTTTACATGCAAGATTTTTCTGGAGAAACAAAAAAGAGCAAAAGGCCAAAAGAAGAGCTGTTCCATTTAAATGCTACAGTCAATAATAGATGATAAACAATTGAATGTGTACGCAAATGCTCCAGCAGCTAGTCAAAGAAAAACAGACAATATTAAACCAGGCAACATTTCTGCAGGAGATTTTCATGAGCATGGAGGAATCATTTGTCATGAACATTCTAGCAAACTCAAGTCCAGGATGAATAGAGTTTAGTATCGTGTGTGGCCTGGATTAGTCAGCATGGTTCACTTACATAACCACATGACTGCATCTATATATCCAAAATTTAACATTACTCTTCCGAACAATTGCGCCAAAGTAGTTGATATAAGCTAACAAATAGCAGCAGGCCATTTAGCTCGAATTCACATCTTATGAATAAGTAACTTTTGTATCTAATGTAATTTAAAGGCAAACAGAAGCATTTCTATGACAGGAGGGGAACTTCAGTATGGACTGGCTTTAATTATGAACGGAAATTACTTTGACTGAGCATTCTGGGGAATAACTGGCTTATATGCCGTCTCCCTCTGAATTGCAAGATTTTGAAGTTTCCTGAACTCTTCCATTGTGGCAGCAAAATCTTTGGCAAGCTTCATATCAGCAACTCTCTTGTCTGCCTGCAAGTAACACAAAAAATCCCTGAGTACTGTCACAGCTAAGATTGTACAATACATGTAACTGGAAGAAATCATATAGAAAATTATGTTTACTGCAATTGATAACTTCGACACCATTAAGCATGAAAACGATTTTTTAACAATGACCCCAAAAAAAAAATCACTACTGACACTAGTATCAATGCTCTTGTCCGCTTCAGCAGCCTTTTGGAGCTTATCTTTCGCATCCTTTGCCAATTGAAGAATGTTCTGACTAGTCTTCTGCCTGCGAGGGAATCAAAGCATCAGACCACAGAGAGCGACATCAGTGGGTGAACAAGGAGGCATGCTGTTTAAGGCATGAGCTTTCGATCCTATCGACCGAAGAGCAGGCTAATTCGCTCAAACTTGAACTTGGCAATGCTAACTAGTACTTCCAGCTAGTAAAATGGAACATGGGTTTATGCTGATTGCTGAATAAGCAAGCGTAAGGGGGAGTTCGAGGACGCACAGCTGATCGCGAAGGGTGGGGGTGTCCTTGGGCGTGCCGAGCGAGTTGAGGAGGCGGCGGTAGGAGGCCACGGCGGTGGTGATCTGGAAGACGAACCCGCGCGCGTCGCTGGCCCCACCTCTCGCCTTCCTGCCCAGGGGCGCCCGGAGCGCCCCCGCCTCCAGATCCGCGAAGCTCATCGCCGATCCCCCTCCCTTTGCTCCTGCCGCCTCCCCCCACTTAACCGGAACGAACCGCAGCCGGCGGCGGAGAGCAGAGCGTGGGTGGGGATAGACTGTCGCTGTCGTCGGCACCGGCCGCGCTGGACGGCTGGAGTAGTCTATTCCATGGATCGTGCTATGGCTACAGGTGGTGAGGTGAGGTGGCGGTGGGCGCCACCACGAAGCGGCACGAAAGGGGGCTCTCTCTCCTCTGTCCTCTCCGCTCTCCTCCACGCCCAGAAGTCGAGAAGAATTTGTTTGTGCCGGCGGCGACGACGGTCGGGATGGGCCTAGAATTGGGCAGATACATATTTTGGGCCGGACCAGAAGGGGTTCTGTCTTCTTTTAAAACTTGCTTGTTTGGGTAGGAAGGAGGAGGAGGAGGAGGGAGGTATTGAAGTGAAATGAAGCGGATTGAATTTAAAATGACTTAATTTCTCCTTCAATACCTCTATTTCACTTCAATCCACAAATACACAAACAAGCTTAGAAAGGAACGAGTTTGCCCGAAAAAAAAGATGTCCATCTTAATCCAAATCAAGACATTCCCGAAGTTTGAATTATATTATGTCGTGTACTCCTTATTTCCCATGTTTGATAAAAAAACAACTTATGTTATGCTACTTTATTTGTCCCTAATACTTTTCCCAAAATACTTCCTTATCTATAGTTTCCCCTGGAAGATGCCATTATTTACAAGAGGTTAAAAATAAAATATGCTTACCAGTTTTTATTTATAAGGATGTTACTATGTTAGCATGTAATTCAAAAGCTCTAAAAGTAACGCCGCAGCCGAAGCTCGAAGGTGCCATATCATTGTTGTTGGCTTTGGTAGTACGTACGTCCGTGAGTCCGTGGCACAAAAGGAACATGATTCTTGTCCCGGCCCGTAGGCAGTCACTAGCCTAGCCAATGCATTTGTTTAAGATGCTTTGCTTCGCCAAGTAAACCTGAGCCTTGTTTAGTTGGTTGAAAATTTTGCAAATTTAACTGCTGGAACTCCTGTAGCACGTTTCGTTTGTTTGTGGTAAATATTATCCTACCATGGTCTAACTAGGCTCAAAAAATTCGTGTCGCAAAGGACATCTAAACTGTGTAATTAGTTATTTTTTTACCTATATTTAATACTCCGAACATATGTCTTTTGACGTATTTAATGTGATGTGATGGAGAGAGTGGAAAAAAAATTATAAACTTTAGCCATCTAAACCAGACCTGAAACGTGCATAAACTTGTGGTAGTGGTACAGCCTACATACGGGGCATCTTAGTTTTATGCCGGAATCGTGCTCCGTGCGGGGAGACGTGTCGCGGCACGATTCGGCCGTTTTAGGCCCGGTTTACTTCAATAAAAATTCACGAACTACCCGTCACATCAAACTTCGGACACTAATTAATAGTATTAAATGTGGATTAATGACAAAACTCATTTCACAACCCCTAACTTAATTTTCGAGACGAATCTAACGAGCCTAATTATGCATGATTAGACAACATCATGCTACAGTAACTAATCTCTAATGATGGATTAATTAGACTTAATAGATTCGTCTCGGAATTTCCTGTCCATTCATGTAATTAGTTTTATAATTTGTCTATGTTTACTACCTCTAATAGATCTTGAAAACGACTCCTAAAATTTTGGTGAACTAAACACACCCTTAACATCACGAATCGACCCGAAGACGGCGACCTTCACCTGCTGCAGAGCTTGCGAATGTTCAACCGGGTCACCACCCCCCGGTTCGTATCCTCGTTGACGGACGACCGATGCAATACAACGCTCGCCGGACCACGGTTTCGTCTTGACGTCTTCGTTGGTGCGCTACGTGGAGTTCGTCTGCTGGTGAGGATAAGCAGTCCATGTCGGACGGCGGCTTCGCTTATGTCAGGCAGACAGGTCAACGAACGTTACCGCCGGGCAAGCTTGGGAGTTGGTTAACGAACGACATGCTCCAGCCGCCAGGCGCGCGCGCACGACGAACCGCGTATCACCTGCAGACTGCAGTGCAGAAGGGGCCCGCGCGGCGGATATGCACGACCGATCGGTTGGTTACCGTCGATGGAGATGGTCAGACGACGGCATCGTCCGTCCGGGGTCCGCTCGTGGTGGAAGCGCAATCATCGCGCACCGCCTCCGCCGCCCCGCCCGCGGCCACTAGGGATCGGTCAAGTCGACGGCGACGGTGGAGGTCTGGAGGAAGGAAGGAGATCAGAGCGCCACGGGAAAGCGGTGCGCGCGTTCCTTCCGCCGACGTGCGGCCGGGGGCCGGCCGAAGCGACGGCGGCCTGATCGACGGATCGATCCTTGGCTCCCAACTTGCCCGCTGGGCGCCACTTCCGTAATCCGCACGCGGCCAAGTCCAACGAGAAGAAGGCCGCCGGCGTAGCGATGCCCCACATGCATCGGCGCCCCGCGCCGGCCGCGCGGCCGCGCCTGCCGGCTGCCGGGTCCCAGCGCCGTGGCCCGTGTCATGCCAACCGTCGGAAATGGCCGCCGGGGAAAAGGCAGCATGCAGCCACGGCGGCACCGGACGTCCCCGTCGAGCTGCCTCCCCGCGGACGCAAAGCCAGCGGCAAAAGAGAGCGTTGAAAGGCGCAAAGTGGGATTGCCGATTCCGCGCCATCCTACTTGCCCCCTCGCTCCTGTCGTCCTCCTCCCCGGTCTTTCTCAAGTCTCCCTCCGGCTCTCGCCACTAGCTGCTGCTCTGCTGCTCATGTGTTACCCGGCCATTCTGGGCGGCTCGATCGTGACGCGACGCGACACGAGTGGCCTAAAGCGACGATAAACAATTGCACCATCAGGGCTCGTGGCACATAAACAATTGGGGGTTAGGGTTAGGATTAGGGAGCACGAGCCCACACGATGATGCATGATGATTCTTTCCTTGCAGGCTTTCCTAGTTCTCACCTTCCCCAAACAAAACAGGTCCTACCTGGCTGACCAAGCTAGCCCGCCAACAATCACTCTTGTTCAATCACCATTCGGAGCCACTCGTCCGTCATCCACCATTCAATCACCTAGCGAGGATCCGAATTCGGAGCCTCCCCTTTTACCAATTCCCTCTTGTTCTTCTTCCTCCTCTGCTCCGTCCTCCCCTTCTACTACACGCGACCACAAAATCGTTAAACAATTCAACAAACGGGCTGGTCCATGTGATTGTTCAGCAGGCGTCGCCTCCCCCGTCTCTTTCCTTCTCTACCTCTTCCGATATCTTCCGCGACCCACCAACCCTGGTTGATTCAACCCGCCGCCGCTCCTAGTACCCGCCGCCGTCTCGTGGAAATTCGCTGGTTTTATATGCAGAGGTGAGCGCAGATGACACCGATGATCACTTGCGCTCCTGCTTCCATGAAGGAAAGCGAGGCAGCGGACAGCCGAGACCGGAATTATTAGTTGGATTATTAGGTGGGCAAGGACAGAGCAATCGCTGCGATTCAGCAGCACGGAGAGTGTGAAACGCGCGATGGAGAAGGGGAGCAGGGGGTTGTCCGGCCGCGCCGCTGTCTGCGGCATCGTCGCGCTCCTCAGCGCCACCGCCTTCTCCTGCTCCCTCGCCGCCGAATTCCGAAAGGTCAAGGTACGTTACGCTCGTTCCGCCCTGCACTCCTCGTCCTGCGACTGCGATCCGGCGAGACGCCGCGGGGTTCCTCGGACGGATCTGAATTCTGACGTCTGTCGGTGCGCGCGCAGGAGAAGGACGTGAAGCTCGACGGCAGCCTCTGCTCGCTGCCCAGGAGCTCCGCCTTCGAGCTGGGAGTGGCCGCCATCGCGTTCCTCTTCGTGGCGCAGCTCGTGGGAACCACCGCCGCCGTGACCACCACCGCGTATGCCGCCAAGGCCAAGAAGAGCGACGCCGCCGGCAGAGGCCGCGTCGCGTTCGTCGCCCTCCTGACCCTCTCGTGGTACGTATGACATGGTGACCGTGGCGACCGCAAGTTCATACAGATACGTAATTCCAAGGTAGTTAGCTGAATCGCCTCTGCTGAACACAGGTTGAGCTTCGCGGTGGCCGTGGTCCTGCTGGCGACGGCGGCGAGCATGAACCACGGGCAGCGGTACGGCCTCGGGTGGATGGACGGCGACTGCTACGTGGCCAGGAACGGCGTGTTCGGCGGCGCGGCGGCGCTGGTCGCCGTCACGGCGCTCATCACCCTCGGCCGCACCTTCGCCACCGACCCGACCGCGGCTATGGCGGCCACGCCGACACCACGCGCCGCGGAATCGGACACCTGCGCGAGCACGACGCATCTCGAGGCAGCAGCAGCAGCATCGGACGGCGAACAACCGGGCGGGCGATCCAAGCAATGAGGCTGGCAGGCCGGAGTGTTGTCAGATGGCAAGGGACGCGGGCAGGGGCGGACCAACCGGAGGCGGCGGCTGGCAACGTTCGCGCGGCGCAAAAGGCCGCGCCGCGTGGGGGCAAGCCGGCAGCGTGGTGTGCTGGCGGGCGGGAGCGGGACGGGGGCAACGGAAAGTGGCAGACGTGTGGGGTCGCGGGAGCGCGTGCCAATACGCTGCCGGTAGGTTGGATATTTAGCGGCCGCCAGCCGGGACCGAGGTACATATAATTACTGTCCCCCATTACTGACACAATTACTGACACGACAGTGTGCAACATGTAAATGATAGTCATTGCAAAAAAATGCAAAGATAAATCGTACAGAATTTTCGATTTCTTCTTCCCGTTGTGTGTTTGTTTCGTGTTTCTTGCTGTGCACCAACTTGGTGCTAGTGCTAGTGTGCATGTTCAGCTAATCAGCTGAGCTGGGTGCCTCTCTGGCTGAATCTCGACACTGTATTGTGTGTAGACAAACTGGTTACAATAATGCACTGGAAAGAACATTCTTTTATCGAGTCCAGCAACTTCTCAGGGCAGCGATATAAATCGTGTACAAGGTGCTATCCCAATTCTTTACCTGAATCGCGTCAATAAAGTTCTTAAAAGTTCTCATCCAAAAACTGACGGTAACTGCAGAAGAAAAGATTGCCAAGAGGATGAAAAGACAAGCGATGTCATGGGAAGAAAGATACGCCGTACGCACACGCTCACGTCGACAAACTGGTTTGAGTGGACAGTCAAATTCTTCTCAGCAAGCTCCATCTTTTTCCTCCCAGGGAGACAGTTTTGGGAGGCGATGCATACGGCAATCTCCAAGTCAGGATCCGACGCGCTCAGACAGCGTTCCAGGTCCAACAAAGCGGGCTACCCATGCGATACAGAGTAGTCCAAGATGAAACTACCTGTGCACTTTGTCCGGTTGTAAAGCTGCAGGCCAATGGTGAACTGGTTGGCGAAACCGAAACGATTGCATAGCGACGCTGCTGGAGACTGATTTTTTTAATTTTTTTCTACGATTTTACGAAAATAAATAGCCATTTGAAACATTTGCAAAAGTACCCGCGAACCGCCGTTTGAAACGGCGGCAGACCCTTGCCGCCGATTGAAACGGCGGCAGGACCGGTAACCGCCGGCATCTATGGCGTTGGTGACGTGGCCATAGAGCCGCGGCAACCAGCCGCCGTAGACAAAGACGGTTGGAGCAGCCGCCGTTTGCAACGGCGGTTGATTGCCCAACCGCCATTTGAGATGGCGGCTAGTCGAACCGCCGCATCCGTCGGCGGCTGGGAGCACCTACTGCCGTTTCAACAGGCGGCTAGGCCAACCGCCGGGGGAAGTGGCGGTTGGACCGCGCCGTCACCTATAAAACTGCAACACCACACAGTTGAGAGAGCAACCAGCTCATTCATCTCCACCCACAGTTGAAGAAGGTGACAACAGCGAAGCTCTTCCATACCACTGGTAATATTACTAGAACTTCTGAAAAAATATTAGAATTAGTTTAGAATATTAGAATTAGTTTAGAATTTCAGAAAATAGTTTAGAAATTTAGAAAATAGTATAGAAATATTAGAATTAGCGTAGAAATTTAGAAAATAGTTTAGAAATACTAGAATTAGCGTAGAAATTCAGAAAATAGCTTAGAATTTTAGAAAATAGTTTAGAAATTTAGAAAATAGTATAGAAATACTAGAATTAGCGTAGAAATTCAGAAAATAGTATAGAAATACTAGAATTAGTGTAGAAATTTAGAAAATAGTTTAGAAATACTAGAATTAGCGTAGAAATTCAGAAAATAGTATAAAAATACTAGAATTAGTGTAGAAATTTAGAAATTAGTTTAGGAATACTAGAATTAGCGTAGAAATTCAGAAAATAGTTTAGAAATTCAGAAATTAGTATAAAAATACTAGAATTAGTGTAGAAATTCAGAAAATAGTTTAGAAATACTAGAATTAGCATAGAAATTTAGAAAATAGTTTAGAAATTCAGAAATTAGTATAGAAATACTAGAATTAGTGTAGAAATTTAGAAAATAGTTTAGAAGTACTAGAATTAGCGTAGAAATTCAGAAAATAGTTTAGAAATTCAGAAATTAGTATAGAAATACTAGAATTGCTTTTGTACTACTGAAATTACTATTAGTAGTTAATCCAAGTTATTTCTACACTATATGATATCAGGGATGTCAGAGACAGTCTGGGTTCAATTGTTTTATGGCAAAGGGAAAATTAGATATGGTCCCGAAGGAGTTGATCTGTCACTGTTTAAAATAGTGGTGTGAGATCTTACAAGAGCCGAAGAAAGACCTTGGGGGTCATAACCAACTGGCTCTACAAGGCATTCAGGGTAGATGAAGAGCAATGGAAACTGTTGGTGATGGTTGTGTTCAACAGAAGTGAACCAGTGTTTTGGGAGCTGATGCAGTTAGAAGGCACTGTAAATTGGAGGCGTTATGTCAAGAGTGCATGCACAACTGGTGCTCCGGTGGTTTTTGCTTGTCCAATTTGTACCGACAGTTCAAGTGAATCAGGAAGCAGAGGGTCAAGAGTGTGCTTCCTGGCAGTGAGTGCAACATATAGGGTAGCGTGTGTTTCCTCTAAGTCACTGCAAATTTCCTCTCCCACGGATCAAAGGGCTCACAACGCAACAGTCCCCTACTGCTAGGGTGTGTTTCCTCTGAGTCACTAGCGCGATTCCCTTCCCACGGATCGAATAGCCCACCACTCACCCTTCTTGTACATATATCACCATTCTCTCCAATGCCTCTCCACAACAAACAGCAATGGCTTCCGGGAGTGGAGGTGATTACGGGCGTGGTCCTGAGTTCTGGGAGGAGCAAGATCTAGAGTTCGAGGGGGAATTTTCAGTCCTACACAAGAGGGACTTCCGTTCCATGCGTGAAGTTAGAAACTACGCACCCAACAAACCGGTGTTGTGGCCAACATGTTCACACGGTGAGCGTTGTGTGATGCAAGTCTACGAGGGCTGGGACAACTACGGTCGTCGCTTCTGGCACACCCACGAGCAAGGGTAAGCTATGGAAATGATATTTGTTCATCAACTTTCTTTGGTTTGTTAACATTTTTTTGGTTATTTTTCAGTTCTCCAACGAGAACGACAACTGTGGCTACTCGCAATGGGTGGATCCCCCTGCCATTGAGCCCTATCAGAATTACATCAACTACATCCACGAAATCGTCATCTACAACCTGAAGCGGCGCCTGGACGAAGCACTTGCTTCCACATATCCACCATCTCCTCCGGCCGATAATCAGTGCTGCTCTTGTGCGACTTGCACTTGTGAATGCCACGCGAAGATTACGCCACCTCCACCTCCACCACCGCGCTACTACATGCCGTCTCAGGAGTCCTCCGGCGCCGGCTCCTTGCTCTCCGGCCAGTTCTCGTACAACTAGATTACGAATGTTGTAATCCAGTATCTAAATTCCCTAAGGCATGTTAGGATTAGAAACGACACATTGTTAGGTTAGAGTTGTGTCGTGCATGCCATTGCAATTTCATCAGTGATTTATCTTAATTTAAATGATGTCATTTAAAATTTCTTAGTTCTATTTCAATTAAAAAAACTATCGCCGTTGTGCAAGGCGGTTAGCCTTACCACCTCGCACAGCGGCGGTAGGCCCAACCTAACCGCCACATAGGTTGGCGGTTGACCGCCAACTCTAGCCACCGCCGGGCAGGCACCTGCCGCTGCTGCCTTAAGAAATAACCGCCGCACCAAATGGCGGCTACGGCTACCGCCTTTTCCAGCGGCGGCAGGTCCTTAACGCCGTTTGAACCAGCGGTTACCGGTCCTGCCGCCGTTTCAAGTGGCGGCAAGGGCCTACCGCCGTTTGAAACGGCGGTTTGAGGCTACTTTTGCAAATGTTTCAAATGGCTATTTATTTTCGCAAAATCGTAGAAAAAATATATAAAAAAATTCCTGGAGACAGGCAGGTTTCTGGAGACAAACGAAAGATAATGGGCTGTGGGTGCCCGTGCGCTCGCTCGCCGCCGCTGTGCTACTGCTGCGGGCCGCCGGCGCGTGTCCTGCATGCGGCGGGGCGGGCTGTTGCTTGCTGTCTGGGCCGTAAGCTGCTGCTGGGCCTACAGAAGGTGAACCGGAGAAGCGCGCGAACATGAAGCAGCGGCGGACAGATGATGCATCGGGGTGTGCCCGTGATTGGCGCGGCAGATTTTGGCAGCAATCTAAACGTGCCCGGAGGTTTCCTAATTCCTAGTGCCGCCCCCCTAAGGCTTCGTTTGGCACTCCTGGTGCACAAACCACCGGAGATGGGATACACGTGGGGAATGGGTGGTTCCCCCTCCGACACCCAATCCACGTTGAGGACGGGGTTTGACTCCCACAACAGTTTTAATATATTTGGCTGCATCTGTGTGCTGTTCAGTGTTGAGGTCGGGGTTTGACTCCGTATGGATCAATTGGTTCAGTGTTGTACATCTGTGCTCTCAGCATAGAGTCATAACAGAATTTATATTGCAAAAAATAGTTATATAACAAGTTTTATAGCGCATGTCAGTAGACTAATTCACATGTATCCACAAAGCACAGTGAGCATTGATGTGCTTTGCATAACACACAAGGATCTGCCCATTATAAACATGTTTTGAATAATATTACAAGCACATCCTGCCAATATAGTTGTGCCTCATAGACTCAGTGGTTATACAGAGTCATCTGCTACCTCCTATCACTCCAAAACTAAAGTGAAGTATTAACACTGTAGCTCCAACCACTCCATACAAGACATCAGAAGTGATGAACCCGAAGCCATCGAAACTAGAATTTGCACCATTCCAGCTCCAGTTATGCAAGAATATAGTACCTACTAAGAAAATGTAGTCCAAGGGCATTTGGTCAGGGCACATGTTGCTAAGAAAATATAGTCCACGAGCATTTGGTGCAAATAGATCATTGAGATCAGATTAGTAGTTAAAGAATAAATAGTTAAAAAGATGAACATTAAAAAGCTGAACATTAAATAGTTGATCAGATTAGATATAGTGGGGTGCTAATAATGCGTCATTCCCTTTTCTCCCATTCTGTGCTTCGACAGCGCCTTCATGATTACTAAACATGACCAAACCACATGACTAGTCCCAAATCAACATTATCATCAACAAAGGAGATAGTAAACATCATCATTACCAAGTCCAACTTGAATGGAAGTTATTTGCAACTAGCAAATCAAGCAGTACCTACATTATCTGCTGCGAAGTTACACAAACAGCAGAGACTTACAAATGTTGCTAAATAAAATGGAAAACAGCAGTATATTGCCGGCCTGAACTGAACTCTACTACCGTTCATCTACTTTTAAACCAATAATTTTTAAAATGCCTAACTTTCACCTTGGCCCATTTAAGTCATAGGTAAGTAAAAACAGAACCATACTAGTTCTAGGATCAACAGAGTTATGCACTTGGAATTATTTCAGATAACATGAACAATGAGTAAACAAAACAGGAGGGAAAAGATTGCATGCACTGATAAGCAACTCCTTATTTGCCTGATAAGCAAGATGGTGAAAACAAATGACTGGACCTAAATCTGAACAAGTGGAATGTTGCCAGCACATACTTTAACAAGTTGGCATGTACTGATGTACATGAACTGGAATATAAATGGTTGGTGGAATATAAAAACAAAACTGAGAGAGTTATACAATCAGTTGCATTGCAGGCGTAACTAATGACTTGTTAGAGAGAACATAAGGCTGGCAGTTGCATTGGAGGCATATAAAAACAAAACTAATGACTTTAACAAGTTGCATTGCATTGCAAGCTTAAAGGATAGTTAGAGAGTTGTCAAGAACATAAGGCTGACAGTAGTCCATCATTTAGACATAGCAAGTAACAATGACTTGTAATTACATACCTCGACTTTTGTTGAAGACATAATAGTAGCAGCAGCATCACAATTGTCAATGACGCTGGAAAAAAAATAATGCTTTAAGTATTGCAGAAAATTCAGTGTCTTAAACTTTGATGGATGAACACACAAAAAAACTTCAAGTACTAACCATTTGATTCTTCAGCCATATTAAGCGCGAGATTGATTCTGCAGTCATGAAGATCTGCCTGTTTTGTTCATCTTTAAACACTTCAAAAGCTTCAACCTTTTCCTCACTGGAGAGTTCTTCTATAGTGTTCACATGACTTATGCAATTCTTAATAGAGAAATCATCAGCTTCTGCTGCAGCTCTTGCTTTACTTGCAACCTCCTCTTCAACCTGCTGAGTTCTGAGTTCCAGGTACTTCTCAATCTTCGCGGTGACATGTTCTTGCTTCTGCTTTTTACCAACCTTCCTCCCTCCATTTGGTGGAGTTAGCTCTTTTGGTCTTCTTGATGTAGTAGGCCTAATTGAGGTTGTACCAGCAGCACATCTTGGACCTGGTGGTGGTTCAAGTACCCTTACATCATCATTCTCCTCCTCATGGGGCAGTCGTTCTTCTACTCTTGGTGCATAATTGTGACCATCTTCCTCTAACGCCTCACTATCACTAATAAGTTGTGTGACATCCTCATGGAGCAGCGGTTGTGTGACTGGTAATGGTTCAGTAGAGGTAAAGTTCAAGGCTCCATCAGCTTTTGTCCTGAGGAAAAAAAAGTATGCCCATTAGTACCAGGTTAAGCTAATGTGACATTTTTTATTAGCAAGAAAGTCAAAATGTTCATCATTGATAATTCACCTTCATACAACTCCCACAAAGTCTGAAAAAGGGGGAAAGGCTTGGTTTGGAATTTTCGAGCTTTCGGGAAGGACTGTTCAAAATAAAAAAATGGGGAAATTGAAGTTTGTTAGAGCTAAAGATAAAAAATAGCAACAACAAAAGGTAGACATAAGCATGTTACCGTAATTATGTTATACCAAACAGGTGGCTCAGCATGTATCATGCCCAAACTCTCATCCCAATGTGCCCCACTTTGTTTCTTTTGCCTCTTTGAGTAGGTTAAAATCCCTCTTGAGCTCTCTCTTTGTCTTGAATCTGCATCTTTGTAAATGAAACATATGGAAATTTCTCCAGAAATAGTTTCACTATTCGATTCCATGCCTCAGTCGACCACCCATTCTGACTCCTATAACAATCATTGTTGTGGTAATGGAGAAGCTCAACGAGACCTTTTTCAAGTCCCAAGTTCCAAGATGCCCTTCTACGGTCCACTACAGACAAGGTAAAATTGAACTTAGAGTGGTGCAAATACTACAAAGTTCTCATGTTGAAACTGAAATGTTAATAATGTAAATGGTATGTGGTTCTCATGTACCTTGTTGTGCTACTTTAGGTGATGCCCTCTTCTTATGTACAGGACCACATTTTGGTGATAGCTTCTTCTGCTTGTTACTAGTTTGCATCAAGTTGAACTTTGGAGAACCTCTTCCAAGCATGTTAAATTAAGTTCTGAAATTAAAATTAGTGACATAATAAAAAGATGACACATAAAGAGATGATCCACATTCTTCAATCAAAATTTTCAGGAAGTAAAATACACTTTGGATGACATAAAGAGATGAACACAATAAATAGTATTTGTCGGTGTCCGGATTAGCACCGGCACCAACTAGTGACTTGCGCTGGGATCTGCTTCTCGATGGGCGGCGCTAAGCTAAGGCGACACGGGGTTTATCCTGGTTCCGGCCACGCGGCCGTACGTCCAGCAGGGTGTGCTTGCGTACTCTATTAGCTTGCACCGGTGGTGCCTGTAGAGGGGAGCTACAAGCAAGACGGGAGAGGAGGAAATCCCCCCAAGTCCCTACTAAGGTGATTGAGGCAAGTGCCAATATCTAGAACAGGGTGGTGTGCTATATGCCGGGGAATGTGAGTCGTCGTCCCCGCGCAGGGGGCTCTGCCTCTCCCTTTTATAGGCCAAGGGAGGGCAGCTACAACGATGGCAGCCGGTACAGTGGCTGCGTACTAACAGGTATGGCGCCGGCGGTCTTGTCCCGCACGTCATGGTTCCTGGCGCGAGTCGGATGGCGCCCTCCGGCTTCAGCGAGCGGCATGGCGGTTACTGTGACCTGTCCTGCTTTTGACTTCAAGGGGCTGCCCCTGCTGAATCGAGGGCCTAGCCGCTGGGGGAAGGATCGGAGTTGGTGGTGTGGGACTGCGGCGCGTCGCCGGCCTGTCCGCACAGCGCTGCGTGTCCCGTCGCACAGTGGCAGGTGTGGTGGCACAGCGCCGGGGATGGCCGCACAGCGTCCGGGATGGCCGCACAGCGCCTGGGATGGCCATGCGGCGCCGGAGTTGGCGGAGGGGACGTGGCGCACATCGCCCGTACGACGGCGTCAGTCGGGGCGCACGCCCGCTCACCGCTCGTACACCCTTCGAGGGTGCACCCATGCCCGCTCGAGGGTCTTGCCGCAGGGGTGGACGGGAGCAGGTGGTACAGTGCCAGGGAATGACCCCTGCTTGTCTGTACAGGGCCGCGCGGCGCCCGTACAGTGCCAGGGATGGCTACACAGTGGCGGGTTAGGCCGCACTGTGGTGGTGTCATGCGGTCTGACCATGTCAGATGCGCGGCGTGGGGGAAGATCCACCCTTGACTTCGGCGTCCTGCCGCGGGGCTGGGCATTAAATGCCGCTGTCGGGCGGAATGGAGACGGCTGCCTGCTCGAGGGGGGCCGAACCCCTCGAGCGAGGCGGAAACCTGCTCGAGGGACCGGAACCGCCGAGCGAGGCGGAAACCTGCTCGAGGGACCGGAGCCCCCGAGCGAGGCGGAAACCTACTCGAGGGACCGAAGCCCCCGAGAGAGGCAGAAACCTGCTCGAGGGACCGGAGCCCTCGAGCGGGGCGGAAATTCACTCGAGGGACCGGAGCCCTCGAGCGAGGCGGTCAAGCGGGCCTTCTCGGTGTGGCTGCTGCCGGGCCGTAGCAGGCCGTGGGCCCGTGATGTCCCGTGACCGGGGGTCGGGAAACAGTCCTCGAATGGTTTGCGTTTAACGAGGGTGATTATCCCCTTAATTAGGGGACCCCTAATGACCGTCCCCGACAGTAGCCCCTGAGCCTTTGGTGGGAAGGGGACCGTTCCAGCAAAGGATGCCCCTCTCGGGTGCCATGCGCGAGTCTGCTCCCTTTGGTCGTGCATATTTTCCTGTGGGGGCACGCTAGCGCACCCGCGGGTGTAAGCCCCTGAAGCCCTGCACGAGTGCCTGCACTCGTGCAGAGGTTGAATACGTAGGGTGACGTGGCTCGCCTTGCGTTTGTTTCAGCTGGCTTCGGCGGTATTTCAGCCGGCATCGGCAATCTACGCAGGTGGGGAGGCATCATGTTGACCCAAGACGTTTCGGGTAGGCCGGCCATTCGGGGGCGCAACCCTAGGTAGGTTGATGCGGCGATCGTTGGGGTGGTCGTGGTGCGAGGAGCCCCCGAGCCCTAGCCCAATTAGGGATGATCGGATGATGACTCTCGGCTTTATTACGACTCTCGTCGCCCTTCCGCAGGGTAGAGGGGTGAGGCAAACCGTGCTACCCTCGAGCGGGCGGTGAGTGACGGTTACCTCGGTGAGCTATTAACAGATAGTTCAAGTGGGCGTCCGTGCCCCGTTCGATAGGGGTCAGCTCATGGTCCGGAGACACGTCCATGTAAGCGCTTGCAGAGGTTTGCCAAGCAGGGCTCGACCCCGTTCGCTAGGGGCCGAGGATGCGGAAGCACTCCCTTGATGGGATCCCTCGATTGGCTGCCTCTGTCTCGGCCTTGAACACGATATGTGGGGCGCCCACGAACTTCGCGTTCGGGGTCAGGCTCGATTGCGTGCGCCCCGATCGTTCCTAACTCTGTCGATCTGAGGCGCCTATTCGAACCCGTAGAGGGTCAGGCCCTGTACCTCTGATCAGCAGGGCGGTTGCGGGGGCGTCAGGCACTCCCGTCTTGGCGGACCTGTGGCGCTCGCCGATCCGTCATCGAGCTGAGCTTCAAACCACTGATCAGTACATCCCCGAGTCGAGGGGCATCTGCGGCGCCCGTCGCACCCTCAGCGGGCCGGGCCTCGAGTCGCTGATCAGTAGAGCCCTGGGGGCCTGACCCCTGGGCTCCCTCGAGTTCATCTTCGAGGGTATGCTGACAGGTCGTGGCCCCGTGGCCTCAACCTGTTTCGGATTGGGGCGCCATCCGCATCCCTTCGAGGGATCAGGCCTTGAATCGCCGGTTCGGGATTCCCTGGGGCCTTCCTTATACGAGAAGGAATCCCTTGCGCTTGAAATTCGTCCGTAGGACGGTTAGCCGCTGCGGCCACCCGGCCGTGGCTGACGTGGCACGGGGTAGGCGAGGTGGGCGCGCCTTTTAAGGTGACGTAATGTGGGCGACTGTTGATGCTCACTAACTCTTATTTTTATGCATCAACAATACATGAAAAAGGACCAAAAAGATAAATCAACAGTAGTACAGGGCGACTAATGAATTCCACGAGTTTTGGTGAATTATATATTTTCAGGGACTATTCAGGAAAATACGAAAAGAATGAATTCTAGAAGGCTCCAGAAGGCTCCCGAACTCAACCGAAGTGGGCTCCCAGAAAATACGCATCTAGAAGGGACAAGAGGCCCACACGCGAAGGCGGAGCCCGGCCTGGGCCCAGCCCAGGCCGACCGGCCCAGTGGGGAGGCCGATCGGGCCCCCTGGCCCCGATCAGGCCCTGCTTCGGGAAGGTTCCTCCACCGCCTCTTAGGGTTAATCAAAACCGCTTGTTTAGGTCGGTCTGATCCTACGGCGACGGATTATCCCTCAGGACTATATAAGCAACCCCAGACCCCCCGGGGCATGGTATGCATCCCTCAGAAGATCATCATCATCAGGCCAGGACAGGAGAAGAAGAGGATACATTAGAGATAGGATAGCTACTTCATAGTTCAAGATCTAATTTCTAGATCAAGAACCTAGTTCTAGATAGAGAGTCAGATTCGAGTAGAGTTGAGCTTTGCTCCAGTTCAGATCTGTAAGTTATCAAGATTCAGTTCTTATATTGTTTCTCAATGACTTTATGCTATTTCAATATTATGTGTGCAATTGCTAAGTTCTTACTTTATTCTAGTAGTATATTTGATATAGTCATGATCAATGATAAGTCTACGCACTTATTCGTAGAGCTCCTAGTATTTTATGCACATATGCTAGGTAGTGGAAAGTATGTAAGCATGGTGCTTAAATATAATTTACTTGCGGATTCACCTTATACTCCGGGTCGTGTGGTAGATCGTGGGCGTGACAGGCCTATTGAGTCCTTTGTAGTCCACCCCCCGAGTATAAGACTAGTCGAACAATGGTTCTTGGGAAGATCAAGTTTCGTCCTTGATTCTTTTGGGTAATCTTCGGGGTGTTCACATTTATCCATGACTATGCTATATATGATGATATGCTACATTAGAATAGATGAACAAACTCAGTCTTTGTATGCTATATAGAATTGTCTCTCTTAAGTAAATCCAATTCTAATCTAGACTAGGAATAGTTTATGCTATGCTCCACATGTGCCTCTGCCTGTCTATTTATCATTACTTTATTATTTGGCTTACCCCTGTTAAAGTATGTGCCATTCCATCAAAGTCCATAAAGTAATCTACTGCCATCCCTATGTCTGTTGTTACATCCATCTTCCCTGTGGATACGATATTTTAAAACCCATCACCCCGGGTGAAATGCTCACCGGTATCCGTGCGCTTGCGGATTATCTATCATAATATTTCTGTAGGCTCTTATACCAATCACGTTTCTTGCGCCATTGCTTAGAATGGTTTCTAGATCCATTCTTTGGAAGTTGCGTTAAGAATTGTCAACAAGCATTTCTGGCGCCGTTGCCGGGGAAGCATGGATGGCTACCTTTTGAAAATCGATGGCTAGATACTTTAATGAGACTTTGTAATTTGGCACCTCTGCTTAAACAGAATTACCTTTGTTTGTTTTTGTCTATCTTATTTGCAGGGTATTAACAGGTTTGATTGTGATTCACCACACTTCAATTATTTGAGTCAAATCAACCAAGGATGCTTCACTCCATGTTCTGAAGCCATGGCTGAGAAGACGTTGTTGGAATTCTCTGCTCCAAACATCAATAACATTCGCATTGGACCAACAATTGATCATGAATTCGAGCTTAAGCCTAGCCTCATCAACATGGTGCAAGCTGATTTATTCAGTGGAAAGGTACATGAAGATGCAAGCGCTCATCTTCAAAACTTTTTGGAGGAAGGCGCCACCATCTCCATCAAAGACATTCCTAAGGAAACGATCCTACTCCGCTTATTCCCATTTTCACTAAAGGGAAGGGCAAGACAATGGTTCTACTCCAATGAAATCGATACATGAGAGGAATGTTCTACAACCTTCCTATCAAAGTTTTTCCCCACAGGCAAAACCAATGCTTTACGTGGAAAAATCACCAATTTCCAGCAGCAGAAAGGCGAGTCAATTCCAGAGGCATGGGAACGTTTGCAAGAATATATATCAGATTGCCCTCACCATGGAATAAAAAAATGGATGCTCCTACAAAGCTTTTACCATGGATTAAATCAAAAAGCGTCTGAGCATCTAGATGCAGCTGCTAAAGGATCATTCTTGTCACTCACTACGAGACAAGCCAATCCACTTATGCAGAAGATATCTAAAAATCAAGGTTGGACCTAGAAGAACACTCAACAATGTCATCAGAGTGAGGAAGTACAAGAAGATGAAGAGTTGAAAGAACTATCAACTACTATGGACGTGCTGTTGAACAGGTTTGAGGAACGAGCCAACTTCAAGAAGGATCGACAAGCTTTACAAGATTCAATGGATACTTCAAGAAATTCAAGCTTAGTGGTTCACAAGTCAGCACCAACCCAAGAAAAAGACCTACAACCACGACCAACTTACGCAGGTAAGTATACAGGTAATAATTCCAAGCGACCTTCGTTACGAGAGTTAATTGAAGAACAAGATAAAATAACCAATAATCTCTCTAAGAAGCCTGTTGCTAATGATAAGATTCTAGAAGACATAAATGTTAAGATAGATAATTTTTCTGAAATCTTAAAAGATCAAGCTATCTTTAATGCTAAACTAGAATCAAAGCTATCAAAATTGTCAGCTGTTGCACCTGTTGCCACTAACCCTGAGCAGGTATTTAATGTCCGAACAAGAGGTGGCAAGCAAACAATAGATCCACCATATCCCAAGGGCACAGCAAGACCACCGGCTAGAACACACACAGCACCTGCAACACCTGCAGTACCTGTGGCACCAGTCGAAGCTCCAGAGAAGGATAATAATGTAGAAGAAGTCGTGCAAGAAGAACAAGACTCAGCAAGACAAGATTTCCACGACACCAACTTCATACCATATCCAAGAAGAGTGAGAAAACCTCAAGTTGATGATCAATTCGGGAAGTTCGTCGAAGTCATCCAGAAGCTTTATGTCAACATACCTTTATTGGATGCCATGCAAGTTCCGACATATGCCAAATACATACGAGACATCTTGAATAAGAAGAAACCTTTGCCAACTACGGAGATTATCAAGTTGACCGAAGAATGTAGTGTGGCAATCCTGAACACATCACTCATCAAGAAAAAGGATCCAGGATGCCCCACTATAGAGTGCTCCATTGGAAATCAATACTTCAACAATGCACTCTGTGATCTTGGAGCAAGTGTCAGTGTGATGCCCAAGGTTGTCTTCGACAAGCTCAAGCACCCTACCTTGGTTCCAACATCAATGTGTCTCCAATTGGCAGATCAATCAGTTCGCTACCCATCAGGAATCGCCGAGAATGTACCAGTGAAAATCCGAGAGTTCTTGGTGCCAGTTGACTTCGTGGTATTGGATATGCACCCGGACTCCAGGGTTTCACTGATTCTCGGGCGACCATTCCTGAGCACCGCCAATGCACACATCAATGTAGGCGGAGGAGAGATCACATTTGAGATCAATGGAAAGGAGGAGAAGTTTGCCTTCAAACCCAGACCAGAGCCCAACATCAACGTGAACATGATTGATCAAGAAAAGACATCATCAGAAGGACCGTTCTCTCTGAAGACGGAGGATGCACCTGAATATTAGAAGAATCGGAAGTCCCGAACCCTCGCCAAAGGTAATCGGTAAAAACACAAAAATATATTTCTAAATTTCATATTTACTACAGTAAAAACTTTTTCACGCCCCGTGGTAAATAATTTTACGGTGTGTCAAAACCCGTATAATGATTTTCCGTGGTGGCATAAAAATATTTTTACTATATTTTTTGCTGTTTGCTATTACCCTTACGCTTGGGACCCACATGTCATAGGAATACACATCAAATCTTTACCTACCTTATCTTATCACTTCTTCCACTAGCACCTCTTTTTCCCACTCACAAGGCATTTATTCTAGCGTTGGAAGACAGCAGGAAATGGATGGAGGAGAGAGCACCCGAGTGGAGGGCAGGTGGGGCCGACCGGCCCCACCAGCAGGCCGACCGGCCACCCCCTTTGGCCCTATAAAAACAGCCACCTCCTGCCCAGTTTTTCACACACTCAACAGCCCAGAAAACCACACCTTCGAGCCTTTGCAGTTCTGCCTCAAGAGAAAGGAAGTTTAGGAAGAGAGTGGAGAAGAAATCTAAGGGAAGTCTAGCTCTAAACTTTTCTTGAAAACCTTAGACACCATGTTCGGGAGAATCCTTGGACGCTCTAGCTCCAGAGCCAGCTCCCGACGGTCGATGAGTGTAGACTCTCAGGAGTCTCCCTCACCGGTCTCTAACCCCTCTCTGTCAGCATCACAATCACAAGGAAAGATCCTAACCGCTGATGTGCATTTGCACATCAGGAGAGGAGAAGAGAAGGAACGGTATGAGAAACTGAAGAAACGTTCTTTTGTCCTTACACCCATGTTTAGCGAAGAATTCATGCAAGAAGCAGGCTTGCACTCTGAGTTCAGCCAAATTTTTGCTTTGCTGGGGTGGACCTCTTTTTATAACACTTCTGAAAGGGGTAGCCGGCTCCTCACTTTAGAGTTCCTTTGCACTTTGAAATTCTCTAATGATGGGGTAACCTTTCGGTTGTTCCGTCAAGAGCACACTCTATCTTGGAGAAAGCTGAGCAACACCTTAGGGTTCGCAGAAGGATGTGCCTTAGATTTAGACTCATCTCTTGAAGATTTTGATAGGCTAATCCTTTGGACGGACGTTACAGGGAAAGAGAACACACACAAACCGCGCACCAATGACATTCAGCATCCCACTCTCCGATTCTTTCACAAGTGGATAAACCTTGTTCTTTTTCCACGCAATGATAATATCAGCGTGAGAGTAGGGGATATGCAGCTGATTTATGCTGCCCTGAAAAGACAAGCTGTGTCCCCTGTCAAGATGCTAGTAGAGCACTGGCTTTCGTTCCCCAACCTAGTTGGAGACGTAAGCTGCACCTCTCTGATCACCCGGATAGCCGATGACTTGGGCATCCTTGGAGATGCCACTATCATCGACATTGATACTCCTCGTGAGATCATCGGCTACGATTACTTCCGCCAAGGAAGATGGGTCAAGAGAATTCAAGAAAAATTGCACTACATCCATCATAAGAACGCAATCCCGTTACCTAACCCGGGATTGGGTATATATTCTGTGCAATCTTTTCTGATTGATGAGCAGGCACAACCGGTTCAGCAGCGACCTCCACGAACGACAGCTCGAGCTTCATCGTCAAACTACGCCGGAGCTGACCCATTGCCCCAAGACGCTGCGTATCGATCATATGAGAACTTCGTGCCAACATACCCTCGTCGCGCGTACCAAGGAGGAGATTTACCACCGCAGGGACCAAGCAACCTCGGAGGACAGGAGTTTGGAAGTGGCAGGTTTTACGCATCATCTTCGAATTTTGTACCTGCCCGTAACTCTTTTTCAGGATTCGACCATCAGTACACTGCGACGTTCCGCCAAGGTGTCCATGACAACATGAGGACGCAAATGAACACTCAGGATATCCACACCAACATGTTACGTCAACATCAACAGTGGATGGACCAGGCGGGACAACGATTAGAAGACATACAAGAAACCGCAGATGCAAACGCTGAACTACTGGCAAGGAGATTTCGCCAGTGGGGGATGTAGAATCAAGCAGCTTGGGGGAGAAGCCCCAAGGTAAGTATCACTATCTATTTTATATATTTTATATTTTAAGTTTTTGTTTAGCTCGATAAGTTTGAAATAATAATAAAATAAAATAAAAATTTCCCTTGTTTAAAATAAATAAAGAACTGGAGAAGTATGCTAAATGGACATGATAAACAAATGCTCTTCATTGCTGCAAATGCCTAGCTCACCATCGTTTGAAGCTCTCCCAAGACATGGATACAATTGTTTAGATTTTTGAAACATGCTTTGAGTTTGAGATTCTTGTGGGAGCAATATCTTGATCTATGTCTAGGTGATTGATTGATTGACATGATTAAGTTGAGCTGCTGTTTATCTTGTTCAAAGTAACACTAAATTCTGGAGATTCACTTTTTAATCATAAGATTTATATATAACGAGTCTCCTGTATGACATAAGACGTTATGTCCTATAAAAAAAAAGAGAAAGCCTTGTTGAAAATTTGCTAAGAGTGTTCCAGTTTTATATCTCTCTATGCTTTCAAAGAGACTTGGGCATGACATAAAAAAAAGAAGAAAGAAAGAAAGAAAGAAAGAAAGAGAGGAAAAAGTGAGATGAGAGAGGGAGAGAAACGAACAAGTGTTCTACTAGGCGAGAAGGGCCTACCTCCCTAAAAAGAATAAATTAGAGATGAATAATGGACACAAGTCCGAGGGCGAGAAGAGCCCACATCTCTAAGGAGAGAGAAAAATGGACAAAAGTCCGGGGCGAGTAGGGCCCACCTCTCCTAATGTCATGTAACCCAAGGTTCTCTTAAGATTATTGCTAGAAAGAGAGATATATTTCAGGAACAAAAGAAGCAAAAGCAGGCTAAAGTTGAAAGTTTATCAAGTTGTCATACAGGAGTACTCTGAGCTTTAACTTGAACATCTTTTGCAAAACTCCAGAATTTTAGTGAAACCATGAACTTGAGATATGGTGCTTGACTTAATTGTTGTATCTTTCAACTGCTCAAGACCCAAGTGCAGATAAAAGCCCCATGTTCTCAAGCAGATATAAGCAGGTTTTAAAAGTCTGACTTTTTCATCCTACCTTGGAAAAGAATTTATTGTGCTAACACTGAGTCTTGCTAAGAGACTAGCAAGAGGTAAGCTTGGGGGAGTTGTTGATGCTCACTAACTCTTATTTTTATGCATCAACAATACATGAAAAAGGACCAAAAAGATAAATCAACAGTAGTATAGGGCCTTGGACTAATGAATTCCACGAGTTTTGGTGAATTATATATTTTCTGGGACTATTCAGGAAAATGCGAAAAGAATGAATTTTAGAAGGCTCCAGAAGGCTCCCGAACTCAACCGAAGTGGGCTCCCAGAAAATACGCATCTAGAAGGGACAAGAGGCCCACACGCGAAGGCGGAGCCCGGCCTGGGCCCAGCCCAGGCCGACCGGCCCAGTGGGGAGGCCGATCGGGCCCCCTGGCCCCGATCAGGCCCTGCTTCGGGAAGGTTCCTCCACCGCCTCTTAGGGTTAATCAAAACCGCTTGTTTAGGTCGGTTAGATCCTACGGCGACGGATTATCCCTCAGGACTATATAAGCAACCCCAGACCCCCCCGGGGCATGGTATGCATCTCTCAGAAGATCATCATCATCAGGCCAGGACAGGAGAAGAAGAGGATACATCAGAGATAGGATAGCTACTTCATAGTTCAAGATCTAATTTCTAGATCAAGAACCTAGTTCTAGATAGAGAGTCAGATTCGAGTAGAGTTGAGCTTTGCTCCAGTTCAGATCTGTAAGTTATCAAGATTCAGTTCTTATATTGTTTCTCAATGACTTTATGCTATTTCAATATTATGTGTGCAATTGCTAAGTTCTTACTTTATTCTAGTAGTATATTTGATATAGTCATGATCAATGATAAGTCTACGCACTTATTCGTAGAGCTCATAGTATTTTATGCGCATATGCTAGGTAGTAGAAAGTATGTAAGCATGGTGCTTAGATATAATTTACTTGCGGATTCACCTTATACTCCGGGTCGTGTGGTAGATCGTGGGCGTGACAGGCCTATTGAGTCCTTTGTAGTCCACCCCCCGAGTATAAGACTAGTCGAACAATGGTTCTTGGGAAGATCATGTTTCGTCCTTGATTCTCTTGGGTAATCTTCGGGGTGTTCACATTTATCTATGACTATGCTATATATGATGATATGCTACATTAGAATAGATGAACAAACTCAGTCTTTGTATGCTATATAGAATTGTCTCTCTTAAGTAAATCCAATTCTAATCTAGACTAGGAATAGTTTATGCTATGCTCCACATGTGCCTCTGCCTGTCTATTTATCATTACTTTATTATTTGGCTTACCCCTGTTAAAGTATGTGCCATTCCATCAAAGTCCATAAAGTAATCTACTGCCATCCCTATGTCTGTTGTTACATCCATCCATCTTCCCTGTGGATACGCTATTTTAAAACCCATCACCCCGGGTGAAATGCTCACCGGTATCCGTGCGCTTGCGGATTATCTATCATAATATTTCTGTAGGCTCTTATACCAATCACGTTTCTTGCGCCATTGCTTAGAATGGTTTCTAGATCCATTCTTTGGAAGTTGCGTTAAGAATTGTCAACAGCGACGCGCGACGACGATAAGACGGGACGCGGCGTCCCTTGGGTTACTGTGCGGTAATCATAGCGCACGCGCGTGCGCGCGGTAGTTTCAGCGTGGTGGGATCCCACCGTCAGCAACGAGCGGTGCCCACCGCATTAACTGCCGCCACCTGCGGTGTTTCCGGGGGCTCCGCCCCTTCCTACTCTATAAAAGCAGGGGAGCGCGGGGGGAGCTCCTCACCTTTGCCATTCGCATCCACCTCTTGCTCTTTGTCTTCCCCATCGCCGCGCATCCCGCCGCTTCGGATCCGCTCGCGCTCCGCCGCTCCGCATTCGCTCGCGCTCCGCCGCTCCCGTCATGTCTGCGGTCCGAGTGCTGGACGCTCATTCGTGGCCCCGGTCGTCGGTGGATCTGTAATCCATGGAGGGGCTAGTCGCCGGCGGTCAGTTGGCGCCGGCTGGCGACGAAGCGAACCCGGTGTGGATCATCCCGCCAGCGTCGCACCAGGAGCCGTCCCCTCCGCCGGGCTACGTCGGGAGTTTCGTGCGGCTGCACGAGCGAGGATTCAACGCCCCCGCGAGCAAGTTCATGCGGGGGTTGTGCCACCACTACGGGGTGGAGCTTCACAACTTCGGCCCCAACGCCATTTCGCAGGCGGCTTCCTTCGTCGCCGTATGTGAGGGGTTCCTAGGGATCCCGGCGCACTGGGCCCTATGGATCCACCTCTTCCGAGGAGAGCTCCACACGCTTGCCGCCGGGGAGAGGAGGATGCGCCGGGCCGTACGCGCTGGCGGCCTTACATTTGCAGCGCGCGACTCCCGGAAGGAGCTGTACCTGCTCTGCACGATGATGACGAACAACGCCGACTGGGAGAAGGGTTGGTTTTATCTTCGCAATGACGGCGCCGGGCTCCCGCCGTACACCGGGAAGGTGGTGAAGGAGAGACCGGTGTCTTGGGCGCATGGGGTGTCACCTGCGTCGAGGCAGGTGAGGCTCGAGCCTCTTACCAACACTCTGCACCAGTTGGCGAACGCCGGGCTGACTGTGGCGGCCATCATCGCCAACTTTCATCTCCGGCGGGTGATCCTTCTCATGGAGAGGGAACTTCTCATCTTCGAGATGAGGAGCGATGCTGACCCCGCGGCCCTGGCACGCTCACAGTTGCTGGAGGAGCCACTCCCCCAGGGGTACGCGGCTACGAGGGCGAGGCGCGCGGTGAACCTCAAGGTGGTTCCGCACAGCGACGACGACTTGTGGTCGTTCGCAATGCTCCCGGACGCCGACCTGGTGAGATTCGATTCCTTGTTTTTGCCCGTTCTATTCCCGTGTTCAATCTAACCGTGGTCACCGGCGACAGGGGGTGCGCGTCAACATCCCCACCTCAGATCCGCCGACACCCAGGTCGCACGCTGCCAACCGTGCCAGGCAGCAAAGGGAGAAGGGCCTGGCGGACCAGGCGAAGGAGAAGAAGATCCGAAGGCAGGAGCGCCTCAACAGGTATAATGAGGAGTACCTGTTGCGGGAGCAGCAGGGTCTCTCCCCCCCACCGGAGCCGGTGGACACGTCTTCGGACGAGGAGGAGAGCGAGGCGGAGCGGACCATCTCCGACAGGTGGGAGGCCGCGCCGCCCCCATCACCGAGGGACGAAGAGGTCCTCGCGGAGCCCATTCGAGGGGCGGAGCCCGGGTCTGGGATGGCGCCCGGGTCGGAGAGTGTGAAACGCGTGATGGAGAAGGGGAGCAGGGGGTTGTCCGGCCGCGCCGCTGTCTGCGGCATCATCGCGCTCCTCAGCGCCACCACCTTCTCCTGCTCCCTCGCCGCCGAATTCCGAAAGGTCAAGGTACGTTACGCTCGTTCCGCCCTGCACTCCTCGTCCTGCGACTGCGATCCGGCGAGACGCCGCGGGGTTCCTCGGACGGATCTGAATTCTGACGTCTGTCGGTGCGCGCGCAGGAGAAGGACGTGAAGCTCGACGGCAGCCTCTGCTCGCTGCCCAGGAGCTCCGCCTTCGAGCTGGGAGTGGCGCCCCCAGAGTCCTCGCGGAGCCCGGGTCTGGCCAATAGAAACACTGACCACTTGGGTCGTGGCGGCGACATAGAGATACAGAGGTTCGCCTTCCTGGGGCGGGGTCAGTATCGGATCGTGGGCAAGTGTTGCCTTTAGCTTGTCGAGGGCCTCCTGGGCCTCGGCGGTCCAGGAGAAACACTCGCTCTTTCGAAGAAGTTGATACAGGGGTAAGCCCTTCTCACCGAGACGTGAGATGAAGCGACTCAGAGCTGCGAGGCTACCCAGGATCCTTTGTACTCCCTTCAGATCGCGTATCGGCCCCATCCTCTCAAGGGCTGATACCTTCTCCGGGTTGGGCTCTATGCCTCGCTGGGAGACAATGTAACCCAAGAGCATACCACGTGGCACCCCTAAGACGCATTTTTCAGGGTTTAGCTTAACCCCGTTCGCCCGGAGGCAATCGAACGCAATGCGCAAATAGTTCACCAGGTCGTCCGCCTTCCTGGATTTTACTACGACGTCGTCGACGTATGCCTCAACGGTCCGCCCGACGTGATCCCCGAAGATGTGGAGCATACACCGCTGGTATGTTGCCTCGGCGTTTCGGAGACCGAACGGCATCGTCACGTAGCAAAACATCCTGAATGGGGTGATAAAGTAGGTCGTGAGCTGGTCGGACTCCTTCATCTTAATTTGGTGTTAACCGGAATACGCATCAAGGAAGCATAGCAACTCACACCCCGCGGTGGAATCAACTATTTGATCAATCCGTGGCAGAGGAAAAGGAACTTTGGGACATGCTTTATTTAAACCGGTATAATCTATGCACATCCGCCACTTCCCATTCTTTTTCTTAACTAGTACAGGATTAGCTAGCCACACTGGATGAAACACCTCCTTGATGAATCCGGCCTCTAAGAGCTTCCGCAGCTCCTCTCCAATCGCCCGGCGTTTCTCTTCGTCAAATCGTCGCAGACGCTGAGATACTGGCTTGGAGTTGGGCAGGATATCAAGTGAGTGCTCGGTGACCTCCCTCGGAATGCCCGGCATGTCCGCGGGACTCCACGCAAAGATGTCAGCATTGGCGCGGAGTAAGTCGACGATCACCACTTCCTATTACGGGTCGAGGGTGGAGCTGACCCTCAGCACCTTGACCTCGGGGGCGCTGGGGTCGAGGGGTACAGCCTTGGTGTGCTCCGCGGCCTCGAAGCTGCCGGCGTGCTTGTTGGTGGAGTTGAGGGCCTCGTTGGCCAGCTTCTCCAGGTCCGCCACGAGGGCCTTGTCATGCGCAAGCGCCTCAGTGCGTTCAACGCACTCGACGTCGCACTCGAACGTGTGTTCGAATGATGGGCCCACCGTGATGACGCCTTTGGGCCCCGGCATCTTGAGCTTCAGGTAAGTGTAGTTTGGGACCGCCATGAACTTGGCGTAGCAGGGCCGGCCAAGTATGGCGTGGTACGCTCCCCAAAACCCCACCACCTCGAAGGTGAGGACCTCCTTGCGGAAGTTGCTTGGTGTGCCGAAGCAGATGGGCAGGTCGATCTGCCCGAGAGGCTGGACTCGCTTGCCCGGCATAACGCCGTGGAACGGCGACTTGCTGGGCCGCAGCTTGTCCAAGCGATCCCCATGAGCTCCAAGGTGGAGGAGTACATGATGTTGAGGCTGCTGCCTCCGTCCATCAGCACCTTGGAAAACCGTGTGTTGCCAATGATGGGGTCGACAACAAGCGGGTATTGTCCCGGATTGGGGATGTGATCCGGGTGGTCTTCACGGCCGAAGGAGATCATCTCCTCCGACCAGTCGAGGTATGACGCCATGTCCGAGTGAATGGAGTAGACCTCTCGACGCTCACGCCTGCGTTGCCGCGACATCATATCGACCGTGGGCCCCCCGAAGATGAAGAACACGTTCTCCACCTCCGGGAAGCTATCTTTGCCCCCGTCGCCCGCATCCTTCTTGGCGTTGTCCTCCTTTGCGGCGATGCGGCTATAGTACTTCTTGAGCATGTCGCACTGCTCGAGGGTGTGAGCGACAGGGGTCTTGTGGTACGGGCAGGGCTTCTTCAGCATGTCGTCGAAGACACCGCCTCAAGGGGGACCTCGAGCCCCCTTGTTGGCGGCGTCGATCGCGTTGACCTCTTCAGGGCCCTCATCTTGTTCCATGGGCTTCTTGCCCTAGTTCTTCTTGCCCTTCTTGTCCTGCTTCTGCTTCTTTGAGGGCTCCTTGGGCTTGCTGCCCTCTGCGGGCGCATCCTCGGCTCGCTTGCCTTTCTTGCCGTCGAAGATCGCCCTACCGCCTCCTCGCCGGAGGCGTAGCTGGTGGCGATGTCGAACAGCTCGTTGACGCTGGTGGGAGGGTTCCGCCCCAACTCGCACACCAGGTCCCGGCAAGTCGTGCCCTCCAAGAAGGCGTGCACGACCTCGGACTCACCGACGCTCGGAAGCTCGGTGCAGCGCTTGGAGAAGCAGCGGATGAAATCCCTCAAGGACTCGCCAGCCTTCTGGGAGCAACCTCGGAGGTCCCAGGAGTTCCCGAGGTGCACGTACGTGCCCTGGAAGTTGCCCACAAACGTCCTGACCAGGTCGTCCCAGTCGTGGATCTGGTTCGCGGGCAGGTGCTCGAGCCATGTCCGCGCGGAGTCCGCCAAATGTAGTGGCAGGTTGCGGATGATCATGGCATCGTCAGTGGCGCCGCCCAGCTGGCACGCTAGGCGGTAGTCGTTGAGCTAGACTCGGGGGTCTGTCTCCCCCGAGTACTTGCTCACGGTCGTCGGTTGGCGGAAGCGCGGGGGAATCGAGGCCGTGCGGATCGCGCGGCCGAACACACGCGTGCCCGGCGGCTCCGACGACGGGCTCTTGTCCTCCCGACTGTCGTATCGCCCACCGCGCCGTGGGTTGTAGCGGTGCGACGGAGTGGCGTCCTACCTCTTCTTCTTCAGGATGTTGCGGGCGTCGCCATCGTTGAGCGCACCGCGTGTATCCCGAATCCGTTCCTTGGCAGGGGTCCTCTGGTTGCCATCGTGGACGGTAGGCGCTCGGTGCGGAGTATGAACCGATGCCTCCTGGTCCCTGCCGCCCCCACCAGCCTTTGTAACAGACTGATGGCGCATGCGGGACGCGGAGCTTTCGGCCTGCTGCATCGCGGCCTGCTCGATGAGGGCCTGCGCCTCGCGGTGCAGGTTACGTCCCTCGGGCGTCGACGGCTCGGGCATGGCCCGAATCAAAGTCGCCGCAGCCACGAGCTTCTGGCTGGCCCTTGCCAGGTTTGGCATCTCGTCTACGTCGGCGTCGGCGTTGATGCGCTCGCGGGCCACGCGTCCCGCAGCGCGCGCCCCCGGTGTCGAGGGGCCGGCCTTGTCTTTTTCGAGCGTGGCCTTCAGCTGTCGCAGCTGCTCGCGCTCTGCGTTTAGCTTCGCCTCCAGCTCGCGAAGTTGGGCCATCTGCGCGGCGCGCGCCGCGTCAGGTGGCGGTGGTGTCGCCCCCACCGGTGGGGTTACTGCCACAGTGTTGCGGACCGCAGCATCACCTGCTCCGCCTCCCTCGTCTTCGCCCTCGCCGAGGACGACGACGAAGCATTCGCGGGTGGGATCGTAATCCCCCTCGCTGGAGTCGTCGGAGCAGGTGAGGCAGTAGTCCGCCGCGGCCTGGAACCGCCTGAAAGCGTCGGGGTCTCACAGTCCGGAGTAGTCCCACTCCGGCACCCCACGCCCGTACTCGTACTCCTCGCCGTCGGTGTCGCGGTAGGAATCATCGGGCGAGGTCGCGATGAGGTTCCGGATGGACATGAAGTGGTGGTCTGGAAGGCCCTCGTATGCAGCCAGGTCGGTGCCGGTCGACGAAGAATACGCCATGGTGGCGCCGCGCATCCCGTGGGGGAATCGTGGCTGCGCAGCCACGGCCCCCTCCGTGGGGTGTGTCGTGGAGTTCGCCGGTGGAGGTGCGTCACCTTGCTCTGCTCCGACGGGCGGGAGCTCGCTGGCTTCGACCCCCTGGGGGAGCCAGCATCCGCCGCTTGGCGCCGCGCCGTGCGCGCTCGTCGTGAGCGCTTCCCCGAACGCTTGCGGCGTCGGGGTGGCGGTGGGAATACTGTTGGCATCGGGGCAGTCGACGTTCCGGGCGGCGCCACCTTGAGCGCTTCCCGGTTGAAGATGCGCATGTGGTAGCCGTTGCCAGTCGCCTGGTAGTGGATGCTCCCGAACCAGATTTCGAACCCGGCCGGGAGCGTGTCGGATTCGCCCCAGGCGGGCCTCTCCGACGTCTACTCGGTGACGATCACCATCGAGAAAGCGGGTGGACGATCACAGCGCACCCCTACCTGGCGCGCCAACTGTCGGTGTCCGGATTAGCACCGGCACCAACTAGTGATTTGCGTTGGGATCTGCTTCTCGATGGGCGGCGCTAAGCTAAGGCGACACGGGGTTTATCCTGGTTCCGGCCACGCGGCCGTACGTCCAGCAGGGTGTGCTTGCGCACTGTATTAGCTTGCACCGGTGGTGCCTGTAGAGGGGAGCTACAAGCAAGATGGGAGAGGAGGAAATCCCCCCAAGTCCCTACTAAGGTGATTGAGGTAAGTGCCAATATCTAGAACAGGGTGGTGTGCTGTATGCCGGGGAATGTGAGTCGTCGTCCCCGCGCAGGGGGCTCTGCCTCTCCCTTTTATAGGCCAAGGGAGGGCAGCTACAACGATGGCAGCCGGTACAGTGGCTGCGTACTAACAGGTATATGGCGCCGGCGGTCTTGTCCCGCACGTCATGGTTCCTGGCGCGAGTCGGCTGGCGCCCTCCAACTTCAGCGGGCGGCATGGCGGTTACTGTGACCTGTCCTGCTTTTGACTTCGAGGGGCTGCCCCTGCTGAATCGAGAGCCTAGCCGCCGGGGGAAGGACCGGAGTTGGTGGTGTGGGACTGCGGCGCGTCGCCGGCCTGTCCGCACAGCGCTGCGTGTCCCGTCGCACAGTGGCAGGTGTGGTGGCACAACGCCGGGATGGCCGCACAGCGTCCGGGATGGCCGCACATCGCCCGGGATGGCCATGCGGCGCCGGAGTTGGCGGAGGGGACGTGGCGCACGCCGCCCGTACGGCGGCGTCAGTCGGGGCGCACGCCCGCTCACTGCCCGTACACCCTTCGAGGGTGCACCCATGCCCGCTCGAGGGTCTTGCCGCAGGGGTGGACGGGAGCAGGTGGTACAGTGCCAGGGAATGACCCCTGCTTGTCTGTATAGGGCCGCGCGACGCCCGCCCAGTGCCAGGGATGCCTACACAGTGGCGGGTTAGGCCGCACTGTGGTGGTGTCAGGCGGTCTGACCATGTCAGATGCGCGGCGTGGGGGAAGATTCACCCTTGACTTCGGCGTTCCGCCGCGGGGCTGAGCATTAAATGCCATTGTCGGGCGGAATGGAGACGGCTGCCCGCTCGAGGGGGGCTGAACCCCTCGAGCGAGGCGGAAACCTGCTCGAGGGATCGAGGGACTGGAGCCCCCGAGCGAGGCGGAAACCTCCTCGAGGGACCGGAGCATGGTTAAGCATTCTAAGTAATCTGGTGCCTGATGGGTCAGTTTCGTTTGCTAGTGTCAGTTTCTTAGGCTTTGGTATGGACAAGATCGCTGAGTGAATGAGTGGTGCTTTTGGGTTTCTCAGTTTTCAGTTTATGTTTCTGTTTCATTTTTAAGTGCTTTATTCCAGCTCCAACTGGTTCCCCATGATTTACGTATCCAAATACTAGTATACTACTACTACTATACGAATGACCGGCCAACATGCATCTGAGTAAATTTGAGGATGGTCCTGGCCAATGATGTCTAATGTTTTCAAGAATCAGCGAATGAATGGTTCACTTGTGAATATAGAGGTCGGATTTCATCCGTTATTTAAAAAAACATATGAATGTTCATAGTTTGGTAGCATGGGAAAAGTTCATGAAAAATGGTTTAATTTTTCTAGCACATTGCGGCGCTCTTAGGTCGGGTGGAGACTGCTTAGTGGAACAGTGATGTAATTCCAGGGAAGAGCAGCGAAAGCCCAGTTTATCTCAACAAGAAATTATAAATAGATCATATATATACAGTGTGATTAACTAAATGGCCTTCCTTGCTGTGCACTCTTAACTAGAAACACATTTGCCTACTTCTAGTAGTTTTGCCTTTGCGTCTAGAATTTCCACTAATTAGTAGCATGCTTTCAAAGGTTATTAATTTGTTTGAACCTAGACTGTAGCATCTGAATTGCGGTTGGTTTCTTGCATTGCCAGCTTTCTGTAAGATTGGTGCAGTATCTTTGTATGCAGTTTTTTGGACTCCCAAGTCCTCCCTGTACCATATGGATGGTATAGTGTCAGTTTTGCTCTAGTTCTTTGTGCACTACTGATGCGATGCATTTATCACAGTGCCCTCCCTGATAGTGCATGCTTATTTTAGATCAAAACAATTACTCTATTAGTTAGGGATTGTGCATTTTTTCCATTTTTGTGTATATGCAGTTTCAATATTTTTCTGCCAGACGTTTCATAGTTCTAATATTTTGCATCTACCCGCTTCCAGACTGAGAAGGCTTTCCTCAAGCAGCCTAAGGTTTTCCTCAGGTTAGCGCCTATTGCCACTTCCATGCTCTCTATTTTCCATGAGCTATATACATTTCTTAACTGAAATTTGCTGCTTAATCGTAGCACAAAGAAAGCTGACAAGAGTAAGAAGCCAGGCAAGGCAGGCAACCGCTTCTGGAAGAGCATTGGCCTTGGTTTCAAGATCCCCAGGGAAGCAATTCAAGGTATTTAAACATCTTCTTTTGTACCTCTATCTTCCAATGTGCATTAGAACCAGTTAAGTGTTTGAACCAAAACCTCTTTCCATTTTTCGTGGTTCGTCCGTGATTTATGCTAGGACTGGGGGTTTTTATATTAAATGCTTAAGCTGTCCTGAGGTGTTAATGTTGATGGCACCTGGAGTGACATGCTCCTTAGCACTATGACTGCAGTGCTCCTTTAACCAACAGGCTATTCTAATGACAATAGTGTGATGTGTGGTTTGCATATCATAATCCTACACCTGTCGGAATGTCTCACATGACATGCTGACTTCTCACTTCTCAGCAGCAGAGTATACTAGTATGGGTAGTTTATTGGTACGGTTTTAATCTTTCATATCTTTGTATAATCTTGTGCTCAAAAGGTAGACATGATGTGTACATGCATGCACATATAATAGGTTTGGTTTGAGCACAAAGGAGCATATAAAATCTGGCTGTAGTTCAAGAAAGAAAGAAAGAAAGACATTTAACTTGACAGACTATTCCATGTGACTGTTATATGGTTCAATCCATGTGACTGTTAGCATTTAGGGGAAGTTCCTATCTGGTTCATGGTAGACGTGCATGCTTTTATTATTTTTGTTAGACGCCTCTGTTTTTGCTGTCAAGGGAGAACGAGGACTAGCTCTCTCCCTACTAGCATTATTAAATGATGATATGGCCATTTCTTTTTAAACGTGCATGCTTTTATTATTTTTGTTGAACAAATGGATTCAAGGGTTGATGATATAACTAGGAAGAGGCAGGAAGATGACGATGAGATAATGTTTTTTCTATTACCCGCCCTTGACCTTTTAAGTAGTAGCCGAGGGAGGGAAAAGCGACCTAGACATACATCTAAGCTGCCAGGCAAAGAACGGCTGCGTGAGATCCTTGAAGGGCATCCCAAGGACTGTATGGTTGCATTTCGCATGGAGCCTGGCATCTTTACATAGATCGCAAACTATCTTAGAAGAGAGCATTTACTACGTGATACAAGAGGTGTCAAAGTGGAAGAGAGATTAGGATTTTTCTTGTTTATGTTGTCTCATAATGCCAGTTATGAAGACCTACAGTATGAGTTTAAGCATAGTGGGGAGACCATCCATCGGCATATTAAGGCGGTGTTCAATATAATTCCAGCCCTTGCCTATAGATTTTTGAAGCCCACTGTTGGTACTGAGCCACACTAGAAGATCAGTACAGACCAACGCTACTTTCCTTACTTTCAGAACTGCTTAGGAGCTATTGATGGAGCACACGTCCCAATTACCATCTCTGAAGATAAGCAAGCTCCTTATAGTAATAGAAAGGGCACATTGAGCCACAATGTCATGATAGCCTGTGATTTTGATTTGAACTTCACTTTTATATCATCTGGATGAGAGGGTTCTGCAACAGATGCTAGAGTTCTTAGGTCCGCATTACTTAAAGGATTTCAAGTTCCTGAGGGAAAATTCTATCTTGTTGATGGTGGATATGCTAATACACCGTCCTTCCTTGCTCCTTATCGTGGTGTACGATACCATTTAAAGGAGTTTGGGCATGGTCAGCATCGGCCAAGAGATTATAAGGAGTTATTCAATCATCGCCATGCAGTTTTGCGGAATCATATAGAGAGGGCAATTGGAGTTCTAAAGAAGCGCTTCCCTATTTTGAAAGTTGGAACACATCACCCTATTGAGAATCAAGTGAAGATACCAGTGGCGGCAACGGTGTTCCACAATCTTATACGGAAGATGAATGGGAATGAGGGTTGGTTTGATTTTCAACCAGACAACATTTCACCTGAAGATTTTGTAGATCTTCCTCAAGGAGACAATCAATACAATAATGATGTCTTTTCTTTTACTAGTCAAATAGATAATGGGAATGCTCTTAGGGATATGATTGCCATGAGTATGTGGAATGACTACAGCCATAGTCATCACTAGTCCTGTTCATGTTTTCCCTTTCTATGGAATCAAATGTAATGATAGAGAATGCTTTTATGGAATAATACTATTTATTGTATTCATCTCTTTATGTCATCCAAAGTGTATTTTACTTCCTGAAAATTTTGATTGAAGAATGTGGATCATCCCTTTATGTGTCATCTTTTTATTATGTCACAAATTTTAATTTCAGAACTTAATTTAACATGCTTGGAAGAGGTTCTCCAAAGTTCAACTTGATGCAAACTAGTAACAAGCAGGAGAAGCTATCACCAAGATGTGGTCATGTACATAAGAAGAGGGCATCACCTAAAGTAGCACAAAAAGGTACATGAGAACCACATACCATTTACATTATTAACATTTCAGTTTCAACATGAGAACTTCGTAGTATTTGCACCACTCTAAGTTCAATTTTACCTTGTCTGTAGTGGACCGTAGAAGGGCATCTTGGAACTTGGGACTTGAAAAAGGTCTCGTTGAGCTTCTCCATTACCACAACAATGATTGTTATAGGAGTTAGAATGAGTGGTCGACTGAGGCATGGAATCAAATAGTGAAACTATTTCTGGAGAAATTTCCATATGTTTCATTTACAAAGATGCAGATTCAAGACAAAGAGAAAGAGCTCAAGAGGGATTTTAACCTACTCAAAGAGGCAAAAAAAAACAAAGTGGGGCACATTGGGATGAGAGTTTGGGCATGATACATGCTGAGCCAGCTGTTTGGGATAACATAATTACGGTAACATGCTTATGTCTACCTTTTGTTGTTGCTATTTTTTATCTTTAGCTCTAATAAACTTCAATTTCCCCATTTTTTTATTTTGAACAGTCCTTCCCGAAAGCTCGAAAATTCCAAACCAAGCCTTTCCCCCTTTTTCAGACTTTGTGGGAGTTGTATGAAGGTGAATTATCAATGATGAACATTTTGACTTTCTTGCTAATAAAAAATGTCACATTAGCTTAACCTGGTACTAATGGGCATACTTTTTTTTTCCTCAGGACATACAGCTGATGGAGCCTTGAACTTTACCTCTACTGAACCATTACCAGTCACACAACCGCTGCTCCATGAGGATGTCACACAACTTATTAGTGATAGTGAGGCGTTAGAGGAAGATGGTCACAATTATGCACCAAGAGTAGAAGAACGACTGCCCCATGAGGAGGAGGATGATGATGTAAGGGTACTTGAACCACCACCAGGTCCAAGATGTGCTGCTGGTACAACCTCAATTAGGCCTACTACATCAAGAAGACCAAAAGAGCTAACTCCACCAAATGGAGGGAGGAAGGTTGGTAAAAAGCAGAAGCAAGAACATGTCACCGCGAAGATGGAGAAGTACCTGGAACTCAGAACTCAGCAGGTTGAAGAGGAGGTTGCAAGTAAAGCAAGAGCTGCAGCAGAAGCTGATGATTTCTCTATTAAGAATTGCATAAGTCATGTGAACGCTATAGAAGAACTCTCCAGTGAGGAAAAGGCTGAAGCTTTTGAAGTGTTTAAAGATGAACAAAACAGGCAGATCTTCATGACTGCAGAACCAATCTTGCGCTTAATATGGCTGAAGAATCAAATGGTTAGTACTTGAAGTTTTTTTGTGTGTTCATCCATCAAAGTTTAAGAAACTGAATTTTCTGCAATACTTAAAGCATTATTTTTTTCCAGCGTCATTGACAATTGTGATGCTGCTGCTACTATTATGTCTTCAACAAAAGTCAAGGTATGTAATTACAAGTCATTGTTACTTGCTATGTCTAAATGATGGACTACTGTCAGCCTTATGTTCTTGACAACTCTCTAACTATCCTTTAAGCTTGCAATGCAATGCAACTTGTTAAAGTCATTAGTTTTGTTTTTATATGCCTGCAATGCAACTGTCAGCCTTATGTTCTCTCTAACAAGTCATTAGTTACGCCTGCAATGCAACTGATTGTATACCTCTCTCAGTTTTGTTTTTATATTCCACCAATCATTTATATTCCAGTTCATGTACATCAGTACATGCCAACTTGTTAAAGTCTGTGCTGGCAACATTCCACTTGTTCAGATTTAGGTCCAGTCATTTGTTTTCACCATCTTGCTTATCAGGCAAATAAGGAGTTGCTTATCAGTGCATGCAATCTTTTCCCTCCTGTTTTGTTTACTCATTGTTCATGTTATCTGAAATAATTCCAAGTGCATAACTCTGTTGATCCTAGAACTAGTATGGTTCTGTTTTTACTTACCTATGACTTAAATGGGCCAAGGTGAAAGTTAGGCATTTTAAAAGTTATTGGTTTAAAAGTAGATGAACGGTAGTAGAGTTCAGTTCAGGCCGGCAATATACTGCTGTTTTCCATTTTATTTAGCAACATTTGTAAGTCTCTGCTGTTTGTGTAACTTCGCAGCAGATAATGTGGGTACTGCTTGATTTGCTAGTTGCAAATAACTTCCATTCAAGTTGGACTTGGTAATGATGATGTTTACTATCTCCTTTGTTGATGAAAATGTTGATTTGGGACTAGTCATGTGGTTTGGTCATGTTTAGTAATCATGAAGGCGCTGTCGAAGCACAGAATGGGAGAAAAAGGAATGACGCATTATTAGCACCCCACTATATCTAATCTGATCAACTATTTAATGTTCAGCTTTTTAATGTTCAGCTTTTTAACTATTTATTCTTTAACTACTAATCTGATCTCAATGATCTATTTTCACCAAATGCTCGTGGACTATATTTTCTTAGCAACATGTGCCCTGACCAAATGCCCTTGGACTACATTTTCTTAGTAGGTACTATATTCTTGCATAACTGGAGCTGGAATGGTGCAAATTCTAGTTTCGATGGCTTCGGGTTCATCACTTCTGATGTCTTGTATGGAGTGGTTGGAGCTACAGTGTTAATATTTCACTTTAGTTTTGGAGTGATAGGAGGTAGCAGATGACTCTGTATAACCACTGAGTCTATGAGGCGTAACTATATTGGCAGGATGTGCTTGTAATATTATTCAAAACATGTTTATAATGGGCAGATCCTTGTGTGTTATGCAAAGCACATCAATGCTCACTGTGCTTTGTGGATACATGTGAATTAGTCTACTGACATGCGCTATAAAACTTGTTATATAACTATTTTTTTGCAATATAAATTCTGTTATGACTATATGCTGAGAGCACAGATGTACAACACTGAACCAATTGATCCATACGGAGTCAAACCCCGGCCTCAACACTGAACAGCACACAGATGCAGCCAAATATATTAAAAACTGTTGTGGGAGTCAAACCCCGTCCTCAACGTGGATTGGGTGTCGGAGGGGGAACCACCCATTCCCCACGTGTATCCCATCTCCGGTGGTTTGTGCACCAGGAGTGCCAAACGAAGCCTAAACCTCCGTCACCCCTGGAATCCTGGATTCCTCTTGCGGCCGCTCGCTAGTCGCTGCCGGCGCGAGTGGTATCGGGCCCGGAGGAGATGACCGGATTCGTCGGGGTCGTCGTGTCCGACCGCCAGGAACCCAACACCCACACCGACCCCATGCCCCAGGCGCAGTTAACTCTGCTCGAGCTCCAGACCAAGGTGACGTCGGAATCCCTAGGCTGCTTCTTCGCTCCCCTCATCGGCATTGGTTGTTTTGCGTTTGGTTCGTCAGTTTCGTTAAAGTTAGTTTTTGGGCCCTTCCTGTCGGATTCGTTCTCTGGCAAGAGTCCAGGAGATTGACTTCGAGTCCTTCCTCCTTCGGTGTTTTCGTAAGTTAATTTCGGCAGTAACGAAGGATGGGAGTGAGGAATCTGGTGCGGTTTTGCTGCAGGAGTATCAGAATCTGCAAGCGAGGGTGAGTGCAAATGAAGGTGGTGGCGGGGGAGGCAAGGCCTTGCCCTCATTCCTCAAGTCCAACACCACGACGCTGCAGTATAATCCCGATGAAGCAGATAAATTGTGCTACGCGGTGCACATAAACACTTACCTCGGTGGAGACCCGTTTCTGAAGAACTACTTGCCAATCGACCCAACTGGAAACCAGCTGTTCGATCTCGTCAGGGATGGTGTTCTTCTCTGGTGAGATGCCTCTCTTGTTTCCACCCACATTCCCTTGTTATACAAAAATTACCTGGAGGTAGACCTTTCTAATTGACGTTCATTTATGGCTCATTTTCTCAGCAAATTGATCAACGTAGCTGTACCTGGGACCATTGATGAGAGAGCAATAAATAAGAAGAGAAGTCTTAATTTATGGGAGAGAAATGAAAACCATACACTCTGCCTCAAGTCTGCCATAGCCATTGGATGCACTGTTTGAAAGGAATCTCCCTAAGCTAAGCACGGCTGCCTATCTTGGCTCACCGTGTGTCCATGTTTATATAGGGCCAATGGCCAACAAGATTACAAACTTGTAGTCCAAGGCACTTGGTTTAACTAACAAAGATAACCTAACCAAGTACGCTAGGATCTATCTACAACTCATCATAGGCGCATGGCCTTTTACAGATATCAAAATACAAACAAACTCTATCTCTAACAGCCTCCCTCAATCTTAACTGGGCTTCTTGATTAGGTTTAGATTGCCTCGAAACTTCTCAAACATGCGTGTCCCTAATGCTTTGGTGAACCCATCGGCTACTTGATCTTTAGTAGAGACAAACCTGATCTCTAGCTGCTTTCTAGCAACCTTTTCTCTTACAAAATGAAAGTCTATTTCAATGTGTTTTGCTCTTGCATGGAACACCGGATTTGCACATAAATATGTAGCTCCAAGGTTGTCACACCATAGCCGTGGTGGACACCTAGTTTTAATTCCTAATTCCTTTAACAAAACTTCAACCCAAATCATCTCAGCTGTTGCATTTGCAAGTGACTTATATTCAGCTTCAGTACTTGATCGTGAAACTGTAGGTTGCTTTCTAGCACTCCATGATATAAGATTAGGACCATAGAAAATAGCAAAGCCACCTGTAGATCTCCTGTCATCCACGTCTCCTGCCCAGTCTGCATCAGAGAAACCACTCACTAGCATTGATGGTGACCTTGTTACCTTTAATCCAACATCACTTGTTCCTCTAACATACCTTAAGATTCTTTTTACTGCGATCCAATGATCTGTGGTAAGAGAATGTAGATATTGGCACACTTTATTAACAGCAAATGCTAGATCCGGCCGAGTCAAGGTAAGGTATTGCAAAGCTCCTACAATGCTCCTATACCTTGTTGCATCTTCAGGTGATAATACCTTACCACCTTCTCTTGATAATTTCTCCGTTGCAGCTAAAGGTGTAGAGGACACTTTACATCTTGTCATACCAATTGTTGCTAAAATATCTCCTGCATATTTCTCTTGTTTCAGCAAAATGCCTCCCTGAACCGGAGCTACTTCAATTCCCAGAAAGAAGTTCAATTCACCAAGATCCTTGAGTGCAAAATCTGATCTCAAGTCCTTTAGAAGTGCTGTAACAGCTTCTTGAGAAGAACTAGTCACAATAATGTCATCTACATATATGAGCATAAAGATAGTGACACCATTCTTGGAATATATAAATAGAGATGTATCTGATTTTGAAGCTTTAAAACCAAGATCACATAATTTTGTACTTAACCTTGCATACCAGGCTCGAGGCGCCTGTTTTAATCCATAAAGTGCTTTATCAAGCTTGCATATATAATGTGGCTTACTTTTATCTTCAAAACCCGGAGGCTGTCTCATATATACCTCTTCTTCAAGAACACCATGTAAGAACGCATTCTGTACATCAAGCTGCCTTAAACACCATCCCTTAGACACTGCAATAGACAAGACCAGTCTTACTGTTGCTATCTTCACAACTGGACTGAATGTGTCTTCATAATCAATTCCATAATGCTGTTTATAGCCTTTGGCTACTAATCTGCCCTTGTACCGCTCAATACTTCCATCCGATTTCTTTTTAACCTTGAAAACCCATCTGCAATCAATAATATTAGCACCCTTGATAGGAGGAACAAGATGCCAAGTTCCATTTTTGTGAAGTGCTTCAATTTCTTCTTGCATTGCTTTCTTCCAATTTGGACTTTTTAGAGCTTCATCCAAGCTAGTTGGTTCACCTGTGGAACTGTAATTGGCATATCGTATTGTACCATCAGTAAAAATTTTAGGCTTAAAAATTCCACTTTGTGACCTAGTTTTGGGGCGTGGTGCTTCTGAATCCGCAGCTGAAACTGGTGTAGAAGATCCTGATGAGTCCCCGGCAGATCCGTCGTGCGCAGAAGATCCTGCGCCATCATGCACCGTGGCTGCTGCGCCCTGTCCTGAGCTGCCACGCGTCGCTGGCTGCAGGGTCCTGCCCGGACTCCCATGCGCAGACGCGGCTGCGTCCAAGGAAGCACCTGCGCCAGCATCCGATCCGAGGAAGATCAGATCGCCCTCGTCTGCACCGCCAGGCGGATCATCCTTGCGTTCAGTGCCCGGCTTGTCGCGTAGCGGAGGTGCTCCTGAACTCTGGTAAACAGCGCCGGAAGCTCCGTTTTCTTCAGAATTTTCTTCTGCATCTTCCTGTTCAACTCCTGATTTTTCCTGGTCACTGATCACATCACTAGAAGCAGCATTAGAATTATCATTAGCAAAATACTGGTCAATACCATCTACACCCCCATGATGTGAGCTACGGAGATGTTCAGGAAGGAGTGAAATTTCATGCCGCAGCCTGGCGCCTGCATTGGCATGCAAAGATGCAAAGGGAAACACTTCTTCATCAAAGATGACATCACGAGATACATACACTCGTCCAGTTGGAATATCTAGGCACTTGAATCCTTTATGAAGGGAGCTATAGCCGAGAAAGACACATTTTTTGGAACGAAATTCTAACTTTCTTGTGTTGAAGGGTCTAAGATTAGGCCAGCATGCACACCCAAACACTCTAAGAGAGGAATAATCTGGGACTTCATGTAGAAGGAGTTCGGTAGGGGTTTTGTAGCCAACAACTTTGCTAGGAAGGTAATTAATCAAGCGAGTTGCTGTGAGAAAAGCCTCGTCCCAAAATTTAAGAGGCATAGAAGCGTTGGCTAAGAGGGCTAATCCTACCTCAACTATGTGTCTATGTTTCCTCTCGGCGGCTCCATTTTGTTGATGGGTATGAGGACAAGAGACTCGATGAGCAATGCCAATCTTTTGAAAGGAGTTTAACCTCTCATACTCACCACCCCAATCGGTTTGCATGGATAGAATTTTTTTTATCAAATTTTCTTTCTACAAGGGCTTGAAAGTCACGAAAGATAGCAAAGACATCAGATTTTTGTCGTAGCAAGTATATCCATGTATACTTAGTGTGATCATCGATGAAGCTTACATAGTAAGAGAACCTCCCAACCGAGGTGGGCGCAGGACCCCACACATCAGAATGAATTAACTCAAGAGGAGCAGTAGAAACTTTATTTGAAGCAAAATAAGGGAGTTGATGACTCTTTGCTCTTTGGCAAGAGTCACACACTGATTCACTACTACTATCATCGATAAAAGGAAGCTTATTATCCCTAATCACACGAGTAACTATGGGAAAGGCTGGATGCCCCAAACGACTATGCCATCTTGAGGTTGATGGTTTACTGACTCCAAAAACTTGCTTGCTCTGACTCGAACTCCCTTGTCTTAGCCCTAAAGGATAAAGACCGCCTTCACATCTTCCTTGATGAAGAGTTGTCTTCGTTGCCCGATCCTTAATGAGGAAAAAAATTGGGATGAAATTCAAGGAAGACATTATTATCGGAAGTAATACGATGAACAGAAGCAAGACTTTTGTGAGCTTTTGGAACATGAAGAATATTTTTAAGATGTAATTTTCGATTAGGGGTATGTAGAGTGGTATAACCAATATTGCTAATATTCATACCTGCACCATTGGCAGTGTGCACTTGATCACGTCCTTCATACTTCTCCCGCATTGTCAGCTTCTCGAGCTCACCAGTGATGTGATCGGAAGCTCCACTATCAGCATACCAATTGGTGTCAACACCATAGGCCGCTGAATATGATGCACTTTTGTTGTTGTTGTTGGGCTGAAAATCTTCTTCGAACCTATACCAGCACTCAAGGGCAGTATGGTTCGGCTTGTCGCAGATTTGGCACTTCGGCTTGGAGGCTCCCTGTCCACCAAAGTTGCTTCCAGGGTTGTTGTTGCGACCACCGAGGCCACCAGGGCCTCGACCACCTCTTCCACGACCACGATTTGCACCGCGACCACGATTGAAACCACCACGTCCTCTATTTGCAATGTTGGCCGAGGATTGGTACTGCTGACCACTGGCTTGATCATGGAGCATCTGCAACCTCATCTCATAGGAGGTGACTTGGGCATACAGATCACTAAGAGAGATTGGATCCGTACGTCCAAGCACCGAAGAAACAATTGGGTTGTAATCAAAATCTAGGCCAGCAAAGATAAAAGATACCATCTCCTCATCATCGACCTTCTTGCCCGTAGCTGCGAGCTCGTCAGCGATGGTTTTCATCTTGTTGAAGTAGGCGGAAGTTGTCAGGCTTCCCTTCTTGAGAGTCACCAGCTGCATGCGAAGATTTGTCACGTGAGCACGAGATTGCGCTGAGAACATGTTCTCAAGCGTCGCCCATGCCTCTGCTGCAGTAGTCACCATGGCCACCTGTCCCAACACATCTTTTGTGAGGGAATTCAGTAGATGGCCCAGCACGAGCTGATCTTGCGCCAGCCAATTTGCATATAGCGCATTGGGAACCAGCTCCTTGGTCTTGTCCTCCTTGATCACCTCCACAATCTTGGCAGGCGGCTTCATAGACCCATCTAGGATCCCCTCCAGCTGGGCAGCCCTAACAGGCGGCAGAACTTGGGCTCGCCATAGGAGGTAGTTGTCTCGGGTGAGCTTCTCTGAGATCTTGCTGCCGCTGAGAGACGGCAGGCTAGGGCCGGTGGAGGAGTAAGAGGAAGACATGGTGTTTGTCATTTGGCAGTGGATGCTTTTGGAAGAAGAGGGGCTCTGATTACCATGAAAGGAATCTCCCTAAGCTAAGCACGACTGCCTATCTTGGCTCACCGTGTGTCCATGTTTATACAGGGCCAATGGCCAACAAGATTACAAACTTGTAGTCCAAGGTACTTGGTTTAAACTAACAAATATAACCTAACCAAGTACGCTAGGATCTATCTACAACTCATCATAGGCGCATGGCCTTTTACAGATATCAAAATACAAACAAACTCTATCTCTAACACTGTTGTCAACATTGGAGCACAGGATTTGGAGGAGGGGAGGGTATGATGTGTTACCTGTCCTTGAATTCATTACTTCTGAACTTATACTCCCTCTGTCCCAAAAAAACTAGTCATTCCGTGATTCAAAATTTGTCCCAAAAAACAAGTCATTGTACTCAATTTGGTATGTGGGCCTGCAGCAGTCAATTAGCGCCAATATGGCTAATAAATACAGGCAATTTAGGTCATTTCGACCTTCTTCGTAATCTGTCCTAAAATCTCTAAATTCCTAAGATGTTTTTTTTGGGGGGTGGGTATGCTGCAGTTTAATTTATTTTGGTAGGTTTCACAATTGAAGTACCAACTGCCCACTGCCATGAACTTTCTCCATTTGACTTGATAAGGTTGAATTAGCCAAGTAATTGTGATTATGAACTATAGTTTATTTGTTAAGTTAGGTACCAAACTTCTATCGTTGTACCTCTCTCTTTACTGATTGCTGTATGTTATCTTCTCCTACCCGCTCACTTCTATATATGTTACAGATATGTAAACAAACTCATTGTCACTCTCAATTCTTCACTTTTATTCAAACAATTCATTGACGAATTTGACGACTTACACTAACTTGTATTGTTTTGCAACCAGCCTCATTTAGTTCTTGGATTGCTATCACAAATCATAAAGGTAAGCACTGAACTGAGCTTTGTATTTTGGAGCAATTCTGCTTCATCGAATAAAGAGTTGTTTGTGCTTGACATCAGATTCATAAGGCTAAGACAGCGCAACGTGAAAGCAAGGTAAATAATTGTGATCCCCCCTGCCAAATAATTGTTTTTTTTCTGTATGTTTCTTTAAAACAAAATTCATTTTGTTGCTTATTGGGCAGGATGTAGATGAGCTGTGCAGCGAGGGCTCCATGTTTTCTGATTCTTGTGAGGATAAGAGAAATGGGGACTCTCAAAAAGTTGTCTCTAGCTCGGATGAGATGATAGAAGATGGTGACTCAGGTCTAGATTCAGAAGATACTAACTCAGACATTTCTTACTTGAAGCATTCCTTGGTCAAGATGAGACGGAAAGCAAAGATGATGAGTTCAATGAGGATGAGTTAGATGACGATGAGTATCAATTAGACATTTACAACCAATCTCTAAAGACAGAAGGAGCTGAAGGTAAACCTCTACTTTTAGTTCTTATGTTTTTGTGGCATTCTAGTCAACTGTCCTTCTTAATTATTTCATGTGCCATTCATGGTGCCCTTTTCCTTATGAGTTGATTGTCCTTTCTTGTTTACACTCCTTTTTTATTTCTCAATTCTTCAGAAGAAGCAAAGCACGAAGCAAAGCACAGTGATGACATTGTTGATGTCCTTGATGATGATTATGAGATGCAGGTATTACTAATTGTCTAATACTTCCTCTACTCACAAAAGGTTGTTTTAGAAATTCATACAGTAGATTGTTATACCTATTAGTTAATTATACCTTTTTTATGACATTTTTTTATTATTGTTACACTAAATAATGAAATGGGTACTGCCAACTGAAGTTTAGAAAATCTTCTTTGCGGGTACTACAAAAAGTAACTTTAGTGTATAGTTTGCTAACATGTGCTAGTGGGAGTGGGGTACACATAGGAGGTGCTGAGTGGGACCCATGGGAAATAACTCTTCCTTTTAGCTTTCCATCCCATCTCATACAGGCGCATGCATGAGGGGTCACAGGCAAAGAGGTGAATAGTATTTTTAAGGGAAATTTGGATCCATACCATTAAAAGATCCCAAAGTTAGATATATACCATTGCAAGTCGATGACATGTGGGGTCGATGGTACATATCTAACTTTTGGATCTTTCAATGGTATAGATCCGATTATTCCTATTTTTTAATCCTTTGAACCGGGTGCTCAACTTTTAACCGGGTCCGCAACTTTCTTATTGGACTAGCTAATGTACTTATGGTAGTACCATAATGTTGTAGTTGAATCCATGTCTTTCTGTTTCTGGATCATATCTACTTGATATATCAAAATGTTCCCCTTTTCCTTTGTGTTCAAATAATGTCCATTGGGAATATTTTTTTATGTGGATGTTCTTATTTTCACCAAACATAATGTCATGCATGCTCAATCAAATTATGCATAACTAAACTAATCCTGAATGATGTTAATGCTGCGTGCATGATGTGAATTTGCAAGTATTCCAGTACAATGTGAGCCACACAAATCTGAAACTAATGTTTACCAGAAATAGTTGACAAACATGATGGAAGCTGCCTCAGAACATAATTGTGGCTCATAGGTCCATGAGTGTATGATTTAATGTTTGGGGCTCTTGATATTTTCACTGTTTCTTTCTCTCCATGTCTCCGTGGTTCATAGCATCTTATTGAAGCATTCTCAAACATTTACATTTTTAACCTTTTAGGTTGAGTGTGGATTTGTGACACGCTGGGCATTTATTAATTATTCAACTCTGCCTTATATAACGTCACAAAGGTTTCTGGATAAGCTTCAAAATACATGTTTGTCCTTGGGAATGGCGGTAAAGTCCTAGATTACTTTCTTTGAATAAAGCATTCTAGTAATCATCTAGTACACATCTGACATACAGTCTGTGCATGATAGGATTTTGCTAGTCGGCCAATAAGGGAATTCAGAGAAACTGTTGGCCTTGCTACTGTAAAAGACTTGTTGGATGTGCTCAAGATAGAACTTGTACTCCTGATTCCACCCTGCTTTGTGTATAATTATGGCACGGAAGGTATGTCATTTTCTTTTGTTCTTTACATTTTCTTGTGACCATGGCATGTGATATTTTACATTTTACAGAGGAAATAGAGAAGATTGAACAGAAAACAGAGAAGATTGAACAGATGTGTGAGAGCCTTGGAATTGCGTATCAGAGTTGTCACCCCCTTGAAGGGACTTTCAAGAGTCTTGCACGCAAGATACAGTTCAAGGTCCTCCCTCTTTGATGTGATTTTTGTTTATCACAGTATTATCATGTTTGTTAATAGCTTTATTAATCAGGTTGTGAAGCGTCTTGTACATCTTCGGCGACTGGAATTACCCCTTGTGAGAGAAGCTCCAATGATTATTTTTGGTGCTGACATGGTGCATGGAGAGGATTCGGAGTCTATTGCGTTTGTATGTCTCTCCGAGCTAACATCTCCTGGATTCTGTTTTTTCCCGTTACACATTCCAATGGGCACTCATATTTTGTTGGAGTTATGTGGGTGGTGGCTTCAGTGGACTGGCCAAAATTCAGAAAGTACTTTGGTGCAGTCTCACTTCAACCGTATGATGAAGGGATCATAAAAGATTTTTGCTCTGGTGGCATGATGATGTAATTCTTTGTTTTATATAATCTGCTACTTCTCACTGCCACTATGTTCCATTTGGGTAGCTAAGATGGTATATTTTTGCAGCAAGTATTTAAATTCCTTCTACAAGAAAAATGGAGAAAGGCCTAAGAGATTAATCTTCTTCAGGTAGAAATACTTGTGTTCCTTCTTCTTAATCTTCTTCAGGTAGAAATACTTGTGTTCCTTCATTTGTGTGGTACTATGAGATATCCTCATACCAAGGTTACAAAAAGCGTTACGCGCTGAAGCGCTGAGCGGACGGGGAGCGCGTCGCTTTGGCGTATAAGGGGTACCTAGGCGGCTTTTTGCTCCTAAAGATTATGCACTTTCGTTGCCTGACCCTGTGTGCCCCATCCCTTTGGCTTTTGCTTATGCTTCTTTGTTTCTACCTCCCATGCTCAATCCACAGACCATACGCTCAACAAGCTGAGATATAGGATGCAAAATCAGTCCATCTCCAATGAAATTGAGAGTATAGGAGAGAAGAAGACTACATGGGCATCGATTTTTGCTTCCAATTTGAGGTGGTGGTGCTTGGGGAGGTGTCAGATTTGCACAGCTCCTGGTGGAAAGAGCTGCCATGGAGGGAGCTCGAGAAAGCTGGAAGGAGATCCAGCCAAGTGAGAGGCGTAGGAAGAGATAAGACATTTTTTAGTAGGTCAATTGGGCCTCATCTTCATGAATGATTTACTCTACAGAAAGGCACATGCCCATGTGTCGTTGATGAGGCATGCGCATGCTGGGCTGCTTGATTGCTTGTATATGACATAGGCTATCTATTTGGATTTGTAATACTCTTTTGTTTAATTAACCTTGCAACAGAAACACTTAAGCGCACTTAGGAACGCTTAAGCCCTAGGCGAAGGGTCACCCGTGGTTTAGCGCCTAGCGCTTTTTGTAACTTCGACTCATACTGCAATACCTTTTGACTTTTGACAGAAATGGATTAGAGGAGGTAGGCCAATTTGGCTACATTTGCCAGCAAGAAATATATGCCATTAAACAGGTAGGATTAGAATACAGTATATGATTTGGCTTACTTGGTGTGTCTGCTTTGGTTTGACTCAACATATTTTGATGGTTTTACGCTTCTTCCCTTGAAAGGCTTGTGCCTCTGTCAAGGAAGGGTATCCACTGTCACTCACATATGTGATTGTATTGCCTCGTAAAGTTTGGTTTCGGGCATTAAGCAAACATGAGCATGGTTAGTGTTTTTACTACTTCTATTTCCTTTTTACTTGGCTTGTTCACTTGGGGATTGATGGTTTTATAGGGGGATTGATTGCTTTTATTGTTTTATATAGGAACACCTTTGCCTTACCCTGTGTTCGCGTACCGCCATTCTACTGAGGTAAAAATAAAAAAAACATTTAGCTTGGTGAATCTACGATATCGCTATATCTAAATATTTTCTGTGCTACTACGTTGGTGAGTGCAGCTACTCTCCATGGTGACCTACTATTGTGTTTTTCATGATGACAACAATTTTCCGGCTGGTCAACTTCAGGCTCTAACATCACAGCTTCGCACCTTGTAAGTTCCACTACTTTTGGATTGGTTTGCTGTGCGCCTGCTACACCTCTGGGATTTTTTTTTAATTTTAACCTTTTTTTAAAAAAATTTATATTAAAAACCCGTCGCAAATTTTTTTTGCACCAGGTGACCCCTTTGCCCGCGCCTAGCTACGTGGCGCGGCAGGTAGCCTCTGCCGCGCCACATGCAGTGACGCGGCAGGGGTGACACGCGGTCAACCTCGGGGTGACGTGGCTTGGCTCTGCCGCGCCACATGCAGCGGCGCGGCAGAGCTGCCGCGCCACCCCGCCTGACGCGGTAGGGCTGAGCATAGAGCCGCGTTGCGGCTCCCCTTTCTTCCTCCTCCCTTCCTTCTCCCCTTGCCCGAGCCCGAGCTGCACCGCAGGGCAAGGCGCCGCCGCCGGCTGCCGTACCCCCAGCCCCGTCATTTTGGGGTGGGAAAAGTGTGGGAAATCGATCCCCACATCCTTAGGAAGGTATTCCCCCCTATTTAATCTCTGTTTTCCCACTTGATTTGTTAGGTTTTTAGGGTTTTTAGGTGAGCTACGGTTTGGTAATAATTTGAAAATTTGATGTGGTAGATGCTCAATGAGTTGAAAGTGATGCTTTAGGTAGTTGTTATACTGGTTCTGCCGTATATTGTTACGTGGAGAATAAGTTGTATTACTAGATTTTCTTATATTTGTGTGGATTGTTAAGTGTAGGTTAGATTTTTAAGTTTGTCGAATGTACCTAGGAAATAAAACTTGTTGATGTTAATTTCAAGTTTTTTGTTGCAGGATAAGTAGCCATGAGCCACCAGAACCCACGTTATTATGCCATTAAAAAGGGTAAGGGAAGGTTTCCCGAAGAGTGGGATGAAGACGCTCCTGTGCCTCGAGCTCTCCCTGTGCCCAATTGTTTATGTGGTGTGACAGCTTATGTGAAACAGTCTAGGTGTGCTACAACTGCTGGTAGAGCGTTCTACTGTTGTTGGATTAGGGAGGAACCACCCCCGGCAGTTCCTTGTTGTTTCTTGCAGAGGATAGATGGGCCTAACAAGTTTGATCCTAAGATACGTTTGTTCCCATATACCGAATTTTTTTATATATATTTTTTCTCTATTTTGCAAAAATAAATGCCTCCCCAAAAATTTTGCAGATCTATACTACTGCCGTTGTACCCCACGGCGGTAGGGTTCCTACCGCCGTGCGACACGGCGGCAGTTGCCGTGACCCACGGCCAGACGCGGGACCCAACTGTCTGATGGACATACCGCCGTACCACACGGCGGTATGTCCCTACCGCTGTGGGTTACGGCGGCAGGTCCTAGCGCCGTAGGGCATGGCGGCTGCAGGCCTGGTACCGCCGTGTCCCACGACGCTTGGATCTGCAGCCTATATAAGGCCGAAATTCAGCTGAAAATGTCATAATAATTCAGAAAAAAAGAAAGAGAGGTGGTGGGGGAGAAGAGAAGGGAGTGAGGAGGAGGTGGCGAAGGTGCGAAGCTCTGCTGGTTTTTCGTCTGGTTAGAGGTAAATACTCTGGTATATAATATTTTGAATTGTGATAATTCATATTTTGAAGTACTGTTTTAGTGTAGATCTGCTTAGTAAAAATATAGTTTTAGTGTAGATCTGCTTAGTAAAATTATAGTTTTAGTGTAGATCGATTAGTAAAATTATAATTCTAATGTAGATCTGCTTAGTAAAATTATACTTTTAGTGTAGATCGATTAGTAAAATTATAGTTATAGTGTAGATCTGAGTAGATATATATTTTGTAGTTACAGATCCACTTGTTAATATTGATTATTTTTTCATGCTATCAGACATGTCGGATGCAGTTACTGTTAAGTTGTATTTCGGTAATGGCCAGATTAGATATGGTGAAAATGGAGTTGACTTGTCAGAATTTGATTCGGTTGACCATGTGATTAGAAGAGCAGCCGAAAGAACTTGGGGGGCCATAACCAACTTATTTTATAAGGCATTCCATGTAGATGTAGAGCAACATGACTTGTCCATTATGGCTCTAATCAACAGGAGTGAGACAGTATATTGGGAGCTTATGCCACTTCAAGGCACTGAACATTGGAGGAGTTATATCATAACAGCATGTCAAATTGGTTTGCTTGTGATTTTGTTTATCCAAGTTGTTCACAAGGCTGGGTCTAGTAGTCAAGTGCATGAGGAGGGTAGTAGTGCTCACCAGGGTGAGGCTGAACTAGAAGCAGGAGATCGTCCTGCAACTGAGGCAGAAGAAGGAGATGGTGCTGCCACTGAGGCAGAAGTAGAAGATGGTCACACACCCTTTGAGGCCCGTGGTGAAATTGGCGAGGGGGAAGTTAATGAAGAAGTACTAAGGTAGTACAAAATAGAGGCCGGTGACGATGAACGTGGGTTGCAAGAGGACTCCTCAGATGATGAGGATGACCCGTTAGTGCCAAGGGACTGGGACAACTACAATTTCTCACAGCTATCTGTCAATCCTGGTGAGAATGTGTCCCGGGAGTATAGAGATAATCATGTTTGTGTTGGCGCCATGTATAAGAGTGCAGTCGAGGTGAAGGATGCAGTGAAGAGGTGGGCCACCCTTACTCAGCAGAGAGAGTTCAGGGTAGTGAAGAGTTCTCCACACATATATGACGTACAATCTGTGAAGCCCAATTGTCCTTTTCGAGTGTATGCTTCTAAGGGTAAGTGGAAAAATTAATGGGAGGTCAGGTCTGTTGTGGATCACACTTGTGTACTTGACCAGCTATATGCAAGTCATCATAATTTGTCGGCCGGTTTTATGGCCAGCCAGATGTTTGCTAAGATTGTGGAAAATCCTGCTTATGAGCCCAAGTCTATTATCTTGGCAATTGAGGAGAAATTTAGGTACCTGATAAGTTATGGTAACGCATACATGGCGAAGAAGAAGGTAATGGAGTTGAGGTGGGGTACTTACGAAGCATCCTACGACAATCTGCCTCGATTGTTGAACACAATTGTCACGCTAAATCCTGATAGTTATTATGATATCAAGACTTATAATCTTGTATCAAGGCCAGGGAAGCAAGTCTTGCAGCGGGCATTCTTAGCATTGGGTCCCACTATTGCTGCATTCAAACAGTGTCGACCAGTCATTTGCATAGATGGCACATTCCTGACAGGAAAATACAAGGGCACAATCCTTACAGCTGTGGCTGCAGATGGCAACAATCAGTTGTTGCCATTGGCAATTGCTTTTGCAGAGGGAGAGAATGGTGACAGTTGGTATTGGTTTCTAGAGAGATTGAAGCAGATGGTGGTGGGAGATGTGTCAAACATGTGTGTCATACACGATAGACACAAAGGTATTTTGCAGGTGATTAATGACATCAAAGAAGGTAGTCAAGAACGTCACAGAGCAGCACAATGGCCAGATGTGCATAGCAGGTGGTGCATGAGGCATATGGGAGCAAATTTTCATAGCCAGTTCAAGAACAAAGAACTTACAGCATTGTTCAAGCGGTTATGTTCGACGAATCAGGAGAAAAAGTTCAACGAGCTCTGGAAAAAATTAGATGATTTGACGAAGAAAGCATCAGAAGAGATAGCTAAGAAACCAATAAGTACTGAACCCGAGGAAGAGCCAGTTTCTCTGGAGGACGTGGGGCTAGATACTCCAAATGTCAGAAGGAGAAGGGGACGTGCTGTGAAGACCTTTAGCCAGTGGATTCAGAATGAGCCTAAGGAGAAATGGTGTCTCCTGTTTGATAAGGGAGGTGTGAGGCATGGGATAATGACAACAAATTTTGCTGAGGTCTACAACGCGGTCTTGCGTGGTGCCAGAGCTCTCCCTCTTGTTGGTATCATTGAGTTCTTCTTGTACCGCACAATGAAGTACTTTCTTGAGTGTGCTACTGCAGCACATGCAGCTATGCAAGACTGTCAAAAGGTGTATTCAACATGGATGACTGAGTACTTGGACAAAAAACAGAAGGGTGCTCTTGCTCACAGAGCTTACCCACAACCTCTACGTCGTGATCATGACGAGGAAGTTCAGTGGAAGTATCAGATAAGTTGCCAGTCCAAATCACAAAAAGCGAATGGTGAAATAACAATACAACAAACAGTTATTGGGAATCAGACATGCTCATGCTCTTGCCAGAAGCCGCGGCTGCTACACCTCCCCTGCTCACATGTGATCACTGCATGCCTTGCAACAAAGAATATCCACTGGGGTCAGTACGTGACTAAATACTTTTTGAAGCAAACCATTCTAGACACTTGGAACCACACTGTTGAGGGCTACCTGCATCTTGGTACTTTCACTCAAGACCCCAAAGACAATGTGTTGTACATACCAAATCCAGATCCAACCATGTGCCAAGGTGTTGGTCGACGCAAGAAGAAGAGGATTAGGAACAACATGGACGAGGCTGAAGCTGGACCTGCGGTGCAGATATGCTCTAAGTGCAACAATCCAGGACACTCCTACAAAAAATGCATTGAAGCATCTTTTTTTTTGAACTGAATGCACTGAAGCATCTTACTTTTCCACTGCCACTTCTCTAGCACCTTCAGCTAGTGGACGTGGACGTCGTTCCCGTCGCTACACCGAAGGAATGCAGTGATCGTAGTTGTTTGTGCTACCGTGTTGTAATATTTGAAATACTTATGCATGTTATTGTCTTGTAATATTTGAACCATTTAATTTGCCAAGGTCTTGTAATATTTGAACCATTTAATTTGCAACACCATCAGAACTTATGCAAGCTATCGTGTTGTAATAATTGAACTACCTTTTCATTTGCTTGTTGTTTTCTTGTTGCCTACAAATTTATTATCATATCCTGTTATGTATTGTTCTCTAATTTCAAATAAAACATGTAATGAATTATCATATTTCTCATCTTTTTTTGTAGGTTTGCAATGGCTTCCTCGGGTCCTGAGTTGGACTTGGAGTTGCTCACCAGTAGGAAGGACAAAGTTGCGGTGCCAAAGGGGATCCACACTCCTATGTGCTACTGCGGTGACAACTGTAAGCTTGTCAAGTGCAACGTTCTCGGCTACGTCTACGGGATGAGGTTCTTCATGTGCATGAACTACGAGCATGACCCCCTCCCACCATGTCGCAATGTTAGACCAAAAGTAAGAACAAACTGCATTACTAAATAAATAATATGTCATTGCTATTTTATTATGTGCTAACTTGTCTTTGAAAAAAGACTCCACCTCCTCTCTGTGATTTTATGCAGTGGCTAGATTGTGAGCAGTCCGAACAAGACAAGCGTTACGTCGAGGCGATGGGTCGCTCAGCACGTGAGAGGTGGCAAAGGATGGTTGAGGCAGAAAAACAAGAAGAAAAACGTAAGGAGCAACAGGAGGAAATTCGCATTCGTCGGGAGATGAAAGAACGTGAAGCGGCCGCGACCCGTGAAGCAGATAGAGAGAGGAAGAGGGAGAGAGCTCGCCGGGCTAAGGAAGCTGGGCCGGATGCCATGAGGAAGGGGAAATACCCCCGTTGTACCCAGTAGACGTAAGGTACTAGACGCCGAGTGTTACTGTATCTCTAAAAAACTATGATTTCATTTCATCATCCTTTAGAGTCGGTTTGTATCATTAAGAACTTGATTTCAGATGCATTACAACTTGTTTCCTCGAATAGTAAACCTAGTACTAGGGTGTGTTTCCTGTCAGTCACTGCATCAAACAGTGAACACATAGGGTGTGTTTTCTGTGAGTCACTGCATCAAACAGTGAACCTAGTACTAGGGTGTGTTTCCTCCGAGTCACTGCCCGTTTCTCTTGCCCCGGATCGAATGGCCCACCGTCCAGTCTGCTTCATTGCCTACATATATGTGAGCACTCTTCTCCAGTGCCACTTCTCAACACAACAAGCACCAATGAGTTCCTGGACTGGGGATGATGATGGCTCCCTCGGTCCAGCACTGTGGAGCCAGCAAGATCCAGAGTTCAACAACAATTTTCCAGTCTTAGATAAGAGAGATTTCAAATCCATGCGTGATGTTAGAAAGTACGCACCAAATCAAACGGTGAACTGGCTAAGGTGTGCACACGGTGAGTTCTGTGTGATGCAAGTTTACCAGGGATGGAACAACTCTGGTCGATGCTTCTGGCATTGCTCACGAGCATGGGTAAGCAAAACTACGTGACCTTTGTCCTTCATCATTTTATGGTTTACTAATATAATCTCGGTTTCTGCAGTACTCTGACCAACCAGATAATTGCGGTTTCGTGCAATGGGTGGATCCCCCAGCTATTCACCCGTATCAACAGTACATCGACTACCTCGAGGATGTTGTCATCTTCAACCTGAGGCAAGAGCTCGCATCGGCATTGGCTTCTCCAGATCCGACATCTACCAACGACGATGACGAACCGGTGACCAGACCAATGGTGGTGAAGACGAACACCAGCTGTGAGGACGAGTTCTGCTGCTGTCCATGCCACGAGAAGAAGGACAACACTCCACCAGCAACTCCACCCCCGCCACCATCTGATCCAACTCCACCCCCGCCGGGGTACGGGTACTACATGCCCTCCCAGCACTCCGGCGGGTCTATGATGTACGGGTTCTCCGGGTACTACTCGTACAACTAGACTACAAATGTTGTAATCGTTTATCTAAATTCCCTAAGGCACGTTAGGACTAGCAGTGGCACAAAGTTAGGGTATTTGCGTCGTACTGTTGGCGGTCAATTTCCGTCAACCTAGAGCACTTGTTACACTTTGGTTTGAGCTTTGATTTATAACTAACCCGCCACTAGGTACACTAATGATGTAACAAGTTCACACTTGCATGTGGTATTTGGAGTAGGTTGTTTATGCAAGATTTACACGCTTAAAGGAGCACTTCCGGGCAAGGTTCATGGAGCACTTTGTGAGAAGAACATGAAGCCCGGGACAAGCCAAGACTCGAAGTGAACATGACTCCAAATGGCCCAAGGACCAAAGCATGAAGCCGTGAAACTCCGGGGACTTAAACGGAAGATGCCGGAGCTTGGACGACAAGTACCCTTATCTAAAACGCGGAGCAAACGACGTCAAGGGCCCACATGAAGATCGGCAGAGACAAGGAACGACGCAAGAAGCTCACACGAGGAAGACCGGGCTGAGCCGAGCCAAAACGGGCCCAGGCCAATCGGACTGGGCCGATCGGCCTGGCCCATTCCAAGCCCGGTTCGGCCTTCCCTTTGACCTAGATGCTCCTCAGGCTATTTAAAGTCTCCACCCCGAAGCACCGCCGCATCCATTCATCAGAGAGCCGCCAAATCGAAGGAGACACGCCGAAGGGAGCCGACGGCCGCCACTAGTCCTCGTGTTGCCTAGGAGACGGCTTAGGCCATGCCCTAGCCGTCATGGTTGGCCATGCGTGGTGAAGCCATGGTGGAGTTCCGGAGCCATGCCTTGAATCCTTCAAGGCATTTGTACCTTCAATATTCAATGGTGATATAATCTTATCTAGTCTTTACTTTGATCTACTACGAGTATGCTTCTTCATATGTGTAGCTACCATATGCCTTTAGTAGGAATAGATCTAATCGTGGTGATTAGTCTTTGTCTTGCGGATATCTTGTAGTGGTGCATGGACTGAGGATTGTCGCTCGGTGATGATTATCCTATCGTAGTGACAGTACGAGGAGGGAGAAAGTGGCGAGTGAACGTGTATCGGACCACTCCATATCGGGTTACTCCATATCGAGCGTACTCCTTATCATAAGTATCGGTATAGATTGGTTTTCACCTTTGGCTGGGGCTGCAACTAGGAGATGATAGGTTAGGGTTACCTTCGGTAGTGTTATCTTATGGCTTGAATGTGATCCATACATCCTTTGTGTTGTATGTTATCTCTTATGCAATCAATGCTTCATGTTAGGTTAGTTCGGTAGGTTAGATGGAGGACCCTAGGAGTTTGCTTACCGATCCTTGGATTGACAAATCTAGGAAGAACCCTCCTTGGTGAAAAAGGCACCAAGTCACCCGTACGCTCGCGGTGAACTTGAACACGGTATCCAACCGTCAACAGCCACCTTTTTCTGGCGCCGTTGCCGGGGATCGGCAACTCGAACCCTAGGGCGATCTATCTTTCTTTTTGGACTAACCCTAATTTTATTATTGCATATATCCTGCTTTTCTTATTTGTGTCCTTGAATGCAGGTAAAACCCTAGACACAAGATGTTCGAAGAAGTTCTCTACATCCAGACTTCAACAAGTCCAACCCCGTTCCTAGATTCACTCCCACCAACAATTTGAAGACTCACTCTTTAGTGGTAGGTGCTAACTATGTTAGTGGCCCATCATCCGCTATCGAGTCCCCACCAACGAAGGCGACAAAGATCAAGATAAACGAGGTACACCGCTGTGTAAATCAACTTTGTTTAGACTAATGTTTCTTGGAGAATTGCTTGTTCAAGTAATATGTGCCAAAGCTACTCCCGAAGACTTGCGAGTGTTGATCATCAACATCTTGAGTTGAATGCCGTTGTTACAATAAATTTTTCGGCCAAAATCAGAAGTGTACAACAAGATAAAATTGGAAATTCAGAGGCTCCATCAAGTCTTGTTTCCAACCCATCAAGAATCACTAATTTTGGAGATCGGTACGAAGAGTTATGAGGAAATCTTTCAACACTATGCGTTCTGAAATCAGCTCGGGACAGAACGTAGTGCCGGAGCAAAAAGGGCGTAACTCTCTCATCTGAAGTCCGTTTAAGGTGAATGACCACTTGATGGAAAGGTAATTTGATCTAGGATTTAATGGAGCAGAAGTTTGGTACATATTCTGCATTGGACGCAGAGGAATTCAGTGGAGAAGTTGCAGCTGCAAACAACAAGGAAGTGGAGATGACACAAGGGATCATGTCAAAAATCCTATTACTTTGGCTAGAGCAAGAACATGGATAAGACACTTCATTAATGTCATGAACTCGCCGGTGACACAATAATTGTGACCTTGAAGCTAAAGGATGGGAGACATGATGCTCGAAGGACAACAAGACCAAGATCATCAACATCTCCGGATCAACCCGAAGGAAGTCAATGTTCTCATCAACATTCTGCACAACCTCAGAAATAAAAGGTGTAATATTTTTGGATATTCAAAATCCCCATGAAGTTTTGACTCCAACGAGTCAAGAATCAAGGCAATCGGATGTTCCTACAAGCGGATATGACCGAATCATCGAAGGGTGCACGTTCTGGAATTTTCTGGACAGCATGCAAGAGCGGAAATAAAATGGCCATAGCTCCCTCATTTGGACTCCGTTTAAGACGAATGAGTACTCGTTGGAAAGGTAATTTTATAAACTTTTCAATAGAACAATATTTTGGTATATGTTCTGTTCTATATACAGGGGTAAATCCATGTAGAAGAAGTAGCAGCGATATGACTAGGACGAGATAAAGGAGATGAGGGTGACAACAACAAAAAGGATCTTGGGAAGTGCCTTCACCAAGCATACATGATAAGTTCAGAGATTTAGAGCAATTAAAGGACCCTTGAAGCATTAGTGAATGGAGACACAAGCGAGCAACATTCGACGCATGAAGATTAGAAGCAAACCGTGATGGACTACGAAAGCTAGCGTCGAATGATGAGAAAGTTTTTGGGCTCTCACACAAGGAACCATTGCGTCGCAAGAACATAACCAAGATGTGAGTGTGCCAACAAATGAAGGAAGGGGTGAGTCCACACAAGTCAACCTTGCCGACGTGTGGTGCATAGAAGAATTGGAGAAATTACAAGGAGGTGACATGACAACTACATGGCGCCATCGTGAGGTTGATTCGCTTTCAACTCCAAGAGACCACTCAAGATGAAATAGCTCCAAGGCTAAGGTACACAATAACCTCTCAAGCTACTACTACTTTTGATGAATTTATTTTAACATATCTTTGTCAATCTAGTAGTATGTTTTAATTCTATGCCTTGTTCCAATTAAGATCATGTTGAGAGGCTAGAATTTCTTGAGAATGATAAATAGGCTATGTTTGTGCTTGAACTTTGTTAATCCCATGCCTAAATAACATTTGCCTAATGATGAGCTAAGTGCTTCGCAAGAAACATATGCTTCCTCTAATTGCACCTTGTTGCTTGTGACCGTATTTATGGATGTGTGTGTTTGCGATAAGTTTTGTAAATCTCGATCTTGCTTTGCACTTGGTCAAGCTAACGACCTTAAAGAAGCACATGTCGGGAGAAGCCCGAAGTTCACTAACCATGCAGGGCAAGAAAATCGAATAAAGTGGATAGAGGTAACGCCCAAACAGTTGCAAGCCTCATCGTCACCCTCTCCAAACAACGTCGCCGTTCTTGTCAAGTTTTGAGGACATGGTCAGACATGTACGAGGGGATAAAAGTGGATATTCAGAAGCTCCATCAAGTCCTTGTTCCAATGCATCCAAGGCCGACAAATTTGAAGACCCGTGCAAGGAGATATGATAAAAACACTAGGTGCTGCACGTGCTGAAATCAACTCAGGACAGATTGCAACGCTGGGATAAAACGGGCATAACGCACTCGATCGGAATCGGATTGGAGCAAACAAAGACTCAATGGAAAGAAAATTTCATGCACCACGCATAGGAATGATTGTCGGATACATGTTCTGATCTGGACGAAGAAGAAAAATCTATGCAAGTGAGGCAGCGATGAAGCGCAAAAAGGAGGTAATGACGACGCGAGATTGGGCAAGTCTTCGATTGAGCACAAAAGATCAAGTCAAGCATGTGAAGTGAATCAAAGCTGCATGGACACCTTCAACTCTTGCATGAAGGGTCATGGCTTCATGACCATAAGAAGGTATGTGAGAAAGTCGAGCTCTATGACTTTAAATGAAGCGCTTTTCGGGAGGCAACCCGTTGTTTTGTGTTTTTATTTTCTTTCTTAGAGAGAATAAAGAATGATGCCATCCTATGATGATTAACTTGTGGCTAATTAATCTAGTTTAATTTTCCTTTTTAGAACCACCATCATGATCATATTTATTTACTCGCATGCATTAGCATTTTGTCATCAACGTGATGTTCGTTTCTTTGCATATACATGTTTTGCATATGGTTGGCTGGGTTGTTTTACGAGGCTTAATGATAAAAGCTTCATTTTCCATGTTAATGTTTCTAGGGCATTTCTCTTTTGTGATCTTGTGTAAACGTGGTGTTTAAACATGATTGCGGACCATCATCGTTAAGATCATTAAACCTTGCTATCTTTTCATATGTTTTCATGTTGCATTTGTTGGTTTATAAACATTGCTTTGCGCTTTGTTTTTCTTGTGCTATAAGGAATTGTTAACCTTGAGATAAGCATGGTGTTTTAACCTTGCTTAGTAAATCTTTATGGCTATGGAGAAATTTAGCAACCTAATTGCAAACATGGTGTTTGGAACTAGGTGAAAACTTTGTCTTTGTTTTTATGCCTTCCTCTCATGAGCATACACACTCTTTGCACCCACGTACACCCATTAGGTTTCATCATCTCTAGAATAATTATGCCACAAGTTAAGAGTCTTAGGAGATGTCATTGGTTTGTTGGCAAATTGTTTCTACTCCCGAACTTCACCTCGGGGGTAGTATGTGCGCTTGAATTGTTTTGCAGGCATGATGATGAGCTTTCATGAAAGGAAAAGAGAAGAAGCGACAAAAGTGAAGACGCATAAAGACAAGTCCCGGACACGGAGAACAAGCCTCATCCTCTCCTTCCATGCCTAGCAAAATGCTAAGCATGGGGGAGGACCCGACGAGAAGAGGATCACGGTCGCTAGAAGATGCTCGAGATTCTTCTTCCATGCTAAGCACAATGCTTAAGCATGGGGGAGGCCACACTACAACTCTTCACAAGCATTGAAGGATGGTAAATCTTTCCAACACATTCTCTTTGTCCATCTCTTTCTTATGCTTGTACATATATGCCATCAACCATAGGTTCGAAAACCTTGATTTTTCTCTCTTGTTAATAACATGGCTACTAGGAGTACAACCTAGATTTGTTTTTGCTTTCAATAAATAGTAATCACCATTACCTTGAGCTCACCACGATGATATCTTGTATGCTCTCGCTTGTGGATATATGATGATCATTGCTGCTTTGCTCATTCTTGTGCTTGTTTTATATGTGATTAAGCTAGTGCTCTCTTCAAAATGAATCTGAAATTCACCTAAATGCTAGCCTAATCTTTTGTGGAGGTTATGATAACTTGAGACCCATGGTATTTTTCATGCTCTCATTTTTGAATGAATCAAGGATAACTTATTTTTGTGCTTAAAATTATGCTAGCCTTATCTCTAATGACCACTTGCATTTTGCTCTACCTATCCAAGGCCAAATATACATTGAGTGAAAAACCTTAGTATTTCAAGATTAATTTTTGGGTGCTTCAATTCAGATTTGGTTTCTTTGGTTCGAGTCTAAGAAGCTGGTCATTCCGTATTTTTGCGTATCGTTCTTTTTGCTAGCCTTTCTATCCGTGCATTGTGAGTTTCCACATTGGGAAGTTCGCAAACCTCGCCGGATATCCACCCCCAAAACCCATATCATCTTTTTGTGTTTACCTCCTTGACCAATCCAAACTTGAGCATGGATGAACATTTCGAAGAAGACTACAAGAAGAAGGCGCCATCAAGTAGAGATAATTTCGGGAGACTTCCAAAAGGACCCGTAGAAGACTTCGAGTATCTTTCTTCAAAGAAAATTTCAAAAATTTTAGTACCACCTTGGCACTTTCTATCACCTCTTTTGCTCGAGGACGAGCAACGTCTAAGCATGGGGGGGTTGCCAAGGAAGTACTAGTGTAGCCTAGAGTTCAAGGGGAGTTGAAAAAAAAGAGAGAAGAGAAGAAGAAAAAATGTGTGATGAAAGAAAAAAAAGAGAAAAAGTATGATGAGAAAAAGAAAAAAAATGATGATGTTAAGTAAAAGAAAAAATATATAAATAAAGCTCCCCAGTCCTCTAGTTACACTTGAAAGGTTTAAAGAGCTTCAAGATCAAGACCCATACTCTTTTTCCAACCATGTGCAATCCGATAACGAGGACTTCGCTTGTGCCTCGAGATCACCTTATGCCATTTGCACATGTCCACCTATCTAAAAGTGTGTGTTTTTTTTCTCTCCCCCCTCCTTGAAACATTATTTTCCAATGACCTTTTTGACTAGGCTCGGTAATTCCATGAGAAGCTTGTCTTGTTTTGTTTGCATTCCATTTATGAAATCTTGATAGGATTACCTTTCCTAAAGATCCATATAAAGTCTTCCACCAAATACTTGAGAGAGGAAAGGAGTAGTCCTAGTAGACTTGAGTGACAAGATGAGATGAGAGTACATGAGCAAGATGCAAGGAGGTTTATTATTGATCTTGGTAAAGCAATTTTTCCTTCATCCTACGCTTTATTTCAAAAATTTTAAGATTTGTTTAAAATTTTAGAGCATGGTTAATTACTTGTGGAAAGAGCTTATTTGATGTCTACCCTCCATAGAGATGAAAGCTAGTTACATTATGAAACTTTAATAAATATAAACTTGGAGAGCATTATGTTTTCTCATGTATGAACAAGCGCAGGGTATGAACATCGAAGGGTAACACTGATATCCATTGATGGCTTACTCGAGGACGAGCAAGGTTTAAGCATGGGGGGATGTTGGTGGTCGATTTCCGTCAACCTAGAGCACTTGTTACACTTTGGTTTGAGTTTTGATTTATAACTAACCCGCCACTAGGCACACTAATGATGTAACAAGTTCTCACTTGCATGTGATATTTGGAGTAGGTTGTTTATGCAGGATTTACACGCTTAAAGGAGCACTTTCGGGCAAGGTTCATGAAGCACTTTGTGAGAAGAACATGAAGCCCGGGACAAGCCAAGACTCGAAGTGAACATGACTCCAAATGGCCCAAGGACCAAAGCATGAAGCCGTGAAACTCCGAGGACTTAAACAGAAGATGCGGGAGCTTGGACGACAAGTACCCTTATCTAAAATGCGGAGCAAACGACGTCAAGGGCCCACATGAAGATCGGCAGAGACAAGGAACGACGCAAGAAGCTCACACGAGGAAGACCGGGCCGAGCCGGGCCAAAACGAGCCTAGGCCGATCGGACTGGGCCGATCGGCCTGGCCCATTCCGAGCCCGGTTCGGCCTCCCCTTTGACCTAGATGCTCCTCGGGCTATTTAAAGTCTCCACCCCGAAGCACTACCGCATCCATTCATCAGAGAGCCGTCAAATCGAAGGAGACACGCCGAAGGGAGCCGACGACCGCCGCTAGTCCTCGTGTTGCCTAGGAGATGGCTTAGGCCATGCCCTAGCCGCCATGGTTGGCCCTGCGTGGTGAAGCCATGGTGGAGTTCCAGAGCCATGCCTTGAATCCTTCAAGGCATTTGTACCTTCAACATTCAATGGTGATATAATCTTATCTAGTCTTTACTTTGATCTACTACGAATATGCTTCTTCATATGTGTAGCTATCATATGCCTTTAGTAGGAATAGATCTAATCGTGGTGATTAGTCTTTGTCTTGCGGATATCTCGTAGTGGTGCACGGACCGAGGATTGTCGCTCGGTGATGATTATCCCATCGTAGTGACAGTACGAGGAGGTAGAAAGCGGCGAGTGAACGTGTATCGAACCACTCCATATCGGGTTACTCCATATCGAGTGTACTCCTTATCATAAGTATTGGTATAGATTGGTTTTCACCTTTGGCTGGGGCTGCAACTAGGAGACGATAGGTTAGGGTTACCTTCGGTAGTGTTATCTTATGGCTTGAATGTGATCCATACATCCTTTGTGTTGTATGTTATCTCTTATGCAATCAATGCTTCATGTTAGGTTAGTTCGGTAGGTTAGATGGAGGACCCTAGGAGTTTGCTTACCGATCCTTGGATTGACAAATCTAGGGAGAACCCTCCTTGGTAGGGATGAAAACGGTCGAAAACGGTCGAACACGAAATTATAAATGTAGAAAAATAGTCAGAACGGAACGGGATTTTTCTACATTTATGAAAGTAAACTACTACAAAATAATGAAGAATGACATTAAAATTAATTGAATCTGACAACTTTTCATAATTCGGTAAAAACAGGAACAAAATCATAATGTAGAAAAATGGTCGGAACGAAACGGGATACAAACCGTCCGTTTTCAACCCTACTCCTTGGTGAAAAAGGCACCAAGTCACCCGTACGCTCGTGGTGAACTTGAACACGGTATCCAACCGTCAACACGTACGTGCCATTGTTTGTTTATGTGATTCGTCGTTAAGTATCAATGGTTCGTCGTTAAGTATCAATGGTTCAAAAAAATGAAACTTACCAGCAAAAAAAAACTACGGCGATTGCTGGAGGCGCTGCTGCCACCCGGCGGTCCTTGCCAGTGGGCCACGGCCACTGCCGCCGTGCCGCACGGTGGTAGGAATCCTACCGCCGTGGGGTACGGCGGCAGTAGTATAGATCTGCTAAATTTTTGGGGTGCCATTTATTTTTGCAAAATAGAGAAAAAATATATAAAAAAATTCCCATATGCCAGACATGTGTTGAAGCCATATGATCAGTTTCAACGATGGGTTCCCCCTCCACCCAATCCTCCACCGATGTGCTATGAGGAGAAGAAGTTGGCTGCCATCGAGCGAGTTAAGAACCCTCCATTGTGTCATTGTGGAGTGCGTGCCTATCTTTAACAGCCAAACATTCAAGCCCCGAGAAAGTTTACACCATTCTTTCATTGCTCGCTAAAGACTCTTGTAAGTAAAATTCATATTGTTCTTATCATTTGAGTTATATATTTGTGCATGGCTAATTAGACTTCTTATGATTTGAGTTGTATATCTGTGCATTGCTAATTATAGTTCTTATTATTGAAATTTAGAGTGGGTGGCCTAGTTGTGACTTCAATGAGTACATACATGGACGAAGATCTGAGTGACCAACCGAAGCTGAAGTGAAAGACTTCGAGTCCGGGACGGTGCCTTGGCCGTGCTTGAGCTATCCACCTTCACGGTGCAAGTGCGGGATACTAGCCACAGAAGGTGTTGTGCCATCCGAGCTTGGTTTTGGGATGTTTTGTGGCAACACTTATGGAGACTATTGGGTGAGCATCTTGTCGTCTCATTATTTCGTTTTGTTAGCACAATTGATGTTGTCTTCATTGTGATTTCATTATGTATGATACGACATTCGTTTTTTCAGGAGGGAAGGACTTGTGACTGGGAGCAATATAGTGGTCGACATGAGTTAATGTTACAGTTGAGCTGCACTTCTGAACCTGGGAGGCGGTTACATACTGAGAAAATTAGAAACAAGATAAGAGCAAAACACGGTGTCCCCTTACTGGAAGCTGAGGCTCTTAGTGGTCCAATTTGTGATGAAATGGTTCGTGAAACAGGAGTGCAGCTGGAATTTGTAGTTGGTTACTACAACTATGAGAAGGTTGTGGCATATTGGCGTCGTAACCGGCAGAAGTTCTTGGATCGTGGGATACGTCCGCTGACTGCCGAGGAGAAGAGTGAGAAGAGGAGGAAAAAGGAAGAGGAGTGGAAGGCATTGACAGAGAGGTCGAGGCAGAGGGTGAATGCGCCCGGGGGTGAGGCCGATGCAGGCGTTGGAGAGGGAACGGATGAAGCGGGAAGACAGGCACAGGCGGACAGAAAAGGTAAGAGGATCGTGGGAGGATGAGGAGACTATTGGTGCAACTTCATTGTGTTAATTGCATGTGCTGTAGTGGACTATTTGTTAATGAACATTTGTGTTTCGTTGTGTTGTATTAATTGAACACTTTGTTATGTTTGATGTAGTTGTGACAATTTGAAATTGGCCAATGTTGTATGAATGGACGTTTTATCTATGATTCATGTTGGTGGTAATGGTGATGGTCATCTATAAGAAAATTTTTTTGCCACTTCAGACGGGAGCCCTATGAAATCAATTGCAATGTATGGATATCCACTGAGAACACTGCACGATGAGAAACCTGACAGGCTATGTAGTAGGGTAGGTTGTGTTTTCTCGGACTCAGAAGCCATTTAGTAGGGTAGGGGATATCGTAGGGTAAGGTGTGTTTCTTTGGATATGTGTTCCCCCATGGATCGAATGGCCCACCACCTCTTCTCTTTTCCTCTATATGTCACCCTTCACTTCCAGCATTGTTGCTCACAACAAGCAGCAATAGATACTTCTCTTGGTCCAGACTTGTGGACCGAACAGGACCCAGAGTGTAAGGAGTACTTCCCACCAAGAGAGAAGAGTTCTTTCCGATCCTTGCGTGATGTGAGGCCGTATGATTCCAACAAACCAGTGAAGTGGCCCAGATGCATGCATAATGAGTTGTGCGTAATGCAAGTTTATGAGGGAGTTGGGCTTTACTACTCCGGTCGTCGCTTTTGGCACTATCCACGTGCGTGGGTAAGCAACACAGTGTCATGAGTTTTTGGATCAAATTTTTTTGATACGTTACATAGTATTGGTATTTGCAGTACTCCAATGACCCAAACAACTGCGGTTTCGCTACAAGGGTCGATCCGCCAGCTATTCATCCATATGAAGAGTACATCACGTACTTAGAAGGACGCATCGAGAAGCGGAAGCATGACCTCGCCGAGGCACTGAGTCATCCCGATCCACCATCTAGCGACGACGCGCTATGCAGCTGCACATGCCACAAGAAGAAGACTCCACCGTCAACTCCATCCACACCATCTTCACCCCCACCTCCACCCCCATTTGGGTACTACTACATGCCTTCCCAGCATTCGGGAGGCTCCATGATGTCTGGACATTTCTCATCGCAGTAGATTACGAGTGTTTCAATCGTTTTCTTAATTTTCCTAAGGCATGTTTTTATTGGCAAACAACACATGTTTAGGAAGATTATTAGCTTTGATGTAATGTGCCATTTTCAACATTGTGTTTCTTATGTAACCGTGCCACCCTAGTCAAACCCTAGCCTTCTTTGAATCCATAGCCTGTTCAGTGATGCATCATGTCATGTACCCGGTTTGATTTGACAAGACCCTGAAAAAAGCGTATGTACCCGTGCTAACTTCCTCATTCAAGTTAACATTACCACTAGGTCCACGAGTAATATGTAACACAACCTCCATACATGACACATTAGCTTGGCCAACTACCTTCTTATACCGATTCCAATCTCCTTCGCTAGACAAGCTCATGAAAACATAATGAGCTCTAGCCTTCCCACAATCAAAACGACCTCTAAATGTCACCTCATGCTATCCAACTCCATACTTCACTATTGCACAATCAACTAAATCTTTAAACGTTGGCGGACCATCAAATATTTCCACTACCTCTGTCATATTCTCAAACTCTCCATTTTCTTTAACTATGCCCCCATGAAACATGCGAACTAAACAATCCATCTACAAAATTTAAACAACTTCATGAACCTGATGTCTCATAACTACATATAATTGAACTACACTTTTTATAAATAAAAATGCCTAACAAACACTCCTAAATGTGAGTGTCAATAACAAATACTCCTAAATGTGATTGTCAATAACAAACACTAGTGTGTGTCGCACTAGGGTGAGTGTGAATAAAAAAAACTCCTAACGGTTTAGGGTGAGTGTGAATAACTAGGGTGAGTGTGAAAAACTCCTAAATGTTAGTGTCAATAACAAACACACCTAACAAACAATCCAAGCATACTATATTATTTGTCAAAATTATTGTGTTTTCCCACTAATAAACATGCAACCATGTACCTTCACATATCATCATGTACATTATATATTTACACCACAAACAACACTAAATCGAAACATGCAACATGTTCTACACGTCAATAACACGGGCAGAGATACTACTACGTATGAACTAATCATCATTTACACTAAACTAAATTGCAATGGGTCTAAATTTGAATAATCAATACCTAACCCTAGGTCACCTAAATCAACTCCGATCTCCAAAATCAAACGGTAAACGAGAGAGGAAAGTGGGGCAATACCTTCCCAAAGTTGCGGAGATCGATTTCCCCCACTTTTCCCACCCCAAATCGACGGATTTGGGGGTGGAATCGGGGGAGGGGGGGCGGCGGCCGGCGGCGGCGCTCTGGTGGAGGTGCAGGTCGGGCCTGAGGAGGAAGAAAGGAGGAGGAGAAAGGAAGGGAAGCCGCGCCGCGGCTGTTGACTCAGCGCTGCCGCGCCGCTGCATGTGGCGCGGCAATGCCTAGGCCACGTCACCGCGTGGTTGACCCACCGGCCCCCCGCTGGGCCAGCGTGGCACCCCTGCCGCGCCACTGCATGTGGCGCGGCAGAGGCTACCAGCCGCGCCACGTAGCTAGGCGCGGGCAAAGGGGTCACCTGGTGCAAAAAAATTTTGCGACGGGTTTTTAATATAAAAAATTTTAAAAAAAGGTTAAAATTTTAAAAAAATCCACACCTCTGACCATGTTGTCATCATATACATGTTCAAACCCAGCCGTCATCGTTGGGAGAACCCACGTCTAAATACTGGTGAGTCGTTTTATACACCTTAGCAATCAGTTATTCCTCTTGTATGTATTTTTTTTAAAAAATACTGACCTCCTTTTATACACCTTAGCAATCATTCATCTCTTGTGTGTATTTTTTTAATGAAAAGGTTTTGTTGTTCAAAGTTTTTTTTTGAAAAAAAATGTTATGAAAAGTTATTTTTTGTTGTTGTTCAAAGTTATGAAAAGGGTTATGGGCATGCATGATGCATCCCCATGGTGGTAAATGCATGTTTTGCTTCTGCCTTGCACGATGCACCTCTACTGTATTTGCATGTTGCACTCGTACAGTACTTTCATCATTATAAATGCGTGTGCAACTTGCAGCTTAAGTATTTCAAAAAAGAAAAAAAAACTTTCAGGTTATATAAATGGCAAAAATGGTGTGCATTGTACTTACATCTTACTTTGTGCAACTGTGCAGTGGTACCGGCCTTCCTTGCTCACCAGAAAATTGTATTAGAATTGAGAAAAGGAGACGAGGATAGCTACTCTAGCTCATATTACATTTAGCCAGACACTTATCCAACTTATTATTAATGCGATCTGTATATTTTAGTGTGTATTTTGCACTCAAGATGACCCGTCACTGTTTAACAATGCCAATTCCTCCCACCCCGCGCTGTGACAGACTTATGTATGATTGGATGAATTTACAACCGCCGAAGTTGTCATTTAAAAAAGTTCTCTAGCATGAGCTGCATTTAGCTAATTTTGGAAAGTAATTATCCACTGATCCACATCTATTTTCCTATTGGTAATTTAGGAAAGGAATTATCAACATTTAGTTTCCGTAATAATACTTCTGGTGTTGGTCTGTAATCTCCTTTTTATCTACTGTACTTGCAGATTATTAATTGTTATGGTTACTGTTCTGTTCTTGCCCTTATTCTGAGTTTACTCGATTTTATTTAGGGTTTGTGATTTTGCCTCCGTTTTTTTGAAACGAAGCAGCCACGTCAGTTGAATTATACAGTGAACTTGAAAGAAATAAAAATGATCGAAAATAGCTAAGGTGGGTCAAAATACCCGACAATGTGTTCCGTTGGAGCAGAACGTGTGTATCCGCCGCATTTGCGTGCGCGAACCCAGAACAGAGAGCTTGCCAAGTGACGGACTGCGCATGAAACCTTGTGGTGGTGAACTGGCTGTGGCTGCCTATCTCTGCTCTAAAAAGAACCAAAGTACGATAAAAACTTATAAAAACTTGGTACGACGTTTTCCGTCGCCGCAGGGCCGCCACTCCACTAGAGATGAAAACGGTCGGGAACAGTCGGGAAAACACCCAAACCATTCCCGTTCCTGAATTTTTTGGCCGGGAACGGGACGGGAACAGCCGGACGAGAATACGAATTCGATATTACGAGATATCGGGAGCGGAATTATACGATCGGGAACATGTCGGTTACGGTCGGGAGTCGATAACAAAACGGGAACATCGACACATGTAACCACTTCAACCAATTCACTAGACGCGACAATTGCAATCATGCATAGCTTACATGCATGCAAATGAACAATAATAAGATAAGAATAAGATCATAACTTAAATAGATCATTGTTCACTAACCACACCACTACACCAGTAACACTGTAAGTAAGGCAGTAGCAGTACTACCAGTACGGCAGCAGCCCAGAAATTCCAGAGTTCCAGTTCATTCAGTGAGTTCAGGCAACACAGCCACACGCCCTCACAAGCAAAAACCAGCAGCCAACAGATCACTGCTCAGAGTCACAAACTTACAAGTCCAAATAAAAAAACAAGCCACATGAGGCAGGCGCACAAGCACAACAGTAACAGATCTCAAGCACAGGCGCACAACCAAGCCTCCAAAAGCCTCCAGCAAGTCGCCGGCTCGCCTCTACGGACCAGTGGTGGTCTGGTGGAGCCGTGGAGGACGGGAGGTGGAGGCGTGGGGCGGACGTGCGGTGAAGCTGTGGAGGGACGGCCGGAGGTGCGGACGTGCGGTCTTGTGCGGCGGAATGGAGGGCAGGAGGGCGGCGAATCGGCGGTCTTGTCACTTGTGCGGCGGCGGAAGGGAGATTGGAGACCGAGGAGGGGACGCGGCTTGCGGTTGCGGCTGGCCGGTTAGGGGCTGGGGGAGTGGCCGAGTGGGGGTGTTGGGCGGCTAGGGTTACGGGGAAGTGTGGGCTGTAGTGGGCTGGCGGGGACGCGGGGTGGGAGGGAGGTTTGGAGGTGGGCTGGATTGAGTTGTGGGCTGAAATTGAAGTTTGCTATTCACTTATACGGGAGTACCGACGGGATTTTTCCTGCTCAAATACGGGAACCGCGAATACGATCGGGAAACAGCCCCAACTGTTCCTGTTCCTGTACCCGCCGTTTTCCTGTTTTCCTGTTTTTCCTGCCAAAACGGGACACGGTCGGTTTACGCGGGATACGGTGTCGGTCGGTACGGGATTTTCCCGTTCCCGCTTTCATCCCTACACTCCACCCGTCGTGCGTCCGCCCTTCACCCCCACGCATTCACCCCGCATGCTCGCTTCCGGCTAACGGAATATTTAACCTGTTGCCATCATACGGGGGTGAGTGGCAACAGATTTGCCACCCATGAGAGAGGAGTGAATGTGAGAGGGATTAATTGACCATAGCTAAGAGTGGCAAATAGTTAAATATCCCTCCGCTGACCTCCTCTCCGTCGGATCTTTTTTTCTATGCACTCCGTCGGTTCCTCCAATCCTCGGCCGTGTTTGGTTGGCTTTGGACAAAAAATTGTCCAAAGTAATCTTTAATGCATGGAACACTAAATGAAGTTTATTTGCAAAACCTTTTTACAGATGAGTACAACTTTTCGTGACGAATCTAATGAGCATAATTAATCGATGATTTGCTACAGTAATGCTACAGTAATCATCATCTAATCGTGCGGTCAAAGACCTTATTAGATTCGTCTCGTGATTTGATTAGAGGTTGTGAAGGTAATTTTGTAAATTAACTTTTTAAATACTCGTAATTAATAGTCAAAGTAGGTGAATATTTTTTTGACACTTCCAACCAAACACCACCCTCGGCGCCCCATCCCAAACCAAACCATACGCCGCCTCCGCACATCACCTCCACCTTGCCTCCTCCGACGCCGTACACCGCACCGCCCTCCGTCCAGCGCTGTCCGCCGCCCCGCCTGGAGACAGCCGTCGCGCCCGTCCTGCCGCCCCGCCTGGAGATCGCCGTCGCGCCCGTCCTGCCGCCGCACGCAAACCCCTCTCTCCCGACGTGGTCCCCGCAGCCGCCGCCCTGATCTCCTACCTCTCGAAGATGCCGACCCGTCCCGCCGCCGCACGCAATCCTCTCCCTCCCGACGTGGTCCCCACAGCCGCTGCCCTGATCTCCTACCTCGAAACCGCCGCTGTTGCCCCGAGCGCATCGCATTCCGAGATCTCGGCCGGGCGATCGACGGTCCCGCCGCCGCCGCCCGGACGGCGCCATCTGCATCGCCAGGAAAGGCCGGCTCGATCTCCTTTCCACCGCCGCTGCCCGGACGGCGCCATCTGCATCGCCAGGAAAGGCCGCCCGCCCCCACGCACGTACCGCGCCGGAGCCTACGTGAAGCGCTGCTGCCGGAAGGCTCAACTCCGTCCCTGATTGGATCTCGAATCGCGCCGCCGACATCTGGATCGATCCGCGTCACTGGAATGATCCGCGCCCCTGTTGCAGGTGAGTGTGATTTCGAGGGTATTGCAAGGAAGGGAGGTTGGGTGAGGCCAAGAAGGTCTATGATGATCTGGTAAAGAATCAATGTGCATCGAAATTTCTGTGGAGGCTGGAGAGCTTGATCTTGCTCTAAATTTCTGTCATGAGATTTTTAGTAGGAAGTGCAGAGTGAAATGCTCATTGCTGCAGGGGGTAGTGACTGCATTGGTCGCTGCATCTAGGTTGGAGGAGGCTACCAGTATTGTTGAGCTTGGGCGGAAGAACAACTATCCTCCAAAGCATTTAAATATGCCAGCACTATTTGAAGACCACAAAGTTGTAGAAGGTGAAGTGGATTGCGATATTCTGTACCGAATGATGTAGGGGAGCGAGTGGAGTCTAAAACTTCTTGATGGTCTGATGAGGATAAACAAATGTAGGTGGCCCATTGATATGTCATGATGCTATGATGATGCAAATGGTGCCTGCTTTACTGTTTAATTTGTTGCCTGATACAACAGAGGTGCATTTGAAACTGCAGTCATCTAATACTTAAATAAGATAGTGGTATTTAGCTTCTGTGCTATAATATGCTTTGGAGGAAAAACATCTATAATTTCATACAGTTTATTTACAGTAATTGCTTGGTGTTACCTACAATGCCTACCTTCAGAATTGAGAATTTTTGTCACATGGCAGGAAAGGTGTTAATTATATTAGATTTAATGCTTTTTGTTCTGTAACATTTCTTATTTATCATTAATTGCGTTTTGGAGTTTTGTGGTGCATCCAAATCACAACCACTGTTCATTGATAGCAATCCTGTGAGTAATAGTCTAAAATACCTATCTAAAAAGGTATTTTATCCGGTCTACGATAATACCCCTGTTCATTTTTTTGTTACTAGCATCATAGTGTCTCAAGCTAGAGGTTTATAATTTCATCTCCACCTCAGAGCTGATTCGTTTAGAGTCACACCCATTTTTTGTTCTTGCTTTAATCAGATTCCATCAGATAACTTGCTATCAGAACAACGAATTGACAAGTGTTACTGGACGGTGCACTATCTACCAATTTGGCACATTTTAGATTAAGGTTGTATTTTCTTGCAAAATGAATGAACTTAGTATTTAGATGCAACAGTGAATATTAATGAGGGCATGCCAATGCACTTCAGTGCGGCAGAACGAGCTTCGTTCAAAATCTGCATACAAATCTCAATTGGGGAATGGAAGACGGGGCTTCACGAAGGACAATTGTTTGGATGGTTCATGGTTGTGCACCGATGGACATAGCACCGGCATCTACTCTTATGAAACGGGGTGGTGTCGATGTGCACCGATGTTGTCCACGGTAGCCCAAAAAAAATTCACTGTCAGATCGCAGCTTTACGTCTCCGGTTTACCCAGTGGTCATTTTACCATGCCTGCTTAGCATGTCGCCCACCGGCTGGCTAGAAGCATCGCAAGTCTTGCAGGGAATTTGGCAAGGTAAAGTATCTGGTCTTCTCGTGTCTCTGTCACACACACATCATTTTTCTCTTATGTGTTTCCTCTCTGCTCCCAACCTGCAGCATCCCACCTCATCCCCGTCGCTGCTCAACTTATGATATAGAGTGGGGACAGGAAAGGCATTGGTGTCTTGACAAAACACACTATAAGCATGAAGTCCCTTTCATGCCATTCTTCAAATCCTGGTAACTGGAGTATACTGTGTAGCCTTAATCATTGAATCAATTCAAAACATTTGATATTAACCTGCCTCTAATAATTTCATCAGTCATTGCACACACTGAAATCCTGTGGCAAATTGTAATTGGCCTCCAAGAATATTAATGGTAAAAAATGTCAATAACTTGAGATGCCTTTTTTCTCGAACATAACTTGAGATGTCCTGTATCTGGATAAGATTGTTTGCTTATCCCTGCATTTTCTTTGAAGGATAGGAGTGTTTGAGGGACTCTTTTCTTCTTTCGTATTTCGTTTGGAGTATCCCTTTTTTTTCAAAACCTTTATGCTTGAAGGATTTAAATATGCCAGCACTATTTGAAGACCACAAAGTTGTAGAAGGTGAAGTGGATTGCGATACTCTGTACCGAATGATGTAGGGGAGCGAGTGGAGTCTAAAACTTCTTGATGGTCTGATGAGGATAAACAAATGTAGGTGACCCATTGATATGTCAATGTGTCATGATATGCTATATATGACAATGCAAATGGTGCCTGCTTTACTTTTTTATTTTGTTGTCCTGATACAACAGAGGTGAATTTAAAACTGCAATTATCTAATACTTAGATAAGATAGTGGTATTTTGCTTTGGAGGAAAAAACACCTATAATTTCATACAGTTTATTTACAGTAATTGCTTGGTGTTACCTAGAATGCCTACCTTCAGAATTGAGAATTTTTGTTATATGGTAGGAGAAGTGTTAATTCTATTAGATTTAATGCTTTTTGTTCTCTAACATTTCGTATTTATCATTAATTGTGTTTAAAACTGAAGTCATGTAATACTTAAATTGGATAGTGGTATTTAGCTTCTGTGCTATAATATGCTTAGGAGGGAAAATATCTATAATTTCATACAGTACTTTCGTGTATATGTAAAGAGCGACTATGATGTATGCGCCTACAAGTTAAGTTAAGTTAAGGAAGTCCTAGCTCACTAAAAAGGGGCACACTATGAGGTCAAAGCATTTGAAGATTACAATTGGAGTCAGCAAACCTCCAAAAATTATATGTATGTGATTTAGTTTTCAATGCAGACTGCTCGGTTTAGTGCAGCTATATCAACAGCATACCATCATTTTTGTCTAACAATGTGATTCTTACTTGTGCCATGACATTCATAATCTAGGCTTCTTACTTCTTTGATGGGATTCATTTAGCTATCCTTGGTGCTTATATCTGTCGGAGATATCCAAATGCCAGTGTCAATTGTTTGTTCACAGTGTTCTTTCATAATTTTCCTCACTAGCCTTGTCAAGTTCCAGTAACTCTGCATGATGAGCAAAAGACAGGAGATCCTTGGCTGGGTATTCTTTTGAGCTGAGGTTTGCACGAGTGTTTGTCTGCTCACGATTCCTTGACAGAGTAGATGAGATGTTGCGACCCCCATTTTCTGCTTGTTGCTTAGTACTGAGTGTTCATTGTAAAAAAAACTGATGGTACACTTATTACAGTACAGTTCTTCAGTTTCATTGTTTTTGTTAATTTGGCAAAATGCTTGTGACGTCAATTGATTAAGCTTTTTCTCACTATCTTTTACAGACTACACTATCTAGATTTGTTTAATTCAAGAACTTTAATTCAAGAACTACAATCTTGAATAAATTATTTTTGTTTGGTATGTTTGTACTTACCATCATTTTTATTATTGTTGAATGCTCTATGTATTGCACTATAAATTTTTATAGCCCGTAGCAACGCACGGGTACTTTCCTAGTTTTTCAAAAAAAATGAACTGGCTGCCAAAAACGACGCGACTGCAAACTGCATTGCACGTCTCGATGGTATGGGATCGATGGATTCAAATTACTGATGAGAGAACATTGCACATTCCATGTATTTCCCTCGTCTTCCAGGTTCGTCGTGCGTGTCGTCATGTCTGCCTGGCCATAGGTCCATAGTCCAAACTCCATAGCCCAGCTCTGCAAATTTTGAGCAGAGAGAGAAAGGAGAGAATAAAATGATGATGGGGGAGCAAAGGAAAAACAGAGCATTACTGGGCCTATAAAATTTAAAAGGCTGATGATGGGCCGAGCGCCGGTGGATGGACATCCATCCGAATTTTTTTATATATTTTTTCTTTGATTTTCGAAAAATGAATGGACGAATCAAAAAACTTGAGAAATATACATCTGCCGCCGTACCCCCTGCCGCCGTGGGGCACGACGGTAGGGGTGCCGCCAACGGTCGGGAGACCTGACTGTGGGGGCCAGGTTCCTACCGCCGTGCCCTACGGCGGCAGCGTCACCCCTATATAAGGGGGCGACGGCTGTCGCCACCGCTCCTCCCTCCCTCGCTCTCTCCTCTAAATCTTCGGCTTTCAACCCTTCGGAGCACTTTTGACTAAGATATATTTCTAAATTTAGTTTAGTTTAGTTAGTGTAGTTAGTTAGTTTAGTTAGTTTAGTTAACTTAGTTTAGTTAGTTTAGTTTAGTAAACTTAGTTTAGTTAGTTTAGAAATTTCAAAAATTTTAGAAATAGTTATAATTCAAATAATTAGATTATATTAATATAAAAGTATTAAAAAATTATTTTAATTAACATAATTCGTTTAAGTTGGTTTTAAACTTCTAGAAAATGGTTATAATTCACATAATTAGATTAAATTGATATAAAATTTGTAGAAAATAGTTTAAATTCACATAATTCGTTTTATTTCATTTAAAATTCATAGAAAATGATTATAATTCACATAATTAGATTAAATTGATATAAAATTCGTAGAAAATATTTTTAATTCACATAATTCGTTTGAATTCATTTAAAATTCCTAGAAAATGATTATAATTCACATAATTAGATTAAATTGATATAAAATTCGTAGAAAATAGTTTAAATTCACATAATTCGTTTTAATTTATTTAAAATTTCTAGAAAATGGTTATAATTAGATTAAATTCATGTAAAATTTTTAGAAAATATTTTTAATTCACATAATTCGTTTTAATTAGTATAATTCGACTAATTGATTAAATTATGTTATTTTTTTGCAGTTATGGCTGGGCTGTTGGAGTACGTACGGCCGGAGTTGTTCGACGAGGCGGTGGACTGGCACCACCGCTCGTACACGTCGGCTGTTCTTGGACGTTCGCCCGACAGTATACGTTTCCGGACCACCCGCACGTTGATGCTGATACACCAGCGGTGGATTCCGAAGTACGTAAATCATTTTTATTATTTATTTCTGTTTCTTTACAATAGTAATTGCGTTAAGTAAATTAATTTTGTTTTTTTTCAGGCTACACGCTGTAGGACTTCTCCCTTTTGCGCGGTTGGTCGAGGGGGACAGGCTACGAGCTGAGGTTCCCCGGGCGGAGCGGTTGACGCGGTTCAGCTACGACGCCCCACTGATCGCCGCGTTCATGGACCGGTGGCGACCAGAGACACACACGTTCTACTTCCCCGTCGGCGAGATGATGCTCAGTCTGGAGGACGCCGCGATGTTGGGAGGACTGCTGTGTGCTGGCGAGGCGATGGGGCCGATCGACATCCCCGCGACGTGGCACGCCGACTTCCTTGCTCGGTTCGCGAACGTTCCTCGGAACGATCGCGCACCTCTGCCGTACGTGCCCTTCGCCAACACCCACGGGCCCACCTGGACTTGGATCCAGCAGTTCAGCGTACGTGATTCTAACTCTTATTTTCAACGTTTGTATGCATTTTAAACGAATGTGACGATGGACCTTTGTGTGTGTGCAGGCTGACTACATGGCGGACGAGGCCGACGACCCGACGTCAGACAGGTTTTTGGAGGTCTACCTGCTCTGGCTGTTCGGGTGGGTGCTGTTCTGCGAGTCAGCGGGAGACTCGGTGTCGAGGTACCTGCTCCCCTGGGCTCAGAAGATCGCCGACGCACCCCTCGACCAGATTCCCTAGATCAGCTGGGGCAGCGCTGTTCTGACAGCTACCTATAGGGGGCTGTGTTCGGCAGTGTCGAGGCCGGGGAGTAAGGAGGGGATCCTCCTGGGGTACCCTCTCCTGCTGCAGATGTGGATCCACGAGCGGTTCGACATCGGTCGGCCCAAGGCCGACCTCTCGGAGTACCAGTCGCTGCCCGAAGACACCGACCCAGCGGACCTCCCCACCATGGGTTCTCTGTGGTGCCTCCGGAAGGTAATGACCTTCCTTATCGTTTTCTTCGCTTTATGAGTTCTTTAGTTCGATTCAATTAACTTTTCATGTTCTGTGCAGCACGTTTGGGCTGGGGAGCAGCCGAAGATGGCGTACAAGGACTTCGTAGGTCAGCTCGACCGGATGGTCGATGCCCAGGTCCGGTGGACGCCGTACGCTCCTGCCATGGTCGCTGCCCGCGCACCACAGGGGCTCTCGTCCCTGTGCTACCGAGACCAGGCGTACTGGATGACGCGGCGGCGATTGGTCTTCGACGTCTACGTCGAGGAGTACGCCGTCCACCGGGTGATGAGGCAGTTCGGCCTCTTCCAGGAGTCGCCAGTACCCGCTGCGCCACGTCTGCCGCCTACAGTGCACAGGTGAGCTACCATTTGCCAGTTATAATTATTTTCCGTTAAAAATAGTTAGTTGCCAATAATTTTCTGTTTCATCTATGCTAGGTGGACGCGTAAGGGCGTGTCTGCGGCGACGTCGTTCGTCGACAAGCTGCAGCCGTACGTGGACGAGTGGGCGTCCGCGGCGCACGAGGAGAACGTCGTCACCGAGCACCGTCTACACGACGGCGCGGCCTGGGTAGTGTACCTTCAGTGGTACCTCCCGAGGACGCGGACGCGGGTGACGTACGTGCCTGCTACCCCGCCACCGCCACCGGTCCCGGACCACGACAGGATCCTGCCGGCACCACGTACCCGGTGCGCCGAGACCAGACCGCCGACACAGCGGTAAGCTACGATACTGCAAACATATTTCATTCATATGACTTTTCAATATAACATGTGTTACTAATTTTGTCAGCAGCACGACGTGCTTGCTGAGATCGTGCGGCTCGCAGCGTCCGCGAGGGAGCAGTGCTTTACCTGGGGGCCTCAGCAGCACCAGAGCACGTACGACAGGATCGTCGATGCTGCCATGAGGTACTCCGCCGTCGTGAACTACGCCGGGGCCGCAGAGATTCCTCTCCTTCCGCGCCACCCAGCGTCGTCCTCGAGCTCCGCCTCGACAGCGGCTTCGCAGCCGATGCCTTCCACCCTTGCCGGCGGCTTCTCGGCTCCGACGGCACAGCAGCAGCCACAGGCGCAGGGCCCGCACACCTACGTGCAGCGGCCGTTTGTTTCCCCCGGCGCAGGTACTTTCAGTGGACCTTATTTTCAACTAATGCACGGAATTATTGTGTGTTTGTGTTATACTATATTCTAATCGTACAGGGCGACCGCCGCTCTTTCTGACAGCCGGGCCTCGACAGCCGGAGACGACGGTACCTAGAGCGCCGATCTTTCCGCTAGGAGGTTTCAGACCGCCGGTCTTTCAGTTTGCGGCGGCAGATATTCCTTCCTCGTCCACTCCGCCTATGTTTCAGCCTGGTAACGACCTTAACTTTACAGTAAAATTCGTTAAGTACGATACGTTTTGGAGAACTAATACTATTCGTTGCAGTCGGTTTCGACGCGACCACCGAGGAGCACCTGGGCCGGGATGAGTTTGGGTACCACGACATTCTCGCGACCATGGATGCCCCGCAGGCCGAGGAGGTTGGCCCGTCACAGTTCACACAGGCACCGCCTGTTGGGACTCAGCCGACACAGCCAGTGGGCGGAGCGACCCCGGCGGCCGGCGGAGCGACACCGGCTGCTGCAGGGTCGTCGTTGGCGGGCGGAGCGACACTGGCCGGCGGAGGGACACCGGATGTTGCAGGCTCGTCGCAGGCGGCCATGGCGACACCGTCTCCCGACCAGCTCGGACCGCGGGTGGTCAGGGCACCTGACCCCTGGACGTACGCCCGGGACCACACCTGGGCTGACGCTAGAGCTGTTAGGCCGAAGAGGCACCGGCGCATTTAGATGTAGTAGTACTTTTATCATGATTTTGTATAAACTATTTGCATCTACTCGTTGATTATAATATGATCTTATGATTATGCTTACACTTATCAGTTTGTTGTTTTTTAAAAAGGTTAAAAGTGTTTTAAAAATGAAAAATTTAAAAAAAATAAAAATGGTCTTACCGCCACGTGGCACGGCGGTAGGGGCCTGCCGCCGTGGCGCACGGCGGCAGGGGCCTGGCGCCGTGCCACGCGGCCCTGCCGCCAGAGGTGCTCTCCTGCCGCCGTACCCCACGGCGGCAGGGACTTAACGCCGTGGGGCACGGCGGCAGGGATGCTGCCGCCGTGCGACACGGCGTGGGTACGGCGACAGATGTATATTTCTCAAATTTTTTGATTCGTCCATTTATTTTTCGAAAATCAAAGAAAAAAATATAAAAAAATTCCATCCATCCGTACGTAATAGGTAATACTATCGTGGGCTGGGTGGAATTCGAACAATTTTTTTATGTTTTTTTAAACCGATTATCGGCTTACCGCCGGGCAGGCGCCGACCGTTGGAGGCCTGCGTAGTGACCACGCGATGGCGGAGGGCCATTGATATTCTGGTCAGCATTCGTCGAAGACCATACTACTCGATATTCTTCCTCATATCATGATGTAGTTGTCTAAGGTGCATGAATAAAAATTTCCTTATAAAAAAAGATGACAAGGGACATGAGAATTGTGTTGTAGTATTCCAAGAAGGTGTCAGCGTTGATGGCACCGAAGATCAGGGTCAGGTATTCAGGTATGTAGCCGGTGCTGCCGGTCCACGTAGTGACTTTGGAGGCATTCATGACGAAGTCGTCGTGGTTGCGATTCATGTAGACATATGACATATAGACCCTGTTGGCCGCGCTCCTCCGAGGGTCGGAGCCGGAGCGGAGCAGGCAGAGCTGAAATTTTTAGCTCTGTCCGCTCCTCTTGTTTCCTTAGTAAAACAGCTCCTTCTCTCTTGTATCTACCAGCAGAATCACTCTGTGCCTACATCTGTTTGGTACAACTCCAGGGAAAAGAGCTCCGGAAGTCGTTCATGGAGTGCTCCCAAAGGGGGCCATAGTTGATGTCCAAGAGTCGGCAATAGACGTTGGTCATGTCATGATCTATCACTACAATGAGCTTGCATGCGGAGCGCCGCGTCGACCTGCTGTTGAGAGATGGGTCGTTGAGAGTTGGTAGGGTCGGCACAGACGAGCTCCATTAAAAAAATGTAAATATTAAACTAACTACATCGTTTATTCTTACTATATGATTTTGCGGATGATTGTGTGAAATTAGTGATTGTGATGAGCAATGTGAGAAAAGAAAACAAAAAAAGAAAAGAAGAAAAGAAAAAAGAGAAAGGGACCAGTGGATACTATGGCTTGAAATTTAGTACCGATTAGTAATACTGATACTAAATGTCCCTTTAGTAACAGGCAGGGCGACCGGTACTAAATGATGTGGCATTTAGTACCGCCCAGCTGGTACTGGTCGCGTCCGGTACTGAAGTGGGGTTTACGACCGTACAAAATATCCATTTTAGTGGGTATTGTATACATGTGTATTGAAGAAGTGAAAAGCATGTTATCGACTAGACAATATCGATTCCCCTCTTATTCCAGGTTCCATTTTGGAGTTATCAGGCATTAGCCACAGCCCGCAGGTTGGCCTAGGCTTGGTTTTCGATATTAACGTGCATACAGTACGATCCCTTTCCGTTTGTGCCCCGCATGGCCCCGCGAGCACACATCCTTCCAACATGAGAAAAAGGACAGGGGCTGAAACAATGGAGATGTTGATTTTCATGAAGATTTAATGGTGACTTGAAGCTTTTCTTCCAGTGATTAGTGAAGAAACCAAGGTCATTAGGGAAGCTTGAGCCCCCTTTAGATCCGCCGCTGTCTAGTGGTCTACATCTTCATTTTTCTTGTAAAGTGTTTTTATCCACACAGACCGGAGATGCACCTCAAAAACTGTGAGGTACGTCTCTTCGCTAGTCATAAGGGGGGCTTAAGCCCTCCTCTCCTAGCCATCCTTTAGATCCGTCACTGTCTGGTGGTTTACATATTCCTTTTTCTCGTAGAATGTTTCATCCAATCAGACTGGAGGCGTACCTCAAAGACGGTGAGGTGCATGTCTTCGCTGAAGAGAGATACTTCGACTGATGACTGATCGCAACAGCGCGATGGTAGATGTCGCGCGGACCATCGTCCTTCTCCTCTTCACCATCATCGACGTTCGCGACATGATGGATGGAGCAGTGACCATGTCCCAAGTGGGCACATCGTCTGCCACTGGACCGCCCCGTGTCGCTAGACCTCAAGCGGCTGCGCCGCTCATTTCGCTCATTTGTGAGCCGGTGGCCCTAGTGGTGCCAGTGGCGCTCATGCTCTGGCGACGAGGCGCATCGTTTAGCACCGGGCCACCCTGTGGGCACCTTCTCCACTGAGGACTGTCCTAGTAGTGCCGGTGGCTCGGCCATGGTTGACGCCCTCACCGACACTAGCAACGGGGTGCATCGTATGTCGCTGGGCCGCCCGTGTCACCGAGGCCACTTTCTTCACCGAGGACCGTCCAAAGTGGTGCCGGCGACGCCCATGGTCGACGGCGCGACACCCTCGTCGACATTGGTGATGGGGCGCATCGTGTGCCGCCAGGCCGCCCAGTGTCGCTGGGGCCCAAGCGGCGCGGTTCCGACCGTCCTGTGTCGCCGAGGCTCAAGCTATGGTGGGCACCTTCTCCACTGAGGATCCCAACGTCGCTGTCGGCCGCTCGTCGACTGCCACACAGGTGGGCACCTTCTCCACCGAGGACCCCAACACCACGAGCCTCGCCCGCCACTAGCGCACCAGGGCGCCAAGCCCCAACACCGTCACCAACCGCCTCATCGACATCCCCATGGGTGGGCACCTTCTCCACCGATGACCCTAACGTCGCGAGCCTCGCCCGCCACGAGCGCACCAGGGCGCCCGTCGGCAGGTCACGACCTTGACCTAGCGCGTACCCGGCGCGCGCGAGGTCACCGACGTCGGCCAGTGATCTTCTTCGGCAACTACCTAGGGCAGAACAAAATAATTGTTAGGTAGTCGTTGGGCTCACTGGCGGAGCTGTATTGTGGCTAAGGGGGGCCACGCAAGCTGCTCTTTGCTGATTCAAGCAAGCGTCCAACAAGAGCAGCAGTTTTAGCCCAAGCGGGCTGAATAAGTTTCAGCTCATGCAATCCATTTAGAATCAACCGTGGAGCTGCCAGTAGATACGCAATTTCGTATGGTTTTTTAGTAGAGAAAACGCTGATGCTGGCGCAGAACAATGGCGCTTGTTGTCGTGGTAACGTGTTTGGAATTATTGCTAGCTATTCGCAAATTTAGGCCAAGATTTGCGTATCTGATGGTTGTTGGACCAAAAATTTGTTTCAATTTTTTTTTAGAATGACACAGTACAACGCAGACGTTCACAACACGCACGCACACTCACCTCTATGAACACACGTACGCAAACCCTACCCCTATGAGCACCTCCGAAGGACTGAGCACCGGCTGATCTGGAGATTCCCAAAGTCACCACTGGCGCCTCGTCGTCGACGAGAACGTCGTTTACCACTTAATGCATAACGCCGGGAAATCTCATAATAAATTCAGAAAAAGGTGCGAGCACCCCAAAGTCACCACTGGCGCCTCGTCGTCGACGGGAACGTCGTTTACCACTTAATGCATAACGTCGGGAAATCTCAGAATAAATTTAGAAAAAGGTGCGAGCACCAGGATTTGAACACTGTGGGTAGCATCCCACCGGACCGTCCTGCCATTGGACTACAAGCTCATTCGCAAAATTTATTTCAATTGGTTTATTATTGTTGGTGGTCATGCTGAAATGCTCCCCTCGCCAGCAGCGATCATTTGCATGGCCAGCTCTTGCAGATTTTTGAGCGGAGAGAGAAAATATGATGGCGGAACAAAGGGGGCTACCGGAAGGTAGATAACAGTTGAAACTTTCAGCCCACTAAAACCCATTTAAGATTGCTAACTAATAATTTTCAGCCTCCTCTCCTCATCTCTACCTAATATTAATTGCTTCTGCCCTCTTTTTCGTCCATCTACAGTAACCCTGAAACTAAACTGAAGAAAACCGCGATCCTCCTACGCGAACCGGCGCAAAGGAAGTTAACCGAAGAAAAGGAAGTGAAACCGAAGGAAACCGCCACCCTCCCGTGTGAACCGGAGACAAAAACCGTTGCTGCCCCACCCGCGTGAACTGGCGCATGCGCAACGGGTCCAAGAAAAGAAAAAAACATCCACGCTCAAATCCCTCAAAATAAATGATCAGGCAGGGTTCGACCCCCTGACCGGGCACTGCAAATTTACGGGCGCCCGGAAGTTTTGTTGCATCCGGTCAATCTCCGACAGGCCCACGTGGGCGCCCCAACGTTCCACTCCAGCAGCCTGCATTGCGAACGTGTGCAGCACGTGGATCACCCCATCCGGCCAAACGTTTAATAAAAAATTGGCAAAATGTTATATGATTAAAAAATAATAAAAACTTTTGAAGCAATTTTTTTAAAAAAAATTGTTGGAAATAAATTTGGAAACAAAAACTTTTCTCGAACTTGGAAACAAAAACTTTCGAAAAAGAAGAAAAAAATTTGGGAAAAAATTGAAAAACTTTTTATTATTGCAGAAAAAAGTTTTGAAGCATTTTTTAAAAAATTGTTGAAAATAAAATTTGGAAACAAAAACTTTCGGAAAAAAGGAAAAAACTTTTGGGAAAAAATTAAAAAACTTTTTATTATTGCAGAAAAATTGTGGACAAAAGTTTTGACGACAATAAAAGTTAAATAAAAAAACTTTTGGATGAAAAATTATGAATAAAACTTTCCAACAAAAGTAAGAAAAAAGTTTCGAAGAGAAATCAAGAAAAATATTTTGAAAAAAAGTTTTAAAATAAAAATTATCAAAAAATAAGGAACAAATGTGTGTAAAATCTTTTGCATAAAAATTGCAAAAAGGGAAAAGAAAACCTGAAACGGCTGCTCGTTGCCGCCGCCGCGCCGTGGAGCTCGCCACCGTCACCCCGCCGACCCCGGCTCCCCGCCGGATCTCCAGAGAGATGCTCGCCGTCGGGAGCATGCCGCCATCGCTACCGCGCCGTCCTGTCCGGATCTCTCGAGGGGAGCTCGCCGCCGTCGCCGCCACTGCGTCAGGAAGCTCACCGCAGGGGAAGACCATCGTCATCCCGTCCAAATCTTCAGAGGGGGAGCTCGCCGCTGCTACCCCCGAGGAGCTCGCCCGAGGAGTGCGCTGCCGTTGACCTGTTTTGCCTGGGCTCGGGAAGAGCTAAAGAAGAGGATGGGATGCCAGGATGGGCGGTGTGGACTGCTGCTGCAAGGTGATGATGATCAGCACGGGCCCCACCATGTGCGCGTAGTCGAGGGATCGACCGCCAGGTCGCGAACACCCGGTCACCCTCAGACTCAACATTGCGCCCCCTGACCTCGTCGGAGGATGCTTCAACCCATCTGCGACTGCGAGCATGTTTTATTCTATTTGACGATTTAAAATTTATTTACATGGCTTAGAGTACCGTAGAAGGATGGTGCTCCCCTCCGTAAGGGCCCCTTTGGAAGCACAGGACTACTGAGCCCCGGAATAATAACCCCCCAGGGGATTTTTTTGGGATTTTGTAACCCCCACCCGACAGGGCTTTGGTGCCCCCTCTCCCCCATCGCTGTTTGGAGACGAGGGGGAGTCCTACCGCTGGGTTTTTCCTTTTTTTTTTAGAAAAAACCCTGTCGCTGATTAAACAACGAGAGGCAGCCTGTCACTGGTTGTTTCGAGAGGCAGCCTGATTGTTTTTTCAATCTACTGCAAAACATGACTACCAACCAAGTTTTTTTTAAAAAAAAACTACCAACCAAAAATACATACATCCAACGATAACATGTATTTTTCAGCTCATTTTTAGTCCATCACCAACCAGGTAATCTCATAGCAATATACATGATCCTTTTATAAATTTAGACAACCCCATTAACTATAAAATAATACCAAGACCCAGACAATATAAATGGTAGAACATATTACATCATGATACAAGAGTCAAAAAAGACCAGGTCTTCTTTTGTGTGTTTTAAGCATCTATTCAGCCACAAAATTAAGTAGCAGACACATCATTCTTGTAGCACAACTGGAGGTGGAAAGCTGCAGCACAAAAAAAACAGAAGGTAAAATCAGTGACAACCAGGGGGCATAATTTTATGTTTTACATAGGAGTATGTTAGTATTTACTTGAAGCAACATGGCTAAAGATTATGCATGCTTATTAAGTCATAGTATTTTAGATAGTACATAGACAAATAGACTGAAGTGTGGATACTAGCTTCCTCACCTGCCCTGTGGTAGTCGCTGCCGATGCAAGATGGACAGCAGAAGCAAGGGTGGATGGCGGCACACCTGACAGGAGCTGTGATGTCTCCTTGACAGCAGCACAACAACTTCAGTGTGGACATTGGTTTGAAAAATACAACTACTTCATTTTAGCATGACACTGGTTCAGTGGTGAGGCATACAAATAGCTATTAGTTGACACATATCAAATTTAGACTGCACTATATATCTGTAGTATATATGCTTCCTAAGTTGTTTCCTCTAACAAATTAGATCTAATTACGATTAAGGGATTGACAAATGAAAACTTACACAAATGTATAGCTACACATAGAACTACATATTGCAGTTTTACAGCAATTATGCCGAACCAAGCTTGAGGTGCATTCTCAATGATCAAACATTACATTTCCTCGGGCTCCTTCCTCGGGTCAAATACAGTTCGAGAACAAAAAAAAGAAGGAAATTCCAGTTTCCACGTTGCACTGCCTAAAAACATATCATCTCTACAACTCAAAGCTCGTGTATGCATAACATGCAAAGCTTAGGTTCAACATAGATGCTGGGTTAGTTTCAACATAGATGCTGCTGATTTAATTTCTGGCGCATTATATTCAACAAAGCATGTGCTATTTCTTCCTCATCTCGTCAGGCCCATCCAAATACATTGAAAAGTAAGAGGTGAGAACTCTCGACTGAGTTTGGAGAAAATTTCGACTACCTGTTGATTTTCTCACCTTGCATTAATACAGAGCAAGAACCAGAAAATGCAATATGCTGATGTTCAGTCAAACATAGCGATGATTTTGAATACCATTTTCAGTAGAATAATTCAGTTACAATGTAAAACTCAAAAGGTATTTGCAGGGTTTTTTTTATTATGACATGTCCACAGTGGTTCGTTACTTACGGATATAGGGAGCCAGTGGCGTTTGTCTTCTCTGTTTTTCATAAATTAATTCCGCAATAGATCAAATAGATACACACTGGCCATCTAATGTCAGGCACAGTGGCCAACTCCAGTTAAGCGCGGCAACAGGCATGCCAAGTTTCTAGTAGCTATACTGAAACTCAGTCCAAAACTTGCACATACAGCACTGTGCTACTACTTAAGCACACATTATTGATCTCATATACTAGCCTAATGAAGTTACAGATTCAAGAGAACGAGGCCATGAATCAGTGTACCCTGATGTTTTGGAACAACAGGAACATAACAATTAACAAAGACAAAAGCTCACAACAACGATTAGCAAAAATCATTGTTCTATGTTGTGCTCAAGCTTGAAGCATTTCAAGACACAAGAACTAAAACATAACGAGCTTTCATTCTTGCAAATCAAGATCTCTCATCATTTTAAGATCATGAATAGATGAATCAAAATGCTAACTATACCTCTCATCATAACCATGAGCAGCACAAAGCCTAGGCAATCTGAGTCTGGGATGAGGGAAGTGGAGAACTCACAAATCGAAGAAGCTGACAGGGTGGAGGTGCCGTGGTGGATACTGATTCCAGAGGAGGTGGCCGGGATCTTGCCGTCGTAGATCGAGACGACGTCGGTGCTCCTGGACAAGGATTGGGGCGCGGAGGGGGGCTGCGGCGATTGATCGGGGACGAGGGAGGACGCGGAGGAGGGGAAACGCTGGACGACGAAGCGGAGGGTCAGCGGAGCAGACGGGGAGCGGCGCTGCTTGCTGGCTCCGTCGCGTCGCGTTGGGGAAGACGAGTCGCGTCGCGTCGGGGAGGCGAGCCGAGGCGGACGGGGTCGCGGCGTCCGGACCCGAGAGATGGGGAGCGCCCGCCTGGGGGAAAACTCGCGGATAGGGCAGACGCACCCGTGGTTGTTGGGCTCCCAAACGACGGGGAGATTGGGCCGGTGGCCGAATCCCACGTGGTGGGCTTGTCCGGGGAAAACTGGGGGATCCCCCAGGGATTTTTGTTTCCCAAATGAGCCCTAAATGGTCATAGGTTTGAGCTCCTAGGTGACAGGGTGAGAAACAAAATAAATATATAATAAAGAGAACAAACACGAGCCAGATTAAAATTAAAATTTATAGAGCTCCAGTGTACAACCAATATTCCTAATATGCATGTTTTGATTTTTATTTTTTTATCTATTTTTAAAGTGAGGCAACTAAATACCAAATCCAGAACCGAGCTGATAGATTAGAGCATATAGCACGATGAAAAATATAAATCAGGAGGCTTACAAAGAGTGACGAATTCTAGCTGAAACAAACTCAGCAAAGCTCATGAACCTTACTTACCACCAATAAAACAAGACAGTGAATTCAGAGAATCAACCTCCTCTGCAATAATGCCTTTTGACATGGGAACGCGTGATACTGAATTCATATATTAGTGATCTAATACTAGAATATATACAAATCATTTCTGTTAATCCAAATCTTGATGGGTCTCCACCATGCATGGATTTAAAGATCAGAGACCAAAGGATGGATAGGTATGGACGTGGACGTGAGCATGATATGCATGTAGGGTAATAAACTAAGAGGAGTTCAAGCCTACTATTTCTACACGACATGGAGTTTGTGGCACACCAACAATCGAGATTTAAAAAGAAAAATTAAATGGAATTTTAAAGTTTCTCCCGTAGTAATGCACGGGCATATTTGCTAGTAACTATTAAATAAAAAATGTTTCAACATTTTCTAAAATATTGTAACATTTTTCAACATTTTACGTTACTTTTTTGTTGCAACATTTTTTTGGAGCAACATTTGTTGAGGAAGCACAAGCGGCGCGCAGCGCCACCGTCTTCGTCTCCGGCGCCGGCGCGCGGCGGTGGCCGCCATGGCTGCCGACGGCGGAGCTCAGTGCGCGCGCGGCCATGGCCGACGGCGGCAAGCTCCGCACGCGGGGGCGGTGGGGCCGCGGCCGGTCGGGGCGCGGCGGGACGGCGGCTGCACGGGCCGGCGGCGGTCGCGCAAGCGACTCGCTCGAGGACTGCGCCCTCGGTGCGGCGGCGGGAGGTAGGCGAAGGAGGAGAGAGAGGGTGTGAGTTAGAGTTTGGTTGGATCTGAGGGCTGTGGTTCGATTGCATGAATCTTGGAACAGTAGAAGTTTCACCACGTTAGCATCTTCCGGAAGATATATAGAATGGGATCCCATATAGAATTTCCCGGACAAAGGAAAAACATAGCAATACTGGGCCTTAAAAGGCTGATGATGGACTGACCGAGCGCCGGTGTGGACGGAGAAGCCCATCAGCAGCAATACTAATCGTGGGCTTTGTTTCGGGCATATATGGATTGTGATAACATAGGGCTGGGGGATTCGAACATTTTTCTTTATCGATCGCCGGCTTGCCGCCCGGCAGGCACCAACCGTCGGAGGCCCCGCGTAGTGAGCACGCGACGGCGGAGGACCATTGATATTCTGGTCAGCATTCGTCGAGGACCATACTACTACTCGATATTCTTCCTCAGATCATGATGACTAATATGTTACTATAAATCAGACGACGGCTGATTTCCTCTCAAAAGAGAACATAAGTAACTTGGTGCATGCTGCTTTGTTTGGGTTGCGATATTTTCTGTCCCTCACAACTGCGATGGTCAAGAGCCAGAAAAAGACTCGAAGAGCATCCTGAATTTTATACCTAGTGGAATATTTTCCGGACAGATAGAAAGGAGTTACTAGTCCCTTGAGAACTGCAGCAGACAGAAGAGAAATGCGCCCTAGCTAGCTAATGTACTAGATCTCTTTGGTACCATACCAATACCAAAGCGATCGAGTGGTCCTCCACTTGTGTCGAGAACGAAGAGACGTGATCTCACACGAATCACATGTAAAGATTTCCCTGACGTTTTGCGCACCGGCCATCCCCTTAACTACTGCTGTAGTACGTACCAGCTGAAAAAGCTGCAGGGGTTTCCATGATCTGTATTTGTAATCAAAAGCCGCTAGCTTTTGGCTCGCCGCAATCTCTCTCTCGCTTCTCTGCGTGTGTGTGTGTCCGTCAGACCGGCGCACACCGGGATGCGCTGTAAAGCAGATGGCGCCACGTGCATGATCGATCGCGGCTTGGCTAGTGGAACGGATGAACGCAAAAAGCCTCAGTTCATCGTGACTGTGATCTCAAAATCTGAGGCCTTTTTTTTTTTTCCGTTGGCGCGTCCTTTGATTCCCCGGCCGAAAGCTACTACGCGTAGCCAGCTGCAGCGCTGCTATGCTCGGGGGAGCCTTGCACCGTGCACCACTGCTCCCTTTGCCTTTCGAGCGAAAGCAAAAGGCGCAGCAGCAGCAGAGCGATGTGAGTGAGTGCGTGGTGTGCATTAACAAGTAGGCTAGGCTGGGGAAATCCCGGGCGCATTAGCTTGGATCGCCGCCAGCTGACAGAATCTGCCGCCAGCAATTGCATGGATGCGCATACATCTATATATATATCCATCCCACCTGTACTATGTTTGTGACGTGTGGCGACGGAGCCATACAACTAGTGGCGTCTGACAGTGGGAGGAGGCATCAGAAGAAAGAAAGAAATGGAGCACTAGTGAGCTCAACTGAACTGAACCGCTGCACGGAAAGAGTGGATGGTGATGGTGGCGCATGGATGGATGGATGCAACAAGTCCACTTAACACTCAGATCAGCACAGGCACAGCACTAGAGCAGCAACCTCTGCTTTTCGTTCGATTCCGCTTAAATTTAATGAAAGACCCCCCGATTACTTTACAAGGCGGGCGGAGACGACGCGGAGAGGGGGTGTCGCTTTTGGGGGGAGATGGGAAACAAAAGGGGATCGGAACAAGGATGATCTGTCGCGAGAGGCGCATTGGCAACACCCACCGGTGTGTCGTTTTTTTGGTTATATAAAGAGAGCTTGAGAACGGCAGCTGTACCCCAATCTCCCCAGATCGCTGCGCCCTTCCTTTCGGATGTCATCGAGGGGTATTATATTGAGTACGTGAGGAAACAACCGGGGAATTGTAGGGAAGGAAAGGCAAGGAATGATGATGGCCGATGAGTAGTACGTACGTGCAGATGCGGCTACCTTTCTTTTCTCAGCTAGACTAGATAGAAAGGTGGTCGGGCGGGCGCGGTGGTCGGTCAGGTAGTGAGGCGGTGGTCAGGGGGCATCGGTCGGCCGATCCGATGATGCGGCAGAGGGGGAGTAGAGTACAACTGGAGGTTCAGTGCACGGGGGTGTGGGAGCGAGCGCGATCGATCGATCGACTCCACCGCGGTGACAGGGGAGCAACGCCCGAAAAGGCGAGGCAAAAGGGAAACGGAAAAGAGGAGAATCCCGGAACGGGCCTGGCCGCCTGGGTGCTGCTGGGGGCGGAAAGCGACGGCACGGCAATAAGTGGTATTCGGACGGCCGACCAGGTAAAACAAACAAACCACCCAAGCCGACGCGACGCAACCACCAGCCATCATCCATCCTTCCCCCGCCCCGCGCGGCAGCAGCCAAACCGCTCCCGCGGGTTGCGCCGTAGCGTGGTATTCTCTCCGTCATCCGGTCCCGGCTGGGTGGGGGGGCGAATCCGTCACGCGGGGGAGAAGCTAGCGCGGGGTGGGTGCATGCACGGGCGCGGTTACGCCTCCGCTACCTGGTTTGTGGTTGATTAGCGTCACCGGGGCTAGGCAACAAACGGGAGACGAGGCTTCTGGCGCGCGTCGCTGTCTCCGCCGCAGCTGTCGTCGTGCCTTGGGTCCGGGTCGGCGGCGGCGGCGGCGGCGGTCGCGGGCGCCCAAGTGGGTGGCGCCGGGTACCGGCGTATCGCGCGCGACGGGGACACGACGCGTGAAAAGTCAGCCGTCGGCCGTCGCGGTCTCGCAATCGCACGCGCCCCGCGCCCGCGCCGGCGGATGGCGATCGCCGGTATCATTCGGAGCCTCCCCGTCTCCGGCCAAAAGCGTCGTCGCGTCGACGGTCGACTCCCCCCGTCCCCGGGCGAGAAAGAGAGACCGACCGATCGAGGAGCCCCCGCGCGCGTGCCTGGCTCCGTTTTTGCTGGCTGGTCCGATTTGTCGATTTCTTTTGGAGCGGAAGGATGATGATGACGATGTGCCGTGTGCGCCGGCCGTCGCTTTCGTTCGTCCTCGCGCGCGACGATGGTGCTAGCTAGCTTTGCGGCTGCTGAAAAGGAAATTTTGAAAAAAAAAAGAAAGCAATAAACTGATGGATTGGATGACTGGATGATGACGGGTGGAACCTTCTTGCTTGCTTTGCTTTTGGTTGCCCGTGCCGCGCGCTTTACAGCCAGTCGATCGAGGACTGTTAGTTGCCCACCTTTTACGTGTGCGTCCCCGTCTAGGCGCGCGCCACGTACGGTACGGGGAGCTGCGGGATTAAACGCAAATTTGTGTATCCGTTTGAAACCAACGACACAAGTCATAGTCGCACAGAGACAGGATTACAAACCGGAGAAAAATATAAATCCATGAAACCAGTAGTTTTCTCTCACACGGACCAAAGCAACTCCAACAATATCTAATATTTTCTTCTTAAAAATATAAAGTTTTAGAACTTCTAAAAATATATTGAGAACAATATAGAAGATCATTTTTATCCTAACCACTCTTTTGTATTCTTTCTCTTATACACTTAGATTAGGAACTTTTTTTTCTACACTTTATTATGTTTGCATCCTTCCACCTAGTTTTACGAGAGGATACGCGTCACACAAATCGCGTAACTTTATGCCAAACAAGTTGTTTTTCCCCAAGTCCTAAAAGATTAGGAGGGTGGATTAGGAGTTGTTGAAGAGATATTTTTTATCATCTTCGTAAAAATCAAGGATTTAGGAGGATTTAAGGAACTCTTGTATGTAGATGCTATGTCAACCACCGGCCACTAGCTAACCAACAATATTTTTTCCTCATAATAAATCAACATCAGCCACCAGCAACCAATCTGCCGAACAGGATTGTATGCACCATTAAACCTGTTAATGGTTCAATAACTAAATCAAACTCACACCAATCCATTTACATATACTACACTTCAAAAACCAAGCCAAACCAAACTATTGATCATTTATCCAAACCACTTCAAACCATTTAGTCTCTTTTTTCTTATCTCGAAACTAATAAAATTAGTTCAATTCTCTAATGTTAAGGTGCAACTTTGGGTGTGGGTCCCACATATAGATTTGGCTTCGCCGATTTGCACGGAGTAGCGGACTGTCATATTGAGCATCTCCAGCAAATTTATGTCATATTTGTTAAAATTATATAGTATGAACGCGAGTTTTTAATTCTAGAGTCTGGCTCTGGACGTGGGTCCCACATATGGATTTGACTTCACTGATTTGCACGGAGTTGCGGACTATCATATTAAGCATCTCCAGCAAATTTCAATCATATCTGCTGAAATTTTATAGTGTGAACACGAGTTTTTAATTCTAAGGTCCGGCTCTGGACGTAGGTCCCACATATAGATTTGGCTTCACCGATATGTATAGAGTTGCAGATTGTCATATTAAGCATCTCCAGCAAATTTCAATCATATCTGCTAAAATTTTATAGTGTGAACGCGAGATTTTAGTTCTAGGGTTTGGCTCTGGACGTGGGTCTCACTCTCACATATGGATTTGACTTCACCGATTTGCACGGAGTAGCGGACTATCATAATAAGTATCTCCAGCAAATTTCAATCATATCTGCTAAAAATTTATAATGTGAACACGAACTTTTAATTCTAGGGTCCGGCTCTACACGTGGGTCCCACATATAGATTTGGCTCTACCGAGTTGCACGGAGTAACGGACTGCTATTACGAGACATCTCCAACTAGTTTCAATAAAATTCGGTAAAAATTGTGTATGTTAACGTGGACTTTAAAAATTTGTAAGTCTGATTTTTCACCTAACTTATAATTTACACAAAGCTATAATATTGTTAAATCATTCTCATCCATTACAACCATAAAACCAAATCATTATAGATGGCAAACCATTTTGAACCAAACCCAACGTCTGCAACCAAACCGAAAAACTGATTCAAACCGAATCATTAAGAAGTTTATCCACCATGCCACCATGCATGGTACTCCCTCCGTCTCTAAATGTAAGCATTCGTGAACTTTTTCTGTTCATGTTTGACCGTTCGTCTTATTCAAAAAATTTATGAAAATATAAAAATAATTATGATATTTTCATAAATTTTTTGAATAAGACGGACGGTCAAACGTGATGCACAGAAATCGAAGAATGCTTATATTTAAGGACGGAGGGAGTAGTCGGCACGGTGTACGTGTGGAGGCCGAGTCAGCTGCGTGCTTCCGTTGAAGACGCGACGCGACATCGATTGGAGTGGGCGTGCGGACCAGCTAGCGGGAGTCCGATCCGTCCGAGTCTCGCATAAAACAAGCCGATCGAGAACGAACACGCATCGATGGGGGCACGTTTAGTCAGAGGCGGACTACTCGAGTAGGACGAATATCGCTCGGACAAGATCGGCCTCGATCTGCTTGTTGGGATCCAACCAAATGGCCTTTATTATGTTAGGGACCAGCAGGCCTTTTGCATTATTGGCATGCATGTCGTATCGATGGAGTACGTATATGTGATTCATTCAATTCATTCAGCAAAAATAAAAACCAAAAAGCTTAATTATCTCGTCGTGAACACTCTCCAGTTCGTTCTCGAGCGAGCTTGTGGTAGTCGGCTGGTTTGTCGGGCCGTGCATATATGAGCTGGGTCAACCGCGACCTTGACATGCACGCGCGTGACTTGCCCCCCGGCTGACTTGGCCCCCCGGCGACCCTCACCCAACCGGCTCACGCATTTGGCGCCGGGGGGCAGCAGCCACATGTACATGCTGTCGCCGTATATAGATCCTGTTTAGAAGCATTTCCCCTAAAATTCACTACGCAAAAAGAAGATTTTCCATCACATCAAAAATGTCGGCACATGCATAGAGTACTAAATGTAGATGGAATCAAAAACTAATTACACAGTTTGGATGTACTTTGCGAGACGAATCTTTTGAGCCTAGTTAGACCATGGTAGGACAATATTTACCACAAACAAACGAAAAGTACTACAGTACTTTTCAGTTCGGAACAATGCTTTTCAGCCTAAAATCCGTGCAAAATCCTAGAATATTGCATCTTAATTTTGAGATCTAAACACACCCATAGTCGGCATTGACCCCGCGCGCGCTCAGCTACCTCCGTCGCGATCGCGGTAGGGTAGGGAAGGGACGACGACGGAATCCGGGGCGCCCTATGGCGTGGTCGTCGTACGTACTACTGCTAGTACCTACCTATACGGTGCGTGGATTTGTTGACCTGCAACGCACGCACCCAGCAGGTGCGCTCGACCGCTACCAGCTATCGGCTCCCTGACGATCTCGACGCGTAGTACGGCTCGATCGACCCGTTCGATCTGCCCGATGATGGGTGGCTGCGCCTGCATGCATGCAGATGCAGGGCCAATAAGGCATGGCAGTTTAGACGATGGTCCATGCTACGCTAGTACTGTAACACGACTGAAGGCGTACTGTGCAAGCACGTAGTACACCGGCCATGAGTGGTGTGCAGCACCGCAGGCGTCAGATCATGCATGCATAATATCAATCTATCATGCACCGCAGCACCGGCCGCCCGGGGGGACAGCAGGCCAGGGCTGCAGGGTATATGCATCTGCGGGTGCATCTGAGGGGTGTTTGTTGGCGATCCGAAGCAGTAAGAATAGTTTCACTCCACCAGTTTCATAAATTTTCCTGCCAAACATGTATAGCTCCACCGGCTTCAGCTTCAGAAAAAAAGTGGAGCTAGGGGTCAAATCCACATTTTTCGTGCAGTACCTCAAGAGGTGCTCGAAAACCAATGTTTCAAACTACCTCATGGAGGTGTAGTGTAATTACCCACTGGTTACACAAAACGATTCGCGCTTTCTATTTCCTTTCTTTCCTAACGCGAGCCCTACCTCATCACCGTGTCACGCCGCTCATCACCACCGTTGTGGTCATCCGCTCGCCACCGGCAGGAAAGTATGCAGGTGCAGCGGCGGCCGCCGACGGGCTCGTGCGAAGGGGGTGAGGTACTAAGGTGGCTAGGGGCGTCGAGGAGACGGGCTCGTGCAGGTGCGGCTGTCCGCCGCCGATCTGGTCCCTGCGCATTCCCCACGCCGACCGCTCGCCAGTAAAGCTGTCACAGGGCCGGCCCCTTGTAATATCCCTGATATTTCATTAGTCATAAGTACTGTAATTAGTGAGGTTAATCATGATTAATTAGATCCTAAGCATGTTTGACTTGATCTTGCACACATTTGCACAAATGCCCTTGGTCAAAGTTCAAATTCTTGGTCAAACCCCTATAGATCCAAAAAGGCTGATTTGGTTTTCTTGCACGTTCTCCAAATTTTTTCTATAGAAGTTCAAATCGGCCTATATAAAATTTGTTCCTTATTTTCGGGAACACATTTTTCATAATTGGCGGACATTCAAATTTTGAGTGCAAAGCCGCTCAAATTTGAGACGAAGTTTCTGCGCACAGTGTAATGGGGCCGAGAAATCCAGCTTTTTCATCACGATTTTCCCACAAATCCGTTGATCAAAACATAGGTCGCCCTTTGTAAAAGTTGTAGGTCTATAGCTCCTCTACAACTTTTATTTTTGGAGAATTTTGACTTAGTTGTCACTTTTGGGAGTTATACAATTTCGAAACGGGTCACAGGAAATAGGTACCGACGCCGACGACGACGTCGCCGCGCCGAGAGCGCGCGCGCGTCTGCGTTCCGGCTTTGCCACGCGTCGTATCGAGCGTCCTCCGGTGTACGGATGCCCCGGGACCTCCGTTGTAGACCCGTGCCCGCTCGTGGGACCCTCCGCCCGCCGAACTCGTGCACCGCGCCTATGCGCCGGGCCGCGCTGTCCAGGGCCACGCGCCCGTCCGCGCGTGTGCCAGGCGGCGGCATGCATGCGCTCGGCCAGCTGACCTCCTTACCGCATCCAAGACCTCGCCTTTCACCTCGTCGTCCTCGTTTTTGTGCGCGTCAGCTCGCCCGGTTCGTTTTCGCACGCCGGCTCCGCAGCTCTGTGCCGCCGCTGCCACACGTCCTCGGGCAAGGCCGAGCCAGGCCAATTCGGCTGTCCTGCTCCCTCCGTGTCGCGTCCCTCCCGTCCTTCTCCTTCCCCTGGGCCCCCTCTACTCCTCCGCGCCACCACCAGCCCGCCGAGCGTCGCCGTCGGCCGCCACCGCGAGCTCCGGCGGGAATGGTACTGCGGCTCTGCCGCGGGAGGTCGCCGGAGGCCGCTCAGGCCCGGCAAACACCTTCCCCACCCTACAAGTAAGCCGCATACCCCCACCGGCAGTTTCCCCGGCGAGGCCCGGCCTCAATCAGCCGTCGGCGAGGTCCCCTGCTCCGGCAGGGGCCTATTGGTGATGATTGTATTCTATATAGGGTGTTTTTGGCAAAGCGAGGACCCTTTCGTAATTTCTGATTCTTATTTCGAGGGTCTCTCTGTAAAGTTGGTTTAGGGTTTCGGCTGTGACTTCAAAAATCCGTACAAAATTGTAGAAAATTCAGAAAAATGCAAATCCAACTGTTCTGAAATCCTTGAGAGTAGATCTACAACTTTTACAAAAGTTGTATAGTGTTTTTCTGTCTAGTTTTTAAATGTAAATTCAAACTTAGTTTGAGGTATATTTGTTGTAGTTCAAAATGTACACATGCAAATGCAATGAAATTTGGATATGTCGTTGTGTGCTCCATGTTTAGTTTTGTGACCAAGTTTCACACATGTTTGTGATGTAGAACTCTAGTTATGATTTTTTTGTAAGATCTATGCTAGCTTAAGCTTGATGCTTTTTATAGTTCCCTCAAAATATAATTTCTTTCATCACCAATGCACCCTAGGCCTTTGTTGTGATGTTAAGCACCCCTGGAAAAATAATGGTGATTTTACGAGTTTGTTTAATTAGTGTTTGGTATTTATGCTTGTAATGGATGTCAAATTCATAACTTGAAATATATGATGAATCCACTTGAACATGTTGGGTTAGAACTTAGTTTTGGCATATTGGAGCTATAGAAAAAGTTTGGGATCAAAAGGGCTAGTAAATCTTTTTGTGTGATTTAATGAAGTTTATCTAGGCTGTCTTTTGTCTTTTTCATTTAAAATAATGTATAAATGATCTTGAGCTGAAACTTTATATTTAAGTTTATTTTGGTCATATGCTGCTGTGATAAACTTTTTATGCCAGTTGGAGTCTTATTTTATTTATTATGATTTATGGGTGAATGGCTAGTTATAATGGGTTAAATAAATTTATTCCATCTTTTAATTTGGTTTAAAGGTGTTTAAGTTCAGTTGTTGTTTAAAATGAATTTAAGCACAACCCCTATGCTGATGGTGAAGTTGTTAGTTTAACTTTCTTAGATATGCACACAATCACCATCAAAGGCATAGTTAGGTCATCATCATCCACCCCTTAATTTTAATGAAGTTTAATAAGTTAATTTGCTTAGATGTGCACGCAATCACCATCAAAGTAAGATTTACTTCACCAGCACTCACCCCATACCTTAATGAAGTTTAGTACGCTATTTTGTTTAAATGTGCACACAATCCCCTTTTAAATAGATGTTAGTTCACTCTCACCACACACCTTACTTTTGTGAGTTTTCTTTGTTCTTTTGATGAATGTGGCCCACAAGAGTTGGGTTAATGATAAAATATCTCACCTTCACACCATAACTAATGCATATGCATAACGTGTAGATCTTCCCGACGGGACGTACACGCTTGTTGAGGAGGAGGGATCCGCTAGTGGAGAGCTGAACCAAGTTAGTGGGCAGCAAGACCTGGACCAAAGTCCAGAAGAGCCCAAGGCTAGTGTTGAGTCAGAGGAAGGCAAGCACCGGAGTCACATATAACCTTTTTGGATTAAATCTCACATCTTTTACCTTTCCAGTATTTATGCTTTACTTTGTGCATTTAAGTTTCAGGAGTTGTTTGAAACCTAGATGCATGATCCTGAGGACTCCTATGCTCTTTTACTAGTATGTTAGGAACGCTAGTGCCATGCTCTAAGGATACGGTAGAAGTCGAGTAATGACTCATTGCTCGCGAGATATAGGATGCTTATGTTGGAATCATAAGTTAGTTAAATTGACTCGCTCATGTGGTAAGAGTAATGGGTTCGGTCTCGACCGAGTAGCATGGTGCTGGTCTAAGCTATTGAACGTACCAAGTGCTTGTCGGGAATGGGACCGGTAAGCCTAGTACCTAATGAACCAGTGCGGGGACTTTATCGCTACTAATCTTGAGATGCGTCTCCCGGTTTAATTCCGGTAGTGCAAGTGTGAGTCTGGACGTGTCGTGTGAGGGCGTCCCAGTAACCTTGTACTTAGGACTGTGGCGCCTGTCCCTAATCTGGGGAGTGACGGGAACCGCCTGGTCGGGGTAGACCTCGCATTTGTTTTTCTTTGGAATCTTTTGGGGTCTACCTTCTTCCGTGTATCTTGGGTTTACCTTGCAAGGATATAAATCGATCGATCGTCGGTCACTCGCCGTTATCTGAGTCGGCTTGACCACTGGCTACCACATGTTTAGTTATGAAACATTTTGGATTAATATTGTTGGATGATTAATTTTGTTTGTACAACCATACTTGTTTAGATAGGTGCTTACCTAGAATGGTTAACATATTTGAACTTGAGCTAAAATTTGAAAATAAGGATCAACTCTTAGTTGCTTTTGGCAAAACAAACCCACCAGCCAAAAAGTCTTGCATGTCTAGCTGTGTCTCTTATTTTGACGGGTCAGTCTTGCTGAGTATTAGTATACTCAGCCTTGCTTATTTTGTTGTTTTCAGGTAACCTCATCTGGCCTGGTGCTATTCCAGAGGGATGGGAGATTGAATGGGAGAACGATGATGAGGAGTGATATGCATGGATGGCCTCATGTGTGTATCATGCGTTTAGTTTAGTTTCCGCTGTTTAAACTCTGAACCATGTTTACTTTTATGTACTGAAAAACCTGGTTTGTAATATTAAGTACTTGAGGACTTTTATGTAATGTAATGATGTACTCTGGTCCCGCCTTCGAGTGGGCTTAGCGCATATCTCGATCCTGTGAAAGTGATTTACCGGGCATGACCCGGCAGAGGCGACAAAATAGCTCTTGGTTATCGCTTATGAGCCAAGTGGACCGGTTTAAGTGATAATCCGGATTTATTTTGAGCGGTTCTGTCACACCCCTGGCCTGGCGAGCGAACGGAGATTGAGGATTTGAGCGAAGAAGAGAGAAGAAGAGGAAAACAAAGGAGAAAAAGCAGAGGACGACATACGGGTCCATTTGCAATGAGTATAATAGACTTTTCACATTAATATATTATGTTTCTGGAGCTGAAGCATCTCAATGTGCCAAACGTTTACACCAACTCTATGCCCGTGTTTGGTTAGAAGAAAAAAAGTTTCACGCAAAAGGAATCTTTCATGCATGGAAGACTAAATGAAATCTATTTGCAAAACCTTTTTACAGATGAGTGCAACTTTGCGTGACGAATCTAATGAGCATAATTAATCCATAGTTTGCTACAGTGATACTACAGTAATCATCCTTTAATTACACGGTCAAAGACCTCATTAGATTCATCTCGGAAATTTACCTAGAGTTGTGAAGGTAGTTTTGGAAACTGACTTTATTTAATACTCTTATTTATGGTTAAAATTGCATTTAATAGAGGGTGAAAATTTTTTCACCCCCATCCAAACACGGGCATATTTTTCTCAAGTTGGTGGAGTGCAGTTGAAAAAGTGTGGGCCGTGTGGAGTGGAGTTGGTTTTAGAAAGGTGGAGTATGCATGTGTGTGGCAGGATCCCATGCCGGGTGTCCACCGGCTGGCGAGCACGGGGAGACGGCCGGCGCCGGACGTGACGAGCTAGGGACCAACCCAACGGGAACCGCGCCCCACCCCAACCAACGCCCGCGTCGTAGCTAGCGCAGGCCCCCGCCCGGGCTCCACGTCCATCTGTTGGGTTCGAGCACCGCGTGTGCCCCAGTCTGATGCTGCATATCCAGAGGATCCATGCCATGCTGGTCGATCGATGGATCCCTGGCTGCATGCGCGCCTTGTCCTCTTGTTACTAGTAGTTGCTGCTGCGACTTCGAGGATGAGGTCGAGAAGGGGACACTGCGGCGAAGAGACCACCACCAGCTGCGCCAAATAATGGTGCTCGATTGCCGCCACTGTGCATACACTGTGAGGAGATCGAAGCAGAGATCCTGTGTCTGCGGGCGCGGCTTGTCCGTACGTGCCGTGTACGCCGCCAGTACTGCGCGCGCGGTCACGGGACCGAGAGCCAGCCACTCTCTCCATCTCGGTGGGGATGGTTTTGTTTCCTCTGCTGGCCCGGGCCCTCGCGCTTTGTGTTTGTTCTGAATTATTGTGTTTGTGTCTGTACGTGCATGTGGAATTTTTTATATATATATTTTTTCCTTTGATTTTCGAAAAATAAATGGACGAATCAAAAATTTCGAGAAATATATATCTGCCGTGCCGCCGTGGGGTACGGCGGCAGGAGGGAACCTCTGGCGGCACGTCCACGTGGCACGGCGGCAGGGGTCTGCCGCCGTGCCACATGGCGGTAAGGCCATTTTTATTTTTTTTATTTTTTTCATTTTGTAAAACACTTTTAAAATTTTTAAAAAACAACAAACTGATAAATGTAAGCATAATCACAAGATCATATCATAATCAAAATAGTTCATACAAAATCATGGTAAAAGTACTAATACATCTAAATGCGTCGGTGCCTCTTCGGCCTAACAGCTCTAGCACCAGCCCAGGTGTGGTCCCGGGCGTATGTCCAGGGGTCAGGTGGCCTGACCACCCGCGGTCCGAGCTGGTCGGGAGAAGGTGTCGCCATGGCCGCTTGCGACGAGCCTGCAGCATCCGGTGTCCCTCCGCCGGCCGGTGTTGCTCCGCCCGCCGGTGTCGCTCCGCCCGCCAACGACGACCCTGCACCAGCCGGTGTCGCTCTGCCGGCCGCCGGGGTCGCTCCGCCCACTGGCTGTGTCTCCTGAGTCCCAACAGGCACCTGTGTGAACTGTGACGGGCCAAGCTCCTCGCCCTGCTGGGCATCCATGGCCGCGAGAATGTCCTGGTACCCAAACTCATCCCAGCCCAGGTGCTCGTCAGGAGTCGAGACGGTCGCGTCGAAACCGGCTGCAACAAATAGTATTAGTTTTCCAAAACGTATCGTACTTAACGAATTTTACTGTAAAGTTAAGGTCGTTACCAGGCTGGAAGAGAGGCGGAGTGGACGAGGAAGGAATATCTGCCGCCGGAAACTGAAAGACCGGCGGTCTGAAACCTCCTAGCGGAAAGATCGGCGCTCTAGGTGCCGTCGTCTCCGACTGTCGAGGCCCGGTGAAACCTCCTCCTCGTCCCGTCGGACAGACCGGCGGTCGCCCTGTACGATTAGAATATAGTATAACAAAAACACACAACAACTCCGTGCATTAGTTGAAAATAAGGTCCACTGAAAGTACCTACGCCGGGGGAAACAAACAGCCGCTGCACATAGGTGTGCGGGCCCTGCGCCTGTGGCTGCTGCTGTGCCATCGGAGCCGAGAAGGCGCCGGCAAAGGTGGAAGGCGCCTGCTGCGAAGCCGCTGTCGAGGCAGAGCTCGAGGACGACGCTGGGTGGCGCGGAAGGAAAGGAATCTCTGCGGCCCCAGCGTAGTTCACGACGGCGGAGTACCTCGTGGCAGCATCGAGGATCCAGTCGTACGTGCCCTGGTGCTGGTGAGGCCCCCAGGTAAAACACTGCTCCCTCGCGAACGCTGCGAGCCGCACGATCTCAGCAAGCACGTCGTGCTGCTCACAAAATTAGTAACACATGTTATAATGAAAAGTCATATGAATTAAATATGTTTGCAGTATCGTAGCTTACCGCTGTGTCGGCGGTCTGGTCTCGGCGCACCAGGTACGTGGCGTCCGGCAGTAGCCTGTCGTGGTCCGGTTCGGTGGCGGTGGCGGGGTAGCAGGCACATACGTCACCCGCGTCCGTGTCCTCGGGAGGTACCACTTAAGGTACGCTACCCAGGCCACGGCGTCGTGAAGGCGGTGCTCGATGATGACGTTCTCCTCGTGCGCCGCGGACGCCTACTCGTCCACGTACGGCTACAACTTGTCGACGAACGACGCCGCCGCAGACACGCCCTTACGCGTCCACCTAACATAGATGAAACAAAAAATTATTTGCAACTGACTACTTGTAACGGAAAATAATTATAACTGGCAAATAGTAGCTCACCTGTGCGCTGTGGGCGGCAGACGTGGCGCAGCGGGTACTGGCGACTCCTAGTAGAGGCCGAAATGCCTCATCACCCGGTGGACGGCGTACTCCTCGACGCAGACGTCGAAGACCAATCGTCGCCGCGTCATCCAGTACGCCTGGTCTCGGAAGCACAGCGACGAGAGGCCCTGTGGCGCGCGGGCAGCGACCATGGCTAGAGTGTACGGCGTCCACCGGACCTGGGCATCGACCATCCGGTCGATCTGACCCACGAAGTCCTTGTACGCCTTCTTTGTCTGCTCCGCAACCCAAATGTGCTGCACAGAACATGAAAAGTTAATTGAATCGAACTAAATAACTCATGAAGCGAAGAAAACGATAAGGGAGGTCATTACCTTCCGGAAGCACCACAGAGAACCCATGGTGGGGAGGTCCGCTGGGTCGGTGTCTTCTGGAAGCGGCTCGTACTCCGAGAGGTCGGCCTTGGGCCGACCGATGTCGAACCGCTCGTGGATCCACATCTGCAGCAGGAGAGGACAACCCAGGAGGATCCCCTCCCTACTCGCCGGCCTCGCCACTGCCGAACACAGACCCCTGTAGGTAGCGGCCAGAACAGCGCTGCCCTAGCTGATCTGGGGCATCTCGTGGACGGGGGAGTCGGCGATCCGCTGAGCCCAGGGGAGCAGGTACCTCGACACCGAGTCTCCCGCTGACTCGCAGAACATCACCCACCCGAACAGCCAGAGCAGGTAGACCTCCAAAAACCTGTCCGACGTCGGGTCGTCGGCCTCGTCCGCCATGTAGTCAGCCTGCACACACACAAAGGTCCATCGTCACATTCGTTTAAAATGCATACAAACGTTGAAAATAAGAGTTAGAAGCACGTACGCTGAACTGCTGGTTCCAAGTCCAGGTGGGCTCGTGGGTGTTGGCGAAGGGCACGTACGGCTGAGACGCGCGATCGTTCCGAGGAACGTTCGCGAACCGAGCAAGGAAGTCGGCGTGCCACATCGCGGGGATGTCGATCGGCCCCATCACCTCGCCAGCACACAGGAGTCCTCCCAACATCGCGGCGTCCTCCAGACTGAGCGCCATCTCGCCGACGGGGAAGTGGAAGGTGTGCGTCTCTGGTCGCCACCGGTCCATAAACGCGGCGATCAGCGGGGCGTCGTAGCTGAACCGCGTCAACCGCTCCGCCCGGGGAACCTCAGCTCGTAGCCTGTCCCCCTCGACCAACCGCGCGAAAGGGAGAAGTCCTGCAGCGCGTAGCCTGAAAAAAAACAAAAATAATTTACTTAACGCAATTACTATTGTAAAGAAACAGAAATAAATAATAAAAATGAATTACGTACTTCGGAATCCACCGCTGGTGTATCGGCATCAACGTGCGGGTGGTCCGGCAACGTATACTGCCGGGCGACTGTCCAAGAACAGCCGAGACGTACGAGCGGTGCTGCCGGTCCACCGCCTCGTCGAACAACTCCGGCCGTACGTACTCTAACGGTCCAGCCATAACCGCAAAAAAAACAAAATTTAATCAATTAGTTTAATTATACCAATTAAAACGAATTATGTGAATTAAAAATATTTTTTAAAAATTTTAAATTAATTTAATCTAATTATGTGACTTATAACCTTTTTCTTGGAATTTTAAATGAATTGAAACGAATTATGTGAATTAAAAATATTTTCTACAAATTTTATATCAATTGAATCTAATTATGTGAATTATAACCATTTTCTACGAATTCTAAATGAATTGAAACGAATTATGTGAACTAAAATTATTTTCTACAAATTTTATATCAATTTAATCTAATTATGTGAATTATTACCATTTTGTAGAAATTATATATCAATTTAAACAAATTTTTTGAATTATAACTATTTTTTAGGAGTTTAAAACCAATTTAAACGAATTATGTGAATTAAAACTATTTTTAACAATTTTATATTAATTTAATCTGATTATTGGAATTATAACTATTTCTACGCATTTTAAATCAATTTAAACGAATTATTTGAATTATAACTATTTTCTAGGAATTTTATTTCAAATATAACTATTTCTAAAATTACTAAACTAAGTTAACTAAACTAACTAAACTAAACTACACTAACTAGACTAAACTACACTAAACTAAACTAAACTACACTAACTAGACTACACTAACTAACTAAACTACACTAAAGTTAGAAACATACCTGAGTCAAAAGTGCTCCGAAGGGTTGAAAGTCGAAGATTTAGGAGGAGAGAGTGAGGGAGGGAGGAGGGGCCGGCGGCAGCCGTCACCCCCTTGTATAGGAGTGACGCTACCGCCGTGGGGTACGGCGGCCGGCTCCTACCGCCGTGCCCCACGGCGGTAGGCTTCCTGCCGCCGTGGGATACGGCGGTAGGAACCTGACCCCACCTGGCAGGTCAGCCGACCGTTGGCGGCACCCCTACCGCCGTGCCCCACGGCGGCAAGAGTTCCTGTCGCCGTGAGGTATGACGGCAGATGTATATTTCTCGAAATTTTTGATTCGTCTATTTATTTTTCGAAAATCAAAGGAAAAAATATAAAAAAAATTCGTGCATGTGTTACTAACATCATCCTAACCGTATTTAGTAGTGCTGCTCTTTCAATTTGGGGAAATCAATGCAAGCAAGGCCGCAGGTGCAGATGAGATGCATGCATGCATGCGTGTACTGTCCTGCAGCTAGCTGCAAGTTGCAACAATTAAGGGTGCCTTTGGCACAGCTTCGCGAGCAGCTTCGGCAGCTGTTTCGCACGAAGCTGTGTCAAACGGCCTCGTGAAACAGCTTTGCCAGCGAATCGATTCTCAGCCTCCCGTGATTCTCGCTCTCTAGAGCGGTTCGGGGGGGGGACGAAGCTGCAAAAGGGCAGCTTCGCCCGCTTCGTCTTGCCCGTTGCCAAGCCTGCCCCCGGGTGGGGTCGGCTGCGGCGTGGCCCGTGAGGAGGTGGCGGCGCATGGGCGAGGCCGGCGTGGGAGCTCGACGGGCCTCCAGCGCGTCGCACCCGCAGCCGGAGAGGGAGGTGACCGTGGCCGCCGCCGGGGGATTGAGGAGGAGGGGTACCTGGAGGAGGAGAGGCCGGCGGCGCCGCCGTCCCTATGACTCCGCCGGTGCTGCACCTCTCGGATCTGCTGGTGCTCGTCGCCCTGGATCCGCCGGCGCCGCTTCTCGTCGCCGCTGCCGACAGGGGGCCGCCGCCACCCCCAAGTACTGCCGCTGCTCCTTTCCCCGCCGCCGCTCCTCACTACCCAGCGAGCGGAGGAGCGAGCGGAGGGGGAAGGGGAGAGGCAGCCGGGGGAGGGGCGCTGTGGGGAGGAGATGGCCGCCGGGTGCGGTGGTCTGGCGAGGGAGGCGGAGGAGGCGGCGGATCGGCGAGGAGGCGGGCCGTGCCGCCGTGCGTGCGGATGGTGGGGATGCCGGATGGGGGCAGGTGCCGGTGGGTGGAAGAGATAAAGGATAAGGTGAGAGGAAATAAAAAGGAGAAAAAAAAGAGAGGGGAAAAGGTAAAAATAATAGGAAAGAAAAAAGGAAAAGAGAAAAGGAAATAGAAGAAAAGGAAATGAGAGAAGGGTATTATAGGTATTTCACCCTCTTATCCATGTGACACAGCCAGGAGAAGCTGTTTTGCCAAACATTTCTCTAAAACTGATTCAGCTTCACCAGCAAATCCGCTTCACCAGCACAGCCACAGCTGAAGCTGCCACAGCCACAGCCACAGCCGTGCCAAACGCACCCTAAGTACAACACTTGTTGCAGACTTGCAGTATCCGCACAAAATGATGACTTGACCAGGATACTCCTAGATGACATGCTGGATTGGTCAATAATGAACCAGAACCAGGGTAACGAGCCAACGAGGCATCCAGATGCAATAGGTTGACTAGACGAATGCCGACTACCCAGGAATGCATGCATGCATGGGAAGAAGTCATTGTATAAACATTTTCAATCGAGCAAAGATTAGGGATACCGACGTTCCCAATCGTCTCATGCAGACAAATGCTATGGAAGTATTAGCTCCTAACGGTCACGCGCAACGACTTGCATTGCATTTGCGCGTGCCTTCAACCATGCATATCAACGAGAGGAGTAGCTTTCCGATCCGTGGCATATATGCTACTGTACTAGACCTACCTGTTCGAAGATTCGGCAGTGGTTGGCCTCTGCCTCACCTCAATGCGGAGTCTAGTGCCGACATTGCAAATGTGTCAAAACTCAAAAGACCTCACCGCCTGATATGATGTTGTTTTTATCTGAATTTACTATCTAACCTAGCTTTGTCCACAATATAATACGGCACGACAAGTGTGCGTGGCCTGGTTAAAGGAAGGTGGACTTTCATATAAGATATTTGAATCAAATGCATGTTTCCAATTTACAAACACGATATGGTCATCGTGCCACCCAAAAATATTATCATACTGTACAGTTCCTTACACTATGCTACATCCTAATAAATTATGCTCTTTAAAAAAATCAGAACTCACTTAACATTTTTTTCGAATTACACAGTGCATCGGAGACACTCACAACGCACGCACACTCATCCCTATGAACACACGCGCGCAAACCAGGAGCATCGTCGAAGACTGGGCCGGCAAATCCTCAAGATTGACGAAGTCACCACAGGCGCCTCGTCACTACTAGAAAAGGGGGCTTCCGTCTAGGACATCAGTACCGGGTATTTTGCCCACCCGTACTGATGTCCACATCTGTACCGGGTGGGAAGGGAGGGCCCCGACGCGCCCCCAGAGAGCCACATCAGTACCGGTTGTTCTCAAGCACCGGTACTAATGTGACACATTAGTACCGGGCAAAGACCTGCACCGGTACTAATGTGAGACCAGCACATTAGTACCGGTGCTGGTCTCCACCCGGTATTAATGTGTCCACATTAATATCGGGCAGAGAGAAGGCCCGGTACTAATCGAGCGCCCGTCCCAATGCCGTCGCCGTCCGCGCGCTCTGCCTTATCTTCTCACCCACCCTTTCATCCTCTTCACGCTACTGCTCTCTCTCATTTCTTTCCTTCTTTCGTTTTTGCTCTGCCTTATCTTCTCATTTCTTTGCTTCTGCTCTCTGTAGGCGCGCCGTCGTGCTGGGCCAGGCGGGCGAGGAGCGCAGCCGGAGGCGGGCGGGGCCGCGCGGCCTCCCGGCGCGGGGCGGCCCTCCAGGCGCGCCAGCCGAAGGCGGGAGCTTGGGCGGCGTGCAGGGTCGCGCGGCCTCCTGGTGCGGTGCAGCCCTCCAGGCGCGCTGGCCGGAGGCGGGAGCTCACGCGGCGGCACTCCAGGCGCGCCGGCAGGAGGCGGGCGGGGTCACCCCGGCGGCCCTCCAGGCACGCCGACGGGAGGGGGGCGGGGTCGCGCTGGCCTGCTGCGCGGCCTCCCGGTGAGGGGCGGCCCTCCAGGCGCGCCGGCAAGAGGCGGCCTCCCGGTGGGAAGTTTTTTTTTCTTGCGATTCATGTTGTGAAATGAATTTGGATCTGTTGAAATTCTTGTGGAATTTGGATCTGTCCAAGTCTGGATGGATCTGAGCTATGATGGATCTGAGCTATGATTTTTGTGTAATTTTGTATGTGATTCTTGTGCCAGTGTTGGTTGATGTGATTTTGTATGTGATTCTTGTGTAGACTTTGAGATGATGTGTGAAATTTGTGATTTGTGGATGAGAAACTTGTTAAATTTGTGGTTGAATGTGTTCATGATTGTGAATATGTGGAAACAGAAAAAAAGAAAAGAGAGAGAGAGGAAACAGGCGGGAACGGAGGGGGTGGGTGACGGAGACAGACGGGGTGACAGAGACAGACGGGAAACGGAGGGGGCGACGGAGATGACGGTGGGAAGCATTAGTACCGGGTTCAAAACTGCCGGTACTAATGTGGACACCACATTAGTACCGCCTTAGCTGTACCGGGTGGCCACCCGGCACTAATGTGGGTTGCCACCCGGTACAGAAGCCCCCTTTTCTAGCAGTGAGTTGTCGATGGGAAATTCGCCTACCACTGAAAGCACAAACGCTGTTAAATCATGAGAAATTTGCTCTCACGGGGAGTCGAACCCAGGACCTAAGGTGCTACCGGGGCTCTTGTAACCACTAGGCTACAGGCCCTTTCGCGAGAACTCACTTAACTTGATGTATTTTTACCACACTTTTCAAAACTGATTAAATTGCTTCCATTTTAAATTATGCTTATTGCACATACAAAATTTAGCTTGAGTTAGGAGGTCTCTATATACTACCTTTTCTGAGGACCAAGATCAACTTATATGTGTTGAATTGACAATGAAACGGCAATACAAAGAAAGTGAAGATAAACCGAACAACATGTTAGGAATAAAATAGAAATACAAGAGTTATGATGCATGAAAAATTATGATAACATCTTGAAAAACCAGTTTTTTCACCTCCAAGACATTAAAGTTCAAAATTTAATTAAATGTAGATTTTTTAACGTAGCTTCTCAAAAAGAAAAAAACAAGCTACTTTAGAGGGGTGGGGCTGGGGCAGGCTAGGCTCACATATAAGGCTTTGTTCAAGAGGCCCTGGCGAAACTTTTAGGGGTGAATTGGGTTAAATCTTGTCACTTTGCTGTAAACTATTATTGGCATTATTATTTTCCTAATTAACGATGGTATGAGGCCTTATGTTGCACCTTGCTATGTTTGCTCTTTGGTTTGGCTTCAGCATGTGTCTTGATATTCTCACCCTCCAAAGTTTCCTTCCATCTTTCATTCTCCACTAGCACCATGGGTTTCGAACTAATATATTGGGCATTCTCTAATAATGGGAAAATAAGGGTCTGGACATTTATGGTATTTGTGGTTAGTATTGAAAAAATTAACAGATATTCCATAAATTTCGTGATTTTTTTTCTTTTTGACCAAAATTAATGTTTATCCAAAATTTTGGTTGATTCATTGAAAAGTGACAGTTTTTGTCCAAATTATGACCACTTTTTTGTGCCAATTTTGGTGTTTTCGACCGGAACTTAAACAAATTAGAAAAATTCCCAATCCCTGTTCATGACTCTAGGAGAGAGATCCTCATGCAACCATGTGCCATGTGTTGGGTGAAGGGCATTATTGGTTTTCCTAATTAAGGATGGTGTGAAGCCTTGGTCATGGAATTGTAGTGCTGCATTTCTTGCTGGCCCTATATATTCTTTTTTGTAGTCTGGACACAAAACATTGAAAATTTTTTGTGAAGCTTTCTTGGTTGTGACACCCTTATGTTGCACCTTGCAATGTTTGCTCTTTGGTTTGACCTCAACATGTTTCTTGATGTTTTTCCCTCCTAAGTCTTCTTCTATGTTTCATTCTCCACTAGCATCATGGGCTCCGAACTAATCTATTGCAGATGCTCTAATAGTGAAAAATGAGTTTTAGGACACGTGGTTTTCGTGATAAGTGTTCAATTTTTTATCTGATTTTTCACAAATTTTATGAAATTTGATTTTTTTTCTTTTACCCAAAACTAATGTTTATCCATAATTTTGGTCCATTCATTGAAAAGAGACGGTTATTTCCCCAAAATTTGACTTTTTTTTGCCCATTTTAGTGTTTTGGATAGGAACTAATACAAATTAAAAAAAATAATCCCTATTCATGCATCTATGAGAGGGATCCGGACACAACCATGCGTTAGGTGCCATGTGTTGAATGGAATTTGCATCATAAGGATGGTATGAGAGAAAACTGACTTGAAGCAATTGGGTCGTTTTTTGCAGCATGAGAAAACTCTGATATGTAATGAAGTATGGTAGTTAAGTAGACAGACGATGTACTCTCTCGGGCCTTTCACCATTAAGATATTGCCTAGCTTCAGACAAGATAGGTAGGATAGGTCGGTTTGAACTTCTATTTCACCTCTCTCTCTAGGTCTGTAAAACTATCTGGTATTTCCGTTCTTGCAATGAAAATGAGAAGATGCTCTCGGTTCAAGAAAAAAGGTGCCATGTGTTGAGTGAAGAACATTGGATTTGGTCATGTATAACCTATCCTGCCTTAAGTTTGCCATGCTTATATAGAGATAACTGAGCCAAACAAAAATGGTCCGACCTTGAGTATGAAACTTTTTTTCATTTATTATATTTTCAATAAGAAAAGAGCTTGCGAACCAACCTCGACGCAAAAATTTAGGCCTAACACAAACATAATACGAGTGAAGTTTGGACATCTTCCCCCTAGTATCTATTATCTTAATACTTGAGTGTTAAAAGAAGCCACCACGTTCGCCGAGAGGGTCTAGAAATTCTCACGTTAATCCAAAAAAGAGAAGAATACACACCTTTGGATTTTATGAAGATCCAATGGCCTACGTTTAAACAAACAATCCATGTCAAATATTATTATGCAGCTAGCTTTGGAATTAAAACTTGAGGGAAAAAGTGTGCGTGCGTGTTGTGAGCGTTTGCGTTGTACTGTGTAATCAAAAAAAAAACTTGAGGGAAAAAGCGCCTTAAAAAAACTTGAGGAAAAAACAATCCTACCCGGACACTATTTTTTTAGAAGGATCCTACCCGGACACTATGAGGAGAAGCGTGGGTCTCACAATTGGATTTGCATGTCAAAAAAAAATCCAATCTCAAAGGTTGATTTTGTAACCTTACCTAATAATAAATTATTGGGAGGGGGAAAATCTGTCTCGGACAGCAGTTACCAAAATTTGGCCTCAAAATAAATTTGGTTACTGCCACATCATCGACATATGGATCCTAATTCGTATTTCACGTGATCAACTCCGAGCGCCTCCTCCTCGCCTTGATCAATGAGTAAATGACGTTGTCCCACTTGCCTCAAGTAAACAATAGTGATTCAGCTAGAAAAAATCCAAAAAAATCCAAAGAAAATATGATGATCAAGTTAGAAAATACAACTTTGATTTAAGAAAGTTTGCATGCATGTGCATGAGACATATCCACGTTAACTCAATATATGACCTCGGATTAAACACATCCACGTTAACTCAATATGTGACCTCGGATTATAATCCAAGGTCACATATTGAAGAGTCGATGTATATAGCATCAAGGACCCATGGTCGGGTGATTTTGAATTGAGTGGTCATCACCACTGGCAGCTTACCCAGTTACACATATGTTTGGCCATGTCGACTGCTTGGTCCGTCATCGTATTTGTGTTGTCTCCTTTTGCTGCTGTCTGCCAGTCTGTGTCAGTAAATTTTGGTTCATTGGTTGTGAACTGGGTCACCCTAAAGCCATGATCAATACAACCGCTGTGTGGAACTATCTATTAGTGCCACAACCAAGGATCAGAGCATGCCCATTGTGCCAGATGAAGAGAGGCGGCCAAGTCTAGCTAGACCAGGTGGTGAAAAGCCTCACAATTTTTCATCAAGAAGAAGTAATCTTCTTCGGGTCTCGAAAAACCTCCAAATATTGATTATGCCAATGTTTATTTTAACCAATCCAATAAATCTGCTCCCACAAGAAATTGAACCCGGGTCTATTGGTACGACCATGCTACTCGATCCCTCTAACCAACAAGGCTAGAGGTCCTGTGCTCGATCCATCATGGTGCACTCTTCAATTTTGGTGAATGGTCAAGTGTTTCATTCAATTCAACTTAACAGAGAAAGTCAGTAATAGTAAATCTATATTATTATTATCTATTATATTTATATAATAGTGTTAAAAGCCACCACGTTCGTCTAGAGTGGTTAGAAATTACCATGTTAATCCAAAAAAAAAGAGAAGAATAACCATCCTTAGATTTAATGAAGATTCAACATTCTAGATTAGTCCAAAAAATACTCATAATTAAAAAAATTGCATTCCGGTCGTTCAATTCAACTTAACAAGGGAAGTCAGTAATAGGAAGAAGGGATTGCTGGATGGAAGGAAGAAAGAGCCACCTTCGGGGAGAGAGAGAGAGAGATGTGCCACTGTTGCACGTGTCGGTCCCTAGATCGAGGAGGAACCTTCAAGGTCACCTACGCCAACAGCTGGCATTGCAGCCAGGTACGACGACCTCACCAGGAGGAGTTTGGATCCACGCGCTAAAAGATTGAGCACCAAGACTCTATACAAGGTCAACACCTGAGTCGGACTCAGAAGCTATACGGAATCAGAGAGGTAGAGTTCGCCTGACAAAAGTATGGGAGAAAGTGGTGTTGTTGGGGTGGAGAGAGGGGGAGGGACCAATGCCACTACTGCACGAGCGAGTCCCTAGATTGAGAAGAATATTCAAGGTCGTCTACGCCGGCAACTGGCATCGTCGCCAGGTACGACGAACTCACCGACTCATCAGGAAGAGTTGGATCCAGATGTTGGGAGGTGGAGCACCGAGACTCTACACAAGGTCAATGCCTGAGTCAGACTCAGAAGTCGCAGAATAAGAGAGGTAGATTTCACCTGACAAAAGTAGGGAAGAAAGAGGCATTATCAGGGTGGAGAGAGAGACCCTCAAGAGAGAGAGAGAGGGAGGAAGGAAGAGACACCTGTGCCACCGCTGCACGAGTCTGTCCCTAGATCGAGAGGAACCTTCGAGGTCGCCTACACTAGCAACTGGCACCACCGCCAAGTACGATGAGCTCAGTGGGAGAAGTTGGATCCACGCGCTGGTAGGTGGAGCACCGAGACTCTACACAAGGTCAACACCCGAGGCAACCTCAGAAGTTGCGGAATCAGAGAGGCAGAGTTCGCCCAACAAAGGTAGGGAAGAAAAAAGTGTTCTTGAGGTAGAGAGAGACCTATTCCACTGCTACACGAGTCAGTCCCTAGATCAAGAGCACCTTAAAGGATGCCTACTCCCCTACAACTGGCATCCCTGCTAGGTTCGACGAGCTTGCCGGGAAGAGTTGGATCCACGCGCTGGGAGGTGGAACATCGAGACTCTACACAAGGTCAACATATGAGTCAAACTCAAAAGCTGAGAAATCAAAGAGGAAGAGGTCCATCGACAAAAGTTGGCAAGAAAGTGGTGTTATCAGGGTGGAGAGAGAGAGAGAGAGATTCGTGGAGGGATCGAGAGATGCAAGAGTGGGTGCTCTACAATGTATGCGATGGTGCAGCAAACCGCCGAGTTTCATTCGCTCTTGGGTTTCCATCCACCATTTCAAGACCACCAATACAACAAAATTCAGGTGTATCAATACCAATTTCGGATTCAGGACTCAAAAAAATTGCAAATATTTGGTATATCTTTAATTCTTTCTCTATGTTTGGGAACCATGCTAATTAGTGTGAAAATGACGTCAAGGTCATCCATCCATATATGCTCTTGGAGTGAAAAAAATATAAACCCCATAATCTGAACGAGCTTGCATATTGATCCTAGAGCCAATTGCTAATTTTCTTTGGTTAATGTTAAAAATGTGACGCAATTATAAGTAGTCAATACGTGTATGCATACTGAAAGTGCATCTTGGCCCCTAATTGTTTTGGTGATAGTGACAAACACAATTTGTGGCATTTAACGTTTGAATAAGATGTGTGCAGGATTTACTTAATTGAAAATTATGGTTTTGACCAAAAGAAGGCCCCCAACTCCAATTCGGCGTTTCCAACTCAAGTCAAGGCTTAATTTAATTTTGATTTTGATTTTGAGTATAGGAAACACTGTACTATAAAAGGGGGATGCGAATTGATAGCCAAGAGATGCTAAAAGTGCTTTAGGAGATGACCCAAGTGAGTGAGAAGAGATTAGAGTTGACACGTGCACATTTGCTTATCTTACCTCAACTCCTCAGCCTTTGTCGGTAGTACCGACGCCAGGTCGGTAGTACCGACAAGGCCTCACTGGCGAGTTTTAGCCAGGGGCTCGGTAGTACCGACCCTGCGTCGGAACTACCGATACGCCTCCACTGTTGGGTTTCTGCGACACCCCTCGGTAGTTCCGACCCCGTGTCGGAAGTACCGATAAACCCCGATTCTGCACAGTAACGGCTAGTTTTCAGGGTTGGGTATAAATACCCCATTTCTTCTCCCTCACTCATTGCTGCCCAACCACGGGACAAACACTCACTTGAGCATTCACTCCACTTCTCCCCTCCCTCCTAGAGCTAAGATTTGATTCCTTTGAGCTAGAGCTTGGGTAGAGAAGTGATTCCTAGTGAGGAATAGAGAAGCTTTGAGAGTCCCTTCGAATCTCCCCATCTCAAGAGCACTTGAAGCATCTCCGGGCAATTGATTCGTGTTTGTTACTCTTGAAGCTTGCTTCTAGACGGTTAGGCGTCTCCCGTTGAGTGCCCTCTTGGTGTGGAGCACCCGGGATCGTTTGTATTACCCTCTCCTTGGTGGAGAATTCTTAGTGAGCACCAATCTTCCTTTGTGGGGATTGGAAGAGGAAAAGAGGCTCTTGGTGATAGCCCTCCCTTTGTGGGATGCTCAACGGAGACGTAGCTTCCTTTGTGGGAGTGAACTTCGGATTAAATTCTTGTGTCTCCATTTGCTTGCTTGAATTCTTTGTTTCTCTCTAACCCTAGAGCTTGTTTGTGCCCGATCTCTAAATTGGTTGTGCTCCAACTCATATCTTTGGTTGCAGGTGGTTCTTAGCTTCTAAACTAAACCTTTGATTCAAATAGAATTGCTAGAATCGCATTACATTTCAAATTTCGTTTTAGTCTCCTCTGTACTGTCAGTAGTACCGGTCCGGTACCGGAAGTACCGAGACCCCTCGGTAGTTCCGGCACCGTGTCGGTAGTACCGACAAGTGTTTTAACCGCTGCATTTGTTTCAGAAATTTGAAGTGATCCTATTCACCCCCTCTCTAGGCATCACAAGGTCCTTTCACATACGTCATGCATGTGGTGGTATGTTGTGATTTTACGAGTCTATATTGGAACGTTCCTTTAATAAAAATTTCGAGGTCGTCTACACCATCAACTAGCACCGCCGTTAGGTACGACGAGCTCACCAGGAAGAGTTGGATCCACGTGATGCAAGGTGGAGCACCGATACTCTACACAAGGTTGACACCTGAGTTGGACTCAGAAGGCAGAGTTTGTCCGACAAAAGTAGGGGAGAAAGAGATATTGTCGAGGTGGAGAGAGAAAGAGAGGTACATGTGCCATTGCTGCACGAGCAAGTTCCTAGATCGAGAGGAAGCTTCATGGTCACCTACGCCATCAATTGGCACCGCCGCTAGGTACAACAAGCTTGCCAGGAGGAGTTGGATACACGCGCTGGGAGGTGGAGCACCAAGACTCTACACAAAGTCAACATCTGAGTCAGATTCATAAGCTGCGGAATGAGAGAGGGAGAGTTCGACCAAAAAAGATAGAGGAAAAAGAGGCGTTGTCGGGGTGGAGAAGGAGAGATAGAGAGAGATTCGCGGAAGGACCGAAAGATGCGAGAGAGGGTGCTCCACGATTTCAATCCACAAATCCTAGACCACTCAAACAACAAAATTCGGGTGTAAGAATACCAATTTTGAATTTGTAGGACCAATATCTACATCTAAATGAAGTGTCGATGAATTCAAAAGGGTGAATAACAAATCATGGCTAAAGAGATATACTATGCTAACGTTGTATTTTATAAATTACTAGCAGAAATGCCCGTGCGTTGCAACGGGAGAACATATTTCCCGCCTCACCGTCGGTCGCACCGCTTGTGTCGTCACCCTGCCGTCTCGCCGTGCCTGTGTCATCCTGACCTTGTCCGCGCTTCCTGAACCTCATCGTTGTTGTCTACCTGATCTCGCCTTCCCTAGCTGCATTGTCGTTGCCATCGCGCACGCACCATCCTGTCCTTGCCAACTGTCGTCTGTGCCTCCCGTCATCCCTCCTCCCTAGTCTCACTGCCAACTGTCGTTTGTGCCTCCCGTCATCCCCTCCTCCCCCTTGTCCCATCGTCACGCATGCGCCACCCCGACGATCTCTCCACTGTCATCCGTTGCAACAGTGTTGTCACCCCACCACCCTCGCACATCCTTGACCTCGGCATCGATTCCATCGTGCCCATGCCACCTTAACCTCACCCGCGTTGTCCATGACTCCCGAACCTGGTCGTTGTCCTCCGGACCTCGCCTTCCCCGACCGTGGCATTACCATCGCTCAGGCGCCACACCCTGACCTCACCCACTGTCATTCGTGCCTCCTATCTCATCGTTATCCGCCCCCTGTCACACCGTCATCCCCACCTTCCCGCCCACACCATCACACACTTGGACTCAGATTTAGTGACATTCCCCATGACATTAAGTCACTGACATGTGGGACCCATATGTCAATGGAGTACATGGGTCCCACATGTCAGTGACTCAATGTCATGGAGAATGTCACCATGCAATGTCACTGAATCTCAGTCCCACACACACTTACCACCCCGAATTTGCATGTCGTCATCTGCCACACTTCCTTACTCGACTGCTTCATCATCCCTACTACCCATACACCTTCCCAACATAAACAGATCGAGATAACTTTACTATTGTGGCATATGACACATCAAATAGTAATATATTATCATAATTTAAAAAAAATACATGTATAAAGATATATATGTTACCTCTAAACTAAGATATTTTTACCATGATACCAAAAGAAACATGATCATGATAATTACCAGATGGTGGATAGTCTGTTGTTTGCTTAATTTTTTACTTGCTGAACTCTATTTTCTTTCCTAAAATAAATCGTGGCAAGTGGATCAAACATCCTTTTTTAATCATATCTTATAACTAACAGGTTGACATTTCTGATTCAAGATTTAACACTCACAAAGTTATGACACCTCTTTTTCCTATCCCTAATGTAATTTTATATTTTCTTTTATGCCCATCTCACCAGCTTGAGGGTTTACCTGAGCTTTCTATCCTTTTAAGGGCTATATTCTAAAATGGCAAAGATATTTCCATCCAACCTCTTCTCTCTCCCGTTGACTCGTGTAGTGTCCCGTGAGATCTCAAATCTCTCTCTCCGATCATCCGATGCAGCAAGCCAGGAAGGATCCGCAGCAAGCTGTTGGCGCTCGATGTGAGTTGCAGGCCTGGTGGGAGACTACGACGGAGCGCAGGTGTTGCCTCTTCATCGGGTGGGTCTCCACCCTCTGCCTCTCCTCTCCGGGTCCGGCTCCACCCCTGTTGCACCTCCTCCTCCCCGTCGCACTCTAAGCCTGGCTCCTTCCCCGCGCGGCTGCACCCCACCCCTATAGCGCCTCCTCCTCTCCGCGCCTCGCCGCCGTTCCCAACAGCAGAGATGCAGAGGAGGGACGCAGCCGCAAGTAGTAGGCCCAGATCCGAGGAGGCCGAGCTCCGAGCAGGAGGGAGGTGCAGGCGCGGCCGGGACGTCAGCGAGCGACCCCGTGGGCAAGCTCGGCGGCGGCACCCTATAGCATGATTTCTTCATCTTATCTGTTGTGTATAGATTCGTTATTTCGTTTCCTTTGCCCTCGCTGCTCATTGTTTTTCTATCTCGAATTCTCCCTACCTTTTTAATATACATTGATTTGACGTGTTTGCTTGTGTTTTCTAATCGAGCTTGCCTTTGTTCCGAGTCTGAATCAAACTTCGATTTTGATTTGGTGATCTGCGTGCAAGTAGGATTTGGGGATGAATTGCTCCTCTGGCCCCACATGTCGGTGTTAGGAGAGGCGACGGACGAAAATCTGAGGCAGAAGCAATCCTCCCTTTAATATTAGGGAAAGATAGTTTATCAAATCTAGCCGTGCTATCAGTGCGGGTCAACTTGCTAGGTAGACATACTTACGTGGCAAAGCAGTACGGTACATTATTCTCAATTGGCTCTTGATTCTTGAATGATATGATGTACGCCGTGTCCAAAGGAACTCATGCGTGCCCATCGTGTCCAAAGGAACTCAAGTGTGAGATGTCCTCTCACTTCTCCTTGAGCTAGTGAAGAAAGCCATCTTTGATAATGCTTTCTGTACATATCCGTCACGCGACTCACAAAACCAGCTGTTGCTCATGCATGCAAGCGTGCGCTTGGTGCTCGATCGAATCCGTAATGATCAGCCATTCCACATCCCCGCACAGGGTTGGCCCCGCTGCGCGCCGCCGCGCGCTAGCTCGCCGGCCACGTCGCGGGCGCGGAGTCGCCGGGCTGATCGGACGGAAAGGCGCCATGCATGGCCCAGCATATATGGATCGGAGAGGTCATCTCCGCCGCCGGGGTGACCTCGGCGCTGCCACGCATGGCGATACTCCCTGATTGATGGGGCTAGTTTATTATTCGGCGGGTGGACACGCGCGACGCCGCGACGGGCTGCCTCCGCGCGCGTACTTTCCGGTGGCTCCCTCGATGATTACTTACCCGAACTGGCAACGAGCTAGCAAATCCGCTGAGCACTCGAGCCCGCGACCGCGCGACGTGCCGGAGTGCCGAAGGCCAAAATGGACAAGTTTGTTGTACGCCGCATGCTCTCTGGTGGTGGTGGGGGACGGCGGCTGCGTGCAATGCAGGGCGCGGGCCGTGGACGGCGGCCGGAACTCGCCCGAAGCGGAAGAAGGCGCTGGTACCTGCCGTGTGTGTGGCGGCCATTCAAGCGCCGAACGCTCGCTCATGTGCGCGCGCGCCGGCAGCGGCTTGCGGCGCGGCCGGCAGAATGGTCAAGGCGCACGTTTCATCTATCATAGACGACATGTGAGGCCAGGGGCGGGGAACGGAGCGGGCGTGTACGTAAACCTCGCAATCATCCACGACACGTAAGGCCTGCGACCGCCGCGAACGTGGCCGGGCGCGGTCGTCCCGGCGCCGCAACGCCCCCCGCGGCGCGGTCGCCGGCCGGCGGGCCTTCTCTGATATTTTGGTCCCTACCGGCCGGTGGGCGACGATCGACGCGCGGGGCAATATATGGCCATGCGGCAGGTCTACCGTGTACGGCTCCGGGGACCGGCACACCTCCGCGCCGCTCCAAACTCGACCGTCAGTCGCTGGAGACGATATGGCGGGGCAAGTACCATGCACGAGGGCCGCGCCTTGCATGATGGACTCCTGACTCCTCCGATCCTATAGCAATTTCGTCGTAGCAGCAGCACTCCGCACCAGAGCGAGACAAACGCGGCACACACACAGGTGTCCGTCCGTGGTGGCGACGAGCCGCATTGACCGGCCGGGTGCGGCCGGCAGGTGTTGCTGATCGACGACAACCGGCGGCCGTGTCCATGACTGGCGCCGCTGCTGTTGATTGGTTTCCCGGGGCGGCTGGCTCCGCACCGAAAGGGTCGGAGTAGTAGGAGGCGGACTTGACGCCAGATTCAGATCGCACGCACGTATAGCCTCGCCACCTCGCGCCACTGGCGCGGCGTGCGTGGCGGGGGGCTACGTGCTGCTGCGGCTACCCCTGCACGCGTGCCCCTGCGCCGGCGGGGTGCCAACACGTACGTACCTCCGCGTGAACTGAGCTCGGCATGGAGCGCTGCTACGCGCTAACGACTGCTGCTGTGTGCAGTGGTTCGGCCCACAACCCCTGCCAACGCTTCTAGCTCCATCCATCTCTCCCTTTCGTACGTGCATGCATATCCTCGAGTGCAAAATCCAAACGCATATGCAACTGGGATGCTACCCTACACGCCTTCTCTGGGCGCAGCAGAATCTATCCGAATCAAACTTTCCGTCTTTCCGCTGGATCGGAAGTAGGGTCTGCATCCTTGCTCCCACAACCATGGGCGACACACACACACTCGTGACAGACATACACTATATAACATTTTTTTTAGGCATGAACTAGCTCGCAACGAATGGTCGAGAACACACATGCGCCGACTGATTATTGCATGCAACTGTATGTGCAAGCACGACCTCTCTTTTTGCTGCTCAAGAAATATCCTGCCAGATCTCTCGTCAAGATAAAAGAAATGCACATCAAATCGAACTCTGATTACAATATTCAGTTGTAGACCAGTAGTAGATATATTTCACTGCAATATAATACTATAATAAAAAGCTAGGTCAAGTTTCACTTACCCTCTTTCCAATTTCTAAAAAAAAAAAAGTTTCACTTGCCCTCTTACGTGAAGGCATTGCATATATGATCCCCGGCCCTGCTCTGATATTTTCTGAGGTTGTACATGCTTGCAGTATATATACACCTGTTGGTACTCCCTCCATTTCAAAATACTTATCATTCTGGTCTTTCTACATACATTCTCTTTATTATGTATGTGTACATACTAATTACCTAGGTGCATAACAAAGAGAATGTATCTAGAAAACTCAGAATGACAAGTGTTTTGAAACGGAGGGAGTATTAGCTTATGCAGGCGAGCACTGATCGGCAATGTCATCATAATTTCTTTGAAATGAATCAGGCAGCCGGGAGAGCAGTCGATTATATGAATGTTCGGCAGATCTTCCACTGATTGGTATGACAGATTTGTTCTGAAAGAAAAAGTACTGCAGACTAATTTGTACAACTGTTTTGTTTTGAGAAAAATACTACGCGAAAAGCCGAAAAAATAGAAACCGAACCGAACCGAGTAGAGCAATGTCGTCATAATTCTAACCAACAACTTCCATACGCTTTCTTCCCGTATTATACAGCTACCAGAAATAGGATGGTCATGCAGGGTGATGATGCAGCCTCCTCTAGGAATCTAGAAGGTCATGACCTCAGTTGTCTCAAAAAAAAAAAAAAAAGAAGGTCATGACCTCAGCAATGACAAAGCAAAAAAGAGGAGATCGAGTTGAGGCAATGACAAAGCAAAAAAGAGGAGAGTTGAGTATCCGTTTGGAACGCATGAACAATACCCGGGAATTGAACGACGACGACGATCCACGATGATGGCCCTGTGTCGCAAAGTCCTCGTGTATTTCCCACGAGAAATGATAAAGAAGGCGCGCGTATACGCTGGCTCCCCGCCACTTGTCCCCTTTGCTTGCGTGGAGCCGAGGAAAAGATTAGGAAGGAGAGCCGGAGCGGAGAGGGAGGGCACACATACACGTGGCGGGAGGCCCGGGGATATTTCAAGTTTCCACAGTGAACTTCCTCATCAGGAACGTTCAGATTAATTTGTTCAGAAATCTGCAGGGCCAGGGCAGGGGGAAAACGATGGTCTAACTATGCTGCACAGCAGGCTCGCACGAATTCGATCGATCGATTTGCGCCCTCACAGCTGTCTCGCCTCCCGCGCGTGCGCGAGGTCAACTCCTCTGACCGGCACATGGTTCTTGAATTTCTTTTAATTTTTTGATCGGGATGTTAACCTAATACGTATTTCTTTTTCTTTTTTGAATTGGGGATGTTAATAATGCATAAGCCTATTACAGTATGTATCACCTCGTTCAGTTCGGGAAAAGAATTCCTGCATGACCAGAAAAGTGTTCAAGAACCAAAAAAGGCAAAGCGGCATGCGTACGACCGTTCACCCCCGGCGGACTAGCTGCCTCTGCCTGTGTTCAACACGTGTGTGTACGTGTGCGCTAGTTCCGTTCAAGGTTCAGAGTTCAGCGTTCCAACTCGCATGCTCCGGCTGCGTTTTACCCCTTTTAACCGGTCAGTTAGACCGGCGAAAGCTGTCGTCTTTCCTCCGTCACTGTTATATCATTTCACCCCGGCCCCTGAATCAATGGTGATATATGCTGCGACCTAATTTTGTTCTCCAAGGATTGTTACGACTCTACAACTTCCGTTTCGAATTACTCGTCGTTTTAGTTTTTTTATATACATTTTGTTATGTATTTGGACATAAAATATATATCTAGGTGTATAACAAAATAAATGTGTTTAGAAAAGTCAAAATGATAAGTATTTTGAAACGGCAGAAGTACTTGTATTTTTGACTCGTTTGCTCCTTAATCGAATTGAATTGTAGATCTCCTCTATCTCTCTGTTTTTTTTTTTTTTTGCTTGAAGAAAGAAAAATCCTACTCGCCATGCTTGTCCCTTAGTAATGGCCGAAAATATATATACCACCAGCAATTCTCAACCATCCACAGCTAAGATCACATATATCTCAGTGCTATGCTAGCTTGCTTCCTTTGCTGGTCCCAACACCTCCCGAAACCCCTTTTATAATCCTAGTAGCAACACTTCCATTTTATTTCTCTAATTTCTTGTTGCCGATGCCAATTGTCGCCTAAGACTTCTAATCTCCAAAATAATATATTTTCTTTTTTCACGAAACATATTTAAAACGCAGACACTCGCATTCACCTCTCCCAAAAAACATGTGTGCACGTGAAAGTTATTCCGATGAGCAGCTCTGAAAAGACTAGGTGTATCTTAAAATGGGCGAAAAAGACTCAATTGTCTGGTACTATTAAAAAATAGCTCCTCTAATTTCTAGAATAATTTCAAGAAAATACCAAAAACCATGTTGTGCGGTAAATTAAAAATGAAATTCACTGGTCAAGCTACGCTTAATTCAGTCTTCTCTTCAGTTTATTTATTTATTTTCTTTTTTAATGCAAAAAACATATACGAGTACGTACTTCGTATAATCGGACAGGACAATGAGTAGATTTGTTTGGGACCGACCGAATTAATTTGAAAAGGTTTGCCAGCAACTAAGCCAAGAGCTCCTATCAGCCCAGGCAGGCAGGTGATGCAGTGGCGAGGCGAGGCCAGGAGGACGGATAAGCAACCGGCCAAAACCGAGCTCAGTAGTGGCACCACGAGAGAGGGCGCTAGCGCGGAGACAGGAGCCGAAAGGGAGAGCGTGAGCTGGAGCGAGCGATTCCTCCGCGGGCGCCCGTAAATTCGATTGGTTAGTTGATCGCTCCACTCCTTCTATTTTATTTTCGAATTAATCGCGCAATAATTCCATCTCGCCGTCTCGCGCAGTCGCACGGCTCCTGCCTGCTGGTGAGCGCGTATAGTGGTGGTAGATTTTTGAGGGGAAGAAAAGCACCACCAATCTATAAATAGCTGCCACCTCCCTCCCCTTTCCCTCCACACTCCAACAGCACCATCTCCCATCTCCTCTTCTTCCTCCTCCCACCTCACCTCCGCCCGTTACAGTCTTCTTCTTCTCCTCCGCCGACCGCCGGCGTATCCTTTCTTCACCGCCGGTAGCAGAGAGCGCGGCGGCCACAGCTTAAGCCATGGGCGCCTTTCTGCTCTTCTTGTGCCTCCTGGCGCCGTTCGTGCTCGCCTGCGCCGCCCGCGGCAGGAGGCGTCGGGCCGCCGCGCCGGCGTCGGCGTCGGCGTGCGGCAAGGCGCTGCCGCTGCCCCCCGGGTCCATGGGGTGGCCGTACGTGGGCGAGACGTTCCAGCTCTACTCGTCCAAGAACCCCAACGTGTTCTTCGCCCGGAAGCAGAACCGGTACGGGCCCATCTTCAAGACCCACATCCTGGGGTGCCCCTGCGTGATGGTGTCGAGCCCGGAGGCGGCGCGCTTCGTGCTCGTCACCCAGGCGCACCTCTTCAAGCCCACCTTCCCGGCCAGCAAGGAGCGCATGCTGGGCCCGCAGGCCATCTTCTTCCAGCAGGGGGACTACCACGCCCACCTCCGCCGCCTCGTGTCCCGGGCCTTCTCGCCGGAGGCCATCCGCGCCTCCGTGCCGGCCATCGAGGCCATCGCGCTGCGCTCGCTCCGCTCCTGGGACGGCCAGCTCGTCAACACCTTCCAGGAGATGAAGCTGGTGAGTGGAGTCTGGAGTCTGGAGTGGAGTTCGTCGCCTTCCTTCCTTCCTTCCTTCTTCGTCCTCCTCTGCTCAAGCTGCTCTGCTCCTTCGCTTCAGAATCAAATGTTCCGTGCTGACACTGACTGACCGACTGATTGCATGTGCAGTACGCGCTAAATGTGGCATTGCTGTCCATCTTCGGCGAGGAGGAGATGCGGTACATCGAGGAGCTGAAGCAGTGCTACCTGACGCTGGAGAAAGGGTACAACTCGATGCCGGTGAACCTGCCGGGCACCCTGTTCCACAAGGCGATGAAGGCCCGGAAGCGCCTGGGCGACATCGTGGCCCACATCATCTCGGCGCGGCGGGAGCGGCAGCGCGGGAGCAGCAGCAGCAGCGACCTCCTGGCGTCCTTCCTTGACGACCGCGAGGCGCTCACCGACGCCCAGATCGCCGACAACGTCATCGGCGTCATCTTCGCCGCCCGCGACACCACCGCCAGCGTGCTCACCTGGATGGTCAAGTTCCTCGGCGACCACCCCTCGGTGCTCAGAGCCGTCATCGTAAGTCACCGCCCCCAACCGAAGAAGCTTTACCTCTCATAACACCACCACCACCAGTCCAGACATCCAGAGCAGAGATACTGAATCCCAACCCCAACCCCCAACCGCAGGAGGAGCATGAGGAGATCGCGCGGTCCAAGCAGGGCTCCCCCGACGCGGCCCTGACGTGGGCGGACACCCGGCGGATGCGCATGACGAGCCGTGTGATCCAGGAGACGATGCGGGTGGCGTCCATCCTGTCCTTCACCTTCCGGGAGGCCGTGGAGGACGTGGAATACCAAGGTGAGCGAGCACCGAGCAGTGCAGGCGTCGCCATCCCCGAGTTCAATTTCATGCCCGCGCGCGGTGGCAGTGTCCCTGTCCGGCTGTCCCCGTCGTGCGCTGCCTTGCTGCGGATGAACTGGACCGACGGGACGGCTTCCTAACAGAAATCAAAGGGAATGAATAGACTAACTCCTTTTTTTCTCTGTTTGTGCAGGGTACCTGATCCCCAAGGGCTGGAAGGTGCTGCCCCTGTTCCGGAACATCCACCACAGCCCCGACCACTTCACCTGCCCGGAGAAGTTCGACCCCTCCCGATTCGAGGTCAGCTGCTGCGATCCGCACCTGTTCCCCCGTATATCTGATGAATTGCGGCCGACCTGAGCATGTCATCTGACCGACGATGGATGGTTGCAGGTGGCGCCCAAGCCCAACACGTTCATGCCCTTCGGCAACGGGACCCACTCGTGCCCGGGCAACGAGCTCGCCAAGCTGGAGATGCTGGTGCTCTTCCACCACCTCGCCACCAAGTACAGGTGGTCCACCTCCGAGTCCGAGAGCGGCGTGCAGTTCGGCCCCTTCGCGCTGCCGCTCAACGGCCTGCCCATGACCTTCACCCGCCGCAGCAACGAGGACTGAACGGAACGGAAGCTCTCGACACATACAGAAAACCAACCAGGCCGGAAAGAAAACCGAACCGGGTGCCGGTATCTGGTATGGTGGTATATACTACAGTAGTACGGAGTACTACTACAATACCTAGGCGCGGCACGCGGAAACCGCTGCCGGGATTGGGCGTCGGCCGGCGGTCGCCATCGGACGGGACGGCGCGGCGGCATCAGATCAGGCATGGGATCGGAGGAAGATCACCGTCCGTGTACAGATTCTTCTCCTTCAGCTCCAGCAGCTGGTAGGACCGGACCCCAACAAGCCGGAAGAGGAGACCACCAAAACACAAAGATTAGGCGTGGCCGAGTTAGTAGGCGTCAGTCAGTCAGTGTTAAGCTAAGCTAAGCTAAGCTACTCCAGTAGGCATCATCAGATCACCACCCCCAGGCCCCAGCGCCACAAAGAAGTGGCCCTGGAGCTTAATTGTAAAACCAAAACCCATGTTGATCCTTCTTCTTCTTATTTTCCTTTTCCACCCTTTTAGATCAGATTTTTTAAGCCAGCCAGCCAGACAACACCACCCCTATAGGAGAAGAACAAACAAAAAAGAAAGGCCCCTGATTGGGATTGTAAAGCTATAGCTAGCTAGCTTGTCCGCCTGAAAGCAGGCTGGCAGCTAGGCCTAACGAATAAATCCATGGACGGATGGATGGATGGATGCATCTCCTCTCCTCGCCGGGAGTCAAAAGGGAACACCACGTCGTCATCCCGCAGCTAAGCACCCGGGACGGCGACGCACCCTCTCCCTTGTATTGTTTCGTCCAACGCAAGAGACAGCGACTGCTTTTTTCCCCTCTCAACAGCTACTGCTCTGCTTACTAAAAAAAAAAACAGCTACTGCTCTGCTCGTACTAATAATACTAGTAATTTAATTGTGTGCCAAGTGCGTGTGCGCATTGCGCGCTTGCTCCTTCTCTGGCGATTAAGTTGTTAAGCAATATCAACTCCTGATCGCCTCATGTGATCTGGTGCCTCTGTCCGCGCATGCTTGCAAGGAACAAAGCCTGCGCTGCACTGCACCTCCGATCCGGGGGGGAATTTAAAATCGGTTGGACTTTGGAGGTGTGGTACGGCTCTCTCTCCCGGGTCAAACTAATCCTGTTTAGTTTCTCAAAGTTTCATCAAAATTCTCACCTAGAAGACTGTATTAGTTCATTTCTTCTCTCTGCGCACGCGGTTCAATACAAAAAATTTCACCTCCCAACAAACCAAAATCCAATATTGGGTGTGTTTAGATCCCAAAATTAGGATGCAAAATTGGGAGATTTTGTACGGATTTTGGGCTGAAAAACACTGTTCCGAACTGAAAAGCACTGTAGCACTTTTCGTTTGTTTGTGGTAAATATTGTCCTACCATGGCCTAACTAGGCTCAAAAGATTCGTCTCGCAAAGTACATCCAAACTGTGTAATTAGTTTTTGATTTCATCTACATTTAGTACTCCATGCATGTACCGACATTTTTGGACCTGGTTTAGATGGCTAAAGTTTCTAACCTTTTTTCCACACTCTCTCCATCACATCACATTAAATACGCCAAAAGACATATGTTCGGAGTATTAAATATAGGTAAAAAAATAACTAATTACACAGTTTGGATGTCCTTTGCGACACGAATCTTTTGAGCCTAGTTAGGCCATGACAGGATAATATTTACCACAAACAAACGAAACGTGCTACAGTGTGCTACAGGAGTTCCAGCAGTTAAATTTGCAAATTTTTCAACCAACTAAACAAGGCCTTGATGTGATGGGGAGAATCTTCTTTTCACATAGTGTATTTTGGGGGAAGTTGGGCTCCTAAACAGAGCCATTGTGGCTCTCACGGTCTTCACTCCTTATTCTCGTTCGAGACTGCTTAAAAGGTAGACAAAAAAAATATCTTCTACGGAAATTTTTTTTGCCACATAACTAATAATTTTATTTCACCGCTTATAATTTTATGGAAGAGAGAAACATTGGAATTTTCGTGGGGCAATCACACCAGCCGATCTAGCTTGGGGCACGCTTCATTAAGTGAAAAATGAAAATCCGTTGAGCCGTGAGGCTTGTGGAGGTAATGTGGTTGTGTAGCTTTTCCTTCGATGCAGCCTATTTTTATGGATCATTGGCTTCCTACGTATTCGAATATTCCCGACGCACCATTATTCTTGTTCTAGAATGCTAAATTGTTGAAACCTTCTAAAATATCAAGTCTATAGGATAATTACTCATCACTGAGAGACAATAGTTATGTACTTTGCCATACATGGTTGGAGCAAGGGATGAATGTCGTGGAGTACGGGTGGGCATTCAGGAAATTTGGATCGGCTAGTTCGGGTACTTTAAAGTTCGGATCATCAAAATAGCTACCCAAATTTCATCCAAAATAAATAATACCTGAATTTTTGGGTACCCAGAAAAAGCGGGTTCAGATTTTTCTGAAATACCCAATAAATTGCATTCTTATATCCTCAGTCGTCACCATGCTATGACCACAACTATAATAGTGCATGAGATGTGAAAAATATATTTTAACATATCACATATTAATGTACACAGCAAAACAACAAGCAAATCGATAGATCAAACTAATAAATTTCTCCACTATTGTCAAAAAACAATTCTCCACAAATACAACCTATTAATGCATAATCTAATGGCTATTAGTATAGTTCAGGTAAATCGGAAATTCGGATACCGAAGTTGAATATACAAACTTCTTGAATTTAATTTAGGCTTCTCAACTTCATACCTGAAGTAGGGAATTGAATAAGAATTTTGGGTTCGGGTATTTCGGGTTCGAGTCTGGATAGTTCAGGCTCGGGAAATTATGTCCACCCCCACCGAGGAGGCAAGATTGGTTGTGCACCATTTTGGGGATCTAGCCTACAACTAGGGATTTTCTTGCTCTGTATTTTATTTCTGCTTCCTCTTCCTTCTTTTCCCTTAAATTTGAAGGGGATTCAAGCCTTAAGGGGTATCTGTTGTTTGTAGGGAGGTTGGGGGGAGGGGGGCTTAAGCCCCTACCCCTGGATCCATCCCTGCGCACCATAGTGCTAACGAAGTTGATTTGGGCAGTGCAATGGTTGTGGTGGCAGAGAGGGAGAGGCTACAACATGTGGGCTCAAGAGAAGTAGTCTATATTGAGCTATTACTATATCAATAAAGTCGAGTAGCTTTTCCTTCGATGCAGCTTATTCGAGCAAGGCCTTTGGAAAGTCTGGCTACTACTATATCAACAAACTCGAGTAGGGCGTCAATGCGGCAGTGGGCAAACAACAAGCACAACAGCAAGTAGCATGGAGATCGGAGAGCATAAAGCCACAACAAGAGAGAAGGTGCATATTTAGCTACTGCTGAATGAACTACCCTCACAATGATGAGTCGGACCATATGGATGATACCCTGTTTAGTTAGGTGAAAAGAGGTGAAATTTTTTTCATTAGACCACGTGCGCAGAGAGAAGAAATGAACTGACACGATTCTCTAGGTGAACAATTTTGATGAAACTTTTGGAACTAAACAACCCTGTTTAGTTGGGTAAAACATGATTGTTTCATGAAAAAGTGCCTTTGTATTCATGCTTCCGAATTTATTGGCAATAATAATTCTCATGAAATAATTTTTGGATTATTCTCCAAAATCTAGATTCCTCATACATGTAAAACTTTTGATTGCTCCCATATGAGATGATTTAATACGATCACATACTCCAGGCACACACTCTTTGTAGACACATTATGTTTTACTAGGATCGTGCCCGTGCGTTGCTACGGGCTTACATCATAATTAATAAAATCACATATGCTTCATATAAAATGAAAAACTATAAAGTAAACCTACAGTGAGAGAGGAATCATTCGAATATAGAAAACCAATAAAGACACCGTCAGAATTGGTTTCTTGCAGTTTTACTCTGAACGGACCAAACACAAGCAACATCTTTAATTATTCATGGAAATTACGTAGCAAAGTAGCAATTTGTGCTAAAGAACAATGCAAGTGAATAACTTAGCACCAATATGTATATCTGCGAATCATAAGCTATAACTTCCATCGTTTACGGCTGGGAAAATTTACAAAGAATGTGAACAGTTTAAAAAGAAATGACAAATCAAGTAGTTATTGACATCTTTACCAGTAATTTGTCTGTTTTATCAAATCAACCAGATGGAGAGCATTCATAATACTGCAATGCAGATTCAATCATGAGTCTCTAACCCATGAGAGAGTTATACAAAGGATCTTATGACTAACACCCAGGTGGTTGAAATAACAGGAATAAGAAGCTATCTGTAAAGGAGTCACATCCCCATACCAGGATCATAGTATCTTAATTGACAGTTGAGGGATTGCAGGCACCAAATAACAAAATGCTAAAAGTTAACCTTTATGCACAGAAAATTAATTCAAGTCTAGCAATCACCAATCTCCCACAACTCAATTTTCTTTACTTGGTTGCTCCTCAACTGCATTGGAATAACAATCACACCCAACAACAGGCATGCTCACCCATTCAATGAGATTGCATTCGAAGGCACATCATACACCAAGGCCTCCCTTGCAGCAGCAATGGCTGAAGAGTGGGAACTACATGTTCTGCAATGAATTAACAAAAGAATCAAATTGCCATCAGCCATAACAATATAACCTCAAACTTATCTGCTCACTAACTGGCTTGCTAAATAGAACTGAAAAGAGCTTGTGTTAGTTCTACTTAATGTTCAGTAGCTGACAACATTCTGCAATGGTTATCCACCTTGGGGTTTGTGGGTGGATAAGCCGCTCTAGTGTATTTATGCTCTCACTTTTCTAACCAGATGATAGTTCATACCTGTAGTTAAGTTTCAGAGAGAAATATAAACACCATCATATAATTATCTTTAGTCCATTTGCATATTTCAACGAAATGACCATATGGATAAGCATAATGTTCAAACGGAACAATCAATTGTTGATGATACAAAACATACCTCGATTATTAGAAATCCACGGAAAGCAATCGGTGCTGTTTTGGAAAGAATTGCTATTTACCTGCAAGAAATTTAGTCTCCTTATTTACAAGCAAAGCAATGCTGCACTGAAACAAAGTCCATACAACAGTTTAAATTGAGCAAAATTTAAAGAACTGTTAAATAGATCTCAACAATCCTAGCATAAGATGGGGTGTGGTGTGTTTACTAATCCTAGCATAAGAATGAATTGCATTGTGCTCCAATGGAGATAGTAGCAATTAAATAGTCATCCTGTCTATTCAACCACATCCTGATTGATCCAAGAAGTATCTGAGACAGAACATTAAAAATGAGAAGCCAAATGTGCATACCCAAAGTTGACAACTGATACAGGAATCCAAAACCTAAACCCTGCAATATCCATTACAAAGTGAAATGTACCATAATACCAGTAATTTTTGTTCAAGTAGTTCAAACTGCATTTAGACAGAAGGATTACCATATAGAAGTGTAGGAAGGGCATCATTCTGATATTTAGATGACAGCTCTGACAATTTCCCTGACCATAAGTTGTTCCAAGCAAAAACTACAACAATAACACAAGGACCAAGCACGATCTGATTCAGTATGACCTGAAATGACAATAGTTATAAGAAAAAGGTATCTAGTGAATAAAATGCTTAAATAACCCAACAAATCAGTTCAGTGGAGGATGCAAAGCATACCTTAGCGGACAAATTTACAATTGTCTGCTTGGGCATGCACTTATCAAGAAACTGATACCATGCATGGGATCCTGGACCATAAAGAAGGAATCCATAGGAAGCCATACGAAGCGCACGAAGCCAGTCATGGTTCAACAATATGTCTGGTATCAGTTCCTGAAATGAACACATAAACAGACATCAAAATTCACAATGTGACAAACGCCAATAATATTCTAGCTAGAAATTTGTCATGGTAGGGCAGGGCCACACTTGCACTGCACAAGATACATACTTGAGCATTACACTATTAATCTGCATCTAAGGCAAGATAAATACTATAGCAGAATTTTGGTGAGGTGGCCACAGATACAGCCATACCAAACATAATTTAAGTTACTTTCATGCTTTATAGTCACAACACAACGAATCACAAGCCCGTTCTTAGCTTCCAAACCGGTTAATAAGAATTCAAGACATTAATAAGATGCAGTATAGCGAGGTTAACCTTGCTGTCGGCTTCGGCATCGCGTCTTCGGCGGTCGACGATGCTGCCGCGGACCTGAGCGATGGTGTCGATGCGGCCGCGGACCTGAGCCATGGTGTCACCGGTGAAGGTGAGACAAGCGGCGGTGACCGCCTGCCTGAAGGGAAACTCGATGGGCCAGCCGCTGCTCTGGCTGATGGACTCCGAGGAGGAGGACGAGAGCGGCTCCCGCGGGGGACCACGGCAGCGGCCCCGGGGGTCGGTGTTGCGGCGGCCGCGGCGGCGGGATTCAGACTTGCGACGGAGAGACGGCGGCGACGGGGATCCGGCCCGCGGCGGGGAAGTGGACGCGGCGGACGTGCGCCGACGCGAAGCACTTGGCTGAGAGCAGAGCAAGACGGCGGCGACGAGGATGGTGCGGGTGCGGCGCAGAGCAGGACGGCGGCGACGGGGATAGGGAGCAGGTGGGGAGGCGTCGCCCCTGGTGCGGGTGCGACGCAGAGCAGGACGGCGGCGACGGGGATGGGGAGCATGTGGGGAGGCGTCGCCCCTGGTGCGGGTGCGGCGCAGAGCAGGACGGCGGCGACGAAGATGGGGAGCAGGTGGGGGAGTAGTCGACGGCGGCGGTGTTAGGGTTAATGACGTGATTATCGGGCAGTGGGCCTGTGAGATCGCGCGGGGGGTGGGGGAAGTGTAGATGGGCAGACTCACGGAGCGGCAGACTCACGTACCAAGAAATTATGTCTTTTTCATTCTTTTTAGTAGTAGAGATATTATGAGAAAGAGATATTCTGGTGGGAGTAGCTAAAGCGAGTGCGCAATGGCAGAGGTAGGAAATAATTGAATCTGTACAATTTTCTTCTTCGCTCTCAACTGCTTCATGCTCATCCTCCCTGTTATCCCAATTGATATTAATACAAACGATGTGATTTCATTGGACGAGAGAAAAAAATGGTTAAATGTGTGGCCTCGCGAACGGATGTCTAGTGCATATTTGGATCCAACTGACTAGAGACTAGCAGACTACTTTTAGTCACATTAGGGGATTAAACCTCTAAACATCCCTGACTAAAGGGCGACTAAAACTAGTCTAGTCTCTGGTCAGAGGTGACCCAACTAAAGATGACTAAAACTCTCTCTCGCCACATTTATTGCTCCCTCCCCTCTCTCTCACCCGTCGCTTTCCTCCTCTCTATCTCGCGATACCCGTCCCGCCGCCGCCCTCTCCTCGATTCGCCGCCGGCAAGCCGTCTCCACGGCCGCGAAGGAAGGGGCCGGTGACGGCTCCACGGGCGCTGGTGGCCGTCTGAAAGGACCTTGTGATGCCTAGAGGGGGGGTGAATAGGATCACTTCAAATTTCTGAAATAATTGCAGCGGTTAAAACTCATGTCGGTACTACCGACGCTGTGCCGGAACTACCGAGGGGGCTCAGTACTTCCGGTACTGGGTCGGTACTACCGACAGTTCAGAGAGACTTAGGACGAAATTTGAAATGTAAATCGATTCTAGCAATTCTACTTGAATCAAGAGTTTAGATTAGAAGCTAAGAACCTCCTGCAACCAAATATATGAGTTGGAACACAACCAATAGATAGATCGGGCACAAACAAGTTCTAGGGTTAGAGAAAGACAAAGAAATCAAGCAAGCAAAGGAGACACAAGAATTTAATCCGAAGTTCACTCCCATAAAGGAAGCTACGTCTCCGTTGATGATCCCACAAAGGGAGGGCTATCACCAAGAGCCTCTTTTCCTCACCCAACCCCCACAAAGGAAGATTGGTGCTCACTAAGAATTCTCCACCAAGGAGAGGGTAATACAAACGATCCTGGGTGCTCCACACCAAGAGGGCACTCAACGGGAGACGCCTAACCGTCTAGAAGCAAGCTTCAAGAGTAACAAACACGAATCGATGCCCGGAGATGCTTCAAGTGCTCTTGAGATGGGGAAATTCGAAGGGGCTCTCAAATCTTCTCTAATCCTCACTAGGAATCACTTCTCTACCCAAGCCCTAGCTCAAAGGAATCAAATCTTGGCTCTAGGAGGGAGGGGAGAAGTGGACTGAATGCTCAAGTGAGGGTTTGTCTCGTGGTTGGTCAGCAATGAGTGAGGAGGGAGAGGAGGGGTATTTATACTCAGCCCTGAAAACTAGCCGTTACTGTGCTCTCACGGCTTTTATCGGAACTTCCGACACGGGGTCGGAACTACCGAGGGGTGCCGGTGAAACCCAACAGGGGAGTCATATCGGTAGTTCCGACCTCGGGTCGGTACTACTGAGGCCCTGGCCAAAACTCGCCAGTGAAGCCATATCGGTATTACCGACCCGGCGTCGGTACTACCGACAAAGGCTAGGAATTTAAGAAAAGAGGAGCAAATGTGCGGGTGTCGACTAGGTTCTCTTCTCACTCACTAGGTCATCTCCTAAAGCACTTTTAGCATCTCTTGGCAGTCAATTCGCATCCCCCTTTAGTACGGTGTTTCCTATACTCAAATTCAAAGACAAAATTAAATTAAGCATTGACTTGAATTGAGAACACCGAATTGGAGTTGGGGGCCTTCTTTTGGTCAAAACCATGATTTTCAATAAAGTAAATCATGCACACATCTTATTCAACGATTAAATACAACAAATTGTGTTTGTCACCATCACCAAAACAATTAGGGGCCAAGATGCACTTTCACCGTCACCACCCTCTAAAGATGCCCGCCGGCGGGGGCTCCGACCTGCAACGGCGAGGTCGGGAGGCCACGGATCCGGCACGACGCCTGCCGGATCCGGTGCCCGCGCGGCCGCGGTGTGCGCGTGGGGCGGCGGGGGCTCTCGCTTCGGCACCGTCGGGTGCCCCCGCCGCCGTCACTCCGTCAGGAGGGGAGGCAGGTCGGTCACCGGCGCTGGTAGGGGCCCGCGCTGGAGGGGAACCGAGGCAGGGGAGGGAGGGTGCTGTCTGGTCGCCGCCGTGGGAGCCCGCTGGGGAGGAGGTCCGGCCATGGCAGAGGGAGCCCGCCGCCACGCGCGAGAGAAGAAGCGCATGAGAGGATAGAGAAAGGGAGGGAGAGGAGAGAGAAAAGAAAGGGAGAGAGAACAATTAATGCTAACTAATTTTAGTCACTCTCCAAACAGAGGTTGACTAAAAGATTTTAGTCTGAACTAAACAAGACCTAAACTTTAATTAGGTGACTAAAGAGATCCAAACACCCTCTCAATTAGGTGATTTCAGTAGCACTTCTCACGTACTATTGGGGTTCGACTGCCTAGAGGCTCTCTTTTAAAATACGTGGCCTCGTGCGTGTTAGTAAATATTTGGAAATGTGAGATGGCGATCAGTAGTGACTGGTGAGACATTACCCTGTGCCTCTCTGACAATGGAAGAGCTAGCATTGCCTACTTGAGACACTAAAGGGCTAGGTGCCAGTGGCCTATTGATCCAAAACAACAACGAATCCCTTCATGATGAGACGCCGATATGGAGCTGCATGATTGGATGACTCCTCCATCCCCCTCGGATCTCCCACCAGATTATGCTAAACTAGTTCCCCGATTTCCCTCGGGATGAACCGAGCAAGTGTCCCCGCACGTACAGCCCGGGGATAGGCGAGCGCGATTGACTTTGGAGGCGGAGGCAGTTAAAAAATGTCGGAACGGAGCTGCCGGCCGACGACGGGGGGCCTGGACGACGGAGCCGGAGGCCGAAGCGGACGAAGCTTCCTGGAAGCGGCGGCGGCGGCAGTGGAACGCAGCAGGTCGCCTGCCTCCGGCCTCTAGTGTGCCCGCTCCAATGGCGAGACAGATGGAATCCTATCCTCTGTGCCAATTATTCAGCGGCCAGTCGGGCGCCCGCGCGGTCACGAGCCAGCCAGCCGGAATTACTCGCCAGGGCCCCTGGGCAGCTTGCCGGGCCGCCCCGCCGGACGGATGCGTGGACAGGCCAATCAGTGCCCCGATTTCTTTACTGCCGTCTCCACCGGCGATCTATCTGGACGCCCTCATATACTAATGGCGCCCGTGGCCGCGCGTGGCCAAGATCGGTGGCGACGACGACGACGATCTCGCCCTCGCCGCGGCGGGCGGCTGATTGGCCTCCCCCCGGTTCCGTACGCGCCTTCTCGCCCCCATCCCCGTCCTGTGCTGTCCTGTCCGTTTCAGGACCTCCGAGCTGGCTCACCGCAGGCATCCATCCTCGCAGATGCAGGCATTAGGCACCGTTTAGTTCACAAAATTTTTGGTGAAAGTGATGAAAATTTTGCTTTAGGAAACGTGTTCTGTGAGAGGTAGCACGGTCTGCGATGCGAAAACTTTGGAGACTTTTGAGGAACTAAACAGGACAGCCTCGTGTGCAGTGGTTATCTGTAAAGCTGCTGCTCCCATCAGCCTATCAGCGTGCACCGAACCTCGGGCGTCCACACGAAGAAAAGGAAAGGTGGAGGTCGGACCATTCCAGCAAGGAAAGGGAGAGCTGCTCAACTGCTTGAGCTACATACACGTGGCGCCATACGCGTCCCGCTGGATGACGGCTCGTCGTTCAAATGTGCCACGTGAAAATTACAGGTCGAATTGTCGAAAAGGAGCATTTGTGCCATGAAGTCAGCCAGCCTATGTTTGAGGTGTGTACTCTCCATCTTAATTGTCTCCAAAATCTTCAGGCCGAATCTAAATCTACCGAGAAAAAAAGCTCCAGAAATTAATGTGTTTAAATGTGATGAGAAAGTCAGAATGAAAGAAAAAGGAGAGAAGAAAGGTCGCTCGGAGAAATTAAAGTGAAAACCTTAGGTCGTGACTTTTGAGCGGTTTCGATCGGAACACGTGGCACGACGATATGGCTTCGAGATGATGATGGTGTACACACATTTGTCTCACACAAAAGTCTATCGCTCTTTAGATGAGATGGGACTTATAAGTACATGTTTGTATTGCAAGTTGTGACTGTTCTCTTTTTACTTCAAAAATTGTCAAAAAGTTAACCTCCGTGTCAGCTATATAATTAAGTCCTGAAAAAGACTCCCGACAGTTGTTTGCTGACTGCTAGTGTATTATTGCTATATAATTAAGTCCTGAAAAAGACTCTCCGATTTCCTTGTTCTAGTAAAATGTAAATGCCAATATTTTAGTTTTGCTCTCAAGCTTTTTGAAATTTTTATTAACAACTACAACACCAAATAAAACCATATTCCATAGTATTAATTATATTCTGTGCAGATGTTGGTGAACTTTTGTATAAAGTTTTGACTAAATTAAAGGTAAAGCTAAAACATCTTAGAATTCGGAACAAAGAGATTACGTGTTTATTTAGGTTTCCAGATTTACTTATACATTTTTTGGGTTGCAATTCATCATAATTAACATTTTTATATTCATGTAATTAACCAAAGGGTAGTGAAACAGTGTAAGTGTAAGGAATAAATTAAGCAAGAACTTTCCGTGTCCTTCCTTAATCAGGATATTGACATAGTAGAGCACACTTTCTTTGGGATCCCCCTTTGGAAGAACGATGTGATACTATACTAAGAGAGGACTAAAACTTTTCTAGTTTAATATGAAGTGGTTCTACAATCTGATGGCATGGCATTTTGTCGTGTCATATGAGGTAATAGTTGGTTCTAGTGGAATTGACACTGCAAAAATCCATAGAAAATGCAAATTTCCAGGGGGGCAGGTTAGTCAACGCACAAGGTTCTAAGGTCTCTATCTAGGACGCATCATCTGTGTATAAACAAAGTGTTGACCACAGCCTAGCTAGCAGATTGTTGCGGGGGTTCTTGTTTCTGACGAAGCCAAGCTGAGATGGGTTCTCGTTTCTCTGTATGATTGCCGGCTGCGTGCATTTAACGTGGCCTCTCCAATGCAAAACTTAACCATATTTTATTTCTTTCGATCTACCGGCTAGATCATCGATTGTTCCTCTTCAGATGCATGCACATATATCCACCCATCGTCCATCGTGTCGTGCCGTCATGGACAATGCAAGCATTATATATATTTGTTCTTGTCTGCGTATAAATAGTTATAATCTTTGTATATATCCACGTTTAATAGGTTTTCAATAGAGCAAGCAACATGACGAGTGTGTTTAGTTCGTCAAATTTCCGCAAACGAATAGTGTATCGAAGTAGAAAGTTGTAGAAAAAATACGAGTTGGAGCAAGTGCTTTGAGAGAAAATATGAGTCGATATGATGTGAGAATAGTGAATTGAGGTGGAAAGTGAGCCTATATATATATATATTCATTGTTTTTAAACAAATATAAAACTTGTTCATTATTGCGTTTTCCTGCTCCTGAAAGAAATGGGGGATGACGAGTCGTACTTATTAGTACGTCTGGTTCGGCTCGATCTTGTAGCAAGAAAAAAAAAGTCAACGGGCATCATCATGCGTGCGTGTGCGTGCATGGGCGACGACTTTCTCCGGCAGCTCGATCACCCTGTGCAAACGAGAATTTTTTTAAAAAAATTTCCGCATGTTTTTATATTTCGCAGGTGGCGGAGAATACGCAACACCATGCATCGAATTATACTGATCTTTTATGCAGGCATCGATCCAGTCAAACTCTAACTGTTTTCTCCCTGACCTGACCTGATTTTCTTTTGGCTGGAGTTTCTGCGATCGATTTAAATTAAATGCTGGTAGCTTGGTCAACTCCAGTAGCCTGTGGGGGTGGGGCGATGAATGAATGCCAACGCGCGCCCTTTTCCCTCAACGACTTTGAAAATAATGCCCTTTGAGAAAGTCAGAAGCCATGGACTCCCGATGTACAATGAATCTCTTCTTAGAAAAAAAAGGGGAAATCTGGAACCAGCGTTTTCTTGCATACAATAAAACTCCATAAGTACGTAGTCTTTATTGTCAACTTATATATAAATAAATATATGATACATGAATGTATATGATATCAGTCAACTGCTCCACTGTTCCTTTTTTCTGGCACGACCTTTGCACAGTGTTCCCTAGCTGAAGAGAACTGTACGTCTTGCTACAAGATGGCATATGCTAATAATGTAGACTTTTTTAAAGCGAGAAATATATTTTTTATATGAAGAAGAATAATTGACTTTCGGTTTGACTTTCAAATTTGCCTAGTGTTCATTCAATGCGGTAGTGTTAGTTTGACAACAATGCTGGACAGGTGGCAACTATGATCCATGTGCTTCCATCAGCTTCGTAAAACCCCACGATACTCACTCCCCGGCCGAGTCAGCTCAATTATTTGTTTATAACAGTACGGCCTCTCAGTCCTAACTACTATTGCGGTACTACTACGTATGATAGGTGTATTAAAATTTATCTGGAGTCAACCAGATTGAAGTACGTGAAGTGCATGCTTTTTTTTTAAAAAAAAAATCTGGTTCATTCAGTTCACTTTTAGGGTGCAGCCCAGGCCCCAAAATCGGGCAGGTCTAGAGTCTGAGCCCAGGAGGCCCCAGCCCATGTGATTGTGTGTGTGTGAGAAAGCGAGCCCGAGGAAAAAGCCCGAGCAGCCCAGCACTACAAGAAGATCAACGAAGCAGCCCAGCCCAATCAATATAGTAAACGCTCTTGCACTGAATTCAAGACGACGACCGGCCGGAACCGTGGGGAAGATCGGCGGGGGGATGGCGGCGCGGGAGCGGGACGGCGGGGGGAGGCTGGCGCACGCGGCCATGGTGGGCTCGCAGCTCATCAACGCCGGCTACCACGTGGTGGCGAAGCTGGCGCTCAACGTCGGCGTCAACCGCGTCGTCTTCTGCGTCTTCCGCGACCTCCTCGCCCTCGCCGTACTCGCGCCCCTCGCCTTCTTCCAACACCGCGGCTCGCACGCCAAGGCGCTGCCACCTATCACCTGGAGGCTCCTGGTCTCCTTCTTCGTCCTCGGGCTCACAGGGTAAGCTCACTCACTGGTACCAAATGCTGTGGTCAACTGGTCATTATTGGCTTGCAATTTTGCTTTGACGGATCTGCGTGTCTGCTCTGCAGCATCTTTGGCAACCAGCTGCTGTTCTTGATTGGCCTCAGCTACACCAACCCCACCTACGCCGCCGCCATTCAGCCGTCCATTCCTGTCTTCACCTTCATCTTAGCCGTCATCATGGGGTCAGTCTCTCGCTCACGGCAATTAGCACTGCACTCAAATTTCATTTCGTTACTAACTTAAAAAGAAAAGCATGTTCCAGGACTGAAACTGTGAGCTTGATCTCGATTGAGGGCCGCACCAAGATTGGTGGCACAGTAGTCTGTGTGCTTGGTGCTGTCCTCATGGTGCTGTACAGAGGACCGGCACTATTTGGTAGCGACGAGCTCGAGCTTCTCAGTCATGGTGTCATGCCTGCTATGTCACAGCTTGAGCCAGCCTGGTCATTTGGGCTGCAAAAGTGGCATATTGGAGTGCTGTGCTTGATAGGGAACTGTCTCTGTATGGCTATTTATTTGGCTTTGCAGGTATCCATTAATTATTTGCTGGCTGTTAATCCACTCTTTTCTTATGCATTTTTTATGGTTTATTTCGATCGATACAATTGTTAGCTTAAAAAAAGACGAAAAAGAAAGATCGGTAAAGCCCAAGTTCGGTAAAAGCTTCTGTAAACTATTTCAGTAACTTCAGAGTTAAGATGACACAAGTGCACGTTTGGTTCTGTCAAAATTCATCTCCCTGTTTGGATTAGAGGCCTCTACTTGGAATTTTTAGGATCTAGTTCAAATCCGAACTAAATGCTAAGCATCTAGATCCAAAATGCAAGCTCCCCTACCAATCAAGCCTACAGTTCCTCGTCCTCTTTAAATAGAATATGGTAAAACATGACCTCGCTTTACTTCTCTCATAGAAAGATATATATGCTGCACAGCTAACTGGCCATCACAACATTTAGAATTGGATTTTGTCGGAGGATCAGCGAACAGTCAATGATGCTTTGTCATGGGCTCTGCTGTAATGATGAAGATTAGTCTTTGCGCAGGAGATAATCTTTCCAACATTCTGGGATTAACATTTTATGTTGTATTTGAATTCAAGTTTAAATTTTGTGTTTCAGTGTACTCAAACTCTTTGTAATATGTAAATGTGCAGTAATTACATATAATTACCCTTTTCACTTTGTTCTAATGCTATTTCAGGCCCCTATTTTGGTGAGGTATCCTTCAACTTTGTCACTGACAGCATACTCATACTTTTTTGGAGCTATACTGATGGTCGTTTCTGGAGCTTTTGCAACAAATGATAAAGATGACTGGTCTTTGACCCAATCAGAGTTTGCCGCTATTGTATATGCTGTAAGATCTGCATCCACTATCATATGTATTTACTATTTAGTCTCCTCCTTTTGCAATTTGGAACCCACATTCTTACATCATTACATGCATTGCATCATATGAGTTTGGAAAAAAGAAGATGAGCAAGAACTTTCTGTTTGCTGATGCAGTGCATTGAATTGCATCCCATAATACGGGACTATGAATCTAGATTCCGCATCCTTGTTCGAAAAAAAGATTCTGTATCGTAGTTGTGAAATGAAGACACTAACTGCATTTACGCTAATCTTTGTTGGACTAAGAAAAAAACTAGATAGATTTAATGCGTTATTTTCCCCCTACAAATACTCATTTTTCTCTCCCTTGTTCCAGGGTGTTATTTCGTCTGCTCTTAACACTTTCCTATTAACATGGTCCAATAAACTCCTGGGCCCTGCTATGGTGGCGCTGTACATCCCTCTTCAACCAGTTCTCTCTGCTTTACTGTCAATGCTTTTACTGGGAAGCCCAATTTACCTGGGAAGGTATGGATAAGATTGTTAGTTCTTCTACTACTTTTTAATAAATAAATTTTATTTATTATATATATACATTCTGTCGTGACTATTGTATTAAGTTTCTGAATTCTGAAGTACAATCTGTGGCTTGTGTTTGCAGTATTGTCGGCGGGTTTCTTATCATCTCTGGCTTATATCTTGTCACATGGGCCCGACATAGAGAAAATCTAACCGGCATTGGGCCATCTTATACCAAATGCACATTGGAACCACATGCCACTGATCCTCAAGCTGCAAGGAGTGGAAACTTGGTCTCGGAGTCCTTCATATCTCTTTCTAGGCTATGGAATGTACCATCTTGAGAAGTTGGTGGTCTGAGTCTAATCTACCCCTCATCTTCTTCCTTTTGGAGTTTTAGTACCCGGCCTCATACTGAGAATATCAGATACAGGAACATGCATTACAATGAGTGAACTGTTGAAGAGTAATTGTAGGGTTGTCTAAACCATGTTGTCTGTCCTCGCTTGCAAGCTGAAAAGAGATTTAACAAGTTAGGTTTATGTCCAATTGATTTTTTTGAGACTGACAAAACTGGAATTGTGGATGTCTGATGGATGATCCTTGCAACAGATGTGAAGTCAGTTCCACGGGCTATGTATCATGTTAAATTGCTAACACATAGGATATTTTGTAAAGTAGTACTTGCAAATTACAAGTATGGTACTGTCTTATTAGAACACGGATGCTATGCATACAAATATTTTCAGAAGAAATTCTTGGACGAATACTTGTCAGTTAGAAAATGGGAGACAAATTACTTAGTGGGATATTGCTTTTAGTTGTTTAACACTTTGGCAGTAAGCAGGATCTTCAGCTATTTTAGCTCCATATATTTCTTGTATACCATTTTGTATTTCAAGTTCTAACTTATAAATTCGAATGTGGTGTAATGTGTTACATGAAAATTCATTGGAATAGACTAAGAAATAGAGCAAGTTTAATGAAGGGAGAACTACGAGATGACTCCAGTTGTCGATGAAGAGGATGTATCCCGGTAGTACGGGTAGTCAATGGAAATGTTACCCAACCGGGCCTACCCAATGGGGGCTGCTATACGGCTTGCGGAAGGTGGATAAATATTGAAACTTTCAGCTCACCAAAAGGTCATCTAACTTGCTAGTTATTATCCCACCAGCCCACCTTATTATTATTCTGTTCCAACATTTTTCAAAAATGTTTCTAACATTTTACAGAAATGTTAGTTTTTCAATATGTTATCGTCAATATTTTACAAAATGTTGCAACATTTTTTTTTAATATGTTGAACAACATTCCATTTTTTTCTAACATTTTTCAAAAATGTCACAACATTTTTCAGAAATGTTGATTTTTAAAAGTGTTTTCGTCAATATTTTGCAAAATGTTCCAACATTTTATGAAAATGTTGGAGAATCATCTTTATCCACCTCCACCCGCACCACCTCTGGTGCCGGCCGCGGCCGGGGCCGCCGCCGGCGAGACCACATGCCGCGCGCGGGGCGCGGCCATGGCTGCCCGGCCGCGGAGCTCGCGGGCTCCTGCGGCGGCGCGCGGGCAGGGCGGCCACGGAGCTCGCAGCCTCCGGCGGCGACGCACGCGCAGGGAGGCCGCGGCGGCACGCGGGTACGGCGCGGCGGCGCACGGGCGAGCGCGAGAGGGGATGCGCGCGGCCTCCCCAGGCGGCGGCGGGCAGAGGTGGGAGGAGGTTGGAGGGGAAGATGGGCTAGATTTTGTTATTATTAGGCTTCTGGTGGGTTATAGATTCATAAGGAAAATCTTCTGAAAGTATTGTTACTCTTGCTACCATCAGGATAGATCTGTCCCCTTCCTCGGTTTCCCCCTACATACTCCATAGAATTTCCGCTACCCAATCCAGCGGATAAGCCCAGGCGTCAGCCCAAAAAAATAGAAAACCAACGACGTATAAGCCCGGGGGCTCCTATCTCCCTTACGGAAGATGGGAATCGAAGTTATCGCACGGCCCAGGAAGGTCCACGACGGGTTATCGTCTTCCTCCCACCGCTCCTGTTCTTCTTCCCCAACCGGCCGCCACCCCCGCCGCCTCCTCCACCAGCCCCGGCCGGCGGCTGCCGCGCCGCCCTCCCAGCCACCCGCCGCCGCCTCTCGACCCCGCCCTTCCTAACCCGAATGCATCTCGCGCTCCCGCCGCCGGTCATAGGCCCACCGGCCATCTTGCCCTGCCCCGCCGGCCGAACCGCCACCGCCGCCGGTCCTCCGGCGCACCCCACCCCCTCATTTCAAGGTCCGCGGGACAATGGAGCTCCCCGGAAACCCAGACCCCGAAACCCTAACCCTAAGTGCCGCCGCCTCCACCACCGCCCCGCCCGGCGGCGACCTCGCCGCCGGCCGCTCCCCCCACCGCCCACCCTCCTCGTCTTCCCGCGTGAGCGCGCCGGCCGGCAACTGGGAGGAGATGGTGAGAGGAAGAAGAAGCAGCCGGGTGGGAGGAGTTGAGGGAAGAAGATGAACTGCACCCGTTGGATTTTGGTGTTGCACGAATCTTAAAGTGGAAGATTCAATGAAAAAAATCTTGCGGAAGATGTATAGGATTCGCGTATAAGCCCAGGCCTCAGCCCAAAAAATTAGAAAAATATCGGCCTGCTTCGACGTGGTCTTAGCCCACTGGACCAACGAAAATGAGCAGCCCACCAGCTGAGCACACAAAAGAAGTGAACACCGAAGGGGGGACGGCGACCGGCCGACCGCCCCACGAATTTTTTTTTATATTTTTTCTATCTCGATTTTGCAAAAATATATGGTCCGCCTGAAATTTTGCAGAAATATACATCTGCCGCCGTGGCCCACGGCGTCAGGGACATAACACCGTGGCCCACGGCGGTAGGAGCCGCCAGCAGTGGGCCCGTAGCGTGCGACAGACATAACGCCGTAACCCACGGCGTTAGTGACATAGCGCCGTGGGCTACGGCGTTATGCCCTAGCGCCGTGGGCCACGACGGCAGCAGGCCTGCTAGCGCCGTGCCCCACGGCGCTAGGATCTGGCTGCCTATATAACACCGAAATTCAGCCGAAAATGTCATAATAATTCGAAAAAAAAGAAAGAGAGGGGGAAGAGGAGAAGGGAGTGAGGAGGAGGTGGTGAAGCTGCGAAGCTCTGCTGGTTTTTCGTCTTGTTAGAGGTAATACTCTGATACTTAATAGTTTGAACTGTGATAATAGTAAATATATAGTTTTAGTGTAGATCTGCTTAGTAAATATATAGTTTTAGTGTAGATCTGCTTAGTAAAATTATAGTTTTAGTGTAGCTCTAAGTAGATATATTTTGTAGTTGCAGATCCACTTGTTAATAGTGTTTTTTTTCATGCTGTCAGACATGTCAGATGATGTCAGTGTCAAGTTGTATTTCGGTAATGGGCAGATTAGATATGGTGAACATGGAGTTGACTTGTCAGAATTTGATTCGGTTGACCATGTGATTAGAAGAGCAGCCTCAAGAACTTGGGGGTTCATTACCGACTTTTTTAGGGCATTCCATGTAGATGCAGAGCAACATGACTTGTCCATTATGGCTCTAATCAACAGGAGTGAGTCATTATATTGGGAGCTTATGCCACTTCAAGGCACTGAACATTGGAGGAGTTATATCAAAACAGCATGTGAAATAGGTTTGCCTGTGATGTTGTTTATCCAAGTTGTTCATAAGGCTGGGTCTAGTAGTCAAGTGCCTGAGGAGGGTGAGGCTGAACTACAAGCAGGAGATGGTCCTGCAACTGAGCCACAAGAAGGAGATGGTGCTTCCACTGAGGAAGAAGAAGGAGATGGTGACACACCCTTTGAGGCCCGTGGTGAAATTGACGAGGGGGAAGGTAATGAAGAAGTACTCAGGCGGTACGAAATGGAGGCTGATGAGGATGAACGTGGGTTGGAAGAGGACTCCTCAGATGATGAGGATGACCCGCTAGTTCCAAGGGACTGGGACAGTTACAATTTCTCACAGCTATCTGTCAATCCTGGTGAGAATGTGTCCTGGGAGTATAGAGACAATAAGGTTTCTATTGGCGCTATGTATAAGAGTGCAGTAGAGGTGAAGGATGCAGTGAAGAGGTGGGCCACACTTACTCTGCAGAGAATAGGGTGTGTTTTTTGTGAGTCACTGCACCAAACAGTGTACCTAGTACTACGGTGTGTTTCTTCTGAGTCACTGCCCGTTTTCTTGCCCCGGATCGAATGGCCCACCGTCCAGTCTGCTTTATTGCCTACATATATGTGAGCACTCTTCTCCAGTCTCACTTGACAACACAACAAGCACCAATGAGTTCCTGGACTGGGGATGATGATGATGACTCCCTCGGTCCAGCACTGTGGAGCCAGCAAGATCCAGAGTTCAACAGCAATTTTCCAGTCTTAGACAAGAGAGATTTCAAATCTATGCGTGATGTTAGAAAGTACGCACCAAATCAAACGGTGAACTGGCCAAGGTGTGCACACGGTGAGTTCTGTGTGATGCAGGTTTATCAGGGATGGGACAACTCTGGTCGACGCTTCTGGCATTGCTCACGAGCATGGGTAAGCAAAACTCCTTGACCTCTGTCCTTCATCATTTTATGATTTACAAATGTAATCACAGTTTCTGCAGTACTCCGAACAACCAGATAACTATGGTTTCGTGCAATGGGTGGATCCCCCAGCTATTGACCCGTATCAACAGTACATCAACTACCTCGAGGATGTTGTCATCTTCAACCTGAGGCAAGAACTCGCGTCGGCATTGGCTTCTCCAGATCCGACATCTACCAACGACGACGACGGACCGGTGACCGGACCAATGGTGGTGAAGACGAACACCGGGTGTGAGGACGAGTTCTGCTGTTGTCCGTGCCACGAGAAGAAGGACAACACTCCACCAGCAACTCCACCCCCGCCACCATCTGATCCAACTCCACCCGTCGGGGTACTACATGCCCTCCCAGCACTCCGGCGGGTCTATGATGTCCGGGTTCTCCGGGTACTATTCGTACAACTAGACTACAAATATTGTAATCGTTTATCTAAATTCCCTAAGGCACGTTAGGACTAGCAGCGGCACAAAGTTAGGGTACTTGTGTCGTACGTGCCATTGCTTGTTTCTGTAATTCATCGTTAAGTATTAATGGTTCGTCGTTTTATCAATGCTTCAAAAATTGAAATTCACAAAAAAAAACCTAACGCCGCAGCGCACGGCGGTAGGTCCATACATACCGCCGTGGCCTGCGGCGCTACCTGGGGGCCACGCTGCCGCCTGGCGGTAGGCTCCTACCGCCGTGGGCCACGGCGGCAGATGTATAGTTCTGCAAAATTTCGGGCGGACCATATATTTTTGCAAAATAGAGATAGAAAAAATATATAAAAAAAATTCCCGCCCCACCGGAGCGGAGGGAGATCGGGATCGGCCGGGGGATGGCGTCGCGGGAGCGGGACGGCGAGGGGAGGCGGGCCCACGGTGCCATGGTGGGCGTGCAGCTCGTCTATGCTGGGTACCACGTCATCGCCAAGCAGGCGCTCAAAGTCGGGGTCAACCGCGTCGTCTTCTGCGTCTTCCGGGACCTCCTCGCGCTCTCCGTCCTCGCGCCGCTCGCCTTCTTCCAGCACCGCGGCTCGCCCCCGCAGGCGCGGCCGCCGCCTCTCACCTGGCGCCTCGTCGGTTCCTTCTTCCTTCTCGGGCTCACTGGGTAAGCCCCCAACTGCAAGTAAGACAACTGGGGACTAATCAGCATTCAGCAATGCTGACTGCTTTGCCTCTTGTGTTTGGTCTGCAGCGTCTGCGGCAACCAGCTGCTGTTCTTGCTTGGCCTCAGCTACACCAACCCCACCTACGCTGCCGCCATTCAGCCGTCAATTCCCGCCTTCACCTTCATCTTGGCCCTCATCATGGGGTTAGCCTCTCAATCGCCACACTCCACACAAATTCACACTCCCACTTACTCTCGAACTTAAACATCTCGCGTGTTTCAGGACTGAAACGGTGAGCTTGGTCTCAAACGAGGGCCGAGCCAAGATTGGCGGCACAATTGTCTGTGTGCTGGGCGCTGTTCTCATGGTGCTCTACAGAGGCCCAGCTGTGTTTGGTAGCAGCGAGCTTGAGCTTGATGTTCTTAGTCATGGTGTCCTAGCTGACATGTCACAACCTGAGCCTGCCGGATCGCTAGTATCTCTGTTCATGGCATTTGGGCTGGAGAAGTGGCACATTGGAGTGTTGTGCTTGATAGGGAACTGCCTCTGTATGGCTACTTATCTTGCTTTGCAGGTATTAGTGATTTTCAGGCTGCTGAGACACTTGTTTGCTAACATTCGGGATGCTTGCTACTTGAAATCTTTAATTTCCATTCAAATTAGGTGCAGTACTAATTCTGCATGCCTCTGAGTTATATCAGCAAGTGTTTTTTGAAAAAATATATCAGCAATTGAAGGGCAATAATTATATGACATCAAGTCTACTGAGGACATTATAGTCGATATATGTTTTAGTCTTAATAGCTTGCTTGTAGCTTTCCCTGCTTCTGACACTCTTGCAGTAGCACTGATTCGGAGCACAGCACACCGTACATGCTGTGTAGCCAGTCATCAGAGATTCTGAGCATTCTAAATATGGCCTGAGACTTAGATAAAAATTATAGATGGTTTGTCATGGGTAGAGCAAATCATACCTTGCTGTAGTGATTCAAACTAGTCTTTACAAAATGATATGACTTTTCTGACGTTCTTTGATTAAGCCACATACTTGCATTTGACTTTGCCTTTTGTATCTTACCTTTCACTGTCAATATGTTGAAATTTGTTTCATATAAAGCTCGCTTGTTTATTATTCTTATCGCATTCGCGTGTTGACATTTCAGGCTCCCATTTTGGTGAAGTACCCTTCAAGTCTGTCACTGACTGCATACTCGTACTTTTTTGGGGCTGTTCTAATGGTCATTTCAGGAGTTTTTGCAACAAATGATAAAGCCGATTGGAGTTTGACTCAATCTGAGTTTGCTGCTGTTGTATATGCTGTAAGCTTCCAGTTATTTAATGTTTGTAGTGGGTCTTTTTGCATGTAACACCTGCACCATTACATACTAAGCCATCACATTCATGTGATAACTTATATGTTAGATTGTTAGTGCTTGGTACTGGTGCAGTGAAATAGGATCTCATACATTTATGTAGACTATGAATTTGAGATTCTGCATCCATGCTCTTTTTTTTTTAGATTACACAGTACAACGCAAACGCTCACAACACGCACGCACACTCACCCCTATGAATACACGTACGCAAACCCTACCCCTATGAGCACCTCCGAAGGACTGAGCACCGGCAGATCTGGAGATTCTCGAAGTCACCACTGGCGCCTCGTCGTCGACGGGAACGTCGCTTACCACTTAATGCATAACGCCGAAAAATCCCGGAATAAATCCGAGAAAAGGTGCGAGCACCAGGATTTGAACCCTGGTCCCACCGGACCGTCCTACCATTGGACTACAAGCCCATTCGCCTGCATCCATGCTCTTGCTTGGTTGTAGTTTGCATTAGTCTATGGCCATAAATTTATCTGATATATGCCAACAGTTCTACTACTAAAACTCCATATTTCTTCCCATTTTCCAGGGAGTCATGGCATCTGCTCTTAACTACTTTGTATTGACATGGTCCAACAAAATTCTGGGCCCTGCTATGGTGGCACTTTATAACCCTCTTCAACCAGTGGTCTCTGCTCTGTTGTCTATGATTTTTCTGGGAAGTCCAATATACCTAGGAAGGTAACACTGACGTTATTACTTGTACATTTTTACTGCTTTACCTTTTCTTTCTTTTCTGTGCGAAGGATACTGTTCCAGTGTGTCAGCTGCATATATGTAGTGCTGTATTTTTCTTGCATATTGACACCCTGCTCACATCTTACCATCAACAAACTGTCTACTAGCAATTCATATTTCACATTTCTTTTGGTCTGAACTCTTATGTATGATCTGCGTTGTTTGTTTGCAGTATTATCGGAGGGCTTCTAATTATCTCTGGTTTATACCTTGTCACCTGGGCGCGACACAGAGAAAAGATGACTGGCATTGGAGTCGCTTATGTCAAATATGCATCAGAGTCGCTCGACGGTCCTTCTCATGTTACAAAGAATGTGCCCTTTATATCTCTTTCTAGACTGTGGGATGTGCCACATGAATCTTGAGTATCTGGAGCTCGAGCTTGATCCATCTAACTTCTTAGGTACCGCCTCTTACTGAGACTCTGGATACAGAAAGTATACATGAAAAAGAGTGAAATATTGCAGAGAACAATCTTGATGAATGTTAGATTTACCTTGTAAACTGTAGTCTGCCCTTCCTGGAGCAGTTGGATTAGTCAGAAGAGAGATATGACAGGTTAGGTTTGTGTTCGCTGGTTTCAGGAGACTTAAATTCCGATGATGTGGAATGGAAGATCCTGTTTATCTCTACATACATCTAACATTTGTAGCTATACTCTTGGCACATACGGAGTATGCAAATAGCAGAAAATTGCACTGTATGTCTGCACGTGCCTGCAGTTTGTGTGATCATATCGTCCACAGTTTGCGCTTTGTCTTGTGCTAAGCAGTCAGTTATGGATAACAGTTTTTTCCTCGTTTTACATGTACTTGAGCTCCGATAAAGCGACTCCCCGGCCAACATCATTGTGCTGTTGTCGGGTGGCCCTTTGTGTGTTGGAGTCGGACCCTGCGTCGATTGCCTGATGGGTTTTGGCCCTGTACGTGTGCGGTTCTGATATGAACATGGCATATAATCCAGTAAAAACTGGTTCTGCTACATTTACAGTACAACAATTTGTATACTCGAATGCTATATGGCCTAGAGTTTTGTTCGTACTATGACCTATTCAGTATTCAGTTTGTGTGTATTCTATTCTCTTGGAATCCTGCGCTCCGGATGCTGGACGAACGCATTGGAGACTTGGAGTTCTGAATTCTGATCATTGCTGCTGCGCCTGGAGCTCGGCCTGCGTGACGAAGAGGCCGTGGAAGCCGTAGGGGACGCGTGCGGGGAGCTCCACCTCGGCGACGATCTCCAGCGTCGGCGACCGCGCGTCCATCACCACGAACCTGTTCTCCCCCGTGCGCTCGTCGTGGACGTAGCACACCACGTAGCCGTCGTCCTCGTTGCCGTCCCCCTCCACGTCATCGGGCACGAAGAAGGGCTCCCCGGCGAAGCACCCGGGCCCGAAGTCCCGCGTCGCCACCGTACAGTCGCCGGTGCCGGCGCGCTCCAGGTCCAGCTTCGCCACCCCTCTGATCTTGGGCATGGGGTCGCCGATCCCGAAGTAGCCGTACCGGTTGCGCCGGCCGAGGCAGCCCGGGTGGATGACGCCGAAGTCGAGGTTCCCCGCCGAGAGCGGGGTGCGCGACACGGCACCCGTGCGCAGGTCGATGCGCACCTTCTCGACACAGGAGTGCACGAGCTCCATGCGCTCCAGCGCGTGCTCCACGGACAGGACGTTGGGCGCCACGAGCACCAGCTCGTCGCCGCCGGCCTCCTCCCACGCGTTCAGCGTGTGCATGATGTTGAAGCCGGGCACCTCGAACCACCGCATCGCCGACTCGTCGGTGGCGTACTTGGGGAGGACGCCGATCCGGGGCACCTTGCCGGAGTCCGACCCGACGGGCGCGCCGCCGGCCACCATGCCCATGGGCTGCATCACGATCTGGATCTCCGGGAAGATGGCGTACCGCTCGGTGACGGCGAAGTCGTGCAGGAACGACGGCTGCTGAACGGAGAAGATGGGCACGTCGGGGCCCTTGTTCCCGGCGGCGTCGAACCGGAAGTAGGTGACGAACGGGGGGACGGGCCCGTAGCGGAACGCGAAGACCTCGCCGGTGATGGGGTCCTTCTTGGGGTGCGCAGTCATGCCCATGAAGAGGCGGCCGCCGAAGTCGCAGCGGCCGTGCGTGGTCACCTCGCCGGTGGCCGGGTCGACGCGCACGGTGTAGGGGAGGTCGGACTCGCCCAGCGCGTAGAGCCGCCCGCCGAAGAAGGCGAGGCTGGTGTTGGCGAGCCCCACGCCCTCGGTCGGGTTCATCTGCCCCGTCAGTACCCTGGCCGCCACGACGGCGCCGCGCGCGAACCCGGCCAGGCCGTGGAAGCCAGAGAAGACGTTCGGCATCACCGGCGCGCCGGCGTCGCGCTCCACGAGGTACTTGTACGTCTGCACGTACCGCGAGCACAGGACGGGATCGGCCGACGCCGGCGAGTCCGCTGCCGGGAGGAGCAGGGAGTGCAGCATGCCGTCGCCGTCGAAGAGGTGGTGCGGCCCGCGCGGGAGGTGCTGCGGGTTGGGCCCGTTGCGGATGTAGGCCCCGCCGGCGAGGCAGCGCGGGATGGCGCCGCGCACGACGGGGCAGGGCGTCGGCGGCAGCTCGTCGACGGGAGCCCAGTTGGCCGACAGCACGTTCCGCGGGTCCACCGACGGCCGCAGCGCCGGCGGGTCCACGAACGTGTTGATCGCCTCCTCCAGCGCGCTGCAGAACGCCATCGGCAGGGACGCGGCCACCGGGGCAGGGCGTCGGCGAGGCTGGGCCTGGGGCTGGCTCGTCGGCGCCCTTGCTCTTGCGGTTGCGGTTCTTGAAGTGTTGGTCTTGGCCACCACGCGCTCTCCCTTCTCCTTCTGCTCGGTCTGCTTCGGAGCAGTGGGCTGAACATTGTCGGTGGCTGGAGGAGGGGAGGTGACGACGGTGGCGGTTGCGGCGGCCGACGGCGGTGGTGGGGACGGGGTGGTCTTCTTCTTCCTGTTGTAGCTGGAGTTCTGTGCAGCAGCAGAGGCTGCAGGGGAGATGTAGTGAACCCTCCTGGACGACCTTGCAGGATGCGCAGCCATGGAGAGGTTAGAGGTGATCAGTGTTCTCTCCATTCTGCAACCTGCAGATTTCTGCGATCTGCAGATCAATGTGTTGTCTTGATTTCGATCACAGCCTAGGGCGGGAAGTAGGTGGTTGGGTTGCTGTCTAATTGAGGAGTTGCGATCTGCTTGCCAATTTTGCGTGCTAGTAGTGTTTTTGCCACTGGCATAAATGTGGCTATATATAGGCTAGCACCTGAGGATCCAATCCATGAAGATACTAATCCTAGAACTGGTGGTTGATCCTTGTCATAAAAATTACCCTGCAAAGAGCATATGCTTTTTTTTACAAACCATGGGGATTTTGGAGTATATTTTTTCTTTGAAGAGGGCACATCACTTTCATAGGCAGCATGTGTTCTGCAACGAAAGAAAAATAAAACAAATGAAAATATCCTTATCATAATATGCTTGTAGTACCTTTTGTTCGCAAAAAAAAAATCAGTGATATTTTTGGCACATTTTGAAATTTTCCTTTACTTCGTGGGTTTAGAAATAGAATTGGTGCATAAAGGATTATTTGATGTTCTAAGGCCTTGTGTTTTTTTTCTTATTTGGGACTGTTCCTTCTGAGAGGTTTAAGCCTAAGAGCTCTGTATTGGAAGTTGGAAGAACGGTTGTGTACACTTTTTAAAGGTGTAGAGGCTGGAACCTTTGTTTCTATTATCTAAAAAATGACTTTGGATAGTTCATTTTGTTTATATATGTGATGTTGGATAGTTCAAAAGAAAGGAAGAAGGGGGTATCCCAGTATACTAGAGAATATCACTAACTTTGCCGTGCTACCCTTGCAACTAAAAAAAAACAATCTTTGAAGGGCACATCACTTTCGTAGGCATACATACATGCTTTCTGCAAAGAAAGAAAAAGAAAAGAATACAAAAAATCCTTATCATGACATGCTTGTAGTAACTTTTGTTCGCAAAAAATGCAGTTATATTTTTTGGCACATTTCAAAATTTTCATGTTTACTTCGTTACAAGTAGTATATGTATCTCAGTACTAGAACATCATTAACTTTGCCGTGCTACCCTTTCAACTCTAACAAAAAGAAACAATATGTTGCAATATCCCAGTGTATGATGGATCTATACTGTATAACTTTGTAAATTTGGTTCTTTTCATAAACAGTCCTAGAAGCTAGGCGCATTCTTTTTATTTAAGCTGCCAAGACTTCAAGCTGTTTAGGCATATACTATCAGCCAGCCGGACCAAAACAGTTTTAACGAATTTTCATGACATTTGCCCAAATGCCAATTTCGCAATGTGGATGTGGATCGAGGGGCCCCGCCGTCCATTTCGATTGATTGCTTGCACTCCAACGCGGTAGCCCTCCACAGCCACCACTCGTTGCCATCCTCTGATGCTCCCTGTTTCGTCGGCATCGTCCTTCCGTTTTCTCCTCTATGGCCACATCTTTTTTTTTTTGAAATGGATATATGGCCATATATCTTCTCTAACCAGGTATGAAGCACGAGCACAATATTGTTCCTTCAATTATCGATTTCCTCCGCACTCTTGCTTGGATTGTGTCATGCTGTCACTGATCTCTCTGTGACTCTGTAGACTCTTCCATGGACACGAAACAGAGCTTCACAGTGCGCACAAAAAGAAGTGTTCTGAAAAAGTTCGCGGTAATTCATAAAAGCAGCTGCTTTGCAAGTTCGCAGTTTCAGATCCGCGTGCACCCAGTTCTTTCAGATTTTTGTTGGAAAGGAATCATAGCTCGTGAGCGCGTGCAAGCAACACCACCAGTACATGTTAAGATTCCCAGGATACATCAGAAATATATCCAGAAAGCAGGAACCCACATGACACAACCCAACAATATCTGTCGCGAACAACTGGCTCCACAGTCCACAGGTGCAGAACGAGGCCGGAGGACCACAGGTGCAGAACGCAGGGACACGGCATGACGACGGGTGGAGGGAGAGCACGGCCGCGGCGGGCGACGTCGCCGGTGTCGCTGTCGCTGTCGCGGGCGCCGCCGATCGCCATCCCCGACCCCGCCCCGCCCCGTCACATTCACGCGCTTGCCAGCGGACGGAGGAACAAACGGATAAACCACAGCTCGCCTCCGCGCCATTTACGCGCGCGCGCAGATGCGACTTCGAAGTCATCTCGGATAATTCGTGGCTGCGGTGAAGAAGATGATTATTAGTGGCTGCGGTGAAGAAGATGATTATTAGTGGCTGCGGTGGCAGGAGTGAACGGCAATGGCGTCGGACTCATCTTGACGGCCGTCGTCATGGAGTTGATGAGGCTGCAACCGCGGCGACGGCGACGCGGCAATATCTGGCGACCCGTTTTGTTGGTGGGCCGGCGATCGCCGATCGGGATCACCTTCGCTCCCCCGAGCGCCGTTCGTTTGCTCGGCTAAAAAATCCTCATGCCGCAGGCCCTGTTCACAAATAATCTGCAGGTTTACGATTACGACAGGCTCTTTTCACGGTTGCCATTCCGTGCAGTGGAAGTGGAGCTCCGGATCGGACCAAAGATTTTATTGGTGAACTGCGAGTGATCGGAATCGGAGTAGTGATGAATCTAGTATGGGTTCAGTCAGTCAGCCTCGGAGGATGTTTCGGAAGGCTGGATCTGCGGGGAGATAACGCTACTTACAATTTACAATAGGGGTAAATTGCAAAACTGCCCTCGTTTTGGTTCTCAACTGCACGTTTGCCCCCATTTTTAAGACTTTGCACGTTTACCTCTGTTATTTTAATCTGAAACTGGTAGCTGCCCCTATTCTGTGAAACGAAGTTAACGTTGTTAACTGAAGATTGAAATGACAAATGTACCCCTGGCATAAATGACCCCATATTCCATAGGGACTTGCATACATGGATCATTTTTGGAGTTTTTTTAATCAAATAACAACATATGTTCAAGTAAATTAAATTAAACTTTTGCAACCTATACAGTACAAATAAACCACATGCACGTCCATATCACATACTCACATAGGCATGACAATACATAGAATAGATCAATATTTAAAGATAGGAACACAGTGTTTCACAATAATTATGGTGCGCACTGCATGGTGCAGACCCAGATCACATGTCTACATACATGTCCACATCACATTTGCTCACCAAAATAATGATACTACATGCCCAGATCACATTGTTTGCTCACCAAAATAATGATGCTACATGTCCAGATCACATATCTGGGTCACCAGGTCATATGCACATACACAGCATAGACCATACAAAACATGACAAGTACTATTAGTACACAAGACAAAATAACTAGTCATTTCTAGGCATTGAAGTATTCAGCAAGCCTTGAGACACCTCTTCCTCTCCCCCTGCCAGATGGTGGCATTTCTCCTCCTTGACTTGCACTTCAAAACAATAGAGTAAAAATGTATCAGTTATTATGCATGTCATCATATAGGTGATTCAACAGGAGTAAAAAATTGTACATGTATCGGTAATTATGCACGTCATCATATGTGTGATTCAACAGGAGTAAAAATTTGTACAGTTTAGAAGCTCTTACTTGGATGATTCAACAGGTGATGACCTCCTAGCTCTACCTCTACCTCGCCTTGTTGATGATGCATATTCAGTTGTAGGGTCATTGCTTTCCTCCTCGGATGCATTATCTGAAGATAAACGGCTCCTCTTCTGTTTAGCAGTTAGGCCTCCTTGGCACTTCTTGGCTGTATGGCCTAGTTCATGGCATTCATGGCACCTCCTTTGCTTTGTACTACCTGGCTCATCTGCTGCCTTGATCCTAGATTTCCTTGGCCTCCCAGGCTTTCTTCTTAATATTGGCTTCTTGATTTTGTAGCCTAGATCAACACGTGGCCAAAATTGCTTGGATGTCATTGGGTTGAACACACCTGAATAGGCATTTTTAAACTTATCAATGGAAAAGTATTCATGGACATAGTCCTCCATGTGCACCTCTCTACTAAGTCTTGCAACGAAGGCCAAAGCATGTCTACAAGGCTTTCCACTGACTTGCCAAGCCCTGCAGCTACATGTTTTCAACTCTAAGTTGACTGCATACCTAAATAATGCTCCTGATTTGGTAGGTGCTGTTACTTCAGCTGTGCCTTGTCCACATCTTAAAACTTCGCAGTCTTTGATAGCTTTGCTTTGAGCAGTTAGAGACTGAATAATAGCTGGGATTATTTTTTCCTTCATTTTCATAGCAATCTTATTTCTCAATTCAAACTTTGCTATGATCATCCGTCTTATAGTGTCAAGCATCTCCACAACTTGCAGATCTTTCACTTCTTTCACCCAGTTGTTGAAACATTCAGAGAGATTGTTATTGATGTAATCAACCTTGCAATGATCAGAAAATTTGCTTCTACTCCATAAGTAGGGATGATTCTCATCCAAGAATGCAATGGCTTCAGGGCACTTCTCTTGTATCCTAGCCATGTGCCAATTGAACTTCTCAATGGTGTAACTCTTGGCTGCTGGCCACATATTATAGTTGAATAATGGTCCATAGTAGGCCTTCTTGAAATTCTTCCACAAATGCCTCATGCATTCTCTATGCTCCACTCCTGGATAGACATTATCCACAGCCACCTCAATTCCTTTGCCTGCATCAGTGCTAATAACCAAACCAGTAGGTGTACCAATAGCAACCTTCAAATGTTCGATGAACCATGTCCAACTTTCCTTTGACTCGGATTCAATCACTCCATAAGCAACGGGAAATAACCAGTTGTGCTCGTCTATTGCAACAGCAGCCACCAATTGCCCTCTTGCCCTCCCTGTTAGGTGGGTGGCATCTATTGCAATGTATGGCCTACATCCTTCCAAAAAACCATCAATACATGGCTTAAGAGCCACAAAACATCTACTGAAACACACGCCCCCTTGATGTTTTTCTGTGTCAAACTCAACAATGCTTCCTGGAACTGATTTGAGTAGTTCAGCTCTGTAAGTGGGCACCAAGTCATAACTATCATCCCACTTTCCAAATATCATGTCGAGAGCCTTCTCTTTGCCCCTGAAAATCTTGCTATATGGAATTTCCATAGAATATCTCTTCCTCAATGCAGAATGCAACTCCTTTGGTCCCTTTGTTGACTTTTCCTTCAACCAATCAACAACCCTTTCAGCTACCCAGTTACTTGTGGCCATTGTATCACCACAATTGTTGACTGAACTACACTTGTGAATCGGTCCATTCTTCTTAACCTGCAGCAAAAGAAAGAATCTTAGAAAGAATCCTTCTGTCAACAATTATGAAATAAAGGAGTACTTTATGTTCTAGCTAGTGTACCTTGCATCCAAGGTACTTCTTGCTGCTAGTAGATGCAAAAAATGTCCACTCGCAGCCTTTATCTGCTCTCAAACACTTAGCCCGAAAGCGTTTCTTGTCTTTCTTCACAGTACGAAAAGCATAATCATTCAATATTGCGTGTTGGGTTAATGCTGATTTGCACTGTTTCACATCAGGGAAAACTACACCAATGTCAACACATGGATCATCAACATCATAAGAAAAGACAAAAATATCATCATCGTCATCCTCATCAAATATTTCAACATCAGGTTCATATTCAGGATCAGAGCAATCAGAGTCAGAAGATGCAGCCAAATCAGTGTCATAGCTACTGTCACTTAGTGCAGCAAGTGATTCAGTGTTAGAGTAGTTGCCCTCCTCATCAACTCCAATTGGCTCATCATCATCATATGCACCTTTTCTCTTGTGCTTCTTGCCTGGCTTAGATTTTGTAGCTCTCTCATTTGTGTTCGAGGTTGTCTCATTTGTGTATGTGGCTCTCTCATTTGTGGGCTCTCTCAGATCTTGAGTGGGCTGTGTTGGATCGATAGGAAGATCCAAAAGAGGTGGAGTAATAAGAGATTGAACTACTTTGTTCCTCACTGAAGGGTGACATCTACGTTTTGTGGGTGAAGACTGTAATGGACCGTCAAAGTCATTGATTTGGGCATCAATGTGCACAACTCTACTCTCTTGGTTGAGGTCAAACCACTGCAACAGATTTTCATCACTTTTAATCTCGACAGATGCATCCTCCACTGACCGTCAGAAGGAAATGTACTGCTTCGAACCCCACACAAAGCATTCACCAATAAAATCCACTAATTGCAGCAAGCTGTAGCTATGTCTATCAACAATTTTTGAAAGAGATTCCCTCCTTTTATATGTCTTTGGCCCCCCATCCGGCAAGCTCCAGTGTGAGCGAATGTTAACAACAAGCTTAAATTCAAGCCTACAAATCACAGCAGTCACTACAATAGTCACAACCTAATTACCTATCGAGTTAGCCAAATCACCCTACAAGTCGAACTAATTCAATTGCCATTACAGAAGTTGAGGATGAAGTGCCATTACAGAAGTTGAGGATGAAGAACTTACTCTTCTTGTTGAGTAATCGATTCCATGACCGTCGAGGCCCAGCGCGTCAGCGTCTCCCGTGCAATGCGAGCCGCGCCGCCCGTCCCTGCGCGAGGCGCACCGCGGCCCACGCCGCCTGTCCCTGCGCGTGCCGCCCTGTCCCTGCGCGAGGCGCACCGCGGCCCCACGCCGCCTGTCCCTGCGCGAGGCGCACCGCGGCCCCACGAGCAAGGGAGCCACGACCCGCGCGTGTGCGAGGGAGCCGCGCGGTGACCCACGCGCGTCGCGTCCTGTAGCGCTGGCCTCCCCGCCTAGGTCCTTACCGCCGGGGCCACCGCCCCAGTGATGAGAGGGATAGGGTTCGAGTCGAGAAGTTGGATGGGATTACGGGAGACTAGGAGAGCAGGTCCTTTAGGATAAGACAGGGGCACATAAGTCATTTCGCATCCTTTTTCCTTTTACAATTCTTTTTTATTCAGTCACGGCTCACGGCGTTCAAAAATAGGGGTAGACGGCCGATCCGGATTCAAAAAACGGGGGCAAACATGCAAAGTCTTGAAAATAGGGGCAAACGTGCAGTTGAGAACTAAAACGAGAGCAGTTTTGCAATTTGCCCTTACAATAGTCATGGGAAAAACATCCAGATGGTACACAATTGTTGACACACAAAATTAACAGCTAAGCCAGATCAGGCTGGACCAGGCGATCAGACCGGGATACCAGGCGGTCTGACCGTGGTCCCTGTAGCTGGTCTCGCAACAGGAGGTCAGGCCTCGTCCCTAGGGCGGTTTGACCGCCCTGGTCAAAGTCCTCAAAAGGTAATTTGGACTTCACCATTGAAAAGTTCTCGTCGAGTAGATCAAGATGCATATGTAGAACGTCCAATTCGGACTCCGGATGAGGAAGATATGACTTCGAGAAGACCTGCACGTCGGACACGCGGTCTAACCGCCTCTGGGACCCGGTTAGACCGGCCTACCCTGCCAAATCCGAGTTAGGAGTTGTATTTTGACACAAGATTCGTATAAATTTCGACTCCTACTGGGGCAAGACCTTTCCACCCTATATTTATGAAGGGCCACGACCGATTGAGAGAAACACAATCGAATCAATCTACTACTTTTACCTTTTTACCTCTCAACACCTTTTCCAACCTCCATGCTGTTCCTCTACTGATCTCCACGGTCATAGATGACGTCCTAGGGCCTGTTGGCTGACCTAGGGCACGCCGACGACGTCCTCACCCTGACGGGGTCCCTCCCGAGCGAGAGCTTCAACGATCTTTGCTAGTTTGCTCGTAAACTAGTCGTTCTTCGTCACGTAAGTGCATCGGTTATCCTTTGCCGATTTGCTCGTAGACCTAGCCGTCCTCCATCACGTAAGTGTGGTATTTACCTCCTCGAACGACCATCTTGAGCCAGGGCGGTCTAACCTCATAGCCAGGGCGGTCTAACCTCCCTTGGCAGCATCTTTGCCTTTTCGGTTCATTCGTGACCCGCACGCTCTAGTGCTCTCATGTGTTGGCCCTAAAAGGTGTCAACAAATTGGTGACTCCGCTAGGAGAGAGATCTGGTTGCTCAAACCGTTCTATCAATCTCTAGCCTTTTACCTAATTGATCTATTATTATCTTGATTCGTCGCTATAGTACAATCAGGTCTTTCGGGACCGATTGCATCTATAATTGTGACATTGCATCAGGCTGCTCAAGCCGTTTGCATTGTGTCTTGCTTGCTACTACATATTGAAGACTAGAAGAGAAGCAAGATTTTGGTCATTGATTACTTGGATTTGTGGATTTATCTATTACAAGATCAGAAGCATAAAGACTTATTATGACGGGCTATTTATATACTTCACATCAGTCCTACTACGACGAGCCCAAGGTACAATTTGCAAATACATTACCTATGTCTAATGTTAATAGTTATTTTGCAAGTACCATAAATCCTTATGTTGATGTTGCTAGATATGATACTAGTAGGCATATTGCATCGGCTAGTACTTGTTCAGATGGTTTTAATTATGCAAATTATAATTCTGAATTTAATATGCAAAAGCCATTGTCAAATAATATGCATACTTTAAATTTTAATGATACTAGCAACATACAACATTACTCTCACACACCGGCTGTACAACAAGTTCAAAAGTCGGTTAACATGTATCAAGGCCAAACAAACATGGTGAGTTTGGCCAATTCTTATGGAACACCACATGTTAGTAATTCTACTAATTTTCAGTAATGTGTTTCATCTATTTATTCATCGGCAGGAAATTCACAATATGTGATTACATCACAAAACATGCCGGTGAATGAGAAAATTGGCTATACTAATTCTAGTTGTCTAGCCAGTTATTCTCAACCATCATATGCTTCACAAATCATTAATAGAGTGGGGGTTGCACCTATAATTTCAGCACCATATACAAATGCTAATAATCATAATTTGGCTCCAAGTGTTATTCATAACCATAGCCAAATTAATGAGAATTCAGCAAATGTGTTGGTGAATGAGAGAATTGGCCATGCTAATTCTAGCCATCAGGCCAGTTATTCTCAAACATCATGTGCAACTAATCTCTATAATATTCAGCAAGGTAGCGATGAATCGATTTTTAAATACTTAGAACGATTCAAAGAAACAAAAAATCGATGTTTTAATTTATCTATATCTGATTCAGATTTAGCTAACCTTGCTTTTAGAGGCTTAAAATCATCGCTTAGAGATAGGTTGCAAGGCATAGAGTTTCATTCGCTTGCTAGTGTGCTTGTAAGGGCTATGGCACATGAATTAAGAATGAAAGAAGAAAATGAAAACAATTCAAATTTGATCAATATACATTTTGAATTTGTTACATTAAAAGAGTCATGTCTTGCTGCACAAGAGCATGTTAAGCATAACAAAACAGCAATACTTGATTTTTCTAAAGCCGAAGGTGTCGTGCACCTTTATGGTGATTATCGTGCTATTAAACGACAAGTTCAGGCTGAAAAAAGTTCAGAACATCAAATTGTTGAAAACCATGACAAAGGAGGTGAGAAGGAAACATTGGTATGTCGACATGAGGTGATTTCCAGCAAACCTGGAAGACCCGGTCTAACCGGCCCTATGACCCGGTCTGATCGGCCTGAACAAAGTGTGACTGTTGGCTGCCATCCGGAGGAGAAATACGACATTATCCACATCAAGGTTCCTCGCCTCTCCAATTTATTTGATAAGGTATGTTTTACAAGTAATTCCCAATTAGATCCTGTATTTTCAGTTAATTCATTTATTAGTGATTCTATCATAAATAATTCTAAGAGATCGATTGAGGATGATGATTTACTTACTAGCACTAGTATACCTTCAGTTTCTCTCAGCCAATGTATTGTGAAAATTAGAAAGGCTGATCATAGAAATACTTTAACTTTTAAAATTTCTCCTTTGTCATTGTCAAAGTTTTTCTCTACATGGTGTGCTTATGGTCATTCTGGATTTAAATGCAAGAGATCAAAACCGAGAGCCATTGTGAAATCTGATGATAATATAGTGATAAGCTCTAAAGCATCGGGTATGAGAAGTGTAAAGAAAGGTATAGCTGAATTAGTTGATGAGAAATTTGAACCATTCATTTGCTTAGCCTTAAAACCTTCTCCACAAAAGCATCGGTTGGACAAGATAAAGTACACCTTTGATTTAACTTTGTGTGATGATTTATTTGATATATTGCTAGAGAATAATTTTATTAAACTCTCTGATCACAAAGTTAATTCACCACCTCTTGAGTTAGGAGATAGAAAATATTGCAAGTGGCATAATTCATTTGATCATAATACTAGTGATTGCAATATTTTTCGCCAATTTATACAATCGGCCATTAATTCTGGACGGTTGAGATTTTCTCAAACACAAGAGGATGACCAATTGTCTACAATTGATTTTGATGGCAATGGATCATTAAATCGGCTAGCATCAGCCGGTTTATCCAAAGATTTAAATTTAGTTGCCAAAGACGAAGATTCAAAGCTCCCAAGTGATGAGAAGGACATCCTTCATGACTTGCAAGATCAAACAATTATTGAGGACGATGAGCCTATCAAAATCCTAGAAGTTACTGGGAGGCAAATGGATTTTTCTCCATCAAACCAAGAACCTGTTGCTGCTGCTGTGCTGGGACAAGCGGTCAGACCGCCCAGGCAAGGAGGTCTAACTGGGTTGGAGCAATAGGTCAAACCGGTTGGTTCAGGTCTGAAAAATCCAAAAATCTTGAGACCTGAGTGTCCTATAGCTAATGGAGGTTGAGATCATGTCAAGCACCATGGTAAAAAGCCGAAGCTCACTTTTGATGAACTTCTGGCTAAGTATCAAAAGGAGAATGAGGCCAAGCATGCTAATCGGTCAAATGGTGTTAAGTCATCAAAATTGCCTCCTAAACATAATTATGGGAACTGGAATCGGCAAAGAAAGGGTTTTCAATCAGCAACGTCATATTCTCCTTTTGAGCCATCAATGTCGGTTTCATATGCTCCATATCCCACTAATATTCATCCTTTCTCATCATGGGGGTGGAGTGATTCATGGGTACATACTCCTTCATATTTCAGACCATATCATGTTGAGTATGCAGCTCCAAGACGACCATCATGTGCAAGGTAGCCATATTTAAAAAATGACCGTTTTGAGCATAACGATCGATCTAGAGTTCAAAATAAGAAAAAGGTTGTCAAGCAAGTTTACCGAGTAAAAAGAGATGGTCGCAAAGATAAAAGTTCAGATCTGAATTCAGTTAATGGAAATCCGATTAATGTGTCAAGCACGTCGGTTACTAATGGCAAAAGAAAGGAAAACTCAACCATCGATCTTCCAAGTGCCAAATCTGAACAAAAGAAGTTGAAGAGATCGAAGAACAAGAAAAGAGCACCGCTGTCCAAAACCAGAGCGAAGTCAAGTCCTACACTTGGTTTATCAAATTGGCAGAAAAAGGAGTTACAAAGGTTTAGTGCTCAAGAGTTGAAAAGGAGAGGCATGGCATGGGTTCCTAAAGGAAGCATTCAAGACAAGGGTGATGATCAAGCAAAAGGTGCGACATATTTGAAAGAGAAGAAAAGATATGAAAAACAGCCTTCAAAATTAAGGTTTGCACCAAATCATCAAAATTATTGGTCATTGCCTAACTCATTTACTTCACGAATGTCACATATGCCTATGTTTTGGAATTCATCTTTAAGTATGCTTGATTATCCGTCATACTCTTATTTTGGTCCTTGGGTTTCACATGGATCATCTTTATATCATAGAGGGTCATCACCATATTGCTATGCATATTAATCAATAACAATAGCCGAAATATTTAGTTCCTAGAGATAATTTTAATTTCTGAATTTACATATCTCTACCCTTCTATTTCGGTTGTGCATACTCTTATGGATGGATTAATTATGGATGATATTGAATTATCGTTCTTGACAACATACATGGCCGATGAATTTATTTAATCATCATCCTAAAGCGATGGCTTCCCGATGGAGGTTTCTTATGACCTTTTTGGTGCCTTAAGTGCTCGGGGGGCAAGGTATTAATAAAAGAATAATTTGCTACCATGGAGTTTCTATTTACTAGATCGGCTTGCAAAATTTCTCACGACAATGGTGATGTCATTTATTTCACCAAGTGATGGTGTTTTGCGATTTTTAGCCGTTTGGAGTATTTAGTCTCAATAAGCAAACCAAATATGAAAGTTTTCTGTTCAGGATTGCCACTCTGCAATTGTAAACATCAGGTCACTATGTCCAAAAGACATTCTCATGAGTAGAGGCCGATGTGTAGCAATGTCAAAGGGCACATTCTGGACAGGCCGGTCTGACCGCCATTGAGGCCGGTCTGACCGCATGCAACCGGTCTGACTGCCATTGGAAACAGTTTGACCCGTATGGCTATGGTTTTGGCTTTGAAGTTTTTGAACTTGATTAGGCCAAGATTATTAGTGCTAAATTTTGTTGTCAGATATTTGCATAATTTAAGATGCATCGAAAGACAAGCAAGAGGGGTTCAAGAGTAATCTGGCCATTGCCAATTCTAAGGTAATTGTATCATATTCATCTTTTAGGGGCTGATTACTCACCTTACTTTGTTTATGGTTAAAATTAAATATGGATTCCATGCTGAATTTTTCTATCCTTCTCTTTTGTCAAATTGAGAAGTGTTGCAATGACCAATTGACATAATAGTAATTTGGTCGCTTTAAGCATCCATAAAAACTTTCAAGTGTGAAATGAGTTTGAATTAATATTTCAATAACCCACAACTGAGCTAGTGTGTGCTCAGGTTTATCTCATTCACACAATATGCATAAACAGCAGCAACAAATTGCATTCTTCATATCCCACAAATTCAAGTAATATGGCCGATAGATTCTATCGTCCTTGAAAAGTAAAACTTGTTTGCTATTCTTGTGCTTAGCATTGTTCCTGTGCAGTTTTGATGCTGATAAGTATTTCTTAGTACGCAAGCTTTACTAAGAAACTGGGGAGCATATGTTGACACTCAAAATTGACAGCTAAGCCAGATCAGGCTGGACCAGGCGGTCAGACCGGGATACCAGGCAGTCTGACCGCGGTCCCTGTAGCCGGTCTGGCAACAGGAGGTCAGACCTCGTCCCTAGGGCGGTTTGACCGCCCTGGTCAAAGTCCTCAAAAGGTAATTTGGACTTCACCATTGGAAAGTTCTCGTCGAGTAGATCAAGATGCATATGTAGAACGTCCGATTCGGACTCCGGATGAGGGAGATATGGCTTCGAGAAGACCTGCATGTCGGACACGCGGTCTAACCGCCCCTGGGACCCAGTTAGACCGGCCTACCCTGCCAAATCTGAGTTAGGAGTTGTATTTTGACACAAGATTCGTATAAACTTCGACTCCTACTGGGGCAAGACCTCCCCACTCTATATTTATGAAGGGCCACGGCCAATTGAGAGAAACACAATCGAATCAATCTACTACTTTTACCTTTTTACCTCTCAACACCTTTTGCAACCTCCATGCTGTTCCTCTACTGATCTCCACGGTCATAGATGACGTCCTAGGGCCTGTTGGCCGACCTAGGGCACGCCGTCGACGTCCTCACCCTGACGGGGTCCCTCCCGAGCGAGAGCTTCGACGGTCTTTGCTAGTTTGCTCGTAAACTAGTCGTTCTTCGTCACGTCAGTGCGTCGGTTATCCTTTGCCGGTTTGCTCCTAAACCTAGCCGTCCTCCATCACGTAAGTGTGGTATTTACCTCCTCGAACGACCATCTTGAGCCAGGGCGGTCTAACCTCATAGCCAGGGCGGTCTAACCTCCCTTGGCAACACCTTTGCCTTTTCGGTTCATTCGTGACCCGCACGCTCTAGTGCTCTCGTGTGTTGGCCTTAAAAGGTATCAACAACAAAATAAAAAAATATCAGACAGTTCAGATTAATTAATCATATACTATTAAAGACTTCATCATATGGGATACAAGGGTATTATGGAAAAATATATAAATGACATATATGTAATATATTTTTCTTATTCTTTAAGATGGTATACTGCCTGGCCGAGCGGTTCAAGGCGTAGCATTGACTTTTGTTTACCGAGGGTTCGAATCCCTCTCTTTCCATTAAAGCTAAAGCTAAAGAAACAACTAAAGCTATCTGGTGGGATGCAAGTACTTAGAAAAACACGTTCCAAATTGTAGGTTATTTTATTTTTTCTGCATTTATAGAAATTAATATGCATCTAGACATACATTATATCTAAACGCATAGCAAAAATCATGTATCTAAAAAAACTAAAACAACCTACAATTTGACACAAATGAAGTAATATATTTCTCATTTAGTAATAATTACTATAACACATCAATATTTAATAATAATTATTGTATTACCTTTTGTCTATTCTATATACTACCAGGCACTTCTAATCAAGTATTAATGGTAGCTTCTATCCCTATTACTCCCTGTGTCTCAAGATATATGGCGCGCACGTAAGATTCAAACTTTGAAATGTTTGACCTACTAATAGTCTTGTATAATAAAATTTTTGTAAGACAAAAATAATATCATTGAATTTGTGTTAACAATATTTTTCATATGGTTATAATTTAGTTGTTATAAGAATTATTTTCTGTGAGATATTAAGAGTCAAATGTTAGTATTGGTGATCATGCCAAGTTTGATCGTGCTTTATATCCTGAGACGGAGGTAGTGAATAACTTGACAACTAAACAAAATAGATGTGCCAGCTTGATTAATGAGGAAAAAGATGAAAAACACAAGAAATCATTTCTTATGAGAAATCATGTCTTCCCTTGCAATGAAGCAACAAAAAACCAATATTTGGCATCGGAAAGAAACTATAGTTTCTATGCACCACGTGGCTATCCATAGTTTTTTTTTTCGAATTACACAGTACATCGGAGACACTCACAACACACGTACACTCATCCCTATGAACACACGCGCACAAACCTTACCTCTAGGAGCATCTTCGAAGACTGAGCCGGCAAATCCTCAAGATTGACGAAGTCACCACAGGCGCCTCGCTGTCGACGGGAACGTCGCCTACCACTGAAAGCACAAACGTCGTTAAATCTTGACAAATTCGCTCCCACGGAGAGTCGAACCCAGGACTTGAGGTGCTACCGGGCTCATGTAACCACTAGGCTACATGCTCTTTCGCGTGGCTATCCATAGTTGGTGGGGGAGGGAGAGAGAAAAATAGTATGATATTTATGACACAAAGACTCTACCATTGTATGAATTGATTTTTTACTGATGTGATCATCTTAAACATTGTGTATAATTTCCACCATTGAGACTGCCCCTATGTTTATCTGTTCGGCTTCTTGCGCAACAGAACAAATTAGCTGCACAAATCAGCACGTAGTATTTTTCTTTCAAAATAAATTAGTCGTACAAATCAGCAGGAAATCTGTCAAACCAAGTGTAATTTGGATTTACCTAGAACCCTGAAAGGGTAACGCTTCCAAAACAAAAGAAAAAGAATGATTTGACGCTTGGAGGGGACAGTCTAGTCCTCCCGGACCGTTTGAAATGCAAGTGTGTAAACAAAGACCTGGTGCTTTGTTTTCTGGCTGACGAATCCGCGTACCTAATTGAGCCTTTGCTGGCAAAAACATTGCAAATACCCCCTCTGTGACGTTTAAGACAAGAAAACTAATTCATTTTGAACTAGTTTTCTTGTCTTAAACGTCATATATTTAAGACAGAGGGAGTAATTTGTTTGTTCTAGACGTCATATATTTAAGGACGAAGAGAGTAAAAAAAAAAGCCTCCATAATCATGTGGTAATAGGAGTTCCGTCCACAGAGAGGAGCCAGTAATCCGACGGGCCGGACTTTGCCTGGTGTCACTCGTGACCCGTCGACGTCATCCGTTCATCTGGTAAGGCACAATCCACCAAATGACGAAAAGACATTGATCACCATCACCAATCATCGCAAACCATTTGGCTTCTGTTGGATTGTTGTTGGCGATCTTGCCCTAAATCGATCTGGTCCAGGCGTTGGGGAGATGCACAGAAGTCACAGCAACGCTGCCTACCCCTACTGTCAGCCAGCCATGTATGTGTCTACCTGACAAATGTATGTTTGTCTTTCAGTACACACGGCTGGTTGCAGCTTCATCACCCAAGCTTGAAATCTCCATACATGGTACTCCGTTTGCAAAATGAAAAAAAAAATTGCACTGTACTCCATCTCAAATTGTTGGTTGATTTAGCTTTTCTAGGTGCGCATGGTTTGCTATGCAAATAGTGTATATTTAGATGCACCATTATATCTATGGATTAAAAAAATAAAAATGCTACAATAAAAAAAATCTTTCACGAGTTTGGTAGGGAATGCACTCCACTTCTGCTGAAAGAACTCAATCGTGTGAAGTTGTAATAGCAGCACAATATTGGAAAGTTTCAGCAGCATACGAAATGGGGTATAAGGATAGTTCATTTGCGTGTGGGGGAGCTGAATTCCTCCATGATTTCCCAAGATAGAGATGACTACACGTACATGATGCACAGCAGCAGCACAAAATTCAACCAGCTATGACAGGGAAAATACGGGAGTTGGAAGATGGGCAAGTTCAGAGATACCTTGCAAATGTAACAGCTTGACATGTTGCTCCGAGTCTGGAACTTCATCATAGTGGAAAGAACAAATGAAAAGCTTGGAACTCAATTGTGAACTACTGAACTATCAATGAGCTATACATGTCTGCAATCTGTACCAGGTATCCAGTATCCTAATTGACATTGATGTATTTACAGGAATAGGAGCAACGTGTCAGGCAGGCAAGCAAGAGGTTAGTGATGCTCAGGAGACGAGGCTTTCCTTTTCCTGAATACTCATCCTCCTGTTTCATCAGTTCAAAAATTGAAATGGAAGACCAACTCACCCCCAGTTAAGATCAACAACAGATTGGCTATGCATCATGGCCTTGTGATGCTCTTTGCTGTCTATCCATGAATCACTGTTTGCGTCCTCTTCATGGATATAACTAGAACAGGCCGGCCATATGGTTTCTCTGCTTCCAATGCCTTGTGTATGTACAAAGCCTTCAGCTATTTGCATATGTACATGTTCAGACAGAGTGCTTGTAAATTTCCCCATGTGTCAACCGATAGAGGGGAGAGTAGGTTGGCTGAAGCCGAGGCCAGAAACCCCATCCAAGGTGCCAGGAACAACATGTTTTACTTGCCCATATCGCCTTACATGGCGAAGAAGCCTGGCCAGGAAGGTGCTGTGACAGATAGTGGAGGTATCACAAACCACACTGATGTGCTTGCGTGCCCTTGTAATAGCCACATTGATTCGCCTGCTGTCGCCCAGAAACCCTACGGCTCCCAGTGGATTCGACCGAACCTAGAATTGGTACGAAGATATGCATCAATCAGTAGAAGCACAATGCAGTATAAAGGGGTTTGAAATGGAAAACGAAATGATTTGTTATCGGATCGTCACAGCCACTGTGAATCTCATTCATATTTGTATGATGTAGGAATCAGAAAGAGAGCAGACATGCTACTGTACTTACCATTGATATGATCACTGCATCTGCCTCCCTCCCCTGAAAACTGTCTATGGTTGAAACCTCAACAGCAGAAAGCTCTGGATATTGTTCCAGCTTCTCTCTTAACAATTGCACTTGAGCAATGTAGGGTGACTGAACAGCAATTGCAGTTGGAGACACTCCTGTAATCATGATTTTTGAGGCGCTTGTCAGTTCAATAACCCAAGCATAGAAAAAACCAGGGAAAAGTGGGATCTGCTAACCAATGCTGACTAGTGATTGATAGTCCTAAAGTATAATCAACAGGACTGATAGAAAAACTGCAAAGAAAAGCATGATAAAACATCATGAAGATGTGTATATACCACAATGTACAAGATTAAGAACTTGTTGTGTGACTATATCTGCTTCTCCTTCATTATAAAATGAGCCTGTGCCGGCAGGATCTAAGTGCTCCTTGCAACAGATGTTTAGGGCTCCATATGGCATCCGGGTGTCAAGTAAGAGAAGTGGGCACCGTGTTATCCAAGTTGCCTGAAACCAACAAATCAGATCCAATTAGTGGGTCTGCATTCCTTCTAGGGTTCATTTTAGGTAGCAACACAAAGTGCATTCATGAATAAAAACCCTAAACAAAAATTTCAAATAAATAGGCAGAGCAACAATAATTAAGGTACTTTGGGTTTGGTCCCAGGAGCAGTTAGGAATTTAGGATTGAACTGTTTCTTTCATACATAAAATTCCATGTGAACAATTACCTCCAACATCTAGCTATGATATATGCCTAACCTAAATGATCTTGAAATTTGGCGCAAAATTGAACCCAGATGCATGCCCATGCCAATCCAGGTTAGAACAACTTGAGCTAAATAATCCAAATAATCAGGATCGGCAAAATTGTTATATTGAGGGTGTTCTTTTTTTTGCGAAAGATATTGAGGGTGTTCTATCCTGAACATCTTAGTGTGTTCTCCAACAATAGGTTATATCCTGAACATCTTTGTGCATTCTTCGTTGGAATTTTCATATAATTGCTACCAGCTTGAACCGAAAAGTAAACAAACAAACTGTCTACAATCTGTGAACAGGCATAACCGTGTAAGAACAACACATCTAAATAGAACTGAGAGGGGCATACTGGTTACGCTTCTGGGCGCAGCTGCAGCGTAACAACCAAGCAAAGGACTTACTCTCCATGATGAGCAAAAAGTTAGAGATAGTAGCTTTAGAGCAAGTTAATGGAGGGTGGAAGCATAATCTTCGTTTGCTTTAGTGCTTGTTCCTTTTGGACCTTGGTTGTTTCCCTTAATTTTTGTTAAACTCTGTAATAAACAGGCTGTGTACGTCTTAGGATGTAGAGGCCGGATGATCTTCATCCTTTATCTAAAAAAAATAGAACTGAGAGGGTACAAATATTTCCATCCAGTCACCTGTGTCATTTTTGGACAGTTACCTGTCACTTTATATCCTAATATATTTAATTTATTTACAAAACACAGAAAACTATAATATAATGAAATTACTTTCCAAGAATAATAATTTGACTGTATCGTTTTCAAATGATTAATTATCAATATTCAAAATGTATGGCCAAAGCTCAGCTACACAAACTCAAAAGAACAATTTTCTTAGGACATCCTGAAGGTAGATTAGCTCAGGAAACACATGATCAAAAAGGTAAATATGCCCACTAGAAATTGCCCCATAATCAAGAGAAACTGTTGTAAAACCAATGCAAGATAGTGTTTTGTTTAATATCAAAAAATGGATGCTCTTAACAGCTGTCAAGAAATCTACTACCTCCGTCCTTAAATATATGACGTTTAGGACAAGAAAATTAGTTCATTTTGAACTAATTTTCTTGTCCTAAACATCATATATTTAAGAACGGAGGGAGTACTTTTCTTAAAGTTCAACAAACTTCTAAATTTAGCCTCAGTGGCCTATGGCAACCAAATGGGTAAAAGGTCGTGGAGGAAGTTATTGGATGAATGAACTAAGAAAGGTTTTAGAGAACAAAATGGCATCGGCTTCAGATTCAATTGAACAAGGGGGTGAATTCAGTGGCCATTCTGAAATTTTCTATCGTTTTAATCCAGTGGTCAAGGAAGCTGTTTTTTACATGGCAGTTTGATATGACCCTTGATTATTGAATCAGAGTGGCAGGGAAGATCACCCACACTTGACATCTGAAATTGAAAGTGCAAATGGGTATACCTTGACAACCGGAGAGTCAGCAAGAAGATGTGAAGCAACGGAACGAGACGATTTGAGCAACCCATGATACATCTCCCTAGATGCCCACATCGCTATTGAATCATGCATTCTGTACTGGACCGTCAGTCTTGTCGTCAGTAATCCATCATGCAATGATGAAGCTGTTTCCAACAAAGATTTACCAAGCCCACCATCCAAGGCCTTCCTCGATAGTATAACGGGTGCAAGTTGGCATTGATCCCCAGCAAGAATACAGCGTTTTCCCTGCAATATAGGTATCCAGCAGGCTGGTTCAATCGCTTGCCCTGCTTCATCAATAATTACTAAGTCAAAGCTCCCAGTTCTCCTGATGAGTGGATCAGCTGCCCCTGTGTTAGTTGATAGCACAATCTGTGCATCAGAGAGCACTTGTCTGATTGTTTCCTTTTCTTTATTTTCCAGATCCCTTCCTAGTTGCTTCAGCAGTTGGCGAATGCCGGCAGCTAAAGAATCATCTTCTATGCACTGCCTCACACCATATGTGGGGGTGCCACAGTCGGCTGAGTCAGCCTCCGAGGTGGCTTCTGGCGCGGACAGGGCGTCGGGGGACGGCGGGTCCGCGGCCTTGGAGAGCTTCATCAACAGCGTTACGAAGGATATTCCGCCGCCTCTTCTGGACAAGCCACCTCCCCGTCGTCGAGTTGACCCTGTCCTTCGCGACGCACCTCCTCAGCTGCCTTCGTCGGAGGCTTTGGGTCTCAGGCGAAGCCGTCGCCAAGCCTTGGATCCCCTCTCGTCCGTCAAACCGGCAAAGCGAGGAGCAGTGCTACTGATGCGGCGGCTCGGTGAGATTGGCGCGCCCCTGCCTGTGGCAGCTTCGGCAGAGGAAGCGGTGGACAAGCTCTTTCGTGATGGGCCTCCGCCGCACTACGTGGACGCAATGCAGGATTTACTCCCGATGTTGAAGAACAAGATCAAGATCTCTCCCCTCGAGGGATGGAGCGTCGACTGAGGGCTACGCCTAGAGCTTGTCGTTTAAGTTGTGTGGGATATGAGTAGTTCATGTTCAAGTTTATGGTTCGGGTTCTGTTCAGCTGGCTTGTCAGCTTGTGTCCAGCTGGAGTCTGGTCCAGTTGGGTTGTAACCGAACACTGTATCATTTTCTTCTTCGTCTTAATACAATGATACGCTGCCCGCGTATTCGAGAAAAAAACTGCCTCAGGTCCTTCCTTAAGTCTGTTCTCTTTCTCTCAAGTTCCTTCCTGAATTGTTGAAGTCTGCCATTGACAATCTCTCCCAAGGATTTCGAAGCAACAGAGGGTGATAGTCGAACAGGGTTTCCAACTCGAACAATGTTCAATCCAGTACTTGACAAACTTTCAACCATGTTATCGACTGCCGCATTGCTTGGAGCAGTCACAAGTACACGCTCACCCTGCTTGACAGCACGCACAATGAGCTCAGTGAGCAGGATTGTCTTTCCAGTCCCAGGAGGCCCTTGGATTATTAGAACAGGCCTCTTTTTGTTCAAGCCTAATTTGAGAGCCCTTAACTGGGAGGCATCATATACATACCTCTCTGATAGACTCAGATCAGGTCCACCTGATTCATCCCAGTCAGTCAGGTTATTCTTTGCCATCTTCATCACATCTTTACTGTCCCCAAACAGTGTGGCCACAACGCCAATGGAAACATTATCTTCCTGTAGACCGTTCCTTTGGAGAAGCAATAGTGCTTCAAGGTTACGCTGCCAAATCAAACGCTTTAGTGGATAAGATGGACTTCTCAATTATGTAATAAGATAAGAATAACATTGTGTTGGAAATACACAAGGCAATCTCCTAGAACAGGCACTGTGAAAGAATACTATTTATTTATATCATATGCCCCTTATTCAACATTGGGATTCCTTACTTCCAGTTTGCCTATCTCTTTGATCTAATGCAGGATATATCACTACGTATACTGAAAGTAGAACAAGAGTTCAGTTCAGGAAATGGAAAGATGGTCCAATGATTCTGTGACGCGGAGTGGACTAGCCCACAGTTACACCAGGCAAAGTTGCAGTGCAGATACACCGCAAATATTATTTACATAAGATTCTTATCATATAACTGACAAGTTTCAAAGCGGTCTTACATACTGAACATGATGAAATAGAGACATTTGAGTCCTGTGACAGAATTTCATTACCTCATATGTAAGGGCATCAGCCAATCCCTGAATTCGATCAATTCTCACACTTTTTCCAAATAGCCTAGAGAAGGTGGCGTCACCGTGGCGTGATTCCAGAGCTACAGTTATGCTGCAACCATCCTCCCCAAAATTATAAACAAAGCCTTGCTTGCAAGAAGTGGCACCCTGACCACGGCTATTACATGTTCTCACACAAACCATGTCTCCAGGAGACAACGTAGTCGGAGGCAGCTTATGCCCACCTTCAACTCTGAAAAGGACCAAATGCAGGTCTCCCAACCCTGCAGAAATGGTGATTTGAGACATCAGGAAACATTTCTCTCACTAAATTTGTCAAAACAACCAAAGACAGATAAAAAGAAAAGTAGTAACCAAAATTATTCCCTCACCAGTGGAACTGCTGATCACATTCAAGTTGCAAATGGTGTCACACAGCTCCTGCTGAGCCTGTCCATGGCTCACCAGGTACTCGACTGGCTTGGGTGGCTCGGAATCATCATCTAGCATGGGAGTTGCATTCAGCTCCTCCTGTGTAAACTCTAGCTCCACATCTCGCTCAACCCGAAGAAGATCTGAAATATGCCTAACGAATTCTTCTATTCTGGCCTGCATCAGCGTCACCTTTTTAAGGCTTATACCAATGCTGCTGTGCACGGCCTTAGGCCGTGGAGACGTCCTCCGCACAGCAGCCTGATGCTGCGAAGAATTGTCCATTTCTTTCAAAATCCTCCATGACTGCGTGTCTTGCCAGTCGGAGATGACCCCCTGGTTCTGGTAACTCAGCAAAACATCACGGAGCTCCCGCTGTAAATGGTCGAACAGGGTGGGGAAGTGCGTGCAGGCCTTGAGGCAGAGCGCCTCGAGGCCCTGGGGCATGGGGATGGCTGAGAGGTAAGGCTGCGCCTGGATCACGAACCCAAGCCTGCCTTCCGCCGACCCCCACTCCAGAGCCAATGCCGCGGCGGAGAGGTCGCCCTCCAGTTCGGCCGCGGCGAGCTTGGACGCCATGGATCCCATCCCCTGCCGGAGCCACTCCACCACGCACCGGCCGAGCTCGTTCCGCCCGTGAGGGTCCCCATTCTGGTACAGCGTTCCCACGCTGATGGACGCCTCCTCCGTCGACGGTACACACTCACCCCCTCTTTCTCCTCCTCCTACGCCTTGCTCTCCCTTGGCCTTGCTCCTCCGCCCTCGCCTCTTCACGGCGCCGCTGGTGCTCCGGGCCGCAGGCGGGGAGGCCTGCTTGGTGGGACTCGACGGCACGGTCTGCACGCGCCGTGGTCGGAGAGATTTGGAATTCGGCGACCTTGGCCTTGACGGCGTCGGTGGCGAAGCACCGGCAGCAAGAACCGTGAACAGTTTCTTGCTCGGGGGCTTCGCCGCGGCGCAGGACGAGAAGAACAATTTAGCAGAGGATATCAAGCGACATGCTCGCTTGCTGTTCACGCTGCCGCCCGACGGGGCCCCTGGCCCCAGCCGCCGGACGCGCTCGCACAGTAGCGGTGGCGGAGACAGCGTTGGGGGAGGAGGCAGCGCGCGCGGGAACGAGCGAACCAACTGACCGAAAGGACCGACCAGAGAGGCTCACCTCGGCAGGCGAATGAATCCCCCGTGGCAAGTTGGTATCTTTTGGCGATGGCGTGGCACGCGGAGCGCCGCGCCCCGGCAACTGGTGGCGCAGGGCGCGGCTACGTCCCCCTCCATACGACCGAGCGGCGCGGGCAGAGCCAATGCCGTCTCCGGCTTTGATTTCGCGGCGGCGGGTCGTGCCGCGCCCACGTCGCCCGAGCGCGGCTTCCATGGACCATGGTCCCGAAAGGCCCCACGCCGATCCCGCGTACTTGCGCGCCAGTCGCAGCGCCCGGCCGCGCGATTCCGCCCCGACCGACGGCGCCACGAAGACCGCGCCACGCAGACCAGCGACGGGGTTGTTCGTTTGTGCTGGCTGCATGGGACAACAGGTCGACAGCTGCTCACTTGGCCGTTGCAGCTAGCCGCACCGCTGCAGCAATAGTCTCCACCGAACAAAGTCGTTCGGAGTAAGGACGCGCCCGTGGGTGGATGCTCGACGGCCACAATGGATGGATGGAAGGTGCGGAGAGGTGGCTAGATTTCTCGCAAGAGGCGCTGGCATTTCAACGAACACCTTGCCGGCGCCAGCCACGATCGAGGTGGGGAGAAACGACTAGTGGAACTGGGAATCCAACAACAAAACTGCACAAGCATCCAGCCGTGGCCCATGGGCCGTGGTCGGTGGTTGTGTGCAAGTGCAATGCAAAGGGAGGTTGTAACGGTGACACCGTTAGATTGGCATCCGACGACAGCAAACTGGAATATGGGTTCCTCTGATTTTGGCCCAAAAACGTGATGTCAGCCTGCCTATAAGGGTCCAGTTATATAGAAGCATCACAGGGGTAAAAAGGCGCGAGGGCCACGGGAAAGGCCGCGAGACAAAGGAAAAGGGCGGGAGGACCACAGCTGACTATCGCCTCGCCGGTCAGGCAGGAGCTTCCAGGAATCTGCGGCTTTGGTGCGTAAGTCTGAGTAATCTATCTCCATTTTGCCATCTTTCCTCATGAACAATCCTTTAATTGATCAGAGTATCATCACCAGATTGTTTTGATCCTGTTCACTCATGGAAGAAGTAGCTTGTTCCCTGTTGAAATTTCATTCTGAACTGCTGAGATGGAAGAAGAGGCTAACACAAAAGAGGCCAACAAAGCACACCATGATTCAAATACGTAAGTAATAATCAATTTCAAATTGATAGATACATTAGATATTGAGTCACAATCTCATTTACACATCAATTTACAACTCAATGAACACCCTGTGACAAAATATCTGTTGTTGTGATTTGTGAAACTCAATTTCTGAACTTCTTGTTGTTGCCCTGCTGCAGAAGGTTGCTCTTCCTCTTGCGATGGTGTCGATGCGAGCACCTGGGCGTGGCAGGTTACCTTCCCACTGGAGATGCGACGTCTAGCGTAGCCAACTGGCTGTGGCTAGGATCTCGGCGGCGGCGCTGGTGGGATGCTCGACGGCGGCGCTGATGGGATCCTTACCGGTGACGGCAGCGGAGGCGGCGCTGGCTCGTATCCTCGACGACGATGGGAATGAAGGAGATGTAGCATCCGGCGGTGGTGTACGACGGAGAGCAACGCGCAAAACAGGCCGTGGACGGCGACGAGTAGAGCCGCGGCGGTCGGAACTCGACCCTTCCGGCAGCGCTGTTATTTTATTTTATTTTTTTCGAACAGGTGCAGCCTCTGGTTATTTGTTTTGAGCTTTTATGGCCAACAAGGGCTTATGTATTGATGCCAGTCCGATGGCTCACCAACAGCAACTACCTCTGGCTGAGGTAGCGCAAAGAACTTCAGAGGATCTGGAGGATCCGGATCCTCTGAATTAGTCGCAGCTACATCAGAGGGAGGTTGGAACAGTGACACCGTTAGATTGGCATCCGACGACAGCAAACTGGAACATGGGTTCCTCTGATTTTGGACCAAAAACGTGATGTCAGCCTGCCTACGAGGGCCCAGTTATATAGAAGCATCGCAGGGGTGTTGGCGTTTCTTAATCTCAACACTAGGTGCCGTGGTAGCGTGAGCGTGTAAGAAACTCCCGGATACACTGACGAGTGCGAACGAATCCGCAAGCGCACGGATACACCGCTGTAGCACTTCTCCCTAGGAGAGTGAGTACTCCCTTCGGGTTTCGTTCCTAGGATGGAGAGTAACCAGAGAGGGCCTAACCAAGGACACCAGCTTTCGTTGGGATAGGTCGGGATACAAGAAGCACTTCCTTAAGGGACTTAGCTCTCAAGATGTATTCCTGTCAGATCTCAGTCGTCCCCGCAGGGCGACAACACTCAGAGGTGCTGTCCTGCGAGCCCAACTCGGTACGCGACGTAAGAGGGTTACAAAGGGTCCAACAGGCTGTCACCACTGCGGCCTACCTCTACGCTACGATCGTACGTGGTCTTCGTAGAAAACCCAAGGCCCAGACACCACGTCTGTACCCCAGATAAGTACTATAGTGCGGCGTATGCTAGCCCGCTAACTACACTATAGCAACCATATAAATACGGTCCCACGAGCAAGGGAAAAATCCGAATCAGATCATATCATTGAACTGGGAGCAGAAAGGAAGCTATGGATGCAGCTGAACGAGATATAACAAACTTACTTAAACAGGATCAGAGCATGCTAAACAAGTAAATGAACTATGATTCTAGCTCTAAAGGATCGAAGCCTCGTGTCACGAAGAACACAAGCCTCTAACTTATGAACGAGCCAAGAACACAAGAACAAAGCAACCACGCATGATGTCTACTATAGTCTAAATAAGAAATGCTGAAATACTCACTTTGATCTAAATGAAGAACAACCATCCACGAGAACATCAACTCACTCCTTACCCCTCCTCTACCTCACACTAATCCTAATCTAGATCTCCCCTTATCATCAATCTACCACAAAGAGGTGAGAATCACCTCTCATGGGCAGAATTGGAGAGAGGGAGAGAGAGCTATACAAGAGAAAGTGGAACTTGAGAGCTAGGTGGTGTGTGAGAAATGGAGCCCCTCCCCTCCTATTTATAGACAAGGAGGAGGCATGCTCCGGGGCTCGAAGTGCCCCTAAACGCCCGGGACTGCAGCAGGGAGCCAATGGGGGGACAACACGTGGAGGGCCAGGATGAACCGACCCTAGGTCGGTTCGGTCGAACCTAGGGTCGGCCGACCCCCTCGGGTGGTCTCCTGGCCCATGCTTCCTCTGGCTCGCTTCCATGTGGGCCCTGATGCCTCTCCTCCTTGCATGACACGTTTCCTGGCGGTTTAGTTGGTAATGTGGGTCCATGGATCCATGTGATGCTGATGTGGCAGGGTGTGATTCGTTGAAAGTCCTTCACATGGATTGGTGACATCATGGATCCAGGAGAATCCATGTGGCAGCCCCTGATTGGCCAGCATTTGAGTGCCTTGGATTGGAGTGGAGTGAAAGTGCATGAATTCCTCTCATTTCTTGTGCTAAATACCTGCATTCAAATAGACATCGACACGGGTGGAAAGTATGAGTTTAAGCACCTATTCTAGTGTGGATGTTCAATTCATGCTCAGATTTGCAGGAGTTGACGGCCTTAAAAATGGCAAATATTGACCGTCAACAACACCTCCACACTTGACCTTTGCTCGTCCCGAGTGAAGGGGAAACAAAGCCAAGCGGGTCATAAATCCTGAAAAGTAAGACAGACATAAGAGATATTCCAAGTCATACCTTGCTCTTGTGAACCTCTGTGTAGTGGCTATCATGTTCCCTTGGGTGATTGAAGAGTAGAACAACTGTGAATCAAGTCACTTATGCACCTGATGATAAACACCTTGGGGGGTTTTGCAAGATTTTCATAAACAAAACTCTTGGTGGCTTCCTCATTTGATTCTCTCAAATCGCTCAATGTGTATATGTCCTCACTAAGGCATTTTGCCTTTCTTCATCCTACTTCTAATGATGGCTATATGTGGAGCTCAGGGTAGGATAAAGAGAAAACATACTTGCATCACATATTTTGCAAAGTCAAAGACTGGATCCACAGAGAAAATCAAATCATACCATCAGATCAAGATGTGCACCGGTATGACTATGGTGTGTATGGTAAGGTGGATACTAGGCCCGGAATGGGTGCTAGATATTTCCATACATATATATGGTGAAAATGTGGGTTGATGATAAGGTGGACACTAGCCCCGGAATGGACACTAGTTATTACCATCTATGATATGGAACTCCTTTTTGCATGATCTATCCCCTATTCTCCTTCATTTTGGACATGGGCTATTTTTCTCTTTTTTTTTCATCATGCCTTGAGCATGTATATTTTTTTAGCCCATGTCTCTTTTTTTTGAAGGACACTTCTGGAGAGAGATGTCACACCACATATGGAGTTTTACTTTTATGGAATGGATAGATGATACAATGCTAACTTCCAAGGTAGAAGCATAGCAAGGGAAAATAGGTGGGGTGCACATAAATCTTGATCATGAAAGTAAGGAAAAGAATTCTCACAAGGGTCACAGAATTTGACAAAGCTCAAAGTAATGACAAGCAGCATATGAATCAAAGGTTTTTAACTACAGAGATCATATGGCTCTAATGGGATAGAGGCATATCAAAGAGGAGCCTTTCCAAGAGGTTTTGAGTTTTCAAAAATAAATTCCCCAAGAGAGTTAGTCATCAGAGCAAAAGATCATATCATCCAGCCATATCATACTAATCAATTACTTAGGTGAACATGCTTGTCCTTAAAAAGATTTTGGTTCACAAGCATCAGGCAGGTACAAGGAATAAAACATATGTAAGTCTTCTAGGTACAAAATGAGCTGGGTGATCTTTAGCATCATCATTCGAGTTTTAGTTTAGAGATAGAAGGATATAGCTTATAAAACTCAGGAATGAAAGAGAGTGAGTTGTCGAGATGCAAACCGGCGCTATGCATAGAAGATGAACCGTGAAAGGCTCTCCACAGGAGTGACCTCGTGCGGGTCCCGTTCAGGTTCTCGGTAGGTGATCGATTGGCTAGCGCGGAGTGCTCGCAGTGGGTACGTACGAAAATGTCGTGCTTGCGTTGGGAGAGTCGTGGCTCTTCCCCCACACTGTCTCGAACCTAGATGTCCTCGAATTCAAAAAGTCCAAAGTAACGACACAAAGGGTGGCTAAACCAGGTTACATGACCGGTGAGCCACTTTATTCAAATCCAAAATGTTTTAATCAAACTGATTAGGCGCTTACACACACATGCAAAAGAAATAAATGAAATAAAGGGAAACAAAGGGAAATCAACCTAGACCTAGACTAGTGCCTAATGAACTAAAGATGGGGCTAATCCCCACTACTCGGCATCATAGAGGGCTGCATGCCCCGTGGCCGAGAACAGCCTCCTCATCTTCGCACAAAGACCGCGGCGAAGGTCACGGATGTCGTCTCTGAGCTCGGCTAGGTCCAACTTCTGCTCCGAGTAAGCAGCCTTGAGCTTCTCGTTGCTGGCCTCCAATTCCTTCATCAGTGGGGTCTGCTTGGACACTGAGGAGAGCCTGGGGGCTTGCTCGGTTGCCCGAGTCCTCTCCCTGGACCTCCTAGTGTAGGGCGGTGGTGGCAACCTGTCGTCCAGGCCAATGTCTTCCTCCTCTTCTGGCAGAACTGGAGCTGGGCGCCCTGCGGGAGCCTTCTCCTTGGGCAGCGCCGGCTTAATGGTCACCGGTGGCTGTGGTGAAGGAGCAGACTGTGCTGAGCTTGTCTGCCCTCCAGCTAGTGACGATCCAGGTGTGCTAGGTGGAGCGAGTGGCAACCCCCTGGGGCGAAGCTGAGCCGTGGTCGGCCTGCCGTAGGGGCTGGCCACCCGTCTCATGTGCCTTTTCCCAGGCGAGGCGGAGCGCCGTGAGGGCGGTGTGCCTGGAATCCTCCCGCTCGGTGGGATGGTGGCGAGCGGCGGAACATCCAGGACACCGGCCACCATTGCGAGGTCTGCAGCGAGGGCGGCAACAATGGAGGGGTTGCCTCCTGCCCCGGGGCCAGTGGACGAGGTAGAGCCGTCGAAAGGGACAACGCTCCTCCCGGCCATGAATGCGGAGATGAGCTGAGGAGTTGAGGTGGAGGAGATGAGTTTCGCGATGCGAAAACTCGTCGGGCGGCAGAGAGAAGGGTTCTAGAGGAGAATGAGACGCACACGCGAAAGAAGAAGGGGAGAGGAGGCACCAGGGTTTCGACCGAACCAGGGTTTGGCCGGCCCCCTGTGGGCCCCTCTGGTCCTCCCCCTTCTCGTGGGGGTTCTAGCAGGTCTCAGGATCGACGGCCCAGGTGGATTCCCCGAGATGAAAAGCTTGGCTTAGGCCTTAGGCTAAGATAAGGTCGAGGTTGAAATTTCATCCTCAACTATATACCAACCTTGGCCAAGCCATGATATACCCAAAGAGAATCTGGGGGAAATCACCTTGAGGACACACTGGGTTCGTCAGAAGTGTAGGCACTTCCGGCGGTAGTCACGAAGCGTCCGTGTCACCACAATGGTGCTGCCTTCCTATGGACCTTTTGCTACTCCTCTTAATCTTGGCAATTCCTTTCTCCTGCATGACCACGGTCCACAAGATACCTGAAGGATAATTCGTCCTGGGGAAACAAGATGAATCCCAAGAGTACTCAGGGTGTAGGTGTCTTGTGATCTCCTGTCTCAATTATGACCGTTTCCTTGCAGATGATGTTGATATGATGATAAGCTCTGCTCTGCAAGGGTAGTGCGTATACGAACTCGAGCCCAAAAAGATATATCGAGGCTGAGAACAAGCATGATCATCCCAGAGAGGCTGAGGCCTTTCCTGAGGTGGTCATGGGACTCGAGGACCGTAGCACTGGGGTCGTGGAACTCGGAGATGAAAAGATCGAGCACTGAGGCTAGTGCTTCACCAATAGGTACCGATCTCCGAGTGAACTCAAGCTCGGAAGGACACTCGGCTCTCAAAAGGATAAAGCGTGGACTTCCAGAAGCCGGTGTACGATCAATAACTAGAGTTCGGACGAAGAGCAAGATTTACTCACTCTTACCTTAGGCAGAGGGTTCGATGTTCTGATCAAAGTGATGAAAACATTCCCAAGTCTGTCCTAAGCTTCCAATGGGGGATTATGAATAAACTAAAAAACGCACCTCCCATTGGGCATCGATCAAATCAGGCATAGGATACAAAGTGCAAGCTTCTCCTGATTGATCGGCATCGATCGATGTGCTTGAGATAAAAAATGAATGCACTCCATTCGATCAGTAAATGATCGTGGTCCTTCGGTCTGATGGATGGTTCCAATGGATTAAAGAGCAGAGACCAATGTCTCAGTTTATATGAAACTTCAGTGCAAAGCACTTTAGCTCAAACCTCGACGTAGAAACATGATGGGCCTCTCATACCCTCCTCAGGAGATAGTAGTGAGGATCGAACAAGTCATCCTGGCCGGGAATGGTCGTTCTTTCCGAACTACTCTCTCCGTTCTCCCACGAGACAAAGTCTTGGAGAGAAGGTCTAAGAAAATGCACGAGAGGGGAACCCAAGGGTAGATCTCGTGTCACGAAATCTTTCCCTTAGACTCCTGCTATTCAGGAATGACATCTTCAGCCAGAGCTCAGTAAGAGTGGATATGAAGTCTCGGACTCGGCTGACGATGGCTCTAGGTGGCTCAACTTGTCCTCTGGTGGGTACCTCGTTGACCGGGATGCAAGGGGAGCTGAAATCTCGGAGATTATCTAGGATCTCTCTTTCCTTGACAACATCTAGGTGTACGAAGGATCCTCCGGAGAGAGCATTAAGTCTCATGGCATTATTCTTCCGCAATCCAAACCAGAAGTGCTGAAGCAACATCCAATCAGGAATACGAAGGACTGAGCAATCTTCCACCGCAAAGGCGAAACGATTCCATGCCATTCCTAGTGATTCCTCCTCACATTGCTTGAAACAAAGAATCTTTGCCCTTAACAAGATGACACGTCGTATCGGGAAGAAGCGGGAGCAAAAAACTGCTCCCAACCTTTCCCAATTAAGGTAGTATCTACCCAAACAACGGTGCCAATCCCGAGCTTCCCCAGAGAGGGATAGCGGGAAAAACTCTCTTTTCCGAGCATCTGGTGATTCTCCGGTTTTACCCTGAGTTTCAATCAGACGCTCGTAGTCTCTCACATGATCAAAGGGGCTCTCATGACTTAACCCCGAGAAGGATAGGTCCTGAATTAGCTACATGAGAGAGGGGTGAATCCTACAGCCAGATGTAAGAGTGGGTCTTGACGAAGATGGCTCTGAGGGTTCACTCCTCGAAGGAAGAAGGTGTTTACCAGGATAACCTTCCATGGGTAGCAGGGGTAGAGGTAGAAAGAAAACAAAATGGGATATTTCAAAAAGGGTAACGGGGGTGACGGTAGAATAAAAAAGAAAAAGATAAATACGAGGATAGACGGGCTCGAAGGTTAACAACAGCCGTCCCCGGCAACGGCGCCAGAAATGCTTGTTGGCATTTCTTAATCTCAACACTAGGCGCCGTGGTAGCGTGAGCGTGTAAGAAAATCCCGGGTACACTGACGAGTGCGAACGAATCCGCAAGCGCACGGATACACCGCTGTAGCACTTCTCCCTAGGAGAGTGAGTACTCCCTTCGGGTTTCGTTCCTAGGACGGAGAGTAACCAGAGAGGGCCTAACCAAGGACACCAGCTTTCGCTGGGATAGGTCGGGATACACGAAGCACTTCCTTAAGGGACTTAGCTCTCAAGATGTATTCCTGTTAAATCTCAGTCGTCCCCACGGGGCGACAACACTCAGAGGTGCTGTCCTGCAAGCCCAACTCGGTACGCGACGTAAGAGGGTTACAAAGGGTCCAACAGGCTGTCACCACTGCGGCCTACCTCTACGCTACGATCGTATGTGGTCTCCGTAGGAAACTCAAGGCCCAGACACCACGTCTGTACCCCAGATAAGTACTATAGTGTGGCGTATGCTAGCCCGCTAACTACACTATAGCAACCGTATAAATACGGTTCCACAAACAAGGAAAAAATCCGAATCAGATCATATCATTGAACTGGGAGCAGAAAGGAAGCTATGGATGCAGCTGAACGAGATATAGCAAACTTACTTAACTAAACAGGATCAGAGCATGCTAAACAAGTAAATGAACTATGGTTCTAGCTCTAAAGGATCGAAGCCTCGTGTCACGAAGAACACAAGCCTCTAAGTTATGAACGAGCCAAGAACACAAGAACAAAGCAACCACGCATGATGTCCACTATAGTCTAAATAAGAAATGCTGAAATACTCACTTTGATCTAAATGAAGAACAAGCATCCACGAGGACATCAACTCACTCCTTACCCCTCCTCTACCTCACACTAATCCTAATCTAGATCTCCCCTCATCACCAATCTACCACAAAGAGGTGAGAATCACCTCTCATGGGCAGAATTGGAGAGAGGGAGAGAGAGCTACACAAGAGAAAGTGGAACTTGAGAGCTAGGTGGTGTGTGAGAAATGGAGCCCCTCCCCTCCTATTTATAGACAAGGAGGAGGCTTGCTCCGGGGCTCAAAGTGCCCCTAAATGCCCGGGACTGCAGCAGGGAGCCAATGGGGGGACAACACGTGGAGGGCCAGGATGAACCGACCCTAGGTTGGTTCGGCCGAACCTAGGGTCGGCCGACCCCCTCGGGTGGTCTCCTGGCCCATGCTTCCTCTGGCTCGCTTCCATGTGGGCCCTGATGCCTCTCCTCCTTGCATGGCACGTTTCCTGGTGGTTTAGTTGGTAATGTGAGCCCATGGATCCATGTGATGCTGACGTGGCAGCGTGTGATTCGTTGAAAGTCCTTCACATGGATTGGTGACATCATGGATCCAGGAGAATCTATGTGGCAGCCCCTGATTGGCCAGCATTTGAGAGCCTTGGATTGGAGTGGAGTGAAAGTGCATGAATTCCTCTCATTTCTTGTGCTAAATACCTGCATTCAAATAGACATCGACACGGGTGGAAAGTATGAGTTTATGCACCTATTCTATTGTGGATGTTCAATTCATGCTCAGATTTGCAGGAGTTGACGGCCTTGAAAATGGCAAATATTGACCGTCAACAAGGGGTAAAAATGCGCGAGGGCCACGGGAAAGGGCGCGAGACAAAGGAAAAGGGCGGGAGGACCACAGCTGACTATCGCCTCGCCGGTCAGGCAGGAGCTTCTAGGAATCTGCGGCTTTGGTGCGTAAGTCTGAGTAATCTATCTCCATTTTGCCATCTTTCCTCATGAACAATCCTTTAATTGATCAGAGTATCATCACTAGATTGTTTTGATCCTGTTCACTCATGGAAGAAGTAGCTTGTTCCCTGTTGAAATTTCATTCTGAACTGCTGAGATGGAAGAAGAGGCTAACACAGAAGAGGCCAACAAAGCACATCATGATTCAAATACGTAAGTAATTATCAATCTCAAATTGATAGATACATTAGATATTGAGTCACAATCTCATTTACACATCAATTTACAACTCAATGAACACCCTGTGACAAAATATTTGCTGTTGTGATTTGTGAAACTCAATTTCTAAACTTCTTGTTGTTGCCCTGCTGCAGAAGGTTGCTCTTTCTCTTGCGATGGTGTCGATGCGGGTACCTGGGTGTGGCAGGTTACCTTGACAGTGGAGATGCGGCATCTAGCGTGGCCAACTGGTCGTGGCTAGGATCTGGACGACGACGCTAGTGGGATGCTCGACGGCGGCACTGGTGGGATCCTTACCAGTGACGGCGTCGGAGGCGGCGCTGTCTCGTATCCTCGACGACGATGGGAATGAAGGAGATGTAGCATCCTGCGGTGGTGTACGACGGAGAGCAACGCGCAAAACTGGCCCTGGACAGCGACGAGCAGAGCCGCGACGGTCGGAACTCGACCCTTCTGGCAGCGCTGTTATTTTATTTTATTTTTTTGAACAGGTGCAGCCTCCGGTTATTTGTTTTGGGCCTTTATGGGCTAAAATGGGCTTATGTATTGATGCTAATCCGATGGTTCACCTACAGCAACTACCTCTATCTGAGGAAGCGCAAAGAACTTCAGAGGATATGGAGGATCCGGATCCTCTGAAGTAGTCGCAGCTACCTCAGAGGGAGGTTGGAACGGTGACGCCGTTAGATCGGCATCCGACGACAGCAAACTGGAATATGTGTTCCTCTGATTTTGGCCCAAAAATGTGATGCCAGCCTGCTTACGAAGGCCCAGTTATATAGAAGTATCACAGTGGTAAGAAGGTGCGAGGGCCACGGGAAAGGGCGCGAGACAAAGGAAAAGGGCGGGAGGAGCACAGCTGACTATCGCCTCGCCGGTTAGGTAGGAGCTTCTTGGAATTTGCGGCTTTGGTGCGTAAGTCTGAGTAATCTATCTCCATTTTGCCATCTTTCCTCATGAACATATCCTTTAATTGTTATGAGAATCATCACCAAATTGTTTTGATCCTGTTCACTCATGGAAGAAGCAGCCTGTTCCCTGTTGAAATTTCATTCTGAACTGTTGAGATGGAAGAAGAGGCTAACACAGAAGAGGCCAACAAAGCACACCATGATTCAAATACGTAAGTAATAATCAATCTCAAATTGATAGATACATTAGATATTGAGTCACAATCTCATTTACACATCAATTTACAACTCAATGAACATCCTGTGACAAAATATCTGCTGTTGTGATTTGTGAAACTCAATTTCTGAACTTCTTGTTGTTGCCCTGCTGCAGAAGGTTGCTCTTCCTCTTGCGATGGTGTCGATGCGGGCACCTGGGCGTGGCAGGTTACCTTCCCAGTGGAGATGCAGCGTCTAGCATGGCCAACTGGCCGTGGCTAGGATCTCGGCGGCGGCGCTGGTGGGATGCTCGACTGCGGCGCTGCTGGGATCCTTACCGGCGATGACGGTGGAGGCGGTGCTGGCTGGTATCCTCGACGACGATGGGAATGGAGATGTAGCATCCAGCGGTGGTGTACGACGGAGAGCAACGCGCAAAACTGGCCGTGGACGGCAATGAGCAGAGCCGCGACGGTCGGAACTCGACCCTTCTGGCAGTGCTGTTATTATATTATATTTTTTTCGAACAGGTGCAGCCTCCGGTTATTTGTTTTGGGCCTTTATGAGCCAACATGGGCGCCAGTACGATGGCTCATCAATAGCAACTACCTCTGTCTGAGGTAGCGCAAAGAACTTTAGATGATCTGGAGGATCCGGATCCTCTGAAGTAGTCGCAGCTACCTCAGAGGGAGGTTGGAACGGTGACACCGTTAGATCGGCATCCGACGACAGCAAACTGGAATATGTGTTCCTCTGATTTTGGCCCAAAAACGTGATGCCAGCTTGCTTACGAAGGCCTAGTTATATAGAAGCATCACAGGGGTAAAAAGGCACGAGGGCCACGGGAAAGGGCGCGAGACAGAGGAAAAGGGCGGGAGGAGCACAACTGACTATCGCCTTGCCGGTCAGGCAGGAGCTTCTTGGAATCTACGGCTTTGGTGCGTAAGTCTGAGTAATCTATCTCCATTTTGCCATCTTTCCTCTTGAACAGATCCTTTAATTGATCAGAGTATCATCACCAGATTGTTATGATCTTATTCACTCATGGAAGAAGCAGTCTGTTCCCTATTGAAATTTCATTCTGAACTGCTGAGATGGAAGAAGAGGCTAACACAGAAGAGGCCAACAAAGCACACCATGATTCAGATACGTAAGTAATAATCAATCTCAAATTGATAGATACATTAGATATTGAGTCACAATCTCATTTACACATCAATTTACAACTCAATGAACACCCTGTGACAAAATATCTTTTGTTGTGATTTGTGAAACTCAATTTCTGAACGTCTTGTTGTTGCCCTGCTGCAGAAGGTTGCTCTTCCTCTTGCGATGGTGTCGATGCGGGCACCTAGACGTGGCAGGTTACCTTCCCAGTAAAGATGCGGCGTCTAGCGTGGCCAACTGGTCGTGGTTAGGATCTCGACGGCGGTGCTGATGGGATGCTCGACGGCAGCGCTCGTGGGATCCTTACCAGCGGTGGCGGCGGAGGCAGCGCTGGTGTTGACGGTTCAATAACGTGCCAAGGTTCACCGCAAGCTTACGGATCATGTAGTACCTTTTTCCCTCAAGTATCACCCAAGGTATCGAATCCGTGGAACAGTGTGTAATGCAAGAATCAATCAAATAACCGAGAAACACTTGTATCTTTGAGAAGTCTCGAATGCATCTAATCTACTAAGATCATGAGAGGTAGCAGGAGAAAGCATTGAGGTACCGATCTAGAGGGATCTAGATCGTGTTTATGTCGTAGTTCTGAGCAAGATAGAAGAGAGAGTAAAACGAATCTCATTGGAAGCGTCTTTGAACCTTGACCTTCGGTCAAACCCTCTAAGTCGCCCCGCCGTACTCGGGGTCAACATCCTATCACGATGTTCCCTTTTCTTCGTGGTCGAATCTTAGAGCACACCCGCAAGGAGTGCGTTGAACTACTTGGTAGATCGGGTATGCACCTCTAGCCACCGCGGCTACAAGAACATCCCATACAATCTATCTCGAGAATAGATTGAGGAAGAAAACACCCAAGCAAGAACAAGAATTGCAAACAAAGGTACTCGATCGCTAGGAATTGGATCCATTAAAACTCCATCAAAAGTATGTATACATGAATAAGATCCAACCGGGATCCTACCTTGATCTTGATTCACGCCTCCGGAACTCCGACGTGGTCTTCCTTGCAAGGTTCCCACGCCGGCTAGGTAAACCCTAGACGACTAACACGACCCTCCTCTCCGGGGTGGTGTCCCTCAAGCTCCTCTACTCTTCAGCGGCGAATGACGAATGGCTTGATGGTTGCAACTTTGCACGGGGACTATAAATAGCCTGGGGATTATCTAGGTCAAAGGGGGCGGTGAACCGACCCGAGGATGGGCCAGGCCGGCCGGCCTGGGCCGACCGGCCCAGGGCCTCCTCGGCCTGGTTTGTCCCCGGTTTTCTTCCAGATGTTTCTCGCGACTTCCTGAGTTTTTGCCGAGTTGCATGTGGGTCCTTGACATCATTTTCCTTGCGGTTTAGATAAGGGTGGTTTGCGTATGAACTCCCGCATCTTTCGTCTAGGTCCTCAGCACTTCTCGGCTTCACGCTTTAGTCCTTGGTTCATTTGGAGTCATGTTCATCTTGTATCTTGACTTGTCCCGGGGTCCGTGATCACCTTGTAAAACCCTTGATGAACTTTACCCGGAAGTCCTTATTTAAGCTCTTGATTCCTGTGTAAACAATAAACTCCAAAAACCATGCACGAGTGCGAACATAACATATAATGGGGGTCAGGATCATTAATGTGAATATCAAATTAATACCAACATAGAAGGTAAACAAGTGGCTAGGTTGACGGAAATCGACCACCAACATCCCCCCATGCTTAAACCTTGCTCGTCCTCGAGTAAGCCTTCAATGGATATCAGTGTTGCCCTTCGATGTTCAAACCCTACACTTGATCATACATGAGAAAACATAATGCTCTCTAGATTTATATTCATTAAAGTTCCATAATGTACTAACTTTTATCTTTATGGAGGGTAGATATCTTTCAAGCTCTTTCCACAAGTACTTGATCATGCTCTCAAACTTTTAAACAAATCTCAGAAATTTTGAAAAATAAAGAATGAGATAAAGAGAAAAATTGCTTTACTAAGATAAAAAAAATAAGCATCTTGCACTTTGCTCATGTACTCTCACCTCATCTTGTCTCTCAAGCCTACTTGTTCTACTCCTTTCCTCTCTCAAAGTATATGGTGGAAAGCTTTATGTGGAGCTATAGGAAAGTTTAGTCCTACCAAGATATTATAGTTGAGATATTATTAAAACAAGACTAGCTTCTCATGGTCTTACCGAGACTCGTCAAAAAGGTCATTGGAAAAATAATGTTATCAAGGAGGGGGGAGAGATGAACACACACACTTTTAGATAGGTGGACATGTGCAAATGGCAAAGAGTGATCCCGAGGCACAAATGAAGTCTTCGTTATCGGATTTGCACATGGTTGGAAAGATGAGTATGGGTCTTGATCTTGAATCCTCTTGAAAACTCAAAAGCACTAAACATAGCTAGAGAACCGGGGAGCTTTATTATATTTTTTCTTTCTTTTTTCTCATCATACTTTTCCTCTTTTATCATTTTTTTCTTCATCATTTTTTTTATTTCATCATACTTTTTTTCTTTTTTTATTTGCTCCCCTTGAACTCTAGACTATATACTAGCACTTCCTTGGCAACCCCCCATGCTTAGACGTTTGCTCGTCCTCGGGCAAAAGAGGTGATAAATATGCCAAGGTGGAAATTTGTGACAGAACCATCCAAATTAATTCCCATTTAACACACATAACCTATCCACTTGGTCATTATGCATTAAAGAGGAGTTAACTTGTCGATATCTGCCGGGTCAAGCCCGGTAAATCACTTATAACAAAGGATCGAAGATTGTACAATAAGACTCGCGCGACGGCGAGTCCAAAGATACTCAATACACCCTTAATACATCATATTCATCAACTATTCATTATTACAAACCAAGTTTCATACAAGAATGTAAACTATTCAGAGTTTGAAAACACAGCGGAAATAAAATACTAAATGTCATAAGCAACATCACGGGAGGCCATCCATGATATCACTAAGCACTGTCATCCTCCCACTCACTTCCCGAAAGGGTGGGAGAGAACCAGTCCACGAATACCATCAAACACATCAACACCTGCAAAAGATATCAACAAATCAAGGCTGAGTATACTAATACTCAGCAAGACTTATCTGTCGGGTGATGGAAAATCACCAACTCTCTAGACATGCAAAGTTTTTTGGCAAGTGGGTTTCTTTTGCTGAAAAGCAACAAAGAGTATGTCCTTACTTTCAAGTTTTAGCTCAAAATTCTAGTTAATTATCCATTACTAGGTAAGCAACTAATACAAGCATAAGTTGTGCAAACAATTAAGCATACAACAGGATTACTTCTCAGTTCCATTATTAAGGGACATAGAGCGTATGGATAAGCAATCTCGGATAACGGTGAGAGGCCTAAACACACGGGAGAATGGATACCCCAAGAATCACAACTAAAACCAAATGGGTGGGGTACGCACCAACCAGGCGGTTCCCAGTCATCCTCAGTTCGGGATCAATGTCCACAGTCTTAGGTACAAGGTGATCCGGTAACGGACTATTTCACCGACCGGCCTCCCCCTTGCATCACACCTTGGCTGCAGCCGTGGGGAGACACGCTCCCAAGATTAGTGGTAGATAGTTCCCTTGCTGAGTCAGAGAGGTACTAGGCTTACCAGTCCCATTCCCGGCAAATGCTTAGTATGTTCAAACGCTTAACCACAGACCTACTGGCTGGAGCCGGTCCCATGCTCTTACCACATGAGCAGGTAGGTTCAACAATCTTATGATTCCAACATAAGAACCTATCGCTCGCGAGTGACGAACATCACTCGACTTCTACCGGGTCCTTAGAGCATGGCAACTAGCGACTTATCATACTAGTATTTGAGCATAGGAACCTAAGATCATGCATCTAGGGTTTCATTACAACTCCTGAAACTTAAATGCACAAACATAACAAGGATAATTGCATAAGTTGAAAACATAGGTTATGCTCCGGGGCTTGCCTTCACTTAGCAAAGTTAGTTGGAGATCCTCCGAACTTGGTTCGGGTCTTGTTGCAAAACCAACACGTTAACTTTCTCCTTCAACTGGCTCTCCTTCAGCTTCTGGCACCAATGCGTAGCTCTCGTCCGGATGTTCTACACGGCATGCATATGCATAACTTTAAGCATTGGTATTTAAGGAGGGAGATCTTGGTTCAGATTTAAAGGATAAACATGGGGTGTATTGTTGGGCACATTCACCTGGATAAGATTATATCCAGCATACTCTTCCTTTATCAAGGAATTATATGTGTGTTATTTATCTTTCTTATTTGATGGTGATTGTGTGCATATCTACACTAATTAACTTATTTTACTTCACCAAAAGAAAAGGTGCTATTCAGAATGTACTTTGGCGAAGCTTTGTGATTTAAAATTGCATAGCATTAAAGGTGATTTCTGATTTCTCTTTTATTCCACTTACTAAGCTTGGTTTACTTCGAAAATTAATTCTGGATATTCCACACACAAACAAACAGAGATAAAATTTATACAAGCACATATCATGGCAACAAGGCTACTGCTCAAAATTTAGATCAAATTAAGCTATGAACTGCACATGAAAAATCTAGAAAGAACTAGCTGACTTAAACATGATTTTATTCTACAGAAAGATATATACATGATTTAGACTCAAGAAAATACACAGATCATAATCATGGCATGACTGAGCTACTCACAAAAATTCAGATTAAACTAAGCTATAAATTTAGCAATTAAAAATACAACACTAAAACACTGCTGAAAAGATAAATAAATCATACTGCAATATATAAGCATGCATTGGAGCTACAACTTTTACTATGGCCATAACAATGTAAAACATGATTACTCAAAAATTACCATGGCCATAAACTAACTACAACATGCTTTATTTTAAAAAAAGTTCATATTTAAGGCCTAAATTAAATCAAGCTAGGTACACATGTCAAAAGTTGCTCATATTTTTGCCATAGCTTCATCTAGGTATATATAGGCTACTGCAAAGAGATCAACTTTATTTGCTTAACCAATTATTTTAAACTAAACAGGAACTTATATGTTGCCATATATCAAAATTAAATCGTAACTAAAGATATATAAGAGATATATGTGTCATTTTTCTACACAAGCTCAAGCATGTTCATACTAACAACATATTAAAATTTCACAAGCAGATCAGCTATAGATTTCAAATTATTTCAAATCTACTCAAACTAATCAATTCAAAATTATTCAAATTCTAGAAAGAAATTTACAAAATTCCTTTCTAGAAAAGTTGCATCTGTTCATGTGGATCACAGAATAATTTAGTTTGTATTTTTCCGATTTTTATTTTATTTACTACGAATTTTAGAAGATCTCAGCATTTTAAATCTAGGGTTAAAGAATCTATTTTCACTCGGGTCCTCGGTTTAACATTTCCATTCACAACCATGCCCTTGTATTTACACCGGGGTCCCTGCATTTATGAAATCAACCCTGGAAGATCTTGATCTTTACACAGCCGCCCTTGGACAAGGCCGCCGGCCGATGTGGCCGGAATCCGGCGAAGGTACGGCGAGGTAGGGTGGGGGAAGGTGCAGAGGAGCACTAGGGAGTCACCTTGGGTCAGTCCCGATGCTTGGTCAGGGCGGAGGAGCAGCCGGCGAGTGAGGTCGGCGGCGGCATGGATCTCCGGCCGCGGCTGACTCGTTTCCGACGAGCAGGGCGGCGAGGCTCGGCAATGTGTTGCCCAGGGAGCTTCAGTGTGGTGAGGGGATCCTGCTAGTGAGCTCAGGTGAGTGCAGGACGGCTCGGGTGAGGGGACTCGATGGCGGCGCTCTGGCGGCAGACGCGGCAGCCTGGCGGCGTGCAAGGCAGCGCGAGGTGCACGGCGGGGCTCGTTCCTTTTATAGGCGCAGGAGCAAGACGGAGCTTCGCCACGAATTTACCAGCTAGCTGGCCCGCTCGACGTTCATGCCAGGTGATCATCGGCGCGTGGCAGCAGCGCATGGCGGCGGCAGAAGCTTGCAACGCCGCGTGGCGAAGCGCGTGGCAGTGAGGCTGAGCTGGCGCGGCAAAACCAGGGGCGAAAAGGCGGCGCACGTGTGGCTACGATGGCGACGTCGGGTGGGGCCCAGCGGTATTGGGTGGCGCGTGGCACGGATGCTGGGGTAGCGTCTCGGTGCGGCGCTGGGCGCGAGCAAACGCGTGCGGGCGCGGGAGCCTGGGCGCCAGAGCACCAACAGCCCGTGGTCAAGCCACGTTTGACCGGTGACAACTTCAAAATTTTGAATTGAACTCGAAAATCTCCAAAAAGAGAAATTGTAGATCGAAGTACCAGCAACAACTTTTGCAAAGGGCGGCATATGTTTCGAGCTCTGGTTTGGCCGGGAACGTCTGTTGAAAATGGCAGGATGCAGAACTTGATTTACTATTTAAAACAGAGTTGACCAAGTTGTTGAGCCTCATCCACTCAGAATTTGAAATGCCGGCAATTGGGAAAAATGTGTTCCCGAAAAAACTGCACAACTTTCGTATTGGCTGAATTTTCAGTATTTTGGGAAAATTTGGAGATTTGACCAAAGTTCTAGAAATGAGTATATGAACTTAGGGGTTTGACCAAAGTAAAAGGGTTTGACCCCAAGATTTGAGGGCTTTTCACTCAAGATCTTAACTCCCACCTAAAAGATGATTTGCTATTCTTGAGAAAACCAACAACTTTCATATTGGTCGATTTAGGAGTTGCTATACAAAATCTCGAGATCCTGGCCAAGCCATCAAATGAACTCATCAGGGTTTTCAGGAGCTTGGTCAAGTGAGATAGGGCTTCATTCTCTCTTCCATCCCTAATTCCCAAAAGTGACAACTACAAGGTTATGTTCCTGCATCATGGTGACAACTTTCACCTTGGCACAAGTTTAAGCTCTGAGTGAAAATTGTTCTCAGGTCCAAAACAAAACTTTTCTCCTAATGGTGTTTTCACAAAACTTGCTTTACTTTTCCTTTAACACCATGAGCTTAGGTTAACTCCTTGATTAAAAAGAGATAAACACCTGGGGTGTTACAAAATTGAAGCTCTCATATTTTCTTAGAGAGAGATACTCGAAAAATCTTCTAGGGATCCTTTTGAAAGTTTCCCTTACTTACTTGAAGTACCTTCCTTGTAATCTTCCTCAAAATATTCATCCATACTCATATATTGAGTTGTGGTCAAGGAGGTGAACACAAAAAAGATATATTTGAGTTTTGGTTGGATATCCGGGGAGGTTTGCAAAATTCTCAATGTGGAAACTCACAATGCACAGATAGAAGAGGCTAGCAGAAAGAATGATACGCAAAAACGGAATGACCAGCTTCTTAGTCTCGGGCCAGAGAAATCAGGCCTTGAATTAATGCACCCAAAAATAAATCTTGTATATACTAGTGTTTTGCACTCAAGTAAACTCAGGCTTTGGATGTGTAGAGCAAAATGCAAGCGGTACTCATGACAAGGTTAGCACAACTTTTTGAGAATAAAAAGGTTCTTTGATTCATTCAAAGTTGAGAGCAACGAAAAAGAACTATGGGACTTGAGTTATCATAACCTCCACACAAGATTAGGCTAGCATTTAATTAAATTTCAGATTCATATTAAAAGAGAGCACTAGCTTAAACATGCATAAATCAAGCATAAGATCGAGCAAAGCGGCAACAATCATCACATATCAACATGGTACAATTTTCCATCTGTATTAAGATCATAAAAGTAATGGTGAAACTTATTCATGATGATGGATAAAAAACTACTACTATCACACACATGCTGAAAATAAATAAAAACAAGAAAATACTATGCATACATAAACGCACGTAAGATGAAAAATAAAGAAAAGGAAAAGGAAAAATCAAACCACACTTAAAAAGCTCCGTCCTTTCCTTCTTTCTTCACTCCTCATCCGATTGCTCTTGCTCCGTTGGTTGACTTTCGTTGAATCCTTGCTCAAAATATGTTTGCATGGCCCCTCCATGGAATTGATCTGGCGGCACGAGTTGAAGGCGTCCAAGTTGATGGGCGATCCCCGCCGTTCCTTCATGCCAATGGTCGACATGGCTCCGGATCCTCTCGACGTCTTGCATATTCCTTTGCATATATGCCCCAATAATGGTTGCACTTTGTTGGGGCTGGGGCATACTTGCATAAGGTGCCACAAATGCTTCATTTGGCACAACAAAAGTTGGTGGACAATATGTTGGAGGAGGTGGTGGCATGGCTGCACCACTCCCCCATGCTTGCATCGGCACACTTCCGTAGTAGGGTGGTGGCATAGGAATCCCGCCATAAGGTTGATGGAATGCAGCCCCTCCTTGTTCTTGGGCTGCGGAAGACGATCCTTCTTCTATAATCCTTCCTCTTTTGTTCTTTTTGACCGGCACTAGAATTCCTTCTTCCAACCAATTCTCTCCCCCTTCAATAAATAATTTCAGCCTCATATTTGGGAGAGGAACGTTGACTTTTGCCACCTTGTACCCTCTCTTTTCATCTCCACTAATGTATTTTTCTTGCTTCATGTAATCAATCCCAAGTGAATTTCTCGCAAGTAGGAATTTTGGGTTCCTTGAAATACCCGGCTTCATAGAAATTGCTATCATAGAGAGATAGCATCCCGAACCAATTTGTCGAGTCCCTGATATTGCCTCACAACACCACCGATTGATCATGATATGTGATGGATCAATGGCTTGCCTTGCAATCAATGCCGAATAAAGCCAATTAACTTCCATATCGGTGACCTTGGACTCCTTCGTTCTTCCCAAAATCCTTTTGCTCATCCAAGAATGAAATATCCGGATGATGGGATTTCGAATGCTATTTCTCTGCTGGTTATCTTCCCCTGAAATCATGCTTCAAAATCCTTCCAATACACTTTCATTAACATCAACTTGCTCCGGGGCTTCCCTCTGAAAACCGAGCAACTCTCTAATTTGCTCATTAGAAACTATGTGCTCATCATCCTTGAGTCGAAATGAGAGGGATGGCACCCCTTCATTAATAACCGGTGCCATGGTCATGAGAATCTCCATGGCAAGCTCCAAATGAAAGCCCACCCCTACTCCATCGGAAAATTGCCCCCAACCAAGGTGGTTCATCATTTGATAAATATCCGGGGAAAATCCCAACACTTGAGAGCATCATCATCGAAGTCAATGTTGGGCACAATCCTCTTCTCTAGGTGCCCAAGCTTCTTCTCCTCTTCCTCTAACATCATAAGAAATACATACTTACAACGTCGTGGAGTGTATGGTGGTGGAGCGGATGAACGAGTCGAGCGACGAGGTTGGACGGGCGGCTCCTCCGTTCGCCCTTGCGATTCGGTGTACCGCATGGACGAGCTTCGCATGTCTCTTCTCCCACTAAGGAGCATAGTGTCGCTCCTTGATGGCGCCACGTCCTCTTCATGCTTCGAGGCGACTCGGAGATTGAGTGCCTCCGCGAAGAACTTGTTGATGCCGGCTTCGACGATGACGATTGTATCTTCTTTCCAAGGACCTTGCCAAAGACCTTCTTCATCTTGTTGTTGCTGCACAAATCACAAACAAACTCTCCCGGGGGTTTCTTTCCGGTAGAAATACACACAAAAGAAGTATATGGAAGGGCAAGAATCGTGACGTATTTTTTTGAATTTTTGGACTCAAGAATGGAGAATGAATTTTTCAGAGGTGTAACTGGAGGTTCTGGACTGGGAGCTCAAGAACATGAACTAGCAATGAAGAAAATGACTTACCTGAGGAAAATGAGTGCCCAGGGGCCAATAAATAGGCCAGGCCGGCCGGTCTAGGCCGACCGGCCTAGGGCCCCTGCCCCTCTTTTCTGGCTCTTCTTTCTCCCACTTGTTGCTTGATTGATCATGGTGCTGTGTACTCGTGCTCCACGCCGTCCACCGTCCAATTCTTCTCAGCCACTCCTTTTTCTTTCATGGTCAAGTCCTCCATCTTGATCATTTTCTTTGTGTCACTTCCATGCCTCCTTGCTTCCCAAGCTTTCATCCATATCCTACAAAAAAATCAAGTGTGCTGCCCCCCATGCTTGTCCTTGCATGTGCTCAAGATGCCTAAATGAAGAGGCCTTCCCGTGATGCATCATGGAGTATTAGAAGTTCAATTAAGCTCAAAACCTTCCCATGATCATGTTTAGATGCTAATTACTCCTCTAATTTCGAAAATTAAAAATTAACTCAGAGATGTCAATGAGTTCAAATGTATTTTTAGAGGAGTTTTTAGGCATCAAAAACATTTGTAAGTCAAAACTTTCCGACTACATTGATTTTGGTTACACCGGGATCACTTGCTTTCATTAATTGATAGCGAGCTCCTCCGGCTTGACCGTGGGGGTATGGGTTTAGGTTCTAATTTTGGTCAAACATGAGAGAGATGTTTAGAATAAACAAAAATAAATGGGGCTTGGAGAAAATCCTAACTCTAGAGAAACCGGTAGATATCAAGTTGAATGAAACCAAAAATCGATTTTCTTAGGTTCACGCGAGTCCTAGCATGCGTCAAAGATTAAAAATCATTAAGGAACAACGCTGGGCTCTACTCGTGTGTTTTTATGATGTAAAATAAACCAACCTTGTCATCATGAAGAGGATGAAAGGTGTGGGTAGGTTCTGCATTTTTGGAGTTGGTTTCTCGAAAAGAGACAAATAAATCGTAGGATGGCTCATGTCAAAGGTTTATGTCAAATAGAACCCAAATGAAACATCCGAGCAAATTAAACGTCTCAAAAATAAGTTCAACCACTTAAGAGTTTATACCAAGTCTTGCGTAGCAAATTCTAAGACCAACTTACTTGAAATCGGAAATAATCCGGGTTGCCCTCCCGACAGCTTTATTCTTCATCAGGTTGTCCTCCCGGTAGCTTATTCTTAACTCGACGAACGGGTTGCCTCCCGCCTAGCACTTCGTTTATAGTCCATGGCTGGACTTCTTCTCTTCTTCACTTCGGATCAACGCTCTTTGCGGGCATTGCAATCTTGGGTACCCACTTCCGCACCATCTTGGGCACGGGCTTATTTTCTGGCCTAGTCATCTTTTTGGTCTTCACAGGCGGCTTTTATTCTTTGGTCTTGACGGATGCAACGACTTCTTTGATCACCTTCGCTTCCTTCTTCTTGGGCTCCTCCTTCTTCTTTGGCTCTTTCTTTCCAAAACAACGATGAGGTGGAACATATTTAGTATTGATCATGTTGCATACCTCGAAACGTGGACGAAACTTGAATACGCTTCGTGTGCCATTGACGTCGAACTTAATCTCTCCTTTGCCAACGTCGATCATTGCCCCGACGGTCTTGAGGAAGGGCCTCCCTAGGATGAGGGGTGGCTTCTCCCTTTCTCCCATCTCAAGTACCACGAAATCGATGGGGATGAAGTGATCTCAAACCTTCACGGGTACATCTTCGGCGATTACCACGGGATAGCGGATAGAGTTGTCACCCAACTCCAAGCACATACCCGTAGGCTCCAGTGGTAAGCGTAGCTTCTCGAACACATCTCTTGGCATGACACTCACGCTTGCTCCAAGGTCGCATAATGCCTTCTCGAACGTGAATGAGCCAATAGAACATGGGATAGTCGGACATCCATGGTCTCTTTGCTTCTCGGGCCCTTGATTTGCGATGGCGGCACTACATTGTTCGGACATATTGACATGATCCGCTCCAAGTTTTGCAATCTCATACTTGTCCGCAAGTATGTCTTTGAAGTAGCGAGAATATGTAGGAACTTGGAGAGCGTCCAATAGCGGCATGTTGATGCTTAACCTGCGCACCACTTCCACAAACTTTTCAAAATGACTATCAATTTTACCTCGAAAGTAGCATGTCTTTAGTGTAGGCATCTTCGTGTCATCACTTGGCATTTCGAATTCCGGTTCTTCGGTAGCAATCTCCGGAATAGTAGTCACCTTCTCCTTAATGTGATCTTCCGCTTCGATGGTTGGCTTAGGCTTCCTTGCTCCGGCTGGAAGTTCGGGATCCTCCGTCTCCTTTCCCAAGTGAGTTTGAATAGCCTTCACCGTCTCGGGACCTTGGGGCTGCCCTGGCAATCTTCCTTCACTAGCGGTTAGGCGTCCGGCAAGTTGTCCCACTTGCGTCTCTAATATTTTCATTATGTCGAGCACTTGATGATTGGAGCTCCCAACCTCCGTCACCTTGCCATCGATGTTCTCCAATATTTTATCCATAGTCTTGAACTTAGTGATAGTGTCCTTGTTGATCTTTGCTTGCTCATCCATGAAGTCCTTCAATTGTATACGAAGAGGCACCGTATTTTGAATAGACGAACTTGCATTAAATTGAGGTCTACCTTGCCCGTAGCGGAAGTTCAGCAAATCTCCTTTCCTCATGTAGTCGAGCACCTTTGCTTCCTCCGGACAATCTTTTTGGACATGGCCGTACTCCTCACACTCTTCACATGTGGATCTTGCTTCGGCGGCCTTTAAGTCTTGAGCGGCTTTCTTTTCTAGCTCCATCTTTTCCAACCTCCTCATGAGTGAGTCAATCTTCCCTTCTAGAAGTTCTTCCTTTTCAACCGGCAAACCACCTTTAACATTGCCTGTAGGTTGAACCAGAAGTAAGCGTCCGGATGATGCCCATGTATCATTATCTGCAACCTTCTTGAAAAGAGTGAATGCCTCTGTCGGAGTTAGCTCAATAATAGATCCTCCCGCCGATGCGTCAATTACGGTCCTTGATGCTAGATTGAGACCTTGATAGAACTTTTGAACAAGGTCCTCCTTCGGGAACTTGTGATGTGGCACGACTCGGGTGTACTCATTGAAACGCTCGAAAGCTTCCGCGATAGTCTCCGTAGAATATTGAGCAAATGTAGCAATCTTATTACGCAAGCTTTGAGTCTTACCTGACGAATAGTACTCCTTCATGAAAGCTCTCATCAATGCTTCCCAATTTTGCACTGTCTCCACCGGTAGAGTGTAGAACCATTGCAAGGCTTTTCTGAGAAGTGAGAACGGAAAAAGTCTTGCCCTCAATTGATTTTGATCCAGCCATTCCATCGTGAATGTCTGACAAAGTTGAATGAATGCTTGGATGTGAAGGTTAGGATCCTCTTTACCAGTGAAAGGTGTATGTTGCACCATGCGGATGGTTGAAGTCTTGATCTCGAATGGTCTTCCAATGTCGACTAGGTTGAGGATGGGAAGATCGACAAGTTCCGGGACGCAAAGCTCCCCAATCTTCCTCTCTTGTCCCATTGGTGGTGGTTGAGGTTGATCTCTCCTTGGAGTTGGAGGTGGTGATTCCTTCTTCGGACTTGTAGGTGGTGATTCCCTTGGAGATTCCGACGATCCTCCGGCTTCGGCTTTTGGATCTACAATCTCCAGCTTCCTAGTTCGTGCTTCGCGTATCCTTTGCCTGTAAAGTTTTTCTGGATCATCCACAAAATTTTTTGGTTTGTTGGAGAGGTGGCCGTCCATCTCCTGTTAGGGTTAGCGATAAACAAAATATACAAAAGATCTAAAAGAAAAGAAAACTATAAAAAGGGTTAGTCAAAAACTAGATTAGATTGGTTTTTGAGGATGATCAAAGTTTACTAGATGCAAAAGAAAAATCAAAAAGAAAACTGAAAATACTTACAAATGAGATACTAGATTGGATCTTGATTACTTGTTCCCCAGCAATGGCGTCAGAAAAAGGGCTTGTTGACGGTTCAATAACGCGCCAAGGTTCACCGCAAGTTTACGGATCATGTAGTACCTTTTTCCCTCGAGTATCACCCAAGGTATCGAATCCGTGGAACAGTGTGTAATGCAAGAATCAATCTAATAACCGAGAAACACTTGTATCTTTGAGAAGTCTTGAATGCATCTAATCTACTAAGATCATGAGAGGTAGCAGGAGAAAGCATTGAGGTACCGATCTAGAGGGATCTAGATCGTGTTTATGTCGTAGTTCCGAGCAAGATAGAAGAGAGAGTAAAACGAATCTCATTGAAAGCGTCTTTAAACCTTGACCTTCGGTCAAACCCTCTAAGTCGCCCCGCCGTACTCGGTGTCAACATCCTATCACGATATTCCTCTTTCTTCGTGGTCGAATCTTAGAGCACACCCGCAAGGGGTGCGTTGAACTACTTGGTAGATCGGGTATGCACCTCTAGCCACCACGGCTACAAGAACATCCCATGCAATCTATCTCGAGAATAGATTGAGGAAGAAAACACCCAAGTAAGAACAAGAATTGCAAACAAAGGTACTCGATCGCTAGGAATCAGATCCATTAAACCTCCATCAAAAGTATGTATACATAAATAAGATTCAACCGGGATCCTACCTTGATCTTGATTCACTCCTCCGGAACTCCGACGTGGTCTTCCTTGCAAGGTTCCCACGCCGGCTAGGTAAACCCTAGACGACTAACACGACCCTCCTCTCCGGGGTGGTATCCCTCAAGCTCCTCTGCTTCTCGGCGGCGAATGACGAATGGCTTGATGGTTGCAACTTCGCACGGGGACTATAAATAGCCCGGGGATCATCTAGGTCAAAGGGGGTGGCGAACCGACCCGAGGATGGGCTAGGCCGGTCGGCCTGGGCCGACCGGCCTGGGCCGACCAGCCTAGGGCCTCCTCAGCCCGGTTCGTCCCCGGTTTTCTTCCAGATGCTTCTCGTGACTTCCTGAGTTTTTGCCGAGTTGCATGTGGGTCCTTGACGTTATTTTCCTTGCCGAGTTCCTTATGGGCCAACATGGGTTTATGTATTGATGCCAGTCTGATGGCTCACCAACAGCAACTACCTCTGTTTGAGGTAGCGCAAAGAACTTCAGAGGATCTAGAGGATCCGGATCCTCTGAAGTAGTCGCAGCTACCTCAGAGGGAAGTTGGAATGGTGACACCATTAGAGCGGCATCCCATGGTAGCAAACTGGAATATGTGTTCCTCTGATTTTGTACTAAATACGTGATGCCAGCCTGCTTACGAAAGCCCAGTTATCTTGGCGGCGGCGCTGGTGGGATCCTTACCGGCGGCAGCGACAGCGGAGGCAGAGCTGGCTCGGATCCTCGACGATGATGGGAATGAAGGAGATGTAGCATCCGGCAGTGGAGTACGACGGAGAGCAACGCGCAAAACTGGCAGTGGACGGCGACAAGCAGAGCAGCGACGGTCGGCACTCGACCCTTCCGGCAGTGTTGTTATTTTATTTTATTTTTTTCGAACAGATGCAGCCTTCGTTATTTGTTTTAGGCCTTTATGGGCCAACATGGGCTTATTTATTGATGCCAGTCCGATGCCTCACCAACAGCAACTACCTCTGTCTGAGGTAGCGCAAAGAACTTCAGAGGATCTTGAGGATCCAGATCCTCTGAAGTAGTGGCAGCTACCTCTGAGGGAGGTTGGAACGGTGACACCATTAGATCGGTATCTGACGACAAGAAACTGGAATATGTGTTCCTATGATTTTGGCCCAAAAACATGATGCCAGCCTGCTTACGAAGGCCCAGTTATATAGAAGCATCGCATGGGTAAAAAGGCACGAGGGCCACGGGAAAGGGCGCGAGACAGAGGAAAAGGGCGGGAGGAGCACAACTGACTATCGCCTCGCCTGTCACGCAGGAGCTTCTTGGAATATGCGGCTTTGGTGCGTAAGTCTGAGTAATCTATCTCCATTTTGCCATCTTTCCTGATGATCAGATCCTTTAATTGATCAGAGTATCATCACCAGATTGTTTTCATCCTGTTCAACATTCCCTTTTCTCATGGAAGAAGCAGCCTATTCCCTGTTGAAATTTCATTCTGAACTGCTGAGATGGAAGAAGAGGCTAACACAGAAGAGGCCAACAAAGCACACCATGATTCAAATACGTAAGTAATAATCAATCTCAAATTGATAGATACATTAGATATTGAGTCACAATCTCATTTACACATCAATTTACAACTCAATGAACACCCTGTGACAAAATATTTGTTATTGTGATTTGTGAAACTCAATTTCTGAACTTCTTGTTGTTGCCCTGCTGTAGAAGGTTGCTCTTCCTCTTGCGATGGTGTCGATGCGGGCACCTAGGCGTGGCAGGTTACCTTCCCAGTGGAGATGTGGTGTCTAGCGTGGCTAACTGGTCGTGGCTAGGATCTCGGCGGCGGCGCTAGTGGGATGCTCGACGGCGGCGCTGGTGGGATGCTTACCGGCGGCGGAGGCAGCGCTGGCTCAGATCCTCGACGACGATGGGAATGAAGGAGATGTAGCATCCGGCGGTGGTGTACGACGGAGAGAACCACGCAAAACTGCCCGTGGACGGCGACGAGCCGACGAGCAGAGCCGCGACGGTCGGCACTGGACCCTTCCGGTAGCGCTGTTATTTTATTTTATTTTTTCGAGCAGATGCAACCTCCGATTATTTGTTTTGGGCCTTTATGGGCCAACATGGGTTTATGTATTGATGCCAGTCCGATGGCTCACCAACAGCAACTACCTCTGTTTGAGGTAGCGCAAAGAACTTCAGAGGATCTAGAGGATCCGGATCCACTGAAGTAGTCGCAGCTACCTCAGAGGGAGGTTAGAATGGTGACACCGTTAGATCAGCATCCGACGATAGCAAACTGGAATATGTGTTCCTCTGATTTTGGCCAAAATACGTGATGCCAGCCTGCTTACGAAAGCCCAGTTATCTTGGCGGCGGTGCTGGTGGGATCCTTACCGGCGGCAGCGACAGCGGAGGCAGAGCTGGCTCGGATCCTCGACGACGATGGGAATGAAGGAGATGTAGCATCCGCTAGTGGAGTACGACGGAGAGCAACGCGCAAAACTGGCCATGGACGGCGACAAGCAGAGCAGCGACGGTCGGCACTCGACCCTTCCGGCAGCGCTGTTATTTTATTTTATTTTATTCGAACAGATGCAACCTCTGGTTATTTGTTTTAGGCCTTTATGGGCCAACATGGGCTTATTTAGTGATGCCAGTCCGATGGCTCACCAACAGCAACTACCTCTGTCTGAGGTAGTGCAAAGAACTTCAAAGGATCTTGAGGATCCGAATCCTCTGAAGTAGTGGCAGCTACCTCAGAGGGAGGTTGGAACGGTGACACCATTAGATCGGTATCTGACGACAGCAAACTGGAATATGTGTTCCTCTGATTTTGGCCCAAAAACATGATGCCAGCCTGCTTACGAAGGCCCAGTTATATAGAAGCATCGCATGGGTAAAAAGGCGCGAGGGCCACAGGAAAGGGCGTGAGACAGAGGAAAAGGGCGGGAGGAGCACAGCTGACTATCGCCTCGCCTGTCACGCAGGAGCTTCTTGGAATCTGCGGCTTTGGTGCGTAAGTCTGAGCAATCTATCTCCATTTTGCCATCTTTCATCATGATCATATCCTTTAATTGATCAGAGTATCATCACCAGATTGTTTTCATCCTGTTCAACATTCCCTTTTCTCATGGAAGAAGCAGCCTATTCCCTGTTGAAATTTCATTCTGAACTGCTGAGATGGAAGAAGAGGCTAACACAGAAGAGGCCAACAAAGCACACCATGATTCAAATACGTAAGTAATAATCAATCTCAAATTGATAGATACATTAGATATTGAGTCTCAATCTGAGTCTCAATCTCATTTACACATCAATTTACAACTCAATGAACACCCTGTGACAAAATATTTGTTATTGTGATTTGTGAAACTCAATTTCTGAACTTCTTGTTGTTACCCTGCTGTAGAAGGTTGCTCTTCCTCTTGCGATGGTGTCGATGCGGGCACCTAGGCGTGACAGGTTACCTTCCCAGTGGAGATGCGGTGTCTAGCGTGGCCAACTGGTCGTGGCTAGGATCTCGGCGGCGGCGCTAGTGGGATGCTCGACGGCGGCGCTGGTGGTATCCTTAACGGCGGCGGCGGTGGAGGCAGTGCTGGCTCGGATCCTCGACGGCGATGGGAATGAAGGAGATGTAGCATCTGGCGGTGGTGTACGACGGAGAGCAACATGCAAAACTGCCCGTGGACGGCGACGAGCCGACGAGCAGAGTCGCGACGGTCGGCACTGGACCCTTCCGGTAGCGCTGTTATTTTATTTTATTTTTTCGAGCAGATGCAGCCTCCGGTTATTTATTTTGGGCCTTTATGGGCCAACATGGGTTTATGTATTGATGCCAGTCCGATGGCTCACCAACAGCAACTACCTCTGTTTGAGGTAGCGCAAAGAACTTCAGAGGATCTAGAGGATCCGGATCCTCTGAAGTAGTCGCAGCTACCTCAGAGGGAGGTTGGAACGGTGACACCGTTAGATCGGCATCCGACGACAGCAAACTAGAATATGTGTTCCTCTGATTTTGGCCTAAATACGTGATGTCAGCCTGCTTACGAAAGCCTAGTTATCTTGGCGGCGGCGCTGGTGGGATCCTTACCGGCGGCAGCGACAGCGGAGGCAGAGCTGGCTCGGATCCTCGACGACGATGGGAATGAAGGAGATGTAGTATCCGGCGGTGGAGTACAACGGAGAGCAACGCGCAAAACTGGCTGTGGACGGCGACGAGTAGAGCCGCGGCGGTCGGCACTCGACCCTTCCGGCAGCGCTGTTATTTTTATTTTATTTTTTTTCCGAACAGATGCAGCCTCCGGTTAGTTGTTTTGGACTTTTATGAGCTAACAAGGGCTTATATATTGATGCCAGTCCGATAGCTTACCAACAGCAACTACCTCTGTCGGAGGTAGCGCAAAGAACTTCAGAGGATCTGGTTGGATGGATCGATCCTGCGAGAGAGAGAATCGAATTAGCTTGTAGTACTCAAATGCCAATCCAGCCCAGCCAAAGGCGGAGCGATCAAGGTCCAACAGGGGAACATGTGGGCCCCAGCTCCAGCAGCTTTTACCATTTGAAAATACGAAAGGGACAGCATGGGCTTTAGGCCCAGCCACTGTCGCTGCACGCAGCAGCGTTTTGCTGCTCGCACAGGAGCGCGCCGACGGGAGATGGCCTGGCCCATTGCGCTGCGACACGTCGCATTGGGGCAGAGGAGCGTGCACTCAACCGCGAATTTTATTTTATATTTTTTGATTCTGTAAAAATATAAGTATGATCGTTTAGGAATTTGTCAAATCTATATGACAAACCTGGTTTAAGTGCAATCGTCATGACACAAGGCTATTGGAACTAACCGCCGTAGCCTGTAGGCCACGACGGTTGCACTTAAACCGTCGTGGCCTACAACGGTTAGGCGGCCTCCACGACGGTTGCTGGCGCCCCACAGCGGTTAGATTCAATCGCTATTGCGTACGGCGGTTAGCTCCAACCGCCGTGGCGCACGACGGTTGGAGCTTAACTGTCGTGGCGTATGGCGGTTGGCTCATGTAATTTTTTTACTTTATGTTTTTTATGTTGGTTTTAAATATTGTTTGTAAAATAAATAAATACTTGCGTGGTACAAAGAAATACTTGCTGCTAACAAAGAAAAGAAAAGTGACATAACAAAAAAATTAGTTCATACAAATTGTATGTCTAAGATCACAAATAAGAGTGTTGTTGCGTAAACTAACATATCTAACGTAACTTAGCAACGCCTCTTCTTCTGCTGCTGCCTGTTTGCTTAGGTTGCGGCCCACGTCTGCTCGCGAGGGTACTGAACTGGTCACGTGGGTGGATCTACCGACACCGGGCGGTGTCGCAATTGCCACCGCAGGCGGCGGCGTCGACCCTGCAACCGGGTGGGACTCTTCCGCGGGGGCTTGCGACGACCCTGCTGCGACCTCCGTCCACCCTCCTGGAGACGGTTGCGTCCCTTCGCCCTCCTGTGTCCCCGTGGGTGGTGCGTCTGTGTCAGAGGTTTAGATCTGAGCAGTCCACAGGGGGGTTAACCCCGGTGGTTTATTTGTTCGGCGGGGAGATCGGGAGCTAAGAACGCGATGGTTATGCTAGCGTAGCACACGGAAATCACGGCGAGACACAAGGGACAAGGCGATTTTATACTGGTTCAGACCTCCGGAGAGTAAAACCCTACGTCCAGTTGTTGGTGTAGATTGTTTGAGGATTGCGTGATTGTTACAAGGGGTCGCCTCGCCCGCCTTATATTGTCCAGCAGACAAGGTCGGTTCCCAGACTCCAGGTCGGACACGACCAGGAGACCTAAATCTAGCTGACTACGACACTTGCCATATCCGTCGATCTGCTTTGGCCGAAATCCACCGATGTCTTGTCTTGCACGCCAAGTCTTGAGGTCGTTCTGGATAAGGTCGTCTGGAATCTTCTGGAAGGTCTTCAGGAGGTCGTGTGTGCCACCAACTAGGTCGGTTGGGCCCACTGACAGGTCGGTGGGTCTTCTGGTAGGCCGGACCCACTTGTCGGGGACGGCCGTGAGCCTGGTCGGTGGGGACCCAGGGGTACCCATGTCTCACAAGCCCCCGAGCGAGGTGTAGGCGCAGCGACCTTAGAAAGGTCATGACGTAGTCGTAGAGCTTTCGACAGGGCGAATAGCATGCACGTCGCTCAAAAAGAAAAGAACAAATCGACTTAGTAGCCGACCTGTTTGAAATCTTGCCGAACAAAGAGAGGTCGAGTGACGACCTATAGGAAGCTAGCTTCCAATAGATCGGGACGACGACGAAAAGAAAAAAAAATTCAGAGGGCATCAAGGATGCACTCGTAGAGTAATATCCGAGTATCGTGGCGGGCAGGATGGCCGGTATGATGATCCAAAAAAGAGAAAGAAGAAGAAAGAGTAAGTCGAGTAACGACGTGATGAGAAACAGATTTCCCAACAGGTCGGTACGATAAAGAAAACAAGAGGGCGTCGAAGACGCTCTCGTAGAGTAGTCCCCGAGCATTGAAGCAGGCAGCATGGCTGGTTTGATACTCAAAAAAGAGAAGAAAACTGAGTCATGATCTTGATCGAACGAATTGTAGAGACACCCAGATCTCCTAGCATGGCTGCAGGGAGTCTGGCGGGGCCGACCTCATGCAGGCCTTGTAGGCGTGCCAACCTCAAAGAGGCCTTAAATCAACAATGTCCAGTATCCGAGGATACCCAGTAGGACCTTGAAGGGCACATGAAGAGATCGTTTGATGATGTCGTAGCTTGAAGTCGTGATATCCGGAGCCGTTGACGAAGTTGTAGAAAATATGTAAATCTTTAACGTATGGAGTGTAGAGACACCCAGATATCCTGCATAGCTGCACAGAGTCTGGCAGAGCCACCCGAGGCATGACGACCTCAAGAAGGTCTCAAATCAAAAAGCGCCTAAGCATCCGGAGATACTCAGCAGGGCCATCAGGCACGCACCCCACAGGGAGGCTTCATTCCCGACGTAAAATCCTGGGTGTCCAGAGCAGGCTGGCAGAACTATAAAAGCACACCGACCTTGGAAGGTCACGCATCCAGGGTGCCCAACTAGGTTGGCAGAGCCGTAACTATACCGAGGTATTGCAAGACCTAGATATTAAGGCACGCCGACCTCATGAAGGCCATTTTGGTGCCCAGATGACCAGCATAGCTGCCAGCCATCCAGCAGAGCCAGAATACTAAGATATTGGCAACCTTAGCAATAGGCACACCGACCACGGGGGCCCGACGAAATCGTAGACGTGAAGCTTCTGGACTCCAGGCGCCCAGACGGATCTGGCAGAGCAGCGAGGCACGCCTACCCCGGAAGGTCTTCAACCGAACCTACGACCATTCTGCTCAGGAAACAGAAATATAGGCTGATTGGAATATGTTCGTTTACATGCAGAGCCATAGCGGGTGCACCAGGACACAGAGCCTAGCGGGTGCAATAAAGACATAGAGTCGTAAAGGATGCGTTTGATCGTCGTCGTCGTCCGTAGATGTAACGAGGCGCAGGGCCCTCTGACGCAGAGTCAGGCTTATCTTTTTCCGTAGACTGCAGGGTCACAGGTCAACAGTGGTCGGAGATCCTCTTGCCACCCAGAAAACGACAACTTCGTCCAGTGTCGGAGCTCATCCGACCATAACCGAGTCTTGGCTCTCGCTGTAAATAGCACCATAAGACTGAAGGAGGCAAGCACCGAGCATTGCTGAGCTATGAAGCCACAGAGTAGAATTCCAGCCATGTCGTGGACATGCAACCGTCCACCAGAACGTAGGATAGAAAATTGTAGAAGGTCTTGGAGCTAGAAGAACGATGTCGCTGAGGAGGTCTTCCAAACTGGCGAAGGCGACGATGGAGCCGTAAGGAGGGTCTAGCGACCTGACAAAAATTACGACGGAGCCGGAGGAAGGTCTAGTGACCTGATGATGACGACAATAGAGCCGGAGGAAGGTCTTGGTCTTGACGAAGGCGACGACGGAGCCATAGGGAGGTCCAGAGACCTAACGACTCCATAGGGAGGTCCAGAGACCTAATGAAGACGACGGCGGAGCAGGAGGAGGTCTAGCGACCTGACGATGACGACGGAGTCGCGGGAGGGTGCATCGACCTGAAGCAGGTGACGACAAAGCCATAGGGAGGTCCGTCGACCTCAATCTGACGAGAGCGATGACGGGGCCGGAGGGAGGTCTAGCGACCTACCGCCAGCGACGTCGGAGACACCGAGAAATCCACCGAAGATGACGCCAGAGCTGCAAAGAGATCTAGCGACCTGAAGAAGACGACGCCGAAGCTGCAGGGAGATCCGCCGACCTAAAGCCAGTGACGATAGAGCCATAGGGAGGTCTAGCGACCTGATGCCAGTGACGACGGAAACACCGGGAGGTCTAACGACCTGAAGCAGGAGACGACAGAGCCGCAAGGAGGTCCACCGACCTCAATCCGACGACGACGGAGCCACCCAAGGTAGGTTCGCCAACGGCGACGCCGGAGTTGGAGAGAGGTCTAGCGACTTGACTAAGGTGATGCTGGAGCAAAGAGCTGGCCCTGTAAAAAATAAACACCAGGTCGGTGTATCAATCTGTCGAATATAAATATGATGAAAACTTAGCCTGAGCTAAACAAGCAGATGTTGAATAATGTTAGCCGGAGCTGAACATTCTTGTGCTATATTTTGTTTGAAAAGGCATTCCACTTATCGTGCCAGGCACACATTATTCGGACTCGAAAGCTCTGAAGCTGCAAAATGTTTCACCCCTCTACAATGCTCAGCAGGGAGCCTTAAATGTAGCCGACGCACGGGGAGGGGCCTAGGACCCAGGTTTTGCAACCACACAATATCGAATGCTCATAACGAGAGTCAAGCAGTTAAAGGAAGAACACATAGGAGAAGTAGAACCCCACAGGTCTGGCGACCCTTAGATTGGCATGGCCAAGCCCCCGAGCGTGTCGAGGGGGAGGGGAACATAGCACAAGATTAAAAATTGGATCTCTCAGGTCTGGCGACCTATGTGTTGGCATTGCCAAGCCCCCGAGCATGTCGAGAGGGAGGGATCGGAAGAGCAGAAAAAACATGTAGAGGCCATAAAATATTTAATTGTAAATAAGACTTAGCTTGGGTGTGGTCGAGAAGGTCGTCGTGGCCGAGGTCGGCACGTGGACGGCAACGCGAGCTGGAGCAGTCGAGTTGAAGTCGTAGTCGTCGTCGTCGTGGTGCATGACGTCGAACAGCACTCTCGCAGAGAGAAGGCTGAGGCGTACAGAGTCATCGCCATGCAGATCGCCTAGGGAGATCAGCTATTGCTTGTAGATGCATGAACACGTGGCTTGCTTGATTCCGTACGTGCGAGCGTATGAATTAGCTTCTTGCTAGCTTCAAAAATCACGTGGCCTAGCCGCAGGTTGTAGATTTATTTTATTTTTTTCTTGGCCGCACGCAACTGGACGTGGGGCCAACAGCAGATCAGGAATCCGCGAGGCCGAGCATGCAATCTCCGTTGTTTTGGCTCGTCTCCGTACGTATGCCCCCAGAAGGTGTTCAAGTACTTCGATACCGCCGAGTCGACGAGTCCGGATTGGGCGGCGGCTCTGTTAATCAAGCCAACAGGTCGGATTGATTGAGTCATCGCTGAGCACCGAGTTGATTCGCGATTCACGTTGACGAGGCCGAGTTGCATCTAGGGTACCACACCCGGAGGTCGGTCCGTGGTGAATTTAATCTTGCCGAGTTGACGAATCACGTCGTCCGTGACGATGAATCTGCTGATGCTCGTCGGGTGCGGGTGGGTGGGTTGCCGGAAAATTTTCTTGCGCACCATCCTTCATGTCGTCGTCGAAGATGATCGCCTGAGTGAGCTGCCATCGCGCTACACGAAGAGCTCGCGATCACCCCTACCTGGCGCGCCAACTGTCAGAGGTTTAGATCTGAGCAGTCCACAGGGGGGTTAACCCCGGTGGTTTATTTGTTCGGCGGGGAGATCGGGAGCTAAGAACGCGATGGTTATGCTAGCGTAGCACACGGAAATCACGACGAGACACAAGGGACAAGGCGATTTTATACTGGTTCAGGCCTCAGGAGAGTAAAACCTTACGTCCAGTTGTTGGTGTAGATTGTTTGAGGATTGCGTGATTGTTACAAGGGGTCACCTCGCCCGCCTTATATTGGCTAGCAGACAAGGTCGGTTCCCAGACTCCAGGTCGGACACGACCAGGAGACCTAAATCTAGCTGACTACGACACTTGCCATATCCGTCGATCTGCTTTGGCCGAAATCCACTGATGTCTTGTCTTGCACGCCAAGTCTTGAGGTCGTTCTGGATAAGGTCGTCTGGAATCTTCTGGAAGGTCTTCAGGAGGTCGTGTGGGCCACCAACTAGGTCGGTTGGGCCCACTGACAGGTCGGCGGGTCTTCTGGTAGGCTGGACCCACTTGTCGGGGACGGCCGTGAGCCTGGTCGGTGGGGACCCAGGGGTACCCTTGTCTCACAGCCTGGTAGCTGCGACTCTCCAAACTCCTCCTGCGTCCCGGTGCCACGCAAGTAGTCAAGTAGTCGAAGCTGATATCGTCGTACACTCCCATCGGCTGCCCCTCTCCATCTAGGGTTGAGTCAGGAGTGTCGCTGCCGCCGTAAGCTGTAACAAATAGTATTATTAAAGTATGTATCGTATTTAAATAATGTTGTTTAGGGTTGGAGATAAAATTATGGTCATTACCTGACTGAAGAGCAGCGGCAGTGGACGAGGAAGAACATCTGCTGGTGCTGGTGCTACTGCTGCTAGCGCAGTATGTGCAGGTCGAGACAACAGGGAAGGTCCTTGTCCCATCGGAAGATGCATTCTCCAAGGATGCACTAGAGGGCGCGGCACAAACGACGGAGCGGAGAAAGTGGTCGGGAAGGGTGGGCATGACGAGGAAGACGGTGCCTGGTACGAACGACCAGTTGAGGCGGAGCTAGAGGACGACTAGGGGTAATGTGGAAAAATAGGTAGAGCCACGTTACCGCTGTAGTTGACCGCGACAAGGAACCTCATGGTGATGTTGTGCATCCTCTCGTAAGTCTACTCGATCTCCTGATATCCCATGACGGGCAACCTCCTCCTCGCCTCCCCTAAAATATGTGAAACCTTCACAATCACATCGTACTGCAAACGAAATTACTAGTAAATGTTATAATGTTTAGTATCATAAAAAATTTCATTGCATCCACAAACTCACCGCCTGGTCATAGTTTTGATCCTGTCGCACCGGGTACGTGAGAGAAGGAAGGATCCTCTCCACATCCGGAACCGGCGGTGGTGGCTGTGCTGGAAAGTGCATCACACGCGTCCGAGTCCTCGGGGTGTACCACTCGATGTACGCTTCGCACGCCCTGTCATCGTGGGGCCCGTCCTCGGTAACGACGTTCTCCAGCGTGGTAGCGGCAACCCAAACTTCTACATACGGCTGCATCCTGTCGGCCCAAGTAGTCGTCGCCCCAACTCCCTTCTGAGACCACCTATCACAAATTAAACAGATTTGTCAGCAGCTCAATCTTCGTACGTGGAATTTAATTTAGAAATTGATGACAACTTATTTATGCACGTCGGGAGTAATAGTGTGCGCAACAGGCACAAAGGACTCCTGGTAGAGGCCGAACTGCCTCGTCACCCTATGGACGGCATACTCCTCCACAAAGATGTCGAACACCAAGGGTGTCTTCGTCTTTCAGTAGTGCTGATCTCGGAAGCACAAAGACGAGAGACCCTGTGGTGCGCAGACCGTGATAACCTCCTTTGTGTACGACGTCCACCTGAGTTATGTGTAGCGAACATGGCCTCATATGCCATTTGTTCAAGTTTGATTTTGGTGATTAAATGACAACATGATCAATGTGACTAACCATATTGTTGAGCGTGTCTTTGTAGACATTTCTAGGTCTCATGGATGCAAAAATACTACATGCCAAAATGAGAAAAACCGACAAAGAGAAAAAGAAAGGAAAAGACACCGTCGGATGAACCGACGGTACCCTAGAAGCTAGCGTCGGTGCATGCTTCGGAGTACTTGGTACATTGCGCGAAGACTCAAGTCAACTGGCACCGTCGGATGAACCGACGGTCCATTTCCTACATGCACCGGATGAATTCCTGGAGGAGGAGCGGTGGGGTTGGTAGCACCGGATGAACTGACGGAGTAGCAGCTGTTCATCCGGCGAACCTATGTTTGCTAACAGAGAGGTTCGAGCGCGAAGCTCTTCAGCACCGGATGAACCGATGGATATAAGGGATTGAGCGACGGTTCATCCGACGGCACCAAAGGAGCTACCAGTAAGGTTTTGGGAAGAAATCCTTCAGCACCGGATGAACCGACGGCATGAGGGAAGAGCCGTCAGTGCAAGCGTCGAAGGAAGTGTGTCAGCAGGGAAGCAACGGTCATGTGACATGGAGGGCACCGGATGAACCGACACCTGGGAAAAGTATAGCGGCGGTTCATCCGACGGTACCAATTTCAGAAGCTTTTAGCCAACGGCTCTTTGGACGCCTTGGGCTATTTATACCCCCTCCACTCACCCATTTGAGCAGGCTGGAGTGTGTGGAAGTGCAGAGGAGTTCAAGACACATAGAAGATCATATCCAAGCCATCCAAGTGCTAAATTGCTCATCCATAGACTTGCACATACTTTGTGTGTGTGCTTAGTGTTAGACTTAGCTTAGAGCTGAGTGAGTGCAAGGTGTGTCTACCTTGTGAGGTGATTCTCAAGTGGATCAAGTTGTACAAGGTGTGCCGGAAGCCTTGGAGCCTAGGTGGCTCTTCGGCAAACGTCTTCGACCCTCCGGCTTGGTGTGGAGCGGCGAGGACACTTTGTGCGGGAGACATGGAGACCCCCTTCCCTTGGTGGAGAAGCTCCTTAGTGGAGGCGGCATCAAGGTGACCAAGGGAGCTTGGTGAGTGCCGTCGTGGCGAGCCTTTGTGGCAAGTCAAGTGGTGCTCTTGAGAGAGACTTGGTGACCGGGAAGCAATACTCTTGTGTAGAGTGCTTCAATAACGTGGACTAGGGGTGGCTTAGTGCCTACCGATACCACATGATAAATCATGTGTCAAGAGTTTGCTTCCTCTCATCCCCTTTACGTTTCCGCATTGCTCTCTTGCATCCTTGCTTGCCTTTACTTTCCTAGAGTAGTATCTTGCTAAGATTGGCTATAGGTTGCAAAACTTGTTTTGGGATGGGAGTTTCACACTAGAACAACCTTAGTTGCACATCTAGGTAGCATGTTCTAGTTTATGTTTTATGCAAATAGTGATAAGCCATAGGTTAAGGTTTTAAGTTGCCTAATTCACCCCTCCCCCTCTTAGGCTACGAGCATCCGATTCCTTACAAGTGGTATCAGAGCCGGGACTCACTTCCTTCACAAGGATACGCCAATTAGATTGGCAATTTGTGAAAACTGGCTCGTTGGATCGGTTAGGCTTCACCGCCTAGTGAGTTGCTCTTTAGAGGATGAAAGGGGTGGATACCTTAGGTTTGGCTCCATATTTCGATGGCACAGGTTATTCTCATTGGAAGGTCCTCATGGAAGCTTATTTACAAGCTAAGGATCTTGATGTTTGGAGGGTCACCGATGAGGGTGTTAGAAATGGTACTAGGAAGGAGAAACAATTTGATGTTATTGCAAAGAGTATCATTTTATCCTCTCTAGATGTAGGTGTTTTCAATAGAGTTTTTACTAGTGAAAATGCTCATGTGCTACGGAATACCATCAAGGAACAAAATAAGGGTTCAAAAGAAGTAGCTAATGAACGCTACGGTTGTCTCATTGAGGAATTCAATAGCTTTAAGCAACTTGAGAATGAAAATGCCGAATCTATGTACTCACGCCTAAATGTTCTTGTCAATGAGATTAATGCTTTAGGTGTGAAGAACATCACGGACATGAACATGAACCGCAAGATCCTTCAAAGTCTCCGGAAGCCCGATTATGACTTGGTGCAAGCTATCATCTATGAGAAGAAGCTTGAAGAGTTGAAACCTTCTCAAATCTTGAGCAAGATCATGGCACATGAATTTCAAATCATGCCCAAGTCCAAGAAAGCTTCCAAGGATGAGCTCAAGACAAAGGAAGAACCAAAAGTTGAGCTCAAGGCAACACCCCAAGAACCATCTTCTCCAACTGCAAGCCATGCTCTTTCAAGCCAACAAGAAAAGAAGTTGAGAAGAATGGTGATTCATGGAAGCTCAAGTGAAGACGATGATGGTGATGACAATGAAGGTTCCTCAAGTGATGAAGAGGTCGAGTCGATGGTTGCCATGTACGTGAAGATCTTCAAGTATGTGAAGAAAGTCAACATGTATGGCTACAACATCCACTTGAGAGAAGGGCATCATCATCAACATATCAAGTTCACCAAGATCAAGCGTAAGAAGAAGGTGGTCAAGGAGAGGAAACCGAAGCAAGAAGCACTCACCGCCATCGGTGAATGGACAAGTGGTGGAGAATCAAGCTCTTGTAGCTCAAGCAATGAATCAAGCAAGAACTTCACCACCTGCATCATGCAAGGTTCCCTATCATCATCACGCATGTGCCTTATGGCCCAAGGTATGGAAAGCAATGTAAGTGATGATGAATTCGATGACACCTCAATTGATGATCTTGTTGAGCTAGTAAATGAGCAAAAAAGGGATGCTAGAAAAACAAGCTAATGAAATTAAAGAACTTAATGCTCTCAGTGATCTTAGTGCCACCCTTGCTACAAACTATAAACATTTGTTGTGCAAATTCCACTTGCTTAGTAAGGAGTGTGATGAGCTAAAATCTAAGCTTGAGAACATTGAGATTAAAACTAGTTATCCCTTTGAGCTTAATGAAACATCTATCCCTTGTGCAATTCCTATCTCCAAGGTAGATGCTTCAACTTTTTGTATTGATTTAATTGATGAATCTTGCTCACTATCTTGCAATGAGAATGTTGTAGAAGAAACACATGATTATCTCATACGCATGAAGAATGATGAGCTCAAGCAAGAAGTGAAATGGCTCCGAGAGAAGTTGGTTAACTTGATGGGCAAGGGCAATAAGGAACAAGTGGACGTCTCTCAAGACATGAAGAGCAAAGTCCAACCTTCTCAAGATAACCGTGATCACATTGTGGAGGAGCTTGAGAAGGGCTCAACCGTGACTTGCTACAAGTGTCATGAAGAAGGGCACAAGTTCTACAAATGCCCTCAATTTGTCAAAAAGATGGACAAGGGTGAGAAGAAGAAGATGAACACCACCATCAAGATCTCTCTCATCTACACCAAGCCCAACCGCAAGAACAAGACCAAGAGCAACTCCTATGTCATCAAGAAGAAGGCTAATGGCAAGGTGGTTGCACACAAGGTTGGGAAGATAAAGGAGTGAGGTTGGAACCAGCCCATTTGGGTGCCCAAGGAAGTCATCACCAACATGAAGGGGCCTCAAATGGTTTGGGTTCCTAAGGCCACGTGAAGGCCATAAGTACGGGGACTTGGGAGGCTTGGCACAAAGAAGATAAGAAGATTCAAGTCTAGAAGTCAAGCTTGTAAGATTGGACATGTGTTGCCCAAGCTCCCCGGTTAAGGTAATGGAAACTAGAACTCATCTCATGTATCTTTGTAGCTCTATTGCCTTGTTTAGGTTGCATTTGTTGCTATGCCTAGTTGTTTACATATGGTAGGTTACTTGTGCCATGTGCTAACCCATGAGAAACCTACATGGTTTGATTAGTGTGTAGGAAAGCTACACTTGTTTCTTTCATGATGCATGTTTTTATATATATCTCCTTGTATTATGAGCAAGCTATAGGATTAGCTTCCCTTTTGTTGCCATAAACAATGTTGATACATTTGGTTGGTGATTCAAACACTAAATGCACACATTTAGGGGGAGCTCATCCTATGATTTGTTTGTGGGACTAACATCATTTCAAACTTATCTTGTGTAGTCCCTTGGTGACGCGTTCCGGTGCGGTACTTCATTCTAAGAGAATGCTATTTCACTCTAAGTGTGATCTAACATCTCTAAGAGAGTGAATATAGCAATATGAGCTTCATGCTATTGAGTCATGTCCTTGCGAGCTTATGTCTCTATATAAGTTCAAAGGTAATGAACTCATACATTCCTAATCCTTGTGGTACCCCAAGTGTTTTCTTTGCAAGCTCCTTCCAAGTGGTGTCATCTCTAAATGATATCATTTCCAAGTAGCTTATCTCAATGTGGTGCCAACAAGGTAGAGAGGAAGAAATCCCTCGGAGGTATGCAATGCTCAAAATCTATAAGCGGTAATGTTACAAGAACTTTTTTGGCTTATCTCTTGTCTTTTAAGCTACCTCTTTGCATGATATGCTCTATGCTTCCTTATCTTACAAATATTTGTAGTTGTGCACTTGATTTTCACACTATCATTTTGTGCACACACTTAGGGGGAGCTTAGTTTATATCATGCTAGTCTCATGAGCTTGTGATCCACCTTAGTTATTCGCACATGTGGTATCTTCATTGATATCATACATATGGATCATGGTTCATGCGGCTTTCTCCCTTGTATTTAACATTTCTCTTTGAATTATGATTGCTAAGACTTGCTAAATTATCTTTGGAGACCCTTTTGTTTTGGACACTTTTTGGAGATTTTATTCCAAAGGGGGAGAATTTGGAGCCAAAGCAAGCCAATGTTTCCAAAGGGGGAAGTAACAAGCTATATGTGAAGAGAAGATCATGGAAGAGGGAGAACACATCTAGGGGGAGTTGGATGATGGTAAGCATCCAAGCAAGTGTAAGTGATTCAATTTTGTCAATTTTTGCAAATTTATGCTTGTTTTGATTGTGTTGTCATAAATCACCAAAAAGGGGGAGATTGTAGCGAACATGGCCTCATATGCCATTTGTTCAGGTTTGATTTTGGTGATTAAATGACAACATGATCAATGGGACTAACCATATTGTTGAGCATGTCTTTGTAGACATTTCTAGGACTAATGGATGCAAAAATACTACATGCCAAAATGAGAAGATAGTATATTTTTTGAGGCAAAACCGACAAAGAGAAAGAGAAAGGAAAAGACACTGTCGGATGAACCGACGGCACCCTAGAAGCTAGCGTCGGTGCATGCGTCGGAGTACTTGGTACATTGCGCGAAGACTCAAGTCAACTGGCACCGTCAGATGAACTGACGGTCCATTTCCTACATGCATCGGATGAATTCCTGAAGGAGGAGCAGCGGGGTTGGTAGCACCGGATGAACCGACGGAGTAGCAGCAGTTCATCCGGCGACCGTATGTTTGCTAACAGAGAGGTTCGGGCGCGAAGCCCTTCAGCACCAGATGAACCGATGGATATAAGGGATTGAGCGACGGTTCATCCGACGGCACCAAAGGAGCTACCAGTAAGGTTTTGGGAAGAAATCCTTCAGCACCGGATGAACCGACGGCATGAGGGAAGAGCCGTCGGTGCAAGCGTCGGAGAAAGTGTGTCAGCAGGGAAGCAACGGTCATGTGACGTGGAGGGCACCGGATGAACCGACGCTTGGGAAAAGTATAGCGGCGGTTCATCCGACGGTACCAATTTCAGCAGCTTTTAGCCAACGGCTCTTTGGACGCCTTGGGCTATTTATACCCCCTCCACTCACCCATTTGAGCAGGCTGGAGTGTGTGGAAGTGCAGAGGAGTTCAAGACACATAGAAGATCATATCCAAGTGCTAAATTGCTCATCCATAGACTTGCACATGCTTTGTGTGTGTGCTTAGTGTTAGGCTTAGCTTAGAGCTAAGTGAGTGCAAGGTGTGCCTACATTGTGAGGTGATTCTCGAGTGGATCAAGTTGTACGAGGTGTGCCGAAAGCCTTGGAGCCTAGGTGGCTCTCCGGCAAACGTCTTCGACCCTCCGGCTTGGTGTGGAGCGGCGAGGACACTTTGTGCGGGAGACGTGGAGACCCCCTTCCCTTGGTGGAGAAGCTCCTTAGTGGAGGCGGCATCAAGGTGACCAAGGGAGCTTGGCGAGTGCCTTCGTGGCGAGCCTTTGTGGCAAGTCAAGTAGTGCTCTTGGGAGAGACTTGGTGACCGGGAAGCAATACCCTTGTGTAGAGTGCTTCAATAACGTGGACTAGGGGTGGCTTAGTGCCTACCGATACCACGGGATAAATCGTGTGTCAAGAGTTTGCTTCCTCTCATCCCCTTTACGTTTCCGCATTGCTCTTCTAGAGTAGTATCTTGTTAGGATTGACTATAGGTTGCAAAACTTGTTTTGGGATGGGAGTTTCACACCAGAACAACCTTAGGTGCACATCTAGGTAGCATGTTCTAGTTTATGTTTTATGCAAATAGTGATAAGCCATAGGTTAAGGTTTTAAATTGCCTAATTCACCTCCTCCCCCTCTTAGGCTACGAGCATCCGATTCCTTACATTATGTTAATTAACTATTCCTAGAAACTTTATATTGGCCACATCCAAAAGAACTGATGGGAAAAGATAGTACTCTCTCTCCTTCGCGAACAGTGAAATCCTAGTTTCCTCTTACAGAGTATCGTTGTTGGCAAATTACCTTGCAAAATGTTACCGAATGTTTTTTGGTTCCAAAATGTAGAAGTGATGAATTATTTTTGTGGTTTTTTCTTTTAAAAGCTACTAGAATTGCACTCTTCTAAAACAGAGGATCGGAACTAATGTTGTAGTGCCCCTTCCACACAGTGGCGGACCCAGGATTTCAACTTAGGGTAGGCTTGGTAAAAAATTTTAGTCTGCAATACGGTACACTATACGGTATACAGCTATAAAATTCTCGAATAGTACGGTATGTAAGTATAAAATAATGAAAATTCACATTCCAATGGACTATGGATACACCAATGAATTAACTATTCCTAGAAACTTTATATTGGCCACATCCAAAAGAACTGATGGGAAAAGGTAGTACTCTCTCTCCTTCGCGAACAGTGAAATCCTAGTTTCCTCATACAGATTATCGTTGTTGGCAAATTACCTTGCAAAATGTTACCTAATGTTTTTTGGTTCCAAAATGTAGAAGTGATGAATTATTTTTGTGGTTTTTTCTTTTAAAAGCTACTAGAATTGCACTCTTCTAAAACAGAGGATCGGAACTAATGTTGTAGTGCCCCTTCCACACAGTGGCGGACCCAGGATTTCAACTTAGGGTAGGCCTGGTAAAAAATTTTAGTCTGCAATACGGTACACTATACGGTATACAGTTATAAAATTCTCGAATAGTACGGTATGTAAGTATAAAATAATGAAAATTCACATTCCAATGGACTATGGATACACCAATGACCAAAATTAATCACTGAATCGATGAATATACGATTTCAATTTGCAATTCCGAAGGGGATTAGGCACATGCCAATGGACTATACGTACCCACCAATGATCAATTAATCACTAACTCATTGAGCATACGTTGTTTCCCATTTGTTGAAAAGAGGATTTAGATGGAGTAGACTTTTTTTTTGAACTGTTTAGATGGAGTAGACTTGACAGTAGAGTGCACAGAACTTTGAGGGACCGGCCGATTGGTGGCGAATGATATAGCTACTGTGTGCTGCCCAGCAAATTAAACCAGACGCAGGTCGCGGCATTCGGCCAGCGGCCGACGGTCGGTGCGGGATCGCTCGTAGCGCTGCTGCGCTGGAGCGGACGGAGGGAGATGGAGAATGATGGCCTAGCACACTGTGTCACCAGAGTTCGGCTCTGCTTCTGATATCATCTTGTAGGGCTATTTCTTTATTTGGGCTAAAAACGTAAATTAGTAAAAAATTGTTGAGCCAAAATCCAGGGTAGTCCTAGGCCTACCTGGACTACCCTTTGGGTCCGCCCATGCTTCCACACACTAAAGTTTTCCATTGTCTATCATGTTGAATGCAGAGAAAAGACCTTGTCGATGTATATGTTGGTTATCTATATCTATACTATAAGAAGCGAAAATAATTGAAAACTTTTCTCATCTAAATCGGGTCTACCATATCTCTCACGCCGGACCCACCCGTCGCATGTTTTTAGGAGTGGATAGGGTGGAAGGACTAAGGAAGGACAAAAAATCGTAATTTGGAGAGCACTTCTGCCAAAAACGAATTGATTTTCTCACCCACGCCGACCATACCCGCCCACGCATACCCGTGTTGGGCCCACCACCTGCACCCCACGCCCACACCCGCACTCTGCCGTGTCGAGTGTCGACCCACGCCGCCGTCATCGGCCGTCCCTCGCGCCGCCCGCCGCCCCACCCGTCGCTGCCGCTGGTGGGCTTCCCTGCGCCGCCCCGACGCCATGGCCGGCATCTCTGCTACCCCGTCATCGGCCCTCCCTCGAGCCACCCGACCCGTCGCTGCCGCCGGTGGTCCTCCCCGCGCGTCCCTGACACTATGGCTGCCATCTCCGCCGCCACAGCCAGTAGCTGTGGGCCATGCCGGTGCGCCGCCGACGTGGGTGCCGCTGCAGGTCGCCGCCAGCATCGCGGCCGGCCGTGGCCCCCGGATCCGCGCACTCGTCGCGCTCTTCCGCGCGCCAACGACGGTGCGGTGCGCCCGCCTCCGCGCTCATCGTGGCTCCCCGTGACAAGCGCGGAGGCACAGAGGTCGGGTGCATCCTCCAATCGAACATGGTTGCGGCCCTCACGTGGTGGTCCTGGACGCAGCGGTGACGGAGCTGCTGCTTTTCCTCTACCACAACATGGCTGCTGTCTGGCACGCCTTCAACGTGTTTGACGAAATTCCAGCCCTGTCAAGCCCATAGGTGAGAGCCTTCCCAGCTTTCCTTGCTGCCCTGTTGTGTGCCAGCCTTTGTGTCGAGGAGCCGTGTTGCGAGTGGCTCCCTGGAAGGTGGCGCTTTGGCACTATTTGATATGGAGTTCGCCAATGGAGAGTTCACTGAGTCTGAGAAAAAGAAGATCATGGCAAATGAGCGGCTTGCTGAGATAGCTCTGACCGATCCTAAGATTGCCATGTTATCAGACAGATCATGTTGGGTGATGATCATTGTGTGACCTATAGGCTGTTAAATTAGTTATCTGAATGAATGCCTTTTCATTGGCCATAGAAGATTTCTAAATTGGTATTGACCAATTGAGAGGGTCTGATGATTTCGCTTTTTGGTAATATTGGGTATTTTCTATAGTTGATTGATGATGACTGCGATTAGCTTTTTGGTAATTATCTGTAAGTGGCCGAATGGGATCTTGCATTAGAAGTTAGAGTGACAGCTCTGCTGTGATCTTGCATTATCTGAACTTGTCATGTAGTATGTGATTTCCATTCCCTTCTTGAACTTCAAATTAAAGAGAACTGGTTTGTCCACAAGAGTTCAGAACTTGCAGGATCTTCAGTTGGCTCATCATTTATTTGTTACTGGCTGGCTCATCTTTTAAAGCTGAATGAATGTTTTATAAGTGAGAATGACTTATAAATCAAAAGGTTCATTATTCAGTACATACTCTCTCAATTTAAATTATAGACTGCTTTTGTTTTGCCTCAAATCACCTCAATGAATGTGAACTTGCATTTTTTTTCTTTCTGAATGGTAGCTGTTATCTCAATGTGAAAGGTTTGCTTTACGGTCCATGTGTAGTGCCCATGCCATTGTGAAATTTTCTTGACCTACTTGCATAGCTTTGGACTGTTCGTGAACTTCAGCAGAAATTATCATCCGATAAGCCCTTGAATGCTGTCTGAAAACTGAAGCCAAATATGTATGCTATCTGAAAACTAAAGTTTGGTACTTTCCACTACCGTTTTCTATGCAGAACAACAATTTTATTAAGACAAACTTGTGACTTTTCAGGTCCATAATTGCAGCACACAACAATGAACCAGATGGTCCAGACATGCCTACCTTGATCTATTTACCTGGTAATTTCAGCTTGATGGGCACTTAGAGAGTTGGAGGGGCATATTGTTAGCATGTATATGAGTGTCATTAAGTGTATTATGGATCTTATTTATCCTTTTTTGTGTTTTTTCTTTTTTATTTCTTACACCTGTGTACTATAATTCTTGCCCTTCCATCTCTTGAGTCTTGCGGGCTCCTGCAGCGTCTGTTATCTTGTCTGCTATATTGTTCCAACATGTCCCTGCAAGAGAAAATGGCAAGGAGCAATGCTTGCAGGTTCGGCCGTTCAGGCTTGTGCACAGTAATGTTGTTGAGATTGTAGTTATTGGCCTGGCAGGCTCCGGCGGACGTTCACCAGCCTGCTTGTTTGTTCCTGCTAAAGCCGGTAGAAGCGTTTAGTTCCCAAAAATTTCGCAAACTACCCGTCGTATCAATCTCCGGACACTAGTTAGAAGTATTAAATATGAATTAATGACAAAAATCATTCCACAACTCCTACCTTAATTTTCGAGACGAATCTAATAAGCTTAATTATGACATGATTAGAAAACGTTGTGCTACAGTAACCAATCTCTAATAACTGATTAATTAGGTTTAATGGATTCATCTCGCGATTTCTAGTCCATTCGTGTAGTTAGTTTTGTAAGTAGTCTACATTTAATACTCTTAATAGATCTTGGAAAGGAACAAAAAAAATTTCTCCAAAATTTTCCAATAAACTAAACACATGTTGGCAGGCTCCCGCGGGATCAGCTTGGGCATGTACAACGCGTCCTTTCGACCCGTCTGATGGTTTTTTTGCAAAATGACCCCGTTGTAGCCTACAGACGGGTCTCCCGTCGTCTCACGAGGCGACGCCCCTCGCCCGTTCTCCGAGGCGGAGGAGACGCCCGCGGCTCCGTTGTACGGCTGCGTCTCCCCCAGGCGACGGCCCGTCGGATCCTGCGCGCCCGCGCGCTCTCCTCAAACAGCTCGCCCCGCCACCCTCTTCGCGCCTCGCTTGCGAAGTCTCCCGACGAGAACGAAGAAGCTCGCCACATCGCCGGGCCCCCGCCATAGGGAGCCACACCGCCGTGCCACTGCTCGAGCCCGACGGCCGCGGATGGGTGCCGAGAGGACGCCGGACGCCGCCCCGCACACTGCTTGTCGCGGCGTGGTGGAGTCGAGCCCTAGCGGCGGCCAATCGCTGCCGTCAGAGCCGCCAAAGCAGAGCACCGCTGCTAGCCTTCCGCCGCCGATTCGCCGCATTAGGACAGCCCAGACGAAGCCGTCTTCCCCCGGAGCGTTTGGGACGCTGAGACGAAGCAGCGCCCCGGTCCTTGTCGTCCATCCTGCATCAGAGCCCCGCCGGCCCCGCGAGTCCGAGCCGCCGCAATCCAAGCTCCGTTGCCGCTGTCTTCCGCCCCAGCTTCGATTTCCGGCCACCTCTGTCCAACTCTGTCACCAACCGACCAAGAGCAGCAAGAAGCCATCAAAAACTTGGGCGGAAAAAGGAAGGGGATTGGAATCTACTCTTGTGGCTCGAAGAAATCGGCCAACTGCAGTGTGCGCATGTGCTGTCGGTGGGGAAAGCTCAAACCTGCAGGGGTCGTTGGATTTTTTTCCTTCCGTGCATGGACAGGACAAGGCAGCCTCCGAAGCATAACAATTCTATCTGATGTCATTATAGGTTAGCATTAACGAAATAAAATTAGGCAAAAAAACCTTTATATCTACATATAATAAAAATTATTTTCATAATTTCTAAAAATTATTGTAATCATGTTTATCTTATTTATGTTTGATAATATTGTATCAAATAGGCACACAATGATATACACAAATACATTTATATTTGATCCTAGCTACATGCAATGCATTAAATAGCTTACAGACGACTCGGTTATATGTGGGCTGTATGACCTGCCTTTATATCTGTCTGGATGCTGAGTTCGAGGTTCTGCAGACGACTCGTAGTCTGTAGGTTGTACATACCCCTATGCACGCATGTGACGCCGGTTGGTCTGCCTGCGCCTGCAGATGGGCCCGCCTGCATCCTTACATTCGGGAGCTTGAGCACAAGGTGCAGGTACTGCAGACGGAGGCTACAACACTCTCACCACAGTTGACAATGCTGAAGGTTAGTTTTGTAGAGCTACCGAGGTGGTGGGATTATATTTTGTGTTAGTACCCGTTCTTTTGGGGAAAAGAAATAGTAAAGTTGCAAATGAATAATGCTAGAATAATGTTTCTTGTGAGAGAAGATGTGATAGATGTGATGAGTAAATAGTACTTTTCATTGTTCATTTTCACTCAAAAGAACAGAGCCTTATGATTATACTTGTTTTTTTTTCAATTTGAGGGGGGTGGGGATCCAAATCGTTTCCCCTAGCTGCACACCCATCGTTGTTTCGCTTCCCACCCGCCGCCCGCGAGCTGCCGCCCCGCGATGCGGCTACTCCTCCTCTATCCCTCGCCCTCCACCACCACCTCATCAGCGGCCTCCACACGTCGGCGGATTACTAACAAGACTCCGGCTTCTCTAAATAAAGAACTCTACACAAACATCAGAATATAAAACAAAATCACTCATAGGGTCGAACGCTTATATCTCGTTCTACAATCCTTTGTCTCCATCACCGCCAAAAACATGACGAGAAATGTCTTGTTCTTCCGAACTTGCAGATGGAGCACGTCACAATGGAGGTTTGTATGTTACTGTAATTTGTATTTTATTACTAATTATTCATATATCTTTTTTCACACAAAAACAATATTGGTTGGTTTAATATTCCATCTAAAACAAGATGGCATGTGTTAATTCAACATGGTGCAGAGAGATTTTGTCACCTGTTGTCAACGTGGTGTCAAGCGAATAGGAAACAAAAGTAAGACAAGAGATCAATCTGGAGTTGGACGAATCACAACAACAAGAAGACGATGACGATAGCTCAAAAAACGAAAAGTCCGATAGTGAATGGCAGTCGGAGGACGAGAAAGAAGAGGATGAAGAATATGATAATGAAGACTTAAGGGAGGAAGAGCTACAAACATTATTCAATACAACATACACATAGTCCAAAATGAAGTCTTCATGTTCTTCCTTAAAGTACTTGTTTGATTACATATATCACAGGTCATGTTTTTCACGATCAAGATGAAAGTTGAAGTTTTTCACATGTTCTTATTTGAATCAGTTGAATAATTATCACGAATTGTTAAAGTTTGAATAAATTGTGTCCTTGTAGCAGTATTTGTAAACTCTATTAAAGTTGAAATCTAATAACTATCGTATATTTTTTAAATAGAATTATTTTTATTTTATATTTTTAAAAAAACACGTGCGTGTAGCACATGCCTATAGCTCAGCTTCGCTTGGTTTTTGACGTCAATATCTTCGTTCGGCAGTGCTCAAACATGACAAAACAGCAATGGCCGATGACGCTCTGCTCGGCCAACGGGCGGCGCAAGTGTTACATACACGTGATTTTTTTTTGTTTATTGCAGATTTCTAGACAAGGGCAGCACACGTGTGACTTTACTATATAAATATAATTTTTAGTTACTATTTGTTAAGACATGTGTGTGTCGCACGTGCATTTTACTAGTACAATTAGTATATGATAGGACCATTAAAACCAAAGAGCATTTACAACAATTTTTTTTGTCTAGGTGAAATAAAAAAATATTTCTTGTAATATTCGAATCAAACCGTGTCTTGTGGGGTCACACATTACATAGACCGGCACTTCCTTTGGCATGTGCATGATTCTGACTATACAATAGTTTCATTCTCAACATTTTTTAGGTCATTTACTCAGTGTGATAGATCAACTTAGTTGTGCCAGAGTATGCCACAACTGTAGCCATCTTTTGGTTTGTCACACTTTGTGTGCCAATCAGTCATGGGAAATTGAGTACCAACCAAATAGTCTCTACACTACATAAGGATGCCTCTCCCCTAACCAACTTTTTGTTTCAGAACAAAGAGTTAAACTACAACTAGTAATCTTATCTTTTCTCGTTTCATTCCTAGAAAGGAGCTGAGAGATATTACACCTGATATTAGAAATGCCTCTACTCCCTAGCAGCAGCACCAGCACCAGCAGCAAGATTTTCATGGCACTCATATGCGCGATGGCGCTTGCCCAAGGCAGCGATAGCGGCAAGGCCGCCGAAGACTCAAGGCTGTGGCCTGTTGGTGATAGCGCCGGCTGGAGCTTCGGCGTCCTCGGATGGCCCAACTACAAGCCCTTCAAGGCTGGCGACGTACTCTGTAAGTTTTTTTTACTGAAGCTTTCCATTTACTTACTAGTGAGGAATGCTCAATTCTACCGTCTGGGTGCAGTGTTCAGTTACAAGCACGGCGTGCACAATGTTATGCAAGTGAACACGGTGGCGCAGTACAGCATGTGCGAGGTGCCCCACAACACCACCGTCTGGCGCTCCGGGAACGACCGTGTCACCCTGGCCCGTGGCGTGTCTTTCTTCGTCTGCGGCATCCCGGGACACTGCAAGAAAGGCATGAAGATTGCCGTCACGGCGAGATAGGTGACCATGCATATACGTTCATTCAGTGAGGCTGGTTTGCGTGTCATTGCTCATAAGTAAAAGTCACCTGCTCACATCCAATTTGTATTGCCTGATACACCACATTGAGAGCAACTAATGAGAAATCAAATATCTAATATACAGATATGTGAGTGGTTGCCATTCAAAAAAAAAGAGTTGTGCTTCAATTACAGAATCCATTCGGTTGTGAAATTCCAGTACCATGAATTTGGATTTAAAAGTCGCATATATTTGTGGAACTGATGAAATTTTGATCTTGGCAGCAGGTTTGTGTGTTTTTTAGAAGCTGCAAAAATTTAAGGCCAGAGTGACATATCTCATGTGTTTCTCCTTGTTGCAAAGAAATTAAAAGAAGCATTGTAGTCTTGTGGTTTCACGCATTAGAACATAAAAATGTATACTGTTTTCTAATATAAAACTTTTTTTTCATTTACAAATCAATCTCACTTGGGTTGTTGCCTCACAGTTTCAGACCTTTTGGCCAGTCCAAAAGCTTCATTCATATAGTGTTTATCATCATGTAATTTTAGTTGGGTCGCAGTACTATTCCTTGTTTTACATGGATAGTTAGTTTACAAGGAATTTGTTATATTATAAGCGACAGGTCATGGGGGTTGTCCATGCTATATATACCTACTCATATTCACATATATTTGTTTCTAATAATGAAAACGGTTCGCAGGTGCGGTAGAACAACATTTCCAAGAGCGGATAGGCGGTTGATAGGCCAACCGTTCCTAGCTCTCGCAACTAACACAACATGTCTTCGGGCGGGTGATGCCATAATTTTTTATTGCATGATCCTCCACACTGAGCAATAAGAATAAAACATCTTTTGAAAAAAACTACTCTGGTCTGAGTTGGTTGCCACTGCAAAAGGCCTGAGCTGCATGTACAAAATCATACAGTTGAGAAATGCCACTGCAATGACTTTGGCTGTAACGTCCGCATGTGAAACTGATGAAATTTTGATCTTGACAGCCGGTACGCGTGTTTTTTTATTAGAAGCCACACAGATATGTATCAACCCTCCGCACTGCAATTCAAAGAAATTAATATAATGAAAAAGAAACCAGAACATAAAATATAACTTGTGTTGTTGCCTCACGGTTTCCGCACTGCATACAAAAATCTCTCATTTTTCTTCCTTACAGATGAATTGAATCTAACTTGTGTTGTTGCCTCACGGTTTCCAGCCTTGCCACCAGTCCAAAAACTTCATTCAAATGGTGTTTGACATCATATAATTTTAGTTGGGTCAGACCATTCCTTGTTTTACGTGGATAGTTTGTTTGCAAAGGATTTGTTAGTGATATAGAGAATAACCGCAGTGAAAAGTAGGGATGAAAATGGATAGATCCCGAACCGACCGTTTTCGTTTTCTACATTTTGATCTTATTCCCGTTTTTACCAAATTATACCGAATCATGAAAATTGTCAGATTCAACTAATTTTAATGTCATTCTTCATTATTTTGTAGTAGCTTATTTGCATAAATATAGAAAAACCCCAAACCGATCGCTTTCGTTTTTTACATTATAGTTTCGTTTTCGACCGTTTTTTGATCCCTGGCGAAAAGGTTCCCTCGAAGGAACTGGATATGTACAGAACAAAAATTCAAGAAAAAACTGCTACTTCCCAAAAGACCTATCTTCCATCCTAATTTCCTAAGCCATGTAGCCAATTCGTAAGCAGACAACTACATGTATTATTATTTTGCCAATATCTAGCATTATAGCAATCAATGAGGAGGTGTCTGCTTGTTGAATTGCATTCGCAAAAGGCAACTTTTCTGACTCCCATGCCAATTTCATTTAGCTAAATTATCATCGGTTTATGATACCGAAGAAAAATATACTCCTATCTCCGAATGGAGTTTTAATGATTTGAAATCAATTTTTTTACCAAATAAATTTTCGATAATCCGAACATTCACTACTGGAAACGAGTTTTTCCCTGTGTACACGAAACCGTCAGGGAAATATGCTAAAACCGTCAGGAAAATATATTCTGACGGGAAACCGACAGGCAAATACCGTCAGTGATAGGTCGACAGAAAAATTTCATTTGCCGTCGGTTTCCCGTCAGAACATATTTTTCTGACGGGTTTTCCTTGACGGTTCACTCACAGGGAATATTCGGGTCGTCAGGTTTTGAAAAGTTTTGGAACCAACAGGTTTAAATGTTTTTCCTGTAGGTTGCCACACAGCGAAATAGGATGAGGAAATTTAAAAAAAATCCAATGGACAAATTACAAGTTCAGTCATTCAAACAAATACACATTTTGCACATATAACCAAGTTCAATCAATAGGCTTATAAATCCGTAGGATCAATATAAGCAACCACTATCTCACTATATTCCGACACATACACACCAAATGCAGCAGTTTATTTTTATTACAGAGAAAGTAAAAAAGCATACATCATGAGTGACATACATGTGTACTAGTGTTTGCCTCTGTCAAAGATCTGAACATAAGCCTGTTAAGGCAAGATCTGAAGATAAGCATATTTACAAATGAATCTGGTCATTCAAAATGTAGAACACACATCACAGGGAATATTTCAGTCATCTTCTGTCCCTGCACGTGAAAAGAATTGAACAAATATTTGTTAAGGCAATGTTGTAAGAAACAGACACAATACAAGTAGGAGACAGATTTACTGCAACCAAATGTGTTGTGCATACGCATGAGTTATGCTTATGAAATCTAGCATATACATGTAGATTGAAAGAAACACCTAGTGTCCTTCTTAATTAGAACTAATTTTAGACATTATGATTGCAGGAGTCATAAGTTCTTTGTTATCTTTTTTCACAAGGAAATTTACCTACATGATTGCAGGAGTCATAACTATGCATCCGCCCTTGTGCATTGTGTTCTGCAATATCAGGCCATGAATCAGTAAGGGTTTTGGTTAAATAAATTGCAAATGCATTATCAAAATTTTGAAATCACACTAGCAGATAAAATTAAGCATGCATGGATAATCAGAAGGCCAATTCAAGCAGTATTACATCATTACTGACACTTGCAGGTATTAATGAGATGGCCAAGCAGATCTGCTAGAACTTCCATGTTCCTAAGTCAAGGTGTATATTTCTGCAAAGAAGAAAATATCACAACAATGAAACTTCATAATCACATCACATAACCATTGATATGGAAAAGTTATGCTAGTCCATACCATCAGAATACTTGAAGTTTAAGACAATCTAATTGTTGACTTGTGTTTAAACATGTAGCAATTTAATTTCATAGAGGGGAAAATCACATCTAGGCAGTGCAAGTACTGGCATTATTTTGACACCAGTATAGAGGGTACCTTTCATTGGCTTGGAGAGCTGTCTAGATGTTTGCTTCAGACAATGCATTTTCTTAACTGAACATGAAAAGATGGATAGCTTCAGAAGGCTGTAAATAGTAAGAATGTCGTTAATAGAAAACTACATTTGTGCATTAGCGATTGTAAACGGGTCATTAGTGAAGCATTTTCATGACAAATCTGCTAGTTTACTCTATCATCAAAATACTTGAAGGAACTGAATATAAATTAATTATAGTACCCTACAGTGTCAGTCTATCTCACATATTCATCAAAACAATCACTCACTCATTGCAATTTAAAACACATATGGAAGGAGTTTAGAGATATAATAACATATTTACTGCAACTAGATCTGTGGTGCAAACGGGTAGAAGAAAAAACTCGCTACTTGCTTTCATTTGGTGACCGTGGTGTATTCCATGCATCTAGTTCAGTCAAAGCACCAAATTAATAAAGAAACTAATACCCAGAAGGATAGGCGGAGAGACCAGAGATACAGACTAGAAAGGGGAGGGTTCCAGGGAGGGTGCATTTACCTCCGCTAGCTGTAGCTCTTCCGCAGCCGGCGGTGCAGGACCTCGACGGCGGCCAGCGGGGGGGGGGGGGTCTTCGCGGTCGGCAGCGCAGGGCTTCTTCGGCAGCCGGCGCGGGCCTCGCATGTGGCCGACGGAGTGGGGCTCTTCAGCGGCCGGCGGTGCAGGACTTCAGCAGCGGCCGGCGCGGGACCTCGACAGTCGCCGGCGTGAGGCCTCGGGTCCAGGCGCTCGCCGTGCGCCATGTGAGAGAAGCTGGATCTGAGGAGTGGGTGGGGGAAGAGAAAGAGATAGGGGAGAGAGGGAGACCGGGCTGCGGGTGGAGAAGGAGCGGACGCGTGATGGGTTGAAAGCCCGAGAGGATGAAAATTTCGGGTCCGGCGGCAGTCGTAGTAGTTTCTCCGTGCGTGTTGATCCACCCGTCAAAAAAATATGGCGCCCTACAGGTTAAAAACGGTTTCCAGTAGTGATTGTGATAAAACCTGCATTCCACCTAGGATGGGTTTTGGCCTTTTGGGATGTGTAATTGGTCATCAAATTTAAAAACCGGCTTGTAATATTATAGGTGCAGTTTTTTGAAGCCACATTAATCAAACAGATATCTCCATTATTTTACCAGTTATGAAATTAGCAGACACAATATAAATTTGTGCTGCTCTAGTAGTAAACCAGTTTGGATAATCATCAACATATATATGATAACAAGCAAACATATAGTTGCGTTTCACAGGAAACGGAGTTGGTATATTAGTTGCAATTCCAAAATTTATTAAAAGAAAGGCAAAACAAATAAGGAGTTCATTTTAAAATGTATGTGTTTTTGTCATTCCTTTAGTAGCTTGGGCGTAACGATAACTACATGCATGTGGGAGTGGGAGAGAACGAGGATATGTAAGTAAATTGGTTGGTGGATGGACAATGACTTTAAAAGAGTATATCCTTACAGTTTCTTAAATACAACGATATTCATACGGCTGTTCATAATAAACTAATAGAGATATAAGATATTAGAGATACTTAATACTCCCTCCGGTACAGCTTTAGACGTCGTTTTGGACCGGATTTCGCATACCAAGGAGTCATTAATTAGAGGTAATTTTTCCATGTTTACCCTTAATAAATACGGTGACGGGTGCATTGTAGCCACCAAACTCTTCTCGGCCGATTGGCTAGTGCAGCGCGTCCTAGGTGTCGACGGTTCGAGTCCCTGGGCGCTGCCTTTTTTTCGCAGAGGGAGTATTTTTGCCTGGAGAAAGGCCAGGTGTGCGTCGAGCGACGTGCGGCGCGAGTCGCAAGAAACGAAACGCTCTGCGGCGTCGCAATTAATGAGGGGTAACGATGGAAAAAACCAGCAGTCCGCACCCGCAACGACTCCTTTTTTGCACTCGGTGTTGGCTCCAGAACGACCGCTAAAGCTGTACCGGAGGGAGTATCTCTATATGACATTACTTAATATACATAAATATTTTAGGGTTTGCATGCGAAATTTGCATTGACGATTACTTTGAAAGTGATATGTTTTAATCACTTTAGACAACAAATTAAATGCTTAGAAATTAATGGCCAAACTCATCCACACAGGAGATAATTTCAATCTCCATGCTACCTTTGATTTGGAAGAAAAATAAATGCATGAGCATTTATCACCTACTGGAGAGCCATGAGAGAACACAGGATAAATGGATAGGTACAAGCAATGGAATCGAAGCAATACCCTCACCCCACAAATACCCGATCTGCCATAATAATGACCTGGGAAAGTAAAATGTCCAAGATTTTGATGGTGTTCGTATGTGTGATGCAGTTCGCGTTAGATGATGAAAGCGGCCTCCGCAGCATGGTAGCTGCGGGATCAAGGGTGTAGCCCGTCTCGGTGACAGCCACGGCTGACCGGCGTGCTTGGATGGCCAAACTACAAGCTCTTTAAGGAAAGGCTACGCTCCCTGTATGTCATCTTGTTCATCACGGTTTAGGGCCTGTTCTTTTCGTTGAAAAGGAACAGTAAAATGCACTATTCACCTGTCACATCCATCACATCTTCTCTCACAAAAAATACTATTCCAGCAATATTCATTTGCAACTTCACTATTCCTTTTCACCTAAAAGAACAGTCCCTTAGGTTGTTCAGTTGCTACATCGTACTGATCTGAATGTGTTTGGGGTTGGAGGGTTCAAGTACCAGCGTATCAAGCACAACGTGGTGCAGGTGCACGAGCCAGGTCAGTAAAGCACCTGTGAGGCCCCCCACAATGCCACCGTCTGCACCTCTGGCGATAACCGCATCACCCTTGCCCGCGGAATGTCCTTCTTCATTTGCGGAATCCAGGGTCACTCTGCAAGAATGGACCGACTACGGAGACGGGGCGATCATGGGCGTCCTCGACGGTGGCATCGACCCACGGCATCCGTCCATGAGCGACATCGAGCTTCCCAAGTATACCCCCTCGCGCGCGTTCACTACTATAAAAACCGTTTTAAATACCGGTTGGCAACTGCCATTAATACCGATTGTGCAATCGGTACTGGGCAGCCGGTACTAATGTGAAAGCCACATTAGTACCGATTCAACCCAACCAGTACTAATGTCACATTAGTAACGGGTGGGGATACAACCCGGTACCAATGTGTTTTCCACCATCAACGTCCGTCCGTCCGCCGTCCCTGTTCTTTTTCTTTATAATGTTCTTCTTCTTCTTGTACATACACCCATCACATGAACACAGAGACAACGGCGGAACCAGGGGGGCCAGTAGGGGCCACGCCCCCCCCCCCTATGACGGTGAAAATTTTCTGAACCCCCTGAGTCTGTACGTGCATACAGTACATGTGTCGTTGCTTGTTTACTTCAGCTGCAGCTGCCTACACATGCATGTGATGTGAGTGTGTGACGTCTAATCAACAAAGTTAAGGCCTGCACATGCATGTTAATTGTTGTCTTGTGAGCAGCAGAAGAGAAAACAAAGTTACTCTTAGGCTGATAGGTCTAATAAGGGCCGGTACTTTGGTCAGGTCATAGGGTAAAAGTGAGATTATGGAGACTCTAAACATCGTTATATTAAATTTTAACTCCTAAACATAGCTATATTTTTTAGACTGAAGGAGTATGTAATTTTAAGCGTGAAAAACTAAAAATTATGTGCTAATTTTGCAAGAGATAATTATGGCACAAGACATGAATATAGACCAAAATAGAGTCAACATTAGATATACTGTTGAATGATGATCCAAATTCATATGTGCACAAGATAAAGGCCAACTTCTGACGGAGCGTAGCGGAGGCCCGGCCGAAGGCTAGGGCCGGTACGGTACGGGTCATATAACCCCGTTAAGGTTTTCCATTGGAGATTGATTCATTCTACTTCTTGTAAGCCGCCGCTGTTGGCGTTTGTAACCGGACTCTGATCATAGTGAAGTTCTTGCTGGCTGGCGCCCGTGGTTTTTCCCTCTCGTGTTGAAGGGTACGTTAAATCTCGTGTCTCCTTGCGGTTTGATTTCTTTACTTCTCGTCGTTTTGCGCCATCGTTTATAACATATACAAGAACAATTAAAATTGACATATATATCGAGTCTTAATTTTTTTAGTGGATTTCAATATATAGTTTGGCTTTGCATTGCCGCCAATAACCTAGCATGTTCGATTCACAATTCGTTAGTAGGTTCCTATGCGTTTTTTTGTTATGCTTGCTCTTAGGGAGGCATTGATAATACAACGTTACAAAGATAATATGTGATGTCAACAGTGTTTGCTTGGCCGGCCCCCCTACTCAAAATCTCTGGTTCCGCCATTGCACAGAGAATATCAAAATCTCACATGAATACATTCCACAATCACAAGAAACCACATGAATACATCTCGTTCACACAATCAATCTTACAGTCATAAGAAAATATGAGTAACACATCCGTTACACAAACAACGATTACACAAGAATTCACAAAAATCGGATCCAAATTCATTCACAAGTCACGTAAATCTCAAAGATAAAACAAATTTCACCAGATCGAGCAGGCCACCACCGCGCCCGCGTCCCCGCCGGCCACCACCGCTCAGCCCGCCCGCGTCCGGGGTCGCGCACCTCAAGCTGTCGCGCGCTCCCCCACGCCGGGAGGCCGTGGCCTCATGCCCGCGTCCCCGCCGGCCACCGCTCGGCCCACCCATGCCCGGGGCCGTGCACCTCAGGTCGCCGTGCGCCAGGGCAGGCAGCGCCGCCGCGAGCTCCCCCGCGCCAAAAGGGGCCCCGCCGGCCACCACCGCTCGGCCCGCCTGCGCCTGGGGCCGCGCGCCAGGGCAGGCAGCGCCGCCGCGCGCTCCCCCGCGTCCCCGCCGGGAGGGGCCCCGCCGACGTCGCTCGTCCAGCCGGCCGCCACTCCCCCTGCAGAGAGATGTGAGGGAGTTAGATAAGGTTTGAGAAGAAAGAGAGAATGTGTGGTGAGAATAATGCTGCGGGAGTTAAAAAAGAGAAGGGAGGGGACTCCGGGATCGAGGGGATTGCTTAGTACCGGTTTTTAATTTGCACTGGAACTAATGTGTGTCACATGAGTACCGGGTGGTGTATTGACCCGGTACTAATGTGGAGAGGAGAGTGGCTCGGGCTGGAAGTAGAAGCTGACTTTTTATGCGGGAAACATTAGTACCGGGCCGTGGCTGGAGCCGGTACTAATGTGCTCACATTAGTACCGGCTTGTGTTGAGGCCTGGTACTAATGTGCGACTGCCACATTAGTACCGGGCCCCCACACCGCCCGGTACTAATGTAACACATTAGTACCGACTCCAGCTCCGGACCGGTATTAATGTGTGTCTCGGGGGGGCGTCGGGCCCCCCCTTCCCAACCGGTACTAATGTGCACATTAGTACCGATTTCAAAAAAAATTGGTACTAATGTGAAATCCTTCTCAGGACCAAAGATTATTTCTCTAGTAGTGGTTGGAAGGGATCATGCTACCAGGTCTACTGCAACCGGAAGCTGATAGGGGCGAAGAACATGGTTCGCCCGTGGCGGTCGCCTATGGACGAGGATGATGGCCACGGCACCCACATGGCTAGCATAGTCGCGCGGAGCTTCGTCAACGACGTCTCCATCTACGGTGGCCTCGCCAATGGCGCGGCCTCAGGGATGGCTCCTTGGGCCTATGTAGCCATCTACAAAGTATGCGACCGCAAGAGCTGCTGTGAGGACGCGATTGTCCACGCCGTGGACCAGGCCAGTGAAGATGGTGTCGACGTCATCTCATTGTCCATCAGCTCCCTAGTCACCAAGACCTACGACCGCGACATGATCGTCGTTGCCGCCTACGGCGCCATGGAGAAGCTAGGGGTATTCCGGTCATGGCAAGCGCCGGCAACACAGGCCCCCCGGTGCCTCCACCGTGAGGAACGACGTGCCCTGGATATTCACCGTCGGCGCCGGCATCGTCGACCGCTCGTTGGAGGCCAAGTTGCGGTTCACAACCGGCGGCATCGTCTTGGGCCAATACAAGGACGACAGGAAGAAGACCCAGGTGCCTGCTGGTTCGTACCTTGTCCTTTACAGCGAGGATGGGGATCGCCGGTACTGCCTGTACCCGGAGTCGGAAAAGCATGTGCTTTTTCGTGACAAGATCATCTGCGAGCGAGGTCGGCAGGAGCACACCGGCGCGTGGTGATCCCATCAAAGAAGCAGTGACCAAGTACAATGCCGCAGCTGATGTCGCAATACATTCTCATATAGATGGCTACACATTCGGCTTGTGGGACTACGGGACTGCTCATCCTATCGTTCAGGTCTCCTGCGACGAGCGCGAGAGGCTCAAGCCTACGCATCCTTGCCAGTGGCGAGGTCCTCCATCGAGCTCCGCAACATCATTGTGGGCTCGTCGATTCAAGCGCCTATCGCCGCTAGCTTAACTTCTCGAGCAAGGGCCCGAGCAAGCGCAGCTCAGGCATCCTGAAGCCGGACATCATTGCCCCAGGAGTGAACATCCTCGCCGGAGTACCGGACGCACACCCGCGCGTGCCGTGGCACTTGAAGTTGGGGACCTCGATGGCCACGCCCCCACGTGAGAGGGCTCGTGGCGCTCTTCAGGATTCTTCACCCGCAATGGTCGCCTACCGCCATCCGGTCGGTGTTCATGACAACCGCCAATGTCGTCGACAACACGGGAAAGCCCATCCAAGATGCACAACGAGATGCGGCCGCTGGCGCGTTCAGCATCGGGCCGGGCACGTGAATGTGGGGAAAGCGCTCGACCCGGACCTTGTCTACGATTTGAACCAAGACTGGTACGTGTGCTCGGTACTCGGTGATGCGGCCCTGCACCGAGTCACTCGCAACAACAGCATAACGTGCGTGGGGTACCTCCCAATCTCCGACTACGCCTCAACTATCACAGTATTATTGTGCCCCCACAGACGACACCGATCAGCGTGCTTCGGGATGTCACCAACATTGCACCTCAAGGGCCTCCGGAGGTATACGCTATCAAAGTTGACATGCTGCCACAGGTAAACGTCACATTCGCCCCCAGTGGAGCCAGGATCGAGCCCCAGGGGGGCTCTCCCTGTGCTTCTTCCACCTTCGTTGTTTGTTCCAAAAATGGTAGGGGGCTCGAGCCCCCCCCCCCGGCGGTAGTTACACCACTGTCGCCCCCAGCATACTCAGGTTCACATATCCGGGGGAGAAGGTGATGTTCGCCGTCAATGTGAGCATCAGCGGCATCAACCCCCTCGTCAATGGACAAGTGTACCAAGGGAGCCTCACTTTGCTTTCGACTAGCCACAAGGTATGGACACCTCTGATCGCCGTTGTCGGCCTGCCCAAACCGTGGCCCTCCACCGGACCTTGACTCGTGCGGGCGATGTTAATAAATTGTTACTCATCCGCGCTAGCTTTGCTTCAAATGCTATGTGCTTGTATATCTATCTATCTATCTATCTATCTAGGGTGTGTTTAGAAGTCAAAATTGGGATGCAAAATTGGGAGATTTTGCACAGATTTTGGGCTGAAAAGCAATGTTCCGAACTGAAAAGCACTGCAGCACTTTTCGTTTGTTTGTGGTAAATATCGTCCTACCATGGCCTAACTAGGCTCAAAAGATTCGTCTCGCAAAGTACATCCAAACTGTGTAATTAGTTTTTGATTTCATCTACATTTAGTATTCCATGCATGTACCGATATTTTTGATGTGATGTTTGATGTGATGGGGAATCTTCTTTTTGCATAGTGTATTTTGGGAGAAGTTGGGCTCCTAAACAGAGCCCTAGTCAAAAAGAAACAAGACGAACTACCTACTTCCATGAATGAATCATCATATATATATATATATGGGGAGAGTATACTCTTGGTCGCGATCCCAGGACGCCTGGCTTCTTGGCCACATCCTCGACCTCGGCGGAGTTGAGCCTCGCGGCGAAGGCGTAGATCCCGTACCGGACGTACCTGTAGTAGGAGTCGAGGAGGTGTGGCTCGTCGTCGTCGTAGTCAGCGACCACGGTGCTCGGCAGGAAAGACTCGTGCCAGTGGCGGTGCACGTCTTCGTCCATGGCGCCGGCGTTCGGTGGCGCCCGGAGGGTGATAAGGCGGGTTACGAATGGAACCACGGGATAGTACGGCCGTCAGCTTTCTGCTGCACTTGGTGGCAGTGCAGCAAAGAGGAGGAAGAGGAGGAGGATGGCCACGACAGCCGCCGCTGCTAGCAATACAGCACCAGCGATGCGCTTTACCAAGAAGTGACAGGAGGAGGGGAACAAGAAGGAGCAGGCCCTGCTTGATTTTGTTTGGATTTGGTTCCTTATGCATATATGGAGAGAGAGAAAGAACAAGGCAAGCACAAATGAAATACGTTTTCTAGTATCATTTGTTGCTAGCTAGTAGTTGTGCCTCTCTTTTTACATCGAGTCAATTTTAATTTGGCTAGGTAGCTGCAATCAGTGGCGGAGCTGATCCAGCCCAAGGACTAAGGCCCAACCCAGCTACAGTATAGAAAATGAGACAGCGAACGGCAGCGGCGGCGCACCTACCTCCCGTGGTGGCATCACCAGACAAGCTGCCACATGTTACCGCTGCGTGCTGCGCTGCCCCGCTGCTTGCTGCATGTGCCGTCGCCGAGAGCAGAGCCGCTGCCGCCGCCGGCCAAAATTCACAAGCTCCACTACAGCATCCTCAAATTAATCGCAACTGTAGCTGCACCTTGAGCCTCTCTACATCTTAGGCCTAGTCTCGCTGAGTTTCGTGCAAGTTACGGCTGCACAGCCCATCTGCTTCCCGCCGCCGGCAGCGGCGACGCGCAGGCTGCGGTGGGCTCCAGTCCCCTGCCTGCAGCGGCGATGCGCAGGCCACGACGGGCTCCAGTCCCCTGCCGGCAGCGACGACGGCGGAGGCGGCGACGGAGGCGCTCGAGCCCCTGGCGGACTCCCTCACCGCCAGAAGCATCGATGCGTGTCCGAGGTGAGCTCCCGCCGCCGCCGTCACGGAGCACCGAGGTAGCAGGGAGGAGGGAGGGCGGGGCGCGTCCTATCTGCGCGCTTCACGGGCAGAGGGGAGGCGCGGGGCCACGAGTGCAGGGAAGGACGGACGGCTGGCCATGCACCGCCGTGGCAGAGGCCCAGTGCTGCGGCTCACGCGCCGTGAACCTGCTCCTCCTGGCCATGCGCCACTGCCGTCGGGGCACTGCGCTGCTCGGCTTTAGGCCAGGAGGGGCCTCGTAGGTGGAGGGATGGGTGGATGCCGACGAGGGGCAGACGATGGACGGCATGTGAGGGAGGGGGCAGAGCAGGAGAAGGAAGCAGAGGAAGAAATGGAGATGTGAAACTGACATGCGGGTCCCACCACGCTTAGGTGTCATTTTTGTCCAACATGTCATGCCACCTAAGCAAAACCGGTTATCAAAACCACCCAAGGGGTTATATGAATGGTTTGTGATAGTTCAGGGGGTAAGAAATCTGATTTTATAGATCAGGGGGTGATGTGAACCAACATCTATAGATTGGGGGTCATATAGACTTTTTCCCTGCAATAATTAACAAGACTAGCAGAGACGGCACGCACGTTCAAAAAAATCTAGCTGAAAAAATTTTAGATCCATATATTAAAATACTTGACAATGAAGCGATAAAAGGAAAATTTTGCTCTTTGTGTATCAATCATTGATGTTTTCTCTTAATGTTTAAGTCAATCTACATTTTGGTTGTATATGCATTTATTATTTTATATTACTCAAAACTTTGCACGCAACCAATGTATTTTGGTAGAGCTTTAGCTTCTCGCAAAATGATGGCCTGAGCATGATTCATGCGGAGCCATACTTGCCAAGATAGTAGATTGTAGGATATAAAGGTTGTATAATGTAGACTTGAATTCGTTCAAAAGATTGGTTAAGAAAAGTTGTTCCTACTTATCACCCTAAAGGCAACTCCAATGAAGCTCTCATATTCAAGCCCCTATTCCTTCAAGTTGGAGTCTCTCATCCATGTTTTGGTCTCCCATATTTCCCTCCACTCCAACCGAAGCCTGATATTTTCCTCTTATATTTCATTCATCTTTTTTTATTTCATATCTTTGTGGGTCTTTTGCCTATGGGCTGAGGCTGGTTTGGACTTTAGATATTGGGCTATCAGCCCAATTGCGAGACAGAGGAAAAGCGAAGACCGAGACGACAGACAGCACGACCGTTGTCTTCCTCGCCATGGTCGAGCTTTGGAGCTCGATCTGGTGGCACGATAATGTCCGGGAACGGTCGGGATAGACCTGAGTCGGTGGCGCATGACACGAAGATCCTATTCTCCACTATGATGGAGGAAGGGAGGTAGCGAAAAAGTAGTGACGGCGCATGAATTCAAGGGCACAGAAGCGGCGGAAGCGGTGGTGGCACAGGACTGCAGCCGGCGAGTGATGGTGTGGATGGAACAACCTATGAGCCATGACGACGTGGCAGGGTAGGCAGGGGATGAGGCCCCCGTAGGAACTCCTACGTGTGAGAGTTTGAGCACCAAGGATGAGAGTCTCTCATCACGCGGGGAGATGAGACCGACGCGGGTGCGGCGTGGGTGGGCCCAACGCGGGTACGCGGGGTGGGTAAGACGACATCAGGTGACAAAAATATTACGATTTTGGCAGAAACGCTCTTCAAATTGTGATTTCTATGGGTCTTCCACCCTATCCACTTCTCAAATATATGACGGGTGGGTCCGGTGTGAGGGGTAAAGAGGATCCGATTTGGGTGAGAAAAGTTTTCAAAATAACTCGTTCTTCTTAGTATAGATACAGTATGTGTACAAAAATTACGGTCAAACCCACACCCGTTTGTAGCATACTCCCTCCGTCTTTAAAAGATCATCGTTTTCGCTTATCAAGAAACAATTTTAACTAAATATATATATAATATATTAATATTAATGGTGCAAAATTAATATAGTTAGATAGATATTTGCATCTAGTTTTTTAACAAATTTACTTAGAAATACAAATATTTCACGTATTTTTTACAAATCCGGTCAAACTCGTGACACAGAAACAAACGACGACACTCTTTTGGTGACTGAGAGAGTATGCAATTTGTTCTTCTTCCTCTGATGTGTACTCTCCTACGCGTTATCCTCTAAGTTTTCCAAGCTTGTGAAAGTGCATCTAGGTCCCTAATTTTGTTTTGGTGATAATAGCAAACACAACTTGGAGGATTTAATTATTTAAATGAGATGTGTGTAGGATCAAAGTAAAAGAAAGAATACTTTGATCAAAAGAAGGCCCCCAACTCGCTTTACCAGTGTTGAAGCTCTTTGAAGGCGTAAATTCATTTCTATTTCGAAATTGAGTATAGAAAACATCGTACTACAAAGGGGGATGCGGATTGAAGTTTTAGAGATGTTAAAGTGCTCACTTGAGATGCTAACAAAGCCTAAGAGAGACACAAATCTTTGCACGTACACATTCTGTGTTTTTGGGAAAAAAAAGACGGCTGTTGTCGAAAGTTCCACCCTCGGGTCGGAAGTTCCGATAAAGGGCTCTCTGTCTCTAACTCGTCGGTATACCTGAGCATTTTTCGGGCCGGGCCGAAAAAACCTGGTTATTTTGAGCCAGAAAATCCTACTCATGGCCGTCCCACTGGACGTGTCGGGCCTCAATTTTCGGGACGGGCCCGGGCTTGGGCGAGCCGCCTGCGCATTTTATAGTGTAAATAGCTAAAAACAACATTTCAGGCCGGGCTCGGGCCAATATTTTTTTTCGGGCTGCAAGGTCTGTGTCCAGGCCCGTCCAGTAAGGTCCGTGTGCGGGCCGGGTTCGGGTTGGGCCGGGCTAAAAATGCTCAGGTATACTCGTCGGTCATTGGAAATTTCGGCCCTATGTCAGAAGTTTCGCTAAAGGCCTAACTGTCTCGACTTAACCCTACCATCGGAAAATCTAGCGTCACGACGGAAGTTCCGATTACCTCGTAAACAACATATTTATACCCCATCTTCTCTCCCTTCATTTGCTACTGACCTACCACGAGACAAACACACCCTTGAGCATTCATTCCTCTTCCCCACTCCCTCCAAGAGCTAATTCTTGAGTGATTTGAGCTAGGGCTTGGGTGAGAGAAGATCTGAGGTGTGAGATTGAGAGGCTTTGAGTGACTTGTTCTTCACCTTCATCTCAAGAGCACTTGAAGCATCTCCGGGCATCGATTCACGTTTATTACTCTTAAAGCTTGTATCTAGACGGTTAGGCGTCGCCTGTTGAGTGTCATCTTCGTGTGGAGCACCCGGGAACGTTTCTATTACCCTCTCCTCGGTGGAGGTTCTTAGTGAGCACCAATTTACCTTTGTGGTGAATTGGGTGAGGCAAGTGGCTCTTTGTGACAACCCCCCTTTGTGGGAACCTCAACGGAGACGTAGCCTTCCTTAGTGGAGGTGAACTTCGGGAAACAAATCACTTGTCTCTCGTGCTTGTTGTGATTCTCCTTTTTCACTAACCCTAGAAGTTTGTTTTGCCCCCATCTACATATTTGTGTTGTTGCTATACATATCCTTGGTTGCATGTGGTTCTTAGTCTCTAAACTTAGCTCTTGATTCATATAGAAATAGCAGTTTCACTTCAGTTATCAAATTACGTCGTAGTTCACTCTGCCAGGTTGGAAGTTTCGACCCCTCGAAGTTCCGACCTTCATTTAACCACTGCATTTTGTTTCAGAAATTTTGAAGTGATCCTACTTACCTCTTCTAGGCATCACAAGACCCTTTCAGCTTGTACTGTAATAGGAGCCAAGGTGTCCACATTATTAGAAAGAAGAAGGGACGTGTGGCCAGAAGTCTGTTGCCGACAGGTGGGCCCGGGATAGGAGTGAGTGCGCCCCCACCCCCAAGTGCACAGTAGCAGTGGCAGAAATAGCATTGGGAGAGGAGGAGGCAGCACGCGCGGGAACGAGTGAACCAATTGGGTACCGAAAGGACCGACCAAAGAGGCTCACCTCAGCAGGCAAATGATTCCCCCTTGGCAAGCTGGTATCTTTTAGCGATGGCGTGGCACGCGGAGCATCGCGCCCTGGTGACTGGTGGCGCAGGGCGTGGCTACGTCCCCACTCCATACGATCGAGCGGTGCAGGGAGAGCCAATGCCGTCTCCGGGTTTGGTTTCACGACGGCGGGTCGTGCCGCGCCCACATCGCCCGAGCGTGGCTGGCATGGTCCCGAAAGGCCCCATGCCGATCCGACGTAGTTGCACGCCAGTCGCAGCACCCGGCCGCGTGATTCCACCCCGATCGAAGGCGCCACGAAGACCGCGCCACACAGACTAGTGACGGGTTGTTCGTTTGTGTTGTCTGCATAAGACCGAGGTGAGGCTGAGGGAGGTGAGAGAGGGGAGATGAGGGAAAACTGGAAAAGAATCGAAGTGAGAGAGACGGGGCGGTGGTGGAGGATTTTTCTAAGTGTGTTGGACATCGGAGGCCGCGTGGGAGGGCATCTACATTAGTATCGGGGTTTTTCTTTCCCCGGTACTAATGTGCTCGTTTGTGTACCGGGTGGTGTGTAGCCCCGGTACTAATGTGCTGGCCACACATTAGTTCCAGGTCGTATTACACACCGTACTAATGTGTCGTATTAGTACCGGTGCGTAATACGACCCGGTACTAATGTGGGTCAGGGGGAGGGGGGCTGGGCGTCGGGGTTCTCTCTTCCCACCCGGTACTAATGTCCAAAATATCCGGTATTAATGCGAAATCTAGCTTCTAGTAATGATACATGAGGCCGACAGCTGCTCACTTGGCTGTTGCAGGTAGCCGCAGCGCTGCAGCAGTCATTCGGAGTAAGGACGCGCCCGTGGATGCCCGACGGCCACGATGGATGGATGGAAGGTGCGGAGAGTGGCTAGATTTCTCGCAAGAGGCGCTGGCATTTCGACGAACACCTTGTCGGCGCCAGCCACGATCCAGGTGGGTAGAAATGACTAGTTGAACTGGGAATCCAACACCAAACTGCACAAGCAGACAGGAACTCGCGTCAGCCGTGTGCCGCGGGTGGTATGCAAGTAGCCAGTAGGTGCCCGGCTGCCCGTCGAGGCGAGATGGAGTTATTCTTAAGCTGGACTTTGAAAAAGCCTATGACAAGGTAAAGTGGTCTTTTCTGTAACAGGTGTTGCGCATGAAGGGCTTTTCACCTAGGTGGGCTTCTTGGATACAGCAAGTTACGTCGAAAGGATCCGTAAGAATTAAGGTCAATGACAGTGTAGGACATTACTTTCAAACGAAAAAAGGTGTTAGGCAAGGCGATCCTTTATCACCTATTCTTTTCAATATTGTGGTAGATGTCCTTGCTATCTTAATTGCACGGGTGAAGGATAACAACCTGTTCAAAGGTCTAGTCCCAAACCTAGTAGACGATGGTTTGTCTATTTTGCAGTATGCGGATGACACAATTCTCTTTATGGAAAATGATCTAGAAGGGGCTAAGAATTTGAAGCTCTTGCTATGTGCTTTTGAGCAATTGTCGGGCCTCAAGATTAATTTTCATAAAAGTGAGATGTTCTGCTATGGTAGCGCTAGGGAGCTAGGGAGGGAGTATTCAGAAATCTTTGGATGTGATATGGGTACTCTTCCTTTTAGATACCTTAGTATACCAATGCATCATAGAAAACTCCGAAACTCAGATTGGAAAGAAGTGGAGGAAAGGTTTCAAAAAAAATTAAGTGGATGGAAAGGAAAGATGCTTTCTGTTGGTGATCAGTTGGTTCTTATTAACTCTGTCCTTAGTAATTTGTCAATGTTTATGCTTTCTTTCTTCGAGGTTCCTCGTGGTGTCCTTGAAAGACTAGATTACTACAGATCTAGATTTTTTTGGCAGAGCGATGGACATAAGAAAAAGTATAGATTGACAAAATGGAGAGTGCTATGCACACCTAAGGACCAAGACGGGTTAGGAATCTTAGACCTAAACTTACAGAATAGATGCTTACTTAGTAAATAGGTGTTTAGACTCATCAATGAGGATGGTATTTGGCAGCGACTCCTTAGAAATAAATATTTAAGACATAAATCCATTACTCAGGTTGAATACATGCCGGGGGATTCTCACTTTTGGTCGGGTCTTATGAAGATCAAAAATGACTTCTTGAGGATGGGCAAATTCATAGTGGGTGATGGGTCACAAACACGTTTCTGGGAGGATGCTTGGCTGGATAACAACCCTTTCAAAAATCAATATCCATCCTTATATAACATTGTACGGAAGAAGAGTGCGACAGTGGCAACAGTTCTTAAATCGAATCCTTTGAATGTGGCCTTCAGGAGATCCTTAGTTGGCAACAATTTACAAGCATGACACCATTTGGTAACTAAAATTGTGAATGTCCAATTAACGGATCAGAGAGATACTTTTATGTGGTCTCTAAAACAAAATGGTCAGTTTACGGTTCGATCTATGTATAATGCGCTTATTGCTCAGTTGCCCGCACCGCGAAAAAAAATGATATGAAAGTTAAAAGTGCCCTTAAAAATAAAGATTTTTATCTGGTATTTGCAAAAAGGAGTAGTTCTAACCAAAGATAATTTAGCTCGTCGACGATGGAAGGGAAGTTTAAAATGTTGTTTCTGTAATCTGGATCAGACCATTCAACACTTTTTCTTTGATTATCAATTGGCTACAATTATGTGGAGGATTGTACAAGTTTCTTTTAATATAACACCACTTATGAACATTTTTCATATGTTTAATGGGTGGCTGAATGGAATTAACAAGAAGCTTATGTACAAAATCTTGGTTGGAGCATCTGCTTTATGCTGGGCAATTTGGTTAAGTAGAAACGACATGGTTTTTAACAACACTCGAGCTGTTACTCCTATGCAGGTTATCTTCCGAGCGACTCATTGGATCCGTTTTTGGGCGTTGCTGCAGAAGAAGGACGAGCGACCTCATATTATTCAGGGGTGTTGTGTGCTTGAGACCACGTCGGTGGAGATCTTTACCACCAATGGATGGTCGTTTAGTTACAGAATTGATGTTGGATAATTTTCAATTTTTTTTCAAAGACCGTTTTTTCTCCCTTTCAGTTAGTGGTACTCTCGTGTGTAATAACAAACAGCTATATGCATAGTTTCATGCAGAGGCTGGAATATTGAAATATATTCCTTTTTCTAAAAAAAGTGATCGTCGTGGAGAGGGTTGTATGCAATGCAAGGCAAAGTCTAAAAAAAAGACACGTAAAATTTGTAATAAAATCTATTCAAACATGCAGGATACAAATAAGACAAATTGTAGCTGCATCCAACTAATAATTCAAAATTCGCTAGCTACTAAAGTTTATGAACCAAAATAAACTTGGCCTAATTTCAAAAAAGCAGTCGTTTGTGCTCGGGCAGACGACGGTGATATTGTGGCAGACAACGGCGAGCGTCCTGTTCGTCTGGTTTATCAACCACCAGCCAGCGGTACTTTTCTCTCAGAACAAATCAGCCAACAGCTACCAGTCAGCAGTACTTTTCTCTCAGAACAAATCAGCACCAGCCACCAGTCGTCAGCCTGACGAACAGGGTGTATGGACGAGGACGACGATGAGCAATATTAGGGTGGCAGGCACGCGACGAGAATGACATCGTGGTCGTGCGACGGGGACGACGACGAGATCAAAGAGCTGCAGGGTGACTGCACGGATGGAGCGGATAACGGCGGGATGAGTCATGTTTCCTCCCGTTGCACTGTACACGTATAGTTGTTAGTCCATGTCTATGTTTTTCTTTTCTTTATTTATGGAAAACATCAAACAATAGAAAATGTTCATTTCCGAATGGCCCCAATCATACGTACGTATACAAGGCCTTGCACAGCATTTAGGAACGAATCCAAGAGCCCCCAGCATAGTACTTTATTACTAGTAGTCACTAGTCAGTACTCTTCAATTTGTCTTCTCCGTCGTCTCAACTTCTCTGCCAATCCATCCACGACGATGGCCAGTCCCGCCAACATCCGCGAGCTTTTCTTTTGACATGAGGGCACGAGACGCTCACCGAAGCTGCCAAACCTCCAAACCTCTAAGATCCCCTGTCCTAGAGGCACCAAGATGCTCTCTTCCTCCACAAATTCAGCTCCCGCCTCATCGCTGCGCCGCAGCCGCAGCTTGCCGCTCCAAGAACCATGCCCTGCTTGTTCCTTCCACCTCCACGGCCTCGCCTCCCTCTGACCTTGACCTCCCCGTCGTCCACCCGGCACCCGCAGTGTAGAGGACACCTCTTGCTGCCCCGGAGGCGGCCATGGGTGCGGCTTGGCGCGCGCGTGGCTGAGATGGCCAGGGCGGGGGTCTCCGCGGAGGGAGACGCGATGCTGGGAGGGGACGACGAACTGCGAGGCCCATCGCAGGAAGCGAAGGGGTGGGTGCTCGTGGAGGCGGCATTGAACTTGGCGGTTAGTGCTTCGTGGCATGGAACACCACATTAATGAATTGTTTTGATAGCTCATGAGAAATAGACATAGTAGTAACATGTTGATGCTATAGGCGTTGGATATATTGTCTCTACAATTAGTGAATTTTTTATGACATGGCAGTTTTGATACAATGTCATCATCCAATGTTTCTTAGAAAAAAATATTTCCCAAATATGGATGTTTCTGCATTTAATTTAATAATGATATTTTGTGACATGGCAGTTTTGACACAGTGTCATGATCCAGTGTGTCCATGGAATTTTAATATGCATAATGCATTGGATGTGTTGTTTCTAAATTTTTTAATAGTAGTATTGAGAGTGAACTTAGTTTTATGATGTTTATTACATGGAATTCCGGACACTGTACTGAAACAATAAAACTATGTCTGTGTGGCAGAGTAAATGGTTGCTGGCCGGTTCTTATGTTTTTGCAGTTTTTTGGAAGCATGATGTGGAAATTATGTGGGTTTTGCTGGGTGCGTCCGCCAACTATCTGCTTTCGCTGGTTCTTAAAAAGATGCTAAACCATGAAAGGCCTGCACCAGATTTACGGTCTGATCCTGGGATGCCATCCTCCCATGCACAATCCATATGCTATGCTGCGACGCTCCTAATTCTTTCATGTAAGAACTTCAGAAAGAAGACTCACACTGTTCGAATTTACTTTGAGTTTGACTGTGATACGGCACTCTATTGCTCCTGCCAACAGTATAAAAGCATAAAGAGCTGTTAAGTGTGTTGATAATAACATTGTTTTCTTGTAGTAATTTGTTGTTGTTTTGCTATGTGGCCCTGCGTGCCGATATCTAAGCAATGAGTAAAACTCAAGTAGATATAACATTGCTTATTTTGTGCTCTACATTTTTATTCCGAAATTAAGGAAAACAAACATCTTCGTTTTGGACATTTGAGACTTATTTTCTCCCCTGTTTGATGGAATGTGCGAGTCATCTATTTCATTTTGAAAAATGCAGTGTACTACTACCTTGGGACAAATTGTCTGACGGTGATCCTTGGGGCAGCAACTCTGTCAACGGCAACCTATCTTGTAATTGTCTAAGTGTTCCTTGGAAGCTCCTACCAATCGTATCCTGAATTTTGACATTCTCGTGTCATCATCATGCTGTATTTTAGACGTCAGCTGTTACTGCAATCTAACTCTGGTCCTGTTCGTGTGCAGTCATGGCTACGGGTGTCGCGGCGCCTTCACACGCTAAGCCAGGTCGTGGCGGGAGGTGCCGTAGGATCTGCCTTCGGCGCTCTGTGGTTTGCTCTCTGGAGTTCGCTCGTGCAGGAGGAACTATTGGCTTCCTCACTGCCGGCCCGGATTGTGGTCATCCTTGGATCAACAGCATCTTGTATTGGCATTGTCGTTTACATGAGCGGTCATGGGCTCAAGAATAATGAGTGATGATTTCGCAGCTGATCATGAGTCGACCGACGACGATGGTATGGGCCGGTTCGTACAGACTGGGCCTTCTATCCTCAATCTTTCTTTTATGGAAAAAGTTCATTCCACGACCCTCATTACAGGCGTTTGATTTTCAATCTCCAATCGCAAAACTACGTATTGGACACCCACAAACTTTTCAATCGGACATTTAACCTCCCTCGGTGGATTCGTGAGCTGTTTTGAGTGGTTTTCGCTGACGTGGTGTTGGGTCCCGCATGTCACATAGCCACGTCAGCTCACTCCTCTCTCTTACCACCCTACCCACCCCCGTCGGCCTCCTCCCATTCTCTACCCCGGTGGCCTCCTTCTCCCCTCTGTTGACGGTGACACGACCCTGAGCTCGATGTCGTCATCACTCTCGGGGTTGTCCGCCAGAGCCATCGTCCCGTTTCGCTAGAGAGGAGGTCCGTCGTGGAGGCCTCCACGAAGCAGGGGCACATGCAGTTGCCGAGGTACTCGGCGGGCAGCGACGACGCTAGCATGGACCGGCACTCAGCGGCGAAGAGTATGTGGCTGCGCTCCGCCCCCTTGACGCCCGCGGATCTGGACTTGAGCAGGCACACCCACGCCAGCGCCGATGCCCGCCACGAACGACGACGCGCGGGTGAGGCGAGGGGAGCCATCTCGATGAGTGTTTTCCCGCGCAGGTCGTCGGGGTCGGCGATGAGGGAACGGTCCAGCACTAGGGGTGGCGGCAGCGTGGCATCCCGGATCCATCCGCCAGTGTGTCGCATCCTCCACTGCTTGTGTCGGAGCTCCATAGCTGGCTAAGGTAGGCGGCGGCGCGGGGTCTGGCCTCCGAGGGGCCTCCGGCGACGACGACGAGGTAGCGAGTGGCCCAGCGGGTGCGGGATTCGTCGGACCGCCACGACCGGTGCGCCAGCGGGTGAGCAGGGGCGCTGGCGGCCTGCCCTCTTGCCCTCAATCCATGTTGGGAAGGAGAGGAGAGCAGAGGGCGGCACAGTTTCGGCCGGGGAGGAAGAAGTCGTGCTGCCCTCCTCCCTCTGCCGACGGGCCGCATCTCCGCGACAGGCCGGACCTTGCTCCTCTGCCGCGAGGAGGCTGCCGGTGTGCATGACGAAGGGCGCGAGCCGCGAGGAGGCTGTCGGCGTGGAGGACGAGGGGCGCGTGCCGCGAGGAGGCCGACGACGTGGAGGACGAGTGGCGCGTGCCGCAAGGAGGCCGACGACGTGGGGGAGGAAGGCCCAGCCCCAAGGAGAGAGGCCCGCCGCGGACGTGAGGAGTGAGGCGCGCCGTCGGGGAGCTGGGGAGCCGGGCCGCGCCGCCGGATAGAGGAAGCCAAGTGGCATGGGCCCACCGCCACATGTGCCACGTCAGTGAAAACCATCCAAAACAGCCCACGGATCCACCAAGGGGGTTAAATGTCCGGTTTGAGAGGTTCGTAGGTGTCCAATATCTAGATTTGCGGTTTGGGGTTGAAAACCAAACAACACCTATAGATAAGGGGTTGTAGAATGAATTTTTTCTTCTTTTATCCGATCTTGCATCAACAACACCCACCATCGTGTCATTGCCAAAGCTAGTCCAAACACCAATCTCCAAAAACGATTAAGTAGGATTTAAAAAAAACAAAGGCAATTGGAACATTCGTATCACACCACCCGTGTGTTGTTCAAAGTTGAAACAGACTTTTAAACACGTTCAAAAACCATAAATAGGAACTCCTTTTCGCAAGAGCACAGCCACCACCAAAGTTCAACGATCGCATCAGACACCCAAACCTTTTTGCTTGTCTCGTCCTCCCTCCTCCCAGCCTCTCCTCCAATCATCCCAGGCTAATTTCTGTCCCGTCAACCACATCAGGGATTCACCGATCCAGGGGCAACCTGCCAAATACCGCAATCCATCCAAACACCGGCGCTAGCTCCTTAATCCCCCTCTCCCGGAGCCGTCGAGATGCTCCCTTCCTCCATTGGCTCAGCTCCCGCCGCTCCGTCTCGCGCTCGCCGGTCGCCGCTCCAAGGACCATGACCTGCTTGCTGCTTCAAGCTCCACCGCGTCGCCCCTGTCTAATCGCCTCGCTGCGTCGGCCGCCGCACTGCAAAGACCGGTTCTTGCTGCCCCGGACAAGGAGGCGGCCAAGGCTGCGGCTTGGATACGTGCGCATGGCCGAGATGGCCATGGTCGGGAGCGGCGCGGAGTCGTCGCCGGAGGTCGGGGTTTCCGTGGAGAGTGACCCGATGCTGGGAGGGGAGGAGTCGCCCGGCCCGAGAAAGGAAGCGAGCCGGTGGGCGTTCGTCGAGGCCGCGCTGAACAGGATGGTTAGTTTTTTCCTTGGCATCGAGCTGTGGATGTTCTTGATAAAAGACTAGCTTTGTGAGTACAAAATGTGCAACCCTAAGTTTCTGAGATTCATATTTGTCTTAATAGAGCAGTTTTAGTACATGTAAATGAGCTCGACTAACTAGACTCTGAAACTTGGTAACCAATAGGCAAAAGCTGAAAAAAAAAGCTTGCGTAGAACCAAACAGCTTACCAAAGGGCACTAAAGCTCCAGGATATTCTGATTCCTCAATCTATAGGGACTCTGCAATGCTGTAGTGTTACAATCAATTTATCTTTGAGATGCCTAAATTGCAGCTTGTAATGACCTTTACTATTATGAGCTGGACAGTTTTCATATGGTATTTCGTCATTGAAGTGCAGAACCTTTAAATTTCAATTCAAATGCCCTGATGTTTACAATTACATCTGGAAAGTTTCAGTGATGAATTTAGGATGCTCTAGCTTCTTTCTTTCTTTTTAGATAAAGGAATAGTTCTAACTTCTTTCTGGGTTGCTGACAGCATTTTACTATTTGAGACTGACATTATCACTAGAACTTGAGCTTAGCTTTGTGATATGTACCTGAATTTATTGGCTCTGTACTGAAATCATAATTCTGTGCACCAGAGTAAATGGCTGGTGGCTGGTTGTTTTTCTTTTGTAGCTCTTTGGAAGCATGATGCCGAAATTATTTGGATTTTGCTGGGTGCGGTTACCAACTCTCTGCTTTCAGTGGTTCTGAAAAGGTTGCTAAACCATGAAAGACCATCAGCTTTGCGGTCTGATCCTGGGATGCCATCTTCTCATGCACAATCCATTTTCTATGGGGTGACCATCTTAGTTATTTCATGTAAGTACTACAGAAATTATCCAGTGTTTGGATATACTTTGATCACGATACATTTTAATACGCTCTCCTGACAACACTAAACGTGGCTTAAGTGTTGATAATAATATTTTTTCTCCTGATTTTAATACGCTCTCCTGACAACACTAAACGTAGCTTAAGTGTTGATAATAATATATTTTCTCCTGGCAAGTTTTGTTGTTTTGCTTTGTGACTCTTCCTCGCCAACCAACAAAATGACAAGCTAAATTAGAAACAACCTATTTATTTTGTCCTCTAGATTTTTATGGCAAAGAACAAAGAGAAGCAAACTTTTCATTCTAAATCATTGAGGCTAGCATATAACAGTTCCTCCATGAGCAGTATGTATCAAATACCCTTTTCACCAGTATGGCAAAATGTGTGATTCATCTATTTTCTTGAAATGCAGTGTACTACTGGATCGGGACAAATTATCTGACTCTGATTCTTGGGCCTGCAGCTCTGTCAATGGCCGCCTACCTAGTAAGAACAATGCCCAACCAACTAAGTTTACCACATGTCTTAGTCACTCTCTTTGGTCAAGTGAAGTGTTCATCGGAGGCTCCTAAATGTTGCTTTTCTCACATCATAAACCTGTAGTTTGCAGTCGTTGGCTGCAATCTAACTCGGGTCCTATTTGCTTGCAGTCGTGGTTACGGGTCTCGCAGCGCCTTCATACACTAAACCAGGTCATTGTGGGAGCCGGTGTAGGATCTGCCTTTGCTGCTTTATGGTTTGTGCTCTGGCATTCAATCGTGCAGGAAGCATTCGCTTCTTCACTGTTGGTCCGGGTTACAGTCATCCTCGGATCATCAGTGTTTTGTGTTGGCTTTATCATGTACATGATCCGTCATTGGCTCAAAGACGAGTGATTGTAATTCACAGCTGCAATGGGAGATTGATTGTTAGGCATTACTGCACTAGAACCAATTGGTAGCAGACTGTTCTCGCTGGACTTTGAATTATCACACTGAAACTATTCTGAAGGGAGCTTATGAGTCATGATGGTTTAAAGCCCACGGGACAGCAAAAATTCAGCTGAGATCTATAATTCTTTTTATTTACCAATGCAGCAAATAATGTATTACAGTCATTGTAAAAATCTTCTGCTTTTTTACTCTTCTTTTGCATGGATTTTTGTTAAGACTGAATAATAATGCTTCGTTGCTTCCGTGCTGTTCTGAGCACAACAGAAAACATTCATTATTTTTATGAAGATAGGAGAGATTGTAAGTACCGTGACGTTGGCTACCCATCACAAGAGATTTGAAAGGAGTGAAAACTTGGAAGCCCTCCGTAACCGCTGAGCATAGAGACTTAGAGAGGGTTCCAATACGGTTATTCCACCCAGAAACTTCACTATAAAAAGTACTATACAATTCAGAAGACTATAACCACGCTGATGCAAGCGCAAAAAACTGTCCAACCAATTCAGAAACAGGAACACAGAACTTCCTTGTGTTCGTAGTTCAAAATCAGGAAAAGGATATTGGAACAAAACTTCGGTTGACAAAATCAACTCCACTTGAGTTGGGCATGGATTACCAACCATGTCGGCATTCCTCGTATTATTTGCTCAGCCAGCTATGCAAAGAGATTTACGGTGATTGGAATGGAGCCAATCCTGAACGGAGATGACCCACCCAACATTTTTACAGAGGACGTGACAAATAAGGATTGTAGCGATCACAGCCGATCGCCAAAAGAGAACTTATACAACCTTTTTTCCTCTAGGAGTATAGTTAGAGCTTTGTTAGGCTTCGGAAAGGAAGAGATACGTCTTCGTCCTAGCTCTATTCGCTGGAGGCACTATTTGAATCTGCACTGGCTTGGGGCTGTGATGAAGGTAGGTAGGACCAGGCAATGGCTGTGGCACCCAGGGTGACTGCAAGGCCAACGGAACCCCAGAACCACTTCTGTCGCTTCTTACGCTCCTTCCGTTGTTGCCTTGACATCTCTGCAAACCATAAGAAAAAATGATTCAAACATAAATCTACCCCAGTACTAAATATGCAGCATAAAAGAAAAAAAAGGAATGATGCATGCTGGTTGTTTGCAATGTCCCATTCTATATTTCTGGAACAAATAGACAACAAAGACAACTAAACATATTTTGTGTTGGTTCGATCCTAGAGAACAGATATCATATATATCATCAGGCACATAACACAGAATGCATGCAGCTTTTTTCATCCAGTTTCCATAAACATTCATCTCTTACCTAATTTATCAAGGACCAGGAAATACTATGCAATATGCAGTGTTCAAAAGGCCACTATGAGTTACAAAAATAGGATAAAGCCAAGTGCCAGGTGCCAACTAGAATGCTCCTATAAGCAGTCAAACATAATAAATGAAATGGCAAAAAGTACTTACCAATGGCTTCTTGGTTTCGTTGAGACATCTCCCTGTTTGCAGCTTCATAGTACTGAACCCTATCTGACAGCCTTGCAATCTCAAAGTTCTTTGCTGCAATCACAGTTTCCATCTCTGATTCCACTTCAGCACGAGCCAAACCCCGTGCAATAGCAGCAGCTACAACTTGTGAAACAGTTATTTGTTGGCACAACTCTGCTCCAGGATCCATGCTTGAATCATCAGTATTCTCAGCTATACTTGGATATGGAAGTGATAAGGCAACACATGATAGGTAGTGACTCAGCTTCTTCCATTCTGCTTGCCAGTTCTCAAGTGCTTCTTCTGCTTGCTTCCTCCTCTCTATTTCCATTAACAGACTCAACCTCATTTCACGGAGGTCATCATCCATGGCTCGCGAAGATCGAGTTCCACCATCACTGGATATTTCTGAATTTTAGACAAGTAGAAAAAGGGAGTTAACATTTAGCATCCAAGTGATTCAAAACTGGATGTATCATTGACCGCTAGTCTAAAAAAAAACGAGGCATCCAGAAATTTCAGTATAATGATTCATCAGATTTGAAACTGTGTCCATGCAACATTTAGCATACCATAAACATTCCCATCACTTGAGTAAGAGAATTAGCTAATGGTAACCAGTAATTACAAAGCAAGAATATGGATCAAGAAGACAAGACAGTTCAACCAAATAAAGATGACTGAACACAAACCAAACCCTAATTACTAAAGACTTCAGAGTATTAAGTTCAAAGACAAGGGAGAAACTACACTAAATATCAGGAGGGGTAAACTGGTCCATCATTTTTTAGAACCGACTTGTCAATGGTAATCTCATACAGCCAATTCCATTTTACGAAGCTTAAATAACCCTAAGCAGAACAGGATAATGCTACATCTTAGGAAGAAGTAAACCATAGAAGGATACTTCTCACACTCAGTTGCTAAGTTGCTACTTAGTTTTGTTTGTACCGTTTGAGCTGTTTTTGATGTATGAGCCATTGCTATAGTGAACAAGTAATTGTTAACATATCTGCTAAAAGAAAATTACACTCACTAATTGGCTAATTTTACATATTGTTTTTAACAGTGTAATACCATCAAACCCAGCATACATATAGATAGGATAGAAAAACAACATGACAAATAAAGTGTAGGAAACTGATAGGTACCTTCAAATGCATCATAGAATTCAGCACCAGGTGTGCCAACAGACGCGCCGAGAGGAGAACTGGGCTTCCACCACCGCTCATGCGCACTAGCCTCATCAGTCTCAGTATTGCTAGCCACACTCATCGAATCATGAAGTTCAAAGAAAGCATCACTCTCAGCATTTTTTGGTAACTCGCCATTCGAAGGCCTTGCAACATTGACAGGCCTCACTAATGCTTCGAGACTTCCACGCTGAAACTCAAACTCAGACTGTTCCTGCCCATTTTCAGCTGTCACAGTTCCCTTGCCCTTCTGGAGTATTCCATCCTGCCCACCAAAAGGCTCTTCCATACCAACGTCACCTTCAGCTTGACCATTGTTCGCTTGCTGAAACGCAAACTCAGGCTCCTGCGCTTCAACAGGTTCACAACTTTTGGACAAACCAGGCAGTGTCACCGGGAGCTTCAGCACTCCGACCTCACTCACAGCATCGCCTTGAGAGAGGGTCTTGGCAAGGGAGGCGCCCCGCCTCTTATGGTTGACGAGGTACGGTGACCAGGTTCCTGGGAACGAGGAAGGCGAGTCAGGCAGGGTCGTGCTCTCCGGAGTGGCGTAGAGCGATGCCGGCGACGTCTGCGTCCTAACAGGAGCCACCGGCACAGGCGTGGCCTTCTCTGGAGGGGGTGGCAGCGGCTTGGGCGCCGCCTTCTGGACCTGCGCTGGCGACCCCGTCTCAAGGAAGGGGTCCAGCACGTAGTGCGTGATGGTCGGCATGGGAAGCTGCTGCTGCTCGAGGGTAATCACCGACAGATGGACCTCCCTAGCATCAACAAGGCCCTGAATCGAAATTGAGGAACAAAAACCGCCGTCAGAATGAATCAAACCCTCCTTGGAGAGGAATAATAATAAGAAGAAGAAGAAGAAGAAGAAGAAGAATAAGAATAATAATAATAATAATAATAATAAGACACGACTGGGGGATTCCGATCCAAAATATTCGGAAACATCTCCAGCGGAACACGTACGCACCCTATCCTCTGGAAAAAGCCGGCCGGCACGAGATGCCCATGGGCAGCACACAAAGTCACTCACCGCGAAAAGGGGAGAAACGCTCAATATTCCCCAAACCCGTGATTACCCCTACATACCCAGCACGAAATCGCGCGAAAGAACACACGAACCATACGAGTCCCAAATCCAGCCAATCCCATTTCAAAAAATTCGACCAAAACCCCCGACCAATTCCGCCGCGCGGAAGATGAACACCCTAATCCGCCTCACCGACGACCCAGCACCACCCGTCCAGATCAGGCGACACCGTCCCCCGCGTCGCCGCCGAACCCGCCGCGCCGCAGCCTGGCAGCCGAACGAATTGAACCCCCAAAGGCGCGAGATCCCCCCACCGGCACACCCACCCAACACGGCGACGAGCGGAGATAGTATTCGCGGGAGGTGGAGGCGGCAGTACTCACCTTACCGAGTAGGGGTCCCGGCGGCGCGGCGCGGCGCCGACACGAGGACGAGGGGTGGAGGAAACCCTAGCGAGCCAGCTGCGGTCGAACCTCCTCGTCGTCCCCTCCTGGCCTCGAGGAAGGGAAGACGGCGTTGGCCTTCTCCCTCTCTCTGTTCCCCTTTCGCACGGCCGCAGCAGCGCCGGTCGCGTTTCGATTCGAATTTATGGGGCCGGGGGGCGGAATAGGAGTAGGCGGCGCGGGGCGTGGGGGAGGGGAAGACGAGGCGAGGCGAGGCGGACAAGCCTGGCGCGGACGCAGCCAGCCGAGCCGCGCAGGGCAACAACAAGCGCGGAGGGGTAGAGAAGGCGCGCGATTTCTGCTGCGGGATTTTATTATCTGGATCGCAAATATGTTTTTTTTCGAAAATAATCGCAAATATGTTTATCTATTTATTTATCCGCCTCCCTTTTTTTTACTACTGCTCGGAGGAGGAGGATGACACGAGGGGTGGGGAGTGGAGAACACGAAAGAAAAGGGGAAGGGAACAGCGAAAGCTGCCGCACCCAATCCCTTGCGTACCTTCCACGGCGCGGTCGCTGGGCCCCGTCTGTCAGCGGCGGCTCCCTTCCCCTGTTCTTGGAGGGAAAGAAAGGGAGGGAGGGACCGGAGGACTGGAGGTCTGGAGGAGGCGTCGAGCACGTGGGCCGTGCGGGTGACCTGCCTGGATGGTGGCAGGGTGGGGTCACTGGTTCGGTGGGGTAGTACGCGGCACGGGCGCGAGGGGTTTGTGTTCGGTTGGCGCGGCGTTTCGACAGGATGGACGGTCGAGGATGGATCGGGTCGGGGATGGACGGCCCGTGGGAGCTCGAGCAGCAGTGAGCATGGGGTTGTTGGGGGTGTTGGGGTTCGGAGCGCTGGCAGGTGGGGCCCGGGCTCGGTCGGTTGACCACGTGACGCGCGCGCTGGCGCACGCGGGGGTTCAGGAGGGTCCACTGGCCAGGCGTGGCCGCGTGGATGGTTCGGCTATTTTCTCGTGCGCGGCGGAGGGATGGAAACGGGGTATCTTTCCGGACACGTCGTGAGGCGTCTGGTTGGTTTGGTGTTTTCTGTTGGTCAAGAAGACCGGAGGTGATGAAGCTTTCAGTGATCGAAACGACACGGAAAGAAAGGAAAAAGAAGAGAAGAGTCTGCGGATGATGAATGAAAGAGAGAAGGCCCGTGTTTGGTTGGGTAGAAAAAAAATTCATGCAAAGAGAATCTTGTACGCATGGAGTACCAAATGAAGTTTATTTGCAAAACCTTTTCACAGATGAGTGCAACTTTGCACGACGAATCTAAGAAGCATAATTAATTAGCGATTTGCTACAGTAATACTACAGTAACCATGCTCTAATCATGCGGTTAAAAACCTCATTAGGTTCGCTCGCGATTTTGTTCGGAGTTGTGAAGATAATTTTAAAACTAACTTTATTTAATACTCTTAATTAGTGGTCAAAATAGCATTTAATAGGGGGTGAGATCGGCGAGTTCAATCCGGAAGCGGTCAGGCACGAGCCGAGACTCTTCTTGTGCAGCAAGTCCTCGTGACTTTATCATGTTATTAAAGCAAAACGATAAAGAAAGAAAGAAAGAAAAATTAAACCTAACCTAAGAAGAACTTGGTGATTTTTCATTAAGAGGAAAATAAGACGCGTAAATTCGTTCCCGATGGTGATCGAACTCAAGAGCGGTAGCTTCCACACCTGGGAAGCTCACCAACTGGGCTATGCCCAGTCCTCAGAAAGAAAAATGTCTAATTGCATGGTCTCTTCCATACGATTTTACGGTGGTTCATCTCGTTTATCTTCAAGCGTGAGCAACGATATCTCATTTTTGGTGTTCTTTGTTACTAAATGCCCTGGTGAATACAAATTACTAATGACCTAGCTAGTGCTACATTTATCATCCGTGACTTGAGTTTGGTTGATTTGCTGTTAAAATTTATCGAATTTGTCAACCCCTCGAATTTATCTTACCAAAATATTGACAATTTTTTTCTCACCTTTTGGCTTTGCCAAATTTTTGACAACAAACTAATCAGGCTCTTGAACCCGCCCCTCAGGGTTTCACCTGAACTTTATTCGAAGGCCGACGTTTCTTTCATATTTAAAGAAACTATAGGCGCAAATTGTATTGCTATCTTTTTGGCTCGTGTACTAATTCTCACATGGGAGATAATGGGAGATAACGCGATCTGAAAATATGAAATGGAAGATAATGCAGAGAGAAGATGGGGACTTTTTCTCACATGGGAAAACATACTAGATGCTTATCACGTCAATATCGCTATTATGTTTAGACATGAATGCTTGACATATAATACTTGCATGTGACGTGGATGTGGATGGTTGTCAATCATCTAAGCACCGCCAATTAATACGATATACTAAGTTTTTGAAGATGTAACATTTTGATTATATACGGGAAAGCATCCGTTCAAGTGCTCGATTGATTGTTTTACATGGCTTTTATCTAGAGGTGCTGGACAGCACTTAACTAAAAAAAATTGTCCATTGATAACTCAACAATTAAGGAGTAAAGTGCATGGTCTGTCCCTAAATTGTCGTGGGTGTGTCATTCCGGTTTCTAAACTCTCAAATTGACTGTTTAGATTCTCAAACTTTTTTTTAGATTGATTCTCAAACTTGTTTGATGTGTCATCTCGGTTCATAAACAATGCAAATCACCTGTTTAAATCCTCAAACTTATCCAGTTGTATCACCCTAGTCCCAAAACTATTTTTTGAGTCTCATTTGGACCAAACACGGAGCGATCTAAAAACTCTATATCAAATAATAATTCATAATTTTTTCATACAAACTAAACTGAAGACAAACTTTATATTAAAATTATAGCTCTTGAAGCGATCTACAACTTTGTAGTTAATTTTTTTTGAATTAAAACTGTTTAGAGTCCCCAAATATTGTCATGTGTTTATAGATTTTGAATTTTGAAATTTAAAACTATCAAAAAAAATTTGGATATTGACATGGTCGATATGGAAGTTATAGTGATCAATACGTTCTACAACTTTATAGTTGAAAAGTTTTTATTTGAAGTCGTTCAATAAATTTTAAAAACTATAAACATACAATAATATTTTAGGACCCTAAACAATTTTAGTTCAAAAAATTTTTAACTACAAAATTATAGATCATGTTGAGGGTTAACTTTCATATAAAGTCTGTCTTCATTCGAGTTCGCATGAAAAAAGTTATGAATTATTTTTTATATGAAGTTTTTAGATCACTCTATTTTGGTCCAGATAAGACTCAAAACTAAGTTTGGAGATCAAGGTGATACAACTGAACGAGTTCGAAAATCTAAACGGGTGATTTGCAAGTTTAGAGACCGAAATGACACACTCGAACAAATTTGAGGATCTAATTGGTCAATTTGAGAGGTCATGAACCAGGATGACACCCGCGATAGTTTTGAGACTGACAGTGCACTTTACTCTTTCTTAAGGGTGTAAAGTTGGTGGAGTAAAACAGTTCTTTTAAGTGCTACAAACACCCATTAGACCATGTTTAGTTCCTTAATCTTTTTACCTGTTACATTGAATGTTTGAACACACATGTGTCACACCTGATTTTCCGAAGAAAACCAAATGCATCTCATATGTGCGTCAGGATCAAGTTTACACACATATGATAGACGTCATGAGTGAAATATCCATAAACAGCATTAAAAACGTACAAGAGTTAAACCATTACATTATCTTTTATTACACTTAGACGGTAGACTCGAAGGTCTTTAAAACGAACAAACGATAACTAGACGAAGCAACTCCGTCTTCAGCTTCCACAGGCTCATGACTGGGGGCACGCAAGCCTCAGAACTCATCGAAATCGCTGAAGTATTCTTCTCCAGTGTTCTCCTCTGAACAGCGGGTAAGCAAGGGTGAGCACACTTATGGTTGGAGCTCAGCAAGTGGGGTGAAAGTATGCAAGGCTGTTAAGGATAGGCTAAGAGTTTGCAGCGGTTAGCATTTTAAAGTTGGTCAAATTTGAAAGGACCTTGTGATGCCTAGAGGGGGGGTCAATAGGCACACTTCGAAATCCCTGAAAAACTTACAGCGGAAATTAAATACTTACCGAGTTATCCGGTACAATGCCGGATGATCCGATGGGCGGATCTTCCTGTATTGTGGCGGATGACCCGGCAACCAGAGAGGATTACGAACTCAAGAAATATAGATGAACTCCTAGCAATTCTATATGAATCAAAAGTTTAGTTTAAATGCTAGGAACCTCCTGCAACCAAAGATTCGAGTTGTAGCACAACAAATATATAGATCGGGCCAAAACAAACTTCTAGGGTTAGAGAGAGGAGAAGAACTCAAACAAACAATTGACAAGAGGTTTAATCCGAAGTTCACTCCCACAAAGAGAGCTACGTCTCCGTTGAGGATCCCACAAATGGAGGGCTATCACCAAGAGCCTCTTGCCTCACCCAATCCCCACAAAGGAAGATTGATGCTCACTAAGAAATCTCCACAAAGGAGGGGTAATACAAACGATCCCGGGTGCACCACACGGAGAGGGCACTCAACGGGCGACGCCTAACCGTCTAGAAGCAAGCTTCAAGAGTAACAAATGCGAATCGAAGAACCAAAGCCGCCACAAGTGCTTCTTGAGATGAACAAGTGATGAACTCACTCAAGGGGCTCAACCTCACACCTTGTCAACTCTCAATCCCACACCCTAGATGAATTCTTGGAGTGGATTAGCTCTAGGAGGATTTGGGAGAGAGGAGTAAATGCTTGTGGAGGTGTTTGTCCCGGGTTAGGTCAGCAACAAAAGAAGGAGGGGGTGAAGGGGTATAAATACCCAACTCCCAAAAACTAGCCGTTACTGTGCAGCTGGACGACACGCCGGATGACCCGGCACCATGCCGGATCACCCGGGTTCATCCGGGATACTCCCAGAGAAATTCGGGACCAGCGGTCGGGTCACCCGCCCGCCGGATCACCCGGCATGACGCCGGATCATCCGAGAGTTCTGGAAGTTTTTTTCCAAACTGTGTTCGTGAGTGAATTTTGTCTCTCGAGTGTAAGTTAGTATCTCAAGTAAAACACATGTGGCAAACTTAAATTCGACCATATGCATCCCCCTTTATAGTACGGTGTTTCCTATACTCAAATTCAAAATTAGAAAACGAATTTTAAACCTCCATTGAGCGGCTAACACCTCATGACTTGTATTGGGGGGTCTCCTCTTTATCCAAAGCGTGTTCCTTCGTATTTAATCCTGCACACATCTCAATTAAACAATTAAATCCTCCAAATTGTGATTGCCATTTATCACCAAAACAAATAGGGGTCCTAGATGCACTTTCAATCTCCCCCTTTTTGGTGATTGATGACAACACAATTTGGTTTAATAAAAAGAGATGAGTGTATCCAACTAAATAATGAGAAGCTCCCCCTAAATGTGAGCATTTATCAATAAGAGAGGCCTTACATGCCCATGCCACATTTAGCAAGAACTCCACCTAAATCTTTGCATACAACAACAATGGTGCATAAGTGTGAAACAAAATAGTCTGTGATGCATATGACAAGATATATCACAACAATGAAGTGAGAAATAACATCCAACACACATACATAGCATCACACATAGATAAAAGGTTCTTACATCACACTAGCATTCATAAGTCTTACAAATTGAAGAGGTTCACATGGCACATCACCATCCATCACACCACACAAATAAGTTCATTACATGTCCATCAACTAGCAAAGATACCTATCATAGGATAAAAAAGATAGATGGGGGGTCTTCCAAGCACCAAATTCACTCCCCCTTTGGCAACAAGCACCAAAAAGGAGAGCTAAGCATCATCATCATCGTCGTCGTCGTCGTCGTCATCATTACCATCATCACCATCGTCATCTTCTTCTTGTTCTTCACCTTGCTCTTGGCCATGAAGGTCCTCTTCCTCATCATCTTCTTCATCATCTCCATCCATTTGCCAAGTGCCTTGGTGATCCCATGGATTTTCAATAGGTGCAAAGTCGGGCCACTCCCTAGCGGGACGAACGGGTGAGTGAGGTAGGTGCATGTGTGCCATCATTTGCTTCTCCCTTGTCTCACTCCTATGAGCTTCCTCCGCCATCCATCTCCTAGTAGCTTGAATTTCCTCTTCATTGCGCTTGCAAGACTTGAAGCAAGCAAATAGTCCTTGTGCCATGAGCTCAAGCTTGCTTTTCTTGCTACGACGCCTAATGTGGATAGGGCCTTAAGAGGAAGATGGTCCATGAGAGGAGGAAGGACCATGAGAGGATGAAGGACCCATAGGTGGAGGAGGTGCCTGTGAAGATGATTGACCTTGAGATCCCGGAAAGCTTCCACCACCCATGCTCCTAGGAAGATAAATGCCTGGAAAGGGTCCCTTAGGCTCATGAGTGGTGCGGTGGCTACAAATCTTCAAGAGCTGCTCCAACTTGCCCGTAGAGGTGTGGAATGGATCATGAACCTTGTCGGGCCTGATGTTGACGCCGGTCACTTGCTTGATCATGTGAAAAATGTAAGGTGCATAGTGACAACCACTGATAGCCTCCTGAGAAACCAAGGTAATCTCATCCCAAATGAACATAGCCACTGAAAACTTGGGCAACCCTGGCACCATCTGATACAACAAGTTCTTTGCCATGTGGGAGATATTGTCTGAGTCTCCACCTCTAGGAGTAAGAGTCTGTCTGAAGAGGTGATGAAACAGCTTATAGTACGGTGAGAGTCCGGAAATCTTCCCAATCTGCATTTCCCCATAAGCTCTATCATACATGAAGGCCAGTCTGTGATCTGAGAGCTCATCTCCAACATGTAAGTCAGCATATCCCTCATTTACCACAAAGGTAGAACCTCTCTCTCTCAGCTCATGGCGAAGACCAAACATCTCAGCAAATGCATCCAAGCGAATAGACAATCTCTTGCCCTGGAGGGACCAAGTAAAAGTGGAGGTGGTGTCGTCAACTGACAGGGTAGCATAAAACTGAGCTACCACCTCCTCATTCCAGTCACACTGAAAAGCCATAATCTCTATCAAGCCCATCTCCTCACATCTAGTGACAACGGGATCAACCACCTCAAGTACATGATTCTTCAAAAAAGTCCAATCAATCCATTTCATGGGAGTGGAAGGTTTCTTTTTATTGAAAATAGTTTACTCATACCAATCCGCATGATGAGGTGACCAAAACCTAGGATCTCCATAGAATGCTCTAGGTTTGCTAAAGTGATCCTCAAATCTAAGTTCACTGACAGATGTGCCCTTCTTCATGTAATTAACCATGGGTGGATCATGAGGCGAGCGAACGGGACGAGTCAAAGAGAGTACCACATAGGAGAGTGGGGTGAGATCAATGTTGTCGTTGGCTTCAATCCCCTCAACTTCACCAAGTGCACCTCTCCTAGGGCCACGAGTACCAGGAGCATGTGAGTACTGCTGATGGATACGTCCACGGCCATGAGCACGCTCTGGAACGACTTGTGGTTGAGTCCTATTCCCACGGTCCGCTTGCCCTTCATCGTCAGAGGGAGAACCCCCACCTTGAGAGCTTCCCCCAAGGTTCCTGTGAGCCATGGTCTTCTGTTGAGGCATCTAGACAAGAGATATGATTGAAGGATTAGAAAGGATGCTTGAGAGATAAAGCATTGGAGAAAATCAGCCCCTACCGGATGACCCGGCAGGGTCGAGACCAGGACTTGGAGTCCATGGATCTCGGGATTCCGCCAACGAAGCTTCATGAGATCATCTAGAGATGTTCTAGGCACTAGTATGAAGCATCCTACCCAAGGAAATCATCTAGAACGACCGGCATTGAGAGATCGGGAAAAAGGATTTTGAATAGATTTGAATCTTTACCTTCTTCGATTTCCCGCGCAAACGCCGGGTAACCCGATGGATGAGGTTGTTCTCGGGCCTTTGATGAGTCCTTGAAGCCCTAGGATGCCTTGATTTGATGGGGAAAACTTCAAATCGCCATGGGGGGCGAAGGAGAGAAGTGGCCGGTTGAGAGGAAGAAGAAAGAGAGATTAGGGTTGGGGGTGCCGGCCACGGCCTTATATATCTCTGGGCAGCCGCCGGGTGACCCGGCACTACGCCGGATGACCCGGGTACCTTCGGGAGATAGACAGAGAATTTCGGAACTTGTGATCGGGAGATCTGATGACCGGATCACCCGGCGTGGTGCCGGATGACCCGATGGCAATAAAATTTCCAGCAACTGTCTTAGAGATTTTTCCTTGAGATTTGGAGATAGATTGAGATAGTTCTAGTCAATGGACATATAATGACACTTGACTAAAAGTGACTAGCCACATTCAACAAGCATAACCATAGTCACCTTTACTCAAGCAAAGAGCCAAGGATCTTAAAATCCAAATCTTTTGAGAAACTCACACAAGATAACCATAAAAAGTTTTCATCCTATCTAGGCAAACAATCAAGTATGTGCAATAAGTCAAGCTAAGTTACGAGAATCCAAGATATTTAGCTCACTCCTCAAAGCACAAAACCTTTGCTCATCTAGAGGCTTAGTGAAGATATCGGCAAGTTGCCTCTCTGTGCTTACATGACGTAGAGCAATATCTCCCTTAGCCTCATGATCCCTTAAGAAATGATGTCGAATATCTATGTACTTTGTTCTAGAGTGTTGAACCGGATTGTTTGCTAGCTTGATGGCACTCTCATTGTCACACAAGAGTGGAATCTTACTAAACATACAACCGTAATCACTTAACGTTTGCTTCATCCACAAAAGTTGTGCACAACAAGCACCGGCCGCAACATACTCGGCTTCGGCTGTGGATAAAGCAACCGAATTTTGTTTCTTAGAACTCCATGACACCAAAGACCTACCAAGGAATTGGCAAGTCCCCGTTATACTCTTTCGATCTACCTTGCAACCGGCATAGTCCGAATCGGAATAGCCAAGTAAATCAAAAGTGGAGCCCTTGGGATACCATAAGCCTAAGTTAGGAGTGTGAACCAAATATCTAAAGATTCTCTTAACAGCCATTAGATGACACTCCTTAGGATTAGCTTGAAATCTTGCACACATGCACACACTAAACATTATATTGGGCCTAGATGCACAAAGATAAAGGAGGGAGCCAATCATGGAGCGAAATACCTTTTGGTCGACCGACTTCCCTTCTTCATTGAGATCAAGATGTTCATTTAATGCCATAGGAGTCTTGATGGGTTTTGAATCGGCCATGTCAAACCTCTTGAGCATATCCTTCACATACTTGGTTTGACATAAAAAGGTTCCTTCCTTCAATTGCTTGATTTGAAATCCAAGGAAGAACTTCAATTCACCCATCATAGACATCTCGAATCTCTTGGTCATAATCCTACTAAACTCTTCACAAAATTTATCATTAGTAGACCCAAAGATAATGTCATCAACATAAATTTGGCATACAAAGATATCTTTTCCCGTTCTTTGAATGAAGAGAGTAGAATCGACTTTGCCTATCTCAAAGCCGTTCTTGAGAAGAAAATCCTTAAGACATTCATACCATGCTCTAGAGGCTTGCTTGAGCCCATAGAGCGCCTTATGGAGCTTGTACACATGGTTGGGAAGTTTGGATCTTCAAAGCCCGGTGGTTGTTCAACATAGACTTCTTCTTGGAGAGGTCCATTCAAGAATGCGCTCTTCACATCCATTTGATGAAGCTTGAAGTCATGATGGGTAACATAGCCCAAGAGTATACGAATTGACTCAAGTCTTTCTACCGGAGCATAAGTCTCTCCAAAATCCAAGCCTTCAACTTGAGTGTAGCCTTTGCCCATGAGCCTTGCCTTGTTCTTTGTGACGACACCAAATTCATCTTGCTTGTTCCGATAAACCCATTTGGTGCCGATCACATTTTGCTTGGGTCTTGGTACCAACTCCCAAACTTCATTCCTCTTGAAGTTGTTCAACTCTTCCTCCATAGCAATAATCCAATCCGGATCCTCAAGAGCTTGTTCCACACTAAGAGGTTCCAAAGAAGAGACAGACGAGTAAAACGCACAAAAGTTTGACAATCTTGAGCGAGTTGTTACCCCTCTTTGGATACTCCCAAGGATGTTGTCAACGGGGTGATCCCGTTGAACCATTTGATGAACTCTTGGATGTGGTGCTTGAGATTGACGTTGAATAGGTCCATCATCATCATTTTCAACTTGAGTTGCTTGTTCATGAGCTTAACCGCCTTGTTCTTCCCTTTGATCAAAGCCACTCCCATGATCGTCACCATGAGCTTGATCTTCATCTTGATGAACTTGAGAACTAAGTGGTTCGACTCTTGTTGATGATGGTGGATCTTGATTTTTTGTGTCAATCGGAGCTTGAACTTGAACTTCCCTTGGCATCACTTCACCGGTGCCCATTTTAAAGATGGAGACACTTGGAGGTTCTTCATCATCTACAAGGTTTTCACTAACTTGCTCTCCTTGAGAGACGTTGGATTCATCAAACTTCACGTCTACCGTGGTCTCAACACAACCGGTGGTTTTGTTGAAAACACGATAGGCATGTTCGTTAATTCCATAACCAATAAGAAAACCTTCATCAACCTTAGATGCAAACTTTGAGGCTTTGGGTTTCTTGTTAAGTATGAAACACTTACACCCAAAGACCCTAAAGTAGTGCACACTAAGTTTCTTACCGGTGATGATCTCGTAGGGAGTCTTGTTCAAGTACTTGTGGAGGTAGAGGCGGTTGGCGGCATGGCACGCGGTGTTGATGGCATCCGCCCAAAATGAGTCCGGAGTCTTGTACTCATCAAGTATTGTTCTTGCCGCTTCAATCAATGTACGGTTCTTCCTCTCAACAACGCCATTTTGTTGAGGAGTGTATGGAGCGGAAAGTTCATGCTTACTGCCTTCTTCATCAAGGAATTCTTCAACTTGAGTGTTCCTAAACTCCGAGCCATTGTCACTTCTTATGTTCTTGACCTTAAGCTCGAACTCATTTTGAACTCTTCTTATGAATTTCTTGACCACTCCCTTTGCTTCACTTTTATCTTGCAAAAAGAATACCCAAGTGAAACGGGAAAAGTCATCAACAATTACTAAACCATATTTGTTACCACCGATGCTTATGTAGGCAATTAGTCCAAACAAGTCCATGTGTAGAAGCTTCAACGGTCTTGATGTTGAAAGGATGTTCTTGGCGGGATGATGCACCCCCAACTTGCTTTCCCGCTTGACAAGCACTACATAACATATCTTTCTCAAAAACAACATTTGTTAGTCCTAGGATGTGCTCGTCCTTTTGAAGTTTGGCCAAGTTCCTCATGCCAACATGGGCTAGTCGGCGATGCCATAGCCAACCCATGTCGGATTTTGCCACTAAGCAAGCCTTAGGATCCACCTTTACCTGTGTGAAATCCACATAGTAAAGCTTTCCCCTTAGGTGACCCGCAAAGACAATAGAGGAATCCTCACTTCTAGAGATGGTCACACCCTCTTTGGTAAAGAGACAATTGTAGCCTTTCTCACAAAGTTGTGAAACCGACAACAAGTTGTACCCCAACTTGCACATGAATAACATCTTCAATTGAATTTGTTGTTGAGATAGCAATTTTACCTAAACCAACCACATCTCCTTGACCATTATCTCCATATATGATAGTCTCCGTAGGTGTGTCATAGTGCTCAAGGGATGCAAATAAGCCTTCATCTCCGGTCATATGATTAGTGGCACCACTATCAATTAGCCATGCGGTTCCACCGGAGGAGTAGGCCTACAAAACAAGTTTAAGCTTTTGGTTTAGGTACCCAAAAAGATTTGGGTCCTTGGAGGTTAGAAGCATAAACTTTTGGAACCCATACACTCTTCCTCATAGCCTTCTTAGCATAGGCTCCAACATACTTGACCACCATTTTACCATTGTGGTCCAAGGTCACAACATAGTCACACGTGTAGTTGGGAGAGGGTTTGTGTTCCACCACATTCTTCGATCCTTTTGGTGGAGACTTAACCCCACCATTTCCTTTTGTGATGTTCACAACCTTTGGCTTCTCTTATGTTGTGGTAGAGGTGGTCACTCCATGGGCAATAACCATAATAGTGTTGAGGTAGCCACCCTTGTTCCACAAGGGGATCTCATGCCCTTTTACCACCCTTCTACCATTGACCTTGTTGTCCTTGTAGTGCCCAAGTCCTCTTGTGTCAATTGCCTTGGGAATGGACTTGGCACCCAACTTACCTTGGTTGATCAACATGTTCAACCGGGCAATCTCCTTATCTTTGCTCTTAATTGTTTCCTCTACCCTTGCAAGGTTAGTCTTAAGAGCATTTATATCAACATTAGAGCATATGGAGCAACCTTTGCTAGTGGAGGCATTAGAGTCAAAGTTTGTTTTAGGGTTGGCCTTGGTGCTTTCCCAAAGAGCACTATAGTTTGCTTCAAGAGTTTTGTACTTATCCGACAAGCATGAGAAGCTTGTTTGAAGCTCACTATGAGTGGCCTTTAGGGTTGCTAAAGATTCATTTGCCAAAGAGTAGTCCTTTAACATCCTCTTATTAGAGTCATTGGCCAAGGACAAGCCTACGGTCAACTTCTCCACCTTAGCTTTCTCCTCGACAAGAGTTTTCTCTAGAGCAAGGTTTCTTTCCTTTTCACGGATAAGCAAGTCTTCTTGCTCATGGAGAATCTCCTTCTTTTCCTCTAATTTGTCCAAAAGCTTTTTAATTTCTTTATGGCCCTTTTTACCAAATTGCTTTATCATGTTTGCCTCCATTTCCTTTTCCTCATCTAAGTTGTCTATGTCACTACTAGGTGTGGATGATGATGAGGTGAGAGAGGATGAGGTGGTTGACTCTTGTACCTTGCTCCCTCTTGCCATGAGACAAAAGTGAGAGTTGTCCTTATCGTCGGAGATGTTGTTGAAGAGGCGTGGTGAAGATGCTCCTTGTGCCATGGCAAGTGTCGCCATGCCTTTCTTCTTTGGTGCTTCATCTTCATCACTTGAGTCCCATTGTTGACCCATGTGAGCACGCCCTTGGTACTTGCTCTTGTACTCTTTGCACTTCTCCTTGTACTTCTTCTCTTCCTCATTCTTGTCCTTGTTCTTGTTCTTGGGACACTCGGCAATGAAGTGTCCATACTCTCCACACTCATAGCACTTTCTTTGTGACTTTTTCTTTCTATCACCACCACCTTTCCTTGATACCTTGAACTTTAAGAATTTCTTGTACTTCATCATGGCAAAGGCGGTTTCTTCATCCGTGCTTCCTTCTTCACTTGAATCTTCATTCTTAGTCTTGGAAGTCTTGAGCTTTGCTTCTACCACTTCGCTAGAGCTAGCATTGAGGGCTAGACTCTTGTTCACCTTCAAGGTAAGTGACTTCTCCACGTCTTGATCAACTAGCTCTTGATGCAAGATCTCACCAAGAAGTTGATTGGGAGTCATGTTGTGGTAGTTTGGGTCTCTTCTTATCATAGTTGCTAGATTTGGGTACTTCGGTGTGAATGCTCTTAGCAACTTCTTTGTGACTTTCTCATCATCCCAATCATTGCTTCCTAGTGCTTTGATGTCCGAGACAAGGAGAATTAGTCTATCATACATTTCCCTCACGGTCTCTCCATCCTTCATGACGAAAAGCTCAAGCTCTCCATGAATCAAATCGATCTTTCGTCTCCTCACATGATCGGTACCCTCATGTGCCTCCTTGAGTGTATCCCAAATCACCTTGGCAATTTGGATGTTCCGGACTTTGTTGAACTCTTGAACACACAAGGATGATGTGATGACTCTTGTTGCTTGAACATTTCGATGGAGGTCTTGTTCATGCTCGATCGTCATGGCTTCACCTTCGGCGGGTATTGTCACACCTGCACACACAATCTTCCAAAGAGAAGGGTGAAGCCCGTAAAGGTGCATTTGCATATCATAAGCCCATTTGGGATAGTCTTTCCCATCGAAGTGGGGAGGCTTTCCCAAATGTACGGAATAGAATTTCTCGTTAGGATTGTTGCCCGTAAGTTGTCCGTAGTGGAATGGCACTTCGTAGTAGCCAGAGTGGGAATGCTTTGCTTGCTCCTTCTTGATCATCTTCTTGAGGAGCTTCTTGGCCATCTTCTTTGCCGCCTTCTTCTTCTTGGCTTTTCTTCTTTTCTTCGCCACTTTCTTTGCATCATCGTCACCATCCTTGACATCCTCATCGCTTGAATCGGAGTTCGAGTCGGAGTCAGAGTTGGAATCGTCGGAGCTTGCGACATTGGATGGTGTACGACTTGGGGCCTTCCCCATTAGCTCTAGGGCCGCGGCTTGGTCTTGAGCGGCCTTGAGCTCTCTTTCTTGAGCTTCCTTGGCGCGAGTTCTTGAGCTGCGAGTTCTTGAGCGGAGAGGTTTCCACCACTCCCCGACATCTTGATCCCTTAGCGATTAAGCCTAAAACAAGGGATTAGGCTCTGATACCAATTGAAAGGACCTTGTGATGCCTAGAGGGGGTGAATAGGCACACTTCGAAATCCCTGAAAAACTGACAGCGGAAATTAAATACTTACCGGGTTATCCGGTACAATGCCGGATGATCCGATGGGCGGATCTTCTGGTATTATGGCGGATGACCCGGCAACCAGAGAGGATTACGAATTCAAGAAATATAGATGAACTCATAGCAATTCTATATGAATCAAAAGTTTAGTTTAGATGCTAGGAACCTCCTGCAACCAAAGATTCGAGTTGTAGCACAACAAATATATAGATCGGGCCAAAACAAACTTCTAGGGTTAGAGAGAGGGGAAGAACTCAAACAAGCAATTGACAAGAGGTTTAATCCGAAGTTCACTCCCACAAAGAGAGCTACGTCTCCGTTGAGGATCCCACAAAGGGAGGGCTATCACCAAGAGCCTCTTGCCACACCCAATCCCCATAAAAGAAGATTGGTGCTCACTAAGAAATCTCCACAAAAAAGGGGCAATACAAATGATCCTGGGTGCACCACACGGAGAGGGCACTCAACGGGCGACGCCTAACCGTCTAGAAGCAAGCTTCAAGAGTAACAAATGCGAATCGAAGAACCAAAGCCGCCACAAGTGCTTCTTGAGATGAACCATTACATTATCTTTTATTACACTCAGACGGTAGACTCGAAGGTCTTTAAAATGAACAAACGATAACTAGACGAAGCAACTCCGTCTTCAGCTTCCACAGGCACATGACTAGGGGCACGCAAGCCTCAGAACTCATCGAAATCGCTGAAGTATTCTTCTCCAGTGTTCTCCTCTGAACAGCAGGTAAGCAAGGGTGAGCACACTTATGGTTGGAGCTCAGCAAGTGGGGTGAAAGTATGCAAGGCTGTCAAGGATAGGCTAAGAGTTTGCAGTGGTTAGCATTTTAAAGTTGGTCAAATTTTATTAGCAAGCACCTATTTACTAGGTGTAAGTGTATACCAACCCATTTAAACTTTAGAAAACTTTCCATCTCAAACCATACATAAAACCACAATTTAATTCCATCTTCAAGTTCATTAATCATGTGAGGGTCCAGGCCGCTCTTGACCGTGAGCACGGCTGATCGATCAGTTTTAACTCTGAAGAGGTTGTACACTTTCACCACAGCTCGTGTTCCCCATGTTGCCCAGGTTGATCACACCCTTAAACACTTCCGAGGTGAGTGGCTAGGGGTTCACTACGAAGCCTTTACAAAGGCATGCAAAAGACCAACAACCCGCATAGTTACAGATCAGGGCGGACCATAACCCTCCCTAGTGGTCAGCACCTTAGCAAAGGCTGCTATCCCAAAAGAACCAGGCTATACCCCTGCAACCCCAACCCCCCTCTGCTCCTTTCGGATAAGGTCATCAATACATTTACACACCTAATTAATTGGCTAAGCCAGAGCCATATGGACTGTGGTTGCACTGTTTTCCTGGGTGGTTCTCCATGTTCCAATTATAACATATGATCTTATTATCAACATAGCATCATCTTTCACCAAAGTTATCATGATCAACATTCATCATTTTGTAAAATTCCGTTTGAACCATCCCAAGTTATAGCAACTAAGCATTTCTACCCAAAATATTTATTTAAAAGGGTTGTCCAAGGTAATGAGGATAAAAATCTAGTCATGTCCTTAAAAAGTGATTTCCCATCAATTTAATGCAATACAACAAATAAAAGTAAATATTAATTAACATGCAGTTATTTAGGACAAAGAGGAATATGCAGGGGGAGAAGTCCACTTGGCTTCCTTGCTTAAACACCGGGGTTCTTCTTCTTTAAAAACTTGCTCTTGATCCACTTCAACTGGCTGGTCACTTGAAACCGGCACGATGTCTACGAGCACACACGAAAACATACAATAAATAAAACAATACACCAGATAGATCCAAAAGCTAAAAACACGCTGCTAAAACTAACGGGCTTGATGAGACGGTCGCGTGGACACCAAGAACGCTTAAAACGGAACTAAAACGCAAAAGATACGGCCAAAACAAGGTTCAAGGGCCTTTCTGTGAAGAAACTAGGCTTCCAGGGGCTTAACTGCAAGAAACCAGGGGCTAAAACATAATTACGCGTATAAACCGAAGGTTCAACGTGCAAAACAGCCAATAAGGGGCTTTGGGCGCTAAAATAGGGAAGGTTAGGGGCTTAAACCGAAGAAACAGGACCTGTTTGTAAGGGTTTTATAAGGTGGAAGGGCACTTTTGTGATATTAGAAACTACAGGGGCTTTTCTGCAAAAAGACCACGAACGGCTCGGGTTGACCGTTACGGTCAAGGTTGACTCGCGCGAGGGCTGTGATCTCAGCCGTTGATCGCGGATCGGTCGGCTCGCGGAAAACTAAGAAGATCAGGGGTCTTTTTATAAAAGAAAGGACTTGACTGCAAGGGTTTTTATTGGTGGAAGGGTATGGTTGTGATTTTGGAAAGCACAGGGGACTTTTTGCAAAGTGGCGGCGGCCGCGTGGGGTTGACCGGTATGTTGAAGTTTGACTCAGCGGGCGGGCGCGTCTGAGCCGTTGATTTCCGGATGAACGGCCGCGGCCCCACGCGAGCGACACGCGGCGGCGCCAGCGGCGGGACTCGCCGGAATTTACCCGGAATCGAGCTTCTGGTCACCAAACGCGACACGGATGGCACCTACACGGAGCTGGGGAGATGGCGAACTCAACTAGGGGCTCCAAGGGGTAGCTCTGGTGGCCACGGCGGCACCTCGTCCGGCGAGGCGGCTCGGCCAACTCCGGCGAGCGGAGGCAGGGGTTACGGTGCGATTTGTGCGAGATAAAAAGGGGGAAAAGGTTCCTCACCTTGCTGCGGTGCCCTGGGTGAAGAGAACGGTGACGGGGTGGCAGTGGTGGCGGAGATCGACGGCGGTGGTGCGGTCGGGGCGCTCCGGTCCGGCAGGGAAGAAGTCGGCGTCCGGGCTGTAGGGTCCTCGGGCGGGCTTCTTGAGCGTCGAGGGAGGAGTCCACTGGTGACGAGGAGCTCCAAGCACCGGCAATGGCCCGACGGCGGAGGACTTCAAGGTGACGGCGCGCACACGAAGATGGAGAGGTGCGGAGCACAGGCGGATGCGGAAAGGAGCGTGCAAGGCTTCGGCCGCGGCTCTTATAGTGCAAAGGGGGGAGAGGGAGCGACGGCCGGGGCACTAGCCATCAATGGCCATGGGGGCGGCCGGCGGCTTTACTGCATTCAAGGGGGGGCTTTGAAGGAGGAGAAACTGAAGGGGAAAGTGAAGGAGGGAGTGGCACCGGGGCTTAATTGCTCCTTGATGGCGCTCATGAAGGCGAGGAGGGGCGGGAAAGCTGGGGTAACGGCCGGCGGGCGCGCGGTTGAGATGCAGGGGAGGGTGCTGGAGGAAGGAGATGGAACTGACGTGTGGGGCCGGGCGGTCAGCCACTGGAGGAGGGAGAGGAGGCGGAGCGGGCCGCGCAGGGGCGAGCTGGGCCGGAAGAGGTGAGGTGGGCCGGCGCGAAAAAAAAGAAAAGGGAGGGGAAGAGAGATAGGCCGGAAACGGGAAAGGGTTAGGGGTTTGGGGAGGGTTTTTTTTCAAACCTTTCTTTCAAAGCTTTTCAAACTTTAAAACTATTTTGAGAATTTTTAAACTTCACACAAACAAACATAAACTATGCAAACAAAATATGATGCACAAGCACTTATTGCTTCTAAAATTATTAAAAATGATATTTAAATATTTAAAAGGCCAAGCTTATTTGATAATTTATTTATTCCTTAGAAAACAAAAACTAAAACACCATGTTGCTACATTATTTTAATGATGGAAATTTAGGGTGTTACAAATCTACCCCCCTTAAAAAGAATCTCGTCCCGAGATTCGGAGAGATGGGAAAAACTAAGGGTACTCTTCTATAAGCTCATGTTGTATGCTGAGTTCTTCCGGCAGTCATAGCTCCTTCTCTTGTTTTCCTTTTTCTTGATTCACTTTTCCTTCCTCCTTGGATGGGGTGGTAGCAACAACTTCAATCCTATCTCCTTGTGGGCTGGTTAAGAGCACTGACTTCTTGGCACACAGAATTATTCCATCACATTCGCCTAACCAATCCATTCCAAGTATCACATCTATTCCACTAGATGTAAGGACTACTAGATCAGCTTGAAAATCTATTCCCCTGATTTTAAGATTAACTTGTGGGCATACATAAGTGGATTTCATTTCACCGTTCGGGGAACTAACCAGCAAATGGATCTTCATAGAACTCATAGGTATTTCATGCTTTGCCACGAATTGTTCAGTAATGAATGAATGTGATGCTCCGGAATCAAATAAAACTGTTGCTGGTACAGAGTTGATAGAGAACGTACCCAACACAACACCAGGAGCGTCTTGAGCTTGTTCAGTTATCACATGATTCACTCTACCACGTGCGTAGTTCTGTTGGCCTCTGTTACCTCGAGGAGTAGAGTTCCCGATGCGAGCTTGAGATAACGGTTGTCCAAACCTCTGACCATTGTCTTTCTGAGGAGTCTGGATGTTGCGCTTTGGGCAGATATTGGCATAATGTCCTAATTCTCCACAATTGAAACAACCATTAGGACGAACCGGGGAGTTGTTTCTCACTGGTGCTCCTGAACGATCTTGATGATGACTTGGAACATGTGGTGTCTGCTGGCTTGAGTGCTGAGGTTGTTGAGTTGAGCGTTGCAATTGTAAATTCTGAGTATAATTTCCACTTGATCCACCAGAGTGAAACTGAGAACTCTGAGATGAGTTGAAGCGGGGGCGTGTGTTGCTGGATTGTCCATGAGATTTAAACTTGCGCTTCTGTTCACCAAGTTCCATATGTTTGTTCTCCAAACCTATAGCCTTGTTCAGCAATGTCTGAAAGTTGGGGAATGTATGGCTCTGCAACTGATAGTTAAGTGGTCCAATCAATCCATCCAAGAATCTTTCCTGCCTCTTGGGATCGGTGTTCACTTCATCGGGAGCATAACGGGACAAATGAGTGAACTTGTCGAGATACTCTGAGACAGACATATTCCCTTGCTTCAGTGCAAGAAATTCATTCTGCTTTAGTTTTATCACTCCTGAAGGAATGTGATATGCACGGAAGCTATCTCTGAATTCCAGCCAAGTAATAGTATTGGGAGCTGCATGCGTGACAGTATATGCATCCCACCAATCACTGGCTTGCCCTGTTAGTCTGCCTGCAGCATATAGGACCATTTCCCGGTCGGTGCATTGAACGGTTTCAAGCTTCTTAGTAACTGTCTTTAGCCAGTCATCGGCATCCAACGGATCGGAGGAGTGAGAGTAGGTGGGAGGGTGGTGGCTCATAAACTCCTTATGCTTGTCCCTTGGCTGTGGTGGAGGTGGTGGAGGTTGGTTCTGTTGAGCTTGCATGTTTTGAATAGTGTTGGCAAGATTCTGCAACAGCTGTGTCTGAGCGGCAAGGAATTGCTGCAATGCGGGATCCATTTGGTTAAGCGGTGGGGGTGGAGGTGGTGATGCTTGATTCTGTCGATTAGCAATATGAGCACGGACAACAGGTGGAACGTCTTAACCTCCTCCTGACCTGGTTTGTACCATCTGATTGTTAGAGAAATTATTTCAGACAAGAACATTAAACTGATGCATGAAGAGATAAACTCGAAAAGATGAAGCAGCATGAATTTCAAAACTAAGACAGATTCTGATAGCTCAAAAGCAGTAATGTTGTGTCAAAGAGTTGTGCAAAGAGATTTACTTCAACCAACTTGTAGGATAGATAAAGAAAAAGATAACCCAGATTTGAACCCAAACTATCTTTATTAACCTAACAATTTATTTCTTGTTGCATTTGTGACCATCACTCCACAATACAACTCACACAAGCAAAGATCCAAATCAATCATGTATTCAAACAACAAACATTAACACAACGATCGTCCTCACAGGAACGTTTCTATCGAAGTTGATAAGGGGTAGGCAATCTAAGAACTTTTTTTTAGGCAACACCGGTGGTGGAGATCCAGCTAATAGATCAAGAACTGAACTCAGTATAGATCAAAACAAAAATATGTTTTTTTAACAAGAAATAAAGAATAAATTAGATTTTATACGTAAATAAGTCAATTTTGAAGGATGACAGGCTTTCTAGAACATGAATCCTTACTTTTCGACCATTTCTATCTTAAGATTGCGTCCTACAGTCATTACTGCTCTGAAATCACTCTGTCACACCTGATTTTCTGAAGAAAACCAAATGCATCTCATATGTGCGCCAGGATCAAGTTTACACACATATGATAGACGTCATGAGTGAAATATCCATAAACAACATTAAAAATGTACAAGAGTTAAACCATTACATTATCTTTTATTACACTCAGACGGTAGACTCGAAGGTCTTTAAAATGAACAAACGATAACTAGACGAAGCAACTCCGTCTTCAGCTTCCACAGGCACATGACTAGGGGCACGCAAGCCTCAGAACTCATCGAAATCGCTGAAGTATTCTTCTCCAGTGTTCTCCTCTGAACAGCGGGTAAGCAAGGGTGAGCACACTTATGGTTGGAGCTCAGCAAGTGGGGTGAAAGTATGCAAGGCTGTCAAGGATAGGCTAAGAGTTTGCAGCGGTTAGCATTTTAAAGTTGGTCAAATTTTATTAGCAAGCACCTATTTACTAGGTGTAAGTGTATACCAACCCATTTAAACTTTAGAAAACTTTCCATCTCAAACCATACATAAAACCACAATTTAATTCCATCTTCAAGTTCATTAATCATGTGAGGGTCCAGGCCGCTCTTGACCGTGAACACGGCTGATCGATCAGTTTTAACTCTGCAGAGGTTGTACACTTTCACCACAGCTCGTGTTCCCCATGTTGCCCAGGTTGATCAGACCCTTAAACACTTCCGAGGTGAGTGGCTAGGGGTTCACTACGAAGCCTTTACAAAGGCATGCAAAAGACCAACAACCCGCATAGTTACAGATCAGGGCGGACCATAACCCTCCCTAGTGGTCAGCACCTTAGCAAAGGCTGCTACCCCAAAAGAACCAGGCTATACCCCTGCAACCCCAACCCCCCTCTGCTTCTTTCGGATAAGGTCATCAGTACATTTACACACCTAATTAATTGGCTAAGCCAGAGCCATATGGACTGTGGTTGCACTGTTTTCCTGGGTGGTTCTCCATGTTCCAATTATAACATATAATCTTATTATCAACATAGCATCATCTTTCACCAAAGTTATCATGATCAACATTCATCATTTTGTAAAATTCCGTTTGAACCATCCCAAGTTATAGCAACTAAGCATTTCTACCCAAAACATTTATTTAAAAGGGTTGTCCAAGGTAATGAGGATAAAAATCTAGTCATGTCCTTAAAAAGTGATTTCCCATCAATTTAATGCAATACAACAAATAAAAGTAAATATTAATTAACATGCAGTTATTTAGGACAAAGAGGAATATGCAGGGGGAGAAGTCCACTTGGCTTCCTTGCTTAAACACCGGGGTTCTTCTTCTTTAAAAACTTGCTCTTGATCCACTTCAACTGGCTGGTCACTTGAAACCGGCACGATGTCTACGAGCACACACGAAAACATACAATAAATAAAACAATACACCAGATAGATCCAAAAGCTAAAAACACGCTGCTAAAACTAACGGGCTTGATGAGACGGTCGCGTGGACACCAAGAACGCTTAAAACGGAGCTAAAACGCAAAAGATACGGCCAAAACAAGGTTCAAGGGCCTTTCTGTGAAGAAACTAGGCTTCCAGGGGCTTAACTGCAAGAAATCAGGGGCTAAAACATAATTACGCGTATAAACCGAAGGTTCAACGCGCAAAACAGCCTATAAGGGGCTTTGGGTGCTAAAACAGGGAAGGTTAGGGGCTTAAACCGAAGAAACAGGACCTGTTTGTAAGGGTTTTATAAGGTGGAAGGACACTTTTGTGATATTAGAAACTACAGGGGCTTTTCTGCAAAAAGACCACGAACGGCTCGGGTTGACCGTTACGGTCAAGGTTGACTCGCGCGAGGGTTGTGATCTCAGCCGTTGATCGCGGATCGGTCGGCTGGCGGAAAACTAAGAAGATCAGGGGTCTTTTTATAAAAGAAAGGACTTGACTGCAAGGGTTTTTATTGGTGGAAGGGTATGGTTGTGATTTTGGAAAGCACATGGGCCTTTTTGCAAAGTGGTGGCGGCCGCGTGGGGTTGACCGGTACGTTGAAGTTTGACTCAGCGGGCGGGCGCGTCTGGGCCGTTGATTTCCGGATGAACGGCCGCGGCCCCACGCGACCGACGCGCGGCGGCGCATGCGCCGGAGAGAGGCGGCGCGCGGCGGCGCCAGCGGCGGGACTCGCCGGAATTTGCCCGGAATCGAGCTTCCGGTCACCAAACGCGACGCGGATGGCACCTACACGGAGCTGGGGAGATGGCGAACTCAACTAGGGGCTCCAAGGGGTCGCTCTGGCGGGCACGGCGGCACCTCGTCCGGTGAGGCGGCTCGGCCAACTTCGGCGAGCAGAGGCACGGGCTACGGTGTGATTTGTGCGAGATAAAAAGGGGGGAAAGGTTCCTCACCTTGCTGCGGTGCCCTGGGTGAAGAGAACGGCGACGGGGTGGCAGTGGTGGCGGAGATCGACGGCGGTGTTCCGGTCGGGGCGCTCCGGTCCGGTGGGGAAGAAGTCAGCGTCCGGGGCGCAGGGTCCTCGGGCGGGCTTCTTGAGCGTTGAGGGAGGAATAGGAGCTCGAGGGAGGAATCCACTGGCGACGAGGAGCTCCAAGCACCGGCAATGGCCCGACGGCGGAGGACTTCAAGGTGACGACGCGCACACGAAGATGGAGAGGTGCGGAGCACAGGCGGTTGCGGAAAGGAGCGCGCAAGGCTTCGGCCGTGGCTCTTATAGGGCAAAGGGAGGAGAGGGAGCGACGGCCGGGGCACTAGCCATCAATGGCCACGGGGGGGCGGCCGGCGGCTTTACTGCATTCAAGGGGGGGCTTTGAAGGAGGAGAAACTGAAGGGGAAAGTGAAGGAGGGAGTGGCATCGGGGCTTAATTGCGCCTTGATGGCGCTCATGAAGGCGAGGAGGGGCGGGAAAGTCGGGGTAACGGCCGGCGGGCGCGCAGTTGAGATGCAGGGGAGGGTGCTGGAGGAAGGAGACGGAACTGACGTGTGGGGCCGGGTGGTCAGCCACTGGAGGAGGGAGGGGAGGCGGAGCGGGCCGCGCAGGGGCGAGCTGGGCCGGAAGAGGTGAGGTGGGCCGGCGCGGGAAAAAAAAGAAAAGGGAGGGGAAGAGAGATGGGCCGGAAACGGGAAAGGGTTAGGGGTTTGGGAGGGTTTTGTTTTTTTTTCAAACCTTTCTTTCAAAACTTTTCAAACTTTAAAACTATTTTGAGACTTTTTAAACTTCACACAAACAAACATAAACTATGCAGACAAAATATGATGCATAAGCACTTATTGCTTCTAAAATTATTAAAAATGATATTTAAATATTTAAAAGGCCAAGCTTATTTGATAATTTATTTATTCTTTAGAAAACTAAAACTAAAACACCATGTTGCTACATTATTTTAATGATGGAAATTTAGGGTGTTACAACATGTGTTAAACGTAGAAAAAATAACTAATCGTACAAATTAATATAACCTTGCAAGACAAAATTTTTAAACTTAGGTTGTGTTTGGTTGGGTTTTTACCTGCTTTTGCTTTTGCCAAAAGCCAACAGTCCAACCAAAGGGGTTAGCTGTCAGCCAGAGTCAAAGCCAAAAGCAGCTTTTGCGTAGTTCATTTTCAAAAGCAGGTGGAGGACCTACTTTCACCTGCTTTTAGGTCAAAAAATTACCCACCTGCCACTGGTTATGTAGGTAACGGTTCACCCTTCTATTTCCCGTGGCTACCTATCACTCCCCACCCTTCCCGTCGGCCGTCGCCCCGTCCACCATCCATCTCCGACGAGATATCCCGACGGCGGCGGCCCCTCCACCTCCAGCGAGATATCCCGACGGCGGCGGCCCCTCCACCTCCGGCGAGCCATCCCGCCGGCGGCGGACCCTCCCTCTCCTAGTCTCCGCCGGCGGCGGCCTTCCCCGAGGACGGCGCGACCTGCCCCCGACGGGCGGTGCGACCTTCCCTGAGGGCAGCGCGGGCTGCCCCCGCCGGGCGGCGCGGCCTTCCTCGAGGGCGGCGCGACCTGCCCCGAGGAGGGCGCATCCAACCCCGCCGGGCGCGCGACGTGCTTCCCCGTGCACACTACACTCCGACCCCCCTCGTCGGCTCTGGCCATGGCCGTTGAGCTGCATCCCCGGTACTACCCTCCGTCCCCCGCGTCTGCTCCATCTCCGGCGAGGACCTCGGAGGGGAGGCACTCCTCCTTGGCGGCGCCATGGCCGGCGAGCTCTGGCCACTGTGCCCAGGTGGGCGTGCCCAGGCCGGCTCCAGACCGCCGCCCCTGGCGGGCAAGCAGCCCCGGCCGTCGCGCGCAAGCGGGCCCAGCCGACGAGCCCCAACCGCGGCGCGTAGACGGACCCGGTCGGCGAGCTCGGGCCGCCGCGTCCCTTGGCCGGCGAGCCCCAGACGCGGCGCACTGGTAGGTCCGGCCGGCGAGCTCGGGCCACCGCGTCCCCTGGCCGGCGAGCCCCAGACGCGGCGCACAGGTAGGTCCGGCCGGCGAGCTCGGGCCGCCGTGTCCCGTGCCCGGGAGTCGCACCCATGAGATTGTGAGGGAGGAAGAAAAGATGAGGTGAGAGAGGGGAAGGAAGAAGAAAGAAGATGTTTTGTGTCTATGACATGTGGGGCCGGTCTGTAAGTGAGACAGTATTTCTAAAAGCCACAGTAGTTCAACCAAACGGACTTCTGCTTTTCTCACAGTCACTTTCTCACAGCTGCTTTCTCACAGCCCACAGCAGCTTTTGCAAAAACCACAGCTCAACCAAACACACCCTTAATTAAACCATGATTTGAAAATCATGCTACAACAAATATGTGCTAATGACAAATTAATTAAGCTTAATAACTTTGTATCGTGATTTTAGTTTTGTAATTAATTTTTTATTAGTATTCAAACACATTTTTCAACATCATCCTATGAAACTTTCGATGTGATACCGCAAAATCTTTCGACCTTCAAATCCATCGCATCCATCCATGACTATTTATAAAGGAACAATGAAAATGAAAAGTATTATTTACTCATCACATTTTCTCTAAAAAAACATTATTCCAATACTATTCATTAACAACTTCACTATTTCTTTTCAGTCAAAACAACAAGCTGATAGAATAGCGCCAGCAAGAAGCAGCTGATCACCCGATTGCACGAGTTCGGTCTCGACTCGAATTTGAAGCGATCTCGAAACAAACTGAAGACGAACATCTGAACCTCGAGTACTCCTTCCGTTCTTAAATATATGACACTGCTGACTTTTTAATCCAACTTTGACCACCAATATATATTGAACAAATTAGTTAACTAAAATAAAATGTATATCATTATATCTATTGTCCAATATACTTTAGATTTAACTTGTTGATTTATCGATTTGTAAAAAAAATCGTAGAAAAGACGAATGGTCGAATGAACGAAAAAGGTCGATAGTGTCATATATTTAAAAACAAAAGTAGTACTCCCTCCATCTCAAAATATAAGGTCTTATTGACTTTTACTGATCACGTTTGACCACTCGTATTATTCAAAAAAATTATGAAAATATAAAAATAATTATGATATACTTCAAATATACATGATGATAAAATATGTCATAACAATATAAATAATATTTACACAATTTTTTTAATAAGACGAGTGGTCAAATCAAAAGTCAACAAACCTTATATTTTGGGACGGATGGAGTATATTTTAGCGTGACCCGTCGACACTCAACAGTTCAACACCTAGACTAGCCCCTGAATCGCCCAAAAGCCGTATCCCGAGTTCCCGACGCCGGCGACCGCCACTCTCACATCCATCCAGCCCTCCATCACACGCCTGTCCTGAACTCCTGATCCATCTTCCTCGGCGCTCCCCAAACCCCAATCCATCACACTCACGCGTGTGCCACCCGCGATGACGACGCCGGCGGCGGCGGCGGCCGCTATCACCGGCTCCAGCGGCCACCTCGTCCTCCCCTCCCCACGCCTCCGGCAGCCGCCCACCCTCGCCCCGCGCGCCGCGCGCCCAGTCGCCGCCTCGCCCGTGGCCCGCCGCGGGGTCGTGGTCGCCGCCGTGTCCACACACGCCGCGTCCGCCGCCGCGGGGAAAGATGGTAAGGGATTCTAATGCCGCATTGGAGTATTTTTCTACGAGTTGGTGCTGGGTTGGGGACTCGCTTGTATCTAGGGTTCTGCCGGGGGTTATGGCTTCTGGTCTGTGCGCCGTGCGGTTGTGCGATTCGATGGGTTTTGAACTAACCGTGGTGCGAGATGCAATAAACTTTAATCTGCGAGGCTTGTTGATTCTGTTGATTTGGGGCAATCAAATGTGATCGAGTCCTAGCTGGAGTGGATTGCCGATACCTCTTAAAAGTCAACGGCAGGTTTATTCCCCCTTTGACTAGAAATATAGAATGGACACGATGCTAGCCACTAGACTGATGGCGAATGTTCATGTTTCTGTTCTGGTATAGCAACTAGACTGACAAAAAATTGCTCATGTTGAGATATACATAGACTGACGACAAGTGCTCATGTTGAGATACACATATGTGAATTACTAAACCCTGCATTTTCCTTGAAGTGCTCAGCATACATTATGATTTGTGCATTGTGTATTGATCACCATTGAAGTATTCCTACTGTAAAGGTTTTATAGTTTTGCTGCTTAACACAGTGTAAAATGCACAAGGACGACCGATCTGACTTTGGTTTAACTCTGAATGATCCTTCTATACCCATATACGCACTCAAATGTTTTATGCATCGAAGGGAGCTTTCATTATATAGGAAGTAGCATTACATGCGAAGCTCACTTTCCTTCTAACTGTAGCAATTTCTTGCAGCCAAACAGGTTCCTAAGGATTTCCTTCATATCAATGATTTTGACAAGGATACAATCATGAAGATCCTGAATCGGGCGATTGAGGTTAAGGCAGCGATAAAATCTGGAGACAGGAGCTTCCAACCGTTCAAAGGGAAATCAATGGCGATGATTTTTGCCAAGCCATCAATGAGGACCCGTGTTTCATTTGAGACAGGATTCTTCTTACTTGGCGGACATGCTATCTATTTGGGTCCTGATGATATCCAAATGGGCAAGCGCGAGGAGACTCGTGATGTTGCTCGAGTACTCTCTGGCTATAATGACATCATTATGGCACGAGTTTTTGCACACCAGGTATTGTCTTGAGTTTCATGATAAAGATTTATAAAGTTGACCATTTACCTACATAATCTGCAAGTACTCATATTCTGGATCGTTTTGTTACAAATCTGATCTATCTTGCCATGCTGCTTGAGCACTTGTTAGATATCGACTCTAAACTATGAGTATGAGAGTTGGCAGCTAAAGCAAGTTTGTTTCCCAATCTGAAATATATTAATATGAAGTAGGTGCGATTTTAGTATACATTTTCCGCTTTTACTGAAACAGTATGTTAATTCTAATAATCCAGAAGTCAATTTGGTATGTGTATGGATGCATGATATATTTTATCTGATATCATTATCTTTACAGTTGGTAATATCTTTTTGGTTTGATTATATCTATTGATAGTATATTGAAAATTATCTTACTGAGTGTGACTAGTGAATATTTGATGTTTTGGATTGATTGTTTGCTTTGCAATTATAATATTCTGTTGACATTTACTGAGATACTTGATCCTCCAAATTTACTGTTGCCATTCTGCTTCATGCATTAATCTTAAATAATTCCGTTCAATGGGTTGCCCTTTTTTTTTAAAAAAATCTAAGCATTATCTCCCTAACTTCCCATTTGGTATTGGCAGGATATTCTGGACTTGGCTAAATATGCACCTGTACCTGTAATAAATGGCCTTACCGACTACAACCATCCGTGCCAGATAATGGCTGATGCACTTACTATGATTGAGCACATTGGTCGTATTGAAAACACAAAGGTAGATTATTACATGTACCATTGCAGTAGTAACTGCATGCCTGCATATGCTCCTCTTTAATCTCAAGTTTCTGGGATGCGACCAATTCTCATTTTCAATTGCTATGCAGGTTGTCTATGTTGGAGATGGGAACAATATTGTGCACTCATGGCTTCTATTAGCTGCTGTACTTCCTTTTCACTTTGTATGCGCTTGCCCCAAGGGATTTGAACCAGATGCAAAGACAGTGGAGATCGCCAGGAGTGCTGGAATCAGTAAAATTGAAATAACAAATGATCCCAGGGAAGCAGTTAAGGGAGCAGACGTTGTTTATACAGATGTCTGGGCCAGCATGGGCCAAAAGGAAGAAGCTGATTATAGAAAACAGAAGTTCCAAGGATTCACGGTTTGTCTATTTTCTCATTTAAACCATAAGTCGTTGCTCATGTCGGTTGCACTGATTGGAAGATATATGTTGTAAAATATATGCTTATTAGAATTCATTCTTGTCTTACTGGACATCAACTACATATACTGGTACTGGTCATATGGTGATTTACAAGAAACTGAAAAAGTAATCATTTTTGTTCTTGCATTCACAGTTCAAGATTAATACTAGCCTTTATCTCATAAAAATAATTATGATGCTCTAGTGATGGTAAAGTGTGCATGCAACACTTCTGCAGATGTGTTGTTTTGATCTGCGTCTGCAATTATAGTTGCACATATGGTGGCCCTTTGTTAAGACACTTATTTTTACCATTACTTGCAGGTTGATGAAGCCATGATGGAAATTGCTGGTCCACAGGCCTACCTCATGCATTGTTTACCTGCAGAGAGAGGGGTGGAGGTGACTGACGGTGTCATCGAGGCTCCCAACTCAATCGTGTTCCCCCAGGCTGAAAACCGGATGCACGCTCAGAATGCCATCATGCTGCATGTCATGGGCGCTTAATACCCCTTCTGCACACCACTATTACACCTTAAATTCTAGGGCATTTACTGAGGGATAAAGGTTGTTTCAGCTTTAGCGCTGAAGCTCTAGAGTTACTTGATGTAGTGGTTTACGAACACGTCACTATGTTACGGTTGTTCGACCGGGTGGTAGCTTGTTGTACTGTGAAAGGGTTGCAATCTTGAATAAAAACGCAAACTTCTGTGGTATACCTACTTGATTTGCGTTCGTGTCAGTTTCAGTGACTCCAATGGGTGGCTTTTTTATAAGAGGTCTACAAGCCTTGAAACATATCTGAAATAGCCCATGTTTCCTATACTTATATCTTCAGGGCTACACTACTGAGCTTGATAAGGGTAATTACAGGCAATTCACACCCTGTTCGACAGGTGCAACATGCAGAACTCTCCAAACTCTGCGACGGCCTGTAAGCAGAAGCTATCAGTGTGATTGCGAGGCAGCTTCTGCAACCCACTAGTTAGATTCTGTGCAGGCTGAAGTTGTGCTAAGCATGGCCTCATAAGCATCTTAGGCTGAAATGGTTAGCGTGCTTTCAGATACCAACGGCAAATCATCCTAAGCATCTCGAACACACAACGAATGACAAACATACTAAATGCTCATGGTACATCGAGAAACACAGCTTAGATGAGCAAAAGGTATTTATATAATTATTATATGTCAGTGATTTTCTACCAGGCAATCGTTCTGTCAAATGTTGGTTTGACGACAAAGATTTCAGCAAGGGTCAAGTTGCCTGGACGTGACACGGCATATATAATGGAAACAAAGGCACTGCTGCTTGTCACGAACAATATGGTAATATCCCTTTTGTCATGACTTCAATCCGTGCCTGTTAACATATGTTATACCACGGTACTTCGTACTCTCGATGCGCTGCTCAGTAAATCATGCAGCACCCGCAATCTAGCAGCTATAGATTACTTCCTTAGGCTTTCGATGATGTACGAGCCATACAGGTCCCTGCAGCATAACATCCAAAATGATTCAGTAAATGGATGAGTTTTGGTATCATGCAAACTATCGCGTTGTATTTTAGTATCGAAGAAAGTATAGAGTAGCATCATATTATGCCTCAGTATGGGGAAGATAACTCACATGGAGTACTTGATTGCCTCTATGGCATCTTTTGCTGGGAGGAACTCATTCACTGCAACCTCTTTGTTTTCATTCTTCTTATCTGTCAATGCAGCAGATTTTTAACAATTAGACTAGTTACTGCAGTAGATGATCTTAATGTAACACTTGGGTTGAGCTTGTAACAATCTAGCTAGAACATACAATCTTCAAAGAAGCGGCGGATCTCTTGAAGGCGATGCGGAGGAAGATCCTTGATGTCTGTGTAGTGACGGTACTCAGGGTCATCAGCACAGACTGCTATGATCTTATCATCTTTCTCGCCCTAGTGATTTTGATCAATGATTAAATAAGATGTAAGAACTAAGCCTTGAGATAGAATTACTAGAACTGCCATTCCATAGAAAAGCCCTACGCTGGCTTGGTCAAAGACTCAAAGCTCATGCATCAAGATATCTCAAATTACATGCAAGAGCACGAGGCAATAACCCATAGCCTAAGGTGAAACAGAGTATGCAATACGCTGATGGCAATACAAGACCTGATCGATCATAGGCATGAGCCCAATAGCACGAGCTCGCAGGAAACACCCCGGGACAACTTGTTCCTGCCAGGAAAAGAGCACACAATGTTAGAGTAAAGCTGATAATGCAACATTATCTAAACGTTACATACATCAGACACCTGCATCAGGATGAGGACGTCCATGGGGTCGCTATCCTCACAGAGTGTGCGTGGTATGAAACCATAGTTGTGTGGGTAAACAACAGAGGAGTAAAGGACACGATCAACCTGTAACAAAAAATCTCTGATTAATTATTATTGTCAATGTGAAAAACATGATGCTGCAGCAAGAAAACCACCACAATCCAAGGTGTTACTAATCTGCATATCATTAATGGCACATTATTAAGGTGTGTCCTTTAAGACTACATTTGGATGGAGCACTGCTAGTTGACGGAATGCCCTCTTGGCACATTTTAGGCACAGCAATTATATTTTGGCAATATTGTTCCAAATTAAGAAACACATTCAAACAACATGACATGGGACCTCACCTTGATCAGACCAGATGCCTTGTCCAACTCATACTTAACCTTGGTGCCTCTAGGAATCTCAACCACCTGGGAATTGGGGAAAAAAACATGTGGATGCAAATTTACTTTACTGGAATAAAACAAGTACAGGGAAAAATAGTTTATCAACATGCTTTATTTCAGCACCACATCTAAAGACAGGTAAATAAAGGAGTCCAGTCTGCGACAGATGTTATCTACTAGTATGCAGGCACAGCTGGTTAACCACTGATCGGTGAACATAAGCATACCCTAGTAACACAAAATGAGACATGGTTGAACTGGTGCGTCATATATTTCTGTACTACAAGACAATTAGAGATATTTTTTGAACCAGTAGATCATTTTTTCATACCATGGCCAAAAATGATGTACAAGTAGGAATATCATGAGGTTGATTTGTTGCAATATAACTTAAGCTCTATTGTCCTAGCAAAAAACAGTAGATCTAATGTATCTTGAGTTTATAAATTGTGAAGTCCAAGACTGCTAAACAGGCCAGAAATATCAGTTCTCGTGCTGTCATTTGAGACTTAATGTAAGTGTGAAGATAAAGCTTCAAATTGGTGTCCATCAGTATGATCAGAATTCAGAACAATGTTATTTGTAAATTTAGTAGTAAAAGGTTAACTTACACAGTTGAAAACTTCAGGAGCCCCTGGTCCTGCATTTGAAAGCGCATACGGTAAGGCAAAGAAACAGAAAATCACTTTGGTATTTTATACACCATGAGGGAACGAGGAGGTGACAACAGTCTAAAAAAAGCATAGCAAAATGATGTATCATTGAACAGAGATAAGTGTTTAGTACCAATCTCCAAATCATGCCACGGGTGAGCAGCAACATGTTTCTGGGACATGGAAGAAAGGATACGCTCATTGAGAACAGGAATTCCAGTCATGGCTACATGATTTAAACAATTTCATTAATTCAAAAAATTACCTAAATCAGGGACAATAGGAAGGTAAACTAAATCGTATAACAAAGTAAGGTTAAGTATGAGCTCCATGGATAGTGTAAGAAAATCAGAAGATGTGCATCATTACTAGTTTACTACAAAAACCAACGTTATTTTCCTGTGTATATGCAACTTCACCCATCTCAATAATCCTACTTAGCCCACTGTCACTGATCTCAGTGGACTTGTGTCCTGAGTACACAATTTCAAAGTTTCCTTTTTTTTGCTAATGACAATTTTAAAGTTTCCAAAACAAGGATCGCTCCAATCTCTATTGCCTGAAGATCAACACACATTGCCAAACCAGACTTCAGCAAACGTTCGTAATTTTACGCTGAAAATAACCACTACCACCTAAGACCCCAACGGCCAAGGGGCTAACTGAACATTGATGTTCTTGGCTCTGTTGTCAGAAGAAACAATTTACAAACATACTGAACATGATCCCAAAAAGATGTAGAGAGAACAATGGAGGTCTAAAGTCTAAACAGAGACTGAGTACTTGGTAACTTTTAAAGCATGGACAGCCAACAACTTGGGAATGCAGAAAAGTTCTTTCTCCTGAGTAAGTTCAAAGGCAAACAGATACACATAAAGGCAAATGGAAAGTGGCCTTCTAAGTAACTTCAAATAGCACAAAGAAAGATGCCACTAAACAATGCCAAGTGAATTACTTTATGCTATTGCCAAGGGACGCGGTTAGATTAGTACATCTATTCTATGCAAGACGTAAGGAGCAGCCAAAAGGATCACAATAAATTAATCGAAGCTAGCATGATCTTAGTCAAAGTTAAGACAAATACGACGAAGATGACATCAGTATCCTAAATATTGGACCCCCCACAAACAACTTGGGCACCGCATTTCTTTGCAAATACAGGAATCATTCACAAGCATAACCGGTACAAAGAAACACATGCTCACAGCTAGAACTACATCCCATCTGGGAAACGTATAGCAGCAGATGGGGGAAGCCAACGAGGTTGCAGTGCTTCTACCTGTTTGTGGCGAACTCTACATAACAAGAACGGGACGCTCGAAAAGGAGAGCGAAGGAACACCGCACAAAGAGGAAATAACCTAATCCAAAACAAATCGAAGCAGATCCAAACCAAGAGATCCGAACCACGATAAGTCGATCGCAAAAATGTTTTGACATTAAAAAAAAGCTAGTGTTGTCCACTTGTCCTTGATAGCAATAAAGAGTATTGAAGAATACCAAAGCGTACGCAGAAGAATGGGAAAGAATATAGGATAAAAAGCGAGAAAGAAAGACGCGCGAATCATTCCCAACTTCTGAAAACGAAGAAAAAAGGAGAGGGAAAAAAATACACCGTCAGCATCTGATCACAAACTACAGCGCCATCAGATCAAACACACGAGAGGATTACCAAAGAAGCAGAGAAGGCCAAGCAAACGGGCGAGCGAACGGCAGGTTGACAAATCAAACACCAAGCGAAAAAGGCAGCCCGAGAACAAGAAACCAAGAAATGCTGTCGTACAGCACGACGCGTCCCCCAAGAAACCAACGCCATCAAAACCCCAAGCAAGCAAGCGCGCGACGACGCGGCCACCGATCTACCCAGGCCTGGCGGATGGAGGGGATGGAGGAGGAGGAGGAGGCCCTCGCCACTCACCGGAAACGAGGAGAGGCGTCAGGCAGGCAGGCGAGCGCGAGGTGGCGGAGGGAGCGGGACTGCTGCTGCTGCTGCTGTCCAAACGCACGAATCGACGTGATATTTCAGCCAAGCCAGCCCAGCTTTTGCTTTTCGGTGACGCGAGGGGAAGAGGACGGGTGGCCGGGTGAGGGCCCCGGGCGCCCGTCCCACGGCTCCGTGGTTCCCAGGCCGTCCGATGGCCGCGCGACGGCGACGTGGACGGGCGCGGATGGCGCCACGCGAGGGGATAACGCATTAGTGGAAGCAGCGGGGAGTTGGAAGCTGAGGTGGGGGAAGACGCGCACCGCATCTGGTTCCGTCTCGCACTCCGGCCACGAGCCCCCCGGGGAATATTACGGGGAATCGGGCGCCCCCGCGTGGGTAGACAGCGTCCACCGCGGGCGTGGACCGGAGACGCCTATAGATGTCCAAACGGGCCGCCCGGCCCTAGCCCGGTCCTAGCCCGATCTGGCCCGGCCCGACGCGGCCCGACCCTATACAGGCACGGCACCTATCCGTGCCGGGCCGTGTCGGACCACCGGGCCGAACTGCCAGCCCAGGCCCGGCACTAAGGGCCTCCGTGCCGTTCCGGGCCGGCCCGAGGCACGGCGGGTCACTGATGGGCTAGGGTCGGGCCAGCCCATCACACAAAATACCCCTCAATCAACTCAACAAAATATGACAATTTCATATTCACAAGTTTCAAATTCATCAGAAACACATTAGTTGATCATTTTCACCTTCATTGATTGAGGAAACACATTCATCAGAGATTGAGGAAACACATTCATTAGAGATCAGTTTCACATTCATCAGAAACACATTTATCACAACTTCACATTGAGATGTACATTCAAATGATGAATGTACACATCACAAATTCAGAACACAGAAGACAACACATATTTTCAAAAATTTGAGCTGGTGTAATGGCTGCCTCATTAAAAACCTATCTAGGTAAAACTTACACCTCGTGAGAAACCCTAGATAGGGAAAAAGAGTACAGCCCAGCTCAATCAAATAAAAATCAAGTTCAAAGTTATTACAAACCAAGTTCAAGTTCCTAAGTTATTACAAACCAAGTGCCCAGCACAGCTCAATCAGCTGGATCAGAATGAACATCTAGAAACATATCAGCAAAAGCCGCCTCCAGTTCCTTGTCCTCCACTTGTTCCTGAAGCCTCTTTTCTGCAGCTTCCCAGTCCTTGGTGCATGTGAGCGCTTCCACCATCTCCGGGCTCAATCGACGTCGCCGCTCCTCGATGATCCTGCCAGATGTACTAAATGCAGATTCTGAAGATATTGTGGAAACTGGCACAGTCAAATCATCTCTAGCTAAGATGAAAAGTACTGGATAATTAGATTTATGTTCATGCCACCAGTTTATAATGCTAAAGCTATCAGCAAATTGGGTGACAGTATCACCTTCCAAGTAGGTAGACAATTCATTAGCATTACCCATAGAAACTCCAGCAGCTGCACTAGTGGTTGCTGCATGCAGTAATGCAGTTGCAGGAGTTCTTCTAGACAGAGGAAGGGAGGGGGTGCAGAAATTGTTACCAGGACTTGAGAAAATGTTACCAGGACTTGAGAAAATGTCAGAGACTTTACCAGTAGTTTGCCTAGAGACAGCAGAAAATCTAGGATTATGAGCAAGCTTGATGTACTCCTCAAAAGCATCACTTTCACCAATACAGAGAGGTAAATCTAGTCGAGCAATCAAACGACAGAGCTGAACACGAGCAACATCTGCACTATACTCCCAGTGACGTACACTACCACTAGCACTGAAAGTCAACAAAGACTGAGATTGACGAATGTTTTTCTTCCTCTCTGGGCAAGCAAGCACATGCCTATTCAGATGACCAGTGCCAATACAAGACCGAGCAGCATAGTATTTGCCACAATGAAAGCATTTAGCACCGGTCCTTACCGACTTACCATCGATGGTCTCGAAGATCTTCTCGAAGTCGTTCCAAGCCTCAGATGTAGCCTTCCGCTTCTTGGCGCCTCCGGCTCTAGTGATGACAGTGCCGTCATCAACAACATCACCACCGGCATCAGCAACAGCATCAGGATTGTCACCAGGACCAGCATCGTCGTTCTCATCATCGACATCAATGGGGATGGGAGCTTCACCACCGAACAACTCCTCACGGTCGGCTTCAAGATCACTCTCATCATCTCCACGCAGGCCAGCCATCCTATAGTCATCGTTGATGGAGTGCCCGTGGTCGTCGTCGTCGCCGTCCATCACGGGCGCTCTAGTCTCTAGGCCGTCAACCTGCAGAGAGAACCAGAGAGAAGGGAGATCAAAGTGAGTGAGAGAACCGACGAGAAGAAGAGAGTGAGACAGAGAGAAGAGAGATCAGAGAGTGAGAGAGATTTAGGGAGGCTTACCTGCTGTGAAACCGGAGCACCAGAGTGGCCGGCGGTCCGACCCCCTGGTTCCTCGACGGCTACGCAACGGGGACGACCCGCACAAGGTAAAAGAAGTGAAGATCAAGAACCAACCGATGCATATTTCAGATTCAGAGCAAGGTGCAGATCTAGGTTAGGGTTAGAGGTCGGGATCTCAGATTCTACTCACCTTGGATTCAGAGCGCCATAGTGGCCGGCGATGTCGACGAACCATTAGAGACGACGACGAGATGACACTAGAGCGGCCGGGATCTAGAGATCGAGTGAGAGGAAGGGCGGAAGGGGGAGAGGGAGAGTGGGAGATGGAGATCTCAAGAGGGAGGAAGTACTACATGTCAAGAACAAGATGGCTTGCCGGCCTTCGACGCCGGAACCGCTCTGCAGAGGTGCTGGTCGCCGGAGCAGAAGGAGACGAGAGAGGGAGAGGAGGCACCGAGGCGGAGCAGGAGACGAGGAGACGGGGCTGCGGGGGGAGGGAGGGGGAGAAATGGCTAGGGTTAGCCGAGGGGGGGTGCGGGCGCGGCTTATATACCCCGTCCCCAACGGTCGGATCCAACGGTCGGCGATGACCTGATCCAACGGTCGAGGAGCGGGGGTCGGGGGATGCGGGCCGCGTCGGGCCGGAGGCATTTTCGGGCCGTGCCCGTGCCGGGCTGCCGTGTCGAGGAGGCGGCCCAGGCCCGGTCCGACGCCCGTGCCGGGCCGGCCCGTAGCACGATGGCCTCCGTGCCGTTCCGGGCCCGTGCCGAGCTTTTTCGGGCCGTTTGGCCCATCTGGAAATCTATAGAGATGCCGACGCCCGTACAGGTCTCGGGCTCCATTCCAGGAATCCGGAGCTTCGGGGTGGGACCACGGGTCCACGGCACGCCGGGGAGAGAAACCGGAGGCGCGTGCAGGCCGCCAAAGCTCTGTACAGGCCGTGGAGGGCCCTCACAGACTGGGCCCGACAAAGCTTGCATGGGCCCTGGGGCGGCTTAAGCAAAAGCGACCCACGTCTGCGTGTCTGCTTCACCTCTCTCTCAGAAAATTAAAAAAAAATACACGTGTAGTATACTTTTTTTTTTTGAAAAACATAGTATACATTGCTAGTTGATGTAGGTATTCACAATTTCGCATACGGCAACAAATTATTATGTCTGCTCCCGAGCATATGTTTGCAATAACGCGTTGCCAACAGAGAGAAGGTATAGGCACTTATTCGCTGTACATATTCAATAGTCTGATGCACAGGACTATGCGGAGGCAAAAAAAAAAAGAAAAAGGGTATGCGCCGTATACCAACTGCACAACGCAGACAGGACGTACTACCGTAGTAGTACCATGGAACGTGATAAGGATGTACCATGAGTCCATGAACAATAGGTAATAACACACACACACACATGATTTCAACACAGCTTGCGTTTGGTTGTTCTGTCCATTTCACATTTTCACTGCGCCATCTCATGAATCCTGGGCTCATTGTGAGTTGACTGACAAGCTCTTGCGGTGGATGCTCATGAACTTTGCAACAAACTCTGTCCAAGTAAATGGAGAGAAAAAAAAAGGATCAGAATATCAGATAGTCATCAACTTTCCAGGAATTGCAGCAATCTGCAAAGCCCATGGAACACAAAGAAATATACTAATAAGTGGCAATATGCCATTCCATTAGCAAAAATCAGCATTGATCCAGAACCAAGCCTAATCATTTCCTTCCAGTTAGATCCATATTCCCCTAGCACTTTTGCTAACTGTGTATCAGAATACTAAATAGTAGTTGTGATTATTTGAATACAAGGGGGAAAATGGCACTTTACCTTCCAATTTCAGCAGAGCACTTGCACCGACTGGCAACCGCTTATCCTGAAATTCATTATTCTCATATATCATTAGTATAACTCATTATGTAAGGTGCATGCAAATTGGAAGTACGAGCAAACTCACATAGTAGGCATGCCAGTAGTAGACCTCCCTCTTCACACTAGTCTGAATCCCCTTCAGGAAGAGTTCCACAAGCTTCTGCAAGAGATTCAGGAGTGATTTTCATATGTGCGGCTATTGTTCTGTTGAGACAAAAGCATCCCGAAGCACAAAGAGAAACTTTTCATCTCCTGTTCTGTTCGCATAGTTTACCTGGAGCATCAGCCTAGGAGGTACAAATTCCACCAGGAGCTTCTGGAGCTTGCCTCGTGCCAAGAATAACCTACAAAACATTTTTCATCTGTTATGCAAATCTATAAGATGCAATCACACATTTCTCTATGGAACAGATGCACAAACTGATGTAACATTGACCGATCAAAGTCACCACAAGCTATAACATGGAAGTTGGTGGTGGGAGCAACTCATTCCAAGGGCAATGTGAATATGACGGCTAAACTTATAATTCTAGTGTCACACCTTTTGGGAGCAGGATCATCCAAAATTTCTGCAGAAAGTTCCTCCAGAACCTCTTCCCATCCAAGTGGTATAGCTTGTCCACCAATGAAGGGGTAACTGGTAAATTGAAAGGGAAACATGAAAAAAAATCAGAGAATAGTGCTGTGATATACACTGAGAGGAACTAACTTTCACAAGACAGAAACAGAGAAATACTAGGATCCTACTTGTTGGCTCTGCATGCCTCCAACGCCAATATGGCCTCCCTCAAGTTCTGTCTGGATTGACTTGCAATGGTAGTAGCAAAACTTGAAGGAAGATCAAAACTCTCTCTTTTTGATATATAAGTAAGGATATCCACAATCTGACAAGAATAAAAATATAGTAAGTTGTTCTACACTGTTAACAAAATACTGATCTTACATGTGCTGCTTATTAAGAGTGGAAATTTCCCCAAGCCTCACAATATGAAGATAGATCGTCAATAAATGACATATAAAGATCATATCAAGCGAAATGACATGCTAGAGTGGAATAGCTATCTCATCATGTAGTCATGTGTTCTGAATTTGGGACTTAGTTGATGAAAGCAGCATGAAAGGCTGGCTTAGAACTGAAGTGAACTCACCTCACGTGTACTGGGTACACCAATTGTAATAAGCTTGCAACGACTCTTTATAGAATCTATGAGATTAGATTCATCCTGGCAAGTCATTATTATCTTGCATGCATCAGAGGAGGAATCAAGTATCCATTTTATCAACCGCTGATTATTCTCGCTGACTTCATCAACATCATAGAGAACAATTACTGGAAAGAACAAATAATCATGTTATGAATAGTTCAAAACTTCAAATAGAATGGCACTTTCATGAATGTTACAGATTTCCAGAGAATAAATTATACCTTTAAAGTACTTTCTCAAAACTGGTTCAGTGATTTTACGCTTATCTGACATTTCATTTGCTAGAGCCATCAAAGCGTATCTAGCGTTCTTGGATTGAGACCTCATGTTGAGTTCCACATGGTGATTGCTTGATGACACTGGCACAAGAATGGGTGCAGAGGAAGATCCCTGTAAAATTATGGAAGGCTTAGCTCACTCAATCTCATAGAACACAATTACTTTATGTGGTGATCTTTAAAAAAACACTAATATTGAATAAAAGGAACGATGTCAGAACTATGGAAAGATCTTTAAACGTCAACTATGGGCATGCTATTTGGCTATTGTAAAAACAAAAGAGTTAATTTAAAAAATTACAGTTTTTTTAGGGGGTTAAAAACTACAGTTGCACCTAAATGTCAAAGGACTACAGCTTCTAGGACCAATTTTACAAAACTACAACTGCCAGTGCCCCTAGTTTCACAGCGACCTGCATGTCATCCACAAAATGACGGTGGGTCCATGCAAAATGTTGTAGTTCTGTGAAACAGATATCGAAGTTGTGGTTCCTCTAGGTGCAAATAGTTGTGGTTGTGTGAAACGAACTCAAATTTAAAAGGTAATGGCAAAACATGGTATACTGTATGGACGTGTTCAGATGTTGAATGATAGCCATTAATGACAGAACAAACCTGCCCATTGCAGCTCTTCAAATAGTGAGAGACCTGCAAAATCCGCCACAAATATATGATGAAATATGTACATAGTATATATATTAACAGAACTTTCCATATTCAGTATTTAAGTTTGTACATTCAGAGAGGAATCGCCAAATATCTCAGTGAGGACAGCTCTGCACAAAGACCTCTTTCCTGATCCTGGAGGTCCTTTGAAAATGATGTGCGGGCAAAACTCCGTGGAGACCTGTCACAACAAGATACTTGCATTTATAAGACAAGAGCACCGGGTTTAAATTACTGGGACCATGCAGAACAGTACGGCCATGCAAATGCCAATAAGGCACACTCATTAACAAATTCTAGTCTACACCTAAAAAAATGGCAGGCAGGAGGAACTGAAAGAAACTCTTTGGGCTGTGAAAATTTCAGAAACAGACTGCAGATACTTTGTTAAAGAAAAAACTAATTTATAATGGATAAAAACACATTTTAGCTAAGAAAGAACTCTAGAGTGATTACCAGTTGTTTAAGCTGCTGAACTTGCTCTCTGTGGCAAGTAAATCCATTTAAATTTTGTGGACGATATTTATCAGCCCACAAAAGTCTAATCTTCTCAACAACAGGTGCCTTCTGAATGAAACTTGATTCAGATTCATCTTTTGTTTTGTTGTTTGGCGTCCTTGACTTCCGGCATGCCTTGCCGGTCACACATGGAAGCCAAGCATCATTTTGCACTTTGCTAGATGTGAATTTCACGACGCCTCCAACTAATTTCCCAGTGAAATCACTAAACTTTCCACTCTCTCCACTTAATCTGCCACCACTATATGGGCTACTCAAAGTGGTGGTGCTGCTTATTTGGGAATTGCGGCCAGTAGCATAGCTAGATTGTGTAGTTGTACGTGATAGACCAGTCCGGGCTGAAACAAATTGTGACAGCTGGCCTGAATTACTGCCATTTTCTTGAGTAACACCTCCATTCTCAGCATGGACATTTGGATGCATGGTAAGTGATTCGTCAATATTGCTATGCTTTGTTGATGTTTTCTCTAGTGGTGCTCTACAATCACGGGAGAAGAAGATGTCACCTGTAGGTATCGACTCTGTGCTTGTAAATGCATACTCATTATATCTGGAATTAGGCAACTTGCCATTTGCGAACAACTCATTGATCTCCCGGGAACAATTTTCTGCATGAGAATCTTCTTCTATATTGTCAGCAGCTTCTCTGGCTGGACGTGCTGAGACTGAATTAGTGCCAGGAAATGCTGGAGCTCTAGCAGGTAGTTCCTTCACTTGTGGCCGTAGTTTTGGTGTAGAAACTGATCGATTGCGCGAAAACCTTGCCTTGATTGATGATTTACTAAAGCTTTCCATAGAGGAACGAAATCTGGGAGGCGTCCGGCTATTCTTCTTGCGTGATTCATTCTTTCCAGACACATATGGAGATGGTTGGCGCCTTTGTTCTGTTACTCTGGGAGGTGTACGACTGTACCTCAAGTTTGATGTTTTCTCAGCATTATAATCTCCTGTGCGGTTAGGGGATATGTTTTGCCTCCTAATACCAACTTGGCCATTCCTACCAGGATCTTTAGGAAGACGAGTCCTCTCTGATGTTAATACTCCATCGTTCCAAGGGCTTTCATGCCACTCGGTCTCTGTGTCGGAAGGTTCATAGCCACTTTTGTGCTTTACGGAAGATTCATTGCGAGAGTGCCTATTATGCCCTGAGTTGCTCTCTGCAGCTAGCATATTTATATCTTGAATCTGAAATCCTGTGGTTCACAAGGTTTGCAATCTTATAATATTGACAAATTAAGAATAGAATAAAAGTATAAGCATAACTAAAAATAAAAACTGTCAGCATACTTAAATTACTAAAGCAAACAAGGCCCATCCTCGGCAACACTGCTACAAATTTAAAGTTGAGTGAATATTTTTTAACATTTTTTTATCACTGTAAATATCTCCAATCCAGGATCTGCCATTGCAAAATGACTAATCCAAAATATGACATCCATGTTGTAGATCTTACTTGTATGCTTCATGGTATTTCTAAATGATACATAAATTGCAATATATGACTTCTTTTATGTTATCGATTAAACAAGTTAAATGTTCCAGAAAAATTCTGGATGGAGATAAAAAGAGAATGAAACACACAAATCATTATGACCTTTATGTGAACTAGCTGAAAATTCTGAAATTGTGCTTGGAAACAAAAAAACAAAAAACAAAACAAAAAACAAAACTCATATAGGGAAAACTACTCCAGATCCAAATCACACCCATACAAATCGAATTGCATAAACGCAGATCATGGAATCCGAACCATGCTATTAACCAGGAGGGTGTCTTACAAAATGGAACACAACCTTCAAATGCTTACTGTGATGATTTGATGTAGACAACCTGCTAATGTCTAAGTTTAGATGCATATTAATGTATAAGCAAGGAAGGTGACCATTATCTATGGATAATGGATTAGCAGTTTAGCACATATCTTAGTTGCTGAGACTGAACTGTACAGAACATAAAGTATAAAGAGCCAAATCATCATTCCTTTTATTCTTATTAAGATGCTGCAATCTGCAGGCTAAGGAAACATGCGATGCAAATCCTCATCAAATAAATGAATCAAAGATGAACCACAAAAGTAGTTACCTCAAGCATCAAGAACAGCATGTCATTCTTCAACCACCCCACAGTTGGAGGTCCAAAAGAAGGACAAAAGCAAGAGTTATAAGGAGACAACTAAGAGGGGAAGACGAAAGAGCCTTTTGTTTTTGCTCTATTGGCATTCTTGTCCTCTTCTTCCACTCCACCAAGGGTAGAAGAAACCGAAGAAGAGAGGAAAAAGCCATTCTTCCCCATTACCTAGGCTGCTTATTCCAAAAAAAACTGACGTCTATTCCTAGGAACAAAAGGCATAATTTTTAAAGGAGCCAGCTTATGTAGGACCCAGCAGCCATACAATATTGCACTATGACTCCCTAACACTGATCTCTATCCTTTCTCACTATTTTCTCATTCTGTAAACCTTCCAGGCTTCATAATGAAAGTTTAAAAAGTCTGCTAAATCATCAGCGAGTATTTATTTGTTTGCGATTTGTCTGTTGCTTGGATATTAGCCTGTTACTGCTTCACTCGTGCCCAAGGATCATGTCATATATGTAGCATCAAAATTTGTCATGAAATCACCACATTCACTTTCAGACAAAGATGGATAGATATTCATCACTCTTCACTTCATTCAATATTCCACTTGAAAGGGCATCAATTATGAATTACAAGAAAGATATAAATAGGTCAATGTTCTAAACTAGTGTATCTAAGTACTTGCTCACTGTTGTATAATTTACATGGGGATACAGTTGAGTTCCTTCAATCAGAGGGTCAATTTCAAAATATGTGTGGTCACCCTTAACAAATGCCGAATAGATAAAATTCAAATCCATCTTCAAGGGAAATGGCGCATCTGCAATGAGAAAGAAAAAAAAAAGAATGAGAATGCATGGCAAATACATGAAACAAACGTATTTTAGGAGATAATTTGCAAATTGCAATCAGAAAAGGAGAGGCTTCACAGTTTCTTAACATTCTCATCAAAAATATAATTCTTTGTTGTGGTGGCAACAATCCTCTGCTCCACAATCCCATATACAAGTAAAAATTTGCTTATTCAGGTGAAGGTAATAAAAAGAATGAAATATACTGATCAAATCATGAAACATCACGGTGCAGGAAAGCGCATCAGAAACTTCCCCAAACTTGGAGTTTATTAAATGTTACATAACTAAAAGCATTGATTGTATTGAAGAAATTACATGGACACACAGGGGTTTTAAAAAGTAACAGAAATGCTAACACCTAACCTTGAGTGGTTTTAACTTACTTACCAAGGATTTCTTTTAGGATTTGCTCTTCTGGTATACATATCCTTTTCAGGGATTTATTGATTTTTATCTCCCAGAGGTCAGCCAGCTCATTCATTGAGCACATGTTTCCTGGAGGTCTCAAATACAACGTCTTGTTTGGTGTCCTGGGATCCTCTATGGTACATATTGTAAATTGAGCAACATCATCCCCTTTAACGAACACACCTGCAGAGAAATGTTCTTCTTTCAGGTAACATAATACACATGTAGAATGGCCTTTTTTTCCCTAAATTCAGACAGCGGACCAAAAAGAAGAGAAGTGGAATAATATCATCAGACCTTTAGTGTTTCCTTCACCAAATATCTTAACTTCGTCTCTAGGAGGAGCAGCTAGGCCTGGCTGCACCAGTGAAGTGAAGGAAGCAAATACCGCATAAGCAAGTTGCAACATATGTAGGTATGAGGAATGCCTTCACTCTCTATCAAACGGCGGATTTCAATTTTCTTCTCGTAGAAGCCATAATCCATGTCACAAATTTGAACCTTTGTTGGATCAAGTCCAAATTCAGCTGGAATAAATCTCTACAAGAAATCACTGAAAAGTCAGAAGCGATGCCTGGTGCTTCCCGATGCAACAATGGTACCAATAAATTTTCTAGAGGAAAAGGTCATAAAATAAAAGGTTCCAAAAGTCAAGAATGTCCCTGCTACATGTCGTGAAAAACTAACATGGGGCCAGTGATATCACCACAGAGACATGCTTTTCCAGTCTCCCAATATGATTAATCAGACCACCATATTGCCAAAAACAATGCCATTCCCTTCATTAACACTATTGCCATAAATTTTGCTGCATGTTTCCATTTTCAAATCATTACACTAAAACATTTTGGTATGGCGTGACAGCTGGTTCACAGGAAATCTAGAATGGTAACCCAGTTAAATGGAAGGCGTTATGGCTTCGGCTTGCAAGCTCACCTTCACGCATCCAGCTTCCTTTATCGCCCGAACCAAAGGCTTCTGCTCGAGCGCCTGCTTCGTGGGCACCGCGCAGATGACAACGTCCACCTGCCGTACTGCCGTGAGCAGGCTCTGATAATCTTCCAGCGACCCCTGAACCACATCGAAGCGCCGCCCCGTCCGATGAGATCCACGCCGCGGCAACGGTGGCGCAGTGACGGGAGTGCAAGGGTCAGCTGGCGGTTGGCCAAGTGGTTACCCCCACGAACGAATCCGATCATGAACCGTTAGTTCGGCACCTCTCCCTGATCGGACGGCTTGGAACGAAGTTTAGCAGTTAGGGCCTTGCTTGGAGGGTTGTTGACCGAATGATTAACCCGTTTAACAGAGAATTTTTGTTAATCTATATTTCGAAGTAAATTGTTCTATGCGAAATCCATACCATTTTTTTGTTAATCTTATCAATCATTCAAGAACGGAAGAACCCATCTTTCCAATTGCTGCATGGAAATCACCGTATGGATTACTGGATTAGTACTGTTTCTATACAAGATATTCTAGTATGCTACACTGGCACCGTGGCACACGGGCCACCAAAAATCGTATTCTTTGACAGCCCTGGCCCCTGGGCCCCTGACCCATCAGACGACGGTCTGGAGGCTGGGCTCGGCCGGCTTGGCGCGGGCGTCGATGGCGGCGAGCCAGTCGACCAGCGCCCTGTTGACCTGCTCCGGCGCCTCGTCGTGCGGGCAGTGGCCGGCCTGGAGGTGCACGACGGCGGTGTCGGCGTAGAACTCCTGGATCCGCGCGGCCTTGGCCGGGCCGACCCACGGGTCCAGGTCCCCCCACAGCAGCAGCAGCGGGCACGCCAGCTTCCCCAGCAGCCGGTCCAGCGTGTACCGGCTCTGGTTCGACATGAACCGCGACATCAGCCGGTAGTACACCTCGCCGGCGTTCGGGTCCGCCGTCGGCGCCGTGATCGAGCTGATCAGGTACTCGTCGACGTTGCTGGAATCAATGTAGACCTGCAGGGTATTTTTAAAAAAACAGACGACAATCTGAGAGTCAGATAAACCTCGACTGGCGTGGCAAATGAAGAAGAACCAGCTTTGTGGTCGGGTCACGTTACGCTTTTCAAGACTTTCTCCACCCTGGCCGGCTGCTTGGACTGCCAGAAGAGGAACCCCAGCACCACCCGCTGGAAGGCCTCCTTGAGCGGCTTCACGACGAACCTGGACAGCGGGCTGCCCTCCTCGTCCTCCTCGGCCGCCGCCGCCGGCGCGGCGGCCGGCTTGTTGGGGTCGGCGAACTGGCCGGCGGAGTTGAGGAGCACGACGCCCCGGACCAGCTCCGGCACCTCGGTGGCCGCGAACAGCGTCGTGAATCCTCCCAGGCTGATGGATCGAGTGAAATGTTCACTTCCATTCAGGCATAATGTGCTGTAACGTCTGAATTTTTCTGAAACTGAAATGTACTGCATGCGGAGTCACCTGTTGCCTACTAGGACGGCTGGCTCCTTGACGATCTCCCTGAGGAAGTCGGAGACCTGCTCCATCCAGATGGTGGCCTCGTAGTCCACCAGCGCCTTCTCGCTCCAGCCGAACCCAAGCAGGTCTATGGCGTACACCTTGTACTTCTTCGCCAGCTCCGGGATGTTGTACCTGAATCCACAGCGCATCAGAGTCAGACAACATTAAGGTATCTGAACTTTTTGAACATTCAGATATCTGAACTATCATTGCCCAACCTCCAATGGAAGGCGGAAGCGCCGAAGCCGTGGATGAGCACGATGGGCTGCCCGGCGCCTTGCTCGACGTAGTGAATCCGGCGGCCCCGCCACGTCCAGAAGTTGTACCCGTCCGGTTTGAACGGCAAGACCTCCAGCCCTGCGCGCACAAGCAGGCGAAACTGCTGCTGAGTCTCTGAACTTCTGAAGATACGATACTGACACGGTGACACCAAGACAGAATTCGAGACTCCAAAATCTCATCGTTCAGGTACCTTGTGCGGCGGAGGCGTTGGCGGAGGGGGAAGGCGAGGTGGCCATCGAGCAGGAGACGGCGAGCGCGATCCCGGCCTTGGTCACCAACTCCCTCCGCTGCATCATCGAGAACCTGCCCCCTGCCAATGGCCGGGCCACAGGGGGTCAGCCTTCACAAAACAGAGTCAGGAGTGGTGTGGACTTGGCAGAGACTGGGGGCACCCACCGTTGAGGCCGACCTGCGCGGCGCGGCCGGAGCCGGCGGCGGTGCGGAGGGCGGCGACGGACGCGACAGACATCGGCGGAGGAGCGAGCGGGACGGCGGGCTTCTGGTTGTTCTGGAGAGAGACGGGACGGAAGCGCCGTTGGTTCTTGTAGATTTGCGCCGGGGGGGAACCGGGAACGTGTGGCGCGCCCTGCGCCGTGGCGCGGCGCAGGATCGGGTCGCCGTGGCCGCGTCCGGGCCAAAAGAGTTTGCTTGCGAAGGAGGCGAGCGAGAGGTTTTCTTGGCCTGGGCTTTGATCCGCGCTGCCGCGAAATATCTCTCTCTCTCTCTCTCTCTGATCCTCGCTCGTGTGGGAACGGCACCTGGGCCTTGTTCACCGGCCGCGGATGGGCCACACGCACGGCTGGTTTTGAGCAAACGAAACTTGGGAAACAAAAAAAGAATACAGACCGCTTGTGTGTGAAACTTTTAACACATTTTAGCTTTTGCATAAAAAATGATAAAGGCCCGGGCTTGTTTAATTGGGTCAAAAGAGGTGAAAGTTTTTTCATTAAACCGCGTGCGTAGAGAGAGAAATGAACTGACACGATTCTATAGATAAGAAATTTTGGTGAAACTTTTAGAAATAAACAGAGCCTTAGAACAAGGTCAGGATTTCAGTTGAATTTTCAGGATCCAGCAAGCGATGCTCCGACTCTGAACAATGAACATCTTCATGGTAAATCCTCCATGCTTTGGGTGATTTTCTTTTTTTGAAAAAAATAATAACTGCTCGCGAAATTCCAATAATGGTTCGAGGCGTCGCAGCCTTGAAACCGTCAACCGTTGGAGGATCATTCGGTGGTGCACATGCGACGGCGCTGCAAGCAAAGCAACGCACGATTCAGCAGCTCTGAATCTCTCTGATGAACAACAGCGAAATAGCGCGCAGCAGCAGCTGCTACTGCGCCTCGTGCCAGTTTCAGAATCTCTAGACGGCGAGCTCGTGAGGGCACCAGCCCGGGGGGCCTCGCACGCAGCTCGCTTGAAAAAGAGGCCACTCGGCACGAATCGCGAAGCACTAGTTTATGCGGGCGCCTCTCTGCGCACGTCGATGGGTGAGCAAAAAAAAATCACCTCTTTACACACAAAAAAATTTACTATCACCTCTGCTGCCCGGGAGCAGCACAACAGCGTTTGTGACCGGGCCAGGCACAGACAGGTGGACCGCACTGCACCTGGGCCCCACCCGCCAGAGTCGGTGGGGGTGGAAAAAGAATGATGGAAATGAAACATTTCCGACTCTTCGATTTAAAAAAGTGCAGGAGCATAATAAAATACTCCCTCCGTCCCCTTTTGTAAGCATTTGTAGCTTTCAAAATTTTATCACAATGTAAGCATTTGTAGAGCTATGTGAGCTCCACACATTGGATACCTCCAACAAAAATCCCCTATCTATCATCTCCTTCCCAGCCGCATGAGCGGCTCCCCGCCGATCCCCTTCGCCGACCCGCGACGGCCGTCACTGCCTCCGCTCCTCCAAGCTCCGGCCTGGCCTCCCCAGCAGCCCCATCCTTCTCTCCTGAATCCTCTCTGCCGCCTCCCCTCGCTAGCCGCGCCGCACCGCGCCATCGGCAAGAGAGAGGGCGCCGGGAAGGCAACCTTGTAGTGCTTCTTGGCGTCGTACTGCTGCACGACGAGGACGGAGGCGGTGGTGGAGAAGTCAGAGGAGGCGAGGATGTCGCCGACGGGGCCCAGCTCCAGGCACTCGGCCCACTCGTCCAGCCCCTCCGTCAGCACCGAGCTCCGGTCGCGCCCGCGCCCCACCACGAACAACCCACCCTGCCTCCCCACCGCCGGTGTTGCGGGGAGAAGTTGGCGCCATCCCGCGCCGTGCCGCCGTGCGTGATGCATCGACGGCCGACTTCGGCTACGTACGCGCCGCTCACCTTGCCAGCATCCAAATCGACAATGGAGCAGCTCGATTCAACGGCGGAGTGACCGATTAGAGGGCGGCGGGGCACAATTTAGCGGCGGCGGGCTCGATTTCGGCGGCGGCCAGGCCTGATTTGGTGCTGCGGCGGCCGGGACGAGGAGCGGTCGCCATGGCTGCGGCTGGGAGGAGACGAGGTCGCAGCAGGAAGAAGGAGGCACAGAGGGCATTTACATCATTTCCACCTACCGTTGTTTCCAGCATTTGAACCCTTCAAATGCTTATATTGAGGGACGGAGGGAGTACGTGGAAAGTCTCTAAGAGGCTGGGAGACCGCTTTTGTGAGAAATGTAAACTTTTTTTTTTGAAGTAAAGAAATGAAACTTTTCGCATGGTGCCCAATTTGAAAATAAACAAAGGGAGGAGGAGGGGGGGAAAGGCATCGATCAAAGGGTGTGGTGAGATTAAAGTATGGCCTACTTGCCTGTCACCGTCGGCCTAAAGAGGGACCGGTGGTCATCGTGGCGAGGGAACTTGAAATGAAAGAGAAGAAGAAAAAAAATCCCTGAAATCAAACGCCACAGGGACCAACGGTCCTCATGACACTTCCTCGCTTGACGAGGTCCACTCTGCCCAAATAGGCTGCGAGTTAACCCCATCACGAGAACCATCCTGAGTTAATTAGGTGGGCCGTTCCATCTGGCATATGCTGACTGGGCCACCACATCACGAGACGAGATGAGGTGGCGCGTCGAGTCAGCACTGCAGACTTGCGTGCCCAGTGACGGGGCGCGAAGCTAGACCAGCTTATTCCTAGTTTTACCATCGGATCAGTGGCGAAGTCAGAATCGAGCCTCAGAGAGGGAGGGAGGGAGGGCTCTCCTGTACTTGTTTCATCTCCGGCTTCTCTTTCCTTCATTCTTTTGCTCAAAATCTGTAGGAGAGGCTCAGGGGGGCTTCACAGCATTTCCGGCGGTAGCCGGGGCTCGAGCCCCGGCCGCTCCGGTGCTGAATCCGCCACTGCATCTGACTCTTTCTTTTGCACAGGTGATGTAGTTTTTTTTTGCAAGAAAAAGTTTATAATTGACAAAGTATGTTCGACATATCTTAAAACGATTTTTACTGATTTGTACGTCATAATTTGCCCATGAAGTTTAGTGCTGAGTGCATATTGTGAATTCTGCCCGCTAGGAATGCAGGATTTGGGGATGAATCACCATCACTGAGTGAGAAAAATCATAAGTCTAGGTGGAAAAAACTGCTTGAGCAGTGCCAAGATCAGCTCCTTCCCAACGTTACGATGCCTCTTGCTTGGTCAAAAAGGGCACGAAGAAAAGAGGCTCCAATTGCGCAGCGCAGACCATGATTGATGATTGAGAGCCTCATGACGTGCAAACCCAGAAATATTTCCCGGATCACGCACCATCATGTGCTCTTCCGTCGAAAATTGACCGTAAACCCGCACCCTTTTTTTTGACAAACTTTCACACGTACTGTCACCTGTACCCGTCCCATCCGTATCCGTCGGGTCATTAGGAAATAACTCCCTCTGTTATTTTTTACATGACGTTCACTATTTCATACTCCTCCGTTCTTAAATATATAACGTTGTTGACTTTTTATTTCAATTTTGATCACCAGTATCTATTGAACAAGTTAGTTAACTAAAGTAAAATATATATCATTATATCTATGTCAGTTGTACTTTAGATTCAACTTGTAGTTTTACCAATTTACAAAAATATTTACAGAAAAGACAAATAGTCAAACAAATAAAAAAAGTCAATGATGTCGTATGTTTTTTTTGAAAGAATGATGTTGTATATTTAAGAGCGGAGAAAGTAAAAGAGAATGTAGGTAGGAGCAGTAGTAATATCTACGCCCTATTTACACGCACACCCCTGCTCATCATTGCATTTGCAGAAGCCTTACTACAGATGATGCCCGATCATGGCGAGTTATTTGGCGCCGCGCCGCCGCTGCCGGGGACGAGATGGTGGTGGCGTAGGTGTGGACACCACGTCGCCGGCTACCTTGCGAGTGCCCATGTCGATGCCTTCAATGCAGAGAGGGAGCAAGAGATGATGCCAATGGGAAGCCAACGAGCTGTCATCCTCATGAAAAGGGTGCGAGCGCGCACACACACACCATCTGCTATCATGTCCAGTAGGATCGGTGTTGCTGATCATTTGATTTGATTTTCTTTGCTTCGTTGAGGGCGAGGGAAATTCCTCTGCTTTTTTTAAATGCGCCTATCTTGATGACCATTTCTTGTGTTGATTTTTTCCCCCATGAGCCTGCTGCTGTTGGGGGAGTTTGATGTTTGATCACATGGGATGGGTGTGCAACTTGCTCAATATATTGTGTGAATTTTCTACAAATAAAAACGTGATGTGATGGCTGCTGATAAAGTGGAAGAATCAGAGGAATGGGTGCGAATGAAATGAGCATATATATATATAATTGGCCGGAAGAACGTGTTGGGATTTCACAAAAAAAGGAGAAAGTTTTACTTTTACAGGAGAGGAAATTATGTGAATTCTTATTTTAGAGTTTCGAGAGTCACCAAGTGAGCGATCGTGGGGTCGTGGAGTGAAGTTGCAAGAAAATTTCTTGGTACGGGACATATTCCGTAAGATCAGGACGTAATTTACTAGAGCACTGTGGATGAAATGCACTTTTAGGACCACACGTGGGTTAGCTTTTTCCTACCCAGAAGTTCATGAATGTCGCCTTTTTCTCAATCTTACGCACATAAACTTTTGACGTCAACAATTGTCACAGAAAGCACATCATCTGCTAAATACTCCCTTCCAACGGACATGTGTTTACCATATAGGCATACTATTTCTTAGTTTGACATCTTCATTACTCGGGAAACTATACAGCTTGTTAAGTTCCCTTCCAATGGACATTACAAGTATTCACCAGTCAGGCGAGGTCAAGTTTTATGCGTTCCATGATACTTTTTTGGTGCGTCTAGATTGGTAAATTGGTGCTAATGAATGGTGTTTTAGGATGAAAATATGTGAAAAGTTACCACATTCGACAGCGTGTTGTGACAGAAGATACAACTCGATGTCATGTGTGACTAGTGGATTTTAAGCAAACTATAAACACAGCCTCGGCTCTTATACATTTTGGCTTTATGTTCTCCCAAAAGAACCTTTCTATACCAAAAAAAAAGCATTGTTTAGATCAATAAGTTTTACTATTTATCCATCACATCGTATGTTTTTATGTTAATTAGGAATATTAAATGTAGATTAATAATAAAATTCATTTCATAAGTTTTAGGTAAATTCGCGAAATGAATTTATGTAGCCTAATCAGATCATAATTAAATAATGTGACGCCACAGTAAACATCTTCAAATGGTGCCTTAATAAGACTTGGTAGATTAATCTTGTGATTTCCTGTCCATCTGTGTAACTAGTTTTATAATTAAATCATGTTTAATCATCCGAATTAATATCAATAAATTCGATGTGACATTTTCGATAAATTTCTTCACCCAACTAACCAACTGTTTAGTTCGGTAGAAATTTTTAGAGAAATGTTTAAAGGCTCCTTTCAAGATCTATCAAGGGTGTTAAAGGTAGACTAATTACAAAACTAATTACACGGACGGACAGGAAATCACAAGACAAATTCATTAAAGCTAATTAATATGTAGCACGCTGTTATTTAATTATGACATAATTAAGCTCGTTAGATTTGTCTTGACAAACTAAAAAGGTTATGAAATGAGTTTTGTCATTAATTCATTTTTAATACTGCCATGTTTAGATTCCTCTCCAAAATTTTTTGGAAAAAGGAATTTTGTATACATGGAGCACTAAATGAAGTTTATTTGCAAAACCTTTTTATAGATGAGTGTAACTTTGCGTGATGAATGTAATAGGCATAATTAATTTAATGATTTGCTACAATATTGCTACAGTAATCATCCTCTAATCACGTGGTCAAAAACCTTATTAGATTCGTCTCGCGAATTACGCAGGGTTGTGAAAATAATTTTGCAAACTGACTTATTCAATACCTTTAATTAACGGTCAAAGGGGCTGAAATTTTTTTCAACTCCTATCTAAACACGGGCGATGTAGAAAATTTTGAAGAAATTTTTATGAAACTAAACATCACTGTTGAGGTACCTGGATCCAGACAAAACTCCAAACATGTAAGAATCTACCTTAAGCAAGGTTTCTACTTACCATGCAGTAACTTGCTCAGCTACCTCATCAGTGCGGATCAACTACAAATCCGAAATCGGGAACAGCAACCGGTAGTTGTGCATTGTGCGTATACAGTGTTCTACTGGAGTTACAGTATTGCATAGGATTCTTGCTGGGCAGTTGTGAGTTTTGGGAGTTGATGAGCTGCAAGTACCACACAGGAAAGATAAACACCTTGAAAAGTGAAAGCTCAAGGAAAGAAAACAAAAGCTGCCCCCACCGTGCTTAAAAAAAATCGTCCCCACTTTTCCCGAATCCTTTTTATCCTCAGCCTACACAAACCCACACACAAGCGCACAGAATTCACAAGAGCTGCAGTGAGGAGAGAGAGGGGGGAGCGGCACTGGAGAGCGGAGAGGGATAGGAAGGTGGGAGCCAAAATCCACACCGTATAGAGGGAGGCAAGGGGATCTGGAGCTCCTGGGGAGAAGGAGCAGGAGCTGCGAAAATCCCATGGAAACGGTTGGCGGATGCGCAAGAGGGGCTCGTTGATCTGTTCTTGAGCGGAGAGTTTTGGTCTTTCGAGCTGCGGAGCTGAAGAAATTAGATCCTGGGGATATCGAAGTGAAAAGGGGGGCTGGATTTTTCCGGCTCCCTGTTGCTGCATTGCGGCCTCCTTCCAGATCCGAGCCGCCGCTCGAAGAAAGGTGGGATCTTTGCTCGTCATCTCCACAAATCCGCCCAAAATTTGGGCTTCTTGAGCTGTTCTTAGGAGTCCCATGCTTCAAATCTGTTGGAGAAAGTCGATTTTTTTTAGTTGGGGGTAGATGCGGGAGTGATGTCAACTACTTTATGAGCTGCCCCCTGCAATTTTTGCGGGTTAGATTCGCTAGTTATGGCGGATCTTGCCATGGAGCACTAGCTGTTTCTTTCGGCGAAGGCGAAAGGAACTTGCCGTAAGCTGCAATGTCTCTCAAGAGCATTGTGGGACAGCTAAAGGAGATGAGGGACGGCATCGGGAGCATGTCGAGGCGCGCCGGTGCCTCCGACGGGCGCGCCGGCCATGGCCGCGCGGGGTCGCGGCATTCTTGGCCTGGTCTGTGGTCGGAGCAACCGCAGCCGCAGCGCCATGGCCACGGTCAGGAGGGGTCGCAGCAGCATCATCAGGGGCGGTGGGCGAACCTGCCGCCGGAACTGCTTCTGGATGTGATACAGAGGGTGGAGGCCAGCGAGGCGACGTGGCCTGCGCGTCGCCAGGTCGTGTTGTGTTCGCACGTTTGCCGTTCGTGGCGCGAGGTCAGCAAGGAGGTGGTGAAGACGCTCGAGGAGTGCGGCAGGATCACCTTCCCCATATCCCTCAAACAGGTATCGACCTCCTTCATGACCTCTGATATCATGAGTTCACGGCAAGTTTACCATGTAAGATGCAGTGTTTGGGTGCCTTGATGCTTAACTTCATACTTTGCACAGCCCGGGCCTCGCGAGCAGCCAGTGCAGTGCTTTGTGAAGAGGGACAGGGCAACATCCACATATCTCCTCTACCTAGGGCTCAGCCCTTGTAAGTTCTCATGCCTGGCTGTTGATTTAGTGTTCGTGTTCAGTTGTTTTGTTCTTATATCCATTCCGTAGTAGTGTGTCTGCATCAAGATGAACTGTTTTAGTTATGGCTATCTTGCTCTAGTGCCAATTTACAAGAATAAACTCCGAAATAATGTCCTTGCAACACAAATCTAATAATGCAAGCGTGCAAAAGGTGGTTAATTCTATAGTTTATTCATTTAGTTGAATATGAGTCAAATAGTAATAGGGTTGGCTCACAAATGCCTATTTCATGTCAGTCAAACAGCAATATGCTTCTGTTTGTTTATACATGTCAAAATATTTCCTACTTGATGGAAGAGCATTGGATCCACTCATCCACAGCCTATTGCACAGCCATTAACAGTCTTGTCTATTTGAGCATGCTATGCAAAATTCAGCTTCGAGTTTACAATCAAAGTCTCCAAGACAATCGGATAGATACCTTTTTCCTATGCAAGAGTGTTAATGGCTAGCTGGCTGCTAGTCTGGTTTGAGAAAGAAGCCAGCTGTAATTTGTGATCTGAGTGTCCACTACACTGTGAATATACCTGTCTGATCACATTGAAGTTACTTTCCTTACATTCATAGCAAACATAGCAGGTCCCCAAGATGAGCTCAACCGTTGGAAGAGCGGTGCATTATGTTTTACTAGAATAGGCAACAAGGCATAACTGCGTCTATCCACGGTGTATGACTTCTATGCACATTCCTATTTGTGCCATATGTGCACAGATATCTACTCTCTTGGCCCCTTATTAATGTGGATGTGGTCCTATCCTCTTAAAACTTGGTGTGCAATTGAGTAGGATGCATTCAGAATTTGTTAAAATAGTCTCCACCTCCTGTTTAGTATATAAATCTTGATCGTAAAATTTCTACAGAAATTTAAATACAGAACACCATACTGAAGCTTCACATGTGCTCAATTACTGTGAAAACACATCACTTACTGGTGGCTTTGTATGTTACACAGCTCTGAATGTGGAGAACGACAAACTTTTGCTTGCAGCTCGAAAGGTCAGGCGTGCCACGAGGACTTCTTTTGTGATCTCATTGTCTTCTAATGACTTCTCTCACTCCAGTAGCACCTACGTTGGTAAACTGAAGTAAGCTTATTATGTCAACTTAACCGACATGATCATTCTACTGTCTTGGTAACTTTCTAACCTCACCATTTGTTTCTCATGGATCAGGCCAAACTTTCTAGGCACAAAGTTCACAATCTTTGACAGCCAGCCTCCTTCTGATGCTGTGGTGCTACCAAACAATAAACCAAGCAAAAGGCAGTCGAAACAAGTATCACCAAGACTGCCACTAGGCAATTACAAGGTTGCTACAGTCACATATGAGCTCACCGTCCTACGCAATCGAGGACCAAGGAGAATGCAATGCACCATGCACTCAATCCCAGCTCAGTGCATTCAGGAGGGTGGGAAGGCCCCAACCCCTACTGGCACCATCCACTCGCTTGATGAGCTGGTGTCCACATCACCGAGTACCAAAGGAAAGGAACCAGCTGTAGAATTTTCGTCGACAAGCCTCAGTGCTGATCTGTCCGGGCCAGCTTGTACGAGCGAAGCGCCTCTAGTTCTGAAGAATAAAGCCCCTCGTTGGCATGAGCAACTGCAGTGCTGGTGCCTCAATTTCCGGGGGCGCGTCACAGTAGCATCGGTCAAGAACTTCCAGCTTGTTGCATCTGTTGATCCTTCCCTCAACATCCCCGCAGCAGAGCAAGAGAAGGTGATCCTCCAATTCGGGAAGATAGGGAAGGATATATTCACAATGGACTACCGGTACCCACTCTCGGCGTTCCAGGCCTTCGCGATCTGCCTGACCAGCTTCGACACCAAACCGGCCTGTGAATAACCGAAGGAGGTGCAAAGCATGGTGCGTATCTTGCTTATGTTCAGACTTCGGACACAACCTGCTTCATGGGCCATGTAAATTCTTGATCCAGCCGGTTCTGGGCAGCTGCTGCCCGGGATAAATGGTGCTAGCTTGCGAGGTGGGAATGGGTAATGACATATGTGCCATTGGAAGATTTGAGCTGTGTCCAAGTGTTATGTATTAGGGCTCCCTTATGTATTATTGTTGGATGTTTGGCTGCTGAGGTATCACAGCCTTATGGATAATGGACATTGTGACCATCTTGCCTGCCTGATCATTTTGAACTTCTGCTATCCAGGGTTGCACAGATCATCGCTTGCTTCTGCTGTCTGTTTCCTCAGTTTCCCTACTTGATGTTCTGATACGTAGGCCAAATGCAGCATTTTAATCTGGCAATTAGTTGCCAGAGACTGCTCTCACGCAACTGCCATTACTGGTAGCTGAGCATCTCGCCAATCATCGCGAGAGCTCCACCAGCAGGTGCATCCATAATTTGTTGCTGCCACCCAAAAGAAAAAGGAGGAGCGCGTGCAGCAGTTGCTCGCGGATATTCAGCGATGCTGTGCCGGCGCATCTGCCGCCGTGTCTTCCCGTATCCTGGCGATCTCACTCATCACTGAACCCATCACCCCCGTTGTCCGCATGATCTCGTCCGTATCCGACCGAGAGAAGGGAAACAGGTGTCGCTCGCCGCGTTCCGCCCCATCACGACGGGCATGCCGCTCCATGGATGGTAGCGGACTGTGCCTGTGACAGTGGCCTCTGGCTGCGGCGGAATGCGCATGCGCGACAGCGAGAGCTCCCACGCTGAAGGCAAGGAAGCCCTTTGTGGCCGTCTTCTTCCTCGGCGGGATCCGGGATGGTGCCATGCTGGAAGCCACTTGCCTCGTCCTTGCTTGCGTGACAGTGCCGCCGCCCCACGAGCACGCACTCGAGAGCAGCGCCGTGACGTGTGACCGCACACGGCGGCGGCGTCGCCGCGCGTCCCCCACGAAACCCGCGAGGCCAGCCCGCCGATATGTGGCGGCTGCCTCCGCATCGCCGCCCGTGGTTTCTCTCACGCCATGGCATACGTGAGCGGTGACTTGAGTCACCTCTTTTTTGACCCATACCCAGGCCTCGGTAACCCCCAGGCAGCGCCGTCGATCGGGAGCTCGTGGAGGAGATCCATGCCGTCACGGCGTGCCTTCCTGTAGCAAGAGATCATCTCCGTATACTGAACCCGACCTTCTAGAAGAAGGCAGCTGCTGACGCGATCAGGCTGCTACGGCTCGTGCTTTGCTGACATGGATGCACATCTTCTGTGATGCTGAATTTTCTTCAGAAGACCAACGGGGTCACACGTCTCCTTCTGCTCGCCGTGATCCGTTGGTGATAGACCAACTCGATCTCTTCAGCGACTCGCCCGGCTCGTAGGAAAACACGTAGAACTTCGGCGGCCAAAGAGAAGGCAAATTCATAGGAATTTTCAGCGAGGGAGTCGACGAGTCGCGCCTACACGGAACCCGCCGCCGGGCGGGCATTAATGCGGCCGCCCTCGCCACAACCACCGCAATCCCCGTGAGGGAAAAGCGCGTCGTGCAGCTCTGCCAGCTCTGGGCTCCGTCGCCGCCGCCCGCAACCGCCGTCGGTAGTTTCCTGAAGGAACAGGAGGGGGGCCTAGGAGGAGAGGGGAGCGTCCGATGGAGACGGTGGAGGAGGACGTGGAGGAGTACAGCTGGCGGGAGGTGGTGCTGCCGCGCCTCGTCCCCGTGGTGCCCGACGCGGCGCCGGAGCTCGAGCGGGAGACCGGGGAGCGGCGCCGCGGCAGGGACATCCTCGTCGCCGTCGACTTCGGCCCCAACTCCAAGCACGCCTTCGACTGGGCGCTCGCGCACATCGCGCGCATCGCCGACACGGTCCACCTCGTCCACGCCGTCTCCAGTTGAGCACCTTCCCCGCCGCCCGCCGCACATACATCCTTCCAAACCTTACCTTGCCTGCATACTCCATCTATTTAGCTATCCGTATCCTGAATTCTAAATGACTAATTAACTTCAAGGCAGTTTAGATTATGCCGTAGGTTGGTGAACTTATATACTAGTTAATTACCAGTTCGAATTGTTTAGTGTGTCGACCGATTTGGACATCTGACTCTGATTTGGCGGCTTCTTCGTGTATCCAACGTTCTGCCTAAAATCAGTTACGTCTGGAGGTCGGGTTATGCATGTTGAGCCAACCGATTATGTTTGTCTTGCCATGCATGTTGTATTATGTTATAAGCATGATTGGTGATGCCAAATGAAAAGGTCAGGATAGTACAGCGCTGTCACTTCAGATCTTATAAATGGGAGGTGTTTCTTCATATTTTGCATTTTGTTTAAAAAGATCAATCAAGCATCTTCTGAACTACTTAAGGCTCGAGAGTGCGTTAAATTTGTGGTCAACTGATGCTCTGGCTTAATGTGAACTTTGATCTGTGTAGGTGTGCATAATGATATTGTGTATGAGAAAAGTCGGGAGCTAATGGAGGATCTGTCTATCGAGGCATTCAAGACTTTATTGGTGTGCTCTCTTCATCCTTTATATGTCTGCGTGTTATGCTGTTTCATATACAAGCATTTTATGTTGAACATGTATAAAACATACAGGGATTTTATATTGATAGTTATGTATAAGACACTAAAGGTTAATTCGCATACTTAAGTTACTGCCTTGTATTTTTTTAAAAAAAAATAGTGCTAGTATATGCAAGTAAATGATTTCTGATGCCAGAATGCACATTTGTGAATTCCTGTTTTTGGTTATTTACCTCAAGGAATTAATACGTGTGCCTTTAATTGGGAATTTATAAGGTCCGTACCAAGGCACGGATTGTTGAAGGAGATGCTGGTAAAGTTATATGCCGAGAAGCAGACCGACTGAAACCAGCAGCTGTCATTCTTGGTACGCGTGGTAGAGGACTTATTCAAAGGTATACGACTCTTAAACTACATCAGTTAAACTACATCAGGCCTTTTGGATTCGCTTGGGACTTGGGAGCTTATGGTACTGGGTCTCTTGACCAACTTTACAAGTAGTAAAGTTTCTTGTCATAATTCTGCTGCTATCCCATCACAATGGGATCTTCCATGCTACATGCAATCCTAAAAGTTATCATGCAAATGCCTTTTTCACATCTTTTGTTCGATCTACAGATCTTCTTTGGAGTATTGCCATGATTAAATTCCTGTAATACAGGTCATGCACTGTCTTGTTTCTTGTAAGTTGTGGATGCAAAAATTTTTGCTCATCTATTCAACATCTACCATAATAACTCCCAGAAAAAATTTTGAGTACTGAACCACTTGTTTTTAGTTCTGATATGAAGTCATCTTTAGGATATCCACTCCACAAGGGAAAAATATTTTTATGCTAACTTGTTAAGGGATTGTTGGCCTTAGAACAATCTACTGTTGGTAGCATGAAACTCAAATTAGGGCATGTATGGTCCTCTTGTCTGGAAAGTTAAAAGGTCCTCATTTGTAGAAAAATATTTTGCAAGATTCAGTTATGAAATATGCTAGCCTTTTCCCTCTTGAATGATGCAAAGCGACTCTTTATGTCCATGTATTTATATGCCTGGATCTCCTACTGTGGATGTTTGCTGAGAAATGCAGAGTGCTAAATGTGTGCTCTAATTAAATGATTCAGGTCTAATTGACCAGTATCAGAATTCAGAAATGGCATATTGCCTGAATTGTGGCGAGGCACTTGTACAAATGCATGAAAAGACAATGGCTAGAGTGCCCTTTAAAGAACACGATAATTTGCTGAATCGCTCTGAAATGACTAGAAGGATTGGGCACTAAAGCAAATGAATGTTCTTTATTATCTGTTCTTTCTACCTTTTGGTGCTAGTTCATATTTTATTGCTGAACATGAGCTGGAGATTGCATTTCTAAGTATATCTCTACCTTGCCTTTGTACTGTAGTGTGCTGCAGGGAAGTGTCAGCGAGTATTGCTTCCACAACTGTAAAGCAGCACCAATTATCATTGTGCCAGGCAAAGGTTGGTTCGAATTCTTTACTCTTGTTGCAAGCATTACATGAAAACAAGACTAGGTACCAAATAAAGGTTTTTGCTATAGTGCTATGCTACCAAGCTTAGCATGCATTCATGATCGCACACATGCTGACATGCATCGGGATGGCTATCGATAAGTGCAAGAAGTATCTAGTCATTGTTGAATCGCAAGGAAATAGTTCGTTTTGTGTTTTTAAATCTGCCCAGTTTCCTGTATCAAATAATTGCTAGCTATTTTGGACCTTTCTGACGGCTAAACACGTGAACAATAAAGAACGGTTCGTTTGAAGTCTTGTTGACGAGATCAGCACAATCAGGGGAAGGAATGGGTTGGATCCAAGCTCCTGGCCCAGAGGGAGTAATATCATGGTTCCAGATCAACAAATTTATAAACGATAAATGGTTTTTGGGCTAATACTTCTGTTGATCTAGCCACAATGAGTTCAAAACTTTGTTTTCTGAATCTAAGATTGCTATTATGCTCTGAACGAAGACGTTTCGGGATTCAAAAGTACTTAGTTGTGTTCATGAAAACAGAAAGGAATATGATTCAACTGGTATCTCAATGTCCTCAAATCACATGCTCTGTCAGTTTAGGTACTCGTAAATATTGAAATAAGATTCAGCTAATATTTCAATATACTCAAATCCTTTGCAATGGTTATTTTAGTGTATATTGTGCAAGTGAATTACCCTTTACTTTCATTGCAAGTAAGGTCGAATTATGTCTTTGCAGAAGTGGGTGAACAGTCTGTGCTTTGAAGGAAGATAAGTGGAAGACAGTGGCTTCTGTTTGTTGTACTTTCAGTTTAGGTGGTACAGTGTTGTATATTGTTGTTGGTTTGTTGTGGCAACATGGTTTAAGTGCTTTATTTGTAATCTTAAGCTCTGAACCCTCTGTGTAGCTTGGATCAGAAGGAACATTTAGGCTTGTAGCAGACATACATATAGAACACTAGAAATGTACTTGTATTGCCATTGCTGACAGAATACTTCATTAGTACAGTTGCTATGAATAAAGAATCTTCAGCCACAAATTTTGCTGTGGTTAAAACTCCAGTAACGAGGATTAATTCTTCTTACATTTCCATTTTGAGGTTGTCTAGCAAACAGTCACCTGCAAGAAAGCAGCAGCTGGATTCAGTAACTTAAGCTGAAGAGAGGCACAGTTCACGCAACTATGAATTTGTTCACCCAAATTTGCAGAGAAATTCAGCAACTGTTACTAGAGGTGCTCATATTTTTGTAAAGTTCTTTAATCAGTCGCCAGATTTAACAATTCTGTGATGGCAAGTGTTATCGTTCTGAGTTCTGAACTGTAACCTTGTTCAGGGAGGTTTATGTAACCCTTTATTTTTTTAACTCTGATCATCTAACCGCTACTGTGTTTCTTTCATTTCACATGAGGCAGAGTAACTGCACGCTTGGCGTTGAAGAAGCAGTTACTCACTTTCTACTGACTGAAACTGTGCATCAAATCCACCGAACAAATTCTGGGAGCCAATATCCCAGGCAGCAGCAGCAGCTCCATTCACCTGCAGGGAAAACCAAGCACTCAGTTCAGTTCAGAGAACGGGAGCAAGCAGAGTCGAGGACACCGGATTCCCGGCCACGTACGTTGAGGCAAGGCTCGATCGACGGCCCGGCTGCCGCCGTCACCGGCGGGGCATCCGACATGGGGCAGGTTGCGGCGGCGGGCGGTGGGTACAGGTTGCTGACGACCATGTCCAGCCCAAAACCGGTGGAGCCTGCCGCTGCGGACGGGTGCACCTGCTGCATGGGGCTCATCTGAAGGCAGGCCGGCTCCAGCTGCCCGGCCGGCAGGGCCATCGCCGGCAGGGATGCAGGGCTGCACGCCTGCTGCTTCAGCTGCCTGCCGAAGAGGTCCTCGACGATGTCGAAGCTCACCACCGGGTTGGACGCGGCGATCTTCATGGACAGGAACTGCAAGAGGAGCCTCCGGTGAGCGATCGCACGAGGTGGAAGAAGCAGAGAAGACGAAGCAGGCGAGCAGGGTAGCAGCTTACCTCGACTTGCTTCTGCAGGGACTGGACGTAGTTGATGATCTCGTCGAGCATGCCGGCCTTGCCGGTGACCTTGCTGCACCCGGGCACCAGCTCCTGCAGGTACCTCATCCGCTCGCTGATCCTCTCCCTCCTCACCTGCACATACATTCGGCCATGGATTCTGAGTTCTGAGAGCAAAAGGAGGCACGAGGTAGGATCGGTGCTGATGTGCAGCGTCGAGCATGTTTGTTCAGTGATTGAGTTGTGGGTAGTAGTACCCGCTCGGCGAGGCTGTGGCTGTCCGTGGCCTGGCCGCGGCGTGCCCGGACGTGGATGTAGTCGGTCTTCTGGCCGGCAGCCGCCGCCGTGGACGCCGCCTCCGCCTTCTTCTTGGACCCTGCCTTTGACCTCTCCTGCTTCCCTTTCCCGGGCGCCGCGATCTCACCGAGGCCACCCAGCAGCTGCTGCTGCTGCTGCTGCTGCTGCTTCCCTCTGAGTCTCTTGCTCATGTCGTTGCCATCACCCTGCCCAAGGCCAAATTTCCCTCACACGCGTCAGTCAAAGACTTCAATAGAATTTGCACGGAACTACGGGCTACGGCAGTGCACATCTCCGGTAGAGGATTGCACCGTGATCTCATAAATCTCTCACCTTGGCGTCGAGGTACGCGTCCGGCCTCCTCTTCCTGAATCCTCCGGCGCCGGAGCCGGCGCTGCCGCTGCAAGAGGAGTCGTCGTTGCCGTCGCAGCCAGCGCCCGGCGGCACCGCCACGGCAGGCGCCGCGCCAACAAGGCTCGCGCCGCACGTGGCGCCCAGGTCCGGCCACTCCTGGAGGTAGCCGAACGCGCTGCACATTGCGCCGAACTTGTCGTCGTCGAGGTCCAGCAGGCCCTGGCACAGGCTCTCGACGGTCCCCTGCTGGAATCGCGCCATCTCCATCCCTCCCGAAGCGATCGAGCTCTCAGCACCTTTGGCCTAATAAGAAAAAAACCAACGATGCTCGACCAAGGCTTCTTTGGCTTAGCTGCTTGTGACTGTGAGCCCCCGATGAAGAGAGAATTCGAGCAGCGTGGGTTGCAATTATGTAGGAGGTGTGTGGCGTGGTGGCGCAGGAGGAGGTGGTCTTGTGGTTGTGGGTGAAGCTTGCGCGTCCCTTTCGATCCCCTGCGTCTGTGGCCTCCTGGAAAATTTTCCCAATCCATATATATAGGGAGAACGACGGGTGGATGGATAGGGGAGGGGAGGGCGCCTTTGCTTGGGGCGATGGTACTTGCATTGGCCATGGCCATGGGGGGAGGAGATTGGATTTGGCCCTGCTGCCTGCCTATAGGTGCGGTCATGTGAGGTAGGGCTGGATAAAGAGGGGTGGGGCAGTGTGTTTCCTTCAGCTGGCAATATGCACCGGCTCGTAGGGCCTCCAATCTGCCGGGCGGGCCCAAATGGTTACCCATAGAGGCAGGCGTAGACTGCAACTCAGCTAGCTGTGCACCAAAGAACCAGCAACACCCAAAAGATCAATGCCTTAAAAAAAAGGGAAAAGTCCGATTTACAACCTTGAACTAGCACACAAGTCTGGTTTTCAACCTTAAACTACAAAACCAGACATAAAAGGCCATCCAACTATCAAAACCGTGCAAGTTTCAACCTTTGAGCGGTTTTGGAGGTGGTTTTCCATTTTGTGAAAATGTTAAAAAAAATGGTTTTATCTAAAAAATCATAACTAATTCATTTTAAATCAGAAAAATATGGAACTAATACCCAAAGTTTTATAAAAATGTTACCTATCTATTGGTGCACTATTTGGAGTTTTTTTAAATATTATATGTTCAAGTTTCTAGTTTTTATTGCTTTTTCTAAAAATACTAGGAATATGAATAATAAGATGCAGATGACTCCAAATAGTTCACCAATAGATAGGTGACATTTTTATAAAACTTTGGGTATAAGTTCCATATTTTTCTGATTTAAAATGAATTAGTTATGATTTTTTAGATGAAACCATTTTTTTAACATTTTCACAAAATGGAAAACCACCTCCAAAACCGCTCAAAGGTTGAAACTTGCACGGTTTTGATAGTTGGATGGCCTTTTATGTCTGGTTTTGTAGTTTAAGGTTGAAAACCAGACTTGTGTGCTAGTTCAAGGTTGTAAATCGGACTTTTCCCTAAAAAAAACTTGTTTTTTTCTTTTGAGAATTACATTATTACATGTCACTGGAAAAACTACAGCCCCCTACTCCCTAGCAAGCTATCAAGAATTCAATATGTAAATTGCTCTATGACACGTCGGATCTCCAGTCAGTGATGGTAGTAGTATACATCTGATTAACATCTGATTCTACACAAGACCACAAGTAGTTCTTCATAATTTAAGCGTAGCTTTCCATTGGGAGGTATGAACAGGGTGCAGATTGAAACGGAATGGCTTTCTCTTCCGAGGAGTCTGAAATCCTCAGAGCATCAACTGAACTAGCTAGGGAGGGGTTCGAGCTGTACGTGTGCTGAAAGTGAGATGTGCCATATATTCTGAAAATTTTCCCCCGAGGCTACAAAAGGACGATTTGGGGAGGTGACAGCTGCTCCAATAACAGCATGGACAGCTCTATCCTCTCTGCGCTGGCCGGGCCCCGGTGACTCACCAGCCACCGCACGTTACCTGCCACGTGGGCTCTCCACACTAACAGGTAAAAGACACCTGATTTACTGCCAACCCCCGTTTTTATTATTACTCTACCTCTGTTCTTGAATTGAACGATTTTATGAAGAAAAGCACACGGAATATCTAAATGGTTTTTGAATTTGATCTTATTTGTCAATGACAATGCATATCCTGCACTCGTGGATGAGGCGCCGGCGCAGGGCCATTTTATGTGGATATAATAAATGTATATAGCTATGAATGAATCTCATACAAACACCCAAAAGATTATCAAATGATATTTGATCAAAGTTGAAGAAAAAAAGAAACTTTCCTCCAAAAAAAATGGAAGCTAGCTAGGGAGGAGGAGTAGCACTGTACACGTGCACATCGCCTGGTCCAGCAATGATCAGCCCTGACACGAATCCGGAAGCATACGTAGCATTCAGATCTCCATCATCGCGTTTCGAAAGGAAGCTGGAAGTCGAGTGTGATGAAGGCCGGCCAGCCGGCCAGGGCATATCGCTTCATCAGCAGAAAATAATTGAATCTGGGATGGTGTCCAAAGACCCCAGAACGGGTAGTGCCTTTCACCTGGCAGTGTAAAGGGTGGATATATATATATATATATATATATGAAGGTCAGGAGGGTTGCATTTTGGCGTGTGCGCACAGAAGCTTGCTGCTGCCATTGCTCTCTGTTGCTCGATCTGAACTAAACGGTAGATAGCCACTTGGAACACAGTCTCGCGTTGTTCTCGGACGGTAGTGACACATTGCTTAGACGCGCGCATGCATGCACTTGGCTGCCTTAATGCGTGTGCTTCTGTTGTTTTTGCGGCTTGCAGGGTGGCCGCGGATTTGTTCAATACTCCCTCCGTTTCACAAACACTGTTCGTTTGAACACACTACAGTGACCATACTATTTCTTGGTTTTTTATTCTAAACAAATGCAGTGCATTATATTTAGAAAAAACTATCAATTGATCATTTCATTGGTTTTGTACACTTCTCAATGCACTTTTTTATTGATCATTTCATTTTTCGAACAAATTCAAGGGGGGGATCCCCATCTACTTTTTCCATTGATCAAAAGAGCTCCGAGGGAGAGCCGTTACACAATAAGCTTACAAAGACCATTTCGGTCAGCCGAGAAGAACAACATGAGGTTGGCTAGGCCGAAAAGAGAGAAAAAATTTATAAGAGAGTAATCCTTTCATGACTTTGATTATATTAGTTTCACCACAAACTAAATGAACACTCTTTATGAGACAAAATTTGAAAGGTGAACGAACATTCTTCCTCTCTTCGGAGGGAGTAATCCTGAATGAGTTAATTGAAGTTCAATTTTGTTTTGTTTTGTTTTTGGGATGTGAACAAAAAGTCAGTGTTACGTGGTGATTGGTGAGAGTGGGCGCCATGCATGCTAATTAACAGCCGGACCTTAGCAGTAGCAGCCCATATTTGTAAATAAACAAAAAAGAGAGCGTAGGAAGGGGATGATCGAGCCAAGAAGAGACACCGGCTGCGCACGGCGACCTGCCGGCGGCACCATGTGCGACGCCACTCGCCGCCAGGTCGCCCCTCACAGGCCGCGAACTCGAGACTCGAGAGAGCTGAGGCACCACGGGCCACGGGCATCACCGGGCTGTTTGTGCTCTCTTGGCGGTTGTCGCCCATATGCATGCATGCACCCTAACATGGATCGGATCGATCGTTGGAGTTCCAGAAAGAGCTGCACGCTACATACCCTTTTGCGTTGGCAATCGGGGCACGCACGCACGCACAACAAGTCGCCCGAAAGTACAGTGCCAAGCCCTGTTAGGTGTTAGAGATCAGCTTTGTAGATCACGAGCACACACACGGACACACCTAACAATGCCGATGCCGACACGACGCGAACGCCAGTAGTACGTGTTTCTCAGCGCCCAAGCTCTCTCGTGCCCGCGCTTTGGGAGACCACGGGTATGTTTGAGCCTGTACATGTCGCATTGCATGCAATGCAGCAAGTGCTCGATCACATTTTCCCTGCCCTTTCTTTCTTTTTTTTTTTGCCCCCGATCAAAAATTCAAAATACGGGGATATACACACACAACCTGACCTGATTGTGCACACGGCTGCATGCAGCCGGCGTCTTCCTGTTAGCAAATAATGCGAAAATAAGATCGAACACGAGACACGATTTTTACGTGAAAAACCCTTGCGGGAAAAAATCACGGGCGCCAATCGGCGATCTTCACTATGATGAGAGAGTTACAACGCAGGGAATACAATGAGCCCTCTTGCTCTTCCGTGCGGCTTACAAGATGTATATATATGGTGGACTAAACTGACTGCAGTCAAATACGGAAACAAATCCGCTAAACACATAACCCGAACCGTGGGCCCTCCAGGCGTCCCCACAAGACACACGTTAAGAATTTGGATCATATCTAACAAACTCCACCTTGAGACGAATTCCATCTTGCAGCGAATGAAGTATCATCAATGAACTCACTTCAATAATAAATAATCACCGGCGCCAAAAGTCACTAGGACTTACACTTTAATCCCAACCAAGCTTGAGCATAGCTCAAACTTAGCTGTAGGAACAGGCTTAGTCATCATATCAGCGGGATTGTCACGGGTATGAATCTTGCGTACTTTAATAACACCACCTCGAGCAATAACATCTCGAATAAAATGATACCTGATGTCAATGTGCTTTGTTCTCTCATGAAACATCTGATCTTTAGTAAGGCAAATAGCACTTTGACTATCACAATGTATAGTAACGCAAGAAGAAATCCCGCAAAGTTCAGAGTATAAACCTCTCAACCAAATAGCTTCTTTAGCAGATTCAGAAACAGCCATATATTCAGCCTCAGTAGTGGACAAAGCAACAGTAGCCTGTAAACGTGCTTTCCAACTCACAGCACAACCACCAATGGTGAAAACATAACCTGTGAGAGACCTCCTAGTATCCAAATCACCAGCATAATCAGAATCAACATAACCAACAAGTCCACGTGTAGATTTCTCAAACCGCAAACAAGCATTAGAAGTACCACGTAGATATCTGAAAATCCACTGAAATGCATTCCAATGCTCTTTGCCAGGATTAGCCATGTATCTACTGACAACACTCATTGCATGAGCTAAATCAGGACGAGAACAGACCATGGCATACATAAGTGAACCAACAGCACTTGAATATGGAACTCTAGACATGTACTTGATATCTTCATCTGAAGCTGGACATAAATCTAAGGACAATTTAAAATGTGGAGCTAACGGAGTACTCACTGGTTTTGCATCTTGCATATTAAAACGACGAAGAACTTTCTCAATATAATCTCGCTGACTGAGGTATAACATACCAGATTTTCTATCTCTAATAATTTCCACACCAAGAACTTTCTTGGCTGCACCAAGATCCTTCATCTCAAATTCTAAATTCAATTGTGCCTTCAGCTTAGCTATTTCTGATTTATCTTTTGCAGCAATCAACATATCATCAACATAAAGAAGCAAATAAATAGCTGAACCATTAACTGTCTTCAAATAGACACAGCTATCATAATCAGACCGCTTAAAACCATGAGAGATCATAAAGGAGTCAAATCTCCTATACCATTGCTTAGGAGATTGTTTCAAGCCGTAAAGAGATTTTTTCAATCTACAAACGAGGTTTTCTTTTCCAGGAACAACAAAACCTTCAGGTTGGTCCATATAAATGACTTCTTCTAACTCCCCATGCAAGAACGCAGTTTTGACATCTAACTGCTCCAACTCATAATCATGCATAGCAACAATACTCAACAAAGTATGAATGGAACTATGCTTAACAACTGGGGAAAAGACATCATTAAAATCAATACCTGTAATCTGGCTATAGCCTTTAGCAACCAACCTTGCTTTATACTTTTCTTCCTTTCTCTTGAAAATCCATTTACAACGAACGGTCTTTTTACCCTTGGGCAATTGCACTAAATCCCAAGTACCATTCTTTTCAAGAGACTCCATCTCATCATGCATAGCGGCCATCCAATTGTTGCCATCAGCAGAAATAATAGCCTGAGAATAATTAGAAGGTTCAGCACCTTCAATCTCTTCTGCAATACTTAAAGCATAAGCAACATTGCATTCTTCAATCAACATTTTTCTAGGCTTAGGTCCCCTTCTGGGCCTATCATTAGCAATTGAATGTTGTGGAGGCTGCACAACTGGAGAAGAATGCTCAACAATAGATGGATCATCAACAATTGGAGAATCATCAACATTAGGTGCATCTTGGACAGCAACATTATCATTATCTGGTGTACTATCAACATCAATAAAATGCTCCACCTGCACACTTGAAGTTTGCTGAACAGGAGCACTAGTAGAAGGGTTGTCAGGCAACATAGCAAATTCATTAAAAATAATAATCCTGCTAATCACAACCTTTTGAGTTTGTGGATTCCACAATTTATAGCCTTTAACACCAGATTGATAACCAAGAAAGATGCACTTAACAGCTCTAGGCTCTAATTTACCATTATCAACGTGAGCATAAGCAGTACAACCAAAAACTCTCAATTGCGAGTAATCAGCTGGAGAACCAGACCATATCTCAATTGGAGTTTTCTTATCAATAGCAATACTGGGTGAACGATTAATCAAGTAGCAAGCAGTGGAAGCAGCTTCAGCCCAAAAACGCCTATTCAAACCAGAATTAGACAACATGCAACGGGCCTTAGAGATGATAGTCCTGTTCATACGTTCAGCTACACCATTCTGTTGGGGTGTATAAGGAACAGTGTAGTGCCTAACAATGCCTTCAGATTTACAATATGACTTAAATTCGTGAGAACAGAATTCCATCCCATTATCAGTACGAAGCTTTTTAACCTTCTTTTCAGTTTGGTTTTCAACCATAGTCTTCCACTCTTTAAATGCTGAAAATGCTTCTGATTTATCTTTCAAGAAATATGGCCATACCTTTCTAGAATAATCATCAATTATGGTCAACATATAACGAGCACCACCAAGAGAAGGCTTGCGAGATGGTCCCCATAAATCAGAATGCACATAATCAAGAATACCTTTACTTGAATGAGTAGCGGTATTAAACTTCACCCTCTTGTGTTTGTCAAACACACAATGCTCACAGAAATCCAACTTGCTGATGCTATGCCCATCGAGAAGTCCTCTCTTACTCAGCACTGCCAAGCCAAGCTCACTCATATGCCCGAGATGCATATGCCAAAGGTTAGTAGCATCAGAAGTAGATAATGAATTAGAAATTACAGCAGCATCACCTGTAATTGTAGTACCTCGAAGACAATACAAATTTGCAGATTTTAAATCACCCCTCATAACAATAAGAGAACCTTTTGACACTTTCAAAACTCCATCTCCACCGGAGTACTTGTACCCTTTGCCATCAAGAGTACTCAAAGAAATAAGATTCTTACTCATATCTGAAATATGCCTCACATCTGTCAAAGTTCTGATAATACCATCATGCATCTTAATCTGAACAGATCCAATGCCAATAATTTGATGTGAACTATCATCACCCATTTTAACAGAACCACCTTGGACAGACTCATAAGTGATGAACCAATCTCTATTAATGCATATATGAAAGGAAGCAGCGGAATCAAGAATCCATTCATCACCATTATTTGCACATCCAGCAAAAGCAACAAGAACCTCAGAACGATCTGAACTATCAGTAGTAGCAGCAACAGAAGCATTACCTTCATCAGAATTACCTTTCGATCTATAAGTGCCAGTTCTCTTTTCCTTGTTCTTCAATTTATAACACTCAGAAATAAAATGAGTATCCTTTTTGCAGTACCTGCAGAATTTTTCACCCTTGCCTCTAGACTTTGAACGACCTCTATAGCCATTCGAGCTCTTGCCTCTATAACCATCATTTGATTTATTTTGTGTCCTGCCACGAACAGACAATGCTTCTCCATTGGAAGCGAAACCTTCAGAAGACACCATTTGTTTCATCTTCTCCTTAGCTTGCAAAGCTTCATAAACCTCATTCACCGTTAGAGTATCACGACTATACAATATAGTGTCTCTGAAGTTTGCGAAAGAACTAGGCAGTGAGCACAAAAGAATAAGACCCAAGTCCTCATCCTCATATTTTACCTCCATAGACCGTAGGTCAGCGACGATCTCCTTAAAGACCGAAAGATGGGTAGACACAGAGCCACCTTCTTGCAACTTGTGCGTATATAATTTCATCTTCATATGCATCTTGCTTGTCAAATCTTTGGACATGCAAATTGACTCCAACTTGAGCCATAAAGCAGCAGCGGTTTTCTCCTGCAAAACCTCTTACAAAATATTATTTGAAAGATGAAGATGAATATGAGACAAGGCCTTACGATCTTTCTTTTTCTCATCATCGGACCAAGTTTTTGAATCTTTGTTCCCGAATTTATCAAGCGCATCATCCAAATCAGCCTGCACTAAAACAGCCTGCATCTTAACTTGCCACAATGCGAACCTTGTATCTCGATCAAGCAACGGAATATCGTACTTCATAGTAGCCATTAGAAGAAATAACCAAGAGAAAATAAATCTGCAGTAAATAATCTAGGTATGAAACTGTGTAACCCTAGCAATAACCTGCAGCCTGGTACACCTCCGTGTACGTCCAACAGAAAACTGAAGAACTCCTGGTAGCTTCCTTGTGTGGCCGTAGCAGAACTCCACCAAATTGGATTTTACAACCGAGAGAAAACAACAGCACGCCTGATCGATGCTCCTTCGAACTTCGTGCGATAGGAATTCCCGTCGCCTGGACTTGCAGCGCAACAGCAGCGACGCACAACAGGGGAGTTCGACTCGCCTTGGTGGAACTCCACGCGCTGCACGCGTGGAACAGGGAGACGGAGACGGCGTTGCAGCCGTCGAATCTGCCTCGATGACGGAGGCAGCAACAGGCGACGTGAGATCAGGGCGACGGCGGCGGCACGACGAACAGAGCGGCGGCGGAACAGGGACTGGAACCCTAATTTTTTTTTCAATCGAATCTCGAACCTGGCTCTGATACCACTTGTTAGCAAATAATACGAAAACAAGATCGAACACGAGACACGATTTTTACGTGAAAAACCCTTGCGGGAAAAAACCACGGGCGTCAATCGGCGATCTTCACTATGATGAGAGAGTTACAACGCAGGGAATACAATGAGCCCTCTTACTCTTCCGTGCGGCTTACAAGATGTATATATATGGTGGACTAAACTGACTGCAGTCAAATACGGAAACAAATCCGCTAAACACATAACCCGAACCGTAGGCCCTCCAGGTGTCCCCACAAGACACACGTTAAGAATTCGGATCATATCTAACACGTCCCTAGATCTCTGCAGAGCCCAGAGGACGCAGCGGCAGGCAGCAGGCTGGCCGTTGCCTTGGGGTCGCCACTGCGACTGCGAGCCTGCGATGCGAGAGCGCGCGGTGTGGGGGCGTTGTGGGTTGTCTTGTATTTGTCGCTGCCGGCGGGAGGCGGGGCAGAGGGGATCTCTGCCGGTGCAGCGCACAGGGGCCCTGAAAGCCACCCCCTGGCCGGACACCCCACATGCGCCGTGCGTGCCGATGCCGCGGCGGGCAGGGGGAGGGAGTCGATCGGGGCGCCGGGCGGATGACGATCCGGCACCTCCGGCGACCACCCGTTGGCCCGGCCATGGATGACCTCTCTCTCTCTCTCTCTCTCTGGTCCACCCTGGCGTCCTCGCCCGGTGGACAGATGGTAGCACGACGGCGCCTGTAGTAGAGAGACCGGAAAGAGTGTTGTGTTAGCCTAAGCTGAAAGCAATGGCGACTGGAACAAGTGCAGAAGACGGAGCACATGCACATCTGAATGTTCGTTTGGAACACAGCTCCATTTTGATTGGGATATGATGTAGTACGTATGAGAAAAATTCATGTTTCCAAGCTGTTATGAGTTTTGTATCATATCGGATAATTTTATTTGGCGCAGCTACATACAGAGTACTCTGTTTTTTTCCTTTCTTTATGTAAAGAGCATACTCCCTCTGTTAGGCAAAAAGTGAATTTTGTCACACAAAGAGTGTTCTCTTTATACCTCATAATAAATCTCATCTAGTTAAAGCAACCCTTATACCCCAAAAAAAAGCATGTAGAGCCAATCAAATGGTCAATTGATGTTTTTTTTTAGAAAAAATTGTCAATTGATGTTATTTGTTTAATTCCATTGCATGTGCATTTATTTATTATTCAGAAAACTAAACAAGCATGTGCACGTATGGACGGATTATTAGCTTTTGGAGAAGTCTTTAGAAACAAATTAAATTTTGACTATCAATTTCTCTTACAAACTTTATCAATTGATACCAAAAAAAAATCAATATTGACGCTCATCGTAAATATATTTTAACTAATTATTGGTCAAAACTTACTATGTTTGTCTTTTAATTTTTGATATGCCCTGCACATAAAGAAAAAGGACAGTGCATTATATGGGATATCTATAAGATTCGGTCCGTGCATGCATCTTAATACATAACCTGACAGAAAAAAGTAATGACTCTGGTGGCTCATGACATGAAAGAACTACTAATAAGGTTTTTGCCATTAAGACGTCTCCACCACCCTCTGCTTTGTTGCATCTCCTTGTCACCAACTCATGTGATAGGCTATCTATCCCTCAGCTCTAAAGAGACTCGGGATGTGGCACTCCCCATCACACACATCCATCGAGAGCACTATCTATCTTCTTTCGCAGGACTTTGATTGAAACCGACTGGATTACTCTAGAGTCCAGACGTTGTTAGTACCCCTGATCATCTCCTGTTCAACGATGCACCTCACCTTGCTTCACCATCATGGGCACTCGAACTTTTGTTCTCATGCAGTTGCTAGTGTCAACTTGGCACCGCAGCATTCTCATCTTTACAGTCCCGTTTTCTGACAAGGAAAAATGACCTGGGTGAATCCGAGTGGCGGCCATGATTTCAAGTCCAGCATTATGCTGATTGTTGGGGTTTCCACTCACAAACAGAGATCTTAGCATTAGATTCAGTGTACATGAACCAATAAAGAAAGAAAGAAACCTGATATGATGCTGAATAATGGGATCTTATAACACTGAACTTACACCTGATATGATGCAGGGCGACAAAACCCTGCACACGAGAACCTATCGATCATATTTGATATTCCGGACAATTTAGAACGCACTATCATCCCCATCTTTGAAATTACCGAGCTTATTTTGTTTCATTATACCACACCATTATGAACCAAGAAAGATATAACAAACCTGATATAAGTGATGAATAATTGGATTTTAAACATCAAACTTAAAATTTGTGCATATAGACATTATTATGCATATAGTGACAAGGTTTTAAATCTCCGGCCATAGCGGATGTGGTATTTAGTTATAGCAGGGCTATTTAGCAGATGACCTCTAAAACAGCTATAGTGGGGCTAAATGGGAGCTATAACGGGCTATAGCTGCTAAGTTCTACATAAATCCAAATAGCTTTATTAGGCTAAAAAAGGATATATATAGCCGGCTATAGCGCAGCTAAATCCGGAGATTTAAAACCCTTGATATAGACATATAGTACATCCAACTACATAACAAAATTTGTGAATCTAAATAAGTCAAAACGCCCTATAATTTGAGACGAAGATAAGTAGAGAACAAAACAATACTCCCTCCGGTTTGGTAAAGGAAGTCGTTTAGGACAGCGACACGGTCTCCAAAGTACAACTTTGACTTCCTATTTTTAGAAAAATAATTATTAAAAACTAACATATGTATACTTTTATGAAAGTATTTTACAAGACAAATCTACTCATGTACTTTTCACATTTCCAAACTCAATGACTTAAAAGTTATTCATGATTTATATTCCTAATGTTTGACTCAAACCTTGTCCAAAGCGACTTCTTTTACCAAACCGGAGGGAGTATACTACTTCGGAGCTAACTAACTCAAATATTAAAAGATGGAGGGAGTACTACACTCAACTGCCTCTACAAGGTTTATAACTTGGGAAGATAACGAAGCTTGCACGAGAAACCTAGAAGCGGCAATCATAAGGTGCGTGCAGCAGCAGCATCTGCCATCTGGTGTGGTCGTCGTCAAGCTTGTTGGCCTCCAATCCCCGGAATAGGCCCGCCCTGAGATCGAGCGGCGGGGGCATCTAAATCCGCTACGCTTTCGGGTGGCTCTCTCCTGTCCGATGCTCCTTTTGGCCTCGCCACAGCTGTGAAGATAAGGGCAAGGTACAATGTCACGACCAAAGGGAACAGCGGCTCTCCAACTGCTGAAACGGAAAATCTCACATGTTCTAAAAAAAACTGTTCACACTAACGTTTCAGTTCAGATAGTCGTTCGATCAAGGGTCCGACGACCAGGACTCGTAATCCTCAAGAGCCAAGGCCTGAATTAATGTTCATCACAAAAGCCATCTGAAAAATCTAATGCGTGTTCATGCAAGTATAAAATTTTACTGTACAGCAGCTGAACTTGAACTAGTAGGAAATAAACCAGACGTATTAATCACCCCTGAAATTGTTTTTTCCCTGCTGCTGCATACATAGTGTGTGTGTATCAGTATTTCTCCTACATATCCAAGATATACCACCCTATTTGGTTGTGATGCTGGAGAATACCCATTCAGGTATTTGGGTATACCTATGCACCATAGACAGTTACTCAATTCTGAGTGGCATAAAGTAGAAGAAAGATTTGAGAAAAAAACTCTCTTGTTGGAAAGCTAAGTACCTGTCTTATGGAGGAAGATTAGTTCTCCTAAATTCTGTGCTTAGCAGTCTTCCCATGTTCATGATGTCCTTTTTTGAAATTCCGAAAGGAGTTTTAAAAAATCTTGACCATTTCAGATCAAGATTCTTTTGGCAAGGATCTGCCGAAAAACATAAATATCGGCTCTCTAAATGGGACATCATTTGCTGCCCTAAAGATCAGGGAGGCTTAGGCATTTTGGACCTCCAAATACAGAATAAATGTCTTCTAGCAAAATGGATTGTCAACTTGCTTAATACCGATGGTATGTGGCAAGATTTGCTGAAGAACAAATATTTGCGGTCTAAATCTTTAACGCAGGTTAAAGCTAAACCATATGATTCCCACTTTTGGAGGGGACTTATGAAAATAAAAGATGATGTCTTAACTAATGGCACCTTTTTGATTAAGGATGGACGTGCCACGCGTTTTTGGGAAGACACTTGGGTAGGCAATATGTCTTTCAGAGATAGGTATCCATCTCTCTATAATATTGTGAGAGATCCTCATGCGACGGTAGCAAAAATTATATCTACTCAACCTCTTAACATTTCTTTTAGGAGAACGTTGCTGGGACCTAAACTGAGAGACTGGTCTAATCTTGTAGTACAGATTGCACCTTTTAATCTAGCGGATGGGTCGGATTCATTTCGGTGGAACTTAACCAAATCTGGGTTATATTCGGTCCGCTCTTTGTATCTGCATTTAATAAATACTCATCACCCCTTCAGACATAAGAAAATCTGGAAGATTAAGGTTCCTCTAAAGATTAAGATATTCCTCTGGTTTTTAAAAAAGGGGTAGTCTTGACTAAAGACAATCTTGCTAGGAAAAATTGGAAAGGCAGCCAGAAATGTGTTGGTTGTAATTTGGACGAATCGATCCAACACTTGTTCCTAGATTGCCACCATGCTAGAATGGTTTGGAGGATTGTGTATCTGGCTACAGGTCTAACTCAACCCAAATCCATTAGACATTTGTTTGGCTCTTGGCTTTGTAATCAAAATACTAAGATTAGAGATTTGATTTGGGTTGGGATCGCTGCTCTTTGTTGGGCCATTTGGAGAACCCGCAATGATATTATTTTTAATAGAATTAAATATAACTCTATTCTGCAGGTTATTTTCAGGGGGAACGTACTGGCTACGTTACTGGGCGCAGCTGCAGCGTGATGAGCACAACAAGAACTTACTATCATCGTTGAGCACTAGAATTGAGATGGTCTCATTGGAGCAGGCCAACGGTGGTTGGAAACACTTTTATAGAGTGTGCTAGTTCGTTGTTCTATTTTGTGAACAGTGTTGCTCATTTTCTTAAAAACTTTGTAATAATTGGGCTGTGTACGTCTCTTGACATAGAGGCCGGATATTATATCCTTTATCTAAAAAATCCAAGATACATTCATAATGCAGGTTAGGAGACTCTTGATTCTCTTGATTTGTTTAGTCAGGGTGTCGGCAAAGCAGTTGGCTAGCTGAGCTGCACACACATCAACCTCAGCCGTGTCACCATTCACTCATCAGCAGCCGGGACCCGGCCGGGAGCTAGGCATCATGGTCATGGGCTCTCTGCCCCTGCGGCACACCATCGGCAACCCGCCGTGCATCTGATGATCACCATACCTGAACCTGGCTTAACTGAGGTCGCCGTCGCCGAGACGGTACGTGTCGCCACTCGCAGCCCATGCACTGGCATTGCAGCTCAGCTCACCGCCGGAAGGCGCGGACGAAGCTAAAAGCATCTCCTGATCGGCAGGAGCCGCCGCGTCGTCCTCAGGGCGGCGGCTGAGCTGCTGCTGCCGCCGTGCAGCATCCCTGGCCTGCCACTCGCGGCGCTCGGAGGGGCAGGGCACGGCAGGGCAGGCAGGAGGGCGTGGTCGCCGCGCACTCAGCAGGGACAGGGACCCAACGACCCTTGGGCATCACACGATGCACCGAACCTGGCCGGGCCGGGGGCGAGGCGCGGCGGCATCCACCACGTCCACTCGAGGCACTAGGCCACTAGGGATAGGGAAAGGGGACGAGCAGCAGCCTAGCCTAGCGCCCTAGCCTAGCCTTAGGGCGTCGTCGGGAGATCGAGATCGAGACCGGCCGCCGGCGCCCTGCGTGCGCTCCAGCTGCCGCCGTAGCGCCATGCCATCGGGATCGGATCGGGGCTCGGGGGAGGGCGCGAGCGCGACGCGACGCAACGACCAGTGCAGGAACCCATTGGTTGCAGGATCTGGACGCGTAGGAGTTTACTGTAGTGCCGTGACTGCGATCCAGGCTGAAAGCTTCCGCTCTTGGCCAGTACGCGCGCTGGATGGGATGCCTGAACAGTGAACAGTCGGCGAGCGCCGGTGGGAGGCGTGTGGCCTGTGATCTCAGGGGCGCAGTGCCGGCGGTGGCCATCGGTGGCTGCCGTTCCGGCGAACACGTGCTGACGATGACGAACCGAGAGTCCGAGACCGCCGCTAGTCCGTGCACTAATCTCGCTCATGCCGTCATGCGGTTGCAGATCTTCATTCAGATGGCAACAGAAGGCTGATCAAACGGAGTAGCGTGTAGCAATCTGTGCTCTGCTTCACGATGATTCGATGAATTCATTCATCCGCTGAGACAGTGATCAGCACAGGCGAGAGGGAGACGGTGATCGGCGGTGGGCACAGGGGACGAAACGGCGGTGTTCCGGAGCATGTACGGGGCATGGAGATCTCTAGTGCTTCGGACAACTTCGCCTCCCGGGACAAACCGGGCGGTCGTCGGATGATCGCGAGCTTCATGATGGTGCCGTGGCACTGAAGAAATGAGTGGGCGGGCTCCGTCTCCGTGCGCTGCACCTGGACGAAGGAAGGGCGGATCAGATCGTCTGCTGGCTGGGGAAGGGGGAAATGCTCTGACCTGACTCGAAGAGCCTGCCGGCCGACTCGGATGGAGATGGAGGAGCCCCCATGTGAGCATAATTGGAGAGAAGATGGGCGCCAACGGGAGGTCTGTTCCTCTTTGTCTCAGAAAGGGACTGGACTTTCTGGGCAGGAATGGGAGGTGCCATGGAACGAAAATTCAGGGCACCCACAGCGTGCATACACGTCAATTACTGTAAGTTGCAAGGGCAGGCAGTATCCTGTGTCAACCATCAAGCAATTGGTAAAAGCATGGACTAAATCAGCGAAAACAAGATTCTATTCAGGCTTTGCAGGTCTCTTTTGGAATTGCAGAGTACACAACGGCAAATTCCCCGCCAAAAGGAAAAGAGAGCAACTATATCAACTGGTTTTACACACACAGCAAAGGTGCCATAACCAATGATGAGAGACTACTGAAATACATGAGGATGAAAAACTATCATCTCATCAAGCATTTCGCTCGGACAATACAACCGCTACCAAACTATACAGAAGGTGGTTAGTTTCATACCATGTACAAGGAGCCAAAGCCTACTCACTTAATCACTTTCCACTAAAAAGGACTACCGACTCGGGAAAAGAAAAAAACTTTGCCACTTCTCAAAACAGTGTGAGTGACCGAGGTTTCGAGAAGATGTTCAGCTTCTTTTGGAAGAACCGGGACGACTTTGATATCGGCTGCTTGTGAACTGAGTTGTCAGGAGCATCCTCTACTGCGTTTGTGGCAGCCACTTCTTGTGAACACGAGTTTGTGAACTGGTCGCTTCGCCTCATGTCCCTGAGAAGATGGAGCAGCTTGGTTGAACAACTCTTGGCATCTTCGGTTCCATTCACGGACAAGTCCACTAGGGCAGGGATCACACCTTCCTTCATTACGAGTAGGCAGTCCTCGATGCTTCGGGAGCATACCGCCAAAAGGATAACCACTGCATGCTCTCGTTCTTTAGGGCTTCCTGTGTCCAGATATTCTGCGACAGAAGCAAGACACCGATTGGTTCTTGTAATACGCACTGCAGCTTCTTCCATGTCACATAAGTTCCGTAAAATCTCCAAACAGCACTCAACGGAGCTTCCTTCAGAGAAAATGGGAACAAGCTTTGAGATTATTCCCATTGAAACTAGGGACGATCTTATATCAGCATCACATGAAAGCTCGCAGAGAATCCTTAGGGAAAGTTCAAGGCCTTCAGTATCTTCAGATGCCAGCATTTTGAACAATGGAGGAGTAACAACAGAAGCCATCACATGAGATCTTGGACTGCTTGAGTGCTGAACCAGCCCATGCAGTGTCAACAAAGCTTCGACCATTAACTCAGAGTCAAGGAAGGATGTGATCAGATGAAATGCTTCTTCATTCATAGATGGAATCTTAACCCTACATGTAAGAAAAAAAATGTGTTTGAAAATCATCTCATGAAATATCATGTATGAATATAAGTAACTACCCAAGGCCAATCAACTAACTAATAAAACACATAAAAATACAGTGCTACAGCTGGAAGATTGTAAGTGTAGGTCTACTTTGCCTTTTTTATACTAAAAAGGTTAGAAACACATACATGTAGCATGTTACTGAACCCCTAGTACAAGAGAAACAAATCAACTATGCAGATTTACAAGAATAACTGATCTTACCTGCTATTGGAAAGAAAAGTAAGAAAAAACTGAAATCCAGCTTTCTGAACTTGGACACTGTAGCTGCCAGTATCATTTCTCAAAAATTCAAGGAATGCTTCTACAAATCCATTTGAAACCATAACATATGAAACCTCATTTTCATAATCAAGAACATTCTTCAGATCTTTAATTGAGTTTTCTTGGAGTTCTAATGGCAGCATGGACAGCTCATGAAAGAACCTCAGGAACATCTCCTGGTTGAAGTTGTGGAACGACAAATACTTTTGATAGTCAGCATTCCAAGAGAACTGAGAAATATCTTTTGGATCCTCCATGTCCCTAGCGTTGGATGCATTAGAGACATAACTGGCATCAGATAAAGCAAAAGATGTATTGCTGTGGTCAATGACAAAACTGTTGTCCTTTCCAGCAATGAGAGGTACTGAAACATTGTGCAAACTTGACATAGAGTAACCATGCAATTGCTCAGGTAAGTAACTGTAAGAATTTTCGCTTGGAGGAATAAAATGGGAAACTGTAAAACCATGCTCTTTGCACCAATTGCAAATGAGATCTCTCATGCAGGTATTTGGGATCATGGAGAAGTTCTCTAGCTTCATCTGTGTCCTAGGACAAGTATCATATCCTTCATTGAACCATCTCTCAATATATTCTCTTTCATAAGTCTGTCCAGATGTTATTATAACAGGGTCGTGCATTAGCTTTGTTGATATTGGGCAGCAGAACTCCGCAGGTGGAGTAGCAACTCCAGACATACTACTGTGATCCTCATAACTCTGAAAGTCTGTCACTGTGTAGCATTTTTCAGGAGGGCTGGCATCACTAGAAGTTGTGCTCGGAGTTAATGACTGACTTTCAGGTTGTGAATTCTCATTCCGTTCACCTGAGTCTGATCTGATGTTCTTTCCATACTTCTTAATGAGGTACAGAAAGAATTTAAGGACTCCCTCCTTTTTTGGATCATTACCATTAACCTTGTCAAGCAGTTTCTTGATTGCTCGTCTTTCAATCAAGAGAGCTTTAGGAGATGTCAGGTCCAACTTTGAAGCAGCCTGCAGGAATGTCTCAAGTTCTAATTCTTCACTTGCGTCAGACTGCCGGAGCATCTGTAAAATGGCTTTGCCAGCCTCTTCTTCCACCGGATCAAGAACAAATTTGATATCCCGGAGATCATCATGGACTTCAGCAATCTGCATGCAGTAATGTAAAAGCAATCAAACAAATTGCAATATATGAACATATATGATGAAGCAATATGTTTTATGCATAGGCCCACAGAATACCTACAGGTGAAAATAAGCACATTTTCAATCAGGAAAAAAATAAGCAAATTCTGTTTGAGTTGTAGTTTAAAGCAGCTAAAATGCAGGTGGTCGTACTTTGTTCTATAAGCTATTAGAACATAATGTGGCAATGGAACAAGTCGATCATTTTCCTTGAAACCAACAGTAGCAAAAATTGAACTGACTGGTTCAGATACAAATAGACTAAAACAGCAAACCACATCAGCTAACCTGATTAGCAAGTACTGGTGGAACCATATTCTGAATAAGGAACAAACTCCGCCTAAGTGAGTCCCTGATCCTTTCACATCTTGCTACAATCGCCTCTCCAGTAATAGCCTGAATCATGCATATCCAAAATCATCAATAAATTTAAAAGCAATTTATATAGGATATAAGAATTCTTTTACTTCTCCATCAAGACAACGTACCAAGTAGAGCTTGCTACACTCAATGCAATGTAGAGTTATGAGTTTTCCTTTCTCAACAACATTATACAAGTTGCATAATTCCTGTATGCCGGCTTTACAACCAGGTCGAGCTGCCTCTATTGACGGAAGAATAGAAGAGACCTTATCCAACATCATTGTAAGCTCACCACACATTGAGCTATGAACCTAAAAGAGCAAATAATGGAAAGAACAAATTTGAAATTTACACATCAAGCAAAACAGATCTATAAGAATAATCTAGAAAGATGAATCAAGCTTCCGGGAACGAGTGAAATTGTAGAAAAAAAAGCTTGGTAATTGAACTCCTCTCCTTAATGTCAGGTCACTAGACATTCTAACGCAAGGATTTGATGTTACCATAGGCAAAGATTGTTTCTACTTGCGTAATAGTGGCACACGGCATACAGTTCATATTTGAATGGAAAATAAATGGGGCACGGTAATTTACCTTTGGGCAAGATTTACACTGAGATATACCCATCCTTTCATTGATCCTGTTTGCCATCCACAAAAGAGGTCCTGAACTGTTCAAGACAATATTATAATGTCAGAAAGAATCTGGAGCAAAAATTCAAGGAATCTAATCTTACAATGACACTGAATAAGGTTGTTAAAATCATATCAGATCCAAATACACTCATAACCGAATGCATAGTTGCTTGCCACTTATTAAGGATGGAATAGTTATGTCAAACAATATGATGGGTCTATAACAAGGGAACATAAATTTTACTAGGAATCATTTGCATTCTGTAAAAAAGTTTGATTAATGTTATTTATCTTTATCCCGAGCAAAAACAAACATCTAATCTCAGGGTTCATGCTAACTATGTTTGTAACAATTATCTAACACCGATAATTAACAGATTCAATATGCTAGTCAAGTAGTTAATTACCGAACTAAACACATCTTACAGAATCAACTGTCTACCTAAATAACATTTTGAACAAAGGCCAACATTAACATTCGTTGACCCAATAGTCAATAACTCAATACCCTGAGATCATGTGATTCATGGCTAAATGGAGGGGATGGGGTGCTAGTCTCAGTCACCCACCATAGGCGGAAGTCAATTAATTGGTCAAAAGCTGCTTTTATTCTTTCTAACATTGAAACATTTTAAAAGAACCAAATGTGATTCATTTCAGCTGACCTCCCCGTCATAGGTAAAAGCCTAAAAGGTGACTAATTTATGAACATAACATTTTTTCTATTGCATATTGAGATTGAATAAATATATATTGAGTTAACTGTATATTCCTGCAGTAATTAATCTCCTTGAGGCAATACATAGGTGTCAATATGTACTATCTATGTTTGTGTATTGTCTCAAAAAATAGCAATAAGCATTTGAACCTTATTCGGGGGCTAAAGAACAGTCTTCTAAAGCCAACTTGGCATTTTTTTTTTATATAAGCAAACATTTTGAGTTTGGGCTTCGCATTGCACCAACTGTACTTATCCATGCTTCAAACACCAGTATGCCTCCAAAACTTAGTTCTATGAACCAAGTGTACCTAAATCTTGCAGGTGTTATGCCAGCCACAACGAAAAACTAGATAAAACAGATTTATTCATGTAACACGATAACCAATGAATTGCATCTTGTACATACTTCCAAGTTAGATGACGCTATACGACTCCTTCCACACCATGGGTCAAAAGTGGCAACCTGGTCGAGTACTCGTGCAGGGAAAAAATACTAGTAGGGGAAGAGACCAGAACAAATCGACCCTTTTGTTTTGTGGTAAGGTGTGGGACTAGAAGTCTAGAATAAACAAAGGTGGGGTTTTCAGGTCCCGGGAAAGAACAGGCAATTGCATACAAGTACAAAAATCAGGCAGCATGACCGCTCATCTATCACAGAAATGGTAGCAACCCTTATCTGTTCTAGAAACAGAAGAATCTTCCGAACTAACTTGTCGATGGGAAAAACTCAGCAGAGAATAGAACACCCCGCACGAACAAATCATCAAGCAACCCCCAAGGGTGGTACCATAACTAAACGAACAGAGTTGAAAGGGAGGCAAAGGCAACCAACCTTTCTCGCTGGGATCTTTCCTGGACGAATCGGTCGCACCAACGAATCCAGAGGCCGATACTCAGATGGTGCACGTAGGCAACCAAAAGGGACCTCCTTTTCTTGCCCTGGAGCATCAACAAAGGAAAGGAATACCCTCCCGCAATCACAAGACGAACCAGGGCATATACAGAGCACGAGACGGGGAGGAGAGGGACACGATACGAACCACTGGAAAACAGGCTCCTTTGCCTGCAGCGCGAGGTTTCCTCCCGGCTCACTGAACCATGGCAGGCCTCCCCCTGGATCGGCAACCGACGAGCAGCCGATAGCGGACGGCGGCGGCGGCGGGTTCTCTCCCCCCACAGCTGTTTTCTCTCGCGCCTGATGATGAGTGCTGACCCGTCGCCGCCTCTGGAGCAGCAGCCGAGGGATGGATAAAGATGGCGCCCGCGCGGAGAGGACTGGAGAGAGCGAAGGGGATCGCTGCCTGAAGAAATGATGAGGGGGGCAGACGGAGACGGGGGCGGGGGCAGGCGCGGGCAGAGCACACTAGAGCACAGCGCGCCCCGCACCGCGCACGCTGGCCGTTTTTATTCGTTTCGGGCTCGTGTCGAATTCTTCTCCGGCTGCCCACCGCCCTCCGCCCTCCTTCCCCTTCCCGGTCGTCGCCTCCGCGCAGGCCTAGCGGTTTGCGGGTCCCGCCACCGATGGCGCCACCTCCTCCAGCGAGAGACCGTGGAGATAGAGAGAGAGAGAGATTAGATTAGATAGATTGCTGTGTTGGCGGCGGGCCCCGCGTGGCGACTGGCCGATGGATTCCTGCTGCGGCTGCGTGCGGGCCCCGCCCCCGCCCCCGCCGCCCTCCTTCCCGCGACGCGGCTCCGCGGCAGTTGGCCACCTACCCACCCCCGGACTCTGCTGGACTCTGGAGGCGATCCGGGCGCGGCAGCAGCAGCGTCTGCCTGCGTCGCACGCCCGCCGCCGGCCCGCGGGATTTAATTTAATCAATTAATCAGGAATATGACAGCAACGGATTAGCAGCGGGCAGCAGCAGGTTGCGTCGCGGGATTAGGACAGCAGATCGATTAGGACAGGTAGCTTGCAGTATGTTAAGACGACCCGGTGCGGCCGGGCTTGCTGAGAGAAGGGAAGAAGATTCTCTCTCTTTCGCAGCTGGTCTCACTCGCTCATGTCAATCGCCCCGACATGGTTGGGCGGCTTGAAAAGCCTTGTTTATGGAACAGGTTGATTTTGGTTGTGTGCTTAGGGAGATAACTTCCGTCTTAAACTGACTTGTTCCGGAAGCTTGTCGTCTGTCTGATTAGTGGCTCTGGCTCGGGCTCCATGGTTAAGCTTTGGCTGCCCTCTCAACTCGAACCGAACCGAACCGAACCTCGAAAAGGTTCGCCTAAATCCTCCTAATCTTTTTGAAACCACGAAAGAGACTCTTCTTGATCAGCACTAGGACGAGGGAAATCTTTTGACACTAGAAGCATTGCACGACGGCACCAGGAACGCAGAGTCGACTGCGGCGCGGAGCTCGTGAGCTCGGCGGCTACCAATCTCGCGTCCTGAAGCAACAAACTACTGCCACCGATCCGGGCGTTCGCGGCTGCGCGAACGCGCGGTGTTCTGAACCGGGAGCGAGGCCAGCCAGGTGGAGCGGGAAAAGGGTTCGCGAAAAGGGGCGGAGGCTTCCAGCGACACGGCCGGCGCGGGCCACCGGCAGTGCGCCCGCCACAAGCCAACCGCCGCCGCTGCTTTTCCGGAATGGGGTGGATGCGACGCTGGGAGTGGCGATGCGAGCGAGCACTGGCTCTGGCTGCATCGCGCTCCCCGCTCGGCGATTTCACGCGTCGCCGATGGGATGGACAGCGAGACCCGGGCAGCAAACAGCTTCTCGGCGAGCCTGGGACAGCCGTCGGGGCCAGGGCTACCGGCTACCCGATGAATCGCCCCGCCATCCAATCCAAGTCGTTGTCTCCGCTTCAGGCGTTGGCCGACAGGGGATGGCCCTTCTGGTGGGTCGGTTCGGTCGAATTCGAATCGAATCTTTCACCTCCGTTCCGAACGATCTACCGGCCGGTCAGCCCGCCGATCATATGCATCGCTTCGGCGACAACAAAGCAAACCATCACGTCGGGCGGGACCCACCTGTCAATGAGAGGGGTTTCATCTTCTTCCCGAGCAGACGACGCGGAGGATTCGGGCGCCTTCTCTCCCGAGCAGACGGCGGCGGCGGTGGACGGCGACTAGGGTTCTGACGAGCCTCCCCTCTTCCTTCTTCAACTCCGGCGGCCATAGATTGAAGGGCCGACCGGGGGAGGCAGGTTGGCCCGGCAGTGGGGATGGGGGCAGGGCGGCCTTTAGGGTTCCGACGGTGGGGAGAGAGCGGCGGGAGGGGGAGGAGGAGGCCGCGGCGGTGGGCGGCGGGGCGGCGGCGCGAGGTCGGGGTCGGTGGAGAGGAGCGGCTGTCGGGAGCTTGAAGATGAGCGGCGGCCGCTCGGGTGTGCAGGGCCTTCGGTGATGATTTGTTAATCATCACCGAAGCGATGCACAGGTGCACCCCGGTCAGCCTCCTCCTCCGCCTGTCTCTCTTCACAACGTGAAGGTGAAGGAAGAAAAGAACGGGTTAATTAAAAGTTAAAACGAGCGCGTGTGGTCTTGGTCGGGTTCGCGCCAAGACGTGGCCGCGTCGTCGTTGGCTCTGCGATCAAAAGCTCCCACTGATGGTAGTGATTAGTATCGTCTCCGAGTACATGACATGATGAGATTCGCGGTTGCTTTTTGCGCGCCCTCCCCGTACGGATCCGACACATCGGGGACGTTTTTTTCGTTTGCTTCGTCGACGTGTCGGAACGACCGTTGCGGACATCGGGTGGTGGCCGTTGACGGGTGGGTGGTGGGCGCGCGCGCACGATGATTCTGTCCCGGGCCGGCGGTTACCCCCGCCTCTGTCGTTCGTCAGTGCTTGGTGCATGCCGTGGTCGATCGTTTCTGTATACACGTGTATCACCTTCTAGTAGGAGAGTCCGGGGCGGCCGCAGTGCGTGTACGTACGTGGCGATCCTACGCCATGCCGCCGCCCACTCCGGCCGGCGCACGTGAACGCGGCCGTGCGCGCGCGACCGTCGTAGACACACATATATCAAGGCCGCGCGGCCGTCGCTGGCATCAACCTCAGCGGACTCGACGACGACCCGCGTGAGAGAGAGACGACACGGCTGCGTTCAAAGCTGGAGCCAGCCGGGACGCGCCGCGCCGGTGGTGATCTCACATCGCGACCAGCGTCCGCGATCGTCGTCGTCGCCGCGGGCCAGCAGATACGCACGTCCCCGTTCTCCCGCCGGCCGGCCGGCCGGTCAATAAATATCGCCGGAGTCGCGGAGATGAGGGGGTTTTAAAACCGGCCGGCGTCAGGTCAGGTCAGGTCAGGTCACGAGGAGGACGCGTACGTCGTGGCCCTGTTTAGTTCCCCAAAAGTACCAAAAGTTTTCGCATCGCAGACCGTGTCACCTCTCACATGACATACTTCTCAATACAAAATTTTCACCACTTTCACCAAAAAGTCACCGAACTAAACGGTGCCTAACAGAAAGAGGGAAACCGAGATGCTACGGATGAACGCTGCAGTTGCGTATGAATCAGCAGAAGATAATAGAGGTGGGGATAAAGCACGCGCCCGCCCGCGACCTTTATTGACCGGGAGAAAGCGTAGCGGGGCGCACCGTCGTCTTCGTCTCGTCTCGTTCGGATCGTGAGCGTCGGCGAATGGTAGCTGGTCGCGAGCTTAAAGCTGGGTCAATCGGTTGGGAAAGGTAGCTGTATTGTGAGCCGGTGGTGGTGCTGACGAGGTGGTGTAGGAATACAAGACGGAGACTGAGACGGATTATGGAATGGTCTTTTCTTCATGGCCTAAAGTCCAACCTACGCGAGCGCACACGCCAAAACTCGTGAGAAGGGTTCAATTCAACCCTGAAACTTCGAACACGATCCGAGTAGCTGTAGCTCCACTGTCCGCCGCTAGCTGTGCAGCGTGACTGCTTCACGAGCGGTGATTATTACTACTATAGTCTAGGACGATTAGCAGTAATAACCTTCTTGAGGTGTAATTAAACCACGTCGTACCGGCAGATAGATTATTATCACTGAGTCATGACGGTGGTCGTCAGGCTCGACTCGACCACGACCAGGTGCTGTTCTGTTCGCCCGACAGGCAAACCTCTGTGATCCCCTCTCTGCAGATTCTTTCCGCACATTCGCCGCCGCTACGTACGCCAGCGGGTTTGACTGGCCACAGAGCGGGAATCAAATCATCATCAGGCTCACGTCAACGCCTGCGCGCCATGTACTTTTTTGTTTGTTTGTTTGTTCGTTCAGAAAAGTCGCAAACCGTGGGCTTCCCAACCGGAACGGAGGAAAAATATACAGAGGGCGACGCGACGAGCCGAGGAGTCACGTAATCGCATCCTCAACACGCGCCTCTGAACGTTTCAGTGCGGAGGAGGACGGGCGAACCAGCCAGCAGAGGACTCACGGCGAACGCGGCTCGTGACGTTTGCTCCAGCAGTCGACCTGGTTCCGTACGTAGAGATGGAGGTCAGGGCAAGGAGGGGTGGAGGTGGAGTGAGTCCCCCCTCGTGTGCTCGGTCTTTTCCAAATTCTCAAAATTACCGGGAAACTCCAAGTTGCTTCGCAGGCTGGCACGCCGATCATCATCGGAGTCGGGAAGGGAGGGGAAACATTCGACCAATCAATCGGCCATGATGAGCTTTTCTTTGAGTAAGATGTATGTTAGATCTTCAGCTTGACAGCGGGTATCATCTAGGTTTTCGAACTCTCAAAATGCACATATAAGTCTCTAAACTTGGTGGTCGACTCGCATGAGGTTCAAATTTGTCTACTCTAATTTGTCTTTGTGGCATGCTGATTGGACATGCTGATGTGAGCTCTGCATAAATTAGAATCACATAATTATTTAATTACATGTTAGTGCTCATGTGAACTCATGATAATTGATCCCACCCAACTCATGATAATTATTTAATTACATGTTACCTGCCACTCAAGCAAATTAATGTACATAAAAATGATTTGGATCTCATGTGAACCGATTACCAAGTTTAGCGATAAAGATGTGCCTTTCGAGAGTTTAAGAACCCGGATGGCACTTTTGACCTTGGCCAAGTTGGAGCACCGGACGTACATTTTACTTTTTTTTAATTGTTTCTTTCTTTCTTCTGTTGTAAAAGAAATACTACTGCTAGGCCATGATAATTGATCCCACCCAACACAGGATACTGGGCTTTTGCGCCTCGCACCGCCCGCACGCAAGCCCTGCCTGCCTGCCTGGGCCTGCGATACTTCATCAGCGGCCCACAGCCCCGCACCGCTCGCGTGTGGGCCATTCATTCGATTGTCGGTTGGGCTGGATTAGACGTGTGGGCCAGTCGATTCGTCGTCCGTCGTGTGTGCGCGCGCAAAATGATTGAGGGCCCACTCCTCACAGTCACGGACCAACCATGGATGGGATGGAACTTCCCGCTCCACCGCGCGCCTCCGCCGCTCCGCCGTCCTCCGGGGGGGCAGAGATGCTGCCTGGCTCTCCAGTGTCCCGTGCCCACTCCGATGCGCGCGCGGTGCGGTGCTCCACGCCCACCCAGCGATCTCCACAGTGCGGCCGCGCGGCGTGGATCTCCTTCAGCCGCTCAAGGTAACTGCTTTGAGTGTGAGGTGTGCGTACACCCCGTTGCTCGTACGCGGACCCGCGTAGGCCAGGTGTTTGTGCGAATGCCTCCCCGAGGCGCTGCCGCACTGGGGGCGGCGATGGCAACCCGAACTCCATGGTCTCGCCGCATGTTCAACTAACCCGCTAACCTGCGTAGTGACGCGGTGTTACATCACGCGAATCAGGGGGGCTTCGTATGCCCTGACGTAATATTTCCCAATGTGACCATGTCTGGTGACTATCGAAGCCCTTGGTTTTTCTGATGCAAGTGCTTTTAGACGAGATGATTATCAGGTCAAGTCACCTCTTGAGTAAATAAGACTATAATAGATTAATAGTGCTTTCTGAATAAATTTCTTGAACAGCTTGATCCACGATTTCCTCTGCCTATGATTATGCTGTCGTTGTCCAAGCCATGTGCCGATTTCCTGTCTACAAAAGTTGGGGCCACCTGTATTCTGTAAGCAGAAGAAAACGTCAGTCTCCGAACATCAACTGGATCTTATTCTTGTTCTATCTATTATTACTTCATCACCTCCTCCTCTCACAGTGGTTTTTATCATATCTTATCTGGGCATCATTCTTTACCTCCTAGGCCACAGATCTCTCATCAACTTTCATTTTCCTGTGAGGTTCCCTGCCTTTCAGAAAGTTCACATTCGCGTTGAGAATCCAATCTTTCAGATGCAACATTTGACGATTCTTCTATTATTATGACATCACCATCACTTAGCCAGAGGAATCCATCTCTTCATTCTTTTGGAGAGTATCAGAATATCAGGAAATGAGCACATACCGTTCTTCCTAAGATCCTGCCACACATCCTTCTCTTTTGCATGGATCAACTTGTTTAAGTTGTGAGGTTAAACCTCGTAAACTGCAGTGCTGTTTCCTTCTGGGTCAAATGTGTTTGGCCAGATGTTGACTGTCTGCTTTCATCTTTTATATTGTATTTTCATGCAAACTATGTCTGGATTATATTCGGGGAGCGGTGTGCTGCCATGATTTTGAGATTGATCTAGTGCCATAATTTATCCTGTTAGAGGTATCATATAATAAGGTCAAATGCATATGTGAATAAAATTGAGCCTAATCACTCTATTTGTAAAACTAAATTTAAGTTGGTTGAGAATCCTACAATTATCATGGTGGGCCCCCTCCCAGTGCCTAACACTGGCTATCTGTACCTCAAAAGTTAATTCAACTATAACTCAAAGCATCGCATGGGGGATCTGCGGATGCTGAGGCTCCTTTGTATTGTTCTGATGTGACTGATGTAAAGCAGCACTAGCATTCCGTACATTCAGGGGAAAATCTAGGCACAAACTCTTTACTGTTATGATAACTAGATAGCCATTTTATTCCTCACAGATCTCCTTTCAAAAGTTCCTGATGTGTTCCCAGTCAAATGTTTGGATGCTGGCAAATATGTAAACTTGATAGCACTATGTTCTTAATCGAAAAATCATGAGGATCAATGTGGAGAAATACACAAGTTTCTCTTCCAAAGTGGGGACATGACAAACAGATGCTTGTATGATTCCTACAAAGAATTGATACTTTTTAAATGCTAATTGCGTTATTGAGGCTTGTTTTTCTTAGTGTTGTTTCAGTATATAGGAATACAAAGAACTGAGAGAAGAAATATTCCTACCAGTATTAATAGAGATATAGAAATTTCTATAAAGATAACACAAATAGCCCTGTTGTGTCTTATTTGCTTTCCGTTGGATTTTAGTTGTAAGTGGCTAGATTTGATCTTACTGCCATGTGGCCTCTTTGTATTTGGTTTGATTCTCACAGCAATTTGAGGAAAGTTTAAGCCAGAAACATTCATTAATCATTTTGCTGAGATACAAGTTCTGGAATGGTGTTGATTTCAGAGAGTTATTCTACATAATACGATGAAGAAGCAAGCAACAGGGTAGCTTCACTGTAGTCTGTTTAGAAGTTCAACCAAACATTGTGCTCAATTTAACAGAATAAACATGTATCACATCGAACTTTTTGAAGATATTAGAATGGTTTAACCATTTCAGAAATCATGACATGTGATAAATTCTAAAATTTTATCAAGATTTATCTGGTGTTGTTTATATCTCCTAGAAGGCTGAAATTCTAGACTTTCATGTTCTCATAGGGACCATTTAAAGTTCTGTCTTTTGATGAATGTCTGAACAAAAATGTCCAATTTGTCACCATTACACTCAATTGGGACTGATAATGGAGATGGATATTGATTTTCTTGGGCCAAATCGTCTGTTGACCACATAATGATATATCCATTTTTTTCATAACTATTTCCTGTCCATTGGATTTTGTAAATGCTTTGAATAATAATATGGAAGGAGAAGAGATAATTGATTCTATTCTTTCTGATCCAATAAAAGCCCCTTTTTTCCGAATTAAGGATATGGTATATAGGCATATATTTAATTTCTATCAAGTCCTTCTAAGTTTTTTAGCATCTGTATAAAAAAAAAACTGGTCAAGAGAGAACTGAAGGAAATAGTGAAGATTGACCCACCGCTTATGGATTGAGCAAGAGAATCTCTATGAAGATCTGACGCAAAGAGAACAAATGAAAAAGTCCATCGTCTGTTCTCCCCCAGCAAACCTGAGGTGCTGGTGCTTCCTCCCTACAGCTTCTAATATGTGAGGAGAGAGGAGTTAATGGAACAATGTCACCTCTTGCTCTTTTTCATATGGCTTTCTCCTATTGTCAACTTGTTAGCACAATCCATCTCCCCATTACTGGGTATTATTCGATGCTCCTTCTATATAAAGAGCACCGTTGCCCTCAATCTCTGATGCACACAGACACAAGCACAACAAGCTTTGGCCATTACTTGCCCCCTCATCTCTCTTTCAAGTGTCTTCTCTTACTGAGCAAAGAGAACAAGAGGGAGGAAAATAATGAGTTCATCTTGGACAAAATATCAGAACAAGCTGTTCGAGGATGCACTGGCAATATATGACGAGGACACACCAGACCGCTGGCAGAATATTGCACGGGCAATTGGCTGTGGAAAGTCAGCCGAGGAAGTGAAGAGGCACTACATCGAGCTGGAGAAGGATGTGAAGCACATGGAATCTACAAAAGGCCATCAAGGATCCAACCACAGCAGCTCTGCTGGTAGCAGCAGCAATGGAAATTCTTGGGGCAAGAACAATGATGACAAGAGGTAGTGAGTAACCCATTGCTCTCTTCGTTACCTCTCTAGCCGTGCATCATGACACTGTACATCCCCTTGTTATGATGTTTATCACTCAAGTCTTGTCACATATGTGCAACAGTGTTGCATTTTACTGGATGCACCCAATTGAGTTTGAAGCTGTTGGTAGTTTGATCTATTCCTTTACTTTATCTGTTCCACTGCCCACCTAGATTTTCTTTCTCACTCTAATCTGTGACATACCTTTTCTACCTCATTCTTTCTTGACTATCCTTATCATACGTTTTCCAAAAGGTAAGTAAATCCATGGTTCTTAAGATTTATCTGCACTAATTAATTTCTTAATGTTTATTTATGTGGTTGGTTTGCTCATTTCTTTAACCAAACATTCATGGAAAAATGAGAATCTGCAGGTTACCCCTTTTCTATGAACTTATATCTGTATTGGTCTTAGGATTTCATTTTAGCATAGTGCCTGATTTAGGATGCAGGTATTGTTTATAAGGATTCCTTCCAACTTATGATGAAATTTTATGCTCGCTCTGTTGTGCTCGTCAATTTTATGCTCGTTCTTCATGTCAGTTAGAATTTATAAATCACTATTTCTCCATGATTTATCTGTCAATCGTATGCTTTGTATGGCAACTACAAATTTGATTAAATGTAGAATACACTATATCGATGAGCACAGCATATCCTGGCTTGCAATACCATTCATTTGAAGTGCATAATTAGAAACTATCTGCATTAATTGATCTTGGGGAATATTGAATAGTCAGACTCCAGTACTCCTATGCATCTACTGATCATATATATTACCTGATCACTTAAGTGCTTGTAGTAGGACAGCTAAGCTTTTCCGAGCAAAAACATTTGGTGAAACTAATGTACAACGCCTATTCAGACCAGAAAATCAGAAGTAAAAATTACAAAAGAATTAATCCAAAAAGAAAGGGAGGACTCAAACAGTGCTTTTATTCTGTGCAATTGTAGATAGGACTAAAAAGCTCGCTTGGCTGAAATGAGAAAAGGGATAACTACATGATACAAGCTCCTAAGAGTAGTGCACCCACATCATATTTCTCTGTGAAACAATAGGCCTAAGTTTAGATTGCCAATCTGAGGTGTCCTTCTCTGGAAGTAGCTTTTGCATTCTAGGCCCCATGCCTACGACACCTTGTGTAGTAGCGGCCCCATACCATGTTCATATTTTCCTAAAATGTTTCAAGTAAAGTAGTACAGAACCCCACCAGGCCACCACATTAAAGTTTTTCGCCTATCTGACAGGTATAAAGCTCTTTTCAATAGTGGGGTTCTTTTTGGTTGTATTGCGTGAGGATGCATACCAAATTTAGCTTTCCCATCTTTCCAATATTCGACCAAGGATAATGGTGACATGTCGTTTGGTTTCTTATTTCAGGACGAGGTACCCCAAACCGCAGTGAATGTAGTGGTCTTTGAAGAGCTTATCCCTAGAGCTTGAAGCAGCAACCTGTCCTGCGGAAGAAACAAGATTGGTGCTTTCCCAAAGATGTTATCTATGCTATGTCGTTGCTTTCATCCAAGTTTATGTGTGTACAAAATATCACCTTTGAGATTTGGTGTAAAAGACAGAGCTGGCGATAGTAGACCAGCAAACACAATAGTAGTAACATATCTATGGCTGTTATTCTGTATTCTGCGACCTGACACTGGTGTGTACGCAATGGTGATAATAAATCTGCTTTCCCCCCCTTCCTTGTGTCATTGTGTGTACTCATTGCCGTCTGTCCCAAACTTCCAATCATGCCTTTTTGGTGTTGAATTATTTGCTGATTCTGTAGAGTAGGGGGTGATGTGATAACGCAGACGCAAATACTCAACAGCTGAATGATAAGGAGAAACTGGTCATGTTGGACAAGTGACTAGGCGATCGGCAGAAAAGGTAACTGTGCATGCTGGCCCCTGAGCGGCCGGCAACAAAGACCCACATGATCCGTCGCTAGCTACGAGCCACCGGTGATGCGCCAAACCTTGATCAAAGTTTCGTTTATGCATATCCCTTCTCGTGATACGGGCCACAAATGGTAGAGTAGAGTAGAGGCTAACGAGAACGAGCAGCTCAACGATCACCACCAGAATTGCAAGGAAAAATAAAGGTAAAAGAGAAAAGGGACGAAAAAACTAAACCCGGCGCCCCCTCCCCGCGTCGCCCCCCGCTCAGGTGACTCGGGGGCGACCGGAACCACCCCGCCGCCGGTCCCCATCCCGCTCCCCCTCGTCCCGTCCCCGCCGGAGGGGGGCCGCCGGGAAAAAACCATGCGACCCCCTGGGATGGCGGAGGCGGGGCCTGCCCGCTCGGCCGGCCTCGTGGCGCGCCCTGGCGGAGGGTGGCCCGCGGCGACCATGGGGGGTAGGGGGGTGGATCTGCTACCCACCCCCGAGTGCCTCCTGCTCCTCTACGCCTCTCCCACCTTTTTCTTCCTCCGCGACCTCTACATGGGTGTTGTCGGTGGTGGCCGGCGGCGGCCGGGTGCGCCGTCGTGGCCACGGCGCAGTCACGCGACTCCATGCGCGACCTCCTGGGCGACCCACGGTTCCTGCTGCTCGGGCTCGACGTGCGGTCCGACGAGAGTGCGCGCGCCGCCGTCGCGGGCGCGCTGCGGGAGCACAGCCGCATCGATGTGCTCGTCAACAACGCCCGGGTCCGCCTCGTCGCGCCGCTCGCCGCGGTGCCCTCCCCCGGATCTGGCACCGCCCCCCCTCTCGGATCCGGCACCTACCGGGCCTTAGGCCTCCCCCTTGCGGTGCCTGGTTCACCGGTCTCCGCTGCTGCTGCCTCTCGTCGTCGGTTCGCCGGGTGCCCTCCCACCTCGCCGGCAAGGCCCTGCTGCTGCCCCTCCTCTTCCCGCGGCTGCCCATGGGGTGAGTGCTGTGGGCTCCGGCGATGTTCAGCTCTGTTGCATTGCGTGGTGGCTGCCGCTTCTTCAGTTCTTCTCGACGGCCAAGACTGTGGGTACGGCGCGTGGTGGCTGCCGTCTGGTGGTGATGTGATGTGCTCGCGGCGGCGCGCTTGCTGTTCGTGCTGGCACACCAAGGCTTCTGCTGTGCCACCGTTGTGGATGACCGTGGTGGCGGCGCGGGCACCCCTCTCTTCGGGGTGCTTCGTCTTCCCGTCTGGTGCCACTTTTGAGCCTTGCCATGAAGATCGTCGGAGTTGTGCGGCGAAAGTACCACGCTCGGCGCGTGGGAGGTACCCCACCTCCGCTTAGGGAGGTGCCCTACCTCTGCACAATCTCCATCTCTTGGTGTTCTTTGGATCGCTCGCCGCCTGGCAGCTACTGTGTTGACGGTGGAATTGCAGCGAAAGCGTCACGCCCGGTGCGCGGGGAGGCTCCTGCCTCCGCATCAATCCACTGTCGAGCCAGCCTGCAGCCCTTGTCTTCTGCAGCTCTATGTGTCTTGTGAGTGCTCCGTATCTCTCCCAGTGGTTGTCGATCTTGGGCTTGCTTTGCCCCTGGTGCCTGGCCTCTTCCGGGACCTGGCGAGTGCTCTCCCATTGGCACCTTTGCCCTGTCGACGCGCTCCTTGTTGGTGTTGCCATCACATCTTATGCCGGGTGGTCCTTCCATCGATCTGCCATTCCCTCTCGAGGCTTCCTCCCCTTGAGTGGTGCTGGGTGGCGTGAGGCGGTGGAGCCCGGATGTGTGTCTCGGTGTCACTACCAGCTTCAAGGGAGATCGTCGTGCCCGGTGAAGCTTTGGCCTACGCTCCTTTTCACCATCCTTAGTCCCCTTTTCGTTTGAACGGCTCTCAGATGGAGGGTATCATCGGATCGGTGCAGCTACGAGGGGTGGTGCGAGGGTGCTGCGGCAATTGTTTTACCGGCGAGCATGTTGTTCGATGGAGTCACAAGCTGGCGATTGGGAGTAGTCTTCCATCTTGTGTCCTAGTTGGTCTTTGATGTGTGTCCCTCTCTCCTCAGGTGTTGTGTTCTTTTTCTTTTTCCTTGGATGTGTCCAATGTACTTCTTGCTCCTTGTACCTGTGGTTTGCCACAAATCTAATGAAAAGTTCAGTCCGGCTTCTTGCCTTGTAGTTGTCTAAAAAAAGAAAAGATTTGCATTTGACCTCTCTAGAATGGTTGGCATATCACTGCCGATCAGGTTGAAATCATGGGCAAGTGGCCCAGAGCATTGAAATGGGAGATCGCGAGCTGGTCGGCTAAGACTGACTCCAGCAGGTCCCCGTCGCGCATCTGCAAAAATCACTCGTTTGCAGACGTTGCCGACGCGCAAACGAAGAGGACCTGCAGCGGAGACGCCGCTTCCCCTCGCGCATCCCCTCGGTAGTTGGCCGCGCGCGCCGAGGAGGAGCCCAGGGAAGGAGGTGGTGGCCGGGAAGAAGGAGGGGCCGGGGAAGGAGGAGGGCGACGCGCGCATGCCCAGCCCGAGGCGCTGCTCCTCCGCCTCCGGATTGATGCCGGCGCCATGGAGCTCGAGATCGATGCCGAATCGAATCGAGGCCGCGGGGAGGGTCACCTCCAGTGCCGGCGAGATCCGCCCCGAGGCGGCTCAAGCAGCTCGCGCCGGAGGAGTGGGATAGGGAGAGGGAGGGCAGAGGCCCTTCTCGCCGGGGAAGAAGGCTGTGCGCCCCAACCTCGTCGTCCCCGCCCCAGCCTTGTCGTCCCCGCGGCAACCTCGACCTCCGCGCTCCTGCTCCGCCTCGTCTCCGGCGGATCGGCCCTGCTCCTCCTCTGCCAGATCCTCCACCCCCTCCGGATCAGGCGCGGAAGCTATCGCGGAGGAGGCCGCGGGAGTGGAAGGCGTGCGGGAGCCGGGAGGCGGAGAGGGACGAAGCGGTTGGACTGAAGATCCCCCAGGAATGCGCGAGTGGGAGGCCTTGCCGCATTTTGCAGCTGCCTTTGCGGCAATCGCTGGAGCCGCTACAGTGGCTCCAGCATCTGCAAAACCCGGTTGCAGCACGGGTTGCAGAGACTAGAGACTGCCGGAGACAATCTAATAAGATCGCAGAAAGGAAACTCTGTTTGTGAGGAGGGTTCAACGTATCCACTTGGTCTTCGAAGACCGAAACCTGAATAGGGACTTGGCGGGAGTAGTGGAGTACATGTATACATTGGCGTATTCAGCGAAACAGTGTTTGCATCATGATTGATGAAAGGAATGTGTTATCGAATTTCTAGTGAACTTGAATCCGGCTTGTAGATTTTATCAAAAAAAGAGAGGAAAAGAAAGGATTGGTAGATTTGCAGAAATGTCCTCCAACTTTTCACTTATCATTTTACTCAAAATTGGAGACTTCAAAGAAATGAAATTGACACAAAGGACATGCTTCACCCCTAAACTTCATTTTAGCCGTAAACATCTCCAAGCAAATTGTTCCTTTAAGCTAAGCCTGGCACCAATCTTGGCTACTTGAGACTAATAAAAACATTTTTCTTTTCAAAAAAAGGTTCTCACGCGAGGATTCGCGGGCGACGTGGTGGATTGGCAACGACGACCCCCACCTGCAACTGTACAACCTCTGAGCCGAAACCCGACACCCCCGGACAGGCGGACGCGAACTCAAACCCTAGAAACGGCGGCCATGGATTCGGGAGGCGGCGGAGGAGGGAGCGGCGCGCACAAGGCCGCCTCGGGCTCAGCGCCCTCGCCGGCGCAGCCGGCGCCCAACCCCACCGCGATGCTCTCGGCGCTCATGAGCAAGCGCGCCAAGCTCCAGGAGGAGCTCCGCTCCATCGAGCGCCAGGTTAGGTCTTCTCCACCTCCCGCTGGTTCTCCAGGTCCCCACCTTTTCGGTTAGGGTTTCTGTCGGCGGAGGCGGATGTTGTTTCCAATGACGCGATCTCTCTTTGGGGGCCCTAGCGGGACTTGCCGGTTGCCGAAGATATGAACCCCCACCCCCAGGAGAATTGTTTGTTGACATTGTGATTTGCGACGCTGCAAGATTGTAGAATTCAACTTGTAGATGTATGTCGCAACCTGAGTTTGTCCAAAATGAGCTCCTGTTGCCTCAATAACAATACAAAGCTTAACCGGGAAAAAAAAAGAACGGGTACAAGAATCCCTTGTGTTATTGAACAGGGCTATCAGAAGTGAATTATGAACTCAAATTCGGGTAACCCACTGATGCAACAAGTGATGTTTATGATTGGATCAACTCAAAGGATTTAGATAACTGAGCCAAATTTTGCTGATGCACTTAACCGTGCCTTCTTTCCTAAGGGCTCCTTTCATAAAATGATTCATTTACAGGCTTAAGTTGAAGTGATAGGAAACTTGCCGAGAAACTGTCTTTGTTGATTATCAAACTACAAAGTTGCAGTTATACTCTGTTTTCAGAAACCAATCATAATAAATGCAACATTTCACTTTATATGATGACCATAAGAACTTTTCATTCTCTATTCTAATATGGTTTCTCACAGGATTCTGTTAAGCGTTCCAGGGTACTGAAAATAATCTTACTTCATAGTGACTAGTGAGTCTCATATCCAAAATGATTAAATCAGCTGAACGACAGTTACAAAAAGGCTAATGTTTCTTTTTCTCGAACACGTAGAAAGATTAATGTTTCCTTTTCATAAAGGGGGGGGGGGATGCATATTGCTCTTGTTTGGAGCCTTTCAATACAGCTAAGACACACAATACTTAGCAGTACTGGTGACTGCTCCCTTTTTCTCAAAACTAAAAAAAAGGCTGTTAACCCTCTGTCTTGGGCTCCTAGGGACAGCACAAGATCTGTAGTATCACCTGCATGCAGTAAGTTGACTTGAAGGCAAATCTATATGCCAGAGAAGCACCTAACGATGTCGAAATATCTGTAAACATTTGCTTTTGATATGTGCTTTTGTTTATTAAAGAGTAATACCTAGATGAGCAATTATCTTTAGCGAAAACTGAAAAACATCATTAATTCCTTAGGCATGAATATATACACAAGCAACCAGAGCAATTTAAAGTTCTTACTGTTCATGATTTTAGAAGGAATTTGTTGAACTAATGTTAATGTCAATACACTCCCAGGTTTATGATATGGAGACCACCTACCTGCAAGAGTCTAATCAATTTGGAAGTGTGCTAAAGGGTTTCGAATCATTTTTGTCATCCTCAAAAAACACTTCCAAGTAAGACACCTAAGTTTTCATTATTTGGTCTTGAATAAACTGATGCAGTCTTTCAATATTTGGAGATCTGTATCATATTTTGGGATGTAATTATCTTTGTGTACAGTATTGTTTTTCTGAACTAAATTCTCATAATATTTCACTATTCCTTAACTATACTGATTGTGACCTGACCTCAGAATTGTCTAGACCAGCATGGGTCATGTATAATCTAGCTATTGGTTGAAAATTTTGGTGCAAGTTGTACAGCATGTGGTTTATAACCCAGAAAAGAAATGTTTTATGCTAGTGCTTTTTTATCTCATGTCAATTTCTCTTCCTACTGCATGTAGTCTGATGCAATTATTCTGCACATGCAATGTTCCTTTGTCTAATTTATATTTTGTAAGCAATCCATGTAATACAGATCTCACAGAATCATTCATGATGGTTTCTGTCTGATTTCAGCCTCAAGCGCTCCCGGAAATTTCAGGCTGATGAGAGGCTATTCTCTTTGTCATCAGTTACTTCTCCAGCGGTACAGATAGTAGTGCTCAATGTTGCTGAACAGCACATGCTTCAAAGTGTTATTTTTTCCCCTATTGCTTTTGAATTTTGGAGTTTGCTAATTCCGATTCCCTTCCATTTCCGTTGCATATAGGTTGATGAACATTTGACTGGCCGAGATGGTAAGCTTTCTTTGGCCCCCCTTTGTGGTTGAGTTTAAATCCACAGCTGCTAATTGAACACATACTGATTTTCAACACTTGTCTCAACCTTTTAGATGGAAGAGAATATGGACCAGGACGTTCTAAGGGTGGAACCCCTGCAAATGGGCAGTAAGTTTCAGATACAATTTCAAAACTCTTTAGTCATCGGAGTCCTAGTGAATAAAATTGTCTTCACTTGTGAAATGTACATTTGTTCATGGTGCTGGAAGTTTCTGTGGCAGAAGTGCCTAGATCTGATTCCTTGTGTTTTTTTTTGGAACAGAGGCAAACCGAAGAAGGGAGGGCGACCAGGTGGGCGAGATGGCAAGAGACTACGGCCGTCCAACGATCCAGACCTGGACGACGAAGATGACTACTAACTCCATGTTGTAGGCCTACTGTAGCGAATTAACTTCATTTTAGCGTCTAGCCGCACATGATTTTTCATGTACTGTATGTACTCCCTCCCTCCCTCTTGCAGCCCCAACTCGATTGTTTTGCTTGTTTGCCTCCCCATTTTCCGTTTGTAACATAGGTCAGCAGAAAGTTAACCAGATTGTGAAAAATTCAGGCAAACTTTGCTCTGTCTCAGCTAGGAGTTCTATCTAATGTTTTTCTGTCAGAGTAAGGCCTATCTGTCAGCACGTTTCAGGCTTAAGAGGACACTTGAGCATTGCGCAGCCCAAAGGACTCGTCTGGCAAGGCCCGTCTTTGTTTTTTCAGAACGGGCCCAACATTGTCTAGGCTTGCAAGCAATGCCTAAATGGGCCTGAAGAACAGAAGCCGGATTTTATGAAAAGCCTCCCTTGGAAAAGAAGAAAGAAAGCGGGGAGGGTTTAGCCACCCTACCTCGGCGCAACTCCCCCCTTTCCTTCCTTCCTCCGCTGTCTACTCTCCTCTCGGCTCGTCGCGTCTCTTCCCCCAGTCGCCGCACCGCCAAAAGAAACCCCTCGAAAAACCCTGGGTCCCTACGCCTCCCTCGCCATGCTGCGCCGCCTCCGCCTGCGCTCGCTGGGGAGGGCGGCGCCGGCCTTCGCCGGCGCGGCCGCTGCGGTGGCGTCGCTCACCAACGTCGCCTACGCCGACGGCGCCTCCTTCTTCCGCGGCCACTCCGAGCCGTCGAATCCGGGCGACACGGACAATTTGGGGGCCACCGCGTTCGGCCGCGACCGGGAGACCCTGGAGCGGATGGCCCGCGCGCTGCGGGAGATCAACAACTCGCCGCTCGCCAAGCAGGCAAGGTGCTCGCGCTATTGCCCTACCTAACTGGGGCCAGCCCCTCCTGACGACGTTTATGTTTTTGGTCGGGCGCAGGTGTTTGAGCTGATGCGGAAGCAGGAGGACACGCGCCTCGCGGAGCTGGAGGTCGAGAAGGTGCAACGGGCCATCAACGAGAAGCTCAGGGACATTGTGAGTTGCCGACGACTTTCCTCCCCTTTGTTGATGCCAGTAATGTTCAATGCTGTAGGTGGGACGTCGGTTGTGTCTCGAGATTGGTTGCTCACGCGACCCAAGTGATTGATTCCTGAATCGAATTTAACTAACAGACTGACAAACTTCCTCCCTTCACCGTGTGTATTCATGATGTAGCTGGAAACTTGGAATTATTGCATATGACTGGGAGCTGCTGTTAGAAGTGGGATTAGTAAAACATAGATGCAACACGACAGAGATGTGAAAACATGAAAAATTTTTTTGGCTCCATCCAAAATGTGGATGGGCAAAACTCATAACTCTGGCTAACCTTTGTGAATACCAAGGAACACACAACATATAAATGGAAAATTGGTCAGCATGATGAAGTAGGAAGTGTAGAACTTTGGCTATGTGCTCAATGTTTTCTTTCATCTCTTTTTGTGTGCGTGCATTCAACTTCCGTGGTGTTGGTTGCCATCAGTGTACTTATGTTCTTCTGTTGATATCTGATGCAGGAGAGGAAACGAAAAGATGCTGAAGAGTACAGAAATACTTTGCAACAATCAGCACAAGCAAAAGCGCAAGCATTACGCTATGAGGATGAATTAGCTAGAAACAGAATGAAGGTATTGAAGAGACTCCTTTTCTTTATTTCAATGATTCATCTCTATACTTAAATATGTAACTGGTTTTTTTGGTGCTGCTATGAGAGTTATGCGAAATTTAAGCAAGCATCTATTTTGACAGGCGGAGCGTGAGGTACAAAGGCGACAAGATGCTGAACTTGTGAAGATGCAAGAGGCATCTGCCATCAGGAAAGAACAAGCTAGGCGTGCCACAGAACAGAAGATTTTAGATGAAATGATACAGACTGAGAAAGAAAAGGCTAAACAAGAACAGGAAAGAAACAGAATTCAAGCTTTAGCAGATGCAGCAGCTCGAGCTCATGAACTGAAGGAACTAGAAGAAGTTACAAGGAGAACGATGTTGGAAAAAATGAAGGGTGAAAAAGAAAAGTGGCTTGCTGCAATAAATACAACCTTTTCGCATGTTGAAGGTTTGAATGCTCTTCCAATTAACAATATTTATGAAGTTAATCTACCATTCATTTTGGCAGAATTCTACTTAACTCCCCAATCTACTGCAACTAGACTACTTCACCCCCCAAACTACAAAACCAGATATTTGACTCCCTCAACTTTACAAACCGTTCACTTGACCCTGTTCCCTGGTTTTGCATAGCGGTTTTAGCAACATGGCATGTTGAGGTGGAGGTGGACTAGCTGCTATGTGGGGCCTACTTGTAAGTGGGCACATATGGAGGCAGCACTTTCCCCAACTCTGCCGCAAGTCGCCCGAGACATGCCATATCGCCCCGCTGTCTGACCGCCTGGCGCACACCTGCCCCCTTGCAGCTGCTGCTGGCGCCGGTGCAGGGGTCAAACGTGCTGTCGCGGGCGACCTCTGCTTAGCGCCACACGACCTCTTTCTTGCGCCTGTCGTGCACGGTGGGGAGTGTGTGGAGGCGGAGGTCAACGGCCGTGGCGGAGTAGGAATGTAGGGAATAGGGACTCAGGCGGCGAAAGTGGACGTGAGCGATCCGGGGGTATTGCATGCTGCACATTCTCCTTGAGCCAATGTAGAAACGCTAGAATCCTACATCCTGTTGCCCAGATCGAGCTTCTCCATGCATGCTGAAATCGAGATTATCACCCATATCGAGTTCCTTAGTGCAACAATTAAGATCCCCATCACCCAATTCGAGATCCCTAGTGCTGCAATTGAGATCCCATGTGCCAAGCTAGAGCTTTCCACCGCTGTACGCAGAGGTTTTCCAACACACAAACCAAGATTTTGCCTGCAGCTCTGCACACATGGTCTCTGCCCTGAATCTCGTGCACAAGACCATGGTCTTGGGAGTACATGGATCTGCCATGGGTGGCTGTGGAGTGGAGGCAAATAGTTCAGAGTCTACTGACCTCAAGAGGCGCATTCAAGGTGGCATTTGCTGTTGAGGCCGGCCTCTGTTGGTGGCATCTGCTGTTGGCATCAAGCAGCGTTGGGGTTGATTCATCCCGCACCGTTGAGGGCAGACTGCTGGGCAAACTTGCCTGGCATCGGAGCTCCATGGTTAGATAGTGGGGGTGGACCTGGAGTCGGCGAATAATGGCAGCTCAAATTTGAGGAAGGAAAATAACAAGCTGGAGTTAAAACTGCCGACTTACAAGTGGCCCCCACGTGACAGACAGTCCACATCAGCTTCTCTGTCCACCTCAGTACACCACGTGATAAAGGCCGTGTTTGTTTTAGAGGGTCTAAAAATTAGTCCCAAGGAATCTTTCATGCATGGAGTACTAAATAAAATTTATTTGCAAAACCTTTTTACAGATAAGTGTAACTTTGCTCGACGAATCTAACGAGCCTACTTAATCCATGATTCGCTACAGTAGTACTACAGTAACCGTTCTCTAATCATGCGGTCAAAGACCTCATTAGATTCATCTCGTGAATTAGCCTAGGGGTTGTGAAGTTAATTTTGTAAACTGACTTGATTTAATACCTCTAATTAATGGTCAAACGTGTGAATAGTGCGGGGCTAATTTTTTAGCCCCCAAACCAAACACGGTCAAAAGTACTATGCAAACCAGGAAAAGAGGCTAAGTGAACGGTTTTGCAAAGTTGAGGGAGTCAAATACCCAGTTTTATAGTTTGGGGGGTGAAGTAGTCTAGTTGCGATAGTTTGGAGGGGTATGTAGACTTCTTCCATTCATTTTTATTCTGCTAGAATGTGTCAGGCAATAAAAAAAGATAAACCCTCTGCTTTTCCAATTGTGTCATTTTTCAATAATTGTGGGTCCATGGTTTTCAACCTAACAATATTGTTGCCATTTACAGATGACACCTCCCTTTTACTTTACTTTGTCAATAAGTTTCATACTACCTCTGTTCATAAATATATGACGTTTAGGAAAAGCAAATTAGTTCAAAAATGAACTAACTAGCTTGTCCTAAATGTCATATATTTAAGGATGGAGGGAGTATTTGCTAAGATGCACTTTGGTCTCATCGAAACTAATACATTGTATTTTGTGGAAACATACATGGTCATGGTAATTTATTGGGAAAATTGGATCTGTACCACTAAAAGAACACATCTTTAGAAATTTAGCATTAAAAGATTGAACCGTAGAAATTTACCATCAGAAGATCCAACGTTACAGATATATAGCATTCTGTTCGCTACCGTCAGTTTCTCCCGTCAGTCCCTACCAATGGCAGCCAGTCGACGGCACACGTGGTGGAGCAGCCATGGTGCTGCGGCGCGCTCCCGAGATGGCGCGAGCACCAGCACTAGAGGGTCGTCGGGGTTCTATTTGTGCTGTCAATTGAGAGGAACGAGGGTCAGAGGTGAGGTCTCACGTGGCTATGGCGGCGACGGCGCTGGACGGCTCGAGCTCACCGGCAGTGGGGCTGCCACGGGGACAAGGCCGGGATTGGAGGTCCCGTTGTACGGCGTGGGTCAACTGGAACAGAGCAGGTGACACGGGGGTGACGGCGGCGCCGACCTCGGCGGCGTCGAGGGAGGGCCGCAGCGCAGCGGCAGGGAGAAAGCCAGGCGGCAGAGTGTGCGGAGGGAGGTGACGCGCGGCGTCGGCCGCCGTGTCGCGCGGGTGGAGGAGGCCACGGCGCTGGGTCCACCGATGCCTGCTGCTCCGGCGTCCGCCCGCGGCTGAGCAGAGGGGAGGAGCGGGGGAGCGGCGATGGGGGCTTGAGCGGTGGAGGGCGGTGACGGCGCGAGTAGGGTCCACCGCCGCCTACTGCTCTGGCGCCCAATCGCCTGGCCTCCGCCCGCGGCTGAGGAGATGGGAGGAGGCGAGGAACAGGGGAAGCGGCGGTGGGGCCGCGAGCTTGGGGAGGGAAGCTGACGCCGTATGCAACGATTGTTGACGGGAGGTAACGGAATGGTATTTACCTGTAACGTGAGATCTTTCCATGCTAGACATCTACACTCAGATCTTTTAATGGTAAATGTCTATAAGCGGGATCTTTTGATGCTATGGATCCAATTTTCCCTTTAGTAAAATGTAAAATAATGATTCTGAATTACTGACAAGGATCAGCATCATTCTTCTTTATTAATACTACCTACAGATGTGAATATATGACGTCTAGACACCATCTTTTAGCCTGCCGCTAGTTCATTTCCCTGGTCGGAAACGTCATCTATTCCTGACTGGATGAGTATAACAATGATGTAGTTTAGTAATTCTTATCTGTACTGTTTACAAACCTTTCCAATGTGGACTTGTAGGTGGGTTCAGAATGCTGTTGACTGATAGGAGTAAACTAATGATGGGTATTGGAGGAGTTACTGCACTTGCAGCTGGAGTTTATACTACTAGGTTTGCCTTGATACCGATATATCCTATCGATTTAATTATTTCATTTTATAGTGTACATGCACACAAATCATTAGCAGATCCGCTTTACCTTTTCCATTTTCACAAGGAAAACTTCTAATTTTATTGTTTGCTTCTTTAATCTTCAGGGAAGGAGCAAGGGTTACATGGGGTTACATCAATAGAATCTTGGGTCAACCTTCGCTGATCCGTGAATCATCAATGCCAAAGTTCCCACTGCCAACGTCTAGGTTGCTCAAACCTAGTTCAGCATCTTTGTCAAGTGGAGCGGGCTTTGAGAAAGTTATTCTGCATCCTTCACTCAAGCGGAGGATTGAACATCTTGCACGAGCTACTGCAAATACAAAGTCTCACGGTGCACCATTCCGCAATATGCTTTTCTACGGACCTCCTGGAACTGGCAAAACTTTAGTAGCCAGGGAGATGGCTCGCAAATCTGTAAGTTCAGGGGGTGTATTTTTCCTTGCATTGTAGAAAAATCGGCTAACTTCTGAAGCTACTTGTTTTTCCCTTCTGGTTACTTTAAGGACGTAGACGTACCCAGTGCCGTAGGCTCCCGCACTGTGCGGGGTCTGGGGGAGGTTATTAGTGGGAGGTCTTTCCTTAAAAAGAATAAACAGCAGAGTGATGTTGGTTTGTGCAACTTCTGTTTGTTGGACATTGTATTTTTCTTGTTTTAATTATTGAGTTATCTTCTTTGTAATGGGACTTGTGGGAACACAGGTCCGATAACTAGGATAGTCAGTTCGTATATGCTTGAAGAGGCATCCGGTATCCATTAACATTTGCACCCTTACATTCTTGGCATGACAGGGCCTGGATTACGCCATGATGACGGGAGGAGATGTGGCACCCTTAGGATCAGAGGCCGTTACCAAGATCCATCAGATATTTGACTGGGCTAAGAAGTCCAAGAAAGGGATGCTGGTTTTCATTGATGAAGCTGATGCATTCTTGTGCGAGTAAGTTTTTAACTTGACTCTTGAATGATTCAAGGACTATAATTCTGATTAATATGACTCGGAAGTTAGCTCAAGTACAATCCCTTTTGTTATCAATCTTGAGTTAAACTAATTTTGAATCCTTAAATGTTTTCAAAACTTTATTAACACTGCAGTTTTTGAGCTCGAAGGAAGCTTTTTTTTGAACCCAACAACATTATGGAAGCTTATAATATGCAATGGCAGTACTCTTGTATTGTAGCAGCAGTACAGTTTTCTGTTCTCACCCATTGTTTCTCACCATTTTAGGCTGTAGGCTAATCCCATAGATTCTCACCAGATGTTTGCAATCGCCTGTATATGGTTTCATCTTTGCCTAAAATCACCCTTCCTTCAAGAAAAAAGAAAGAATCTCTTCCCCTTCAGCTGGTCCTATCAGCGCCCATTGATGTAATAATCACAAGAAAACTGTAAATGTGTTTGTATTAAATGCATTCCACAAGTTCCATTTATCTCTAATCATGTGTTTTATTTTCCATATACTAGGCGGAACAGTATCCATATGAGCGAAGCTCAGCGGAGTGCTCTCAATGCATTATTGTTTCGAACTGGCGACCAGTCCAGGGACATTGTCCTTGTCCTTGCGACAAACAGACCTGGTGACCTTGATGCTGCTATAACTGACCGTATTGATGAAGTCGTAGAGTTCCCCCTGCCTGGGGAGGAGGAGAGGTTCCAACTGCTCAAGTTATACCTGAACCAGTATATACTCAAGGAAGAGGGCAAAGGCTCTTCGTGGGGCGCATTGTTGAAGAAGCAGCAGAGGAAGATACAGGTGAAGGACATCAGCGATGATTTGCTGAAGGAAGCTGCACGAAAGATCAATGGCTTCTCTGGCAGGGAGATTGCGAAGCTGATGGCTAGTGTGCAAGCTGCTGTTTATGGCCGACCCGACTGTATATTGGATCCCCAGTTGTTTTCGGAAGTTGTTGACTACAAAGTGACTGAGCATCACCAACGCATCAAGCTTGCTTCTGAGGGTATGCCTTGATCAACAAGAAAGATGTATCCTGAATCTTGGATCTTCATAAGGATGTTCAAGTTTTGAGAGATTAGGTATGGTGATTTCTGACAAATCCTTTACGTGAAGGGTCTGTTTCCACCAGTTTTGTTCCATATGGTTGCTTGCTCGCAGTATGAGTTGTCCGAGCAACAGCCAAATGGGCCGGGGTTGTGCTCAAACTGAAATTAGGTGCCCTCATTATATTAGGTTTGCATTGTCTCCTGAGCCTATTGATTTAACCATTCTTGGTTGCATTTGTACGCTTGTTTATGCCAGGTAAAAGAGGCCAATAATTTAGGTGATCGTTGTTCTATTTGTCCGATCTCCTGCGACACGTTTTCTGCTGATGTCGCCTCATACAATCACCTGCTCTGCGCTCATCAGAGCTCATGCCTCATGAACAAATTGCAATTATTCAGAGGATTTGTAGGACCGAGGGAACAGGAACTTGAGCAAAATATCGAGCCGGTTGTTTTTTTTTTCAGGAAAGAAAATGAACGCCACTCTGTTTCAATTCCGTACTGATTTGGTTCCACCGCAAATTACAACGAAGAGTAGGAGAGGAGTGACGAACGGAACAGTGCGTACGACCGCAGTGAGAGCAGAGATTATGGTCCCCGCTGGATGGATCAATGATGATGGTTCGTGTAAATGATGCAGCTCCGATCGAATAAATAAGCATATGGTCACTCACATTCACGCGTATCAGGAAGAACTTGTTCTGAAAAATCTCGCTTTTGGAACCACAGAAAGGGTGAGCTATTGCAAAGTACATGGTACTTGCAGATTTTAGGGGCTTTATTTATTGCTTCTAATTGTGCTTGTGCGTCCTCTAGTTTTTGTTGCCTTCTGCTCGTGCTATTGCTAGCATGAAAATCACAAGAGTGCATAACAACTTTACCTCTGTGTTATCTGAAATTCCAAGTGCATAAAACTTTAGCAGTTGTTGCAGCCTGTAAAAAAATTGACAATTTTTCAGAGATGTATCACACAACTTCTTTTCTTTATAGGCTGTAGTAGCTGCCTAGAAACAAGGTGCTTGGATTCATCAATGTGCTGGCAGCTGACAACACCAGCTTCAATCAGAGTTGAGAACCGATCAAGGAAGGATACAGACCCATCACTTTGTACCTGTGCTGGTGACATAAAACGACTGAATGAGATGAGATGTCATCACCAGCAAGCCAACAACACACCTTTCACCTTGCCACATCAAACGCAACCACGTTTGAATTGGCTCGGCTCCGACCCCAAGCAAGCCTCCAACTGCCGACAATTCACATACCATCATTAGCCTCGCTGCATACCCATATAATCCATGAACCCACAGCATACACACTCGAATACAACCACACAGACACACAGGGGTTCTTTCTTTCTCTCTCTTTTGAGTTCCTGACAGGGCAGTGCAGACTCATCACAAGGCTCACACACATCTGCCTTCTGGCCAAAGCCCCCCCAAACTCCAGCTACAGTGTACTGATGCACTTGTGGCCAAAGTGAGTGAGGGGGCAAAAAATGAACACCAGTCTCTAATAACAGTACTGTACTGCACCACTGTGCTAAGCTTTGGCAGGAGGCCAGGTCAAGCAAAATTGCCCCTCAAGAAAGGCTGCAAAAGCCCTTAAGAAAGGGGTTTAGGCTGCAAGCAAGCAGGAGGAGAGGACACACACACACCCCCTCAAGAGAGGACAGAAAGCTACTGCTGGGACTGGGAGGGCTTAGGAAGCCAGGAACCCTGCTTTAATGACCCCTCTAATTGTACTTTGCGCACCAAATGACAAAGCCCCATGCCTAAGTACATTCCCCTCCCAGCAAAAAGGGGCCCCTCACCAAACCCAACCACCAGCCAAACCAAACCCCAATGCATGCAATGCCATTGTGCACACAGAGCACAGCGCAATGCTCGCTCTGTAGCAGCTGCTGCCCTGCCAAAAGGAATCCAACAAGCCCAAAAGGCAAAGTCAAAAGGAGGGGGACGCCCCAAGAGAGCCTGCTTGTTGCATCAAGCCAAGCAATGCAATGGCAATGCAGGCTTGCAATGCAGCAGCACTGGTACGACACTGCACACATCCAAACACAGCTGGGCATGCACTACCACACTCTCTCCTCTCATGATCTCTCTCTCACTCTTGTTTGGAGGGAGGGAGAGAGAAAGCTCAAAAAAATGCAATGAACACCACCAGCATATTAATGGTTGCCAATGCAAGAGCGATGATGCTAAGTTGCTAACCTAATTGAGTTATTATCCAAGAAAGCAATGAGGACAACGAAGCATGCATGGCTAAGATGAGATTAGGTCACATAATCATATTACTGCCTCCTAACTGCTGCATGATGAGTTAACTTCTTAACAACCAGGATGTCACTGAAATTACAAGGGAAGAAGAAGGATAAAGAAATGAGCTAATAAGCTAATGGCATCCTCTGATCCTCTCGCATTGCTCTGCGGCTACTCGGGTAACTCACTCATGCATCATGCTGCTGCTGCTGCGGTGGCGGCGCCGGGTGGTGGATGTGGTGGACGATGTGGTGGGGAGGTGGAGGCGGGTGGTGGTCATGGTGGTGCGGTGGCGCGGGCTGGGAGGACGGGGGCGACGGCGGGATCTTGGCGAGGTGCTTGTTGTTGTGCATCCACACCTTGAGGACGCGCCGTGAGACGCCGACCTGGGCGCAGAAGGCGTCGACGGCGTCGGAGTCGGGCTTGTGGATGCGCCATCCGAGGCGGTGAGCGAACTCGCGCATGCGCTCCTTCTGGTCCGCCGTGAACTTGGTCCGGAACCGCTTCTTGCTCGGCGCCGGGGGAGCGGAGGCCGAGCCCCCGACGGCCAGCTGCGCGTGGGGCGGGAGCGCCGGCGCCGGCGGGGGCGGGTGGTGCGCGGGCGCAGGCGCGGGGCCGCGCAGCTCCTCGCTCGAGGACTCGGTCAGCGCGGCGGGCGCGGACGACGGGGACACTGGCGGGACGTGCGGGCGCGTCTGCATGTGCGGCGGCGCCAGGAGCAGCGGCCTGACCCGGGAGGAGTTGGCGTTGGCGCCGGCGGTGGGGGTGCGAGGCGAGGGGGGCACCGCGGCAGCAACGCCTCCGGGGACCGCCTCGCGGCGGTGGAAGCTGCGGTGGCAGTCGCAGGCGGCGCAGGCCAGCGCGGCGGCCCCGTCGCCCGCGGACGGCATGAACTCGCAGCAGCCGTCGAGCACGTGCGCGCCCAGCCGCGCCGCGTGGTTCCGCAGGCACTCCCGGTACCTCCACTGCACCGCCTCCACGGCTCCGGCGCCAGCCACGAGGGCGAGCGTAGAGACCAACGGGGCCACGTTGCCGCCGCCGAGGACGCCATTCCTCGCCCCTTCCTGGTGGCGCCGGGGCTGGGGCGCCCCCGCAGCTCTCTCCCTCTCCCTCTCCCTCTCCCTCTCCCTCTCCCTCTCCGCTCTCCTCGGATGGAGCTGCGGCTGGCGCGGAGACAGCATGAACCCGGGGGGAGGCAGCTGTTGCTGCGCCACCAGAGAGGAGTTGGGAGGCAGGAGCGGCCTCGAGAAGGCGGCGGCGTCCATCAGCGACGACGAGTGCGAGCCAAGGCCAAGAGCCTGGGCGTGCGCCTGCTGCTGCTGCTGCTGCAGCTGCTGTGGCACGCCTACAGGCGCCGCTGCCGCAGTGGTGTAGCGGTGGGCGCCTCCGTCCTCGTCCTCATCTTCCTCCTCCTCGTCTTCCTCCTCCTCCTCCTCCTCCTCCACATGCGATGATCTCTTGTACTCCATGGCTTCGGCTACCAAGCTAGGTGGTGGGGGCTCTCGGAGGGAAAGGATTCTTTCCCTCCTATCTTTTTTTTCTTCTTTGTGAGGCTGTGTTGGTGGCGCTGTGCTCTACTTGTAGGTTTTGGAGAAAGAAATAGGGGAGGGAGGGATGGGGGTGGTGTTGGCCTCAAGGGGGAAGGAGAAGATGGGGATGGATTATATTGCTTGGTGAAGGGTTAAGCTAGATTACAAGGGTGTGATAATTAAAAAACACACTAACAATAGCAATCACAATAACAATTTGGCACAAAAAGTGGGGAATGTCTCCTTGTGAGAGAGCTAGCTAGGAGAAAACATATCCATCTTATCTATCCATCATCCATCTATGTATGCATGCACGATGCACCCCAGGGCCAGGCCAAGGAGGAAGAAGAGAACAACACCAAGGGGAGAGAGAGAGAGGGGGGGGGGAAGGCCGGCCGGGGAAGAGGAAGTGACAAGAGAGAGAGTGGCTAGGCAAGGCTTGTTGGCTTGGATGTGTGTTTGCAGCAGTCTAGTCTACCGCTGTCCCACAAGGCCCACAATGCAGAGGTGGTGAGACAGTGAGAGTGACTTGGAGGTGGTGAGGAGAAGAGAGGGGGGGAGAAGCCCATGCCCACCGACAGGGCCATGTTTCACCCCCTCCCACACCTGCACTATGGCCTACCATGGCACCACCACCTCTCCTCCTCCTCCTCCTCCTCCTCCTCCATGGCCATTGTCATCTTCTCCATCCCCCTCTCTTGCTCCACTGCCCTACTAGCTCAGTTTTGCTTAATTGCACTCGGCACAGCCCATGTTTAAGCTTGGAGTTGTGCCAGTGCCAGCGACCTACTACCACGCCGCAATAAGTGCACCTTGTGTGGTATAGAGTACCCCCATTGACTCCCAAGTACATCTGCTGCATTTACCACCCTTCTGGACTTTGCTCTGTTACTGCTCTGCTTGGAGTATATGGTAAAATATGACCACATGTTTTCATTTGTTTTTTTTTTTGCAACCATGCATTAATGCAACACTATTTTTACCATGCATTTACCAACATTTTTTTGCACACTGAAGGTGATGTAGTATTTTCTCAACTTGTGACCGTCTAAGGCAGCTTCTCTATCCTGCTCCACTAGCGCAAAATGAGGAAAAAAAATCACTGTGCCGGCTCCAGCAGCTGCCGCAACGGCAGCTGCAAAATGAGCGACGCCCCCCACGCGAGCGCATTCCTGAGATTTTCCTCCCTTTCTCTCTCATTCGCTCAAACGCGCACCAACCAAGCGTCCCTCCTTTCCTCCGTCGCCCCTCCCGCGGCCGCCCTCCTCCTCCTCCCTCCCGGCTCCTTCTCCACCCGCATCCGCGCGCCTTCGCGGCCGCCTCCGGCTCCCTCGCCCCCACCCCTTTGGATCCAGGGCCTTGCCGACCTGCAGCCCTCATCGACGCGGTGGTCCACGGTGGGATCCAGGACCACCTCCAACCCCGCCGGAGCAGAGCAGCCACCGCGCCGGCGCGCACACGAGCCAGGTGGGTGGACGGCGCGCGGCCCTCCCCTGCTCCACACGGCGGCGGATCTCCATCCCTCTCTCGCGGCGCCGGAACCTTCTCCCCGCGGCGGCCTGGATCTGCGCCGGTGGGAGGACGGCCGCGGCCTACCTCTGCCCTGCGCTTGGACGTGGCGGCGGCGGCGGCCATCGATTTGGCGGCGGCTGGATCTTCCTCGGCCGGTGCGCCACCCTTGCTTCCTTCTCCTCGAGCGGCCTGTGGGCGAAGCTCGCCAGCATTGTCCTCTCTCTCTGTCTCTCCTTTCGCGGGAACCAACGGCCGCGGAGCGATGCGCGAGACCGCTGCAGGCTCTCTTCCTTTGCGCGACGGGAACATCTGCATCCGGAGAACTTTTGCAGATGGGCGAAGGGAAGCTCCTGGAGACAGTCTAAGGAGTACTAGTATATACTGTATGATATCTTTTTAGAAAAAAAGCCACAGTCACAGTAGTATTTATGTTTTTAGGCCTTGTTTAGTTCCCAAAATTTTTCCCAACTACCCGTCACATCAATCTTCGGACACTGATTAGGAGTATTAAATGTGAATTAATGACAAAACTCATTCCATAACCCCTACCTAATTTTTCGATACGAATCTAACGAGCCTAATTATGCCATGATTAGACAACGTCATGCTACAGTAAACAATCTCTAATGATAGATTAATTAGGCTTAATGGATTCGTCTCGCGATTTCCCGTCCATTCGTGTAATTAGTTTTGTAATTAGTCTACATTTTTTACTTCTAATAGACCTTCGAAGGGGCTGTCAAAAATTTTTGGCAACTAAACAGGCTCTTAATCATGAAGTGCATGAGTGCATCTCAGTGCCGTACGTGCAGGCCGAGGCACACCTAAAATCCAAGCTATATCCACCTAGGTGCCCCCAGGTTAACGTTCCTCCATCCCATAGCACGAAGACACTAGCTAGGGGGGTCTACCTGTCCGGCGCCGGTAAAACCAAAGGATTCACTTCGCCTAGGGGGAAGGGGCAGAACGGTCATCAGATGCTGGGCAGCTTTGGGAATTGAGGGCGCTGGGTCCCTTTCGCAAACACCATCGTCAGGCCACTCTAATTGGTGTGCCGTGGTCTGCCACTACCATTTGATCTGATGCCCCCTGTCATGCGTCCTTTCATTTCGAGTTTTGCATGCAATTCCTCTCTCTCTTTCTAAAAACTAACAATCTCTTTCCTTTATTTCTTATTGAGTATTGACAGTCATCTTTTTTTTTCTTTTTCTTGAGATGCCAAGAAGAGAAAAAGGTGTATAGTATAGTAGTAGTTGGGGAGCGAAGCGAGTGAGTGTGTGTACTGGTGATGGTGTCAGTGTGTGACACATTGGCGATTTGGCATGCATGCGGCGCAGGCAGTGCACCACAGCTGTCTTCCTGCCAACAAGTGCTTACACGCATGATGACAATGCCTCTGTCTCCAGCATTTTGTCACATAATGGATTTACATGTAAAGATCGAAATGCGGCCAAATATCATGTTGAGAGGTGGTTGTGAGGATATATTTCTGCTGTTCTAAGCATCTTTGAAGACTTATACAGATACAAACATATATCTCCCTAGCTACATGCATGAAACCGCCTGAAATTAAAATGCTTGCGTCGTGTGTGTTTGGTGGCTCGGACGCTCGGTGGGGGTTATCTGCTAGCTGAGTCCCATGATTTAATGGGTGGGTACATGCATCCGTCTCCAACATCTGTTATTAGGGTTGCGTCACACAAGTATGGATCGATCGATGCGCATATGTGTGAAGCCAAAGCTGTTCTAAGGTCATCTTTCAAAAAAAAAAAGCTGTTCTAAGGTGGTTGTGGATGTACATTAGCTAGGTTGCAATTTAATCCATCCATCCGTGTCTGGAACCGGAAGTCCAATGCTTAGGTCTGTTCTTTTCCTCACAAATGAATAGTGAAACCACTATTCACCTGTCACATCTATCACATCTTCTCTCACAAGAAATACTATTTCAGTACTATTTATTTGCAACTTCACTATTCATTTTCACCCAAAAGAACGGGCCCTTAGCTCACTTGCATTGCCTACTACGACATGCATGCATGATGGCACACATCTGTGCATGATCACTCTCAAATGTCGTTTAATGTAGGCCGGCTACGTCATGGAAACGGATACGCGTAAACAGAACCGCTCTAATGTGGCTGGGAAAAGGCTTCTGGGTCTCCTGTGCAGTTTGATTACGGGGTCTAGAAGTCCAAATTCAGTTGGGCTCACTGCCAAAAGTGCTTGCTTGCATATGCTGCCATGCATCTAGCTACCTCCAAAATTCAATATGGTCTGCATCATTCGTAGGAACAGATGCATGTAAATAAACCGCTTTTGAGTTATGGTTGGGAAGAGGCTTTGTAGGTGAAATTGATTAGCAGTCAAAAAGGCCAGTTCGGTTGGGCTCACTGCCAAGATTGCTTGCCTACATGTTGTCATGCATACATCCATCTCCAGCCTCGGCATCATATTGGAATGGATGCATATGAATACTGAACTGTTCTGATATGGTTGGTAAGGCTTTCTATTCTTCATGCAATTTATCAGAATTCTAATAAAAACACAAATCCATATGAAATTCGGTTCTTGCCTAGTATAACTTAAGAATGGACATAGAGATGTACATGAGGAAAAACATTTCCTACAAGGCCATGATGTCTTAGATGGTTTGAACTAAAACGTTCCTTTAGTTTAAGTCCACTCATATGGATCTTCTTTTGTAGTATAGACTTTACTAGCAAGCATATTGTTCGTCTCGTCGTTCCTTTTCGATAATTGATGAAATTAACTTTATTCAGATAAGGTCATGTACAAGGAGCTTGAAATTGGAGTAACCTATGTGGATTAAAAAGAAAATTTCCAAACTTTTTCCTAGGAGGAAGGAAAATTCCAAACTTTCAAGCATATGCATGGTATGTTATATGGGAGGTTGGACCCAAAACAAAACTAGAAGGCGCCAGCCAATACAAATGTAAGAGCGAGCGGTAGATCAACCTATTTCGTATGGATTTGTTTTGTGGGCGCAGGCCAACAAGGCCCATTGGTCCCATGAAACCCCGCGCGCCCCCTGGATGATTTGAGACCTACATGTTGTACCCACCAAGCATGATAACATTTGAATATATATATCCTTTCTTGTGAACCTCAAATGACAACAATGAGAAAAATTGTACATGGACATGAGTTTATTTGGTGTTAAAAGGTCTATTACCGGGCTATATTGCAATCCTTCTCCGCTCATGTGAAAAGGTTCTGTATTGTTGTAGTAGTATTGATCAAAACATGCACATCCCTGGGCGCGTCATGGTTGACTCCTCACGGAGATGCAAGCTAAGACATCAAACATATGAAGAAAACACTAGGGATGCACTTAGATAAAGAGAATAAAAGTATAATATGGAGACAGATGAAATTCACCTGGTGACTTGGAGGTAGCAAGGTCGATCCACCCGTGGACTAAGAATGATCATATGACTTCAAGGCGTATCCTAAGCCCAAATTGCTCCGGATCATATTGGATTTAACGACTACATATAGTCACCTACAATCGAATTGTTTCGAATCATATTTGGCGGCTAGGATTCGATATCTTAGAAACAGAAGGTGGAGGCAAGGAGGATAGGTAGAGAGATGGTCGAGAGCAACTTAACTCGAATAGCGGTAGCGGTGGTGAGAGTGAATAGCACATCACCGAGGAGAAGGAATATATAGTGAAGGCGGGTGCGTAGGGAAGCGAAGAAGAAAATATAGGAAATAAGAGAAATTGCAAAGTGACGCAAGCAACACCGACGATGCACTTCTGGTACGACAAAATCAGTTCAATGTTCTGCGCGTGGTGCTGGTGAGACTGAGAGAATGATGTTGCAACATACAATGGTGTCCACGAGAATGCTTTAACAGACACCTTGCTCGTTAATATATCACCTTTTTATTTAAAAATGCTAGACCTTGTGAAATCGGTGGTACACAACTTTAATTTGTTGTAGCTACAAGTGTAAAGATGGGCAAGATACAATATCAACAAAGATTGATGGGAATTTTTAGATATCATTGTCATAGAGTAGTCTATGCACACGTTCGATAAAACCATTATGTCATGCTATAACTTCTCCTAGCATGCATGAGAAATAAAGGAAAATTAGTGAGACATCATGATCAAGTGGCTCCAATGTTGCACTTGTCAAATGTGCTCGAGGCCGTGCTATTTTCGGTAGCTTGATCATCTCAGTTCATTGATTGATGACCAAATAAACGTGATGCCTTAGCTTGCACCACGCTGCCGTTTGGTCAAGCCGCAGATAGTGTGGCCGGGGGAAAAAAATAAAACCATGCAAAAAAAAAGTGTGCGCGGCACAATCTAGTGAATGGGTGTGTTTAGATCCAGATGAATTAGTTGAATTAGGGAAGAATTGGGGAATAATTGGTATAAATGCAGATGAATAGTGAGAGGTGATGTGAGATGATATAATAGATGATGTGATGTTTTTTGCAAACTTTTTGGGATCTAAACACACCCAATATTTGAAAACTTGTCTGGCAATCATTTGGGGGGAAATATTTAAAGATTTACCACCTATCCCAACCATTCTTCAGGTATCCGCCATTTGGACCATACAAACTTGTGTCAGTAATTTAAGGCTGTGGTGGCGCCACAACAACAGCTAGTAGGTCACAATTCGCACCAAATGCAGATCGAACGCACAAAAAAAAAAAGAAATGCTCCGAATAATAAAGCCAATCGGCTCATGTACGTACTGTACTGTCTAATCTCTAATCGATGCTTGACTCTGACACCCTCCCTGATCGGAAATTACCCAATTATTGGCGTTATAATTGTGTTATGATTGGATTTTAGCATTACTTAATGCTGGATAGGAGTATACACATTAAAGAAGCCCGTGCACTTACGGACGTGGCAGCCACGGAGGCCGGCAGCTCGGCACCACCACCACGCAGGCACGCGCGCAGTCACCGATCACACCACACGCACACATCAGCAGACCAGTGGCCTGGCGTTGGGGTCGGGTCTGGTCAACAGCACGGGTCAGTCAGTGTGGACCGGCTCTCTCTCCGTCCCTGTCTGGCCTGGGCGCGCACTTGGACCATCTGATCGTGGGGCGAACCCATCAGGAGGCCCCTCCCCGATCGGCCCGGATAAATGCGTGCACCGGCTGATCCCTGATCGATCCCTGATGGATGGATGGAACACGAAAAGCCTCCAACCAGGCCCCCCCTGATGGTTCATGGTAGTAGTCTGATAGCTTCAGCTTCAGCTCCAACTCCGCGCTCCGCGGCGTGTCGACGTCTGATGGCCTCGTTTTGCTGCGTAGTTGGGGAGCATAGGCTTCCTGCTTTGGTGGGTACTTGTGTGGACATACGGAGTACTACTACCATCTCAAAATATAGTTACATTTAGAGTTTTTTTAAGTCGAATTTTTTCAACTGTGATCGTTAGCATAACGAAATGATCATAGAGACTGAGAATATAAAAATGATATTAGTAGATTTATAATGAAATCAGCTATCATAATATGTAATATTTTTATTTAAAAGATTTTTGTAAGATATTGTTGATCAAAATTAGAAAGGTTTGATTTTTTTTAAAAAAAAACTAAACTCAGTTATATTATGGGACAAAGGCAGCAGTAGGAAGCAGAGCTATTTTTAAATAAAAAATATTGCGACGTTGATTTGAGCCGTACGTGTGCGTCCGTAGAGCTAGGAGAATGTTTGGCCACGTGCAAATCCCCGGCTCCTCGTCCAAAAGCAACGTGTCTTTGCACACGGACGATGATTCAAAGCTGAATGGACGTGCGAATCCGATTCGGTCCATACGATACGATAAAGCATTTAGTCGGTAGACTGATTCATCTGATTAGTAGCGTACGTACGCTTCTTCTGTCCCTTGATTAATTATTGCTGCTTCTGTTCAAACACGTCGCTTTAGTTTAGACTTTAGAGTGTGGTCAGCGTACTACTCTCTCGCGTCTTAAATTATATAAGTCATTTCTACTTTATATAGGTAGAATAAATACAATCAATGTATGTCTAAATATATACAAATATGTGACATTAGAAATGTCAAAACGACCTATTTAAATTTGAAGGAGTTCCAAACACGCCAATGTTGAAAAGAGGATGTAGGTTTGTTGGATTCTCAACGGTGGGGGAAAACCGATTTAGAGTATGTTTGGCAGGGTTCCGGTTCCTCCAAAAACAGCTCCGGCTTCAGCTTCAGCTCTTCTAGTGGAGCGTCTTCTCTGTTAGAGCTGGAGTCGTTTTGGAAAATGTTTGACAAAACATCTTCACCTGTTAGATTGAGGTTGTAAAATATCTAAATTACCCTTTGTTTTTTTCCTTTTTTTCTCTTTTCCTTATTTTTCTTTTTTCCTCTTCTTTTATTTTCCTCTCCTTCTTATCCATTCACCCTCACCTCCCGTACGCCTCCTTCCAACTCCGCCACCCGACCTCCGCTCCGGCGACCTGTCCCATCTCTTTCTCGTTGTCGTCAGCCTCCTCCTCTGCGCCATGGATTCCTGCCGCCACCTCCCAGCCTCACCGCGACGCGCCACAGGATCCAGTCACTACTAGGGAAAGAGGCTTTCGTCCCAGGCAGATTTTCACATTAGTACCGGTTATTTTGCCGCCCGGTACTAATGTGAAGAAGAGCCGGTACTAATGTGTCGTGCGAAGAAAGAGCCTCGCGGAGCCCTCATGTGACCGACTTTAGTACCGGGTGTAGGCTAGGACCGGTACTAATGTGCGCGCATTAGTACCGTGGCTAGTTCCCACTCGGTACTAATGTGGTCAAACCACATTAGTACCGAGTGGGAACTAGCCCCGGTACTAATGTGGGCAAATTAGTACCGGTGGAATAGAAGCCCCGGTACCGATGGCATGCGACCTCTCCCCGCGAATTTTTTCGCTAAGTCCTGCGGCCACACACCATCCCTCTCTCCGTCCTTATCTACTACCCGCGTTTCTTTTCTCAGGCCTCCTCCTCTTCTTTCCTCTCTCACATGTCTCTCTCTTCTTCTTCTCCAGGAGACCACCTGCCGACGGATGATGTCGGGAGCCTGCCGGCACGCGGGCCGCGGCCGGGAGGGGCCTCCGGATCCCCGGCGGGCAGACGCGCGCCGCGGCCGGGAGGGGCCTCCCCGGCGGTGCGCAGCCGGGCCGCCGCCGGCGCGGGAGGCACCCGCGGCCCCGGCTGCAGGCCCGTCGGCCGCGCAGGAGGATGGCGCGGGTCGCCCCGCCGTCGCGTGGTTGGTGGCCTGCGCGGCGCCCTACTCAGACCGCCGCCGGGGGCTCGCCTGGGACGCGGCCGGCCTCCCAGCCGGGGGCGCGGCCTCCCGGGCAGACGCGGCGGCGCTGGCCTCCGCGGTGGTCAAGCCCGGATGAGCGGCCGACGGCAGCGTTGGTGATTCGTTCTTGTGAAATATGAAATGGATTCCTGTGTTCTTGAGATTCTATTCTAGTGTGATGTTTGATTTGTTGTGTGAAATTGATGTTGTAATTTGTGAATCTTTTGTGAATGAGTGGGAATAAAATCGATGTTGTAAATTATTGGGTGAATGATTCTGGTGTGACTTGTGAATTTTGTTGTGCTTATGGTGGAAGAACAGAAGAAACAACAGAAAAGAAGGAAAAAGAGAGAAAAAGAAAAGAAAAAAGAGGGGGAGGAGACGGACGGCGACGGGCAATTGACGGGAGCACTCGGTACCGGGACACCCGGTACTAATGTTTACATTAGTACCGGTTTCGGAAACCGATACTAATGTGACTTAACATTAGTACCGATCGAACAATACCGGTTTGGAAACCGGTACTAAAGGGGGGTTATGGACCGGTACAAATGTACGTTTCCCTAGCAGTGAGTTGCCGCCGCCCGGCCTCCTTCCTCGGTAGCAGCCTTGGTCGCACCTCCTCCCGCCAGCGGCAGCCTCGGTCGCGGTTCCTCCTTCCGCCGGCGCTGCTCTCCATCGCGCCGCCAGCCACCTCAGGCCCGCCACCAGCCGTCCTTCTCCCCGCAGGTGGTGCCTCTGTCGCGGCCGTCGACCGGATGCCCGCTCGTAATCCACACCCTTGCACCTCCTCAAGCGCCGGCGACGGACCCCAGCGGCGGTGAGCAGGGGCAGCACTGGGGACAGACTCCAATTTTTTTTAATAACAGGAGCAAGGCTGAGAAGGGGAGGCGGAGCCGGGCGGAGTCACGAAAACGTGGCTCCACCTCCTCTGTGGAAGCCGTTTTGGTCTTCATGTGCGGCTTCAGAGATAGAGCTACTCCATTTGCACCCGTTTGGCAGGACTACTGTTGGAGCCGTGGCTGGAGCCTTGCCAAAGGGGCTCACTAGTTCTGATGCCAAAAAGAACTGTCATCACGCACGCAGCTAGTACAGTATGACTCTCTATTTGCACTGAAATGTTGTGTTTTGGGATCTGCTATGGAGTTTGAACTCTTTTCGGAGCATCTCCATCTTAGCAATTTGGAAAAAAAGAAAAAAAAGAGGAAGATATGTATATGTGTTCTGCCAAAAGGCTGGCTTGTGGCTAGTTGAGTGTCTCGCTCTTCCACCCACCAACAACGCAACAAGGCCACAACCCAAGCACGCACACTCCCTTCCGTGCATCAGTACACAGGCACATCCCATCGGCGGAATAATTGAGCCAGCAGCCGGGTCGTACAAAAACCCGAATCCCTCTGTGGCAACGGCGAGAGATGCACACGGCGTGCACTGCAACAGCATGCCCTGTGCCCATGCATGTGAAACCGTGTGGATCCGCCGCGGCACATGTAGGCATGAACTCACGAACCCGTTTGGGAAGGGTAGAGAGCTGCCATGCATGGGCAGCATTGTGCATGGCACTTGACTTGCAGAGCCTGAGCCTCCCTTTGGTGCTTGCAGGGCCTAGCCTAGTAGCCATGGTACGTGAGGGAGGGGTGGCTGGCTATCCAGCTGGGCTTTATAGCCCTTTACAACGACGACACACACGCTCGGGCCGGCCGCACCAAATGCTTGGCTTTCAAGGGTAGCTGCTAGGTATCCTAGGCGATTACTACAGTACAGTACTAGCTCTAGTTTGTAAAGCAAATTAAAGCTTTGGAGAGCCAGGCCGTGGAAAGAGAAAAGCAATCCCTGATCAGCAGCACAGAAAAGATGGCGATGGGAAAGGTGGTGAAGGCGGGTTACTAATTAAGCGTGCTTACTGCTTACTGAAAGTGATGGCTGTCCATATGCATCTTGCATGCATGGCTGTTGTTTTTTTGTGTAGGCATCAGATGCTAATTGCTATATGTATGGGCTGCGCTGCATGACGGGTTGCTGTCAAGCAAGCTGCTGCTGCAAGCGTACGTGGTTGCCGAATTGTTTGAGAAACTGAACGCGGAGGCGGAGCAGTATGTACTGTCTAAACCCACGATGAAAGGAGTCCTCGAATCGTTTTCATATCACATACATCGTCGTTGGTCAGATCGAGTGTTCCGCCTTTGTGGACCGCGTCGGCACGACGCCCTACTCGATCTAATATGCATTTTGAATCAGAGGGGTATAGTATAGCTTTTTGATTAATTGTGAATTAATATAATCTTTGTGTATGTATATTTAAGTGGTGAAATATGTTTGTACACAGTGTCCAGCTAGTTCGCATCACACCGTTCTTTTGGGTGAAAATGAATAGTGAAGTTGCAAATGAATAGTGCTGGAATTGTGTTTTTTTTAAGAAGATGTGATGGATGTGACAGGTGAATATTGCTTTTCACTATTCATTTGTGAGAACAGAACCGGCCCTTAACTCTTGGGTACTGTAGTCCTCCAGCAGTAGAGCCGGCCGCCAACGGATCCACTCATTTAACGGCATCAGAAATGACTCTGGCTGTTGGTGGTGTTCGTTGGTCTCGCAAGGTGTTCCCGCACCTTAATAATTCTACGTACCTCCGCGCGCGACGACGACACGTCGAGCGCGAGATCCCGTACGTACGTGCACCGTGCGCGCGCGCAGACTCGCAGCCGTCGCAGCTCTCAGCTCATTGATTATTCCCAGGCTCTTCAGGCTCTTCCGGGCATTGCATCCACATCTCACGCACTTTACTACTCGACTCGATCGATCTCCCGCTCCCAGTCGCGCGCGCGCGCAGCCGACCGGATCGCCGGCGCGCGCCGTACGCACGCGTACCGCGACCGGCGCCCGAAATTGAACTCCACCGTCGATCGCTACTGCAAGGCTGCGTGCGTCCTCTCCAATTCCGATCACGCGATCGGTCGAGCATGCATGCACCATGCCCGTGCCCACGATGGCAGGATGCCCACACGGCTGCACGTCACCCGGCGACACGTACTGTGCCTGCACGTCCCAACATGATTTTTTTATGCGTGTGTGTAGTACCACTACATGCGCACACCACACCAGATTCAGGTCGTCCACGCAATGACTCGTGTCACAAAAAAAAAAACCTACCCACTATTGCCTTTATGTCCTGAGCCGACAGCTAACATTCAAATTCATCTCACCACTCTTCTCTAGTCTAGATAATAACTTAATAATGATCACCTCTGCCTTGGGAGATTCTCCCTCCGTTTCCGTTTTAGGTTTTCTCTACTATCTAGGCATGAGTATATATCTAGGTGCCGGGTGCATAGCAAAAGGAAGGAGTATTAAAGAGATGTGTAGTAATATTAAAAAATGTAATAGGAAGGCGGATGCGGCCATGTAAAAATAATTGCAAGTTTCAACTTGTACCAGGGGTAGAAGCAATGTTTTTTTGATCCATATTGTCAAAAGGTGGTTATTATTTTTAACAAACGTTGCCATTGTACACACATTTTTTAGGGTCACTTCATGCCGAGCTTTCGAAACCGTGTTCCTTTTTATCTAAAAAAAATATAATGATTATATGCATCCGTGTCACACCCTGAAATTCTTAATTTCAGGATGTGAACAGAAGGAAAAAAAATTAAAAAACGATTTTCTCTCAATTTTAAAATGTTCCAACATTTATTTTTCTTTACTGGAAATATAGTATAGGAAAAAGCTTTTGTTTGTTTTTCTGAATTAAATAAATGCTCCTGTGTGTGTTGCATTCATGCCGATGCATCTGGTGTTTTCATGAGTGCAAAAGCTTTTTAAATGCGTTTAGGCGCTGACTAAATCCTTCCGAGAATTTTTCCAGTTTTTTTTGAATTAAATAAATGCTCCGCTCATTCATTCAGCCGAAACTCCTGTGCACGACTGCACCGTACCGGACAGAGACGAGTAGTGCTCCGTGCTCGTGCCATCCCTCCTCCTCCTCCTACCGTCGTCCTACGAGCTGTGTAGTGTAGGTGGCCTCACCGTACCAACGAGCGACGGTTGTGCGTTGTGCCTGTGCTCGTACCCGCGTACGCACGCGTCAAGCAGCGTTGCGACTTACGAAGTTGAATCGAAGATCACCGGAGCCGTGCACGTACTACGCGCGCGTGTGAAACGAATTCAGTTGGGAAATAGACCTACGAGCCCGGGCGGAAGAGTTTCAGGAGGAGGAGGAGGCCGGTGGGGTAGCACCGGAGATCAGAGTGCAGAGCCGTGCAGAGCGGTCGGCGCGAGAGGCGTCGATCGATGGCGCCGCCGCGCGCGCCGCACACGGACCCGACAAGCCAACCAACGTGCGGCGGCCGGCGCGAGGCGAGGCCCTCCGGCTCCGCAGACGGCAGGCTGCCGCGCGCCGCAGAGGCACAGACGCCGCCAGGCCGGGCAGGGCACCACTGCATGCAGCACCAGTAGTCACCAGTGCACCACCGGCCACGCTACGGAGGGGTAGCTGGTGATCACGCCGGCTGGCTGTGGCCAGCAGAGCAGGCGGGGGCAGGCAGCACGTACCTGATCCAGCAGCAGCATGCAGGCGGGCGGGAGCACGACGACGACGCGCCCACATGATGGCGTGGCGTGCCTGTGCCGCTGCGTGGTGCGGTGGTCCGTCCTCGCGTCGCGCACGAGCTAGGGGTCAATCGATGGATCGATCCATCGGACGACGGGGGTAGTTGACTTGACTGGTTCGTCCGTCCGGCCATAAAGAGGGCCCTGTACTTTCGCCGAACATATCCAGGACAAATTGCCGGTTTCTCCCGAGCAACCATGGCCCTGCTGCCCCCATTATGAACCTGAGCCCCTCGCCGCGCCCGGCCCGCCCCTCTCCCGAGCCCGCCCAGCGAAACCCATCGCCACCACACGCCGGCCGGCCGGCCGGAGACCGGAGGTGCGCGGGACGCGGTCACGCAGACACCGATCCGCGGACGAGATCCATGTGGGAAAAGCTGCCTGCCTCCCAGGGTGGACGACGACCTGCACTGCACAGTGGGGCGGCTACTGTTGGCCTCTCGGGCGTTGGCTACAGTCCACGCTCGATCCCTGGGTGGGGGTGGGTCTGGCCGTCTGGGTGGGCGATACGCGACGCGACTTCCGGTTTGCTGACTCCCCTCCGGCTCCGGGGTCTCGTCGTGGTGGTGGCCAGTGGCCACGCTCGCGCGCGCACTGAGGGAGGGCTTGGCTTTTGCAGGGGAACCGTCACGGCCACGGACTATACTATAGGATCCGCAACCAGTTGGACTTGGACGTTGGACCCCCCGGTCCGGCCGGCCGGGGGCGTCAGCCGTCAGGGAGGGGGTGTGGTGCGTGACTGCGTGTGCTTCGTTTGTGGACACTCGATCACATGGGTTTGGACAAAAACAAAGAACGAGTCAACGAGGGCGAGCTTCTGCTGCGACGAATGTATGCATTGTTTTTTTGAAATATCGAATGTATGTATTGTACTACTACAGTATTTGTGTTGCATTACATTGCGTGTGTAGTTGTTGGCGGGAGAAGAGTTACAAAGAATTGGATCCAAAACAAATGAGGCATCCACACGACACGTGATATATGTAGAGGGAGGAAACAGTGACGCACGCCATGATCCTCCCCGGGAGCAGGGAGCAGAGAGACATCATGCATCAGCGAGCGACTCTCAGGCGGCGGGGCGGTGGTGGTCGCGACGATCAGCAGCTGGCCTGGTCTCCTCCTCCGGCGGGGGGGTTGGCGTAGGCGAGCCACCTCTGGAGCTGGCGGTTGTAGGCGCACGGCCGCTCCACGTGGAGCAGGTGCCCGGCCTTGGGGATGCCGTGGAGGAAGCACCTGTCGCCCAGCTGCCTGCGATTTTGATCGTTTGGTTAGCGCCCGGGCGTGCTGAGATATATTCGGAGGAATTTTGATTGGTGAGAGCAAAAGCGATGCTTACTCTTTCATCTTCTTGGCGAGCTCGATGTCGAAGATCCTGTCCTCCTCGCCCCACAGCAGCATTATTTTCTGCAACCACGGCGAAAACCCTTAGGCTCCGTCTGGATGTAGGCATTGAGGCTTGGAATTTGGAATTGGAATCAGCCACACTCAATACCAGCTGTTTGGGTACATACGGAATTGGAATTAGAAACTTAATTCAATACCGAGACTGCATTCAGCTAACAGATCGCACCCCCTCCTCAATACCGAGCCGTTCCGCTCCGTATTGGGCGGAATCGTGCTCCCCCGCCCCGCATCGATCTCTCTCTACCTCTCATCCCTCCTCTCAGGTTCGGAGCTCCCGACCTTCGTCTCTACGGCGGCCATGGCTCCCTCGGCGCGTCGTCCCTCAGCCGTCGAGCCCGGCGTCGCTCCTCTCCATCCCCAAATCGAGCGTCGGTGCCACTCCCCTTCGTTCCCAAATCCGGCGCCGCCCCCCTCCGTCCCCAAATCCGGCAGCTCGTGCCCCCTTCTTCCCCATCGTCGACGGTGGCGCAGGCTACCTCCGCCCCAAGCCAGGGCAGCGCAACACGGGTGGCGCACTTGCGGAGTTATCGGCGAATCAAGGGCAGCGGCGTGCATGGCCTTCTCCGGCGAGGCGATGCGGCTTGATTTTCTCCGGCAAGGTGAATCAAGGGCGGCGGCGGCGCACACAACTGAGCTCCACTCCACCACAATGCTGGTCCCAGTCGGCGCCTTCCAGCGGTGTGCTGTCCTCCACTTGCTGCTCTGCTCTCTTCCGCCGGCGCCGGCGTAGCAGCAACTCCACAGCACCACCGCTCTCTTTCTCCATGCGCTTCCATAGGAGCTCTTTGGCTCGGTGACGAAGAACAGGCAAAGAGATGGACAGTTTGAGCAGGGTTCCATGAGCAGATTCTGATTCCATCATTTCGCATGTCCAAACATATTTCCTATTGGATTTCTTCCATCGATTCCACGAGACAATATAATGGCCACCCAAACAGCAGAAATTGAATCGTGCACCATTTCAATACAATAGCTAAATTGGTATTGAACTCAATTCAATACCAAAGCCCCCAATGTCTACATCCAAACGCACCCTTAACATTTTTTGACATGGAAACAGATTAAGTGGGCCTTCTTTCTCCAAAAGAGGATCATCGGACCATTTGCACAAGCAAGTTTGGGCCGTTCGCTCACTCAAATGGTTCTGGGCCATAGGGTTCATAATCTCTCTCTCTCTCTCTCTCTTTGTTTTCACAACATTGGATAATTGGTGGGTAGGTAGTTGCCCTCACGGCCCTGAACAAACTACGCTCTGCAGTTGTGCACTCTGCCGGTCACTTTCATCAGTCAGCTGCTCAGTTCTCGTTTGACATGGAGGTCCTATACTTCATCATGCATCTCTACTTTCTCTAGGATGGTGAACAAATCAGGTAGCTGTGGGTTGGTTTGATTATTCAGTAAATTAAATGTACCTGTTGAAAAACAGGGATCTTGGCGTCCATGGTGCTCGTCAACAGCCCCTGCAGCAGCTCCATCCTCTCCTTCCTGTTGGTGAACATCACCTGCTCGCCACCAAACACCAGCAAAATCATCAACAAAAACAGACCCCCAGTAAACATTGAATTCAGAGAATAATAAGCATGTACTATGTTTTCTAATAATTACGTAATAAAAGTATAAAACACACACAACAGGAAACGGCTAGGAGGAATCACCTTGAGGTAGTCCTTGTAGAACCTGTCCGGGAACCACATCTTCTTGTACATGGAGATGGAGAGCAGGGCCTTGAGGCCCTTGAGCGTCTCGGGCATGAGCAGCTCGGCCGACGAACCCGCGCCCAGCCGCTCCATTGCCTCCCTGTTCACGGCGTGCGTCATGGCCACCACGGACCCGGACACGCACAGCGACCGCACCAGGTCCGGGCGCGCCTCCGCCAGCTTGAACGCCACCATCCCGCCGTAGCTGAACCCGACGACGTCGCACCGCGCCACGCCCAGCCGCGCCAGCGCCGCCGCCACGCACCCCGCCTGGAAGTCCGGCGACCGGTCGGCGCTCGCCGTCGACGACCCGCCGAAGAACATGAGGTCCGGGATGTAGAGGTTGTAGCGCGACACCAGCACGCCGAAGTTGAACTGCCACGTCACGTTGCCCTCGGCGGCGAAGCCGTGGATGAGCACCACGTTCGGCCTCGACTCCGGGCTCCTCTTCTTCTTGCTGCTCTTGGCGGGCTTCTTGGCGGCGCAGGCGGCGGCGGCGGTAGGCTCGAGCGGGCTGATGGTGGTGCCCTTCTTGCAGACGTGGTGCTTGGGCGCCCAGATGTGCATGGTGGTGCCGGCCGGCTCCAGCTCCATCTCGATGGGGCGGAGCCCGGCCATCTTCATCAGCCGAGACAGCAGCGGCTTCTGCGCCTCGATGAAGTTCACCATCTTGCTCGATCGGCCGCTCTTGTTCCTTCCTCGATCGTGCCTAGGTCGATCTGCTTGCTCGCCGCTGCGCAGAGGTCGCAATGCGCGTGGCAGCTAGCTGTGCCTCGATCGTTGGCGTCGGGATCGTATTAATAGAGATGTACGCTGGCGCCGGAGCAGGGTCGGCGGGAGCCTGTGTGTGTGCAGGCATGGGCTGCGCAAGTACAACGACGACGGGGAGCGGTGTAACGACCGGTGACGGCGACGGGGGCGCGCGAGAGCCGGCGGGCGGATGGGGTTTGGGTGGCGAGGGCCCCAGCGGCAGCGAGAGGAGTGGAGAGAGGACAAGGGGAAATGGGAGGGCGGGTTCAGTGATCTACCGGGATGCACACATGCGCGCGGTAGCTTGGGCTGGTGCAACTAACCGATCCCAGTGGCGCTGCCGGCTGCCCTGACATTGATTCAGTCATTCCTCGTATTACTTTGATTTAATTTGCTGTCAATTGATGTAGCATGTATACATTGGGTCTCCGCCTATGAACGGTCATGTTTCTTTCATGTAGTTCTGTACTTGGAAAAGAAACTTTGATCCAAATTTCGATTGAAGAATGGTTTGCTAGAACATGATAGTAGACGATTTTATAATCCTGATTATGTGGTTTGGTTCGACAACATGACGAGCATTTCGTAGAAACGTTGATGACTGGGCACCTGGCACAAGTACACTCATCCGCTAGCGGTAGCAAAGCTTCATTCAGAAGCAGCGTTTCACCACGCACGGCGCCTTCCGGGCGTACCAGAACGCGAGCGCAGCGATGGACACGGCCGCGGCCACGCCCACCGTGGCGTGCCACGCGTAGGTAGGCTTGTCGCCGCCGCCCCGGCTCTTCCGGACGGCGAACGCGAGGCCCTCCCGCGCGAGCTGGGCCACGTCCGGGACCGCCGCCCCGCGCCGGACGGCGTGCGCGACCGCCTCGTACTCCTCCGGGCTCCCGCCCTCCAGGAACACGCCGGCGATCCGGCCCGCGCTGACCCAGAACGCGCCGAACTTGGGCGTCGACGTGGACGAGGCGGAGGAGAAGCCGAGGTCCCCGAAGTGGACGACCTCCCCGGTGTTGTCGCCGTAGAACCGCCACGACAGGGCGAAGACCCTGGAGTAGAAGAAGGGCAGGTAGTCGATGTCCCCTGCGGCGCCCGAGGGGTCCAGCGCCGCCGCGACGGCGTGCCTGGCGGTCCTGCGTGCGCAGTCGACGTGCTCGAACCGGCGGGGGTCGCCGCCGAAGAGATTGACGGGGAACGTGGTCACGTCGCCCACCGCGTACACGGAGGCGTCGCTCGTCTGCATCTGCCCGTTCACCTTGATGCCGCCCTTCTCCATGGCCAGCTGGCCTTCGAAGAGCGCGGTGTTGGCGCGTGCTCCGATGCCGACCACGACCATGTCGGCAGGTAGGCGCCTGCCGTCTCCCAGTTTCGCTGCGGTCACCTGTGCGTGCATGCAAAAATTATTGCTGGAAATTCAGATGATCAAATGGAAGTAGTACACTTCAAACTTTCAGATATAGCAGAGCAGAGTTGATGGTGTTTGGTATTGATTAATTTGATTGGCAGTTTGGCACAAATCAGCTACTTGAAACTTCATATTTCCAGTGAAAAGCTACTAGGAGATGGTGAACATACATCCTAGTGGCAATCTGTGAATATGGATCTTCAAATCATCTCTACTCTAAAAGTTTCATGGAACGGCCGAATGGAAACTCACCTTCCCAGATAAGACCTCCAGTGAGGAAACTGCAGTTCCTTTGATAAAAGTAACTCCTTTTGAAGTATAGTAGCTCTCGTAAAATTCAGCAATTTTTGGTGTAAACAGACGATCCACTGAAAATGAAAAATCAATGCACATATTTTGGCATTTTAAACATAGGTAAGAAAAAGGATATTGTATGTATGATGCTAAGCACTGATGTGCATATAAAGAGGCATAGTATTCAGACTTCAGATGTTCATCGAAAATAGCATCAGCTATACTTACTGCAGTATTTTCCAGGGAAAACTATGGTAACCTTTATCTTGTTGGCAACTAAAGCGGCTGCACATTCCATTCCTATGTACCCACCACCAATGACAATAGCATTGCCACCAGGAGATGAATTCATTACACGGACTAATTTATCTGCATCCACAATACTGCGCAGATAACAGACGTTCTCAGCATCTGAGCCGCTCACTCCAAATTCTTCCAGCTTCAAGGCCTACATTTTGAACAGACAAAATAACATGTTCTAAATCGTTTTTTGGTAAACACGTAGGATACATGTTAAGTCCAAAAATAGCAGGCTGATCATACATAACCTGATAACCAAAACAAAAAAAAAACTCAACATACCCGAGCACCCGTTGCAACAATAAGAGTTTTATAGCTGATAGTTTCCCCTATGGAAGTAACCAATGTCTTCCGACGCACATCTGCAGAAATTACCTTCGTTCCAAGAATAAGCTCAATTCCTAGCAAAGTGGTAAAACATATCATCCATACTGCTGAACAGTTACTAAATATGAAATTGAATTGATTACAGATCAAACTACAGAAGAGTGAAAATCAGACGTGCTGATCCATCTATGTCAGAAAATTAAAGGACGGTAACACTAACTCTTGTCACTTTCCAGATGCTAAGAGAATAATAGTCCAACTGAATTCTAACCAAACATGGAGATTGCCAACATGTAAAGCAAATAAACATTGGCAGGATCATACCATGTTCTTTGTACCATTCTGCTGTAAGTAACTGATCGTTGGCTCCAACACAAGTATGAAATGCTGGGAGGCGAGCACCACCTGCAAATGTGATAAAATCCAAAGCTCTTGAGTAAAAATAGATTTCAAGATCTCCAGCACCCAAATAATTTAAACATACTTTATATGTAGACAGCGATAGCAAGCAAACACCTACTCCTCTGTAAGATAATGATGAAATTGCAGGGGAAAACAAGTCAATCTGAAAGTCATGCAGTTTCGATACAGTATGTGCCCTTTCTACACTGTATATAATTTGAAAGAACTGCTTAGCAGTTTTTACTGCCCTTTGCCGCAATCTTGCAAGCAGCTATCTACTGAGTCATTTCACAGAATGGGTCATGGATGTAGCAGACTACATCCAATTTCAATTAATTTCGGCCGCACCAAATTGATTCAGCCAAATCGATTGCAAAAGAAACAAGTAGTCTTTCGATACCTCCGCTCATGGTCCCAAACGGTGGCGCGGCGGGGTCAGAGATAACGTGGTCTGACAGAGTGACAGCTGAGCAGGATGGCATGGTGATCGAGCACGGGATCACGAGGAAAGAAGAGCGCGGTTGAGCAGCGCGGCGTTACGGAGATCGAGCGCATCCAAATGATTGCTGAACCCTCTGACCCTTGGATCCACTAATCCTCCGCATGGAGGCGCCGCCGCCGGAGGTTGGGAAGGTGAGCAGCTACGACCATGGATGGATGCGTAGGGGGAGGAAATGAGGTACACGAGGATGACATGAATGACCTGCCACCATGGCATGTCTCTGCGACTCCGGCGAGTCCATGTCGCCGGCGGCCGGCGGCTGACTGGTGGGGCCACGGGGACTAATATGTAAATATTGGGGTTTTATGTAAATAATCGGACCGCGATTAGTATTCGCGATCCTATTTAGGGGGTATTATGAAAAAACTGGATCGCAGTTATTAATCGCGATCGAATAACGGAATAAGGGGGGTTTTGTGTAAAATATTGGATCGCGGAGAATTGTTGCGATCCGATTTAGGGAGGTATTTGCAAACTATTTTTTTCACCGCTTTCGAGGCTAAAGGGGGAGCCATTCGAGCCGTTGGATCTACCGTTTGCGGCCCAGATCGAACTCTTCTCCAAAGAACGCAAAGTCTCCGTACCTCTGCCCCCACCCCGCCGGTCGCCGGCGCCGCCGAGGTTTCCGCCGCCGGCCACCCCCGAGTGGAACCCGTCCTGCGTGTAGGTTCTCCGGTTCATTAACGGCTACTTCGGAGTACAGAGTACACCAGCACGGGGTCCAACGGACACCGGCCGGAGGCTAGCTGCTCATGGAGGATGCCGCTGCGTGGCGTTCGCGGCAGGACTCGCAGTCGCAGCTCACAATCGCCGCATCCGGGGAAAATGGCGATGATATGGTATATGCATGACGAATCGGAGCACAAATCTTAGTAGAACGGAGCACGATCAGCTTTTTGTGTCAGCAGGAACGCTGCTATCGGCGGCAGCACTTGGGGTTAGATGAACTGACGACTGACAAGATGAAGTTTAATGTTGCAATTCTCGCATGTTTGGAGCAAACACTCCTCGATCTGAGATTGGACAATGACGAACGCACCTTGCGGGAGCAGATAGCCTTTGCTTAACGCGGGACGTTCGTAAGGAGCAACCTGCCAAGTGATCGGAGAAGTGAACAAAATCACAGAGACGTTTCTCTGTGCAGAGCTTTGCATGCTCAATGGAACAGCAAAAGGGAGGAAGGGAAGCGTACGGCCTCGTCGGAGATGATGCAGAGCTCGCCGGGGGCGGCGTCGCCGCGGCGGCGGACGAACTCGAGCGCCGCGTAGCCCGCGGCCACGCCGCCGCCCAGGATCACGTACGTGAACGCGCGGCCCATCTGGTTCCGGTTCCTTGGCGCCGTTTCTCCCTCTCTCCCTCTCTCTCTCTGTCTATCTCTCTCCCACGACTCGCCGTTTCCCGTCCTCCATGGATGAGCATGAGCTTAAGTAACCGCGATCTTAGCACGGCTCGATCGGGCCCCTCCGACCGGGTTCTTGGCTTGCGAGGAGGTGAGCTAGCGCAGGGCCGCCATGGCAGTGGCAGGAAACTGAACTATGCCTTGCCCGCGCCTCTCCCCCCGCGGGGACCCCGATCGGTGCCGTTCTTTTCCTCGCCGTCAAGGAAAAATTGGGATCCTTCTGGGTGAAGAAAAGTGATTTTCAGAATGTTGCCAATGCAATGGAAAGTGAACAAGCATCCGTGCTTACCTGTACATCGGCATCTCTGGAGAACAAGTGCCAGTGTGCCATACGTTTGTCAGAAATCATGCTTACCAAGTTACCAGAATTTCTTTAAGAGAGAAAGCAAGAAGCACAAGTTTTTTTAGACGAAACAAAGCAGAGATCATGTATTTCAATAAGATAGAGAGGAAGTAAGTGCAACAGTTTTCTACGGAAAAAGAAAGCAGAGACGGCGAGACAAGGAAAATAAAACAGGATAGCAAAAGAGAGGCCTAACGCCACAGCACAGGCATGCCGACTCGCACATCAGATAGCACGACCTCGGGTGCTACAAGGTGGCCAGCAAGGTCACAAAACTATGTATCTCATTTGGGAAAGAATTGTGATTTTACAACAAGAGTGCTCCTGGTGAGACTTTAGTAGCAGAACTTTGCTCATTAAACAGTACATGGTGGTGTTTGTAAATTTGTATACTGTACTTTCATACATGTTACACAGGACTTGGTTTGAATAGCTCAACCCAATAGCACATCCCAGATCTTGTTGCATCTGCTGATCACTGTGATCACAAGATCCAGAGAAATTGTTGTTGTAGGCACAACATATGACGCACAAATTAAAATAGCGGTCCTGAATTCACCACCTGCGGCGCTTCCTGCCATACCAATAACCAATCGCTGCGATTGACACTGCTGCAACCACACCAGCTGTGGCATGCCAAGCATAAGTAGATTTTCCAACCACGGCAAGCCCACTGTCAGGCGCATCCGTCTGGCTCTCCTGAATGGCAAACACCAGACCTTGTTTTCCAAGTTCAGCTACGTTTGCGACCTTGGCTTTCCGCCGAACAGTGACTGATATGGCCTCGTATTCGTCCCGGCTTCCACCTTCAAGAAATGCACCTGCAATTCGGCCTTTATTGACCCAATATGCACCGAACCTTGGGCTGCTGCTTGTGAAGTCTCCAAAGTGAACCACTTCCCCAACATTATCCCCATAGAACTGCCACGACAATGTGAAGACTCTGGAGTAGAAGAATGGTAGGTAATCGATATCCCTTTTTGAAGGCTCCAAGATGGACGCGACAGCATGCCTAGCAGTTCTACGGGCTGAATCAACATGCTCAAGTCGTCGGATATCACCATCAAAAAGCTTGATCGGGAATGCGGCAACATCTCCAACAGCATATACAGAGCTGTCACTTGTTTGCAACTGTCCATTTACCTTTATCCCACCATTCTCCATTGACATCACCAGCTGACCTTCAAACAGACTAGTGTTTGCACGGATACCTATACCAATTACTACCGCATCAGCAGGAAGGTGCCTACCATCTTTCAGGATTACTGCAGTCACCTGTGCATACACAGAAACAAAATTGTTTTACCTACGAATGTAATAACAATGGCACTAGCTTAAGTTTCTGACACTGCTTGAGATTCAAATTGTTGGCCAGATTGTGAAAACTGGGCTTCAAAATAGTACAGCTAATAGATCGGTGTTCATTTCCTAAATACGCCAGATTTAGTAAAGAAAACGATTTATAGGGATTGATGAATCTGGGTTAGGTCATCATTGTCATTGACTCATTGTTGCCACAGCTTACTGTTCGAGAAACAAGCCATTTCTATTCCAGGATTATCAACAGTCAAAAGCAAGCCATACCAAAATGTCATAAACTAGATAGCTTATTATCCCATTATGTACAGGGCTCATGCAGGCCATATCTAAGAGACAAGATTAGGACCAAATCAATAACACAATTTGAACAATCTCCCAAAAAGGGAAAAACCTAATTTATAGCCATCTATCAATGGAAAAAAGTAAATATCTTGCTATGTTTTATTATGATGACTTTTAGTTTAGGTGGATGGAAATGTCTAATAGTTAATACATGTGCGCTACCAGGAACTGCTGCAAAGGAGTTTCTCGATCATGGCTTGGTTATATGACTATGATTGTTACTTGGTACTAAATGTAAAATCGATATCTATCTATCTATCTCAAGGCAATTCCAGTTTCGTGGTATGGAATTATGGAAACTCACCTTCCCTGTGGTGTCTTTTTCAAAGGATGTAAGCACAGTTCCTTTAACAAAGGTGACCCCTTTTGAGGTGTAGTAGTTTTCATAATATTCTGCAATTTTTGGTGTAAATAGACGGCCCACTGCAGAAAGAAATCAACTTCATATTTAGATCAGCAGGAGGTATTATAGCATGTGGGGATCCCTGGCACGAATTGTTCAAAATTTATTTAGGCAATGAAATCAACTACTTACTGCAGTGTTTTTCAGGGAAGACCATGGTGACCCTTATTTTGTTAGTAACCAATGCAGCTGCACATTCCATTCCGATGTAGCCACCACCAATGACAACAGCATTTCCACCAGGACATGATTTCATCACATTCACTAACTTATCCGCATCATCAATATTGCGTAAATAGCATATGTTCGAAGCATCTGAATCTTGTATTCCAAATTCTTGCAACTTCAAAACCTATGTTATGTAAAGAGATGGAATTTAGACGAATATTACAAATCAAACATCACGTGCTAGATCATTTTTTTCTCAATAAGGATTGCAAGTGTTATGAAGAAATGAATTTGAGACAAAAAAAAGATGGATGAAAAAGAAATACAAATGGATCCAATACCCGAGCACCTGTCGCGATAATAAGAGTTTTGTAGCTGATAGTTTCTCCGGTGCCTGTAAGCAATGTCTTGCGCCTCACATCAGCAGCAATCACTTTTGTTCCAAGAACAAGTTCAATGCCTAACCGAGAAAGTAATAATTAGAACTGAATGAAAGTGATAATATATCATGTTCATGCATTCTTACAGGAACAATGAAATAGCAGAACTGAATGAAAGAACAGATTGAACAAAACCATATGGATGGATCTGCTGAATCAGTTGCACAGATTATAACCAATAACATGTTCCATAAATATCTAATCATCCATAGAATTTCCCAATATTTAAAACATATGACAGCCATATAATCCAGTAAACATTGAAAACCTACCTTGCTCTTTATACCATTTTGTTGTCAGTAACTCATCATTAGCACCAACGCAAGTATGAAATCCTGGAAGACGAGCTGCACCTGCAAATATCTCAGAGATTAATAACAGTCAGTGATATTAACAGTGCTGCCTTAAAAATGAGCAACATTGGCCAAAATTACTTTAGCTGCAGAAAATGAACGCAATGTTTCATTATTTAGAATATATATATTTTGAGAACTTGTTTCATTATTTAGAATAGTGAGTCATCAGACGCATATGAAATCACCTTCTGGGAGTAAATACCCTTTGCTTAATGCAGGACGTTCATAAGGAGCAACCTGGAAAGAATAAAAAGTTATAAATAGTGAAGGAGGTGCCAACTAACAAAATTGCAGAACACTGAACTAAATGGTCACTCTGAAGTATATTCTGCATGCAAAAGAATGTGTTTTTTTATGACAATGGATTCTGCGTCCCATTTTGCAAAAAGAAAACAGAACAGCGCACATAGTGTTTTGTCTAACAAGGAAAAAAAGAAATTGCATGTATGCAGTAGCCAGAAGGTTAAGTGAAGTGGTACATAATACATTGCAATTTCAAATTGCTACCTGATCTTGAGAAAAAAAAGGCAGTACTTTTAGTGGATGAACAATGCTGAAACATTGTTTTGGTATTGTTAAAGAATACTGCATCACGCAACCTAAAAATTCAGCTACATACCTCAGGTAAAATAGCATTGTTTTTGTAATTGCGTACTTGTCTTATTTGTATGCTCCTAAAAGAATATCATTCAGGGCAGGTAGTGTTGATCGATATTCGAAAGTGAGACGTGGCCATAAGAATAAGATTTGCAGCTTCCTGTCTTTGAATTTAGAGACCACGAACCATACTGAAAAGGTACAATTCTTACTAGCTCCTTGCATAAAAAGTAAGAAAAAAAAACGAATTCTTGGAATTTGGAAGGAGCATCTATTCCTTGGTGATACAGTAAATTGATGTCCAATCCTGAAGAGTACTAATGATTTTGACACTAATACGGTAATACCTCACCGATCAAATTTCACTATCAAACTACAGACATGACTTCCTAAAATGCAACCTTTCAGCTCAATTCAACGTATGTCCCCCCTGCTTGTCTCGGCTCTACTTGACCAGAGATACAGTATCTGAAGTGGTAGGACAGGGAATAAGGAATACAGGCTGCCAAAGCATTCCGGCGCGGGCCTATCAGTCGAAGGTTGGACAGGTATTCGGAGTTCCGGACTAAAAAAAAATGGGAAAAAAAAAACTAAGGAAGCAAAGGGAACTTACGGCCTCTTCTGAGATGATGCAGAGCTCGCCGCGGGAGTAGCCGCCGCGGCGGGCGAACTCGAGCGCGGCGTAGCCCGCGGCCACGCCGCCGCCCAGGATCACGTACACGAACGCGCGCCCCATCAGGTCCTTCTTCTGGCGCCCTCCTAGATGCGGGCCATGACTAGTAGTCGAAGGTCTGACCTCCTCGGTGAGAGGGAGAGATGACGGCGTGTTGCCTTGCCTTGCCTGCCTCTCCTCCGCTTCCTGCGGGTCCCACTCCGTTATCTTCTTCTTTTTTTCACTCTCGCTTCGCCTCGAGACACACAAAGAACAGATGTTGGTTTGGCCGGTGGCTGATGGCTGGTGCTGGTTTGTTCTAAGAGAAAAGTACTGCTGGCTGGTTGCTGGTGGCTGATTTGTTCTGAGAGAAAAGTACTGCTGGCTGGTGGCTGATAAGCCAAGCGAACAGAGCGGAAAGGCGTGAAGCGTGATCGAAGGATGGGAATTTCTTGGCGGTTTATTTGGTTTTCTTCTAAATGGGGGATTTGTGGGGGAAGCGCTCGCCATTTGTTGCTGTCATTTATTAAAAAGATTTGGGTCGTCAGGAAAATATTGTTATGAAAATTATTTCATATTACTTTTATATTTTAAATCTCAAAACTTGCGCCATCTTTTTTTTCTTTCTTTTGTTTTTTTGTTGCAAGCTATACATGTTTGAACAAAATAACAATGGATCATAGTATCGTACAATAAAAACAAGTTATGCACATTTTTACTAGTAATTTTGAGTGTTTTTGTCATAGTGTAAAAGCTATATAAGCAGTGTATAAAACATCTATATTAGTATAAGCAGATGAGAGTTGAATTATACCCTCATATAATTTTGACATTCTCTAACATTGGTTGAGTTTTGGTAATAATAAATAAATAAATTTCCCCTTCATTATTTTGTAAATATAAAAATAAAAATTTCTAAGTTTTGACAATGGTAAAATCGTTCTTTTCAAAATTAACATAAAATATTGGATTCGAAGTTTTCTTAATATTGATTTGTAAGAACTGAGAGAATTATGCTTATGGAGTTTCTAAAATCAGTATCCATATAAAAAAACTAACCGGTAATATATGAGAATCACAATGATGATTATAATTAACATTGCATACCATCAAACTATATGTCTAAGAAAAATTAATACTAAAAGCCATTAAGGACCGGATTGGATGATTTGATGTCCTCAACCTATCCTGCATGGCTGCATCAATGAGCCAGGCTCCACCGAGCTACTCTCTCCGGCCCTGCATGTTAGTCGTTTTGGACTTCAAATTTTGTCCCAAATTAATGGTCGTTATCTACTCCCGATTTAGGCCCTGTTTTGTTCTCTAAAAGTTCTTAAAATTTTCGGATTGCAGATCGTGTCACCTCTCACAGAATACGTTTCCTAATGCAAAAATTTTACCACTTTCATCAAAAATTTCAACAACTAAACGGGTGAAAAATAGTGAAATTTTTGCATTAGGTTACGTGCACAGAAAGAAATGAACTGACACGGTTCTCTAAGTGAAGACTTTTAGTAAAAGTTTTGAAACTAAACAGGATCTTAACATAGTACCAGCTGCAGTGCCTAGACGGTCAGACGAGCTAGCCTTTCCCCTCCGCTCTCTATTTATTTAATTATAAATGTTGCACGCAAGTGTGGTCTTGCCGTGCACATGCTGTATGCACGTAGGCAGCACAAGCAGTTAATGCAGCCACTCAATTCTTAGACCACCCGCACACGACCCTTCAGGATGAAGTCCCCCCCCCCCCGCAGCGGCATCCTGCAGGATGTCCTGCATTTTCCCGTCGCCTGGGAATCCAGAGGATTCCGGGGGGATGAAGGAGCGACGGCATTCGCACGGGGCCCACGCGTCCAACGCCTCGCGCCCTCCCTCGGACTGCTCCTCCGCTCGGTGACGCTGCGCACGCCTCCGCCCGAGCTCGATGGCGAGGCGGACGGAGATGGCCAGACCCGCGGAGGTGCTGCTCAGGCGAGCCGGAGCCGCGTCGTTCTCCTCCCCCCCTCTGCTCGAGCTCGAGGTCGCCGTCGACACCTAGATCCGGCCACCGCCAGAGTCCAGAGCACCATGGTCGCCGCCGGAGGGGAACGGAGCTCCGGTGCCCGCGCACGCCGTCCGCATCTGCCCGCCCGCGCGCTCGTCCCGCCCGCCGCCGCATCCGCCCGCCCACGCGCTCGTCCCGCCCGCCGCCGCATCCGCCGAGTACATGGTCGCGGCGGTGAGGGCGCCGTAGCTGAGGAAGGCCGCTGCCACTACTGACCCCGGCGGTCGTCCCGTCCGTGCAGGCGGGAAGGAGCCCGGCAGGGCGGACCTCGTCGCCGCTCCTCGTCGAAGCAGGGCGCGGATGGCGCCGGAGCAGGGCGCGGACGGGGCGGAGATGCCGGCTGCGGGATCCCGCACCGCACCGCAGGATCCCGGAGCCTGCCGCCGTTGCATCCGGAGGCGGCGCCCGTCGCATCCCGAGCGGAGGAGAGCAGAGCACCAGTGGGAGGGCGCCGTCCCGCTCCTGCAGCAGAGGAGCTTTGCGGCGGCCGGCGAGGACGCGGGTTGGGGAGCCCTGCTCCTCCACCGCGCTGGAGGCCGCTGCCCCGCGCCCCGGACCTTCCACGCAGCGCCACCGGACCCGCCGTGGTGGATCCGCGCCCGCGCTGAGTGTGAATGGTCTTAACAGCTCGAGGAGGAACAGTGGGAGGCCGTCATGGCCAGCGTGGAGCTCAGGAGGGAGGAAGAGAGGTCGTCGTCGTCCGCAGCCAAGGCCGTCCGCCGCGCGCACCGTCCAGCGGGGCTCCTCCGCGACCCGCCGGTGGGGCCGGAGAGGAGGGTGCGCGCCGACCGCGGGGAGGGAGGAGGGGTTCACCGCCCGCCGTCACTGGGAGGGAGAAAGGTCGCCGGCGCTGACGGAGAGAGAGGGGACAGAATGGCGGGCGGAGGGGACGAGGTGGGTGGGGCGGTGGTGCCGGTGGAGAAAAGAAAGGGGGAGAGAGTATGACGTGTGGGTCCCACATTTTGGTAGTTGGGATAGTGTGGAGATATGGAGGATGATGGATGCGGGTGAGGAGAATATAAAGGAAAGAATCTCGCTGAGTTAGCAGGAATATTCTGTTTTGGAGGAGAATATGGAGTATAACGAGTGTGGATGGTCTTACAGCTATAAGGGCATACATGTCTTTGGTTCATCTCCTTGGTAGGTCCTGTTTGGCACCGCGTTTGCGTTGCGTTTCAGCAGAAAACGCGGAATAAACCTGCCAAACAGCCTGCGTCTGTCGCGCGACGAAAAACCGCGAGCAACGTGATAAGCGAGCTATTGAACTGCGGCGACCCAAAACATGAGAAGCGGCCTCCCCCTCGCTTACTGCGTGTAAGCGCCGCGCGGCCAGGAACCACGGTCTCAAACAGGCTCGTAGTCTCGCTCAGTCCCAAAATGACTACTCCATCTGTCGACCGGGCATCCCTGGGCCCACCAACACATTGTGGGCCATACCCGGGAGATGAGTTCCTGTACACCTGGACTACTCGCCTAGTGGGCCACGGTGCTGGTACCGTGGACCACAAGGCAAGACAAGACGGACAAGGACTTGTACTAAGACTAGGATAGCTTTCCATACCCTGTATAGGCTACTCTGGGTCCTACTCGAATAGTACCCTTGTACCAATCCGACTTGTAACCCTGCCTCCCGTGGTATATAAGGCGAGGCAGGGACTCCTCTCAAAACATACGCAATCAATACAGAGCCACGTAGCATACAGGACGTAGGGTATTACGCACATTGCGGCCCGAACCTGTCTAATTGTGTGCCCCGTGTCTCACCATCGTGTTCCTGATCTCGGCGAGCCCCACCGCACAATCTACTACTTCGGGTACCCCGTCGTAGGCTTGGTGTCTAAAACACTGACAGCTAGCGTGCCAGGTAGGGGATCTCGTCGTTGATCCACTGGCGAATTCGATGGCTCTCGTCATCATCAAGCCGACCGTCGCTTTCCAGCAAGGCGACACCTTCGTTTTCGGTTCCTGGGTTTGCGTTGCTGATGGCGTCGGATCGTTCCTGCGTTTCTTAGCGCCAACTCCGGAGTCAAAGCTCAAGTCCTCGACGCTTACGCAAGCTTCGATGGAGGATTTCGTCGAAAATTTCGGCAAAATTTCGATCTCTGACCCGCTCAGAGAACTCGAGTCGGAGTCCGAGTACAACTCAACTTCGTCTCCTATTCAGCCTGAGTTGCTCCCTTCGGCTTCACAGCTTGCACTCAGCCTGGATAGCATCCCAGCACCACCTCTCTTCGGTCATCGCCATGTCAGTGCCGCTTACCAAGCCGCATTAAAGCGCCTCATGTGCCTTGGCCCGAAGATCGTGCTCGAGTACTCTTCGGATTCGGACGTCAACCTCGACTACTATTCGGATTCATCTGAGTTCGAGTTCGACTACGGTTCGGATTCTGCTGAAGTACAACAACTGTCTGGCCCTGCTCAAGGACTGGTGATCACATCGACACCTGAGGGTAGATTCGTCTACTGGCCTGAGCATGTACCTACTGATCTCACACTGGATGATCAGGAGCGCTTTATCGCTTGTCTCGACAACTTGCCCTTCCAAGAAGGTGCTAAGCTTGTTGATTATGATACTGATACTGAGCTCATTCAGAGTACGGGTACTTATTCATCACATCGAGAAGTGTTCGTCATTGATGCAACTACTCCGCAAGGGCATCGTGCCAATTATCGCTATCCGGATGATGTATCTGATGATGAACTCTCTGCTAATGCTCCTGCTGATGAAACCGTGGAGGCCAAGACTGCACGTCGCCAACGCAATGCTGATCATGCAACCCTTCGTCGGGAACTCACGGAAGCTCTACCTACCCATAATCTTCAAGAGGCTCTCGAGACGGTTGCTACTCGTGAATATCGCACTCCAGAGGAAGCTATCAACACGATCAATCTACTCGGTCGCTCTATACCTCGTGATAGGGCAACTGCAGAAGTCGCAAAACTGGCTGAGCTAGCTTACACTATGCTACGCCAGAATACCAGTGCTCCTAGTCACCATGGCAGCAGTGGCGGTGCTCATCGTACCACCCCCACTCCTCAACGCACACGTCCGGAGGCTAGCAACAAGGGCAGAGGCGATGATGGTAGTGTCAATAGCAAGTCGGAAGACTCTCGCTACGATGCTCGAACAACAATCAACGCCAGACGTGCTAAGCGTGAGAAGCAAAAGGATGCTGATTCTGATTCCTTCCCTGCTTTCTCACCTCGACTTCAAGCTCTGTTTCTTCCGGAGAAATTCAAGCCTTACGGCATCTCTAAGTATGATGGCAAGCAAGATCCAAGGTAGTGGTTGCGCTGTTATGCTCTGTCCATCTCCAATGCCGGAGGCAATGATGATACCAAGTGTATCTATTTCCCTTTTATCTTGGAGCAAGAACCCCTCACATGGTTTGAGTCTCTCAAACGTGGTTCTATTGACAACTGGGGACACCTCAAACACCACTTCACCAGCAACTTCGCGGGTTCTTTGGGTCGTCATGGTACCCGGATGGACCTTGCCCTGATCAAGCAAAAACAAGGCGAGACTCTTCGCGAGTACATGCATCGCTTCTTTGAGAAAAGGACTACTGTTGTTGACGTCACCGAGAAAGAAGTCATTGATACCTTCCAGGATGGTTTCCATGACGATAGGCTTTTCCAAGACTTTGGTCGCACTCGCCCAGCCAATATCACCAAGCTCAAGGAGATGATCACTCACTGGGCGGATGAGGAAGACAAGGCTCGGAATCGGTTCAAGCATCTTCGCAACAACTAGAACAACAACAACAATAACAATGCTGGAGGAAGCAGCAGTGGCAAGCAACAGCAGGGCAACCACCAGGGTAATAATTACTCGAGTAATCCTAATCGCAAGTGCAAGCCTGACAACACTGTTGCTACCATGGAATCTAACACTAAGCCTGAAGATGATCCTCACTGGGCAACATTGACCAAGCAGAAATGCCTGTGGCACCCAGAGGGTGATCATACTACATAACAATGTTATCAACTTCGTCGTGCGCTGAAGAATACACCTGAGCCAACACATCCAAACCCAAGGTTTCGTAAACACAAGGGGAAGAAGGCTAATACTGACAAAGACACTGGGTTTCAGCACCCCTCCAACACTGTCAATGTCATATTTGGTGGAATTCCAACCAAGCGCATGCAGAAGCTAGCACTCAGGGAGATCATGTCCGTCCAACCAGCAGCTCCCACTTTTCTTAAGTGGTTTGAAACCCCTATTACTTTCTCAAGGGCGGATCAATGGACTAGTTTCTCTGAGCCAGGATGATATCCTCTCATTCTGGATCCAGTGGTGGCAGGCTCCAGACTCACTAAGGTTCTTATTGATGGTGGCAGCGGTCTAAATGTCCTGTTTGCCAAGACCTTGAAGAAGATGGGCCTGGATATCACCAATATACTTACCAAGACCAACTCGCCGTTCTATGGTATCATCTCGGGCAACGCAGCTGTTCCTTTGGGTGCAGTTGTACTACCAGTAACCTTTGGGACCAAGGATCACTACCGCACTGAGTACATCAAGTTTGAGATAGCTGACTTCGAGACTTCTTACCATGCTATTCTCGGCAGGCCTGGTCTCGCTAAGTTCATGGCTATCCCATACAATGTGTACTTGGTTCTCAAGATGCCAAGCCCCAAAGGAGTTCTTTCATTGCAAGGGGATTTGAAGCGTTCCTACGACTGCGATATAGAAGCCGTAGAACTTGCCTCGACTGTCGACCGGACATCCCTGGGCCCACCAACACACTGTGAGCCATACCCGAGAGATGAGTTCCTGTACACCTGGACTACTCGACTAGTGGGCCACGGTGCTGGTACCGTGGACCACAAGACAAGACAAGGCGGACAAGGACTTGTACTAAGACTAAGATAGCTTTCCATACCTTGTATAGGCTACTCCGGGTCCTACTCGAATAGTACCCTTGTACCAATCTGACTTGTAACCCTACCTCTCGTGGCATATAAGGCGAGGCAGGGACCCCTCTCAAAACATACGCAATCAATACAGAGCCACGCAGCATACATGACGTAGGGTATTACGCACATTGCGGCCCGAACCTGTCTAATTGTGTGCCCCGTGTCTCACCATCGTGTTCCTGATCTCGGCGAGCCCCACCGCACAATCTACTACTTCGGGTACCCCATCGTAGGCTTAGTGTCTAAAACACTGACAGCTAGCGCGCCAGGTAGGGGACCTCGTCATTGATCCACTGGCGAACTCGATGGCTCTCGTCACCATCAAGCCGATCGTCGCTTTCCAGCAAGGTGACACCTTCATTTTCGGCTCCTGGGTTTGCGTTGCTGACGACGCCGGATCGTTCCTGCGTTTTTTAGCGCCAACTCTGGAGTCAAAACTCAAGTCCTCGACGCTTACGCAAGCTTCGATGGAAAATTTCGTCGAAAATTTTGGCAAAATTTCGATCTCTGATCCGCTCAGAGAACTCGAGTCGGAGTCCGAGTACAACTCGACTTCGCCTCTTATCCAGCCTGAGTTGCCTTATTCGGCTTCACAGCTTGCGCTCAGCTTGGATAACATTCCAGCACTACCTCTCTTCGGTCATCGCCATGTCAGTGCTGCTCACCAAGCCGCATTGAAGTGCCTCATGTGCCCTGGCCCGAAGATCATGCTCGAGTACTCTTCAGATTCGGACGATGATTTCGACTACTTTTCGGATTCTTCTGAGTTCGAGTTCGACTATGGTTCGGATTCTATTGAAGTACAACAATTGTCTGGCCCTGCTCATGGATTGGTGATCACATCGACACCTGAGGGTAGATTTGTCTACTGGCCTGAGCATGTGCCTGCTGATCTTACACTGGATGATCAGGAGCGCTTTATCGCCTGTCTTGACAACTTGCCCTTCCAGGAAGGTGTCAAGCTTGTTGATTATGACACTGATACTGAGCTCATTCAGAGTACGGGTACTTATTCATCACATCGAGAAGTGTTCGTCGTCGACGCATCTACTCTGCAAGGGCACCGTTCCAATTATCGTTATCCGGATGATGTATCTGATGATGAACTCTCTGCTAATGCTCCTGCTGATGAAACTGCAGAGGTCAAGGCTGCACGTCGCCAATGCAATGCTGATCGTGCAATTCATCGTCGGGAACTCGCGGAAGCTCTACCTACCCGTAATCTTCAAGAGGCTCTGGATGCAGTGGCTACTCGTGAGTATCGTACTCCAGAGGAAGCTATCAACGCGATCAATCTACTCGGTCGCTCTATGCCTCGTGACAGGACGGCTGCTGAAGTAGCGAAGCTGGCTGAACTAGCCTATACTATGCTACGACAGAATACCAGTGCTCCTAGTCACCATGGCAGCAGTGGGGGTGCTCATCGTACTACTCCTACTCCTAATCACACACGTCCGGAAGCTAGCAACAGGGGCAAGGGCGATGATGGCAGTGTCAACAGCAAGTCAGGAGACTCTCGCTACGATGCTCGCACAACAATCAACGCCAGACGCGCTGAACGTGAGAAGCAAAAGGATAATGACTCTGATTCTTTTCCTGCTTTCTGGGCTCGACTTCAAGATCTGTTTCTTTCGGAGAAGTTCAAGCCCTACGGCATCTCCAAGTATGATGGCAAGCAAGATCCAAGGCAGTGGTTGCGCTGTTATGCTCTGTCCATCTCCAATGCCGGAGGCAATGATGATACTAAATGCATCTATTTCCCTTTTGTTCTTGAGCAAGAGCCCCTCACATGGTTTGAGTCCCTCAAACGTGGCTCCATCGACAACTGGGAACAACTCAAACACCGCTTCACCAGCAACTTCGCGGGTTCTCTGGGTCGTCATGGCACCAGGATGGATCTTGCCCTGATCAAACAGAAACAAGGCGAGACTCTTCGCGAGTACATGCGCCGCTTTTTTGAGAAAAGGGCTACTGTTGTTGATGTCACTGAAAAAGAAGTCATAGACACCTTTCAAGATGGTTTCTATGATGATAGGCTTTTCCAAGACTTTGGTCGTGCTCGCCCAGCCAACATCACCAAACTCAAGGAGATGATCACTCACTGGGCGGACGAGGAAGACAAAGCTCGGAATTGGTTCAAGCATCTTCGTAACAATCAGAACAACACAACAACAACAACGCTGGAGAAAGCAATAGTGGCAAGCAACAGCAGGGCAACCGCCAAGGGAATAACTATTCTAGTAATCCCAATCGCAAGCGCAAGCCCGACAACACTATTGCTGCCATGGAAACCACCGCCAAGCCTGAAGATGATCCTCACTGGGCAACTTTGACCAAGCAGAAATGCCCATGGCACCCGGAGGATTGATCAAGGATTGCCCCAAGGATCCTTTTGGGTTGCCGCGAATTGATCAAGTCATTGATTCTACGGAAGGCTGTGCTCTACTCTGTTTCCTGGATTGCTACTCCGGCTATCATCAAATTGCAATCAAGCAATCTGATCAAGAGAAGACCGCATTCATCACCCCGTTTGGTGCTTATTGTTACACAACAATGTCCTTCGGGTTGAAGAATGCTGGTGCTACATATCAAAGGGCTATCCAAGCGTGCTTCAAGAAGCAGCTTCACAAGAACGTGGAAGCATACGTGGATGACGTCATTGTCAAGACTAGGGATCCATACATGCTCATCACGGATCTTGAGGAAACTTTCGCTTTACTGCGCGAGTACCAATGGAAGCTCAACCCCAATAAGTACGTCTTTGGCGTATCTTCTGGAAAACTACTCGTGTTCAACATCAGCCATCGTGGCATTGAAGCAAACCCCGAGAAGGTTACTGCCATCTCCAACATGCAAGCTCCGACTACTATCAAAGATGTCCAGAAGCTTACTGGTTGCATGGCGTCACTCAATCGCTTTATCTCACGACTTGGAGAACGGGGTCTTCCTTTCTTCAAGTTACTAAAGCAGCAGGAGAAGTTTACATGGACAACTGAAGCTGATCAAGCTCTTTCTCAGCTCAAGGAGTTCTTATCCAAGCCTCCAGTCCTCACAGCTCCTCTGCCCAATGAAGAGCTCTTGCTCTACATTGCTGCAACTACTAATGTCGTCAGCACTGCTATTGTCGTTGAGCGGCAGGAAGAAGGCCATGGCTATCTTGTCCAGAGGCCTGTCTATTTCGTCAGTGAAGTTCTTTCAGAATCCAAGGCTCGCTACCCTCTGGCGCAGAAGCTACTCTATACAGTTCTGATTACTTCACGGAAGCTCTGCCACTACTTCGACGAGTACAAAATTTCTGTGATCACTAGCTACCCGCTTGGCGAGATATTGCACAACCGGGATTCCACAGGAAGGATTTCTAAGTGGGCTGTAGAGCTTGGCGCTCTATCGCTTGAATTCAAATCTCGCACTACCATCAAGTCTCAGGCCTTGGTTGATTTCATGGCTGAGTGGCGGGAAAATCGAGTCCCAACTCCAATTGAGCGTCCAGAACATTGGGTCATGTACTTTGACGGTTCCCTCAAATTGGAAGGCACTGGTGCCGGGGTACTTTTGATTTCTCCCAAGGGCGAGCAACTCAAATACGTTTTGCTGATCTTTTGGAAGGTCTCAAACAATGAAGCTGAATATGAAGCTCTGTTGCATGGTCTTCGCCTAGCAGTTTCTCTTGGCATCACACGACTACTTGTTTATGGTGATTCTTTGGTGGTCATCAATCAAGTCAACGATTCATGGGATCGTAATGCTGAGAATATGGATGCGTACTGTCAAGAGGTACGCAAACTTGAGAACAAATTTCACGGTCTCGAGTTCCATCATGTGGTCCGCGACAACAATATTGCTGCGGATGTCTTGTCGAAGCTGGGATCTACACGAGCTCAAGTGCCAGCTGGGATCTTCATCCATGAACTCCACAAACCATCAATTCCGGAGCAATCATCTGCACCCACGACTACTTCATTTCAACCTGATCGAGAAGTGCTTATGATTGACGTGGACTGGAGAACTCCCTTTATCGACTACATTAAACACCAATTGATTCCTGAAGACAAGCCAGAAGCCGAGCGCATTTTACACCGCGTCAAGGCTTATGCTCTAGTCAGAGATCAACTCTACAAGAGAGGCGCAAGCTCTGATGTACTTATGAAGTGCGTTTCTCGTGAAGAAGGCAAGGAAATCTTGGAGGAGACACACAAAGGAATCTGTGGCAATCATGATTCTTCCCGCACCTTGGTGGGAAAAGTGTTCAGACGTGCTTTCTACTGGCCTATAGCTCTTGCTGATGCTGAGGAACTAGTCAAGAAATGCTAAGGATGCCAATTCTTCGCCAAGCAACAACACGTTCCTCCCTACAAGCTCATCACGATACCACCAACTTAGCCTTTCGCTTGCTGGGGGCTGGATATGATTGGTCCTCTCCCAAATGTGCCAGGAGGATTCAACAGAGTTCTGGTGGCTATCGACAAGTTTACCAAGTGGATTGAGGTCAAGCCTGTTACATGCCCCAAGGCTGATAGAGTTCTCGACTTCTTGGATGAAATCGTACATCGCTATGGTTCATCTAACCGCATCATCACAGACCTGGGTTCGAATTTCAACAATCACCAGTTCTGGGAGTACTACAAGAACAGTGGAATTGACGTCCGGTACATCTCCGTCGCTATCCCCGTGCCAATGGCCAGTGGAACGCGCTAATGGGATGATACTAGATGCTTTCAAGAAGCGACTGTATGATGCAGCAAATTCCAAGGGTGGCAAGTGGATCAAGGAACTACCTAATGCACTCTGGGGGCTACGCACTCAGCCTACTACCCCCACAGGGCAGTCACCTTACTTCCTGGTCTACGGCTCTGAAGTCGTTTTGCCTGCCGATGTCATGTGGCGTTCTCTGACAGTTGAATAGTATGAAGAAGGCGTAGCTGAAGAAACAAGACAAACAGATGTCGACAGTCTCGAGGAAGCTCGCTGCAACGCACTTGTTCAATCCGCTCGATACCTTGAGAGGGTTCGCCACTATCATAACCGCAATGTTAAGGAACACTCCTTCAACATTGGTGATTTAGTCCTTCGTCGCATCCAGAATACAGTAGGACTACACAAGCTCAACTCGCCATGGGAAGGTCCTTTCTCTATTGCAAAGGTTACTGGCCCAGGCTCATATCGTCTTCAAACTCTAGAAGGTGAGGAAGTCGACAACTCTTGGAATATCGACCAGCTTTGTCGCTTCTACCCGTAGAGGGGTCTCAACAACCCTCTCCAGACGGCTACGGCTGTAAAACAACTCGTATTGGGTTTCATCAACCCTTTCTAGGCAGCTTCGGTTGCAACCACTCAACAGACAGCTATGGTTGTCACCACTCATAGGGGATCAAGATAATCCTCTCCAGACAGTTTCGACTGTATTTTCTCGTAGCTTTCAGCTGTGAGCACCCGCAGGGGGTTTCAACAACCCTCTCTAGGCAGCCTCATTCTGCGACCTCGTAGGGAGTCATGATAACTCTCTCCAGATGATCCTGTATCGTGTAGGGCAACAAGTGGCACATGCTGTCCATGTTCCTATTTTTCAATAAGAGGCTGCGACCTAGAGTAACACCCTGCTGGTAGGGTCTCAGTGGAACTCTCATACAAGTTGCTGCTACAGCAAGGATGAGTTCATCACACTGTCCCCTACGGTCTTACTCGTTCTTCGAAACATTCTTGCGAGTACTCTCTCACTAGGCTCATAGCCTCAGAGGTACTTAAGACATTGTAAACACTGTACAATGTATTCAGTAATAAAGTTGCTACTCTATACCAACTTGTTACTGTCTTTTACTTGTTCATAACAAAGCCTTATTTCACGCTGCTACAACTAAGGTGTTCAACTCGTTATGAATAAGTTCTTTTAGAGTACTCTCTCACTAGGCTAGTTAGCCTCAGAGGTACTCAAGACATTGTAAACTCTATACAATGTGTTTAGTACAAGCCGCTACTCTACATCGACTTATTACTACACTTAGCTTAATTCATGACAAAGCCTTCTTTTACGCTGCTACAGCTAAGGTGTTCAACTCGTCATGATTTGGCTAACGTTCTTCGGAACATGTTTACACTTGAGTACTTCTACTCGTGTATCGTATCTCTTTTTTGCAGCCATACACTCAATACCAACTCGAGTACTTGGCCAACACATAAGCTTACAAAGGGATCCAGATAATTGATTTCTTCAAAGTTTTCAATTATATTACATAAACAATTGTTCGGGATTACACTTGTCTTTTCCCTAGTGTTTCTACCTACAGGTACATCTAACGGAGATCGATGAACTTGGAGACTGCTTCCGCGATTGGAGAAGTCTGTTGCATCAGCTCGTTGAGACGATCGTCGGTGCAATCTCTAGATCCGTCGTTCATAATGACCGTGAGGTCCGCCTCGGCATAGAAAGACTTAATGAAGCTCAGGACTTGATTTGGGATCGTGTAGGCCAGCCTTTGAGCGTACTCCAGAATCTTCTTCACCGTGTCTTTCAGCCTCTCCACAAGTGGACGGGGCTGAATTCCAACGACTCTGGGCTCGAACAGATTTGCTACTGGCTCGGCCGCCTCTGTCAAGGCCTTCAGCTCTGAACGTAGGCCCTCAGCTTCTTCAATCTTTTCCTTGAGCGACTGCATGCAATGGAGCAAATCAGTCCAGCCGGCAATGCGGATGTCCATTTCGCGCTCAAGTTCGAAGCACCGCACCTTATAGTCTTCCTTCAGATCCATATGAGCTGCTTCTTCACGGTTGAAGGCTAGCTGCCAGTCCAGCGCCTTGTTCTTGAACTTGTCGACTTCTTCCGTCAGCTCTGCAAAGGATCAAGGCTACTTATCAGATGTGGTGCGCAAGAGCAAAAGTACTCAATGAAGATTTCAGAAGGGAGATTACCTTTATTCTTCAGGCGCAAGGACTTATTCTTACCAACAACTTCATCCTTCTTCGCCGTCAGCTTCTGGATCTCGTTGTGGTACTCGGCGGTGTTGGCATTAAGTTTCTCCTGCAGCTTCAGAGACAAGGCTTTTTGTTGCTTCATTTCTTCTCTGAGCCGCGAGACTTCCTCAATGTCAGCCGCGGGTTGCTCAAGCAGGTGAGTCTTGCGTTTCGACTGCTTGACTACCTCCTGCAAAGGCAAAAACAACCTATGAGTCAGAGACAAGATATCTATGACTACAAGTACTCTACAAGAGGCTATACAAAATTACCGCAAGGAGTTTTTCTACACCACGAAACATCTCTGCATGAGTATGCAAGTTGTCCTCATCCAGGCAGGAGTCATCATATGGCATCAAGTTTTCTGCCATGGACTGGGTACTTGTGCTAGCTGCAGAGTACTTTGCAGCGCTGCGCAGAGGAGTTGGGTCTTCGATTTGCGGCTCGTGTGGCACCATGTGATTCTCTGGGCTCTCTTCCAGCGCCAGATGTGCATCAACATGATGCACGGGGGCTTCAGCTGATGGGACTTCTTCGTGGCGCAGCATGGCTTCAGGATCAGCCTCCAAGCCTTCATTCACCACGGCTTCGATATCTTCAGGATTTTCAGCCCTTGGCTTGGAAGCTGCCTCCACCGCAGCCTTCACCACGTCACTCCAGAGGAAGCGCAGTGCTTCAGCCACATCAGCTTCTGCGGGTACTTCTTGGCGCTCTGGAAGTACATCTTCTGGTTGCTCTTGAGGAGTCTGGTCTCCTTCAGCAGCACCACTTCCAGGGGCGCCCCACTTCACATCAGTGGATTTCCTTTATCAACAAGATAGTTAGCAAAAGCAGAGTACATAATCATATTAAGTACTCGAGTACTCGGGAACTTACAAAGCAGGACGAGGCACCGTGACTCTCGGTCCCAGCAGGTCAAAGAAAGAAGGCGCCGCGGGCACCTCTAGGACACTTTCCACCGGCGGCACATTTTCTGGTACCGCGGCCTCTTGTTGCTCATGCGCCACCGTCTTCACGGTCGACGCTGGAACCACCTCGGGTTCTGTTATTCTTGGGGGCTACTCGAGGGCACATTGGATGCACTCTCGATAATCTGCACAAGTCAAAAAAAAACAAGCCATTACAGTAGAGAATAAGTACTCAATGCAACATCGACTACTTACAAGGTTCTTGAACACTTACTGTAATGGAGGGGAGGCCTGAGATCTTCTTTACGGCTCGCTTCCCCACCGAGGTCCTTTTCTTCCACGGCGGAGAGTCACATCATCTGTAAGAGACGATGCCGACCTCTTCGATGCTCCTGCGGCAAGGCCACTGGGGATGGACACCCCAGAGTACCCGTAGCGGCTTTTCACTTCAAAATACTGTTGAAGTGTTTGGCCATCTTCATCGCTTGAGGAGGCGTCCTCCACCAAGACTTCTTCTTCCCCTTGAGCAGATTGACTACTCTCGGGGGCTTGAGCCTCCTCTTCGGTTGGCTCTCCCTCCGGCGCTTGTAGTGGGTCTTGAGGACAAGGAGGGGGAACGGACACAAATTTCAAGACATCCTCCTGCGAAACAAGGCAATTGTTAGCTACACGACTACTTATAATAAGTACTCGGGGGCTAGTTCTCGGAAACTTACCATGCGCGGAGGATTGTCAGCACTGTATTCACGGACAGCTGCAGGAATTCCGTGAAGATTCTGGAAGATCTTCTGCAGCCGCTCCATCACAAGATCATCGCTGATCTCTTCAGCAGAAAGCCTGGAGCCATCATCTGCTCTAGTGTACTCGAACCCGAGATGCTCCCGCTGCATCAAAGGTTGTACCCGTCACTTCATAAAGCTGAAAGCTACTCTCTCAGCAGTCAAGCCTTGCGCCTTCTTCTGCGCAATCTTCGCCAGCAACTCGGGGATCTGGATGCACTCCTGCATTGTGGGTTCATCTTTCCAGAGCTGATCGTATACTGGTGCGAACATGCTGGGCTTCGGCAGCTGCGGCGGGGCGTTCTCTATGTAGAACCACTTGTTCTTCCAGTCTTGATTTGAATCTATCAAGTCGTACTTGAAGTACAACTCTTGTGCCTTCTGGCGCATCTGCACACCTGCTCCACCGACTACAACTGGGAAGTTGGCGTTGGGCTGCGGCTTCAACCAGAAGATCTTCCTGAACAAGGCCCAGTGAGGGCGGATACCGAGGAAGGCTTCGCAGAAGTGCACGTACATTGCAATTTGGAAGATGCTGTTGGGGTTCAGGTGTACGTGCTCCAACTTGAAGAAGTCGAGGAAGCCGCGGAAGAAATCCGACGACGGCAGCGTCAATCCACGCTCGACGAAGTGCCCGAATATTGGGATTTCATCCGGGCTCTTCACCATTGGCCATGCATCACCAGCGGCAGAGCTCCAACCAGCAATGGCCTTCTCACGTAGCAACCCGCCGGCTTCGAGGACCTTGATATCTTCCTCCTTCATCTTGGACTTCTTCCAAGAGACAGCCTGGCTCGGGGGCTTGGTGATGACCACTGTCTTGTACTTTGGCTCCGGCAACTCATTTTTTCCTCGGCCAGATTTCCTCTTCTGTCCCTCGGACGACGCAGGCTGCATCCTTCCTGTCATGAGGGTCTTCTTTCACATTGACCGGAGGACGGCGAAGGGATGGAGGTTTGCACTCTTGGCACTATGGGCGCTCGAACTCTGCGGCGGCTATGGATGCTAAAGCGTTCTGGATCTAAGGGTGAATGGAAGCAATGAAACCCTAAGGGATACCCCTTCGGGTATTTATAAAACCAAAACTCTAAAACGGTTCAGCCTGGTGACCCTTCGAATTCAACAAATTGGTTTCACTCAGGCGAAATTTTTGGCTAAGTCAGAGGACTAAAATCCAAGACCTGCTCGGCTCTATCTCGGGGGCTCGACTACTCGATGGAATTGGATTTCACTCAGCTAATCCAAGACCTGCTCGGCTCTATCTCGGGGGCTCGACTACTCAATGGAATTGGATTTCACTCAGCTACAGTTCACTGAATTCAGGCCACTATTCTATAGTCAGATTGGATCTTTCAATTCGAGAAAGTACTCGACTCAAGGCTCGGGGGCTCCGTGCCACGTGTCCTTTAGTTTTTCTCAGGATTTTACATGATTATTTGACGAAGACTACTGATTGACCCTCAGCTTGAATTATCAATTCGAACTAAGGCTCAGGGGCTACATCCATATATGATGTGATTTTTTCAAATCGCATTCCTATATTATTTCTTCGGATAGTCTACAGATTTTTGGAGCAAGATCAAAGAGTTCAAAATTGACCCTCAGCTTGAATCTTGGATTCGACCTAAGGCTCGGGGGCTACATTCCATATGGAATGCAATTTCAGTAATCGCATTTCCATATGGATCTTTGATGCAAAGATTTTATGAACGAAGTGGGTATTATTGAAGACCTTCAAGGGAAGTACTCGGGGACGCTTGGGAACAACTCAAGAAGACTTCAAGACTACTCATGGAGTTAGTTGGAGTACCTTCCAACCTCGTGATGATTCAAGTACTATTGAAGATTGAAGCTTGTAGAACTCGGGGACGCTTGGGAACTACTCGTGGAGATCTTCAAGACTACTTGGAGCATTACACTCGACTACAAAGTACTCGGGGGCTTGTCGACCGGGCATCCCTGGGCCCACCAACACACTGTGAGCCATACCCCGGAGATGAGTTCCTGTACACCTGGACTACTCGACTAGTGGGCCACGGTGCTGGTATCGTGGACCACAAGGCAAGACAAGGCGGATAAGGACTTGTACTAAGACTAGGATAGCTTTCCATACCTTGTATAAGCTACTCCGAGTCCTACTCGAATAGTACCCTTGTACCAATCCAACTTGCAACCCTGCCTCCCGTGGCATATAAGGCGAGGCAGGGACTCCTCTCAAAACATACGCAATCAATACAGAGCCACGCAGCATACAGGACGTAGGGTATTACGCACATTGCGGCCCAAACCTGTCTAATTGTGTGCCCCATGTCTCACCATCGTGTTCCTGATCTCGGTGAGCCCCACTGCACAATCTACTACTTCGGGTACCCCGTCGTTGGCTCGGTGTCTAAAACACTGACATCGACTACTCAAGTACCCAATGCAATGATGGAAGTCTTTACTACCGCTAAGAAGCTTGCTCCGAGCGAGCTGGAGGTTCCTGAGAAGACTGACAACAACAACAAGCCTGCACCATCTGGTGATGTCCTGCTCAAAGCCATTGACCTCGGTACTGGTGACAGCAGAAAGACGGCCATGATTAGTGCACAGCTTGATCCTAAATAGGAAGACGTGCTCGTCAACTTCCTTCAGGCTAACCGTGATATCTTTGCGTGGAAACCATCTGACATGCCAGGTGTGCCCAGGAGGTTGATCGAGCACTCACTCAACACCGATCCTAACGCTACCCCCAAGAGACAACACCTTCATCGCTTTGCTGATGATCGCAGGGCTGCTATCAAGAAAGAGCTTGCCAAACTACTCACGGCCGGCTTCATCCGGGAAGTCTTTTACCCGCAATGGCTTGCTAACCATGTGCTCGTCAGGAAGAAGAACTCTAATGATTAGAGGATGTGCGTCGACTACACTAATCTCAACAAGCATTACCCTAAGGATCCTTTTGGGTTGCCGCGGATTGATCAAGTCATTGACTCCACGACGGGCTGTGCTCTACTCTGTTTCCTGGATTGCTACTCTGGATATCATCAAATTGCAATCAAGGAATTTGATCAAGAGAAGACCGCATTCATCACCCCGTTTGGTGCTTATTGTTACACAACAATGTCCTTCGGGTTGAAAAATGCTGGTGCTACATATCAAAGGGCTATCCAATCGTGCTTCAAGAGGCAGCTTCACAAGAACGTGGAAGCATACGTGGATGACGTTGTTGTAAAGACTAGGGATCCAGACATGCTTATCACGGATCTTGAGGAAACTTTCGCTTCGCTACGCGAGTACCAATGGAAGCTCAATCCCAACAAATGCGTCTTTGGCGTATCATCTGGAAAACTACTCGGGTTCATCATCAGCCATCGCGGCATCAAAGCAAACCCCGAGAAGATAACCACCATCTCCAATATGCAAGCTCCGACTACTGTTAAAGATGTCCAGAAGCTTACTGGTTGTATGGCGTCACTCAGTTTCTTCATCTCACGACTTGGAGAAAGGGGTTTACCTTTCTTCAAGCTACTCAAGTGGCAAGAGAAGTTTACGTGGACAACTGAAGCTGATCAAGCTCTTTCTCAGCTCAAGGAGTTCTTATCCAAGCCTCCAGTCCTCACAGCTCCTGTGCCCAATGAAGAGCTCTTGCTCTATATCGCTGCGACTACTAATGTCATCAGTACTGCTATTGTCGTTGAGCGGCAGGAAGAAGGCCATGGCTACCCTGTTCAGAGGCCTGTCTATTTCGTCAGTGAAGTACTTTCAGAATCCAAGGCTCGCTATCCTCCGGTACAAAAGCTACTCTATACGGTTCTGATTACTTCACGGAAGCTCCGCCACTACTTCGACGAGTACAAGATTTCTGTGGTCACTAGCTACCCGCTTGGCGAGATATTGCACAACCGGGATTCCACAGGAAGGATTTCTAAATGGGTTGTAGAGCTTGGTGCTCTATCGCTCGAGTTCAAGTCTCGCACTGCTATCAAGTCTCAAGCCTTGGTTGATTTCATGGCTGAGTGGCGGGAAAATCAAATCCCAACTCCAATTGAGCGTCCAGAACATTGGGTCATGTACTTTGACGGTTCCCTCAAGTTGGAAGGTACTGGTGCCGGGGTACTTCTGATTTCCCCCAAGGGCGAGCAACTCAAATATGTTTTGCAGATCTTCTGGAAGGTCTCAAACAATGAAGCTGAATATGAAGCTCTACTGCATGGTCTTCGCCTTGCAGTCTCTCTGGGCATTACACGACTACTTGTCTATGGTGATTCTTTGGTGGTCATCAATCAAGTCAACGATTCTTGGGATCGTAATGCTGAGAACATGGATGCGTACTGTCAGGAGGTATGCAAACTCGAGAACAAATTCCATGGTCTCGAGTTCCATCATGTGATCCGCGATAACAATGTTGCTGCGGATGTCTTGTCGAAGCTGGGATCTACACGAGCTCAAGTGCCAGCTGGAATCTTCGTCCATGAACTCCACAAACCATCAATTCCGGAGCAATCATCTGCACTCACGACTACTTCAGTTCAACCTGATCGAGAAGTGCTTACGATTGATGTGGACTGGAGAACCCCTTTCATCGACTATATTAAACATCAGTTGATTCCTGAAGACAAGTCAGAAGCCGAGCGCATCTCACACTGTGTCAAAGCTTATGCTCTAGTCGGAGATCAACTCTACAAGCGAGGCGCAAGCTCTGATGTACTCATGAAGTGCGTTTCTCGCGAAGAAGGCAAGGAAATCTTGAAGGAGACACACAAAGGAATTTGTGGCAATCACGCTTCTTCCCGTACCTTGGTGGGAAAAGTGTTCAGACGTGCTTTCTACTAGCCTACAGCTCTTGCTGATGCAGAGGAACTAGTCAAAAAGTGCCAAGTATGCCAATTCTTTGCCAAGCAACAACATGTTCCTGCCTACAAGCTCATCACGATACCACCAACTTGGCCTTTCGCTTGTTGGGGGTTGGATATGATTGGTCCTCTCCCAAATGCATCAGGGGGATTTAACAGAGTTCTGGTGGCAATCGACAAGTTTACCAAGTGGATTGAGGTCAAGCCTGTCACCTGTCCCAAGGCTGATCGTGTCCTCAACTTCTTGGATGAAATCGTACATCGCTATGGGTTCCCTAACTGCATCATCACAGACCTGGGTTCGAATTTCAACAATCACCAGTTCTGGGAGTACTGCGAGAACAGTGGAATTGACGTCCGGTACATCTCCGTCGCTCATCCACGTGCCAATGGCCAAGTGGAACGCGCCAATGGGATGATACTCGATGCTCTCAAAAAGCGACTGTATGAAGTAGCAAATACCAAGGGCGGCAAGTGGATCAAGGAACTACCCAATGCACTCTAGGGGCTACGCACTCAGCCTACTACCCCCACAGGGCAGTCACCTTACTTCCTGGTCTACGGCTCTGAAGCCGTTTTGCCTGTTGATGTCATGTGGCGTTCTCCGATGGTTGATCAGTATGAAGAAGGTGTAGCTAAAGAAACAAGACAGACAGATGTCGACAGTCTCGAGGAAGCTCACTGCAACGCACTCGTTCAATCCGCTCGATACCTTGAGAAGATTCACCGTTACCATGACCGCAACGTTAAGGAACGCTCCTTCAACATTGGTGACTTAGTCCTTCGTCGCATCCAGAATACGACAGGGCTACACAAACTCAACTCGCCATGGGAAGGTCCTTTCTCTGTTGCAAAGGTTACTGGCCCAGGCTCATATCGTCTTCACACTTTAGAAAGCGAGGAAGTCGACAACTCTTGGAATATCGACCAGCTTTGTCGCTTCTACGCGTAGGGGGTCTCAACAACCCTCTCCAGACGGCTCCGGCTGTAAAAACAACTCGTATTGGGTTTTCTCAACCCTTTCCAGGCAGCTTCGGTTGCAACCACTCAACAGACAGCTACGGTTGTCACCACTCGTAGGGGATCAACATAATCCTCTCCAGACAGTTTCGGCTGTATCTTCTCGTGGCTTTCAGCTGCGAGCACTCGCAGGGGGCTGCATCAACCCTCTCCAGGCAGTCTCATTCTGCGACCTCGTAGGGAGTCATAATAACTCTCTCCAGACGATCCTGTATCATATAGAACAATAAGTGGCACATGCTGTCTATGTCTCTACTTTTCAATAAGAGGCTTCGGCCTAGAGTAACACCCTTCTGGTAGGGTCTCAGTTGAACTCTCATACAAGTTGCTGCTACATCAATGATGAGTTCATCACACTGTCCCCTACGGTCTTACTCGTTCTTCGAAACATCCTTGCGAGTACTCTCTCACTTGGCTCATAGCCTCAGAGGTACTTAAGACATTGTAAATACTGTACAATGTATTCAGTAATAAAGTTGCTACTCCGTACCGACTTGTTACAGTCCTTTACTTGTTCATAACAAAGCCTTCTTTACGCTGCTACAGCTGAGGTGTTCAACTCATTTTGAATAAGTTATTTTCGAGTACTCTTGCTCATAGCCTCAGAGATACTTAAGACATTGTAAGCTTTGTACAATGTGTTTAGTTCAAGTCATTACTCTACACCGACTTGTTACTACTGCTCGCTTCTTTCATGACAAAACCTTCTTTTACGCTGCTATAGCTAAGGTGTTCAACTCGTCATGATTTAAGCTAACGTTCTTCGGAACATTTGTACACTTGAGTACTCCTACTCGTGTATCGTATCTCTTTTTGCAGCCTCACACTCAATACCAACTCGAGTACTTGGCTAACACATAAGCATACAAGGGATCCAGATAATTGATTTACTCAAAGTTTTCAATTATATTACATAAACACTTGTTCGGGATTACACTTGTCTTTCCCTAGTGTTTCTACTCTACAGGTACATCTAACGGAGATCGATGAACTTGGAGACTGCTTCCGCGATTGGAGAAGTCTGTTGCATCAACTCGTTGAGCCGATCATCGGTGCAATCTCTAGATCTGCCGTTCATGATGACCGTGAGATCTGCCTCAGCATAGAATGACTTGATAAAGCTCAAGACTTGGTTTGGAATTGTGCACGCCAGCCTCTGGGCGTACTCCAGGATCTTCTTCGGCGTGTCCTTCAACCTCTCCACAAGTGGTCGAGGCTGAACTCCAGCGACTCTAGGCTCAAAAAGATTCGCCACTGGCTCGGCTGCTTCTGTCAAAGCCTTCAACTCTGAGCGCAGGCCTTCGGCTTCTTCAATCTTGAACTTCAATGACTGCATGCAAGTCAACAAGTCATTCCAGCCCGCTAGGCGGATCTCCATTTCACGCTCAAGTTCGAAGCACCGCACCTTATAGTCCTCCTTCAGATCCATATGAGTTGATTCTTCGCGGTTAAAGGCCAGCTGCCAGTCCAGCGCCTTATTCTTGAACTTGTCGACCTCTTCCGTCAGCTCTGCAAAGGATCAAGGCTACTTATCAAAAGCGGTGTGAAAGAACAAAAGTACTCAACGATGAATTCAGAAAGGGAGATTACCTTTATTCTTCTGGCGCAGAGACTTGTTCTTCCCAACAACGTCATCCTTCTTCGCTGTCAGCTTCTGGATCTCATTGTGGTACTCGGCGGCGTTGGCACCAAGCTTTTCTTGCAACTTCAGAGACAAAGCTTTCTGCTGCTTAAGTTCTTCTCTGAGCTGAGTGACCTCTTCGATGTCCACTGCATGTTGTTCAAGCAGCCGAGTCTTGCGTTTCGACTGCTTGACTACTTCCTGCAAGGCCAACAACAACTCAAGAGTCAGAGGCAGGATATCTCTAATTGAAATGTACTCTTCAAAAGATTACACAACTTACCGCGAGGAGTTTCTCTACGCCGCGTAACATCTCAGCATGCGCGTGCAAGTTATCCTCATCCAGGCACGAGTCGTCGTACGACATCAAGTCTTCGGCCATGGACTGAGTACTTGTACTTGCTGCAGAGTACTTCGCAGCGCTACGCAGAGGAGCTGGGTTTTCAATGAGTGGCTCACGCGGCACCATGCGGTTCTCTGGGTTGTCCTCCAGCGCCAATTGTGCATCAACACGATGCACGAGGGCTTCTGCAGCTGGGACTTCTTCATGGCGTAGCACGGCTTCTGGATCAACCATCAGGCCCTCATTTATCACGGCTTCAATATCTTCGAGTTGTTGAGCCCTGGGCCTGGAAGTTGCCTCCACTGCTGCCTTGACCACATCGCTCTAGAGGGTACGCAATGCTTGGGCAGCTTCAGCTTCTGCGGGTACTTCTTGGCGATCTGGAAGTACATCTTCTTGTTGTTCTTGGGGAGTTTGGTCTCCTCCAGTAGCGCTACTTCCAGAGGCACCCCACTTCACATCAGTGGATTTTCTGCATCAACAAGTTAGTCAGTAAATACAGACTACATAATATAAATAAGTACTCAAGTACTTGGGTACTTACAGAGCAGCTCGAGGCACCGAAACTTTCGGCCCCATCATGTCAAAAAAAGAAGGCGCCGCCGGCACCTCTGGCACACTATCCACCAGCGGCACACTTCCTGGTACCGCGGCTTCTTGTTGCTCATGCGCCACCGTCTCCACGGCTGACGCTGGAACCACCTCGGGCTCTGTTATTCTTGGGGGGCTACTCGAGGGTACATTGGATGCACTCTCGATAACCTGCACAAGTCAAAAATCAAGGCATTACAGCAGAGAACAAGTACTCAATACGACATCAACTACTTAAGAGTTCTCCAACACTTACTGTAATGCAGGGGAGGCCTGAGATCTTCTTTACGGCCCGCTTCCCCACCGTGGTCCTCTTCTTCCGCGGCGGCAGAGTCACATCATCTGCGAGAGATGATGCCGGTCTCTTTGACGATCCTGCGGCGAGGCCACTGGGGATGGATGCCCCAGAGTATCCATAGCGACTCTTCACTTCAAAACCCTGTTGAAGTGTTTGGCCGTCTTCATCGCTTGAGGAGGTGTTCTCCACCAAGACTTTTTCTTCTCCCTGAGCAGATTGACTACTCTCGGGGGCTTGAGCCTCCACTCCTGTTGGCTCTCCCTCCGGCACTTGTAGTGGGTCCTGGGGACGAGGAGGGGGAATGGACACAAATTTCAAGACATCCTCCTGCGAAACAAGGTAATAAGTACTCGGGGGCTAGTTCTCGGAAACTTACCATACGCGGCTATATTCACGGACGGCTGCAGGAATTCCGTGAAGATTCTTGAAGATCTTCTGCAGCCTTTCCATCACGAGATCATCACTGATCTCTTCAGCAGATAGCCTGGAGCCATCATCCGCTCCAGTGTACTCGAACCCGAGATGCTCCCGCTGCATCAAGGGCTGTACCCGTCGCTTCATGAAGCTGAAGGCTACCCGTTCAGCTGTCAAGCCCTGCGCCTTGTTCTGCACAATTTTCGCCAGCAGCTCGGGGATCTGGATACACTCCTGCATCGTTGGTTCATCCTTCCAGAGCCTGTCGTATACTGGCGCGAACATGCTTGGCTTCGGCAGCTGAGGCAGGGCGTTCTCGATGTAGAACCACTTATTCCTCTAATCTTGATTGGAGTCAATCAAGTCGTACTTGGAATACAACTCCTGCGCCTTCTGACGCATCTGCACTCCGGCTCCACCGACAACAACTGGGAAGTTGGCGTTGGGCTGCGGCTTCAGGCGGAAGATCTTCCTAAACAAGGCCCAGTGAGGGCGGATTCCGAGGAAGGCTTCGCAGAAGTGCACGTACACTGCAATCTGAAAGATGCTGTTGGGGTTGAGGTGTACGTGCTCCAGCTTGAAGAAGTTGAGGAAGCCGCGGAAGAAATCTGATGACGGCAGCGTCAACCCACGCTCGACGAAGTGGCCGAACATCGGGATTTCATCCGGGCTTTTCTCCATTGGCCACGCATCTCCGGCGGCAGAGCTCCAACCGGCAATCGCCTTCTCACGCAGCAACCCGCCGGCGTCGAGGGCCTTGATATCTTCTTCCCTCATCTTGGATTTCTTCAAAGAGACGGCCGGGCTCGGGGGCTTCGTGATGACCACTGTCTTATACTTCGGCTCCGGTAATTGATTTTTGCCGCGGCCAGACTTCCTCTTTTGACCCTTGAACGACGCTGGCTTCATCCTGTCAGTAACGAGAGTCTTCTTTCGCATCGACTCAAGGGCTGCGAGGGGGTGGAGGCGCAAACTTTTGGCAATGTGGACGCTTGAACTCTGCGGCGGCTATGGATGCTAAGGTTTTCTGGATCTAAGGGCGAATGGAAGCAATGAAACCCTAAGAGATATCCCTTCGGGTATTTATAAAACCAAAACCCTAAAACGGTTCGACCTGGTGACCCTTCGAATTCAACAGATTGGTTTCACTCAGGCGAAATTTTGGCTAAGTCAGAGGACTAAAATCCAAGACCTGCTCAACTCCATCTCGGGGGCTCGACTACTCGATGGAATTGGATTTCACTCGGCTACAGTTCACTGAATTCAAGCCACTATTCTACAGTCAGATTGGATCCTTCAATTCGAGAAAGTACTCGACTCAAGGCTCGGGGGCTCCGTGCCACGTGTCCTTCAGTTTTTCTCAGGATTTTACGGGATTATTTGACGAAGACTACAGATTGACCCAAAGCTTGAATTGTCGATTCGAACTAAGGCTCGGGGGCTACATCCATATAGGATGCGATTTTTTGCAAATCGCATTCCTATATTATTTCTTCAGATTTTCTGCGGATTTTTCGGAGCAAGATCAAAGAGTAGAAGATTGACCCTCAGCTTGAATCCTGGATTCGACCTAAGGCTCGGGGGCTACATTCCATATGGAATGCGATTTCAGTAATCGCATTTCCATATGGATCTTTGATGCAAAGATTTCAAGAACGAAGCGGGTATTATTGAAGACCTTCAAGGGAAGTACTCGGGGACGCTTGGGAACAACTCGAGAAGACTTCAAGACTACTCGTGGAGTTAGCTGGAGTACCTTCCAACCTCGTGATGATTCAAGTACTATTGAAGATTGAAGCTTGTAGAACTTGGGGACGCTTGGGAACTACTCGTGAAGACCTTCATGACTACTTGGAGCATCACACTCGACTACAAAGTACTCGGGGGCTTGTCGACCGGGCATCCCTGGGCCCACCAACACATTGTAGGCCATACCCGGGAGATGAGTTCCTGTACACCTGGACTACTCGACTAGTGGGCCACGGTGCTGGTACCGTGGACCACAAGGCAAGACAAGACGGGCAAAGACTTGTACTAAGACTAGGATAGCTTTTCATACCCTGTATAGGCTACTCCGGGTCCTACTCGAATAGTACCCTTGTACCAATCCGACTTGTAACCCTACCTCCCGTGGTATATAAGGCGAGGCAGGGACTCCTCTCAAAACATACGCAATCAATATAGAGCCACGTAGCATACAGGACGTAGGGTATTACGCACATTGCGGCCCGAACCTGTCTAATTGTGTGCCCCGTGTCTCACCACCGTGTTCCTGATCTCGGCGAGCCTCACCGCACAATCTACTACTTCGGGTACCCCGTCGTAGGCTCGGTGTCTAAAACACTGACACCATCCGCCTAAAAAAAGAAATGTGTTTTGGATTTGTGCGGACCAGCTTTGACCATCCGTCTTATTCACAAAATTTGTGTAAATATAAAAACAATTATGATATACTACTTAAAATGTACGCGATGATTAAACATGTCATAACAAAATAAATAATATTCTCATAATTTTTTGAATAAGGCGAATGATCAAAACGTGCTAAGAAATCCTAAACACCTCTCTTTTTGAGACGGGGGAGTAGGTCAATTACATACATGGTTTGTGTGCCGCGCTGCACAGCTCGCTCTGGCTCCACTTGTAGTTGTACGTTGCGAGTTAGGGGGTTTCCTCTTCCAAGTATATTTGCAGTCTTTGTTCGTCATATTTTCATCTCTTTCTCTATTTTTCTTAATTATCTTTCTCCTTTAATAGTATTTTTGGGCAGGAGGGGGGGGGGGGCGCTAGAGCCCCCTAGCCTCCTGGTAGATTCGCCACTGTGTGCTGGTTCGAATGATGAATCAGGAAACTAATCAACTCAAACTTGCATCTACAGAGACTGATTATAGAAGAAGTCGACAATCAATCATACCCTAAATAAAAGTTGTTCTTCACCTTCTACTGCCATAAAAGAAAGAAAATGTATTTTTAGATCTCTATAAATGAAATTATTATTGTTCAAAGAAGATTAACCTAGTTTAAACACGGCATCACAAGAAAAAGTGAATTTTGATTGATGCTCTCTTTGTTCTTTATTCGATGCACATGTTCGCGTAGCAGTTTTCTATGAGTACATCAAGTATACTATACGAGAATTAGAGTAGAGGGGAACTATAAATACAGTACTTCTTTAAATTCAATACAACAAAACACCTTAAAAAGTTTTAGGAATTGTGACAAAAATAAAACCAATATGTTGAAATAATATGTGATTTAGCTATACGATGAGTCATCATGTGTTCATTTAACGTGAAGAATTTGTAAAAAGAAACCTTTGTAAATACTGAAATGAAATTATGAGTTTAGTCAGAGTGTCTGGTAGCAAATTTCGTATTCCAAACAGCCGTACTTCGTCCAAAGTTTCCGCTGGCATTTGCCAGAGTGAAGAAAACACGATAACCAGCGTCGGCAACCGTAGCGGCCGACGTCCGGTGTTTTCCGTCCGATACATGCGACCCCTCCAGAAGCTTCTAGAAGCTGCCGCCGCAGCCTCTACCCCTCCCGCCGCCGCGCACCTCCACGCCCACTTCCTCCGCTCAGGCCTCCTCCACTCCTCGCACCATCTCACCGCGCACGTCCTCGAGTCGTACCCACCGGGCCTCGCCCGCGACCTGTTCGACGAAATACCCCGCCCGACGCCGCGCCTCGCCAATGCGCTCCTCCGCGCCCACCTCCGCGCTCGGCAGTGGCGCGCCGCTATCCTTCTCGTCCCGCGGCTCCGAGTGCGCCCGGACGGCTTCACCTTCCCGCTCCTGCTCAGGGCCTGCGCCATGCTCCCCTCCCTCGCCCACGGCCGCGCCGTGCACGCGGTCGCCGTACGCTCTGGCGCCGCCTCTGAGGACGCCTTTGTCGCCGCGGCGGTCGTGCAGATGTACGCCAGGTGCGGAGACATGGTCGGGGCTGTCACCGCGTACGGCGTGCTGGAGAAGCCAGACGTCGTGCTCTCGACGTCCGTGGTGACTGGGTATGAACAGAACGGGCTGGCCATGGAGGCAATGGAGTTCTTTGCAAGGAATGTGGTTGGCCAGGGCATCGTGCCGACTCCGGTCACGCTTGTGAGCGTGATTTCGGCTGCGGCACAACTGAGGGATGCCCGGAACGGGCAGGCTTCCCATGCATATCTTGTCAGGAACAGCTTGGAGTATATTGCTCTAGTGAATGCTGTTCTTGGGTTTTATGTGAAAATTGATGATGTCCAGGCAGCTAGGAGGCTGTTTGAGGGAATGACAGATAGGGATGTCGTTACTTGGAGCAGCGTGATCAAAGGATATGTGCAATCAGGAGACGCACACGAGGCATTGAAGGTGTACAGGGAAATGGTTCAGGCGGGTGTCCAACCAAATTCTGTGACTTTGGTTAGTGTTCTGCAGGCTTGCGCACTTGCTGTGGATGTTGAGGAAGGCAGGAGCACCCACCACAAATCTGTGAAGATGGGTTGTGAACTTGAGGTGGGTGTTGCAACTGCGCTGGTTGATATGTACATGAAGTGCTCATGTCATGAGGAGGCGATGCGCCTCTTCCATCGGATGCCAAAGAAAGATGTGGTAGCTTAGGCTGCAGTCATCAGTGGCCTCACACAAAATGGTCTCCCTGATGAATCCCTCCAAGTGTTCAAATGCATGTTATTGTATGATCACGCTCCTGATGCGGTCACAATGGTGAAGGTACTTACTGCATGCTTGGCATCTGGTGGTGCTCGCCAAGCTATCTGTCTCCATGGTTATTTGGTTAGAAGTGGTTTCGACAATAAGGTGTTTGTAGCGTCTGCACTTCTTGATTTATATTCAAAATGTGGAAACTTAGATAGTGCTATCAGGGTTTTTGAAAGTACCACAGAAAAGGATGTTGTTCTGTGGAGCTCAATGATCGCTGGTTATGGAGCACATGGTTTTGGTCAGGAAGCTGTTGCCTTGTACCAAAGAATGAGTGCCTCATCAATTAAACCGAATAGTGTGACTTTTGTGTCAGTATTATCAGCATGCAGCCACTCTGGCCTGGTGCAGGAAGGAAGACAAATATTTGATAGCATGACTCGAGTTTATGGAGTCATGCCAAATCCTGAACATCAAAGTGCCATGGTTGATCTCCTTGGGCGGGCTGGTGAACTACAAGAGGCCATAAGTGTCATTCATGAAATGGATGGGAGAGCTATTACTCATGCTTGGTGTGCCTTGCTTGCTGCCTGTAGAGTACACAACAACACTGAGATGATTGAAGTAGTAGCAAAGAATCTCTTGAATCTGGATCCTGGCCATGTTGGCTACTACAATCTCTTGACCAATATATATGCATTTGATGAGAAATGGGAAAGTGTAAAGGATACAAGAGACATGGTGAGAGGTAGAGGCTTGTGTAAAGTGCCAGGTTACAGTGCAGTTGAGGTCAATAATGTAGTGCACAGGTTCATTGCTGGGGAGTGGTCTCACCAAGATCAGGAGAGTATCTGCACCCTGCTCTGTGACCTGTCACAAAAGTTGAGAAGTGAGGACTGTTCCTTTCAAATTGACACTGGCTTAGTAACCTAAGTAGCACGGATACGGATACGTGTATCGGTATCGGAAGGATACGGATACGCGGATACGACAATTTTCCAAACAACCCGATACGTGGATACGTTTGAACTATTTTTTATTAAAAAGATAATAATCTCTACTCCTAAAAAGTTTAGAAAGGAGAAAAAATGCCGTCCTCCCGTCCCTCCGCTCGCGCGGGTCTGCCGAGAGCCTCTCGCAGTATACCTCCCTCCCCTCGACGGGTCTGCCTAGTCTGCCTCCGCTCGGACGGGTGAACCCTGCGATTGATTTTTACCGTCGAATCAGAGATGAAAACGACGTAGACCGTCCATCACTGCTCGCACGGGTTCACCCCCCTCGCGACTCCCTCCGCTTCCACCACCTGCGAATCCCCTGGCCCCTGCGGCGCCTCCTCACCACCCCATGCCCCCGCTCCTGTCGCCTCCCTTTCTCCACCCTAACCCTCGGTCGCCAGCCCGCCGCCTCTCGCCCCCAATCCACCACTGTGGCCCCTCGGCCACCAGCTCGCTGCCGCCGCCCACCCGCTCGGCACGCATGGGCGCTTTGCACGCCCCCGATGTCTACGCACGAGCACGTAGGTGGATCCGGCCGACGAGCATGCCGCCACTCGTTCCCTGCACTGGTGTTGGACATTCCACAGGTGCAGAACACGATACTAGAGATCCACCAGGCCTCCTCTACATCTCTTGTGTGGTGTTGAGCCGCAGCCCTCTGGCTGCTCTGTCGAGGGTTCTTGCGATGTAGATGTTGCAGCAGTGAGTCAGACCTTTGTGGTATAGCCTCGTGGAAAAACATGTGGCATCAATCAAGAGGTGCGAGATGGTGTTGGACATCCCACTGGTGACCATGTTCATGGAAGGTGAAATGTTCGACAAAATGCCCATGAAGATAAAGCAAGTTTTTCTCCATTGACTTTTCTAACAAATTGGCCTTTTCATTTCCTGCTGGTACAGAGGAGTGAGAAGTCCTGATAAGCTGAAGCCTTAGGGATTTTTGAGATATATATTTAGTGTGCTCCTACTCCTGCACTTGCAAGGAAGGCAGTTAGCTGGGTGCCTAATCTCCTCCTGGTGCTTGCCGACAGGATGAAGGAAGAGCTACTGTTAGGTGGTTGCAGCTGCGGTCTTGGTGGACAGAAGAACAGAGCTGAAGGTGTGTGTTTCGGGCTTTTTCTTGCTCATTTATGGAGGAAGAAAAATAAAGAAGCTAGCTATTGTGGATTGCTTGCTCAGTGGAAATAAGAGGACATGAATGATGGTTGAACACTGGTGGTTCCTTTTTCTTCTTCATTCTGATAGTTGGGCATGTGATATTTGCCTATGATTTTTTTTTGCATTTTGCCAGGGTTGGAGATTCAAAAATTGAAAGGCTTTCTGCATTTGCTTATTTCAAATATTTGTTAGAAAACGCTTTTACTTCTTCTCAGAAAAAACAACACTATTAAGAAGTAATCAAAAGGCTTATACATGGAACTAGACATGGCTTTTGCATTTAGTTAGATCATCTTATTCATCTAGGAGGGCAAGAGTTCTTTTTTACGACTGTAATTTAATTTATTTGCTCAGGAGGGTAAGAGTTCTTTTTTATGAAGCATGCCCAAAGATCAGGCAACACTGTATTTATTAAAGGCTTTGCTGCTTTGGCACATCTGGTGGTGAGGACCAGGTAATTTGAAGTTCCTTTTGTCATCCATGTGTCTTTTGTGGAACCATGTCATGTTACATCACATCTGACAGCATTTCTTTGGCAGATTGAGAGTGACACTGGTGTATGCAAAGGGTCAGTTGGCTCTCACTCCATTTATGAATGCTTTTAGGCTTTAGAGTAAGTCAATTGTTTTGGGCACAAGATTTTAGACGAATTTTTTGAGATTACATTTTTTTAAAAAAAATCAGAATTCACTATCTACACGCAGTTTGGAATAGTTTTTGCAGAATGGCAGATTCCAAAGCATATGAACTGAATGGAAATGACCTTGGTGGCTACAGCTTGTATGTCAAAAGAGTTTGCTGTGATGATAGTTGTTGGGCTGATGCTGCTGCATATGTTGGCACCACAGCATCTCAAGGTGGACTTGGTTATGCAGAGACAGATGCTTTGAAGGCAATGACTGAGGCAACCAAAAGGATTGATACACATTTGACGGGTAGTGATGATGGTTTTGTAGACCATTTTATAATGAGTTTTCAATTTTGATCTTCCGACATAATTAAGCAAACCAAAAGAATAGGTAGAAGCTGTATTTGGTGTTGTAGACCATTGTTGATCTATGTTAAAAGAAAGTCTGGATACTGAATGAAAATGACAACATTCCATAAATAATTACTTATGCTAATTTATCTGTAAGTCAACAAATATGCCATTTTCCTTTTAATATTGTTGGTTCATGCCATTCTACTTCATTCAAGTTATTTAATTTATAAATAAAAAGTCATGGATAAAATAACCATTTTAATTATCTGCATAGTTCGATCTAAATTTTATCTACCTCAACCTTGATCGTAACGTGTTTTATTGTTTTGCATAATGCTTTTGAAAATAGTTACAATTTTCATTAAAATTTGAGATGCCCGTAGCAACGCACGGGCACTTTCCTAGTGCATATTAAATTACAGAATAGATATTCAAGTTTGACAAAGAGACATTCAAGGTCTATCAGGAAGGGCTAGTGGTGAACACTTAAACAAGAATACAAGATCATGATTCATGAAAACTAAAATCAAGTAATCAGAATGCTCTAATCAGTAATCACTAATCAGTCTTGCAATGTCGTGCTACTCAACAAGAACAAAACAGGGACATATGGCAGGCGTGCAGCTCTGATTCAGCGATTTGGATTGAGGATAGAAACTCAACTAAGCAGTAATAGACTAGCAGCTATCAGCCATCAGGTAGCAGGGGCTTGTTGCAGGCAACCGGGTGGGCGCAGCTCCGTTGCCGGCGAGCTGGCAGGTGCAACTCTGTTGCAGGCGGCGGGGCGCATCTCCTCGCCGCCGCTGCGGGGTTCCCAATTGTTGCAGGGGGCACGAGGCAGGGCGCAGTTGCCTAGTCGCCGTCGCAGGAGCTCCTTATTGCCGTCACGGGGGACTCCCTGCGGGCACGGCTGCTCGTCTCCGGCGAGGCGGAGGCTGGTCGCCGGCGTGCGGCGTGGGACGTGGGGCGCGTGGTGGCTTGCTCACACGGGAGGGAAGGGGCGGCGACTGCGTCGGGAGTGAATGGGATGCGGTGAAGGGGTCGCACAGGATGGGATTGTAGGGCATGAGTGTGTTAGATGGGCTGGGCTGTACCGATACGTGGGCCGAAACGTATCCAATTCCAAGTTTTTGGCCCATTTAAAATAGGATACGCGGAGACGGCGTGGATACGTATCCTGAGCGTATCCGTGGAGTATCCGATACGCGGTACGCTACCAAACTGAAGTATCCGTGTTTCTGAGTTAGTAACTGAGGATTTTTGCTCTTCTCTGAGTTGAAATTGATCCTTGAGTGCTCCTCAAGTGACGGTGAATTTATTATTTATAGGAGACAAGAGGTAGAGGAAAATGGCATTCACAAAGGTGGAAATTCATCGTACAGAAGCTTTTACTAATTTTAAGATTGTACGAGTTGACAGTTCAAGATGAACAAATTCATATTTGACTTAAAGAAAAATATGTAGGTTGGAGCATGTCACAGCCCATAGTTTTTTCCCTAGAGCTTTTGGGCATTTCAAAGTTCTTATACAACCTACAACCTCTTTATAGAGATAGCATACTGAAACAAGTATTTGAGCTGGTCTTGTTTTGAACAATTGGATGATCTTTGGGGTCTTCATTGGTGATTACCTGTAAATATATTACTAGCTCTAATCACTATTTTCACACAAATATATTCTACAGCTAGACAGGGTGCGGGAAGTGGGAACGATGTACGGTCGAGCGAGCTAGACAAAGTTTTATCCTCTCAGCTAGGGGCATAATAGTCAGCTCATCTAGCAAGATAAATCAGAAAACCAATTATGAAAGGAAGAAAAGACATTCTACCGTGTTGACATTGTTTCATAATGGCAATTTGGCGAAACTCATTTGCGGGGTGGCATTCGGGCGAAGCCCACTTTTGAGGATGGTGAAATTTGCAAATTTCTCAAGAACATAGATAAAAATTATTAACATATACTTAATTGTTAAAGATACCAGTGCTGACATATTGTAAAAGAGCAATGGTTTTCATGCCTATGCTTCCTCATAGGCCTTACAATAATGTTGTAAGGTAGCAGCTACTAAGCTAGTTGGGGCTACGTTTTGCTTCATATTTCAGCCTAAACAAACCATTACAGCAAGCTATTTAGAGCCCTCCCATTTCAACATAATTATCTACATATTTCTTCCTCGATAATGGATATATGTAATGTGAAAAGTACGAGGTTGTGATTTTCTGTTTGCTTTGTTTATCCCATGAAAATTATGCGGTCAACCCCTAGATGTATATTTTTTAAATTGTTTAATTGAAGTTGTAGTTGCTAGCTTAACTTTGTTAGAGCAACTGTGTAAATTTTACTCCCCGTACTCATGTTCTCCCAACAGGCTAATCTGAGCAGCATATTCTTACCAATATCCCATCTTGTAGTTGAAAGAAGTTTGTTACATAGAGAAAGTAAGAAAGGATGGTAGCAGTAATCACCATTCCAGGCAAAGCCTCTTTGTTTGATACCTAAAAAGGGCCTCTATAAGCAGTGGCGGACCCAGGAAAAAAATTTAGGTAGGGCGGCTTATGAAGACAGACATGTCATATTTATCTCAATATCAAAACGGTAAATGAAATTTAGAGATGAAATTAAGATGGTAACTCTCATATATATAAGAAAAAACATTTTTTGCAAGGTAGGACTAATATACTTCAAGGTATTGACACATAAAAGGAATGTGTATATCATTTGACTTGAAAATTTATGACTCCTGATCAAGCAACATTGTTTGGTCTCTTTAACAAGCACTATGAATATCACCTCTTGTGAGAGGATGAAATATTTCAATTGGATCAAAAGCAAACCTTTCCGAGCCAAATACCAGTGACTGGTAGTTGAGCTCGAACAACCAACATGATGTGTGTGCGCATGACAGGAGATTGAAGAGCACGGCTGGATTACAAATTAATTGGCAGACATTATTAGAGATTAACCATTCGTTATGGGCTATTGGGCCATCAGGTCATCATCTACATTGGGCTCTGGCCCATTTATCACCAAAACGGTTGAATTTTTTTTATATTTTTTTCCTCTTTTTTGCAAAAATAAATGGTCCGCCAAAAAATTTGCAAAACTATACATCTGCCGCCGTGGCCCACGGCGGTAGCTACAGTACCACGCGCGGGTGTACTGTAGCGACTGCTACCGCCGTGTATTATTTGAGTCCGAAGATGGTTTCAAATGGAAAAACTTTGAACTATAAAGTTGTAGATCTCGTCGAAAGCTACAATTTTCATATAAAGTTTACCTCCATCCGAATTCAAACAAAAAAGTTACAAATTTTTGAAAACAGACTGTACCCCTACCGTCGTGGGTCACGGCGGTAGCAGCCGCTACAGTACCGTGGGCTACGGCGGTAGGAGCCCTGCCGCCGTGCCCCACGGCGGCAGATGTATAGTTTTACAAATTTTTTGGCAGACCATTTATTTTTGCAAAAAAGAGAAAAAAATGTAAAAAAAATTCAAAACGGTTTGCACAGGGTCGTCTTCTTCCTCGCGAAGCTGCAAAACGCTGATGCCGCAGAACACCGGTGCCGAGACCTACGATTCCTGAAGGAAAAACAAGGGGTAGGGGATTTTGCTGCCGAGGTTAGGTAGGGCGGCCGCCCTACCTCGCCTTATTGGTAGATCCGCCACTGTCTATAAGGGAAGAAACTGAATCTGCACTAAACTCCATTGGCGGGGCATTTAACAGATGAATGTGTAATGTGTTGGTGTGGTACATCTGTGTCTTTCTAGCTGCCACTCTGCCAGAGCGTCACAGGATGTCAATTTTCGGAGAAAGAAATCTTATATGCATGGAGCATTAAATGAAGTTTATTTGTAAAACCTTTTCACAGATGAGTGTAACTTTGCGTGCTGAATCTAATGAGCATAATTAATTTAATAATTGCTACAGTAATGCTACAGTAATCATTCTCTAATCCTGTGGTCAAAGTTCTCATTAGATTCCTCTCGGAAATTTACATACGGGTGCGGAAGTAATTTTATAAACTACCTTTATTTAATACTCTTAATTAGTGGTCAAAGTCGCATTGAATACTTCAAAAAATTTTACTAAACACGACCAAGAAGCACATTGTGGCAGCAACTGACAGCAACTGTTTGCACAGTCCAGTCAATTTGACATCTAATGTTTCATGTGTTCTCAAATGTTCAGTGATAACAAACCTGATCCGCATGCGGTCGAGGGACCTTTGTCTTAATATGTATTTGTTTGAGTGTTGAGTTTTTCCTTTTATGTAATCTGTAAGGATCGGCATGTTTCTCCTTCTTATATGACACGGCAGTGCTCCTGCCTTTTACTTAAAAAAAACAAACAAACTTGATCCAGGTGGTAATATGTAACATCCCAGAATTTTGAATGTTTTGACATGTGTGAATTTTTGCTAAAATTTAAAACTTTTTGTTTGAACTTGTGTGCTACCAAATTTGATCCCAATTTGCTAGCCTCTCATTTCAAATTCTATATAAAATAAAATCATATAAAAATATATTTTCAAATTATGGTAAAATATGTGATTTGGAGTTTATGGATTTTAGTTGGATTTCATTTGAGTGTGTATTGAATTTGAAAGTATTCAAATTCAACTTATGGTTTAAACCCCAATTTCAAAACTAATTTCAAAACCCTATCTAATCTTTGGGCCAGCTAACTTCTCACCAAGTCCGGTTGACCACCTCCAAGTCCCAGCCCAAGAACGAATCAGCAACCACACCTTCTCGTTCCACCTTGGAGACGGCCCACTTCGGCCCGTTTACCTCCTCCTCGCATCTGTGCCCATGACAGGTGGGGCCGCCACAGGGTCATCCCCTTCACCCCATCGGTCAAGGCCTGGACCCGGACATGTTTTCTCCCGGCCGCGCGCACACGCCGCGCGATGGGACGCGCCCCCTGGCCGGCACGGACGTCGAACCAAACCCTGAGCCGGGACCAAGTGGCGCGGGAGAGATCGAGGTGGGGAAAAGACCCTTAAGCCCCTGGCGCCACGCACGCAGGAGTGCTCTCAGCCACTGCGGGGCGAACACGTCGGCGAGGACGCCGTGGCCGTCCAATTGGGGCCCGGCAAGGACGCCTTTGCCCCTGCGCTGCTCCGCGCCCACCTCTAAGACCCCCAGGCGAGCACCTTCTTGCAAGCCAAGTTGCTTTCAGGGATCACCCCTTCCCCTGTTCTGCTGCCGGATGAGGAAGGGAGGCGGAGTTGAGGGAGGAGAAGGAAGGGAGAAGGGAGAAGTGAACGCACATCACCACCGCGCCATCACGCCGTCGCCGGAGCCGTGGGAACCAGAGCCGCCCGGGCGGAGGAGTACGCTGTCCACGACCGAGCAAGGACCGGAGCAGAGGAGGACGCCGCCGCAACGACTCGCCGCCATGTCTTCACCACCTCTTCTCCGACGCTCGTCACGGCCACGACTACATCGCCGCCCCGATGTGAGCCAACGATCCGTTCCCCTCTTCTCTTCCTCCACACGTCGGGAGCGCGCCCCTGCGCCGCGCCGCCGGCCTTCGTGCCGTGCACCTTCCGCGAGTTCGCCACCGCGACGCACCCCAGCGCCGCGCTGGACCTCGCCGTCCTTTTCATGCTTGTGAACCCGGCCTTCGTGCCGTTTATCTCGTGCAGGCACTCTGCCCTGCTTCGCTTGCTCTGACCGCCGGCTGTCGAGCCATGCGCGTTCCGCGAGCCGCCACCGAGGCGCATCTCCGCGCTGCGCCAGGCCTCGCCGATCCGCACCATCTTATCGCTGTCGAGCTGCTGTGAGCACCGGCCTTCGCGCCGCCTGGTCTTGTGCAGAGTCTCGCCACCGCTTCGACACAACTCTGCCACCGCGCCGCGGCCCTGGTCCGCCAGGAACATGCCTGCCGAACGGCTGAGTCACGGCCGGGGAAATCCCTGCGCGCGAACTCGTGCTCAAGTCGAGCACACTCTCGCGCTCGACCGCTGCGCTGCTTGCACTTTTGCTTCTATTCGCAACACCGCTACCTCGCTTGTGCACCGCGCCACCACTGTGTCGCTGCGTCGCCACGGCGCCGCGCCGGGAAACGCCGGCTGGCCTTTCCGTGCGCAGGCAAGGGGGCTCAACTCCAGGGCCTTGATCGCGCAGGGATGATCACCGTGCCCTAGCGGACCCACGACTTTGCTTACATGCGCGCCGGAGGCCCTCCGGCCACCGGGCGTTGTTCGCCACCACCGCCATGTTCCGCGCCGGCGCACGCCAAGGGCGCCGCGTGCTGGCAATCCCGGGTTTGAACCCCAGACAAGTGTGAGGGGCACAAATGCACCCCAGTTTTGTCGGGGGAGTGTTTGTAAACTCCTCGGTGCCAACTCTAGGGAGACATAGCTTGGGCCGAAACTCCATACAGCCCAGCACCGGCCCTTTTTCTTTTTCCTCCGTGAACTCTGAAATATATCTAGGGAGGTCCAGCGGACTAAGCTTGTTGGGCTCTAAGGGCTGCGTCCATTGGGCCAAATCCGGCCCACTGCCACTTTCGGCCCACCAGGGCCCACCATCTTGTGACGCCGACGTCACGATGATGTCATGCTGACGTCATCCCTATTTTCAAATTAAAAATCCTTTTCTGTTTTATAAATGATTTTGGAAATTGTTTTATAAACCCCTTTTCCTTTAAAAATTCATAACTAATTATCCGGAGCTCCGAAAATTATGAAACCAGTTGCATTGGTTTCATAATTTCGAGACGCTCGCTACTACCCTATCTTTATCCTCTCTTGCCCTTGAACCAAACCCCGCTTTGCCCCGCATACTTGGAGTAGGATTCATGGCCGCTACCGCCACTGCGCTATTGTGGGTCTGGGACGCCGGAGCCCCGCAACTAGCCACTGACGTGTTGCCGATACGAATACTTCCCCGAGTCGTGTTCTCATTGTTTTCCTTGCTTCCACCGCCTTGTGCCGCAACCCGCATACCCGCTCTCTCTCTGCCTTGCTTAGAGCCGTGTAGCACGCGACGTACCCAGCGTTAGTAACCCGGGAGGCCGCGCGTGATGGACGGCCGTGCCATGAGCAGTGGCCACTGCTACAAGCACGGCAACCCCGCGTTGCAACCTAGCCACTACGCCGTGGTTATCGTCATATTGCTAGCACTTGCTCCGCCGTGCTCCTGAGCACGCTATACCGTGTAGCCACCCCTTTCGGCCGACCGTAAGACAACCTCTTTCATCCTCTCTGCTCTGCTACCGCACACCTTGTTCTGATAATGCCTTGCCTAGCTCGTTTCTCCTTTCTCATCTCTCCTCATCCTCTGAGCATTCGCTTTGTTGCACCTATCTGTTGCGCTAATACCTTGCAGGCGCAATCACCAAGGCCCTTAGCCTCTGATCGACAACCCAACCTTGAACTAACCCTTCTCTCTAACTTGTCTTCTAGTATATAAAGCTAGTAGCTTAAAACTATTTTATTATAAAAACTAATTACTTTAATTTTCTTAAAATTAAACTAGTGCTGCTTGTAGCTAGTTCGGATTTATTTGGTTCTTCTAATTGATGTTATTTGGAGTTAATGCTTAGATGATTGTCGTTATTTATTTCCGCATCGCATCTCGTGTAGGCATGTAACCTTGTTTGAAGACCCGAGCTGCGACGACGACCCGAGCTATGACGATCGGGAAGACCGTTAACCCGAAGGAAGGGCCCAACCTCTACTACTCTACGACGACTACCGCGCAGGTGTCATGTCACTCCCGACCATGTAGATCCCATGCATGCTATTTAGTTGCTAGTGCTTTATTTATGATGCTTTGTATGATTGAAATGCATAGACAATCTTTTAGCCATGCCTTGGATTTGATATACCCTGTTCCTTGAACTTCCTACCTTTGGGACTAGCTACAGACCCCTAGCTAGTCCCCGATATATACTATCCGTACATTTTACCTGTTTCGTGATATGGATGAATCTCTGGCTTGGACTGAGATTGGGATATCTCGGTATTCTAGCGTGTGTTTTGGGTGAGTGTGTATCCTTAACGTGTTACCGCGGGAGCGAGCTGCCTTGGTTACTTGTGAACGCCTGTCTAGGGGAGATGCGACCTGGCCTCCTGCCTTAGCGGCGTGTCGGACGGTGGGAGTTGGTGAGTGCTCGCTCTTGCAATTAAGGACCGATCGACAGTTTAACCGTGATCTTTGGGCTATTTTCGTACAAACCGTTTGCCTTGTTATGGGCGGGGTTCGGTCCGAGAACTAGTTGGTGGTTGGCGCTCAGCTTGTAGGCGGACCGGTGTGGTCGTGTGAGGGGGACGGGTTATACCCCCCGAGTAGACGTCGCCCCGGCTCCTCCGGGGATGGTTTCACAGCTCCGAGGCCCTGCTGGCAAGTTTCGCGCCCCAGTTCAGGACGAGTCAGGCTCGGAGAGGCAGGAGAGTGCCACCCACTGCTAGGTCTCCGGTCGTTAGGTAGGGATGTGGAACGGCGGCCACCGTTTCTGCCCTATCCGGCGGGTCCAGTTGTACAACCTCTGCAGAGTGTTAAACCTATAGCTATAGTCCGTGTCCACTGGTATGGACAGCCCACGGGTCTGTTACTCTGGCTAGTCTCTTCTTGTGCTGCTTTCTCTCCCCCGAGTGTGTGAGCCCGGCTTGGTGCCGTTGAGATGTGAGGATAGGAGTTGGTGACCTCACATCGCAGATGAGAGTGGGATGCTGTGACTCGGTTGAGGTCCAGTGTTTTGGTGTACTTTCCTTGGTTGGGGTGTTGACCCCAGAGGCGTTGGCCTTGGAGGTGTGGATCTCCTCGGAGATGGTGACCTCTCTGCAATACCGCTTACCTTGATGTTGCTACCGCTGCTTGCATAAACTTACTACAGCCAAATATAGGTTTATCCATGCATATTAGAATTCATCCACCGCTTTTGCTCTTTGTTGGGAAGCTGACATGACCTACCCGCTTATCGGGTAGATGGCAATGCTTTCAGACTTGGTGATCGACTACGACAACGACGAGGAAGGATGGGAAGACTAGAGCTGGTCCTACACTCAAGTTTGCCTGTGGAGTTGGAGACGCTTCGCTTCGATAGATCCGCTGCGTAGATGATTTACTTTTCTTGTTTAGTCCAGTTGGACTTGTACCCGGCTTATGCCAAAATATTGTACTCTGATGTATTAATAAAATAATGTAATAATTTCTTTATCCCTGTGTTGTATGGATTTGTACCACTTGAGATAGGGTTGCACGTGATAGCCACTTCCTGGGACTATCACAGAGGTGCAGAGGATCGGGTTTCCTGTTTCGGAAATCTGGTTCGTTTCATAATATACCTGGCTCCATGATCCTAGGGCAACTTATATGCACAGGCTAGGCTGAACATCTTACAAGACACTAATTTTTTAGATAATGGAATTAAATTCCGGTCTCTGCAGTAACGCACACAGCAAAAGCCTCTGCGTGACCACACACAACCAAACTTATTACAACAACTAAGTTTGAAACAAAAAAAAAACTTCTAGTACATGGAAATAAGTGTACTAGATCCACTAACGTCCATGGCATTGAAGAATTGAGTGCCATGGACACCCCACCTCAACGCGCCCCAACAGGAAGCCAAAGTGGTATTAGGCCTTAATGGAATGATGGAACAATGTAAGGCACTTGTCCTTTCATTGGCAGATCTTATTACCAAGTCAACAGGTACCAAGCTTTGTCGTGATATATGCACATTATATTTGTTTCAGATCATGCACTATGTTTGTTGCTTTTTGGAATCCACATCCTCGAGACATCCACTGGCCCAATCTGTTGCAACTTGTATCATGAACGTAAACATAAATCTGAAGTAATAAAATAGTATTATATGTTCATTGCTTTTTTAAATACATTCTCGAGCCTCCCAGAATACTGTAGACTTTGTACCCAACCTCCGTGACACCTGGCAATTGGTCCCAACTAGGTTCCAAGATTCCTATAAGCTTTATTACTTTTGGTTCAAGTTAAGTACACATCAATGTCAAGTATGCTAATATTGTCACAAGCCTCATTGATGCAAGCTACAACTGTCAACATTGCAGTTTAAATATGAATAGTAAGATGATTACCATTATGAAATGAAAATATTCAACTAAACCTGCAAGTAGATACTAAGACACTAGCAAAAAGCTCTTGTGCAAGTAACCAAAAACGTATTCAAATAAACAAGTTCACATCTGTCACATTTCCAAGAAAATCGGAGCAAATTCACATGTTCTCAAATCATGTTAAATGCTTACCAGACAAACAGAACTGAACAAAATCACCAAAGAATCTTAAAGCTTCAGTGTGTCAACCATAGAGTTATTTTAGCGTACAACATTTGTTCGAACGCAAATTTGTTGCTGCAGTGCATTCCATGTCTACTTTGTGGAACACTTTGTTTTCATTTATTAAACTATCTGATAAGACTATCTTTTTTCTTAATAGATGCAAAGACAAACAGACAAACTGGTCGAAGTTACGAGATTGGTGGATGTCAAAAATGATGACCAGGTACAATAAGTTACTCCCTCCGTCCCATTATATTAGGACCTGAGGGCTTCAAATTTTTTCCCAATAAGGTCTTGAGCGTGGGCCGCACAAGTCACAATCACTCCCAGCCACATGATGCATCCCCACCCACCCGCAGTGAAAAAATCCAAATCGCCCTCAGCCACATGATCAAGGGTACATACGTCATTTTCACCTCCTCTTATTTTTCCAATTTGAATGCTTCAGGACCCTATATAGTGGGACGGAGGGAGTATGATATACTCCACCTTAATATCCTTGTTATAAACATATGCACAATAGCACAGATGCATAATAGTAATTAAAGACAAATATGAGACTTGCGACAATCATCTCAATTTTAGAGAAAGGAAAGCAAGGACTGCTGTATTCATTTTCAATAATAACCTAATAGGTTGGCACAACAATTTCACCTAGTAAAATGAATCAATGTACAGACTCATAATAGCCTAATAGCTTTGGTTGAATAATGCTGGCTAGTTTTAAATAGATCCATTGGTGTAATATTTGCTGAAATCACATGAAAGCTAAGGTAACAAATCAGGGCAAACACAAATATTTTACATGTAGATATACTTCTAGAGTGCCCATGAGAATAGACCTTCACATTGCGACAAATGTGAATGTAACAGATGGTTGGATTTGCAAGTTAATAGGGACCTGACAAGTGAGAAATAACAAACACTAATATTCGATTGTCAAGCTCGTTATGTGTTTGCTTTCACGATGTTGATACCTCACAGATTGTTTTCAGATAATATGTCAGGCTCAGTTTGCAAATGACTTTATACTGAAATATGTTGCAATAAGATGTAAAAATGTTGTAAAGAGAAAAAAAATTGTCTTTACCTTTCCGCAGACTGGTAATCTGAGCTGCTACATGTATCATCAGTGAATTAAAATCTGCATCTACAAGACAATAGTTTAAGAGAAGTTTATAGTTTCATATAGACTCAACACAATCAGCCAACTTTTATCATCAGCATCAAATCTCAGCATCTTATTTACGCAAAATCCAGCAAAACGCAAGATCAATCATTGAGTGTTGTAGGTAACGCAAGATCCAAAACGAGTAACGCAAGATCCAAACGAGCATTTAGTTAATGCAAGATCTAAACAGATACACTGGGTACTTAAGAGTTAATCTCAGACAGATACACTGGGTAAACAAAACTAGGTATTGATGACTACAAAACAACTCTTTCGCCATCGGACTTTCTTGCAGCGTCATCTTCCCTCAGTGCCGCTTCCCCCTCTTCGAGTGCCTCGCCTGATTCTTTAGCAGCCTCTTCTGCATCTCCTACGCAGCCTGGAGATCATCGTAGGCATGGCCCTTCTGGTGCCACGCGACTTGGTTCCCACGGTCGATCACGGGCTGAAAGCAGTGGTAGCAAATCCACACGGGTTCGCCACTGTTGGCGGTCGATTTCCGTCAACCAAGAACACTTGTTATGTTATGGTTTGAACTTCATTTTGGAACTAACCCGCCACTAGGCATACTAATGATATAACAAGTTCACTGTTGGATGTGTGTTTTGGAGTATAATGTTTATGCAGGAATTCATGCACTAAATGAGAAGAGATGCACACGGTTCGGAGGAAGATTTACATGATGATCAAAGGGCTCCGACCGTGCGTGAACTTGACTCCAAAGGTGGCAAGGACCAATGTGCTTCAATGAAGAATCTCCGAGGACCAAGATGAAAAGATCGGAAGATCATGCGTAAAGACCCCTTAACTTGGTCGCGGGGATAACGACGTCCAAAGCCCACATCCGAAGGAGGAAAAACCCCAAAGTGCAAAAGAAGACACGTGGCAAAAGACGGGGGCGAACCGGGTCGGGAATGGCCCAGGCCGGCTGACCTACCCCCATTCGGGGTCGGTTCGCCGCCGCCTTTCTTCGGTGATAACTGATAAGTTCGTGCAACCCTAATTGTTTGGGAGAAGAAACCATTCGCAAGAGACGAACAGAGAAGCCTCGGGAGATCAACCACAAGGAAGAGGGTTGATCGAGGGAGTAAGCATTCAAGAGGATCATCGCCGAGGTCAAGGGAGGCCACCACGAGGAAGGAGGACGCCAAGGCCCTGCCACGGCGCCGCCGGAGTTGAAGGACACCAAGAAACGAACTCCATCGGAGCCATCCACCATGTTCAACGGTGCCATGCCTAGCATCTTGATGGGGTAAAGTTATCGTTTGTCCATGGAGTTGTAATGGATCTTGATATGTAGTCACCCACTCTTGTTTGGACCTTATGTCTATCATTTCTTTGTTGATGATACTTAATGTTTAAGGCTAGCTACCATACTTTCGGGGTTGCTCCCGTAGATCACGTCAACATACCGTGTTCATTAGGGTTAGTATCGATTACCTTCGCGTAGTGACATGTACGAGGGAAGGGAAACGTCTAGTTCTTTGTTCACATGCTTAGATAGATTGGATCGGAGTTTTATCATGTTTTGGGTGATTGCATCTTCAAGTACCTAGACTCCATGGGCATACGTTCTTCATACTCGTGAACCTCTTATTTCTCTTTAACATAATCTAGGGTTAGATTGTCTTTATTTTATAGATTAATCTTTACATCATAAAGTCCTTAATCAACTAAGTTAGTGTTAGGTTAAACGCTAGTAATCCCCTTACTCCGTGGATTGACAAGAACCTTGGGGGTCCCCTCCCTTGGTGAAAAAGGCATCAAGTCACTCTGTGTACTTGCGGTGAACTTGAACACGGTTTTGAACCGTCAACAAGCCCCTTTTTCTGGCGTCGTTGCCGGGGAGCAAGCCAGTTTACTTCATTTGATCTCTCATTGATTTTGTTGGTTACTAACATCTAACCTTTGTGTTCTAGAAAAACACTCTTTTGTTTTTGTTTTTGATTGTCTAGATGGTGTTCGTTGGAAATCCTTTGGAGGAACCGGAAAAATCGCTAAGAGACTATGCTAACCCTCGGTGTGAGGACATCAAGGTACAAGAGTCAGATTCGATTCTCGAAGCGACAAGGTACGAAATCAAGGCTCGAATCATCGAGATGGCAGCAACTAATCCGTTCCGAGGGATGGAGATGGACAATCCATATAGACATATACAGCACTTCACGACACTATGCAATACGGTACGACAAGAGGGAGTCCCCGATGCTTGGTTTAAATGGAATCTTTTTCCCTACTCACTTGCCGATGAAGCAACAAAGTGGTATTCATTTGCGTCCTTCGAAGTCAAGGGAAATTGGAATCAATTGATAAAGAAATTTTGTACCAAGTTCTTCCCTATAAGCAAGATTCAACATATAAGGAGGCAAGTGATAACTTTCAAGCAAGGAGAAGAAGAAGGGATCGATCAAGCGTGGAATCATTTCAACGAGCTAGTTGAACAAGGACCAAGACTCGGATTTCCCGGTGACGTACTCTTGCATACAATTTTCTTTTCCCTAACCCCTAGTTGCATGGAACACGTTCAAATGTGTGCAGGAGGGGATCTCATGGAGAAAACACTCACGGAAGCTGCCCAACTTCTACAAAAAATAAGCAAAGCGGCAGCCATGCGAAGAGATTGGGAAACACGACTTTCGGGAAGGCCGGAATGCGACACAAGTGTGAGACCACTTGCTGCAATTTTCAGAAATACGGCCCCGGAAGAGAAGAAAGAGGAACCAATCCCGAAAAAGGTTGAAGAAGCTAAACATGAGGAAACTAGAACTATCCCGGAGAGTGATCACGTTGAGACAAGCAAAGCAAGTGAAAGAACTATGTCAAGCGCGAAGCCACTAAGGGAGTTCGAGCAAATGGATTGGGTCCCAATTGATTTTGGAGAAATCTTTGACAAGAGAAGACCGTTCCCTAACCAAAAGGGGATGGTAAAAGCTTTGGAGATAGACTTCCCGCCGGAGAAACAAGTGGAACATCCTTACAACCTAGAAACAACCAGGGAGGTCCTTCAAAAACTCTTTAGCGAAGGAGAAGTTGATCCGGACCATGTGGCCGAAGCTAAAAGAATTATGGGAATCAAGCCCGAGGCGTCACCATTCGCTCGCCTGGCTGAAATTTTTGCCATAGGATCCGATGAAGAAGAGAAGACATCGCCGCGTATAGATTGCAAGGTCAACAACATTAATTGCAAGGCGTTATGCGACATTGGAGCACAAGTAAGTGTCTTATCTTCTAAAATTTTTTATGAAATTCATGATCACACCATTGACCTAGTTCCAACCTCTACTAAATTAATTATAGGAGATGGTAGAATTGTTAAACCTCTAGGAATTGTCCGTGACCTAGAAGTTTTAATTTTCGGAAAATGCATTCCAACCGATTTCTTCATTGTTGATGTCTACTATGATAAAAATAATCATGTAATTCTTGGTAGACCGTTTCTTAAGTTGGTTAATGCCATCTTAGATGCCGGAAAAAGAAAAGTAACCATTAATCTTGATGGGGATAATCACACATACAATTTTCTTCCCGCTTCTAGAATTGCCTCACCCCTACCTCTTGATGACGAAGAGGTAGGGAGCCTTCATTTTGTTGAAACTTTCAGGGACCCGCTACAAAGAGCAATGGGGAATGGATCTAATGATGAGCTAAATGAAGAGTTAGCGGAAGCAACCAAAGGACTAGAACCACAAGACGGAAGCTTAGAGGAAGATAAATTTGAAGACCTTGGAGAAATTGTACACGAGGAAGCACAAGTACCGGAGGTGGATCTTAAGCCATTGCCCAAAGGATTGAAATATGAATTTTTGGGGCCGGACAAGACTTATCTCATGATTGTGAGTGACGAATTGAGTCCCGAGGAGAATGATATATTGCTGAAATTATTGAAGAAACACAAGAAGGTGATGGGATATTTGATAAATGACCTTAAAGGACTCAACCCAGCATTTTACACTCATCGCATACCTATGGAGGATCAATGCAAGCCCGTAGTGGACCATCAAAGGAGGTTAACCCATGCCATGCGAGAGGTGGTGAAGAAGGAGGTTATCAAGTTGTTGGATGCCGGAATCATCTACCTGGTGCCGCATAGCGAATGGGTGAGCCCGTACATTGTGTGCCTAAGAAAGGAGGTTTAACCGTGGTGAAGAATGAGAAGAATGAATTGATACCGCAAAGAACCATGATTGGATGGAGGATGTGCATTGACTATCGGAAGTTGAACAAAGCAACGAAGAAGGATCACTTTCCCCTACCGTTCATCGACGAGATGCTTGAGAGGTTAGCAAATCATGCATACTTTTGCTTTCTTGATGGGTACTCGAGGTTCATGCAAATACCTATTCACCCGGATGATCAACATAAGACAACATTCATTTGCCCAGATGGAACATTTGCGTATAGAAGAATGCCTTTTGGTTTATGCAATGCTCCAGCCTCTTTTCAACGATGTATGATGGCGGTATTTTTGGAGTTCATCGAAGAAATCGTTGAGGTATTTATGGATGACTTCTCCGTCTATGGTAAAACTTTTGCGGATTGTTTGGCAAATTTGGATAAAGTTCTCACTAAGTGTGCGAAGGTTGATTTGGTGCTAAATTGGGAGAAGTGTCATTTCATGGTGAAACAAGGAATAGTGTTGGGACACGTGATATCCGAGAGAGGGATTGAGGTAGACAAGGCTAAGGTAGAAACGGTTGAAAAGCTTCCACCACCGACGGATGTCAAGTCTTTGAGAAGTTCTTGGGCCATGCGGGATTCTATAGAAGATTTATCAAGGATTTCTCAAAGATCACCAAGCCATTGACTAATCTCCTCCAAAAAGATGTACCATTCAATTTCAATGAGATGTGCTTGGTGGCATTCCGGACACTAAAGAGAGCTCTCGTAACCGCACCTATTATTCAATCGCCCGATTGGAGTCAACCCTTTGAGATTATGTGCGACGCTAGCGACTATGCCGTTGGAGCCGTGTTGGGACAACGTAAAGAAGGCAAGGTACATGCTATTTATTATGCTAGCAAAACCCTTAATGGAGCTCAATTAAATTATGCAACAACGGAGAAGGAATTGCTTACGATAGTGTTTGCCTTTGAAAAATTCAGATCATATATTGTGAATTCTAAAGTGATTGTCTACACCGATCATGCGGCAATCAAGTATCTCTTGTCTAAAAAAGATGCCAAGCCAAGGTTGATTCGATGAATTCTTCTCTTGCAAGAATTTGATGTGGAGATTCGCGACAAAAAGGGGTCGGAAAATGTTGTAGCCGACCATCTATCAAGGATGAATCGTGAGGATGATAAAGAGCCAATTGAAGATAAAATGAGAGACGATCACCTTTATCATATCCTCGACAAAGATACCTGGATGATCAACATTATTCGAGCCATATGAAGGATGCCACTTGATCATTTAGATAGGAATGCTCAAAGGAGAGTGATCGTCGAGAGCTGAAAATATTATTGGGATGCACCTTACCTCTTTAGACTTGGAGCGGATGGAGTCTTACGAAGGTGTATACCAAGGGATGAAAGAGGTGAAATATTGAGGAAGTGTCACTCGGACGAATATGGAGGACACTATGGACATTTCAAGACTCAAGCAAAGGTATGGGCTAGTGGATTCTATTGGCCGGAAATGCATGAAGACTCAAAAAGGTATGTCGCTTCTTGTCCGGAATGTCAAAGAGCGAGGAATATAAATCAAAGGAATGCTATGCCCTTAAATTATAACTTGCAAATTGATCTATTCAACGTATGGGGAATTGACTTCATGAGGCCTTTCACTAATTCAAATGGACATGAGCATATTTTAGTTATGGTTCACTATGTATCCAAATGGGTAGAGGTTATCCCTTGTCGAAGAGCTTCAATGGAGGAATACATATTAATGATAAAAAATGTTATATTCCCACGCTAGGGAGTCCTGCGAGTTTTGATAAGTGATGGAGGAACACACTTTACGGGAAATAGTTTCAGAAAATGCTTGTCCAAGTTGGGGATCGAGCATAGAGTGGCCATGGCTTACCACCCACAAACCAATGGTCAAGCGGAAACTTCAAATAGGCAGCTCAAGAGTATTCTTAACAAGACCGTTGAAAAGGGAGGTAAAGATTGGTCTAAAAAGTTGGACGGAGCATTATGGGCATATCGGACGGCACACAAGACACCAATAGGTATGACACCATATCAATTCATTTATGATAAATCATGTCATTTGCCTTTGGAGTTAGAACATAAAGCATATTGGGCGATCAAGAAGATGAATCTCGATTTCGATGCCGCGGGAATCAAACGGAGAATTCAAATAAGTGAATTGGAAGAGATGAGACTCAAAGCTTATGAGAGTGCAACCATCTATAAGGAAAGAATGAAGAGATGGTATGATAAAAGGCTTCGAGCAAAGGAATTCAAAGAAGGTGACAAGGTTCTCCTCTATAACTCAAGGTTCAAGATATTCGGAAGAGGGAAGTTAAAGAGCAAATGGGATGGACCGTATATCGTTCACTCCGTCTCGCCAAACGGAGCGGTAACAATCATGGACGTGAAAAGAGATCAATATGTGGTTAATGGTCAACGATTGAAGGTTTTTCTTGAACAAGACATCATGCCCATCAACTACATTGATATATATCACATGGAGGACGAGCCCGAGCATCAAGCCTAAGACGTAAAACAAAGTAATTTTTCTATAAATAAGTTTTTGATTTTCTTTTCATATTTATTTCGAGTCCTTTTCGTGATTTTTAGCTAGATCTTTTCATCACCTAGGCTAGTATACATGAAACACAAAGGCCCGCAAAAGATGAGCCACGGGGGCCCGAAACAAGGGGCAGGCCGGCCGGCCCATGCCGACCGACCTAGCACCCCCTGCCTCGGTTTCCACCCGTTTTTCTTTGGGATGCGGTTTGGGTTATTTCCTTTTCTTACCTACCTTTTTAGGAGCTACAAAATTAGGCAAGGAAAGGTTTCGACCTAATCTTTCCAGGGATATTTAAGGATGCATGGGGAGCTCGAGAATTGCATCTCATTTGTAATCTCTCACCTCCACAAAAACACCCAAGACACCCATGACGATCCCGAGCAGCACCAAGGGGAAGGAAGTGGTGAAGGCGACAATGGAAGAAGAAGCACGCCTCCCCTCTCCAACATCGGCAACCGAAGAGCTTGGTCGGTGTGCTATGGTGCCCAAGCTCAAGGAGGAGGTGAAGAGGACCGTGCGGATTCGTTGCGGAGGGCGTGTTCCAACAAGGCAAATGGCTAGCCGAAATCCGTGGGTTGAAGAGAAGAAGGAGAAGCCCGCTACTCCCGTACGCCGTTCAAAGAGGCTCTTAGGGATGAAGAGAAAGAATTACAAAGAGAAGACCCCCGAGCCGGTGGAAATATACGGCGATAGCGACTACTCCGATGACCAGAGCCCGGCCTAGCTCATGGGCAGCCGGTGGTAGAGATGATAATGACCTCTATGTGTGGGAGGAGGTGCCCAAGGAGGAGCCGGAAGACCACTACGAGCAAGGCGAAGGAGGCAACCCAGACGGCGGTGACGATCCGAACGACGGAGATGACGGAAGCAACAATGATCCGGTGGAAGAGCACCATATGTGTTGTGCGGCTTGCCGCAATGCTATAGTGGAGCTATTCTCTTCCCTTGATGAGTGCTTCCACACTATCAATGCCATGCAACAAAGGATCGAGGATTTGGAGCGTGTGGTGGAAGATGACTTTAAGTTCCTTAACCGGAATATAAGGAAGCTCTTCGAGACGAACAAGAACTTCAAGAAGAAGGAGTGGTGCACCTCGTGCAAAAAGTTTCACTAGGTGTTGTTGTTAGCATGTTTCCCCTTTGTACTTTTTGTAAAGTTACAACGAGGACGTCGTAATATCTGAGCGTGGGGGGAGCTCGCTAGCTACTCTTTTTAAATTTTTTGCTTAAAGTGGTGTTAGGTCGAGTCTTTAAATCGAGTCTAGTTTGAGTCAAGTGTGAGTTTTGCTTTATCTTTTTAGCTCAAAAGTGTCTTAATTTAGTGTTGAGTCAAGAAAAAAAGAAATAAAAAGTGTCTTATGCAGGCCTCTTGTTTCTTTTCTTGTTATGTCTTTACTTTATCTTTATTATTCGAGCATGAGTTTGGTGATTAATCGTTTACCGTGGTGCTTAGTGGAAATTTACTTTTGTAAAGCACCCATATTCAAACTTTGATCTAGGACTTTGTTTCATCTATGCTTTTAGTAATATTAACATTGGAGGCTTTAAATCTAAAAATTAAGAGAAACACCTTGCTATGAAGGTTAGCGATCTCTTTCTCCAAGTTGAGAGGTAAAATCTATCATATACAAGGCCTATATATATACTCCACCATAAGTGTTATTTAGCATGATGAATTGGGTTAGGATTTTACTCTCTTGGGAGGTCTAATTTCGAGCAATGATCATGTCCTTGATGTATATCTTTTATTGCTAGCCTCGTCATACATTCGGTAACAGGAATTTCACATTGAATGCCCCGTACATCACCGGATTCCATATCCAAACCCATAAACATCTTTTTATCATCTTATTCCTTGAACACAACCCATAACCGAAGATTCATTCAATTTTTAGGCAAGATTTTAAAAGCCTTCGGAGAAGAAGATAAAGATGTTGAAAGAAGAAAAAATATATATGTGTGTATATGTGTGGGCATGCACACAAGAAGAAAAAGAGAAAAAGAAAAAGAAAAGAAAAGAAGGAAAAGGAGAAAAATCCAAGGCAAAGCAAGAGAGGTATAGTGAGGGATGATAAGTCAAATGAAGATCAAAAGAAGTGCAAGAAAGGATGTGACGATGTTGAGAACGAATCTTTGATATCCATACCATGTGCAATCCGACATCGAGGACATCATTAGTGCCTTGATGTCATTATTTTTTCCCCTTTGCACATGTCCATCATTCTAAATCTTCTCATCCTTGATACCCTTACATTATGGTTTAATTCTTATGATCATTGGCTTGGAAGGTGAACAGCCACTAGAGGATTTTCCTAGCTTGATAATACTTGTGCTAGCTTCACTAGCCACACCTATAGTTCCACCTTACTTTATAAATGAGAGACTTGTGGGAGGTGAGAGTTTATGAAATTATCTAGATAGCCACTTTAAATGAGTGATATGTGAGAACTTGGAGAAGGACTTTGTCTAATGCTTTGTGCAGGAATTTTATTTCTAAAAGTTTGTAAAAGCCCTCCGATGAAAGTAAGAAAGCGAGTATGGATGAAGTCGAGGATCTCTAGTGAAAAGGTATGACTTGTGAGGTAAGTCTTGAATTGGTAATTTCTAAACGCCCATGTTTACATTATGATCTTTGTTTCATGTCTCTTATATTGAAGATGAATGATTGACTAACTTGAAAGGGAAGATTTGACGAAGCATGTTTCAACTCCTTGGATAAACAATTTGTGAGCAACTTGCTCGAGGACGCGCAAGATCTAAGCATGGGGGGATGTTGGTGGTCGATTTCCGTCAACCAAGAACACTTGTTATGTTATGATTTGAACTTCATTTTGGAACTAACCCGCCACTAGGCATACTAATGAGAAGAGATGCACTCGGTTCTGAGGACGATTTGCATGATGATCAAAGGGCTTCGACCGTGCGTGAACTTGACTCCAAAGGTGGCAAGAACCAATGTGCTTCAATGAAGAATCTCCGAGGACCAAGATAAAAAGATCGGAAGATCATGCGTAAAGACCCCTTAACTTGGTCGCGGGGATAACGACGTCCAAAGCCCACATCCGAAGGAGGAAAAACCCCAAAGTGCAAAAGAAGACACGTGGCAAAAGATGGGGGCGAACTGGGCCGGGAATGGCCCAGGCCGGTCGGCCCAGGCCGGCCGGCCTACCCCCATTCGGGGTCGGTTCGCTGCCGCCTTTCTTCGGTGATAAGTTCGTGCAACCCTAATTGTTTGCGAGAAGGAGCCATTCGCAAGAGACGAACAAAGAAGCCTCGGGAGATCAACTACAAGGAAGAGGGTTGATCGAGGGAGTGAGCATTCAAGAGGATCATCGCCGAGGTCAAGGGAGGCCACCACGAGGAAGGAGGACGCCGAGACCCTGCCACGGCGCTGCCAGAGTTGAAGGACACCAAGAAACGAACTCCATTGGAGGCATCCACCATGTTCAACGATGTCATGCCTAGCATCTTGATGGGGTAAAGTTATCGTTCGTCCATGGAATTATAATGGATCTTGATATGTAGTCACCCACTCTTGTTTGGATCTTTGTCTATCATTCCTTTGCTGATGATGCTTAATGTTTAAGGCTAGCTACCATGCTTTCGGGGTTGCTCCCGTAGATCACGTCAACATACCGTGTTCATTAGGGTTAGTATCGATTACCTTCGCGTAGTGACATGTACGAGGGAAGGGAAACGTCTAGTTCTTTGTTCACATGCTTAGATAGATTGAATCGTAGTTTTATCATGTTTTGGGTGATTACATCTTCAAGTACCTAGACTCCATGGGCATACGTTCTTCATACTCGTGAACCTCTTATTTCTCTTTAACATAATCTAAAGTTAGATTGTCTTTACTTTATAGATTAATCTTTACATCATGAAGTCCTTAATCAACTAAGTTAGTGTTAGGTTAAACACTAGTAATCCCCTTGCTCCGTGGATTGACAAGAACCTTGGGGTCCCCTCCCCTGGTGAAAAAGCACCAAGTCACTTTGTGTACTTGCAGTGAACTTGAACGCGGTTTTGAACCGTCAACAGCCACCACCGCTCGTGCCGCCCGCACCATGGCCTAGCACTGCCCCCATTTCCGTAGATCTAATCCGGAAGGGAGGAGTTTGGGACGGGTTGTGTTGTGCCTGGGGCGTGCCCTTGTTAAAGATAGTTATATGCCGTGGGTTTTGCTAGCTACTGGGCTACTGGCGTGTGTGACCGATCGGTCCACTAGGCTGAGGGAGGAGGAGCGTGTGTGTCATCGATCGGCCAGCCCACTAGGCGAGGGAGGGGCATGTGTGATCGATCGGCCAGCCCACTAGGCCCGTTAAGCAACTTTTTCCCCTTCGGGCCTGTTTGGGACCGCGTCCGCATGGCTTAATCGCGGAATACGCAGAAAAATCCCTCTGAACGCCCCGCGAGAGACGCGCGTTTGCCGGCCGCCCACCACGCAAAACACGACAAAATGAATTGCGCTGGGCAAAATCACATAAGCAGGCTGGGAGCGCTTAACGCTTACACGCAACGCACTTCTGCAGGCCTCGGTCTCAAACAGGGCCTTTATTCATTTTATGTTTTGCTTTTTTAATTCATATATAAGTCAATCTTATTTATTTAGATTTTTAATTAATTTTTGCGAATTGTTTTAACTATTTTGTATGTTCTACAACCATGTAGATTCAAAAGCTTCGATCCAACGATTTGGGGTGCGTTTGGTAGAGCTGTGGCTGTGCTGGTGGAGCAGATTATGTAGTGGAGATGAAACTGTTTTAGGAAAGCGTTTGTCAAAACAGTTTCTTCTGGTTGTAAGGTGGATAAGAAGGTGAAATATCCATAATGCCCTTCTTTTTTCTTTTTATTTTTCTTTTATTCTCTGCTTTCTTTTTTCTTTACTTTTTTACTTTTTTCTTTTTGCCTTGTCTTTTCTCTGGTGCTATCCTTATCTTTTGGTCTTCTGTAGCCTTCCCCCGTCCTCCAACGCCCACCAGAGCTCCTCACCGTCCACTCCACCCGCACTCCTTAGAGCTCCACACCGGCGGCCTCCATCTGCCCGCGCGAACGCCGCCAGCTCCTCTGCGGCCAGCAGGACCTGCCGACCACCTCCTCCGCTCGCGCCGTCGGTCGCCAGCCAACATCCTGACCTCATCCGCTCAGCTCCAGCCTCCAAATCCTCCCGACGGATGACCCCATCCCGATCTTCCTCCTTCGCCGTCGTCCTCCATCTCGCTGGTGCCGTCGTGGCCTTCCCTCCCTCTACCATCGTCTCCTCCTCCCTCCTTCGTTTTCCTCGCTCGAGTTCGCGCGCCGTCGGTCGTCCCCGCCCGCCTCTACTGCGCCGCGCCGTTGCCGGCCACCTCGGCCCACCTCCATCGCGTCGCGTCGCCGAGGGCAAAGAAGGGAAAAGGGAGGTGGAGCCGCAGGGAGGGGGTGACGATTTTCCAGCTCCCCCGCCGCCCAACAGCTCCAGAGAGCATGAATCACGGGTGATTCTCTCTAGGAGTTGTTTTTTACCCCTTTGGCACAGCTCCGCCAAAAACAGCCCACAGAGCTGCTTTTGAAGCTGTGCCAAACGGATCCTTGCATGTGATTGGAGCTAGATTATAGATTTATAAATGGGAGGGTGGTATCAACTTATCAACACAGAGTAGCATCTCTAGAACTGTATGAAAAATTTAGAAAGTAAAATACGGTAAGGTATGTCGTGCAATTATTTATGCTTATGTAAAATTTAGGGTTAAGGTCCTGTTTGGACGTTCTGAAAGTATGTACTACACCTGTAAATTGTTTACACGTGTATTTTGTTGGTTTCTTGGTTGGGATTTCCCTTAGGATTGCGGATGGTTGAATCAGCATATTATAATTCTGCCGTCACACGTACAGTGACATTTTAACCATCACAAGACATGAGCAGCGGAGCTCTCACTTTTCCTTCGCCCTGAAGGCTCTCTTCTCCCACCTCGCTCCCTCCGCTTTCTTCCTCGGGGCCCTCCCTTCCTCACCTCTGGCGTCTTCGCCGGTGGTGAGAGGGGTAGGGATCCCTCCCGTCAGTAGATCTACTAGTAGTTTTTAGTCTTTTTCGCTCTTGGTAGTATTTGCCTTTATGGCTGTCTCGAGCCTTTTCGTCGTCGCCGCCGGCGGTTTGCTCGCCGTGGTCTTCCTCGGTGCCCTCTCCGTCGCCGTCCCCGTCCCCGCCGGCGTCCAGGTTTGTAGTAATAAATCAAGATCCGCCCGCCTTCCTTCGCTTTTCTCCGCCTCCCTCTTCCCCCTCCACCCCCGCTGGAATTATCCCTTGGCCATATGTGATTCGGTCGGTGTTGAGCTTGTGGATCGGGATCCCCTTCGGGTGGATCTGGTCTTGGCATTTCCAAATCTGTGGTTGTTCCGATTTATGTTGTTGAACGCATGGATTTGCTTTTGCCTTTGCTTCTGTCGCCTTCTCTGGTATTTGATTCAAAGATTGTTCTGGTGCTCCTGTCTCTATCTTTGGAGTCTCCATCACTGTCGAACGATTTGGTCTTCTCCAGTTCCTCTGGCCCAGGATCTGCTCTTGGTTCAATGGTTGTTCCGATTCGCTCATCGAACGCGTCGATCCCTTCCAGCTTCCGCCTCTGCCCTCGTCTGCTTCCACTACCAAGCAGCACAATGACATCCAGCATCGAGTTCGAGACAACTCTTGCGCCATCGACTCGGCAGCGAGCCTCCCCCGGTCCTGTGGATGACGACCTCTTACCCGCCGGCAACTGCTTCTACCATATTCTTGGTGCTCCGGCGAAGTTCTTCCTCGACATCGTCCGCGACCTCTTCAAGCCTACGCTCGGCGAGGCCCTCCCGCAACTCTGGCTCCAAGTGTCTACGACGCCGCTGCAGCCGTCCGCTAGCGAACTGCCATCCGGTGGCGTTTTTGGGTTTCTGTCTTTCATGGACCTCGATGTAATAGGCCACTTTGTTAAGGCCCTTTCTGTAAGACTACTGCTTTAACGAAATATCTGGTTTGTGTCAAAAAAAACCATCACAAGACATTACTCCTATGTCGATGTTTCAATCCGACCAGTTATAGCTATTGTAAGTTGTGTCGATGTCCTATAGTTATTGTAAGTTGTGTCGATGTCCCTGACCGGTCGGAGTTGTTTTGCAGATGAGTTGAATCATCCTAGTGTTTTGGTCTACGGACTAAATAAAATTGTTTGGGAAACGGTCCATGGACCAAAGTTACACGATCTATAGTTCAAAGTTGTATGATTTTCAAGCTCGATTTTCCTTCTAACAAATAAAACTTAAGCTTTCGTTGTACATTAAAAAAAGACTTTCATGATACTAAGCTCTTTATTTGGCTCCATACATGTAAAACCTGATTTCAGCAACCAACACCAAATGTTAACTAGATGCCATCTAAAATGAGAAGCTGCAAGCATCGATTGTCCAAACAAAACGATGAAACGAAAATAGAAAATGACAACAACAAAAATAACAATAACAACAAGGTAAGCACTTCTAAGTAGTCATTTTTTTCCGGCGACGTAGTCACTCGTTAATAACCCCATTAAGAAACCAATAATGCTTTCACAATGCATGCAACGCATCGCGTGAAGAGACACGTTTTCGCCAGGATCATGGCCGCGGAGGAGCCTGGTGCTGGTGCGAGCAGGATTTTTTTTACCATTTAAAACCGGCTGGTTCCCGCGCGAACCGCTCCGGTCAGGTAGCAAAACCGGACCGGTTACCGGGAAAAACCGACAACAGATATAGCAACCGGCCTGGCGCAGCGGTAACCGACCGGTAGGAGCGGTTCCTGCTCCTATCGCTAAGGCTGGTAAGAAAAACCCTGGGTGCGCGCCGCTGAGCATGCCGCTCCACAGGCCCAGCCCGCCGAGCGAGGTGGTGGCGCTCTCCGGCGCGTGAGTCGCCACCTCGCCGTACCAGTCCGGTGACAGTTGCCAAATTGGGTAATGCCTCCGCGAACCTTGAATTCAGAGTTCTTCTGAAAGATACACTAGCGATCACTTAGAGATGTCAAGGAACTAATTCTGCTAATGATACGGTAAACTTGATGCAGTGTCAATGATATAGTTCAAGCTTGTTGTTGATACTCAAAATTGGCACAAAGCCGACCAGGGTGGACAGACTGGTCAGACCGGTGCTTGTAGTCGGTCCGACCGATCGGCCGCTGTAGCTAATCCGTCACGCTACACCGGTCAGACCGGTGCGCTTGACCGGTCTGACCAGTGCCCCCCGTATCCGAGTTAAATCAAGAAGTCCTGATAGGATTAGACTTGTAAAAGGAATTCCTTGCGGGACAAGTCCTCCCCACCCTAATAAATATGAAGTGTCGCGGTCAATTGAGTTCATCATCCAATCGATCAAACATATTTACCTTTTTATCGTCTCGTATTTACTTTTATCTCTTTCCTAGCTTTTCCAATCTCATATGTTGTTCTTCCTTCGTCTCTGCAATGTCCGAAGGAGTTCTATGTGGTCTTGCCGATCCTAGAGCAACCCTACGTGCGCGCCCGATGCGATCCTGCCCGGGTGACGTTCGGAGGTCTACCACCGGGAATCACCGACGACCGGTTTGACCGGTGTCAACGCAGAGGCGTTGCGACAGCTGCCTTTACGTGCTTGTTGGTCCTTGGAAACGTGCCAATAAATTGGCGACTTCGTTAGGGAATGAAGGTCTGGCTATCATACCCGATCTGTCCAACTCTGGCGACATGTCTTTGTGTGAGTTTATTAAAGAAAACACCATCAGCATCAAGGATCAAAAGCTCTCACCTGAAGATCGCCAAGTTATGGAGGACTTCATGAAGAAACAAGCTGAACAACATCATCTAATTATAGAAGATGTCATGAAGGACTATGCTGAGTGAGATCGACTTCACTACTTGTCACACTTTAAGAAGAATCGTGAAGGCCAAGTCAAGAAGGTCAAGGAGGTCACTGTCGCTCCACCACCTAAGGTACCAACCAATGTGAGCATGTCATCATCTCCATCCTCTTTTGTTACCGTTAATGATCTTACTATTGTGATGGATAATTTTCGTTTAGCAATAATTGAAAATATGCAAAGAATGGAAGATAAGAGTATTGGTAAACGTGTAGAGGAGAGTAGTGATGTTGCATCTAAAACTGTGATACCTCAGATCCCATCTACTAGTACATCAGTTTCACCCATGTTTAATCCTCAATATGGCATTGCTGTTGAACTATTTTACGGGACAATCATCACCGCTGCCGTCTAGTCAGATTAGACCGATGGGTCCGACCGGTCAGACCGGTGCTGGTGTTGTGGTGCCATACACCTCATCTTCGGAGCCTTTAGCTACTATGCCACCTGTTCAGCCTGTCTCTAGCCGATCTGGTGATACTACAGTAGTTCAAGGAATTCTGATCGTGGTTCCTTTTGGAACAACACTGGGTATGGTTTTGTACCTAATACACCAACTAATAGCCATTTGTAACACAATTCCCCAAACCCATCTACACAGCCTAATGTGTTGTAATCGAACGCTTCAACCACGCCAATGCCAACCACTATTCAGGAAGTCATCGACAGGTTTAATGCAAATCTTGGTAAACAAATGAGGGATGACTATGAGATAGAAGTAAAGTATAAAAATTCTTCATATCAAAAACCATATCTGTCGGGGTTTGTTACCGCCGGCAAGTAAATTTATAAGAACGCGTGTGCTGATCCACACTGTAGCATAAGAGACACTTGAGATTATACTGGTTCGGGCCTCCGGAGAGTAATACCCTACGTCCAGTCTGAGAGGAGGTGTTCTTTATGCTCGGGAGTTTGTAGTAGGGGGTACAAACAAGTCGGGAGAGGGTTTTGAGCCCAAGTCCCTGGCGTGTAGGTGGTTCTTGTAGCAGGGGTCTGCGTACGTGAGTGTGTCAGCGTTTGTGGATTTGTATGAGATGAGATGTCGATACTAAGTGCGTGTGGGGGTGGAAACGAATGTGTCTTGTGAGCGCCCCTGTCCTCCCCTTTTATAGTCACAAGGGAGAGGCTCAGGAGGGTTACATCGAAGGTGTAAGCTGGTCTACAGTCCATGGCGTCCTTCTTCTGTGCAGGGCTATCAGCAGTAGCAGCGAAGCACTGTTACGGTGCTCCAGGTGATGGTGTAGGATTTTCCTGAGTCGTGCGAGCCAAGTAGCCGTCCCGGGGCCCCCCGCACCCTCCTCCGAGTAGTTAGTCGGGTACAGAAAGCAGGATGCGTATCCTGACCTTGTCAGTGGATCAAGGATTTGTCTTTTCCGGGTACCGTGGTCATGGAGTGGTCTGTGCCACGACGATCGAGGGATAGGTGACAGCATACACTGTTCCATTCGTGGCACAGCGTTTCTCGTGTCATCCGTAGTACGATACGTGCTGCCCCTGCTGAGGAGCGGCAGGAGGATTCGCCCTCTGGCACCAGATCGACCTGGTCAGGGCGAACCGATGCGGAGGGGCCAGCACGTGGCGAGTCGCGCGCCTGGGTATCACGGGATTCCAACGGGGCCCGTGTACCTGTGGCCTTGGCGGCCAAGTCTTGAATTGGTCGGAGGCAGAAAACCACTCGTGCGAGTAGGTAATCTATGCCACGTCTTCTGATGCTTAGGGTGTAGCGTGTACTGCACCGTGCGCTGCTCAGCGTTCCTTACACCGTTAGCAGTACTGAAAGTGCATCTAGGCCCCTACGTGGATTTTGGTGAATTGAATGACAAGGCGATTAAAGGACTAATGTATTTGTCTAAGATTGTGAGCAGGTTTTATTTATATATTCATGAGCAATTATTGAAGTATTTATTTATGGATGAATATTATATGGCTCACATTGGAGAAGACAAATATATGGATGATCCTAATGCATAAGTGACAAGTATCAAGCAATAAAAGAAGATAAATATTGGGATAATTTGAGAAGGTCAATTCATGGTCTCCCATATGAAGACGTAGCTTGATTAAATTTACAAGGATCATAAAAGAGAAGATGGTAATTCTCTAAGTCAAGTGCAAGGCTTCATGTGTTTATTGAAAGAGGACACAAGGATGAGTGTACACATTATGGTTCTAATTTGGAAGCTTGCACATTCATTGTCAATCAAGATCAAGCATTTGAAGCGGGTTTTCAAATGAAGGTTAATTGTGTATGAAGCAAGTGGAACTCAAAAGTGGATTGGATAAGTGATGAAGAGATCAACCGAGATGTCTAGGGTGAGGGACTAAGCAATCTTTGGGGCCGTAGCTAAGCCGCCATTTCGTGTTTTGCTAAGGTGAAGTTCTAGCATCCGTAGGGTCTCCAAGTATCATATCCAAACCTTAACTGAGGGAAGCAATGCAAGTCATCACCATGTTAGGATTGGCAATATGGAGTGACTTATGGATTCAAGTGTGCATTCCTATGCTAGATGGAAAGATCATAAGTCATTAGCTCAAGTATGGAAGTGCTCAAGTCAAAAGCTATGTTGAAAGCCCTCAAGTGAATATTGATCAAGTATGGCAAGATTGAAGATATCCAAGCTCAAGGGATCAACAAAGTGTTCTTAGTTATTCTTGAGTATAGGTATGCCGTACTATCAAGAGGGATGCAACTTAGCGAGTTGACCAAGTCAAAGTGCTCATTAGTTGACCTAAGTGAGATCTAGCCTTAGAGTGTGCTAACAAACCCTCCTAACCTAACCTGAGCCACTTCATCTCTTTGGTGAAGTGTTAGTATCATAGAAAGGGTTTTGGGGTGTCTCGGGCCTGACCGGTCTGACCGGTCAGGGGCACCGGTCTGACCGGTGCCGCTAGCCCCAACGGCTAGTTTTTCGAACACCGGTCTGACCGGTGTGGAGCACCGGTCTGACCGGTGCCGCCCGTGGACTAACGGCTAGTTTTCTCCTTTGAGGGGTATAAATACCCCAAGCTTTCTTCAGTTGAAGCTTGCTGTTTCTAGTGACATTGCTGAGGTCCCAAGCCTTTCCTAACAAGCTCTAAGCCTTAGTGGCTCTCCCCAACACTCTCTTTGTGAGATTTGTGGATTCAAGCCATATCCTTGGTGTTGGGTTGAGAGAGTGAGCTCAAGAGCGACCTTGTGAGCTAACAAGAGCATTTCCATAGCTTGAGCACTTTGGTTTCGCGTCTACAAGCTTTGAAGCGTTTGTTACTCTTGGAGGTTTGCCTCCTAGACGGCTAGGCGTCGCCGGCTAGCTCCCAACGTTGTGGTGAGCAGCGGGAAGTTTGTAAGGGCTGCGATCTTGCCTCTTCGTGGAAAAGATCCCCTTAGTGGAAAGGAGGAAAGTGGTTGAAAGAGACCCGGCTTGTTGTGGGAATTGTCCCTTACAAGCTCCTCAACGGAGACGTAGCTATTCCTTAGTGGGTGGTGAACTTCGGGAAACAAATCCTTTGCTTCTTCGTGTGGTTTGACTCTCTAAGTTGTTCTTCTAGCATATTTATTTTGCTTCCGCTTCGATCTACTTGGGTGTGCTACTTGTGTGTGCAGGGCTCATTACCTTGCTTGTGATCATCTACAAAGGCCACTCACCAAGTTTGGTTCGTGCTAGAAGTCAAGAGGTGCTTGAAGCTGTTTTTGCAGGTGCTCTGTGCTACACCGGTCTGACCGGTGAGGTGCACCGGTCTGACCGGTGCCTCCTGTGAAGTCCAGTGCTTGACCGGTCTGACCGGTCATCACCACCGGTCTGACCGGTGGAACACTGTCAGCTCAAGTGATCGGGGAAGAAGAGTTTAATTTGGTCGTCACGCCTATTCACCCCCCCTCTAGGCGACATCAAGGTCCTTTCAAGTACGACGGCTATTGTGCTGTTCGTGGCAGGGTTTGACGAATCCTTCCCCTGACACCAAATCGGACGGGTCCGGGCGGACCGCTGTGGTGGTGCAGACACGTGGCGTCGCACGAGGAGGTGTGCGCGAGAATCCCGGGATCTCGATCCAGAGGGACCCACGCACTCCGCGCCTTCCCTGCGAAGCCTGCGCGGGCCGACGACGGAAACTACTCGTGCGAACGAGTAGTCGTAGACGGGTGGCGGAGACTACTCGTGCGAGCGAGTAGTCGGAAGCGGAGGTGAAGACTTGTCGTACAGGCCGCCAAGTACTCGGAAGGGATGGCACAGATGGCCGTGGGCCGCCTGCTTCCCGGCCCATGACGCAAACAAGTCGTACGGGCCCTCAAGTACTCAAGGGGACTAATACTCGTTGTATTAGTCGCCAAAATACGCCGTACATGGGTCCGTACTGCGTTTTTCAGAGGTCCTGTTGGGCCCTGGTCCATGGCCTCGTCAGTAGCCCCCGAGCCTGGTGAGGGAGTCGAAGACTCGCTTCCAGGCTTAATTGCCACGGAGATGAGGAAGCTGGTCGTGTTTTCACCGGCGGGGACGCACGAGCGGACCCGTGGGTAGTAGCCTCCGAGCCCACGGACAAGTCAGAGACTAGTGCATGGGGTTAAATGTTGAGTTCTTGGACAGGTCAGAGACTTGCTGCTTACCGCGTTGTGCGCGTCGTGGGGTAAATGGCGGAGATCTCGCGTCGATCGTGAGATTTGCGGGCCCTGCTTCGGGTGATGTGGCAGCTCAGTCGTGGGTAGCGGGCAGTAGTGGGCGCACCTTTTGAGGGGCGACGCTTCGATGGGTGGAGGACGTGGCCCGAGGCAGCCCGGGTATTAACTGCGGGGGCGGAGTAATCATCCCCCCTTTTTATACCGCGGCCGCCGGCCAGAAAATCCCGTTCCGCTTCCTAGTGCATTCCGCCGCCGTCGCTTCCGTCTTTGCTTCCACACTCGCCGCGCACAAGCCACTGAGCTCATCTTGCCTTCTCTCGCAAGCCAGCCCCACCCCCCCGCCGCTACCACGGCCGACGCTATGTCGAACTGGTCGTCCTCAACGGTGACCTGGTCCAAGCTCGACCGCCTTGCCTTCGACGGTATGCTGCCGCCGCTGACCGAAGCAGAAGAGTGGAAGGTGCCCAGAGCAGAGCGCAGCCCCCAGCCCCCGGCGGGGTATGTAGTCTCGTTCGTGTTGTTCCACGAGTGCGGCTTCTCCGTTCTGGCGGGGCGGTTCATCCGCGCCGTCCTTGAGGAGTACGGCCTGGAGCTCCACAACCTCAACCCGAACGGCGTCCAGCAGATGGCGGTGTTCGAAGCTTTGTGCGAAGGGTACTTGGGACAAGGAGCCCACTGGGACCTGTTCGTACTTTTACAAATTCGTCTGCGTGAAAGATGATCGCAGCGCGGCGGTCATTGGGTGTGCCGATCTCCACGGGAAGCAGGGGAGGATGGACGAGTACATCCCCACCTACCTGACCACCTCCAACAGCGGGTGGCACCGAGATTGGTTCTATCTCAAGAACGATCTCGAGAACCCGCTGCCCGAGTTCACCAACCGCTGGTACGATCGGGCGCCGGCGAAGCGGAGCAACGGGCCAGAGAAGAAGGACCGGCCCCGGTTCCTCGACGACGCCCTCGCCGCCCTCGAGATGCTCCACGACAACGGGGTGAACTTCATCACCCTGATCGGTGGTTACCACGCCAAAGGGATTGTCCCGCTCCGTCACCGCACTCTGCGGCTCTGCCAGATGACGGACGACCGCGCTCCTTTTGAGGGGATGGTGACCGCAAATCCCCTGCCCTCATGGGATGAGATTCAGCGCCGAGTGACCCAGGCCACTAGGGTCACCCACCTGTTCTGGCCACCGCCGAACATGTTGCCAATGCTCCCTTCCCCGATTACTGCGGGCCTGGTACGCTTTTTCCTCGACTTCTTTTCGATTTGTCTTTCGTGACTGTGGGTGTTGACTGTCTTGTATTCGCGCAGATGGGAGCTGTACGCATCATCGCCTCGCGTCCTCCGTTGGAGGAGGACCAGACGCTCACCCGGGAGCTCGCCGCGCGGCAGCGGCGACGGGGGGAGCGCAGGAGGGCCCACCAGCAGAAGGAGATCGACAAAAGGTCGAGGAACGATGCTCGTGCCTCGCGTCGGCGTGCTGGGGAGGCCAACGTCTCCGAAAATGAGGATCCTTCGTCGGCGCCGCCGGACACGGATGAGGCCGAGTCCGAGTTCGAGTGGACCGACGACGAGACAGCGGCGTCGTCGCGGCCACGCAGCGGTTCGGTGCCCGCCTCGACCACAGCTGGTGCCAGCTCGAGCCAGCAAGCGCCGTCCCCGCCCTCCCGGGCCGATCAGCCTGGAACGAGCAGCCGTGCCTCTCGGTGGGGCCACCGCAAGAGAAGTAGGGATTCCCCACGGCGCAGCGACCCCAGCCGCCACTCTTCGCACCGGCAGTCCCGTTCGCCTTCGGTGCGCCCGTCACGGGAGCCACGGAGCGCGCCGGTGGCTTCCCCTCCACCTGCAGCCCAGAGCGGGGGGGCCGGCCCCGACCCAGCAGCGTCCCGCGTCAGTCGTCGTCGCTGGGGGCGGGTCGACCCCTTCTCCGACATCTGCTCCATCTGCAGGGAGCAAGAGGGCGGCGTCTCCGCTCAACCCGAGCATCGGCTCCAAACGGCCCCGCCACGTCGCAGAGAGGTGAGCTCCAAATTGCGATTTTCGGCTATTTCTTCGCATATGCAATGAGTATGCCTTTTGCTTGTTGCCGCTGTGACATTCTTCATGTTTCATGGTGCCCGCCCGCCGTACTATGAAGTCGGCACCTGTCAAGTCCTTGCGCCGCCCTACCCAGGTGGTTGGGGATACGCCGTCGTCGAGCGACCCGCCGTCCTCCCTTCAGTCGGGGGCGGCGGTTGAAGAAATCGATGGGTCTAGGACCCAAGTCATGACCGTCCCCCCACAGGGAACTGCGAGCCCGGCTCGCAGCGACCTGTCCATGGGGACGATGGGTTTGGGGGGCGAAGCCCCCACGGAAGAAGCGCTCTCGGCCCACGCGGCCGAGTTAGCGAGGTGCCTGTCCGGGGCCCAGGAGCAAAGCCAGGAAGATCCTGCTCTTGAGGAACGGACGGGAGACGATGAACAACCGGCCCCCGAGTCGTCAACGGGGGCGGGCGATGACGTACAGCCGGCCCCTGAGCCGTTGACGGGGGCGGGCGATGATGCAGACGTTGAGCAGCCAGCCTCCGAGTTGCTGGAGGGGACGGCTGCTGCCGTTGCGGGCTCCAAGACCCCAGCCTCCGGGCTGCTGGGAGGAGCGGGGAGTGCGGCGGCGGAGGTGGAGGTGGAGACGGCCACCCTCAACTCCGAGGAGGTCCCTGCTGCGGCAGTCATCACAGTGACCGAGGGGGCCGCCCCGATTTCGTCAGCCGCCACATCGGATGCCGCTCCCCGGCTGAGCCCCATGGACGTGGTCGTCATCCCGGAGTCGCCTCCTCCGCCCGCTTATCCCACCATGACGGCAGACGAGCAGATGCCACCCCCGACCTTGGAGGTCGGGGAGGGCTCGAGGGAACCGGGGCCGACCACCTCGACAGTGGAGAAGGAGGAGCAGGAGGCAGCGGTGCCGCCGCTCTGGATAGTGCCCGTCTCGCAAGTCCAGGCTTCCGTCGGCTTGGATGTTGACAGCGACACAGAACTTCTAGCCCGCCGCAACTTGGAGCGCGGCCTGCGCCTGAGCGACCTGGTGCTACGTCAGTTGGAGCGGGCGACTAGGGAGCTGGTCCTTCCCACCTCGAGGGTAATTCTCGGTCCGTCTTCTTCCTCCTCTTCGATTCTCCTGCTTGTTTCCTCTTCTTTTCCGACCGTGAAGCTTATGTGCGGTCCAGGAGCTTGTCGGACGCTGTGACGACAAGTCTCGGGCCCTCGAGGTGCTCTGCGCGGAGAAGGCCCAGCTTGAAGTGCAACTGGCCACGACCTGTCTTGCGGCGGCGGCCAGCAAGGTCGACCGGTCGTCGGAGCGCACGACCCTCAAGGCGAAGGTGAAGGCTGCCGAGGACCTCGCAGCCACGGCACAGGCAGAGAAGGCCGCCCTTGAGGAAAAAGTGGCCGCGGCGGAGCAGGCGGCGGCAGAGCTGCGCTCTAACGCCGTGGCTGCTGCCCATGCCGCCCATCAAGAGAAAACAGAGCTTGAGGCCAGGGCGGGCCGGGCCGAGTCCGACCTCCAGACGGCGCGCGAGAGGGTGACCGCGCTTGAGGCCCAGGTTGGCAGTATCACCGCCGAGAAAGGCCGGCTTGAAGAAGTTGCCCAGAAACGTGAGGATGAGATCATCGGTGAACACCTCTCGACCTGTTGCCTTTACTTTTTCCTTCCATGTGATTACTTGATTTGTGATATCGTCTTGTTCTTTGGAGTGGACAGCTCTCCGCGTGGCCCGCACCGACTTGGAGAAACAGGTCGCGGATCAGGAGAGTGTCGCAGCCACCCGCCTCGTCGAGAACCAGAAGCTGGTGGAGCTAGCTCAGGAGGCTAACGAGAGACTCAACAGTAAGAGCCGCGTCCCCTTCGCGTTCCGCCCTCTTTTAATCAAGATGTCTTTTGCTAACATTGATCTTTTTATTTTCCTTCAGAGGTCGTGGCTGAGCTCGAACAGGAAAGGAAGTCGCACGGGGAGACCAAGGCCCACCTCACGCGGGTGCAGACGATCTGTGACAGGATGGCGGTGGCCATCATCAAGGCGATGGACGACCTTGGTGTTGCTTCCGGTCCCATCAAGGATTGCTTGGAACTGGCCGCTGTGATAGCCCACCAACAGTCAACGGATGTGGCTCGCGACGTCATCCGCAAGGTGGTGGCCATCTTCCTGTCCATTACCCGGACATGGACAGAGAGCTGCTGGGCCAGGGATGGTGTCCGGGTTACAGCAACGACGAGTACGACCGCATTGAGGAAGGCACCGTCGACTTTGCCCGAATTATGATGGGTCACGCTCTCCACGACTTGGGCCTGTAAAGAAGAAGAAACAGATTCGCCTCGCCGAGGCTTTGAGTTATGTTGATGGGCACTTGTAATAAACTTACGGATTGAGCCCTCGTGGCAGACTCATGGGTCGAGTACCCAACTTTATTTCAAGTTAAGCATTTTGTTTGCTCGCTAGCCCTCCCCCGAGTAGTTAGAGAGTCTGCGAGCCCAAGCGGTGTAGCTTAAAACTTTGCTGACGGTGTCTTGCTCCGTAGCCACGGGGGCGTAGGAGCCTGGCGACTCGACCGGGCTTAGTTTTGAAGCGTTACTACTTGGGCGGGCAGCCCCCAAGTACTTTGGAGAAGGATAGGTGTGCGTGTATGTTTTTGCAAACAAGGAAACTCTTCAGAGTTCACTTAGACGGTTACCCAGCAACCTTTCGAGGGGGCGAGTGATCGACAACTTGAGGTTTTAAACTTTGCTCGTGGGTCTTTGTACTGTAGCCGCGGGGGCGTAAGTACTCGGGGCCCGGACGAGCGCAGGTTCGTAACCGCTAGAGTCGTCGTTCATCTCCCTTTAAGGGGTGCGAGCGTACCGCGACGATCATTCGAGAGACCGTAGATGGTTTTCGATCTAAAAAAGATTTCGAAACGTTCAGGGGAGGGGTGTCATAGCCCCGGGTAGCCCCCGAGCCCATGGGCAAGTCGTAGACTTGCCCGTGGGATGAGACAAGCATAAAGGCATTTTTCTTAAGTAAAAACGCAAGCTTGAGGAAGATATCATCTTACGAAAAAGAAAGTAGCTCAGAGCTCTTGCATTATCATAAGATGAAAAAGAAGTAAATACTTAAGTGTAAAAACGGCGTAGCTGCTCTATGTTCCAGGCGTTGGAGATGACCCTGCCGTCTTCGTATTTGAGCTTAAAAGTTCCTGGTCGGAGCACCTGGTCGACGATGAACGGACCCTCCCATGGTGGCGAGAGTTTGTGTCGCCCCTCGTTGCTTTGAACTCGTCGGAGGACGAGGTCGCCGACTTGGAACTCGCGCTCCCGTATGTTGCACTCGTGGTAGCGACGCAGGGCCTGCTGGTACTGTGCCGAGTGGAGGAGAGCAACGCTGCGTGCCTCGTCGAGCTGGTCGATGGCGTCTTCGAGAGCGACCTGGTTGCCTTCTTCGGTGTAGGCTTGAACCCGTTGACTGCCGTAGTCGATGTCCGTCGGGAGGATTGCTTCCGACCCGTGGACAAGGAAGAAAGGTGTGCAGCCAGTAGCCCGACTTGGCATGGTGCGCAGGCTCCATAGGACAGACGGGAGCTCTGCGGCCCACATCGCTCGAAACTTCTCGAGGCGCTTGAATATCCGCAGCTTCAGACCTTGCAAGATCATGTCGTTGGCCCTCTCCACTTGCCCATTAGTCCTCGGGTGACTGACAACGGCCCAGTCCATGCGGATGTTGTTGTCGTCATAGAACTTGACGAATTTCTTACCGGTGAACTGGGTACCGTTGTCGGTGATGATAGAATTTGCAATCCCAAAACGGTAGATGATGTTGGTGAAGAACGCAACGGCCTCCTCAGAGCGGACATTTGTTATGGGCTTGGCCTCGATCCATTTGGAGAACTTGTCGATGGCGACGAGCACGTGGGTGTAGCCCCCGGGTGCTTTTCTCAGTGGTCCGACCATGTCCAGCCCCCAGACCGCGAAGGGCCAGATGATAGGAATGGTTTGTAATGATTGCGCCGGGAGATGCATTTGTCGTGCATAAAATTGACAGCCCTCGCAGCTGCGCATGATCCGAGTTGCGTCGGCAATCGCAGTTGGCCAGTAGAAGCCTTGTCGGAAAGCCTTCCCGACAATGGTCTTTGGGCCGGCGTGATGTCCGCATGTGCCTGCATGGATCTCTTGTAGCAGCTCCTTGCCCTGGTTGGCCAGGATGCAACGCATGAATATGCCTTCAGCGCCCTTTCGACGGAGCTCGCCATCGATCAGTTTGTACGACTTGGCCATGCCGGCGATTCGTCGGGCCGTCTCCTTGTCGGACGGCAATTTTCCTTCCACCATCCACTCGAGGATCGGAATCCTCTAGTCAGGGTCTTCGAGGTTTGGCTCTCGTATTTCGTCAATTTCCATGACCTCTTGCGTCGATGGCTCCAGCGGCTTGTCCTCCTCGGAGCGGACGGACGGCTCGTGCTGGTCGCTGGCAAAGACCCCGTGTGGGACGGGCTTCCTATTTGATGCCGCTTTGGCGAGAGTATCCACTGCCTTGTTGTACTCACGCAGCACATGATTGAGCTCGAGCCCATGAAACTTGTCCTCCAACTCGCGCACCGCCCTGCAGTATGCGGCCATCTTCGGACTTATGCAGTTTCATCACCTGTCCTACGACCAGATCGGAGTCCCCCCTGATGTCGAGGCATCGGATCCCTAATTCGAGGGCGATCCGGAGACCGTTGATGAGTGCCTCATACTCAGTGACATTGTTGGAGGCCGCGAAGTGTAGTCGGACTATGTACTCCATTCGCACGCCCAGAGGCGAGATGAATACAAGTCCGACTCCGGCTCCTTCCTTCATAAGGGACCCGTCGAAGTACATGAGCCACGTCTTGTGTTCGATGGGAGCAGGGGGTGTCTGGATCTCCGTCCACTCGGTGACGAACTCATCCAGTGCCTGTGACTTGATGGCCGCACGGGGTGCATATTCGATGTACTTCCCCATCAACTCGAGGGCCCATTTTGCAATTCTTCCTTCCGCCTCCGGGCTTTGTATGATTTCGCCGAGCGGGTATTTGGACACCACCGTGATGCGGTGTGAGTCGAAATAGTGCCGGAGCTTACGCTTAGTGATGAGGACATCATAGATCAACTTCTGGATTTGCGGGTATCGCGTTTTTGAGTCGGAAAGGACTTCGCTCACAAAGTAGAAGGGGCGCTGAACTTTCTGTGTTTTCCCGGGCTCGTCTCGCTCGACTACTAAAGCCGCGCTCACGACCGGGTCGTTGCGGCGATATATAGGAGCATCGGCTCTCCCTCCGCGGGTGCAGTGAGCACAGGTGGGCTCTCGAGTAGTTTCTTGAGCGAATCGAGTGCCTCCTGCACCTCAGGCGTCCACTGAAAGTGTTCCGACTTCTTCATGAGCTTGTATAGCGGTAGGCTGCGTTCGCCTAGCCGAGCGATGAACCTGCTGAGAGCAGCGAGGCATCCGGTGATGCGCTGCACTCCCTTCAGATTCTTGATGGGTCCCATGCTAGTGATCACAGAGATCTTCTCGGGGTTGGCTTCGATGCCGCGCTCTGACACGACGAAACCGAGTAGCATGCCTCTGGGACCCCAAAGACGCACTTCTCGGGGTTCAACTTCATGCCGTGTTCCCTTAGCTTTTCGAAAAACGTAGTCAGGTCACCCACCTTCTTTGATTTGACCGCGATATCATCTACATAGGCCTCGATTAGCCGTTCGATGAGATCTCCAAAGATGCGGCGCATGCATCTCTGGAAAGTGGCCCCCGCATTCTTCAGCCCGAATGGCATGGAAACGTAGCAATACGCGCCAAACGAGGTGATGAACGAGGTCGCGAGTTGATCGATTAGATCCATCGCGATCTGATGCTACCCAGAGTAAGCATCGAGAAAATAGAGGGTTTCGCACCCGGCTGTTGAATCGACTACTTGATCTATGCGCGGTAATGGAAATGGATCTTTTGGACACGCCTTATTCAGGCTCGTGTAATCAACGCACATCCTCCATTTTCCATTCTTCTACGAGTACAGGGTTTGCTAACCACTCGGGGTGGTATACTTCACGAATGAACCCTGCACTAATAAGCTTCTTGATCTCCTCACCAATGGCCTTGCACTTGTCGAAATTAAAGTGGCGCAGACGCTGCTTGATCAGCTTCGAGCCGGCATTAATATTAAGCTTGTGCTCGGCGACCTCCCTTGGAATCCCTGGCATGTCGGAGGGTTTCCACGCGAACACATCAAGATTCACGCGGAGGAAGTCGATGAGCGCGCTTTCCTAGTCGGAACCGAGCGCCGTCCCGATACGGAGTGTGCGGCTGTCGTCGGAGACGGGCACCTCCTTGGCGTCCTTGGCGGGCTCGAAAGAGCAGGCCGCTCGCTTGGACGTCTCGAGGATTTCTTGGTCCTCGGAGGGGGGCTCAGCGGAGAGCTTCTCAGACCGGATTAGTACTTCAGCAAACTGGAAGCACTCAGTATCGCATTCGTACGTGTACTGGAAAGTTGTACTCACTGTGATGACGCCCTTTGGTCCGGGCATCTTCAGCTTGAGGTACGTGTAGTTGGGGACAGCCATGAACTTAGCGTGAGCTGGCCTTCCGAGTATCGCGTGATACGTCCCCGGGAACCCTACCACTTCGAAGGTGAGGGTTTCTTTTCGGAAGTTGTTCGGAGTTCCGAATGTGACGGGCAGATCGATCTGCCCGAGGGGGACCGCCTCCATCCCGGGTACAACCCCGTGGAAAGGCGTCGTCGACGGCCGCAGTCGGGACCGCGGGATCCCCATGTCGTCCAAGGTCGACATGTAGATGATGTTGAGGCCGCTGCCTCCGTCTATCAGCACCTTGTGCACACGCTTGGTGCCGAACAAGGGTGACACGACTAGCAGATAGTTGCCTGGTCGTGGTATGTGGTCGGGATGATCATGCCGGTCGAATGTGACCGGCGTCTCCGACCATTTCAGGAACGTCGGAGTTGCGCGCTCGACTTGGTAAACTTCTCGCCGGATCAGCTTCTCCTGGCGTCTTGGTGGTCACGCCTCCGAACCTCCGAAGATCATCATGACAGCTCCGTCTTCGTGGGGGTAAGCAGCTTCGTCATTGCCCTTGTCCTTCCCTCCATCACTGGTCGGAGCAGTGTTTCGCTTCTTCAATGTGCCGGAGAGGTAGGACTTCATCAAGTTGCAGTCCTTGAAGGCGTGCCTAACTGGGCCCTCGTGGTTGGGGCACGGAGCCTCCAACAGCTTCTCGAAGTGATCCGTCGGCGGGTTACTTCTCGGTTTCGCTGCCTTTTGGTCGACGGCAGCCACCAAAGCGTCGTCGCGGTACCTCTTGTCTTTACTCTTCTTCTTCTTCTTCTTGTTCGTTGGTGCGGACGGGCCGTCATCGATTTCAATCGGTTGTTTCCCCTTGCCGGTACCGGGGCTTAGCGTTGCGGCCACGGCTTCTTCCCCGTTGGTGTGGTCGGTAGCAATGTCGAGCAACTCCCGAGTAGTTCATGGCTTCCGTCGCCCGATCCGATGGATCAGCGTGGCACATGTGGTGCCGTTCTGGAAGGCCGAGATGATGTCCGTGTCGGTGGTGCTCGGCAGCTCGGTACACCGCTTGGAGAAGCGACGAATGTAGTCACGTAGGCTCTCGTCCTTCATCTGCTTGCAGTTGCGTAGATCCCAGGGGTTCCCTGGTCGGGCGTACGTGCCCTGGAAGTTGCCGACAAAGGCATCGCGTAGCTGCGACCAACTGTCGATCTTGCCTCGCGGCAAGTGCTCGAGCCACGTACGGGCCGAGTCCGGGAGATGTAGCGGGAGATTCTTGATGACGAACAGGTCGTCCCGAGCTCTGTCGGCGTTACATGCCAGTCGGTAGTCTTCCAACCAGACGCTGGGATTGGTTTCACCGTCATACTTGGGTACGGAAGTCGGAGCTCTGAAACGCGAGGGGAAATGAGCGTTGCGCACATTCTTCCCGAAAGCGCGACATCCGTGTGCATCAGGGGAGTTGCTCTGGCTTCGGTCTTCATCGCTATCGTAACGGCCGCCGCGCCGCCGACTGCACTCCTTGCGAGGCTGCTGGTCGCAACCATCATCTTGGCCCACGTCGACCCTCCGTCGCGCTTTGATGGTGTCGCGCGCGTCGCGGTTAGGGCCCAAGCGGCTCTTGACCAGTACGTTGACTTCCTCAGACCATCGTGGCTGCTGCGACGGTGTTGCGGGTTGTTGTGGCTCGGAGTGCCCGCGACCCTGCGAGCCCCGTTGTCGAGAAGCGAAACTCTCCGCCTGCTGCACGGCGGCAGTCTCGAGGAGCGTCTTGATCTGCTTATGCATCTCTTTTTCTTGAGGCGTGGCGGGCTCCGGTATCTTCCGGAGAAGAACTGCCGCCATCGCTAGGTTCTGTGATGCCCTTTTGAAGACGGGCGTGCCGTCAACGACGTCACGATCGTCGTTGACAATATGTTGCTGGATGTCCCTCGCATGTGCGCGAGCGAGAGTTGGATTCGGGTTCTACCCGAGTTGTTGGTGGAGTTGGGCCCGTTCGTCGTCGAGCTGGCGTTGCGCGTCCTCCAGTTCGTCCAGCCGACCACATTGCGCGGCAGCATCGGGAGGAACCTGGGCCTCGGCCGCACTATCTGCCGTCGAGCTGTGGGCGGAGTGGACCGCCCCCCTCTGGAGTGTGGGCCGGTGCCGGAGCAACCGGCGCGTTGCCGACGACGAAGCACTCACGCGAGGGATCATATCCCTCGTCGTCGGAGTCATCGGAATAACCGAAGCAATAGTCCGCCGCCGTCTGGAAACGACGGAAGGCGCCGACGTCGCGAAGCCCGGAGCAATCCCATTCCGGACCCGAGATGTCATCAGTACCGTCGGTCACGAGGTACTGCTCATCGGGCGAGGTTGCTGGCAGCTTCATGTTGCACCAGAGACGATGACTTGGGTGGTTATCATACAGAGCCCGGTCCGTGCTTGATGAAGAGGAGTATACTGCTGCCGCGTAGGGCCTTCCTCCATGGAGTGGTGCATTAGGGCGCTCTCCCTGGCGATGCGCTCCGTCGAGTCCGACGGTAGGGAGTCCTCTGCTGCGTCGACGGGTAGTGGTGCACCAGCTTCGACCCGCGGAGGAAAGCTGGTGTGTGCTGCCCTACGTCACTCCGCCTTGGCCCGCTTCGAGCACTTGCCTGAGCGCCTCTTGCGTCGGGGCGAGCGTGGCGTGGCGGTCGGAGCGGGAGTCGGTGCAGGTGCGTTGATGGCCTCGTCGACGAGGTGCATGAGGTAGCCGTCTCCGGTTGCCCGGAAGTTCAGGCTCCCGAAACGGATCTCGAGCCCAGCCATGAGCGACTCCGGTAATCCCACGGGGGAGTCCATCAGCGACGGCTTGGAGATGGCTTCCGAAGCAAACGATGAGAGGGCCGTGCAGACCCTAAATGCGACGTTGAAAACACGCGAAGGCCCCTACCTGGCGCGCCAACTGTCGGGGTTTGTTACCGCCAGCAAGTAAATTTATAAGAACGTGTGTGCTGAACCGCACGGTAGCACAAGAGACACTCGAGATTATACTGGTTCGGGCCTCCGGAGAGTAATACCCTACGTCCAGTCAGAGAGGAGGTGTTCTTTATGCTCAGGAGTTTGTAGTAGGGGGTACAAACAAGTCGGGAGAGGGTTTCGAGCCCAAGTCCCTGGCGTGTAGGTGGTTCTTGTAGCAGGGATCTGCGTACGTGAGTGTGTGAGCGTTTGTGGATTTGTATGAGATGAGATATCGATACTAAGTGCGTGTGGGGGTGGAAACGAACGTGTCTTGTGAGCGCCCATGTCCTCCCCTTTTATAGTCACAAGGGAGAGGCTCACGGGGGTTACATCGAAGGTGTAAGCTGGTCTACAGTCCAGGGCGTCGTTCTTCTGCGCAGGGCTATCAGCAGTAGCGGCGAAGCACTGTTATGTTGCTCCAGGTGATGGTGTAGGCTTTTCCTGAGTCGTGCAAGCCAAGTAGCCGTCCCGGGGCCCCCCGCACCCTCCTCCGAGTAGTTAGTCGGGTACAGAAAGCAGGATGCGTATCCTGACCTTGTCAGTGGATCAGAGATTTGTCTTTTCCGGGTACCGTGGTCATGGAGTGGTCTGTGCCACGATGATCGAGGGATAGGTGACGGCTTACACTGTGCTGTGGCACAGCGTTTCCCGTGCCATCCGTAGTACGATACGTGCTGCCTCTGCTGAGGAGCGGCAGGAGGATTCGCCCTCTGGCACCAGATCGACCTGGTCAGGGCGGACCGACGCGGAGGGGCCAGCACATGGCGAGTCGCGTGCCTGGGTATCACGGGATTCCAACGGGGCCCGTGTACTTGTGGCCTTGGCGGCCAAGTCTTGAACTGGTCGAAGGCAGAAAACCACTCGTGCGAGTAGGTAATCTATGCCACCGAATCCTTCCCCTGACACCGAATCGGACGGGTCCGGGCGGACCGCTGTGGTGGTGCAGACACGTGGCGTCGCACGGGTAGGTAATCTCGATCCGGAGGGACCCACGCACTCCGCGCCTTCCCTGTGAAGCCTGCACGGGTCGGTGACGGAAACTACTCTTGCGAACGAGTAGTCGTAGACGGGTGGCAGAGACTACTCATGCGAGCGAGTAGTCGGAAGTGGAGGTGAACACTTGTCGTACAGGCCGCCAAGTACTCAGAAGGGATGGCACAGATGGTTGTGGGCCGCCTGCTTCCCGGCCCATGACGCAAACAAGTCGTACGGGCCCTCAAGTACTCAAGGGGACTAATACTCATTGTATTAGTCGCCAAAATACGTCATACATGGGTCCGTACTGCGTTTTTCAGAGGTCCTGTTGGGCCCTGGTCCATGGCCTCGTCAATATCCTTCTAGTTTTGATTCGGTACCCTATCTTGTTGGTTGGCGTTGTTCTGAATTTGTGAAGTTTAATGGGGATGATAGCAAAACTACTTGGGAGCACATTAGTCAATATCTTGCTCAATTAGGAGAAGCTAGTGCCATAGAAGAAATAAAAGTACGTTTATTTTCTTTATCTTTAACTAGCAATGCTTTTTCATAATTTGTTTCATTACATGTTAACTCTATTCATACTTGGGAATAATTAGAGCAGAAGTTTCATGATCACTTTTATAGTGGAGATAATGAGTTGAGATTAAGTCATTTAACATCGGTTAGGCAAAAGCATGATGAACATGTTACTAATTATATTAGAAAGGTTTAGATAAACGAAAAACTGTTGTTATAGTCTTGTTATCTCTGAGACGGATCTTGCTGAATTAACCTTTAATGGTTTATGATGCCATATTAGAGACAAACTAGAGGGTCATGAATTTTCTAATGTTGCCCAAGTCTTGACAAGAGCTTTAGCTCAAGAAAGCCGAAGCAAATATACTCGACTCAAATCTGATCGTCCTAATATGCGTATCATAGATTATGAATCATCAGACGATGAAAGTAAAGAGACGTGTGCTGCTAAATTTACATGGTCATCTAATGATAAAGCAAACACTTGTGCTTCTCTAAAGCCGGCTCATAAGAGTCATGATGAGATGAAATTTACTTTTGATGTGGCTAAGTGTGATAAAATATTTGATAAATTGCTTAAGTCAGGTAAAATTAAAATGCCTCGCACTTTACCACCTCTTGATCAAATAAAAAGATGTGCATATTGTAAATTTGATAATTCTTTTTCTCATGCTACCAATGATTGTAACACATTTCGTCAGAAAATACAATCGATCATTAATGAAAAGGTCAATTAAAATTCCATGAGATGCAGGTCGACGAAAACCCTTTCCCTACTAATGCTTTTGTGAACACTCTTGAGTTGTCAAATCCTAAGGTGCTCATTCGACCGGATCAAGCTGAAAAGGCTAAGGGAAAGAATGTGATCATTTGAGAGCAAAAATCTAACAAGGAGGTGCCACTGGAGGAGATCCCCAAGGTTTCAGTGAAGGCTTCAACGCTTGGCGAGCAAGGCAAGACCGGCAGTGCGTCGAACGGTCTGACCAGTGCACATGTCGGTCTGACCGGTGTCCCAGGCCGGTCTGACCGGTGCCTCCAAAAAGATTTAAGATGCTCCCAGTCCAAGAAAAAAGTAAGGCCGAGTTTTAAAGAACTCTTGGCCAAATATAAGAGGAAGGGAGCTGCTAGGGATCAAAGTAATCTGCCAAATGGTGCAAAGGGCGTAAAAGCACCACCAAAGGTATGAAGGTATGCATCACCAACAAGGTAATTCTGCATTTACACCATATCCTTTTGTTGGATCAGTTATGCTATGTTTTTGGTATCATCCTTGTTATTATTCACCTGTTGATTATAGTAGTGTGTACATGAAACCATATATGATTCAATATCCTATTGCTGGTGCATTGCGAAAACCGGTTGCTTATAGTAGTAATCTGGTTTGAGGTGATGTGTGTACTACTATAAAAACAGGTGAAGATAACAAAATGCAAAATTCCAAAGGTATGCAGCCGAGGTGGTGTCCCTCAGGCTTATCCCACACTCAAAAGAGGAGATTGCAAAGACTGTGCAAGCGAGGAGCGATGGAGCAGCAAATTGAAGAGAAGCCAGCCAAGTCAACACGGACCCGAAAGGAGTGGAGGCCGAAGCAAGTGTCAACTTCGACTTGAGCAAAACATGTTTATGGCCTGTGTTTTGTTGAACATCATCCTAAGTCATTTTTAATTTAGTAGAGTATTTTTGTGGCACGTATCTTTTGCCAAAAAACAGAAAGACATATGTTGACACTCAAAATTAGCACATAGCCGACCAGAGTGGACAGATCGGTCAGACCGGTGCTTGTAGTGGGTCTGACCGGTCTTGGCCGTTGTAGCTGGTCCGGCACGCTACACCGATCAGACCGGTGTGCTTGACGACCAGTCTGACCGGTGCCCTCGTATCCGAGTTAAATCAAGAAGTCCTCATAGATTAGACTTGTAAAAGGAATTCTTTGCAGGGCAAGTCCTCTCCGCCCTAATAAATATGAAGGGTCGCGACCGATTGAGTTCATCATCCAATCGATCAAACATATTCACATTTTATCGTCTCGTATTTACTTTTATTTCTTCTCTAGCTTTTCCAATCTCATTTATTGTTCTTCCTTCGTCTCTGCGACGTTTAAAGGCGTTCTAGGTGGCCTTGCCGATTCTAGAGCAACCCTACATGCGCCGCCCCGACGGGATCCTGCCCGGGCGACGTTCAGAGGTCTACCGCCGGGAATCACCGCCGACCGCCGGTTTGACCGGTATCGACGCAGAAGCGCTGCGACAGCTGCTTTTGTGTGCTTACTTACCTTGGAAAGGTGCTAACACTTGTGCATTTTGTGTTGCAAACTTGAGGCAGTGTCGGACAACCCGAATATCACAGTAAATCGTGGCAGTGGAAGTACTCAACTGTTGTCGATCTGCACGAGCTAGCGGCTTCTTTGTCGTAATTTTTGCCCAAGCTTTTTCAGGCTCCTTTTGTTTTCCCTCTCTCTTTTGTTCATACATATGAAAGCGAATTTGCTGGGAAAAAAACTGTAACAGTGAGTCAGTGACGTTTTTTCAGTATGTACAGTATTTCCTTTTCTCTTAACCAAATCATCAATCATGCACAGCAAGAATCTTTTTTTATTTTCGACGACTTGAAGATTGATGGTTTGGGACGGAGGGAAACTGACAAAACAAGTAGTAATTTGGGACGTACGGAAGGAATAGTTACCAGTAAATAGCTTCAGTTAAGCAAAATATTTGTACTACTCTATGTAAAGCTCTATGGTACGACTCCATATAGAAGGATAAAACCACCACAGCAAATGTTTGAACTTTTGAAGTGGGACAACAACAAGGAGACACCGTCTGAAATGACGAGCTGCAAGCATCAACCGTCCAAACGAAACGAGGAAACGAAACAGAAGATGACAACAGCAAAAACAACAACAAAAAAAGGGCAAGCACTTCTACGTAGTCACTCGTTAACGCCGCCATTAGCAAACCACTAATGCATGCACGATACATGCAACGCATGAACGGATCATCAGCACGTTTGTGCCTGCAGGATCGATCAGATGGCCGCCGAGGAGCCATGGTGCTGGTGCGCGCCGCCGAGCATGCCGCTCCACAGGCCCAGCGCGCCCAGCGAGCTGATGGCGCTCTCCGGCGCGCGGCTCGCCGCCTCCCCGTACCAGTCCAGCGACAGCAGCCTCTCCGCTGCCGCCACCGGCTTCACCTCTATGGCGTCGTGCTCCGCGCGCGCCCCGAACGGAAGCCCCTGCAGCTGCAGATGCTCGCCCAGGCCGGCCGCGTACCGGAGCGCGCTCAGCGCGTGGCACTCGGCACCGCCGGGGATGCCCATCATGCCTGCCCCGGCGAACTGCACCTCGGAGCCGGCGCCATCCAGCGCGCCGGCCGCGCCACCGGGTCCTGCAAGGATCGGGTCGTACTTCCAGTCCAGGAGGCCGAGGCTGCACAGCGGGTCGGCCGCGGCGGGCGGAGGCGGCAGCTGGGGCATGCCGGAGAACGACAGGTGGAGACCGGTCTCCGCCGCCTGCCGCGCGGCGTGCGCCGCTTGCTGGAGCATCGGCGGCGCGGCGGGCTTCTTGGCGCTGGCGCGCTTGTTCTTGCGGCAGCCGCCGCCGACGGGGACGTTGCGGAGCGAGCCGCCCTTGGTCCAGTAGCGGCGGCACGTCTTGCAGAAGTAGCGCGGCTGCGAGAGGCTGTAGTTGTTGTAGTAGCAGAACTTGGTGTGCGTGGACTCGCAACGGGGGCACTTGAGCGGCTGGTCGTGCTGCGGGCGCAGGCGCCGGTCCGCCGCCGCGGCGTGCACCGGCCGCGGGCACGCGATCAGCTCCGCGGACGGCGAAGACGACCCCATCCCGGTCTCCTCGGGGACGATGCCCTGAAAAGCACAAGGCCACGTTGTGGCGTTGTGGTCGCAATCATCAGCTGTGACAGAATGGAAGCCTCGGAATGCGCGAAAGGGTGTGTTTCATGCATGTATTGGTCCCAGTAGGGAACTTTTTGGAAGCTGATATTCATAGGGTTTAATTTCTCTGATAGGCTAAAGTACGAACTCCATCCAAAGCTACAAGATATAATGATGATGTCTCATGATGGATGCATCAAAGTTTCAGATCTGATAAGCTTGATCCTATGGTGTATCCATAGCTTTTGGAATGGCATTGATCACTTACCCCGTGATCTTCTTTGCGCGTAGTTTCGCTTTTGATCACATGCTAAAGTTACAACAGAACGTAGATTTCATGACGGCCATGCAGGGTGTGTACTTGTCTCCATTTTTCTTGAGCATGAATGTCTCATGCATTAATTAATTTCTTCAATCTCGTACTGGTTAGATAGATTCTTAATTATTAGTAAGATCACACTAATTCTTTGGTTGTTTGACTCGTGGTGTCTAACCAAAGAATGTCCTTAATTATATGTTCTGCTAATAACCCTGGCCATCAGCAGCTAGCCTAGCTGAGTTTAGTAGCCAATATAACAGCAAAAGAATAATGGTGGTATATATTATACACGTACGGTCTACTTATCGATAGTTTTGAGAAGATCTAGATACGTGGCTTTCTCAGTGTTCATCAAAAGTTAAAGCAAGGTAGATCAGATGATCAAACCGTACTTGTTCAAACCTTCTTTATCGTGTTGCTGACTTGCTGCTGCTTTTGCTTGCATCATATGGGTATATCTGACAGTGTATATTGCGCTTTCTACTATGTTTATCTGATTCACCGTTTACCTTGTTTTATGACATCTTTTGTGAGTGTTCCATCTAGAGTTTCAGTTTCTCAGTAAAAGTAAAACATCATGACTTAACTGGAAACACATCATGTGACTTAAAAGTAACATGTGTATACATGCATCGTTAGAAACTGATCGAACGCATCTAATAAGAGCAAGCTATATATATGTAGTAATTCATGTGGTGGACTTAACCGGATCTTCGTCTAAGGAACGTAATTAAATAGAGAAACATGTCAGATGAACCCCATCTACCCCATATTCATGATCCAAACTTTATGTGTAATTGAATTTCATGCATGATCATCATATATAGTGTCACCATCGAGGTTAAATACCAGATCGACTATCTGATCTCATCGCACTCTTGATCACATATATTAAGCACATATGCTGAACAACCATTCTATAGACACGTGCTAGCTAGCTTAACGACCAACATATTACACATATAGCTACAAAACAAGCAGGAGAAATAGCAGAGATCAACAAAGAGAAGAGTGAATTGCCATCAGTACTGTTGGGTCATCTACTTGCAACCGTTTCTACCGTTCTCCAAACAAGGATCTATTTTGATGAGAGGCAAATCTTATATACAGGCATGAGATCGATGCATGTAAAAGAACTGTAAATGTTCAGATAATCCTTCACATATAACACAACAAATAGCGACCAAATTAACTAATAGCCCCTATGAAATCTTCACCGTGGATGAGGATATAAGAACGAACTGAATATGCTTCGTGAGAAAAGAAAAATATGCAAAGATGAATTATGTGACCGACGACAAAGATTCAAAGACTACTACTCATGGAGTAGGCCAGAAGAATCTCGTCAGATCAAGTGGGGAAGTAGTATTCGTAAGAGATGCAAAATTAACTAATTAAGCACTTGCTGCTGCTGTTAATTGTGTGAGCATCGATATATCATGGGATGATGCACGCGTACGTACCTTGAGCCAGTCCGAGTCCATGCAGATGTGCATCGGCGGTGCTCCTCCGGCCATCATCGGTGGATCGATGGATGATCACTAGCTCTGGCTACCTAGCAGCCACGATGACACGGCTAGGCTAGGTGTGTGGTGGTGTTGTTCTACCAGATCGATCACAAAACCACACAAAAACCTGTAGATACACACACTGCACTGCTTGTGATTTGTGAGAGCTTATATATGTTCCTGATCATATACTATACTACGCTAACTGATCTTGTTCCTGCAGGTGCCTAGCTTGCCGACGAATTGGAAGATACGCAGTGAGAGATGCGCAGATGATAACTGGGAGAAGAACAGGAAGAGAGATCGATCAAGAGGTGCTGCGCGCGGTAATGGAGGGTAGGAGAGAATGGATGAAGAGCTAGCTAGCTAGAGGGTGAGGGGGGGGGGGGGGGGAGAGGATGGATGTGCTGTGTGGTGGTGGTGGTTGGTGACAGAATGAGAGATGTGAATAAGAAGGCAAGGAAAAGTTGCACGCCGCCAAGGCCAACAAGCTAGCCAAGGGAGTGATCCAGACTTGCAGAGAGGGAGAGAATTGAGCACTACTACTAGTACTAGCAGGCCAGGCAGCAGCGTGCCGGGTGGGGTGATGCATGCACCACTGGCCTGGCGGCCCACCGTGTCGGCCGGCAGCGGCGTGGTGGACAGTGGGGGAGAGAGCCGGAGAGCACGGCGTGGGGGGAGCCCCGGAGAAGGCCGAGAGGCCAAGGCGGCCTCGCTCGTCCCGTCGTCGGCCTCCGCGTCGCCACGCGGTCCCCGCGAGGGCCGCGCGCGGTTCGGTTCCTTGGGGCCCACGCGGCCCCCGCCGCCGGCCGGCTCGCATCCCGAGGCGCGGGCGCGCGGCTGTCGGCCGGCTCGATCGGCGGCCTTCAGTTTCACCAGCAGGCAGCAGCAGCCTGCGTGGGCTAGGGCCCTACTACGCGCTTTACTAGGAAGCTACTACTGGGCACTGGCTCGCGCTCGTCATCGACGAACGATCGGGCGGGCGGGTGGTGGTGGCTCCGGCTCGGCTGCCGGCCGCGCGCGTGGTGTGTGCTGGACTGGTGGTCCAATGCGAATTGCAGTTTGCAGATCACCGCTCGTTTCCGAGGTGAATTGATCCGCGGCTCGCCGCGCCGCCCGCGCGCATCAAATTTTACAGCGGCGGCGGCCAACAAGCCGAGGCGTTAGAAATTATTATGGCGACCTCAATTTCCAAATTATGAGTTCGAATTCGTTTCAAAAAAAAATTTATGAGTTCAAATTCGATGCCTCGGCTGGCTCCAGCCGCGCGAACGCGAGACCGGACGTTCGGCTCTGCCAGCCGATCGAGCCGGCTGGAGGGTTGTGTGTCAGTGTGTGTGTGTGTGCAGACTCCGGTCAAAGTTTTGCATGTGGAGTGTGGACGCTGCGTTTGCTGCAACCGCCTTGGCACGATTCCATTAGGCCATTCTTTTTTTGGGTTAAAATCTAACTTTTTTTTACTCCCTTTCTACAGATTTTTTTTAAAATTTTCTTTCCATGACAGTTACTATAGGAGTTAAAGACTTATGAGCACTCTAGTCCCCGGAGTCCAGATAGAATATTACAAGTAAATACTATTTCCATTTCATATTTCCTCTCAGCTCGTAGTTTTAAACTTCTAATGATTGATGCACTGCTGCTACTTCATGGATTTGTGATCACTGAAAAGAGAGCTGCAGTGACAAACTGACGTGGCAACGAGGGTGTCAGTGCGTAACCGTGACGCCACCACCATCTGAGCCACGTGGAATATTTTGGTCCCCGTGAGGAAAAGGAGATGATGGCCCACGAGAAAACCGAAAGCTCACTCCAATCGGGCCCCATGCTGCATGCTTGTTCTGCTTCTTGACCGCCGATCGAGCCAGCAGCGATCCTTGTCTCCTTGCTGCTGCCTCGTCGGTCGGTCGTCGTCGCCGGCGATCGTATTCTCTCCCGGCGCCGCTTAAAATACGCGTAGAGAAGTCCGGTCGAAAGGTGCCCCCGGCCTGTTGACAAAGACGCGCTGCTGCATGCTCCGCTCCACCTCCAGAGAAAGATGGCTACTCTTGCGCTGCATCTTCTCTTTTCCTACCGGCTCTAGCCTCATGATCTTTTCCCTTGTCTTATTTTGCACTGCTCCTGCTATAGTACTGTAGCTGATGACCGGTTACCGGTCAGCTAGTGTGTTGTCGAAAGTGGCCAAATATGCATGCTGCAGTGCAGCCGGTGATTACATTACGGTGAGGAACAGTTGATGCAGGTAGAGAAAAAGTTAAAGGCACACCTATCTGCTAGTAATGTTCAGTTGAAGACCAATGTGGGATCCTCCAATGTCCAAAGTAACAGGAATTGAAATTATTGCCGAATTATATATCCTATCCAAGATGCCCCCCCCCCCCCCTGCTAGTGTCAAAAGTGATTGATTTCCGATCCTTAAAGGAAACATATATAAGTGTATTTTTTTGCCAATCTTTTCTTAAGAACATATACTCCCTTACTCAGGTACTATTAGTAGCCGAATATTGTAAATGACCAGCATGCTTTTTTACAGTACTTGTGTAGTACCTGGAAGTTACCAGATGTTTTGATTTTCCCACCACCTGATTAATTAAAAAATTAAACTAAAATAAAGAAAGGGGATTATGGTAATTCATTCTCTCATCTCTCTCAAGTCCCCTCCCCTCGTGTCTCATGTCGCCTCTTCGGGAGCCGGTCAGATTAGCCACGCGAAATTACTCACATACCATTTCTGAATTAAAATAATAATAGTAATACTTAAAATTTATTGTGAGTCTCACCAAGTTGGTACTTCGTGTTACTTCTCCGTAGAAACTTCCTGGTACTTCCACTGTTAGATTTCGTCGGATGGACGGCTCATAAAAAAAACAAGCACTCTAAAATTTCTCTCATAATAAACCCTCCCTATTTTTATGGATCAGGCCGAAATTAGGATCATATGTTTTTCCGTGTACTGAAAAAATAGTAGATGAGTAGAGTACGGAGTACTACGAACGGCGAATACGGATTCCTAGTCGTCTAGTATGCCGCCGGCCGGTCGTGAGGTATGGCCGTATGGGTGTGATTTCCTTCTCATCACTCGGCTGTTCAAAAGCGTGTTTTTCGGGGCCCGAAAGGGCATGTGGGAGCAAAGAAGAGACAAAGCTAGCAGAGCCGAAGCATCTATCTCTCCCTCTCCCTGTCTGTCTTTCCCGGCGCCGGATTCAAATTTCGCTTGCTTTGGCCCGCCTTTGCGACCTCGCCGTCCGCAAGCAAGGTATCCCATTCTCATTCCCCGGGGCCCGCCCGCGGGCCCACCGCCCAGGTGCGTGCATGCATGGGCGGGCCTCCGCGCGTCGTTCGGCGAAATCAGCAGAGCCTCCACGCATCGTTCTGTCTGTCGATCAGTGATCAGTCGGTCTATTCTCTGCCCGCCCGCGTACCATGTGTTGCAACACATTTTCAGTTTTCACACCGCGCGCCTCTGCTGCCTGCCTTGTTGCGTAGGAGTACGTCCTTCTTGTTCTCGCCGAGGATGTCAATTGCTGCCAGGTTCAGTGTTTCTGTGTTTATTTTGCGAGTTTCCACGAGCGGCGCTATGCAAATTCTGCAGCTGATCGTAACGCAAACACAACCGTCACAACGAACCTGTATATACTAACTAATTCAGAGGTTCAGTTGGTCACAACTCGATCTCAGGTTCAATGCATAGCGTATGATGTGTTGTGCAATACTCTACACATCCGCATCGATCGGTCGTCGTTGCTGCTGATGCGCCGGCGTTGAAAAAGCTTGCTAGGTGGTGATCAATGATCCGTCGCCGTCAGATATGATGGCGGCGGCGTATCGATCGACCACCCAATCCATCTACCGATCGGCCGGGCATCGTCGCCATCAGCGCAGGATCTCTCCATCACACATCTGCGTGGACGATCACCTGTGAAATCTGCCCACCACATCATTAAGAAAAACTAACCCAAGCTCTGCGTGACTGTGACTTTCAACGAAATCGCCCCCGTGCCGTCGCTGTCGAGATAACCGATTGCGAGTTGCTAACTTGATATCCAGGAGTTAGAGCATTTTATCCGTGTAAACTGCCTCGTTTTCCAGCAGGCATATGGCATCCCGGATCGGTGCTGATCACCACCTGAGCAGGACTGCAGGAGTAAACAATAGGTGGTTTGTTTATACGGGCGAGAGATCTTATGCACACGGTTGTGAATATTTGGAGACTGACTTTTTGCGTAAAAAAATGTAATGTAGCGTACTCAATCTACGGAAATGGACAAAGCTGGAGGTGATCGAGCGCAATGATAATGTTGAGCTAGCATCATCATCAATCATCACCATCGACACGGTATGTGTATAGACAATGCTCGATGATAAAGCGCGTTGGGAGAAATGGGTCGGACTGGGCCAATAGGAGCAGGGCACGTGGAAACGTTGGTGTCACCTAAATCCTTTGGATGGCACGGTGAGTCGGAACGTCCAAGGTTCCATGCCAGGCCATGCATCGGAGTATGATACTGTACAATACAATACTGTGGTGGAGGTGTAGTAGTAGTCTGGTAACACGCCATCATTGGGTGATGGTGAGCAAAGCATGCGTACCCCCGATCGATCTATCACGCTATCTCTCCCATGCCATTTCGAGCGTAGTGGAGGCGGGCACGCAGGAGCAGTCGATGCAGCTAGATCGAGCCGGGGAGATGGAGTAGGCGAACGCATCGTCACAGCACACAGGCGCACACCACACCACACCCACGCCGATCCGGCGAGTGCCCGACCAGACCAGCCAATCTTCCGGCGGCAGGGTCGCCGCCTAGTGCCTGGTGCGCGCGTGCGTCCCCGAGCGTAGGCCGCCAGCGCGCCACTCCCCTCTCCCCGCACCGCACGCCTTCACCGCACTGTAGCGGCAGTTGGCGTGAGCGGGAGAGCCGGGCATATGGCGCCAACAGGGAGTACGCGCCGCCGCCGGCCGGCCGGCCGGGGCCCCGGCCCTGCCGAACCGTGTCGGCAGGCGGAATTAACCAAACCGGCAACCAACCAATGTTTTCTCGCGACCGGCGTGTGCCGTGTGGTGTGGTGTGATCGGTCGCGCTCGATCCGCCGGCCCCGTACGCGCGGCGCGGCGCGGCCCAGCCAGAGGACAGGAGCAAACGCGGCGCGCGCGTGACACCACACCGGCTGCTGCGCGCGGTTGGGCGGTGGAGCCACGCGCGCGGTCTTTTCCCACGCGCCGGCGTGCGCGCGTGTCGGCGGCTCGGCGCCCGCCGGCATCCGTCGCGGTCGTTCCTCCGAGGCGCGCCGGCCGGACTGTGTGTCATGTCGGAGGAGGTCGCGTTTCGCTCCGCATGCACCCGGCGTCTCGCTCACGGTCACGCGGCGCTCTCGCACGGCGGGCGGGTCGAGCGTCCGCGTCGCCAAGCCCTAGGCCGGCGTACACAGCCCGGTTGCCGGGAACCCCGCGGGCTTCATTGCGCCGGAGGCCGGAACGGGACCGGGCACGTCAGGTTGGACCGACGCGACGGCGGCTACCCGCCGCGCGCGTGCTCGTGGTGGGAACTGGACAGATGGTGGTGGTGGCCGGTGGGTTCGCCGTTCGCCTAGCGCGCGGCCGGGTGGCGCTCTGGCATGCCTGCATCGTGTGCCGGCCGGTCGCGATCAAATCGCGCGCGCACGTGTGCATGTGATCGACGCTCGGATCCCGTGTGTGTCCTCGGACCGCCGCTCGTGCGCCGATCCGCCGAGATGATGACTCCTGGCGGTTGTTGTCGTTAATGGAGTCTGTGTGTGCGTATCTCGATCAGTACAGCACCCCCCGGCCGCCGCGCCGATCGGCGGGGTTCGGTCGCGAGTCGCTGTGCCCCGGCGGCAGGTCACTTCACAAGGTTTGACCTCAGCACGCGTGTGTCGACTGCCCATCATCGAGCGCGTAACGTCCAAACATTTTCAGAGGGAAAAAACACACAAGCGCGATATCTGAGGCCGATCTGCAGTGCGTGGTGACCCGTCAGATCGACAAAGGCTAGAGAGTTTCTCATTCATTCTCAGATTATCTTATCTGTATACTATATCTCACCCCACTACCGCTCTCCAACCTTTTTACCAATAATAATCATATGCCCCCCGAAAGCCTAAAGCTACTACCCACATAATAAAACAGAAACAGAAATCGCCGTCGAGCTCGTACGGATGGCATAGCATAGCACTCGAGAGAATTTGACGAGGGACACACACGATCGAGGCGCCGTTTGCTGGTCAGTTTTCTCGTGTCCAAATCAAAAGGATCCGCGCAGCTAGCTAGCGCGATCGCAAAATCCGCGGCTGGTATCTTGGGCTGGATGGGACGTCGGGTGGCCGCCCGTCGCCGTCTTCCCCCCGACAGGGCGTGCGGGCTGAGTTGAATTCAAGCGCTCGGCTTCTGTTTCTGTCCCTCCGCGTTGTCGTATCCGAGCAGTTTCTATGCCGAGTGAAAGGCATGTCGAATGTGGTTATTAGTGGTTGATCGCGTGAGTGACCATTGCAGATTTAGGGCCCGTTTGTTTTTGACCTGGCCCAAGATGCGCAGACAGCAGCATTCCCAGACGTCCGATTTTGGTCTGAGCTGCCTCGCAAACCTCGATCCAAACAAGTCCTTACTGTGCGTTGTTCCCTCTCGAAATCGAGCTACTATCGATGGGTTTGTTGTTGTTTGACAGTGTATTTTTTTTGAGACGTGCAAAATATGTTTTTCATTAAGAAAAGAGAGAAATATGTAGCAAGTACACACAACGAAGACAGTGCAGCCCAAGAGAGCAAGGAAGCTAAGTTATGGAACAAAAATAAAGAGAAAATAAGAAAGAAAGATTACAACGGTCTCACACTCAGAAGGCGAGCCGGAAACCAGCGTGTACATCACGATTTTTTTTAATGTTGTAAAAAAACAGCGTACTGTTGCCTCTCTAATCTACTCCTATACTACATATGGAAGGGAAGTGGATTAATTTTCTCCTGAGAGGAAGAATGGATAAATTGGTCTTGTTATATCAGGCCGGAAAAGACGGGCCTAGAGAGATGTTCACCCATGCATGGGTGGTCGGTCGGCCCCTTGCTCAAGGCAGCCCATGGGGGGTGCCGGATTTTGGTGTTTCAGTTTCTTTCGTTTTTTTTTTTACGACGCCACCAGCCCACCACAACCAAGCAACACTGCAACAACGCTTCTCTCTCTCTCGCTCCTGCAGTCCTGGCTCCTTCCTCTCTCTAGCACATCGCCGCCGGCCGCCGGCCGCTGCCCCCACCCTCACGCCTCCCCGCCGCTGGCCGTCGCCCCTCCCCCCCAGGCCTCTACTCCCTCCCTGCGCTGGCCTCTCTCGAGGGCCTGGAGCTCCCTCTCCGTGCCGGCCTGCCGCGGCTCGCCATGGAGAGGCCGCCGCCGGACCCCATGGGCGCGGCCGCAGGACGGGCCGCCCTCGACCCCATCCGCGCCGAACTGCAGGTACGATTTGCCCTCTCTCCATGGATGGCGCAGGGAGGGAGCGCCGGTTGGCACTGTGGCCGGATGAGAGCTCGGGTGAGGACCTCCCACGAGTGAGAGTCGAGAGGGGGGAAATGAGAGCACCTCATCGCTCGGGGATGGATGAGAGCTCGGTTGGAGTTGCCCTGAGCATGGTATGCGCACTCGATTGTCGATTCCTCCTCTCCTGGTCTATTTTTGTTCAGTTCTCGACGATGGAGGAGATGTGGCAGTTCCACCGATTGATGGGCGATCCTTCTTTTTACAAAAAGTGATGGGCGATCCTTGGACCAGCCTTGGTCTGGATGCTCCCGTTGGCTAGCACATTGAGATTGTTGTGAGGCACTGAGGCGCGTCTATCCTTTGTTTGGATTTAGTGCTCGGTATTAAGGCCATTGAATATATTGAAATGCCAAGACTGCTTCCAATCCCATTACATTTTCGTTGCTGCTGTCTGGTCCTCTGTTATTTGATGTGGATCAGATTTGTGTTCCAGACCAGACTCAGGGCACAGGAAGGGTTAGTCTTAGTCCTCCTCAAATAATTCACTTGGGCATTAGCTAATTGGCCTATTGCAACTGTGAACTGGTCAAATGAGAGCTTAGAAGTGGTGCTGGTGAGTGGTGACTCATTTGGCCCTTGCAACGTAGGAAAGATTCGACCTGTCTGTCTTTCATTTGCACTCAACGGTCAGGGCATATTGCTAGCACAATTTGATGATTGTTTTGTGAGTTGCTTGTATAATTGATAATTTCATAATGCAGCAAACCTCTTGTTAGTTTTTGCAGGACACTGTGTGTGAAGTGTGTGGAAATATTGGTTACAAACATCTTCTGGCACGCTGCAGAGACTGCAAGTGTTCTGCTGTGCACCTGTATGTTTTCTTTTCACCCTAATGATACTTTATGTTGTGTAGGGCTTGTTAATGGGCGTACTCAACAATAAATTAGTCTGAATCTGAACAAAAAATAAATTTGCCCCTTGTAAAAAATCTGTGATAAATGACACCAAATGTTCTTCCTTCCGTACATAATTTACTATGATTGGCCTTTTCTTATTATAATTTGTCATTGTGTAGATATTGTTTGGACAAGGTTATCTTTGATGCATCGTTAGCAGAATGGTGGTGTGATGAATGCCTACAAAGGCGTGGTGAAGTTACTTGCAGCAGATCTCTAGAGAAGGTGTCTACTCAAAGGTCACCAAATCATGATCATTCTGGTTCTACAATACATCCGCAAGTTACGAAGAGAGTGAAGTCAGCAAGGAATGCAGGGCCAAGGAGAAAAAGTAAAGGTAAATTGTATGTGACTAAAGAACATGGTGATAGTCATAGCAATGTCATATATGGCTTGATGCTGGAAAGAGGAAAGGTGGAGGTCAGATTCTAACAGGATTATAGGACTAGCAATGAGTCACCCTAGAGAAGCATTGGTGCCAATGTAACTTTCATATTTTCCTTGAATTGTACATCACTTATAGTTCGTTGCAATTTTTTTTACAGCAGAAGATATTCCCTCTGCAAAATATTCTTTGGACTCGGATGATCTTCAGGCATCGTCAAATGCTGATTATGTTTTGTCATATAAAAGTTATATATCTGAAGCACAAAAGCAGAAAGTGATAGCATTTATCAAGGAAATTCAACCTAAAATCACTGTTTTTGTAGCAGTCATGCAAAAGAGGAATGTTCAACCCCTGAGCCCTTTTCTGGTAAGTCCATTACTCTTTTTGAATTGGCAACTCACTTCTCTCAACATTAACTTGTTGATAGTTTGTGCCAAAATTACATAGGAAATATAGCTATGTCTATGATCCTCATGTCATCATGAATCATATGAAGTTATGAACATGCGTGTATAAATGACTTCTTTTTCTTGCTTGACGATTCAAACTATTTTGTTTTTCTTGTTTTTTAACAGAAGAAACATCATGTTCCACCTGTTATCAGGGTATTTCCAAGGAATATGCATTTCCACATTTTCCACATAAAAGCGCAAAATGTCACACTTGACGCCTGGCGAGAGCAACAAGTGGCATATTAAATTCTACAAAAGAAATGCCAGTAGAAAGAACATGCTTATGGGGCAGTGGTTAGAATTTGTGCGTGACAATCATGTGCAGGAGGGAGATATCTGCCTCCTTTTCCCAGCAGCGGGTGGGAGAAGGTACACATTCACGGTCTATCTACTTTGCGCATTAGCGACTCACATCTCCTTGGAAACTGACAAGCATGAAATTTCTGGCGATTATCTGGAGTGTGAAGACTCTGGTGGTCTATCTCAGCCTCCATACATTGTACCATGTAGGAACTCTCTATCTAAACCCCAAAAGAAGATTGTTGAAGAGCGAGTGCATGCCATCCAAGCCAAAGTTCCCATTCTTGTAGCAGTAATGAAGAATAACAATGTTGCTGATGCTCAGAAGTGGATGCTAGTAAGTTCTAACTCTTCCTTTGGTATTGAATTATGTTGTGGTCCTAAGATAGCCAGGCAGAGTTGGTTTAGAGGGAGACTAGATTGAAGAGGGGAGTTTCTTCTTTCTTGATTCTTTCCAAATGACTGTCATGTCTCTGATTATATGAGGAGCCTCCTAACAACCTTGTCTCCTAATGAACCTGTCTCTTGACCAAGCCTAACAGATCCTATCAGATCCTAGTGTGGAGGGCTGCCCCCTTGGCTGACAAATTAGTGGTACCCATTCCTAACCAGTTCAGAAGAAAAGGTTCACTCATGCTGGAGGTACTAACCACTCAGTGATCGGTCTGCTGGTTATCATGGACGAGCCACATGCCCGCATGTTGTTTTTTTTTTCTTTCTCAAAAGCGGTTCCTGTAATCTCAACTTGCTTCTTTTTAAGTTGCATGCTTTTGTCATCTGAATGCAACCATTCATTCTCCTTCATATCAGCAAATTATTTGCGATTACGTCATATCATGATTCTGTTGAAGCAATCAGCGATATAGAATCAAAATTCAAAACCCTATAAGTCTAAATTTATTCGATCGCAAAGTTATGCGACATTGTCATTGTAGTGTGTTGCTAACTTTGTATCCATAACACACCAGGAATTAGGTGTACGATATGCTGCTGCACATCTTCCAGCTAGTGGGCAAGCTGTGGCGCTCCAGTGCATGGGGAAGACATGGATAACACAGATGGTGATTCATAATGGTAGGAGGTGGTTCCTCAACGGAGGTTGGGCCAGGTTTGCTCGCGACAATGGTCTGCGAGTTGGTGACATCTGCCTGTTCGAACTGAAGAAGAACAAGAGGAAGCTTACCATGAAGGTCCACATCATGTCCAGGGAGCAGTCTGGTTCGAAGTAGAGGAAGAATGGTGCTCTTTCTGCTGGTATCTCATAGGTTATTTTGCTCTGTACTCTTGAAATTGATAACATCACAGCAATGTGCTATCCATCCTCTGAGGTTTTTACGTTGTTTTCTCCACGTATGTGATGAGCTGTTAATCAGGGTTGCAAATGCAGCATCTTTCGCTGGCCACTACCTGTTACATTAGTGTGCATATTAAGCAGGGATGGCATATATCTTATACGCCGGAATATGTGGCATTGCTACATTTTGCAGAGGGTGTGGCATGTGCTTGACATGTGCAAAATGTTGCAGTAGTCCAGTAGACTAAACTAAACTCTAAACTCAGAAAAATTATTCTTAGAAGAGTCTTATGTGCAATATGTTGCAGTAGTCCAGTGTGATAGCGGGATGACAATAATGGCTCTATCTTGCCCTGTTTCCCTAGTGAAGCAGAAAAAAGCCTGGAGTGGATCACCTCCAAGGCTCCAACTCTTCTTTTACCTCGTGGAGTGGAATGCATCTCGATGGCTCGGAACGGTGAGAGTGCGCGGGCTCGGTTCAGCGTCGCCAAGGGACCTTTGAGCCATGTGGTGCCTGAGCCTGACTCATTAGAGGAGCTACCAAGAAAGATGTCACTGAGACCTAGGCTCAGCCAGAATGGAAGTCCGGGATGTTCTCTTAAGCTGAGCTGGAGGGAGGGGGCAAGATGTGATGATAGATCTATATATATGGATATATGCATGCACGTCTGATCTCTCGATGATGATAGATTGATAGATCCATCACTTATCTATTGGGGCACTATATATCCATGTTTTCCTTCGATGTTAGATCTCTATTATAATTACGCGGGCGTACATCCACTCTCCTTTTTCCATATTGTGCGTGGTGGATCTATTTTTGATCTGTGCGCGCGTGTTGAGTGCTTTTTTACTACTACTTCCATTCTCCTTTGATAGGATTATTTGTAAAAATATTTTTTTTCCTCTTTTGATAGTCTCATTTGAGTTGTCATCTCGTATTTGACATAAATGATTGTTCAATTCCTGTGCGGAGTAACTCTTATAGTAGATACGTGTATATGATAACTAGGTAAAAATAATGTCATGATTCATAAGGTGATAAGTAGAGTTCATTCTCTTTGGTCATTATGAGCCTGCTTGGTTGAGCTCCAAAACTTGCCAAGTCAAAATAAGGGCAAGCCCAAAAACTTTGGCACTTGTTTGGTTCAAGGCCAAATTTTTTTGGCTATCACACTTTAGCACCCAATCAAGTGACAACCTTAAGTTCTTGCCCAAATTTTGGCAAAAAAATTTGTTATGCCCACATTTTGGCATGCCCTAGATTTGGCATGGCAAATTTTGGACTCAAACCAATCAGGCCCTATGCCAATGTGAAATAATCCTATCATAAAAGAATGGCATGAGTATTTGGATTGTGCTTATTCTGGTCTTGTAAATTTATTGCTCAATTCACATGTTTTGTACAATTGCTATAAAATTATGTTAGAAGAGGTGGTGGTGTCGTGTAATGCTATAAATTATTTCAGTTTAACCTTTTTTTTGTCCCTTAATCCAGCAGGAATCAAACTATTTTTCAAAAGATGCCCTAAATTTTTCAGGTGAAATCCTACGTTCCAAATGGGGTCTACAAGGCTGTGTCCATTGCATATTGTATAGGTTAAACTGAAAATGAAATTGCGAACAGCCTATCTGCTGCTTGGCTTTAGGGACATCCGGACATGGGCAAGATTTTCCATGAGCATATTCGATATGGTTGCATCCTCCATTTTCACTTGATTGGGTGAGCAGTGCCATTAAACAATAAATGCAATATCAATCAAATGTTCGAGTTAAGAGGATGATAACATCAGCCTGTCCTGTTTTTATGGTCGCTCGGGAAACATAATCTCCTCACAGGCACTCTTTTCAAGCGACAAACAAGGCGGGACGGAGGGAGTAGCATACAAATGAACAATCGGTAAAGCTCAGTGATTAAAATATGTATGAGCGAATGAAAAATAATACAGTGCAGATATTGACAAATGTACCTGGCAGTTTCTGAAACTGCAATCGTACTGAATTTCCAGATATTCTACCTAAAATTGAACTTCCAGAAATTCTACTAGCAAAATCCCATGATCCCTCAAATTGATCATCATCTGATCATAAAAACCAAAGAAAAAGAATGGTCCAAAAAGGCATCCCAGCAGCTGCACATCAAGGCACAGAGCACAGAAACAATAGTTGACAAGAACCTTCTACCAACTGTTAATATCCCATGTTGGCATGTACGACCTAAACACAGGTAAAAAAAAGTAAAAGAGCATTATTAGGCAACCTACTAAACAGATGTAGACTATAGTACACAATAACCCACGTATACCAATTCACGGTTTCATGATTCAGCAGAACATTCAGATAAGTGTCACCAGGGGCAGAGTAAAAGTTTATTGCTGGGGCTGAGAAGCTCCATCTAGACCCATCCACATGTAATTCTGATTCGAAATAGGAGTCTAGGGTCAGGATCAAGGCCATAACGGCCTGGGTACACAATTTTCCTTTGGAGGGTGTTAAGGATGAATCCGTGTCTACAGAGGTAGCTTAATCTAGAGTAGAGACCCTCTATAAAGTGTTTAGCCACAATGTAATTCTAATTCAAAATAGGAGTGTAGGGTCAGGACCAAGACCATATCAGGCAGGCTTTGCGGTTAGCTCGAGGATGTTAAGTACCAATCATTCATCCACATGTGTAGAGGTAGGTAGCTTAAGCAAGGAGGTGATAACTGATAACCCAATTTATGTTATGCATTTTAGCTTTATCATATATCCTTTATCAACTGAAACTTTCTTCTGAAAATAAGCATAACTTGATTGTCAAAAATCAAGTTAAGAAGTCTTTAATCAGACAAGACTCATAAGCTAGCATTTAGAATGACTTCCTACCTCAGATATTTCATACTGCTGAGAGACTGCCAATCTTTCCCATCTCATATGTATCTGAGTAGTAGTACAACTTGATCTTATTTGACAAAGACAGTCCAGATGCCAAAGGAAGATTTCGCAAGTTTAAGACGTCAAGCTCAGAAATGTCATCAACAAAGGCAGTGACATCCCCAAGTAATCTAAAGATAACACAACGGACATCTTGTTGCAGATCAGGAAAATCAAAATACAGTGGTGTACTTGCTTTTACTTCTGGTAAACGGTACTCCTCTACAACCAGCTTGCCAGACTCCTGTACAAAATCAGGAGCACACAAAAAAAAAAATGTTTTATGCAAATACAAAATATGCACTCAAAAGACTGACTATATATATATATAAGGTTCAGCTGTATGCTTATCAAACCCTTGATTAACATTATGTAAAAAAATGATAAGTTTGCAGCAAACCTAAAAAAACTGAAATAGCAAATATTTTATTGTGTATGGTCATTCGAGATATGAAGAGACAGCTTATCTAAAGATCACCACTATATAAATGGTGAAGTTCAGTTGAATATTTCATACTAACATTAACATGAACCGAGAGGGGGGAAACATTTTGCAAAATGCAAAACTGCCTGCAAGAAAACCTATCAGCAAAACTAGTGCCTTGTTTAGTTCCCAAAAATTTTCCCAACTACCCGTCACATCAATCTTCCGACACTGATTAGAAGTATTAAATGTGAATTAATGACAAAACCCATTCCATAACCCCTACCTAATTTTTCGATACGAATCTAACGAGCCTAATTATGCCATGATTAGACAACATCATGCTACAGTAAACAATCTCTAATGATGGATTAATTAGGCTTAATGGATTCGTCTCGCGATTTCCCGTCCATTCGTGTAATTAGTCTACATTTTTTACCTCTAATAGACCTTCGAAGGGGCTGCCAAAATTTTTTGCCAAAAATTTTGGCAACTAAACAGGCTCAGGTCACATGACCACCTGGGCTGACTCTATGATGGTTTGGACTGTACAGGGACAAGCATTAAAATAGTTCACAGGAAGCAGAAAACATACCACTAAAACAATAAAAAATTGAGCAGAGGCAGTGTCTTAGTACCTTAACAATTGTGACCTGCATATAAAGAATTGCTTGATTTACAAATCTATCTTCCATTCGTGTCAATGAAAACTCCCTCGTGTACAATTCTGATGAGGATGGTGAATGGGTCACATGAGGCCTTATAACACTGAAAAAGTCAAGCCGGAATCCAGCTATTCCAGGTGAATTAGGTAAGAGATATTGCTCAAGAACAAGATCATTATCTCTTAGCCTCTCAGCTTCAACTGGAATCTGGAAAGTACAGAAGAAAAAGCTTCAGTAAGAGCTAGAATCAAAATATGGAAACTGTTCAGCAAAAGACATAGGATTTACCCTAAATCTCCCCAAGGGCGGTGATCTGTCTAAATAACTTCTCATTCTCATTATCCCCCCAGATGTGTCAGAACCCATCTCCTTCCTCAAAGAACTACCGAAAACAATAATTCTTTTTGCATGGATAAATGAATTCTGTGGACTGGTTGGCTTTGATTCATAAAATGAGCTATCACCCAATGACAGAAGATCAAACTCATCACTAAACTTGGTTGAATGAGAACCAATATGGGGAAGTGTCATTTTTATTGATATGATACGGCAGCGGATAGGATTTGGGAAGTGAAATTTAATGTGTCTTGGTTCTCCACTTATTCTACTAGATTTTTCAGGTCCACAAAGCTGTGGAGATGAAGATATTATATCTTGTACATCCCACTTTCCTATGAATGTACGATCTTCTCGCTGTATTCTATTACTGGCCCATATCTCTACCTGGACAAGCAGCACGATAGTTAGCATATGAAAGCAAAAGGTTCTTTAGAAAAGAAAACATGCACAGAAGGAACAGAGAATGAAACAGCTCAACAGGTTAGTTCAAATGATCTTGTTATGCATAGATAGCTAACTCTGTCAGAATATGGAAAAGATGTTTTGCAGCTCTTGTACATTGCATTGGTTCCAGAAACCCAAAAGGCCTCAAATGATCCTCTTGTTATGCACAGATAAACTCTGAAGTATATGCAAAATATGTGTGAACTCTGAAGCTCTTGCACATTGAACTAACTCCAGTCCAGGATTATTTCAACACATTAGATGCATTTGCAAGGTCATAGCGACAGTGATGGTGCATGTATCATAAGACTAGTGTCGCTGTGACTATCAACACACAGGTGACTATCACAGAATGAAGCCACAAACATCATAAGACTGCAACCACTGTTATCAATAGTCATAAATTGAATTGCAAAGAGCATAAGCGTAATCCTGAAGTGTAGGTTTAGACCCAAAGTACTAATGCAGCTCCAGATATTTAATAGCATATTAGCATTTTTTCTTGAATAAAACCAGATTTTGCTCTCGCTAGAACCCATGTTAAGAATTATTTTTCTCTTTGCAAGTTCTCCTTCATTTTTGTGGACATTCTTGGAAATAAATGGGCAAGATGTCTCTCATGCTGATGTGGCATACAATTCTGTAGAGGGAGATAATATTTTTAACATTGGTTCCCTTGTAATCAACATGTAAGCAGACAACTGAACTGAAATGTTTTCCTTCTCTTGCTCAGAAAGAACATGCATTTGATCAAGCTACATGATTTCATGACTAAAAATATAATTCCAGTAACTTCAGTTTAAATATCCTCCTTTTTTCTCAACCATCAACAAACAAGAAATGTCTAGTGAGGTATATTGATATAGCTGGGATCCTGTATATATGATACTAATGTATGCCTGACTTAACATTGTCTGTAGAAATTTTAAACATAAAATAAAAGATAAAATGATGAAGAAAGAGAGAGTAAAATAGGCCATCTTACAATAGGGCAGTCAGATGTGTAACCGCAAGAACTGACAATTATGGCAACCCCTGCAACATCTGATAAACCACCAAGAACAATAGAGAACTCCACTGAAGTGTTGTCCCCGGGAGCTTTCCAGTAAGAATTGTAATCTCCGGTACCAAGAGGTGCCAGTAACGAAAGCAGTGGTTCAGAGTCATCAGCAGTTTCAACCTGAGTAATAGAACATGAGGGCTTGATCAAAGCATTATCTGTCAAACTTCATACAAGAAAATAAAAATAGAAGGGAGGCATCGTTAGAAGAAAAAAAAATGATACACATAAGGCCAATTTATAACTGTATTCCCATGGTCCATGGGAAAAACACAAAGGTGTTACAAATAAAGCAGAACGTACTTATAACAAAGGGCAGCAGAGTACAAGTTATGATAGCATAGTACAGAGTTTAGAAATACCGTTTGTAAAAAGCTTGCATATGGAAATTCTGCAAGGGACTCTTCACCATCAAGGATCTGCTTCAATTGTCTCTGACCAGTTTGAATACTTTGCGATAAATCAGATACGTTGCTGGACTCCAGTTGGCAGACCTGATTCACAGCATCTATTGCTGCTTTCTCTGCACGATATTTTCTCCTTAAACTCTGAAGAACCCGGACATAATCCACATACAATGCACGTTTGATGATTTCACTGCAGCATGATTTGCACACAAAACTATCTGCGAGTGCTGAATAGCCACCACCTTGACTGCCACCATATATCTTCAGATCCCTGTAGGTATTGAGCAAAAGGAAGGCACCTCTGCCAGCACAGCAAGCTTTGCAAACTGTCCTTTCACACTGGGAACATTCCACAAATACTGATTGATTTTCTCTAGTGGCTGAAGCCTGTAATGAAGACGGAGCACGGACTTCACATGCCCCATCATAGCAGGAATCATCATTTTCACTGATGTTCCAAAAATCTATAGCATGTTCACTGCCCTTTTCAAGCCCTATTGAAGCATTAACACGATCCTCAAGGACTGCGTGGCCCAGCAGTGCTAGATTATCAGCTAAGCTGGACAGCTTCAATAGGTAAGAATAATCAACTGAACGGTTTGGATCTACTGTGGCAGGAATAACACCAATTGATAACAACGCCCGGTCCCTTTCAGCAGCAGAAAGACCAAGATGCAGACGTTTTATTTCAAGTTTCATCAGTTGCTCAAAGTTAAGACCCTTTCCCTGGAAAGATGATAAAGTTAAGGCACTTTTTTTTTCAAAAGAGGACTATTTATGTTTCTTTTTTTTTCAGATTAAGCAAGTATGTAGTGAAAAGTAAGGAAAGCAATAGCGCTAGAACCCTAAACATATGTAAAGTACACAAGCATATAAGAAAGACAGCTGTAACCTGAATAGAACTAAAGATTCAGTAACCTGTCATAAGAGGTTGGTTAAAGTGCAGCTATGGTGGTGGTAGGTTTTCAGTTTTAGCACAGGCACATATGTGATTACTGAACCTAGATGTGAGTGTGTTGATTTTTCTTTGGGTGTGTCGTTAGGGTTACCTACCCCTTTTTGTCTTCTTAGTGCAATGATACGCAGTTCTCGTGTGTGTGTTCAAGAAAAGAAAAGGTTTTGGTAATGTTGTTACTAGAAACTACAATCTTGCCCATTTATCGGATGAAAGAGCAATTCAAGATATTACTGGTAACTTCAGGACAAGCTCTGCTCAACACTTTTTTCATAAAAAAGGAAGGCTTAACACATATACAAAAAAATAAGATACGAAAATAATAAATAAGATGATTTTCTTACAGATGGATACCTTATTATAGCCAGAAAAAGATTCAAGAAATTTAAGATAAAGCTGTGTGCTGCCACATTCGTCAACCTGGTTATTCACTGTAGGAACAGGCACTTCTGATGCCGGGGCAAAGGGGTTAACATCAAATCCATCATCTAAGAAGTTTGTTTGTTCCCCATTACCAAAAGACGTATTTTCAGTTATATGCGACTTCGGCATGTCAAAATCACCTGTAAGAAAATCCAACAAATTTTCCGAACCTCCTCGTTGAGCTGATGATGAACTTTTAGTATAAGACGCCTCACTGCCACGAGAATCATTCACAGGCCCAGAAGAGTTTGCAAAAGACTTCGAACCTAGATCACAGTGAGCGCTTGATTTTTTATGGAGAATCTCCATAAATTCAGGAGCACGTCCACTATTGTTTAACATGTCTGCCCATGGAAGAGAAACTCCAAGTACTTCAATCTGTTAAAAAAGGTTTTCAAACTCGTCAAGAAAAAGATATAGAGAATCACATTTCAAAGTGCCTCAGTCTAAAAAAATCATAAAAATTTACCTCACCAAGAGTGATGGGTGTCCTTGATACGGCAGATGGATGAAAAGATAATGCAACGACCCGATTTAAAAAGTTCAGTTCTCCTTCTAGCTCTTCAAAGTCATATAATAAAGGAAGGTAAGTGCTCTCTTGAACATTGGGTCTAGCACTTTTCCCCGTAACAGCTAAGTCCTCTGGATCAATTCTTCCAGTCAGTGGTATCAATAAATTTGTGCCATTCGAGCACTGTGGAATGCAAGCACCCTAAACAAGTAATCACCCGATCAATATTCATCCACCAGTTAAATACAACGTTCAAAATACAGCAGACGGAACAAATGAAAACAATCACATGAGCAGGGCTTTGTTTCACTAGTAAGGAAGTAAAAAATGCCTCAAAAGAGGAGAGATCTACTAAAAAAATAACTTTAATGCATATGCATGCTTTAATTGGATTTCATAGACAAGAAAATATGATTTATTCAAATTCAAGCAGCTGGCGTACACAGAAAATGTGTAGAGAAGTAATTGCATAACTGTTGAAAAATATAAAAAATGATACTTTGACAATGACATCAATATATCTGATGAAACCAATATCAGATGGAGCAATAATAACCAAATTTAAATCTACAATACCATCTGTGGTGAGCAGCTTGAGCTAGAGATCTCAGCGTGCTTTTAGCTAGATAAGATCCTTCTTCTCTTTGATAGTATGGTCATCTTTTACATGTCTGTTGTGTGTATGTTATAAGTGTAATGTAGGCAGTTAGGGCCTGTAACCTAACAAACTTTTCTTGTTCTATAAATAAAATGACATGCAGCTCTACAGTAAACATAACCAGTTCTGCAGCAGCTGCCAGACACTTATTTTAAGTTTGTTCAGAATTGATTTAGATTAGGTAGGTTTATTGCAAATTGTAACTGGTTAGCAACTTAGCATCTACTGATAGGGAGATGTCTATAAGTGCCTAGCCGCATCATCAGTTGTAATCAAGAAAGAAGAAACCCTAAGAGGGAGAGCGACTAGCAGGTTTCTTCCTGCTATCCCTAGTCAATCCATATCATTTGGTAGCCAAAGTTATTGGCACACAGTTTGAACTCTGGTTCTGAACCAAGCAAAGTCGTGCCGTAGTTCAAATTGTTGGAATCACAAAATAGCAAGGTGTCTTAAACCCAGATTTTGATCAGATCAGGTGAAGCTCAACTTTTATAAACTTCCATTTCTGTGTCTGCAGTCTTGAGTTTGGGCACATGGGTGATAGTTCAGTAAGCCAAATCATAAAAATATGCAAACTAACTTTTTATTTGCAAAGAAACTTGATGAAACAACTGAAGAAAGAAAAAAAATACATATGAAAATAAACTAGTGAGGTGAGGAGACAAGGACCTCAACCACGAGCTTAAGGGCATCTATGCTCGAGCCAACTCTAACATCTACAGATGCTGGATAAGAAGAATCTTCAGCACCATGGGAGATGGTAAGCAGCAGTTGACAGACTTGACAAGGTTCCCCAAGGTATATAAAAAGTTCAACGTAGTCTGCACCTTGCTGACATACCTGCAGGAGCAGAAGCCTTTAACATGCTATTTGACAAAAAAAAAGATCAAGACTATAATTACATAAACCAGATAACAATCAAGTACAGTGTACTTAAAGGAGAACTATACCCAAATAAGATCCTTCTTTTTGAAGCTGAGAAGACTGGAACCACCATCAGCCACTGGGGTGATACTAGGAACTGGTTTCAACATGCATCCAGATGGCCTTGATAGCACCTAAAATTTCAAGATCCAGGATGTTACCAAAAAAAGTATAACATAATAGTAATACTGAAATGAAGACCAATATGTAAATTTGCAAGAAATATACTGATAATGTGTGAGTTTACCTACTTTGAGAGGGAATATAGGAATGGACGGGAGATGCTTATATAGCCTCAATCCAAGAAACATCTCCAACTGCTTTTGGCGGGAACTGTCATTGAAATAATTGTGGACCCTTCTTTGCACTGTAATCCTCACATTCTGAACAGCTGAAAATTTACTAAACTTTCCGGTTTCCTCCTTGAATATGTTCAGAATCTCACTATGCATAGCTTTTGAGCCAGTGTACAATGTGGCATGGATATCACCAGCCAAAAGAAAAAGTTCAGCAAGGTGGTTCACTGGAGCAAGCATTGTTGAGCCTTTGAACTGATCAAATGTCATATCAAATCTCTTCCAGGGCTTCTGTGGAGCCTCCTGGCATGGATGTTCCCATGTGGTCGTACGTGTATTATGATCGATATAAAATGATTTCCCTGTTACAGAGTCAAAGCGCTCCTCCCATCCAGGGGGCAAAGAACGAGCATTTCGACTGTCATATTCAGAATATCTGCTTGATAACCCAAACATTGCATCTATGTCAAGTGAGATACTCAATCGACTACACTGCTCAACAAAAACTTGGAGTGCCCCAAAGTAACTAGCAGCATTGGTCCGGTCAAGGGAGTCGGCACAATTGAAACGTATGACCCCATTTTGAGTAGATTCCATGCAAAATCCGCCATTTATGTCGTCATTGCAGATAATCGATCCTTTACATTCCTTAAGCTGCTGTCTTACATCATAGTAATTCCCTTCACTGAAGCCAATGGCCATTGTAGGTGCTTTAAGATGTCTCCATAGGCCCTCAACTGTCTGCTGCTGTCCTTTTAACTTCACAGTGGCATGCCAGTCATAATTTATCAACTGAATCCACGTGTTTCCAAGCTTTCCAGTAGACTTCATGTACTGTAGAGATTCTTTGAAACAATCAACAAGAACTGACTCAGTTTTTCCTTCAGCGTATCTTAGTAAGTTAACACAAACAATGGGAACCATTCCAGATTTCTTTTGCCTAGATACATTCGCTTCAGATGATTTATTGCCGTATCTTCTACTCAGTCTTTGGTAGTATTGTAAGCTCCCGTTGTAAGGATCATCAGCAACATAAATTTCAGCTTCTACTGACACAGCATTCTTTATTTCTGCACCCCACCATATCGGTATAGTTCCGCGCCGCCAGATATATGAACTAAAAGGGATGCGCCCTCCGCCCTTTTGTGGAACCCAAACAAGTTGCTCACACTCTACTTCATTGCCTGTGCCTGAACATGCATTCAGTCCACGAGCCAAATAGCGGGTTCCAGGATGCAACCGGCTACGACGTGCAATAAGGGCAACTAACCCACCTTGCTGCCCAGCACCTCCAAAGTTTCGACACTCAGCAAAGCCCTGTAAAAGAATGACACAGTGTCCTGGCAAGCCGATGTCCTTAAAAGGCTTTGACAGCCACTCATTCCAAACAAATTCCTCATCCGGTTCCCATACTGTCATACGACTTGGAAAGGGCCTGGTAACATCTCTTGTCTCACAAAAGTAGTACTTCCCGTCAATATCAAGCTCGGCCAATTCACGGATATTTTTCTGCTCTCCAGTCCCCTGGGGCTGAGGGTTTTGCAGCTGGATCTTTATCCATTGACTCTCAGCCACCGTGTGTATGCACCCACCTCCAGGCAAATTGGGAACTGCTGCGCTCAGCTGTGTTGCAACCAAAAGCAAAGCATAGCTTCCTAACACTGCATAGCCCAGCACTGCTTTCCCATAGGTGGTGCTCTTGGACAAAATCCTTGATCCATCAGTGATGTAGTTCAATGCCGCCGCCTCAGACTCGAAAACATCTTCCCCGTGCTTCCCCAAGTAGCGCAGGGCGCACGTGGTCGGGTCGACAAATATCGCCTGAGTATCGCTCCTCGTCGACAAGCTGATCACAATGTACACCTCGGTTGTCTCCAAGACGACCACGACCACCGACGTGTCCTTGGGCCTAGGAAGGGACTTGCTGTGGAACATCTGAAATCCAGGAGCGGACATCGGAGTTAGTAAGGTAAGAATACTGGTCAGATCCGAATACAAATTGCATGTGCTAAGACTTCGGGTGTTCGATTTCGCACAGCAGGAAGGTAAGGGAATGGGCGGGCATACCTTTCGGATGCTCGTCGACGGCGAAAGAGACCGACGAAGAACTGGCCAAGGGCGGCACCGCCCGCGCCGCTCACCCCGTCGTCGCCGCTAGTAAACGAAGAGCAAAGGGGAGGGGGGGAGTCTGTGGGAAGGCACCTGTCAGCCGCCACCCTTGGCCTCCGACGAGATCAACTCCGGGACGTGTGCGGATCGAGCGTGATCTCGATAGCGGGAGCCCCGGGACCGGGAGATGGAAGACGATCTCCTCTTCCCCTTTGGACAGGGTGAGATTCAGCGACTTTCCTCTGTAAAGTCACGGCGTACCTTTCGCCTGCATATCCACCCTCCAATTGAGATCCAAAGGTTCCTAGCGGCCGGCTGCAACCCAACCAAGGACCGGGACCTTTTTTTCACCAGACCGGACGGGACTGCTTCGGGAGCAGCGCGACGGCAGCCGGCAGCGGCCACCACCCCACCGTCCACGGCAGCGTCCACGATGCGGCCCCGCCGCACGGCCTCGGCCGCCGTCATCTTGTCGACGCGCAGCAGCAGTCCCTCCTTGCCGCGGTGTCGCGGACCTTCTCCCGGACCAGCTCCGTGAAGAAGTCGACGATCTTGATCCCGGCGTCGACCTCACTCATGTAGAGGAACCCGCGGGAGCCGCGCATTACGACGGCGTCGTGCGCGAGTGCCCCGGCGCACCCGGCCGTCGCGGCGGCGACCGTGGACACCTCTGGGTCACACGGATGGTGGACCCCCACTTGTCAGTCAAAGCATTGGGCTCGTCTCACAGACCTGGGCTTGGTTTTTTTTTTAAGACGTGGGCTTGGGTTTTGGTTGGGCATCAGTTTAGCAAGCCACCTCGAAATGAACAGACAGGGCGGGGCACGCAGCACACCCCACCAATCTCCACCATTTCCTATCTCAAGCGGGCCGAATTGAAGTTGTAGGTCCAGCACATGGGTAATTTTCTCTGATATAAAAGTAGTAGATCCAGCCCATGGTGGGGGATTTTCTTTTCTGATTTTCTCTACCATTCTTCGTCATCTTCCTTTTCAGCGCGTGGTCATTTCGTTCTCCTTTGGCCGCCTTTTGACGCCGGCACAGCGCCACCCAAGAAAAACAGAACAGAACTTGAAACACCAAAGCCGGCCGGAGCACACTCTTCGGCGCAGCGCTTTCGCTAATTCGTAGGAGGTGTCGTGGAAGAGAACCTGGTAATCAGCCTGATTAGTCAAGAACATCAGCTATTAGGGACTGTACGGCGCGCGGCCAACTGGCTAATTGCTCCGTATCTGCTGCGATCTCACCACCAGATAAAGCCAAGACAGCGGCTGCGAGGAACCGAACGAAGGACTGGAAGGGCAGGCATGCTGGCCCTAGCTCCAAGTCAGTCCGTCTGCATGGATACTAGAGAGAACAAAGCGTTCGCTGCTAACGAAGAGCGAGTATGTTACGGGTCCGCTACGATTTCAGCAGACTGCAACACCAACACCTTCGATGCCCGTGAACTGGAGAGGAGGGGAATATACAAGGACAGACAGATCATTCTGTATTCTGTACTCAACATTGCTGCGACGTTTGCTACGAGGCCACCCTAGTCCCTAGATCCTCCGTCCTCGTTGTCCCCTTGGCCTTGTTGTTGTTGGGGACCCGACAATGCAGTTTGCAGCCAGCCATCAACCCTGTTTTTTTTATAAAAAAAAGAACATCAACCCTGTTGGTGGCCCTCACATGACAGTAGGACAGAGTCACAGTGAGAACGGCTCGTGACAGTTGCGGCAGATTACCCTACCCCAGTCCCCAAATACTCCTACAGAGTCATCTGGATGCAGTACTTGTGTGCAGTGGTGTAGCCAGGATTTTAGCATAAGGAGGGTCATGTAAAAATGTGAGCGTGGCTAACTTCAAATTAGATTTTTTATCTTGTGCGTAAAATGACTAATACCAATTTCACATATCTAGTTAATTAGTATTAAGTATATATAATTAGTGTTTGATCAAACATTAAGACTTAGGAGCTCATGGCCCCTGCCAGCCCCAAGCTCCTCTCTTGGCTACGCCACTGCTTGTGTGCAAGTGTTTTTTTTCTTTATCGTTGATGATTATACTATAGTACTGGAGCCTTGTTTGGTTCACATAAGTCATCTGACTTAAAGTGCAAATAAGTTACTTGTGTGAACCAAGCAGACTTATTTGTACTTAAAGTCTCATCAGTTGCTTCACCTCTACTTAAAGTGATTTATTTGCACTTTTTTCCTCTTGTACCTCAAGTGGAGCCCATAATTTATACGTCACTGCAACCAAATATAACTGACTTAAATCCAATTGACTTAGGTAACGAAAAAAGCATTCTCTTCTCGTGTCATGAACGAAACCGGACTGACTTAAATCTAAACGACTTAGGTGACTCTTTGAGAGAGTTCGGCAGCCGCAATGCCTTTTCGTTTTCTATGGCATTCTCTTCTCGTGTTCAAAACGTACGGGGGACCTCAAGAATCGTGACCACAGGAGCTGAGCTGGTTTGGCTACAATACAATAGGCGGCCAAGTGCGACCTGCTGCTGGCAAAGCGGCGAGAGAAGTGCTCTGGGGTCTGGCAGGCTGGTGTGGGAGACGCCGGGCCGTAGCTTTGCCGGGCGCCGCGCGCCCAAACCTGAGGTGACAACACGGGCACACCAGACCTCGCCACCTACGGACGGGCAGCAGGCGGAGGCAGGAATCTCTCGAGTACGCGCGGCCTTGCCGGCGGGCAGCTCGGCCGAGCAAAGCGGCGGCAACTCGGCGTGACGCGACCACATCGTGCCCTACAGAAACGCGGCATCATGCCACTGCGCTCCCGGTCGCCGAAATGGAAGCACTTTTTATAGCCGCAGGGCCAGGCCACCCAGCTCTGCTCCATGCATGACCCCGTACGACTCCATCTCCATGTCTGTTCCACTTTGAACGGTCGCTAAAACTGGACGTTGCCTAAAACATAAGGGGATCTGAGACGACCTTAATTCTCTCTCTTTTTTGAAAGAAAGACGTCTGATTCTGACCTTAATCCCTCACCTGCTGAGTGACAGGAGCTGCTTGCATTTCTTGAAGCAATGCTCGCAAAGCCTACCGGCCGGCTACCCCCTCGTCCCGTCGGTCCAATCCAATCGACAGAATGGTGGTGGTAGTGGACGAGTGCGTGGTACTTGCAGGAGTAGCACGTCTCGAGCATGTATCATGAGCCAAGCTCCACGTCCCTACACGCCGGTAGGCCTAATGATCGTGCCCGGCGGGGTTCATTCGGGTGAGTGAGTGGATTGAACACATGACATGATGGAAAGACCAATAATGCCCTTAGGCATGCATAAACGGACAGTGGCTAACAAGACGTCAGTGTCACCTTCTAGCTCTAGCGGCTGATCACAAAAATTCGTTCCAGCCTTCTGCCGTGGAAAAGATAGCTTAGCTTCTGCTATCTTTCAGTCTGTTCCTTGGGCTGGTGACTAATGGTTGGTGCTGATTTGTTCTGAGAGAAAAATACAACTGGTTGACAAGTGGTTGGTGATTTGTACTGATTTGTTCTGAAAGACAAGCATCGCTCTGGCTGATGGCTGATAAGCCAAACGAACGTAGCTTTACCTCACCGAAAACTCGCCGATCATTCGAGCCTTAACGGCTTAACCTCTACGGGTTTTTTTCCCAAGTCATATATGATCTGTTTGCGTTCCTTCAGTCGTCTATCATTGCAATGCAACGTCCAAATTAAACAAGCTATAGACGTCGTAGCTCACCAACACACGTCTGGAAGCATGCATCATGACGACTAGTTCCACGTTCCTACGAGCGCTAGCTAGTCCTAGGCCTAATAATCGTGCTCGCAGATCCATCATCTAAGCCGGATTCATCAGGTGGAGCGTGAACACATCATCATGGGAAGGCAAATGGAGTCTTGGACGTGCCAAACGAATGAGCAGGCCAAGGCCTATTGCGAATTTACGACGTCAGTGTCACACGGTCACCTCAAGGGAATTCGTTCGGCGAAAGGGGGGACGACGCCTCACGCCTGGAGGAGGCGACGGCGACGGCGTGCCCAAGAAAGGTGACCAGTCAAGAACGGGGCGCTCGTTCCCCGGCGCCCGGCGTCCCCACTACCTGCGAAAGCGGACGGGGGGAAAAGCAACCAGCAAAGAGAGACCAACCAAAGCGATCGGCGTCGGGCCCCTGTGATGTGCGCCCCCAGGGCCCTTCGTCTCTCCCTGTGTCCAGTGTCGTCCCTGCTGGCTCCTGCCGGAACGGTTGCTTTGATCCAATGCAACGTCCTCCCAAAAGCAAAAGCAACATCTAGCGGCTAGCGCACAGGGGAAACACAGGGAGACCACAGACCAGGCTGCTGCGGGTGCCGACGGAGTACTCTAGCTAGCTCTGGTTGCTTGCTGGCTTGCTGCTACCCCACCCTCCCGAGGACGTTGTTCCGAGCTCGCTCGCATTGAACTGCTCCAAAGGGATCCCAAAGCACCCGCCTTTCTCGCGGTCCGATGCGTTCAAAGATCTCTGCGGAAAACAAAAGAATGTGAGAGGAGGGGAGTGCAAAGATGGGCGGACGGCAGGCAAGGCATCATCATGCCGTGCCACCAGCAGCACTTGGGCTTGTGGGGGGAAACGCAAAGGATTGCTCTCCGTTTCCGTTCAAAATCCACACCTCTACCCCCTTTGGGTGGCACTTGGCTCCCATCATAAAAGGACCACGCTCCCTCTCCCTGCCCAAGAGACACCCAAACGGCCAGACCATTGCTCACTCACTCACTCACCAGCGCCGAGCCGTTTCTTCGAGGCAGAGCACAGACCACAGAGCACTAGAGCAGAGTCGTAGCTTCGTGGCTGCTTGAGAGAGAGAGAGCTGAGAGGCAGGCTTGAAGGGAAGGACATGGCTTCCTTGCCTGATCCCACGGTGTACTACCCCACCTCCTCCTCCAACGCCATCCTGCGCGCGCACCCGTCGTCCACCGCCGCGTCGTCGCCCAGGGGCTCCTTCGGCCCGGTCTTCGCGGTGCTCTCGGTGATCTCCGTCCTGGCCGTGTCCGCCTGCGTCGTGGGGCGGCTCTGCGGCCGCCGCCGCCTCTCCAGGAAGAAGTTCGCCGCCGACGACCACGACTTCTACTACGGCTCCGACGCCGTCGGCGGCGACCTCGAGAAGGGCTTCGACGTCAAGTACCCGCCCGCCGCCATGAAGCCCTTGCCGAGCTCCCGCGCCATGATCCACGACATCGACGACGGCTTCGAGATCAAGTTCGCGCCGGGGAAGCCCGCGGCGTGGAAGGGCGACGGCAAGGCCGACAACAACAACAACAAGGGGCGCCACCACCAGCACCAGCAGCAGGTTCATCAGCAGCACCAACAGGTCCATCACCAGGGCCACCCGACTCAGGCACAGCTTGTTGGCATGATACCCAAAGGCTACGCCGTGCCCAAGGAGTACGCGGCGGGATTCAGATACCCCGCGGACGCCGCCGTGGTCAGGCAGGGCCAAATAAGGGGTGGTGCATTCATCCCAGCAAAGCCTAGTACATGATCATTCATATACCAAGTACTACGTAGCTTAGGTTCACAACTCAGATTGATGGTATCGCACATGATACGTACAATCTTTCCTCATCACCAACGAGAGGGTCTCCATCTTCACTGTAGCTAGTTTTTTGGGGCGCAGTGTGCAAAAGCTTGTACTACTAGTTCCAGGCACTTCCAGATTGCATTTTGTACATGAACCCATTAAGCAGTGAAGAATGTCTCATTCTCAAAGTGGCATGGCTTGAAAGCATCAGTCGTCGACGGGGTCCTGCGGCGCTTCAGTAGCCTTCCTCTTGATGGTGATGACGGGGCATTCAGCATGCTTAACACAAAACTCGCTCACTGTGCCCACAAAAACCCTGCAAGCAGCAATAACCAAAAAAATCAGATTCGGTACAAGTAAATTTCCTAAGGATTTTCAAGGAGCAGGACAAATTTGATGAACATGATATTGCGATTCATGTAACTGCCACAACAAATGTTGGGAGGTAAGACTCACACATAAAGAAAAATAGCTCTATTTAGCTTGTTCTTGGAGATAAAACTCCCATGCAAATTAAATGACTATATATATGAACAATCATCTAATAGCTCACTTCTAAACAACACCCTCTGGATTCCTACAAACTAGTTGCGAACAAGTCATGCGAGATGAAACTAAATAAGAGAAACAAGATACACTCACTTTTGAACAAGAGAATCAGGTGAACACGTAATGAATCAGTAAGCATTCTTAGTCAATTCACAAAACTAGGCTTGCCTCTTTCCACTTAAAATCTCAACATATCAAATGCCAAAAAAAAAAAAGGAAACATAAATCAAGCATCCTCTCGAGTCTCAATTATATCAACTGAACTGTGCTAAAAAGCTTCAAGACACAACAAAAATTAGAAAAAAGAATATATGAAAGTTGTTAATATGGACTATATGATTATTCTAGACAGACAGACCATTACATATAAAGAGATCTGTTAGCTCTACATTATAGGCCATGTAGTTCCGAAATCTTTCTATTAGTACATTATCCAAAAGTTCCAAAGGAGCGTTTATTATTAGGACTAGTGCATCTGCCTTTCACAACAGGCACGCACCACTGCTGCTTGATTTGTACGGCACAATCTTGTCTAGGGTGCACGAATATCAAAAACCATCGCCACAATCATAAGAGACACTACAACATGCATGAGCACAATGAATAACAATGGAAAACAGCATCCTGAAGTCACTGTTCACTCATAAAGTTGAGAAGCAGACTATCGAGATGATTTGAGGCCTTGAGCACCAAGCGACCAACACAACCAAAGGAAAAGAATGACATGATCATAACGAAGGCAATAATTACACTTCAGTAGAAGCAGCATAGCAAAGTAGTGAAAATAAAGTTTTCCCTTTTCTCATCTGGTACCTTTTCAATTTTCAAAATATTATCATGAAAAAGAGATTCATATGCTTGGCCACTATTTTGGTTTTAAACCTAACAAAAATTAAAAGATTCCTATTATAAAGGTAAAGTTGTACCTATCTTTTTCTACAACAAGATGATGCCCACTGCAAAGGATGAGGTGCAACTCATCTAATTAGAATGGGAGAATATGATAGGGTTCAGATAGATAAAGTTTTATGGGACCAACAGATAAACGTATCATGTGCAGTATTTAACATACCAAACAAAGAAGTTAAGAGACAGATATCCAGTTTAGAGACCTTGTTAGTTTAATTAGAAACCACAATTCATTACCTTACAAGGCCGAAATGCAAATATCATTTTAACATGTTGCTAATAAAAGTTCACAAATCAAGCATAGCATTTCATACTCTAGTGCTCTTCTCTGCAAGTTAATATTAATTATGCTTTTAGATGTTAGGCACAATTCTTTTATGTACAAGGCATTCAATGGAATCCAAGACAAAACCCTTCCTTTATTTTTCTTCTTTTATTCTGTTATAAGACAGAGCATATATCATCACTCCATATAGCTTGAAGCTTTTAAAGCTCCGTCATTTCTGCCCTCTTTCCTGGATGCTGGATTTCCCTAGATATAACCAAAATACTCAACTGAAATTGTTCTGAAAAGTGAAAAGAAGATAACCGTTCACTACTCCCTCTAAATCATTGAATTTGACGTTGCTTAGTTCACTTTTTAACTACATGACATCAAATAAAACGATATGGAGGTAGTATCTGACAGGTTGAAAATTGAGATTTATATTTAAGAAATATCCTCATCCAATCTGAAAGTTATGTTAATTAGTTTAAGTCCCAAAAAAGGAGCAACATTTTCCTAGTGCTACATCAAGGATTCAAGGTACAGAGTAAAAGAAGAAAGATTCTGAAATTCTAGTAGTGGCTTGATCTATTAATGTGATGGGCTAAGCCAAAGCCCAAAGCCATCTCTGAACTGGCAGGAGTAAGCTTGAGGCCTGGCAAGAGCCCAGAAAAAGCCCAAAACATTAATATGTTATATTATTTACCTAAAGCATTACCAGAATACATTTACTTGAAAAATATATAACATTTTGTTTACTGTTCGCAACGATGGGCGACAAGCCTTAACACCTGCCAGTCCAGATCCCCCAGCCTGAGTGGAAAATCGTGATAGACCTGGCAACTACAATTTAATAAAGTGCCCAAGCAACAATAAAACATGTAATCATAGATCCTTGGATAATCAAAGCACAAGGAAAAATAACATATCCAAAGCACGGTAACAGAGCAAGATAATGCGAGAGGTTGAATTGCTGTGGTATGCATTTTCTGCCTATGGCAATTCTGAATAAAATGCTGCGCAATCGGGCTGAAACACTGAGTTCATGCCAACATATATTACCTCTGAAATGGTCCAAGGCCCCTACTTCCCACAACTAGAAGGTCAGGCTGGACTCTCTTCACTTCGCTGCAGATAACCTCCTTTGGATCCCCATGTCTGATCCATGCCTCGCATTTTATCTGCAACACAATAGATTCAAAAACATTATACACCAAGAGGCATCTGTTTCCGGCTGGATCCTGCACTACAGATGAAAATCAATATTTTTTTCTGATAAATAACCAAGTTCAATTACCCCTAGCTGATGGCATTGGTTCACAAAGTACTCAATCAAGTGAAGCCCTCTTATCTTGTCTCTCTGTTTCATTTGGCGGAAGTCCTCCGGTGACGCATAGATGCTATCCATATCATCAAATCCTTTTGATTGACATCAAAACAAAAACAAAGGTGTCTATTAAGACACATAGATAGTGATACATATCAACATTCCGAGCAAGTATTCAGTATCCACCCATGTTACAGAAAGATGAACAGGAAAATATTTGAAAACCTCTAACAGCTAATACATCATGCATGTTTCAGAAGTCTTCATTTCAGTCCATATATTGGACATTGGAAAAACACAGAAGGTTAGCCAAGTTCATTGGACAAATAATTAACTGATTTCCAAACAAATGCAACAGAAGGCCCCTTAGGCCAATGAACTGTATGAAGGACTTAGTTAGCTCCAACTTTCCTAGATCTGCTATGTTTGTGTTTTAATAAAATACTCCAACAAACAATATATTTTTTATATCCAGATGACTTAGCAGTATATGAATCATCTCATCTAATACAACATCAAACACAAACTAGCTAAGTTCATAATGAGTCTTTTACAGATCACAACCGAATATGAATCGTCCCTAAGCCTAATAAAATTCCAAGCTGAACCTGTATGCCATAGCATTTGCTTGTTCTAACTATTACATCAGCTATATTTTGCTGTAGCATAAAATCGGTTTGAGCAAAACTGCAAAAGAAGCGCTCTGCACGTCAATTATAGTCTAACGAATATGGTCTAGCAACGACAAAAGAAAGGGCATGAGAACAAACAAAGCAAAGAAATTAAAGCATTATGAATTCCCTCTCCCAACATACATGATGCATATATCCTCTGCTCAATTTCTGATGTCAGCATTGTGATCCTCATAAAAAATTCGTGACGTGCCAGGTTTCCAACAGACAGAGCTATAGATCTCAAAATGGGATCAAAAGATAGTTCATGAAAATAGATCACACCAGAGCCAAAAGAAACATTTCACAAATAGACAAATGAGTAAAGAGTCTAACAAAAATATTGATAGCAGAAACTGAGCAAAGTGACATGGTATACAATGTGTGAAGTGTAATCTGTAAGGTTCAAAAATCCAATCCAGTCAATAGCATATGATTTGATCGTGATGGGATGGTTTAAAGGAGGTAAAAAGAAATCAGAATATGAGCCTGTGGTTAGAGCATCGTTAGTGCAATTGGAGATGAACACAACATGGGCACTAGCAGTAGCACAATAATTCATTCCTCTGCAAAAACAAACAATACCATGTCCTGTACAAAAGAGTTATACTTGCAGTACCATTGACATGTGCCTAGCTGAATGTCATAATACGGAGTATCATAAGCCTCCATGTTCTAAAAGCATTCTTTGTCAAATGCCATCCGAACCCCATAAAAGATACTAGCCGAAACCACCAGTGAGTTACAGAAAAGTTATACTCGCAGTATCATTGGCATCTGCCTAGCTGAATGTCATAGTACCGAGTATCATAAGCCTCCATGTTCTAAAAGCATTCTTTGTCAAATGCCATCTGAACCCCACAAGACACTAGCATAAACTACCAGTGAGCCAGTATTTATAAGTTGGCACCTATTTAAAAAGACATAAGGTGACCACATTTGCTTACCATCAAACCTAATAGGTAGGTTTTTTTTTTCAAAACAACACGCTAGTCTTGCATATGTAATCTCAACACACTAACCCTACAGATTTACAATTATGCAACTTCCAAGACACCAGCATCCCGCCTTACCCATAAGAGGCAGGCCATTTAGGATTAAGTAAATTATCAGAACTAGTTTGCTGGTGATTTTTAATTATAATTTGTTGAAAAAACAAATTACGAAGTTAGCCTTTGAATTTTGAAGACAAGATGTTCGATACACCTGCCAACGATTCTGATTGAGGTATGTCTAATCCAGAATTTCAGATGATTGACCAATTCACAACAACAACAACACAGCCTAGTATAAATAGTATAGCCTACTTCCAGAAACAGAAGTTCCACAATCCACAAACCTACCTAGTTGTATAACAGTAACAGTATAGCACTATGCAGGCAAATTGGATGATGTGAACAGAAAAATGATCTGACATGAAGCTGAAACCAGCTAACTACGATTGCCAAAAACTACACGGGTTGCAACAGTTCGCAGATTCTCCTACACAAACTGTACTGTTTAAAGTTTTGCAGGAAGCACTACTTCAAAATAGCACTGTCACGCATTTCATCAAACACCGTGACCGTGAGTGCGTGGCGCGAATTACTACCCGTGCGGCCGCGCCCGCATGAGAGCTAGTACCACATGGCGACATGCTGACGTCACATACTAAATCGACACCAACGCTGCCGCGCGAATCGGAAGAGGACAGACGCATTTCTCGTGATTTCTTCGAGCAGCACGCGCGCATCAAACTAGAGACTAGAGAGCATGTCGCGGGGAGCACGGGTCAAGCGAATGTCTACGTACCGTCCTCGTCGGGGACCTGGACGTGGAGGAAGAGGAAGTGGAAGCCGCCGGGGTTGGAGCGGACAAGCTTGGAGAGAGTCCAGTCGAAGGCGGTGCGGCAGCTGATGGAGGGATGCGGGTACCCCTTGAGCGACGACTCGTTCACCGCCATCATCACCCGCGTCGGCGCCGACGAGTCCGCCATTGCAGCGCACGCACGCTTCTCAATCGCTCGGGGGCGGGCTGCCTTCCTCGGCAAGAAGAAGAGAAGTTTTGGGGGAAATTTTGAGCACAGGACAAAAAGCAGGGCTGTGTTATTTCTTTCTTTATTACTTTATATATTCGGCAACAAACTAGCTCCCCTCAATTTTGCTAGGAATACGCTGCTGACCTAAAAAAACAAGCAGCTGCCCCCTTAAACTATCATCCGACTTATAATTCATTCATGCATGGATTTAAACGGCTTCGTACTATAATACCTTGATAAAAACATGTGATAGAACAAGTGAAGCCAAAAGCTACTATAAACAGTGGCGAATCTAGGATTGTGGTGTAGGGGGCTCTTCTTCCTTCCTCCTTCTTCTTCCTCTTTATCCTCAAAATTTCTATGAAAATTTGAAGTGATTACCATGGGATCCAGGGTGGTAGGGGGGCTGGAGCCCCCAGACCCACCGCTGGATCCGCCACTTACTATAAACCATCCAAACATGACTTTGATTAATCTCAAAAAAAAACATGACTTTGATAAAATGATAAGCATATTTGCCAAACTGATCTCTTGCAATATTTAGACGCAAAACAGAACAAAAAGATTAGTAACGTATAATTATATAATCTATTGTATGTTGTATTGTCATGCATTATGTAGTTTAAGGAATAAAGATTAAAATTAAGAAGCAAATCTGGAGGTGGACGGAGCTGAAAGCAAAAGTTGACCCACAACTTATCTTATAGATTAGGGGCATGATTGGTTGGCTTCCAACATTTGCCAAGCCAAACTTAAGACAAGTCCAAAAATTTTGGCTATCAATTGGTTCATTACCAAAAATTTGACACACCAATATTTGTAGCCAATATCATGGCATGTCACTAGAAGCTTCTTGAGAGGAGTTAGTATTTGTTGGTATGTTTTGGTACTAAACCAAGTAAGTACTTTAATTTTTTGCCCCAACTTTGGCATGCTCAGATTTTGGCAAGCCATGATTTTGGCATACCCTGATTTTGGTTTGGCAACAATTGGAAGCCAACCAATCAGGCTCTAGATTCAATATAGCTAGAGATGGTGCAAATTGAACGATAAGGTTTGTTATTTATCTTCGCCAGTCACTCTTTTACCGTGCCAGCTTCTTGATCCGATTTATATAAATTTTTTCACATGACAATCTTTTATTATCTTTCTTTTCTTTTAGGTTTAACGACTGTGTAACTCACGAATGTACATATTTCATCTTTATACATGCAAAAAATAAGTAGGCGGACCTATGTTGATTTCCCTTTAAAAAAACCATACTTAAATCCTACTCAAGGCCTACTTTGAGCTGTGTTGGGTTTGGGTAAGTTGAAATTCGGATAAAGTGAGGAGTGAATTTTCAACACGTCGTGCTACGTTTTGATCCATCAAGGCAAAATGTGTACATGCCTATTTTTTTACTTCTATTTCAGGTCAAGGATCATTGTATCTTTATGTCAAGGTGTTATCGTTTGTCTTCTCGTGTTGCTCTTCTCACCTCAACACTACGTCATTGTTAAATTGTCATCGCTATTGCACAATCTTGTTGTTTGTCCAACTAAATTAGCTTTAAATTTGGGCTCTTTTACGGTGGACCATACGCAGTATATAGCTATTTTTGGTAAAAGGAAATAAGTAATTTTTGCAACATCAGGCCAAGAAACAAATTTCGTTTATGCCACCAAGAAAATTTTGAAATGAAATTTTTTGAAAAAAAAATGTTTTTGGTGAAATGAAATTTTTTGTTTTTGAAATTTGAAAAACATTTGGCCACACCACCAGAGTGAAATGAATTTTTTTTGAAAAAAAATCATTTTTGAAATTTGAAATGAAAATTTTCATTTTTGAAATTTGAAAATAATCTGAAATGAAATCTCGAAAAATCGTTCTTGAAATTTGAAATGAAATTTTCGTTTTTGAAAAATTTGAAAAAAAAATCATTTTTGAAATTTGAAATGAAAATTTTCGTTTGAAATTTGAAAGAAAAAAATTGGCCATACTGTCAGTGTTTTAGACACCGAGCCTACGACGGGGTACCCGAAGTAGTAGTTTGTGCGGTGGGACTCGCCGAGATCAGGAACACGATGGTGAGACACGAGACACACAATTAGACAGGTTCGGGCCGCAATGTGCGTAATACCCTACGTCCTGTATGCTGTGTGGCTCTGTATTGATTGCATATGTTTTGAGAGGGGTCCCTGCCTCGCCTTATATGCCACGGGAGGCAGGGTTACAAGTCGGATTGGTACAAGGGTACTATTCGAGTAGGACCCGGAGTAGCCTATACAAGATATGGAAAGCTATCCTAGTCTTAGTACAAGTCCTTGTCCGCCTTGTCTTGTCTTGTGGTCCACGGTACCAGCACCGTGGCCCACTAGTCGAGTAGTCCAGGTGTACAGGAACTCATTTCCCGGGTATGGTTCACAATGTGTTGGTGGGCCCAGGGATGCCCGGTCGACAAGCCCCCGAGTACTTTGTAGTCGAATGCAATGCTCCAAGTAGTCTTGAAGGTCTCCACGAGTAGTTTCCAAGCGTCCCCGAGTTCTACAAGCTTCAATCTTCAATAGTACTTGAATCATCATGAGGCTCGAAGGTACTCCAGCTAACTCCACGAGTAGTCTTGAAGTTTTCTCGAGTTGTTCTCAAGCGTCCCCGAGTATTTCCCTTGAACGTCTTCAATAATACCCGTTTCGTTCTTGAAATCTTTGCATCAAAGATCCATATGGAAATGCGATTACTGAAATCGCATTCCATATGGAATGTAGCCCCCGAGCCTTAGGTCGAATCCAGAATTCAAGCTGAGGGTCAATCATCTATTCTTTGATCTTGCTCCAGAAAATCCTCAGAAAATCCGAAGAAATAATATAGGAATGCGATTAGCAAAAAATCGCATCCTATATGGATGTAGCCCTCAAGCCTTAGTTCGAATTGACAATTCAAGCTGAGGGTCAATCTGTAGTCTTCGTCAAATAATCCCATAAAATCCTGAGAAAAACTGAAGGACACGTGGCACGGAGCCCCCGAGCCTTGAGTCGAGTACTTTCTCGAATTGAAGGATCCAATCTGACTGTAGAATAGTGGCCTGAATTCAGTGAATTGTAGCTGAGTGAAATCCAATTCCATCGAGTAATCGAGCCCCCGAGATGGAGCTGAGCAGGTCTTGGATTTTAGTCCTCTGACTTAGCCAAAATTTTACCTGCGTGAAACCAATCTGTTGAATACGAAGGGTCACCAGGTCAAACCGTTTAGGGTTTTGATTTTATAAATACCCGAAGGGGTATCCCTTAGGGTTTCATTGCTTCCATTCGCCCTTAGATCCAGAACGTCTTAGCATCCATAGCCGCCGCAGAGTTCGAGCGCCCATAGTGCCAAGAGTGCAGACCTCCATCCCTTCGCCGTCCTCCGGTCAATACGAAAGAAGACCCTCGTGACAGGAAGGATGAAGCCTGCGTCGTCCAAGGGACAGAAGAGGAAATCTGACCGAGGCAAAAATGAGTTGCCGGAGCCAAAGTACAAGACAGTGGTCATCACCAAGCCCCCGAGCCAGGCTGTCTCTTGGAAGAAGTCCAAGATGAAGGAGGAAGATATCAAGATCCTCGAAGCCGGCGGGTTGCTGCGCGAGAAGGCCATTGCTGGTTGGAGCTCTGCCGCTGGTGATGCATGGCCAATGGAGAAGAGCCCGGATGAAATCCCAATGTTCGGGCACTTCGTCGAGCGTGGATTGACGCTGCCGTCATCGGATTTCTTCCGCGACTTCCTCGACTTCTTCAAGTTGGAGCACGTACACCTGAACCCCAACAGCATCTTCCAGATTGCAGTGTATGTGCACTTCTGCGAAGCCTTCCTCGGTATCCGCCCTCACTGGGCCTTGTTCAGGAAGATCTTCCTGTTGAAGCCCCTGCCCAACGCCAACTTCCCAGTTGTAGTCGGTGGAGCCGGTATGCAGATGCGCCAGAAGGCACAAGAGTTATACTTCAAGTACGACTTGATAGATTCAAATCAAGACTGGAAGAACAAGTGGTTCTACATGGAGAACACCCCGCCGCAGTTGCCGAAGCCCAACATGTTCGCACCAGTATACGATCGGCTCTGGAAAGATGAACTCACAATGCAGGAGTGCATCCAGATCCCTGAGTTGCTGACGAAGATTGTGCAGAAGAAGGCGCAAGGCTTGACTGCTGAGAGAGTAGCTTTCAGCTTTATGAAGCGACGGGTACAACCCTTGATGCAGCGGGAGCATCTCGGGTTCGAGTACACTGGAGCAGATGATGGCTCCAGGCTTTCTACTGAAGAGATCAGCGATGATCTTGTGATGGAGAGGCTGCAGAAGATCTTTAAGAATCTTCACGGAATTCCTGCAGCCGTCCGTGAATATAGTGCCGACAATCCTCCGTGCATGGTAAATTTCTGAGAACTAGCACCCGAGTACTTATTATAAGTAGTTGTGTAGCTAACAATTGCCTTGTTTCGCAGGAGGATGTCTTAAAATTTGTCTCCGTTCCCCCTCCTCGTCCTCAAGACCCACTACAAGCGCCGGAGGGAGAGCCAACCGAAGAGGAGGTCAAGCCCCCGAGAGTAGTCAATCTGCTCAAGGGGAAGAAGAAGTCTTGGTGGAGGACGCCTCCTCAAGCGATGAAGACGGCCAAACACTTCAACAGCGTTTTGAAGTGAAAAGCTGCTACGGGTACTCTGGGGCGTCCATCCCCAGTGGCCTCGCCGCAGGGGCATCGAAGAGGCCGGCATCATCTCTTGCAGATGATGTTGCGCTGCCGCCACGGAAGAAAAGGACCACGGTGGGGAAGCGAGCCGTAAAAAAGATCTCAGGCCTCCTCTCCATTACAGTAAGTGTTCGAGAACCTTGTAAGTAGTCGATGTTGTATTGAGTACTTATTCTCTGCTGTAATCGCTTGTTTTTTTGACTTGTGCAGATTATCGAGAGTGCATCCAATGTACCCTCGAGTAGCCCCCCAAGAATAACAGAACCCGAGGTGGTTCCAGCGTCGACCGTGGAGACGGTGGCGCATGAGCAACAAGAGGCCGCGGTACCAGAAAATGTGCCGCCGGTGGATAGTGTGCCAGAGGTGCCGGCGGCGCCCTCCTTTTTCGACATGCTGGGGCCGAAAGTATCGGTGCCTCGTGCTGCTCTGTAAGTACCCGAGTACTCGAGTACTTATTATGATTATGTACTCTACTTTTGCTGACCAACTTGTTGATGCAGAAAATCCACTGATGTCAAGTGAGGCGCCTCTGGAAGTGGTGCTGCTGAAGGAGACCAAACTCCTCAAGAGCAACCAGAAGATGTACTTCCAGAGCGCCAAGAAGTACCCGCAAAAGCTGATGCGGCTGAAGCACTGCGCTTCCTTTGGAGTGACGTGGTTAAGGCAGCGGTGGAGGCAGCTTCCAAGCCAAGGGCTGAAAATCCTGAAGATATCGAAGCCGTGGTGAATGAAGGCTTGGAGGCTGATCCTGAAGCCATGCTGCGCCACGAAGATGTCCCAGCAGCTGAAGCCCTCGTGCATCATGTTGATGCACATCTGGCGCTGGAAGAGAGCCCAGAGAATCGCATGGTGCCACACGAGCCACAAATCGAAGACCCGGCTCCTCTGCGCAGTGCTGCAAAGTACTCTGCAGCTAGCACAAGTACCCAGTCCATGGCAGAGAACTTCATGACATATGATGACTCCTGCCTGGACGAGGACAACTTGCATGCTCATGCAGAAATGTTCCGCGGTGTAGAAAAACTCCTTGCGATAATTTTGTGTAGTCTCTTGTAGAGTATTTGTAGTCACAGATATCTTATCTCTGACTCATGAGTTGTTTTTGCCCTTGCAGGAGGTAGTCAAGCAGTCGAAACGCAAGACTCGCCTGCTTGAGCAACACGCGACTGACATTGAGGAAGTCTCGCGGCTTAGAGAAGAACTGAAGCAACAAAAAGCCTTGTCTCTGAAGCTGCAGAAGAAACTTGATGCCAACGCCGCCGAGTACCACAACGAGATCCAGAAGCTGACGGCGAAGAAGATGAAGTTGTTGGTAAGAACAAGTCCCTGCGCCTGAAGAATAAAGGTAATCTCCCTTCTGAAATCATCATTGAGTACTTTTGCTCTTGCGCACCACATCTGATAAGTAGCATTGATCCTTTGCAGAGCTGATGGAAGAAGTCGACAAGTTCAAGAACAAGGCGCTGGACTGGCAGCTAGCCTTCAACCGTGAAGAAGCAGCTCATAGGGATCTGAAGGAAGACTATAAGGTGCGGTGCTTCGAACTTAAGCGCGAAATGAACATCCGCATTACCGGCTGGACTGATTTGCTCCGTTGCATGCAGTCGCTCCAGGAAAAGATTGAAGAAGCCGAGGGCCTACGCTCAGAACTGAAGGCCTTGACAGAGGCGGCTGAGCCAGTAGCAAATCTGTTCGAGCCCAGAATCGCCGGAGTTCAGCCTCTCCACAAGTCGTCCACTTGTGGAGAGGCTAAAAGATACGCCGAAGAAGATTCTGGAGTACGCTCAAAGGCTGGCCTGCACGATCCCAAATCAAGTCCTGAGCTTCATCAAGTCTTTCTATGCCGAGGCGGATCTCACGGTCATCATGAACGGTAGATCTGGAGATTGCACCGACGATCGTCTCAACGAGCTGATGCAACAGACTTCTCCAATCGCGGAAGCAGTCTCCAAGTTCATCGATCTTCGTTAGATGTACCTGTAGGTAGAAACACTAGGGAAAAACAAGTATAATCCCGAATAAGTGTTTATGTAATATAATTGAAAACTTGAAGAAATCAATTATTTGGATCCCTTTGTATGCTTATGTGTTGGCCAAGTACTCGAGTTGGTATTGAGTGTGAGGCTGCAAAAACAGATACGATACACGAGTAGAAGTACTCAAGTGTAAACATGTTCCAAGAATGTTAGCTTAATCATGACGAGTTGAACACCTTAGCTGTAGCAGCGTAAAAAAGGATTTGTCATGAAATAAGCTAAGAGTAGTAACAAGTCGATGTAGAGTAGCAGCTTGTACTAAACACATTGTACAAAGTTTACAATGTCTTGAGTACCTCTGAGGCTAACTAGCCTAGTGAGAGAGTACTTGAAAAGTAATTATTCATAACGAGTTGAACACCTTAGCTGTAGCAGCGTGAAATAAGGCTTTGTTATGAACAAGTAAAAGACAGTAACAAGTTGGTATAGAGTAGCAACTTTATTACTGAATACATTGTACAGTGTTTACAATGTCTTAAGTACCTCTGAGGCTATGAGCCTAGTGAGAGAGTACTTGCAAGAATGTTCCGAAGAACGAGTAAGACCGTAGGAGACAGTGTGATGAACTCATCCTTGCTGTAGTAGCAACTTGTATGAGAGTTCCACTGAGACCCTACCAGCAGGGTGTTACTCTAGGCCGCAGCCTCTTATTGAAAAAATAGGAACATGGACAGCATGTGCCACTTATTGCCCTACACGATACAGGATCGTCTGGAGAGAGTTATCATGACTCCCTACGAGGTCGCAGAATGAGACTGCTTGTAGAGGGTTGATGAAGCCCCATGCGGGTGCTCGCAGCTGAAAGCTACGAGAAGATACAGTCGAAACTGTCTGGAGAGGATTATCTTGATCCTCTACAAGTGGTGACAACCGTAGCTATCTGTTGAGTGGTTGCAATCGAAACTGCCTGGAAAGGGTTGATGAAACCCAATACGAGTTGTATTATAGCCGTAGCCGTCTGGAGAGGGTTGTTGAGACCCCCTACGGGTAAAAACGACAAAGCTGGTCAATATTCCAAGAGTTGTCGACTTCCTCGCCTTCTAGAGTTTGAAGACGATATGAGCCTGGGCCATTAACCTTTGCAATAGAGAAAGGACATTTCCATGACGAGTTGAGCTTGTGTAGTCCTGCCGTATTCTGGATGCGACGAAGGACTAAATCACCAACGTTGAAGGAGCGTTCCTTAACGTTGCGGTCATGATAGCGGCGAATCTTCTCAAGGTATCGAGCGGATTGAACAAGTGCGTTGCAGCGAGCTTCCTCGAGACTGTCGACATCTGTTTGTCTTGTTTCTTCAGCTACGTCTTCTTCGTACTGATCAACCGTCGGAGAACGCCACATGACATCAGCAGGCAAAACGGCTTCAGAGCCGTAGACCAGGAAGTAAGGTGACTGCCCTGTGGGGGTAGTAGGCTGAGTGCGTAGCCCCCAGAGTGCATTGGGTAGTTCCTTTATCCACTTGCCACCCTTGGTATTTGCTGCATCATACAATCGCTTCTTGAGAGCATCCAGTATCATCCCATTAGCGTGTTCCACTTGGCCATTGGCACGGGGATGAGCGACGGAGACGTACCGGACGTTAATTCCACTATTCTCGCAGTACTCCCAGAACTGGTGATTGTTAAAATTCGAACCCAGGTCTGTGATGATGCAGTTAGGGAAACCATAGCGATATACGATTTCATCCAAGAAGTCGAGGACTCTATCAGCTTTGGGGCATGTAACAGGCTTGACTTCAATCCACTTGGTAAACTTGTCGATAGCCACCAGAACTCTGTTGAATCCTCCTGACGCATTTGGGAGAGGACCAATCATATCCAGCCCCCAGCAAGTGAAAGGCCAAGTTGGTGGTATCGTGATGAGCTTGTAGGCAGGAACGTGTTGTTGCTTGGCGAAGAATTGGCATCCTTGGCATTTCTTGACTAGTTCCTCTGCATCAGCAGGAGCTATAGGCCAGTAGAAAGCACATCTGAACACTTTTCCCACCAAGGTGCGGGAAGAAGTGTGATTGCCACAGATTCCTTTGTGTGTCTCCTCCAAGATTTCCTTGCCTTCTTCGCGAGAAATGCACTTCATGAGTACATCAGAGCTTGCGTCTCGCTTGTAGAGTTGATCTCCGACTAGAGCATAAGCCTTGACGCGGCGTAAAATGCGCTCGGCTTCTGGCTTGTCTTCAGGAATCAACTGGTATTTAATGTAGTCGATCAAGGGAGTTCTCCAGTTCACGTCAATCATAAGCACTTCTCGATCAGGTTGAACTGAAGTAGTCGTGGGTGCAGATGATTGCTCCGGAATTGATGGTTTGTGGAGTTCATGGACGAAGATCCCAGCTGGCACTTGAGCTCGTGTAGATCCCAGCTTCGACAAGACATCCGCAGCAACATTGTTGTCGCGGACCACATGATGGAACTCGAGACCGTGAAATTTATTCTCAAGTTTGCGTACCTCCTGACAGTACGCATTCATATTCTCAGCATTACGATCCCATGAATCATTGACTTGATTGATGACCACCAAACAATCACCATAAACAAGTAGTCGTGTGATGCCAAGAGAAACTGCTAGGTGAAAACCATGCAGCAGAGCTTCATATTCAGCTTCATTGTTTGAGACCTTCCAAAAGATCTGCAAAACGTATTTGAGTTGTTCGCCCTTGGTAGAAATCAAAAGTACCCCGGCACCAGCGCCTTCCAACTTGAGGGAACCGTCAAAGTACATGACCCAATGTTCTGGACGCTCAATTGGAGTTCGGACTTGATTTTCCCGCCATTCAGCCATGAAATCGACCAAGGCCTGAGACTTGATAGCAGTGCAAGATTTGAATTCGAGCGATAGAGCGCAAGCTTTACAGCCCACTTAGAAATCCTTCCTATGGAATCCCGGTTGTGCAATATCTTGCCAAGCGGGTAGCTAGTGACCACAGAAATCTTGTACTCGTCAAAGTAGTGGCGGAGCTTCCGTGAAGTTATCAGAACTGCATAGAGTAGCTTCTGCACTGGAGGGTAGCGAGCCTTAGACTCTGAAAGAACTTCACTGACGAAATAAACAGGCCTCTGGACAGGATAGCCATGGCCTTCTTCCTGCCGCTCAATGACAATAGCAGTGCTGACGACATTAGTAGTCGCAGCAATGTAGAGCAAGAGCTCTTCATTGTGCAGAGGAGCTGTGAGGACTCGAGGCTTGGATAAGAACTCCTTGAGTTGAGAAAGAGCTTGATCAGCTTCAGTTGTCCATGTAAACTTCTCCTGCCGCTTTAGTAACTTGAAGAAAGGAAGACCCCGTTCTCCAAGTCGTGAAATGAAGCGATTGAGTGACGCCATGCAACCAGTAAACTTCTGGACATCTTTGATAGTAGTCGGAGCTTGCATGTTGGAGATGACAATAATCTTCTCAGGGTTTGCTTCGATGCCACGATGGCTGATGATGAACCCGAGTAGTTTTCCTGAAGATACGCCAAAGACGCACTTATTGGGATTGAGCTTCCATTGGTACTCGCGCAGTGAAGCGAAAGTTTCCTCAAGATCCGTGATGAGCATGTCTGGATCCCTAGTCTTGACAACGACGTCATCCACATATGCTTCCACATTCTTGTGAAGCTGCTGCTTGAAGCACGCTTGGATAGCCCTTTGATATGTAGCACCAGCATTTTTCAACCCGAAGGACATTGTTGTGTAACAATAAGCACCAAACGGGGAGATGAATGCGGTCTTCTCTTGATCAGATTCCTTGATTGCAATTTGATGATAGCCAGAGTAGCAATCCAGGAAACAGAGTAGAGCACAGCCCCTCGTAGAGTCAATGACTTGATCATTTCGCGGCAACCCAAAAGGATCCTTGGGGCAATACTTGTTGAGATCAGTGTAGTCGACGCACATCCTCCAGTCATTAGAATTCTTCTTTCTGACGAGCACAGGGTTAGCGAGCCACTGCGGGTGAAAAACTTACTTGATGAAGCCAGTCGCGAGTAGTTTAGCGAGCTCTTTCTTGATAGGAGCCCTGCGGTCATCAGCAAAACGCCGAAGGTGTTGTCTTTTGGGGGTAGCATTAGGATCGACGTTGAGTGAGTGCTCGATCAACCTCCTGGGCACACCTGGCATGTCAGATGGTTTCCACGCAAAGATATCACGGTTAGCCCAAAGGAAGTTGACGAGCGCGTCTTCCTATTTAGGATCAAGCTATGCACTGATCATGGTCGTCTTGCTGCTGTCACCAGTACCGAGGTCAATGGCTTTGAGCAGGACGTCACTAGACGGTGCAGGCTTGGTATTGTTGTCAGTCTTCTCAGGAACCTCCAGCTCGCTCGGAGCAAGCTTTTTAGCAGCAGCGAAGACCTCCATCATTGCATTGGGTACTTGAGTAGTCGAGGCGAGTTCTACGGCTTCTGTGTCGCAGTCGTAGGAACGCTTCAGATCCCCTTTCAATGAAAGAACTCCCTTGGGGCTCGGCATCTTGAGAAACAAGTACACATAATGTGGGATAGTCATGAACTTAGCGAGACCGAGCCTGCCGATGATGGCATGGTAAGAAGTCTCGAAGTCAGCGACCTCAAACTTGATGTACTCGGTGCGATAGTGATCCTTACCCAAAGGTAACGGGTAGTACAACTGAACCCAAAGGAACAGCTGCGTTGCCCATGATGATACCATAGAACGGTGAGTTGGTCTTGGTAAGCATATTGGTGATATCCAGGCCCATCTTCTTCAAAGTTTTGGCAAACAAGACGTTGAGACCGCTGCCACCATCAATGAGAACCTTAGTAAGCCTGGAGCCTGCCACCACTGGATCCAGAACGAGAGGATATCGTCCTGTCTCAGAGAAACTAATCTATTGATCCGCCCTTGAGAAGGTAATGGGGGTTTCAGACCACTTGAGATAAGTGGGAGCTGCTGGTTGGACGGACATAATCTCCCTGAGAGCTAGCTTTTGCATGCGCTTGGTTGGAATTCCACCAAATATGACATTGACAGTATTGGAGGGGTTCTGAAACCCCATGTCTTTGTCTGTGTTAGCCTTCTTCCCCTTGTGTTTGCGATATCGTGGGTTTGGGTGCGTTGGTTCGGGTGTGTTCTTCAACGCATGTCGAAGTTGGTAATACTGCTCTATAGTATGATCACCCTCCGGGTGCCATGGGCATTTCTGCTTGGTCAAAGTTGCCCAGTGAGGATCATCTTCAGGCTTGGCGATGGTTTCCATGGCAGCAACAGTGTTGTCGGGCTTGCGCTTGCGATTGGGATTACTCGAGTAGTTATTCTCTTAGCGGTTGCCCTGCTGTTGCTTGCTACTATTGCTTCCTCCAGCGTTGTTGTTGTTGTTGTTGTTGTTCTGATTGTTACGAAGATTCTTCAACCGATTCCGAGGTTTGTCTTCCTCGTCCGCCCAGTGAGTGATCATCTCCTTGAGTTTGGTGATGTTGGCTGGGCGAGCACGACCAAAGTCTTGGAAAAGCCTATCATCATAGAAACCATCTTGAAAGGTGTCTATGACTTCTTTTTCAGTGACATCAACAACAGTAGCCCTTTTCTCAAAAAAGCGGCGCATGTACTCGCGAAGAGTCTCGCCTTGTTTCTGCTTGATCAGGGCAAGATCCATCCTGGTGCCATGACGACCCAGAGAACCCGCGAAGTTGCTGGTGAAGCGGTGTTTGAGTTGTTCCCAGTTGTCGATGGAGCCACGTTTGAGGGACTCAAACCATGTGAGGGGCTCTTGCTCGAGAACAAAGGGAAAATAGATACATTTAGTATGATCATTGCCTCCGGCATTGGAGATGGACAAAGCATAACAGCGCAACCACTGCCTTGGATCTTGCTTGCCATCATACTTGGAGATACCGTAGGGCTTGAACTTCTCCGGAAGAAATAGATCTTGAAGTCGAGCAGAGAAAGCAGGAAAAGAATCAGAGTCATTATCCTTTTGCTTCTCACGCTTAGCACGTCTGGCGTTGATTGTTGTGCGAGCATCGTAGCGAGAGTCTCCTGACTTGCTATTGACACTGCCATCATCACCCTTGCCCCTGTTGCTAGCTTCCGGACGTGTGCGATTAGGAGTAGTAGTACGATGATCACCCCCACTGCTGCCATGGTGTATTCTGTCGTAGCATAGTATAGGCCAGTTCAGCCAGCTTCGCTACTTCAGCAGCCGCTCTGTCACGAGGCATAGAGCGACCGAGTAAATTGATCGCGTTGATAGCTTCCTCTGGAGTACGATACTCACGAGTAGCTACCGCATCCAGAGCTTCTTGAAGATTACGGGTAGGTAGAGCTTCCGCGAGTTCCCGACGAAGAGTTGCACGATCAGCATTGCGTTGGCGACGTGCGGCCTTGACCTCCGCGGTTTCATCAGCAGGAGCATTAGCAGAGAGTTCATCATCAGATACATCATCTGGATAACGATAATTGGAACGGTGCCCTTGCGGAGTAGATGCATCGACGACGAACACTTCTCGATATGATGAATAAGTACCCGTACTCTGAATGAGCTCAGTATCAGTGTCATAATCAACAAGCTTGACGCCTTCCTGGAAGGGCAAGTTGTCGAGACAGGCAATAAAGCGCTCCTGATCATCCAGTGTAAGATCAGCAGACACATGCTCAGGTCAGTAGACAAATCTACCCTCAGGTGTCGATGTGATCACCAGTCCATGAGCAGGGCCAAACAATTGTTGTACTTCAACAGAATCCGAATCATAGTCGAACTCGAACTCAGAAGAATCCGAAAAGTAGTCGAAATCGTCGTCCGAATCTGAAGAGTACTCGAGCACGATCTTTGGGCCAGGGCACATGAGGCGCTTCAATGCGGCTTAGTAAGCAGCACTGACATGGCGATGACCGAAGAGAGGTGGTGCTGGAATGTTGTCCAAGCTGAGCGCAAGTTGTGAAGCCGAATAAGGCAACTCAGGCTGGATAAGATGCGAAGTCGAGTTGTACTCGGACTCCGACTCGAGTTCTCTGAGCGGGTCAAAGATCGAAATTTCGCCGAAATTTTTGACGAAATTTTCCATCGAAGCTTGCGTAATCGTCGAGGACTTGAGTTTTGACTCTGGAGTTGGCGCTAAAAAACGCAGGAACGATCCAGCGCCGTCAGCAACGCAAACCCAGGAGCCGAAAACGAAGGTGTCGCCTTGTTGGAAAGCGACGATCGACTTGATGGTGACGAGAGCCATCGAGTTCGCCAGTGGATCAATGACGAGATCCCCTACCTGGCGCGCCAGCTGTCAGTGTTTTAGACACCGAGCCTACGACGAGGTACCCGAAGTAGTAGTTTGTGCGGTGGGGCTCACTGAGATCAGGAACACGATGGCGAGACACGGGGCACACAATTAGACAGGTTCGGGCCGCAATGTGCGTAATACCCTACGTCCTGTATGCTGCGTGACTCTGTATTGATTGCGTATGTTTTGAGAGGGGTCCCTGCCTCGCCTTATATGCCATGGGAGGCAGGGTTACAAGTCGGATTGGTACAAGGGTACTATTCGAGTAGGACCCGGAGTAGCCTATACAAGGTATGGAAAGCTATCCTAGTCTTAGTACAAGTCCTTGTCCGCCTTGTCTTGCCTTGTGGTCCACGGTACCAGCACCGTGGCCCACTAGTCGAGTAGTCCAGGTGTACAGAAACTCATCTCCCGGGTATGACTCACAATGTGTTGGTGGGCCCAGAGATGCCCGGTCGACACGTACCACGATAGGGAAATGAAAAAAATTACCAACAATACCTCTATACCACCATACCACTTATGTATACACCTCATACCACTAGTGTTAGCTGTGGTGGTGTACAATTAATCTCAATCGTCAGATCCTTTCATACTGGTTCTTTTCTAATACTGGTATGAGGTGGTATGGTCCACAGTAAAAGGCGCCTTAAATTTAGTCTACCTTGGCGGATCTTCTGCCAAATAACGTTGTATTCGGAACACCATCCAAGTATTTTTGGTCTAACGAAAACCAAAGTACTCGGAGTGAGAACCCGCTCCAGATTTCTGGGTGCGTTTTTGGTGTGCGGGAAGCTCTATCAACTTTCAGTTATGGAGTCTCGCTTGATTGCTGCCGATCTCCACTGTGATCGGCGAGTACTTTCGAGACGTGTAGCCGTTGCCCTGTCTCATTCCCCCGGGAGCTTGTGGCTGGTTCATCACGGGGCAACGTGGCAACAAGCGAGACCCGTGCTGATACGGGCGACTGGGCCCGAGTGCATGAGTTACACGGGCGCACGTCAGTCTTGTTCCACGTAGAGGCCCGCGCATCCGTCTCCTGCTACACGTGGTGACGTGGGTCTCGCTGCCCGTAGCTAATCGAAGTATCTGATAGAAGAATTTGTCTTCGCCTTCTTGTTCATCGTCTCTTGTCAAAAGTTTGAATTATGATGCCTACCAATTGGACTCGATGTTTTGTTTTGTTTCTTTGAAGCGGTAGAGCTGCGCTAGACGCCTAGACTTCTTTACGTGTACTACTAGTAATAAATTACATTTAGTGGTAAAAGAAGAAGATGATCGCTCCGTTTGTATGGATTATATGTCATTAGCCAACAGTACTTTTCTTTCAGAACAAATCAGCATCAGTCACCAGCCACAATTTTTTTTCTTGCAGAATAAATTAGCACCAGCCATCAGCCAACTGAACAAGATGGATGATGATATACCAAAAATGGCATAGGATGTAAAGACCAATCACATGGTGGATCTATGTTGAAGGGAGTGAGGGACAAGGCTCTTGCTCAATTTGCTGTAGTAATTAGTTGACTGAAATTTTGGTGAAATAAGTGAAATTTTTTGCATTAGTTTGCGTGCACAGAGAGAAAATGAACTGACACGGTCTTCTAGGTGAGAATTTTGATGAGATTTCAGAGAACTAAACAGAGCCTTAGTAAGTTTTCACCATGTTAAATCTTTCTTACTCCTGTACTCAAACTTCATCCTAGTCCTGCCCCCTTGATAGCAATTCCTACTAGAGGGACTTTGGACGATATCGATTTATTTGGTTTGTTGTACTAAGTGACTTTATACTCGCACATATATTGAGAGCAATAAATTTCACGCAGGGACGGAGGCGGGCGGAGGGGCTCCAGCCCCCTACTGCCGTGCATTCTATTGAAAAAAAAGAGGGAAGAAGGAGGGATAAGAGAAGAAAAATGAAGAGTGAGGAAGAAAAGGGGCTGAAGGACGAGAAAGGAGAATGAGCCCCCAACCGGATTATCCTAGCTCCGTCACTAGTTCCACGTGTACACATTTTTTTATGAATAGATGGCAAAATTCTGGTTCATGTTCAAATGGATGAATTTGGTTATGTTTGACTAATCTCGAAATGTTGATGGTAATAAACATGGAGAAATGAATGCTTAATTACAATTATGTATATATGGTCAGAGGTACATTGGATAATTTGATGTGGAGGACTCTGGATATTCGGTGTCTAGTAATATGTTAATCTAACGCGGCACGCCATCTAAGACCGGGGTCAGATAGGACAAAATAGGTTAATTTTAAGTGTCCATTTCGAGGGAAAAAATAAGAAGAAAATCATTTTCTGCCCCTAGCTCCCACCCACCTCCACACCCGGTACTCCGGTAGCCGCCTCCCCGCCAGCGGGTTGGTGGGTGTGTGTGAATGTGAATGCAGTCCGCCCGCCCGCTCGCTACAGCCGCATGGCCCACACGACAGAAGGGTTCCGGTACCTCTCCGGGCCTTCACAATTGGGCCTTGTGGGCTGGGCGACAGAAACATTTGGATTCGCTCATGGGCCCAAATATGTCTATCTCCGGCCAGCGGAGCCGACCGTCAACCGACGCAGCAACAGGTCAAAGAGCGCACTAACAAAACCTAAGGCGGCGGGGGCGAGCGAGCACCCACTACGGTCAGGCGGCGCGGACCAAAGCGAGTAGCCCCCCCTACTCCGTACCCGCCGCGTCCTCCCTCCGATGGCGGCGACTCCAGCCACGGCTCCCGCGCCGTCCCGGTGCCTCACTGGCTCCCAGCCGCGCTGCGCCGCCCTCCGCAGCCCCAGCTCGCTCGCCGCCGCGGCGCCTCCGGCGGGACTCCGGCCGTGCGGGAGACGCGCCCTCTCCGTCCGTGCTAAGGTGAGCGTGAAGGCCAGATTATCGCTTTCGGCCGCAGCTTCAACCGCTGCGGTTCTGAATGCCGTTAGACTTGGTTCGGCGTGTTCGGTGCTTGCCGTAAAACCGTCCGTGGTCCCGTCATCCCAATCCCATGGCAAACGTGGGATTCTGAATCGGCTATACTGTTCGTTCGCTATGGACTTGAGTTGACTTGTGTTCTTCTTCCACGCCAGGTTGCCAGTGGCGTGAAGAGTGCCAGCGTGTTGGATGATGGAGGTGAGTTGTCTTTTGCTCGCCGATTCAGTGTAAAGTATCACTATTCGTCAATTGTGTAACGGCGCAATTTGTGGGCTTCTTTGATTCATCTATCGTTGCTTATGAATTTTTTTGTGCAGTGGAAAGGCCTTGGAAGCTGAGTGATGCTCGCCTTGTTCTGGAAGATGGTTCTGTGTGGAATGCCAAGTCTTTTGGTGCTTCAGGAACTCAAGTTGGTGAAGTTGTTTTCAACACATCATTGACAGGGTAAATCCTCTAGGACTCTGCTGTTACTTTTGTCTGAATGGTGGCATGTTTTGCATGTCCTAGTTGATTACTGCTTGTTTTCTCAGTCAAGTGTTTCCAATATGAGATGATTTTTGAAAAACCAAGTAGTAGATATTATTTGATGGGGTGGTTGACAGTTACTACCTACCAAAACTAACTTATCTCATATAGCCATAGAGGTGCACGTGTCTCACATACATGTTGCAGCATAGTCACAGTTATATGAAAGAAATGAGCTGAAATCTTAAAAAACCTGTTCCATCCTCTTTTCAATCCATTTTGTATTTTTGTTTAAAATTTCAGTTTTTCAATATTAAGATTTACACCAGAGTTTGGTGCAGCATAGCCGGATCCTGCGTATTCCTTACATTAAAAAAATGCGTGCCTTTTTGTGGCCAGATAATTTGGGGAATTGTAATTTTGTTCATTGCATTTGGTAGAGCTACTCAGAGGATGATAAGTTCTCTTAGAAAATACACAATACATGATTTTAGCTAGGCTTATTTGTATGGATGGTTGACCCAGGGATTGTACTAATCTGTATTCAGATTTCAGAATGCTACCATTCCTCAATAAACTTCTTTGTAATTCACACAAGAGTTCTCATTCTTACTATGTGACTGCCGCAAGGCTATCTTGGTTATTTTAAATTCATGCATGACCCAGCAGCCTACTTGGTGATGCAGGCACCATGTTTGACTAAGAATCATTCTTTGTGTCATATTCGTGGTTGCAGCTATCAGGAAATTTTGACAGACCCGAGCTATGCTGGTCAATTTGTCCTGATGACCAATCCCCATATTGGAAACACTGGCGTTAATCCCGGTTTGTTACTCTTCCTTAAAAGATGTAAGCTGTTCAACTTAAGCATGAAATAACTTGTATTGCTTTTGCAGATGATGAAGAATCGAGCCGATGTTTCCTTGGTGGCCTAATCATAAGAAATCTAAGCATATGGTAATTTTTTTTTGTTTTACTGTAAGTTGATACTCTTGAGAGAACTCCCCTCCGTTTCTTGTTGTTAAACCGTTAATTTCTTTTGTAGTACTTCCAACTGGCGATGCAAAGAAACACTTGAAGAGTATCTGATTAAGAGGAACATTATGGGAATATGTAAGTAATAGAAGCTAACATGTCTTCTCTATCTCGAGTCCACATGCACGCACAAAAGGTAAAATAAAATAAAATAGATCTCTAACTTCTTCTTGGATTGCCCTTTTTCCAGATGACGTGGATACACGTGCCATAACACGGAGATTAAGAGAAGATGGTAGTCTTATTGGCGTCTTGAGTACTGATCAGTCTCGGACAGACGCTGAGCTGTTGGAAATGGCCCAGAAGTGGAAAATTGTTGGTATGTGAAGACTTTTTAAGCAGTGATATTCTTCAAGAACTAACCTGCCTCTTTTTTAATCCCCCATATTTCATTATCTATATATTCTAAAAATTTCAACATACTTCATTATCAGTCTCCAGTGATGAACCTGATTCTAAATGTCTGCATAATGATTAGCTTGTATATGACATAGTGCTATTTCCCAACATAATATAGTATGAACTAGCTTAATATGTATTGATGGGTAAGATGCATTGCTTTGCTAGATAATACTACATCCGGTCTCATATATATGACGTTAGGACAGCAAGATTAGTACAAAAATGAACTAATGAAGCTGTCCTAACGTCAAATATACAAAAACAGAGGTAGAATCTTTTTTAGGGCCTTTGCTAGATAATATCTGTTGACCTTTGTCGGAATTGAGCGCCATTGAGTATCATCGATGAATTCATCAATTCAAATATCTCAGTGCATGTTTCAGAAAAGAATAGTTGAAAAAGAACAAGGGAGCAACTAAAAAAATCTGATTTAAGTTTTAACTTTGGTTGAATCTGTTGGAGCAACTTAGATTTGTTACTATCTCAATGGAGTGACTTAGTTCATTTTGGCATTTACATGGGAACGGTAGTTCTTCTGGTAACATTGTTTTGTTATATTGCTGCAAATGACCTCTGAATGATGTTTATGCTGTTGTCTCTTGGTTGTAATGGAAGTAACTTTTGTGTTAATATTATGCAGGAGTTGATTTGATTAGTGGTGTCACATGTGATGCTCCTTATGAATGGTCAGACAAAACCGATTCAGAATGGGAGTTCAAGAAGAGTCAGTCGAGTGAAACTTTTCATGTTAGTATTGTCGTCCTCCCTGGCTCCCTCCCTCACTGTGCTCATCAAAATATGTCTTGCAACTGATGTTGGCTTGTTTTTCTTTTATAGGTGGTTGCTTATGATTTTGGAATCAAGCATAATATTATGAGACGCTTGACATCATATGGATGCAAGATAACTGTTGTTCCAGCGAATTGGCCTGCTTCAGAGGTACTTAAGTTGAAGCCTGATGGTGTTCTTTTTAGCAATGGTCCAGGAGATCCAGCTGCAGTTCCCTATGCTGTGAAGACAGTACAAGAAATAATTGGGAAGGTTCCTGTGTTTGGCATCTGTATGGGCCACCAATTGATTGGGCAGGCTCTTGGTGGGAAGACATTCAAAATGAAGTTTGGTCATCATGGGGGGAATCACCCTGTTTGTGATCTCCGAAGCGGACGTGTCGACATAAGTGCACAGGTTTGTTCCGACATCTTGATATTTTTCATGCCTGATATTAATCATGTATTCATGTCTGTTCAAAATCATCCATTTTTGTTTGACTGATACTCTGATCCTCTAACTTAGTTTCCTGTTGTATGACCTGCCTATTTGTTGAGAGGTGCTGCACATCTTTCACACTTTCCTTCAGTAAATTTGAATGGCCCAGAATTGTAAATTTGTTTAGTGGGTAATCATGTTGTATCCACTTTTAGCCAGTCTGCCTGCTAGATAAAAATGTTGAATAGTACAAATCAGTTGTGATATAAAATTGATGTTGATCAAAGTGACTGGCTGCTCCACCAAGAAAATTATGTTTTGCTCCCTCCGTTCCATATTACTTGTCATTTTGACTTTTCTAGATACATTTTTTTGTTATGTATTTTGACATAAGTATATATCTATGTGCATAGCAAAAGTAATGTATCTAGAAAAGCCAAAACGACAAGTAATATGAAACGGAGGGAGTACTTCCTAGTAGAATGGCAGCATCTGTGCCTATGCTGTTACTTTTCTTTAATCTGTATCTATGAGAGTCTGAAATGACTATTCTTTGTCCCTTTTACTTGTGATGCTTCCTAGCTGTCTGCATGCTCTGCATTGTCCTAAACCACAATTTGTTCCCCTGCAGAACCATAATTACGCAGTTGACCCAGAATCACTTCCAGAAGGAGCAAAAGTAACACACATCAATCTCAACGATAATAGCTGTGCTGGCCTTCAGTTCCCCAAGATGAAGCTTATGTCTCTTCAGTACCATCCGGAGTCTTCACCAGGGCCACATGACTCCGACACAGGTACATTTCTTTTAGTACTAACCTGTTCTATCTGTACTACTGCTATCTTAGTGTGATTGAGCTGACGTTATTATCCATCTTTTGTGCTTTACAGCCTTCGGTGAATTTATAGAGCTCATGAAGAGCAACAGATTGTGAGGAGTGGAGAGTACACGAGAAGATCAATAATTATATCGGTGCTCCCACCAAGCTCAAAAGAATTTGTTGTACCTGTAGTGTCTGTCTTTGGGATGTTCTTGTGCTTGAATATTTTTTTGGGGGGTCGAAAGTACTGGAGAAATAAATAAGATGCTCTGCATTTTGCACCATGAAATCACCTGCTTGAATTTTCTGTTACTGTAGCAAGATGCTTCATATTATCAAAACTGTACGGGACAAGTAAAGCTGGTGATGACGAGCACCAGTAGGGATAAAGAACGGACATCGAGTAACAGAGGCTGGTCAAGGGATACTTTTGTTGTTCCAGGCTAATCAGATTTGCACAACGTTGCTATCAATCAACTTTTTAAATGTATGATGGAAAACCATCCGGCTTTTGGTGAGTGGCGCCAAGATCTTTCAGCGTGCGTGCGTGCGTACGCTAATGATGGAAAACTTTCTCGTTTATCTGGAACGCACTTTCAGATGCTCTATCTGACCAGATTGACGGCTCTACGAGGAGGAGAAAAGGGGTTAGGAATTAGGATTCTTTTTCACCTGTTGGATAGGTGGCTGGCTGGGTGGGTTTGCCAGATTCGTTTGAGTTGGTTTGGGATGTCTCAGCTAAAATGTTGGAGCTTGGAGACGCTCTCTCTCTTTTTTTTTCGATCACCGTCTGTTTTCCGCAAATTGTCGAGGTCACGCGACTCGGGAATTTGCTGCGTGTCTCTTCCCGCAGTTTACTTCCCGTCCCTTACATCGTTTTGCGCGGTGTTTGGAGGAGCAAAAAGGAAGGCAGTTGAAATAAGAAATTAAATTAAATAATGAAAAACACGACAATCTAGACGACAATGCACTTTTGTTTTTTGCGATGCTTAAGCTTGACGACTATCATTCTTTGACCACCGCATTGTATTTTTCATCACCAATTTGTATCGTCCAAATGTGTGTTCGTAGGCTGACTTTAGGGCACCCATGAATTTTGGGCTGGACGTCAAATCAATTATAACTCATTTTTACTTTCAGTTGAGCAAGTTGCTAGCAAATTACGCGTAATACATTTAATGTGACGGGTGAGTAGTAAAAAATTGCGCAAATTATCACAACTAAACATACAATTTTTATGTTGGAAAACCATGTCATTATTTCCAATAATTAATGGTATATAAATTCAGTATCAGCCACGTCCTTCCCGGCCCTAGGTCGGCACTAACCTCGAAGCATCCTCTGCCCACACCGTCGTGCTCATATTCGGCCGTGCCAGCGCCGCCGAGCGAAATCGAAGTCGCCTAGTCCAGGCACCGACCCAAAGCACGGGCAGCCGCCACGCCACCCAGGGACACTCTCTGCAGTTTGCGGCCGTCGTCGTCCTCGCTTCCCGTCCAATCCGGCCGCCCGTTTCGGACTTGGCTGGAGCGGGGATCCATCCGGGCCCGGGAATTGTGACTGATTTCTCTTGCGGGTGAGGAAATCCTAACTTTCTTGGATTGAGCGCGTGTTGTTCTTGGGGATCGTTTTAACTGCAGCGAGCAATCAATTCCGAATCTCCTCCAGTTACTAGCGGGGTTCCTAGCTGCATGGTGGGGTGCTTGTTTAATTTACCATGCACGGTTCTGGTTCGGTTCGTTCAGGCGCTTTGTTCAGCGCGGGCTAGATCGATCTCAGTTGAGTCCGTTGATTTTAAGCGGCGTGCGCAGTTAATTTTCCATAAAGTTTGGGGGTTCAACCAAATCGCCCGCCGTTTTCTTACACTGTCTTACCAAGATTGTTGTTTATCAATGTTCTTCATTGGAGCCCAATTAATGTTCTTCACTGAATAGGCGGCCGTTCTCCCTGCATTGTAGAATTTGCGTTAAAAGTAAAGCGCAAGTACAAAGTTACAAGAAAGTAAGGTACAAAGTACACAAAGAAAAACAGTGAAAAAGGGGGGTTGGCCGGTTGGGAGTAGGAAGTACATATATGAGGTCGGGAAAACAGTAGTTTCAGCAGTTTTTTAGTCTATGAAGCCAATCAATCTATGTTTCGAGTCTCTTAGGTAACCCTGAATTTCAGCTCTATTATCTCTTTAATATTCCTTTCTACCTGATATGCAGGCTACAATTGTATTTTGAAGATAACATTTGGATGGAGCAGCATGATTCCTTGGCTGTCTCGCGAAGGAGGCGGCATAACCTTCTGCGAGACAAGGTCCAACTGGTGAAAAGGAAGGACTCAAACCGCTATGAGATTGTCCGCTTTCACGATCCATTGTCTTTTGAGAAAGGTTTCTTTGTTGTAATCCGCGCCTGCCAGCTTCTGGTACAACACAATGAAGGGATAATATTTGTGGGTGTTGCTGGACCCTCCGGTGCTGGGAAGACAGTGTTTACTGAGAAGGTGGTCAATTTCATGCCTGATGTTGCTGTGATATCAATGGACAACTACAATGACGCAACTCGCATAGTTGATGGCAATTTTGATGGTAGTCCTAATCACCAACTCGCATACATGCCACTTCCTTCACAACAACAAAATGTCTGAAAACAAAACTAATAAAAGATAGTTGATGTCACCTATATCTGAGCAGTGTTTCTTTCTACACATCTGGTCACTTGGAAACTGCATACCTCTGCATTGAAAATGTGATAATTATTATCTTATTTGTTTTATGACGCAATGTTAGTATGTCTATTACAAGCTGCATTCCCTAAGGTGATAAGTTTTCCAACCACAGAAATTGATATGTTCGCATCTTCAAACTTGCTCAGATCCACGTCTAACAGACTATGACACACTGTTGGAAAACATCCATGGTCTCAAGGAAGGACGGTCAGTTCAGGTTCCAATATATGATTTCAAGTCGAGCTGCCGAACTGGGTATAGGTAAATAATCACTGCCATCTTTCAGTATTAGTAGCTTAGGTCCATATGTTTGTCATTTATTTCTAATATTACCATTTTCTTATGTGCAACAGGACAGTTGACGCCCCTAGCTCCCGGATTGTTATTATCGAAGGTATATATGCATTGAGTGAGAAGTTACGGCCATTTATGGACTTGCGTGTTTCTGTCACTGGTGGTGTTCATTTTGACCTGGTCAAGAGGGTTTTAAGGGACATACAGCGAGCTGGTCAGGAGCCCGAAGAAATAATTCATCAGATCTCAGAAACGGTAGGTTGAATTTTCCAAGTTAGCCATACTATCATGAACAGTCTTATGGTTTATGTTAACATGTGAATTACCTCTTACTGCAATTGGTGTGGTTTAATGAAAGATGGCATTTCCAGGTTTATCCAATGTACAAGGCTTTCATTGAACCAGATTTGGAGACTGCACATATTAAAATCATCAACAAGTTCAATCCATTCTCAGGGTTCCAAAATCCCATGTACATTCTGAAGGTATTCGTTAATAACATATTGTTTCTTTTCTTTTTTGTCGTTATGTCCTAGCAATCTTGGTTCTCGTCTGATCAGTGATCACAAGCCAGCTTGAGCAACTAATAGAAATGCACCAACGACATAGTTTCAACAACATTTTTTTATGGTTTACAAAAATTGCTGTCTATGCTTGCAGTCACCAAGGTCTCTAACACCTGAGAAAATCAAGGATGTGCTTGGTGATGATCATACAGAAAGCAACGAAGAAACTTATGATATTTATCTGCTTCCGCCTGGTGAAGATCCAGAAGCATGCCAATCTTATTTGAGAATGCGGAATAGGGAAGGGAAATATAATCTAATGTTTGAGGTATATCAGTTTTATTTTTTCTTCTCTTATCGATAAATTTTGAGTTTTATGTTTTTTTCTCTCTTTTCTCTCTAGTGAGTGGAATTTCAGTTTATGTTGGCTGCATTATTTTTGAACGATATTGTTGGTTGTTCATGTTCTAATGCTAGTATTGTAATGTTCTTTGGATTAAGACCATTCTTTAGGTTCTGTGTAATTTATTCCATACATGTATGCCCAGGAAGCTTTAATTTGCTAGAACATGGAACTTTAGTTCAGTTCAGTTTCTTATTGCATCAAGACTCTTAATTGTATGTCTCTTTCTATATGTACTAGGACTACTGAACTGAACACATTTTGTCAGTCTTCTATGCAGTTGGCTTTCATCTACCCTCTTTGGCTCTTTCACATGTATTCGTTCATGGATTCCTGTAACTAAGTGCGATAAACAAACCTTTGCTGTCAGCCCTGGTTTTCACTTACTCCTTACATTCTTTTTCTACTTGAAGGAATGGGTGACCGACAATCCTTTTATTATATCACCAAGGATCACTTTTGAAGTCAGTGTACGTCTTCTTGGTGGTTTGATGGCATTGGGATATACTATTGCAGCTATACTAAAGAGAAGCAGTCGTGTTTTTTCTGATGGCAAGGCAACTGTTAAAATTGACTGGCTGGAGCAACTTAACCGGCAGTATATACAAGTGAGCATAATCTGTCATTTGGTTGCTGTAGTTTCTCTGAGTGGTGTTTGTTCACATCTCGAGTTCTTAAGTAATAAGTACTATCTAATTCTTTACTTTTTGTATCTCAACACTGTTTGATAACCTTTGTTTTCCTCTTTTTAGGTGCAAGGAAGAGATCGACTTTATGTTAAATTTGTAGCAGAGCAGTTAGGTTTGGATGGTTCTTATATACCACGCACATATATTGAACAAATTCAGCTGGAGAAATTGATAAACGATGTTATGGTATGCATTTGATTAGTTATGCGGTTACACAGCATATTCACATTACTTCTAGTTGTATTGCTTAGTCATTTGTTGGGGCTGACTGATATGCAGGCATTACCAGAGGATTTGAAGACAAAACTCAGCATTGATGATGAGCTGGTCTCAAGTCCAAAGGAAGCCTTTTCTCGTGTTTCTGCAGATAGAAGAAACAAACTTATGAAGAGGTTTCTTAATGGCATACTTGTTTCCATTTCAAACAGTTGCTCCTATAAAGTTAAATTATTAGCTTATTTTTTCTTGTCGTTATTGTCCAGTGGTCTATCTCATTCATATTCAACACATGGAGACAAAAATATAGTGAAATTGAGTAAACTGACAGATAGCAACAGGAGGTTTGGTGGAGGACGAGCCCCGGAACCTCCTGCCATCAACCAGGTGAGTTTTGTAAAGAGATATATAACTGATTGGTAGTCCAAAGCCTATATTTGACATATGGAACACTGATATGCAAATGTTTTTGTTTCCGCTTGTATTTCATAGGGTGCACTCACCCAACTTTCTGAGCAGATATCAACATTGAATGAAAGGATGGACGAGTTTACCTCTCGAGTTGAAGAACTTAATTCGAAGCTTACAGTAAAGAAACATTTACCCAGTCAGCAGAATTTGGCTCTCCCAAACGATGCTTGTAATGGTTCCACACCTACGAATCTCTTTGTTTCTCAATTAGGCAATGGTACTCTGATACCTCACTCTTCATCGTCAAACCAACTTGCAAAGGATTCCCCAATGATAGAAGAGGTTTCCCTCCCCTCCCTATCTTTTTCATAGCTTGTTTGAATTAGATGTGTTAGTACTGTTAACATTATTTAAATATCAGTTTATTACTTTATTTAATAGCTCAAGAATTTAAGGGAACTTTTGAGACCTCAGAGACGGGTCATAACTGTAGGAAGGTAGGAAGAGAGGATACCGTGGTCGATGTATTGCAATGAGCCCCTAGGGCGGTATATATGAGAGTACAAGGCTTGGAGGGCAAGACACCTCCCCTAGAGATAAGGAAGGCTATCACGGGATTACATCAATCCTAAACTACCATATCTGGAGTTGCCTAATATACTCTAACATCCCCCCGCAGTCGTAGCGGCAGCAACACGAACGGTCAGACTGGAGAACAATGGAGACGTATCCCCCCTGCAGTCGGAACGTCGGTGCGAATGCTTTGACTGGAGACTCATGCAGACGATAGCCCTTTAATGCCGTAGTAGCCGAAGTTGAGGTGGACGTGGTCGAAGCTGTGGAGGGGGCGCGGGTCGAAGCGTCGTCGAGGTGCTCGAGTACACAAACTCAGCAGCTTCTTTGCCGAGGACAGCAGCAGGACGGTGCGGCGGATGACGATGGTAGACAGTGCGGTTTGCGACTTAGGTCACACTCATGACAGGGGTGGCGACGGCGCAGGTTGCAGCAAGTGTCGCGCTCAGATCAGGGGTGGCGACAACGTCTTCCTCCAGGAACATCGGCGGCGATGTCCGCGCGAGGACGGCTGGAGGCGCGGAGGCGGATCGAGCGCCTGGTTGACGATGACCGACGGTGAGTGGCGCCACTGCCTAGGAGGCGGCGACACCAGTAGGGTGGCTTGACCACGAGCATCGTCGCTGCAGCCTGGAAGGCGCGGCAACAACCTCGTCCTTTGGGAGTGTCGGCGATGAACGGCGACGAACGGCAGGGCGACGCAAACCCAATAGCGAATCGGGAAAAACTAAGAAAAAAATAACACAGCAGCAGCAGTAGACAGTCCTCTGGTACAATCTCGGGTGCGCGTAGCAGTTTCTCCCTGTCACCTCCTTCACCTTATCTCTTCCATCGGTCAAGACAAAGAGAGGCAGGGGAAAAGGAGGGGACGAGCCCGAACGACGCCTCTGCTCCAGATGCGCGGCGACGGCGGCACGGGGAAGAGAGGGACGGCAAGGGAGGGCGGCGCTGCGGCCTGGCGGCGACGACGCCCGACGGTGCTCAGCCCATCCGCCCGTCGGCGTAGTCCGGTTGCTCCCCTCCAGCCGCGGCGCAGTGCGCAGGCGGCTCTGGGAGGGGCTCCTCCCCCTCGGCGGCCGCGCACGCGCGCTCTGCGCAGGCCGTGCGGCGGTGGCAGCTGGGTGGGGGGAGGTTAGCGGGAGGCGCGGATGGGGCGGGAAAGGTCGACGCGGTGCCGGGGACGACGATGCAGAGGCGGCGGCGGCCCAAGGCGGAGCCATGGCGACGACGGCGAACGGCGCAGCCACAACGATGGGTAGAGGTACGACCTTCCTGCTACGTGTGGACGACGACGGCGGCGCGGATCAGAGTGATCCGCGGCGCATCCTAGGAGTGCGCGGCCCCCGGCGGAGATCGATCTCGATCTCCCCGGGGGCGGCGCGGGAGCAGCGGAAGCGGCGGCGGCTAGGGTTAAGATCTAAACCTAGGCGACTGATACCATGTAGGAAGGTAGGATACGTGTATACCGTGGTCGATGTATTGCAATGAGCCCCTAGGGCGGTATATATGAGAGTACAAGGCTTGGAGGGCAAGGCACCTCCCCTAGAGATAAGGAAGGCTATCACGGGATTACATCAATCCTAAACTAACATATCTGGAGTTGCCTAATATACTCTAACAATAACAATTTGATAAAAGTAGCAATGATCAGGGGTTGTCATGGATGTCCTCAAATTAGACAAGTGGGTCACAAATTCGATCATGTTTGAGTTTATCTAGTCCAAAAAAAATAAAATAAAGTAATTCAGCTCCATTTCTAGTACACAGAGTGTCGCAAAGAGTTAGCATCTTAGGGATATTTATGAAATATCAAATCATATTTAGATTGGAAAAACCACATACTGAGTGTGAATAATCGCTAATTGCATGGTTTCATAAGTTAGCTTGATGTACTATTAGTATTCATCCACAAATTGACAAATTGAAGAAACCAAACATCACATGGTTTCAACAAGATATACTGTCAGTATTCATGCACAAACTGACAAAATTGAAAGAACCAAATGTCAACGCCCAAATAAAGGAACCAAATGTCACATGGTTTCAACAGATACTCCCTCTGTTCCAAAATGTATGACGTTTAAGTTTTGGCCTAAGTCAAACCTTTTTTACTTTGACCAGATTATAGATAATTGCATTATCAAGATTTATTTGATGAAACCAATTTGATGTTGTGGATGTTGCTATATTTTTCAATAAATTTGGTCAACGTTAGAGAAATTTCACTTCTTGCATTTTTGAATGAAACCATATAACTAATTGAACTCAATGTACACCTTCTGCAACATTCAGCTGAATTGCAGGTAAATCCCATACCATCTCTTTAGAAAATAGAAAATCTGGCATAAAATGTTCCTGTGCCAAAGATTCTTCATGACAGGACTTTTGAAACTTGATTTTTCTTCTTCATCTTAGATATGTACTGTGCAAAGCCTAGGCTGAATGAATATGATACTCTTGACTTTGCTAACTTTTAATGGTATAAACACGTTTTTAGGTTATTCAATATGTTCTAAAATTTTATTTAGTAAACCTGTTTCCTAGTTCTGCCTATCCTATTCTAACGCATTCTTTTGTACATATCTTGACTCGAATGTCATGTTTGATGCTTTGTTTCCTAATAAGCAGATTATGAACATATCAAGAGGTCAACGCCAAGTTATACATCAGCTCGACAATCTGACTAACCTGCTTCATGAGCATTTGGTATTAACACGGCAAGCAAATGCCGCCAGCAGGAACCGAGTGCTGGATATTGACTCAGTCGTCTGCCCGCTTATTTGCCTGACAGTAGCCAGTATTGGGTACTTCATGTTTAAAGGTCTCAGCCGGGGCTGACCAGAATAAATCAGCCTAAACATGTGCTCTGAGGCTCACCATCGGTTGGTGAAGATTAAGGAGGAAGCCAACCATCACTACTGATCTGCAATACATACCCCAGAGTTCAGATTCCATACTGATGTTCTCTCCTGCAAGCTAGAGATAGACAGCCCACAAACGTTTACATCAGGAAGACTATATCTAACAGCTTACAAAGCCCCAAGACAGATAAAGTCATATACCATCACAATCAACAAAGCCGTCGTTTTGTGAGGGAAGTTACTCGCGAAAATGGTGTACCACAGGCACATACTTTTTTTCTGTAACAGGTACTGGGAGTTCTCAGTATCAATAAATTTTGAAGATGATAGTAGATTAATAGTCCTCAGATAATGTCAATGGAATTATGAGAAAATCTTGCTGGAAATTATTGTCTGTTTCTTGATTTCTGGCATATCAAAGTTCGCTTGGTCACAAGTCGCATATGTATTCAAACAGGACGCTTTCACGAGTCGTTGCCTTTCTTCTACACAAGCTCGCCTGTAGCTATTAGCTCCAAAAACACATAATCCATTACGCATTACGAAAAGAACATTTTTTAGCAGAATTACGAAAAGAACATTACGGTGTGCCCTTTTCTTTTAGATGATTAAATCGGATGCGCTGCTTCACCCAGAAAAAAAAAGTTTTCTGCTGAACCCCAAAAATAAAATGTTTGCGCGACAAGGCTTGTAGCCTAGTGGTTACAAGAGTCCCGGTAGCACCTCAGGTCCTGGGTTCGACTCCTCGTGGGAGCGAATTTATCAGGATTTAACGGCGTTTGTGCTTTCAGTAGTAGGCGACGTTCCCGTCGACAACGAGGTGCCTGTGGTGACTTCGTCAATCTTGAGGATTTGCCGGCCCAGTCTTCGAAGATGCTCCTAATTGTAGGGTTTGCGCGCGTGTGTTCGTAGGGATGAGTGTGCGTGCGTTGTGAGTGTCTCCGATGTACTGTGTAATTCGGAAAAAAATGTTTGCCCGTGATAAATGGAAAAGGTGCGTCGTCGCAGAAGAGAAGGCAACATGACTCCGGCCCAATACGAAAGGGTATTTGGGGCTTTTGAAACGGCCCACATACTCTGCAAATTGCTCCGGCCCCGTCCGTTTCCTTCTGCAGAGTCCAAACCCAATGCGCTACCGCAATTATAAAAATCTGGCATCCGCTGACGTCCATCCGTCTCCTCGAAGTCAAGTGCCCGCCGCCTGCCCGCCTCTCTTCCCTTCCTCCGTTCCGCCCCTCTCGTGCGTGAATCCTAGCTAGGGTTGGTTCCCCTCTTCTCGCCGCTCTAGCGATGGACAAGGGCGGCGTCGCGGTAGCCCCGACCCCGGCGGGCTCCTCCTCCGCCGCGGGGAAGAAGGCCAAGCGCTTCGAGATCAAGAAGTGGAACGCCGTCTCCCTCTGGGCCTGGGGTACGGACGAATCGACACATGTCCTCTCGCCTTCTCGATTTTCGAAAAATAATTTTCGCTTGAATTCGTTCGATCTGACTCGATTTCGTCCTCGTTTGCGCTCCCACAGACATCGTGGTGGACAACTGCGCCATCTGCCGCAACCACATCATGGACCTCTGTGAGCACGCCGCTCCGCCTCCCTTCGATTTGTTTGTTCTGGTTTTCTGCTTGTCGATCTGACCTCGCGGTTGCGTCGGATTTCGCGTTTGCGTGTGATGCCAGGCATCGAGTGCCAGGCGAACCAGGCGAGCGCCACAAGCGAGGAGTGCACCGTCGCTTGGGGTACGATTCCCATCTGCTTACCCTTTTTTTTCCAATATTACCCTAACGAATGCAGGGTTTACTTGCTGTTTTTAAGTCCCAGATTGCTTTTGTGGTGCGTTTTGACTAGTTGCTTCACAGTGATTTGGTCAATCGTTGTGGCTTGAAATTAGATGTGTTATCTGGGACCTATATGGTGGAGTAGTGGAGGGAGTTTGACTGGCAAAAACTTGTTTATCACTGATGGTTTTGATTGCCAAACACAGTAGTGAACTTATGTGTAGCCTTTGACTAGAATCTCTGAACGTTGTCTCTGCCCAGTCTGAAACGGTTGGTGTGCTGGGGTGTGTCGAATGGTTTTACTTTGCTTGGAACCATGATCCTGGTTGGAACACCTAATTTTAGTTGCATAAGATTGCATAGGTTATTGAGTAGCAGTTGTAATGGTTGTAATGCATAGTTTGGCAGTTATGAGTAATTTCAACATGGATATGCTTTTAGTATAGTTATATACCTTTAACCCTGTAATCAAGCAAAAAATATTCATAGTGTTGTATCAGATTGTCCTTGCATGCCATTCTAGTATATTACTGAAGCGTTATTGGTCTTAAGAAGGCCAGTTTTGACAAGAATTTTGTTATCTTATACTGTCTTAATTTTTAAAGTTTACAGATGTTTAGGATAAGGTTAGGAGGTCCTAGGTCATGTTATATCACACACAGGAATCCAGTTCAAATTTAGGTGCTGTCTTTGTCAAAGGCTCATCTGTGATCTTGGCATGTTGCCTCTTAATTTTGGACAGCTCTAATTTTATGCTAGTTTTTGCATTTTGCGTCACTTGTGTTGATCATGAAATACAGATCCCTTTTTGGGAAAGTAGTGATACATTTTGGATGCTTTCGCTAATCTTATCTAGCAACACCTTGTACATGTTTTTTGGGCATTGTAATCTTAGACCTTAAGAAAACAAGGCCACTCTGTGACCAAATGTTCCTTTTGTGCATCTTCCTCGACTGCAGCAAAATCTGGGCAGTAGCTGGACTTCTGGGATTATGTGTGTACTGTGATATTTCACTCCTAAATCATATTACTTGTTTGTTAATTGGATTCCTAGGCTTGTTCTAATTGTGGATTTACTATTTGCATTGTATTTTGCGTTGTATTCAATTCTTAACAGCAGGGGTAGCTCATAGTTGTTGTGCTTCATGACCCCCGATGAACTTTTCACCTGGCTTTCCCCCTGCTGAACAGGGTCAACTTGATTTCCAAAGAACTTATAAATATGTTTGTGTTATCAGGAGTTTGCAACCATGCATTCCACTTCCACTGCATCAGTCGTTGGCTTAAGACCCGTCAAGTGTGCCCTCTAGGTTGGTATCCCTGTCCATGGTTCTTATGGCGCCTAGGCGTCCATGAAAACTTCTGGGCGCCTTACCGCCTAGGCGACGCCTAGGCGCCCAAGGCGGCCTGTTTTCTATGGCGACCAGGGACCGCCTGGACGTCTAGGCGACACCATAAGAACCATGTCCCTGTCACTCATGCTGGGTCCACCTTGTCTCACCATGTATGATGTTATTTGACATTGCAGACAACAGCGAGTGGGAGTTCCAGAAGTATGGTCACTAGATAGTGATGGCTTTGGCATGAAGCTGCTTCATGTTTCAAGTAGTTTAGCAGTAGTAGTAACTGATGATTCTGAAGAAGGCTGTGGATGGTTAATGTTTCTAAAGCTGGAATTTTGGTTTAAACCGTCTTTAAGGCACTGTTCAGCAACTCTTACTCTTTCCTCCCTTTAAGTGGCATTTGGTGGCTATGGCAATGTGTGGTTCTCGTGTTCCCTTTATCTGCTTATAAAATTTGCCATGTTTGCGTTGCACAAGTTCTGAGCTACACAATGAAATAGTGCTTGTACTTTAAAAGAGAAATTTGCAGTGAAATTCGACTAGCTGAAGCACCAGGCCTGCGTAAATTTTCGATCTCCCATCTTCAGCAGATTAAACTGTTTATGACGCTCAACTGGCCCGCATTTGATTTTGCTATCTTCAATGTCTGTCCAAAAGGAAGTTTTCGCTGGCGATGATTATGCGACTAAGCCGGATCAAATGAGCTGTTGCATGTTTTTTTATTCCATCCAAGAGGATGCAGTTATAACTGCGATGAACATATAAGGTTCGACACGGCGGATCTGCCAGAAAAACTCGCACATCAGAGGTAACGAGAAACAGTAATCACCACTCGCATTTACAAGGACAGTATGGACGCACTGAACAACTTAAACAACGATAGCATTTGAAACTTTACAACAATCAATTTGAACATTTCATATTTCTAGACAGGCAAGCACCAATGCAATTGCCCCATTCGAACAAACCAATTGAATATACCTTAGTAGCATTCCACACTTTTCAACAACGTAGTCATTTAAGCCGCAACTGTGTTTCTCTTTGTGACAGTGTATGGATTGGTCTCGAGCAGATTCTCCAGGGTCTTTGCCTTCCTGCTTCGTACCCGGCCAGCCTCCTTAAGCAGCTCCCCAAGTCTCCGCTTCTCGTCGTCGACATCTGGGTTAGCGGTACCCAGTTTCTCCTCGCGCATCCCAACAACATATTCCAAGATCTCAATGGCTTCATCCAGTCTGGTAAACAAAATACAAATATTAATTGATGGTGGTGAAAATGAAACACAAACATTATCAGGATACAAGAGTGCTAATATGGGTGGTATTTCTTCTCTGCAGTAAATTTTCAAAAGTGATTCAGGAATATAACGTTGTTGCTTCAGGAAACTGATCTAGCCAGCTAACTAGCTAAGTTAGTGCTGACATTAATGATCCAGCCAGTTGTTCAGACTACAAAGCTAACAGTAAGATAGCATTCTTGCTTTAGAATTCTGATCCAGACAGCTAAGTTAGTGTTGACATTTCTGATCCAGCCAGTTGTTGTACCCTTCTACTCACTATAAAGCTAACATTCCACATGTCTTACAAAGTAGCATGAAGTTTCCACACATACAACTGGGAGAAAAAAAAACAAATAAAGAGAAAGTAAGAGGATAAAGTATGTGCAGCCCTTCTTTACAGAACAGACAGCGAAAAGCAACTAAAGATGACGCAAGATGGTCCTACTCCAATTAAATTCATCCAACTTTATTAGTAATCAATATCCGATCAACTAATTCGAGTAGCAAAAGCTGGTAAAGATGCCAATCATGTGCCTAGCTGGAACCTGGAAGAAGAGATGACTAATACTACAGAATTCCAACTTACAAGCGTACCTTACCCTACACACCACTTAACAGAAAGTGAATGATTGTGCAGCCGCACAGACAAATCATCAACAGCTAATTGAGACAACAATTTGAGTGAGTAGTAGGGAGCTTACCGGCCCATTGCATCATAAGTTCCAGCAAGATTGCTGTACACTCCTAAGGTATCTGGATGATATGGCCCGTATTCTTGTTCCAGAACAGCTCTAGCTTCCTCAAACAGTTCTGCAGCTTCATTTATCGAGTATCTTTGAACACATGCCAACCCCATCTGGTTCAGAGCAATCCCAAAGAAGGCAGACTTCTTCTCACCACAAGTGCGGAGCTTCGCAATCGCGCTCTTGAAAGAATCGTAGGACTCTCCATAATTGCCCAGAATATAGTGCAGAACACCCATCTGAGCCTCTATTCCAGCAATTGTGCTCTGTTGGCCGGCCGAATTGTTGTACATTTTTAAGGCCTTCTGAAGTAACTTCAGTGCTTGTTCATGCTCATTCATTGTCTCATATATGGCTGAAACATCAGTTAAACCAGTGGCAATTTCTTCTAGAGAAGTTCCTGGAATAGGTTTCTGGTAAATCTTTAGGGCATTTTCACAATAAGATTTTGACTCCCTCAGCTTCCCTGTCTTGTTGTACAGATCCGCTAGACGCACAAAAACAGAAGCCACAGTTGCATGGTTCTCTCCTTTGCTGGTCTTGAATACCGTAAGAGCTTTCTGGTAAGCAAACACAGCCTCATCATATCGACCCAAGGAGAGGTAGATATCACCAATGCTGCAATCCACAGAGGCCACCTCTGTCTCCTGACCATTGGCTACCATGGCCATGCTGGCCATCACTAGATGCTCCAGGGCAGCTTCATGGTTACCCTTGGTGTCACAAATTAGACCCATCAGCCTCCTATCAGCTGTTTCTTCTAGTGAGGCTGGCTCGCCGTGTTCCCTGTGTATGTCGAGGGCAATCTGACACAATCTTTGTGCTTCATCGAGTTGTAATGCCTGCACATGGGCTTCAGCTAAGTACCGGCAAGTTTCTCCAACCCTTGGGTCTTGCTCTCCCAGTGTTTGCTTCTGAATCTCAAGCCCAGAAGCATACCATTGCAGTGACAGTGCAGTCTGACCTAGCATGCCGTAGGTGTCCCCCAACTGCATGCAGCCAGAAAACTTTGCAAGAGCATGCTCCTGACCTTCCTCAATAACAGGGATCTCGAGGGATCGCTGCAGCACAGGGACAGCCTCTTCATATTTTCCCAAGTTGCAGTAGATTGCTGCAACAACATGCAAACTCATCACCAAGTTTAAGCTAGGCTTTCCACCAGCACATTTCTCAAATGACTTGGTTGCACGGAGAGCATATTTCAACGCCCGCCGTGGATTTTCTGAGGCAATCAAGTCTCTTGCATGTTTGAGAAGAAATGGACCAAGGTCTGGGTTATCAAGTCCAGCATCTTCTGTTCCATTCTGTGGATTGGCATTTGATTTCCGCCGACGGCCAACTCGGCTTGCTGGTTTGCTGACCTCGCTCTCGCCATCCTCAGTGGACGCCTTTCCATTAGGACCAACAGAGGCATCAGACTCGAGCTGTGATTTTGAGGCCTTCTTCGATTTCTTGGACGAATTGGAAGACGGTGCCTTGACTGGGGCCTCGTTCTCTGCAGGAGGGAGCACGTTGGTAACACTTCCGTTCTCCTCCTCCTCAATCACCTTCATGGCCTCCATCTCCCCGGCAACAAGGTGGCGAAGTTCTGAGTCAATCCTTGATTCCTCCCCATCAGAGCCAAAGCTCTCGCGTGATGGGGACCCACCCTCACTTGAGCTCTCCATCTCACACACATTGTTGTAGAGCTGCTCAATTGAGGGCTCCCCAGCACCGGAACCCTCAACATGCATCTCAAGTGCCTCGCTTTGCATGCTTCCCGCCATTGTTGAAGCTGCCGTCGACTTTGGAGCGGACAGATGCTCATTGATTTGAGAGGAATTCACCCCGTTCGCCGCCTCCTCTGTGACAAGCCCATCCACTGTAATTCCAGGCATCTTTGGCGAAAATTATGCTCAAAATGTTCGGAAACCGAAGCAGATGGCTAGCTCTCCAGCTCTCCACCCTTAAAGAAATGGAACAAAGTTATTAAGGTGGCATGTAAATCATTCAGAATTGAACACGTACGAACCAAATAACGAATAAGTGTCAACATTAATAAGCTATTAATGCCGAACAAGCGGGCTAACACAACATCAGATCGGATTTATTCATACAATGGAACGAAACGCACAAAGCAATACCAACAAAATTGCAACTTTCGGCAGCAGAGGCATCAGGAGGAGGGCGGGGGCGGACCCAGTATAGGACATGGGTAAAATCATGGGAAGGGAACAAAATTGCAAATGTTGCAAAAAGATCGAATTTAGTAGGTAAAATCATGGTCAGATCCGAACACAAATACCATATGTTAGGGGGTTGGATGTTTGATTTCGCGCAGCAGGATGGGAATGGAGGGGAATAGGCGGGCATACCCCTGTCAGATGTTCGTCGCCGGCGAAGCGCCCGTCGCTCGACGAACAACGGGCAGCGCGACTCGCCCTGTCGTCGCCGCTAGGAATGGAAGACCGAGGCCGAGAGAGAGAACACAGAAGTCGTGGGAAAGGAACGGTGCTGCCGCAACAGCCGGACTCGAGCTGCAGCTGGGCAAAGGAGCGTGGTGGGCGGCGCACGGGCCGACCGCGTCGAGACCGGCGCGCGCTGGGGAAGGGAGGATATGGGTCGCGGCCTCGCGGGGAGGAAGAAGGCAGGGAGACGGGAAGGTAGCAGATGGGTCGCGGGGGCCGGGGGTAGCAGACGCCGACCCGCACCGATTTCGTGGGAAGGACGGGAGGCCTTGGCGGAGAGAGGTATTCGGGGCTGCCTGCTGCGTTAGGTAATGAGGCGTTTGAACTGACAAACACAATTAGCCTTGTTTATTTTTTTTTGAAACTTCAAAATTAGCCTTGTTTATTAGTTAGGTGAAAAAATCGTGAAAATGTTTAGTTACCGATGTTATAAAACGAATCTATATTAAACCTAATACATAATCAAGTCATCATTAGAAGATATTTACATTAGCATCAAAACATGTGATGTGACTGATGAATATTAGAAACTTGTGGATCTAAATAAGATCTTGGTTGGATGAAGTTTGGACATGTCAGACTATCCGCACTGTGCACTACAAAAGGAGTCTACAAAATCAGTGTTCCGACTTCTCCACCGTTCATCTCTACCTCGCACCGATCGCTACAGAGAAACACCAAAGCCAGTGTTGAGCATGACGAACGCTATCCTCCGAGTCCACACCACACGTCTGTCGGCCATTCGCCTCCAGACCATCACGATTTGCCGACCATCCGACCACGCCACTAGTTGGGCACCCGCATCCGCACGGCGAGGAGAAGAATGAGAACATTGTGCCGGCGAGGAGGAGCCTACACCGGCCGAAAGGACGAGGCAAAGACCGTGAGAGCCGCCGCAACATTGGGAAGAAGGAGCCATAGCCCACCACTGAGTAGTGGGGATGAGGAGCCGCGACGGCCGGATCTGGAGGGTGCGGAGGCGTCCTCGCCGTCTGCCTGCCGCCGCTGGAGATGAAGATAGAAGGGGAAGGTCGGAATAGAGTGTGTGGGCCTCACGTGCTGAATCACGCATGTTTTGTGCAGTTCGGTATATAGTGTTATAAAGTAATACAGGTGTGGAAGAAGTTGGTAAGAGCGGCACCCTAAAAGTGTAAAGTGTACTGGACTGTGTAAATAGTGATTCTTTACGTGCAGCGGAAGCTTGGAAAGCGATAGTTACCTTTCAAGCCCTCCCATAAATATGTAGAGCCTTCGGTTCATCCTCCATTTGCGCTTCTCCTCTTCCTTCCCTCTCACGCCTAGCATGGCACGGTGGCGGCGGTACAAGTGACGCGGGCCTCATCTTCCGAGCCGAGCCGCCACACACCGCCCAAATCCACTCGGCTCCATCCACCGATCTCAAATCCCTTGGACCCGACCCTTCACCTCACGCTCGACCTCCCCCGACTTACTTGTTGGAAAGGTTGAGCTCCACCTCGTTGAAAATAGACCTTTTCCCAGCCGCCTTTGCCGCCACCGCCCACCCGTGCAAACCACCGTGGAGCTACACCATCCTGACCATCCCTAATGCTTATGACCACTCAAATCGAGTTAGTGGTGAGACCATGATGCTCATGTCCTTCCTATCTTCTCTTCTCTGTTGAGTTTCCACGTTAGTTCGCGACCTCGTCGTCGTGGCCATGCCGCCTGCTCGCAGCCGCCCACAGTCACGCCACCGCCGTAGCCGAGGAAGAAGATGGAGGAAAGGGCATGGTTGTGAGAGAAAATAACCCTCGAGGGGTTTATGAGTGAAATGTTTGGATTTGAAGGAAATGTTTGGGTTTATGAGTGAAAAAATGATCCAAACAGGCGCCCCGCCAACTTGCGTTTGCCACTCTATCCATCACTCCATCAGTCCCGAGTCCCAACTCTTCTTGCAAATAATCTACTCATATCTCCGATCGATGCCCATTGATGCTGAGCACGGACACGGTAATCAAACGCTTGCTATCGTTCTCCTTTTTCATCACGGGACATGTTTGCAAGGTGGCGCTGTTGGTAAACGGCACATCTGCAATGTGCGGTGTCTGCGAGTGCACACCTCTGTCTGTCAGTGGTTGCGAGTTGTGCACAACTGCAAATGTAGCATCCCCTCCATAGCCCGGCATGTCAATGTTCACTCCACACAAAATCGATGCAATCTGTTGCAGGTAGTAGGTACTCCCCAAATCCCCACAGGAGAGATCTCATCTCACAATCGTTCTAGCTCCCACATCATCTCTTGTTGTACACCAAAGTTGGGTAGCACCATTTTTGTATGGCTCTGCACAGGTAGCTTATGATTGCAAGATCGATCCTTCCTTCGGTGGAGCTGTTGCCTTTTTATTTATTTTTTGGGGTGTCTCAAGAAAGGCCAGGAATTGGCTTTGCTAGCTGTTTCGGTTGTCTGCAGGAGGAGAGAAGAAGGTGTAGATAGCGGCGGCAGCTGGGCAGGCCAGCCAGAGTGGACGATCGGTTGGCACGAAAGCGACGGGGCGGCGGAAACGAAGGGTTGTCATGTTGCAATTGACGCATAAACAACGCGCTAGTTGCAGTTGCAGCCGCGCGAGGGGAGGAGGAGGGCAGGATGGCAGCTTCAGGGTAGGCGAGACTTGCTCGTCACCGACCGGCCGGCGAGCTCGATCGGCCGCCGCTTTTTTTTTCCGGCTGGCTGGGCGAAGCGGATGGCCGGATGGATTCCCCCACCAGCCCGAGATGGACGCGTCCGTCGCGTCGGTCTCGCCTGTGCCGCCGGGTCGAGGACTCGAGGTGCACGGACACCGGGACACTCGTACTGTACTGTCATTATTCTATTGGGGTGGACAGGAGCTGCGATGCCATGCATGTACAGTGGATAGTCAATGCCTGTGATTCTTGCGCTGGCCCGGCCTGTGTACCGGGGCACCACCGGGCGGCCGGCGTGATGGTTTATCGCGCGCCACCGGTGGTCACGACAACCGGACGCGTCGCGTTTATGGTCGGTCGTTTGTGCTGGTGAAATGGTGTGTGTGTGTGTGGGTTGATGGGGGTCTTTGATGGATGGGTGGTGCGTCGACGTTACTGCAGGGAAAACAAAAGGTTAACGACCGACCGGGCTGTCCTTTTTCTGTCAGCAAACTGCACCCAGCAAAAATGTTTCAGAGATAGAGAAAAACTCGGAGTAGTTTCTTTTACAGCAGACGTGCAGCTGTTGGACCACCAGTAGTTGATCGCTTCGCTTGCTCGGCTGAAAGCCTGAAAGTGAAAAGCGACGCAAGCGGCGTGTTCCTGAAGACCTGGCAGTGGGGACGAGACGCGAGAAGGACGGATCCCGCTCGCTGCTGTTCCTGCTCCGGATGCGTCTTCCGGCCACCGAATGCCGTGCTGGATGCGCTTGATGATGCCCCGTCCTCGGCGCGGGGCCGCGGTGAACGCGCTTGGCCGTCTCCCGTCTGCGGCGCCCCGCCTGGGGCGCGTGGTACAGGACAGCGCGGCGTGCGTCGAGCCCGTGCCCCGAGCCCGAGCCGGCCGGCACGCTGGAATCTGAGGCACATGGCCGTGCACCGTGCACGTGTGATGAAGCGGCCTCGGGCCCCGGTATGGAATTCCAAGGATAAAAAACTACTAGATTCACGAGCAGCAACTATCAATTTCAAATGTGGAATCGCAGAATCGGTATCGGTAGGGTCTCTTTGGGAGGGCTCCAGCTCCGGCTCCAGCACCGGCTCCTGCCGGAGCCCTCTCAAACACCAAAATGTCGACCGGCTCCGGCGGAGGAGCCCCGGAAAACCCGCTCTCTGGAGCGGTTTGGGCGTGGCGGGGCCACGAAAACGTGGCTCCGCGCGGCTCCTCCGGCTCCTCCGTCTCGCCTGACAGGTTTGCCCTCGAGAGTGGCGCGAACGGAGGCTTCTTCGCGCGCTCCGCCTCCTCGCGTTGTCCGGCCGCTGCTCCTTGGCCGGCCTCGCCGGGCGGCGGGAGCTCGCGGCGCGTCCGCAGGGGAGCTCGTCGTCGGGGAGAAGCAGGAGAGGGCGGCGCCGGCCACACACGCCCGCCGCCCCGAGCTCGAGCGGGATGGAGAGGGGGAGGATGGCCTTGGGGACGAAAGCCTCCCCTGCTCGATCCGCTGCGCCAGAGGAGAGGGAGACAAGGGGATGAGGGAGCCGGCTCCCTGCGCCCGCGCCGGCGAGGGCCGCCGCCGCCGCCTCCCTCCTGCACCTCCTCAGATCCGCGAGGGGAGCTGGCCAGCTGGGAGGCGATGGGATCGGGAGCGCTGCGAGGTGGGAGGCGGCCGGCGGGGAGCTCTGGGGGCGGCGCGGGTGGCTCTGGGGGAGGCGCGGGTGGAGGTGGCGAGGGTGATCTCGAGGTCGGGGGGCGCTGGTGGACGGGGCGTGCGCCAGTGGAGAAGATAAGTAAGGAAGATAAACGCCGGCAAAAAATAAGAAAAAAGTAGAGAAGAAAATAAAAGGAAAAAAGAAAAAAGGGCATTATGGACATTTTACTCTCTTGTCCACCTTACACAACCAGGAGAAGCCGTTTTGCCAAACGTTTTCTTAAAACGGCTCCAGCTCCACTGAAAAAGCCGCTCCACCAGAGGAGTCAGAGCCAGAGCCGTTTTGAGTGGAGCCGGAGCCCTCCCAAACAGGCCCGTAATATTGAACTCCCGCTCCGCTGCTCTACCCTCTTATATTTTCATTTAAAGTTTAAAGGGTGTGTTTAGTTCCCTGAATTGGGATGCAAAATTCTGTATTTTGCACGGATTTTAGGCTGAAAAGCACTGTTCCAAAATGAAAAGCACTGTAGCACTTTTCGTTTGTTTGTGGTAAATATTGTCCTACCATGACCTAACTAGGCTCAAAAGATTCGTCTCGCAAAGTACATCCAAACTGTGTAATTAGTTTTTGATTTCATCTACATTTAGTACTCCATGCATGTACCGACATTTTTGATGTGATGTTTGATGTGATAGAGAATCTTCTTTTTGCATAGTAAATTTTGGGGGAAGTTGGGCTTCTAAACACACCCAAAGTATCCAACTACTGTAGCATTATTTTCGAATGATAGAAGTCATATACTCCCTTCATTTATTTTTATAAAGCATGCATATTAAGATCTAAATTGGATTAACAATTTTTGTGCTCGGGAAAGTCTCGCGTCGTCTCCCTCGAGAGGCGACTCGAGGGCACTACCCCCGCCGCCGAACCAAGCACACAACCCCACACCCCCACCCCCTGTTGATGTCGTACTCGTGGCGGCAGCGGCACCGAAAAAGGCTCCATCCACAGCTCCTCCTCTCCACTCTCCTACTACCTATCTTCTTCCCCATTCAAACTTTTCCTGTAACTGCAGTCTCGGCGGTCGTGCGTCAGCATCCGCACTCCTCTCGTCTCTCCCCCACCGGATTTGGCCTCCCAGCTTGCAGATTCGGCCCCTACGGGTCGGATTCGAAGGGCAGGATGGCCTTGTCTGCGGCTGGTGGTGGACGCCGTCTCTGGGTTGCTGGTGCCCAGACCCAGCCCCTTCCGGCTCTGCGGTGGCTTGGCCTCCACGTCTTGGTGCTTCTCGGTGGCATGGCACGACATCGTCATGAACGGGGGTCGTCACTGGGGGTGCGCAGGGCCGTATCGCGACGCCCTTCGATGTGGGTGCCTACCTGCGCTTGCTGTGTCGCGCGAGGGTGTCGTGGGCTGATCACTGCCCATCCGGGGACCTGATGCTGCCCAGCGGTAGCCACACCTGGGTTATCAAGGGGGCTTCGGGTGGTGGTGCGAAAAGCCCATGACGACATTCTACCATTGCGTTGGCACACCAAGATCCTTGCTTTGGCCACCGTCGTGAATGACCATGGTGGCGGCGCGAGCATCCCCCTCCCTCTAGAGGTGCTTCGTCTTCCCGATTGGTGCCTTTTGTAGCTCCTCCAATTTGAGTTGGCTGGACTGTGCAACGAAAGTACCACACCCGGTGCGTGGGGGTGCCCTACCTCAGCACAATCTTCCTCTCATGGTGTTCTTGGACTCGCTTGTCGCCCTGCAGTGGTTTGTGATGGTGATGGAACTGCAGTGAAAGCGTCACACCCGGTGCGCGGGGAGGTCCCCAATCCTCTGCATGATCCATTGCCAGGCAAGGTCGTAGATTCATCTTCTGCAGCTACACACATCTAGGCAGTGTTTTCCTAAACGGGATTAAACTCCGTTTAAACGGCGTCTAAACTCTAAACAGGTGACCACCGTCTATGCCGTTTAGCCCGTTTAAACACCGTTTATCCCGTTTAAACACCATTTAGCCCCGTTTAAACAGCCGTTTAAACAGGTTAAACGCTAAACAATGGTCGACCGACTAGGTACCGTTTACCGTCTAGGAAAACACTGCATCTAGGTGTGCTTCGTCTCTTTCTCTGGCCGGATGTTCTTGGTCTGGCTTACCATTGGTGATTGTCCTCTCTCGGGGTTTGGTTTTTGTCCTTCATTGGTGCCTCTACTTCGTCGACGCTCTCCTGCTGGTGTTGTCATCAAAATTTATGCCGGTTGTTTTCTCCGATTCTACCATTCCTCCACAGGGTTTCCTCCCCTGTGTGGTGTTGGATGGTGGAAGGCGGTGGAGCTCAGAGGTGCTGGGAAAGGTGTTACCACTAGTTTGAAGGGAGGTCGTCGTGTCCGGTGAAACTTTGGCTTGTGTGTCTCTTATCGCCCTTAGTCCCCATTTCGCTGGGCCCTCAGTTGGGGGGTTGATAGCGAAGGGGCGTAACCACGATGGGTGGTGCGAGGTGCAGTGGCTAAGGTCTATTTGACAAGCATGGTGCTTGATGGGAGCACCATCTGGCGACCGACAGGAGTTTTTGTTGTGGCATGAGTGGATTTTGAACTATCCAGCGTGTTGTGTTCTCTTTTCTCTTTCCTTTTTAGATATGTCCAATTGTACCTCTTGCTGTTGTACTTGTGGTTTGCCACTCTTTAATGAAGATGTTCAGACCACCTTCTTGCCTGCTATAATTGCTTTAAAAAAATTAAGATCCAAATTTTACGATCTTTGACCAATAATTTAACTATTATTTTTAATATAATTATTTGTATGCTTGAATTGGTAATCGAATATATTTTAGCATGATTATAAGTTTATAATCATAAGTAATGTAATAAAATATAAATAAATGGTCAAAATGTTATTTAGAAGATCGTGCCAAGTCATACTTTGTCTTGTAAAAATAGATGGAGGGAGTACTCCTTGCATTCACTTTTGATAGTCATGACCACCTTTGCACAATGATCAAGAAAAATAATCCTGCTTATCATCCATTTAATCATGACATTAGCTATTTTTGTTTAACAAACGCCCAAGTAGCCAATCTAATGTGGAAGAATGATGAATCACGCATCCAAAACAAGACAATAGTTAAGAGGATAAATAACTAGACTGAAATAGAACCTTCAAAAGTGTTTTCAGATGTGAAAATTTGCCTGTTAAATAGAACAAGGAAGTATTAGAAAAAGCTCGCAGGAGATATACAGGTTTTCTCGACCCATTAGATCTTAGATAATCGATCAAAAAATAAATAGTTTTTAATAACTTAATAAATAGTTGGACTGTATCAAAAGATAATTTAATTTTTGATATTTGAAAATATGCTTAAGAAAAGAGAATGAGAGAATATTAGACAAAAAACTCAGTGTGTTAGTATTCTTTTTTTAAAAAAAGAGAGTGCAACTTATGAATAGTTGTGGTAAGTTTCGTAACTTTTTACTATTCACTCGTCACATCAAATCTACGGACACTAATTAGAAGGATTAAAGATAGATTAATGACAAAAACCCATTTCATAACTTCGGAGTGAAATTCGTGACGAATCTATAAAACCTAATTAAATCCTGATTAGACAATGTCGTGCTACAGTCAACAATCTCTAATGATAGATTAATTCTGTTTAATAGATTCATCTCATAATTTTCTATCTATTCATGTAATTAATTTTATAATTAGATTATATTTAGTCTTCATAATCGATCGATTACAGTAAATTTTTGCAATTTTCGTAACGAAAGGCCTTAGCAGGCACGACACACCAGTGTCAGTGTTAGGGAGGAAGATGATGCCGTTTATGGGCCGCTTCTTTGTCGGGCCGCGTAATCGTGATGCTATAACTTTTTGGATTCCAACTTTTTAACGCCCCTGGAAGCCAGCGCTTTTTTTCAACCTCGATGATGACTGCTGTTTTTTTTTGAAAGAAAGATGACGACTGCTGTTCAGCAGCCTTTTTTGGTGGATAGATTTTGTCCTTTTTCTTGGAATTTTCAGGCCCACTTCGCAAGAAACGGACTGCATCGCGTAGAAGCTGGTTTGATAGGCCCAAACCGGCCCATTCGGATAATCCGGATGCGAAGAAATCAGGTGGCGAGTTGTCTAGTTTTTTTTTTCCGTTCTCCGTTTTCTTTCACCGGGGGCGAATCGCTCACGCCGCCCACCTCTCCCCATCTCCCTCCCCCGCACGTCGCAACCACCGCCACCGCCGCGGTTCCCCCTGCACGCGCCACCGCCGCATCCCTTCTCCGGAACCCTACGTCCCGGCTGCCTGCTCCCACCGCCGAATCCTCGGGCGCCCCGTTGTGGACTCTGCCGCATCCACCTGCCTTCGCCGTGGGGCGTCGCGGAGTGCCCTCGCCGCAGCCGGGTGCGCGGCCTGTTGCGGGAGCCGAGGCCGCCTCCTTCGCTGTGCGTCGTCACGGAGGGTATTTCCCCTCTCCAGTCCTCTCCTAAGGATCGGTCACGTCCGGCTTGTTTGGGATTTGGACCGTTGAGCATTCTAGCAAATCTAGGGTCCCAGTCTATGACCGAAATGGCCTCATGGATCCTAATCCACGGTCACGTCGAACACCTAGGAGATTCCTATTTTCAGTAGGGCAATTTCACTATACGCATTGGAACAGGTCGTTAGGGTTTTATGACGCAGGTATTTAATGACCCTGGTATTCGTACGAAAACACCACTATATTTTCTGCAGTTTTGCGTCTAATAGGCGCATTATGGCACTGTTGAAATTTTGTTTTAGCTATCTCATAAAAATGCCACACTATGATTCCATGCATGTAATTTAAACGGACTTTATTTGCATGCTAGCAGTCGATGTGGCATGTTGATTAATGTACTCTTGTCAGATTCAAAAGGATCCAGTGTATTTTAGACTCCAGCTGGGAGTTCGTTATTTGTCTAAGTATTCGTGTGACAATGCTGTCATATATGACAAGTTAGTTATTAGGTGCTGCCAACTGCTGAGCACAAATCCTTTCTTTGTTTCTTATTTAAGCTTGAATCAAACTCAGTGCTTTAAAAGCCTGCTGCTTAGCCCGCCTAGGCTCCAGGCCCTAAGCCCCACCCTCACGCTCATAGTTTTCTTGTGACCTAGCCTGCCTAATCAGTGATCAGGCACAAGGTACCAACCTGCAGCTCGCCTAGCGTAGTACTTTCGAAAACACCACGTTTTTCTGAAATAAAAAAAAACAAACAAAAATAATAATGTCCTGGAACACTTATCATATTTGTTAATAATCTAATTCCCCTGTTTAAAATGCAAGTCTGTTAGATTCTTGTGAGGTATTTAGTTAATAATCTAATATCATATTTAGTTTTTTTCTCTTCTTATTCTTCGTCCATAATATGCTTTTTTTTCTAAAGTGTTGCATGCTCAACAATCTTCTGTTTTTCCATGTAGAACAAAATCGGCAGTGCTTATGGGCTTCATGCTATTAGAGGATAATTCCTGCACTTCTTTTGGAAGTTCTGCTTTATTTCATAGTGGTTTGTAGACCAGAACCTGCCAAAGCAATGCTGATGGACCCTCCTGTTATGCAAGTGGACTGCCAGTTGCAAAATGATGTGGAAAAAACATCATCCTATGATAGGAAACTGACCACCTCACACGGTGATTATGGGTGGACAGGCTCTGGTGTCCACCCAACAAATGATGCAGTAATCTGTAACCCAGTTGACGTTAACAATGCTTCTCAAACGGGCATAGATGATGTATCAGATTCTTCTTCCAAAAGATCTCCTATTAATTTGGGCAATTTGCCTCAGGGGACAGAACAAATAAAGAAGATTGGCGACATTTCTTGCTCCAATGATGTAAAGCTTCAGTTGAATGTGAGCATTGAAAATAATAATGGCTTGCAAAGTGATGATGGCAACTTTAATAAACAAAGTTTCTGTAAGGAGGACATGCATCATCCGCAGGAAATAAAACATCCTCCTCCCACCACAATCTCATTACCAAGTTCATGCAAACTCAATGGAGATGCCATGCCTTCTGAAGAAGAGAAAATAGCAGAAGACCATGTCAAAGTGGATGGAAATGTTGATGCACGAAGTAAAGAAGTCGGAGCTGACTCGATAGGATGTCATGCAGGGCAGAAAGAATTGCAGTGCACGCTACAAGATCTATCAGAAATAGCCTGCAGTATTGATTTATCACGTAATAAATCTTCTCCACAGGAAGAGACCAATACGTCTGTTTCACCATTAAATGACACAGGCCATAATGTTGATAACAATAGTTGTAATGGTGATACCAATTATAAAGGGGAAGAGCTCCATATGGGGAACTCTGGAGATGAAGATCATGCTGTAGCACTTTGGGTGAAGGTACACCTTTCTTTATTTAACCTTATAGTTGTAGATTCTTTTTTGTGTTATATGAGGAAATATTTGTCATGTTTAAGGTCCATTACCTGTGCATTTAACAGGTACACCATGTATTGCTGGGTTTGCGAACTCTAGCTCTGCATGATTTTTTAACTGTAGCCTAAGTTACAACATTCTTTCGGTTAAACAATACAAGAATTCAATGATTCATGTAAAGTTTCTTCTCTAGTTCCTTTTATTAGTCCTACAAAAAGATAACCTGAGATCAAGGTTGAAGTGTCAATTAGAACGTTAAGGTGGGCTTCTTTTCATATGTGATCTCAGAGTAACTACCTTCCTGTGGCCTAATAAACATTTTTTTGTTAGTAATTTCCATATCACGTTTCTTCATGATTCTGATGGGATTTTGTGATATAGATTCTGTTTAGATAAATATTGTGTATAAAGACGGGGACATGGGATTTGCTGAATCTCAAACAGTCATTTTATGTACAGTTGTACACAAACATTGAGCTTTAGTTACCGCAGGAATTCCCCTTTTGTGCATAATGAAAACACCATATCTGTTGCTATTTAGTAGCAAAAATGAAAAAGGAGAACTTTTGTTTTGCTGATTCTTGCAAGATCAACAAGCTTGACATGCTAATACTCTGATGATATTTTTTGCTACCTTTTGTTTGGGCACATCGAGAGTTTTCATTTTCTCCCTTATCTTATCTATGAACTTGTTTTACTCTTTTCATGTGAAAACAGTGGAGAGGAAAATGGCAAACAGGAATTCGATGCTGTAGAGTAGACTATCCTTTAACTACTGTAAAGGCAAAACCAACAATTGACAGGAAGAACTATATTGTTGTTTTCTTCCCACGGACAAAATCTTATTCTTGGGTAGACATGCTACTTGTTCTTCCGATAGAGGAATGTCCTTCGCCACTTGTCAATGGAACTCATCGTAAGTGGAGAAAGCTGGTGAAGGATTTGGGTGTTCCTCGACGATACATCATGCAGAAACTTGCCATTTCAATGCTAAATTTAAGTGATGAGCTTCATATTGAGGTTTGTTGTGTTCTTACATGTTTTTTCTTACTCTTTTGGCTCCATTGTTATTGTTGATGCAGTTTGTATGTTTATTAGGCTGTAATTGATGATGCTCGGAAAGCCACAACTTGGAAAGAATTTGCTCTGGAAGCCTCTTGCTGTACAGATTACACTGATCTTGGGAAGATGCTCGTCAAACTTAAAAATGTAAATCTGAGAACCTTGTTTCATGTGGATATTTCATGGAACATCCGTCAACTTTGCGGTGCTTCTGACCTTTGATGATTTTTAACTCTTTTGACCTTTTCTCATGTCTACTGATTGTATCATGGTTTTTTTCCCCATGTGACTAACTAACTATGGCCTATCTCTTGACGACCTTACATGCCTACTTGTTTTGTATTCTCAATGGCAGTAAATAAAGTAGTATATTTCTGTCGATGCCTACACCATTTTTCCTTGCTGTTACTGGATGAACCATATTCAATCATGTGTACCGTATGCAGTTATCTTATCTAAGATGTATTACAGAATTATGCTATGACAATCCCCATACCATGAAATAGAGCCTGCAAATAATTATTACCATAAGCATCATCGTCAACAACAAGGCCTTTAATATCGAGCAAGTTGGGGTATGCTAGAGATGAAACCCAACAAGGGCATAAGAACCAGAGAGAAAGGAAGAAAGAACGAACATCACTTTCTTTCCTAAATCTTGCATTTATAATAATTTTAACATAGACAGTCTTCCTCCTAAAAAAATACCTGGAGCTTTGTATTAGATTTTGGTGGAATACCAGGCGGTACCAAGAGGCTATGAGCAACCTGCCTTTTTATGCAACATTATTGGGATTTGTTTTTTTTAAATCTCAACCAACCTAGGAGGAACTAATATGAAGTGATAGGGCCCTAAAAGAAGAGGACTCAAACCTAGTGTGTATTACAACTGTCACTAACACTTAAGGAAATTACCAAGCCTTAAATTCTTTCTATGCAAAACTAAATAATCATCATCACCAGTCATTTGGGAGATTGCTTGGTCTCCAGCACACTGATGTTACTTATCCTGATTTTTTAATCCAGCTATACAAAAGCAATTCATATAGGACTAGTTTTTCATGTCTCCTTTGAGGTCAATAGATCTTCTATTATCAATTCTCTCTCTGTCCCCAACTGTAAGGCATGCCCGCATCTAAAACCCATCATTTTTTTCTATGTGATGTTTCTCAGCATCGTTTGACCTCCATCGTTTAATTTCAGATGATTCTTCCGGACTGCATAAGCTGTCAATGGCTACAAAATCTTGACATGTGGAAGCAAAAATGTACGAATGCAAAGGACGCCGAGACTATTGAAATGCTTTATGAGGTACTATACATTTTTATTCTCTGCATCAATTGTTTGGAAGGTTGTGATTTAGTGATTGTTCAGGTCAAAGGTTAACTTTGCCATTCTTAAGCTTATTAGGCAAACCGACCACAATTTCTTCAATGTGGCATGTAATATCACCCTGATATGTGCCATAGACTTGTTTTCAGTCTACCACAAATTTGGCTTGCTACCCTTTTGTATGCCTCCTAATAATTGATGTTTCCTAGATTGCTTCTTTTTCCTAACTTCCCTCATTTGTGGCTGCCATTTTGTTTGTGGATTTATCTATACTTATTGCTAAGTGGGCCATGAACCATAGAGGCCCTTAGATTTAAAGAGTGAAAAAAGGGTGTGTCAGCCTCGGCCCATGGATCTGGCCCTAAACTTTTGCCTTCATGGGGCACAATCCAATCGGAGCCCAAAACCCTCACCTACCGTCCGTTGCGATCTGATCCCTTCGCAAGACCCCCCCCTCCCCCTCCCTTGTTATTTGTCGCCGCCGTCTCATTCTTTCTTCTCGAGCGCATCCAGATCTGGCAGACTGTGGCCACGGCGGCGCGTGGGAATGTGCATAGAGAAGGTGCCGAGGTCGTAGGGGGCTAGTGGGACAAGCAGAGGTACACTGCAGAGCGTTTTGTTAGGGTGCTTACGGCCTTGTGGTCTGCATCTTCTGTGGCGATAGCGCGTGGCAACGGGTAAGGCAGATCTGCATCTGCTCGCAGCCATGGATCTTGGTTTCTTGCTCAGTGGTTCTGTTGCATAGTGGAGGGGGGGTAAGCAGTCATGATTCTTGTTGGGAATAGAACGGATGTGGAGATGGATACGATTTATGCCTCTTCGTGATTCTTGTTGGGAATAGAATGGATGTGGAGATGGATAGGATTTATGCCTCTTCATGTGGAGTTTGCCAGCCTTTGTTTCTTGGATTATTTTTCTTTTTTAACAGCTAGCTGGTTCATGGATTCTCTACAATTTCTTGCCTAATCTTCTCTTGCTTAGTCAAATTCCTTTCTGCTAGTAGAGATCTTTCCTCTTTGGCCAGTGTTTACTGACTGCCGTGTAGAGATATGTCATCAATGGGTTACCCACAAGGCCTATCTGGTTCCATGAAAAAAATAGTTTCTGGCCATGCGTGGCAAATACATGGGCGTATCTAACCGGCCCAGTTGCATCTACTTTCTTTGATGATTACCTCTGTTTTAATTGTTCCTAATATGTTATTGGATAATGCCTTGTTTCTCTATGTTTTACATTCCTACTTCTTTACTTCATCACATTCTTAGAAATACCTAAGTTATTTGGTGGCTAGGAATAGGATTCTGCATGCTAACCTAGTTATTCAGTGAAATACTTGTGGTATTAAAAATCATTTGAATTCCTCACAGAAGATCTGCGGAAGCACTTGTAGTTTCCTCCCTACAGATTGTTTTTGTGACTTGTGGCTATGTGCTTCTTACCAAATTAATCTGAAACATAAGGTCTATATGCATTTGTAGGTGGCTGCATGTTTTTCTGCTGCATGTATTCATACATTGTTCTAGATTAGTGGTAGAAATGGTGTTTAGATTACATGAATAAAATTATAAGATTTTACTGGTATTTTTTTTAAAAAAAATTATACAGTGGGGGACCCCCGCTGTGGTAGGATATATGTAAAAAGAAAAATAGAACTGTACAAGGTGAACCTACGAAGAGCTTGGTTACTCAAAACATCAAACCTTGTCATTCATTGTAGTATATATAATCACAAGTAGAATCCTCTCTGTTACAACAACTAGAACGTTTCTTGACCAACAACTGTTAAATTATGCTCCATCGTGACGTCCTTTAGTATCATCAAGTATGTCAAAAATGCAATTGGTGTTATGTTATTTGATTTTGTTGAAGCAACTGGATCTATTCTTTAATTTTTTTTACTGCCGAGATATGTGTTTGTGTGTTTCTGCACTATTTCCGGAGTTCCAGTGTCTAATATTGATTATTCCCCTGTTACTTAATTTTCTTATTCTGATGAAAGTGTAACCAATCGTTTTTATTTCTTCTCTTCTTCAACAGGAACTTAGGCAGTCTGTTCTTTGGAGCAAGGTTGAGGAATTGCGGAATGCATCAGTGCAGCCTGAATTAGTCCCTGAGTGGAAAACATGGAAACAAGAAGTCATGAAACAGTACTTTCCACTACATCCTGCTGGTAATGTTGCCAACTTTGAGAAAAACAATTGTTACAATGATCCAGCTTTAGATCAACAAGTTAGTAGAAAGCGTCCAAAACTTGAAGTCCGCAGAGGAGAGACACAAATTTCACACATGGGCGAGGTTGGCCAGACTGCAAAAGAGGACCCAAATCCAAGTAATCTTCCTAGTAACTCTGTCATGCATGACACTGTAGGTGCATTGGAAGTAATAAATCAGAATAATGCTGTCACATTCCCTGGAAATTCTGGTGCCAATGAGACCACAGCATCTGGTAGTGCCAATCCAGCTCTGCAGAATGCTAGACTTGAGTTAGATTCATTCAAGAGTTCACGGCAGTGTTCTGCATTCATTGAAGCAAAGGGTAGGCAGTGTGGTAGGTGGGCAAATGATGGTGATATTTACTGTTGCGTGCACCAAAGTATGCATTTTCTTGAACATTCTAGGGAGGACAAGGCACTTACTGTTGAAGCTCCATTGTGCAGTGGTATGACTAATATGGGTCGAAAATGCAAGCATCGAGCTCAGCATGGTACTACTTATTGTAAAAAGCACCGCCTCCAGACAAACTTGGATGCTATGCACTCTGAAAATCTGTTGGGTTCATCTGATGTACCCCATATGAGGGAAGAATCTCCTAATAACTGGGTAGAAGAAATTTCTAAGTCACAAACAATGTACAGCGTAGACTCTGAAACAGACAAGAATGTCCAGGCTGCTATGCAAGTGAAATTGATGCCCACTGTGGCTACAGAGATCTCAGGTGCAACTGAGAAAATTGATCTGTGCACTGCGTCAACTTCCATCACAAATACTGATGATGTTCCTCTTTGTATTGGAATTCGCTCTCATGACAGTATTGTTGAGTGCCAAGATTATGCCAAGCGACATACTCTTTACTGTGAGAAGCACCTTCCAAAGTTTCTTAAACGTGCCAGGAATGGAAAGAGTCGACTTGTTTCTAAAGATGTCTTCGTCAATCTTCTGAAGGGTTGCACTTCAAGGAAAGATAAGATTTGTTTACACCAAGCTTGTGAGTTTCTTTATTGGTTCTTGAGAAACAACCTTTCTCATCAACGCACCGGTCTTGGTAGTGACCATATGCCCCAGATACTGGCTGAAGCTGCTAAAAATCCAGATGTTGGACAGTTTTTGTTAAAGTTGATATCTACTGAGAGAGAGAAATTGGAAAATCTCTGGGGCTTTGGCACAAATAGATCTAATAAGCAAATCAATTCTGAAAACAAAGAAGGATCTGCGGTGTTGTTGCATGAAGAGGGAGCTAATCTTTCATCTGGTCTGAAGTGCAAAATTTGTACTCATGAGTTCTCTGATGACCAAGCTCTTGGATTACATTGGACATCTGCCCACAAAAAGGAATCCCGGTGGCTGTTCAGAGGTTATTCTTGTGCTGTATGCATGGAATCATTTACCAACAAGAAAGTTCTTGAAAGACATGTGCAGGATATTCATGGGGCTCAATACCTCCAGTATTCAATTCTCATTCGATGTATGTCATGCGACAGCAATTTTTTGAACACAGATCTGTTGTACCCACACATAGTTTCTGATCATGCCCAACAGTTCAGGCTTCTTGATGTCCCTCAACGACCTAATGGTCGATCTGTTCAACAAACAGAAGGGGCAAGTGGTATGCTCCTTTACGATAATCACAACGTTGAGAAGGATGATGGCTCACAGAAGTTCACCTGCAGATTATGCGGGCTCAGATTTGATCTTCTACCAGATCTTGGCCGCCACCATCAAGTCGCTCATATGGACTCAGGTGCTGTGGCCAACATTCCACCGGGACGTGGAAAATATCAGCTTAACCGTGGTCGACATTACTATTCTGCTTTCAAGAAAAGTTTACGGCCAACAAGTACATTAAAGAAGAGGAGTAGCTCTGGAATTGAGAAAAGTTTCAAGTTTCAAAGCTCCGGCCTATCTATGGTAACATCACCAACAGTTGAATCTGAAACAGCCAGCCTAGGCAAGTTACCAGATTTCCAATGCTCAGAAGTTGCAGAATCTTTGTTTTCCAAGATTCAAAAGACAAAACTCCATCCAAGCAACCTTGATATTTTATCTGTTGCCCGTTCTGTATGCTGTAAAACAAGTCTTCTTGCTGCATTGGAAGTTAAATTTGGCTCTCTACCTGAGAACATATTTGTGAAAGCTGCAAAGTTATGTAGTGACAATGGCATCCAAATTGATTGGCATCATGAGGAGTTTGTTTGCCCTAAAGGTTGCAAGTCTAGATATAATTCAAATGCTTTGCCTCCATTACAACACATGTCAGCTGATTTTCCAGAAGCTCCTTCTGTGATTGATCCTCCAAATGTTGATGAAATGTGGGACATGGATGAATATCATTATGTTCTTGATTCAAAGCACTTTGGATGGAAGCTTAAAAAGGAGAGGGTTGTTCTCTGTGAAGATGTAAGCTTTGGCAGGGAGGAAGTTCCAATTGTCTGTGTCATTGATGTTGATGCAAAAGATTCTTTCAGTACGAAGCCTGAAGAACTTCTACCACATGGCAGTTCTGTGCCATGGCAAGATTTGCACTATATCACAAAGCGTGTGATGGATACATCTCTTGTAGATTCAGAGGTACTCTTTTGGATTATCGTATCTTTTTAGTAATTGATATATATGAACATATTTAATAAAGGGGCCTATGTTTTGGATATATGCACATCTCATGTCACTTTATCCATCTCCAGAAAAATGTTTCCTAACAAGTCGTGTTTCTGCAGAACTCTATGCCTGGCTGTGCATGTTCTCATACTGATTGCTCCCCTGAGAAATGTGATCATGTGAGTCTTTTTGACGGTGTTTACGATAACCTGGTGGATATCCATGGAACACCAATGCATGGCAGATTTGCATATGATGAAGAGAGTAAAATTATTTTACAGGTAATGATCTGCATTGCCACATTTTTTAGTTCAAGATTTTTCTATTGCCATATGAAAAAAAGTTAAACCAAACAAATGGATTTAGTATTTATTTTTTCAAATGTCTGATTAGTCTATTCATTCTTATTCCCGACTTACCATACACCAATAAGATGATGGATATCGTTTTATGTGAAAGTGATGTTAAAACTAATGTGCTTCGTCTAAGGTTTTGGGGCCTAAATGATGTGGTCTTGGTCCACACTTCTGGTAGTGGTAGTGGGTCTATTTTAATTGGGTTATACATTTTAGTACTTGTTCATAATACTTGGAATAGTTTGGGATCCACCTTGTTCATAATACTATGAATAACTTGGGCTCCACCTTGTTCATTATTTTCTCTTATTCTATATTGTTTAATCTGTACCTGTGTACTTTATTGATTGGCAGGAAGGGTATCCAATATATGAGTGCAATTCATCATGTACTTGTGGCTCATCCTGCCAGAATAAAGTATTGCAGAAAGGGCTGCTTGTTAAGTTGGAACTCTTCAGAACTGAGAATAAGGTGAAGTACTCCCCAAGATGGATTTACTGATCCACACCTGCACCTTAGTGCCCCTTGATATTTGTTTTAACACCGTTAAATTGTGCAGGGTTGGGCTATTAGAGCTGCTGAACCTATTCCACAGGGCACCTTTGTCTGCGAGTATGTTGGTGAAGTTGTAAAGACTGATGAGTCCATGAAGACTGCGGAAAGGTTTGTCATTCTTTTTCTATGTTTTTTATCCGAACTCGAGAATAATTGATGGAAGTTAAATTGTGCAGAATATGACTTCAACAAATTTTCCATTGTTATATTTCTGCACTATCTTGTTCATAACAGCACGTGCAGCTAAATGCTGAATTCTTTATCCATTGGCTAGTTCATCTAAACATTTTTGGAGATGTGCACTTAACATCTGAGTGCCTAGCTAGGTGGATTTGAGTTATTGGTATGTGAGTTTTGAGTGGCTTCCTTTTCTTGTACTGATGGGATGCATTTCACCGAGGTAGTGTTTGGCTAGGTGTTTTCTAGCAGGATCTGATTTCATCAATCAACTGACATGTAATCTGGTCACACTGTAAAGCGATACGGTCCCGTAGAAATCCGATACCACTCACGCCCGGGTGTAATCAGATCCCTTCGTGTACTTGTCTCCTCTCAATGGCCCGACCAGCGTCTTCGTTAAGCTCGTGCCCCCTTCATTAGTGCCACTGCCACCCATCACCACTGCTTCCTCACGTCCTAGGATCGATCCACCGCTTCCCCGCCTCCTCGCCTCTTCTAATCTCCAGCTCCGCTCTGCCAGTCTGCCTCAGCTGTTTCCCTCTCACAGATGCTGCTGCCTGGGAAGAGATCTAATGGATCTCCTCCGACGAGCAACGTTTTTGGCTTCCAACCTGGCCTCGCACCCATCCCCACAGCGACCCAGCTTGGTCTATTCGCGGTCCTCACAAGATTCTTTATCTTAATTTTTGTTGAATAATGTGCGATCTCAAGTTGATTTGCAGTTGTGCCTCCAGTTGAAATGGAAGCATCCCAGTGGGATGAGGATGGGAAATTACAGTTGCTTTGCCTTTTTATGTTTCTCTGTTGTGGTCTTGTGGAAATATTCAGAATTGTATGTGTACAAATTTATATTATTTGCATTGGATGTTGTTCAGCTGCGTGTTTTCATGAGTTTCTTTCCATTACTGCTGTGTGATTAGATACCGTTTCTATTTATGTTTACAGCACCCCAACCAAACACTATCTGAATTCTCACGGCATGCAAAAATGACCTCTAATCAATGCTGGCAATTCTAGTGGATTTATGCTGTATAATTATTTGTTCTTTGAGAGTTGAGACTGATAAGAATTTCTTAATTTCAGGGTGTCAAGTAGTGAGTGCAGTTACTTGTTTGACATTGCTTCTCAGATTGATAGGGAAAGAGTTCAGACTGTAGGGACTGTCAAATACATGATTGATGCCACAAGATCTGGAAATGTGTCCCGCTTTATTAATCACAGGTAATTGAACTATTGTATTACTATAGCATTCAACGCCAGAACAACTTTATTCTGGAGCCAGTATTCATTTGTGCCTGTTGCCTTGATAACAGCTGTTCCCCAAATCTCAGTACCCGTTTGGTTTTGGTGGAGAGCAAACATTGCCAGCTTGCTCACATTGGCTTGTTTGCTAATCAAGATGTAAGAATCTATATATCTCATTTCCAACATTTTGGGTCTTTATTTCGACTTGTTCTGATTGTTGCCATGCTGTTCTTCAGATTGCTGCGGGAGACGAACTCGCATATGATTACCGACAAAAGATTGTACCAGGCGATGGCTGCCCCTGCTATTGTGGATCCAAGAATTGCCGAGGCCGTGTCTATTGATTTTTGCAGGAAGACAATAAGGAACTGTCCAACGCTCGGTTGCAGACCTTCCGAAGCTTAAACAGTTGTAGGCACCAGAGCGGTTTAGCATTGTTTTTCCTTCTTCTAGAGCTCCGAGTGCAGGGGTAGGATCTCTTCATGCAACCAATAGGGATTGTGATATAGGAGGCATTAGGAACAGTGGCACACCATAGATGTTGATTTTAGTCGTCGTACCATCATGCTTAACTGATTGTTTGTTAGACGCAGCCTGAAATGAAAGCAATTCAGGCTGCTATTGCATGTAGGTGAGAAATTCTTTATCATTGTAAAGTACCTTCATTCAAATTTTACTGCTCATCATCATCGAAGTGAGTTAAACCGGTTATCCCAATTTTTCGTTTTTTGCGCGCATGGTTTGTGGCATGGTGCGTATATTGTTCATAGTTATTCTAATTGCACGATGGCTATCAGAATAAAGAAGTGATTTTTTTTCTTTTGAGGAAAAAGAAGTGGAGTATTAAAATTGCAAAATTTAAATTTTCGTTATAATAATTATTAAAATTCGTCAATTTCAATTCCATCTCACCTGTGTAGACCTCTGTGGGCCCACTCCCTTCACGAAAGCGCCCGCGGAAACCAATTTCCCTCCGTCTCCTCCCGCCCACGCTTTCGCCACGTCAACGATCCGGTCTCAAACGCATCCCAGCCGTCCAGGCCAAAAGCTAACAACGCGCCAACGCCTCGTGCTCCTCCACGCCAGCAATCCGCGGCATCCACCCATCCACCAATCAGCATGCACCGCCTTTTCCTTTATAAAGCAACCGCTCCCGTCCCCATCTCCCCACAAATCCTCCCAACTTCCCAGCTCATCCTCGCATTCAAGCCGAGCACCGAGAGAATCCGAGCGGCATCGATGGCGCCCAAGGCGGAGAAGAAGCCAGCGGCCAAGAAGCCCGCGGAGGAGGAGCCCGCCGAGAAGGCGGCGCCTGCGGAGAAGGCCCCCGCGGGCAAGAAGCCCAAGGCGGAGAAGAGGCTCCCGGCAGGCAAGTCCGCTGGCAAGGAGGGCGGCGACAAGAAGGGCAGGAAGAAGGCCAAGAAGAGCGTGGAGACCTACAAGATCTACATCTTCAAGGTCCTCAAGCAGGTTCACCCCGACATCGGCATCTCCTCCAAGGCCATGTCCATCATGAACTCCTTCATCAACGACATCTTCGAGAAGCTCGCCGCCGAGGCCGCCAAGCTCGCCCGCTACAACAAGAAGCCCACCATCACCTCCCGCGAGATCCAGACCTCGGTGCGCCTCGTCCTCCCCGGCGAGCTCGCCAAGCACGCCGTCTCCGAGGGCACCAAGGCCGTGACCAAGTTCACCTCGTCTTAGGCGCTGATAGGCTTAGCTTGCCCCTACCTGTGATGTGTTTCTTCTCTTGTTAGTAGTTGCAGTTCAGAGACTTGGCTGCTGTGTGTGGTGTAGGGAACTGTTGTGGTGGCTTTTGAAATGTAAGAATTATCCTGGTGGAAATGAAAGGCTACTGTTATCTGAACCCAACCATATTATGCTTGTTTTCTGATTCGTGATATGGTAATTTAGACGAGCCTTAATTCTTGTTTTAGAAATGTTTGTCCGTTAGGATGCAATTGTCTGCAGTTGTCCCTCTGATTTTGTAGGTGTTGTCAATTTGATTTCCTTTTCCGAAACGTGGTACTGGAGTACTCCGTATGTTCCAAATTCCAGCTTCTTGCATGATCCAATCTGTTGCGTTCTAGCTGTTACAAGAATCCTGCAGCGAACTGTGCTATTTTCAGGTTTGGTGTTTGCGGCATCGGCTGAAAATGGACCCTATTGAAACTTAAAGGAGGCAGTGCAGTCGGCGTGGATTTGAATTTTGGGAGAGGGAAGAAGCTTTTGGTCGCGAAATATTTGGGCGGGGCCGCGGGGAACTTGAAATGGAGGCAGTGCAGTCGGTGTGGATTTGAATTTGGGAAGAGGGAAGAAGCTTTTGGTCGCGAAATATTTGGGCGGGGTTTGGGAATTGGGACCTGTTCTTGGCGCCTCTTCAAAAGCAGGCCGCAGAAATCCAAAAGCAATGCTCGCACTCTCATAGCGGAATTAGAAGTCCGCGGCTTTCCTCAAACCAAATAGAGCGGAGAGTCCAAGCCGAAGGAAGGAGGGTGGGAATTCGTCTTTTGGGCCTTGTTTAGTTTGCTAAAAATTCTAACGTTTTCTCCACTCTCTCTCCATCACATCACATTAAATACGTCAAAAAACATAAGTTCGGAGTATTAAATATAGATAAAAAAATAACTAATTACACAGTTTTGATGTACTTCGCGACACGAATCTTTTGAGCCTAGTTAGGTCATGGTAGGATAATATTTACCACAAACAAACGAAAGTGCTACAGGAGTTCAAAACATTGAAAAGGCAAATTTTCCCACGAACTAAACAAGACCTTGCAATGGAAGCGCTGTAGCAGTTGTAATCCCGCACGACGGAGCATGGGGCCTTGTTTAGTTTGCTAAAGTTTCTAATGTTTTCTCCACTCTCTCTCCTCACATCACGTTAAATACGTCAAAAGACATATGTTCAGAGTATTAAATATAGGTAAAAAAAATAACTAATTACACAGTTTTGATGTACTTCGCGACACGAATCTTTTGAGCCTAGTTAAGCCATGGTAGGATAATATTTACCACAAATAAACGAAACGTGCTACAGTCTGCTACAGGAGTTCGAAACGTTGAAAAGGCAAATTTTTCCAACAACTAAACAAGGTCGAAATCGAGCTGGAGAGGGAACAGCAGCAACACCACCACCTACCTGTGGCGGCTGTGTGTGTGATCAGATTTTTTTTTACATTTCCCCCCTCTCAATTTTGCAAAATAAATGATCCATCCCAAAAATTGCAAAACTATACATCTAGCGCCGTGGGGGACGGCGGCAGGGACCTACCGCCGTGCCCCACGGCGGTAGGTCCCTGCTACCGCCGTGGACCACGGCGGTAGGGGTCCAGTCTGTTTTCAAAAATTTGTAATTTTTTTGTTTGAACTCGGATGGAGGTAAACTTTATATGAAAATTGTAGCTTTCGACGAGATCTACAACTTTGTAGTTCAAAGTTTTTCCATTTGAAATCATCTTTATAGTCAAATAATCGATATACCGACTTGAGGCGAGCCGACGACGGCGCGCATCAAGAATCTCTCAGGTAGCGTTTGGAAGTTGTGAGGGTGGAATTCGGAATTGGAATATGCATCCATGAATGAAGAATGGTGTTTGGAAAAGCTGCCCCCCCTGGCCTTTTTCTAAAAAAAATTTATGGTGTTCGGATGTCGAGGAATTGAGAAATAGAATTGCGAACTAATACCACAAGGCATTGTTTTGACTTGTGCGCACCCTCCCATGATTCGGAGCCTCCCTTGGATATCATGAGGTATTAGCCCTACCTCCTTTCGACCGCATCTCTCGTCTCCCTCTCACATCTCCGATTCTCCGGTTCGGGGTGTGTCTACGCATCACTGCGGTGATGAAAAACAATTCATCATGTCAGTAGCCATACTTCACGTGCGCATGGGTGTGGGGAGGGAGTCACGTGGGGTGATGACATTAGTAAGTCTAATACGAATTGAAACTAAAAAAAATCTATAAATCATAAACCGAGTATTGAAATTAAATTTCGATTGTACCATTAGATTTCTGACAATAAAAGTTTTGAAACAAGATCTCACTTGACTATATTTTGACAAACTTTTTTATCCGTATTTCTTAATTAAGGTTATATATTATGTGCAATACATAACAGTAGAACAAATCTAACAAACTACCGGAACAAAATATTTGTACGTATCGAATAAATTATATGAACTATCAGAACAAATATGTATACGTGTCGAATAAATTCTACAAACTGTCGGAACAAAAAAATTGTACGTGCTGAACAAATTATATGAACTGCCGGAACAAATATGTATACGTGTCAAACAAATTTTAAGCAATACCAGAACAAAATATTTGTACGTACCGAACAAATTATATAAACTGCCAGAATAAATATGTATACATGTAGAACAAATTCTACAAATTGCCGGAACAAAATATTTGTACGTACCAAACAAAGTATATAAACTGTCGGAAGAAATATGTATATGTGTCGAACAAATTCTACGAACTACCGAAAATAATTATATGTATCAAACAAATTATATGAACTAATAGAACAAATTATAGAGGAGAAACAAATATTTACAAAAAGGGAAATAAATATTTAAAAGAGAACAACAAATATGCAAAGAAAAATGAATCACGACGGATGAAATCAATCAAAGAAAATTTTCATTGAGCGAGAACAAATTTTCACTAACATGAAATAAATATTCACTGAAGTAGAACAAATATTCATTGAGATGAAATAATTTGAAGTGAAATATTTTTCATTGAGGCGAAATAAATATTCACCCAAGAGGGAAATTCATTAAAAGAAAAAATATTCATGGAGAGAAAAATATAAAAAAGAAGGAAAGAAGAAATAAAAAGATGAAAATTGGTAAAAGAAAATATAAATAAATAAATAAGGAAAGAAGAAATAAAAGAAACAAGAGTAAATAGAAAGAAATGGAAAAATAAAAATAAGTAAATAAAAAGAAATAGAAATAGAAAATAAAAAGAAAGAAGAATAAAAAGAAAGAAATATGAAATAAAAAGAAACAAAAAAACCAGAAAAGAAAATATAAAGAAAAAACCCACCTGAGCCCTCCACGTGCTGCGCGCCCCCTGCGGCCCCCGTCCCTGGCGTCGTGGCTTGCTATACATCGCGCCCCTCCTCCACCAGGGCGAATGCCGCTCCGCCGCGCCCCTCGCCTCCCTCTTCGTCGACGGGCCGAGCACCCCTCCTTCACCAGGCTAGATACGGCTCCTGACGTGGCTGCCCTCCACCAGGCCGAACACTGCTCCTGCCGCGGTTATTCTCCTCTCCGGCGTCGGCGCCGCTTCTCTCCTCTACCTGCAAGGCTCGCCCCTGCTCCTTTCCTCCGCCGGCGTGACCCCAGCTGGCGCCGGTCCTCTCCTCCGTCGGCGAGGCCCAGCTCGTCCGCTCCTGTCCGCCGCCGTTGTGGGCGCGACATCCAGCGAGGATTTGAGATTGGTCAGGACATGGTTGACAAATTTGGCTTTAATTTACTGTGACACCCCCTTCCCTTCTACATGGCTACGACGGTCTGCGGCTTCTACACCCCCTTCCCCCACCTCCGTGATGGCGGCGTGATGCATTGGAGAAGAAAGGGCGGGCCACCGGGCGACGCGACGAGGTTGGTGGAGATGGAGTTTGGAGTGTACAGAACAAATTCGAACTCCACTGATTTGTACATGCAAACATGTATCTGAATTAGGCTGCTCCATAGATTCTACTCCCTCCATTCTCTTATGATAGAACTGTTTCACCTTGGCGCAATGACAAGAAGAATGAACTCTACTTCTCATCTCATGAATCATGTCATTATTTTTAATTTGTTATCATAAACATGCACATCGGTATTGATGCAATCACATACATGCACTAATTATATTTCTAGAAGAGTTACTATGCATGAAAATCAAGCAGTCATCAACATCCAATACTGAAAGGATCTGGTGATGCCTTGAGAGGGGGTGAATAGACTCACTTCAAAAATCTGCACAAAACTCAGCAGCGGATGAGATGGCCGGATGACCCGGCACCTACCTCCGGATGACCCGGTGGCCAACAGTACCACCCTGGGTGATCCAGCGACAAGACCCGGGTGATCCGACAGTCACGACCTCGTGAATACAAAACAAAATCATAGATGCAATTTGCAATTCTACATGAAACAAAAGTTTTGTAGAGATACTGAGAACCTCTCGCAACCAAAGATTTGTCACGAAACAACACAAATGTATAGATCGGGCCAAAACAAGCTTCTAGGGTTAGAAATGGGAGATGAACCCAAACAAGCACGAGACAAGAGATTTAATCTGAAGTTCACTTCCACCAAGGAATCTACGTCTCCGTTGAGGTTCTCACAAAGGAAGGGCTATCACGAAGAGGCTCTTGCCTCACCCAATCACCACAAAAGAAGATTGATGCTCGTTAAGAGCACTCCACAAAGGAGAGGGTAATACAAACGATCCCGGGTGCTCCACACGAAGAGGGCACTCAGCGGACGACGCCTAACCATCTAGAAGCAAGCTTCAAGAGTAACAAATACAAATCAACCGATCTTGGCCACCACAAGTGCCTCTTGAGATGAACTCTCACAAGGGGCTCCATCTCACACCTCAATTCTCTCTCCCACACAAACCCTTGATGAATCCTAGCTTGGAGAGTCTTGGAAGGGTTGAGAGAGTGGAAGTAGAGCTCAAGGAGGTGTTAGAGGCGTGGAGGTCAGCAACAAATGAAAGAGGGTGAGAAGGTATAAATACCCAACCCCAAAAAGTGACTGTTAGAAGCACTACCCACGACATCCCCGGGTGACCCGGCCCCAAGGCTCGGATGACTCAGCAGCTAACAGTATCGCCTCGGGTCATCCGGTCCTAGGCGCCGGATCACTTGGGGTGGCTGAAAGAGCTGCACCTAGTTGTATTCGTGAGTGCAAAGTGACTCTCATGGGTTGTTAGATCTCAAGAATAGCTCTTGGAGTAAACCTTGATCGATCAATCACGTTCCCCTTTATAGTACAGTGTTTCCTATACTCAATTTCAAAAGAGAAAATGAATTAAAAATACATTTGATTTTCAACACCGAATAGTAGGTATGAAGGGCTTCCTTTGATAGAACTCAAATATTATTTCCTTTTAACCTTGCACACATCTCATTGAAAGCATTAATCTTCCTAAATTGTGATTGACATCATCACCAAAATAATTAGGGGCCTAGATACACTTTCAAATACGAGGTGGCAACTCGAATGAGACTATCAAAAGAGAAAAAAATAGTTTTACAAATAACTCTATCAAAGAAGAATGGAGGGAGTAAAAGACAATGCAATGGTCATCCAAACAATAGATTTTGAATTGAAGTCATTTCAATACTATGGCTGATTTAGCATTCAAACCAATTCAATGCCAAACCTTTCAATATCTACATCCAAACGGAGCCTCAGAGTTGCTCCTCTGCCACCTTTCGTTTCAAAAAAAAAAGATGAGTCAACAAAGCTATGTACAGGTAGTATTTGACAATATCATTTGAGGGTGTTCTCGTCTCATCCTCTCGGTGCAGCGGGCTTGGAATGGAAGGATGTCGAGCTGTCAGAAGGAAGAAATCTCCAAATTGTGTGACATGACATGTCGCCGTCGTGCAGTACGGCGAAAGTGGAGCGGAATTTGTCTTCTTTTGACCTTCACGATTAATACTCCAGAATATAAGTACTGGTTGACTTTTGCTGATCACGTTTGGCCACTCATCTTATTTTAAAAATTTATAAAAATATTATTTATTTTGTTATGATATGTTTTATCATCGTGTATATTTTTAATATACCATAATTATTTTTACATTTTCATAATTTTTTGAATAAAACGAATGTTCATACGTAATCAGCAAAAGTCAACAAGTCTTTATATTTGGGACGGAGGGAGCCGGTTCAGGGATTTCATCACTAGTATTTGATTTTAGGCATTCGGTTGTTTTGGCCGTAAGGCTGGTTCTTTCGTTCCTCCTGGCATCGCTTAGGCACTAGATCGATGGGCTCTGTTCAATGGCTGTACTGTGCTCTCTTTGTGTTTTCTGAAAATATATAAAGTTGTAGGTGTCTGTTTTTTTTTCTGTTCAATAGTACACTCTTATCTCAACAGCATACACCACCGGATCCGTGAGTACTTTTGTTTTGCTTGCATATCCATGCATATGCTGCACGGGTAGCCCTGTTTTCAGCGCCGGACAGAGACGGAAGCATCTGATGCACCAAAAACGGCCGGGTCCGATGCCCCTCATTGACCGCCCTTTTTCCCTTCCCAGCAACATACGCATGTGCTCCATGGACCATGGGGCTAACTCCTCTAGCCGAACCTCAATGGCGAAATTTATGATGATGACACATGACAGGTCTAATTAATTGTTTTGGAAAGTGATAATTCATTATATGAAATGTGTACTGTGTGACAATACACATGTGTATGTGTATTGTTTTTAGCCGAACTCTAAATTTTATCTTTTTAGAAGATAGTTGTATTATACATAACATATTATGATGACATTTGACAATTTAATTCTTTTAGAGGATCATTTGCCTAATATGCAGGATATTCTTTTTTTAAGTCATAGTTTAATGATACGGAGAACATTATGTGATATTCAATTCATGTTCGTCTGGATTATCATCATCTATCAGTCAGCGATACTTTCTTCTCATAACAAATCAGTACTAGCCACCAGCTACCAAGCAGATAGTAGTATTTTTCTCACAGAATAAATCAGCACCAGCCAGCAGCCATCCGAACAAATTGTCAATGTTGTTTTAAAGGAACCGATAATTGTATTTTAATATTATATGTACCTAACTTTTTTTGGACGCATGGCATGTCTAATTTCTTTTTTGATGAAATGAAACTTCCCCTTTATAATATATTTTACAGATAGAATAAAAGGCAAAAGTACATCAAAATCATCCAAGTGGGTTTTGCTCCAACTGCATTACATCTAGTCCAATCAGAATAAACAGGATAGACCATCTATTTGATGACCAAAGCAATAGATGCTTTGGATATTTTCTCCAAGAATGGGTGGATAAGTAAACTAGACATTGCTTATAAATATTTTATCTTTCTATGTATGCTTTCTCCTTTTATCTATTTTTGGTTGCTCAGCTATTAAGCTGAAGATTTTATAAAATTTTGGTTGTGTGTATCACAGAGGCCGGATATATTTTCATTTTCTAAAAAAAGGCAACACATGCACTGTTCAATTGTAACGTAGATTTTGAGGTTTTTAGTGCATCTAAATGAATACTAATTCTTTCTTTAAAAGTAAGGTTGCAAATATAGTATATTTTGAGGCTTTTAGTGCATCTAAATTAATATGAATTCTTTCTTTAACACCAAGGTTGCAATTATTGTTAAATAGATTTTGAGGCTTTTAGTGCATCTAAATTAATATGAATTCTTTCTTTAATACCAAGATTGCAATTTTCGTTGGAGGAGATAAAAATCACATATTTGAATTACCAAGTAATTGGTGGATTGTTTATAGCGTCACAATAATCCTTAGATATGCGAGACACCCAAAAAGAAGGGAAAATCCTGTAAATTCTCATAAAAAGCTAAAATATCCGGCGATCATTTATGGACCCCTAGCATCGTTAAAAAAACACCGACCAAATTTAACCTTTCTCTAAATTATTATTGTGCACATTTGCCATCATACAAGGATCAAACAAAGTACCAATAATATGTACTTCCAAATGACCCACATCTTCCATTGGGAAAACTCACACAAAGAAACCAAAAACCTGTTTGCTCTACATGTTTTTCTTTACATAAATAAACATCTCTCTCAATCATCTGGGTGGGTGGGGGGTGGGGGGGGGGTGAGTAGGGAGACCAGACTAACTAAAAACATTATACAATGGACTAATATCCATATAACTGATATGGTGAGCACGAGAAAAAAATACCTTGCGCAAGATTCTGAATCCATGGAGAATATGGTAAGGCACATGATTGATGCAGATACATTGATCACCTCTCAAATCCTAAATCATAGAACATTCAGCAAACTAAGTGAGCTCAGGTGGTTAGGTTTGTTATGGTGAAACATGTCCATCCAGGTTTGAAACTCCATCATGGGTGACCACTACTCGTATTTTCTTATATTTATTCCATGAACTATGGGCGCTATATATGCTTCCAATTGTGTAAAGCAAAGAATGTTCCACGACTATTCATTACTCATTAAGTATTTTCAAATATTGTTAGTTAGAACATGTAGACGCATGGGTTGATGGGCCATTTACATATAGATAAATTACCTGACTAGTATATATTATTTAATAGCGAAAGAAAGAGCACAACTTGCATTATATCAATTTTATCAAATTCGCCAAATTGCACAACGAATCGACCAGAATTGTAAAGGTACTAGTCACTTTGAGGCCCGAACATGATAAGCATCACTCATAAGGTGAAGGCCTGAAAGGGGTAGCACCAAGGGGAATCTCATTCACCTCCCTTTGCATATCTGGTAGCTTGAGTATGAATCTCCACATCTTTACAAGGAATAACCTCAAAGTTGGCCGACATAGTGCACTGGATCATTGAGTGCTACAATTCAACGGGACTAGTCCCACGTGTCACCACGATAAGACGCAGCACATTGCATTAGTCACCCCTAACACAAGATCAAATAGCTCTCTGCTTAGGATAGAAATATTTATTGCATTTAGGATAGAAATAGCTCTCTGCTTAGGATCGATCGAGGACGACGCTAGAGCCTAGGAGCAGCGGGGGAGACAGAAGAATTGGAGATATAGATCCTGATGCCGCGCGGGCTCGGCGCCGGTCGCGATCGGCCGCGGGCTCGAGCCCGATCGGCCAGACGCCGGGGCGTGCAGGGAATCCGGCACCGTCGCCGTCGCCGTCGCCCCGGCCAGGTTCCTTTGACTGGGGCTCCTCTCTGCAGCTCCTCTCTCCGGCTCCGCTACCCTCCTGACGAGAGATGGAGCTACCAGCCTACCACCATATCTTTAGCCCCATTCCGGGCGAGAAGAGATGCAGGGGGTCGCCGTCGCCCACCAGCCTTTCGACGGCCGTCTTTTTGACCGGGAATCTCCTCCTTTCTCGCCCATGACCGCCCTCCCTCCGACGAACCCTCTAGCTCCGGCGGCAGGCAGGGAGAATGCCCGTCCTTGTCACCCCCTGTGCTTTCTCGCATGCACGTACTATGCTCCTCCTCTTTGCATCTCCCCGTCTTCTCTGCTGGCCGGATATGCACGAACGGTCGCCGCTCTAATTCCACGTTCGTGGTGAACGGCTGCTGCAGCTGCACACTGGGAGACCGACAGGTGGGGCCATGCGCCATACCTGGCCAGTTGTCTACGTGACCTAGCTTCTTCTGTGGACGTGTGGTCAACGGAAGCAGCTAGTGGACAGCAAGGTGCTGGGACTGGGAGGGAGCTCCAGCCTCCATGGACGAAGGATCTTGTCACTTGTCAGCCCGCGTTGCTTGCAAGCAGACTTAAACGCGGTAAGGGTCTGTTTGGCAGGGCTCTCGATGCCGAGTTTAAGCACACGGCGAGTTTGGACCTTCATAGGACGGGCCGGCAGGACTGTGATCTTTATCGAAAAGTGACGACGATGTTAAATGGTCTATCGTCTGATAGCGTTCTTCAGGTCAGAGCAAATGAGCAAAAATCTGATGGACCAATAAGCTAAGGTCGTCAGGTAGCTCTGGGTAGTCAACTTTCAACTGATTCGGAGGGGAAAAATCTGGAGTAGTTCTCCATCCAAACCTTTGTTTTAGAAGAAGAAAGCCCGAGCACTGCCACTCAACTAAGGTAGAGGAACAGCTCTGTGAATCCCTTGTTGATTGATGCAACGGCTAGGATATCTTTAATTTGTTCCTGTGTCGATCTAAAAGATTAACATGAAGGGAGTGAGATGAGCATTTTCGATACTGCAGCATGTAAAAACACCTTTAGTTTTGACAGTGCAATTTAAATGCTGCTTCTCACTGGGTACTAAACATGTGTTTACTTTCTCTCAAACCATCGTCCTAAAAGAGGAGGCTGAAAGTGACAAGGTACTCTATATAGTACTAGGTACTTATTTACATGCTCAGAAAAGGGAGATCCTGGGCACTTAGGATAACAGCAACTTTTATTTTCCAGATCAATGCCAAGGTTAGCTGTGGGCGGCTTCCCTCGTGAAGGTTCTATCTCTCTGCATTTCCTATAAATAGCCTCCCGCGGCGTCGCCCATCATCCTCGCCAGCCTCGAGCTCCATATATCTCTTCTCAGGGACCCTTCTTGACCCGATCACCCAAGTGGTACGGTAGGAATCTGAGAGTAGCTAACGATGGACAGCAGGAGGGAGTCCTCGGAGACCTTGAGGTAAGACGATAAGATCGAGATGCTATATTCTTTCAGCTTTCAGCATTGATATGCGTGCTCCGATGAACATGCACTCCAGGCTCAAGTGCATGCCACAACTGCACCTAACCCTTATAGATTACTTATAGGCTTATATGTATATGCAGAAAACATCAAGGTACCTCAATAATCAAAGTCAATCTAAGGCCTGAAACATATCCATTATATTTACATGTTGCTTGGTCTGGGCCATCTTAATTGTTAACATAATCGGCAGCTCTCCTGCTCGATTAGTTTTTTTTAAAAAAATACTGCAACCACATGAAACCAGCCAGATTGCGGTTGCAGAACTATACTAGCTGCAGCTCCCAGTAATCTGGAAGCGTAGCTAGAAAAATCTATGCATCAAAGTAACTGAAGCATGTGCATGTTGGTCAGGAACAAATGTGCGGCCTGCTACAGGCAGTACAACAGGATGGAGCACCTGGTGGAGCACATGAAGGTGAACTACCACTCGGTGCACGAGCCCAGGTGCGGCGCCTGCGGCAAGCACTGCCGCTCCTTCGAGTCACTCAGGGAGCATCTCATCGGTATGATGCAGAAAACTTGCCAAGAACCAGCAACCATGGACATAAGCTCACAGCTGAACGATCGTGGTTTCTGATGCTTCTTCTCAATCTTCAGGGCCATTGCCCAAGGTGGAGTGCGCGCGGGTCTTCAGCGTCCGTGGCTGCAGCATCTGCCTCAACATCTTCGACAGCAACGCCACCGTCAGATACCACCGCGCGGCCTGCCAATACACTCGTGCTGCTCCGGTAATGGTTTACTGATTTCTACTCTATTCAATCATATATACCATATAATCAGTTCATTTCAGAACTCAGATGCACAGATATCCCTTTGTTGTGACTTTGGTTGATGCTAGATTCTAACATATTTTTCCTTTCTATGCGTTCCCAGATGCCCAGGGGCAGCATAACTGGCCGTGCGGTTGCTCTGGCATGTAAAATGGTTGGAGGAGGGAGTGACGGCTCAGTGGACCTTTGTGCAAGGGTGTGCCTCATTGGAGAAGACGAGAATATAATCTTCCAAACCTATGTCAAACCTACAGCTCCTGTAACCAACTACAGGTAACATTTCATTCCATTACTTTTCCTGCATACCAGTTGTCTCCCATTTGTAGTAGATGGTAAAAGAAAATTATCAGAACAACAAAGAAACCAGAAAAAAAAACAATAGGATCATTCAGTGGGCACTATACTTGAAACTGGACAGGAGATTTGAATGGATTACTTTTTTGGAATGAGATGAGCTGATTATTTGTGTGTTCAGGTATGAAGTAACTGGGATAAGGCCAGAGTACTTGAGGGACGCAATGCCACTGAAGGTTGCACAGAGGAGGATCCAGGAGATCCTGTGCAACGGGGAGCCGCTGTGGAAGTTACACCCAAGAAGTTATGGAAGGGCAAAGATCCTGGTCGGCCATGGCCTAGACCATGATCTTGAGCGCCTAGGGTTGGAATACCCAGCATTCATGATCAGGTGAGGAGCACAAGATAACTAAGTGGGTTATAGTCTTTCTTCTTTGCAACATGTATAGATCTTGCTTACTGCGATAAGGTTTAGGAATCCAGATTCAAAGTTGCTATGGTTTCTAAGTTCTAACATTGATGCATGTGCAGGGACACCGCAAAATACCCACCACTGATGAAGACTAGCAAGCTGAGTAACTCCCTGAAGTATCTTACACAAGCATATCTTGGGTATGTCACTAGCAGGCTAATCTAAACAATCAGCCTACTCTTTAGTATCTGAGTAATGCTAAATAAATTGTTTTTGCATCCTATTGTAGGTATGATATTCAAACAGGCATTCAGGACCCTTATGAGGACTGTGTGGCAGCAATGAGGCTGTACATCAGAATGAGATCACAGGCTCACCCGAGAGATTACAACTCCGGTTCAGGTGAGGCCCAGAACAACTACCCAGCCTGGAGGCAGAGAGAGTTGGAGAGGATGAGCCCAGACGAACTGCTAGCACTTTCAGCATCAGACTACTATTGCTGGTGCCTGGATTACTAAATTGATCGGCTATAAAGTGAATAAGGCAGGCCAACATTGTTGGTCCATTCATATTCCATCTATGATAATAAATTTTAGATGTACAAATAGCCTGTGGCTTGACTATATTGGGTTTAATTATAACATATATATGTGTAATGCTTTCGTATAAATATTGATGATTTAGAGCTGTAAGAAGTGATTATCTTAATGATATTATATGGCAAGAGGGTTATTTCCATTGCTTCACGAATCCAGAAAAATGAGAATACCAGAAGTACATCAACTATACACCAAAGGGGACTAAAAAAACTATACACCAAAGGCAGAGAAAAAGGACATGTATCTTCATGCACGAATGAACGATTGTACATTCTGTGTAGAGTGTCAGACTATCTCGGTGCTATACAAGTATATCTACATCAGCCTGCAGTGGACCATACCTGTACAAATTGATGAAGATTCAAGCTTCTGAGTTGTTGAAGAATAGTCTTACACTGGAGTCACTGAATTTCCAGCATGTTGCTTAACTTCAGCAGGTGGATTCTTAGGTTTGGGCTCGTCCACTTTTGCCTGCTTGCCGTTCTTCTTGTCCTCGGTGCTATACAAGTATATCTACATTAGCCTGCAAATTGATCAAGATTAAAGCTTCTGAGCTGTTGAAGAAAAGTCTTACACTGGAGTCATTGAATTTCCGGCATGTTGCTTAGCTTCAGTAGGTGGATTCTTTGGTTTGGGCTCGTCCACTTTTGCCTGCTTGCCGTTATTCTTGTCCTTGGACTGGCTCCTGTTTAGCTTGATGAACTCAAGACACTGCCGAATGATTGTCAGCACCGTGAAATGTGTCTCAAAGTCATTCTTGATGACAGGTGGGTGGTGGAGGTTGGGTCCATTGTTACTCCAGGTGTAGTTCTCGATGAAGTAGACACAATCAGTTCGGGCCCTGAACGAAACCTCCCGTATAAGCTCTTCAGCCTGCCTAATTGATCTCATGGCTTTCTTAAAAGTCAACACAATGATCAAATTAAGCCCTGTTAATAGATGTTAGGGGCAATTAGAGTCAGCCTTGTGACAAGATTTAAAAAAATACACGTTGAAGTGTTAACTAAAAAAACTCGTCAGTGAGAAATCTTCACTTCTTTTCTCCGAAGGCAGATTAATTCTCTCTTCTTCTTCTTTTTTTAGGGGGAGATCAATTCTCTCTTAGTGTGAAAGAAATTAAAGAAACAAAAAAGGCCAATGTTACTTGCAAGACTCGCTATACGTTGATTTTTAAATCGATAAGCAAAAGGACAGTTCAACAGGAAAAATTAACAACCTCCTTCCTACACAAGGACTTTTAAATCGATAGCAGAAGGACGATTACTAATCCATATGGGTTCATTTCTCTCTTTTTTTCTGCAGAAATTCTAGGTCCATGTTCTTCTCCCTGTATGGGGGTTGGGCCTCCCTAGCAGACGGCCCAGTATAAATACTGCGACATGCAAAGCCCACGAGATGTTCTAGAACCTTCTGGAAGCTGACTGACCTTTGTCCCTGACGGCAGCAGAGATCTCCGGGAGGCGCCTGATGGCGGCGTTCCGCTCCTTGGCGGGCGCGTCGCAGCGCAGCACGAGCACCACGCACTCCGGGTTCCCCCCGCTGATCGCGGCATCGATGTGATCCCTGGAGAGCCTCACCGCCTCGGGGAGCGGCGGCGCGTCAAGCAGGTCCACCACGTTGTTCTCGCCGTCCCCCGCGCCGTCGCCGTCGGCGCCGGCCACCACGGCCCTGACCCTCCTCCGCCGCCTCGGCCCGTCGGTCCCGCCGCCGGGCGGCGAGGCCTCCGCTCGGAGCAGCAGCGGGCCGTCCTCTGCCGCCAGCGCGCGGCACGCCGTGTTGACCAGCGAGCTCTTTCCGTGGGCCCGGAACCCCGTGATCAGCACGGACGGTGGCGGGGCGTCCTCCTTGGCGCCCCCGCCGCCGCCGCCGTCGGCGTCGGCCTCCTCCTCCTCCTCCTCGCTGCCGAGGGTCGAGAGGCACTCGCGGATCTCCCTGCGGAGGGACGCCACGGCGTCGTCCCGGCGGAGGCGCGCCGCGACAATGATCGCCAGCGCGCCGGCGGCCGCCGCCGCGGCTATCTTGAGAAGGAGGGGCAGCCGCGGCATATGCATCCCGACGCCGACGGAGCAGCTACTGCTGCTGCTGCCCGTGAAGGGGCCTTTTTCGTAATAACAATGTTTCGCGGGGTCCTATGAGGGATAAAATCGGCGGATCATGCATCGATATTGCCATCGCTGTTGGTGCGAAGCGGCGATGGAAATGGGTTTTGGGGGAGATTTGGAAGAGGGTACGCGGGAATAAACTTTGCCTTTTGATGAAGCGCCATGCCGAGCAAGGATGGAATATGGGCACAGGAGGCCGCGTGGAGCGTTTTCGCCTCGCGAGGACACGAAAAGGATCAAATGCTTTTTGCCTGTTTTAAGGCTACAACTAGAACCAGTTAGTGCACGGAAATAGCAAATTCCTTTTTAAAAGTGAGACAAGTGTACAGTACTAATCAATCGAGCAAGTACGTTCAGAAGAGAGTAGTACACTTCATAGCACTCTCTCCATTTCAAAATATAAATACGTTTCAGTTTTTTTTTCAAAAAAATCAATCATTTGTAATTTTGACCAACAATATCTCTAATTTAGTTTATTTTAAATAAAAAAGAATACATAAGATAGTTGATTTCATGATAAATCAGATCTACTAATATTATTTTTATATTGTTAGTCTATATGATTATTTCACTATTTGTGATCAAAGTTGAAAAAGTTTTACTTTGAAAATTATAAAATGTAATTATATTATGCGACAAAGGGAGTACAACAGAATACGGAGCATTACCTCTCTGCACCGCAAAATGTGTTGTTCTCTCTTTTTTTTAGTTGGACTAAATCATGCATAGTATTTCTTTTTTTTTCAAACTGTAAGTCATTTCATAAAAAAAATAAGTCGGTGGGAGTAAGACCGCTCCCACGATTTTTATTAAGAGAAGAAAGTCTCCTCCCGGCTTAGAAAATCCCGAACGCCGGCTTCAACGGCGAGGGGATTTTTTCGGAGAATAAATCCCTGCTAAGATAAACCTGCGTTCGATGGGATTCGAACCCAGACCGGCGGCGTGCCCATCTGCAACGCCTACCAACCCAGGCCGGATTTTTTTTAAGTCGTTTCATCTCCGAGATTACCTGAATGGCATGGATCTTCTTTACTAAGACTCTAAGAGCGTATTAGAGATCTGCCATCTTCTTTGGAGTAGACGTTAAAAGAGATTCGAAGATCACATGTTATTCTGCAGCGATTTTCAAACCATCGTGATATGATAGCGCTTCAACTGAGAACCGAGCGAAGTTCGGGTGGCTAGCTCCGCCGGTGTGCGGGCTAGCCGGCTCAGGAATTGAATTTGTGTCTCTGACGGGAGAATTTATTTCCCCAGCAGACGTATACGTGTGCGGTGGTTGAGCGGCCGGATGGTCCTTCCAGTAGTCTGCTGTTGTAAAAAAATCTCCTTGTCTGTCCTATGCTAAAGCACATGCCAGTCTTATCTCACGTGTAATCTCCTTGTCTGTCCCATGCCAAAGCACAAGTCTAAGACCAGTCTTATCTCACGTGTGCTGCGGTGCCGCTGTGTATGGGTGGGGCAGGGGTTCGAAGATTTTCTCGACCTGTGTGAGAAGGTCTTCTTCTTAATACAATACCGTAGGGTGGTTTTACTCCCCGCAGGTCGAGTTTTTTATTTTATTTTTTATGATAGCGCTTCAACTTGTTCGCTTCAATTTATGCGTTTGTTTGTGTCTACAAATGCATTAAGCTAGCTCAACTGGTAAAATTCGTTTTCGAGAAATCGTCTCCCCTATCGAGAAACCTAACGGTGACATAAAGTTGGTAAACGAAAGTAATCAGCCGCCGCCCGCGTCTCCACCTGGACGTGAGCACGAGCTAGTCGCGCAACACGAGCGCGCGCGAGGGCGACCTCCCCCGTGCACCCGGCTAGCCGGGGACACGAGTTTGCCCGTCCCACTCCCCCACCCTCATCGCTCGCGCTCTTCGCCGCCATCTCGCCCCGACGATGCCGACGGCCACGTACTGGTGCTGGGTGCCTGGCCGGGTTTGGGTTTGACAACGAACGCGGCGCGCGGCAGTTTCTGCCCAGATGCACCCGTTGCCCGGCGGCGCGCGGCTGTTTCAGCCCAGATGCACCCGGCGGCCACCCGTTGCCTCTGTGTGTGGTCAGCTGGTTCGACTTCGCCACGGCGTCTCTCCCCGCGCCGGCCGCACTGCCGCGCCAGCTGCATATATACCAGCCGGTTCCTCCTCCACAGCAATCCCCAGAGTCCCACACGCTCGCAGCTGCATCTGTGTTCTAACAGTGGCAGTGTCGCAGTGAGCACCTTGACATCCATGGCCATGAGGAGAGCGGCACGGCAGGTGGCCTCGGCCCTGGGGCCGCACGTCCTGCGCGGCGCACCGGCCGGGAGGAGCCTTCACGTACGCCACGCCTTTGCTGTCAATATCGTTTGGGCTGACGTGACGATGGGTTTAATTTCTTCCCTAACTTATACGTACTCTGTTTCGTTCGTGTACCACCACTAGGCGTCGTCTGGCGCCGGCAGCAAGAAGATCGTGGGCGTGTTCTACAGAGGCGGCGAGTACGCCGACCGGAACCCCAACTTCGTCGGCTGCGCCGAGAACGCCCTCGGCATCCGCGACTGGCTCGAGTCCCAGGGCCACCAGTACATCGTCACCGACGATAAGGACGGTCCCAACTGCGGTGAGCATGATCTCTGTGCAGAACGCCACGTTACATTATTGCACACAATGATCGATCGGCGCTTGCATTGCGTTCCATTGCAGAGCTGGAGAAGCACATCGCGGACGCGCACGTGCTCATCACGACGCCGTTCCACCCGGCGTACGTGACGGCGGGCCGCATCGCGCGCGCGGGGAGCCTGGAGCTGCTCCTCACGGCGGGGATCGGGTCGGACCACGTCGACCTGGCGGCGGCCGCAGCGGCGGGGCTCACCGTCGCCGAGGTCACCGGCAGCAACACGGTGTCGGTGGCCGAGGACCAGCTCATGCGCGTGCTCGTCCTCGTCCGCAACTTCCTGCCGGGCCACCGCCAGGCGGCCGCCGGGGGCTGGGACGTCGCGGGCGTCGCGCACAGGGCGCACGACCTCGAGGGCAAGACCGTCGGCACCGTCGGCGCCGGACGGATCGGGCGCCTCCTGCTCCAGCGCCTCAAGCCGTTCGGATGCAAGATGCTCTACCACGACAGGCTCCGGGTCGACCCGGAGGTGGAGGAGGAGCTCGGCGCCCGGTTCGAGCCCGACCTCGACGCCATGCTGCCCAAGTGCGACGTTGTCGTCATGAACATGCCGCTCACGGAGAAGACAAGGTGAGAAGTGAGATTCTCTGTCTCACCAATCACTGAACCCTGCGGCATGGTTCTCATTGCTTTGATACATCAGGGGCCTGTTCGACAAGGAGAGGATCGCGAGGATGAAGAGAGGCGTCATCATCGTGAACAACGCTCGGGGCGCGATCATGGACACGCAGGCGGTGGCCGACGCTTGCGCCACCGGGCACATCGCCGGTATGTAGTAGCGTGCGCTGCTAAATTTTCAGCTCGACTAACACTTGCCTTGGCGAGGTGTTTGAAATTGTTGTGTTTCTGTTGATGGTCAGGATACGGCGGTGATGTGTGGCACCCTCAGCCGGCGCCCAAGGACCACCCATGGCGCTACATGCCGAACAACGCCATGACACCTCACATCTCTGGCACCACCATTGATGGCCAGGTCAGCTACAAAACATGCTCTGCTTCTCGAGCGTTGATTTGGTGACGTACTAAGCAGCATTCCCATGGCAAACGATTTGTTCCAGCTGAGGTACGCGGCCGGGGTGAAGGACATGCTGGAGAGGTATTTCAAGGGCCAGGATTTCCCGGCGCAGAACTACATCGTCAAGGAAGGCAAGCTCGCCGGCCAGTACCAGTGAGCACCTGTCAAGACGTAGCTGCATGGTGGGAACTGGGAACCTTTGCTGCTGCCTCGCCTTCTTTGCGACTATACACGTGCCAATCACCATAAATAAAATCGTGCAATTTATGTGATGCCATAATGAAGGAGATAGATGAAACTTGATTCATCTAACAGTTTCCTTTATGTATTTGGTTTAAACTTGCAATGTGTAATAAGCTTTGCCAAATTAAGACAACAATATGGCTATGTTGGCCTTTATTTACCTACAGAATTTTCAGTTCTCCATCAACAGCCAAACAAGCAGATCAAACCAGAAAATAACCACAAGGAAATCAACTTTTACAGCCTTGCTCTGAACGATAACCTTGCTAAAATCACTGCATTTTCGACTCATTAAACAAAATGGTTGTTGAAAACCAAATGCCCCTTCTTGGTTTGGGCTTAACAAATGTTGGAATGATGCAAATCTCCTCTTGTAGACTGCATCCAGCCTGACGCATACATACTGGGTTGAGTACTTCGATGCTTCCATAATAGTGATGACATGCAAGTGCTCATAATTGAAGTGCATTCAAGCCTTTCATTAGTGCATCAGTGTGCTCGGGTTTCCCGACCGAAATACGAATATACCCCTTCAATTCCTTCTTGTCATAGTGGCGGATCATCACTCCCATCTTCGCAAGGTCTTCCTGAAATTTCATTATTAATAGAAGTGCATCAATGATGTGCAAATCCATGCTGTTTCAATCATTTTGTGCATTTTCTTAGAAAATGTGAACAGAGTTGCAGACAACCAATGTTGGTCTGGAAAGAGACAGAGATGAGAGATAGTGGATCTTCAGAATGCAAGTGACTGAAACCTCAATGGAACAAGATGGAAACATGGATTGTGCAATAACAAGGAAACAAACCTTTATTTTCTTTGCATCCTTTCCTGATGTAACCTCACAGAGAATGAAGTTAGAATGACTGGGAAATGGTTTCAGGAAAGGTACCCCTTTTAGGAGATCAAACAGCCTGTCCCTCTCTTGCAACAATAAATTTTTCACATTCTTCCCATTGTACAACGTTCAACAGGAGCACAGAGAGTTAGATGAAGGCAAACTATGGAAAGAATATATTAGAATGAACTTTGTAAAAGTGATACCTCCAAATAGGTTGGATTCTGCAATGCAGCACATGCTGAAACTTCTGCTGCCACAGAGACATTATAAGGCTGCTTGGCCCGCCACAAATACTCAATAATGCTTAGAGGAAATGCTCCATAACCCACACGAAGACCAGCTAAACCTGCATCGTTAATAACATGTAAGACATTTCCTAACTTTACTCTCATCATGTTGTAGCAAAAGGTTCTGTTATGGGCTTGTGCAACACAACTCATAACTGGCATAGCAGCTGACATGAGCTAACAAAAAAAGTGGAACCAATGGTTGGAGTTGGACTAGCAGTTTCCTTACTAAAATCTAGTGTCGTGAGGGTAGAAAACATTAAACCTACATCTCCAAATAGTGGTGAAGTTATTGCATTGTTCAGAATACATTAATCTTTACGTGTTAACTAACAAGGACAAAAAGATAAATCACAAACCTGCTCGTTTGCTAAATGTTCGGAGAACAATCAAATTATCATGTTTCTTAACCCATGACATCCTTGACTGAAGGCTAGAAAACTCAATATAAGCTTCATCCAGCACTACAAGTATCGGAAGATCAAGCATCTTTAAAAGATCCTCATCGTTAATTACACTGAAATAAATATAATAAAAAGTAATTCAGTAAAATATAGTTTTTTGGACAGCAGCCAAATAGAATAGCTCCACTTATGAATGACAAAGAAATACCTTCCGTCCGGATTGTTTGGAGATGTCAGAAATATGCATTTTGGGTTATTCTGTTTTACCTCTTCAACAATACGATCGACGTCTAGAGAAAAATCAGGAAGCCTTGGAACTATAACAAAGAACGGTGAACGGCATGCCAAAAAAAAAATCAGAAGTTGCAAATAGTGTAAGACAGAATTAATTTAGGACAGAAGCGGCAATAAACCCAGGAATCATGGAAGATTAGAAAAGTATAACAAAAAATTAAGAAGATTAGTTACCCACCCTTGATGACAAGTGCACCATTTACTGAAGCATCAAACTCATACATAGTGAATGTCGGCGGGCAATCAATAATTTTGTCACCTGGTTCAAGTACACACCTGCATTTGCACCATTATGAGTTTGATAGACTGGCGGGGTAATATTTTTTAGAAAATGAGACATAAATGAGCTGGACGCTAACCTCATAATTAAATCAATTAGTTCATCTGCACCGCATCCAACAAGTATGTATTCAGATTCAATTCCACAATCTTCAGCAAGAGCAGCACGCAAGTGGCGGCTTTCAGGATCAGGGTACACATAGGGGAACTTTAGACTACCTAATGCCGTAGCCACCTACAGAGGGGAAGTCATGCTTTAGTTACATACAGCGAAGAGAAACTGTTATTATCGTGCATGAACCATCACAGCTTTAAATTATATAATCTCAGGTCTACTTAAAATTGATATATGTTCCCAAAGTCTAAACTATGATTGTTAAGAAAGTATTGTTTCAAGTACTAGTATATAGGTCACATCAAACTAATGTTTGTATTGAAGACTGGAACTCACCTCTGGGGGTGGACCATATGGATTCTCATTTGCATCAAGCTTGATTATGTCCTCCGGTCTCCGCCCAAGCCGAGCAGATAGCACCTGGTAAGACCTTCCATTTTCAGTAAACTTAAAACTAGTTTGAAAACCTTGCCGCACAATAATTAAGATTGAAAAACTAATACACTGCCGCACTCAGTAATTTGAGCTGCGCTGCATCCCATTCTCAGCAAAGGCCAGAGCAACTCGTCGCGGGGCATTTCCACGAGCACCTCGCGCGCGTAGCAAAAGGCCGGCGTGCCTTTGCCCATTCCAACACAAAGGGAATCTAACAGTGGTGGGCGGCGCTTATGCAAACCTCGAAGGGCAGGATGGGCTGGTAGGGCGCGAGGGTCCTGAGGTGGCGCCGGATGAAGGAGTCACCGGACGGCCGCCGCTTCGCCTCGGACGCCGCTGGTTCCTCCACCGGAGCCGCCGACGACATGGGGCGGAAGGACGCCTTGCCCCCCGGTCGCCGCCTCTCGCCTGCGAAGTGGGAAGCGGCGGCCGGCGACGGGTTCCGGATGCGGAACCGGGTGGCGCAATCCATCAACGAAGCGGCGCCGTCGAGTGAGGAGACCGGCCAGTTGGTTCGCAGAGGGCCAAAGGGGGGCGGCAGCACGGGCCGTCTCGCGCACGTGACTACTACGGACCGGCCGGAGGAGACCCCACGGCTTTGGACGCGCTTTACGATTCGTGCCGGCACGGATCGAGTGACCCGATCGACGGCTGGCGCTGGACACAGGGGCAGAGCTGGGAGTTCTCCGTGCCACAGCATCCGGACATCCCGCTTTATTGGACACAGGGGCAGAGTTGGTGGCTGATGGCTGACGCTGATTTGTTCTGAGAGAAAAGTACCGCTGACTGGTAGCTGGTGGCTGATTTATTCTGAGAGAATAGTACCGCTGACTGGTGGCTGATAAGCCAAACGAACAGGGCGGAATTTGAATTTACATCTCGATTTTGCTCAGAACATTCTTCCATTCTGCCGTGTGCATACATTATTCCGTGACGTCGATATTTATGTGCTCCAAATGAAATCCTTTTTGGCTTGAAAAAGCCTCATATTTACATCGTCGTGTGAATCAAACAGTTAAAGCCTAGCTATTCGCAGTTTCGCACACTCTCTCTAAGCCCACAGGCAGCCTGAAGCTTCTTCCTCCCATCTGATCGTCACCTCCAGCAGCCGATCCCTCCTGCTCCGGCCGACCCCAGAAGCTCCCAAACCAGAAGAGCCCTTCTTGCTCGATGATCGCCTCCCACACGCCGCCACCGTCTTCGTCGTCGACCACGGGGAAACACCTCTCTTTCCAGCCCTCCAAGCCGCCGTCTCGGATCCCAAACGCGGCCTCAAAACCGTCGTCCAGGTCCAGCAGCTCCTCCAGCTTCAAGCTTGCTGCTGAGGCCGCGCAGCCAGCTCCTCGCTTGGACGCCGCCGCCGCCGGCGGCAGCCTCCTCCTGTGCCATCTCCTCAGGATGATCCGCTTGGTCTTGACGACCACTCTCTTGGGCAGCCTGACGAAGAGGAAGACGGTGACCTGCAGCACCAGGCACGGGCAGCAGCAGCACACCACCAGGCAGTCCATGGCCACCAGCCCGGTCTCCGCCGCGCACGATGCCATTGATGGGGCAGAGGACCGTGGAGGCAGAACCAACGGTGTGATAAGGGGTGAGAAGATGAGACGGTGAGGTGAGGACATGGAGGAAGAAGAACCAGCTCGGGAGCTTAGCATAGCTGCATTGGTTGCTTGGAAGGGTCAGCCGGGGGTTAAGGTTGCTTGAGCTGCCGGAGCAGTGGATTGGGGAATCGATTTTGTTCATTCTTCCAAGCCAACTCACCCTGGCCCGTCGCTAGGGGCTAGGTGTTCCTTGTTCTCAAGCTTGGCCTACGCCTCAAGACAGGGAGGAAAGCAAGGGCACGCGTCAGGGCAAGCACACGTATTCCGTGACTACAAGCACATGTTTAGGCATGTTTTCTGTTGGAACACATAAACATCTGAAAACAGAAGAGCAGTGAGGTTTGGCAATAACAACCAACTACTAAATGATTGCCAGTGTGAGAGGCACGAGTTGCGTACTTGCGTGGATGATGATTGCTGCCGATTGCTCCCCTTCACAGCAAGAGTTGAGCCACAAGAAAGCACAATATCTAGTGAACAGACAATTTGTTTCCCTTTCTGAAATACTAGTGACAAACAGAAGGGAGCATGATATTTTGCTTCAAGCTCAAAGACTTTGTTGTCAACATCTGAGACGGATAAACATGAATTCATCAAAACGCACAGATGTGATTTCTGAGCTAGACACCAGGTGTGTTCAATCATAACACGAATTAGTCCCATGGAACGGAAGGCAGGAACACTTTATTTTGGCACCACGTCATCTTTCACATGAGGCACTGAATATACAAGGACGATGCAATGGTAAGATAAAAAAAATTATATTCCAATGACTTGGAGAGGAAAAACTTTTCATGGCATCCATCATGTTTTTGGTGCAAACTTCTTCAAGTGACAAAGAAATAAATTGTTCAGCAGGCCTCTTGCCCACAAGCCAAATAAAAACAGTGACATTCTCTTGTTAGAGGAAACATTTTATTCAAAGGCTGGATCAAAGTTGCAGACATGCGGAAACCTTCAGCAGCACAGCCACTGCATTCTGATGGTGCTTTTATCCAAAAGGCAGTTAGATTTCAAGGGGTTGCCTCAAGAACGCCTCCATTTGCTTCGCCCTAGTCTTGATCGACATATCAAACACCTTCTGCCCGAACTCAATCACGAGTCCACCCATGATGCTGTAGTCAATCTGCAGAGAAAGCACAATTGAGGAATATTCCTTCAAGTTTTACTTTTGAGGCTACACACTAGCTCGTGGACCAAGCAGTTACCTTCTGTTCAACCAAAATAGTTTTGTTCTTCCCAAGGATATCTTGCAAGGTCTCCTTGAGTTCCTTCTCCTCCTTCTCCGGAAGTGGCTAAGAGAAAATAAACATTTGTCAGCAAAAGAAATCAAGTGACATCACATACTCGAGGAACTAGAAATGCATCTGCAGTGAGGACACCTCAACCTATGGATGCTCTGAGGTAAGCCAAGCATCATAAATTCTGGAACAATTTATCCTCATTTTGTAGAAATGAAAGGTTATCATAATTTGCTGGGTGATTGTGTGACAAGAGATGTTGCAGCTTGTTCGAGGCCGTCACAAAACAGAGCAACTCTGAGCGGCACGGAGAACTGCAGGGTGAGTTCGATTTCGCCAACCTTCAATGCAAAGATCACCACTTATCTGGCCCCTTTGCTCTGCAAATTGGCTTTCTTCAACAGATACAAACCGAATACCCTAAAATATGCAGACGTCCCCTCTCGACCTTTTGAGGCTAAAAAAGACAACCGATAACCCAATAGCAAACAGAACAGATAGGAACATGGTATGCCTCTTCAGTTAGTCGTGTATGATCATGTCAACTCCAAAACAAATTTTGCAAGTCAGCTCCAAGACAAATCATGCATGTCAAACGCTGATATGGACTAATACCATTCGGATCATTGCGCTATAGCACTTTCTGCTGCCATGAATGTATGAGTTCTTTAGTTTGTAACTTCAAAGACATGAATTTGATAAAATGCCAGGCAATTTTTATTATATGTAATATGGAGACATCATACAATATTCACCCACCTAGAAAAAAAGAACTTTTTGCCTCTACAGTTAATGTATTTCTATTTACAGCTTGAAAGACAAAATATGCCAAATGGAACAGGAAAGACAATAAAAAACTTAAGACAAGAATTCCAAGAAATTCACATCAAGCAATGTTATCCATCACGATTCATTTCATATCGTCATCAAATCAAGCAAAAGAAAGCTATATATGCATCATCAAACATTTTTTTTAACATGAGAAGGGGACCGAGCCATTCAACCAGATATTGTTTTCACAATTGCAAGAGGAAAAATGGGTCGGAAAATCAACTTACAATAACTGTCCTGACAACAACCTTCACCTCCCCTTTATGTGCCATGGTCAAATCAACAAATCTCTCGGCAATGCGGTCAATAAATTTCAGTCTGCCATTGTCCGCCAGGACAGCTTCATAAAACAACAAAAAGTTAGGCAGTTCCAAGATGGTACAGACAAAATAATATGCACTTATCCATCATACTGAGTACCAAAATTCAAACCAGGTTCTTGAGAGAAATAGCTCGACTAACGGGTTTGGTAAAAAAAAATATAACTGACAAAGTGATAATACAGCTGCCCTTACAAATAAACTACTGCACATGACAAAATTTATCATAAAGAATTACAAATCAAGGCTACAAAAAGCATTTGCTCTGTATTAATATGAAATAGACTATTGGAACCAATAACACAAGAAAATGGTTCAGTACATTCATCAGTAAGGCATGTAAGAACACCAGCTTCCTATCAAACTTGGGCATGACGAATCTTATTCAAGTAATCAGCACAATACAAGGAAGCATAGTTAACTCAATCCAGCATACAAAATGAGTAGGAAACATACCCAAGAAATTCTTTGTGACATCTGAAAAGCCAGCTTCAGCGAATATTTCAGTAATGGCCTTCACCCTGGTCTCTTTTGGAACTGACAAGTCTTTTATGAATTGAGAAAACAGAGGGCTCTTCTTGGACGCCTCTACAACAGTTTTAATCTCAGATTCGACTTTGTCCAATGCATTTGCTTTGGCTGCTGTAAGGAACAGTGCACTAGCATAGTTGCCTGTGCCACCATACAGAGCCTCTGGAACCTAAAGACATAAGTCAGACGAACAATTAGATTACCAATGACTCGGATGGACAAATGACACACATCTCAAATTGCAGACAGCCTATTGAATTAAAAGGAGAATCTATTCAGCAACTCACATAAAACTAGACAGATATCAAGGGAAACCAAGAAATGGAAACCGAACAACACTGGGTGTATACTTGCCCTGAAGTTTGTTTACTAAACAGTAGAGTCCAACATGAAGAAACTGTCTCGTCAAATATGCAAACAAGTAACTTGCATTCAACAGTTCATCCTTCAAGTGTGACTTAACTAAGTGGTTGGTGAATGCATGATTACATTCACTGGAAAATCTTATGGCATCCAACCCTAGTACAGCATTATTTTCCCAACAATAGGCAGGATACTAGAGAAATAATTTCATAATCCCCACAATGCCAATAATACATTCATAAAAGGAACCTATCACCACTGGCGAACATAATAATACAACATATGTATCACATTTGATAACGACATTCGCGCATCAGGGGGAATACAAGTACCTTGATCTCCTTCCCGCTAGGCTTGGCCACCTGCGACGAGAAGCTCCTCGAGCCCTGCATCAGAACGAACACGTCAGTCCCCAAAAAAATACAACGACGACTCCGAAAACCTCCTGCAAAATACCCTACGGCATAAGGAGATAGAGCAGTCCTAGATCGGATACAGGACGCGGAAGGCCAATCGAAATCGACAGAAATGGATCTGTTTCAGCGACAAAGAGGGGGTGGGGAGCAGGGGACCTGGGCAACGGCCGCGGATTCGGAGGCCACGAGGTGGGCGCGGAGGAGGGGGAGGCCGGATCTGAGGTGCCGCGCCGCCGCCATCCCGGTTCGCTGGCTCGTTCCGCGACGGTGGAGAGCGAAACCCTTGGGTGCGGGTGGGAGGAGATCGGTGGGGACGAGGAGGCTGGTGAGAGATGGTTTTGACAGGAGTGCGAGGAAAAAGAGGAACGCGAGGCGAGGCTATGCGCGAGAGGCTTGCTTGGGCAAACACTGACAGCTCTCGGCAGCGGCCCAGGATGCCCAAACTCATTGACCGTTTCGGCTCATGGCTACTGTAAAAACTACACGCGGCCCATCACGGAAGATATTTGGGCCTGTTTCCATGCACTCGTTTTGTATGGGCCGATTGCCGCCGTGGCTTATCTATTTTTTTAAAGAATTACACAGTACAACGTAGACGCTCACAACATGCACGCTAGAGATGCAAGCGGGGCGGGTTTTGCCGCGAACCCGCTGGCTGAGCTCGCACTGCGAACCCGCATAGGCCGCGCGCGAACCCGCATCGGTGAAGCGGACCGTGCGGTTTTGCCCGCGGCAAGCCCGCAACACCGGCATCGCAATCGAGTGCGCTATCCCGCCGACTTCCGCGACGAAGAGCGGTTTCATCTGCTGGAAGCAGAGGCGACGCTCGCTGGCGAAGACACCACGGACGGCGGCGCGGGCAGCGCAGATCCAGCGGTGCTGCGGTGGGTCCTGATCTCCGCCGCGCCCGCCGCCGCCACGACTCGCAACGCAGCGGAGGCCCTCACGCATGTCCTCCCGGTCCGCCGCGTCGAGGTGGTACGCGACCCGCCGCTCGTCGTGCATGGTGCCGGAGCCGCGGTCCGGAGAAGAGGTGCACCGTGCGGCCGTACCTGAGCATCCGCTCTTTCATGTCCCGCCCGGACACCCAGGGGAACACCGTCCCCGCCGCGGCCACCCCCATCGCCGGCGTCTCCAGGATGGCGCGCGCCGGCGCGTCGTGAGGGCCTTCCACCTTGTGCAGGGGACGTGATGATGCCGCCCTCGTACATCTTGCCCTTGAGGTCTGGCTCCGTTGTGGTGGTCTCCGGGAAGTAGCCCCACACCAGCGCCGTTGGGTGGAGGTAGAGGTTCTTGCTGATGTGACGGTTGCTGAGCCCGCTCCCGCGCAAAAGCACCGGCGTCAGGAGCGACCCGCACGCCGAGACCGTCGCCCTGGTGCGCACCTGCAACGTCATCGTCGCCGGGTTGGTGCTCCTCGCCACCACACCGGCGTACCGCCGGGCCCTGCCGTCCGTACCGCCGGTGCCGGTGTGCTCCACCACCAGCAGCTTCTCGGCCTTGCACCCTGTCAGGATCACCGCGCCGCGGCTCACGGTGTCGACCAGCCACGTCATGTCCGTGCCGCGCTTGTCGCCCGTGCGGTAGCCGAAGCCGCAGCTGCCGCAGTAGTGGCCCTCCGACGAGTTCCTCGACACGGACTCCACCTTGTACCCGAGCCTCTCGCACCCCTTGCGGAGGACCTTGTTCTGGAGCCCCTCCTCGTCGCACTCGTGCGTAGCCGCTCAAACACCATGTCCATGGCGGCGGCGTACTCGTCGGTGGCGAAGAGCAGGAGCCCCTGGTCGCGCGCCCACTCCCCGCGCACCTCATCGGGGGTCTTGATGCAAGCGGACCAGTTCACGGCCGTCCCGCCGCCGACCCGGCCAGGATCAGCGCGCCACCGCTGAGCGTGCTGATGAACCCGCCGCCCTCGTAGAGCTGCTCCATCGACGACGCCTCGACTGTCGTGTAGTCCCGCGCCGTGAAGTAGCTCCCTTTCTCGACGACGACCACCTTGTATCCCGCACCCGCGAGCACCACCGCCGGTGGTTCCGACGAGGCTGCGAGGGGGAGGATGCAAGGGGGAGGATATCCAGGAGGTTCACGGAGCACAGTACTGATTTCTTCCTCCTCTAGTTCTCTACTCCGCCCTGGCACTGCAGGTCAGCGTAGCGAGGTTCGCGGGCAGCACGCGGGCTGCCGCATAGCCCGCGAGAAAGTTGCGGCGCACGCGGGTTGGCCGCATCGCTCCGCTTGCTTGCTTGCGGCGCATGCGGACGCGAGGCGAGCAGCCGCGTACCGTCCCGCTTGCATCCATAACGCACGCACACTCACTCTTATGAACACACGTATGCAAATCTTACTCCTATGAGCACCTCTGAATGATACTTGGGCATGTTTCCATGTGCATTGTTTTGCTACTTAACGCATAATGTTGGTAAATCCTGAGAAAATCCTAAGAAAAGGTGCGAGCACCATGATTTGAACACTAGTAGGTAGCGTCCCAGTGGATCATCCTACCAATAGACTGCAAACCAATTCACATTTTTTAGAAGCATAAGCTGAAGGTTAGCTGTGTGCTAAAAGAAACTGCTGAAGGTTAGCTAACCAGGGAACAACAGCATTCTCAGATTTCAGAATTGGCTACGGAGATCTCCACTTCCATGTTGATCTCCACACGCGCGATCCACGCAAAAGCCAAACTTTCTTCTGAAACTTTACTTTGTTGCCTTCGCCTCTCCCATCCCATGCTCAGGAGTCAGCAGGTTCACTAGTCCCCAGCTGCGGAATGGCAGTGGCCAAGCACTACTGTTCTATAGTCTCTGATAATAGGGCGGGCCCAGGATTTGAGGTTTGGGTATTCAAAATTTTCAAAGGGTAAAAAAAATTAGACAACTTAAAATTCAAATTATAGTACATAATTAAGTACCAAAATTATTACATTTATCGTAACTTGAAATTGTTCGACGCGGAGAGATAATAGATGAACTAAACGATAAACATATCCAAGTTGTAACATGTAAAATAAAAAGAGAAAAATGGTAAGAAAGCTTATAAAATGCAAACTACATGTTAACTTTTTTATCCTTAATAGCTTGAAAAAAAACCTTAAATCAGTAGTAGCACTACTGCCTTCCTCTTTATGATTTAGACTTAAAATTGCAATCACAAATTTCAGAAATAATTCTAATTCTAGCCACTGTATTGCTCTAGAATTATCATAATTCACAAATTAACAAGCAAACCATACAACCAGTGGTCAGTAGCCTACCTGCGTCACCATTGAAGTCTGAACTGACGAAGGAGTGAGGGAGCTGCAAGACAGTGGGAGCCGCCAGGTCAGGAGCCGGACTGGGGTGCGGTCGCCGGCTCGTCATCCTTTGCGCCGCTAGGCCGGCTTGCTGTAACATCCCTGATGTTTGGTTATGCTAATCACCTTAATTAGTAGGGTTAATCATGTTTAAATTAGCTCCTAAGCATGTTTGACATGTTTTGTCACATATTTGCACAAAAGACCTTGGTCAAAGTCATAATTCTAGGTCAAACCCCTTAGATCCAAAAATGCTGATTTGGTTTTCTTGCGCGTTCTCCAAATTTCACTATAGAAGTTCAAAATCGGCCAATATAAAAGTTGTTCCTTATTTCCGGGAACACATTTTTCATAATTGGCGGACATTCAAATTTTGAGTGCAAAGCCGCTTAAATTTGAGACGAAGTTCCTGCGCATAGTGTAATGGGGCCGAGATTTCCTGCTTTTTCATCACGATTTTCCCACAAATCCGTTGATCAAAACATAGGTCGCCCTTAGTGAAAGTTGTAGTCCTATACCTGCTCGACAACTTTGGTTTTTGGGGAAAGTTCAGTTGCATTCGAAAATCTTGAGTTTGTTTGAGTCAAAGTATCGCAAACGGAATTTTAACCGGCGAACTGCGCCGGCGCGCTCGTGCTCTTGCGCTCCAGAGCGCCGAGTCCATCGCGTCGGCCACGTGCCACGCACGTCGGGCTCCGGCGTACGGATGCCCGAGAGGCTCCGCGGTGGACCCAAGCAAGCCCTAGGAGGCTCCGCACGCTTGTCACGCCGTACACCGCACCTAGCCGAGTCGTAGCGGCCTGCCTGCGGGCCCGGCATGGCCCCGCGCCACTGCACGCCGCCGCCGCGATCTTCTCGCGCGCATGCAGGGTATCCACCTGGCCGCGTTGGATGCTAAAGGCCCTGAGGCCGTGTACATGACCGTCCGTCCTCGCCCGCTCACCCTGTTTCGCCTCGCGCGCGCGCCGGTTCCTGAGCGAGGCAGAGCAGAGCTGCCGCCGTGGTGCATTGCTGCGCCGCTGCCGAGCCAGCTCTCCCGCACCAAACCAAGCGCCTCCGGCCGCTCCTACTCCTTCCCCGGGACCTCCTGCATCCCCCGTCCGCACCACCACCCTGCAATTTGGCCGCAGCCGCCGGCTAGCCGTGCTCAGGCGGCCGCCACCCCGGTGCGCCGGCTGCCCCACCGGCGGGCCTGCCACACCTGCAGCACCAGGTGAGCCCCCAGGTGCCTCCCGACCACGCACTCGCGCCCCTCCGCCCTTGCTCCGGCCACCGGAGTTGGCCCTGCGCCGGCGAGGGCGGTTATGTGAGGATTGAGTTCTTCACAAGGAGTTTTCAGCAAACCAGGGACCCATGTGTAATTCTGGAAAATCTGTTAAGGGCCCCTCCGTAAAAGTGTTTTAGGGTTTCGGCTGCAACTTCAAAAATCCGTAAAAAACTGTAGAAAATTCGTAAAAATACAAATCTAACTGTTCTGGAATCCTTGTGAGTAGATCTACAACTTTTACAAAAGTTGTATAGTATTTTTTGTTTAGTTTTTAAATGTAAATTCAAACTCAGTTTGAGGCATATTTGTTGTAGTTCAAAATGTACACATGCAAATGCAATGAAATTTGGATATGTTGTTGTGTTCTCAATGTTTAGTTTTGTGACCAATTTTAACATATGTTTGTTGTGTAGAACTCTAGTTATGATTTTTGTAAGATCTAAGTTAGTTTAAACTTGATGCTTTTTATAGTTCCCTCAAAATATAATTTCTTTCAGCACCAATGCACCTTAGACCTTTGTTGTGATGTTAAGCACCCCTGGAAAAATAATGATGATTTTAGGAATCTGTTTGAGCAGTGTTTGGTATTTATGCTTGTAATGGATGTCAAATTCATAACTTGAAATATATGATGAATCCACTTGAACATGTTGGGTTAGAACTTAGTTTTGGCATATTGGAGCTGTAGAAAAAGTTTGGGATCAGAAGGGCTAGTAAATCTTTTTGTGTGATTTAATAAAGTTTATCTAGGCTGATATTCGTCTTTTTCATTTAAATTAATGTATAAATGATCTTGATCTGAAAATTTATATTTAAGTTTATTTTGGTCATATGCTACTGTGATAAAATTTTTATGCCAGTTGGAGTTTTATTTTATTTATTATGAATTATGGAAGAATGACTAGTTATAATGGGTTAAATAAATTTATTCCATCTTTTAATTGGATTTAAAGGTGTTTAAGTTCAGTTGCTGTTTAAAATGATTTTAAGCACAACCCCATGATGATGGTGAAGTTTATGAGTTTAACTTTCTTAGATATGCACACAATCACCATCAAAGTCATAGTTAGTTCATCACCATCCACCCCTTAATTTTAATGAAGTTTAATAAATTAATTTGTTTAGATGTGCACGCAATCACCATCAAAATAGATGTTAGTTCACTCTCACCACACACTATGCTTTTGTGAGATCTCTTGTTTGTTTTGATGAATATGGCTCACAAGAGTTGGGGTAATGATAACATGTCTCACCTTCACCCTGTAATTAATGCATATGCATAACGTGTAGATCTTCCCAACGGGACTTACACACTTGTTGAGGAGGAAGGATCCGCTAGTGGAGAGCTGAACCAAGTTAGTGGGCAGCAAGACCTGGACCAAAGTCCAGAAGAGCCCAAGACTAGTGTTGAGTCAGAGGAAGGCAAACACCGGAGTCACATATAACCCTTTTTGGAATAAAAGCTCATACTCTTTACTTTTCAGTATTTATTGTTTACTTGTGCATTTAAGTTTCAGGAGTTGTTTTGAAACCTAGATGCATGATCCTTAGGACTCCTATGCTCTTTTACTAGTATGTTAGGAACGCTAGGGCCATGCTCTAAGAATACGGTAGAAGTCGAGTAATGACTCATTGCTCGCGGGATATAGGATGCTTATGTTGGAATCATAAGTTGGTTAAATTGACTCGCTCACGTGGTAAGAGCAATGGGTTCGGTCTCGACCGAGTAGCATGGTGCTGGTCTAAGCTATTGAACGTACCAAGTGCTTGTCGGGAATTGGACCGGTAAGCCTAGTACCTAATGAACCAGTGCGGGGACTTTATCGCTACTAATCTTGAGATGCGTCTCCCGATTTGATTCCGGTAGTGCAAGTGTGAGTCTGGGCGTGCCGTGTGAGGGCGTCTCAGTAACCTTGTACTTAGGACTGTGGCATCTGTCCCTAATCTGGGGAGTGACGGGAACCGTCTGGTCGGGGTAGACTCTGCATTTGCTTTTTCTTTGGATTCTTTTGGGGTCTACCTTCTTCCGTGTATCTTGGGTTTACCTTGCAAGGATATAAATCGATCGATCGTCGGTCACTCGCTGTTATCTGAGTCGGCTTGACCACTGGCTACCCCTTGTTTATTTATGAAACATTTTGAATTAATATTGTTGTCTGATTAATCTTGTTTGCACAATCATGTTTGTTTAGCTAGGTGCTTACCTAGAATGGTTAACATACTAGAACTTGAGTTAAAAATTTGAAAGTAAGAATCAACTCTTAGTTGCTTTTGGCAAAACAAACCCATCAGCCAAAAAGCCTTGCATGTCTAGTTGTGTCTTTTATTTTGATGGGTCAGTCTTGCTGAGTATTAGTATACTCAGCCTTGCTTATTTTGTTGTTTTCAGGTAATCCTATCTGGTCTGGTGTTATTCCAGATGGATGAGAGATTGAATGGGAGAACGATGATGAGGAGTGATATGTATGGATGGCCTCCTATGTGTATCATGCGTTTAGTTTAGTTTCCGCTGTTTAAACTCTGAACCATATTTACTTTTATGTACTCAAAACCTGATTTGTAATGTTAAGTACTTATGGACTTGTATGTAATGTAATCTTGTACTCTGGTCCCGCCTTCGTGTGGGCTTAGCGCATATCTCGATCCTGTGTAAGTGATTTACCGGGCATGACCCGGCAGAGGCGACAAAATAGCTCTTGGTTATCGTTTATGAGTCAAGTGGACCGGCTTAAGTGATAATCCGGATTTATTTTGGGCGGTTCTGTCACACTGGCCGCGTGCCGCGACAGCGGGCAGGAGCGGCTGTTGTCTGGAATGCAGTACGGTCGCCGGGCATCGGCCGGTCAGAAGCATAGATAAAGAATTGAGGACGGGTGGGTGTCTGGAGGACCTGCCAGACTGACGGACTGCGGATAGGTGCCGCCGCCGCCTCGCTGCCGTCGCGCGTGTAGATCGGGATGCGGTGCGGTGGTGTGTGTGCGCCGACGGTCTAGATCATGGGGAGTGACAGTGCGGCGGTGTGCGTGCGCCATGAAGCTGTCACTTTGCAAATCCTGTGTTTAGAATTGCTTCTTTCTATTTCTTTTGTTACACTAGTAACCACGCACGTGCCGTGTTTTAATGTGTTAAAAACCAAAATTATATTAATTAGTTAATGTTTCCAAATAGTATGGTGTAGATTTCACAACAAGCATCTGGATTTAAAAATAAAATGGAAAACCATAATATAAGCACAATGCATAACCTAAAGCTTGTCAAGTAGATAATATATCTTTTTCATACATAATGTTTTAGACAGAATACAATACATGTAATCTCGGAAGAAAAAGGACCAGAAAATGGTATGTATGTGTTTATGAGAAAAAAATATATGCAACAATACCGGCGTGGCACGCGCGCTATATACTAATATGCTAATAAGTAAACTTATGGCCTCCAGAGTCCAGTGATAAAAAAATGGCATCATGTTCTAATATCTGATAGAAGGAAGGACACAAACTGGCACCTAGCTTTATTTGTGCTAGCTACATCCATAGTTATGCACTCGCATTATTCATAAAAATATAATCAGATCCTCTAAAGTGCAGTTAGCTTGTCAAGTCAATATTTAATTAACACACCTCAATTTACTGCAGTGTTAAACGAGGAAGACCGACCAATATCAGACATAATCATTGAAAAGCTTTATTACAAATATCAATTTGCGGGATTTCAAGACTATCATGGCGTCTGAATACAAGGGGATACATGACCATATGGTTGTGCGCTAAAAACCTGGATGCCAATAACTATCATCACGCTCCTTGTCCTCCAGCACCCGCAAGCATTTTTTCCCCATGCTCCATCTTCATGCTCTCTCCTGCGTACAACAATTAAAAAAAAAGGCAAGTGACATCACCTTTCACTCGAGGGAAACAGAGATACTATGATGTAACCAGCAATATATCGATGTGTCCTTCTTGGCCACTTCGGGAATAGATCGGTTGCCTCGTGTGCCCCCTGCTTGCAAAGACCATAACATAAGCTGGAGCTAGATCAATATGTACTAAAAATAATTATAGTATAAGTAATTCAGTTGCATCAATATAGACCAAAACGTGTCTGAAATATATTTCAGTTCTAGTAAGACCACATGGCTAATAAAATGGAATGGAACTTGGATGTAAAGTGCACTGAGATCCCAGGTGCATCAGCTAGAAATTGCTAAATGAGCATGCGTTTTGAACTTACAAATTTATACGTTGGCACTGTGGCATTGAAGATTGAAGACAGGTGGCTTCAGCAAGGTACATGACCCTTAGGTCTGAACCAACAGAAGCTAACACTGCACGTCTGCACCTAACCATCAATGTTGCCAGTTTCAGACTCCGTTCAACAGAAGAAAATTTTAGAGATGAGAACATATAACTATATAAGTATATTGGACGGCAGATAACTAAGCCCACAATTTAGAGCTAAGATCGTCAGATATCATTTGACCACTAACTAACTAATCCAAATTATAATCGACTTCTTTATCTGATATTAAAGCTATCTCACTGATCTAGAAAGCCAAACAAAATCTTTTTTCGTCGTCCTCACAATAGATCGATCGTGAAGGTTTAGGCAGGTTCATGCAAAGATCAAAGAAGCACACTCAGTCAGGCATAGACAAAAGGAAAAAATGCAGGATAGTTTTGTTTTGGAACCTTCACTATCGGTTTTACATTCAAAAAAGGAAGAAATATTTTCACTACCAGAGAGCTCCTAGTTTAGATCCATAGTGGCCAGTGCACCTGAGGCTGCAAGAAGAGGGAAAACAGGACCAGAAGAAAGAGAGGGAGGCCCTCGCTGACGAATCGATCCCAGAAACCCATACCTTCCTTGCTTACTGCTCAGGGCAGGGCTTGTCATCGCCGTTCTGCATGATGCATCCGTCGTCGCCGTTCTGCAGTTGCAAACCGTGAGGGAGGAGTGGATCTCAGGATGCGGCTGAGGGTAGCACCAGATACAAGAGCACGAGAGAGAGAGGAGAGGGGCGTGAGCTGACCAGAACGGAGAGGGCAAGGGATAAGTTTTGCGTCCCACACCCACGTGGACGGATACGCAGTGACCTATCGCGCGCCATGGCGATTAAGCGCCGACGAGGATGGCTGGATGAGACAGGGATTGGAGAGGGTCTCTCGGATGGGCTAGCATGATCGACCGGGAAAGGGAGGAGCGCGACAGAGAAGAAAGGAACAAAGCAGAGGAGACGGGATTGACATGGACATAGTAAAAACGACGACAAACGGGCATACGACAGGGTGGGCCTAACGTGGGTACAGGGTGGGTGGGTAAGACGACGTCGAGTATCAAAAACATTAAGATTTTGGTAGAAACGCTCTCCAAATTGCGATTTCTATGGTTGTTCCACCTTTTCGACGGGTGGGTCCGACGTGAGGCATACGGTGGACCTGATTTAGGTCAGAAAAATTTTCAATTGTTTTCACTCTTTATAATATAGATATACATGTTATATTCTATATACATCAATTTTTTTTAAAAATTTTTAGGTATTCAATTGAATACCCATGCATACATGGTAGGCCCGCCCTGATATGATAGAAGAATTGAAGAAAGAACCATCCGTTCAAAAAAAAAAGAAAAAGAAGAAAGAACCAACAAGAAGTTGTATGTCGTTCAATCGTCTGTTCTTCTTTAGCGTCACTCGTGATGAGGATTGACTGCTCTATTGTCACACCTGTTCTTTCAAAGAAAACCAAGTGCAAGTTTATATGTATGCCAGGATCAAGTTTCATGCATATAGTTGACATAAGTGAATAACAGTACAGTATCACGAAAAGAAAAAGAAAGATTATCAGAGATTTACGCTTTATCCTGGAAACGAAGGCACCAATCTTCACAGGCACTCGACTGGGCTCTGCGTACGCCTAGCAAAAACACCATCTTCAACAACTTCACACATCTTCTCCTTCTGAGCAGCAATTTAGCAAGGATGAATACACTTATGGTTGGTACTCAGCAAGGCCACAAGAAATAACCAGAAAGTAATTTATAGTTCATCTTTAAGTATATTAATCATGTGAGGGTCCAGGCCGCTACATGACCGAGAGCACGGCTAATCGATTAGTTTTACACTCTGCAGAGGTTGTACACTTTACCCACAAGTCGCGTAAACCCAACCATGCGATGCTAGCTAGGCATCATACCACACTTCATAGGTGTGATTGCATAGGTACGCTACGAGGCCTTTACAAAGATTCCCGAATGTGAAGCAACCCGCGAAGGTTTCGAGCCGTCGTAGAGTATAAAGTACCCTAGTAGGTACCGTGTCTTATCCAAGCCCAACTCCCTACTAGAGCGAGTCTATACCCCAACTAACGCTCCCCCTTGCCCTTATCAGGTAAGGTCACCCCAACATCAAGGTTTCTAATTATTCAGCCAAGATAAAACCATATGTCTTGTGGTTGCACCTGGTTCCTGGGTGGTCGCTCCATGTTCCGATTAAAGTATTGTATTCTTGTATATAAAGCATAGGTAGAAGGATGGTTAGGGACACTTGCCTTTCTCCAACGAAAAGCTACTCTTATTGCTCTTCAGCTCTTGCTTTCTTGGAACTCTTTATCTTCAAAGCAAACGAACAACACTTCTTCTACTCGAAGCAATCATCGGGCACAACTGCACAAACATACAAAGCAAACAAACAAGTACAACTAAGAACAATGCACCAATCAAAAGAAAAGCATTAAAAGAGCACACTAAAGGGTAGGAGTCTATGGTTACGTAACGTTGAGAACGTTACTAAGGTTGAAGTGACAAAAGCTATCGAGGGATTTTTATCACACAACAAGAGACTACGAGCTTGGTTTATCTTTAATTAGCAAAAGATATGTAAAGATATTTCATAAAGAAAATACCTTAAGTTAGAATTAAAGTAAATTAAACTTTATTTATAAAACCGGTGTAAAGAACTAGTCAACTTTTATTTATAAAGATTCATATATAAGTTATACCAATTAAACATTTAATTTAGAAAAACTAAACTATATGAATCCTCTAATCGAAACTTTATGATTCGAGTAAACTAATAAAGTTATAATTAAAAACTCATTCATGTTGATATTAAACAAATTAACATTTGTTTATAAAAAGCCGGTGTAAAAGCCTATCAACTTTTAATTAGAAAAGTTTAATTAAACATTAAACAAATCAACATTTGGTTTATGAAAAACCGAGTAAAAGATCTAATTAGATTTTATGTATAAAAGCATGTGAAATAATCATTAATCAAATTAATATTAGTCATGAAAATCGGTTTATAGCCCTATGTTGTTTTTATTCATAAAAGGCATGCATAACAAAGTATTAATTAAAATTAATATTAAATAAATTTTCAGAAAACATGTACGAAGAAAACACACCACTAACATGTTCTTTACATTATTATGAACCTAACGCAACTTGAATGGATTAAAACGGAGCTAAAACGCGAAAACTGTGAAGAAAACAAGGTGTAGGGACCTACTGGCAAGGTTCAGAAACTTCTAGGAGCTTAATTGCAAGAACTCGAGGGCATATACATAATTATGTATATAAACATGAGGACTTTTATGCAAAAACATCAGGATGGTCCGGATCGGGAGAAACTAATCTTCCTAGGGGGTTTTCTGCAAGACAACCAAGACACAAAAACTCATCTATTCATTACAGGTTTCACCAGGGGCTTAGATGCAAAACCGACGGTGTCTTCTTCTTCCTCCCGTTCGACCCAGGGACAGCGGTCAGGGGCACGGGCGGTTTCAATCGCCGGCGGTCTGGGCAGCTAGGGACTCCGGCGAGTTGGGGAAAAGAGAGAGGAGATCAGGGTGGACTGGGATGTGTGCTTACCGGCGCGAGATAGGGACGGCAGCGGCCGGATTTGGTCACCCGACGAACGGACGGTGGCCGGCTCGATCTTGCCATGGGCGGCGGTACTCCGGTGTGTCTCCCGCGACGAGAAGTGGCTCAGGAAGCTTGTCGCGGCACAGGGAAGCTCTGGAAAAGTTCGGCCTTGTTCATTGGCGTCCTGGCGCGCGAACCGGCGACGGCGGAGCTCGGCTCCATGGCGGCGGCGGTGCAGCGCAACGAGACGGCGTGAGGCGGAGCAGCACGAGGCGGTGCTGGGACAGGGGCGCGCGGAGGTGCGAGGCGGCGACATATATAGGCGCGGATGCATGGCCTGGCGTGGCGTGCACGCCGCGGACAGCCCGGCGGCGGCGCCGGCAGTCGTGTGTGCCATGGACACCGGCTGTGCCGGAGTCGGGGCCGAGATGGGCTCCGCTGGGCCGGAACGGGCTGGCGGGCCGAAATGGGTCGAGTTGGGTCAGGTCGGCGCAGGTTGGGTGCTGGGCTGCGGCCTGTTTAGCAAACTGGGTCGTGGAATTCAAGGGGCGGCGATAGACTTCGCGAAGTTGGGCTGCAAGACTTGAGGGGGCGGGAGAAGACTTCGGCTGATGGGCTGAAAGCAGCTGTGTGCCGAAAGTGAATAATGAAAAAAGAAAAGAAAAGGAATTTCTTTTTATTTTCAGAAATTATTTTCGTGAAAAGAATAATCTAGAAATAGCTAGATAATTCAATAAAGCCACGAAAAATATTCTAAAAATCCCAAAAATTCTAGGAAAATTCCCAGAGGTAGATTGAGACACGAACAACCCAAATAAAATATTTGGAGCTCATGAAAAAGATTTTAGAGCCTTCTAATAAATAGAAATAGCTCAAGGAGAATGAGAATAAACTCCAAAAAAATCTGGAAAATTCTCGGGAGGATTTGGTCAGCACCTAAACGTATTTGAAGAGCTTTTGCACTCATGAAACACCAGATGCATTGGCATGTATGCAACACTCACATAACAATTTATTTCATTTGGAAAATCAAACAATAGTTTTTTCTTATACTATATTTCCTGTAAAGAAAATAAACGTTGGGAAAATTTTAAAATTGAGAGAAATCTTTGTTTTAATTATTCTTCCTATTCACGTTCTGAAATTGGAAATTTCAAAGTGTGACAAATCTATCCCCTTAAAAGGAATCTCGTCCCGAGATTCGAAGAGAGAAGAAACAAGAACTAGATAGACAAACAAGATTATGATGGCGGGGTGGATGATCTTTCATCTTTTTATGTTGCAAGTAGATTCTCGATGCCTTCATCCACATTCTCTTGGTTCTTATAATCTTCATTATAGTGAGATTAGGGAGAATAGCAAGCAGCAAGATAGGAAAGAAAGTAGAATGAGGTCTTCTTTTCTTCAACTTGCACACTTCTTAACGGTGACGGTGGCAGTAGCTCTTGTTGGCATTTGATGCGGGCTCCAATTCCTTCTTCTCATGTCCTTCATTTGTTCAGACAGAGAGAGATAACAAGGATGTGGGAGGCACAAAGGAAGAACCAAGCTAAGCAACTGATGTTATTGCAGATATAAGACCCACAATACACCAACACTCATTACAAAGAACCAACTCAATCAAGATCATAAAACCAAACATCATCATGCATGCACTAAATTTCACCATTCAAGGCACAATCAAAGGAACGATGCTAAACGTTGTTAATAGTCATAGGGTATCCTCCTAAGCATGGGCATAGCTTCACCGATCACTGATCATCTAAGGATGTTGAATTAGAGAGGACACTTTGGAATCAAAAGTTAAGAAGAAATCCAAAGTAGCATTGTTTCAAAAGCAAGAAGAGGTACAATGGGCAAGATGGATACAAGATAGGTTAAAAGAATAAGGGTCAAGAGAGTAACAATAGCATCGATAGATCAAGGAGATGTATTGCATGAAACAGGTAAGATCAAGATCAAGGGGAGAATAAACAAATAGACAAGGGTAGAGAATTTATCATTTGCAGAAGAATTGAGTGCAAATGAAAAGTGGTCAAGTCAGAAGGGTGAGTTATCAAGAAAAGCTAATGGTTAAGGAGTGAAAATATTCATCACAAAGCTCAAGGGTAGGGTAGTGGTGAATTTTAGATCAAAGGAAACCTTAAGAAACGACCGTTACTATCTAGGTTTACGTCCTACAGTCGATACAGCTCTGATACCACTCTGTCACACCTGTTCTTCCAAAGAAAACCAAGTGCAAGTCTATATGCATACCAGGATCAAGTTTCATGCATATAGTTGACATAAGTGAATAACAGTACAGTATCACGTAAAGAAAAAGAAAGATTATCAGAGATTTGTGCTTTATCCTGGAAACGAAGGCACCAATCTTCACAGGCACTCGACTGGGGGCTGCGTACGCCTAGCAAAAACACCATCTTCAACAGCTTCACACATCTTCTCCTTCTGAGCAGCAGTTTAGCAAGGATGAGTACACTTATGGTTGGTACTCAGCAAGACCACAAGAAATAACCGGAAAGCAATTTATAGTTCATCTTTAAGTATATTAATCATGTGAGGGTCCAGGCCGCTCCATGACCGAGAGCACGGCTAATCGATTAGTTTTACACTCTGTAGAGGTTGTACACTTTACCCACAAGTCGCGTAAACCCAACCATGTGATGCTAGCTAGGCATCATACCACACTTCCTAGGTGTGATTGCATAGGGACGCTACGAGGCCTTTACAAAGATTCTCGAATGTGAAGCAACCCGCGAAGGTTCCGAGCCGTCGTAGAGTATAAAGTCCCCTAGTAGGTACCGTGTCTTAGCCATACCCAACTCCCTACTAGAGCGAGTCTATACCCCAACTAACACTCCCCCTTGCCCTTATCAGGTAAGGTCACCCCAACATCAAGGTTTCTAATTATTCAGCCAAGATAGAGCCATATGTCTTGTGGTTGCACCTGGTTCCTGGGTGGTCGCTCCATGTTCTGATTAAAGTATTGTATTCTTGTATATAAAGCATAGGTAGAAGGATGGTTAGGGACACTTGCCTTTCTCCAACGAAAAGCTACTCTTACTGTTCTTCAGCTCTTGCTTTCTTGGAACTCTTTATCTTCAAAGCAAACGAACAACACTTCTTCTACTCGAAGCAATCATCGGGCACAACTGCACAAACATACAAAGCAAACAAACAAGTACAACTAAGAATAATGCACCAATCAAAAGAAAAGCATTAAAAGAGCACACTAAAGGGTAGGCTCGAGTCTATGGTTACGGAACGTTGAGAACGTTACTAAGGTTGAAGAGACAAAAGCTATCGAGAGATTTTTATCACACAACAAGAGACTACGAGCTTGGTTTATCTTTAATTAGCAAAAGATATGTAAAGATATTTCATAAAGAAAATACCTTAAGTTGGAATTAAAGCAAATTAAACTTTATTTATAAAACCAGTGTAAAGAACTAGTCAACTTTTATTTATAAAGATTCATATATAAGTTATACCAATTAAACATTTAATTTAGAAAAACTAAACTATATGAATCCTCTAATCGAAACTTTATGATTCGAGTAAACTAATAAAGTTATAATTAAAAACTCATTCATGTTGATATTAAATAAATTAACATTTGTTTATAAAAAGTCGGTGTAAAAGCCTATCAACTTTTAATTAGAAAAGTTTAATTAAACATTAAACAAATTAACATTTGGTTTATGAAAAATCGGGTAAAAGATCTAATTAGATTTTATGTATAAAAGCATGTGAAATAATCATTAATCAAATTAATCTTAGTCATGAAAATCGGTGTATAGCCCTATGTTGTTTTTATTCATAAAATGCATGCATAAAACTTCTAGGGGCTTAACTGCAAGAACTCGAGGGCATATACATAATTATGTATATAAACATGAGGACTTTTATGCAAAAACATCAGGATGGACCGGATCGGGAGAAACTAATCTTCCTAGGGGGTTTTCTGCAAGACAACCAAGACACAAAAACTCATCTATTCATTACAGGTTTCACCAGGGGCTTAGATGCAAAACCGACGGTGTCTTCTTCCTCCCGTTCGACCCAGGGACAGCGGTCAGGGGCACGGGCGGTTTCAATCGCCAGCGGTCTGGGAAGCTAGGGACTCCGGCGAGTTGGGGAAAAGAGAGAGGAGATCAGGGTGGACTGGGATGTGTGCTTACCGGCGCGAGATAGGGACGGCAGCGGCCGGATTTGGTCATCCGGCGGACGGACGGTGGCCGGCTCGATCTTGCCATGGGCGGCGGTACTCCGGTGTGTCTCCCACGACGAGAAGTAGCTCAGGAAGCTTGTCGCGGCACAGGGAGTCTCTGGAAAAGTTCGGCCTTGTTCATTGGCCTCCTGGCGCGCGAACCGGCGACGGCGGAGCTCGGCTCCATGGCGGCGGCGGTGCTGCGCAACGAGACGGCGTGAGGCGGAGCAGCACGAGGCGGTGCTGGGGCAGGGGCGCGCGGAGGCGCGAGGCGGCGGCATATATAGGCGCGGATGCATGGCGTAGCGTGGCGTGCACACCGCGGACAGCCGGCGGCGGCGCCGGCAGTCGTGTCCGCCATGGACACCGGCTGTGCCGGAGTCGGGGCCCAGATGGGCTCCGCTGGGCCGGAACGGGCTGGCGGGCCGGAATGGGTCGAGCTGGGTCAGGTCGGCGCAGGTTGGGTGCTGGGCTGCGGCCTGTTTAGCGAACTGGGTAGAGGAATTCAAGGGGCGGCGATAGACTTCGCGAAGTTGGGCTGCAAGACTTGAGGGGGCGGGAGAAGACTTCGGCTGATGAGCTGAAAGCAGCTGTGGGCCGAAAGTGAAGAAAGAAAAAGGAAAAGAAAAGGAAAATTTTTTTATTTTCAAAAATTATTTTCGTGAAAAGAATAATCTAGAAATAGCTAGATAATTCAATAAAGCCACGAAAAATATTCTAAAAATCCCAAAAATTCCAGGAAAATTCCCAAAGTTAGATTGAGACACGAACAACCCAAATAAAATATTTAGAGCTCATGAAAAAGATTTTAGAGCCTTCTAATAAATAGAAATAGCTCAAGGAGAATGAACTCCAGAAAAATCTGGGAGGATTTGGTCAGCACCTAAACGTATTTTGAAGAGCTTTTGCACTCATGAAACACCAGATGCATCAGCATGTATGCAACACTCACATAACAATTTATTTAATTTGGAAAATCAAACAATAGATTTTTCTTATACTATATTTCCTGTAAAGAAAATAAACGTTGGAAAAATTTTAAAATTGAGAGAAATCTTTGTTTTAATTATTCTTCCTATTCACATCCTGAAATTGGAAATTTCAGGGTGTGATATCTATATTCTTGTGCATGAATACTATAGAATGCTTTTTTCAATTTTATTTGGTGTACGTACTCTGATCAATTACATTGAATCAGTGATATAGCAGCAGTGTTTAAAAACATATATAAACATATAGACACCCGACCAGTCCAATGCTAATGCTGAATCATACATGCAAGATATGTGAAATCACTCAAACCGGGTAATGCCCCGCTGCATTGTGATCTCAGGCAACAGTGCCACAACAGTACAAACTCATGCACGACAACCCGTTCGCGACTAGTCGGGAACGTCGATGTAGGAGCCTCGTGCAGAACAAACCAGTTGATGGGCGCTTGGTATTGTTGAATACAGGGGCTGATCATCTTGAGTTCAAAATACACAGACCGTATTAATAAAAATAAGTTTGACAAGTGTCCGGGGCTAAATGAGAATATCACACAGTTAGTTATCCTCATCTCCTCTCAAACTATATATGGTATCAATTCTTCTACAATTGTACCTTTTACTCAATGAATGAATGTAGGTGGGGATCTTCACCCCCGATGTTGTTCAAAAAACAATTCTTCTGCAATTCTCCGGCGAGCGAGGTAGGCCGGTACAACTGCACACAATTGCACAAAGCTGTAAGTACAACCCACACCATTTATGCCATTTGTGTAAGGTGCAAGTTTTTTTCGAAGTACTTAAGGTACAAGTTCCACACATTTATATATGATGCAAATACGACAAAGGTGCATCATGCAAGGCATTAACAAAACATGCATTTACTACCATGGCCACAGATAGCCCCCCCCCCTCCAAAACCCAGAATGCCCCTATCCCTTTTCATTTAAAAAATGCACACAAGAATGATTCCTACAGTGTATAAAAAGACTCATCATATTTAAAAAAATACATATACAAGAGAAGAATGATTGATTGTTAAGGTATATAAAGCGACTCACCAATATTTAGACGTGGGTTCTCCAAACGATGACGGATGGGTTTGAACATGCATATGATAACATGGTCAGCAGTGTAATAGGCGCACAACAAAGTGATCCAAAAGCAAAGCAATCCAAAAGTAGTGCTATAACTTACAAGGTGCGAAGCTGTGATGTTAGAGCCTGAAGCTGGCTAAGCGGAAATTTGTTGTCATCATGAACAACACAATAACGGGCCACCATGGAGATTTGCTACAGTCACCAACATAGTAGCTCAGAGAATATTCAGATGCAGATTCACCAAGCTAAATGTTTTTTTGCATTTTTACCTCAGTAGTATGGCGGCACGAGAACACTAGTGTTTCTATTAAACAATAAAAACAATCAATCCCCAGTAAACAAGCCAGGTAAAAAGGAAACACAAAGGTAAGTCAAAAGGAAACAGAAGCCAAGAAGCCAAAACACTAACCCTGAAGCTCTTTTTTGTCGACAGCACCCCAAATTTCATAATTCATGACAACCACATATGTGAGTGACGGTTTATACAGTGCAAAATATCCTACCATTTTTGCGAAGGAGGCACAAGCCTTTCAAGGAAAGAAACATAAAACTATCAAAACGTGTCAAGTCAAACCAAAGCAGATAAATCATATACTGTATTATATCCCTACCAGGTAAATAGCATCTATTTCTTGCTTGCAAATGTAGCCAAATTGGTCTTCTTCCTCTGACCAATTTCTGTCAAAAGGTATTGCAGTATGAGCATGCTTATCTGATAGTACTGCACAAATGAAGGAACACAAGTATTTCTACCTGAAGAAGATTAACCTCTGAGGAATTCCATATTTCTTGCAGAAGGAGTCTAAAAGCGGGCTGCAAAAATAAGCCATCTTAGCTACCCAAATGGGAACAAAGTGGCAGAGATTATATAGAACAAACAATTACATTATCATGCCACCAGAGCTAGTATAAAGATCTTTTATGATCCCTTTATCATAGGGTTGGCGTGAGACACCACCAGAATACTTTCTGAATTTTGGATAGTCCAGTGAAGCCATCACCTACATAACTCAACAAAATATGATTGCTCACTGGAATGTACAAGGAAAAACAAAAAACTGGAATGTACAAGGAAAAACAAAAAACAGAGTGCAGGAGATGTTAGCTAGAGGAGACATACAGACGCAATAGACAACGAATCCTCTACATACACCAAGTCAGCACCAAAAATCATTGTTAGAGCTTCTCTCACAAGGGGTAATTCCAGCCGTCGAAGATGTACCAGACGCTTCACAACCTGATTAAAATAAAGCCATTAACAAACATGATAGTACTGTAATAAACAAAAATCACATTAAACACGGAGGACCTGGCCTGTATTTCGCATGCAAGACTTTTCAAAGCTCTCTTCGATCGAAAGGGGTAACTAGGGGTGGGCGTTCGGGTTACCCGATTAGTTCGGGTCGGGTAATTCGGGTTTTGAGAAATTCGGGTAATGAGAATCATTACCCGATATCAGCTCCAGAAAAACACTACCCGCAAATTCGGGTACCCGCAAAAATCGGGTTCGGGTTCGGGTTACCCAATTTACCCGAAATCTATAATCAAAGTATACACTCAAACACACATAATTTTGCATAGACTAGTAGTTTGTGTTGAATTTCAACTACAAGTTGAGAAGAATAATATATTATAGTCACTTGTTCAAATTAAGAGAATTATATTCTAGTAAAGTGACAATTTCAAGTATTCAACTAACAACACGTGAATAAATACAAAGACAAGGGCAAATTTCTGGTAGTTCGGGTACCGGAGTGTATTACCCGAATTACCCAAACTAATTTCGGGTAATGACAATCACTATCCGAACTTGGGATCGGGTACCTCGGGTTCGGGTAATTCGGGTTCGGGTTCGGGTAATTCGGGTACGGGTAATGGGTATCGGGTATTTTACCCAGGCCTAGGGGTAACAACTCTGATATACAATTCCACGCCTCTTACACATGTGTACAATTTTCTCTGTAAAGAGTAAAATATAAAATGTAAAATATTACATGCCAGTATCACAAAGAGAGAAACAACAAAAGACAATGACACAACTTCCATACCATCATTATACCGACGGTGGGGTGGAATCAGGAGTACAAGTTCTATCTTGAGCACATCCAACAAGTCTTCTATAGTAGCAAGGCCAACAGTTTCTCTGAATTCCCTTATTGGCCGACTAGCAAATTTCTGTCATGCACAGACTAAGTCAGATGTGTCCTAGATGATTACTAAAATGCTTTATTCAAAGAAAGTAATATAGGACTTTACCACCATTCCCAAGGACAAACATGTATCTTGAAGCTTATTCCTAAACCTTCGTGACATTATATAAGGCAAAGATGAATAATTTATAAATGCCCAGCGTGTCACAAATCCACATTCAACCTAAAAGGTTAAAAATGTAAATGTTTGAGAATGCTTGAATAAGATATTATGAACCATGGAGAGAGAGAGATATTAAATTATACAATCATGAACTTATAACAACAACAACAACATAGCCTTTTGTCCTAAGCAAGTTGGGGTAGGCTAGAGATGAAACCCACAAGAAACAAGGTAGGAGAAACACAAAAGTATAAGATAACAAATATGTTCAACACTCATGGACTTATGAGCCACAAATATGTTCTGAGGCAGCTTACATCATGTTTGTGTTTCTGGTAAACATTAGTTTCAGATTTGTGTGTTTCACATTGTTGTACGGGAAGACTTGCAATTCACATCATACACCCAGCACTAACATCATTCAGGAGTATCACATGGAGTCACATCAGGTACAAGCTGTGCAGTCATGCAATGATGCAAGGGACTAAATGATGCATAATTTTATTGATGTTTGGTGAAAATAAGAACACCATCCACATAAAAAATATTCTCACTGTACGTTATTTGAACACTAGGAAAAAGGGGAACATTTGGACATATCAAGTAGATATTCCCTCCGTCCCTAAATGATTGTCGTTCTCGCTTCTTGAGAAACAACTTTGGCTAAATTACTATAAGGAGCGAAGACAATTAAAAACTTTTCTCACCCAAATCGGGTCTGCCGTACCCCTCACGCCGGACCCACCTGTCGTATGTTTTTGGGAGTGGATAGGGTGGAAGGACTATGAAGTACCGAAAAATTGCAATTTGTAAAGTGTTTCTGCCAAAAACGAATTGTTTTTGTCACCATAATTGCATCTACCCGCCCTCTATACCCACTTCTGGACCCACCCGAGAGTCCTGCACGGTACAACTATCCTCCAAAATCTCCACAGCTTCAATCTGTCACGTCCCGCTACATGTGCATGGAACCCCGCGCGAACTCCTCCGCTCCCCTCCTGCCTGGCGTCCTGGCCCTCCCTCCACCGTGCGGATCCTTCCTGGATTTCTGATGCGTATCAACTCTAGCAATCAGACGACGTGCGCTGGCTGGACTCCACCTTGGGAAGGGTCTTCAGTCTTCACAGCATGCCAACTAAGAGTAGCAGGAGCTCATTGCTTGCACATTGCCTGATGTCACGCAGGTCAGTTCCCTTCTCCTTTTCTTCCTAATTAATACTTGCATTTTGAGATTAATATAAGAGGCAATGAGATATATTAATTATAGCATGATGATGTATAAGTTATCTGGTATCCAGATATTTAGCGCACAACCATTTGCAAGGATAATATCTTGCAGCTGGTCTTTCTCATTTAACATTAAGGTAAATTGAAGCGTGTGAATTAAATATTCATTCACTTGCCAAGCTAACTGCACTTTAGAGAACCTGATTGTATTTTTATTAATAATGTGAATGCACTTTAGTATGTTTTTAATGGAGGACTACAAAAGCTCGTATTATTTTTTGGTTGTTGAATTTGAAGATCAATTGTGGATGTACCTAGCACAAATAAGGCTATCCGTTCTCTGTACGTCTGCCTCTCATGTGGGCACACGTCGTTCGCGTCTGTCCTCTGTTTCGGCGTGGCAGTCCGTCCTCTCTTTCGGCATGGCAGCCACGAACACCAAGCCGAACCCGTCATATTATTCATTCATCCATTTCGTCAGATTAACTTGAGAGATAGAACTGCCGACTGCGTGCACCCTGCCTACGTTCCTGCACGACGCAGCAAAGTGATATGGTACGTGCATCCACCTGCTAGCTTACTCTTCATGGTGTCTCGCTGTGTCTGCTCACCGGTGCTACGTGCGCTCGTCGGATCTGCTGGCGTCGTGCACTCGGCCACCGGAGACACCGTGCTAGCTCGTCTGCGCCACCACATACGCCCGACGGAGCAACCGTGTTCGATCGTCCGTGCCGCCGCATTTGCCCACTGGAGCAGCCGTGCTTGCTCGTCCGCGCCACCGCGTTTGCCTGCCGAAATATAAATGTTTTTTTATCTTTGCTATGAGTGAATGACAATTAGGACCCATGGCTGACTGTGCCTAACGATGCAAGATGCTCCATCCATGTCATGCTCTCATCTCACTCACCAAACATAAAACTATCAAGGGTGCAATCGTCGAGCTTCGTCCTGCTCAAGGTCTATTAGTGGGAGTTGTTGTACACAAAAGATACGTTGGGGAAGATAGGCAGCAAGCTACTTCTTCAATCACATGAACTTGTGGAGCCATCGAAGCATGATAATTCAATGGGCAGGGAAGAACACATTACACATTAATGCGAAGAGAGCGAGATGCAAGAGAGATATATATCTTTTAGCCAGCGCAAAAAGTTATTATCATGAAAATTTTAATTGAAAAATATTAAGTTACATAAATTTTATTGAAATTCCAAGTGGATGAAGGTAATTAGGTTAGGATTTTATTATTGAATAATTTTAATCTACATGATTCACTAAAAATATTATTTATTACATTTTTTGAAAATACGTCCAAGGTATATTTTACCATAAAATTAAATTACAATACAAATTTCTACATATTTTTTAACACGTGTTTAAATCTTTATAGATAATTAATTCTGTTGAAATGCATCAATTCATAATTCATTCTGCGGGGTGCTGGTTGTGATGGGTGTGAGTGCTCGAGCTGCTGAGATAAGAGGTTAACATATGTGTGATTGAATAAAAAATTAAGTGATGTCACTTGACTAATACTTGATAGGTTATTTACACGTGCGTGTCGTACGTGCACTTTACTAGTATATATATAAATATATCATCAGATAGATATTCAAATCTAGTTTTTAATAAATTTATTTGGATATACAAATATTGCACATATTTTCTACAAATTCGGTCATAACTTGTGGCACGGAAACCAATGACGACTATCATTCTGGGACGGAGGGAGTATGATTCAGGAACAGAAAGACATGGTGTCACTACAAGATCATGGTATTAACTTAAGTACATTACCTAGGCTAACAAGAAAATTGCATACCCCGGTGCAAAGTTGAGCACCCGGTGCAAAAGATTAAAATATTATCTGCCTCTTTGTATGTGCTCCCTCTCACTCATGCATGCATGATGGGATGGAAAGCTAAAAGGAAGAGTAGTTTATTTCCCATGGGTCCCATTGACGTGGATCCCACAAGCACATGGTAGCAAACTATGCACTATTTTTAGTAGTACCTGTGCAGCACGAAAAGAACGCAAAGAAGATTTTCTAAACTTCAGGTGGTGCCCCTTGTTTAGTTCGGCAAATTGTCTTCAATGTGAAGAGTGAATAGTGGCAATTTGCTATCAACTTGTCGCATTGAGCCTCGTGCATAGAGAGAGCAATGCACTTCGATGTGATGGGTGAATAGTGGCAATTTGCCAAACTTAACATGGCCTAAACAGGGCCTAGATTAACAACATTCAAAAAACTGTTGTCGAAAAGATATCATTATAATTAACCGGTTTAATAAATCTACAATTTACGGTATCAATTTCTAAAACAACCTTTTGTGAGTGGAGTTAGTATTAAACAACTAATAATACCTGCATGTCATAATTATCATTAAGGATATCAACAATGTCATCAGTGTGCTTTGCTTCTGGTCTCTTTTCTGAAGATTGAGAAAGGAAAGTGTAAACAAGAAAGGACAATCAACTCATAAAGAAAAGGGCACCATGAATGTCACACAAAATAATTAAGAAAGGCATTTGACTAGAATGCCACAAAAACATAGACCACAAAAACATAGAGAACAAGCTGATAGCCTATGGTAGATTGATTAACTCAAAGTAGAGGTTTTACCTTTGGCTCCGCCGGTCTTTTCATCTTCATCTGGGGCCTCTAGGGATTGGTTGTAACTGTCTATTTCAAACTCATCATCATCTATGTCTTCCTCATCATCATCTATGTCTTCCTCATCATCTTCACTTTCCGTCTCATCTGGATGGAATGCTTTCAAGTAAACAATGTCTGAGTCAGCGTCTGAATCAAAGTCCAACTCCATCTTATAGTCCATCTCATCCGAGCTACAGACAACTTTTTGAGAGTCCCCATTTCTCCTCTTCTCATGAGAATCAAAAAGCGTGGAGGTCTCGCTGCAGGACTCATCTATATCCTGCACAATAAGCAACAAAATAAACTTTGTTCTAAAAATACAGAAATAAAGACAAAAAATCAAAACTTGGAGGGCAAAAAAAGATGATAAATATTTACCTTGCTTTCACGCTGCATTGTCTTAGCGGAAAGATGGATATGATGTCAAGCACAAACAACTCTTTATTCGATGAAGCAGAATTACCCCCAAAATACAAAGCTCAGTTCAGCGCTTACCTTTATAATTTGTGATAGCAATCCAAGAACTAAATGAGGCTGGTTGCAAAACAATACAAGTTTGTGTTAGTCATCACATTTGTCAATGAATTATTTGAATAATAGTCAAGAATTGAGAGTGACAATGAGTCCATTTGAGAATGTGACTAAATATATGTAACATATATAGAAGCGGATAGGAGAAGATAACAAGCAACAATCAGTCAGAAACAGAGAAATAGGTACAAAGTAGTAAACATAGAAGTTTACCTAACTTATCAAAAGAATTGTAGGACAGATAATTCGTAAACACCATTACTTAACTTCTCGAAAAAAATTAAACTGCAACATACTCCCTCTGTCCCAAGAAACAAGTCATCTTAGGAAACAACGTCGAAATGACCTCAATTGCCCCTATTTATTAGCCATAATATTTGGCGCTAATTGACTGCTGTAATGAATTGCTTTTTTGGGACAGATTTGAATCGCACAATAACTTGTTTTTTGGGACGGAGAGAGTATAAGTTTAGAAGTACGGAATTCAAGGGCGGGTACACATATCATACCCTCCCTTCCTCCAAATCTTGTGCACCAATGTTGACAACAGCGCATCCAATGGTCTTGGCAGAACTGAGGCAAAGTGTATGATTTTCAATTCTCTCCCATAGGTTAGGACTTCTCTTCTTATTTATTGTTCTCTCATCAATGGTCCCAGGTACAGCTACGTTGATCAATTTGCTGAGAAAATGAGCCATAAATGAACAACAATCAGAAAGGTTTGGGAATGTAGGTCAATTTGTTGAGAAAATGAGCCTACAGATAACTTTTGTATAACAAAGGGAATGTAGCTAGAAACAAGAGAGGTATCTCACCAGAGAAGAACACCATCCCTGATGAGATCAAACAGCTGGTTTCCAGTTGGGTCGATTGGCAAGTAGTTCTTCAGAAACGGGTCTTCGCGGAGGTAAGTGTTTATGTGCACCACGTAGAACGATTTCTCTGCTTCGTTGCGATTATGCAGCAGTGTGGTGGTGCTGGACTTGAGCAACGAGGGCAAGGTCTTGCCTCCCCCGCCACCACCTTCATTTGCAGCCACCCTCGCCTGCAGATTCTGATACTCCTGCAACAAAACCGCACAGATGATTCCTCACTCCCATGGTCCATTACTGTCGAAATCACACTTCGATAACTCAGAAAAACGCCGAGATGTGAGTACCCGGAGGAAGGACTCGAAGTCGATCTCCTTGTCTCTGCCACAGTACGATTCCGACAGGAAGGCGCCAATATCCTCCTCGGACACCAGCTCGTTAAGCCCCCTCAACTTCTTCATCAGACCCGGCAGATTCTTAGTGGTGATATGGCCGGAATCCCTAAACTGCAACACCAAAAAACCAACTTAACGAAACTGACGAACCAAACGCAAAACAACAGTAACGATGAGGGGAGCGAAAAAGCAGCCTAGGGTTGATTCCTGCGTCACCTTGGCCTGGAGCGACTGGAGCTCGATCGGAGTTAACTGCCCCTGCAACATGGGGTCGGTGTCGGGTTCATGACTGTCGGACACGACGACCCCGACGAATCCGGTCATCTCCTCCGGTCGCGCCGGCAGCGGCTGCAAGAGGAGTCCAGAGGCGATGGAGGGGGCGGCACTAGGAAACCTAGCAGGTTTGGATTGCTGCCAAATCTGCCGCGTCAATCGCGGGCACACCCCGATGCATTTGGCCGCCGCTTCGTCGTGTTCGCGCGCGCGCCGAAGCATCTAGACACACAGCCCATAGGCCCAGCAGCAGCTTACGGCCCAGACAACAAGCCACAGCCCATTATCTTCCGTTCCGTTTGTCCACACATAACATAACTGTGTCTTTCTAAAATAACATAACTGTGTTACGCGCTCTGCAGATGCCGTTTCTTTTTTGAGAACCAGAAAAAAAATGCAATCGTTTCGGTTTCGCCAACCAGTTCACCATTGCCTGCAACTTTAAGCATCGCGCGTGCGGCGTATCCTTCTTCCCATGGCATCGCTTGTTGTCCTTTTATCCTCTTGGCACTCTTTTCTTCTGCAGTTACTGTCAGTTTATGGATAAGAATCATCATCACGGCTTCTCCTTCTTTTCCCTCCTTTGAGAAGCAGAAGCAGAAGGTTTGCTAAACAGGGAACAGCAGCATCATCCTCAGATTTCAGAATTGGCCGGTAAAGGCAGCGCAATGAAAAACGTTGAAACTGGTCCCGTTAGATTACCTTTGCTTGTTGAGTCTAAATTTTCAACTCCCAACAAATTCCAGAGTTGCCAAACACGATAGGGATTTAAAGTAGCGTACGAACTTAAACAGCGTAGAGATCACAATAAATGAGAGGGAACCTCCTTTTGGTCTCAATAAAGCAATTGACTCTTTTATATGCTACACCATACCACCCTATATCACTATTTAAAAATGACTAGTACAAAAAGATCTGACTTTTAATTAATTGTATACCACTAAAATTTGTACTTGTGATATATGGTATACATGAGTGGTATAAAAGTATTATTGAAAACATTTATCTCGATGTGAAAGTGAAAAGTTGTGGGTGAAAAACAAAACGGCACTTAGAAAAATCGTAGTACCCGCAATAATATATTTTTTTATAATTACATATTTATCCACTCAAAAAAGAGCTTACCTTATACCACCACGTGATGGTATTTATGGTGCACCATAAAAGAGTCCTAAAGCAATACCTAGACTGAGGGTAATTACGCGAAAGGGCCTGTAGCCTAGTGGTTACAGGAGCCCCGGTAGCACCTAATCTCAAAAAAAAAAAGGAGCCCCGGTAGCACCTCAGGTCCTGGGTTTGACAGGATTTAACGGCGCTTGTGCTTTCAGTGGTAGGTGACGTTCCCGTCGACATCGAGGCGCCTGTGGTGACTTCGTAAATCTTGAGAATTTGCCAGTCCAGTCTTCGAAGATGCTCCTAAGGGTAGGATTTACGCGCGTGTATTCATAGGGATGAGTGTGCGTGCATTGTGTGTGTCTATGATGTACTGTGTAATTCGAAAAGTAAAAGACTGAGGGTAGTTACATGTGTCAGTGTCATGAGGATAAAACTTTTCTCTTTCGCCTCATGAACCTCCCTCTATTAAATATCTAGTCAAGTCAATAATTTTGCTAATGTGCCATTGGATTTAATGCTATGAAACTTTCATGAAACTCGCCATTGAGATCGACCCAAACAAGTGAAAAACATTTCACACGTAACCTAGCATGTTAAGAAAACAACCGTGACCCTTTTGCCTTTTGCAAAGTTTTTTTTTTCTGTCGAAAGTTGTCAAGGCAGACGCACCCAAGCAACACGCCGACACGTACGCTATGTTTCAGTACATCTGTACACGGATGTGCTAAACATCTCTGAAGAGGAGACTGCGGTTACATGGCTGCAAGCAAAATAAACAAGCAGATTATCCATACCATACATGCTGAACCAAAAGTTGTTTGTAGATTGCAGTACTTTGTTTTGCTTTTTCTCGCATTCTTTACCATTTTCCCCAAAACATTGTATTCGGGTGCGCCCTTGTAAAGCTTCTCTTCTGAATCACACAATGTACCATGGCGACTACCAAGCACACCAACCATCCCACCATCGAGGCCTTTCCATGTTGATCTCCACTCGCGCGATCCACACAAAAGCAAATCTTTCTCCTGAAACTTTACCGCACCCGCCCTCTAATCCACTGACACATCGCCGGGTCGCAAAGCAGCTGGTGGTGGGCGCCTTTGCCTTTGCCTTCGCCTTCGCCTCTCCCATCCCATGCTCATCCTCATCATCACTCCAGTGTCCAGTCCTACGTGCATAACCACCTCCAACAGTCAGGTTCGCGTCACTAGTCACCAGCTGCTGCTCCGTAGTCGCGCAATCGCGCTAGCTACTGTTCCATCGTCGATCTTGCTCGCTCTCTCTCTCTCTCTGGATGCAAGAATGGCAGCGACCAGCACGCCGACGATGCCGGCGACGGTGACGCCCCTGCCGGGCTACGGCTACCAGGGCTCCGCCGCCGACGCCGAGCCTCCGCACTACAGCACCTCGGGCTCCATCGGCACGTTCTTCGGGGTGCTCGCGGCGGTCCTGGTGCTCACCTTGCTCTCCTGCGTCTTCGGCCGGGTGTGCGCGGCGCAGGCCGAGGGCCCCGACGAGGTGTACGACTGCACGAGGCTGGCCCGGCGGTGGAGCGGGCGCCGCGCGCCGCGACGGAGCGGCGGCGGTGTGAAGCGGGAGGCGAAGGCGCCGCCACCGCCGTTGCCCGTGACCATGGCGGAGGTGCCCGCCGCGTTGCCGCCGCCGGAGGAGCCGTGAATTGAAGAAGCTGCCGCGCGCCGGCGAGGTTCATGGCCCCCTTGTTTCTCCTCTTCCGAATTAGTACGATTGTTAGCAGGATAGTCTGATAGGAGAAACAAGAAACAACCAACAAGAAGATGCTGTATGCCGTTCGATCATCTGTTCTTAGCATCACTCGTGATGAGGAATTGAGGATTGTTCTATACTCTTTTGCATGAATACTATAGAATGCTTTTTTCCCAAATTTGGTGTACGTACGTACTCTGATCAATTACAGTGGTAGGCACGTCCTATCGACCGGTCCGTTGATCCTCGCATGCTTCGTTCATGAACATCAGCTTGACAGTTTCAGTGTACAGAAGGCACCTCTCATCTCTCAACTGACAAACAGCTCAGAATTCATATGAGACCGAACCCTGACGCTGCAAGCAGAGACAACGATTCGAGTCCTCTTCTGCAAATCGAACCACCACACTTGAACATTCTTGAATCAGATTTGCATGCAGGCCGATCGTGCTGCGAAAGTTAGGTAAAGCATGGCATGGTTCGGTGACGACAATAAAGAAGGCACTCCTACCCTGCTCCCCCACATGGCCCGCCAGAATTATCCCTGGACGACGACGACGACGACGACGCGACTAGCACCACCAACTACCATTCTCCCGTAGGAATTCTTGCATGATCCAGGGCCGGCCAATCTGGTGTTGCTGTGTTCTGTCACGGTTGTTGATCACGCAAAGACGCCGGAATTGGTCTCGAGATCAATAAGAAACACCGGGTTGATCGAGCGGGTAGTGACAGTGACTGGACAACAACTTAAACAGGAGCACAGACAGGCAATGCAACGTTTCCATATCTGGTTCTGGGGCATGTGTACAGATCGACTGTAAACTTGGCAGTCTGAAGAAACCTTTTTATATATATAGGAAACATGTGTTTCCATTAACTGCTGGCTCCAGGCAAATTGCCGAGTTAACAGATCACCTACAAAGTTTGGTTTATCACTTCGAAACACATTTGATGAACCTGAAGAAACTACGACGCACCGTGATGCTCTGTTTTTTTAGGGGGGAATGATGCTCTGTTGGACTTCGGCCAGAGAAAGCCCAGGAACACGCCTGCCGGGCCACGCAATCCCGAGCCCATTTTCCTGGCCGGCTGTGTGGCCTGGCCCAATCCGAGCTCACGGCTTCTTTCTGGGCGGACAACGTGCAGGCCTTGTCTGATTTATTCGATTTATTCATGGTGGTCTGTTCGTCTGGTTTATCAACCACCAGTCAGTGCTATTTTTCTATCAAAACAAATCAGTCACCAGCTACTAGCTAGCAGTATTTTTCTCTCAGAATAAATCAACATCAGTCACCATTTGTCAGACGAACACGGCGACGTCTCGACGAACCGGCAATACTACCGTTAGGCCACCGCGGGGCGCCGGCGCGTGAGCGAGAGGACGCGACGCGAGGCGGCGACACGGCGCTGACCCTCGTGACTGCGCGAGCGCGAGCGAGCACCACACCACCTTGGACTCGGAGGCGTGATGAGTCCACAAGCCGCTAGTGCTCGCCGCCTTTACGTGCACGAGCCCTGATCTGGCAGGCGAAGGCGATCCCCGCGCCATTACCCGGCGCCGCCAAGGCGGGTGACCCTCATTTATGCTGCTCCCTCCCTACACCAATACCCGATCGATCACGCATTTCTGGCGAGACGAGCGCAGGTACGGACATGCATATGGGACCGCCGCGCTCGGCTCAGGCTCACCTGGTGATCACAGCCTCACAGGACACAGGCTCATGCTAACCCTGAGCTTTCTCCCCTTACCCGTGATTCGAGAAAGCTGCGTGTTTTTTTTTAATAAGGAGAGAAAGAAAAGCCCTCCGACATCTCACCTGATGAAGAATGCGCCCCCGTGTGCTCATCTTTTGATAAGACTCGATTGTCTCCAGCTTAACCACCTGCAAGTACTGCAAGTGAACAGAAACTGAACTTCACGTCGGCATCACAACCGCTCAAGCGTGAACTGGAGAGAGGTTGTCAACAACCTGTGACTGTGATGGACCAAGCGAAAGATACACGACGACGTGTCAATGGATGAGAACCTAGCCCTCGGTGACACAACCTCAGGCTGGCAGTAGCACAGTACCACTACCAAACCAACTGCTCAACTAGTCAACCACAGGCACCAACAGTAACACGCCGAGGACACAGCGTCACCCGTGCGGTCCGGGCCAGACACGGCGACACGCCCCCCGTGCGGCCAGCGGCCGTGCCCGACGCCCTCTCCCATCTGCCGCCGCCGCACGTATACCCGCGCGCCGCGCGCCAGCTTCAGGTTTCACCCCACCACACGCGCCCTGCCCGCCCGGTCGGTCGGCCGTGCATTCACGAAGACGCCGGCCGCCCGGCCGGCAGGGCAAGCGTCCCCAGCGCCCGCGGCTACCTAGCCACTGCCCCCGCCGTTTTGCCAAAAGCTAGTGCTCGGGCCGCGCCGCGCGCATGCACCAGTGCACCGGCTGCTGCCCGCCAACCTCTAAAAGCGCCTCGGCACTTCGGCTCCGGCTCGGCCACTAGGAGAAGCCCATCAAATACTCGCGCCACGCGCGCGCTCTCCCGCCCGCCCATTATTGCCATCACGCGCCGCGCGCACGCACACGCCCACGCGCACGCCAGCGCCCAGCTCAGCTCAGGGGAAGCTGAGCGCTAGAGCTACCGCGAGCTTATCCATCGCGTCGCACGCACCGTCATGGCGCGAGCCTTCCGCGCGGCCTCCCCGCTGCCGCTCCCGAGCTCGAGGGGAGGCGCCTCCGCCGCCGCCGCCGCCGCCTCCGTGGCGAGCGGCGGCGGGAGGGGGAACTTCCCGTGGCTGACCAAGAAGAGCTCGAGCAACAAGCCGGCGGCGGCGGCGGCACCGCCGCAGGAGAGCAAGGGCGGCGGCGAGGAGCCCGCCGAGGGCTCCTCCGCCGAGCAGTCGCAGTCGCAGTCGCCGTCGCCGTCGCCGTCGCCGTCGAGGAAGCGCGCCGACGCGTTGGCGCGGCTGCGGGCGGTGTTCCTGGCGGCGATCACGCACCGCCGCCGGCGCCGGCAGCTGGGGTCCTGCGTCACGGGCACCATCTTCGGCCGGCGCCGCGGCCGCGTGCACGTGGCGCTCCAGACGGACCCGCGCTCCGCGCCCGTGCTGCTCGTCGAGATGGCCGCTTACTCCACCGGCGCGCTCGTCAGGGAGATGTCCTCGGGCCTCGTGCGCCTCGCCCTCGAGTGCGAGAAGACGCCGCTCGCCGCCGGTACGTGCACCTCCGATGATGCACCGCGGCGCCAGCCGAGGCCAAGTGGCTGACTTTCATTTCTGCTGCACCGCGAGAAACGTGCAGGGGAGAAGCGGCGGGGTTTGCTGGAGGAGCCGACGTGGCGCGCCTACTGCAACGGGCGCAAGTGCGGGTTCGCGGTGCGCCGGGAGTGCGGCGCGGACGAGTGGCGGGTGCTGGGCGCGGTGGAGCCCGTCTCCGTCGGCGCCGGCGTGCTCCCGGACGACGCCGGCGCCGAGGAGGGCGACCTCATGTACATGCGCGCCAGGTTCGAGAGGGTGGTGGGTTCCAGGGACTCGGAGGCGTTCTACATGATGAACCCCGACGGCAGCGGCGGCCCAGAGCTCAGCATCTACCTGCTACGGGTCTGATCGCGTCGCCGGAGAACGAAGACGACGCTTTCGATCAGCTTGCATTTTCCCACTCTGTATGTAATCATGCATGCATGCATAATCTCAGGTTGGGCTTTGTGTAGTTGTGTGTCTCGTGTAATTTGGAGGTCTTGGCAAACGGTGTATGTAACAAGTGGATGCTACTACTGATCACTCACATGGTTAATTACTTTGGGTGATTAGTTTTTGGTGTGAGGTGGTGTGGTTACTTCTAGATAGCTAGGTTGGAGATCATTTTTCTCTTTGGTTATTATGTGATCACAAACGGCTTGGAAATAAGCTTGGGAATAATGAATATCAGTGCCTCTGCTGCATGGTAAGATGCTACCAAGAACGTGGATGTGCAGTGTGTGGGTTCTTTGATACGTTAATTGCTCAACAGAGATTATACCGGCAAATACTGTGTGCCATAAGTGTGATATGATGCGACTGGTTGCTTAAGTTTTGTTGCATCTATTTCTCCAAACAAGAGGGATGTAGTGAAATTGACATCTGGAGCAGTACGTCAACAAGTTGCACCGGTTGAGTCAGATCAACTCCTTATCACATCTCATCAGCCATCTATATCACAGTAAGACATGAGAAAACTCTGAACCTTTTTTTAATGTTTGAAAGATGATCTTTTCCCTCTCGTTTTATCTCCATTTATTTTCTTCTTTACCTAAGGTTAATAATTACTCTTTGGAATTGCTCCTCTATTATAACACTGACAAAATCTTTTTCCCTCGCCTTCGCCTCATGTGGGCGCAGTACAAAAGAGGTTTTTTTTAAAAAAAAAATCTTTTGAAGAACAACTCGTGGTAAATTATTGATTTTGCGGGGAAAAATATTGAAATTTTGATGCACCAAACCTGATGCATAGGGCCTATAGTTAGCACAGATTCCTATTCCTGGATCATGATTGATGTACAAGTATATTCCATTCCTTTGTCCTTGTTATATTACACTACAGGTACGTACTCCTTTATCATCATCAAACTGCACTAAGTAGCTGCAATGATGATCAGAACGGCTGAAACAAGAATTACACAATGATATCTGAACGGAATTTGGCAGGCCGCAAAGCCCTGTGCTACCAACTGAAGTGCAATATTCTACAACTATTCAAGAACATGGTCCTCCTGCATGCTCTACCTTAATCAAAAGACAAAAGGACTATTTGGAGCCTGAATGATTTTTATATACTCTAACTAAAGCTTGGCACAACTGAAAGTGTCCTTTACATTTTACAAATCCCGAGTAATTCTGCCACTTATTCCTCATCATTAGGGCTTAACAATGGAACCACCCTTTTTTCCTCCCACTTTCCTTCTTCTTTTCATTCATCCATGCCGTTGCCGGCTTTATGCTGCCGTTCGCCGCCCGGCCGGCCGGCCGGGGCAAAAAGGAAGGAAGAAGGGACCAGGTAGGTGGGCCAGGCGAGTGCGTGGCGATTGGCATGGCCCAAGGAATGTTGTCATGAGGGCTGCTGCCGCCCAGGTTGTTGGGCCACGGAGAGACCAGTTGGATCTTTTTTTTTTTTTGAGCATGAGACCAGTTGGATCTTTAAAAGAAAGGCCCCTACGCGCCTGGAAAAAAAAGGGGAGGCTTTAAAGCCCAAGCGATAATAATCGTTACTTAAATCAGGCGCCAACGGCCGAGATATTCCCCCGCACGCATCATTGCGTCGCAGCGCGTAAAGCTGCCGCTCGCACGCTTGCTCCGTTTTTGCCCGGCGGCGTGGGCCCCGCCTGTCATATCTTGTTTGCGCCCGCCGAAATGGAGGTGGTGGGACGCTGATGCTGGTGCTGGGCGACGGTGAACCGGCCTATGGACGAGGGCGACGGCGACCGCACGCATGCGCGGCTGCCGGGTGTAGATCAAATGAGTACCCCTTTCGATCTCCATGAGAATTTGAGGCATGTTTCAAGTTTTGGATGGGGGAGATTTGAATTCAGTTGCGAGTTCCGATTCTATGTTTAAACCAAAAACTCATGTTGCAAACTCGCATAGGCTTTGTCAAATTTGGAATGGTGTAAAGTTGGAAACGGATAGTGTTAGAGATGATCAGATGTGTACAAACTACAAAGTTTGTGCTGCTTCGAACAGACATCACAGCATAATTTCGTGGCCGACAGGCCTCAAATCAGCGTACATCAGGGTAGGCCTGGCGTCGCGGCCTACTCGATCGAAACCAAGAGACAAGCGCTACAAGAAGGCACTAAATAATCACACGACTTGGAGTGCTAGTAGTGTACTACTAGCTCCTTTTTCAGAAGTGGAATTCTGCACATGCAACAACATTATACCTCGCCGTCCAATCTTGACTGCACATTCCACAAGAGAGAGAGAAAAAGAAGCAGGTAATATTCCGTTATCCCAGCACAATTTCATGGCCTGGCGTCGTCACCGTTCACTTTGTGCTCTACTCTAATCTCTCCCTTAATCACTCTGTCAGGACCTTTCATAAAATGAACTCATTGGAATCTCCAGTGGCAGCATCCAGCCATCGAATGCTCACGCATCTACTCGACCCGAGGGCACCCCACCCCGCCGCTCCTAGCCACCGCCGGCGAGTCTCCCTCCGGCCGCCGCTGCCGTGCCCGTAGGCGGCGGCGGCCGGCGTGACACCCCCTCCTCTTCTCCTTTCTCTCCCTCTCCCCCTTCTCTACCTTCTCCTCCCCTCCCGCTCCACACCACCACCCGTGGTCGACATGGGTCGCCGGAGGCCGCCTGTCCCCCCTTCTTCCCGGCCGGCGCCGGCGCGCGAGGTCCGGGGGCGGCCTCCGGCCGTCGCCGCCGGCCGAGCCTCACTCTCTCCCTGCCAGGCTCGCCCTGGGCCCGGTCTGGGCCGGCGGGCCCGTTCCCGGTGGCCGCGCTCCGTCCTCCTCCGGGCGGCGGGGGGCGTCCAGGGATCTCCGGGCCGACGCTGTGCGGGCACCTGGTGGACGGTGTGCTCGCGGTCTGCGGCGTCGCGGCGCCCTGGAACCCGCTCCTCGCCGCGTTCCTGCAACTTGGCCTACCACGACGTCCACCACCGGCGCGACGGCGGGCGGCACAACTTCTCCCAGCTGTTGGGACCGGTTGCTCGGCACTCCGCTCGACGCCCTCTGGTCCGCGCTACTCGCCCGACCCCGCCGGCCTCGCCATGGGCACCTCGCGCCGCCCGAAGGCCCCGCTAGGGGGGTGCAGGTCGTCGGTGTGGCGATCCCCGTCGCCGCGGCGGCGGAGGCGTTGGTCCCGGCGCCTGTGGTGGGGTTTGCTGCTGGTGGTGGCTCGGGAGTTTGCGGTGCTGTTGCTGGGGCATCAGCTGCAGTTGGTGGTGCAAGTGTTCTTGCGCAGTGCAGCTCCCCGATAAGCACTCCCGTCCCTCCTCGGTGCTCGCGCGCTGTCCCGGTCTTCTCCGCGCACTCTGACTGCGCCCTTCGCGACGGCGGCTGCGCCCATTCCATGGACGCGTTCGGCCGAGGGTGCGGGGCGGCGGCCGTCGGATCTGTGCAGGGCAGCGGCCGGCCGGCGCCGCTGCGCCTCCCTCCTCCTGTCCCGCGAAGCCCTCCGCCGCCAGCACCTGCACCCCCCTCCCCTCCCCTCCCTGCGCCGGCTCGGCTCCCCCGCGACCGATCGCCCGCCTTCAGCTGCTGCAGTTTTGCCCGTTCCGGCGCCTACTCTCCCGGGTCCGTCGGGCCCGTCCGCCTCTGCACCCTCGGCCGCTGAACCGTCTCCCGCGCTGCCTCGTCGTCGTCGTCCGGTGCACCCCCTCCCTCCTGCGGTTTACGACCTCTTCGACTGGGCTCCCGCCGGCGGCCGCCGCCCTCCTACCGTCGACGACCGTCCCACGCCGGTGCCGCGTCCCTACCCCCTCGACGCGGGTGCGGGTGTGGGCGGCGGGCCGGGAGGGAGGTGCCCTCCCCCTTCCGCACCTCCCTTCCTTCAGCGGCCGGTGTTGCAGTGGTGTGTGGCGGGTCTGTCGCCGCCCGGTGGAGTTCGTGCTGCTGTCCTGGCGATCTGCGTGGGCTGCGATGGCGCGGTCTCCGCGGCGGCTTGTTCCTTGTTGCCATCATCTCGGGCACACGCTGCGGTTGCCATTGCTTGGTCTACCACTTTGGTTCCGGCGGCTGGCAGTGTTGTTGTTGGCCTTGGAGTTCTTGGGCGAAAGCCTTGCCTAGCGCTTGCTAGTGCTCGCAGCGGTTGCGCATCCTCGCGTAATTACCCTGTTGGGGGCGTTGTGATTGCATCCATTGCCTCTGGTCTGCCAGGTGAAGACTTGGCCTACCCATTCGTGGGTGGGCGGACGACGGCGGCGGCGGTGCTGCTTCCTTCCTGAAGGCGTCATTTTGCAAGACCGCTACATTTGCCTCCACTGCCTCCGAGCTGTTAGACTAGCAATGATGTGCGTGTTTTCTGGATGTACTTCTTCCCCGCTGGCATTTGTGTTGCCGTGTGTTCTCCCTTCTGTAGCGCTGGTGTGGTGACCCCCCTCCCCTCTCTTTCTTTCTTGTTGCTGTTTATGGTTCTCGGCTCTTTAGAGGTTCTCCAAAAGTTACGTGTTGTAAAACTCTCTCCTCTTAATGAAAAACGTGCTTTGCACGTCTTAAAAAAAAGTCGAATAGTCTGGGCAACGCTGCTCTGCTCTTCAGCAAAAAGCTCTACCGGGGATTCAGAATGCATGCTTGGTTAGCACTGGGTCCTTTTTTGCTTTTTGGTGCAACTTGTGTCTTCAAGTATATATGGCACTGTCGGTATTCAGAAAGTAGAGTTCAGTTGCTACAACAAGCTTGTGCACGAGTGCGCACGTCAGTCCTTGGATTAAGGACTGCTTTGGAATGTGCAGAATCATCACTCTCTTATCCACAGTTCTCAATTATACCACATACTATATACAATCTACTAGGTAAAGCATACTTGTCTTTCATGGTGGAAGCTCACAAGCCAAGCCACTAATTCATCGTGTATGCGACTAGGCATTAGTATCTTTTGAACATCATTGTGGATTCATTGCAGGTTTGCAACATCTCCTCCAGCACTATCATGACCCTCCGAACCAACTCTGCACGTCAGCTCCTCCTCTGACGACGACGACGGCAGCGGCGGAGAGGCAGATAGCCATCGCCAACACCGGCCGGCCGACGAAAGGCGACGCACAAGTCCAATCGGAGCGTGAGAAAGAGACAGCCGCCATGGATGGAGTTCTTGCCTGCGCTCTCTTTTGAAATCATTCACATGGCGACCAACCTCACGAAGTCCACCGTATTCTTCAGGAAAGTAACAAAAAAGAGGGCACTTGCTGGTTGCTGCATGCACAGGATAGGGAGAGTGACGGCTTGCTTTGCTTTCCGGTTTCTCCTCCTCATTTACCACGACAAGAGAAGAGCGCAACAGCAGAGGGAATGTTTCGTGGGCCCGAGGGATCTAATCTTGTCTTGGCGTCGTGCTTGATTGCTTCTTGATGTTTGGGGGGTTTCATGGATGGACCGATGGACAGCTACCGTGTAGTCACCCGCACAGACCGAGAGATCCAGTGCAAGATTCAACTTTGCTCCTCAAAACCATGCGCAGCATTTGGCTCGTGGCCGCGGGCCTTGTGTCGTTCACAAGTTTCCGTGGAAATTCCTAATCCTGTCTGAGTGATCTTTCCGGGTTTTGCTGGGGCAAAAGTGTTAGGTTTGAAGCCAAATTTGCTTAGGTCTTTACAATTTCGATACGATGGATGAATAGTAGCAATTTACTAGTAACTTATCGCATTGAACCACGTGTATAGAAAGAGCTGTATGTGACAAATGAATAGTGACAATTTGTCAAACTAAAACTTTAGTTTCGACAGTTCGTTGCGATCCTTTCCCGGTTGTTATGTCCCTACAACTAGTCTTTGGATATCACAATGCACGAACGGGCACGCCAAATTGTATTGTCTCCCGATAACAATAATCATTGCAAATGTTCTTTTCGAGCTGCATTTCGCGACCAAATTATTTTGCCACGGCGCTGGTGGAAGGAAGCATCCAAGCTCACGTCACCAGGGTGCCCAGGCTAAACCAGGGTGTCCAACAAAACTAGAGCTGGCAACACCGGCAGGATTTGGCTTTCAATACAAATTTCTAGCCTTCCTGGGTGTGTTTAGAGCCCAAACATTTGGACAAAGTTAGACAATTCTGACCAAAATTAGTACAAAATACACTGTAGCGTCAGATGAATAGTGAGAGATGATGTGATGGGATGTTTTTTGGAAAAATTTGGACTTCTAAACACACCCGAGTCAGGCATCTGGTTCCGGACAGTTCAACCAGAACTTTGCATCTGTACCGAATCTTGCTTTTCAGAACAAACTACAGAGTGAAGAAAATAGCTTGTAGAGTACCAGACGAGATAGTCAGAAACCCCTGACTATAATATCATCTTCACACCTCATTTGGACGAGCCTGAGGTACACAATCGGGCCCATAAGCAATTAAGCTGGAACACAGGGATCGGCCAAACAAGCCAGCCTATCCATCACCAGTTAGGGTTGGGTCACATAAATTAGCTGAGGCAAAACCACGGGTGGCACAGAGAATCTGTGTCCATTAAGTGAAAGCAAGTGTTAAATTACAGATCGAGGGTCGATGGAGTATATACACATAACGCTAGGATTTCAAGATTCTTCCACTGGTATAAAATTACAACTGGTCACATTTATAACATCGATGCTACAGGGAAAAAAACCGGATGAGGTGGTCCTGTGCAGGTGATTGGTATATCTCACAAGACATCATCTTCTTGCACATACAGGCCACCATCAGTCTCGATGGGCATTGAAGGTGGGGTTCCAGGTGGAATGCATGATGCCCCATTTTCTCCTGCAATAGTACACAATGCCTCAGCATCCTGGATAGCCCGGTCAAGATTTATCTGACCACTGAGCTCATTGATGAACTTGAGGAGGGTATCAAAGTCCATCTGCTCCCCAATTATACGCTGGCGGTATCTTTTCAAGATTGCTACACACAAGTACAAGTGGAAGTGTTCTGACAAATAATGGGTCCACAAAACTTCCCACAAGAGCATGATCTGGTCGAAACTGAACTCCCTGCAATCCACATAAAAAGGAGCATCTTATAATAAAAAATGAGACCAGATGACTGACAGCTAAGGTACATTTTCCTGAATTCAAGCAATTAACTAAGTGCTTGGGATTTACTGATTTGATCGATTTTCTGTACAATTCATTCTAGTTAACAGAAGATATTGTGAAAAGGATAGAACGGTGCTAGCCAAATAAATAACGAAAATTAGACCACTTTTACAACTGCCAAGTGGTTAGATCAGGTATAAATTCAGGTATAAATTCAGACGATGCATGATCACAAAAGAAGATATCTAAATTTAGTAATATCATGATTGATGATCCTCAATACTTTTCCAGATAAGGCAGAGAGTAACTGGAAGTTACTGGGGTTCCCAACAAATAGTTTTACTGCAATGAGCACATGTGAGGTAATGTAACAATCATCCCACCCCGGTGATGTGAACTATGAAGACTCGTGATGCTGGGCTGTTTGGTGGAATATGATCAACTTCTTAGAAGCAGTATAGCTTCATCGTAATGATTGTGTGTTTAATTGACGGTGCCTTCATTAAAGTCCAAGCAACGCTCAGCTGTGGATTACAGCAGGTGTCAAAGGGCTAGGAGGTCTTTGGCAAGTTTGACTAGGACAGGTTTCGGTCATTGAAATCCTCTTAGGCTTTCATGTTCCTTTGCCGCTTAGGCTTTCACAAAGACACACAGCTTTGCCTGTGTTCTTCAAGAAAAAAAGAAAAATCACTACTTCCTCCGTTCTAAATTACTTTTCGTTTTGACTTGTCTAGATACATAACAAAAGGAATGTATCTAGAAAAGCCACAACGACAAGTAATTTGGAACGGAGGGAGTAGTTGACAATTGTTGCCGGCGTTGTTCATGAATTTGGTCGCAGGCAAAAAAAATGTATCAGTGTGCTATAGTCAAGACACAAATCAAGGAACCTCAAACATAATGCTAAAAATGAAATACAAACTGATGTTTCACATGTATATCCAAAGCACTTGCAACTTGAAAAGAAAAGAAAAGTATTACCTTTTGAACTGTATGAGAACCCATCGGAAACAGAAGAAATAGTTCAAGCAGTCATTCTGCCTAAAATAGTTATGCAATGGAGGATCAAGCAGCTCTACAAGCTGAGGAACAAAAACAAAAATGAAAGAAATTAGTATTGTACATCCATAAATTAGTGTATGGAGAAAAGTAATTGCTACCTGCCCTAAGCAAGACATTTTGCATGCAAGGACATGTGAAAAGGTTTAAGATTCAGAAGACTTCAAATTATATAAAGCTCCTTGGCATTTTAAACTACATTGTGTGCCAAGCTGTGCGTTTGTGGAATGATATGAGCACTCAATCTCTTTCTATTTAGACGATAGTAGCTCCTAATTGCAATTCTATGCCACTCAAGCACTTTCATGATGAATATATTATGTACCTTGGATAATGCAAGTAGTTGAGCATGCATTCCATTCTGGTCGCGATTAAAATTGGCTCCTAGTCGTTCCATCAAGGAAGCAAAGCACCAAAATGATTCAGACTCATCCTCCATGACATAAAGAATTGGAGCCAGAAAGTCACTCATTCCCTGCAACACAAAACCAACAATGTTGGAAGACGGTAAAAAATATCAACTATCGTGGACACCATTTCAGGAAAACACTAATATATTTTTTGTAAAAATATTTAAACTTGAACTTTTGAATCGCAAACGATCAGTCCAGTTCCAGCATATTGTAGAAATAACAAAAAACGAGATTTACTGGGTTAGTATAAAAAACCAAACAACAATCTATCGACACAGTTGTTGCATAAGTCGGTAACTGGGTACAGCAGAAATATATAAGTAAATGCCCAGAAGATTACATCTCGTACAGGGGGGGAAATCTACTAGGATAGCACACATAAAACTTTTAACAACTTGGCAGTAGCAGCAAGCCAGCAATATATCCAAATGTGGATGTCCCTAAACAATGAATAAATCTAAAAAGGCATTAATATTCCTTGTGTATGTGATGTCATCGTATGTAAGGATCATGAGAATGATAGCATCTCATCATTCCCCGAAATGTGATTTAATATAACTAGTAGAAGAAAACTAGTGGGCATAGTGTTTTGTGTTTCCCACTTAAATGACCGGAAGTTCTAATCATTTTACACGGATGGTGTGCAAGACGAAAACTTACTTGGCAGTAACCAAGGTCGAAATTGTAGAATGAATATGTCAACAGAATATCGCGTAGAACTACAACATTCTGATTGTCATCTCCTTCATAATAGGGAACAGATCTATCTGTTCTCACCTTGATAGAGGAAGTAATAGAACATCAGTGTAAGCTAGAATAATATAGTGCAGAATGAAATAGAAAATCAGTAAAGACTAAGGACAAAAGGAGAATTATTTATACCACATCTTTGTCAATAAGGCCTTTTCTTTCCCTAAACTTGGTGAATCTTTTAGCTTGGGTGGCTGTGATACTCTGCAAATGGTATCAATAATAATCATGCATATACTTGTGGAAATGAAGTGTAATGTATGCAAAAAAAATATGAAAACATTGTTCCAACAAAAACAGAGGAGCTGAAAGTGAATTCAGTAGATCCCTATCACAAATAACCTGCCAAATTGACAGACTCTCATTCCGAAGAATCATGTTCTAAAGGTGATAAATAGTGCAAAAGGCCGAAAATAAAGGTGGCCATAGGCTCCCTAGACAGAGGCATATGATAAGTTTCAGATACTTAAAATTCATCCAGACTTAAAATGAAACATGCGATAAATACTAAATCATGTTAACACATACATCCAGCAACAATAATCAGAATAAAAAAAGATGGCTGCTCAGGCAGACTAACCTTCCACTGAGATTTTATGGCTTCATATTCTGCACGTTTCATGGCAGCATGGTATTCCCTCTCAGCATATGTTGAATCATATTCATGATACCCCAACAAGAATTTCCAGACCTATAGATCCAATATCAGAATAATTTTTCAAAAAAGCAATGCTCACTAGTTACAAAATTATCAGGTATCAAGTGCAAACCTTTTTCCTCAAAACATGATCGACTCCCCCGTAGAAAACCTTTTTCCTCAGCGCCTTCGAGTCCATAACTCTACCTTCGGGATCTAAGAAAGCTGTCCACTGTCCAAAGATTTTTCAAACAAACAGAAGATTTCAGAGAGAAAAACTGTACTGAAAACACGGTTAGCAAAGTAAAATATTTTTAGATGGCTGGTGATTATGTTTCACGAAACTAAGAACAAGACCAACATTTTGAACTGGGACAGAATTCCAGAAAAGCTTTAGGTCCATGTAACCTATCTTTATCTTCAAAGATGGTGTTATTCATATCAAAAAATTGAGTACTTAACACAGAGATATTAGTCTGTCGGTAAACACATGATTTGAAAATTACTGCACAACAGTTCCATTCGAATACCACTGCCCTAAACATTTACTTGGAATGCATGTAAGGAGTTAAAAAGAAAAAATTGTACATCCCTAGAGTCCGAGCTGGAGGTGAATCTAGGGACATGTATATCAAGATTGAACAAAAACTTGGTATTCCTATACATATACCAGAAACCACATCTTGGACTCATCAGATTGTATAGTCACTACTCACAAGTAATGTTGTGGACTCAGTTATGGATCTAATAACAACTAAATTCATGCTCTACAGCACAGACTTCTAGTGCTAGTCAATGGAATTTAAATAAATATATATATGTTGAACTGAATAACTCAAAAAGATATAAGATTACCTCTTCAGCACTTAATGGATGATCTCTTTGTTTTCCCCATACTAGAGGTAATGGATCTGGCTGCAAAAAGAGTTTGGAAGCTAATTTTACACAAAATAGATGATGTGCAGTTCACAGTCGTGAAAGGCTAAGCAATTAAAGCTTTCAACAGCATCGAAGGTCAAAAGAAAAAATCAAGTGACTAACATTTTCCACTTAGCAGTTTTTGTTAACCCTTTTTCTTTCAACTAAGTTGTAAGCAAATGTCGCTTAAATAATTTATAGTTAAAAGTTGACTATAGGAAATGAAAAGGAAGATTCTCTAATTTACAGAAGTTACAAGTCTAAAAATGACTTAGATGATCAGAGGTTAGTTTCCAGATCAAACCATAGTGGCCATTAACACTACCTTAAACCCTTGGTCCTAATTGGCAATGTAAGTATGCCAAATTTTGGATAAAATACCAAGCAGATTCAAAGATCTGGTATTGATCTTGTGTGCAGTCAACAGCTTCTTCCAGAAGTCATAATTTAGTGATGCAATACCAAATTATATGCAAGATGTATTACCTCCGGTGGAGCTGAGGGCATAGAAGCCTTTTCAGGTGTTATATACTGATTTTTTTGCTTATCACTTGCTTTATTATCCAGAAGATATTCATATTGTTGGCGTCCATAACCATGGGCACCACTATTGTTTTGAAAGAGGCTTGATGTAGTATCACGTGCAAACTTAGTAACCAATGAGAATTTCTCCAAGACTTGAATTGAAAGATCACGACCTGGGTCGTTTGATTTGTTCTTTTGCTTTGAGCCATACTGAGAAACACTAGAAGCTTCTCCATGTCTTCCATCAGTCCCATGCCTGGACTCATCAGTTGCCCCAGTGAAACTGAGTGAATTTTGCCTTGACATTGCATTTGCCACAGAGGCTACTCCAGAAAGCTCCAGGGATGACAAGCTTTTCTGCAAGGTGACCACACGTGGACAAATGGAGAAAGCTGGGTCAGGATTCAAACTTGGAAACATTGATTCGGAAAAGGGAACTTTTTAGAAGACAGCTTATGCTAATTCATAGATGATAGAATAACTGAAATTCAAATCTATAACAGAATTGAAAGATGAACAGCTGTAGCAGCCAAAGAAGGCAAGAAAAAAATCCCATTGTAGGTACCATACAATTATTTCACTGACAGGACTACAACATCTTTAAGCTGAGAAGAATCGAACTCCAATATGAGTTGAAAATAGCTTATTTCGCTAAAAAAGAACTAGAATATGATAACACACCTGAAGAGGATCTTGAAAGTCGTTGACAAGAAACACATTAGGATCATCATCCGACCTTGAAATAGAAGAGAGAACATTTTAATCATATATGCAGGCGGCAGATTCTTCCGAACAATGCTATAAGGTTATTAAAAAAATAAATTCAAGGTTTTGGTCAACCTAGAAATTCATAATTAAACAAACAGGTTGCTAATTCAACAATTGTATGGATGATTCACCCATAAAGAAAACTCAATTATTTTAGTGCAAGCAGCATTAATTTTCCATATGGGGAAACCAAAATGTTATTTTATACGTTAATAAAACAATGAACCACTATTACTGAGTTTTAGAACCTTGAAAAAAAAAGAAAACCTGATAATGAAGACATGTTGTTTCAATGTCGCAAACAACTCTCGAATTCCACCATTATAGAAATAGAATGGAGGAAAAGCCAGGCCTGCAAAAGTTAATAAGTAAAACAAAGATCATTTTTATGTGTTCTGTCAGCATGCGCATGAAATGATTTTATCTTGATAGAAAAAGCAGAAATGCTATTACGTGTCAAAAAAGTAGAGCGTGAAGCAAATTGGCGTCACCAATGTAATCAGGACTTCAGGAGAAGTCTCAAACTAATGAAATCATGAGCAAACAACTAGAACACCTCACCTGATGATAGAACAATTATAATGTAGTCCGATCCAAATGTTGGGGTATGCCTACGGATGAAGCGTACATCACTTAAGGGCAAGGCCTTGATAGTGTACAGATTTCTATCTGCGTAGGATCAGAAAGTTGAGAGAGTAAGTCATCACCAATGTCCTTCAATTGCCAAATGCCAGTATGACTAGCAGTAATAACAAACAAACTGTACCGGCATACATTTTTCTATTTCCACACCGAATGAACTGGTTGACAAAGAGTCGGCTCCTTCATTTGGCTCCCAGCTCTGTCATAAATATTTGATCATAGCATAAGCAAAGAGGCATGTGGCCAATTATTAGCATAATACTGAATAAAACAGTTCAACCTAGTATTAACGACATATGGTTCATTCAGTAATGCTGTTTGCTATCCTAAGAAATTCAAAGGCCTGAGGTTCAATCCTCATAGAAGGTTGAGGGGACTACATGTCCACTATGGTATGAACTCCACTTGATTATTTGCAACCGTTGTTATACGCTATGTTCTAGCAAACTACATCATTCGCTAAGTGCATATGTAGACATAAATTACCGACTATTTATGTATATGAAGGATAATGACAAAGGAGATGAGCTGGATTGCCTCACCAGGAACAATGATCCCTGCTGCAGAAACAGGCGCAGCTTCCCACTGATCCGGCCGGAGCCATACTGCGTCGGGTGGATTGTCACACGCTCCTTCTCATAAACGACATCAATCCTCGCCGTCTCATCTGAGCCTCTGTCCACCAAATCCGTCCGCATCGCCTTCAATCAACAAACAAGCATAAGTTGAATCCAAAGGGGAAACATAGGATATTCATCTCCACAACACGCACACCCCACGCAACTAACAAATTTGTAAAAATCTCCTACTAACACAATCCACTCCATATATAACTGCGCTCTCTGCGGGCAACTACTGCAGTGATTAGCATTACAGACAAGAGTACTTTTGCCCCACGCAAGAGTAAAGCAATCCAACTCCCGCGGCCCCCCAACTTAACCAGTGACCTAATCGAGCAATCCACTCCCGCCGCCCCCAAATCGGGCACGGTAGCAAGCGGGGATCAACGACGGTAGCATCGAGTTCATAGGGGGTGGGGGGAGGGTGGATGGATTAGACGGGGCCAGTACCGTGTGGTCGGAGGCGGCGGCGGCGGCGGCGTAGTCGGAGTCGTCGGAGAAGTCGTAGAGGTCCGGCGACCCTGCCTCCGCTGCTGCTGCTGCTCCCGCGTGTCCCCCACGCATCGCCACGCGGAGAAGGTGCGATCTCGGGTTTTGCTCAATCCCAACCAACCACCAACTCTCTTCTTACTGCCGAAGCAATGGCACGGCACGCTGTGAAGCCTAGAATAATGTCTCGAGGGTTGATGACGGCGACGATGGATTTTGATGGCGTGGCTGCAGAACTCTTTGTTGCTTTGATGTGTGGGAGTGTGTTATATTAGGACGATATTTTGTTTCCTTCTAGCAGCACACGTTTTGAGGGTGAAACGTGAAAACTAGACGCGGCACACGCAGGGGTTACGGCCTTACGGGTATCCCGTGTACAGTAATCTTGTATATTTGCTAGAGAATCGTAAATCTTATTGACAGCCATAAGCAAAAAAAATAATAATCACAGCGTCCTTTATATGTATAAAAATCCACAGGCTTTTTTTTGCGGGTAAATAAATCCACACGCTTTAACAAATCATCAATCATATAAAAAATTGTCATAATTGTTACTTTATTTTTTATGAAATATCTTCCTGGTATATCTTTCATACACGTACTTATATGTATATCTGGGATCACCCCATTATTAGGCACCGTTTAGTTGTTGGAAATTTTGGTGAAAGTGGTAAAAAATTTGCATTAGAAAACGTGTTCTGTGAGAGGTGGTACGGTCTGCGATGCGAAAAATTTAAGGACTTTTGGGAAACTAAATAGAGCCTTAGCAGGAAAATTTAATGATGCTTCTCGGCTCGTGCATCCCAGCGGAAACGAATCAATCTGTTCCCTACCTGCCCTGGTTCCACGATAGCCCATGCCTTACTGACGAAGCATGTGGTATTCCCTAGCCGTGTGATGTGTCAACTGCGGGGAAGGCACCTTCTCTTCATTCTCAATCTCAAACCAGCTCCAGCCACGTAGGTTGGACTCGAAAAGGGTTGCGGATACGGAAGATTTGAAGCTCCAGGACGTACACCGTCCACAAAAGCCAGACCACACATCCACCAAAGAATAAACGTTTCAGCCACTGGCTGAAGCTGCTGGCATTCTGATAGCAGCGTTTCAGAACTCAAAAGGCACACAAACATGCAAAGGCACAACACTTTGTCAGGTCACCTAAGTAATTCAAACCTGGGAAAGGAACAACAACTACAAACCAAGCTACTGGTGTTACAGGCATCATCGCCATTGTACATCCCATGAGCTACTTCTGTGAGCGCCATCAAACTATGTCTACTACAAATATATTTCAATTACACGGGAGAGAAGCACGATTGAGTGGGAGATCTAGCAGCACATCATCACCAAAAGCACAAGCCCTACAGTTCCAAGAATAAGAAATCATGAATCGTAAGCACAAAAGCTAGAAACAATCTATTCAGCAGCCTCTTCTCTTCTCAACCGTCATGTGGTGAAGAACGACCATAGTTTTTTGCTGATCGACTGGTTTCGTCTCTCTGAGTCGTCGTCATCCTCAACCTCATCGTCCTGCTCTGCCCCGAGCTCACTTCCAGATGGAGTCATAGGCGCATCCTGCAACGCATCTTTACCATCCACGACATCACCATCTTCCTCACCAGTACCCTCTGCAGGGGCGTGGGCATCACCAATTTCAACCTAAAACAAAGAAATGGATCCAGTTAGCTCTGAGACTCTGGTCCTATATGTGCTAGCACACAAAGAGGCGCATGTGTGACACAAATTGGTAAATGCAAAGAAATTTCGAAAGCCGTTCAATGATTGGGAGGTAAAGGGATGTGGTTACATCAGTGACAGTGAATGTCAGCAGTACCCATCACAAACATAATAAGGGTATTACCTGGGGAAACTCGTGCAACTGGGATGTACCATAGTCTGCAGATTCTGATGCCCTTTTGCTCTCTGGGGCAGGTTCCTTATCAGCCTTTGACGTTCCTTCAGTATCATCAGCATTAGCCTGTACCGTATGTTTACTTCCTGCCTTTGCAGCTTTCTTTATGTCAGTTTGAACTGTTGCCGCTGTGGCGTTTGCACTTTGGAAAATTACAACACAAAAGTATTAGTTCAGGAAACAAAATAAAAAACAACCCCAAGTAGATATGAACTAGGGATCAATGCTTACACTGTGCTGCGTCTCAAATTGTAACGCTTTTCTCCCGGGACCTCTGTCACTGCTCCAGCAGTTTGCCGCCTCTTGCGACGCTGCCCTCCAATAGAAACACTTTCTGAATGGGCTTCGCTGCCTTCTTCGTCTTGTTCGCTTATTGTAACTCCAGCAAAACGCCGCTTACGTGTACCACCCACCGCAACTGGATCTCCCTGACCGTCATTCTTCTCCTCAAAACTCTCACCAAGAATTGCTTTAGCATCTTCAACTACAGCACAGACAGATCGTGTCCTCTTCACACCACCTTTTCCTCTACCCTTCCTGTTTTGTTGACGGCGTCCTTGCTTTGATGTTTCAGGCTGTAAATCTTCTTCAGCAGGAGCTGCAGGGTCCTTCCCATTTTGATCAGTAGAGGTGAGAGTTGCATCAACAACTATATTGTCCGTGCCATCAACCGATTGAGCTACAAGAATATCTATACTATTATCTGCTACACCAACTGAAGACTCCATCTGGACATCATCAGCTAGGTCATGCCTCAAGGACTCATCATTCTCCCTTGCTCCACTTTCAGAAGGTAGATCATCCTCCGCATCAAAAGAATCATGTGCTATCTCATAGACAGGAGTTGGCTCATAATCTTCATCACTTTGTGACACTTCCTCCAGTCTTGCGCTAAAAGGTAAGTTCTCTGTTGGCTGCTCACCCTTTTTTATAGGAGAGAACTTGAACAGCCTCGAACACTTCTGTAACAAAGATAAGCGACCACCTGAATTAACAAGGGTTCCTACACCTGGAGCTGATGTATCAGCATTCAATGAACGATCATCTCCCTCAACAGCCAAACTGGGGTGCTCAATTTCAGTGCTGTCTTTTAGCGACAGGGAATCAAATCCCTCAAAGAGAGTAATACCACAGTTTCTGCACACCTTGTACTTTTCAAATAAATCAATGAGGTTTTTCATGTCCTTGTTATATGCTTCTCGACGTACTTTCAAACTCTGGCTCAGCCTATGAAGACTATCAATGTCACTTTTAATATCTGCCTTATCAGTTTCCAGTTTCTGCCTTTCCTCAAGTAGAATTTTTCTTTCCGCCTGCAGCTGCTTCCCCTCTGATATTATCTTTTGAATCTTGGACTCATTCAACTCAACTGCACGTCTGAGTTCATTTTCCACAAAGTCCATTTTCTTGTTTAACTCATTTGCCTTATCTTCCAGTTCCTTCTCTTTACTTGCTTGTTTTTGCTCTACCTCCATCTCCAGTTCATGCCGATGGAGCTGTAACTGACGCTGAAGATCAGCACGTTCTCCCTTCAAAAATTCATCATTCTCCATTTGCTTGTGCTTTATATCATCATTCAAAACCCTTTCCTTGCGTTCAAGATTCTCCAGCTGTTCCTTGTATTTTTCTTCCATTTCGAACTTTACATCATTTAACCTCTTTTCTTCACTGTCACGCCAACGTTCTAAATTCAGTCTCTCAATCTTCACCTTTTTGTCTTCCTCTGCTAGGTGAGCTCTTTTTTCATCTAGCTGTTCCCACTCTTCTTCAAACTGCTGCCGCTGCTTCCTCAAATCTTCAATTTCTTCAGAGAGAGAGTTGCTTCGCATTCTGTATTCCTCAATCTCCTTCTTAAGTTTTTCTGTCAGCACTCTATGCTCCTGCCTCTCTTCCTCTGTGAGTTTCAGTTTATTCTGCTCTTCTAGTAATCTTTCCTTTTCAGCTTCAAGTCTGGATTTCATGCTTTCAAGCTCTGATTTTGACAACTCAACTTGCTGTTTTTCCTGATCAATATGCTGCTTTTCTTCCAGTAACTTCTTCTCATCATTTTTCAATGATTCCTCCCACCTCTTTAGAGCTTTGGATTTGGCATCAAGATCATTCTGCCAAGCTTCCATTGTTTTCTTTTTGTCATTCAATGCCTGCTCAGTTTTAGAAAGCTTAGCCTCCAAAGATTTGATATCTTTCTCCCTTTTCACTAAACCCGCTTGCTTCTGTTTCATCTTTTCATCAAAGGATTTCCTCTCGCTCTCTAGTTCTAATTCCAAATCCCGTCTTTTGGATTCAAGTTCAACCTGATGATCCTCAACAAGTTTCTGAAGCCCCTCCTGAAGAACAATGGAAGGCAAGGTCAGCATATTGAAGAAGAAAACAAACATATAGAACAATATGGTGCGCCTAAAATGATTGATGGTTAGACAACAATAAACTTTCAAAGAAAACATGGCAATGCTACAATAACAAAAAAAAATGGTATAAAGGATATGGCAAACGGAATACAGGAACAAGCTACAACAAAAGACCAAGAAATAACAGAAATTTGACAGGGCATAAGGTCCAAAGAGTACATAACCAAGACCTGTGTGAAAGAGTGGCGTCAAAGGTATCCATAGCAAAATAAGGCACACAAGGCTTATTCGCTGTTGCACTTACTTTTTCCCTAATACTAGCATTTTCCTCTCTCTCAATCAGTTTCTTTTCTCGTTCTTCCAGCTCCTTGCGCTTTGAGTCAGCATCCTGCAAAACAAAACAGAATGAGCAAAGAGAATTCTTTGGAACTGTTGTAAGGCAGTCACGAATCAGTTAGTTACCTTTTCCTTTGAATGTAGTTCAGTTAGTCTTTTGTTTATATCATTCTCTTTAGCTTTTAGAGTAAGTTTAGTTGCCTCCACTGACTTTCTTGCTTCTTCCAATTCATCATGTTTAGTCTTAAAAAGCTGGTCATTCTTGTTAGCTCTCTCCTCTCGATCATTTATAGACCTCTGCAAATCAACAAGTCTGTTCTGACTTTCCTTCAGCTTTTTCTCCCATTCCTGCAGTGATTCCTCCTGCTCCTTAAGTTGCTTTTCTCGTGCCTTCCTCCTAAACATGGGAAAACAATGAAACACAATATATCCAGTAAACCACATGTGTAGCGCAATCAAGCATAAATACAAAACAATAAAATAGCAAAACTGACATACTCAGTCTCAAAATACAGTTTCTCCTTCTCTAATCTACGTTGACGAGCTTCGACCTCTTCTAGATCACGGTCAACTTGTGACTTCTTACGGTTTGCCTCTGCGAGTTTGGCATCCACGGCATGAAGTTTTCCCTCAATCTCCAAGGATTTTTCCTCTAAACTAGCCTCAAGAGACTGGGCGTCCGTTATCTTTTTCTTGGATGTAAATTTGACCTCGGCTATCTCTGCACGTATTTCACTCAAGGCTTTTTCCAGCTGCCACATTTAAACAAACGGTAAGGAAATATTTCAGATCAAATCAAAAGGCCATGTTGAAGAAATATGTACTCATATAAGTACATAACTATACAGCTCAAAGAGTGGAAAGGCAAACATGTTGGACCTGGTACAGAGCTATACTAGGAAGGAAAGTGTTGCCTGTCAATTACTTTACAGGATCGTTCTGAGTATTAAAGCCACCTTCAAAATTAACAGGTCACGGAAGGGTATGGATACAATCTTCTTCCTATTCCGTTCATTTTTACACAGAAGAGTATGGTCATAATTTTGTGCTCTATAACAAATGGCTTTTCTAGATCAGAATAGTGTTGGTAGAACTGCAAGAATAAGGAATTCCTAGGTAAACCAACTTACATCAGTTACACATTGTTTCTCAACACCCAATGCTTTTCGCATGCTCTCCTCCCGCCTTTCATATTCTGATATTTTATTCAAGTGCGCCGCTTGTTCCCGCTTCAGTATCTCCTCTTTCTGTTTCAGCATTTGACTGACTTCCTCGAGTTTTTCTGCCCATTCTTTCTTCTCAAGCAAGAGCAGCCCCATATTGTACTGATATTCATGTAACTACAGATGTGCGTATGAAAGCACAGAAGTAAATAAATATTACAACAATATCAAAAGACACTGAATTAGATGTTCAAAAATGTCTGGTAGAAAATAACTGCAATGAGATTGGACACAAAATCAAAGCAAGAATGTAGCATGTGATAAAAGGTAATCACACAAGGCATTTTGCATAGGTGTTGGCATACGGTTCTTTCCGCAACCGAAAACACAATGTAATCTTTTTTTAACAATCACTGTAACCAACATGGAAAATGATTTTACAGATGTAAAGAAGTCCTATAGCTCTGGAAGCACTGCTTATATCACAATTATTTGTCCACTGGGCCATCTGAAATTCAGCTTATTTCCACAAGTGGTGCATAGTAAATCCATCACTCCATCATACGCTGCTATGATAGTTTTGTAACTAAGTTTTCTCGTGCTAATAAAATTTGATACCATGAAAGACTTTTAAAAAGCTCCTGAGTTTAGAATGAGCAATTGGATGTCTACAGATCAAAGTGCGTTTATCTTTACAGACTGAATGCAGTCTACAGAAATAGTCAGAGATACAACAGTTCAACATACTTCAGAGTCCAAGTTCCAAATCATTTTCGAAACAAACATGAGCAGAGAAACACAGTCAGTTCAGATTCAGAAGCTACATCGACTGGACCTAGGCAAAGATTGGGAAAAACCTCGAGCTCAAGGTCGGCGACCTTTCCTTTCCCCTTTCCAAGAGGCGCCGACGCGGCCGGAGCACCACCACCGCTCCGCTGGTTCGCCGGAGTCGGTGTCGACCACCCGGTCCATCCTTTGCCCTGCGGAGTAAACATCACGCCTTCTTGTTGCCCCCAGTCTCTTCACAGCTCATCCAAGAACCAAAGCGACTCTCCCTCCCTGCAACTCCGCACGCCAAGAAAAGGCACAGGTTACCAAACCAAGCTCCCTCCACCAAAACCCTAATTGTCAAGAAAACCAAGCCAAGAAACCCTAATTATCAAGAAAACCAAGCCCAAGAAACCCTAATTATCAAGAAAACCGAACAAATCCACCCCCAGCGCAACAAGAGACCCCCGCATTACCAAGAAACAAGAAGCGGTCTACCAAGTTGTAACTTTTGAACCCCCGGGACAGAAACCCTCGAAATCCCAAGAACCCCAAGAACCAAGGTGAGAAAAAAAAAACGAACGGATCTGCGGGGAGGGTGCTCACCGGGAGGTGCCCGGCCCGCTCCCGGCGGCCGGACGCGGCGCAGAGGCGAGGGGGGCGTACGGGACCTGGCGCTCGGGTCGAGTTGGGCAGGGGGGGTTCGGTTGGTGGGTGGTGGCTGCCTGGTGCGTCGTGCGGCCAGATTTGGGAAAGGGAGCGGAGAGAGAGAGGGAGACAGAGTTCACCAGTACTATTCTTTCAGAACAAATCAGCTACCAGCTACCAAAACAAATCAGCTACCAGCCGAACAGGGCGGAAGACGGGGCGGAGGGGTAGTGTGGTAATTCCCGGCGGCTGGCTAAAAAGCGGTGCTCGCGAGGATGTTGGGTTTTCAATGACGTGATCATTTGAATCCGACTGAGGATTGGATTAAGGACATCGATGCGAGTGGATGCAAACTGCCTGTCAGCCTGACATGGACAACGTTCGGAAAGTGGTGCTGTGCAGTTTGTTCCGTATTTGATTGTTCTTCACGCTTGAGAGCAGTGTCAAGGGAACTTGAAAAACGCAGCAATTTGAATTTTATGTAAAATTTAATTTCAAAAAAAGAATTTTATGTAAAATAATCAATTTGAGTAGTTCGATTTTCTGAGAGGTTGCAAGGTCTAAACTTATCAGATGACTTGTACATATGCCGAGACTTTAGAACTTAATCATCTTTTTTTTCCTAAAAAAAGGAACTTGATCAGAACCATTTTAGGGGAAAACGCAACACGAGTCTAAAAGGCATGCACATCGGTTGATTAAAAAAATGCTAGACAAGTAAGGATGAGACAATTCGTGTATCTTAATTCTGAATATTTGGGTCATATCTCTTTCTTCCTACCCTATCCATTCACCACTCCGACTTCTCTGCACTCCAATCCATACCGCGCCTGGACCTCCCCACCGTCCCCTCCCCAAGAATCCCGCCGCTTGGACACCGACCACTCCCGCCGCCATGCCTCCTCCCTACCCTTCTGCCCGCTGAGCCTCCACGAGAGGCACGAGGACCTCGCCAAGAGGGGTCGTCACCGTCCTGCCGCTCACCTTAGCCTTATGCACGACATTGACGCAACAACCCATCTTGCCTTGGCCTTCTACAGCAACAGCGTGCTCACCTGCGCCACCGCGCTCAAATACCGCACCATCCCTTCCTCCGGCAGCTACTTCCCCCGAGCGGCCCCGTCCCTTCGTCGCCTTCCTCCATGGCTCGTGGAACACTTGCATCAACAAGGAAGAGGAAAGAGAATGGGTGAGGTTGATGTGTGGGACCCACACAAAAGAAGGGAGGGAGGTGAGACCGACAAATGAGGCCGAGTATGTGTCTTTTTAGAGTTGGCACACATTTCTAGCCAAACACTTCAATTAGACAGCTCCAACTCCACTCAGAGCTAACTCCACCAGGAGTCAGAGTCATCCCAAACAGGTTCATTAACTGACGGCATTGACTAACAATGTTCAGTCAAAAAGATATAAAAAATGCACATCAAGATGTGTAGCATACACAATTATGCTCTGGACGAGTACGTGCACGCCCGTTATAGGTTATTTACATTATTTATTAGTTCAGGTGACATATGGATGTCATTTTTTATATCCGCCCTATGATCTCACATAAAACCAATAGTTTGGTTAGCAACGAAAATGACCCCTACGACATCATCACCCTCTTGGTAGTTGGTACAAATACAAAGTTTAATGACTGGCAAAAGATGCAGACAAAAATCCAGACAGCCCCATAATCAACAAGCGAGCCTCGCAGACATGTCACGATGACATGCCTCGCATGACTCGTGCCAGGGTGTCCAGGGCTATTTAACTATTTACCATTCTTACCAATGTCACCTCTTCAAATGCCAACTTTACATTTGCAACTACATATTTGCCACATTCGTTGCAAAATGCTTACATTTTTGCCACTTTGTCCGACGTGGCGCGCCAACTCAGTCATGCCAGCGGGGATCTGGACGTGAAAAGACCAAAATACCCTAACTTATCTCTATTAGAGATCTCCTTCCACTCTTTCCACCACTGACATGTGGGACCCACATGTCAGGGTCATCTTCAACCTCTTCACATCTCTCTCCTCTCCGCCGAGCTCGCCGGGCCGCCGCCACAGCTCCCCCGGGAGGAGCTCGTCGGGCCGCCACCGCAGCTCCCACTGGGCAGAGCTCGCCGGGGAGCGGCCGGCACTGGCCCCGCATCACTGCATCCCCCGGGAGAAGCTCGCCGTGCTGCCGCCGCCGCTTCCCCTGGGAGAAGCTCGTCGTGCCGCTGCCACTGCTCTCCGTGGGCGGAGCTCGCCAGGGAGTGGCCGGCACTGGCCCCGCAGCCGCTCATCGGGCCTGTGCCACCTCCCCGCTCTGGTGGTGTACGGCTCCGACGAGATGGTCGTCCCGCTGCGGCGGAGCCTCCCCTCCCTCGGTCGCGCGCTCCTCACGCGCTGCGCCGGTGTGGATGCTCTCCGCTGAGGCCTCTGATGCCCTGGTAGAGATCAAGCCAGGGGAGTTCGGTATGGTCTCTGGCATCCCCGAGGAGCACCTCCACCGTAAGGTAATGCCCCGCCTCCATTCGCTCTCTTGTTTTCTGGATGAGAAATGCTTGGTCGCGAAAGGGATCGAACTGGCCCTGCAGCCGCTCGTCGAGGCTGGCCATCACCTCTTCCTGCCCCCCCCCCATGGGCAGAGGTCGCCGACCGGTGGCGACGAAGTGCAAGCGCCGGTTGGGAGGCAGCGGCGGTGGGAGGTTGAAGAACACCCTGACATGTGGGTCCCACACGACAATGGCAGTATGGTCTTTTCACATGCTATTGTCACGCTGGCGCAGTGAGTTGGCGCGCCACGTCAGACAAAATGGCAAAAATGTAAATATTTTATCACGAATGTGACAAATGTGTAGTTACAAATGTAAAGTTGGCATTTAAAGAGGTGAAAGATAGCAAATAGTTAAATAGTCCGGGTGTGGAGACTCCATTATTCCATCCTTCGCGGCAACCTCACTGGCCAGCAGCTACATAAACAAGCTGGCGATTCATCAGAATAATCCAAGGAACAACCAGCATATATATAACAAAAAGAATCCGAGGAGGAACATCGGTTGCGTTTCGACGCTTCGACGAGACGCCCAGTCAAGCCATGTTCCTTCCCAACGGCACAATTGGGGTAGGGGAGGGTGCGTGACCTCCACGATGATGGCAGGGGCAGAACCGTCAGACCGTTGCGGCGGCTGGGGTGGCGGGTTTCGAATATTCGCTGCTCCGTTGCGTGACGCTGCGGCGCAGCGCCCGGCGGCACACTTGAGTGCCCCCCGTCGTCATCCCCGTGCCCCGCCCGCTCGCTGTCGCTGAGGCGTGGACCACCGGAAGGTTATCTCGGCTCGGGCCCGAGATCTCGTCGCCGCCGCTAGTTTTTATGGTGACAGGTCACAGGTGCGTGGCGAGGCGGCGCGGGGGCTTTTTCTCTCAAAAATTTTCCAGCGTGGTGCGGCGAGGCGCCAGGGTGTTTGGCCTGTTTGGGACGTCGGCTACTCGGCTGCCTGGCTAGTGGCTACAGACGATACCTACCTGTGGCTCCGGTATCTCTACTACTCTCCGTTCCGCTGGTAGAAAGCATAGTGTTTGGCTGGTAGATTAAATAGTATTATGTGAGAGAGAAATAAGTCGAAATAAGCCGTAACAAGCCGAGAACAGTCAGCCGAACAGCCTCAGCTGTATTTTTGGCTGATCCCCGGCTGTTCCTTTTGGACGACAGAACATTATGCAAACTACTGTATTTTTGGAAGCAAATGGCAGGAAGTACTCCGTAGGAAGCAAAAGAATTTGCGGCGGAAGAGAGAAGCAAAACCAAACAAAGGCTCCCTTTCTCCTCACCTCTCTTTTTTTCTCACCTGCTGCTTTTCTTCAAAGTTTCTGCTTTGCCAAGTCCTTTTCATTGGTTGAAGAAACACGGTCCTTCATTTTTTACTGTGGAAAATATTCTTGGGACTTTGGGTAGTGATAACAAAATAAAATCGACATTCGGCATGCTTTATTCTCAGCTTTACAGTGTTTTCCCCTCACAAGAAATCTGCCGACTTCTTCTACACATATTATTTTTTTCACATAACAAATATGTCGTACAAATCTGTCAAAGAACTGTCGAACACTGCCGCGTTACAAGCAAAAGGATGTCATGTGCGTACTGATAACCGCGACTTTTACATCGAAGTGGAGAAGGATTCTGATAAATTGTTTCCGAATATTTCTCTGATCGGTTTTTTACATGACGCTCAATTTTATACAAGAAGCGTCATCAAATCCTTCACTACTGATTGCCCAAAAGGTCCTGACAAGCTATTTTCTCCTTCATAACGCAAAGGTTTATTCTCTTTTCTTGCTTCTGTGTTGTTCGTTTTGTTTACGGAAATGAAGCTACGTACTGCATGCGACCCGTGCAAAATTAAGTCTCGACTAAATTATTTCAGTGTTAGGCGTCGTATCTGTCCATATTAGTTGAGATAACTCGGACGCAGATATTCCAAGGATGGTCATGATTCTAAGTTTCTGTCTAGAGTATGCAGATATTGTGTTTAGGAAAAAAAATAGCGAAGTTTATTTAGTTGTACAACCACCCGACCGGATAGAGTACTTTCTTTTTTAACAACACGAAACAGGCACCTCGCGGAAGCTTTTCTCGCTCCCAATCTAGTTGTAAAGTACACAGTATCTTCATCTCACGAAGATCTCACAACAGCAATTAATAGCAATTTCCAAGAAAGGCAAAGAAAAAGATGATCCTTTTAGACCTGTACTGTACGACAGCAAAGGCTTCTAGTGCAACAACCTGTCGTCTGCGAAGCTATGCTTCGACGAGAACTTTTTTTTAAGAGAAAGCTTCGACGTGTTTAATTTAGTGAAATCTTTTGAGAAATTTTTGAGATTCTCTTTTAAAATCTATTAAAAGTATTAAATACTCCCTCCGTCCCGCAAAGACTGTTCATATAGTTTTCAAAATTTGTCCCACAAAGAGTGTTCTTTTAGCTCGTATTAAATGCTCTTCTCATTAAACTAATACCAAGTACCAAGAAAATATTGTATTGAGAAACACATGGAGCCAATGAAATACTTATTTGATGCCTCTTTTCAAGTTCCAATGCATGATTAATTAGGGGTAACAAAGTCATTTGTCACAACTACTAGCATGTCCTAAATTTTCTAAACGAACAGTCTTTGTGGGACGGAGGGAGTATAGACTAATTACAAAATTAATTACACTAATGGATTGGAAATCGCGAGACGATCCATTGAGCGTAATTAATCTGTCATTAGAGATTGATTAATGTAGCACGACGTTGCCTAATCATGATATAATTAGTCTCGTTAGATTCGTCTCGAAAATTAAGATCAGAGTTGTGGAATGAATTTTGTCATTAATCCATATTTAATATTTCTAATTAGTGTCGGAAGATTGATGTGACGGATAGTTAGTGAAATATTTGGAAACTAAAGAGCTCTGCCACATGGTGCAAACTTTCTGCTGCAAAAAGAACGTGCGGATTATCACACTGCTACACACCTTTATTACACTTGTTTTGTCTCAGAATTTTTTTTAAGTAATATGTACGCCGAAACATATTAATCAACATTCTGTTGTTGTGCAGGTGCATCCATACACTTACAGGAATGAGAACAAGTTCCTGCATTTCAACTTCCATCAGGATCCCTAAGCTGAATATGATTTGTGGATAAAGAATGTAGGGATTGATGGACTGTTTCCAGATTTCAATGGAACCCTTCACCAATACTAAGAATTCACATCTCCGCACCGGAAGGATGAAACTGCAAACAACCTCCTAGTAAAAAATGTCGTAGAGGTAAAATGCAATTGGAAAGAGAGATTGGAAACTAGTGGTTCAGGTGTTTTTGGTTGGACTTTTATCTGCTTTGGCTTTTGCCAAAAGCTAAAAGCTCAACCAAAGGGGTTAGCTGCCAGCCAAAGTCAAAATCAAAAACAGCTTTTGCATAGTTCATTTTCAAAAGTAGGGGAGGACCTGTTTTCTGGTGCTTTTGGGTCAAATATTTACCCATCTGTCAATGGTTATGTTGTACCGGTTCGTTCTTTTCTTTCTCACCGCGCCGTCCTCCTACCCGCGCCGCGGCCGCACAAGCTCCGGTGGGACTCGGGAGCGTGCAAATTTCGCCGGCCGCGGGAGGCTGCGGGCGAATCCGCCCGCCGGCGAGCTGCGACGAATCCCGCCATGGAGAGCCGCGGGCGAGCTCCGCCAGCCGCGGGGGAGGGGTGCACGAGCGAATCCCGCTGCGGGAGAGCTCCGCTGCTGTGGGCGGATCCCGTCACAGCTCCGCCGACCGCGGGCGAGCTCCGGCGGCCAGCGCCGCTCCCCTCTCTGCACCCAGAGGACCTCTCTTCCTTGCGCCCTCTTTCTCCTACTCTATCTCTGGCGGCCAGGCGGACCTCTTGCACACGCCCGTTCGTCACGCACAGGCCGCGACGCCCTCGTCCGCCGGCCCTGGCCAGTGAGCTCCAGCTGCCGCGCAGCAGGCCGCGGCGCCCCCGTTTGTCGTCCCATGCCCACCGCTCCCTAGCGGGCGAGCCAGGCTGCCACGCCCTGGCCGGCGAACTCCGGTCGCCGCGCCCAGGTGAGGGAGCCCAGGCCGCCGTGCCCCAGCCGGCGAGCCTTGGCCATCACGCTCATGGCCGGCGAGCCCCATCGGTGAGAGAAGATGAGAAGAGGTGAGAGAGAAAGAGGATGTTTTGTGTTCATAACGTGTGGAGTCCGTATGTAAGTAAGATATTTTTCCAAAAGCCGCAGCAGGTTAACCAAACGGTTTTCTACTTTTCTGACAGCTGCTTTTCCACATCTACTTTTTTCACAACTCACAGCTCACATCAGTTTTTACAAAAGTCACAGCCCAACCAAACACACCCTTAGTAGTCGCATCTCCCTATCTGTCGTCACTGGGAAGGAACCGGTAGGAATTGGTAGAGGGCCGGATAGGCAACAGCAGCAGGGACCAAAGCTAACGGTCGGAGGCGCCGAGCAGCAGAGGAGGAAACGGTGTTGCGGGCCTGCTGCAGCTGGTTCGGCCATGGCGGCGGCGGGCGCGCGCGTGACGGCGGTGGCGACCGTGGGCGGGTCAAGGGCCTTGGATAACGTCAAGTACCACATCGGCAAGTCGCTCTACCTTGAGCTCGTCAGCCCCCAGCCTGACGCAAGTGAGCACTTCTTCTCTCTTGCGGTGCTACATACGACCCTCTTTTACAATCAGTTCTCTTTCCTCCTAATCGGATTTCGAATCGCAAGAAATGTTCCCATCGCCTATTTGCCTCGGGCTTCCACGAAACCATGAGCTCAGACCGGATGTTTTGGGGGTGTTTGGTTACTTGCATGACTCTAGCTTGGCTCGCATCTATGAGCCAGGCTGAGTGCCTGCAAATTCTCATATTTGGTTGTCTGTACGTGTCTAGCCTGACTGAGAAGAGAAGGTGTTTGGTTACTTGTATAAGTCATGTCGTATGAGATAAGATTAGAAAAAATAAGTGAAATTGTAATGCTTATCTTATGGAGTTGTACTTTAATGATTTTATTTTATCATGTTATAACTTAATCTAATTTAAAATATATTAATATCACTTAATATAAGCTAATTATGTGTTAATAATATCATTAGTTGGTCTAATGGCCGGCTCCCGCGAGCCAGGCCCGCTGAAACGGCCGATTTTGGCGTTCCCTGCAAGCCAGGCCGGGGCAGCACCGTTGCATGCAGGGAGCCAGGCCCGGACACCTGCGCAGGCATCCAATCACGCAATGCCTGCACGCGGGGAGCCTGGCCGGGGCTGGTGTGACCAACCAAACGACCCCTTTATTTCCTACGTTTTGGGCGTGATTGGTTGCTTTCCCTGGCGAGCCAGGCTCGCACCAAGGAACCAGGATGGCCGGAGCCAGGTTCAGCTCGTGCAACATCATCGTGATTGGTTGTTTGAATCTCTCCAGCCAGGCTTCAGAAAGATACTGATTGGTTTCATGCATGTGTGCACACGCGCAGTCATTTTGCCGCTCTCGTGCTCGCCCGCGTGCACGTTGTTGCACCGCCAGAGCCTGGCTCCGCAGGAACGAGGGTTTCGAGCGTATCTGGGGAGCCAGGCTCCGGGTGGCCTTTTGCACGTCCCCGGCCAGGCCAGCTTGGTAGGTCAGGCAACCAATCATCGTAGCCTTGCATCCGGAGAGCCAGGCCGGCCTTCGTGCGGCGAACCAATCACGCCCTTTGTGAATGGCAAGAATCCGTTCCGGAGGAATCGCCAGGAGCGTTCCTCCATTCCAAACGGTGAGTGACTTAAGCAAAACATAGGAATGGATTTCCTTTGGAATTCCAGGCTCGTAAAAAACTTTCTGGATCATGGTGGGAAGTTCTGCTCCTACAGACTCAGTTTAATTCGCTGAAATTTCATCAAAATTTTCACCTAAAAAATCGTGTTAGTTCATTTTTTACTCTGCTCGTGCTTTTCCACACGTCAAAATTTCACTACTTTCACACATCTAAACAGGTTGATGAAACCAAACGCTTTTCCACAAGTAGTCAAGCAGTGCTACACTGCTACCGCTTCAGGGTTTATTCGTTTCTATGGATTCAATCCGGACGAAAATGACAAATACTATAGAAAGAATCAATATAGATACTATGGAGACCTGAATTTATTCCGGGTCGAGAACTAATTTACTCATCATCATAATAAGTACAACAAGAGACCAAAGAGCCAGATTGATTCCACACCTCTTGACTAGTGGATTAATTCTGAGTCTCTTAGTGTCCATATCATGAGTAAATTGGTTTCCGACCCGGAATAAATCCGGATCTCTTATGGTAACTATCATAATTTTCTGGTTATATTTTTCAATTCCGGTCGGATTGAATCCCATGAAAACAAACATGGGTTGTTCGTTTCCGTCGGATTCAATCCGATTGGAAATGATAGATATATCAAGAAAATCATGATAGATACTATAGAGAGTTAGATTTATTCCGGATAGAGAACTAATTTACTTAACATGACAAATACAATAAGGAACCGAAGAGTCGGATTGATTCCACATATAGATGTCCAAAAAGCACGTGGCCCCCATCCCGTCTGAAAACCCGCTTTTTTAGCCCGACACAGTGTCTTCGGGTCCGTGCTAGCCTGGCCCGCTAGCTTGTGCAGGTTGCGGGCCGCCACCCCGACACGCCGGGCGGCACGGCACGGCCCGTGGAACAGTGCTCAGCCCGTTAAAGGCCCGCAAAATCCCCCACCTCATATATATACCCTTCACAAACCCTAAATCCCACCACCTACCTCCCAGGCTCCCAGCCGCAGCCGCCACCTCCCTTTCCCCGCACCTGCTTCCCCGAGCATGAGTTGCGACCCCGCCCGCGCCCGCTTTTCCGATGCGAGTCGCGACCCCGCGTCTGCGCCCTCTTCCGCGTGATCTCGCGCCTCCGCTACCGTCGTCGCTACCACTGCCAAGCGCGGGCGTGCGACCTCCTGACCTTCCCGATGCGCGCTCGTCCCTCCTCTCCCCGGTCGCCGCCGGTGCCACGCCACACCCCCTCCCTTCTCCTCCACGACCGGCGCCGCGCCTCCCCCTCCTCTCACCTCCTCCACGACCGGTGTCGCGCCTCCCCCTCCTCTCATCTCCTCCACGACCGGCGCCGCGGTGCTGGGCAAGAAGTGGCAGCGCTGGTATACCTGAGCATTTTTAGCCCGGCCCGGGCCCGACCCGAACCCGGTCCGCCCACAGACCTTACTGGACGGGCATGAACACAGATCTTGCAGCCCGGAAAAAAATCTTGGGCCGAGCTCGGCCCGAAATGCTGTTTTAGCTATTTTACACTATAAAATGCATGGGCGGCCCGCCCGAGCCCGGCCCGAAAATTGAGGCTCAACGTGTCCAGTGGGAAGATCATGGGCAGGATTTTCTCGGTCCGAAATAACCGGGTTTTTTCGGCTCGGCCCGACCCAAAATATGCTCAGTTATAGGTGCTGAGGAGCGAGATCTGAGCGGCCTCCATCCATCGACGCGGGCCTAGGGCCGCCCGTGTGCGCGCCTACGGCCGGGCTGTTCCGGGCTGGCCCGGCATGAAACAAGCCCGCGGGCTCGGGCTTGGGCCGTCGAAACAGCCCGTGGGCAGGCACGACACGACACGGTGGAGTGTAGTGCCGGGCCAGGCCCGACACGAAGTTTTACGGGCCACGTCGGGCCCGTGCCAGGGCCGGGCCAGGTGACCCGTTTGGACATCTATAATTCCACACCTCTTGACTAGTGGATTAAATCCGGATCTCTTATATTAGTTATCATAAGTTTCATGTTATATTTATCAATTCCGGTCAGAATTCAATCAGGTGGAGATGAATGAGCCCTCAATGTTTTTCTTGGCATTTTTCATGCACCTACCACCACTAACCACAGTGCTAGGGGAAGTAGCACGGTCCAGAGGAATACCTCGACACCGAGTCACCCGTTGACTCGCAGAACATCACCCACCCGAACAGCCAGAGCAGGTACACCTCCAGAAACCTGTCCGACGTCTGGTCCTCGGCCTCGTCCGCCATGTAGTCAGCCTGCACACAAAGGTCGATAGTCACATTCGTTTAAAATGCATACAAACATTGAAAATAAGAGTTAGAAGCACGTACGCTGAACTGCTGGATCCAAGTCCAGGTGGGACCGTGGGAGTTGGCGAAAGGCACGTACGGCTGAGGCGCGTGATGGTTCCGAGGAACGTTCGCGAACCGAGCAAGGAAGTCGGCCTGCCACGTCGCGGGGATGTCGATATGCCCCATCACCTCGCCAGCACACGGGAGTCCTCCCAAAAACACGACGTCCTCCAGACTGAGCGCCATCTCGCCGACGGGGAGGTGGAAGGTGTGCGTCTCTGGTCGCCACAGAAGGGCATCGTAGCTGAACCGTGTCAACCGCTCTGACTGGGGAACCTGAGCTCGTAGCTTGTCCCCCTCGACCAACCGCGCGAAAGGCAGAAGTCCTGCAGCGCATAGCCTGTAACAAAAAAAACAAAAACAATTTACTTAACGCAATTACTATTGTAAAGAAACAGAAATAAATATAACAAATAAATTACGTACTTCGGAATCCAGCGCTGGTGTATCGGCTTCAACGTGCGGGTGGTCCGGCAACGTAAACTGCCGGGCGTCTGTCTAAGAACGGCCGAGACGTACGAGCGATGGTCCCGGTCCACCGCCTCCTCGAACAACTCCGGCCGTACGTATTCTAACAGTGCCTAAGCCATAGCTGCAAAAAAAACAAATTTTAATCAATTAGTTGAATTATATCAATTTAAACGAATTATTTGAATTATAACTATTTTCTACAAATTTTATATCAATTTAAATGAATTATTTGAATTAAAACTATTTTCTAAGAGTTTTATATCAATTTAATCTAATTATTTAAATTATAACAATTTTTTAGGAATTTTATATCAATTTAAACAAATTATTTGAATTATAACTATTTTTTACGAATTTTGTATCAATTTAAACGAATTATGTGAATTAAAACTATTTTCTAAGAATTTTATATCAATTTAATCCAATTATTTGAATTATACCCATTTTTTCGGAATTTTATATCAATTTAAACGAATTATTTGAATTATAACTATTTTCTACGAATTTTATATCAATTGAAACAAATTATATGAATTCTAAATATTTTCTAAGAATTTTATATCAATTTAATCCAATTATTTGAATTATAAATATATTCTAGGAATTTATATCAATTTAAACGAATTATTTGAATTATAACTATTTTCTACGAATTTTATATCAAGTTAAACGAATATGTGAGTTACAACTATTTTCTAAGAATTTTATGTCAATTTAATCTAATTATTTGAATTATAACCATTTTCTAGGAATTTTATATCAATTTAAACAAATTATTTGAATTATAACTATTTTCTAAGAATTTTGTATCAAGTTAGTCAATTTATTTGAAGTATAATTATTTTCTAGCAATTTTATGTCAATTTAATCTAATCATTCGAATTAAAACTATTTTCTACGAAATTTATATGAATTTAAACGAATTTTGATAATTATAACCATTTTCTACTAATTTTATATCAATTTAAACAATTTTTATGAATTATAACTATTTTCTACTAATTTTATTTGAATTATAACTATTTCTAAAATTTCTAAATTAAGTTAACTAAACTACACTAACTACCTAACTAACTAAACTACACTAAAGTTAGAAACATACCTGAGTCAAAAGTGCTCCGAAGGGTTGAAAGCCGAAAATTTAGGAGGAGAGAGGGAAGGAGGGAGGAGGGGCTGGCGGCAGCCGCCGACCCCTTATATAGGGGTGAGGCTGCCGCCGTACCCCACGACGGCAGGCTCCTGCCGCCGTGTGATACGGCGGTAGGAACCTGGCCCCACAGCCAGTCCTCCCGACCGTTGGCGGCACCCCTGACACCGTGCCAGCCGCCGTGTGGTACGACGACAGTGGTATATTTTTCATAAAATTTATTTGCGTCATTTATTTTTTGAAAATCAACGAAAAAATATATATAAAAAAAATTCTGGTGCGGAGGCGGCGACCGGCGAGCGGACATCCAGTCGGACACGTACGTGCTGATGGAGCCCGGCATCGACGAGGAGTTCGTGTCCCGGGAGGAGCTGGAGGCGAGGCTCAAGGGTTGGCTGGAGAAGTGGCCCAGGGACGCGCTGCCACCCGACCTCGCCAAGTTGGACACGGCCGACGCCGCCGTGTCCTACCTCGTCAGGTCCGTGTGCGTGCTCGAGATCGACGGCGATGTCGGCTCCGTGCAGTGGTACCAGGTCGAGGTAGGATAACCGGGGGGGCTTCGTCGCCGTGCTCCTTATTCACGTCCTCCTAATACATTTCCGAGAAATATCCAAACTAAGACCGTTCAGCCGATCTGTTATTTGTATGACTGACTAGGATCGTGCCCGTGCGTTGCAACGGGCAATACAAATTCTTTCCACATGCTGATACACATCAAACTGATTCATATTTACAAGTATTGATAATTATCAATCAAGTCATATATTTTTGCCTTGAGTACATCCAGATCATTGTCAACTAAAAATTGTATCTTAGAACTTTTAAAAGAATACTCACCACCTCATATAGAAGTATCACTATATCCTGACAATCGTGACTACTGAATAATCTTGTCACAAGCCATGAAAAAAATAGACCAATTAACTGCAAACGTGGCAAACCAATCTGACTATTGATTACAGATGTGACTATCGAATTACAAACTAATTGCTTGCAGAGAAGGCATGTGTTCTGGAGTGTCAAGCAGAATAAAGACTATACCATAAGTTCCTGCATAAAAAAGGAGATTTTACAGAAGTTATTGAGAACACTAATTTTTATTAATATGCTTGACAAAGCTACTACTGGATGGAAAATAATACAAGTAGGATAAATGAGACACAAGAATGAATTGTTGTTATTTACATCACTGATACAATATATCCTGACAATGTGATATAAGGACCCGTTTTAAGTCTGTCTTAACTACATTCGATTTCAGTTGTTTAGGCAAGTATTCTAGAACATGCAAAAGAGAAATCTAACAGGTGTAGAAAAATTCCAACTTTCATGAGCAAAACTAAACCAAGAGAATTGGAATTCAGGATCCGAGAATTTTCAAAGTTGATCACTGAACATAGTCTAATGTAGACAGCAATTTGTGTACTAAATTGTTTAGAGCAACTCACCAGTCACCACCATGAACTGAGTCAAAGCTCTCTGTTACTGTCCACACATGATGCACAATAGCAATATTGGTCAGACAGGCTGACATGGGGCTGTTTAGCAAACGACGCACACATCTGATCTACCAAACAAGCAAAGCACTGAACCATGATAAAAAAAATTATGCTCAGGTAAACAAAGAACAATGCACTACTTTGCTACCATGTCACCCTAACACTACCAAAAGGTAAGTATGGTGTCATATTGTTATGTGGAAATAGCCCCAGAAACGTTTTCCAGGATGAACTGCAGGAAACAACCCAAAAAACGTTTTCCAGAAAACCAAAATAGAAAGCATCAATTTTGCTTGACTACATCACCTGATGAAAACAGCAAATATCACACTTCTGTTCCTAGTCCTACATGCTAAATAGCCTAAGTACTTGATCTGAATTAAAGCTCATCGATTCTTCCATTTCACAAACACTATCAAATCAGATTTATAATTCGGCTGTACAAGCAAATAAATATGCAAGTCCTTTAAGATGTGAAGTACTTCAAGTCAATTACAAAACTTAGATCAATAGCCAAGAGTTAAAATTAGTATGCAATGTTAAAAAGAAGAACTCGTGATTAAGAATATGATTGGACTAACCTGCTGCCAATGGAGTTCCGAACGTCATTTGATGGGCTATAACATCTCTGTAATTAATATGTACTGTTAGAATTAAACAAATCCTGATATAAATCTAATTACTAACCTGCTCCCATCAATGGAGTTCCAAACATCACTTTATGCCGCCGTAATACGTATTCACCATTTCCGTGAAGCCAATTATCACTGTCACCATTCTTATGCACAGACAAGATGTGCATGGCAAGCGCCCCTTTGCAACTTGCAAGCATTTCCTCAAACACCTTCCAGGCAGCATGGATGAATGCAAGGGGAGCTTCACAAATACTTGCATAGCACAAACAAGATCTAGCATTAACTAATGTCAACATGGATCCAGCAAATGTAGTATTGCAGTTCATGGATCTAACGCTTTACTGAAGGGGTGCCTACTGAATAGAGAAGGAAGAGACAGTAGAACTAAAAGCAATAATACCTTTGCTTTGGCGATATAGTTTCCATGGCGGCGGAGACGTGTGGCCGGAGAAGACGCTGCGGCCGTGTTGAGATGACGGCGTCCCCGGTCTGGGTGATGGAGACAACGACTGCGTCGAGGTCGGAGAAAGAGAGGGGTCGCTTGTCCTGCTGCCGCGTTGAGCTGGGCCTCGGCACCCACGAGGCGTGACCAGTTCCGGCGGCACGGGCCCCAAGCTGCGGGGTCGCCATCGTCCTCGCTCAGCTGTGTGCCTCCGCCTCGGCCGGCGTCCCTGGTCTGCGTGCTATAGTCGACGGCGGCACCGGGATTCGATCGGAGGCGATTTGCGGCAGCGGGACGGGCGCTGGAGAAGACCACCGCGCCCCTGTGTGGCGCTCTCCATGGCCACCTCCTTGCACCTCCCGCTGGATGGCATCGATTGGAGGACGGCGGCGGGGACGATGGCGTCGATTGTGGCGGCCGGAGGCGGATTCCGTTGCCTGCGGCGTGGACAACGGGGGCACCACGGACGACGGATCGACGGAGGAGGAGGTGGAGCTGGGAACGGCGTTGCGGCGGATGGCGCGGACGACAGGGGCACCGCAAACGACTGGGGCGCCACGGACGATGGATCGACGGAGGCGGAGGTGGAGCTGGGATGGGTGGGGAGGCGAGGGAGAAGCGGAGCGCGTTCAGAGGTTGCCCTCGTGCTTGAGAATTTTTGTTGGAGACTGGCACTTTCAGGTTTCGTGTATTCCATATTTTGACAACACTGGTAAGCATTTACAAAAGCACAAGATTAGTATTTTAGAAACAGCAGAGCATTAATTCTCCACAATAAGGATTTTCAAGCAATGGAATGACAGGTAATAAATCTCACAATCATTTCAATAAAATGCAATACAATCCAAACAAAAGCTATGAAGTTGGGTGATAAATTTACGAAGCAGAATAAATACGCAAGAGAGACTTGTCTGCAGCTTTAGATGTAACAATAGAGACATATTCTTTCAGACAAAGAAGATCTGTGATCATTATTGTTAATTGACTGGGAACATTTGGTATCAATAACGAATAGAACATACATGAGGCATGTTTCACCATGGCTATTTGGAGATTTAGGGTCACATCTTAAATCCTACAGAGCAAACGGTTAAACGGTTAAATAAGCTCTACAAAGAAAATAAACTACTTAAATTGAAGTTTGCAACCTGCAGCATTTGCAGTTGCAAATTATATGTTCAGATTAAGTCAAACTCATTCGGCAATTCAGGCTAGACAGTACTCCGCTGACCAAGATTTGAGGATACTAAACACACTGATCTGGTTGTTGTTGCATTACTTATAATTTGACCACCTGATGCAGTGAGCATTTAGGATCCCTTCTACAGACCAACCGCCAAGAGATTAAAATCATCCATGTTTCTTTAAATACAACCTTTTCTCTCATCCCAACTTAGGTCAGCTGCTCCCAGGTTATGCAATCCACTTGATGCAACAACTAAGGAGTTCAAAACGAAAATGCCAGAAATCAACAACACGTGTAAGATGACCATTGTGACCAACACTTGTAAGTTGCCAAAACTTTTGAGTTATACAGTGACAGTCTGCTTTATTTTGTTCAGAAAATTCAGTTGTTTTGAATACTTTAAATATTCAGTTAGCCAGTTTTTTTTTAGAATAGGTTTTCCAGCTATTCTGAAGCCACTCTAAATACTATCTAATAAAAAAGCGTAAGGTCTTTCCAGTGCAAAGCAAAAAATATTTCTATAATCTAATGACATTAGCATAAAAGTAACTTCTCAAATATTATCTTTCATTTCACCTAAGTGCCATCAAAATTAAACAGTGTCAAAACAAATCCCTCCTTGCATCCACTGAGGAAATGGATGAACAAAAGTATGGTGTCTATGATAAAACAACTTGCAAGAGATCATCAATTATGGCTACCAACCTCATCCTAGGATCAAGAGCCATTTTTTCACCCTTAAAAAGAGTTCTTACCGGAATATGCAGCAACATTGTCTCCCTGAATCCATGTATGTGGAAATAGAATCACATTCCTCGTCTACTAATCTGAAAAAAAACAAAGAGATATGTTCAATATTTTATCTCCGAAAATAAAGAGAAGTGAAGATGGAACAAGAAGAAATTCATTTACCCTGCAGTCCAGCAGCATAAGCTGCTATAGCTACAGCTTCTGAATCCTCTCTACTGAACATGCTCCATGTTTCTTTGCTCTACAACAGCAGCATAAACTATATAAAAATTATTTTCAAATTATGGTTTAAATGTGAGTTGGATTTTATTTGGTTTTTATTTGAGTGTGTTTGAATTTGAAAGTATTCAAATTCAAATATATGGTTTAAACTAAATTCAAAACTAATTCTAAAACCCTTCCAACTAACCGGGCCTGCTAACTTTCTGCAAAGTCTAACCGACCTCCCTCTTCTCTCAGCCCGCGCACGACCAAACACCCCTGGCCTCTTTGCTAAACCAGCAAACGGCCCAGCTCGGCCCATCATCTCCTCCTCACCCGCGTTGGCTCGCAGGCAGGTGGGGACGCAGCCAAGCGCCTGTTCTTCGTCTTGACCGACCAGGACCGCGTGCTTGCGCCTGCTCAGCCCCGCCGCCGCGCCCGCGCGCACCCGCCCGGCCGGGGAACAGGACCCCGACCGTGCCTATGGCACGGGCGCCGAGCCAACCGGCCGCGTCCGCGACCCGCCCGACTTTTTTTTTCCCCTTTCTGCCCTCGCCTGTCGACGCGCATCCACGCCCGCCAACCATAGCCGTGCCTCCACGTCGGCGTCCACGCCATGGCAAGCCAATAGGGGCCCATCCGTGACCCTTCTACCCTTGCCTCGTCGTGCACGAGCTTCTAATCCCCCGGGCGAGCCCCCTACTGCAAGGCAGCGAGCATTTGGGGTTTTCCCCCTTTGAGTCCTCTGTCCGCCGCCGGAAGGGGAAAGGGAGAAGGGAGGAGGAGGAAGGGGGAGAAGAAGGTTGCACGCGCACCACCACCGCGCCGCCTTGCCGGAGACGAGGGCCTAGAAGCCGGAGCCGTCCGTGACCAGAGGAGGGCCGTCCACGAGCGGGTGTGAACCGGAGCAGAGGAGCAAGACGCGCCGCCGCCGCACTTCGCCGTCGTCGTCGACAACTTCCCCGCCGCGACCTTCACTGCAACGTCTTCATCTCCGTCCCACAGTGAGCCAATGCCCGCTGCTTCTTCCCTCCGCCTTGATCAGGAGCGTACCCCAGCGTTACGCCGCGCCGACCGCCGCGCCGCGCACTGACTCCGGCCATCGTCACCGTCTGTGAACCCCCGGGCTTCGTCCCGCGCCCTTTCTGTGCAGGAACACAAGCCCATGTCGCCGCCGTGCACCCCAGCGCGTGCAGGCAGGCCACCGGCCTCTAACTCGCCTCTGCCGCCTCTGCCGCGCCGCGCCAGAGCACCACCGTGCTGAACGCGTCCGCGAGCGAGAGCCATGTCACGCCGCCGCCTTCCGTGCGTGCGGGTGCACATGCGCACCTGACCCCGGAGCACCCCAGCGCAGGATCAGGAGCGCTGTGCTGTCACCGCCATATCGCCGTGGATCGCCGCTGCGCTGTGCGCGTGCACGTTCGCGTGCTCTAACCCCGTTAACTCTGGCCTGGCGAGTTGCTACGCATGCGCCTGGAAGCTGTGCACCCTAGCACGGGCACCTGTGCGAATGCGTACTGCTGCTAACCACGCGCGCCCGCGTCGCCACGATGCTGCATCACCACGACGTCGCGCCGAGTGCGCCGCCGTCTCGTCCCGCGCCGGCCAAAGAGCGCCACCCGAGGGGCTGTGGTTGCGTAGGGAGGACCACGTGCACCTATGGAGCACCGGCGACCGCTTGCTTGATCTCCAGAACCAGCAGCACCGCCGAACACCACACGCCGTCGCCGCCGCGTCTCAGCGCCGGCGCGCGCCGAGTCTGGCATGGTTGGCAAGGGGACGCTCAGCTCCCCAGAAGACTCCGAGGGCCGCCACCAGACTTCTCCGGTGGAGGCCTGAACGGAACGTGGGCCGACTAACCCAGCAGGCCCACCTTGGTCCCTTTTCTTTTTCGGTAGGCTCTGTAGTTTTGTTCAGGGTGATCGAAAGGACTTCGTCTTTCTGGCCCAGGAGACTAAGTCCTGTGGGCCGAATCCGGCCCACTGCCACTTTGGGCCCACCTACGGCCCACTAACCTGCTGACCGCTGACGTCATGCTGACGTCAGCATTATTTTAATAAAAATTATTTTCTGATTTATAAAAGGTTTTAATAAATGTTTTATAAATCCCTTTTCCTTCAAAAATTCTTAACTAATTATCCGGAGCTCCGAAAATTATGAAACCAGTTGCGTTGGTTTCATAATTTCGAGATGCTCGCGGCTATTCTATCCTTATCCTCTCTTGCCCTTGAACCAAACCCCGTTTTGCCCGTATTCTTGGTGTAGGATTTGTGGCTGCTGCCCGCCACCACGCTATTGTGGGTCTGGGACGCCGGAGCCCCGCAACTAGCCACTGGCCTGCCGCGGACATAAATAACCTCCCCAAAATGCGTTCGCACTGCTTTCCTTACTTGCACCACTTCCACCGTTTTGTGTCGCAAACCCGCTCTCTCTCTGCTTTGCTTTGAGCCGTGTAGTACGCATCGTACCAAGTGTTAGTACCCAGAACGCCACGCGTGATGGACGGCCGTGCCGAGAGCAGAGGCCTCTGCTTCAAGCACGGCAACCCCGTGTTGCAACCTAGCTACTACGCCGTGGTTATCGTCGCATCGCTAGCACTTGCTCCACCGCGCCCTCGAGCATGCCTTACCGCTTCACCACCCTTTCATCGACCACAAGTCGATCCTTTCCTTCTCTTTGTGCTGCCGCCGCACACAGTGACCTGATAATGTCTTGCCTAGCTCGTTTCTCCTTACCCCTCTTTCTTTATCCTTTGAGCTTCCGATACGCCTATCAATCGCGCTCATGCTCTGCCGGTACGATCACCAAACCTCTAGCCTTGATCGGCAAACCCAACCTTGAACTAACCCTTCTCTCTAACTTGTTTTGTAGTAAATAAAGCTAGTAGCTTAAAACTATTTTAATATAAAACTAATTACTTTGATTTCCTTAAATTAAACTAGTGCTGCTTGTAGCTAGATCGGATTTATTTGGTTCTTATAAATTGATGTTATTTGGAGATATTGCATAGATGATTGCCGTTGTTTATTTCCACGTCGCATCTCGTGTAGGCTTGTAACCTTGGTTGAAGACCCGAGCTGCGACGACGACCCGAGCTGTGACGTTTGGAAAGACCTTTGACCCGAAGGAAGGGCCCAACCTCTACTACTCTACGACAACTACCGCGCAGGTGTCATGTCACTCCCGACCACGTAGATCCCATGCACGCTATTTAGTTGCTAGTGCTTTATTTATGATGCTTTGGATGAATGAAATGCATAGACAATCTTTTAGCCATGCCTTGGATTTGATATACCCTGTTCCTTGAACTTCCTACCTTTGGGACTAGCTACAGACCCCTAGCTAGTCCCCGATATTTGCTACCCATACTTTTTACCTGTTTCGTGATACGGATGGATCTCTGGTTCGGACTGAGGTTGGGATATCTCGGTATTCTAGCGTGTGTTTTGGGTGAGTGTGTATCCTTGACGTGTTACCGCGGGAGCGAGCCGCTTTAGTTACTTGTGAACGCCTGTCTAGGGGAGATGCGACCTGGCCTCCCGCCCTAGCGGCGTGTCGGACGGGTGGAGTTGGTGGAGTGCTCGCTCCTTGCAAATTAAGGACCGATCGACTGTGTGACCTTGATCTTTGGGCTATTTTCGTACAAACCGTTCGCCTTGTTATGGGCGGGGTTCGGTCCGAGAACTAGTAGGTGGATGGCATCCAGCCTGTAGGCGGACCGGTGTGGTCGTGTGAGGGGGACGGTTTATACCCCCCGAGTAGACGTCGCCCCGGCTCCTCCGGGGATGGTTTCACAGCTCCGAGGCCCTGCTGGCAAGTTTCGCGCCCCAGTTCAGGACGAGTCAGGCTCGGAGAGGCAGGAGAGTGCTATCCACTGCTAGGTCTCCGGCCGTTAGGTAGGGATGTGGAACGGCTGATCCCCGTTTCTGCCCTATCCGGCGGGTCCAGTTGTACAACCTCTGCAGAGTGTTAAACCTATAGCTATAGTCCGTGTCCACTGGTATGGACAGCCCTTGCGATCTCTCACCTGGCTAGACTTTTCTTGTGCTGCTTCTCTCCCCCGAGTGTGTGAGCCCGGCTTCGTGCCGTTGAGATGTGGGGATAGGAGTTGGTGACCCCACATCGCAGATGAGAGTGGGATGCTGTGTCTCGGTTGAGATCCAGTGTGTTGGTGTTCTTTCCTTGGCTGGGGTGTTGACCCCGGAGGCGTTGGCCTCGGAGGTGTGGATCTCCTCGGAGATGGTGACCTCTCTGCAATACCGCTTACCTTGATGTTGCTACCGCTGCTTGCATAAACTTACTACAGCCAGATATAGGCTTATCCATGCATACTAGAATTCATCCACCGCTTTTGCTCTTTGTTGGGAAGCTGACATGACCTACCCGCTTATCGGGTAGATGACGATGCTTTCAGACTTGGTGATCGACTACGACAACAACGATGAAGGATGGGAAGACTAGAGCTGGTCCTACACTCAAGTTTGCCTGTGGAGCTGGAGACGCTTCGCTTCGATAGATCCGCTGCGTAGATGTTTTACCTTTCTTGTTTAGTCCAGTTGGACTTGTACCCGGCTCATGCCGAAATGTTGTACTCTGATGTATTAATAAAATTATGTAATATTTCTTCTATCCCTGTGTTGTATGGATTTGTACCACTTGAGACAGGGTTTGCACGTGATAGCCACTTCCTGGGACTATCACAGAGGTGCAGAGGATCGGGTTTCCTGTTTCGGAAATCTGGTTCGTTTCAACTTGGTACGTTCAATAGCTTAGACCAGCACCATGCTACTCGGTCGAGACCGAACCCATTGCTCTTACCACATAAGCGAGTCAATTTAACCAACTTATGATTCCAACATAAGCATCCTATATCTCGCGAGCAATGAGTCATTACCCGACTTCTACCGTATCCTTAGAGCATGGCACTAGCGTTCCTAACATACTAGTAAAAGAGCATAGGAATCCTAAGGATCATGCAACTAGGTTTCATAGCAACTCCTAAAACTTAAATGCACATGACATAACATAAATACGAAAATAAATTGCAAGTTAGGAAATTGGGTTAATGCAACCGGTGCTTGCCTTCTTCTAAGTTAGCAACAGCCTTGGGCTATTCCGGACTTTGGTCCAGGTCTTGATGAACACCTAACTCGTTCACTTCACCATCTACCGTCCCGTCTCCCTCCTGGGTGAGCGTGTATGTACCGTCCGGCAAATCTACACGTATACATGCATATGCATTAGATGAGGGTGTGAGAGGTTAATTAAAGATTAACTTTGATGGTGACTATGTACATATTTAAACATAAGTAAATTAAATAACTTCATAAACATCAAGGGGTGTGTTGAAAATTCAAAAACAGAAACATGACATGTTTTCACAATTTAACACCTTAATTGCCCTTTCTTTATTTAATTAGTTAAAACAAGCCTTACAACCATAAATTCATATTAAATCAAAAACACCTCAAATGAGTCTAAGCTTTTGCACATAGCAACATATGCCTATTTTAAGATCACAAACCAAAATCTAGGTCAAGATAACATATAAATTAATTTCTATGAAAAAGACAAATTTCCGCCTAGTTTAACTTAATTAAATCTTATACAAAGATTTACTAATATTTTTTATCTCAACTTTCTCCTACAAGTCATACATGTTAAATCTAAGCCTCTGGCCAAGGCATAGGTGCAGATTCAAATTATTTTTGAAATTTTGAATTTAAACTCCTACACAAGATTAAATCCAAAACATAAACCAAAGCACATCCTAAAATCATATCCATTCTACCAGAGGTACTATTCATCAAGACAAAGCCCTAGGGTGCACTTGTGCTCAAAGAAAAGTTTATTAAAGGGGCTATAAAAAGCATCGAGATTAACCTAGCATAAAGCTTACATAAATCATAACTAAATATCTACACAAAAAATTCATGTCAACTTTGGTCAAAAATCTAAACATGTCATAAAGAGAAACATATCCAAAATTCAAGTCCATAGCATGTGTATATTTTAAACTACACTAAAAACACCTCAAGCTGAGTTTGAATTTTTAATTCAAAAACTACACCGAAAAACCATATATATCCCTTCTAGAAAAGGTGGATTTAGTCACCAGGAAACCAACAAAATTGGGTTTGTATTTTTGTTATTTTTCTACGATTTTTAATGATTTTTCGAAGATGTAGAGAAAACCCTAATAATCCTTTTACAGCCGGGTCCCTGGAATAAGTTTTCAATATTACACATATGCCCTTAGATTATGAAAAAGACCCTGGAATTAATGGGGAAGATGCAATGTAGCCCCTGGCCGGCCTTGGGACCTCGCCGGCGGCGGGTTTCGGCCGGACCCGGCCGGGGAGCACCCCTAGGGGCGTGGCACCTCAATTAGGGCGCTGGGCGGCGGAGCTTCGGCTGAAGATGGCCGGAAGGGCACCGGCGACGGTTGAGCAGGGGAGCAGCCCGCCGGCGCTCGAAATTCCGGCGGCGGTGGCGTAATGTAGTGCTAAGGTTGGCGGAGGATTGCTGCGAAGGGTCTAGGGGAGGAGTAGAGCTCGATTGTGGCGGTGGAAATCGAGTGGAGGCGAGGAAACCCGGCGGCGGCTATGGGGAGCTCACCGGCGAGGCGAAATCCCACCTCGAGCTGCGGCAGTTTCTATTTAAGGGCGAGCGCGTCGAGGAGAGCTGGGTCGCTGCATGCGCTGGGTCGCTTCGCCTCTTAGAGCCTATCCGTGGTTCGGCCAGCTGGGTCGCTGCATGCGCTGCTCGCTACGGTGTCACACAGCAGGGACAGCGGGTGGCGCGGCGCGGTCGGTCGGTCGACCCTGGGCGCGGCTCAGCGTGCACGGACCGGTGGAGAGTGGAGGCCCACCGCGGAGACGCCGAGGAGCCGTACACCAGAGCGCGCACGGCCCGACGCGTGGCACTGCAGGACGCGGCTCACGCGCGCGCGACGCACGAGCGCGGCGTCGCCGGCGCCCGACGCCCGTTTTATTCGGTTTGGCCCTTTTCAAAAAAAATGCGAAACTCCAAATTCTTGAATGAAACTTGAAATTCTCCAAAAATGAAAGTTGTAGAACAACTATAGGACTACAACTTTTGCAAAGGGTGACCTATGTTTTGATGTTTGGTTTGACGGGAAAATCGTGATGAACATACAGATTTTCTCGGCCCCGATTTACTGCGCACAGGAATTTCAACTCAGATTTAAGCGAATTTGCATTCAAAATTTGAATGTCCGCCAATTATGAAAATTGTGTTCCCGGAAATAACGAAGGATTTTTATATTGCCAGAATTTGAACTTCTATAGTGAAATTTGGAGAACGCGCAAGAAAATCAAATCAGCCTCTTGGATCCTTAGGGGTTTGACCACGTATTTGGACTTTGACCAAGGGCTTTTGTGCAAAAGTGTGCATAAACATGTCAAACATGCTTAGGAGCTAATTAATTTTGATTAACACAACTAAATGAGGTATTTATCTTTAATAAACACCTGGGGTGTTACAGGGAGGAGAAGCTGGTGCGACCGCTGACCGGGCCGTAGAGGAAGGGGGAAGCCAGCCATGTAGGCCAGGAGGACGGGGGTAGGCGTAGCCGCGTAGACTGAGAGGGAACGAGGGGGATCAGAATACGTCGGCTGCAGTGATTTTAGGCGAGTCTCAGTGGCATCATTTAATAGACTATCACATAGGTTTTTTCTGACATAGCACCAAATAAATGAAGAAAAAGAAAATCTCAGGGTGATGACCCCAGGTCGACACAGATACCAATGCTCACGACCCTCCACTGAGAGCCCATGACCCTGTATTTGATCACAACACATGCAAGATTTAAATGCTACATTCTATCTATAAAACTGTGCATATGACCCTGTGCATTGAGAGTAACAGGATCATCATGCTGAAAAGCTGATGTGGCGGACTTGGTAAGTGTACCCAAGACACTACCACTGAGACTAGTCTTGGGGCACCGGCAATGGGGTCGATATGCTCTCTATAAGAGAGCCACGTAGGAAAGAGAGAATAAGAGAGATAATGTGCTCTCGCTACACCTAGTGACACTCTACAGCACGCAATTCCACGTGTGTGAGCCTCGTCGCTGTCCTCTTCCCCTTCCCGATGTTGTTCCTCCTTACCTTCATCTCTCTTTGCCCATCCACAAGAGTCGCCATGGCCCATGGTCGGCGAGTGTCGGGGCGGACGGGCGTCGTCGGCGATGAGGATGGCGGTTGGGGCAGAGCTCAGCATCATGACCTTCATTGCCGGCGAACTCGGCGTGGCTGGACGGGTCAACTCCCCAGGGAGGCGGCCACACCTGACCTTCGACGCGAGTCGACGACGGTGTCAGGGCTGAGCTCCGTGACCTGGATGTGCGGACGGCGACGCAGTCGAGATCCGCGGCTTGGCTAGGCTGGCAAGGCCGGCACGGGAAGATGGCCGCAGCAGACCTTTAACGCAGGCGCACAACGTCACAGCCGAGCTTCGCGGCCTAGCTGGCTGGACGGCGGCGCAGTGTAGCTCCGCGGCCTAGCTAGGCGGACAAGGTCGGGGAGGCGGCTGCGGTCGGCGTGCTTGGGTGGACGGTGAGCTATGCGGTCAACTGGGAGGGCGGGCGATGCCATTGCGGGGAGGATGCTGCAACCGAGGGGCATGGCTATCCATGTGACGACGTGCTAAAAGGAGACGGAGGAGGCACAGGCAGGGTCGTGCCCCATGGCCGTCGGCAACCAGCTCACCGGCGAGCAGCAACGGCCGGATTACATCCATAGCCGTCGGCTTGGGGGGGATTTGGAAGACGGGTGGGGAGGAGAGCCGGAGAGAAGAGATAGGAGGACTAAAAAATTCTGACATGTGGAACTCACAAAAATATAGAAGTAAATGTTGTAGTAAGTTTGTTGGGTGACTGATCTATAATTATTGTCTATATGTGATGTGGACATGTTATAGAGAGCTCGCTATCTACAACTATTGCGGGTGCCCTTAGAGGGCGCATCACCCTTGTTTTTTCTGGGCGCTACACACTCGAGAGTCGAGGCCAGGACGCTACAAAGCACTGACTAGCGCGGGCACTCAAGTTTGCACCGGCTGCTTCAGATTGAATAATATTCTGAATGAGGAAATAGAAACAGTGTGCTCACAAGGAAGAAGCAGCAATAAAGGATGAGAAAGAAGTATGAATGTTTTTTTTTAATTTGGAGTAGCACTCCCTCTCAATCAGGATTTGTTACAAGTACGATTTCTACGATCGCGTGTCGGGATCGGATGGTGACACAAGAGACACATGAAATATACTGGTTCAAGCCTCTGGAGAGCCCTACGTCCAGTTCAGAATGGTGTTCTTTATGCCCAAAATTTGTAGTAGGGGTACAAACTAGTCGGGAGAGGGTTGTGGTTGTGGTGCCTAAGTGCCTGAAGTGCGAGTTGGGTGCGTGTTAGTGTGTGTGTTTGCTTGTTCTAGCAATTCGTGCGTGCGTTGCCTCCTATCGTGTTCCTCTTTCCTGTGTCTCGGTCACCATGCGGTCCCGACATGCGATCATAGAAATCGTACTTACCGGGAGTAACAAATCCCGACAGTTGGCACGCCAGGTAGGGGCCTTTGTGTGTCACGACTACTTCATCATGGTCCGGATGGCCCATTCCGGCACCACTCTGCGTTTCGACTCCCTCGAGTTCGTCCTCGACGAGCCGACAAAGTCCATCGTCGGGACCGTCTTCGTTCACCTCGACTCTCCCACCAACGACCACGTCACCAAGCACGAGGAGGAGTAGCAGTAGGCCCCACCTGCTACAGACAACGCACCCGCTCCTGACCTCAACGCGGTGGGCGACGACCAAGGCCCGGCCGCGGAGCCGCCTTCTTCACCACCAGCGCAGTTGTCGCTGACAGTGGCCACCGACAAGGTCTTCAGCATGCTTCGCGGCATCCTGGTGGCGTCCCTGGGAACTAACCCCTCCTATGAACGCTTTCGGTTATCTTGCTACACCGTCTCCCTTCTCGCCTTCCAGTTAGCGGGGGAGGAGCAACTATCCTGGGATGAGTTCCTCGACTGCTACAACGCGGTGTACCCGGAGGGCCAGCCCGGGCTACCTTTCGACTCCGCCTTCCCCTCGACGTAGGAGAAACCAGGTCCACAAGATACGACCGGCGGCACTATCGACATGCAATCGGTGGAGCCGCAGCCGGAACAACCCATGCTGGTGCAATACGACTCCACGCGCGAGTGCTTCATGTGCCAGACGCCAGACGACGTCGTCAACTCTACCAGCAGCTCCACCGGGGGACAACCCAATGACCCGCCTGCTTGGGGCGAGCCCTCGAGCGACCAACGGCGTGCTCGTCTGGACGAGATCGATAAGAACCAGCAACAACTTGAAGAAGATCGTGCACGACTTCATCAGGAGCTTGGAGGAAGACCCCGAATCGACCCTTGCTCGCGTACACGCATGAGGGGTACAACAGTGCATCGTCAACGATGACCATGACGACATCCACGACACGCCCGTCTTCAAGCGCGCGTCATAGAACCTCGCCGCGGCGGTCGTCCTCCTCCGAGGATGTCCGGAGCCAGCCACGCCCGAAGAGAAGGTAATCCGCCCAGCAGCTCAAGACGCTCCTAGAGACCGCAACTGTCTAGTGGGCGGAGAGCTCCGCCTCACGTCAGCAAGTCTCGAGAGCACCCAGGCACGAACAGTTCGTGCATCACGGGGCAGACCCACCGTCGCAGCGACAAGACCATGTGGAGGAGCCCGTCAACGTGCCAGTCAAGGACCGCCTCGGCCCCGACCGCGACGCGTGCAACACCATTCAAGCTCGGCGAAGGACGGAAACGGACAAGGATGCCCACCACGAGCATCGAACAAGCAAGGAGTACAGCAGGCGACGAGGCGGGTGCTACGACAGTGAGAGGATCGGAGCCGGAGCACAACACCTGATCCACAAAGACCACGCGCCTTTGGACTACACGCCCTTAGTGCTCGTTTCCCTCCGCGGTTCCGAGCCCCGTCAACGGTACCCAAGTACGATGGAGAAACGAACCCCAGCGTCTGACTGGAGGATTGCCGGCTAGCCTGTCACACTGGGGGCGCACAGGACGACATGTTCATCATCAAGAACCTCTCCCGCTCTATCTCGCCCATTCAGCACACACGTGGCTGGAGCACTTTCCTCGGGGCAAGATCGACAGCTGGTCGCGACTGCGCGACGCCTTCATTGGCAACTTCCAAGGCACCTACTACCGACTCAGCAACCCATGGGACCTGTGCCATTGCAAGAAGAAGAAAGGGGAGAGTCTCCGCGAATACATCCGGCATTTCTCTAAGCGGTGTACCGAGTTGACCAACACTGCCAACACCGACATCGTCTCGGCGTTCCAGAACGAGGCCACTTGTGCGACCCTCGTCCACAGGATAGGGCGCCGGAAGCCGTGGACCACCAGGGAGCTCCTCGACATCGCCACCGACCATGCCGACGGGGAGGAGGCGGTCGCCGCAACCCTCGACAACACCCCGACCAAGGGGAAGCAGCCGAAGAATGTGGGCGAAGGTCCATCGGCTTGGTTCGACAAGAAGAAGAAGGACAAGCGACATCGCGACGACAACCTGGTAGCAGCGGCCGACCGAAAGGTGGCCAAGCCCCAAGGCAACCCACCCAAGGATCATTTCGAGTAGCTCCTGGAGGCCTCGTGCACCAACCACGAAGGCCCGGTCAAGCACGCGCTCAAGTACTGCAACCTGATGAAGTGCTACTTGGCTGGGAACCTGAAGAAAAGAATGTCAGACGCAACCAAGAAAGGAGCGGGAAGCACTGACCAAGGTGACGACGAGTACCCAAGGAGGATGGTGCCGTCATGATAATCTTCGTGGGGTCGACGTCCGACCTCCGAAGCGCAAGGAGAAGCGGCTACTCCGAGAGATATACGATACTGAGCACGTGGTGTCGTCGTACCTCAAGTGGTCGGAGACGTTGGTCACCTTTGACCGTGCCGACCACTCCGACCACGTTCCACAACTAGGCGCCTACCCCCCTCGTCAATCTCTGTGACTATACACGCTGGATCGTTTCGTTTTCCATAGCACTAGATGACGTATTCCCTGCTTAAAAGTTTTGGATGGCCGTACGCTGGCCCTGGCCTTGCTCTAATGTGCGGAGGTTAGCGGCACGATTCTCCTGTGCAGCCCGACTACAATGCTGGGGTTGATCTTGCACACCGATGGGGCGCCGTTGGCCTCATTGCCGATTTTCACCTCTTGCTCGAAGATCTTGGCCTTGGCTTCCACCCTGTGCTCGATAGCACGCTCCACAGTCTAGTATGTGAGTAGTCGCATGAGTTGAACAGGTCCTGAATTGCACGGAACACAGACAAGATATAAGGTAGGTGTGGCCGGCCGCCGTCCCTCCTACGACGTACGACGGATGATGCGAGAAGCCTTTTGTTATTGGATTCGCCCACGGCCCACCGAACGGAATCATCCACTGCCGAGGGAAGTTGGGCCTTCGGCTTTCACACGGTCAGGATCTGGGCCTGGGACAGCGGAGGGAGGGAGAGAGAGGAGGAGGAGGAGGCCCGCCCGTTCTGTGTGGGGTGGTGATAATGAGCTAGCTAATGTGATAATAACCAGCATAAGACTGACTCCAACAGAAGAGGCAAAAGCAATTTTGCCTCTCGAGTTGGCACTGTGCACCTGTGGTAACCTCTCCAACAGATGAGGCAATGGAGGAGGCAAAATGCTTTTGGAGGAGCCTGCCGCAGGGGGAAGAGGGAGGGCGACCGAGGGAGGCGGGAGCTCCAGGCACCGCCGTCGGCACGAGCCGCTCGATGCACCGTCGGTGGCTAGGAAAGAGCTCTGGGCGCCGCTCGATGCGTCGTTGGCGGCCCGGAGGCGCGGGCGGGTGATAGCCATCTCTCCCATCTGCGGGGCCTCCACTGCCGGCCGCGTCCCCACGGCTTGCCAGCGAGGAGGAGCAGCGGAGGAGGCCGCGAAGCCGCGAATCGACGACGGACGAGGAGCCCGGGTGGGAGCGACGAGGGCGGTGCGGCGGAGGAGGACCCGTGTCGTGCCGTCGCGCTGGAGGAGGACGGAGCCATCCCGCCGCCGTCTCCTCCCGCACCTGCCGCGGCCTCCATCCTCCACCACCTCCGGGCCGCCATGGCCTCCGCGCCTCCCCGCGCCACCCAGCTCTGCCTCTAGAGGAAGGAGGCCGGGGGATCTGCCCCTCCCCCGAGCGCATAGTTGGAGGTGGCGGTTGGGCCGAGCGGCACTGGCGGCCGCAAGATCTCGAATTCCCAGCGTCATGCTAGGTGGCGGCGGAGTTTGGCGGGCTACGGGGGTAGAGGAGGGGGTGCAGGAGGTGGGCGCGGCGGTGATTTGAGGAAGGTGGAGCAGAGGCCGCGGATTTGGCCGGAGAAGCTCGGCTCGAGCATGTCCCATTCTGGAGGAAGAAGAAGAAGCAAAAAGGGAGAAGGAGGCGCTGGGGATGGGGACAGCGGAGGAAATGCCTCGTTGCTGTTGGAGCCGGTGCTGTGCGAACGAATTGCAAAACACTGTACAAGGAAGGCAAACGCTATTTTGCCTCTCCAAAATGCATGTTATTGTTGGACTCAGTCTAAGGATGACCAAACTACAACTACTCCTTCCGTTCTTAAATATATGACGTTTAGGACAAAAAATTTAGTTAAATGTCATATATTTAAGGACGGAGGTAGTATAAGTGAAGGCGGAATATCCTCTCCCCAAAAAAAAAGTGAAGGCGGAATAAGTCAAGACAAAAGGAAAACACGTTTATCTTTACTTTGATCATTCATTATCTGGTTCTTTACTTCACCAAAAGTTCAGTCTTTATTCCTGTTCTCCTTTTACTTCGGTTCTTTCCAGCTATAATAGTTTCAACGTTTCAGGCTGTGGAGCTCAGCTCTAGATATGAAGTCAAGTATAATGGCTACTCTCTCCGTTCCAAATTATAGGTCGTTCGACTTTTTCATTCTTAAATTTAACTGCTCGTCTTATTAAAAAAAATTGTGCAAATGTAGTCCAATTTAAGTCATTTTTGAAGAACTTCCATTAATAAAGCAAACCACAACAACAAATTTAAAATTTTGCACAATTTTTTGAATAAGACAAATGTTCAAACTCGAGGTTCAAAAAGTCAAACGACTTATAATTTGGAACGGAGGGACTGAGGGAGTACATTCTTCTGCTATCCTACTTGGAATCAACCATTTTCAAACGAACAAGAGCTACCGTGCCCACAGGAATCCGGAAGACTTGTGATTAATATAAGTCAGTTAACTGTAGGTTTGCCAACAAATTGCAGTATCTTTTGGCTGCAGCTCGAAGTGCTCAAGACACGATCGCTGTGATTCTGAATATACTGTGTAAAGATTTGCTGAATCATCCATTCCTAGCGCCTCATCATGATTCATGAGTCGTCAGAGAGCTTCTTGTATGCAAATCGCTGTGATGCAAATCTTTCTAATAATCATGATGCAATAATAGATTAATAGACATTGCTTCTTCAATGAATGCATGCAATAGCTCTCAACTAATCCATAAGGAATCAGAGAGTGCATGACAAATTTGGATGGACGCGAGACAGATTTAACGTCAAAAACTCATATTGGTCAAAGTCACAAAACCACTGACGGATTGCTTTGATAACGCAATTTTTTTGCTATCTAGACAACGAGGAATTATTTTTTTTAAAAGAACGGCAAGAGAGTTGCCGTAAATTTTATTAGAAGGAGCAAGGAATTATTTGAGATGGTACAAGTTTATAAGGGTACTAGTACTACACATATACTTGCTTGCTGACACTACAGGTATGATCAATAAAAACCAGTGTTTACTTAAGCATACTGCACTTCACAGTCAGATAGAACTACTGAATCAGATAAAGTATTATCTTCTTCCTCCTTCATTTAGAACTTGAAAAAGCTCCCCAAACAGGGCCAAAGAACTGATCAATCAGGTAGATGGTAGTTGCCTCTGGACACGACCAATAATTGATTTTCTTTTTCTACTTGGAATCTGCCTGCTGTAGAACTTGAAAAGGCACTTGACATTGATACAAAATACTTTTAGTCAGGTTACGATATTTTAGACCAAGTTAATTAGGGCTTGCATTCATGGTTTTTAGTTGCTCGTACGTGGAGTGAGTCTGAATATTGATTACTCAAGTACAGTATGGGATGCAAAGCAAATTGCAGTATCTTTTGCTTTATTGCTTAAAGTTAGAAGTGCACACAAAATGATCGCTGGCTGCGCTTCTGAATATCCTGTATATTCGTCGAATCATAAGAGGGAATCTGCATTTAAAGTTGTCGAATCGTCGTTGTTCTTTTCTGACGTCCATTGTAACTCACAGAACAATAATTAGTAAAACTAACGAAATTGCTATGGTCTTTGATGATTTTTTTTTTGTGCGGCGGCGGTGGTGCTGGGGGGGGGGGGTGTTCTTTGTGGCACTTCTACTTTCTATTACAGTCTGTAATACTGCGGCATGGAGTATTCCTGCAGTAATATATATAATTACCATTTCTGTTATTTTTTTCAACTACATACAGTCAGTTCTGTTTGTAGTGCTATACTTATGCAACGCCATGAGAGGATTTGGAACACTAAGGTCAGTCTCAATAGAGAGGGTCATCGCACAGTTTTCAAGACTATAAACTTGAGAACTATGCCGGCGGAGGGTCATGATGATGACACTCCTCTCTCATTTCATAACACTTTGCCTCTTTTCTCCTCGTAAATTTGCTGACGTGACGTGATATTTAAAACTTACCCTAAACCCTAAATCCTAAAGAAGTATGGCACTTACCACTGGCCTAATATGATTGCCCCTGAATCCAGTTAGTGGTCCCAGGAAGATTGCAGTGGATGAACTAGAAGGTGCTTGTCATAAATCTGAAGTGCAAATGGCGATTGCTTTACTCCATGTACATATGACTCTCCATGGAATCAACCAGAACACTGGATGACACTGCGATTTGTGATTCGAGAACGAGCAGTACATGGAACTATGATCAATTCCATTCCTTGATGTTTATTTATTCCGCTGTATCCACGATACTAGCATAGTTTCCTCTCAATTAAGCCAGCACGAACAACTGAAAAAATGGCTGCCCTTGAAGTGAGCTGAGCTGATCACGCGATGCTAATATCTTCATCAAGTTTCACCTCGCTCTACTTCTATAATGGAGCAATGGAGGTCGTCGATTCCCCATTCTCTCGTGATTGATTAATCTAGAGGCTCTTGTCATTAGCAGTCAATTGTTGACCGGACGGCAGTAAAGAGCACACGTGCGAACGATCCCGGGAGGTTTCACTGTCGCCAAATTGCCACCAGCATCGGTCGGCAATAATTGGCGGCCACAGTATTTTAGGTTTCAGAGCATAGAAATTATCACGCACACGAATTTTAGGTTTCAGCCACTTCCTGCGTGCAGCGACCATTTCAGCAGCTGAATGGGCACTGCGCTGCGCGCGCCTTGCTCGATTTCTTCAGGGCAGCAATCAGCAAGAGCTCAACACGCGTGCAGCTAACTAACCGCGCAACAGCAAGAGCGGCGTTCGTTCTGTCGGCCCTCTCGAAACTTATTACAATTCCTTCTCTTTTTCCTGAAAGGAACTTATGACAGTCCTGTACATGTTTCAGTGCGACATTTTCGGTGCAAAACTGTGCACTTTGTCCTTCACTGCGCGTAACTACGAGGACGGAATTTTCAGGGTCGATGCACATTAATTTCTGATCTGCCGACCTTCTTGCAAAATAGTATAACTTTTAGTCAGAGAAAAAAATAAGAGTAGATTAAGGTAACAGCATAACACCCCTTGGAGCTGTTGCTGTGACACTGATGCCGATCGAACAGCTAACTTGTTTCGCCGCATCGCAAATGATCGACGACTCATGATATTAGTAGAATATTAGTTGACCGATTACAGTGATGCATCAATCAAGCTGCAAATAAGTAGCGGCCCACTGGATGACTAAGCTCTTGGAATCAGCTGACTCTGACGAAATTCTGATGTTTCGATTGAGCCATCATTCATTCATTCATATATGAATGAGTGCGCAGCATGTCGTCTCATGCATGATCGTAACTACTGCGAGCTGAATAAGACAATATCATTGCAGGGTGCAGGCTTTAACAATAGGTAGTGATAGTGCAGCAACTAACAGCAAACAAACTCTTGTAGTAAACCTAATTCTTCCAGTAGTGAGCTAGCCAACATTTCACAATTTTTCGTTGTAAACCAATACTTCAGCCTATCGACCTACGATCAAAAGGCCATACTGTCAGCCACCCAAATAGGACCACAGGCATGTGGAGTTCATAAATTACTTACTACTATATGTAGACGTAGAAATGGCATATACCAGCAGCAGGAAACGAAGATGCTCCACTAATGATTAATTTGCTTCAAAGGTTTGACATTTTGGGCAATGAGTTATGCTTCAGATACAGACAAACAAACTCTAAACCTACAACTCATGTACGAATTGGGTAAGTCAAGGACCTTTCTTCTTATAAAATACTAATCATGTTGTACTAAGCTAATGCCCATCTCATCTCCCTTTGTTTCCATTAAAAAAATCTCCCATTATTGCCTTTTTTTTTGGCTTTCGATCTGTCTTTGGACCCTTCAAAATACATTCCATTATGATAAACCTGGAAGCTAAGGATCTAGCATCCGCTTTAGCTATAGTTTAACTGGTTCTTCACAAGCTCAAACAAGTAGTAACAGTAAGCAGGACAAGTACTAAGTACTATCTCTACTCTCTACTAAGCTTAATATGGTGGTAATTAAGTGGTAGTACTAATAATCAACTGCCATTACCGACATCATTTACAGGAGTAGATCTTTCACGCGTGTGCGTGGTCCTAGGCTCCTAGCTCCAAATGTCAGCGATGCACGTGTGAACCCCAGACACCCTGAGGTAGGCACGCTCCATGAACATGAATAACGACCTAATACCACATTACCACCAGAGCCGCACGCTTAGTTTTGTGTCAGCTGGTCGGTTCTTTCCAGCTTCTAGCCTCTTAAAAAAAACTCAATCGGGAGGGTTTGACGGCCCCACCGTATTTCATTAAGAGTAAGCGACCCATGGCTTACCCCGATCGAGAAACCCCCCGAACCCTAACCCACCAACGAGGGGGATTTTTTACCCCACGGCATCGGAAATTCGCATCTCCCAGGACTCGAACCCGCGCCGCGGGGGTGCTACTGAGAGCACCTAGCCAACTCGGCTAGGCCTCCGTTCGCCAGCTTCTAGCCTCTTCATCTTCTCTGGTGCTGCATGCGCCATTGCAGAGGAATCCGAGATGGATGGAGGAGTAGAGACTAGAGGTCGAACACCTGCTCTTGCACCTGCTGCAGTCCGGGCCAGGGCGATCACGGCAACCGCCAAGCGAGGCCGCTGGTTGGTGATCAGGAAGCATGCATGTAAAGCAAGTTGCTTTCAATAATGAACTCCACATGCCCAGATTAATTGAGCATGCAGATGCAACCCTGTCTGGCACGGGCACCATTAATGCACGTAATCTTGCCGCATTAATTGCCTAATCCTCCCACACATTGTCGATAGTACTCCCTCCGTCCCGCAAAGTCTGTTCATATAGCTTTCAAAATTTATCCCACAAAAAATATTTTTTTAGCTCGTATTAAATGTTATTCTCATTAAACTAACACCAAGTACCAAGGAAAAATTGTATTGAGAAACACATGAAGCCAATGAAATGCTTATTTGATGCCTCTTTTTTCAAGTTCCAATGCATGATTAATTAGGGATAACAAGGTCATTTGTCATAACTACTAGCATGTCCTAAAATTTCTAAACGAACGATCTTTGTGGGACGGTGGGAGTACTTTTCTACTAGTTGACCAAGCAATGTGTCCAACTCACGCTAGGTCTAGAGTGCGAATGATAGCACAGTAGATATATGAGTGTTTGGTTCGAGGAATGTGTTGATCCATTGTCTTCTCACTATTTATTATTATTTTATTATTGGTTGGAGTCATCCCACCAAATTTTGTAGGGTCAACTCATGATGAATCATCTCATCTAAGATGAGTGGTTCCTTAAACCAAACATGTTACTAATGTGTCCGGTAGATCGACTGCAGTATATACATTTTCACATGTCATAGAGTTTTACTAATCACATATCATAGCTAATGTACTACAGTACTGGTAGTAGCAGTAGGAAAACTGTAAAAGTACTTCACTCCTCTGTACTCTCTCCATTCCATGAAGAATGCAATTTTAGTTTTTTTTACGACAGATTAGTGGCAGGATCATCGACATTTAATGGACTGTCACATAGGCTTTTTTGATGACATGACACCAAATAAATGAAGGAAGAGAAGATCTCAGGGTCACGGTAATGACCCCAGGTCGACACAGGTACTAATGCTCACGACCCTCCACTGAGAGACCATGACCCTGCATTTGATCACAACACATGCAAGATTTAAATGCTACATTCTATCTATGAAACTGTGCCCATAACCCTGTGCATTGAGAGTGACAGAGCCATCATACTGAAAAACTGATGTTGCGGACTTGGTAAGTGTGCTCATGACACTGTCACTGAGACTGACCTTACCACGATTGTAAGGTGTCCGTGGGCATTTGCAAAAATTTAGAAACAATAATTGCAGCTTCATTAACTTCAGTAGCTGCTTAACTAACTACTCTTCCAAAATAAATGTTCATTTAGAAAATTTCAAGCATCAGTAGTGGTGAAAATGTCTATGTTGGTCGTAATAATTAATTGTGATCGCAATTGTTTAGTTTTCTAGATTATAAATAAATACAGAATCGGATTAAACGATGTCACATGCGAATTAAACCAGCACAGAATCGGATGGGGAGCATATGCGCCGAACTTGACTGTGAATCAGTGCACTGTGCACGCATCCGTATCCAAACAGAACCCCGAAATGCCCAACAAACCGGCCATGATCGATCGGGGTGAGATCGAGCTCGCTCTCGACACGTCGACGTGTATGCACGCAAGCTTTGCAACTCTTGACTCGCAATTAAGGGCCTGCTAGGCTACGACGACGGTGACAGTTGCTCTTGATCTCAACTTCAGAGAAAGGGAATACTATCAGCAGCATTGATGGCGCGCATGGATGCTGCATTAATCACAGCGTGTGCATGTACTAAAAAAAAAGAGCATGGGAGCATCAGGTTTCTGATCTCACAGACAAGCAAGGAACAGGCAGCTAGAGAACAGCAGGGAATTGCCTCCGGTGCTTGATTTGCCAGAAACCCAGCATTAGGTCCAGGAATTAACAGTATCCGAAGCACATTGCCCGGCATCGAAGCCAGGGGATTAACAGTATCCGAAGCAGATTGCCCTGCTAATCCCTACAAGTACGTCATCAATCTTTATCTTTACCTAATATTAAAACAAGAGAGAAATCCTTCATATTTTCTGCCACGTTAGTTTAGTTTTTCGTCCGTCGTTACTTTTTCGGTCAGTCGGTACGTAATCGAAGTCAGGAAATTACCGAAACGGAGCCGGTCTCGATAACATCACCGCTGCAATCGAGTCCCTTGGGACCAAGGAGCATCGTCGGGCCCGTAGCATGCCGAAGACAATCGCGAGTGCTCAGCGGTTCCATTCCAGCCGTCCCGCGCTGTCGCTCCGCTCGCTGCCTGCCGTCCTACCCTGGCGCACCCGCCGTCCAAGGGCAGGTAAGCACCGACCATCTTCGGTCTCGGGCCTTCCTGCTCTGTTGCCGCACGGCGTCGTGCCCGGATGGTCGAGCGGCCGTGGTGTGTGCCCAACAGCATGTCTGATCGAGTCTAACGTTTATTTGTTCTATGCTCCTTCTATGCTACAAAATGTGTTGATCTGATGTGATTGCTCGGTGGTGTTAGCTCTGCTTGCTGCTGCTTCTTGGCCAGCAGTGCTACTACATGCACTTTGGTTGTTCGATGAAATACCGGTTAAGTTAATTAATATTTTTTGCAATTGGGATGGCATATGCTAAGCTGAATGGTACTTTATATTAAATGGATGTGGCCTTCTTTGAACAAACAAATTTCTTTCGAGCATTATCCTTTTTAATTCTTCATCTTTTTCATAATCAACCCACTGAGAGGTGGGTTTTCAAGTAGTAGTACATTAACGCTTGATGTTTCATATGCCTTATAGGTAGAGTTATCTCGCTTCATCTATATTGGGGGAGGTGTGTGGGTGGTGGGATGATGATGCGGCAGAGGAAGAGAAGTCGGGGTGAATGACGACGGGTGAGGTCGAGGTGACGCGTGACTGGGGTAGCCGAGGTTAGGTAGATGGCGGCGAGGTTTGAGAGACACACACAATAGCGAATGAGGTTAGGGGGAGCATGCGTGATGAGGATGGCGGCGAGGGTGGTAGGGTGACGGCGTGGTCGGGACGGGCGAGGTCGTCGTGGCGCAGGAGCGACGGTCAGGCCCAGGAGTCAACGAGACCATTGCAGATGACGACGGTTGAGGTTAAGATGATGCAAGCACGACGACGTCCAGGACGGTCGACAATAAAGTGGGTATTATTCTCACCCGTTGCAACGCACGGGTATACTAGTTGCTAGTCAAATTAAATTACTGCTGCTCTGCCCGACTGCCCCTAGTTTAACGTCCATGCGCTCAGTGAAATTAAAGTCACTTTGGTCACATTTTTTTTTATTTCCCTTCTTCTAAAAACTTTCGGCAATTCTGAATGTTGCTCGATCTGCCCCCACTTAACACGCACTCGATCAAATTAAAGTCACTGATCGATGTTGTTCTTGACATCCTCGAATTATTCTCAAACACAACTGCTGGTTATCCACCACAAGCAAAACTGAATCGATAATGCATGTAATAAACCGCTGTGTATATATTTAGTTGGTAAAAAGACCGACTTGTAGGCCCTGTTTGGAATGTAGGAACAGAAAACATAAGAATCGTAGGAATCACAGGAACGAAGGAAAGAGGAATGAGGAAAACAGAGGAATGAAAAACACATGAAACAGACACAAATGTGTGTTTGGAACGCAGGAACCAGTACATACTAATTCATACAACATAAAAGTAAAAAAAATCATTTGCATTTAGGGATGAATTACTTAATAAATATTGTAAATATGATCGTGATCCCACCAGAGCTAATTCGCTTACACGTGGGATCACTTGCTAATGGGGTTTTCATTATTATTTCTTTCCTTTATTTATTTTTATCTCTCTTCTTTTGATCCGATCTGGACGGCTCCACATCCACCCTTTCTCTTCTCTCTCATCTATCTCCTCATTCTCTTCGCAATCCACCACCGTGAGGCCGTGCGCACCCACGTCGGAGACTCGGAGGGCCTCCAGCGCCGCCAGCCCTGACCCTGCTTCCTGACGCCTCCTCCTCCTGCCCCGCCGCCCGCCGGTCCGCTCGTCATCCACACGGCGGCGTGCTTCTGCCGCCACGGCGCTACCGTGGCGGATGTGGCCTTCGTCGCCGTCGTCGGGGAGGGCGGCGGAGGCGGCACAGGCTGCGCGGTCGCCATAGAGGCCGTCCGCCTTCGCCCGCGTCGGGGAGCTGTACTCGCGCCGGCCTTCTCCGCTAGGAGCTCGAGCTCCACGCCAGCGACAAGGAAGAACACCAAGTAGGCAGGAGTAATATCGAGCGCTCATGGCCATCAAGCGCTAATGGATAGATGTCGCAGGCTTCAACAGCAGAAACAGAAAACTAGAGGTGGGAGTGGAGTTTCTGGTTCCTATGGAATCGCATGATAGCTACCGTCTTCCAGAGGAATGAGGCACCTCCGTTCCTTCATTCCAGACGCCGTCTCAGGAATTTTTTCCGAAGGTACGCATTCCTCCAAAATTCGAACTTCCTGCAATCCAGACAGGGCGGTAGTAGCCACAAGTTTGCAATAATGGCATGCGCCACCTAATAAGCCAACGCGATCATCGCCACGTCGAGCAAATATAGCTAGGGGGGATGAAACGCGCGGAAGGCCTGGCTCGCCGGAGCCCAATGATCCATCCTCGGCCGAAGGGATGTCGTTGTTGGACCTCGGCCACGAGAAGTGCTCCGCCGCCGTCGGCGAGGGCGCCTACGTCATGGCCAGCATCATGGCCGTCACCGGCATCATGGCCACCGTCCTCGTGCTCTCCGGCCTCTTCCACGCCGCGCTCCGTCGCCTCGGTCAGCCGAGCATCATCTCCCACATCCTGGTATGTTATGCACACGTGTCACCCTGCGGAAACTACTAATTAATTAATCGGGCTCACCATTAATTTTTCTTGATCGGCCGTGGCCGCCGTGCAGGCCGGTATCGTGGTCGGCCCGACGGTGCTCGGCCGCGCCATGGACCTCCGCGAGCTCGGCATGCAGGACGCCGGCCGCGCGCTCAGCGGCACGATCTATTTCGCCCGCATGGTGTTCATGTTCTTCGTCGGCCTGGAGCTGGACCTGCAGTACCTGCGCCACAACCTGCGCCGGTCGCTCGCCGTGGCCTGCGGTGGCTCCGCGTTCTGCTTCGTCCTCGCCATCCTCGCCGGGCCTTTCTCGTATGGCCTCATGCACCCGGGCCAGGCCTCCTTCCAGCCTGACAAGATCTACGCCTCCACCGCGCTCTTCACGCTCGTGCTCACAAGCACCGACTCCCCCGTCCTCATCCGCATCGTCACCGAGCTGAAGCTGACGGGCTCCGAGACCGGCCAGCTCGCCATCGGCGCCGCGTTTGCCAACGACATGGCCAGCCTCACCGCCCTCAGCGTCATCATCGTCACCCACACCGTGTACGGTGGTCCGCCGGTGCCCAAGAAGGCGGAGCTCTCCCCGGCGGGCAAGGCCGCGAGGCTGGCGGTGATGGCGGCGACGGCGTGGGCGGCCGTGAGCCTGGCGGCGTGGGTGGCGCGACTGCTGAACCGGCTCAAGCGCGGGCGGCAGTACATCAGCAAGTACGAGCTTTGCGGCATGCTCATCCTCGTCATCCTTCTCTCCCAGATGGAGCAGGTCCTGGGCAACAGCGCCTCCATGACGGCCTTCCTCATCGGGCTCGCCATGCCGCGCGAGGGGCCCACGGCGCGGACGCTCATGGACCGGCTCGCCTACCCCGTGCACCAGCTCATCATGCCGCTCTGCTTCGGGGCCATCGGTGCCCGCCTCGACTTCGCCAATATCGGGCACTTCACCGCCGTCCAGCTGATCGTGGCCGTCACCTTCACCACGCTGCTGAGCGCGGCGGGGAAGGTGGCCGGCACCGTGCTGGCGTGCCGCGCGCTGGGCATCGCCACGCGGGAGGCAGTCGTGCTGGGCGCGCTGCTCAACGTCAAGGGCTACTCCGACATCCTCGCCATCAACTTCGGGAACAAGAACCACGTCTGGGGCGAGCCCGTCCAGGTGGTGCTCCTCCTGTCGTCCATCATCAACACGTTCATGGCCGGCCCGGCGTCCGCCGCCATCGTCCGCCAGCAGCGCCGCGCCTTCCGCTACCGCTCCCGCTGCCTCCAGGACCTCAGGGTGGACGACGAGATCCGGGTGCTCGTGTGCGTCCACTCCGCCGGGGGCGTCCACCCCATGCTCACCATCGCCAACCTCTCCAAGGGCAGCGCGCAGCTCCCCGTCCCGGCCTACCTCCTGCACCTCGTGGAGCTCGTCACCTCCCGCAAGTACGCCATCACGCACCAGCTCTACCACGCCCGCGACGGCGGCGAGGACGAGGACGAGTGGGGCTACGCGCGCGAGATCGACAAGGTGGCCGAGGCCGTGGCCGCCTTCACCTACGACAACGCCATCCCCGTGCGCCAGATGACGGCCATCTCCAACCTGGCGTCCATGGACACGGACGTGCGCCACAGCGTGGAGGACGCGCGCGCGTCGCTGGTGATCATGCCCCACCACATGGAGCAGCGCTACGACGGGCGCTTGGTGTCCCGGGGCGAGGACCGGCGCCTGCTCAACCAGCGGGTCCTGCAGCGGGCGCTGTGCACGGTGGGGATCCTCGTGGAGCGCCGCTTCGCCCAGGAGGTCACGGGGGAGCACCTCCAGGTGATGACGCTCTTCTTCGGCGGCGGCGACGACAGGGAGGCCGTGGCGTACGCGGCGCGGATGGCGACGCACCCGTCGGCGGAGGTGACGGTGTGCAGGTTCCTCCTCCCGAGCGGGAAGGGCATGCTGGGCAGCCCAGAGACGGCGGAGGAGGCGATGCTGGACGAGGAGTTCGTGGCGGACATGTACGGGAGGTTCGTGGCGCCGGGGCAGGTGGCGTACATGGAGAAGCACGTGAGCAACGGCGCGGAGACGGTGAGCGTGCTGAGGTCCATGGTGGGGACGTGCTCGCTCTTCGTCGTGGGCAAGGGCGGCAAGGCCGAGGGCGACAGAGGCGTGATGACGAGGGACATGGGGGGTTGGGATGAGGAGTGCCCGGAGCTAGGCCCCATCGGCGAGCTGCTGGCCTCGGACGACCTGCCGGGCTGTGGCTCCGTGCTGGTGCTGCAGCAGCACAACGCGCGCCAGCCCAAACAAAAGATGAAGACATGGAACATGGACATCCAGCAATATCTTCCTCAAGCTCAGCACCACCAAGCAGATGTGGCTGGTGGTTCTGATGCTGTTGTTGACATCCTAGGGTCCTCCTCCAGCATGGCATCTAATTGTTCACTAAAACCAAACTGATCGAACTAGCACATCGCATCTCATTGCATGATGCAGGTACAAACACTATGTGTATATTTAGTTGTAGAGATTTACTTGTGGTATGTAGCCTCAAGTTTGTAAGGGCATGCACCATGCCAAACACAACGCGGTTACTATCGGTTTAGCAATAGCCTATAGGTAGGTGGTGTGAAAGGGGTAGAAATGCAAGTGGGTACCAACTGCTGTTTCTTGAACAAGCTACTAATTACACATGGTATGCCATTTTAGTTTATTTCTCTCCCATAAAGTAATTACGGGCCATATCGTTGCGAGGAATCGGATACTCGTAGCCTAAGAGGGGGAGAAGATGAATTAGGTAACTTAAAATCTTAACCTATGACTTTCACTATTTTGCATAAAACATAAACTAGAACATACTATCTAGATGTGCAACTAAGGTTGTTCTAGTGTGAAACTCCCATCCCAAAATAAGTTTTGCAACCTATAGCCAATCCTAGTAAGATACTACTCTAGAAAAGTAAAGGTAAGCAAGGATGCAGGAGAGTAATGCGGAAACGTAAAGGGGGATGAGAGGAAGCAAACTCTTGACACGCGATTTATCCCTTGGTATCGGTAGTCACTAAGCCACCCCTAGTCCACGTTGTTGAAGCACTCTACACAAGAGTATTGCTTCCCGGTCACCAAGTCTCTCCCAAGAGCATCACTTGACTTGCCACAAAGGCTCGCCACGAAGGCACTCGCCAAGCTCCCTTAGTCACCTTGATGCCGCCTCCACTAAAGAGCTTCTCCACCAAGGGAAGGGGGTCTCCACGTCCCCCGCACAAAGTGTCCTCACCGCTCCACACCAAGCCGAAGGGTCAAAGACGTTTACCGGAGAGCCACCTAGGCTCCAAGGCTTCCGGCGCACCTCGTACAACTTGATCCACTCGAGAATCACCTCACAAGATAGGCACACCTTGCACTAACTCAGCTCTAAACTAAGCCTAACACTAAGCACACACACAAAGCATGTACAAGTCTATGGATAAGCAATTTAGCACTTGGATGGTTTGGATATGATCTTCTATGTGTCTTGAACTCCTCTGCACTTCCACACACTCTAGCCTCCTCAAATGGGTGAGTGGAGGGGGTATAAATAGCCCAAAGCGTCCAAAGAGCCGTTGGCTAAAAGCTGCTGAAACTGGTACCGTCGGATGAACCGATGGTCACGTTTCCATAGGTGTCGGTTCATCCGGTGCCCTCCACGTCACTTAGCCGTTGCATCCCCACTGACACATATCCCCCGACGCTTGCACCGACGGTCTTTTGCCTAGCCGTCGGTTCATCCGGTGCTGATAGGTTCGCAGCCAAAACCTCTCTGGTAGCATTTTCGAAGTCATCGGATGAACCGTTGCTTCCTCCGTCTGTTCATCCGGTGCTGAAGGGTTCCGCGCCACAACCTCTCTGTCTTGATTCCTTGATGCATCGGATAGACCGACGACTCCTTCCAATGGACCGTCGGTTCATCCGGCGCTACTGTCTCCACTTCTTCGTCTCTGTTAATCATCCGGTGCAACTAAATAATCCGCTGTCGGTTCATCCGGTGGTCATCATATTGACTCGAGTCTTCACGCAGTGTACTACTTCATCCGGCCATTGCACTGATGCTTCTTTCTACGGTACCGTCGGTTCATCCGACGGTGCACTTTTATTCTATTTAATCTTTGTCTGTTTTGCCTCAAAATATATATTATCTTCTCATTTTAGCATATTGTATTTTTGCATCTATGGGACCTAGAAATGTCTACAAAGACATGCTCAACAATATGGTTAGTCCCATTGATCATGTGGTCATTAATCACCAAAATCAAACTTGAACAAATGGCACATGAGGTTATGTTCGCTACAATCGTTTAGTTTTTTGAACAAGCTAACTAATTCCACATGGTATGCCATTTTAGTTTATTTCTCTCCCATAAAGTAATTATGTGTCATACTATCATTTAGTTTTTTTTATAAGTGACTACCATTTAGTTTATATGTTGATAAATTTTGGGTCAACCTAGACACTTAGGGGTTGTATGTGGTTGTGAGTAGTTTCGAGTTGCATGTTTTGTTGTTTCTCCTTTTCTTATAATATAAATTACAACAAACCTTTTGCTGTTCCGTTCAAAAAAACTGACACCTACTGACCCTAGATAAGTAGAATTTACATTTAGTGTACACAACACTAATATTATTATTGATCCAAACTTGCAAATTTTGGTATTGTAAATAAAAATTGAATATACCAAATATAATACTCCATCCATCCTAAATTTTAGATTGTTTTGGCATTTTAGATTTATATAGATTTTGTTAAAACTTTCTTATAACAAAAGCAATGAAAAGTTATAACTTATAATTTGGGATGAGGGGAGTAGATTCAGGAATTTCGGGGAATTATGGCCATAATGCACAAGTATGTAATGAAATTTGTTGGCGTGCCCAACGTGTTCGAACTCAAAAAATCAGATAGTCGAACGGCATTATAGTTAGGAATTGAAGAACAAAGGGAAATCTGGAAAAAAAAAACAACAGTGTAAGATATGATGCCCATGCGGCCATGCACAACAGCACAAGTACTAGCATCCTCCTGTGTTGCAGAAAAACCATGGAGCCCATTCGCATTTGCATGCCCGCCATAAAGGCGCGGCAAAGGGCAAAGCGGCATCTGCAGTGCAAGCGGCCACGTGAGACGGGAGGTCAGAGGCGTCCGGAATCTTGAGACGTGGGCACCCCCGGCGGCTCCGGCGCGGCTTCCGCTCCCTGCCTCCCCTTCTTCTTCCCCGCCCATCCATCCACCGGGGACAAGGATCGGCAGCTCAATCGCCTAGCTAACCTCGCGCATTTAATGCGCGCCTAGCTGCACCTGCACGCGGATCCCCCTTGGCTCCCATAGTCCCATGTGCATGGCGTCACCACTCGCGTCGCGTGTATATAAACCGGCGGCCCGTGGCGCGAATGGAAGCACACTCCACCGCAGGCAGAGCACACACGCACAGGTCGTCGTGTCGATTAGCCAATTCTTCACCTCCAACTAACTACATCTACCGCGATCATGGCGTTGGTGAGGGAGCACATCGTCAGTGGATACGGCGGCTTCGATGCCACCGAGGCGGCGGCGTTTGCCTTCGACGCGCTCGGGTACGACCGCGACGCGATGCTGGGCTTCGACGCGGCGTCGTTGTTGTTCGGGGGAGGCGGAGGAGGATCATACGCCGCGGGCTGCGTGGCGGCTGACGGCGGGAACGTCGTCTGGCCGACGGGCGCGCGGGCGTCGCCGTCCGTCCTCGCGTTCGACCGCGCCACGGCGGCGGCGGCGGTGTCGGGGGAGGAGGAGGACGAGGACGAGGAGGAGTGCGACGCGTGGATCGACGACGCCACGGACCAGAGCTACGGCGACGCCGCGGCGCCGCCAGAGGCGCGCGCGTCGACGGTGTCCGTGGGCTTCGACGCCGCCACGGGGTGCTTCACCCTGACGGAGCGAGCGGCGTCGTCGGGCGGCGCGGGGCGGGCGTTCGGCCTGCTGTTCCCGAGCACGACGGCCGCCGCGGCCACCTCGCCCGAGCACGCTGCGCCGGCGCGCGCGTCGCAGAAGCGGACGTACGTGGTAGGTGCCGGTGCCGCGCGAACACAATTCGGCACAGCTCCTACAGGCCCGTCTCCGATCTCTCGTGCATAGAATTCCTCACCGTTTGCGCGCGCGTGTATGCAGGGTGTGGAGCCGGCGGCCGCCGTGAGCCCCAACAAGAAGCACTGCGGCGCGGGCAGGAAGGCCACCAGCAAGGCCAAGTCGGCGCCCACCATCCCAACCAAGGATCCCCAGAGCCTCGCGGCCAAGGTAGGTGACGACCAAAATTGAAGCTTTTTTCCACTGAAGCGCTTCAAGTCTTTGCACTGCTACGGTGATCTGAACTGTCGTTCTTGCTGCAGAATCGGCGGGTGCGGATCAGCGAGCGGCTGCGGACGCTGCAGGAGCTGGTGCCCAACGGCACCAAGGTCGACCTGGTCACCATGCTGGAGAAGGCCATCAGCTACGTCAAGTTCCTCCAGCTGCAAGTCAAGGTACTAGATGAACGCATGCTTAATATGAGAGATTAAGAGGGCACGTGCAGCTTAATTATGTGCACCGCTCCAAGCCAGCCATTGCTGTAATGTTAACTGTGTGATTGGCAAATAATTGCAGGTTCTTGCAACAGACGAGTTCTGGCCGGCGCAGGGAGGGAAGGCGCCGGAGATCTCCCAAGTCAGGGAGGCGCTCGACGCCATCTTGTTGTCAGCGTCCCAGAAACGATAACTGAATTAGCTTCAAGAGGATGAAGAAATAGTTCCAGTAGATCACACTCGTATATGTATGAGTAATAACGAACACCTCGTTCGAAAGATAAACTAGGAGGCAAATGCATAATCAATAGCTTCGATATTTGTTCTCTTTCCCAAGTGATGATCAGCACTCCACTATATATACTCCATGTCGAGGCAAGTGCATAAGCAAATGCAGAGGAGTATATTTGTACCTCTATTTAGGGATAATATAACACTCTATGTAGAGGAGGGGTTTAGTAATAAAATACTAGGGACATGAACAAATAAGATCTAGGTGACTTCAAGTAGAGCATCAGCATATGTATAATATATTTTTTAGTAAACAATTGGCAATGATCTCATATTTTTCATTGGCATTGAGTGGGACTTTTCTCTTCAGCCGCAGCTCATGTTTCTCAAAGCTAGAGAAAGCTTCGGTTCTTCCATCTTGAGAGAAATTGTCATTTATAGCCTGTTGGTCAATTTGGTCATAGAAATAGTATCATTTTTGACAATTGCTGCCTTTCCTTTTCGAGGTGGAGGGATTTCTTTAGAAAGGAGCTTTTGTTGGTGGCATGTAAAGCCCACAGACGACTCGTCGTCTGCAGAATCTCGAATTTAGCGTACAGACAGACATACGACAAACCGTCTTAAGTTGTTTAATGTTTTGCATGTAGTTTAAGATCAACTACACATACATTTGTGTATACCAGTGTGACTAATTAAATCAATCATGAAAATATGATCAAGTGTATATTTTTTACAATCAATTTGATCTTTGTAGTCATTTTAGTACCCAATATCAATTTTTTGTTTTTTCAGACGCGATGTGGACGCGTCCTGTCCACATGCCGCTTGCAGATATTTGTTCACCGTCTCCTCCTCCTCCTCCTTCACAGCGCCCCTCCTCCATCCTCCTCCTTCCACTCAGGCTCCACCTCCAACCTCCCCAAGCTCCCGTTGCGCTCGCCACGACGGCTACCAGCCGGAGCACGTGCTCGCGCACGCGGATCCTATGCGGCGGCGAAGCTCTTGCACTCGCGGCGTAGCTCTCGCGCCCGCGGATCTCGCGCGGCGACGGAGCTCTCGTGCTCGCGGATCCGCGCGACGGCGGGGCTCGCACGAGGCCGGAGCGATTCGAGCGGCGGCGGAGCTCTCACCACCGATCCTCCCTGCGCCACCGGCCCCGGTCTCGGTCACCTCTGCCCCTGCCGCCCTCCGTCACGGTAGAGCAGAGCAACTCCTCCGCCTCCCTCTATCTCAGATCCGACGGAGGTTGAGGAGAGCGGGGAGGTAGGAGGTGGTGGTCGGCGCGGAGGGCGAGGAGGCGAGGAGCTACGACGGCTCCTCTACGGAGGTCATTCATGGCGTGGAGCCCATGGGCGGTGACGACGACGGCGTCCGGGCAGTGGTGCGGCGAGCTCCACCAAGCGTGGCGGCGGAGCTCCGGCACCGCCGTCTTCCACAACCTCAGCCGCACCGACCTCCCTCCGGCATCCTCTGCTTCTTCCACGCCCGTAGAGTTGGCGCAAAAATCTCCCCCGGGAGCGCGCCCCGCGTGAGATCCGAGCACAGTGTCGGTTCTGGGCGACGGCACCGTACAACGGAGGCGCCCTCATCTACTCTGCCTGGAACAACGGGCCACCCCCGTCGCCTCACCAGACGACACGACAAGGCGTTTCTACGTCCCGGGGGTTGTTTTTGCAAAAGAACCAGCTTACAGAGGCATCTTACCGACGCGTTGTACATGCCCTTAGAGGGAAATCAGAGTTTAATGTTCTTATTAGTAATTAGCTGAGTAGTCTGTAATCTCTAGATCTCTTTTTTCTTTGGGCCTCTGGCCTTGTACATGTACATGTTTTCCCATATATATAAAAAAGGTAGGGACTCTCTTGCTGATTTCGTTCAAAAAAATAATTTATGGATTTGAGAGAATAAATAAGATTCTTTTATTTTCTTGAAATACATAGTACACAGGCAGAAAAAACTTGGAAACCAGCAAAAGGGTTCGTCTCTATTATAATTTTTAAATAAGACGAATGATCAAATTTGAGATAAAAAATCAAACATATTATAATTATAATTTAGAACAGAGGAGTATACTCTATTAACTTAAGCCGATTGAAGTGCACAGAGAGATATAGCTACTAAACCACATTCGTATTCCTCCACTCAGTAAAATTAAATCACTAATTAGGAGACGATGATTGCCTCTCGTACGCAAACAATACTATCTATTCTCTTTTTTTCGAATTAGAATTTGCCTCCAGTAGAGTCGGAAGGGACGCTGGTGGATGATGGAGAATACTACTTATCTTAGTGTTACTAATTGAAGATTTTTTTAAGATTCCAGGTGAAGTCACATAGAATTCTAGGTGGACACTCTAGAAAAAGAGAGAAAATCTAGAAAATATTACAAAAAAGCAAAACATCCTGCCGTCAATAAGTAGACTCAAATCATCACAGCCATTAGATCTATGTTTTCTAAAAAATGACTCACCTATGCCATCATTAAAATAATCTACAGTAATCCCTAAAGTTATATCTAAATTACCCACCTCTACCATTACATAAAATAAATTAAAGTAACCCCTAATCTTTATCAAAATTGACCACTTCTGCCATTGTAAAAATAATTTAATATAACTCTCTAATTTTGCAAATAAATTGCCCATCACTAATACTTAAAAATAACTTACATAATCTTAAATTTGCACTAAAATAACCTGAGGTAACCTTAAATTTGAATCCAAATGATCTATATTAACAATATAAATAAAAAAATATTCTAAAATAATCTTTTATCTCTTAAACTATTAGCCTATGGTAGAACAATTAAGATATAAAATGGTGTGTGTTATAATTTAAAAAATATGACCCATGCGGGAGCACATACTGATGGACTAGTGTTAATATAACTAGGATTTGCACTAATGTCTTTAGTTGCTTGTATGTCACACCTGATTTTCCGAAGAAAACCAAATGCATCTCATATGTACGCCAGGATCAAGTTTACACACATATGATAGACGTCATGAGTGAAATATCATTAAACAGCAAAAAAACGTACAAGAGTTAAACCATTACATTATCTCTTTATTACACTCAGACGTTAGACTCGAAGGTCTTTAAAACGAACAAACGATAACTAGACGAAGCAACTCCGTCTTCAGCTTCCACAGGCACATGACTGGGGGCACGCAAGCCTCAGAACTCATCGTAGTCACTGAAGTACTCTTCTCCAGTGTTCTCCTCTGAACAGCGGGTAAGCAAGGGTGAGCACACTTATGGTTGGAGCTCAGCAAGTGGGGGAAGATGCAAGGCTATCAAGGATAGGTTAAGGTTTTGCAGCAGTTAGCATTTTTAATGTTTGTCAAATTTTATTAGCAAGCACCTATTTACTAGATGTAAGTTTATACCAACCCACTTAAACATTTAGGAAAGCATCTCATCTCAAAACCACAAGAACCACGATTTAATTCCATCTTTATGTTTGATTATCATGTGAGGGTCCAGGCCGCTCTTGACCGTGAGCACGGCTGATCGATCAGTTTTCACTCTGCAGAGGTTGTACACTTTCACCACAGCTCGCGTAAAAGTTCCGAAGAACTTTGAACCCAACCACGCATGTGCTGATCAGGCACAATACCACACTTCCGAGGTGTGATTGCATAAGGACGCTACGAAGCCTTTACAAAGATATGCAAAAGCACCAACAACCCACGACAGTTACAGCTCAGGGCGGACCATAACCCTCCCTAGTGGACAGCACCTTAGCAAAGGCTGCGGCCAAGAGGACCGGGCTATACCCCTGCAACCCCGAGCCCCCAGTGTTCCTTTCGGATAAGGTCACTAGTACAATCACACACCTAATTAATTGGCTAAGCCAGAGCCATATGGACTGTGGTTGCACTGTTTTCCTGGGTGGTTCTCCATGTTCCGATTAAACCATATGATCTTGTTATTAACCATAAGCACACACATATATATCACCAAAGTAATCATGATCAGCATTTATCATATAGCAAAAGATTCATTTGAACCATCCCAAGTTATAGCAACTAAGTATTTCTACCCAAAACATTTATTTAAAAGGGTTGTCCAAGGTAATAGGGATAAAATTCTAGTCATGTCCTTAAAAAGGTGATTTCCCATCAAATTTATGCAATACAACATTTAAATGTAAATTTTAGTTAACATGCAATTATCTAGGACAAAGAGGAATATGCAGAGGGAAAAGTCCACTTGCCTTCCTTGCTTAAACACTGAGGTTCTTCTTCTTCAAAAACTTGCTCTTGATCCACTTCAACTGGCTGCTCACTTGAAACTGGCATGATGTCTACGAGCACACAAGAAAGCATACAATAAACAAAACAATACACCAAGCATGAAAAGCTTAAAGAGAGAACAAGGGTTGGCTCTAAGAACGCGAACACAAGAGCACTAGGAACTATCGAGAGCTTTGGATGATCACAAACAAGAGCTAGCTATGTGCTAGGTATCTTTTAATTAAGTAAAATCATGTGCATAGGCTATTTCAGAGAAATACCCTATTTATAATTAAGCAAGTTATATTTGTATTTAAAAGACGATGTAAACCTAGTCTAATTTTATTTGTAAATATTCAAGTTTGATTTATGCAAATTAAACATTTAATTTAAAAGAAGCATGTAAAAGCATCTAAGTGTTTATCTTTATATTTCGAGTTATACTAATCAAATTATAATTCAAAAACACATTTATATTCATATTAATCAGATTAACAATTAATTAAGAAAACTCGGGATAGACCTATGTTGCTTTTATTTAGAAAGCAAATTGCATAATCATTAATCAATTTAAGTTTGATTATGAAAACCAAGGTATACATCTAATTAGCTTTTAATTGAAAGAATTATTCAAATAGTATTAATCATATTAACTTTCTTATGAAAACACGTGTTGAACTCTAATTAGATTTTAATTAGAAAAGCATATGTATAAGGATTTAATCATATTTAATATTTAAATAAATTACAAAACAAAGAACATGTTCAACATTGGTCCTATCACGTTGTTTGAGTTGATATGAACCTAACGTAACTTGAAACGGTGGAAACGGAGCTAAAACGCAAAAGATACAGCCAAAACAAGGTTCTAAAACTGACGGGCTTGAAAAGACGGTTGCGTGGACACCAAGAACGCTTAAAACGGATAAAAGACGGAAAAGATATGGCTAAAACAAGGTTCAGGGGCTTTTCTGTGAAGAAACAGGGATTTCAGGGGCTTAACTGCAAGAAACCAGGGGCTAAAACATGATTATACATATAAACCGAAGGTCTAACGTGCTAAAAAGCAACTAAGGACTGCGGGTGGGAAAAACTGAAGAGCTCAGGGGCCTAAACAAAAGAAAAAGGACTGAACTGAAAGGGTTTCCAAAGGTGGAAGGACCGGCTTGTGATTTTCAAAACTGCAGGGGGGTTTACTGCAAAACGGCAAAGAAAAGGCTCTGTTGACCGTTACGGTCAACTTTGACCAGCGGCGCGGGCGAATCCTGGCTGCTGATCAGGACATGGACGGTCGGGGGGGGAGAACTAAAAGATCAGGGACCTATTTACAAAAGCAGGGACCTAAAAGGAACGATTCTTCCAGGTGGAAGGATATGGTTGTGATTTTAGAAAACCCAGGGGCTTATTTGCAAAAAGCCCGGCGTGCGCCTAGGTTGACCGGTATACGGTTGTTTTGACCGGGCGGAGGCTGCATCTGCGCCGTCGATTCAGGATCAGGCGGCCACGGTGGCCCGCAGGCGATAAGCGGCGGCGCAGGTGCCTGAGACGGCGGCGCACGGCGGTGGTGCTCGCCGGCGATCTCGAAAACGAGCGCCTGGCCTCGGTTTCGAGCGCGAATAGCACCTACGCGGAGCTGGGGAAACGACGAGATCAACTAGGGGATCAAAGGGGTGGCTTGGGCGGTCACGGCGGTGCACAACGGAAGGGGGCGGCGCTGCCTACTCCGGCGAGCGCGGAGTGGTGGGAGTTGCACGGGAGCGGCCGGATTTTTGAAGAGCATGAGTTCCTCACCTTGATGCGAAGCTCCAGAGGGACCTCCTGGTGGTGGAGAGGCGGAGGGCGAGGAGATCGACGCTGGCGTCCAGAGGTTGAAGACGACGGCGGCGCTCCGGGCGCGGCTCGGTCGGCGACGGAAGGGGGCGCCCTGGGACAGAGGAAGGCTCGGGTGAGTGGCGAGCGCGAAGAAGAAGGAAGAAGGAATGGCAGGGGCCACTTCACCGACGGCGAGGAGCTCGGGGGACGCTCCGGGAAGAAGGAACAGGGGCTCCGGCGGCGGTGCTGGTGCAGCGCGGTTGGCGGGGAAGGAGAGGCTCCGGGGCGCTGGGTCCTCGTGTGTGTGGCGCGTGCGACGAGCGAAGACGAGTAGTGCCCCGGGAAGTGCCCACCGGCGACGAGGAGCGCCGGACGGCCGGCAATGGATCGGCGGCCGGAGCTTCAAAGGGCGACGGCGCTGCGCGAAGGTGAGAGGAGAGGATGCAGGGCGTGCACGGGCGAGGGAAAGGGGCGCGCAAGGACTCGTGCTCGGTTCTTATAAGGGGAGGAAGGGAGAGAGAGCGCGGTGGCCGGAGTAAAAGCCATTGATGGCCATAGTAGCGGCCGTTACTGGAGAGGAATCGAAGGAGGGAAAAACGGAGGAGAACTGAAGAAAGAAATTAAGTGGGGGAGTGAATACGGTGTTTCAATGTGCCTTGAATGCCGGCTTGAAGGAGAAGAGGGGCGGAAAGCCGGGGTAACGGCCGGCGGCCGCGCGGTGAAGGTGCAGGGGAGGGGAGCCTGAGGTGGGAGAAGGTGCTGATATGCGGGGCCAGGCTGTCAGCCACAGGAGATTGGGGAGGGGGGGAAACAGGCCGCGCGGGTCGCTGATGGGCCGGAAAGGGAAGAGAGCCGGCGGGGAGAGAGGCTGGGCCGGGAGAGAAAGCAGGCCGGCGGGCTGAAAAGGGAAAGGGAGAGAGAGAGAGAGAGGGGGTTTGGGTTTTTTCTTTTTTTTTCAAAACTTTTTCTTTTAAAACCCTTTCAAAAATTAAACACTTTTCAAACTTTAAAAACTTCAAACTCTTTTCAAAATTTTCAAACTAATTTTAAAAACCTTTAAAACTTCACACAAGCAAACATAAGCCATGCAACCAAAATATGATGCACAAGCACTTGTTGCTTCTAAAATTATTAAAAAGTGATATTTAAATATTTTTAGAGCCAAATTTATTTGGTAATTTATTTATTCCTAGAAAACAAAAACTAAACACCATGTTGCTTACATTATTTTAGTGATGGAAAATTAGGGTGTTACAAATCTACCCCCTTAAAAAGAATCTCGTCCCGAGATTCGGAGAGATTGGGAGAACTAAAGGTACTTCTTCTATAAGCTCATCTTGCACGTTGAGTTCTTCTGGCAGTCATAGCTTCTTCACTTTTTTTTTCTTGATTCACTTTTCCTTCCTTCTTGGATGGGGTGGTAGCAACAACTTCAATCCTATCTCCTTGTGGACTGGTTAAGAGCACTGACTTCTTGGCACACAGAATTATTCCATCACATTCGCCTAACCAATCCATTCCAAGAATAACATCTATTCCACTTGATGTAAGAACTACTAGATCAGCTTGAAAATCTATTCCCCTGATTTTAAGGTTGACTCGTGGACATACATATGTAGATTTCATTTCACCATTCGGGGAACTAACCAACAAATGTGTCTTCATAGAACTCATAGGTATACCATGCTTTGCCACGAATTGTTTAGTAATGAATGAATGCGATGCTCCAGAATCAAATAAAACTATTGCTGGTACAGAGTTGACAGAGAACGTACCCATCACAACACCTGGAGCGTCTTGAGCTTGTTCAGCCGTCACATGATTCACTCTTCCACGTGTGTAGTTCTGTTGGCCTCTGTTACCTCGATGAGTAGAATTCCCGATGCGAGCTTGTGATAACGATTGTCCAAATCTCTGACCATTATCTTTCTGAGGAGTCTGCATGTTGCGCTTCGGACAGATGTTGGCATAATGTCCCAATTCTCCACAATTGAAACAACCATTAGGACGAATCGGGGAGTTGCTTCTCACTGATGCTCCTGAACGATCTTGATGATGACTTGGAGCATGTGGTGTCTGCTGGCTGGAATGCTGGGGTTGTTGAGTTGAGTGCTGCAACTGTAAATTCTGAGTATAATTTCCACTTGATCCACTAAAGCGAAACTGAGAACTCTGAGAGGAGTTGAAGCGGGGGCGTGTGTTGCTGGACTGTCCATGAGACTTGAACTTGCGCTTCTGTTCACCAAGTTCCATTCTTTTATTCTCCAAACCTATAGCTTTGTTCAGCAACGTCTGAAAGTTGGGAAAAGTATGGCTCTGCAGTTGATAGTTGAGTGGTCCAATCAATCCATCCAAGAATCTTTCCTGCCTCTTGGGATCAGTGTTGACTTCATCAGGAGCATAACGGGACAGGTGAGTGAACTTGTCGAGATACTCTATGACAGACATATTCCCTTGCTTCAGTGCCAGAAATTCCTTCTGCTTAAGCTTTATCACTCCCGAAGGTATGTGATATGTACGGAAGTTATCTCTGAATTCCTGCCAAGTAATAGTATTGGGAGCTGCATGCGCAACGGTATATGCATCCCACCAATCACTGACTTGCCCTGTCAGTCTGCCTGCAGCATAAAGGACCATCTCTCGGTCGGTGCATTGAACGATCTCAAGTTTCTTGGTAACTGTCTTCAACCAGTCATCGGCATCCAACGGATCGGAAGAATGGGAATAGGTAGGTGGGTGGTGGCTCATAAACTCCTTGTGTTTGTCCCTCGGCTGTGGCGGAGGTGGAGGAGGGGGTGCTTGTTGATTAGTTATATGAGCACGAATCACCGGCGGAACGTCTTGTCCTCCTCCTGACCTGGTTTGTACCATCTGACTGTTAGAGAAATTATTCAGACAAGAAGATTGAACTGATGTATGAGGAGATAAACTCGAAAGGATGAAGCAGCATGAATTTCAAAACTAGGACAGATCCTGATAGCTCAAGATATGATTAAAACAGTGATGTTGTGTCAAAGAGCTGCACAAAGAGATTTTACTTCAACCAACTTGTAGGATAGATAAAGAAAAAGATGACCCAGATTTGAACCCAAACTATCTTTACTAACCTAACAATTTATTTCTTGTTGCATTTGTGACCATCACTCCACAATGCAACTCACACAAGCAAAGATCCAAATCAATCATGTGTTCAAACAACAAACATTAACACAACGATCGTCCTCACGGGAACGTTTCTATCGAAGTTGATAAGAGGTAGGCAGACTAAGAACTTATATTAGACAACACCGGTGGTGGAGATCCAGCTGATAGCACAAGAACTGAACTCAGTATAGATCAAAACAAAAAGATGTGTTTTAACAAGAAAACAAAGATTAAATTAGATTTTATACGTAAATAAGTCAATTTTGAAAGATGACAGGCTTTCTAGAACATGAATCCTTACTTTTCGACCATTTCTAACTTAAGGCTGCGTCCTACAGTCATTACTGCTCTGATACCACTCTGTCACACCTGATTTTCCGAAGCAAACCAAATGCATCTCATATGTGCGCCAGGATCAAGTTTACACACATATGATAGACGTCATGAGTGAAATATCATTAAACAGCAATAAAAACGTACAAGAGTTAAACCATTACATTATCTCTTTATTACACTCAGACGTTAGACTCGAAGGTCTTTAAAACGAACAAACGATAACTAGACGAAGCAACTCCGTCTTCAGCTTCCACAGGCACATGACTGGGGGCACGCAAGCCTCAGAACTCATCGTAGTCACTGAAGTACTCTTCTCCAGTGTTCTCCTCTGAACAACGGGTAAGCAAGGGTGAGCACACTTATGGTTGGAGCTCAGCAAGTGGGGGAAGATGCAAAGCTATCAAGGATAGGTTAAGGTTTTGCAGCGGTTAGCATTTTTAATGTTTGTCAAATTTTATTAGCAAGCACCTATTTACTAGATGTAAGTTTATACCAACCCACTTAAGCATTTAGGAAAGCATCTCATCTCAAAACCACAAGAACCACGATTTAATTCCATCTTTATGTTTGATTATCATGTGAGGGTCCAGGCCGCTCTTGACCGTGAGCACGGCTGATCGATCAGTTTTCACTCTGCAGAGGTTGTACACTTTCACCACAGCTCGCGTAAAAGTTCCGAAGAACTTTGAACCCAACCACGCATGTGCTGATCAGGCACAATACCACACTTCCGAGGTGTGATTGCATAAGGACGCTACGAAGCCTTTACAAAGATATGCAAAAGCACCAACAACCCACGACAGTTACAGCTCAGGGCGGACCATAACCCTCCCTAGTGGACAGCACCTTAGCAAAGGCTGCGGCCAAGAGGACCGGGCTATACCCCTGTAACCCCGAGCCCCCTGTGTTCCTTTCAGATAAGGTCACCAGTACAATCACACACCTAATTAATTGGCTAAGCCAGAGCCATATGGACTGTGGTTGCACTGTTTTCCTGGGTGGTTCTCCATGTTCCGATTAAACCATATGATCTTGTTATTAACCATAAGCACACACATATATATCACCAAAGTTATCATGATCAGCATTTATCATATAGCAAAAGATTCATTTGAACCATCCCAAGTTATAGCAACTAAGCATTTCTACCCAAAACATTTATTTAAAAGGGTTGTCCAAGGTAATAGGGATAAAATTCTAGTCATGTCCTTAAAAAGGTGATTTCCCATCAAATTTATGCAATACAACATTTAAATGTAAATTTTAGTTAACATGCAATTATCTAGGACAAAGAGGAATATGCAGAGGGAGAAGTCCACTTGCCTTCCTTGCTTAAACACTGAGGTTCTTCTTCTTCAAAAACTTGCTCTTGATCCACTTCAACTGGCTGCTCACTTGAAACTGGCACGATGTCTACGAGCACACAAGAAAGCATACAATAAACAAAACAATACACCAAGCATGAAAAGCTTAAAGAGAGAACAAGGGTTGGCTCTAAGAACGCGAACACAAGAGCACTAGGAACTATCGAGAGCTTTGGATGATCACAAACAAGAGCTAGCTATGTGCTAGGTATCTTTTAATTAAGTAAAATCATGTGCATAGGCTATTTCAGAGAAATACCCTATTTATAATTAAGCAAGTTATATTTGTATTTAAAAGACGATGTAAACCTAGTCTAATTTTATTTGTAAATATTCAAGTTTGATTTATGCAAATTAAACATTTAATTTAAAAGAAGCATGTAAAAGCATCTAAGTGTTTATCTTTATATTTCGAGTTATACTAATCAAATTATAATTCAAAAACACATTTATATTCATATTAATCAGATTAACAATTAATTAAGAAAACTCGGGATAGACCTATGTTGCTTTTATTTAGAAAGCAAATTGCATAATCATTAATCAATTTAAGTTTGATTATGAAAACCAAGGTATACATCTAATTAGCTTTTAATTGAAAGAATTATTCAAATAGTATTAATCATATTAACTTTCTTATGAAAACACGTGTTGAACTCTAATTAGATTTTAATTAGAAAAGCATGTGTATAAGGATTTAATCATATTTAATATTTAAATAAATTACAAAACAAAGAACATGTTCAACATTGGTCCTATCACGTAGTTTGAGTTGATATGAACCTAACGCAACTTGAAACGGTAGAAACGGAGCTAAAACGCAAAAGATACAGCCAAAACAAGGTTCTAAAACTGACGGGCATGAAAAGACGGTCGCGTGGACACCAAGAACGCTTAAAACGGATAAAAGACGGAAAAGATATGGCTAAAACAAAGTTCAGGAGCTTTTCTGTGAAGAAACAGGACTTACAGGGGCTTAATAGCAAGAAACCAGGGGCTAAAACATGATTATACATATAAACCGAAGGTCTAACATGCTAAAAAAGCAACTAAGGACTGCGGGTGGGAAAAACTGAAGAGCTCAGGGGCCTAAACAAAAGAAAAAGGACTGAACTGAAAGGGTTTCCAATGGTGGAATGACCGGCTTGTGATTTTCAAAACTGCAGGGGGGTTTTCTGCAAAACGGCAAAGAAAAGGCTCTGTTGACCGTTACGGTCAACTTTGACCAGCGGCGCGGGCGAATCCTGGCTGTTGATCAGGACATGGACGGTCGGGGGGGGAGAACTAAAAGATCAGGGACCTATTTACAAAAGCAGGGACCTAAAAGGAACGATTCTTCCAGGTGGAAGGATATGGTTGTGATTTTAGAAAACCCAGGGGCTTATTTGCAAAAAGCCCGGCGTGCGCCTGGGTTGACCGGTATGCAGTCGTTTTGACCGGGCGGAGGCTGCATCTGCGCCGTCGATTCAGGATCAGGCGGCCACGGTGGCCCGCAGGCGATAAGCGGCGGTGCAGGTGCCTGAGACGGCGGCGCACGGCGGCGGTGCTCGCCGGCGATCTCGAAAACGAGCGTCTGGCCTCGGTTTCGAGCGCGAATAGCACCTACGCGGAGCTGGGGAAACGACGAGATCAACTAGGGGATCAAGGGGGTGGCTTGGGCGGTCACGGCGGCGCACAACGGAAGGGGGCGGCGCTGCCTACTCCGGCGAGCGCGGAGTGGTGGGAGTTGCACGGGAGCGGCCGGATTTTTGAAGAGCGTGAGTTCCTCACCTTGATGCGAAGCTCCAGAGGGACCTCCTGGTGGTGGAGAGGCAGAGGGCGAGGAGATCGACGCTGGCGCCCAGAGGTTGAAGACGACGGCGGCGCTCCGGGCGCGGCTCGGTCGGCGACGGAAGGGGGCGCCCTGGGACAGAGGAAGGCTCGGGTGAGTGGCGAGCGCGAAGAAGAAGGAAGAAGGAAGGGCAGGGGCCACTTCACTGACGGCGAGGAGCTCGGGCGACGCTCCGGGAAGAAGGAACAGGGGCTCCGGCGGCGGTGCTGGAGCAGCACGGTTGGCGGGGAAGGAGAGGCTCCGGGGCGCTGGGTCCTCGTGTTTGTGGCGCGTGCGACGAGCGAAGACGAGAAGTGCCCCGGGAAGTGCCCACCGGCGACGAGGAGCGCCGGACGGCCGGCAATGGATCGGCGGTCGGAGCTTCAAAGGGCGACGGCGTTGTGCGAAGGTGAGAGGAGAGGATGCAGGACGTGCACGGGCGAGGGAAAGGGGCGCGCAAGGACTCGTGCTCGGTTCTTATAAGGGGAGGAAGGGAGAGAGAGCGCGGTGGCCGGAGTAAAAGCCATTGATGGCCATAGTAGCGGCCGTTACTGGAGAGGAATCGAAGGAGGGGAAAACGGAGGAGAACTGAAGAAAGAAATTAAGTGGGGGAGTGAATCCAGTCTTTCAATGTGCCTTGAATGCCGGCTTGAAGGAGAAGAGGGGCGGAAAGCTGGGGTAACGTCCGGCGGCCGCGCGGTGAAGGTGCAGGGGAGGGGAGCCTGAGGTGGGAGAAGGTGCTGATATGCGGGGCCAGGCTGTCAGCCACAGGAGATTGGGGAGGGGGGGAAACAGGCCGCGCGGGTCGCTGATGGGCCGGAAAGGGAAGAGAGCCGGCGGGGAGAGAGGCTGGGCCGGGAGAGAAAGCAGGCCGGCGGGCTGAAAAGGGAAAGGGAGAGAGAGGGGGTTTGGGTTTTTTCTCTTTTTTTTCAAAACTTTTTCTTTTAAAACCCTTTCAAAAATTAAACACTTTTCAAACTTTAAAAACTTCAAACTCTTTTCAAAATTTTCAAACTAATTTTAAAAACCTTTAAAACTTCACACAAGCAAACATAAGCCATGCAACCAAAATATGATGCATAAGCACTTGTTGCTTCTAAAATTATTAAAAAGTGATTTTTAAATATTTTTAGAGCCAAATTTATTTGGTAATTTATTTATTTCTAGAAAACAAAAACTAAACACCATGTTGCTTACATTATTTTAGTGATGGAAAATTAGGGTGTTACATTGTACGTGGGGTGGTTGGTATAATCCGAATACTTACTTAACAATTGGTTACAGAGCAGATTGCAGTATCTTTTGCTTAAAGCTCTCGAAGTGCTCACAAAATGTTGATCGCTCCCTGTGCATCTGAATGTCCTGTGTGTATCCGCTGAACCATCAGATGGAATGGAATCTACATTTAAAGTGATCGATGCTCGGATCCAGAGTTCTTCCAAACTGCTTGCAGTTTACAACTGTATAAAGATTCATAGTGACACTCACATAAGCGCATACCCAATTGCCCAAATACAAGGCATATGTGTACTGAATATTCACTGAATAATCAGATGGACTAATTGAAGACTTCTTTTGAAGCTTCCAGATGAAACCACTTAGGATCTTAGGTGGACACTCTAGAAAAAGAGAAAAATTCTAAAATTTATTAAAAAAAGCAAAACATCCGGCCGTCAATAAGTAGACTCAAATCATCATAGTCATTAGATCTATTATGTTTTCTAAAAAAATTACCCACCTATGCCATCATTAAAATAGTCTAAAGTAACCCCTAAAGCTATATCTAAATTACCCACCTCTACCATTACATAAAATAAACTAAAGTAACCGCCTAATCTTTACCAAAATTGCCCACTTCTGCCATTGTAAAAATAATTTAATATAACCTTCTAAATTTGCAAATAAATTACCAATCACTAATACTTAAAATAATTTTTTAAATTTTCACTAAAATAACAAGAGATGACCTTAAATTTGAATCCAAATGATCTATATTAAAAATATAAATAAAAAATGATTCTAAAATAATTTTCTATTTCTTAAACTATTAGCATATGGTAGAATAATTAAGATATAAAATGGTGTGTTGTAATTTATAAAAATATAGCTCATGCGGGAGCACGGGCTGATGGACTAGTGTTAATAATTAGGATTCACACTAATGTCTTTAGTTGCTTGTACGTGGGGTGGTTGGTATAATCCGAATACTTACTTAACAATTGGTTACAGAGCAAATTGCAGTATCTTTTGCTTGAAGTTCTCGAAGTGCTCACGAAATGTTGATCACTCCCTATGCATCTGAATGTCCCCTGTATCCGCTGAATTATCAAATGGAATGGAATCTGCATTTAAAGGGATCGGTGCTCGGATCCAGAGTTTTTTCCAAACTGCTTGTAGTTTACAACTATATAAAGATTCATAGTTTTAACTTAAAAAAAGATTCATAGTGACGCTCACATAAGCACTTACCAAATTATCCAGGCCAATTATTCAGCGAAACTAATAATAGTTACAAGACATATGTGTACTGAATATTTGCTGAATCATCAGATGGACAAGTGTGGGTATTTTGTGAAGCGTCGAAGTTGCTGATGGTGTTTCTTGTGTATCTGCTTTTTTTTAAGAGCACGATATATATGGGCGTTCAAGACTGCATATATGAACAGATTAAATGCTAATCTCTCCATTCAGGTTCATGATTAGCAGCTCCTGTCGACAGTGTTGACCGGATAGCCATAGAGAAGGCACACTGTCGGGCGGAACCGCGAAAGTTACCAGCAGCATCGACAATACTGTTTAGTTCCGGTGAGAATGGTAAAATTTTGGCGTTTGAGAAGCGCGCGCAGAGTGAAGAAATGAACTGACACGGTTCTCTAAGTGAGAATTTTAGTGAGAATTCAAGGAACTAAACGATACCTCATCACAGTAGTTTACTACACGGAAGTAAGATTTAGAGAAATTCTCATGCACACAGCGCACAGGCATGGAGCCATGGAGGCCAGCAGAGCTGGAGCTCTCCAACTGAATGGACACCAAGCGCTAACTGCGCAAGCGGCGACCATCTTTGTGGAGCAAGCTTTTTTTTAAGACGTGCAAATCACGTTTTTCATTAAGAGATGAGAAAAATGTTTGCCGTTTTAGATTGCAAAGAGGCACGAAGTCAAACGAGAAGAAAGAGGTTTACACGGTCCTCACCAGGCGAACACCTAACAGCCGAGCGAGTGGAAGAAAGCCCGCGCGCGCCCAAGACTTAGCCTCATCCAGGATCACCGGCACGAGCGCCACCGGCATGAGAGCTTCCTTGTCATGAACGCGCCTGTTCCGCTCCCTCCATAGCGACCAAGCGACCAGCCAGATGAAGGAGTCGAAACCTTTCCTGCGCGCCTTAGCGACCTGTTTCCTAGCGGAGCACCACCACTCTGCGAACCGGACCGGGCGGTCCGGAGCTAGGTTCTGAAGGAGAATATGCCTGAGTGCTAAGAACCAGACCTCTCTACTGAAGACACAGTCCACAAACAGGTGATCCAGTGTTTCAGATTCCTGAGCGCAGAGCGCGCAGGTGTCCGAATCCCTTAGCCCGTGACGATGGAGTCTGTCTGAGGTCCAGCAACGGCCGTGCAAGACCAGTCAGGCGAAAAATTTGCACTTCCCCGACATATGAACCTTCCAGATCTGGCGCGCTCCGAGGATCTCAACGCGACCAAGAAAGAGGTCAGAGTAGGCCGAAGCCGAAGAGTAAACTCCGCTAGGCGACCACTTCCAGATGAACCTGTCTGGATCCGACATGAGCCTAATCTCCTGCAGTAGGTCCCAGATGGTAAGGTACTTGTTGACGGTTCAAAACCGTGTTGAAGTTCACCGCAAGCCTACGGGTGACTTGGTGCCTTTTTCACCAAGGAGGGTCCTCCAAGGATTGTCAATCCAAGGATTGGAAGCAAACCGCTGAGGTTCTCTACCTTGTCTAGCCAAACTAACCTAACATTAAGCGTTGAATGCATATAAAGAGGGAAACCTTGATATATATGAGTTATGTCACAAGGTTGATTACATCCATGGACATAGGCAAAGTAAAGCGCCACCAAGGGGACAACTAAGCCTAGCGCCTTCTAGTTGTAGCTCCGGCAAACGAGCAACAAAACATGCATCTCATCTAAAAGCATCCTTAAACTCCTACCTCCGGCCTACCTCCCGAAGACATCCGCTCGTTCGGGGAAATCATCCTGTCACGATGCTCCCTTAATGAAGCGGGGGATCCACGGGCGTGCCCATACATGGACAAGTCTACCAATCACGAAGGGTCAACATACTAGATCTAATCACCATGATTACATAAAGCATGATATGTAGTCTAACCTAGCATTAGACTAAGGATCAAATCATATTCACAAAAGGTAGAAAGAAAAGACGGAGACATGGAATCGCTTAAAGATCGGAAAACATGATTGTAATTGCTCACATAATAATAGATGTGTTTTGGTCACCACCACCGAGTACATACCATTGATGACCTCAACTAGCTCCGGAACTCCACCATGGCACAACCACGCAGGGCGGCCATGGCGGCTAGGGTTGGCCTAGGCCATCCCCTAGACAACGTCAAGGACTTCGCCGCCGTCGTCTCCCTCCGGTGCTCACTTCTAGGTTTCGCCGAGTTCTGATGAATGGATGTGGCGGCCGTCGGAGGCAGGGGGTATAAATGAGCCGATGAGCGTGTAGGTCAAAGGGCGCCGCGAACCGGGCCGAAAATGGGCCAGGCCGGTCGGCATGGGCCAGCCGACCCAGGGCCTTTCTGGCCTAGTTCGGGCCCGTCTTTCGCCACGATGCTTCTCGCGCTTTCTTGAATATTTGCCGAAGTCCATGTGGGTCCTTGACGTCGTTTTCCCCGCGGTTTAGATAAGGGTACTTGGCGCGCAAACTCCCGCATCTTCCGTTCGGGTTCTTGCAGTTTCACGGCTTCATGCTTCCGTCCTAGGGTCATTTGAAGTCATGTTCACTTTGTGTCTTGACTCGTGCCGGGCTTCGTGATCTTCTCACAAAGTGCTAGATGAACTCCACCCGGAAGTCCTCATTTAGGTACCTAATTCCTGCGTAAACATCACACTCTAAAAACCACATGCAAGTGCGAACTTGTTACATCATTAGTGTGTCTAGTGGTGGGTTAGTTATAAAATCAAAGCTCAAACTAAAGTGTAACAAGTGCTCTTGGTTGACGGAAATTGACCGTCAACATACCCCTATGCTTAAACCTTGCTCGTCCTCGAGTAAGCCTTTAATGGATGTTAGTATCGCCCTTCAATGTTCATACCCTGCACTTATTCATACATGAGAAAATATAATACTCTCCAAGTTTATATTTGTTATAGTTTCATAATGTAGCTAGCTTTCATCTCTATGGAGGGTAGATATCATTTAAGCTCTTTCCATAAGTAATTGATCATGCTCTCAAATTTTAAACAAATCTCAGGAATTTTGAAAATAAAGAGAGAGATGAAGAAAAATTGCTTTACCAAGATCAATAATAAACCTCCTTGCATCTTGCTCATGAACTCTCGTCTCATCTTGTCTCTCAAGCCTACTTGTCCTACTCCTTTCCTCTCTCAAATATTTGGTGGAAGGCTTTATATGGAGCTTATGGGAAAGTTTAGTCCTATCAAGACATTATAGTCGAGATATTATCAAAACAAGACAAGCTTCTCATGGACTTACCGAGACTCGTCAAAAAGGTCATAGGAAAAAAATAATGTTATCAAGGAGGGGGGAGAGAAAAAATACACACACTTTTAGATAGGTGGACATGTGCAAATGGCAAAGAGTGATCCCGAGGCACAAACGAAGTCCTCGTTATCGGATTGCACATGGTTGAAAAGATGAGTATGGGTCTTGATCTTGAATCCTTTTTGAAAACTCAAAAAGCACTAAACATAGCTAGAGAACCGGGGAGCTTTATTTTATTTATTTCTTTCTTTCTTCTTTCTTTCTTTTTCTCTTCATACTTTTTCTTTTTTTTTCTTTTTTTATTTGCTCCCCTTGAACTCTAGACTATACTAGCACTTCCTTGGCACCCCCCATGCTTAGACGTTTGCTCATCCTCGAGCAAAAGAGGTGATAAATGTGCCAAGGTGGGAATTGAAGCTCTCATATTTTCTTAGAGAGAGATACTCGAAAAATCTTCTAGGGATCCTTTTGGAAGTCTCCCTTACTCACTTGAAGCACCTTCCTTGTAATCTTCCTCAAAATATTCATCCATACTCATATATTGGGTTATGGTCAAGGAGGTGAACACAAAAAAGATGTATTTGGGTTTTGTGGTTGGATATCCGGCGAGGTTTGCGAAATTCCCGACGTGGAAACTCACAATGCACGGATAGAAAAGGCTAGCATAAAGATAGATACGCAAAAACGGAATGACCAACTTCTTAGTCTCGAGCCAGAGAAATCAAGCCTTGAATCAATACACCCAAAAATAAATCTTGTATATACTAATATTTTGCACTCAAGTAAGTTTGGGCTTTGGATGGGTAGAGCAAAATGCAAGCGGTACTCATGACAAGGTTAGCATATCTTTTTGAGAATAAAAAGGTTCCTTGATTCATTCAAAGTTGAGAGCAACAAAAAAGAACTATGGGACTTAAGTTATCATAACCTCCACAAAAGATTAGGCTAGCATTAAATAAATTTCAAATTCATATTAAAACAGAGAGCACTAACTTAATTATATAAAAACCAAGCACAAGAATGATCAAAGTGGCAACAATCATCATATATCCATAAGTAAAAGCATACGAGATATCATCATGGTGAGCACAAGGTAATGGTGATTATTATTGAAAATAAAAACAAACCTAGGTTGTACTCCTAGTAGCCATGTTATTCTATAGAGAGATATACAAAGGTTGCATCTAAGGTTGTTGAAGGCATAAACATATGTACAAGCATATAGAAAGACGAGGACAAAAAGAGGGTTGAGGATTTGTTACCGTCCTTTGATGCTTGAAGTGTAGCGCGGCCTCCCCCATGCTTAAGCATTGTGCTTAACATGGAAGAAGAACCGCGATCCTTGATCCATGCGGTCTTCTCATGTCCACCAAATCCTCACCCATGCTTAGCTTGTTGCTAGGCATGGAAGATGATGAACCATCTTGAAGTCCTACCGCCATGTGTGGATCGTCATACTCTTCACTTTGTCTTGATTGTCCTCCAACATTCACCCTTTGTCACAAGTCTCCGTCCCAATCGAATTTATGGGAGTGATTCACAATGCCTGCAAAATAATTTTAAAGCACAAAGTACCCCCGAGGTGACGGTCGGGAATACTCACTCTATGCCGACAAACCAAAGTCATCCCCTAAGATCTTAACTTGTGGCATAGTTAATCTAGTGAAAAATTAAAAACCTAATGGGTGTACGTGTGTGCAAGCGTGAATGCAATGAGTTAGAAGCATGAAAGGTTGAGAACAAACTTTATAGAGATTACACAAAGTTTTAAACACCATGTTTACAACTATGTTCCCAAAATCCTTGGATCAAACACCATGCTAAAGCCAAAGAATTCAAGTGCTCCAAAAAGTTTTAGAAAACCGAACGTGCTTAACATAATGAAAGTGGTCATTAAAGAAATGCAAAATGCAAAGGGTTAGCAAAAACAAATGTTAGAAAGGGTTGAAAAGATCAAACAACCAAACTAACAAGGTTTTAAGGGTAAGTTATAGGTATCCTATATTTTTGGCTCAAACAAGAATTTTGAAGAGAGGAAGTCAAGTTTAGAAATTCTATCTAAGGTGGTGTCGAAAGTCTTTATATGGAAAACAAACCTATGGTTTTTAGGAAGGCTAAAGGTGTGGAAGAGGTTTTCTCATAGGAGGGCTAGTCAAAGATTTTAGTTAGCACAAGGGATAGAGGTGGGCTTGGCTAACCGGTATGGTGCAAGCCAATCAACACAAGTCAACCCTACCCTTGTTGGCTACGGGTTTTTGGTGGGGCTATGGGAAGGCTTAGGTTGGTTGGACAAAAAGTTAGATCAAAACAAAACATGTAATGCAATATGGAATGGATGAACAAAATGACATGATATGGTGCTTGTCTAAAACAAATTCAAGAGTTAGCCTAAATTAACTAGCCACAAGTTTAGAATTAAAGGATGGTGCCAACTTCATATTTCTTGCTAAAAAGACATAAAAGAAAAAGAACCTAAATACTAATAGGCACACAAAAAGGTCTACAAGTTTTCCAAGATCAAAAACAAAGTGCTCCCTCAATAGCATTTAAATCAAACAACATGGTGTTGTGGTATTTATTAGAGCAATGGTACAATGTTACTTGATGTTTCAGCTTAAGATCACAATGTAAACGGTCATAATATTTATATATAAATATAGACAAAAGAAAACGGGTTGCCTCCCGCAAAGCGCTTCATTTAAAGTCATAGAGCTTGACTTTCTTACGTACCTTTCGTGGTCGTGAAGCCATGGTCCTTCATGTAAGATTTGAAGATGTCCATGCAACTTTGATCCACTCTCCATGCTTGACATGATCATTTTACTTGATGAGAGGCTTGCCCGATCTTTGGGGCATAGCTTTTCTCCTCTTGATTCAAACTTCATGCCCTACATGGTTAGTGAAACTCGGGTTTTCTCCCGACATTTGCTCTTTTAAAGTCATTAGCTTGATCAAGCACAAAGCAAGTCCAAGATTTGCAAAGTGTGAAACAAACATATGCAACCATAACCACAATTTAAAATTGGTAAACAAAGAAAATTGTGATAAAAAGTAGCATAAGTTTCTTTCTCAGCGCTAAGGCTCTCATTAGGCATGGGTTCATTAGGCAAGTAATTAACAAAGTTAAAGCACAACATAGCCTCTTCATCATCCTCAAGAAATTCTAGCCTATCATGATCAAAGGCGCAAGGCATAGAATCGAACATACTTTTGGATAAGAACATGAATATATCAAAAGGAAGATATCATATCCAAAAGTACCTTGAGAGATTAATGTGTACCTTAGCCTTCGAGATTTTCATCGTGAGTGATCCTCCTGAGTTGAAAGCGGACAATCCTTGATGATCGAAGGTGGCTCGCGTAGACTTTTCTCAATTTTTCCCTTTGTGCCACATGTCATAAAGGTTGCCTTGAGTGGGATCACTCCTCTTCTTCATTTGCGGAGCTTCACACATGTCTTAAATGTCTTCATGTAGTTCCATGATCCTTCATGTGAGAGCCCAAAAATATCTGCGCCATTGGATGTTGTCTTATGTGTGTAGTCCATTGTGGTCTTCTTCAAACATCTTCTTGCGTCAGATGCCGCCAACTTGTGTCTTCATTTGCCAATGCTCCAGGGGTCTTTGTTTTGTTCCAAGCCTCTGAATTTCTTCACGAGTGTCTAATGGAAGCATTCCCTAAGCTCCTGTTCGTTGTTGTCGTCCTCACTTTCGACATCTTGTTCTCATCATATTGCAGCTGCCTCTTCTTTGGATTTCCCCCTGTATACATAACAGAACATATACCAAAATATAATTCTATTAAAAATTTTATAAAATTACCTTTCCAACGGGTACTCATTCATCTTAATCGGAGTCCAAATGAGGGAGTTATGGCTGTTTCACTTCAGCTTTGCTTGCTGTCCAGAAATTTTCAGGACGTGCAATCATCGGTGATTCGGCCATATCTGCTTGTAGGAACCTCCGATCGATTTGATTCTTGACTTGTTGGAAGAGTTACTTCGTGAGGCTTCTAAATATCCAAAGATACAATGTTGTTCTTCCTATGAGACTGTGCAAAAATCGATGCAAACAGAAACTTCGATGATGTTGAAGAGCTTGATCTTGTGATTTCGGGGGCATCGTGATTGCTTCCAATACCTATTGCTTGAACAAACAAATCTCCACAAAACATTAGTCGTAAAATTTTAATTGACACCTTGACTTACCTTGTTCACATGCTCTTGTGTAGGGTGTGGGCTCGATAGCGGATGATGGGCCACTAACCAAAGTTAGCACCTACCACTAAAGAGTGAATCTTCATGTTGCAATCATTTTGTTGGGGTGTGCATGTAGAGAACTCATCGGACGTCTTGTGTATAGCTTTTGACCTACTTTCAAGGACACAAACAAGAAAACAAGGGTATATGCAACAAATAAAAATTAGGGTTAGTCAGATAGAAAGATAGATCACCCTAGGGTTCGAGTTGCCGATCCCCGGCAACGGCGCCAGAAAAAGGGCTTGTTAACGGTTCAAAACCGTGTTGAAGACGGCGGTGGCGCGCCACCCCCAGTAGCCTCGGCGCGGCGCGCCGCCGAGGGGGGGGGGCACGGCCGCGGCCTGGCAGCGGTGGCGGAGGGAGGCGTCGCGGGCAACCTCGCCCGCCCGTGCCACGCCCGTAGAGCGACGAGGTGGCAGCGGCGGTGCGCCACCCCCAGGAGCCGCGTTGCGGCACGCGCGCTGGGGGGTGCACGCCCGCGGCCCATCAGTGGCGGCGGCAGAGGGGTGTCGGGGGCCGCCGGAGGCGGCGGCGGGGGGTCGCGGGCCGCTGGAGCAGGGTGCCGACAGAGCTCCGGAGGCCGCGGCTGCCGCGCCTCCCGCCTAGGCTGAGACGGTAGAGGTGGAGGTGACCGGGTGTCCCTTCCCTGTGCCGCCAGAGGGGGTGGCGAGGAGCGACCAGCAGGACGCGAGGCGACCAGAGGTGGGGAGGAGGTGCGACCTCGCGGACGTGGACGGGCGCCCTCCACAGTCACCAAGCAAACCTTCGGCGCCAACATGAGCTCTCGTGGTGGCCGAGCTGGTGGCACCGGAAGCAGCGCGGAGCGTGGGGGCAGGCGGCAGTGATGTGATCTTCCCCGAAGTAGTTGAAGCATTTCCCCACTAGATCAGTGGGGACGGAGGATGGGGGCGGAGGCGGCTGTGGCGGCGGCGACCGCTCCGCACGCAGCTGCTTATGCGACCGCACCTCGACGAAGCCGTCGGCGTCCACCCGGGGCCCCCGGGCGGGCCCGTCCAGAGGCGGCGGCGGCCTCACGGCCGCCCCCCTGCGTGGCGAGGTGCGACCGTGGCCGGCCCAGTAGGGCGTCCAGCGCGGCCGCCCTCCGCCTTGGCGCGCCGACGCGGAGGAGGCGGAGGCGGTGGAGGTGGGGACATCGGCCGCTTGCCCAGGATCCCCCTGGCGGAAGCGACCACGGTCCGCGGAGCGGGCGTCGACGAAAGATCGGCGGTGGCAGAGGCGACCGGTGCGGGGGAACCACGGAAGAGTGACCAAGACGGGTGTGGATGCGCGGAGGGGGTACAACCTGGCACCGGGATGCCGGCCGCCCGCACCTGCTCCGAGATGGTGGGGGAGGGAGAGCGACCACGCGGCACAGGAGAGGACGAGCCCGAGGCAGAGGAGCCCGAAGCCTCAAGGGCCCATAGCTCCTGGGCGGAGGGGATGGAGAAGCCTGGCTCCGCCGAGCCCGGCTCGACCATCCCCACCAGCGCGACCGGTGCCAAGCGAGGGCCGGTGGCGGCAGGGCCGGCGGCGACAGGGAGGCGGTCGCCGCCCACCCGCTCCAAGGGCCGCGGCCAGGCGGACAGGGAGGCCAGGCAGGCCGTCGAGGGAGGCAGCCCGGCCAGGTCATGGCCAGCAGCGGCCAGGCCTGGGTCGGCAGCGGCCAGGTCGCGGCCATCAGCTGCCAGGCTGTGGTCGGCAGCGGCCAGGCCGTGGCCAGAGACGGCCAGGCCTTGCCCCGCGCATGCCTTGAGCACACGGAGGGCAGAAGTGACGGCGGCCGGCCCGGCAGCGGCTAGTGCGGCGACCGTGGCGGGGGAGAGGCCCGGGACGGCGGCGAGAGCGGCAAGGGCATCCACCGCGCACGCGGGCGCCGCCGTCGGGGACGAGGGGGCCAGCAGGGCATCGGGGCAGCTGGGCAACAGCATCTGCCGGTGCCGACCGAGCAGGCACGCAGGCCAGACCGCCGGCCGGCGGCACACCAGCCCGGCCACGGAAGCCGGCGCGGGGCGCAGCCCAGCCAGGCTGCGGCTGCTGTCGGCGGTAGCACGGCCCACCGCCGCCCCGCAGACTAGGCGCGCGGCCATCCCGACGTCCGCCGCAGACAGGGAAGCCGGGGGGGACGAGGAGGGGGGCCGGAGCGCCGCCCCGCGGGGCCGTCCCCGGCGCCGCCACGCTGTCGCCGCCCGATGCGCCGGCCGCAGAGGCGAGGCCGGCCACCGGCGGGGGCACGCCGCCCCCGACCGTGGCGAGCACATCAGGGGCGCCGGCGGGAGCACCAAGGCCAGCGGGGGGGCGGAGGAGGGAGCGCCGGTGGCAGGGCAGGCGGAGTCGAGGAGTTCGTCACCGGGCAGGTCATCCTCATCCATGGGGTCGCCGGAGCCCTAGAGCTCAAGGACAACCATGGCCGCCCGAAGGCCGATCTACCAGCAGGGGGGACGAGAGAGGAAGAGAAGGGGAGGGAAGGGGAGCTGGAGACGTGAGGAGCGCGGATCCGGTCACGGGGCAGGCCGCAGCGGCCGGAGCAGGGAGATCCTACTCCGGCACCGGCGGGCGGCGGGAGGGGCGCGGGGGGAGCGGGGCACAGGAGCGGGGGTCACCATGAGAAATTTCACTTATCAGATAGTCGTAGTGACCTCAACCAAACTGTGGAGCAGGCTTTTCAGGGCTCAACACAACACATTCCGTGCAGCTAGCTAACCACGCGACAGCGACGTCCGTTCTGTGGGCCCATGCAAACGCTTTAGTGATAAGTTTTTCCTTTTCTCCAGTGTACTCACAACAAAGTATTAATGATAGTTTCTATTTTTATTAAATAGGTTGTCAACTAAGCAAAATGATGATGCAGCAGCTTAATTAATGAAGAAAGAGAGTACAAATCATAGAAATAATTTCCTCGTGGAGAAATCATGTCTACTCTTGACCTAATGCACAAGAAACCATGAATTTATCATTAGGGAGAAACAACTAGTTTCTATAGGGATAGGGTTAATGCAACGCTCTTCATTGGTGGAATTGGCGAGAGAAAGAGAAAGTAATCATTACTCGAAGACACTATCAGTGTGAAGAATAATTTCTACAGATAATTTTTTGTGTTATGCAAACCGTGTTAGTTTCTATCATTAGAACTGCTCTTAGACCTTCACAATGCAGAATTCAGTTTGTCTTTCACTACGCAGAACTACAAGGACTCTTTGCTGTAGCAAACATGGCCTCATGTGCCATTTGTTCAAGTTTGATTTTGGTGATTAATGACAACATGATCAATGGGACTAACCATATTGTTGAGCATATCTTTTTAGACATTTCTAGGTCCCATGGATGCAAAAAATACTATATACCAAAATGAGAAGATAGTGTATTTTTTAAGGGTCAAAACCGTGGAAGAAGAAGAAAAGAAATTCCACCGTCGGATGAACCGACGGTACCTTGGAAACAAGCGTCGGTGCAATGACCGGATGAAGTGGTACACTACGGAGGAAAACCCAAGTCAGCATAAACCACCGGATGAACTGACGCCCCCATTTCTAGTTGCACCGGATGAATTTCTGGAGAAGAAGCAGCACGGTCAGCAGCACCGGATGAACCGACGGCCCATCGTGGGCACCGTCGGTCTATCCGATGGATCATGAAGACAAGACAGAGAGGAGCCAGCACAGGAGGCAGTAGCACCGGATGAACCGGCGGAGCATGCAGCGGTTCATCCGGCGGTCGTATGTTTGCTAACAGAAAGGGTTTTGCGCGGAACTCTTCAGCACCAGATGAAACGACGGCTAGGCAAGAAGACCGTCGGTGTAAGCGTCGGAGGATATGTGTCAGCGGGGATGCACCGACTAAGTGACGTGGAGGGCACCGGATGAACCGACACCCATGGAAAAGTGACCATTGGTTCATCCGATGGTACGTTTTTCAGTGGCCGTTAGCCAACGGCTAGTTTGTTGGCTTGGGCTATTTATACCCCCTCCACTCATCCATTTGAATTTGTTGTATGCTGAGGAAGACCAGAGGAGTGCAAGACACATTAGAGATCATATACATGCCATGCTAGTGCTTAAGTGAACATCCAAAGGCTTTGTACATGCTTGGTGCGTGTGCTTAGTGCTAGGTTAGCTTAGAGCTGAGTGAGTGCAAGGTGTGCCTGCTTTGTGAGGTGATTCTTGAGTGGATCAAGCTGTACGAGGTGTGCCGGAAGCCTTGGAGCCTAGGTAGCTCTCCGGCAAACGTCTTCGACCCTTCGGCTTAGTGTGGAGTGGCGAGGACACTTTTTGCGGGGGATGTGGAGACCCCCTTCCCTTGGTGGAGAAGCTCATTAGTGGAGGCGGCATCAAGGTGACCAAGGGAGCTTAGCGAGTGCCTTTGTGGCGAGCCTTTGTGGCAAGTCAAGTGGTGCTCTTGGGAGAGACTTGGTGACCGGGAAGCAATACTCTTGTGTAGAGTGCTTCAACAACGTGGACTAGGGGTGGCTTAGTGCCTACCGATACCACAGGATAAATCTCGTGTCAAGAGTTTGCTTCCTCTCATCCCCTTTACGTTTCCGTATTACTCTCTTGCAATCTTTGCTTGCCTTTACTTTCCTAGAGTAGTATCTTGCTAGGATTGGCTATAGGTTGCAAAACTTGTTTTGGGATGGGAGTTTCACACTAGAACAACCTTAGTTGCACATCTAGATAGTATGTTCTAGTTTATGTTTTATGCAAAGTAGTGAAAGTCATAGGTTAAGTTTTTAAGTTGCCTAATTCACCTCCTCCCCCTCTTAGGCTACGAGCATACGATTCCTTACATTTGCTGAATTCTTTTCCAGCCAGGGATGTCAGTGGATCGGGTCGGGTGCGGGTGGAGCAAAACCCATCCGTTATGACATTCATCACATTTAGCCACACCTATCCATTACCACACTTATGGGTGAAATTTCACAGCCGCACCCACACTCGTTGGGCACCCGCTGGTGTCGGACACCCACTGGGTCTATCACAGCATATGACATATATAAAATGATGATATTATATCAATCAATATAGTATGATAAAATTGTTGGAGTCACAAATAAATAGTTCTAACAAGGCAAACTTTCAACTTATAGTCACACCCACATAAACATTCAGTTCGACCAAGAAAGTAAATAGTCATCATACTTTGTACATCACATAAGCAAATATAGAATAAAGACTTAAACCTAGCTTTAAAATAAAAAAATATCAAGCATAGGTCACAACATCAATCATCATAAATCTATCAAATAGCAGCTTAGAGGGTGGTTGTAATATGTAGATAAGGTAAAAGCATGGTGCGACTAGAGTTTAAGATGTATTGAACTGAATTCATCGTGCAAAAGTTTTCTGACTTAAAAACAAAAAGATGAATTATTATTTTGGGCTCCATAGGTCATCCACGGATTAAAATCTATATCTGCACCCACACCCACTTAATACAGGTCGGATCAGGTGTAGACCTATGGGTGAGATTTTGCACACACGCTCGCACTCATTAGGCATAAAACCCGTGAGCATCTGCACCTGTGGATGAAAGGACCTTGTGATGCCTAGAGGGGGGGTGAATAGGATCACTTCAAATTTCTGAAACAAGTGCAGCGGTTAAAACACCTGTTGGTACTACCGACACGGTGCCGGAACTACCGAGGGGGCTCGGTACTTCCGGTACCGGACCGGTACTACCGACAGTACAGAGGAGACTAAAACGAAATTTGAAATATAATGCGATTCTAGCAATTCTAATTGAATCAAAGCTTTAGTTTAGTAGCTAAGAACCACCTGCAACCAAAGATATGAGTTGGAGCACAATCAATTTAGAGATCGGGCTCAAACAAGTTCTAGGGTTAGAGAGAAACAAAGAATTCAAGCAAGCAAATGGAGACACAAGAAATTAATCCGAAGTTCACTCCCACAAAGGAAGCTACGTCTCCGTTGAGGATCACACAAAGGGAGGGCTATCACCAAGAGCCTCTTTTCCTCACCAAACCCCCACAAAGGAAGATTGGTGCTCACTAAGAATTCTCCAACAAGGAGAGGGTAATACAAACGATCCCGGGTGCTCCACACCAAGAGGGCACTCAACGGGAGACGCCTAACCGTCTAGAAGCAAGCTTCAAGAGTAACAAACACGAATCAATTGCCCGGACATGCTTCAAGTGCTCTTGAGATGGAGAGATTCGAAGGGGCTCTCAAAACTTCTCTAATCCTCACTAGGAATCACTTCTCTACCCAAGCCCTAGCTCAAAGGAATCAAATCTTGGCTCTAGGAGGGAGGGGAGAAGTGGAGTGAATGCTCAAGTGAGGGTTTGTCCCGTGGTTGGTCAGCAACGAGTGAGGGAGGAGAAGAGGGGTATTTATACCCAACCCTGAAAACTAGCCGTTACTGTGCAGAATCGGGGTTTATCGGTACTTCCGACACGAGGTCGGAACTACTGAGGGGTGCCGCAGAAACCCAACAGTGGAGGCATATCGGTAGTTCCGACCCCGGGTCGGTACTACCGAGCCCCTGGCTAAAACTCGCCAGTGAAGCCATATCGGTACTACCGACCTGGCGTCGGTACTACCGACAAAGGCTGAGAGGTTGAGATAAGATAAGCAAATGTGCACGTGTCAACTCTAATCTCTTCTCACTCACTTGGGTCATCTTCTAGAGCACTTTTAGCATCTCTTGGCTATCAATTCGCATCCCCCTTTATAGTACGGTGTTTCCTATACTCAAATTCAAAATCAAAATTAAATTAAGCCTTGACTTGAGTTGAAAACGCCGAATTGGAGTTGGGGGCCTTCTTTTGGTCAAAACCATGATTTTCAATTAAGTAAATCATGCACACATCTTATTCAAATGTTAAATACCACAAATTGTGTTTGTCACTATCACCAAAACAATTAGGGGCCAAGATGCACTTTCAGTGGGTCCGACTGCCATCCCTATTTCCAGCAAAACAGAATTTCCGAGAAGTGGTGGATAGACCTGAGCATTTCACGGGCCGGGCCGGGTTCGGGCCGGGCCAAAAAAAATCCGGGTTTTTCGGGCCGAGAAAATCCTGCCTATGACCGTCCCATGGGACGTGTCGGGCCTCAATTTTCGGGCTGGGCCTGGGCTTGGGCGGGCCGCCCGCGTATTTTACAGTGTAAAATAGCTAAAAACAACATTACGGGCCGGGCTCAGGCCAAGATTTTTTTCGCGGGCTCCAAGATCTCTGCCCACGCCCGTCCAGTAAGGTCCGTGGGCGGACCTGGCGCGGGCCGAGCCGGGCCAGCGGGCCGGGTCGGGCCGGGCCAAAAATGCTCAGGTATAGTGGTGGACATAAATTTCTTCTCTTTTTGAGGTGCACATTAGTTTCTGATCCGCCGACCTTGCAAAAATGACAAATTTATATCAGGAAAAAAAGAATAGTTTTTTTGACAAAAAAAAAAGAATAGTTAACGGTCGCAACTCTTGAGGCTGCAGTCTCGTCTGCTGGAACATTATTGCAGGGGTCGTCAATCTCCCTCGAAACTGTTCATCCATTCATATTATTATAGTTTGCAGAAGTTAAGAAGAATTCTAGTAAAGCCAACTCATCAGCAAACGAACTCATATTGCAGATGGTATTCGTATTGCTTATTACTTTAGTATGTTACTAGAAAGGCAACGCGGCGTTGCCGCGCTAGGTCAGTGCCCTTCGTTAAATCAGCAGCATCTTTAAACTTGATGTTCGATTTGTACCTTTTTTATTTTACCTAAGTGAGACGGTGTTGACCCTATAGCGTAGGTCGTTCATTTTGTGGTTGAGAGATTTTGTATGAAACCAAGTAAGTAATCGACTGATCATCCCAAGGTAGTGCTGGTGGATCGGAACGATGGTAGGCTGTGTCATAATTTTTGTGATATTATATTCTGGAGATTTAGAACTATTTAGGAATTGAAGGGTGTGTTCATACAAATATATGGGCCACGGATTGGTTGTTGTCAATAGTTTTGCAAGTTAGTTATTGGAAGTTGGGATTGTTTTTTCGTATCCATGGGCTACAGATTATTTTTTTTTGTAAAGTTGAGGCGCTAGTTTGTGAGGAAACGTGAGATTGAACTATGGGTGGAGTTTACAAATTTTAGTGTGTTGTTGATAAGTTTAGGCTATGTGTTGACTTTTGGGAAGATCGCAGTTTTTCGATGAAAGTTGGAAAAATTGTGGCTGTAAACATATTTTTTCCAAAAGGTCAGGGCCTTTTTCATAAACTTATGTGAACTTGCGGGTACGAGTTCCGCAGAGAGGAAGGGGTTTTTCGCAAATTTGTGTGAACTCTGGGCTGATTCTCGCTAAGTGGAAGGGCATTTATGCAAAATTTAGTGGAAAGGTTATGTTTTGAATTGATTGTTGTTGTTGCAAAGTACAGGGTCTTTTTCATAAAAAAAGTGAGTGGAAAGTGTGTTTTCTCAAAAAGTTTAGGAGATTTTTCGTAAAATTTAGTGGACTTCAGTACAATTTTTGCAAACTATAGGGTCTTTTTCATCAAAATATGGATGGAAAGCATATTTTTCAAAAGTTTAGGGGCTTTTTTGTTTTTCATAAAATTTTATGGACCACGAACATAATTTTTGCTAAGTGGAAGGGCTTTTCTGCAAAATGACCGCTACTCGGCTGATCCGGGTTGTCCACCTGGCCGATCCGACGGTCGAGATTTGTCGACGACGTGGCAAGCTCCCCAGGCCTTCGTGAGGAAACGTGAGATTGAACTGTGGGTGGAGTTTACAAATTTTAGGGTGTTGTTGATAAGTTTGTGCTATGTGTTGACTTTTGGGAAGATCGGAGTTTTCTCGATGGAAGCTGGAAAAATTGTGGTTGTAAACATATTTTTCCAAAAGGTGAGAGGCTTTTTCATAAAATTATGTGAACTTGCGGGTACGATTTCCGCGGAGAGGAAGGGGTTTTTCGCAAAATTGTGTGAATTGTGGGCTGATTCTCCCTAAGTGGAAAGGCATTTATGCAAAATTTGGTGGAAAGGTTAGGTTTTGAATCGATTGTTGCAAAGTACAGGGTCTTTTTCATAAAAAAATGTGAGTGGGAAGCATGTTTTCTCAAAAAGTTTAGAAGTTTTCGTAAAACTCAATGGACTTGGGGAAATGTGAGATTGAACTGTGGGTGGAGTTTACAAATTTTAAGGTGTTGTTGATAAGTTTGTGCTATGTGTTGACTTTTGGGAAGATCGGAGTTTTCTCGATGGAAGCTGGAAAAATTGTGGTTGTAAACATATTTTTCCAAAAGGTGAGAGGCTTTTTCATAAAATTATGTGAACTTGCGGGTACGATTTCCGCGGAGAGGAAGGGGTTTTTCGCAAAACTGCGTGAACTGTGGGCTGATTCTTCCTAAGTGGAAAGACATTTATGCAAAATTTAGTGGAAAGGTTAGGTTTTGAATCGATTGTTGCAAAGTACAGGGTCTTTTTCATAAAAAAATGTGAGTGGGAAGCATGTTTTCTCAAAAAGTGTAGAAGTTTTCGTAAAACTCAATGGACTTGGGTGCAATTTTTGCAAACTGTAGGGTCTTTTTCATCAAAATGTGGATGGAAAGCATATTTTTCCAAACGTTTAGGGACTTTTTCGTAAAATTTTATGAACCACGAACATAATTCTTGCTAAGTGCAAGGGTTGTTCTGCAAAATGACTGCTACTGGCCCGATCTGGGCCGTCCGCCTGGCCGATCCGACGGCCGGGATTTGCCGGCGACGTGGCCAGTTCCCCTGGCCTTCTTATCGGCCACGAATCAGTATATAGAGATACTATATGTTATGTTATAAACATGCATATAATTTGACTAGTTAGACCTTTTGAAATTCTTGTACGCCTGCTAAAAAACGAAATGATGTGCTTCTGCATCACATACAGACAAAACCAACTGTAATTCATAACGTTCTCATGTGCAAACCATCACATAGCCCTGTATAAATGAGCTGAGAGTGATGAAATTTTAGCGTGTGAAGAAACACGCGTAGAGTGAAGAAATAAACTGATAGGCTTTCTAGGTGAAAATTTTGGTGAAATTTCAGCGAACTAAATAGATAAGCTCACGAGGAGTGTACGTGCGTCTCACGAGGCCACGACGCACTCGAAGAGTAGCGTGTAGCACTCCACTGCTGGCAGTGGACTAACTACCCGTCATATCAATTTTCAGATACTATTTAAGAAATAATTTTCGAGACGAATCTAGCGAACCTAATTATGTCATGAATAAACAACCATGATTAGATAACGTTGTACTACAGTAACCAATATCTAAATGTAGTCTCATTGGAAGAAACTAACACGGTTTCCATAGCACAAGAAATAAAAAAAACTTTCTCTTTCTCTCTCTTAATTTCCACCAATGGGAGCGTTGCATTAACTCTATAGAAACTAGTGGTTTCTCCCCAATGACAAATTCATGGTTTCTTGTGCATTACGTTAAGAGTAGACATTGTTTCTCCATGAGAAAACCATTTCTATGATTTGTGCTCTCTTTCTTTATTAATTAGCCTGTCACATCATCATTTTATTTGTTGTCAAGCTATTTAATAAGGATAGAAACTATCAGTAATACTCCATTAGGAGTGCCCTAATGATTCGTTAATTAGACTTAATGGATTCGTCTCGTGATTTTCTGTGCATTCGTATAATTAGTTTTGTAATTAGTCTACATTTAATATTGCTAATAGACTTTGAAGGGAACCTCAAATATTTCTTCAAAAATTTCCATGGAACTAAACACGGTGCATCAGTGTAAGTTCTTCGCAAGCAGGAGAAGGTAAAACAGATAGAACAATCGACTGATCCAATCTGAGGAGCTAGTACACTACTACTGAGGAAACAACCTTTTGTATCAGTTCGTAATCCCCTTTTAGTACCGATTTTCAAACCGATATTGTTCTTTTGGTACTAATGTGAAGTGTCACATTAGTACCGAGGTATAGAACCAGTATTAATGTGCACATTTGTACCAGGTGGTCTTTCCACCCGGTACAAATGTGAGACACCGCGATGCACCTCTTCTTCCTTTTTTTCTTTTCTTTTCTCATCTCAACTCATCTCATTCATAACACAAATCACAACAAAATTCATCTCATCTCATCTCAACACAAGTCACAACACAATTATACATTCACACAGATCCGCGATTACACTCAATCATATATTTACAATCATGAATTTTACAATAAGCAAATCAAGAATCACAAGAATAATACATCAATGATCTGGGTAAAAGAAGTGAGAAAAAAATACAATCATAGATCTTACTACGGTGAGGCTGCTGGGCGACGGCGTGCCCGCGGCCAGGCGACTGCTTGCCTGCGCCCTCTGCCCCAGCGCTGAGGCCGACCGCCGCCCAGGCCGCCTTCGCACGAGGGGTGAGTCCTCTGCCCCCAGTGCTGCCTCCGCACGGGGGCCTGCACCCTCTGCACCAGCGTCGGGGCCACCGCCGCCGGGGTCTCCGCGCGCCCTTGCACCCGGACCGGCCACGGCCGTCGCGCCAGCACCGCACTCGCGCGCGAGGCTGGCCGCGCCGCCACGCCAGGGCCGGCTTCCCCATGTCCGATCCAATCCCTGGAGAGAGAAGAGAAGAGGGGTGAGGAATAAGAAAGAGATAGAATGAGGAGGAAGAGAAAAGCAGGCAACAGATCGAGAGATAATGGGGGGTGGAAGCGCCGCGGGACTTAGAAAAAATGAGGAGGCCGAGGGTGCAGGACATTAGTATCGGGCAAAGCGACACCCCAGTACTAATGTTCTCGTATGAGTACCGGGTGGTATTCTACCCCGGTATTAATGTGCTCACCTCACATTAGTACCGAGCTGTATAATGCACCGGTACTAATGTGGCACATTAGTACCGATGCGCATTACAAATCGGTACTAATGTGGGTCACGCAAGGGCTCCGCCGAGCTCTCCCTTCGCACGGCACATTAGTACCAGTTCTTGTTCACATTAGTACCGAATGATAAAAAAATCGGTACTAATGTGAAAAATACTTTAGGACGAAAGCCTCTTTTCCTAGTAGTGGTATGAGAGTTAGAAAATATACTGTTTGATACTGCTTTACCTCTACTGTTTGTATATATGCATCGCGTCGCGCGTGTGCGCCCCAAATGTCAGCGATGCACGTGTGGACGCCAAAACGTCCTGAAGCAGGCCGCCACGCCGCACGTACGCTAGCTCCAGGATAACCAACCGAGCCGCACGGTTAGTTTGTGTCAACTGGTCGGTTGTTTGTTTCCTAGCCTCTTCTTCCTCCCAGCTGCTGCTGGTGGTCATGGTTGCATGCGCCATTGCAGTGGAATCCTAGAGATGGGTCGAGGAGGAGAGGAGACAGAGCACTTGGGCCTCGGCGCATGGCCAGGGCCCAGGGAGAGCGGAAGATCATCATGTCAACTGTCAAGTGAGGCAGCTGCTGGTCGATCAGGAAGCTAATTAAAGCAAGTTGCCTACATTAATGAACTCCACATGCCTGGGCTGGCGCAGTTGTCATTAATGCCATAATCTCGCAGCACTGATTTCGTAATCCTACAACACATGGGTGTGTTTAGATCCAGATGAAATGGCTGAATTGGGGAAGAATTGGTGTAAATGCAGATGAATAGTGAGAGGTGATGTGAGGTGATGTGATAGATGATGGGATGTTTTTTGCCAACTTTTTGGGATCTAAACACACTCATTGCCGTGAGGAATTTGTCTCTCCTTTTTTCCCCCTTCCTTCAGTTTGAGGTGAATTTATCTACTACTACCTGTGGAGTATATACATACTACTCCAGTTGACCAGTAAAAGCATTAGAGTGAGGCCTAGCAACAATACAACCTAGTAACAGTAACTGAGCTTCGACACACGTCAGTACCATCAGCAGCTGCTTAACGACATGATTGCAAGTTGTTAGCATTAAAAAAAGGAGTACAGCAAGTTGCACTTGCCGAAAATAGACACATTGCTCAGTTAAGCTTCGGTCAATGTGAAATGGGAGACAGATTAACCATGTCATGTGCCAAACCAAAACAACACACCATCGGGATGGAGAATTGGAGATCGTATATATATGGTCTGCACTTCGAATCAGTGCATGATCGAGGAAGGAGATTGAGCTCGCTCTCGACACGTCGACGTGCACGCACGCTACGCTAGCAACTCTTCACTCGCAATTAAGGGTGCTAGTCACTCTCGGATCAACTCTTCAACAAAGAATGGAGGGGAATTACTATCGACGGCATTAATTACACGCACGGACGCTGCATTAATCACAGCGTGCGCATGCACTAAAAAATGAGCAGGGGGGGATCTTGAAGACAAGCCAAGAACAAGCAGCTCAAGAACAGCAGGACGTTGTCCCCTAGAGCGTTTTATCTCTGCCACTGCCAGCATCAAGCTAGGCCAGGAAGGCAGGAATTGACAGTATCCGAAGCACATTAACCAGCATCGAAGCCAGGGGATTAACAGTATCCGAAGCACTTTGTCCTCTGATTATCCCTAATCTGATCGGCAGCTCGACAAGCCCAACTACCTCGCGCAATTAACGCACCAAGCTTCATCTGTGGAGATCATCCTTGGCCCCCATGTGCGCATGGGCATGGCGTCACCACTCATCACTAACCAGTCGCGTATATATAAGCCACACCCCATGGCGGGAACGAAGCACGACCTCCAGAACACACCAGAGCTAGTAGCGATAGCAAGTTAGCAACGGGGTCCGTCGTCGGTGGGGTGTAGAGTTGCCACTTCCAAACTGAGAAACGGAGGGCATTGATCGTGATCGATCGATCATGGCGTTAGTGAGGGAGCACGCGGCGTACGGAGGATTCGACGGCGCCGAGGCGACGGCCTTCGGCGTTCTCGGCAACGGCCACGACGACGCGTTGCTCGGCTTCGACGCGGCGGCGCTGTTCGGGGGAGGGAGGCTATCCGCAAGCGCGTCCTATGTGGCGGGCGGCGGTTCGGCGTCCGTGCTGGCGTTCGACCGCGCCACGGCGGCGGCGGCGGCGGCTGTGGGAGACGAGGAGGAGGAGGAAGAGGAGTGCGACGCGTGGATCGACGCTATGGACCAGAGCTACGGCATCGCCGCCGCGTTCCCGCCGACGATGGCGTCCGTGCGCTTCGACGCGGCCACGGGGTGCTTCACCCTGACGGAGCGACCGTCGCCGACGGGCGGCGCAGGGCGCCCGTTCGGCTTGCTGTTCCCGAGCACGTCGTCGTCGGTCGGCTCGCCCGAGCGCGCGGCGCCGGTGAACTCCACGCGGAAGCGCGCCTACATGGTACGTGCCGCGCGTGCCATCACAATTCATACTTCGGGGCGTGTATAGCTCCCTCGAACAGAATTCCTCACGGTTCGCGCGCGCGCGCGCGTGTGTGTGCAGGATGCGCTGCCACAGACCGTCATTGCCAAGAAGCCGTGCGGCGCGGGCAGGAAGACGAGCAAGGTCAAGGCGGCGCCCACCGTCCCGACCAAGGACCCGCAGAGCCTCGCGGCCAAGGTAACTTAACCTCGGCGCCCAAAACTGAAGTTCTCTCCGGCCGCTTCCAGTACTCGGCTCCAATTCTCTGCAATGCTCCGTTGGTCTGATCCGTTCTTGCTGCAGACTCGAAGGGAGCGGATCAGCGAGCGGCTGCGGACGCTGCAGGAGCTTGTGCCCAACGGCACCAAGGTCGACATGGTCACCATGCTCGAGAAGGCCATCAGCTACGTTAAATTCCTCCAGTTGCAAGTCAAGGTAGTTGCATAATGCTTAACGAGCAATTTAGAGGGGCACATGGTGTTAATCATGTTCATGCCAGTGGTCCAATGCAGTGATGCGATTGTTAACTCTTTGATTGGCAAATAATTGCAGGTTCTTGCAACAGACGAGTTCTGGCCGGCGCAGGGAGGGAAGGCGCCGGAGATCTCCCAAGTCAGGGAGGCGCTCGACGCCATCTTGTCGTCGGCGTCGCAGAGGGGACAACTGAATTAGCTAGGAGAGAAAAGACAAAGCTCTGGATCAGACGCATAGTGATATGTACGATAATAAAAGTTACTAATAACGAACCACCTCGTTCGAAGATAAATAAAGAGGCAAATTCATAATTTTCTTTTTAATTTCCCAGCTGATCATGTGGAAGAGAAACTTAACAACAGCTGTTTAATCCTTGTAATTCTCTTCATTCTCTGAAAGAGATGGGCTTTACTTTGCTTTTCTCAAGGGAAACAAAAAACAGCTGATCATGTGGAAGAGAGGCTTAACAGTCTGTTAATCCCTGTAATTCTCTTCATTCTCTGAAAGAGATGGGCTTTTGCTTCGCTTTTCTCAAGCAAGGGAAACAAAAACAAGGAAAGAGATACGAGCAGGGGCTCCTATATGGATTGCGGAAAGTGGATAAGTATTGAAACTTTCAACCCACCAAAAGTCTATCTAATGCAAAATGTTGACGAAAACATGTTGAAAAAATCATCATTTCCGTACAATGTTGGAACATATTTGAAAAATGTTGGAACATTTTTGAAAAATATCCCAACATTTTACAGAAATATTGGATTTTATCAACATATTTTCTTCAACATTTTGCAAATAATGTTTCGACATTTTTTGGAAATGTTGGACAACATTCCTTTCTTCTTCCCACCTCCGGTAGCCGGCCGCGCGGCGCACCCTGTTAGTGTTTTGGCCACTAAGCCTACCAAGGGGGTACCCGAGGTGGTAGATTGTGCGGTGGAGGATCGCCAGACCTGAAACTCGAAGGTATGAGTGAGGACACGAGACACATATTTATACAGGTTCGGGCCGCCGGAGTAGCGGACCCTACGTCCTGTTTGGAGTATCATGTATGACGCCCTGCACTTGGGTGTTCCTCGGAGGGGTTGGGGATGTCCTCCTAGGTACCCGGCCCTCCTTTATATAGTCCACGGGCGGGTGCCTAGTCGGTTACAAAATAGGAGTTCTGATAGAATTACACGGTATGATTCCTAGTAGGATTATAGGGGAATTCTAGTAGGAGTGTGTCTTCATCCTTCCATGTACGGGTATCCAGGGGTGTATGATCGACACACTCCGCGGCCATGCGCGCGCGGTGGAGCTCCAGCCGCGGCCATGGCGGGCCGGCGGCGGAGCTCGCGCGCGGCCATGGCGGGGTGGTGCGGAGCTCGCGTGCGGCTGCGCGGGCCGCGGAAGCGGTGGGGGAGGCCGGCGGGGCGCGAGGGCCGCCGGCCTTGGTGCCGCGCGAGGTGGCGACGGCGTGGGTGCGGAAGAGATGAGAGAGGGGCTAGGATTTTAGAATTTTGGGCTATGTGAGCTTAATTGGATGGTAGTGGGTTATAGTTTTATTAGAAAAAAACTTTGGGAAGGTGTATATAGGATTCCCGAATACGAGCTTCTCAGCAAAATGGGCTTGGGCCAATTGGAGCCTCTGCTAATATTGTTTGTTGTTGTCTCTCTTTTCTTTCTACTTCACGTGAGCAGCCCGACAACATCTGCTGGGCTGTAGCGGATCAAAAGGGTGGGTCGTCTCTCTTCTGCATTTTGAGGTACGTGGACCTGTTTCTATCGTTCTTTTTATTTTTGGGAGGCGGGACAACTTTATGCTTTTTTATAATGGAAAAAAAAATCTGATTTCGGTCATGTTTTCTTCCAAAATTTACCTCAACTATCCCTCACATCGAACGAACGGATATTAATTAGGAGTATCAAATGTGAGTTAATGACAAAACTCATTTCATAACTTTTATCTTAATTTTCGAGACGAGACGAATCTAATTATGTCATGATTAGGGATTTTCTGTACATCCATGTAATTAATTTTGTAAGTAGTCTACGTTTATTACCCACTAATAAACCTTGAAAGCGACTTCTAAAATTTTCTCTCATGAACTAAACACACCCCCTGGAAGGCTATAAAATCATGATTATTACAGATACACTAGACTTCACATAAAACTTAATTGGGGTGCTTATCCCCCGGCCTCAGGAGGCCATAGCGATCTGTGCCAACAGGGGTTCGAACCCTGGCTGCTAGCTCCACTCTACAATGAGCTAGAGCTAGCCAACCAGGCACGAGTCCATTGGCCACTAGACTTCACATCACATTGAGTTTAACATTATCCATCGATACGCAATGTGAAAGGCGCCCATCTACAAGATACGTGCAGCTTTCGATCAATTTGCTCTATCTTCGTCACAGTCCCAAAACCCCTCTGAGCATAGAACAACTATGAAATAAGTATCAGCACGTCTGAACTCCACTACTTTTTTTTTGAAGTAAATAACTCCACTACTAGAACACAGTTGTTAAACTAATCCGATCCCATCGTCAAAATATTTCTGCTCCCATCTCGGCCTCCACTTGTTTACTCCGCGCGACTCGCTTGGACCATGAGGATTCGATCGACCCCCCTCGCTTAACCAACCCGCCGCACGCTGCTTCACCGAAACGCTTCCTCCCCAGACGCAAAGCCGTTAACTAATCGAGGACAGCCCTGCATTCTGTTCGTCTGGCTGACGACTGGTGGCTGGTGCTGATTTGTTCCGAGAGAAAAGTATCACTGGCTGGTAGCTGATTTGTTTTGAGTCCCTGATTTTCTATTGTGCCCGCGCGCGCTACGAGCCTGCGTCGCGACTCGATCGGCACGTCCCACGGACCCGGGCCCACGCGTCAGTGGCCGTGAGACCGCCGCTTTCAGGGAAGACATTGCATTGCGCCCTGTCTCGTCTCCGTTTTTCCACTCTCCAGCCGAGCCGAGCCCACCGGCAATGCCGCTCGAACGCGCGCACAGTGCACCACCACCACCACAACAACAACCTGGATCGCGTGAATACAAAATGCCAATGCGCACGGTTTGACCATTCGACACAAGGCTCCAAACCCGATCGATGATGAGGTGGTGGCTAAGTGGCTTTCAAGCGGGGCCCCTCCCCCCCCTGTTCGTCACGTACCGACGTACGTACACACCAACATGTACACCTAGCACTAGCAGCTGTGAGCCTGTGATGAAGATATGCATCCGCCTGTTTCGTCAAAAGGAACAGAACGCACTCCCACTCCTTTGCTCGATACGCATTTCATTATTGGGTTGGGTGCGTGCGTGACAGGCCTCTCGCCGCCCTGCCGCTGCCTTTCAGGTTCCAGCAGCGCGCCGAGTTCACACGCGCACGTCTCGAAAACATTTGCAGGGAAAAAAGAATTCGAGTTGAGTGTTGCATATTTTGCATCAGCACCCCCTTGGTGGCACCAAATTGCGGGTGACGAGGACATGTGGGTTTTGTTTCTGGAGGGGGCTTTATTAACAAAAATGATAGTGGTCACATCACTCGACAAGTGCGTGGTTAGATTATGCAGCCGGATCAGAAGAGTAATGAATCTGAATTGACAAACAAGCTATAAAAGGACGGGGAACAAAAGGCAAAGAACAAAAGAGAAGCATCCAGCAAGCCAGTATATATCCAGTCATCCACTGCCGTCCCGTGTCAGGAAAACAAAAGAGAAGTCCCCCCACAAACATAATAACAAAAAGGTTTTCTTTTTAGACGCTACTGTATACTCCTTTCGTCCTAAAATATTTGCACTTTTTGATTTCTGCGCTTCACGTTTGACCATTCGTCTTATTAAAAAAATTGTGAAACTGTTATTTATTTTGCTATGACATGTTTTATCATCATATATATTTTAAGTATATCATAATTCTTTTTATATTTTCACAAATTTTTTGAATAAGACGAATGGATAAATGTGATCTGTAGAAGTCAAAAGGTGTAAATATTTCAGAACGGAAGGAGTAGTACATGGTCCCTGCATGGTCAACTCCCGAATTTGGCAGTCGTGAAAGGACAAACATGAAATATTGGCAGGAACCTTGGAAAAAAAACCAGCTCTTCATCTATCCAGCATTTTCCTCCAGCAGCGCAGCCAACTGCGGCTCGGCCAGCGTCCCCCTCCTCTCCGTCCCCACCACCCCCCTGCGGCAGCTGCATACATACTACCCGTCTTATTCCCCTCAACAACCTGCACAGGGGCCGTCACACGTATTTGTTCTTGAGCCACCACAACAGTGGCACTAACAAATCACAAATAGTCTTTGCTACAGCACTTCTCCAACGACCCCATTTAGCCAGCCGGCCTGCAAGAGATATCCAAGACGACAGGGTTGAGGGCCGCCATTAATTCTCTCGGAGCTCCAAGGACGATGATGGAGGAGCCGGGAGAACGTATGGCCGGAACGCCGCCGTACCTTCTTCGCCATCGCCGGCTGATGGACATAGCGCCCACAAGCCCAACCGATTCAGGTACTGCGACATGTGCATCCACGAGTTAGTTCTTCCTTGTCGCAGATATGCCAGTGTTCGTTGTTCCTCATCAGTTCAGGATGGAGAATTAGGGCGATTGAGTTGTCGATGACTGTGTTCTTGCTGTGCTGTTCCAGGGCATTCCGGCTCCAAGGGGATGACCATCATGGTGTCGATCCTGGTGGTGGTCATCATCTGCACCCTCTTCTACTGCGTCTACTGCTGGAGATGGAGGAAGCGCAACGGTGAGCGAGCTTCATTCGATTCGGTTCGGCCAGCAGTAGTGTTCATGCCGCGTCTACTCGCTGCATTTGTTCTTGCACAGCTGTGTACCCGTTGTTGTTGTCATGCTAGTTATGACGATCGAGATCCATCTCATGGTCCGGTCCTTGCAGCTGTCAGGAGAGCTCAGATAGAGAGCCTGCGGCCGCTGTCCAACTCGGACTTGCCCCTCATGGACCTCACCTCCATCCATGAGGCCACCAACAGCTTCTCCAAGGAGAACAAGCTCGGCGAAGGCGGCTTCGGGCCCGTTTATCGGGTAATTATTAGCTGAGACCACTGTAAAAAATTGCTGATTTCTTTGCATGCGGGTGATTCAACTTGGTTTCCTCGTTCGTTCAGGGCGTGCTGGGCGGCGGCGCGGAGATCGCCGTGAAGCGGCTGTCGGCGAGGTCCCGGCAGGGCGCGGCGGAGTTCCGGAACGAGGTGGAGCTGATCGCCAAGCTGCAGCACCGCAACCTGGTCCGCCTGCTGGGCTGCTGCGTCGAGAGGGAGGAGAAGATGCTCATCTACGAGTACCTCCCCAACCGAAGCCTCGACGCCTTCCTCTTCGGTTGGTTTGTCTTCTCTCCTCCGTCGATTCCTCCTTGAATTCCTCCCTCGTGCTAGACTAGTCGTGGAGCACGAAATGTGGTTGAGATCGGTTTGGTTGGTATGGCAGAATGTACGGAGCACAGACTGTCAGATTTGGTCGATCGGGCTGGTTTGAAACTATGCCCGAGCATTTTTGGCTCGGCCCGCGCTAGGTCCGCCCACGGACCTTACTGGACGGGCGTGGGCAGAGATCTTGAAGCCCGCGAAAATTTTTTTTGCCCGAACCCGGTCCGAAATGGTGTTTTAGTTATTTTACACTATAAAATGCGCAGGCAGCCCGCCCAAGTCCGGGCCCGGCCTGAGCCCGGCCCAAAAATTGAGGCCCGCCATGTCTCATGGGACGGTCATGAGCAGGATTTTCTCAGCCCGAAAAACCTGAGTTTTTTTCGGCCCGGCCCGAGCCCGACCCGGCCCGTGGAATGCTCAGATCTATTCGAAACTGATGCGCGTGCCCATGGGAGGTGCACATGGTTACACGAAAAAAATTCAGCTCTCTTGGGCTCTGAACTCTGCCATAGTTTACTGTTTTTGAGTCAATTAGGTCTACTCACGCTACTAGATCGACGCGAAATAGGTCAATGGGGAGCTGAGTGCTAGCGTGAAAAATCGTGTTGCGTCATGTGCGCCGTGCGTGCAGCAGAATTTCTAAATGGTTGGTGGTGGTTAATCGATCGATCTAGCAGGTCTTCGTTGGTCAAAGTTCTAAAGAGTTGTTAAACTGAAACTGTGAAGGGAGGGATGATGGATTAACTTTGATCCAAATCTGAAATCTGTGCGTGTTCATCAGATACCAGGAAGAGCGGGCAGCTGGACTGGAAGATGCGGCAGAGCATCATCCTGGGGATCGCGCGCGGCATGCTGTACCTCCACGAGGACTCGTGCCTCAAGGTCATCCACCGGGACCTCAAGGCCGGCAACGTGCTCCTCGACAACAAGATGAACCCCAAGATCTCCGACTTCGGCATGGCCAAGATCTTCGAGGAGGAGAGCAACGAGGTGAACACCGGGCGCGTCGTCGGCACCTAGTAAGTGCGATGCGATTGCGATGCAAACGCAGCAATCAGCACGATCTCTCATGACTCATCTAGTGCAGATGCAGCTTTGATTTGCCGGATCGAGCTGACCTGAAGTTTTGCAAAATGCAGTGGGTACATGGCTCCTGAATACGCGATGGAGGGCGTGTTCTCGGTGAAGTCGGACGTGTTCAGCTTCGGTGTCCTGGTGCTGGAGATCCTCAGCGGGCAGCGGAACGGCTCAATGTACCTTCAGGAGCACCAGAACACCCTGATCCAAGACGTAAAGATCCTCTCCCCCCCAAATCCACCCGTCCTCGCGAATCAACGGCGAAATTCTGTTCGTTTCGATCCTGGTGATGATAGGGGTCTGAACTTTGCATGTTTGTTACGCGACAGGCCTGGAAGCTGTGGAACGAGGACAGGGCGTCGGACTTCATGGACGCGTCGCTGGCGGGGTCCTACTCCAAGGAGGAGGCGTGGCGGTGCTTCCACGTCGGGCTGCTGTGCGTGCAGGAGAACCCGGAGCTCCGCCCCACCATGTCCAGCGTGGTGCTCATGCTCATCAGCGACCAGACGCAGATGCCGGCGCCGGCGCAGCCGCCGCTGTTCGTCGCGAGGTTCAAGAAGGTGTCCGTGTCCGAGTTCTCGCTCGCCATGAAGACCGACACGACCAAGACGCAGTCCGTCAACGAGGTGTCCATCTCCATGATGGAGCCACGATGACCAGCTTGCATCGATCGCCTTCTCTGTGTGTGTGTGTGTGTGTGTGTGTTTTTTTGCCTCCTCCTTCGGAGTTTTTGATGAGTTTTAAAAGGTGAAGAAAGTTGAGATGCCCACACACACACAGCAGAACGATGAAGTGGTTCAGCAGCATCGGCGTAAAAATCCTTTTGGGTCGGTGCAGGCAAAGATTGTTTCCTTCTTTCGAGCAATGGCAACGAAGCCTCTTGTAAATACTACTGTCAGTGTGGTCTTGAGGAAAATATCTCGCACAGAAAAGCATCCATCCTTTATTCCAGGGAAAAACTTGCACCCATGACATATTCAGCAAGAAAATGCTTTGAATTTTCAAGGAGAAGAAGGGTCCCATCCCATGGTAAACACTGAAGAGCAAACACATATCCTTTCACTTGTAGAGTTGTAGTGGCACCACTGATTGATGCGTCCAACTAAAAAAAGGAAGAGAAGAAAAGGAAGTGACCGGTGCCGACTTGGCCTTGTTTTCTCACATCGTCGGAGAAAAATCAGCAAGCATCCAAAGCACGAAGCACCCCCATTGTTGAGAATAATTCCTTGTTGAGCTACCCTGTCACGCCTAACGACCTCATGACGCCACCGCCCGCGACCAACACTCACCTGCTCCAACTAGCTGCCCGGCCGTCCACACACTCTCTCCACCACACACGCGCAGCTTGCGCAGTGTAAAAAGCGTAGATAAAAATTAGAAAAAAATCTTTATCGCCGGTTCATCCGGCGGCGTCGTCGTCGTCGGCATGTCCTCGGCGCATGCGGCCGACGGCGACCCGAGTCATCACCCACCGGTGTGTGCGAGATCGTTCGGAGTTGAGACACATGTCGCCGCCGTGGAAGCTTCTTCTCAGGCGCACGTCACGCTGATTGTCCGGCCGCGATCGTGACGCCGAAAGGGTCCTCGCATGTTCTCTTCCGCTGCGCTGCGCCTTCGTCGAAGCAATTCGATACAGCTCGTCAGGAACAGGAAGCAGTTCGATCCCATCTGAAATTCTGCAGATGTCTCGGCCCTTTTTGGATCGAAACGATCGGGGATGCGGAACCATGCCAGGCCGGGCACGCGCGGCGTTAGGGCTTGTTCAGTTATACAGGGATGATACATATAACAAAATATTCATATTCATGATAGATGTAACAAAAGATCAATTTTTATTTTTCGTCGATAACTAATTTACTCATGATAAATACAACATGATATCATAAATCAATCCATGAGTCGAGAGGTGCGGAATTTATCTCAACCTCTTAGTGTACCTTTTGTGAGTAAACTAACAATTATACCTGTGCGTTGCACGAGAGAAAACATTATTCGGCGTCATCTGTCATAGTGCTCGTGCAACCCAAACCAGGCTCGCAGTCGTCTGGGCTTTCCGACCTCCGCCGTCGTCTGCCACGACCTCACCATCGTGTACCCGATTTCACTTTCCATGGCTACGTTGTCGTTCCCATCACGCGCTCCGATCTTGTCCACGTCTTCCCAACCTCGCCCTCATGTACCCCGACCACGACGACATCCCGCCTCTCCGGGCTCTTCGTCGCGCCCGTGTCACCCAACGGACATCGCCCTGCCGTTCATGTGCCTCCAGCGTTGTCGTCATTGCAGGCTCCCTGACCTCACCGTTGTCGTTCGCCACGATCGCGTCGTCACCTCACGACCTCGCCAACCTGACTGCGTCGTCGTTCCTATCATGCACACGCTACACCTCGACCTCAACCTGTTGTCATCCGCGCCTTCTAGCCTTAATGTTATCTGCCCCCGACCGCGCCGCCGTCTCCGCCTTCTTGACCTTATCATCACGTCGGTGCTACCCCAACCTCACCTGTTGTCGCCGTTTCGATCGTGATGTCATTACTACTATCCACGCGCCTCTCCATGCAAGCTAACTGATTGCCGAACCACTCGCCCACAGCAGCAAAAACATGTTGGGCAACCGCTCGCTGGACACCAAGTTGCTCGTGCCCAATTGAGAGCAAAATTGATTTAGGTGGATTGCATGGGCGCATAACCCTGCAACACGTGAAGACTCACTCCGTCTTCTAAATTCATTAGGTATAAATATAAATTAGATTTAGACCTGAAATAAATCTTCAGCTTCTAGTTGTGCTTATCATAAATTTTTTATTATATTTTTATTACCGACCCGGAACGAACGAATCTAACCAAACGAAACCTTACGCGAGGGGCACGAGCGCCGGGGACACGGAGGCATCATGCAAAAGCGAAGCGATGTGAACGTCAGAAGGACAGTTTGGCCGCCCGTGCACCTACCCCGTCGTTCTGCTGCGCGATCGCCCTCGCCAATCACACGCCCTCTTCTTGTCTCTACCCCTAAAAAAACTGTAAGGGCAACGTCGCCACCCGTGGTTCTGCCCTCCCGCGTTCTGCCGGCGGAACCATCCCGCGCCGACAGGTGGGCCCTTCGTGCGCTCGCCCTTTCGCCCCGTCCGCGCCGTTGCTCCACCTCCGGCCTCCATCCACGAACCTCCCTTCCCCTCGATCCACCGCATTCCGTCGTCGCCTCCTCCGCTGCCGGCCTGCTGGGCTCCTTCTCCGGCTGGTGGTGCTTCCTCCCCGCGGCAAATCGACCATGGCGCGGACATCCCTCCCCCTCCTTCCCGAGATCCGGCGGCCACCCGAAAAAAAGGAGATGCCCGAGTAAAGGAGCTTGCCGCTAGAGCGGAGGAGGGGTCGGCTTACGCAGCACCTCGCTCCTCGCCGCCGGCTCGCCGCGCCGCAACTCCGGCCCCTCGCCGCCACCGCTGCTACTCCCTGAAGGCGCCCCCTCGCCACCGTCACTACTGCTCCCCAGAGCCGGTCCCCCCTGCGCCACCACTTCTCCCCGCAGCCGACCCCCTCGCCGCTGCGGCCCGAAGGCAACATGGGCGGCGGTCGGGTTGTAGGCCCGTGGCAGCGGTAGCGCGAGGGAGCGGCGCCGGCGCCATCGCCAGGGCGGCCATTGGCGGCATGAGGGCCAGCACAAGCATTGGGGAGGGCGGCGCGGCTGCTGGCTGGAGCGGCCGGATCTGCCCGCCGTTTTTTTCTTCTTCCTTTTTATCCGCACGGGCCGGAGCAGTGCTCCGCCGCTATTGCGTGGGGGTCGTCCGCCGCCGCCATCGTCGCAGGTGCATAGGTGGTCATGCGCCGTCGCTGCTGCCTTAATTCGTGGCGTCCGTGGGGGGTGAACGAATACAGGTAACGGGAGGTGGAAGCATCCCAAGTGCCGCCCGGATGCGCTGCCATCTCCGCAGTTCCGGCCACCTGCAACAACGTCGAGGAATCCGCCGGCCACCAGAGCATCACATCTGTTGAGGACTTGAGGATTGGCTCCGATATAAACGCCTCTCCAAACTCCAAGTTAGTCTGCTCCTTGCCTCGCGGGCATGACATCTTTTGTGCTCTCTGCTCTTTCCCATCATCTATTAGATTATATCGGATTACTGATTGCTTCATGGACTAACTAGCGCACAATGGCATGCTAATTTCTGTTTGTCAGGCTATAGAACCAAATGCATTTTAGGTCAAATTTGGAATAAGAGATTCAAAATAGGATTCAGTACGTTCAGATGTTCAGGATTCAGTAGTAGTAAGGTGTGCACTATTCAAAAATCATATTAGTGTTGTGATTAGTACAGAAATGGATGGTCACTCTAAGGAAGGTGGTACTCTTAGGTCTTAGCATGTTAGTATTGTCTGCCTTTTGTCGCAATACTGTCTTGGTTCATTTTTTCTCTTTCCTTAGCTTATGGGGAGTTATTTTCAAAGAATCTCAAATTGATTATTTCAACTAGAATACTTTTTATCTTCCTATATTCTGGATACATTTTGATGTGATGCCATTTAATATTATTTCAACTAGCATGATTATTGTATTTTCTTTCAAGATAGATGTGGCCTGACAGAAGGTTGATACTGTAGCTTGCATTAGCAGAGTTTTTCTTATGTTTGCTAAACCAATGTTGTTGACCTTTATTATTTATTAGATTTTAAGAACCGCTAATGTTCGTAGGGTTAGCCATTATCATGAACCTGTGATTGCTGAGATAAACTTTTAATATTTAAAAAGGTAGGATTCTGAAATATTTTCCTTTCATTTACAAACTATGCTACTTTCTGAAATAACATGAATCAATTTACTGCAGAACTTTTGAGGGCTATTTGGAGATGTCTCACAGAAAAGGAGGAAATAAATGAGAAGTTGCTTGGACAAATGGTGTCTATGTTTTGTTTACTTTCAGGTTCAAATTTTTGATTCCTTGTACCGCTCTGGTGAATATACTCTTTATATAATTTGTAATATGTACGTAGCATTGCTCTCAAAATCATTGTTGTGGTACATGACATTTCTGTCGGAGGTACTATCCTTTTTCTTAAAGTTAAAAAATCAGACTATAATATCCTCCTGAAAATGTATAGGTTGCTGGAATGAGATATACTTCCCGAATCTTGATCAATGTTTTTCTTTCTTTTCCTTCACAGCCATATCCATACTAGGTTAACAGAAACTTTTTCTACCACGGGAGAAGTATATACCGCTACTATAAACAAAAGAAATATATGCTGCTTTTGTGGAAAGAAGGTACTATTTTGATGACAACCACATGGTGATACATACTTTTGTCTAATTATCTCGGTTCAGTTTTGAGGGAACTTAGTTACAATGTATAAGTAGTTAAGTTAGCATCGGGAGCCTACACCTATCATTGTTTCCTACATGTAGTTAACTCTGCATCTCCATGCTTTGACATCCCATACCATTTTGATTGCACCAACAACTCTGCTTTTTCTCTGAATTTCAGCCATGGCAACTGGTCGACCACGGTAGGCATATTCAGCTTCAGCTTGTACAGGCAAGTAGCACAAAATGAGGGAGCAGCAAGGTAGCAAGGTTTCAAGTCTTCAGGTATGTCATTTGTGAAGTGTGATTTTCCTGCAGCAGTGTACATGGTAGCCTTTGTTTGCTTGTTATTTTCTAAGTGATGCATTGGTTGATCTTTTGATGGATCGGTTTAATAAATTTTCGGGAATGTTATTTGGCAATAATGCCCAAATGCTTAAAATAGTTGACTGTTATCTGCTTGAGTCAAACTTTCAAACTTTATATGTGAATGTACTCCATCTATTTGCTAATTTGAAGATAAGTCACTGTATTTGATCCCTACTGCTACCTTGGCCTTCTGTCTGTGGTATTAGCCCTTTGCACATTTATTCTAGGGGCATTCCTTTTTCTTCTGAATCTGAATATGCTAGGAATCACAAGATAGTTATGGATCACAATGAGGATGCTACTTGGACGTGGTAATAAGCAATGCCCAAGCTGCATTAGTGTTGGTAAGCAATCTGGTTCTGAATTGCATCGCCCTGCATTAGTGTTGTAGTAGATTCCCTTCCTTACTTTGACTATATGTCATGTGATTAGTGTCATGGCTAAGGAGCTTTTCTCAAGTCCTTGTGCAGAACCGCAGATTAACCATTGCTAATCCAAAATCATGTAAGTTAACATGCAGATTAACCATTGCTCTTACCTACTTTTGATTGATGGAACAGGAGATTTAGATTGTTGATTTTTTAAAACAAATAATTCTGCAGTTGTGGGAACATCTGAGTGATAGTTGTCTCTAGGTCGAAATAGTTACTTTGCTATCCTGTAGAAATGGCGGTTACTTTATTTTATATTTGCCGGCAGTTCAGAATTGTTGATTCCATAAATTATCTACAAATGAACAAAAATATGCACTATGAATTCTAATGTATATGACAGTGGGGTGTAGAAGTTGTGGGTTTATAGTAGTTGTGAGTAATTAATAAATTGATACTTCCTTAGTTTTCGCATTGGGTACAGTTAGGAGATTTTTCAAACTTCAATGTTTTAGATGTAGAAAGCTGATCAATGACCAACCTTGTTACGTTGCTCACTCCTTATTGGTGTTCAGGATAAAATAGTTTCCAAAGAACTGATGTTGTATTTGTTTATTTATTTGGTCAACATCAGTTGAGCTCCGCATTTCACCCAAACTAATACATATATAAGTTTAACCAACAATGATAAGGAATGCTCAAATCATTGTAAATTGCTTTATCTCATCAATATAACTCTATTAACTGTTATTCTATATCATTGTAAATTGCAGGTGATGCTATGGAGAAGATTGAGGAAAAACGAAAGTAATGGAATGGAGATTCATATGTGTTTAGGTTAATTTGTGACTATAAATGAGATTTGTCTTGAGTTTATTGTGAACGATTTGTCTTCAGTAATGTAATGTCTTCTCTTTATGGCTCAGATGGCAGGAATGGTCAAAATGGTGTTGAGGGTTTCTTAATGGCAGCTATTTAGGGGTTATATATATGGTATAGTATCATGTTTAAAATGTGGTAGGTGGTTTTTGAATAGGTGAAGCATAATATTGCTTTTGTTTGATAATGTTTACCGTTGAGAAACTAAATGTCACATCCACAATTCCCCATGAGGACACCTAATGTATTTTGTTTATATGTTCCGCATTAACGAAAGAATTGATTAGTCTCCATATGCTTTTCAATAATTATTCTTTCTCAACGTTTTGCTTTGATCAAGGATTTGAATCATTTTGATGCTTTTGAAGAAAATTTGTGTTGCCCGTAGCAACGCACGGGCACGATTCTAGTTTTTTTTTTAAAAATCTCACCTGCTGTGCTCCCGCTTGGCTTTGCCTTGTGACGAGGGTGGCGTGGCGGAGCGGCCACATGATTACCGGTTGAAATCCAGGCCGGGTTGGCCGCCGATGAGTGCCGCGATTGACGGCCACTGCTAGTTACTGCCTTTTTGCCCGTGCCAGCCGGAGGCCGGAGCACAGTGTGTCGATTTCCCTCTCGTGTCCCTTTCCAGGAGAAGGGGAAAGCCGGAAAGGAAAAGCGCGCGCACTCGGTGGCTAGTACTCTCTCTGTCTCAAAATAATATAGTTTCATTTAGACTTTTTCAAAGTCAAACTTTTTTAATTTTGATCACGAATAGCAAAACAATCATAAATAATAATAACATAAAAATGATGTCGATACATTTATCATGAAACCAACTATCAAAATGTGCAATTCTTTCTATTGAAAATAAATTATTTTAAGAGTTATTGTTAGTCAAACTTGAGAAAGTTTGACTTTGAAAAAGTTAAAACGAAGCTATATATACGGAGGGAGTAATACTTTTCCCGTGCGTCAACGTTGGGTGATGGTTGACTGGTTCCCGTGCGTCAACGTTGGGTGATGGTTGACTGGTTCGCGCGACGCGAAGCAACGAGATCGCGACACGGAGTATACGATGTGATACAGAGCTATCATTTGCTTCTTCTATTCTATGCGTTTTTTTTAGAGAACGGGGGCCAACGGCCCACCTCAACTCAAATTGCAAATTGCATTACGAAAAGAGTTTGGCCTATTTATTTCTGCATATGGCAATCCTCGAAGGCCTTGCTCGACTCTTCTCTCTCTCTCTCTGTGTTGTGTTCCACCAGATGAACAGACAATCTTATTGATGCGCAGCTCATTTGGGATTTGGCTCGCGTCCCTAGAAAAACGTTACAGTACATGCCCCGGAAAAAGACGAAGTAGGAAAAAAACACACTATCGAAAGAATCACTAGTTTCTGGCCCAGCTTGATTGTTTGTTAGCAGCCGCGGCGAGCGAGGTGCAGGCCCAGCGTTGCGCGTGTCGGGTATGGGCCTTTGTGAGGTTACACCAGACCACCACCCAGACCCAACAACCATCTTCTTTTATGGGTCGGCCCAGCGTTGCGCGTGTTGGGCTTCCGCCTTCCAGTTGGCTCCCTGGGCCTGCATAATAAAGTTAGAATTTTTTTAAAAAAACAAACGAAAAAAGTACTCATAAACTTCTTTTATCCAAGCCCCCCGTTCACTTCAGTGAAAAATGGTGTATGAATAGTGCTGCAATAGTATTTTTTGTGAAAGAAGATGTGATTAATGTGATGGGATGAAATAGGAAACTTTGAAGGGAAAGTGTTGTTTTTGGAGTATTCTTTTTCGGGTTCCTTTTGTGGTGTTACTGGAATTCAGATTGAGTTCGTCACATGCTCACACACAGCTCAACTTGCTGCGAGTCCTATTGCAGTTCTGTGTTCAGGATCGATCGGGTCTCCCGTGTTTTTCTTTTTTTGTCTGGAGGGACACGATCACACGATAAAAGAAGGAAAGAAACAAGTCATCAGCAACACCGTCCCTGTCCTTTTTTTAGTGAAGATGACACATGACGACATGTTGCTGCTTGCTGGCTGGAGCGAGCGGATAGGCGTGGCATGGAAGGAACAGCCTGAAGTAGCCGTGAGTCGCATGAAGGCATGATGGAAGCAAGTCGAAGGAATCTGCAGAAAGAAAAATGGTTGAGCGCAACAACCAACAAAAACATTCCCCGTGCGGCCTCGTCCCGTCTCGCTTTCGCTTGAAGCGCCGGCGCCGGCGCCCGTGACCGACAGCCGCCGCAGTCGTCCACGCACAAAAAATTAAACCGGTGGCGACGTGGCTTGTGCGGCTTTTAACGACGGACCCGCCCACCTTGCCAGTTGCCCACAGTCACACCGTCACGCGCGCCGGGTGAGACAGGATCAGCTGACGCCTGAAGCCACGCGAGAACGCACGCACGCGAGCGTCCTTCCCGTTCCAGAACGCGCGCCGGTCACGCTGCGCTTGACGGCGGACGGCGGTGTGTGTGTCCGCCGCAGTCTCGGGGCGCTCCGGCGTGTCGCTTTCGCCGCACGGTTCCGCCCGCCGCCGCGGCGGCAGCGTGGCTCGCTCTGCAGTTTGTTTTCGCTCGGATGCGCGCGCCGCGCCGGTGCCGGCGCCTTTTGCTCGCGGCATCTTGCTGCCTGCTGCGCCTGCCCTGCTGATTCCGTTCTCCGAGTCAGGGTCTCGGGCGCCGCGTTCCGTTCTCCGAGTCAGGGTTGCCTTGTTTCTTCCTGTCGCTCCATTCGCTTCGACTCCCTTTTTTTTTCACTGTCCATCCGTGGCGGACGTCATCTTTTTTTTTGTATACGTGGTGAGTACGCTTTGCTCGCGGAATACTACCAAACGGGAAGATGAGGGATGCTATGATGATTAGCACGAGTAGGGGGTGTTGCTTAAAGAAGTGTGCGGAAGCAAGCGGCGTGCATCATCACTGTCCGTAACCATATCCTGTCCTGTATAAGTCTGTCCCATGATAATATCCGTGTCGTTCCAGCGGTCCAGGGTCCAGCCTCCAGGCTGTGGTCGAAGAACTCATCTGTACAAAGGCGACTAGTAGCTGCGATCTGCTAACAAAACAATCGCAAAACGCTGTGAACGGAAAAATGGCTGACAATCCTCGTAAACGAAAGAGACGTATCTGTTGGTGTTGCATAGTGCCAGTGCCACTCAGTCAGTGTGACACTAAGGCCAGTCTCAATGAGAATGGTCATATGAGGGTCATGAGCATCAAATATCATACCACGTCAGCAAATTTATGAGAAGAGAGAGAGAGTTACGAAGAGTGTCATGAAACGAGAGAGTATGGTTGTCAATGACCCTCTCCTCTCAAGTCTCGGTAACTGTGTGATGACTCTCTCCACTGAGACTGATATAAAGAACAACGTCAACAATTTTAGAGTACATGTATGATTCTGAATGTAAGAAACTTCACCAGATGTAAATCCTTCGTTCAAAAAAAAAAAACTGAAAACTGGAACGAGCTTTTGCGAAAGGCTGCAGCTGGTTTGCCGTCCGGGAGGCCGTTATAAGAACAATGCTCACCAGTCACCACCATGTCATCATGCCCTTCTCTTCTCTGGCTCATCAGAAACAACCGCAAAGCGCACAGCGTCCTCTCATCATGCCATCCATATAGACCTTCCTGTCTCTGATCACTGATCACTCTCTCGCTCGCCCTCGGCCTCGGCCTCCGCCACCACCCTCTCAAACCAACCCGACCCACGCGCGTGCACCGGCGCACGCACGCGCGCGACGACGATGCCTCCCCTCCACCGCCGCGGCGCGCGCACTATCCTGCTCCTACTCCTCCACTACGTGGCCGCCTCCCACCTCCTCCTGCCGTCGTGCGGGCCGACGACGGCCCACCGCGCCGCCGCGGCACGGCTGCCGGACCCGGCGCCGCTCGACCCGGCGCGGATCTTCCCCTCGGCGACGACGATCCCGGCGTTCCCGGAGCAGTCGGACTCCCTGGCGGGTTCCTCGTCCACGTGCCCGCTCTCCCCGTCCCCGGCGCTCACCCCCGCCGTGCGGTCCTCCTGCGACGCCGACGACGGCAAGCTCCCGGCGAGGCTGCGCTGCTGCCCCGCGCTGGCCGCGTGGCTGTTCGCCTCCTACGCGCCCACCGCGCTGTCGCCGCGGCGCCCCGCGAGGTCGTCGTCGAACCCGGCCGCGGCCGCCGTCGACATGCCGCTGCCGCCGGACGACTCGGAGGCGTGCGCGGGCGCCGCGGACCGCGCGCTGCGCGCCGGTGGCGCCGCGCTCCCGCGCCCGGCCGGCGGCAACGGGACGTGCGACGTGGCGTTCTGCTACTGCGGGGTCAGGCTGAGGCGGCTGGCGTGCGGACCACCCGCGCCGGCGGAGGGCGGGATGTGGGCCCCGGCGGACGAGGTGGCGGGGAGGCTGGAGAAGGACTGCGCGCAGGCGGGGACGCCCGGCTGCTCCAAATGCCTTCGTGCTCTTGCCACGGTGAGATCGCCAGATCGAATAGCTGACCTGAATGCATTAGTATGATCAGCTGATCACCCGAAACCTGATTGCCTGAAAGCCTTCTTGCATGCACATTTGCCGTTCCCGGAAACTAGGGTAGTTGATCACAGAACGAAACACTGATCAAGCAATCAAGCACTTCCGTTTCTATCTGGTCACTTTTTTTTTTCCACTAAGGGCCGAGCCCGAATTTCATTACCTGAGCAACGAAATTACAGAAGGACAGTCACTACTCATGGAGTTTCTATCTGGTCACTACTCATTAAATGATCAATTCACTTCCCCATTTCGAGTTCAGAAGGACAGTCAGCATCCATGGAGGGTTCTTCACCTCCGGTGACGATGGCGTAGTAGTTAGCAGTAGGTAGGGCACACCACCACCACCTAGGCAAGCTTCATTGATCACACTGAGACTGAGCGCCAGAAAGACACACACACACACACAATCACACAACTAAACTGCGCATTGGCCATATTCTATTGCCTGCCTGACATGCTTTGAGGCGACATGGCGTCGAATGCAAGTCTTGGACGGATCGACACTGCACCCACGGGGCTACAGTAGACAGTGTCCCGGCGCACAGGTTCGCCGTTGCCTATACCTAGTTGTTGGCATGATTGGAGTGTGACTGCGTGAGTGAGCGATGAGTGGCCAGGAATCATGAGATCTGGGCCTGTTGGGTAGGCCGGGCCTGGAGAATGATTTGCTGGAACATGCCTCCACTCCTTCTCGCTCTGCTGCCCACTTCGTTCGATTGCCCGAGCATTTTGGCCCCAGAGATGAACTCCGTCCCATGAAAAGTCTCGGCATCATTTGCTTTGTGGACAGATCATTCCGGTCGTTCTCGGCTCGCTTTGCTTTATCAACAACCGAGCCATCCATGCACGGCCACAAAGCCCACAAGTTAGGCTTGGTTTTCGAGAAATGTCGCGGTACGCACATGAAGATTAGTGTACTAGCGTGACCTCCAAAGGTTTCTCTGTCGCAATATGTTCGGCACGTATAAGTCCACGTGTGCCAACAGTAGCGAGATTGTACTCAAATGCCGTCTGCTAACGGAAAGTAAATTTCAAGTTTTTACCGCCTTTGTTCCTGTACGTTGTGGATTAACATCGTTCTGTACGTACTACGTCGTGCGTGCCTAAAAATCTAAAAAAAAAAACTATTTTTACCGTGACAGAGTCGCTGTGGATTAATCACATTGCGTCTGATGCAAGTATATTATCATTGCAGATAAAGCCCAGCAATCCCGGCGGTGGCGGCGTGGAGGCAGCGGCGGGGAAGTCCGCCGGGAAGAAGCAGCAGGCCGCCGCCGGCGAGGGCGACGACCGGGACTGCGAGCTCATGGGGCTCATGTGGCTGCTGCAGCGCAACGCGACGCGCTACGGCGCGGCGGCCACGGCCGTGATCCAGGCACTGATGGCCGTCGACGAGGCGTCCGCGGCCGGCGTCGCGGCGGTGGCGGTGGCGGGCGACGCGGGGCCGGCCGTGGCGTGCTCGCTCCCCGTGGACGACATGCCCCTCCCCGCCGAGTACGCGCAGCTCAACGGGGGAGCCAGCGCCGCGCCTGGCGCCGGCTGCTTCCACCTGGTCCTGCTGCTTGCCGTTCTCATGAGCTTCCGTGTTGTTACCTCGCTGTAGCTAGCACTGGTTTATTATTATATTGATGAATTTAATTTTGGCATATGGTTCGTTCATTGAGTTCGCGTTGCTCTACCTGCTAATTCCATGTATATATCGGCGTGACCTCTTGGCATTGGTAGTTGGCACATACTAGCACCTGAGAAAAAGCATCGGCATCGGTATACGTTAGGGAGAGGCGACAACTTATCGCAAACAAGATGAACTAAAGTTTTAAATTTAACCAACTAACTTGAAAGTGTTGAATCGTTTTATTTAAAAAATTGCTGAGTTGGGTTTAAAAAAATATTAAACCAGCGTGTGTATAAGTTGGAACAAATTTCGAAATGTTTAATTAGGCTGTGGCACGGCCCAAAATATATTGAATTAGGTTTTTGCACAATGTTGAAATTTAAAAAATGCTGAATTAGTCCATTTCGAACTACTACCAAACTGTTGAAACAAGTATTATTAAATATATAATTTCTTATTGACATTATAGTTGTAAATTGCGTACAATAGTCAATAAAATATCAACGAAAACTGTATTAAGAAAAAAAAATCAAGAAACAAGACTTGGCGGGCTTAAGTAACTGGTCAGGCCGATGATGATGGGCACCAAACAAACTGCGCTGGGCTGTTTGTCAATTGCTCGGCTCGATCAGCCCAGAACGCGTGGGACATTCATGGGCCTCTCGTCTCAATCTGGCCCACATCTGAATGGGTGGTCAGTCCCTTCCCCACTGCACTCGGCCGCCATTGCTGCCTCGTGAGACTGTCCGCACTGGGACCGCCATACCGACCGCGACGGGACACGGTGGACGGTGGCGTCGCTTTTTACCGTTCATTCTCCCGCAGCGGGGGACGGTAAAAGCGACGCAACCGTTCCGTTCCTCCGGTCGGACGCCATATCCAGCGTCGTCCGGAACGAACGCTACGTGCGGGCCCGCGCAGCCTCGCGCCATCCCCAACCATCCTCGTCCCGCCGTCGCGCCGCCGGCCTCCCGTCGCCCTTGCCGTCGCCGTTGCCGCAGCAAGAGAGAGAGAGAGAGAGAGAGATAGAGAAAGCGCGCGCGAGATAGCAGCAACATCAGCCAGCGCCGGAGTTGGGGAGCCGGCCGTGCCCCGCCGCCGCGGAGCTCCACCATGTCGCGAAGGAGCAGAGGAGTCTCTGGAAGCAGAGAGCAGGTCCCCACACGCAGATCGAGGCAAGACGGCGGCGACCGGTGCAGGGAGCTCCGCCGGATCTCGCGGACCTCGCCGGCTTCCTCCTCCTGCTTCGATTTGAGGCCCCCCTCGATCTCTCCGCCGCCCACCACCTCCTCTGCGGTCCGCCGGGAGCGCTCGATCCGGGGCGCGCAGGTGCTCGCCGGCACGAGGCCCGCCGGCGTCGGGGAGGAGGGCGGAGGAGGGACGGCAGCACGGCGGCGCGCAGGACCCCCAACCACCCTGCCTTGCCCAGCGTCGCCGTCGGGGGCCCAGCGCCCCGAATCGAGTGCCGCCGCGCATCCGCCATCGAATCGAGAGGGAGGGAGAGAGAGGAAGAGGAGAGGAGAGGAGGCCGGCGACCGCCCATCCGCCGCCGCTGCTAGTCCGCCCATCCGCCGCCGCCTGGAGAGGAGAGGAGGCTGGCGGCGAAGAGGAGAGGAGGCGCGGGGTGCGTCGGCGGTGGAGAGGGAAGAGAATGGCGTTGGACAGTGGGGAGGGAGAGAGGAAGAGAATAAAAGAGCTGAGAGCATGACATGTGGGTCCTGCACGAGGTAGTTGGTATGGAGTATGAGATATAGGGGTTGACGGGTGCGGGAAAATCGAAACTGAACTGGAAATTCTTGATGACCAGGCAGGAATATTCCCTTTAGAGGTTGGATTTGGAGTTTGACGAGTGCGGACAGTCTGAGTGTTCGCCGGCTCCCCCCCTAGGCGGCTAGGCCCCTACGCAAAGGCGAAGCAGACGGCGGCGGTGCAGGCTCCGCTCCGCGACACCTCCCTTTCCTTCGCTGGTTTCCTCCGCCGTGCGTGCCGTGGGGACCCATCCGGCGCTGTCTCTGGACGGCTCGGAACTCGGAAGTCGTGCGGGCGCTGTCTCGTACGTCTCCACATCCTTCGTGCTGTGGAAATTTTTAATGGTATTCGTGTGCACGCTTGACGAACTGGGCGCCGCGGCGAATTGGGAAGGGTCACTCCTGGGTCCAACTCCATGATCGCTTCGTCCTCCTTGCAGTCCTGGCTTAAGGTATTCCGCTTTATCTCCCCTGTTATGTAAGTTGTTAAGTATAATAAACCCTAAACCCCATCATACCTGAAATCTAGTCGGTTTCCATCAGTGTGGCAGCGATAATAATCTAGCGAGGGTAATCTCATTGGAGTTTCGGAGGGGGCGGTCTAAAAGGTTTGGTTCCAAAATGAGGTACTGTTTTGTCCAAAATTTAGGATTTCCGACTACTTTTCTGCAAAGTTGTCTGGAAACTTGACTTGTCAGTGTAATTTATTCACGAGGATGCCTGCTGAATCTCTTGGGATGCAGATTTAGGAATGCTCTCGGTTCTAGGCTCTTTCAGTGGTGTTCACGTGAAAATCACACATCTGTTCGGAAGCTGTTGGAGGTAGATGGCACGTCGGAGAGATCAAAGCTCCTTAAGAAAGTATGTGGCTCACTAGCAATTTATTGCTGTCACTCGTGTTAATTTAACCTCCAATTTTGCAATTCATCATTGATATGTTTGATTTTTCTACTCATTTGTTCCCACATCTATCTTTTATACTAGCTGTCTTTTGATCCTTTTATTTATCTTTAGATGGAAATGCTCGGAGATGTTAGCTACATATACCAGACCTACAACTAAGAACAAGAGAGAAATAAGTCCTTTTTATGCCATGTCTATATGTTTTGTTATAGCCGTTGTTGCTTGTTTTAGGCCCTACTCAATTATTTTGATTTTACAGATTGCATGTTCCTGTTTGTTTCTGCTTTTTACTAGAGGTTCTGGCATGTTGCAACTATAACAGTTGTAAAAATTTAAAGCACACTCCAAAGGGTCAACTCCAGCTTCTAACCACCGTATTTGCTTTAAGATTTGCCCAACTCCCATTTCATGAGTGAAGCATAAATGCACTCAACAAACATTACTGTTCATCTTTACTTTCTGCAATAGAGAGCTTACTCTGAAATATATTGCAGGTGTCTGTTTTGATGGGTTACAGTAATGCACAAGATTTAGTTGAGCAACAAAGAGCCCGCAGAGAATCTGCTACTGAGTTGATTAGTGTCTTCAAAGAAATTGACTTCCCAGAAATTTCTGCAAAGTTTCCTTGCATAAAAATTGGTGACGCATCACCTATTGAACTATATGAGGATTCTACTAACATGAAGTGCAAAGAAACTGTGCTTTCTGAAAACCTTGCAAATTTCATCCGAGACTCAGGTGGAAATTTGGAGACAGTTTACGGATTTCCTAATGAATGTCATCCATTGAGTCAAATGTCCACAACTGCAGAGGAAACTTCAATTAGTGAAGAGAACTGTCTCATGGCGCAGCATATTTCTCAGGAACCAGCAGTTGACAAAGAAACTCGTCCTGAGTCATTGTCTGATGCTATACCATCTGACAATAGCATACTACTGGATAAAAGTATCAGGTTCTTGCCTGGAACAACTAGTAGGCAATATCGCCAACTAGAGGATGGCGGTTTCCATACGGTATAAGCAGTCCAATCATTTCTTTTGTATTTTCCTTTTGATTTGGTAAAAAACGTAATTTCTTCACATCAATTGTCTCTTTTATAGGTTCGCAAATTATTACAACACTTTCCTCGGACTTATGCAGATCTGCAAAATCCTCAAGGTCCCATAGAAGATGGGCAGTACATTATGTTATTTGGTACTGTCATATCTTCCAGGTAATTGAATATCACACATATGAGGTTTAGAGCCATACAAATCATCCTGGAGGTGCATAAAATTAGAAAATAATGAACACTTTAATCCATAACATATTTCAGATCTATAACAGAAACTTAAATGGCGATCTAAAGTTGGTATATTTCTACGAAGTGTGTGAAATAGTCTGGAACAGGTTTATATTATGAACTGGAGCATGATGGAAAAGGAAGAAGCTTTTTACGAAAAATGCTTGGAATCTTTTGATAACTTATCTAGTTACATGAAGTTTTGATGGACTGTTTCCTCCAGGATTATTTGGGTATGGGTTTGCCAAGATAGTTAAATATTAGTTTAATTAGTGTTGCTGCCTACTCTGCACTTCATACTCATTGAAGTTGGCCATGATTCTCATATCACTGCTTAATTTCCTCAGCAACATTTAGTTCACTCGACTGCCTTGAGAAGGCAGTGGTTTTATGCTATATAACATTTAAAAAAAATACCCCATGGCGCTGTTCTTGCTCAGCTAGTGCTGTTGAGTCTATAATCTATTACATCACATTTTTTGAAGGGGTTAAAACAATGAATTATAAAGGATTTGTTTTGTTCAGCAAGCAAATTCATGTTTGTCGGCGTGTGTTGGATCAAGCAGATAAGAATAAGATGATAGCTATTCTTTTAAAGAAGAATGGATTCTTAAACCTTGTTGGTTTTTGAGTAAAATGTAGAAAGTACTGAAAGATACCAATTGATTTTTAAGTTTGCACCAAAAATATGAACTAGAATTTCATCTTTAATGAATATTCTGAAATTCTGTATTCCCTGTGTCCGCAAATCTTAAGATAGCTACCTTTATGCAGTATGTTGGTTGCAAGATCTCTATTGTGGCCACCACTTTCTGGAGAAAGCAGTACGTAACTGTTGATATTTTTACTATGCCCTTGTAAATGCTGTGTGACTTTGTCTTCTCAGGGGAATCAAGGTCAAGTCCACTCTAGGTTTCCTTGAGGTGGTGGTTGGTTGTTCCATAGTTGAGACTGAATTAAGCTCTTCAGTTAAGAGTAGTCACTCCGGGGCAGAGCATAAGACAATTCATTTGCACCTCAAGAAATTTTTCAGTGGCACACGCTTCTCTTCTCAATATTTTCTTAACTGTATGTCAGCAAAACACAAAGAAGGGGATCTTGTTTATGTCAGTGGTAAGGTTGGTGAATTGAAATCTTGTTATCTATTGCATGCTACTTGTTGCCACTTTCTGGTGGTTCTCCCTAATCATGAAGCATGCCTGCAGAATGGTCTTTTTGTTCTTTCTTTCTGATATTGTTTGGTAATGACACGACGCAAAGCGATATGTAACCGTAAAAACTCATTTGTTGTTTATCCAAGTGCACTTGTAAGGATAGCCATGATTTAATGCAAATATTGTCTCTTTGTAAATAACTAGTTTTTAAACCCTTGGGGAATAAGAGCTAGGTTTAACAGCATATGTAGACGAATAAGTGAATAACTTGCTGATTCTGTCTGTGCAGATAAAAAAGGCACTTTCTAATGGCCATTATGAGTTGATGGAATACACTATTGATGGTCTTGAAGGAGAGGGGGAACAAAGCAGTATGCTTGACAGGAAACCACATCCTATATACCCGTCAAAAGCTGGATTAAAACCAAGTCTGCTGGGCCTCTCTATCTCTAGGTCAGTGCATGCTGTGTGCTTGCAGGTGTGTTTCAAATGTAGGGCCTGAAGGGATTTACCTTTTAAGTAGACCATAATTTTATGCTATTATGTTCACCATCAAATCTTAGCTGAAACTGTTGGTTATGCACCTGATATAACTAAACCAAAATTTGAGATCTACTGAAATGGAAAAAGGAAAATGCTGAGGTGGATTAATAGTTTTGTCTTCGATAAATTGCTTCTCGACTAAATTTAAAAGGGAAATCCCTTTTATCCCCTCAACTTTTGCCCAAGTCTAGTAATTATCAAACGCCCCTCAAATATTTGGGTTACACTATGTCAGCATTTTTATGGATGACTGCTAACTGTAAGAAGTTAACCATCCTTACCTTCTTCGTAATGTATTTACGTATACATGATTATGTTCCATCAAGTTATTTAATAAATTGCAATTGTGTACAGGGCCTTGAAGATGCTGAACCCAGATGTCGATCCTTTGCCTCCTGATGTTCTCATTGAATTCAACTTGCCTAATCTCTTTGACGTAAGTTGCACCATGACTTATAATTGTTCTGCTTGCAAGTTGGAACCTTTTCACATTGAACATGAACTACAGTATGAACCAAGATACCAAATGGTGCTCCTCATTGCCTTTGGATTTCTATGTGCTAACCACTTCGCATGCTGTTCTCTTCAAGAGAATGTACATCAACTATATTTTAAATAACTTTAATCTTTACAAATGGTGTATTATGTTAATTTATTTATTGGATATGAAAAGGATGAGCATATTTGTCTTGAAAGCTTTATTATGCTCCATCCAGCCATTAATGCCAAGCTTTTTTTTTTGAAGAAGTCTTCAAAACTAGGTTTTTTTTTAGATTTCTCTCACAATATAAACATGTACACAATTCAATTTGTCAAAAGCTATCATTTTGATTTTATCAAATCAAAATTCAGCTTACGTTGATGGATGGAGGGGGTATATTGCAATAGAGATTGATGGGTAAAAGTTATTTCTGTGAACTGTGTAAATGCCATCTTTTTTTAGGGCAGCCAAAAGGCATTACCTTTTTTCAGACTAGTGGGAGTATTGTATGTCTTGTCATGTTTCTGTTTATCTAAATAACATCTTCAATCACATTTTTTATTAATTTTAGGCTTACATGGGAATTCACAAACCTAAGGATCGAGATGAAGCTGATTTTGCTCGAAGAAGGCTTATATTTGATGATTTCTTTTACCTCCAGGTATCATTGTTGCTTTTAGGCCATTTGCTTCATAAAAAGTGTGAAAAGTATATTAATGGTTTAACCCAAATCGTTTTAATCCTTTGTGCAAGAGCTCATTGTATATGTGTAGGAACAGGCCTATTATGTTAGCTACTATCTTTGCAACTGCTTGTCATGTTTGGTTGATTATCTTGATTTGATAAATCATGGATATCAATGCCTTTTCTAGATTTTAATCTTCAGCAAATGCCATGCCCACATTTTTTTGAGCTCATAATTGTTCTTTAATTCTGCAAATAAAAATGTGCCACTCACGACAACGTTTGTTATTATTTCAGCTGGGAAGACTATTTCAAATGCTTGAAGCAGTCGGTACGCGGGTTGAGAAGGAGGAATTGTTATATAAGTGTAAAAATCATGAGCTAAATACTGTTGGTGTAGATGATTGGTCTCCTCTTACAAAGAAATTGTTGAAGGCTCTTCCTTACTCACTTACTCCTAGTCAATTGAATGCTGTTAAAGAGATTATATGGGATCTCAGGAGACCAGTTCCCATGAACAGACTCTTGCAGGTAAGTATAGTTTGTTAACCAAACATTCCACTCTTGTTTCTAGACTTGTTCATCAGTGTAGATTCTCTACTCGTACTTGACTAAATTGCAGCCATCATATCACCTGTATATTTCTTGTTTCAGTCTTGTTTGTTTTAAAGGATTTGGTTGGTTTTTTTTTTGGTAGAAATGTTTGAAATGCTTTCCAAACATGCATCCCACCTTATATTATGATTCTGGTAACAGTAGGTATGATAATACCATATATTTCTGTTGAACATTCTACATCTGATACCCCTCCTTTTTTTGTTTGGTGCTATAGGAGTTAAAGTTGTTCTCATTTAGTTGATTATAATAGTTCTATGAGCACTTTCCTACCTAAGTTGCCGCTACCTCATTTTGTGCTCTGCATTTTACAGAATGTGATTGCTTTGCTCACTGTCCACAATGGGCACAAACTTTTGTGGGGTGGTGTCATGTTGTATGTTTTTGGTTTAGTAAAGATTGGGGAAGTATTGCAGAGTGTCTTTATCTGTTTTGATTGTTACTAAAAAACCATTGTAGTTTTCTAGTCGAGCGATTTTGCATACACGTATATGTGTTAGCATTCATTGTGGCTTATATGAATATTTCTAAAGCTTACGAGTGTTTTTCTATTTATTGGTAACAGGGGGATGTTGGCTGTGGAAAGACCATTGTTGCTTTCCTGGCATGTATGGAGGTTGTTAGTTCAGGATTTCAGGTATCGATACTACTCCCCATTTATATTCTTGCCTTGTTTACTCTATATCAAAAGATTATCAACGGCATCCTGCTTGCTGAGTTATATTAAATTGTTGATGCAAACAGAAAGATATGATAAAAACTGTCTTGTCCCTGTGGCACTTTCTTCATCATGATATACAATTTGATATATTCACCTTTTACTTCTCTTTCCAGGCTGCTTTCATGGTTCCAACAGAGGTACTTGCTGTCCAGCATTACGAACACATAACTTCATTGCTGGATGAGTTTGATGGAGATGATAAACCAAACATTGTATTGCTAACTGGTTCAACTTCCACAAGGGAGTCAAGGATAATACGAAATGCAAGCTGTTCTCCCTATTCCTTTCACTCTCAATTTTCATATGCATACTATAATATTTATTTATTTATTTATTTTATCTATCACAGGGTCTCAAAACTGGAGAGATAGCCATGGTCATCGGAACACACAGCTTAATAGCTGACAAAACTGATTTTTCAGCTTTACGTATCTCTGTTATAGATGAACAGCAGCGCTTTGGAGTTGTACAGAGAGGCAGGTTTAATAGTAAGGTAAATGACTGAGTTTTGCTGTTCGCATTAAATGTTAACCATGCATTTCCTTTCTGTATGTTATTTTGTTCAAGTGCTGGCACGAAAACCCTAATACTTGCTGGTGGACTTTGGGTGAAGTTTCTTGATTAATTGGGTGTTTGGTTCCGAGGAACTTATAATAAGTCCAGTCACATCGAATGTAATCGAGTTATTTAGGAGAACTAAACATAATTTAATTATAAAACTAATTGCATAAGTACTAGACTTTTTCGCGAGACGAATATAATGAGCCTAATTAATTCATAATTAGCACATGTTTACATTAGCATCACATTGTCTAATCATGGCCTAATTAGGCTTAATAGATTTGTCTCGCGAAAAAGCCTAGGATTATGAAATTCATTTTATCATTAACCTATATTTAATACTCCTAATTAGCCTCCTAGCATCTGATGGGACAGAACTTATACTTATTCCTGTAGAAAGCAAACAATGTCTAAAGAGTAGGCTGGTGAAGTTTCTTGATTAAGGAGTAGGCTTACGAGGACTCATGTTGTCCTTTTATACCTTATTTGATGCCTTGATGGATACATGTTCTGGTTTTTGTGTCTTTTGGATGTGCATTTATTGTTACCATCATTTGTCAAAATCAAACTCGCGATGCCTTTCTGTTTACCTTTAAAGTTATCAACATTAGTTTTGTTTATTAAGCCAAATTGTTCCATCTCATTACAGCTATATACGTCTTCCTCGAAATTGAGTGATGAAAATACAAGTTCAAATGAGGCTTCTGATTCTGAAACATTTATGGCTCCCCATGTTCTTGCAATGTCAGCTACTCCAATTCCAAGAACATTGGCACTTGCTTTATATGGTGATATGTCTCTTACTCAGGTATGCTGTCGCAGATATGTTAAGTTAGCTTGTTCTTGCTCAATACTTAGGAAATTGGATGTTATTTTGAGTACATAGGTTACCACGTCCGAAATGGACATAAAGCTGGAAATTCAAGATTAATAAAAATATATTGTTAAACAACCAACTCTGTCTCCATCCAGACATCTGAGGCCTGCTACAGTGCTACTTCAAAACTTGACAAATCAGATTTAGAAGTTCATATGCATCTAGTAAATTTTATGGTCAAAGGTATTACTGGTTTTCACAACTGACGCACAGTTTTCTTACAGATCACGGACTTGCCCCCCGGTAGGCAGCCTATAGAAACCCTTGCTCTTGAAGGCAATGATGCAGGGTTTGAAACTGTTTTCCAGGTGATGACATGGTTCTTCATTTTGTTTCTTCTGTTGGATCTAAATCTTTTGTTTGTTCTGTGTCTTGGTTGTACATAGATGCAGTCAGCTCTGTGTTTCTTATATTTTTCTTTTTAATCATATGGTCTGCAGATGATGAGGGATGAGCTGATAGATGGGGGCAAGGTCTACCTTGTGTACCCTATCATAGATGAGTCAGAGCATCTGCCACAACTCCGTGCCGCAACAGCCGAATTTGATTCCATAAAACAAAAATTCAAAGGCTATCCCTGTGGGCTGTTGCATGGCCGCATGAGGAGCGATGAGAAGGATGAAGCTCTCAGCAGTTTTAGAAGTGGAGAAACACGCATTCTCCTCTCCACACAAGTGATTGAGATTGGGGTCGATGTTCCTGATGCTTCCATGATGATTGTCATGAATGCTGAGAGATTTGGAATCGCTCAGCTGCACCAGCTGCGAGGGAGAGTAGGGCGCGGTGGAAGGAAATCCAGATGCATATTCCTGGCTTCCTCCCCAAGCACACTGCCGAGGCTCAAGGTGCTCGAGAAATCAGCTGATGGGTTTTACCTAGCTAACGCAGACCTGCTGCTGCGTGGCCCTGGGAATCTACTTGGCAAAAAACAGTCTGGCCATCTTCCAGAATTCCCAATAGCTAGACTGGAGATCGATGGTGGTATCCTTCAAGAGGCACATCATGCTGCATTGGTAAGTTATTCCTGTGAAGGCGTGAATTTTCTATAGAAGTTTTCTGTAAACGTGTTCCTGTTCATATGGAATCCACTGCCCTATAATGCATTTCTTTGGGGGTGCAATGCAGAAAGTGTTGGCCGCAAGCAACGATCTAGCACTGTATCCACGTCTGAAGGTGGAGCTCAGCATGAGGCAGCCATTGTGCATTCTTGGAGATTGATATGTGCACCCGTGACGAGTGATTCAAAGAGGAGGTATAGGTGCATGTAGATAGTACTGCTCGCATTGTTGGCAAAATGGCAAAGCCGGCATGCCATCTGGTGAGCAAAGGCGTGCACTGTGTATGGTAGGCTATTGCTGACGACACAATTAGTGTTCTTTTTTTATAAAAAATATTATCTCTACTGCTTCGCTATGGTCGAAATGTGCAAATTCCACTTCCTATAAAGTCCTTAAACTTATTCCACGGTGTCATGTACGTTCAGCTCTTAAAATGCACATATAGGTAAGGTCATCAAATATGCCACTCGAGGATCAAATCGCCAGTTTACACAAATTTATTTATTTATAGCTCGCACAACACCTGGACCTGCTATGCAGTAGATCATGGGGTTGTCCAAGTAAAAGTAAAGTTTCATGGGGGGTTGGCTTCTTTCTTCTCCATCTTCACTTATTCCTTTTGTTTTTCCACTTTTTTCTTCTTTTCTTCCTTTATAATTTTAATGAAGTTCTTGGCAGCAGGGGAGCTTGCAGAGGCCTAAAGTCCCCTAGCCCCATGTAGATCCGCCCTGTGACATCATGCGATAAGTATCAATTTTTTTGCGAAAATAAATAACAACTACGTGTCCATTCTGTAGACTGTAAGGACTCCTATTACATTTTATTTCTTACTCTCTAATCGCGATAATAATGGATTGAAAGGGGGAAATCTGGAAGAGAACACAACGCGTGCAGATGCAGCAAGCAGATAGCAGAACGATTTAAGAGCAAGTTTATTATTATTTTTTTTTTGAGATTAAGAGCAAGTTTAATAACACCGCCCACTACCGGCTGGGACGCATGTGATGATGGTAGCGGGCCCGCTGTCTAAGCCAATAGCAGCCCAAGAGCAAGAAAGACCTCTCCGCCGGCTTCAGCAGGCGCATGGCGAGACGCCCGCCACCTTCTCTCTCCTCGTCCACGTAGATTCTCAGCCCACTCTTCGCCACCTATAATACTTGCTCTCATGCGACAGTTGACTTGGTCATCACTCTTCAGTCTTCCGTAGAGTCTTCCACAACTGCAAGCACAGGCAATGGTCGACATGTCAGTGACTTCCGGGAATCATAACGAAGAGGGTCTGTTCTTTTGGGTGAAAAGAAATAATAAAATTGTAAATAAATAGTGTTGAAATAGTATTTCTTATGAGAGAAGATATGATGAATGTGACAGGTAAATAGTATTTTTCACTGTTTTTTCTATAATAAAGAACAGGGCCTGAGCACCGTGGCGCTTGAGCCTCTGCCTCTCCCGTCTCCCGCGTCCAACGCACCGTGCTCACCATGGTTTGCCACGTGGATGCTTTTCCACGTGGCCTGTTTTGATTGGATCGATGACTCAATTCGCGCCGGTCGCGCCCGTCCTGCTCCGTTCTATTTCCGGGAACTTTACACATGCACCCTTGCTAACCCCCTTATGTCCTCAAAAGTCCTTGGCAGTACTATTCTCGTGAAGTGGCAAATCTTGTTTTGCATAAATTTGAAAACATACAGCGACCCATATACAAAAATCTCTAATTGCAAGAAAGAACACAGAAAGAGAGAATTTTTGGAATTGGGAAAATATAACACGCCCCTTCCACCTCCCTCCCCGTCCTCGAGATCGTTCTCCCCTCCTCCGCTCCCCCGCGTGCTCCTCCAGCCACTCCGCACTCCAGATCTCCGAACCCTAACCCCTCCCGCATGCCATTGCACTGAGCAGTAGCGGGTAGCGGTAGCCACAGGCCATGGCGCAGCCGCGCACGTGGGGGATCCTCCTCGCCGTCCTCGTCGCCGCGGCCGTCGCCGTACCGCCGGCGACCGCGGCGGTGGCGAGCATCGACCTGGGCTCCGAGTGGCTCAAGGTCGCGGCCGTGCACCTCGCCCCTGGCCGCGTGCCGATCGCCGTCGCCATCAACGAGATGTCCAAGCGCAAGTCCCCGGCCCTCGCCGCTCTCGCCGACGGCAACCGCCTAGCGGGGGAGGAGGCGGCCGGAATCACTGCTCGCCACCCGTCCAAGGTGTTCGCCCGCGCGCGGGACCTCCTAGCCAAGCCCTTCCCCTACGTGAAGTCCTTCTCGGAGTCCCTCTTCCTCCCCTACGACCTCGTCCCCGACGCGCGCGGCGCCGCCGCGGTCCGCGGCGACGACGGGCAGGTGTACTCTGTCGAGGAGATCGTCGCGATGGTGCTCCACTACGCCGCGGGGCTCGCTGATGCGCACGTCGGGGCGCCTGTGCGGGACGCGGTGGTCGCCGTGCCACCCTACTTTGGGCAGGCCGAGCGCCGGGCGCTGACGCAGGCCGCACAGCTGGCTGGAATCAATGTGCTCGCTCTCATCAACGAGCACGCTGGGGCGGCGCTTCAGTACGGGATTGACAAGGATTTCTCCAACGCATCGCGGCATGTCATCTTTTACGATATAGGAGCCGGTAGCACCTACGCGGCGCTGGTGTACTACTCGGCCTACAACGCCAAGGAGTATGGGAAGACAGTATCCGTTAACCAGTTCCAGGTAACTCCTCTCCTAGCATTTCTGGGAGCTGTTCAATTGCACTTCTCTTAGATGTTTGCTGGCAATCTCTTTGGGGACTATCTGTTACTTGTGATTTCTCATGGCTAGAATGATACAGCAGATCTGAAGAAAATATGATCCTTTTAGCTGAGCCACTATCATGAAGTGTTGACTTCAAAATATTCTGCTGTCTGACACTAATTACCTGCAGGTTAAGGATGTTAGATGGAACTCCAAACTTGGTGGTGCTGAAATGGAAATGCGCCTGGTGAACTATTTTGCCGATCAATTCAACAAGCAGCTCGGTAACGGAGTTGATATCCGTCAGTCTCCCAAGGCAATGGCTAAGTTAAAGAAGCAAGTTAAGCGCACCAAGGAAATTCTCAGTGCAAACACTGCCGCTCCGATTTCAGTTGAATCTTTGTACGACGATGTTGATTTCAGGTTCTTTTCTACTCTCTCTTATACACTGTGGACACATAACATTTGATCAGGGCATATGAATGCAGTACATAAAAAAAAACTTGAGTGAGTTAGGAGGAACTAGGTGCATTGTAAATGAGAAGAATTGTGAAGTAGAAACCTAAATTATAGTTGAAGAGGACTTGAACTTGGGTGGCGTAGCACCAACACCTTGCATCAGCTGAGTTGAAAAACAATTCATTGTCTAACCTTAGCTGTCAGGTTATTAGTATTTCCAAACAGTATGAAATCATGTTTTTTAAACTAAAACTTCTGCACAACGTGGCCCGGGGGCAAACCTACTATGTTTGGATTAGTGTGGATTGCGGACCTCTTGTTTGTTAAGTGTCTTGACACGTGTCAAATTAAATTTGATTATTTTCTCTCCTTTGGAAGTACATAAATACAATCTCATCTAAATTAAAATGATTGGAGTTAAAGGCTTTCTATCGGTTTGCATCAGTTGGGGTAGTTGCTACTGCACTAGAAGTTCCATGTCCGTTGTTGAGCTATTTTTTTATAGGGAGACTAGATACTATGGAACCCACTTTCTTCCTAACTGACCATTGCCAATATTTGCAAGGGTAGTCTTTAGTTCCTACTGCTTATATTTTGTTCTGCAATAGTTAAGATTTTTTCCCAGCTCATGCTTTCAGTTCTCCTTGTGATCAGGGCAATTTTCCCTTCGTTACTTACTGAGCTAATAATGCAAGACTTTTTGTTACAGGAGCACCATAACACGTGAGAAATTTGAAGAGCTTTGTGAAGATTTATGGGAGCAAGCTCTAACTCCAGTTAAAGAAGTGCTCGCACATTCTGACATGAAGATTGATGATATCTATGCTGTAGAACTCATAGGAGGTGCTACCCGGGTTCCGAAATTGCAGGTTGATAAATTTGGCTACCATTTTAGACTTCTACTTGAGCTCTGTTCTGCATTGCGGTGGCTTTTAAAAAATTAAAGCGCCTTTTATGTTTGGATATTGAAGTTAGTTAGAAGCATATGCTTAGTGAAACGGCCAAATCTTACTGAAAGTAATTATTCCCACAGCGAACTAGATTTTTGCAGCACAACACTGTGCCACAAACTTTCCCTTAATGCAAGTGGTGTAATTGGATTCTGCATGCTTTTGAGCATCCCCAAACATCCTCCCCCCTAGAAATGAATCTAGTAACATGGATATATGCATGCAGACACACATCTTTGCCTTTATTTTTTTTACCTTCTTTTCAAATAAAAATTTCAGCACAAATTTGGTATTTTTCATCTATATGTTGTGGCCTCAAAGGAATTGTAAACCATTGTTTTCACTCATGTATGGCCTCAATCTGTTTCCATATAATTCTATTTTATGCAATAAGTACATCTTCCATCATTCTGTATGACTTAAAATTGTCTCAATAACAAATTTTCCATCTACAGGCTAAGCTGCAGGAGTTTTTAGGTCGGCGCGAACTGGATAAGCATCTTGATGCTGATGAAGCAATCGTTCTGGGCGCCTCACTGCATGCTGCTAACCTGAGCGACGGGATTAAGTTAAACCGTAAATTGGGTATGATTGACGGCTCTACATATGCTGTCATGCTTGAAATAGATGGCCCCGATTATGTCGAGGATGGAAGCATCGACCAAATTCTGGTGCCAAGGATGAAGAAAATGCCTATAAAGGTTAGTAAATTCATGATTCTCTTTTCTTCAAAATTGTGGACGAACTTTTCATCCTGTATCTGGAAAGATGTATGTCTAAAATAGCTTGGTATCCTTTTCTTATATACAGATGTTTAGGTCCATCAGACATACCAAGGACTTTGATGTCTCTCTTAACTATGACAAAGCTTACGAACTGCCTCCAGGGATTCCATCACATAAGTTTGCGGTGTATTCAGTATCAGGCTTGACAGATGCCAGCGAAAAGTAAGCGCTACTTAGTTTGTTTTCAATGTCTTGCTCATAGACAGCTAAACAACCTGAACGGAATTCATCCTTCTATGCGAACCATATGTGTTATTGCCATATTGATAAAATCATTCAAACGTATCACAAATTGATTTATATTTATTAAGTTAATGCCGTTTCTACCATGTCATGTGTACCCACTATATGTAACTTCGTTGCTAAACTTAATTAAATTCTTTTTTAATCAGGTATTCAAGCCGTAATTTATCGGCACCCATCAAAGCAAATATACATTTTTCTCTGAGTAGAAGTGGAATTGTTTCTCTTGATAGAGCAGAAGCAGTGATTGAGATAACTGAATGGGTGGAGGTTCCAAAGAAGATTGTGACACTAGAGAGTAACATCACAAATCAGAATTCGTCTTCTGAAGCAGGGGCAGCTAATAGTACAACAGATAGTAAGGAGAATCTGAATTCTGATAGTGAGACTAATTCCACTGCTCCCATTGATGAGAGTAATGCTAAAGAAACTATTACAGAGAGGGTGCTCAAGAAAAGAACATTTAGGGTCCCACTGAAGGTAAGCTATGGTTGCTCCATGGTTTGATGCTAATGTTGTCACAACATTGTTTAATTTGTATGCCAATACAGGTTGTGGAAAAAACGACTGGTGCTGGAACAATTCTTTCGAAGGAGTTGTTTTCTGAAGCAAAAAGTAGGTTGGAGGCACTTGATAAGAAGGATGCTGAGCGGAGGAAGACTGCTGAACTAAAAAATAACCTAGAGTCATACATATACTCTATGAAGGAAAAGGTACCTTCTTTTTTATCATTTCTTTGTTTACACTTTACTAAATTTTCATGAAGAAGGTCTGTTAACCTCATTCATTTTGGTGATCTCCCCAGAGTTTGCTGATCCCTCTATTTGTCCGTATACATGTGAAATTTTTGAGGATGTGAAATTTTAACTGAACCTCAAAGCTACCTTGATAATCTGGATTAAATCTACATAAATTAGGCAAATACAAAAAAAGTTTGACGTTTCAAAACGATCACTCTTTGTTTCTGACTGCCTTTTTACCATTTGATATATGACAGCTGGAAGAAAGCACAGATATGTTGACTGTCTCAACTGAACAGGAGAGGGAATCGTTTATGGAGAAACTTAACGAGGTTAGCTTTTTTTTTTTACTGAAAAGAGGTTGGCTTATTGTTATTATTTGCATTTGCTTTTATTTTCAAGTTTTCCAGTATGTCCTTATGCTGAAGTTATTTTGTGAAAATTGCAGGTGCAGGATTGGTTATACATGGATGGTGAAGATGCTCAAGCAAATGAATTCAAAGAACGCCTTGATCAACTTAAGGCCATCGGTGACCCGATTCTTTTCAGGTAATTAGTTATTTATCCTCTTTAGTTCATATATGGGTGAATGACTGAAATTGTCCATTTCGTTGTTCTCCAGATTGAGTGAATTGAAAGCCCGGCCTGCAGCCTGTGAAAATGCCAGATTGTATCTTTCTGAGCTGCAAAAGGTATCGAAATAGAGAACCAGTAAAATGGAAATTTCGAGAAATTAAATCAATTTCCTTTTCAAACATGGTGCAACAAACACTGCCGCAGTTGCACAATTTGACACTTGCAAGAAATGAAATAAATTTCCTTTTCTTGAATGTTCCGCAGCTGCCTTTCTTAGTTGCAGTCTTGTTTGATTCTCTCGAGCTATAATAGTTCTTAAGTAATACCCAGATCATGCTTCTCCAGCTGCTACATGCAATATTGCAAAATTAACTCAGATACATTGCAGTTGCAGCAGAAGAAAGGCTAGAGTTTATTATGCAATGAATTTCTCAAAGAATTCTAGTAAAGAATTAATCCTTTGTTTTACATCTGTTCTATATATGCTGTAGAACTGTTTAGTTTAACAATTTTAGACTGATCGAGTGCATGCTTGAAGTGTTACTCTGTTCTCAATTCAGTGTACCTTTTGGTCTACTTGCAGATTGTCAAGAACTGGGAGACAAACAAACCATGGCTTCCAAAAAAAAGAGTGGATGAGGTAAACCTGTGAGCTTAATGAAGTTTTGATTGATGCTGTACAATGCTCATTTTTTGGTTGCGTAAATGCTTATCTGGTTCTAGGTTGTAAGTGATGCGGAGAAAATAAAAGGTTGGTTGGAGGAGAAGGAAACCCTGCAGAAAAGGTATGCCTGTTTGTGCTCACTTCTTTCTCGAGTCCGTAGTCTTTCAAGTGGCTAACTCCTGTTGAGCATTGCAGCATCCCTGCTCACAGTCCACCCGCTTTCACATCTGAAGAAGTTGTTGACAAAATTCTGGACCTACAAGATAAGGTTAGTGTTTTGTACAGCACCATATTGATATGCACTCCTATAGGGATGTACTAGTCAATATAATGGATAACCTTTTAATTATGCAGGTTGCAAGTATTAATAGGATTCCGAAACCAAAACCCAAGATTGAAAAGAAACCTGCCAAAGAGGAAGAGTCTGCTAATAAGGAGAAAACTGCCAGTGAGACCGAATCTCCTGGAACATCTCAGGAATCCAAAGCCACAGAAGGCGAGCCAGCATCACCTGAGTCCGGTGATTCGGAACCTGAATCTCACGATGAGTTGTGAGTACCTGAATCAACTATGGAGAGCCGTAGAACAGGTTGGAAATATGCATATACTCAAAGAAGGCAGGCAGTTTGAGGATAAATTTTGGTTGCTCAAATTTTCTCAAGTTTTGTTTGGTGACCAAAAGACGAGGCTATGTAGGATTTTAATGAGAACAGTAGATGTTGATCTATAGTTTCTGATCGCTGTATAGCAGCTCTTTGGTGATGTACGTTAGGCACCTCAAAGGTGCAGTTCAGGATCAAGAATTACATTGCTGTACTGAACTCATTTGATTTTTTTATGAGGAATGCTACACAAAATTTACGTCAGTCCTTGCTAAACATATACATATGATGCATGCTCATTAGTATGTCCCGCTGGGATAGACTCTGTCAGTTGTGACTTGCGTTGATGCCTCGTCAGACAACCAAACGGGCAGAGACTGTGCTTTACCGCACCCCAGCAGCCGAGGCCACGGACCCTCACCGCCGATCGCCAACCTACAACATGAGGATACGGATGAATCGAGCGCAACTCCCACGGGAAACGACTCCTCTGAAGTCGTGCTGCAGCAGCAGCAGGTACACGCGACGAATATGCCCACGCTGACACAGGCTTGCCGAGCTCCAGGGCTCTGGGTTCATTAACCCATCAGCACTCAAGACGGATGAAGGAAATCAACAGGTACGAAAGCCATAGTGAGATCAACATACCTATGGTCCACATGCTCGTCAGGGATGAGCGGCTCAACAATACAACAGCTACAGATTGTAAACTGTACTGATAGTTCGAATCACCTAGTACATCAACAACATCTAATCTAAGGGTTCTAAGCAACCAGCAGGCAACACATTTTGATTGGCAAACACCATGACTTCAGACACAGTTATGCTTGTCGGCTCACAGCACAGTAGAATCCCCACAATCATGCCCCATGATGCGAGAAATAGGTGCAAAGGATCACGTCCTCCTCTTGTAATTTAACTTCCTTCCTGTCAAGGTAAAGCAACTATTGTCAACTTCTCAAATCTGAACTTAATTGTTACTTTAGGGTTAAGGCCAGGAAAGAAAAGAGGCAGATCATGGTGTAGCATGAACCAATCATCAACTTATTGACATGACAAACAAAGACTACACAGTTATTCTAAAAAAAACAAAATAAAAACAAAGACTACACAGTTCATGTTCAATGTTTCCCCCCAAATTTTCGCATTCCTAATGACTGACTCTAGGTATTCTTACTGCCTGGCAGGGCATGATATTTCGGCGAGTGTGTCACACCTCAACTTTTAGTACTCCAAAAAATCATTTAGCACCATTTTCACCCTTGCCACTTTGATTCATGATGTTTTGTTTTATCAGAAAAGGGAATTACTGCTACTCATAAAAAATACTTTGGGGAAAACATCATGAGTTACATAAATGAATTAGAAGCATACCATGGTGGGAAGATGCGAATTACATTTCCTACCAGAAGATCCACATTGTCACATATCTTTGGACTGAATATAATGGTCCTCTTAGTTCTGCTTTCACTCATAGCATGCTCTGTTGAGGCTTCACTTGTAATGGTAGACTGCACGAAACACAATTACCATGAAAAGATCAATGTCGCAAATTCTGGGAAAACTTCATTCATGTTCAAACTAGAACTTTGTGTGAAACAAACAATATTTTTTGGCTTGATAATGAGAAGAGAAAATTAAAATAATCTAGACGCAACACAATGTTTTTCAGCTTTAATTTGGTAGCAGTAGCACCTCATTGCATCAGCCAATTCAGAAAGAATGGTTTATCACCATAAGGAAAGTCATCCAACACTCATTTTTTTTTTGTATAAAGCATATGCTCCCAATAAGCAATTGCAATTGTTACAGCATCATCTGGAAAATGTTACTTCATCTTGGCAGCATGAGAATCAAAATACTACAAATTTAAAAGCACTACTGCGATGAGACCAGATAAAATAGAGCAGATAAAGAATTTTCGAGAGATGGAGGACAGACATTACTCTTTTCCTGGAACAAGCAGTGGCAGACTGTTAGCTTTCCTTCCAACGACCTTGACATAATCTGAACAGTAATTCCCTTTGAATCACCTGCAATTATGAACTGTAAGTACTTCTGAAATACATGTGTACATACGGATGAAGCCTACAGAAGTGGTACCAACTGCTACTGCTAGTAAAACCATAGACGTTCATAACAGCTAATTCAGCACCACCTGAATAACCTTGCTCTATATTAAACTGTCTCAAGAACTCTGCATGCCTATCTTTTTCCATCTGCATAATCTGTTGCATCCTTCCATGATAACCAGCTCTGCCACAGAGCAAAATAAATAAATAAGCAGAATTCCATAGACACTGAAATGGCCATTTAACAAACAATTGGCAGCAACTCAGATTATAATTATACCCAGTCGATCTCATTGGAAGCATGGCAACCTCCAGGTCTGATGGATCAAAAACTTCTTGGAATAGGTCAGCCATAGTTTGCTGCTTCACATCTTTGTTCACCAAAGCCAAGTGGTTTTCAGTAACATCCTATTCCATAATAAAAAGAAAATATGTTGAATAGTCCAACAGAGCAATAACTAATAGTAACTGGTTGTATTAACATACTTCCTCCTCGGTAGATGTTCCATCAGTTATATGCTCCAAGGGATCCTCATTGTCAATAATCCTCTGTCCCAGAATAGCTAGAGTTTTCTTCTCTGAAGCGGGAAGTTTTGGCTTCCAATCTTTAGCTCTTGTGTGTTGGCACAACTGCATTAGAATTTAAAATATTTAGAGGAAAGTCAATTGCTATCCAGGAACATCAAACCATGAAGCAACACCATAAGAAACACACCGATGCTGCCCCGACAGAAGAGTTACTTCTACCCTGTAGATCTTCCAGAAGTTCAGCAACTGAAAGATTTGCTTTCTTCATTGGAGTGGTGAATTCTGATGGCAGATCTTCAGTTTCTTCCTTGCTATTTCCAAAAGCTTCAGGCATCAAAGCTTGTGAAGATTTAGCTTGTGGCGCTCTAGATGAAACTTCTTGCTCTTTAATATTCAGTGTGTGCTGTTGCAACTGCATCGAAATATTCAGAAGCAAGAAAATTGGAGCACTCCAAGCGATGAAACAACACAGCAACATGAGAAGACACACACCGTAGATGGTTTCCTCACAGAAGAACCAGTTCTACCCTGTAAATTTTCCAGAAGCTCTGAAACTGAAGTATTTGCTTTCTTGGTATGAAGGGGAAACTCTGGTGTCAAATCTTCAGATTCTTCCTCGATATTTTCCAACCGTTGAGCCACCATAGTCTGTGAAAGTTTAGTTGATGGCACTCCAGATGTGCCTTCGTGGCCTCCAATATGCAAGATTTCTGTCTTTACATCATAGGGAACAAAGCCATGTCCCCGTATTGAGAATCTAGGCTTCTTTTCACTTTTGTTCCCTGCATCAGTGGAGATATAGAGGACTCATATAAGAATATTCACCAGGGACAGTTTAACATAACAAAGTCCTCCTTTGCTCAAAGAAATACCAGAGCCTGCATTATCTGTATAATAGGAGGTGCAGTAAATTTTAGCAAGAAATGAGAGAACATACTTCTGCTTATTCCAGAAGCGAGGAAAGAGGTGCTGACAGGATCTTTGTGCACACACGCCAACTCATCAGCTTCTTCCAAATCCTCATCCCAGCCGTCTGATTTATCCCTATCCTCCATTATGCTATCCTGCTGACCTTGTTTTGAGACTGGGCATCCTAATCAGGCCACAGTGACGGATCCACCGGTAACCCCGCACCCTCCTCTTCCACCTCTCGAGATGTCGCAGCCGGCGTCGGAGTGCTGCTCCAGGAGGAGCGCAGGCAGCGACAGCATGAAAGAAGAAGATGATGACGTGCGGTAGTGTGGGCCGGCTCAATTTGATGCTGAGTGAGGCAGCTTTTCCGCCGTTAGCTACTGCCGGATGGCGCCGATCGGTGGTGGGCAGGGCTGCTGCGGTTGCCACGGAGGGGAGGGGATGGCAGCCAGAGCAGAGGGAGCGCCACACACGGGGAGGGGCGACAGGGCTGACGGGGACCCGAACAGAGGGGGGGCGACAGTGGTCGGCGCGGAGGGGAGGAAGGGCGAGGCCCCGAGCGGAGGGGAGGAGAGACGACGACCGGCGCGAAGGGGAGAGGCAGCGGGGCCCCGAGCGGAGGGGAGGGGCGGAGGACAACGACGAGCGGTGCGGGGGCGGCAGCAGTGACGGCGCAAGAGACAGTTGAAAAAGAGAAATTTCAATATTTAACACCTAATTCGACTGCGGTGCTACATTTGATATTCAATTTGTGACATTTTCAAATTTGACATCAGGAACACAGATTTCTTTAATTTGAGAGACTCTCTCATATTTCTCTCCTCAACTCATGGTGAAAAGACCAAAACGCCCTCTTCTTCTTCCTCCAACGTCTTCTTCCTTGGGTTCGCTTCCCCGCTGCGGCGCTCGAGGTGGAGGGAGATAGAGAGAAAGGGTCGCCGAAGAGGGTGCCGGAGGCTGCTGCGGAGGGGTGCGCAGCCTGGAGGAGCTCGAGGCCACCCTGCTCGACGCGTAATGGACGGCGACACGGAGCAGAGAAGGGGTAAGGAGGCTGGCCAGGAGCCCCGCTGGGGAGGGCACGCTCGCCGTCGACGAAGGAGGAAGGAGGGCACGTGCGCGCCGGAGCCCGTCGTCGCACGCCGCGCCGGAGATTGCCATCGAGGCTGGAGCGGCGGAGCTCGCGCTGGTCGCCGGAGAGGGCGCAGGGAGAGAGGCCAGCATGCGGAGACGGTCATCAGGGAAGAAACCTGAGGAAGAAGAAGGGGGTGTTTTGATCTTTCACTAGGGGTTGAGGAGAGAAATAGGAGAAAGTCTCTCAGATTGAAGAAATTTGTGATAAATTTTGAAGAAATCACGAATTATGTGTCAAATGTAGCACTACAGTCGAATTAGGTATCAAATAGTAAAATTAAGAACAAACGGAGGAAGGAGGGCAGAAGCTGGTCTTCGGGAGCTTCTCCGGTTGCAGTATAAAATGAGCTTTTGAAGTTTTGCTTTTACAAAAATATAATCTCGTCCAATTTAAAAACAGAATCTAATTTCGTTTGGGGATTTTCTTTTTACTTTTTGGATTTTCTTGGAGAAGCAAAAGCTCTCAGAATCTCCGCCAAACAGGCTGGTAAACATCGTTCGACTTTAGAATAAAAATTCTCACCAACACGATCTAGGATAAAAATATTCTCAGCAACATGAATGCAACATGAAGAAACAATAATTTGTCATATGTGTCGGAGCGTCCGATTTTTCAATATTCTATATGTCGGAGGCCCTACCCCTATTTTTCAAGATTTCAGATGTCTATTATGGGTGCGTTTGGCATAACTGTGTCTGTGGTTGTGACAGTTTCAGCTACGCTGTGCTGGTGAAGCAAATTCTTTGTTGAATTTGAAACTGTTTTGGAAAAATGTTTGGCAAAACAACTTCTTCCAACTGTGTATAACATGAATAGGAAGCTGAAATATCCATAATGCCCTTCCCTCCTTTTTCTATTTCCTTTTTTCTATTTTCGTTTTCTTTCCTATTCTTTTTTTCTTTTTCCTTCTTATTTTTTCTCCTTCCTTTTCCTTCTTATTTTTTCCAACCCACCTTATCCATTCACCCGCATCTCCTCTTCCTCCACCTCCGACCTCCATCTCTGCTCGATCACCCACCGCAAGCGCCCCCTGCTCGATCTCCCACCGCCGCTGCCCCCATGCACGCCGGCGCCCCTCCCCACCAGGCACCAGCTGCTGCGTGCCGCCGCCCCCTCCCTAGCGCGCCACCTTGAGCACCGCGTCGCAGGGGACCACCGCCGTCCACGCCCTCCACCTCCTTCCCCCGGCTCCGCCGCCGCACTCCAGATCCAGCCCGCACCCGGCGGTCGCGCCGCGCCGCCGTGGTCCAACCGTGACCTTCGCGCCCGCCGGCCGCGGTTCGGCCGTCTCGCCGTGCCCGCCAGTCATGTCGTGCCGCCGTGGTCCGGCTGTGTGCTCTGCGCCCGCCGGCCGTGGTCCAGCCGTCTCCGCTGCGCCTGCCGGCCTCGCCCGTGCGCCGCAACCTCCCCGCCGGCAGCCTCCTCTGAAAGGATCTTGATGTCGTCTGGAGGAGGGGTGAATAGACGAATCTGCACTCATTAAAAACTTAAACCCACTGTTAGTACCGAAACCGGTCAGACCGGTTTGCCTCAGAGAGTGTTGTCCAAATCTGAAATTCCCTCTACGAGTTCTAGCACAAACCAAACTTGGTGTAGGGCTTCTCTAGATGTTTCCAAGAGTATAACTAAAACCCCTGCACACAGCACAAGCACACCAAGGTAGATCGGAGCGGAAGCACAAGTAATATACTAGAAACCAAGGTAAACTCAACAAGCAAGATAAATGAGAGTAAATGCACAAAATACACAGGGATTTATCCCGTGGTTCAGCTCGCCACAAAGGCTGGCCTACGTCCACGTTATTGAGGTAAGCCACTTCGGGCTTTGGGATCTATTTCAATCCACTCTTCTCTCACAACTATCACCACGAGTGATAGATGGAGGATTCCACTATCTTCAATCTGCAGTTACAAACTTCTTGGAGCCGCCACACACGACTGGAGGCTTCCAAGCGACCTTCTAGCCGTATAGGAGCAAAAGCTCCAAGAGTAACAAATGCTTCAAAGAATGGATCAATCACAATCAGCGAGTGCTCAAGTAGGATCTGCTCACAAAGCTCACAAGGCTCACTAGCCTCACACTCAAGTCACTCTCTCAACCCAACTCAAGGATAAGGCACTAGGGGCTTGGATCTCACTTAGAGAGGTTGGGGAGAGCTTTGCTGGAGTCTATGAAGGTGTAGAAGTCGTGGAGAACCAGCAGCCCCTCAAAGAGGAGCTCATGGGTATAAATACCCATTCCACAAAAACTAACCGTTAGTCTGTCAAACAAAACCGGTCAGACCGGTTTGCCAAATCGGTCAGACCGGTTTTCAAACCAACTAGCCGTTGGACTGTGTCAGTGCCAAAACCGGTCAGACCGGTTTGGGCCAGAGAACCCTACCAAGGTTTAGATCTTACGGGTTAGTCTCTCATGGGTTCACTTGAGCACTATTTGATGCATGAAGTCCAACTAATGTTGCATCCCTCTTGATAGTACAGCATACCTAAACTCAAGGCAAAATATAAACACTCTTTGATCCACTTGAGCTTGAATACCAAGGTCATGCCGAGACTTGATCTTTGTCAACTTGAGGGTCTTCAACATTTTATTGTTGCCATTCAACTGATCTTCAATGCTTGAGCTTATTCATCTTGAGCTAGTGACTTAGGATTCTTCCTTAGAGTGGTGTAGTGTTTACTTGAATCCATAAGCCACTCCAACACATCAATCATAACACTTGGATGCCTTGCATTGCTTCCTTGAAAGAGCTTGGATATGATACTTCGAAATCCCTTGATGCTAGTAACTTCACTTTAGCAACTCGCTCATGGTCGCTATCCATAGCTTTTGCTTGGTCCCTCGTTCTAGCCATCTTGACTTCTTCTTCACTCATCCTTGCCTCTTTAAGTCTAGTTTTGCAATGCTTCCATGTTGAAATATATTTGAGATGTCACTCAAATTCTTGTTCTTTGATTGATAATGTATAACCATGATTTGCAACTTTCCACTTGTAGGTCAAATAACATAGAGACAACCACATGACCTTTTCCAAAGATCTTCTTGAAGTACTTGCAAACCCTTCAATATGAGTCACTACAATTCTTTGAGATAAGAATGAACAACATTTGTAGTGACTATGTCTTGTAAGCTTCCATTTGTAGATCCATACTTCAAGTGAGCACGAGACCCTTCAATATTCTTAACTTGAAACTTTACAAGAACAACTTGTATAAGTCAACAATTCTCTTTTGATAGTTAGAGTAAGATCCACTTAATGTTGACTTTTGTTGACTTGTATATCCCATTTGTATATGACAAGCTTTGCTTTCTCCACATAGAGGCCGACCAAGAATTCTATACAATTTTGGCTCTTTCTTTATATCAAACGCTTGTTGCATGTTGTAAGTAAAATCCATGGGAATAAATGACTTCTATCATGACTTTTGTCTTTAGTATGCTTGCATACCATCCATGCATAAAGTCATGATCCACACTTGTTTTCTTTGCAATATGAGCCATAAACATGATCTTCCACATAAGCATCATTTATCAATAATTGCCAACCTGCTCATATGCTTCAACAAGAGTGTTAGTCCTTTAATCAAGTTGTCACTCAACTCACCAAAACCCACTTAGAGCTTGATTGCAGTTACATCCTCCACGGGCCCCACGCGGGGGCAGGCTTGGCAAAGGGGAGGGCGAAGCGGGGGAAGCTACCCTTTTGCAGCTTCGCCCGGGTAGAACCGCTCTAGAGAGCAGGAATCAAGGGAGGCGGGGAAGCGATTTGGAGGAGAAGCTGTTTTGTTGGACCGTTTGGCACAACTTCACCCAAAACAGCTTGCGAAGCTGCCAGCGAAATTGTGCCAAAGGCACCAGCATACCGAATCTGAACATTTCTTCCCCAGCCGGCGAACCCGTATACTCCATATTCCACTATTTGTCTATTTCATTCACATATCAAAATGCAGCTTTCCGCCTTAAAAAAATGCACTTCGATGACGAGAAGGCCTTTCCGCTTTCCAGTGTCAATGCAAAAACGAGCAAACTTGCCGACTGATGCTCAGCTCAGAGCAATAACGTAGCAGCACATGAGAATTCATTTATGCAGATTCCGGCGCACTTCTTTTGGATCTCTTTAGCCATCCCCGGATGAGCCTTAACAATGCCATAGAAGTTTTCGAGCAAGTGTGCTGTCAAATCTAATTGGATTTAGCTTCTTGCTCACCGATGACTCTTCTAGTCACCAAGACATCATTTTATCATGCCATATCAAAGGGGCAAGAGAAAGCTCAAAATAAAGATCAAACTAAAAGCACCGAGGAAGAAACCCATGAACCGAAACAGAGGACATGTTAGTCTAAGCTCATTTCCAAGCAACAAAAGCACAATAAATATGTTCACTAAAGAGTGAAGAAACGATCTCACATGAATTTAGTCATGCTAACCCACGTGACTGACATAAGAGACCTCAACAAACTAGTGTGCCTTCCATTTTTTGAGTAGGTGATCATGGATTTCTCCTTTCCGAATCTTCTGCAGGCACTGCTTCAGCTTCGACAGCGTTGATGAGCTTAACTTTATACCTCGATCAATCATATCTTCAGCATACTTGCATGCCTCGGGCAGCCTTTCATCCCTCAGTTTTGATACAAGCATGTTCCCACTCTCTTCCAATGGTGGCAGGCCATTCTCCACCATGCAGTTCCAGACCTTGATCCCCATCTCCCAATCATGTTTATCCAACAACATGCGAAGTGCAAGTGAGCAATTTTCCTCATTTGGCCAAAGCTCATTCTTGACCATCTCACTAAAGATTGCTGCTGCCTCCCGGAGCTTCTTCCCCTTGAGCAAAAACTGGAGGACCAAATTATACGTGCCAGCGTCAGGGAACACTCCGTTGAAGGCCATGTCATCGAGATACTCCACTGTCACCTCAGCATGCCCAAGAGTGCCCTGCAGCATGATCATTGTGTTGTACATCTCCAAATCCGGGACAAGGCCGCGACGTCCGACAAAGTCATCCCAAAGCACCATTGCATCACGCAATTTGCGTGCCTTGAGGTGTGCAGCAAGAGCAGCACGGAAGAACTTCTCTCCTGGCGAGCATCCACGGCGGCTCAAGACTGCCAGGTAATTCATCGCTTCCGGTAGCGCCGTGGAGTCGTCACTTGAAACAAGTGTAGTAAGGAAGGAATCATAGGCAGGCACGTTGTTTGGATCAAAGCCGACGTCACGCACCATTTCGTCGAACACCTCGCGCGCAACCCGCGGATCAGCGGCTGCCTCGCAGCCCTCGAGAAGGATGGCGTAGGAGTCGGCGTCCGGGCGCGTGTTGGCCTCGGCGCGAGCCACGGGGATCGCGGCGCGGGCGTCGTCGAGGCGGTTGGCGCGGCAAAGCGCGGAGAGGAGAGAGTTGAGCGCCGGCGTGTCGCGTTTCATGCCGTAGCGTTCCATGTCCATGAACGCCTTGAGCGGAAGGTTGCCGCTACCGGGGCTGGCCGCCATGGAGGAGAACACGGAGGCGAAGGTGGCCAGCGAGAGCAGGCCCTGGGACTGCATGGACGTGATGGTGTCCAACATTGGCTCGAAGAGTCGGTTCTTGCCGAGGATGTCGACGATGAGGTTCCACGAGTAAGGGGAGTGCTGGTGGCCGAGGTGATGGTGGCCCGCCCAGCGGAAGAAGGCGACGGCGGCGCGCGGGTGCGCGTAGGAGAAGCGGAGCACCTGCTCGACGTCGGCGGTGGTGACGCCGATTTTGGCCTGGTTGAGCTGTTCGTCCAATTCGGCGGCGGCGGAGGCGGAGGCCAGGATCTCGCCGAGGATCTGGATCTTCTTGCTCGGGGCCTCCTTGTACGTGGGGAACGCCGGTGCGGACGGGTCGCGGGCGCGCTTCGCTGCTGGTGATGCCGCCGCGGCCGCGGGTTCGGACGGCCGCTTCCCCCGGTGGTCGGACATCTCGGCGGGGACTCGGTGGTGGGTAGGATCAGGGAGAAGGAGGCAGAGGTGGGGGTTTTTTATCTGTGTCTATTACTGTACGTCCTATCCCATCTTATTATAACAGCTGCAGCGAAAGAGGTCAAGGCCAAGCTGGAACTGGAACTGGAACCTCCGAAATCCCAACCAGGACCTCTGAGGCGAGCCGCGGAGACGGCGATGGCGCCGTCCTTGGTGGTCTCGGCGAGGCATACCCACGCCGTGACCCACCGGAGAGTCTGCAGGCGGCGTGTGGTCGTCGCCAGTTCCGGCGGCGCCGGTCCGCCACCGAAGCTGGTGACCTTCCTCGGCAAGGGAGGCTCCGGCAAGACTACCGCGGCCGCGGTCGCTGCTCAGGTGACAAATTGCTCTCTCCCGTGATCATCTTCGTCGTTAAGTCGATGGCAAATTGTAGTTTTGGTGCGAGCTTCCTGCTGCATCGATGAATGCTAAAAATTGGGTTGCATGCATCTGCAATGTTGCTGTGGATAACAATGTTGAACTTAATATACTCTAAATTATAAATCAGATACATACATTAGAATTGTTTTTCCATTGTGTTGTATGAATCATCTCGCCACCGTATCGGTCATGATGAACAAATTGCCTCTGTTATTTTCTTCCCCATGTTGCAGTATTATGCAAGCGAAGGCTTCAAGACATGCCTGGTTACACAGTCCCAGGATCCTACCGCAGAGCAATTGATGGGCTGTAAGATTGGGAACTCTCTGACTGAGTGTGTGGCCAATCTCTCAACCATAAAGCTAGAGACTAGTAAGGTAAAATACTTTGTTGAAAGAATTTTCCTCTTGTACACATACTGGAATGCCTTGATGTTGAAGAATGTTTTCTTGTTAAATATAGATGTTGCTTGACCCCCTAAACCGATTGAAGAAGGTAGATGCCCAGGCCAATTTTACTCAAGGAGTCCTTGAAGGGGTAGGTGAATAACATCTCTAGTGAGGATAAAATATTCATTTTTGGTTGCTGATTTTCCCTGGGATAGATTGTAGGAGAGGAGCTTGGAGTTTTACCTGGAATGGATTCGATCTGTTCAGTCTTAGCTCTTCAGAAGCTCCTTAACTTCTTTTCAGCTGGAAGGAGTAGCGCACAACCAGAATTTGATGTGGTAGTATATGATTGCAACAATACAGATGAAATTCTACGGCTAATAGGTGCTACTGACAGAGCAAGGTACTTGTTCTACTTCTTCATTCATGATTCTGAATTTCCTTATGAAAAGTCATGTTTCTAAACTTATTTTTTGCACTACACAAAGATAGGTCTTACTTGAGATATGTGAGGGACCTAGCTGAGAAGACTGACATGGGAAGACTGGCTTCTCCTTCATTACTAAAACTAATATATGATGCTGCAAAGCCAAATGGTAAAACTAGTGAGGGGAGACTGAGTACAGATATATGGAATGAAATTGAACAGCTTCTTGAGGTAATTTTCCAAAGTTGAATTTAGTTAAAACTGAGTGCATACATTTTATGATATTATCTAAAAGTTGCTAAATCATGTAGAGAGTCTTGGTTTGGTTTGCTGATCCTTCGAACCTTGCTTCCTTCCTTATCATGGATCCGAGGAGATCAATATCGGTATCCTCTGCATTAAGATACTGGGGTTGCACCACTCAAGCTGGTGGCCAAATATGTGGGGCATTTGGCTATACTGAAGACCCTTCTGAAATACACCAAGAAGTTGTTCGAAAGTTCTTGCCGTTGCCTTTCTCATTTCTGCCATTTTTCTCAAATGATTCTTCTGTGGATTGGAGCAGAGCACTAAGCTTATTAAGCCAAAACACAAAGGAACAGTTGATGAATACATCCACAGTGTATCCTTCAGTTAGTTTTGATGCTGTTCAGAAATCGGTAACCCTTTTCATGCCAGGCTTCGATAAGTCTGAAATCAAGCTATATCAAGTAAGACAATTTATCTATCTCTCTATTGCATCTGTTGTTTATTGTGCCAAAAAAATGGTTAGATTAAATTGTCAGCCAGTAAAATCACTAGTAGTCTTAACTATCCAGAGATCATGCCGCTTGTGAACTATAAAAGAAATAGCAGAAAAGAAGACTTGAGATCTGACATTCCTGATAATGCTTACATGAAGCCACATTTTTATTGGTGAAGTGTAGTTCGTTTGTGTATAAGTTGGCCTACATTTGCTACATTCACATTGTCTTGATGTGGCTTCATTTGCAATGTTGTTAATCTTTCTATCAACAAGCATTTTAGTGAGTGCTATTCATTAGAAGCGGCATAATAAATTTACTGCTAATGCCGCAATCTGGCTATCTGCATGTCTTCACAAACCTCTAGAAAAATTCAATTTGATGTGGAATGGGCAATGCTCTTGAACAGATTTTTCATGTGCTTACCCTGATGATAATCATGTGACAATTTTTGGTGATAGACATGTTCCTCAAATACTATGTTAAACAAGCAAAACAAATAATCACTGAATTGTTTGTAATTATTCATGCTGGCGCTGCGGAGTTATTGATCTGCTTCTTGTCTGGAAAATGCAGTATAGAGGTGGATCAGAACTGTTGGTCGAAGCCGGAGACCAGAGGCGGGTCATAAAATTACCACCGGCGATGCAGGGTAAGGTCGGAGGCGCCAAGTTCATGGACAGGAACCTCATCGTCAGCGTCCGGTAGCAGACTCACCGTAACCAGCTGGGATTTGTGCCACCCACTTCAGATCGGCAGTTGCCGCCGATCATGAGAAGTAGATCGGACTTGTTTGTTGGTTCTAGTCGGAATTTTGTGGTGTCTGCACACTTTCTGAAAAAGAGGACCGCGATGCTCGAGTAATCTGACAAATTTGGCGCTGTTTTATCGATCAGGAAGGAACGACACAACGTGCGTTGATCGTCAGAGCCGCTGTTCAAACGGTTGCTGAATCTGAAGCTCTGGTCTGGCCAGCTGTCGTCTAGATTTTCTCTTTTTCAGTTCTCCCTCCATAGGTTATATCTGAGCATGAAATTGCGAACGATGTTTCTCGATTGTATTACCTACCTCGGTGATTTTTCTCGGATTTTATTGCCCGGATTTTGATGGAGAACCGAAGGGGGTGCGCCTTATGGGGTGGACGGTATTTCAGATACCGTCCATCCCGGAGTCCAATGAAGTTTGACCATTCAACGCCCAGATGGGCCCTTCTTCCACGCGGAGCCCTCTCCCCTCCCCTGGCCTCCCTCGATCGAGCGGCATCCCGGTCAGTCAGCAGCACTCGGCATCATCGCCTGGAGCCTGGAGGTCATCTGATCAGAGGAAGAGAAGTTTCCGGAAGAAACTGGCACTCGCGCGCTGTGCCCTGCGGCGACTTTCCGTTGCGGCCATCTAGAGAGAACCAGACGAAGCAAAGCCGGAGCATGGAGAAGCCGGGGCGCGTTCTCGATGTTTCTCCGGCCACAGCGCCGGCGCCTACAAAAGGATCACTCGGCAAATTCTGCGAGGCACAGTTACGCCACTTGTCAATCCAGCTTCACGCTTCTTGTCAGTCAACGTAGCGCAACACTCCAGCAGGAAGGCGAGGACCAGCAAGGCAGCAAGCAAGCAAGCAAGCATGTCGTTGGCGCTGTCCCGAATGCTGCTCGACCGGTTCTTCCCCGACGCCGGCGCCATCGGCGACGCGCGGCCGCCGATGGACTGGAAGGAGACGCGGGACGCGCACGTGTTCACGATGGACGTCCCGGGCCTTGCCAAGGACCAGGTGGCCGTCGAGCTGGTGGACGGCCGCATCCTCCGCGTCCGCGGCGGCAAGCGGGACGCCGACGACGACGCCGCCGTCGCCAAGGACGGCGCGGCAGCGGGCCATGGGGAAGAGAAGGAAGAGAGGGATGAGGAGAGCGGCGGCGACAGCGGCGCCGTGAGGTGGCACTGCAGGGAGAGGCCCGGCGCGCGCGCGTTCGAGACGCAGTTCCGGCTGCCGGACGACGCGGCGGCGGACGAGGTGCGGGCGGCCATGGCGGACGGGGTGCTCACGGTGACCGTGCCCAAGCGGAAGGGCGGCGGCAAGAAGCGGCACCACGGCGGCAACAAACCCGTGTGCTGCAGGTTCTGGCCCTGACGGAACGAACCGGTGAGCCCCGGTGATCCTGATGTGCCAAGTTTGGTGCATCGGTGCGTGCGTTCGCGTCAATGTACATAGAAATATTATAGTTGGCGTGCTTGCTTGTGCAATAGTTCGCGTGTCTCGCAATAGTATTGGACTGAATCTCTTCGTTGGATTCATGAGCTGTGACAGCGGTGGCCTGTAAATTCTGTCGCTTCGTTTTGTAACAAGATTTGGATTTTGGTTTGATGTTCCAGCTGATGTTGCATGCTTCTGTGTGTGCATTTAGAGAAGTCAATTTGAGCCTGCTTGGTTGGATTGGATTCCGAATATTATTACCAAGCCAAAATCATCGCCAACCAAAATCATGGTTTGTCAAAATCAGAGCATAGCAAACTTAGCACGAAAGTTTGGTACTCCCTCCGTCCCACAATATAAGGACTTGAAGTATTCAAATTTCAGAAACAACAGTGAAGGAAAATGACTTTTATACCCCCATTTTACACTACCCACCAACTCCTCACTCACTCACCAACCTCATTTAATTTTGTCCTATCCTTCCAAGTTCTTATATTTTGGTACAAATTTTGAATCCTTCAAAACTTTATATTATGAGACAGAGGGAGTATCACTTGGTTTGGCTGCAACTACCAATGCCCTTGTGAGCTTCGAGAAATTACTAGGTGCTTGCCATGATTTTGACTACAAACATTGATATGCTAATCTTTTGGTGGTAAACCAATTGGTAGGCAAAATTTGTAGCCAAATTAACTGATATCAACCATGGCTTTTAGGCCTTTTGATTGGCTTTTGATTTTTACAAAAGCAAAAGTAGATTGCAAAGTCCAACCCAGAAGGATTTTAAGCTTGCCCTCATTTTAGCTCGCTAAATGCTAATATTGGAAACCAACCAAAAGGCTTAAAATGGTCAGTGTCGCTGTGACCGTGAGGTGGCAGTGGCACCGCGGAGTCGAAAACCACAGACAACCCTCTATTAAAAAAATATTGCCGTAACAAAAGATAAAATGAATAAAATTTAGAAACTTTTTAAAAGCTCAAAGTGATTAACTTAAATATCAACAATGCAAGACATTTCAATAGGAAAACTGTGTAAAAAATACATATATTGAGATATCAAAAAAGACCAATCTAGAAATTTTCATATGTTACAATAGCTCACATCCATCCATGTTATCATATAATATGAGATACAACCTCACATGGCCCGCATGGAAAAAATAATATCCATACACAATTATGATATGTTTGGTTTAAAGAACCACCTCATCCTCCATCATAAGTTGGTGCTATAAAAATTGATGAGATGAGCTCATTTCTCGTGTCTAGGGATCAACCCATTCTACTACATAAACCAAACAAAAAAGTGAGAAGATGATGTATGACCTCATTCCTCAAACCAAACACCCTATTAGTAAGACTTAATCCAACCAAACAAAAAAGTGAGAAGTGAGAAGATGATGTATGACCTCATTACTCAAACCAAACATCCTATTAGTAAGACTTAATCCATTGCACAATCAGAAACCAAAAAAATTAATTGAAAAAAATGTAGTTCAACTTCTTACCCCTCGCATAACACTACATGTCAAAACTTGTGTCTCAAATAAAGAAAAATGTTTTTTTCTTATGAACTTTCATTGAAACTCAAAAGCACAATACGTATGTGATATTCAAAGGACGCCAATTTACATTGTGTACAGATAACAGCGCAGCCATTGCTACGATAAAGATAAAGGAAAAAACTGGTTATCACTTCAGTACCAACGAAAAGATGTATTTATGCCTGACTAACCACCATAAGTTGTGTATACACATCCTTGAAAAAACTTGTTTGATAAGACAACAAATTAGGTTAGATAGCATTTCTCCATTACAAAAGGGTTCTAAAGTTGATTGCCTATAACTTCTGAGTTAACAGAAATAAAAACAAACATTTGATTTTAAAAATTGGCCAAATTAATCTCATACATGTCTCCAACAATATGACACGTCCAAATTTTAAAATTAGCTCCTTTTTTTGCTTGTACTCAATACTTGGATGAGAATTTTAACCATGTGAGTTCCGACACCAGTAGAAGACTGTTGACGGTCGAAAAGTGCTACTTTTACACCGTCAATATCTGCATAAAACAAATGTAAAAGGATCATCAACACTAGAATAGGGCTTGATACTGATAGTTTCCACATATAGCCTTATCATTTATCCTATCTTGAGCTCCACATATAGCCATCATTAGAAGTAGGGTGAAGAAAGGCAATCTAATGCCTTGGTGAGGACATATACACATTGAGTGATCTGAGAGAATCAAATGAGGAGCTAAGCAAAGGTTTGTTTTGAAAACTTATTGCAAATCCCCAAGTTACTTAGCATGATGAGCAGGAGTGATTTGATTCATGACCGTTCCATTCCTCAACTACCCAAGATAGCATGATAGACACATCAGAGTTCACAAGTACAAGGTATGATTTGGAATATCTCTTATGCTTGCTTCATATCTTTGGATATCATGTCTCACCTTGACCTGACTCCCTTTACTCGGGACGAGCAAAGGTCAAGTGTGGGGGTGTTGTTGACGGTCGAAAAGTGCTACTTTTACACCGTCAATATCTGCATAAAACAAATGTAAAAGGATCATCAACACTAGAATAGGGCTTGATACTGATAGTTTCCACAAGTGTTGGTGTTTCTAGCTTTTGTTGCAGGATGCACCGAAATACGTGCCAAATGGTACAGTTGAGAGCAAGTAGTCCAATGGCTATTAAAGGACATCATCATAAACATCCTCAAATGACAATTTGGACTGCACCATTGCGACGGGCTCGTCAATACGATTGAAATGGACATATTATATGCCTACATCGAAGTCCGGATGAGAAAGATATACACAAGACAAGATATCTTGTGAGCTCGGTGGGACCCACACCAGACCACGTAGCGACGTGTGCCACATTGGATGTCATGTGTCCATGACACCTCATCAATCCATGTGAAGTAACTCCCGACAAATTAGACACCACCACGTGTGCAGCACAAGGATCCAAGGGCCCACCAGGGACCCAAACCATCTCCAAACTCGGCATGCACCTAGAACTGTCATAAGGGCCCACATATCAGTCACCCAGAGAAAGAACAAGCCAGAAGGAGGTGGGCCAGGGTCGGCCGAACCCAGGTTCGGCCGAACCCTTTTTGCCACAGTTCGCCATCTGCTTCCACGTGGTGCTTCCTGGTTAATCCCTTGCAACGCCCCGGGGTGGATTGGTGACATGGCGCCCGTTTATTGGCCGAAAGAAGGTCGGTTTGGTTCCTTCCCCTGGAAGCTAGAGAAGAGTGCATTGCAAGATTCCTTGCCACGTGTCACTCTCCTATTGGTGGCGCCCAAGGATGGCTGAAAATGTGGAGGCAAATGGTGCCAAAGGCAAGCCTCTCCCTCCTCTATAAATAGGAGGGGAGGGGCTCCATTTTGGAACACACTCTTCTCCTCCTCTTCATTTTGGCTTGGAGCCTTTCTCTTTAGGAGAGGAGAGCTCTTTGCATAGGATTAGTGCTAGGAAGTGAGGTGGGAGGCTTGAGGCCATGTCATGATTCATGACATCTTCCTCAAGAACGATCCTCAGCGGTGCCTTTGTTCTTCAACTAGACTAAAGTGAGTATTTCGATATTTCCTATTTAGACTAAAGTCGTATGCATGCTTAGTTGCTTTGTTCTTGTGTTCTTCGTTTGTTCTTGGTTTAGAGGCTTGTGTTCTTCGAACACAACCCTTTCGATCCAGTAGACTTAGATCATAAGTTTGCATCTAGTTTGCCAGCTTGTCTATTAGAGTAAAGTGAAGCTCCTGCATGTTTCTAGTTAGATCAAAGTGCATTCGTGATCTTGCATGAGTGATAGAGCATACCTTGAGCTAGTGCTAGTATCTCCCTCGCGGATTTGTAGGAATAGTGAGTGGTGTAGACGAGGTGTCTGGACCTTAAGCTACCCTTCGAAGGCCACGTATGATCGTAGCGTAGAGGTAGGCCGCAGTGGTGACAGCCTGTTGGACCCTTTGTCAACCCTCTTACGTCGCGTACCGAGTTGGGCTCGAGCCAGCACAAAGGCCTTGTGCTTGGTGCCCTAAGTGAGTGTTATACCTGAGAGAACATAACTAGACTCTGCGCTCGGTCCGAGCAGATCCTTTCTACCTATCCTATCCATCAGAGTTGTGTCCTTGGATCATCTATACTAGAGTAGAAGATAGAGCACACCGTTCCTTGGAACGATACCATATGGGAATACTCATTCTCCTAGGTGAAGTGCTACGACGGTGTATCCGTGCGCTTGCGGATTCGTTCGCACTCGTCAGTGTACCCGGGAGTTTCTTACACGCTCACGCTACCCACGGTGCCATAGTGGTGACGTTAAGAAACGCCAACAAGCATTTCTGGCGCCGTTGCCGGGGAACGGTTGCTGTATCTATCTTTGAACCTAGTGGTCCTCGTATTTATCTTTATCTTTTTCTTCTATCTTCACCCCCATTACCCCTCGAGTTATCCTTTTTGTTTCTTTTCTTCTACCTTTACCCCTGCTACCCTTTGAGATGCCTTCCTGTCAAAGCCTCTCTACCCCTAGGGGTGAGTTCGTCTTAGAGCAACCATCAACTTCCTCATCTTGCTGCGAGCTTCGTCCCGGCTTTATAGCCATGGTTCGGAATCGACCTTTCTCTGGAGCGATCAGTGATGATCCTAATGTTCATTTAGAGGAGTTCAAGGATAGTGGTGACATTAAGAAACGCCAACAAGCATTTCTGGTGCCGTTGCCGGGAAACGGTTGCTGTATCTATCTTTGAACCTAGTGGTCCTCGTATTTATCTTTTTCGTTTTCTTCTATCTTCACCCCCATTACCCCTCAAGTTATCCTTTTTGTTTCTTTTCTTCTACCTTTACCCCCGCTGCCCTTTGAGACGCCTTCCTGTCAAAGCCTTTCTACCCCTAGGGGCGAGTTTGTCTTAGAGCAACCATCAACTTCCTCATCTTGCTGCGAGCTTCGTCCCGGCTTTATAGCCATGGTTTGGAATCGACCTTTCTCTGGAGCGATCAGTGATGATCCTAATGTTCATTTAGAGGAGTTCGAGGACTTGTGTTCATGCTTGGTAATTCCAGGCATGACACAGGATATTTTGAAGTGGAAATTGTTCCCTTTCTCTCTCGTAGATAGAGCGGAGCAATGGTACACCCACACAGCAGAGCATGTGAATAATTGGGGAGAACTACGACAAAACTTTTGTGACTCGTTCTCCCTTTATGAACGCATAGAGCTCTTGCCGTGTGAACTCCTTGACTTTGAGCAATTAGAGGGTGAGTCCATAGGTGCAGCTTGGGCTAGGTTCCTACATCTTATGACATCTAGCCCAGACATGTCTATACCCGATGATATAGCGACGTATATCTTTTATACTCGTATAGACATAGAATCTGCATGAGAGCTCGACCTTTTAGCTGGAGGTTCGTTCGAAGACCAAACTCTAGTGGAAAGAAGAGAGATCCTAGAATTCTTCTTAGAAATCTCTTCTTCTCATATCGTTTACAACGAACCCCATCTGGAGTCCGAGTTGGTCCATGAGAGTCTCTCAATAGCCGAATCTGAGCTTTCATTCTCTGAATTCCTTGATTCCTCTGTTGAGCCCTCTCCCGAACCACGAACATTGAAGGAAGAAGAAATTCGACCTTCGGAGTTCTCTTCCCGATTTGAGGGTGATCCTTCTCAAAACATCAGAAATACCTCAGATCACTCTTGGCACGAGAAGCCTACGGAATCGTTGGACCTTTATGAGGTCCTCGATGAAGTTTGCAATCATGGGACGATAGTGGATTGGTCACCTCAGAAGCATACATCCGAAGCAATTCGGGTTAGCTCGACTTCTACGATCATCCACTGTTCCATGAGAGGAAACACCGTAGATGCTCTTCATGACCCTATTGTTGGGGCTTGCATCATACCAGAGACCCTTTTGGATACTCTGGTGGGTGACATGCCCTTGATCCCGACTGATGGACTTTTCCATAGCCCCAGGTGGCACTGTGTTTTTCCATGTAAAGGGATTGCTAGGGACGTGCCGATCACCATTGATGACATAGAGGTGCGGTTAGATTTCCACATCAATGACATCATGGATTTTGATCTTCTCTTAGGGTTCCACTTAGAAAAACTTCTCGATAAATCTCAAGGAAACCCAGAAGAAGAGATTCAGGAAACAGTTTCTGTCCATGCTGAACCATCTAGACATCCTCTGACAGAGCCTTTCCCTAGACCTACGGTATCTCCTTCACCTCCCAATCCTCCTGATGAAGCATTTCCTAGGGAGGCCATGAAGAAGGAATGGCCAGATGGAGCGATATGCTTTTCTGAAGCATTTTGGGATAGTACACCCTCTCTGGTTATTCCTTGTTCTGTGAGAGGGATTGTCGTAGAGGCCCATTGTGACCCCATCATGGAGGTTAACATCATGCCATGGCACTTGGCGGAAACTCTTTTAGGAAAAGTTCCGCTAGCACCATCCGACATGCTCCTCGAGACTTGTCCCTTTGGGCACGTTCTTGAATGTCGGGGGATCGCACGTGCCGTGCCGCTCATCATAGACAGGATCGAAGCTAGCCTAGACTTTCACATCTTCGATATCCTCGATCCTGATCTTCTCCTAGGCTCCCCGCTAGATAAATTCTTTGAGGAATCCATAGGGAGCCTAGATGATAAGCTTAGGGGAGTCGCTTCTGCCACTGCTACCCCTTGTCCAAAACATCCTATGGCAAAGCCTTTTCCCCAGCGAAACCCGCTCGAGAAGACGACGAGGATATCTCCGTTCGTGTCATCCAAGCTTGTTCTCATTGAGGGTGTAGAGCCTTCTACTCCTCATGAGTACGACTCGGAAGACTCTCTTCACCTTTGTGAAGGCGAACGATCGTCACCACTCTCGACCGAGTTTCAGCCTCTTTCCGCTGGCCCGTATCATGTTGCTTTCGATCTTGATCGAGAGTCAACATCGAGCTTCCACGATGACTCTCTTGAGATGGAGAATTCATGGGCTATGGAACCTTTCGAGGCACTGACTCTGGAGTCCAGAGGAAAGGATTCCACGCACGGGCATGGTAGCTTCATTCTTGATTCACCATACATGCCATGCTCGCATCATGTCCCTCTAGAGTCAGCCATGCTCAGTGCGCTGAGCACATACGAGGGCTACAACCACCTTCTGGTCCTCTTTTGCAAAACGTTTGGAAGGTTGATTGTAGATGCATATGTCTACCATAAGTATTGCAGATTTTGTGTATGCGTTGTGGCACTAACCTTGCAGCTGAAGCTTCACTGATACATCAAGGATTGGTGGTGAGACGGGAATGACACCACCAACGATAGCTGCAAGATGAAGTTCCCATGGTCGAGCTTATGACCTTAAATAAACAAAGCACTCCCAGGAGATAGCCTGGATTAGGTTAGGTTTTATTTCCCTTTTCGAATAAAAGTAAGAACATGTTTTTAGGATAAGTTATCCTTCGGGTATTTTTGGTCACTAACCTTTCAGGTGGAGATTGAAAAGAAAGATGGATAGGTGATGCCTACGAACATGTGAGCCACATCAGCTGCAACACCTAGATACGCTTTGGTGAGGGAACATTTACAAAAGGAAGCTTGATCGCCACACACTTGAGTTTTGTTGTCGGGCAATGCAAACTTCAAGTGCGGGGGAGGTATGTGAGCATCCTGAGTAAACTACCTCCTCTACCAAATCTTATCTTGGTGTGGAGATGATGTCAGCTCTTGCATCTTGCTCACTAGCTAGGTAAGTCCTGCTTTTGACATTAAACAAAGCCCTTCCGGAAGGTTCCCGAGGTTCACCGTCTTATGCTCATGCTTATGTCCCTTGTTGATGATAGCTTGATCATGCTTTCATGCTTCCTTTATCTTTTGTTCGTATACTCTGGTTTGAATGTGTGTTTCGCAAATATACATTCATAGGTTGTTTTAGATTAAGCATGGTGCTAAGATTAAAACTGTCTTCTTCAGTCAAAACAAGACATGGTGTCGAGTTTTAATTGATGAACCTTAGAGTTATATTTTCATAGATCTTGGTTGCATATATGCTGACTAACCCCTGCAGAGAATTGTCAAATATTGAATGGGTAAGTCATTGAGCTAAATTCAAATGGGAAGGTAAGATGAGGTGTCAGATTCATGTTGCACATCATGCAAAGGTGGTACATATGACCTCTCGAAGGTCCAAGGTAAGTATATTCCCCTTTGTTTATGGAATGCAATCTTGATCTAACCCTTCTTGAGCAAATGACATGGTGACAATAAAAAAAACTCAAAAAAATATTTGAATTTGAATAAAGGCTCTATGGTTCTTGAACCAGTAGAGTCCCTCTTTCGTTTCCACTTTTTGTTTGAAGAACAGCACCAGGATCAACCACCAGTGTGGGGGAGTTCTCTCGAGCTCATCATCGACATATCCACTCGAGAACTCCCACACAGGCGCTGCACAACATCGACTATGCCTTCATGACAAGAGCAAGGTAAACTAGAGTGACCCGGCTGCCCTCTGGTCAGCCGAATCACCACTGGTCTTCTTTAATCTCTTATCCTTTAGAAGCGATAGTATGTGCACCCTCTACCTCACTCTCCTTTATCCATGAGTTTACTTGAATTTCAATTCATATCCTTTACATCAAACTCAGCAATCCGTGTTATGCTTGCTCTACATGATTCCTGTGGTTGGTCTGCATATGTTTTATTCCTTACTTATCATCTTGATGCTTGTGAACAAATAACAATAGGGAACTCATGCTTATCTAAGTAGTTGACGTTTGTGATATGGTTTGATGATAAGATCTTCGTTCTGAATGTTTGAGTGCTTGGGAATTTTATTTGAAAAATCATGAAAATCCTTTGCAAAGCTCCTCTTTGATATGCCACTGTCCCACTAGAGCCATATGATGTTCATAGTTGAAAACCTTCTACTCATATGCTGCTTGTAATTGCATTGAGCTTTGTCAAATTCTGTGACCCTTGTGAGAATTCTTTTCATTACTTTCATGATCAAGATTCATGTGCACACCACATATTTCCCCTTGCTACGCTTCTACACTGGAAGTTAGCATTGTATCATTCATCCCTTTTATCAAAATAAAGCTCCATATGTGGTGTGACATCTCTCTCCAAAAGTATCCTTCAAAAGAGACATGGGCTATGAAAAAAAAGAAAAAAAAAGAGAAACACACATGCTCAAAGCATGATGCAAAAAAAAAGAGAAGAAGAAGAAAGAATAGCCCATGTCCAAAATAAAGGAGAAGTAGGAGAGAGATGAGATCATGCAAAAAGGAGTTCTATAATTTTGATGGTAATAACTAGTGTCCATTCCGGGGCTAGTGTCCACCTTACCATCAACCCACTTTCATCATATATGTATGGTAATATCTAGCACCCATTCCGGGCCTAGTATCCACCTTACCATACTCATCATTCTCATACATGTGCACATCTTGATCTGATTGTGATTTGATTTTCTCTGCGGATCCAGTCTTTGACTTTGCAATATGTGTGATACAAGTATGCCTTATCCTTTATCCTACCCTGAGCTCCACATATAGCCATCATTAGAAGTAGGGTGAAGAAAGACAATCTAATGCCTTGGTGAGGACATATACACATTGAGTGATCTGAGAGAATCAAATGAGGAGCTAAGCAAAGGTTTGTTTTGAAAACTTATTACAAATCCCCAAGTTACTTAGCATGATGAGCAGGAGTGATTTGATTCATGACCGTTCCATTCCTCAACTACCCAAGATAGCATGATAGACACATCAGAGTTCACAAGTACAAGGTATGGTTTGGAATATCTCTTATACTTGCTTCATACCTTTGGATATCATGTCTCACCTTGACCTGACTCTCTTTACTTGGCACGAGCAAAGGTCAAGTGTGGGGGTGTTGTTGACGGCCGAAAAGTACTACTTTTACACCGTCAATATCTGCATAAAACAAATGTAAAAGGATCATCAACACTAGAATAGGGCTTGATACTGATAGTTTCCACAAGTGTTGGTATTTCTAGCTTTTGTTGCAGGATGCACCGAAATACGTGCCAAATGGTACAGTTGAGAGCAAGTAGTCCAATGGCTATTAAAGGACATCATTATAAACATCCTCAAATGCCAATTTGGACTACACCATTACGACGGGCTCGTCGAGACGATCGAAATGGACATATTATATGCCTACATCGGAGTCCAGATGAGAAAGATATGCACAAGACAAGATATCTTGTGAGCTCGGTGGGACCCACACCAGACCACGTGGCGACGTGTGCCACATTGGATGCCATGTGTCCATGACACCTCATCAATCCATGTGAAGTAACTCCCGACAAATCAGACACCGCCACGTGTGCAGCACAAGGATCCAAGGGCCCACCAGGGACCCAAACCACCTCCAAACTCGGCATGCACCTAGAACCGTCATAAGGGCCCATATATCAGTCACCCAGAGAAAGAACAAGCCAGAAGGAGGTGGGCCAGGGTCGGCCGAACCCAGGTTCGGCCGAACCCTTTTTGCCACCGTTCGCCATCTGCTTCCACGTGGTGCTTCCTGGTTAATCCCTTGCAACGCCCCGGGGTGGATTGGTGACATGGTGCCCGTTTATTGGCCGAAAGAAGGTCGGTTTGGTTCCTTCCCCTGGAAGCTAGAGAAGAGTGCATTGCAAGATTCCTTGCCACGTGTCACTCTCCTATTGGTGGCGCCCAAGGATGGCTGAAAATGTGGAGGCAAATGGTGCCAAAGGCAAGCCTCTCCCTCCTCTATAAATAGGAGGGGAGGGGCTCCATTTTGGAACACACTCTTCTCCTCCACCTCTTCATTTTGGCTTGGAGTCTTTCTCTTTAGGAGAGGAGAGCTCTTTGTATAGGATTAGTACTAGGAAGTGAGGTGGGAGGCTTGAGGCCATGTCATGATTCATGACATCTTCCTCAAGAACGATCCTCAGCGGTGCCTTTGTTCTTCAACTAGACTAAAGTGAGTATTTCGATATTTCCTATTTAGACTAAAGTCGTATGCATGCTTAGTTGCTTTGTTCTTGTGTTCTTCGTTTGTTCTTGGTTTAGAGGCTTGTGTTCTTCGAACACAACCCTTTCGATCCAGTAGACTTAGATCATAAGTTTGCATCTAGTTTGCCAGCTTGTCTATTAGAGTAAAGTGAAGCTCCTGCATGTTTCTAGTTAGATCAAAGTGCATTCATGATCTTGCATGAGTGATAGAGCATACCTTGAGCTAGTGCCAGTATCTCCCTCGCGGATTCGTAGGAATAGTGAGTGGTGTAGACGAGGTGTCTGGACCTTAAGCTACCCTTCGAAGGCCACGTACGATCGTAGCGTAGAGGTAGGCCGCAGTGGTGACTGCCTGTTGGACCCTTTGTCAACCCTCTTACGTCGCGTACCAAGTTGGGCTCGAGCCAGCACAAAGGCCTTGTGCTTGGTGCCCTAAGTGAGTGTTATACCTGAGAGAACGTAACTAGACTCTGCGCTCGGTCCGAGCAGATCCTTTCTACCTATCCTACCCATCAGAGTTGTGTCCTTGGATCATCCATACTAGAGTAGGAGATTGAGCACACCGTTCCTTGGAACGATACCCTATGGGAATACTCATTCTCCTAGGGGAAGTGCTACGACGGTGTATCCGTGCGCTTGCGGATTCGAATATTCGTTCGCACTCGTCAGTGTACCCGGGAGTTTCTTACACGCTCACGCTACCCACGGCGCCATAGTGGTGACGTTAAGAAACGCCAACAAAGACCTAACACAGTGGAAAGTCTCATGGACAATGTCCAACTTGTTCAATCTTGCTTGTGGCATTGCGATTTCGGAGCCATGGATCGGAACAACATGTGTTCTACACTCTTTTGATTTTGGTGCATAATAAATATCTTCATCAAGATAACTAAATAGTATTCCGATTGAAATAACAGCTAATAATGGAATGACTTATGCAATTACCCTTAGAATAGTGTTGATGTCGTGGCCAAATATACAGAATCTAAGCAAATATAAAATAATAAGATTAAGTAATTTAAACATTAACAACCACACCAACTCACCAAACTATATTAAGAAAGAAGACTTATCAACTTTTCACATTCAATGTCCGTTGTGGGACACGAATACCTGGTTGATCACACGGCTGCAAATCATGCATTTAATGTGTATTACTAACATAAGGAACACCATAGTAACATCTGCTGATAGTTGGATGATGATGTGCTTTCATCATATCACAAACAATCTGAGAAATTTCTTCAACTCAACAATAGGCAACTCTTTCAAAGTTTCAGTTCATTCCATTTGCATCAAAATTTGTTATTTCATCATAACCAAATCTTACCTCTCTAATTCTTCTCATCGTGTCACAAAGGGCAAGAAAATGCAAGAAAACATTAGTCTAAAAATGAAAACATGAAATACAAAAGAAAGTGTCACAATGAAATAGAGCTAACATTGTCTATGAATTAAACTTTAGGTTTCAAGATTTGCATTACTTATCATTGCACCACTGATTATATACTATTGATAAATTTAGGGATACGTCATTCAACTAGCACCTTGTTAGTGTCCAATCATAAGTTGATGAATTCTGAAAGACACAATCCAACCAATTTGATAAACAGTTCGAGGCTTTCGATATTTATAACACAAAAAATATTTATCTTTTGTTTGCACTGATTGCATTCATATTCATGTATCTATGAAATGTAATTTATGTTATCAGTATATCTTTTCAAGCAGTAAGGACGACCCCACAAGCTTGCTACCAAATTACTTGGTTTGATGCCTTTATACGGGGAAAGTGCTTTAGTCATAAGAATCAAGTCTGGTGCCATTGTTTCACCAACCAAAAGACCATGTAAGCATCACAAAAGTATAAATTACAATCAAGTTTAAAAGGTTCTTAAACGTGCTGCATAATACTTATGGTTTCACCTCACCTCTTCTATCACCTCCTCCTCTTCCATCCAAGTATCTTTTGAGTTGTCTTCACGTATATCTCTTTCTTGTAATAGAGATTGTTCATCTTCAAAATAATCATGTGTCAATTTTTCCTCTGTGGATGAATACAAAATCAAAGAAAGTTGGAAAGGAAAAACAAGAAGTTGCATAAATCACATGGGATTATTGGACCCAAAAGTTCAACCCAATAATGTCTCCCAACTGAACAACTTATGGAGTTATGGTGATATCCTATTTGCAAATAGTTTATAGTTTGATTACATCTAGAAACAAAGCACATGCATTTTTTTGGCTTGGTTCTGCAATTTCTTAGGTATTAGCTTAACAAAACAATGTTCATTAGGTGAATAATGGGACATTACCCATAAAATAGACTAAAGAACTTACCCCAAGTAAGTTCATATTTCTGCTCAGTTGTAATGCTCTTGTCCTGTTTTTCCTCTTGCCCTATCAGCATCCACCAGCTGTTGTAGGGATGCAAGAAGCACCATCATATCTATTCCAATTTCTTAAGGATTTTTTTTGCACAATTAGTCATGTTCCTAAGCTCGAGCTGTCGCTCCTCATATAAACCCATCTACTCCCTGCAAGGCACCATTGCACCATAGCATTCAACCATATATTGTAGGATCACTTAAACATAACAACTGAAGCAGAATGCCCCAGTTTGGTGAAATGGATAAGGAAGAGAGAATGCAAAACAGAGTGAGATAACCAGACGGAAAAAGGGAAAGATAACCAGATGAAAGAGAGAAAAGAAAAGGATAAGAGTATAAATATTGCATACTCCCTTCGTTTCAAATTATAGTTCGTTTAATTTTTTAACTTTAAATTCGACCACTCGTCTTATTAAAAAAATCGTGCAAAATATCATATTTTCTATTGTTGCTTGCTTTGTTAATATAAAATCTTCAAGAATAATTCAAATTTAACTATGTTTGCACAAATTTTTTGAATAAGATGAGCAGTAAAACTTGAGGTTTAAAGAGGCAAACAACCTTGAAACAGATGAAGTATTTCTTGTCAGTTGTGCACGACCGGACGACGCGGCGGCGTACGAGGTGTACGCGGCCATGGCGGACGGGGTGCTCAAGGTGACCGTGCCCAAACGGAAGGGCAGTGGCAAGAAGCGGCACCACGGCGCCAACAAGCCCATGTGATGTAGGTTCTGGCCTTGACGCGAGTACGCGACCGCGAGCCCGACAATTATGACAGAGCATGCGTTCGGGTCAATGTATAGTTGGTGGACATGGATTCGTGTGCTTGCTTTTGCTTGGGTGCTTGTACAGTGTCCATGGGCATTTCTTTGTTGGATTTGTGACCGTAGTGACCCTGTAAATTTTACTACTTTTTTAGCAAGATTCAGATTGTGGTTTGAGGTTTCACCTGAATGTGAGGTTTGTTGTATGCTTCGGTTTGTGCATTAGCATCAATGCAGATAGAGAATCCACGGGCAGACAGGCAGTGGAACTGCAGACAGGCGGTTTCACCTGATCATGGTGCCGCCAGGCAGTGGAACTGTAGAGTCGGAATCCACAGGCCACTCGCGTCAAGATATAGTAGCAGCCCGCTGAAAAATAAATTATCATAAAAAAGATACAAAATGCACAAAACTTAAAAATATTTTAAAGATCAAGTAATTTACTTATTAAATTATGAACAATACAAGACATTCCAACAAGATAATTGTGTGAAAATATAAATCTTGAGAAAATTCAAAAGAACTGAAATTTCTGCTCAGTGCTACAGCTCACATCCATTCGTGATACCATGGATAATAAGTATATAAATTTAGGAAAGAGTCGTCTCAGTTTAATTTCGACCATCAAACTGTAAAATCAGAAATATTTAATCATTTAGCCACCCAACTCTCAAACCGTTCATATTTGAACATCAGACAGATCTAGTCAAAATCAGAAATATTTAACCACCAACTCTCAATATTGTTCATATTTGAACATCGGACGGTTCTACCATGTGGTTTGGCGACGTGGAAGCCACGTGATGATGAGCCAGACCACCTGTCAGCACCTCTCTCTCATCTCCCTCCCTTTCTTCTACAACTAAAAACACAACATTTAAGCAGGAATAATACAGAAGGTAGCAGGAATAATGCTACAGGATCTCAAAACATAGATCGCTCATGCATAGTTCCCTACTGATATTTGGGGTACTCAAATGCCTTCCATAGGAATTCGACAGGCCTATTCCTCTTTTGAAGTAAATAAAATCCTCCAAAAGACATTTAACTCGTTACATTATACCAAATCCCAATACCTATGAAAATCCTACACACCCAAATCCCTCAGAACATCTTGCAACTTAAAGGGACCCTCAACTATTAGGATACAGCTATAATACTTGAACCCATTTAGGAACTCCACTGACCATTCAGCATCCTCTCTCTCAAAAAATTCAACAATGCCAAACCGCCTGTTTGATCCACTCTTCTTATCAACAACAAAGCGAGCACGGCTAATAGAGCCACAGATGTCAAACAAATAATAGAGGTCAAACTCAGAAGTGTCCTCCGAGAGATTGGCTACACACACAATTCTCTGTAGCTTGCTTACAAGATGGACACATTGGGGGAACATCTGCTCCCTTCGGCTCGGGTATTGCCAGTTCAGCTCCAAGTACAAGGCCCTTATACTTGTATCCGTTGAGCCAGCTGATAGCCTCCTCAGCTTCCTCACTATTACCAAGTCGAACAATGCCAAACTGTCTGCTTGAATCAGAGTCCTCGTCGACTGCAAGGGAGATACGAATAAGGAGGCCAAAGTTGTATAGTAGATTGTAGAGATCACGCTCATGGGTGTCCATGGAGAGATTGGTCACAAGGATGGTGGCGTCATGGCCCTCTTCTTTCCTACGTATCATCATATCATCGTGAACAGGTTCCATGCACACTTCGCAGATTGGGGGCCAACGGGAATTAGAACCGCTTTTGGTATTTGCTCCATTGCCGTTAAAAACTTAAAATGACACCTGAAGGTCCAGTGGTCACCCTTCTCCCCACAGGTTCTGCAAACCATGAGAAAAGCATCTCCCTTGCTTGCCAGCATGGCCAGTGGATCACCAAAGGCAGCTGGTTCGTCAACTTCGCTTCCTGCAATTAAGTGAGCATTTAGAAATTATTAGCACAAAGGCATGAAGATAGCAAGGGTACAGAATGTGTGATAGGGCTTGTATCAGGACAAATGTTCGTGCACAACAACTGATTGTGTCTACCAATAGAACAGTTAGATCGATGCAGGTCTAGAAGGAAATTTATGAGGAGCGGTTACCTAGGATGCGTGGTGCCTCGAGGAAAATCTCTTCGGAGGAGGTCGTGGTGACCTGTGTGAGCTATCATCATCCTCCATGGCTTCGCCAAACTTGGACCACGAGCGGCGCTTGATGGCTCTGTGGAGTCGCGAGCGCGCGAACTTGCCGGCGGGGGCGATGGAGGTCATGGTCATCTCAGCCTTGCTGCCCCTATCACCGGATCGGTCGCCCTCGAACGCTTTACTGCGGCGGTCTTCCTCGATGCCGACCACCCGCGAGGACAAGATGTCAGAGCGGAGGAAGTCGAGGCCGTTGCAGATCTCTTCCTCGGCCCCGGCCGTGGCCCGCCATGGCTTCTCCTGCTGCTGCTTAACCGCCGCCATGGCTAGGTCGGGGGCGATGGAGATCTTAATAACCTTGCTGCCCCTACCGTCATGGTCCTTGAACTCGTCGACAGACCGCAAGGTGGCCAAGTGGTAGTCCATGCCGTGGATCTCATCATCGGTATCGACCAAAGCCCACCATGGTATCTACCGCGGCTGCGTCGCCGCCGCCATGGCTAGCTCGGTCGTTGCGTGGGGGGGTTAGGGTTTCTGGTGCGGCGGAGAGGAAGACTCTTCTCGACTTGGTTGCGGTGCGGTCGGGAGGGTCTGGATGGCTTTGGTGTGCGCGCGTCGACGGCCAATTTTCATGTGTGAGGCGGTGCAATTCGAGTTCGAGTTCGACTGTGATACAAACAAACAAAAATATGGCGCCAAATGCACCTCCTTAGATGCCAAGGCTTGCACAGAGATTGCACTACAGCAAGTCATCAAGAACAAATTCAGCGCAATCTCAGGTGATCGACAGCAGCAGATCAATCAAAGACCTGTGAGATTCTGACAACTCCGCGCGAGAGGGAAAAGACCTGCACGCACGTGTAGTCAGCGTCGTGCCACGAGCTGCTCAACACAGGTTCTTCTCCGGTCACCCGCCGGCGTCCGAGAAGCCCGGCCACCGATCGATACGGGCGGATTCTCAGCTTCATCACGTTTGGGAATATGAGGTTTATGCTATCACGAGAGCAGTTCGCCAATTTGTGTCACTTTCGTTCGAGTGTTAAATCAGACTCACGTACGATAGTTCATAGTTGACGATCGGAGAGGACGGAGGAGGATGAGAGCCTGAAATTATGGGTAGGCGCCACATTGAACGCTGCTCTTCAATTGCTTTCCATCTCCGTCTCCGGCCACTGACGTCTCGTCCGCAGGATGCGGCCTGTGGAAACCCCAGCAGGCAAGAGCGGGGCACAGCATGCCGTATCCGGCGACTGGCGTGACAGTGAGACGGTTGGCGGTGGCGACCGCCATGCGAGATCCTTCGCGTCAGGGTGAGGGGGTGGTAGCGCCATCGTTTTCGCACGGACGATTTGCTCCTTGGCCACTTCCATGCTGCCAAAAATGATCAGATATATATACGGCCACTGTTCACTGGTCCATGCGGCATGGCGAGCTTACCATTATTCCAAAAGTTTTTTGCAATGCCTAATCCGAAAAACACCTGGCATTTTTGCCGTTTTCAGAGACGGATAGCACAATGGATTTGCTGGAAATTCCAGCATTGACCCAGCAGGTAGCAGCAGATCGACGTACAGTCATTTCTTTACTTGGCTACAAATAATTCTAGCCTGCAGCTCTCAAGAAACTAGGATTAGTATAATTCTAGCTGAAGCATGTCGGGAAAACGTCGTCGCAGTGTGCTAATCATTCCAGGTCCCCCGGGACGTTGGGCGACAGCTTTGCGTGAACCATCTGAATCACAGCGAACGTTGAGAAAAGGCATGATGAGGTGGTTCCACCTGATGAACTGTTCTGTCAACCGATTCGTCCCGTTTAAGTTAAGCCCTTTGCTTTTGGGGAGAGGGGAGATGACGATAAATGATTGAAGGAAACTTAGGTCAACTTGGATTGCGTTGAGGTTAGAACGGCCGTTATGTTAGGTAGTGCTACTCTCCGTTATGGCAGGGCGGCTTCTGAGCCGCAGTGATCTAGGGCGATGGCTGAGCAGTCGAAAGTTGCACAAAGTCTATGTGCTATCATTCGCAAAAAAAAAAGTATATGTGCTATTCATTCATGTATTATTTTAGGAATTTTAAAATTGGACAAATTGCATTACCAAATTGGGTGCTACTGATGTGCTCACTCAAACATTAACCCACAGAGCAGTTTGCTACGTACAGTATACTGTCTTTCCGTATGCAAACTGCAAATTATACTAGAATCATGAAACGAACAACACAGTAGGGGGGGGATTAAGGCTGTGCGGAGGCAACAACAATCAGCAACTAATGTATGAAAGCCTGCAGATTTTACTGATCGAATGAGAAGCAGAGCTAGGAAAGCCTGCAATTTTTATTAGACTGATGAAACGATCAGATAGAATAAAATCGAATGAGAGGCGGGGCAGGCCAACTTCTGCAGAAGAGCAGGCCAAATTTCCACATGATTTTAGCTACACACGCGGACACGCCGAAGGAAAGAGAAAACAAAGACAGTGGAAGGCCGGAAGGGAATCCATGTACAACAGCTTGTAGCCGAGCCAACGGCTCCCTAGCTAGCTAGCTGCTAGTGCCCTCCCGGCGTTAGCCTTGAGCACGACGGACGCCGGCAGCGGGCTGCGCAGCGGCGAGCGCGGGGTCGGCGGCTGCTCGAGGCGGCGTCCCTCGGCGTCGTAGTGGATGGCCCCGGAGAAGTCCAGCGGCTGGCACCGCTCCCCCATCATGATCTCCTTCCTCCACACGCCGTCGTCCTCCCACTCGAAGCTCAGCTCGTCCTCCGCCTTCCTCCTCCTCTTCGACTTGAACGACGGCGACGACGAGAGGACCTTCTTGATGACCCCGCCGCCACCGAGGAACGGCACGATGGCGCGCGGCGAGAAGGACGCCGCAAGGCCCTCCCCCCGCGGCGGACGCAGCAGGTGAAGCCGGCGCGCCGCCCGCGACAGCCGCCGCGCGCACGTGCCCACCAGCGCCGCCACTGCCTGCGCGAGGCTCGTGCCCATTGTCCTCTCGCCCTCCCCACGTCTCCCTGTTCCTTCCTGTCGCGCCTCTGTTCTTGGATGACTTTTCTGTGCTGCTGCAAACGCCATTCCGCTGGTATTTGTAGTGCCCAGTGGACGCACCAGACGAGCCGGGTCTGGGCTGGATTAATTAAGCAGCTAATCACTCAGTTACGACCGATCTGGGCTGAATCCATGCCTTGGGCTGCATGCATGCCTGGTGGTTGTTTTTTTTTTAACTGTGCCTGGTGGTTGTTTTATGGGCTGTGCCTGGGCTTTGGGAGCGAATGTTTGGGTTGTCGTGGTCAACTGATCCCATTCTGTAGTTTCCCACCAAGAAAGGGTCTGTTTTGCAGTGTAGACTGTAGAAGAGTTTGCACATTCTTTTATAGAGCAGAATTCGGTTCTTGAGTATAATACTGATAACACATAAGAAATCAAAATAATTCTAGCTGAAACGTGACGAGTAAAAGTTATGATGGTGTCCATCTAGTTTGAAGGTCCCGGATGGTGGATAGCTTTGCTTGACCCCGCTGGATCACAACAAACATTCAGAACGTCAGGGTAGCTCCACATTCCACTTTCCACCTGATGAATTGTTGTGTCAACCAACTCTTCCCGTTCAAGTTAAGCTCCTCCTATTTTGGGAGAAAAATAGACGGCGATGAAGGTTGTGGAAGAAAATGAGGTCGGAACGGCCGGTTTGTGAGGTACTGCTATTGAATTAATGCAAGTGCAGAGGTGCAAAACATGTTTTTTTTCTTTGGTCAGTGTACTAAACTTGCCGAAGACCTTTGGATTAGCAATTAGGATCGACCAGCTTTAACACAAAGATTCATATGGGTGGTGGATATGATCAACAAGCTTAAACGATGGTAAACGAAAGCGAAAACCGTTTGATAACAAAGGAGAAAGCAAGAAAGTAACAGAGATGCAAACAACGTGAGATCGGAGAGGGAAAATTTCATAAGAGGCGATTCGATTAATAAACTTTATGGAGAAGAGAAAGCTAGTAATAACCGATAAAATTTTACATTCTTGCTTACTAGTGACTACACGCGTCAAACGATGGAGAAAAACGAGAGGTCTATTATTACCGGAGGAGAGGAAGAGGAGAAGCAGAGCAAAACAGAGGAGAGGCAAGAAGGAAATGTACACTGGCTAATGGCTATAAGTAGCGAGGCACTACAGATCGACGGCTACGCTGTTCCTAGTACCCTCCGGCGTTGGCGGCGAGCTTGACGGACGCCGGGAGCGGGCTGCGCAGCGGCGAGCGCGGCGGCGGCGGCTGCGCGAGCCGGCGGCCCTCGGCGTCGTAGTAGATGACCCCGGAGAAGTCCAGCGGCTGGCACCGCTCCCCCATCATGATCTCCTTCCTCCACACCCCGTCGCCCGCCTGCTGCTCCTCCGCCGCCGCCGCCGCCTTCTTCCTCCCCTTCGTCTTGGACTTGGTCGAGGAGGAGGAGGAGGACGGCGACGACGAGAACGCCTTCCTCACGCCGCCGGCGCCGCCGAGGAACGGCACGATGGCGCGCGACGAGAAGGACGCGGCGACCCCGTCGTCCCGCGGGCGCAGGTGGTGCAGCCGCCTCGCCGCACGCGACAGCCGCCGCGCGCACGTGCCCACCAGCGCCGCCACCGCCTGCGCCAGGCTCATCCCCATCGTCCCCTCTCTCTTGCTCTGTTCTTGCGGAGGCTTGTGGCGCGCGCTTCCCTGCCGAGTACGGAGTACCCCGGCCGCTGCGCCCGCCGGTTCGCGGGTATTTGTAGCGCCGAAGGGGTGGATCGCTCGGGCGGGCGGGCGGGTCCGACTCCGACGCGCGCCGGTCGGGACGGTTGGGTTGATTAAGCCGGCTACTACTACTAATCACGCTTGGCGCACGGAGACGGAGTGGATTTCGCTCTCTGCGAGCGAATTGAAGAGGCGAAAGCGATGGGGGTGTGGCGGGGAATTCCGACGCGCGGTACGTGGCCGTCTTGGTAGATGCCTGCGTGCGTGTGTGTTCTTGATTGCGAGGGCGATTTCGCTGAATATTCCATTCCCAAGACGGGAGAGGCAGCGATGAAACGAAAGGGATGGTTTTGCATTGGTTGAGATCTCGCTGTGTGTATGTATCTGTCTGAGGAAGAATGGCGTTACGAAGATGGCGAGAGTTACGGGGTAGTTTGACAGGCAGTTGCATGGAGGCCGTGAGAGAGGAATTTGGGGACGTGTCAGTAGGCGCTCTGGCGCTTTCGGACGATTAATAATAACTCTCGCGGTGGGAGGAATATCTATTACGCGTGCAAACAAAAAAAAATATCCATGGTTCTACTATGCACGCACAATAGTTCCTGTTTCCAGTAGACGTACGAAGAAGAAGATATCACTAGATCACTGTGCCAATGCGAGTATGCGAAGGAAATCTCGAGTCAACCATGAAGTTGACAATGTCAAGTGGAGGCACCGGACCGGTAAACCAATTGCAAACAACAGCACGGCCTATTGGAATTGGAACAGGGAACCAGCGGGTTGGCGGTCAACTCCTTAACCTGAATCTCGAACGCTTGATTAGCAACCCAAAGTTGATCAAACAGACTGTCAGTGTGTCTAATCGGTCTCTCACCACCAGCCAGTCTTAACCCCACGCGCGCGCACCACCGCAGATCACTGCTAGGCGAGACCATCTACGATCTACTCCTACCTACCAACTCAGAATTTTTTTTTCAAGTGGTGCCGAGTGCCGACCGACGATGAGTGACCTCGCCTCCGATCTCCGACCGGACAAGAATAACGCGTGCAGCAGCTAGTGCCCTCGGCGGCCGCCACCACCACCACCACACGAACTCGTGGCCTTGGTGCGCGCCGGGGCGGAAAAGCTTTGGCGAGCGCGCGCGTCAGATCCGATCCGGTTGCTTGGGGTGGCGCCACGCGACGCCCTCTGCCCGGCCGGCCACTACGGGGGCGGCGCATAGCCGGCCGGCGCGGGTCACCGGCGGCGCACAGCGCAGCACGAAACGCTCGGCGATCCCACGCCTCGAAGCCCAAAAGGAAGTTGTTGTTGCTGCCTGCGCGCGCCATGGCGGCCGGCGCTCGTGGGAATGGGATGGTGGAGGAATGATCTAGCCCACTAATAACGACGCCCTACCCGCACTCACGCGAATCCTTTCCGCCGTCTTCAGGGCCCTGCTCGCCGCCGCCATCATTTCGGCTGCCTGTAAAGGGAGGAGATGAATAGATGATCACCGGGGCGCCGTACGGTTTTTGTTCAGATCACACCTATAATCAGCTACCAAATCGGCTTCAAATTGAGTGTTGTGTCAATGCGATTTGGTCTCGCCAAGTGACCCGTATACGTACACACGCTGGCATGTTGTTAGACTGCCCACTGGAACTGGGCACAGCGCAAGTGGTGCACTAGCTAGAGTGCCTAGATGTTCCATTATTGATCGACGTGCTCCGCTGAGCAAGGTAAGTGGCGACAGGGTGTTGGTGCATGCAACGTGGTGCCTATCCTGTTCGCACTCGCACTTGCTTGCTCCCCCCTGGTCGGGGACCGTGAAAGCACGGAGCACGATTGCACAAACGATAAGATCGTGACAAGATATTTTTGGGCTCAATTTTCTACTGCTCATGCACCGATCTAGGTGAGGCGATTGCGATGATATTTTTGCGAAAAAAAAAAATCTCTGTTACGAATTACGATAGGTGCGAACGTAACAACCGTGTTGCATGAACAGGGTTACAGGGATCGGTGATCTGAGGTGCGTGATCAGTCGACATCCCAAAAAACCTAACATTTGTTTTTTCAAAATGAAGGCGATCGAGAGTGACGAGTGAGTCCACTCTCAACTCCCTCTAGACATGTTAGGCTGTTAGGTGTAGCACTACGCGTGATGATGTAATAACGATAGATAGGCGAGCGAGAATGTATCAGGTGCTCCTACCCTCTCACATACTTCCTTGCTATCATGCTTCATAACTCACAAAACATTTGATGAAAAATACAATAAAAAATATGAGTCAATGAAGGATACATTAATTCTTGTTCATACAAAGTTTCAAGTTGAACAAAAATTTGTGTGAAGAGAAATAAAAAAGCAAATTCAGCATGTTATCGGGTCGGATGCACTATTCATCAGGATCCGCAAACCCGTATCTATTCATATATGGATTTGTCTTTTTTGTTTCTCCATGCACAAATTTTTGCTGAATCTGAAATTTTGCATGAACATAGTTCATTGCATCATATACCCATTCATAATTTTGGTTGATTTTTTCATACACTTTTTTTATAGACTTTGAATCATGGGAGCAAAGGACTATGTAAGAGGGTGGGAGTACCTGATACTTTCTCATAGGCGAGCAGTACCGACCGACCGCCGTACGTGAACATACATTTGAAACGGTGGGTGTGTTTAGGGGTCAAAATTAGGATGCAAAATTGGGAGATTTTGCACGGATTTTGGACTGAAAAGCACTATTCCGAACTGAAAAGCACTGTAGCACTTTTCGTTTGTTTGTGGTAAATATTGTACTACCATGGCCTAACTAGGCTCAAAAGATTTGTCTCGCAAAGTACATCTAAACTGTGTAATTAGTTTTTTATTTCATCTACATTTAGTACTCCATACATGTACCGACATTTTTGATGTGATGGAGAATCTTCTTTTTGCATAGTGTATTTTGGTGGAAGTTGGGCTTACAGGACCGGTGTAAATATTTTGCTCGCAAAAGGACAAGCCCCCCGAAATGCGCCTAAACTGTTGCCAATTGATTCTCCGGTCCAAACCAAATGCACCTGCGATTGGATCCAGAATTCCAGCACGCTGCTGTTGGAGGTTCTTGGATGTCGCCGCGAGTCGTCATCCGTTTGCATTGCAATGCGATTGCCAAAAAGTTCGGTGCAAGTTTGTTGTTACGTTACCGCAGTCAGGTCATTGTTTGCAGGGGAGAAGAAGCAAGGATCTTTGTGGTTTTATTCCCGGAAGAATCTTTGTGGTTTTATTCAGGTCATTGTTCAGTACGTGCAGCCGTGCAGGTAATAACGCAAATACTAGAAAACGAGACGAGACGAGACGAGACGAAAGAGGTTGCTGGAATCTACTACTGCGAAGTTTTCAAATCGGGTGGAGGACGCATTCGTCGGGGTCGGCCGGGTGGCGAAAGCGATCCATGCATGCCGAGTAGCGGTCGCGCGTCATCCCTTGCCAGATCTCCCGGTCTCGGTGCGCCGTGCTCCAACCCAGCCGCACTTGCTCGGCAACCGTCCGGCCGGGACGGTGATTTCCTCTCTCCCACTCACTTCCCCAGCGTGCGCCGACCTCGGCCAGGCCGCAACGAAACCCACCACGGCGGCGCGGCCGCCACCGCATACCTCCTGGGCGCCGCGCCCCTTGCCCAAGGCCGGCCGAGCGCGGAGCGCACGGCTGCCGTGCGACGCCGACGCGACGACGCCATCTTTTGCTGGGAACTGCGGTCTCCATCCACCTCCCGCTCCCGCCCTGCCCTGACAGCGACCGGCTAGTGAGCGAGCGTGCGGCCACGGGCGTCGCAGCAGCAAGGATTAACAAAATGCTTAATCGATCGATGCCTTTGACTGCCTTTCGGTCCGAGAGGGCGCACGGCTGGTGGTTTTAGTCGCGTCCGCGCCACACTAGTGCGCGCAACAATTAGGAAAAAGCCGCGATGCGGACTGGGGATTTGCCGGATTCGAGTGACTGACGGTGTGCTTGAGAGTTGATATGTTTACTAGAGATTAGCTAGGTCAGCATGATTAAATTTCTGGTGTGGCCAGTGACGGCCGGCCGGCCGGCGTTGACTCAACGCCTGCTACGGGATCGCGAGGTCAGTGGCGAGGGACAGACAATTCGGTGGGCAGGGAGGGTTAGCGGAGTCGCGATCAAATCTGGCAGGCTTGTCTGGTTGACAATCATGTCGTTCGTCCGTCCTGTGTTCCATGGCGTTGGTGTGGCTTCCTTGGCTCCCTGGCGTGGTTTATTCTACTCATGGTGGTCGGGCCGTCTGGTAGCCACATATACAGACGAGCCACGCTCCAAGTCAATCGTGCCCATTCTACTCTGCTCATGTACTACGATATGCCGATACGGACAAGATAGTATAACAGTACTTCTGGACTTATGCTCTAAGGGTGTGTTTAGAGCTCAAAATTGGGTTGCAAAATTCCGAAATTTTGCACGGATTTTGGCTGAAAAGCACGGTTCCGAACTGAAAAGCACTGTAACACTTTTCGTTTATTTGTGGTAAATATTGTCCTACCATGGTCTAACTAGGCTCAAAAGATTCGTCTCGCAAAGTACATCCAAACTGTATAATTAGTTTTTGATTTCATCTACATTTAGTACTCCATACATGTGCCGACATTTTTTATGTGATGTTTGATGTGATGGAGAATCTTCTTTTTGCATAGTGAATTTTGGGGAAATCTGACTTCTAAACAGGGCCTAAAGTGTGTTTGGTAACGATTGACTGGTTGAACCCTTCTAAAAAAAAACGATTGACTGGTTCAAATTGAACTGAAACGTCTCCGATTCAGAATTCAGATCGTCTCGAGTTAGGCCGTTCTGTGTTCGTCGCTGTTCGCGTGACGGAAGAAAGGGTTGGAAATTGGAATGGAAACAGGGCCCTTTGGTCAATTCGGTTCCGGCCCAGGTAGCACGGTCGATGCATTTTCGTGGGCTCAGTTTTCAGGGCACACAGCTCCAAAGTGGAAAAAAACGTGTTTGATCCGTCAGAAAAGAAAAACTCATATAGTAGTGCTATAACGGTTCTAAAAAAAAAAAAGTTGTGCACCACTTCAAGTTGGAGCTGATACCTATCCCACCTTGTATGCTAGGTAGTAGCCTAGTAGGTATAATTCATCTATTTTTTAAAAAAATAGAAGGTATAGACCTTGAAATATTCTTAGCATGCCATTCGTATGTACAATACATCAGTATTTTCAAGGTATCTGCAAAAAGGATGGTGCACTAGATATAGGGCATGTAAAGTGTGCGTGTTATGATTTGAATGATTCCGATATTTGTCTAGGACTCTAGGGAATAGATGCTCGTTTTCTAGCGATTCCAAAAGAAGAAATGAAGGAGAGATTGATCGTGTACAATGTATCTTTTTTCCTTTGGTGCGTTCTCACTCACAAACATCTAATGCCTGGTACTCTTCATCTTTCTTGGGTAGCTACTCCGTCGGTCCCAAATTGTAGGTTGTTCCGCCTTTTCTAGATTTATAGATATTATTATACATTTAAACATACACTATATCTAAATACATAGTAAAAAACTATGCACTTAGAAAAGTCAAAACGACCTATAATTAGGAACGGAGGGAGTACATTTTATTACACACTGGATGACTGGAACTTTGTGAAGGATATCAACTCTATAATGCCGTTTCCGTTTCAACAATTATGAACCTAAGGTCATGCAATTTTCTACACAAAAATTGCAGAAACGTCTGTTCACTTTTATCTGTTATTTTCGTACCATTGCTGCTGAGTCTTGAGACAGTAGCATGAATAGGTTCGTCCGCCCACGAAAATTGAAAAACCTAACTAATTGAGCGTCAGTCCGGCTCACTCGATGTCTCACTCTACGAATAAATTCACAAATCCAGAGTGAAGTCCTGGAGTAAGTAATTCGTAAATTAGCGAGGAGTTCACTACTTTTCTGAAGGTAATCAATCGCTTAGAGTAGAATGTCCTCTTCTTTTGTGATGCCAGTCGAAAAGAAGAAACGAAAGTGAGGATTGAGATTGATCATGGAGCGTGTTTTGCAGTGCTTTCAAAGCATTCTCACTCGCAACGGTCGCAAACACCACAACACAAGTCTGTTGTTAGTATTCATCAACTCTCTTTGCCGGCCAGCCATGTCTGACTAATCACCTAAATATTTCGTGAAGAGTAACGCAAGGGGACAACGAAGGCAAGCAGCAAAGGAATGTTTCGAACACATCATCGTCATTGACAACCGAACCGAAAGTTTTCTCCTTTTCTTATCTACTACAACACCTACAAGAAGAACCTGATTCTTGGCCCACTATTCGTGCACCGATAATCAGCCAAGAACCGAAGAAAGAGAGAGAGAGAGAGGAAAGCGATCGCACGAATGGAAGACGGTTTATTCCCTCTCGCCGTCGCGTCGCTCTCAGCCTCAGACGATGGTGCAGGCGTTGGGATTCTCCTCGCTGAAGATGGTGGTGAGCCTGTTGGCGTCCGTGGCGATGCGGTAGATGCCCTCGCGCACCGGCGTCGGGTAGTAGCTCCGGTACTCCCCGGAGAAGTACTCGTGCCGCCGCGGCGTCGCCTCCCACCTCGGCAGCGGCGACGGCGTGTACCGGAGCAGGTGCAGGTACCCCTGCCGCCCCTGCGCGGGCGCCGGCGCCGGCGACGGCGCCGCGCCGTGAGGCCCCTGCTGCTGACCCGGCGCGCTCCCGCTGTCGCCCGGACCCTGCGCGTCGTCGTGCTCCTCCTGCTGCGGTTGCTCCTCCTGTTGTTGCTGTTGTTGTTGTTGCGGAGGAGGGGGAGGTTGCTCGGGGCCGAACCGGACGCGGCCGGAGTGCTTCTTCTTGCCTCGTTTCGGGACCTTTGGCGGCTTCGGCTCGGCCGGTGGCGGCGCGTCTTGCGTTTGCGCGGGTGGCTCGGCCTCGGCGGCGGGTTGCTCCGGCTGGGCTTGTGGTTGGGGTTGGGGCGCGTCATGGTGCTGCTCGGGCCCGGGCTCGGGCTCTTGCTGCGGGGGCGTTTGAGGTTGCTGAGGTGGCTCCGGTTGGCTCTGCTTCTGCTGCTGCGGCGGCGGAGACGGTGGGATCACGTAGATGGAATTGTTGCTGGCGAAGTTCACCGTGCGCGCCACCGGCCGCACGTAGTGGATTTCTGTCGGCGGGTAGGCCAAGGCGTAGTCCAGCCTCTCTTTCCTCCATCTATCGCTCCTCCATCTGTCGCGCCCTGCACGTGAGCAAGCCGTAATTTGTCACCACTTAGAAACTTTGCAAAATAATAGTTTACGGTATGTTGGACACACCTGAGACACAAGCAAGAGGTAACACTAGCTACAACCATAATGGCCACAACATGCCGACAGCTCAAATTCGATTTAACCTTTTCTTTGTTTGGAATGATAAACGTTTGATCAGAAACAGCGAGGGCCCTTAAGAAGCAGCATGACGTGACTCTAAGCACTTAACGCAGAACATGACAGACTCGATGAACCATGTAACCTTCAGCCCTCTCTCAACAGTCAACGGCTCCATGCTCGACTACGAGCACGAGATACTACAAACTATAAGAATCATAGCACAAACAGAAAAAACGAGTGAAGCAGAGAGACATTTGCACGCACCGTGACATTTTCCGAGCGCTTTGGACACGATCTTCTCCAAGGGAGGATAGCAACCCATGTCTCTCCCTCCGTCCCTCCCTCTCACTAGACACTATCTCGCTGGTTGGTGGTGAGGGCGGTGCCGTTGGCGCGCGTGTGCCGGTGCCCGTTCGCGTCCGGGATGCATACTAGCTCTCCTCAACTCAAGTATTTGCGGCCACGGAATGGAAGGGACGGGCCTTATAGAAGGACACCTCTGCTTGGTTGGTGCTGCCGTGGTGTGTCGCTGCGAGGAGAGAAGGAATCCAACAACAATGATCTGGTACCTAAAAACACGCTTCTTTTTCCATCGGCGGAAGGCACCGGCGGAAGTGGCGCAGGTCAGGACATATAAAGGGGTGGTCCTCGTTTCCGTGGATACAAGCTTGAGCGAACAAGTGGTGGCCGAATATATTCCTGCGGAAAACGCCGCCCATGAGAGGGAAGGACGGTGTCCGCATGGCTCACATACACAGCACCAGCTTGCGGAGATATACTTGGGCTCTTACACTAGTTGCGTTCCTTCTCCCGCCTCAACGAGTCTCACCGTGCAATTTAGATTCAGCTGCTTAATGTAGGAAGGTAAGAAAACTTTTAATAAGACGAAAAGCACCATACAAAAAAGTAGGCGATAAACCAGGAGTAAAAGCTTATTCCACAATTTACATAGTCAAGCTCATACCAGAGATAGTCTGACGAATAACAATGGAACCGGCCACCGGGCTTTGATACCTGAAATCCTATACCCATAAATCCGTGGCGTGGTAACTTTATCACTAAGAAGATCTACATATCTGGAAAAGAAATAGCTGCTAGAAAGCTAACAATTTTTTTCTTACAGAAGGTAAATCCCACGGGTCCAATTGCCACAACCAATGAATCCATATGTTTTTTTTATGAATACTATATATCTCCTTCAAGCACCATCTATGCTAATGCTCAACATTAATCCTGCAAAGTGCAGGATTACTTCAACCTGCATAAGGCAGGATTTTAGCTTCCTCATCTCCATGCTACACTGAAAAAGCTCATGACAAAACAGACTAGATCACACCGCAGTGGATTGCAACCCTTTTATCGTTCTCCTCCGCCATGTAGCAGTTTCTGGCTCAAAGCTAAGCTCCCAGGTTGGCCAGTAGTGAAGGTTCTGCTTTAGGGTAAGTACACGAGGCTTTCCATTCAAATGGACGGTCCTTACCCTAACAAACTCACCATCTTCCAAGCCCTAACCAAAAAAATGATTAAGCCATATTAATTCACACCAATGGTATAGGAACATAGTAAAACCATATCTAATTATTAATATACTGCAATATAGTGATGAACAAATAAGACAGGAAAATAACGATGGTATTGCCCACTCGATGCATAGCATAGCACGTACCTTCACCACCTGTATAAAGGTTTCCAGATCTGGAGTTGGTTGCCCATTAATTTCAATGATCCACTGGAGAGCATAGAGACCATATCTATGTACCGGACTTCCGTGACACCATCTGCATAAAATCATTGGTGCTCAGTATTCATTCCCGGTCATATCTAAATGTGCTACTGCTCAGAGTCTTAAACATCTGTACAATTATGTAAATAACAGATTCTGTCCACCCAATTACATTCATGGAGAAATGTGCAACATAAAGCATGCTAGATTGCTGGTTGGTTTTAAGCGACTTCCACCCTAAAGGCAAAATAAGATGACATCCCTTTAATTTTATCCAAATGATAGAATTGTTTATACGCTATAACACTAACCACATAACATCCATTCACAACTCTTCTAAGCGCTTCTATTTTTTTTTCCCCAGCTCACGTAACAGAACCGAGGCCCTTTACATGCAAAACTTGAGAGCACTCCGCAACAAGTTGTTTACAATTCTAACATCAGATACTAATCATCATGATTGCTAATACAAATCTTACAGTCACTGCTCACAGATTCAAATATTAAGCTGAAGAGAAGTTGGCAAGGTAAGCTGAAGAGAAGTTGGCAAGGTAATCTCACCTAGCAACATAAACTCCATGACCTTCTTCTGGCAAAAAGCCAAGTGCACGCACTGCTGAATGAGGATCCTGGATAATGCATCCACACCAATTAACCATTCGGGTTGTACCATTGCCATCCCTTACATCAGTTCCAACAACAAGTTCAATTTCTTTTCCCTGCTCGAATGTCGAAAGAGTTACAATCTACAGTGCCCATTTATTTTGCATTCATTTATATCGAAAAAGTTCAGTTATGTCATTCACCTGACGGAATATTGTCATGTTCAGCACCCCATCTGACTCAATGGATCGGTCCAACTCTTGACAAGCCTTCTCAATGTCAAGGAAGCACGTAATTGGCTCTTCGTTAATAGCAAGAATCATATCTCCCTGCTCTAGAAGATTTTCAGCTTTTGATCCAGCCAAACACCCTTTCACCCTCAGGACTTGTCTACGAACAGGATCCTTCTTCGCAAGGGCCTGGAAGCAAAATCACAATGGAATATTAAAAGTTTGATGTGAGCGAAAACTTACATATTTCCAGGTAACACAGGACAAAAGGGACCATACACTAAATTTGACAACTATTTGAGTTGCTAACTAACAGATAAAGGCATCTGAATTAGTAAGAGCAGATTGATCATCAAAATTTATCTGGTAAAAAAAATGACTGACTGGTGGGTACAAGGCGATGTGGCACAAAAGATGTTAGGTAAAAGTATAATCACATATGCAGAGCAAGCAGAATACAGAGTATTTGTAACTTTAAAAGAATGATTACCTGCACCCAGTTATCACTCAATCCATAACTTCTCGCCTTGGATAGCAAAGTTGGATAAAGTTCCACCTCCAAAAGTCTGACAAATGGCATTGACCTCTTTATTCCATTGATAAGACGAAAAGGTCCTTCAGTACCAGAGATAATCTTCTCAAGTACTTGGTTTATTGCATATATTGGTATGCCTCTCACAAACTGGTGATCCTCTGAACTGCTGCAGCCATATTTCAGCTGGAGAAAACAAAGTGCGAGTTATACACCTGTAGTACAGTAGTGTACTAAAAACATAGAAGAATGAGTATGGCCACTTTTAACCATTCAAGAATCAGAAGCATATAGTAAGGTAATCTGTAGAAGTGGCTGGTACTTTAACAATGCATATCTGATTTAGTTAAAAGCATGTAAAATCATTGGGATTATTTTACTTGCAGCCCATATGAGTTTACTGTTATTTACTTGATGTTAGAGACATCACGCGGCTAACCTTGCGCGTAAGCCGTCGTTTTGTTCTTTTCTTTGTTCTTTTGAGTATATGTGCCTGGGAACATGCCAGCATCATTACTTACGAAACATACTAAGGAAAGAACTTGTGAAACTAACCTGAGTGGAAAAGCTTGCCCACAATGCTTGAACTCTTCCTTGCTCATCAGTCAAGATGCCCGAAAATGCGCTACCAAAATCTAAAACAATTTTTTTGGAATATAGTCAACCTTGAAAATTAAAACATGATCCAAACATCAAATCCAGTGAAATTTCTATAGGAAGTACCAGTATCAAGCTCAATAACCTCCATGTTTATTGCACGGTATCGTGGACAATCAGCTGAACCAATATTAACAGCTGTGCAAGGATTAGTTATGATTGATTTCCTTGATGTTGCCTGTAAGCTTCTACTTAGCCCAACTAGATAGACAGAATCTCCTCGTCGCAAAGCAGGTTCTACAGAAAACAAATTAAACGAATATAAATGGACCATTTTTGTGAAAAAGGCAAGGTGTCTGGAAAATGAAGAGGTCAGTTGTTATATACTCTTTTCTAATGGTATAACATAATTAATCTTAACAGTGATACAGTAAAGTAACGCATACTGACAGGAAATGAAACGTTCAGCAACTGTCCACTGAGGATATGGAATGATTAAGCTCAGTGTTATTCAATAAAAGCGAAGCGAATCAAAAGCCAGTTTCTTCAGATAATATTGGAAAAACGTGGAGCCACTGGCTCAAATGTAACGTAATCTGATTACTGGAGGTAACGGATTCCATTACATATGTTTGGTTGTGGTGGTTTGTAATCAATTAACAATAATCAAATCCCTTACCAAAATAATATCTATACAAGCATGTTACCCCTCCTCCCCCAACATAATCAGACACAACACCCACACCATAATCTGATTACGTTACCAGAGTGCAACCAAACAAATAGGGTAATTGTTAGATTATTTACTGCTCAACTGTAATCACCTAGTCTTTACTGCTATACTCAACTGTAATCGCCTACTCCAGGCTGGCTCAGCCCCTTGGGCTGCCCTCTCTTCCTCTATATATGTAATCCTCATGTAACCCTGAATATTAAGTAAGCTAAGCCATTTGGCATTCTCCAATACTAATCACCCATTCTGCCACTAAATACACTGTAATCCCATTCCATTTGCGTTCACATTACCTTAGCACGATCCAAAAACTATCTAAAAGAAGCAAACCTGGTAGAAGCTTAGCAGCACGAACAACTGATGCCCCAACTCCTAGTGCAGAAGGATCATAAGCCACCAGTGCAAAGTTGTGAACAGGATGCAGGAAGACAACCTGAAAAATAACACACACACATATAAGAAGATATAGTTGAAATTTCGTATGACTTAGCTTTTATAATTCCGAACAGAACAAACATACCTCTGCAGGTATTTCAATGGGATATGCAGCAAACGAAAGCATTATATCAGAGATAGATACAGCAACTGTATTCCTATCAACAGCAACCAGACCCAGATTATCAGAATGATATATTATAACCCCAGTTCCAAAGAAATGTTGTGAGTGCACACCATCAAGCATACAAACTGGTGGCACATGCACCTGAAAATAGAAACAAGACAGAAGGTTTTGAGTAACAGACACCTAAGCCACTAGTGCAAGTGAAAACCAAAAAATATGAGTTGCTTAAATTGCAGGGCAGTTCAACAATTAGCAGGAGTACAGCTCCCAAAGCACTGTAATCTAATGGAGTGAAGGAAATAGGGATCATATAGAAAATAGTCTAACAGTCAGCACCGAGGAAAAACAGGTAAGCTCTTATTTTGGCTCCAATAGTGTCAATACAGACAAAATAAGCCCGTTCATAATTGAAAAGTTCATATTGAAAATATGACATTAGCACAACATTCCATAACATGAAGTAAGTTCTTAACTTTTCCCCAGATTAAAAGTATGAATCAAATGCTCCACCAATGTAAATTTTTGTGGTGCCTAATTATTTTTTGGGGGTTTGCTTCTTCTGGAAACACAAGGATAAACTTGTCAGGAAAACTACGTGGGAGCTTAAACTTGTTACTAAAAACGCAAAATAAAGTTACTGATTTAAGCCTAAATCCTATCCGTATGCCCATACTATCAAAATAGAGGACAACAACAACATACTGTGGCTATACCTTGGGTAACTATAACTTCAGCATACCAAAAAAGGTCAAATAAATGAAGCTAGTTTTTTCTTGGCTAAGCTTTTGGGCTTTTGGAACGATGTTCACAGCTTAACTCACAGAAAAGCTTGTGCAGCTTCTAGCCTTTATGTTCTATTCTGCAGCAATACTTTAGCACCCTAGCCTCTCAGAGTGTTACATGACAGATCATGATAATAAAGTGCATGTTCCATTAAAATATATGCATTCCTCACCTCAAACATCACAAGGGCTGGTTCAATTACTTGTTCTGCCAATGACGCATTACTTGATATTGTTCGAGCAAGGTCAGAGCCTTCTGCATTCAAGGGATGCCTCAAAACACCACCTTTCACATCCTCTAGATCCCCATAAGATGGTAAAGTTCCCTCAGCAGCAATTTCCTCATCCACACGTCGCCTTTTTTTCTCAATGACAGAATCTTCACTGGAGTGAGATCCATCTACAACAATCTCATCGTCAGTTTGCATTTTGATGCATCCATCTGCCAAATTCTCAGAATCATACGGGCACTTGAGATCCATAGGACTAGATTCGGATAAAGACGAAACAGAATTTGAGTTTGTGTCCACATGACTAGCATGGTGAGCTGAAGCTAAAAATGGAGATTCAGATGGTATAGCTGGTTTTGCAGTCCACAAGCCAGTTGCATCATTTCGAGTATATAACTGAGGTGGCGCGTACCATTCGTGCTGATCAATTGTCACCAGTACAGACTGAACACATAAATAAAAATAATCAGTTTACTTAGAAAAACAAGACTCAAATTTCTACTAGGATATGTGGGAGATAAGGCGATGCTTATTCTGATAAACTTGCTATTCAAGAATCCTACCTTGTTCCGATGACGATCCGTGTACTTTACATATTCTAGAGGCACTCGTGATCCCCTTGACAATTTTGAAAGAACTGCAATAAGGTCATCTAAATGCACAATATCCTCTCCTGCAAGCTTTTTAATTATTGCATGGCGTGGAACAGATGCTCGAGAAAGTGTGTACCTGCATTGCATAGTGTTAAATAGGTCAAAGAAATGGCCAGTTTGCTTTGGCATCAAATCAATCATATTCGTTAGAAAGGATATCAGTTAGTAAACTGTGTAGGTAAAAAAAATGAAGATCCAAAGAACAAATACAGTATGTATTGCTGTTTAAACCACGATAGGAAGGTTATGATCAGTTTCTGGTTGGGATCCTGTTGGAGTTCAAATGCAACCTTATTCAAGGATAGCGAATCAACATTTAACAAACTGTGACAGATGTACATCTTCAAAGCCCCATGTTAAAAAGGTCATTTGCCTATTGCCATTATAATCCTAGCAATCCATTTTTAACTACAAGGCAATTCCAACAGCCTACTTCCAAAGGATTTGTTATGCTATGTTACTATAACAGCAGATAGGTAATCATTCTTTAAGGAAATGGAACATTAGAGACTATGTTACAGTTGGATTTCTCACCCTGCTTCCGCAACATATACAAGACCACATTTGAATCGAAAGTTTCGAGCCTGAAAAACAAAAGCGTGATTAGCAACATTTTGAAAGTTCAACAAATACTATTGGTGTAGACGTTGATGTTGCCATTCTAAGTTCAAACATGAGAAAATGATGTAACAAACAATTGATTGTGTTCAGTTATGTAGCATGAGATAGAGTTGTGAGCCGCTTCTGTTCAATTATGTAGCATGACATGCAGTTGTGAACTGTGAGAGCACCATTTCTAGTAAGAAGATCTAAAAGATTCATTCATTTTAGTAAGTTACAGGGGGTTTCTTTCCACAGAAAGGGATTTACAGATGTAATGGTGGGAGAGCACACTTCGGGTTTTCACTTCTCGGTAAGATCCCTCCCTCATAAAATGTGACTATGCGAGCACCTCCTGTAGGTACTTAAATGGTTGCATTATCTACCAGAAATAGCCAAATAGGTAGCTACATGCACAAGTACAAGTTCAGCATTGATGCCACATCAACTACTGGTACTGTAAAATTAGCATCTTATCATCCCACATGGTGAGAAATGGTGATTTTCCTTTGGCAGACACCTCCAAGCATCTTAAAGCAATAACTGTTTGGATTAACGTAACTTCAAGCTGTATAAACAAAAAGAATACTCAACTATTTAAAAACAAGGGAAACTTTTTTTTTGTGAGAGCAAAACAAGGGGAACTGTTATCATTCTATTTTTCAGGTACTTTAATAAGGGTAATAGAAGTAAAGAGAAGGTTCAATCATACTTTACCTGCTGATATGAAAGTGGATGGATGACAGCACCACTAACTTCCAAGAAATGATTTGGAGTTATAGAGTGCAAATCCTCAACCTGCAGAGCCCAAGTTGTACTTCTTAAAATGTTCAAAAGATGTGGCATGCTGACTTAAATATAAGAACAGTAAAGGCAGCAATGAGCAGACAATATATCATCCAATAGGTGTAATAGATATAATAACTTTAAAAAACATCAGATACGGTAGATCAGAATTGCCAAATACCTGCAACTTTACTGTTAAAGGAACCCCACCCCTTTCTATCTGCAAATCGATCTCACTACCAACACTATCATCAAGCAAAGTTTCCAATCTAAGAAACTGTGTTACAACCTGCAATCAGTTAAAAATGGTTAAACAGCATCCTAGAGTCGAAAATATATGTGCTATGGGCCGTGGCAAAGAAAATCAGCATTAAAACGTACTTTTGTTTCCTATTTTAGCTTGCGAAGAGCATTCTTTTTTGTTTACCATTATAGGATTCCAAGAAGAGAAATAGCTATACGCCCCTAGCCCATTTAGTGTTTGCTACATTTTCCAAGACTTAGATCATTTGTACATCAGTCAACATGGGTACTTAAGGAGACAACTTAGGAGGTTTGTGCATGTTCTCAATACCATGCACAAATCTAGAATGTTATCAAAAAAGAATGGAGTAGTTAAAAGTAATGAAAGATGTTCCTGTATGCTTGAATGAGAGAAAAGGTTCTGACATGCTCAAAGCTGATATTTCCAACAGTAAATAGTACCAGTCGAGTTGCTAATATATAATCAACCTTACAGCATAGCCCATGAATTATTCAAAAGTAATAAACAGTGAGTCAGTCATGTGCATAAGTGAAAGCATGTCTTTTATTTACTAAAAAAATAGCATTTCCTCGCTATAAAATTACCCGTAGAATGACATTGCGATGACAGTTTCTACTTCTAGCATAAAATTGGCTACTTTTTAGACATCCTAAGCATACTCCATAGCATAGATCAATTCTGAACATAACACGCTATACTAACTTCAACAGCTCGAACTAGGTATTCAGAAATCTGCGCATGAAATGTATATGCTACTTTATTAATGTTTTCGGTACTTAACAGACAAGTATGATGGATTATCATATATATCTGGCAATTAAAAGCAGTACTCACATCCTCATTGATGCGAACTAGAACATCACCAGGTTCTAAATGTTTGTGTGCGGGACCTTCAGGCACCTGCATGCACACAGCCTTCCGGTTTCAGCAGTCGCAAATTACAGAATGGCATTATACAATAAGTAGCATGATAAGTACAAGAAATTACCACTGAATCAACAACCAGCATTCCAGTCTCGCCTGCTGGAGAAACTAAGCGCACCGTCTGTAGAGAAAGCAAGTTGCAGTTCTTAAGCTTAGACCATGGAGGTTGGCAAGTGAAAATATATTTTCATCATACCATGGAGAAACAAGCTTACAGAAGTTGTTGGAGATCTAACAAAAATCAGCAATCACAAATGACCTAGTCAATTAGCGAGAAACAGACAATGCATGAATATACCTGTTCTGTTTCATTCCGGAGGCCAAGACGACGAGTTTCTTCAAATCCTTTGTGTTGAAAGGTCACCTTTCAAAGAAACAGAAAAAAGAGCAATACTATGATGCCCAAGAACCACAGCAAAAGCAGTAACAACAATGAAGAGAAATCACCTAGTGTCAAGAATATATTTAGTACCACAAGGTTGAATGCATGAATATTTGAGACAAAGTGAATGTTTAGCTGATTTCATTCTTAATCTTTCCCAACAACAAAGAAATGACTGATAGAACAGTGGGATCAGCTCACTCACCTGAAGTGTACCACGTGGAATATAAACAGATTCTGGCTTGGTACCAAACGCATCCCAATTATCACGTATCAGATTCAGTGCTCTAACAACCTGAAATAGTTTAAGACATAATTTGCAACCAACAACAGCACCAAAATAAAGAAAGGAACTTAGATTGTAATGACATTCATGCCTTTATGATCTTATTTTTGGTAATTTCTAACTTGTACATGCTCTTTCTACCTCTATGTTTCCTAATTTCTCAAAGGGCACAGTTTTGAAACATTCATATTCTAATATAGAATGACATTGTAATGTGCTAGTTCTCATTTATAAACAACTTACACGTTCCAATGGAAGGAAGAAGGCAGAAGCACTGGAAGATTTGCTTCCAGCATTCAGGGCAACAGCCCTTCCTTGGCAATCAACAACAGGGGAACCACTAGAACCACCTTTAGTGCCAGATGCAGCCTAAAGAAATAAAAGATAATTACATTACGGGCAATAGCAACATAAAAATAAAAGTAGCACACTATTCTTCTAAGTCAATAGAAAATCAAAATCATTATGAGCAGATCAATATGAATTATCTAAAGATGCATGAAACATCAAGTAGCCAAAGAAAGTTACCTGCATATAGAACGTATTGAAATCGTTGTATCCATCCCTGGCAAGAAATTAAAACAAAAATATAATATAGCACCAAGATATAATGAACAATCCTACATATCATTTACAAGCTTAAAATAGTGCAGCTCCAAATGGATGGAGAGAACAGAAATCAAGGAGTCTATAGAGCCCAGTTTGATATTTCAAAAAATAATGGTACAATAACAGGAGTGAGATTATGAGCATGTTTGGCTCCCGGCCACAACTTGCCACACGCAAGTGAGGCGTGCCACAGAAAATCAAGCTAGTGTTTGGTTCCCGAGTAAATGATGACCGCCACAACGATTCGCATGCAAAACAGAAGGAATCTCGCCACACTCCGTGGCGGTCATTTTCCCCGCCACAACCTGTGGCGAAGCCGCGCATGGCGTGGTAGTCTGTGGCCTGCAACCAAGCAGGCCCTGAATATTTCATTTCTTTCTCTCCACATCTCTTCACTTCAGAGTTCAGGTAGCAAACAGATGTGTAACTACAGTAATATGACTATTCTCATTTGTTGCCACAAAAAAATACTACCTCCATCCCGAATTATAAGTTGTATTGGGTTTTCTAGGTCCGTACCCCTTCTACTATGCATCTAGACATAATATGTATCAAGGTGCATACTAAAATCTATGAATCTAAAAAATCCAAATTGATTTATAATTTGGGACAGAGGGAGTAGAAAGCAACAAGTGCAAGAGTTAAATTTTGTCTATGTAGTCTCCTTTTTCTATGTGCTCTGTACAAAGGGATATCATGATAAAGTAAACAGTAATCGAAAGGAGCAAGCTATGTAGAGATAAAAAAAGAGGGAGTACTTCTTGTAGTAAGGTGCTTCTCTATCAAGTCGAGCAAGTGTTCCTGCCAAAATTGAAACCTGCATCCATTAAAAAAAGAAAACATTACAAAACACAAGGGAATTTATCAGACAAATTACAGCAGTTAGCATCCAAGAATGAACAATGTCTAGGCCTGAAAGCATGCATCAGTGCAAAACTATCTGGTGCTATTAAGAAGTAGAAACCCACATCCTAGCACATGACATTAAAAACATGCCACAATGCAATTTTCTCCAGGTCTTTCTTTTAGCTTGGCATACCAAATATTTTTGTTTGCATGGTTTTTTGGCACTAGCTGATAATATGTTTGCATGCCAACATGTCAAATAAGCATCTTCTGGGTCAACCAATGCTAACGGCTGAAACTAATACATGGTGAAAAGGCATTGTCTTAGCATTAAAAAAAGATGGAGAACAAATGTGTATTCACAATTCCATATGCCATTCATCTAACAGATTTCTATGCATTCGCATGTCAATCTGGGCAGGTTGTCAGACCTAGAGTGTGTAGGCATCAAAGCATGAGCAGCACCAGTGCATGAATTGTCCCTTTTTGTTCACACACCAAGCTCTCAGAACCATGTCACTCAGCCATAATGCAAAATAAAAAGACTAAAACCAACATGGATAAAAATTGGGGGAAGAGATGCAGCCACTCCATATCTTTTTCCCTGATAAGAGAATACAAAGGCATGCTACCAAACATTTCTCATTAACAATAACTCAGGTGTTACACGTGGATATACTTTTATCACAAAAACAATACAATCAAAACTCACAACCACAGGGAAAATTAAGGATAAATGAGATTTAATTATGTTCTACCACATCATTGTTTGCAAAGCATTTGTAAGAGAAACTCAAGTACGTAAATTGAAATGTCAACATGTCGCAATTAAGATTTAACAAAATAGGCTTTGATGGAGTTGGATGGGACCTTAGCTGTATAAGTTTACAGAAGATTTGCTTCACAATGCAGAAATAGGAAAAAAACTAAGGCGGTAAGGATTGATCGAGAGCAATTATAAAACATGGACAAGCTGTGGGATGCAGTGGCTAACAAGGAAATTTATGTGGCGTACTTTACAAGGTGGTATGTAACAGTCAGATATTGTTATTAGGTTAGAATTCAGGGAACCTTTTCACCACTGTCATTTCCAACAACCCGGATTTCTAGCCCAACTGATGCTGCTTCAGGTGCCAGCGGAATCTCATCATACTTAAGAAACTTAATGGCACCTGGATCATAGCGAAAGAAACCAAAATCATGTACCTGTTTCGAGAGAAGAGGGGAAAATTTTGGATTAACACGTGGCATTAGCATTGGGAAAGCAATAGAACATATCAGAATGGAATCGAGCAGAATATATACTCACAGGATCTCTGTACAGTGGGTACACAGGGATCTCTTCCCTGTTCACGAACATGGCCTCCGCCACCACAGGCCCTGTCACCGCGACAATCGCAGCAGAAAGCAAATCATTCACAAGTCTCGCGCGAGTACACATCGAGGATACGTGAGAACGGGTGGTGAAGGCAGCGGTTCCTACCTGGCTTGACGACGTGGCGGTTGGTGAGGATGATGCCGCGGGACTTGTCGACGACGAACCCCGTGGCGTAGCTGGCGCCCGCCACCTCGGTGTCGAAGGCGCGCGGCGCGGTGGTGCGGAGGACGACGACGGAGGGCACGACGACGGAGAGCGCGCGGCGCCAGTCCTCCGCCGTGACCGACGACTCGATCTCCATCGCCAGCTCGCCGCCGGCCTCCTCCTTGGCGGGGCTCTCCATCGCCGGCCGCGATCTGGTTCCCGGGGTCCGGCGGGCTCGGCTCGGGTGGCCTCTCCGGCGGCCGATTAGGGTTTTGGGATAGGGGGCTAGGCTCTGATTCGGAGGAGGATTTTTATCATCACACGGGCGACGTGAATCTGGGAGGGATGGCGACGTGGTGTGGGGCGAGCGTGAGATCAGCGGAAGAAGTTGGGAGTGGAGCTGGAGAGGTGAATGCGCTGCGGACTTGGGGAGCTTGGCTGGCTGGCTGGCTAGTGGCTGCGACTGCGATGGTAGCGGCCGCCGCACGAGATTTCGGGAGGGGAAGACCACGACCGAACTGCCGAAGTCACGCGCGCCCTCCTGGTGGGGGCGGGGCGTTGGTGAAGAAGATATTTTCCGCGAGAGTCGCGGGATTAGGCCCAATTTAATTAGGAAAGGCCGTTATCTCATGGCTGGCTTTTTTTTTTTTTTGATAAAGAGGGCTGGCTTATTTAAACAGGCAGCCAGACCTGCCCAGAGAGGCCCTGGCAGATTGCTTGTGTATTTGTGCTGAATTGACTCGGGCTCGCTCGAATCAACTTAAGCAGGCCATGGGCTTGTAGGGCCCTGGCAGCTTTGTTGTGGTCGTTGCCTTCGTTTTCCTCTCCAAAAAATAACGAAATTCCTATACATCACCTGGGTGTTTTTCTATCTCTTTTTTACTCAGTTTTGTGCGGTTAAGATCGTTCCAAGATTCGTGCTACATATTTTTTTAATCTGTTATTATTTCCTGGACCGTGTTTGTTATTATTATATCTTGAATTCTTGACCCATTCAGTTGTTGTCGAATTGATAGGGGTTGCGCCGCCGTGTGCCCGCACCGTCGAATGTGGGCAGCGAGCAGCTCCTGTCAATCTCTCGCTGTCGGTGTAGCGAACTCAGGGCATGTTTGGTTGGTGGCCACAGACCGCCACGCCACGGCGTGGCTCGCCACAAACCCGCGGCGGCCATTCTGCTCGCCTCACAAATCACTGTAGCGTGGCGAAAATACTGTTCCCGTGGCCTTCAATGGCCGCCAACCAAACATCCCCTCACTCCCACGCATGCAGGTGTGCTCCAATTTTTTTTCCTTGGTTCTTTCTTTTTTTTAATTTGGATCACTGCAGTGGAGCAGTTGTATCGATTGTGAGATCGATTTGCTTTCCATGCAGTTGCTGCATTTCGTGGAGTGATTTTGGAGACTGTCGGTTTGGGGATTTTCATCATGCTCATGAGCTCATCGTGGGATTTGGTGCAAGGGTGGTGGTGTCCAACAGAAAGCCGCACCGGCTGTTGTCCAAGGTGGTTGTCAGTTGTCACAGACTCGCAGTGCTCCTCAAGGCCATGGCTCATTGCAACTTCAAATATAATTCAACCTGCAACACGACATATGCGAGCTAAAGCATGATGACGGTGTTAAGGTGATTGTGGAGCCGAATCAGTGGACAGATGGCGCTGGTGAACTCGCAACGGGGCCAAACGACATATGCGAGCTCAGATATTCTCTGAAGGATACACGTCTGCACTGCATCTCCAGTACATACACGCTGCGACCTGTGTGAGCCGGAAGCCGATTCCTGGAGGATGCCAATGACAAGAGCAGCGCGACTGCCGACGGCCGACATGCCCAGCGCGCGAGGCAAATCCAACGTGGGAGCACATGGAGCCGTCCAGAGCCGTCACGCGTGATCATTTTGGGTTGTCTTCCTCCTCCCTCGCCCAATTTCTTTCCGTTTCACGCCATCCTCCCACACCACGCGCAATCAGTCGGGTGCCTAGCCCATCCCGGCATGCACGACACGATAATGATTTGAGGCGCGGCGCCGCGCCGCCAGAGGAAGCAAAAGCACAACACCTTGCACATTCAAGTTTCAGGCCATTGGGAACAATACCGTGCGATGCCAGTTCCCAGGTATGCTCGCTTGGGGAAAAGGCTCGTCTTGCCTACCGTTTCAGAACTCACATTTGAGAATCAGAAATGCCTCTGCTTCCTGAATTTGCAATAAATTAATCTAGTGGTAGAAGACTAGAAAAAGCCAGTGTCATAGTGCCATCAGTCTAGAGAGAACTATAAACAGATGTGGGGGAACTGGGGGATGGAAGATGGAGGGAGAACAAGGTAAAGAAAGAAATTGCGGCAACAGCAATGACTCTGTGGACAGGTCACGCCAATAAAGACCAATACTTTACACCATTTTGGACCACCCCTAGCAGATCCATCACCAGCCAGATGCAGTAGCGCCGCCCCAGAATAGCAGCAGCAGATGGACTCTCCTCATGAACTCGAAGCATCCAAAGAATGTCAATGTATATGTAATATGTACCGCCAAGCCTTCAGTTGCCGATTTGCTGCTTACTTATGTCTGAACTGATCCGATGGTCTCCTTCTCAAAGCGCTTGATCTCGCCCGCCAGTCGCTTCATGCTGTCGTCGTACACGAAGGGGGTCTTCTCGAACATGATCTTGCTACCGTTAACCGGCACTGGGACGAACTCGCGGCACGGCTCTCCCATGACGTTGATGGAGTTGTGGTAGTGGTAGTATCTGATCAGGCTCTCCGTCTTGTGGGTTGTCCTCCCGCGGACGTTTTGCGACATGTGCACTCCGGTTGCGTAAGCGTTCCGGGCTTGGATGGCGTACTTGCGATCCCGACGGACTTTGGTGATGGAGTTGCGGAAGACGAGTTTCTCAAATCCCCATTCTCTGCACAACAATGGGCACACATGTAAGGTGTTTTACCATGGAACAGTAAGAGGACAACTGCTAGATTATCAATTAGGAATCAAATGAATCAATAAGAAAATTATCATGCAAAGATAGCAAAAAAAAAAATGCAGCACAAAAACTGTTTTCCCTTTTGGATTTTCGAATCAAACAATTACCTGCGACAGAAACTTGTCATCAGATAGCTATTCAGCAATTTATACCTGTAATTCATTTTACTGTAAGCAGTGTATAAGGCGCCTATGCAGAGATTTTTGTGTTACCCCTTTTCAACTGAATTGAGGTTGTTATCAATTTCAGACAGTGTTGAGGACATTTCATCTGTACAACATTTTCAGCCTGTAAAAACTTAAAGATGCCCTTTTTCATGACCAACTTGCTATGCATATTATCACTCTTTGAAACATACTAACCTATCAAATGCTTAGCTACAATGGTTTACATTTGCAGTGAAGTGTTTGCACCTGACTTTCCTTAGAGGACACAGCTAGACCAAGGGAATCTCACTAAGGGCCATGTGAGGGTCGCAAGCTCACAACCAACAACACATTACCAAATTAGTCAATAGATTATAGATTGCATAAACAAGTAGCCACCGATTTGCTTTCTTAACCAATCTAGGAATGTCTGCTAGATTACTCGAGTAGGAAACAATTGTTTCCTTGTGGCCCTAACATGATGCCTACAACAATCTCGAATTTAGGATTGTTTGTAGCAACTGGGTCAATTTTCAATGCAAAATGCAATTGCGTCTGTATGAACCAAACCAAATGTAAAGGATATGGTACGAGGAAACATGAATACCAACCTTGAGTAATTTCTGCTTGGATCCTCCACGCAGAGCTTGCTGGACATTGGATTCTGCTCGATAGTGAACTGAGAGTACCCCGAGAGCTTGCCGAGCACCTCATCGAGTTTCTGCCCGTTGGGCAGGTAAAGGTACTCGTCGACGTCGAAGAAGAAGGTCCAATTGGCGGCGTGCCGGTACCGGTGGAGGCAGTCGTTCACCACCAAGAACTGGTTGTAGTAGTATCCGTCGTACTCCGCCTGCGCCCCGATGTCCTGCACGGTGACCCGGCCGGCCCTGACCCACGGATCCAGCACCGCCTTCACCTCCGGGCTGATGCCGCCGGCGTCGTGGAGCACGAAGTGCGACCTGGGCCCGAAGAAGTGGGCGTGGTATGCCACCCACTCGCGCATCCGGCTGGCGCTGAGGTCGCCGTACAGCGACGAGCCGCAGTAGAGGTAGTCGTACTGGAACGGCGCGCTGAAGCGGGACTCGTCGTAGGAGCCCGGCGCCTCCTGGAGCGCGACGAAGCGCTCGTACCGGCGGGAGGCGGTGGAGTAGTAGGCGTGGACGAGGAGCTTGCCGCCGGCGTTCCCGGCGTTGGGGTTGGACGGGAACGTGCAGTTGACGACGACGACGGTGTAGACGCGGCCGTAGCCCCAGTCCGGGAGTATCTTGTACGCCTTGGTCCGGACGGGGCGCGGCGTAGGGTCGCCGGCGGTAGGGTTGGGCAGCCACTCGCACTTGAAGTAGGGGGTGCCGAACACGTGGGTGGGCTTGGACGCCAGCCCCACGACGGCGAACGTCCGCGGCCCGCCCCGGTACGCGCCCATCTGCACGAACAGCGCCGCCGCGCTGCCGTACGGCCGGAGCACCCGCTTGTTCGGGTCCTCCTCCGGCCGCGCCGGCCTCGCCAGACGCGCACGGGCGGCATTGGTAGCGGCGGCGGCGCCGGCGGCTGAAGTGGTGGTACCTGAAACCGCCGCCGGCTGCTTCGCGTCTGCGGCTGCGCCGGCGGTGGCGTTAGAAGACGGGAGATCGGCGGCGGCGGCGGCGGCGGCGGCGGTGGCGGCGGTTGTGGCGAGGAGGGAGCAACGGGTCGACGCGGAGGTGCGAGCCGCGGTGAGCATTGAGCCGTAGGGCTGGAGCTGCCAGAACGCGACGAACAGCGTGAGTAAGGCGAGCGAGGCCACGAAGGACTTGACGTCGACGCACGGGACGGCGAACGCCGCGCCGCCGCCGCCGCCGCCCGCGTCTTTCCTTGCGATGTACTTCATGGTTAACCTCGGATGCGGCTCCTCCCCTGCCGCCGCGCGCTACCACACGAATGCGCCGGCCGGATGCGCGACCGGAGCTCGCCGCAGCAGTGCAGAGCACTCTCTCTCTCTTTTCTCTCCTCTGCTCTCCAAAGTCTGGCCCCGGGCGGACACTGGAGAGAACACGCGGCCGGATCGACGGCGATAAAAGGCGAGAAAGTATGGGAGGATGCGAAGAATATGGAAGGTGACGGTGGAGAAGGAAGGTGACGAGACTGGTGGTGGAGCGGGAATCGGTCGGGCCCCGGTCGGTGTGGGTTGCCGGGGACGGGAACGGGAGGAGGAGGGATGCTTCTGGACGCGCGCCGAGTGGTGGTGGTGGTGGGATGGAGGATATTTAACTATTTGCCACTTTTAACTAGAGTCAATTAATCTCTCTCACATTCACTCCTCTTTGTAGAGTGGCAAATCTGTTGCCACTCACCCTGTTAGGATGGCAACAGCTTAAATATTCCGTGGGATTGGGACCGCGCCGCGCCGCGAAGCAACAACAGTCAAGGCCCGGTTGGCTTCCCGAGTTATGGCAGGCTTGCTCTCCCTCCCCGGGTCGGGGTCGGGTAGCCGTAAATGGCGGCGGGTGGGCTGCCGCCGATTACCACCGCGCCGCTTCGTGCGGTAGTACCTTGCAAGTCCTGTACGCAGCGTAATGCGACGCGTCCCCACCAAACGCGTTGCGCCGTGGTGGCAGCCTAGCGGTGCCCGCCGGGTGATGAAAAATCGAAGAGAGAACCGAGTAGAAACGGATGCCAGCTCTGCTCAGGCAAACGGGAGCTTTCAGACGCCTGGATACGTTGCCACCGACGCAGACGCAGACCACCCGGAGACTAGTAGTCAAGTGCTCGGTAGTAGTTTTTTTCAAAGTGAAGGCAAAAACCAGTAGCCACCCCACGAGTCCACGACCAACACTCCGATCCGGGAGAATTGGAGGAGATCGTGGTCGTGGATGCCGTGGCTTCGTCTAACCGCGACGCCGCCGGCCGGCCGAGTTACTCGGACAACCTCCACGCCTCCACGGACCACACGACCCAACCAGTGGCGTAGCCAACACCGGGGCGGCCGGGGCTCGAGCCCCGGCTACCGCGGCAAATTCCATGAAACCCCCCCTAACCCTTCCTATTATTTTTGGAGTAAACAATAAAGGATGAGGAGCCGGAAGTGGAAGAAGCACTAAAAAGCCTCTTGGAGCTCGATCCTGACTTCACCACTGGACCCAACCGGCGGCGCCTCCCTCAACGTGTCACCAACCCACCGCGCGGCAGATGCTTCGCTTCGGCGGTACACGAGCAAACGACGCCGCCCGCCTTTCGAACCCAGCTCGACGTGTCAGCGTGTCACACGATCGCGTTACACGTACACTCTCCGCCTAGAAGACGGGACACATCCGCCGTCGTCCTCCCAAGCTGGTCCCGCTCCCTCGTGGCTGCGGCCTCCACCTGTACTGTACCATGCACATCCCCTCACCCATCAAAGGCCGCCGCGTCTTTACACGCGAGGGTCCCCCCGCGCTTTCGACTTTTCTTTGCTTTCCAGGACACTCGCGGTATCATTTCTCCTTTTTCTCCTAACCTTCTTTGCAGGTCTGCAGCTGTGGCGCCGTGCGGTTGCGCGAGCCCAATCTCAGTACGACTCGTGCCTGATAAAAAATGAGCCCGGCAGTTTGTGTTCCGGGGAGGCCGGATCCAGGCAGACTTCTTCGGCGCTTTGCATGTAACCTGCATACATGTGGATGCTAATGATTCGATCTTTATAAACCTGCGTGCGCGTGAGTATAACCCCTGACCCGGCAGAGTTTTGCACCAGATGCCCCTCGCCATCGCGTTCTCGGAGCTGGAATGCCGGATAGATTTGAGAAAATTCCCTCTATGCCACTAGCAAATGTAACTTATGTGCTTTATGCTATTGAAAATTAGTTCATGAGTTCTATGCCATTGGATGTATTTTTTCATTCTCTGTATGCCATTACCTTCAACGGTTCCGTCTTGGGCGTTAGATGCTCTATGGGCCCCGCATGTCAGTGGGTCAGCGGAAATCCTCTTCCTTGAACCGCCGTGCTGCCCCCATCTGGCCTTTCGTGCTCTCCCCTTCTCCCCGTCCGCCCGCGCAGGTGCTCTGCCAGAGGGAGCAGGCTCCGCCGCCGGGTGGCAGGACTCCGCCGGGCCCTCCCCCAGAGGCACTCCAAGCCATCGCCGTCCGGAAGGGAGAAGACCAAGAGGGGCACCACCGCCGAGCTCCCTGGCGGCCCGAGCTCCGAGGGCTGGCGCGCGGCTTGCCCCGACCTCGAGCTCCATCGAGCAGCTTCTCGCCTCTCCTAGATCCGACGGTCGGCGCGGCCAGCCTTGAGGGGAGGCCCGCGGCCAGCCCTGGTGGAAGCGGCACGGCCAGACCTGGTGGAAGGCGGCGCGGCCCTGGTGGCCGGCGATTTGGAATCGAGTGACCCGCGGCCATGGAGCTCCTCCGTGCCGTCGACTCCGACGGTGGCTCTCCGGGCTAGCGGCCTCCTCGCCGTGCACGCACCGGATGCAGCTCCAGGTCGCGCCCATCCCCTGCTCCTGCATGAGCTCCAGGGCGCACCCATCCCCTGCCCCCGGCTCCTACATGAGCTCGTCGGGGGTGGCGGAGCACCGGAGCCTATCCCCTGGCCGGCGCATCATGCGGCTCGAGGAGGCAGGCCGGCGGATCGACCGGCCCATGTGCCATGGCGGCGGTGGGAGGGAAGGAGAGGGGGGCCGGCGTTGAGGAGCAGCGGCGACGGCGACGAGGCGGCCTCCGAGCCCGAGCGCGATGGCGGAACCGGGTATGATGTGACGTCTGCAGGAGACGCGCGTGTGGGGGCGGCGGTCCAAGGAAGGGGAAAAGGGATTTTTTCCCCGACCCACTGACATGCGGGGCCTACATAGCCATCTAACGCCCCTAGACGGAACCCATGACGGTAATGGCATGTAGGGAATGAAAAACTACAACCAATGGCGTAGAGCTTGTCGGTGCGGAAAGTAGTCCCGACACTAACTAGTAAATTACGCTGTGATCAGCTTCTCGATGGTCGGTGCCAACGACAACACAGGGGACACAAGTTTATCCTGGTTCCGGCCGGGGCCGTACGTCCAGCAGTGGTGTGCTCGAGGCACTGTATTGCGTTGCACCGTGGTGCTTGCAGAGGGGAGCTACAAGCGGGGCGGGAGAGGAGGCCGGGCCTCCGGGTCCCTGAGGTTTTGATTGAGGCGAGTGCCAATATCGTGGTGAAGGCGGAAGGCGTGTAAGTCAGTGCTCTTTTTCGTTTTTTCCTCCGTCCCCCTGCGGCCAGGGGACTGCCCCTCCTTTTATAGGCCAAGGAGGATGCAGTTTACAGGCGTGCCGCACTGTTCTAGCTACGTGTGATGGCATGGCGGACAGTGCAACGGAGTGGACGGCCGTCCTGGCGAATCTTGCTTCTGGCGGAGCGTCGTGGCGTGCCCTGTATCCGTCCAGGAGCGGCTTCGAGGGTGGCGGCGTAGGAACTTTCCGTGTGGTCGTCGTCCGTACGCTGACTCGAGGGTGCGGCTGACGGGAGGTCGCAAGGGGCACAGCCGCGGTCGTGGCGGTGTCTTGTCGCCCCGCATTCCCACAGCGTCAGGGATGGCGCAGCAGTGCCCGGGATGGCGTCGTGATGGCGGGGATGGCCGCGTAGGACCGACGGTGACGGAGGTGACGCGCCTCACTGGTCCGGCGTCATGGTGTGGCGCGGAGCAGGCGTCCGTCCCCGTTTCGAGGGTTCTGCCGTCCTCTTTCGAGGGTGCGGCGCGTTGACCGTACGAGAGTGGGTGGCGCAGTGTCGCGCAGCTGACACTGACCTTGCCGCACAGTGGTGGGGATGGCCTCATCGGGAGAGTTGGCAGAACAGCGCCGGGATATGATTCCCGGGCGTGTCAGAGGGACGGCATGGCGCGGATTCGTCTTTGACCCGGGCGCCTGCAAGTGTTAGAACACTGAACGCCCCTGTCGGGGGAGCAGGTGCGGGGGCGGCGAGCCCGTGAGGGCCTCGAGCGAGGCGGAATCCCCTCCGAGGGGGCGACCGACCCTCGAGCGAGGCGGAGTCTCACCCGAGGGGTGGGGCGACCGACCCTCGAGCGAGGCGGGGTCTCGTTAGCGTGGCGCTGCGCCCCTCGAGCGAAGCGGAGTTTCGCCCGGGGGTGGCTGGGCCGACTGCTCTGGTGGGCCGCTGGGGCCACCAGGGCTGTGGGCCCGGCCGCTGGGCCGTGACTATCTTGAGCGTGTTTTAGGTTTGTGAATTCGTTTGTGTTTTAGTTTTTGCGAAAGTGAATGGGTTTCCCCCGGTTTTTTAGGGGACCCTTACGGCTGTCCCCGACAGTAGCCCCCGAGCATCTGCGGGTGTATCCGTTAGGATCCCGCAGATGCTGACGCTTGCTGATGGGACCTTCTTCCCTCCTGATTGCTGTGCTATTCCGTGGGGGCGCGCTAGCGGACCCGCGGGTCTAGCCCCCGAAGCCTTGGAGGAGTGTGTGTACTCCTTCAAGGTTTTTTCGCAGCGTCGTCATTGTGCGAGGCGTTTATTTCAGCCGGCCTCGGCGGTGTTTCAGCCGGCCTTGGCGGTGCCGTACGCATGTGCCGACGTTCGCGTGCGTTCGGTGCATATCCAGGAGGTGTAGCCACGCGTCGAGCCCCCGAGCCTGGGCCCGTTCGAGGCGATCGGGGCGGGCTCTCCGACTTGTTTGTACGTTCCCTCGCCGTCCCTCCGCGGGACGGGGGGTGAGGTGTCCACAACTCCCATCGAGCGGGTCGCGAATTGCGGGTTCCTCTTCGAGCTGTTATCGGGTGATTCAAGTGGACGCCCATGCCCCGTTCGATAAGGGTTGGCTCGTGGTCCGGAGACTCGTCCATGAAAGCGCTTACGTGGGTTTGCTAGGCAGGGCTCGGTCCCGTTCGCTGGGGACCGAGGGCGCGGAAGCTCTCCCTCGATGGGATCCCTCGACTAGCTGCCCTCGTTGGCTCTTGAATACGACATGTGGGGCGCCCTCGAGCTGGTGAGCTCGAGGACAGTCTCGAATGCGCGCGCCCTCGTCGTCCCTGACTCTGTTGATCTGGGGCGCCTGTTCGGACCCTTCGAGGGTCAGGCTTCGAACCCCTGATTAGTAGGGCCGTTGCGGGGTGGCAGGTAAGTGCCCCCGTCTCGATTGCATCTGCAGGATTCGTGGGTTCGCGGTCGAGCCGACCCCCGAGCTGCTGATCAGTAATCCTCTAGAATCGAGGGCACCTGTGGCGCCCGCTTTCACCGAGCGGGTCTCGAGGCCACTGGTCAGTAATCGCACCCTTCGAGGGTCTAGTTTTTCGAGCACTGGGCTCGGGCCGTGCGAGGGTCACGCTTACTTAGTAAGGGACCAGGCCGTTTGAATGCCCACAGTTGTGGCTTAAGTCGTGCGTCGCGGGCGCGCCTTTTCAGGCGTCGCGGCCGCGCGCGTAGTGGGCGACGTGGGGGGGGCGGACGTGACGGGCCGCTGCGGCTCTTCGGTTGTCGCGCCGTAATGATCGCGCGTGCGCGCGCGGCCGGCTGTTTCGGTGCGGTGGGCCCCGCTTGTCAGTGGTAGATGCAGCCGCCTGCAGTTAATGCGCGCGACGCGCGGTTTGGGGAGCGTGGCTCCCTTAGATCTATAAATCCAAGTAGAGGGAGGCGGAAGCTCCTTACCTCGTTACTTAGCGCCGCCGCCCTTGGCTCCTTGCCTTCGCTTCTCGGCTGCGCGCCCTTTCGTTTCGCCCGCCGCTAGCTTCGTCTTCGTGCGCCGCTGTCAACCGCAATGGCTCCCCCCCAGCCGATCACGGTGCTGGATCCGCTGCCGTGGAGCCGCTCGACGGTGACGAAGCTCGCCCTGAGCGAGCTCGTGAACAGCGGCCAGCTGGCGCCGAACGTGGAGGGGCAGCCCCCGGCGTGGATCGTTCCGCCGGCGACGGACCGGGAGCCCAACCCGCCGTACGGCTACGTCGTCAGCTTCATCCGGCACCATGAGCGCGGCTTCGCCGCGCCGGCGAGCCGCTTCATGCGCGGACTGTGCCACCACTACGGGGTGGAGCTGCACAACTTCGCCCCCAATGCGATTTTGCAGGCGGCCACCTTCGTTGGCGTCTGCGAGGGATTCCTGGGGATCCCAGTGAACTGGGATCTCTGGGTCCATCTCTTCCGCGCGGAGCTGCACACGCTCGCTACGCCCGAGGCACGGGTGCGCCGGGCGGTGCGCGCCGGCGGCCTGTCGGTCTCGTTGCGGGATTCGCGCAAGGAGTTATACATCCCCTGCACGATGACATCCAACAACGCGGAATTGGAGCGGGGGTGGTTCTACCTCCGCAACGACGGCGCCGGCCTTCCCCCCTACACCGGTAAGGTGCTGAAGGAGAAGGCCGACTCCTGGCACCACGGCGTGTCCCCTTCTTCGCACCAGGCGCGGTTGGATTCGCTCCTAACCGCGTTGAAGAGCCTGGCGGATGCCGGGTTGGGGGCGGCTTCGGTCCTCGCGAACCTCCACCACCGGCGGATCGTTCCCCTCATGGAGAGGGAGCTCCGTATTTACGAGATGAGCGAGGCGGCCAACCCTACGTCGTTGGCGCGCTCGCGGTTCTTGAATGAGCGCCTCGCTCGGGAATACGCGGCCACGAGGGCGAGGCGCGCCATCAGCCTCAAGGCCGGCCGACACAGCAACGACGACCTCTGGTCGTTCGTTATACTCCCCGACGCCCCGGCGGTGAGTAGGCCTTCCTCCCTTTCTCGTTCCCTTGCAACGTACCAGCATGGTTTTGACAGTCGCCTTTTAGCAGAGGGTGACTGTGGATGCCTCGCGGTCCGACCCGCCCACGCCCCGAGCTCGAGCGGTTGCCCGTGCCACACAGCGGCGGGAGCAGGAGCGGGCGGCGCGCAGGAAGGAGAAGAGAATCCGGCGGCGGGAGCGTCGGGAGCAGCGGGACGAGGAGTATCGGCTGCGCGAGCAGCAGGGACTCTCTTCCCCGGCGACTCCGGGGAACTCGTCGTCGGGAGAGGAGGAAGAAGAGGGAAGCGACGGGGGGCGGCGCCCCCCCCCGAGAGGTGGAATCCCTCGACCCCCTCACCGAGAGCCGCAGAGGCGGCAGAGGAGCAGGCGCCCGTGGTGGGCGCGGAAGCGCCCGCCGCCGGGCGGTCCGTGGACGAGGCGGCGCGCGTTGCGGAAGCGCCAGCACGTGCCGCGGAAGCGTCTGGGAGCGCCGTGGTGGCGACGACGAGCGCCACAGCAGCGCCTGCTGAACCCTCGAGGAAGAGGAAGCGAGGTTTCTCCACCTTGAGGTAAGCAGTCCCTCCTCCAGACGTTCCGGTTTCGTGGGGCTGGAGCTCAGTTGTTTGTCTCCGTGTTCGCAGGGTGGCGCCGACCGTTCCCGCCCTCGCGCCTGCTAAAGCGCTCAGGTCGGATGCGTCCGTACCCACGAGGCGGCGCTCGTCGAGGGCGCCACGGGCGGCCGGGAGCGCGGCGATGACGGGCGAGCCACCGCGCAGCGCGGCCGTGGCCACGGAGCCGCAGCAGGAGGCGACGGCCGCGGCGGCGGCTACGACAGCGGCAACCGCCGCGCCGACGGTCCGGCCTCTGCCTGTGCCGGCGGCGGGTGGTCAGGCGGCCGTGGTGGAGATCCATGACGACGACGCGCCGCCGCCTGGATGGGGCCAATGGGAGAACTGGCCCGCGCCAGCCCCCGAGCCCGCGGCGGGGGTGTTAGTGATGCGGGAGGATGGCTGCGTGATGCCGCAGCCCTCGGCGCATGGCGCCGAGGCCTCGTCGTCTCGTGCCGGCCCTCCTGCCCCCGATGGCGCCGTGGCGCGTGTGGAGCGGGAGCGGGAGCAAGCCAGCGCGCCGTCGGCCCTCTGCCTCGAGGCCCTGGCCGAGCAGGCGCTGTGGCAAGAGTTCCGCGACCACGGCGCCTCGCTCAACAACGCGCTGGACGAGGCGCTGCGGATCCACGGGGGTCCTGCGTGGTGGATTTTCCAGGTACGCATCTCTTCTGTTGGATTTTGGAGTTTCTTCCCCCCTCGTCTCTCCCGCGTTCGCGCTTTTTCCGACTCAAACTCTCTTCCGCCTTGTCTGCCAGTAGCAGGAATTGGAGGGTCGAGCCCGGGAGAAGTACGGCCGCCTCGACCGGCTGAGCTCCGAGCGCAACTGGTACCGGGACCAATACGACGCTCTTGACGCCCTTGTCGAGGCCCTGCGGACTGACAACGGGTGGCTGGAGTACCGGCTTCAGGCAGTGCGGGACGAGCTCCTGGAGCAGGACGCCCAGGCTGCGGAAGGTGTCTCTGCGGTCACGAAGGTGCGGACAGCGCTCCTGGAGCGGGACGAGGCGCTGCGGAAGGCGCGCGAGGACGCAGCCGCGATGCAGACCGTGGCGGCAGAGTGGGAGACGGAGGTGGCCTCGATTCGCGCCCAGCTCGAACAGGACCGTGCAACCCTCGAGGGAGCACGGTCTTGGCAGAGCCAGGCCGAGGAAAGGGCCAAGGAGGCCGAGCAGCTGAGGGCCAGCCTGGCGGACCAGGCCGCCTCCCTTGCCTCGACGGGGGAGCAGCTTCAGCGGGAGCGGGACGCGCGCCAACAGGCGGACGTTCAGCTCCAGCAGGAGCGAACCGCCCTCGCTGAGGCTCGGGCCGCCCTCGAGCGCGAGCGCCTGGCACGAGAAGAGGCCCAGGGCCTCCTTCAGCAGGAGCGCGCCGCACTCGAGGGGGCGCAGGCAACCCTCAAGCAACGGGACGAAGAAGTCTCGCGGCTCGATGGGGAGCTGAACCAGCTCAGCGTCTCCTACGAGGACCTGCGCCAGGCTGTCGTGGAGCAGGAAGCTACGGTCCTTAGCCTGCAGCAGGAGGCCGAAGTCGCGCGCAAGGCCCTCGATACAGAGAAGAAACAGGTTGAAGATGAGTCGCCTCTCTTCGCATTTTGCGTGTCGATTTGGTTCGCTTGGGATCCGCTCCCAATTTTTGTTTTTCGTTCACGGGTTTCAGGCCTGCGGAACGCTCTTGGGAACTCGACGACCCAGGCAGAGTCCCTCCAGGCAGCCTACAACTCCTCACAGCAGGAGCTGGAGGAGCTGCGGGCCGCCGCCCTCGAGGCGTGCCAGGGGGTCGAAGAGGGCGAAGTGCAGGCTGGGAGCTCGATGGCGAGTCGCCTCCGCGCCCTCGGCAGGCATGTTACCCAGCGCGTGCGCCGCGCCCTTTACCTGGGAGTTCAGAAAGCTCTTGGCGTGGTGGCTTCCCACTACCAGGTCGACCTCGAGGCCGTTTCCACGGGCTACGTCGTTCCCGTTGGCGTCGACGACGAGGTGGCGATAAACCGTGCGGATGCGCTCGCTGCTCCTGCCGCCGACATCCTCGCCGAGGACTTCATGGACTTCCTCTTCCCGGACGCTCCCCCGGCTGGCGGCCCCCAAGCCTGAAGACCATTGGGCGTTTGTGCCCTTTATGTTTTTGATGTTAGAATTCGAGCCGCGCGGCTGTTGTAATAAACATTCGCTGTTTAAAACACTTCAATGTTTGTAAGTTGAAAAACTCGTTGTTTATTTCGGCAATTGTGTTGTTCTGCCTCCCCGCTTTCTTAGGCGAACCTTGGCTGGGAAGGTTTTCGTTCGCACGGGTAGCTCATAGGCAAAGTGGCGAGGGGGAAGGGCCGTATCCTGCCGGAGGCGTGGGCTATCCCCGACTCGCGCGTCTTCGCCCTTTGGCCACTCGCGTCCCGCGTGGGTTCACCCAAAGTTTGGGTCGAGGCATACTTAGCACATTTGCGGCGAATTTTGCGAAAAAATGGGACCATTTTTTGGGGGGGACGCCCCCGCAGTAGCCCCCGAGGGGGATTTGGTTTTCGGGAGAAAACCAAGTCGCCCTTCAGCTTTATTAATTTGATGGAAATTACAGCCAACTGGGGTGTTGGGTATGTAATGACAAGAAAAACTTGGAAATTCTTTCTAAGGGTAGAAGCGACGTAGCTGTTGGATGTTCCAAGCGTTGGTGAGTTCCTCGCCGTCCTCGTTGGCCAGCTTGTAGGTGCCGGGCTTGAGCACTTTGACAACGATGTAGGGTCCCTCCCATGGGGGCGATAGCTTGTGGCGGCCTCGATTATCTTGGCGCAGCCTTAGGACTAGGTCCCCTTCGTCGAAGTCTCGGCGTCGTATCTTCCGGGCCTGGTGCCGCCTCAGAGCCTGCTGGTATCTTGCTGAATGCATCAGGGCCACAGTGCGGGCTTCGTCCAACTGATCCAGTGTGTCCTCGCAGGCTCGCTGGTTGGCGCCCTCGTCGTAGCTCTTGACTCTGGGCGACCCGTATTCCAGATCCGTGGGGAGGACGGCCTCCGCGCCATAGACGAGGTAGAACGGGGTGAATCCCGTGGCCCTGCTCGGAGTGGTTCTGAGGCTCCATACGACCGCCGGCAGCTCCTGGAGCCATTTCCGGCCAGACTTGTTCAGTCTGTCGAAAATCCTGGGCTTGAGGCCTTGTAGGATCATGCCATTGGCCCGCTCCACTTGACCATTGGTCTGTGGGTGCGCGACGGCCGCCCAGTCCACGCGGATGTGGTGCTTGTCGCAGAATTCCAGGAACTTCCTGCCGGTGAACTGGGGCCCGTTGTCGGTGATGATGGAGTTAGGCACCCCAAACCGGTGGATGATGTCGGTGAAGAATATTACGGCCTGCTCTGCCCTGAGATTCGTGATTGGGCGCGTTTCGACCCACTTGGAGAACTTGTCAATGCCGACTAGCAGGTGCGTGTAGCCCCCGGGCGCCCTTCGTAGGGGCCCGACAATGTCCAGCCCCCACACGGCAAAAGGCCACGTGATGGGGATCGTCTGGAGGGCATGCGCCGGGAGATTGGTCTTGCGGGCATAAAACTGGCACCCTTCGCAGGTGCGCACGATCTCGCTGGCATCAGCAACCGCGGTAGGCCAATAGAAGCCCTGGCGAAACGCGTTGCCCACGAGGGTGCGTGGCGCCGCGTGGTGGCCACACACGCCCGCGTGGATGTCCCGAAGGAGCTCGCGCCCCTGGGGGATGGGTATGCACCGCTGCAGGACGCCTGACGCAGCGCGCTTGTACAGCTCGTCGTCGACGAGTGTGAACGACTTGGCCTTCCTGGCGATGCGTCTGGCCTCGGACCGATCCGAGGGAAGCTCCCCTTGCTCCATCCAGGCGAGGTACTTGGCCCGCCAGTCCTCCGCGCGGGGGGCTGGCTCCGTGTCCATGGCCTCGGCCGCACCGTAGCCCTCGAGCAAGGAGAGCACAAACGCCTCGTTCGTGGGGTCTTCATTCATGGGTTCCGCGCCCGCTGGGTTCGAGGGAGCCCCCGAGGGTTCCTCTTGACTCGAGGGTGTCGATTCGAGGTTGACGGACGGCCTGGCGACGTCTCGTGCAAAAACGTTCGGGGGGACGGTGATTCGCCCCGACGCGATTTTTGCGAGTTCGTCCGCCTCCTCGTTGTACCTGCGGGGTACGTGGTTAAGCTCGAGGCCGTAGAACTTATCTTCGAGAGCTCGTACGGCGTTGCAGTAGGTCTCCATTTTGTTGTCGTGACAACTCGCATTCTTCATAACTTGGTCAATCACGAGCTGCGAGTCCCCCCTGACGTCGAGGCGTTTGATGCCTGTCTCGATGGCGATTCGGAGGCCGCAAAGAAGGGCCTCGTACTCCGCCATGTTGTTCGACGCGGGGAAATGCAGGCGTACCGCGTATCTCATGTGCTCCCCGAGGGGTGAGATGAAGAGCAGGCCCGCGCCTGCCCCTGTTTTCATCACCGACCCGTCGAAGTAGAGGGTCCAGCATTCGGCCTGGATTTGCGGCGGCGGCAGTTGTGTGTCCGTCCATTCGGCGACGAAATCCGCCAGGATTTGGGACTTGATTGCCTTGCGCGGCGCATAGGCGAGCGTCTCGCCCATCAATTCCACAGACCACTTGGCGATTCTGCCCGTCGCGTCCGGGTTGCGGATGATCTCACCCAACGGGAACGAGGAGACCACCGTGACCGGGTGGGCCTCGAAGTAGTGCCGGAGCTTGCGCCGCGCGAGCACTACTGCGTAGAGCAGCTTCTGGATCTGTGGGTACCGTGCCTTGGTCTCGGATAGCACTTCGCTGATGTAGTACACGGGCCTCTGGACTGGCAGGGCGTGCCCCTCCTCTGTACGCTCCACCACGATGACGGCGCTGACCACCTGAGTGGTCGCGGCGACGTAGAGGTACAGAGGCTCGTGGTTCTGGGGCGGTGTTAAGATTGGCGCGTGGGCGAGCGTCGCCTTGAGTTTGTCAAGCGCCTCCTGGGCCTCGACGGTCCAGGAGAAGCGCTCGTGTTTCTTCAGGAGTCGGTAGAGGGGTAATCCCTTCTCGCCGAGCCGCGAGATGAAGCGGCTCAAGGCGGCAAGGCACCCCAACACCTTCTGGACCCCCTTGAGGTCTCGAATCGCGCCCATCCGTTCGAGGGCCGCGACCTTCTCGGGGTTGGGCTCGATGCCCCGCTGGGAAACTATGTATCCCAGCAGCATGCCCCGCGGCACTCCGAAGACGCACTTCTCGGGGTTCAGCTTCACCCCGTTGGCTCGCAGGCAATCGAATGCCACGCGCAGGTCGCTAACCAGGTCGTCCGCCTTCCTGGTTTTCACGACTATGTCATCTACGTAAGCCTCAACGGTTCGCCCGATGTGGTCTCCGAAAACGTGCTGCATACATCGCTGGTATGTAGCGCCCGCGTTTCGAAGGCCAAACGGCATCGTTACGTAGCAGAACATTCCGAACGGCGTGATGAACGAAGTCGCAAGCTGGTCGGACTCCTTCATCTTTATTTGGTGGTACCCGGAATAGGCATCGAGGAAACACAATAGTTCACACCCTGCAGTTGAGTCAACGATTTGATCGATTCGTGGCAAAGGAAAAGGAACTTTGGGACATGCTTTATTCAAACTAGTGTAATCTACACACATCCGCCACTTCCCATTCTTTTTCTTAACTAGTACAGGATTAGCTAGCCACGTAGGGTGAAAAACTTCCTTGATGAACCCGGCCTCGAGGAGCTTCCGCAGCTCTACTCCGATCGCCCGGCGCCGCCCTTCGTCAAAGCGGCGCAGCCGTTGTTGCACGGCTCGGGAGTGAGGTAGGATATCAAGGGAGTGCTCGGCGACCTCCCTCGGGATGCCTGGCATATCCGAGGGGCTCCACGCGAAGATATCGGCGTTGGCGCGGAGAAAGTCGACGAGCACCACTTCCTATTTCGGGTCGAGGGTGGAACTGACCCTCAACACCTTGCCCTCGGGGGCTGCAGGGTCGAGGGGCACCTCCTTCGTTTGTTCGGCAGCCTCGAAACTGCCCGCGTGCTTGGCGGAGGAGTCAGGGCCCTCGTTGGCCAGCTTCTCCATGTCCGCGACAAACGTTTCGTCGAGCGCCAGGGCCTCAGCGTGCTCGACGCACTCGACGTCACAGTCGAATGCGTGCTCGATCGACGAGCCCACGGTGATTACGCCTTTTGGCCCCGGCATCTTCATCTTGAGGTAAGTGTAGTTCGGGACCACCATGAACTTGGCATTGCACGGACGGCCAAGGATGGCGTGGTACGCGCCCCGGAACCCCACTACCTCATAGGTGAGGACCTCCTTGCGGAAGTTGTCCGGTGTGCCGAACCAGACTGGTAGGTCGATCTGCCCGAGGGGCTGGACGCGCTTGCCTGGCGCGACGCCATGGAACGGCGCCGTGCTGGGCCGCAGCTGGTCCAACCCAATCCCCATCAGTCGTAGGGTGTGGGCGTAGAGGATGTTGAGGCTGCTGCCGCCGTCCATCAGCACCTTGGAAAACCGCGCGTTGCCGATGATGGGATCGACGACCAACAGGTACTGGCCCGGGTTGGGGATGCGGTTCGGGTGGTCCTCGCGGCTGAAGGTGATGGCGTCCTCCGACCAATCGAGGAAGGAAGGAGGTGCCCTCTCCGCGGCGAGGACCTCGTGCCGCTCTCGCTTGCGCCGATTGGTGGACATGTCCACCGTCGGTCCCCCGAAGATGAAGAAGACGTTCTCCACCGCAGGGAAGCCGTCAGCGTCTCCGCCACCCCCGTCCTTCTTGGCCTCGTCCTCCTTCGCGGCGACGCGGCGGTAGTACTTCTTGAGCATGTCGCACTGCTCAAGTGTGTGGTTGACTGGGGTCCTGTGGTACGGGCAGGGCTTCTTCAACATATCATCGAATACGCCGGGGCCTCGAGGGGCTCCTCGAGGGCCCTTTCGAGCCGGGTCAACTGCGAGGGCCTCGTCCCCGCCGTTGTCGTGCCCCTGCGCGCGCGTCTCGTGGCGCGGCTTCTTGCCCTTCTTGCCCCGCTTGTGCTTGTGCTGGGGCTCCTTGGACTTGCTGCCCTCCGCGGGCGCGTCGTCCGCGCGCTTGCCCTTCTTGCCGTCGAAAATGGCACCCACTGCCTCCTCTCCGGAGGCGAAGCTGGTGGCGATGTCGAACAGCTCGTTGGAGTCGACCGGCGGGCTCCTCCCGAGCTCGCGCACGAGGTCCCGACAGGTCGTGCCTTCAAGGAAGGCGTGCACGATCTCGGACTGAGCAACGCTCGGGAGCTCAGTACAGCGCTTTGAAAAGCGCCGTATGAAGTCCCGGAGCGACTCGCCGGGCTTCTGGGCGCACGCTCGTAGGTCCCAGGAGTTCCCAGGGCGCACATATGTCCCCTGGAAGTTCCCCACGAACGTGCGCACTAAGTCATCCCAGCTGTGGATCTGGCTGGGCGGTAGGTGCTCGAGCCATGTTCTGGCCGAGTCCGCAAGGTGCAGCGGCAGATTGCGGATGATCACCGCATCGGTGGTGGCTCCGCCCAGCTGACAAGCCAGACGGTAGTCGTTGAGCCACACACGAGGGTCCGTCTCCCCCGTGTACTTGTCGATGGTGGTGGGCTGGCGGAAACGCTGGGGGAAACTCGCCGCACGGATTTCCCGACTGAACACTCGGGTTCCCGGGGGTTCCGGCGTAGGCGAGCGGTCCTCTCGGCTGTCGTAGCGACCACCTCGTCGAGGGTGGTAGCCTGCCGCCGCTCGCGCCTCCGCGTCGCCCTTTCGCTTGGCGTTCAGGACGTTGCGGGCGTCTCCGTCGTGGGCCTCGCCGCGCGTGTCAAGGATCCGCTCCTTGACAGGCGTCTTGCCCTGGTTTGGCGGCTGCTCCGCCGCGCCGTCCGCGTGGACGGATGCCTCCTGGTCCTTCGCGCCACCGTCGCCCCGCGCGCTGGACTGGTTGCGCATGCGGGACGCGGAGCTCTCGGCCTGCTGCACGGCCGCTTGCTCAATGAGAGTCTGCGCCTCGCGGCGCAGGTTACGTGCTTCGGGTGTCGATGGCTCGGGCATGGCCCGAAGAAGTGTTGCCGCCGCGATGAGTTTTTGGCTGACACGAAGTGGCGTGTGTGGGTCGTCCATGTTGAAGTTGGCGTTGATGCGCTCGCAGGCTTGCTTCCCGGCGTCTCGGGCGCGTTCGCCGCGCGCCGAGGCTTCCCCTGCGATAGTTGCACGCAGGAGCCGCACCTGCCGGTACTCTTCCGCGAGCTTCGCCTCGAGCTCGCGTGCCTGGGCCAGCTGCGCATTGATGTCCGCATTGCCCGCTGGTGGGGCCGGTGGCGGGTTCGGCTCCGGATGCTGGGCCGCGTTCCCGTCGCCCGCTCCGTTTGCGCCGTCTTGCTCGTTGGCGATGACAACGAAGCACTCGCGCGAGGGATCATAAGTCCCCTCGCTGGAGTCGTCGGAGCAACCGAACCAGTAGTCCGCGGCATCAAGGAATCGCCGGAAGACCACAGGGTCCGGTACGCCGGAGAAGTCCCACTCTGCGTAGCCATGCGAAGTTGAGGGCGGCAGTTCGCTGGGCGAGCCGTGGTACGACTCGTCGTTGGTGGTGGCGATGAGGTTCCGGATTGACAGCAAGTGATGGCCCGGGAGATTCTCGTACGCGGTCATATCGGTGCCGACGGAGGAGGCGTACGCCGCAGCAGGGTTGCGCATCCCGTGGGGAAACTGCGGCCCCGCGGCCACGTGCTCCACCGCAGGGTGCGCCACCGTGCTGCTTGGCGGGGGCGCGTCGTTCCGGGCCGCCTCGCGTGTTGCCCGGCGTCGCTCCGTGCGCGCCTGGCGCGAGCGCTGACCGGGGCGTTTGCGGCGTCGGGGCGTCGAGGCGCTTGCGGCAGCCACCCGGGTGGGTGCCGGAGCGTCAGTAGCAGGCGTGACGGGCATTGGGCCCGGCCCAGTCGACCGCCACGGGTGGAGCTCGTCGAAGTTGGTGAGGCGCATGAGGTAGCCGTTCCCTGTAGCCTGAAAGTTCAGGCTCCCAAACCGGATTTCGAATCCAGCGGGGAGAGGGTCCGAGCTGCCCATGGCGTACCTCTGGGACGTCATCTCGGTACGAATCACCATCGAGAATGTTGGTGAGGGGTCGATCACAGCGCGAGAGTCCCCTACCTGGCGCGCCAACTGTCGGTGCGGAAAGTAGTCCCGACACTAACTAGTAAATTACGCTGTGATCAGCTTCTCGATGGTCGGTGCCAACGACAACACAGGGGACACAAGTTTATCCTGGTTCCGGCCGGGGCCGTACGTCCAGCAGTGGTGTGCTCGAGGCACTGTATTGCGTTGCACCGTGGTGCTTGCAGAGGGGAGCTACAAGCGGGGCGGGAGAGGAGGCCGGGCCTCCGGGTCCCTGAGGTTTTGATTGAGGCGAGTGCCAATATCGTGGTGAAGGCGGAAGGCGTGTAAGTCAGTGCTCTTTTTCGTTTTTTCCTCCGTCCCCCTGCGGCCAGGGGACTGCCCCTCCTTTTATAGGCCAAGAAGGAGGCAGTTTACAGGCGTGCCGCACTGTTCTAGCTACGTGTGATGGCATGGCGGACAGTGCAACGGAGTGGACGGCCGTCCTGGCGAATCTTGCTTCTGGCGGAGCGTCGTGACGTGCCCTGTATCCGTCCAGGAGCGGCTTCGAGGGTGGCGGCGTAGGAACTTTCCGTGTGGTCGTCGTCCGTACGCTGACTCGAGGGTGCGGCTGACGGGAGGTCGCAAGGGGCACAGCCGCGGTCGTGGCAGTGTCTTGTCGCCCCGCATTCCCACAGCGTCAGGGATGGCGCAGCAGTGCCCGGGATGGCGTCGTGATGGCGGGGATGGCCGCGCAGGACCGACGGTGACGGAGGTGACGCGCCTCACTGGTCCGGCGTCATGGTGTGGCGCGGAGCAGGCGTCCGTCCCCGTTTCGAGGGTCCTGCCGTCCTCTTTCGAGGGTGCGGCGCGTTGGCCGTACGAGAGTGGGTGGCGCAGTGTCGCGGAGCTGACACTGGCCTTGCCGCACAGTGGTGGGGATGGCCTCATCGGGAGAGTTGGCAGAACAGCGCCGGGATATGATTCCCGGGCGTGTCAGAGGGACGGCATGGCGCGGATTCGTCTTTGACCCGGGCGCCTGCAAGTGTTAGAACACTGAACGCCCCTGTCGGGGGAGCAGGTGCGGGGGCGGCGAGCCCGTGAGGGCCTCGAGCGAGGCGGAATCTCCTCCGAGGGGGCGACCGACCCTCGAGCGAGGCGGAGTCTCACCCGAGGGGTGGGGCGACCGACCCTCGAGCGAGGCGGGGTCTCGTTAGCGTGGCGCTGCGCCCCTCGAGCGAAGCGGAGTTTCGCCCGGGGGTGGCTGGGCCGACTGCTCTGGTGGGCCGCTGGGGCCACCAGGGCTGTGGGCCCGGCCGCTGGGCCGTGACTATCTTGAGCGTGTTTTAGGTTTGTGAATTCGTTTGTGTTTTAGTTTTTGCGAAAGTGAATGGGTTTCCCCCGATTTTTTAGGGGACCCTTACGGCTGTCCCCGACAGAGCTCAAGAGCTAATTTTTAATAATATAGAGCACATGAGTTACATTTTTCAGTGGCACAGAGGGAATTCTCTCGATAGATTTCGCGGCTCTCGTGTGCAGAGTTCAAACTACAGCATCACGGCACCGTGTTCAAACTTCGGTAGCACAGGGCAAACAAACAGTACCCCCACCCCACAACCCACACCCCCCCCGTCTGATCTCTGCTTTATATAATTGCTGCTACTAGCAGTACTCAGCCGCACCGATCTGATGGTGCCATCGTGGTCGATTTGCATTCGCTCACGAAACACACGCTTTTTTCCCTTTTCTGCACGACCAACAACCGTCGCGGCGGCCGAGAAATGTACTCCACTCCACCGTAGATCTACCAGGTGATACGGTGGTTTCGACATCCATGTCGACAGGGACGTATGGTGTGGGGTCCCAAGTCCCAAAGGGAGAAACCACCATTCGAGGAATCTAGCTTTGCAACCGCGCTGTCACGTTTCGTTCTGTTGTTGGTCAAGGAAAGCCGGCGGGAGGGCGGGCTAGCAAGAGTTTGCATCCCACTTGCCGGTGATGATAGATTTGCAGCTAGCGCGGCACATTGTCCGTTAGCAGCAAGCAGCATGCGAACCCGTGCACCTTTTGTAAGTTTCCCCTTCAATAATACGTACTCCAATATCTCCACGGATTCAAAAAAAATTTCCATTTGATCATTCAGCAATCCAGCGCGTCGGCAGGACCATACCCCTCTGCCTGTTCTGAACTGAAGCCCTTGCTTCTGCAAAGAGCATAGCATTATATTTTGTTGACACCTTTTAGGACTAACACACGAGAGCATTAGAGCGTGTGGGCCGCGAACGGACCGAAGAGCAAAGACGCCGTGACTGGTCAGACCGGTCAAGGCCACCGGTCAGACCGGTGCCCTAGGGTTTGGCTCAAGTCGATCGTTCGGGAGGATAACTACCACTCTTACGTGATCGAGGACGGCTAGGTTTACGAGCAAACCAGCAAAGAGATAACCAACGCACTTACGTGACGAAGAACGACTAGTTTATGAGCAAACTAGCAAAGGCCGTCGAAGCTCTCGCCCGGGAGGGACCCTAGGTCGACCAGCGAGCCTTAGGACGTCATCTATGACCGTGGAGATCAAGAGACGAGAAGCATGGAGGTTGGAAAAGTTAGGGTTTAGAGTAAAAAGTAGAGGTACTGATAGATTTGATTGTGTTCCCTTCAATCGGCCGTGAACCTTCATAAATATAGGGTGGGGAGATCTTGCCCCAGTAGGAGTCGAAACCTATACAAATCCTGTGTCTAAATACAACTCCTAACTCGGATTTGACTGCGGGCACCGGTCAGACCGTCGGGCCCCACCGGTCAGACGCAGGGCTGGTTCTTACCAGGACCATAACTCCCTCATCCGGACTCCGAATTGGACGTTCCACATATGCATTTCGATCATCTCGACGAGATCTACGCAATGGTGAAGTCCAATTGGCATTTTGAGCACTTTGGTTTGACCGGTCTGACCGGTGTGGTCAAAGGTCAGACCGGTCAGGACTGCTGAATCGGCTATATGACCAATAACTGAATCAGATCAGTTGGCCTTCTTATATAAGCCAGATCAGACACTTTTGACCATGATTATTTGATCTACATGATTATCTTGATCCTTTTGGCAAAAGCTTCATCTTGGTGCACTTGAACTCATGATTTGACATCATATCGACGCTTCTTCAAATACTTCTTCGCCCTCTTTATGAAATCATATTCAGAACTTCCAAGATGACCCCCTTGTCCTGTAAGATGCATATCCCAAGACAAACTAGCAAAATATCAAGGATCAGTACTAAATTGGCAATTCTAGCCTGAGCCTCACATATCTTGAACCGTGTCACTTTTGGTGCGAACATATTTATATACGAAAGCCATAAACGAAGACACCACCGTGTGAACTACTGTAGGAATAGTAGTATTTACCCCAGAGCAGCCAATGGCACGTGACAAAAAAATGAACGCTAAACAGGCAGACCACCACGTGGTTACAAGAACAAACAGAAGCTGAGCTGAGACGAATGTTTCACAAGTTGTTGTTTTACACGCAAACGGACCTACGTGACTGCATAAAGGTTTAATTTGGCGCAGCAGTTTTACGTTAGATGGTTGCTATCCTTGAATTGAAGCCAGCTACTCCGATCATGCGTAGGAAATTAAAGGGAGAGGTGGTGAGACGACAGGGCCATCAACCGCTGCTGATGATCATATCTGTGCTCGACTAGCTCTGATGTGTATACAAGGGAGAATGGAAAGCAACAGAGAGCGAGGATCGTCGGAGCTAGCATGCTGTAGTATTGCTGTACTAAATGCGAATGTTCGACGCCTCAACAACCATTTCCATCAAATCGAAAGAGAAGGGAAGCGAACGTAGCCGCGCGGCGTTTGTTGTCTTCCGTCCAGTGGGGAGAAGAGATTAGGAGGAGGAGGCGAGCGTTTTAGCTAGCTGTCATGAACTCGTGGTGCCAAAAGGCTCTAGCGCAAAGCTGGAGCGCGTGCGGAAGTGGTGGAACCAGGCTGACGACGCGCGCCCGGATCGATCGCGACGCGGCCGCGTCCCGGCCGTCAGATACGGACCGACAGACAGACAGGAGCTTCTGGTGCACAGGAAACAGGATCATGATCGTAAAATCTGCCCGCATGTCGACTGCGAACTGGCGAGGCCTCCATGCTGCCTCCGGCCTCTCCGGATCGACGTGGGCGCTCCGGCGAACAGGCAGGTGCACGGCGGCGGGGCCGGGGCCGAGCCAGACAGAGCCGCCAGACCAACGGCTACTGGCAGCAGTTGGCATTTCGCGGCTATAGATGTCCAGATGGGTCAGGCCCGTTGGGCCGGCACGGGCACGGTCCGAAAAAGCACGACACTAGAACGGCCCGACACGATAAGGATAGTGCCTCGGGCCGGTCCGGCCCGATGGTCGGACCGTGCCTAGGCCGCATCCTCGGCACGGTGGCCCGGCACGGGCACAGCCCGATTTTTGCGCCAGCCCGATGCAGCCCAACGGCCTGCTACCAGCCCAACTGTGTGCAGTATATAAACACAGAAGCAAACCCTAATTCCCCACAATCCCATTGTCCTACAGCCGCCACCCTCTCCGGCTCTCCCTCCTCATCACGCCTCTGTCCCCTCTCCTCCCTCACGCATCAACACAACAACGCTCCTCCCTGGCTCCCTCCCCTCCTCGCCGCGCCTAGGCACCGTGGGCCGGCCGCTGCTACAAGTGGCGCAGCCAGGCGCCGTCGGAGGCGGGCAGGACCTGCGCCGCCGGGGGCCATCGCCGCGGCCAGGGGGCGCGGCCAAGGTGCGCCGGTGCCAAGCGCGCCGGCCGCCGCTGCCAAGCGCGCCGGCCGCCGCTGCCGTGGGGGTGCGGTGGCGCGGCCAAGGGGTGCCGCTGCCAAGCGCGCCGGCCGCCGCCGCTCGCCGCTGCCGTGGGGGCGCGGCCACGAGGCGCGCTCGCCGCCGCTGCAAGCTTGCAACTGCGCCTCCGGTCAAGAAATTTAAGAAATTTGTGTGATGAAATTCGATGCGATGCGTGTAAATTTGTGTGATGGATTTATGGTTCTTGTGAATGCCTGTGATGAATTTCTTGATCTGTGAATCTTGATTCGGATCCCCCTCTATTTCCTCTTGCTTCCGTGCTTGGCCCGGCACTAGCACGATGGGCCAGCCGGGCCACCGGGCTGGCCCGGCACTAAAAAAAAGACGTAGGGCCGGGCCTGGACTGGCAGTTCGGCCCGGTGGTCCGACACGGCCCGGCACGAAAAGTCACCGTGCCTGTATAGTGCCGGGCCGCGTCGGGCCGGGCCAGATCAGGCTAGGGCTGGGCTAGGGCCGGGCGGCCCGTTTGGCCATCTATATTCGCGGCACGTGACAGCGGGCCGGGCCCCGGTGCGCGCCCGTCACGACTATACATCGCGCCTGCGATGGGAAACATCCCATCGCGCCGGTGGGCCCATCGCAGGCTGTGACGCCCCAGGTTTTTAATTAGCCTCATTAGTGCTAATGACCGAACCAGCCGAGTCAAACCCTGTTGACTTTGGTCAAACCATGGTCAACCTGGGCCATCACTTCGAAAACCTCGAAAATCTCGTCAACAATCCCTAATGACCCTCTTGATCAAGTCAACACACACTTGTGGTCAACCTTGGTCAAAGGCACGGTCAAACCCCACTTAAAAACCCTGATGTCTTTGAACGTCCTCCGGAACTTTTGCCGCGTTCTCCAAAATTCACCTAAACACTCCAAAATCTCCCAATATAAAAGTTGTCCAGTTTTTCGAGGGACACAACTCTCATGTTGGTTGGCATTGCAAATTTGGAGTGGAAAATGGTGAAAAACTTGGTCAACTGCTGAATTTACTGATCACCGGCGCTCTGCAAAACCCGAAATTTGCTTGACGTTCCTGCTCCAACCATTGAGAAAAACATAGGACGGCCTTTGTAAAAGTTGTAGAGGGTACTTCACACTACAACTTTCGTTTTTGGAGAAATTTTTGTCCAGTTCAAATTTTTTGAAGAAAGACGCGATCAAACAGGCGTTGACTGGGGAATTTCAGGCCGACCGGCGCCCTGGCGCTCTGGAGCGCCGGCGCACGCCGCGCGGCCGCGCCTGTCCTCGGCGTCTGGGCCCACCCGGCCGCATCCCGAGGCCGCGCGCCTTCCCGAGGCCCCGCACCCCGAGGCCGGGATCACTCCGAGGCGCCTTGAAGTCCCGCATGCCACGCGCCGCGTCGCCGTTCGCGCGCGCCGGACCCCTGCCCGCGCTGCCCGCCGAGCATGCCGCCTGCCGATGCGCCGCCGTACCGCGATACACCGCCGTACACGCATGCCGAGACGGGCCCGTGACCCCCGGTCCGTGCGCCGCACCCCTCAGGACGCCCCCTCCGCCACGTGGAACCCCCGCACTTGCCACCGGCCGCGCACCACTCTCGCCCGCCGGTCCGCCCGCTGTCCCGTCCTGCGCACGCGCCGGCCGAGGCTCGCCGCCGTACCGCGGCATTGACGCCGGGTACCCTTCGCGGCGAAGGCATGGCGCCGCGCGTCCGCGCACCGCCTATAAATAGGTGCCGCTTGCTTCCCCGCGCACGCAGAGCCCCGCCGCCGCCCTCCATTGACGCCGCTCGGCGAGCTCCGTCCTCCTCTTGCAACCACGGCCGACCGACCCCTCGGACACATCTTCTAGGATCCATAGAAGCTCAAGCCGCCACCCCCTTGCCCCGCCTTGCGCCGCCCCTCGCCGGACTGCGAGCCACCGCGGCCGCCGCTCGGGTGCGCCGCCGAGAGCCATCGCCGGCCCTTCCTCCGCCCCGTCCGAGCCCTCAAGCCGAGCCTAGGAGGCCTCCAGGCCATCCTCCGCCCGCTCCCGGCCGACCGCAGCCGCCGGCCTCGCCGGATTCCGGCGAGCCGCGCCGGCCCCTCTCCCCGAGGACCCAATTGCAAGACCTCGAATCTTTCCGAGGGCCAAGCCGCAAACCGAGGGTGCTTCTGTAAGGAATCAAAACCTCTAGGGACTTCGTTGCAAATCAATTTCTTAAATAGTGTTGATGTTTGGCTGAAACTTGTAAAATGCATAGAAAATTGTAGAAAATTCAGAAAAATGCGAACTCAATTTTGTTGGACTCCTTGTGAAAAAGACTACAACTTTTGTAAAGCATGTTCATAGTTTTTCCTGATAGTTTTTGCATGAAAAACAGGAAACTGAAAAACCTAGATCTGTTGTATCTCAAAATCTGCAAGTGATCTATAGCTAATTTTTGGATATGTTATGTGTTATATCTTTCCTAGCTCCTGTACCAAAAATTGAACAAATTTATGTTGTAAATCTTTTGTTATGATTTGTTTTCTATTTATGTAGAATCTGCCTAAGTGATTTTTGTAGCTAAAAATAATTATATTTTTGTGCCAAACTTCTGGATGTTGTCTTTTTATGCCAAAATGCACCTCTGGTGAATTAATCACAATTTTATAATTGTCATAAATATTTATTCTTGAAATATGCTTGTTTTTTTTGTAAATGCATAACTCAAGATCCATAATAGTTCTAGGTGTATATGTTGCATTCCTAGCCTATTTTTGGACCATAAATCATGTGTGAGAAAGTTGGAACCATTTTGATGTGTATTTATTTTCTTATGCATTTATCTTGCTTTAGTAGTTAGCTTTTGTTATTTTTGGTATACTTAATTTCATAGCTTCCCTAAGTGTGCATGTGTGTGCAGTGGCTTTGTATAGGTTTGTAGTGCTTCATAACACACCTCACTAAATTTTATTAATTTATTTTATGAATAAAAGCAATGGTAGCCTTTTAAGCTTAATATAAAGATTAATTGGGAAAATCACCTTTGCCACACCTAATAACCTTATGCATGTGTTGAAAAACATTCTAAGAAGGTTGAGACCACCTCCTTGCTGTTTTGTGATTTGAATTAATTTATTTAAATAAATGTGTACACAGTCACCATTAAAAAGGATAGTTAATAAAGAACCACCTTTTGTTCCTTTTTGGAAGAGTATGCTGAATGTATTCTTATCTAGGTGAATGTGATCAACCATGCACCCCATGGTTGTCATTTGTTGTTTGTAATTAATTAAATTAAAAATCGTCAATTGAATCTTGCAATTGCATCCTGGTGTAGATCTTCCTGACGGTAGTTATACGCTCGTGCCGGAAGGAGGAGAAGGAGGAGCTGACGGTGAGCTGCAGTACGTGGACGTAGCTCAAGACCTGGACCAAGGTCCAGAAGGGCCCAAGGCCAACCTTGCCAGCGAAGGCAAGCCCCGGATCATTAACCCGTCCTTTTAAAACTATGCAATTGTATATCTTTGCTATGATTGCGCATTTACGTTTCAGGAGTTGAATTGAAACCCTAGTTGCATGATCCCTAGGTACCTATGTTCCTTACTAGTATGTTAGGTCGATAGCTGCTATGCTATAGGACCGGTACAAGTCGAGTGATGTTCGTCACTCGCGAGAATAGGTTCTTATGTTGGAATCATAAGATCTTTGTAAATGGATTGCTCATGTGGTAAGAGCATGGGATTTGGGCTCCGGTCCAGTGGCTTTCGTGGGCTAAGCTTTTGAATGTACTAAACACTTGTCGGAAATGGGTACGGTAAGCCTAGTACCTTAAAGAGACGGTGCGGGAACTCTCCCTTACAAATCTTGAGCAATCACCTACCCGGCTAGCTACCGGGGAAGGGGGGTACTTGTGTGAAGCTGGGTGCCTTGCGGGGTACGCCAGATAACCTTGTACCCAGGATGGTAAGCATTGATCCCAAGCCGAGAACTTTTGGGAACCGCCTGGATGGTTGTCCTCGCGGGGGCACCCTACCGTGTGTTTAGGTTTACCTTGCAAGGTTTAAATCAATCGATTGTCGGTCTCTCACCGTTATCTGAGACTGCTTAATCAACTGGCCATGATATCCCTTAATGATGGAATTTGATGAAGTTTACTGCTTGAATTAATTGTTTGTACAATTCTTGATTGAATTAGTTGGCACACTTAGAAATGGTAATCAACGAGAACTTGGTGCTAAAATATTGAAAGTAAGGACATACTCTTCGTTGCTTTTCAGCAAAAGAACTCCACCGGCCAAAAAGCCTCTCATGTCTAGAGTTTGGTGATGTAGTTATCACCCGACGGTTAAGTCTTGCTGAGTATTCGTATACTCAGCCTTGCTTTACAAATGTTGCTGCAGGTGTTGTTTGATATGGTAAGATTTCACCCAGCTGGGAGCAGGGATGGGTGGATGACGACAAGTGATGGCATCACGGACGGCCTCCTGTGATGTTTACCGTTGCGCTAGTTTATTTATTTTCGCTGTTTTCGAACTCTGAACCTCTACTTCCTGTCATGAACAATGGGTTGTAATAAATGGGATTTAATTTGTGTGTACTCTGGACTCGCCTTTGCATGAGTTTTAATGCATATGTTCGATCCTCTGTGTGAATTCCAAGTGATTTACCGGGCGTTAACCCGGCAACTAACGACATGATGATACTTTATTATTGCTTAATGACCAAAGTGGATTGGTTTAGGCGATAGTACGGTATTTTCCTGGGCAGGTTGTCACACAGGCGCGGCTGGACGCGGGGGGCGCGGGGTGGGGGCCACCTGTCAGGTGCTTCTTCCACCTCCCGGTGCTTCGGTCCCGTGACGACAACGACGGTGGAGGACGACGGCGACCGGCGGCGACGCCGGCGAACCCTCCTCCTTCCTCCGGCCATGGAAAGGGGCTGGCCGGGGGAGGAAGGTAGGACAGACAGTGGGGATGGGGGGCAGGGCGGCCTTTAGGGTTCTGGCGGAGGGGGCGGCGGCCGGGCCAGGTCGGGGCGGGGGTGAAGGTCGCCGGCGGCGAAAGGCTAGGGTTCCGACGGCGGGAGCAGGGGCGGGGGAAGGGGAAGCAGGAGGCCGCCGCGGGCGCTGTAGGGTCTCGCCGGAGCTCCGCCGTGCCGCGGCAGAGCTCCAGCGAGACCCTACCGCGCCGCGGCGGTGGGCGCCGGGGCGGCGGTCGGTGATGGAGGCGGGGGCAGCACTGGCGGCGCGGGGAAGACGAGTTGGGGGAGAAGAAGATAGAGTTTTGATGGGCTTTCGTGGGCCACGTGAATTTTGGGCCGATTGGGCTGGCGCGATGGCCGCACCCGTGCGTGCCTCCCTCCCCTCGTCCCCATCGGTTTTGGCTTCGCGTGTTTTCCTGTTTTTCCGTGCCGCAAAGTGCAAACGCAGCCATACTCCTCGGTCCTCGCCTCGCCTGTGTTGGCTGGGACTGAGACTATCCGCAGCAAGCACCCCATCTGCACCTTCATATACCCCGGCTCGGGAGAGGAGAGAAGGGTGACAGCTTGCAAAAGACAGTGGCTCGCAGCAAGCACGCCCAACCCTTCGCGCATCCGGCCGTTGCAGTTGGTTCCCGCGGCATTCGGGAGTCGAGCAGCTCGCCACCGCCACCTCTGGCCATGCATCTGCTCCGCCTTATGCCGTCGAGCTGCTGCTCCACTCGCTGCTGCTCCTCCTCGCCTCAAGCCGCTGCTCCGCGTCGGCAAGGAAGCTCCTGCAGCTCCGCGTAGCAGCGTCGCGCGCCGGCTCCTGCAGCTCCGCGCCGGGGAGGAAGGGAGCAGGAGAGGGGAGGGGCGGCGCACAGATGGAGGGAGGTGGGGCGGCGCACAGATGGAGGGAGGTGGGGCCGGCAGTTGGAGCAGTGAGAGGAGGCCCTGTCCCCGTCTGCCGCCGCTCGTGCCCTGCCTCCCCGTTCCCCGTTCGGCGAGGCCGCGCCCGCGCCGAGGCTGCGCCCGACGCCGGGAGCCCCGCTCCTGCTCAGCGCGTCGGGGCAGCAGGCCGTGCCCGCCGCCGAGAGGCCCGCTCCTGCTCGACGGCCGGAACCGCCCCTGGCCGGTGCTCCGGATCCCGTGCTGGCCCGACCGCTCGCCGCACCCTTCGCCCGCCACCGCGCCCACGCCGAGCAGGGACGGGGCTCCCTCCATGCCGTGTTGCAGAGCGAGATGACGGCCGGAGAAGAGGGAGAGGAAGAGGGCGCGCAGACGGCCTCCGACGGCAGATCCGGCGGCCTGGTGGCCCTGCCGGGCATGGGCGCGTGGGAGAGCTCACCTTGCTGCCGGGCGCCGGGGTGGAGAGGGAGAGGAGCAACGCGGCAGTTGGGATGAGGGAGAGGAGAGAGAAACCTGAGATTGAGTGGTGAAAGGGGAGTTACCTCATTATGGAGATGGGGGTGAGTGAATTATTGGAGGGTGTACAGTGCTGATTTCTCCTTCATTTTGAGTATGAGGGTGGGTAGTTTGCTGGAGACAGTCTGAACACCGGATGTTTTTTTTTAGATCAACTGAACTCCGGATGCTGCCATGCTGGCCCTTCCACGATCAGGTCGCGGACTCACGGTGCTATACCGGCAAACTGCTATTGTACTGTCACGTACGGAGTACTCACGTCAGAATCGCTTCCACAAGCAGGAGTGAACCGGTTAACCATCATCCGCGATTATGCATTGCCCTAGCGTGTTTTTCAGTTTGCAATGAAGCGAGAACGAGTTGTAGCTCGGTTGGTAGGCGTTGTAGATGGGCACGCCGCCGGTTTGGGTTCGAATCCCATCGAACGCAGGTTTGTCTCAGCGGGGATTTATTTCCCGAAAAAATCCTCTCGCCGGTGAAGTCGGGTTTCGGAGGTTTTCTAAGCCGGGAGGAAACTTTCTTCTCTTAGGGCTAGTTTGGAAGCTGATGGCAGATCAGCCTAGGGAAGGGAAGCCACATCCACAATTTCCCCGGCCACCTGTTTCCTTGGGTAGCGCTCCCTCAGGCCTCCCTCACCACCCGTCGTTGTTTGGAGAGCAAGGGGCGGGGAGGTACAGTGGGTCAGAGGGCGGGGAGGGACAGGTTCGGTGGCGGCACATGGACGGAGCGGCGGCGGCATCCCTAGTCCCAGCTACTCCCTTCACCTCTACTCGCGTCGCTCGACCGCTCGGGGGAAGCCGCACGGGGAAGCCGCGTCCGAACCCTCGAGTTGGGGAAGAGCCACCCCGAGGATAACGCGAGGGTCGGGCCGCTCACCCTCGTAGTGTGGGCTTCCAAACGCTCGGAGAATTTCGCCCCGTGCGCAGTTTCCCCGCGAGCCTCCCGTCCGGGGAAAATACCGGGATCCCGGTGGGATACGAGGCTCCCAAATGAGTCCTTAATGAAAACTGTGAGAGCGGTCTTACCCCCACCAGTTTAGTTTTAGTTTGCTATGAAGCAAGCAACCCTAGCCTAGCAGCGTGTCAGCCAGCTTGCTACTGACACGGGAACAAAACAGAACGCAAAAGCCGCCAGAGAGCTAGCAAAGCCTCTCATGAGCCCATTGTTGAGGGCCAGCAAAGAGCCTTCTGAGCCCATCCATTGTTGAGATCTAGCCCAGTTAGGTCCATCTACGCTAGCTCCCTCACCCTGTCAAATAGGCCCAGCCCCATCGCTTCTCTCTCTCTCTCTGAAAAAACCGTTGGCGGAAACGAAAGCCGTTGCCGATTCAGGATGAGTTGTCCTCTCGCAGTTTGGCCTATCTTGCATCAATTTTGTTCCGACTGTTCGTGAAACTAAGTAGGATGGACTGATTAAGAAAAAGAAAGGGAAGAAACTACGTATGATGGACTGGTCAAAAAAGAAAGAAAAAGAGTATGATGGAAAAAGGGGAGAAATGTCAGAGTTCTTTTCTCAGCTCAAAAGAAGAAGAAGATTGGCTGACTGGGCTGATGCAGCCTCTACTTTACTCACTACTAGCAATGTAAAACTATTGTATTATTAACTAATAACTACTCCCTCTGTTTCATATTAATTGTCATTTTAGATTTTCTAGATACTTTTCTTTTGCTACACACACTTATGTCAAGATACATACCAAAACGAATGTATGTAGAAAAGTCAAAACTACAAGTAATATGAAACGGAGGGAGTAGGCAACATTTTAGCCTTTGCTCTAGTTTCTCTCTGTTTCTGCCTTGAGTTAAGGTGAACTCGAAAGAAAAGTTAATAGTAATAGGTGAACTTGATCTTATGTCTTCCACACGCCGTAGCTGCTTTATTAAGACCAGCGGGTTGCTAGCATCGTAGGAGTAGGGCAGTGAATCGAAAAGATCAAATATCTCTACGCAGTAACGCAGATATATAGATAATAACACTGAATTTGCCTGATAATCCAGGATCTAAGATACTAGGCGTATTTACACGTCCAAGCGGTTTTCCCAATGGCTGACATCAGGAACATATGATATGTGTACTCAAATCTCCATCACAATTTGTGTTTGGTAGGTACTGAAACTCTGAAATATAAGAGGTCACTCAACGGTGAAAATGCCCAACGAAGTGACTGACAAACACAGAGATGTCGGCTATTTACATATGCAGAGGTGATGACTTGCAGCCTTCCAAAACGCTTACTGGTGTGAAGATACCTTGTCTTCGTCCGGACTCATGGGCGTGTGATCTGTTACAGAATAAGGTGTGCTCCAGGAGGGATAGAGCAGTGATCATCTGTGGCATGTGGTCCCTTTGGATGTTGAGGAACAGGCGCCGCCATGGTGAAGATGGGGTGCCGATTCAGAAGGCTGTGCAATGGGTGTGTGACACGGCCTTTGATCTGTGGCAGCTTCTTCATCCGCCAAGGGAGAAAGTTCTAAAGGTGAAGCCAACATGGCCACATGGGTGCCGCCGGATGAAGGATGGATCAAATGTAATTTTGATGGCGCCTTTTACCAGGATGGAACTGGCGCGACGGGTGCTGTAATGCGCGACCACCAAGGTGGTTTCCGAGGAGGAATAGCTAGATGGTATGATCACTGTCTAGATGCGCTGACTATGGAAGCGTTGGCCTTCAGAGATGGTCTGGTTGAAGAACATTGGAGCCACAAGAGTAGCTTTTGAGACCGATTGCCAAGAACTTGTGAATCTGTGGTTTATGAAAGGCGAGCAACGATCGTCGATATCGGCGATTATCAGGGAGATTCAAGATTTGAGTGACTCTCTAGTTAGCTTCTCTTTATGTCATACTAGTAGAGTTTGCAATCTGGCAGCTCCATGGTACTAAATAGCGTTCGTAGCACCCGTAATAGCGGCTGCTATAGCGATAGCGGTACCCCGCCGCTACCGCTATAAGGTAGCGGACTCAAGATAGCATCTTTGGACTTAGTGGCCGCTATTGCCCGCTATTGGAGCCGCTATTGCTCGTGTTAAGCCACTATTTGCTACATTTATGGTTCAAATGATATATGAATACGAATTAAATGGTAACAATAGTATTTTGATTAATTATTTAGGTGATGTACAAGAATTATGGAGTGATAAATGAATTCTTTATTTATGAATATGATAATTTAATATTAATATGTATGCCTAAAGAATAAATATATCTATTTTTTGTGATTCTTGTTATGAAATGTAATTGACTAACTTAAAATTTTAATAGTTTCATGTAAATTTGATGTTAATGCACTAAAATTGTGACTATTTCTTGCATTCCGCTATTTGGATTTAGCACCTGCTATAGCACCCGCTATCCGCGAACCGCTACCCTGACACTAATCCGCTACCGTACCGCTAAACGCTATTTAGTACCTTGGGCAGCTCATGTGCTTGCCAAGCAGGTTACTAGCGTGTGTGTGATGGGCGAGTGGCATCAGGCCCCATCATATGTGCAACAGACCCTAGTGTCTGATTGTAATCATGCTATTCATCAATAAATGAAACCTTGGTCTAAAAAAAAGACTTGCAGCCTTCCAGGAAGCAAATTAACAGTAGTCAGTACCTACGGATTCAAAGCAATAATTATTGGAAATATCCCTGATAAGTGATAACGGAAACCCTGCCCGCGATTTCGCAAGCGCCATTTTTGACGTCTGTATTGTCTTTGGTTCGCGCGTCACGTTGCCACCAAGCTCCATCTCCTCCTCCACGGCCTCTGACACTTCATCACTTTTTTTTTCGAAAGACCCGGAAAGATTCCGGCTTAATTAATAAGAAGAGGAGAAATACAGGCGCCAGCGGCGCCGAGTTCAACCCGTCCAAGGACAGGCCAGGGCATCGGAATAGCCCTGCAACGATGAAAATAAATTACATAGATTACTCACTACGTTGGATAACAACGCTAAATGCTTTGCCCCTGCTGAACCCCACAATCGAGCCGTGTCCTTGATGTCCTCCACAATTCTTGAAACTGACAGTTCTTTGTTGTTGAAAATCCTATTATTCCTCTCACACCAAATTGTCCAGGTAACCAAGATCGCCAACGATCTTGTTCCTTTCGAAGCCGTGTCCATGGCATGCCCAGCAAGGTCAGTAAACCAACCGAAGAGATCAATGTCCTTTTTCCACAACTCTGGTCTCAATGTGTCCCATCCACACCAAACAGCAATTGCCCTCCAAATACAACAAGAAACCGGACACTCTGCAAAGAGATGAGCAGCAGTTTCCAGGTTCCTAAAGCATAACTGACAGAAGTAGGCATTCGGCCATTCTCTTAGCAACAACCTATCAGCTGTCCATACCCTATTCTAGAGCAAAAGCCACAAGAAGAATTTGCACTTTGCCGGAGCCCAAACCTTCCACACCGCCTTCGGAAAACATGAGAAGATCCCTCCCTCAAACTGCATTTCATACGCTGATTTTGCAGTGTATTCCCCTGAAGCCGTTCTGGTCCAGATAATTGTGTCTGGCTCCGAGGACTGAACATCAAACTGAACATCCTCAATGAGTCCCCACAGCTTCACAAATTGATCTAGTAGTGGAACCGTAAGATCATGCAAGACATCCCTTATCCATTGATCGTTGGTAAGAGCCTGAGCAACCGATCTCTTCTTTCTCTTGCTATGTTGGTACAATTCCGGGAACTGAATAGCCGGTGCCCCCCCAGACAACCAATTGGAGAACCAGAAGTTAGCTGTCTGACCATTGTGAACTGTAACCTTTGTCGCTGCAGCAAAAAGAGCCAAGTCGAGTTCATCAACTGGCAATTCCATGCCAACCCAGGGGCGGTCTGGATACTTCCACTGAAACCAAAGCCATCGTAGGCGAAGTGCCCTACTGAACGCCGCAAGGTCAGTTATGCCAAGACCTCCCCTGTTGATCGGCCTTTGCAGTCTGGCCCAGCTCACTTTGCATTTGCCACCATGAAGTTGTTGGTTACCTGCCCAAAGGAAACGCCTGCGCACTTTGTCGAAAGCTTTGATAAATTGCTTCGGTGGCTTGAGCACAGTGAGAAGGTAGACAGGAAGTGAACTCAGCACCGAACGCACAAGAACTCTGCGTCCTCCAGGATTCATCAGCTTACATTGCCACCCAGATAATTTGGCAAGGGCTTTGTCTTGTACTTTCTGAAGATGTACTAACCGTAGGCGACCAAGCACAATCGGGATGCCAAGATACGTTATAGGGAAAACCACTCTTTGTCCAGGGCGTCAAATGCCAAGACACTTCATCACTTCATCAGTGCGTCAAATCCGACGACCGGCCGCGCTCAACTTGATGATCCTGCCCACGTGCGCCACCATTGACCCGTCCTGCTGCCTCGACCAGCCGCGGCGGCTGCATGCTCGGTCCCGTCTCCGCTCAAACAGTGGACACGTCCCTCTCCGCGGCCACCCTGCTCACCGGGTACGTTGCTCTGGGTGGTCTACCCCGACGACGACGCGTAGCGTAAGCGTAATAGGAGTAGGACGACGAGGTGACATCGGGAGTGTTGGTTTGCTCTCGCTGCGCTTGTTTGGCTTCAAAATGTTAGTTTTGTGTTATTCGGTTTCAAATTAACACTAACACTTGAATCCAACCAAACATATAGTCAATATTACTTTGAGACACCCCTGCATCCACCGCCGCCGCCACCTCGATCCACCGACGCCGCCAGCGGCATCCACACGTGCCACCGCCTCCTCCGCCTAGCGCCGCCGGCGGTCCCATCCACAAGCGCCGCCGGCGGACCCCGTCCACCAGCGCCACCGCCTCCTCCCACCAAAGCCGCCGCGCCCATCCCCAAGCGCCGCCGGCATCCATCCCCATCCTCCACCACCGTCGGGCCCATCCCCAGCACCGTCAGCCCCCATCCGTGGAAGATGCGGATGCAAATTATGTTCCAAATGACGAACCTCTTGTTGAAGAAGCCAACATGAATGCCTTCCGTGATGAACTTGCTAGTGCGTTGTTTCATTGAGTGTAAACATGTGCGGACTATATTTGTCATTTTTTCTTGAGCTTCTTCACATTTGTATGTTTGAGTGAGACAATTATGTTGGACTTATGTGCATGAACATATTTGTTTGACATATATTTATGTGATGGACATATTTGAGACTTCTTCCATTAAGAGTAGGACAGTCCCTAATCTTGTTAAAAGAGTGTCAATCTAGACAAAGAACTCTGAAAATGACATGAACAATATGATATGGTCTTCTAAATTACACTTTGGCTATTACTTTTTTTTATATTATATTACTTACGGTTATAAATTATAATCGCTGGAGAGAATATTTGATTACAAATCCAACTATTTCACATTTACATCATAAAAATAAAAAAGTATTAGTTAAATTATTGATAAAAGATGTAAAGTTTGATTTTGATATGTGCGTACACTTATAAATATAGACGGAGGAAGTATCTATGAAAAAGCTAAAACGGATGAAGTAGAACATGGTGCATTCCCCAATCTCCAACACTACTACTGCACGGCACATCCTCAAAAATCAATGCAAGCAAGAACACACATGCTGCTGCCAGTGCTGGAAATATGACTGCACATAATAGGTCACTTAAAAGTGACACACAGAGACGGCGGCTATTTACACATACAGAGGTGATGGCTTACAGGAAGCAAACCAAGCAACAGCTGCAGACAAAAAGGACTGACCACTCGTATATATATATATAAACCATCAATGGAAAAGCTCTCTGAATAATGAAAACCCTGCCCCCCGATTCGGCGTGCACGTTCTTGACGCCTTTACGTCTCCAGTTCATTCGCCACGTTGCCGCCAGCCTCCACGGCCTCCGAATCTTCGTCGATGCGCCAAATCCGACCGTGCCGGCCTCAAACTTCATCCCCGCCCACGTGCGCCACCGCCACCATTGACCCGTCTTGCCGGCGGCTGCATGCCCCGATCCCGCCGCCTCTCAAACCGTAGACACGTCCCTCTCCGCCGCCGCATCCCTGGTCAACCGGATAGTTCTGGGTGGTGTACCCCGACGACGACGCGTAGGCGTAGTGCGACGACGACGTCACGTCGGAGCTGGTGAGCTCGCTGTGCGACATGGACGTCGGCGCGATCTCCTCGCCGTCGTACTCCCCGCCCTCCTCCTCCTCCAGCTCCCCGTCGGCGAGCGGCACGGGCCACATGAACACCGGCTTGGACTTGGGCACGGGGAGCGGCGGCACGGAGGGCGTCTGCAGGTTCTGCAGGATGGCCTGCGCCGTCGGCCGCTTCCGCGGGTTCGGGTGGCTGCACGCCAGGCCCAGCAGCAGCAGCCGCTCGGCCTCCTCGCCGTCGAACTCCCCGGCCAGCCGCGGGTCGACGGCCTCCAGCACGCGGCCGGCGCCGTGGAGCTCCCACACCCACTCCAGCAGCTGGCTGCACCCGGCCGGGTTGCTGCAGGAGATGCGGCGGCCGCAGACCACCTCCAGGATGACGGCGCCGAAGCCGAACACGTCCGACTCCCGCGTGGCGCGGCCCGTGTGGAAGCACTCGGGCGCGATGTACCCGAGCGTCCCCGGCACGCCGATCTTGTCGGTGTAGGAGGTCTTGTCGGACTCGAGCGCGCGGGCGAGGCCGAAGTCGCCGAGCCGGGCGTGGTACGACGAGTCCAGCATGATGTTGGACGGCTTGATGTCGCGGTGGATCACCGTCTGGTCGAACTCGTGGTGGAGGTAGTTGAGCGCCGACGCCACGCCGGCCACCACGGTGTGGCGCTGCCGCCAGTCCAGCGCCGGCGAGTCCTTGCCGCCGAAGATGTGACGGTCCAGGCTGCCGTAGGGCATGTAGTCGTACACCAGCAGCAGCACGCCGTTGTCGTGGCACCACCCTGCAAAACGTGACAACATTCAAATTATATCTCGTAGCATGAGCAGCGCACAATGAACTGAAGAAAACTGTCGGTTCAGGTGGCTGTTAAAAGTCAGAGACGACACATGAGTGATTGCTAGGCACGCCGTTCTACAACTACCAAATATCTTTTTTTTTCTCCCAACAAACACCAGAGGGCAAACCCGGTCAAATTTTGCGTTGTCAAAATGTCATCCCGGGTTATAATATGCCAGCACATTGCCCCTGATCCAAGCATCATCGCAAATCCCAAACTCAGACGATGCACACAGGCCCAAATCAGCACCACGAATTTGTCCTAGATTATTGCTGTAGTCAGGCGCTAACTGGTACAGAACTGTTCTCCAGCATTTGTTTATCCTCACGGCTACGTGTGCGATTGGCTGCAAATGTTAAACAACTTCATAGACTAATGTGAGTTCAAATAGTCGCTCCCTGGCATCTTTATCCCCCCCAAGCAATGCAAATGGTGCGCACGAAAAATGTGACGCTGTTGCACATTTACAGGCTGGAACGATTTCGTTTTCACGCCGCACCGCAACCATCCAAGGAAATGGCTGTCGAGCATGTAACAGCGATCTGCATAAAGCGCTGCATTTTGCGACTAAAGTTGCTGTCTCTGTTACGGATAACACCAGAAAACCCCCTCGCTAAGCATCTCGCTGAACCATCTGTCCGTGGCATTATTGTGAAAGTTTGAAAGCTAAGCCCCGTGCTGATATTCTGATTTGGATTGGTGTTTTCAGTCAAGACAAGAGGTTGATGGAATATTGGAAAAATAAATATCCTGGAGACTACCTAAACTTAAATTAAATCAATGCAACTACTTTTTGCATCACTGACGATAAGAACGGCCACGGCAGATTAGACAAGGATGATGACAGTAAGAAATTTAAAATTCAAAAGGAAATCGGATGCAATGAGCAGGGCATGAGGCGAAGAAGAATTCCTCACCGACGAGCTTGACGAGATTCCGGTGGCGGAGGCGGTTGATGATGCTGAGCTCGGCGAGGAAGTCCTCCTGGCCCTTGGTGTTGGCGCCGGAGAACTGCTTCACGGCCACCTCCACGCTCTGCCCGTTGTCCCCGTGCACGGTGGCGCGGTACACCACGCCGTACCCGCCCTGCCCCAGCTTCATCTTCTCGTCGAAGTTGCCGGTCCCCTTGCGCAGATCCTTGAAGTCGAACTCCTTGGGCACGCCCGGGATGCTCCGCAGGAGGATGGCGTTGTTGAACACCGAGCTCGGGTCGTCCCCGACCTTCTTCCGCTTCTTCATGAAGTACAGCCCGGCGAGCAGGCCCAGCACCAGCGCGGCGGCGCACGGCACGCCGATGACCACCCCGAGCCTCCAGCCGGACAGCGCCTTCTTGGGGGCGCTGTCGTCGTGGAGCACCTCCACCGTCATGTTCCACATGTTGACGCAGTTGAGCTGGTACTCCACGCCGGTGGACGCCGAGAAGCCGAAGTAGGCCTTCTTCCCCGGGAGGATCGTGGAGAGGTCCAGCGACGCGTTGAGCACCGGCGTCGCCGGCTTGCCGGTGTTGGCGTACGCGGGCGCGATGTACACCCAGATGTGCCGCGTCGTGCCGTTGTAGTCGACCCACACGTAGTTGCTGCCGTCGATGGTGTCGTTGGCGTCCCTGGGCGCGAGTTCGATGCCGAAACGGGAGAGCGGGGTGGTGACCTTGGAGCGGACGCTGTTGACGTCGAGGCCGATGTGGTTGTCGTCCGGGTCGTAGGGCTGCTTCACCGAGTCCAGCTCCACGGCCACGAACTCGTTGGTGGCGTTGCCGTCGGTGGACGCGTTGGTGAGGCCGAGGAAGCCGCCGTAGCTGCCGGGGGGCGGGCCGGCGTCCTTGCCGGACGCGACGACGAACGCGAGCCCTTCTCCCTTGACGCTCTTGTTGGTGAGCGTGCGGAAGAGGTTGGCCTTGAACACCGTGGAGAAGGAGGCGACGTGGCGGCCGTCGGCGGTGGAGTTGGACGCGCTGTCCGCCCAGAGCACGAACTCCGTCGAGTAGAAGATGTGGCCGGCCTGGTTGACGAGGAAGCTCCCGGGGTTGTTGCCCGTGTCCGGAGTGATCTGCAGCGAGTTCTGGCTGAGGCTGGTGTTGCCCGTGAAGGTCAGATTGGAGAGCTTCTGCAGGTTATTCCCGAACTCGGGGAACGAGAAGCTGGTGATCAGCCTGCCGTTGACGTCGCCGGTGAACATCGTGGCCTGGGCGCGCACAGCCGGGACGGAGCAGGCGGCGACGACCGCGAGAAGCAGGAGGAGCGCGAGGCTGGTCGTGGCGCGGCGGCCACGGGGCGAAGGCCCCCCCATCGGCTCGACCTTGCAGGATCGGAGAAGAAGGGCAGAGGAGTGGGAGAAGTGCGGAGAGGGGCGATTGGAGATGTGCCGGGGGCAGGGCAAGAAGGGGCTCGTCGCAGTTTGGACTTCCAACTTATAAATGGACTCCCTCCCACCCTTTGAACTGTATTTTTCTGATTGCTGCTTATCAGGTTCTGTTTAGTTTACCGAAATTTCACCAACTACCTATCATATCAATCTCCAGATACTAATTAAGGGCATGTTCTTTAGGTTAAAAAGGAACAGTGAAAAATATTATTTACCTATCACATCCATCGCATCTTCTCTCACAAGAAATACTATTCCAGCACTATTCATTTGCAATTTCACTATTTCTTTTCACCAAAAGAACGGGCTCTAAAGATATTAAATGTAGTTAATGACAAAACTCATTCACAACCTCTATTTTAATTTTCGAGACGAATCTAACGAGTCTAATTATGTTATGATTAGACAACATCGTGCTACAATAATCAATCTCTAATGACATTAGATTTAATGGATTCGTCACGCAATTTTCGGTCTATTCGTATGATTATTTTTGTAACTAGTCTACGTTTCATACTACTTTTAATATACCTTGAAAAAAGACTAAAAATTTCACCTCACGAACTAAACGTCACACATCAGATTCTCTGCTCCGAGAACTCTATGACCTTCGTGCAGACGCGTCTAATCTGTGACCTGCGGTGACTGATCTCTGCTCCGAGAAAAAGTCCCATGAAACAGTTCTAGACTTCTTCCCCGGTGACCAAAACAACCCACCGAGGCAGCGATCAGTCGATCACGTTCAGAAAGTCAGAACCAAATTAAGTGCACGGTCCGTCGCGTCGCTTTCCCTTTCAATCTGTCACACACCGTGTTTGCCAACTGGTTAATTCCCATGCGGTCATTTCAGAGTTAATTCGATACAAAAGAACAGAACAGAGCAGAGCAGATGCTTGCGCGAGAAAAAAGCGAGCACCAGCAGGCGAATGGGCCCGTTTGTCCCCTTCACACCAAATTTAAAATATTGCGTCGCGAGAGGGGTGCAGGTGTGCTCTAGCGATGTTTTTGTTCACATGCGGAATTGATGGGGGCGGATCTAGAGTATCTCTGATAACTTCCTGAAAATAGTACTAAATATTCTCTCATCTACCTGTAAATCACTCTTAAAATAGCAAATCAATGCATATTTGACCCTGTCACTTAGTACTTGACCCCAATAAAACAATATCCTAGATTCGCCAAAATTGTACTACCTCTATTCTTAATCCCCGGTCCTCTCTTTTCAAAAAAAAAAAAAATCTTAATCCCCGGTGGCCCGGTCAAATGGTTGAATTCCCATCCCTTCGCTCCGTGCCGTGCATGCCTTGCGCTGCGGCTTCTCCGCCGTCGGTCAAAGCCTCCCCTCCCCGTTCACCATCCCCGCCTAGTAGGAAAAAGTCTAGAACACTCCCTGTCCCATTACTGCTAGTCTACTTCACCCCCTGATCTAACAAACCAGGTATTCTACCCCTGATCTAATCCAAACCGGTTAATTTACCCCATAGGTGGTTTCCCTGGATGGTTTTGTCGTGTTGGCAGGTCGTGTAACCTCAGGACCACATGACAGAATCCATTTGCTCTTCTTCTCTCCCCATCGTTTTTTCCTCTGGTCAAAGCGTGACGCATCCTCTGTTCGTTTCTCACCGAGCTCTCCAATGGAACGGCTGTGTGCCGTCGCGATCCTCAAGGTGGCCGTGCTGCTCCAGGTGGCCGCTGACCCCTTCTCTCCTTGCTCCGGCCAGGGACGCAGCAGGCTCCAGGCTCAGGTTGCGTGGCAACGGCGGCGTTGAAGAAGCAGCAGTCAGTAAATGGTCTTCTTCTCCAGCAATCGGAAGGATGGTCTGGTGAGTGGCAACTCATCTGAATGCCTTGGATTTACCCATGAGAACACAAATCGGGGAGGAGTTGGGGCCTTGGGAGTTCGATTTTTGTGCAGCGGGAACAAAGATCCATAATCTATGTTGACGGATTGAAGCTTTGTTTTATGGATAGGAGATTGAGGAGAGAGAAAAATATATGTTCGTGAGAGAAAAATGTGATGAACACTTCCTTTTTTTATTGCTGTAAATAGGTGGGCCTTGCAGATGACTTGCACTGGCAAGGTAAAACCACCCGGGAAAACCACCATAGGGGCCAAATTAACCGGTTTGCATTAGATTAGGGGGTGGAATACCTGGTTTGTTAGATCAGGGGGTGAAGTCTACTAGAAGTAATAGGACAGGGGGTGTTCTAGACTTTTTCCCCGCCTAGTAGAACCTCAACGCCTGAGGGCGTTTCGATCTTTTTTGGTCGTGGGGTAAGCGAGTTGGAGCGAAAAATGAAGGGTTGAGATGTATAGTACAAGAGTGGAAGGATGGACGGATGATCAAAATTCGTGAACAAAAACGAGCGAGATGCTATCATGCTAGTTGCTAAAGAAGACTTGACCGAAGATAGCTTCGGAGCACTGGACTGTGACTGGTTACCTGAAACGTTTCTGGGCAAGGAAAAAATCAAATCACATGGAATGGAAGGCCCCCTTCTGCGAAGCCTGCAGCGGGTGGCGCTTTCCCGCGAGGTTTACTCTCACGGTCTCACCGGGCGCGGCGGGCCCAGAGCACCAGGTTGGGTTTGGGCGGCTGGGCTTGCGTCAGCGGAGCTGCACAAAAAAATTGCAATCTGACGTAGCTCACGACAGATGCTTGCTTATCCGGTTTTCTAAGCTTTCATGCCATTTCTTAAACCATTGCCAGACCATGTTTTGAGTTTTCACACTACCACCATGTGTTAGCCTGAACTTAAACCATTTTCGATAATATTTGTATAGCACAAGTGCACAGCTGTAGGTATATAGGCAGGCCCAAACACTGGCACAAGAATTTAACCGTAATTCTTTTAGCATTGATCTCTGAGAAATTACTCTTTGAGAGGGAACTCTGAAAAGATCTGTCACTGACAAATTCATACTACCATGCATCTAATTCAAAGAGTAAGGTTGTTATCAGGGATAAAAGATACCTTGGTTTGCAAAATGTAGATAAGATCCATGTGGTTGGTTAAAATGATGCGTCATCAGGCCCAAATTCAGAATGCTGCTTGTTCTGTTATACAAATGGACTCCACTCGAAACCATTTCCTTTCTCCTGCATGACAGCAAAAGAACAATTCAAAGTCAGTCAGCTGTATAATATAAGAATTCAATGCCAACTCAGACTTGCGTAGATTGCTTTTAGTTAGCCTGCTCAAGCAAACTTCCAAATTCGAATACCAACAAGCAAGACCCTAAAATCAGGGGGGTTGTTTACATCAAGATCAACCGGCCTAGTCATGTTTACAAAGGCAGACATTTCTTTTCCATTTTTTGTAAGATGACACGGTTCAGTTAATATCAGGAAACGTCGATAAAGTTTCCAGGGTTTGAAAAAAGCACTTGTACACAAGCTAAGTGACAAAAGAGAAATTGGAAACACACTCTAGATGATTCACCATTCAACCTGATCATTAACACTGTGTTCTAGTTCTAGAATACATGGGAGATTGGTACGACAGCAATGATACGTGTGCTTTACTGGCAGACGTCTAACGCCCTGTTCGTCTGGCTTATCAGCCACCAGCCAGCGGTACTTTCCTCTCAGAACAAATCAGCCACCAGCTACCAGCCAGCAGTACTTTTCTCTCAGAACAAATCAGCACCAGTCACCAGTCGTCACCCTGACGAACAGGCCTGCTAGAAGCACCAAACACCCATAAGATAGTCCCATGTTAGACTTTTTTTTTTTAAAAAAAGGACAGTTTTCCTTGTGAATACAGCGATGATAAGTCATATTTAGATGATTGCTAACTACTTCATCAACTATCAGGTATCAGCTAATATCCATCCTTTTTTTCCAAAGTGATACTATATGTCACACCACAGACCAGCTTGCAGGTCAATTTTCCATACTAGAACAAAGCATCTTGCCCTGTGTTCACTGCATTTTTTTCATGGGAATATATGCATTTTAAGCCTAATATTCTTACAACAAGCTGAACAGTCACATGTTCAGATTCATCTGATTTTGCCCAATGCGGGAGGAGACTGATTGAACAAAAGGTTCCACCATAAATCCAACTTAAGTTTCCGGGAAATTATAATGTCTACTTGACTCATTAGACTCCTAGATGAGCAATGGCTTCAGTAATATAGTACTTTTGGCATCTAACAATAAAGGTACAATGTTTCAGCGATGCTGCTGTCACCCTCAAGTCATTTTGTTGCAAGTGGAATTACAGCAATGATAGCGTACATAAACTTATTAGGAGAGGTGCATACTGAAAGAAATATTATCAGGAAGAGATAAAATTGAAGGTGCAAAAATTTTTCTTCTCTTCTTTTTTGAGAGAAGGTGCACAATTTAAATATACAAAGTTGTACTGTGAGAAGCAAATTTGAAACAAGGAGATCTGTTTTAGCTGAAAAGTGTTAGGGAGAACAAATAAAGTCACATAGAGTTATACGTACATCATCATTATCTTTTGAAAGAAATGAGTACAATCAAGTGGAAGTTTAAAAGAGAGTAGGGAGCAAGCACGTGCACTCAACTTTTGAACGAATCAACTTTGACCAGAAAAAACAGTGATGTTATTATGTAAGAGCTGCGAGCATAAGAAAATTGTGAGTTGTGCCAGTGTCACTATTCTATAGAGTGAAATGCCAGCACTGATATCTTGCATGTCCCAATAGCATTTGGCTGGTACATTACATACATGATGTCTCAGTCAATAATAGTTTTCACAGGCTTGTATTGTAACACATCCCGTACCCAACTTTTAGTCACCTAATATGCTCCATAAGGTAGTCGTCACTAACAACTAAGCAGTTGAGTCCACTGACCAATAGGTGAAAGGCTATTCAGAATTTACAAAATTTGATGTCAATTCGTAGTTAAATGTGTCCAAAAAAAAGTTGAATGAATCAAACTCGCAAAGACTCTAGTCGTCAACGGTCTCATGTACGCGACCGACCTCAAAACGCAGAGATAAGATAAACATGCTCCAGTACTATGCACTGAATTCGTATTCGAAATGTGGTTGCGAGAGAATGATGTGTGACAGCCCAGCATAAGACTGCAGAGTTCGGTCGATACGGACAATCACACACTGTCATATGCTGGCCGCAATCGCAATTGGGCAGGATAAACAATGGATGTTTCGGAAAGCTGACAGCTAAACAATGATCGATCAAAGAGGGAGGAGGTGGACAGGAGAGACTGACGTGCCGGTGTGCAAGCGGAGAAAGGAGTCCTTGGTGTCAAGTGTACGGGCCCCCGGTGAGGAGATTCGGCGAACACCGGAGGGGCGTGGGCGCGTGGCACCAAGCTGTGCACGTCGTGCTTCCGGGAACCTACAAACAAAACATGGATGGAGATCAATTGCTGAAAAGAAATCGAGGCAGGAGGAGGAGATCGGAGGCGATTCGGGTGCAGATTGCTTGAAACTGCTACCATGCTACGTGCGCTGGAAAGCTAGAGGGGCCTCAGAGGAATGCGCGGCTTCAGCGCACCCGCCTGCAGCACACGATCTCCACCTCTGGTAAACCCTGCCGTGTAGCCGTAGTCCGGAGATCCGAATCGCGATCGGGAACCCCCCGCCGTCCATGGTCGCCGGAACTGGAGAAGACGAACGCCGTCGATCGAGCTCTGCTTTGCGGACAAATACTAGGCCGTCGTGGCCGTGGGTCGTACAGGCTCGTCGTCACAGACACAACAGACAGATCGGATATCCTTCCAAGTCTGTTGACGAAACTGTCCCAGGTGGGCTTCCGCGCGAATTTAGGCCTCAGTGTTTTGGGCTTTAGTTAGACACCAGCCCGGAACTTTTTTTTAGAACCAGCCCGTTTTTACTGTCCGGAGGCCCATAGGCCATAGACTATGTGCTCATAGTGAATACAGTTTAGATTAGCCGGCATTTTCGGCTCGTGAAGAAGAACGATCGTTGGGTCATCTCTCTCTCCTAAAAAAAAGCCAATATAGCATCGCTTTTTGCAAAGGTCGGCGACAAGAACCTACCCATAACTCATGATCACGAGACCATCGCTATAGCCATGTCAAGTTCAGCGCCGCTCTTTATCAAAAAAAAAAAAAAGGTCAGCGCCGCAAAGCGGGCTGTACTGTTTCCTGTAAGCATCCGCATGGCCTGGCCTGGCATGGGCTTCTCCTGTTTCAGTAGGTTACATCTCGTTTCACCGTGTAAAAACGGGATAGTTTTTTGTCTCTCCTTTTGTCGGGTGGTAATCTAGTTACTCTGTCAAGTAACATTCCTCGAGACATGGTTCCGGAATGCAGCAGGCTCTAGCAACCTCTTTCCTCTCTGTCCAGATCACCTAGCAGTACTGTACTTCAACCAAAGTCCCCCAACCACACACACAACTGTCATTGTTAATCGCACACCGCAAATTAATTTGCTCGCAAAACACACGTGATGCTTTGCTCAGCATTATAGGAGTAACAAATTAAACCTCCGATGATCCGATCGACCAGCGAACGAACGGCAAACGTGGCGGTACCACCGCGCACGCGCTCCTCCCCCGTTCGCTTCACTTCTCCTTTTCCGCGTGTCCCCTTCACACGCGCAGCGTCTGCGCGGTCGTTGGTGAGCGGCCACCGGGACACGCGCGGTCGTGCCGAGCCGCGAGATTCCGGCGCAGCGTCTGGGAGAGGAAGCAGGCAAGCAGCGCGAGCCCCCCAAGTCGTGGTCGTCGACCCCTCCGTTGTCAAGAAATCCCTCGCGCTCGCCTCTGCGTGTGGGGACACGTACGTTCGCGCGCCGGCCGGGCGCCAAGTGTTCCAGCCTCGCCGCACCTACCCTTCTCCAACCAAACCCTTCTCGCGAGCGGCCACGCTGACCCGGGCGGCCTCGTCGCCGTGGTGGCGCTACCGTGGCCTCTCTGCAGTTTTGACTAGCGAGCGTACCTAGTAGGATTTGCCATGCGCTTGAAAATTCTAGAATGGACGCCGAGCGTCAAAATCAGGACGATTTCAGTGTAGTTTGTTGTCAAGTTCGTTGAGCAGAATATACGTTTGACAGTGAAGCCACAGGACAGCGCGCGATCACACCAAAATATTTTCCGGCTTACCGGTGAGGACAAGGCCAAACCCAGCTGGAAAATCGAGTGTCCGTACAAACCACTTCATCGATCAGATGCTGCTAATAAGCTTTCTAATTTATCCAGTTCGTCCGTGAAGCAAACCGGCCAGGCAATGGAATCTAAGGTTGTCTGGACCAGGGTGTTGTGCGCTGCAGGGCAGGCGGTACAAAGAACTAACACAAGCAGGCTCCTGTTTCTCAGCACAAAACCACGTTCTCATGTACCGTGTGCCCAGCGATTTCGTGACAAACCCCCCAATGGTTAGTGCTAGAGCTTATTAACTGGTCAGCCACCAAACTTCTGCCGGCCGGGTAGTAGCTAACTGGTAGTCCACCGTGCTTTTTTTTTTGTCCGAACAGTGCTCTATTGACCACACAACCGAACAAACTGCAAGCACTAATTAATCTATACGCCGTGCGGTTACGTGTGCAGCGTGCTTGCCGGCGCGTAAAAGCAGCTACGAGTATGCAAAAGCAGGGCGCACGCATACATGCCCTCTATGCATAGGGGTTGGTCGTGGATCACCCAACCAGTTACGCGGAAGGCGACGGCGGCGGCGGCAGATTTGCCACTGCCCAGAGCACGAGCTCGATTCACATTTTACACGGCCGGCCAGGTCACTGTCCCTGGCTTTTGCTTGTCCATAATGCGCTCGCCCCCGGCACCGGCACCCCCCATCGCGTTACCACCATAAGCTGCTAATCCTGTCGCGCGATCGTGTCCCGGGATCCCCCGTCACTATCGCGCAAAAAGCCCCCGATTCTAACCTACCTTCCTGCCGTGTTGTTCCCTTTGGCCCCGAGCGCGCGCGCCCTATATGTAGCCGCCACCACCACCACTCGCCTGCCCCGCCCACTTGACCACCAACACCACCAGCAGCACCACCACCACCGGCCGCACGCACGCATATCGCAGTGCGAGGACACGAGACACGACACCAGGAGGAAGAAGAGGACGGAGCAGAGACAGGCCGGCATCGCCGCGTGATCGAGCTCGTCCCAGCCGATCATGGGTTCTTTGCATCCGCAGACGACGACGCAGGAGAGCTACGTGAGGCTGCAGGGCCGGCGGTGGCGGCGTGCGGGGGCGACGAGGGGGTTCCGGCTGTGCCCGAGGAACAGGTTCTCCGTGCGGCGGCTGCGGGCCGAGCTCCTCACGTTCTTCGGCCTCGTCGGCCGCTACGTGCGCCGCCTCGTCAGGAGGCTGTCGGCGGCGACGACCTCGGGCGGCGGCGGCGGCGGTGGCAACGGCTGCGGGCGGAGCGGCAGCAGAAGGGTTCTCGTCGGGGGCGGGACGACCAAGGACGCGGCGGCGAGCAAGGCGGCGGGGAATAACAAGGCGCCGCGGAGGGCGGCGCCGGCGCCGTTCGCGCGGTCCAACTCGTTCTACTCGCAGGCCATCGCCGACTGCCTCGAGTTCATCAAGCGCAACTCCGTGCCCGTCGAGGACTACGGCACCGTCAGCGCCAGGAGATAGACGATAGGCATTATTAGAGGCTCCGTTTTGGAAGGAACCAAACAAAATCGATCGAAGCAAAATGTTACAGAATTTTGCGTGGTGTGTGTTCCTAATGGAGCCTGAAGATGTGAATCGGATAAGTACACATACACAAATAGGGTGTCTGGAATTAGTAGAGTTGCAAATGTGTTGAAGTTTTTGACAATGTTCATTTGCGCACGTTACCACATTTCTTCCATCAATTTGCCGTGTGTAATCCACAATATGTAGACCTTAATTAGTTCTTTAACGAGAGTGTAATTTCAGCGAACCACCGGCGTTCAGGTCCACGCGATTAAATTTCAGAGAAAAGGACGGGACGGGAATAATCGATGAATATTCAAACAGGGTTTGCTAGCTCAACGCGGTGTGTAGGAGATAGACGCTGGCGCCATTCTTAATTTCCTCTTATCCGGTGGTGCCTGTTTTTCTTCTGCTAATTAAACAGTGGGAGTATTAAGCAATTAAGTGATGACGAGAGTGAGTTTGACGAAGCTTCGTTAGCATCCGTTCGGTTAGTTAGGATTGGAATTAATTAAGAACCAATCCAACTTATCAAAATTATACAAATTTGTGAATCATTTCAACAAGGAATGGCCGAGCTAAGATAAGAATGCATGGGGTGGTTTCCGACCAATTCCAGAAATTCCACAAAAGAATAGCGAGTCTGACCTAGCATATATATCTCTGCCTCACACTCTCTGTTAGAAGCACACTGTTTTTTTTCCTTTGAATAATTAAATGATTAGTTTTTGTGAGTGTCATGGATAATGCTGGTTAACTTCCCATTGGTCTTAGCTACTCTCCGTTGGTCAGGGATTAGTACATCAGGATTATAGTTGGCGATTTGGCATGACTCCATTGGGTGCCATCGTACGGCACATTCCAGAAACGGTAGACTAATGTGATGTTAGGTTTCCACAATAAGCATAGGCCAAATTGCTTGCTAAATGCATGGCAAATGTGCAAATCACTCCACTGTGTGTCTGGTGACAAACACGCAAATCCAGGCCCACACGCCCTCGAGAAATTAGGAAAGCCCAAGCTCGGCGGATGCGGATCGTGCGTGGATTAGCTAGGTGAATCTACCGATGGGCCACGGGATCGCCTTGTTTATTCCGGTCCATTCCAACAAAACGCTGCACCCGAACCATGATGATGACGAGGAGAGAAGGAAAGAACAAAGTCGTTGCTCCGTGGCCGTGAGCCAAAATGGGAGAGTGGGCAGACGGCTGCGTGTTCCTGTGAGCGTGTTTGTGTGCTTCTTTCAAAAAGCATGACGAGCGAGCTACTACTTCGTTCCACAAAGTTGCAGTGCATCATTAGAGGGTCCTAATTAATAAAAAAAATTGAACAAACACGCGTACCATCGCCGCAATGAAGTGCACGATGGATCACAAGTTCACCAGACGTATGACGTATCTTGTGACTTGTGAGTCTCTCGCTTTTGCGCCATGCCGCGGAACCTTCTGATCGCTGACCTCTTGTTGCGTTTCCATCCTACTCCGTAGTACTCCCTCCGTTCCACAACATTATCATTTATCGATTTCCGTAATACACGTTTTACCATTCATCTAATTCAAAAAGTTTATGAAAAATTATTTATTTTGTTATGATATGTTTTACCATTGTATATATTTTAAGTATATCAAAATTATTTTTACAAATTTTTTGAATAAGACAAGTGGTTAAACGTGTTCAACAAAAGTGAAAAAATATTTATATTTTGGAATGGAGGGAGTAGACACGAAGGAAAGTACCACTAGACAAAAAGGGCGGAGTGGTACCTTTATCCGGGAAAAAAGAAAAACAAAACAAAAGGTAGCAGCATACTGTATACTCGTCACCGTACAGATCGGCAGATGTTGTCACCACGAACCGTCAAAACGAGGTTGAAAGAGATTTTGAGTTACACTGGAAATTCTTCCACCCAATACCCTTCATTCCCTTCCAATCCACTAAAGCTTCCTTTAGTTCTGTGAAATTTTGGTGAAAGTGATAAAAATTTTGCATTGAGAAGCGTATTCTGTGAGAGGTACCATGTGAAAATTTTGAAGACTTTTGGAAAAATAAACAGAGCCTAATTCCCAAATGAACTCTAACGGGTTAAAAGCTGGTTGAATCCAATGACTATCAGATCCACGAACTAAAGGGCTAAAGATTTCTTCAGCTAGTTAAATCCAATGACCAAATCTAGTTAAAGTGATAAAAAGATTAAACTGTCCATCACTTCTTTTTCTCACCTTTATCGAGTAATATGGTATTTAAAGTGGAATAACAGATAGGGTACACAAGTACCTTTTCCACTATCGTTAGCTTGAGGATCCAACCATCCATGCTAAAATTTAGTTGGGTGATCAAAACATGGTCTAAAATGTTTTTTTTGCCCGAGTTTAGCTTGTGTGGTGCGGTTATACATCGCAGACGCAATGGGTTCCACCATCACGCCGGGGCGCGCGGGCACGCAGCACGGGAGCGGGGGCCACGAAAGTAGGGAGGAACTAATCTATTTCAAAACTAAAAAAATTTATAAATCTTAAATCGTGCGTCTAAATTAAATTTTGATTTTAAAAATGAATTTCTTTTACCGAGATCTTCAAAATAAGATATCACTTGACTATGTTTTGATCAAATATTTTTTAAAATATTTTTTAAATACCAAATATTAATTAGTGTTATAGCGAACAAATATTTTACTATCTGGTATAAATATATTTGCTCGGTCTCATATATTTTTGTTCGTCCCAGTGAGTATTTGTTCGGTCTTGGTGAATATTATTTTTTTTCTTTTTATTATTATACTTTTCTGGGACGAACAAAAATTCACTTAGGCCGAACAAATATATTCACAGGGACCGAACAAAAATTCACTTGGGTGGAACAAACATATTCACCGTGACCAAACAGAAATTCACTTGGACCGAACAAAAATTCACTGAGGCCGAACAAACATATTCAATGAGGACGATCAAAAATTCATTTGGACCGAACACAAATTCACTTGGGCCGAACAAAAATTAATTAGGGTCGAACAAAAATTAACTGGGACCGAACAAACATATTCATTAGGCTGAACAAAATTAACTTGGGCCGAACAAAAATTTGCTGAGGGTAAACATACATATTCACTGGAGCTGAATAAACATTCGTTCGAGTCGAACAAATACGTGGGAACAAATATTCACTAAGACCATCAAATATATTCACTGAGACCAAAGAAATATACTTGCGTCTACGAACAAATATATGAAAAACAAATACAAATAAATTTAATAATAAATAAACAATTAAAAAAATTAAAAATGTATAGAAAATAGAAATGAATATAAAAATAAATATAAAAAGAAAGGAAGGAAGAAATAAAAAAGGTGAAAATAGAAACATAAAAAATAAAACAAAAAATAGAAATAAATAGATAAATAAATAAAAAAGAAGAAATAAAAAACAAAAAATAAAAAAGGAAATAGAAAATAAATAATAATAAAAGAAAGAAATAGAAAATAAAACAAACAGAAAAATAAAAACTAGAAAAAAATAAAAATATAAAAAAGTCGGCGCCCCCACGCACCTCCCGCGCCGCCGGCGCGACAGCTTGCTAGTTATCGCAGGCGCGACATATAGTCGCGGCGTAGCTTGTGAGCCCACCTACATCATCATGTTTCCTATAATTAGAAAAAAATATTTATAGATATTTCAAAATCATATACAATTATATAGATGGAACCAACTACAAGTCATGTATAGATTTCTCTTAACATGCAAGTATTCCACATCACCATACACTATATGCCATGTCGTCATCCATTAGATCAAATATTTATGTCGTCAACTGATTTTTTGTGGTTAATATCATACTTTTATGAGTACCATGTCACAAAATTCTCGTAGTAGAGAAAAGTGTAGCGAATGAGCTTGTAGTCCAATGGTAGGACGGTCCGGTGGGACGCTACCCACCAGGGTTCAAATTCTGGTATTCGCACCTTTTCCTAGATTTATTCCGGGAATTTCCGGCGTTATGCATTAAGTGGTAAGCGACGTTCCCGTCGACGACGAGGCGCTAGTGGTGACTTCGAGAATCTCCAGATCTGCCGGTGCTCAGTCCTTCGGAGGTGCTCATAGAGATAGGGTTTGCGTACGTGTGTTCATAGGGGTGAGTGTGCGTGCGTGTTGTGAGCGTTTGCGTTGTACTGTGTAATCTAAAAAAAAGAAAAGTGTAGGATCAATAATTTAGAATGAGTCTCTCTTAACACAATTATCATACTTCTATGTATAATGTTATTTAAAAAGATGTTGTTATATAATTATTTTGATGTTCCTACTTTCACGTTACATCTTAAAATTTTGGTTAAAAACTTTTCGGAACAACACGCGAGGCAACGAAAAATCGAGTTTAAAGTCAGCTACGCAGTACTCCAGTTTTGATTGTTTTTTTTTGAAAGTTGCCAGGAGCACTGGCCTGTCATGTAAGGATTTCTGAGCATCCACACTGACCGGACTCAACGCAGATGAGACTACCCGAGGAGTCTCGAGACGCATCATACTGGGGTTTACACACACCGCACACACCCACGCACACCAGCACACACGCACGCTCCCCCAGCACCCAGGTGCGACACCCGGGTTCGAACCCGGGCGGGCAGCGCTCCACTGAGCGAACTGCCAGCGAGCGCTGCTAGCCACTCGGGCCGCAGGCTCGTCCGCTCCAGTTTTGATTGTAGCCACACTCGAAACCAACTCTAGTTGGGCCAATGAGACACTGACACATGATGGCCACTGATTGGTTTAGCCTTTTCTGAAGGAGCAATTTCAGTCTGACCGACGAGGGGCGAAGCGTCATTTCGGAATTCAGATTTCAGAGCCGCCCTTCTTGACCCCCGCCGCCGCCGCCGCCCTTCTCGAGCAAGCAGCTATGGAGGGATCCGCCGCGGCGCCGCTCCGCACGCGCGTCTGCATCATCGGGAGCGGCCCCGCCGGGCACACGGCGGCCATCTACGCCGCCCGCGCGGAGCTCAAGCCCGTGCTCTTCGAGGGCTGGATGGCCAATGACATCGCCGCGGGTGGGCAGCTCACCACCACCACCGATGTCGAGAACTTCCCGGGCTTCCCCGACGGCATCATGGGCGCCGACCTCATGGACAACTGCCGCGCGCAGTCCGCCCGCTTCGGCACCAACATCCTCTCCGAGACCGTCACCGCCGTCGATTTCTCGTCTCGCCCCTTCCGCGTCGCCTCTGAATCCACCACCGTCCTCGCCGACGCCGTCATCATCGCCACGGGGGCCGTCGCCCAACGCCTCCACTTCCCCGGCTCCGATACGTACTGGAACCGCGGCATCTCCGCCTGCGCTGTCTGCGACGGTGCCGCCCCCATCTTCCGCAACAAGCCCATCGCCGTCATAGGCGGAGGCGATTCCGCCATGGAGGAGGCAAACTTCCTCACCAAGTATGGATCCCACGTCTACATCATCCACCGCCGGAACACCTTCCGGGCTTCCAAGATTATGCAAGCCAGGGCGCTCGAAAACCCCAAAATCCAAGTCATCTGGGACTCGGTGGTTGTTGAGGCCTATGGCGGCGCAGGCGATGGTCCACTGGCTGGCGTCAAGGTCAAGAACCTGGTGAGTGGTGAGGTCTTGGATCTTCAGGTGGCCGGCCTCTTCTTTGCCATTGGGCACAAGCCGGCGACCGATTTCCTCGGTGGGCAGCTCGAACTCGATTCAGATGGATACGTGGCAACCAAGCCAGGCTCCACTCACACCAGTGTGAAGGGTGTCTTCGCTGCTGGCGACGTGCAGGACAAGAAGTATCGTCAGGCCATTACTGCAGCTGGATCAGGTATTACCCTAATGCTATATGATTCAATGATTTCGTGCTGCAAGTTGTCAATATTCGAACAGGGGAGAAAGGAGAAATTCCCCTGTACACTGCAGTGGAAACCATGAATGGTTCAGTAGCCGGTAGCTTAGTTTACCTTTTAGCCAATGAGAGTCAGATGCATCCCTTGATGATTGGCGGCAATTCAATTTCTGTATACAATATACATCTAGCAATATTATCCAAGATGTGATTCTGATAAATAACCCTGTAACTTCAAAATACAAGGAATGAATACCAAACAATGCTACACCATAGTTTAACTACAAATCTGGTGTTTTTATTTCCATACGTTCATTCTTGATAGCTTTACACAAATTGGTTCTAAAAACATCAAATAGAAAAGGAGGAAAAGGTCATTTTGAGTGGCGCAGTTAACCAAAATATTAGTGAATTTAGATGATGAGTCTCTAGGGATGTCTAGTTTCACTTATTTGAGCAGTCCAATATGTATTGCAATCGTTCACAAAACAGTATTGCACAGAGGAGTCGAAACCTATTGCATGCATGGATGAGGTTGACAGATAACTTCCAAGTTTTTTCCTTGATAAGAGAGTTCCAAATTCAACTTCCCTGTGTTGTTGACTTAGAGCTCTGGATGGGCATAAAAGCAATAAATTAAGAGCTCTGGATGAACCCAAAATGAATATGTTTTGCCAATAATTGCTTTAAGTTCATATATATTGGATTTTGATTAATTGCTTTAAATCAAAGGACTCCAATGGTATAGTTCATGAACTGCACAAATGACTATATCCACTTAAGGCTTATTGATTTGTTAAAGTGCAGAGTCAAACCAGTCTCAGCGACACTCCCCTTCAGAAAGAGTTGACCCTTACATGTTTTGTTTAGAAAATTCTGCCTATGAGATGCATCTGGTTTTGGTTTGGTTTTACTCAACACTTGATGTTACTTAGTATCTTTTAACTTTTTTTTTTTTTTGCATGAACTTCTTTCTGCATGAGGTAAACTTTGCTTCTGTCAACTTTTTTACTTAGCATTTGCTTACAAAGAGTTAACAGTTAACTGTTTTTTTTCTTGAAAATTGTGCATGAACTTTTTTTTTGCGCGCAAATGTAAAGGTTGCATTTGTGAGAAATTCTTGCTAGTAGTTGATTACCTCTGCCTCCTGACCCTGCTGCATGTGTTGCCAGTTTATGAATGGTGGTTGTGCCTCACTCTCTTGATGAGATCAATCTAGGAAACCGGCTCTTGGTAGTTTCAGCTGATCATATGTTTGTGATGCAGTGTGACCAATATCTAATTTTGCCTTTACCTGTGGCTGGTGTAGGGTGCATGGCCGCTCTGGATGCTGAGCACTATCTGCAGGAGGTCGGTGCGCAGGAGGGCAAGTCTGATTGACTATATTTTGGTGTACCAACCACCAGTCACTCAAAAATCCACTTGCCGGTGCTGAAATCTACCCTCTGATGTGCGTTATGCCATGAGCATTCATGAATCATGATCGAATTTATGTTTCTGTGCTGATATATCAGTATAGCACACTATTCTTCTCATCAGTATTCGGATGTCTGAACGAGAATTCTCTTTAAGAGGAAATTATCAATGCACTCGAAATTGTTTCGTATTTTTTTAATGTTGATCTTGTATCCTTAACTCTACATGCTATCTTGTGCTTGTGTGCTTCTCCTACCCTTGTTTCTTGTGGGTTTCATCTCTAGCCTACCCTAACTTACTTGGGACAAAAGGTTATGTTGTTGTTGATCTTGTATTGTATCAGCGTGTTGCTCGTGCGGTCGTGCCACTTCCACCGTTTGGTGATGATTAACTCCTCTGATCATCTACATCAGTGTCTACGCATGTTTCTTCTTTATTTCTTTAAGTTCTCCGATCACTTATTTCAGTTTCAGGGCCTCCCAAGTCCCAACAAAAATCAACTAACTACTGCCCACGAACGCAGGCCGCATCCAACCGAAACAACGGGCCCTGTCCAATAAGCTCATCCATCCATAGTCTTCCTCGCGGCACTTGGATGCATGCGGCCCACAATTATAATTTGTTGTCATGTTCAAAAGTCAAGCAACATTGTGAAACTGTGGAATATATATTGTTTACTTTTATAATATTCAAGATATTTTTTTATGACTGAAATAGAGTAAAAGAGGATAGTGGAAAGATATTGTTTCGTTTTATAATATCCCAAATAACTTCCTATGAATATAGAATAAAAAAAGACTGAAATAGGGTTAATTGTTATTCCCTAGAACCCAAACCTGTTACATATGAGATTAGATCATACTTTGTCGCCTTGTCATCTCTGACGGATGTTTTGCCGTTGTTCTAGCTCCGGCAGATACTTTGCCGCTGTCGCTGGTTGCTATTCGGTTTTTTCCATCAAGGGCCATGCCCGAATTTCATTACTTAACAAGCAACGAAATTACAAAGTTCAGAGATTCACAACTGTCTTGAAATCCTTCAGCGATTATTACAGAATTCCTTGGAAACAGATCTGCCCTCCAAAGAACCCAACCCACTACCCAAAGCAGTAAAGAAAAAGAGATTAACTACAAGTTTAACACTTCCAACCACAGCTTAACAGACAGGCCATTCAACAACTAAAGTTCGCACGCCAGATCAAGTCATCACTGAATCAGCATTGTTCTGGCCACTGCATGTCCCGGGTCTTGTTGCGGGTGGAAGTGGAGCGCTGCATTCTTCATCGCCGTCGCTCCCAGTTCCAAAAGTTGTTGATCCTCCTGCTTGTGTAGACCTGCCCAATACAAGATAAACGATGAAGCTAAGTAGACAATCTCTGTAGGAGATTTCACCTTTTTTAAAATCAAAATACACGGAGTTTCTAGTTTTCCAAATGGCCCAGCAAATGGCTGAAAGCCCCACAAAATGAATTGCTTTACAATTTCCTAAGAATCTGCCAGCCCACTCCCAGAATTGTGAAAGAGTGGAAGGTCTACACGTGATTCCTATCACAAAGGAGATCAAGCTCCAAATATATCTAGCTACAGCGCAGTCAAAGAACAGATGCTCAATACTTTCATTTGTATTACATAAGTAACAACGCTTGTCACCCTTCCATTTTCTTTTGAGCAAATTGTCTTTTGTCAAAATCGCATTCTGATTTACCAGCCACATAAAGATCTTAATCTTTAAAGGAATTTTTGCCTTCCAAAGCTTTGAATTTGGGTTATGCATCTCACTGCTGCACATATGAGAGTACATAGATTTGACAGAGAACTGTCCTGATTTTCCCCATATCCGTTTAACTTTGTCTTCTTCCATAGAGAATGCACATGCTACTAAGAGGTCCTTCAACTGTCTTAATTGATTTTGTGCTCTTTCATCTAACCATCTTCTGAAATTCAATCTCCAACCATTAGCAGCCATTTCTGCTACACTTTTTCCTTGATCTACACAGATATCAAATAATTCTTGGAATTTGTCCTTTAAAGTTACTCTCCCACACCAAGGACCCTTCCAGAAATCAGTAGTTTGACCATTTCCAATCAAAATTATTCTACCTTTCAGATATAAATCTTTAACTTTCAGCAAGTCCCTCCACACAGGGGAGTTTCTTGGATTTTCCTTCAAACAGGTTATGCCTTTATCAATCTTATATTTTTTCTTTACTAATTCCTGCCACAAACCTTCCTCATGTTCTAGTTTCCACCACCATTTACATACTATACTAAGATTCATTTTTCTCAAATCTTTGATTCCTAAGCCTCCTTTGGTTTTTGGCTTAGTGATCTTCATCCATTTAACCAAATAATACTTCTTTTTCTCACCTTCTCCTTGCCAAAAGAACCTTTTCCTGGTTCTGTCCATTCTCTTGAGTATAATTTTTGGCAATAAAAACATGGACATGTAATAAGATGGAATACTGCTGAGACAAGAATTAATAAGGATAACTCTCCCCCCAAAGGATAATGAGCTTCCTTTCCAGCCATCAAGTCTTTCAACAATTTTTCATCTACTGGCAACCAGTCTACCACATGTAGTTTAGAGCTTGCCACAGGAACTCCCAAGTATTTAATTGGCCAAGTGCCAGTTGCACAGTTCATGATTTCAGCATACATGATTGCTTTTTCAAAATCATGTGAAATCGTCAAAGCTTCACTTTTATTGAAGTTTATTTTAAAACCAGACATCTTTTCGAAAATGCATAACAACAATTTCATATTTTGCACTGACTCCATCTCATCTTCCATACATAAAATGGTATCATCTGCATATTGTAGCACAGCCACCCCATGAACAATGTAATCAGAGACCAACCTTTAATCAAACCATTTTCTTGAGGTGTGTGTATCATTTTAGCCAAACCATCAGCAACTAGGTTGAAGAGAAGGGGAGACAGAGGATCCCCTTGTCTAACCCCTTTCCCACTTTTAAAATAGCTCCCCACTGAACCATTGACCTGAACACTCAAAGTGCCACTAGAAACTACCTCTTCAATCCATCTGCACCACTTTTCTTCAAACCCTCTCTGTCTGAGTGACTCAAAAAGGAAATCCTAACTAATTTTATCATATGCCTTTTCAAAATCCAGCTTCAGGATTAAACCATCTTTCTTCTTACTTTTCACATCATGTAGGATTTCATGTAGAGTCAAAATTCCATCCATTATATTTCTGCCTTTTCAGGAAGGCTGATTGGCATCTGTGAATTATTCTCCCCATACAACCTTCAATCTGGATCATCAAAAGCTTTGTTATAATTTTGAAACTTACATTCAAAAGGCATATAGGTCTATACTGTTGAATTCTAGTGGCTTCCTTAGTTTTTGGAATCAAGGAGATTACACCATAATTTAATCTTCCTATGTCAAGTTTGTGCTCCCAAAACTCCTTAAGCATGTCAAACAGATCATTCTTCACAATGTCCCACCCAGATTGAAAAAATTCCACTGGGATATGGTCAGGCCCTGGAGCTGTGTTCTTCTCCATAGAGAACACTGCTTTTTTCAATTCCTCCATAGTAAATTCTCTGATCAGGGCCTCATTTTCCCTATCTGTCACCTTCTCCTCCTGCCCCCAGCAGTCAGGATCTAGACGAAATACAGGTTTGTCCCCAGGACCAAACAAATCTTTGTAATAATCTGTAGCATGATTCAAAGTCCCCTCTTCTTCATGAAGTGTAGCACCCCCATTCTCAAGGTGAAATATCAAGTTTTTCCTTTTCTTTCCATTAGCATATCTATGAAAGAATTCAGTATTGTTGTCTCCTTTTAATAACCAATTTAAGTTGGACCTCTTGTGCCAGTATAATTCTTCTTCATCAAGAACTCTCAAAAGTTCAGTTTGTAAAAAAGTTTTCCTTTCTAGCAAGTAAGCAGGAAGACATCCTTCCTCTTCTTTTTCCTCTAGTTTCATCAATTCTTCCTTTACAATGGATTTGTACCTCTTATTTTGCCCTTTAACATTCTGCCCCCATCCTTTCAGAATTTTTTTGACTCTGTTCAGCTTAATACTCCATTTTTCCACAGCATTTTTTGCATAAACTTCTCTTTCCCAGATTTCAGTAATTTTAGTGAGATACTCTGGATGTTTAATCCAGCTTGTTTCAAAGCAGAACTTCCTAGGATTTTTTTCTCCTCTAAATCTGAGCATAATATCAAAGGATTATGGTCAGACATGGTTTTGGGATTCTTCCTTAAATTTGTCAGAGGGAAGGCATCTTCCCAGTCAGTGCTCATCAATACTCTATCTAATCTCTCTAGAGTTGGGTCAGACAGATTATTGCTCCAAGTGAATTTACCCCCATTTAAAACCAAATCTCTAAGACCATAGGTATTGATAATCCAGTTAAACATGTTAGTAAATCTGTTGCAACTGAAATTCTTATTCTTATCTTCACTATATCTTAAAATATTAAAATCACCTCCAATCAGGGTAGGGATTTTGATATTTGCACATGTCCCAGCTAACTCAGTAAGAAATTCCTCTTTCCTCTCATCTTGAGCTGGTCCATACACAACTGCTAGACCCAGCCTTGTCCTTAAGCATTTATCTTGCACTTCCACCACTATTGAGAAATCTTTTTCAAGCATTGAAATTATTTCAAAATTTTCCTTCTTGATGCCACAGAGAATCCCACCAGACTTGCCTTTAGAGGGCAACCAGTGCCAGGCATAGTTTTTATGTGAGTCTATTAATCTGAAAAATTTCTCAGAATATTTTTCTCTCATAGTCTCCAACAGCCCAATAAAGTCTGCCTTGAATTCTATATATAAATCTTTTACTTTTGTTGCCATCCCTTTTTTGGACACACCCCTGCAATTCTAGATTAGGCCTATCATTTTTTACTTTTTGACATGTTGGAACCACCTTTCCTGAGATTATATCTAAGGCTATTTCTTGATATATCTCCTTCAAGGAGGTCAGACCCACTCTGAGGTTGGACTGATTTCCCCTTGGTCTTCCTTGTCTGTGCAGGGATCTTTTGTAAAGGGAATTTCTTCTTTTTTTTAGAAACCACTTGGAACCCCTCATTGTCAGAGGGTTCAGAAGAATCTGACTTCCATTCAATAAATTTGATCTCCTCCAAGGGGAGATTGTCTATCTCATTCTTATTTGATTCATTATTCACATTCTTAGCTCTTTCTTGCAAATTATACCTAGCAATTTCTAAATCTCTTATCAGATCAAAGTGTTCTAGATTAATTTCTTTGGAGTTTCCTCCCATATTACCAAATTTAGACACCAAGGTTTGATTATCCAGAACTGCAAAGGAGTTCTTAAAGTTATAGTTATTACCTTCAAGATTCTTCTTTTTGGCTGCAATTTCTGCCTTGTCTGCAATCTTGATACCTTCCATGCCTTGCTTTTTAATTCTCTCGCTTTGTCTTGGTGCTTGTCCCCCTGCATTTGTTTCCTGCCTTTCTTCTACATCTTCTTCAGATCCCACTATTTCTCCCACTCCTCCTGCCTCAAGGCTCTGTTCTTGGTCTTCTCCAGTTGTTGCCCCTACCAGAAACTGACCCTCCTCAGGGAATTGAACCAGCAAATTGTCAATCTCCCCAAGAGCTCTATCTCCCTCCCAGAGTTGGGTACCAGACCCCTCTGCCTCTCCCCCCTTTTTGTGCTGATGTGTTGCTGTCCTGTTAATTCTGCTATCTCCTCACCTTGAGAACAGATCTGACCCTCCTCAAGAACAACTCCTGTTGCCTTTTCATGGGGATGAGGAGTTTGTTTCTCTTTCTGACTGAAAGCTCCTTCTTCCTGACTTGATAGCTCCACACCTGGGGCTTCTTGTGCTCCATTGTCTGGACTAGGGAATTGTGTCAGAGTTTGTGAATCCTTTTCCTTGTCTTCTTCCACAGCCAACATCTCAGATTTCTCACTCTCTTCTGGCAACAGAACACCCCCCCTTGAGAGTGCCAGTGGTCATGGCAAACTTAGCTTCAATTACTGCCAACGGGTCATACTTGTTTTTAAACAGGTTTGTCCCATATTCATTGTTAGCTACTGTCCTTGAGTCATTGATTTGCATTCTGCAGATGTTTCTGATGTCCATCTCCCTGATGGTGCCAAAGTTAAGATGTTCCCCCCTGGTGAGATTAAATCATCATAACAGCTGGGGCTGCTGCTCTGAGCACTTGCTGCAGATCCTTTCCCCTGACTCCCATCTATTTGCATATTGTCTTCTCTACCCACTTCCTCATCTGTGTTTTTCCCTTTTTCACCACTTACTCCTTCCCCCAAGACTTGTTCATTTCTTCCTTGATTAGTGTTATGTTGTTTCCCTTGATACTGAGTAGATGCACCAGCCTCTGAATCATTCCTCCCAGTTGTGTTCTCCTGAAAGGTTTTCCCATCTCCCTTCTTGTATTTCTTTGGAGAGGGGTTGTCTTCATCTTCTCTTTCAGAAGTTCTTGTCCAAGTATTCCAGCCTGTTTTGTTGTGTCCCTCAGTCATCACTTCTCTCTGAAACTGGAAATCATAGAAGTGCAGGTCAAGCAAACCTTCCACTGTAGCTGGGACCTTGGAGATATCTTTGCAGCCTACTTTGATTCTTACATACTCCCATCTTTTAAGGTTTGTTTTGTCAACTTCCAGAGGAATTCCCACCAAAGAAGCAACACAACAAACTCTTCTTTCAATTCTTTTTTCTAGTGGGATCCCATATATCCTGAACCAATCAGACTGTATTTGAGCTTTAGCTCCCACATGAGCATTCCATGGCTCTACTTTGAATGTCACCCCTGGAACAGTACCCATTTGCATTCCATTGGAAAAAGCCAACTCCTCCACTTTCTTTGCTGTTGGCAACTTCAATTGGAATTTTTTTCAGCCACCTTGTTAGCATACCACCTCCATGTGGAGCTAGGTCCAGCTTGGGCTTTGAATTCATTCTCTACCTGTCTGGCAGTCACCTCACCATCTTTAATTGTGATCAGAGCATAGTTTGAGCTTTCCTTGGTAGTCTCCCCAGCTTCCTCATCATGAATAATATGAAAGCCTAGCTCAGGGGCTGCCAGTCCACAAAAAGGAGCAATACACTCCCAAGATAGTGTTTCAGGGCATGCCCTAGGCATATGACCCTCTTTCTTGCATCTGGAGCAGATTAAGGGTCTGTAGCACTCTTCTAATTTATGTCCCACCTTCCCACATCTTTTGCAGATGCCAGGCACAGATTTATCTTCTTATGGGGCTTTCTTTTCATCCTTCCTCTTAGTTGCTTCATTCTTCTCCGAGGTTTCTGAATTCACCTCCTGTCTCTCTTTCCTAGCTGGTGCTTTCCCCTCTCTGTTGTGGACTTGGTGAATCTTCACCTCCTCTTCAATTTTCTCCTCTCTTCCTTGATTCAGGTTCTGTCGCAGATCAAAATGTTGCTCTCTGTTCCCTTGCTGATTCTGATCTCTCTCATGGTCTCTCTGTCGCCAGTGTTGGTGCGGGTACCCCCCACCTCTGAATCCTCCTCTCCTCTCATCCCAAGGCTTGTAACTCGAATGCTGATTGAAATTTTGGCCCACTCCTCCATATCCCCTCCCAGATCTTCCTCCTTCCTGCGGGTTCCTCTGTGCTCCCTGGAACCCTCTATCCGCCATCGTCTTCCTCGGTTCCGGGCTGTTTTGTAGGACCTGAGCGAAGGATCTGGTGTCTCCCCCGAGGGTCGACCACGGATGCTTCGGGCCACCGAGGGGCGCGAAGTGATTTGGTCGACCAGAAGGATGAGGATCTGCGATTGGAACTTGAACTTCGCTACACCTCCCCGACGATATGCTTCTCCTCCAGAGATGTGAGAGATCAAATCCACCCAGATTGCTCCTCTCTGCTTGCGGATCCTGGGATTTTTCCTCCACCGAAATCCGAGGGTTCGGCGGAATAGGGTTTGAAGCGCTCAGCGGCGGCGGATCTAGAGGTGGAGGCGGCGGTGGAGCGAGCTCGCGTGGTGAGGTGGGAGCGGAATCGCGCCGCGCGGGGGGTTCGAGTGGGGATGGGATGGAGAAGACGGTCGAGCGTGCGCAAGTGGATTCTCCTGGCCCCTCCAGATCAGAGACGGCCATGCCTCTGACCTCCCTGGCCCATCCACTAGAAAGTCATGGTGATTGATGTGAGGACACGTACCTGCGTGGTGACGGGGTGCGCCAAGTCCACCGTGAGCCGGGGGAGTCGGATGTGCCCCCACAGCGGGCTGCGGCAATGGCAATCGTGGCGGTGAGACGTGAGGGGCTAACGTGACCATCAAGTCTCCCTCAGGTGTTGCTCCGCTAAAATGTCTCCGGTTGCTATTCGGTTCGGGTGGATGCTCTACCTTCGTCGTTGTTGTTTGGCTGATGTTGTTGTGTTTCCACAATAAGTAAGACCTAATTGCTTGCTGAAGGCACGACAAATATCCATACTACTTGTTTTCCAAAAAGAAATTGCAAATTACTCCACTCGGTTGGGTGGGACTCACACACAGTCCATGAGCAGCTCGGATCGTGGATTAGCTAGGTGAAATCTACCAATGAGCCACGGGATAGTCTTGTTTATTCCGGTCCATTCCAACAAAAAGCTGCATCGTCTCTTTGATGAGAGAAGGAAAAGAACAAAGTCTTTGAATCTTTGCTCCATGTTCCTGTGCGCGTGTTTAATTTGTGCTTCTGCTATCTTCTGAATCAAAAAGCATGACGAGCTTCGTTCAACAAAGTTGCAGTGCATCATTAGAGGACACCTAATAAAAAAATCGTACAAACACACGTACCATCGCCAGAATGAAGTGCACGATGAGACGTATCTCGTCAGTCTCGATCTCGCTTTTGCGCCATGCCGTGTGGAACCTTCTGACCGCTGACCTTGTTGCGTTTCCGTCCTAGACACGAAGGAAAGCACAACTATATAAAAAAACAGGAGTATACTCATCAGTCATCTCCAATGGGCAATGGTGCGTGCTGATGGTGTCACGATGAACCGTCGTAACGAGCAGCACAACACCAGTCCATATAATGATGAGATGAGTTCATCGATTTTTTAAGGACACGACTACACAGAGAGGTCTCTTCTTTTAGTGTTAGGTGGAGAGCCCTCCTTATCTGGCATCTATTCCATTTATGGTAAGAACCCCAAGTGCATGCGGGACTAAGGAGGAGGGTTCCAGCCAGCTACGCAAAAAAAAAGGCAACCGAGGGGACTCTGCCAAATCTGGTGCCGGAAAATCTAGAGAGAAAAAATACAGGAAGAAAAAGAACGTGGGCCAGCACAAAAGAAGTAACAAAAAAACTCCTATACAAAAGATGAAATGGCCCAAGTAACTAGCAAACTATAGATGCACCCCCTGCATTTGTTGCAGGCTTGCAGCTCAGCAGGTGTCGTTCCCATTCATTGGCGTTGTTCGAGCGACATAAACAAATGCAGGATCACCCAGCCATGAATTAGAAAAAAACAAATCAGCTGAAAAATTAACACATCGAACACATCATAGGGAGATCACACATGTCTAGTTTTACATCCTTCTTGTCCCAAACACAAACACAATTCAATAGCTGATCTCCCAGATTGGTACTGAAAAATAGTTACATTCATAAGATCTACGAGTGGTTCATAATCACGCATCATGTAATATGAAACTTGTTTTTGACTGTCCACAAACAAAAACATTATTTTTGGTTGCTTAAACATGAAGACCTTGTATTCTCTGACTCCTTGTACTTTAGATTTAGATCTCTATCCCTGAATGGAAAAAATTCATATAAGGGGAAGAAAAAGATAACATTGAAAGTAACATTTAAAAAATTAAACTAATTCATAGTTCAATAGCAACTTATCCATCTATATGTTAATCTATATATTAACAATTGTAAAAAGAGGGGAGAAAAATAACATTGAGTTTTACAATTTAAAAGGAGCATGAATACATAGATTTTTTAGCACTAGAAGCTAGCTAGGAGATTAATTGGATGTACATATCTCCTATGTGAAAAAACCAACTATGAGCTACTTGATTCTGAGTTACTTCCTGCTCATGAGTTGCATCCTTCTTATGAGTTACTTCCTCCTAAGTTATTTCCTCCTCGTAAGTTACTTCCTGCTGAGATACTTGGTGTCAGTGGATGCTCGGACAACACTGGCATAGGGAGATCCTAGCTAGTGAAGAAGTAGATGAAGACGAGATTCATTCTCTCAGTCGCAAGAAGTAATCCGTTTACTGGCTGATCTGTTCTCATTGAGCTTGATGGTTTATGAGTCATGGAAGGAAGTTAAAGATTGTAACAAACTAACAAGTAAATCACATAGCAGTCAGCTTAAGACAATCAAGTATGTTGACATGTGTAATGATTTTGCAAAGAGTGCAAAAGAGGCAAGCATGAATGAGAAAGCAACATGAACCGTGACTCCGTGAGGAAGCATATGGATGAGATGAAAACTAAGATTAGGGTGTTCAAGGCACAACTGAGATTAGGAACCACAAAAATTATAAGAAGTAGAAGATTGCTACAACTAAGGACATAGCTGAACATACTTTAGGAAGGAATCACGACCCTCCAACATCTAAACCAAAAGGGTGACCCAATTTTAACATGAACAAAGGCATGCTTCGGTCTGGAAGGGGTACCAAAGAAAATAAAGTGTGGAGTCATACAAGGTTGGCAACAGGTTGGGTAAGAAATAGAATGAAGAAAGCATGTATCCAGAAAAAAGCATAGGAAAAAATGGTGCATGTGAAGAATTTAGAAAAACATAAGAGGTCAATGATGTATAATCTACAGAAATACTTAGTTTCTTTCTACATCATTCAAACTGAGAACAAGTTACTTCCGATATGATTCAAATGCATGCCTAGTTACTTTTTACAATATTAAAACTTAAATCAAGTTACTTCCAATAGATTCAGATGCATGCCTAGTTACTTCCTAAATATTCATATTAGCACCTTAGTTACTTTCTACAATATTCAAATTAAAATGAAGTTACTTTTGATATGATTCAAATGCAAGCCTGGTTACTTGTTGAATGTTCAGATCAGAGGAGCCACTAATATTGACTAGATAATAATGCAAAATGAACAAATTGCAGACATATGCTACATGTAAGAGATGGTGAGTTGCATCCTTCTATATAGTTAAAATATGGAGAACCGGATGGAAAAGAATGAAAGATAATGGCAAAAGAATTCTTGTTGGGTTTGCTAACAATATGTAAGACGTAGAAGCAAGTTGTGCTATAAGCATGTGTTGAATATTCTTGTATAAAGATGACAACATTACCATGTGTTATATTTTGACAGAATAAAATTTTAGAACTAGTTACTTATTGTAACATTGAATATGTTGTAAGCTACTTAGTATGAAATATGAAAATAGAATTAGTTACTTCTTATGAGACTGCATATGAGGTGAAGTTACTTCCTGTTGTAAGTTAAGATGATCACCAGACACAAAAAGTATGACCCAATAAAGTATCACATGAATAAGGGTGGAACATGAGCCGACCAGATAACTAGACAATTTTAGTTTCCAAGCAACTCATAAGAGACCAAAAACAACACAATTGCAATTCCTACCACATCTAGACATACAAATATACCTACAGATCATGAAATAAAGATCATCAGAATAAATTCATCTTTATCATTACCATACATATTATCAAATAAGATCTCAGATTTGTTGCTAAAAAAGATCTCAGAAAAAGAGGTTCAAAAAGAACTTTAAGAAACATATATCATTCAGTTAAAAGTAAACTAAAAAATCAATAATACTAGTAGTAGCTTGCTAATGCTAGAAACTTAAAAGGAGAAGCATGCATAACATTTTTGGCAGAGGCGAAAAAGGTAGGAAACAGAACCTCAAATAAGTCTAGCAATCTGTATACAGAAAATACCAGAAAGATTGCAATGCTAAAGTTGAATGACCAAAAGTTGGGTGCATATTCGCTTAACAAAAGTTGATAAACATTGTAGTAGACCAATTATCACACAAGTGCAGAAGCTTTGCTACTTTCCTTCTTTCAGGGGGTGAGACCGGGACAGATCCGCTAGGGGGTTACCCTTCACGACCTTCGGTACCCATGTCGCTCAAGCCCCCGATCGACGTGTAGGCGTAGTGGCCGAGGCGGGGTTGTGTCGAAGAGTAGCAAGGCGCAGCACCGTTGAGGTCGTGAAGGGTGCACGGGGATCAAAAAAAGAAAAACCCCTCTGATGCGCGCACGAAGTAGAACGTCGGGCTTCTAGGTCGAAGGACCATAAGGTCGAAGTGAAGACGAGGTGTAGATCTTGAAGAACCGCTGACCTGACCTGGGTCAGGTATAACGAAGTAACTGCCGCGACCTTCGGAAAGGTCGCCATGCCTACCAGGGGTAGGTCGAGCGGAGATGTGATGGAAGCAGGCTTCCATTAGGTCGAGGCGACCTGAAGAGAAGAATAGGGCATCGAAAGACGCACTACTGTAGTAGCCCCCGAGCAGTAAAGCGACCAGAATGGTCGGTTTGATGCTCCGAAGTAAATGAAGAAAGAAATAAATAGCCGAACCTACGACCTTCTGCTTAGGAAACAGATATTCTTGTGATATCAATCCAATGGGACAAAAGCTCCAGAATCTTGCAGAGGTCATCAGGCGTCAGGGCTGTCACAGCCAGAGTCACGAAGTGCACTGTATGGTCACGGGCCGGCTTCCAAGCGAAACACAGGTCGCTGGCACCCGCAAGAGACAAACAATGCTCCAGGATCTTGCAGTCAGGTAGGGGAAAGGCGCGCTAATGCCTCCCACGGGCAGTGGAGCCATTAGGCGTGGAGCCGTTGGTATAAACCAGCCGTATAGGCTAAGGCGATCCAGAGTGCAGTTAGGTAGGGGAAAGGCGCGCCGACTGTCAGAGCTATAGCGAGGTCTGGCGACCTGAAGTAGCCAACGACAGAGACGCCGGGAGGTCTGGCGACCTGAAATGGGCGACGATGGAGACGCCGGGAGGTCTGGCGACCTGAAGAGGACGACGACGGTGACGCCGGGAGGTCTAGCGACCTGAAGAGGGCGACGACGGAGACGCGGGGAGGTCTGGCGACCTGAAGAGGACGACGACGGTGACACCGGGAGGTCTAGCGACTTGAAGAGGACGGCGACGGCGACGCCGGGAGGTCTGGGGACCTCAAGAGGACGACGATGGTGACGCCGGGAGGTCTGGGGACCTCAAGAGGACAACGACGGTGACGCCGGGAGGTCTAGCGACCTGAAGAGGGTGACGACGGAGACGCCGGGAGGTCTGGCGACCTGAAGAGGACGACGACGGCGACACCGGGAGGTCTAGCGACCTGAAGAGGACGACAACGGCGACGCCGGGAGGTCTAGCGACCTGAAGGAGGACGACGACGGCCAAAGGCCAAGGTCCTTACAGCCATTGAAGCCTTTTATATACGTATTTGTATGACAAATGGTGTGTCCGAGTAGTTGTAGAGGCGCCCGGGCTGCAATGGTATGGCTACCAAGGTCCCAGCAGGGTTATGATAGCATGCCGACCTCATGGAGGCCTCAAGAAATGACAGATAACCCGCGACGACCTGGGTCGTCACGCCCGTTGTGCAGTGGCACAACGCAGGTCGTCAGCCTGAAAAATTTAGGTCTAGGCGGCCTAGAAGGCAGCAGGGCCTTAGCGACCTCAAGGAGGAGCTACTTGGCCCGGAGGCCGCCAACGGGCAGTGGAGCCATTAAGCACGGAGCCGTCGGTGTGATATTTTATCACTATGGGTCGTGGCGACCTGGGAGGCAGCGGGGCCTTAGCCACCTCAAGGAGGAGCTACTTGGCCCGGAGGCCGCCAACGGGCAGTGGAGCCATTAAGCACGGAGCCGTCGGTGTGATATTTTATCACTACGGGTCGTGGCGACCTGGGAGGCAGCGGGGCCTTAGCCACCTCAAGGAGGAGCTACTTGGCCCGGAGGCCGCCAACGGGCAGTGGAGCCATTAAGCACGGAGCCGTCGGTGTGATATTTTATCACTATGGGTCGTGGCGACCTGGGAGGCAGCGGGGCCTTATCGACCTCGTGGAGGCGATACGATAGACCCGGAGGTCGTTACTCGGTCAGGAGACCATGAAGCAGATATCAGTCGTAGTATGGGGGCTTGAAGTAGGGCATAACGAGTCTATGGACGCCAGGCCGTTTCGCAGAGAGCCAACGGGCATAAATTCCAGCACGGCGCGAGCCGTTACTGCCTGTGACAGAACCATCAGGAGAGTCGTTGGGTGATAAATCCATTGGGTCACCGAGGACCTTGAAGAAGACGACGACGGAGCCGCCGGGAGGTCTGGCGACCTTGAAGAAGACGACGACAGAACCGCCGGGAGGTCTGGCGACCTTGAAGAAGGTGACCAGCCCCCGAGCGTGGAAGCCGGACAAGTCGCAGAATCGCTGAGTCGCATCCCATCGGGAGCCACAAATATTGCTGGGAGACATACCAGGTCGTCGTAGAGCTAGGCCTGTGAAACAAGATAAACACCAGGTCGGTGTATCAATCTGTAAATATAATAAAAATTTAGCCTGAGCTTAAGACATGCTTGCAATGTGTTTTGTTTAAGAAAGCATTCCCCTCATCGTGCCAGGCACAAATTATGCGAACTCAAAGACTATGAAGCTGCAAAACGTGTCCCCTCCGCTAACCCAACTCAGTGGAGGAACGGCTTACCGACTGCACGGCTCAGCGTGGAGGCTTAGGTGCAGCCGGCGCGCGGAGGGGGGCCTTGGACCCAAGGTCTCGCAACCACACGACTTAAGAATGCGCATAATAAGTAAAAGACATTTAAAGGGAGAACACACAGAAATTAATTAAGTCCCTCAGGTCTAGCGACCTTTAGATTGGCATTGTCAAGCCCCCGAGCGTATCGAGGTCGGCTATACCAAGCCCCCGAGCGTGTCGAAGGGGGAGGGAAAATAAAGCAGGAAAAAACATTTAGAGCAGGTCGGCGAAAGAAATTGAAGCCGTAAAATATTTAATGAAAATAGCACTTAGCTTGTGTGTCGCCGTGGCCGAGGTCGACGGGGTCGTCGTGGTCGGCGGCCGCGAGCTGAAGGCGTGCCGAGGTCGGAACGTCAGGCGGTCCCGTGCATGTCGATGCAACAGGTCACCGGAGCGAGCTGAAACCGCGTCGAGTTGTCGAAGTAGAGTTGTTGTACCACAACAGGTCGGGGTAGCGCAAGCCGGAGCCGTGCCATCCTCGAGGTAGTCGACGAGGTCCACGAGAAACCGCTGAATGTCAGCGAACGGCCGATGGAGGTCGGCGGCGTGTCAACGACGTGAACCGAAGGTCGGCAGAGCTGGCCCTACGACGCGTCATCGATGCACAGCGGCTTGACCACGTGGATGACCATGCTCCGTGCATGCATCTCGCAAGAAAAAATAGATTAGCAGAAATCGTTGTTGGCCAAAATAATACTCGAGATCGGATTGGAAAGATAATAGAATAAAGAAGAGAAAAAAATAGAAGAAAATATTCCCTGTTACATCTTGTAGATGGGTTGGATTTTGCTTGGCAGCGTACAGATGGTCGGGGGTCTCGTCAGAATGGAAACAAGAACGGATCCACGTGAACCCTAGCTCTGTGGAGCTGAAGTTACGCACGTGGACAAGAAGAGTCGCCCAGACGTACACCGCCTTGGTGCGTAGTACATCGATTCAAGCTCGCCGTGATGACCGTCTTGGTGCACGCGGAATTGATCACCAGCACACCAGTACGCGTCACGCCAGCACGGTTGCACGACGGAGTTCGGCACCTCGGAGGCGCGGGTGGGTGGGCGCAAAAAAATTTTGGCGCGCCATCCGGAGAACGAAGACGTCGACCTCGCGATTAGATCCGAGGGCGGCGGCGAGCAGGTCGCTGCGGAGATATCTCTCATGCCGTCGCCGAAAAGGACGCTAGGTCCGGTCACCATGCTGCACAGCGAGCTCCCGATCACCCCTACCTGGCGTGCTAACTGTCAGGGGGTGAGACCTGGACAGATCCGCTAGGGGGTTACCCTAGAGGTTTGCAGGTTAATGGAGAGGATCGGATCTAAGAGCGTAGGTGGTTATGCACGGGATGCACACGGAAATATCGACGAGACACGAGGAACACGGCGATTTATACTGGTTCGGGCCTCCGGAGAGTAAAACCTACGTCCAGTTTGGTGGTGGAATTATGCTATGGAGATCTGCCCCCAAGGAGGGCGCCCCAGGCCGCCTTATATTGGCCGGCGACCTTGGGCTACAAGTTGGTTTCCATGTATCCTAGTTGGTTACAACAGGGAAAGCTTATCCGAGCTGGACTGTCTTGTCTTGTACTCCAAGTATCTTTACGTCCTTGGGCCCGCATGTCAGGTCGGCGAGTCGTCTGGTAGGTCGGCGGGTCTTCTGGCAGGTCGGGCCTGCCTGTCGGGGACGGCTGAGACCCTGGTCGGTGGGGACCCATGGGTACCCATGTCTCTCATTCTTATTCTTATTCTTTAGCGCAATACTATTACCAAGTATATCTATTCTTTGGTCTATAACTAGAAAATCTTGAGCAAGACAAGGCAAGTAACTTGTGCAATCACTTTTTAGAATTTTCATGAAAAGTGATATGCTTAATACATTAGCACAATAGTTACTTCTGATATGATTCAAAAGCATGCCTAATTACTTCCTAAATGTTAGATCATCGCCTAGTTACTTTCTATAATATTCAAACAGAAAATCAAGTTAACTTTTGACATGATTCAGATGCATGTCTAGTTACTTTCTAAATGTTCAGCTCAGCACCTTAGTTACTTTCTACAACATTCAAATAGAAACAAAGTTACTTTCAATATGACTCAAATGCATGCATAGTTACTCTTATGGTTTACCCCCTTCCTTTTGATTGGGTGCAGCTACAGCAACTTGTTGCTCCTAGGTGTTGGTTGACATTTTCTCTAGTTTGAGGAGTGGGCAAACAACATATGACAGATCTGGGAGCCAACATGACACATGAAAATTGGTGAACTAAAAGGGGGGCAACATAATCATTTGATCAAAAACTCATCCTAGACCGGAAACAGTCAAACAGAACAAAAGTTCGATGAGATGTATGCTATCCCGGAAGATGTTGAACTACTGAAATCAGTTAATTTAATCATATCATAACCCTAAGTTTCAGTTTCAGCAATTGTTAAAAAAGTGCAGAGTTTCAGCTCAAGCATACTAAGAATATGTGAATAATTTTTCTTGAATATTTCATTTAGGGATAAGTTGAATGCTCAACTGATGAGCTTAACTCAGGAATCCATTACAGGAACTACAAATGATGAATCATATTGGATATATTAACAAAAAAAACTTCTTAGTGTGTACAACAAAAGTGAAATCATGATAATATTTTTGAAAATGAAAATATTCTAGTATTCGACAACCAATATATATTTGCAGTATGCTAAATTTTTAATTGTATACGGAAGAAAAAGGTTCTAGTAATAGTAACTTCACAGACAAAAACCATTGTTGTAAGCATTCCAAACACGTTTACATCTTCAATCTACTACTTCATATTATACTCTGAAGATTCACAGACAGATTGTGCAGCAAAGACATAGATCTGGAATATCCACAACAAAAATAACATAAGACTGAAATGGATACGGACAAATATCACAAACAAGGTTATTCTGATCTGACACTGATGATGTGGTAAATTACACTAATCGAAAATTGTAGACTAGTTGGCAAACCAAAATCAACATGGCGTGGCATGATTGATACTATTGAACAACATCTTAGTGGCAAGCAAAATGAAATCGAACGTACGCATCAAGTTTCATCTGATAGTTACAGGAACATCAGCATGAAGAGGAAGTAACCTGGATTGATGTGTTGCCCATCATAGGAGTGGCCAGCCCATCGCCAACGGCACTTCCTACCACGACAGTTGTCGACGGCGTCGCTTGCCATGCAGTTCGCTGAAGGTATCGCCTCCCGTGGCTTCAAGGCATGACCTAGGTTCGAGATCCACAACACGAACCAGTTGAGTCGTGTTTCCACCACTCGGCGCAGGTCGCCTCTGATCCGTTCGCCGTCGGTGTTGCCTCGCTCCGGTCGCCTGCCCTCCACAAGCCACACATCATGGCCCATCCGCTTGGCACACGTTGAGATTCACGGCGGAAGGCGTGGTGTCGAGGGAAGCCTTCATCTGCTCGCCGCGCGTCACCTCAGGCCAGAGATGCGTGGCATGTGGCCTCCCCCTTCGCCAATCCTCCCCTAGCCCCCCCCTCGCTCGGCGTGTGGCCTCCCTCCCTCGTCGGCCATTGAATCGAATTGCCTGACCTCATGCACGGAAGAACAAGGGCACGGGAAAGGGGAACAGGAGGGGATGAGATTTCTGTCGAGAAGAATCGTAGGTGCCCAAGTGCTAATTTTTTAATACTTCCCAGGTGTTGGTTGGTTTTCAGCTGTGCCTCGTCCATTCTTGGACGTGCGATTTGAAACCAACGAAGATGAGAAGGGGTCTCGGTGTAAGGCTAACCGAAGACCCCTCTCCACATAGGATTCACGTTTTTTAAAGGAGAAAAGCAACTTTCCATTAACTCAGAGACTCGGCAATGTCGCTGGCCACCAGGTCCTCCACGTCATATGGTGTACGCTCCCATTACAGGGACAAAGACGGAGAACACTTACTACCCAACACTACTAGGGCGTGTGCTACTTTATTACAAGCTCGAGAGACATTAACAAAAGAGTACGAGATAAAGTTCAGACGAATAAGATACTTCAATTCATAAGAGCAACTCCAGCAAGAATCTGCAAATTGAGACCTCCAAAATCCATTTGCAAGCCCAACTGCAAAAAATAGAAGCTCAAAATTAGCACTCAACTCGAGAAGGATATCAACTTGGGCCTCAATTTTCCTGCGGGTCCCGTCTGTCAGCGAGAGAGTAGTATTAATTTCGTGTGGGCCCCACCCTCCCAACCCCATCTCATTTTTTCAGCCTCTTTCTCTCTCTCTCCATGTCCATGGCGCCGCCCTCTTCACCTGCCCACAACCTTCCACCGCCGGTCTGCGCTGCCCCCTGACACCAAACTGCACCGCCCCCTGCCACCAAACTGCACCGCCCCCTTCACCGACAGATGCGCTGTCTGACCAGCCTCCCACTGTCGGCATGTGTGTCGTCACACCGGCAGACCCGCGCTATGGTGCCGCCAGATCTCGAGCGGCTGGAGTCGCGCTCCACGCTGAGGAACTGGAGACGGACGCGGAGGCTCGGGGTGTGCATCTCGTGGGCGTGCTCGCTGCCGTGGAGGTTGAGCCAGCACTCGACGGGCTGCCCCGAGGCGACACGCGCGTAGGCACGGAGACGGCGCCGAGGACGCCTGCGCCGATGAGGTGCTGGTTCTTGACCGTGAAGGTGACCGCGGCGGCGGGGTAGGCGTAGTGCAGGCGGAACGACTGGTTCCATGCCGGGCTGGTGGTGTGGAAGTCCACCTCGCGGGTGCGGGCCACACGCGCTGCGCCGACGTCGACATACAGCCGGCTGCGCTGGAGGCAATGCACGCCCATGGTCTCCTGCAGCTTCTCCACGGCCTGTCCGCGCCGGCGCTGCGCCGCCTGCAGCGCCAGGAAGACGACTGGGTCGAGGATCCCCGCCGCCGTGCGCGGTGGCACCACCACCGCCGCCTGGACGACGCACGCCACGACGGCGTGGAGCCGCGCGGTCGTCACCGCTATTACTGCTCCTGTGCTCTGCGGAAACCAAGGTGAGGCTGTGTTTCGTGTTTCGGCGGCGAGCAGGGTGGGACCTGCGTAGGTGGCGTCGTTGGACAGCCGCACGAAGCTTCGCACCGCGGCAGGCGCAGGGGGAGGTGGCGGCGACGTGTCCGCCGTCGTGGTCAACCCGACGGTCATGGCCGTCACACACGTGCTCCACAACTAGTGCGAGTTCCTCTTCACCGTCATCGCAGGCGACCTCGTCGTGCTGTCGCTCGGCGGGAGCGCCACCGCGTCGCTCCTACGCCCCTCGTCCTCCAGCCTCATCCGCATCGCCGAAGCTTGCCAGGCCGACATGGTGCAGAGGGAGGACGACGGGTTGCCAGGTTGGGAAAGAAGGGAGGAGATGAAAAGAAAAGAAAAAAAACGAAAGAAAAATGGTGGGACCTACATTTGGAGGGGGAATTAGAGGGCCTTAGGAATGGAGGTTTGGAGGAAAAATTTAGAGAAGTATGCAAAATGCAGACCCATTTAGAAACTCTGATAGAGTTAAGTTTTGCAGCAAATCTTCAAATTTTAGAGTAAAAACATATTTAGAGATCTTTGCGGGAGGCAGGGCGGCCGTGCTCATATGTTTGATGGGAGATTGAAGCTAAGGGTAAAATTGACAATATACTCTTCCTCTAAACTACCAGCATCAAATATTTTGATCTTTTTCACTGTGAACTAGCGACGACAAATAAAAGGATATGGAGGGAGTATAACAGATGAATTCTTCAGAGTTCCTCTTTGCAATGAGTTAATTGATTTAGATCCCTTTCTGTTCCAAAAAAACAACAATCTAGAAATACTAGAACAAACTGTCAAAAAGCTAAATGATCTTGTTTTCCCGCGTCTAGCATGCGTGCATCATCCTGTCCTGTAAGGAAAGAATAATATTTATTAATATTTCAAAATTTGATCAAATTCCAATTTAGAGCAACTCCAAAAGACTAGCTATTTTGGCTTAACTAGCTAAAAAATAGAAAATCTGTCCAAAAACTCAATCCAACAGACTAGCTAAACTTGCTCTAGCTATTCTCCACTAGCTAAACCGGGGGCTTCACTAGCCATCTTTGGCTAGCCAGTCCCACTAGCTATCCCCTTGTACATGAGTATAGCAGGCGGGACCCACTAGCGGTGAAGCATATGGAGAGTTGATTTTAGTCAGTCTGTTGGATTTCATCAACTTTTTACTAGCTATTTCATTTTACATACTAGCCAAATTAGTATTTTAGCTAGTGATATTTAGTGAGGCTCTTGGAGTTGCTCTTACTTGCTAGATTTAGAGTATGTTTGGCAACACTTCACCTCAAAGAAAACAACACTACTCCACCAACTTCACATTTCTTCAACTTTACTCCATCAATTCTAAAAAAAGTAGGGAGTTACTTCACCATCATGATAAGATGCTTTTTGTGAATGTGAAGTTGGTGAAGATAGAGTTTGTCTAGCACTTTTTTAAAGTTGGTGGGGTGGGTATTGAGCATGTGGGTCACATACCAACCAACACTGGTTGTGCCAATGAGACACTGACACACGGTGGCCACTGATTGGCTGATAGCGAGCCATAAATCAGTCTGTCTGACGAGGGGCGAAAGGCCGAAGCGTATTCGGAATTCAGAGGCGCGCCCTTCTTCACAGTCGCCAACAAGCCAACTAGCCAGCCAAGCAAAAGCAGTCTTGGAGGGATCCGCCGCGGCGCCGCGCCGCACGCGCGTCTGCATCATCGGGAGCGGCCCCGCCGGGCACACGGCGGCCATCTACGCCGCCCGCGCGGAGCTCAAGCCCGTGCTCTTCGAGGGCTGGATGGCCAATGACATCACCGCGGGTGGGCAGCTCACCACCACCACCACCGATGTCGAGAACTTCCCGGGCTTCCCCGACGGCATCATGGGCGCCGACCTCATGGACAACTGCCGCGCGCAGTCCGCCCGCTTCGGCACCAACATCCTCTCCGAGACCGTCACCGCCGTCGATTTCTCGGCTCGCCCCTTCCGCGTCGCCTCTGAATCCACCACCGCAACAAGGATTTTCTACCATATGGCGTACCTACCCACCTCGACGAGCGGTGCAGATGAGTCCACGTATCGCGACGAGGGGCGTCCCGCAGGCACACTTAGTTGGGTCATTAACGTTAGAAGACTGCAACTTACGAGACTTGGTCGTCGCGTTCACACCGCGTCCTCCCCAATCCCCACCGACGCGGAGCAGACGCGTGACGCCGCGCTGCAGAGCGTCGTCGGTTCCAAGCGGCGGCGGCCTGGATCCCGCGCTTCCCTCCCGCCAAAAGGCCACCGCGCGCGCATCTGCTTCCCCCCAATATCGCCTGATTTCGCTTCTAGGAAGAAGAAGGGATGCACAACTTCGACGTCAGGTGGGGCGGCGGCGGCGGGCTGTATAGGTCGTGGCGTCAACTCGACGGCGGGTGCGGCAGCGGCGGCCCTAGGCCTCTAGGCGGCGGCGCGGCACAACCTACCAGTAAGCGTCGCCTTCTCTTCCTTCCCATCTCCGGTCCTCGCGTTCTTGTTAATGAGGAGATTGGGGGAAGAACAGACCAGACTGCATCCTCTCGATTGGATCTCGAGTTGATAGCTTTGGTCCAGCGGGGACTTGATTCTATTGGTGAGCGTCACAGGTCCAATGGGTGCTCATGTGTGATTTCTCGGCTTCGCCTAGATGGGGTTAGGGTTTGTGCTGTTCTTGGATTCACGCCAGAAAAAAGCTGGAGCTTGAATTTGACATGCATTTTGCTTGTACTGGTAAGCTGATGAATTGCTCCATTCATTGCTTGCTAGTTCGTGCTAGTCCTGTACTTATGTTGCATGGAGCAGTGTCAGTATCCAGTTGTATGACTTACTGATTACACTCAATGCGAGATGGTTTCATCTTGGTGTAATCTAAATATTAAAGATGAGGGGAAAAGTATCTGGAGAAAGGCCTGGCAAAATGGCTTGGGAAGATTCGAAGAAGCATGAGGACTTCTGAATACATGTGAGTTCCGTGAATACTTCTGAATACATGTGAGTTACGTTGCATACTGAAAATTTATAGCGATGCCATCATAGCATGTTGTTTATTGAAAATATTTAGTGTTGCCATCAGAGCATGTTGTTTACTGATCCTATCTTCTGAATACATGCGAGTTTTGTTTGCAAGGTCTGGAATGAATGTTGTCCAATTCTTTCTATGGTAGCTGATCCTATCTTCTGATTTTTTTTTACCAGGTTGTACTTGAGATTATTTGGTCAAGCTATGAGGACTTCAATCTTACTGTTCTGCTATGAAGAATTCCATCTGGTGTGTGAACCTGAGTTGCATATGAGGGTTTCAATTTGCTGCAATTTGTCATTTATCTTATCTGAAATGTTATCTAGGACATGCTCTGTTTAGCCCTCATAGCTAGTTGAATTGTATGCACTAGTATGAAATACATGCAATTTCTATTGTCACCTAGAGCTGAACTCATTTTCAAATTCATCAAGTGTTGGTATCAAAACTGAATAGGGTCAATTTGTTCTGAAGACATGCATTTTCTGAATGTAAACAGGTCCATCAAGGTCCTGAAGGTTCAACATTTTGTGGCTTCTATTTTGATTCATCAAGCTCCTGAAGCAACATACTGTGAATCAGCTGAGTGAACTCTGGTTGGATTATTTGATCTAGCAATCTCGTGTGTCAACCTGTAGCTATGGTGCATTAGTGTTGCACTCCTGTCATTTTTTATCTAAATCTATGTTGAATCTGATTATTTGTACTAGTGCATACATGTCCACTTGCGTCAGTTTCTGAATGGTGAAAGCCAAGGTGTTGTGCGGGTCAGTTTCTGAATGTGAATGGAGAATGTGAATGTGGAAATCAGTTTTGTAAATGTGAATCCGTCGTTTTTATTCTATAAAATGGTGGTGTGCTGTATTGATTGCATTACCATTTGCCAAAACAATGGGATTTTTTTTCGTCAGACGTGTGTATGCAATGTTTTTAATTGCCAAATGTGTATGATGTCTGCACATTCAATCAATATGAAGCCCTCCGGTGCATTTTATTTATGACATTATGTCAAATATTCTCTCGGCACTCCTTTGGCCTTCCCATTATGGCCTTTTTTTTATTTTTTTTATCTATGTATGATGATGTGCTGCTTGCGAGAAAACATTATAACTGTACAATTGTCACTTCTTTGCTTTGAACTTTTGCATGAAATTCTTTTAGGAAGTGCACTGAGAGACTGTTATTCAGATTCTAGAATTGATAGTTGTGATACTGATAACACATTCAAATATTAAACCTTAATATTGGTCCCCTATAAGCCAATTGTTTTGTGGATATTCAGTTTAACTCATGTCTCACTCAGATGTCTAGTTACATCTGTACGGAGAAGGTAACTTAAAAAACCCTAAAAATTATCAAGAGCTTTACTTTCTGTTCAGATTGTTTGGCGACATGTCTCTTGACTCACCGGTACAGGCATGCAGAAGCAATGCCCTATACTCCTACCTCGCAAGCGGCTAATTAAAATCACAAGTAGGTTCTAATTAACACATGTATCATATGTTTGTTTTTTATATTACTATATAAAATGAACATGTAATCTCTGCACAACTGTGCAATGCAGACACGAACGCAAATGACATGTACAAATTACAATCACTTTTAAAACTGCAGGAGCAATGGGTATCACATGCTGCAGGAGCTCTCAAAAAGTTATCTGCAATGTGACAGCTAACTTTTAAAACTGATGTGTAGTATTGCATTCTGAATTCAGGCATATTCTTGGAGTGCATTGGTATGATATTTTTAAATTTGTTTACCACTAAAAGCAATACATACCAAATTAAGTTGAACTACTAGATGGAATTCCTAGCACCAGATACATAATTCATAGCAATAAAAATAGATAAAGATGCACAGAGTGTTGTTTATTTCATAGGCTGACATTTTTCTTGCAGACACACATGTAAAATGAACAACATCATAATTTGAAATAAAACTAGGAAATAGTTCGTTCTGATTTGAGAAGACATAACATATTTACATTCATTGGCAATGTGATTATTGCCTCCAGTTATTCTTGTATTCATTTACAGTTCGAGTATTCATTAAATCAAAGATGAGCAGTGACCATTGCTATTCTAGTAACAGCTATCAAGTATTAAATACTAATAGATCTTCATCAACAAAGTTTTGATCCCTTCATGGACGAATTTGAAGTTCTATATCCGTAGCTTAAAATGAACATAGAAAAAGCTCAATTAATTTCATTTCAAACCTGCAAAGTAAAGAAATATTAATTTTGACAAAGCTAAAAGTAGTGTCTGGTATACGATAATATATATTGCAAACTGAACCATGTAAAATCAGAGTGCTAAACAAACGAAAGGGATCCCAACCTTTTTCAGTCAGACTACTAAAGTAAAGGATTTCAGACCAGATCACACAAGCCTCTATCAACCATCCTGTCACTGAACTTCTTTTCAGATAATTGAAACACTAAATTATCACAAGGTTGAAATGCAAATCACACGTCTTACACATATCAGATCTGAATATCATTATGACAACTGTCTGAACAGCAACGTGATTAATTATGTGACAATCTGGACATTACTGTAACTATATCAAATGTCACACCTTCAAATCAAATGCGGTTCAAAAGAGAGCATTACTTTCGGTCTTAATACAGAGCATGATGCCAAGATTCCAGGGTCCTGAAAATCGTAGGTACCCAAAGGCATGAACTCCGAGATCCAGGGTGAAACGGGATAGGGGAGGGGGTACATGTACCGGGGCATGAGCACATCGTCACTTTGGACCTTGAACCTTACTGCAGCCATGGAGGTTGTGATGGCAGAATCGCATGCGTGGGGACTGGGGAGAGTTTGAGATTGGCATTGGGGCTACAATGACAAGGTGAATTATTTAGGGGTGTGACTATAAATGCACCATTGGCACCAGAACCTGACTGATATGCACAATATCCCATAGCGGGTTTTCCATAAACTCTACCTGGTGGGTACCTCCACACTGATCCCGTCCATCTATAACCGATCTCGTGGCTGAGATTGCTCTGTAACAGCTGAAATAGCTTTGCCGCAAATGAATCTTCACAGGGAGTCCAATCTTGAGTACAGATCAAAAGGTCGCAGCAATATCGAACCTGCTAATCAATATAACAAGGAGCAACAAAAGCAAGTGTGAAACGCAGTGATGCAACGGCAGGTCTGAATGAATAATATGATGAAATGCAGTGCCACTCATCAAAATCTGTCAACCAGTGGAGACCGGAAGGACGTTTCCCACAAACAAATCACTGGAAACAAGAATCGAAAGAATACAAATGAAAAATACCACAAAGGGAAGAGAGGCTAAGAGCATCCTGTAATAAATCCTACTTGACTTCCATCAAGATCCTGGGCAGCATTGAGGGGAATTGGGAAAGAATACATAGTGTGTTATAATTTCGCACAGATGCAAAGTAGTGATATCGTATTGTAAATCTCTTTCCAAACAGGTGTCAAAATTTTTGTGGCAAGATCAAAGGTTAAGTGCTGATATTAGAACAGTTCACCAGACAGAAAAAAAAAATTGTATTACCAAAGTAGCTGATATTGACAGATGCAAAAGTATAATTACAAACATGATTTCGCTGCAGGTGCCAGGTAGACCAGCTTTGCTGGCTAAATTGCAGAATAGAACAGATGGTAGGTGCAAGTGCAACAAAAAATAAACAAAGAATGATCCTGTAGGCTTTGTTATGCCAGCTCAAGCAATAGCAAAATACATATCTTTAGGACTACCCATTCCTTAGTAACTTGAGTTTTGCACAGATCTTACCTTTTTTTTTCTTTGGCTTTCTTGCACGGCAACTAATTCTAAATTGTGTGTCACAAGCTGCATCTCCGAGTGAGATCTTTTCCCCAACAATGCTCCCATTCATTATTGCCCTCAGCAAAGACATCCTTGCTTGCTCCCATTAGCAAAACAGCCCCAACAATGCCCCCATTCATTATTGCCCTTAGCAAAGACATCCTTGCTTGCTCCCATTAGCAAAACAGCGTTGAAGGTATGGTCAGCTGCAAATCTTACTGCATGACGAAAAGCTTCAGCTCAAAAAAGACCAATTCATATCTATATCATTTCCTGTTAACCAAATTACCCCTCGATTTTTTTTAAACAACTTGAGCTATATGATACATCACTATAGGACTCATAGAGCTTCATGAAATGGACATCCATCCGGAACACGAGAGCAATCCCTTCTGATCCTTCCTATAAAAAGTCTATTTTGAAAATATATCATCTTGCAGGCGCTGATGAGCTATGCCGACTGCAAAAATCAAACTTCATGAAAAAATATATAAATCCATCTGAGCCATTTCAACGAACACGTCGTGTGCGAGTGGAGAATAAGGTCCATCTTCCTCCAGAAAACTTACGGGCATGGAGGATTCGGTCAGCAAGGCTGCCATGGAGGTGTCAGAAGTTGATGGCGACGATGGAGGCTGAGGAGACCTGCCGGCGGCGCGTGGGGGTGGGGGACGGCCAGCCTGGCCCGGCGCGGCGCGCGGGAGCGGCTGCGGCCGCGAGCTGCCTCGGTTCAGCGCGGCAGACGGGGCGGCACCCCTGAGCAGCCGCCGCTTCGAGGAGAAGAGGTGACCTTCGGAATACGGTGGACGACATTCGCCGGACCCTAGCTCGAGAGATGGTGGCCGATGGTTCGAGAAGAAGCCAGCACATGCACATCCAAACAGGTGTGAACGGGGCGACCTGGCGAAGCAGTCCGTACAGGGTTATTAACCCCTAATAATGACCAAAGTTCTGACTTCACCGATGACCCGTAGTCCACGCTGCACGAATCTCAGCGACGAATCGGACGTGCGCCGTGCGTATGGGTAGCTACGCCTTAGGACAGGAGAACATTTGGGATCCACCACCGTCCTCGCCGACGCCGTCATCATCGCCACGGGGGCCGTCGCCCAACGCCTCCACTTCCCCGGCTCCGATACGTACTGGAACCGCGGCATCTCCGCCTGCGCTGTCTGCGACGGTGCCGCCCCCATCTTCCGCAACAAGCCCATCGCCGTCATAGGCGGAGGCGATTCCGCCATGGAGGAGGCAAACTTCCTCACCAAGTACGGCTCCCACGTCTACATCATTCACCGCAAGAACACCTTCGGCGCTTCCAAGATTATGCAGGAGAGGGCGCTCAAAAACCCCAAAATCCAAAGTCATCTGGAACTCGGTGGTTGTTGAGGCCTATGGCGGCGCAGGCGATGGGCCATTGGCTGGCGTCAAGGTCAAGAACGTGGTGAGTGGTGAGGTCTCGGAACTTCAGGTGGCCGGCCTCTTCTTTGCCATTGGGCATGAGCCGGCGACCAAGTTCCTCGGTGAGCAGCTGGAACTCGATTCAGGTGGATATGTGGCAACCAAGCCAGGCTCCACCCACACCAGTGTGAAGGGTGTCTTCGCTGCTGGCGACGTGCAGGATAAGAAGTATCGTCAGGCCATTACCGCTGCTGGATCAGGTATTACCCTACTGCTATATGATTCAATGATTTCGTGCTGCAATTTGTCAATAATCCAACAGAGGAGAAAGGAGAAATTCCCCTGTGCACTGCAGTGGAAACCATGAATGGTTCAGGAGTCAGTAGCTTAGTTTATCTATTATTAGCCAGTGATATTCAGATGCATCCCTTGATGATTGGCATCAATTCAATTTCTGTATATATCTTGATGAGATTGATCTAGGAAACCGGCACTTGGTAGTTTCAGCTGATCATATGTTTGTGATGCAGTGTAACCAATATCTAATTTTGCCTTTACCTCTGGGTGGTGTAGGGTGCATGGCCGCTCTGGATGCTGAGCACTATCTGCAGGAGGTCGGTGTGCAGGACGGCAAGTCTGATTGACTATATTTTGGTGTACCAACCACCAGTCACTCAAAAAGCCACTTGCCGGTGCTGAAATCTACCCTCTCATGTCCGTTATGCCATGAGTATTCGTGATCGAATATAAATATTTCTGTGCGGATTATCAGTATAGCACACTATTCTTCTCATTAGTATTCGGATGTCTGAACGAGGATTCTCTTTTATAGGAAAACTATCAATGCACTCGACATTGATTCGTATTAGTACTTACATTGAACTTGTGTTATCGTTTTACATATCTCTCTCTATTGGTCAGAGTGTTGTTCGTGCCACTATTTGCTTCCACCGGTTGTTGATGATTAACTCCTCTGATCATCTACATCAGTGTCTACGCTTGTTTTTGTATCTTTTAGTACTCCGACGATCACTTTATTTCAGTTTGAAGGTCCTCCCAAGTCCCAACAAAAATCAAATGCCCACGCAGGCCGTATCCGGCCGGAATAACGGGCCTGTCCAATAAGCCCATAGTCTTCCTCGCGGCACAGGGGCATGCAGCCCACAATCATAATTTGAAGTTATGTTCAAAAGGCAAGCAAGTAGAACATTTTGACGGTTCTAAAATGAAGTAAAACATTTTGAAACTGTGGAATAGATATTGTTTACATTTATATTATCCAAGATGATTTTTTATGACTGAAATAGAGTAAAGAAGACTGTGGATAGATATTGTTTATAGTTTTATAATATCCCAATAACTTTTTATGAATAGAGTAAAAAAAGATTGAAATAAAAATTGGCAAGTTCTCTATCTTTTCCTAATTGGAGACCATTTTGGCTTTTGTAGGTTTATAGATATTATTATGCACAAAGACATACTACGCTACATCTAAGTGCATAGCAACACCTATAAAAACCAAAACGACTTACAATTGGAATGGAGAGAGTATTAAAAAGACCATTATTATCATTATATCGATCAATATAATCTCATGATTCCCTTGTTTGTCAATTGGTTTGGGTTCTACGGAGTAACAATTAACCCTATGTGCATCTCTGTCCGTGCAGGCACTCATACTCGCAATTGATTCCCTTGTTTTAAGATGTCTGTGGAGTGTGGACAGAGTAAGATAGTAGATACTCCTAGATGGGAATAATGGGAGCTGTTACCTGGCCTGTTTCATTCGCATTTTCTCATGGCCGTCTCGTTCTTGCTTGCATGCTGACGCCAACGTTCCAATCAACTTCGATATACAACCTGCTGGCTGCTGTCGTCGTGGTTGGCTGGTTGCTGCAGTGCTGCAACATTGACTGCGCGTCATACCGGGCTTGGCCAGCGCCGACTTCGCTGCCGCTTCCCTCGCCGTCGCCCTCGCCGTCCCCGTCGCGCGGCGTCGTTCGTGCTCATCTCCTACGACGCGCACGCATGGCAAGGCCGGCTACATACGCCGCATCCCTTGCGTCGCTGAGACGGGTCTGCTCGCCTGCGCGCGCCTCGCTTCGCCGCTCGCCTGCCTGCCTTTCCTCACCGCGCACGTCCCCGTGCTCGCCCCGCCGGCGACGGTCGTCGCGGCGTACCTGGGGCAGCTCGCGCACGCCGCGGACGGCGTCGGGCACCGCGCGCACCAGGCCAACGTACGTACGGTCACCACTCTGCTTCTCTCGCCCTCGCCGCGGTTTACATGCCGCTGCTCGCCACCACCGCCTGGCCGCTGTCGCCATCAAACAAGCGTTGCGCTCGAGGGCGTACGCGCTCGTGCCGCGCGCTGCCCGTGCACAAGTGTGTTGGGGGCTCGCGCGCCCTGACATCTGCGTGGAACATTTTACTCGATCGCGTGGCGGCGGCGACAGCCGCCGACGCCCCACTTGTCATCATCGTGATGCTGCCAGTTCACGACGTCGTCCGATCCTTGTCCTTGTTGATCAGCTCATCTCATCTAGCTGTGGTGGCGACCACCGGCAAGGAGCCGCGCGTGAGTTTGTGTGACTTCGGCAGATAGCAAAGGAAATTGGCAAATTGCCCAGACATATCACGAGCGGCGAGCGCTCCAATGCAAGCACGTCACATACGAGTCGTTTTGTTTCCGGGCCGTTTGGTACCGCTTCACGAGCAGCTTCACAACTTCAATAGCCAAACGGCTAGCTCTCTGTCTAGCTCTCTGGTCAGCTTCTCTGAAAATCCGCTCTCACAGAGTCGCGCATGCGTGAAGCTGCAAAAACGTTGCTTTTCCCCGCTCATGAAGTTGCTCATGAAGTTGTTTTCTAAAAAACAGCTCTACTGGTGAAGTTAAGCTGTGCCAAACAGGGCCGAATCCTTTGTTTTTTGTCAGGGCTTTCTCACGAGCTGGTTAATTTTGTGAAGTACACTTATGTACGCACAATCGCACATAGAGCAGATCAACTGTACATTTTTGGAGTATGCAGTAGGAGATAAATTATTTGCTCCGATCCCTGCTGCTGGTTGGTAAATGGTAACACTACCGGAATCGCACCCTCTACCGAGAGGGGACTTCCTCTCGGCAGAGGGCTGATTCCCGTCGGCGGAGCTTTTGCCGAGAGTTTGCTCTCGGCAAAGGACTCTCGGCGGACTTCAGCCGGCGGGCCCCCCCTCGGCACATATGTGCTAAGAACCCCACCTAGCTCTCGGCAAAGAGTTTTTCATAAAACAAAAAAAAATTAAAATCCTCGGGGAAGCGGGCCCACCAGCCAGGCACCGCCACCCCCGCCGCCCGCCACCACCCCAGCAGCCCCAGGACCGCAGCCACCACCACCTCTCGCACGCACACCACCACCACCTCCGCCGCCGTGTGCACACCGCTGCCGCCGCCGCGCGCACACCACCGCCGCCGCCGCCGCCGCCATCAGAGCCGCTGACACTACCACCCGGCCGCCACCGCACGCCAACACCTGTTGCACAGCACCACCAGAGAGAGAGAGAGAGAACCTGGATGGAGCTCGCGGATCCGCCGCCGCCGCCGGGGGAGGGAGACGAGGCGCCGCGGATCCGCCGGTCCGGTACCAGAGACGAGGCGGTCGGAGGAGGGAGACGAGGTGCCGCCGGATCCACTGGTCGGACGAGGAGACGAGGAGGCCAGCGCGGCGGATCTGAGGTCGGATCCGCCGCCACCTCGCCTCGCCCCGCCGCCGCTCCTCGCCACGAGGTGAGGGGCGAGCGGAGGGGGGAGGCGGGGGACGGTGCGGCTGTGCCCGGCGGCCACCGGAGGAGCCGTCCAGGAGGGATCCAGAAGGGGGAGGGGCCGCCGGGAGGGAGGAGGCGGCGTGTGGACGGGGCGGCGGCGGAGGGGGAGGAGGGAGGCGAGGTGCGCAGAGGGAGGCGGCGGTGTCGGTGGGGGTGGTGGAGGGCCGGGAGAGGGAAGGCGCATATATACTAGGGTTTGGCGAGGGGAGGGGAGGGATCGCTGTGAGTCGTTGATCTGCCGATCGACGGCCAGCAACGGATGGTGAGATCATGGGCCAAAATCGGCCCGTGCGGGTTGAGGTGCTGGGCCGTTGGCTAACTGGCCCAATAAACCTTTGCCGAGAGCCACGTGGACCTACTCTCGGCACAGGTCCCTCTTTGCCGAGAGCATGACACTCGGCAGAGAATTTTTTCATAAAATTTAATTTAAAAATAGTAAAAATGTGTGAAATTTTTCCAACACTTAACAAGACACTAGATATGTTGTGTATTGCTTATAAAAAAGTTGTTGTGGTCAAACTCAAATTTAAATTTCTCTAATGCATCAAACCTAGTGACATGAGTTTAAATTCGTTGAAACTTCTCGTGAGATGTTCCGGTTTCTAAACAGCGTACGTGTCAAAGTGCTCAAAATGTTCTCAACTTTTTACCACAACCTCGACATATGATATCATTGTCGCTCAACAAAATTCGTGATTTTCAAACTTCATTTGAATTTTATACAATTTTAAAACCTTTCTACGACAAGATCTTCATCATGACCAGATAACAAGATGTTTGAATTTTAGTTTCATTTAATGTACATGGTCTTAGAGATGTCTCATGAACATGAATATCATTGTTTCACCAACTTTACTCTAGGATTTCATGCACTTGCAGTTCATATCCGACGTGTACAAAAAAATTGCCTAGAATGATGTAAAATTGTTAAATATAACAAACAAAGTTAAAATTGTGCCAAATTTGAGCATAACTTTTGTATAAGTGTGTTGAAGATAGAAAAAATTTGGAGGCAAGAAAATGATTTTTTTAAAATTTCTTTGCCGAGAGCCTAATAAATAGCTTTCGGCAAAAAATTTCTTTGTCGAGAGTTTTTTCTTTGCCGAGAGCTTTTTATATTGCTCTCGACAAAGATTCTTTGTCGAGAGTTTTTTATTTTGGCTCTCGGCAAAGATTTTTCCTCTCGGCGAAGGCTCGGATTCCGGTAGTGTAAACATGAATATGAATGAAATGAATCAAATACCGACAATAATATAATAAGTCGGTGTTCATGTTTTAAGGTGGACAAAATGTTCCAGTGGCACTTGATAAACTTTAATTAAACACATATATGGATTCTTAAACTTTTTTAGAATATCCTGCGTAAACTATCTATGAAGTACAATATATTTTGATTAGGATGTGTACATGAGTATGTAGTACGTGACTACGCGGCATGCTTAGTAGCAACATTTTCTTCTCCATGAACCACGACTGACATGCAACTTGCTCTCCTCCCATCAGTTCCTCACCAATTCAAAGCTGACTCGTGACTCATGAGAGTTGATCACCATTTGTACCCACATCAAACTTCAACAAAGGTTGTATCCAACACTTTTTAGCTTCTTGAAATAAATCCAGTTCAATAGAATTCAAAGTGGGGGCATGTGCCCCACTAGGTCCTCTTTTGGTTCATCCTCTCTGCCGTGTTGTTAACTTTTTATTCATTTGTGAAACACATATACATTTAAAATGAAAGTTTAACATATGTGTGTAATTTTTTGTATAAGAACTGTTTTTTGAGAGAAATATTGCTGACGATGGCAGTGTAAATCTCAATAGTCTATGGAATGTGATGGCTTGCGCTTACAAACTTTGACACTCCAATAAGGGAGGTGGGTATTTGACTATTTATGACCTCAATTACAAGAATACCCCCGATAGAGAGAGTACTCCAAGTCCAAACATCATGTTGCACGAAATTAAAGGTGCCTTCAATATGATTATATGAACCAAGCTGTATTTTGAGACCATTGAGGTAACTATAAGTGTTTTTTCTGGTTTCACAAACTGAGAGCTAGCATTCAACACTGCCGAATTCTGAAGCCAGAGTGTGGCCTACACAGGGGTGGAGCCATGGGGAGGGGGCAGGGGCCTGGCCCCCTCCCCCCCAGGTTCAAGAACTAATGAAGGATTAGTTCAAAATTAGTGAAAATAGTGAAATTAGCCTATTTTGTGTTGTTTGCCCCCCCCCCATATGGCTGATTAGACCCCCCCATGTTGAAATCCTAGCTACGTCCCGCCTACAACCAGCTGACGTATTTCTGCACCATGAGAGGCAATTGCTAGCTGGAGCAATTCTCCCTTGTGATCTCATAATGTAAAGCATATAATAAGTGGCATGTTGGTCATATTTACTAGACTTTTGATACTTTGCATACAATTATTTCACCTTTTCTCCCTACAAAGCGAGGACATGGTATTTATCACACAGTTGGGGAGTAAGAGGCTCAACACCGATCAAATTGTGTTCTTCTAAATTTTGATTAAGGAAGCAAGAACTTATTATATGAGCAATTCACTTGATATTTTTATGCTTAATTTACATTTTTGTTGTACAAATTAGTAGAAACAAAAATAGGTTATCAATTGTTGTATGTACACTGTTAATGAGTAGTTCAGATTCACCTGATGTTGGTGGCCGCACAGTCAACAAGACAAGCTACCCTAATAATCTTTTCACAAAGAGCTCTGCCAACTACCATACACAATTATTAGCAAAAAATTGTTTTTAAAAAGAATTGATCTAGTTTATAACGAAACCATTGACCTGATAATTATATGGCACGAAAGCGCTTTCATATATGTGTTTTCGTTGCCAGCTGACATTCGATTCAAGTTACATACTGTGAGTTTTATTATATTATTTTGATTTAGCTGTTCTCAAGAAGCATCTCATAATTAAAAATATACTATATGACAAAACTGACTATTTATATTGCATGCAAACGATGCCCTTATTACAAATAAATGGAAAGCATTATTTAAATTGGTTTATGGAATTCAAATAAAGGACCCCACTCCAATGAAATGCTGGCAAAGTAGAAATCCACCAATGGAAGAAAATACTCCCTCCGGTTCCATATTAGAAGTCGTTTAGGACAGCGACATGGTCACCAAAGCACAACTTTGACTTCTCTTTTCTATAAAAATCTTTATTGGAAAGTTATATATGTATATTCTTATGAAAGTAATTTTCAAGACAAATCTATCTCTCCCTAACGAAAGCGCAACCAAAAGAGGGCCAGGGAGCGCGACCACGTCGCGGGCTGCCCGCAGCCGTCGGATCAGCCCCGTCGACGGTCCAGATCGGGCGAGCAGCGGCGATTTTGCAAAAGAGTCCTCGGATTTCATCGAAATCACATCCACCATCTGAAGCGTCCCCTCATCAGAGGTGACTAAATGTGATACAAATACCAGTCCCAGGAGGCTGGTACCACATTTATTACATCAGATGGTTCATTACCGTACAACACGTCGAGGCTGTGGGCATGGGAGCGCCACTGCCACGAGAAGCAACATAAGAACTACAGACCAAACTATGATAGCAACAGCATCTAAGATATCTTCAGAGTCTTGCGCCATGGAAGCTTCCTGTGGAGACCCTGACTCCACAGGCACGGGTTGGGTGCAGGACAGCAACCTACTCGACGTCTTCGGGTACGAAGTCGGGATCCTCCTCTGAAAAACAGTTAATCAAGCAAGGGTGAGTACATACGTACTCAACAAGTTCAACCCCACCCACGGAGGGGCTAATAAGCAGATTATGCACAGGATATATCAAGGATCAGGATAAGGTTTATTTTGCAAACGCACTCACTCATGCAAGGGTTTGTTTCAAAAAGGTTTTCGCAAACAGTTTTTATAACCCAAGTAGCTCAGTTGTTTGGTGAAAACCAGATGAGGACTACCGGACTCCCCGTCCGCAGTAGCACACAGCCACACACTTTTCCGGAAAACAACTCACGCCATGAAAATCATCCCGAACCCAAACACTGGCTTTGTGACCCCACCGTGACTCGTCCAATACCGTGGACACGGCTATTCGAATAGGTTTTACACTCTGCAGAGGTTGTACATCTTTACCCACAAGTAGGGTACCGCCACACGAACACCTTAGTGTCGGCGCGGATCCTATCAAAGCCATTACCCACCTTAGCTAACCCTACGAGCCACCACGGAAGCAACCAAGGGGTTATCTCACATAACCAGGGCGTACCTCACACAGATCGTACCCCTACTCCTTGATCTCCCGCTGCTCACCCGCACTCCTGATGGCAAGTAGATTAACTAGTGGGATTTATGCTAAGCCGTTGCCACATACAACGGTCGAGTGGTAGTACGATAATTGGGTCAGGTGAGATGTCACGCAACCCGGTCCTTAACGACAAGATGGACATCTCCAACACGCTCAACCACAAAGGTACGAGCTCACCCTTACTCCTGACACACACGTCCATCCCGTCTACCCAGTTCTTTTACTCATTTTCCAAAATACCATATTCCCATTTTTAAAGCACTCACACATTTTAAAGAAATCATTTAGGGCAATCAAAGATCAATCATAGCAATCAAGGGTGGCTATCCTACCGGGTTTTAACAGTAAAATAATATGCAATTTATAAAACGGGTCATAGGGTTGTATTTATAAAACTGGGATCAAAGCATGCATCAAAGGATGAGATTGAACTTGCCGTCTTCGAAGTCCTCGGGAAGTTCCTGCTCGCGGTTCGGGACCTCGGTCTCCTGCTCGCAGTACTCGTCTCCAAGCTCCGGCTCGTGGTACTCTCCTTCGTTCACTCCGTCGGCTATAGCGCACACACAAGCAACATGCAATCAAAACAAGCACACAAAAATTATCGGCTGAGCTCGAGGAAAAGTAAGTGGATAAAATAGAGGAATAAACGTTATTTAGGGGGTTTGGATGATGGATCGGTAGGGGTATACCCGGGACGGGTGTGATGAATTTTGGGCATGATTTGAGATAAAATCGCACATGAAATGATGGGTTAAAGGGGGTGTTTAGGGTTAATATAAGGACCTATTGGTAATTTCCGCTAATGGAAAAAGGGCTTGATTATAATAGTGTAAACTTGGTTAAGGGCCTGGTTGTAAACTGCTTAAGGATGAACAGGGTTTAATTCATAATTAACTATTAACCTAGGGGCTGTTTTGGAATAAGAGGGAGAGAGAGTGAATAGAGATAGAGAGGGGCTCGGAATAAGAAGAAAGGCTAGGGGGCTTTGGGCAAAAGTGCCCTCCTTCTCCCCCCCGATCCAGAACAGGGGAGGGAGGCAGGGCGGCCTCGGCCGACGGCGGCGGCGGCGCCCCGGGGGTCGGCGGCGGCCGGGGATAGGGGGAAAACGGAGAGGGGGACGAGGGCTACCTATCCCGGCTCTCACCTTGGTCGGGGACGGCCTGTGGAGGTGGCTCCGCGGCGAGGAATGGGCGGCGGCGGAGGCGCAAATGGTGGCGGTGGTGGAGCAAGGGAGGGTTGTGGGGGCTCGGTGGTGAGGTGAGGGACGGCAAGGAGGCCCGGGGGCTATATATAGGTGGCTTAAGGCGGTTCGGGAAGGAAATATCTCCCCGGCGACACGACGGCGGCTCGGCAGGGAGGGGCCGCGGCGTCCGGCCTTCAGGTGAGGTGACGGCTCGGGCAGAGGCTGAATAGGGCGGTCGCGGTCGTCGGGCGGCAGTTGTTTGGTCCTATCGTGACCAGGCGCGCCGTGTTCCGAGGTGGAGGGGCGGCGTCGACCGGCAATGGTGGTGGCGCAGAGGTGACGACTCGCCGGGGGGAGTAATGGCGGCCCCGGCGTCGAGTGGCAGCGACGGGTCGCGTCGCGGGGTCGTGCGGTGCCGCGCGGGGCAGGGGCCGGCGTGGCGTGTTGAGGAGGAGGAGGGCCAGGCGCGGTCGGGAGCAAGGCGCGGGGTCGGGGCATGGGCGCTGGCCGAAGGAAGGAGAAAGGAAGAAGGAAAAAAAAGAAAGGAAAAAGAAAAAGGAGAAAAGGGAAAAGGGGAAAAAGAAAAGGAAAGAAAGGAAGAGAAAAAGGGAAAAAAGGATTTAGAAGAATTAGAAGAAATCCTAGGAAAAACTAGGAAGGAAGGAAGAAGGGATTTTTGTGGGGTTTTCCGATTTTTTTTTTCTCGGGTGCTGGCGTAATTTCCGGGACGGCGGTGATGGCGAGGCGAGCCGGCCGGCGGGATCGCGGCAAGTCCGGGATTCCCGGCGAGGTGGCCGACCGCGGCGCTGTGGCAGCGCTGGGCGGCACGACGCGGTGGCCCGAGTGATGGCGGGCGGTGCCGGCGGGATTCGCGGCACGCGCGCCGAGGGAAGGAGAGAGGGAAAAGATGATCGGGATTTTGAGGAGACGATCGAGCTCAGCGGAAAAGTGTTGAAAATACGTGTGATTTAGCAGGTGATTTATTAGGGCTAAAAACACGGGCGTTACACCATCCTCCTCTGCGCCAGCCGCTCGGCAACTGCCAAGCGCCTCCCAGCGGCGCTACGGGTGGCCTCCAGCGACCAGCGGAGGCGACGGCCTCCCGAGGCTCTAGCGACGTGCTGAGAGCCCAGCCTCACCGGCCGGAGGCAGCGCTTGGGAGCCGGCCTCCCCGACCAGAGGTTGCGCGGGGGCTTCCTCGGCCTCGGCCTCGGCGGCGCTGCGGTGGCGGCGGCGGCCTCCCCAACCTCCGACGGCGCGCGCGGAGCCCGGCCTCGCTAGCCCCAATCGTAAGGACTTGAAATTCCGCCCGCCATTGCTGCAGTCCGCCCGAGGTCCACCCCGCCGTCAAACCACCCTTTCCAGTCTCCTCTCCGCCAACAAATAAGCAAAACCGGACCTTGGAGCCTACTATCTCTCGGGGCTAGGCTAATTGAGTAGGAGCGCGGTTCACGGCGAGCGGCGCTGCCGCTAGCAACACGGCCGCGAGCAGTGACCCAAGGAAACGCTCCAGCGCGGTACTGCTGGACAAGATTGCAGTGAGCAGCAAGCGAGGCAACGTACATCTTGCCAGTCAGACTCGCCTTTCAATAGATGCTGGCATGTTGCTCACCAAATGCTCGATCGAATGCCTGAGAGACAATTGCATTGGTTGATGTCTAATTGAAGATTAAGTTAATTGGATTTCAAAAGAGGAGATTACAATAGGTCCCTCCTCGAGCTGCATGCCCTCCAACTATCTCTTACTGTTTCATTATTATGTGAATATTTTCGTGAACATACAAATGCTTTGACCTCCAATCAAGTGTGTGCAAATTGATATTACATGTTGCAATTCAAAGCTGTATAGCGATTTGCCTTATTTGATCAAACTGGAATCACTTATTTTTGCCTTGGTTATCTGCCTCAAATTGTTATTTTCATTGTTACCTTTGAAATATTTTTGCTCCTACTAATATGCATTAACTGGGATGTTCACCATATAAACAATAGCCATCTGTGATGCTTACTTTACTACTACCTTCAGGTTAATTGGTTTTCTCATTTTCCGTGGCTCACGTAAGGGTATGATCTGCCTGTAAGGGTATGATCTGCCTGGAACCGGTTCCTCTGCAGTAGTGCTCTCTACCTCATAGATGCACAGTGTGCTAGTCCGACGTAATGTTACTGCTACAGTGCCTTGAGATTTACTGTTTACCAGTTTTTATATATCTTCATTTTTGCTGTTCACTAGGCACTGTAGCGTTTGGTCAGATGGTTGGCAGCAGTTCTACCTTCCTCTGAGGTAGTTTTCAACTACCTCAAGAGGATCTCATTCCGATCTGCATATATCCATCACCATTGCTAGGTCATGCGCCCTGCTTGTTTTCTTTTACATCATGTTCCAGGTGTGTCTCGAATCTCGATTCCAAGGTGATGACAGGTCTTAAATCTAAGATAACTATTTCATAGTGCAGAATTGCATGTCTACAAAGATATTTCATTGTACATGTACAGAATCTGCAGTTAAGTTACAAACTCCGGAGGTTTTGGAACAAACTTGTAATTAAGTCTAATCTTGTTTTTTCCCTGCTGTTATCTCAAGTTATAACAACAGCTTTCTACCACTCCAACAAGAAGCAGATACAACTGTTTATTTCGTTGAGTCTACAAGAAGCAGCCTGTTGCTTCAAAATACTCGGCAAACTACAAGAAGCAACCTGTTGCTTCATAATCTTAGCTTTGTTCGGATAACCACATAATGCTCAGTTGCTGCTGTTGACAATACAAGATCAAAGTCTATGCCTGAATCAGAGGTGGTAAATCTCTGCACTTGACTTTGTCCATAATTTAGTTAGCATGATACTATTTCTAAAACACTTTTGATAATTGTTGCATCAATTTATATTTTTACAAATGGTTCCCTAAACCAAAAACTCTTCGGGATCGCGCGGCAACGCCGCGCATTAGTTTCTAGTTTATATGATTTTCACATTTTCAAACTCAACAACTTAAAAGTTATTCATGATTTACATTCCCAATATTTGACTCAAACCTTGTCCAAAACGACTTCTAATAGGGAACCGGAGGAAGTACCAAGCCAATTAAAATTGTATATATATTTACCGCCGAGTATTATTGGAGAGCTAACGCCAAACATACATGATTATCGAGGAAATAGAGAATGCACAAAACTACCCCTTGCGCACTAAAGACCACCCTCGTATGAAGCAAGTGTACCGTACTGTGTACCGGGTCGACAAGTAGACAATGGGGGGAGAGAACTCCTTGACCAGCTCTGGCCTGCTGGCGCATTGGCATCTCCAACTCCAAAGGCAAAAGTTACAAAGCCATGAGAGAGCAAGTTCCAAAGCAGGAGGCGTTCGCGCTCGATCTCCCCACAAATTATGCAAAAGCGAAAGCTTCCTCCCCTTTTCCATTTGAGGCCCTGCAGCAAACGGACCCCCCTTTCCAGAATTGTGCACTTGTACTTGGAGGGACCGAGGGAGCAAGGTGCAGGATCTTGTACGTCGCAGACGGTCGCAGGCAGCGTCAATTTTGGGCTTGGCGTCTTCTGGCCAGTGTCCCCCACTGCAGGCTTACGATACAGTAGTGCACTGCAGCGGCATCACTGAGTCACTGCCACTTCAATTTTAATTTTACATTTTTCATGTATATACCCCAGCTACCTAGCTATAATCCGTAGTCTCCTGGCTCTACATGTCGTAATCTCACACACAACACTCCACAAGACATTAAAGTACTGCAGGTGAAACAAATGTAGGGAGGGACAGAAGGCTTTTTGGTTCCTCTCTCCCCTGGGCCTCTCCTGCCAAACAAGTACTACAAATCCAGGGCTCAAACTAACCTCTGGTCTACATTGGAGGATGAACTAAACGGACTAGAATAGGCCATCTTCTTGACAAAACCACAATGCTCCAGTCCAAGCACATGCTCAGCTGCTCAAGATATAGGCATATAGCTCTAGTCGGTCTAGACCCACTGACCTAGGTTTTAGATGGTGGAATAAGCGAAAATATTTGACCTATAGGTGAGGCTTGAAGCTTTGTCTATAATGTTGAACCATTCAATATTTGACCGGAAATTATCCACGCCTGCCGCGAGTTGTTTGTCAAACTGAGGACACATGCGAAAGCGACCACGAAGGTTTTTTCTTTTGGCTATTGCACAGGTAGAGAAGAGGAGAGAGGTAGAAGCAAATGGTTGTAATAGAAACATCATTCTACAGCAAGATACAATCAGAATATAATACCGCATTACAAATCAAAATGGAGAAAAAAAGAAACGCTGGAAACACAAAACATCAGATCTCACTGACCTTCTTTAGTTTATTGAGCTAGCTCTCTCTTGCATGAATCCATCTCTAGCTTTCCTCTCCCTGTCCCTTGATTAACCACCACTAGTTTCTTTTTTAACACACCTGATGGTTTCCAATGCATCCTCCTCATGTGCAGACACATGCATTATATATTTATATTATAGCACCCAGATGCAAGGTCGCTCCAATGAACCATCATCCAGAGCATGCATGGCGATCTCAGTTCCATCAAGGATATCTTCAGCTCACCTCGGTTCTGGATAGCAAGAGTAGCTAGCTTCTGCACCATTTGAACCTTTGTGATGCACATCTTCTTCGTGTTGATGAGAATTCGATCGGCGTAGCAAGGCATGGATCAGAACTGTGGCCGGACTCCACCGCCACCGCCTCCGCTCCAGCCTCCGAAATTGTCTCCCGGGAGCTGGTAGGCCCCAACATTCCCGGCGAGGTTGTAGAGCGACATGCCGCCGCCGCCTGCGTCGCCTCCGGTCACGCCAGAGGACTGAGAGGCCGTCGGCTGCTGCCCTTGGGGTCCAGCCGACTGCCCCACTTGATCTTGCGGTTCCGCTCCGGCGGCGGCCGCGGCCGTCTCCTCTTCCTCCCCTTCCAGCGGCAGCCGCTCGTACACGGCGTTCGCGAACGACGCCGCCATCAAGACGACGGGCCCCGCGGCCACCAGCGGGCCCACGACGCTACCGCCGATGACCTGGCCCTGCCCACCGGAGAGGAAGACGGTGAGGCCGCTCGCGCCGGGTGGAGCCGGCGGGGGCAGCACCGTGCCGGTGAGTGAGAGGATCTCGAACCGGCCCCGCAGCGTGGCCACCATGCTCCCGGGGGGCGACGCGCCGGGCTGCCTGAGCGCCACGTTCACGACGGCGCCCCCGCCGCTGAGCACGCACACGCCGCGGCCCCGGCGGCGCGCGTACTCGGCGACGCAGTCGACGACGTCCGCCCCCGCCGCGACCTCGAGGACGTGCGAGTGCAGCGCGTTGGGGCTGTCCCGCGTCACGATGATGGGCGGCTTGGGCTTGTTCTTGGAGCCCGGCGGGCGCCCGCGCGGCCGCCGCGTGGGCCCGCCCGACCCGCTGCCACCCTCGACCGGGACCATGGCCGACGAGGACGGCTGCTGGTCGCCGCCACCGCCGCCGCCGCCCCCGCTCCCGCCGGCCTCGGCGCCCTCGCCCGCGGGGCTCTTGTCGGGGGACATCTTGTGGTGGTGCTCCATCTTGACGTGGGAGTTGGGCGACAGCGGCGAGGGCTGCTGATGCTGCGGCCGGAGCAGCTGGTGGAAGTAGCGGGAGCTGCCGCCCCCGCCGGGGTCCATTCCGGGCATGGCCGCGTCATCTGGCCGCTCCCACCACTTGCCGGCCGCCAGCTTCACGGTCTCGATCGGCGCCGCGCTCCTCGCGTGTGCAGCAGCTATAGCTAGCGCAGCTTCTTGGTTCCTCGCCTCCTCACCACCGCCGCCGGCGCTAAAACCTGCCTGGACCTGCTGGACACAAAGCATTCGTTCGCCCCTTAATTTGCATGCCACAGTGCATCATCATACAAAGCGCGAAACCAAGTCGAGAGACACCAAATAAACGAGCAGCTAGCGCCGCCTAACAGGGAATGGAACAGCACGAAATGGGAGAGATCTTTTCCTTTGCCTCTATCCTGGACCTTTTGACTTGTCACGAGACACGACGCGCGCTAGCGATGATGGAATTGCAGATGCACTGAGAGCGGCAAAGTTCTTTACCTTCTGCAGAAGCGAGAGCTAGCTTTTCCTCGGCGACGCTGTGCAGCTGAAGCTTGTAGCTTCAGCAACCTCCTCGCCGGGTTGCTGCCTCAGAATTCAACCCCGCCTCTCGATCTGACAGCAGCAAGCGAGAGAGGACGACGACGGAGAGACTACTAGCAGGAGAGGCCGTGCGTTTATAGCTAGTCGCAGCTGGGATCTAGAAGGAGAAGGAAGCTGGGTCTAGACGTACGTGGCGGCGGGAGGAGGCTAGCTGGACGGTGGCTGATATAAGGCGGGCACGGGGGACGGAGGATCAGAGAGCCACCGTGCCGGCGCGGCGCCGCTGAAGGAGCTGATGAGGAAGGAGGAGAGAAGAGACGGGCCGGGAGAGAGCGTGCGGCGTGGTGCGCGGCCCCCGAATTAAAGGCAGGGGCGAGGGAGAAGAGAGAGAGAGGGGGACGGCGAGGGATGGGGGGTGGCGCTGCTGATGGGGGGTGGTCCCTGCCTTTCCCTCTCCTCTCTCTATCTGGGTACTAGTACTACGAGACTACCGCCTGCCGCTGCCGGTCCGGGTCCAATCCCCCTCTTCCCTCTGGCCCCACCCACCACCAACTCCCCCCCGTTTTTACTCGGCCGGGCACGGGCTGTGGGAGCTCAAAGGCCAAGCCGTTGAAGCCCAGCGAGCGGTGGGTGGTTAGGCCAGGCGGTGGCGGGCCAGCGGCGAGGAAAACCCGGCCGGCCGGCGCGGCCCCCCCTCGCTGTCGCGCGCGCAAAGCAACACGCCGTGGACTCGTTTGTCGCGTTTGTTGAACGGATAGCTGTCTAGGCAGGAACACGCGACGACGGCGCCCCGGCCGGTTGGGCTCGGGGGCGGCGGCTCCCGCGCGACCGCGACGGTGGAGTGGAGGACACGAGCGCGAGACGTCTCGTACCAGCGCGCGTACAACTCGGTACCGGGTGGACCACCGCGCCGCGCATGCCGCCGGACGCGCTAGCCGATCGAGAGCGTGCGTGCAGAGACGCCGGCCGCCTGCGCGCGGTGTACGGCCCGAGCGTGTGATCGATCGGGTGCCCGTCGATTCGGGCGGGCATAGAGGGTGCTCGTCACGTCACGTCACGTCACGTCACGGTCGCTGGACACCGAGAGCGAGAGCGATCAATGATGGGCGCGCGGTTTTGCTGTTCGTCGTGGGCTCGTGGCCGCGCGCGCCGCTGTTGATCTCGACGACGACGGCGACGCGCGCCTTGGCCTATCCGCAAGTACATACAGGCATTCAAGAGAGGAAGGATCGTGATCGAGGAACACGACGGTGCTAGTAGCTAGCAGGACGTTGCGCACGCGTGAAACGACTGGTACGGGGAGTTGCAGTTGGGCGGTGACACGCGCGCACGTGTTTAAATTAAAACAGGGGCTCGGCCGGAGAGCCTTGATCGCGCGTTTCAAGCGTGTGATCTACCACCGGCCGTACCCTTTGATACTCCAATATGATGTGGCGGCGCTGCGGTTGGGCGATCCATTCCAACCGTTTCATGATTATTATCCAAAATAAATCATGCCGGTGTTAACAGCAGGGTCGTCAGCTAATAATAATCAATCATATTATTATAGGTCAGAAATTTTCTACTTTCTCTACATGTCCAATATTTAGTTAGATGTCATACTTTTTTTTAGGAAGTTAGATGTCATACTTGGGTCACGAGACATTTCTCCAAGCTAAGGTAAAGAGACAGTTAACTCTGATCCTTCTACCTTTAAGACACCGTCACGCTGTATGAGACTGAGTGAATTCAAATATGGGATAGTTACAAGGTGGACAGATACAAGGCGCTTCGCGCGAGGACGAAAGGTTGTTCGGCTGGTAGAATAAATAATACTTGGTTGGTAAATTGAATAATATTGTGTGTGAGAAGATAAACCGAAATAAGCCAAGCCAAGATAAGCCGAATAGATGGGAAGTCGGAATTAGAGCAAACGGAACTCTTTCTTTTTCCTCCGCCGGCCTGTTAGGAGGATAACAACTCCGGCTCTTCTAACCGTGCTGATAGAAGCACTCCACCAGAAACAGCATTCGGTGCGGCTCCAACAAAAACAGTTTCAAGAGTTGTTCTTATAGACCGCTTGGTTCGCAGCCACAACTCGCCTCCTATAGTGCTCCGCGCCTGTACAGTAAATGGAGTTTGAGCTCCTGGCTTTTTTGGCGGCTGAAATGCTCGCCACAACCTGTGGCCGGGGCATCCATGGCTTGGCTGCTTGTGGCGGCTGAAATGCTCGCCACAACCTGTGGCGGGAGCGTTCGTGGCTTGACTGCTTGTGGCGACAAACCAAACAGCTCTTTAGAGGGCTCACGAACGAGCTCAAGATAGAGCACTATGACGACATGTATTCGTTCGTTTATATATTCCGCGTCACAAAACCAATAAAATTTCATATTGGTCCAAGGAAAAAAAGACAAAATGTATTGATCAATACCTGTATCATCTCAAATGCCCAACAGGGTGCTCTCTTTAACATGGCAGTATGGCACTGTCAGTGCCCATGGGTCCCATCAGCCGATATGAAAATCGATCGATCGGGCACAACGAAGAAGGATTTCGCAATTTGTGAACGAGAGCTTGTATTTCCTGGCGTCGACATGGCTGACCTTGGCACCTTGCTCGCTGGGGGGGGTCGCCTGACAGGCTGACACTTGATGCTGCCATTATTTAAGCCGCGATCGAGTCATTATCATGTGACGCACAGAGCGAAGCAAATTTGAATGACTAGGCCCCTGATTGGTTGGGTCTCGAGACGCAGCTGCGCGTGGGTTTTGTTAATGCACGGCGGCCGCAATCGCTAGAACGAATAATGATCGAGTGGCGACAAACAAACGAGTCGCTGTAATGTGGTTATTATAGCGAGAGGGTTGAAGTACGCATGAAGCTCAAGTCCATGATAGGGACGGGGATTTCTTCGACTCTGATCTTCTCTCGTTTACTCTTTTTTCCAGTTTCTTCCCCCGTTCAAATGGGACGTTGACATCGCGTACTAACACTTTTTCACTCAGGATTGTAGGTACGTCCTTTGCTGTAATTTTTTAAAGCAGAAAATTTTGAAGAACATACTGTATGTATGGGAAAGTTGATGCTAAAAATAATTGGTATATATGTGTGTTGCTGATCTGAAATTCCTGTATGTAGGCCTGTAGCTCAATTGAGTCTGCTCTCTTCGATCTCCCTGCTGATCGATTCTGAATTTGGACGTCAAAGCTTCGAATTTGATGCCCCAGTTCAATTTCCTGCAGGCGAACGTTCCAATAGTTGCAGTCGTTGTACTTGTACCGCAGCCTGCAGATCCGAAGGGCTGGATTTGATCCCTTCGTTCTGTGCCGTTGCGAGGCAATTACTACTACTGTTCACAGAGGTTCTGCTAGCTGTGTGCTGCAGTGAGATTACTACTCGATGGTGGGTCAACGGGCAATTAAGAACAAAATCCACAAGAGTATCGCCCTCGATCCAGGGCCGATCGAATGCACGCAAATCGCAGCACATTAGATCTACTCTACACTGCGATTGCATGAGAAATTGAGAAGGGGTGTGTTTAGATCCCAAAAAGTTTGCAAAAAATATCCTATCATCTATCACATCACCTCACATCACCTCTCACTATTCATCTGCATTTACACTAATTCTTCCTCAATTTTTCCCCAATTCAGTCAATTCATCTGGATCTGTATCGATCGACCGGACACAGCTGTCAAGCAGGGAAGAACCGGGTGGTGGATCATATCGATCGAGCGCGCTAGCTAGCTCACGTGCGGTCAAGGGGGTTTTGGTTTACGTTTTGGCGGTCAAAGCCCGGAGCGCGGGCCGCTGCCCCCGCCCGTACAGCTGTCAGACACGTGGTGGTGGCGCCGGGCGCGTGGAGTAGTACCCGCAGGTCGTCCCGTCCCGCCGCGCGACTTGATCGCGAATCCTTCGCGATCTATCGATGGATCCGATCCGTCGTCCATCGGCTCACGCGCGCGGCAATTACGCCCATGCATGCCTGCACCGCGACGCACATGCACTGCTCCTGCTGCTCGATCTGGCCCCTCTCTCGCTCTCTTCGCCGTCGATGGCGGCTCCCTCCACTCCACCAGCACACGATCTGATGGAATTGAACGCCTTGAGGGGACGTGTGGTGGTCAAACGCACCTGACCGCCTCGCTTCATTCGTTCCCCCTCATCTCTGCGTCCTCCCATTCCTCCTCACCGAAACGAGCAATACCCAAATGTACATAGCTTAGTGGTTATAAAGAGTCTCGGTAGCATTTGATAAGGTTTTGAGTTCGACTCCCATTTTATCAAAATTTGATAGCGTTGTGCTTCCAGTGGTAGACGACGTTTCTTCCTTCAAACAACGAGACGTCCGCCGGCTCAGTCTTTGAAGATGATCATAAGCAGAAGTAGGGTTTACATGTATCGCTTGATAAGGGTGAGTGCATAGTAGGTGTGTGTTTTGTGAGTGTCTCTATATGTGCATCATCGATCGAGAGCTAGCTGCAGCAACTACACTTTGGGTCACACCACCCCCTCACTCGATCACCCCAATCAATTGCGCACCGCGCGCCCGGCCGCATGCATGCATGCATGTCGTCTTCTTCCTCCCCGCTCCCGCTCCCGCCCCCATGCCGCCATGTCTCGCATCGCACCCCATCGATGATCGCCGCATATCATCCATGGCCCCCTGCTTCATTCCTGCCGCCACAAGCCGCGCGCGCGCATCACATCACATCATCGTCGTCGCCACTGCACGTCTGCACCGCACCGCACGCTCTCTCCTCCCGCTACAGGCCTACACAGCCACAGGCGCCACCGTGCTCACTGATGCATGCATGCGCGCCAGTATTTTAATCCTGCACAGCGCAGCACACAGCACGGCAGGAGCACGCACGTACGCACGCTCTCCGCTCTCGCTCGCGCTCATCGCCGATTATACAAAACAGCGAGCCGTGTCGGTACGCGTCGTCTGCCGATAAAGCCCCCGGCCAGCCGGCCGGCGCTCGCATGCAGGGAGAGTTATTGCATGTAAAAACGCCAACAGCGACGTCGTCTGGATTGTTAATTTGTACAACGAACAGCGACGTCGTCGTCTAATATATTATTAGGAGGAGTACGAGCTAGTTTAATTTGTTCTTGAATTGGGTGGGTGAGATCAGATGAGATGAGCTCAAAAACTTACATTATCCTCTTCGCTATCAGCTCCTTGCAGCCAGTGATTAATTATTGTTGATTTGTTAATTAAGCTATTAGCTCCATCTGTGTGCTCTCGCTTTGTTGCCTTGCACTTGCGGTAATACATGCAATGATTAAACTATAGATCTAGTTGTAGTATGTGCAATCGTGCAGCTGAATTCGATGGTTTTTTGATATACACGAAGACAACAGAGCGAACAAGAGCTAGGCCGGGGAGCAAAAGTTTGCAAGCAGATCGAGCAAAAGATTGCATGTGTGGTGGGACAAAAGCGTGGGAACGGAATGGGCGATCTTTCATGCATTCCAGTGGGCTGGCTGGCTCTGGCAGCAGTAAAATATTACCAGTTCCTCCCTGCAAAGGCGTTAGGATACTGAGATGATGATGAGGTCTCTCACGGTGTTGGTTTCCTCAACTAATTAAACCCCTTATTTGTTTATGTGTTGAAGCCCTATGATTATGTTATCCGGTGGAGTATATAATTGGGGGCTACGACCTACGACGGCCGGAGAGAGGGAGCGAGATCAGGCCCCGGCCAATTCCGTCATCGCCTAAACTTGGAAGCCCCCTTGATGTGACGGCCCCCTGGCGTGTGGCGACAAATTATGCCTTCCATGCCATGACCTAATTCTCTCCTCGCTGTACAGGTGGTGGTTGGTGCCGTGTGCATTGTATATTAGGCTGCTTGATGCTGCTTTTGCTTGATTGTTATTCGTTCCCTGCTGGATCATTAGGTCAAGAAGTAGAAAACAACTGAATTAGATAGGGGGAAAGCCCTACGTGTACAGGTGTATGTATGTATAGAGTAGAGATCAGAGAGATGCCTGTTTTTTTATGCCATGCGCAGGAAAATGAGAGACGACCTGACGGTGTGTGATGGCAGGATTTTTTAAGTTTAGCGTATGATGAGCTATCTCAGTTAGTTGTAAGTCAACTACATGGATGGATATAAAGGCATGACCTAAGTCCTTTGGAGAGTATATCATAGCTTCATACACACACCCTCATTGGAGCATGTATATTCTTCCGAATTTCCAATTCAAAAGTGACGTGTTGGTTCATGAATTCAACGCATATGCATACTTTAATTCGGTCGCTGGAAGATTTAATGAACTCGATCTAGCCAGTTCAACGAGCAAACAGTTAGCGATAAGAAAACATCACTGCTAGTTGCAACACACACATATAAGTTGAATAAGATGAATGGAAGAAGGGTAACAAATTGATGGTGTATCTATATACAGTATATAACAAGTTGCTAGCCATAAATATCTAAAGTTACCTTTTTTTTAGATAATGGAAGAGTTCCGGTTTCCGCTTACAATGCTTTGTAAGCTTACAACCATAGACCAACAAAGACCCTCACAGCACATAGGCTGCAGCAACTATGAGAACAAGCCCCGGAAAGTAACCAAACCGAAGTACTCAGAAGCAACAGCACACAAGCTGTGAATAGTTCAAGAAAACAGCAAGAAAAAACATTTAAGATGCCGGGAACTCGATACGCCTGCAGAAATTCCAGCCCGCCTTAGAAAAGAAGCTCAATGTTTGAACCTCCAACCAATGCGCACCATCTCTTAGCTGGACCTTTGCTTCCTCTTTAGAGAGAATCGCCCAGCTTCTGATCCAATGCGCCGCTCTGAACACCACCTGCAAAAAAGATTTAGGAGTTGTTCTTTGAAAAACGACATCATTTCTAGTGAGCCATAAGGACCATCACACCGCTGCAACTCCAATCAACATCTTTTTCCGCAAACTGGAGTGGAAACTTTTCAGCCAACACCCAAACATGGATCTCATCGAGGACGGCAGTCTAAACCCAAAGGTAATGGAGACCGCTCCCCAAACTAATCTAGCCATTTGACAGTCAAAAAAAAGATGTTGAATACTCTCTTTTGCGTCACAAAAAACACATCTCTCATCCCCCTTCCAATTTCTTTTAACAAGATTATCTTTAGTAAGAACCATCCCCTTATGAAGGTACCAAAGAAAAATCTTAGTTTTTAAAGGAAGTTTAACCTTCCAGTTGAAACAGCTACGGGGAATACCTTCCCTCCTCATAATATCCTTGTACATCGATTGCTTAGAGAAAACCTTGTTACCAAGGCACCACCTGAACTCATCGTCCTGATCATCTAACTGTACATGTAGTACAGACCTGACCAGCTCCATCCATTTGTCCCAATTATCCCCCACCAAGGCTCTTCGAAAAGATATATTAAGTGGGGAAGCATTGAGGACCTTCGCAACCGAGACCTTTTTATTTCGTGCTAAGTTATAAAGAGAAGGGTAAATCTTCATCAGGGGCTCATTGCCAATCCATAAATCACTCCAGAAATCCGTTTGGTGGCCACTATGGACCACAAAACATCTAAAGTTACCTAGCTGTATGTGCGACAATATATAGATTATACGGACGCGTAGTCGCCCCAAAATGGATATTAATTTCCATAGTCTCTCTCTCTATATATAGCTGCTCAGCGATCTACTGATGATTGTGTGTACGGCGCGCCAATAAAATTCGGGAAAACTGATGTACCACAGAATAATGCGCGTGTTACTATACCATGATGTCGCGCACGCTACTGCCATGCAAGTTATATTTAATCTCTCACTGTAATTAACTTACTCATCAAATCCACAAGAAATAATAACCAAATCCTCATCAATTGGTGGCAGGTACGAAATGCATGGTACGATTGACGATTAGAGAGGAAAAAAAGGCCCCCAAGTGGGTGTGGGTTATATTACCAGCAGTCCAGACGCAGCATGTGCTGTCATGCTGTGAACAGCTCAAGCAAGCTAGCATGTGCAGTTGCAAAGGTCATGCACATCACCTTTATAACTGTATCATCAGTCGTCAGAGATGTAGTCGTGCAGCTAATTCACTGGTGATGGTTGTGGTGGTGTAGTGTTTTGTTGTGTGCGTTGTTTGTGTGTTGTTTGTGTGATGGTGTTCGCTTCGGCGCGTGATGTATAATTGCTTCTTCTTCTTAAATGACAGCAGTGCTCCTGCTATCTTTAAAAAAAATCACTGGTGATGTTCTAATTTAAGTTTCGCCTCGATCCTGCCTGTTTCAAAAGTCTTGGTTTCCTGTTTCAGAAGTCTTGGTTTCTTTCTTCTGACGAATGATTGCTTGGCTGCTTTATCAAGATTACAATCTATCCCTGGCATATGATTGAACAGCTTCAATTAATATTGTGTTATTTATCCAATTGGTTACATAATACACAAACTGGGTCTTGTACTGTATTTATGTTTCCAAATTAGAATCTGAAATATTAAAAACGTACTAACCGTTTCTGGAAATATTCCCACCAGCACGCATTATTCCGGCTCAGATCGATGGATATACCACTCAGAATATTAATTCAACACATAATTTACATAATCTCCTTCCCTAGTTGTAGTTGAGCACGATTACTTTTTTGCAATCTGGGACGTTGCCGTGTTAGGTCATGCCAATATAATCACGACCTCAATCTCCGGCCAGGAAGCCCATTTCTTTACAGACTGTCTGCCTCAGCTGCTAGTAGAGCTAGCAGTGCTGAACTGCTGATGAGTATAGTAGTAAATAATCAATGAAAACATCAAGAAAAGCTTGTCATGATCGATGCCACTCCGGTTTAGCCAGCCCAGAAAGCGATCACTAGCTTGTGATCGATTCATCAGAATAATGGTCTTTGGAAAGGCGAAACTCGTAGCTTTCTCCCATCTTTTTCCTCTCGACAGTCGACACACCCGGGCGATTCCTTCCGTACGCGCTTGCATGCATGCTCGCGCAGAGAATTTGTACTAGAATGCAATTAACTATACTGACATCACGACCGGATTCGGATCGTTTTGGGAGGGAAGAACACGATCCGTTTCTGGACAATTACTTCGCCGGATCAAGGACGACGCCGTCACGCATAATATATATATGTTTATAAAATCATATCGCCGGCCGGCCGGCTTTACTCGATCGAAGCGAATCTGAATTTCATTTTGGCGATCAGCCAGGCGCATTGCGTGCTGCTAGGCGCTCTACCTCATAGCTCTCATCTCGAATTCTCGATCATCAGCTCCAGTGCCGGCTCTAGGATCTTGAGGGCCCTCTGGCGAACTCGTCTCGTCGGCCTCTTGCTTTGTGACTCGCGAGCAGCAATCGCTTCGTGCCGCCGTTGCTTCGTGACTCACGAGCCGACGCCGTGACGTGCGACCTTTCCGCTGCTTCGCGACGACATTTTGAGCCGTCTTACTCCCTGTGTCTATACAAAATTGTGTACATGTACACTATACATATATGGGCTTGGGCCCTCTTCCGGCTTGAGCTCTTGGCGGTCGCACATGGCCGCCCACCCTTAGGGCCGGCTCTGATCAGCTCCGATCGGAGGGACAGGCCAGCAAAGAGACTATTAAATTAGCTCCCGTACTTGATTAAATTAATGGAGCTTGGCTGCTGCTGCTGCTGCTGATTGATTACAGTGGAGCAAAGCATCCGATGGACGGCCGGCCGGCTAATTGAAAATCAGTGACGGGCTAAAGACGGATTAAAGTAGCGCGCATGCAAGTGGGGGGAAGGAGCGATTAGATTAGATTAGCCGGGGATTAAGATAACCCCCCGAGCGGCGCGCTGTCGCGTCGCCGGGCATGCATGTGCTCGCACCCGTGCTTGTCGCCTTGCGCGCGATCCCCAGCGACCGACGCGACGACGGCCGCCCGGGGCTCAGCTCCGATCCTCAGCGGCAGCCGGCGGTGAGCTTGCTCTCCGATCGGCCGTCCATGGCACCCGCCGGCCGGCCGGCCGCCGCCGCCGCCCTATTGGAATGATAATTTTTTTTCTTGATGATTGAGGGAGGCGTCTGACTTTTGCGATTAATTGTTAATGACCTGCAATTATTAAGCAGCATGCAGTCTCGCGCTCTCGTTGGCCGTTGCTTTTATCGGATGGGACTGGATCGATCGAGACGATGCGCTAGCTCAACCAGTTGTCTGCCGGCGCCGTCGCGTCGGCCGGCGGGTCTTAGACCCTGTTTGGTTTGGTTACTATAAGTAGGGTGATTTAAAGTGCAAAAAGTGTAAAATAAGTTACTAGTGAAACCAAACAGTACTGACTTAAATGGTCTGACTTATAAGTTGCATAAGTAGCTTCACCCCTACTTAAAGTGACTTATTTCCACTTTTCTCCTCTCCTACCCTGTGTGGAGCGTACTAACTTATAAGTCACTGCAACCAAACAGGACTGACTTAAATCTAACTGACTTATAAGTCGGGTGACTTATAAGTCAGGTGACTTATAGAAACCAAACATGACCTTAATCTGCGGTGACCTAATCGGGTCTAGGTGCAGGTAATCCCGGCCACAATCAGAGGGCGCATTATTCTGCAACTTGCAGTCAGCTAGTACAAGTGCTAATGTGCTATGGCTAAGCCCATTTAATTGCAGCTTTCGGAGTCGTTTCATAAAGGTTGTCGAGCTTGATCCCTGCCTGTGTGATGTCAATGTTAATGTAGCATCTTAGCATTGATAGTTATTGCTACTTGTTCATCATCAGGACCTGGATCAATAATTTACTTGCAGTCTTAAATATACTTTTATTTGCAATAATGCATAAATATGTATGCGTAACAGTGTAAGCTAATCTAGTTGAGGATGGCCCGTCGAAGAAAGTCCAGCGGATGATGATAAAAGGGGGAAAAAAAGAACACGCCACGCTGTCAAGGCGAAGCCAAGGGAGACACGTGTCGACCAGCCAGCAGTCGGTCGCACTACCAGCAGCGTCTCTCGCTTGCGATGCGGCATGCAGGCGGGGTGTGGTGGGGCCCACGGTTGCCACGTGGGAAGGCGAGCGGGCCGTGCGGAGGGGCCGCGCGGACACGTGGGAGGCGCGCGGCCCCCGCAAACCCGCAGCGAATCTTGGATGATGCTGTCATGGGCCGTGGGCCAGCTCCGATAGGCCTGGTGGGCCGCGCGGCCACGTGACCGGTGTCGGCTGTTTTTTCCTGGTGCCCCGTCGCGTCAAGGGACGGCTGTTCGGCTGTCGCATTCGCACAAACAGTAGCAGCTGGACTTGTGTGATTCTGACGACGAAATACGGGCGCAGTTTGGTGTGGAACAAAAGGAATTGTGAATAGCTTTGTTGGGCTGCTGCACTTTGACAATTGGATAGAGCAACTGTGAGCCCTTTTTGGCGTGAGAGTTAAAAAGGCCCGATTGAGTCCACACGGGCCGTTATGCGATTCGAGCTTTTGTCGAAGGGTTTGCTTCTGGAGGAATGGCCTGGAAATTCTTCTTGCTCGCAGATGGATCTGATTGAACCTGACTGGCTCTGCCTTTCGGCGTCTCTTGAAGTTACGTGCACTCCTGGTCACTTTCATCTTCCCTTTTTCTTTTTTTAAAGGAAAAAAAAGGGAGCAGAAGAATCGATCAACTTGCTCTTTGTGCTGCTTGAGAAGGAACATGGGCACTGAGAAGTGGGGGAGAGTATATTCGTTTGACAACGACAACAAGTATCGGAACATATGTTGGGCTTGAATTCTGTGAGCTGAATGAAAAACAGAGAACTGGGAATCAACACATGGAAAACAACAGGTAGAGCATCCATTTCAGGAAACCAGCGTCTGGAAGCTTGAGAATCGAGGGTGCAAGCAAAAAAGGCAGATATATCGAGCAGAGAATGCACAACACAAACAATTCTCACAATGTAAACATCATAGGCAAATTACTATACTGCACAAAAAGGAACAGATAATTAATCTCATCTTCTGCTATCCAAAGAAAAGAGAGAAGGAGCTAAATGTTTGAACGGTTACAGACAAAAGTTACAGTCAGAAGCTGCATAGTCTGTCAGGTGCTTTCTTCAACATAATATTAACAGAACAGTCAACAGGTTGCGCTTGCTGTTAGGACCTGCTCGCTAATCAGTGCTCTGTACAATCGATCTCTGACTTAAACTGATTTGCTTGCCGACGATCTCAGTTGGGCAATCGCTGTCTAAATATGTCAATTGGAGCATTGGAATATCCAATAGAGCTGCAGCTGCTATCTATGCTCAAGAAGCAGCACTCGCAACATCTTTGCTTGATCGGTTGTACTTCATGTGGCTCTTCACAAGCTGGCCAGCAGAAAGGGCCGCCAGAAGAGAGAGCTCGCCTGCGAGAACGCTACCCGCCACAATGGTAGCCAGAATCTTAGCATTTGCCCCGGGTGAGTCACGATTTGGACCCCTCACACCAAGCAGGTTCAGACAAGCGGCCTGTGAGGCAAGACAAGTGCCACCCCCAATGGTACCTACCTGAGAAAAATATGAACTGTATTAATAACATGGAATGATTACTAAGAAAAACAGTTATTTTGTAATCCTAATGAAACTTTACACTAACGATAGACTGTGGTATAATTATAACCTAACACAGCACATACTAAATCATAGTACCTCAATGGAAGGCATGGTCACAGAGATGTGAAGATCATCTCCACCATTCACCGCCTCCAACATGGTGATGCATTGTGAGCTTTCAACATTTTGTGCAGGGTCCTGCCCTGTAGCAATGAATAGAGCAGTTACGATATTGCTTGCATGGGCATTGAAACCTCCCAGAGCTCCTGCTACAGCTGATCCAGCAAGATTTTTTACAATGTTAAGCTCGATAAGTCTTTGCACGGTGGTCTTAAGAACATTCTGCACAACCCCTCCTTTGATTGTAGCCTCACAAACAACAGACTTTCCACGACCTTCTATCCAGTTTACAGCTGTTGGCTTCTTGTCTGAACAATAGTTACCTGTTTTTTTAAGAAAAGAAAATCGTCAGTGTGCATACCATGACAAGGGGGGAAATGTTGATAAGCTCAAGATGATTACAATATGTTTGTTCCATGTCAGATGAAAACTAGTAAGCTCACTACTGTTTTACTACAAGCAAAGCAGTTTCTCGTTTACAATTGAGCTTTAGAGAGTGGATAAGAAAACATAGATAGCAACATGAAGATTTTAGATACTCTCCTCAGGTTACAGTTGCGTGAATAGAAAACGTTGTGATGATAAATTAAGATGCTCAGCCTCAGAACAAGCTCGCGAGTCAGATGCAAACTAGCAAACTCACAAACTGCCTCGTGAGAAGAGCAGTTAATTTGTATTCTACACTTGAGCTCCAGAGAGCGGACAGCATAAATGCTTCAAACAATCTGGTGAGCAAATACACTTTCTGTTCCTTAGGTGACACTGGCACATAACCAACAAAAAAGTGTATTCTCCACTCATCGATGAAACACTTCCTTCAGCAATTCATGTGTAACATTACTTGGGAGATAAAACTGACATTGTGTTTAGTTGTCTGATAAAAAGATGTGCTACCTTCATTGAAAGAGTGCAAAACTAGCTTTTCTTTGCCATAACAGAAGGTAAGAAACAAACCAGACAGGCTGATGAGATCCATGTCGGGGAAATCATTCTGCAGGTAGCCCAAAACATTCTCAACACCTTTTGACACCATATTCATCCCCATAGCATCTCCAGTACTACAAGCGAACCTCATATAAAGGTTCCTACCAGCTAGTGCACACTGAATACCCTGAAGCCTCCCAAATCTGCTAGACCTGTGGACATCAAATAATTTGGATGTCACCTCTATCTGATAAAGATGAGTACATTTTATATGACCTGTATTGGGAAGCACTGGGACGTATCAGTATTGCAAAGATGCAAACAACTAAACAAGTGTGCACAATTAAACAAGAAAATAAGTATCCCTCTTTATTTTGGAATAAAAGTCCAAGGAATGTGTCCCTCATACAACCATACATATGATTCATGCATAACTGAAAGTATGATAACATATGAGAAACTACTAACAGGGGAAATCTCAGCAGCTAGGCTGCATAATAAAACCAATCTTCTAAAGGAAGTACTAAATCAAGAAATGTCATAGGAACAGCCACGCCATGCAAACAGATTAGTACTCGTCATCTGTTACGACCACAAATGATATTATAACATTTAGTCTCAAATGCACACAGCTTAAATGATTAAAATACCTGCGACCTTAAAAGGTGCAAACCTGCATAGCACCGTTCCAATGTATTACTTAAAGAGTGAAAAAGATGCGCAGCATGCTACGCCATTTAAGAATGAAAATAATCATACAAGATGAATAGTATGACCTATGCTTCAAACCAGAGAACATGATGCGCCCATTTAACTAATTTGAAAAACTGAAGGAAAGGTCTACATACAGAAGGAGGTCAATAGAAGTTTTGTAGCAGTGAAATAACATATTTGGCATAAAGCAATGCGGGGAAGAACAAAAAAAAAGAGATACATTATTAATTAAGGATGCATCAATTTAAATACTAAAACACAACATTCCTGAGATGCTAATCACTAAATGATATTAGAAACACTAGGCTGGGCATGAATGCTTCTCTATGCAATAAATACTAATGAATAATATGTTGATAGGATGTCCACATGGTCCTAATTTTGTTTTTTTAATGAGAAATAACCTCCACATTTTCTCAACATTTTGGAATAACCCAGAACCACAACATTAATCGGGAAACCTGAGTTATGGACTAATGTGAACCAAAAATAACCTAAAGCTCCTCAAGTGTACAAAACAACAGCAGCAAAAGCTACTAAGGACATGAGCTAGCAAGTAACCAGCGGTTTCGAACAACACAATACGACAAATGTCCAAAGATCATTATAAATTGCTGAAACCAATAGTAATTTAGGGCTAGGAAGTAACGGAACCGGTTGTTAGGATCAAATGTTGTTCTAAGAAAATACGCCAACAGTTACTAGAAACGGAACCATATGACATTGAGCCCACAATCCATGAGTTCAAACAGGGCGACCGACAAACCGTTGGCATTCGCTATGGTTTCAATGACCGCAACACGACAATTCAAGGTCAACACTTCAGAAAGTATAACTTGGCACTATTCGCAAATGTCATGCGATTGAGTGAACACAACGCGACAATTCAAGGATAACAATTCAGAAAGCATAAACTGGCATCATTTGCATGTAACGGATAACGAATCCCGGAAAATAAGGAATCATAATGCTGTTGATACCACGATAGTAGGCAACTCCTGTTGCCCCAGTTCATGTTGAAATTGGAGTAAGCTGTGGACTCCATCCAATCACCAACCAAATAAGAAAAGGACACTTACTTCTGTGGGCAACCACCTGACCTTAAAATACCAATGCGGCCATGCAATTATGGACAACAACATCAGAACTACTCAAACAGCACAAGAAACTTAAAGATGCACCAAAAGAAGACATCTTTAACTATGAAAGTATCACTGATCACAGGCTTCATGTATATAAATAGCCAAGCAATTTCATATCCATTTTAAGTAAGCATGAGAATGTACATATAACTAATGGAGAAGAGCAGAAGGCCGCCTACCTATTGAAGACAGAAGCCAGAGTCTCAAAATTGACAGCTGCCTCGACGAATGACTTGAGCTCCGCTGCCCTCTTGGCGGATGGCAGCTTGACGACGGGCGCGCGAGACATGGCATCCCTGAGCAGCACGCTGACGGCGCCACCGGACGCCGCGATGGCCCTGCACCCGCGGTTGACGCTGGCCACGAGACATCCCTCGGTGGTAGCCATGGGGACGTGGTACTGGCGCCCGTCGAGGAGCAGCGGGCCGGCGACCCCCACCGGAACCTGCACGTACCCGACGGGCATCTCGCAGCATTGCCCGAGGATGGCCTGGTAGTCCATCCCGTCGAGCGGGAGCCCCTCGACACCCCGCCCCGTGATCCGCCGGAGCGCCTCCCGCCGCAGCCTGGCCGCGCGGCTGCAGTCCCCACCGAGGCGCGACTCCAGGTGGTGCGACGGCATCGCCCCGGACACGACGGCGGCGACGATCTCCTCGTCCTCGCCCTCCACGCCGGCATGCATTGGCGCGGGCGCGTCGGCGTCGGCGGCGCGCTCCTGGCGCGGGGAGCTGTCGTCGCGGGCGGGGGCCCTGGGCTGCCCGGAGGCGGAGGGGCCGCCGAAGAGGCTGAGGAGGTACACGACGGAGGCGAGCTGGCAGAGCACGGTGGCGAACTCGCGGCCGCCGAGCGGGAAGCGGAGCGGGCGTTCCCTGTCGCTGCAGAGGCGGAGCAGGTCGCAGGAGGAGAGCACGAGCGAGATCATCGCCAGGCCGTTGGTGATCCGCAGGACCGGGACGGGCAGCGATCCCGCCGCCGCGAGCGCCCTCCGCGCCGCCGCGATGCGGCCCACGAACTGCCGCGCTTCCATCCGGCCGAGCGGTCTAGCTTATCCGGCCACCGGCGCCGCGGTGGTCCGAGGAAGAGGAAGAGAGGGAGGGGTGGTGGGGGGGGTTACGAGTGCGAGACGGAAGGGTCGCGTACGATCGCGCCGCCCGTGCTGCTTGTGCTTTTGCTGGTGCGGGGGCAGGCGCTGCGGCCTGCGGGGGGTGTGGCCGGCTCCGTTGATGGGCGGGCGGCGTGGGGTATCGGACGGACGCGAACTCGCGGTGGCGCCGCGGGGGGTTGCACTCGGTGTGCGTGGCTGCGTGCACGGAACGCGGGGCTTCAGATGTTCGGCGTGAGGGGAGACGAGCGAGCGGACTGGGCGCGGGGCACGGGGCCTGCGCCGCCGCCGCGGGGAAGCCGTCAAGCCGGCTGTTTCTTTTCTTTCCCTCCAAGCAGAGGGCGGGGGAGGTTTGGTCAGACTTGTTGTTTGGGTCTCGTCCTCGCGGCACGCGGCCGGGCTACACGAGTCGTCGTCCCGCGCGCGCAGCGGGTGCGGCGACCAGCGTACATGACACCTGTTGCTGTTGGGGTGGGCCCCGGCTGTCTGGGATGCATGACGCGAGACGCATGACTGTTCTCAGCGATCAGCATTGGGCCGGCCCTTGGTTCTCTCTCGCTCAAAAAAAAAAAAGTTTTGGCAGGATCTGTACTGACAACAGATTTTGTTCAGAGTGAAATGTATTGCGAGCTGATTTATATAGTAGATTTGTTTTGAGAAAAAAGTAGTACAGAAAAAGTTAAAATAAGAGAAGTCGAACACAGTCAAGAAAAGAAAAGAAAAGAAAAATGTCGGGTTACCATTGTTAGTTTTTGGGGAATGCTAAACCTCACCCACGCAATTTGGAAACCTCCCTCACACGATTTTTTTCACCCTATCTCCACCTTCTTCTCCAACTCCGGCGAGCTTTCCGGCGAAGGTTAGGGTTCGAGGTTAGGGGTTAGGGGTTGCTGGGGGCTGCTGTCCCTGTCCCCGCCGAACCTAGAGGGAGGGCTGGGGGTAGCAGGCCGGCCCGGCGGAGGCCGGCGGTGGGCGGGGCTGCGAGGGTGCCGCCGGCCGGGCGGAGGAGGCCGGTGGTTGGGGCCAGGGTTGGGCGGGGGCTCCACGGCGACGAGGATGGCGGCAAGGGCGGCAGTCGGTGGTGGGGGCGGAGGATGGAGGCGGCGGCGGGCGGTGCTCGAGGGCGGGCGGCGCGAGCGGGGTAGGGTCCCGCCGGAGCCCCGCGCCGGCGGCGGCCGGCGCGAGACTCCGGCGAGACCCTACCCCGCCCGCGCCGGAGGGTGGGGGACGACCTGGGCGGTGGGGTGGCGGACGGCGGTGGGATCCAGGCGAGTGCGGCGCGAGGAGGAAGAAGCCGCAGGGGTCGGGGTCGTGGGTGGGGACAGGGTGCGGACTGGGAGAGGATAAGGTAGATAGAGAAAGGTGGAATTGATCTGAGCCGCCCATCTCAGATTCAACAGTTTAAAAATTCGTGTGACAGGAGGGCTTATTTCACCCGTGTGACATATAGACACTCCCTAGTTTTTCCAACATTTTTTTTTTACTTTGATATGGTTGGTAGTTCACTCATCATTAGAAACAAGCAATGTAGTTTCATCTGTTAGCGAAAAGGGAAATATCTCTCTCTCCCTCTCTCGGTTCGATGAAAAGTTTAAATAGACCGGCAACACTATTGATGTCAATATGTTCTAATAAATGAATTTCTCTATTTAAAACGATGTTTTAAAAAATTGCAAGTCATAATGCCATACTAGAAACACCATACCAATGTCCTATACTTTGAAATAAGGAGTATTGAAATTTACATCAAAGGTGCAGCAGCTTAAAATCATAGTACCATTTCACTTTGTTGTTTCCAAGGGTGTCATGTCAACAAGATAGCAATAAAATCATCATTAGACTCTATCAATGCATCATTTTATTTTTCTTATTTCATATAATTTTGTGGCATTTAATCGTAGCTTATGACTCGCCGAGAGTTGGGAATTGCATCTACTCTCTCTCATTTCTTCACTATATCATGAGAAAAAAAAAATCTTAGGTGACATTATACGTGGGAATGGATCAACATTCATAATCCAAAGAAGAAAAATCCAGTAAGATCCTAAATTATAAAGCTCACATCCAATCCAATCCAATTCACTCACTCAAAATCCAATATCCAACAATATAATCCAACCACCACCAGGCTGACTACTCATATAAATCTATATGTGGGACACATGTCCAGAGCCGGACCCTAGAATTAAAAGTTCGCGTTCACACTATAAAATTTTAGCGGATTTGTCCGAAATTTGGTGAGATGCCTTAACATGACAGTCCGCTACTCAGTGCAAATCGGTGAAGCCAAATCTATATGTGGGACCCACGTCCAGAGTCGGACCCTAGAATTAAAAGCTCGCGTTCACACTATAAAATTTTAGCGGATTTGACCGAAATTTGGTGAGATGCCTTAATATAACAGTCCGCTACTCAGTGCAAATCGGTGAAGCCAAATCTATATGTGGGACCCACATCCAGGGTCAGACCCTAGAATTAAAATCTCGCGTTCACACTATAAAATTTTAGCGGATTTGACCCAAATTTGGTGAGATGCCTTAATATGACAGTCCGCTACTTCGTGCAAATCGGTGAAGCCAAATCTATATGCGGGACCCACGTCCAGAGCCGGACATTAGACTTAAAAGCTCCTGCTTGGACATCCAATACTGATTGGATATCCAATTTAATTTAGCATGTGGACATCCACATCCAAAGTAATCCAGTCCAACGAAGTCCAAAAGGAAAAAATCCAATTGGATTTGGATTTTTCAAAATCCATTACCACGTCTAAGTGACATGCAGTTAACCGAGAACAAAACTCTCAGTAGGAGTGGTCCAAATAAAACACATAAAACGTAAAGATAATAGCCACACACCTTAGCTTGCTTAGCAAAGAGAGTTATTTAATTCTAACTTCACCCAATGATTCTTGACCCACCTAGCAACCTTTTTCTTTTGTTAGAATCATTCAAGCATTATCTAGACTTGTGTTGGGTTTAGAACTTAGAAAAACAAGAGTATTGAAGGACGATGCAACTTAATTAAAATCTGTATTAAAACGGTTCATATGAGCAATCAACATATAATTCCTTTCCGTTCTTAGTAGAACCAAATTGAACAAAAAACAAGTGCGGATTAGCTCAGATGAGTTACTAGTTGTCCTAGCCAAACTCAATAAATCTTGACTGAAAATCCAAAACATACTAATAAATTGACTTTCTTGCAATAAATGGTTCGAGGTAACTATAGCTCCATAATAATTGATTGATAGAAAATTTGAAATAGAGCACCGAAATGGACACGCACACTTCTTTTGTGCCTACTGTGCTTCAAATTCAGCTCTTTTGATTTTTAATAAATGCTTTTGCAACAACCGCGCGATGCGTTTGAAAGATGGCGTCGTCGTTCCGCGAAAAAAATAATGCCGCCCCGCCCGGGTTGGTCCCGGCAGCCAAAATGAGCTGGGTTCCCGTAGCATAGCAGACGGAACAGCGCGCCAGCGGAACGCGAAAACCCCGGGCCCCAAATCGCAATCCCCTTTCCCCTCTCGCCGCCGCCGCCGCCTCGTCGTCCACCTTTTCCCACACCTCCCACCTGCCGATTCACCCCCGCTCGCGCCTTCCCTCCCCCCGCCACCCCAAATCCCCTCGCGCCGCTGGGAGGAGGAGGAGGAGGAGGCGGGGGTCGCGGCGGAGAAGATTCCCTCCGATTCGTCCGCTCCAAGGCCTTCCGATCCGCTCATGATGGCTCTGCAGCAGCAGCAGCAGCACGCGGGGTCGGCGTCCGGGTCGGCGTCGGCGTCGAGCTCCAGCTCGGGGCTGCACCCGCTCGCCTCGCCCTCGTCCTTCGCGGACACAACCCACACCAAGGTCTTCGTCGGCGGGCTCGCCTGGGAGACCAACAGCGACAGGCTCCGCCGCTTCTACGAGCGCTTCGGGGACATCCTCGAGGCCGTCGTCATCACCGACCGCCACTCCGGCCGCTCCAAGGGATACGGATTCGTCGGTGCCTCGATCTCACACCTTTATTTTTTTGCTTCTGGGCCTTGGTTTCTGCTGGTACCGTGAGGAGTTGTGTTGATTTTTTCTCTCCTCCTTCCCAGGTGACATTCCGTGAACCCGATTCGGCGAGGAAGGCCTGCGAGGACCCGACGCCGGTGATAGACGGCAGGCAGGCTAATTGCAACCTGGCGTCGCTTGGTCGGGCTCAGCATCCCGTGCCCCTTGGTACTTACTCACTACACTTTGCTTGTTTTTTGCAAGCACATTTCGTAATTACTATGTAAAAAAGTATTGCATGCTGGCAAGTTGAATGCACTGGATTACTGGTGTAGAAGTGCTGTTATCAATGAACTGAGTTGATTCGCTGCAATTGTTCATTTTAAGAAAGACAATTATGGAAGGGAAAGGGCTAAACCTTCTCACCTTGGTTACCGCCATCACATTATAGATTGAGCAGAAACCATTGCTGAGCAGGCATTCTTGTAAGCAGAAGTGCCTACACCTGTTGACCGTGGTGTTCATGTATTACTCGTTACCATATGCTTATTCTTAGAGGCATGTCTCGAGTACAGATATTTCCTTGTAGTTGCATGTAACCAATTAATAGTCACTCACTCTTCTTTAGGTCACCATGTTTATCAACTTTGGTAATGATAGTATGCAATATTTTTACAGGGAGGCCAAGGTCAGCTGGGTCCTATTTTGGTGTCTCAGTTCCAAGGGGCTTTTATTTAGGGGGTTATGGCCAGCACCGACCAATTGCACTTGGGTACTACCAAGGTTTCCCAGTTCCCCAGTACGGGTAAGATATTTTGTCACATGACTCATCGCTCATTAAGCTTTCTAATGTAGATGTAACAAAATGTTAAAAATGATCTGCTTTTGCTTTTGGATGGTATGCATAATATACAGTGTATCTACTTGACTTGTGCACATGATATCTCCCTTTTGAAATTATAAAATAACCTCATCCATCTGTGTTCATGGAACACAATATGACTGTTTGAAAGCCAATAGAAGTGCATTCAGTTTTTTGTTTTCTTCCTTTTGCAGTTACACTACATATGGGACCGAATACATCTATCCACAGGTTGAAGTGGGAAAAGTTACCAGTTTTTAACGCTCTTGCACAGTATAAGAGTTCCGCAGACCATTGCCTATTCTCACACATGTTCTCTTATTCTTTGTGTAGGGTACATTAAACCCATACAACAGTCAGCAGTATCTTCCGATTTATGGAGTCTCAGCTGCAGCAAATGCAACCAACCAACCATTTAGCCAGTTGAGCCCGTCCATTTCTGGTGGGGGCAATGGCTATTTGTCGGTTCATGGTTACAATATGCCTGGAAATCAATATGTGCAGCTCACTGGATCGAACTTCAGCAACGTGTCACCAACAGCTCGGCCTTCCATTCAGACTCCCTTTTTAGTCGGTAATGTGCTCTCCTTTTTCTTGTTCTCCAGTATCATAGGCTTTGTGCCTTATAAAATACGATATGCTTGGCGCCTCTTAAAAAGCTATGTTACCTTTGTGCATCATTGACAGTTTTAACTTTTAAGTTTGTACGCAACATCGCATGCTCATGCTAGCCATCATATTTCTTGTTTGCTTGAGTACATATTTTGACCAAGAAGATAGCTGACTTGTCTACATTCTGTCATTTTATGGTCATAAACTTCTTTAGAAACATTTATTGTGATTGTTCTGCAAATCCTTTCTTTGACTAAATTAATTGCATGACAAATAAGACCAAATTCTTTCTGAACATTTTTCTTAACATGCTTCTTTGCTTTTGATCTTTCTGGACCTTGTAGTTAGTTGACAAATGATATTGTTAAATTTTTACTTAACAGTTTCCAAGCTAAATCTGTAAGGTCCAGAAAGATCAAAAGCATAGGAACATGCTTGACATGAGGAGGTCATTGTTTGCATCCCTAGGTGTAGAATTGGTTCTTTACCATATAAGTGTGACACTGTGACATCAGGTTTTTTTAAACCACCCCGTTGACTTAAGTTCATCTGTACTTGTAGTGTAGTGCTTGTTTATTTAATTGATATTTTGAGCAAGCAAGATATCCATTTCTCGTATACTGGAATCATCATGCTAAAACAAACAGCATCGTATATGTTTCTTAATGTTTTCTGGTTTTATATTCTCTGTGAATAATCCTGCATCAATTGGCTTTTGCAGCAGCACCTATTCCCGCACACCCACAACTAATGATTCCAGCCCACTCACCTCAGTTTACACAAGCTAGTGGTTCTGACCAAAGAGCAAGCTGAACTGTGCGCCCAAGCATTTGTACCTTGAGGTTTGCATTGTCTGCACTGTTATCATCTTCTTTATCTTTTGACAATGAGGCAACAGAGGCAACAATTGGGATAAATTTTTTTATTGTTCCTGGCAGGTACCCTTAGATTGCAGCAGGACTAAAAAGAGCAGTGTTGCCGTATTCGCAGCATACGCTCTTACCTGGCAAGAAATCATCCTTGCATTCATAAGGTAACAACCTTGTTATCTGTTTGCCTATCCTTAACTGCATATAGTATCAAAATGGGCCAGGCTGTAATTTACCAGACTACCAGAGGTGTCATTCATAGATGTTGTTTTGCATGTTTTTCCTTGTATGCTCATTGCTGTACTCTCTAATCCGGTGAAATGCCAAGCTAAGTCTTGCTTAGGATCTGTTTGTTTTGTTTTCAACGGAAAATTGGATGGGACTCCCCCAAAAGAAAAGAAAACAAAGAAAAGTTATTACTAGCAAGAAATCAAGATGTGGGATGCTTATCCACATCAATTTGATAAGAAATCCATTCTTTTCCATGTTTTTTTAAAAATGAGGTTGCATCCCATTTCCATGATTATGGAAATATGAAAAGGTGTTTAACTCAGAGTTGAACTTGAGTTCGAGAATGCTACCCATCTCTCCTAGGTCCTGTAGATATAGTCCATTGGCCATTGCTTATTATAATTTATTTACGAGAACTATCTTAATTACTCCATGGATAGTATGTAGCTAATTGAAGCTTAACAAATCAGTTTCTTTATGAAAAATCTGTTGCATATGAACTACCGATCTTTTACCAAGATTTGTGCCTTTTTTTTATTATTTTTGTTCTGTTTCCAGACTTTCCTGCATTTGACTAGAGTTTGTGATGAAATATCATGCAGGTTGTCGTTATCATGGTCAACAGATGTACCTGGAAATCATGAGGTTGTCCCTATGGATAGGGCAAATGGTCCAAGAGCAACGGTTGCTCTTGCAGTTTCGCTCGGTTTAAACCTATGTCCCAATGTGTCTGATCGTGATGGAGCATGAAGCGACGGATACAGCCTTGTTGATCCTGTATCTGACGTCTCATGGAGATATAGAGAATGCTGGAATGGAGTCCAGCATCTGTAAGATGGATTAATCCGTTGGGGATTAGCCATCATGGCCTTCAGATGATTGTTCAGCTGAAACAATCGTCAGGTTTGTGTGTGGTCTTATCATGTCCCAAGTCACCGTGCACTTGCCCAGGAAGTGTATCTAGTCCCAAGTCTGCAGTCATCATCGTGTTGTCTGCATTCACCAGACTAACGAGCTAACTCTGGAGGACCTAGTTGTGGTCCTTTCCAGAGGGCTCCCACCATGTTTACCCAACTTGTAGTCAGTGATGGTCGGTCCTTTGTACCAAATTTCTTGCGTCGCATATCCCAAAAGGTTTAGTTATGTACTGCTTTGTGCTTGGTGGTTCCGAGTACAAAGCTGTCTTCTCGTACTACCAAAATAAAACCATCGGATTATAGTCTCAAGATGTTGGCGCAATTGATGTGTGCTGAACTGTTGATGTGTACTCTTATTCCTTTTGATCAAGCAATAGTAAACTTGTAAAATATCACGCATGCAGTGCACTTAAATCTTGCGAAAGGAAATATGTACAAAGCGTTATTCATGTCTGTTGTGCTGCTCCAATCTGAAGCGACGTGCATACTTAAACGATAAGTTTCTAATACAGGCTCCGAGATCTATTAATGAACCTAAATCTGCTATGACTTTATGTTAGTAAGCAAATGCAAACCAACACACATATTTGCATCAGAGCCTCGAGTCATTTTACGAGAGCAACAGAGGATGATAGGAGCACATCACGCAAGCATCGAAGCCAAGCTGGTGCTGCTACCTTGACACCTTGTACATTTGATACTACTGAATTCAGGTTTGAGGGATCTTCAGTTGAAGCATTATAGCTCAAGTGCTAGGAGCAATTGAATTGATGCGCCTGCATAGCCATTTTATCCCTTCAACCCAGCTTGTAAGAACTTATGGTTGGAACAGCATGTCATCATAGAACTCTTAACTGAAGGTCAGGGTATCCAGTTCTGGCTTTGTATTTCTCGAATAGCTCTTGCATTGCAGTGACAAATTGCTTGTGGACTTCATTGATCTGTCAAAACCAGCACAAAATGCACTTTAGAACACCTTAAACTATTCTTTCTCAGTAAGTTCTCCACATTTAAACTATGTATGACATTTCCTGAAAAGTTTTCCTAGGTAAGTTGCTCAAAAGGTTCCTTTACCTCATCAGCGGTGGGCTGAGGGTTCTTTACAACCTCAATTGGCCTTCCAACAACCACATGCATTGGTATAGCAAAAGGGATGGGAGTTCTGCATTACATTGCACAGTACTCTTAAAACTCTTGAATATTAGTGCAGCGATTAAACAGTAAATCTATTACGGTTACATGAATCAAATATGCATGAGGAAGCATAAACAGAGATATAATGCAGTGAATTACCCCAATTTTCCCCAGAAGATAATTGGAGAAAATTTTATTGCTCTAGCAATCTTGACAATTAATTTGCCACTTGGTCTCCACCATTTGTATACGTAACTCTGGTCCAAGAACAGGAGATAGAATCATGAACATAAATTGAATTTCTGAATTACGGAAAGGAATGATGAATATCGAAATGGACATTTTAAAGTTTGCCTCTAAGTTTTTAAGAATTCATTGTTCATTAGCTGTTGCTTTGGCTTTGGGACTGAATTTCAGAGTAAATATATTGCTGTTACCTGTCCGAAAGCAAAAACAGGGACTACAGGGCAACCCATCTCAATAGCAATCTTAACAAAACCTTTTCTTGATTTAAGAAAAGCAACCTGCAAATTGCAAGAATGATTATTATTCAGTTAATATAATATGATATGTTCTCATTCGGCACTAAGTAGTGTTACCAGAATAAAATACTGAATGCAAATAGGTGATGAAAAACACAATAGGAATCCAAAGCAAACCTCTGAATCATGATCCATATGAAGTATTTCCTGCACACCACCGGGCACTATAATACAGCTGTAACCAGCTCCAAGGAAGGAGTAGAAACTCTTCCTTGATGCAGGAGCCAACCCCAACCACGTCCATATTTGCCTCAGGAACGGGGTGTAGAACACCTAAAACCAACCAAACTACCAGGTGAGAACAGAGCTACTCTTTGATAATGAGCAATTAAATTCAGAAAGACATTGAAAATGCACTTGTTGAAAGCTAGCATTGGTGGAATCTCACTGCACTGCTTGCAAGAATCTTCATCTTTGGCAGCGGCATGAATCCAACAAGGTCCCCAAGGATCCCGACAGCGATGGGCAGAACAGAATGAGGCTCATAGCCGAACACTGAAACCACACAACAGTAAATAAATCACCAATCCATTGGCTCTGTTAAAGACACCCTAACTTTTCTGCTCCTCTTTCTTATATATACGGCTTTAGGAATCTACTGAAAAGGGCCAGGTACGAGATTCGACCATCCGGAAACGGAAAGAAAATGGGTCAGAGATGAATGAGCTCACCGTAAGCTCTGCTGGGATCGAAGGCCTCGTAGTCCTCCAAATGCAGAGTGACGGGAAAATACCCAATCACGTACCTGCTTATGAACCTGCAGATGCGGCACACCGCACACGTTCTCCGATTCAGCAATATATCCAGGGGGGACGACAGTGACAGAATACACAACAGGAAGCGACTTGGTCAACAAGATGAGAAGAAACCTGGCGATCTTGCGGCCCAATCTGCTCCTATCATTGACGGGCACGAACATGAAGAAGAGCTGCGTGGCCAGCACCCTGCAGAGCACCAACAATCGCGATAAGGACGGAGGATGGATGCGGACGCGACACAGGGGTAACGTAACGCCGAGGTGGGGCAGCGAAGGAGGGAGGGGAGGGGAGGGGAGGCTTACAGGGCGGCGACGCGGCGCGTGAAGAGGAAGAGCGATGCGAGCACGAGGAAGGCGTTGAAGTGGATGGCCCCGAGCCAGAGCGCGAGGGCCACCGTGGTCCGCAGCGGCGCGTACGCCGTGCCCCGGAACACCGCGGTCCCGTCCCCCGCCCGCTCCCCCTTGGCCGCCGCCGCGCCGTTGGCCAGGCCATTGGCGGTGGTGGTGGTGGTGCCCGCCCCCATCGATCCGGCCAACAGCCGCACGCCGGCGGGGACCCCGAGGCGTCGAGCTCGAGTGGGCGGAGCGGACCGGACAGCGAGACGGAGAAGAGGGGTCCGGCCTGCTGGTGGTGGCGTAGAGCCGTAGAGTAGAGAGGGTTCTAGCGCGCCGGCGCCCCGACCGCTGGTTGGGTTGGTTCCGACGTGTTTCCCCCGGGATTTCTTTTCCTCCCTCCCTCGCGGCCTCGCCTCTCCTCCTCTCCGCGGTGGCGCCTCCTGCCAGCGCAGCGGTCTCGCACTCTCTGCGGTTGGTTGGTGGTGGCTTGGTGCGGTGACCGGGCGGGGATCGTCGAAGCCGATCTGATCTGAGACCGTTAGCTGCCGAGCCGACGAACAGGTGCACGGGGGGCGGTCGTGCCCGTGCCCTCAAAGCCTGCTCGCGTGATCCTCCGCGCGCGCGCGTGGCCGTGTCGCGTCTCGGTGTTTCCGGCATGGGCGGCGGAACTTGTCTCTGTCGATCCGGTAGCTTCGATGCCATCGCGGCGAGAGCGCGACGGACTTCTGCATTATATTCCAGCGAGGTTAGTTGGTGGATAGTAGTTACAGTCTTACAGACTTTACAGTTACAGAGTTACCAGCGTACCTTGAGGATCGCACTGTTTGTTGTCGCCAGAGCAACGTGATGATAATGAATGGAGCACGTGATGTTGGCGAGGCGCATTGCAGGTTTGCCGGGGGGAAAGTCTTCGCGGTTGGGTGGCACCCGATCTCTCACTCACACAGTAGAGAGAACGATGGATCGAGCTGTCGGTCGCCACGCGGGGCACGAGCGAGCGAGCGAGCGGCCGGAGCGCTCACGCAGGCACATGGGCACCGCGAGCGAGCGCGAGGACACACTCGCTACTGTGGCATCGCTTTTGCGTGCCGGGCCGGGACTGGATCGTAACGTCTCGGTTCACCTGTGTGCGACAGGTGTTTAGTGCTAATTTGTTAGTTGAAATAAGTTACTCATACTGATTTGATGTGAGAGAAAACTAAACCTTTACTAGTGGTTGAAAAGCGAATAAGACGGACGCTAATGGTAAAATCGTGGCGCAGTGAAGAACCAGCACAAGCGACAAAACGGCGACGCTACGGTAGCTTTTATTCTGCGACAACTAGAATTTTCCACAGGTTGAGATGTTAAAAAGAGAGGAAACAGAATACCTTTTTTTTTGGGTGAAAGCTTGGAGACAAAATACTACGAGAGTTGGAGCGGACGTTCAAACATCCATTGCCGTCATCCTTATCTCCAGCGTTATTACAGGACTCGATCAGGCCTCATTCGTTTCCGTCGGATCGATTCCGACCGGTATTGATAAATGTAATAAGAAAATCTTAATAGCTACTATAAGAGATCCGGATTCATTCCGTGTCGAAAATTAATTTACTCATAATAGGCACACTACGAGACTCGGAATCAATCCGCTAGTCAATAGGTGTGGAATCAATCCGGCTCTTCGGTCTCTTATTCTACCTATCATGATGAGTAAATTTAATCTCGATCCGGAATGAATCCGAGTCTCTGTCATAAATTTCTTGATATATCTATTATTCCGGCCGGATTGAACCTGATGGAAGCGAACAAGCCCTCACTCGGATCCTATCCTACAGAAGAAAGCGATCGCTGGCCAAATTCAATTTCCTTATTATTTCGTTCCGGTGTGGGGGTATGTAAACAGTAACCGTGATGCAAGGCAACGTTGCGGTTTCGTGAGGGACTCCTCATAGCTGCAAATCACAAATGTTCGGTTCAGAAACTTGTGTCAACGGAGGCAGAAGGAATTCCATCCAGAAGTTTTTCTAAAAGAAAATTTTCATCTAGAAAGGACGAGGAAAAAGCGAAGCCTTCACCACACCGATCCAGCACGCTTCCGTCAAAGGGAAGTGGCTCGAATTGGGCATTCCTGTGGCCCGCTAGCTCCGATGGGCCTAATCGTGTCTCCGTCCCATTCGGCCTATGTTGTCCGCCTGTCGTGTTCAGAATTCAGATCACCATCGAGCAAACCACAAGCAAAAATTCCCCAAGATTGCTCTCTCGACTGATTACACCACAGAAACATATACGTTGCCACAAAATTTAGTTTATTTAGTGGTCGCAACATAATCAGCCTGTTTGAAAAATTATTCAGTTCAAGCGCAATCAACAAACCCAAAACAACAAATCCTCGAACTACTTAAGTCAAAACTGATTCAACTCTGCAAAAACTACAGAAGAATAACCCGTGGGATGGCAGGGCAACTGTTTCTAACCGACGGTCACCATGGAAAATGTGAATCCCACACCAGATGGTTTTGTTTAGCTCAGAGTGGTGTCTGGCCATTGGACGAGGAAGTCATGATGTTCAGTGTCTCCGTCACAGAAGACATGGCACTCAAAGCAGCTTTAAGAACATCCTGTGAGCATCCAGGCTTCACAATGCTTTTCACCTGCAGGCGTAGCGAAAAATTAATTATACAAAACCAAGGAAAACTACTTGTATTTTGGGGTTTTCTGTGGGTTTTGGACCAAAAAATAAAGCTGGGGCATTAAATTACCTTATCTAAGTATTCCTGCAACTTCTTTATCCGGCCCATGTAGTCTTGGTCCTCAACACATAACGAAATAGGCTTTGAATCAGCACCTGGACCTTCAAATTGGAGTGGGCCTGGGTTTCTGTAGATGTCTTCCAACAAAAAGCTGGAAGAGTTTTTTCTCAACAGCCTGCAAAATACAAGTGTAGTTCACATCAAAGGCCATCACCACAAGATACTTTTAGATAAGCTATGGCAGGTGCCCAAATGGTGCGTGTATTCATTAGCAGAAGCTTATAACAAGGCTTTTCACAAACTTACTCGTATGCTTTTCCTTTCAAGTCAACACTAGCCATATGAACAGCAGGCTTGCCAATTTGAGCGGCAGAAGGACCACGTGACCACCTCTTCACAGTCATCATAGACTGCAGGAATACAGACACGGTTTAGGTGCTACTGTCATACTTATCCCAAATTATAGTCATATTAACACAAATCTTACCGAAATAGGAGCCGCACCACATTTCCACTTGTTCACTGGACTCTTCAGATTTGTCACTGTAGCCATGTAACCGTTCAAACCAGCAGCTATGATGTGGTAGCACACATGCCCCAAAACCTGAAACCAACAACCTACATGATTAATCACCAGCAGGCAATTAACTTTATTTTAAAAAAATGAACTGAGCAGGGACTTGCATAGGCATAATCGCAGTCGAATTTTGAAGGCAGTGCACCCCTAGCTTGGTAGCCAAAAAAATGACAGATTGCGTTAAACTTCTTTCCTTTGTAAGTGCCTTCCTTCTGCAAAAGTGGTCAACATTATCAACTGGTGCTCTGATAAAACAACATTTGCTAGCTCCATCAGAAGACATGCATACATGCCTCTCAATTAAACCGGAAGCTACAAGAAAGTTCAAAGAAACATACCAAGCGCCTGTTCATCTCAGTCTCCACTAATTGGGCTAGAAGCTTTTCAGTCTCAATCTGCACAGAAAAACAAGTTGAGACCAACCAGAAGCAATAATTTAAACAGATGGACAATTACAGGTTCCATGTTCTACTGTACCTGAGAAAGTTGAGCTGAATCATCAGATTCAGGATGGAGAAGTAGCTGCATCAGAGAAACAAAGAACTTGTAGCAACTGAAATCTGATGTAAACTATGCATATGCAGCATTAATAAATCAATACATACCTGCTTCCTAATAAAGGGGGGCAAAAACTCAAATAGTGCAGATGCCCAAGGTGAAAGTTGAGAAGAGATATTCTCAACGGAAACACCTTTACCGTGAAGGCCATGAATTTCCTACAAATAAGAAGCTTCAGTCAGAAAAATCGTAAATGGTTGCCAATTGCCATAAGTACACTAACTACCTTGGGATTTTGTTGTTGTTGGTTTACCAGAAGAAACGAGCAAAATTACCTGAAGCAAAGCATATAATTCAGGAATGCTCTCCACAAGGCCCTCTGGAATAAGAACCACCCCATGATTTTTGTCTGCAAAACGTACAAGAACATCAACTGATTGTCATTTAAAAGATCATAATGCTACATGATGTCTCACCATCTCATAAACAAGAGATAGAGATCTACCTTTCTCAGCCCTCGCCTGAACTGCATCACATATCTGCTTTGTAATATCAAAAATTGTAAGTTTGGATGCAGCCACCTCCTCACCAAGGATAACCTGTGCATAGATACAAGTTCAAAAGAACATAAGCACATTTTGCAACACAGGTCAATAGGCAGGTATGGCCACAAAGCAAATACAAACCATGTTCGGATGTGATTGAAGACTGCACTCCAATGCCACATGAGAAGCCTTCCGTCCCATCAAGCGAATAAAGTAGTAATACTGTCATTTACAGACACAAAAAATATCAGGAATATGATTCAGAAATTATAATACATACAAGCATTTACAGACTAGTGATGCAGCGCTGGATGCTCAGCCAGCATTGCATGGCTGCATCCTTCAAAACCTATGCCAAGTCTGTGTATACAGCATATCTCACATGTGGGAACTGACATGCAGGCTCAATCGCTAAAATAAGGGGTGAACCAACAACAGTGCCTATCATAATTCTTTCTGTACTCACTTAATAGCATTAAGCAGAACTTCATTTGTTTCCTTTCTGTTAAGGCTAACTACTTCTAATGTATGGATTGCCTAAAGAAAAAGGAACAGGCCATAGGTAAATCGTAGAATTTGGCCAGGAATATATCAGAATTAATAAGGTGCAAGACAGAAGCCTGCAATGCTATCTATCATGTGTTATAATTACCTTCTCAGCAGACAGAGCATCAGTGCACATATTGCTGATAAGTTGAGAGTTCACCTGATAGGACACAACAAAGGAGTTGACAAGGCCATTACAATTTCGAAATAATATATTAAATATTACATTGAGGAACATGACAATACACTGAACTTATTACCAAATGCAGTAACATATATATCAAGGACAAATCAAAGATGACCTCAAAATTGAAATTAATTGCCCATAAGGCCATAATCCACCATAACATCATACAAAGTATAGAAATAATTGAAGTGTCATAAAGGCATAAACAAAATGCATAGTGATGCAAATTCAGTAATTCCTACCTTGCATATAGTGTCAAAGCCAACAGTAGTCTCAACAAACTGGTTCTTAAGGTCTCCATTCAAAGTTACAGGAACACCAACAACCTGTTAAAAATAGATGGTGTCAGTTAATCTGCATACAGGGAATAATCACCTAAGAGTCCTAGAAAGATGGATCCAGAAAGGGTGATGATATATAAAAGAAAATCTTTCAATGTACCTTTGTCGCACACTTTGCCTCAGCAAAAGTTTCAGCAAGCTGAGCAGCATCAGTATTGGATGTGACACCTTCATAAGTTGAAAATATTTATGTTTGTGAGACAAAAGTACAGTGTACTAAAAAAATCTGTGGATTTATTGCATACCTCCAATGATTACCAGAGCATCTAACTTCAATGCTTGGCAACTAGCCATTGCACCTTTGACCTGCTCAGTTGTTCTAATCTGATCCTTTGTTCGACCAAGCATGTCATAACCACCTTGGTTTTTGTATGAAGAAAGAACTTCCTCGGTGATCTCCAAGGTTTTCTGTGCTAGCAGACCATCAGATCCACCTGTTTCAACATAAAAGGAGGGATGTTAAAATGAAACATTTACCGAATTTCAGTTGAGTCGAGCATGCATCTAAATGTTAGCTCTGGCAGACAACAGGAAGCAAGGGCAAGAAATACTGAGGTCTAAATTGGTATTTTGTTGTGCATACTGATTTATTTCGTTTTGGGCTACATACTTTAAGTAGTTTGAATGAAATGAACCAAGTAAAGGTTGGTCAAAGACCTTCAAACATAATTGCATTTATAGCAAAACCCCATTACGATACATTAGTGTTGAGTAGATCATCTGCAAATCTAGTGCAAACAATGAAATGTAACTAAAGTACGAAGTAAATAATATAAGCAAAAGCATCAGCAATTGCCCGGAAAATTCAACCACACTCACATGCAGGCATGAGCTAATCAGCAGAAACTCTAGTTGCTAGTAACAAGTGGATAAAAAAGCCGATGATTGGTAAACTCCTAGGTAGTTCATGCAAAATATCAAATTACTCACCAAGAAAACCAATGAGTTTGCTGTTTTGGTTGTGGGCCTTGATAGCTTCATAGAGCCCCCAAATGACATTGTGGCCTCCAGGGGACTGCCTTCCACAGAAGACAATGCCAACCCTGCACATGGAACAAAATGATTAGATTCTGTTGTGCTTGTGGTGAGAGAAAACAGAGAAAGATAACTTCTACAAGGCAAATAGGTTTTCATGGAGAGGAACGTGACAATAGAGTAATACCTGACTGCAGGGTGCTCAGATATGACCTTAGCATCAGGGACAACTGCTGTCTTCCTGAGAAAATGTGCAATGGGTTGCCCATAGGTGTGAGGGAATGCCTGGCTGATCACATGAGCACCTGCCGGATCAGCAGCAATTGCAGCATCACCGTACTCCACCCTCACAGTAGTGCCCTGATTTATATATAGTGCATAGAATCAGTGTGTGAATTTAGCTTACTAACAAGAGAAGACACAAGAAATCCGTCCAAAATGCTGTCGAGAATCCAAACCATATAGGGACATGTAAAAAGTGCAAGTACCGCTAAGCATGATAAAGGTCTATTCGAATATTCGATAGGGATCTAGTCAAATTAAGACAATTCCAGGATCAACAAAAACTAAGCACATGGCAGTGCTCCTGCCCAATATTCAAAAAAAAAACAAAAACTAAGCAGATAGGTCCACAATTGCTACAGGAGAATCCATCATTTTACTGCAACAATTGCAGCACTAACAATACAAGGATAACACCAAAACAGCAAATCTAGCGATATGTTCCAAATCCCAGTGTACAAAATCCATCAGAAGTCAGACAAGCAGAACGATCTGCACAACGGGGTGCGGGACAGAATCAGCACTTCGCATGTGACGTCCACCACGACTCAGATCCAGTCTCGCCACGAAAGCGACGGCCCCACCAATCATCTGTGACAGTGACAGGCGCTCCCCCGAAAACAAATCAGGAGTAGGTGAACGATGAACCGTAAACATCAGCGCCTGCCGAACGAGCCGATCCAGCGCGAAGACAGCGCGGGATCTGACGCCGCGCGACCCGACGGTGAGCAGATCTGGGCTGAGGAGTCGGCAGGGAACGCAATGGAGCACGCAATGCAATGAATCAGTGGTGATGGGAGGTGCGGTGCGGACCTGCAGGCATGGGGGGACCTCGGGCTGGTAGAGCGCGCGCTTCTTCTGCACCTCCGAGAGCTCGCGCGGCACGCCGTAGTCGGAATCCATGGCCGGCGACCGCTGCTCCTCGTCGCCGGTATAGCGTCCGGTCCGATTGGTTTTGTTGGTGGCGGTCGGTGGTGAGGGTGGCGCACTGTGATGAGGGGCAGATGCGGGTGCGGAGCGGGGGAACTTTTTATACCGGAGGCGATCCCTACCTGCAACCCCTCGCCCACGCCAATCGGCCAATGCGGCGAATATGCGATGCGCTCTCTCTCGCCTCCGCGCGCCCTCCCTCGCCCTCGTCGTGTGATCGTGCCCGGTGGGCGGTGGTCTCCCAAGCTCTCCGACGCTGAGGATATCGGGCCGACCGGATTTTCCGTACTACGACAAGTAGTCGAATGGGCTTTGGGAGCTCCCGGCCCTCGTCGTCCACTAGTAGTATCCTATGTTCATTGCATCGAGTGATTCTACTCCCTCCGTCCCCCTGTATCTGCACTTGTGCAGTTTAAAAGAAATCCCGAAATAAGTGCACAACATGAGTCTGTACCAGAGTCTGCTGTACTCGAGTATGTGGGCTCCATCAGTAAAAAAAGATTTGAAGCACACGCGGCGGCAAGAGACAAGCTTTCACGTGAAAAATCTAACATGTTTCAGCATCTTCTACAGAGTGCTAGTTCTGATTTTCCCAACCGGCGTTGCAGAGTAAGCTGTTACCGTGTTGTCTGTTATCAATTAATAGGGGCAAAAGCGTCATTTTCCATTCATACTATTTTCCCATTCAAATCCTTCAAGTGCAGTTATATCGGGACGAAGGGAGTATGTTCGGTGGTCCCCTTTGGTTGGTGATATTTGTTATGAAAGTAAATTTTTTTATTGAAAAACGTGTTCTGTGAGTGACGGTACGATCTGCAATGCGAAAATTTTGAGAACCATAGGAGAACTAAACAGGGCAAAGCAGGTTGACTGTTGTACAAATCATGATGAATTTTGCTCAATTAAACATTTTATACTGTAGCTTGGTGAGATCATATGCTAGCATAATTTCACGATTACCATGTGGGTAGCCAACTAGCCATATATATGAGCCTCCCAAATAAGCTTTTCAATTAACAAATGGAATAAGTTTTCTAAATAATAGGTTCTTTAACGAAACAAAGCTGATGCAAACGCAATACAATATAATACAATATACAATTAAGGCAGTGAAGAGTGAAGACAGTTGGGACTTTTATCACCAACTATAGCCGGCAAATAGCTTCACGTCTTTAGGTGATCACGGAAGGCATTTAGAATATATAATAAGAAAAATAATAAAGAATAACAAGTAGCTATAATGTTAGCCCTACCGCTACGTCTTTCTCCTTTCTCTCTGGAAAAAAAAATCTCACCATAAAATTGAAATACATGCATGAAACAGCTAGTTTTATGACTTCTACTGTAAACAAGATGATAACAGAACAACACCGGCCTCCAACTGCAGAGGTTATACTATGTCAGCTTGACATCATGTATCTGCTCAAATGAGATCCTATTTCCTCAACAGCAACTGCTATAAACCCTGCACATGAACAGAAAACTTGGAATCAAAGAAAATAAGATGATTTTTGAAGTAATGAATGGCTGAAAGAACACAAATCACAGACCTAGAAATATCGACGAATATCACTGGTGAAGAGGTACCGCAGTCGGAAGGGAACTGAAGTAAACAGGAAACCATATCTACATATCAGCATGCCCAAATGGTGCACGCACAAATAGCTGACCATGAAGCGTGACAACAGCTGATGTTTGGTGGGGATCAATTCTTGATGGCAAGTTAACCACCTGAGACAGAAAAGCCCGTTCCTTTTAAACTTTTTTTTTTGAAAAGTAAGTTCCTTTTAAACTGAGTTGCCAAATGCGCCTGTGTTAGTGTTCAAAGCAAAGTCATTACCTTCTTGAACGGAGTGATTCCCCACGGATTATCAGGCTGCTCTGGATCACCCGTGATAACCAGACGTCCAGCAGGATCTGACTGAACATGAACCTGATACCATTAGAACCAAAAAAGGTTAACAATTTCCTCTGGCATAATCTCATTTCATAAGCCAAATTCCTTTTGGTTATTTGTCATCTCTCTCTGGAAAAAATTATTTTACGTCAACGAAAAGATCCGGAGTGATGCTCTTAACATGGATGACAGCATAATTCCTCACCTCCTCACGTAGTAGTCCAGGAACTAGCGCATAGACTTCGAAGCAATCTTTCTGCAGGAAAACAACCACCAAATACCGTACTTTAGTTTAAGTTCAAAACTCAAAAGATTCACTAGAGAAACTACCTTATACACAATTATATGGTTCAGGCTGACTCCAAAATATATCCATAATGCTGTGCATCATATGATAAAACAAAACAAACATGTTGAACTTACAGTCTGCCGCACATTTATCTTCACCCAGTCGGCTGGTTCTCCAACATCAATGACCATAGAATCTTCCCTGAAATTGAGCATTTCAATGCGTGTAAGAATAGGAATCATCGTATCAGACATACTGCCATACAACATCTGAATGGACAAAACTTCTTCCTGACGAGCTCAGGTGCACTAAATGACGCTAGAAGATCAGGATATCTTCTATTAACTGCATAGTAACATGTTCGGCATCAATGCCCTCTTCATCTAACATATCGTCGTCTACCAATACTTAAAGATTACCAAGTGAGTGGACAGGAAGCCTTACTGTGACTTGTTTACTTTCGTGCGGGACGACTTGAGAGCATACTCTGGACTAGATGCTTTCTTTCTCTTGAGCACCCCTAAACATATAATGAAATAATACATGAGAAAAAAATAGTATAGTGCACAGTAGCAAGAGAAAAATAGTGAAGCATACCAAAGCCTTTTAGGTTTTTATCACGAGTTGGAAGTGGCATTGAATCTTTATCCTGTAGAAAGATGAACATTTTAAAATGAAAACAGTAAGCAAATAAAAAGTGAATGACATGGTCCTGTTTGGATCCACCCAACTAAAACTTAGCCAGCTAAACTTTAGAAGCTTGCTTTCAGCTAGCTAAAGTTTACCTAGGGGTGTTTGGATCCACTAGCTAAAAGGTAGTTGAAGAGATATTTGTCTATCCCACCCCTCCTTCCCACTTTATAACTTTTCCAGAGGAAGGTGGAGGGGCAATCTTGTCTTTTACCAGTTTAGCTGAGTTAAGCTAGGTTCAACCCGCTAAAGGAATCTTTAACCATCTAAACTATACCTGGGTACTGTTTGGCATAGCAGCTAAATTTATTTAGCCAACTAAAATTTAGCTGGTGATCCAAACAGGCCCGTGAAGGTTCCATTACCTTCAAAATGCTATCTCCATAAGCGCCATTGGCAAGGAGGCGGTGAGCATGCCAGCCCTGCATAGCCCGCGCTGCAGCGTCCCTTCTAACTCTGGCAGAAGATGATTGATTCACAACCACCTACAAAACCATCATAAAAAACAAATTAAAAACATCAACTTTCACCTTCCAAAAAAAATGCATTCCGCAGTTCACATATATTGTTGGGAATCTTGGATTACAATAAAATCCAAATTCATAACTGACACAAGGTTTCCGGCTAGAAACAGGGCAGCTAGTCAACGAATAAACTTGCTAGGTGTATCAAGATTGACTTTGACCTTAAGTTTCAAAAATACAGAAGTACTAGTTCTACATGTCTGATGAAAAATGAATATGTATATAAGATGATAAAATGTGTCTATGACATATTTAAAGCAATAACATGAACCCCATTAATTCTTCTTGATTAAATGATATGCAGTGATCATGCATGTTCAAGGGGGAAAACATGAACCCCATTGGACAATATAGAGATATCTGCTAGGTGCTAACTAGAAACTAGAAAGTAATAAAATATAAGTTAAAATTGAAAAGGTTTACCTCGCGGTCGGTACCACTAGGCTGTGGTAAACCAGGCGGTGGTATCTGAAGCTGACCAGTCCGAACTTTGTGTTTTTCGTATTCAAGAAGTGCCTAAATTCATCAGTTAACAGACCAAAGGAAACCAATGAATAAATACAACATGGAAACCCATAATCTTAGACCTTAGAGCAATGATTACTAATATATTCAATCGAAAGTCTAGCATCTAAAGCATTAAGGACGTGAAGGATTTAAAGAAATAAAAGAAGTAGTGCTAGCATCTAATCATTTCAAACAGCCGTCATATTTGTTCCCACACAACAAGAAAATAAAAAAGGAACAGTTATACTTATTTTGACCTAAACTACTTAACAGCATAGAGTATCAAGTATCATCATCTCACAAAATGAACAAAAAGCCGGTGGCACTTCAAGGTTAAAATTAATTCACTAACAAAAGCAAGACCTCTAGCTCCATATTTGTATTTGCTAGGCTACTTCAGACTCCAAAGTCCAGAAACAATTTTATATTTATATATGAACTGAACTAAGCCCGAGTGGTGAAATTTTTTGCTCTGCGAAACTGATGTAAGGCTACAGAGTGCCTACGGTTCTGTAAGGATGGAATGCTCCTCAGCTATACTATGGACAAATGAAACAAAGGCCTTCCTAGAACAATAACAATATATTTTAAAATATATATATCCTGCAGAAAATGCATCACCTTCTCGTAGAAAATTCGAAATGACCAAGAAACAGTAGTGCAGGTCCTGAAAAAGAATGTGACCCAAGAATAATTACATGGTATATGGCATAAAAACAAAAAGAATCCTCTGTGATAACATGTATTCTGAAAAGACGCCCTTACTTGGGTGGCCTGAAAGTCTCTCCAACTTGACGCCATAGTTTACAAATCGTTACCTGAATAAGCAAAACATTCAACTGAAACAAATGTCCACATTCAAGGAAAAGCAATTTATGCCAGGAAGGAAAACAAAATGCCGTGCAGCGCAATCATGAAAATAAGTGAAGCATCATTAGTTAGAGATGATCAATATTTTACTAGCTCATGATTTCCAGTACCTGCTCGTGGCCTCCGAGGTGGGCGACTTGCCTCCACAACCTGGATTCCAATTGAGCGAACACGGCGAGAACGTTTAGACGACAAGAGATGGTACTGGCCTAGCTCAGAGAGCAAGAGGAATAGAAGGTTGCGCACTTGAGGCAGTTGAGGCCCTTGCCGTAGAACTTGGGCGGCTTGAACTCGAGGCTGTGCTCCCTATGGAAGCGTTCCAGCTCCGCCATGAACGCGGCCTGCTCCTCCTCCGTCCCAGAGTCGTCACCGTCGAGGAAGGGGTCCGGCTCCGGCTCCGCGCGGTGGCTGGCGCCACTATGAGCCATCCCGGTGGAACTCTCGCCCTCCACCTTCACCTCGGCCCTCGGCGACGCATCCGGGGTGGAATCGTCGTCGTCGTCGTCCTCCTCCTCGTCTCCGTCGTCATCCTCGTCCTCCTCCCCGTCAGCGTCGTGGCTGATGGCGTCCTCGCCGTTCGTCTCCACCTTCGCGCCGCCAACGATCCCCTCCGGCTCCTCGGCCGCGGCCACGGGCGCTGCGCGCTCCGCATTGAGCTCAGCCTGATCCGGGGAGCCCACTCCTCCCTCTCCATCGTCGCTCTCCGGTTCGGCGTCCGGGGTCGTGTCCCCACCCCGTGCGGCCGTCTCTTCAGACACGGGAACCGCCTCTTTATCGGACGTCTGCCGCGCTTCCTCGCCGTTGGCCTCCTCGGCGAGAGGGAGGTCGTGCGGGTCGTCCCCGTCGGGGTTGGGATCGGCGCCGCCGCCCCGCGGGTCGCTCATCGCGGGAGGAGGGGGAGAGAGCGAACGGGCGGCTGCTATTTTCGCGGCAGGTTTGCACCGAGGTCTGAGGCGGAGGGGATGGCCTGGAGGAGATGGAGTGGGACGGATCTCCACGGCTCGCTACTCGCGGAGGAAAAGGGATTCTTCTTCTTTCCCCTCGCCGCTTCGCGCCCACGGGCCGCCTAGCATGGGCCTCGAGGAAGGATGAGATCATGGCCCATTTGTGCATTAATCCTTTTCGGTGGGGGCTGGGCCCATTTTTCTGTTATATGCCTTTTTGGGAGCTGGGCTCATTTTTCTTATATGCCTTTTGGAAAAAGTCTACATCATCCCTCAACTATGAGAGGTGGATTACATAACTCCCAACCTATAAAACGGTTTATATCATCTTCTGAATTTTTCAAAACTGATCAAATTATCCTCTAAAGCAGTTTTGAAAAATCATAATAAATCAGAGAAAAATCATAAAATAGAAAATCCAATTGTGTTGGACTTCAAATGAGTAGATCGACACGGTGAACATATAGTATGGTATGCTTGAATATATATTTCTGTTGTAGCTTTAGATCTATGCTTTTCTTCATAGCTGTAAAAAAAGTGTACTAAAACATATCATATTATATGTTTACTGTGTAGATCTGCTCATTTGGAGTCCAACACAATCTGATTTTCCATTTTATGATTTTTTTTGTGATTTACTATGTGTCGGTGTCCGGATTAGCACCGGCACCAACTAGTGATTTGCGCTGAGATCAGCTCCTCGATGGTCGGTGCTAGCTAAGATGACACGGGGGTTTATCCTGGTTCCGACCACGCGCCCGTACGTCCAGCAGATGTGCTTTCGCACTTGTATTAGCTTGCACCGGTGGTGCCTGTAGAGGGGGGCTACAAGCACGGTGGGAGAGGAGGAAATTCCCTCTAGTCCCGACTAAGTGATTGAGGCAAGTGTCAATATCTAGAATAAGATGGCGAGTTGTGCGTGGTGAGCGTGTTGCGTCTCCCCTGCGCAGGAGGCCCTGCCTCTCCCTTTTATAGGCCAAGGGAGGGCAGTTACAGGGGTGCCGCACAGCAACCGGCACAGTGACCGCGTACTAATAAGTATGGCGCCGGCGGTCTTGTCCCGCGCGTCATGGTCTCTGGTGCGAGCTGGTGGCGCCCTCCGGCTTCTGCGGGCGGCGTGGTGGTCACTGTGGCCTGTCCTGCTTTGACTTCGAGGGGCTGCCCCTGCTGGATCGAGGGCCTAACCGCCGGGGGAAGGACCGGAGTTGGTGGCACGGGACTGCAGTGCGTCACCGGCCTGTCCGTACAGTGCCGCGTGTCCCGTCGCACAGTGGCAGGTGTGGTGGCACAGCGCCAGGGATGGTCGCACAGCGCCCGGGATGACCGCACTGCACCCGGGATGGCCATGCGGCGCCGGAGTTGGCGGAGGGTACGTGGCGCACGTCACCCGTACGGCGGCGTCAGTCGGGGCGCACGCCCGCTCACCGCCCATACACCCTTCGAGGGTGCACCCATGCCCGTTCGAGGGTCTTGCTGCAGGGGAGGACGGGGGTAGGTGGTACAGTGTCAAGGAATGACCCCTGCCTGTCTGCACAGGGCCGCGCGGCGCCTGCACAGTGCCAGGGATGGTTACACAGTGGCGGGTTAGGCCGCACTGTGGTGGCGTCAGGCGGTCTGATCGTGTCAGATGCGCGGCGTGGGGGAAGATTCACCCTTGACTTCGGCGTCCCGCCGCGGGGCTGGGCATTAAATGCCGCTGTCGAGCTGAAATGGAGACGGCTGCCCGCTCGAGGGGGGCCGAACCCCTCGAGCGAGGCGAAAAACCTGCTCGAGGGACCGGAGCCCCCGGACGAGGCGGAAATTTGCTCGAGGGACCGGGGCCCTCGAGCGAGGCGAAAATCAGCCGGAGCCCTCGAGCGAGGCGGTCAAGCGGGCCTTCTCGGTGTGGCTGCTGCCGGGCCGTAGCAGGCCGTGGGCTCGTGATGTCCCGTAACCGTCGTGATGTCCCATAACCGGGGCTCGGGGAACGGTCCTTGGGCGGATTGCGTTTAACGAGGGTGATTACCCCCTTAGTTAGGGGACCCCTAATTACCGTCTCCGACAGTAGCCCCCGAGCCTTTGCTGGGAAGGGGACCGTTCCGGCAAAGGATGCCGCTCTCGGGTGCCATGTGCGAGTCTGTTCCCTTTGATCGTGCATGTTTTCCTGTGGGGGCACGCTAGCGCACCCACGGGTGTAAGCCCCTGAAGCCCTGCACGAGTGTGTGCACTCGTGCAGGGGTTGAATACGTAGGGTAACGTGGCTCGTCTTGCGTTTGTTTCAGCCGGCTTCGGTGATATTTCAGCCGGCATCAGCAATCTACGCAGGTGGGGAGGCATCGTGTTGACCCAAGACGTTTCGGGTAGGCCGACCGTTCGGGGGTGCAACCCTAGGTAGGTTGACGCGGCGATCGTTGGGGGTAGTCGTGGTGCGAGGAGCCCCCGAGCCCTGGCCCAATTAGGGACGATCGGATGATGACTCTCGGTTTTATTACGACCCTCGTTGCCCTTCCGCAGGGTAGAGGGGTGAGGCAAACCGTGCTGCCCTCGAGCGGGCGACGAGCAATGATTGCCTCGGTGAGCTATTAACGGATAGTTCAAGTGGGCGTCCGTACCCCGTTCGATAGGGGTCGTCTCGTGGTCCGGAGACACGTCCATGTAAGCGCTTGGCCCCGTTCGCTAGGGGCCGAGGGCGCGGAAGCACTCCCTCGATGGGATCCCTCGCTTGGCTGCCTCTGTCTTGGCCTTGAACACGATATGTGGGGCGCCCCCGAACTTCGCGTTCGGGGTCAGGCTCAATTGCGCGCGCCCCGATCGTTCCTGACTCTGTCGATCTGAGGCGCCTGTTCGAACCCGTCGAGGGTCAGGCTCCGTACCTCTGATCAGTAGGGCAGTTGCGAGCGGTCCCGTCTTGGCGGACCTGTGGCGCTCGCCGATCCGTCATCGAGCCGAGCTTCGAACCACTGATCAGTATATCCCCGGGTCGAGGGGCATCTGCAGCATCCGTCGTACCCTCAGCGGGCCGGGCCTCGAGCCGCTGATTAGTAGAGCCCTGCGGGCCTGAACCCCGGGCTTCCTCGAGTTCGTCATCGAGGGTATGATGACAGGCCGTGGCCCTGTGGCCTCAACCTATTTCGGATCGGGGTGCCAGCCGCATCCCTTCGAAGGATCAGACCTCGAATCCCTGGCTTGGGGTTTCCTGGGGCTTTCCTTATACGAGAAGGGATCTCCGGTGTGCGAGAATCTGTCCGCAGGACGGTTGGCTGCCGCGCCCACTCGATCGTGGCTGACGTGGCGCGAGGCGGGCAAGGCGGGTGCGCCTTTTAAGGTGACACAACGCGGGCGACCTGCGACAGCGATAAGACGGGACGCGGCGTCCCTTGGATTACCGTGCGGTAATCATGGCGCACGCGCATGCGCGCGGTAGTTTCGGCGCGGTGGGGCCCTACCGTCAGCGACGAGCGGTACCCACCGCATTAACTGCCGCCGCCTGCTGCGTTTCCGGGGGCTCCGCCCCTTCCTACTCTATAAAAGTAGGGGAGCGCGGGGGGAGCGCCTCACCTTTGCCATTCGCGTCCGCCTTTTGCTCCTTGTCTTTCTCATCGCCGCGCATCCCGCCGCTTCGGGTTCGCTTGCGCTCCGCCGCTCCCATCATGTCTGCGGTCCGAGTGCTGGATGCTCATCCGTGGCCCCGGTTGTCGGTGGACCTGCAATCCATGGAGGGGCTTGTCGCCGGTGGTCAGTTAGCGCCGGCTGGTGACGAAGCGAATCCGGCGTGGATCATCCCGCCGGCGTCGCACCGGGAGCCGTCCCCTCCGCCGGGCTACATCGTGAGTTTCGTGCAGCTGCACGAGCGAGGATTCAACACCCCCGCGAGCAAGTTCGTGCGGGGGTTGTGCCACCACTACGGGATGGAGCTTCACAACTTCGCCCCCAACGCCATTTCGCAGGCGGCTTCCTTCGTCGCCGTCTGTGAGGGGTTCATAGGGATCCCAGCGCACTGGGACCTGTGGATCCACCTCTTCCGAGGAGAGCTCCACACGCTCGCCACCGGGGAGAGGAGGACGTGCCGGGCCATACGCACTGGCGGCCTTACATTTGTAGCGCGCGACTCCCGGAAGGAGCTGTACCTGCTCTGCACGATGACGACGAACAACGCTGACTGGGAGAAGAGTTGGTTTTATCTTCGCAACGACGGCGCCGGGCTCCCGCCGTAGACCGGGAAGGTGGTGAAGGAGAGACCGGTGTCTTGGGCGCATGGGGTGTCGCCCGCGTCGAGGCAGGCGAGGCTCGAGCCTCTCACCAACGCCCTGCGTCATTTGGCGAACGCCGGGCTGACCGTGGCGGCCGTCATCGCCAACTTTCATCTCCGGCGGGTGATCCCTCTCATGGAGAGGGAACTTCTCATCTTCGAGATGAGGAGCAACGCCGACCCCGCGGCCCTAGCGCACTCGCAGTTGCTGGAGGAGCCGCTCCCTCAGGTGTACGCGGCTACGAGAGCGAGGCGCACGGTGAACCTCAAGGTGGTTCCGCACAGCGACGACGACTTGTGGTCGTTCGCGATGCTCCCGGATGCCGACCTGGTGAGACTTGATTTCTTGTTTTTGTATGTCTTATTCTGGTGTTCAATCTAACCATGGTCACCGGGGGCAGGGGGTGCGCGTCAACATCCCCACCTCAGATCCGCCGACGCCCAGGTCGCACGCCGCCAACCGCGCCAGGCAGCAAAGGGAGAAGGGCCTGGCGGACCAGGCGAAGGAGAAGAGGGTCCGGAGGCAGGAGCGCCTCGACAGGTACAATGAGAAGTACCTGTTGAGGGAGCAACAGGGTCTCTCCCCCCCCGCCGGAGCCGGTGGACACGTCTTCGGACGAGGAGGAGAGCGAGGGGGAGCGGACCATCTCTGACAGGTGGGAGGCCGCGCCGTCCCCATCGTCGAGGGACGAAGAGGTCCTTGCGGAGCCCGTTCGAGGGGCGGATACGGTGCCCCTCGATGAGGGAGCGCCGTCGGAGGTGCCGGCCGGGTCTGGGGTGGCGCCCCCAGAGTCCTCGAGGAAGCGTAAGCGGGGACTCTCCGGCATATGGTGAGTCGCATTTTGCTCTCCGTGTTCTTGATATCATGTATCGGACTGCCCATTCTTCTTCTCTTCCGTTGTTAGGACGGCACCTGCTGTCCCTGGCCTTGCGCCCGTCAAGGCGCTCAAGGTGGGGGCGCAAGACGCGCCGCGCACGACGAGGCCCCGCTCGGCGAGGACCTCGCGGGCGACAGTGGGTACGGCGGCGGTGGGCGAGGCGTCGCGTGTCGCTGCCGCGGCCACAGGGCCGCAACGGCGGGAGGAGGCAGCGGCAGATGCCCTGCGGGCGGCGGTGGCCCGCGATACCCGGCGGGGGCGAGAGCAGGCCCGTGCCGGAAGTCGGGGACCAGAGGGCCGCGGACCGGCCGGGGCTCCTGCTGATGGTGGTTCAGCCCCCGGTGGGGGTCGAGCGGCGGTGGCGGCCGCGCCAGCCCCTAGGCCCGCGCCCGAGGTGCTGGTGGTGCGGTTCGACGGCTGTGTGATGCCGCAGGCGCCGGCGACCGGTGCTGGGGAGTTGATGTCCGGCGTCGTGGCCCCGACGTACAGCGCCAGCGCCGCAGTGGGAGCAGAGGCTCCGGCTTCCTGGAGTTTCACCACGTCTGGTGGAAGAGGCGAGGTCGGAGGGGGAGCTGTGGCGGGAGTTCGGCGGCCTCGGCTCCTCCCTTCAGAATGCCCTCGTCGACGCCCTCCAGCTTGACAGGGGCAGGTCGCTCCAAGTCTTTCGAGTAAGTGTGTTTGCCCAAGGGCCGCTTGGTCCGCTTTCCTCGTTTGCGTGCCTTTCGTCTGACTTTCTTTCTTCTTTCTCTCCTTCCGCATCCGCAGGAGTTGCAGGGGCAGGCGGGCGAGAGGTTCGCCCACATTGCTGAGCTGAGCTCGGACCTCGACTGGTACCGGGCGTAGTACGACGTCCTGGACGCGATGGTGGAGGCCCTGCGGACGGACAACGGCTGGCTCGAGTACAACCTCCTCCGCGTGGAGGAGGAGCGTGACTCCCAGCGGGCCGCGACGGTGCAGAGGGCCAGGGAGGCCGAGGGGTTGAAGGTCGCGCTCCAGAGGAAAGAGGAGGCGCTGACGGCGGTGAATGAGGAGCTACGGAAGGCGCGCGCGGCACACGCCGAGGTCCAGGCCGCGTTGGCGCAGAAGGAGACGGCCCTCACCGAGGCGCAGGCCCGACTCCTGCAGGATCGCGCCACCCTCGAGGGAGCGAGGTCTTGGCAGACCCAGGCCAAGCAAAAGACCCAGGAGGTCGAGAAGCTGGGTGCCGCTCTGTAGGAGAAGACCGAGGCGCTCACCGTTGTGGAGGGCCAGCTCCAGCAGGATCGCGCTGCACGCGTAGAGGCGCTGACCCAGCTTCAGCAGGAGCGTGCCGCGCTCGAGGATGCCCGGTCCGCCTTCCAGCGCGAGCGCTCAGCGCGAGAGGAGGCGCAGTCCCAGCTCCAGCAGGAGCATGCCGCACTCGCGGAGGCCAGGACCGCGCTCCAGCTTCGAGAGGCGGAGGCCGAGCGGCTTACCAGGGCCCTGGTTCAGGAGAGCGTCACCGTCGAGGCCCTGAGGTCCGCCGTCGGGGAGAAGGACGCCTCGATTCTGCAGCTACGGCGAGAGACTGGAGCCGCGCGTACGGAGCTCGAGACGGAGAGGAAGTAGGTCGAGGGTAAGTTGCAGCCCCCGAGCCCTTATTTATCGTTCAGGCTCGTCGAGATTCGCTCTGGACTCACCTTTTCTCATCCCAGGACTACGGAAGGCTCTGGGGGAGTCGGCGACGCAGGCGGAAGCGCTCCAAGCAGCCTACATCTCGTCGCAACAGGAATTCGCGACCTTGGAGCGGGCGGCCCTCGAAGCGTGTCATAGCATCGACGAGGGTACCAGCTTGTCAGGGAGCTCGCTGGCGAGTCGCCTTCGGGCTCTGAGCGGCCGGGTCGTCGAGCGCATGAAGGACACTCTCCGTCTCGGTGTTCAGAAGACCCTCAGCGTGGTGTCAACACATTATATCGTCGACTTGGCAGCGCTGGCCACGGGGTACGTCGTCACGGATGGCCTCGACGATGATGGAGTGCAGGACGCCCTGGAGCAAACCGATGCTGCCGTCGCCGATCTCGTCGACGTGTTCGAGGAGGACCTCTTCCCGGACGCTGCTCCTGTGGGTCCCCTTGAGCCCTGAAAGCAGCTGGGCGCCGAAGCCCTTAGGTTGTTGTCGAGTTTCGAGCCAGGTGGCTCATGTAATTAAACAAACCATCTTTTGAAGTTTGTGACTTTAAGTGTGGCTCGTTTTATGTATGTTGTTGCGTCTTTCCCGTCACCTAGGCAGATTTCAGCTGGGATCGATCGTTTTCGCGAGTAACTCAAAGGTGAAGTGGTGAGAGGGAGGCCGTATCCTGCTGGAGGCGTGGGCCGTCCCTGGCTCGTTCGGCTTTACCTTTTAGGTACTCGTGCCCTGCCTTTGTCTGCCTAAGCTTTCGAGGCGGGAGACGCTTAGCATTTTCAGAAAAAAGGTTTTTTGCGAAAAAATGGGACCGTTTAGGGGGGGTGCCCCCCATAGTAGCCCCTGAGGGGGACTTGGCTTTCAGAGGAAAGCCGAGTCTCCCTTGTCTTTATTCACAACCTTAATGTATATATGTGAGACATGGGTACCCCTGGGTCCCCACCGACCAGGCTCACGGCCGTCCTTGACAAGTAGGTTCGGCCTACCAGAAGACCCGCCGACCTGTCAGTGGGCCCAACCAACCTAGTTGGCAGCCCATACGACCTCCTGAAGACCTTCCAGAAGATTCCCCCGACGACCTAATTCAACACGACCTCAAGACTTGGCGTACAAGACAAAACATCGGTGGATTTCGACCAAAGCAGATCGACGGATAATGGCAAATATCGTAGTCAGCTAGATTTAGGTCTCCTGGTCGTATCCGACCTGGAGTCTGGGAACCGACCTTGTCCGCTGGCCAATATAAGGCGGGCAGGGCGACCCCTTGTATCAATACGCAATCCTTAAGCAATCTACACCAACAACTGGACGTAGGGTTTTACTCTCCGGAGGCCCGAACCAGTATAAACCCGCCGTGTTCTCTTTGTTCCGTGTGCTCTTGCACAACCTTCGAGTTCTTAGCCTTAGATTCCACCTCGCCGAACAACTAAACCACAGGGATTAACACCCCCGTGGGCTGTCTAGATCTCACCATCTGACAGTTGGCGCGCCAGGTAGGGGAGAATCAAGGTTCTTCGTGCAACTCGATGGCTTCGACCAACGGCGTCATCTTCCCGGAGAGCATGGCAGACATCCTCGCCAATCCCGTCGACATCTGCTTCGGCTCCATGTCGGCGAAACCCACCGCTCCAGTCGCCTGCCTCGTCATCGAGAGCAACGCGGTCACCTCCGACCAACAGATCGGGACATATCTGTTGACGGAATCCCACCCACCCACTCCTAGTGACGTGATCGCGGGGATCGATCGTGTTGAAGGCATGCTCTCCGACACGATCAAAATCTGCGAACGCGTCAAACGCCCTCGCAGGACCTCATCATCATCCAGCATGCCTCTTGGCTTGCGGAACGCAGCTCACACAGCATCCCGCTACATGAAACGCAAGATCCAGATCGAATCTGGACCCAAGACACCAGATCGTGGAAACCGCAGGAGTCACCTCGACGAACCCTGCCCTATCCACGAGAATCCAAAACACACGGCTCGCCAGTGCCGTGTCCTCAAGAAGCTTCGACGACCTCTCACTGCGGCCCATCGCCGCCAGATCAACCGAGAGCCGTCCCCGGATCGCCTCGCGTTCCAGATCGCCCGCACGACCATCTCCCCGAACTATCCGGGAGAAGTGTTCGAGACTCCAGATTGCGAGGTCTTGGTTGTCTCTGCGGATGTACCTCCTCAAGTTGGCAAGACGGACGAGCAACGTATCGAACGTGAAAACGCCAACGCTGCACGAGCTGCACGTCGTCAACAAGAAGTCGAAGCAGCCGCAGCTAATGTGGGACAAGGCGCCGGCGACCAACCCGGAGGCAACATCGTCAACAACGGAGCGCAAGCACCCGCGGCTCCAGTAGCTCCTCAACAACGCAACGAGCCTCGACGGAACCGCCTACGTGCCAGAGATCTCCTCAGGGACTTTGAGCAAGATGGCCACGAAGTCTACAATTCTCCTCAAGCAAACCTGGGCGCCGCTCTCGCTGCACTAGGTCAGCTTGAGGATACTCCGGCAATACGGCGTCTTCAAGCCCACATCCGCGTTGCCACCGCTCAGGTCGAAGAACGGGGCCCAGGGTACAGCAGATCGGCTGCAAGCTCCTACTCCAGGAGTAGGTCGGGCAACCCTCGGCAACGATGTTGCTCCAACGCCAACGCTCCTCTTCAGCCGGTGCCTGAAGAAGGAGGCGGTGAAAACGAAGTGGTACAGCCGGTCAACCCCGCTGCCAACGCTGCCGCTAACGCTGCAGCCAACCCCGGCGCCAATGCTGCCGCTAACGCCGCAGCAAACCCTGCCGCCAACGTTGCAGGCAACGTCGCTAACAATGCAGCTAATGCTGTTGGCGCCCAGCAAAACTTCGGAGCTCAACCTCCGCCAGTACAAGCCAACCATGCTGAAGGAAGCCAGCGTCGACGGATACGAGATGAAGTGGAGATAGCACATCGTGCTAACTATGACCGCGTCAATGGGGTCCCCGATCCCCTCAACGCCAACAATCCAATCCAAGCAACGGAACTACGAAACATGCACGACCAAGAGCTCCTCCGACGTGCCCAGTACGACCAAGATAATGGTCCGCCAGACGACCTCTACGTCATCCCGACGGCCTACGCCCCGTCAGCAAGCCCGGGAGCGGTCAACAACTTCCCTGCGTTCTCACGACGTCTCCGGACGATCAGATACCCCAAAGACTTCAAGCCAGCTATCGAGAAATACGACGGTCGCTCCGACCCAAGTATATGGCTCAAAATGTACAGCATCGCAGCACGCGCTTCTGGAGGCAACGAAGACCACATGGCGGGATACTTCCGCCTTGTGATGGGCAAGGCGCCACTCCTGTGGCTCGACAATCTCCCAGCAGAGTGCATCACCTCTTGGGCAATATTGTCTCGGCTCTTCACTACCAACTACCAGGCGACCTACAACCGACCTGGTAACACTCATCACCTCGCCAGAGTGCGCATGAGACGCGATGAAACTCTTCGGGAGTATACCAACCGCTACTTCGAGAACCGCAACACCCTCGCGGGTGTCAAAGACGAAGACGTCATCGCCTACTACAAGAAGGGAGTCACCAACATCAAGGTCTTAGAGAAGATCCATGAAGCTGACGCTCACACCATCGCCGACCTCATGGCTTACGTCGATAAGCTAGTCGACACTCAAGACGCGGTGATGCACGACTTCAATGGAGAGGATCACGATGATGGAGGAAACAGGTCGCGCAAGCGATCTGGCGAAGCCTACGTGGCAGATCCACCAAGACCTTCCACCTTCCTCGAGGGTGACTTCAACATGGTCATGGACGACCAATGTCAGTTCCATCGCGACGCCAAACATACCATGAGGGAGTGCGAGCAGCTGAAGCGTGCCCTTGGGGTACCCTCCGAATCTAAGAAAGCCAAGAGCAACAACAATGACGACCAGAACGGTGACCGGCGTTTCGACAACCGTAGCCGTCGACCTGATCGACGTGATTACCGTGACCACAGACCCTACCGTCGCAATGATGACAGGGATCGACGTGATTATCACCGCGACTACCGCCGCGATGACAGACGTGACGACTACCGTCGCAACGATCGTCACGACGACAACCGCAACGACATGCGTGACGACCGAAGGGGTGATCGCCGTGATGACCAGCGCAATGACCGCAGAGATGATCGGCGTGATGATCGACGTCGCCAGGACGACCACAACCGTAACGACAACAACCGCAAGGAGCGCTCTCCACCACCACCACCTAAAGGGGGCAACCCTAATGGAGCGTTTCAATCAGCCAACCGAGAGATCAACTTCATCGTCGGTGGTCGCCAAGCGACCAAAAGCAACAAGCAGCTCCGATCGAACGCAAGGGAGATCGGGCACGTCAACACTGAAACTCCACAACCTCTACGTTGGTCGGAGTTCCCAATCACTTTCTCCAGGAAAGATCATTGGGTCCACATACCTGACCCCGGGACCTACCCGCTGGTCGTTAACCCCATAGTCGACGGGGCGTTCCTGCCTAAGACCCTCATTGATGGGAGCAGCAGCCTGAACATCATCTTCATAGAGACGCTCAGAAAGATGGACTTCGACTTCAACAAGATGACCGCCTGTGACGAACCCTTTTATGGGGTTGTACCCGGCAAGGCTGCATACCCCATAGGTCGTGTATGCTTGCCGGTTACCTTCGGCACAAAGGAGAACTTCCGCACGGAGTACTTAACGTTTGAGGTCGCGGACTTCCGCTCCCCCTACCATGCCATCCTCGGCCGACCTATGCTGGCCAAATTCATGGCCATACCTTATCACACCTACCTCATCATGAAGATGCCGGCACCAAACGGAATCCTTTCCGTCCTCGGGGACATCATGGTCTCCTACAACTGCGAGAGCGCCACCGTCGAGCTCTCCAAAGACTCCACGGTCAAAGCTGCAGCAACGGTCATGGTCGCCCAGGCAGCCAAGATCGACCAAACCACTCTGGAGGTGCCAGAGCAGAAGCGCACAAGCACAGCTTTGGACCCAAGTCCGGCTATAAAGAAGGTTTGCCTCGGCCTGCCCGACGCATCCAAGGAAGTCGTCATCGGGGCCAACCTCGACCCCAAATAGGAACTCGCGCTCACCAGTTTCCTCAGGGACAACACTGACATCTTCGCATGGAGCCCTTCCGACATGCCCGGTGTCCCCAGGAGGCTGGCTGAGCACGCACTTGAAGTAAGCAAGACTGCACGACCTATCAAGCAAAAGCTCTGGCGATTTGCAAAAGATAGAAAGCAGGACATAGAAGTAGAAGTCTGTAAGCTCTTAGCTGCAGGATTTATCAGAGAGTGTAAACACCCGGTTTGGCTCGCAAACCCGGTCCTTGTACCAAAGAAAACTGGTGGATTAAGGATGTGTATCGATTACACTGATCTCAATAAGCACTGCCCGAAAGATCCCTTCCCTCTTCCTCACATTGACCAGGTCGTGGACTCCACGGCTGGTAGCGTTCTACTCTGCTTCCTCGACTGCTACTCGGGATATCACCAGATAGCCCTGCACCCCGACGACGAAGACAAAACAGCGTTCATAACGCCTCATGGCATCTATTGCTACAAGGTCATGACTTTTGGCCTAAAAAACGCTGGAGCAACATATCAGAAGGCAATTCAGAAGTGCCTGAAGTCGCAGATCGGGAAGAACGTCGAAGCCTACGTAGATGATGTGGTCGTCAAGACTACCGAGGAAGATCAGCTCATCGCCGACCTTACTGAAACCTTCGCCAATCTACGGGAGTTCCAATGGAAGCTCAACCCGACCAAGTGTGTCTTCGGTGTACCCTCCGGATTGCTCCTGGGCTTCATGGTCGGGCACCGAGGCATTGAAGCCAACCCTGCGAAGGTCGATGCTATACGCAACATGGCCAAGCCATCTAGCAAGAAAGACGTCATGAAGCTTACAGGGATGATGGCGGCTCTAGGTCGTTTCATCAGCAAGCTCGGCGAGAAAGGCTTACCCTTCTTCAAGCTATTGAAGAAGGCAGACAAGTTCGTGTGGGACGACGAGGCACAAAAGGCGTTTGAAGCTCTCAAGAAATCCTTGACGACACCACCAGTTATGACACCACCAGTTCCGGGAGAAACACTCCTCCTTTACATCTCTGCCACCACTAATGTGGTCAGCACGGTTCTCGTCGCTGAACGAGAAGAAGAAGGGCAGGCCTATCCTGTTCAACGACCTGTGTATTACGTGAGCGAGGTCCTGGCCGACGCTAAGACACATTACTCACAGCCTCAAAAGTTACTCTACGCACTCCTGATTACGTCGAGAAAGCTTCACCATTACTTCCAAGCCCACAAGATCACGGTCCCATCGTCGTTTCCACTAGGAGAAATCATCCGCAATCGGTCGAGCTTGGAGAGTTTGACATCGAGTTTTGCCCTCGGCAAGCAATCAAGTCACAGATCCTCGCAGACTTTGTGTCTGAGTGGACAGAGATCCAGATGCCCCCTCCCAAGGAGCGGCCTGAACACTGGATAATGTACTTTGACGGTGCCCTAAACCTCGAAGGAGCAGGCGCAGGCGTATTACTCATCTCTCCTCAGGGGGAACAACTCAAGTACGTCCTGCAGATACACAACAAGGCCTCCAATAATGGAGCAGAGTACGAAGCCCTGATTCACAGACTCCGTATAGCAGTGTCCCTTGGCATCAAGTGACTACTAGCTTTTGGCGATTCCAAGGTCGTCATCGAGCAAGTCAACAAGGAGTGGGACTGCGTCAAAGACACAATGGATGCCTACTGTGCTGAGATTCGCAAACTCGAAGGCCACTTCGAAGGGATTGAGTTTCAGCACGTACCACGAAACAACAACATAGCAGCCGACGTACTCTCCAAACTAGGCTCTCGACGAGCTCTAGTCCCGGCAGGCGTTTTTGTCCAAGACTTACGCAAGCCTTCAATCAAGCTACTGGACCCAGACAGTCCAGATTCACCTCAACACGAACAAGCCTCAGCACCTCCCCGCGACGTGCTGATGACAGAAAAAGAAGATGATTGGCGCAAGCCTTTCATAGACTTCATACTCGACCAACTCGTTCCAGAAGGCAAAGCAGAACATGAGCGTATCACACGACGAAGTGCCAACTACGTCGTGATTGGTACCGACCTCTACAGAAAAGCCGCCTCCACAGGCGTCTTGATGAAGTGCATCTTGCGATCAGAAGGTCTACAGCTCCTGGCTGAGATCCACAGCGGCGAATGTGGCTGCCACGCAGCATCCGCCAACCTGGTCGGTAAGGCGTACCGATCTGGATTCTACTGGCCCACGGCCATGACCGACACAAAAGACCTCGTAAAGAGGTGCAAAGGATGCCAATTCTTTGCCAAACAGCAGCACCTGCCAGCTCAGGCCCTGCGCACAATTCCTTCATCATGGCCCTTTGCCATGTGGGGCCTCGACTCAGTGGGACCGTTCCGAACGGCCCCAGGCGGATACAGGTTTATACTAGTAGCTGTCGACAAATTTACCAAGTGGATTGAAGTCCGACCTGTTGCGAAAGTAACATCGGAAGAAGCAGCAAAATTCATGCAAGACATAACACACCGCTTCGGTGTGCCTAACAGGATCATCACCGACCTGGGCACGGCCTTTACCAGCTCTGCCTTTTGGGATTTCTGTCAGGATAACACCATCGACGTCTACTACTCCTCGGTCGCCCACTCTCGGTGCAATGACCAGGTCGAGCGTGCCAATGGCATGGTCCTTCAGGCTATCAAAGATCGTATCTTTGACGATGCCTCAAACTACGCCACCCGGTGGTTAGCCGAGCTACCACACGTGATTTGGGGTCTAAGGACCCAAGTCAGCTCCGCCACGGGCTTTTCGCCCTTCTTTTTGGTCTACGGATCAGAAGCCATATTACCCACCGACGTCGCCTTTGGAGTTCCGCGCATCCAATTCTACGAGGAAGGAGAAGCCGAGCAAACACGTCAAGTTGACCTAGATAGCCTTGAAGAACAGAGGCTAGCTGCCGTCATGAGACAAGCTCGTCACGACCAACAACTTCGTCGGTATCACGATCGCAACGTTAGGGAAACTTCCTTCAATGTTGGCGACCTCGTCCTCAGGCGCATCCAGAAGACCGACGGCATGCACAAGCTCTCTGCCCCCTGGGAAGGACCCTTCATCGTCACTGAAGTCATCAGCCCATCCACGTATCGCCTCCAATGGGGTGACAGGCAAGGAGTGCCAAACCCTTGGAACGTGGAACATCTACGACGATTCTACCCGTAGAATAATTTTTAATTACAGCTATGTATTTCTTTTTACCTTTTTCAGATTAAATAAATATTAGTTCAAGTAGTCATCTGCTGTGTGCCGAGCCCTACCTTCTCCTCTCTCATGTCATCAACACTCCCCCTCGACACGCTCGGGGGCTTGGCTAAAGCCAATACATGGGTCGTAAAACCTGAGGGTTATAATTTTCTCCTACTCCTCCCCCTCGACATGCTCGGGGGCTTGGCTCAAAGCCAACCTAAGGGTCGTTCGACCTGAGGACATCATCCCTAATGGGTATAAGCCCTCTGTCGCTGCGAGCATGCTTGGTCGATAAGGTCGCCAGGCCTGAGTCCTAGACTCCTCCTCGCGCGCCGACCTCACGTAAGCCTCCACGCTGAGCTGTGGAGGTCGGTAAGCCAGCCTCTCCGTGAGTAGTGGTCAGCGAGGCAAGAAACAACACGTCGTCATCTACAAGACTACCAAGCTCGCGTAGGCACAAGGCAAGTACTTCACTTAGGCATAACAAAATATTCATCAAGAAGCATTGTTTACACGACAGAGAAGAGGAGGAGGTACAGCTCTTAGCCCAAGGCTACTGCTCGCCGTCATCACCTTCATAGTCCAAAGAGTTCGCCACTTCCATGACGGCGTCTTGAACTTCCAGCTCCAGGGCTGCGAGGTCTTTTTCAACATCAGCACCCCCCTTGACCTTGGCCATGTCAACATCGGGGTAGTGCGACTTCACCCTCACCAGCGCATCAGTAGCTGCCGCCAAGCTCGCCGCCTTCAGCAACGTGAGGAGTCTGTCAGGGGTCTCTATGAGATGATCAACAACAGACTTGGCCTCCCCCCCTTCAACCGGCACCACTATACAGTCCATAGCGTAATTGGCGGCGCCCTTCAGGTCGTTTAGCTCCACCTCATATCCTATAATGGTTACTTGGTCATTCTGCAATGACTTCAAAGCCACCTCAAGATTGACCTCAAGGTCTTGCCGAGCTCGTTTCTCATAAGCCAGCTTTTGAGATACGGCATACTCACTGTCAGTAGTTTCTTTCATCGCCCGCTTGAGCTCTTGGCCCCCAGCCTCGACCTCACGAAGTGTCACCTCCAAGGACCGGACCTTTTCCTTGGTGTTCTTTAGATCGTTGTTGAGGTCCTCCTCACGCTTGCGGAAGTCTGGAAAATATCCAACAAAATTGATACTCAACACAAAGACCTCAGCTCTACAAGAGGATTAACAACATAAAGTCTTGACCTTACCTATGCTCACAGCATTGAACTGCGCATTGGCCTCCTGGGTCTTGCGCTTTTCCTCGGTGAGCTCATCCTCGAGCTTCTTCTTCTCTACGGCCGCCGCCTCGCGGACCTGTTTGAGCTCTTGCTCAAGATCAGTAACCCGTCGCTGCGTCGCCTCAGCGTTATTCAGCAGGTCGATCCGGCTCTTCGCACGATCTGCTAGCGCCTGGCACAACACAACAGCTCGTCAGTAACAAATCAGCAACACGTCGTCAGAAAAAACATCAGAGGCAAACTCACCGTCAATGCAACGTTGATGGTTATAATGCCGGTCCGCACGGCCTGCATATCTTCATTGTCGTCAAAAATGTCCTCCTGCCAAGGGGTATTATTCCAGTCAATCTCTCATCGTGGCAACTTCGGGCTCGACGGAGAAAAATCAGGTACCTGTGCGCCAGACGTCCCCGGACCTTTCGGCGCTCGGTCAATCTGGGCCTGATCTTTGACCAGGTCATCCTCCATCCCACCAGGCCTCGCGCTGATGGGATTCACGTCAATGACCCGCGGAGAAGCCGACGTTCCGACGTCCCCCGCGGCACCTCCTGCTCCCGCATCATCTGCAGGCGGCGGAGTCGCCGTCCTTGAGTCTGTAGCCGGCGGCGAAGTCGCCCCACTTTCATCAGCAGCCAGTGGCGGGGTCGCCATTCTCGCATCATCAACCAATGACTGCGCCACGACCTTAGGGTCGGGCGACCTCGTGCGGGAAGGCGAGGCCTGAGCGCCCAGGCCGCGCTGAGGCTCCGCAACCGACCTACATAGTCCACCACACACAAACAAGCATAAAAAACACGGCAACAATGAGTTAGAGATATCGAGTGTTCAAGACCTTACCTAGTGATGGTTGGGAGACGAGGCTTCGGCCTAAAAATCCGTGACCTATTCAAAACAAGCATCTTTGCCTGCGTAGCAGCGACAGCTCGCTACGCCTGCAATCCTTGACGAAGGGCATCCTCCGTCGTCCTCTGCGCCAACTCCCGCTGCCTCTTGGCTGCAGGGCTCAACGACCTCCTCACCGATCGTTCTTCTACGACCGGTGGCTCCTCGGTGGCTTCATCTTCTTCTTCATCAGATTCGACCTCCCTGGACGGAGGCGTAGGAATCACCGGCGTCTCAACCGCCGGCGGAGGACTTGTCTTCCTCTTCCTCTTCTTCTTTTCCGCGGCCTTTACCGCGGTGACCTTAACAGCAGCCGTCGAGACTGACTGCTTCGCTACCGCCGCCCTGGTCTTGCGCCTGGGCTTCGCGGCACTACCCGCCTCCGGGCCGGTCCCGGCGTCGCCACCGACCTCAGTGTCAGTGTCCTCATCGGCCTCCACCGACGAGTCGGACTCGTAATACTCCAGCAGCCGGGCTGCCGGAGGTTGGTACTTGTCCGACCTCAGCTTCCGCCGGTGCTGCTCGCCTTCGCGAAGAGGTGCAGGGCACCAAAACTGACGTTCACGATCCTGCAATAACCAACGACCAAAAGGGTTAAACGACGTAAATCTACAAATGGAGTAAAACGACCTAAAATAGTCCCAGGACTTACCGGGTCAACCGGCCTCTTCAGCGAATGTGCCTTGGGGCACTTCTTGATCTTCACCTTCCCAGAGTATATCTGGGACACCTTGGCCGCCATCTTCTCCTTGGAGACCTTGCGGTCCACCTCACGAGTGGGGTCTGACTGCCCCCAGTATTCATACGCAGGGTGGACCCGATCCTTGATCGGCTGAATCAGCCGCCGGCAAAACGACCTGGCGACCGAACCCCCTGTCACACCCTAGTTCTTCAGATCCTGGACCAGCTCCAGGACCTCCTTGATGTCATCAGCTTCACAAGAAGACAGCCCCAAGTCCCATTCAGAAATCTTCACGGGCTTGTGGCCAGAACGACGCGGAAGGGCCGGCAGCTGATCAGCGATGTAAAATCACTCTGACCTCCACCCAGCGGTGTTCTCGGGCAGATCGGTGTCAATCCACTCTGACTTGAGGCCCGACCTCAAGCAGAACATTACAGCCCCCACTGGCCCAGACCTCTTGCCAGTACTCTTCACACAGAACAGGTGCCTCCAAAGAAGAAAGTGAGGTGATATCCCCAGATATGCCTCACAGAAGTGGATGAAGGTCGATACTACGGTGATGGAGTTGGGAACGAGATATACCAGCTCTAGCTTGTAGTAGTAGAGAAGACCCCGGAAGAAGTCACCCGCGGGGAGGTTGAAGCCACGCTCAAAGTACGACGCGAAGACAACCTGCTCCTTCACGTCCTCGGTCGGGAACTCCTCTCGCACCGCCGCCTTCCACTCCACCTCCTCCTTCGGCCTCAGTAGCCCACGGTTCACCAGCGACTGGATCTTGGCCTCCGTCATCGTCGACGGCACCCACACAGTGCGTGGGTCCGGAATCGGAAGAGCTTCCGCCGCCATTTTCCCGCTAGGGTTGGATCTAGATCTAAAGCTGCACAAGGTTTTGATGCGCATGCGCAGCGCCGCACGGCGCGGGCGGCGGTGCTAGCACATGAATGGCCGGAGCTGGCGATGGACTGGCGGAGCGCGCAAGAACAGCAGGTGCAAGGCTGCGGTGGCTACGGTGCAGCGGCGGCGGCGAAAGCGATGGGATGAGGAAGAAAATGAGTGTGGTCAACCCCGACCCCTGATATTCTATTTATAAGGGGGTCCACCGGGTTCGCCCGTTGCGGCTCCTTTCGCCGTACGGTACTCACCGCAACGGCTCTGTTCTGATAATTTCGCGAGAAGATCACGCCGGATTTTTTGCCAAGAGAATGAGCAACGACCTAAGCTCCGAGTATAGGTCGTCAGTCACAGTAACGTCACCAGGTCATCCCGATGACAATATTTCGATCCTCACAAGGTCGATAAGCCCCCAAATCATATCAATTTAGGTCTTTTGACAAATCATTTTGTCAAAACGACCAAATACTTGACAGAAGAGAGCGAACATTACACGGGTCCTCCGAAGGTACACAGGTCGCCTGCGACCTCATTGGATCTAGAACCCGGCACAAAAATATAAACGTACTCGAAGCCCTGATCTACCTAGAGCAATCCTTGAGGCGTACTCCGATACAGCAGAGCACGTCGCAAGAATTCTTCTAGCCTCAGGACCTCGATGGTGGCCTTGCAGTGAACAACTGCACGACGCTGCACGTAGCTGGGCACACTTTGTGCCTGACTATGGAATGCAGATACGAGCTTGCTCTTCGGCGCGGACTGCAAGACCTCAACGAGCACCACACGGTCGTCGAGGTTCTACAGCTTCACCTCGGGCCTCTACAGCATCACCTCCAAACTCTACCTGGTACCACGCAGAGGCACGGTACAAAGAGTGGGGGTGCTGCCTACATTTCGCAAGAGTTCTTCTGGCTCCAAGCTTCTACAAACATGACATCCTACAATCTGGTGGACGGACACATGCCCATGGCATGGCCTCAAAACTACTCTGCAGCTTCATAGCTCAGCAATGCTCGGTGCTTGCCCCCCTCAAGTCTCACGGCGCTATTTATAGCCGAAGCCAGACCTCGGGTAGGTGGCTGAGTGATGACACTGTCGCCACGTGGTCCAGAGGGCCTGCAGACATGTGCATGATTAAAGGCGATGACTTTATTTCCTGTCTCGTGACGTCTTTTGTCGCTAGTGCATCAATGATGCCTGAGCCCGCCGCAGAAGTCACATGGCTACAGTACCCCCTCGATTCGTGGGCAGTTTGTCGTTTTCTGGGTGGCAAGAGAATCTCCGACCACTGTTGACCCGTGACCCTGCAGTCTACGGTACACGACAAAACCTGACCATATATCAGAGGGCCCAGCGCCTAACTAAGCCCCATACAACGACGACTCCACGACCCTCCTCTACGACCTAATATCTTTTATTTGCACCCGCTAGGCTCTGCGTCCTGGTGCACCCGCTATGGCTCTGCACGTAAACAGACCTATTCCAATCAGCCTATATTTCTGTTTCCTGAGCAGAATGGTCATAGGTTCGATTGAAGACCTTTCGGGGTAGGCGTGCCTCGCTGCTCTGCCAGATCCTTCTGGGCGCCTGGAGATCAGAAGCATCATGTAGATCTACGATTTTCGTCGGGCCCCCGTGGTCGGTGTGCCTATTGCTGAGGTCATCAACACCTCAGTACCATGGCTCCACTGGACGGTTGACAGCTATGTTGGTCGTCTGGACACCAAAACGACCTTCCTGAGGTCGGCGTGCCTTAATACTTAGGTCTTGCAATACCTCGGTATGTCTACGGCTCTGCCAACCTAGTTGGGCGCCCTGGATGCGTGACCTTCCGAGGTCGGTGTGCTCTTATAGCCCTGCCAGCCTGCTCTGGCACCCAGGAGTTTTACGTCAGGAATGAAGGCCTCCCTGTGGGGTGCGCGCCTAATGGCCCTGCCAAGTACTTCCGGGTGCTTGGGCGCTTTTGATTTGAGACCTTCTTGAGGTCGGCACGCCTCGAGTGGCTCCGCCAGACTCTTTGCAGCAATGCAAGGTATCTGGGTGTCTCTACACTCCATACGTTCAACATCAACATTATTTTGCCAGACTTCATCATTGTTCGTTTCGACCACTATAGAAGACTTCTTCACGCAATTCACCTTTCAAGACCTTGCTGGGTATCCTCGGACACTGGCATTGTTGATTTGAGGCCTTTTTGAGGTCGGCACGCCTGCAAGGCCTCCTCGAGGTCGGCCCTGCCAGACTCCTTGCAGCTATGCTTGGAGATTTGGGTGCCTCTACACTTCGTTTGATCAAGACCATGACTCAATTTTCTTCACTTTTTTGAGCATCAAACCAGCCATGCTGCCCGCTTCAATGCTCGGGGACTACTCTACGAGTGCGTCTTCGACGCCCTCTTGTTTTCTTCGTCGTACCGACCTGTTGGGAAACCTGTTTCTCATCACGTCGCTACTCGACCTACTTTCTCTTTTTTGGATCATCATACCGGCCATCTTGCCCGCCACGATGCTCGGATACTACTCTATGAGTGCATCCTTGATGCCCTCTGAATTTTTTTTTCATCGTCGTTTCGATCTATTGGAAGCCAACTTCCTATAGGTCGTCACTCGACCTCTCTTCGTTCAGCAAAACTACAAACAGGTCGGCTGCTAAGCTGACTTGTTCTTTTATCTTTTGGACCGACGTGCATGCTATTCGACCTGACGATAGCTCTACGACTTCGTCGTGACCTCTAAGGTCACTGCGCCTACACCTCGCTCAGGGGCTTGTGAGACATGGGTACCTCTGGGTCCCCACCGACCAGGCTCACAGCCGTCCCTGACAAATAGGTCCGGCCTACCAGAAGACCCGCCGACCTGTCAGTGGGCCCAACTGACCTAGTTGGCAGCCCATACGACCTCCTGAAGACCTTCCAGAAGATTCCCCCGACGACCTAATTCAACACGACCTCAAGACTTGGCGTACAAGACAAAACATCGGTGGATTTCGACCAAAGCAGATCGACGGATAATGGCAAATATCGTAGTCAGCTAGATTTAGGTCTCCTGGTCGTATCCGACCTGGAGTCTGGGAACCGACCTTGTCCGCTGGCCAATATAAGGTGGGCAGGGCGACCCCTTGTATCAATACGCAATCCTCAAGCAATCTACACCAACAACTGGACGTAGGGTTTTACTCTCCGGAGGCCCGAACCAGTATAAACCCGCCGTGTTCTCTGTGTTCCGTGTGCTCTTGCACAACCTTCGAGTTCTTAGCCTTAGATTCCACGTCGCCGAACAACTAAACCACAGGGATTAACACCCCCGTGGGCTGTCTAGATCTCACCATCTGACAATATACAACCGACTTGGGTGTCGGATATGCACAAAACGACTTAGAACTTAAGGGTAGAAGCGACGTAGCTGTTGGATGTTCCAAGCGTTGGCGAAGACTTCGCCCTTCTCATTCGCGAGCTTGTACGTGCTGGGCTTGAGGACCTCGGCAACGATGTATGGCCCCTCCCATGGCGGTGTGAGCTTGTGGCGTCCTTCATTCTTCTGTCAGAGTCGAAGCACCAAATCTCCCTTGTTGAGGTCTCGGGGCCGGACCTTGCTCGCTTGGTGGCGTCGCAGGGATTGCTGATACTTCTCGGAGTGTAGGACCGCCTCGTCTCGGGCCTCGTTAATGCAGTCCAGCGCGTCTTCGCGATCTTGTTGGTTCTGTTCCTCCTGGTAGGCTTTAATCCTCGGGGACCCGTAGTCTAAATCTATGGGGAGTACAGCTTCCGCGCCGTAGACCACGAAGAAAGGGGTGAGCCCTGTGGCCCTGCTCGGGGTTTTCCTGAGGCTCCAAACGACTGATGGCAGCTCCTGAACCCACTTCCGGCCAAATTGGTTGAGCTTGTTGAAGATCCTTGGTTTCAGGCCTTGCAAAATCATGCCGTTGGCGCGCTCGACTTGGCCATTAGTCTGCGGGTGTGCCACGACGGACCAATCCACGCGGATGTGGTAGCTGTCGCAGAACTCTAAGAACTTCTTGCCGGTGAATTGGGTGCTGTTGTCCGTTATGATGGAGTTGGGTACCCCGAAGCGGTGCACGATGTCCGTGAAGAACAACACTACCTACTCGGACCTGAGGCTGCTGATGGGGCGGACCTCGATCCACTTTGAGAACTTGTCGATGGCCACCAGTATGTGGGTGAAGCCCCCAGGCGCCTTTCGCAAGGGCCCGACCATGTCCAGTCCCCATACGGCAAATGGCCATGTGATGGGGATGGTTTGTAGCGCGTGAGCCGGGAGGTGGGTCTTTCGTTCGTAGTACTGGCATCCTTCGCAGGTGTGTACTACCTCGTTGGTGTCGGTGACCGCCGTCGGCCAATAGAAACGCTGGCGGAATGCTTTGCCCACGAGGGTACGCGGGGCGGCATGGTGACCGCATTCGCCCGCGTGGACGTCCTGGATCAACTCCCGTCCCTCGGGGATGGAAATGCAACGCTGCATGATCCCCGAGGCACTGCGTTTGTAGAGCTCGCCGTCGATGACGACGAAGGACTTGGCCTTCCTGGCGATACGCCTTGCCTCGGTTCGGTCTGGGGGGAGTTCACCTCGGTCCAACCAGGCGAGGTACTCATCGCGCCAGTCCCGCGGAGGGGGCGGGAGGTCGTCGATCTCCATCGCCTCGGCCTCGTGCGCCTGGGACCCTTCGAGGTTCGAGTTCTCGAGTTCCTCGTTCGAGGGGTCCTCGTCCATGGGCTCGGCGCCCGTGGCCTTCGAGGGGCCAGCCCCCGAGGCTTTTCTGGAAGCTTCAGGACATTTGTCGAGATCGATGGAGGGCTTGGCGAGGTCACAGGAGAAAACATTCGGGGGAACGGTGATCCACCCCGAAGCAATCTTGGCCAGCTCGTCCGCCTCTTCGTTGTACTTGCGCGCGATGTGGTTGAGCTCGAGTCCAAAGAACTTGTCCTCGAGCTTGCGCACCTCGGCGCAGTACGCCTCCATCTTCTCGTCGTGGCAGCTTGCGTTCTTCATTACTTGGTCAATGACCAGCTGGGAATCTCCCCAGATATCAAGGTGCTTGATGCCGAGTTCGATGGCGATGCGGAGGCCGCCGAGGAGGGCCTCGTAGTCCGCCATGTTGTTTGACGCAGGGAAATGCAAGTGCACCAAGTACCGCATGTGCTCCTCGAGGGGTGAAACAAAGAGCAGGCCCGCGCCTGTGCCCATTTTCATTACTGAACCATCGAAGTACATGGTCCAGCACTAGGCTTGAATCTGAGGGGTGGGCAGCTGAATGTCGGTCCACTCAGCCACGAAGTCCGCCAAGACCTGCGATTTGATCACCTTTCGTGGTGCGTAGGTGAGTGCCTCACCCATGAGCTCCACGGACCACTTTGCTATCCTACCCGAGACGTCCTGGTTGTGGACAATCTCCCCAGAGGGAAAGAGGACACCACGGTGACAGGATGGGCCTCGAAGTAGTGCCGCAGCTTGCGCCGCGCGAGCACCACCGTGTAGAGCAGCTTCTGGATCTGGGGGTATCGTGTCTTGGTATCCGACAACACCTCACTGATGTAGGAGACCGGCCTCTGGACTGGCAGGACGTGGCCTTCTTCCGTCCTTTCTACCACGATGATCGCGCTGACCACTTGGGTTGTGGCGGCAACGTAGAGATACAACGGCTCGCCTTCCTGGGGCGGGATCAGAATCGGAGAATGGGCGAGTGTCGCCTTTAGCTTGTCGAGGGCCTCTTGGGCCTCGGTGGTCCATGAAAAGCGCTCACTTTTCCGCAGCAGTCAGTACAGGGGCAACCCTTTTTCGCCGAGGCGCGAGATGAATCGGCTCAGAGCTGCAAGGCAACCCAGGACCCTTTGTACCCCTTTCAGGTCGCGTATCGGCCCCATCCGTTCGAGGGCCGACACCTTCTCCGGGTTGGGCTCTATGCATCACTGGGAGACAATGTAGCCTAAAAGCATACCGCGCGGCACCCCGAAGACGCATTTTTCGGGATTTAACTTAACCCCGTTTGCCCGAAGGCACTCGAACGCAATGCGCAAATCATTCACCAGGTCGCCCGCCTTTCTGGATTTAACTACGATGTCGTCGACGTATGCCTCAACGGTCCGGCCGATGTGATCCCCGAAGACGTGGAGCATACATCGCTGGTATGTCGCCCCGGCGTTTCGGAGACCGAACGGCATCGTCACGTAGCAAAACATCCCAAACGGTGTGATAAAGGAGGTTGCGAGCTGGTCGGACTCCATCTTGATCTGGTGGTAACAGGAGTACGCATCAAGGAAACATAGCACCTCGCACCCCGCGGTGGAATCAACTATTTGGTCAATCCGTGGCAAAGGAAAAGGAATTTTAGGACATGCTTTATTCAAACCAGTATAGTCAATGCACATCCGGCACTTCCCATTCTTTTTCTTAACTAGTATAGGATTAGCGAGCCACACTGGATGAAACACTTCCTTGATGAACCCGGCCTCTAAGAGCTTTCGCAACTCTTCTCCAATCGCCCGGCGTTTCTCCTTGTCAAATCGTCGCAGACGCTGAGAGACCGGCTTGGAGTTGGGCAGGATATCAAGTGAGTGCTCGGCGACTTCCCTCGGAATGCCCGGCATGTCCGCGGGACTCCACGCAAAGATGTCTGCATTGGCGCGGAGAAAGTCGACGAGCACCACTTCCTATTTCGGGTCGAGGGTGGAGCTGACCCTCAACGTCTTGCCTTTGGGGGCGCTGGGGTCGAGGGGCACGGCCTTGGTGTGCTCCGCGGCCTCGAAGCTGCCGACGTGCTTGTTGGTGGAGTCGAGGGCCTCGTTGGTCAGCTTCTCCAGGTCCGTCATGAGGGCCTCATCATGCGCGAGCGCCTCAGCGTGCTCAACGCACTCGACGTCACACTCGAACGTGTGTTCGAATGAAGGGCCCACCGTGATGACGCCTTTGGGCCCCGACATCTTGAGCTTCAGGTAAGTGTAGTTCGGGATCGCCATGAACTTGGCGTAGCAGGGCCGGCCAAGGATGGCGTGGTACGCTCCCCGAAACCCCACCACCTCGAAGGTGAGGACTTCCTTGCGGAAGTTGCTCGGTGTGCCGAAGCAGACGGGCAGGTCGATCTGCCCGAGAGGCTGGACTCGCTTGCCCGGCGCAACACCGTGAAACGGTGACTTGCTGGGCCGCAGCTTGTCCAAGCCGATCCCCATAAGCTCCAAGGTGGAGGAGTACATGATGTTGAGGCTGCTGCCTCCGTCCATCAACACCTTGGAAAACCGTGTGTTGCCGATGATGGGGTCGACAACAAGCGGGTACTGCCCCGGATTGGAGACGTGATCCGGGTGGTCTTCTCGGCCGAAGGAGATCGTCTCCTCCGACCAGTCGAGGTATGACGGCACGGCCGGGTGAACGGAGTAGACCTCTCGACGTTCACACCTGCGCTGCCACGACGTCATATCGACTGTGGGCCCCCCCGAAGATGAAGAACACGTTCTCTACCTCCGGGAAACCATCCTTGCCCCCGTCACTCGCATCTTTCTTGGCGTTGTCCTCCTTCGCGGCGACGCGGCTGTAGTATTTCTTGAGCATGTCGCACTGCTTGAGGGTATGAGCGACGGGGGTCTTGTGGTACGGGCAGGGCTTCTTCAACATGTCATCGAAGACCCCCCGCGAGGGGGACCTCGAGCCCCCTTGTTGGCGGTGTCAATCGCGTTGACCTCCTCGGGGCCCTCATCTTGTTCCATGGGCTTCTTGCCCTGGTTCTTCTTGCCCTTCTTGCCCTGTTTCTGCTTCTTCGAGGGCTCCTTGGGCTTGCTGCCCTCCGCAGGCGCATCTTCGGCTCGCTTGCCTTTCTTGACGTTGAAGATCGCCCCCACCGCATCCTCGCCAGAAGCGTAGCTGGTGGCAATATCGAACAGCTCGTTGACGCTAGTGGGAGGGTTCCGCCCCAACTCGCGCACGAGGTCCCGGCAAGTCGTGCCCTCCAAGAAGGCATGCACGACCTCGGACTCGCCGACGCTCGGAAGCTCGGTGCAGCGCTTGGAGAAGCGGCGGATGAAGTCCCTCAAGGACTCGCCAGCCTTCTGGGAGCAACCTCGGAGGTCCCAGGAGTTCCCGGGGCGCACATACGTGCCCTAGAAGTTGCCCACGAATGTCCTGACCAGGTCGTCCCAGTCGTGGATCTGGTTCGTGGGCAGGTGCTCGAGCCACGTCCGCGCGGAGTCTGCCAGGTGCAGCAGCAAGTTGCGGATGATCATGGCGTCATCGGTGGCGCCGCCCAGCTGACATGTCAGGCGGTAGTCGTTGAGCCACACCCGGGGGTCCGTCTCCCCCGAGTACTTGTTCACGGTCGTCGGCTGGCGAAAGCGCGGGGGGATCGAGGCCGTGCGGATCGCTCGGCCGAACACACGCGTGCCCGGCGGCTCCGGCGACGGGCTCTTGTCCTCCCGGCTGTCGTATCACCCGCCGCGTCGTGGGTTGTAGCCGTGCGACGGAGTGGCGTCCTGCCTCTTCTTGTTCAGGATGTTGCGGGCGTCGCCGTCGTTGAGCGCGCCGCGCGTATCCCGAATCCGCTCTTTGGCAGGGGTCCTCTGGTTGCCTTCGTGGACGGTAGGCGCCCGGTGCGGAGTGTGGACCGATGCCTCCTGGTCCCGTCCGCCCCCACCAGCCTTCGTGGCAGACTGATGGCGCATGCGGGACGCGGAGCTTTCGGCTTGCTGCACCGCTGCCTGCTCGATGAGGGCCTGCGCCTCGCGGCGCAGGTTACGTCCCTCGGGCGTCGATGGCTCGGGCATGGCCCGAATCAAAGTTGCCGCGGCCACGAGCTTCTGGCTGGCCCTTGCCAGATTTGGCATCTCGTCCACGTCGGCATCGGCGTTGATGCGCTCGCGGGCCACGCGACCCGCAGCGCGCGCTCCCTGGGTCGAGGGGCCGACTCTGTCCCTCTCGAGCATGGCCTTCAGCTGCCGCAACTGCTCGCGCTCCGCGTTTAGCTTCGCCTCCAGCTCGTGGAGCTGGGCCATCTGCGTCGTCCCCACCGGCGGGGTGACTGCCACATTGTTGTGGACCGCAGCGTCGCCTGCTCCGCCTCCCTCGCCTTCGCCCTCACCGAGGACAACGACGAAGCATTCACGAGTGGGATCGTAATCCCCATCGCTGGAATCGTCGGAGCAGGTGAGGCAGTAAGTTGTTGCAGACTGAAACCGCCTGAAAGCGTCAGGGTCCCGTAATCCGGAGTAGTCCCACTCCGGCGCCCTACGCCCGTACCCGTACTCTTCGCCGTCGGTGTCGCGGTAGGACTCGTCGGGCGAGGTGATGACAAGATTCCGGATGGACATGTAGTGGTGGTCCGGAAGGTCCTCGTACGCAGCCAGGTCGGTGCCGGCCGACGAAGAATACACCAAGGCAGCGCTGCGCATCCCGTGGGGGTATCGCGGCTGCGCAGCCACGACCCTTTCCGCGGGGCGTGCCGTGGAGTTCGCCGGTGGAAGTGCGCCGCCTTGGTCTGCCCCGACAGGTGGGAGCTCGCCGGCTTCGACCCCCTGGGGGGAGCCGGCGTTCGCCGCTTGGCGTCGCGCCGTGCGCGCTCACCGTGAGCGCTTCCCCGAACGCTTGCGGTATCGAGGTGGCGGTGGGAACACTACTGGCGTTGGGGCTGCCGACGTCCCGGGCGGCGCCGCCCTGAGCGCGTCCCTGTTGAGGATACGCATGTGGTACCCGTTGCCCGTTGCCTGGTAGTGGATGCTCCCGAACCAGATCTCGAATCCGGCCGGGAACGAGTCGGATTCGCGCCAGGCGGGCCTCTCCGACGTTTGCTCGGTGACGTTCACCATCGAGAGAGCGGGTTGGATGATCACAGCGCAGTCCCCTACCTGGCGCGCCAACTGTCGGTGTCCGGATTAGCCGACACCAACTAGTGATTTGCGCTGAGATCAGCTCCTCGATGGTCGGTACTAGCTAAGATGACACGGGGGTTTATCCTGGTTCCGACCACGCGGCCGTACGTCCAGCAGATGTGCTTTCGCACTTGTATTAGCTTGCACTGGTGGTGCCTGTAGAGGGGGGCTACAAGCACGGTGGGAGAGGAGGAAATTCCCCCTAGTCCCGACTAAGTGATTGAGGCAAGTGCCAATATCTAGAACAAGATGGCGAGTTGTGCGTGGTGAGCGTGTTGCGTCTCCCCTGCGCAGGAGGCCTTGCATCTCCCTTTTATAAGCCAAGGGAGGGCAGTTACAGGGGTGCCGCACAGCAGCCGGCACAGTGGCCGCGTACTAATAAGTATGGCGCCGGCGGTCTTGTCCCGCGCGTCATGGTCTCTGGTGCGAGCTGGTGGCGCCCTCCGGCTTCTGCGGGCGGCGTGGCGGTCACTGTGGCCTGTCCTGCTTTGACTTCGAGGGGCTGCCCCTGCTGGATCGAGGGCCTAACCGCCGGGGGAAGGATCAGAGTTGGTGGCGCGGGACTGCATCGCGTCACCGGCCTGTCCGTACAGTGCCGCGTGTCCCGTCGCACAGTGGCAGGTGTGGTGGCACAGCGCTGGGGATGGTCGCACAGCGCTGGGGATGGTCGCACAGCGCCCGGGATGACCGCACTGCACTCGGGATGGCCATGCGGCGCTAGAGTTGGCGGAGGGGACGTGGCGCACGTCGCCCGTACGGCGGCGGCAGTCGGGGCGCACGCCCGCTCACCGCCCGTACACCCTTCGAGGGTGCACTCGTGCCCGTTCGAGGGTCTTGCTGCAGGGGAGGACGGGGGCAGGTGGTACAGTGTCAAGGAATGACCCCTGCCTGTCTGCACAGGGCCGCGCGGCGCCTGCACAGTGTCAGGGATGGTTACACAGTGGCGGGTTAGGCCGCACTGTGGTGGTGTCAGGCGGTCTGACCGTGTCAAATGCGCGACGTGGGGGAAGATTCACCCTTGACTTCGGCGTCCCGCCGCGGGGCTGGGCATTAAATGTCGCTATCGGGCGGAAATGGAGACGACTACCCGCTCGAGGGGGGCCGAACCCCTCGAGCGAGGCGAAAAACCTGCTCGAGGGACCGGAGCCCCCGGGCGAGGCGAAAATTTGCTCGAGGGACCGGGGCCCTCGAGCGAGGCGGAAATCAGCCGGAGCCCTCGAGCGAGGCGGTCAAGCGGGCCTTCTCGGTGTGGCTGCTGCCGGGCCGTAGCAGGCCGTGGGCTCGTGATGTCCCGTAACCGGGGCTCGGGGAACGGTCCTTGGGCGGATTGCGTTTAACGAGGGTGATTACCCCCTTAGTTAGGGGACTCCTAATTACCGTCCCCGACACTATGATTTTTTAAAACTGTTTTAGGGGGTAATTTGATCGGTTTTGAAAAGTTCAGGGGGTGATAGAGACTGTTTTATAGGTTGGGATTATGTAGTCCACCTCTTATAGTTGAGGGGGTAATGTAGATATTTTCTATGCCTTTTTGGTTGCAAGGATTGCCTGCCATGCTGCCAATGCTTTTTTTTTCTTTCCGAATCACATGATTGGCTGATTATCTTTAATTAATCTTATTGGCTTTCTGGATTCTGAATAAATGCAATGCATTGGAATCAGAAAAAACATCAATTGATCATTTTATTGGCTCTATACACTTCTCAATGCACTTTTTTTATTGTGATGAGTGTTGCTTCGATTAAATCAGTTTCACTCATTAACACTTTTTGTGGGACAAAATTTGAAAGTTAAATCAACACTCTTGAAACGGAGGGAGTATACACGTACTCGTACTCATTTGTGTGAACACATGCAACACTATCTGTATGTGAAGCGGAATCAAAGTAAACTATTCACCGTTTGACTTTTGTTGTGTGGGAAGTTAAAAAAAGCTTGAGACTGACGGTGAAACTGAAAGTGCAATGGTTGAATCAACTGGACAATACATGTATGTGTCTGCGCATGTTATGCTATGGAAATTCGACCTCTAGAAAAAAGAAGAGAGCCAACACAATCACCGTGGCCTCGTGGGTGCATAAATTACAATGTTAGAGCGACTTTTTCTTTATTTTACCAAATTACTCCACGAGTTTGTGAGGTGAAAATTTGTCTGATCAAGGTGATAGTTTCTGATCAAATTAGGTCGAATTGATTGATGATTTGGCGGACACTTTTCAACTGGACGAGTTTGGCTATTTAGCCCAGCAATTTACTGAAATCACACGACTGTTCTTCCAACCTTTGCAGAAAACACCCTTACTGAACTCATTATTACACGTGTCTTGCTCTTTCAGCCACCGCAGACTCCCTGTTCCTCTGAGTCTGAGACGAACCAAACAGCCACCGCAGATCCGAGCTCCCCTCTGTCCTCCGGGGCCACGGCGATCACAACCGCCGCGGCGCCGCCCATACCCACGCTCCGGTACCCTTGCCTCGGCCGCGGGCGGGGTGATCATGGAGGACTACCCGGAGGAGCTGCGGACGCCGCCGCTGTCGCTCGTGTCCATCGTGGGGTGCCCGGAGCTGCACCCCTCGATCTCGGCGGCGCTCAGCTCCCAGCAGCCGCCCATGAACACCCTGGCCCTGCCGGACTTTGCCAAGGCCTCCATCCTGGCTCGCAGCGGCAAGGCCCGCGACCCGCTCGCCCCGCCTCAGGCCCCAGCGGGAATCCTCAAGAAGGACTGGCTCCTCAAGCATCGCACTCGCGTCCCGGCCGCCGTCGCCGCGCTGTTCCGTGCCGACCAGGTCTCGGGTGACCCCGCCCAGTGGCTCCAGGCCTGCTCCGATCTTGAGAACCTCAAGTATGTTATCTGAATCGTTTGCATTGTTGATCCCAAATTGACTTTTGCACAGCTAGAGGTTTAGTTACAAGTCTTAAGATGCAATGGGTTATTTATCAAGTATCAACCATTTGGAATTTAGGAATCATCTATCAGTTAATTGATAGCAGCTAGTAGAACTGAATTTGATACCAAGCCATTTTCGTTTGTTGCACAGGTCTGCAATTCAGGGGATAAACACTAAATTAGTGGTGGTTCTGGTACAGGCTCAAGCTAGTGGTAAGTACAGAGTACCTGCTTAGAGCATTTGGTGTTGTCTCTTCTCTCTTTCAATGGGTAGCAGACACTGATTATTTTTGGCTAGTTGAATGCCAATTATGGTGAAGGTTTTGAGTTGCAACCTAATAATATTTTTGCAGATGAGCTGAGTGAGGATGTTACTGTTGCTCTGAGAAAGCGTGCGGAGATTGATTCTAAGCACCTTGTTGTTTTGGTTGAGCACGATGAAGCAGAATGGAACAGATCTCTCAGCAAGTCTGTAACTTTTCTTTTTGTGATTATACTGATGCACTTTGTAGAACAAGTATAATCTTTTTTTTTGTTCATGCCAACATGCCGATTTTCTTGGAGGTGTGCACAATAATCAGTGTGTAATATTCTTTATCTGCAGATTGAAGAATGTGTTTGCAGAGTTATGTTCAGCATTCTATAAAGAGGAAAGGCGAATGATAAAGGCTCGAATTGAGAAGAGAAACTTTTCTTCTGTTGAGTTGAGCATCCGCTACTGCTTCAAGGTAGGAGCCACTCCCTCCTTCAATTTGGTACTGTTAATCATTCTAGGTGCAGGGTAAAAGCATGGAAACATACATAACTTTTACCTACAGTTGCTTGATAATTCAATCAGTGATTTTTCCACATTGCCTTGATCTACCTATTTGCTCCATTACTTTGATGCACCAGGTTGCTGTCTATGCGGAGTTTAGAAGGGATTGGCCAGAAGCATTAAAATTCTATGAGGAAGGTGTTCGCGTTTTGCGTGAGGTCTGATCCTATCCTTATCTGTATTCACTATCAACAGTTGTCATACTAAATCAATTCTCTCAGATTTTTTAAGTAAAAAAAAACTAGGGCTATCATTCATCCAAAAAAAGTGGTTGATCCATCACCATTTCATAAGCAGTTTCTATTAGCTTTGCACCATCCATTGACAGTGTGCTCATGTTTAGATGATTGGAACTTCGACAAGGTTGCCTCCAACCCAACGCCTAGTTGAGATCAAAGCAGTTGCCGAGCAATTTCACTTTAAGATATCAACTTTGCTACTTCATGCCGGGAAAGTGGTAGAAGCAATCATGTGGTTTCGTAAGCATATAAGAAGCTATGAACGGGTTGTCGGAACACCAGAAGTTGCTTTTCTTCATTGGGAATGGTTTAGCAGACAGTTCCTCGTCTTTGGTGAGCTAATAGAAACAACATCTGCTACTGTGCCAGATACATTATCTCCTCGATTTGGTACTGCAGACAATGCATTGACTGAGTGGGAATTTCAGCCAGCTTACTACTATCAGGTTCAACCTACATCTTTGCACAGCATTACGACAGAGAGACACTCCATTTACTCGATATGCACTAATAAATGATTTCTCATACATTTGCTTCTGACAGTTAGCCGCAACTTACTTGAGAGAGAAGAGGTATGCCATTGAGTGCTCATCGTCAATAGCAAACCTTACAACAGAAGCTAATGGAATACCTGAGTCAGTAATGCCTTCTGTTTATGTTGGCCAATATGTGCGCTTGTTTGAGCAAGGAGATACAGTTAGTGTGCTACCGTAAGTTCCTTGATACTTGTTCTCAGAAAATTATAACAGATTTTTTTTATATGAATACTTATACCTCAAACTGGTTGCAGCCTTTCTGATACTGAATACACCAGCTATGCTTTGTCAGAAGCGGAAAGGTTTCAAGATTCTTATGAGATAATAGCATTGTTCAGAAAAGCTTATGAATCATTTCAGAGCCTAGGTGCTAGAAGAATGGCTTGTTCCTGTAGTCGTGGAATGGCCATAGAATATTATGCAGCTGGGGACTTTAGCAACGCAAAACAACTTTTTGATAGTGTTGCTGGTCTGTACCGCCAGGAGGGTTGGACCACTTTGCTTTGGGAGAACCTAGGGTACTTGAGAGAGTGTTGTAGGAAACTTAATTTTCCGAAGGATTTTATCAGTTGTTCTCTAGAGATGGCTGCATTACCTTTGTTTTCTGGCAGTGTAGAGGAAACTCAAGAAAACAAAATTAAGAGTGGGCCTGCAGGTTCTCCTACCATTTCCAGGAGAGAAATTATACAGCAGGAAGTTGTCAATGTGTTGGAAAGAAAACAGCCACCAGAAGGAAATGATGATGGGTTTAATAATGCAATGGAAGAAACCACTCACCTTGATATTGATCAAATAAGTCCACTCAGAATGGTGCTTACTGCATCTGTTGCTTTTCATGATCAATCTGTAAAACCTGGTTCGCCTCTTCTTATCAGTGTGTCACTGTTATCTCATCTTCCTTCCCCAGTGTTGGTTGATCAGTTGGAGGTTCAATTCAATCAATCTGACTGTAACTTTGTCATACATAGTACACAGGAAGATTCTCCTCCTTTGGATTCGAATTTGCATGGCAAAGTTGTTGAAGCCACTTCTCTAACACTCTTGACCAATAAATGGATGCGGTTGACACGTGAAATAAAATCAGGTACTATCAGTATATATGCTTCATTTTATTAAATGTTTATCCACTTAGCATATATCATAAAAAATCGTGATGGTTGACCCTGTATATTGATATAATAAGTGAGACTAGAATCTCAAATTCTCGATGTGGAGACCTGGATTAGCAAAAGCTAGATACATTGTATATTTTAGCATTAGTCAACAAAAATCAGAAATCCCGCAAATATTATTTGATGTATTTTCAATCAAAGTTATGTATTTTGGGATCATACTTCCCATGTTAAGGGGAGACTAAAAATCCTATGAAAGTCACCATTAGTCAGGGTAAGACGGAAAGTAAATTTTATAATATCAGTTGAAGAGAGTGATCTAATTCATACTTCCTCCTATTGTAAATATAATTGCATCTTGGTTTGTCCTAAGTCATTTTTTTAACTTTGACCATCGATATCTAATATAAATTGACAACATAAGGTTGACATTACTGATTGAGACAAGTTACTGGATGGAGTTTGTGATGCATCGAAGTAGGTTATATTCAGATGAGATATTTCCCTTACAACTAAATAACATGCTCCATGCCATGGTATATTATGATACTGTAAACAAAGGTATATCATCTTCATCTATGTGTACTCTTAGCATGCAATGTGATGTATGCATATACCCATATGCTAAGGCGTACCTACGTTGGAAATGAAATCTGGTGAGAAGAAGTGCTTAAAATTATTGTATAAGAATGAGAATTTGGGAGGAAATAAAATCAAACTGTCAGCTATGGAGGAACTAGCCATGTGATATGTGGCCTACTTATCTAGCTGCGGTAAAAATGGGGTATGTCTATTTTGAGTAATAGTCAGCATTAACTAACAAGGATTTTCGTGTTATATGCCATCTTGAAAGCTGAAACCACAATTATGGCTCTTTTTTTTTTTTTTGCTTTGTTTGCTTTTCATGGGGTTTGCGTATTTGCTCCTTTGTACTCGAATATTTGAGCTAAAGCTTTCCTTGCATATGTTTTTCTTTTGTCATAGTTTTCCTAGCACTAATTCCATAATAGAGCTGATATTATGAGTACATTCTGCAGGACAGAGTGGAAAGCTAGAATGTTTGTCAGTGAAGGCGACAATTAATAAACACCTTGTGATTTGCTGCCACGCTGAAAGTCCTGCCTCCATGGAAGACTTCCCATTATGGAAATTTGAGGACCAAGTAGAGACACTGCCCACAAAGGACAATGTTCTTGCCTTTTCTGGGCAGAAACTTATCCAAGTTGAAGAGCCAGATGCTCAAGTCGATGTTGTTTTAAATTCTGCTGGCCCTGCATTAGTTGGAGAGATATTTATTGTACCAGTGACCGTATTTTCAAAAGGGCACACAGTCCATTCTGGTGAGCTGAAAATTAACCTTGTCGATGCCAGAGGTGGTGGTCTGTTGATGAGTCCGAGGGAAGCAGAGGAATCTGAAAGTCATCATGTGGAACTTCTTGGTGTCTCAACTGTGCTAGATGGCAAAGAGTCAAAGGAAGAGGTCGATAGCATAAGGAAAATCCAGTACTCATTTGGGGTTGTATCTGTTCCCACATTGAGCGTGGGTGATTCCTGGTCATGCAAATTAGAAATCAAATGGCATCGAGCAAAATCAGTCATGCTCTATGTTTCACTTGGTTACTCCCTGGGCTCAAGTGAAGAAGAAGCACTGCACCGGCTTAATGTGCATAGAAGCCTGCAAATTGAAGGGCAGATCCCACTGTTAGTTACTCACCAGCTTTTGAGACCATTTAGGCGAGAACCCTTGTTGCTGTCCGAAATCAGATCCTTAGGTGACGATGATAAAAAATGTTCTCTTGCTATGAATGAGTCTAATATGTTTATTGTGAATGCTAGAAATTGCACTGAGGTTCCCTTACGATTGCACTCAATGACCATTGAACCTGATGATGATGGTAAGCAGCTCTGCTCAGTGCAACAGGTCAGTGGAATTTCCAATGGACATGCAGTTATTGCTCCTAGTGAAGAATACAAAGGAATATTTTCAGTCAATCCACGGGCTAGCAATTCAAACTTCCATTTAGGTGAAATTTGCCTGAGCTGGTCAAGAGATTCAAGACTTGGCGAGGATCAGGAGATACGTGTTATTATGAAACAAAGGTTACCTGGGGTCAGTGTTGAGGAGCCACCGCTTGTTGTGAGCATGGAATGCCCTCCATATGCTATCCTTGGAATACCTTTCACTTTCTATGTGAAGATCCACAATTCAACGTCTTTACTTCAAGAAATCAAGTACTCCCTTGTGGATTCCCAGAATTTTGTTTTTTCTGGTGCTCACAATCATGCTGCTTTCATTCTGCCAAAATCAGAGCACATTGTTAGTCATAAGCTTGTCCCGCTTGGTTCTGGCTCCCAACAGCTGCCTAAGATCACAGTAACTTCTGTGAGGTATTCTGCTGCATTGACTCCTTCAGCCTCAGCAGCCACTGTTTTTGTATATCCCAGTGAGCCTAAATTCAATTTGGAAACAAGCTGTTCGGCATCCGACCAGTGTGCGAGTTAAAGATTTGTAGAGAACCTCAGGCCTTCGCACTCCTGACTCACAGCTTGGCTCCAGGCTGGAAGGAGGTATGCTACTGAGAACTGAGGAGACCATCAGTTTTACCTCAATGTTGATGTTGAAGGGACAAGAATCGGATTCCCATCGGTGAAAAACAATTGGCACCCTGCAAAAGTTTTGGCATTCTTTTGAGTTGTCGATTTTGTAGTCCTTTTGGATTAACCACATGTCTGTAACTTATGATTGCTTCATTGTTTTTGGCCCAAAGACAATACATACACAGGATGGGCTATTGTAAATCGCCATATCCCACCAGTGAAGTGGGGAATAAACAGCCCCCATGTCTCAGTACAAGGTTTAGCTCTTTGTTCAGGTTCCTGATGTTCAAGATTGCTTCCATTGTTTCTGTATCATGCAGTTCAAACTAGATCGAGCCCCTTACGCTGAAATCCCGCCTTGTACATCGTTTTTAGTTGAATGAAAACACCATTTCTAGTTTGTAACTAGTTTATTTCTAGTTTTTAGTTGAATGGAAACAACATTTTACTGGGCAAAACAGTACTTTATGCTGCCTTTTCAACATCAACCAATTCAACATGAGGGTCTGATGCTCTTCTCTATTGACTCTTGACGTATGACGATGGCTGCGTGCTTCATGATGTTCGCCGTGCAGGGGGGAAAAGCAACGCGTCCTCGAGCAAAGTAGCCGTCGCTTTCAGCCGGCGGCGCGCTCCATGCCTATCCTTCTCGGTGTAGCATATCCCCGCGCCGTCGCGTCCTATAAATCGCATCATCTTCTTCCCAAATTCGCTTGCCTCGCCGTGTTCACATCACGGGCCGTTTTTCCATTTCGTAGTGCGGCTGGAGGGGTCTAGGGTTTAGAGCGGTAGGCTCCCCGAAAGAAAAATTGAGGGAAATTATTCGCCGCCCAGCCCGCTTCGCGTCTCCATAAAGACGACACCAACCTGTCCCGTCAGCGCAGAGACCGCCCCTCCCCGCGCCGTTCTTTCTGGGATTCCCCTGTCCCGGCCGCCGCCGCGGAGACCCGCCGGCACGAGATGGACGTCGCCCCCGCCGCCGCCGCCGCCGCCGCCGCCAAGCAGAAGCCGAAGAAGCACATACACCTCTTCTACTGCTCCGAATGCGAGGAGCTCGCCCTCAAGATTGCCGCCAGCTCCGACGCCATCGAGCTCCAGTCCATCAACTGGCGGTAAGCCGCCCTCCCCTCCCCCTCTTCTTCCCCATCCCGTCTCTCCGATTTCGTATAGCAAGCTGATTCCTTTTAAGCAAGAAAAATTTGAAGAAAAAAATTGAAGTTAGCAAGTGATTCCTCATGTTCTATGACGGCACGGCGACAGGAGCTTCGATGACGGGTTCCCGAACCTGTTCATCAACAAGGCGCACGACATCCGGGGGCAGCACGTGGCGTTCCTGGCCTCCTTCAGCTCGCCGGCGGTGATCTTCGAGCAGATCTCCGTCATCTTCGCGCTGCCCAAGCTCTTCATCGCCTCATTCACGCTCGTGCTGCCTTTCTTCCCCACGGGCTCCTTCGAGCGCGTTGAGGAGGAAGGGGACGTCGCCACCGCCTTCACCCTCGCGCGCATCCTCTCCATGATCCCCAAGTCGCGCGGCGGGCCGACCAGCGTTGTCATCTACGACATCCATGCGCTCCAGGAGAGGTTCTACTTTGGGGACGACGTCCTGCCGTGCTTCGAGACAGGGATCCCGCTCTTGCTGCACCGCCTCCGCCAGCTCCCGGATGCAGACAATGTGCGTTGTGGCATCCATTATCATGTTCTAACATTTACTATTTGTGCTTAAAGATTCCTAAAGCTATCCTGACTGTTGGTATGCTGTGTGCAGATTACTATTGCCTTCCCAGATGATGGGGCGTGGAAGCGGTTCCACAAGATGTTGCAACACTTTCCAATGGTCAGTGGTTCCCTTTTCACGCTTGGATATATCTTACTCTTGAATGCCTTTTTGTGAAGAGGAATGCCTGGAGTCATGAAAATGCCCAATTTTAGTGCTCTTGTCATGAATTTCATGTTGAGCTGTTTGATTTTATAGATAGTCTGCAACAAGGTTCGTGAAGGTGACAAGAGAATAGTTCGGATAAAGGAAGGAAATCCTGAAGGGCGCCATGTTGTTATTGTTGATGATTTAGTGCAGTCTGGAGGAACTCTTAGAGAATGCCAGGTATGTTGCAGACATGTTATTCTATTGCTTAGTAGACGTCAATGCTTGCATACCTGCTTCTCTTAGTATTTATTCAGTTTGGAAGGAGATATTGTGCGTCTTAAAAAAAGTAGATATTGTGTCTTTCAGAAAAAAGGAGATATTGTGTCATATAATTGAAATGACAGAGGGGTACATTGAAAATTGAAAAGCATAATGTATTCCTTAATATAAGATAAACACTACTGCCAGTAAACTAAGAGTCCTGAAAAAAGCTAAAAGAAACATTAGTGTTTTCTGTTGCCAAACATGTATCTCACAAGATCCCATTTTTCACTCCTTTTGAACTTTTGTTGGTAGACTTGGCGTCCCATCTTTAATCCTGTAATTTATCATACTGTTGTGCTGATAAATTATTTTGAGGGCAATGCTGATTGATTTTGAGTGTTAATGATGTTGCAGTAGTGGCTATGCTCCTTTTTTCCCTCTAAAGAATATCATATACTGCTTGTTTTACCTGCCACTGATTTTTTTCTCCCCCAATTATGTCATGTTTATTTCAGAAAGTTCTGGCTTCACATGGTGCTGCAAAAGTTAGCGCTTATGTGACTCATGCTGTGTTCCCTAAGCAATCATATGAACGTTTCATGACATCTAATTCTGGTAATTGGCTGCTCATGCAACTTAGCAATTTCTAGTTTTGCAGCCATGCAGATTCCTTCTTGCTTATCATTTTGTTCCTTGCAGCTGGACCAGGCGACCAGTTTGCTTACTTCTGGATCACCGATTCATGCCCTCAGACAGTGAAAGCCATTGGCCAAAGTCATCCATTTGAGGTGCTGAGCCTTGCTGGCTCGATTGCGGATGCTCTTCAGATATGAGCTTGCACCGGTAGATGGGTTTGAATTGCCCATCATATTGAAGTTGTACTAGGAGATGGGCTGCTTCTGTTTGACCTAAATGTTAGTTCATTCCAGTTTCTGGAGAACAAATAATGTGGAGTAAGTTTGCTGTGGAAGTACCTTAAGGTTCCATCAACAGCACTGTGATGTGATAATAAAATCAGGTGTTGGATGTTCACATCTGTGGATTCCTCAGTGTTGAACTTCGTTTCAAGGACGCAAGATCAGTACTATAGTTTCCTCACCTATTGTCACGACTGGCGCTATGACATGAAGGCGTCACCAAGAGAAGATGGCGTATTCCTGCTTAGGTTTACTTTTACGCTTTACTGTAAGTGGGCCCAAGGCCGTTGGCGTGCGTGTGCGTGCTAGCTGTGATCAGCAAACGCGTGTGGCTTATAAGCCGAACCCTGTAAGCCATCGGGCATGAACATTATTATTATCTGAAATACAAACTCATTCAGAGGCAGGGGCTCATCGCCCCTCTCGAGAAATTTGCATCTGTGCCATCCTCAAAAGTGGGCTTCGCTCTTTTGCCATCCCGCAAAATGGCTTCGCTAAAATGCCAATGTCAAACTGGTGCACATCGCTGAAATGCCTTCTTGGACCAAAATACCCCCAACCTTCTTCTTCCTCGCACCAGCGCCGCAGCCACCCGCCCCTGCAGACCCTGCTCCTCCTTGCTTCCGGTCGGCGGCGGCGACGCAAGCACCCGACGGCCTCCCGGAGGCGTGGGGCTAGCGGCCGACGGCTCCCTTTCCTCCCTCATCCTTCTTCCCGCGTGGAGATCCCGCCGGCCATGGAGGTGGTGTCCCGCGCCGAACTTCCTCCTGCTCATGCCGCCGGTCGCAGCCTTCTCCTCCACGCGGCGGACGCGCCATGGATGGGCTGCCGCCGCCGCATCCCGCCTCCCGCCCCCTGGATGGAGCCGGCCCGCGGCTCCGGGCGTCGAGGGAGGAGAGCGACGCACCACTGGTGGGGCAGGCCCCAGGGTGTTCGCGGCGGCGGCTCGTGGTGGGGAGGCCTCCTTCACCGGCGCACCCATGCATGGGGGAGGGGTGGTGGCGGGTGGCTTAAGGCGCCGGAGTGAGGAAGAAGAAAGGTGAGGGTTATTTTGGTCCAAGAAGGCATTTCAGCGGTGTGGGCTAGTTTGAGATTGGCATTTTAGCGAAGCCATTTTGCGGGATGGCAAAAGAGCGAAGCCCACTTTTGAGGATGGCACAGATGCAAATTTCTCGCCCATCTCTGCTACCGAGATTCCTTCTGCTCTACCGCTCGTAATTTCTCACGTCGCCGGAATTGATCTCGCCGGCGGCCACGGGTGTTACAGTGGTATCAGATTCAGTCGATCTTCGGCGTGGGGGATTCACCAAGCTGTTCGTGCGGTGGGGTGATCGCATTCGTGCGTGGCAGCGTTGATTGGGAAGACGGAGACTGGGCGCATCCTCGTTCTTCGGCTTTACACATCGGCTTTGTGGTGAGTTCATTTTCCCCGTTGATCTGAGTCTGCAAACGGCGCTGGTTAGGCTCTTCGATTCGAGTAGCACCCTGCGTTCGAGTCGATCCTATAATTCCAGCCCACGCGGATTCGATTTGCGGTGAATTCATCACGGCGCCAGCTAAGCCTACTGCCCAGACTCAGTTCGTGCTCAACGCGATGGAATCCATGGAACAGCGTGACAAGGTTCGCTGGGATGAGTGGGAGCAGCGAGAGAAAACGCGCTGGGATGATTGGGAACAGCGGGGGAACAGTCGTATGGAGCATATGGAGGAGAGTATTGATCTCCTGTTCGCCAAGGTGGGTGAAGTGGACAAGACTCAGCAGCAGATGTCTACTCAGATGGATTTGAGCGCTCAGATCATGGAGCGTATGCTTAAGGATCAGGCACTTCTGGCCAAACAAATTGAAGTCACAGAGCAAGCGGTGGCTAAATTGACTCTGAATCGGGCAGGAGCAGAAATTTCACAAGCCAGTCTATGATCAGTATCCTGATGATGAGGATCATTCGGCTCATCCACATTATTCTGGTAGAGGTGGGGGTCGACCTGCTGTTACTCATCAACAGCTGCCGAAAAAGACTTTTCCTCGTTTTGGTGGGGACAATCCAAGGATCTGGAGGGATAAGTGCATGGATTATTTCCAGATCTTCAACTTGCCTGAAGCATTATGGTTACCAACAGCTACTATGTGCATGGATGACAATGCTGCTCGGTGGTTACAGGTCTACAAGCTGAAATATGGGCTGACAGATTGGAATACTTTCATGGATGCAGTGGAAAAGCAATTTGGCTCTTATGATTATAGAGATGCTATTGGGGACTTGGTTACACTAGTCTAGGATGGGAGTTTGGATGATTACATTTCTACCTTCACTGATCTGCAGTATCAAGTGCAGTTTGTGACACAGTTTGTCAAAGGGTTGAAGGCAGAGTTAGCTCATGGTGTTCAATCTCAAGCTCCCAAGACTTTAAAAAAGGCTATCATGTTGGCAAAAATCCAGCAGCAATTGGTCGACAGCAAACAATTGAGATATAGCAAGTATAATGGCAGAACTGGTGCTTCAGTTCCCAGGATTGATAACAAAGCTACTCAACCTAATGGAAACTTGTGGAAGGAAAGACAACTGAGGGATTTTCGTAAGGCCAGTGGGTTGTGCATGTATTGTGGGGGAAAATTCAATGCTGCTCATGCTGCTTCTTGTACAAAACGACCCCAAGCTCAAGTGCATGCATTAGTGGTCAATGACTTGGATACAGAGTTAACTGAGGAAGTGTTAAACCAACTGGCTGTAGAAGATGCTGTAGCAGAAGAAATGGAGAAGTTGTCTCTCAATGCCATATCAGGCACAGCTGAAGGAGATGTCCTCAAAATCAAGGCTATGATAAAGAACAAAACCATGCTGATTCTTTTAGATAGTGGCAGTTCCCATAGTTTTGTCAGTTCCTCATTCTTGCAGAAGGTGGGTATTGTCCCTGAACAAATGCCACCCAAGTTGGTCAAGGTTGCTAATGGGCAAACTATGGTGACAGATAAGATAGTTCCTCAGTTGCAGTGATGGTGTCAAGGGTATACATTGACAACTGATATGCAGGTGTTGGAATTAGGGGCATATGATGTAATTTTGGGGTATGACTGGTTGAAAGCTTATAGTTCTATGAATTGCCATTGGGCAAAATATATGGTTGAATTTCAGGAGGCAGGCCAGGACATCAGGCTACAGGGAGTTTCTCCTGTTCCCTTGGCAATCTCTGAAATGTCAGCAAAAAGCTTTCTCAAGTCCTATCGAGGGAATGATATTTGGGCCTTGGCAGTGGTGAACTATGTCTCACCCATACCTACAGTTATATCTGCAGAAGTGCAATTGTTGTTGAAGGAATTCCAGGATGTGTTTGCTAAGCCTAGTGAGCTTCCTCCAGAGAGAGTATATGATCATTCTGTACCTCTGATTCCTGGTGCTGTTCCAGTGAACTCAAGACCATATCGGTATTCTCCTCAACAGAAGGATGAGATTGAAAAGCAAGTGAAAGAGCTGCTGCAGGCTGATCTGATTATCCCAAGCACAAGTCCTTTTGCCTCTCCAGTGTTATTAGTGCAGAAAAAGATGGAAGTTGGAGGTTTTGTGTTGACTATAGGAGGTTGAATGAGCTCACTATTAAGAACAGATTTCCTATGCCCATCATTGAAGAAATCTTAGATGAGTTGGCTGGTACTCAATTTTTCACCAAGCTGGACATGACTGCTGGCTACCATCAAATCAGGATGCAACAAGATGATGAGTACAAAACTGCATTTAAAACCCACCATGGGCATTTCCAATTTAGAGTTATGCCTTTTGGCTTAACTAATGCTCCAGCTACTTTTCAGTGCATGATGAATCAGATTCTTCAACCATTTTTGAGGAAGTTTGTCTTGGTCTTTCTAGATGACATTTTAATCTATAGCAAGACCTGGGAGGATCATTTGCAGCATCTGAAGTTGGTGTTAGCGGAGCTCAGAGAACACAGATTTTATTTAAAGTCTAGTAAGTATTCTTTTGCCCAATCAGATTGATTATCTTGGCCACATTATTTCAAGAGAGGGAGTAGCTACTGATCCTTCAAAGACAGTTGATATGTTGAATTGGCCTACACCCACCAATATCACTGAACTTAGGGGTTTCTTAGGCCTTACTGGCTATTATAGAAGATTTGTGAAGCATTATGACATTCTAGCTAAACCATTGACTAACCTGTTGAAGAAAGATCAATTTCTTTGGTCTACAACAACTGATCAGGCTTTTCAAGCACTCAAGAAGGTAATGACTGAGACTCCTGTGCTAGTTCTCCCTGACTTTAAGGTGCCATTTGTCATAGAAACAGATGCCTGTGCTACTGGGATAGGTGCTGTTCTTATGCAACAGGAAAGACCAAGCATCTTTCCATCTATGAGAAGGAATTTTTAGCTCTCATCATGACTGTGGAAAAATGGAGGTCTTATTTGCAGAGACAGGAGTTCACTATTCGAACTGATCACAAGAGTTTATCTTACTTGTCTGAGCAGAATTTGCAATCTGAATTACAGAGAAAGGCCATGACTCGGCTGATGGGTCTTCAGTTCAAGATTGTATACAAGCAAGGTAAAGACAATGTGGCTGCAGACTCTTTATCCAGGGTGGCTCATTTGATGGTTTTACAGGCTGTTTCTGAAGCAACCCCACTCTGGGCACAAGAGGTTCTCAATTCTTATTATAGTGATCCTGAAGCTCAGACTTTACTGCAATCCCTAGCTATTAACTCACCCAATGACCAAGGATACTACTTGGAGAAATGATTGATCAAATATGACAATCATGTGTGGCTGGGTAACAATTCAGCACTCAGAACAAAAGTCATTACTGCTTTACATTCAAGTCCTATTGGAGGGCATTCTGGTATCAACCCTACTTACTACAAAGTTAAGCATCTGTTCCAGTGGAAAGGAATGAAGCAAGATGTGGAGGATTTTGTCAAGCAATGCAGTATCTGTCAGCAAGCCAAACATGACCTGAAGCATCCAGCAGGTCTCTTACAACCATTGCCCATTCCTGCTGGGGCCTGGCAAGACATTTCAATGGATTTTGTGGAGGGGTTACCTATGTCTGGAGGCTCTAATGTTATTCTGGTGGTGGTGGATAGATTTACCAAGTTTGTCCACTTTCTGGCTCTTAAGCATCCTTTCACAGCTCATCAAGTGGCAGTACTGTTGTTGGACTCAGTGGTGAGACTTCATGGTGTTCCTAAGACAATGCTTTCAGATAGGGACAAAATCTTTCTCAGCAATGTGTGGCAGTCCTTGTTCACACTCATGGGCAGCAAGATGTTACATAGTACAGCCTATCATCCACAAACCGACGGCCAAACTGAGAGAGTCAATCAATGTTTGGAGATGTATCTCAGGTGTGCAGTGCAACAGTCCCCTGCTCAATGGAAGAAGTGGTTGTCCTTGGCAGAACTCTGGTACAATTCCTCCTACCATTCTGCTATTAACTGCTCCCCTTTCATGGCTTTGTATGGGTATGAGCCAAATTTGGGTGTGATTCCTGTTGATTCTGCCAACACATCAACAGATCCTACTGTATTGGAATTGCTCCAGGAACGTGCAGCTCATGCTGTCATGCTAAAAGAACAGCTCACTGTGGCTCAAAACAGGATGAAGATCCAAGCAGATAGGTTGAGATCTGACAGATCTTTCCAAGTGGGTGAGAAAGTGTTGCTGAAACTACAACTTTATACTCAATCCTCAGTTGTGAATCGCCCATTTCCCAAGCTTGCATTCAAGTTCTTTGGACCCTATTCCATTCTGGAGAAGATTGGTCCAGCAGCCTATCGCTTGGAGTTGCCAGTGGAAAGCAAAATCCATAATGTCTTCCATGTGTCTCAGCTTAAGCCCTTTACTCCGGATCATCCTCCAGATTATGCTGAGATCACCAAATTGGTGGATCTAAGTGCTCATCCTACTGAGCCTGAGTGCATCCTTGACAGAAGAATGGTGAAAAAGGGCAATTCTGCTATGCCGCAGGTATTGACCAAGTGGAAGGGGTTTTCTGAAGCATCTGCTACCTGGGAAGACTACTATGTAGTGAAGAAGAAGTTTCCTGCTGCACAGTCTCCGGGGGGGTGATGTCACGACTGGCGCTATGACATGAAGGCGTCACCAAGAGAAGATGGCGTATTCCTGCTTAGGTTTACTTTTACGCTTTACTGTAAGTGGGCCCAAGGCCGTTGGCGTGCGTGTGCGTGCTAGCTGTGATCAGCAAACGCGTGTGGCTTATAAGCCGAACCCTGTAAGCCATCGGGCATGAACATTATTATTATCTGAAATACAAACTCATTCAGAGGCAGGGGCTCATCGCCCCTCTCTACTACCGAGATTCCTTCTGCTCTACTGCTCGTAATTTCTCACGTCGCCGGAATTGATCTCGCCGGCGGCCACGGGTGTTACACCTATCTGAGTACTTTAGCCTAAAACTTTCAGTTATTAGGGCTTTGTTGTGAAATACAAAATTGCTGCTCTTACCTGAGCTTCAAGCCTTCAACCAAATTAATGAATTTCCATCTATTGAATGAATGATCATGTTGCCCTGTAACTTACTGTTCGATGGATACATCGAGGTAATTGGAATGTGGAGCTAGTCTGCATATGTAGAACTACCCTGCCCTTGCCTGTTTCAGGTATCCAAGTTATTGTAAAACAAGCTTCTATTTTTCAGTCTGATTTGGCCGTGTGGTACATTTTAGTCTCCTCAAACTGTTGGTTTCAACTGTACTCCGTAGGCTTCAGACAAAGGCTCCAGGAACTTGAACTTGGCAACCCTTTTCTAACAGGCAAATCGAATTTGAATTTCATTATTATTACTCCCTCCTTTCCAAGGCAAATCGAATCTGAATTTCATTATTTTTACTCCTTCCTTTCCAAATTATAATTATAATTCGTTTGACTTTTTATCTCAAAAAAGTCCTCGCAAAAAAATCTCAAAAAAGAATTTGAATTCAGTACTTCATGCAATGAAATTACAGTGAGATAACTCCAAAGTTTTGGTTTCATATCTTACCATAAATCAGGAAAGCAGCACCGAGGGCGAGGGCCGAACCTGATTAAGATACCACACCTGCAGACGACCAACAAACCTCAGAAAAAGAAGGCAAAGGCAACGGCAAAGCGTCCCACAAGGCCACAACAAGACAGAGTACCAAACAGAACATTAGCACTCACTAATTGCAGGCATCCATTTCCAACCATCCGTCTGAACCCGTCCGTGCGTTTACCGAAGCAGCACCATTTCATTATCTTCCTGCGTTGCTCCTTCAGGGTGAAAGCAAAAAAATGCAAGTAGTTGGTTAGAGAATAATTAAAAAAATAGTATGAGGCACTTCCCTTTGGTGGTGGCTTGAGCACACGAGCAAAAGATGCTTGGCAATCCTTCTGAAAAACCATTCGACAGCTGTTTGCATGGTCGAACAAGTTATCTCCAACTGGTGTGTAGAGCTGCAAGATTTGGACATAAGATACCCTTATTCTAAGCCATCATGCATGCTACCTAAATCATGATGTAAACATCGTAACAGGCATCGTAGAAGCACTGCAAGCTTTATTTCAAAAAAAAAAAGCACTGCAAGCGTTCTCATATGAACATGTGGAGCAGAAGCATACCCGCAAGGCCGCAACAGCAGCTTCCTGGTAAAGCAAGGCACTGCTCTTCCAAAGCTTCAGCCAGAAGAGCCATATCAGGTGCAGTGAATTACGTGCAAGAAACATAGATGACGAGCATAAATGTGTTCATGGATCCCAGGCCTTCCATGACAAGAAACAGGCAAAGTACCAGCACCCATTTGCCATGGAACCCAAGCTCCCAGTGCTCTTCCTGCTGTGCCTAGCATTTGCAGCCTGTTCTGCCAGCAGCTACCACCATGACCCCTCCGTCGTCGGATACTCTCAGGAGGATCTCGCATTGCCGAGCAGACTTTCTGAACTCTTCACATCCTGGTCGGTCAAGCACAGCAAGATCTACGCCAGCCCGAAGGAGAAGGTGAAGAGGTATGGGGTATTCAAGAAGAACCTGATGCACATTGCAGAAACGAACAGGAAGAACGGGAGCTACTGGCTGGGCCTGAATCAGTTTGCCGACGTTGAGCATGAGGAGTTCAAGACCAGTTATCTGGGATTGAAGCCAGGACTGTCAAAAATGGTTTCACCGCCACGTCCTCCAACAACGTTCAGGTACGCGAATGCGGTTGACCTGCCATGGACAGTGGACTGGAGGTACAAGGGAGCTGTGACGCCCGTCAAAAACCAAGGAAAATGCGGTGAGTGTCCAGCCTCTCTGAACAATGCACACACACAATCCTTTTTCAGCATACATTCAGTACCAATTCAAACGAAATATGGTGAATTCTGAGCAACAATAAGTCGACGATAACAAGAACAAAAAAATTCTTGCAGGGAGTTGTTGGGCCTTCTCAACGGTGGCAGCAGTTGAAGGCATCAACCAAATCGACACAGGCAAGCTGGTATCGCTCTCAGAGCAGGAGCTGATGGACTGCGACACCACGTTGGATCATGGCTGCGGAGGAGGGATCATGGACTTCGCATTCGCTTTCATAATGGGGAACCTGGGCATCCACACCGAGGAAGACTACCCCTACCTCATGGAGGAGGGCTACTGCAAAGAGAGACAGGTTCGCACAACACACAATTCTTTCAGATATATTCAGATGTATAAACTGCATCGCGTGGAGTTCTAACAAGGGTTATTCTTTGCATGCTCTGGTGTGGTGTGTTTAGCCTCAGGCCAATGTGGTCACTATAACTGGATACGAGGATGTCCCGGAGAACAGCGAGATCAGCCTGCTGAAAGCGTTGGCTCATCAGCCTGTCAGTGTTGGGATAGCCGCAGGGAGCAGGGACTTCCAGTTCTACAAAGGGGTAAACAAAATTGACTGCCTGTATTTTTCAGATGACGTCACAGATTTGAAGTAACTTTGTGTGTGTCGTCTGACTGCAGGGGGTGTTTGACGGGGCTTGCAGCGACGAGCTTGACCACGCGTTGACGGCCGTCGGATACGGCTCATCGTACGGCCAGGACTACATCGTCATGAAGAACTCGTGGGGCAAGAGCTGGGGAGAGCAAGGGTACGTCAGGATAAAGAGGGGTACCGGGAAGCCGGAGGGCGTCTGTGGAATCTACATGATGGCTTCCTACCCTGTCAAAAATGCAACAAGCTGGGGGTGGGGCGCCTAATTTTGTAACCAAATCTTGTCATCCGCACGAAAGCAACGCGCTACTCAACAATATCTTAATCAATCGTTTATTAACCTTGATGGTGGCAACAATGGACTAGGCTGGAACTGGAATGCGAATGTCGAGTTCTATGTTCTAATGTCTGAACTAGGCTTAGCATACTCTCCGTGTGAAATGGCCCTTCTAAAGGTAGGTCAAAATCCTATATATATACATTTTGTAAGATCTCGACAACCACATAGCGAATCGTTATCTGCAAGATCTGCTCTGGTTCTTCCTCCATTTTTTTTGTGATTAATCCTCTTGGTTCGAGCTTAACCATTTGTGTTTTCGTTTTGAACTCTGTAGTAGAAGGATCGATCTAGGAACTATGTTGTGCTTATCCAAATCTCCTACGCAAGATAGGAACCTATAAATTATAAATCATGTTCTTCCCTAAGCACCAAAGGTCCCATGGTCTAGTGGTTAGGACATTGGACTCTGAATCCAGTAACCCGAGTTCAAGTCTCGGTGGGACCTATTTTTTTGAGCTTCCTGCGTCCATGTCTTTTTGGTCATGGTAGACTGACAATGCTATGCACGGTTGCTTCTTGTTTATCTCGTATTCTTATCTTATGAATTTTTAACGAATGATACTTCGTTCCAGATTTTTTTTAACGAAAGCGTCAACGAACGTGCTTGGCACTTGTTGAGAAGAAAAAAAATATGAGCGTGTTTGGCACTCAAAAAAAAAAAAAAAGCATCGTGCACGCTTCAGCGCTGTGCGCCTGTGGCAGAGTCACGCAGAAGTGCGAAAGAAAAAGTTATTTCACGGGTCAGGTGCTGTCATCGTCGGCGACTTGTACCAGCCACCCTCGTTTTCTCCGCTCCTCAGTCCACTGCGCTCTGCGCACGAGTCGGCGCGCTAGCGAGAGGTGGGGCGCGTGGAGATGCATCTGAGCGCGAACGAGGGGATCGAGGGCGTGCGGTTCGCGGTGACCGGCGGGCAGGGCTTCGTCGGCGCCGCGCTCTGCCTCGAGCTGCTCCGCCGCGGCGCCCGCGAGGTCCGGTCCCTCGACCTCCGCGCCGCCTCCACCTGGTCCCAGCAGCTGCTCGATGCTGGCGTCCGCATCTTCCAAGGTCCTTCCTTAGCCCATCTCGTCTTCCTCGGTTCAGATCGAGGCGTCACCAAATCACCACGGTTTTGCTTCACTGTGGCTGTGGCCGTGAGTCGAGTGCAAAAAAAAATTTAGATAAAAGGAAAATTCGGCCTCAACCACTCACAAGTGAATGTTCACAGCCAAGAGTCGAGTGCAATATAAAGCATAGAGGATAACTTTATGCGATTTACACCCAACCTAAGTTGCAGATGGATTGGTGTTAAGAGTAGATGCTTTCGTGTGCTGTCATTGTTTTGTAATTCTGCTTCTGAATCAAGCTGCGATTAGTGTGTCCACGCGGAGGAGATTACGAGTGCCCGTATTACTTGCTTAATCTATGTGTATCTGAATAAGTAGTGGATCTTGCTCAAGTTGCTTTTGGACATGGTCAGTAGCACTATCAATATCAATAATCCTGTCTTGCCTATAAACACCCAGTTAGCTTCAAATTTCCCCCCTTCGATGCAATTGATTACCCATATATTTACTTTGAGCAACCATAGGTAGCCATACATGGTTTCCGGAAATTAACCATCAATCTCTTAAACTGATGTCCTCTTTTTTTACAGGGGACATTAGAAAGAAGGATGATGTGGGGAGGGCTTTCCGTGGAGTGGACTGTGTCTTCCACCTTGCTTCTTATGGTTTGTCAGGGAAGGAAATGGTGCAGGCTGGGAGGGCTGATGAGGTTAATATAAACGGGACCTGCAATGTACTTGATGCTTGCCATGAGCATGGTGTCAGAAGGCTTGTGTATGTAAGCACATACAACGTGGTGTTTGGAGGAAAGCCAATTGTCAACGGAAATGAGGCTTTGCCTTATTTCCCGATCGAAGACCATGTTGACGCTTATGGGCGCAGCAAATCAGTTGCTGAACAGTTGGTGCTGAAGAGTAATGGGCGGCCAGCTAAGTAAGTTTACCCATCTCCTTTGCTAGAGGCTTGAATGCCGTGTACACAGTAAGCTAACTTCCACCTTCTCCTCAAAATAGATAGACCCATAGAATACATGCAGGCAAAGCTGCTAATAATTAATTATATTAATGGATTTGCCATCAAAGTACTTCCATATCATTATAAGTTTTCTTGTGCAGGTGCACAGTTGAAAAAATACTGTAAAAATTTTTTTTGGAGACCATGTTGGCATCCAAAACGACAATTAGAAACAAAATTGTATGCTAATGCTTGTTGCACAATTCTTTAGATTGTGATGTCATGCACAATCACCCCTTATGATGAACCTGAAATAACAACAATCATTTGGTTTCAGTTTGTAACTCATAGTGGCATTTGATAATATGCAGTCTGTCTTACTGATATAGTGAAATCTTACAGGGGTGATAAAAGTACTCGTCTTTATACATGTGCAACTCGCCCTGCTGCTATATATGGGCCAGGTGAAGAGCGCCACCTTCCAAGAATCCTGTCCTTGGCGAAGTTGGGATTAGCATTCTTCAAGATTGGGGGCCCAGATGTGAAGACAGATTGGGTATACATAGATAATCTAGTTCTTGCTCTGATATTGGCAAGCATGGGACTTTTAGATGACATTCCTGACTGGAAGGGAATCCCTGTAGCAGCTGGTCAGGCATATTTCATCTGTGATGGTAATTACTGTTAGCCCGTGATGTTGTTACTAAATGACACTCATACAGGCCATCTTTGCCAATTTTTTGTTAATTGAATTTGGAAAATAGCGTAACAAGTCTAGTTATAGAAAACGTTCATGGTTTGTTGTCTTGAATTTTGCAGTAATGCCACCACAAGTGATATATTTTCAGCAGATGACTACATATATCCAAAAGAAGTACTCCCTCCAACCCAAAATGTAGGTCATTTTGGCTTTTCTAGATAGATAGGTTTTGCTATGTATCTTGACATAGGTGCATAGCAAAATCTATCTATCTAGAAAAGCCAAAACAACCTACATTATGTAACAGAGGGAGTAATTATTTAGCTACTTCCCTTGTTTTGAACGCCAAAAGTTTGAAGTTTAATGCTTTATAGAGACTGCACAAAATTCTTTTTTTTCCCCATATTGAGGTATCCCAGGATTCTATTACTTGAATAACACAATTATTTGCACTACAGTAACCCAGTGTTCTATGAGATATGATTACACTCAGTAATTTATGAACCTTTGAACAAGGCTAGATTTAGACATTTCTTCCTTAATAAGGGAATTATCCCTGAAAAATTGTTTGCAAAATGGCTATGATATGGAGCACGGTGATTATATATGCAACTTTACATTTCATTGCCTTATTGAGCTTATTACTGTTTCACAGGATCACCATGCAACACTTTCGAATTTATCATCAGCCCCCTCTTTCGAAGTTTGGGTTATGCAGTTCCTCGAGTGACACTCGATACCTCTGTCGCCCTTTCCATTTCAAAAATATTTTTATTCATATCTACAATGTTCTATCCGTGGCTTGATAGCAAATGGATCCCTCAGCCTCTAATTCTTCCTGCTGAAGTGTATAAGGTCAGCCTCTTTGTCCTCCAATCGTGTCATTCTCTTTTGTATTGCCAGTTTACCTAATCCATCATAGTTTGAATTTTGAAATATGAATATAACGGTGAGATGCAAGTGCAACGGTCATGCCAATTTCATCGTTAATTTTTAGGAATCAGACCTTTTTAAGGGATATCTCTACTGAACAACTCCTGATGACTTGCAAAATAATACTTCTGTTTGATATTGGACAAAAGTTAAGATACTAGTCCCACTGTTCAAGGATATGTAAATAATACATCTGATGTTTTTTGCTAATTGTGACAGGTTGGTGTTACACACTACTTTTCGTTCTTAAAAGCAAGAGAGGAGCTCGGCTATGTACCTATGGTGAGCCCTCGGGAAGGGCTGGCTACAACTATCTCGTATTGGCAGGAGCGGAAGAGAAGGGAACTAGATGGCCCAACCATATTTACTTGGTTAGCTGCTACAATTGGGATGCTGGCTATATTCTCTGCTGCTTGCCTTCCACCTGTCGGCCCATTGAAATGGGTGCTTGACATCCATTTATTTGTTTTTCGCTCAATGTTGGTGATTCGGTTAGTCTTTGCGACAGCTGTTGCATTGCATATTGGTGAAGGTGTGTACGCCTGGTTCTTGGCGAAAAGGGTCGACCCAAGGAATGCTACGGGGTGGTTTTGGCAGACCTTTGCTCTAGGGATCTTCTCTCTCCGGTTTCTGCTCAAGAGAGCGCGAGGGTAGATTTTTTTCATATGCACATTATAATTCTGTAACAGTGATTTTCCAGCTTGATGCCTGTTATTGAGGAGATGTACCCCAAATGGTTTTTGTACTGCTACAAAAAGTTTAACATTCTGCAGTGAACTGGAACAGTAGCGATATGTAGATAGAAATATAGGTTACTAGATTGCTTTGATCTTGAGGTAAACATAATGAGTCTGCTCTTGGGAGCATCTTCTGATGTTGATGAAGTGGTGTCATGGCAGTATATTAGGGTAAAGTAACATTGTATCTGCAGAATCCGAGGACAAGAAAATTGCTTCAATCCTCAGCGAAACATTTTGTTAGTCATTTTTACTCGAGGGTTCATATTAGAAATAGTCCTATTGTAATGGCAAACTTGGTTGCATATCCAGATTTGTGCTGTTACTGTTCTGTGCTTGTGAGCAAATCTGTACTTACTGTAGGCATTTGTGGATCTGCAAAAACTGTGCAGCATGTAGTTTGGCTACTAGTACACTGATCTGGGTACAGTTGGTGTTGGGATATGCTCTTGTGTAGTCATACCGCACACACAGGACACAGAATCATGAAATTGTAGCTGTACTTATAGCTTACATCCAGAACACTACAGGCCTCTCTAGGTCACCAGAGTAAACTCTTGCAGTTTCAGGTAGTCGATAGGATCCAATGTGGCGGTGTTTTGCAGTTCGCAGATCTCCGCACTTGTCATACATGAGAGAAAAAGTAGTTACTCGGAGCACATGACAATGATGTTCAGGCACCGATTCCTTCCAAATGCCCCCTTGGTGATAGTCGACAGAGAAGCACTGCACGAGACAGAACCTTGCACCACCAACGTACACAAGGGTCGCGCCAATGTGCTTCTCCGCAGGGTCGACACAGAACAGCTTCTCCTTGCTGAGTTTACATGCCGGGGTTTGCCTGTCATCGTCAGCCGATAAAACATCACACGCACAGATGTGGCCAAGGGTATCCGGATTGCCGGAGAGCCCTACCCATGCATCCAGGTCGCTGTCGAAGTACCCGCAACCTTTAAACGGCAACTCCCATGCGCCATGGCGCGTCCACTGGGAGCTCTCTATTGAAGGACAAGGTGGCAACCCTGGTGCCTTTCTTCAGGGACTGCTTCATCATGGTGAAGACCATGGTTCGTCCATCCGGATGAACAGCGTGCGAGAGAACATCATGGTACGATGGTGATGGGAGTGCATGCCATGACCAGTCAACCTTAACATTGGCGAGCGCATCACCATCTAGTGGTGGTGGTGGTGGAGGTGGGTGAAGCATCTCGAAGCCACCTTCATCCAGGGCGAAAAGCTTGTCGTCAAGCTGCACATAGGCGCTGTAGTATGGGCTGGGCTCCAACTCACGCTCAGGGGCAGAGGTGAGACTCTTCGTGTGGATGTCATACACGAGGACGGTGCCCCATGGAGAATCAAGCCTGCCCATAAACATGATCTTGGTGCCAAATGTTGCGAATTGACCAGAATGTGCGGGCGGTGCCTCAAGGCGGAAAACCACTTCTGGCAGATGTTGCTTGATCGTCCTGTCGATAGAGCCGCCTTCATTGGCTTCATCAGAATCAAAGCCCGACCACAAGTCTATCTTGCGGATGCTATATCCCAGCTCCCAGTCATCCAGGACAAGGTAAAGATGCTTCCGCTGTCGAGTAGTAGGGAGCTTGGCTGAACGGCCATCGCCGCGTTCGTCAGCTGGCCGCTTCGACATCTTTGTTCTTTCCTCGTAGCCTCGGTTGTCCAAAGTCCCTCAAATACTTGTATTATTATCTGTGCGTCCCGTCCTCAAGATCTTGAAGCCCTGAATTGGTATCTGAACTCAAATCAATCCCTGTGGACTACTAAGATCTAATTCGAATTTGAATTGAAAAGAAAAACGAAAAGGCTCGGAGTTGTACGCATCTCCGTCTGAGTCCCACTCCCACCCAGGTTCAGGATTGGCGATTGACAAGGAAACAACCATCACCGCCTCCCCCGCAAACCTCCTCATTGGTGGGCCTTCTCAGAGAACTTTGCACAGCCCACCAAAGCCGTTGTATTACTTGAATAACACAATTATTTCAAATACAAGAACACAGTGTTCTATGAGATATGATTACACCCAGTAATTTCCGAAGCTTTAAACAAGGCTATAGACCTTTCTTCCTTAATAAGGGAATTATCCCTGAAAAATTGTTTGCTTGAAATGGCTATGATATAGAGCACGGTGATTATAATTTATATATGCAACTTTACATTTCATTGCCTTATTGAGCTATTACTGTTTCGCAGGATCACCATGCAACACTTTCGAATATCATCAGCCCCCTCTTTCGAAGTTTGGGTTATGCAGTTCCTGGAGTGACGCTCGATACCTCTGTCGCCCTTTCCATTTCAAAAATATTTTTATTTATATCTACAATGTTCTATCCGTGGCTTGATAGCAAATGGATCCCTCAGCCTCTAATTCTTCCTGCTGAAGTGTATAAGGTCAGCCTCTTTGTCCTGCAATTGTGTCATTCTCTTTGTATTGCCAGTTTACCTAATCCAGCATAGTTTGAATTTTGAAATATGAATATAACGGTCAGATGCAAGTGCAACAGTCATGCCAATTTCATCATTAATTTATAGGAATTAGACCTTTTTAAGGGATATCTCTACTGAACTACTCTTGATGACTTGCAAAATAATACTTCTGTTTGATATTGGACAAAAGTTAAGATACCACTGTTCAAGGATATGTGAATAATACATCTGATGTTATTGCTAATTGTGACAGATTGGTGTTACACACTACTTTTCGTTCTTAAAAGCAAGAGAGGAGCTCGGCTATGTACCTATGGTGAGCCCTCGGGAAGGGCTGGCTGCAACTATCTCGTATTGGTAGGAGCGGAAGAGAAGGGAACTAGATGGCCCAACCATATTTACTTGGTTAGCTGTTACAATTGGGATGCTGGCTACATTCTCTGCTGCTTGCCTTCCACCTGTCGGCCCATTGAAATGGGTGCTTGACATCCATTTATTTGTTTTCGCTCAATGTTGGTGATTCGGTTAGTCTTTGCGACAGCCGTTGCATTGCATATTGGTGAAGGTGTGTACGCCTGGTTCTTGGCGAAAAGGGTCGACCCAAGGAATGCTACGGGGTGGTTTTGGCAGACCTTTGCTCTAGGGATCTTCTCTCTCCGGTTTCTGCTCAAGAGAGCGAGAGGGTAGATTTTTTTCATATGCACATTGTAATTCTGTAATAGTGATTTTCCAGCTTGATGCCAGTTATTGAGATGTACCCCCAAATGGTTTTTGTACTGCTACAAAATGTTTCTCATTCTGCCGTGAACAGCGAACAGTAGTGATATGTAGATAGAAACATAGGTTACAAGTAGATTGCTTTGATCTTGAGGTAAACATAATGAGTCTGCTCTTGGGAGCATCTTCTGATGTTGATGAAGTGGTGTCGTGGCAGTATATTATGGTAAAGTAACATTGTGTCTGCAGACTCTGAGGACAAGAAAATTGCTTCAATCCTCAGCGAAAAATTTTAGTAGTCATTTTTACTCGAGGCTTCATATTAGAAATAGTCCTGTTGTAATGGCAAACTTGGTTGCATATCCTGAGTTCTGCTGTTACTGTTCTGTGTTTGTGAGCAAATCTGTACTTACTGTAGGCATTTGTGGATCTGCAAAAACTGTGCAGCATGTAGTTTGGCTACTAGTACACTGATCTGGGTACAGTTGGTGGTGGGATATGCTCTTGTGTAGTCATACCGCACCCACGCACACACAGGAGTACAGGACACAGAATCATGAAATTATTATAGCTTACATCCAGAACACTACAGGCCTCTCTAGGTCACCAGAGTAAACTCTTGCAGTTTCAGGTAGTCGATAGGATCCAATGTGGCGGTGTTTTGCAGTTCACAGATCTCCGCACTTGTCATACCTGAGAGAAAAAGTAGTTACTCGGAGCACATGACAGTGATGTTCAGGCATCGATTCCTTCCAAATGCCCCCTTGGCGACAGTCGACAGAGAGGCACTGCACGAGACAGAACCTTGCACCACCCGCGTACACATGGGTCGCGCCAATGTGCTTCTCCGCAGAACAGCTTCACCTTGCTGAGTTTACATGCCGGGGTTTGCCCGTCATTGTCAGCCGACAAAACATCACAGGCACAGATGTGGCCAACAGTGTCCAGATTGCCGGGGAGCCCTACCCAGGCGTCCAGGTCGCGGTCGAAGTACCCGCAACCTTTGAACGACAACTCCCATGCGCCATGGCACGTCCATGTCACACCTGTTTTTCTAAAGAAAACCAAGTGCAAACCTATATGCATGCCAGGATCAAGTTTCATGCATATAGTGACATATAAGTGAATACAGAAACAGTATCACGTAAGAAAAAGGGATATTATCAGAGTATTACGCTATATCCTGGAAACGAAGGCACCAAACTCCACAAGCAGTCGACTGGGGGTTGCGTACGCCTAGAACTCAGCAACATCTTCAGCAAATTTCATCGCATCTTCCACTTTCTGAGCAACATTGTTTATAGCAAGGGTGAGCACTTGTCGTACTCAGCAAGTGTGGGGAAAGATATGAATGCAGAGGCTTGACAAGGAAAGGCTGACAGGTTGACTGCATTAAGCACTTTTAGTTGATCAAAATTTATTAGCACCTGATTACTAATAAGGTATAAGTATATACCAACCCACAATTAACATAAAGGCGTGCCATAAGCATATGGCTAACATAACCATAAATCACAATTTAAGTCCATCTTCAAGTTCAATTATCATGTGAGAGTCCAGGCCGCTCTTGACTGTGAGCACGGCTAATCGATTAGTTTTACACTCTGCAGAGGTTGTACACTTTCACCACAAGCAGCGTAAGCTCCGAAGAATTTTGAACCCAACCATGCGATGCTAGCTAGGCACCATACCACACTACCGAGGTGTGGTAGCATAGGGACGCTACAAGGCCTTTACAAAGGTTCTCCATCAAGTTGTAACCCACAAGGTCCGGATCAGTTAGCAAGGTATAAAGTCCCCTAGCAGGTCAATACCCTACCATAGAAAAATAACTCACCCAACCCCCTGCTAGAGCGAGTCCATACCCCGCAGTACCGCCGATCCCTTGTCCTTATCAGGTAAGATCACCCCAAGCTAAAGTTCCTAATTATTCAGCCAAGACCATTGCCCGTTTAGTTCTTGTGGTTGTACTGTTTTCCTGGGTGGTTCTCCATGTTCCGATTAACATATCAAAGGTTGTCTTGTAATTAAGATAACATAAAGGAACATAGAGCATAAAGATATCCAAGTTGATTAACACCATCCCAGTTAAGCATTCTAAGCAATAACTACCATCAGTATTAATTAAAACCAGGTTCAAGATAATGGTCAAAAGAGGCTAGTCATCCTTAATAGGAACCCATCAAAATTAATGCAAAGCAATGCAATGAGTGATTACATAGTTATTGGGACAAGGAACCACACACTTGCCTGTAACCAGAGTAATGTTGTCGCTCAGAGTTCTTCAACCTCTTGCTCTTCAAAGCTCTCGAACCACGTTCACTCTATGCGCATCAATCATCAAGCACAAACATACAAAGCAAACAAACAAACACACTAAGAACAAAGCACCAATCAAAAGAGAAGCTTTAAAAGAACGCACTAAAGGATATGCTCGATTCTAGGGATCATTAAAGCACACCAAACCGTGCTGAGAGAAAGAAAGGCTTGGTTAGCTCTAAAGAGATGGCTGTGGAAGATTGAGCAAGGATCGGAAAGATCACACTGAGAGAGAGCTTGGTTAAGAACGTTTAACGAACGATTAGCATATATGAACACAAAAGACTATAAGCTTAGGTTTATTTTAATGAGTAAAAGATGTGTAAAAAGGATATTTCATAAGAAAATACCCTAAGGTGAAATTAATGCAACATTATATTTGATTTGCAAAAGACCGGAGTAGAGAGCTAGTCAAGTTTTATTTATAAAGATTCATATAAAATTTTATCAATTAAACATTTAATTCAGAAAAGCTAAACTACATGAATCCTCTAATCGAAACTTTATGATTCGAATAAGCTATTAAAGTTATAATTAGAAACTCATTCATGTGGACATTTAATCAAATTAACATTTATTTACAAAAGCGGGTGTAAAAGCCTATCATCTTTTAATTAGAAAAGTTTAATTAAATATTAAACAAATTAACATTTGATTTATGAAAAACCAAGATAAAGATCTAATTAGATTTTATTTACAAAAGCACATGAAATAATAATTAATGAAATTAATGTTAGTCATGAAAATCGGTGTATAGCTCTAGTTTGCTTTTATTTATAAAAGATGTGCATAATTAAGCTTTTAAACAAAATTAAATACAAATTAATTTTTTAGAAAGCAAACATGCTGAAAACACACCACTAACGCGTGCTTTACATTATTATGGTCCTAACGCAACTTGAACGGATTAAAACGGAGCTAAAACATAAAAGATATGGAGAAAACAAGATGCAGAGACCTAATGGTGATTAACTATAGCTAACAGGGGCTAGCAAAGAAGATATGCAAGACACATGCAACAGTGCTCGCAAAAAGAACGAAGGATAGGGTTAGATCTATAAAAAGGCTTGGGTGGGCTTTGTGTGTGAAAGTGGGATCTCTGTAGGGGGGTATGGGTAAAAGGTGCAAGAGACAAGTTATATAGTTTTGGTTTGGGGATTTCTGAAGGACCTAAAGGCAAAAGAGCATTATCTATTCAGAGAGGATGACGGGCTGTTCATGAACAGCCATGGCCGGCGGAACAGATGGCCTCTGGCCGGCCACAACGGCGGCGCTACGGGCGAGGGGAGGCACGGCTGAGAAGGGGAAGATGTAGGGAAGGTCGAGGGGATCACGTGGGAGTGCACACCGGCGGGGGAAGGTGCTTGAGGTGGCCGGAATTTGGTGCACGACGTACGGAGGAGATGGCAACCGGCGGGTCTGGTGGTTGCAATCGCCGGCAACCTGGGCAGTTAGAGCTTCGATTGATTGGCGCGGGAGGTAGAGGAGATCGAGGGGAGTGCGTGGGGGTGCTCACCGACGGCAGGGGCGAACGGAGACGAACGGAAACCGGCCGACGGCGGAAGAACAGCGGCCAGCACCTCGGGTCCGCGCGGAGGAGCTTCCCCGATGCGTTTCCGGCGACGGGCAGGGGCTCTGGAGGTGCGGCTCGACGCGGAGAAGCTCCAGGCGACCTCGGCTTGCTCCGGTAGGGCTCCACGTCGGCGAATCGAGGAAGCAGCCGGCGGCGGCGCTTGGTACTCCGGCTGGTGGCGGTGGTGCGCGCGCGAGGCGGCGGTGGTGCAGCTAGGGCACGGGGAAGGCCGAGCTCCGTGCTTTATAGGGCGCGGGGGCTCGCCCTGGCGTGCTACGCACGCACACCGAGAGGCGGCGGCGGCGCAACGCCGTGCAGGCCATGGCCTCCGGTGGCCAGCCCAGATGGGCTTCTGCGGGCCGGCGGCTGGGCCGGATGGGTCGGGCCCTCGGGCTCGGCCCAGGAGGAAAGGGATTGTTTTTTTCCGAAATCATTTTTTCAGTGCAAAATAAATTCAGGAAAAACCCAGCAATTTTTAAAGGCACGAAAAATACCCAGAAAATTCCAAAAATTCTAGGAAAATTCCTAGAGATATATTAGAACATGAACAATCCAAATAAAATATTTGGAGCTCATGAAAAAGATTTTAGAGCCGTCTAATAAATAGAATAAGCTCAGGGAAAATGAGAATAAATTCCAAAAAAATCCGGAAAATTCTCGAAAGGGTTTGGTCAGCACCTAAGCGCATTTTTGAAACCATTAGCACTCAAGAAGCATCAAGATGCATCGGCATGAATGCAACACTCATGACTTTTTATTTGATTCGGAAAATCAAACAAGGATTTTTCCTATACTATATTTCCTGTAAAGAAAAATAAATGTTGGAAAAGTACAGGGAATATAGTACAGGAAAAAGGCATTGTTTGTATTTCTAAATTAAATAAATGTTTATGTGAGTGTTGCATTTATGACCGATGCACCCTAGTGTTTTTGAGTGTAAAATGTTTTAAAAAAACACGCTTAGGTGCTGACCAAACCCTTCCGAGAATTTTCCAGAATTTTCTGGAAAAATATTCTCATTTTCTATTTACTAGAAGGCTCTAAACTCTTTTTCATGAGCTCCAAATATTTTATTTGGGTTGTTCGTGTCTCAATCTTTCACTGGGAATTTTCCTGGAATTTTTGGAATTTTTAGAGTATTTTTCGTGGTTTAAATGGATTATCTGGCTATTTCTAGATTAATCTTTTCACGGAAAATATATTCTGAAAATGAAAAAGGAATTCTTTTCCCTTCTTCACATCCGGCCCACAGCTGCTTTCAGCCCAATCTTTAGAAGTCCAGTGATGCCCCCTCAACTTCTTCGCGTGTTCGTACGTCACCCTCGGCCTAGCCCACACCGGCCCATGTTCGACCCAAACCTACCCTACCCGCTTCAGTCCAGCCCGCAGGACCAGCGGAGCCCATCAGGTCACCTTGGCCTGCACGGTCGGGCATGGCGCGGCCGCCGCCACCGGCCTTGGCGTGCGCGCCACGACCAACCTAGGGCTACGTGCCTATAAAGGCCGAGTGCCTGGCCGCCCGCGCCCTAGAGGCCGCCTCTCGCGCAAGCCCGCCGCCTTCCCTCGGTGCTGTGCAGCGCCGCCGCCTTCGCAGTTCGCCGGAGCGACGAGCGTGCCGCCGCCGTCGGATTCGCCGGCCAGGGGCTTTTCCGGAGCGAGCCGGCACTTCCACGAGGTTCACGACGTCGAGCCGCACGTCCGCTGCCTTCTCCCGTCGCAAGCCGGCTGCCGGAACGCCGCCGTCGCTGGAGCCGTCCACCGGCCGCCGCTGCCTTCTGCCGCCGAGTCGCCCCCGTCTGTCTCCGTCGTGGGTAAGCAGCTCCATGTGATCCCCATCCTCCCCTCTTCCTCTTGCGCAGCTCGCCCAGAGCCCTAGGTCGCCGGAGCACCGGCGCCGCCGGCCACCAGGACCGCCGGAGGTCCCCTGTTCCCTGACCGGTTTGTACAGGGGAAGAAGAAAGGTGTTTTTGCAAAAAGCCCCCTGCAGGATCCAGTAATGAAGAGATCCAAATCTTGTGTCTTGTGAATCTTGTAGAAAACCCCCTAGATAGATTCCACCTCTGCACATAAATCCGCCCTGGAGCCTTTGCAAGTAAGCCCCTGAGTTTATATACATAATTTTGTATATGCCCCTGTCTTTTCACAGTTAAACCCCTGGAAGTTCCTGATCTTCACAACTAGGTCCCTACACCTTTAAAAGTCCATATCTTTCATGTTTTAGCTCCGTTTTCATCCGTTCAAGTTGCGTTAGGTTCATAATACCATGATGTACACGTTAGTGGTGAGTTTTCATCATGTTTTGTTTTCTGAAAATAAATTTAATATTAATTTTGATTAATGCCTAGTTATCCATGCCTTTTATAAATAAAAGCAATATAGATCTATACCCGTTTTTCTTAATCAATATTAATTTGATTAATTTTTATTTCACATGTTTTTCTGAATAAAATCTCATTAGATCTTTAACTCGGTTTTTCTTAATCAAATATTAATTTGTTTAATGGTTAATTAATCTTTTCTAATTAAAATTTGATCAGGTTCTTTTTACGATTTTGCAAATAAAGTTTAATTTGAATTAAATCTAACTTAGGGTATTTTCTTTATGAAATATCCTTTACATATTTTTGTAATTAAAATAAATCTAGTTTATAGTCTTTTATGTTCATATATGCAAATCGTTCGTTAGACGTTCTTTATCAAGCTCTATCTCAGTGTGATCTTTCCGGTCCTTGCTCAATCTTCCACAACCATCTCTTTAAAGCTAGCCATTCCTATCCGTTAGTGCGTTCTTTTAATGCTTCTCTTTTGTTTGGTGCATTGTTCTTAGTGTGCTTGTATGTTTGCATTGTATGCTTGTGCCCGATGATTGACGCGAGTAGAATGAACGTTGTTCGAGAATCGAGAACTTTGAAGAGCATGAAGATGGAGATATTCTGAGCAACTATTCTCTGGTTAAAGGCAAGTGTGTCCTTAAGCTTTTGTCCTAATAACTTTATTAATCACTATTGCATATGCCTTGCATTAATTTGATGGGTTCCTATTAAGGATTATGACTAGTATCTTTTTACCATTCCCTTGTAACTGGGTTGCTTAATTAATCTTGATGGTAGATGTTGCTTAGCTTGCTCAACTGGGATGGTGTTAATCAACTTGGATATCTTTATGCTCTATGTTCCTTTATGTTATTTTAATTGCAAGACCACTTATAATATGTTAATCGGAACATGGAGAACCACCCAGGAAAACAGTACAACCACAAGAACTAAACGGGCACTGGTCTTGGCCAAGTAATTAGGAACTTTAGCTTGGGGTGATCTTACCTGATAAGGACAAGGGATTAGCGGTACTGCGGGGTATGGACTCGCTCTAGCAGGGGGTTGGGTGAGTTATTTTCTATGGTGGGGTATTGACCTGCTATGGGACTTTATACCTTGCTAACTGATCTGAACCTTGTGGGTCACAACTTGTTGGAGAACCTTTGTAAAGGCCTTGTAGCGTCCCTATGCAACCACACCTCGGTAGTGTGGTATGGTGCCTGATCAGCATCGCGTGGTTGGGTTCAAAGTTCTTCGGAGCTTTTACGCGACTTGTGGTGAAAGTGTACAACCTCTGCAGAGTGTAAAACTAATCGATTAGCCGTGCTCACGGTCAAGAGCGGCCTGGACCCTCACATGATAATTGAACTTGAAGATGAACACAAATCATGGTTATGCTTGCCATATGCTTATGGCGTATCTTATCTATCTCTTTATGCTAATTGTGGGATGGTATATACTTATACTTTCTAGTAAATAGTTGTTTAATAAAACTTGACCAACTAAAATGCTAAATGCTCAGAGCCCAGTCCACTATAAAGCCTTTGCATTCATCCTTTCCCCACACTTGCTGAGTACGACATGTGCTCACCCTTGCTATAAATAATGTTGCTCAGAAAGAGGAAGTTGCTACATGAAGATGACGTGAAGATGTTGTGGAGTTCTAGACGTACGCAACCCCCAGTCGATTGCTTGTGGAGTATGGTGTCTTCGTTTCCAGGATTAAGCGTAAATCTCTGATAATCTCCCTTTTCTTTACGTGATACTGTTTCTGCATTCACTTATATGTCATTATATGCATGAAACTTGATCCTGGCATGCATATAGGCTTGCACTTGGTTTTCTTTGGAAAAACAGGTGTGACAGAGTGGTATCAGAGCTGTATCGACTGTAGGACGTAAGCCTAGTTAGCAACGGATGTTTCCTAAGATCTCTTTTGATCTAAAGTCCCTTCTTACCTTATCCTTGACCTCTCTGATGAATGATCTCACATCTTAACCATCTTCTTATCTCCATACCATGAATTCTTGTATATTTATCTTCACTCTCCTTGAACCTTTCTTCAATCTCGCATGTGCATTCTCTCAAGCAATAACACCCCCTTGATTTAGTGGTAGAATTGTTACCCTTGATATTCTATCTTTTCGCGCAGCTCTCTGACACATCGTTACTGTTTTAATTTTATCTCGAGCTACAGAACTCCGTTGGACATGAAACCAGTTGGGTTAGTTCCAGAATTTCATGTATTAATTTATATCCAAAATTCAGCAGTATTCGTTTTGTATCCAGGGAGATACATATGAATTAGTGGAGCATTCAGAATCTGCCAACACTGCTGACCTAACCATCTTGTTTAATTCATATCTCGAGTTCTAAACCTCCGATTGAGGTGATTCCAGTTGGGATGAACTCATAATTTCGGCCTCCTTGGTCTGGGAAAAATCCATTATTTATGGATATCCTTGCTGGGAGCTACATCTGATCTATTAGGAGGATACCCTCTGACTTTATTAACAACGTGTAGTATCGTTCCCTTAACCATGTCTTGTTTGGTGGAATTCAGTGCTTGCATGATGATGCTTGGTTTTATGACATTACTTGTGTTGGTTCTTTGCTGTGAGTGTTGGTGTATTATGGGTCTTCTACCTGTAAAGACATCAGTTGTTTAGTTGGGTTCTTCTTTTGTGCCTCCCACATCCTTGTTATCTCTCTTTCTCTCTAACTGATCAAGTGAAGGACTCCAGAAGAAGAAATTGAAGCTTCCACCAACGTCATCAACAAGCAAATGCTACTACCACCTTCGCCATTTACAAGTGAGCAAGTTGAAGAAAACAAGACCTCACTCTACTTTCTTCCCCACCTTATGCTTTCTCCTATCCCATCTAGCTCACTCTGATGAAGACCCCAATGACCAAGACAAGATGAAGATTAAAGGTTTCACACCGATCAACAAAAAGAGGATGACCGCCTACCTACCTCAATCGCAATGTTCTTGTTTATCTCCCTTCTCCTTGTTCCTTCTTTCTTCGAATCTCGGGACGAGATTCCGTTTAAGGGGGGTAGATTTGTCACACCCTGAAATTTCTAATTTCAGGATGTGAATAGGGAGAATAATAAAATAACAATTTTCTCATAATTTTAAAAATTTTCCAACATTTATTTTCTTTACAGGGAATATAGTACAGGAAAAAGGCATTGTTTGTATTTCTAAATTAAATAAATGTTTATGTGAGTGTTGCATTTATGACCGATGCACCCTAGTGTTTTTGAGTGTAAAATGTTTTAAAAAACACGCTTAGGTGCTGACCAAACCCTTCCGAGAATTTTTCAGAATTTTCTGGAAAAATATTCTCATTTTCTATTTACTAGAAGGCTCTAAACTCTTTTTCATGAGCTCCAAATATTTTATTTGGGTTGTTCGTGTCTCAATCTTTCACTGGGAATTTTCCTGGAATTTTTGGAATTTTTAGAGTATTTTTCGTGGTTTAAATGGATTATCTGGCTATTTCTAGATTAATCTTTTCACGGAAAATATATTCTGAAAATGAAAAAGGAATTCTTTTCCCTTCTTCACATCCGGCCCACAGCTGCTTTCAGCCTAATCTTTAGAAGTCCAGTGATGCCCCCTCAACTTCTCCGCGTGTTCGCACGTCACCCTCGGCCTAGCCCACACCGGCCCATGTTCGACCCAAACCTACCCTACCTGCTTCAGTCCAGCCCGCAGGCCCAGCGGAGCCCATCAGGTCACCTTGGCCTGCACGGTCGGGCATAGCGTGGCCGCCGCCACCGGCCTTGGCGTGCGCGCCACGGCCAACCTAGGGCTACATGCCTATAAAGGCCGAGTGCCTGGCCGCTCGCGCCCTAGACGCCGCCTCTCGCGCAAGCCCGCCGCCTTCCCTCGGTGCTGTGCAGCGTCGCCACCTTCGCAGTTCGCTGGAGCGACGAGCTTGCCGCCGCCGTCGGATTCGCCGGCCAGGGGCTTTTCCGGAGCGAGCCGGCACTTCCACGAGGTTCACGACGTCGAGCCGCACGTCCGCTGCCTTCTCCCGTCGCAAGCCGGCTGCCGGAACGCCGCCGTCGCTGGAGCCGTCCACCGGCCGCCGCTGCCTTCCGCCGCCGAGTCGCCCCCGTCTGTCTCCGTCGTGGGTAAGCAGCTCCATGTGATCCCCATCCTCCCCTCTTCCTCCTGCGCAGCTCGCCCAGAGCCCTAGGTCGCCGGAGCACCGGCACCGCCGGCCACCAGGACCGCCGGAGGTCCCCTGTTCCCTGACCGGTTTGTACAGGGGAAGAAGAAAGGTGTTTTTGCAAAAAGCCCCCTGCAGGATCCAGTAATGAAGAGATCCAAATCTTGTGTCTTGTGAATCTTGTAGAAAACCCCCTAGATAGATTCCACCTCTACACATAAATCCGCCCTGGAGCCTTTGCAAGTAAGCCCCTGAGTTTATATACATAATTTTGTATATGCCCCTGTCTTTTCACAGTTAAACCCCTGGAAGTTCCTGATCTTCACAACTAGGTCCCTACACCTTTAAAAGTCCATATCTTTCATGTTTTAGCTCCGTTTTCATCCGTTCAAGTTGCGTTAGGTTCATAATACCATGATGTACACGTTAGTGGTGAGTTTTCATCATGTTTTGTTTTCTGAAAATAAATTTAATATTAATTTTGATTAATGCCTAGTTATCCATGCCTTTTATAAATAAAAGCAATATAGATCTATACCCGTTTTTCTTAATCAATATTAATTTGATTAATTTTTATTTCACATGTTTTTCTGAATAAAATCTCATTAGATCTTTAACTCAGTTTTTCTTAATCAAATATTAATTTGTTTAATGGTTAATTAATCTTTTCTAATTAAAATTTGATCAGGTTCTTTTTACGATTTTGCAAATAAAGTTTAATTTGAATTAAATCTAACTTAGGGTATTTTATTTATGAAATATCCTTTACATATTTTTGTAATTAAAATAAATCTAGTTTATAGTCTTTTATGTTCATATATGCAAATCGTTCGTTAGACGTTCTTTATCAAGCTCTATCTCAGTGTGATCTTTCCGGTCCTTGCTCAATCTTCCACAACCATCTCTTTAAAGCTAGCCAAGCCTATCCGTTAGTGTGTTCTTTTAATGCTTCTCTTTTGTTTGGTGCATTGTTCTTAGTGTGCTTGTATGTTTGCATTGTATGCTTGTGCCCGATGATTGACGCGAGTAGAATGAACGTTGTTCGAGAATCGAGAACTTTGAAGAGCATGAAGATGAAGATATTCTGAGCAACTATTCTCTGGTTAAAGGCAAGTGTGTCCTTGAGCTTTTGTCCTAATAACCAGAGTAGTTGCTCAGAATGTCTTCACCTTCAAACTCTTCAAAGCTTCTCGAACCACGTTCACTCTACTCGCATCAATCATCGGGCACAAGCACACAAAGCAAACAAACAAACACACTAAGAACAATACACCATTCAAAAGAAAAGCTTTAAAAGAGCGCACTAAAAGGTAGGCTCGATGCTAAGGATCACTGAAGCACACAGACCGTGCTGAGAAAGGAAAGGCTTGGTTAGCTTTATGAAGAACACTAGGCTTGAGCAAGAACTAGGATCAAAAGATTTGGAGCTTGAAAGAAGATTAGCTCTATAACAGAGACACACTGAGACAGAGAGCTTTGATAAAGAACGACTAACGTTCGATTTGCATATGTGAGAGATCAAACTATGAGCTAGGTTTATTTTAATTAGTAAAAGTATGTAAATGATATTTCATAAGAACATACCCTAAATTAGAATTAAAGCAAATTAAACTTTATTTATAAAACCGGTGTAAAGAACTAGTCAAGTTTTATTTATAAAAATTCATATATAGATTATACCAATTAAACATTTAATTTAGAAAAGATAAACTATATGAATCATCTAAACGTAACTTTATGATTCGAGTGGATCATATTTTTATTACTGAAACAACATTATATTGGTATTAATCAAATTAACATATATTTATGAAAGCCGGTGTTAAAAGCCTAATCAACTTTTAATTAGAAAAGTTAATTAATTATTAAACAAATTAACATTTGGTTTATGAAAAACCGTGGTAAAGATCTAATTAGATTTTATTTACAAAAGCATGTAAAATAATCATTATTCAAATTAACATTGGTTATGAAAAACGGTGTATACCACTATATTGCTTTTATTTAGAAAAGGCAGGTTTAACTAGGCATTAATCAAAATTAATATTAAAATAATTTTTCAGAAAACAAACATGAAGAAAACTCACCACTAACGTGTACTTCATGTCATTATGAACCTAACGCAACTTGAACGGATAAAAACAGAGCTAAAACAAAGGATCTATAGATTAAACAAGATTGAAAGGACCTAGTTGTGATATCTGCAAATCTCAGGGGCTAACAGAGAAGATTCGCAAGACACACCAAACAGTGCTCACGAAAAGATCTAAGATCAAGGTTATATCTGAAAAAGAGCATGGATGGATCTGGATTGAAAAGATCTAAAGGTTCTAAGGGGTTACTGGTAAAAGATGCAAGACACATAAACTAACCTACTCATTACAAGTTTCTCCAGGGACCTAATCGCAAAAGAACAGAGCTTCTTCTACCTCTGTTCGATTCCAGGGACAGGGGCGGACGGCGGCTCTGCTGTTGGCGTCGCCGGCGGTCATCAAACGGAAGATATGGCTCACTAGCTGCACATACAAGCACACATTACTTGTCTGGTGCTTACGTGCATGGAGACAAGGAAAACAGAGTCATCATTGCTAAGCATGATGTAGCATGACATCACTCGAGTATTTAAGGAATAAACAAATTGATTGTCACCTTCTCTTGCTTGCTTGCATTCAGGCGAGGCGTGCATGGCTTTGTTAATTTGCATCTTCCACTGACAGGCAGGCAACAACATGCAGCGTGAGGCAAGCGCAAGCTACAGCAGCTAGCTCGGCATGGCACGAGCGCAGGCAACACTGCAGCATAGATTGCAAAGCTGCAGGGATTAGAGAAAAACGATGAACGACAGAGGCATGTGCATGCGCAGGTCATCTCACCAACGACGACGACGGCCGGGCTCGACGCTGGCTCGGCAACGCAGGTGATGTGACCACGGAGTGGCCTATACCCTATAGATCGATCATGAGAGAGATGAGAGTAAAACGAGACAGGAGATTGCCAACGTGCTGGTGTTCTCACCTAATAAGACAAGCGATGGACGACGGCAACGAACGTGACGGTTGGAGACCAAACTCGATGGGGATTGGGGACGACGGATGCTAATCGAGTTCGACCTTCAGCTTGGACGACGCACGTGCTCCTCAAGCAACAACTCGGCGACGGCGACCTCGGGATGGCCTTCGTGACGTACCAGATGAAACTTGCAGCAGGGCCGGTGGACACGAAGCTCGTTCCAGAGATGGGGCGGACGGATGAGATAGACGGCGCCGGCCAGCCCGGCACACCGCAGCAGTGCTAGGACATGAGCGGCGGCGGCTTCGTGCACGGCAAAGGCGGCGCAGCTCCAGGCCTTGGACAAGATCGACGGCGGCGGCTCGCAAAGAACCTAGGGCACGCGAGGGAGCAGGCGTCGCCCTATATAGATGGGCGAGGGCAGCCTTGACGTGGCACGCACGTCGAGCAATCGGGGGCGGCAGCGCAATCCGCCCAGGACTCAGCGGTCGGCTACAGCAGCAGGTAGGCCAAGCTGGGCTTGGTTGGCTCGGCCCGTTAGGGTATAAGAATAGATATATCATTTTCAGAAAATAATTTCTCGTGCAAGAAAAATCTAGAAAAATTCTAGATAATTACATAAAGTCACGAAAATGATTCTGAAAATTCTAGGAAAATTCACAAAGCTAGATTGAGACATGAAAAATTCCAAATAAAGTATTTGGAACTCATGAAAAAGATTTTAGAGTCTTCTAATATAGAATTAGCTCAGGAGAAGTGAGAATAAATTCCAGAAAAGTCCAGAAAAATTCTCAGAAGGATTTGACAACATCTAAACATATTTTAAAAGCTTTTGCACTCAGGAAACACCAAGATGCATCGGCATGAATGCAACACACATCGACTCATTTATTTATTTAATCTAGAAAAACAAACAAAGACTTTTTCCTATACTATACTTCCTGTAAATAAAATAAATGTTGGAAAAGTTTTAAAATTATGAGAAAATTTTTATTTAATTATTCTCTCTATTCACATCCTGAAATTAGAAATTTCAGGGTGTGACAAATCTACCCCCCTTAAACGGAATCTCGTCCCGAGATTCGAAGAAAGAAGAAACAAGGTGAAGGGAGATAAACAAGAACATTGCGATTGAGGTAGGTAGGCGGTCATCCTCTTTTGTTGATCGGTGTGAAACCTTTAATCTTCATCTTGTCTTGGTCATTGGGGTCTTCATCAGAGTGAGCTAGATGGGATAGTAGCAAGCACAAGGTGGGAAGAAGGGTAGAGTGAAATCTTCTTTTCTTCAACTTGCTTCCAACGAGGCTGTGGTAGTGACGATGATTCTTGCTTGTTGTGTTGATGTTGTCTTCATCTTCCTTCTTGACATCTTCATTTGGTCGGGTAGAAGAAAGAGAGATAACAAGGATGTAGAAGGTACAAGGAAGAACCCAACTAGGCAACTGATGGTATTGCAGATATAAGACCCACAATACACCAACACTCACTACAAAGAAACGAATCAAACAAGCTCATAAAACCAAGCATCATCATGCAAACACACAATTTCACCAATCAAGACACAGTCAAAGGAACGATGCTAAACATTGTTAATAGAGTCAGAGGGGATCCTCCTAAGCATGGGCATAGCTTGCTTCACCGATCGTGAGGCTTGACTTCATGGGTTGAACTAGTAGCTCTATTACTTGGGAGCGGCCACTCTGTCACACCTGTTTTTCCAAAGAAAACCAAGTGCAAGCCAATATGCATGCCAGGATCAAGTTTCATGCATATAGTGACATATAAGTGAATAACAGTTCAGTATCACGTAAGAAAAAGGGAGATCATCAGAGTTTACGCTTAATCCTGGAAACGGAGACACCATACTCCACAAGCAGTCGACTGGGGATTGCGTACGCCTAGAACTCCACAACATCTTCACGTCATCTTCATGCAGCAACTTCCTCTTTCTGAGCAACATTGTTTATAGCAAGGGTGAGCACATGTCGTACTCAGCAAGTGTGAGGAAAGGATGAATGCAAAGGCTTTATAGTGGACTGGGCTCTGAGCATTTAGCATTTTAGTTGGTCAAATTTTATTAGCACCTGATTACTAAGTCATAAATATATACTAACCCACATTAAGCATAAAGGATAAGATAAGCCATAAGCATATGGCTAATATAACCAGAGAGAAGAACTTTGAACCCAACCATGCGATGCTAGCTAGGCACCATACCACACTACCGAGGTGTGGTTGCATAGGGACGCTACAAGGCCTTTACAAAGGTTCTCCATCAAGTTGTAACCCACAAGGTCTGGATCAGTTAGCAAGGTATAAAGTCCCCTAGCAGGTCAATACCCCACCATAGAAAAATAACTCACCCAACCCCCTACTAGAGCGAGTCCATACCCCGCAGTACCGCCGATCCCTTGTCCTTATCAGGTAAGATCACCCCAAGCTAAAGTTCCTAATTATTCAGCCAAGACCATTGCCCGTTTAGTTCTTGTGGTTGTACTGTTTTCCTGGGTGGTTCTCCATGTTCCGATTAACATATCAAAGGTTGTCTTGTAATTAAGATAACATAAAGGAACATAGAGCATAAAGATATCCAAGTTGATTAACACCATCCCAGTTAAGCATTCTAAGCAATAACTACCATCAGTATTAATTAAAATCAGGTTCAAGATAATGGTCAAAAGAGGCTAGTCATCCTTAATAGGAACCCATCAAAATTAATGCAAAGCAATGCAATGAGTGATTACATAGTTATTGGGACAAGGAACCACACACTTGCCTGTAACCAGAGTAATGTTGTCGCTCAGAGTTCTTCAACCTCTTGCTCTTCAAAGCTCTCGAACCACGTTCACTCTATGCGCATCAATCATCAAGCACAAACATACAAAGCAAACAAACAAACACACTAAGAACAAAGCACCAATCAAAAGAGAAGCTTTAAAAGAACGCACTAAAGGATATGCTCGATTCTAGGGATCATTAAAGCACACCAAACCGTGCTGAGAGAAAGAAAGGCTTGGTTAGCTCTAAAGAGATGGCTGTGGAAGATTGAGCAAGGATCGGAAAGATCACACTGAGAGAGAGCTTGGTTAAGAACGTTTAACGAACGATTAGCATATATGAACACAAAAGACTATAAGCTTAGGTTTATTTTAATGAGTAAAAGATGTGTAAAAAGGATATTTCATAAGAAAATACCCTAAGGTGAAATTAATGCAACATTATATTTGATTTGCAAAAGACCGGAGTAGAGAGCTAGTCAAGTTTTATTTATAAAGATTCATATAAAATTTTATCAATTAAACATTTAATTCAGAAAAGCTAAACTACATGAATCCTCTAATCGAAACTTTATGATTCGAATAAGCTATTAAAGTTATAATTAGAAACTCATTCATGTGGACATTTAATCAAATTAACATTTATTTACAAAAGCGGGTGTAAAAGCCTATCATCTTTTAATTAGAAAAGTTTAATTAAATATTAAACAAATTAACATTTGATTTATGAAAAACCAAGATAAAGATCTAATTAGATTTTATTTACAAAAGCACATGAAATAATAATTAATGAAATTAATGTTAGTCATGAAAATCGGTGTATAGCTCTAGTTTGCTTTTATTTATAAAAGATGTGCATAATTAAGCTTTTAAACAAAATTAAATACAAATTAATTTTTTAGAAAGCAAACATGCTGAAAACACACCACTAACGCGTGCTTTACATTATTATGGTCCTAACGCAACTTGAACGGATTAAAACGGAGCTAAAACATAAAAGATATGGAGAAAACAAGATGCAGGGACCTAATGGTGATTAACTATAGCTAACAGGGGCTAGCAAAGAAGATCTGCAAGACACATGCAACAGTGCTCGCAAAAAGAACGAAGGATAGGGTTAGATCTATAAAAAGGCTTGGGTGGGCTTTATGTGTGAAAGTGGGATCTCTGTAGGGGTATGGGTAAAAGGTGCAAGAGACAAGTTATATAGTTTTGGTTTGGGGATTTCTGAAGGACCTAAAGGCAAAAGAGCATTATCTATTCAGAGAGGATGACGGGCTGTTCATGAACAGCCATGGCCGGCGGAACAGATGGCCTCTGGCCGGCCACAACGGCGGCGCTACGGGCGAGGGGAGGCACGACTGAGAAGGGGAAGATGTAGGGAAGGTCGAGGGGATCACGTGGGAGTGCACACCGGCGGGGGAAGGTGCTTGAGGTGGCCGGAATTTGGTGCACGACGTACGGAGGAGATGGCAACCGGCGGGTCTGGTGGTTGCAATCGCCGGCAACCTGGGCAGTTAGAGCTTCGATTGATTGGCGCGGGAGGTAGAGGAGATCGAGGGGAGTGCGTGGGGGTGCTCACCGACGGCAGGGGCGAACGGAGACGAACGGAAACCGGCCGACGGCGGAAGAACAGCGGCCAGCACCTCGGGTCCGCGCGGAGGAGCTTCGCCGATGCGTTTCCGGCGACGGGCAGGGGCTCTGGAGGTGCGGCTCGACGCGGAGAAGCTCCAGGCGACCTCGGCTTGCTCCGGTAGGGCTCCACGTCGGCGAATCGAGGAAGCAGCCGGCGGCGGCGCTTGGTACTCCGGCTGGTGGTGGCGGTGCGCGCGCGAGGCGGCGGTGGTGCAGCTAGGGCACGGGGAAGGCCGAGCTCCGCGCTTTATAGGGCGCGGGGGCTCGCCCTGGCGTGCTACGCACGCACACCGAGAGGCGGCGGCGGCGCAACGCCGTGCAGGCCATGGCCTCCTGTGGCCAGCCCAGATGGGCTTCTGCGGGCCGGCAGCTGGGCCAGATGGGTCGGGCCCTCGGGCTCGGCCCAGGAGGAAAGGGATTGTTTTTTTTCCGAAATCATTTTTTTCAGTGCAAAACAAATTCAGGAAAAACCCAGCAATTTTTAAAGGCACGAAAAATACCCAGAAAATTCCAAAAATTTCAGGAAAATTCCTAGAGATATATTGGAACATGAACAATCCAAATAAAATATTTGGAGTTCATGAAAAAGATTTTAGAGCCTTCTAATAAATAGAATAAGCTCAGGGAAAATGAGAATAAATTCCAAAAAATTCTGGAAAATTCTCGAAAGGGTTTGGTCAGCACCTAAGCGCATTTTTGAAACCATTAGCACTCAAGAAGCATCAAGATGCATCGGCATGAATGCAACACTCACGACTTTTTATTTGATTCGAAAAATCAAACAAGGATTTTTCCTATACTATATTTCCTGTAAAGAAAAATAAATGTTGGAAAAATTTTAAAATTATGAGAATATTGTTATTTAATTATTTTCTCTATTCACATCCTGAAATTGAAAATTTCAGGGTGTGACAGTCCACTGGGAGCTCTCTCTGTCGAAGGAGAAGGTGGCAACCCTGGTGCCCTTCTTCAGGGACTGCTTCGTCATGGTGAAGACCATGGTTCGTCCATCCGGGCAGCGGCGGATCCAGCGGTGGGTTGGGGGGGGGGGCTCCAGCCCCCCTACCACCCTGGATCCAATGGTAATCCTGCAAGTTTTCCATGGAAATTTTGAGGAGGAAGAAGGAAGAAGAGGAAGAAGGAGGGAGGAGGAAGAAGATGAAGCTTCAGCCCCTCCTTACCACCCAATCCTAGATTCGCCACTGCATCCGGGTGAACAGCGTGTGAGACGACATCGTGGTACGACAGTGATGGAAGTGCTTGCCATGACCAGCCAATCTTATTACCATTGGCGACTGGTGGTGGAGATGGGTGAAGCATCTCGAAGCCGCCCTCGTCCAGGGCGAAAAGCTTGCCGTCAAGCTGCACATAGGCGCTGTAGTATGGGCTGGGCTCCAACTCACGCTGAGGGGCAGAGGTGAGAGTCTTTGTGTGGACGTCGTACGCGAGGACGGTGCCCCATGGAGAATCAAGCATGCCCATGAACATGATCTTGGTGCCAAAGGCCGTGAATTGACCAGAACGTGCAGGCGGTGCCTCAAGGCGGAAGACCACTTTCGGCAGATGCGGGTCGATCCTGTCGATAGAGCCGCCTTCATCTTCATTGGCTTCATCAGAATCAAAGCCCGACCACAAGTCTATCTTGCGGATGCTATATCCCAGCTCCCAGTCATCCAGGACAAGGTAAAGATGCTTCCGCTGTCGAGTAGTAGGAAGCTTGGCTGAACGGCCATCGCCGCGTTCGTCAGCTGGCCGCTTCAACATCTTTGTTCTTTCCTCGTAGCCTCGGTTGTCCAAAGTCCCTCAAATACTTGTATTATTATCTGTGCGTCTCGTCCTCAAGATCTTGAAGCCCTGAATTGGTATCTGAACTCAAATCAATCCCTGTGGACTACTAAGATCTAATTCGAATCTGAATTGAAAAGAAAAACGAAAAGGCTCAGAGTTGTACGCATCTCCGTCTGAGTCCCACTCCCACCCAGGTTCAGGATTGGCGATTGACAAGGAAACAACCATCACCGCCTCCCCCGCAAACCTCCTCATGGTGGGCCTTCTCAGAGAACTTTGCGCAGCCCACCAAAGCCGTTGTATTACTTGAATAACACAATTATTTGAAATACAAGAACACAGTGTTCTATGAGATATGATTACACCCAGTAATTTCCGAACCTTTAAACAAGGCTATAGACCTTTCTTCCTTAATAAGGGAATTATACCTGAAAAATTGTTTGCTTGAAATGGCTATGATATAGAGCACGGTGATTATAATTTATATATGCAACTTTACATTTCATTGCCTTATTGAGCTATTACTGTTTCGCAGGATCACCATGCAATACTTTCAAATTTATCATCAGCCCCCTCTTTCGAAGTTTGGGTTATGCAGTTCCTGGAGTGACGCTCGATACCTCTGTCGCCCTTTCCATTTCAAAAATATTTTTATTCATATCTACACTGTTCTATCCGTGGCTTGATAGCAAATGGATCCCTCAGCCTCTAATTCTTCCTGCTGAAGTGTATAAGGTCAGCCTCTTTGTCCTCCAATTGTGTCATTCTCTTTGTATTGCCAGTTTACCTAATCCAGCATAGTTTGAATTTTGAAATATGAATATAACGGTCAGATGCAAGTGCAACAGTCATGCCAATTTCATCATTAATTTATAGGAATCAGACCTTTTTAAGGGATATCTCTACTGAACTACTCTTGATGACTTGCAAAATAATACTTCTGTTTGATATTGGACAAAAGTAAAGATACCACTGTTCAAGGATATGTGAATAATACATCTGATGTTATTGCTAATTGTGACAGATTGGTGTTACACACTACTTTTCGTTCTTAAAAGCAAGAGAGGAGCTCGGCTATGTACCTATGGTGAGCCCTCGGGAAGGGCTGGCTGCTACTATCTCGTATTGGCAGGAGCGGAAGAGAAGGGAACTAGATGGCCCAACCATATTTACTTGGTTAGCTGTTACAATTGGGATGCTGGCTACATTCTCTGCTGCTTGCCTTCCACCTGTCGGCCCATTGAAATGGGTGCTTGACATCCATTTATTTGTTTTTCGCTCAATGTTGGTGATTCGGTTAGTCTTTGCAACAGCCGTTGCACTGCATATTGGTGAAGGTGTGTACGCCTGGTTCTTGGCGAAAAGGGTCGACCCTAGGAATGCTACGGGGTGGTTTTGGCAGACATTTGCTCTAGGGATCTTCTCTCTCCGGTTTCTGCTCAAGAGAGAGAGGGTAGATTTTTTAGACATACACATTGTAATTCTGTAACGGTGATTATCCAGCTTGATGCCTGTTATTAAGGAGATGTACCCCTGCTGGCTGCTGTAAAAAAGTTTCCCATTCTGCCGTGAACCGTGATCGAATTGGGCAGAGCTGACGAGCTGGCCACTTGTGGGATCGATCATCGATGTGTGCACACAGCCCGCGAAGGTGGCTGCGGCGCGGCGACTTGCAGCCACTCTTGTTTCAACCGCTGACCGCTCCACAGTTCACACTGCATGTCCCAAGAACAAAGGTTTGCCAAAACCAAAACCAGCTTTTTGTTTACCACACGTTCTCAATGCAAATTCTGCTATAGTGATTCTCCGTACCTGTTACTGTGGAGGTTTGCCTCCTAATTTGGCTTTTTTTTGCTGTAAAAGTTGTCAATTCTAAGGTGTGTAGCATCAGTGATCGGATCAACCAGAGGCAGCCGCTGCTGTAATCGATGTTTTTGTACGAGTGTGGCTAGGAAACAAATCACAGTGTGCAAAGCATTTTCGATTTGTTGGTGCCTTCAAACCTCCAGGAGGAATTTAATTGGTGTTGTACATTTAGCACAATACCTGAGTCCCAGCTGTATTGAGCGTTCCCAGGTGTGGTAGAGGCATGAATTGGAAACTAAAAAAATTATACTAGCTCCTCCATTCTTGCATATTTTTACCTGCCTTTGAATTGAAATATGGGAACATGCATTTTGAACTGAGGAACACACATGTTACAAACTGATGGGGGAGTAACAAACCATGAGTGAGTACTTACATGCATATATGTGAATTAATGTAGATAGTAATTTGGAATTAATTAACAAACGAACAAAATAAAGAACAGGGCAAAGGCGAAAGATAAATAGATATTATTATTGTGCCTATATGGGCTGGCACAAAAGCCCATTAGACCATCCACACCGGGGACGGTATCCGGTCCTGGAGGAGGAAGATAAAGGAGAATCGCTTGCAGCGGCTCACTGGAAAAGCAACGTGAAAATAAAGTCGCCTCCCATTTTCTCACGCTCACATCTTTCACTACCCGCCGCCATACGCTAACCACCGCCTTCATCTCGACGGCCTCCGACTTTTCCTTCACTATCACTAACGTGTATGCGCCTGCCGACCACAGGGACTCCCAAACCTTCCTAGATGACCTCTCTGAACTCGCTGAACAGGTCTCTGGGAACTGGTTACTAGCCGGTGATTTCAACTGAACTCGTGGGAGAGAGGACAATAGCAATGGGAACGCGCGCGCCGCCCTCTGTGATGCGTTCAACTCTTGTATCCACGATCTTAGTCTTCTGGAGATCCCGCTGCTAGACAGGCTGTTTACCTAGTCTAACCATCGCTCTACCCCTACTCTTGCCCGGATCGATCGTGTTCTCTTCAACGTCCCCATGAGCCTCGCTTTCCCTAACTCTACCCTCACTTCCCTCCCCAAACCCACCTCGGATCACACCCCTCTCCACCTCCTCATCACCACATCTATCCCCAAGTCCAATATCTTCCGTTTTGAGAACGCCTGGCTCAAAAGTACGGACTTCCTCTCCTCCGTGCTCCCGGCCTGGCATGGTACTGATGGGCGCGGTGTCACGGCGAGCTTCGTCAGCTCACTCAAGGCAGTCCGTGGCGCGTCGAAGATGTGGGCGCAGCGTAAGCGTGCTCCACCCTCCCTCCACTCAAATTGTAAATTTGTGATATACCTTCTTGACGTTCTCGAGGAGGACTGCTGTCTCTCTGCAGGTGAGCGGCTTCTTCGCCAGGCATGCCAGGACCGCCTTGCGCTGTCCCTCCGGGAACGCGCAGCGTTCTGGAAACAACGGGGCAAGGTGCGGGCGGTCCGCGAAGGCGACGCGAACACGAAGTTCTTCCACGCCCAGGCGAGTGCACAGTTGCGGCGGAACAACATCCGGCTGCTAGAAGTCGACGGCGACGTCGTCTCCTCGCACCACGCCAAAACGTGCGCACTGACGGCCCATCTCAAGGGGCTGTTGGCGGCGCGCCCCGCCTTGCCGGCGGCTGTCGACGTCGCGGCGCTGTACCGCGGCAAGCCAACGGTGAACGGTGACCTTCTGGTTGCACCTTTCACCGCTGCTGAGGCTGGTGCGACGATCCGTGCCATGAACAAGAACAGCTCTCCCGGCCCGGACGGTTTTGGCCCCGGTTTTTACAAGGCTGCGTGGGGGACAGTGCGTCAGCAGGTCATGGAGCTCACCTGGGCGGTGCAGCGCGGTGACGCCGAGCTGGAACCTGAACCGCTCCTACGTCGTGCTCATCCCAAAACATGAGGCCGCCACAAAACCCGGGGATTTCATGCCGATCTGCCTTCAGAACTGTCCGCTTAAGATTGTCACCAAGATGCTTACAAGCCGGATGCAGAAAGAGATCCCGCGCCTCATCGACTTGGATCAGACAGGGTTTATCAAAGGGCGTTCAATTTCGGAAAACTTCATTTTTGCTGTTGAGCTTGTGCAGTGCTGCAATCGACGGAAGCTCTCCACTCTTGTCTTGAAGCTGGATTTCGCCAAAGCATTTGACTCCGTGAACTGGGGCTGTCTGGACCTTGTCATGCGTGAGCGCGGCTTCCCGTCGACCTGGTGCAAATGGGTCCGTGGGATCCTGGAGACTTCGAAGCTTGCTGTGCTTGTTAATGGTGTGCCTGGCCCGTGGTTCGGCTGTAGCCGCGGCCTCCGCCAGGGGGACCCAATGTCGCCGTACCTTTTCCTCTTGGTGGCGGATATCCTCCAACAAATGGTGAAGAGCGATGGCCGCATCAAACACCCTGCAGCTAGCGACCTGCCGAGCCTGGTGCTGCAGTACGCCGACGACACAGTCATCCTCCTCCAAGCTGATCGGGAAGGCCTGCTTGCTCTCAAAGATGTGCTGGATCGTTTCTCTTCCGCAACGGGCCTGCACATAAACTTTGACAAGAGCACGATGGTGCCGATGCATGTTGAGGCGAGCGAGGTGGAATCCTTCCAAGCGGTTCTGGGATGCCGGATCGGGGGCTTCCCTCAAACCTACCTTGGACTCCCCCTTTCCAGTGACAAGCTCCGGCTGTCGGCGTTCGCCCCGCTGATAGCGAAGTCAGACAGGTACCTCAGCGGGTGGCGGGCGTCCCTACTCAATGGCATGGGCCGCGCTGTGCTGATCAACAGTGTGATGGATAGCCAGCTGACCTACGCCATGTCTGCGCTCCAACTGCCTCAAGGTGTCGTCGACGCGCTCGATCACCGGAGAAGGGCGTTCCTGTGGGCTGGTGGCGACTCTGTGAGCGGCGCCCAGTGCCTGGTGGCGTGGGAAAACGCCTGTGTGCCCAAGGACCGCGGAGGGCTGGGGATCCGAGACCTAGCAGCGCAAAACAAATGTCTCTTGCTTAAGCTCCTTCATCGCCTGCATCACCCCGGTGACTCCGCCTGGGCCGCTTGGGTGCGCAGCAAGATCAACCTCGCAACGCTGCACGGTGATGTCGCCGGGGCACATTGGTCCGACCTGAATGAGCTTCTACCTGCATACCGGGCCATCACTGCTAGTGAAGTGTTCGACGGTATGTCTACTAGCTTCTGGCATGATCAATGGCTGTCCGCCGGGCGGCTCAATGCTGTGTTCCCCCTCCTCTACACCCACGCCACGGACGGCGAAGTAACTGTTGCTCAGGTGGTTCGGGGGGGGGGATCGCCGCCTTCCTCGTCCCCCGGATCACCCAGGGCGCCACTGCGGAGCTCGTCAAAATGCAGGAGCTGTTGCGGCGTGTCTCCCTGCGTGATGGCCCTGACCGCCGCCATTGCTCCTTGGCCGGCAAGGACAATGTGCTGCGATCGAGGATGTCCTACCCTACCTTGGTGGCGGCGACGGGGCCGCCGATCTGCACCTTCCACGGGTTTGTCTGGGACAACCGTGCCCCGCCGCGCGTCCAGTTCTTCGCTTGGCTTCTGGTTCAAGAACGCATTCAGTGCCGCGTGAACTTGGTGCGCAAACATGTGCTGGACGATGACGCCTGCGAAGTCTGTGGTCTCCGCGAAGATAGCGACCACATCGTCTTCCGCTGCCCTTTCGCTGCACACGTCTGGGCAAAGCTGGGCGTGGAGACGGCCACTGTCTCGGTCCGGTCTCCTTGGTCAGCTCCGCGCCCCGCCTCCATACCGAAGCAACACTACAACTGCTTCTTACTTTTGATCTGCTGGATGCTGTGGAAACATCGGAATGATGTGGTGTTCTCTGCGGCCTCGCCATCCCATGATCGGTTCTGGGCCTCGTGTCGAAGCGAAGCTTGCCTCTGGTGCTACCGGCTGCCGAGGGAAGATAGAGTAGTGGTTGATGCCTGGTGTCTTGCTTTGTCTCCCATGTAGAACACACTTGTACACACACGGTGCACTCCCCTCTTTAGCTTTTCCCCCTTGCTCAACGCTCAATTGTACTGGCTTTTGGCCGCCCCACGGCCCTTTAATCATGATTCAGGTGGGGACGCTCTCCCCCCCGGTGACCCTCTAAAAAAATAAAAAAAAAGTCGCCTCCCGTATCCTTTAGATCTGGCGCGATGGAGGAGCTCCTCCAGGAGGCGACGGGCCCACCACGGTCCCTCTGCCGCGGGCCCGACCAACGACCTCGCGCGCGTCGAGCAGCTGCGCCGGAAGCCGCCGCCCTGCTCCTCTTCCACCTCCAGCGCAGCGGACCCCGGCGGCCGTCCCGCTGCTGGTGGCAGTCCCGTCCGCCGCCAACTGAACCGAGGCGAGCACCGCGGAGGAACCGAGGTGCGGGAGCGGGAGGAAGCCGGCGCCGCCCGTCGTGGAGGAAGAGCGGGGAAGGAGAGTCGCGGAGGTCGCCAACCTGCTCCCCGTCGTCGTCGTCGTCACGGAGCCCGCCGAGATTTGAAGCTCGATTCGTTGATTCCTCCGCCCCGCGCCTCGAGTGGGAGGCCGACCGTCGCCCCTGCTTCCTCGCCGCCGGAGCTCGAGCAGGAGGAGCTCGGCCGCCCCTGCCGCGCCCGTGCTCCGCCGGACTCCGCCGGCCTTGCCCGGAGCAGGGGAAGGCCCCACGGCCCCGAGGCGCGCCGCCGCCCCTGCCGCGCCCGTGCTCTGCCAGACTCCGCCGCCCGCCCCTGCTCACGGAGGCAGGGGATTGCCGCCGGCGTGAGGAGGGAGGAGGGCGCCGCCGGCCGCCTGCCGCCGGGGTTGTCGATTCGCTGCCCAGCCGGTGGAGGGGGTGAGGGCCCGTCCGGATCTCCCTGCCTCCGGCGACGGGGACGATGTGCTTCGGGAGAGAGAGGGGGGATGGGTGCGGTTGGGAGGGGGCCGGTGGGGAAGGGGGGGTTGACTGGTGGGTCCCGCGCGTGGGTAGTTTGGATGAAGGAGAGAAATAAAGGATGACGAATGCGGGAGAAGTGAATATAAAGGGAAGAATCTCGCTGACTAGGCAAGAATATTTCGTTTTGAAGGAGAGAATAAAGGATGACGAGTGTGATGGTCTTAGAAGCTTTCTACACGCCGTCAGACGTGTGACTGACTTCTGGACCCGCAAACAGCTCATTAGAAGCTTTCCACGCGCCGCCACCGCCAGACTTGTGTACCTGACTTGTGGACCCGCACACAGCCCCGCGCTCAAGCGCCAATTCCAAACCCCGCAGAAATCAAATCCCCCTCCCTCCTGCTCCAATCCACCTCCTCCGCATTCCCCAATCCCCCGTTGCGGCGTTGCCCACCACCGCGCCGCCGTCTCGGGGGAAACTGCGGCTACCCAGACAGGGAAACTGCGGCGACCGGTGAAGCTCGCCTCCATCGTCCTGCCGCCGTTACCGCTGTCGCCACCGCGCCCGGAGGTACGGGCTGTCTCGCGCCTACGCCTCTACCACACCTCATTCACGAAAACTCTAACCCTAGCGTGTGCCAGTTCCCTGCGACGAGACATTGAGCAAAGGCGCCAGCAATTTACGAGACGATTCGCCGCCGTTACCTGCTGTCGCCAGTTCGCCACCGCGCTCGGAGGTATGGTCCGTCTCGCGCCTACGCCTCTACCACACCTCACATCATGAAACACTCTAACCCTAGCGTGTGCCAGTTCCCTGCGACGAGACATTGAGCAAAAGCGCCAGCAATTTACGAGATGATTCGCCACCTATACCCCGCTTCCCCATGATTGCAGGTACTCTCTAATTATGGAATCGGCATTTGCCCTTGATTCGAAAATATAAGACGTTTATGATTACTGAGTTCCGATCATGTGAGGCCTTCTTCAGTGGCCTATGCAAAGCAGCTACCAATCATCTTCTGATTGTGCCGTGATTCGCTGTTGTAGTAAGAGAAAACAAATGTTTTCTTATTGGATGTGGACCCTGGTGATGGTGCCTAATCAGAGTCTTTAAGCAATCCAGATTGAGACTTCCCATAAAAGGGTAATGAACTAGACACAGAAAAGCAAAGAGATAACCAAGACTTGAGTCGCTCTAAGTAAAAAAACAAAGTTACATGGGTAATGATAGATATGATGCTCTGTATGAGAAGAAACCTGAGCAAGAAATCCATTCATATGTGAATTTTATGTACCTTTGTATTTTTTTTTAAATTTGTTCTTGTCAAATGATCGACATTTGTTACATATTCCTTCCTCTAAAATGTAATACATTTTAGCTTTCCTAAGCCAATCTTCTCTAACTGTGATTATGTTTATAGGTTTCTTATTTTAGAAAAATGCACCATCATCTCTAACATATATGCTCTTATACACTCATTTCAGGTTCAGGTTCTCAGTTGGCTCTTAAAATGAGTTTACATCATCTGTTCATGTTTACCGAAGAGTTGAACGACTGTAAACCAATTGATACAACCACTGGACCCACAGTTGTTGACGCTCCAGTTCCAGGTTACCTGTCCAAGAAGAAAAGGAATTCGGGGAGAAAACTGAAAGTTCCAAAGGTCCAGAGAGTTTTATCAGAGGAAGCGAGAGTGCATGCAGGTGCTGCAATAAGGTGGGCACGGAAGCTACACGGTGCAGGACAGTCGCTAAACGGGAAGTTTGATGCCACTGATCTTAAAGTTGATCCCTGTGACACTGTTAAATGTACAGCCACGAAAAGGGTACTCCTGAAGAAAGCAACCACCAAGAGAAAGAAGGACTTTAAAAGAATAAGAAAGATCATCAAGCATGATATTCTCAAGGTACAAGACGAAGTTGATCTTCCAAATGATCTCAGACACCTACTGGACCTTCTGAAGTCATATGAAGCCCTGGAGTCATGAAAGAAGATGAGAAGATTGACTTATTCAACAGATTATTCCTTGAGCTTGAGTTCATAATGGTAACAGACCTCCCAAAGTATAATCGGATAATTGGTGCCCTGCCCTATGGAAGCAATTCATGGAGGCCACTTGCATACTGCAACACAAGTATGTGGAAGCAGTATACACCTTCAGAAATCGCATGAATGTATATGCTAACTCTTCCGAAGGGGCTCTCAATCTGTACAGGAACTGTTTTCAACACCTCATCAAGGACCACTCTACAGCTACTCAAGGAGGCATAACTACAGTGTTTTTCATCTACAACCAGATGGAGCACATGCTGGGCACAATTCTTCCTCTCGTCATTGTTAACCTGATGGTCGAGATGCACAAGGAGTCTGCTCTTGGTGGAGTACTCTGATGTAATTACTTGAAGCGTGTTATTAACAAGCAACAGCAAAGAGGAAGATGACTGATGACGTACAAGAATATTGATCCAATATGAGAACACTGTCCATGTACAGTACTGCAGTAGTGATATGTAGATAGAAACATAGGTTACAGGTAGATTGCTTTGATCTTTAGCTAAACATAATGAGTCTGCTCTTGGGAGGGCATCTTCTGATGTTGATGAAGTGGTGCGATGGCAGTATGTTAGGGTAAGTAACATTGCATCTGCAGATTCTGTAAAGAACAATGAATCGATACGAGGACAAGAAGCTTGCTTCAATCCTCACCGAAACATTTTGGTAGTCATTTTTACTTAAGGGTTCATATTAGAAATAGTCCTATTGTAATGGCAAACTTGGTTGCATATCCTGATTTCCGCTGTTACTGTTCTGTGCTTGTGAGCAAATTTGTACTTGCTGTAGGCATTTGTGGACCTGCAAAAACTATGCAGCATGTAGTTTGGCTACCAGTACACTGATCTGGGTACAATTGGTGGTGGGATATGCTCTCGTGTTGTGTTTATACTGCCTAGTGGATACTGCTTGCTAGTTTCTACTTTAATATATACTAGTTATTTGACACCAAATCTGTCTCAAGTTGTAAGTTGTTTTTGACTTTGTTAGATTCATAGATTTTGACATGCACTTAGATATACGCTATACTAGAAACTATGAATCTAGAAAATCCAAAACGACCTACAATTTGAGATGGGGGAATACAAAACAAAACCCACTTTTCAGCTATTTGTGGCAAGTGGTTGGATTAAATCGTATGTATCCTACATCCAGATTCCTGAAACTACCAAAGTACCAAGGCTTCCCCACTTTACTTTGAATATGAATGCATACTCTTTCACCATAGCTCTATGTATCCAGATCAAATGTCCTAACTAGGAGCTGTATTTCTGATTCCACATAGGCGCGTAGTTTCTTTTGATCTGTAGTTCTGTACATGCTGTTCGGACATCTTTTAGTTAGCCCAACTAAATCTGTGACGAGTGCGTGCATAAAAAACAACTCGAGCGAAGATGTTCTTGTACAGATGGATTTAGTGAGAACGTGAGCACTGCATGGTGCATGCTCACACCAATGCACGCAAACCTGCCGGAAGCCACCCCCAGGCGTTGGATTTTGAGCGCCAGGGGTCTTTTTTTTTTTTGATAACTATCATTCATTCATTCATCCATTAAAAGCAGAGTACATTTAGGAGGTCAAACTGACCCCAGGATACAGACTGAAGTGCTCTAAGAACAGCACAATCTTGAATGTGTGACTGCGTAGTACAAGAGAAGCTACATGAACTGTGAGAGGTCACAGATTTTGCCTGAGCAGCCAAGCAGTGTGCAACACCATTCTCTTGTCTTGGGATTTTAATCACTTGAATGCTTGTGTTGGATTGTAGAACTCGAAACTGAGATAGCCATGGCCTAAGCCTCCAAGGAGTAGGCACATTATCATGACATAGCAGTGAAACTGCCTGCTGACAGTCAGATGCCAAAGAAATACTCTGAACCTGCAAAGCATTGGCAACCATGGCAGCCACCTTAAGAGCTGACAATTCTCCCATGAGAACCGAATTCACCAAAGCTTTTGCATGAATGTGAAGGCGGCATCGATGTGGTGAAGCCTTCAGATCTAAAGCGATTCCCAAACCTGCAAATGTAGAAGAGTTACCTGTACCATCAGGACGAAGTGCTACATCTGTGAATGCCATATTGATTTCCTGCTGATCCAATCGCCCGGGAGAACCCTGCTCAACAATAGAAAATGAAGGAACCTGATGGTGGGTCTGATGAGCAGAGGGGGATGCACCGCCTGGCTGAGAAGTGTGATTTCCTGACTGAGTGTAGCTAGTAGCATATAAAAGAGAAGTAGCAATGTCAGCTTGAATCTCATAGTTAACTCTGTGAACAGACCACTTTTTGTTGTTAAATCTGAAATCATTTCTTGCTCTCCAAAGATACCATAAACTGGTAAAAATTTGCTGCAAAAGATCATCTGAGAAATTATTCGTTAAAATTGTAGATAAAGTATGTTGGAGGCCATCAGGTTCAGGAGACAGCCGATCTGTTCTCAGAGGAGGATCTGCAGAAAGCCAAACAGCTGTAGCAAAATCACACTGAAAAAAGAGGTGGAAATCAGATTCATCACGCCCACAAATTTTGCAAGTTTTATCAATTCTAGAACTAAATGTACCAGTTCGAAGACCTGTAGCAAGAGAGTTCCTGATCAACCTCCAAGAGAAAGCTTTGATTCGAGGAGGGATGATTTTGTGCTTCCAAATTTTATTTAGAGTAATTAAAAGGGCAGCGGATATGCTACGAGGCCCATGATTCGGGAGAGAGTGAATTGTTTGAGAGGAGAGGTATTTATAAGCTTCCTTACTAGAGCAGATTCCCTTAACAGATGGTTTCCAACAAAGAATATCAGAATCAGAAGAAAGCACTCTGTCTGTCTGAAGAATGGCAGTAGCAGCTCGTTGTTGGAAGGTTGAGTTGACAATTTCCAGATTCCAAGAGGAGGTCTGCGGACTCCAAAGATCAGAAACTATATTGGGCAACTGAGTGGGGGTTGGAGGAATAATTAACTGATCATGAATGTTTTCCCACCCCTCAAACCAAGGATCTGTCCAAATATAATATGTGAACCTGAATAATAGATTGCTGATGCAAGTGATGCTTAACCTGAAGGATGGAGGACCAGAAGGCAGACCTAGGGCCATGCTTAGGTGATTTCCAAAAAGTAGAATTGTGAAAGTATTTGGCTTTGAGAATAGATGTGAGAAAAGGATCCTTATTAGAGGCAACCAACCAAGAAGAGTGAAGAACCAAACTTTTGTTAACAGTATGTAAATTTCGAATTCCCAAACCTCCAACTGCTTTAGGTTGGCAAATATCATCCCAAGATCTAAAGTGAAAGGGCTTAGACGAATCCTCATCTTGAACCCCTTGCCACCAAAAGCGACGAAGTATGGAATTGATCTTCTCGGTGAAAGTTTTAGAAAAAAGGATATTCTGCATATAGTAAATGGGAATGGAAGCTAACACAGAATTGATGTAGGTAATTCTACCTGCATGATTAAGCTTGTTTGCTTTGATTCCTATCAATTGAGTCCTGAATTTGTGAAGGATAAAGTTGTAGGCTTGGGTTCTATCTTTGTAAGAGAAGACCATGGGGTGACCAAGGTGAGTAGTGAGAGAGGTCATGAGGGGAACAGGAAAAAGATTCTGAATTTCCTGCTTGGTGAAGGCATCAACTGTTTTACTGAAAAGGATGGACGATTTGGCCCAATTGGGAGTTTGACCAGAGAGTTGACAGAAGTTGTTAAGGATTTGTTTAATGTGCTCAGCCTCACTCTTGGTGGCCTTCCCACAAATAAGCAAGTCATCAGCAAACAAAAGAGAGTGGATGGGAGGGCAATTGGGGCCCAAAGAAACACCAGAAAGATGATTATTGTGAAGAGCATTTTGGAGACCAAGAGAGAGCTCATTAATAGCTAAAACAAAGAGATATGGTGACAAAGGACATCCTTGTCTAACACCCCTCTGGGACGGAAAGGAAGTGGTAGGTTGGCTATTAACAAGAACTGAGAACTCCGGGGTGGAGATGCAGGCCTTAGTTAAATTAACAATACGAGAAGGCAGACCTATTTTGAGCATGGCATTAGTGATAAAATTCCACTCTATCCGATCAAAGGCTTTGGCTAAATCAATCTTGAGGAGGAAACCTTTGTGTTTCCAGGAGGTGAGACCAAAAGAGTGGGTTATTTCCTGAGCAATGATGATGTTAGAGGTGATATGTCTCCCGGGAATAAAAGCAGATTGAGAGTGATGAATTTTATTAGGAAGGAAAGGTTTGATCCTATCAGCTAAAGATTTGGTAATAATTAACGTTACAGAGACTAATAGGTCTAAAATCCTGTGGTACCACAGGGGCATTTTTTTTTAGGAATTAGAACAATGAAGGTCTTATTAATTTCAGGTGGAAGCGTACCTACGCTGTAAAAGTTCTGAACTAGGCTTGTGACGTCATCACCAATCCATTCCCACGCAGCCTTATAGAAAGCTACATTGAGTCCATCTGGACCTGGAGCTGCATCCCTTTTCATGTTCTTTAGAATATTCCATATTTCAGCTTTATCTGGGACAGAGTTTGTAAACCGATTATTTATGACTGGTACTTCACTGTTTTGTTGAGTTGAAACGGGGACCTCTTGAGGATGAAGTTGACTTGAGAAGAGATACTTGAAATAATTCTTGAAACAACCAGCTATCTGATCCTGTGTTGTAAGTGGGTTGCCTTGATCATCAGAAAGGAAAGCAATCCTATTTCTTCTCGCTCGCTTGAGAATTGCCTGTTGAAAGAACTGAGTGTTTCTATCTCCATCAGTTACCCATAACTTTTTGTATCTTTGTTTATGAAATTCAGTCTGCTTATCCAGAACCATCTGATGCTGCTGGATTAAATGTTGCTCTAGAGAATGGTTTTGGAGGTTTGGGGGAGACCCTTGAATCTGCAGGATGCTGTCCTCAATTGCCTGCAGCTGCGAGTTGAGATTTGGTTTCTTCTGTCTCCATTTTCTTAAGTCTGATGCTAGGAATTTAGCTTTCAGGTGAAAAGAACGTGAGGAGGACTTGCTCCAACTGAGGCTCGCCTCATGCTGAAAACCATCTTCCATAAGCCACCAATTCTCAAATCTGAAAGGTTTCCTGGGTTTGCTCTGAGAGGATTGCAAAATGGCTAAAATTGGAGCGTGGTCACTCTTCATCATTGGGAGGTGGTAAATCGTTATACTTGGAAAAACTGCACACCATTCTGCATTGCCTAAACATCTATCGAGACGCTCAAAGGTAGGATTAGCATTAAACTGTTTATTAGACCAAGTGTAAGTTGGACCATTATAACCCAAATCCATAAAGCCACATTCTTTAACAAGATGACAGAAAGAAGACATACGAGCCATATTAACAGGTCTAGGACCTAACTCTTCATTAGGATGCATGACATTATTTAGATCCCCCATACAAAAAGCAGGAACATTCGGATATTTAGCAATAAAAGAAAGGACTTCCTGCCAGATAGTAAAAGTTTTCCTATGATAGGAATCCCCATAGACACAGGCTAGGATAAACTTCGTAGCATTTGGCTTGTATACACAGGTAGTGAAAATAAAGTTGGAGGTAGACTTTTCTACTTGCAGGGATACATCATCTTCGGCTGGAACTATATGTGCATCATAAACACCAAACTTATTCACAAGATTAGAAATTTTTATTTGTTTTTTCCAGTTTCTGAAATAAATATTACCTGTGCCTTAGTAGAAGTGATCAGACGGGAGAGATGTTGGGCCTTTGGGCTTTAGGGACTGGACCCAACACAGCTCTGGACGCAGAACGATAAAGTCAAAAAAAAAAAAAATCTGACGCAGAACGATGCATATTATAAATTAGAATACAGAAAACCGACGACGCACAGTTGCCCTCTGCCGCCTCCATCTGCCCTCTCGCCTCTCGATCTTATGATCTTCTGTCTAGCCGTTCACAACTCGCCGTTAGGCTGTCAGGCACCATCTCGTCTCCCTGCCTCGACTAATTTGGCAAGGAAACAGGGCCTAGCCGCCTAGGCACGGCCATGAAGCTTTTTTTAAGATGTGCAAATTCTGTTTTTCATTAAGAAAAGAGAGAAATAGCGGCACAATTACACGCAGCGATGCTGCAGTTCGAGCTAGGCAATCAAGAAATGCATAGCAAAACAGACGCATACCAAAGCACGACCGTGGAGCTCACCCAGTGGCACGCGCTGCGGGGTGGAGGTCCTTGCATCCTGGACGAAGAGGCCATGTTGCACAACATACTCCAAACTTGCAGGGCACATCAACTGGAGGTTATTGTGGAGTCCCAACATGCAGGCCACTCTGCAGAGTTCCTGGAGATCCTCACTAATAACGGTAACGTAAACACTTTGGGGGGCAGCTGGTACAGGCCAAGCGTGTTGAGTCCAGGGAACGCCTCCACGATGCCCCGCGTGACGCCAACCCCCGTCGGGTTGTCCGTGCTCGCGGCGCGCGCGTGGACAGAAAGGTTTGGAGGTTGATATGGGAGGGTTAGAGGAAGATTGGGGAAGATTTGGAAAAGGATTGCAGGTTGGGGGAGGAACCGGAAGAGGGGAAGAAAACTACGGCATTACGCCCAATACTACAGAGAGAATACTACTAGGAGCGCACCAATGGAGCGCCAGGGGTCGGATGGCTGCGAGATGATCTGGGGCACAGACCAAATTTAGTTAGCTGAGTCTGAGCAAACCAGATCCAGCTTGGAGGCACTTGCAAGTTCCAGTGCAGTCAGCGGATGAAGAAACCCCTGGATATTTTTTAGCTGCAATCGTAACGGTTGAGACAGTTCCGAATAATGTGCTATGCTATGAATAAATAAGAGTTTTGTGCATCTCAGACCTTCATTCATCCTTAATCGAAAATACACTCACTAGATCGACAATGGGACAAATCACGAAAAGAAAAGTATAATCTGTCGTAGAGGATTCCATGTGATAAACCATCATCAGTCAGCTGAGTCACATTACATCAATCGCAACACACTATTCAAAAAACGACAGGCACATAAAAAACTTTCAAGAAGACACTATTCAAATTTTCGAATACCATGTTTGTTCAACACTACATCTTTACCAAACTTGCCTAAAACTAAACTGGTAAGGATCTGATGAATAACATCAGCATACGGGCATCAAAGGCAGTGCCTCCTTTTGGATGTGACTGCCTTTCATTAATCAAGTGTGCATCAACCTGTTGTCCCGTCCAGCTCCTGACTTGCTTGTTTTGTACTTTTTTGACATCAGTGAAAACATCTTTACTCCCATGATGAATAATATAGATTTAGTTTTATAGACTTTGAGTATGCTATCATGATGTGCCTCCTGAGTAGGATTGGGGCCACCGGATAAATGGCTACCCCAATATTAACATAATCGATCATCTCCAAAACCTTATCAACCAATTCATCCACAAACTGAAGAAATCATATGCAGAACTATGTCATTTCCATCCTCCTATGCAAACAAAACAATTTCATCCACAAACTGAGTCGGAACTTGCAGTGCACAGGGTTAGCATAAAATAAATCTTGACAGTGTGAAGCAAGACAGGAAGAGCACATTGTTCAGTACTAACAGGTCACCGGGCACTAAACTTTAGGGTTACCATAAGAATGATGTACTGTATGCACATCCAAGCAACTTTATATTTTCTACAAAGGAGGGCTTACTGAAAATTGTGTCGTAAGTTAAGTAGTTAACGAAGAACAAACCTTTTGCCATTAGATTTTCTTATGGTCGGATATTAAATTCCAAAGCCTAAAAAGTTACATAAAGGATACCTAGCACTAATTCCAGATTATATGAATGCAGTGTACCAGAAGTTCCTGTCTGCACTTCCAGTGTGAACTTGATGGCTCCATCATGAAAATCATACATCTGCAATCACACAAGGTCGTAAAAAAGGCATTGCAACCACACATTCTAATTCTAAAAGAAATAAAAGATTCACATGCATAAACAATAGCATACAAATGGAAAATTCATTGCAAAAAGCTGTCTTGCAGTAGATTACACATGTAAATTAGGGGCCCTCATCTGTACCCAATAATATGCAACTCACATGTACATAGCTGCTGTATAACTGTGGCAGACCCTTATAACTCTGGAGGCCTAAGGTTTGGTCATGTCACCTTTAGGTGGCAATACAAACATGCCTCACTCTGCATTGTGAGCTGCTGATAACCAATTGATTAGTGATAATCTGAGAACATAGGAGCAAGCAGACAATAATCATCATTATAGAGTTCATGTAATTTTAAAAGTCGTACCGCACCCACGCACACAGGACACAAATCATGAAATGGTAGCTACTTATAGCTTACATCCAGAACACCACAGGCCTCTCTAGGTCACCAGAGTAAACTCTTGCAGTTTCAGGTAGTCGATAGGATCCAATGTGGCGGTGTTTTGCAGTTCGCAGATCTCCGTACTTGTCATACTTGAGAGAAAAAGTAGTTACTCGGAGCACATGACAATGCCTGTCCATCGATTCCTTCCAAATGCCCCCTTGGCGATAGTCGATAGAGAAGCACTGCACGAGACAGAACCTTGCACGATCGCCACCCACGTACACAAGGGTCGCGCCAATGTGCTTCTCCGCAGGGTTGACACAGAACAGCTTCTCCTTGCTGAGTTTACATGCCGGGATTTGCCCGTCATTGTCAGCCGATAAAACATCACAGGCACAGATGTGGCCAAGGGTATCCGGATTGCCAGAGAGCCCAACCCATGCATCCAGGTCGCGGTCGAAGTACCCGCAACCTTTAAACGGCAACTCCCATGCGCCATGGCGCGTCCACTGGGAGCTCTCTCTATTGAAGGACAAGGTGGCAACCCTGGTTCCTTTCTTCAGGGACTGCTTCATCATGCTAAAGACCATGGTTCGTCCATCCGGATGAACAGCATGTGAGAGAACATCATGGTAAGATGGTGATGGGAGTGCATGCCATGACCAGTCAACCTTAACATTGGGGAGCGCACCATCTAGTGGTGGTGGTGGAGGGGGGTGAAGCATCTCGAAGCCACCATCATCCAGGGCAAAAAGCTTGCCGTCAACCTGCACATAGGCACTGGAGTATGGGCTGGGCTCCAACTCACGCTGAGGGGCAGAGGTGAGAGTCTTTGTGTGGAGGTCATACATGAGAGCGGTGCCCCATGGAGAATCACGCATCCCCATAAACATGATCTTGGTGCCAAAGGCTGTGAATTGACCAGAACGTGCAGGCGGTGCCTCAAGGCGGAAGACCACTTTTGGCAGATGCTGCTCGATCCTGTCGATAGAGCCGCCTTCATCGGCTTCATCAGAATCAAAGCCCGACCACAAGTCTATCTTGCGGATGCTATATCCCTACTCCCAGTCATCCAGGACAAGATAAAGATGCTTCCGCTGCCGAGTAGGGAGCTTGGCTGAACGGCCACCAACATGGTCGTCGGCCTGCCGCTTGGGCATCTCCTCGTAGCCTTGGTTGTCCAGCACCTCAGCTCCTTATTATCTAAATTCTCTCTTCGCAATTATTTGGTTTACCCAGGGAGGACCCAGTGTAGGACATGGATGTACAGCCGATAACTGTTGCAGAAAGATCGAACTTTTAGGTAAAATCATGGTCAGATCCGAAAACAAATACCATACGTTAGGGGTTTGGGTGTTTAATTTCGCGCAGCCTGATGGGAGGAGAGGGGAGGGGAATAGGGAGGCATACCCCTGTTGGATGTTCGTCGCCGGCGAAGCGCCCGTCGCTCGACGAACAACGGGCAGCGCAACTCGCCCTGTCGTCGTCGCGAAGACCGAGGCCGAGAAAGAGAACAGATAAGTCGTGGGAAGGGAGGTGTGACGACCCTAGACTAGGCGGCGGCCAGGCCTGGCGGCGGCACGGCAGCGAGCTTTGGTCGGAGTATCGCCGCTGCCGGCGGGGCTCGGGTAGAAGATGAGCATGAAGGGTTAGGTTTCGCCGCTAGGAAAGGACGACCGCTGCCGGCGTGGGCTACGCGGCCGTTCTTTAATGTCAATGCGCAAGTCCCCTCCCTACACGGACGGTGTGGCCCAATGGGCTTAGCCCAGCTCTTAACATGGCCTATATGGCCCAAGCATTATAAAGGGATACTTGCGTAGTTTCAGCCCAGTTCGCTTGCCTAGCCTCCGCCGTCGGTCACCATAGTCGTCACCGATCAGTATTAGTACCTTTGTGAGACTATAATCAGAATCAAATGCTCCTCTCTCCACCGATGGCGGTGGGTGAGATTTTTTCAAATTAGTTCTTCGCGAAAACTATTTTTACCAATAGACCATTGGGAAAACTATTTCGGAAAATGGATGCGAAGCTCGGTGTGAGGGGTACGAGCGCCGAGGTCAGTTGCTCGGCCCTAACGGCTCTAGCGCCGACCTCCGCCACATCAGCACCGAGCTGGCACCTCCTGCCTGTGTGGCAGGAAGCTCGGCGCTCAGGCCTTTAGCGCCGAGCCACAGACCTCGGCGCCGCCGCCTGGCGCCGAGGTCTGGCCACTTAAAGCCGGCCGAGCCCTCTTCTTCCTCCTTCCCCTCCATTTCTTCCACGGCCTGTACGCCACTGCCGCTGCCACACCTAGCCGCCGAGTCACCGCCCCCACCTCGCGCCCAAGTTAGGGTTTTAGGGGGTTGCAGCCGCCTGGCCACACCGGGCGCGGTCTCCTCGTCGCCGCACGCCGCCCCGGTTTTCTCGCCGCCGCACGGTCTCCAAGCTGCAGCTGCCGCCTAAGGTTTCTAAGGTTTCGCCGCCGCCTAGCGTTTCGGGCGTGGAAGAAATGGAAGGAGGGAGGAGGAAGAAGGGGCCTCGACCGGGGTTAAGTCCCCAGACCTCGGCGCCAGAGGCGGCGGCGCCGAGGTCTGTGGCTCGACGCTAAAGGCCTGAGCGCCGAGCTCCCTGCCACATAGGCAGGAGGCGCCAGCTCGGCGCTGACGTGCCGGAGGTCGGCGCTAGAACCCTTAGGACCGAGCAACTGACCTCGACGCTCGTACCCCTCACGCCGAGTTTTGGGTCCATTTTCCGAAATAGTTTCCCCAGGGGTCTATTGGTAAAAACAGTTTTCGCGAAGAGCTATTTGAAAAAATGTTACTGGCGGTGACGGATCGGGATGCGGTGGAGGCGGAAGTGATCAACGATCTGAGGAGGCGGAGACAACCGCCTCCGTAATCGTTGTTTCCCGAAATGTGCAGATCACACCGTGTAAAGTGTAAGGGTGTAACACATGAAACTAAGCCGGTGGGGGTAAGATCGCCCCACGGTTTTCATTAAGAAGAACAAACTTTCTCCCGGCTTAGAAAACCTCCGAACCCCGGTTTCACCGACGAGAGGATTTTTTTAAAATCAACCCCATAATTCGCTCCAACGAGAAAACGAACCTAGGTGGTTGCGACCATACCTCAGCACATCTACAAATTAGGCTAGAAGTGCTTTGGTGTAAGTGTGTAACACATGATGGAGCTGTTTCTTGTTGCTGGTTCGAGCACTGCTTCGTATGCTTCTTGAATCTTGACACAATTATGAAATTTTGGCAGGTCGTTTTCCTAAATTAGCTGTAACGTAGCACGTCGTTGTTAGAGCCAAATGCAAACCATTCTCCCAGCAGCATAAATTCGGTGTCTGTCTATCGCACATCCATCCAGCTTCCAGTTCCAGCACCGTATATCCTCCGAAGCATGAACTGTATAATAATCGGGAGCCCAAAAATACACCTCGTTTTCGCTCACCTTGCCCGCCAGCAGTACATGTACATCTGTGGAGAATTGCCATTGGAACAGGCATGTCACAGGGTGCCAACGACGGAGTAACCGAAACCTCGAGGGCTTAGAATACTCGCCACGAAAAAAATGAGCTTGAGCTTCCTCAGTTGTGCTCCACCACCACTTCCCTGCTCCGCTGATTCTTCCACCAAACCTCCCAACCTACCATGCCGTGCGCTCAATAAAAGTGAGTGTCGGCGGCGAGCGGAAGCAACCGGCGGAAAAAGGGAGAGGAGGGAACAGGTGAGGTGAGCGCCGAGTGCTGGGTCACGCTCGGAGTTGGACTGCTGAACTGCAGCCCATGTACTACATTAGTACATTACATGAGCCGCACCACGAACTGCCGATCGAGTTGGCACCCTTCATCAACAATCCTAACCACATCCTCTTGACCAACAACAACTCTTCTTACAGCAAATCTTGACAGGGAATCAGAGCTGTTGTTACAAACAATGCGTGAAGCTTGATCAAGTGGTTTCAGAAGATAAATTGTACTCCCTCCGTTCGCATATATGTGTCGTTTCAGACAGAGAAGATAGTAGAAAACAAGCTAATTTCCTTTGTTCGAACGTCAAATAAAAACGAAGTAGCAATAGCACTATAGCAGTATCTTGGAAAAGTTCAGGTTTTCAGTGTCTGAAAAACTCTGAGGCCCTGTTTGGAACGCAGGAATGAAAAACACAGGAATTGGATAAAACACAGGAATAGGAAAGGAATGGAGGTGTAAAACAGAGGAATGAAAAAATACAGGAAAGTCAAGGTCTAGGTGTTTGGAACGTAGGAATATGGAACATGAGAATCCTAAAACCATTGTATATATATAAGAAGCTTAGTCCTTAATGGCTATCCCATACAAATGTTTACACACGATTTAATTAGTGTTGAAAATTTTGCAAAAAAATTTTGCCAAATTTTTTTAGCAACTAAACACAGTCCACCCTTTATGGCCTTATCCACTTAAGCAGCAGAAAAACAGAACGCTTGCAAAGAGGAGAAACAGAATGCTTGCAAAGAGGAGATTTAGCGCCGCGCAATGACCTGCGCATCTGTGATAACGCTGCATCGTTGCTGGAAACAGGAGACGAACTGCATCCAAGGCTCCCAAGAGCATCTGCATCTCTCTGCCTCTTCCGACACTAGCAAAAACTAATGGAGATAGGCTGATTGAGCCATTAATGTTGATTGCAAGCTCTTAAGAGAACCAGAGCTAGCTTAAGGATGTTTTTTAGTACAAGATGCGCGAGCGCCAGCGATTCCCTTGGGTCTGACCTCATTTTTTGTTTCCTGTGAAAGTATAGGTAGTTCTGCCTTTCCTCTGGAATTCTTCTCACCGTTTCCTTCGTTCCAGACGCACAATGACATCAGCAAAACGGAGGATTGCCGTTCCTGTGAAAATCCTTTGAAAAACCTGCGTTCCAGACAGGGCCTGAATGACGTTTTTTTTTCCCTCGTGATGGTAGATTGGCGTGCAATTGGCAGGGTGGGGGAAGAAAATGATTGCTGAAAAGCTCTACCTTAAAGCGTAGCCTATGATGAGCAGCCGGAACATGACAAAATGTTCCGGTAGGAGGCGAGGGACAGCCGGACAGACAAGGTTTATGGGTCACCGGGCTGCCATTTGGATGATTGGCTCCTCTTCCTCCCCCCATGTTCGTTCGCATGTGGATGTGAATCCTTTTGGTGCGGCCGCAGCCAAGGTACCCATTTTAAGTACTCCGTAAACGCTAATCAAACACACACAGGTCAGCCACATTCCGTCATTCCATCCACGAGGTAACTAACCGTCAGAAAACTTCGGTTGAACTGGCAAAGGCTTGGGTAGAACAAGAGTAGCAATTGCAGAACTGGAGGCACTGCATTTTCAGTAAAGAAAGATGCATTGTCTCAGAACTAACCATGGTGGTGCTCTTTAAGGAAACAATGCAATTTGATTCAGCCGAAAACAATATCAATTTCAAAGTTTATATTGTTAACCCCAAAACGAGCAAAGTTTCTTCACCAGAATATATGGCAGCGTTCGGTAGGTCTTATCTAGGTCTTTTCTACAATATTTTTCTCTCTCAATAAATCTGTCAACTTGTTCTGCACATATTATTTTTCTCACACAACAAATCTGCTGTACAAATCTGCTAAAGATCTGCCGAACGCTACCATAATCAGACGGCTGCTGTTGTAGAGAGATGCTGAACTGGGTCAGAGACGGCCGGACAGCACGCCACTTGGGTGTTGGTGGACGTCAAAGGCAGTGCCAGGTGGCCTTGCACAGGCACACACCGCACCGGCAGCTGCCACCCATCATTTTTTGCCAACACGACTCCAGTATATCTGAGCTGCCTGACTTGAAGACCAAAAAAGAAGAGGAAAAAGCTCCCCAAAAAATTGTTCTAGTAGCAAGCAGCAGTTCACGTCGCCTCGCGCCAACATGTTCACAAAGCTACCGCCCCGAACTTTCAACCGCACACCTCGATCGTGTCTGAATAAAAGCCAGCCTGTCCAGGCGGGGGAGGCGGCTGCTGTGGCTGCGAGACAAACACCGCGCCATCACATACACATACCTCGCCTTCCTCCTCCATCCCCTGTCCACACCAAAAGGAGAAGGGAGGAGAGGAGATCTGGAGAAGAGAGGAGGAGAAGGAGAAGACCATTGCCCCTTGAAGGCTCGAGCTTCCTCTCTCTTCTTTCTCTTGGTTCTTGCTTTGCTTGGTTGAGGCGTGAGAGGCCATGGCCACCATCCTGGAGAACATCCAGAAGACGAGGTTCCTGCCGACAAGGCCGCTCAAGGACGAGCTGCCCACCTTCCAGGGCGGCCTCCGCGGCGGCGGTGGCGGGGGAGGTGGCCTGGAGAGCCACCTCATGGGCATGAGGAAGCGGCTGTCCTCCTTCTCCGGCAAGATCCAGCCCATCTCCTCCGCGTCGGCGGAGTGGGCGTTCCGGCGCTCCAAGTCGGCGCCGTCGCTCGGCGCCGCGTTCGCCGCGGGCGGCGGCTCCCTGCGGCAGTGGTGGCAGTGGGGCGTCGGCTGGCTCCTGGCCAAGAAGCCCGGCTTCGCGGGGGACCTCGAGATGAACGAGGAGGAGGTCGCCGCGCTCGGCCGCCAGGGCCGCGGCAGCTGGGGCCACATCCTCTACAAGGTGCGCGCCGGCGTCCGGCGGCTCGTCATGTCCACGCACTCCCTCCCCACCACGCACAAGCAGTCGTCGCTGCCGTCGTCGGCGGCGGTGCAGCAGCAGCACCACAACGCCCAGTGCAAGCCGGCGGCCGCGTTCGCCTACGCGCAGAGGCAGAGCTTCCACCACAACGGCCACGCCATGGCGCACTAGGGAGAGAGCGTCCCTCGCCGGTTGCGGACGATGGCCGTCGCAACCGCAACCGATCTCCATGAGATGCAAATGGGGATGAGGAGATGCCCGAGAAGAAGAATATTCAGGTTCCAGGTAAAGATATCGCGATATACGATTATTAAGTGGATGAAATTAGCCCGGTGAATTGATGAGTGAGATGAAACGTAGCATTACCGTTCTGTTCTGTGTAGATCTACTAGTGCCCTCCCGTGTCCTGTAGAGGTGAATTTGCACGCACGTTCTTTATATTCTTTTTTTTGGGTTGGTTGGAAGTTGTTGTAAAAAAATGTAAAATGTTTGGTTGATCTTGTATTGATTTTTTGCCCCCCGCGGTAAATAAAACTAATGCAAGCCGCCGTGCTCCTCTGTTCTTGATGAGAAGATGTCTTCCAGAGTTTCAGGCTTTCAGCTCAGATCTGATACGTCTTTGTCAGTGGCTGACTACCAACCAACCATGTAGGAGTAGTAGTAGCATTTTACATTCTTGCCATGATGCCATCTATGCGACGGTGTCGGTGCACGCGTTTGCTGGAAGTTGATGGTCAGTGCAGCTCGAAAACAGCTGGAAAAAGAAGCTTCGGAAAATGGCCGTCGATGCAAATACTCCAGCTATTGGAGAGACTTTCCAGTTTTCACGAGCGAATTCGTCCACGATTTGGGCTGTACTCGTCGCAGGAAGGGTTGACATGGTATGCGAGACGTGGATTCGAAATCTAAATTTCACCCCAAATTTCGTTTCTAGAACGGCGCGTAGTATACTCTTCTCCTGTGAACCGGGGAGTAGGAGGAAGCAGAAGAGAGGAAGGTGAAGCGTCCGCATGTGAACAGGTAGGCGGTCAATTCTGTCACCTACGACAACGAGTCTGGATGTACCCTGCAGATGTGCCGTGCACTATGCACGACTACGCGAGACATGGTTCGGCACGGGTCCAATGAATCAGTAGTGGCGCCCACCCAGCCAGGACATGAAAATTCGCCGGGCGGCGGGCGGCGATCCACCGGAAGGAAACGCGTAACACGATGACCTTGCCTTTTCCCCCCTCTCTCTCGCTCAGTCTCTCCCTCGGCCGGCGGCCTGCACCGACGTTTTCTTATCGGGCCAGGCCAATCAATCAGTGGACGCCAGCCCAATTCCTCAAATCGTCACGGGCTTTCCTAGATCCAGACCAACAACTTTTTACCTAAAGCAGTCTCTGTCTCTTCACGCAGACGTCACCGCTCACCCACAAAGCCCATGGGCGCGCGGCCGGCCGGTGGCAATCAGGCAGCGGCCCGCCGCGGTCCACCCCAATCCAGGTCACGGCTCACGAGCCACACGCCTCCTCCCCCCTCGGCTCGTCCTCTTCCTCCGGCTTTCCCTTTCGTGCAGTACAGTGCAAGCCAAAACGCTTTCCCCTTTCCTCCTCCGTCGCCGCCCCCGCCCCGCTCGCGCACAAAACCCCCCAAACCCCCCGAACGCACGGCCACAAACACCCATCACAGTATCACACACGCGCAGCACGGCACACGCGCGCGTCACGCCACCGCCCACCCCATCCACGCACGCATCCGTCACCCCGCGGCCCGCGAGCACCCATGGCGAAGGGAGGAGGAGGAGGAGGAGCGCGCGAGGGCGGCGCCCTGAAGACGGCGGTGATCGTCGCGGGTGGGATCGCGCTCGCGTGGGTCACCATGGAGACCGCCTTCAGGCCCTTCCTCGACCGCCTCCGCGGCGCCGTCTCCCGCAACACCGACCCCGCACGCGACCCCGACCAGGAGGAGGCCCCGGCCGCCGCGGCCGAGGCGAAGGAGGAGGAGGTGGAGGCGCCCGCACCTGCGGAGCCGTCCGCGCCGCCGGCCCCGGCCGCGTTGGAGGAGAAGGTCGAGGAGAAGGCGGCCGAGCTGGAGGAGAAGGTGGAGGAGGCCGCCGCCGCCGCCAAGGCCGAGTGAAGGGGATGCCGCCACTGTCCGGTTCCTCTTCTGAATAGTATGCTGTTGGTCCTGTGAATCTGTTCTGTGATTTCGGATCTTGTCGTTGTCATGGGTGGGTTGATGCAAAGTTTGGACCGCATAATTTCAGTAATCGTCTCTAGCTGTGTGCCTAGTTTTTGGCCTTTTGCTACCATTTAGTACTGTCGTTGATGGTTTGATGTGATGGCATGCTGTTTGTGTGACCGCTGACTGCTTAATTTGTGATACTTGCCATCATTTTTTATTAAAATAGTGGTGATTTGTCTTTTGCAGCATCAGGTGCTTGGATCATATCGTATCATTTGATATGCTAATATGGAAGGTGATTGCATGCTATTACTAGCTATTTTCAATTTTCCGATCAGATATGTCCATTTGGTGGGAAAATGCTAGAGGTTTATTCGTTGTGCATCAGTCGTTTATTTGCTCTATTATCCATCATGTGACATGGGCATCCATTTTCCATGTGAAGAAGTTACTGGTACCTTATGTTCCGTCGGTAATAAGGTCGTTGCCTCTGTTTCTATGCTATGTTCCTTTTGTGATGTGTCATGGACGATGCAAATTGCAACAATTAAATTCTGATATCAGCACACAAACTCAGCTCACTTGTTTCATTGTTGGTTATATTAGTGTTTCTGACTTCTATTGATGTGGTAGTTTTTACACATGTTGATGCTTAGATTTAGGCTTACATTTTTTCCTTGCAATTCATCTACTGGATTCTTGAAGGATGTAGCCCTAATATGCAGAAGGTGATGGTGTGGTCAATTCCATGTAAATTGCTTATGGTGCAATGTTGTACATGTGAAATTATAGCATGATCAATGACAGATAACTTCAGCACTGCAGTTTCCTGCACAGGGCATAGTTTGATAGTAAGGTTTGGAATCAAAATGACTGAAGTACTCTTTGTGGATTGATAGAAGTGCTCTTGTTACTTATATCACTGTATTTGCCAGTTCAAAATTGTTGTCCTATTAGGATGCAGCACACGCGATGTTAAAGTTTGAAATGGAAAATAGTTTGTTATAGTAAGCTTATAGATTGTCACTGTGAACTTCATGTGCTACAGTGACTGTGTCGGACATAGCAGTCTATGAGCCTAAGACTGTTGGGCCATTGCATGATCATTTTAATATCTGGTTCTTGCATTCTTGCATCATAAGCTTATAGCTTCATGCATACGCATAGGTTATTAATAGCATGTCTGGAACTATAAGTTCTGGGTCACTACATTTTTATAAAGTTGCAGCCTTTCTACATTTTACAGAAGTTATAGGCATTGATAAAAAGGAACAGATTGTAGATGCATCCAAGAAATAGACACTAAATGCTACATGTCAAATTTTAAGTTGAAGCGGCATTATTTTTAGTAAACTAATAATTGGTCTCCTACTCTCCCGAGTTCTTCCTACAGTTCGGTGTTGGATGTGGTGTCAAAACACAGATAAGGCAGTGGTACATTAAGTTGTAGGCTCCACATTCATGCACTTGTACATGGTCAAATTTTTCTCTAGGATTGGGCAACTCTGTTGCTCGGCTTTTCTGAAGTTATAATATCTATTCAAAAGTGAAGTAGTTCTGTTAAACCAAGTAATAGTTCTCAATGTTGTTACTGGATTAAGCACTAAAGTTTGAGATTCAACTCAGTCCAGAAGTTTGCTGCCAAGTGCAGTTCATATCATTTGTTATGCTAGTAATCTAGTATATACTAATTGCGTGTTATTACGGCCTATTTACTTCTCCAATCTGCTGTGTCCATTTGGTAAGAGGAATGCTAGAGATTTATGTGCTCTGTTTGTATTGTCTTCTGTGCTGTGTGATAGGCACTACATGCGATGAAGTCCCAACTAGCTTTGGTTCTGAATAATAATTTCTCTGTTCTTCTTAGTTCTGTTTATATTATATATGCTAATTTCCTTTTGTTCTGTGTCATGGATAATGCAAATTGCAAATTTTTAATTCTTATAATAGTACCCATGTTTTGTAGTAAGTTCATGTTGCCTGTGTGGTTGTGGGCTATTTTAGTGTTTCGTCCATGTTATTGATGTGATCTTCTATGTCTAATTGTCTATGTGTTACTATGCTTGGAAATAGGCTTAATTTTTTCCTTGCTAGTTCACCTGCAAAGGCTATGCAAGTTGCTAATAGTTCAATGTCATACAAATCAAATGGAAGCACAAGCAATGCCAGATAATTAGCATGGCCACACTGTAGTTTGTGCACAGGGCGCAGTTTGTTATTAGAACATATGGAATAAAATAATTGAAGCACAATGTATGAATAAGGTAACTAATAACAGAAGCCATGATGTATCATTATATGTGACAGGGCAAAGCTGGTGATGTGATTAGTATGCAGCACATGCTGGATATCGCCATTTGTAATGGAGCTAACGTTATATTAGCCTATATAAGTATGGTTAGCTTTATAGTTTGTTCCTGCGAACTTCCTGGGCTGTATTTGCTTATTGGGTACGACATCTGAGTGCAGGTATATTTGGCATTGCATGATCACATTTATTGGTCTTGCGTTATAGCTTTGTGCATAACTCATCATTCACTGCATCTGAGTACATGTATATTAGGCATTTCATGATCACATTTATTGGTATTGCATTATAGCTTTGTGCATAACACATCATTTTTTGTACTATTATTTTGGTAGAGTTGTGATGGTTTCTGCTTTTACAGCAGTTAAGTTATTAATGTAAATACAGAACAGTGGATTGTAGATGCGCCCAATCAGTACTAGTTGCTGGATGTTGAATTTTGGAATTGAAGTGGCATTATAACTAATAATTGGTCTTGTGAGTTTTTTTAATACAGTAATACACTAGTTGTGTTGGATGTAGCGTCAAATAATGGGTAAGACTATGTTATTAGCATTGTTAATCCATATTCCATAACTTCATTCATTATCCATGTGATGTCTCTCTAAGACTAATCCTATCATCTGCTGTTTAAATTTCTACTGTTGACATTTTACTTTAGCATGTCCTTTGATTTCTACTTCCCACTTGACTCGTCTATGTTGCCCTCAGGTCAACAGTTAACCTATGTTGATCTCTAGATCCTAACTGCTGCACTTGAAGCGTCTGTTTCTAAGAAAATTGTATGGACATTAGATGCAATTTTTTTATTCTGAACAATATTGTTGAATTGTGAAATTTCACAATTATTCTTGCACAACAATGATTTACGTGTGATGACATAACACAGAACTACAAATAACTTGACAATATGTGTGATTTTGGCATTTATTTAAGCATGTCATGATGAGGTACAAAATCATGCTGGTGTTTTTAAACTCACTTAGTGCTGCTATTGTATACCTAATCATTGACTGGTTGTGTGTTGTCATAACTGATAAAATTCTTTTGACTTATATGGACAGCTTGTGACCTTTGGTTCCTCTGTTTTAACATGCAGTGACTGTTTCAGGCACATCCATGTGCCAACTAGTAGGAGCCTATAGAAATGGATGTCCGTTTCGTAGTGTAACTGTTGATGCCTGCATATGTTCACTGTCGTGTCTTTTTTTTCCTCTTAGATACGATCCTGTGGAAGATGGTCAATGGTCTTATGACTGATTATTGCTTGCCAAAAATATCCGTTGTGTTCTGGATTTTAGTTGTGTTTGGTAATAGATCATTACAAACATAAGATAGTTTGTTGATTCAATTTATCTTGTGATTTTTTGGCTTTGTGATTTCCATGTTGAAAGCAGAAAAAAACTTAGTCATTGGTTCATTGCATAGGATGTTGCTGAATATGAGTTCTTGCATTGTTTCAGCATGTTATATGTCAAAATAGCTACATTCTAATGAAATATTAATATTTGCCGGATGAGGGGACTATATATTGTGATTGTTGATCACTTTATTTGCGTTGCAACTTGCAGTCTGTTGGATTTTTCATTTAGTGAACTATAAAATATAGGCGATAATGGTAACCTTGTAGAAGATGCTAGCCAAGTAGATTTTGAGATTCCAAGTGCCTTTTTTGGATAAATATGTTCTGTCAATTTTGTATGATGGCATGTGTCGCAGCATGGTTCTGGTGTACTCCTATATGAGAGAGCCTTTTGTTCTCAGCTCTGAAGGTTTTAAAGCTCACCGTGACAGTGTGACCAGTCCACCGGTATCTGCATTTGAACTGCAACAGTATATTGTATGGAGCTTTGCTATTGCTCATCATTCTGGTTGAAGGTTTATTTAGTCATAATATCACTGTCTTGTCTTGGCACGTGATGTCTAGAGTTATAGGTTCAATTTGTTTGTGAATTCAAAGTTTTCTTTAGGGGTACTATGTCATGGTTAATGACCTGAACATTGTATTGAAATATTTAGATTTACTTGGTTAATTTTGGTTATTGAATCCAAGATCGTTGGACTATGCATTGTGGTTAAACACTCGTGGATGGTAATAAGCATCGATATTGCAAATCCCAAACTTGTTTTTTTTTCTTTTCTGAAACAAGAAGTTGACACCCGACTAGCCGAAGCACTAACAGAATCCGTCGATGAGATATTGTTCGAAAATGACTCTCAAGGCAGAATGAACTTCCGTCGATGAGATATTGTTCGAAAATCGAAATTTTGTGCGTAACTTTGTTGTCAAGTGACACCATGTCTACGTAAAACGGCATTCCAGGAAACACCCTAGTGAAAAGAGAGGCTGGGTTTGATTTGTATGCGACATTTGCTACAAAACCATCATCCATCGTAACAGGAGGTCGTGTGGGGGCGTCCAGCGCTGTCGTGAACCGGGTCTCCACAATTCATTTCACTTCACGGAGCTGAAGCATATCTGTATTTATTTTATTTTATTTTAAAAAGAAAGCGTATCCGTATTTTCTCCAGCTCATTTATACTCATCAGTGATGAACTTGCAAGGAGAAGATATGGAAAAGATATGTCCGTTGGACACACTGCTGCGTTAGAGTAAATGCCTACTGAACTTGTAAAGATTTTCTGGTTTCTTTTTTTTTTAAAAAAATTGCTGGCTTGCACGCAGATATCTGCTTTTGGACTATTGGAGAGAAAGCCCGCCGTTTTGCCCTTCGAAGGCGAGCTCCACGCGCTATATCTTGCGTGCACAATTGCCACCACACCACGACAAGCCCCCCGGCCGCATTCGCAGTTGGCACTCGAGCCGCAGCCTCCCCACGGTGACGAGAGGAGCAGGAGATGGGGAGCAACCAGGCGGCCGCCGCCCTGACGATCGCGCTGATCCCGGCGGCCGGCGACTTGCCGGTCGCGCCGATCCCGCCGGGATTCCCCGGCTCCGGCTCGTCGTCGTCTTCGTCCGCGGCGGTGCAGCCGAGGAGGAACGCGTACTCCATCTTTCAGGTACTCCGCGCCCTGGTCTACGGCGCGCCGTTCATCGCGGTCCTCGAAGACGGGCACCCGGCCGGCGGCGAGGAGAGGCAACTGCTGGTGGTCCGAGGGCGAGTCCGCGGCGTGGTGGCGGGGACGATCAACAGCTACCTGCGCGCCTGCGGCCGGATCCCGATGGTATGCCCGGAAGACTCCTTTGACCTCAACGCCGCCGCCGCGCTGCCCGCGCCGGTGCGCGGCGGCTTTCCTGTGATCTGCGCCTACTGCAACTGCGGGTTCTGCTTCGGCGTGTACGAGGTACCCTGGCTCATCCCTCCCCCGGGGTACGCCTGCCCGGAGCTCCCCGTGCCGCCCACCCCCGATCTCGTCGCGTTGCCGGCGGTGGAGCCCCTCTACTCCAGCCGCGGCGCGCTCCAGGGCCCCAGCAGCTCGACGACGCCGCCGGTGGCGCGGCTGCTGGTCTGCTCGAATCGGCACCACTTCATGGTCTCCATGTGCATGCTGAGGCTGGCGCGCGGCTCACCGTGGCTGGCGTGGAGGCGCCCTTCTTCTCTGGGCGTTCTGCCCGCCGTCGTGGGTGGAGCCGGCGGTGGTATCCTGCGGCAGCGCCGCCGTGCCACGGCTCGTCCTGCGGCGGAGCCGCGGGCCTCCTCCTCGGGCGCTAGCAGTAGCAGGAACCTCGTGACGCCCGGTGACGAGGGCATGGTCCAACTCAGCTTGCGTCACAATCATAACCCTCTGAATTTATCTCTTGGCTGGCGGTGAAGGCGGCGGAGTCTGGCCGGAGTCGTCGTCGTCGGCCGGTGGCGCTTGTGAACGCATGCATGAGATTAACAGCTTCTTGCTCGCTAGCTATAGCCATCCAGAAACAGAATCAACTCCTATGGTCACATCTCAGTGTTTATCGATCAGCATCATCTTCTTGTTTCTGCAGTCTGCAAACTTTTATCTTTCAAATTTCAATTTGTGTTTGTTACCATCTGTCGAGTCGTGATGTCAAGCATGTATCGGACTATATATCAGCGACATTACCATGTTCCTTTTCACCTTTTTATCATTGACTAGCAATTAAGCCCGTGCGTTGCAACGGGAAGATTATTACATACAAGCAATTAACAAGAATATTTAATTTTTTTTACATGTGTTTAGTTTTTTTTTGAGACGGAAAATGTATTGATCTTAGCCTATTACACTGGCCTTTTACAAACAGAACCCCAAAGAAAAAAAGATTACAAAGAAGTTGTCCAAACTCCTAATCATCTTCCTCGAAGCCTTCAGAGATCCGTTTGTCGCCGTCGCCGAAGCCGCTTTCCAATCATCGCCGGGCACCAGAGCCAATCTCCACAAGGTGGAGGCCGCAGAGGAGAGCTTACTTCTAGGCGAATCAGCCGAGTACACTGCCTCCCAGGCGCATCGGCCAACTCCAGTACCCACGACGCATCCATCAAAACCATCGCCAGCAACCCGAGCAAAGCTCAGATTTTCGCCAAAGAACATCTTCCTCGAGATTAACAGGGTCAACAACATCATCACCTGAAGAAGACGACGATGCGCCGGCCCTCGACTCCTGGACACGTCTCCCCAGCCTCTCCGTTGACGTCGGAGTAGATCGCCATCGGAGAACGGAAGAAATTGGGAGAAATTATTCCTCTGCAACGCCGTCGCTTCCGCATCGCTGTCGCCGCCAGGAAAACCAAGCCATAGAGGAGTCACGCTCCTCCGGCAAAACCTGACTCCACCGCCGATCATCGACGGCGAGCAAACCCTAGATCTAAATGGACTCGATCTACTAAAAGATGGACCCCCGCTCCCCTTGCCACCGGCTGGGAGGCCGGGGACGAGGAAGAACGGGGGCCAGAGACGGACGACGGCGGCTGCGTAAGCAGGCGGTGGCGGCGGCAGTTCCACCCGTGTCGCCCGTGGGGGCGACGCGGGGGACGGGAGAGAGAGAAGAGTTTTGGGAGCAACTGGAATGGCTTGGTCCAGTCCCAGTTTTTTAAGTTGAGTTCAACTCAACTCGTGTTTAGTTGAGAGCGATAGATCTGACTTAATTTTGTGTTTGGTTGGAAGAGTTGAGAGGGGTCGAATTAATATGATTTTAACACCGTTTGCAAGTGTTTTGTACGTGGCTCCAACATGCAATCATGATCTTCTCCCTACCGCCCCATGCCTCTCCATCATCCTATCATACTCATCCCTGATCTTGCCCATCATCGTCCGCGTCTCTCACTCTCTCTCTCCAACCTTGTTGTGGTCTGCTTGGCCTCGTCTTAGCCACACCGTCATTCCGTCGCGCAAATGCCACCCCAACCTTGCCCACCATTTCTGCGCCTTCCCAACCTCGTCATCGTCCGCCCGGTTACGCCTCCATTCCTACCTCTCCGACATCACTGTCATCCCTGTACCACCTCCAACCTTGCATGTCATTGTTCGCTCCAACCACACCATCATTCCCCGCCGCGCACACGCTTCCCATCATAAACGAACCAAGAAAAATATACCTATCTATAGCATATGGCACATCAAAAGTTAATGTAATGTTGCTTAATTGAAAGCTCAACCGTCCCCGCTACAACCGACGCTTTGCGCGGTCCGTCCACCCGGGTGTACGCATCCCAGACGCCCCTGCAACCCTCCACCCGCGAACTGGTCATCTCCGACTCCGGTGTCTCAGTAGCTTCTTCTTGCAGATGAAGATGAAGGGCTTCATTGTAATTAGGCTTCTTTCTCCTGTGTTTGGTTGAGCTGTGACTGTGAGAAAAGCTGCTGTGAGCTGTGGCTGTGAGAAAAAGCTGCTGTGGACTGTGAGCTGTGAAAAAGTTGAAAGTCGTTTGGTTGTAACAACTGTGGGCCGTGGGAAAAGCTGATGTTAGCTGTGAAATGACAGTAATGCCCATGAAGTACTACGACATGTTGATATTCAAATTGATTATAAATCATTGTTTTGTCACTAATTCACATGAGAATTACTATTTAAAAAGGGTGATTTATTTTTCTTTAAAACAATTCGTACATCAATTCGTTAAATTCTGCGTATTAACAAACATTGGATTATAGATTTGACACAAACATCATCAGATTATAATAAGCTCAATTCTACATTCAGCGACAATTAGTTAATCACTCGCGAGCAGGAAATTAGGGAAGGGTTAATGCAAGGTTATGCTCCGCTCCTTAGGCTTGAACTTCCTGATCCTGACGGAGGTGTCCACGATGGCGTTGACCGCCTGAAGAACTCCTGGATCTGTTCTTGCTGCCAGCATCGGCGGAGAGGAGCAGCCCCATCGCGCCTCGTCCTTGCTGCTAGCACCAGCGGAGAGGAGCAGGCCTGGAGGGGCATTCCTGCACACGCACGGGAGGAGGACATGGCCGGGCAAAGGGGTGCCGCCAGAGTCGAAGCCCAGGCCGCCGCACCCGGCTCGCGCTCTCCGCCAGCAGCAGCCAGACGAGTTCGAGGGGCAGCCACTAGGTGAGTTCGAGGGGTAGCCGCCGCCGCTTCCAGAGGAGCTTGAGAGGAGGGGGCGCCGCTTCGATTTGAGGTTGGAGGAGCTCGAGGGGGCCGCCGCCGCTTCGATTTGGGGCAGGCAGAGCTCGAGGGGGTCGCCGACGCTGCCAAACTTTGTTTTTTTAGATATTGCCAAACTTTGATGGTCCGTCATTTACGATGGGCCGCTTGGTGGCATGCATATGTGCAGGGTCTAGCTGGGCCTGGTGGATGTCGCGTGCATAAGGACTGGGAGCAGCAGCACGTCTCCCGTCCTGGGCCGACGCGAACCGCGCGGTTGGTGCTCGGTTTTGCCGAAACGTTTTATTCGATTTTGGATCTATTCTCTTCCGGTTCACGCGTTTTTAGCGCGGGTTCACGTGTTTTTTCTCCGGTTTTGGTACCGCGAGCGCCGGTCCACGCGGTTTTTTTCCCGATTTAGTGTGACGGACGAAAATATGGGCAGAAGCACTCCTTGCTTTAATATTAGGTAGAAAGTAGAAATATACTCTCTGGGGTTTTAAATGATAGCCGGAGTCTCGACGAAATCGGTCATCGATTGAGGATTATTGTCTCTCTGTTCATTTAAAATTATGCTGTATGCATTGACACATCAAGCTGTACACGCATTGTTGAATATTGCTGTTCAACATAAGTAGCACATAAACACAAGATCACATAGCCTAAATCACAATCAATATGTTAATACGGAATTAGGTGGGATAATCTTATGCCAGCGTTAGTAGCCGCCATGGGAGCCTCCTGAGACGATGTAGTCGGTACGGGTCTCAGCCTTGAAGTAGTAGAATCGATGACGAACGCTGACTCAAGAACTTATGATGTTCTTGATTGGCAACTTGAACGTATCCCCTCTGGACGCCAACGGCACTGACCCAGACGTGGACGAGGAACTAGAGCTTCTACCTCCTCCAGCTCCCTTAGCAATCGGTGTTTGGTCTTTAGGCTAAAGCTCTGAATTGATTTGATGCGTTGGAGGCTTTGCCTTACCCTTAGTTTTATATGGAGCTGTGGAGGTAGGGCCTAGAGTCCTAATAGAATTCTAATTGTGTTCCTGCCGATTACAGAACACGAGTTCTGATTCATCACGTAGGGGAAAAACGTGAGGAACAAGTTCCTCTCGGTTGGAGACCGAGAAGATCACGATAACAGTTTATTTCCAACATTCTCCCACTTGATCGAACGGTCTACAACTTGTTCGCATCATACTAATGTTCACACTCGGTAAAACAGTAAATACTAGACCAATGCGTCGTCAGCAGCATTTAATTCGCTACCGGGACCCCATTACCCATAGTTTCATTGGGACACCTTGTTAGAACGCTTATACATTATTGGGAGTTCATAACGGCCCTGAACCAGGACCTAAAGACTATCCACCAGACCCATGTCTAGAACATGTTGCTTAAATAGATTAGGTGGTATGCCTTTAGTGAGCGGATCCGCGAGCATCTCATTAGTTCTTATGTGCTCGACATTAATAGTACGATCCTGGTCTCTTTCAATAACAACACGATACTTAAGGTCAATGTGTTTGGAAGCACCACTTGACTTGTTGTTCTTTATGAAAAATACTGTTGATTTATTATCACAGTATAACTTAAGTGGTTTTGTAATGCTGTCTATAACCTTAAGGCCCGGAATAAAATTCTTAAGCCACACAGCCTGTCCTGTCGCTTCATAACATGCTATAAACTCAGCCTGCATAGTCGACGCTGCAGTTAACTCTTGCTTAGAGCTTTTCCAAGAAATAGCTCCTCCTGCTAGAGTGAAGACATATCCTGATGTAGACTTTCTACTATCTTCACATCCAGCAAAATCAGCATCAGAATAACCAATAACTTCAAGATTATCTGATCTCTTATATGTAAGCATGTAGTTTTTAGTGCCTTGGCAATAGCGTAATGCCTTTTTGACACCCATCCAGTGGACCTTTCCTGGATTTTGCTGATATCTTCCAAACATTCCGGTTGCAAATGCCAAGTCCGGGCGCGTACAGACTTGAGCATACATTAAACTCCCGACAGTAGAAGCATAAGGAATATTACTCATTTCACTTAATTCCAATTGGTTTTTAGGACTTTGTTCTTCACTAAATTTATCACCCTTTGCTATTGGAACAGGTGTGGACTTACTATTTTGCATCTCATATCTCTTAAGCATTTTATCAATATATGCCTTTTGAGATAACCCCAGCACTCCTTTGGTCCTATCTCGGTGAATCTCAATGCCCAGAACATAAGAGGCCTCACCGAGATCTTTCATATCAAAATGGGATGATAGAAATCTCTTTGATCATCCACATAGAGTACAAAAATGACAAAATTTCCACCTTTTATCTTAATGTAGATACAATTGTCTATAGGATTTTCCTTAAATCCGAATTTCTTAATCACTTGATCGAATCTAAGGTTCCATTGTCTTGACGCTTACTTAAGTCCATAAATGGATTTCTTTAATCTGCATCCCATATGTTCCTTACCTTTCACAACATAACCTTCCGGTTGTGTCATGAAAATTGTCTCGTCTAAGTGACCATTAAGGAATGCAGTCTTAACATCCATCTGATGTAGCTCTAAATCAAAATGAGCCACTAGCGTCATGACGATTCTAAACGAATCTTTCTTAGACACAGGTGAAAAAGTTTCATTATAATCAACCCCTTCTTTTTGTGTATAACCCTTTGCTACGAGCCTTGCTTTGAATTTATCGACATTCCCTTTAGAGTCACGCTTAATTTTGAAGACCCACTTACAGCCTACTGGTTTGACTCCATCAGGAATTTCGACTAAGTCCCATACATCATTAGTGCTCATAGACTTAAGCTCATCTTCCATAGCCTCAACCCACTTAGCGGAATGCTCACTTGAAATTGCCTCTTTGAATGAGACAGGATCATCTACCTTTCCGACATCATACATATCTTCACTTAAGTATGTCTCATAACAGTCAGGAATGGCAGACCTCCTTGGCCGTTGTGATCTCCTTATAGGCTCATTCACAACTGGCTCAGAAATGGGTAGAGGTTGCTCAACAGGGTTTTGCACTTCATTATTATGCACCACTTGCTCTTGCTGTGGCACAATCACTGGCTGATGTGGTGCCTCAACTTGAGCTGTAGCACTTGAAGTCTGAATAGAGGGTAAGAACAATGGCACTAACTGAGGTGTCACTGATTCTTGAGTCACGGGAATGGGAAGCTCAGCCCGGATTTCCTCAAGACTTATTTCCCTCGTTGGAAAGCTCTCACTGATTTCTGCATCCTCTAGGAACACAGCCTATCTAGTCTCTACGAACTTAGTGTGGTGACTAGGACAGTAGAAATGGTACTCCTTAGACTGATCGGGATATCCAATAAAATGACAGCTTATCGTCTTAGTATCTAATTTCTTTTGTTGTGGATTAAATAATCTAGCTTCAGCTGGACAGCCCCACACACGTAAGTAATTAAGTATCGGTTTCCTTCCAAACCACAATTCATAAGGTGTTTTGGGCACTGACTTACTAAGAACCCGATTAAGAATGTGTGCAGCTATTTTTAATGCTTCCATCCACAACTCCACTGGCAAACTAGAATAGCTAAGCATGCTATGCACCATGTCCATAAGTGTGCGATTATGTCGCTCAGCCACTCCATTCTGCTGTGGTTCGCCCGGCATAGAATACTGGGCCTTAATATCATTTTCCTCAAGGTACTTAGCGAATGGTCCAGGAATCTGGCCATATGGAGCATGTCTCCCATAATACTCACCACCTCGATCTGATCTTACTATTTTAATAGTAATACTATGCTGATTTTCCACTTCAGCCTTATAACTCTTAAATTTATCTAATGCTTCAGATCGATCACGAATGGGGTAAATATGACCATAACGAGAGAAGTCATCAGTGAAAGTAATGAATGAATCATAACCATCCACTGAAGTTACTGGGAATGGGCCACAAATGTTAGTGTGAATAATTTCTAAGAGGCCCGAACTCCTAGTAGCTCCTTTCTTAATTGTCTTAGCGAATTTCCCCTTAATACAGTCGATGCACTGTTCTGAGTCTGAAAAATCTAATGAATGTAGTATCTCTTCCCTAATGAGACGTTCCATTCTCCCCCTCAAAATATGGCCTAAACGACAGTGCCATAATTTCGAAGAAGTCTCATCATTTCACTTACGCTTTTTAGACACATCACTCACATTCATCACAGAATAATCTTTATCAAGAGAGAGCATATAAAGCTTGCCTTGCAAATAACCAAGACCAACATTTATATTATGATACTTAATATTACACTTGTTGTTGCCAAACTCACAAATATGTCCCGAATAATCTAATGCTGAAACTGAAATGAGGTTTCTCTTTAAGCTAGGAACATAAAGGACATCATCTAATTGAAGACTGAAGCCGCTTGGTAGCTCTAATGCGAAGTTTCCAACGCCTTCGACTTCAACTTCATTTCCATCAGCAACTCTAAGATTTCGCTCCCCCCTTCTTATAGTTCTCATCGAACTGAATGCCTGTAATGAATTGGAAATGTGCACAGTGGCACCTGAGTCAATCCACCAAGTATTCGGGGAAAAATCAGCTAAGAATGATTCATCAATAAATGAAACAACATCAGTACCTTTGTTCTTTAGCCATTCCTTAAACGCTGCGCATTGCTTTTGCAGATGTTTAGGAGACTTGCAGAACTTGCAAACTTTAGCATCTTGAGCATTCTTATGTGAAGTGGTCTTATTCACCTTATTTTTCTTAAATTTCTTCTTAGGCTGCTTGCTGCTTCCTGATTCAGCTTGATTTTTAGAAGGATGATTAAACCCAACAAGGTTAGCCACATTCTTCCCTTTTTCAGCCTTCTGCCTTTCCTCTTCCTCAACACAATAGCTGATAAGCTCAGCTATGTTCCAAGTCCCTTTCCGAGTGTTGTAACTTATCTTAAAAGGATTATATTGAGGAGGCAGTGAAGTCATAATGAAATGCACCAGAAAACCATCCGAGATGGCCATATCTAGTGCCTTAAGCTTATTGGCCATATCACACATGCTCAAAATGTGCTCCCTAATACCACTTTGCCCATTATACTCAGATGTTAGCATTTTCATAATGAGAGTGCTAGCATAGGTCTTAGAGGAGCTCTTAAAGTTTTCTTCAACCTTATCGAAGAATTTCTTAGCGGTCAACTCACGACCATCCTCATGTTTATCAGGAATAGCACCTCTAATGGCAACAGAGATCGATTGCTTAATGATCATGTCGGTCATTCTGTTGTTCCTATCCCACTTATCGACATGAGAATTGTCAGCATTGGGAGCAGTAGAAACAACAGGACTAGCCTCACGTAAGACTGAGTCATACTCTAAAATGCCAAGTATGACCTGCACCTTTTCCTTCCAGCTAGGAAAGTTGGTGCCATTAAGTGGCTCAATGGTGTTTAGGTAGCCGGTCACATTGTTCACTGAAAATTATGGAAAATTATGTTTCAGTAAAATACACAATAAAGATGCACATAAAAGCATAATAATAACCTTACGATGGTCGAAAATTATGCAATAAATTTCAATTTGCATCACCGATGGGCAGAAAACAAACGAAATTTATCATTAAACTCGTAATTAAAACAACGATGGTCAGAATTAATTACAAGTGTACTCTAACTAAGCTTCTCGATGGTTCCACTTAATTAGAGAGCACCTTAATTGCATACTGGTGGAAAACATAATTTTTCAGCGAAAATAATGCAAACTAAACAGTAATTAAAACAATTATATGACTTATGGAAATTAAATAAGCTGGAAAACATAAAAGATAAAAGGAAACTTAAACGGGCTCAAAACCTCAAAAGAAGCCCATATATGCTTTAGCCCACAGTAGCCCATCCCCTCTAATTAGCTAATCCGGCCCATCTTACGGCCTGCGCAGCGGCCCAACTATCGGCCCACTGCGGCCCGGCCTGCTCGCGCCGCCGATCTGATACGGGTGATCACGGCCGTTCATCGCAGATCGTATGGCTGGGAGGAATCCGAACCGGGTCAAAACCGGCCGGCGGCAGGGGAAACCCTAACTCCCCTCGCATTCCACCCGCACGCCGCAGTCACCCCGTCTCCCCTTTCTCCTCCCCCGGATCCCGAGCTTGCAAACGCCGCCGCCATGATCCACCGCCGCCGACCGTAGGCTCTGCCACGGGCCCTCTGGCCAGAGGACGCGTGCGACTCAGTTGTGCGCGCCTCGGTCCAGGGGCTCCGCCGGTGGTGCCGTAACGGGGCGAGCGGGGCGCGGGTGGCGTTCCGGAGCGCGGGCGGCACTCCGGCCTAGCGACGCCAGCGACGACCTGGAGCTGATGGCGCGCCGATGAAGGAGTCACGAGGGCGGACTGCGGCGGTCTGATGCCGCAGTTGCTCGGCTCGGTGGCCCGAAAGCACACCGACGGCTGCACAGGGTGTGCGCGCGCGGCGGCGGCGATTCATGCCGTGCGCATGCCCCCTTGCTGATGCGGCCGGTGTGGGAGATGACTGTGGCGCACGCGCGACGTCCTGATGCCGTGCGCCGCCATCAACCAGGGAAGCCCTTAATCCCTAGGGTTAGGGTTAGGGTTAGGGTTCGCTGATTTGGGGATTTTCGAATTTGGGGATCTTTTCTGATGAATCTTTGTAATTCGATTCGATTCCCCTCCTTCTACTTGCTTATGCACTTTCAATTTCACGAATTAATGAGTAATTTCGTGAGATTGAGTACTGACAGTGCCTAATTGGGGTTAACAGGGATGAACTAACCCTAATTACTTAACATAATCATGAACTTAAAATTAATTAGGGTCTAATTATCGTAATTAGGCATGAAATTAGGCACATGAGCATCTAACTCGGTTCTAACAGATCAAATTAAACTTAAACTTGAACTTTAATCATTAACCGAACTAGATTACATCTAATTTGCATATGATTTGCACTTAATCTTACTACATTTATCTAATAACACACTGATAAGCACAAACCAATCTAATTGCATATCTTAAACTAATCTGCAGGGCTAAAGCACATCAAATTAATCTTAAACCGACTAAAACAGGGGCAAAACCATGGCTTAGGATTAAGATTAGATCATGATAAGGCTAAGTACGGCTCTGATACCAATTGTTGAATATTGCTGTTCAACATAAGTAGCACATAAACACAGGATCACATAGCCTAAATCACAATCAATCTGCTAATGCGGAATTAGGTGGGATAATCTTATACCAGCGTTAGTAGCCGCCATGGGAGCCTCCTGAGACGATGTAGTCGGTACGGGTCTCAGCCTTGAAGTAGTAGAATCGATGACGAACGCCGACTCAAGAACTTGTGATGTTCTTGATCGGCAACTTGAACGTATCCCCTCTGGACGCCAACGGCACTGACCCAGACGTGGACGAGGAACTAGAGCTTCTACCTCCTCCAGCTCCCTTAGCAATCGGTGTTTGGTCTTTAGGCTAAAGCTCTGAATTGATTTGATGCGTTGGAGGCTTTGCCTTACCCTTAGTTTTATATGGAGCTGTGGAGGCAGGGCCTAGAGTCCTAATAGAATTCTAATTGTGTTCCTGCCGATTACAGAACACGAGTTCTGATTCATCACGTAGGGGAAAAACGTGAGGAACAAGTTCCTCTCGGTTGAAGACCGAGAAGATCACGATAACAGTTTATTTCCAACACGCATAACCCAATAGTAACAAAGATCCATTAAAACGTCCACCCAAGAAATTTCAGATACGACCCACAGACGACAGAAACACTGATAATTGATCTATGCACGAATTACCGATGTGTCTTCCTAGTCAACCTAGGGTTGTTAGACTATTGATGATTGACGATAAAGAATAGGCTACTACTCCCTCTGTCTCAAATTATTTGTCATTTTGATTTTTTTACGTACATTTCTTTTAACAAATGTATCTAGAAAAATCAAAATAAAAGTAATTTGGACTGGAGGGTGTATGTATTATCAGAAAATATTTTCAGAGGCACAATGCAAGTACTACGGCTTTACTATATCGATAGAGGATCTAAAACCAATACATCAAGTGATACAATTGAATCAAAATCATTCAAGCATCCGAGTAACTAAGACACATAAACACGTACTTGCTGGAGACAGGAGGTCCGGGCCCCGGGCACGCATATATAGCCCTTTGGTCCAGGAACAGATAAACTACGGCAGTCAGGTAGGAACTCCTCCAAGACATTGGGAAGCGATAGCCATGCAGCATGCTCCCAGGGAATTGAAGTTGGTCGTTCAGTCCTGAGGAAGTTGTAGTCGATCGTGACGAGGAGGAGCAATAATCGATCGACTGAACACATGAAAAGTGCATGCCCGGCCCGTTTGCATCGGAAGATAAGCCCGACCGGACATCAAAAACTGCTAAATTACCCACGCAACAAAATAAGCACAGCTCTACCTCCTGCTAAAATTTGTGCGCGCTGTGGGGTGCGTGGTCCTACTCCTGTACTCCTGGAACTTGTGTTGATGCATGGCGCGCGTGACTCTTCCAGACGCCTGCCGGCGACGCTCTTATATAAAACGGCCGCAGCGAGCTCCAGAGTTCTTGGGTCCAGATCGAGCTCCAGAGCTCGGTGGCTGATTTGCCCGTGTACGTGGGTGCGAATAATAATCGATCTTGCATTTTCTGTGAGAGACTACTGAATAGCAGAGAGTCTTCGCTTTGGTTTGGGGGCTCATCGTCTGCGTGTACGACGACGGCGATGGTGGTGGTGGCGCCGGCGTCGCCGCCGGTGCAGCGTCCGGACTCGCCGCCGGCGCCGGTGCCGGTGGCTGGTCCCCCGATCCGGATGGCTCCACTTGACCCAAACCCTGCCTTCTGGGCGAGGTACCGGTTGGGATTGGAACGCCTCCTGGACTTCCTGGGGCTCGGGCTCTACGGCAGGCCGGAGTCGCCGTCACCCTCCTTTGGGGACTGGATCGTCGAAGATGGCTCAAAGCCTCAAACCGTGGATGAGGAGTGATGACTAGTGATCGAGCTCTTGTTGATCATATCGAGCGACTGACAACCTTGGGCAATGCTGTTCTCGATTTTCATCTGAGCGTGCGTGTATATTATGTTAGCGGCTATGTACTGCATTTCTAAAAAATGGTAATAAAATAAAATATTTGTATGTGGTTTCGTATTATATATTTAAAGTCCAAGCTTTTTCTCTATATATGTTCCTGATGAGATATACTTGACAATAATAACTATTGAAGTTTGTATTCTTCAACACTGAGATTCTCATGTTTAATTTTACTCATCAGGACTCTTTTGTGTAATACTCCATTCCTTCTAAATTATACGTATTTTTAGTTTTTTAAAAGTTTTTATATATTATTATGCATCTAGATGTAACGTATGTCTAGGTGCATAAATAATATATATGAATCTAGAAAAATCAAAATAACCTACAATTTGGGATGGAAGAACTATATGGCTATTTTCCTCAGAGGCTAGTATGATCCTTCCTCAATCAGTCGTCATTGCGCAACCCCCTCGAAGTAGATGTTCATTTCTTCATTTAATCATGCGTCCAGCTCGTTGTATTTAGTTTGTGTCCATGTGTTTTTCATCCTAAAGCTATGCATATATCAGCATATGCAACATAGTTAAATTTTCATTTTTGTTGTTGCTTGCATTTGATAGGTTGTCGAATTTCCGCTCCACCATCTGATGATGTATGAGTGTTGCATCTATCATCAAATCCCCTCTCCATGTGAGGTCCTACATTCCTACTCATATACTTGACTCAACAGCCATGGAGCCATCTCAATCCTAAGTATATCTCAACGGAATTGGTTTTATTTCATCTCCAGCTATAACATGTTCCGGTATCATTCAACAATAGGGATGGTCATTATTTCCAAGTATTTTGATTTCTAGCCCCTTTGAACCTCATGATGATACACTCTTAAAATATATGTAGTTCTAATTCGTTACCGGTTGTTGCTAACTCCCTTGTGTATTTGTCCTTTATCGCACATTGGCATGCATGATTGCATGGGCTTATTCCATGTGCGTGCGTGCGCTTGTCTTTTATCGCACGTCTCCATGCATGCACGTGCATTATTACCCCCTATACATTTCCATGTATCGATTTATATCTAGGCTCACTTAATGTGATGGAAATTGCCGACATTTGTACAAACAAATCATTAGATAGAACAACTTCATGGAAATAATGTCGATTGATTATTACCATGCACTCAAGGAAAAATTGCCAAATCCAAATAGAGAACAACCTCCAAAGAAATATCAGAGTGATATATGAATGTGTAGACATGAATATGAGTATGTGTATCAATGAGTCATGGATGTCCAAACCATGCATGCACCATGATGAGCTCAAGAAAATGGCGTCTATATATTGTTGTTCGGGAATGTTAAATCGTACATGTAAACTACAGATGTTTTTTTATGTATTCCAAAAACTTACATGAATCTCTTATAGCTGTTTTTAAAAGAATTGATCACACTGTGATATACCTTGGATAAAGTTTTTCCTACACCTCTGTAGGTTTAACATTTTCATGGTTCAAGCTTAAAATAATGAGGAATATGGTTCTGATTATTAACACTTGCCAATGTTTCAATACTATGAACCCTATATGTGTATTGCTAGAGGTAGTGATTGTATTTTGAAACGGCTAGAGGTAGTGATTGATTATGCTTGAAACGCAAAGATTTTTAAAAACTAAACTACAAACCTACATGTATGGTAGGCAGTGTTTAATTATAGTTGAAACGTTTCCATATTAATCGCGCTTTATAACGTACGGCGGTAAGCGCCAGGTTCTGGGTTCCCCTTGGAAGCTTCCTGCTCGTTCAGGTGTCGATGATGTTTCCTTGGTAGTTCCTCTTTAATTAAAAAAAAACACTGTGACAAAAAAAACCCCCGACACGACGGTCATCTAGCTAGAGCGGGTAACGCCTGCCAAGTCTTTTCGAGGCCCTATGACCGTCGCGGATTTCCGTAAATGTTGGGCCTGGTTTTTATTGTCATTGAGGTCCATTAACACTTGCAAATGATGTTTGATTTATACATTAAGTGGTATAAACGACGTTCCGTCGACGACGAGGCGCCAGTGGTGACTTCGGGAATCTCCAGATCTGCCGGTGCTCAGTCCTTCGGATGTGCTCATAGAGGTAAGATTTGCGTACGTGTGTTCATAGGAGTGAGTGTGCGTACGTGTTGTGAGCGTCTGCGTTGTACTGTGTCATTTAAAAAAAACCAGTCGAACAGGGTGGTGTCGACGGGGGCTCCTATACATAAGGTTTGAAACTTCCACCCACCAAAACTCATCTAACTTGCTAGCTATTACTTTCTTACCAGCTCACCTCATAACTATTCATTAAAATGTTTCAACATTTTCAAAAATGTTACAACATTTTTGTTGGACAACATTCCATCTTCACCACCGTAACCAAGCCGGCCGGCGGCCAGCCTAGAAGGCGCGGTGACCAGCTTCAGCGGCCACGGCAGCCAGCTTCGCGCGGCCACGGCGACGCTCCACGCGGGAGAGGCGAGCTTCTCCTCCGGCGCACTGCGAGGGCGGCGGCGCGGCAGCCGGTCGGTCGGCCAGCCACTGCGGTGGCGCCAACCGAGGCCGTTGGGCAGCGCAGCCATGGCTGCGACGGCGGGTTGGGGCTGACCGCGGGGCGCACGACGGCGGCGGGACCGGGCGCGACCTTGGCGGGGCGTGGAGAGGCCTGCCGGCCGGCAAACCGCGACGGCGCATCCTCTCGACACTGGGCGCGGCGGGGGCAAGAGGTGGGAGCTGAGTTAGGGTTTGCTTTTATTGGGTTGTATGAGCTGTTATTAGCCACTGGTGGGTTTATAGTTTCATATCATTCTATCTTCCGAAAGATATATATGATCTCCGAGTACCGACAAACCCAAAAAAAAAATCAAACAGAACATGAAAGTGTAAGGTGTGGGCCAACAACAGTCATTACACCAATTGGACAACTAGACCTAGATCAGGGCCCACTTCCACAAAACAGTTGGGCCGGTCTATGCTGCTACCGCCATCGAGAAAAGAATTTTTTTATATATTTTTTATTCTAATTTGCAAATTTATACTATCATTTTGAAATTTATCAAAAATATACCACCACCGTCGTGACCCACGACGGTTGCAGGCTAACCATCGTGGCGTATGGCAGCTGAGACTAACCGTCGTACGCCATGGCGGTTAGCCCGCAACCGCCGTGGGTTGCGGCGGTTGGAGGGCGTCCACGACGGTTGGGGGGGCCTCCATGGCGGATAGCCCCAACCGCCGTGGCCCACAGCGGGTAGACCTAGCCGCCGTGGCCCACGGCGGTTAGGGTCATTTTATTTTTTTTACTTTATGAAATTATAATAATCCAGTAGGAAAGTAAAATAAAGGAAATTAAGGAATATTGGTTCAATTATTAACAACAGAATCACAATAGGATCCAGTTCTTATAGAACAATATTACATTACCATAATTCAAACGAAATAGTAGTTCAAATGTTACAACACTGCAGGAAAGACTACAACATCATACAAAATGACAAACTTCAGCCATTCTTGCGATGTGACGACAAAGGTTTAGCTTCCTTGGTAGCTTTTATAGTTGGTGGATTAGCAACACACGGGTCTGCTGGTGGAGCATAAAGACCACCCCAAGGAGGTTCCTCTCCTCTTGCAATGGCATCTGGAATTTTTCCTTGCAAATAATAATCCATGTCTGGTGGAGCATAAAGAGCATCCCAAGGAGGTTCCTCTCCTCTTGCAATGGCATCTGCAGTTTTTCTTTGCAAATAACGAAGCATGCCTCTTCCCAACATGCTCATTTTCTTCGGATCAGGTGCTGCATTTGTGTTTTCCCCTTGTGCTGTGAGGAATCACGATCACCACCACCATTACCATCCTCACCCCATCCGGCAGCAGCAGTAGACATCTCTAGTTACTGTTATAGAAAATCTAAACTAATTACACTATTCTAAACTAATTTAACTAATTACATAAAATAAATAAAGAGAGGAAACTTACCTAAGAGGGAGGAGCAGCCCGTGGGGAGAGGGAGGCGGCGGCAGGGTGGGGCGGGACGGCTGCTGCCGTCGCCCTTTATATAAGCGCGGCAGCCGCCGTCCGTCAGGACGGTTGGAACCTACCGTTGTGGCCCAAGGCGGTCGCAATGATTTTTTTAGCTTAATGATTTATTTTTTGGTTTTTTGACTTTATGACAAAGAAAACGAGCTGTTAATAACGAAAAGCAAAGTGACATAATAAAAAGTAGTCATGATCACGGATAAGAGTGTTGCTGTCTAAACAATATGCAACCTAATCTAGCAACGCCTCTTTGTAGGATCTAGGATACCGACTAGAGAGGGGTGAATAGGCGGTTTAAAATCTAAAACCACAACACTAGAGAAATTTAATTAGAACCACAAGGAGGATTAAATCTCTAGCTATACTACGTCTAAGTTGAAGGTTTGCAACCTAGGATGACAAGAATACAATTCAATCTCTATGAAGATAATTGCTCAAAGTAAATGCTTGAAAGTAAATTGAGCAAGAGAATCAACAAACACAAGAGACAAATTTTTATCTCGTGGTATCGATGACTTGCCGGTCACCCCTAATCCACGTTGAGATGGATTCAATGTTCAACCGCTCCTCTATCAAGTCTCCACTTGATCTTTGAGCCGGTTAGAACCAAAGAACCGCTCCAAATCTCTTTTCCACTAGAGTTGCTCTTCACCACTCCGGCGAGGTGAGCGCAAGACCTCTCAAACCAATAGATCCGGAGCCACGCACAATCTTCTTGCGAGCTTTCACGGATTCACCACCACCAAGCCGTCTAGGAGGCGGCAACCTCCAAGAGTAACAAATCAACCACTTGCTTGATGATTCCCTAGTGCCACAAAGATCAAAACCTTGATGCAATGCACTAGATGCTCTCAATCTCACCAAAGATGCAACCTCTAAGCAAAGTGAGTGAGAGAGAGGAGGGAGAGAGCTCAATAATGGTGTATAAGCCTTTCAAAGTGCCAAGAGAGCCTCTCCCATCCCGAGCATGGAGTATATATACTCCCTTCCCACGAAACTAGCCGTTATGTTCAAAACAGTTCAAAACGCGTGCCTCGCGGACTGTCCGCGACCTCAACACGGACTGTCCGCATTTGAATTTCAACGGTAAGAACGCAAAGTCAAACGGTGTCAGAGGTGACCGTTGGACCGGTGGACTGTCCGCCAGGCCACCGCGGACTGTCCGCCAGGCGCCTGCGGACTGTCCGCCAGGAGCCTGCGGACCGTCCGCCCGGTCCACCCGAGCCAACACCGTCTCTGTTAGAAAAACGTCTTATTACGGACCGTCCGCAAGAGCCTCACAGACTGTCCACCCCAAACTGATTTTTCTCGAAAAACATCACCCAAAAATTCATATATTTTTAATAAAAATATATATCCCACAGACTGTCCACCCAGGGGGCCCGGACTGTCCGCCCCAACTGCAAAAAACTGATTTTCTCAAGATTTTCAACAAAGCTTCTTTCAACTTTTGAAAATGCCACTCATCTAAATGCAAACCATGCAAGTTCTTGATCAAAGTGGCACTATGGAAAGTCAAGCCAATGAAATTGATCCCTCTTGATAGTACGGCTATCTAGCCTATCAATCGGTCATTTATCATCCTCTAATCACCTCATGACCGGTAAAATTAAAAACCCTATCTTTATACCTTTGCCTTGAGCTCCTTTTCATCCAAAGCACACATGCCTTCCTCTTTGCATATTCCATAAGCTCAACGCTTCTCCGGACAAACCTATTCTTATATCTCAATAAAAATGTTAGTCCACGATGATTGTCATTAATTACCAAAACACAAATTAGGGGCCTAGATGCCTTCAATCTCCCCCTTTTTGGTAATTGATGACAACCATTTCAAGGAGTGATATAAGAAAGGTTTTGAGTCTTGAAAACACTTACTCATCTCAATGATTTTCAATAATAAGATAGAGTGAATGCCTTCAAAACAAATAAGTAGAGAAAAACTCCCCCTACATATGTGCATAAGATTTTTATTTGATTTCCACACATATGCATAGATATATCAATTTTGACGGAGTTTCCCCTACAAAATAGAGATCAAGGCAACAAAAGCATATATATATCCAAAAAGCTTTTAAGCACGTAGTTAGCCTCAAATCTCAACAAGAACTAGAACCACTCATAGGATAGAAATTTAAGCTCACAAACATAGTTCATCACATAAATAACCATAAGTTCTAGTTCTCAACCACACCACAAGCATAAAGATTCACAAATTATTGCAAGCACACCAAAGTTCATGCATGACCGAAATTAAACGTGCAAATGCAAAAGTTCAAAGTTCCATATGCATGCAATGAGCTCCCCCTCAAGAACATCACTCCACATCACTCTCCCCCTTTGGCATCAAGTACCAAAAGGTCTAGAAATCCTGTTGATCATCATCTGCTGGAGGTGGCGGAGGAGGATAATATGACGGGTGAGGGAAGAACTCCTGGGGTGGCACTGGAGCTGGGAAGTAGCTATACAAATGCTGACTGAAGCTGTTGAATGACTCATTGAATGAATTGAAGTTGATCTGAAGGTCAGTCTGACGGTCACTTAGCTGCTGATACTGCTCTGAAGTAGAAAGACCATCAAAGCGTGCACTCAAAGTATTCATATCATCATGAAAAGTCTGCTGCAACCCCTGAATCTGAGTCATCATAGGTTGATAAAACTGAGTGTTCATCTGCTGATTCATGGCATTGAAACGATCATCAAACTGAGTCTGAAAACCCTCCTGCATAGTCTGAAGGCTTATGGCCATCTGAGCACCAAGTGTCTCACACTCTCACCCATACTCTGAAAATAAGGGTTGAAATAACCCTCTGGAGGAGTCCAAAACTGCTGTGGCTGCATAGGAGGCACTGGAGGAGGAGGAGGCATGGCGTGAGCATCATCGCCTTCATTCACATTTTCCTCATCATTCACATTTTCTTCATTATTTTCATTTTCTTCTTCCTCATCATCTTGTGCTTCCTCAGGTACCTCATATGGTGTCAATGGTCTTGCAAAGAAAGCTGGAGTATTTATGAAAGGTCGAAAGATTGTATGCTTAAAATCATATGGACCATTAAACCCAGTTTTGATCTTGATCATTGACATGATATATGGAGCAAAATAGATATTTTCACTCAAGACAGTTTTCTTCTCAATGATTTGCTCAAGTATCATCTTGACAACATTAAACCGGGTTCCATTCATGACATGATTGATCATATTCCAATAATACTCACGGATCTTGTCCCTATTTCCTCCTTTAGGCATGAATGTTTTTCTGATAATATTATTAATTGCAGCAGGATGATGCCTAAGCCCTGTTGGTTGCCCATAAATAATTCTAACTCCCAAATTAGCAGGCTCATAAAATATCTGAGAATTTTCAAATGGTATCTCTAGATAGACATCACTGCTAACCTCTTCTTCAGTGAAATATTCATAGTTTAGCTTATTAACAGTAGCAAACTCTTCAAAGGTAGCTGAGTATTCTGCTTTTCCAGTCATCCACTGAATATTAGCATTATCAAAGTCAATTTCCATAGTAGCATAGAATTGCCTAATGATGGTGTCATTCCAATCACATCTATGCTCAAGAAAAGGTTTAAGCTCTAGGTTCTCAAATTTTTCAGCCACACCAACTAATTGAGGTTTAGATTCAAGATATGCAAAATCAATAGCTTGATGAGGAAAAACTGTGCATTCAACCATATGACGAAAGAACACACTCTCCTAAACCCTTGTACGGAAGTAGAGATTCGGGGTGTCACGAGGTATAGTATAAGCATTTACCTCCCTTGCCTCAGCATATTCTCTCTGCTTCCAACGATGCTTAGGTGCAGTGTATGAGAGTACATCAATTATTTGATCAAAACCACCTGCTCCCCCTAAGTTCATGGCCTCATCCTCATCAACCATATAATCTGGGAGCCTAACATTTGATTCTTGCTCAGTTGACACCTCATAATCATCATCCTTGGGATCATCTGGCTCTTCTTCTGAGCTTACATCATTTTTCCGGCGTCGTTTGGAAGTTCCCACATCCTTATCTTTCTTCTTTGATGTACTTTTCTTCATTCGAGAAGCCAACTTGCGAAGACTGTCAAAAATCAAGCATTGCAATGAGTATCAAACAATATATAGCAAAGTTGTTGAAATGTCATACTAGAAACCTTGATACCCCTACCTCACTGCAGCAAAACTGTCGCCCGCGAACTGTCCGCCCGTAGGGCGCGAACAGTCCGCGCCTACTGTTCATGCGCAGTGAAGGTAGGGGGTCCGAAATTTCAATCCATAATATCTTTATCAAAACTCAGTTTCTATCCACCAAAATTTTGCCATAGCACCATGTGAGTACCCTAAACATATTCCTCAAACCAAAACTTCAATCCCATGGGTGATTTTTAGATCGAGACATGAAACCCTAATCACCTTCTTGCTCAAAATCCGAGAGAAAGAGAGAGTTACTTGAAAAAATACCCGGATGACATGGTGGAGGAGCTCGCGGAGAGTCCGTGGATGTCCTCGGACGGTCCGGGGAGTGCCCCAATCCAAATCCCCAAGGGAGGGGCTCTTCTTCCACCAAGAACAAGAGAGAGAGAGAGAGAGAGTTTGAGGGAGCCTTTTGCGAGTTTGGGACGAGAGGTAGGAGAACCACACATTAAGTCCTGGCGCTGGTGGGTCTCGCTGCGACCAGCGCGCACGGACTGTCCACGGTCCACTTGCGGACTGTCCCCGGCCTCCTCGCTGACGGTCCGAGACCCTTCTGCGGACTGTCCGATATTAACTCAGAATCATACAGAGACGTTCCCAACCTTTGTGCCAAGCGCGGACTGTCCGCCCACTCCATGCGGACTGTCCGCGGTCCTTCCTCAGTTTCAGCTCGAGATTCTTCGTTTTGAGATAGAATTGATGAATCTTTTGGGGTCATTGCTCATGATGCATAGAGAGAACTTTTCATATGATAAAATGCAGAATAAACTATGCAAGAAACAAACTTAACAAGGGTTAGAGAGCATAAACATAGATGAGCAAAATAAATAACTTTAAGATAAAAGCATGCAAAGAAACACATGTGCTAGCTCTCAAGCCACATTTGAGAAGTCAATGACATTTAACTCATTTCTCAATTTACAAAACTGAGATTCATCCAAAGGCTTCGTGAAGATATCCACTAATTGATCATCTGTGCTCACACCATCAATCTTGATATCACCTTTTCTCACACGATCTCTAAGAAAATGATGCCTAATATCAATATGTTTGGTTTCTTGAATGTTGAACCGGATTGTTGGCAATCTTGATGGCACTTTCATTATCACATAAGAGAGGAATTTCCTTGAATTTCACACCATAGTCAAGAAGTGTTTGCTTCATCCATAACAATTGAGCACAACAACTTCCCGCCGAGATATATTCCGCTTCGGTGGTGGAAAGAGCCACTGAATTTTTCTTCTTAGAAGCCCAAGATACAAGAGAACACCCAAGCAATTGACAACCACCGGAAGTGCTTTTTCTATCAACTTTACATCCGACATAATCGGAGTCCGAATATCCAACTAATTCAAATTGAGCACCCTTTGGAAACCAAAGACCAATGTTAGGAGTATATTTCAAATATCTCATGATCCTCTTTACGACGGTCAAATGACATTCTTTAGGAGCAGCTTGAAATCTAGCACACATGCACACACTAAACATGATATCGGGCCTAGATGCGGTAAGGTAAAGCAAACTACCAATCATAGATCTATAAAGCTTAAGATCAACCGGTTTACCTCCCTCATCAAGATCAAGATGCCCATTGGTGGCCATTGGAGTCTTGATGGGTTTTGCATCTTCCATACCAAATTTCTTCAAGATATACCTCACATATTTAGATTGGCATATAAATGTGCCTTCCTTCAATTGTTTGATTTGAAGACCAAGGAAGTAACTCAATTCACCAATCATAGACATTTCAAATTCTTTGGACATCATTTTACCAAATTCTCCACAAAAATCTTCATTTGTTGAGCCAAAGATAATATCATCAACATAGATTTGGCAAATAAAGATATCCTTTCCAATTCTTTTGGTGAACAAGGTTGTATCAACCTTTCCAATTTTGAATCCCTAAGTCTTTCATACCAAGCACGAGGTGCTTGCTTCAAACCATAAAGAGCCTTAGAGAGCTTGTATACATGATTAGGCTTTTTCGGATCTTCAAAACCGGGAGGTTGTTCAACATATATCAATTCATTGATTTTCCCATTCAAGAAGGCACTTTTGACATCTATTTGATATAACTTGATATTGTGAGCACAAGCATAAGCAAGCAAGATTCTAATAGCCTCAAGTCTAGCTACGGGAGCAAAGGTTTCATCAAAATCCAAACCTTCAACTTGAGTGTAACCTTGAGCAACCAATCTTGACTTGTTCTTCACAACTACACCATCTTCATTTTCCTTATTCCGATAGACCCATTTAGTACCAATAACATTATGACCTTTAGGTCTTTCAACCAACTCCCAAACTTGATTCTGGGTGAAGTTATTCAATTCTTCTTGCATGGAAATCACCCAATCCGGATCATCAAGTGCTTCATCTACACGTTTAGGCTCAAGAAAGGATACAAAAGAGTAATGTTGACAAAATGAAGCAACACGAGATCGAGTTTGAACACCCTTACTAATATCACCCATAATTTGATCTATGGGGTGATCTTTGGCAACTTGAGTTGGAACTCTTGGTTGATCAACCGGTTCTTGCGAAGATGTAGCAGGTGGAGTAGTTGAGACCAATTGATCTTCAACTTGAGGTGTGTCATTGTTACTTGTATTATCAACTTGTTGATCTTGATCATTTGATGAAGAAGAAGTATTCACTTGAATTGATATAGATGGTTCTTCATCATCATCTTCTTCTTCTCTAGGCCTTATATCACCTATAGCCATAGTCTTCATTACCTTGCTCAACTCATCACCTCTCACATCATCCAAATTTTCTTTTTCACTATTAGAGCCCATAGTTTCATCAAATTGCACATCATAAACATCTTCAACAAACCCCTTAGACTTTTTGTAAACTCTATAAGCTTTGCAATTAGATGAATAACCAAGAAGAAATCACTCATCACACTTGCTTTGGAATTTGGATAGACGAGAGCCTTTCCTTAGAATATAGCATTTGCAACCAAAAACCCGAAAATAAGAAATGTTGGGCTTCCTTCCAATGAGAAGTTCATGTGGTGTCTTGTTGAAGAATCTATGATAATATAGCCTATTTGATGCATGGCAAGCGGTATTGATTGCTTCGGCCCAAAATAAATCTGAAACCTTATATTCATCTAGCATAGATCTTGCCATCTCAATCAAGGTTCTATTCTTCCTCTCAACTACACCATTTTGCTCCGGAGTGTATGTAGTTGAGAATTCATGCTTAATTCCCTTCTCATCACAAAATTCTTCAACACTTGTATTCTTGAACTCACTACCATTGTGACTTCTTACTTTCTTCAATTTTTGCTCAAATTCATTTTCGGCCCTTTTGACAAAGCTCTTGAATATTTCACAAGTATGAGATTTGTCATGTAGAAAGAATACCCATGTGTATCTTGAATAATCATCCACAATCACAAGACAATAGCTATTTCCACCAATGCTTCTATAAGTAGTAGGACCAAATAAATCCATATGCAATAATTCCAATGGTCTTGTGGTTGACATAGTACTCTTGTTAGGATGAGAGTTGGCAACTTGCTTTCCGGTTTGACAAGCACTACACAATTTGTCCTTCTCAAATTTAACATCTTTCAAGCCAAGGACTAGATCATGCTTCACTAATCGGTTGAGTTGTTTCATGCCAACATGTCCTAGTCTTCTATGCCACAACCAACCCATTGAGGCCTTTGAGAATAAGCAAGTAGTCAAACTAGCTTTCTTAGAAGAGAAATCCACAAGATATAAACTTTCATGACGAAAGCCCTTAAAGATAGTATCTTTTCCATCAAGTGAAGTGACCTCAAATTCATTGCTAGTGAAAGTGCACTTATAACCATTATCACAAAGTTGAGCAATAGATAGCAAGTTGAAATTAAGAGAATCAACTAGCAAGACATTGGAGAGATTATAATCTCTAGAGATAGGTATTTCACCAATGTCTTTTACACCTCCCTTGCTATCATCCCTAAAGGTGATCTTGTCAAAGTCGGAGATATCTTCATCAAGATGAGAAAAGATTTTTCTTGCGCCGGTCATATGATTAGTGCAATCACTATCAATTACCCAATGTCTTCCTCCAGCTTTATAATCCACCTACAAAAGAAATCACTTCCTCTTAGGTACCCAACTTTTCTTGGGTCCTTCAATGTTAGTGACCAAAACCTTAGGCACCCAAATAGATTTCTTTCTATCACATCCGATAGAACGGCCAACAAATCTAGCACAAATAACACCCTTTGAATCCTTTTCAAGTACATAGGATGGACCAAAGGATACGGTCTTCTTGCTCTTGCATTTGTGATTTACATCAACTTTTGTCTTGCATACATGACACATCTTGAATCTTCCTTCATCTTCAAGAAATATATTGGAAGCAACAAAAGTAGTCTTCTTGGGAATGAATGTCATTTTCCCTTTCTTCGGAATATAATCAATACCATTCTTGTTCAAGATAAATTTTTGATTTGTCCAACAATGATTAAACTGGACATGACTTCCAAAATACCTAGCAAGATCCTTGGACAAGCACTCAACTTCCTTCTTCAAAGATTCATTTTCCAATATAAGAGATGAATCACAAGAATTATCCTCACTAATGCAAGAGCTAGTGCTTGTGCTACAAGATGGGTTAGTTGCACATGAAGAATCATTTAATATATCACATTCAATACTCATGCTTACTTTTCCTTTGGCTTCTTGTGCAAGGAGAGAGTTGTGAGCTTCCTTAAGCTCCTCATGCTTTTCCTTAAAAATCCCCCATGAAGTGTTTAGTTTGTCATGTGAGTCCTTAAGGTTGGCATGAGAAGTCTTTAGCTCCTCATAGGAATTTTGAAGTGAAGAATTCTTCAACTCCAAATCCTTCAACTTTGACCTCTCCTTGCGCAATTTGTCATCGGACTTAATAAGCATTTCCACAAGAGCATCATAAGAAATAGCATCATCATCAACATCATCATCACTATCATCATCATTGGCATCCTCAACTATTACCTTGGTTTCACCTTTTGCCATTAGACAAAATGGCTTGGAGAAGAGTGAAGGAGCTTCCTTGATAGCAATTTCGGCAAAACCTCTTGAAGGCTTGTCATCATCATCTTCTTCATCGGAGCTTGCATCGGAATCCCATTCAACAAAATAGGCTTACCCATTTTTCTCCTTCTTGTAGTACTTCTTCTTCTTGTTCTCATTCTTCTTGTACTCACTTTTCTTGCTCTTCTTCTTGCCATTCTTATCTTCTTTCTTGTTTGAACAATTGATTGATATTTGTCCAACTTCACCACAAGAAAAACAATCTTTTCCTTCAAAAGGTTTCTTCTTTGATGATTGCCCTTTCTTGCCAAATTTCTTCCTATTCATGATTCTTCTAAGCCCTCTAACAACAAGAGCCAATTCTTCATCCGTGTCACTCTCTTGTTTTTCATCACCATCTTCTTCTTGAGTAGCTTTAGCTTTGAGAGTGATACTTTTCTTCTCCTCAATCTTGGCTTCACCATGTACTTTTTGTGATAGCTTGAACATGTCATGGGTGAGCACCTCACCAAGTACCTCCGTGGGAGAAATTGTCTTCAAATTTGATCTCATAAGCAAAGTCACAATTGTTTCATATTTCTCCGGAAGACATCTAAGAAACTTATGAGAGAAGTCTTGATCCGGGACATCAAAATCAAGACACTTGAGTTCATTCACAATGTCATTCAACCGGTTGAACATGGTTGAAATGTCTTCATCTTTCTTCATGGTGAACTCATTTTCCCTTATATAAATAAAGTTTAGCTTCCTTGACGGTGGAAGTTCCTTCATAAATTTCCATAAGTTTCTCCCATATCCTATGAGCTTGCTTGAGACCCTTGACTCGGTTGAACTCACTAAGAGTGAGGGCATTGTAGAGCACACTCAATGCTTGATTGTTGTACTTTATGTTGTCTGTGTCAAGTTGAGTTGGATGATCCGGATCCAATAGAGCATAGCCCTCTTGTACAATCCTCCACACACCTCCTTCTAAGGCTTGAAAATGAACCTCCATTCTAGTCTTCCAATAGTCATAATTTGTTCCATCAAAGACCGGAGGTTTACCCACATGAAACTTTGTCTTCTCATCCCCCATTATCCTACTCTGGGATGGTTAAATCCTTCAAAAATGGAGTCCTCGGCTCTGATACCACTAGTAGGATCTAGGATACCGACTAGAGGGGGGTGAATAGGCGGTTTAAATTCTAAAACCACAACACTAGAGAAATTTAATTAGAACCACAAGGAGGATTAAATCTCTAGCTATACTACGCCTAAGTTGAAGGTTTGCAACCTAGGATGACAAGAATACAATTCAATCTCTATGAAGATAATTGCTCAAAGTAAATGCTTGAAAGTAAATTGAGCAAGAGAATCAACAAACACAAGAGACAAATTTTTATCCCGTGGTATCGATGACTTACCGGTCACCCCTAATCCACGTTGAGATGGATTCAATGTTCAACCGCTCCTCTATCAAGTCTCCACTTGATCTTTGAGCCGGTTAGAACCAAAGAACCGCTCCAAATCTCTTTTCCACTAGAGTTGCTCTTCACCACTCCGGCGAGGTGAGCACAAGACCTCTCACACCAATAGATCTGGAGCCACGCACAATCTTCTTGCGAGCTTCCACGGATTCACCACCACCAAGCCGTCTAGGAGGCGGCAACCTCCAAGAGTAACAAATCAACCACTTGCTTGATGATTCCCTAGTGCCACAAAGATCAAAACTTTGATGCAATGCACTAGATGCTCTCAATCTCACCAAAGATGCAACCTCTAAGCAAAGTGAGTGAGAGAGAGGAGGGAGAGAGCTCAACAATGGTGTACAAGCCTTTCAAAGTGCCAAGAGAGCCTCTCCCATCCCGGGCATGGAGTATATATACTCCCTTCCCACGAAACTAGCCGTTATGTTCAAAACAGTTCAAAACGCGTGCCTCGCGGACTGTCCGTGACCTCAACACGGACTGTCCGCATTTGAATTTCAACGGTAAGAACGCAAAGTCAAACGGTGTCAGAGGTGACCGTTGGACCGGCGGACTGTCCGCCAGGCCACCACGGACTGTCCGCCAGGCGCCTGCGGACTGTCCGCCAGGAGCCCGCGGACCGTCCGCCCAGTCCTCCCGAGCCAACACCGTCTCTGTTAGAAAAACGTCTTATTACAGACCGTCCGCAAGAGCCTCGCGGACTGTCCGCCCCAAACTGATTTTTCTCGAAAAACATCACCCAAAAACTCATAGATTTTTAATAAAAATTTATATCCCATGGACTGTCTGCCCAGGGTGCCCGGACTAAGGCTGGCCGAAAAGCTCGAAGCTCGTTAGCTCGCTCGAACTTGCTCGTTAGTGGCTCAGCTCGACTCGTTTAAAAATGTGAAACGAGCCGAGCTCATGCTTTAGCTCGGTTCGATAACGAGCCGAGCTCGAGCTGGCTCGCGAGCTGCTCGCGAGCCTTAACGAGCCAAGATTGTAGCCGCAACAGGAAGTCTGCAAGTGGTCCAATAGGAGGCCCAACTCTGAAATTAACCCAATAAGCCCAACATTGACACCCAAGACCCAACAACGAGTTAACCTAGCCGCGTCCTGCCCCAGTCCGGCCTGCCCTTCCCAGTCTCGCACGCACGAGTGCACGACGCACCGCACGCATCGGCTTCGCGGCAGGCGGCGGCGCGGTCTTCACCTCGCAGCCTCGCATCACAGGTTCCTCCGCCCCGGCCCCCGCCCGCCCTTCCTCCGCCCCGGCCCCTCCCTCACCTCTCTCTCCCCGCGACGTGTGTAGGCAGCAGGACTGCAGGTGCAGCGGTGGTCGGCATCCGCCCGCCAGGCCTCCATGGTTGGACGCCGGCCACCGACACCGCCCAAAGGACCGCCCCGAAGCTCCGAATCGAGGATGAACACGAAGGGCGTGGTGAAGCGCACAAGGAAGCCGTCAGCGAAGATGAGGGTGCTGGCCAACCTGAATGATACCGGGGGTAGCGGATCTGCTACTGCGCCCGAGGAGTCTCCATTGTTGCCTCCCCATTCTTCTACAAGGTCCATATCTGTAGACAAAGACAAGGTTTGTGTCCAAAATCTTGATCTTTCATTACTTCACGCATAAGCCTTATTCACAGTCACACAAGAATGCAAGATTAGATGATTTTCTTGATCTGTAGAATGTTGCAGTATAGCACACTAGCAGTCTAGCACTAGCACTAGCAGAGTAGTCTGTAGAGTAGTTCTTGATCTGTAGATTGTTCTCTCGAGGGTCTGATACTCTGATGTTGGGTTCAAGCAAGTGCAAATGTCTATGTAATTTGTAATTTTCTGGTGTAAATGAGGGTCTGATATTGTGTTGCTTTGCTTTGGCCCTGGACTAGCACTAGCACTAGCCAAATTTCTGGATGATGTCTATGTATTTAAAACTAACTGATGAACCATGTTTTAGGAACTGGAAAATTTGGCGGGTGAGCAGGAGGACGAGGTAGAGGTAGAGAATGAGGAAGAGGAAGATGTTGATGATGACAACAGCTTGGACCATGAGGATGAATTATCTGTGAGTGTGCCTGATGATGATGGAAATCAGGATGGGGATGGGGATGGAGAGGAGTCAAAAATTGAAAAGGCAAAGAGAGGAACAAAGAGAGGGAAGCGTGCTGATTGCTGAAAGTATTTCAAGGAGATCACTGTTGCATCCAAGGAGTATGGTAAGACGGTGAAAAAGGCCAAGTGCTTGTTCTGTAGTAGAAGCTATGTTTACCATAAAGGAGGTACTACATCAACGCTGAACCGACACCTTAAGGCTTGCACACCATTTTTGAATCAGCTAGCCAAGGCTAAAAATGAATTAGCTCAAGGTACACTCAGTTTCTCTCCTGATGGTGGGTCTGTTATTGTCAATCCTTCTGAATATGATCATGATCACACTAGAAAGTTGATTGCCAAGATGATAATTGTCCATGAGTATTCATTTCGTATGGTGGAACATAAATGGTTTAACATTTTAATGAAATGGATGAACAACAACTATGAATCTATTAGTAGGAAGATTATTAGAAATGAGTGCATTAAGGTTTATGAAACTGAGAAAGAATAGCTCAAGAAGAGTCTTAGAGAGGTTGAATCAATCAGTTTTACTACTGATTTGTGGACATCAAATCAAAATATTCAGTACATGTGTTTGGTGGTACATTACATTGATGCTGATTGGGTCTTGCAATGTCGTGTTCTTAATTTTGTTGAGTTGGATCCTCCACACACTGGTATTGTCATTGCTCAAGCTATTTTTGATTGTTTGGCTGAGTGGAAAATTGAGGATAAGATAATGACAGTCACTCTTGATAACGTTTCTAACAACGATACTGCTATCACAAATATGAAGGCTAAGCTACTTGCTAGAAAGAATTCCAGCTTTGATCCCATCTATTTCCATGCCCGTTGTGCTGCCCACATAGTCAATCTGGTTGTGAATGATGGACTTGTGCCCCTGGAGTCATTGATTAGTGATCTTAGGAATATTGTCAAGTATTTTAAGAAGTCTCCATCTCGGATGTACAAATTTGTGGAGGTTTGCAAGCAATATGCAGTTAAAGTAGGGAAAGGTCTGTCTCTAGATGTCAAAACAAGGTGGAGTTCAACTTATAGAATGTTAGATTGTTGCCTTAAATATAAGGAAGCATTTGGTTATTACTATGAAGTTGACAACAACTATGAGTGGTAGCCTTCACTAGCTCAATGGAAATTGTTTGAGTCAATCAAACCAATATTGGGAACAATGGCAGAAGCAACCAGTGCATTCTCAGCATCAACTTACCCCACTGCAAATGTGTTTTATCCTTACATTTTATAGGTTAAGATGGCACTGAAAGAGGCACAAAAGTCTGGTGATCCATATATGATGAGTATGGCTGATGCAATGTTGGAAAAGTTTGATAAATATTGGGAAGTGAGAAATAATGTCATGGTGATTTCTACAATTCTGGATCCTAGATTCAAAATGCGGTACATCAGATTTGCTTTTGGTAAGATTTATAACTCTTTAAGGTTTCGAAAAGAAATCAGTGATATTGAAGAAGAGCTAGAAAGTTTGTATCAAAAGTATGAGTTAATACATCGGCAAAAGATGGGCGATACTAACCAAAACAATACCCAGTCAGCATCATCTTCAAAGGATACTAGCAGTTCATTGGCTTCAATTGTTCCAACTGAATTCCAATCATTTTTAGAGTCTACTGCCACAGAAAGTTCCAAATCTGAGTTGCTCATGTACCTAGATGAACCAAATATCTCCATAGAGGACAAGAGTTTTGACTTGCTTAATTTCTGGAAGGTGAATGCACATAGGTTTCCTGTGGTGTCTAGTATGGCAAAAAGGTTCTTGGCAATCCCTGCTAGTAGTGTATCATCTGAGCAAACCTTTTCCACTGGAGGTAGGATCATCGATGACTATAGGAGTTCGTTGAAGCCGGAGACTGTCCAAGCTTTAGTATGTGCATCTAGCTGGATAAGGGGTTCTAAGGGTGCTCCTATTTCTTTGGTATGTAAATATACAATGCTCATTTGGTTTATTTTTTTAATATGACTTCATTCTTGTTCATGTGTGTTTGTGTAAGTGATGCTGACTTGTACTATTTTTTATTTAGGGTGAGGGTGATGGAAACATAGAGGCCATTGATTTTCCAGAATGTGTGGTGGCGAGCAACTAGTGTGATAATGAAACTAATGTAAGTGTACTTAAACTTCAATGCTTGCTGAATATAGTGCACTAGTAGTGACTAGTCAGCCTACAAAGCATTCATAAAAGGGCAAATGCTGCTCTCATGGCAAAATTGCTTGCTGGGTACCATTAACAATGCTTTCAGCACAGGAGTTGTTTTGTTTCTTACGCCTTTCACATTATGTTGATATACCATTATAGCTATCACCCAAGTTTGTTAATTTTCCAATCAGAAATAGCATGAGATTATGTAAGTGTACTATTTTTTAACTAGTATGATAATGAAACTAATGTAAGTGATGCTTACAGCTTACTTAAAATTCAAGTTAAATATAGTGCACTAGACTGCTAGCAGTTTGCTTTTGGCTAATATAGTGCACTAGACTGCTAGCATTTCTATATTCAATGCTTGCTGAATTTCTGAATTTCTGTATGCCATGATTTTGGATGTATGTGCTTCTCATAATCTCATATTATACTTGCAGTTTGCTTTTGGCTAATGGAAGTGGAGACTGGAGAGTGGACACATAAGCAGCTTGAGAGATAGATGGAGAGGACACTTGAAGCATTTGTGACAGCCTGCGGCCTGCCTGGACAAGTGGACAAGTTTCTGTTAGCTGTGTGAAATCTGAAATTGCATGAATGCTTCTCCGCATGTACTTTTGCTTGGGTCCTATTGACTATTGTGATGTCCTAAACTCTAAATTCAGCATGTATTATGAATTTATGATGTCCCAAACTCTAAACTCTTTGTGGAACTACTAGAGTACTAGACTGTTGGTTGGCTATTTGGTTTCATGGTTTGTTGGTTTCATACTTTCATGATTTGTAATTTGTAAACATGTTGCATCTGTTGCCATAGCTGTGATTTTTTGAATATTGTCGAGCTGGCTCACGAGCTTATCAAGCCAGCTCGAGCTCGTTAACGAGCCGAGCCGAGCCGAGCCAGCTCGTTATCTAAACGAGCTAGACCGAGCCGAGCCTTAACGAGCCGAGCCAGGCTCGATAGCCAGCCCTAGCCCGGACTGTCCGCCCGCAACTGCAGAAAACTGATTTTCTCAAGATTTTCAACATAGCTTCTTTCAATTTTTGAAAATGTCACTCATCTAAATGCAAACCATGCAAGTTCTTGATCAAAGTGGCACTATGGAAAGTCAAGCCAATGAAATTGATCCCTCTTGATAGTACGGCTATCTAGCCTATCAATCCGGTCATTTATCATCCTCTAATCAGCTCATGACCAGTAAAATTAAAATCCCTATCTTTATTCCTTTACCTTGAGCTCCTTTTCATCCAAAGCACACATGCCTTCCTCTTTGCATATTCCATAAGCTCAACGCTTCTCCGTACTAACCTATTCTTATATCTCAATAGAAATGTTAGTCCACGATGATTGTCATTAATTACCAAAACACAAATTAGGGGTCTAGATGCCTTCACTCTTCTTATGGTGCAGCCTGTCCGCTCGGGCTGTGGCCCGAGTCTGGTCGCGAGGGTACGTCAACGGGTCAGGTGGGTGGATCTGCTGACGCCTAGCATCAGCAGTGGCATGCGGTGTCGCCATCACCGCCGCCGACCCTGCAACCTGGTGGGACGACACTGGCAACCCTCCTGGAGACAAGTGCGTCCCTCCGCTCGCCTATGTCCCTGTAGGTCGCACGCCTGGTAGCTGCAACCCTCCTGGCTGCATCCATCCCCCCTCTTGTGTCCATGTGGGTGGCGCGCCTCCTAGCTGTGACCTCCGAGCTCCTCCTGCGTCGGCACACCAAGAAAGAAGTTGAAGTCGTCCAAGTCGAAGTCGTCGAACCCTCCCGTCTGGTCCGCTAGGGTGGAGTCAGGAGTGCCGCCGCTGCTGACGTAAGCTGGAACAAATAGTATTATTAAATCACGTATCATAATTAATAGATTCTTGTATTTGTATATAGTTAGAGATATAATTGTGGTCATTACCTGTGTGAAGAGTAGCACCAGTGGACGAGGAAGGAACATCCGTTGGTGCTACTAGTGGTGGTGCTCGTGCTGGTGCTGCTGCAGGTCCTTGTGGTGCTGGTGTTGCTGCTGCTCCTCTGGGACCTGGTCCCCCTAGAGGATGCATCCTCCAAGGAGGGTGCACCAGAGGGCGCAGCACAAACGACGTGTAGAAAGTGGCCGGGAAGGGTGGCCGTCACGAGGACGACGGTGCCTGGTACGAACGACCAGTCGAGACGGAGCTGGAGAACGACTGGGGGTACCGCGGAAACATCGGTAGAGCTGGATTACAGCGGTAGTTGACCGCGGCAAGGAACCTCGTGGTGATGCTCTGCATCCTATCCCACGTCTGCTCAATATCCTGGTGTGTCATGAGGTGCAGTCTCGCCCTCGACTCCCCTAGAATATGCGAAATGTCTGCAATCACATCGTACTGCAAAAGAAATTATTAGTAAATGTTACAATGTTCAGTACCATAAGAAAATTTAGTTGCATTTTCAAACTCACCGCCAAGTCGTAGTGCTGATCCCGTCGCACCGGGTAGGTGACAGTAGGAACGATCACTCTCGCCGCGTCCGGAACCGGCGCTGGTGGCTGTGGTGGAACGTACATCACACGCGTCCGAGTCCTCGGGGTGTACCACTGGATGTACACCTCCCACACTGTGTCGTCGTGGGGCCGGTCCTCGGTGACGACGTTCTGCGTCGCGGTAGCCCAAGCGTCCACGTACAGCTGTACCCTCTGAACCCAAGAAACATGCCCCGAAACTCCCCTCTGAGACCACTTACCACAAATTAAACATATTTGTCAGTGGCTCAATCTACGAACACAGAATTAAATTTAGAAATTGATGAGAACTCACCTATGGGCGTCGTGAGGAACAGTGTGCACCACAGGCAGAGGCGACTCCTGGTACAGGCCGAACTGCCTCATCACCCTGTGGACGGCGTACTCCTCCACGTACTTGTCGAACACCAACGACGTCTTCGTCTTCCAGTGGTGCTGGTCTCGAAAGCAAAAAGACGAGAGGCTCTGTGGTGCGCGGGTCGCGATAGCCTCCTCTGAGTACGGCGTCCACCTGACGTCCGCGTCCGTCAGAGAGTCGAACTGTCCGACGAAGTCTTTGTACGCCCTCTTCGTCTGCTCGTGAGTGTACGAGGCTTGCATACAAACGAAATGTGAATTGACCAAACTAGACAAAATGGAGATACAAATTAAAAGTGAAAGCTAAGAAATTACTGTCCGCAGGCACCACAACGATCCCATGGTGAAACGGTCGCTGGGGTCGTGGCCCTCTGGCAGGGCCTCGTACGCCTGGTGGGAGACGCAGGGTCGACCAATCATAAACTGCTCGTGGCACCAGAGCTGAAGAAGGCGAGGACAGCCGAGAAGGATCGCCTGCTCTGAACGACCCTTCAACACCCCCGAGCATAGGCCCCTGTACGTACAGGTAAGAACAGTGTTGCCCCAACTGATCTAGGGCACCGCGTCCAAGGGCGCATCGGCAATCCTCCGAGCATAGGGGGTCAAGTACCTTGACACCGCGTCTCCTTGCGAATTGCAGAACAACACGAACCCAAACAACCACAACAGGTACACCTCGAAGAACCTGTCGACTGTCTCGGCCTGGGCGTCATCTGCTAGGTAATCAGCCTGCACAAACAAAATCAAACGTTAGTTACATTGTCTCCATATCTTCAAAAATGAAGAAAAATATGATGTCAAGGTACGTATGCTGAACTGCTGCAACCAGGTCTAGGTGGGTCCGTGAGCGTTCGTGAACTCCGTTCGCGAATCGAGCGAGGAACTCAGTACGCCAGTCAGTCGAGATGTCCACAGCCCCCATCGGCTCGCCCTCACAAGGAAGGTCCATCAACAGGGACGTGTCCTGAATAGTCGGCGTCAGCTCGCCGACGGTGAAGTGGAACGTGTGGGTCTCTGGCCTCCAGTGGTCCAGAAGCGTGCTGATGAGGGAGAAGTCGAACTGGAACCGTGTCATGCGATTCTTCCGAGGAATCGCGTCCCGCTGCCTGTCCCCCTCGACTAACCGCGCTACAGTCAGTAGTCCTGCAGCGCGTAGCCTGAAACAAATAAGGTAAATTTATTAGTTAAAACAAAAGTATAATTAAAGGTACATACAATAACATAACATCAGTTCACGTACTTGGGAACCCAAAGGTCGTGGATCAGCAATAACGTGCGCGTAGTGCGAGAACGTACGTGTCCAAGATCCTCTCCGAGGACGGCGGACAGGTACGAGCGGTGCCTGCGGTTGACCTGAGCCTCCAACAACTCTGGCGTCACGTACGCCTCAGCCCGAGCCTGAGACTGATCCTGAGCCTGATCCATAGCTGCAGGCAGCAGCTGCATACAAAAATTAAATGAAGAATTTAAAAAACCAGATAAAGTAATTTCTACATTTTCTAAACAAGATAAAGTAATTTTCTATAATTTATAGACAAGATAAAGTAATTTTCTACAATTTTTAGAACAGGTAAACTATTTTTCTACATTCTTTACATTTTCTTAACCAGATAAAGTAATTTTCTAAAATTTCTAAATAAGCTAAAGTAATTTTTTATAATTTCTAGAACAGATAAACTAATTTTCTACATTTTCTAGACCAGATAAAGTAATTTTCTAAAATTTCTAAACAAAAAAAGTAATTTTTTACAATTTCTAGAACATGGAAACTATTTTTCTACATTTTCTAGAATAGATAAAGTAATTTTCTACGATTTCTAAACTAGATAAAGTAACTTTCTACAATTTTTACAACATTCAAGCTATTTTTCTACATTTTCTAAAACAGATAAAATAATTTTCTAAAATTTTTAAACATGATAAAGTCATTTTCTATAATTTCTAGAATAGGAAAACTATTTTTCTACATTTTGTAAACATGATAAAGTAATTTTTTAGAATTTCTAAACAAGCTAAAGTAATTTTCTACAATTTCTAGAACAAATAACTATTTTTCTACATTTTCTAAATCAGATAAAGTAATTTTCTAGAATTTTTAAACAAGATAAAGTAATTTTCTAAATTTCTAAACTAAAAAACTAATTTTCTAAATTTTTGAATCTAAACTAATTAAATAAACTAATTTCTAAATTTTCTAATCTAAAAAAAATTCTTACACTAATTATAATATTCTAAACTAATTAAACAAAGTAAATAAAGATAGAAAACTTACCTGAGAGAGAGAGGAGACCGTGGGGGAGAGGGGCGGTGGAAGGGTGAGGGGCGGACGGCGGCCGTTGTCGCTCTTTATATAAGGGCCGCAGTCGCCGTCCGCCACGGCGGTTAGAACCTACCGCCGTGGCGCAGTACATTGCGAGGGGCCCACAGCCAGCAGCCGACCGTTGGCGGTAGCCCTACCGTCGTGGGCTACGCCGGTTGGACGTGATGCCGCCGTGGGTCACGATGGTTGGCCCTATCCGTTGTGGGCCACGGCGGTGGTGGTATAGTTTTGATAAATTTCAAAACGGTCGTATAAATTTACAAATTAGAATAAAAAATATAAAAAAATTCTCGAGAAAAGGGTTAATTAGTTCTGTGCTATTATAAATATCGTATTTTTGAAGAATGTCATTACTATTCAACTAACTGCGCCAGTGCCATTGCAATTTCCCTGTTGTTTGAAAGATGTCATTATATACGCGAAACACCGTATCGGACCCACTTGCAGGTGTATTGGAGGCTATGTATTCTCGTATAGACGAGATTGCCCCTTGCTTTCCTCTCTCATTTCCCTGACGTGTGGGACCCACACGTCAGGGTTATCTTCAACCTCCTGTCGTAGCAGCCCCCTTGGTCGGCGGCGCTCCCGGGTGCCCCAGCCACCCGCCGCGGGCAAGCTTCCCATCGCGCGCGTGCGCCGCCGTAGGCGAGCTCGGCCTCGCACATGTGCACCGTCGCGGGCCAGCTCGGCCTCGCGCGTGTTTGTCGCTTTGCACTGGTTCTTCACTCCACCAAGGTTTTACCACTAGCATACAATCAAGTCCTGGCCTCAGACACAAAATTTCAACGCGATGGCACAGTAGCGACTAGTGAGTGTGTCCTCGCGGTGCCCATGTGACTGTGTGAGCTCTCCGGTCGCTCTGTCGTGCACCGCCCCGCGTGACGACCGACACCTCCATCTTTCACTAAGCCTTACTGTGATGAGATCGGGTTGGGCCAGTCTATGTTGCTGCTGCCGTCGAGAAAAAGGAAGAGATCGATGGAATGAATCCTCTCGCCTCCCGCGAGAAGGGCGACCACAGCCCCGGCGCACCCCGCGTCGGCGCCACCACCGAGCTGCCACGCTCCCCTGCTACTCCATCACCGACGCCACCGGATGTGCTGCCGCTAGCGTCCCTATCTCCTAGTCGTGCCGTCACGACGACAACTGCCAGGACCCCCAGCAGCAGCAGGCCGGGGATCTCCTTCCAAGAACGCCTTCTTCACGACCTCCACAGCACCGCCGTCCCATGTTCTATCACCCCAAACCCAAACCCCTGCTACATCTGGATCACCCCACCTTTTCACGCCTCTCGCTTCACCTCCTCCTACATCTCGAGCGTGCTCTCGTATCACTACACTGCTCCCCCGGATCTCCTCAGGGCGCGGTGCTGTGCTGCCTATCGTTCTGTGTTCTGTTCCATGGTGTCCAACCGCAATGACGCTAACTTCTTGGCCGTGCACGGTCGCCTCGAGTTCAATCGCCTCACGTACAGTCTCCATAGCACACTAGCTCAGGTGCTGGCCATGGCTGCCCAGCTCGAGGAAGAAGAAGCAGTTGCAGTTACTACTACACCCCAACCACCTGTTCCTGCTACTACTGTTAGGGCACGTACAACGCGTCTATATCGCGCGTCTGTATCGTGGCGATTTTGCAAAAAGCCCCCCGCGCCCTCCCACCGACGGCCCGCGCGTCGCCTCCGAAGGCGACACCTCCGTCCCGTTCCCAGAGGTGAACCGACGCCCCCATCAACGCGCTATAGAGGTCGTCTTCTCGCATCGACGCGGCGCGACGGATCCCGCGCGCCTCCTCCTCCCGCGCGTGCTCCTCCTCCTTCCCCCGCCAAAAATCGATCCCTCCCGCGCGCCTACTCTCCTTCCCCCGCCAAGCGCGACAAAGCTCGTTGCCTTTCCCACCAAAAGCTTGCATCTGCTTTGCCCTCCTCGCCGCCTCTCTCTACTCGCCACCGTGCTATTCTCGTCGGAGTAGGTGCGGCGTCATGTCCATGGCCGACTCAGCACGACGGAAAAACACATCGACAACTTGGGCCTTGGGTGCGGCGGCGACGGCCCCAAGCCAAACCCTATGCCGCGGTTTCGCAGCGGCGGCGGTGACTGCGGCGGCGGTAGGTCGTGGGTGCTCCGTCGCGAGTACGAGAGCTCCGCCGCCGCGCGGGATCTGCGGGCAATGAGTCGGTGCGCCGCGCTCCTCTCCGGTGGTGGTGACTCAACTCTCCGGCGACCGTACCCTCCAGTAAGCTTGGCTTCCTCTCCTTTCCTCTCATGTTCCATATCTTAGACTCCTAGGCCTTTGGGATTTCAGTGCTTCTTGGTCATGTCGTGTTGCCTTGTGTAGTTCAATTCGCTGATACCGATCCCCATTCGTTGGTGCCTGTCTGTTGTTGCAATTTAACATGATGCTATAGCTGGTTTCAGAATATCGATCTATACTGAATCGTTCTAGCAATACTACTTCTTGGGTCTAATGTCAGAATACAACCACATGCTGACATCGATTGTCAGCAAACACATGAGAGCAAGTTATTGTTGAAACTACTAGAGCATATGGATACTGATTTACTTTTTCATTGCTGAACCAATAGAATCAATTCAGGTACTACACGATACTGCTTAGCTTATATTCAAATTCAGATTTTGCCTCTACCTAAAGCATTCACCATTCTAACTTTTGTTGGATTTAAAATTGAAATGGTGATGCTTAGATGATGCATAATCTGTTTCAGTCTTCACACAACTTCATGGATTGATAGGCTGATAGAAGCTTTTAATGGTAGAAATTGTATATCAACACCTAGACTTCAAGCTACCAACCTGATTTTCAGACTTGATTACACAACTGCATTTTTTTTTTGCCTTGATTGTTAATACACAACTGTTGAATGCTCTACTGATTACACTATCAACCCAGTTTGCTTCTCCTAAAAAAGAACTTAGGAACCTGTTTATTGCCTTTTTTTGTTTCAAGTGTCAATTTATAGTATAATTTTCAGATTACAACTGAGGTTAGCATCTAATTGTCAGCTTGCTCAAGATGTTTGAAGAACAAATTATTCTCTGGTTAAAATTGAGGTCAATTCTCTGAATAATACAAGCTGTCCTGTGCACTGAGATTTTTAAGTTAACTGATTTTGCTTTTGTGAACTGCAGGTGAAACCATTGAAGGGCTGTTGCAGTATCTCGTTGTCCTGTGTGAAGCTATTTGTGAACCGAATGATGTTATTTTTTCATATTTCAATTTCTTATTTGCACTCAGAGTAGTTGCCCTTTTTTATTAGTAATTTGATCTGAATGGTTGTGGGAATGGCAGTTTCCATGTATGAACTTAACTGTAATGAGAATTGATTTACAACTCATGATTGTTGAATGCTGATTTAGATGATACTGTCCATGTGTAGATGGTGGCTGTGTAGATGAAATTGTGCATTCTCTGAAATTGTCCATGTGTAGATGGAGATGGTTGCTGTGTAGATGTGATTACAATCTTGAAGTTGTGCATTGTCAATTCCATGTATGAACTGCCAATTTTGTCTCTTTTCATACATTTTCTGAAATGGCCACACAATGGTATACACAAGTGCATTTGTAGTTGATCTTAACCTCCATACAATGCATTAAACAGCTTATAGACAGCCTCTCTGTCTGTGGGTTGTATAACCTGTCTGTATATCTGTCTGTATGCTAAAATCGAGGTTCTGCAGACAGTCTCCTGTCTGTGGGTTGTACAGCCTCCTGTTTGCCGCCGCCCACTAGTTCACGAGTTCCAAGGCAGTAGTAAAACAGCTGGCGACTGTTCTGCTCTAGCGCCGCACCGCGAGACAATCCCCCGGGATCTGCCTACTTTGAATTCCCCCTGCCAACCCGCCCTGCTGCCCCCCGAACCTGAGCCTGCTGCATGGAAGGGAGCTGAAGAAGGCGACATCTTGTCTGCTACTGCTACCACCCACCCAACCGCACCGAAACCCTCATCGTATCTGGACGCATTGCTCTCCCTCTCGCCACCACCGCCGCCGCCGCGCCCACGGCCCATCCCACTCAGACGCCCAGGTTGTTGCTTTCGTTGCCTTGCGAGAGACCACCTCATTCATGATTGTCGTGATCCCGTGTGGTGCCGCACCATGGTGCTCCCTCGCTAGCAAACGTCGCCCCGCCACCGCCGCTGCCGCTGCCCCACGCGTCCCGCTCCCTGTTGCTGCTTCGTGCGCGGCAATGCACGCAGTCATCGTGCCTTTCTCCCCCTCGCTTCGGGAACTTCTTCGACGCCCAACAATGCTGCCGGCGAAACACCTTGACAGTTCCCTTCATCTCCTCTGTTTTTTTACAACAAACATATATATTCATTAAGATAAGCTAGCAGCCATTTTACAGATAGGTCCTCGCCGGAAGACCAAATTACACATAGGTCCTATATCTAAGGAGAAACAGGGCAACGTTGTCCATGGTGACGGGAATGATGGAGCCGCCGGTTATGGGTCACAGGGGCGTCAAGGACGCGTACACCAGGGCGGAGACCGCGCAAAGAAGCGTCGGTTGAAGGCGAGCCGGTGAAGCTGATGAGGAAGAAGCACACCGACGACTGTAAGGTTCAGTTGGAGTCGTCACAGGAGGTTGTTGAAGCAGCTTGGACCAGGATCTCAGGGGGAGGCGGCGTCGTCGCACAAGCACCAGGAATGGAGCCACCATGTTGGAGTAGAAAGCTCCAGGACTGGCGACTGGTGTGTTGGGGAGGTGGAAGCGGTGGAGACGGAAATCGCGGCCAATAGAGGGGGCCAACAAGAGGCAGTCCGAAAAACAAGATCCACCCAAGGGAGGATCCGATGTACACAGAACTCACTCAGATCGACCCCCCTCCGACCAGATCAGGGGCGGCGGCGGTGAAACTCTAGCAGCAGAGGAAGGGGAAGGGCGGAGGGGGAGCTGCTGGAGGAGACGACGGTGAGACGCGAGTTATTTTATTTATACTACTTACTAGGGCGGCGGGATCGACGGTGACGAGGTTGTCGGCAACGGCAGCAGCGACGACAGCGGCGCAGCACAGGTAGAGCACACCACAAGGGGAGAAAGCCATATAAGCAGCGACGACAGCGGCGCAACACAGGTAGAGCACACCACAAGGAGAGAAAGCCATATAGGCAAAACTACAACTATAGAGTAAATAGGTAGTAGATCGACGGGCGGGGGTTTCCCTACCCCTTCTCGCCGCCGGCAAAGACGCCAGAGGGGAGGAAGAGGAGGGGCCCGAGCAGGTGGCGGAGGGGTGAAGCGAGAGGAGAGGAGTCTTCGAGAGGAAGGAAAGAAAAGGGCCCTTCATCTCGTGTGTTAGTACTTTGTGGATCGGAAGCGCGGGAATGGTATCGTGTGTTCAACCAACTGATGGCTGTTGTTGTAAAAAAAATCAACTGCTGGCTGCTTATAGCAGCGGAACGCATCATTTTGCTGCGTCCTGGTGTTTACTGTTTCCCAATGTGTAATAGGAGGATAGATGCAGATGCTGTCTCTTCCTCACTGAATCTCGCTTTGTAACTGCTACAAGCACCTGCACTCGGTTCCAGAGTTACGATCTTTCTGCCTTATTTATAGTACTCATCCTTGCAGTACCAACTCTTGCCTCATGGATACCTCTCAGAGAAACACGTGCCTTTAAATGAATACAAGGAATAGGAACTTTAGATTTATGAAGACTTGGCTCTCCTTTATAAAAGGGAGAGGAACAAAAAAACTATTTATTTTGTTCTTATTTATTATTTTATTTAGTTTATTTGCTCCTGAAAGTATATAGCCAATCACTCAAAGATCCTTTAAAACCTCAGAACTACCGTACCCATTTATTTGGTCCCATTCATTTTTTTTCTAAAAATTAAAATGTTCTGAACAGTAAGAAACCACGGAATTTTCACCAATTCTAGAAATGCACCTAATCATAGGAGCAATGGATGGTAAACAGGTCTTTCTCATTTTATTTCTTTCAATAAAACAACACATGACTAATCATAAGAAAACTATATGTAAGGAATCAGATGCTCGTAGTCTAAGAGAGAGATGGGGTGAATTAGGCAACTTAAAACCTTAAGCTTATGGTTATCACTATTTGCTCAAAACATAAACTAGAACATACTACCTAGATGTGCAACTACGGTTGTTCTAATGTGAAACTCCCATCCCAAAACAAGTTTTGCAACATATAGCCAATCTTATCAAGATACTACTCTAGAAAAGTAAAAGCAAACAAGGATTGCAAGAAAGTAATGCGGAAACGTAAAGGGGGTGAGAGGAAGCAAACTCTTGACACGCGATTTATCCCGTGGTATCGGTAGGCACTAAGCCACCCCTAATCCACGTTGTTGAAGCACTCCACACAAGAGTATTGCTTCCCGGTCACCAAGTCTCTCCCAAGAGCACCACTTGACTTGCCACAAAGGCTCGCCCACAAAGGCACTCGCCAAGCTCTCTTGGTCACCTTGATGCCGTCTCCACTAAGGAGCTTCTCCACCAAGGAAGGGGGTCTCCACGTCCCCCGCACAAAGTGTCCTCATCGCTCCACACCAAGCCGGAGAGTCGAAGACGTTTACCGGAGAGCCCCTTAGGCTCCAAGGCTTCCGGCGCACCTTGTACAACTTGATCCACTCAAGAATCACCTCACAAGGTAGGCACACCTTGCACTCACTCAGCTATAAGCTAAGCCTAGCACTAAGCACACCCACAAAGCATGTGCAAGTCTATGGATGAGCAATTTAGCACTTAGATGGCTTGGATATGATCTTCAATGTGTCTTGGACTCCTCTGCACTTCCACACACTCCAACATCTTCAAATGGGTGAGTGGAGGGGGTATAAATAGCCCAAGCCAACAAACTAGTCGTTGGCTAACGGCCATTGAAAACTGTACCGTCGGATGAACTGATGGTCTCTTTTCCATAGGCGTCGGTTCATCCGGTGCCCTCCACGTTACTTAGACGTTGCATCCCCACTGACACATATCCTCCGACGCTTGCACCGACGGTCTTCTCGCCTAGCCGTCGGTTCATCCGGTGCTGAAGGGTTCCACGTCAAAACCTTTCATCGGTGCTTAAGCCCTCTGCGCAAAACCTCTCTGTCTTGATTCCTTGATGCATCAGATAGACCGACGACTCCTTCCAATGGACCGTCGGTTCATCCGGCGCTCTTGTCTCAGCCGCTTCTTCTCTGGTAATCATCCGATGCAACTAGAAATCCCACCGTCGGTTCATCTGACGCTCTTCAAGTTAACTCATGTCTTCACACAGTGTACCATTTCATCCGTTGTTGCACCGACGCTTGCTACCAAGGTACCGTCGGTTCATCCAACGGTGTCATTTCTTTTCTTCTTCTTCCACGGTTTAGACCCTCAAAATATATACTATCTTCTCATTTTGGCGTGTGGTATTTTTGCATACTTGGGACCGAGAAATGTCTACAAAGACATGTTGAACAATATAGTTAGTCCCATTGATCATGTTGTCATTAATCACCAAAATCAAACGTGAACAAATGGCATATGAGGTCATGTTCACTACACTATAACACATCTTCTTCAATTACATATGTAGTAAGTTCTTTTTGGAAGCAATGCACCAGAAGTAACCAAAGGAAATCTTGATTCTCGGATAGCTATTAGGTAAAAACCACTGTGATTTTCTATGCGTGCTGGAGCTGGAAGAAAATGTCTGGAACCGTCATCATGGTGGGAGGCGGATACCGAGCAATCCCAGGACTGGGAGCCAGGAGGTGGTGGTGACGACATGGTCTCACCACTCGCGCAATCAAGCTCCTGAGTGGATTTTGGTGATGTTAATCACACAATTAAAGAATTAATGAGATTTTGAGTATACATGTGACATGTCACTATTCTATCATTGGTGCAAAAGAAAGAAGGAGACCTCTAACTTAAAAGAGAAGGCTTGGTATAACTCAAAATGAGGTTTAATTCATTTTCTATTTCTAATTTGAGTATAGAACAAGTCGTACTACCAAGAGGGATACTGATAGTGATATGGGTGAAACCAAGTGCATATTTTCTATCTCAAACATTCATATCCACAGGCACAAAAAATCAGCCGAGTGCTAGCTATCAGTTTTGTTTCTGCAGAACGTGGAAGTTCTGCGAATTTTCGCAGAGGTTCCGCGTTTTCAAATATAGCTGTTACAGTTCATATCTGAGGGGTATTTATTCCCCCTTCGTCCTAAACGATTAGTTGCTTCTCCCCTACGCCGAAATAGTGAGTCCTTGCTTCTCTCTCACCCAAGCATTGACTCTCACCTACTTGAATCCAAAATCCAACCCTAGCATTCAAATTTGGAGTGATTCCTTGTGAGAAAACGCAATTCCAATTCTTCTCTAAGTTCCTGTGCACTTGGTGAAACCCTAGTCTACTTGGTGGATCTGTTACTCTTGGAGCATTACTCCTAGACGGCTAGAGGTTACTTGGAAGCTCTCCAAATCTTCGTGTGGAAGCTCTAAGAAGTTTGTATCACTAGGCCACAAACGATTTCTCCTGGCGGGTAAAAGGGGTTTTTGCTGGCGGGTGGAGCGCCCGCCAGCAACCTTGAGCCAGGAGAAATCGTCATTTGTGCTGGCGGGTGCTTGCCCGCCAGCACTGAGACCACAGTGCTGGCGGGTGACTTAAGCGCCCGCCAGCACTGTGAATTTTACAAAACGGCTCGAAATAAATAGCAAAAAAATTTATTTAGGGGAGGAACCCCACCGGCCAGCCACCCACCCGTCCCCGTCATCAAGTCGCAAGTCGCGTCATTTTTCGCGCAAGTCGCGTCGCTACGCGGCCGGCGGGATTCGAACCTGTGACCTCCTCCTCACGCGAAGCCTCCTCTACCACTACACCACACACTCATATGCATCCATATCAAGTTTTCATTCTACTCATATTATACTACACCGAGTGTAAATTACCTTTTTGAGACTCTAAACGGCTTCAAATTAATAACTTGTCAACTACAAAGTTTCATAACTTTCTGAGATCTATAATTTTCATGTTGAGCAAAACTTCATTTGAGGTTATTTACAAAATTTGAATTTCAAATTTGAGAGATTCAAACCTAGTTTTTCGTTGACAATATGTTTTCAAATGAAAAAGTTGTAAACTACAAAATTTATTACTTCTCAAGATGTACAACTTTTATTTAGAATGTTTCTCCATTCGAGGTCGTTTGAAAAATCCAAATTTTCAAATTCGAGAAATTTCATATGTACTTTTCATTGACGAAAGTAATTCAAATTCAAAAAGGTTCAACTACAAAGTTTCATAAATTGTCAAGATGAACAACTTTTATTTTGGTCATTTAGTCATTCGGTGTAGTCGTAGTAACATTCTTCACAAATCTTATACATGTCTCATATAGTTTCATGAAACTATATAAGAGAGATAGGTTTTGTGAACAAAATTATTACCACTTTGTCAAATGAAAAAATAATCTAAATAAAAGTTGTACATCTTGAGAAGTAATGAAACTTTGTAGTTGACAAGTTTTTGATTTGACAACTTTTTACTGCTTTAAAAAGGGATTGTCACACAACCCAAAATTTTGAAAAGCACTGTGCTGGCGGGCGTGTTAAGTCACCCGCCAGCACAAATGAGTCCATTTTTGCTGGCGATCGTGTTAAGTCACCCGCCAGCACTGTGGTCACAGTAGTGACGGGTGACTTCACGCGCCCGCCAGCAAAAATGATCCCATTTGTGCTGGCGGGTGACAATTGCGCCCGCCAGTAATCTATTTTTCATGTGTCAGTACAAATCGATTTTGGCCTAGTGTATTACCCCCTTTGTGCTAGTGGAACCCTCCATCTATTGCTTTGGTAATAGGTGTGAGAGAGGAGTGGATTGAAAGAGATCTCATAGCCTTCGTGGCTACCTCAACAACGTGGGCATAGGCCAGCCTTTGTGACGAGCTGAACCACGGGTTAAATCAGTGTCTCTTGTGCTTTTATTTCATATATATCTTGCTTGGTTGCATTGCATAGCTTATCTTGTGCTCTCTTTGTTAAACCTAGGGTTTGTGCTCGATCTATCTTGTTAGTGTGTTGCTTGGTGAATCAAGTGTGTAGAACTTCAATTAATAGCCTAAGTAACCTTCCTATTGCACTAGATCTGTTTTACAAGTTGTTATCCACAGTAGTTCTTGTGTGCTTATTTTCGCAGAGGTTCTGCGTTCTAACAGTGCAGTTACAGAAAAAGTTTGAAATTGTTTTGCAGGCCTATTCACCCCTCCCCCTTTATGCCACTTGTCTTGATCCTTTCGGCACTCAGTGAAATTGTTTTGCGTTTGCCTCCTTTACCGTGTGTTTGGTTGCGGGTTGGGTGGGTCGGAGCCACTCCAACCCAGGTTTTAGGGATGACTCTAACTCTTCTCATGTTTGGTTGGCTTTGGTGGGACGGGTTGGCTCCAACCCTTGATATTTGTTTGGTTGGAGAAATTGGGATAGGAATGGATGACAGGTTCACTCCGTTAGTGGGTCCCACATGTCATTCTTCCTTCGCCTGATAAGACGAGCACTTTGCATTAGGAACCCTGCGGATCTCAGAAACTAACTAGACCCATATACGTAAATCCTTCTCTCTGGCAGTTTTACAAAGTGAACACACAAAAGATTTTATTTGCATCTCAGCCTTTTTTCTTCTCAACACGGAGCAAAGGATGAGGATCGACCTCGGGCGAGCTCCGCACGGCCGGCGGCGCTCCGATGGTCCTCCGGCGGCGAGCGAGGGCTTCCTGGATGCGGCTCGTCGTCGCACATCTCCTGGGGGCAATGGCTTCTTCCGGCGGCATCCTCGTCTGGCGAATCGGTGACGAGAGGCCATGACAACACCTTGCTCTGTTCGAGGGGACACGTGCGGCGGCGGTGCTGTGCAGCTGGGTCGAGGCGCAAGCGAGCTAGGGCGGCGGGCGGCTAGGGCACTCAGGGCCTCAGCGAGCTAGGGCGGCGGGCTCGGCTAGGGCGGACAGGCGAGGACGAGCACCCGCGCGGAGACGACGAAGACGGAGGAGATGGACGCGGACGGAACCTAGACGGGTTCGCTCCGTCTAGGGTGGGCACAATTTCCCGGACCTGAATTACCCGAACCCGATCCCGAATTACCCGAACCCGATATTCTCGATCACTATTTCAGGTATGAAGCTGAGAAATCCGAATTTAATTCGAGAAGTTCGGGGATTCAACTTCGGTACCCAAATTACCCGAACTATACTAATGATCATTATATTATGCACTAATAAATTGTAAATGTAGTGAATTTATTAGTTAGATCTATCAATTTGCTTGTTGCTTGATGTGTACATTAGTATGTGATGTGTTAAAATGTATTTTTGTTTCCTCCCATGCACTATGATAGTTGTGGCCATAGCACGATGACGGTTGAGGACATAAGAATGCAATTTATTGGGTAGTTCGGGAAAACCTGAACCCGAATTTTCCGAGTACCCGGAATTATGGGTACTCTACATTTCGAGTAGTGTTCGGGTAGCTACTTTGAAAACCCAAATTTTATAATACCCGAATTACCCGACCCGAATTTCCTGAATTACCTGACTGCCCACCCCTAGCTCCGTCCCTCAAAATTTGAGGTGCATAGGCAACCCGCATATTGGCCGAATATTCCCTCGGAGCCGCTTCGCTCCCTCTGCTCCTCATCCAAACAGACCAAAAGTGGGTCGGCTCCAACTGGGTTCGCTCTGCACCTCCAACCAAACACACGGTGGCAAGTCCTCAGGGAGCTCGATGTCCACCAGTGAGAGTCCAGTGAACATGATCGTGATACATTAAGGTCTGCTTGCTTTAAGAAAACCTACTCTGTTTCTAAAAGACATATCCCAATCATTTGCAAAGTCATGCTAAAACTACCACTTGCTACATATTACTATAACAGTGAGACCATAAGAGAACGTTGGTATTATACTCCTATTTACCATCTAGATTAAGCACCACACTGTCACTGCAGAGATCAGGAGTTAAGCTACTTTATAGTGTAGATAATTGTGTTTTGTTGAACTAATTTTGAAAGACAAAGTAGTTGCTACAAAAACATTATCCACCTTCAGGATCTAGGGATTCAAACAAAATATTAATTGATTGCACTCAGCAATGAACAGGAGGAATAAGATGATATAATGAAGAGACACCAACCTCAATAAAGTAAGCACCCCAAAGGTGGATGCCCAAATTGTATCGAGGCACTTAATATAATTTGAGGGTGATATCTGATATCTAGATATGTCAACTTATGAAACAACTCTGGAGGAGCTGAATCCAGTGTTTGAGTCAGCTATAGCAATTGAAAGCTTTAAATCCCTGAATATAAGTTTTCATTTTTGTGTTGTATAAGTGCAATTCAAAACATGCTGACCTACAACATTTACAGTTCTAACAAACACATGTCACATTAAAATTAAAAAAAAAAGCGTACGAAGTTACCTTAAGATAGATTTGGTATGCATCTGCAAGCAAAGGAAGCAGTCCATCTCTAATTTCCAGAAAAGAACAATCAATAACCTCTAATCACTATCGCAGTTAGGTGATAGAAAAATAAGTGTAGATTACATACCTATACAAAAGCTCTCGAATTCAGCCACCATTTGTGAGCACAGTTCCTCTCTTACTTGCCTAAACTTTGTATGCTTGGTTGCTGCATATAGAAAATGATCATGTTAAATTGAGATGGGAAAAGAACATTCCTTCGTTTTGCGCTAGTACATAATTAATAATCTATACCTATAATATAATATTAAAGCAAGGATTGATTCTGCCCACTTTTTCGTCCGTCCTGACATGTGGGTCCCTTTTGTCATATCTCTCTGCATGTGTCGGTAGTTCTGCTCTTGCCGACTCGGAATCGAAAATAGCAAACTTTTGTCGTACTGGATCCGGCGAGAAAAAAAATGATACATAGATTGGAGATAAGGAGAGGATTTCCAGAGATTAGGAGCAGAGGATTGGAGATAAAAGAAATCAACAACCATCGAAAAGAAAAATACACCGAGAAAACCAAATCAATCTGTCCAAGAAAACATCACCAATCTGGGCAGGCAAAGATGGATCGGCCTTTTTATCCAGATCGAATAGAGCACAGACAAGACACCTAGATGCTTCCTGATTTCTTGAAGACAGTTCGAAGTCTCTGCAGCTCTTCTGGTTTGCCTCCGTCTGTCCACTCTGCAGGGATGTCGCAGCGGCAGCAGGGGAGTGCAGCAGCTTGTGGCGTGAGTGGTAGGGTGGAGCGGCGAGGGGGCCAGGGCGCCAGCCGCTTGGCGCGGGTGTGAAGGCTTTAGGCTGCAGCGCCGCGAGCCGGCGAGCAGGCCAGGTGTGCCCGTGTGTGCTGCCTGTGGCGGCGCAGCGAGTGGTTGGGGGCGGCCGGGAGGAAAGGTGGGGGTCGAGGGTGCGACAGAGCTGCTTGTTTATATACGTAGGGTTAGGAATGTTAGCTGGGCTGGGCTGAAAGTGCTGATTATGTTATTGGGCTATCGGTTAGCTCTGTTAACCGATAAGCCTCGACACAATCGGAAAATTCTATATATTTTACGGAAGATAGTTTTTGTTGATGTTTGAAATTCGTCCAACTAACCATAGTCATTGAACCCATGTGCTAACCTACCTCTTTTAAAAAAATTTGATGCATTTTCGTTGAGAAAGAGATACATTTATTTGTATTTTATTTCTTCAGTTTGTGATCATAGTTCCCATGATGCGGTGCAACGTGCATAAAAAAACATCCAAATATATTTTTCCGCATAAGTAACAATGTGGTAGATATCATTTTAGCAGATTGTATATTGACATTTTAGCCAATTTTAAGATCTTAGGGTACGGACCCTAACTATCTTGACTTATGTTGCTTTTGCTATTATATATCTAACTAAAGTCAATAAGCACATCACACACAAATTTGAAGTCTATTTCAGAAATAATTGCATGTATCGTAAATTCAAAATTTCTAACCATGTTTGTTAGTTTGAGGAATACTTTTCTCCCGTTGCAACGCACGGGCATATTTGCTATTTTATCTCTATTTAATCTATCTAATCTAATCTATCTAATAATATTAAAGCAAGGATTGCTTCTGCCACTTTTTTGGTACGTCCTGACAGGTGGGACCCACCCGTCAGAGACTCTGTCTGTGTCTCTCGCACTTCCTTCGCCGCAGCTGCCGCCGTATCTGCCGTCCGCTTTTTTTTTTTGGCGAATCACCCTCCGTTCCTCCCTCTCCCTCGTCCTCGGCATCCTTGGCAACAGGCTCCCTCGTCCGAGGCCCTGGACAAGGATGGCGATGGCAAGGTGTCGGCGTCGGAGCTGTGCGGTTGGATTGCGGCGGCACTCGACGTGGAGGCACTGGCGAATCTAGGGGGTGGGCCGAGTGGGCCACGGCCCACCCTAAGATTCAGCCCAGAAGACTTCATCCTCTTAGTTTTCTTAGCCACCTTCTCTATTTGTGACGTTTGTATTGCAAATTTGCATTTTTTAGCATCAAGCAACAAGAAAGAGCAGGGTAATTCAGTGTTTCGTACTATAAGTTGTTAGTATGTGCAGATTTGTAATCATGGTATTGGTAGCAAAATTTATTTGGACCACCCTAACTTTGAATCCTAGATTCGCCCCTGCGTGGAGGAGGTCGCGGCTGTCGTCGCAACGGCGGATGCGACGGTGATGACCTGCTGGTCCGGGACGAGTTCCTCAAGCTGGCCCGGGAGGCGGCGGAGGTAGCGCTGCGGTCAGCTGGGCAAGTGGGCGGCGCGAGCAGCAGGAGGGAGGCGCGGCGCTGCGCAGCGAGCAGGTGGGCGCCACTAGCAGCAGAGAGGAAGTGCCGGGTGCGACGTCCGGCGTTGCGGCATGCCTGGAAGGCAGGCACGACACGACGAGCAGGAGTCAGGCGCAGCACTGCGGGCAGGTGGGCGGCGAGCAGGAGGCATGCAGGCGCGACACGACGAGCAAGAGGGAGGCGCAGCGAGCAGGTCAGCAGGCAGCATGCTGACTCCATAGATTTATGCGGATGAGTAGTAAAATAGGTTCATAACACATCAAGGAAACTTCAATTGCGAGTACTTGATCTGAAATCTTATAGAGATGATGAATTTTGGCCAACAACGGATGGTAGCTTTGAGGCAGAGAGGAAAGCTAGGAAGAGCCTCGCAAGGAAGAAGATAAGCCTCGAGCAGTGAAAAACAAAAGAAAAAAATAGAGATATGATATGTGAGGCCACAAATAATTATTTTATTAAATTTAATGTTTTACAAAATTTAAAAATGTTCAAAATCATCTTCTCGTACTCATGAATCGAATGAGCTATCATTAGCTAGAAAGGCATATGAGTCATTTTATAACCAGAACACATAATCAGGATTTGAGTTCGCGCTTATCAAGATTCTTTTAGGACTTTCAAGTGACTGGCTAAAAATCAATTTATATAGTTTTCTTATGGACAATAAATATCTTGCATCATAGCACACCATCTATCCAAATTCTAAATAATTTTAGTTGTTCTAAATCCAACTTATGTAATAAATTTACATAAAAACATATTATAACATCCATAAATTACCAAATAAATAAACTATTAGAATATTTGATGTGTCATGTGTCATTGATAGATAGAGTTATTATCTCGATCCTTTTACGCTAAAGAAGCGTTGGCAGTAGGGATGACGACGCGGTTGGAAAAGGAGAGGTTGAGGCGGACGATCGTGGGCGAGGATGGGGTGGTGTAGGCATGACGGTGAGGCCGGGAAGACGGGGATGATGGTCAGCTAGGGTGGATGACGGAGATGCTAGGAGGCATGGACGACGGCAGGCAAGGTCGGAGTGTGGCGCTTGCATGATGGGAACGACGACACGACCGAGAAGGTGAGGTAGGGCATACGACGACGAGGTTCAGGAGGCACAGATAATTGTGACAATGTTAGGGTGGCACGAACTCAACGAGAATGACCGCAAGGTCGGGGAGGTGTAGAGGCAGCAGGAGGACGACACGATCGGGGTGGACAACTGCTGACAAGGTCGGGGTGGCGCGGGCGCGACGATGAGGCTGGGGGAGGTAGGGATGTTGGTGCGACCGAGGCGGATGACGACGAGGCTAGGGAAGCATGGACGACAGTGGGTCAAGTTGGCATGGCACCTGCACAATGAGAACAATGCTGAGACCGGGAAAGGTTAGGTCGGGCAAACGACAACGAGGTTGTGGTAGAAGACGGTGAGGCTAGGTGGCACGAACGATGATGGGCGAGGTCAGGTGGTGTGTGCGCGACGGGAAAGACGATGTGGTGGGGGAGATGCGAGGATGATGGGGTGACAACACGATCGGGACGAAGACGGCAAGACGAGCAATGTTTTCTCCCGTTGCAACGCACGGGCAAAGTTGCTAGTAACATTCTCAAAAGTTTAACAAGAGACTTGTATTCCTAATGACTTAAAACACTTTAAATTAGTTGAACAAAGTAAAGGAAAGGTTCAGGATTCTATTTCATGGAAGATTGATATGACCAAATTTTGTACACCTTCTCAGATTATTACAATTGTTCTACATAAGAGGAAACTCAAACATTATACTTGCAAAATTAAAACATATCTTGAGTAGTGACCATGAAGCTTGCCATCTTCTTGATAAATAGGAAGCTAAACAAAGATTTCAGTATTTAAAAGTGGTTGTGGAAACCATGAGCCAGCTAAAAATGGCATGTTGCAAACAATTGGGCTACATCTTAATCGAAGACAATACTCTTCTTATTTCTAATCAGCCAGTACTTTAAGTGCCAACCATTGTGAACTTAAGCCCCATAGAAAAATTGAATGATAAATAAACAACTACATCTAACGTATTCAAATGAGAAAAAACTACGGACCAAAGAGCAAAAGTACAAACCTGTTACTGCATAATATAGACATTAAATGTCTACTTTTAGCCTTGTCCATCAAAGAGTGGAATACCAGATTGAAGGAGCATCCTAGGACCTCAAGTGCAGATGTCAAAATTACCTAAACCCTAAAAATAGCAACAGCGAGACTGATGTCAAAATTAATCTATTAATTGAGTCAGGACACGCTCTTTCCTCCCACATGCTTAAAAAAGCAGATAATTACCTACAAATCTTTTTTAGTAGCATCCACAAAGCACGTCAATAGGATGTTAAGCCTATTGATAAGAATAGAAAGTTTCATGACACGAGTAAGCATCAGGCCATATTTTGTTTGCTAGTTCACACTATCAGGTCAATTTAAGCATTGAAGCAATGATGGATAAAAGCTAACCTGTTTGAAGTCTCTGGAGAGTCCGGCCATCAATTTCGTGCACCTCAATTTAGTCAGAGCATCACCACTTCAGGGGCATAATTGATTGTTGCTATCTGCAAGAAAACATAAAATATTTCAAGAAAAAAAAAGCTTTGCTAACTGGCCCCATGTTTGCTCTATCTTTCCTTCCACCAATGCAGAGGCTCGAACAACAATAACTTGGTGGAGAATAGATTGCGAAGAATCCATCATTGCAATCTGAAATTTGGAGAATCTGTTTATTTTTATCAGCTCATCGCATTAACATGTGATTTCACCATTACACAAATTATAGAGTTGAATTACTAACAATTACATAAAAGTAGGCACAAGCATAATGTCATAATATTTGGTAGCTGCGTTCTCATAGAAAATGGACCAAACACACCTTTGCAATTGGCCTTTTCTTTGGCTCATTGCACCATAGCACCAGGGCTACGATTTGGCCTCCTTGTTCTGCATTAGCTGCGGCACACAACAGTAAGTGAAGCAATGGGTAATGATTAAGATGAATAGTGACACATTTTTTCTCCAAACATGATTGTCAAACACTATATTTTTCAACAATCTTCAAGCATCACCAACCCGGAACACATATGCACATAAGGACAAAAAATAACACATTTTAAATTTTTTTCTTACCTCATGCCCTAAATCATTGCCGACATTTGTAGAGAAAATAAACTCTACAATTTAACTCCACAAAATCATAGCCAAGAAATATTTACCATTTTATCTCCTTGTTGTCACACTACTAGTTTCACTCGAGAAGATGAAATGGTGTGCTGGCTGTTGGTACCTTACTTGGTACCCTAGACCAGTCAGCAAAATCGAAAGCCCGCCCACCAACAAAGCACGAGAACACAAATCCCACCCGCCACCACAAAATCCGCTGCCCGCGTGGCCTCATCTCGACCGTTTATTTACCCCACCCACACGGCCACGCTCACCCCAAGCCACGAGCGCAACTGCTGCAAGCCGACGACGCCACCACGCACGGCCCCCACACCCTCCGCGAGCCACGCGCCATGCCCCCGACACCCGCCGCCGCCGCCGCACCCGGCGCCTCCGCGGCGCAGGCAGCTGGGGAGCAGGCGGCGTTCGGCCGCCTCGTCGGCCACCGCGGCTTCGTCCGCGTCAACCCGCACTCCGACCGCTTCCACACGCTCTCGTTCCACCACGTCGAGCTCTGGTGCGCCGACGCGGCGTCCGCCGCCGGCCGCTTCTCCTTCGGGCTCGGCGCGCCGCTCGCCGTGCGGTCCGATCTCTCCACGGGGAACTCCGTGCACGCCTCCGTCCTGCTCCGCTCGGGCTCGTCCCTTGCGTTCCTCTTCACCGCTCCCTACGCGGAGCACGGCGTCGACGCCGCCACCGCGTCCCTTCCGTCCTTCTCCGCGCCCGCCGCGCGGCGCTTCGCGGCCGACCACGGCCTCGCGGTGCGCGCCATCGGGCTCCGCGTCGCAGACGCCGAGGACGCCTTCCGCGCCAGCGTCGACGCCGGCGCGCGCCCGGCGTTCGAGCCCGTCGAGCTCGGCCTCGGGTTTCGCCTCGCCGAGGTCGAGCTCTACGGCGACGTCGTGCTCCGCTACGTGAGCTACCCGGACGCCGAGGACGCGCCCTTCCTGCCGGGCTTCGAGAACGTGAGCAACCCGGGGGCGCTGGACTACGGGCTGAGGAGGTTCGACCACATCGTCGGCAACGTCCCGGAGCTGGCGCCGGTGGCCGCCTACGTCGCTGGGTTCACGGGGTTCCACGAGTTCGCCGAGTTCACGGCGGAGGATGTGGGCACGGCGGAGAGTGGGCTCAATTCGGTGGTGCTCGCTAACAACTCCGAGACCGTGCTGATCCCCCTCAATGAGCCGGTGCACGGCACGAAGCGCCGCAGCCAGATACAGACGTACCTGAACCACAACGGCGGCCCCGGCGTGCAGCACATCGCGCTGGCCAGCGACGACGTGCTCAAGACGCTGCGGGAGATGCAAGCACGCTCCGCCATGGGCGGGTTCGAGTTCATGGCGCCTCCGCCGCCCGACTACTATGAAGGTGTGAGGCGGCGCGCCGGGGACGTGCTCTCGGAGGCGCAGATTAAGGAGTGCCAGGAACTGGGTGTGCTGGTGGACAGGGATGACCAGGGGGTGTTGCTCCAAATCTTCACCAAGCCAGTGGGGGACAGGTAAAAAAAATCTGAACTTTTTCGGCATTTGCATTGCATGCCTCCATGTCGAATTGCAAAAGGAACAATTTCAGGTTTGTAGTAGTCAGCTAATTGATTTACTGCATGCATACTATACAGAAAAGGTATGAAACATAAGATTCGCTTGGAGATCCTTTTGTCCCCTGATGCATGATGCATCTTTATGAAGATTGTGACAACTAAAAGGGACTGAAAGAGGGATGTGCAGAGTGAAAAGCAATTGTGTGATTCTTCTTGCAAGCATATCCTATTTCTGAACTGATTGCATATTCTGATTATCACTGTTGATCATTTGCACTCAAATTTTGAAAATTTTGGTTTGAGATGTCAGGGTTAATGCTCTGGTATGGGACTCTGTATTCTAGTGATTTCTGACTGCATTGATGCTATTGCGAATTCCTCTACTTCTTTTACTATTCCGGATCTAATTGGATCAGCTATGTCATCCAGGCAAACATTGTTCTTGGAGATAATCCAAAGGATTGGGTGCATGGAGAAGGATGAGTAGGGGTGGGAATACCAGAAGGGCGGTTGTGGCGGCTTTGGAAAGGGAAACTTCTCCCAGCTGTTCAAATCCATTGAGGACTATGAGAAGTCCCTTGAATCAAAGCAAGCTGTTGCGGTTCAGGGATGCTAAATTAGAAACTGGAAGAAGACCAACAGTTGTAGTTCTTTGTATTACGGAGCAAAGTAAAAGACGTTGCCAGAAATGGATGTTGTAATTGTTGAATATATGAAGAAACAATCCTACAGTAATTGTAATAGGTGGAAGAGAGGGCAAACACCATGATATTGATAATGCATTGTAGTGACTTTGTTGTACTGCAAGTTTACATGAATATATGTTGAAACAGGTGGATCTGATGGTCTGCTAGCACAGAAAGCCTTGGAGATCACCGATGAAGTTCTTTCTTCATACAAAAACCAAGGCGGTTATGACATGCTTGGTCGAACAAAGGATCAAATTAGAACAACTGAGCAGGTCAAAGGTGCAATAGCTAGTCGCCAAGCATTGAAGTTAGATGCTCTGGTAATCATTGGAGGTATGCAATAAATCCACAAAGATTTTTAGTACACTGTACTTTTGTCTCACTAACATAAATATTTTCAACTTATGAAGGTGTCACATCGAATACTGATGCTGCTCAGCTTGCTGAAACTTTTGCTGAGGCATGCGGGCCCGTTTAGGTGGCGAACTAAAAATTTTGGGTCCCCATTCAAGGTCTATTAGGAGTATTAAACGTAGATTATTTACAAAAATAATTACACGAATGGATCGGAAATTGCGAGACGAATCCATTAAGTCTAATTAATCTGTCATTAGAGATTGGTTACTGTAGCATGACGTTGTCTAATCATGACATAATTAGGCTCGTTAGATTCGTCTCGAAAATTAGGGTAGGGGTCGTGGAATGTGTTTTGTCGTTAATCTACATTTAATACTCCAAATTAGTGGAAAGAAGATTGATGTGACGGGTTGTCGGTGAAAATTTGGTGAAGTAAACAGGCCAAAAGTACATTGTAAAAAAATCTTTTATATCATCACCTTTTCTGGATCCATATTTCTAGATTAACTGACACATCTATTTTTGACAGGTTGTTGGTGTTCCTGTGACTTTGAATGGAGACCTTAAGAACCAATTTGTTGAGACTACTGTTGGCTTTGACACTATATGCAAGGTAGGAATTACTGAATTCACATCATTACGCATTTTGTTTAGGGAGATTGGTGATCTTGCCCCTGTTACGTAGTGTTATGGTGATTTTGCCTTTATTTTTTTCAACTTTACGATTTTACCCCTGTTATTTCTAAAGAGAGATAACCTCTACTCTCCTGTTTTGTGAAGAGCAGTTAACTGTGTTAACTTTGCTATGAAAAGACAACATTGCCCATGCGATTTTGATTTTAACCAGACAGGCAACCAACAGCCCATGCTGTCCACGGCGAGTCGGCGACGGAGCACCAACGAGCTGGGATTGATTGGGAGCGAGGGACGGGGATGGCAGCTCTGGTGAGCGGTTTTACCTCGCGGGCGCTGCTCCTCGGATTTCCCAGGGTCGAGCCGGCTTCCGCCTCCGCCTCAGCTCTCCCAGCCACCGCGGCCGCTGGTCGGCAGACGCGGCAGCGATGGCGCCCCGGGGACGGGCTCCCCCGCCGCCGCAGAGGAGGCGCGGGCACGGACAAGAAGGGGCGCGGCGCTGGCTGTGCCTGAATCCGAGGGCGGAACGCAGCTGGGGTTCGAATCCGGCACCGACCGAGCTCCCCGCCGCTGCTTCCATGGTTGACGAGCGTCCTCGGTCACTCCGCACCCCCACTCCTGCTCGCTTTGCTTTGCTTACTGCTCCGGTGCTTCCCGACCAAATTCGGTTAGTTTTTCCTTTTTCTTTTCTGGAAGACCAAAAATTCCGGCCAGTTGCCAGCTCTGTAGTCAACTACTCGATTCGAGAAGAAAAGCTTTGGGGGCCAAAACAATGAGAGACCGTCCGTGCGTGGTGGAGGCAGGAGACCGTCCATGCGTGGTGCTGCTGATGGATAAGGTGGGCAAGGGCACTTTAGTCTATTCCCATAGTCTTTAGTCTTTTTCTTATTTCTTTTATTTTTTCAAATACCTAACGGAGCTAGAAAGAGGGGTAGATGGAGGCTTCGTTTGGCAAAAGAAGGGGTAAAATCGCAAAGTTGAAAAAATAGGGGCAAAATCACCATTACACTGCATAGCAGGGGTAAGATCACCAATCTCCCTTTTGTTTATGACTTATGGTACTTCAATTATTTCTATAGTTTGTATGATGTTATGGTGGATTATGGCCTTATGGGCAATTAATTTCAATTTTGAGGTCATCTTCGACTTTGTCCTTTATATATGTTACTGCATTTGGTAATAAGTTCAGTTTATTCTCATGTTCCTCCATTTATCATTTCGAAATTGTAATGGCCCCTTCAACTTCTTTCTTCTATCAGGTGAACTCTCAACTTATCAGCAATATGTGCACTGACGCTCTGTCTGCTGAGAAGGTAATTATTGTTCATGATAGATAGCATTGCAGGCTTCTGTCTCGCATCTTGCTAATTCTCATTACCTGGCTAAATTCTATGATTTATCTATGGCCTATTCCTTTTTTCTTCAGGCAATCCACACATTAGAAGTAGTTAGGAAAGGAAATAAATGAAGTTCTGCTTAATGTTGTTAAGTCTGAGTACAGAAAGAATTATTAAAAGTGGAATAGGATAGGCACTATAGTTGATTCACCCCTTATTTTAGTGATTGAGCCTGCATGTCAGGTCCCACATGGCCACATGTGAGATATGCTGTATACAGACTTGATGTAGATTTTCAAGGATGCAATCATGCAATGCTGGCTGAGCATCCAGCACTGCATCAGTGTCTGTAAATGCTATGCGATGTATGTATTTGAATTACTGAATCATATTCCTGATCTTTTCTTGTGTCTGTAAATGCAGTATTACTACTTTATTCGCTTGATGGGATGGAAGGCTTCTCATGTGGCATTGGAGTGTAGTCTTCAATCACATCCGAACATGGTTTGTATTACTTTCTGCCCGTACCTGCCTATTGACCTGTGTCATAAAATGTGCTTATGTTCTTTTGAACTTGTATCTATGCACAGGTTATCCTTGGTGAGGACTGAGGAGGTGGCTGCATCCAAACTTACAATTTTTGATATTACGAAGCAGATGTGTGATGCAGTTTGAGCGAGGGCAGAGAAAGGTAGGGGTCTCTATCTCTTGTTTATGAGATGGTGAGGCATCATGTAGCATTATGATCTTTTAGATGACAATCTGTTGATGGGAACCTTGTACTTTTTGCAGACAAGAATCATGGGGTGGTTCTTATTCCAGAGGGCCTTGTGGAGAGTATTCCTGAACTATATGCTTTGCTTCAGGTATTTGCTTGCGTCTTCTGGCAAACCGTCATCAACAAAATCTAAAGGAAGTTAGGGTAGGCCGTCTTATGTGTTTACATTTTTTTCTGACCGAAGCTTCTTGTTTGTAGGAAATTCATGGCCTTCACGGTAAAGGTGTTTCCGCTGAGAATATCTCTTCTCAGCTCAGCTTGGGCATCTGCACTATTTGAGTTTTTGCCCCTCTTTCTTAGGAAGCAGGTATGTGATTTATTAATGCTAGCATATGCATAGTTTACATCAGATTTCAGTTGCTACAACTTCATTGTTTCTCTGATGCAGCTACTTCTCCATCCTGAATCTGATGATTCAGCTCAACTTTCTCAGGTACAGTAGAACATGGAACCTGTAATTGTCCATCTGTTTAAATTATTGCTTCTGGTTGGTCTCAGCTTGTTTTTCTGTGCAGATTGAGACTGAAAAACTTCTAGCCCAATTAGTGGAGACAGATGAACAAGTGCTTGGTATGCTTCATTGAACTTTCTTGTATGCTTCTTTGAACTTTCTTGTAGCTTACAGTTTAATTGAGGCATATATGATATTTGCATGTCTTTTGATGGAACTAGCAAATGGTGTTTTATAGTTGTTGACCACTTTTGCAGAAGGAAGGCACTTACAAAGGAAAGAAGTTTAATGCAATCTGTCGCTTTTTTGGCTACCAAGGGATCGCTGATGATGATGGCTCAAAGCCTCAAACCGTGGATGAGGAGTGAGCTCTTCTTGATCATATCCAGCGTGCAGCGTGGGCAATGCCGTTCTTGATATTCATCTGAACGTGCGTGTATATTATGTTAGCAGCTATATATGCACTGCATTTCTAAAAAAATGGTAATAAAATAAAATATTTGTATGTGGTTTCGTATTATATATTTACTATATAAGTCCAAGCTTTCTCTCTATATATGTTACTGATGAGCTATACTTGACAATAACCATTGAAGTTTGTATTCTGCTTCTACACTGAGTCTCATCTTTAGTTTTACTCATCAGGACTCTTTTGTGTAATACTCCATTTGTTCCAAATTATACATCTTTTTAGCCTTTTAAAGGGTTTTATGTATTATTATGCATCTATATATAGTGTATGTCTAGATGCATAAATAATATCTACGAACCTAGAAAAATCAAAATAACCTAATTTGGAATGGAGGAAGTGTATGGCTATTTTCCTTGAGGCTAGCATGATCCTTTCCTTGGTCGTCATTGCATAACCCCCTCGAAGTAGATGTTCATTTCTTCATGTAATCATGTATCTAGCTCGGTGTATTTAGTTTGTGTCCAGGTGTTTTTCATCCTAAAGCTATGCATATCAGCATATGCAACGTAGTTCTAAATTTTCATTTTTGTTGTTGCCTGCATTTGACAGGTTGTCGAATTTTCGCCGAATATCTGATGATGTATGAGTGTTGCATCTATCATCAAATCCCCTCTCTCTCTCTCTCTCTCTCTGAGGTCCTACATATTCCTACTCATACACTTAACAGCCATGGATCCATCTCAATCCTAAGTCTGTCGCAACGGAATTGGTTCTATTGCAAATCTCCAGCTATAACATGTTCCGGTATCATTCAGCAACAGGGATGGTTGTTATTTCTAAGTATTTGGATTTCTAGCCCCTTTATTTGAACCTCATGATGACACACTCTTAAAATATATGCAGTTCTAATTCGTTACCAGTCGTTACTAACTCTAGTGGAAACTAACCTCTCCGTGCAAACTATGAAAACTTCAATATGAGCCACACGATGTTGATTTAAGGGTGCGCTCAGGAGAGGTGGGAGGGGTCCCCTCCCACCTCTCCTGAGCACCCTCCTTAGATCAACATCGTGTGGTCCGGATTGAAGTTTCCATAGTTTGCACAGAGAGGTTGGTTTCCACCTGATATGTTGCCTTGTTCTTTATCGCACATTAGCGTGCACGCGCTTATTCCATGTGTGTGCGTGTGCTTGTCTTTTATCACGCGTCTCAATGCACGCACCTGCATTTCTCCCTATATATTGCCGTGCTTATGTGGTAGAGGCGGTGCTACTATTGGACTATTTCTCCTATATTTGTCTCCATGTGCGTGGTTATCATGCTTCATATATTAGGTGATAACACCTTGTATATAGCTTACCCATCGATTTATCTATAGGTTTACTTAATGCGATGGTGATTAACAACATTTGTGTAAACAAATCATTAGGTAGATCAACTTCGGGAATGTAGATAGAGAACAACCTCATAATAAATATCAAAGTGATACATGAATGTGTAGACATGAATATGAATATAGCAAGAAAATGTGTCTACATATTTCTATTCGGGAATGTTTATGTGTTCAAAAATCTTACATGTAAACTACAAATGTTTTTATGTATTCCTTAAACTTAGATAAATCTCTTCTAGCCGTTTTAACAAGATCGATCACAGTGAGATAAACCTTGGATTAAGTTTTTGCTGCACCTCTCCGTAGGTTTAACGTTTTCATGGTTCAAGCTTAAAACTAATGAGGGATGGTTCTGATTATTAACACTTGCCGGTGTTTCAATATACTATACTATAAACCCGTATGCATGCTAGAGGTAGTGATCGATTTTTATTGAAACCCCAAGATTTTTTAAAAAAATGAACTACAAACCTACATGTATGGTAGGCAGTGATTAATTATAGTTGAAACGCCAACGTTTCCATATTAATTAATCGCGCTTGAAAACGGCTGCATATGCAATGATGGCAGGAAACTTGGTGGGCCGGTCCATGCCGCCGGTTCGTTGTTGTGCGCGTGCCGCCGAGAAAAAGGAAGAGATCCGTGTCGATGGAATGGCCCAGCCCAGAAGCTTAACGATGCCGTCATCCCATCAATGAACAGCTAATTCTCAAAAAAAATAATAAATCAATGAACAGCTTGTCCTGCTCGTTACGTCGCTTGGATGAACAAGATGAGGAGACGCCTCTCCTCTTCCACTCGAAACTAGAGAAAGCGGCGATGCGTGCATTGTGGCCAACAGTCGATTGACTGCCATCATCAGTGTACAGTTTTCAGACATGTTGTTAGTTTCCTATTGCTGTTCCGGCGTACGACCGATGTGTCAACTCGGGCCTGGTTGCGTCGGCTCCGAAAAGGATCGTTCGTGAACGAAGTGTCGCGTCTCGAAACCAGGGTATAATTATGGTACGACGTGGGTTATGCATCTTTGTCATGTCGACAGTCGAGTTCATCACAATTCACAAATGCCACTGATTCACCTCTCTCTCGTGGAGCCAATCAATCTACCGCGCGCAAAAAACCTGCTGCTAGTGTGCTAGACAAACGTTGCTTCCACGTGACCCTTCCTTGCGTTAGTCCCGTGAAAGGTTGATTTTATTTCAAAAACACGAAAGGTTGACAACCCTCAAATAATGCATGCAGTGGACACAGTACACTGACTAAAGAGCGACATGCGTTAGTCACATGTGATGTCGTTCGGCTTATCTCAGCTTATCTCCTCTCACATAACACTATTCATTCTACCAGCGAAACACTATTCTTCGTATCAGCCGAACACGCTCATGCTCGAGGCTCCATACTTTTTTTAAAAAAAACCACATATATTATATTAAAACAGCAAAGTTACAACCAGGCTCTTGAGAAAGAAGCCAATTACAACAAAGTCCTTAGATCTAGATTCAGAGCCGCGCGCTGGAGAGCAGGTCGCCGGCGAACTGCAGCAGTAACGTCACAGACGCTTGGTTGCAGTGGTGCGGAAGGACCTCGCCATGCGTAGGCTTGAAGTGACTGAAGACACCGTCAATGGGAAACATCACCGACGACCCAAAGAAGATGTTGAAACTGGCGTCGACGGGTTTGAAGTCGTCGTCTTCGAAGCCGGTGGGTGGCTCGCTGCCGAGCCGGTGACGGAGAACCTTGAGGGGACTAGTAGTCACCTGATTCAGAGCTACTTGGTAACTAGGGGCGAGGGCGGAAGCGGAGGGAGGCAATGGAGCGGATGATGCGGGGCGGAACGGCTCAGATATGTGGAGTGGTGGTAGTGGAGCGGGAAATCCAAGCCAGGGGAGAGGGAGAAGAGGAGGGCGGCGGTGGAAGTAGGAAGTGGATTGGGGAAAGTGCGGTGGCGGGGGAGGGAGGAGCGGATCTTAGTGGCAAGGCTGGCGAGGCGAGGAGGGGGATGCGAGGATGAGATCTGCTAGGGGAAGAGGCGAAGCGACTTTATTTAAGCATACCTCAGAGGAGACGACGACGACGGCGAGGCAGCCGGGGAAGACCGCGACGACGATAGCGAACTCCGAGGAGCACATACCACTTAGGGCAAAAGCCAAACAGCTACTAGATCTATAACTACTACTAACTAGAAACTACAGGCACGGAGGCGCGGCACCGCTCCCGACGTGCCCCGGCGCGGACGACGGATACGGATGGGAGGGGATCAGGGAGGAGAGCTCTCGGAAGACCTCGAGGGGGTGGGCCGTGACCTCCCGAGGCTCCATACTTGAGAGCAGGACACAAAAACACACGGAGCGCCACCACCAACCACAGCCCGTGCCTGGCCGCATCAAATAAGTCTCCTTTGCAGTACTGCAGAGGGACTACTCTCACTAACATGCGGGTCTGGACCCACATGTCATTGATGAGTTCCTCTAAGTACCGGAGAGGATTGGTTTCCGGGCGCATCTGTCTCGCCCTCGCCCCTGCCGTCGTGATTCCCCCGCGCTTACGTGCGCGCGAGCATGACAATCATCCTGACGAACCAGCGCTCGGCAGCCGGTTTCAGCTTGCCCGCGCCGTGGCATCGTCGTTTCCAACGAGCGGGGCGGGGGGGCGTTTGGCTTGGGTTGCACGACGCCGTGTCGCCGACCGGCTCGCGCCCGTGCGCCATTAGAGTATCCGGCCGCTCGACACCACTCCGCTTGGGCAGGTGGCCGGTGGCGGGGCGGGGGCGTTCGGCTTGGGTCAGAGCAACTTCAACAGCTTCTATCCTCTCCCCAATAGCAAAAAAATAGTGATATATGGGATGAAATCCTAAAAAACCTCCTCCAGCAGATTCCCTAAAGCCTCCCTTTTTTCTCCATTGACTAAAAATCCCTCTCCATCCTCTTTATAGAGGGGACCTCTCCTCCACCCCCTACTCTATTGGGAAGGAGTATAGGGAGACTGCTGGAGCAAATTGTATTTTAGGGATGAAAATATTTTTACTCCACCCCCAATAACTTTATACAGGGAATCAAATTTACTCCATCCGCCAGAGTTGCTCTTATACCCTTACTTTGGCTGAACCATCGATGATTGGAGCAGTAGGAGCGTGCACGGACGGTGCGCCTGCGGTGGCAGCGTGTGCGTGTACTCGAAAGGAAAAGTTTGTGGTCTGCCGATTTGTCCCATGACCCATGTGCCAATCCCCACGAATTCAGCATGGCGTGGAAGCGGCGCGTGGGAGCGCACGGTTTGCACGGTTCGGGTGCGCCCGCTCCTGGCCACCGGTGCCACGCGCCCACGCACTGTAGCCGGGAGAGGGATGGGTTGCGCCGGCCGCCGGTGATGATGTTGAGCGATCCTGCTGTAGCGACTTTTGAGCCGGTCCTCCGGCAGAAAAGACGGGCGGATGCAGACCGCTCCAGATTTTTTTCTTCTTCTTCTTTTCCGTGGATCTCAAGCCAAGGCACGAGATTTTGTGACACGGGATGAGCCGGCCTCTTGGCGTGGAGTGGAGGGGTAGTAATGTAGTATCAGCACGTTGATACGATGGGCTCATGTATGTACAAGTTTAGGTTTAAGTCTCGTTTAGTTGGTGAAATTTTTGGTGAAAGTGGTGAAATTTTTCAATTGTGAAATGTGTTCTGTGAGAGGTGACACGATCTGCAATGCGAAAATGTTGAGAAGTTTTGGAGAAGGTTTAGCTTTCCATCCGTAAGGGGCAGTTGCGACGGTGCCGAGAGCGACTCTGGTCCTCCCAGGCAAGATCAGTTCCTTTCCAACCACACGATTCGCGTTGGAACGGACCACAGTGTTGCAAATTGGCACTACAGTACAGCCAAGCAGCGCCAAGGCGGAATGTCCGAGCAAAGAGAGAAGCACGCTCGCCGGTCTTGGTCGCCACATCTTTTGTGTGGATCGGTTTGTAGGGGGCCAGGGGGTCAGCCGGGACAATCTTTGCCGGGAAAGCCAGCCAGCCAGAAGCTCAGAAAGCGAGCAACGCGACTCGAGCGAGAGCCGTGTGTGCGCTGAGTAGGAAAACCACCACACCAGTCAGCTACCCAAAAAAGTTGCCGTTCGACGATATGTTATTTCCGCCAAAAGCACCAGGACATGACATGGTTTTACAACAACACGCGACGCGAGAGGGAGGAACGGAGAGACGACGCCGACGCGATGACAGACGCACACGACACGACAGGCGGCGCGCGCGGCCAGGCATAGGCACAGCCACTGACGCGCGCCAACCACGACGACGGACGGCCGCCGGCAAGCCTACGCCGGCGGCGGCGACTACAACACGGAAGGAGAAGGAAACACAACTCGGGGACTGCCCAGAGCTCGCGCCTTGGGCACGCACACTACACTGACAAGTTCGCCTACTTGTACTTGATGGCACCTCGGTCTAGCAGTAAGCCGTCTCTGCGCCCAAATGCTCTCTTTCCTGTCTAAAGACTGATGACTAACCATAGATAGGTAGATGGGGACTTTTGGTAGGACGATTACCATCTTCTTCTGTCTTCCTGATCTCTCCTCCCAATTCCTGCCGGTAAGTATGCGCGACCGCCTCAGCTCCGCAAGCGGGCTAGAACTTGTTGTTGTACCAGAAGACGCCCTTGCGGTCCGCGGGCTCGACGTAGATGCACTCCCTGGCCTCGCGCCATGTCGCCTTGGCCACGGGCGTCGGGTCGAACTGGTAGTACTCGCCGAGGATGGGCTTGATCGCCTTGGTGGCCTCCATGGCGTGGTAGTGCGGCATGGTGGAGAAGAGGTGGTGAGCCACGTGCGTGTCCGTGATGTTGTGGAACACGCGGTTGAGGATGCCGTAGTCGCGGTCCATGGTAGCCAGCGCCCCGCGCAGCCAGTCCCACTCGCTCGAGTCGTAGTGGGGGAGCGCCGGGTGGGTGTGCTGCAGGTAGGTGATGAGCACCAGCCAGGCGTTCACGATCAGCAGCGGCACGGCGTAGATGCGCACCACCCACCAGAACCCGAACGTCGCCGCCAGCTTGTACAGACCGAACGACACGGCCGTGACGCCCACGTCCGAGATGAAGATCTGGGCGCGCTCCCGGTCGTTGTAGATCGGGCCGTAGGGGTCGAAGTGGCAGGCGAAGCGCGGGTACGGGCGCCCCGACGCGTTGGTAGCCAGGTACAGCGGCCACCCGAGGGTGAGCTGCACGACGATGTGGAGCAGCCGGCCGACGGGGTTGTTGTACACGTACGGGGTGTACCACGGCAGAGCTTCCTTCTTCTTGGGGACGAACACCTCGTCGCGCTCCAGGGATCCGGTGTTGGAGTGGTGGCGCCTGTGGCTGTACTTCCACGAGAAGTAGGGCACCATCAGCGACGAGTGCAGCACCAGGCCGACGATGTCGTCGAGGAGCTGGTAGTCGGAGAAGGCATGGTGGCCGCACTCGTGCGCGATGACCCACACGCCGGTGCACACGCAGCCCTGCATGATCCAGTACAGCGGCCAGGCTGCAAAGTGGAGGGGGCTTGGGAGCACCGGGATGAAGACCAGCGCGAAGTACAGGAGCGCTGCGACAATGATGAGGTCATAGACCACGTAGGAGAAGGACTTGATCACTGAGCGCTCGAAGCAGTGCGGCGGGATGGCCTTCTTGATCTGACCCAGCGTGAACGGCGGCTTGTCCACTGGTGAGCGCTGCATTGCAGCACCACCGGTGGCACGGCCGAGCAGCTCCTGCTTCTCCCGCTCCTTCTCCGTCATCCTGCCACCGGCACCCATTTTGCTGCAGACAAAACACAGATGGTCAGACGAAAACTTGAGATTAAATTATTCTCAGGGAAGTGTGCATCAGGAACAATTTTGCAATGACATCAACCGAACCAAAACTGCCATGAACCAAAAATATCTAGTTTCCTTCAAAAAAAATATATATCTAGCAACCTGGCACTTTAGTCGCTTAGATTCTGAGAGTGCACGAGAGGAGCATCAACCACACAGACACATTTAAAAAGAAAAGGAAAACAAGGCACGAGGGTGTCTCCATCCACAAAGGTGGCCGGGATGCCAGACATGATGCGATGCTGACACTGTCTTGGCTAAACATGATTAAAAATATTCCTACGTGACATAGCAAGTTGGGAATTGCATCCATCGCAGCTGCATGTGCTGAGCCCATTCGCTTTCCTGAGCGCACCATGAGTTCACATAAGCTGCTTCAGATCTGCCTAAAGCTGTACTTCTGAATTACACCATACAAAACTAACAAAATGAAAAGTTTTACAACAAGACCCAGGATGGTTAAAAAACGATGTTGATCAATCAAATAAGTGAAAAGTAGATAAGGCCTTGTCACTTGTGATGTTACGTGCCACTAACCAATCCTAAAATCCCCTCAAGAAACATGTGATAGGCTGCACAAGTTCACAAAATTGGACGGCTAGCTTTATTTGTCAAAGTACTTATGAACCCCAGGAAAGCAGCATGCAAGAGATATTACAAGCACCGGAAACGTGTGGCGAAGAAATTCATGGCAAGTTGGGACAAAAATAAATGGTACCACAACTGATTTGATAAGGTCATCAAATCCTACCACACACATTGGATGGTCAAATCTAAGGTATCCAATAACCATCAAGCAGCAAGGAAATCGTTGCTCCTGTTCGAGCAGTCAGTTTTGACAAGTTAGCAAATCTGAATCTGAAGTCAAGGCTTTCATTTTTCTATCCACCTACCATTCTGAGTTCACCTCTCAGAGGCCAGTACTCATCTGACCGTGCAACTACTCACCAGGTGCTACATACAGAACAGTGGTTGAGATCAAGAAACGTTACTGAATCAAAGAAATCTGTTACCTTCTGTGCAAAAAAGGATAGAAAGATTCAGATTTTGCTCTTTCTCCACGAATGAGTTGTAACGCCAAAACCTTTGGTAGTGCAGCATCCACTATGGTTATGGTGCACAGCTACACACGTGCTCCACAAGGCGTACTCAGATGATTCAAACGTGTCTGGTCGACCGGCCAAATAACTACGCCGGAGACAAATCAGATCTGTCGATGGTGACGCTCGTCTGTGCTGATCCAACGCATTAAATCTGACTAGACGAGGTCGCCCCACTGATTAGGATCTCTAAACTTCCTGATTGGACTGCAAGGGCAAGGCAAAACGTGCAAATGCCAAACGGCACATGGTGGCTGCCATGGCCATTTCCTAGCATCATCAGAGCTCCAGTATTGCAGGCAGCATAGCACAGCAAGTTGCAAACCACGTCAAGGTGAAGGTGGACCAGTTACTAGTAACCACGGGCTCTTGCAGCTGCAGACTCAGCTCAGCAGTATTCAAAACTCACCGCGCCCAGATCTGCTGATCATTATTATAAACATAAAAAGATCAGCTGATCCACGCCCCTGGACACTTTGTCCAAGTCCAGCTACGTATTTTATTTTACAGCTAAAAATGGTCTAGCAATTAGGGATTGCCAAAAGAAGAAGAAATCCGCGCACCGGTGAGATGAGGTGTGGTCCCGAAATTCGGTGCCACACTGCCACCCCTGCCGGCGGTGACCCCTGCGCCCTTGTACCGTTGCGCAGGCAGAGCCCAGGCGCGCACACTGCACGATATCATAATATACTCCGTCCAACTATTGTCAGCAGCAGTGAGCCGGGTTTTGGCCCTACGAGGGGAGGAAAGAGACAATCCCCACCGTCCAGATGCATCCAACGGAATCTGACGGTGGCGCATCGTTAATCACGATGCATCTGTTCTAGGTCAGGCACCACGGTACTACGCGCCGCCGGCCGCCGGCCGCGGAGCGCGTGACGCCGTGAGATCGAAAGAAACACCCGCGATTTCTTTTCTATTCAGAGTTCCTAGCACGAGAAAGCATATGCCTTTTTCTCGTCTCGAAAATAATAGTTTTTTATACATGATCAAAGCAGCATTTCGCTTCGTCGAGGCGAACGACTGCTCGTGCAGCGGAAAGGTCAATTCTTTGAGTGCAGTCATCGCCAACTCCGCGCTTAGTGCATCAGTCATCAGTAAAAAAACAGAGCGGCGGCTGACCACCAAACCCAGAGCATCGCTGTGACGCCCAACATGGAGGGGGCCAAGCCGAAAGGATCAAAGGAGGAGGCCTGCCTTTGGAGGCACAAAAAAAACATTGTGAAGGTAGCTGCTTTCTCCCCCACAGGATTAACGGGAGCCGCGAAAACTTTGCGGCGAAAGGTGGCATGTCAGGTTTCCCAAAACGAGTGGCAACGGCACGAGGGGCGGATATGATGGTCCCATTCCGCGGGGAAATATCTGAGCAGCCGGCATGGCTCGCTGAATCCTACAGATCTGGTGGGAATCAAGCGTGCTTCGTCACGAATCATTTGCGTCAATCTACAACCACGGGTAACCGGCGGCGAGATCGACGTCGAACTCGAACGACAGACCCCACGGAGAACTACTGTGTCCCCATTACACGCCCCCCCCCCCCCCACCCAAACCGAACGCTACGGATCGACGACCATCTCCGCCAACCCCCGCCGGGGCGTCAGCAGCATCAGCGCCGGCGGATCGACGGCGAGCAACGAGCCCACGCCGGCGAGCAGGCTGCATGTTCCCGAGCCCAACACGACCCCCCAAAACCAGACTCCGGATAAACAAAAAAGCAATCGATTCGTCACCAATCCACACCGAATCAAGCAATCTACGAAACAGAGGCAGGGGGGGGGGGGGATTCATGGAGGAAGGTGGATGCGGGAGGCACCTGAGACTGAGGAGGACGGCGCACGCAGCCGCGCGTCGGGTTCGGAGCAGATCAGGCGCACACCGCGGCCCTCTCGTCTCTCCCCTCCTTCTCCTGGAGAGGAAAACGAGTGGTGGTGTGGAGGGTGCGGGGATTTGCAGGGGAGGGAGAGCCTGGCCGCCTTCCGATTCCGCCGCGGGGGGAGAGGCGCTATTTAAAAGCGCCCCCGCCTCGCCATGCCTCCCTGGCGAGTGGGCCCTGTCCAGATGGGACGCACTGGCCCACGTCGGCGACGAGGGGAAATCCGGACACGTCCACGTGGAGCGCTCTGTTTCGCTGGCTCCCCAGACGGGGCGTGACCCGGATGGGGCGGCGGCGGGCGCGGGCCGTCCGTGCCTCGCATCCGACGGACAGGGGCGCCCCAGGAGCCGCGGCTATGGGGTGGAATTTTTTTATATATATTTTTTCTATCTCGATTATGCAAAAATATATGGTCCGTCCGAAATTTTGCAGAAATATACATCTGCCGCCGTGGCTCACGGCGTCAGGGACATAACGCTGTGGCCCACGGCGGTAGGAGCCGCCAGCAGTGAGCCCGTAGGACATACCGCCGTGGGCCACGGCGTTATGTACCTGACGCCGTGGACCATGACGAGTGTGGATAGTCTAACCACGTGATGGCGTATCGCGAACTGTGGACCAAGGGGATCGCGCGCGCGCGTGGGCCGTGCTGCTCGAGATCCCGTCGATCTCCTCCCTCCCCCCCGGCTGCAGGATGATGGTTTTGGGAGGTCGGCATCCTCCTCCTCGTCGACGCCCTCGGGCAATCCGCCCGCGCGGCCCGCGCGTGTTTTCACTGCGCCGCCGAGGTAAAAAAACGTCGCGTCGCGTCCACCAATCATTCGTCCCGCCCGGAAATTCAGAGGCCCATGATGGTGATCGCCGACTGCTGATCGATTCGGAATTTCGGAACCTCCCGAATTCCCGATGGGGTCAGAATATGCTGCGGGGAGATGCACGGATGCGAAGACGAAATCCTCCTCTGCTAATCAAGAGTCTGTTTAGTTCCCAAAATTTTTCCTAACTACCCGTCACATCAATCTTCGGACACTGATTAAGAATATTAAATGTGAATTAATGACAAAACTCATTCCATAACCCTTACCTAATTTTTCGAGACGAATCTAACAAACCTAATTATGTCATGATTAGACAACGTCATGCTACAGTAAACAATCTCTAATGATGGATTAATTAGGCTTAATGAATTCATCTCGCGATTTCACTTTCATTCGTGTAATTAGTTTTATAATTAGTCTATGTTTAGTCCTCCTAATCATACTTGATAAGAGGGCCCAAAAATTTTTGCCAAAATTTTTGGCCAACTAAACATGTCCTAAATTGTTCCCTTTTGTTTATAGTTGAAGGGCACGTGCGACACGCACGTGATTGAAAAAATAAGAGTAAAAAAATAGTACATATTACTGCTTTCGATACACGTTACAACGGATGGTGCGATCGTCCAACATCAGTCATCGACTACATTCTACATATATTTTGATCCTTGTATTATTAGTTAAGGACGGCCTTCATTTTCCACCCCTACGTCTTCGGTGACTATCGTGGCCTGCCCTACCCTCTTTCCTACATCTTGTATCAAAGACAAATAATAAATCTAAACTAAAGATGATTAAACTCAAAAATATATTTATATTTAAAAATAAAGAAATATGGATATATTTAATAACAAAGTTATTCCTACTCTAAATGTTTAAATAATATTTTCCACTCGTATCAATCTCGTATTCGCCCCCGCTCCACCCTCTTCTCTGCGTCTGCGGCGGCCGAATCCGCCCCCTCCCCCTACCCAAACCCCCTCACCACTACCACCACCACACAAACCCACCTCCTGATGCCATACTGATCTTACCTGGTATCATAAAAATGATGAATTTAAACTAAAGATGGTTAAACTCAAAAACGAATTTATATTTATAAACTAAAAAGTATGCATATATTCAATATCAAAATTATGCCTACTCGCAATGTTTAAATAACATCCTTCCACTCGTATCAATCTCATGTTCGCCCCCGCCCCACTGATGAGTCCGGTCCAGGTGGGATTGGATTATGGCAAGCCCGATGCACCGATTACTCAGTTTAGCATTCGCACATCCGAGGTTCCGACCCTCACGATCCGACTACGACGAGCAAGCCCGAAGCGCCAATGCAATCGCTGAACTGCAACTCAAGGGTGCCCCTTCGGGGAAAGGCCCAATCACCTCAAAAGACTAGTCCGTTAGGGGAAGGGTGGCTCTCCCCTTTAAGGTGGCTTCCTCCTCCCAAGCTAAGCAAGGTGGGATAATGAGGCTCACACGGTCGTCGCCCAACTACAACTGGGCCACATGGCCCATTATGTTGCGTCTTTGCCAACGGGTAATAGTGGAGGATGTCCTCATCATTCTCCCCTTCTTAACAAGGGCCCAGATCTGATACCACTTGTTAGAGTGGCGCAGCGGAATCCGGCCCAGCCTGCAATACCCACGAGCCGGCGCCCCACCAGGCCTTAGGTCTACCGGAGCCCACAACAACAGGCCCTGGGCCTAACTCAACCCAAAAGACTAGCCTGATGGGTGAGGACTGCCCCCACCTATATGTTGTGCTCCCCCACCATCAATTTCCGATGTGGGACTAAACCCAACAATCTCCCCCGTCGCACATTGGGCCCAACTCTTCCATCACAACCATCCGTGTGATCTCCCGAAGACGTTATCCAGGCCCCGAGTCCAACTCTCCCAGTCACAACCATCCGTGTGACCCTCCGGAGACGTTCACGGGCTCCCCCGTCACCATGTGACCCGGAGATGTTTTCCCAGGTTTTTCTGACCTTCAGCTCTGATACCACTTGATGAGTCCGGTCCAGGTGGGATTGGATTATGGCAAGCCCGATGCACCGATTACTCAGTTTAGCATTCGCACACCCGAAGTTCCGACCCTCACGATCCGACTACGACGAGCAAGCCCGAAGCGCCAATGCAATCGCTGAACCGCAACTCAAGGGTGCCCCTTCGGGGAAAGGCCCAATCACCCCAAAAGACTAGTCCGTTAGGGGAAGGGTGGCTCTCCCCTTTAAGGTGGCTTCCTCCTCCCAAGCTAAGCAAGGTGGGATAATGAGGCTCACACGGTCGCCGCCCGACTACAACTGGGCCACATGGCCCATTATGTTGCGTCTTTGCCAACGGGTAATAGTGAAGGATGTCCTCATCACCCACCCTCTTCCCTGCGTTTTCGGCGGCCATCGCCGCCTAATCCGCCCCCTCTCCACCTACCCGCCAACCCCCCCTCCACCACCACCACTCATACCCACCTCCTGGTGCCATGCTGATCTTACCTGGTATCATAGAAATGTTGAATTTAAACTAAAGATGGTTAAACTCAAAAACGAATTTACATTTATAAATTAAAGAATATGGATATATTCAATACCAAAATTATGCCTACTCTCAATGTTTAATTAACATTCATCCACTCGTATAAATCTCATACTCGCCTCCGCCCCACCCTCTTCCCTGCGTCTTCGGCGGCTGTCGCCACCGAATTTGCCCCCTCTCCCCCTACCCGCCAACCCCCCACCACCACTCATACCCTCTTCCCTGCGTCTTCGGCGATAATCGCCGCCGAATTTCGCATGCATAATTGAAATTGTGTAACAACTGAGCAAACAATTCTTTACTCGCACAAGAACAAAATCAATCGAGAAATTAAGAAAATCTTAGGGGCAGGAACAATAATTTGATGTGACATTCTTGCAAATTAGATCGCTGAAAACCAAATCCCTCGAAAGTATAGCATGCGCGATTACATATTGCTTGCATCTTGCCAGTGAAAAACTGAGAATTTATAGCTTCAATTCATCAATTAGAAGAAGATCTTACCAGAGATGGGGGCATCACCGTGGCCACATCATATACTTAATCATCTCCATCCTCACGTGATCATCCTCCTTTTATGCATTCTGTCAAACACATTGCATGCAGTAGAGTAACATCAGGCAGACCATAAAAAAGATAGGAAGGAGAAGCTGCAGGCGGACCTAGGGCAGGGAACCTTGTCAGTACTGCCTTGCCGGAGCTCCATCGTGGGCGAGTAGTCCAGAACCGAACCTGGCTACGCACCGTCGGGAAAGGAGGCCGCCATGGAGGAGGTGGATGCACCGGCAGTCACTTGCAAGAGCTCCTCTGCCACCAGATTTTCCCTCAGCCCGGCGAGGCGAGCCACGCCATGGAGCTACTCACCCATCCGCCACCATCACAGTGTCGTCCTTGGATGCCGACCGTGGACTGTATTTGGGCATGCGGTCATACGTCCGACGGGGGGATTTTGGTCGCATCACCATTCTGACTCTGCACGGCCATCGGCTAGCCCCGTGCTCCGTCGTGGCCAGCTCCTCTAGCGCCGCCGTCGCTGCTCTCCACGCCCTCCCCACCGTCGCTCCCCGCGCGGCCACGCCCCGGCTCTGTTGGCTCGTCGTGAAACCAGAGGCGGGCAAAAAAATGATGCGGCCTTTTCCACAAACATTTATACCTGAGTACTGTCCATTCATAAAAGGAAACGAAGCACCACTGTATGGAAAGAGGCATCACAAAAGAAAGGCAGGAAATCAGAGAATTAATGAAGAGAATTAACCAGGAGACATTTGTAAACAAGGAAAGAGACACACAGGTCCTACGAAAGGAAGGGGGAGAAATCAGATAAGGAAGGGAAGTCAGGAATGTTGTCATCGGTAAAAAACAAAAGGAAACACTGCATGGTTTGAGCGCCATGCGGTGGGTGTACGCTGACGTGGAGATGGGTCCACGTGGTGGGTACACTTTGGGTGAAAAAAGTTTTGAGGTGTGAGGTGATTTACACACGAAAGACGACGAAATGACTTCCCCCCTTCGTCGACGAAAACCTTCCATATATGAGGATTGACAGGTGGGGCGCACATGACATGTGGGTCACTCTGTGAGGAGGGTGGTGCGGCCCACAATTGGTGAAAATTGACATCATTCTTTCGTTTCTTTATAAACGAGATTACTCGTTTACTACTGGTATGCTTGGTTTTGCCTTTCGATCGGCTGCTTTTGTCGACATGGAATGGAAACACCTTTTTTTTTCATGAGTTGGAGATATTCCTCTGCGTCGCGGCCGGACAAACTCGACGAGGTATATCCGGTTTGCTGTAGAGTGATAAATTATACTCGCGGCAACTTGTATTGATGTGCCCAAGTTGGCATGTACAATACGAGTAGTATGTATACAACCTACCACTACCACATATACCTCGCCACCGTATCGTCCATCAACTGGCTACTTGTACTAGAAAATTGCAACATCGACGTCGGGCGGCTACATGCAGAGATTCTTTGTCTTTGCCTTTGTTCAGTAGTTGCACTGCAAACACCGGTTAAAGCATGTGACCGCCGATGTGATCTGCGAAAACACGTGTCTGGACTCTGGAGAGACTGGACCCAGCCCATGGATTACGCAGGAGATTAAATCTAGCGAAGTCTCGCACGGATCGATCGATGATGAAGCCTGTCTATGTTCTACAGATGGCTGGACAGTACCGGAAGGCTCAACATTGATGAACTTCAGCAACACACGGTGTAAGCGATTTTTTTTTTTTTTTGACAACAGGTGTAAGCGATTGGGTATGGTTGAAACCATAACAGAGTGGTGCTGGCAACTGTTATGGTTTCTTCAGGGTTTGGTGCGCGTGTTGTTCGACCTAACGCGTACGTGCGTTGCGTGCATCGTGCAAGAGAGAGGCGGATCAAGCCGTACCACGAGCTCACACGAAGGCAGGCTTGGTCAGCGAACTGCACGGTGCATCCGTATCCTCTGACTCGGAAATGTTTCGTTGCCGACCACATATATGCCCATGTGGAGTGGTGGTGCAACAAACCGTGCTTACAGCCATACAGGTTAGTTTCAGGCACTCCAAAAGCAAGAAGCATGCGTGGTGGAGAAAATACAACTAGCCAGCTCTCTGATCCATCCATGTGATCCCCACAAGCTCGCTCATGTGCTCTGCACGCACCTGCGAGGAGAAACTCAAAAGAGACCACAAGAAATGCGCGATGGTCCAGCCCTTCTCATCCGACACGATGATACGGCCAGCTCAGAAAAAAAAAGGAACGATGGCTTGTCGATATGTGGTGCCAGTTGCATCCTCCAACATTTTTGTTGTGCTCCGGTACGTACTTCACCATAATCCGATGTTTTACTTTGAGGCAATGCAGATGCAGCATTTTGAAATGTCACTGTGCTTATCTGCAATGTTTATGTTTTCCTTCATTTGCTAGTGAAATCGACTCATTGTGCTCGTGATGATTAGTGCTCCCCCACGATCCCGTCTTGGTCCATCATCTTCACTCATCTAAATCATCACTCATCAGTCATCATTGTGCCTCCTCTTTCAGAGGTTTTGCAAACAGGCGACAGAAAATGTTTTGGTGTTCTTCTTTCAGTTAACAGCGGAGTAGGTGACGGTGCATGCAGCCATGCAGTGATGCAAACACCAACCGTCCAGCAGACACTACACTAGAGTACGAGACACCCACCTGTGAATCAAGTTCCGAGAACCGAAAGATACCAATCTACGGACATGGCGCGCCTCCCGGCTTTGTCAGCAGCTGATGCCTCGTGTCTGCCACGAATGCTAGCAACGAATTAAAGCCAAGCGGAGCATAGGGCCACCTTTCGTGCCCGCTCGAGTCGCCCCCGCCTAGGGCGACTTGGGCGGCGACTCCGGCCACCGGCGCGCGCGCCCCTCACCTTCGTCCTCCCCTCCCTGCCGCCGCCAGAGGGGCCGGCGGGAACCCGCGCGGGCCCCAAGGACGGCGGCGGCGGGGCATCCCTCTCGACGGTGGCGCACCCGGGGCGGCGGAGCTGCGCGGTGTTCCCCCGTCGACCTCGACGTCGGCAGCGGGGTGACGAATCCGGGACCCCCGCGGCCGGATCCGGCTGCCCCCGAGCTGGATCTACGGTGTGCGGCAGCGGGGGGCCCACGGGCGACGCCGGATTTGGTGGCGGCGCCAGTGGAGGGGGCGCGGCTTTGGCATCCCCTGGCCCAGATCCGCCTCCCCCACGGGCGGATCTACGACGGGCGGCGGCGGCTCAAGGCGGCAGCTTTGGCTCGGCGGCGGCAGTTCTGCGCGTTGGTGACAGCCCTGTGCGTCGGCGGCGGCCTTCGACGGCGGGTGGCCGACCGCGGGAAGGCGGTGCCCGGCGGTGGTGGCCTCCGACGGCGGGTAACCGGCCGTGGGTGAGGCGGAGCCCTGCGCACCGTCTCGCGCCCCCGGGCGGTCGGGCGGCGCCGTGGTGGCGCTGCTCGGCCCCCGGCATGGCACCATGGTGGTGCGGCGGCTGCCGGTCTGGGTCCACGAGGTGCGGCGCCACGAGGTGCCTGCCTCTTCGGTGACTCTGACTGGCGGCGGGTTTGCGGCTTCTGCTTGGTCGTCATGCTGCTAACGCCGGTGAGGGCAGTGCGCGGCGGCTGAGTTGGCAGTGGCGGCTGGTTCGTTTGCCAGCTCGGCGCGTCGACGGGAGGTGGGGACGGCGGCAATGAGACGAAGCTACTGCGGCAGTTGGTGGAGTGCTGAAACGCGACATCTTCTCGGCGAATGTGGCTGCAAGGGTTCGGCCAGCTGCGGCGTACGGTGGTCGTGGGGTTGCTCCGAGCGAAAGCTCGAGCTGGACTCGCTCTGGTGGATTGGCGGCGGCGCCCTCGGGTGTCGCTCTCCCTGCTGAGGGCGCCATTTTGGAGTGACAGCCCCGCTTCTTGAGGTCTCTCGGTGAAAACCCTGTCCAGCTCCTGGACGAGCGACGGCGGCGCCTGTGGGCGTCGTAACCTCCTTGGAGGCGTCGTCTTTAGAGACACCGTGCGGACCGTCGGCATGGCCGACATGCCTTCCGCGACTGCTTCGGCCAGTGAAGACGTTTTCGTTATACGGCGGTCTTCATGGGGGTTGCCTACCTCAAGCCTCGACGTTCTGCCCTCCTGCGGACGTCCATGGGTCTCCTCTTGGTTGTTGGCTTCGACCGCTCGCAGCGTTCCACGGCGCCTGAGGTTGCTTGGCACTCCCCAGTGCGGTGCGGAACAGCGTCGCAAGACGGCGCTTGCGACAGCGACAACCGGAGGAGACTTGGCCTGCAGCGGATCGCGGCGGGGCTTTCCAGCTTAGCTGAAATCTCCCGGTGCGGTACAACGTCGGAAGACGGCGCGGGCGACATCTTTGGTCTTCTAGCTCGGTGGCGGCGTCTTGCGTAAGGGGGAAGCAACGAGATGATTTCGAACCTCTGTGGTGACTTGCGGCTTGATAAGGTTCCCGAGGGCGGGGCACCTCTTCGTGCTACTTCGACGGCAATCCTTGAGACGAGTCCTGAGCGTGGAGCCGTGTGGCGGGTTGGAGGTCCCCGCGCACGAGAGAGGCGTGCTGAGTGGCGGGTTGGTGGTCCCCGCGCACGCGAGAGTTGCTTCAGGCTCGGTGTTCTTCATGCCGTTCGGTGGTCCGTTCGGGTGCAACAGCACTGCGGCGGTGGCCCCTTCGGTGTGGTGGTGCCTGTCCCTCTGCTCCTCTATCTGCAGCGGGCTTCTCTTCAGGGTTTCGACACTTGTATCAGAGGGTGGAGCTGTGGTTGTGTTTTGTCTCTTCTGTCGTCGTTGTGTGTATAGAGTTTTGGCCGGGTTGACGTCCCAATCCAACCGGCTATTGCGTACAGTTGTGTGGTAACCCGTGTTGAGGTCCCAATCCAACCGGGCGAGCTTTTAGTTTTCTTCTTTTCTTTTTCCTGCCTATGATCTCCCAGAACCATAGTCTTGTATTTTTTCTGCTATATCAATAAAACACGTACTGTCTTGTGCGGTACGTTCGAAAAAAAATTAAAGCCAACATGTAGCACGCGGCATCGTGCCTGCGCTCCGAAACAATCTGAGCAACCGGCACGAGCAGGGAGCGCACGTCCGTGCCACGACGAGAGCTCAGCTACCCGACAGCTAGTCTTGCCGCTGCCTCGCGGCGAGAGCAGCCTTTTTCCAAAGCGAGCGAGCTCGGCGCTGGCGCCTTGCTGAGGGAGAACTGACAAGTGGCGAGCATGCTCTGCAGGTGTCACCGCTCACCACCGGATGCTCTGCTCGGAATGATGCGGCTGCGCGCTGGCGGGTAGCGGACGGCGGCGAGGGAGGGCGGTGCGCCGGTGCGAGCGTGACCATCCAAGCGGTGGCGTGCAGAGTGCCCCAAGCGGTGGTGCTCCGACCGCCCGACGCGCGCGACGCGAGCAGTGGTGTGCGGAGGGGGAACTCGTCCGGCCACCGCGCGGGTCGTCGAAACCACTCCTCCGCTCGTGTGAAACTGTAAAACTCGATGCCCACAGCTCTGCTAGATAGATGGTTGGAGTCAGAAGAATTTTAGACATATTCGGCTTACAGATAGAATAATGTTGTATAGGAGAAAATAAGTCGGAACAAATCGAAATAAGTTGAGTTTTTTTAAGATTACACAGTACAACGCAGACACTCGCAACACGCACGTACACTCACCTCTATGAATACACGTACGCAAACCCTACCCCCGATGTTGAGTTTACAGCCGAGCGTGACTTATCCAGCTCCCGGTCAACTCCACTCCACCGCCACCTGCCCACCTCCAACACTCAGACCAGCCCACATGGGCGGGGCCCACGCAATTATCACCACGCACGCAACCGCTCGGCCGCTCCCTCTCTCTCCCATCACTTTTCTTCTCTCCTGAATTCCGGCGAGCTCCTCTAGGCCAAATCCCCGGCGGTGACGGCCCAGCTGGCGCTCCTCCAGGCTGGATCCCGGCAGCGGCGGCCCCCGGCGAGCTCCTCCGGGCGGCGAGCCAGCGCACTCGCTGTGGAGGGACAGCGCCCCGGTTCGCATGCGGGATTCCCGGCGGCCTTGAAGTGAAGCGGCTGGTGTCCCGGCGAGCTCCTCCGGGCAGATCCCGGCAGCCGTGGGCGAGCCTGGGAGAGCGGCAGCGTGTGGTCGCGGCGAGCTCGCGCGCCGGTGAGCGTTAGCGCTGGGAGAGGCGAGCTCGCCCGCAAGGCGCAAGGTCAGTGCCACCATTTTTTTCTTTTTCTTTTTCCAAAAGTTTTTATCTAAATCTTTCCTTTCAAAAATTTATGTTATGATTTTTGTCAAAAACTTTCGTTCCTTATTTTGGTGATTGAATTTTTTATAAATTTTTTCTCAAGTTTGTCCGAAACTTTTTTCTTCAAAAATTTCTTCCAATTTTTTTAAAAAACTTTTTGTTCAAATTTCGGTGTGTATAACTTTTTCTCAAGTTTGTTTGAAATTTTTTCCCTGAAAAACTTTTTTCTGAAAAACTTTTCCTGATATTTTGTTTTATGTTTTTATTCTGATTTTGTGTAAAACTTTTCTTCAAATGTTTCTCATTTTTGCTCGAAAACTTAATGCAAATATTTTTTCATAAATGTTTTCCCTGCATTTTTCAAAATATTTTTCTAAAATTTCTTTCAAACATTTTACCAAATTGTTTTTGTAAAATTTTCTTTTATTTTTTTGAAAACTTTCATTCCGGGTGCCTTGTTACTTTTGCTTTCCCGTGCCCACCTGCTCGGGTCTGGTCACGCGCCATGCGCCCAGGGGACCACGTGCACGTGGGTTGAACCCCCGGTCGGAAATCGACCGCACGGGCGTCCCGGTGCGGGCGCCCGTAAACTTGATATCCCCAACCCTACCCCTATGAGCACTTTCGAAGGACTGAGCACCGGCAAATCTGGAGATTCTCGAAGTCACCACTGACGTCTCGTCGTCGACGGGAATGTCACTTATCACTTAATGCATAACGCCGGAAAATCCCGGAATAAATTCAGGAAAATGTGCGAGCACCAGGATTTGAACCCTGGTGGGTAGCGTCCTACTGGACCGTCCTACCATTGGACTAAGTTGAGTTGAAACAAGCCGAAAAGACTTAATTGGTTGGGATGGAATCGTGTTGTCGGGCGGGAATAGTATAGCGCGCTGGAAGCCCAGATTTGGTATGGCTGCGACTTGTGTCGCTTGAGCAACACATACCTTTGCCGTGACATTCGTGCGGACCCCACCTGCATCCTCTTGCTGCGCCGCCGCTGTCTGTTCCCTCCTTCCTCTTGCTGCGATGTCGGGTCTCCCCGCCACTGCCTCTCTTGACACCTTTCTCCTCTCCTACTTCGGACCGCTGCCGCCATCGCTGCCGAGGTTAGGTCTTCGGGTTTGAGGATGCTGGGGGAGTCCTAATCGTCGTTGGAGTTAGAAAAGGGGTGCAAGCCACAGGTAGGTCTATGGCGAAGGAGGGTTGTGAGGCGGCACTGCGCAGTGGTAGGGTTTGGACAAACGGTGGCTAGGATCGGGCAAGGGAGAGTGGTGGCGAAGGTAGGATCCCTACATAACCGGTTTAGGGTGACGAAGAGTGGTGTCGGTGGGAGCCGTTGGACCTGAAGAAGGAAGGTGGCGCTGGGCGTGCGGAAGAGAGAAAGGAGAGCAAAGAGGCAACGGGAGGCGACATCAAATCCAACAACGTTAGCCGCCAGAGACGTGAAGGAATGTGGTGCAGGGGAGGGGAAGGGGAGAGATGGCCCCCTCGTTAGCTTTTATGGACCTTATGTGAGTTGGGAATCCATCACCGAGGTTAAAACTAGACACATCCCTACGGTCGTGCTTTTAGACTCGAAGTGAAGCTGGTAATATGACATAATTAGAATCGGTCACAATTGGGAAGTTTGTGTGCGAGAGGACTGTTACATACAAGATCAGCCAAGATCCATACTAGGTTTGGGTGTTCGGGTTACCCAATTATTTGAGGTCGGGTAATTTAAAATTCGGTAATGAAAATAGCTACTCGATCTTAGTCTTGAAACATGTTACCCGAAATTTCATCAATAATTTGTGTAGAATTTCAACAACAACTTGTGGAGTATAACAAATTATAGTCACTTGTTCAAACCGAGAGAATTCTATTATAATAAAATTTAATTTCAAGTTTTCAACTAACAACACGTGATAAAATACAAAGAGGATGCAAATTTCGGGTAGATTGGGAGTTCGGGTACCGGAGTGTATTACCCGAATTATCCAAACTAATTTCAGGTAATCAAACATGTAATCAAAGTCACTATTTGAATTTGGGATCGGGTACCTCGAGTTCGGGTAATTCGAGTCCACGTACAGGTAATAAGTATCGGGTATTTTGTCCAAACTTAATCCTTACATAACCCTAAACATATCCATACTGCCATACTCCGTACATAGTAGCATTGGTACTTCACATTGAGATCACCGTTCGTTCAGAGTCGAGACTGCTGCCAGACCACCAACAACATGGGCCATCATCAACCACCAACAACATGGGCCATCATCAACCACCAACTATACGGTCCAGCCCACAAGACAGGACACCGGCAAAAAGGCCCAGGCCCAGTGCTTAAACGTGCGCGGAAGCCTTCCTCACCTCGTCGCCGACGTCGAGCCTGATTCCCTTGTACCACACAGCGCAGGCGATGTACACGGCGAGGTCCACGAACGAGAGCGCGGCCAGGAGGAAGTAGAACCTGTCGAGGTGTCCCGAGTTGAGGTTCCCCGGGATCCACCCGGGCCGCCTCTCCCCGGCGGTGAGGCTGGTGACCACGCTCACCAGCATGATGCTCACGTAGTTCCCCAGCGAGATGGACGCCATGCACAGCGCGCTGCCGAAGCTCTTCACGCCGTCGGGCGCCTGCCCGTTGAAGAACTCCAGCTGCCCGACGTACATGAACACCTCCGACGCCCCGATCAGCGCGTACTGCGGCACCTGCCACAGCACGCTCAGGGAGCTCGGCTGGTCCGGCGCCGCCACGCGTCGCAGCCGCTTCACCTCCACCACGCCGGCGACCACCATCGCCGCCATGCCGATCACGAGCCCGACGCCCATCCGCTGCAGCTCCGTCAGGCCCCGCGGGTTCCCCTACACCCGCGCCATGGCCGGGACCAGCGCGCGGCGGTACACGGCGATGAACACCAACACGCTGAGGATGTCGAACAGCGACATGCTCGCGGCGGGGAAGCGGAAGGACCCGATGGTGGTGTTCATGGTGGCGCCCTGCTCCACGAACAGCGACGCCATCTGGGTGAACACCACAGAGTACACGATCGTGCACAGCCAGATGGGCAGCATCCTCAGGATGCACTTCACCTCCTCCACCTGCGTCACCGTGCAGAGCCGCCACGGGTCGCCCATCCTCTCCGGCGCGCCGAGCTCCTCGTCGGTGACCGTCGCCGCCTTGTCGAGGAACCGGAGCTCGTCGCTGTGGAGGATCCTGCGGATTCCCGAGACCTTGGGGTCCTCACCCTCAACCTCGTGGAGGAGCTCGCCGCGGGGCACCTCGGCGCGCCACTTGCGGGACGCGGCGACGAGCACCTGCGCGATGCGGGTCAGCGGGTTGCCGCTGGGCTTGAAGTGCCGGTAGTTGGGTGTGCCGAGCAGGAAGAGCACGAGCGCCAGCGCCGCGGCGGCCGCCGAGACCCAGAACCCCATGACCCAGCGGCCGGAGTCCTCGTAGTAGACCAGCACGGTGTTGGAGAAGAGGGACCCGACGTTGAGCGCCAGGTAGAAGTATGTGAAGAAGGCGACCTTGGATCGGGCCTCATCGGGGTCCGACTCGTCGAACTGGTCCGACCCGAACGTGGCGATGGAAGGCTGGTACCCGCCGTTGCCGAAGGCGATCATGTAGGTGGACAGGTAGAAGAGCGCGACGCCGGGCGCCGACGGCTCGTCGCAGCGCGAGTTGACGCCGCCGCAGCCGGTGGGCTTCACCAGCAAGAACCATGACGCGAGCGACAGTATCACCAGGCCCTGACGGTGTTCGAAAACAAAAGCAAAAACAAAACAAACACAGTTGGTTAATCAATCCAGTAAGAACGGTGCGGCCACAGAAGAGGATCTGACTGAGGATTGTGAGGATGAATCGATGATTGATCGGTGGCTCATCGTATCGTATCGTACCGTGACGTAGATGATCTGGAAGATGGCGCAGGTGACGTATCGTCCCCAGTAGGAGTCGCTGAGGAAGGCGCCGATGAGGGAGAAGATGTAGACGGTGCCGGTCCACTTGCTGATGTTGTCGGCCGCCTCGGCGTTGTCCTGGTGGAGCACACGACGCAGGAACACCACCAGGTTCACCCCGACGCCGAAGAAGGCGCACGTCACCAGCCCGTAGTTAGCTGCACAAGCAAACCATGTGATCTCGAGTCAGTTTCAATCATCTATCTCTCTGATCCGAAGTTTTGTGACAGAATAATAAGGCAGAGGTTCTTCATGTGGTGTGTTTGCAGTTAACCACAAGGTTACAAATTGTTACCAGCAACCAATACATCCGAAGTTTAGTCAAGTGCAGAGTTCAGAATATAAACAGAGTTTACTGCACGGGCCAGAGTACAAATCGATGAGAGGGCAAAACGTAGTGGAAAACCTGAAGGGTACAGGAATGCTTTCCAGTGACGGAGGGACCCTCACTTTGGCCTGCTAGGCTGCTATTCAACTGTTCTTGTTGAAGGTCAGGCAACAGATGGATCTTTGCTAGCAGATGGCAAATTGTACATCGCCGGATTACACTGTGCAATCGATCGTTCGGTTCCTTACAAATTGAAATCTAGCAACTATCAATCATGTACAGACTGCTTACACAACTTATTTTTGAAACAGTACGAGTAGTACGTGAGGTGTTTCGCAGCCATTTTTTTTAGAAAAAAAAGTTGGTTTTACCTAGCAGCAGGATGGCAGATCTCCATCTTCCAGTGGATGCTTTGACAGCTGGTTTTCCTCGTCTATCCATGGACCCGTCCTCAGTGACCGGAGACATCCATTTCGAATCAGCAGTAGTGGGATCCATCACCTTCACTTTCAGCCTGCTTCATCAACAATTAAGAAAATAAACCACTAGTTAGTTAAAAGACCTTATCCAAAAACAGATAGTTCAAAGAATCGATTCTTTGGAACTTTCACAAGTTCCTGGCAAATTTTATCAAAGTTCAAATCTATTCACATAATCAATATGGATTATATTATTGCATTTATTTGCCAATCTATTCATAGGAATATATGGCATACCTTGCTTGCTTAATCTATTCGCTGGAGCTTGTTCAGAAATTTCTTCAGTCTTTCTGTATGGAAGCGTTGAAAAATCGTACTGTATTTGCCAACAAGATTTAGCCTGTGATACACAGTGCAATAACACCTCGTCTTAGCTAGGGATAAGCAAACAATTAATCCTTGCAAAAGCATAGCTTATAAAATTTGTTTTTTTTATCCTTGATGATCACAGATCAGCTGGACATGCAAAAGTTCACTTTCTGCTCCTCGGGCGCTAAAAACCAAGGATAGACGGTCACCATACGTACCGTGAGTCCGTTTTTTTTAATGAAACAGGAGGGGTTTGAGCTCCTAATTATATATTTAAAAATAAAATCATTACAAAAGAGAGTGTGTTACAGAAGTGATCAAGAAACAAAAAAAGGATAAGAAGAAAATCAATTCAGTTACACAGACATTTCTAACCATGATGACATACTTTGCTTGAGATTCTGTTTTGCTCTTTGGATAACCAAGGCAAATTCAGATTTGAACCGCTCTTTAGCTACTTGGATTGCCGGCTGTTGTACCCGAAAGATTAGATCATTTGTAGCCATCCAGATGCTAACTCGTTAGGATGATTATGTTCATGAAGAACGAAACATTTAATTGATTTCTGAAAGAGAAAAAGGATGTCGAAAGGGTACTGCCAGATCCGTGACATAGGCGTCCCGTGTTGTCACGATTGATCTGGCCCGCGCACAAATCAATATCGGACACTACTGTCTAGCGTCTAGTACTGCTGCTGGTACAAGCAGCTAAGCTGTCCATGCATTAGCTTCGTACGTGTAACCCATGCGCATTCATGTACTAATCATGTAGCTTCAGTACAAACAGTGTTCATGTATACTGATCGAGTTCCCTAGCTAATTGAGGTAGAAACTTTTTACAAGTATCTTTTTTATTTAAAGGACTAGTTTTATACTACCTTAATTTCCTGCATCTCGATCGAGCGAGGGCTAGCTCTGTCTAGCGTCTGCCTTGAAGAACAAGGAACTGATCATGATGACGATGGTGCATGATCGAGGCGATCGATCGAGATGACAGAAATGGTCATCGATCGGGACTCAGTAGTGCACAGTATCTACATGGTAAGAAGAAGAAGCATATATATATATATATATATATATATATATATATATATATATATATACACCTTCGTTGATAAACCCTCCGGTGCGAGCGCGCTGCAACGACGACGGCTCCGGCGACGGGGACGACAGGCACGCCACGAACCAGAGCGGAGCCAGCACCTCGACCTCGACGACGGCGAGGCCTCCAGTCATTTACCGGGTGGCGCCGGCCGGCGGCAATGCGAGAAGAGGAGGGAGGGGAGGGGACAGCAGGGGAGATGAGGGAGAGATGGGTATCAGGTGCGGGGCTCTAGGGGTGGCGCGGCCGCATATTTATGGACGCCGGCCGGCCGGGAGCTGCGCCGGAGGAGGAGGAGGGTGGGCAGCGAGGACGAGACGGCAGCTAGCTAGCGGCGCGAAGGTGTTGGTGGCGGTTTTCGTTTCCTCCTGCGGATGACAGCTGTTTTTTTGACCCTACACCTTTCTTTTCCCGCCAGAAAGCGGAGATCTTGTGAGCCGGACTGCCGCCTGCCGGAGGCCGGGAGCTCCATCGTCACTGTCCGGCGCCGCCTCGTTTGGCTATTAATTTATCAACTTTGTTATGGTGTTACTACCTCCCGGTTCTTAAAATATATGACATTTAAGACAAGTTAATTAGTTCAAAAGTGAACTAATTTACTTTTCCTAAACGTTATATATATTAAAGAACGGAGAGAATATTTCTTTTAGAAATGAGAATATATTGATATTCTAACTTCTGCATCAAAAGATGTATGTAGCTTACATTACTAAAAAGAAAAAAGCTTCATTCCTAAAAGCACAAGATTAAAAGAGCAAAAAAACATATATTCTGCAATAGAGTGCCCACCAAACAAACAATTACTTACGTGTGACTACCATCACAACAAAAAAGCACAAGGTCTAGCCTAAGTCTTAGCTAAGTTAAAACTGGTTGCCACTAGCTCTAAGCCACTAATTCAAAACCCCGACACCATTAAGTTCTGTCCAAACGATCATCCTGATACATCTTCTGCAACTTTAAGCACATAGTAGACGTCAGTATTCCGCGCACCTTAGCTCTAAATCAAAATTCAAGGCTGCCACCAACAAGACCACCTTCTTCACATATCTAATTTGTTATGCAGTTATAAACATATCCAATGTTTAATGTTTAGATGCTTAGTGATATGTATGTATATAGAAAAATTATAATTACACAGTATAATTTAGGACGGATGCAGTAGGAAAGAAGAGAGAAAATACTTTCAAATATCTCCCCCCCCCCCTCTTGAGCTTGTACCTCAAATCCTCAATGTCTCTCTCGTGAGCCGTCTAAAGATCGAAGGAAGGCCGTGACAGTACGTAAGCACTAGCTGAACACGTGAAATTAAGGTGAGCTACCTAGATGCTTCCCCTAGTAGCGCCCTAGCTAATGATTCCAGAGACCAGAAATCAATTAAAGGGCGTACGTCGATGTGGACGTCTTTGGTGCGAGTGCGACGACGACGTGTTAGCGATCGTGACTGAGCGTCTGAGCGGTCATGCATGTAGTGGCTACAAATGATCGTGACTGTAGCGTCGCGGCTACTGTAGCGGTGGCGGTACTGTAGCAATGATTAGGGTTTTCCTTTCTCCCCACCTTTGTATATATAGAGGTCACTGATGGGCCTTTCAACCTTTGCGGCTCATTAAGACTCTAGTACCCTAATGGATCAAATCCATCAAGCCCATTAGTGAATCCAATCCAATTGACTCTAGGGCATATATCCAACAGTCTCCCACTTGCACTAGAGACAATCACATACGCAAGCTTTCTAATGTTCCAAACCCCTTAAGTGTGTGACCCTATAGGTTCACGCACACATAGACATGGCCCGAGTACTCCTACTCGACCAATAGTTGATAGCGGCCTCTAGCAAGACGTGTCAACTCCTATGCATACGTAAAGATCTTATCAGACGAACCACACATCGTTTCATACATGCTATTCCCTTTGCCTCACGATATTTGGTCTAGCTCCAAGCTGACCTCTCTTTCTCGATACCGTGATTCGGATCCTTTAAAAGAGGTTAACTCTTAACCCAGCACGGCCATGCATTTCTTGATCCAGTCACTCGAGGGGCCCAGAGATATCTCTCTCAAGTAGAGAGGGGCAAATTCCATCTTGATTGACCATGCCTCACAGCATGCTTCCTGACAAACCCGAAAGCCACCTTTATAACTACCCAGTTACGGAGTAGCGGTTGATAGCCCCTAAGTAGGTCAATTCACATCTTGAGTACATGCGACAATCTCAAGTCTAAGGACATAGCGTATGCGTTGTGTAAACAGAGAACTATATAACAAAGTCTCAAATTGGGTCAGTCCAGCCCCATGTCATACATGTGCCCACATTATTAGTTATACATCTCCATGTTCATGACTTGTGAAACATAGTCATCAACTAATACATGTGCTAGTCATTAACTCATACTAGGGACAACTTTTGAATAACCATACAAGTAAAAAAGTTTCACAAACAATTCACATAATTGCCAATCAAATACAAGTTGTCTTTCATGGATATTCAAATAAAAGAACAAAGTGTCATGGATATAATGAAATATAATCATCTCTATGATTCCTTATAAGACATATTTCTAACATTCTTCCACGTGCACTTGAGCTAATCTAAAATGTATCTAATACCCATAGCTCTCACGTGCGCCTCATGCTTAGGCTGTGGAAGGGGTTTTGTCAAAGGATCTGCAACATTCAAATCCGTGTGTACTTTGCATATCTTGATATCACCTCGTCTAACGATCTCTCGTATCAGATGAAATTTCCGCAGTACATGTTTATTCTTTTGGTGGTTCCTTGGCTCCTTCGCTTGCGCAATAGCCCCATTGTTGTCACAATAAAGATCCAATGGGCTAGAGACACTCGGAAACACACCAAGTTCAGAAAGGAACTTCCTTATCCAAACACCCTCCTTTGCAGCTTCCGAAGCCGCGATGTACTCGGCTTCTGTTGTAGAATCAGCCACTGTCTCCTGCTTGGAACTCTTCCAGCTCACAGCTCCACCGTTTATCGTAAATACGTATCCTGATTGCGACTTTGAATCGTCTTGGTCAGTTTGGAAACTAGCATCGGTGTAACCCGTTACAACGAGCTCCTCCTCACCACCATAGACTAGGAATATGCCTTTAGTCCTTCTTAAGTACTTAAAAACATTTTTAACCGCTGTCCAGTGACCCTCACCTGGATCAGATTGGTATCTGCTTGTAACACTGTGTGCATACGAAATATCTGGACGTGTACATATCATTGCATACATAATAGATCTGATGGCCGAAGCATACGGTATTCTACTCATGCGTTCCCACTCATCAGTTGTCGAAGGACACTGAGTCTTGCTAAGATGTATGCCATGTGACATAGGCAAGAACCCTTTCTTCGCCTCTTCCATGTTGAACCTTTTCAACACTTTATCAATGTAAGTGTCTTGGCTTAATCCTATAAGCCTTTTTGATCTATCTCTATAGATTTTGATGCCCAAAATGTATGCCGCCTCACCTAAGTCCTTCATCGAAAAACTATTTTTCAATGAGGTCTTAGCGGCCTCAAGCATAGGAATGTCATTTCCAATCAGTAATATGTCATCCACATACAAGATTAGAAATACTACAGAGCTCCCACTTGCCTTCTTGTAAACACAAGGCTCTTCTTCACTCTGAATGAAGCCAAACCCTTTGACCACTTCATCAAAGCGAAGGTTCCAACTCCGAGATGCCTGCTTCAATCCATAAATGGACTTTTGAAGTTTGCACACCTTTCTAGCATTGGTTGGATCAACAAATCCCTCGGGTTGTGTCATATACACATCCTCAGTCAGATTTCCATTTAGGAAAGCTGTTTTGACATCCATCTGCCATATCTCATAATCGAAATATGCAGCTATAACTAGAATGATCCGAATAGATTTAAGCATCGCTACGGGTGAGAATGTCTCGTCGTAGTCTACTCCTTGAACTTGTCGAAAACCTTTTGCAACAAGTCGAGCTTTATGGATGTGAACATTTCCATCCATGTCTCTCTTCTTCTTATAGATCCATTTGCACTCTATGGGTTTAACACCATCTGGCGGGTCAACCAAGTTCCAAACTTGATTGTCATCCATGGAATCTATTTCGGATCTCATGGCACTTTGCCATTTCTCAGAATCTGGGTCCATCATTGCTTCCACATATGTCATAGGTTCATCATTGTCTAACAACAATATGTCACGCTCTCCCGTGATCATGAGATTGAGCTTATCAGTTGCGCGACGTGCCCTTTCAGACCTTCGTGGTTGTGGTGGTGCTTCTCTTGCCACGGGCATCTCAACTCGTTCAGCTACATTAGCATCACTTATGAGATCTTGGCCAAGCGGCTCATCTTGAACTTCTTCAAGATACACCTTCTGTCTACATTTTTCTCTTTTTAAGAAACTCTTTCTCTAAGAAAACACCGTTCCGGGCGACAAACACTTTGCCTTCTGACCGGTTATAGAAATAATATCCCAAGGTTTCCTTTGGATATCCCACGAATATGCACTTGTCCGATTTAGGTGTTAATTTATCTGATTGAAGTTTCTTCACATAAACCTCACAACCCCAAATTTTCAGAAAAGATAAACTGGGAGTCTTACCAGTCCACATCTCATATGGTGTCTTAACTACGGACTTAGAAGGTACCCTATTTAAAGTGAAAGCTGCGGTTTCTAGAGCATAACCCCAAAATGATAATGGTAGGTCCGACTGGCTCATCATTGATCGGACCATGTCCAACAAGGTTCGATTACGTCGCTCGGATACACCGTTTCTTTGAGGTGTTCCAGGTGGCGTAAGTTGTGGAACAATTCCGCAACTCTTTAGATGGCTGCTAAACTCGTGGCTCAAATACTCACCTCCACGATCAGATCGCAAGGTCTTGATTTTCTTGCCACGTTGATTTTCTACTTCACTCTGAAATTCTTTGAATTTTTCAAAAGTTTCAGACTTGTGCTTCATTAAATAGACATAACCATATCTACTTAAATCATCAGTGAACGTTATGAAGTATTGGTATCCACCTCTAGCTGTCGTACTCATTGGTCCGCACACATCCGTATGTATGAGTTCCAGTAAGTCTGAGGCTCTCTCAGGAAAACCTGAGAAAGGCATCTTGGTCATCTTGCCTAGCAAACAAGCTTCACATGTCTCGTAGGATTCAAAATCAAACGAAGTTAAAAGTCCATCGTTATGGAGCTTCTTCATGCGCTTTTCACTGATGTGACCCAAACGACAATGCCATATGTAGGTAGGACTCAAATCATTAGGTCGAGACCTTTTAGCACTTATGTTACAGATAGGTGAATCATCAAGATTTAAAACAAATAAGCCATTCACAATGGATGCACAAGCCACAAACATATTATCCTTAGAGATCACACAACCATTGTTTTCACTCGCAAATGAATAACCATCCTTCATCAAACATGAAGGGGATAAAATGTTTCGACTCAAACTAGGAACAAAATAACAATTATTCAACTCCATAATAAATCCCGATGGGAGGTGGAGTTGCATCATCCCGACGGTCAACGCAGCAACTCTTGCATTATTGCCCACGCGGAAATCAACTTCTCCTCTTTCAACGCTTCTACTTCTTATCATTCCCTGTGTCGAATTGCAAATGTGAGCAACCGATCCGGTATCAAATACCCAAAAATTAATAACAGTATCAGCGAGGAAAATATGATCTGTAACGTAAACATGAAGTGTACCTGAAGTGGAAGTACCCTTACTTCCCTTGTTCTTCAAAGAAGCTAGGTACAGCTTGCAGTTTCTTTTCCAATGACCAATTTCCTTACAATGAAAACACTCAGCATTGGCAGCTGGACTAGCCTTGGGTGCCTGGTTTGGCATGGGGATCTTATCCTTGGCCTTGCCTTTCTTCTTCCAAGATTTGCCCTTCCTTTTAAAGGTCGGCTTATTTTGGATCGCCATCACATGACTGCTGCCAGCGCCTTTCTTGATGTCACTCTCTGCTGTCTTTAGCATACCACATAGTTCATTCAAGCCCTTCTCCGCCCCATGCATATGGTAGTTCGAGATGAAGTTCCCATAGCTAGGCGGAAGAGACGTGAGAATGAAGTTAGTGGACAACTCCTTGCCCAGTGGGAAGCCTAGCTTCTCCAACCTCTGAACGTAACCAACCATTTTGATTACATGTGGTCCTACTGGCGCGCCTTCTGCCAATTTGCACTCCACAAAGGCTTTAGAGACATTGAACCTTTCAGTCCTAGCCTGTGTGGCGAACATATCATTGAGTGCCACGACCATATCGTGCACATGGACTGACTCAAACTGCATTTGCAAGTCAGGTTCCATACACGCAAGCATAAGGCAGCCCACTTCAAGATCGACATCCCATGCCTTCTTGTAAGCGTTCTTTTCAGCGAGTGTTGCATTTTCATCAGGCTCCTCTGGTAAAGAGGTGTCTAGAACCTCTTCCTTTTTCTCAGCCTTGAGAATAATTCTAAGGTTACGGATCCAATCCGTATAGTTCGTTCCATTCAACTTGTCCTTCTCAAGGATTGTACGCAAAGAAAATTCCTTACTAGGTGCCATCTACAACAAAATAATAAATGCAAAATACTAAGACAAAATATCCATGACTAAGTAAAATAAAAGAATTTACTCCCACTAAAATCAATATCCCCACATTGATACTTAGTGATTCAGAATCCACAACTAACAAGTCTACTAGTGAGCTTTTGCGTCACCGCTAGTAAACAAGGTAGATCGGTAAGCAACTCTTTGCTAATCATATCACATATGACTCCTGTTGTTGGGTGACATCTCTATGTCTAGGCTCCCAACCTTTATGCCCCAAAGTCCTTAACCGTTAAGATGACTTTGATAAGCAAACCAACACTTATGCGTGTAAGTATCCGATACAAACCCGTCTAGTCAAGGAAAACTAGTGGCACCCTAATTTCATAGACCCACCACTAATTGTACGAGACGTGGGACGGTGGCAAGTGTTGGGAGGGCATGTTAACTTAAAATTCCAAAGGGATCGTTCTACTCGTAACATCACACGCAAGAAAAATAACATTGTCGCATGTAAAAGTAGAACGGTAAGAACGACATTCACACAGTTGTAACACGGTATGGCCTATTGTCACATGGTGATCTCCATCTCCATTGACCTGTACATCATGTTGATCTCCATCTTCATGATCTGTGTGTGTCATCCTCCATGTGATGAGTCCTCCAAGAACTATCTAACGCGTGCTAGTAATGAAAGTTACACAATCGCGTATTAGATCATCACAAATTGGTACGCAGACCATTATATTAATTTTGACAATACATGTGGCTCCAGCCGTATTGCCGTACGCGTGACACGCAGGTCACGAAAAAATTACACACATGCATCACATACACATATAGGCCATACCGATCACAAAACCTGCAAAACAGATTATCGCAATTCCGACGTCCAAACTTAAAACGCCCGAAAACCCATCTTGCAAGCCGAATTTGGCAAAACTAATTTCGCCAAGACCAGCAAAGCTAGTTTATCACATGTGTAAAATTTTCTGTAGATCAATTTTCGTATAGAAAACGTCTTCATCCGAGTTAACCACGAAAAGTTATGACTGTTTTACCGAACATCATGTTTTCTGGTTTCCCCGGGCCGGTAGCAGATCCAATCTGCCGCCGCCACGCATCCCATGCGCCTGGCACTTGACCTAGCTTCGATTCGATCAATCCAATTGATCTCCTTCTCGTTGTGACTGGGTTTACGTGTATCACTTAACTCCGATGGCGGAATTCCGACCGGTAGGAGTAATTCGTTACACGACCATCACGACAAGAACACGAATCCGATCAAAACTTTGATCTACATCTGCATATCTCCATATGCACACATCCCGAATCTAAAACTTAGCAGCTACGGCTCTGGTACCACTGTAGGGATACGGGGGGCTACGCTAGCACAAACAAAATTTTCCCCGCAAAACAGGAACTGCTGCTGTCAGAGATCACGGGATTACCACTAGACGCGCAGTTGCAGCGGAACCGTCTCGATGAAGACGAACGCGTCGAGGTACCAGGCAGTGCAGTTGCTCACGTCCACCTTGTCCTTCACGTCCGGTTCGTCCTTGTGCTCCAAACGTAGCACCTCCAAGGTATCCACACGTACGGGGAAGGAACGCCGATCGTAGATGTACTAGCACCTCACGAACGATCACGAACTGGAGGATATATAGATGGAGGAGGGGCTGCAGAAATCACTATTCACCCACGGTTACTGTTCATCGCGGGTTACTGTAGCGCCGCGTCTACTGTAGCGGTGGCGGTACTGTAGCAATGATTAGGGTTTTCCCTTCTCCCCACCTTTGTATATATAGAGGTCACTGATGGGCCTTTCAACCTTTGCGGCCCATTAAGACTCTAGTACCCTAATGGATCAAATCTATCAAGCCCATTAGTGAATCCAATCCAATTGGCTCTAGGGCATATATCCAACAGCAAGGACGGGCGGCGAGCGGAGGAGTGGTGGCTGGCGAGCGCGCGAGGACGGGCAACCTGCGAGAGCACGGGCAACGCAGCCGGTAGGCAGGGACAGCCTCCGGTGGCCTGCAGGCGGCACGGCCAGCCGCAACCTTTTTGCCTGTATTTTTTTACACACTAAAATGATAGTGCTGGCGGGTCAGGTAAACGCCCGCCAGCGTAGAAACCAGCTGTGCAGGCGGGTCATGGAAGCGCCCGTCAGCGAGAAACTATCTGTGCTGCCGGGCAAACACCCGTCAGCACAGATTGGTATTTGTGCTGACTCAAGACTGCTTGCGGGTAGAGCACCCGTCAGCACAAATTTTTTTTAGCCGTCAGTACAAATCGTTTCTGACGTAGTGTATATTATATATATCTCGGCTTACCGCTACTCATCAAGAGAACGAGCATTAACTTGGTTGGTAGGTATCGCAGCTGAACATGCCGTCGGATTGAGTTCGAATGCTCTCGGACCGGGATTCGAAGATTTTCTAACTCGAAAGAAAGTTTTATTCTCTTAATGAAAATCATGTGGTAGTCTTACCCTCCGACTTAGTTTTAATTGGTTGCTGATCAACATCAAAATTTTTTTTTTGAAGGATTCGATCGATTACTGGCAACGAGCCAACGAGCAGGTTCGATCGATTACTAGCTACTACGAGTAGTTCATGCAGATCGATTTGGTTTCCTATGCTGCCGCGGATCGAGAAATAAATAAATACTGTGACGTGTACACAGATAGCCATACGTGACATATGCCATCTATATTCCAGAAACGTACACTCATCAGGACGTGCGCGCGGCTGCAAAAAAAAAAAACCTACACGGCTACACGAACGGTGCTGCAAGAAAAGGCTGCTGCTGCCTTCACCGATTCACCAGCACGTACGTACGTGTAATAACTACGTAGTACACGGTCATGCATTGTCGGATGCTCTCTATGATGCATGTATCGTGCTTCACTACATACACGGCATATATGCAACGACGACGCCGGCAAAAGACTATCCTTTGCCTGCGCTGGCATCTTGCGCCGCACAGCTCACGCACCACCGGGCGACGCCGTCGTCGCTAGCTCGCCGCAACACAGGGCCCGCGCGTGGCGCGGTCGTGTCGGTGTGGCCTACCGGAGTAGGCGTGTCTAGGGGCTCTCTCTAGCCGCACGCTGCACTACAACAGAGAGCGTGTACTATATCTATATGGAGAGGAGAGCCCAAAGCGAAACCCATCTCTGCCACCAATTCGCGTGGCACCATGCAAACCAAACCATCGTTTTATTGGAGTCCTGTGACAGCTCGGTTTTGTTGTCGTCGCGCGCTTTGGAGCCGCGGCACTTTTGCGGTCGCGCGCGGGGCTCCACGCCTCCACCACACCACCGAAAAAAAGATGGCTAGCTAACTAGATGGAGCCAAAAGTGATAAGCTATCACTGGATCCAGATCACTCGCTCCGTGTCCTAGTGTACTGTTGCTATCGTACAGTACGTGCGTTGTGTGGGTCGCATGCAGCTGTCGTGGGCGTTGTTGGGACTTGACGGGCGGTAGCTAGTGCACTGAATCTGGACTAGCATGCGCGGCGACGGCGTTGTGTTCTCTTTGTTCATGCCTAACTTTTGTTGCCCCAGGCGGCCTCTTTGAACTTTCCTCGGCCTCTTTGAACTTTCCTGGACACCTCCCACTGATCAGGCCGGGTGGTAATTCGCCGCGAAAAGACCGTGATCGAAGTGGATAAGATGTTGACGATCGACGCCATCGCGATTCGCGCGTGCGTGGTTGAGAGGCCGAGAACACAGATTCAATGTTTAGTAAAAAATTTTGAGATATTAAATGCATCTTTCTTTGATCACGAATCAGGAGTAGTATTAAATAAAAACTGTTTACAAAACTACTCCCTCCGTCCTGATTTGATCTGCTTATAACAAAATAAAAAGTTTTCATGAATGATATGTGTATTCCCACGTGGAGCCAATCGTGTCATGAGTTGCTTAGTTGGCTGGCTCGTTTGTTGATACATCATAGAGAGAATTTAAAGTTCTCCTCGGTCTTTGCGTTACACAGTTAGACGCATATCAAACCTGTACGGAGGGAGTACTTCTACACCCTCAGGTAAACTTTTGAGACGAATTTAATAAGATATTTAACCACACGATTAGAGGATAATTACTGTAGTATTACTGTAACAAAATCATATATTAATTATGATCATTAGATTCGTCGCGCAAAGTTACACTCATCCGTGAAAAGATTTTGAAAATAGTCTTCATTTATTACTTCATGCATGCAAGATTTCTTTTTGAAAAAAAAACGAAAAGGGTCTAAACATTGTCAAAAGAGACGGACCAGAGGGGACGAACTTTGGTATTTTGATTAGTCGTGTGTATATGTCATGCATGCCTTATGGCTGATCAATCATAATCTGGAGGTTGAAATCCTGGTGTGGGGTGACTAGAGACAGAAATTTTGTTGTGTGCATTGTACAGCGGACCTATAGCACTATAGCCGCACAGATTACAGATTCACACAGCTGTGAGCCACGAGGTAGCAGCTGTTCACTGGAGGATGACACCCCATGTTTAGCAACAAGCAGGCCTCTCTGAACATGTGTCACTGACAACCATGTTTATATAGCAGTCTCTGCACTTGCACCTGTCGCTACACTTTGGCTGGATGCCAATGACTCCGAGCCCTCGGATTATCTGTCTGGGACTAGGACCGTAGGTCGGCGCCGCCACACCAGTCAGTGCGCGGGCCCTACATGTCCAGAGGTCTAAAACGAGGGTACGCACACCCAAAAAAAACCAACTACTCCCTGTCGTACCGAAATTTTTAATTTTTAATTTTCCTTTTTCACGATTTTAAAAAAATAATTGGCATGATTTATTTTTGCAAATTTTCGTTACGCACAATTATTTTTTTGTAAAATCATTAAAAATAAAATCAAAAATATAAAAATTCCCGCCGCACCCGCCAGCCACAGGGGGCTCCTATATCCCTTCTGGAAGATGGATAGCGATGGAAACTTCCAGCTCATTTACGACCCATCATCTTCTTCCTCACCTTCTTCCTCCACGACTCCCGCCGCCGCCACCCCCGCTGCCACCTCCACCAGCCCCGGCCGGCGGCTGCCGCGCCGCCCGCCCACCACCCACCGCCGCCCTCCAGCCCGCCCTTCCTAACCCGGCGTGCCTCGCCGCCCCCGCCGCCGGTCCGACCCCGCCCGGCCGGCGGCGCTACCGCGCCGCCTCGCCTCCGCCGCCAGTCCTCCGGCGCACCCACCCCTCCATTTCTAGGTCCGCAAGACAATGGAGCCCCCGAAACCCGGACCCCGCCGCCGGCCGCTCCCCCCACCTCCCACCCCTCCTCGGCTTCACACGCGAATCGGCGGCGGCACCATGGTCGCATGGAGACGGGTGATGAGCCGAGCAAGAAGAAACACATCCTACGGTTTCTATCACATGCACGAATCTTGGAACAATTAAAGATAACTTCGTTTCTTCCTTCCGGAAGATGTATAGGATTCCCGCCAGCCACAGGCCCACATAATAGGAGCCCGTATAAGGCCAGTGTGACAACCCACCCAGGAAAATACCGTACTATCGCCTAAACCAATCCACTTTGGTCATTAAGCAATAATAAAGTATCATCCTGTCGTTAGTTGCCGGGTTAACGCCCGGTAAATCACTTACAAAGCAACAAGGATCGACATATATGCATTAAAACTCACGCGAAGGCGAGTCCAGAGAACAACATATGATTAACATCCAAACTTACCCTGAAGGGCTTAATTATTACAAACCGGAGTTTTTGACATGATAACGGAGTTCAGAGTTTTGAAAACAGCGGAATTAAACTAAACGGCACGAGGAAACATCACGGGAGGCCTGCCATGATGCCTTCATTCATCGTCTTCAACCCACTCCAGCTCCCAGCCGGGCGGGATCTCTCCAGGCCACACATCAGCAAAGGCATTACCTGGAGCAACAGATTATAGCAAGGCTGAGTATACTAATACTCAGCAAGACTTACCCGTCGGTGACAACTACATCACCAACTCTAGACATGAAAGGCTTTTTGGCCAAAGGGGTTTCTTTTGCTGAAAAGCAACAAAGAGTATGTCCTTACTTTCAATATTTTAGCACAAGTTCTAGTTGATTATTCCTTTCTAAATTAGCAAGCTAGTGCAAGCATAAGTTGTGCAAACAATCAATCAAGCATAATATTCATCAACTTCCATCATTAGGGATCTCATGGCCAGTGGAGTAAGTAGTCTCAGATAACGGTGAGAGGCCGACAATCGATTGATTTAAACCTTGCAAGGTAGACCTAAACACACGGTAGGGTGCCCCCGCGAGGACAACCACCAGGCGGTTCCCAAAAATCTTCGGATTGGGATCAGATGTTACAGTCATAAGTACAAGGCTTGCTAGGCTACGCCACCGAGATCACCTAGCTTCACACATGTACTCAGGTGGCGAGCCCGGGGCCGCAACCCTAAGATTAGTAGCGCAAAGTTCCCGCACCGTCTCATTTAGGTACTAGGCTTACCGTACCCATTTCCGACAAGTGTTTAGTACGTTCAAACACTTAACCCACGAAAGCTATTGGACCGGAGCCCACATCCCATGCTCTTACCACATGAGCAATTCGTTTATAAAGATCTTATGATTCCAACATAAGAACCTATTCTCGCGAGTGACAAGCATCACTCGACTTGTAACGGTCCTATAGCATAGCAGCTATCGACCTATCATACTAGTAAAAACATAGGTACCTAGGGATTATGCATCTAGGGTTTCATTTCAACTCCTGAACGTAAATGCACAATCATCCATAGATAGTTGCATAAAGTTTCAAAAACACTTGGTTAATGCACCGGGGCTTGCCTTCGTCAGCAGGGTTAGCCTGAGGGTCCTCGGTGTCGTCGATCACCTCCATGTACTGCAGCTCCGCGTCAGCTCCTCCTTCCTCGGCTTTCGGCACGAGCGCGTAGTTACCGTCAGGAAGCTCTACACGAAATGCAATGCAGGGTTCAGGTGGTGTGATAGATTAATTATTTCATCCAACTCTTGTTGGCCACATTCACCTTCACAAACAATTAATTATTAAGTCCTTTTCATTAGGGTTATTATGGACAAGGGTTTAATCTTTGACCAACAATTAATTAATGTTTACTTTCATGATCGTTATTTCATGTGAGATTTATTATTCAATCTTTTAATAGCAATTGTGCACACATCTAAGTAAATAATTTCAATTTAATTTCTCAAAACAGCAAGGGGTATTTAGAGATCTTAAAATTAAGTTAGGTAACTATTTACAAGGTCACAAAGTTAAAGGATCTATTTTCTTAATTAACTTCTAATAACAAGCTTATGTGCACCTTAACTTTTTTAAAAGCACAAATAATTTATAGAAGCAAGGACAGGGGTCCTTGCTGGCCTAATGCTACTACTCATGCCACTGGATCAAGCTTGGACAAAGAAAGGCTACTAAACCTATACATGCAAAGGTGACATTTCCTAGCCAATTGAATTAAAGGAAATGCATAAATAAATAAATAAAAAGGTCCTACATCCAAAATCAACCTTACAGCTACTCTGGCCTAAAACAAGACCAGAACACTAGCATGTGCATCACAAACATTTTTGAAATTTAAACTATGCATTTAAATATAAATCTAAGCATAAAACAAGATTAAATATTTCTAACAGAGATAAATTCATGATAAATTCAGGAAAGTTACTTCTAGGTATAACATGAACATAGCCATAAGTTGAGCACAAAAATCAAATCATATTTTGCTACAAAAATCAGTAAATCAAAAATAGCATAAATACAAAGTAATTCATATAAAAAGATCTGTTTAGTAACTTTGTGAAATTTTTGGTCCAGAGGCTACCCATGACATGTCTAGCAACATATCCAAAATTTAGCTCCATATCCTTTCTATATTTTGAATTACAGCAAAAAGGTGTCAAACTGAATTTGAATTTTCATTCAAAATATATAAGTCAAAACTATGGTAATGCTTTGTAGAAGTTGCAGATCTACTCTCACTGAGACCAAAAAAATTGAGTTTGCATTTTTCTGAATTTTTTGTGAGTTTCTAGGCTATTTCTAAGACACTGGACCAAACTGCTATAAAACTAAGATAACTTCTCTTGCAAACGGGTCCCTGGTTTACAACTCTGCCCCTGGATGTTTACAACCGTGCCCTTTCCAGCGGAGGGGAGTTCGCCGGCGGCGAGGCAGGACCAGGGGAGGAAAACATGTGGCACTGGAGTGTGATTGGGCTCACCACAGGCCGATTGGTGGTGGTTGCGTGGCCGGAGGGGGCTCCGGCGAGCGGCGGCGGCGAGATCGCGGCGGCGCGCCCGCGGGTGCTCGGTTTCTGGCGAGGTTCGAGGCGGGGAAGTTCAACACGCGGCCATGGGAGCTACTATGGGGTCTAGGGAAGAGGTTGGAAGCCTTGGCCGGCGGCGGGAGCGAGCGGAAGTGCGAGCTCACCGAGGCGGCGGCAATGGCGGGTCGGCGGCGGTGGTGCTCACGCGCGGGAGGAGAAAGGGGGCGCCCTTTTATAGCCGATGCGCGCGCAGAGCATCTCGCTTCGAGGCTAAGCTTGCCCGGCGCTTCAATGCGCGGGTACGGCGGCCTTGGCGTGCGTGCGCGACGGGCGGACCGATGGCGCCGCGGCGAGCGCGCGCACACCGCGTGGCGCGCGGGCTCACCGGCCGAGGCGGCCCCTGGATGTGCGTGCGAGGCTGACGCACGCCGAGCTCACGCACGGACTCCGACGGCCGGCCGTAGTACGGCGGCGCACGGCGAAGACGCGGCGGCGACGCGTGGACGCGCGCGCACGACGTCGCGCCGTGGCGTGCTTCGGCCCGGTCCGTTCCAAGTGCCTCTGTTTACTTGCACGATTCTCAAGAATTTGTCTATAAACTTCAAAATCCGTAGATAGGAAAGTTGTAGATGGGTGATTCCTCTAGAATTTGGATGAAGCCGAATTTGAATTTGGTTCAAATCGGAGGAGAATTTCAAATGCCAAGTTGGGGGATTTTCATGTCTCGGTGAACAGTGAATCTGAGTTTGACTGGCAATTTTGAACCATTTCCACTCAGAATCTGAAATGCCACCCTGAAGATGAAATGTGTTTCTGGAAATTCTGCACAACATTTATATTGGCAGATTTTTGAGTGTTTAGACAATTTGGAGAACGCGGCAAAAGTTCCAGAATGACACAATGACATCAAAGGGTTTGTCCCCCTTAGCTAGGGTTTTGACCAGGGAGAGTGTGCTAGACTTGCTTAAGATGCTAATGGGTGAGTGTTGGTGAGGTTTTCGAGGTGATGACCCAGGTTGACCATGTTTTGACCCTAGTCAACAAGTTTGACCGGCAATTAAGGTTAATTAAAAACCTGTGGCGTCACAGCCAGGTCGGCCCATTTTACTCCAAATCACCATAATAAAACCGGCCGGCCTCTCCCAAATTTTTTAGGAGAACCAACCAACCAGGCCGAATGAAGAAACTCGAACTCAAAGAGGCCCAGTATGCCCCATACGGCAATAACTGCAGCAAGCAACCCGCACCCACCCGAGCCGACCGGAGTGAAGGGAGACGAACCAGAAGGTCCAGAACCACGGGATATTTAACTTTCGGTAATGCTCCCCGCCGTGCGTCCGACGCGCGTCTGGGATTCCGGACAGGTGAGCTGGGCACACGGACTTCACACGGGCGGTAGAAAAATCAGTGGTGGGTCCCACCCGCGACCTTATCTCCTCCCCACCACCCCACGCACTTCCCCCGTGATCGACCCTCTCCTCCACTCATTCCGCCCCTCGGTAGATCCGCCTGTCCCCGACCTCAACTCCCCCGGCGGCGCGGCCGAGGCACGGCTCTTCCCGGCGGCGTGGCTCCCCCGGCGACGCGGCTGGGCGCCACTCCCGCGGCAGCGACGAAGAGGCCGGAGGCGCGGCCGGGCGCGGCTCCCGCGGCGGCGAGGCTGGAGCCGCCGGAGGCGCGGGCGGCGGAGCTCGCGGCGGCGCAGCCAGGCGCGACTCCCTTAGGATGGAAGGCAGCTAAGCTCGTCGCCGTGCTGGCGTGATGCCATATCCAAGAGCAGCCTGACGGCGACCGGAGGAGCTCGCGGTGACGCGGCCGGAGGTGCGGCGGCGGCTTCCTCCTATTCCGCCTCCGGCGGGGGGAGCAGCAGCCAGTCGTGCTCCCACGCGGGTCGCGGCGCGGTCGGGCCGTCGCTTCCCCCGATGAGGGCGAGCCGGCGTCGGTCGCCGGTAACATCCACCAACGATGGATGGTTCCCTCCTCCTTTTCTTTTCAATGTTGCAATTTGTTTCTTCAGATGTTGCATTCGGTTTCTTCAGATGTTGCATTCGGTTTCTTGAGATGTTGCAATTGGTTTACAGATGTAGCAGTTAGGTTCTACAGATGTTACAGTTAGGTTCTATAGATGTTGCAGTTAGGTTCTACAGACGTTGCAATCAATGCCTACCGGTGTTGCATCAATGTCCTTTTTGAATGCTGCATCACACAATGTTATGTTGCAATCATTCTCTACGGTTGTTGCATTTGTTGTCTACGGATGTTGCAATGGTTGCCTATCAATGTTGCATCGATGTTCTTTGAATGTTGCAGCATACAACATCCCAATGTTGCAATTGTTATATTTGATTTTTGGAGTTTTACAGTATGTTTCAACCACTGTCGATCGATGTTGCACCAACATTATTTGCATGTTGCAGATTGTTCCATGTGGACGTTATTTTATCCTGAGTTTTTGTAAATGTTTCAGCTATTTTTTATGAATGTTACAATTGTTTTCGTGAGCGTGTCGCAAAAGTGAATATCGGATGCATGTGCTACAGTGTTGTGTGTGTGGGGGAGGGGGGTTCGTCAGGAACAGGGTCACGTACCCCACATGGGTTTGGGAAAGGAAGCGGGCTTTTTTTGGGAAGGAAGTGAGAGCACACGTGGTGGGCCAGCCGTTAGTGGGAGGAGCACCACATGGTGGGGCCGCACTACCACATGCGGAGGATTGATTCCCCCAATCAGACGGCTGCGCAGGCGTCCGGAATCTAGCGCCCGGCCGGACGTCCGGGCGCTAGCACGTCCCTTTAACTTTTTACCATTATAACGGATGACCACTCTCCAGATATCACTCTAACGGTTGCCGATATTGTTTTACCCTCGTTGTTGCGAAAGTGATACAGATTTACCACTTTTGCTGAGATGGCACGCCACGTTAGCAATCCACATTGGATCGGAGCCAGCCTAGCGTGGAAAATGACATCGCGTGCCCTTCCTCTCTTGCTCCTCCTCTCTCTTCCTGTCACTTACACGTGGGACCCACGTGTAAGGTCATCTTCTACCTTCAGCCATTAAGCGTCACCTCCAGCCATGAAGCACCGCTGCTGCCACCCTCCTGCCCACCTCCCGCCGGCCTGGGATGGAACCCGACCTCCCCACTGTCGGGCGCCGACGAGAAGTACTGGTCGGATTCGGAAGCTACGCCGGTCCCGCGACGCCACCGCGGCCCCCAACCATGCCCAGCAACAACGGTGGGCGCCGCCGCGGAACCCGTCTCCACCCGGCGCCCCTCCACACTGACCTCCGCTTGGAGTGTGGAGCGACACAAGTGCGACGAGCACCCGACATGAGGCCATGGAGCTGGATCTCGCGGATGGTGGTAGGAGGGCGGCGGAGCTGCCACGGTGCTGCTGGCGGAGCTGTACGCACACGCCATGAAATGCCGCCCTCGTTCCTAGCTAGCTTGGTAGATGTCACACTTTATGCCGTTTTCTTTTAGAATAATAAATCTACAAATACGATTCCGAATACAGCTAAGCCGGCGGTGATGGACTTGGCCTGCCGACCGTGAACGATTGGGCGGTACTCGTCGAGCAGCATCATCAAGCGTGAAGCACGTCGGTTTGGGACCCCCGCCGGCGTTGTGTGGCCCGGGCGCGAGGCCCCGCGCTCGCGGGGCGCGTCGGAGGGGAGCAGGATCTCGCCGGAGTGGCTCCTCCGCGCTGCGAGGCCGGAGGCGTGGACGGGCAGGGCGCGGGAGACGGAGCCTGAGGAGGAGCTCGGGGTGGGGTGCTTGGAGGAGTGTGGGAGCGAGAAGACGGAGCTCGGGGTGGGCTGCGAGGCCGGAGGTGTGGACGGGCGGCATGGATTGAGGTGCCGCGCCGGCCACGCCTATGGCGCGGAGGCTGGCGGCCGTCACACAGAAGGCGGCGGGACCTTGGAGGGAGAGAGAAAGGGGGCAGCGCGAGGAAGAAGAAGGGCAGGGAAGTCATTTTCCACGCCTGTGCGCCCTCGATCTAACGTGGCGTGCCACGTAATCAAAAGTGGTAAAAATGTATCCAAATCGCAACAACACTAGTCTAAATATATTTGCCACCGTTAGAATGATATCTGGAGAGTGGTCATCTGTTATAATGGTAAAAAGTTAACGCAAAAGCTAAACGGAGAACCCTCTCGATTTAGCGCTAAATCGAGAGCCCTCTTGTTACTTTGTGCTACAACAGCTGAAGGTAACTGCAAAGAGAAAAACACAGAAGAAAGTAACAGCGGAAGTCATGCTTCTTCTCCAACTCCGGCAGGTTGTGAACGGGGCGGCCGCCGGCAGGTTGCCGGCGGCGGTGGAGGAGGCGGCCTTAGGGTTCCGGGGTTCGGGGTTAGGGTTTGGGGGTTCAGGTTTTGGGATCCTCCATGGCCACCGGACATGGAGGGAGGTTTGGGGCGGCTGCCGGACCGGCGGTGGTGGTGGGGGGTGGGCGGAACGGTGGGCGGCGGCGGCGCCGCCTGCCGGGGTGGTGGAGGAGGGCGGTTGGGCCAGGTCGGTGGCGGGGGCATACCTCGCCGGAGACGAAGAAGACAGTGCCGGGTTAGCGTGGCGGTGGCCGGAGACGGCGGATCCGGCGGTAGAAGCCGCCGGAGACGGTGGAGGTGGGCGGGGCGTGGGTGCAGCTCGCCGGAGCTTTAGGAAGGGCGGGGAAGAGGGTCGCGACTGTTGGTGGGCGGACGGCCGGCGGTGAGGTCGCCGCCGGCCGCGGGACGGCGGCGGAGGTCGGCAGTGGTGGGGAAGAAGAGGCGCGAGGCTGGCCGTCGACACCTGCGCTGGATCCATGCCGGTGATGTGGATGCGACTTCGCGAGAAAGAAGGAAGACGAATGGATAAGACCGGTCTGACTGCCGCATGCACGTGATGGTGTGGGCCCGGCTGCCAGGGGCTCTCCGCGTAGTCCTAACGCGAGAGCGCTCTCCGCGGGGAGTGGCTAACGGGCGCTCGTTCGCTGCAATATGCTAGCAGCGAATGGTTGCTGGTAGTTAGTAGCAGCGGACAAGCGTTCCAAGCGAACGGTAGGTAGAACTAGTTGGGTGCGGTGGCGAGTATTATTATTTATTAGCTTGTTTTTTTCTCTGTTCCCGTTGTACTAGTGATACTGTCTCTAGCTTATTTTCTTTCTCTTTCGGGATAGTGGGTGTGTGAGGGAAGTAAATGGGTGGGGGGATTGTTTGACATACATATGAAAGTGAAATGCATACAGTTTGGCAATAAAAACATCGATTTAAAGGGATTCTTTTTTAAAATTTGTTGATAAAATAGCACCATTTGTTTCTCTGGGCAAATACACATAACATCACACACTACAGGAGCGAAAAAATGCCTGATCCTGGAAAATAATAAAATAATAGCTCATTCATGTGCCAGGTTTGGCCATCTTCTACACTAAAAAGAGTAGCAACGTGGTTTCTCGTGGATGAGAAAAACACTGCATCTTCAATGATAGAATTCAACTTTGATGTTCTGAAAAAGGGAAAAAGATTTGAAAAAAATGAATAAATGAGTCCAAATCTTGGGCAAGAGCTTTTAAAAACGAAATAAGAGAAAAGAGAACTTACATGCATGATCCACCCTAATTTTATTGATCTCAACAACTCGAGGCCTAGAAAATGAAATATCAAATTATATCTCACATGCATTGTGTGAGTATTGTCGATTGCTGCTGTACAGAGTTTCTAAGCGAAAACAATTGAAATCAAAGAAATCTGTATAAATTATTATTGCTTTGATCCATGCAAAAAAAGGAAAATATGTGCTTAAAAATTGTATTGTCAGCAACAAAATTATGTAATGATTGATAGGAAACTTATAACTAAAAAAATTTGTACTAGTATGTTAAAAACTTTGTAAAAAATATTCTAGTTGAATGTTGGAACTGTTAAATTATGATATAATCTTCATCTTGCAAAAAAGAGGATTAAAAGAAAAGTTTGGTCCTGGTTCCTGAAAGTGTTAAGTAGAATGCTAAAGACTTTTTGAATTCAGTAAAATTTATACAGGGAAATACAAAAACGGGAAACTTTTTGTTGCGTCCATTTGAAAGTATTGTACAAAACTTTATAACTGAAAACTTAGAACTCTGAAATTAACACCTTTCTGCTAGCATATTATAATATTTACACTCGCAGCTAAAACTTTATAATCCCAAAACTTTGTACTATCACATTATAAGCTATGAAAAAAGGAGTTTGATGGCATTATGATTGGATGGTAAAATGCAAGCTAACAAAATAACCCGCACTAAACTTTGTTCTTTAGAATTATAAATTGTATACTACCACATTATAAATTTCAAAGTTATACACATTAAACTTTTAATCATCTACAGCCTTGAAAAAAAGAGAAAACCAAAGAAATTGTGTGCTCTATAATTGGGGACTATATACTCTAGCATCATTAACTTTGTGGTCTAGGATTAAGAACTTTATACTGCATTATTATAGAGTATAAAAAGTTTACACTCTAGAACTAAGAACTTTATATTATGGCATTATTAACTTTACACTCTCTGATTGGAGACTTTACAGTCTAGCATTATAGGGGCTTTGTGATCTATAAATTAGGGACTTTATACTCTAACATCATTAACTTTGTGATATAGTATTAAGAACTTTATAGACTAACCGTAGCATTATAAACTTTAAACTTTGAGCTCTAGAACTAGGGACTTTACATTGTAGCGTAAATAACTTTGCACTCTATAATTAGGGGGCTTTACGCTCTAGAATTATAACATGTATATTGTTGCAGTATAAACTTTGCAGCTATATACAATTAACTTCATCACTTACAGCCTTAAAATCTATAAAAATGTTTTGCAATCATAAGCATTAACTAATTAGAATCACCAGTTTTAAAGGTATATGCTAATAAATTTCTACATCTCCAACTTTCAGCATATTTATATTCCAAAAAATTCAAACTACATGATTAGAAGCTCTCTACGTACCTCGACTTTCAAATTACATATATGACTAACACTTTATGATAGAATATGACAAACTTTTGAGTAACACACATGAAACTGTCTATACTCTATCATTGAATTTGCACAATAAGAAACTTTCAAGTATAATTAAAAAAGTCTTTGTACCTAAAAGTGAAAAAAACTTTAAAAGCATACTGTGAAATTTCTACATTGCTAGCTTTCAAGGTCACATGTTAAAATATTTGCATTCCAAAAATTAGTACTTTGCACTATGAATTGAAAAAATTAGTATAATTGTGCTTCGTTGCACCGCTAGATATGGAACTATTTAATAAAAAACTTGCTACTAGATTATTTTAAACTAATTTATACTCCCAAGACTAAAATTTTAATTTGAGCCTTGCACTCTAAATTTAGAAAATTTATACCACATACTTTCAAACTTTGTACTCTCAAGTCATAAACTTTGTATACCGAATTAAAGGACTCCACACTAGCAGATTTAAAACATTATACGCTAGATATGGAACGCTTTAGTCACAAATAATTAAAGACCAATGATCTTAGTAGTAACATATCTAAAGTATTCAACTAAAATACTTTTTGCTTGATGTATTGAAAACTTTAAATAAGATGAAAATTTATCTTAGAATAGGAAAACAATATGTAGAAAGATAATCCTTGAGCACTTCTTTATCACCAAGAGTTGACTAAAAGTTAAAAAATTACCTTTCAAGTCATCAGACATCCCAACTTTCAAGTCACATATAAGAACATTTGTACCTAGAACTTGAAAACTTTCATATCTCAGATTCAAAACATTTATGTTTTATGAGAAACAATCATAATCAGATATCAGAAACTTTAAGCTGCATATAGATAATTTTTTTACAAGCAAATCTTTAAATTGTGTACCTAACGATGACATGACACAAAAAAAAAGATGGCTAAAAACATAGCTATGGCACACTGAAGATGTATGTGATGAAAAATTGTTAAACGAAGTACAAAATGAGGTGAGTGTTCTATCCAGAATGTAAAAGAATGTAATAATGTATAGAAAACTTTCTACACCTTTACCGTTCAAGAAATTTTAACACCAGATTGAGACACATTATGATTAAAAAAATTCACTTGAAATATAGGACTTCAAATTATAGCATTGTAAACTTTGTACTCCCAGCTCCAGAACTTTATACCAACAGACTAAATACTTAATAGTTTCCTGTGAGCCAATATGACCTTGTTAGTTATTTTGAAGAACTAATAGGTACAAGCAGATTTTAGATACCACATATATTGCAAATTACAGCATTCCTACTACGCCACTTAGCAAGCAGCAAGAAATGAACGAAATACCATATCTATGGAACCATGGCATGAACTCACCTCCAAGTGATGGTATTGCTTCCCTTCCAGAAATTTCCTCGTGCCAAAGAGATCATGTGACTTCCTAAAACCAAACATGCACAACAAAATGGGTGAAAAAATTTAACATATCTCACAAAATAATATGAGAGAATGATCGGGTGCTTACCAAAATGGAACTTACTTATATGTCACTTTGTAAAATTGTGAATGTCGCTACAAATTTCTACATGTTTGTTGGCTCCAAATTTAATGGAGAGTATTCATAAAAATTGAGATTATAATGGAAAGCTCAGAGGAATAGAAAATTATTTTTTTGAATTCAAGATTGAAACAAATTAAGACAAAATTTCTACTGCAGGCAAACTCGAAACTTTTTTATCTTAATTTTGGAACTTTCCACTGACTTGTTATAAACTTTGTATTTTCAGATCTTAAACTTTATACTCTCATATTAAAAATTATGTAAATAAAAACTTTAACCTAGATATTTGAAACTATGTGCATAAAACTTTCTACACAAATTTAAAAAAATTGAACTATAAAATCGACTTGTGCTTTCAATTCAGTATCTTTGAAGTTACTAGTCAATAACTTCCTATAAAATAAATTGCAAATTTTGCTCTAGCATGTTATAAAGTTTGTACTCTAATATATATAAATTTATACATTTAACTTTTAACAGTGTTCTTAAACTTTAAAGCATATTTCTTAAAAAATTATAGCCAGAATGCAAAAGCATTATACTCACATATTTTAAAACTTTCTTTTTCTAAAAAAATATAGTATCACTTGCTATCATCTCAGAAAGAGGAGGTCGGCACCACACATTGACCACACACTCAAAAGTGGATAGACTAGCTAGTTTGAAACAAGATTGTCTAATCCTCGTATAAACAAGTCCCTAGCTCTATATGTTCCCCAACTTCCAGTTTACATATATAACACTTTATGATGGAATATGAAAAACTTTTGACTGACACATCCAAAACTTTAAGCTTGTAGCTACAAACCTTTGAACATGAAAATGAAAATCTTTCAAATAACACATTCAAAAACTTTATACACACCTTTACCTATAAACTTTTAAGTCACATATATAAAGCTTCTATTTAAAATTATAAAACTTACAATACATATGTTCACATATACATTCCAAGTCACTCAATAAAATACTTGGACATAGAATTCAAAAACTCTCAAATCATACATTTAGTAACAGTCAACATATCTAATTTTCAAGTGCATATCAAAACCTTTATATGTTAAATAAAAAACTTTCAGACCTCATATTAGTAACTTCCGATATGTCATGCTCGAAACTATTTTTTAAAACTCTACACCGACCAATAAAAAGCTTAAAAAGTAGATACTAAGAAACTTTCTAATCATGTAAAGAGAAACTTTGGATAAGGATTCAAAGATGTTAGACCTATAAAACTAATATTTGAAGTCGTATGATAAAATTTTGAACCCCTCAATTCACAACATTAAAGTGTTCTAACAAAAAACTTTCATGTCATTCTGAAAAGAAACTTTTGGCAACTTTGAGTACATACATTGAAAAAGTTGGGCCTAGATATTTGATCCTTTCACATTCATGTAGAAAAACATCAAGCAAACCATTATATGTTGATAATAGGAACGAAAAATTCATGGCATATCTTTTTATAGGAATCAATTCTTTTATGCAAAATATAGAAATCGAATTTGAACCGTAGAAAAACCTAATCCAACAATTTATCATCCTTCTATCCCAAATGATACTACCATTTCCAATCATATTCACACCATGAATTCTTTGAACTCATAGACCTATGACTTTGGCATTACACTTTGAAAACTTTATTATTCTAAAACTTTAATCTCTAGATTCATAGGGCTTACTACATGCACAGTTCAATCATTGTGCACTAGACACAACAACTTTGTAATTCGAAACCTTGTATTGTAAAATTATAAACTTTGTACTATCATGTTATAAACTTTGAACTCCTAAATAAAAAACTTTGCACTAGTGCATTTAAAACTTCTTACTCTCAAATCTAATGCTTTATAATAAATATCCAATACTTTGTGCTCCTAGGCTAAAAATTTTGGAAGAACTTAGTACACCTCTAGCTTTCAAATGGTATGTGAGAAACACTTAGAAAATACAAAAATTTTTGAGCTATACAATTAAAACTTTCTATTGTGGCCTTAGAATCTACTGAACTGAAACTTAATACTTGATTTACGAAGACTTTGAAAATAATATTGAAAAACTTTGTAGGTCTCACTTAAAATACTTGCAATTGCCAAACTTTGTATATTAGAGTTTGCACAGAAAAAATCTTCACAGATTTAGCTGATAGGTCAATTGCCTAGTGGTCTCACGTTGACAGGTAGTAGTAGGGGAGTGCTCTGACCAAGCAGCGAGTGCATGCTTCAGTTTACATACCCTTCGCTCCAATTACCTCATGTCCTCATTCAATCACTTATGTATATGCACTATCTTTTTTACATATGTACAGGCTCAAGACACATTTGGGAAAAGGAAATACTAAAAAAGCCTTATAAAGAGCTTAAACTATTCAACCAAATAAAATCACATGCATTACACATTTTTGTTACTTTCTTAAAAGCCATGGCAACCCTATAAGACGATATTCATATAGCTGAGCTATAGATTTTTTTTTACTTTTTTAGCCAGAGTGGATTACCAGCTAGTCAAGTGTCACCAAGAAATTTTGGTTTGAGTAGTGTTGCAGTCACAGGTTAGAAACACAATGAACCATTTAATTTTGATGCATATGGTCATTGAGTGTTTGTATTCTGCATTCTACTTCTTGTAATACTGTAATATCTCTAATCTGATTAAAGACCAAATAAAAGAAGCAATTTACAACAAGTAATCCTCCCCGATATGCTAGTTAACATGTATCAAACCAAAAAGTATGCATGCATGTGTACAATGGATGACAGATTGGTTTAACTTAGCCAAGTACTCCATACTAAGGTCCTTCGAAAAAATAAAAGTGGATCATTCATAGTGGAGTACATCAATAAAATTTAAAAGAACGAAAAGGCATGTTGTTTTATTATCCAGATCATCTCACACAGCACGCCAAAATATGCTTAAAGCTGAATATATATTTATGACTAATACATCCAATTATATGTGCTAGAACTAGACGATGTTATACATTTCACCTAAACAAAACAAGATATATTATACTTGATATAACTGGTTGGTAGAAAATACTAGCGGAGTTATTTATTACAGTATAGAGCTGGTTACTTACTAGCAGTGTGCAAAGGTAGAGGCAAGGTAGTAGAAATATCTCAATCGTGAACTAGCCTGCATGTGCTCACACTGATCTCATCTCAATGAAACTGAAAAAATTACTGAGTAAAGCTATGGTTTCATGTGTGAGGGTGCTGCAAGGATGGGCATCAAAAGATAATGTGAAGCCATGGTGTGGTCGTCTGCAGTGCTAAATGAAGCAGAGCACAAGGGACATGTGCAGGCAAAATATAGGTCACACGTTCACATATAAATGATTTGAAATGGTGGTGGACACCACCGTCGGCAAGCAGCAGGAGTTGGATCTCGCTGCTTATGAATCAAACTTACGAGCACAGGAAAAAGGTTGAACAGGGGCAATGTAGCTCACCAGAACGGAAGGCCGCGAATGGTGGCCATAATCGAGGTCAACGAAGAGAGGATGCAGACGAGATTAGTTCGGAGGAGTCCCGCCACAGTCGCTGCCCTTGAGCCCGCTCATCATTCACATCGAGAGCAGCGAGGAAGACGGGTACCAGATTCCCTTCCAGTACAGGCTCCACGCGCAACCATCACTCCGATGGTGATGAATCGCAGGGGAGTCATGGCGTCGCCGGCGAGATCGACGCTAACGACGATGGTCAGGGTGGGAGGCCATCCATGGTGGACATGGCGGCGCAGCTCTTCGTCACTTGCTGACAGGGGCCTCCGGCGGCGTCGAGTCCTGCGACGCGGATCTTTCGTGTCTACACGCAGATCAGCCTCCGGATCGACACGAAATGAATTCACGGTGTGGGGAGGGGGGATGCATCGCCGGCGAGATCTACAGGGGTAGGGATTTGGACGGGATGGGGGAAAGGAGAAAAGGATGGGGGTAGGGATTTGGACGGGATGAAAGAAAGGAGAAAGGAGAAAGGGAATGGTCACGTGCGTGCGCTCTATAGAGGACGTGTGTCCCTTCGCTGGCACCCGTAGCGGCACGCGTGCGTCAAATAAGAATTTTGCTCTCCGCGTAGTCCTAACGCGAGAGCGCTCTCCGCGTAGTCCTAACGCGAGAGCGCCTCCAAAAGTTAAATATCCCCGGAACCACCGGGGAGTGAGCGAGACCAGCAGAGAGAGCAGCGGACAGATCAAATCGAGACAGGCAGGGGCAGGGGCAGGGAGCTTGCTGAGCTGAACCGAGGTGGACTGGGCGACCGAAGATGGAGTGGACGACCGTGGAGACGGGGGACGGCGCGAAGCTGAGCGTGCGGGTCTTCAAGCCCCCCGCGGCGTCCGGGGAGGAGCCGGAGGAGGCGGCGGGGGACGTGGCGGTGGTGCTCGTGCACCCCTACACCATCCTCGGAGGCGTGCAGGGCCTGCTGCGGGGGATGGCGGAGGGCGTCGCGCGGCGGGGGTACACCGCCGTCACCTTCGACATGCGCGGGGCCGGGCGGTCCACGGGGCGGGCTTCGCCCACGGGCTCCACCGAGGTCGGGGACGTCGCCGCCGTCTGCCGGTGGGTCGCCGAGAACATCAAGCCTCGCGGCATCCTCCTCGTCGGATCCTCCGCTGGTAGGTCTGCTCCGCCTGTTCTCCCCACGGCGAAACCTTGTCGCAATCCGTACCTTTTCCTCTTTCATAACAGTTGGAAGCGGTAATCGGTCAAATCGATCAAACGATTTTAGTTCTACCGCCGAAGCTGTTCTCAGTCAAATGGAATGTGCAAATGGCAATTCACTTGATACTCGTTGGGGCCTGTAGGCACAGGCTGATAGTTTTGGATGAATGTGCTACATTGAAATAGGAAGCTCGATCAAACTTTTGGCATCATGGACATGAAGCTTCTGTGTTTCAGTCTGTATACTAACATGCATCTGAAATTAGAAGATGGGTATTGCTCGTTCATTAATTTACTTGGGGGTCTGTATCTATGTCAACTATATCTATCCTTAAACCACCCTTTCCTAGACAAAATTCCTAACTGACTTGCTACCCAGTCAAACTTCTTAAATCCCTGTCAAGATTTATTTAGATTTTTAGAGTAAAGTGCACCAACGTTTCCTAAACTTGTTCGAGGGTTTCACCTAGGTCCCCAAACTATTAATTTGCAGTTTCATATCCCAAATCCTGCTAGGTGTGTCACTCGAGGTCCAAAATGTTCTCATTGGTGTGTAAATTCCCACGTGGCATGCTAGCAGCCTACATTGGAACGATCCATCCATTTATCTTCTCTCTGGTCTCCAATAAAATCGAACAACGCCTGCCATGCAGGAGCAACATCTTCTGGATACCAAGTAGACATATTAGAGATTTGGACCTTGAGTTACATGCTTAGCAAGTTCGGTGACCTAAAACTGCAAATTAATATTTTGGGACCTAGATGACAGTATGACACCCCTTACAAATTTTAGGATCGATGGTGCCCTTTACTCTTTTATTTGTGTCAATTTGTGCCCTGTGCAGTGCAATTGTGACTGAAACACTGGACAGAGATCATCCAGATAGTTTAGTTTGCATAGAAGGGTCAAGATGGAGTATTTAAATCATTGCTGTCGCAGCTATTGCATTGTGTTTGGGCATGTACCTAACTGTATTTTCCTGATGCAGGCGCACCGATTGCAGGGTCTGCAGTTGATAAGGTTGACGAGGTGATTGGTTATGTTAGTATCGGGTACCCATTTGGTCTTATGGCCTCGGTCCTATTTGGCAGGCATCATGATGCTATACTCAAGTCTCAAAAACCAAAGCTATTCATCATGGGAACCAAAGACGGATTTACAAGTGTGAAACAGTTGCAAAACAAGCTCAAATCTGCAGCTGGACGGGTTGATACACACTTGATTGAAGGAGCTGGACACTTCCAAATGGAGGGCCCTGCTTTTGATGCCCAGATGGTAGATCTTATTGTTAAATTCATCAGTTCCTTGCCAAAATAGCATTTAGTGTGATTGTATAAGAGTTCGCAAAAGTTGCAGTGATGAGCGAAGCATGGTATTTGATTAGTGCCTTCTTGGTGTGTATTTTCTTATGTTGCACATGTGCACTGTCTGTTGTTTCTGAAATGGTGTCAGTTGTACACCATGTGTTGTATTATAATGTATTCTGATTGTTCTCATTTAAACTGATGTAACCTTGAATTTAAAATTCAGGCTTTATATAAAAATATCTCAACTTCATCATGACACAGTGATCTAGTTGCTATTTGTACATCTATATTATCATTCTCATCAACTTCTTCCAGATATTTCATGGCCAAGATGCTTATGAAATTATGCTTCAACCTGTGAGCACTGAGCAGTCACTATCCTTACTGGTCCAAATCTGCATGGTGTTATGGTAACCGATCCAATCATGTTACATGTCGTCTGTCACTCTGAAATCTGAAACCGTACATTACCTGAGATCCTCCGTCATATATTATATTAATGTATTTCATGATTTGTTCATTCAGTATTAAGCTGGTGACTGGTGAGCAGTGACCTTCATGGAGGATGATGATTGAACAACTGTGGTGCAGTGAAACCGGGGTTCGGGGATTTTTTAAGCCGGGAGAAGATTTATTCTTCTTAATGAAAACCGTAGGGGCGGTCTTCCCCCCACCAGCTTAGTTTTTTTTTCCAGTAAGCTTTCTAGGTTACTTTCATCCTGCTGTTCCTAGCATCGCCATCCTTACTTCACAAGTAGTACATGATCAAATTCTAAAGGGTAACGTCGTGAATGTGAATTAGCGTAGGCTGCCGGAGCTGGATCTGGTTTGCTCGAATCCGGCCTGCAAAAATGTAATACTTCTGTCGGCAGATGCCACGCTGATGAAAAAATGCAGTGCCTTCAAGGGTGTGGTCCAAATCTGTCTCGCTTTTAGTTTCCTCTTTCATAACAGTTCAGGGAAGCGGTAATCGGTCAAATCGATCAAACAATTTTAGTTATACCGAAGCTGTTCTCAGTCAAATGGAATGTGCAAATGGCAACTGGGGCCTGTAGGCACAGGCAGGTAGTTTTGGATGAATGTGGTACCTTGAAGGGAAAATTAGATTCATACCATTAAAAGATTCACACTATAGAAAAATACCATTGAAAGATTCATCTCTAGAATAGTAGCATCGAAAGACTCCTCGTTATAGATTTTTACCACCACCGTGATCAGAACGTTATCAGGCCACCTCGCCCACCCTATGACACCTGGGCCCCATTCGTCATCCCTCACCTCTAGCCATCCGATTCGATCCCCAAATCGCAGCGGCCGCGCCGCTCTCCTGCCTTGCCCACCCGGCCGCCATGCGCCACCTCCCCGTTGTTGCTCGCCGCCGCGCTCATGCTGAAGCTCGCCGTCTCCATGTCGCCCCTCGTCGATCGGCCGCCGCTCTCCATGAACCATTCCGCAACTCCTTTCTGCGCCGCTATTGCTTGCTCCCCGTGCTTCGTTGCCGCCCACCCCACCTGTCTAATGGCCGCTGCTGGCTGCGACATCCCGTTCACGTCCCCGACCTCCCCTCCCGTGGTGCCGCGGCGGTGGTGCTGTACTGCGATCGTCAAGCTCGATTTCCCCGTTGGCACGTCCTGGTGGTACAGCTGCAGCATGGAGATGAGGAGCCCCCTGGAAGCTGCATGCGGGCAATGATGAGCTTGACAGCATGTCGGCCACGATGTGTCCGACACCGGCGAGCTCATGGATGATACCCAGCTCCACCTGCCTGCTCAACGCTCGCCATGCCTGAGCTTGTTTTCAGCTCCAGTTAACGTCAAAGTTCACAGCGATGGTAGATTGCTATAACGGAGGAACTTTCGATGCTAGTATTCTGCATCTCAAACTTTCAATGGTATTTTTCCATAGTTGGGATCTTTTGATGGTACTGACCCAATTTTCCCTACATTTGAAATAGGAAGCTCGATCAAACTTTTGGCTTCATGGACATGAAGCTTCTGTGTTTCAGTCTGTATACTAACATGCATCTGAAATTACAAGATGGCCCTTGCTCGTTTCATTAATTTACTTGGGGGGGGGGGTTCTGAATCTATGTCAACTATCTTAAAACATAGTGGCACACGGTTTCTTGTCAACCAAACCATACTATGTTTCAGGAAATTCTCCTTGTAGAAATTGTAAATTGCTTAATGTCTGTTTACGCAGTGGTTGCCAAACGCCACTACTGCCCACTAGTACATATTTCAACAACATTTGTATAGACTATAAATTAGTTCTGACCTCGGAGTAATGTGGTGTATTTCCTGTCTCGGTAATGATGTGCTCACTTCGTCTTACTGATGGCTTAGATTAAGGTAACATTGAGCATTAAATCAGTTTATTTAGCTGGTTTGATTGTGGGAGGGGCGAACCAGTTAGTGTAAACCTCTTTCTTACTTGTCTCCATTTCCTGTCTTCATGAAATGACCGCCCTTTCCTAGAAAAAATTCCTAACTGACTTGTTCCCCGGTCAGGCTTCTTAAACCCCTGTCAAGATTTTTTTAGAGTAAAGTGCGCCAACGTTTCCTAAACTTGTTCGAGGGTTTTACCTAGGTCCCCAAACTATTAAATTGCAGTTTCATATCCCAAATCCTGCTAGGTGCGTCACTCGAGGTCCAAAATGTTCTCATTGGTGTGTAAATTCCCACATGGGATGCTAGCAACCTACATTGGAATGATCCATCCATTTATCTTCTCTCTGTTCTCCAATAAAATCGAACAACGCCTGCCATGCAGGAACAACATCTTCTGGATTCCAAGTAGACATATTAGATGTTTGGACCTTGAGTTACATGCTTAGCAAGTTTGGTGACCTAAAACTGCAAATTAATAGTTTGGGGACCTAGATGACAGATTGACAGTATGACACCCCTCACAAGTCTTAGGATCGATGGTGCCCTCTACTCTTTTATTTGTGTCAATCTTGTGCGCTGTGCAGTGCAATTGTGACTGAAACACTGGACATAGATCAGTCAGGTAGTTTAGTTTGCATAGAAGGGTCAAGATGGAGTATTTAAATCATTGCTGTCGCAGCTATTGCATTGTGTTTGGGCATGTACCTAACTGTATTTTCCTGATGCAGGCGCACCGATTGCAGGGTCTGCAGTTGATAAGGTTGACGAGGTGATTGGTTATGTTAGTATCGGGTACCCATTTGGTCTTATGGCCTCGGTCCTATTCGGCAGGCATCATGATGCTATACTCAAGTCTCAAAAGCCAAAGCTATTCATCATGGGAACCAAAGATGGATTTACAAGTGTGAAACAGTTGCAAAACAAGCTCAAATCTGCAACTGGACAGGTTGATACACACTTGATCGAAGGAGCTGGGCACTTCCAAATGGAGGGCCCTGCTTTTGATGCCCAGATGGTTGATCTTATTGTTAAATTCATTGCTTCCTTGCCGAAATAGCATTTAGTGTGATTGTATAAGAGTTTGCAAAAGTTATAGTGATGAGCAAAGCATGGTATTTGATTAGTGCCTTCTTGGTGTGTATTTTCTTATGTTGCACATGTGCACTGTCTGTTGTTTCTGAAATGGTGTACAGTTGTACACCATGTGTTGTATTATAATGTATTCTGATTTTTTTCATTTAAACTGATGTAACTGTGACTTTAAAATTCAGGCTTTATATAAAAATATCTCATCTTCATCATGACACAGTGATCTAGTTGCTATTTGTACAACTATATTATCATTCTCATCAACTTCTTCCAGATATTTTCATGGCCGAGATGCATATGAAATTATGCTTCTACCTGTGAGCACTGAGCAGTCTCTATCCTTACTGGTCCAAATCTGCATGGTGTTATGTTAACCGATCCAAGCATGTTACATGTTTCAGGTATGGCCTTCATCATGGATTATACCGTCTGTCACTCTGAAATCTGAAACCCTAAATTACCTGAGATCCTCCATCATATATTATACTAATGTATTTCATGATTTGTTCATTCAGTATTAAGCTGGTGACTGGTGAGCAGTGACCTTCATGGAGGATGATTATTGAAGAACTGTGGTGCACAGAAAGCCCTGCAAATCCAGAATATGTCCTTCAGAACCATCTGGGATGGACAGCAATATATTCAACTAAAAAGTTGGTTTTAAGGGATTGCTTAATCAGCCAAGGAAACATATATGATGAGCACCTGGATAATGCCAGTAAGCTTTCTAGGTTACTTTCATCCTCCTGTTCCTAGCATCGCCATCCTTCCATCACAAGTAGTACATGATCAAATTCTAAAGAGTAACCTCGTGAATGTGAATTAGCGTAGGCTGCCGGAGCTGGATCTGGTTTGCTCGAATCCGGCCTGCAAAAATGTAATACTTCTGTCGGCAGATGCCGAGCTGATGAAAAATGCAGTGCCTTCAAGGGTGTGGTCCAAATCTGTGTCGCTTTATTTTGCAAAATCTTCTGCTCAGGCTCAGCGTAACCTGCATCCAGCTGATGCCACGCTGATGAAACGCACATGCGGACACAGAGAAAGTGAGGAGACACGCAGGCCTTTTCCTTGTTCATCCTATGTCTATGTATCCTGATTCCTGAATTTCTGATGCAGCGTAGTTGTCTCCAACTGCAGAGGCCTTTTCTTCGGCATACAACTGGAAATGAAATTCTCTGGGGGAGAGAAAAAAACGGTGCCTGCCGAAAGCACTGATGAATTTCGTGTAAGTTACTTCATCTTTCAGCTGCAGTACTGAATTAGTGCAGGATGTACAAAAGCCCATTAATTTTGTTGGGTCAACTAACAGCTGTCCAATCAAGCATGAGCAGAACATCAGATTCAGATCGCAAGCAAGGATTAGGAGAAACGGACATGGCATAGTAAAGGATGAAGGACCTGACATCAAGGGCAGCAAAGTACATTTTCTGCAACGATTTAAACAGCGTATCGATATATCATACAGTATGCCATATATTCATTCAGAAATACGGCAGTGTCGTTGCAGCTGCCAGAGGTACAGAGCTACAGGCACAAACAAGAGCTCGTCCTGATTAGGGGTGGGGCATTTGGTCTGGATAAAATAACCCTTTATGGTTGTAAATAAATTCGTGTACCAGGGCCAGCACGCAGCAGTTGTGAAAGGGAGAAGATAAATTCAGATTCAGAGTAAAGGGCAGGGAAAACAATCATAGTGTCAGGATTCGGTACAGTTTAATACGGCCACTTGCCGCAATAGCTGAAGAGGGGCTTTGCTTTGTCTAATCGTGTAACTTACTAAATACTATTGAATCAGTTACAATAGGAGTCTAAACACTAGTAGTAGTACCATGGTAAATTGAACAGGACTGGCAAATAGCAATGGCCAATGGGTTACATACTTACACTAGTGGTAGAGTTTTTAAAAATATAAAGACTGAACAAATAACATATGAAAGTTTTCGAAAGGCTAGCCTTTGTTGAGCTGAAGAAATGAGCGATCTATAAAAAAATTTACTTGGTGTGATCATGAGCATTTTTTTAAGGAGAAAAATGTTCTTTTTTTTAGTCTTTTTCGGTACACAATACCACTCTGTACCACCACTTTAAAATGACTCGTATGTAATAGGAAAGAATCTATTTGTAAGGATCGGACGGTTGAGATTAATTCTGTACCACCGGTTTTTTGTGTGTGGTACGGGTGGTATTCATATGTGCTATTGGTAGCATATGAGTATTATTAGAAATGGAAAAATATTTTTGTTGTAATATATGAAATTGGATATATGAAATGATTTATGTATTGTACGCGTTATGTTTTTATTGTACTCGTCGGCGGTTCCAAATAATATTCATTCACTAAATTACCATTTTACTCATAGAAAAAATCGAAAATACCACCGTACTACCAAAGAGTGGTATTGTGTACCGAAATTTTTTTTTTTTATCTATGCTCAAAGATGTTATTTTAAAATAGGAGCACGGTCCACCTGGACCTGAAGGGTGGAGCCTGTTCAGCGATAGAGCTGTGGCTGCCATCTTCTCTCGGAACGAAGCAATGGCCTAGGATGCCAGATTGTCAGGTATCGAGACAAGTAGCCCTATTGGTGAAAAAGAACTTCCACCATGGAACAAAAATCCCATCATGGTAAAAGCTAACCGCGTCCCTAGGGATCCTTCTTCCGTTCTTCCCATCTCTTTTCTGATCTTTTTTAAAATAATATTTTCTAATCTTTGAATGAGCAACAGGCCAAGCACTCTCTTCTCTCCCCCCTCTCTTATTTTTTCAACGGTTGGTAGACTGTAAATAAAAAGCATAAACAAACAGCCAATGACCCCTCAACAAGCTATATATTTTAAAAAGTCCTGAGGCAGGAACCAAATCTCTCCCTCCTCCAGTCCTCCCAACCCCAACCCCGGCTGCCCCAGCCGCTTACTGGAGCTCAACCATCCAGAAACTCTAGAGCGCTAGCTGTTCGCTGATAGAAACCGTCCCGCTTACCCATCTCAATCTTTTGCTGCAACTTCCCGATCCGCGGTACTTCCGGCATCGCGAGCCGAAGATTGCCGCCGATCCATTGGGTGCTAGGCATTTCTTTTCCTCCAGCACCAGCAAAGCACCCTTCTTTTCGCCAACAGACTTGGAGAAATGGGGTGCATGATGCTGCTTGGAGCCGACGCAAGCTTTATGGAAGGTCAGATTCTTGCTCGTCATCAATCCATTAATCCATGGAACGGTCGGCTGTTGAATCGGGCCGTGTTTCTGTTTATTGTTTTCGTCCAGATATTGATAAAGGTTCTCTCTTCTTTTTGTTTTTGTTTTAGTTTATCTGATTAGATGCGTATTGCTTGCTGTTTTGGATATCTTTCATTTTGATATGTGTATGCTGTTTGATTTGAATTCATCGATTCTTGATAGATATGGATCTCATCTGACCTCGTGGTCTATTCTGACTGCCACTTTTTCCTTTCTTGCAAAGGATAGATAAGTTCATTGTTGCATCAACGCTCCAATAATACTTCTAGTCCTGAACTAATCAGATTCACAGCATGTTCTTGCTCCAATTTATGCAGATTTCTAGCATATCTTTTTGGCTAGACTATTCAAACACAAGTCATCTCTTTGAAAATACTCCTGTTCCAAGTTCCAACAAAAAGCAATCACCAATCAGATAAACATAAGCAGCAGCGTTGTCACAGCCGGTAGCTCCAGCGATTTGCCTTAATCAATCTTGACACTGCTGATATCAAATCAATGGGTAGAGGAAGAGGCAGGGGGAAGAAGCTAACCATTGTCAGGAGTCATGAGGACAAAGGAAGCAGTGGTGAAGAAGTTGTGCCTGCAAGGAAGAGGAGAGGAAGGCCCCAAAAGCGCTTCACCGATAAGGTCGACCAAACAGATGTCGAGAATTTTGTTGAAAAGGTTGATGGAGATGGGGAAGAAGTTGATGACGTGAAGCTGAAGAACAGCACTTCACCTGTTGGTAACAAGAGGGGCAGGCCTCTGAAAGAAGGCTCTAACCTTGTACTAGAAGAGAATAACTCTAGTGTTCGATCAAGCAGCGATGAATCAGCGAGGACTAATGGATTCAGGCAGATCGGAAGCCGGAGGAAAAACAAGCCCCGGAGAGCTGCAGAAGCAGGGCTAGAATGCAAGTGAAACATCCCTGCAGTCTTCAGTACCAGGTAGCCTCCAAAATTTTGCTATATCCTCCAAAATTAGTAGCTCCCCAGTGCTGCAAAAAACTGTAAACTAGCATGTTCTGATTGCATGCCTCATTTTTTTTGTACGATGCAAAGTGTATGAACTGATGGTACTCCTACTTGTTCAGCTGTTCTAGCCTTGATTCTGCTTTTAGCTGCTTGAACAGACATTTACCTTTAGGCCTGTGCATCGGCGGGTTTCACCGGTTTTCTCTGGTTTTTCAACCCAGCCCGTGATGGACGGTTTAAACTGGGTTGGTCTGGTTTCACTGTCTACACATACGGGATTAAGACTGGGTTGGGCTGGGCTGGCCTTATGGTTTAGACGGTGTCAAACCGTCATTGGCCGTCGTCTTCCTGGCGACGACGCCTAGTGCGCCGCCGGCGACAATTAATGGCCCTGTCTGCATCTGCACGACTGCGCCCGCCTCAAAGGTTTTGAGCCGAGGGATCCGGCGACGTACGACGGCGAAAACTGGGCGCAGAGTTGCTTGAGAAGCGCCTCGCTGACTGCGAGAGGAACGTCAGTGGCGGCGGCGGGTTCGCCGACCTCCCCGACGTGTAGCTGCCCTGCCCAACGTCGCCACCTGGTAACGACGGTCGGGGATGACAACGCGTAGACAGACGTGCCTGGACAACTGCTCGTGCGGTGCCCACAACTACAGCATCGGCACAAGCAGTCTCCATGGCGGCCGCCGTAGTGCCCCTCCTGCACATGCACTATTATTCTTTATTGTTGCTATCTCCTCTAATGATAATCCAATTCATTCCCTAAATAATCAGTTTATGAACCCAATCGTAAGATGCTTGCTTCAATTTGTATCAATTTCACCGTGAGGACTTGCTTCTGCTTGTCGAGCTGCAATCGGAGTCAGCCGTTGTACTCCCCTGATTCTGGTGCCGGTTGTCCTCGTTGTGCTTCCTGATGGCGGATCCTATCGCAGCGCACTCCCGCAGTAGTCCGCACGCTCCTTCACCGCCGTCTAGGCGTCTTGCACGCGCGTTTGCGCCGCCAAAATCTGACGCTCGTGCTGAACGGGTTGAGTTGGCTTTTACCTGGTTCCAAACCGCTTGCAGTCGAGCCCATTCCAAGACACACGGTTCGAACCCGCAAACCACCTAACCCGCTGAACTTCGCTTCTCCCGGTCTGGTTTGGTCTGGGCTGCCGGGTTAGCTGGTTTCAGACCAACCCGTGAACAGGGCTATTTACCTTTCAGTTTACAACAGCTGGTGATACTAGAAGGTGTTCCTGCAATTTTTATTCATCTGGTGCATCTTCTTCTTTGCTTTTGCTGTACTTATTTGTAGCTTATAAGTTCTGGAAATGAAAATGGAACACAAGAGCTGTCTTGACTCTTGAGGGTCATGCAGACTGAATATGAAAATGGACACAGTTTGTTTGATTGATCTGGAAATTTCTTGTTTGGAGAAGGAATTGTGTATTTGGGCACATTTAGCTGAACTTATCCATAATCAGACAACCAGTACATGTACATACAAAATGGCAGTTCGATGTGATGCTTTTTCAAGCTTTTTTTGGATGGCTGAAGGGCATCCATATTCAGTGGATTTTTTTATCTACAGTTAAATCAAATAGCTTCTGTTTGCTTGCGCCGCCATCTGAATATTAACTAAATCAAGAACGTATCGCGAATTCGTTATCGTGAGTTCCTGACACGCGGAATGGAGTGGCATGGCACTACCACAGGACTCGACTCGTTGGCTATGGATTTCTTGTCTTGGATGAGTTGGATCACCTTATCTTTTTTTTGAAATAAATTGGATCACCTTATCAACAAGCTCGCAGCAATCCATCCATCCCCCCTCTCCCCTGTTCGAACCCGACACGGGAGGACGAGGTCGGCAGAGGGCTCTTTCGGCAAAAAGCTGTGCCACTTTAGCGACCCGTCCCCGGTGGTGGCCTGCCGCTGCCGCGCCCGACGGCGCCCTCGCGCGACATCGTCGACCGGCCGGATGGCGCCGCGTCGGGGCCGGCCCCGCCTCCGACCGCTCGTTCCAGCGCAGGCACTCGCCGTGAGCGTGACGGGTGACCGTCGCCTCCGCAGGCGCGGAGGGCGGGCGCCGGCCTGGGCTCTTGGCGTCGTCGCGCGGTTCGTGGCCGCTGCCCGGGCGTTGTGCGGTCGAGCGCCGAGCGGGGGGACCTTGCTCTTGTGGAGTGGAGGGGACGCGTCGTCCAGGGCGGCGCCTGCACATGTCCGCGGGCCCTGGCTAGCCACTGGGTCCGTCACACTCGAACACGACGTGGATCAGTTCATCGGTGGTCGACATTTTGTGAGCTCGTATATCGTCGCACGGCTACTGTGCTACACCGCCTACACGAGACAGAATGATGGTGAAAAATCTTGGGGAAACAAACACTTGACACCTTGTGTACTGTGTGACATTTTTTAGAAACAGTGTGGTATGAGCAATTTTGCAGTGACTCGACCAGCCAGCCTTGGGCTCTACGGAATCTCAGATCTTGTTGTGAAAGGCCCACGGAACAACCAACACCGAATCAACCCACGCGCGAGACCAGGCCCAGAGCCCACACCAACGCCGAGGCCGGGCACCGCCGTGACCTCTCCCGGCTCAGAATTTTTTTTAATATTTTTTCTCTATTTTGCAAAAATAAATGGTTCCCAAAAAAAATAGCAGATCTATACTACCGCCGTGCGGCACGACGACAGTTGCCGTGGCCCACGGCCAGACGTGGGCCCGAACTGTCCGATGGACATACCGCCGTACCACACGGCGGTATGTCCCTACCGCTGTGGGGTACGGCGGCAGGTCCTAGCGCCGTAGGGCACGGCGGCTGCAGGCCTGGTACCGCCGTGCCCCACGGCGCTTAGATCTGCAGCCTATATAAGGCCGAAATTCAGCCGAAAATGTCATAATAATTCGGAAAAAAAGAAAGAGAGGTGGGGGAGAAGAGAAGGGAGTGAGGAGGAGGTGGCGAAGGTGCGAAGCTCTGCCGGTTTTTCGTCTCGTTAGATGTAAATACTCTGGTAATTAATATTTTGAACTGTGATAATTCATATTTTGAAGTATTGTTTTAGTGTAGATCTGCTTAGTAAAAATATAGTTTTAGTGTAGATCTACTTAGTAAAATTATAGTTTTAGTGTAGATCGATTAGTAAAATTATATTTATAGTGTAGCTCTGAGTAGATATATTTTGTAATTACAGATCCACTTGTTAATAGCGATTTTTTTTTATGCTGTCAGACATGTCAGATGCAGTTACTGTCAAGTTGTATTTCAGTAATGACCAGATTAGATATGGTGAAAATGGAGTTGACTTATCAGAATTTGATTCGGTTGACCATGTAATTAGAAGAGCAGCCGAAAGAACTTGGGGGTCCATAACCAACTTTTTTATATGGCATTCTATGTAGATGTAGAGCAACATGACTTGTCCATTATGGCTCTAATCAACAGGAGTGAGGCAGTATATTGGGAGCTTATGCCACTTCAAGGCACTGAACATTGGAGGAGTTATATCAAAACAGCATGTCAAATTTGTTTGCCTGTGATTTTGTTTATCCAAGTTGTTCACAAGGCTGGGTCTAGTAGTCAAGTGCATGAGGAGGGTAGTGGTGCTCACCAGGGTGAGGCTGAACTAGAAGCAGGAGATGGTCCTGCAACTGAGGCAGAAGAAGGAGATGGTGCTGCCACTGAGGCAGCAGAAGGAGATGGTCACATACCCTTTGAGGCCCGTGGTGAAATTGACGAGAGGGAAGTTAATGAAGAAGTACTAAGGCAGTACGAAATGAAGGCCGGTGACGATGAACGTAGGTTGCAAGAGGACTCCTCAGATGATGAGGATGACCCGCTAGTGCCAAGGGACTGGGACAGCTACAATTTCTCACAGCTATCTGTCAATCCTGGTGAGAATGTGTTCTGGGAGTATAGAGATAATCAGATTTGTGTTGGCGCCATGTATAAGAGTGCAGTCTAGGTGAAGGATGCAGTGAAGAGGTGGACCACCCTTACTCAGCAGAGAGAGTTCAGGGTAGTGAAGAGTTCTCCACACATATATGATGTACAATGTGTGAAGCCTAACTGTCTTTTTCGAGTGTATGCTTCCAAGGGCAAGTGGAAAAATTACTGAGAGGTCAGGTCTGTTGTGGATCACACTTGTGTACTTGACCAGCTAGATGCAAGCCATCGTAATTTGTCGGCCGGTTTTGTGGCCAGCCAGATGTTTGCTAAGATTGTGAAAAATCCTGCTTATGAGCCCAAGTCCATTATCTTGACAATTGAGAAGAAATTTAGGTACCTGATAAGTTATGGTAAGGCATACATGGCGAAAAAGAAGGTAATGGAGTTGAGGTGGGGTACTTACGAAGCATCCTAGGACAATCTGCCTCGATTGCTGAACACAATTGCCACGCTAAATCCTGATAGTTATTATGATATCAAGACTTATAATCTTGTATCAAGGCCAGAGAAGCAAGTCTTGCAGCGGGTATTCTTAGCATTGGGTCCCACTATTGCTGCATTCGAACAGTGTCGACCAGTCATTTGCATAGATGGTACATTCCTAACAAGAAAATACAAGGGCACAATCCTTACAGCTGTGGCTGCAGATGGCAACAATCAGTTATTGCCATTGGCAATTGCTTTTGCAGAGGGAGAGAATGGTGACAGTTGGTATTGGTTTTTGGATAGATTGAAGCAGATGGTGGTGGGAGATGTGTCAAACGTGTGTGTGATACACGATAGACACAAAAGTATTTTGCAGGCGATTAATGACATCAAAGAAGGTAGTCAAGAACGTCACAGAGCAGCACAATGGCCAGATGTGCATAGCAGGTGGTGCATGAGGCATATGGGAGCAAACTTTCATAGCTAGTTCAAGAACAAAGAACTTACAACATTATTCAAGCGGTTATGTTCGACGAATCAGGAGAAAAAGTTCAACGAGCTCTGAAAAAAATTAGATGATCTGACGAAGAAAGCATCAGAAGAGATAGCTAAGAAGCCAATAAGTACTGAACCCGGGGAAGAGTCAGTTTCTCTGGAGGACGTGGGGCTAGATGCTCCAAATGTCAGAAGGAGAAGTGGACGTGCTGTGAAGACCTTGAGCTAGTGAATTCAGAATGAGCCTAAGAAGAAATGGTGTCTCCTGTTTGATAAGGGAGGTGTGAGGCATGGGATAATGACAACAAATTTTGCTGAGGTCTACAACGCGGTTTTGCGTGGTGCCAGAGCTCTCACTCTTGTTTGTATAATTGAGTTCTTCTTGTACCGCACAATGAAGTACTTTCTTGAGCGTGTTACTGCAGCATATGCAGCTATGCAGGACTGTCAAAAGGTGTATTCAACATGGATGACTGAGTACTTGGACAAAAAACAGAATGTTGCTCTTGCTCACAAAGCTTACCCACAACCTCTACGTTGTGATCCTGGCGAGGAAGTTCGGTGGAAGTATCAGATAAGTTGCCAGTCCAAATCACAAAAAGCGAATGGTGAAATAACAATACAACAAACAGTTATTGGGAATCAGACATGCTCATGCTCTTGCCAGAAGCCACTGCTGCTACACTACCCATGCTTATATGTGATCGCTGCATGCCTTGCAACAAAGAATATCCATTGGGGTCGGTACGTGCCTAAATACTTTTTCAAGCAAACCATTCTAGACACTTGGAACCATATTGTTGAGGGCTACCTGCATCTTGGTACTTTCACTCAAGACCCCAAAGACAATGCGTTGTACATACCAAATCCAGATCCAACCATGTGCTAAGGTGTTGGTCGACGCAAGAAGAAGAGGATTAGGAACAACATGGACGAGACTGAAGCTGGTCCTCCGGTGCAGATATGCTCTAAGTGCAACAATCCAGGACACTCCTACAAGAAATGCACCGAAGCATCTTACTTTTCCACTGCCACTTCTCCAGCACCTTCAGCTAGTGGACGTGGACGTCGTTCCCGTCGCTACACCGAAGGAATGCAGTGATCGTACTTGTTTGTGCTACCGTGTTGTAATGTTTGAAATACTTATGCATATTATCGTCTTGTAATATTTGAACAATTTAATTTGGCAAGGTCTTGTAATATTTGAACCGTTTAATTTGCAACACCGTCAGAACTTATGCATGTTATCGTGTTGTAATAATTGAATTACCTTTTCATTTGCTTGTTGTTTTCTTCTTACCTTCAAATTTATTATCATATCCTGTTATGTATTGTTCTCTAATTTCAAATGAAACATGTAATGAATTATCATATTTCTCAGCTTTTTTTTAGGTTTGCAATGGCTTTCTCGGGTCCTGAGTTGAACTTGGAGTTGCTTACCAGTAGGAAGGACAAGGTTGCGGTGCCAAAGGGGATCCACACTCCTATGTGCTACTTTGGTGACAGCTGTAAGCTTGTCAAGTGCAACGTTCTCGGCTATGTCTACGGGATGAGGTTCTTCATGTGCGTGAACTACGAGCATGACCCCCTCCCACCATGTCGCAATGTTAGACCAAAAGTAAGAACAAACTGCATTACTAAATAAATAATATGTCATTGCTATTTTATTATGTGCTAACTTGTCTTTGAAAAAAGACTCCACCTCCTCTCTGTGATTTTATGCAGTGGCTAGATTGTGAGCAGTCCGAACAAGACAAGCGTTACGTCGAGGCGATGGGACGTTCAGCACGTGAGAGGTGACAAAGGATGGTTGAGGCAGAAAAACAAGAAAAATGTAAGGAGCAGCAGGAGGAAATTCGCATTCGCCGGGAGATGAAAGAACGTGAAGCGGCCGCGGCCCGTGAAGCAGATAGAGAGAGGAAGAGGGAGAGAGCTCGCCGGGCTAAGGAAGCTGGGCCGGATGCCATGAGAAAGGGGAAATACCCCCGTTGTACCCAGTAGACGTAGAGTACTAGACGCCGAGTGCTACTGTATCTCTAAAAAATTATGATTTCATTTCATCATCCTCTAGAGTCTGCTTGTATCATTAAGAACTTGATTTCAGATGCATTAGAGCATGTTTCCTCAAACAGTAAAACTAGTACTAGGGTGTGTTTCCTGTGAGTCACTGCGTCAAATAGTGAACACATAGGGTGTGTTTTCTGTGAGTCACTACACCAAACAGTGAACCTAGTACTAGGGTGTGTTTCCTCCGAGTCACTGCACCAAACAGTGAACCTAGTACTAGGGTGTGTTTCCTCCGAGTCACTGCCCGTTTTTCTTGCCCCGGATCGAATGGTCCACCGTCCAATCTGCTTCATTACCTACATATATGTGAGCACTCTTCTCCGGTGCCACTTCTCAACACAAGAAGCACCAATGAGTTCCTGGACGGGATGATGATGGCTCCCTCCGTCCAGCACTGTGGAGCCAGCAAGATCCAGAGTTCAACAACAATTTTCCAGTCTTAGATAAGAGAGATTTCAAATCAATACGTGATGTTAAAAAGTACACACCAAATCAAACGGTGAATTGGTCAAGGTGTGCACACGGTGAGTTCTGTGTGATGCAAGTTTACCAGGGATGGAACAACTCTGGTTGACGCTTCTGGCATTGCTCACGAGCATGGGTAAGCAAAACTACGTGACCTTTGTCCTTTATCATTTTATGGTTTACTAATGTAATCTCGGTTTCTGCAGTACTCCGACCAACCAGATAACTGCGGTTTCGTGCAATGGGTGGATCCCCCAGCTATTCACCCGTATCAACAGTACATCGACTACCTCGAGGATGTTGTCATCTTCAACCTGAGGCAAGAGCTCGCGTCGGCATTGGCTTCTCCAGATCTGACATCTACCAACGACGATGATGGACCGGTGACCGGACCAATGGTGGTGAAGACGAACACCGGCTGTGAGGACGAGTTCTGCTGCTGTCCATGCCACGAGAAGAAGGACAACACTCCACCAGCAACTCCACCCCCGCCACCATCTGATCCAACTCCACCCCCGCCGGGGTACGGGTACTACATGCCCTCCCAGCACTCCGGCGGGTCTATGATGTCCGGGTTCTCCGGGTACTACTCGTACAACTAGACTACAAATGTTGTAATCGTTTATCTAAATTCCCTAAGGTACGTTAGGACTAGCAGCGGCACAAAGTAGTATTTGCGTCGTACGTGCCATTGTTTGTTTATGTGATTCGTCGTTAAGTATCAATGGTTCAAAAAAATGAAACTTACCAGAAAAAAAACTACCGCCGTAGCCTACGGCGATTGCTGGAGGCCACGCTGCCGCCTAGCGGTAGGCACCTACCGTCGTGCCACACGGCGATTAGCCTACCGCCGCCGTGTGGTGGGCCACGACAACTGACGCCGTGCGGCAGTAGTATAGATCTGCTAAATTTTTGGAGAACCATTTATTTTTGCAAAATAGAGAAAAAAATATGTATATAAAAAATTCCCCGGCTCACCACTCCTCCCAGCCGCAGTCTGCCTGCCAGTCCCCACGCCGCGATTCCCCATTCCCATTTTCCAACCCGAAACCTCCAGCCGTCAGCCCCTGAATCCAACCTTCTCCGCCGCCGCCGGCACACACCGCGCCGTCTCCAGAGGTAAGCCAATCTCTTCCCCACTAGGCTCCCCTCCCAAGTCCCAACCACGGGGGACACCCCACCCCGTCCCTGACCTCAACCGAACGCACGCCGTCACTAGATCCCCGAATCCCCGATCCCGCCCTGGTCCTGCCCACCCTTGTGCTCGGCGGACCGGATCGAGCGTCGCGCCCCGCGGCCGCAGCGGCTCTGACTCGCTGCGCCTGTCCCGCAGGAACAGAAGGGGTCGAGCCATGGAGGACGACTCGCCGGTGACGAAGACGATGAAGGGCGCCGTGACGGGGCTCGCCGCGGGGACCATCTGGGGCACCGTCGTCGCCACCTGGTACGACGTGCCGCGGGTCGAGCGCCATGTCGCGCTACCGGGCCTCATCCGGACGCTCAAGATGTGCGGGACCTACGGGGCCACCTTCGCCACCATCGGCGGGCTCTACATCGGCGTCGAGCAGCTCGTGCAGGCCCAGCGCAAGAAGCACGACTTCGTCAACGGGGCCGTCGGCGCATTCGTCGCCGGAGCCTCCGTCTGCGGCTACAGAGGTTAGGAACTCCAACCGTTTGCAACAAATGCACCTGGGAGAGGCTTGGTCTTTCAGTTTATGTTCAACCCTAATGCGTTACCCTTCATTCCCTCTGCTTATGGGTCGATACTGCTGTGCAGACATGTACGGATTAACTGGGAATTGGGATTGCCATCTTCTCATTGTGCTATTTTTGACATAATGTAGTGATATACATAAGCTAGGTTCTGGCTGGTTGTCAGGTCTAACTAGTGAGTCTTTTTTTTTCCAGAGTGACTGGAAAATATGCCGTATTCATGTCACTGAATAGGCACACCTCTTGTGGCAATTTCACACAAAAGAAAACACGTTCTTGCTGTCATATACTTTGGTATGCTTGTCTAGACATGTGGCTCAATCTTATGCACTTCCAGAGCATCTGATTATCTTTTGTAAATGACAGATGCATGATTTGAAAATAAATCTCTTGATTGAGTAATACGGTATTATGATGGAGCATATTGGATTGGTTCATCCTAAATTTGGATGATGGCATAGTTTGTGCTCCTATATCCAGTGACTTCTGGTGACTACACAGTAAGAGTTATTGTGTGGACAGATACGGGTCAAACATATCTTTCACATAATAGTTGCTCTATTTTCACAAAATGGGTTCCTTGATTGCTACAATATTAATCTATATTGGTACCTACATATTAATCTATTGTACAATAAAAAACTAAACGATTGCATGTGTATTTGCCTAGGAGCTGGTTTTGTATGATATTTATTCATTCTGAATTGCTTTCATGACGGAAAATCTAGTCAAGAGCTACAGCTTCTTTAAACGCCTGTGGTCATAAAGGACTCATGACCTAGGTGATGAATCACTGTGTGCTGTGATAAATTGGCATAATGCCATAGCTTTTGCTTGTAGCATCATAGGTTTAATTGGACATAAGGGCTAATACAGCGATAGGTGTGATCTGACCATCTGCTCTTGCTGCAAAGCACTGCATCTGACCATCTGAATATTATGTGTTTCATAGTAGCAGTATTGTCATGCTTATGCTTTGCTTAGGTCCCTGTTTGGATAGATATAATTCTGTGCAACTGTTCCTTGATGGAAGCTTGACATTTCAACAGCTGATGAATAGTTTATACAAATTCTAGTGCCCATGGTATGCTACGAATTTGTCACTGGTTAATATTAATTCTATGACATTACTTACTGATCAAGATGGAATGAAAAAAAAACTGTCAGTTGTCAACAGCACTTAGGCCCCGTTTAGTTCTCAAAAATTTCACCAACTACCCGTCACATCAATCTCTGGACACTAATTAGGAGTATTAAATGTGAATTAGTGACAAAACCCATTCCACAACTCCTACCTTAATTTTCGAGACGAATCTAATGAGCCTAATTGTAACATGATTAGACAACGTTGTGCTACAGTTAGGGATGAAAACGGTAACCGTTTTCATTGTTATCGTTTTTTACCGTATTATATCACTTATTATTTTTAACTAATTTTTTTCATCGTATTATTCTGTTTTGATCTATTCATTTAATAAAACAAATAAATTTGTCAAATTTGTGATATATTTGTAGAATTTGCGAATTTTGTGATACCGTTTACCGACCGTTTTCATCCCTAGCTACAGTAACCAATCTCTAACGACGGATCAATTAGGCTTAATGGATTCATCTCGCGATTTCTAGTCCATTCGTGTAGTTAGTTTTGTAAGTTATCTACATTTAATACTCTTAATAGACCTTGGAAGGGAACCCCAAAAATTTTCTCCAAAATTTTTCAACGAACTAAACAGGGTTAGTCCAGACTGATGCATGTGCTTGTATATTTTGTTGGCTATCAAGTCTGATACCCTGATGTCCACTTTAATCTGTAATACTGTAAATGCCTCTTTTGCAGGAAAGAGCATTCAGTCTGCCCTCATCGGAGGCTCCTGTCTGGCGTTCACATCTGCTATACTGGACATTGGTGGCAATACGACGAGAGTTGACAATGGCAAAGAGTACTATCCCTACACAACCGAGAAGAAGCCTGCTCATTGATTTAAGCCCGTGTACTTGTAGCACAAATCATGCAAGCCAACAGCTCGGTGAATTTTGAAGTTGGTGCGCACTTTTATGTCTGTTTTACTGATGCACTTAGTTCCATTGCAAATCCATGGCAGCTTGTTTGCCCCTGATGCTTGAGAGGGACGAACATAACGCTCAGAATAAATTTTTGATTGCTTTCATGTGATCATTGATCACGATAAACGCACGTGGCGCCGTAAAATGTGTAATCGCCTACTTTTCATCTTGTTAGAACATGGAATGCAGCTCTGTTTTGTGTGATGATGCCTCAGAACAGGGATATATGGCAATTCATCGTCATTAGTAGTTTGAAAAAAAATAAACATTGGGCTTGATAATCTTTCATTAGTAGCTATTTTCTCACCCTTGCCCACATAATCCAATATCTTGTGACATCCCTTCTGCACAAGAGATGTCTCACTATACACGAGCTTTAGCATTACGAAAATCTTTCTTTCAAGATTAGCAAAAGCTGATTGCGTAATGTAAGAGCAATCAGAACAACATAGGGTAATATCTTGAAAAAGCTGATTGCGTAATGTAAGAGCAATCAGAACAACATAGGGTAATGTGGATCGACAACGGCCAGAAATTGGTACGCCCGCACTCAATTGCTCACATGACCCAATTCAACAAGACGTCAGTGCTGAAAATAATTGAAGTGCAGTTGCAAGCTTAAAATAAATACCATCTAACAAGTTCACGATCATAGCGGCAATAGGTTTGTGCCAACCAACATTAAAATGAAACCATAGCACCACTATGTTTGGATAAATTTTATTTCACGAAGTACTAGAATGGCACACACTAAAATGAAACCAAAGCGAACCGTACCATCACTATGTTTCTATGTTTGGATAAATTTTATTTCACCAAGTACCGGAATGGCACACAATTTGAGGGCAGCAGACACTAAGCAAACACGAACACGTGAAAAGCCAAAGCCAACGGAAAGTGTAACGTCAACAATGTTTCGAAAAAAAAGTGTAACACCAATGTTGATTAACAATTGCGTAACAACCTTGGACAAAATGTGTATCAACTATGAACTTATTAGTTGATTAGCCATTACATCGTGGTCTATCAATGACAAAACGATTATGTTGTTGTTTCTCGTAAAGATTATTGAACCCCTACAACACCGCCAAAAATAAATAAACCACTCTTTGCCACCACGTGACAATCCCTATGGAAGTAAAAACTGAAATCACCCTAGAAGCCCAAAACTGTTACAAAAAAAGAACTTCCTAGCCCCTATGACTTCTGCTTTGACTTCTGCTTCTTCAACTCCAATGTCGACCCCAATCCGACCGGCGTGCTGCCAGTTGACTTGTCAGATGGCCCGTTGGTATCTGCGGCCTTTGCTTCCGAAGCGGTTCCGTTTTGAGCAGGTCCATTTGATGCCTGGCCTTGAGATGCTGATTCTTGAGAGTTTGCAGTGCCAGAGGCGGTAGAAGCTGCAGCAGCTGAGTTGATGAGTTTGAGAATCTGAGCAAGTTCATCGGAAGCATTGTTTGCAACAGGCCCACTGCGCACATTAAGGCCTCTTGCAGCAGCTTTCTTCCGAGCTTCGGTAGTGGCTCGAGCAGCTCGCTCATCAACCCCTCTCAATCGTGGTAAACCTTCTCCCACAACTGCAGCATTAAGGGACCTGTTTACATTTGCTGATCCATCACCTGATTGGATCGCAGCAGCCTTCATCGCTTGCAAAAATGCAGGATTTGCCTGAAGCAGCAGCATGGAAAAAAATGCAATGCCACCATAAATCAAAATACTGTTACTGGCATCATACTAAAAAAAAGAAATTGTGGAATGAGATAATATACGCAAACTAGGAAGTAGTATACAAGCATAGTAACATAAATAAAAAAGAAGTTATAACCAAACATTACTGCATTACAGTCCCGGTTTCTTGATAAAGGCAATAAAACCAGAAGAATTTCAGCTGTCGTAGAAGAAAAGTTGAAATTTTCTTACCTTCAAGAAATTAATAGCATTATTATCAGATACATTGGTTCCCTGGCCCTTTTGCTTCTGGGCGTTAACCTGTACAAATAGACGGCACACAAATATTAATCGTGCAACATATAAAAGGTATACAGAGAATCAGACTAAAAAAAGTGCACTTTTAGAAAGATTTTGCAGTATCAGGAATATTAGGGTCATAAGTTAATCGACGAGTAAATTTATCACTGAGTGCAAAGCTTATATAACTAGGCCTAGACACTGCTTATATATCCGGTGTTTGTAAACTTCAGCTTCCAGAAATTGCAAATGGATCGTGCTGGGTGTGTGTGTATGTGGGAGGGGGGTCCCCAAAACCACGGTTCCTAACAGGAGGAGCAATAGGCAACAACCTTTCACAACCAGTTCTGCACAAGCACTGAAAATCCCCAGTAAACAACTTATCAGCAACCAATATACAAGCATTGAAATCAAGCATGATGCACTGAGATCCATGCTGTCAAGCCTCACCAAACAAAAAAAAAAAAAAAACAGGTTGTAATATTGACTTGTGAAAGTAAGGTTGTCTTGGTGGTTTGGTTTTTTTCAACATCTGAAAACTGAATAAAGCACTGAACTCTGACAGGAACCGAACCGATCACTGAACCACGAAAAAACCAGTCACATAAATTCCTAAAGATAATTATGCAAATCCCTTAAAAATATTCAGAAAAGTAGAACGCAGGAAATCAAACTTCTAGGAATTATACCTGCTCTTCTCGAATCTTAAATGTATTCAACCAATTTTCTGAGTCCTTAGTCCGAGAGTCATTTTCACCTAATTGTTTTGCCAGTATATCATAAGTCTTCTTTTCATGCTGTCATGAATAGCCAACACGTCAGGTCAATTTTGTAATGCACATGTATAAGTTTGTATAAGCCAATATTTTCTGTCAGAACTAACCTGAATTGAAAGCTTGTATAAGCTCATACAACTGAATGCAATTGCAAGGGCATGATAGCAAACGGCAGTTTGAACATGATCTGGGCCAAGAAGCCGCTCATTCTTCATAAGTGCTTCTTGGAGATACCTAAGAGCAGTATTCATATTACTGGCATCCTGGTACATCATTGCAACATTAATGAGGGTTGCTGCAACATCTGGGTGATCAGGACCGGATGCCAAACTTAGAAGAAGCAGTGTGCGGGACATGTGTCGCAGTGCAAGTTCAGTTTGATTGAGCCCATGATAGAATAAAGCCATGTTACCATAACTGCAAAAGATATGGGTTCCGAAAGAAAGTAAGACTTCCCTGATAAAAAAAAGATCGAAAAATGCATCTGCGAAGAATAAAGAATATCATGTCTTTTCGTTTTATCAACATTAAAAATGTAACATTGAAGACATGTGCTAACACTAAGAAGCTGAAAATGTTCAACTTAATTTCTTGCATGACCTACTTGCCCACCAACTAACCTACACGTTCAAATTTTCTATCAGATGTCCATTTTTCAGAACTTAATGGAAACTTCACAGCAACAATCAAAATTTAGAAGTATCTTAAATATAAAAAGCAGCACATACCTGTGGGCTGTGTCTGGATGATCAAGACCAAGACATCGCTCGTTTATAATGAGCTCTCTATGCTGCTGCACAATTGCTCCAGCTGTATCACCAGCATGGTACAAAACCATGGCAAGGTACCTATAACGAAACAAGAACAAATATATTTTTTTAGGATTTGAATCTTATTGTACAGAACAAAAAAAGCAAATAGTGGTAACTGCTTGAATCCTAAACATAATCTACATGCTAGTGATTGACCATGTGACTAGGCATCACATCCCTCATGTATTTGTCAGTAGACATGTACACAACTAACAATAAAGAGTGGCATATCGCACAATCTACAAAATGCAGAATGCAGCGTAACATATCCACTAGATGGTGAAAGTTCTCATAATAGGTGCCTTCCTTATGGAACAATACCAATACAATAGCGATGTATGTAACACGAAGTTAGCGTATTACCGGCAACAGTTTGCAGCATCCTTGTGCATGGGACCAGTTATCTGTAATTTCAAAGGTCAAGTAAATACTAGAAGTTCTGCAGATATCTCATGTCATAAATAGCGTATGTGTATACCTGTTGAAGCAGTGAAAAGGCTTCAGAAAACAATGCATAGGCCTCATTCAGGGTGCCCTGAAATGCTCAAATTCGTTAATTAAATTTCCACAGATGAGTAAAGACAAAGGTCAGGTTGGCTTAAAACCACAATACAACAGGAGGTATACCTCAGCCATCCTGACTTTCCCTGCTTCCATAAGATTCTTCACATCGGTACAGGTAGGAACCGAATGCTTGACAACTGGTTGGAGATTTAATATGTCCGAGGCTTCGAATGGAGTCGAAGCATCCAGATTGTATTTGCGGGCTGCAATAGTTATCCCTACCTGTTACACGTAGAAGGAACAGTGACAGAAATTAGTGAATGTACAAACAGTGACATGATAATTTCAATGTGCCTTCTACATGCAGGTCATTAGTTAGTAAAGTACGCACACTGGAATTCCTTGAATGCCAAACTACCATGGCAAGGCATTAAATAGAATAACAATGTTATAAACAGTACCATGGCAAGGCACATGGGTACCAACCTTTAGGCAAAGATTGCGGAGAACAGAAACCCTTTTGGCTGAAAGCCTCGCATCATCTGGCACATCAAACTAAAGAAACGAAAACCATTACCATTAGTGTTCTTCAAATATAAAGGTTTTAGGACATGAAATAAATTAAGTACCTGATATTTAGATTTTGCAAATTCCTTAATACTAGACCAAATTCCATCAGATGTTAGATGGGAATATGTTGATAAGGCCTTTCTTGAAGCAGCAGAATTGTTTAGTTTCTGCCCCTTTGTAGACTTTTGTGTTTGGCTATTTTCATGACCCTGAAAATAAAATATCAAAAGATATATCAAAAAATTTTACAGTTATAATACAAGCTAAAATACCAAGCATATCTGCCATATATATCAAGACTCGAGAACACAGTTTGCTGCTGATACGAGTGTCAAGACTGACGCTTAGGATCACATACCTTCTGAGTTTTTGACTGAGCGCTGCCAATGCTACCCTTTGTGGATGCACCCGAACCTTTACCAACGAAACAGTTCAAGAAATAAGCAATAGCTGGTCCAATATCATGATCCGGGCTTTGCCTCAATATTTCCTTGAGTGACAAAGAACAGTTAGGTAAGCATACAAGTAGATTTAAAAATGAAAAACTAATACTAACACAAAGGTGTGAACTGAATGGATTGGTACAACAACTGAATATATCTTGCAACCTGCACTAACTATGCAGAAAAAATATAATTCATGTTACAGAAGACAACACTAATTGGAAGCATGGAAGTCAGAAAACCAAACATTTTATTATAATTTGACACATTCCTAGGCTTAAATTTGCAGAAAATCCTTTCACATAATACCAAGAGAGCTGTCATGCAACCGACAAGTCAAACCATAAATAAACAAACTCAGGTGCTACCATGATTGAGAAAGATATACTACCTTGATCACATGCTTTGCAGACCTAACTATTATCTCAGCAGAAAACAGATCCCATAGATGTGGTAAATGTTTGATCATGCCTGCAATCTGAGAGAAGAATTATACTATGAGCAGAATAGATGAAGTAATGAAAATTTCAGCTGGATCAGCATGGAGACTCACTTTGCCCAGGTACCTAACATTTATCCCATGGAGATGCAGTGCATCAGTTAAAGTTTGTCCATCCATAGGGGAGATATCAAGGGAGCAAAGGTCCTGGACAAACTTAGGGATCACTATATCTAAAAGATATGTACCAGCCCTTTTTACCAACTCTTCATCTGCAGCAATTTCCTAGAAATAGCAAACAGTAGAAGATTATCAAATTGGTATATGGTTATTTTAAAAAGAGTAGTTTTGAACACCAACCTCTGGACTGCCAGCAAGCTTGTACTCTGTAAACACGTTCGGATTGAAAAGGATCTCGGCACTTGAGTTGTCACTCCCCTCACGTGTAGGAACGGAACTTTCTTCAGACTTGTCACCTCCTTCAACAGAGGAAGCCTGAAATGATGGAAACATATTTCCAGCTTACAAATATGAAACAATACCTTATTTTATTCAATCTTATTCAGTCCCTTCGGCCTACGTGTGCACAAACTAATTCAATAATCATTAAGGGTAAAACTGGCAGCAGTGATTTGTTATGCACCACTGGATAAGTAACCTTTAGGTAACCAAGTTATGATCGTGCATGCAAAACTGGAGAGACATATGAACACCACAAAATAAAACTGGAGGAACATTAGAACATCATAAAATAAGACAAATTCAACAATTTCGCTTTATTGGAGCTGCATATGATCAGTAACTCACAACTTTGTCTCCACCTAGATTGATACCAGCACAAACCTTTGTGTCAGAAGTACTTGCAACTTGGTCATTGGATTCTTCCGAAGCATCTGGAACTTTCTGCCTAGTGGATTGCTTGGTCGATTCAGCCTGCCCAAATATAAAAATATAGAAATTTTCACAAACAAAACCATGTAACTGCTTGACAAATAAGGTTAAAATATGTGATGAGCTGACCTCAACAAATGAGGCTACAAGTTCAGGTCTCAACACGCAGAAGCGATGCTCTTGTCCAATGTAGTTAGAATCTCGCGGAGTCACTCTCATCAAATCTAAAATATAATGCCTACAAAAAGGAAAAAATCAAACAATTTAAATAAATATAATGATAGGACTACAAGGCATAGCTCCATGCATCCAAAGAAAAAAATGTAAAAATACTTACCAAGTGTTGAGACTTTTAAGCATTGAAAATTAAAATGTAGAAGGTGTTTTCATATTTGAACAGAGAGCAGTGTTCTTCAAAAATAAAATTACCTGTCATCACTTCCAACAATGCCCTTACATTCGACTGTAGCAGCTAACTTTACAGGATTGCCAGAACCATCCAAAACCACATGCTCCTTCAAATGGAGCCGCTTTGCAGCCTCAACTACCTAAAGCAGCAGCAGTCAAAATTAACAATAAATACTCTTTAGCTCAAGGATGACAACAGAAAAACTGAAATTATATTAATATAACTTTGTAGTTTAAACAGGACTGTTGAATTAAACTACCATTGCCAAAAGCTGGGTAGAAACTGGTACATAGAATAGAGTAAATATGTGACGCATCATGACAGATAGCGACCTAAGAATCAAGTGTGATCATTGGACTTTTCTTATACTCGCTAAATTAAATTCTAGATAGAACCCAGGATGTAAGGACTAATATAGACAGAACCCAGGATCTAGACAGAAACTAGGTGATTCCCCGCATGTTGCTGCAGGATTTGAGAGAACTTTTCGATGTCACACGGGTGGCTCTGATTCAGTAAAGGGGTTGCAACTTGTGGGTGGGGTAATGGAGCATGCAGAAAGAGACCGGTGGCAAAATTGACTATTCATTTTCGTCTACCACTACCAGTTTATGTAATGACCTGTTGGTGGGAGATAACGTGGATAGCTTTCATGAAAAAAGAATTGGTGGGGTGGGAGACGACGTGTATAGCTTGCTGAAGAGAGAAATAGAAGTACGGATCCTTAGTGGGGTACATCTATATAGGTTATATAGATATTAGTCAACCCACCTTACCCACGCATCACGGGTGCAGCAACAATTTCGATACAGACAAAATAGTAATTACGTAAGCAATAATGAGTATAGCATGAAATTTTGGCTGTGCTGCTGGTACTTTAAACCAACTCCTACCAATTATAATAGTACTTGTCGTTGCAGCATCAGTTAACATGTTTTTAAACTAGACTAAATGTTGAGGTTGACACTAGAAAAAACTCCCCCCCCCCTAACGAAGAAAACAAAAATTGACTTTTCAGATTACTTTCAACGGAGAAAATTGACCACTCTTGTATTACAATTTACCTTTGAATGGAACGATTCATTCCAAGATATCTTCTTGCCATTATCAACAGAACCGTACAGAAGGGAATCGGACTTGTCTCCTTGGAGAATACCAGGAATGATACTCTACAAGTCCAAAATAATTAGAAAGGCACTTCAGTAGCAGCTTAGCTTACTGTCTATGACATCTTAAATAAATTCATTAAAATGTTACAAGCGAAAGAACAAATTACAGAAATGCATGAATCAAAGCAGCAAAAGATTCTAAAAGTGTTATATACCGGAAAATGTTTACTATACAGACCTGAGCTACAACCCTGTGACCTCTGTAATCAATTATTGCCATGGCAAGATTGTAAAGGCCAGAAATATCAGCTTCTTGATAAGCCTTGGTTCCTTTCAAATCATTGTTTGCAGAAGCATAGGTCGCCTGCTCGCTATCTGCAATTTGTGCCTCTGCGGTTGCATCCGAACTAATGTCTGAAACATTGTTGGATGCCTCTGTGGATTCACCATTGTTCATACCAGGCTTAGCCCTCACATCCGGTGAAAAAACTTTAGTGCTTCTGTTGGTTCCATTTTGGCAGTCTGGTTGATCCTTTGAAACTTGTTCAAAGTCCGAATCGACAGCAAAACTAAAGAAAATGTTGTTGTGGACATACCTGAAACATAAAAAAACAGGTAAGATGAAAGTAAAACAATGTTATCAAGTTACTCAAATAAGAGTTGATCAGGCAGATCAGAACAAGGTGGTTCAATGCCCACTGCACATAATCGTCGTAATTGTTATCATCATATATGCAATAAACTCCAAAATTACACTGGTGCCCAAATCCCACAGCAAAACATTCAAAATATCTCTCAAAACTAGTATAGCAAAATAAACAATGATGTAAAATATATGGTAAAAATTAACATTAATTGGAGCCTACAAACGCCTGTCATGGATTAAGAGTGAAAAATGTTAGAATAATATGTAGGTTGAGAACTAAAAAATTAGATTCAGCACCCAGAAATTGGGATGATACAAAATGTTTGATGATAGTCTGCCATTAACTTAAAAAGTGAAGCGCACTAGTTGAAAGTACGGAGCCACTTGATGAACTAGAAGTTGATCCAAAAGGACATACTTTTTTTTAAAAAAAATGTCGAGACTAACCTAGCAAACATTTTGGCACTAATATTTATTTAATTAACAATTTGAACAACATAAGTGTTGGGAATAATGATTCCTGTGTGTATTCCTCCAACCCTAGAAGGGTGGGCTATATAGTAGCTATACATGGGCCTCTAGATGGGCCATATACACATGCCCTATGGGCCACATACATATACACTAACAATAAGGATAGTCGACACCACTTTCTGCATATAGTATTTTCGCCTACATGCAAACCAATCAGAGATGACATGTAGTGGTTAAGGTTGTGTCGAACCCATAACAATACTATATAATGATGAAAATTCCAAACACGGTCAGCTGACGACATTTTGATGTCCTAGGTTTAGATGGACTTTCTGAAGTAATTAATGAGCATTTTGTAACTAATATGCTGAATTCAAATCAAATACAGCCAAAATAAGTATGCATGATGTACCTACTACCTAGCTTACCCCCTACGAAGCATTTCACCTCAACTCTGCACCTAAACCTCAAGATTATTTACCCACTCTTGCACTTGAGTCTAATTATTGGGAACTTATTGTCTTATTTCCTTTGCGTACAGCAGTAGACAGTAGCTATACATATGTTTTATTATTTATGATATTCTCACATTAAGTGTGCGTTTTGAACTTATTCTCTGTTGAGCTAGCGAGGGGGCAATTTGGAGAGCCGGATGGTTTGATGAGTTGGATGGCTAGTCTATTGGAGAGCTATTTTGGTATTGAGTAGCCAAAATTTGGCTTGGCGAGCCATTTAGCTAGTCTCTTGGAGATGCTCTTAAGTGATTCTCTAAAATGAACTAAGAGGCTGGGTACTGAAAAAAGCAGATTATCTTTATTCCATGAAGCGTTCCTCCATTTTCAGCCATGAATCACTTCTCTCAAAGAATCAGCTCCCGTAGAGAATCAGAATCAGACAGAGCTCTACCGTTAAACAAACCCAAATTATGTTAATACAATTAATTAAAAATTTGTGGTGAAGTTGCAATGTCAATAATTTTGCTAGTAATATACTAATATTTGCCCAGAAACACCTGTTTTGTCTATTGTTAGGCCACAGAATAACCAGATGGAGAATGTGCTAGTTTTGGATAAATTCAAAGCCTCCACAAATCCAAACAAAAAAGGGCAGCCCGGTGGGTCCGACCACTTAGGGTCTTTTTGTACACAGCCTTTCCCTGCATTTCTGCAAGAGGCTGGTACCCGGACTCAAACCCGTGACCTCATGGTCACAAGGCAACAGCTTTACCGTTGCGCCAAGGCTCCCCTTCGAAATCCAAACAGCAGATATAAAAGTATATTGCCAACTGATTTTACTAATCCAATACAACAAATACCTTTTGATATCAAACAGTCTGATCCTAAGGCAGAAAGCAGGTACAGAAGTGCTATGAGAAACATTATTCTACTAAAGCGAAGGGTGTTGTAAAATACTCACATATGAAAACATTCTGGATCAGTTGGATTGATCGGGGGTATGCATCTATTAATGACACCAACTGCCCCTTTCACAGCAGCATCAACAAAATCACATGTTACTTTGTAGAGAGCTCTGCCACGCAATATTCTGCGATGAGCAATAAATAATGAGCTCCAACAGGTATAAAGCAGGTAATCCATAAAGTGCAATAGTAACTATATTAACTAACGAACCTTTCTTGAGGATTGCCATGAGGAAACTCCCGACAGGACTGCAATTCTTCATTCCAGTCTCTCTGCATGCCAATCAGTTCAGTGCCATATGATAACACCACGGACTCCTCAGCCCTGGCAGCATCCCTTCTATGCTCTGTTACACATAAGACACAAGTGCATACCAGATTACTATTAGTAAAGTTATATCAATATATCAAATATATTAAGAACTCTAACTAGAAGGTAAGAGGTTCCAAGACAAGGCAGGCACCGGCTGAAGGAATCAGTATGGCAGCAATGTCTATGTCGTTTATGATGCCAAAAATACAAGTTGAAACAAGATATAGTATTGAATAGCTGTATTAGGTCTGTGATCTATAATACGGTCAACAAGGAAATCTGCTGACAAAATTACCTGGCACAGGATGAGCACCTAACCAAGAAGTCACTGGAAGCAAAGACTGAACGTTCTCGAACGGATGAGCCGATGCCCTACGATCCAAAACTTCACGAAAACCTTCAAAGTTTTGCCCAATTGTCAGCAGAGATTAAGAGTGATAAGACCAACACCTTGCGGATAAAGTCTAGATTTATGCAAACCTTTCTTAAACTTGGCACTGATTTTCTGTAGTAAACCTACGAGAGTGCTGGCCTCCAGACCTTGTTTTGTAGGTTTTGGGTCCAATATACTTCCATTGCTACAGTTCACATAAAAAGATTTGGAGTTTCCTGTAATGCAGTACTTGTTTCCTTCTAATGTGACAACATCAATATAAATGAGATCTCCATGCAACCTGAGAAAAGGCAACAGCAGAAGTTAATTTGAAGAAAACAAAATCCCCACTCGAGGTTAACAAGCTTACAACAATGTTACAGACATTCCTGGTCTTAAGCCCATTAGGCATATATGCATCTATTGCCAAGAAACAACTGCATCCTCAGAAAAGGAATACATAGAACAACCAAACTCTACATTATCCATAATTGCGACGTCAAAGTTTAACAAAAAAAAGGTGACGCGCCCTAGCCCAGATAAACATGCCCATTGTTGGCCAAACTTAACGGAATTGCTCCTATGCTAGTATGATCCACCCTTTGAGTTAATAAAATTTTAAAGCACAGGCAAACAAGCTGAAGGCTGACTCTTAACTCATCAAGCACTCCGATATTTATGGAAAACAGATAGAGCACTAAAGTACTGGCTATAATCTTTTCATTCAATGTAGCATAGATTAAAAGTTTAATTGTACTCTTTCCATAGTTCTACAAACAGGTCCTACCTTTCAGAACTTATATGGCTTGATAACAGCAAAGTTACATTGAAAGTGAGAGGTATCACATTGGCTGATTACAACAGAATGGAGTAACCCATGAATCGGGCCTACAAAGCCTAGCTGACTTACTTCATAACAATGGGTCTAAAAAGATATTCAAGGATAACATGACAATGATAACAATGCCAGACATCAGAATTACCTCCGGTAACTTGGTGGAGGGTTGAAAGACGAAAAAACTATGCTTTCAACGCATTTTATCTCTGCTTGCGCAGAAGACAATAAATTAGTGAGAGCGCCAGCATTATCCTCCATAAAATTTAAACCATCAAGCTCCGGAATAACGTTTTTCTCAGAACCTGCTCAGCAGGGTTAGAATCAAAGTCAATGTCCACATCAGGTTCGTTTAAGATTTGCATGCAAACCGCAGAATCACTAACAAACATGACAGGTGTAAAACACTAAATATGGAAAATATAAGTAAACCTGCACCAAAAAAGTGGGAGCTGATGTACCTGCAGATTTTCCCTGAGCAGACTCCTGCTGCAAAGCTAAGGATGTGGATACAGAAACATGAAGACTTGAGAGTGATAGTAGCTCCCTCACACGTCGGAGATGCGACCTAATAGACCTCTCATCATAAATAGCTGAAAGAAGATTTATGTCAGCTCCATGAAATCAACATTGATGGAAAAATAAAGAACATGTTACATACCTGCAACCATCTCTAATGAACAGCCACCAGAAGTTATATCTGCAATTTCAGATATTTCATTGTAGTCCTCTAACTGATGAGTTGAACCATCTTTAGTATGCAAGATCAAATCGTAGCATGTATAGAAGCAAGTTTCTGGAGCATCCAAGAGGAATTGTTTGACATCAATGACAGAATCTCCTGGACTTAGCTGTAAACAATAGAATAGCATGAAATACATTGAACTAGTAAAGAAAAATAGAGAAACAAATAAAGCTTTTTTACATTACCTGCAACTCAAGCTTTTCACCAGATTGTGTCCTGACAGGAACAGGGTATAGATGGAGCTCTCCTGCTCCATATAGCATGTTTACTTGTTAAATAAGCAGCATATTTGCAGGAATTTTCCATTAAAATAGCATGCAAGCAAAGAATTTATAGCAAAGAACACATAGAAAATGTTAAAATGTCAACTAACAGAGCTAGGCCAGAAAAGTTTTAGAACATTATATTAGTACCAGGGACTTCTTACTATTTTCAATATATTTATATCCAGAATTGTTAGTGTTAGCACAGCCACATAAACATCCAGAAGCATACAACACGTCACTCATTTAGTGTTCAGTCAAAATCACATAATCATTAAATGAAAAGTATTTGGGCTACCTGTAAAGTTGTACCCATGTAGAAAACCAAGGTGTTCACTGTATCACTATTCATTATTGAGTGTTACAACACAACTACAGTATGACAGTATCATCAGTGAAGTGAACAAACCGTAGTCTCACCTTCAGCTGGCTTTTTTGCAGGCTGTGCTGCCACTGGCACATCCCCCTCCGTTTTCTCGGCATCTGCAACACTGCCCTCTGCAGCAGAGGACTCACTTACTTCCCCATTCTCTGGATTAACCAATTCGGCACCATCAGTGACCGTCAGCTCTGGCTCTGCCGGAACGGACTGACCGGCGCCCTGTGCCTTCCCCTTGTTCTTCCCACCCTTGGACTTCCCCGCCATATTCCTGCTGAAGCCAAAAACCAACACCAACGCCAGCAAATCTAATCAGACCCCCCAAAAAAACACAATTTTCACACACAACAAACACCACGGCTCTCTAAAGCGCCCGGGAAACATCGCCAGCTCCACTAAACCCCCAACGGAACCAAGCCCCGGCCAAGCGCACGATCCGCAGTAGGATCAAAACCCTAAACCCCTCCAACCGAATCGAGAGCCTTCGAGCTCAGTGGAACGCGCAAACCAGACGGATTCGATCGAAGTACGGAGAGAGGAATCGAGTGGGGGGAGCGAGGGTGATACCTGCCGCTGCCGCCGCCGGCGCCGGCGCGGAAGCTTCGGCCCCGCGAGGATGAGAGGCGGCGCGAGGGCGAGGCGCTGAGGGAATGATTGGGCGAGGGGCTGTTTGGGTAAAGCGGAAGGAGGGAGGCTGCTGCCCTCGCCGGCCGCTCCTTTTATACGGGTGGGCGGACCCTCCTAATCCCCCCGTGGGCGCCTGGCCTCTTGGGGCTCTCGGTGAGGCGCTCGCTTCCCGTCGCGTCGGGTTGGCTTTCTCCCCTCTTGTTCGAGTTGTTCTCCTGCGCACGCGCGCGGGTGATATTTCTGGCGTTCGGTAGGGGTAACTTTGGTAGTTTTTATGGGAGCCCACCTCGGCGTGGGATTTAGGGGGCTGTTAGGGTTTTGCATGGGGTTTAAGACTGGCGAACGCTGACTAATGATCAGCAACTTTGCTAAAAAAAATGATCAGCAACTTTGACACAAGATGTCAAGTAACTCTTGTCTTCTTTTTATATTAGTGTTTGTAATCTCTTGTCGCACGCGAGTGTAATGTTTGTTTGTGTTTGTTGACATCACACGACAACTTTGGTCATATTAGACTCACTTTTTATCACATGACAATAAGAAATTTGGGAAAATTATTTTGAAAAGTCGTGCTCTTTGCACGTACAATGGGGTGTTTGCGTAGGCTTTGGCTACTCGATGCACGTATAATTAGAAACGTTTTATAGTCATCATGGGAGTAACAAATCGAGCTTTTATATTATATTCCAATTTGAAAATAATAATAAGGTAGTACTTGATTTTAGATCCATCCAAATACAGCTAGATTGTAAAATCAAGATATAAATTGTTGAAAACTGCACTTTTGTGTTGTATTTTATTATTTGAGCTAAAAAAAACTAATCCTCCATCTTAATATTAATTACCATTGACTTTAGGTTTGTCCTAACAATTACACTAGTTCATTTTGATCAAATTTGTTAAAATATATAACATACTAGATTGATTTTGTTAAATCTACCATATGATATATTTTGAATTTGTTGGGTACAGTAGGTATTATTATATATATATTATGAATTTAGTCCAAATGGGAAAATTGAACAAAATTGAATTAGAACAAATCCAAAATAAATGATTATGAAGATGAATAGTGATTCATGTATGATTTGTTCAAATGGGGAACATGTTTATTTCAGCACATGTCTTGCATTTACTTACTCAACATACTTTTGAATTTTGATCTTTGGAAAAGACTAGTCACTTGATGTGCATTGCTACGAGCCAACAAAAATGTATTAACTATTTTTTTGCACGAGAGCTTTGCGACTTCTCGTAACGACTCACAAAATAGAGCTTATAACGAGGTACTAATGTGCTGGCGATGGTCGCGAAGGACGGGATCCAAGTCGTGAGGTCACCGGAGACGACCTCTTGAGCTTTGTCTCGTCGATCCTCCAGTGTGGCAACATCCGTGTTGGCCTTTCTCCTCCAACTTATGCTCGCTCACACACAACCGCGAGCGACAACATGCAAGAGGGATGATTATGTCACTTTTTTTTTTAGAATTTCACAGTACAACGCAGACACTCACATCACGCACGCACACTCACCCACCTTGATTTGGAGGGACTGGGTCGTCCTACATATTGGAGAAATATTCCTTAGATAAGGAGATATTATCCCACCAAACTCCAATCTGAACACCTCCGGAATTGGGATCGTCATATCACGTTATTTCCTTGAAACCATACACATACTAAGATACTCATGTGCCACACTAAATCTATCTAGACCCACTCGTGCATGTCCTTGCCACCACATCCCGACCTTTGAGCCAACATGCTTTGTTTCCAACATCTCTTTCTCTAATCTTTGTATGAATGATACTAATGGTCATTCATACATCCATGGTTGGATCATGAAGATTTTTTTTCATTTGAGACAATTCAACCGCATCCAACATATATGATGTGTAAGCCTTTCCACGCGCTTATTGACTTGTGCCTTGAAAAGAACTTTCACTAGGTAACTTTACAATCATTGCTACAACTGACGATAGAGACAAATGAGGAACACCATTTTGATCCAAGCTTATTGCAGGGTACAACCGTGTCAAATTAATCATTTATTCTTTATTTGCTTATATGTACACTCTGAACCTATGTTGTACATGAGAAACTGAATACTTGACTAATAAGAAGATTAGTGAGAGACATGGGTACCCATGTGTCCCCACCGGCCAGGGTCCCAGAGGTTCCTGACAAGTGGACCCAACCTTCCAGAAGACCCGCCGACCTGCCAAGTGGGCCCAACGACCTTATCTACAGTCCCGACGACTCCGGGCGACCTGATCAAAGATCCCGGAAGATCCGCAGAGCTTGGCGTGCAAGCCAAGGCACCAGGACGTGGCGCGCCGCCACCTGCAGCTCCGAGTATCACGGGATACTCCTTGTAATTCGGAAGTATATCTTCCCAGATTGTAACCGTTCTGGACTCAGGTCCACCGACCTTGAACGGAAACCCTAGCCCGTCCTCCCCATATAAGGCGGCCTAGGGCTCCGTTCAAGGGGACTCATCTTCATCCTCTCGCATAATCCACCACAACTGGACATAGGGTTTTACTCTCCCGAGACCTGAACCAGTCTAAACCCTCTTGTCTCCCCGTGTTTTCTGCCTTACTCGCCTAGTTCCGAGTTCACCACGTGGACTACCACCTACGCTCTTAGATCCCGATCCTCCGTTAACCTACAAACCTCTAGGGTAACCCCTAGCGGATCTGTCCAGGTCTCACCCTCTGACAATTAGTAAGCAGCACGATCTACTTCAACTTGTCGTGAATTTCTAAAGACACGTTGACCAGAAGACATTGTCACTGCATCTTTCCATGTTTGAGGACAAACCAGCTTACACAGTTAGCACACAACTGTACCTCTCAAATGTCCCTCTGCCCGTGAGTCCTCGATGCTCAAAACTCAAAAGCATAAGCAGAACAAACTAAAAATGTGATACCAACGGAAGAAAATAATGAGGCAAGCACCCCCGCCCGAGAAGAACTTTTGTGTTATCTATATGCTTATAATATCCTATTTCTGGTAACATGATCGGTTAACCAGGCTGAATTATAGAAGCTTAGCTACTATTTTTTTTATGACCACCTCCATATTTAGGCTGTCGTTTCGCTGGTCCAGCCGAACAGCGCTACAGTACCACAGTTGTTACTTTAACATCGAGGAGTTTTCCAGAATGTTATTTTATTCAAAAATGTAGATTTCAAAATTTTTGCTTCAATTGGAGTGCATGCTTAAAATTATAAGGATGTCTTCTTTGAATCCTTTCCTAAAATTCCTAGATTTATTTTGAGCTAAATAATAAATTTTAGGAAATATAAATGCTAGTGTGATAACTTTGGAGTTTATGGCTTTTAATTGGATTTTATTTGTGTGTGGTTCAAATTTGAATTCTAAATTCGAATTTGAATTGAAATAGTTTAAGGAATAGGAGATAAGAAAATAGGAAAAACCCTTTTTGTTTCTGCTGGGCCTTATCTCTTCGCCGAAGTCCGCCGAACCTCCTCCAACTCCTAGCCCCGGCCCACTCTTTCGCCGGCCTGTTTAAACCTCGGCGGCCCGCTTACACCTCTAGCCCAGCCAAGCCGCCAATTCCACCCAATCTCCTCCAACCCTTCCTCTGGTCCGCTCGATCACCAGCCCGCTAGCTCTTCCGGCCCAACCGGCCCAACTCCCACCTACCTCCTCTCCATCTCGGTCACCGCCATGTGGACCCCGCTTGCCAGCCGGTCCCCTGTGCGCCTTTCCCCTTCCTCGCTGACGCACGCGAGCCGCGCGTGGGGACGGCCGAGCTCGCCCGCCACGCCACTGCTGCCTCGCCCCGCCCCGCGCCACGGGATGCGCGCCGCGTGGCCCTAGCACGGACGCCGAGGATCCCCTCCGTTCACAGCTGACCCCGGTGCCCTAGCCCTCTCGCATATAAAGCCGCGCCGCACCCTCCTCTTCCCAGGATCCGCCGCCGCTCTTGGGGCTTTCCCCTGTCTTCCACCAGAGAAGAGAAGAAGGGGGGAGAGGAGAAGGGGGGAAAGAAGCGGAGCCGCCCGTGCGAAGACCTCGACGCCGCCGCTGTGGAGCCAAAGTGTGGCGCGTCGACCGCCCGAACCACGACGTCGACGCCGCCGTCCCAGAGCGCTGCAAGCCAAGGAGCCGGAGCAGCCCGCGCGTGGACCACGACACCGGCACCTGAGGACGCCGCCGTCCCTGAGCACCGCGAGCCCCTGCTTCCTCTACACCGCGACGTCCCTGCTCTGCTTCCCCTTCTCCCTACAGCGCCTCCGCCCTGCTCCGCCGCGTTCTCCACCGCCGCACCTCGCTCCGACCAAAGTCACCAGGTGAGCCCAACCTCTCCCTCTCTTCTGTGAGACCGGCCTTCGCGCCGAGGGAAGGTGAACCTGCTCCTTGCCCAGTTCCGGCCGCTCTGCTCCGCGCCGCCGCGCAAAACGCCGACACCGTGTCGCCGACCTTCGTGTCGTGCTCAACGCTTGCAGGTGCCGCCGCCGTCGTCACTGCGCGCCGCTCACCGCTGGACCTCACCGCCCCTTTTCTCCTGTCCCTGAACCACACGCTCGCGTTGATCGCGTCGCCGGTCTCTGACCATGGCGCCGCCATCGCAAAGCTCCGGCCTTTCGCCCTCCTACGCGTGCGGGTGCACACCCCGGCGCACACGCGCACTCACGCGCATGCGCCAGTGACTGCACCGTCGTTTCTCCATCACACCGATGCGCACGCCGAGCTGAGTATCGCCGTGCCCGGCCGTTTTGTTTCCTCGCGCACGAACGCGCACACGTACACCCGACCTGCGCGCACCCACGCGCGCACGCTGGCATGCTTGTCCACTGGCCGCGCTCTACCTAGCCTGTGCTCCTCGTCGTGGCCGCTCCCTCTCGCCGCGCGCGCGCCCGTCGCGTCGGCCGAGGCCAAGCTTTCAGACCCAACGCTGCTGCACTGCTTCAGGCCGTGCTGCGCGCTCGCCCGACGCCCGCGCGCGTGCATACCAAGCCGCCGCACAGCGGTTCGCCGCGCTGCTGCCCTGAACCGGCCAAGGGCCGAGCTTTTCTCTTTGGGCTTTTCTGCACCTCGTGCACGCCGCCATGGCTAACGCGCGCGCGCACGAACGTGAAGGCCAAACCTTTTCTCTTTGGGCTTTTCTGCACCTCGTCACACCCGAGCACGTCCCTGGCGCATTCGCGCACGCGCCAGCGAACCGCGGCGTCGCCCTGCACACCTTTCACCTCTCCAAACCGGCAGTCGCGCCGCCACGGCCCTGGAGTTCCACAGAGCGCCGCGCGCACACCTCCGCCCAATCCAGCCAAAGGCCGCACCGTGTGTGCCCAAGATGACGGCCCAAGGTGCCGTGATGGCCAAGGCCCCTGTTTGCATGTGTATGCCTGCGCCTAGAGAGGCAGAGACCTCGCCTTGCTACCCAGAGGCCCCGCCTGGCCGGCACCTGCACGTCCGCGCCACCGCCGTGCCTTGCTCCGATTCGCCGCGCCGCCGCACTCGCACGCGCGCGCCCAGGAGGGGCAAAAGCCTAGCCCTTTTGGGCCAGGAAGAAGCCGCTCGCACTCCTGCTCTCGTGCTAGCGCGTCGGAGCCCGAGCGCAAACCGGCGCCGCCGTCTCGTTACCACGCCGCCGCTCTGCCCCTCGTCGCCGTGCACGCCTTCGCCAAAGCCGGCCAAGGGGTCGGGTCTTTCCTCGCTTGTGTTTCTCTTGGACGTCCTGAACCTCGCCACCGTTTCCTCTTCGCCGGCCGCCGGAGAGTCCGCCGCCGGTCGGGCCTTGTCGCGCCGCCTTTCCCTCTCGGGCTTTTGCTCGATCACCTGGCGGCCGTCTGAACGCCGTTGGGGCGTTGTAGCACGTGCAGGACTGCACCGTCCCCTGCCTCACCGGATCACCTGGATCGTTTGCGGTCGACTAGTCCCTGTTAAGCCACACCTTCACTCACACAAGCCGCGTGCCGCACCAGATCCCTTCGGATCGCATGCGCCCTGCCACGCTTGCGGCGCCATCAGCTGCCACGTGGACAGTAGCTGGCGTATAGCCTGTTGTGTGGCCGCCACTTCAGCCATAGGGGCCGACATGCAGCCAGTTTAGAGCCAACCTAGAGATAGGAAGAGCTAGCCTATAGCTGGCTAAGAGGTGAATGTGTTGTGGATGCGCAATTTAATTTCAGAAATGGATTTAACCTTCAAAAATTCATAACTAATTCATACGAGCTCTAAAAATATGAAACCACTTTCATAATCTTTCTAAAATCATGACGCACCCGTTAGTTAGGTGTTTGCTCTCTTTTGGCCCTTGTTGCTTCTTCTTTCGGTGTTAATTGCAATTAGCCCCGGTAATTTATTTATATTCGCGAATCTAGGAGCTACCGGAGCCGGAGAGCCGACCCAGGACTACAACGACGACTTCGCCTTCGACGACTACCCTCACGCAGGTTCACGCCCGACCGACCTTTGAATGCCCATTAGGCATTGCTATTAGAATTGCTAGCGCTTTACTTTATGCATGGTGATGGATATAAATTTTGAGCCTTGCACTGCCTTCTTTATATACCCTGTCCTTGATTACCCTACAACTACTATATATTTATGCGTGATTATACGCTGGGCTTCGCTGTGCATGTGTTGGGACTATGTGGTAGTATTCTTGGTGTGTGTGGGAAAAACTGGCAGGAGAAGGTGTTTTGGGTGACTTGGCGGGGGTGAGCTCAAGACAACCCGATCCGGGATCGGGGGCCAGGGTTCGTCTTCTCGGGCGTTTCCCATTTCATACCTATGGCGGGTACACGGTTTTAGGAGCACAGGTGTTGGGGTTTTGTGATGACTTGGAGGATAGGAGCTCGCCCCGGTCTGAAACCGAGTGGGTCGCTTTGTTACACGGGACTTTCGTACACACCACCTCGCCGAGAGTGGGGATAGGGCCGGGTCGACCTTGGCAAGTGCGTTTCCATACATGCTAGCAGGATAGAGGGTATCAGTGGGAGGGAAGTGGGTGAGGACCCTTTCCCTTTGCAGTCGCTCCCCGTGTGGCCACAGTTCTGGGGTGGTCCTTTGCGAGGGACCGCATCGAGACCCGGATGCAGGATGGAATCGTAACTCCTAGGTGATCATCCGGTAGGACGGGCTTGGATGGCTGATCACCGCCGGGTGCCATTCCAATGTGGGTACAGGTGTACACGCTCTGCAGAGTTTTTAGATCTATACGTATAGCCGCGTCCTCGGTTATGGACATGCCCGTTGTTTACTCCGACTCTTACGTTTTGGGATTTCTACCTCCCCCCTTATAGGATGAGAGTGTATGGTGAGTCGTGGTTGTACTCGGGGAGAGGAGAGTTGCTCCCTCGGCCTCGCGGATCCGGGTGCAATCATTGAGGTGCGAGGAGTGGGAGTTCTCGCACCGACCCTAGATGGAGATAGGACTTGGCGATGGTGATCTGGGTGACCAGGTGTTGCCGATCGTGGATGAGAGACTTGGGTGTTGGTGGGATATGGAGATACTACTCTTTTTATGTTGCTGCCGTTGTTTAGGAAAACAATAGCCTTTACCTTGAACCTTTTTATACCTTTAGAAGTAGGCCACCTAAAGCTTGCATACGGTTGGTGATGTGGACCTATCCCGAACCTTGGGGATAGCCCCTGAGCTTGTAGGGTACGAGTCAGACTTCGACAACAACGCCGACGGGTGGTACGATTGAAGGGCGCGACGCTACGCTCAAGGATGCCTGTGGGAGAGAAGAATGAAGCTGGAGACATCTTCTGGAAGCTAGCTACCACTGCGTAGGCTCTTATTCATGTTATTCCGCCAAGAGGCGTGTAATGATGTACTCCTTTAATAGATTTATAATAAAAGTAATACTTTTGGATGCTTTATTTCGTTGTATGGTTGTGATATTTATCTGTGATGGATGTCTGTGCGTGATAGCGTCTGATCTAGGGACTATCACGAGTACAGGTTGACCGATTTTCCTCTTTTGAAAACCCGGGTCATTACAGGTGGTATCAAAGTCCTACTTGACCGTAGCTTGTGCCCTTAGACATGGTCGTTAGTGAAAAAGGGTTCTCTACGTTTCCTTGCTTTATATAAACCCCTTGGAATATTTTGTAAAAGCTTTCCTCTTTTAAAAAGCTTCTTTCTTACCTACGGGTCTCAACCATTCTTACGAGGGCGTGACCATTTGGTCGAGAACATGTCCAGCACACACTGAAGTAGAGAAGTTTTTGATACACCTTGGTAAGCACTCCCTTTTTAAGTTGGTTTCCCGACAGACTAGACCGTTGAAGTGTAGTGACCTCCCAGGCCCGAGTCAGCCTCGAGGGAGCATATATAACTATAATGCTTGCTGAATGATCAGTTCTTAATGGAGTTAGTTGTGTATTTTTGGATCTTCTCATTGATTGTAGGAGTATATAATTAGTAATATTTTCATGCTTGCTTATGAGACTCAACTTGTTGGTTAGTAATGTGTCTGAAGTTTTCTCTCCTTAATCGAGTTTTCAGAACGATGTTAATCAGAAGGTCCGGACGCTTGCTGGAACGCTTTGAAGCTGTCGAGGCAGAAGAAGCCCCACCGGTTCGTGGCCGTGGACGTGGCCGAGCTCCCACACGTGGACGTGGTCGTGCTCCCGCTCGTGGCCGCGGACACGCACCTGCCCGTGGAGGAGGCCGAGGCCGAGGCTGAGGCGCTGAGGCACCACCCCCATCGCCTCCGCCAATCGGCCAAGGCAATGCCGAAGATGATGAAGAAGGAGCTGAGGATGAGCCTGAACCTGAGCCCGCACCAGCTCCCCAGGGGCGTGGTCGTGGTCGTGGCCGTGGAGAAGCACCGCCACCGCCACCGCCTAACCTGGCTGAGATCATGGCAATTCAGACTCAGCTGATGCAGAGGATGGCTGAAGTCGTCGAGAACCGAGTCAACGGTGGGAACCGTAATGTTCCGCCGGAAAAAGACTTCGCCAAGAAGATCGAGAGGTTCCTCCGCCTGAAGGCCCTGTCGACCGGGCATCCCTGGGCCCACCAACACATTGTGGGTCATACCCGGGAGATGAGTTCTTGTACACCTAGACTACTTGACTAGTGGGCCACGGTGCTGGTACCGTGGACCACAAGGCAAGACAAGACGGACAAGGATTTGTACTAAGACTAGGATAGCTTTCCATACCTTGTATAGGCTACTCCGGGTCCTACTCGAATAGTACCCTTGTACCAATCCGACTTGTAACCCTGCCTCCCGTGGCATATAAGGCGAGGCAGGGACCCCTCTCAAAACATACGCAATCAATACAGAGCCACGCAGCATACAGGACGCAGGGTATTACGCACATTGCGGCCCGAACCTGTCTAATTGTGTGCCCCGTGTCTCACCATCGTGTTCCTGATCTCGACGAGCCCCACCGCACAATCTACTACTTCGGGTACCCCGTCGTAGCCTCGGTGTCTAAAACACTGACAGCTGGCGCGCCAGGTAGGGGATCTCGTCGTTGATCCACTGGAGAACTCGATGGCTCTCGTCACCATCAAGCCGATCGTCGCTTTCCAGCAAGGCGACACCTTCGTTTTCGGCTCCTGGGTTTGCGTTGCTGATGGCGCCAGATCGTTCCTGTGTTTTCTAGCGCCAACTCCGGAGTCAAAGCTCAAGTCCTCGACGCTTACGCAAGCTTCGATGGAGAATTTTGGCGAAATTTCGATCTCTGACCCGCTCAGAGAACTCGAGTCGGAGTCCGAGTACAACTCGACTTCGCCTCCTATCTAGCCTGAGTTGCTTTCATGAGCTTCACAGCTTGCGTTCAGCCTGGATAACATTCCAGCACCACCTCTCTCCGGTCATCGCCATGTCAGTGCCGCTTACCAAGCCGCATTGAAGCGCCTCATGTGCCCTGGCCCGAAGATTGTGCTCAAGTACTCTTCAGATTCGGACGACAACTTCGACTACTCTTCGGATTCTTCTGAGTTCGAGTTCGACTACGGTTCGGATTCTGCTGAAGTTCAACAACTGTCTGGCTCTGCTCATGGACTGGTGATCACATCGACACCTGAGGGTAGATTCGTCTACTGGCCTGAGCATGTGCCTGCTGATCTCACCTTGGATGATCAGGAGCGCTTTATCGCCTGTCTCGACAATTTGCCTTTCCAGGAAGGCGTCAAGCTTGTTGATTATGACACCGATACTGAGCTCATTCAGAGTACGGGTACTTATTCATCGCATCGAGAAGTGTTCGTCGTTGATGCATCTACTCCGCAAGGGCATCGTTCCAATTATCGCTACCCGGATGATGTGTCTGATGATGAACTCTCTGCTAATGCTCCTGCTGATGAAACCGCGGAGGTCAAGGCTGCACATCGCCAACGCAATACTGATCGTGCAACTCTTCGTCGGGAACTCGCGGAAGCCCTACCTACCCGTAATCTTCAAGAGGCTCCGGATGCGGTTACTACTCGTGAGTATCGTACTCCAGAAGAAGCCATTAATGCGATCAATCTACTCGGTCGCTCTATGCCTCGTGACAGGGCGACAGCTGAAGTCGCGAAGCTGGCTGAACTAGCCTACACAATGCTACGACAGAATACCAGTGCTCCTAGTCACCATGGCAGCAGTGGGGGTGCTCATCGTACTACTCCTACTCCTAATCGCACACGTCCGGAAGCTAGCAACAAGGGCAAAGGTGATGATGGCAGTGTCAACAGCAAGTCGGGAGACTCTCACTACGACGCTCGTACAACTATCAACGCCAGACGCGCTGAGCGTGAGAAGCAAAAGGATAATGACTCTAATTCTTTTCCTGCTTTCTCTGCTCGACTTCAAACTTTGTATCTTCCGGAGAAATTCAAGCCTTACGGCATCTCAAAGTATGATGGCAAGCAAGATCCAAGGCGGTGGTTGCGCTGTTATGCTCTGTCCATCTCAAATGCCGGAGGCAATGATGATACCAAGTGTATCTATTTCCCTTTTGTCCTTGAGCAAGAGCCCCTCACATGGTTTAAGTCTCTCAAACGTGGCTCCATAGATAATTGGGGACAACTCAAGCACCGCTTCACCAGTAACTTCGCAGGTTCTTTGGGCCGTCATGGCACCAGGATGGACCTTGCTCTGATCAAGCAAAAACAAGGCGAGACTCTTCACGAGTACATGCGCCGCTTCTTTGAGAAAAGGGCTACTGTTGTTGATGTCACTGAAAAAGAAGTCATAGACACCTTCCAGGATGGTTTCTATGATGATAGGCTATTCCAAGACTTTGGTCGTGCTCGCCCAGCCAACATCACCAAGCTTAAGGAGATGATCACTCATTGGGCAGACGAGGAAGACAAAGCTCGGAATCGGTTCAAGCATCTTCGCAACAACCAGAACAACAACAACAACAACAACAACAACAACAACAACAACAACAATGCTGGTGGAAGCAGCAGTGGCAAGCAGCAGCAGGGCAACCGCCAAGGGAATAACTACTCGAGTAATCCCAATCGCAAGCGCAAGCCCGAGAACACTATTGCAGCTATGGAAACTACCACCAAGCCTGAAGATGATCCTCACTGGGCAACTTTGACCAAGCAGAAATGCCCATGGCACCCGGAGGGTGATCATACTACAGAGCAGTGTTACCAACTTCGACGTGCGTTGAAGAACACACACGAACCAACGCACCCAAACCCGCGATATCGCAACACACAAGGGGAAGAAGGCTAACACAGACAAAGACACTGGGTTCCAGAACCCGTCCAACACTGTCAATGTCATATTTGGTGGAATTCCAACCAAGTGCATGCAAAAGCTAGCTCTCAGGGAGATTATGTCCATCGAACCAGCAGCTCCCACTTATCTTAAGTGGTCTGAAATCCCCATTACCTTCTCGAGGGCGGGTCAATGGACTAGTTTTTCTAAGTCAGGACGATATCCTCTCGTTCTGGATCCTGTGGTGGCAGGCTCCAGGCTTACCAAGGTTCTTATTGATGGTGGTAGCGGTCTCAATGTCCTGTTTGCCAAGACTTTGAAGAAGATGGGTCTGGATATCACCAATATGCTTACCAAGACCAACTCACCGTTCTATAGTATCATCCCGGGCAATGCAGCTGTTCCTTTGGGCTCGGTTGTACTACCCGTTACCTTTGGGACCAAGGATCACTATCGCACTGAGTACATCAAGTTTGAGGTCGCTGACTTCGAGACTTCTTACCATGCCATCATAGGCAGGCCCGGTCTCGCTAAGTTCATGGCTATCCCTCACTATGTCTACTTGGTTCTCAAGATGCCGAGCCCCAAAGGAGTTCTCTCATTGCAAGGGGATCTGAAACGTTCCTACGACTGCGACACAGAAGCCGTAGAACTTGCCTCAACTACTCAAGTACCCAATGCAATGATGAGGTCTTCACTGCTGCTAAAAAGCTTACTCCGAGCGAGCTGGAGGTTCCTGAGAAGACTGACAACAACAACAAGCCTGCACCATCTAGTGACGTCCTGCTCAAAGCCATTGACCTCGGTACTGGTGACAGCAGCAAGACAACCATGATCAGTGCACAACTTGATCCTAAATAGGAAGACACGCTCGTCAACTTCCTTCGGGCTAACCGTGATATCTTTGCGTGGAAGCCATCTAACATGCCAGGTGTGCCCAGGAGGTTGATTGAGCACTCACTCAACGTCGATCCTAACGCTACCCCCAAGAGACAACACCTTCGTCGCTTTGCTGATGACCGCAGGGATGCTATCAAAAAAGAGCTCGCTAAACTACTCGCGGCTGGCTTCATCCGAGAAGTTTTTCACCCGCAGTGGCTCGCTAACCCTGTGCTCGTTAGAAAGAAGAACTCTAATGACTGGAGGATGTGTGTCGACTACACTGATCTCAACAAGCATTGCCCCAAGGATCCTTTCGGGTTGCCGCGGATTGATCAAGTCATCGATTCTACGGCGGGCTGTGCTCTACTCTGTTTCCTGGATTGCTACTCTGGCTATCATCAAATTGCAATCAAGGAATCTGATCAAGAGAAGACCGCGTTTATCACCCTGTTTGGTGCTTATTGTTACACAATAATGTCCTTCGGGTTGAAAAATGCTGGTGCTACATATCAAAGGGCTATCCAAGCGTGCTTCAAGAAGCAACTTCATAAGAATATGGAAGCATACGTGGATGACGTTGTTGTCAAGACTAGGGATCCAGACATGCTTATCACGGATCTTGAGAAAACCTTCACTTCGCTACGCGAGTACCAATGGAAGGTCAACCCCAATAAGTGCGTCTTTGTCGTATCTTCAGGAAAACTACTCGGGTTCATCATCAGCCATTGTGGCATCGAAGCAAACCCCGAGAATATTACTGCCATCTCCAACATGCAAGCTCCGAGTACTATCAAAGATGTCCAGAAGCTTACTGGTTGTATGGCGTCACTCAATCATTTCATCTCACGACTTGGAGAACGGGGTCTTCCTTTCTTCAAGTTAGTCAAGCGGCAGGAGAAGTTTACATGGACAACTGAAGCTGATCAAGCTCTTTCTCAGCTCAAGGAGTTCTTATCCAAGCCTCCAGTCCTCACAGCTCCTCTGCCCAATGAAGAGCTCTTGCTCTACATTGCTGCGACTACTAATGTCGTTAGCACTGCTATTGTCGTTGAGCGGCAGGAAGAAGGCCATGGCTACCCTGTCCAGAGGCCTGTCTATTTCGTCAGTGAAGTACTATCAGAGTCCAAGGCTCACTATCCTCCGGTACAAAAGCTACTCTATGTTGTTTTGATTACTTCACGGAAGCTTCGCCACTACTTCGACGAATACAAAATTTCTGTGGTCACTAGCTACCCGCTTGGCGAGATATTGCACAACCGGGACTCCACAGGAAGGATTTCTAAATGGGCTGTAGAGCTTGGCGCTCTATCGCTCGAGTTCAAGCCTCGCACTGCTATCAAGTCTCAAGCCTGGGTTGATTTCATGGCTGAGTGGCGGGAAAATCAAGTCCCAACTCCACTTGAGCGTCCAGAACATTGGGTCATGTACTTTGATGGCTCTCTCAAGTTGGAAGGCGCTGGTGCCGGGGTACTTCTGATTTCTCCTAAGGGCGAGCAACTCAAATATAATTTGCAGATCTTTTGGAAGGTCTCAAACAATGAAGCTGAATATGAAGCTCTACTGCATGGTCTTCGCCTTGCAGTCTCTCTTGACGTTACACGACTCCTTGTCTATGGTGATTCTTTGGTGGTCATCAATCAAGTCAACGATTCGTGGGATCAAAATGCTAAGAACATGGATGCGTACTGTCAGGAGGTACGCAAACTTGAGAACAAATTTCATGGTCTCGAGTTCCATCATGTGGTCCGTGACAACAATGTTGCTGCGGATGTTTTGTCGAAGCTGGGGTCTACATGAGCTCAAGTGCCAGCTGGAATCTTCGTCCATGAACTCTACAAACCATCAATTCCGGAGTAATCATCTGCACCTATGACTACTTCAGTTCAACCTGATCGAGAAGTGCTTATGATTGATGTGGACTGGAGAACTCCCTTCACCGACTACATTAAACATCAGTTGATTCCAGAAGACAAGGCAGAAGCCGAGCGCATTTCACGCCGTGTCAAGGCTTATGCTCTAGTTGGTGATCAACTCTACAAGCGAGGCGCAAGCTCTGATATACTCATGAAATGCATTTCTCGCGAAGAATGCAAGGAAATCTTGGAGGAGACACACAAAGGAATCTGTGGCAATCACACTTCTTCCCGCACCTTGGTGGGAAAAGTGTTTCGACGTGCTTTCTACTGGCCTACAACTCTTCCTGATGCAGAGGAACTAGTCAAGAAGTGCCAGGGATGCCAATTCTTTGCCAAGCAACAACACGTTCCTGCCTACAAGCTCATTACGATACCACCAACTTGGCCTTTCGCTTGCTGGGGGCTAGATATGATTGGTCCTCTCCCAAATGCGCCAGGGGGATTCAACAGAGTCTTGGTGGCTATCAACAAATTTACCAAGTGGATTGAGGTCAAACCTGTTACCTGCCCCAAGGCTGATCGTGTCCTCGACTTCTTGGATGAAATCGTACATCGCTATGATTTCCCTAACCGCATCATCACAGACCTGGGTTCAAATTTCAATAATCACCAGTTCTGGGAGTACTGCGAGGACAGTGGAATCGACGTCCGGTACGTCTCCGTTGCTCACCCACGTGCCAACGGCCAAGTGGAACACGCCAATGGGATGACACTCGATGCTCTCAAGAAGCGATTGTACGATGCTGCAAATACCAAGGGCGGCAAATGGATCAAGGAACTACCTAATGCACTCTGGGGGCAACGCACTCAGCCTACTACCCCCACAGGGTAGTCACCTTACTTCCTGGTCTACGGCTCTGAAGCCGTTTTGCCTGCTGATGTCATGTGGCGTTCTCCGACGGTTGATCAGTACGAAGAAGGCGTAGCTGAAGAAACAAGACAGACCGATGTCGACAGTCTCGAGGAAGCTCGCTGTAACACACTTGTTCAATCCACTCGATACCTTGAGAAGATTCGCCGCTATCATGACCGCAATGTTAAGGAACGCTCCTTCAACATTGGTGATTTAGTCCTTCGTCGCATCCAGAATACGGCAGGACTACACAAACTCAACTCGCCATGGGAAGGTCCTTTCTCTGTTGCAAAGGTTACTAGCCTAGGCTCATATCGTCTTCAAACTCTAGAAGGCAAGGAAGTCGACAATTCTTGGAACATCGACCAACTTTGTCTCTTCTACTCGTAGGGGGTCTCAACAACCCTCTCCAGACAGCTACGGCTGTACAACAACTCGTATTGGGTTCCAACAACCCTTTCCAGGCAGCTTCGGTTGCAACCACTCAACAGACAGCTACGGTTGTCACCACTCATAGGGGATCAAGATAATCCTCTCCAGACAGTTTCGGCTGTATCTTCTCGTGGCTTTTAGCTGCGAGCACCCGCAGGGGGCTTCATCAACCCTCTCCAGGCAGTCTCATTCTGCAACCTCGTAGAGATTCATGATAACTCTCTTCAGACGATCCTGTATCGTGTAGGGCAATAAGTGGCACATGCTGTCCATGTTCCTATTTTTTATTAAGAGGCTGCGGCCTAGAGTAACACCCTGCTGGTAGGGACTCAGTGGAACTCTCACACAAGTTGCTGCTACAGCAAGGATGAGTTCATCACACTGTCTCCTACGGTCTTACTCGTTCTTCGGAACATTCTTGCGAGTACTCTCTCACTAGGCTCATAGACTCAGAGGTACTTAAGACATTGTAAACGTTGTACAATGTATTCAGTAATAAAGTTGCTACTCTATACTGACTTGTTACTGTCCTTTACTTGTTCATAACAAAGCCTTCTTTACGCTGCTACAGCTAAGGTGTTCAACTCGTTATGAATAAGTTCTTTTCGAGTACTCTCTCACTAGGCTAGTTAGCCTCAGAGGTACTCAAGACATTGTAAACTCTGTACAATGTATTTATTACAAGCCGCTACTCTATATCAACTTGTTACTACTCTTAGCTTATTTCATGACAAAGCCTTCTTTACGCTGCTACAGCTAAGGTGTTCGACTCGTCATGTTTTAAATTAAACGTTCTTCGGAACATATGTACACTTGAGTACTCCTACTCGTGTACTGTATCTCTTTTTTGCAGCCACACACTCAATATCAACTCGAGTACTTGGCCAACACAGATGCATACAAGGGATCCAGATAATTGACTTCTTTAAGTTTTCAATTATATTACATCAACACTTGTTTGAGATTACACTGGTTTTCTCTCCAGTGTTTCTACTCTACAGGTACATCTAAACGGAGATCGATGAACTTGGAGACTGCTTCCGTAATTGGAGAAGTCTGCTGCATCAGTTCATTGAGTCGATCGTCGGTGCAGTCTCCAGATCTGCCGTTCATGATGACCATGAGATCCGCCTCGGTGTAGAAAGACTTAATGAAGCTCAGGACTTGATTTGGGATTGAGCATGCCAGCCTTTGAGCATATTCCAGAATCTTCTTCGGTGTGTCCTTCAATCTCTCCACAAGTGGACGAGGTTGAACTCCAGCGACTCTGGGCTCAAACAAATTTGCCACTGGCTCGGCTGCTTCTGTCAAGGCTTTCAGCTCTGAGCGTAGGCCTTCGGCATCTTCAATCTTCTCTTTGAGCGACTGCATGCAACGCAGCAAGTCAGTCCAGCCGGCAATGCGGATATTCATCTCGCGCTCAAGTTCGAAGCACCGCACCTTATAGTCTTCTTTCAGATCCATATGAGCTGCTTCTTCACGGTTGAAGGCTAGCTGCCAGTCCAGCACCTTGTTCTTGAACTTGTCGACTTCTTCCGTCAGCTCTGCAAAGGATCATGGCTACTTATCAGATGTGGTGCACAAGAGCAAAGTACTCAATGATGATTTCAGAAGAGAGATTACCTTTATTCTTCAGGCGTAGGGATTTGTTCTTACCAACAACTTCATCCTTCTTCGCCGTCAGCTTCTGGACTTCGTTGTGGTACCCGGCGGTGCTGGCATCAAGTTTCTCCTGCAGCTTCAGAGACAAGGCTTTTTGCTGCTTCAACTCTTCTCTGAGCTGTGAGACTTCCTCAATGTCAGCCGCGTGTTGCTCAAGCAGCCGAGTCTTGCGTTTCGACTGTTTGACTACTTCCTGAAAAGGCAAAATAGCATACAAGTCAGAGACAAGATATCTGTGACTACAACTACTGTACAAGAGACTACACAACTTACCGCAAGGAGTTTCTCTACGCCGCGGAACATCTCAACGTGCGCATTCAAGTTGTCCTCGTCCCAGCAGGAGTCATCATATGGCATCAAGTTCTCTGCCATGGACTGGGTACTTGTGCTAGCTGCAGAGTACCTCGCAGCGCTGCGTAGAGGAGCCGGGTCTTCAATCTGTGGCTCATGCGGCACTATACGGTTCTCTGGCTGCTCCTCCAGCGCTAGATGTGCATCAACATGATGCATGGGGGCTTCCGCAGCTGGGATTTCCTCGTGGTGCAGCACGGCTTCAGGATCCACCTCCAAGGCTTCATTTACCACGGCTTCAATCTCCTTGAGTTGTTGAGCCCTGGGCTTGGAGGTGGCTTCAACTGCTGCCTTGACCACGTTGCTCCAGAGGGTCCGCAACGCTTCAGCAGCCTCAGTTTCTATGGGTATATCTTGGTGCTCCGGGAGTACGTCTTCTGGTTGCTCTTGAGGAGTCTGGTCTCCTACAGTAGCACCACTCCCAGAGGTGCCCCACTTCACATCAGTGGATTTCCTGCATCAACAGGTTGGTCAGCAAAAGTAGAGTACATATTCATAATAAGTACTCGAGTACTCGGGTACTTACAGAGCAGCACGAGGCACTGAGACTTTCGGTCCCAGCAAGTCAAAGAAAGAAGGCGCTGCCGGCACCTCTGGCACACTTTCCACCGGCATCACACTTTCTGGAACTTCGGCTTCTTGTTGCTCAGGCGCCACCGTCTCCACGGCTGACGCTGGAACCACCTCAAGTTCTGTTATTCTTGGGGGGCTCCTCGAGAGTACACTAGCTGCACTCTCGATAACCTGCACAAGACAAAAAACAAGCCATTACAACATGGAACAAGTATTCAATGCACAACAACTACTTACAAGGTTCTTCAACACTTACTGTAATGGAGGGGAGGCCCGTCATTTTCTTCACGGCCCGCTTTCCCACCGTGGGCCTTTTCTTTCGCGGCGGCAATGTCACATCATCTGCGAGAGATGATGCTGGTCTCTTCGACGATCCCGCGGCGAGGCCACTGGGGATGGGCGCCCCAGAGTATCCGTAGCGGCTCTTCACTTCAAAACGCTGTTGAAGTGTTAAGTCGTCATCGTCGCTTGAGGAGGTGTCCTCCACCAAGATTTCTCTTTCTCCTTGAGCAGCCTGACTACCCTCGGGGGCTTCAACTTCCGCTCCTGGTGTCTTTTCTTCTGGCGCTTGGAGTGGGTCCTCAGGACGAGGAGGAGGGTCAGATACAAACTTCAAGACATCCTCCTGCAAAGCACAAGTCAAATATCAGTAACTCGACTACTTTCAACAAAGTACTCGGGGGCTAAGTACTTGAAGACTTACCAGACGAGGAGGGTTGTCCGCACTGAAATCAGGGACAACTGCAGGAATTCCATGAAGATTCTTGAAGATCTTCTGCAGCCACTCCATCACAAGATCATCGCTGATCTCTTCAGCAGATAGCCTGGAGCCGTCATCCGCTCCAGTGTACTCAAACCCAAGATGCTCCCGCTGCATCAAGGGTTGTACCCGCCGCTTCATAAAGCTGAAGGCTACTCGCTCCACTGTCAAGCGTTGCGCCTTCTTCTGCGCAATCTTCGCCAGCAACTCTGGGATCTGGATGCACTCCTGCATCGTGGGTTCATCTTTCCAGAGCCGATCGTATACTGGCGCGAACATGCTGGGCTTTGGCAGCTGCGGCGGGGCGTTCTCTATGTAGAACCACTTGTTCTTCCAGTCTTGATTGGAGTCAATCAAGTCGTACTTAAAGTACAACTCCTGTGCCTTCTGGCACATCTGCACACTGGCCCCACTGACTATAACCGGAAAGTTGGCGTTGGGCTGCGGCTTCAACCGGAAAATCTTCCTGAACAAGGCCCAGTGTGGGCGGATGCCAAGGAAAGCTTCGCAGAAGTGCACGTACACCGCAATCTGAAAGATGTTGTTGGGGTTGAGGTGTATGTGCTCCAACTTGAAGAAGTCGAGAAAGCCGCGGAAGAAATCCGAAGACGGCAACGTCAACCCACGCTCGACGAAGTGCCCAAACATCAGAATCTCATCTGGGCTCTTTTCCATCGGCCATGCATCACCAGCGGCGGAGCTCCATCCAGCAATGGCTTTCTCGCGCAGCAACCCGCCGGCTTCGAGGGCTTGGATATCTTCCTCCCTCATCTTGGCCTTCTTCCAAGAGACAGCTTGGCTCGGGGGCTTGGTGATGACCACTGTCTTGTACTTGGGCTCCGGCAACTCACTCTTGCCACGGCCAGATTTCCTTTTTTGTCCCTTGGATGGTGCTGGCTTCATCCTTCCTGTCATAAGGGTCTTCTTTCGCATTGACCGGAGGACGGCGAAGGGATGGAGGTTTGCACTCTTGGCACTATGGGCGCTCAAACTCTGCGGCGGCTATGGATGCTAAGGCGTTCTGGATCTAAGGACGAATGGAAGTAATGAAACCCTAAGGGATACCCCTTCGGGTATTGATAAAACCAAAACCCTAACGGTTCGACCTGGTGACCCTTCGTATTCAACAGATTGGTTTCACACAGGCAAATATTTGGCTAAGTCAGAGGACTAAAATTCAAGACCTGCTCGGCTCTATCTCGGGGGCTCGACTACTCGATGGAATTGAATTTCACTCAGCTATAGTTCACTGAATTCAGGCCACTGTTCTACAGTCAGATTAGATCCTTCAAATCGAGAAAGTACTCGACTCAAGGCTCGGGGGCTCCGTGCCACGTGTCCTTCAGTTTTCTCAGGATTTTACAGGATTATTTGACGAAGACTACTGATTGACCCTCAGCTTGAATTGTCAATTCGAACTAAGGCTTGGGGGCTACATCCATATAGGATGCGATTTTTGCAAATCGCATTCCTATATTATTTCTTCAGATTGTCTACGGATTTTTCGAAGCAAGATCAAAAAGTTCAAGATTGACCCTCAGCTTGAATCCTGGATTCGACCTAAGGCTCGGGGGCTACATTCCATATGGAATGCGATTTCAGTAATCGCATTTCCATATGGATCTTTGATGCAAAGATTTCAAGAATGAAGCGGGTAATATTGAAGACCTTCAAGGGAAGTACTCGGGGACGCTTGGGAACAACTCGAGAAGACTTCAAGACTACTCGTGGAGTTAGCTGGAGTACCTTCCAGCCTCGTGATGATTCAAGTACTATTGAAGATTGAAGCTTGTAGAACTCGGGGACGCTTGGGAACTACTCGTGGAAACCTTCAAGACTACTTGGACCATTGCACTCGACTACAAAGTACTCGGGGGCTTGTCGACCTGGCATCCCTGGGCCAACCAACACATTGTGGGCCATACCCGGGAGATGAGTTCTTGTACACCTAGACTACTTGACTAGTGGGCCACGGTGCTGGTACCGTGTACCACAAGGCAAGACAAGACGGACAAGGACTTGTACTAAGACTAGGATAGCTTTCCATACCTTGTATAGGCTACTCCGGGTCCTACTCGAATAGTACCCTTGTACCAATCCGACTTGTAACCCTGCCTCCCGTGGCATATAAGGCGAGGTAGGGACCCCTCTCAAAACATACGCAATCAATACAGAGCCACGCAGCATACAGGACGTAGGGTATTACGCACATTGCGGCCCGAACCTGTCTAATTGTGTGCCCCGTGTCTCACCATCGTGTTCCTGATCTCGGCGAGCCCCACCGCACAATCTACTACTTCGGGTACCCCGTCGTAGGCTCGGTGTCTAAAACACTGACAGGCCCCTACCTTCAGTTACTCGGATGATCCTCTCGAGGCCGACGACTGGCTCCGCGTGATCGAGACAAAGCTCGACCTCACCGCCTACACTGATGAAGACTGTGTGGCTCTCGCCGTCCACCAGCTCGAGGGTCCTGCCAAGTCTTTGTGGGACAACTACTCGGACAGCCACCCGAACCCAGCTTTCATCACTTGGCTAGAGTTTTGTGAGGTCTTCCGCGAGCAGTACCTACCGAAGGAGCTCATGACTCAGAAGGCCCAGGAGTTTCGCACCATGACATAGGGCGCGATGAGGGTGGAAGAGTATGAGAGGCACTTCATGAAGATGATGCGTGTGGGGGATATACCCCCCGGGTCCCACACGGAGGGGCTTCACGATGTGTATTCATATACGTGTATGGGCCCACCCGTGTGGAGATACGGTATGGCGTACGGGTCAGGATGAGGCGGCGCCAGAGGAGATATCATCCCATGAACAAAGATCGGTTAGTTAGGAAAGATATTGCTTGAGCCGGAAGGTCAGATCTTGTAATCGGTTAGCTATAGATTCCCTGAGATCTGTAAACCCTACCCCCCAGGCCATATAAGGGCAGCAGGGACCCCCCTCAGAAAAAACTCCATCTGATTCCCAATCGTGGAACCATCAATACAACACACCGAGCACAGGACGTAGGGTATTACGCCTCTCGGCGGCCTGAACCTGGATAAACCCTGTGTCCTTTGTTCACCATCTAGCTCTAGTCTCGGCGATCCCCACCAAACAATCTACCACCATTGCCTACCCCGTGGTGGACTACCGGTTCATTTCACCGACAGTTGGCGCGCTAGGTAGGGGTTCGCCACGATAATTGGCGAGCTTGATGACCGCAGTAAAGATTCCTGCCAGTTGCCTCGCCTTTGCCGCGTTGGGACCGGGAATCCCATTCGGGAGCCTCTATCCCGTCTCCACCGTCGACGAGCAGGCGGCCGGCTACGTGACTCCTCCTCAGGGTCACATCGTCATCGGGGAGATCCCCTGCGTTCTCTCCGACACCGTGATCACCACGGAAAAACCTTCCAGAGCGGTTTCCACACCGCCCGCGAGGGGAAGACCGGCTACCAGATCCAATCTGGACAAGCCCAAAACCTGCCGAGTGCTTTTCGGCACGCCGCAGCAAGCCCAGAGGCAAACCCTCTCGGTTCAAGATCTGACGGTCGCAGGGTCATCGAGCCCTCCCGCGGACGATCTGGTTGAATCTTTCGACCGGGTCATTAGCCACATGCCTGACACCATCACCATCTGCGAGGCGACTTTGGGTACCCCGCAATCCAAGTGCTTTCCCTTCGGGTTGAAGAGCACCGCCGCCTCCGTGATCGCGGGGAAGGTGAAGCGGGACCAAGCGGAGATCCCTGCACCCAAGTCGGTTCAATACCACTCGAATGACGATTCGTCACGCTTCGTAAACGTGGTTCTATCCCCCATACGAGAGGGAAACCGCGACGCATCCCTCCTCCCCATACTGGAAGAGGAGGAGGACGGTCAACTCTGCGACTGGACCACGGATGAGTCAGAGGGTGAGCGCCGCTCAGGCTGATCTGCTGGGCGACCTAGCCCCGAGTACATTTCGGATGGGTCCTTTGCGTCCCTCGAGGCGGCTCTCGGCCTGGACGAAAGCTCTCCCTCCCGTGGGACCAACGACACGATCTTGATCAGCTCTTCGAGCTCACCTTCAGATCTATCCGATGGAAGCTGGTCGCCTGCCTTTGTCTATGCAGCAGCACTAGGGGCTCCGCCGGCAATCTCCGAGGACGAGCGCACTCAGGACAACGAGACGGCCGCACAAAAGGCCGAAAGGTTACGGAAGAATGCAAACCGAGCGCGACGGCGTCGAGAGGCCCAGCGCGACGAGGAGGAGGACGAGAACCTTCAAAGTTCCGACCACCCACACCACAGCAGGCGGCGCCGCCGCACCCGCCGCTCGAGCAGAATTCAGCCCCGAAGGCTCGAGGATGACTTCACCCTCGACTACGATAGGCACAAGGTCTACGCGACCCCTAAAGCAAATCTCATTGTACTGAACGAGGTGGTTGAGAGGCTGCCTCCAACTACGCCAGACATTGGGCGCATACGGGCCTTGGTGCAGCCCGCTGCGACCCAACACAACCGCGTCGATCCCTCCCCGCCAGTCGGGCAGGGAGAGACGGAAGGTGCCCGCCGCCCGCGCCATAAAAGAGTGCGGCGCGAGGAAGGTGAAGACTTGCGCGACAGGCTTCGCGGCCGTGACGCAAGGACCACGATCAACTACAACCGCGAGGAGCGCCGCCGTCAGGAATCAAGGCGACGCAACGATTACGACAGGGAGCATGGAGCCCGTCATCACCGAGAAAGATGCGGTGACTCGCAGAGCGGGTACGAAGACTACTACTCGGATTCGCAGAGGTCGAGAGGGTGCCCATCCTACGATGGCTTCCTCTCCCTCTCAAAAAGGCTACGTCGAGTGACAAGGCCCCGGGGCTTCAAATTGTCTGACGTCGACAAGTACGACGGCACGTCAGACCCCACGCAATGGCTCCAGATCTACTCCACCGCGGTCAAGGCCGCGGGAGGAAACGCCGACGTGATGGCAAACTACTTGCCGATAATGCTCACGAAGGGGTGCAGAAACTGGCTTGCGGGGCTCCCGAGGAACTCCATTACATCCTGGGATGACCTCTGCAAGTTCTTCACAAGCCAATACTCCGGTACATGGGAGAGGCCGGGGAACAGGAGGATGCTGGACCAGATCCGGCAGCGCAAGAATGAGTCGCTACGCTCGTACATTCGGCGCTTCTCCGAAAAGAAGAACTCTCTTCCTTTCGTCGAGGAGCACGACGTCATCAGCGCCTTCCAGCATGGGCTGGCTTACGGCAAGCTGGTGAATAGGTGGGCCCAGAAGCCCCCGAGGACCGTAAACGAGCTCTTCGCCATAGCCAATAAGGAGGCTGACGGCGAAGAGGCAGAACGCGAGCAGCTGAAGCACATCAAGTCTAGCTGGGAAGACGATGATTCCCCACATCCGTGTCGGCCACGTCATGATCCGGACCGAGAGGGAGAGACCTCCCAGTAGGGCGCATGGCGCAAGAGGAGGCGCAAGCCGACTGAGGTCGTGGCGGCTGTAGAGTCCGCCCCGAAGCGCATGGACTCGTCTGAGTTCCAGAAGATGCTGGACATGCAATGCCCGTACCACAAGAACCATAAGCACTCGGCTCATGACTGCTTCGGCCTGAATAACCACTTCTCCGGCAAGGGACGCTCCAAAGGTCCCCCCAAGAACGACAAGGGCAAGGGGAAGCGCGCTCCCCCAGCGGATGATGATGAGGAAGACTTCCAGGTCGCCAACCGTACGGTCAACATGATCTACGGCGGCCTGGACCAGATCAAGGGGAAGCGCAAGGCTAAGCTCATAGACAGGTTACTGGTGTACGCGGCCCAGCATGGCACGCCCCAATTCCTGCGGTGGTCGGAAGTCCCGATCACCTTCAGTAGGGAGGACCACCCGGAGGTAGTCGTCAAGCCCGGGCGGTACCCCCTCGTGTTGAAGCCTACGATTCGTAACATGGGACTTTGCAAGATGCTGGTGGACGGAGGCAGTGGCCTCGACATATTGTTTGCCAGCACGCTCAAGGAGTTGGGCCTCACTCCCTTGGACTTGAGCCCGACCGACAAGCCTTTCTTCGGGATCGTGCCCGGAGATCCTTCAGTACCGCTCGGTCAGATCTCTCTGCCGGTCACCTTTGGCACGATCGAGAACTACCGGACAGAGTACGTCCGCTTCATAGTGGTGGACTTCGTGACAGCCTATCATGGCATACTCAGCAGGCCAGCGCTAGCCAAATTCATGGCGGTGCCCCACTATACCTACATGGTGCTGAAGATGCCTGCGCCAAACGGGGTCATTACCCTCAAAGGTGACTCCAACACAGCCAGTGCCTGTGAGAAGGAGAACCTCCACATCGCTGCCACCCTGGACCTCTCCAGACGCACTGCTGAAGTCTTGGCGGCTGCCAGCAAGCTCGACCCGATAGATCTGGAGATCCCGACCAAGAAGCCGGCGACGGAGGCGATCCAGCGGGAGAAGGAGGCCGTGAAGAAGGTGTCGCTCAACCTCGAGGATCCCTCGAAGACGGCGACTATAGGGCCAACCTGAACCCTAAATAGGAAAGCGTGCTCGTCGAGTTCCTGCGTGCCAACTCCGACATATTCGCCTGGAAACCAGCGGATATGCCTGGAGTGCCCAGAGAACTCGCCGAGCACTCCTTGAAGGTTGACCCGAAAGGTAAACCGATCAAGCAAAAGCTTCGTCGGTTCGCGGCTGACCGCAAGGAGGCAATAGGGGTAGAAGTTACGAAACTATTAGCTGCCAAGTTTATCAAAGAGGTGTATCACCCAGACTGGCTGGCTAATCCAGTTCTTGTATCCAAAAAGAATAAGCAATGGAGAATGTGCGTTGATTATACTGATCTCAACAAACACTGCCCCAAAGACCCCTTCACCCTCCCGCGAATAGACCAAGTCGTTGATTCATCGGCGGGCTGCGCCCTGCTCTGTTTCCTCGATTGCTATTCAGGCTACCACCAGATTAGCCTGAAGGTCGAAGACCAGATCAAGACGTCGTTCATTACGCCCCACGGCGCGTATTGTTACTTGACAATGGCCTTCGGTCTGAAGAACGCCGGCGTGACGTACCAGCGTGCCATTCAGGCATGCCTGAAGACGCAAATCAGCGTAAACTGTGAAACATACGTAGATGATGTCGTGGTCCAGATTCGAGACCCCGATAATCTTATCAAGGACTTAGCTGAGACCTTCGCTAACCTGAGGGTTTACCGGTGGAAGCTTAACCCGGAAAAATGCGTTTTTGGCGTTCCCTCAGGAAAACTACTCAGATTCCTTGTCAGCAACCACGACATAGAGGCAAATCCAGAGAAGATCCACGCGATCAATCGGATGAAGCCCCCCAAATGCCAGAAGGACGTGCAAAAGCTGGCCGGGTGCATGGTAGCACTCACCCGTTTCATCTCTCGACTCGGTGTACGGGGGCTGCCCTTCTTCAAGCTCCTCAAACATCAAAACGATGATTTCAAGTAGGATGAGGAGGCCTAGAAGTCTTTCCTGGAACTCAGGAGCTATCTGCAAAAGGCCCCCATCCTCACAGCACCAGAGCAGGGGGAAACTCTCTACCTCTACATCTCGGCTACCACGCACGTTGTCAGCATGGTACTAGTTGTGGAGCGCAAAGAGGAAGGACATGCGTACGCCGTCCAGAGGCCAGTCTACTTCATAAGTGAGGTGCTGACCGACTCTAAGGTGCGGTACAATTAGGCGCAGAAACTGCTCTATGCACTGCTGATCACCGCACGCAAGTTGAAGCACTACTTCGAAGCTCATAAAATCGTTGTAGTTTCCGACTACCCCATAGGCGACATTCTGCACAATAGAGATGCCATGGGAAGGATCGTGAAGTGGTCCATCGAGCTAGCCGCACACGACATAACTTTTGTACCGTGCAACACGATCAAGTCGCAGGTACTCGCAGACTTCGTGGCTGAGTACACGGAGATCCAGACGCCATCCACTGCCGCTGAACCTGAGAACTAGACCATGTACTTTGATGGATCGCTCAGGATTAAAGGAGGCGGGGCCGGCATAATTTTCATCTCCCCAACAGGAGAGAAACTACGATACGTGCTACAGGTCATGTTCAAGGTTTCGAACAACGCGGCCGAATACGAGGCGGCCCTCCACGGGCTCCGTATCGCCGTATCACTCGGGATAAAATACTTGATGGTCAAGGGCGACTCTGCCTTGGTGGTGAACCAGGTTAACAAGAAGTGGAACCGGACCAGCGAGAAGATGGACGCATATTGCGCGGAGATCCGCAAACTCGAAGGCAAGTTCTACGGCTTAGAGTTTCAGCATGTACTCCGTGATGATAACAAGGCGGCCGATGAGCTGGCAAATATGGGATCCACGAGAGCCCAGGTACCACCGGGCGTCTTTGTTCAAGACCTGATCAAGCCTTCCATCAAGAACCCCGATGCGCAAGTCGATCCATCAAAAAGACTCGGCGAGGTCCTAATGATTGAACCACAACCCGAGTGGATCTCAGAGATGGTCGAGTACATCAAAGACGGCACGCTCCCGAATCCTCCACCAGGTCAGGAAAGGGAGACGCGAGCGTTGCACGAACGGATCAGTCGCAGGAGCAAGAACTATGTCCTGATCGGCGACAACCTGTATCACCGAGGCGGACAGTCCCGAGTACTCCAGAAGTGCATACCGGAGGAAGAAGGACGACAACTCCTAGCGGAGATTCATGGTGGCATGTGTGGCAACCACGCCGGAGCAAGAACCATTGTTGGAAAAGCTTTCCGGTCTGGCTTCTACTGGCCCACGGCCGTCGCAGACGCTGAGACGTTGGTGAAACGTTGTGAGGGATGCCAATTCTTCACAAAACAAATACACGTCCCAGCCCAAGCTCTGCAGACGATACCCGTTTCATGGCCCTTCGCGTGCTGGGGACTCGACATGATCGGGCCTTTCAAGAAAGCATCCGGAGGGTACGACCACATCCTGGTTGCAGTTGACAAATTCACCAAATGGATAGAGGTCAAGCCAATCAAGGTGCTCACGGCTGCCAAGGCAACCGAGTTCATAGGAGAAATCGTGCATAGATTCGGTGTCCCCAACAGGATAATAACCGACCTGGGTACAAACTTCACAGGAAGGGAGTTCCAGGAATATTGCGATGAACTCCTCATCAAGGTGGCACACGCCTCAGTCGTGCACCCACGTGCCAATGGCCAAGTTGAGCGAGCCAACGGAGCGATGCTCAAAGCACTCAAGAAACGCATCTTCGATGGCCTGAAAAAGTACGCGACCCGCTGGCTACGCGAACTCCCTGCAATACTCTGGGGACTGCGGACACAACCGAGTCGTGCTACTGGTCAGACTCCCTTCTTCCTGGTATATGGATCTGAGGCAGTGCTCCCCACTGACCTCATGTTCAATGCCCCAAGAGTTGAAGTATATGACGAAAATGAGGTTGAGAAGGCACAGATTGAGGATATCGATAGCATCGAGGAAGGAAGGCTCGCGACAATGATCCAGGCAGCTTGGTACGCCCAAGCTTTGCGGCGTTACCACGATAAAAATGTGCAGGAAAGAGCTTTCTGCGTCGGAGATCTAGTCCTACGCAGGATCTAAAGCAAAAAGGACAAGCACAAGTTAGCAGCCCCATGGGAGGGGCCATTCATAGTGAAGGAAATCAGTAGGCCGGGTGCTTATCGGCTGATGCGGGAGGATGGCTCGGATGTGCCCAACTCATGGAACATCGAGCACCTATGCCGCTTCTACCCATAATAAAGCTATGTATCATTTTCTGTTCAAATTTCTCTGTACATTATCCATGTTAGCAGTCTATGGCAATGAATTCAGTTTCATGTCCCATGAAGTTTTTCTACTTCGCTCTTACATCTGCTCACATCCCCTTTTCTCACCCAAGTTTCAATTCTGAAACCTGGGGACTGCTTTACATACAGCAAAGTTTTCCATGTTAAAACTAAATAAACGCTCATCTAACACGGATCTTACGACTCATAAAGTACTCGGTAGCACATGTCTTAAATCGTGGGTCGAGGTTTTCGCCAAGCTGAGGTACTACACGTGTATGAGAGTACGCCCTCTGCGCTAGGAAACTAAGGCCAACGAGCCTACGATTTCCCGTAATAGATTAACTACCGGAGAAATTAACAGTACAAAGACACCGTCAAAGTAAAGCGACTACTTGAAAGTACAGAATGTCAACGAACCAAAGTACCGGTGCACCCACATCACCACAAAATATTACAACTTTTAACTTTTAAAGTTTTTATGGCTGGGACAGGAGGGCATCACCATCAGCTTCTTCATCAGCCGCCGCCATGACGTCGTCGGCAAGCTGCTCCGCCGTGTCCTTCACCTCCTCCAACAGTAGCTCAGCTCGCTGCGGCGACGTCCCACGAGCAAAGCCACCGCGGAAACGGTCCACGCTGATCGAGGGGTAGAAGGAGCGGAAGACGGCGAGGCAGTGGCTGGCACTCGCCACGCCGACTTCGCGAAGACAGCCGGGGAAGCGCGCCACCGCCGCCTGGGCACGCTCCAGAAGGGTCGGCGGGCGTACCACCGGATCACCGAACTGTCGCACGGAGGAGGACTCGGCAAGGGGCGCAAGCTCGTCCAGGATGGGGCGCAGCGCCTCACCAAGAGCTCTGACTTGAGCCCTCTCGATGCGATGCGGGCCTCGAGATCTGCATGTTGGGCAAATTGTTTTTGCCGGAAATCTGCTCAACGTCAGGAGCACTTATCGACAAACATTCAGGGATAACACGGGAGTGCAAGGTAACCAACCAGACAGCTCTTTTCTTGCCACAGCGGCCTGCCTGCACGCCTCCTGGCCGTCCTGTCGGAGCTTCTTCATGCGGCCCCACAGGGATTTGAGCTCCTCCTCCACCTTGGCCCGAGCTGTTGCCAAGAGATGATCAACACGAAGTTCTCGGGCAGTGGCGAAACAAAAGCAAAACATAATCAACATACCTTGCTGGTTTTCCTCCGCCGCCGCCCGGAGCGTCGCCTCGCTCGCCTCGGCAGCCGCTTTCTCCTGCCACAGTCTCTCCACCTCCCGGTTGCTGCTGTCCCGCTGAGCAGCAGCTTGCTGCTCCAGACGCTCCAACCGGGAACGCAGAGTGGCGTTCAGATCAGCAGTGGTGCCGACGCACTCGAGCACAGCGCTCTTACGCGCAGACTCCGAGGCCACGGTCTGTCAAGACACAACAAGAGATCAACCAACTACAGCTAGCACGTGTTCACAACAACAAGAGGAAGAAAGAATTACCTCGGCAAGCTGGAGGGTCCTCTGTGCAATGGTGATGAGCTCCACGCGGTTCTCGGCGTCGATCGCCGGATCCCCAAGCACGTCATCCACATGAGTGCCACGCACCTGGGCGACGCGTCCAGGGCGTGGCGGGCTGAGACGCGGCTGAGGGAGCTCCCGCTGGATCTCCTCGATGCCAGAGGCTTCAGCTACAACAGCGCCGGGAGCTGCAACGTGTCCAGCCCCACGCTGGGGACTGGAGTCACGAACAGCAGCATCAGCAGCGACAGCCGCAGCATCAGGAACCCCCGATGCAACAGCCGGGTGCCCATCAGAAGCACTCAGGCGCGGCGACACCGGGGCGGCAGACGGCAGGGATGACTCGTCAACTTCGGAAGGGAGGTTGCAGGGACCCCTGCTCGAACAAACAAGACATAAAGATCGCTTTCCAATCCTATGAACAAAAGAAAAACAAGGATGGACGATTTCAAGAAAACTTACTCGGAGGACACGCGGACACGGGTACAACGCAGAAAACTACTGCCAGAGGAGGCGGATCGCTTCACCCTACTGACCGCCGCCATAGGTGCTGGTGACGGTGTTGCAGCGGAAGCTTGTGCAGTCTAAGGGGTGGGGCGCGCAGTGTCCGCCACTGGTGGCACAGGGCCTGATGGCCGAGAAGGAAGAGAAGAAGTGAAGTGACCGGTAGGCGCCGGCGCCGCTTGAGCCGTCGTCACCGAGGGAGCTTCGCCGATGTCAAAGGTGAGGGGGACCTCTTCCTCGTCGTCCTCCGACAGCACAAGCTTGCGCCGGCGCACCTCTGGTTCGTCGATCTTGAGCGACCCAGGGGGCATACGTCGCGCCTCAGGATTCCGGCTGCCCTTGCGCTCCTTGCCTTTGCTGTCCGGTGCGGCACGCCTCTCCTCCGGAGTAGGGGTTGTGGGCCGACGGGACTCAGGCTGGATCGCCTCACCGCCACCCGCCGCAACGTGGGCCCCGGCACACTCCATCCTCTGCAGCTCACCCAGGCGGCCGGCCAAAGGACACTGTCCGGCCAACGAGCCAGGCACAGGTGCCACAGAGACAAAAGCCCTGCGATCCTATCATTTCGCAGGCAAACAAACAGACCCATTTCATCAAACATCTGGCGGGCACATGTTCATGCCCTAATGGGTGCCCTATAACAGAAAAAACCGTTACCTCAGGCGAGTAGTTCGCCAGGTTGAACGGCATCAGCGCGTCGCGGTTGGAGATGACGGTGCCGGGGACGAAGCACTGACGGATGCGCTCCTTCAGCTCCTTCACTCTCCCCGGCTCTGCCGCTCGCCGCGCATCGTCGTGGTTGTCGCCGGTATACTCGTACGCCGGGCGCACCCTGTCCCGGAGCGGCTGCGTGCACCGAACGACGAAGCTCACCATCACCGCGACGCCAGTGAGCCCGGCCTCCTTCAGCCTGCGGATATGCTCCAGCAGCACGGAGACCTGCCCCATCTCGGCTTGGCCAAGCTCTTCATCCCAGCATGGGAGAGGAGTCGGTCGCGTGTCGACGTTGCAGGGCACCGCCGGAGCATGGTTGGCGGTGTAGAACCACTCCGCGTGCCAGCCCTTGTTGGAGCTGACGAGCGGCACCGAAATATTCTCAGCAGAGTCCTTCTGCTTGAGCTGGAATCCGGCGCTGCTTACCACACGTGGCTTCTTGGCGGTCGGGTGGGGCTTCACCCAGAAGAAATACCGAAAAAGATCAAAATGCGGGGCGATTCCAAGAAACGCCTCGCACAGATGCACAAAGATGGATATGTGCAAAATGGAGTTGGGGTTGAGATGGCACAGCTCCAAACCGTAGTAGTAGAGCAGGCCGAGGAAGAAGGGATGCGCGGGCAGGCCGAACCCGCAGAGGTAGGCCGACTCGAAGACGACGGCATCGTCGGTCGACAGCATGGGGAACTCTGCCCCCGCAGCAGGCCGCCATCCCTCGACGGCGGACTCGAGCAGCCCGCCCCCCAACACCAGGGTGGTGAGGCGCTCCGTCGTGGAGACGGAGCGCACCCACTCCTCGCTCTGCATCGGTGGCGGAAGCGGGGACGACGACGACGGAGATGGCGAGCGCCTCGCCTCGGAGGCGCCGCGCCTCGACTTCTTGGAGTGCCGACGAGATCCACCGGACGTCATCCTCGCTGCGCTCGGGGACTTGGGCGGGGAGCGGTCTACACCCTCGCTATGCTTGGGGACTCCCCGGGAGCTGCGGCTTAGATGCGGCGCGGCGGCGGATCTAGATCTGCGGCCTCGCCGGAGCTAAATCCGGAGAGGATCGAGCCAATGCGGCGACAGATCCGGCGGATTGGAGGCAGAGCGGCCGGAGAAGAAAGAGCAAAGGGCGACTGCGTGGTTTCCTATGGGAAGCGAAGCGACGAGACTGCGGGAGCGCGTGGCGAGCCACGCCTCTGAGCTGCCTTAAATGCGGCAGACAGAACGGTGGTCGTGGCGGGCCCCACCACCCGCGCGGTTGCGTCGCCGCAGCGCGAGAGATTCTTCTCGCGAGAAACTCGCTAGTACGACTCACGTGCGACGCGCCAGCTCAAGCCTTATCTGTGACACTTCCGATTCCGGTTGCTGGGCCTTACTAGGCCGTGGTTCCAAATGGGCCAAAGGGTTAAAACCTTTTCCTTCCACGAGAAGACACCCACAAATTTAAAAAGGGCCTTCCAAAATCATTGGTTGGCTTAAACCACTCGGAGGCCGTGACCCAGAGTCGCGTACTGCCAGGTTATTAGATAACCCACCCTCGGAATTTCGGTTTTGACTCCTATGAGAGTTTCAAAAATCTGCTAGCTCATGAGTGTTCTCCCGGAGGCATGCCATACGCAGGCCAAAGCTGTTCAGAAGTCACGAATATGATGACTAGGGCAGGTGACCTCGCGCGAGTGCTCCGTGAGAACACGGTGGGCCATACGGTAAATTTGGCATAGGGCTGGAGCTCTAACCAAACACCGTACCGGGTCAGATGACCCGAGTGGTACTCTCCCAAACGGGATGATGGTAATACCGAACTAAATCCTTTTAGAGCTTCGAAATAGTTACTTTAACTATTCCGAACCTCGGGGACAGCCCTAATGGGCGCATCCGGAGAGGCGCCCATTCAGTGGCTAAAACCCGCCACCGCGATCACCTGGGATCATACCAAGACAAAGTCTCATTGACTAAAGTCAGGGGTGGGGATACGGTAGGCGATCAGAGGTACCTTTTTTCCAAAAGGGCACCCATTATAGAAGACATCAGGGAGAGGTCGCTTTGATTCTCTTTTGACCCTAGATAAACCTTTTCAATCTTTATCTAGGCTCGGGGACTAAGTGTGTACACTTCGTCTTCGACGAAAGTGTACAATTTCCAATCCCGGATGATCTGAATAAATCACAAACGCGGTGAAGAGCTCTCCTCAACCACCCGGCAACCACGAGTTCAGTTTCAAAGACCACTCGGCTGCACAGAAGATCAGATCAAACAAATATCCAAAGTACTCGGACGGAAGGCATTAAGCACTCGGCTGAGTGTCAGAAGTACACGGAGCTGAAGATCGAAGTTGCAGTCTGGTTAAGAAGCGTTCGGGGACTGCTGTGGGGGATATACCCCCCGGGTCCCACATGGAGGGGCTTCACGACGTGTATTTGTATGCGTGTATGGGCCCACCCGTGTGGAGATACGGTATGGCGTACGGGTCAGGATGAGGCGGCGCCAGAGGAGATATCATCCCATGAACAAAGATCGGTTAGTTAGGAAAGATATTGCTTGAGCCGGAAGGCCAGATCTTGTAATCGGTTAGCTATAGATTCCCTGAGATCTGTAAACCCTGCCCCCCAGGCCATATAAGGGCGGCAGGGACCCCCCTCAGAAACAACTCCATCTGATTCCCAATCGTGGAACCATCAATACAACACACTGAGCACAGGACGTAGGGTATTACGCCTCCCGACGGCCTGAACCTGGATAAACCCTGTGTCCTTTGTTCACCATCTAGCTCTAGTCTCGGCGATCCCCACCAAACAATCTACCACCATAGCCTACCCCGTGGTGGACTGCCGGTTCATTACACCGACAATGCGCTATGCCCCAGATGACACCAACTCTGATGACAAGAAACAGTTCCGGTTTCTGCGAGGCCTCCACCATGGTCTCCGCCAGGGCTTGAAGGCCAGTGAGCACAAGTCCCTTCGCCACCTGGTGAATCGCGTCATCGCTCTTGAGGAAGAGAGAAGAGGCCATGAAGATCATATGAAGGACAAGAAGAGAATGAGATACCACCAAGACCGGTCGATCCAAAGGCCGAGAGATGGATACAGCCAGCCTGGATTAAACTTCTCGGGAGGAGGAAACTACAGCTACCGTCCGCAGAATGGAGGATACAACCACCCACCCCAGTTCGCGCCAGGACATAACACTAGAGGGTTCGGACCCACGTGTTTCATCTGTGGCAAGCCAGGCCACAAGTCGTACTTCTGCCCCGACAAGAAGACCGTCGCTACGCCCGCCAAAGCACCGGCCCCAGGAGGAGGACCTCCTCAGTCTGCTCCTCAGGAGTCTGTAACATCCCGGAGTTTTCTGGAATGTTATTTTATTCAAAAATGTGGATTTCAAAAAATTTTCTTGAATTGGAGTGCATGCTTAAAATTATAAGGATGTCTTCTTTGAATCATTTCCTAAAATTCCTAGATTTATTTTGAGCTAAATAATAAATTTTAAGAAATATAAATGCTAGTGTCATAACTTTGGAGTTTATGGCTTTTAATTGGATTTTATTTGTGTGTGGTTCAAATTTGAATTGAAATAGTTTAAGGAATAGGAGATAAGAAAATAGGAAAAACCCTTTTTGTTTCTGCTGGGCCTTATCTCTTCGCCGAAGTCCGCCGAACCTCCTCCAACTCCTAGCCCCGGCCCACTCTTTCGTCGGCCTGTTTAAACCTCGGCGGCCCGCTTACACCTCTAGCCCAGCCAAGCCGCCAAGTCCACCCAATCTCCTCCAACCCTTCCTCTGGTCCGCTCGATCACCAGCCCGCTAGCTCTTCCGGCCCAGCTCCCACCTACCTCCTCTCCATCTCGGTCACCGCCATGTGGACCCCGCTTGCCAGCCGGTCCCCTGTGCGCCTTTCCCCTTCCTCGCTGACGCACGCGAGCCGCGCGTGGGGACAGCCGAGCTCGCCCGCCGCGCCGCTGCTGCCTCGCCCGCCCCGTGCCACGGGATGCGCACCGCGTGGCCCTAGCACGGACGCCAAGGATCCCCTCCGTTCACAGATGACCCCGATGCCCTAGCCCTCTCGCATATAAAGCCGCGCCGCACCCTCCTCTTCCCAGGATCCGCCGACACTCTTGGGGCTTTCCCCTGTCCTCCACCAGAGAAGAGAAGAAGGGGGGAGAGGAGAAGGGGGAAAGAAGCGGAGCCGCCCGTGCGAAGACCTCGCCGCCGCTGATGTGGAGCCAAAGCGCACCGTGTCGACCGCCCGAACCACGACGTCGACGCCGCCGTCCCAGAGCGCCGCAAGCCAAGGAGCCGGAGTAGCCCGCGCGTGGACCACGACACCGGCACCTGAGGACACCGCCGTCCCTGAGCACCGCGAGCCCCTGCTTCCTCTACACCGCGACGTCCCTGCTCTGCTTCCCCTTCTCCCTGCAGCGCCTCCGCCCTGCTCCGCTGCGTTCTCCACCGCCGCACCTCGCTCCGACCAAGGTCACCAGGAGAGCCCAACCTCTCCCTCTCTTCTGTGAGCCCGGACTTCACGCCAAGGGAAGGTGAACCTGCTCCTTGTCCAGTTCCGGCCGCTCTGCTCTGCGCCGCCGCGCAAAATGACGACGCCGTGTCGCCGACCTTCGTGTCGTGCTCAACACTTGCAAGTGCTGCCGCCATCGTCGCTGCGCACCGCTCACCGTTGGACCTCACCGCCCCTTTTCTCCTGTCCCTGAACCACACGCTCGCGTTGATCGTGTCGCCGGTCTCTGACCATGGCGTCGCCATCGCAAAGCTCCGGCCTTTCGCCCTCCTACGCGTGCGGGTGCACACCCCGGTGCACACGCGCACTCACGCGCACGCACCGGTGACTGCACCACCATTTCTCCATCACACCGACATGCACGCCGAGCTGAGTACCACCGTGCCCGGCCGTTATGTTTCCTCATGCACGAACACGCACACGTACACCCGACCTCTACGCACCCACACGCGCACACCGGCATGCTTGTCCACGGGTCACGCTCTGCCTAGCCTGTGCTCCTCGCCGTGGCCGCTCCCTCTCGCCACGCGCGCGCCCGTCGCGTTGGCCGAGGCCAAGCTTTCAGACCCAGCGCCGCCGCACTGCTTCAGGCCGTGCTGCGCGCTCGCCCGACGCCCGCGCGCATGCGTACCAAGTTGCCGCACAGCGGTTCACCGCACTGCTACCCTGAACCGGCCAAGGGCCGAGCTTTTCCCTTTCCCCTGCTCCGCCCGCAAGTAACGTCGTCGTGTTCGCCGCGCCGCCATGGCTAACGCGCGCGCGGACGAACGTGAAGGCCAAACCTTTTCTCTTTGGGCTTTTACGCAACTCGTCACACTCAATCACGTCCCTGGCGCATTCGCGCACGCGCCAGCGAATCGCGGCGTTGCCCCTGCACACCTTTCACCTCTCCAAACCGGCAGCCACGCCGCCATGACCCTGGAGTTCCACAGAACGCCGCGCGTACACCTCCGCCCAATCCGGCCAAAGGCTGCGCCGTGTGTGCCCAAGATGACGGCCCAGGGTGCCGCGATGGCCAAGGCCCTGTTTGCACGTGCATGCCTGCGCCTAGAGAGGCAGAGACCTTGCCTTGCTGCCCAGAGGCCCCGCCTGGCCGACGCCTGCACGTCCGCGCCACCGTCGTGCCTTGCTCCGGTTCGCCGCGCCGCCGCGCTCGCACGCACGCGCCCATGAGGGGTAAAAGCCTAGCCCTTTTGGGCCAGGACGAAGCCGCTCGCACTCCTGCTCTCGTGCTAGCACGCTGGAGCCCGAGCGCAAACCGTGAAAGGATCTTGATGTCGCATAGAGGGGGGTGAATAGGCGCAACCTGAAAAATCACCACTTAAAACAACTTTATCAGCAAAGTCCGGATACTCCAGAGAAATGTTCGGAGTTTCTGGAAAGTCTGAAGATTCTGGAGAAATCTCCGGATACTCTGGACCAGCGCCTGGGCAGCGGAAAATGCGCACTGCCCAAACCCGATGCCACCGGGTTTGCAAACCTGGAGCCACCGGGTTTGCCTGGCAGTGTTTCCCCTCTTTCTCCTTCTTGTTTTCTTGCTTGAATCAACTCAAACTATGTGAGTAGCACAGAGTGAAGTTCTTGGAACAATATTCAATGCCTGCACTTCACAAACACTAACACCCGAGTAGATCCACAAATACTAAGAGCAAGCAAGCTAGGAAGGTAAATGCAAGGTAACCAACAAGAGACTCTGAGATTTGTTTTACCGAAGTTCGGATTCACCACCGTGTGAATCCTAGTCTCCTTTGGGTGCTTCTCCTACCGAAGCCAGGTTGCACTCAACCCTTTTCCCCGATCCACTAGATAGCTTCTTCCCTTTCGGAGGCGAAGCAAGACCTTCAAAAACTGTCCCGCAGCTCACCACACCTTGTTAGCTCACGGGCGACACCTAGCCGTCTAGGAGGCAATCCTCCAAGAGTAACAAATGCTTCACACAAGCTTGACGACGTCCAACAGTGCTCAGGGGATTCAAGTGCTCTTGAATAGCTCACAAAGGCTTCTCTCTACCACCCAACTCACTAGATCTATCAAAGATCAAACAACCTCACGAAGAGGGGTTGGGGAGAGCTAGAATGACTTTGGCTTAGCAAGGAATAGTAAGGAAGCACACCAGCAACCTTAGGAACAACAGCTTGCAACGGTTGGGACCGTGGGGTATAAATACCCAACTCCCCAAAAACTAGCCGTTACAAACTAAGAGAAACCCGGTGCCACCGAGTTCCCAAACTCGGTGCCACCGAGATTTCAAACAACTAGCCGTTGGGCCGGCTGACACAAAACCTGGTGCCACCGGGTTTCCAAACCCGGTGCCACCGGGTTTGACTCAGAGTCAAACCCGAAACCGTGTACGTGTGGTCTTTTGTGTCTCTCACAACTCACATAGGTTACTTGAGCACTGAGATATTTTCAAGACTCCTTGTGTGCATCCCTCTTGATAGTATGGCACACCTATACTCAAGATCAAATATAAACCCTATAAAGATCCACTTGAGCTTCATCTTCATGAATAGCCATACTTGGTCAATATATCCACTTGAGAGATCCATCCAACAATGTCTCATTGATTTGAGCACTTATACCTTAAGCTAGTGACTTTGATCTTCATATATGAATGACACCCATTTCTTGATCAAGTCACCCTTCACATGACTCAAAGAACATATAATGCTTCTTCATTCTTCCCTCGGTTAGGCTCGACTTGATACCTCGAAATTCTCCAAGCTATAGCCACTTCACCCTAGCCAAGCACATGGTCCAAGTCACTACTTGGCCAACCTTAGCTTAGTACCTCGTTGCTAATCCCTTGCTTGATTTCTTCATCCATTCGTTGCCATCTTGAGTTAAGCTTTGATTTAACATTAAGAATGAAATCCACTTGATATCATGCCTTCTTTGATTCTATAGTACCATTTGAACAAAACAAGTCTTCTAATATATTTAGAGATCATCCAATATTCCAATATCACTATGTCTCTTTCTTCACCTTCATTGGCTTGTTTATATATCAAGTATACACCATGGGATCACACACATCATAGTTCATGACATACAATCTTCTTATAAAGCCATTTAACAATGTGAGGTAATAACCCATTCCTCAACTTATCTTTTACAATAATGGCTTGTCTTCACATATTGATGTTCAATATCATACACCATGCTTTGTTATTTATATGTGACATCCTGCTCACATGCTTAACAAAGCCATTAGATCTTTAATCTAGTTGTCAATCAATACACCAAAACCCACTTAGGGCCTAGATGTCTTTCAATCTCCCCCTTTTTGGTGATTGATGACAACCTCGATTAAAGCTTACAAGATATATCAATAAAGCTTAAAAACTCAGATTTAGGTTGAGCTTCCCCTTAATATGTGCTATGAGTGGAATTCATAGAAATTGGCCTTAAATGTCATTTTGCACATTTTCAAGAAAACATGGAGCTCCCCCTAAATCTTAGCAACAGTGGGGTGCAAAACAAATGTGTGAACATATAATATGTGATGCATGCACTAAATAAGCACTTCAATAAATAAAGAGCAGAAAATTTCAGTGTTGCCCAGCCAAACTCGGTGTCACCGGGTTGCCAAACCTGGTACCACCGGACCACCGGGTTTGCCTAGACAGCAATGGCAAGAGCACCACATCACCCATAAAATTCACACTAGCAAGCACATGAGTCTTAATAAGCTTAAACAGGTTCAACACACATTAAAGCACACATTCAAAGGTTCTCAAGTCCAACTGAAGCTAAAAAGATTTTATTGCAAGGGCATGTTGCATCCAACAGCCAAACCTGGTGCCACCAGGTTTGGAAGCTCGGAGCCACCGAGTTTGCTAGATAGAACAGATACTGATATGCCATTGCTGAATCTGGTGCCACCAACTTTTGAAATCCGGTCCCACCGGTTTGAGCAGACAGAGCAGATGCAGAAATAAACAACTAAGCTTGAATCGACCAAATCTCTTCCCCTTTGTCATCCATCACCAAAAACTGATCCTGGGGAGGCTTCTACAACTGCTCAATGACCTTCATCATCATCATCATCATCATCATCATCATCATCATCTTGAGGTGGAGGCATAGTTGGAGGTGGCTGAAAAGGAGGTACTGGAAACTGATATGGGAGTGGACACATTCCAGCATAGGGATAGATTGTGCCAAAGAATCCACCATAGGGATAGTATCCACCAGTAATAAAGCTTGAGCTTCCAGGAGCATTTGGATCTGCACTTGGCATACTAGAGAAGGTGCTTTGACCTTGAGTGCCCAAGATTGGAGTCTCTGAATAAGATGTTCTAGCACTCTGAGTACCATAGGTGGGGTTGTAGTAAGAGTCCCCCATGGTATTATCCCAATGATCTTTGTGGGTGACTGGGTCTCTTTGTTGGGACCTTTGCCATAGGCTATTGAGGCTCTCTGGTTCACTTTCTTCTTCATCAGATGGTACAACAGGAATTTCAGGCCTATTGTCAGGACTTTCCTACAAGTATCTGATCCTCATCGAATCCCTTTTCTTTCTCTGCCTATCCTTGTGAGCAATATCACTAGCTTTAATACAAGAGCCACACCAAAAGTTGAAAATTTTTCTAAGTGGGGAGGGTGGCTTGTGTACATCTTGTTGCCCACGTCCACAGCCTCTACCAGACGCTGTCCTTGATGTCCCAGATGGTGCAGCAACTGCTGCAGGCTCTCCAGGGGCTTCTTGGCCCTCAACATTTGCTTGTTGCCTTGCCAAATCAGGTAGGAAAGGACCCTCAATGTCATTCTTCAAATGGAAATGTTTGTGCTCATGATCATACTCAAATTTGTAGTTGGTGATGAACTCAATAACATGCATGAGGTAAGGTGCATATCCACAACTCTTTTGTGGAGAACAAGAATTGGTCCTTATTTCCTCCCAAATGTAGTCCACCACACTAAATTTAGGCTCACTAGGATTCATGTATTTGAGTAAATCTTTCCCATAGTTAGATATGTTTGATTGATCCCCTTCCCTTGGAGCAATTGTTTTTCTAAACATGCGGTGAAGATAAGCATAGAAGGGTAGCATGCCATTGACTCGGCCATAGTTCCACTCTTGTCCCGGAGTGTACATGAATTTCATGTCTTTCTTATCCATGCTAGTTGCATCATGAATTTTTATCATCTTTTTGTCTTCATCATTGAATCCAAGTACACAGGCAAATTGGGTGTAGGTGATGCCAAACCAAATTCCTTCGGTCATCCAATGCATAGTCTTCTCATCATTTCTAGTTGTAAAGTAGCACGTAGCATAGAATTGAGAAATCACCTCATTGTTCCACGACTTAGTAAAACCCATGATTTTGTAGATATTCTTTCTCTTGCACTCACGAATGATCTCATTGATTCTTTGGTCTTGAAGATCTGTCAAGAATCCCCAATCCACGTACTCAGAGCGAGCTATGGGAAAGTCCTTTTTGATGATGGCACTAGCATAGTAGTCTTGATGAAATTTGGTGCCAAATCTGTAGTCCAAATCTCTTCCTCCAATTTCTTTAGGATTCTTAGCCCTTTCTATTCTTGCCTTTTCTGTCATGACCCTAGCTTTGTAGTTGATGACTCGGCGGTTCTCCGGATCAGTGGGAGGTCTTATTCTGACATCAAAGTGAGTGTCATCTCCATCTAGCACTGACTATGGTCCAAGCACTGAAATGAACACTCTACCATCATCGATGTCCTCATTTTCTTCTTCCTCATCAGACCCTGTGCCCTGACTATGCTCATGACTGGTTGTTCTGACATCTTTGCCTTTTCTTTTGCGTTGAGCTGCTGCTGTAGGAGAGTCTGGAGGAGTAGGTTCCTTCCTATATGGGCTCTACTCATCATCATCACTAGATGTGGACTCAGGCTCAGAATCTCCTATTCTCATTTCTCCCCTAGGAAGATGAACTCTCCCTACTGCCCTTTTTGACCTTCTAGGCTGTACTGGCACTTCTTCCTCAATTTTAACACCACTGCTAGTTCCCTCTCTTCTCTTGAACACAAACTCATAGCTGGCATTCTTTGAACGATGTGATCTCCTACCATAAACAATACCATCCCTTCGATCTATGACATATACAAATGAAAAATACATCTTAGAAACACATCCCTGTCACAAATGTATTGATTTCCGATTTCTTGAACCAATTTTGCAAACGGAACAGATCATCTGTGCTGAATCCGGTGCCACCAGGATGGGAAACCTGGTGCCACCGGGTTCAGTATGAACCCTAACCCTAGGTCTGTCCCCATTAACAATACAGCCATGAAATCTTTAAACCAATGATTGCAAATTGTTCTAGGACCAAATATATGCCATCTTACAAGAGGAATCTGAGAGATAGGTCCTAGAGAAGCAGATCAGGCAAAACCATTGCTAGGGTTACCTCCTGACATGGCTGAGACATTGCTGCAGTGCTAGAACCGAGGAGAATCCGGTCCCTCCAAGTTGGAGAACCGAATCCTTGCACAAAACCTTGAATCCCACGGTCCAATCCTTAGGGATGTAAGCGGGAACGGGAAATTCCCATCCCGACCAACACCGTATACCATATTAACCGACCGCATCCCGTTTTGGCAGGAAAAAACAGGAAAAGGGATTTTCCCGGTAAATCTCGGCGGGGTCAGGAACGGAATCAGGGGAGAGGGTTTCCTGACCGTTTTCACGGTTCCCGTATTCGAACGGGAATAATCCCGGCGGTTTTCCCGTATTTTGTGCATCCAAACCTCCAAATCAGCCCACTTGAACATTTAGCCCATGAAACCTACCACGCCACTCACCCAGCAGCCTGGCCCATTGGCCACGACACCCCCACCGGCCACTTGCAGCACCTGCCCCGCCCGCCCGTCCTCAACCTCTCCCAACCCTAGCCGCCGTCACACCTCTCTCTCTCTGTCTGTCTCTCATCTCTTCTCTCTCTCTGGCTGTCTTTGTTTCCTCCCACCGCTGGCCACCGAAGAGCGCGAGGACCTCCGTCCCTAGGCAACCAGGTCCCTCCGCCGCCAGCTCGCCAGTCGCCATCCATACGCTGTTGCGTGCCAGCCGCAGGCCCGTCACCACCGCCCACTAGGCAGGCGCAGGGCCGGAGCCAGGAGGCCGCGCGCGCACGGCGACGCCCCTCCACCGACTGTTGTGCTTGTGATCTGATCTGTTGATTGTTGGTACTCGCTACCGCTGCCGTGCTGCCACATGTGCCCATGGTTTTTTTAATTCGAACTTGTGCTGCCTGCCAAGCTGCTTGTTGTCGTGTTGCTGCTGCAATCTCACTGGATGTATGCAGATTGTGCTAATGACTTGATGTGCATGTGCATGGGCAATGAACTTTCCGAGCTATTTTTCATTTGTTGATGTAATATATGCATGGCTGTCTATTGCGTCGAGCTAAATGTTTGAAGTGGCTACATGTGTGGATGTTCCCGTTTTGATATACCGGTTCCCGATCGTAATCGAGATGTTCCCGATCGAAATGTTCCGTTCCCGATATCCCGTAATATCGGTTTCGTTTTCCCGTCCGGCTTTTCCGTTCCCGCTCCCGTTCCCGAGTAAAAAATACAGTAGCGGGAATGGTTAGGGTGTTTTCCCGACCGTTCCCGACCGTTTACATCCCTACCAATCCTCAAATCGCCATGAAATCGCCCCTTGGACCCTTTCCTTTACTGTTCTGAGTCGTGGGGGTGAAAGGGGATGAAAGGTAATTGTATAGGTGGGGGTCACGAGTATATTCCTTTTACTGCCGACAAACCGGTGCCACCGGGTTCTGAAACCCGGAGCCACCGGGTTTTACTTAACCCGTGAACCTTTGTCCATAAATGCACTTTTGACTTGCCATTTCTTTTCTCCTTTTATTTTCTGCCCTTAATATCCACATGTGTATTGTCCATTGGCTCAGATATGGATTTTGGAGATTTTGATGATATTTGAGAAATCCAAAGTGCGCAAACCCTTGAGATAAGATGGAATAGCTTCTTATGGACTTGAGAGTATCTTGTCATTTATGGTTAGCCAGCAGTCAAGCATGAATAATAATAACCATAAATAACTTGACACAATCTAAAAGATCAAAACTCAAATATTTTGCAAAAAGCACTCCACCTACACATACTAGTGAATTTTGGAAATCTATCCTATGTCACAAAGAGTATGCAAAGTTTCTAGCCAAGATGTGTCTTAGTATATTTAGCTCATTCCTCTTCTCAAATTTCAGCCACGGTTGGAGAACAATTTCCAACAACAAATTTGTGAGGCATCAACTAAATATCCAAAACTCATCACCATCATCATGAAACAAATCCAAGATGACACTAGACATCTTTGCACACCAAAACTCACACTAGCAAGAATAAGGCCTAGATGCATACATTAATTGCTTGAATATAGAATTGCATACCTTGGCCTCTATAATTGATTTCTCACATAGAGGTGCTTACACATGAGTTTGTACCTTTTTAGTCTTTCAATATTTTCCTCATGTCACTCTTGATATGATATGACCATAGATACTTCTTGACATGTGGTTTTCTCATAACCAACACACTTGCCTTCGAAATTAGTTTGAGTAGAGTATATAGATATATGATTAATGCATCTCTCACTTGAACTACACACATGGAGCCTTGCAAGTGGTGTTAGAACCGAGAGACACAAAATGTGAAGTGAGCTCCCCCTAAATAGGTGCATCAAGTATTTGAATCTTGAGAAATGCACTTTTGGCTCAATTAAAGCACTAGGGTAGCAAACTTCACATTTTGGTCAAATTATATGAGCAAATAAGAATTGATGAAGTGTGATCAAGGAAGGCTCACAAATATCCGTTGCTTGGGCTGCTTTGAGTTAGAATCATTAATAGTGCTTCTTGAAATATTTGTATTATTTTCCTCTCAGTCCTTGCTGATCTTGGGAAACTTGGTGCCACCGAGTTCATCAACTTGGTGCCACCGGGTTCACCCAGAGCCCTTTGCTTTTCATTTTCTCAAAAACAAGTAATCCTTTTCTTGATTCTTTATTTTACTTTTGCTCATATCTATGTCCCTGCAAACAACAACCACTCAAAGCTTCTAGATGAAGCGGTTAATAGCATCGAATGGTATTTGACATAATTTTGCTAGAGAGAGTATAGGTAGCTTGTCCAACTCATATGTTTAATTTGCACAAGAGCATGATTCACATATGAGAATGAACAGCTACAGAAGAAGGTACTTATCATGAGAGTAGCATTGGATGAATATTCTTCTATTTATTTCACTTGGCTCTTTTCTAAAGATGAGTCATAAACTTCTCTTGAGATATAGATGAATGGAGATAAATATCTTCTCAAGTGAACCAAGCTTCCAATGCTCTCCAAGTACCTGCAAAGTCCTTTTAGACATGTTTTGGTACCCAACGTGCATTGGGTCCTAAGAAGTTAGTGATCATGGACCTTGGTACCCAAATGGCCTTTGTGCCTTTTCTTTGTGATACAACCACTCTAGGGGCACAAGAGTCATTTGAGTTCTTCCTAAGCATATTATTTTGATAATGAACATGATTAGGCTTAGGATTCTTACTCACAGGACAATCTTTACCAAGATGTCCTTTTTGACGACAAGTGTAGCAAATCTTGTGCTTGATGTTGCTTCTTTTCTTCACGCTTGTCATGGATCCATTCTTCTCTCTGAAGGTAGCTTGAGCCTTCAGAAATCCCTTGTTGAGCTTCACTTGAGGTTTCTCAGTGGAACCTGGTGCCACCGGTTTTTCAAACCTGGAGCCACCGGGTTTCCCTGAGGGAACCTTCGACCGGTTGATACAAGCTTCAATCTTGTGCCCTTTTTCATGACATCCAAAGCATATTCTCTGAGCAAGACTTCTTTGTCTCTTTGATTGATTTGGATTGTCTTCTTCCTTGAATGAGCCCATGGATGCATAATGTCCCATGTGTGAGCATTTGTAGCACTTGATGTGATCTACCTTCTCTTTGTTGCTAATCTTGTGGCTTTGTTGAGAGATTGATCTAGTGACGATTATCCTCTTCTCAAGCTTCTTCACCATGGGCTCACGGTTATCTTGAGAAGGTTGCACTCTTTCTTTTCCCTTCAACTTAGCCACCTCTTTCTTGAGTCTTTCGACCTCATGCATAGGATCATCATTTTCTTGAGTAGTGGAGTCATCACAAGATTCTGCAACCACACAATCATACCAAGAGGGTTTGCCTTTTGGGCCACATAGGTTAGCACAAGATATATCATTTTCAATTTGAGTGCATGTGCTAGTTGTGCAATGAGGTGTATAAGATTTAATTGAGTTTACCAAAATCTCATTTGTCACTTCTAGCAAAGAGTGTGATTCTACAAGCTTCTCATGAGAATATTCAAATTCTACGTGAGTGCCTTGTAGTTTCACAAACTTGCAAGTGATTTCCTCAAGTTGATCCTTGAGAGCTTGATTCTCATTTTCTAGTGATGCTGCACAAGATAGAGAGTTAGTAGCACAAGCATATGCCTTAGTGATATCCTCCTTGCACTTACTAGACAAGATATCATTTGACTCCTTAAGCTTCTTCAATTCTTCTTCAAAGGAGTCTCGATAAGCTTGTTGTCTTGTGAGCTCATCTTCTTGCCTTCTTACTCTTTTGATGAGCTCCAACACATTCTTTCTATCTTTCTTGGTCATCTTATCAAGCTCAAAATCAAACTGCTCAACTTCGCTTCCTTTCTTCTTTTTACCTTTAGTCACTTGAGACTTGGCATTGTTAGTACATAGAAAGGAAGTACTAGGAGATGTATATACCTCATTGGGTTGATGAGGTGTTGCATTGATGCTCGATGAAGTGCTGCAGCTCTGCTCACTGCCCAACCCGGTGCCACCGGTTTCCAAACCTGGTGCCACTGAGTTTGGTTGGTCAGTGACAGTGGCATTGATGTTGTTGCTCTTTTGTTGCACGATTGAAGTCACTGGAGGAGGAATGCAAGATGTTGATTTTGAGCACTCCTCTAGTGACTCCTCTTCTTCTTTGTCATCTTCATCATTGGCACTTGTATACATTTCTTTGAGTGCCACCCAAATAAGATGTGCATCATCACAAATGTCCTCGTGGTTGAAGATGAATTCTTGAATTACCTTGCTCACATTATTGTACATGAGGTTAGTAATGGAGGAGTTGTGTAGCACACAATTCTTTTCCTCTTTTGATAGATTGGACGAGTCCTCACTATCAAAGTCCTTGGGAAGGATGCTAGCCACCACAACTCGCTCAAATGACGGACCCCAAGTATGTAATACATGAAGAACATGAGCAGACCAAGAATCGTAGTTTGAGCCATCAAACTGAAGAGGCTCAAACGATACCTCACAGAAGTCGACATCTTTAAACTCCAAGCGGTTAAGCTCGAATCGGAGCACTTGGCTCTGATACCAATTGAAAGGATCTTGATGTCGCCTAGAGGGGGTGAATAGGCGCAACCTGAAAAATCACCGCTTAAAACAACTTTGTCAGCAAAGTCCGGATACTCCGGGGAAATGTCTGGAGTTTCTGGAAAGTCCGGAGATTCTGGAGAAATCTCCGGATACTCTGGACCAGCGCCTGTGCAGCAGAAAATGCGCACTGCCCAGGGTTTGCAAACCTGGAGCCACCGGGTTTGCCTGACAGTGTTTCCCCTCTTTCTCCTTATTGTTTTCTTGCTTAAATCAACTCAAACTATGTTAGTAGCACAGAGTGAAGTTCTTGGAACAATATTCAATACCTGCACTTCACAAACACTAACACCCGAGTAGATCCACAAATACTAAGAGCAAGCAAGCTAGGAAGGTAAATGCAAGGTAACCAACAAGAGACTCTGAGATTTGTTTTACCGAAGTTCGAATTCACCACCGTGTGAATCCTAGTCTCCTTTGGGTGCTTCTCCTACCGAAGCCGGGTTGCACTCAACCCTTTTCCCGATCCACTAGATAGTTTCTTCCCTTTCGGAGGCGAAGCAAGACCTTCACAAACTGTCCCGCAGCTCACCACACCTTGGTAGCTCACGGGCGACGCCTAGCCGTCTAGGAGGCAATCCTCTAAGAGTAACAAATGCTTCACACAAGCTTGACGACGTCTAACAGTGCTCAAGGGATTCAAGTGCTCTTGAATAGCTCACAAAGGCTTCTCTCTACCACCCAACTCACTAGATCTATCAAAGATCAAACAACCCCACCAAGAGGGGTTGGGGAGAGTTAGAATGACTTTGGCTTAGCAAGGAATAGCAAGGAAGCACACCAGCAACCTTAGGAACAGCAGCTTGCAACGGTTGGGACCGTGGGGTATAAATACCCAACTCCCCAAAAACTAGCCGTTACAAACTAAGAGAAACCCGATGCTGCCGAGTTCCCAAACTCGGTGCCACCGAGATTTCAAACAACTAGCCGTTGGGCCGGCTGACACAAAACCTGGTGCCACTGGGTTTCCAAACCTGGTGCCACCGGGTTTGACTCAGAGTCAAACCCGAAACCGTGTACGTGTGGTCTTTTGTGTCTCTCACAACTCACATAGGTTACTTGAGCACTGAGACATTTTCAAGACTCCTTGTGATGCATCCCTCTTGATAGTACGGCACACCTATACTCAAGATCAAATATAAACCCTATAAAGATCCACTTGAGCTTCATCTTCATGAATAGCCATACTTGGTCAATATATCCACTTGAGAGATCCATCCAACAATGTCTCATTGATTTGAGCACTTATACCTTTTTTTAAGACGTGCAAAGCACATTTTTCATTAAGAGAAGAGAGAGTTTTACAAAGCGCCACGATGGGAGAACCCCCAAAGAGTGAGGGAACGACAAGGTTACGCCTGAAACGAACAGAGGAAAAAGAAAAGAGATCCCACACCACCAACACAAGCTAAACTACCACTAGGAAACAGAGAAGGGTACAAAGGAGAGGCCCCTAAGAACAGCCCGGTCCTGCACACATGAACACCGAGGAGACCCGTACATCACCGCTTGCCAAACAACTTGCAACAGCGTGGGCCGAAGTGGAGGTTCCGCAAGACGATGCCTCCAGGAAGGGAGCGACGACGACGCCGCCATCGTCCGCCTACCCGCGAAGGGGTAGGTCAGGTTTTCACCTGGTAAACCAAGGCGTTTGGAGGCCGCGACAATGCCCCCAGCAGGGTAAGTCCATTGTCGGCCAAGCAGAAGCTAGACAAGGCTTTCGCCCCAGCCTCTGATGCCAAACCACGACCGGCCATAGCAAACAAGGAGAGGGCAAGGAGGTCGAGAACGCAGCAGGAAGCCTCAGCGCAGACAAAGGAGAACAGGTGCAGGTGCAGGGAGCCGCCGCAACCAAGGCGACGGCAACAACTCCCCCGGGGCCAAACGTAGTTGTCCGAACCACCTCGCCGCCTAATCGTCGACTGCAACCTGAAGAAGGGTCCAAACCGCCGAACCGCAGGCCCCGAGAAGAGGGAGGAGCCGTGACCGCCGACAGGAGGAGGGCAGCGGCCACCAGCAGAAGGGGGGCACAACAGCCGCTGGCACGGGGGGAGGGACCGCGGCCGCCATCCCAGAGATGGGCGCCGGCAGGGGGGAGCCGAACGCCCGGGAGGGGCCGCGGGCGACGACGAGGAGCAATCAGCAGGCACAATCGACAAGGTCGGCAGGGAGGGGGCGCAGACGGCCGACGATGACGAGGAGGAGCCGAGGCCGCTGAGGAGGCCGAAACAGAGGAGCCAGGCAGAGGGGGTGGTGACGGCAGGTCGACGGCCATGATGACGGTAGGCCGGCCGGCCGACGGAAGACGGCCGCGGCCCCCGACAGGAGGGGCCGGCGGGCGGCTGGGGAGGGAGGTGGCAACGCCGCCCAAGGTGAAGGCCGCCACGTCTCGGCGCCCCGCGTGAGGCAGACGGCGCGCGGAGCGAACATCGCCGGCAAGGTGGAGCGCCGGCAGCAGACGCCGCCGCGCGACGCGGACGGGGAAGGGGGCTGCGCTCCATGCAGACAAGCAGGGAGGAGCCCGCGCCACCGGGCCCAGCCAACACAGATCTAGGGTTTGGCGGCACGGCCCGCGCGGCCCGCCCGACGACGGGCACGAGGAGGAGGCACCGCGTCCCACACCGGGGAGAGGTGGGCGCACGGCCGGGGCACCAGACCCCGCGCAGGAAGGGGCGTCTGCCTCTTGGAGCTGCCGTCGGACGCCACCTGGGCCTGCACCTGGACGGGGCCGGCGAGGCGGAGGGCAGCTGCAGGACGGCAACGGTGGCCAGTAGGTGCTCGCCGGGGGGCGCTGGGTGGACGTGCCCCCGGGCCCGGCGCCGGCCGGCACCTGCCGCCACGCGCGAGGGCGAGCGCGGAGGACCGGTGCGCGCAGCCCGCAGCGCCAGCTGCCAAGGCGCCCAGCGCCCCGCGCATCCCCGACCCCGGGGCCGGCCGCACGCCAGGACCGCCCGTCCTCTGCACGGAGCCGCGGCGGGAGGGCTCCCCGCCGGCCGGCGGAGGCCGGAGTAGCCGCGGCCGCCGGGGAGGCCGCACCCGCGACGATGTCCGCAGGGAGGGCTGGCCGAGGAAGCCGGAGGACCCAGGCGCGAGCGCACCGCCCGCCGGCAGAGGAGAAGACGGCGGTGGCCGCCGGCGGGGCAAAAGGTTGGAGCTTCAGATCCGCGACCGGTGGTGTGGTGCAAGGGGTGAGGGGAGCGGGAGAAAGGAGAAAGGGAGGGAGGGAGGAGGGGGGCCGCCGCCGTCGTTGAGAGGTGGCGGCGGCGGCCGTCGCCGGCCTGGGGAGTGGGGGCCTCGGCGGGAGGCGGCGGGTCGCCCTCGAGTCACCCCTAGAGCACTTATACCTTGAGCTAGTGACTTTGATATATGAAGATCAAAGTCACTAGCGCACCTATACCTTGAGCTAGTGACTTTGATCTTCATATATGAATGACACCCATTTCTTGATCAAGTCACCCTTCACATGACTCAATGAACATATAATGCTTCTTCATTGCTTCTCTCGGTTAGGCTCGACTTGATACCTCAAAATTCTCCAAGCTATAGCCACTTCACCCTAGCCAAGCACATGGTCCAAGTCACTACTTGGCCAACCTTAGCTTAGTACCTCGTTGCTAATCCCTTGCTTGATTTCTTCATCCATTCGTTGTCATCTTGAGTTAAGTTTTGATTTAACATTAAGAATGAAATCCACTTGAGATCATGCCTTCTTTGACTCTATAGTACCATTTGAACAAAACAAGTCTTCTAATACATTTAGAGATCATCCAATATTCCAATATCACTATGTCTCTTTCTTCACCTTCATTGGCTTGTTTATATATCAAGTATACACTATGGGATCACACACATCATAGTTCATGACATTCAATCTTCTTATAAAGTCATTTAACAATGTGAGGTAATAACCCATTCCTCAACTTATCTTTTACAATAATGGCTTGTCTTCACATATAGATGTTCAATATCATGCATCATGCTTTGTTATTTATATGTGACAACCTGCTCACACGCTTAACAAAGCCATTAGATCTTTAATCTAATTGTTAATCAATACACCAAAACCCACTTAAGGCCTAGATGTCTTTCAAACCGGCGCCGCCGTCTCGTTGCCACGCCGCCGCCGTGCACGCCTCTGCCAAAGCCGGCCAAGGGGTCGGGTCCTTCCTCGCCTGTGTTTCCCTTGGATGTCCTGAATCTCGCCACCGTTTCCTCTTCGCCAGCCGCCAGAGAGTCCGCCGCCGGTCGGGCCTTGCCGCGCCGCCTTTCCCTCTCGGGCTTTTGCTGGATCACCTAGCGACCGTTTGAACGCCGTTGGGGCGTTGTAGCACGTGCAGGACCGCACCGTCCCCTGCCTCACCGGATCACCTGGATCGTTTGCGGTCGACCAGTCCCTATTAAGCCACACCTTCGCCCACACAAGCCGCGCGCCGCACCGGATCCCTCCGGATCGCATGTGCCCTGTCACGCCTGCGGCCCCATCAGCTGCCACGTGGACAGCAGCTGGCGTATAGCCTGCTGCGTGGCCGCCACCTCAGCCATAGGGGCCGGCCTGCAGCCAGTTTAGAGCCAACCTAGAGATAGGAAGAGCTAGCCTATAGCTGGTTAAGAGGTGAATGTATTGTGGATGCGCAATTTAATTTCAGAAATGGTTTTAACCTTCAAAAATTCATAACTAATTCATACGAGCTCCGAAAAATATGAAACCACTTTCATAATCTTTCTAAAATCATGACGCACCCGTTAGTTAGGTGTTTGCTCTCTTTTGGCCCTTGTTGCTTCTTATTTCGGTGTTAATTGCAATTAGCTCCGGTAATTTATTTATATTCGCGAATCTAGGAGCTACTGGAGCCGGAGATCCGACCTAGGACTACAACGACGACTTCGCCTTCGACGACTACCCTCACGCAGGTTTACGCCTGACCGACCTTTGAATGCACATTAGGAGTTGCTATTAGAATTGCTAGCGCTTTACTTTATGCATGGTGATGGATATAAATTTTGAGCCTTGCACTGCCTTCTTTATATACCCTGTCCTTGATTACCCTACAACTACTATATATATTTATGCGTGATTATACGCTGGGCTTCGCTGTGCATGTGTTGGGACTATGTGGTAGTATTTTTGGCGTGTGTGGGAAAAACTGGCAGGAGAAGGTGTTTTGGGTGACTTGGCGGGGGTGAGCTCAAGACAACCCGATCCGGGATCGGGGGCCAGGGTTCGTCTTCTCGGGCGTTTCCCATTTCATACCTATGGCGGGTACATGGTTTTAGAAGCACATGTGTTGGGGTTTTGTGATGACTTGGAGGATAGGAGCTCGCCCCGGTCTGAAACCGAGTGGGTCGCTTTGTTACACGGGACTTTTGTACACACCTCCTCACCGAGAGTGGGGATAGGGCCGGGTCGACCCTGGCAAGTGCGTTTCCATACCTACTAACAGGATAGAGGGTATCAGTGGGAGGGAAGTGGGTGAGGACCCTTTCCCTTTGCAGTCGCTCCCCGTGTGGCCACACGGGGGCATATTCACAGTTCTGGGGTGGTCCTTTGCGAGGGACCGCATCGAGACCCGGATGTAGGATGGAATCGTAACTCCTGGGTGATCGTCCGGTAGGATGGGCTTGGATGGCTGATCACCGCCGGATGCCATTCTGATGTGGGTACAGGTGTACACACTCTGCAGAGTTTTTAGATCTATACGTATAGCCGCGTCCTTAGTTATGGACATGCCCGTTGTTTACTCCGACTCTTACATTTTGGGATTTCTACCTCCCCCCTTATAGGATGAGAGTGTATGGTGAGCCGTGGTTGTACTCAGGAAGAGGAGAGTTGCTCCCTCGGCCTCGCGGATCCGGGTGCAATCATTGAGGTGCGAGGAGTGTGAGTTCTCGCACCGACCCTAGATGGAGATAGGACTTGGCGACGGTGATCTGAGTGACCAGGTGTTGCCGATCGTGGATGAGAGACTTGGGTGTTTGTGGGATATGGAGATACTACTCTTTTTATGTTGTTGCCGCTGTTTAGGAAAACAATAGCCTTTACCTTGAACCTTTTTATACCTTTAGAAGTAGGCCATCTAAATCTTGCATACGGTTGGTGACGTGGACCTATCCTGAACCTTGGGGATAGCCCCTGAGCTTGTAGGGTACGAGTCAGACTTCGACAACAACGCCGATGGGTGGTACGATTGAAGGGCACGACGCTACGTTCAAGGATGCCTGTGGGAGAGAAGAATGAAGCTGGAGACATCTTCTGGAAGCTAGCTACCGCTGCGTAGGCTCTTATTCATGTTATTCCGCCAAGAGACGTGTAATGATGTACTCCTTTAATAGATTTGTAATAAAAGTAATACTTTTGGATGCTTTATTTCGTTGTATGGTTGTGATATTTATCTGTGATGGATGTCTGTGCGTGATAGCGTCTGATCCAGGGACTATCACGAGTACAGGTTGACCGTTTTCCTCTTTTGAAAACCCGGGTCGTTACAGTTACAGTAGCACCGTATATTGTCAGACTCTCGGTACTTGAACCTCTATAGTAACCCTTGACTACAGTAACCAGTCGCTACATACCAACCGCTACAGTACTTTTCTCTCACAACAAATCAGCGTTAGCACCATCCATCCAGCCAAGCGAATAGGTCTGTTAACTTTAAGTACAAAACCTTGCACTAACTTGTCGTTTTCAACTACACAAATAACCACACTTTTCTAGAACTTTTGTACATACTCGTATGATAGTGTTTCGTATGATGGTGCATCTACTCCTTTCGTCTTTAAATATATAACATTTAGGACAACAAAAATAGTTTATTTTGAACTAAATTTCTTGTCCTAAACGTCATATATTTAAGGACGGAGGGAGTAATTATTTTTCCCCGATGAGACGGTTGTACATCTTTGCTGAACGCTGGCGCACGTTCAAATTGTCCCTTTATACGTTCGATAATGCTACGGTCTTGACGTCTGATGCGTCGGACGGGTTGTCTTTTGAATGTTGCGAAATTCTTCTTCATGTTGCACGCTACATGACTTGATGTTGCGACCATATTTTTTTGCTACAGTGCTTAGATCTGACGGCTATAGTGCTTTGATCTGACGGCTACATATTACAATTGGTCGCCTTCATGTTGCAATTGTTTGTCGTTCATGTTGCAATCGTTATGAACATGTTGCGAAATTCTTCTTCATGTTGCACGCTACATGACTTGATGTTGCGACGAGATTTTTTTTTGCTACAATGCTTAGATCTGACATCTATATTGTTTTGATCTGACGGCTACATGTTGCAATTGGTCGCCTTCATGTTACAATTATTTGTCGTTCATGTTGCAATCGTTGTGAACATGTTGCATCCGTCTTTTAAACTTTCATGTTGCAATCATGTTAAATGTTAAAAATCAATCTTTCTGTGTTCCTAGTGGGAAATCAAATTATTTAAATTTGAAAATTTTTAAACTCAACTATTCAACCCTCTAGTGGGAAATCAAATTATTTAAATTTGAAAATTTTTAAACTCAACTATTCAACCCTGTTGTAGTCGACATTCTAGATCCTTTTCATAACTGCTGATACAAACAAAGGACATTTGGCGCAAACTTCCAAAACACGTAGACACAATCTAGCCTCAGTCTATGAAGATTTGAACTTGGATCATGTTTGAACACCCTCCAACTAAAATTTAACTGGTCAGCTAAATTTCGAAGATCCTGTAACGACCCGGGTTTTCAAAAAGGGAAAACCCGTCAACCTGCTCTCGTGATAGTCCCTGTATCAGACGCTATCACGCACAGACATCCATCACAGATAAATATCACAACCATACATCAAAATAAAGCATCAGAATATCAATATTATTACATATCTTGATTAATGGAGTACATCAATACACGCCTCTTGGCGGAATAACATGAATAAGAGCCTACGCAGTGGTAGCGCTTCCAGAAGGTGTCTCCATCTTCATTCGTCTCCCACAGGCATCCTTGAGCGAAGCAACGTGCCCCTCAGTCGTACCATCCGTCGGCGTTGTTGTCGAAGTCTGACTCGTACCCTGCAAGCTCAGGGGCTATCCCCAAGGATCGGGATAGGTCCACGTCACCAACCGTATGCAAGCTTTAAGTGGCCTACTTCTAAGGGTAAAGAAATGATCAAGGTAGAAGCTGTGTTTCCTAAGCAGCAGCAGCATCAATATAAATAGAATAACATCTCCATATTCCCACCATTTCCCATATCTCTCATCCGTAAACGGTTACACCTGGTCACCCAAATCACCGTCACCATCACCTATCTCCATCTAGGGTTGGTGCGAGAACTCCCACTCCTCGCACCTCAATGATTGCACCCGGATCCGCGAGGCAGAGGGAGCAACTCTCCTCTCCCCGAGTACAACCACGACTCACCATACACTCTCATCCTATAAGGGGGAGGTAGAAATCCCAAAACGTACGAGTCGGAGTAAACAACGGGCATGTCCATAACCGAGGACGCGGCTATACGTATAGATCTAAACTCTGCAGAGCGTGTACACCAGTACCCAACTCGGAATAGCACACGGACGGTGTACGGCCGACCGAGCCTACCCAACCGAACGAACACCTAGGAGTTACGATTCCATCCTGCATCCGGGTCTCGCTACGGTCCCTCGCAAAGGACCACCCCAGAACTGTGAACATGCCCCCGTGTGGCCGCACGGGGAGCGCCCAAAAGGGAATGGACTTCACCCTATACCCTCTCACTGATACCCTCTATCCTACTGGCAGGTATGGTATCGCACTTGCTAGGGTCGAAACGGCCCTATCCCCACTCTCGGCGAGGTGGTGTGTACGAAAGTCCCGTGTAACAAAGCGACCCACTCGGTTTCAGACCGGGGCGAGCTCCTATCCTCCAAGTCATCACAAAAACCCCAACACCTGTGCTCCTAAAACAGTGTACCCGCCATAGGCACCAAACTGGGCATCGCCCGAGAAGACGATCCCTGGCCCCCGATCCCGGATCGGGTTGTCTTGAGCTCACCCCCGCCAAATATCCCAAAAACACCTTCTCCTGCCGGTTTTTCCCCACACACGCCAAGAAACTACCACCTAGTCCCAACACATGCACAGCAAGCTCAGCGTATCATCACACATAAATAAAGTAGTAGTAGTAGGTCAATCAAGGACAAGGTATTTAAAAAGGGTAGTGCAAGGGTTTCATCATAATCATCATCATGCATAAGTAAAGCGCTAGCAGTTCTAAAGCAATGCCTAATGGGCATTGAAAGTAGGTCGGGCGTGAACCTGGGTGCGAGTAGTCGTCGTAGCCGAAGTCGTCGTCGTAGTCTTGGTTCAGCTCTCTGGCTCCGGCGACTCCTAGATTCGTAAATAAATAAATAAACACGACCGCTATGCAAATAAATCCAAGAGGAAGAACAAATAAGACCTAAAAAGAGGCAAACTCTAGCCTAGCGCGGAGTTTGGAATTTTAGAAGATTTCCAGAAAAGGTTTCGTATTTTCGGAGTTAAAACGGATTTATTATGAATTTCCAAAGATAAAATAGATTTCTGAAAATAAAATACGCATTTACAATATTGCAATCTTTAGGCTAACTCTAACCCAACTCTAGCTGACTCATAACAGGCTTATAGCCGGCTACAAGCCAGCTCCAGCGCACACGTGGCGGCCAGCAGCGCGGCTTTAAGCCAGCGCCTGCCCACGTGGCGGCTGACACGGCGACCGCGTGGCGCGGCGCACGGGATCTCGCCCGGTGCTGCTGCGGCACGGCGTGGTGCAGGCCGGCGTGTGGCCCGGCCATGGGTGGCCAGCCGCACGAGATCCGGTCGGATCCTCTGCGTGCACTCGTGTGTGCGTGCGCGCGTGTGGGGTAAAACCCCAGGGTTTAATGCCCGGCGCCGTCTCGTGTTCGGCAGAATGCCGCAGAGGGGAGGCAGCGCGGGAAAGGGGCTTGCCGGCGGCGAGGTATCTCGGGCCAAGCAACAAACGGCAGCGAGTGATCGAGGCAGACCCTGCGAACATGTTAAAGCCAAGAAAAGGCGGGCCTTTGGCCGGGTTTGGGCGCGTCGGCGGTGACGCGGTGAAACGCGCGGCGGCGTGGTGCGGATGGTCGCCGGCGTGCACGCTGGGGTGCGCAAATACGCCGGTGTGTGCGTGCGTGTCTCCCCTGAGGCGAACCGGCCCCAAAGATGGGGCTTTGCCCTTTGCCCAGCTGCGCAGGGCAAGTCCGGCCGTGGCGGCGGCGACAGAGTGCGAGAGCACCGGGTTCAGGTACACCGACGAGCGTGCAGGGGTGTGTGTGTGCGCGGCCGGAGATAAAGGGCATGACGCACCTGAAGGTACAGCCTTCACCTCACCCTCTGCGCGAGCGTGCACCGAAGTGCAAGCCGGCGGCGTAGCCGCATCGGCGCAAGGCAGGGCGGCGCGGTGTGACGGCGCGGTGCGTGGCCACGAGACAAGGGAGCGAGCGGAGGCAAGCGCGCGTGCGTGCGTGACGACGGCGGCAGCTCCTGCAAACGAAAGGCGTGACACGAAGGCCGGTATCACAGGTGACGGAGGTGTGCGCGGCGGCGCGGCGCAGACAGGCGCGGGTCGCGTTTCCCCCTCGGCACGAAGGCCGGGTTCACAACGGATGAGAGAGGGAGCGCGGCCTCACCTTGGTGACCACTGGTCGACGTGCAGGCGTTGGGGAAGGTGGCCGGAGCAGGGTCGTCGGCGGCGAGGAAGAAGCGCGACGCGGAGCAGGGGAAGCAGAGGAGGCAGGGGCGTCGCGGTCCTTGGCGTCCAGGAGCTCCACGGGTGGCCTCCGGTCTTCGTGGTGGCACCGACGTGCTCACGGACGGCCTCCGGTCTTCCTTCTTCTCCCCCTTCTCCTTCTTCTCCGGCGAGGCAGAGGTGTGCGGCAAAGGGGAAAATCCCCGGGCGGCTAGGGTTGGGAGCACCGGGGGTTGCGGCTGCAGCCTACATATAGGGCAAGGCGCGGCGCAGACACGTGGACGGCTGGATGCTAAAGAAGGGGCGCGGACGCATCGCGACGGCGGCCATGGGCGGCGCTCCGGCAGGCTTTGGCGCGGCGGCGTAAGCAAAAGGGGAAAAGAGACGAGGGGATGACGCTGCGGCCGGGGCCCGCTTGCCTGCGTCAGCGGCGCGGTTGGTGGTAGGCGGGCTCGTGGGACGCGCTTTGGTGGGCTGCGGAGGAGTGCAGGGGCGCGGGTTAGACAGGGAAAAGAGAACGAGGGCCTCTGGTGGACTTTGCTGGTGAGAACTCAGCCCAGGAGCTAAGAAAGGCTTTCCTATTAACCAAACCCTTTAACCCCTTTTTCATTTAGATTCAAATTTGAATTTAGAATTCAAATTTGATTCTCACACAAATAAAATCCAAGGTTCTCACACTAGCATTTTATATTTTCTAGAAATTTTTAATTAGCTCAAAAAATAAATTTAGGAGTTTAGGAGAGAAAATAGAAGACGTCCTTAATTAAATTATCAAGCCACCAAACAATTCACCAAATTTTTTTAAATCCTCATTTTTACTATTAACATTCCGTTTTGAAAATGCGGGATGTTACAGATCCTATCTATCTTCCACAAGGTGGGAAGGAAATCAATCTTCTAATGTTGGAAATTCGTGCAAACAATACACACCGCTAGATCCTACAACCTTAACAACACACACTACCCCCAATCAGGGTTCCAATGTTCCGGATGTTTCATGTGAGTGTTTCAAATGTTTTGTATGGATGTTGCAAAGAGAATCATGATGTTGCGAATATTTCACGAGCGTGTTGCAGGTGTTTTATTTGAATGTTGTATTTTTAACAAGGCATTTGAATGTTCCAGTCAACATGAAGTAGATGTTGCGGTGAGTTTTCCCCCAATTATCGATATTTCATTATCAACAATTTTTTGATGTTGCAAACATTGATTTTAGATGTTGCAAATGTTGAGTTTCGATATTGCTGACATGTGATGTTGGGTGTTATGTCGAGAGGGGAGGAGGGCTCCTGATGTTGGATGTTGCACGCAACATAGCTCGCAACATGACCTCAACACGCTGATGTTTGGATGTTGGTCGTAACATGCTCACCATAAGCTCGCAACATGCTCGCCACAAGCTCGCAACACCGCTCGCAACATGTATACTGTGTCGGGGGAGGAGGGAGGGGGCGCCGAGTTTGAATGTTGGTCGCAACATACTTCGCAACATGGCAAAATTGTTCGCAACATACTTCGCAACATTAACACCGATCCGACGGCTGAGACGTTTCTTGATTCGAATCGTGTGGTCGGGGAGGTGTCCGATGCTAACGCCCGGAACGGACGTCCGGCGCTAACAGCTCCGTTATACGTCTGCTCGAAAAAAGAAAAAAAGGAATCATCAATTCCCAGGCCCACCCCATCCCAGCCCAGCACAACAGACGGAGCCCAACGCGCGCAAAATCGGCTCACCCAAACATTTTGAAGCACTCAAAAAGCCTTTTCGAATTGGGTTCATTAACCAACCCACTTCCCCTACCACCCACCAGTCCACTCGGTCCACTACTGCTTGCTCGGGCGTCGTCCTCCTTCCCTCGCACGATTCGTCTTCTCATCATCTTCTCTGCAGCCGGCCAAATTTTTTTACTCCCAGCAGCGGCAGTAGTAAATTGCTTCGCTCAGCATTCCCCATTGATCCCCCACCTCCCTTACCTTCGAATTGAAACTCAAACCAAATCGAGGGAAGCCAGTCCCCTCCTCTCCTCTCCCCCAACGAGCGAATTCCCCTGCGAATCCGCTCCCCTCCCCGCCGCATCTAGGGTTTCGCCCGCCGACCGACGGCGCCCATGGACCCCGGCGCCGGCGGCGGGGCCCGGGCCGGCTTCGAGCGGGCGTGCCGCCTACCCAACACCGTCCACTCCGAGATCGCGCCCGCGCTGCCGCTCCCCACCCTCCCGCCCGCGCTCGGCTTCGACGACCTCCGCGACGATGAGCCCCTCGTCGTGCCCGACCGCCCCGACATGATCATGCAGGCAGCCAACATCGCCCGCATCCTCGCCGACACGGACGTCTCGCACCTGTGAGCCCCCTTCCCGTCCCACCCCTTCCGGCTTGCGCTCTCGGCTCACTCGCTTCCTTCCCCGCGGGCTCAGAATTGACTTACCTAGGTGCGCTCTTCTGCCTGCAGGGGCTTCACGGAGGCCGACAACGTCGACGTCGACCCCAGCCAGTGCTCCTGGCTCTGGATGGAGGTGCTCAAACACAACCCGGACGCCTTCAAGGTCAAGGCCCCTGCGCCCCCGCAGTCTTCGCAAGGTAAACGCTCTGCAGATTGAACCTTCCTCAGCTAGTCTCACTCCCGTACAGCTTAGCTAGGCACCTAGAACTGCCCATTGGAGTTAACATTGTAGTCTGTCTAGCTCCCAGCTTCTACTGCTGCTGTATGCCTGTATGTACTACTAGCAAGCTTACCAGCTTCAACTGTCTGTGGGATGCTTAACTCTGCGAACAGTACTCTGAGAGAGATGGCCTGCCTTGGACTGAACATTTCTTAAGCTCCTGTATGTATTGCGGTGCTGTTTTCAACTGTCTTTGTGATGGTTTAGTGGATGTTTTGACTTGCTGCTTGGATAACGGCCGACTTGCTTTTTTTTTCCCTTTTTTTTGGAAGAAGCAGTCTTCTAGAAAATTCATATGCTGGTCCGCTGAACTAAGCGGTTGCGGTGCATCATTTGGTTCTCTGTGTGGGAAGCAGTTATGCGGTTGCAGTCCTACTAGTGCATGCTGATAGCCAGCTGGGAAAATTCTTTTTGCGTTACCATTTCGGGATGCCTGTGCGCCACGTAACACCTCTTCGTGGACTGAGTGCCCCTAAGTAACTGTAACTGTCGTTTGAACCTGTGTCAACCCCTGTGATGCCGCTTGATTGACGATGCTGTGGTGCTCACGTGACTTTCTGCTGCTGTGCCTTTTCATTCATGGTCATCCATATAGTAGCGCTGAAATGCTTCTAGTTCCATGGACTGGTATTGAGGACATGGTGATTGTATGATGTACAGTAGAACAGTGAGCATATCTGCACAGTTGTGTCAGCACTTGTGCATTCCGCCTGTGTGCATTGTCAGCAACCTAAATCTATGTCCATTAATATTTCAGCAATGACCTGCATATCCTATGGGTGTGCCATGTATGATTCCGACATAGACTCTGGTGCCTTACTTGGTGGGATCAGATAAACAGGGTTCAGTTGCTAATCAAGCTGGCTAGCTCCAACTCAGTTTAGTGCGTCAACCAAGGCCACCACCCCACATGTCATTCAACCACCTCTCAGTGTCCCGGACTTGTTCAGAATGGGGTGGTTATATTTCCCCCAATTGTACCAATCGAATTCCACATAGTTCCTTTTTTGTTATTTGGTGCTTTTGGTAACTTTAGTACTTAAGAAATTACTTTTGTTTGTTCGACGTGGCTGCCACCTTTTTATAGCATTAAGGCCATGCATTGAAAAATGTACTCAATGCTCATTTACTCTTCACTGATGTGTAGAATACTGGGGGTTTTATTTCTCATGAGCTAAATGATACTACCTCCGTCCTTAAATATATGACGTGTAGGACAAGCAAATTAGTTCATTTTTGAACTAAATAGCTTGTCTTAAACGACATATATTTAAGAATGGAGGGAGTATTATTTAATTTTCTTGACACATTTGGTCCTTCTACTTTAATCAAAGGTTTTTTGTTTTTTCGTCATGTTAGTCCCTTTACTCACGATCAGGGTGTGCAAACTCAAGGCGTTACATGCTGTGCTGGGCTACCTGATACATATCTTTCTTTTTTGGAAGGTGGTGAGGGGCTGGTAGACTTTTGACACGGCCCAAGATCCATCCACTTTTTCTGGCAACATTTCATTGTTTTGAAGCAGATCGAAACGTCAAATGATGGTTGATGCCAATACCTAGTTTGATGACTTGTACAGTGGTTCAGAGGCTTAGTAGACCAAGTCAGAATAGGTGGAAAGCAATTTTTGCCCAAATTATTATGTTGCACAAACCTTATACATCATCCGGCTACTGGGCCCCTTCCTTTAGCAAATCTTTTGATCTATCTCGGCATGTTTGTTTCTCAAATCTTGAATGCTTGTATGATTTTACCCCTCTCGATGCCTAATAAGATGCTAATTTTCTCTGGACCCTATGATGATCGAATGGAAACCAGGACGTCTACAGACTACAAGTCCCTTTGTACCCCACTAGTCCCTGTCCCAGTTCTCAAACCACTGGCCTAGCCCTCAGTAACCTGCCTTGCGAACATCATGCGTCCTGGATCATTTTTTATTAAAGGGGAACTGCATGTCATTGCATTAAGAAGGAAAACGGAGCTTGTGTTACAAGTTGCGCTTGCTGTTTACATTACATTCACACCTTTTACATAATTGTTACTACTGGGACAGACTACACTTAGCTGTAGCTGGCTTTACCGGATCATCAATATGCAACAAATTGCACATGAAGAGACCAACTCGAGCTACAATAGATTAGTGCATCGAAGCTAATCATTAGAGAAATTAGAAGGACCGAAGTGCTACTTTCCTTAATCTAATACTTCCAATTTTAAAACAACTGTGTTCCTTCTATTTCTGCACCCGCAATTTTGAATTCTATAGTACCTATTGAGTTGCATGCACCAACCAGTTCAATCCAAAAGCTTAAGCTGATAGAGAAAGGTGGGCAATTCACTTATACTCCAACACTCCCCCTCACGTGCATGCTCCCTTGTGCCGCATACATGGAAATTGGAGTGGGCTGCAATTATTTTATTTAATCACGCCCGCTAGGATTCGAACTTGAGACCTTTGGTCCTAATACCGTATTGAGTTGCATGCGCCAGCCAGTTCAACCCAAAACCTTAAGCTGTTAGAGAAAGGTGGGTAATTCACTTATACTCCAACAGTACCAACAATCATCTTGAACTGTTAAAATTCCCTTATACAAACTCTTGGCTGTATTGCTGCATCACATGCATGCTGTTTATAGGAACATAACAAGTGCTAGTGATAGGGAGTTGGGAACGGGTCTGTTGTTATCTCGTAGCTTGTGGGTGCAATCATTAATTTGTATGCAATACGAAACGTGTGTGATGTTTTTATTTCTTGTTTTTTGTTTGAGGGCTATATTTTTTGGGGTAAATAATATTCTGATATCCAAATTTGTGTGAAATGTTTGTAGTCAATTCTCTCTATCAGATTTGAAGTGTTAGTGCAGAATTTGTTCCATTTGGCAGCCCATCTTAGCAATATTGTGCGGACTTGTTTATTCCTGATTGTATCATACTATCATGTCAACATGTCGTGCCTGAAACCATCGTTGCAGCGTGCTAATTTAGTACTTATATTTACTGTTAGCAAAGCATTTTCACGGAGTTGTAAATGTTTTAGATTGTAGCACCTTTTATCTTTCAAAGTATAATTTTTTTGTTACTTTGGTCAAGCTTTTCAGGTCCACATGAAGGCCCAGAATATCAAAATCAAAGTGAGATGCATTTTGAGCATCCTACACCTAATATGAACAAAGCACAGAAGGAAACTGTATTTCCTGTGGATGACATCAACTCACGCAGAGAGCATCTTCGTGTAAGTTAGATACCATCAGTTTCTTATTGATATCAGTTCCTTGTGCTAAGAGATTTTCTGTTGTAGAATGAACTGACCCCAGATTCAGTTGCTTCAAAGAAGCCTAAAGTTAGGAAGAAAGAAAATGACAATTCTGTTTCAAGTTCTGGCCCCAGCATTCCTAATAGTCAAGGTTTGTTTCTATTGATTTCTATATCCTGCCCCATTTATCTTCCCTTTAGAATTTTAAAAATTCAGCTTACTCTAGTTATAATTACGCTTTTTAGAAATTATTGCCAACTTCTGTGAGATGGTGGAGGATTTCTGTGGAAGAGTCGAAATTCCTGATGATGCGGATGGCGGTGACTGGTTGTCAATACCACTTAATGATTTTAAGGTTCTTGTCAATGAAATTACATCTGTTCGATCCAAAAGGATATTGCACGAGGTTCCTGTGGATTCAGTTACAAGGTTACTGCATGTGATTGATCGTCAGATCCGATGTTCTCAAGGTTTGTCAATAGATGACAAGGAAAATGTGAGTTACTTACCATATCTTTAGTATTTGTCATTTTTAATTCAAATTTGCATAATCTTTCAGTTTATTCTATTCTGTTCTAGAAATCTTTGAGTAAAGTTGTTGCATATTATAGCTTAGCAACTAACAATTGCTTGGGTACCTTCAGTCTGATGCTGAACCTCTGGTTTTCTCGGCTTTGGAGTCTGTTCATGCAGCATTAGCAATTATGACCCACCATGACATGCCAAAGCAATTGTACCGAGAAGAAGTATGTGCATGCTTTGTTCCTTTTTCCATCCTGTTGTGAAACAGTACTGTCATGGTTGCTTACACTTTCCTTTTTTGCCCTCCGTAAAACAGCTTATTGAGCGAATTATTGATTTCTCGAAGCGTCAGATCACTGACTGTATGGCAGCAAGTAACCCAACCTTCCGAGCTATCCACAAACCAGCTGACAATGTTGCAAATGACGGTAAGGCCAAAGAACATGCTGACATTTCTTTGGATTTTTTCTCGAATATGCAGGAGAGCTGCAGTATTGCAATATGAGTATAACAAAAGAAAACTCTAAGTGCATGGGTAGATAACTAGATATAGCCACCTGCCAGCACACGCATGCACACAAACAAACAATTGAAAATGCCAACATGTGCACCGCCAATCTGGCAGCTAAATTGTAAACTAGGATCCATGCGTAAGCTCTGCTAAGCCTTTTCACCAGCCATGCACCACAGTTTGGCCTCTTTGTGAATTGTACGCTTGCCGTGCAGCGCTAAGCTGATATTCTATCTTTGTTTTTTCATGATTGTGCAGCCACATTTCTTTCTAAGTTGGTTATATACAATTCTGTGTTTCATCCTTTCTATTTTTTTCTGTACTACAGCATTTCCTGGTTGACAAGATTGTCTGATGTTGTTTAATTTCATTATGTCTGAACCCAACCAATCTTTGTGCAACAATTTAGTTCTCTAGCTGTGGTGATCTCTTGTGATCACAAAACCTGCCTTTTGGGATCAACTTACAAATCACACATTTATCACATTTGTATCTTTTTGTTTTGGTCAAATCTAGGAGATGATGATGAAGATGACGTGGAAAATGGACCAGTTAGCAAAAAGAGACGTACTGCTACTAATCTAAGCATGAGAAAATCTTCAAACAGGTACATGATCAATGCACTTCAAATGTTTCCTTTTATTTCTAGTTTGTATTATAAGCACTGATAGAGTTCATTTTTCTTTTCCATGTCAGAGTTTCTGCTTCTGTTTACTCTGCTGTGCAGAAACTATGCTTGATATTGGAATTTCTCAAGGAACTGCTGACAACAGTGCGGTTATCAGATAGTTGTATCCTGCAATTAGCAAAGACCTGCTTTACTACATTCTTGGTGGACAATATGCAGCTATTACAATTGAAAGCAATTGGGGTTATTTGCACTGTAATTTTCTCCCTACTTGCTCAATCATTTTCTCGACACTCATATTTCAAAGAATTTCCTCACTTTCAAATCCTTGCACAGGTTTTTTCATCATACACACAACACAGGAGTTACTTGGTTGATGAAACAATTGCCCTTCTTCGCAAGTTGCAGTTTTCAAGAAATGCTGTTAGAACCTACCATCTGGCAGATGAAGAACAAAAGCAAATCCAGATGATAACAGCACTGTTAGTTCACCTGGTTCAGTTTAGTGCAATTGTTCCTGATAGCCTAAAGGGAACAGTTGATTGGAGCACTATTATTGATACCCCAGTTGATCCTAGTTATCCAATTAAATGCCATGAAGGAGCAACAGAGGCTTGTTGCCTTTTCTGGACTAGTGTCCTTCAACGTTTTACTGCTGCTAAATCTCAAGATATGTCAGAAGCCAAAGGAATAATAGATAATCTCGTTCAGGATTTGTTAACGATACTTAACTTGCCGGAGTATCCAGCTGCTGCTTCTGTTCTTGAGGTAACTTTGCTCAGCAGTACTGTTGCAGTGTTGCTAAATCTGAGATCATAAACTTAGGCATGCACCAGAATTAGTCCTATTTCCTGAAACTTAGCACCACTATTTTGATCACAGTTCAGAACTGTGTTATGTATTTTGCATTGCCCTTAACTGCCATTTGATTTATGTACAGGTTCTCTGTGTGTTGCTGCTTCAAAATGCCGGATTAAAATCTAAGGACACTAATGCTCGGTGCTTTGCTATTGACCTTCTTGGTGGTATAGCATCGAGGTTGAAGCGTGATTCTGTCACCAGTAGTGAGGAGAAGCTTTGGATATTGCAAGAGCTCACTGACGCAGGTAGTGATGGCTCAAAAATTTTGAAAAACAAATGTTGTGTTTGTCTTGGTGGAAGAGGTATAAATATAGCCTGTGATGTATGTGGAAGATGTTTCCATTCGGATTGTATGGGGGCTAGCAGTCAGGATAACTTACAGCGCGATAGTGTCTGTCCCTTATGTTTTTGCAAACAGCAACTCAGTGTGTTACAGTCGTATTGCCAGTTACAAACTAAAGAAAATGGCAAAAAAACTGCCTCGGTTAAGAAATCTGCTGCACCATCTGAGGTGCCAGCATTGGATATTGTGCAACAAATACTGCTGAGTTATCTCCAGGAAGCTGGTCCACAAGATGATGGAAACCTGTTTACTCGATGGTATGTTGTGTGGAATCTGTCTTGTTTGTGCAGATGTCTTTGGAAATTGATAACAATTTTGTATGCAGGTTCTATCTATGTATCTGGAACAAAGATGACCCATATTCCCAAGAGAAAATTATCTACTATCTCGCTAGATTAAAATCTAAGGAGATTCTGCGTGATTCTGGCAATGGTTTGGTAATTTCCAGGGATTGGGCAAAGAAAATTTGCTTGGCACTTGGCCAAAAGAATTCATTTTCGAGGGGTTTTGATAAAATTCTTGCCCTTCTTTTGGTACGTGGTTGCTTCCTGATACATCATTTTAGTCTATATGTTCTAGAGTTAACACCCAATGTTTTTTCAGGCTAGCTTGAGAGAAAATTCTCCTGTAATAAGGGCAAAGGCTTTACGTGCAGTGAGTATACACGTAACATAACTATGTTTTGCATCTTTCTCATTGAGTAACCTATGGTACTATATGTTCTGCATCTCTCATCTGGGCACCACTCATCAGTATCTATCTCTTAACTTCTCTGTAGGTCAGTAGCATAGTTGAAGCTGACCCTGAGGTCTTGGGTGACAAACGTGTACAGTCTGCTGTTGAAGGGAGGTTTTGTGATTCGGCTATTTCTGTTCGTGAAGCTGCCCTTGAACTTGTTGGAAGGCATATCGCTTCACATCCTGATGTGGGCCTGAAGGTCAGTAGATATATAAAGTTACCTTGTGACATTTTGTGGGCATTGATATGTTTCACTTTGTATCCTCCCATCGCAGTATATCGAAAAAGTAGCTGAGCGAATAAAGGACACAGGAGTAAGTGTTCGCAAACGTGCAATTAAAATTATAAGGGATCTTTGTGCCTCAAATCCGAACACAGACACAACACATGCCTTTGTGGAGATTATTTCTCGTGTTAATGATGAGGAGTCCAGTGTACAGGTGAGCTGATATGAAAAATCATACTGGTGTTATGACAATACATTATATAGCAGATTTGCTTACAAATGTTTTTTCTTTCATTAGTCTATTATTATTCCAATTTTATTTCATAATAGGTTTTTCTATGTGCTTTAATATTTGCTATCATACATTATTGTAAAAAATATACTTGTTAATTGAGAAACTCTCTTGTGTTTTTTTTCCAAATAAAAAATCCTCAACAGGAAAAAATTTCTATAACACAAAAGGAAAGATGAAGTTAGTGGTGCACATTTTTCTACCTTATTCTTTCCTTTTGCTAAATTTGTATAATCCTAATAAACATGAAAGAATTTATAACACCAACCTTGAAGGCACACTGTAATAAGTCTGATCAATTGCTTGTTATGGTTTCCTTATTGATGCCGTAAAGGGTAAAACTGAGAAATAGAGGTTTATAGTTTTTTAAAAATAGAGGTTTATGATATTACAGAAGAATGTTCAACATCTCTGGACCTCAGAGTATATTATGCAACTCTGGATAATACTTTAGGATTGATTGTAACGCCGGGAGGTTACTTGCCCTATGTACTCCTATATAATCAGCCCAAGGGGCTCAAGCAATACATCCCACGCCTTATACGTGATCTTACACCTCCAATATTTATGCTGCTTTTACATATTAGTTAATTTAAGTTATATTCATTGCTTTTGTAGGATCTTGTATGTAAAACCTTTTATGAGTTATGGTTTGAAGAACCAACTGGGAATCATAAGCACTTGGTTGCTGATGGTAGTTCAGTTCCAATGGAGATTGCTAAAAAGACTGAGCAAATTGTTGAAATGTTGAGGAAGATGCCCAATCACCAACCCCTGATTACCATTATACAACGCAACTTGACTCTTGATTTCCTCCCTCAGTCAACCAAGGCAACAGGCATTAACTCGTCCATGGTGTCATCACTTCGGAAACGTTGTGAATTGATATGCAAGCGCTTGTTAGAAAGAATATTGCAGGTACTTTTTGACTGAGTTTGATAGTAATTGGATCTGTGTAATTGAGATTGATTCTTGCATATCTCTGTTGTGAAGGTTGGAGAAGGAGTTGGTAATGAGATGGAAATCCATGCACTTCCATACATCGTTGCCTTGCGAGCATTTTGTATTGTTGATCCCACCCTCTGCATTCCAGTAACTGATCCTTCTAAGTTTGTTGTGACACTACAACCATATCTTAAGAATCAGGTGAGCATGGTTTCCTCCTGTTGATTATTTTCTCAAGTAGCTATATTCTGGTTGATGTGATCAAGTAAATTTTTTGTGCAGTTTTAGTTTGTGTAGTATTTTCCTGGTACAAACAAACTACAGCAAAAAAGTCAATTCTTAACAATTTTCACATAATGCACAGTTAAATAATATATGTGATAATTAATGGCTACAGTTATCTATCATATTCTGCTTTTATTTTGCCCTACCACTAAAATTGCATTTGCTTCTGATCATCTATGCCAACAGATTGACAATAAATCAGCTGCCCAGTTACTTGAAAGTATAATTTTAGTGATTGACGCTGTTCTTCCACTCATAAGGAAGCCACCACAAATTGTGGTTGTAGAACTTGAGCAGGATCTGAAGCAGATGATAGTTCGCCATTCCTATTTGACAGTCGTACATGCATGTATCAAGTAAATTCTTCCTTCCCTTGACTCTTAATATTTTTTTGACAAGCATTCTTTTTCCTTAAATCCTTTATTTGGGAAATTCATTTTGTGCATTTGTTTGTTATTGATGTGATATGAGTTGTTCCTTCTCTTTTCAAATAAGTTATTATTATTGGGATTGGCTTGGGATCGTATTTCTTTCTAAGCATGAGCAACAACGCAGACAAGTTTAAAAGATAATTAATATGGTGATGACTAATTTACTATCATGTCTATGTGTTGAGCATTTGTAAATATTTGGTTGTAGTCAGTTATGGGATAACTTATTTTATATTAGTCATCACTTCATATATCTGGGGCCTTAACTAGTGACAGTCAGTAATCATCACATCATATGTTGGGGGGCTGATCCAGTTAGTTACTCCCTCCAGTCACAAATAAGCAATGTTTTGTATACAGTAATATTCTCCAAAACATTACTTTGGCTAGTACTTTTGTTACAAAATATTTATAAAACATAGCGAAATCAAATCATACTTTTACGAAACTGTATTTTGAGACAAATGTAATTGTATATTTTTCAAATTTCCAAACTTTACACATAAAAAAGTAATACGCGATCAAATATTAGAATGTTTGACTTAAGGCAAGCTCAAAACTTCACTTATTTGTGACCGGATGGAGTACTAGATGCAGTTTTGGCTGCAGCAGTCAATTAAAGCACTGATCGTTGAACTCAGAGTTTTGTTCTTATCATCTTGTGCGTTGTGCCAGACTTGTCCTGAAAACCTGAAATATTCTTGTTTATTTATTGCCCTCTCTTTTTGGACAGGTGCCTTTGTGCCCTTAGCAAATCAGCTGGTAGAGGTCCAGGATTACTGGAATACCTTGTTAATGTTTTTTACAAGCATCTGTCTGGCACTAATACAGATAGTCAGGTATTATTTTATTTTTTATTCATTAAACAGGAGCTGCCTTCTCTTTTTTTTTTGAACCGAGAGCTGCCTTCTTAATGAAATGACACAGCTCTCCTGCGTGGTTCGAGAAAAAAATGGAAAATAAAACTTGTTTGCACGAAGTGGTTTTTGTATTCTGAAACCTACAATTTTTATATTGTCTGCAAGTATGGACAATTGTAGAAGTACATTTATCCTTTATCCATTGGGCATGAAAATCACCGTTTCTCTATCTACCAAGTTTCATATGCTTACTTATTCATTCTGGAACTCAGCTGTTAGGTCGATCGCTGTTTTGTCTTGGACTGCTCCTTCGGTATGGTTATCAACTGATGTTAACATCTGAAAATCAGCTTGATTTCCCAAAGATCATGAACTTGCTCCGGAGAAAGTATCTTCTCAGGGATGATTTCAACTTGAAGGTTCGAGCTTTGCAGGTGTGTAAGACAACTTGTTATTCATTAGTGATTACAAAATCCACTTAGTGATAGATGCCTAGCTGTATTCATGTAGTTTATGGTGTAATACTATGTGGGTTATGAATTTTGTATATGATTTCCAGATTTAAGGATAATTATCTGTGCGTGGTGATTAGTCAGAAGCAGGATTTAGAACTTGTGACATCTTCTATTTGAGACCCATATCTTCTTGTACATTGTATAAATGATTATGCATAGCAAGTCACCTGTCCACATGACTGTTAACTTTGTTGTGCATGCAGACTTTGGGATACATACTTATCGCGAAGCCTGAATTTATGCTAGAAAAAGAAATCATGAATCTCATAGAGGCAACACTATCATCTGGGGTCGATTATAGGTTAAAGGTATTTGAATTTTCTTATACTTTCATCTACTCTTCTGTGTGTAATATTTTTTGATTAAAAAAAATAAGTTAATCTGATTGCCCAGATTCAAGGACTTCAAAACCTCTCTGAGTATCTCCGAGATGCTGAAAGCCAACTTACTGCTGAGAGTACTGGGAAGCCTCCTGTACAGTCTGCAATAAATGGTGGAAGTGAAGTTCCTGTTGCTGCTGGTGCTGGAGACACCAACATATGTGGTGGTATTATCCAATTGTATTGGGATTCTATTCTTGAAAGGTGCTTGGATACAAATGACCAAGTTCGCCAGAGTGCACTTAAGGTGAATTAGACGCATTATATTTCTTTGCACACGTTATCGTATTATTTTACACTAGAAATCAATAGTTCTTCTTCTTGCAGATTGTTGAAGTTGTACTTCGCCAGGGTTTAGTTCACCCTATTACCTGTGTTCCACACCTCATAGCACTTGAAATGGACCCATTGGAGGGGAACTCGAAGTTGGCTCATCATCTACTAATGAATATGAATGAAAAGTAAGACTGTCCAACTTCTCGTGCTTGTGTTTTTTCTGTGGAATATAACATTATCTGATAGATTGGATTGTGGCAGGTATCCTTCATTTTTTGAAAGCCGCTTAGGTGATGGCCTACAAGTGTCATTTATATTCTTCGAGACCACAGTCAGCAACCATAAACTTGCAGCAAACATGAAATCAAATCCGATTGCTTTTGTGAAACCTGGCATATCTAGAATATACCGTCTTATCCGTGCAAATCGAAATTCAAGGAACAAATTTGTTGGCTCAATAGTTAAGAAATTTGAGCCTGATGTCCGGAATCGCTCTAGTGTCAGCTTTCTTGTGTAAGTAATTTAAGTAAAACTACAACTGTTAACCCTTTATTCTCTGATGGGTATTTGACTGACTATAAGTTAACTGCCACATTGCAGATACTGTGCCGAAGTTCTTGCCTCCCTGCCATTCACATGCCCTGATGAACCACTATATCTGATCCATGTTATAAATCGAGTCATTCACTTCAAAGCAGGAGCAGTTGAGGCCAATTTGAAAAGGTGGACTTCTATGGATCAGCCTCAAGATGGGTCTGGTATGGCAACATTGCCAGGGGAGAGTCATGTTGTCATGCCTGAGCCTGGAGGATATTACGACCATAATGTGGGATATATTCCTGAAAGGGTGAATAACAATCCTTGCAGTACTTCAGATGTTGACATGGCCAAAGTTCAGGTTCGTTATATATATGTCCTGGGTGGTCTATCAGTACATATATGCGGAATGCAATCCTCGCATTACATGATATTATAATTTTCCACTAATTTATTATTTGTTTTCAGGAGGATTGCCATGATGCAATAGCCCTGCAACTCCTCCTCAAATTGAAGAGACATTTGAAAATTGTTTTTAGTTTAACTGATGCTCGCTGTCAGGTATGGCTCTCTCCTTATTTGGGAGATCAGTACTGCTCTGGTGGGTGCATTTACATGATACATGTTCTGTTTGTGATTTGAAATACAGGCATTTTCTCCAAAGGAACCGCCAAAATCTGGAGAAACTCTCTCCAAGCAGAATGTTCCTTTCAACATTGGTAACAATAACATCAGCCTGCCGAGCTGCCTGCAGGATGTAGCTTCCGTATACCAGGTAGTAATCCTGAACTTCACATTTATTTTCCTTGTTACATTTCTTGCATACCATACTCTTTAAAACTGATGTGACTTTGGACATGGTGCTCAGGATTTCAAGACAGTGCTGCGGGAAGATTCCATGGACTTCGGTGTGTACACCCCCTCTGTGCAGAGGAAACGCCCAACCCCAAGAAGTACGTCGCGAGTCAGGAGGACAGCTGCCACAAGTGTTCCAAGAGCCCGTGGCGGTGTCCGTGGTGGTGGTGGTGATGACGATACTGACGATGACGACTGGACTGGGGGGCCAAGGGTGCTCGACTTCAGCGCTCAGGCAAGCAATGGTGGGCGTGTAACAAGGCAAAGGGTCCAAGTATGACTGATCTTTGTGCTTTGTACATTGTAGGGAGATCTATACTAGCTGACAGGAGACTTAGGGGGGAGTGTAGGTTAAGGTCGTTGATTTAGGTACATAGCAGAAAGGAAAGGAAGATAGCTTTTTACTTAGATGCCATTAATCTGGAGCACTCCTTTTCTTGCTCTGCCCTTGTCCTCTTTGTAATTTCGGCTGGGCTTTAGCAAAACTGACAAACGGGTTGTGCTCCGGCTCTGATCTGATTCAATGGGAATGAAATGGTTTCTTTTGCTTTGGTTGGAATACAGGTACGCCGTACACGTGTAATTGTTCTGGTTTCCTGATGTTGAATGTGTGTGCTGAGGTTTATGTAACCTCAATCCATGGACTCGGTATCCAGCATGTTACCAAGCGTGGATTGAGCAACGTGTGTGATCCGTGGCGTTCGATTCGTGGTGTCGGCGTTGTTGTCCGCGGTGGAGGAGCTCCCGCGGTCTGCGTCCTGGCGCGATTCCTCCATACCCACAGATGCTGCTCGATTTCTGAAGAATTGTCCATAGCTGTCCTAGCTCTGCGTCACAAATCAGCCATTGATTCTTGTATAGTTGTATCGTTCAGTCTGTAGGGCAGATTTTATCAGTAACAGATCGTCCTGCTGGGGAAGGCTCCTCTGCAGTCGACTGCTGTGGGCATGATTTGGCGGCGCGCACCCGGTGCAGGGAACTCGTGTCTTCCGAGCAAGCATTTTGCCGGTGAACCAAGCATAGTTTCGCCGCCAGTGAAGGGAAGATGACTAGATGAGCCTGCCGGGACGTGAACCAAACATTGAAATTTGTTTGTTACAACATGTTTACTATGTGATGTTCTTGGATTGAGCTGCTGCTGCTTGTTGTAGGAACCTGGATGCAGGAATGGCATCCGGTGGAAACCAAACTCTTCATGAAAATTCGTGCAAACCACAGTAAAAAAAAGTCGTCTAAGTTCTCCAAAAAATCACACATGTAAATGATATGATGATATACAATTTTGTAAAATATCTTGTCCAAACTCGACTTCGTTTGTGCAATATAAAAATAAAAAAATTCTAACAAATTATCTGGACAACTTTTTGACTTGAAATTTGATATTTTATATTTTCACAAATGAAGTCGGGTTTGAACAACATATTTTAAAAAGTTGTGCATCAACATATCATATACATGTGTGATTTTTTTTGTGATTTTAGACGATTTTTTTATAGTTTGCACGAGTTTTTATGAAGAGGTTGGTTTGCACCTGATACATTGTTTGATACGTTGTCTGTTCTGCAACAGTGTCAGTGATTGTCGTTTTACTTTTTTCGAATCACAATACAGACACTCACATACACGCAACACACTCATCTCTACAAACACACCACTGACGCCTTGCTATCGAGAGCCACGCCGCCTACCACTAAAAGAATAACATCTGTCGAGTCGAGAACTTGAACCTGATTGACAGGGTTCACACAAAAAACCCTACCAGCTGAGATATGCTCAATTCACATTGTCGTTTTACTTGTTCCCAAACGAGTAGTGACTAACCACTTAGACCAGAGCCTTTTTTATTCCATCTATGTTCTCCTTGTTCATCACCACCTCCCTGTTAGCAGCAGGGAAACATTGCAGTTACATTGTCCAGAAGACAGCAGTTCAATGTTCAATTACGCCATCACAAACAATACAACAAATGTACACTGGGAAAGCGGCAAACTTGATCCGGTCAAATCAGCCATGTGTCAAAACCGCATAAGCTGTTCTTCTTTGGCAGCTTGCGCGGGGTCTTCAAGGGAGGGCTACTATCTTATGAAAAATAAATAGGAGTAGAAAAGTTTAGCTCACCAAAGTCCATCCCCTTATCTTCTTCCCTAACCCTTTCATTTGATGATGACCTACTTAAAAAAATGTTGCCAATATTGTTTTTAAATGATATTGTCAGCATTTAAAAAATGAACCAACATTTTTATCAACTTTTTTTAAATAATTGGACCAACATTTTTATGAAAAAAGTTGGACGAATATTTTTGTAAAAAAAACTGAATCCAATATTTTAAAAAAAATATACCAACTTTTTTCAAATGAATGCCGATCAAATTTTTTTTTGATAAATTTTATTTCAACGTCCTTTTCTTCGGCTCCGAAGGCATGCACCTGACTCAACGCAAGGGCGCGGCGGCATGAGAGAATATATGACATCAAAATTATGCAGTAAATTCTATATTAATATGAGAAAATGTGACCTGCAAGTCCAGACAAATTTCTCCATCCATCCGTCATATCGAATGAGTGAACACTAATTAAGAGTATTAATCTGGATTAATGACAAAATCCATTTCATAACCCCATCTCAAAACTCGAGATGATTCTAATAAGTCTAATTATATCATAATTAGACAATATTATACTACAGTAAACCATCTCTAATGACAGAGTAATTAAGTCTAATCAATTTGTCCATCTGTATAATCTATATCTAGTCCTTCTAATAAATTTTGAAAGAAACATTCAAAAATTTTCTTAAAATTATTTTAGAACTAAACTGGGCCGGTCACTCTTTGGATTCTATCCAAAGCCGGTTTCGTGCGCACCCGGTTTGCCGTTCCGGCCCCGGGTCTCCCTCTCCGATCCGTTACTTGACGCATCACTCCTCCCCGTTCCAGACTTTCCATACCTCCCCTCTCCCGCACGGCTCTCCGATCCTCCCCCGCATTTCTATTTGGTATCGATTTCAACTCGCCTCTCCCGCCCCGCGCCGCGCAGCCGCAGCCCATGGACCTCCCCGTGGTGGATCTCGCGCCGTTCCTCGGCACCGCCGCCGCCGGCGGGGCCGCGGAGGTGGGGGAGGAAGTGCGCGCGCTGTGCGCGACGGTGAGCGCCAGCCTGCGGGACACGGGGGCGCTGCTGGTGAAGGACCCGCGCTGCTCCGCCGCCGACAACGACCGCTTCCTCGACGTCGTCGAGCGCTACTTCTCCCGATCCGCCGAGGCCAAGCGCCTCCAGGAACGGCCCCACCTCCACTACCAGGTAGCTCCTCTCCCTGTCGCTTCTCTGTATCCTACTGACTCTGCATTCGGTTTGGTGCGGATCGGGGGCGAAGGTTTGGGAATTCGGATGGTTCTGAACTCAAAATTCACCCCTCTGCCTCTGGCAAGGAGGATCATCGATGCTTGTGGTGAATCAAGACCACCAGTGTGATCCCCGTGACTGTGATCTGTCCTATAGCTTATCGATCCATCCTATGATTGTGCTCAATGTATCTGGTGAAAACTGAAAAACCTTATTTGTCCCTGTTCCTGATAAGGTTGGCGTGACACCTGAAGGAGTGGAGGTTCCTCGCAGTTTGGTCGACAAGGACATGCAGGAGAAAATCAGGAGTATGCCCGAGGAGTTTCAGCCAGCCACCCCTCAAGGCCCAGACCCGAAATGGCGGTACATGTGGAGAGTTGGTCCTCGCCCAGCAAATACCCGCTTTAAGGTTGTGATTCCTTTGTGATATTTTCAATGTCATGTCAAAATACTTGATTTAAGGTTGTGATTCCTTTGTGATCTTTGCTGTGTGCTGTCAAATTCTAGAAATAGGCATACTCCATTTATCTCGTATGGCGTACTGATAATTTGGGTATTCTGGTCACTGAGCTGTAAGTATCCTTTTTTAGGAGCTGAACTCTGAACCTGTTATCCCTGATGGATTGCCTGAGTGGAAAGAGACCATGGATTCTTGGGGTTCGAAGATGATTTCTGCAATTGAGGTAGATATATATGCTTTGCTTAGCAACTTTTCTGAATAAATCTATGTTTTCTGCATTTTTTGTACACTGTACAGTGCTGCTGTATCATACATCACCTAGTCCTGCCATATGGTTTTCATAGGTTGTTGCTGAGATGGCTGCAATTGGATTTGGATTGTCAAATGATGCATTCACTTCTAAGATGAAGGAGGTACTATTCTACTCTAATTCTCGACACTTTTTAGTTCTGTTGTAATCTTTAAATGTACTTGAACTGCAAGCTTTAAACGTTCTAAGGTTTAGTGCCTGCTCCATATTCCCCTTAAAAAGATGCAGTATGGAATTCAAGTTCTTCGATAATCTGATTGCTATTGCTCAATTATTCTTGTGCATACTAGGGACCGCACCTCCTAGCACCAACTGGAAGTGACCTCCAGCGTCATGGTTCTGAGGGCACTGTTTTCGCTGGGTTCCATTATGATCTTAATTTCTTGACTATACATGGCCGAAGTAGATTTCCAGGACTGAACATCTGGTTAAGGAATGGCAAAAAGATGGAGGTGAAAGTGCCAGTTGGTTGTCTCCTCATTCAATCGGGGAAACAGGTTAGCTTTTCCAATTTTTAATGAATTTATTTTCATGAATTATTTGGGGATCAACCTTTTTCCTTTTATTGGTATCATATTTGCTTTGTTGTATCTTATGAGATGAGTGCTTGTTTTCATAGTACATGATGTTGTCATCATAGAAATCAGCCCACTTTTATATATGACTCTTCTTTTCTGAAAAAAATCAAATAGTTTATACTTTAAAAGAAGATGAAAACAGGAGAAAGCAGGGGCTTATTTCTGGAACCTTAGATGTGGCTGTGAAATAAAGAAAAGAAGTACTTTACTACCCTTCCCTAATTAGATTTGTTTCATTCTGCACAGCTGGAATGGCTTACTGGTGGTGAGTGTTTGGCTGGAATGCACGAGGTAGTGGTGACAAAGAGAACATTGGAGGCCATAGCATCAGCCAAGGAGCAAAACAGAAGCTTGTGGCGTGTTTCGTCAACAGTAAGTTCTGACTCCCATACTGTGTTAGTTTGATCAATAGCTTCACGAGAAGTAGTTGGCAGCCAAATCCGATGTGTTTGAGTCATTGACTAACCCACTGTCTTTTTTGTAACAGTTGTTCGCACACATTGCTTCGGATGCAATTCTTAAGCCGCTGCGCCACTTCGTTGAATCACCCAATGCTGATTTATATCCCCCAATATGCGCCGGGGATTATGTTGAACAGGAGCTTTCAGTGATTAACCTGAAAGGAAAGGATGGATTATAGACTATGCGGTGGATAAACCTGTATATCTTATGACTTACAGATATCATAATGCAAAACTAAATTATCGAAGCTGGCATTTGTCTTCGTTAACAAATGATAGTGAGGGTGCTTCTCTTCTTCCAAACACACCCAATATGTCAATATAAACTATGCGTGTTCTTCCCTTTGTTAAGATGCTGGATACCCTATTGTGTACCGCACTGATGGTACTTGTGAAGATTGAATGGAAAAAAAATGTTTAGCTTGCAAATGAAGTGTGCCTGTGCGGCTGTGTTATCTGCCTTGCTGCCCAGGAATGATCTCAAGAAAAACCAATTATGAAACTGTTATTCTCCTCCTAGTGCATTACACCATCATCTGTACTGTATAAAGTAGTTCTTGAAGAAAAAAGGTCTTTACATCGATCAAAATTACAACCCACGCGATAAGTTATACACTGCAAAGCTGCTCATTCTCAGCACAAATGACTCACGGAAATCTACATATGTACAGCGATCAATTCGGATGTCCAGGCACGTGCCGCTTTCCATCAGACCCAGTTGTTGGGCAGCGAGAAATTATGGAACCTGAAGGACGCGTCCCCAGCGGTGTCCCTCTCGTGCATGATCCCGGGGTCCACTTCCGCCTGCACCCGCTGCTCGACGTGCGCGAACGAGTTCTGCCGCGGCAACTCGGCGAACGCCGGGGACGGCGGCAATGGCAGCGGCAGCGGCAGCGGCAGCGGCAGCGGGCAGGGCTCGTGCCCGGCCGGCCGAGCAGGCGCGTCGGAGTTGCCGTCCCACATGAGCAGGTGGAGAAGGATCGGGCGTAGGGCGTGGCGGTGCAGGGACAGCTTCTGGCTGAGGGAGACGGTGTCGAAGCACCGGATGGCGCCGGACGTCGACACCATCCACGGCAGGACCTTGCTGCCCGACACCCTCGAGATGACCAGCAGCTTGGACGCGCGCTTCGCCTCCCGGTAGAGGTCGCGGAGCCCCGACCGCGTCGACGGCAACTGGAGGTCGCCGTCGTCCTCCATGACGGACGAGACGTAGATGAAGCCCTGGTCACAGAGTCACGATCGATTTGAAAGTTGAGGGCTGAGTCACATAGCATGCACTAGAACAGGGAGAATGTGTAGCGTGCTGCCGCTTCAAATAAAAAGATCGTGCAGCGTGTGAGGTGGTTCGCGTGTACCTCTTCAGTACGGCTGATGGCGAAGCCAAGCCTGGTGTCGCTCTCCTGGAGAGTGATCTCCACCGGCATTTCTCCAGCAGCGGCCGTGTACCAGACGCGAACCGCCTTCACGACGCCAATGTCCACGCCGTGGTAGTCCTCGAAGCCGTAGAGGCTGGCGTTGGCGAGGTTCGGGAGGTCGGCCAGTGAGCCCGAGTTGACCGTCGCCGATGCTGTCTCGCCGGAGATCTGCACCACCAACAACGTCAGATTGAACCAACAGCATTCATACAGTAATAACAGATACAGTCTTGATCATCATTAGTACCTTGGTGAGAAGGGCCTCAGTCTGGATGTTCAAGAACACGATGGGCACGCCGGCCGCCTGGGACGAGAGCATCCAGGCGTTGGCGCGGGCCAGGGTGTCCTCGACGGAGTTGTAGCGGGAGCCGGCGCGGTCGAGCGCGGTGGGCAGGATGAGCAAGGAGAGGAAGCTGCTGGAGTTGGGGATCGGTAGCACCTCCCGCATCTTCTTCTCCCACGGGTAGGATACGTAGCCGTCCTGCAGCTGCGCCTTGCTCAACGCGCACACCACCCTCGAACTCCTCGACCCTGATGAAACAAACGCAGATCAATATTTTCCGTGATCTCTGTAATTATGCATTTTTGTTCTTCGGAATTGGTAGAGAAGTGAACGAACAGACTGATAAAAGAAAGTCAACTGGGGAATCTCCTAATAATTGCGTTAATAATTCGAGACAGATTCTTTAAATCAGATGAATATTCAGTAATCAGCAAGTGGTTTGCGGTGCAGAATAATGAATCAGGCTAAATGTTGATTCCGTTGAAAGTGCATCACCGTGTCTGCTGCCTGGAAGTATGCATCTGGTGCTAGGCTAAAACATTGCAATTGGATGCTTTTGTTTTACTGACAGGATCTAAAACATTGCATGCAGACCTCCCATGTTTCATCTTACTTACCCATGTGGCCATATCTTATGATTGGTCATGTTATTCTGTAACCTAATATCCGGGTTAATTAGTCTGCATCGTATTGTCATGCAAATGCGAGAACTAACGAGATCCAGTGCCTTTGCATTGTTCTGAAAAATATGCTCGACTACAGAGCATTGCTTGTATGCATCATCTGGATCACAGACTACCGTATTATAATTCTTCAGGCGAAGCTACTCCAGAAACTTCCCGACAAATTAACCAGCAGTCTGAAGTTTGAACAGTCAACAAAACAAGAGCAACAATGCTATAAGCACCTTCTACAATCCTACAGACCCAGGATATTCTGAACATATTCACAGATAGGACGATCGGACCATGTTTGTACTCCTCGAAGTGATCATTTCTGACTGTCGTAGTCTGTGTCGATCCAAGCATATGCCTGTCAGCCTATGCACACTACTAGTACCAAGCAACCCAAATCACTATCGCGAACACGCCCGAATGTTAGGAAAACGATAAAGCGCCTATCAAAGCCAAACTAGTTGCTCAACTTTCTGTGCACAAAAGTCCGCATGCAAAGGGCACAAGCACGCACCTATCCTTTTTCTCAAGTCCAACCCGGCATGTAACGAAAACTACGTCGCGGACTTTTACTTTTCTTTCAAAAATAAGTTCCAATAGCTACCGCGGCACCGTTTAGTTGGTGAAATTTTTGGTGAAAGTGGTGAAATTTTTGCATTGAGAAACGTATTCTGTGAGGGGTGGCACGGTCTGCGATACAAAAATTTTTGGAACTTTTGGAGAACTAAACTGGGCCCGCAAACCAAATCAAATTGATGTACGGACCAAAAGGTGGATCAAAAAAATGATGCCAAAATATCTAAAATTCATTCTGCACGGAGAGGAGGATAAAAGCTCACAAGCATATGCTTGGTACTGGTTGTGATTGTGATGGTACCTCTGATGGCGATGCACTCGCTCTCCATGCGGTCGACGAGGCCGACGGCGTAGTTTGGGTCGCGGATGGAGCGGAGCACGTACTGGCGGCTGCGCCCGATCATCCCGCCGCCGCCGACGGACTCCTGCGGCACGATGCAAGCCTGCATCCTGGCGGCGGTGGCGGCCGCGCCCGGCGCCGCCGCCGCCGCCGCCGCTAGCTCCCCGCTGTCGTCGCCGCCGCCGGGGACGACGAGCCGCCGCTGCTGCTGCTGTCCTCCTCCGCCCTGCGCGTGGCGGCGCACGCGCACCTCGACGGAGGTCTCCCCGCGCTTGAAGGCCGCGTGGAGCAGCTTCTGCAGCGCGGCGCGGCCTCCCTTGAAGGGCGCGGCGTGCGCGGCGGGCCCGCCCCGGCCGCCGACCCCGATGAGGAGCTCCTCCACGACGTCCCCCGTCTGCACCGTCTCGCTGCTCCCTGGCCCCCACTCCTCCGCCCGCGACCCGCCCGCCACGCACTCGATCGCCACCACCACCCCCTGCCTCCTCCCGTTCTCCATGGGCATGCCCCCGGCCTCCTCCGCACGAGAGCTAGCGTGGTGGCCTCCTATCTGCTATCGAGGAGGGACGAGGCCGAGGGGGAGGGGAGGATCTTGCAGTAGCAGGGGCTCGCGGCGTGGCTGCTGTTGACTTGTGAGGTGGCGCTGTCACGCACGCCGCCCTACCAGCAACGCGACGCTAAAGCGAGCCCGGGAGGAAGAGCAGGGCAGGCAGGTCGGCTCCCTCGCGCAGATTCCTCGGCCTCTTCCGAGCCGGCCGGCGGCGGCCGGTTGAAATAGAAGACGCTTTCCAGGAGGGTGCGGAGGGAAAGCGCGGCGCCCGAGCGGGATTGACCGACCGGGACGATGGCCACGCGTCGGACCGGACGGTGAAGAACCCCCGGGCTGGTAGGTGGGTGAATCCGAGCCCTCCGTTGCGCCAAGACAAGTTGTTCAAATCTGACAGGGTGACGTTGGCAGAGTGGATGACGTGGGGGGAAGAGTCCAGTCGGGGCCCCGGAATTCGTGGGTGCGTCTGGCTGTCGCCGACGCGACAAATAAGCAAGACATCGCGCCGGCCCAGCCCAGCAAGGCCTATGGCCCACGAATCTTTCTTCCTCCTCCTTCATCTGTACCTTCGGCCGCCGCCGCATCGTGCGCCCCCGCGCCGCCCTCCCGCCGTGTCTCCGGCGACTCTCATTGCCGGAGACCTTCCCTTTCCCCCTCGCACGCTAATCTACCTTCGGCTCGCCCCCGCACCGCCCTCCTCCCCCGTCTCTGGCGGCTCCCGCCGCCGGATCCGGCGACCGCTCACCGCAGAAAGGTTGTCGGCGCCCCGCCCATCCCTGGCCCACCGGTTGTCATGCCGCCGGGGCCGGCCGCCCCGCCAGGCCTACCTCCGGCCCCCACCCTCTTTCTAAGGTTGGCAGGGATTAGAGATCCCGCGGCAACCTCGAGCCGGAACCCGAAGTCCCTAACCCGGCGGCAGCGAGGATGAAGATGGAGAGAGGAGGAAGACGAAACTGACACGCGGGGCCCACCAGCGTGATGATTTGCTAAACATCGCTGAAGCGATGTATAGTATTCACCGGAATTCGTCGAGCTCGAGCGTGACGCCGCCCGGCCGGCTCGAGTGCTTCGGATACAAACCAACAGCTAGAGCACACACTGCAGCTTCGATGGGCTCGTGTCGTGTCACGTCAGAACACCCACTCTTGTTTTACATCAATTCTGAACCTAGTACTCCCTCCGTTCCACAATATAATCATTCTAAGGATTCAAACTCAAGAAACAATATTGAGGATAAATGACTTCTATACCCTTCATTTTACACCACATACCAACTCTCCACTAACCTACCTACCCATTTTGTTTTTGTCTTATCTATAGAAATACTTACATTGTGGTACAAAATTTGAACCCTACAAATGCTTATATATTGGAACAGAGGGAGTACAAGTTGAACACAGCTCTTATCACACGATCTGTCCCGTGAAGAAGACCTTGATCCCAATTTTCCAACGCCGCTGCCTTCAACTGTACCCATCGGTCAAGACTACTCTGTTACGGCTCACGTTCTCATTGGATGCGCTGAGCAATGAGCAGTATCATTTCAATATCATAATATTACCGCCACCACCGAATCAAAATTTTCCGAACAGCGCTATCTGAATCTAAATATCCTTTTTCCAGGTCGGTCGTCGGATATCCATGACATCATCTCTTTGAGAAAATTCAAACTGATGCCCCCGTACCGTACATGATGCGGTACATCATTCCCTGTCCACTGAAATTTAAAAATCATCAAATCGAGCGGATCTAGCTTGCGCGGCCACTCAATGGTATGCATGTTAGATTAGATATTTAGATCCACCAATCATAGGCCGCCGTCTGGCAACCAGTGTATTTTACTAAAAGATTCGGTGTAGAATTCCGGTGTCATGAAAACGAAACAAACAGTTTAGGTACTCCTCTTGCTCTCGGTGACCATTTGTCCATTTCAAACGGGTAAATACAGAAATATACGTCCCGGCTTCCACGCGTAATCGCCGGTCAAGTTTCGCGTCCATGTGCCAAGTGCTCAATAATGGTGGTGTCCTAGACAAAGTGAAAATTCCATTTCTACGGGATGGAGGATGGGAAGGAAGTACAATTGTAGCCTTGTAGGAATTGGGGATTATGGAGAAGCAAATAAATTAGCCACCTTCGTTGACCTTCAGAGCAAGTTGCGATGTTGACATATTCACTTCATCGTAGTATTAAAGGTGTTTTTGAATTTGTATAAACTTGCAAAGTATGTTTGAAAAGGAGAGCAAGCAAACATCACACTTCAAGAAAGTTTTGCTTATACTAAAATCGTTACTTTGGATTGCCTTTTTAAAATTTTGGGAATACAGTCCCTACACTTTCTTGCCCCGAATACAACCTTTTCTTATGCCTACATGAAAAATTGATGTGAATTTCATGCGTCTTGAGATGCAATTTCGAGATTTGATTAACCCTTTATGGCTTCACATCGGACCCTCCGTTGCAACATCGAACCAAAACGTATGCAACATCAAAAATCTATAAATGTAACATTATATGAGATCTCGTTTGGTAGAGCTTATCTTGACTTTGGCTTGACCTATTCTGCACAAAACAAGACACTATAGCATGAAGCCGTTTTGTAATAAGTTGAGGCAAACAAAATTGTAGTAATGGATTATGGAAAAGCAAATAAGTTAGCCATCTTCGCTGACCTCATAGCAAGTTGACGGTGGTGACATATATTCACTTCGTAGTATTAGAGGTGCTTTTGAATTTGTGTAGACTTCAAAGTATGTTTAGAAATGAGAGCAAACATTACACTTCGACCAAGTTTTTCTTATACTAAAATTATTAGTTTGGATTGACCTTTAAGGTGTTAAGAATACAATCCTTACATCACACTTCGAGTACAATCTTTTCTAGTTCCAAGTAGACAAGTCGTTGAATTGATACATGGAAATTTACATTAATTTTATGTGTCTTGGAAAACAAAATCCAGAATAAATTTGCCCTATAAAGCTTTAATTATTAAAGAGCCACGGCAAACCTATTTTTCACCGTGGTCAAAACACCGTTTGACTGGCATAAACCTACCTATACCTTGCTTTCGTATACGGCCAATCCAGAACGTTGGTACGACATCCAACGGCACCTGCGATGCCTGGAACAGAAAAGAAGATCTCCCAAGCCGAAGGGGAACTGTGTCCCCACCCAAGCTAGCAGACCAAAATGGCATCCACCTCGCCGGAATCCGCCGCTGCCGCCGCCGCCGCCGGGGATGCCAACGATCCTATCCAAATCCGTCGCCTAGAGGTGTCCGATCACGAGAGGGGCTTCGTGTCCCTCCTTTCCCAGCTCTCCGCCTGCCCAGACCTCACTGCGTCCGAGTTCGCCACGCGCTTCGCCGAGCTCGCGGCTCAAGGCGACGACCACGTCATCCTGGTGGCCGAGGATCCCTCCGCCCTGGAGCGGCGGATTCTAGCCACGGGGTGCCTCTTCGTGGAGCGCAAGTTCCTGCGAGGCGGCGGCAAGGTCGGGCACGTCGAGGACGTGGTGGTCGATTCCGCCGCGCGCGGCAGGGGGCTCGGGCTCCGCATCGTGCGCCGCCTCGTGGAGATCGCCAGGGACGCCGGCTGCTACAAGGTCATCCTCGACTGCACACCCGAGCTGCGTGCCTACTACGCCAAGTGCGGATTTGTGGAGAAGGGGGTTCAGATGGCTGTCTACTTCTGAACCAGACTTCAGAGGTATGGTTCTGTAAATGCTGAAAGAAATGCTATAGTTGATCGTTGGCAAAATATACTAGCATTTGGTTTAAGTAGAGCAGCATAGGAGTACCAAGATTCAAATGCATGCGAACAAACTGCACAAACACTCCAAACTGTGATGTGCGTACCATTCTGTATCTGGAGTTCATTTGGCTTGCTCAAGTTGGTCAAATGCATTTGAACAAATTGCACAAACACTTCAAACAGTGATATGCGTACCATTCTGTATCTGGAGTTAATCTGGCTTGCTCACAGTGGCGTACCTAGGATTTTGAAGAGGGTATGCCACGACAATTTTTTCTCCAAATACAATTCGGTATAATCCATATATAAACGATATGATCCATAATTCCATATATTATTCGGTAAGAAATTTTGAACTTTAGGATTTCAATTGACAAGAATTAAAATAACATACCCAGTCATTCAAGTATCAAGTGTGAAAGTTAATCACAGTACGTAGCACAACAAGAGTTAGGGTTTTACAAATTGGACATTAGAGTCTTGGAGCTTTTCAATTTTAATACCTTAAAATCGGATTATGTGATCCTAGAGAGATGTGCCGTCGTGGTTGCGGAGGTCAGAACTCAGAAGGGCAAAGGGCGCCAAGGCGCAGCAGAGGCCGAAGGGTCGAAATCCACAGGCTGAGAGGCGGCGACCGTGCCCTAACCCCTATGCATAGCGCTGCTGCCTTGCGACTTCGCGAGCTAACTAGCTCGCTGCAGACCTGTGGGCTTGAGGACTTTCTAGTTTCTTTTATTTACTAATTACTCAGTTATATATGGTATAGTTAATATGCCTGGCTGAAATTTTAAGTATGCCGTGGCCCATATGGACCACTATGTAGGTCCGCCACTGCTTGCTCAAGTTGGTTATGGAAGATGAGCTTTAGAACTAAGGATAAACTTGAGTTTTGAGTTCAAAACTGAACCAGTTGAGGATGTTTGGTGCATTGCAGTCATTTGTACACAGTTCTTATATGTGCCCTCTACTGTCAAATTGTTTTGCAGCTTAGCTTGTTACATTTTACCATACCATCATGATTAATGTACAAAATGTTATCATGTATGCTGACTAATGTGTTGCTATATAAACAAAATGTTATTTCAAGCTATGATGTCGCCAATTAAGGTTTTCTCATCCTAGCTTGATATAGCTTGATATTTATCCTAGCGTTACTATGTGTTACCTGAGTCTCTGTTACCTTAGCAACTCGGATCACTTCTTTTCTGCTTACTATAGCTACGACTAGGTTCAGATGCAGCATTGTTTTGTGCTAATAGGAATTGACAACATTTTCTTTGTGTCATTATTCAAAAATCAATGTAGAAATTTTGGAACTTCTTCTCTATGCCGCAACAATTCCTTTTTTGCCTCATTGATTTTGAGATTTTACAGTCCATCCCATTTCTGCTGCAGAGTCATTGCTGAAGACTGATGGGCTTATGCGCTTGTTCTGCTCTGGAGTCCCATCCAAAAAATTCTGATTTCTGATTTCAGCGTTGCAGAAGTACCATATGCTGTGATTTTTTGTACTGAAGTTTTTGACATTGAGAAATTTCCTTGGAGCTATCAATTCTTTATAAGGACGATAAAAATTTCCAACAGTTTATCAGGCCTGACTTACCTGCTATGTTATAATGAGGTCACCATGAAATGCTTCCCCTTTCTATCCAGATATTTGCATCATATGTTAAGATCACTCGTTCTTTATAAGGACGATAAATTTCCAACAGCTATCACACAATGAAAATGCCCATTTCTATCAAGATGTTTGCAATGCTCCACTCTATCAAGAATTCAAGATGTTTGCATCATCAAAGAAACGCCTTGGGTCTGCAAAGTTGATGACGCCTGCCGTGTGCCACCAAAAAGGCCCTAGGCATGTTATGCCTGCTATTTGTCGACGTGCAACAACTGAAATAAACTGAAATACTGCGGTAGCTCACCCGACTATAGGCTATACAACCCTAAGAATTCAAAATAGATAACAACATGCAGCTTAAACACAACTGGTACTACTATCTAACATCTGTATCCACAACACGTAGCGAGAGCAAGCATTCACTGATGCAATAAAACATAGGCTGAAGGTTCATCACAATTCACACGCATTAGATACCACTGGCTTGGCAAAGTAGTCAAAATTTCAAGCACAAGAAATGAGCAAAGTCTCAAATCTTCTATTACATAAGTCATCGATAGTAGATAACAATAAGCTAAAGCAACATTCTCAAATTTGCTCACGATATGCACTAAGTGCTAGCTGATTGAATCCACGGTGGGACTTAATCCTCATCCTCAACAACCTTAGTACCCAAGCCTTTGAGACCTTCTGCAGGGATCTCAGCAACGGTGACCAGAGAGTAGAGTTCCTCCTTGGCGTCTTCCTCATCATTCCTCTTACGGGCAATTCTGACACGGACTCTCCTTGGCACACTCCTGATACCACTGCTCCAGATGTGCTTGTTGAGCTTCACATCTACCCGAACATCAGTAGTACCCATGGCCTTCTGTGCGAACTTCCTAATCTCCTTGATGGCATTTGGTGCCTTCTTCTTGAAGGTGCTGTATGTATACAATCAACAGCAGATTAGTGATCACAGTAATGACCATTCACTACATATCAATGTGCAATACATGACTTTCTGAAACTTGAGTTAAAATAAATAGATTAAACAACAAGAATAAATAGACAGCAAAATATTGTATGGTTGTCGCACCCAAATGGAACACATGACAGCATGTCAAGGCAACATGTGTAACGATGAATGTCATCTTTCTACCGGGCATGTAACTGTATCAACCACAATTGTATAAGACAGATACCTGACTATGTCCGGACAAAACTTGTTCGTAGATTCAATCGACAAGATATAGTGATTCTACACAGTAGATAACATATTCATAAAAAGCAAGATATAGTAATTCTGTATTAGATGTAGCACCCAAATGGAACACATGACAGCATGTTAAGGCAACATGTGTAACGATGAGTGACATCTTTGTACCGGACATGTAACTGTATCAACCACAATTGTATAAGACAGATACCTGACTATGTCCGGAAATTGAAAACAATTATGCAGATGATATTTTACTACTAACTACAAATCAAATTACACATGAAAGCGAGGATGAGTGGCTAAATGTACTGCCCAAATGGAACACATAGTAGCACAATATAAGCAAAACATGTAACGATGAGCAGGTTACATCTCCCGGGCATGTAACTGTGTGCAGCCACAGAATGAGAAGGCAGACACCTGACTATACCCGATAAGCACTGACAGAAATAAAAGCTACTGCATACCACTACTGATCAATTAAAACAAGACAAACAAGAGATAAAATGTGGGATCAAATACAAGAGCAGGATTCAGCAAAATCTAATCCCGCTCGGTCAGATGATTCCTACTGTAATATAGCTGGTAAAGGATACTGATCCAAACAGGTGTACCAACCACTCGCAAGCCCACAGAGTGCTCGCAGGCCGTAACCTTCCGCACCAGCATCTCAAAGAACAGGCCATCGCAGCGCGATACTACTCTCCAACACGCGGATCTACTCAGCTGCTACCGCAAAGCTGGGGGGAATGGTAGAGAAGGGCAGGGGAAGGAAGGGGACGATACCATCCGTGGAGGCGCTTGTGGAGGTTGATGGTGTACTCGCGGGTCACCACCTCGTCCTTGCGGGTGCCGGCGCCACGCTTCTTCTCCGACATCTCCGCTCCGCCGCCGCGTTCGCCTTTCTCCTTTGCTCGGGCTCGAGGGAGGAGGTTGCGGCGTGAAGAGATAAACCCTAACCGCGCCCGCTAGGACCCTTTTATAGCGGCGCGTGTTAGGGCTTCCTACCCTTTTGGGCCTCTCTCGCGAATACGTGACCAGCCCATGTGTACCGAATTAGGCCCATCTAGCTAGCCCTTCTTACTTTTTTTTAATGTTCAGATACCCTCCTTGATCTGGTCTTTTCTCTTGTTGATACCGTCACCGTGAGCAATTCGATGTCCGATTTTTTTTTTTCCAAAACGTTCGCTGTCGAGGCTAGCTGATTGTGACTTTAGTTTGGGTTTGATACACTTCCTTCGCAGCAACCAGCATCGCCATTAGCTGAGCAATTCAAAATCTCTAACGCGAACATGACCAGATTTTTGGATATCTTCTGAAAAGAGAAGCTATGAAAAACAACCGACTCCCTATCACAAGTCGTGCACGAACTGCAACGTGTACCAAATACTCGCAGAAATGTCGTGCCCCGTCATCTTGACAAGTAACAGCTACCGATAAACCAGTCAGTTCGACCAACTACTGAAATGTCGTCCCAGTCCCAGTCGGTCTTCAGAGAAGACTGAAAATATTAAGCTTATCGCTTACATCATGGTCACGACTCGCTACCGGCGGCTTAATTACCTGATCACAATTGACATCAGCATAGGCCAGAAAACGCTTGCCATTGCAAATCTCCGTACATGCAAACAAGCCAACGGCAGCATTGAAGCATAATTAATATATTACTTTGGGAGTTTGGGTTTCAGCAAATGTTTCTCGCGCGCCATAAAACCAGTTCAGAAATGTGATCACAGTGACCAATCATGTAAACATGTAGCTGATGAATATCAGTGAGACCAAGAAACGGTAGTCTATGGTACAAAGGATCAGAGAAAAATTGTACTAATCAGCATCACATATGCTAGGCACGAACAATAAACAAGCAAAGGAGTGCATATTGGTACGGGAAAGATATTCTTGCAACCATTTCATAGCCAGGGAACAAACTAGTGTGAAGGCAGATTGCCTCCAGCAGCAAGAAGATGAAATTAGCAGGGCTAAATTATAATTTCCTGCCAAAAGAACAAGGTAAACATACAATTTCCTGTCAAAAGAATAAGGAAAACATAGACTGAAATGTTGCAGATTTCTGAAAACAGCAGTTGCCCACAACCACATTGATAGTGTACAGTAGAGAATTAACTAGGATACCAGATCTGCTCTGAAAGATGGCCAATCAAATCATGTCAAGTATCTTCACAATTCATAGAGTGGAGGCTTTAGGGAAAGATGTTGGCATGTAGGATGTGGTAGCATGGTGAAGTAAAAATGTGATTGCAAGACAACAAAAATATGATTCCTGATGTGCGAAAACACAGACACAATTTAATATTTGTTTCAATATTAACAAACATTGCAATGGAACAGTTGGAAAAGGTATTCTAGTTAGCTATGACTGGCTTAGTGGCTTACCTCAACTTTTAATTTATGCTGATAGATAGAGTATATAAACTGATGTAACTACTAAGCACACCTGTACAAGCACAAGCAGACTAATAACATAACGTCATACCCACAGACCAGGAAGGAACAGAACGCTAGTTTACAGACGGCGACAATCGCCCTGTTCGTCTGGCTTATCAGCCACCAGCCAGCAGTACTTTTCTCTCAGAGCAAATCAGCCACCAGCTAACAGCCAACGGTACTTTTCTCTCAGAACAAATCAGCACCAGCCACCTGCCGTCAGCCAGACGAACATGCCGAATAAATGGTATACAAAGTGCCAAACTCACATGCAGAATATTAGTTATTAGATTCAGGATTTAAAAGATAAAAAGACCATGAAGAAATTCATGATCCAGTTTGACTACAGTATGTAAATTTGTAATAGAAGAATGCATCACAATCACAACATATGCCATGCTACTCTTATCAATAAACCAAAATGGACAATCTGTGAAAAAAATGACAAAACTACAAGCTTCAAGAATGACATTCAAGACTTTTGCTTGTCGACTACAAAGCACAGACATCAATGGATCAAAGCAATGATATTGTCAAATAGTTCAAATTCACAAAGACAAGCGCAACAGGGGGTCAGGGACTCAAAATGGTTCCATTGTCAAATAGCTCAAATTCACAACAACAAGCGCAACAGGGCTCAAAATGGTTCCACAGACAACAGATAAGTTCTACACTACCTACAAGGCACAGACAGCCTGTTCGTTTGGCTGGTGGCTGGTTGCTGGTGCTGATTTGTTCTGAGAGAAAAGTACTGCTGGCTGGTTAGTGGTGGCTGGTTTGTTCTGAGAGAAAAGTACTGCTGGCTGGTGGCTGATAAGCCGAACGAACAGGCTGAAGATTTAGAACCACCATGAAAAATCTCAAATACAATTCAACAGTTACAGAACATTGTACTTCACAGTGCAATACTGATCTTACCAATCAATAAAGTGGAACAATACACAATTATTACAGATCAATCAACTGGACATCCTGAGCTAGAACAACAGAACTATGTGACCAAATTCATCAATTGTTCATTAGCCTTCACCATTTCCTCTTTAACAAGAATCAGGACACCCACTAGATAGATCTAATCGTTTGAAGCATGAGCAGTGAGCACTACCCAATCTGTCAAATTAGCACAATAAGCACCAGAGATTTCATGACACGAGAGTAGAACTGGGAAGACGTATGATCAAAAATCAGGTTGTTAAAACAGCTTCACAGGCAACAGAAGAATTAAGTCTATGACCTCAAGCTTTATTCCATTCCGGATTCAGCTCATCATATCATACAGAAGAAGAAAGGGGAAAAAACAAAAACAAGCGCCTAGTAGGCGAGGTTCGATTTGTCCGCGCGCACGCAGATCGAGCGAACCCTTCGATCCGATCAGATCAAGCAAAGAGGCCTGAAACCAGATCAGGCCGGATCACACAGCGGAGGGCGCGGCGCCGGCGGACTCGGCCTCGAGGTACCTGCAGATCCGCTCGACGACCTCCCTCCCCTTGGCGCTATTCTGCAGGAACCTCTCGGCGCACCGGGTCTCGACCTTCTCGGCGACGGTGGCGAGGGCCTTGAGCGGGCGGCACCGGATCGTGGTCTCCTGCCTGAACTGCGTCCACTCGTCGGGGCGGTCCGGGTGGGGCCTATAGGAGGCCCTCTCCTCGACCTCTATGAGGCCCCGGAGGCTGACGTTGCGCACGACGACGTCCATGGCGCGGCGCTGGGCGTCGACGAGCGAGGACTCGACGCAGTGGCAGAGCGCGGCGCCGTTGGGCGACGCCGCGGCGGACGGGAGCAGGCGGCGGAGGATGAAGGGGAGCGGCGGGGACCGCACCGTGATGGACCGCGCGGCGTGGAGGCGGCCCGTGTCCGAGTCGAGGCGGCGGTGGAGGGTGTGGACGTCGGCGACGTGGGAGAGCGCGGTGCGGGAGGCCGGGTCCGTGAACTTGCGCCACGCCGCCGCCGTCACGCGGTCCCACGGGTGCCGGTAGACGTGCTCCTGCGTGTACACCACCATGGCCGCCGGGCTCGGCGGGTTTTTTTTTTTTTTGGCTGGATTTGATTGATTTCCTCTTTCTTGCGGCGAGGGTTTGGGCCTCCGGGTGGGTGGGTGGCTGGCGAAGTGGCGAGGAGGTGGAGGGGAAGAAGAGAGAGGCAGGAAAGGGGGAGGAAGGCAGCCCGAACTTGCCGGCGAGGGCGAGTGGTGCGGTCGGCACGTGACCCGACTCCGTCCCGCTCCCGCCCGCGTGTCCCGAGCGGTTTCCTTGTGCCGCCGCGTGTGCTGGCAAAGCGTACCCCCCCAGAGCTCAGTGCATCTGAGAGGAGAAAACGTATTATAGCTTTACGCCTTCCGCTTGACTTGGGACAGGAGAAAGACTGACTACTCCCAGCCGCCGCCACCGCCACCGCGACCGGCGACCTTCCGTCGTCAGGCTCCGATGGCGCTCTCGCACCTCTCCCGCCGTCTCCTGAGCCCGACGGCCGCCGCGGCGGCGCGCCTCCCCAAGGCATTCCCCCATGGGCGCGATCCGTTCGTCCTCCTCCACCCTGGCCGCCGCTTCTTCTCGGCTTCCGCAAACCCCAGCCCCAGCCCCAACTCCTCCGCGCCGTCTGAGCCCGGCGTCGGCGCCCCCGCCTCCGCGGCCGTGTCGCCGGACGAGATGCGGCACCAGGAGATCGAGGGCCCCACGGTGGAGCGCGACACGTCGCCCCTGGCCGACGAGACGCGGCGGGAGCTCGACGCGCTCTGCCGCACCGTGCAGCGCCTCAGCGGCTCGCTCGCGCTCCTCGGAGGGGCGCACCTCGCCGCCGGATCGTGGATCGCCTACGGCGCCCCGCCCCTCGGCGTCGAGACCGCCGCGGCGGTGCAGGGCGTGGCCGCGTTCGCGTTCCCCTTCGCGGTCGCCCTGGTGCTGCGCCGCGCCGTCAAGCCCATCGCCTTCTTCCAGAAGATGGAGGCCAACGCGAGGCTGCAGGTGCTCACTCTGTGCCTCCAGACTACGAAGAACGTTAACCTCATGCTGCTCCGGACACGGATAATGGCCATCTCTTGCGCTCTCGGGGTGTCTGTCGCGTCAGTTGCTGCTATATTGATGCGGTGAGTGTAAGCTCCGCTCAGATGTCTGCGAGCAGGATGGTTAGTATCAGTAACTGAGGAATAAGAATGCACTGGTGATAGGCAAGTAGAGTTCGAACTTGGAAAATTTGGTGCTTTTGGATGTTGGACCGTGCTTAGTTTTGGTTATTGTACACGAGACAAAAGAGATTATAATTCTGATTGTCATTGTTTGAAATATTTCTAGTACAGTAATGCTCCTCATCAATTGGATCAAACTAATTGGAGAAATTCAGCATCTTCCTTAGATTTTAGATGGCCCAGGTCCATGCTGATATCCAGTTTGCTAAAAACATGGTTATGACTTATGACCACATGTCCACATCTTAGATCGTCTTCTGACCCTCTTACCCCCAATCTATATTTTGGAACTTTTGTGTTTCTGCAAGGTTATATGATCACCTCACGCTAGTAATACATTTGCTGGTTCAATTGATCTGAGAGCTGAGGAACCTTTGTGATTTGGCAAGGTTTTATGACAACCTTTTGCTTGAGGACTACTATTCTTGATTCCGTTGATACTGAGATCAGAACAAACTGGTTGTAGCGTGTTCTTAGTTCAGAACTCAGATTTGGTCTCTTAGATGTTTCTCCAGGATTGCCTTATGTAGATATGTGATGTCAATGAGTAAGTAGGAGGTAAATAATATTGGGAGTCGACTAAAGTGGTGTTTTATTGTGAGGATTAACGTTCATTCTTAATGGTTGATTAAATGGATTTATCATAATCTTTCAATAGCTTTGCTAAATCTAGTTCCAATGTTTTCTTTTGTTTTCTGATTGTGTTTGTTCATTTTTTACATTTTTTCTCTTTCCTTTTCCCCTTCTTTTTTTGTTTTTGGGCCCTTGGCCTTCGAACCTTGTATTTGGTTCTGTTATCCCTTCTTAATTTAATGGTGGTCAGTCTCCTGTCAGTTCAAGAAGAAAAAATAGTTTTAAAAAACAGGACTTGATATTTTTGCTAACTGTTAACGTCGGTTATCTTGCTGGTGATCCGCTGGTGATTGTATAGTTAGGGATTAAAATATATTGTCCATATTTTTACCAAAAAAGAACTGGATGGAAGGTAATCACCCTTGCATTACTGCATATTATCCGCATCCTTGCATTAGTGTACCCACTTTTAGTCCTGACTTGCTTCTGTAATGTTGTAGTTGTTGGATCAAGATTTTGAACGGAGGGAGAATATATGGTCCCTATATGATAATCTGACTTCTCCCGGACATTTGATAACACAAAGTTTCTTTTTAATCAGCTTTAGTAGCATTTATTTGAGTTTAATTTTGGTACTTAAAGACCCATATCTCTATTAAATGCTGGATCTTTGTTTTGGTAATACAGTGTTTCTCCACTTGCTGTACCCTTTCTTATAAGCATTACAGCACCATTGTCCATTTGTCTTCTATGCTCCAAAGTACAATTTTCCCTAGTTTGTTGTCTCATGTGCATTGGCAATTTTATGCCCAAGTATGGCAGAAAGTATTTCTTTGTCTTTTTTGAACCGTAAATTTGTTTAATCTTTTTTATTTGGGATAGATGAGTTCTCGTAAATTTGGACAAGCCAACTTCAGTTTAATATCTTTTATTAGGTCAGATAACTTTTTCTATAGGTCTAGCTTTCCTGCTGCATATGTGTCTCTTGTAGCCAATCAGCAATTGGGATTCATTTGATGAATCTAACCAAATAATCACCTGGTGTTATTGATTGCTATGTAGCGATCAGAGTCTAGAGATGAAGTGTAATGTTCTTGTCAAATTACAACTCTGGTTCACAGATCAATTGGGTCCTCTACAAACATGCTAAAGAAATCGAGATACTTCTTGGGTTTGTTTACCGATGTTTCTTTTTCACACTGTTGTTGGAATGACAACTTGAATTGATTGATTAGCTCAATTTTTCTGGTCTTTAGCAATACTGATGTGAGTGAGCTAAGCAATTTCTTTTGCTAAATGCTTTTGAAATCACTGAGCTGTATAATTTGGATTTAACTTGATGTCCATTGTTTCATGACGAATACATCGTGGTCTAGCTAAGTATGTAGTTGAAGACATGACAGTATACAACTCCTACCAGATGGTTCTTAAAAAGCTGTGGATTTCTAATTCTTTAATAAAGGAATTTGTTTTCTCCTGTTGAAGAGAGCAATATTTCATTTTAAGAGCCCCATACCCATTTCTCACACACTCTTTTACTGGTCTCAAGTCACCTGACAGGGAAAGAAATGGAACAAAAAACAGAGAATACTGCACTGTGTTTACCTTGTTGTGTTTAGCCTAGGTGAAGGAGAACTGTTTGGTAGAGGATGTGCACCAGGCATTATCTACTGTATAGGTTTCGTTTCCTTTTATGCTTCTTTCGGACAACACTGTGAAATAACTTGTCACCATGCTTTTGGATAGTACAGATTCACCGGCAGCATGGTCCACCACCAATAGGCCTTGTCTTAGCTGCTGGATAAATGTAGTGCTTGTCTCAACAACGGGATAAGAGTTGGCAATTATTGGTGCTCTTTCTTCCCATTATAAATAGCCATCTGTAATGGAAGGAGTATGCACACCCGCTTCATTCAACTTCAGAGTCCATTGAGTTTCAGGTCTCTTCTCACTCAAGGAAACACATTCTTGAACACCAGTGGTTCAGCGCTGCATGTAGTTCTTCAACCCTCTGATTTGTGCTAACCTCCTTGAGCATAGGATGAAGCCTATGCAAACATTGCTACTTCTTCCTGCACCAGGATGGGGAAATCCTTATGTTATGTCCATAACGTTCTTGACCTTGCAAGGCCAAGTCATAGTGGCTGGCTGGCTGCAAGCTGGGGAAGTTTGGTGGCTGGTCCATGAAGGTGGGGCTCATCTTTGTTGAGTGTCTGCCCTTCCCAGCTTAATCTCTGTTCAACATGCAGACCAGTATATTATCTTTTGCATCTATGTATTGATCTCCCTTTCTAACGTCTGTTCAACATGCAGACCAGTATATTATCGTTTGCATCTATGTATTGATCTCCTTTTCTAATGTCTGTTCAACATGCAGACCAGTATATTATATTGTGCATCTATGGATTCATCTTCTTTTCCTTTGTGTGCTGGGTAAATGCGTTTTGTTTCTGAATCTGGTCGGTGCTATGCTGCATTGTTGCTGTAATGCTGTGTCTGATTCTCTCTGAAGTGAGTGCTTAGAAATCACTTGGGGACATGCTGGATCGCATGATTCAGAAACATCACACGAAGCAGGGTGTTGCTGACCACTTGGGGGTGCAGTTTTGCAGCCTTTCTGGAGGGTTTTTTTTTAGCATGACCCTTTCCGGTGCGTGCAAGTGCAAGTTGCAAAGTAAGATACGGCCTGGAATGTATATTTCTGCTTGTCTTTGCGACAGAGTATATCTCGACTTTACCTTCCCTTTCTTTTTGCAGTTGTTGGATAGTTGGATCTGAGTTGCTTTGCTCGTCACCTCTCCATTTTTCTTCTCTTTGTGCATGTAGATTGTGTGCTGCCTTTCAACAGTCCTTGAAGCGTTCGTGTAATTGCGAAATGTTAAAACAGTTTCTTGTACAGTTCTACTCGGAGCCGGGCCTGCTGGGGCCTTGCAGACGATCCGTACTTTTTTGTTTTTGGGCGCATCCCCTCTGTCTAAATTTTAGCAGTTGTGCAGTAATTCTGTCTAAATTTTAGCAGTTGTGCAGTAATTCAAGAGAGAGAATAACCATCATCTTGCAGCTTTTACTTGCTTTCGCAACCGCGACTAGATTAGCGATCAGAAATTGCAGCGCGGTTCTCTCCAGATGAGCGTCCAGAGCGCAGCGTACCATCTTGCAAGTTCGTTCAATAGCTATTACATTGTGAAGTACAATACTATGTACTGACACCTCATTCACTGTCGCTTCAACTAGAAGGTGAGCCCTAACCAACAAGATGAACAAGATGCCATGAATTGAGACCCTGTTTAGTTCTCCAAAAGTTTCCAAAATTTTTGCATTGCAGACCGTATCACCTCTCACAAAACACGTTTACTAATGCAAAAATTTTATCACTTTCGCCAAAAATTTCAACAACTAAACGGGGACCGGAAGTACTGATGGGCCGTTCAAAGGTACTCACCTCTCAGAGGAACCTCATTTGTCAGGCTAGACCCACCCAAAAAAGCTAGACGAAAGGCGAGATGACCAAAATTTTCGCATTTCTAAAATGTTTCTGCTGAAAAGCCAAAAGTTTTGACACCCAACACGGGTTGTTTACCCACCTGCGTGTACCTATACCTGAGCATTTTTCGGGCCGGGCCGGGTTCGGGCCGGGCCGAAAAAAATTTCTGTTATTTCGGGCTGAAAAAATCCTGCCCATGACCATCCCACTGGACGCGTCGGGCCTTAATTTTCGGGCCGGGTTCGGGCCGGGCCCGGGCTTGGGCGGGCCGCCCGCGCATTTTATAGTGTAAAACAACTAAAAACAGCATTTCGGGCCGGGCTCGGGCCAAAAAAAAATTTCGCGGGCTTCAAGATCTCTGCCCACGCCCGTCCAGTAAGGCTCGTGGCGCGGGCCTGGCGCGGGCCGGGCCAGCGGGCCGGGTCGGGCCGGGCTCAAAATGCTCAGGTATACGTGTACCTGTGCGTGATTCATGTCGGTTCATCTACAATGGCGTGTGCTTTCCTATAATGGCGTGTGATTTCCTATAATCGCTGGTGTTTCCTTGGCAAACTGCAAACGTTCCATTGATGAGAACTTGAGATGACAATTCGCTCCTCAATCCCGCGCGTACCCCTCTGCAATCGGCTGCAGAGGCTGCCGTGTGGGCCTGACGGGCGCCAGGGCCCACGCGCAGAGATCTTTCTTTCCTTCCTTTTTCTCTCCAAAGTGGATTTTCCACTAATGGTAGGTACCCCTACCATTATCCAACGGTGGTCATCGCTTCAAGATTCGTGCAAATCAACTCTTCCCCTCATCCGCTTCCACCCACCCACTTCCGCCGGCCACCTGCAATGCACGAATCTTAAAGCAAAATGGACGGCTCGCGATAAGAAAAGGTGCACCTACCAGTTGTGGTTATGAATTATCGTTTTCTCCCTCTATTCTTTCCTCCCCAGTCCCCACAACACCGCCTCCACACCCCGTGCCAGGCATGCCAGCCTACTCCACCTCGCCGCTGCTCCACACAAGCCTGCTGGCAGCCTCTCCAATGACCTGCCAAAAGCGCCCTCGCCAGGTTGCCTCCCGCCTCCAGTTGACGGCTAAAAAGTACCACTTTCAGCCCTCAATATTCTCACATAAATGGAGACATATGCATTATTTACTTGCATTTTGGTTTGAATAATATAGTTCCACTTGTCCTTAGAGATTATTTATATGTAGGTGATTTACCCCTTAAAAGAGATGGAAACCCACCTTCTTTGAAGAAACTATGCCAACTCAGCTGAGGAGGTGGCTGCTACCAAGGGAAACATGGCATTCCACGTCATCGATCCAGGAGAGGCACTCACCGACGAATCAGAGGACGACACATGGTCTTCACATGGATCAAAGGCCCACCTCGGATACCAAATCAAGCCATGCACCGGGGATGGATCAGAGGGCCCACAGGGCAGCCACCCAGAGGAAAACCACCCCGAGTGGGGGGCCTAGGGGGCCGACCGATCCTAGGATCGGCCAAACCGCCTCTGGGCCGCCCCATCTCATCCCTACACGTGGCACTCACTCATTGGTCACTTGCTGCATCCCGGGGTGTTTTGGAGCACTTTGAGCCTCCGAGCAAGCCTGGTCCTTGCCTATAAATAGAAGGGGAGGGGCTCCCATTTCCCACACACCACTCTCTCATTCTCCTCACACTTTTAGTTTCCAAGGCTAGGGGGTAGGCCAGAGTAGCTCTTATTCAGGTTCCAAGTCTTCTTTGGAATCTAGGTATGAGTTCTCTTTTATCTTTATTTCATTGTATGACTTTGATCTACTTCAGTTATTCAGCTATTTCATATAAAGTCATGGTAGATCATATGCTTGATATGTTCTTGAGTTCATCCTTTGTTCATCATTTAGAGGCTTGTGTTCTTCATGAACACTACCTTTTGATCCACTTGAAGGGTGATAAACTCATTCCTTATGTGTTTGTTCATAAGTTAGAGGTTCGTGTTCTTCACGAACACGACCCTTTGATCTTGTTGACTAGGCATAAGAGAGTTCATATCTGTTTGTATGTCTAGCCTTAGTTGATCTTGTTAGATGGCATGAGAGTGTTGCATGAGGTTTGTGTTCAAGCTACGGTACTCGGTCTAAGTTGACCAGTCTTCTGGTGGCTCTCACCCTGGGTCACAATAGCCCGGGCCGGGTGGAGTCTAGCAGCAATGTAGGTATGGTGCCTGGGTTGTCTGGCTACGTTAGTTATGAGCATACCCCCCGTAACGATAGAGGTAGGTCCGCAGGTGGTGACAGCCTTGTTGGATCCTTGAGCAATCCTCCGCGCTGGGGTACCTGCTGTAGGAGTCTAAAGTCTAGTTTCGCAGAGTGCTGGTCGTCGCGGGCTAGCTCCCTGTTTGTACCTGGGTGCTGAACCTTATCCCTCTCATGCAATACTCATGCCTATCTCCTGTATCTTCTAGCTTTGTATGTTTAGTACATTAGAACCTAGAGCTAACTCGTATGTTCCCCCTAAGCCGTAGTGTGCTAGAGTAGAGGTAGATCTGAGTGTGTGTGTCGCACTACCCTTATATCTCTTATCTTACCCCTGCCTTTGAGTGTGTTGTTTCCTACATCTATCTCTTAGTTTGCATTCAGAGCAAAAGCATAAGTCTAAGATATCCGCCATTGCCTTCCACGGATACGATACCTTTGGAATATTCTCCTTCCTTAGGGAAATGCTACAATGGTTTATCTGTGCGCTTGCAGATTCGTTCATGATCATTTAGATTAACCTTTGGCAAGTCTTGATGTTCACGCTAACCCGGCGTCGTTAGTTGTGACATTGAGAGGTGCCTACAAGGCGTTTCTTGGTGTTGTCACTAAGGATGGATCCCAGATCTGTTCTAAAGATGACGGCGCTACGAAACGCCAACAAGCATTTCTGGCGCCGTTGCCGGGGAAGGCACAGGATTATCATGACTATGCTTTGCATCTGTTTATAAACTCTGAGTAGGTTGGGACAACTCTCAATGCAGGCTAACCTTGATTGTCTTCTTTTATCTTTGGATGATGAAGACAGGTAGTGTATGACTAGTTTCGACTTACCGGAGAATTTTACTGAAGATCCCGAGTCACTTGTGAGGAGAGCTCGAATTCATTTCGACTCGCCTCGTCGTACTCATCCGGAAGACGATCCAGCTTCCTTTGTACCATCCACATCAAACACTATGGTCCAGAAGACACTTCGTGAGTACTCAGCTCCTTCCGCTGACCAGGTGCTGCAAGGCCCTGAGGTGGCAATGGGGACTGAAAATTTTGAGATCAAGACGGGTCTAATCACGATGGTACAGGCTAGCCCATTCTGTGGCAAGCCAAATGAGGATGCCAATGCTCATTTGCAGCAATTCCTAGAGCTATTCCGCACTTTCATCATCAGGGGTGCAAATATGGATGATGTTCATCTACGGCTGTTTCCATTCTTTCTCCTGGGGAAAGCTAAGCAATGGTTCTACGTGAATCGTGATGCTATTAACACTTGGAGTAAGTGTTCAGAGGCATTCCTCAAGAAGTTCTCCCCATTGGGTAAAACCAATGCTCTTCGTGGAAGAATTTCTGGTTTTCAGCAAGCAGCAAGTGAATCTATTCCAGAGGCTTGGGAAAGGCTTCAAGAGTATGTCCTGGCCTGTCCTCACCATGGGATGGAGGATTGGCTCATTCTTCAAAGCTTTTATAATGGGTTGACTCTGACAGCCCGAGACCATATTGATGCTGCTGCTCAAGGAGCATTCTTCTCACTCACTGTTGATAATGCTAAATTACTCATTGAGAAGATGGTTTCCAACCAAGGGTGGAGTGATGAAAGACTCCAACCACAACCGAGGGGTACTCACACTGTCAAGGAAGCAGACATGATTACTGTCAAGTTGGATCTTCTTATGAAGAGATTGGATGACTACACCAGCGAGAAGGCTGCCATGGCCACCACTACTCTGCCTATGGACTCTCATATGACTTGTGAAGTCTGTGGCAACACTGGGCACTCAGGTAATTACTGTCCGGAGACTCAGGAGGAAGTGATGTACATGAACGGCAACAACAATGGTTATCATCCACCTCAACAAGGAGGCCAATCGTAGAATCAACAATGCCCTTATTATCAAGGAGGTAACCAAGGTAATTCTTACAATCCCAACCAACCTTCCTTGAGAGATCTCGTCTTTGGGCAAGCTAAGATTAATGAAGGTGTTAACAAAAAGCTAGCTGCCCTTGATAAAGCTCTGGAAAGCCTCAATGTTAAGCTTGAAAGTTTTTCTTCTGCCCAGAAGAGTCAACTGAGTTTTAACAAAATGTTAGAAACTCAGTTGGCTCAGCTGGCCGCTTCTGTTCCCTCTATTGAAAATGCAAATGTGGTGACCACGAGAGGAGGTAAGTCCACTCGGGATCCACCGTATCCTAACCATGCAGGGACAGATAAGAAAGGCATAACAGAAGTTGAGAATATTCATCCGACTCGGAAGAATCCCCCCAGGTAAGGAAGGTGCCACCGACAGATAAAGCACCTGAAGGGGTGACGGCACATCCGGGATTCATGGAAGCCGATGTGATGCTGTTCCCTCAAAAGAGCAGGAAGGCAAAAGTAGATGAACAGTTCAATCGCTTCGTGGACATGATACAGAAAGTTTATATCAATGTCCCATTGCTCGAGGCAATACGCGTACCCACTTACGCACGTTATCTCAAGGATATCCTAACCAAGAAGCGAGCTCTTCCTACAACCGAAGTGGTATGACTCACGGAGGAGTGTAGTGCTGCCATACTCAACCGCCTTCCTGAGAAGAAGGATCCAGGGTGTCCCACAATCACTTGTATGATTGGGACCCAACGTTTCGACCATGCGCTCTGCGACTTAGGGGCCAGCGTCAGCGTCATGCCTAAGGTAGTCTTTGATCAACATAACTACACAAGTCTATCTCCAACCACTTTGCAGCTGCAGCTAGCCGATTCTTCGGTCCGATACCCAGCGGGGATAGCCGAGGACATTCCAGTAAAAGTCCGGGATTGCTTTATCCCTGTTGACTTTGTGGTGCTGGACATGGAGATCGCCAAGGAGGTGCCGCTCATACTTGGGCGACCATTTTTTAGTACAGCTGATGCACAAATTGATGTGGGGGCCGGTGTGATCCGTCTCTACATCAATGGCAAGGAGGAGAGGTTCGAGTTTCGTCCAAGAAAAGAGCAATGCTCAATGATCAAGGATTCACCAACTCCTGACACCCCTGCACGAGAGATAGAAGTGCCACCACGGCAAGTGGATAGCCTCATTGCATTCATGAAGAATTTTTGGAAGGAAGAACGCCAACTCATGGGTACAGGACAGAAACAGTATTAGAAATCTCAGTCTCAGTCCAAGAAATCACCCCCTACACATCACAACCCACGTGATACTCATAAGATGTGGAGGAAGGTGAATAGAAAGCCCACTTCTCTTCTGAAGGAAACGGCTGCCTCACTGCCAAGGTGAGAACTTTGGAACCAAGTCTAAGCTCTAAGGACTCAAAATAATGAGCTCTGCGCTGACAGGTAAGTTCGGTAAGTTATCCTTATTTTTCCATTACAATAAAATTCTGATTCAGGAAAAGCAATCTACTTCTGCTTTGTGTCTTCTGCATTCTTGCTGGGGCAAGCTCAGGAGTGATGTCCATCCAGACATTCCTTGAGCTTGTACCATGGTACTAACTTGTCACAGCCTCAGCCACAGCCACAGCCTGTTACACCACCGGTGGCAAGAGGGGCCCCTGCGGGGTACATGTCCGGGGTTACCCCTGGATATGCACCTGGCTGGGATCAGCCCACCTACCATCCGAGTGCGAGCGGCACGGCTTGGGCGAGTGCGAGTAGTGCTCAGTGGGCCACACCCGCTAGTTCTAGCTACGGTGGTCCACCTCCGTCTTCGTCTTTCCGGCGGCACTCCTCAGCCTCTGCACGTGATGCTCAGCTCGCGCAGCAGATGGGAGAGCTCACCGTCCAGGTCACGGGATTGGAGGAGACGCTGAACACCCACGTCGAGTCTACCTCAGCGTGGCAGCGTCAGGCTGGTGAGAGGATCGAAGCCATGTAGCAGAACCAGCAGTGATACATGGAGGAGCAGAGGGCTTACTACGCGAGTCAGGGATTCTTCTTCCCTCCTCCGCAGTGAGTCTGAAGCTAGCTTGGGGGAGGACCCCCATCCTGAGGTAACTTGTATCTTCCTTTGTTTTCAGAATATCTTATAAATGAAAATTCAAAAAATCTGCAAAAATAAAAAGACCAAAAATATTTATTTGCTTTCATCATCGTTTGCTTAGTTTGCTTTGATATGCATAGTAAGAATGCTTTGCCTTTATGGTTGAAATGATGAATAGTTGCTCTGTTTATTCTTCTTGTATGTCTTGCTTACAACTTTGTATCCTACCTAAGTTTTGAGTTTGTTGGCTTGTATGTTCGAACCTTAACCTGAAAACTGTGGGTAGCAAAAAGCATGATCCTTGCCTAAGTTGTTGTGAGACATGATATGGTAGAATAGAGTGCTTTGATCTTGTGCTTAGTGATGCTTGACATCTGGAGTTTTTCTTTTTGAAAAATCAAAACATGATGAGTTCCTCAATGATGAGAATTTCTCATCCAAGACCATATATAAATTCTAGTTCTTAGCCTCCACATATGTAGCTTGTTCTCTCATTGAGTTTTGTCAAATTGTTGTGACCCTTGTTAGAACTCATACTCCCCTGATCAAGATCACGTACACGTTCATGCTAAACTTTTACACTAGAAGTTAGCATTCATCATTTGCTCCATATTGCTTATGCATTCTTCCACAAATAAAACTTTGTGTATCTTTGTATCATTCATCCCTCTCCAAATATCTCCAATAGAGACAAAGGGCTAGCTAAAAAAGCGAAAGAAAGAGAAAAAGAAAAGCGTGCTCAAAAGCATGGCAAAAATAAAATAAAGAGAGCTAGCCCAAGTCTCGAAAAATTTCAAAAGGAGAACAAAGGGATTGACATGTTCAAGAGAAAGAGTTCCACCATATAGATGGTAATAACTAGTACCTACTCCGGGGCTAGTGTCCACCTTACCATCAATCCCTCATTCCCTCATATAAAGCATGGTGATATCTAGCACCCATTTCCAGGCCTAGTATCCACCTTGCCATGCTCATATTCATCACACACATATGCACATCTTGATCAGGATGTATGTTTGTTTCTTCCAAGAATCCGGTCTTTGCCTTAGCAATATATGAGAGACAAGTATGCCACATCTTCCCTACCTACAGCTCCACATAAAGCCTATTAGGAGTAGGATGTGAGGAACCATACACTTTTGAGCGATCCGAGAGTATCATTTGAGAAACTCTGATTTTCTTTTGAAAAATTTGCAAAACCTCCGGATTGATAGCTGATCAAGGTATGAGTGATTATGCACATTTTATATAACCATTCTGTCTCTCAACCGCCTAAGGCAGGTGAAGCTATATGCCCCACGTCATCAGGTGAAAGGTAAGATCATTGCCAACTTGTTCAACTCATGGTAGAGCACTTTGCTGTATGTTTGTCATAAGTTGAGAATACAACATTGTAGCAACTCCTGATCAACCAACCTAAGTTCCTAATGTCTTGCTTCGAGACGAGCAAGAGGTTAGTTTGGGGAGTTTGTTGACGGCTAAAAAGTACCACTTTCAGCCCTCAATATTCTCACCTAAATGGAGGCATATGCATTATTTTACTTGCATTTTGGTTTGAATAATGTAGTTCCACTTGTCCTTGGAGATTATTTGTATGTAGGTGATTTACCCCTTAAAAGAGATGGAAACCCACCTTCTTTGAAGAAACCATGCCAACTCAGCTGAGGAGGTGGCTGCCACCAAGGGAGACATGGCATTCCACGTCATCGATCCAGGGGAGTCACTCACCGACGAATCAGAGGACGCCACATGGACTTCACATGGATCAAAAGGCCCACCTCAGATACCAAATCAAGCCATGCACCGGGGATGGATCAGAGGGCCCACAGGGCAGCCACCCAGAGGAAAACCACCCCGAGTGGGGGGCCTAGGGGGCCGGCCGATCCTAGGATCAGCCGAACCGCCTCTGGGCTGCCCCATCTCGTCCCTACACGTGGCACTCGCTCATTGGTCACTTGCTGCATCCCGAGGTGCTTTGGAGCACTTTGAGCCTCCGAGCAAGCCTGGTCCTTGCCTATAAATAGAAGGGGAGGGGCTCCCATTTCCCACACACCACTCTCTCATTCTCCTCTCACTTTTAGTTTCCAAGGCTAGGGGGTAGGCTAGAGTAGCTCTTATTCAGGTTCCAAGTCTTCTTTGGAATCTAGGTATGAGTTCTCTTTTATCTTTATTTCATTGTATGACTTTGATCTACTTCAGTTATTCAGCTATTTCATATAAAGTCATGGTAGATCATATGCTTGATATGTTCTTGAGTTCATCTTTTGTTCATCATTTAGAGGCTTGTGTTCTTCATGAACACTACCTTTTGATCCACTTGAAGGGTGATAAACTCATTCCTTATGTGTTTGTTCATAAGTTAGAGGTTCGTGTTCTTCACGAACACGACCCTTTGATCTTGTTGACTAGGCATAAGAGAGTTCATATCTGTTTGTATGTCTAGCCTTAGTTGATCTTGTTAGATGGCATGAGAGTGTTGCATGAGGTTTGTGTTCAAACTACGGTACTCGGTCTAAGTTGACCAGTCTTCTGGTGGCTCTCACCCTGGGTCACAATAGCCCGGGCCGGGTGGAGTCTAGCAGCAATGTAGGCATGGTGCCTGGGTTGTCTGGCTACGTTAGTTATGAGCATACCCCCCGTAACGATAGAGGTAGGTCCGCAGGTGGTGACAGCCTTGTTGGATCCTTGAGCAATCCTCCGCGCTGGGGTACCTGCTGTAGGAGTCTAAAGTCTAGTTTCGCAGAGTGCTGGTCGTCGCGGGCTAGCTCCCCGTGTGTACCTGGGTGCTGAACCTTATCCCTCTCATGCAATACTCATGCATATCTCCTGTATCTTCTAGCTTTGTATGTTTAGTACATTAGAACCTAGAGCTAACTCGTATGTTCCCCCTAAGCCGTAGTGTGCTAGAGTAGAGGTAGATCTGAGTGTGTGTGTCGCACTACCCTTATATCTCTTATCTTACCCCTGCCTTTGAGTGTGTTGTTTCCTACATCTATCTCTTAGTTTACATTCAGAGCAAAAGCATAAGTCTAAGATATCCGCCATTGCCTTCCACAGATACGATACTCTTGGAATATTCTCCTTCCTTGGGGAAATGCTACAATGGTTTATCTGTGCACTTGCGGATTCGTTCATGATCGTTTAGATTAACCTTTGGCAAGTCTTGATGTTCACGCTAACCCGGCATCGTTAGTTGTGACATTGAGAGGTGCCTACAAGGCGTTTCTTGGTGTTGTCACTAAGGACGGATCCCAGATCAGTTCTAAAGATGACGGCGTTATGAAACGCCAATACCTCCACCCGGCGCCGGCCTGCCCTCGCCCTTGCCCCTGCCTCTCCGCTGGCGAGTAGGAGACAATTGTATGTTTCTTCCACTCGATCTTTTTTTTCTTGATTGTTTTGTCTCTCGGCCTCCTGATCTATGTATTCATTTCCTTCCCCAGCATGTTTTGTAATGCCAAGGATGTAGGGGTACTTGTCGACCTTGGGCTTGTTTGGATGCAAGGGGTAAATGTTTACCCCAAAGCAAATATTTTGCCCCTTCCAATTGCCTATAATAATATTTACTTCTTGGGGTGTTTGGATTTAGAGGTAAATGTGTATGTAAATGTGAGAGAGAGGGCTGAGGTCTACCACAATTTTGCTCCAATTTGCTACTTTTTAGGGGTATAAATGGAATTAGAGGAGCAAAACGTTTTCCCCACCACATGTGCCTCACATGTTTAGCACCGTAGAGGTGAATTTGCTACATTTACCTCTCGACCTTGTTGGGGTCGGGGTGGGTGTGAATGGGCCGGCGTTCATGACGGTAAACCGCGGTGGCGGCACGAGGGGAAGGAGAAATCGGCGCATGAGGGGGGAAGAGCACGAGCTTCGCGCCTGCCTCGAGCTCCGCTTCCTCCTCCCTCGTTGCCTGAGCATCGATCTCGACTTCCTCGACGCCATCCGCCTGCGTGTCAGTGTCACCGCTACACCAGAGGAGTGAAGACGGAGATAGAAGAATATGTTTTCCCTTCAGCAAATGTAGTTTGTGTCTATGCGTTTTATTACTTAGTATGACATGTGGGCCCGTGGGCGGCCGGTATTGGCTTATAAGTCACTCTCTGCTGTAATCAAACTTAGGAACGTTTTACTCTGAAATTGAGAACATCCGAGAGAGGGATCCTTCCTCGTCTCGTCCTCCGATTTGTGCCTCGAGTCCTTCTCATGTTGACGGCTAGACGCTGGCGGCCACGGGTGGTGACAAGTGGTATCAGATTCGAGTTATCTTCCACGGCGCGCTTCCATCCCGGCGGTGGCGACGACGGATTATCTACCAAGTTCTTCAAATTCGGCATCGGATTCGCAGCGGCGAGGGTTGTCTAGCAGGTCTGGGCGTAAAGTTCCGGTAGCCTACGTGAATTCGGGTGCGGTGGCGACGGCGGGAGGCTGGCATTGATTCGGGTTGCGCGGCTCTGTCCGCGTGTAAAATTCCTTGGTCGTCCCCAGTCTCTGGCGGCGGTGATCGTTCCGGGGAGCAAACTGGCGAGGGGTTGATCCTGAGCTGTCTCACCAGAACAGGCGGGAGTTCGTGGTCCACGACGTGTGGGCAGTGGGCGCGGGAATCTGGTGGTGTGTGGTGGCGGTAGACGAAGATCATCACAGGAGAGCGCATATCTTCTTCGAGCTTCAGGTACGACTGGTTGGTTCGACTACAGAATTCCATCGATCTAGATATGGGAAACGGGCTTGGTAGGGTGCACTTGATCTTGCTTACATACCGCAGTAGGATCGTCCCCGTAATTCCTGTCCAACTCGGATCGATTTGCGGGTAGTCAAACACAGCTCCTCCTAAGCCGTCTGCGCTGTGGAATCTGAGAAGGAGATTGGGAAACTAGACCAAATCATCGAGAGTTTGGATTTGTTGTTTGAGTGTATCACAGATGTTGGGGTTCAACAGCAGAACATGAAAAATCAAATCGAGAAGAATATCCAAACAGTGAACCAACATACTGCAGAACAACAGGTGATGGCGAAGCAGATTGCTGAAACTGGCAGGGCCATAGCCCGGTTAACCCTCAATCATATGAGAGCTGCAGAGGATACGGAGTGAGAGGCAGAATCACATTCGGAAGTCTCTGATGTACTCAAGTATTTCCATAAGGAGGACAGGGTGAAAGGCAAAACTAGGGAGGATCAGACACAACACAACCATTTGCCAAAACATCAGATGCCCAAAGTATTATGTCCTAAATTCTTAGGGGAAAATTGTAACACCCCAGGTGTTTATTAAAGATAAATACCTTAATTAGTTGTGTTAATCATGTTTAATTGGCTCATAAACATGTTTGACATGATCTTGCACTCAGTTGCACAAAAGACCTTGGTCAAAGTTCAAATTCCCGGTCAAACCCTAGATCCATAAAAGCTGAAATGGTTTTCTTGTGCGTTTTCCAAATTTCACTATAGAAGTTCAAAATCGGCCAATATAAAAGTTCTTCGTTATCTCTGGGAGCACATTTTTCATCATTGGCGGAAATTCAAATTTTGAGTGCAAAGCCGCGTAAACTCGAGATGAAGTTCCTGTGCACAGTAATTCCGGGCTGAGTTTTCCTGAAAGTTCAACGCATTTTTGACACAAATCCGTTGATTAAAACTTATGTTGCCCTTTGTGAAAGTTGTAGGTCTATAGTTCCTCTACAACTTTTATTTTTGGAGAATTTCAACTTAGTTGGCACTTTTTGGAGTAAATGAATTTCGAAGGCGAGCAAATGGACTAAAAAACCAGACGCGCCCGCCGCGCAGGCTCGTCTACGTGGCATCTCCACGGCCGTCCGGCGTACGGACTCCTAGAGCCTGTCGCTGTGGACTAAGGGGCGTGCCGTGGTGCCTCCATCCGCGGCCGCGCCGTACACCGCGCCCACGCGTGCCAGAGGGCCCAGCAGCGCCACGCGCCAGCCGCGCCGCCCGCCAGCCGCGCCGCAGGCATGCACGCGGGCCCCCTGTGCTCGGCCGGGTATATGGGGAGGGAGAGAGGGAAGCCGGCGTGTTTTCGTGGTCGCTTCGTCGCGCTCGCCCACCATCTCACGCTCCCGCGCACCGCCGGGCTCGGGCGAAGCCGAGACAGGGCCATCACCGCGCGCCTTTACCACCGCCGCCGCGTTTCGGCCTCCGCTCGCCCTCGTGCCCCCTTTCCTCTCCCACATCTCCTTCTGCACCTCCTCGACACCGCACCGCCACAAAACCGACCGCCGGCCGCACCGTCGCCGGACACTGGCCGCCGCGGCGGGCGCCTGAGGCCTGTTCCGCCGCCAGCGCTCCACGACGTCGTCTCCGGCCCAAATCCACCGCCAAGTGTCGGGTACAGGTGCGCAATGACCTCTAGGCCCGATTCTCAACGAGCTCCGGCCGAGGAGGCCACCGCCGGCGAGGTCTCCCGGGCCTAGGGACCCAATTGCGACGTTTTACTTCTTTCCAGGGTTCGAATCGTAAACCAAGGGTAGAATGTATATGATTTTAGGATGTGCTTTGGTATATGTTTTGGATTTAATCTTGTGTAGAGTGATAAATTAATAACTCAAAATATAAATAAGATCTATACTTGAGCCCTGGCCAGAAACTTAGTTTTGACCTAGAGGATGGCTAGGATAAAGTTGAGATCAAAAAGTTTAGTAAATCTTTTTATATGAATTAATAGTGATTTACTAGGCTAAAATTTGTCTTTTTCGTTTAAATTAATTTATAACTGATCTTAAGCTAGATTTTGGTTTGTGAGCTTAAAATAGGCATGTGTTGCTGTGTGCAAAAGCTTATGCTCATTTGAAGTATTTTTTATTTAATATGGATTTATGGTTGAAATGCTTGTTTTATGTAATTAAATAAAGAAATGAATTTAAGGTGTCAAAATTGAGAAAGCTTGTCATGGTTCTGTTTTTGAATGTTTAATCACGCTCCCTTACTGTTTTGTAAAGTTAAATACCTTAGTTTGCTTAAATATGTACACAGTCACCTTCAAAATTAACCTTTAATTAACCTCTCACACCCTCACCTAATGCATATGCATGTGACGTGTAGATTTACTAGACGGGACGTACACACTCACCCAGGAGGGAGACGGGACGGTAGATGGTGAAGTGAACGAGTTGGGTGTTCATCAAGACCTGGACCAAAGTCCAGAAGAGCCCAAGGCTAGTGTTGAGTCAGAGGAAGGCAAGCACCGGTTTCATATAACCTTTTTGGGATAAAATCTCCACTTTTACTTTCAGTATTTATTGTTTACTTGTGCATTTAAGTTTCAGGAGTTGCTTTGAAACCTAGATGCATGATCTTTAGGACTCCTATGCTCTTTTACTAGTATGTTAGGAACGCTATTGCCATGCTCTAAGGATACGGTAGAAGTCGAGTAATGACTCATTGCTCGCGGGATATAGGATGCTTATGTTGGAATCATAAGTTGGATAAATTGACTCGCTCATGTGGTAAGAGCAATGGGTTCGGTCTCGACCGAGTAGCATGGTGCTGGTCTAAGCTATTGAACATACCAAGTGCTTGTCGGGAATGGGACCGGTAAGCCTAGTGCCTAATGAACCAGTGCGGGAATTTTATTGCTACTAATCTTGAGATGCGTCTCCCGGTTCGCTGCCGGTAGTGCAAGTGTGATTCTGGACGTGCCATGTTTGGGCGTACCAGTAAACCTTGTACTTAGGACTGTATCATCTTTTCCTAATCTGGGGAATGACGGGAACCGCTTGGTTGGGGTAGACACTGCACTTGGTCTACCTTCTTCCGTGTATCTTGGGTTTACCTTGTAAGGATATAAATCGATTGATCGTCGGTCACTCGCCGTTATCTGAGTCGGCTTGACCACTGGCTACCCCATGTTTATTTATGGAACATTTCGGATTAATATTGTTAGATGATTAATCTTGTTTGTACAACCATGCTTGCTTAGCTAGGTGCTTACCTAGAATGGTTAACATACTAGAACTTGAGCTAAAATTTGAAAGTAAGGATCAACTCTTAGTTGCTTTTGGCAAAACAAACCCACCAGCCAAAAAGCCTTGCATGTCTAGCTGTGTCTTTTATTTTGACGGGTCAGTCTTGCTGAGTATTAGTATACTCAGCCTTGCTTTTGTTGTTGTTTTCAGGTAATCCCATCTGGTCTGGTTCTATTCCAGATGGTTGAGAACTTGAATGGGAGAACGATGATGAGGAGTGATATGCATGGATGGCCTCCTGTGTGTATCATGTGTTTAGTTTAATTTCCGCTGTTTAAACTCTGAACCATGTTTACTTTTATGTACTGAAAAACCTGGTTTGTAATGTTAAGTACTTAAGGACTTTTATGTAATGTAATATTGTACTCTGGTCCCGCCTTCGTGTGGGCTTAGCGCATAATTCGATCCTGTGTAAGTGATTTACCAGGCATGCCTCGGCAGAGGCGACAGAATAATTCTTTATTATTGCTTAATGGCCACGTGGACAGGCTTAGGCGATAATACGGAATTATTTTGGGCGGTTCTATCACAGCAATAATGCTAGTTTGATGCTTTGGTGTGGTGTTAAGCAAAAATGTAACTAGATGCTGTCCAAATTTTTCTAAGGATTATCTAGAAAATTTCTGGCTAGGTGTTCTTTAGGGAAAATGTTCATCACCTAGTTAAGATTGCTCTCTGAATTTCTCATGATTTTAGGATTCTTTAAACTGAAGTTATGATCAAGTTTGCTAGGTAGGTCATGCTGAAATTCTGTCAAAGAGGTGTGGTGTTAAGGCTGAAAACTCGAATTTTTACACCTTGTTCTAAATAGATTTTGCCTAGACGATCTATACGAAAAATGTTTCATATACAACCTACTTTGTGCTGTCAAAATCTCAAGGTCATAGGGTTTTTAATTTTTGAGATATGATCTTTTTAGTGAACCTATGCCCTGCTGAAAATTTCTGGGCAATGGCACTCTGAAAATGGATCTATTAGACCCTTTTCCAATCTGATTTGATTCGACCTTTGAATACCAAAAATGCTCCTTAAGTATCTATCTACCTCCGGTAGAAATGTCAAGGTCACTAGATTTTTAGTTTGGGAGGTATGCCCAAAACATTAGGTCTCTGTCCTGCTGAATTTCAGAACTAGTGATCTCTGAAATTCAAATTTTTAGGTCATGTTCCTTTGAAATCTAGAGCAAACCTTGAATACCAAAGTTGTTTAGAATTTCATATTCTGCATGCTCATAAAATTTCAGCATCATTGCAGTTTTGAGCTGAGAGATATGGAATTTTTAGTGACCCTCGGCCAGCTGTCCAACAGCCCTGACAGCAAAGCGATATCTGAATTTTCGGGTATGATAGCCTCAGCATTATCTCTAAGTTGAATACCAATATTGGAAGGCATGAGATTTTACATCCCCTGCCTAAAGATGATGATATTTAGGTGGTGGAAGAATGCTCCACGTATGTTTTTGAAGTTTCTATCCACAGATGAACACAATCAGTGCAAGATCCATCTATCTCCATCTTCTCTTAGGATGGTTTCTAATAGAAGCATACCCATATCCTTGCCGAGTCAAGTGAAACCCCGTTGTACTCTCCTGATTGCTTATACACCTTTTCTTCAATTTAGAGGCGATCCACCAACTTCCTATGGCTATGTAAAGGTGATCACTCCACTTTCCTTGCATCGATATCCCTACATTGATCTATAAATTCTCAGCCCTTGAAAAAAAATCCTTATGCTTGCTCACAAACAAATAAATGAGAACATGGTTACAAGGCATCAAAAATCTATGGTATGCATAATGAGTGTCATCCCAGCATGCATATCCTGCATCTCTAACAAGATAATTCATGAGCATGGAAATGCATTACACGACATGTGCATCTGGAAACCTGGGTTTGGACTAACATGCATACACACTGAAAGTTTCACCCTTTCTACTCTATCCTCCTTATGATGGTGATGTTGTTGATCCATGAACGAAGGTGCCGCGATGGAACCTAGTGTATCATGTGTGCTGCAGCCATGTGATTACCACTAGGAGCACGCTAGGTATCTTTGTTTGTGAGAATGCGACTCACCCCGGATCCTAATTTCTCAATCCTCCAAGCCACTATCTAATTTCGTGAATAATGCAAATCATGCTGACACTGCATCATGAGCACCATATCTCATGAGCATACGCATCATGCATTCATAAACATGTGCATCATCATGCATGCACCTCATCATATACACATCTTGTGCATCTTTCACTGTGCCTCATGACATATGCATCATCCAGATGGCATCATTAATACATCATGTCATGAGCCTTGTCCCATTGTTGCACGAGTCTTTTCCATATGCATGATCATTGTCACCCATGGCTCGTCAATGCATCAGGTCAGTTGTTAAAGGTCATTGCATCTTGAGATCATATAGTAATTAACTAATATACTTCATTAAGATAAACCTTGAGCAAGGGTATTTTTTTTCCTCACTCCCATCCCGATTTTGTTTCCAAAATCTTGTCACTTGCCATTGACAATTGTACTTTCCAGGATACTCTAGGAGTTGACCTTTTTATTGATCTCCTAAAAACAAATTCATGAACCTCCGTAAACAAATTTAACCTAATATTTGAGGTTTCCCTTCTTTATAGGAATCTTTTTGGAACCTTTCGACTTGGTCTTCTTCCTTCTAAATTTCAAAATTTCACTTGATAGTAACTCAATTAAGCTGGTTGAAGGAGTATGAGCAAGTTCTCCAAAAGTTAAGATAAGAGGAGCCTTCTACTGAGTCAGTGATCTTTGGTCCTTTAGCACGTTTCCTCCTAATCAAAGGAACCGGGATACAAGTAAATAAAGGATGGGCAAAATCCTTTGATAGGTTTTCCTTGGTACAATCCCAATTTAGGATGGTAGATACCCCAACTCTTCTCTTTCTCCCAAAGTCACGGTCAATCCTCTCGAGGGCCAATTTGACCCCTCCATATCCGTGCTTCGCCTGTTCTGTGTCGCTTTGTCACAGCCACCGCTATTGATCGTGGTCGTCTTGTCGCCAAGGCATCCCAATGCCGGCCACCATCGTGCCACATGCCACCACCACACCTCCTTGCCACCGGCCCTACCCAAGTGGCGCGAGCACCACTGCCACTACACCATGGTGAGCATCTTTAAAAGGAGCACCTCCCCGTCGACATTCACTGCTCAGAGTTGCATCCACTTGAGCCACCATCTCCCGTCGCCCTTCCTTCTCTCCAGTTGTTTTCTTTGAGCACACACCAGCCACTTTCGCCGCTTACGGCATTCCTCGTCGATTAAGCTCTTTCCTCTATCTTCCCCAGCAATGTGGAGAAGAGTCAAGCTCCTCCAGCTATCAGTGTCAAGTCCGAGCCTTTCCCAGAAGCTCGTCCACTGAAGGTTGGTGCCAACATCACAAAGAAGAAGCTCGAGAAGAGAGCCACAAGAGGGAGCCAACCCCACATCATCAACTATGGGTCATTTTCTGGAGATGTTTGATTCCATCTGCTGGACTCTAGTAGGACTGTACGTCTGCTTTGTGTTCCAATTCTTGATGATTTTAGCTTTTCATGTGTACATTCATCGCCCGCTTCCTCACGAGCGACATTGATGATGTGTGAGGCAGCCCATGTACCTTTTATCATCCTTGAGATTTACATATGGAAGAGTTTATCTTTGCTCTGTGGTTTCCTCATGAAACCCGTTATCTCCCCAAGAGGTTTTCCTCTAATCTTGTGTTGAATCTCGGGACGAGATTCCTTTTAAGGGGGGTAGACGGTAACACCCCAGGTGTTTATTAAAGATAAATATCTTAATTAGTTGTATTAATCATGTTTAATTGGCTCATAAACATGTTTGACATGATCTTGCACTCAGTTGCACAAAAGACCTTGGTCAAAGTTCAAATTCCCGGTCAAACCCTAGATCCATAAAAGCTGAAATGGTTTTCTTGTGCGTTTTCCAAATTTCACTATAGAAGTTCAAAATCGGCCAATATAAAAGTTCTTCGTTATCTCCGGGAACACATTTTTCATCATTGGCGGAAATTCAAATTTTGAGTGCAAAGCCGCGTAAACTCGAGATGAAGTTCCTGTGCACAGTAATTCCGGGCCGAGTTTTCCTGAAAGTTCAACGCATTTTTGACACAAATCCGTTGATCAAAACTTATGTCGCCCTTTGTGAAAGTTGTAGGTCTATAGTTCCTCTACAACTTTTATTTTTGGAGAATTTCAACTTAGTTGGCACTTTTTGGAGTAAATGAATTTCGAAGGCGAGCAAATGGACTGAAAAACCAGACGCGCTCGGCGCGTCGCCCGCGCGTGCGCGCGCGCTCCCGCCGCGCAGGCTCGTCTACGTGGCATCTCCACGGCCGTCCGGCGTACGGACTCCTAGAGCCCGTCGCTGTGGACTAAGGGGCGTGCCGTGGTGCCTCCATCCGCGGCCGCGCCGTACACCGCGCCCACGCGTGCCAGAGGGCCCAGCAGTGCCACGCGCCAGCCGCGCCGCAGGCATGCACGCGGGCCCCCTGTGCTCGGCCGGGTATATGGGAAGGGAGAGAGGGAAGCCGGCACGTTTTCGTGGTCGCTTCGTCGCGCTCGCCCACCATCTCACGCTCCCGCGCGCCGCCGGGCTCGGGCGAAGCCGAGACAGGGCCATCACCGCGCGCCTTTGCCACCACCGCCGCGTTTCGGCCTCCGCTCGCCCTCGTGCCCCCTTTCCTCTCCCACATCTCCTTCTGCACCTCCTCGACACCGCACCGCCACAAAACCGACCGCCGGCCGCACCATCGCCGGACACTGGCCGCCGCGGCGGGCGCCTGAGGCCTGTTCCGCCACCGACGCTCCACGACGTCGTCTCTGGCCCAAATCCGCCCCCAAGTGCCGGGTACAGGTGCGCAATGACCTCTAGGCCCGATTCCCGACGAGCTCCGGCCGAGGAGGCCACCGCCGGCGAGGTCTCCCGGGCCTAGGGACCCAATTGCGACGTTTTACTTCTTTCCAGGGTTCGAATCGTAAACCAAGGGCCTTTTCGTAATTCTGAAACTCAAGTCAAGGGTCCCCCTGTAAATGTATCTTTAGGGTTTCAGCTACAACTTCGAAAAATCATTAAAAATTGTAGAAAAACCAAAAAAATGCAACTCCAATTTTGTTGGTTTCCTGGTGAAGAAACCTACCTTTTCTAGAAAGGCTCTATAGGGTTTTTCTTTGTAGTTTTTGAATTAAAAATTCAAACTCAGTTTGAGGTGTTTTTAGTGTAGTTTAAAATATACACATGCTATGGAGTTGAATTTTGGATATGTTGCTATTTATGGCATGTTTAGATTTGTGACCAAAGTTGGAATGAGTTTGATGTGTAGATTTTGAGTTATGATTTATGTAAGCTTTATACTAGATTAAGCTTGATGCTTTTTATAGCACCTTTTAATAAACTTTTCCTTAAGCACAAGTGCACCCTAGGGCTTTGTCTTGATAAATAGTACCTCTGGTAGAATGTATATGATTTTAGGATGTGCTTTGGTATATGTTTTGGATTTAATCTTGTGTAGAGTGATAAATTAATAACTCAAAATATAAATAAGATCTATACTTGATCCCTGGCCAGAAACTTAGTTTTGACCTAGAGGATGGCTAGGAGAAAGTTGTGATCAAAAAGTTTAGTAAATCTTTTTATATGAATTAATGGTGATTTACTAGGCTAAAATTTGTCTTTTTCGTTTAAATTAATTTACAAATGATCTTAAGCTAGATTTTGGTTTGTGAGCTTAAAATAGGCATGTGTTGCTGTGTGCAAAAGCTTAGGCTCATTTGAAGTTTTTTTATTTAATATGGATTTATGGTTGAAATGCTTGTTTTATGTAATTAAATAAAGAAATGAATTTAAGGTGTCAAAATTGAGAAAGCTTGTCATGGTTCTGTTTTTGAATGTTTAATCACACTCCCTTACTGTTTTGTGAAGTTAAATACCTTAGTTTGCTTAAATATGTACACAGTCACCTTCAAAGTTAACCTTTAATTAACCTCTCACACCCTCACCTAATGCATATGCATGTGACGTGTAGATTTACTAGACCGGACGTACACACTCACCCAGGAGGGAGACGGGACGGTAGATGGTGAAGTGAACGAGTTGGGTGTTCATCAAGACCTGGACCAAAGTCCAGAAGAGCCCAAGGCTAGTGTTGAGTCAGAGGAAGGCAAGCACCGGTTTCATATAACCTTTTTGGGATAAAATCTCCACTTTTACTTTCAGTATTTATTGTTTACTTGTGCATTTAAGTTTCAGGAGTTGCTTTGAAACCTAGATGCATGATCCTTAGGACTCCTATGCTCTTTTACTAGTATGTTAGGAACGCTATTGCCATGCTCTAAGGATACGGTAGAAGTCGAGTAATGACTCATTACTCGCGGGATATATGATGCTTATGTTGGAATCATAAGTTGGATAAATTGACTCGCTCATGTGGTAAGAGCAATGGGTTCGGTCTCGACCGAGTAGCATGGTGCTGGTCTAAGCTATTGAACATACCAAGTGCTTGTCGGGAATGGGACCGGTAAGCCTAGTGCCTAATGAACCAGTGCGGGAATTTTATTGCTACTAATCTTGAGATGCGTCTCCCGGTTCGCTGCCGGTAGTGCAAGTGTGATTCTGGACGTGCCATGTTTGGGCGTACCAGTAAACCTTGTACTTAGGACTGTATCATCTTTTCCTAATCTGGGGAATGACGGGAACCGCTTGGTTGGGGTAGACACTGCACTTGGTCTACCTTCTTCCGTGTATCTTGGGTTTACCTTGCAAGGATATAAATCGATCGATCGTCGGTCACTCACCGTTATCTGAGTCGGCTTGACCACTGGCTACCCCATGTTTATTTATGGAACATTTCGGATTAATATTGTTAGATGATTAATCTTGTTTGTACAACCATGCTTGCTTAGCTAGGTGCTTACCTAGAATGGTTAACATACTAGAACTTGAGCTAAAATTTGAAAGTAAGGATCAACTCTTAGTTGCTTTTGGCAAAACAAACCCACCAGCCAAAAAGCCTTGCATGTCTAGCTGTGTCTTTTATTTTGACGGGTCAGTCTTGCTGAGTATTAGTATACTCAGCCTTGCTTTTGTTGTTGTTTTCAGGTAATCCCATCTGGTCTGGTTCTATTCCAGATGGTTGAGAACTTGAATGGGAGAACGATGATGAGGAGTGATATGCATGGATGGCCTCCTGTGTGTATCATGCGTTTAGTTTAATTTCCGCTGTTTAAACTCTGAACCATGTTTACTTTTATGTACTGAAAAACCTGGTTTGTAATGTTAAGTACTTAAGGACTTTTATGTAATGTAATATTGTACTCTGGTCCCGCCTTCGTGTGGGCTTAGCGCATAATTCGATCCTGTGTAAGTGATTTACCGGGCATGCCCCGGCAGAGGCGACAGAATAATTCTTTATTATTGCTTAATGGCCACGTGGACAGGCTTAGGCGATAATACGGAATTATTTTGGGCGGTTCTGTCACAAAAATCCAACCATCTGGAAGGACAAATGTGTTGACTACTTCCTCCTTGTTGACCTGGAGCCAAAGCATTGGGTTCGTATGGCAGCAGTGCATTTTGATGGACCAACTGCTCAATGGTTGCATGTGTACAGAAGAAAGGTCAGGAACCCTACATGGCTACAGTTTGTGACAGCAGTAGAAGAAAAGTTTGGCAAGGATGATTATAGGAAGGCTCTCACTAATTTACTTGATCTGAAGCAGACAGGATCTGTGGAAGAATACTACAAGAAATTTCAAGAGCTCCAATTCCAATTATGTATGCACAATGATGGTTATGGGGATCTATTCTTTGCTACCCAATTTGTGAATGGTCTGAAAGAAGAAATAAGATACACTGTGCAATCACAGGTACCTGAAGATGTGGATAGAGCTGTGTTACTAGCCAAAATACAACAGAAGATTGTAGAAAGAGGCAAGACAAAACACAAAGAGGGGGTGGAACATTCAAACAAATGAGTCCCTATAACAAGCCAGAACAAAAAGAGGGACAATCTGGTAGCAGCAACTTATGGAAGGAAAGGCAACTTAGAGATTACAGAAAGGCTAATGGACTGTGTTTCTATTGTGGAGATAAATTTGATCCAGCCCACATTGAAGTCTGTCAAAAAAGGACTAAACCACATGTTAATGCTCTGGTGATTAATGATCTGGACCAGACACTTACTGAGGAGGTACTAAATCAGTTAGCAGTGGAGTATGCTTTAACTGAAGAACTCTGACACTTGTCTTTAAATGCTATTGCTGGGACAGACACTAGTGACTGCATCAAGATCAGATCATTGGTGAAAACAAAGTGATGTTAATTCTCATGGATAGTGGCAGTTCTCACTCTTTTGTCAGTACCAGTTTTGTGGCTAAGGCTGGGTTGACTACAACATCAGTGACACCTAGGAGAGTTAAATTGCCTAATGGTCAGACACTGATCTCTGACAAAATGGTACATCAACTAGAATGGTGGTGCCAAGGGCAAACCTTGACTGTGGATATGAGAGTATTAGATATGGATGCCTATGATGCAATTTTGGGGTATGATTGGTTGAAACCTCATAGTCCCATGAACTGCCACTGGGAGAACAGAACAATTGAATTCCAAGATCTGGGCGGGAGCATCAAAATTCAAGGTGTCAAGCCAGGAGAGCTGACACTACAACCAATAGAAGCTGAACAGTTGTGGAAGAGTGCCAAGGGCAATGACATATGGGCTTTTGCAGTGGTTGAATGCATATATGCACCATCAGAAGGGGATATTCCACCATCCACTCAGTCAGTGATTCACCAATATGCTGACATATTCTAGGAGCCAAAAACCTTACCCCCCTCTAGGGTGTATGATCATGCAATACCTCTGCAACCTGATGTTGTACCAGTGAACAACAGACCTTATAAATATTCTCCTCAACACAAGTCTGAAATTGAAAGACAGATCAAAGAACTACTCCAAGCTAGGCTGATCACACATAGTACTAGCCCTTTTGCTTCACCTGTATTGCTGGTGCAAAAGAAAGATGGGTCTTGGCGATTTTGTGTGGATTATCGAAGGCTGAACTCAATCACAACCAAGAATAGGTTTCCTATGCCTATCATTGAGGAAATTCTGGATGAATTGGCTGGGGCTAAATACTTCACAAAACTGGATATGAGGTCAGGATACCACCAAGTGAGGATGAAAGTAGAGGATGAATTTAAGACTGCGTTCAAGACCCATCACAGTCACTACCAGTTTAAGGTTATGCCATTTGGTCTAACTAATGCACCTTCAACATTCCAGTGTCTCATGAATGAGTTACTTCAACCTTTTCTTAGGAAATTTGTAATGGTTTTTCTGGATGACATCTTAATACGCAGCCCATCCCTAGAACAACATGAAGAGCAGCTACAACAATTGTTTGAGGTTTTGAGGGAGAACCAATTGTACTTGAAGCTCAGTAAGTGTTCCTTTGCTCAGCATAGTCTTGAATATTTGGGCCATATTATATCTGTGAATGGGGTGGCTACTGATCCTGCAAAAACTGTTGATATGCTCAAATGGCCTAGACCAGCATGTGTCACTGAACTCAGAGGGTTTTTGGGTCTCACTGGATATTATAGGAAGTTTGTGAGAAATTATGGCATCATTGCTAAACCTCTGACACAACTATTGAAGAAAAAAGGATTTGGCTGGAATGATTCAGCAGAAAAAGCATTTGTGGCTCTAAAGTCAGCTATGGTGTGTGCACCTATGTTAGCACTACCTAATTTCCAAGAGCAGTTTGTCATTGAAACTGATGCCTGTGCAGAGGGTGTGGGAGCTGTACTGATGCAAAGAGGCCAACCTGTAGCTTTCCTTAGTAAGGCTTTTGGAGAGAAGCATAAGCACATGTCTATTTATGATAAGGAATTCCTAGCTGTCCTGATGACAGTGGAGAAATGGAGGCAATATATCCAACATCAGGAATTTCTCATCAAAACAGACCATAAATCTCTTTCTTACCTCAATGAGCAGAATCTACACTCTGACATACAAAAGAAAGCCACGGCAAGATTGATGGGTCTCAAATTTAAGATCTTGTACAAAAAAGGCAAGGATAATGTGGTAGCTGATGCACTGTCCAGGATAGCAAGTGTAATGGCCATGCAAGGCGTGTCAGAAGTACAACTTGTGTGGGTCCAAGAAATTCTAAATTCTTATACAACTGATAGCAGGCCTCAGGAGTTACTTACACAGTTAGCTGTGCACAGTTCCAATGAGGAGGGCTTTTCTCTGGATAAAGGGCTCATCAGGTGTAAAGGGAGGATTTGGCTAGGAGGGAATTCAGCTGTTCAAACAAAGTTGATTACTGCATTTCATGCTAGTGCCATTGGGGGTCATTCTGGGATGGAAGCCACTTATCACAGACTTAAACAACTGTTCTTATGGAAGGGAATGAAACTGGATGTGGACAATTTTGTCAAGCAGTGCTTAGTTTGTCAACAGGCCAAACATGGTCAGATTCACCCAGCAGGCCTTCTTCAACCATTACCTATACCAGCTGAAGCTTGGAAGCAATTATCCATGGATTTCATAGAAGGATTACCACTTTCAGACAGATGCAATGTCATTGTGGTGGTGGTTGACAGACTGACAAAATATGCTCATTTCTTTGCAGTCAAGCATCCTTATAATGCTCAAGGAATTGCACAACTCTTCCTGGACAATGTGGTGAAGCTTCATGGGTTACCACAGTCTATTGTTTCTGACAGAGACCCAATATTTTTGAGCAAGTTCTGGCAGGAGCTTTTCAAACTGTATGAAGTCAAATTAACCCTGAGCACTGCCTATCACCCACAGACAGATGGGCAAACTAAAAGAGTAAATCAGTGTTTGGAAATGTACTTGCGGTGTGCAATTCATGAGAATCCCAAACAATGGAGGAAATGGTTACCACTAGCTGAGCTCTGGTATAATTCTTCCTATAACACTTCTATGGGATGTTCACCGTTTAAACCTCTATATGGTTATAAACAAAACCTGGCACTAGCACCAATAGTTACTGCAGACACACAACCCACAGTGGCTGAAGTGATTGAAAATAGAGAGTTACATATGCAAGCTCTTAAGCAACATCTGGCTCGTGCACAGAACAAGATGAAACTTCAGGCTGACAAAAAAGGATAGAGTTGAATTTTCAAGTGGGGGATAAAGTACTGCTTAAGTTACAACCATATGTGCAAACTTCAGTTGCTAACAGACTCTACCCCAAGTTGGCATACAAGTATTATGGGCCATATGAAGTACTACAAAAGATTGGGGCGGTGGCATACAAGTTGCAATTGCCACCCGACAGTCTGATCCATCCAGTTTTTCACATATCCCAATTGAAGCCATATACTCCAGATTACAGGCCAGTGTTTAATGAATTGCCTACAATCACTGATCTGACAGCAGCAGCTACCGAACCAGAACAAGTCTTGGACAGACGCTTGGTGAAGAAGGGGAATGTCGATATTCCACAAGTGAAGATCAAATGGACTCATTTGCCGGAGGCTGCAGCTACTTGGGAAGACTACAACGTCGTCAAGACAAGGTTTCCTTCAAGTATGGCTTGGGGACAAGCCAGTTCTTCGGCAGGGGGAGATGTCACGTTACACCAGAGGAGTGAAGACGGAGATAGAAGAATATGGTTTCCCTTCAGCAAATGTAGTTTGTGTCTATGCGTTTTATTACTTAGTATGACATGTGGGCCCGTGGGCGGCCGGTATTGGCTTATAAGCCACTCTCTGCTGTAATCAAACTTAGGAACGTTTTACTCTGAAATTGAGAACATCCGAGAGAGGGATCCTTCCTCGTCTCGTCCTCCGATTTGTGCCTCGAGTCCTTCTCACGTCGACGGCTAGACGCCGGCGGCCACGGGTGGTGACAGTCAGCCTCAACCTCCGCAGCGCCCGCTGCCCACGCGCCGGCATGGTGGGGGATGCGACCCACCAGTATCACCCAAGACCGTGCCATGTTTTATGGTTTCAGGCAGAGCGACTGGGATGGGAAGAGAGAAGGCGGTGGCTGGTGGTCTGGCGGCGACGGACATTTGCAGATGCCTGGCTGTGGAGACCATAACCTGACTGGCGTAGGTGACCTACGAGGTCAATGGCAAGGTGGAGGAGCACCCCATCCTTCGATAGCAGCATCTGTTGGTGTTGAGCCGGATGCACTTCCAGCGGCGTCGTTCCCTAGAGATGAGACGACAGCCTCTCTGCAACCTTCGACCACGCGGCCAATGGTATGGATCTTCAGCACTTTGTACATTGCCATGAAAATCTTAGTGGTGCCTGTGAATTGCCTGATGATGGGTCATTGATAGTGGCTGTCTTTGCATATCTGTTCCTGTTTATAGATATGTTGTCAGGTCTGTGACAGCATCTATCCAACGGAGTTGCAAAACACTGAAGATGCAATTGCATTCACTCGTGCAGGACTCTGTTTTGGTCTCTGTTTTATTTGTTGGTCACATCTATGAATCACTGCATATTGATGTAAAATGCTTTGTAGCTAAATTATAAGTGACCCAGCACTCTCTTTGGACCTTTTTGGTCTAACTTAGATAAGGATAAATTTAATTATTCATATCGGAATTCATGTAGCACATTGATGTCGAATTGTCCGCAGGTTTAGTAAACAAGTAGCATTGCATTCTGTGCATCAATTTTTATTTTGATTTGTATGTATTTTTTTATCTAGGCATGTTTATTGTTTACAAATTGAAGCTTGCAATTATTAATGATTTTACAATCTCATAACTACTCCTATACAATCTGTGATGCGATGTCTTCTTCAGGTTTGCACTATTGGCTACCGATTGCCTGGCAATCTGGGCATTGAGGGCATGTTCGACCCAGGCAGCATGACTATGGTGGAGCCATTATCGAGGTTAAATGGATGGTCATTTGCATGGCCTCTAAGATTCAGAGGTAATGCTTGGACTCTGTTGTATCGTTGAGAGATCGCTTTTTACAGTGGACCATACCACCTCATATCACTATTGGAAAATGAGCAGTATGGAAGGATCCGACGGTTGAGATTAATTGTATACCACCACAACTAGCACCAGTAGTATAGGGTGGTATACATAGGTGGCATGGTGGTATTGTCGGTAGTTTTTTCTCGGTGGCATAAACGAAATATATGATTTCTTTATTTCAAATTTTTTCATTTCCCTCTCGTGGTATGGCCATTTTTTTTTCAAATTTCAAACGAAATTTTTTAAAAAATTTCTTGGTGAAATAAATGAAATATTTCAATTTTTTTCATTTCCGAGAGTGGTATGGCCAATTTTTTTCAAATTTCAAAAACAAAAATTTTCATTTCAAATTTCAAAAATGATTTTTTTCAAAAAAATTCATTTCCTTCTGGTGGTATGGCCAAATGTTTTTCAAATTTCAAAAACAAAAATTTTCATTTCAAATTTCAAAAACGATTTTTTTTCAAAAAAAATCATTTCAAATTTTCCTTGGTGGCATAAACGAAATTTGTTTCTTAATTTGATGAATGCAAAAATTACCTATTTACCTTTATAAAAAATAGTCATATACTGCATACCACCACCTAGTGGTATGGTCCACCGTAAAAGAACCCTATTGTTGAAGTCAGCACTATACAGCTGCTATGATTCTTTGTTGAAGTAGAACTAGTATATTGTTGCATACCTGATTTTGGTACTTTGTTGGACCAGGATGGTGGGCCAGCAGCTGGTGCAAGCTGGAGGAACAACCGTTGAAGAAGTTATAGGTATTAACTACCCAATTACTCTATGGTATGATGCTGCCATGCTGGATACAATGATCATTAAGTGTTTTCAGTTTAATGATTGGATACAGGGAAGAAGGCTATCTATTGAGATGGCATCGCTGCTAGAATGTGAGATAAGATTGGCTCTATTTTTTTTATAGCTGGAGCTTAGAATATTTCTTACATACTACCTCATAAAGCATCACCAAACATGGTTGAATCTTCATGAAGCTTAGAAGTTTGGCTTGGTAAAGGATAAGATGATGTGCTAATATGTGAAAACATATCTCCTAGCTCATGAAGCTTAGAAGATTCGCTTGGTAAAGGATGAGATGAGGTGCTAATATGTGAAAATAGTAGTAGTTCAATAAAGGTTCTTAGTAGTTCAATACAAGTTCAGTACTTCAGTTAGTATCCAAATCATCTGTCATTTGTCTGAACCTTGGCATGAATCTTGTTCATGAGTAGAAAGATTTCAGAACAATCACCCTTTGAATTAAATTAAGATAGCTTGAATTGGCTCCATAAATCTTGTTCATGAGTAGCAAGATTCCACATCTCCTTCCGTTGTTTGAGCTTTGATGTCTTTAGATTGACAAATACAAGCATTTTTTAGTCTGGAGTACTGATGCTCCGTTACTCTAGACTTTTGCTCTATCTCTTCATCATGTTCAGTGTTCAAAAAATAAGATGCATAGCTTGCTATTTTGCTACTGTAGTGCTGTATAGAAACTATCTGCAATTTAGATATTATATGTGTTCCTTGTGATTTGAAACCATTTCAATTTGAGTTTGTCCGTTCTTAATTGATGTGACATGATACTTATCTTGCCTGTCTTTCTGTAAAATTCAGTATTGTTATCGTGTTAGCTTTTTGCTTAATTGAAATCGGGGCCTTTATTTTGTTGATTTCAGGCATCATATAACAGCTGAATGAAAACTTGATGCGGCTGTTGAGGAGGTTTATGATGAGTCTAGGATTTGTCTAATGAACTTTGCTTTATTAAATTATGATGGACTATGTCATTTTTTAAATTGTACCATCTGGATGTCTCTACTGTCAAGTTTTGGATTATGGTGTAATGATACAAAATTATGCCTCTTAAACATAGCCTTGGATGTCTCTAGTGTCAAGTTTTGGATTATGCCTACTAAACATAGCCTTTATGGATGCATCATTCTGTATAATTATATTATTGTTGCTGACCACTTGGGGATGCAGTTTTGCAGCCTTTGTGGATGGTTTTTTTTTTAGCATGACCCTTTCCGGTGCGTGCAAGTGCAAGTTGCAAAGTAAGATACGGCCTGGAATGTCGATGTTGTAGTGAGGTATTTCTGCTTGTCTTTGGCGACAGAGTATATCTCGACTTTACCTTCCCTTTCTTTTTGCAGTTGTTGGATCTGAGTTGCTTTGCTCGTCACCTCTCCATTTTTCTTCTCTGTGTATGTACATTGTGTGCTGCCTTTTACCGTATTTTATCCTTGAAGCGTTCGTGTAATTGCGGAATGTTAAAACAGTTTCTTGTACAGTTCTACTCCATCAAGGAGCTGGACCTGCTGGAGCCTTGCAGACAGTCAGTCGATCTGCCCAACGATCCATACTTTTTGTTTTTGTTTTAGCAGTTGTGCAGTTATTCAAGAGAGAATAACCATGTTGTAGTTATCCATACTCCTAATATATCTTGAAAGGGAACCCTAAAAATTTCTCCAAAATTTTTTACCACTAAACACGGCCAGATTAGCGATCAGAAATTGCAGCGCGGTTCTCTCCAGATGAGCGTCTAGAGCGCAGAGTACCATCTTGCAAGTTCGTTCAATTCAGCTATTACTTTGTGAAGTACAATACTTACACTTCATTCACTGTCGCTTCAACTAATGTGTCCGTTCCCCAACCGTGCTTGAGGAAAATGGTGCTCTGACAGTGCGATCATTCTTACTGAAAAGAAGAAGCAGGGCACTTGTAGCATCGTACACGAAATGCACAAGGCACAACAAGGTGCCATGAACTGAGAAAACAACCGCATCGCATCGGGGAGCGACATTTATGCAGAATTAAGCACACGTCTACGAAGGATATGAACTGAGAAACAACGGCATCGGGGAGCGACATTTATGCAAAATTAAGGACACGTCTACGAAGGATGATTAAATCGAATTGTTGAATTGATCCAAACAAATGGCAAGCAAGCAATGGTACAAGTGTCGATCCCCTCTCTCGAAGGGATCGAAGAACAAATAACGCACCAGATTAAACTGGTGGCAACATCAATCAATAATTCGTTAAATTAAGCAGAAGAAAAGGGGGAAAACGAAGAAGGCACAGAGACGACGCCGTGAAGGAACCAGCGCGGCCATCATGTCTCCCCTCCGTCTCTTCCACCTCCTCCTCCGGGCCGGGCGGCCGGCCGGCCGGCGTCTCACTGAATGTAGTAGGCGAAGAAGGAAGCCACGGCGGCGCCGAGCAGGGCGGGCGCGACGGCGGAGGACCCGCTGGTGGGGGCCGGTGCCGGGGCGTCCGCGGCGAGCGCCACGGTGGCCGTGGCGGCGACGAGGACGGCGCAGGCGATCTTCTTCATCTCCATATCCTCTCCTTCCTCTTCTGCGAGACGACGACGACCGGAACGGAGGCGAGCGACAAGAAGAGCTGCGGCGGCGAGCTCGGCTGGCTGGCCTGCTGCTGCTGCTTTTCTTGCTCTTGCCTCTGCGCCCTCGAAATTGCTTGCTTGCTTGCCTGGGAAGCGAGGTGCGGGGCGGGGCCGGAGATTTATAGCTGCGATTAGCCGGCTAATCCCGGAGGGGAGGGGAGCTCTGATCGATCGGGGTGAGTGGGTGGCCCGCCACCCGCCATGAGGTGGCGCCCGCTACGTGCCTGCATGTGCATGCGAAGCGCGGGGCGAGTGGCCGGGCGGTCTCATCTCGCGCGCGCGGGGAGGAGACGCAGACGCAGACGAGACGAGGCCGTCGAGAAGAACGGGTGGTCGTTGCGCTTCGTCCGTTATTGAAGTTGAACGAGTCCCCCTTTTCTTCAGGCGCGCACGTTTACTTGCGTGTGGTAGCTGCGTGCGTGTTTAGTTTTCGAAGAAATTGGGGGCATTGGTTGACGTTTCTGTTGTAACGCGTCTGCTTTTTTTTTTTTAGATTAACGCGTCTGCTATTTTTGTAAGAAAGATGCTCGTCACGTCTAGAAGCAAACATTAAAATTAAGGGAAAAGTCCGATTTACAACCTTGAACTAGCACACAAGTCTGGTTTTCAACCTTAAACTACAAAACCAGACATAAAAGGCCATACAACTATCAAAACCGTGCAAGTTTCAACCTTTGAGCGGTTTTGGAGGTGGTTTTCCATTTTGTGAAAATGTTAAAAAAATGGTTTCATCTAAAAAATCATAACTAATTCATTTTAAATCAAAAAAATATGGAACTAATACCCAAAGTTTTATAAAAATGTCACCTATCTATTGGTGCACTATTTGGAGTTTTTTTAAATATTATATGTTCAAGTTTCTAGTTTTTATTGTTTTTTCTAAAAATACTAGGAATATGAATAATAAGATGCAGATGACTCCAAATAGTTCATCAATAGATAGGTGACATTTTTATAAAACTTTGGGTATAAGTTCCATATTTTTCTGATTTAAAATGAATTAGTTGTGATTTTTTAGATGAAACCATTTTTTTTAACATTTTCACAAAATGGAAAACCACCTCCAAAACCGCTCAAAGGTTGAAACTTGCACGGTTTTGATAGTTGGATGGCCTTTTATGTCTGGTTTTGTAGTTTAAGGTTGAAAACCAGACTTGTGTGCTAGTTCAAGGTTGTAACTTCCTCCCCCGTCGCCGGCGAAACAGCGCGGTAAGTAGCTTGCATCTCTGTAGTGATGCGACGCGACACCCCCCGATTCCGGATGTTCAGAAGGTTCGGAAGACAATCTGATTTTCAGATTTTGACAGAGAACGTAAGAAGACCAATGACGATAATCCTGCAAACCCCCGGTAAATGATGAATTCCCCAAAGGTTTCTAATCATCAGCGATTAGTCTACGGACACACAATAGCAACAAGTTGTGCCTGCCAGCTACTAGATGAAAGAGAAAGGGGAGCTGTTGCTGTTCAGATCAGACTTTCACTTCAGAGACTTTTCGAAATATAAACAAAAATCAAGCCAGCCGACCGGCCGTTTTTTTTTTAAAAAAAACCCCGTTGGTCCATTTCGAGCGATACTCCTCAACTCTTTACATTTTCTAATCGTATATAGTAGATTATATGCCGAGCACCATGTGTTAAGCTGGCGAAAAAGCGATCGCCAACCTACCTCAAGTTGGGCGCGATGACAGGGAGGAAGCTTGCTCTAGCAGTTTGGTTCGTTGCGGCCTGCGGAGACCAAACGCATAACCCCCCATGGGGCCGCCGCTCGTATCATCGAGTCGCTGGCCACCGGTGTCATGGGGCCCATGGCCAGCGCGGGCGGGTGCGCCGGCTCGGCAAGCGACGGTGTCTCAGTCCCGCGCCCAGCACCACGTTCCCGCCAATGATGTCGCGGGCTTGGTACAAGACGGGTCCCAGAACACGTGGCAGAGAAAGGCATCTCAAAGTCCGGGATCAAGTTTGTCCACTTGTTCCAGCTCGTCAAATCCATTTCGTACCACGCTGCAGATAATTGGCTGGTGTTAGTACTCCCTCCGTCTCTAAATATAAGTATTTTTCGATTTCTGTGCATCACGTTTGACCGTTGATCTTATTCAAAAAATTTATGAAAATATCAAAATAATTATGATATACTTAAAATATATACGATAATAAAATATGTCATAACAAAATAAATAATATTTTCATAAATTTTTAAATAAGACGAACGGTAAACCTAAACAGAAAAAGTTAACGAATGCTTACATTTAGGAATGGAGGGAGTACTTGTAGTTTGCCAGCCTGACTTGCAACGGCCGGGTTTGGGTACCTACTACAACCTCATCTGCCGGTCAGAATCCTGAGGCATCAACCTCCGTGAAACAGAATGAACAAGGAGGATATTGTTAGGGCATGTTCTTTTCATTGAAAAGGAACAGTAAAATGCACTATTCACATGTCACATTCATTACATCTTCTCTCACAAGAAACACTATTTCAGTACTATTTATTTTCAACTTCACTATTCATTTTCACCCAAAGGAACAAGCTCTTACGAACTCCAAGGCATTTTAATTAGGTACCCACCTAACGATGAAACTGGCGGACAAATGATCAATCATTAACCTGGAATCCTGTTGGTGGCAGATGAGTCGTCTAATCGCTGTGTGTACGAGCTAATCAAACTGTAAAAGAACCTATATAGGCAACTAACAAGGTCCATGGTCTGATCTGAAATTGCATGCCTGGCACTCTAGCTAATTCATCGTCCTAATTTGCTCTTGTTTGGTTGACAACGATCCACGGTTTTATAGGTGTAAAAAAACGTACTTGGAGCGCGACGCAGTGTAATCTTGGAGCTCTGAAGCCTGAATCTGAACGCTGAGCAACAAACAGAGTTGGGTTCAGGAAAACTGTTCGCACCCAAATTTGGCACAAGGTCGATCAGGCTAACGCCACCGGTGTACTCGGACGGTCTGACCGGTCAGGCCCTATAGCCGATCCGGCAAAGGCCACACCGGCCTGACTGGTGGGGCTGACCGGTCTGACCGGTGGACCCCGAGTCCGAGTAGAATTGAGGAGTTCTGGTAGTTTTCGAGTTGTAAAGGACTTCCTTGCGGGGCAAAACCTCCCCACCCTATAAATATAAAGGGCCACGACCGGTTGAGGAACTATCACCCAATCGATCATATCTTTTTACTACTTTTGTCTCTCAAACCCTAGCTTTTCCAACCCCTTTGCTTTCCTTGTTTGTCTCGACGGCGATCAAGGACGTTCTGAGTGGCCTGCCGATCTCAGAGCAACCCTAGGCACACCACCTCCGACGGGGTCCCTCCCGAGGCGGTGTTCGTAGGCTTTCACCGGCGCCCCGACGCCCACCAGTCAGACCGGTGGACTTGACTGGTCAGACCGATCAAGACAGGAGCTCCGGCGAGTTCAGTTTCCTGCTGCAGCGTGATCTAGCGCTCCCGTGTTGTTGACCAAAAAAGCGTCAACAAATTGGCGACTCCGCTGGGGAGAGAGATTTGGTTGCTCAAACCGTTCTATCGATCCCTAGCCTTTTACTTAATTGATCTATTATTATTTTGATTCGCCAACTATAGTTGAATCTGGTCTTTCGAGACTGATTGCATCTATAAATTGTGACACTGCATCAGGCTGCTCAAGCCGTTCGCATTGTGTCTTGCTTGCTATTACATATTGAAGATTAAAAACGACGCAAGGTTTGGGTCATTGTTTGCTTGGATTATCTGTATTTTTCTATATTTCAAGATCTGAAGCATCAAGACTTATTATGGCGGACTATTCATATACTTCACATCAGTCCTACTACGACGAGCCCAAGGTACAATTTGCAAATACATTACCTATGTCTAATGTTAATAGTTATTTTGCAAGTACCATAAATCCTTATGTTGATGTTGCTAGATTTGATACTAGTAGGCATATTGCATCGGCTAGTAATTTTTCAGATGGTTTTAATTATGTAAATTATAATTCTGAATTTAATATGCAAAAGCCATTGTCAAATATGCATGCTTTGAATTTTAATGATACTAGCAACATACAACATTACTCTCACACACCGGCTGTACAGCAAGTTCAAAAGTCGGTTAACATGTATCAAGGTCAAACTAACATGGTGAGTTTGGCCAATTCTTATGGAACACCACGTGCTAGTAATTCTACTAATTTTCAGTAAGGTGTTTCATCTATTTATTCATCGGCAGGAAATTCACAATATGTGATTACATCACAAAACATGCCGGTGAATGAGAAAATTGGCTATGCTAATTCTTGCTATCAGGCCAGTTATTCTCAACCATCATATGCTTCACAAATTATTAATAGCATGGAGATTGCACCTACAATTTCAGTACCATATGTAAATGCTAATAATCATAATTTGGCTCCAAGTGTTATCCGTAACCATAGCCAAATTAATGAGAATTCAGCAAGCACATTGGTAAATGAGGAAATTGGTCATGCTAATTTCAGCCATCTCGCCAGTTGCTCTCAACCAATACATGTTGCATCACTTGCTACTAAAGTAGAGGTTTCACCTACCTTCTCAGTATCGCTTGCAAATGTTAATAATCATGATTTGACTTCAAATATTCATCATAATTATAGCCAGATTAATGAAAATTCAGCAAGCATGTACTTAGATGAAGAGGTCAAAGAAGAGGACCTTTCTGAGGAGATGCGTCAAGAATTAGATAAGATTCTTGCACAATTTCAACGAGACTTTCTTTCTCAAGTAGAAATCTCCAGGAAAAATAAAAATGATTTAGATTTGAATGATAGTTCGGTTATTACAACAACTGAACCAATTAATGCAAACTCTGAATCTGTTGTACTAAAAGAGTCAAGTTTAGCTGCACAAGAGGATATTAATCAAAAGAAAACAGCTATGTTTGATTTTCCTAAATCCGGAGTTGTCGTATCTTTTACTGGTAATTATCATGCTACTAAGCGACAAGTTCAGGCTGAAAAAATATCAGAACATCAAATTGTTGAAAATCAAGACAAAGGAGGCGAGAAGGAATCAGTGGCATGTCGACGCGAGGTGATTTCCAGCAACCCTGGAGGCACCGGTCTGACCAGCTCCCTACACCAGTCTGACCGGTCCAAGCAGAAGATGATTGTGGGCTGGCATCAAGAGGAGAAGTATGACATTATCTACATCAAGGTTCCTCGCCTCTCCAATTTATTTGATAAGGTATGTCTTACAAGTAATTCCCAATCAGATCGTGTATTTTCAGATAATTCATTTATTAGTGATTCTATCCTAAATAATTCTAGAAGATCGATTGAGGATGGTACTTTACTTGTTAGCAACAGTATACCTTCAAATTCTATCAGTCAATGCATTGTAAAAATTAAAAATGTTGATCATAAAAATACTTTGACATTTAAATTTTCTACATCATCATTGTCAAAGTTTTTCTCTTCATGGTGTACTTATGGATATTCTGGACTTAAAAGCAAAAAATCAAAATCGAGAGCCATTGTGAAGTCTGATGCTAATATAGTGATCAACTCTAAAGCATCGGGTATGAGAAGTGCTAAGAAAGGTATAGCCGAATGGATCGATGAGAAATCTGAACCGTTCGCTTGCTTGGCCTTAAAGCCTTCTCCACAAAAATATCGGTTGGAGAAAATAAAGTACACCTTTGATCTAACTTTGTGTGATAATTTATTTGATATATTGTTAGAGAATAATTTTATTAAGCTTTCTGATCACAAAGTTAGTCCATCATCTCTTGAGTTAGAGGACCAAAAATATTGCAAGTGGCATAATTGTTTTAATCATAATACTAGTAATTGCAATATTTTTCATCAATTTATACAATCGTCCATTAATGTTGGACGGTTGAAATTTGCTCAAACACAAGAGGATGACCAGTTGTCTACAATTGGTTTTGATGGCAAAGGAATAGGATGAAAGTGGTACGGATATTATCCGTCCGACCGACCGACCAAAAGGTTCAGACACTTAAATGGTAAGACCGTATTCGAATCCGGACATTTAATATCCGTAACTATCTGTATCGCATTAGTATCCGGAAATTCAAAGTTGAATTTCTATGATCCAAATTTGATGAATATCACTATTTGACAAAAAATATATTGTCCGTATCCGTATTCGATCCGAGAATTCAGTCCGAGAAAGAAAAACTATTTGTATCTGTATCCGCAGTATCCGTCCGTATCCGATCCGTTTTCATCCGGTTAGCATCAGCCGGTTCATCCAAGGATCCAAATTTAATTGCCAAAGAGGAAGATTCAAAGCTCCCGAGCGTTGAGAAGGACATCGTCCATAACTTGCAAGATCAAGCGATTTTCGAGGACGATGAACCTATCAAAATCCCGAAATTTACTGGGGGGCAAAAGGATTTTTCTTCATCGAGACAGGAACCTGTTACTCTTACTGTTCTGGAGTCACAGGTCAGACCGGTGCTACCCAAAGGTCTGACCGGTGACCCACAGGTCAGACCGGTGCAGCCTAAAGGTCTGACTGGTGCAAGTATGAAAAAATCAGGGAAGTGGTCCGAAGCCAAAGGTCACTTTCGACATGCTATTTGACAAATATTCCAAGCAAAAGGCCGTTACAAGTGATCAGCCATTAAAAAAAGGATGAGGTCACCTACACATCAAGGAGGATCATCTTCACCTCCGAGAGCTGCTATAAGGTTTAAGGGTGAATCATCTCAGCAAAGGCAACATTATACTCCATCATGGGTGCCGTCAAGTTCAAATCCACCTCGCCCAATTTATGATGATAATGGAGTTATGTGGGTGCCTTTTCAGCAAGCTTTTCATCCTGGATGGGGAGGACCAAGATCTATTTTGGACAGGATTTTCAAGTCATTCCAGAACCGATTGACACCTCGTCATTCTGGTCAGGGGTATCAGACTCCACCGGTCAGACCGGTGTAGTCCAACGGTCAGACCGGTGCTCCCAGGAGGATTGTGCCATCTCCTATGAAGCAAGTCTACATGCCAAAACAGAAGGAGGAGGTGCAGAAGATGGATATCGACTCAGAGAGGACTACGAACAGAGATATCATCCAAATTGGGTCGATGGATGTTCCTATTGAGAATGGTGGCAAAAGACCGATTGTTCCAAACAATAAGGTTGTGACACCGATATTGGGAGCATCTACTGTTGCTAATGACCATGAGGCCAGCGAAAGTGGTTCTAACTCCAAATACTTCTTACCAAGGTGGTGTCCTCCCGGATTGACTCGCACACAAAGGAGGAAGCTTCAACGCCTAAGGTTCAGAGAAAATAAGGAGAAAGAGCTAAAAAATAGAGGGACGAGACATTCAACCAGTACAGGCCCATGGTACCATAAGGCAAAGAATGGAGGATCAAGACCAGCTCACAGGCAGCACCGGTCAGACCGGTGGAGCTGACGGTCAGACCGATCACACTGGTCAGACCGGTGGAAATCAACGGTCAGACTGATGACACAGAAGTGCTGCCCGATTTTTCTTCCCCGGCTTCTATGGTTTGTGATGACAAGTCTACATTGGTTCCTGCTCCAGAAGACGATGAAGAGCTTGTTGATTACAGTTCGTCTCCTGAGCACATAAATTTGGACATCAATGTGGTGCATATGTCGATGGATGTTTATGTGCTTTCTGAGGAAGATGTTGCTCATCTCGATTTTGGGCCAAAGGAAGCTATTTTCCAAAAGCCCAAGACCACTGACAATCATCTTAAAGCTTTGTACATGAAGGGTCACATCAATGGGAAGCCTATCTCTCGCATGTTAGTGGATGGAGGAGCGATCGTCAACTTGATGCTGTATTCTTTGTTCAAGAAGCTGGGAGGTGTGGATGAAGAGTTGATCAAGACCAACATGATGATCAGTGGTGTATCGGGAGACAAGCCAATGGGCGCCAAGGGTGTTGTGTCGATGGAGCTCACCGTTGGAAGCAAGACATTGGCTACTGCTTTCTTCGTCGCCGAGACCCAAGGTAACTTTAGTTTGATCCTTGGTCGTGATTGGATTCATGCAAATCAATGTGTGCCTTCTACTTTGCATCAATTTTGAATCCAATGGGTAGGCGACGAGGTAGAGGCTGTTCATGGTGATACGTCGGCTTGTGTTGCAGTGGCTGATAGTACCTCTGCGAATGATCATGAAAATCTTAAATGCTTATCTGGTCTAGATTTATCTGGATTGGAACTTATTACTTCTACCAAAGATGGTTTTGCTACTGCTGTTATGAAGCCGGTTGAAGATCAGGCTACATCACTTTTTGGGATTTGATGGATGCAAATCTAGAGTGGTTACAGCGGAGGCGTGAATACTATCGGGCGTATAAGAACGATATGTGTGAGGCATCGAAGATTTTGATCATTTGAGCAAGTTAGGACAAGGGTTTATGTCGGCTGATCCTCTTGAGGAGGTAGACATTGGTGATGGCACTGTACGTAGGCCGACATTTGTAAACAAGAATCTTGATCCTTTGTTTAAATCTGAATTAATAAAGTTATTAAAGGAGTATGTTGATTGCTTTGCATGGAGTTACAATGAAATACCTGGTTTAAGTAGAGATTTAGTAGAGCATTGTTTACCTATTAAACCTAGTTTTAGGCCTTATAAACAACCATGTAGAAATTTTAATCCTGACATTTATGACCGAGGTAAAGAAGAAATCAATCAGTTGTTGGATGCTAAGTTTATTAGGACTTGTCGTTATGCTGATTGGATCTCTAATATTGTGCCTAATGAGAAAAAAGGAACAAAAAAGTTTCGTGTTTGCATTGACTTTAGAGATCTTAATAAAGCTACTCCTAAAGATGAATATCCTATGCCTATAGCCGATTTTCTTGTTAATGATGCATCCAGACATAGAATTCTTAGTTTTCTTGATGGTAATGCTGGTTACAATCAAATCTTTATGGCCGAAGAGGATATATCCAAAACGACTTTCATATGTCTGGGTTTTGTTGGATTATTTGAGTGGGTGGTTATGACCTTTGGATTAAAAAATGCGGGTGCTACTTACCAAAGGGCTATGAATTTAATCTTCCATGATTTACTTGGCATCATAGTAGAAGTTTATATCGATGATATTTTTGTAAAATCGGCTGGAGTAGATTCTCATTTAGCTGATTTAAGACTTGCATTTGAGAGAATGCGTCGATATAAATTGAAGATGAATCCACTCAAATGTGCTTTTGGTGTATCGGTTGGAAAATTCTTGGGTTTCGTTGTACATGAGAGAGGTATAGAGATAGATCCTAAGAAGATTGAAGCTATTAAAAATGTAAAGGCTCCTGCTTGCAAGAAAGATTTGCAAAAGTTCTTGGGCAAGGTAAATTACTTGAGGATGTTCATTTGTAACTTGTCTGGGAAGGTGAATGCTTTTACTCCTTTACTTCGGTTGAAAAGTGGTGTTGATTTTACTTGGGGGCAAAACAACAAGAGGCATTTGATGAGATTAAGCATTATTTATCTTCGCCGCCCGTTCTTCAAGCACCCAAGAGTGGTATTCCTTTTAAGTTATATGTAGCGGCCAAGAAAGATGTCATTGGAGGTGTTTTGACTCAAGAGACCGAAGGAAAGGAATATATTGTTACATATGAAAGTAGAAGATTATTGGACGCCGAAACAAGGTACACTCCTATTGAAAAATTGTGTTTATCACTATATCATACTTGTACCAAGTTGAGGCATTATTTGTTACCTAGCACTTGTATAGTAGCATGTCAAACCGACATTATTAAATATATGTTACATAAACCAATTTTAAGTGGTAGAGTCGGCAAATGAGCTTATGCTTTAGTTGAATATGATTTACATTGTGAGCCATTAAGTTCAATGAAAGGTCAAATTGTTGCCGACTTTATTGTTGGACATAGAGTGGATAAGCAACTTAATTTAAATGTCAGTTATGTTACTCTTACCCCATGGAAATTACATTTTGATGGATCGGTTTGCAAAGATGGTTGTGGTGTTGGAATTATCTTTATTTCACCAAGTGGAGCTGTTTTTGAAGCTCTTAACCGATTGGATCATAAGTGTACTAATAACCAAACCGAATATGAGGATCTTCTATTTGGATTGGAGATTTTGCATAGCATGGGAGTGAAACATGTGGAAGCTTATGGTGATTCTTTATTAGTGGTACAACAAGTTTCCAAGGTATGTCAATGTTTGAATGGTTTCTTAAATGTGTATCTTGATAAATGCTTAGATATCATATCTTGTATGGATGAATTTGTTATTTATCATGTACCACGAGAAGAGAATCCAAGGGCTAATGCTCTGGCGCAACAAGCATCTGGTTATAATGTTCGAAAAAGAAATTTTCAAGAACACAAACCGATGCTTATGGCCGAGTGTTTTGCTCTGGAGGTACCGGTCCAACCGGTACCTCTGACCGGTCTGACCGGTCCCCTAGTTAGAAATCTTCTTCGGCTATTATTCATTCTAAAGATAATAAAGACGAAGTAGATGATTGGAAAAGGCCTCTGGTGAGTTATTTGCAGGATCCTAACAGTTCAGTTGATAAAAAAGTTCGACGCTAGGCTCTCAAGTTTATTCTTGATGATGGTAAATTGTATCGTCGGACAATGGATGATTTGCTTCTCAAATGCTTGGGTCCTGATCAAGCTAGGTTGGCTATGGTAGAGGTTAATGAAGGGATTTGTGGTACTCATCAATCGGCTCCTAAGATAAAGTGGCTCCTTAAGCGAGCATGTTTTTATTAGCCTACTATGATAGCTGATTGTTTTAGATACTACAAGGGATGTGAAGAGTGTCAGAAACATGGAGATGTTCAATTGGTACCTGCTGCGTTGATGCATCCAATTATTAAGCCTTGACCTTTTAGAGGATGGGGTTTGGATTTTGTTGGTAAGATTCATCCTCCTTCGTCGAAGGAACATTGTTTTGTGATTGTGGCGACTGATTATTTTACGAAGTGGACTGAAGCAATTCCCTTGAAGCATATGACACATAGAGAGGTGATTGAGTTTATTACAGAGCATGTTATACATAGATTTGGCATTCCACAAACTTTGACTACAGATCAAGGGACTTCGTTTGTTTCAAAAGAGGTGCGTGAGTTTGTCAATTCCTATGGTATTAAATTACTCAATTCATCTCCATATTATACTCAAGCAAATGGTCAAGCCGAGTCTAGCGACAAGATTTTGATTAAGCTCATTAAGAAGAAGATAGAGGACAATCCTAGAAGATGGCATGATGTATTATCTAAAGCTTTATGGGCTCATCCTATTTCTAGACATGGTGCTACTAAAGTTACTCCTTATGAGCTTATGTATAGTCAAGAGGCCGTTTTGCCCGTTGAGGTGAATCTAGGCGCATATAGACTTGCAAAGCAAAATAATCTTGATGTTGGAACCTATGATGCTTTGATGATGGATAACATTTATGAGGTGACCGACAAGCGCTTGGAGGCTTTAGAGGAGATTGAAAAGGACAAGAGGCGAGTCGTTAGAGCTTATAATAAAAAGGTAAAGGCCAAATCTTTTCAGGTAGGTGATTTGGTTTGGAAAACGATTTTGCCTATTGGGACTAAGAGCAATAAATTTGGTAAATGGTCCCCAAGTTAGGAAGGTCCGTATAAGATTGTAGAGGTATGTTCTGAAAATTCTTACATGGTGGAGACTTTGCAAGGACAACAACTTCCGAGGGCTCTCAACGGGAGATACTTCAAGAAATTTTACCCAAGTGTTTGGCAAGATGCTTGATAGCATTATGGCCAATTTATACAAAAATCGCCCTTAGAACAAAAAATGGCCGGTGAAATCTGTCACATCGACCTTAGAAATATTTTTTAATACACAAGCTTTACTAAAAAATAAAAGGCATATGTTCGCACCCAAATTTGGCACAAGGCCGATCAGGCTAACGCCACCGGTCAGACCGGTGTACTCGGACGGTCTGACCGGTCAGGCCCTATAGCCGATCTGGCAAAGGCCACACCGGTCTGACCGGTGGGGCTGACCGGTCTGACCGGTGGACCCCGAGTCCGAGTAGAATTGAGGAGTTCTGATCGTTTTCGAGTTGTAAAGGACTTCCTTGCGGGGCAAGACCTCCCCACCCTATAAATATAAAGGGTCACGGCCGGTTGAGGAACTATCACCCAATCAATCATATCTTTTTACTACTTTTGTCTCTCAAACCCTAGCTTTTCCAACTTTTTTGCTTTCCTTGTTTGTCTCGACGGTGATCAAGGACGTTTTGAGTGGCCTGTCGATCTCAGAACAACCCTAGGCACACCACCTCCGACAGGGTCCCTCCCGAGGCGGTGTTCGTAGGCTTTCACCGGCGCCCCGACGCCCACCGGTCAGACTGGTGGACTTGACCGGTCAGACCGGTCAAGACAGGAGCTCCGGCGAGTTCAGTTTCCTGCTGTAGCGTGATCTAACGCTCCCGTGTTGTTGACCGAAAAAGCATCGACAAAAACCATCATCGTTTCCATTTCAGTCCGGCGACGGGGACGTCCCCGCGTGCTCGGGCGTACCAGATTATTCCGGCATCCACCACTACTACACAAAACATTTGTATGAGCCACCGCTTTTTTTTCTAAGAGCGGGCGAATTTGCCGTCCGATCTAAGAAATCCGCGTGACACTGTAGCAACAAAATCCGCACCTGGAAATCATTTCCGAGAGCGGGTGATGGGGTCATCCGCACCTAAAAATGTTTTTTAGGTGCGGGTGACGCCATCACCCGCTCCTAGAAATGGATTTTTAGGTGCGGGTGACGTCATCACCCGCTCCTAGAAATGGTCTCGTGGAAAAAAATTCATAACTTTTGCATATGATCTCGGATGAAGACAAATTTTATATGAAAATTGTATAGCTCGACGAGACCTAAAATTTTGTAGTTGACAACTTTTCATTTGAGATTGTTTAAAATTTCAAAATATCCATTTAAGTTCTTCACAAAATATATATCTCTTATATAGTTTAATGGAACTATATGAGAGGTGTATAAGATTTGTGAAGAATGTTACTACCACTATACCGAATGAGCAAATGATCAAAATAAAAGTTGTACATATTGAGAAGTTATGAAACTTTGTAGTTGAAAGTTTTTTAATTTGAATTACTTTTGTCAACGAAAAGTACCACTGAATTTTTGAAATTTGAAAATTTGAAATTTTCGAACGACCTCAAATGGAGAAACATTCAAAATAGAAGTTGTAGATCTTGAGAAATTATGAAACTTTGTAGTTTACAACTTTTTTATTTGAAATCATATTGTTAACGAGATTCAAATTTGAATCTCTGAAATTTGAAATTCAAAATTTGTAAATGACCTCGAATGGAAAAACTCTCAACATGAAAGTTATAGATCTTCGAAAGCTATGAAACTTTATAGTTGACAATTTTTTTATTTGAATAAATTTGAAGCCTCAAAAAAGCAATTTCCACTCGGCGTAGTATAATATGAGTATAATGAAAACGGGATATGGATGCATATGAGTGTGTGGTGCAGTGGCAAGGGAGGCTTCGCGCGAACCCGGAGGTCGCGGGTTCGAACTCCATGGAGCGCGTAGCGTCACGACTTTGCGCGAAAATGCGGCGACTTGCGGTGGGTGGCTGGCTAGTGGGTCCTCTACTAAAAATAATTTTTTTTCTATTTATTTCGATCGTTTTAACGCAGTTTTCAAACGGCTTTTTTAATCGATTTCTAGGTGCGGACCACCCCGTCACCCGCACCTAGAAATCGATTTCTAGGTGCGGACCACCCCGTCACCCGCACCTGGAAATGCATTTCCAGGTACGGGTCGATTACCCGCTCCTAGAAATCGCTATTTCTAAAATCGACAGCTAGGAGCGGGTTTCGCGCCCGCACCTACAAATGCGATTTCGCCCGCTCCTAAAAACGTTTTCTGTAGTAGTGCACCGCACCGAGGGGTGGGGAGCCGTGGATGAGGCGGTTTCGATGGCTCGTCTCCGGCATGTCGACCGGGGAGAGGAGAGCAGAGCTGAGACGGACGGGTTCCCTGCCTGCAGCTGAGCCCTCCCTTTCGCTCCGTCGCCTCCGTACCTTGCGCAACGCCGACGGCGCGGATCTGACTGGGACGACACCCTTGTTCCGCTCGATGCGGCTGGCTCTCGTAGGGGTGGGCACTTTGAACCCGAAAATCGAACCGAACCGAACCCAAATAACCCGAATTGTCGGTCTATTCGGGGTTTGGGTTCGGTCCAGATAATTTTATAATTCAAAATTCGGGTTCGGGTTCGGTTCCTATGGTTTATAACCCGAATAGACCAAATAACCCGAAATTCAATATAATTGTGTATTTTGAATCAGACTATCAATGTTACAACTTCGTGTTTTAAATTATTTTAATTTTTTCCATGAACTTGTTAGTTACTTGCTTCCGTCGAGTAGTCCTTAAATCCATAGACTTGAAATGAGTTGGGAATTTGAATTTCTACCATAGATTTTTTAGAGGTGACAAGGATACCTATGAAAATTCAAGTAATTCGGTGGACCGAATAGACCGAACCGAAATAATCGGTCTATTCGGGTTCGGTTCCTATTTTTTAAATTTTGGTTCTCATTTTTCAAAACCCGAAATTTTCAAATACCGAATAGACCGAACCGGAATGACCGAATGTCCACCCCTAGGCTCTCGTTCATACCGGGGCCTTGTTTAGTTGGCTAAATTTCCTCCTTTCCACTCTCTCTCCACCACATTAAATACGCCAAAAGACATATGTTCGGAATACTAAATGTAGATGAAATCAAAAACTAATTACACAGTTTTGATGGCTTTTGCGACACGAATCTTTTGAGCCTAGTTAGGCCATGGTAGGACAATATTTACCAAAAAAAGCCGAAACTTACCTTTTGCTACAGTGTGTTAAAAAGGCAAAACTTTCTAACAACTAAACAAGGCCCGGGTGCTGGGACACCGGACACGCACGCTCTGACGACGAAGTCAAGTGCAGAAGTGCTCCTACTTGAGAGCCGACAAAGGCACGCGTTACCGATGGAATTCTGCCAAATATTGGTCTGAAACTCCTCTTCAATCTCCAAGCTTTTGCTTTGCTTGATCCTGTAAGGACACGGTAGACACTGTGCGTTGAACATATACGTGGTGCCATCTTCCACGCCACGCCGCGACCACGCCGCTTCCGGCACACGCTCGACCGGTGGCCATGCTCGGTTGCTCACCCACCTCGGCGCTCCGGCACGCGGCGTGTCTTGTCTACTACGTCCGCCGCCCCAGCGAGCGCACGCACGCACTAACGCTGAAGTAGCCATGAAGACTTCGGGGTCGAAACCTACGGAGCGTACGTGGCCTCTGGGCAGGTGTGGTCTGGTCTGGGGCTCTGGGCTGGGCAGGTGTGCGTACGCCCGCACGCGCGCGCGTACCGCGTGTACGTGCACGGCACCTGCCATTGACATCCCCGAACGACGTGGGTGATACGCTAACGCTACTGCGTGATCGGCGTATAGCCGTATACTAGTAGTCGGCAAAGTACCATGGACCAATCAGCCGCCGCGAGCATTCACATTGTCATTGGCTCGCGGGGAGGCTACGTACGGCAGTTGCCGTGTAGGGTGTGACGACGTCGCGGAGCGTGGCGGTGGCCGCCGAGCCGAACGGTCCCGTGTCGGTCGGCGGAGCAGGCAGGCCGAGCCGAGAGCGCGGCGTGCGCGGGACGCGTCGCGGTTGCGCGCGGGCCAATCAACGCCGGTTGGGCCGTGGGCGTCACCAGACCAAAGAGGTGTGGTGTGGTGGGGTGGGGTGGGGTGGAGGAAGGTGGGAAGGAAACGCGCGCGCGTTCGCGTTCGCGTGCGCGCGCCGAGACCACCTCGCGCCGCGCCACATCCGCCGCCCGCGCGCGCCAACGTGTCGCGACGGGAGCACCCACGCGTCGCGCCGCGAGGCGCCGTTCCAACCGGGTGCCCGCGAACCGGCTCCACCTCGTTATATATACGCCCCCCCATCTGCCCATGCCAACGCCATCCCGTCCTCACACCACCACTGCCTGACCTCTGTCTGACCTCTCTGCCTTCGCTTAGCAGCCGCAGCTCGCCACCTCTCTGTCTTTCGCTTGCCTTGATGGCGTCCCGCGCGGCGGTGCTGCTCGTGGCCGTGGCGGCGGTGCTGTTCGCCGCGGCGTCGGCGCAAGAGATGGACGTGGGCGTGCCACCCGCGCCGGCGCCCGTCACGGGAGCTGCTGCGGGCGCCGCGGCGTCGGCCCTCGCCGTGGCGTGCTCCGCCGTCTTCTCCATCGTCGTCGCCGGTGGACTCATGCAGTAGGTTCCCGCTGCGGCCGTGGTTGCCGGCCGGCGGATTCGGGGGTCAGGTTGGAGACCCTGCTTGTTTATGCGTTAGCTAGCAGTAGTAGCGGTAGCAGTGGTGGATGGAGCTGTGTGATCGATCGTGCCTGATGAGTCGCCGTTGTGATTTGCGTTATTGCTTATTCTTTTGTACCATACCCCGCATTGTTGTTGGATGTATATCTCTCCTGTTGAGGCGTGTGTTCTATGACTATGAATAAAAGACGATGGATCTCGTTCCCGTCATTCGTTCGTCAACTGAATTACTCTGTTCGATGCATTTTCTTCCGAGATGGTTCATTTGCGTTCTAAATCTTCATAGCATTTTGTAGACAACACTTTGTGTTCTGTCTCTTTGAAATTTGAATACGGTTTTGGAGAACAGTAAAACTACGACTACGACCAACAAGAGATCTTAGTTCTTACACAACCAAGAGATCTACTCTGAACCGTCTCGTCGGAACATCTAACATTTCGTCAACAAAGTTGAGAGATGAGCGGTGCATATATACATATATTTATCACTGCCCCTCGAAGTATGAGAGGAAATTAGGCAAGTGCGTTGCCGTTGGTAACCACAAAGAGATGCCAGCGAAATAGCTATCGTTGCGAAGAGACCACCCATCTCTCGTCTTCAGTGACAGAACCACCACCGTGAAGTCGCTTCAGAATTCAGATTTCCAGAACCAAGCCCAAAATTAATACTGGGTTGGAAGAACGGTATACATACTAGAGATGCTGCAGATCGTACGAGTATGATTTTTTAGTTTGGTCACAACAACCAATCAACTACCAACTGGACAGGAAGTGCTAGCAAGCTTCCAATTGGCTCGAATTGGACTGCTCCCTTCTAGATGCCATGAACATTCAGCGGGAGAAAAAAATCAGAAATGACTGCCCTCTTTTCTGGATGTTTTTAATATTCATTACAAAGACAAATCCAGCCAACCAGGTATGCCTGTCTGGTCAAAGAACTCACTCCAATCAACTCAGCCTGTGCGTTTTTTTTTTTTTTTGAAGTAACGATTGGGTTTTTCCCCTTAGACATGCAGCCGAGTCAGTAGGTAGGACAACCTGGGAAACAAACAGGGTCGTATTAGAACTAGTAGCGTAAAAGCAATATAGCATCGCAAAGGAAGCTTCGTAGGATGTAGAACACCCACCTCATAAGCCTGGCAATAGCAGCACTCGCACCGTCAGCATCATTGTGATTCAGCAAAGCGTCTTCCAAACGGCCATCACTGTAGGCATGCTGAAAAGATGCAATATAATTACAAGTGTGAGAACAGGGATTCGTTCTAAGAATATTTTACAGATGAATTCAATATAGAAAAGTGCATTCATTAAATAATCTGAATTATTCATTCACATTAAATAACTGGAATTTCTTTGGAGTAGTGCATAGCACCCCTGGAAGACACAGGATGCTATTACTGCAACAGCAAACACACATATGGGACTAGGAAGTATCTTCCAGAATTGAGCCCTTGTGGAGGGGATAGCCATATGACTGTTAAGTAGTTCATTATACACAACGAACAGTATAGTTTCTCTTCCAAGCGCTATGTCAGTCACTACTGGACGGTATCAGTTATCAGAAACATGTGTTGTACCTTCGATATCATTTCCCCCAAAATAAAAATCTTCACACATCAAAAGGAATGGGCAGATGTCTTCAATAAAGAAACAGATATTGTACTGTACTATGAAATGGTAGCTGCTCATGGCATGAAGGAGCACAGTTCAGCTTAAAATTATGATCAAGTTTAAGTACTGATAGCAAGCAGCTTAAAATTACAAATTGCTGTAGGAGGTTCCACTTTCAAATTACAAAGATCTATTGGCAACATAACTGGCATCGTTAACTTGAAAATGTCTCTTATGATAAATCGAACGCGTTTCACTTTCACCCAAACATGAGAAGACACATAATACTGCTCTGAAGCATTTAACTGAACAAAAAGGCAGGAAGTAGGCAGCTAGATAAATTTAGTTGTAATACTGACATTACAGCAGACATTCTTCACAATACGAAACATTAGACGACATAACTGTACCTTGTAAAAACAGCTGCTCCCAAAGGGGCAAGTGCCCTTTCCGAAGTCAAAGTGCTTACAATCAATAGACCTGCAACAACATATGCGCATATAGTGAATCAACTTCTGCTTTGGCAGAAAATACAGCAGAAGTTGTATTCCAAGCAGATCAACTATCCATCTTAGAAAACAGCATTTGCATTACTTAACGCAAATTAAACACTACAGATATCTTGCTGTTATTATTCTGAGCAGTTTGAAACATATCACATAAACAATGTGCATAAGGATAAAACAAATCTTCAAATCAAGTATCTTACCTGAGCTTAGCCTTGTAGCCTTCGACGATTTCCTGTTTTTCTTCCTTCGAGGAGTACCACGTAACGCTAGGAACTACATAGTATGACAATTTGCGGCATATTGGACAAGCCCTGAGTGTAGAGTTGACATCCATGCCAGATGTAGGAGAGGTGCTACGCCAATTCCTAATGCACGAGATACAGAAGGAATGGTCACAGTCAGATAGCAGACCAAACCTCCTTTCTGCTGCTGTAGGTTTTGAAAACACACGGTCCAAGCATACACCGCATTCTATATCTTCACTTTTTCTCAAGGCCTCAACAAGTCTGTTGTTTTTCTTGCATAGCTTGACATGCACACCACTTTCGTCAGGACGGTAAGGATGCAAGCACTGTTTTTCACAGAATGTGCATAGATCTCCATGCATCTGTGAACAGTCTTTTCCATAAGGGCAAGTGCCAGCAGCAGCAGAAGAGCAAATTGGCATGTAAGCAGGATCTTGAGATGTTTGATTTTGCACAGTTTGGTAGGACGGCCAGCTGTTAGCATCCTCTGCAGTGTCGTATTCATGATAATCAACTGCCCATGCAGGTTGATGTGCAGAAAGTTCTGTTGTAGACTCGCACATCTGCTGTGTTTGGTCGCATAGATCCGTTTGGTATTCACTGCAATGACCTCCGGGAGAAGTGACTAGCTGAGAAGAATTGGAGGATGCACATGCTGCAGTGGTTGCTGGTTGGGAGCAGTTCTGATGACCGTCAACATGTTCATTTCTGCAACGGCTACCAAAGGAGCATGCGCCTTTCTGGTAAAATGTGCAAACCTGTAGGTGAGAGCATTACAGTAAGAAATATAGATAATGCAAATGTAAATCTGGTAGTGCAAGGAAGTGATCTGATCATCTGAAATTACAAGTATGTAGGTTACATTATCTGGTTGATCATTGCAGTCATGGGAGAATTCACAGTAATCTCCTTTGAAGCATGCTCCATGCAAGAAGAATTTGCAAGGGACCCTGATGAATAAAAGAAAGTGACAACATTTTAAATCCCATCAAATTTTCAGTATGCTACGTCAACTGATCTATTCCTCAATGAGAATCAGCTAAGATCAATCCAAACATACAAGGAGCGCAGGATCGATTACTTCAGCTTTTCAGAGCTTTAAACAAGCAATATATCCCCAGCAGAGTGTGTTTATCATGTGCCGCCAAACTAACAACATGATAGGCCTATTTCCTTTCTGTTTTTGTACTTTATATTATGAACTTTGAAGTGTTCTTATTGCTCATCTTTCTATCATATAAACCATCAACTGAGATGCACTGTCAAACATTTCCATACATTCTATTTTATTGGTGCAGTTGTACCAATGCACTCTTTAAATCAATTTTTACCTCTACACCCTGCCTTCTCTTCCGTCATTCACTTATTCCAAAAATTGCACCTCCACTTTCACTCAGGCTTGGGGCCTTTCAGGAAAATAGCAAGAACACCGGAGGAAAAAGGTAGAACTATCGGTCCTCGTATTCCTCCTACTGTTGCATTCAGCAATTCAAGAGGACATTTCTGTTCCATGACTCGGAATGCACCGAGCTGACTTGAACACGTATGAAATCTACAATGATCTCCACCAAATCACTACACGAGGTCTGGTTTTGCCACAAGCACAGCCAGACAAATTAGAATGAAAAGGACAGGTCCCCCCGGGGAGATTGATTTAGTCGCCTCGATTATTACAAGCATCCTGAATCCGAAATTGCAGGCTCCCTAAAGCCAATACTATCATAGGTGCAACAAATACACAAGGACAAGCAGCATCACGCCCAAATCTAGACCACCGCGCAAACACCCAGCTCCATTTCGCAGGACGACCGCGCTGCGATGCTACACAGATACTGAAATCCAAGCTAAATCCAGACTAAATTTGCCACACCAACGCGAACGCGATCGACCTCCAAGCTTAGCAGCATGCTATCCAGCTCGAAATCGCTTAATAATGCAGTCTAATCGAGCATGCAGATGCAGGGAGCAAGCGAGGTGTTACCTCCTCGACATGCCCGCCGAGCCGGGATCGAGCTGCACCGTCGACGACTCCCCGGGGACACCAAGGCGACGCCCGTATCCGCCGCCGCGGGTGCCGCCCGCCGAGCGCCTAGGGTTTTGATTCGGTGCAGCCGCTAAGCTCCGTCTCGGTCTTCTGTCCCTTTCGTCGTCCTCGCGCCACCGCAGGTCAGCTTTGTGGTGGTGGGCACCGAAGCGGGGAATCGTCGCCTTCTCCTAAAAACGGGAGGGGCGCGGAATGACGGTTCCGCCCCCGGGGACGTGGCGGGGGCGAGTGGGTGGGGCCACGGGCAGAACCGGGAATTCGGCGGCGGGAAGGCTGGAGCTATGCCCCCGCCTGGTTGTGCGGCCAACCGCCTCTGTGCTTACGTTGCGCCTGCGCCTCGCGGCCAGAGGTAAACGGCGAACACCCAACAGGAGTTGTTCGCTGGCGGAGGGGCTCAGCGCCTCACCCTCAGGCACAGGCAGGGCAGCCAGGCAGGCGCAGCCATGTGGGCCGTGGGCGTGTTGCGATCGCCGATCGGGCAAGGCTGGCAAGCACGTGGAGAAAATTAACTGCGTATCATCATCAAACAACAACTTGTAATCATGTAATGACAATGAAGTGTTTGGTTGAGGCTCGAGAGAGTGACAACGCAAATGAACGAAATCAAAACACGGTAGAATCACTGATAATGAAGTATTTGGTTGAGGCTCCAGAGAGTGACAACGCAAATGAACGAAATCAAAACGCAGTAGAATCACTGGATCACAAGGTGGAATGGGCGACTACAGGTTTTGTCTAGCATCGTATTATAACGGTATTAATACGATCCAAATCTTTTAAATTTTCTACATTTTTCTTTTGTTCTAACCTACTTCTGTTGGTGCGTGGACGGGCCTCCCTACCTTGCGCACCTCATGAAGCTTTATGAAACCTCTCTAAAAAAATAGTTATGATTTATGAATGAAGAGGACGAGCAAAAGAGATAAGGAAGTTAGAAGAAAAAAAGAAGAGCCCCTTCCTTCAATTTCTGATGTGCCACTCACGATCGGAGCTCCTCGTGTTAAGGGCATACAAAAAGAAATGAGATTCTTGCAAAGAGAGTTATTGTGTAATGTGATTGGTTAATATCAAGTCACATGGATATTGTGACAGGCGATTATAGGCTAAATCTAGCCAACCACATGTAATGCTATGTCTTTCCCTCCTCAATTTTATTACGCTACAAATTTTAAACTACACTTCTACAAGTAGCACGAACATCCTCACGTAAGCGTAGATTCAAATGGATTTATGAGAACCCGCTTAAAATGGTCTATTTGTGTATTTATATTTATATTTGCTTGCACTTTATATTGACGCGTTTTAAAATTAACGGGGTGGTTACGATTCTTGTGACGATGAGTTATTATAAGGTAGTCAGCAGGACGGAGTTAAGAAAATAAATTAGAGGATGTAAAACAAAAGAAATTATAATGTTGTAGCTATTTTCTATAAGATTTACTATCATTGAATAACGTATCTCATCGGCTTGAAAAAAAATAGAATAAAGTAGTTCATCATGTGAGAGACTTCCATGTATTGTTTGTAGACATCCTTTTGTCAATGGTGCCAACATTAGGCTAACACGACCTCATGTGTTTTCACTATCACAAAACCCCAACCAAAATGTCTTCACATTTTCACCTCTACTCAGGGAGCTCCTTCATCTCATGCCATTGCACTAACCCATTAGAGAAATTTACCCCACCTCAACTCACCCTGCAAGTTGTCCTTCATCACTCGAAAAGAAAAGTAAACCTTGACCAAAATGTCTTCACATGTTCACTCCCGCTAAGGGAGCTCCTTCATCTTCTACCATTGCACTAACCCATTACAGCAAGTTGCCTGCCTCGACTCACCCCACTAGTTGTCCTTCACCACCCGAAAAAGAGAAGTAAATGTGTTGTTTTAAGTCGTTGCACGAGTAAACCATTATGTTTAATAAAGAAAGATATATATTGCTTAGGAGATGCATGCACATAAATTAAATCTGATAGAATTTAAGTTCATTGCAAAAGATCCTTTGTGGAAACTACGAACCGGTTTGCCAAAATTTTCTAATAGTGTCGGGCAAAGATCCTTTGTGCAAAAGATTCCTTGCCAAAGTTTTTCAAGGATTTTTTTTACAATATCAAGTTGTTTTACGCAAAAAAAAGTTCATGTTCCAAACGTTAGGCACAAAGTAGTCAAGAGTTACTCACAAAAAATTACACTAAGTCTTCGATAATATCACCCTCCATTTTTTAGTTAGATATTTTGCAAAAGTCCACCTACAAGCTACGGGGTTAAAAAAACACTTGCATCTCGCTTGCTTACGGTGTCTAGTTCATGTACTATGTTTTATTCTATTTTTCGAATAGGTAAATTCTATTTTTCTCAAGTTTAGATTCAATATCCGTGCACGATGTGATTCCTACTCGGTTCAACTTATGATACGAATGATGTATTGACCCTTTGTACCACTTACTCATGGTAAATGAGTTCATAAAATAATATTTTTTTAGATGTTGGATCTAAACCTGAGCGTCTGTCGAGTTGGGTTGAAAAAATCTCGCTTCACTTTGGGCTAAAAATTTGTAGAACAATCGCAACAGCATTATAAACTGTTTTCGTACCGAGCTTGGACTTCCTTGTTTTTGGTAAAAAAAGTTGTTTGTAGGCTATTCAAAAATTTTAAAACTAATTTCACTGATCAAGCCCAGCCCTATAACAAATGTCGTTTTCATTTCAAATGAAAAATATGTTTTGACGGGAGCAGCACGGGAGCGGGCCCCTACCCCTATTTTTAACTAGACATAAAAATAGATATGCACAGTGCAATCTTCAAAAGAAATTTTTGCTTTATATGCTATCTCAAGATTATTGTCACCAGGATATTCATACAGGTGCTCTATGACGATACATGACATGCTCGTTGACCTAAATAAAACAAAATAGAAATGCGTGGACCATTACAATTCGACGTTTCCTACTCCCCCTGCAGTCACTTTCATATTTGAACTTTCCCCGACGAGATAATAAACAAAAGAACCCTCCTTCTCCTTTATTCCCCCTCCACAAATCCAAATCGCCTTCTCCCACACCGCCCATCCAACTTGGAAAAGCTATACTACAATTTCCCTGTTGCCCTTGCCCCTTTGCGATCGAGAACGGACGGTCGAGACTTCAGTCTGAAAATCGAAAAGAATTCACCAATAAACAACCGCATAATTGCGCAACCAGTATAGTTTCCAGTCCCTATCAAAATGAAGAGTCCCTAAAAAAAATCAAAAAGAGAAGAAATACAGGCATCATCCAGCCTAGCTGCTGACCATCCATTCCATCCCATCCGGCCATCACCCCCCAAAAGGCCGCAACGAACCTGCACGTTTCACACACCGGCACGGCGGCACCCCGCCCGCCTTCCCCCAAGCTTCCCTCGCGACGGACCCGATCTGACCAACCAACCCCACATGGAGGCGCGCATCCACCGTCCATCCAGCCCCAAACAAACCCTAGCGCCCTCGATCCGCCGTCCAATCCCCCCATTCCCCCACCAACCCACGGTGCAGGCCGATCCCGCCGCGCGGTGTTCAGCGACCCCGCAGCGGATCCCGCGTGGCGGAGCGAATCAAAAACCCCGGCACAGGCATGGAACGGAACGGCCCCCATGTGGCCCCACCGCGCGGGATGGGGGCGCGCGGATCCACCGGCCCCGCACGATCGGACGGCCAGGGCGCGTGGGCGCGTCACTGGAGGCCCCACACGGCGGGGGGGTGCACGCGACGCTGCGGTGGCGGCGCGGCGGAGATAAAAAGGCACGCCCCGGAGCCTCGCTCGCTCCCCCTCCCGTCCCAACTCGACGCGCCTCTGAAAGATCGGAGCCGCCGCCCGGTCTGCCCTCCCTCCTCCTCCGCCTCTGAAAGGGTGAGTCTCTCCTCCTCCTCCCGTCCTCTCTCTGCTCCTCCTCCTCCCGATTTAGCCTCGTGCTCTCGATCCTATTTGTGGCGATCCGTCCCGGCCAGCGGTGGTGTTATATATAGATCTGCTCGTTCGTTTGGTCCCGTAGATCCATTTTCTCCGTTTGCTTTTGCTTGGGGATTGTTCGTGAGGTGGCCTGCCTCGGCCTTGCCTTTGGGGTTCGTCCAGATCGGTGCTTCCTGCGTCTGGTAAGGACTGAGGATGCTCATCTGCTGGTCGGTTCATCTGTGCTTGAGATCTACTTAGTTTGTTCGTAGATGTGTGCATCTTGGGGGTTCTCATGTACTAGCTGCCTCGGAATCTTGAGATCTCCGTGGAATCTTTAGATCGCGAGGTTATTGGTTGGTCAGCCGGGGAAGTGGGACAGGGCGAAGAAAAATATGGCGCTATTTTGACTGCTGTTTCGTGATTGTGACGGTGGCGCGTTAGATCCGTCTGTGCTGTGTGCACCCGGTGGCGATCTGACGGCGGCCACCTGTCCCAAAGAAGATCTGTGGAAATGTTAAATTCTCTAGACTTGATCTGCCTGCCAATCATGTGTAAACGATCTTTGTTAGAATGCTCCTGACCGTAGATCTGTTATCAGTTCTGTCTTGCGTATATAATGGTCTGTTATCAGTTCTGTCTTGCGTACATAATGGCTCTCGTTCAGTAGCAATTTTTTTACACTGTTGAAAGTAGGGATGTGTGTTAGAGATTACTTCAGGTAGTTGCAACCAGTTTGCCCGTCCTGGAGAAACACTTGCCCTTTTGTTACAACTTAGCATTTCATCTATCTGCGGGCAGGAATGTCTGGTATTGGGAACAACCAAATCTGTTAGAGTTCCTTTTTTTCTTATTATAACTAGAGTAAAACTCTTTTCCTGTTGAGATTCTATGCTTTGTTTTCAATTCTTAATTTTGTTGGTTTAGGAAATCAGTATACTCTTCAATCAACATTGTTATCATGCTTTTATAACTGCCTTTCTGCAATTTTAGTAGCTTGGTTTCTTTGATTCTATCTGTTGTATTGTCTGTTAAATGTTTCAAGGCTCAGGACACATGTTTTATCTATGATTTAATCTGAACATTGTGCATATAGTCTGTTTATTAACATGATGCTGGCAGATGGCTAATTTTAACAGTAACTGCTTTGGTTGATGTAATTTATTTTTTGCGTGGTTGATGTGTTTGGTGGACCTCCACTTCCACTGCAAAAACTTTGTCTAGTCATGACTGGTTTTGTCAATGAATGTAGGAACCTAAAAATCAATGTAGCTACTCTATTCTTGCCATAGTGTTTATGTAATCCTTCTGTAGTCAATTTTGGCCATCTTATTCTTTTTCTGTTGTGCACTGTTCTTACATATCTTTTGATGTTATTGTGCAGGAAATTGTTTTGAGGTGGTGATGGCGGACCAGGCCAACCAACCAACTGTCCTTCATAAGCTCGGTGGCCAGTTCCACCTGAGCTCCAGCTTCTCAGAAGGTGTACGGGCCCGTAGCATCTCCCCTTCTGTCTCCTCTTATGAGAGGAGATTTGCCACAAGGAACTACATGACCCAGACCCTTTGGGGCCCTTCAATGTCTGTCAGTGGTGGCATCAATGTCCCGGTGGTGTCATCCTCCCCGCTTTTTGCTAACGCTCCAGCTGAGAAAGGAGGCAAAAACTTCATGGTTGATTTCCTCATGGGTGGTGTTTCAGCTGCTGTTTCAAAGACTGCTGCTGCTCCCATCGAGCGTGTCAAGCTGCTTATTCAAAACCAGGATGAGATGATCAAGGCTGGTAGGCTGTCTGAGCCGTACAAGGGTATTGGTGACTGCTTCTCACGTACCATCAAGGATGAGGGTTTCAGCTCCTTGTGGAGGGGTAACACCGCTAATGTTATCCGCTACTTCCCTACTCAGGTAGCCCTCACCTTTCTTGCCTTTAATATGGTAGTAGAGTTTTATTATATTTGTTGTTGCTATTGTATTTATGTTTGTTCAGTATTCCAGTGATGACTCTTTTATAGCTGCCCTATTATGTGTCAAGGATGTTCCTGAAACCAGACACCTTTTTATGTCCTAAGTTCTCTAGCTGTTGACATATGTTAGGACTTACATCAATTTCCTTGATAATTGAAATGTCTGTTTCCTGTGTTTGTTGATGGTGGATAAATATTATTTTCATACTTTTGAGACCTTAGCAATTGTCTTTCTTTGTCCTAGGCATTGAACTTTGCATTCAAGGACTACTTCAAGAGGCTGTTTAACTTCAAGAAGGACAGGGATGGTTACTGGAAGTGGTTTGGTGGCAACCTTGCCTCTGGTGGTGCTGCTGGTGCTTCCTCCCTGCTTTTTGTGTACTCCTTGGACTACGCGAGGACCAGGCTGGCTAATGATGCTAAGGCAGCCAAGGGAGGAGGTGAAAGGCAATTCAATGGTCTTGTGGATGTCTACCGCAAGACTCTCAAGTCTGATGGTATTGCTGGGCTTTACCGTGGGTTCAACATCTCTTGTGTTGGAATCATTGTGTACCGTGGTCTGTACTTTGGGCTGTACGATTCTATCAAGCCAGTTGTCCTCACTGGCAACCTCCAGGTTCGGTCTCCTTGCACTACATTTCTGTTTAGCTTATTTACTTGGGATATGATAACCCTATGTGTGTTATAGTGATACGAGAGTAATACTGTTTTTGTTCTTTGCAGGACAATTTCTTTGCAAGCTTCGCCCTGGGTTGGCTGATCACCAACGGTGCTGGTCTTGCTTCTTACCCCATTGACACTGTCCGCAGAAGGATGATGATGACATCTGGTGAGGCTGTCAAGTACAAGAGTTCCTTGGACGCCTTCCAGCAGATCCTGAAGAAGGAGGGCCCCAAGTCCCTGTTCAAGGGTGCTGGTGCCAACATCCTCCGCGCCATTGCTGGTGCTGGTGTTCTTTCTGGCTACGACCAGCTTCAGATCCTCTTCTTCGGAAAGAAGTACGGCTCCGGCGGTGCTTAAATGGAGAAAAATGATGACGAACAAGAGTTCCTGGTCTTGCCCAGTCAGGATCTGGTGAAGTTTTTGCCTTTCATATCCAGAAAGTAATAATTCATGTAGAGGGAGAATTCTTCCAACATTCGTTTTGGGTGGAGGCTTCGATCTCCAAACAGTATCTTAACTATCCTAGATGGTGGCATCGGACCCCAAAAACATTTGTCGTCATAGGTTGAGTCGAGTCTGCCCAACTTTTATCAGTCGGGCAATTTTCCTTGCATACTTTATTACCTTCGATCAAGTATCGAATGAGAGTCAATTGCTGCGGTTAATTGTTTCTCTTACATGTTGCAATGCATCTGGTTGAGCTCTTTTGCCTGATTGGTTGAATCTTGTATGGATTCTTCTTTTAGCGCTTTCACATGTTCTAATTTTGTTAATTTAGACTTGCAATTGACGATACCTACCTGTACGGTATTTTGATGCTTCAGCTCTTAGTGCAGCAGAAGTTTGGTAGTAAACACATGGGATCGCTCTTTCTAATACCTGAGATGCTTCCAAATCCTCTTTAGATGCTTCTCGATCAACCTTGCTGTTCTAGCAATTTTCTAAGGGAAGTGAGGAACTGAATCTAAGACCCTGGTAGAAACTGAATAAAAGAAAATGTGTAGGTAAGACTTGAGTGGAGGAATAAGAAATATAGGTGTTTCACTGTGATCCGGAGTCAATAAAAACGAAAAACCGAGACTTAGGAGTGTCTATGAACCGAACCAGTGCCTAGAGTTTAAGGACTGAACCAATGCTGCGAATCTGCGATGCACAAATGTAAAGGTGAGTATAACTTAATGTCTTTTCACTCACAAATGAAGAGCAATGTTGAATTGGAAACTAAGGCTCCAGAACATTAAACCGAACATAAATATAGTTTCATTTGTTATCATAGTTAAACCATAAGTTGGGAACTTGGGACAGTAACATTTGCTGATCATCAAATAAGTTAGTGCATGAGAACAAGCTGCAGAGGAACCGGTAAGCTGTGTTAAGCAGGAAGAATACAAGCAGCCAAGAGATCTTCCGAATGCGGTGATGTTACCAAAGGTAGCAGCTTAATCACAGCATGATTTTAATCAGAACAGTACAAGTCCAATCTGAAGGGAGCATGACTTAACATGAAAACAGAGCAGATGCCAGCTTGGGAGACAGATTGGGCACTCAACATCTCTGTTAGATTTCAGGAGGAAGTTGCCCAGCACATGCAGCGGCATAATGAACTGCAAGCATTGGAACAATTTCCTTGTAACGTTCAATGAACCTCACAGCTAACTTCTGCTCAGTTGAACAAACCACATTGTAGAAGTCAATATCATCTTTTACCGGTCCTTTCGCCCTGAGAACCTTTAGAACATAATGCCGGGGCATCATCCGCCTCTCCATGCTATGACTCAACACTGCTGGCCTATGCACAATGTACTTGACCTCCAGACCAACCTCCCTCTTCAGGAACGCCACTGTACGGGTCAGATTGACCTCTGACAATTCTAGAGTGGTAGTGACGAGGGTCTGGATTAGGGCCTCTAAGCAACGAGATGATTACCCCGAAGATGGAGTCCTCTGACACCATTGACAATGTGAAGGCTAAGATCCAGGACAGGTAGGGATGCAGATCTTCGTCAAGACCCTTACTGACAAGACTTTCCCGCTTTCGAGTATCTTCCGCCTCGCACGAGTTCGCCTCAGCTCCGAATACCATCCGCTTCGCATGAGTACTCTCCGCCTCGCACGAGTTCGCCTCGGCTCCGAGTACGCGCCGCCCCGCCTCCGACTACTCGTTCGCACGAGTAATCTCCGTCTCCGACTAAGGCGGAGCCCCCGCGGAGGAGCCGGACCGTGGGGCAGGGGCCCCACACGAACGTGGCGCTGCCTCAGCCCCCCAAGCTTCTCCGCGACGACACGCGTAACACCGTTCTCCACGTCATGCAAAGACCACAGCTGGCGCAACGGGAGGACGGCAGGGTTTGACAGGGGCTGTAATGGCGCACAGTGCACTCCCCACGACCTCCGACATGCCGTCACATCCAACGCCAGCTACACACCACCCCGTCAGAACAGTCACTCGATTACCATCTACCAGCTCTTAGGCCGTAAGGTGGCGAGCCCAAAACATACTCAAGAGGGCTGAGTCACCGTATGAACTACTCGGAGGAGGTGCCAAGTGCCCGGGACGAACAGTGGCAGCGGTCCACGCGGCGGTCTCCGACGACACCACAGCTCAGCGCCCTCCCACTACGCCTGACGGACATCAATGACGGAAAAGACTTCACAACGCCATAGCATTGTAGCTTGTTTTCGTTTTCCTTCTTTGCCCCTCGCCCTTGTGACTATAAAAGGGGGAGGGGTGCAATGTACATGAAGAGGACGCATCACCAAGTCTGTAACCCCTACTACAGACACCTCCCGCATAGGAACACGAGTACTTGGAACTGGACGTAGGGTATTACTCCTCGGAGGCCCGAACCAGTATAAAACCCTTGTGTCTCCCATGTCGACCATCCGGATCCGACACACGATTCGATACAAATCTACTGCCGGCGGTTGAGAACCCCGACAGTTGGCGCGCCAGGTAGGGGCGCATCGTGTGTCTCGCCGAACTTCACCAGCGATCCGGATGGAGGGCCGCGGGGTCTCGCTGACTCCGGCACAACCGTGCACTTCGGCTCCCTCGGCTTCGTCTACATCGGACCGGCGGAGTCCGTCGCTAGGAGGACTTTCTCCCGGCCTGCGCGTCCCACCGCCTCGACGGCGGCGGCGACACGAGCAGTTTTCGTCCGTGGTTTCACGGACGAATCGATCATGGCCATGCTGGAGCCAAACCCGACGCAGGAGCGCTTCAGGCTCGCTGCTTTCCACCTCACCGACCTTGCCTTCCAGGCCAGTGGATCCGAGCAGCTGACTTGGGGGGAGTTCGCGGAGCGGTACGAAGCTCTGTACCCCCGCGGACTGCCAGGCCTCCCGGACGACCCGGTGACGGCCTACGTGAACGAGCTCCGAGCTTCGTACGTTGCCCCAGGCTCCGTGGCCCCGCGGCAGGGGCCACCGGCACCACTCCCGAACTTCGCGCAGGAGTGCAACGTCTTGGAGGCCCACACCGCCACTAGCTCGACGGATGGCGAGGAGAATCCTCGTCACCGCCACGGAGACGCCCAGCGTCGGGCGTGCCTCGACGAGATCGCCGAGGCCCAGCGCCAGCTCGACGAAGAGTTGGCGAACCTTCATCAAGAACTCGGCGTGGAGGACGAGCCCCAACAAAGCCGCCGGCGTGAGCAGAACCGCGAACAGGAGGCGGAACAACCGGCACCGCAGGCTCGCGTACGGGCGCGGGACGTGAACCGGCGCATCAACGAGGATGCCCCCGTCGACGACGACTGCACGCCGCGCTTCAGGCGCGCATCGCAAAATCTCGCAGCAGCAGGCATGCTCCTGCGTGGCTGTCCCGAGCCAGCAACGCCCGAAGAGAAAAGGGTTCGACAGCAGCTCAAGACCCTTATCGAGATGGCGGCTGCAAAGCAGGCCGAGAGCTCGGCATCGCGCGCATGAGAGGCGCGGGGTGTGCCGTCCGTACGACGTCAGGATCGATCCCCCTCAAGACGCCAAGCCACTGGCGAACCGTCAGTCAAGTCGCGACTGGGGCACAATCACGACGCTCGCGACACGCTCGAAGCCCACCGGGATGCGGGCGACGACGGCTACGACTATGGCTACGGTAGCAACGACGACGGCCGTGCCAAGCGCGTAGAGCACCGCTCACACCGGCGTCATAGCCAAAGGCGGGGAGGACGCTACGACAGCGACGACGACCGTGACCGTAGCTGGTCGCCTGACCCGAAGGGCCCGCACGCGTTCGGTCGGAAGGTGCAAGTCGCCATGTTCCCCTCGCGTTTCCGAGCTCCGACAGCAATACCAAGATACGACGGAGAGACCAACCCAAGCGTGTGGTTGGAAGACTACCGGCTCGCATGTTGCGCAGGCGGGGCGACAGACGACCTGTTCATCATCAAGAACCTGCCGCTCCACCTCGCCGATTCTGTGCGGACCTGGCTCGAGCACCTGCCGTGCGGCCGGATCAACAGCTGGAAAGATCTACGGGAGACCTTCATCGGCAACTTCCAGGGCACGTACGCCCGGGCCGGCAAGCAGTGGGAGCTGCGCAACTGCAAGCAGCAGCCAGGGGAGAGCTTGCGCGACGACATCAGGCGCTGCACCGAGCTTCCCACCGCGACGGACAACGACGCCATCTCGGCGTTCCAAAACGGCACCACCTGCACCACCCTCATCCACCGTCTAGGGCGGAGGACCCCGAGGACAACTCGGGAGCTTCTGGATATCGCGACCAACCACGCCGATGGGGAGGAGGCGGTAGCTGCAACCTTGATTCCCCCACCGGGTAAGGGGAAGCAAGTCATGGACACCGGTGAGAGGCCCACCACGCGGTCCAAGAAGAAGAAGAAGGGCGACAAGCGAAGCCGTGACGACAACACTGTTGCGGCAATCGAGCGCAAGGCAACACGCCCCAAGAACAATCAGAACGGCCTCCCGCGGGGTCATTTTGAGAGGCTCTTGGAGGCGACATGCACACATCATGAGACGCCTGTCAAGCACGCGCTCAAGGACTGCCGGTTGATGAAGAACTACGTTAACAGTACGCTCAAGCCCAAGACGGCGGATCCCCGAAGAAGGATGCGCCACCCTTCCCCGACGACGATGACGACGACAAGGAGGTGGTCTTCCCCCGAGAAGATGGTGCGGTCCACATGATCTTCGGTGGAGCACCGACGCGGTCGTCAAGGCGCAAGGAGAAGCTGATCTGGCGCGAGGTTTACAACACCGAGCCTGCGACTCCGGCGTACCTCAAGTGGTCGGACACCCCGATCACATTCGACCGAATGGACCACCCCGACCACGTACCGCAACCAGGAAGCTACCCCCTCGTGGTGGCCCCACTGATCGGGACCAAGCGGGTTCACAAGGTTTTGATGGATGGAGGGAGCGGGCTCAACGTCATGTACATGACGACGCTCAACAGCATGGGCATCTCGCGGTCCCGACTGCGCCCATCACCGACTCCTTTCCACGGGGTCATCCCCGGGAAAGATGCGCTCCTGTTAGGGCAGATCGATCTGCCCGTCACGTTCGGGACGTCGCGGAATTTCCGCACGGAAACCCTTACCTTCGAAGTGGTGGGGTTCTCGGGGACGTACCACGCCATCCTCGGGAGGCAGGCCAACGCGAAGTTTATGGCCGTGCCCAACTACACGTATCTCAAGCTGAAGATCCCCGGTCCGAAGGGGGTCATCACAGAGGGGACTACGTTCCAGTACGCATACGAATACGATACTGAGTGCTTTCAATTCGCTGAAACGCTCATCCGGTTCGAGAAGCTCCACGCCGAGCCTCCCTCCGAGGACCAAGATATCCCCGAGTCGTCCAAGCGAGCGGCCTGCTCTTTCGAGCCCGCCAAGGATGTCAAGGATGTGGCTGTCACCGATGATGGCCGCACACTCCGTATCGGGACGGCACTCGATCCTAAATAGGAAAGCGCGCTCGTCGACTTCCTCAAAGCGAACCTCGACGTGTTCGTATGGAAACCCTCCGACATGAAGGGAATCCCGAGAGAAGTTGCCGAGCACAAACTCAACATCAAGCCGGGATCGAAACCGGTCAAGCAGCGCCTGCGCCGCTTCAACGACGACAAGTGCAAGGCCATAGGCGAGAAAATCAAGAAGCTCCTTAGTGCAGGGTTCATCCAAGAAGTGTTCCACCCCAAGTGGTTAACTAACCCTGTACTTGTAAAGAAGAAGAACAAGAAATGGAGGATGTGTGTTGACTACACGAGCCTTAACAAGGCACGTCCCAAGGATCCGTTTCCTTTACCTCGCATAGATTAGGTAGTCGACTCAACGGCAGGGTGCGAAACCCTCTGTTTTCTCGATGCGTACTCCGGGTACCACAAGATCACGATGTGCATAGCGGACAAACTCGCAACGTCCTTCATTACTCCCTTTGGCGCTTATTGTTACAACTCGATGTCGTTCGGTCTTAAGAACGCGGGCGCTACGTTTCAGAGATGCATGCGACGCGTTTTTGGTGATCTCATAGGACGAATAATCGAGGCATACGTCGATGACATCGTGGTCAAGTCAAAGAAGACGGGTGACCTGATCCCCGATCTTACGGAAGTATTCGCAAAGCTGAGAGAACACGGGGTGAAGCTAAACCCTGAGAAATGCGTTTTCGGGGTTCCAAGGGGCATGCTCCTGGGCTTTGTTGTATCCGAACGCGGCATTGAAGCTAATCCCGAGAAGATCTCAGCCATCACAAACATGGGGCCGATCCAGAACCTGAAGGGTGTGCAACGCGTCACCGGCTGCCTCGCTGCTCTTAGCCGATTCATTGCCCGACTCGGAGAGCGTAGCCTGCCATTGTATCACCTAATGAAGAAGTCTGACCACTTTACGTGGATACCTGAGGCCCAGGAAGCGCTCGATAAACTCAAGAATCTCTTGAGGAGTCCACCAGTGCTCAAGGCACCGATGCCAGAAGAGCAAATGCTTTTGTATGTGGCTGCAACGACGCAGGTCGTGAGCGCTGCTCTGGTTGTTGAACGAGAAGAGCCTGGGAAATCACTTAAGGTGCAGCGGCCCGTTTACTTCGTAAGCGAGGTGCTTCCGACTCAAAGACCCGCTACACTCAGATCCAGAAGCTGGTATATGCTGTCTTGACCACCAAACGCAAGCTTCGGCATTATTTCGACCAGCACCCCATCACAGTGGTGTCCAAGTACCCCCTCGGGGAGGTGATCCAAAATCCCGAGGCAGAGGGGAGGATAGCTAAGTGGGCCCTCGAGCTCATGGGGCACAACGTGACTTATGCGCCGCGCAGTGCAATTAAGTCGCAGGTGTTGGCGGATTTCGTTGCTGAATGGACGAAGATTCAGACTCCGCCGGCACCAATCGAGCACGAGACATGGACAATGTATTTCAATGGCTCAGTCATGATGGAAGGGGCAGGGGCAGGCCTTGTCTTCATCTCGCCTCTGGGCGTGCGTATGGAGTACATGGTCCGACTACATTTTCCCGCCTCCAACAACGTGGCTGAATATGAAGCGCTCGTCAACGGCCTTCGGATCACGGTGGAGCTCAGAATCCGCCGTCTCGAGATCCGTGGGGACTCTGAGCTTGTCATGGACCAAGTGATGAAGGAGAAAAATTGCGTCGACCCCAAGATGGCAGCCTATTGTCGAACGGTGCGTCAACTATAAGACAAGTTCCATGGGCTCGAGCTCCATCATGTGTTGCGCGACAACAACAAAGCTGCGGACATCCTCGCCAAGGCAGCATCAAGCCGCAAGCCCGTGCCACATGGTGTGTTTGCCAGTGCTTAGCACGCGCCGTCCGTCCGAGTAGATGAGGAGCGACAACCGGAGTCAGAAGAGCCAGAAGTCATGGAGATTGACCAACAGCCAAATTTAGAAGACCCTGACTGGCGCTTCCCAATCCTTGAATGGTTGGTCGAGGGAAGGTTACCCTCAAATCAAACAGAGGCACGTCGCATCTCACGGCGAACCAAATCTTACGTCGTCATCGACAGCGAGCTCCACAAGTGGGGCGCGGCAGATATACTCATGCGCTGCATTCAGAGAGATCAAGGCCGGGACCTGCTTCAGGAAATTCATGCTGGCACATGCGGTCACCACGCCACTGCCAGAACCTTAGTCGGAAAGGCGTTCCGACAAGGCTTCTACTGGCCCACGGCGCTGGCAGACGCCAAAGATATCGTACGATGATGTGCGGGTTGTCGGTTCTACGCTCGACAGACTCATCTCCCGGCACAGGCACTTCAGAACATTCCCATCACGTGGCCGTTCGCAGTGTGGGGGCTGGACATAGTCGGACCATTCAAGCAAGCACCCGGGGGCTTCACGCACCTGCTCGTCGTCGTTGATAAATTTTCAAAGTGGATTGAAGCTCGACCCGTGGCCAAGATCCGTTCTGAGGAAGCCGTGGCGTTCTTCACCGACATCATCTACCGCTTCGGCATTCCGAACTCGATCATCACTGACAATGGGACACAGCTCACGGGAAAGAAGTTCCTCAAGTTCTGCGACGAGAACAACATTCGCGTGGATTGGACTGCTGTGGCACACCCGAGGGTGAAAGTGCATCTAGGCCCCTAAGTGGATTTTGGTGAATTGAATGACAAAGCGATTAAAGGACTAATGTATTTGTCTAAGATTGTGAGCATGTTTTATTTATATATTCATGAGCAATTATTGAAGTATTTATTTATGGATGAATGTTATATGGCTCACATTGGAGAAGACAAATATATGGATGATCCTAATGCATAAGTGACAAGTATCAAGCAATAAAAGAAGATAAATATTGGGATAATTTGAGAAGGTCAATTCATGGTCTCCCATATGAAGACGTAGCTTGATTAAATTTACAAGGATCATAAAAGAGAAGATGGTAATTCTCTAAGTCAAGTGCAAGGCTTCATGTGTTTATTGAAAGAGGACACAAGGATGAGTGTACACATTATGGTTCTAATTTGAAAGCTTGCACATTCGTTGTCAATCAAGATCAAGCATTTGAAGCGGGTTTTCAAATGAAGGTTAATTGTGTATGAAGCAAAGTGGAACTCAAAAGTGGATTGGGTAAGTGATGAAGAGATCAACCGAGATGTCTAGGGTGAGGGACTAAGCAATCTTTGGGGCCCTAGCTAAGCCGCCATTTCGTGTTTTGCTAAGGTGAAGTTCTAGCATCCGTGGGGTCTCCAAGTATCATATCCAAACCTTAACTGAGGGAAGCAATGCAAGTCATCAACATGTTAAGATTGGCAATATGGAGTGACTTATGGATCCAAGTATGCATTCCTATGCTAGATGGAAAGATCCTAAGTCATTAGCTCAAGTATGGACGTGCTCAAGTCAAAGGCTATGTTGAAAGCCCTCAAGTGGATATTGATCAAGTATGGCAAGATTGAAGATGTTCAAGCTCAAGAGATCAACAAAGTGTTCTTAGTTATTCTTGAGTATAGGTATGCCGTACTATCAAGAGGGATGCAACTTAGCGAGTTGACCAAGTCAAAGTACTCATTAGTTGACCTAAGTGAGATCTAGCCTTAGAGTGTGCTAACAAACCCTCCTAACCTAACCTGAGCCACTTCATCTCTTTGGTGAAGTGTTAGTATCATAGAAAGGGTTTTGGAGGTGTCTCGGGCCTGACCGGTCTGACCGGTCAGGGGCACCGGTCTGACCGGTGCCGCTAGCCTCAACGGCTAGTTTTTCGAACACCAGTCTGACCGGTGTGGAGCACCGGTCTGACCGGTGCCGCCCGTGGACTAACGGCTAGTTTTCTCCTTTGAGGGGTATAAATACCCCAAGCCTTCTTCAGTTGAAGCTTGCTGTTTCTAGTGACATTGCTGAGGTCTCAAGCCTTTCTTAACAAGCTCTAAGCCTTAGTGGCTCTCCCCAACCCTCTCTTGTGAGATTTGTGGATTCAAGCCATATCCTTGGTGTTGGGTTGAGAGAGTGAGCTCAAGAGCGACCTTGTGAGCTAACAAGAGCATTTCCATAGCTTGAGCACTTTGGTTTCGCGTCTACAAGCTTTGAAGCGTTTGTTACTCTTGGAGGTTTGCCTCCTAGACGGCTAGGCGTCGCCGGCTAGCTCCCAACGTTGTGGTGAGCAGCGGGAAGTTTGTAAGGGCTGCGATCTTGCCTCTTCGTGGAAAAGATCCCCTTAGTGGAAAGGAGGAAAGTGGTTGAAAGAGACCCGGCTTGTTGTGGGAATTGTCCCTTACAAGCTCCTCAACGGAGACGTAGCCATTCCTTAGTGGGTGGTGAACTTCGGGAAACAAATCCTTTGCTTCTTCGTGTGGTTTGACTCTCTAAGTTGTTTTTCTAGCATATTTGTTTTGCTTCCGCTTCGATCTACTTGGGTGTGCTACTTGTGTGTGCAGGGCTCATTACCTTGCTTGTGATCATCTACAAAGGCCACTCACCAAGTTTGGTTCGTGCTAGAAGTCAAGAGGTGCTTGAAGTTGTTTTTGCAGGTGCTCTGTGCTACACCGGTCTGACCGGTGAGGTGCACCGGTCTGACCGGTGCCTCCTGTGAAGTCCAGTGCTTGACCGGTCTGACCGGTCATCACCACCGGTCTGACCGGTGGAACACTGTCAGCTCAAGTGATCGGGGAAGAAGAGTTTAATTTGGCCGTCATGCCTATTCACCCCCCCTCTAGGCGACATCAAGGTCCTTTCAGAGGGCCAACGGGCAGGCTGAGAGGGCCAACGGTATGATCCTACAAGGGTTAAAGCCTCGAATCTTCAGACGGCTTGAGAAGTTCCGAGCAAGATGGGTCGCCGAGTTGCCGTCCGTTCTGTGGAGCCTGCGCACCACACCGAGCCGATCCACTGGTGCAACACCATTCTACATGGTGCACGGGTCGGAAGCAGTCCTCCCAATGGATATTGACTACGGCAGCCAAAGAGTCCGGGCGTACACCGAAGAAGGGAACCAAGTCGCACTCGAAGATGTGATCGACCAACTCGATGAAGCTCGCGACGTGGCACTCCTGCATTCAGCTCGGTACCAGCAAGCCCTGAGACGCTACCACGTGCGCAACATCCACGAACGGCAATTTCAAGTCGGGGACCTGGTTCTCCGACGTGTCATGAGCAACAAAGACAGACACAAGCTCACGCCCCTGTGGGAAGGGCCGTACATCGTCGACTAGGTGCTCTGACCAGGAACATTCAAGCTTCGGCACGATGATGGAACGATCATCGCCAACGCATGGAACATAGAACATCTACGACGTTTTTACCCTTGAGTAACGTTCTCTGTTTCATCTTATGACCAATGGATAATTCCATATGTTTTTGTTCTTGTCTCATAAGCTTCTCGATATACTTGTGTTGGCATCTTTCCTATGTTTCAACGCGATCTAAAGGCTGAGTGGCAAGCGTCCATGTGCCCATGCAAAAACACTTGCTGCTCGGGGGCTACCCGGGGCACGATGCCCCCCATTCGTTTTCTATTTTCAAAACAAAAACTCTCCGATAACTTTGTCGCGACCAATCACACGTGCGAACGGTTCTTTTTTAGCGGAGCACCTTGTACTTCGCAAGAGGAAAGGACGTCGATCTATGAGTGTTTCGATGTTGTCACTTGGCCAAGTCTTTTGGCACCTACGCCCCCGCGGCTACGGTACGAAAACTTGCAAGCGCAGCACGGACCTACAGGTCGACGCCCAACTACTTTCAGAAGGAACATGGGTAACCGCTTGAGCTCTGGCTCGACAACGTCTTTACAAAAAGCATACAAGTCTTTTCTTAAGCGTTTCTAAGTACTCGGGGGCTGCGAATGCACAGCGTCACTTCGTCACTCAGGTCGAGCTTTCCGACTCTTACGCCTCCGCGGCTCCAGAGAAAAGTTCGGTCGGCTTGAGCGTCTAAGTGCCGTCATTCCGTTCTACAGCCATCCGCAGTACTCGGGGAATGCTTCAGGAGACGACGGTTTCAAAACAAAATAAAAAGCTGTTCAACACGACACAAACGTGAGTTTTGTTTAACTGTCATACAAATTGACACATCTAATCTGAAGGCCCAGAGCCGTCTTTTGGTGTGTCTTCTGGGATCAGCTCCAGGTCCTTCATCACGGTGTCGGCCATGGCGCGGGCAGGGGCGGCGCAATCCTCTTCGATCCTGTCAAGCTCCTCGCTCGAGTAGCCGGGGGCCCAACCACCACTCAGCGCCTGGAAATCTAGCCCCTGGTAGTGCGAGCTGTACACGGAGAGGACCCGGTGCACCACTTGTCGAGAGGTCGACAGCTCTTTCTCCTTGACGAAGCCCAGAAGAAGATTGAGCCGGTCGCCAAACACGTGGGGAGGTATCTGCACTGGCGGGACGTCGCTCTCCATCAAGATCGCGTCAACGTGACGTCTGAGTTTGGCGCGCTCCACTATGTTCTTTTTAAATGCCTCCTCCATCTCATGCTGGGCCTTCCGAGAATCCTCTAGCTCGGTTTTGACCTCTGGAAACAGAGAATGAGTCAGCGTTGAGCCGAGGTAGACACGAGCATGAGCAGGAAGGGGTCAAGATAAGAAGAATGTACTCGAGAGCTGGTCCGCCAAATTCTTGGCTGTCTCAGTCATCTCGTGGATTTTGAGCTCCGCGGCCACGACCTCTTGAGCCTTCTCCGCCAGTTTGGCCGCCTGTGCAGCACGAGCTATGCGGATTCCTGTGGAAACCCAAGAGTGAAGCGGCCTTAGCCGTGATTAACACACGGAAGAGATCGTCATGAAAGTCAAAGAACGCGAAGATACTCGCCCTGGATCTCCCGCGCCATCTGGCTGTTCTCATCACGAAGGCGGGTTCCCTCGTCGGTGGCCTCTTGCAGCTTGGTGGAGAGGGCGCCGACCTGATTATTCACCGTCTTCAAATCCGCCTCGGCGTGCACCAGGTCCTGCTGCAGGTCCGCCACCCTCTTCTCAAGCACCGCTTTCTCTTCGGTAGCGGTCTGGGACACGGCCTCGGCAGCGGCGGCGGCAGCAGCCGCATTCCGAGCTGTTTCGGCGGCAGTGGCGGCTGCAATTCGCAACTCTGCGGCGGTGGCCTCCACCTGGACGAGCTTGGCCTCGAGGGCAGCCTTCTCCAACACGGCGGCATCCGCGGTGACTGCGCGGTCCTCCGCCGATTTTGCTGCGGCTTCAAGAGCGGTCCTCGCCGACGCCTCGCCGGCCACCGCCCCTACAGCCGCAAGTCGGGCGGCGGCCAGCTGCATCTCCAGCAGGGCCTTCTCGGCCTGGAGCTCCTCGATGGTGCGCATCTTCTTGGCGTTGGAGCTGGCGAGCACCTGGATCGAGAAAATGGTCAAACACAGTAGCAACTCAGAAATCGAAACACAAGATCAAGGAGTAGGGCTCGGCCAACTCACCGACGAAGCCGGGACGACAAGCTCGTTGATCACCTGCTCCGCCCACCGCAGACCCCACACGAAGTGGCAGCGTGCCATGGCTTCCTCATCTCCGTCGTCATGCACCTCGGCGTCGTGGGCTCCGGCCCACGTGACGCGCCCGAGGCTCAGGCCATGTCCACTTCCCCCAGGGGCTGAGGAGGAACGGGCACCCGAGCTCTCGCCAACTTCTCGGACAGTGGTTGGAGGAGCGCCGCCCGTCGTGTTCTCGAGGGGAGAAGGCGCTTGTGTGTCGGGGAGTGGCGAGTCCGCAATCTCGACCACCTCCGCGACGACAGCGGTAGGCTGGCGCGGCGGCTCAAGCAGCGCGACGGAGTCCGGAGCAGGCGGTACGGGCGCTTCAGTCGGTAATTCCTCCGGTGCCAGCAGGCATTGCTCCAACTCGGCCGCGTAAGCGGCTGCGTCACCGCCTAAGAGAATTGGATCCCTCATACCCGTGGCCTCCGGGAGTCGTGAGGGCGATGAGGGGGTCGCCATTTCCGCAGTCTCGCCGCCGCCGCCGCCCGACGCTGGGAGCCGATCCGCCTCTAGAGCCACCTGCGCGATGGCACCCTGATCAACGACAGGCGTCGCCGAAGGATTGGATCGCTCGGGGGCTACTTGCTCCCCGACCACGTCTACATCCCCCGACGACGGTGGGGGTGCCGCCGCATCACGAGTCTCCAATGCCGCCACTGCCGGCTCGGAGACTGTCTCCGGCGCAAACGGAGGGGTTGAAGAGTGGGGAGCGGACGAGGAAGTGCGCACGCTCAGAGCCGCGCGTTTTCGCAGCACAAGGCTGAGCGCGCCAACGTTGGAGCGACTGACACGTAAAGAGCAAATCAACAAGGCAAACGAAAACCGAAGAATAAGACAACGAGATAGCACTTACACAGAGGATGTGATGCAGGCCCGCTTAACAGGCCTGGAGGCAGCACCCGACGACTCGGGGGCTGGCCTCTTGCCCCCCGGCTGAACGGAGGGCGGGATCCGGTTGTCACCCTGGGCAAGAGGGACCTGCACGGTCGAGGCGCCGCCACCACGAATGATCAACGATTGAAGATGCCATGGGGCAGCATCTGCGCTCAACCCGTGCGACGCGATTGGAGCAGGCGCCGGCGACGTCGATCTCGCCTTAGGGGGCGACCGCCCTCTCGGGGAGTGCGATCCCCGCCGCGACGAGTCACCAGAGGGACGGCGAGCGGACGAGCTGCGATCCCCCGAACGCCTGGGCGAGTCGTCTCACCACGGCGACCTCCTCCTCTCCCTCCGCTGTTCCTGGCCGCCGGAGCTCGGCCGGGGGTGAGTCACCCTCCGATCCTCCTGGCCTGGACGTGGAGGTGGGTGTGAGCTGGAGCTCGTTCTCTGTTCTTGGGCAGCGGGCTCCGGTCGCTGTCCCGAACTGGACGCCGGGGCCTGCCGCGGGGGAGGAGGCGACGGAGACGACAGCGCACTCCAATCGACGCTGGTGCCACCGTCATCACCTGACCAGGGTGGCGACAACGAGGGGTCCTCATCCGAAGAGACAGGGCCCTCTCTCATTTTCCTACGCTTAGCGCGGCGGTCATTCCGCTCGCGCTTCGCGATCTCCTTGTCTTTGTGCTGGGCCTTACGGGCGGCCCTCCTCCTATCCGCAGCTGCCTGGGCACGATTCGGTATCGCGTCCTCAGGAAGAGGCGGCTTCGCGGGGAGAGGGGTCGCAAGCCCCAACTAAAAGCAAGGAAGGAGACGAGAATCAACACAAAGACTGCGATATAGTCGGAGCGCTAATCGGGGTAAAGAAGGACTTACATAATTTTTGGTCCCCTCATGGGGGAGCATGGGAAGAAGTTGGGGCGGCGGCCACGAGTAGCTGGCCTTCCCAATTGCTTGCCCCACGCGACGCTGGATCTCATCCAACGTAGGGAGCTGAGACGCGCACACAGTCCCGACGAAGGGAGCGCGGTCCGGCGTCATCTGGCAGATGCGCAGGCGGCGCCGCTGGAGCGGGATGACCACCACCGTGTGGTACTGGCCAATAACAGTCGCCAGGTCGACCCCGGCGTTGCGCAGCTTGGTCAGCACCAGAAAGCAATCCCCGAGCAACCTCTCCACCTCTGTCTCCGGGGCCCATAGCTCCAGTTCGCCGGCGCCTCGGCAATCGAGGAGCCGGTATACTTCGGCAGTGGATACTCAGGCAGTCTTTGAGATAGAACCACCCCTTGTGCCAGCCGCTGTTGGAGCTCGTCAGCGTGCCGAAGATGTACTCCTCGCCCCTCTTCGTCTTCATCCGAAGATTGGCGCATCCAAGGGTGCCCGGGATCGACTTGTCCTTCAGGCACACGAACTTGAAGAAGTACCGGAAGAGGTGCCAATGGGCGCCCACTCCCAAGTACCCCTCGCACAGCGCCTCGAACGCCGCCATTTGTTGGATGCTGTTGGGGTTGAGATGGTGGAGTTGCAGCCGGTACTCGGAGAGGACGGTGCGGATGAACTAGCCGGTCGGGCTGGAGAAGCCCCACTCGTGGAACACCACAAACGAGACGACATAGCCCTTCGGTGGGTGCGGCACCGATTCGCTACCCGGGACCTTCCACTCCTCGGCGGCGGTGAGGACCGGCAGCTGACCGACGGCGACGAGCCGTTGGAGGATCGAGCGCGAGACGTTGGAGCGCGTCCAGTTCGACATGGCGCATGTCGAGTTCGAGGGTGAGAAGAAAGGTTGAAGAAATGACGGCGGCGGTGCGAGAGTAAGGAGCAGATGAGCAAGCGGCGCTGGCAAAAGCAAGGAATCAGGGAAAAAGTACGGAGCCCAACCAGCGTGCGGTTTATAAGGGGCAAATGTGGCCGCCGGCATTTAATGCCGGCCCCACCACGCCGTAAAACCGCCCGCTTGGTGGACGCATCTCCCGAGGCGGCAGAGGCACACCCGCGTGATGGTTCGACACCGGGTGGGGCCGCAGGTCTGAAAAAGCCATGCGCCGTCCCCTCCAACCGTCACCATCGCCACGTCAGCCACGACCGACGGAGCGGATACGGCTACCGATACAGCCACAACCGCCATCACTGGAGATTTCGAAGCGACAACATTTCAAAGCTCAAAACCCCATAAACGAGTCTACAACTCCTTCATGGGCTCGGGGGCTACATCCGGCGGATGCGCTCGCGCGCACCCACCGAGTAAATCAAGGAACAACAACAACATTTCCCCGACGCAGAGCCTGCGAGCGAGTCCTTGACTCCCACCACAGGCTCGGGGGCTACTGACGAGGGCCTGGATTAGGGCCCCCTAAGCAACGAGATGATTACCCCGAAGATGGAGTCCTCTGACACCATTGACAATGTGAAGGCTAAGATCCAGGACAGGGGGGGATGCAGATCTTCATCAAGACCCTCACTGACAAGACTTCCCCACTTCTGAGTATCTTCCGCCTCGCACGAGTTCGCCTCAGCTCCGAGTACCCTCCGCTTCCCACGAGTACTCTCCGCCTCGCACGAGTTCGCCTCGGCTCCGAGTACGCGCCGCCCCGCCTCTGACTACTCGTTCGCATGAGTAATCTCCGTCTCCGACTAAGGCGGAGCCCCCGCGGAGGAGCCAGAGCGTGGGGCAGGGGCCCCACACGAACGTGGCGCCGCCCCAGCCCCCCAAGCTTCTCCGCGACGACACGCGTAACACCGTTCTCCACGCCATGCAAAGACCACAGCTGGCGCAACGGAAGGACGGCAGGGTCTGACAGGGGCTGTAATGGCGCATAGTGCACTCCCCACGACCTCCGACATGCCGTCACATCCAACGCCAGCTATACACCACCCCGTCAGAACAGGCACTCGATTACCATCTACCAGCTCTTAGGCCGTAACGTGGCGAGCCCAAAACACACTCAAGAGGGCTGAGTCACCGTATGAACTACTCGGAGGAGGTGCCAAGTGCCCGGGACGAACAGTGGCAGCGGCCCACGCGGCGGCCTCCGACGACACCACAGCTCAGCGCCCTCCCACTACGCCTGACGGACATCAATGATGGAAAAGACTTCACAACGCCATAGCACTGTAGCTTGTTTTCGTTTTCCTTCTTTGCCCCTCGCCCTTGTGACTATAAAAGGGGGAGGGGTGCAATGTACATGAAGAGGACGCATCACCAGTCTGTAACCCCTACTACAGACACTCCCGACATAGGAACACGAGTACTCAGAACTGGACGTAGGGTATTACTCCTCGGAGGTCCGAACTAGTATAAAACCCTTGTGTCTCCCGTGTCGACCATCCGGATCCGACACATGATTCGATACAAATCTACTGCCGGCGGTTGAGAACCCCGACAGGTAGGCATCTTGCCAACTGCAATAAGCAGCTCAGTCTCAGAGCAACCAAGAGCTTTCATCAAGAAATCCAATTTTGCGCCGATTCTCTGAGGGTTGATGTTGTACGTGGTTGCTAAGGCGAACTTGAACATGGCCGAGTCACACGGCACACCAAGCTTCTTGTGAGCACACTCCACAATTCCCTTGATACCCTCTGGCTTCAATATGAACATCCTAGGGGCGAGTAAGAAGAGCTTGGCAATACCATCATCAGTTAAGCCGCATTTCTGCAGAAAAGCAATGTTGGGCTTGACCACACGCTCAACATCATGAGACAGGAGGCGTGGGCTTCTCTTGAGTCCTGTGTGCACCTTATCGTATGAGCCCAGCAAAGAGATGTAGAATGCAAGACGGGGGATCATGATGCGACTGTGTAAGGCAGTGGGCGCGACGGCGATGAAGCGGGAGATCTGTGTACGGGAGAGGCCGATGTCACGGAGCTGGGCGAGTCGGGGGGTTAGGGTTTTGTCCACCCTAGCGTAGAGGATCCGGGGAAACCTGGAGATTGCAGCGGCGACGTCGGCTTTGGCGAGGCCGACGATGTCGGCGAGGAAAGCGACGACGGCCTCTGGGTTGGATGGGGATTTGAGGTGGGCAAGGAACCTGGAGGATCTGAGGGCTTGCGCCGGCGTAAGGCCGCAAGTGGTGATGAGGAATTCCTCGGGAACAAAGTGAGCGGGGGGTGCGGTGGCGGTGGAGAGGTGGAGGAGGCGGTTGAGCAAGGAAGCGGGAGGGAGATGCGAGGCCACGCGGCCGGCGGAGAGGAGGTGGTTTCGGAGGCACAGCATCGCGGCTCCGGCAGCGCGGGTGTGCAAGCTGACGCTGGCAGTCAAGTGTGGTCAACTCCGACCCGGTTGGGGTTTCCTTAGTGGGCCGGTCGAGTTGAGTTCATGGGCTGCGCCCGCTGGGTGGGCTTCATGGGGTAGCCCATCATGCATGTGGGTGTCATCGGCGCCGGAGCCACGCTAGGCCCAGCTTCACAATCGGATTTTAACCTTTGACCGCCCCCCTTTGCCGTGCATCAACAACATCGGCGCAGGGCCACCAATGGCAGATTCGTAGCAGACAGAATTCATGAACTCGACATGAGTGTGTTACAAAGTCACTCCTCAAGAAAATCCATACAAAAATTTTCCATCACTCTTCTTAAAAAAACAATTTTTCCGAAAGGTAGGCTATATTATTATATTAACACAGCAAGGCCATAGTCATTTCAATGAGCACATATGATTACCACTCCCAACCTTCAACCGTTGCATGTAAAAAGCTGTTTCCCAATGAAGATTTTCAGCTCCACATGTTACTATGTTAGAAATAAAGTCATTGCAATTTTCAGTCCAATTCAAATTTACACTGGTAATTGGCACGACAGCATTCTTCAGAGATGGCAGAAAGTTTCCATGCACTTTGGACCCCAACAGGTTGAGTGGAGCGGAAAATTCGGCGCAGCAGTTGCCCGTGTTGACACTTGACAAAGCTGCTGAGCAGCCGTGGTACGAGAGCCACCGCGATGAGTTGGCGTCAGGTGCCCCAGTTGATTCGAGCGTTGCGTACGCCGCATCGGATGGCCTGACGAGTGACGCCGCGGCGCAGAGCTGCTGCTGCTTCAGATCCATGATTGGAGCGTGATGGGCGGCACGGGCCATGGTATCGGACAAGACCCCGGACAAAGCTGCCCTCGCGGACAGGGAAAGGCACCGGCCAGATCTTTACCTGCCGGACCAGATGAATGTCCCCGGCACCGGCAGGCAGGATAAAAACTTCGCCTAGATCAATCCCTGCGCTGTCAAACTCAAACCTAGTATGATTTGTTGCTGAGAAACTGTTACCACTTACCACAGTCAGGGTTTTTTTTTTTTACCTTACCGGTGTAACCGGTCCGGACGGGTTCCGGCTGGTTGCAAACCGGCCAAATTCAAAATACAAATTTGAATTCAAAAAATAAAAAATTTCTAAAAATATTTCAAATTGCGAAGAATCTAATAGTGTCAAAAAATTTCAAATATTCGTTCGTTTAGTATACTTTGCGGGCATTAGAAGTTCAATGTTGAACTTCTAATGCCCGCAAAAAAATGCTAAATGCACTAATATTTGAAAATTTTTGACACTATTAGATTCTACACACTTTGAAATATTTTTAAGAATTTTTCTTTTATTTTCTAATTTTTTAATTCAAATTTGAAAACACGTCAAATTCTTCACTGATTCGGCTTTTTTGTCAAAATTTTCGGTAATCAATCAAATCGGTCGATTAGCTGCTGGAAACCGGTTGTATAAACTTTTTGGTTTGAAATTTGAATTTGTCCAGTTTTTTACCGGTAACAGGTCAAAACGGAGAGACCGGCGGTTTGAGCAAACCGGTTGGAAAAAAAAACCTGACCACACTACAATTGGACATGGATAGGCTTCTCCCATCTCGTTGAGCCGTTGTGCATGGTGGAAACTTTCAAAACCACCAATGATCCATTCGATTCGCGTCGCCTGTCTGGAGAATTAAAACTCCTAACCAACGCCACCACTGCTGTATCTACAACCTGTAGAGCGGGGTCGATCGTGCCCGGCAGGTTGTCTCCACTCCGTCGCCTCCTCCTCCCTCCTCCCTCGCCGTGGAGAGAATTAAAGGCCCTTATCCTCTCCGCCGCTGGCGCTCGCTGCCACCGATCGTTGGATCCAAAACCATCGCCCCCCCGGTCGCCGTCCCTCCCGCGCCCTCGTCTTGGAGCCTTGCGCCGCGGTCCTTTCCCCCTGTCCGAATCCGCCTCGACGTGTCCGCCTCCTTCCTCGTGCGCTCGCCTTTTGGTGCGCTCTTGGTATCTGTGCTCTTCCTCCCGTGCCGCACCCTCCTCGCCTCGCCTCTCGGCCTCTGCCACGCTTCCTTCTTCTTGTCTTGCTTGCTACCCCGGGCGCCATCTGCTTCTCTCGGCTGACGCCGCCATTGCGTGAGGCCGTGAGGGAGCTGTGCGCGGCGGAGCTTGACGATGTCGTCGGCGGTGGAGGCCATCTCCTGCTCCAAGGTCGACGTCGTCCCGGCAGCGCCGGAGCCGGAGGCGGCGGCGGTGGCGGTGGCCAAGACCGCAACGGCGCCAGCGGAGAACGGCGACGCGGCGAACGGCAAGTGCGGCGACGACGCGACGCCGCCGCATTGCCACGACGAGGAGGAGGACGAGGAGGAGGCACCCAAGGTCATCGACCTCGGCCCCCGCGTCAGCATCAAGGACCAGCTCGAGAAGGACAAGGTACTACGTGGCCGGCGCGGCCTCTCTCGTCGCCATTGCTAGGCTGCTGAAACTTACGTTCCCGTCTCCAATTCTCCATGCCCGATGATCTCCCTCTTCGTTCGTTCGGTTACGATTATTAGCTTCAGTTTCGAAATTTCGACGCGTTTCTTCATTTCATTTCGTTTCGTGTCTCTGCAGGACGACGAGAGCCTGCGGCGATGGAAGGAGCAGCTCCTCGGCAGCGTGGATTTGAACTCCGTGGGAGGTAAACTAAAACTAATAAACTCACGGCAGCAACAGCAACCAGGCCACTATAAATTTCTGCCAAATTGTTGCTGGTCGCGTCACGTGCGTTCGGTTGGCTCGCGCGCGCGCCCGTCCTCGCGGCCTAGTTTAATGGCGCCAGTGGGGCAGGCGGCGGGGGCATCGATCGGCACATGCGGCAGCCGGCAGCGCCGCATGTGAGCGAGAGAGAGAGCACCGCCATGGCTGCCGAGATGGTCCCGTGACCGTGAGGCCGTGAGCCATTCGTTCGTGTTCCCACCCGTGCCTAACCCCGTTTCCTCTCCCTCGCTAATGCGCCACCGGACACACCGCCGTACCGTACGGCGAGGTCCGTGTTGCGATTTGCCGTAGAAAATAAAGACGCGGGGGGTGGAGCTCGGCGGCCGGCGGTGGCTCGGTTGAATAGGTCGGCCGGCCGGCCAGCCGGCCGCCGGCTTTTGCCTGCCTTTTCCTGCCGACCGTTTTCAGGAAAGGGTCAAGGAGCACCAGTTTTTCTTGAATGCATATGGTCTTCTTCTGAAATGATAATTTTTGTCCAGGACTGACTGTAGTAGAACTAGAGCAGGATAACAATGTCAGCACCTTTCAATCCTGAAAAGTGCAGTGGCATGCTGGTTGTTGGGATGAGATAGTTGAAATGGTGCTTTTGCTGCTTTTAAGATCAGCACATTTCGCAGGGCGTTTCTCAAGGAGCCCTTGCTTTTTAGTTTATACTTTTTAGACGTAGGTAAACACATTTTCATGCGTCTCTTGTGTTTTGTTTAATGTTAAGCACCTTCCTTGTTTTAGGAGTGCTAGACACATTTTACACGTATTCATGTTCAGAATACAGAATTCTGTACAGTCCATGTCCAAAGTCCAAGTAGCACATCAAAATAAAGTTTTTGCTGAAGGAGCTTTTGGTTTAGACTTTTAGACGAATGTTATACACATTTTCATGCATTACATATTTTTGTTCAGAGTTAAACACCTTCCTGTGCTGGACACATTTTCATGCACGTATTCAGAATACGCCCTGCTCTGCATTACAATACAGAGTTCAGAGCAATTCAGGTTTGAATTTCAAGTAGCACGTTCAGAACTTGCATCTGAGTGCAAGATATTGATCTCGAAACGAAGAGAAAAAGAACTAACACCATCTGGAATTTGATGGGACCATCAGATTTGAATTTTGAGCCTCCGATTCCTGTACGCTTGCATTGCAGAGACGCTGGAGCCGGACGTGAAGATCATGAGCCTGTCGATCCTGTCGCCCGGGCGCCCCGACATCTTCCTCCCGCTGCCGGTGGAGCCCAACGGCAAGGGCGTGTGGTTCACCCTCAAGGAAGGCTCCCCCTACCGCCTCAAGTTCACCTTCTCCGTCACCAACAACATCGTCTCCGGCCTCCGCTACACCAACACCGTCTGGAAGACCGGCATCAAAGGTGAGAGCCAATCATAATGCCCGCAACGTGATCATCTCGACCACCATTTCTGCGCACGACCACGTTCCCGGTCGTCGTCGCCCAGCTTGATCAATGATGTAGCATCACACAGCTCACTGCCTGCTGGTTGTTGTTGTTCGCAGTTGACAGGGCCAAGGAGATGCTCGGCACGTTCAGCCCCCAGCTGGAGCCCTACACGTACGTGACGCCGGAGGACACCACCCCGTCGGGAATGTTTGCCCGGGGCTCCTACTCCGCCAGGACCAAGGTGATTAGTTAAATTAAATCACATGACGAGAACGAACGAGATTATATTCGGTTAAAATTCAGGGGTGATGGTAAATGGTTGGCAAGCGGCAACTTCATTCAGGGTTCAGGATGAAGGTTTATCTGACGGGCAATTCTTGTCTTGGCAGTTCCTCGACGACGACCGGAAGTGCTACCTGGAGATCAACTACACCTTCGACATCCGCCGGGAGTGGCCGTCGACGAGCTGATCGCAGCAGCGGTTACCGGCGGCGGCGAGGCCCTGCTTCAACGTTGCTGTGCCGGAGCAGACGACCACTCGTTTTCGTTTGTGTTTTTCTTTTTGCTCTTCTTCCGTTGGGTTCAACGGTTGGTTCATCGTGTCACTAGGTTTTTATACATTCGTCGTGTGCATGCAGCGTGCGTGCGTGTGTGAATATCGTTTCCATTTGTCAGTCGATCGGGCGCGGCGAGGTCAGTCCATCGGTCTGTGCGTGCGTGGGCGTGTTGAACTTTACTACGTCAGGGTCTGTCTCTCGTTTTCGAACTGCAAGTTGGATTCAGAGCAATGAATTGAAGCTGCGTTCTAGTACTTAGACCATCCACACTCATCGTACTCTATTTTCTCCTTCAAAACGGAATATTTCGTCATCGTCGTCAATCTTCTCTCCTTTATTTTCAGTTTTCCCGCACTCATCTTCCTTCATATTTCTCCTTTATCCCAACTACTACTCATGGGGCCCACACGTCAGCCTCAACCCCCACCTAACCCCTCCATCCTCCCACCTCGTTCCTTCTGCGCGCTGCGGCCTGCCTGCCTCTCCCCTGCTCCTTCCTCCCCGGCGCCCCTCCCTTCTCCCCAACGCGCCGACGGAGGAGCAGGGGATCTCCACGCCCCGGCCATCCCCGGACGTCCTCCCCATCTCCGGTCGGCGAGCCGCACCCCTCCCTCCCCGACCAGCGCGCGGCTCCCCTGCTCGCCGGCGACCTCCATCGCGCCCCCCGGCCTTCCCCTCCCCGGCGCCGGCTACCGGCGCACACCTCCCTCGCCGGCGCGGCAACAGGCGAAGCACGGGGCGCAGCCGAGCTCAGGCGAAGGCCGCGCGGCGGCGGCCCTCGAGGCGCGCGCAGGACGGTGCAGCGTCCACAGATCCGGCGGCCTCCCCTGCTCCTCGGGGTAGCCTCGCCGGCGCGAGACCCTCCTCCTCGCTCTCCCTTGCCGACGCGTCTCCCTCCTCTGCCTCGCCCGTCCTCGCAGTCGCAGCGCCGGTGCGCGTCTCAAAGGAGGCGATGCTAGGAGGCGCCGGCCCTCCTCGCGGCCACGCCAGAGCTCCAGGGGCGAAGCTTGCGGTGGCGCGGCGCCAAGGGCAGCGGAGCAAGCGACCTCCCGCGGGGCGCCGGCGTCGGCGCTGGGGCCAAGACCAGGGAGAGCTTCTGGAAGGTGGTGCGGGGCGGCGTCGGCGACTACCGTGCGTTGGTGCTCGCGCTCACCTACGGCTACTGCTACGGTGTCGAGCGCAGCGGCGGCGTGCTTCGGCGCCATGCACGCGGTGGCGCATCCCGGTGGGCCATCTGTCGGTCGCGCCCTTCCTCTCCTTTTCGCTTTGCCTCTGCTCCCCATCTCCCCCATCTCCTCTGCTTTGTGCAGGGCCTCGCGGTGCATGGCAGCGGCGACGGAGCAGGGGACCCCTGCGGCGGCGTCGAGGGGGCGGGACGGCTGGGCGTTGAGGAAGCGCCTCCCTCTCTGGGAATCGATTCGGCGCGAGCTCCGAGATTGGCGCAGGAGCAGGGGCGGCGGAGCAAGAGCTGGACGACTCCGAGCACGGGCGCGAGGTGGTTGCGAGGGGCGGCAACAGGATTCGTGGTGGGGCCGGCGGAGGCTAAAGGAGCCTCCTCCATCCCTTCGAATCTGGAGGAAGTGGAGGCCGACGCCATTCTGGCGTCGGGTTTCCAGTCGCCCGCTGCGGGGACTCTCCTCCTTCAAAGTACAAGCTACAGGGATGGAGGAGGGATATCCCGTCCCGGTGTGGTTGGTCTTATACGTAAGTAGTGCACTCTCGTGACGTGGTGTTGTTTTGTGAAAGTATCTCGTCGATTTTTAATTCAAAACTCAAAAGTATCGTCCTGAGGAAGAGTCCTGCGGCGGATGCGGCGAGGCTCCCGTGCGTGGAGAGTTGCTCGGATTTGGTGTTTTCACTCCGCCAGAAAGTTTGCTTTGATGCAGCGACTCTGCGGCGAAGGGTCCTGCGCTGCGGCGGCCTTCTCGGTGTGGTAGCGTCTGCCCTCATTCCGCTTCTGTTTTCAACACTGGGCCTCGCCGAAGGCTCGATGTCTACTAAGGTGTGTGTGGTGGGCGCGCACTTCTTTTGTGCCATCTTCTTTGCGGCTGGGGTTTTTTAGTGGTGCAGAGTATATGTGGGGTCGTGTTGAGGTCTCAATCCGACCGGCCAATAAGTATAGTAAAGCTGTAACCCGTGTTGATGTCTCAATTTAACCGGGTGAGTTTGTTTTCATTTCTTTTTTTTTTCCTGACTATGATCTCCCAGGATCATAGTCTTGTATTCTCTTCTCTATTAATTAATACAGAACCAGCAGTCCGCCGGGTTGTTCTTTAAAAAAAAAGTATCGTCGATTTTGCCCCTTTGACGTCGTCGTTATACCGGAGATCGAGTACCTTCTGAAACCCCTGGCAACACGACATCTTGATCAAGTCAAGGCAGTAAAGATTCAGTAGCACAACTGTTTCAGTCGATGCATTTGCATCCGCCGAGTCAGTCAATCAAACCATAAAAGCTCCGAGTCAGGAATGGTCTGATCAGAGAGACACACGGGCCCAAAAGCAAGCAGGGCTGCCGACCAAACCGCTCCATTTGGGCCCATCAATGGCCGGAATTCCGGGGAAACGAATGGACCCGTCACCGCGAATCACTGAATCCGTCTGATACAAAAGACGTCGCTTCACGTGAGCAGAGGAGTAAAATTTAAAAATCGTCACGCTACAAAAGACGTGTGGGCACGTTCACGCCCGCGGCGCCCCCTCCACTCCACCTCGTCGGTCGCACGTGCCATGTGACACCAGACGGAGCAAACCCGGCACATACTTTATTCCGAGAGCAGAGAACTCCCCCGCTCCCTCCTTTTTCCCCTGAACTCGGCAATTGGCACCTGCTGCCTTTTCTCCTCTTTGTTCTTGCCGTCGGATCATCACACGACGCGGTAAGAGAGGTTCGGCTGCAGCTGCCGGAGCCCGAGCGAGATCCACGCTTGAATATACAAAACCAAAGGAATGTACTGGAGACTGACGCAGCTGTACACTTGTATATTTTCGGTGAACACATTAGCCGGACGCTGGAAGTCTGGAACGACAGCGCGAGACAATTTTTGGCAGCTTGGCTGCGTACTCGCTTCGCTTGCTTCATTGCTTGGTTGCCGTCCAGGCGTCCACTTTACGGTGATCTCCCCAAAGGCAAGGCAGGCGTTTTCGCTTTCATGTGCGATGCGTGATGGGAGGACCTCCTCCAGTTGTTCGAGCGCCCATGCAGCTAATAAAACCGCGAGCATAAAAATGTCACTGCATTTTTTTTGTGATTTCTCTTCATGTTGTTTTACTAGTCGGAAGCCATGAAATTGTAGTCACAATTCTGAATATTTGTGCCTCTCTAGTCCATTTCGGCTCCGGATGGACGAGAACACGTGTACAGTACGTGTGCCCACGAGCGGTCGAACGGGGGGCCACGCGCGTCGCTGTGATGGGACCAAGCCACCAAGGGCGGCGGTGGGGGCACACCGGCGGCAGGAAGCCATGTGTTGTCCATGTACGGTCGAGCTGGTTCGTTCCGACGCCAACAGTGTCCGAGTCGGAACGCGCCAAGCCCAAGGCCTGTGACGCTTTCGGCAGCACGAACCGCAAGGGGACAAGGCGCGGGGGTCAGGCGGTGGCCCGCGCCGAATTGTCGGTCGGATCTGGTATCTCCCGTGCTGGCTGGCCGGTGCATTCCCTGTCTGAACCTGTGCACCGCCGTGTTATTACCAACATTAATCCCGAACCGTTTTTGTGTTCGCGTCTTGTACAGTGAGTTGTAACTTGTAACAAATGTGACAGATTGGAGTATGATTTTCTCATTGATGGTAATTGAAGTTGCTTCTTGTGTAGGGAAAAAAACTGAGGACGTTTAATCAGTTCAGCCCTGAAGGAAGCAAGTTTCCTGGATTTGTTTTACCTTTTCTCCAAAATGGCTTAACCCCGGAGGAAACCTAATTCGGCGACAGGAAACGGAATAAACAAACAGGAAGGGACCGGGCCCACCGCTGCCCTCACCACCTCCTCTCCTCGTCTCCACCACTTTCCTTTCCCTCTGCGCCCCGGCCCCCACGAAATCTGGACGCCATTGCCCGCTCGCTCGCCTTTTCCGTCGAGCGCAAGGAAACCGCGCGCCACCACGGGACGGGAGGAAGGGATTGCCGTGACCAATTCGAAAGGTATCTCCTCGCCGCGCCGCCCCGCCCCGTCGGCGGGACGCTCCGTCTCCTCGTTGCTTTTTTTGATTCAGGGGTTCCATTCCATCCAGGCCGTGAGTTGGCCTCCCTCCCCTGATCTGGATTTCTCTCGCAGCCGCTACGGGCGCCGGGCGGAGCCGGGGCGCGGCGGTGGGGAGATGTCCGCCGGATTCGTCGGGGTCGTCGTGTCCGACCCCTCGCTGCAGGGGCAGTTCACGCAGGTCGAGCTCCGATCGCTCAAGGCCAAGGTGACGTCCGAATCCGTCGATTCATTCTCCCCCTTCGCGCTGGAAACCGCACTTGCTCTGCGTTTGGTTTCGTCAGTTTTGGGTCCCGGTTGGTTATTTTGTTTTTTCGCCTGCGTTGCAGTTCGTGTCTCTGAAGAGGGATTCCGGCCATGTCACCACGAAGAATCTGCCGGCGCTGATGAAGAAGCTGAGGGGTCTCAATGAGGTGGTCTCCGTGGAGGAGATCGCCGCCTTCCTGTCGGAGACGTACCCCGACAGCGATCAGGAGATTGAGTTCGAGTCCTTCCTCCGGGTACGTACATGCATCTCGCCGTTTCTCCTAGTTATTGAATTGTAATGCGGACAGGAATGAATGAATGGTGCGGTATTCTCGATTTATTCTGACGGGATTTGGGGAACCTGCTGGCTCGGTTTCTGCAGGAGTATCTGAATCTGCAGGCGAGGGTGAGTGCCAAGGCAGGTGGCGGTGGTGCTGGTGGTGGGGGTGGCAAGACCTCATCGTCGTTCCTCAAGTCCAGCACCACTACGCTGCTGCACAATCTCAACCAAGCAGAGAAATCGTCCTACGTGGCGCACATCAACACTTATCTCCGCGAAGACCCATTTCTGAGGAAGTACTTGCCAATCGATCCCTCTGGAAACCAGCTCTTTGATCTGATCAGGGATGGTGTTCTGCTCTGGTGAGATGGCTGTCTTGTTTCTAGTTTGTAGCAGAGTGCATTCCCTTGAACTGGTTAAACAAAAATTATCTGAAGCTAGACCTTTCTGATGGTTGTTCATTTATGGCTTATTTTCTCAGCAAACTGATCAATGTAGCTGTACCTGGGACCATTGATGAGAGAGCAATAAATAAGAAAAGAGTTCTTAATCCATGGGAGAGAAATGAAAACCATACACTCTGCCTCAATTCTGCCAAGGCCATTGGATGCACTGTTGTCAACATTGGTACACAGGATTTGGTGGAGGGAAGGGTATGTTTATGTTTTCCCTCCTTAATTGCAGCAGTTTGATTTATTTAGAAAAATTAAGTGACAATGTTCTTGGAACTATCTGTTCTCAATTCCTCATTGTACTACACAGTGCTTGTTAACTTGGGTATCAAATTTGCAAATGTTACTACTCTGTACCAATCTCTGTATTCTTTATATCACCTACTACTATTAGTATGTGCTCCCTTTATTTTCTTGCTCTTTTGCTGATTGCTGCATGTGCTCTTCTCCTATATCCTTCTCTGCAAGACTACAACAGACACTAAGTCACATTCTTGAGTGGACTGAATATTACTCTCAGTTCTTATTTTTTATCCAAGCAAATGATTGAAATGTCATGGCTTACACAAACATTGTTTTGCATGCAGCCTCATTTAGTTCTTGGATTGATATCTCAAATCATAAAGGTAAACATTGAACCGAGCTTTGCATTTTGATTTTTGGGGTAATTCAGCTGTCAGTCCATCGTCAGACTTACGGTTCATTGAATAAAGAGTTGTTTGTACTTGTCATCAGATTCAACTTTTGGCTGATCTGAACCTCAAGAAGACACCACAGCTGGTGGAATTGTTTGATGACAGCAAGGTTAATAAATACATTTTTCCATTGTTTTTCCTCAGCATGTTTTGATTGTTTAATTTTTTCAGTGTGTTTTCTTTGTTTATTTCCCCCCTACAGAATTCATTTTAACCCTCATTGTGCAGGATATAGATGAGGTTTTGAGCTTGTCACCAGAAAAGATGCTACTTCGGTGGATGAACCATCATCTGAAAAAAGCTGGCTACAAGAAAACTGTTAACAATTTCTCTTCAGATGTGAAGGTGCCTATGATAAACAAAAATGCCACCAAATTATCAGTTGTTTATTTGCTGATACATGCCACGTGATACCTTGCCGCTGCATCTGATTATATTGACAAACTAAGCCTGGTTATCCAGCATTTGTGAAAGACTACTTTATTCTACTATATACCCTTAGCTGGATGCAGCTAAATTCTTAGGCAATGTAGGAGTCAGTAAAAATGTGTCAGACTGTGCTTTATCCATCAAAATTGCTTTCTTCTAGTCATGCTCCTGTGCTTACTTTGTTCAACAACCATGGTCACACAAGTTGGTTCTGTACAGGATGGTGAAGCCTATGCTTACCTTCTGAAAGCTCTTGCTCCAGAGCATTCCCCTGAAACTACATTGGATACCAAGGATCCGGATGAGAGGGCAAAACTGGTACTTGAACAAGCGGAGAAATTGGACTGCAAAAGATACCTGACCCCAAAGGATATTACCGAGGGATCTGCCAATTTAAATCTTGCATTTGTTGCACAAATATTTCAGCATAGGTAAACATGACTAACTTTGGTTTCATAAAACATTTCGATATGTTACTTGTCTCACCAGATTATGTGAGCTAATCTTCCCTCATTCTGACACATTTTCACTAAAAAGATTAACAGATAACCACTATGGATTTGACATTGTCATCTGATCCTCACTTGGATGCTATTGTCTAATGCTACACAGGAATGGTCTAACAAGTGACACCAAACAAGTAACGCTCACACAGACGGCAACACGTGATGATGTTCTATTGTCTAGAGAAGAAAGAGCCTTTCGGATGTGGATCAACAGCCTTGGGGTTGAATCATACGTAAACAATGTATTTGAAGATATTCGCAACGGGTAATAAGACATTTGGTAGATTTTGTGTTCCTCTCTAAATGACTGTGTTATTAATGTCCATCCTGATGCAGATGGGTACTTCTTGAAGTACTTGATAAGGTTTCTCCTGGATCTGTCAATTGGAAACTGGCATCAAAACCTCCAATTAAATTGCCATTTCGAAAACTGGAGAACTGCAATCAAGTCATAAAAATTGGGAAGGAGTTGAAGTTTTCTTTAGTAAATCTAGCTGGGAATGATATTGTTCAGGGAAACAAGAAACTGATTGTTGGTGAGTCTGTCCAAGTCTAATGTTTCGAGTGGCAATAATGGATGACACGCTTAATATTTGTTTGTAGCGTCATATAACTGAAGTTTTGGGTGTTATCTTTCAGCACTTTTGTGGCAATTGATGAGATTCAATATCCTTCAGCTGTTAAACAAACTGAGATTCCACTCCCAAGGATCCCAAGGAAAAGAAATTACTGATGCTGATATTCTAAACTGGGCCAACAGTAAAGTGAAAGCATCAGGAAGAACTTCTCGAATGGAAAGTTTCAAGGTGCTTAAATATCCACTGATTGAAGTACTGTTTATTTATCTGAAAACTCTGGTTGCTTAGTTTCCTATAACCCCCTACAGGACAAGAGCTTATCGAATGGGTTGTTCTTCCTTGAGCTTCTTAGTGCAGTACAGCCAAGGGTTGTGAACTGGAAAGTTGTTGCGAAGGGGGAAGCTGGTATATTCTCAGCCCATATATTGGATTACTTCATTTCTGACAAATCATTTTGTGTTCTCCACAAGTGTCTTCAAGACTTAACCATAGCTGATCTACAATCTTTTTTTTTATTTCTCAGATGAGGACAAGAAGCTGAATGCTACCTACATCATTAGTGTTGCAAGGAAGCTTGGATGCTCTGTATTTCTGTTGCCAGAGGACATCGTTGAGGTAAACTGCTATTGTTAGTGAATATATTACATGTTAATGTATCTGCTTCATGCGCTGTTTATTCTCTCTTTTTTTTAAAACAATGATGCTGATTCTCAGTTGTGAATTGTTAGTTATGCTGTTACATTATGGGTTCACGTTCTTACGAGCTTACTGGTTCAACAGGTGAATCAAAAGATGATCCTAACACTTACAGCCAGCATCATGTATTGGAGCCTACAGAAACAACCTCAGTCACAATCTGAAATGCCAGAGCAATCAGAGCCATCTAGCATGACTTCGGATGCAGCCTCTGATATTGCCTCGGAGGATGGAGCTTCAACAACCGCACCATCCGAGTCTGAAGAGGTGAACTCGCTGTCTGATAGCGTATCCAATTTGACAACAGATGATGCTACTTCGAACGCCCCATCTACCGAAAATGGAAACGGTGTGGCAGGATCCTGATGGTTATGCAGTTGAAGTTCTTCCACATACTCCTGTTTTTTTAATACAGGGAATGGTGCTTTCATGGTTTCCAAAGTCAGTCGCTACCAGAAGTGATTTTTTTACTACTTCTGCTTCCTGTGTATGGTAGCTTGATAGATACAACAAATGCAGATAGATATAGATGCCGTTTGTTTATTGAATTCGCTTCATATCTTACTATAGGGGAAAAGGATATAGTATATGCTGCTGGGTGGGTATTTTTTGTATTGCTGGTATATACACCCACGAAAAAAATCTTGTCTGCTTCTGTATCTGGTCGGTCAATTCGTTCATCTGTTCCACGGACTAGTAGTCACTATGTACGACTTGGTGGCCATCATTTATTGTAATGTGTTGGTAATCTGAACCATGCCTGTACATAACATGCTTTAAAAAGGTTTTGCCATACCTCAGATTTTTTTTTTGAATATTGGCATTTTTTTCGTTCTTTGCATTTGCATAGTCCAACATAAGAGCTCGATTTGATTCGACTGTCTAAGCTTGCAGTCATTTCAGATCCAATTAAATAGCAATTTTAATATCATTTGCAGTAGCCAAACTGAGCGACTGTTCATCACGCTTCTTTCGTTCATCTGCGATGACAGTTTCCTCATGCGAACGGCACTGCAGATTCACCATTCCCGTGCGTGAGTTTTGTGCTTTCTTGCGCGGGTGGAACACGATGGGGAGATGGACTTCAATTATATTTCCTTTTTTTGAATGATCTCATTTGTTAAGCATGCAACAATTTGCAATTTTATTTCCTTGTTGAATGATCTCATTTGTTAAGCGTGCATCATTATGCAATTTGATTCTAGATAATTAAGGGTCTGGTGGGAAACTTTTCACTTGTCACGTCGAATGTTTGAATAAGTTAAGCATAATTAACTCATGATTAACACATGTTTACTTTAGCAAAACATTGTCAGTTCATGAATTTGATAAATTTGTCTCGTGATTGAGACTCCATCTGTGTAAATATTTATGTAATTAATATATATTTAATAGTCCTATTAGTGTCCTGATTTTCACTTGGGATCTAAACAGACCGTAAGTTACTTACAGGGCTAAGCCCTTGAAGAGGGGTTGCTCCCTGCCATCCATCACTCAGTACAAAGCAGCCTGGTCCCCTACTGCTACTCAATTCCATCCATTATTCCCTCTCCCTCTCCCTCTCCCTCTCCCTTCAGGTACACACAACCCTCTCTTCTCAAGGCCCGGGGGGCACCATGCGAGTCAAGCCGGAAGCCGTGGCCCCCTCCGTCGTCTCCACCATTGCCATCGTCTCCGCCGCTGCCCCTGCCGCCGCCTACCCATCAACGCAGAATGGCGGAGGGGAACAGCGGGGTATGAGAGCGCGGCGGTGGTCAAAGAGTTAAACCAGCCGGTCTACACGTACGTATCGGCGTCGCGGCATACAAGGGCAGACCAGGCATTCGATCTCCTTGGTATATTGTCTACTAGTTGTAGCTAGCAATCATTCATTATCTACCTCTCTTGCTCTTAACTTGCTTAGTTTTTGGCTTCCGCAACGACGACATTGTATTCCTGCAGAGTTTATTTCGGATGGTTGGTGTTGCCTGCTTGCCTTGGTTGATCTTGTGGTCGTTTGCTTGGAGAAACACTGCAGGTTGAGCAGTAATGAGCAGTTTTCTCATCCACTTGCAGGAGTTAAACTGAATTCAGTAATGTAACGAGTTTTCTCTCCGTGTTGCCCCTTGCTTGTCCCTGCAATTGACGTCCAAATTATACACAGCGGTATACTAATTACTAAATGAACACCTGTTCCTTCTACATTTGTATGCTTGTTTCCCCAAACCCAGACGCAAACAGCTTGTTCTTTGTTAGATGGAGCAAATCAAAACTAGTTTGCAGGCCATGCTCGACCTCTGTATGAGTATGACATACCAAAACGATGGTGGAGCTGCTGTACTTGGTTCACTTTCCAAACAGTGCCCCTCTGTATGACTGTAGTATGTATGTAGAGTGTTTCACCACGGCCAAATCAGTGTCGAAAACCTTCACCTGATTGAGAGCACCAGGCCGTTGCCGCTTTGGCAACAAGCACCTGGGGTTTGGGTTCCTCCGCATCTGCACGCGACAACGGCGGCGTCATCCTCGCTCCTTCTGCCTGTTCTTCGGCGAGCATCCAAGGGCCGTATGGTATGGCCTCTCCGTGACCCTTGAGAACGAATGCACGCCTGACCGGCGTCAACGCCGGACGGGCACAGCACAGTACACGTGCACGAGCATCGCTCTCATGATCACTGTCCCGCTCGCTGGCTCATCACTGGTCACTGCGCGGAGCACTGCCGACGACGACGAGCAGCAGCACGCAGTGGCGGCGACTACATGGTGGGGCGCTCCTGCCATCTCCCTTCTCCGGCGACCTCAGAGGTGAGCCGTGAGCGGCAGTCACGGATAAGAGCAGGCGAAGGACGAACGAAATCGTTTTTTACGGAGTTGGCACCGGCGCACGTAGTTGCGCCGCTCCCAGTTTTTCGAGCATCGCATGGAATTGGCATCGCCGGCCACAGCGTGAGAAGTGGTGCCCAGATCCTCTCTCTCTTGTTTAGGCATCACTCTGGTCACACATTGTGGAGGGCCTAAGTAGCTTCCCTCCTACTTGAAGTGACTTATTTTCATTTTTTCCTCTCCTACCCTGTGTGGAGCTCACTAACTTATAAGTCACTGCAATCAAACAAGACTGACTTAAATCCAACTGACTTATAAGTTAAGTGACTTATAAGTCAGGTAACTTATGGAATCAAACAGACCTCAGACGCTGTCGAAGCAGTAGCATAGTAGCATGTGGGTTACTGTTCATGTGGTAGCACAAGGTTGAGGCGCTGTGGACACGCTGTTGGAACTCTACTTCTATCTCGACTCTCGAGATGGGATCGGACGGTCCGCGATGGTTGGATCTGATTCTAGACTCCTTTGCTTTCTTCCGATCAAGTGTCCTGGTTTTTCTCTGTATTTTTTATATAAAAAAAGTCCAACTGCAACTGGGCGGGCCAAAATGTAAGGTTTCCAGCGGGCCAGGTAATACAATCCACGTAGTGGCGTGGCCCAGTAGGCGGCCCTTGTCTTCCTCCAACTCGACGACCCACGAGAGGCCCAGTACATATTGATGGCCCGCAAAGGGCAAAATGGAAAATTTGCCCGATCTATATGGTTGCAGTTGCAGACTTGCAGTGGGTATTCCCGTTCGTTACCTAGCTGTTGACAGTGTTAGGTGCTTATTCTAGGTTCCGAACTGTGCTAGTGAGCTTGCTAGTTGGTACGGAGTAGAAGCGATGGCTCTCGGCCACGTCAATCGCTGGCGTAACAGCGCTTACGGCATCGGTGCATGCATGTATGCAAGGCTTGCACGCCGTGCGCAGCGAGGGAGATGATTTTTAATTTAACTCTGCTCCGATGAGACAAATTAAGGGACTGATCGATTAGGAGAGAGTCGTGACAGTGCTTTAATTTCTTTTACGAAGATGTTTCACGTGGAGTTGACCAAATACGAGTTCACACGTTGCTTGCAGAGGTCTTGCATTTGTCTCTCTTCCCAGTAGAACATATTTTGCATTGTGAGACTGCATAAATTTTTTTTAAAAAAAAATTGTGAGACTGCAATTTTTATGTACTTGCAAAACCTCCTTGTATTGCAGTATATGTTCAGCAAATTGAAGGCAGCGTATATACAGTGTTAAAGGCTCCTGAGATGTGCTCTTTGGTACGTCAAGACTCATGAATATCGTTAAATTTGAATAATGCCATTCGACATTTAAGATGCAAAACCAAAGACCTGAAATGGAATTAGACTCTCCGTTTGCCCCCCCCCCCACCCCCCCACCCGAAAAAAACAACCCCAACCATTCCTTAATACGGAGTAAGATAGAAAAGAGACGTTATTAGAAGCTAACAAAGGAGGCCCCCTAGCCAAGGAGGTCCCTTCCCAAGTATCTACAAACAGTATAGTATACAAAATATAGGCGGAATAGCCGAATCCGTCCCTGAACTATCGGCCAAGGCTCAATTTCGTCCCTCAACTACGAAAACGCTCAATTCAGTCCCTGAACTTTCCAAACCGGTCTGATTATGTCCCTGCGCTCACGCTGTCGCCGTCCAGTCGCCGTCGCTGTCCTCTTCTTTTCCCCTCAGGACGGACATGGCACCTAGCGCGGGCCCGTGCACCCCACCCCTCTCTCGGGCTCGTGCTCCAAGGGACATAGGGAGCTCTGGGGAGTGCCGGCCACCATCGCTGCCACTGCCGCACCGGGAGTCGTGGAGGAGGTGCGGCCCGGCGAGATGCAGCTGCTCCGCGCGCCGCCGCTGCCCGCCTCCTCGCTGCTGCTGCTCCGCGCGCCGCTGCTGGCCCACGCACCGCCGCTGAAAGCCGCCACTGTCTAGCCGTGCCGCCCAGCTTCTCCCTTCGTCTGTCGGCCAGGGAGGCCTCCGCCGCCGCCGCCGCCCCTCCTCCGCCAGCCAGGGAGGCCGCCAGCGCAGGGTGTGTGGGCCATCCGCGCTCGCCGCGTCGGCCATCCGTGCTCGCCGCGTCAGCCATCCGTGCTCGCCGCACCGGCCATGGAACAGAGGAGGGGCGACGCACTGGTGGATGGAGCTGGGGAGGAGAGGAGAGGAGAGGGAGGGGCGGAGGAGAGGACGAGGCGCCGGCGGCCGGTCGAACCACGACGTCGTTGTAGACCCTGGCGCAGCCGCCGGAGTTGGTGAGGAGCAGCACGGCGGGCGATGCAGGGGAGGTGAGGACCGTCGGGACAGGCGGAGCACGCCCCTGGTGCGGGCGGTACGAGCGTCGGCACGGCGTGTGGCCACAGAGGCGTAGGATGGGCGTGCGGCCGTGGAGGCGTCCTGGACCGCCGGACGCGCCGCCTGACCCTGCTGCCGCCGCGCCGGCCTCCACCCGAGCTCGAGACCGAGGAGGTGCTCGGCGGCGAGAGCGGCACAGGCGGGAAGGAGGGAGGGAGGGAGCTCCGCCACCAGCCAGGGGCTGAGGGACCTAATGCAGCCGGAGCAGGCGCATGCTCGCCATGGCCAGGGGCCGATGGGCTTAGTGCAAACGGCGACAGGCGACGTGTGTGCGCGGCTAACGGCGAACGGCAAACGGCGTGAGCGCGAGGACAAAATCGGACCGATTTGGAAAGTTCAGGGACTGAATTGAGCGTTTTCGTAGTTGAGGGACGAAATTGAGCCTTGGCCGATAGTTCAGGGACGGATTTGGCTATTCCGCCCAAAATATACTAACACAAGTATACATCACTGTAAGTTTGTCTAGAGACATGAGTTCTCTGCGATCCTATTTTTTTTTTATAGAGATTAAATACAACGATCAGAAGTTTATGATTGAGCTAGTAAAATGCAATGACCAAGCATTAATTTAAGTGGGAATTTTTAGATCGCTCTAAGCCCCAAAACCACAGTACCGGCACTGCCTCCTGACCAGCCGGTGAGAAAATTAAGGTTAAGCGAGCTTCGCCACGGCTCTCCGCCGCGTCATCCGCTGGCGTAGCAGAACTTACGGCATCATCAGCGTATGTTCGCACGGCGCCGTGCGCAGGAGAGACAGATGATGCATGGCTTTATTATAACTTTGCTTCGATTAAAGACGAGGTACGGATCCGACCGTTTCTGCTAAAACAATTGCTCGGGTCGTACGTGCTCTGGCCCTCCTCGTCGCGGCCTCGTCCTTCGCCGCGTCATCTCTGCTGGCGTCGCAGCGCTTACGGCATCGGGTGCGTCCGCCTTCGCCCGCCCGGCGGCGGCGCAGGATTGTTTATTACTCGCCGGCAGCCCGGCACGCTTAAAACGACGACGACGACGGTGCCGCCGAGAGCTAGAGAGCACTGCCGGGACGTCTCGTTCGTCCGTCGCAGGTCTCCGCGCGGCAGCCGTACGTGCACGCCGCAAACGGCGTCCCCGCCGCGCGGGCCCGGAGCGCGACACCGTAACCACTCACAAGGACCTCACGCAACGGCGGCGCCGGCGCGTACGTTTGAATGGCGCGGCGCGGCCGTCCCGTACGGGAACGGGACCGATCGACGGCGTACTGTACTACACTGACTGTAGCGCTAGTGGTATGGTGACTGGTGATGGTTAAGCTGCTGTTTGGTCCAGGTCCTGATCGGGACCAGGCCGGGCCGGGGAGCGCACGCCTAAAACAACGGCCGCACGCCCGCGGCCACGAGAGGTCGCCGTCCGCGAGGCCGCCGCCGCCCGGAGCCGGACTGACCAGTGGCCGCCGTGGGAACGTCGCGAGCATGGGCGGAAATCGTTTGCCAGTGTGACAGGAGACTGACGTGATTGTCCCTGTGTGAGAGCTTCGAGTGAGAAAAACACAAGCAAGTTGTCTGTACCCGAGGCACACGCATCTGTCATCATTGTCGATTAATTCAGTTAATTCAGACAATTCCATGATGGTCAATTAAGTCAGACAATTCCATCATGGTCCATTAATTCAATTAATTCGTCCGACATGTTCTGCTGGTGCTGATTTGTGCTGAAAGGAAAATACTTGCTAATTGGTGGCTGGTGCTAATTTATTTCGAGAAGAAATAACGTTGGATTGTGGTTGATAACCCAGATTTATTTCCTATGTATCTGAATATAATTTTGTAGTTAGACGCATAGCAAAAATTTATGTAATTTTCTTTGGACAAAACATAGTAGGTGCTTTAACATTTCATTATAGCAGGAAACAAGAACGTGTATTTATTGCTGGTTTGACTGAAGAAAAGGAAATAAAAAATAACCCCCCCCCCTACCTGATACAAAAATTACTACACTATCCCACATGACTCTCTCTCTATGTCAAAACATCTTGTCTGATGATTATGGCCAGTTGGTCCATGTTCATTGCCTTGTTTTCAAAAATGCTTTGGCACCTCTCTTTTCATATGTTCCAGATGGAGTAGATGACCACTCGTAGGGTCTTGAAAAGCTCGCGAACTTAGGGTTAAATTTCTAAATGTCTCGGCGTTGTTTGCGGACAATAGTAATTGAAACTGGACTCATTGAGAGTGATAAGTTGCCAAATGCCTGCAGTATATGTGCACGTAGCTATCAAGTGTATGGTTAAACATTTTAAAACGAAAGGGAGGAGGTGAACCTCCGCCGCGTCATTTCTGCTGGCGTCACAGCGCTTACGGCATCGACTGCGTCGTCGTTCGCCCGGCAGCTGCGCAGGATCGTTTATTGTTCGCCGGCGCACGTGTAAAACGAGACGACGATGCAGCCGAGCCCGGGACGTCTCGTCTCGTCCGTCGCAGGTCTCCGCGCCGCCGGCCGCGGGCACGCCGAAAACGCGCGCGGCGCGGCGTCCCCGGCGCCGGCGGCGCACCCGGCGCCACTCACAAGGTCATGAGCCATACAGAAGGGGACGCCGGACCATACGCGCATGTTTGTTTGGATCGCGCGGTGACCATCCGTACCGGGACCGAGCGACAGCGCGGCGGCGTGCGTTCCTTACCACCTGCACGGCCGGCGGAGCGGTCGGTTAACGGCGGTGAGATCCGACCGGCGACCGCCCTGTGTCGTCGAGACGTACTATACGCGACAGTGTTGCGTACAGGACGTCGTACGTACGCACAGCCCTCCGTCGTTGTCGTGTACGTACATGTTTGAAAAGGTTGTCGGTATGATATACGAGTCGGCGGTGCCTGGGCCTCAGCCTTTAAGCAGGCGGTAATCTGCTGTCCTGTCCTGATCCTTAACCTGATGTTTTGTTCTTGTCACATCAAATTCTCGAATGTTAGTTAGGATAATTAAACATAAACTAATTATAAAATTAATTCTGCAGATGATGGCTAGTTCATGAGACGAATCTATGAAGTATAATTAGTCTATAATTTGAGAATGTGATGCTAGTAAACATGTGTTAATCATGAATTAATTATACTTAATATTTTGTCTTACTAATTAGCTTTACAATTAATTTTATACTTAATACTTTTAGTTAATATACAAATATTCAATATAATATAGACTAAATTTTAGTTCGTGGAAACAAATGGAACCTCTCACCTAATAAGGCTGTCCTATGACCAACCCGCCTGTACTTCTCGTCCTGCTGTACATATTGATGTCAGATTTTAAGTATGAAGGTCCACCCGGAATAGATAGATGGTTGATTTGTAAGTAAAAGTCGAGCATGAACTGGCACAGATGCAGCGGTGGGGCGGGTGGGGCTCTAGCCCCCCTACCCACCAGAAATTAATGGAACCCCTCCTAAGCTCTCCTATAAATATGAGGCAGAAGAAGGAGGGAAGAAGAGGCTAGAGTAAGAAGAAGTGGAGGAGAACCCCTCCTAAAATTAATTTTAAATTCGTCACTGAGCGTGAAAACCTAGAACTCAAATGAGAATATAAGCAGCGGTGTAGCTAGAATTTTTGCATAGGGAGGGCCGTGTAAATAATATATGTGACCAACTTCAATTCAAAATTTTCTTAATGTGTTATATATATTTTTATCTTGTGCACAAAATGTCTGATACTAGTTTCACAAGTCACAAATAGATTAATAGCTAATAATCACCTAATTAATCACTAATTTATGTACTTTTACGTATTAAAATTTGATTAGCACTAAGTACATGGTTAGTGTTTGATCAAACATTAAAGGGAGGGCGGGGACAGGTCCCCTGCCAGCCCCCCTTGGCTACACCGATGAATATAAGAAGACACAAGGTTTATACAATTTCAAATCACCAAGATGGTCTGATAACTCTTTATCATGTTTTTTTAAGGAAACCCTTTACCATGTACCCCTAAGGTTCGTGGAAGATACGTCACCCCTTGGTGATCTCATGATTTCAGCCAGAACGATAGGAATTACAGAATTATACTACTCCCTCATATAGTTAGAAAAAAAACTTACTACTTATAAAACGGAGGGAGTACATATGAATGACCAACACAGCAATGCCACACGTCCTGTGTACTGTGCAATTATTTGAAAAAAATCATAATAACTTACAACCTGAAACGGAGAGAGTATATCTGATTCCTTTTCAAAAAAGAGAGTTATATCTGATTGGTCGACATACGACTCATACTGGCCAATCCTGAATGACCAACATAGCAATATCACACGTCCTGTACACGAGCCATTGGTCATCGCTAATCAGAGTACTCCCAACCCAGACTCTATTCATAGAGTCTATGTGTTGAAAACTCTATCACAAGAAACTATGGTCTCCAATACAGATTTTCTAGCATGGAGTCTATCTAACATTCCTCTCATAAATTCTGCTCCCGTTTTATTAAATAAGCGTAGACGTCGAGCATGCTTGCAGCCACACGGGATCCACACGAGTTTCGTTTTGCGTGTAGACTTGGTTTCTTAGTTTTCACCTCTCTCTCATCACTAAATTGCTTGCCACATCAGCAAATTGCCTATGTGGCAGTGTAATTAATGACTCTAGACTCTACCATAGAGTCTGGGTTGGAAATGCCCTCAGTGTTTCAATGGTGTATCATACAAGCGGAGTGAAAATACCGCGTGTACAAGGGGCTGTGGAGCTTATCTCATAGTTTTGCATGTCACACTTAAAAGTTTTGAATTTTTTTGATACTTTACAACCAATAGTACCAAATTAGATGTGCATTGTCCCAAAATTTGAGATTCAAACAACTTTTGTAAAAATTCATATGAAAAAAACAAATTCCACCCATCCTGAAATTTGCTTTTTTCATATGATTTTTTTACAAAAGTTGTTTGAATCTCAAATTTGGGACAATGCATATCTAGTTTGGTACTATTGGTGTGTAAAGTTTCAAAAAAATTTTAAACCTCTAAGTGTGACATACAAGACTATTGAGATAAGCTCCGCAACTGCTTAGACTGACTCTAGCGGTTGCTGCATCCAGCACCGCATCTGGAAAATGAAGAATGGGAGTTCACTGTAGCGCCTCCAGCAGTTACCGCAGTGGGTGCTGCATTTTGCGGCAACCTCCCGGGGCAAGCGCATTCCTGGGATTCTCTCTCTTCGCTGCAAACTCTTCCCACCCGTCGTCGTGCTCTCGCGCCATCCCAAGGAAGGAGGGGGGCGGACACAGAGCTCCACCTCCGCCGCTTGTCGAGCTCCACTTCCGCCCCCTGCCGAGCTCCACCTTCGCTCCCGTCGAGCTCCACTTCCGCCGCCCGCCGAGCTCCACTTCCACCGCCGTCGGGACCTCCATGGCGCGGGAGCCCCAAGCTCGAAGCGACTGCAGGCGCTGGCGCCGGGCGCGGCCATGGCAGAGGCCATGGCGGAGGCGGGTGGGGCAGTGACTCCAGACGAGGAGGTGGCCGCCGGAGATGCGGGAGAGGGCGCGACGGTGGGCGAGATCCGCCCGCCACGGGGACCCGCACCTCGACCTCGCCGCCGGGGAGGAGTCCGAGGCAGGATTTCGCGCCCGGGGACGAGGAGGTGGTCGCCGGAGATGCGGGAGAGGGTGCAACGGTGGACGAGATCCGCCCGCCACGGGGACACCCACCTCGACCTCGCCGTCGGGGACAAGCATCCGCGCCCGCGAGCTCCAGTGCCTGGCGCAAGACCCGCCACCACCGCCGTACTCCAGTGCCTCGACGCCACCGCCCCTGCTCCTGCGCCGTCGCCCGTCGATCTGCCATGGCGGGGAGCGGAGGGAGGGAAGATCAGCCCGTTGATCCGCCCGCCGCCGCCACGCTCCACCTCGTCACCACTTTGCCACGCCGCCGGAGGGTAGGGAGAGAAGGGGAGGGAGGGGTGCGGCGCTCGGTGGACGGGGGAGCGGAGGATCTCGGACTGGAGTGGTGGCCGGTGGGAGTAGTTGAGATAGGGGAGGGATGCGCGACGACTGCTGGAACGTCCGATTCTTTTGAGGTGGTTTTCTTCTCTCTCTTTCTCTCATACGGTAGCTTTTGCTGATGGGGAACGAGTTCCTTGCTGGAGATAGTCTTATACACACGGTGATGCATTTCTGATCATACAAGTGGAATGAAGTACCGGTACCACTCATTCGAAGCGCACGTAGATTTTTGTGAAATGATTTTTAGTTTGTGGCTGACATTGGCTTGATGCTTAAAACAAAAGGACCAGGACCAGCAGGACCAGTGTGAAAGGGCCCAGCATCACGGGGCTCCACCGGATTATATTGGAGCAGCAAAGGTGTACGCTAAAGCTGCGTTAGTTTGGACTCGCTCGCCTTTCAGCTACTGCCAGGCGCCTATAAATCGAGGAGCTCGATCTACTCGTGCTCTGCAACTACAACGTGCCACAGCCCACAGGCCCACAGCAACAACTACAAGTGATAAAACAAACTAAAGTTTGCCACACTGTTGAGCACCCTGACCGTTAGTGTAGCCATGAAGGTGGAGCGCGACCTCCACATGAGCCGGGGCGACGGCGAGACCAGCTACGCCTCCAACTCCAGGCTTCAGGTCTGTGTGCCTCTGCATCAGCATCTGTGTGATCTGTAGACTGCAGTATGCATGGCTGAATGCCTGAATCATACGCATTACTATACTGCATGCGTGTTAACTGTAGCTGTTCTTCAGGAGAAGTCCATACTGAAGACGAGGCCCGTGCTCCACGAGGCCGTGGCGGCGGCGGCGCACGCGGCGGCCCTCTCCTCCGCCGCCGGCGCGATGGTCGTCGCGGACCTCGGCTGCTCGTCGGGGCCCAACACGCTCCTCGTCGTCTCCGAGGTGCTCGGCGCGGTCGCCGACCGCCGCGAGGACGACCACCTGACGTTGGGCGGCCAGCAGCAGCCGCCGCCGCCGCCGCTGGTGCAGCACGTGCAGTTCTTCCTGAACGACCTCCCCGGGAACGACTTCAACCTCGTGTTCCAGTCCCTGGAGCTCTTCAAGAAGCTGGCCGCCGCCAAGGACAAGGGCGACTCCCTGCCGCCGTACTACGTCGCCGGCCTGCCGGGGTCCTTCTACACCAGGCTCTTCCCCGACCGCTGCGTCCACCTCTTCCACTCCTCCTACTGCCTCATGTGGCGCTCCAAGGCACGCGCACAGATAGAATTAACCAATCAACAGGCCGGCCGGCCTGAGAGCAATTCTGATGACACATCTTACATTTGTGTGTGTTAATTAGGTTCCTGATGAGCTCGCGAGAGGCACGGTTCTGAACGAAGGCAACATGTACATCTGGGAGGCCACGCCGCCGTCGGTGGTGAATCTGTACAGGAAGCAGTTCCAGGAGGACTTCTCGCTGTTCCTCGAGCTTCGCCACAAGGAGCTCGTGGCGAATGGCCAGATGGTGCTGGCGTTCCTGGGCAGGAAGAACAAGGACGTCCTGCGTGGCGAAGTCAGCTACATGTGGGGCCTGCTCGCCCAGGCTCTCCAGTCCCTAGTCAAACAGGTTAGTCATTATCTATGCAACACTGTCAACTGCTGCTGATGGTCTGTATGTGTAGATCAATGCATTGTTCATGAACTCAACACTAGGCAGATAGTCTTCAGAAAGTGACAGTCTGACAGAGACCTGAGAAACCATGGATCTTGCCCCTTTCTTGATGCAGGGCCGTGTGGAGAAGGAGAAGCTGGACTCCTTCAACCTGCCGTTCTACGCGCCGTCGGTGGACGAGGTGAGGGACGTGATCAGGCGGAGCGAGGCGTTCGACATCAACCACATCCAGCTCTTCGAGTCCAACTGGGATCCCCACGACGACCTGGAAGACGACGGCGACCTCGTGCTCGACAGCGCCCAGAGCGGCGTCAACGTCGCACGGTGCATCAGGGCCGTGATCGAGCCCCTGATCGCGCACCATTTCGGCGACCACATCCTCGACGATCTCTTCGAGGTTTACGCCCGGAACGTCGCCGTGCACCTCCAGAAAGTGAAGACCAAGTACCCTGTCATCGTCGTTTCCTTGAAGGCCAGACGCGCGCCAAAGTGCAGTGTCAATGACAGGTGTCGCTCGCTTTTCACGAACGGTCAGTTTGTGTAGGAACTGGTGTCAATGTTACTTCTACTATATGCAACAAAGATGCAGATATATAAGTTGTACATCATATAGCGAGCTACTTTGATAACTATAAATCGATATATGAAAATAATTGAAGTAGTTCAGGGACTGTCATCAGTGGCAGAGAATGGTTCCTCCACTACTTCATTTGGATCTAGCTGGTTCAGTGTTTCCAAAAAGCCGATGTATGTATCCAGTTAAATATCTGTTGTAATCTTAATTATGTGGAATTGAAGCAAGTATTTTTCGATTATTTGGTTCTATGCTTACACACCTTGGTGTAATGCCTTGTTCAGTGATTGTGCCAATGCTTGAGTACTAAAAAGAGATGCGGAGAAATGAAGTTCTTCTTTCCCTAAAAAAGAGGATGCAAAATCTAAATTTTCTCCTAAGTCAAACATTTTCGAGTTTAATCAAGTTTATACATTTTAAAAAATATTCATGACACTAAAGAAGCATCATTAAATCTATCATGAAATATATTTTCATAGTACACATATTTAGTGCACAAATATTAATAGTCTTCCCTATCGGTGACGGCGCAGAAAATGGAGGATGGAGGGGCTCATTCCCCTTCTTCTTCCTTGAGCCTCTCCTTCTCCTTCCTCTTCCCTTTTTTCCCTCTGCTTCCTCCTCCTTCTCCCTTTATCTTTCAATGGAGTTTCTGGCGGTAGAGGAGGTTTGAGCCCCACCTGCCCCACCACCAGATCCATCCCTGTTCCCTATAGTTGGACTTATGATGAAAATAGAATCACAAATATACCATCAATGTTGCCTTGTGCCCTCAACGAGTACTACAACATAGCACAATATACTTTATTTAAAAAAAATCATATCACAATATACAATCTTCAGCATCAACAAGGCCAAATTAAAGGCCAATGGGAAAACATCAATCATCAAGTATATATCAATCAAAACACATTAGGCCCATCGGATGACTGCATCTGACGCAATCAAAGTCTGAAACCACAACGTATCTGAAACTGCAAATTTCCGATTTGCCATCCAATGTTCAGACTTCCATTATATCCTGCTTTTCTTTAACGTACCAGGCAGAACATCCAGCATTCCTCAGCCCAGTGTGACAGAATGAAACCATTCTAATCCGATCAGATCAGCATCACCTTCAAATCCTCACATTGCACGCCATGAAAGTGAATCGCATGAACCTGCTGTATACACGAAAAAAATAATGAAAAAGAACCTGCGTGCACTCTGACACACTGTTGCATCTCCTTTCGAATGAGCTTGCACTGCTGATGAGATCACGGGGAGCATGAAGCCGCATGGTGTCTCAGCTAGGGTCTAGGGATCCGTCACCGACACCGTGCACAGCTAGCGTTGCCTGTGGGACGGAAAACCAGGGCCCGCACCATCGCTCGCCGGCGATCGAACCGCCTGCCACTGCTTCGCCCACGCCGCCGCAACACCGGCGCGGGGCGGACGACAGCGCCTGGCTGCCTCCCGCTGATACAAGTCACTACAGCTCACTATTCAGAAGACTGAATGAGTCTACAACTCTGCATAAACATCTGATAGAAGTGCGTTGCGTCTCATCTTTACGACAGATGCCAAGCCCTGTGTTGGGGTCCGAAAATCGGATGGATCCCCGAACACAAGATTCCGAAATTAACACACGAAAGTAAGAACGAAAGAGGGAACAAGGAATCTCTGAAAGTATGTACTCGCCTCAAAAGTTGTGAATCCCTTTACACGTGCCCTCGAACCCCCTTTTATAGGGAGGCGAAGGAACTTTTACATTCCGAGATTGCCCTCGAATCTAAAGAATATTCCAGGTATGAATATGTACAAGAATGTCTTTTACACTCCGTGATTTGCGGAACTAATTTCGCATATTTACAAGTCTGCCATCAGTTCACACCTCAAACCCGGACTTTTGAGACAGCGCCTTTAACTTGGTCTTCCTTTGGCTTTCGACCCTTCATTCGTGAAGATCGCCGATCACCAAAACCTCCGAACTGAGCTTCAGAGTTCACGGACGAAAGGAAATCTGTCGGGATCTCCGAAGCTTCCATCTTCGCGATTCCTCGAACTTATCAGATCTCCGCTGTTCTGAAACGAGAAACAGACCAACAGCCCAATGCACATTCGGCAATTACTTCGCGCAACATTAGTGAGTCAGTGAAACGTATAGGAAGTAACAAAACACTTTCCCGAATACTTTTATACCATGAAACAGAATCGAGATCCAGCAGCATTTCTCCGAACACTTTCATGAATACATCTACGAATTCGCCAAAGTCCTGACTTCTCCAGAGTTCCGAGGGTGAAAGGTTTTTATCCAATTTCTCAACACTAGCCCCTCGGGGAAGCGGGTTGACTCCAACGATCCGTTTCCACGAACAATTCTTAGAATTTTGATAAAAAACGTCACCCTCGGAACATCAGAGGAGACACGCGTCCCCCTAAAAACGCGTAACGGTCTTCTCGAGGCGGTTTCTTGAAACTACCCCCTCATCCTATAAATAGGAGGTGAGCGCGGTAACTTTGTTTCACCGTTTCGCCAAACTTTTCGAAGTTTTCAAGACTTTCTGAAGTGTTTGCAGCGCAAATTTTTCGAGACGCCCGAAGTTCGACGACTTCTTCTGTCTCTGAAGGTATGTTATTATCTTTTCTTATGTTTTTGGTTATTGACCAGCTATTTTGTAGATTATTGTTCTTCGTAACTTGACACGTTTTTCATGTTTGTTTTACTTTTGAAAAGGTGGCTCGCACTAAGAGCACCGCCAGACCAATGACTGCTGAGGAATTGGCCGCTGCTGGTGTTCCGCCGACTGAGGGGAATGTCCCTTCCAGTACTAACGATCCGGCTGCCGAAATCATTCGTGATTCCGGCAGTCACGAAGATGGGGAGATAAGATCTGAAAACAGATCTGGCGGTGAAGAAGATCTCTCCAATGTCGACGCTGATCTAAGCGAACTTGTTGCTGTGAAGGCTAACTCTTATCCCCCAGCTTTTGTGTTCGGCGAATCGAAGGTTACGGCTGATCTTATCGAGGAATATGAGAAAGCTGGATTTTTCCCTGCCGGCGATGGACGTCCCCCTTCTGATGAACAGGTCCCTGTTCCTGAGGCCAACGAAGTTGTTGTGTTTAGGGACTTTTTTATCTGTGGACTCAGATTTCCTTGCGATCCCATTCTGCCTTCCATTCTCGAGAAGTTTTCTGTGAAAATGCATCAGTTGACACCGAACTCTTTTCTGGAACTTTCGAAATTCTTTTGGATCATGAAGACCTTAAAGTGCACATTCGGTGCTGACATATTCGCCCGTTTATTCGAGCTTGTGATTGAGAAGGATATTCTTAAGCTTGACGATGGGAAGTACTATGAGGTGCACTATGCGTGCTGTACTTTCAACACCCGAAGACAAAATTCGCGAAAAGGCCTCACCCGAATCCAACTTGCACCCTGCAGCAAGACCAACTTCTCCGAAGATTGGAGCTCATACTGGTTTTATGTAAAGGTTGATATGTCTAAGGTTTTTGGCTATACTGGGCCAGCTTACCCCTTCTACTCACCTATGGCGCCAGTGACTGCTGTTTGTACTGCTTCGTATAACAGCCGCACTATCGGTTTCAAAGGCTGCGAAAATGCTTTTTTCTTGGCTAGCTCCATTCTTGGAGGTCGCGACGCTATTGAAGAATTTGTTGCAGCCGAAGTTTGGACTATATCAGATGGCTGGAAACCTTCTAACATTGTTTTCCTGGATGTGGACTGGGCATCGCAGCAAGTGCCATTCTCACGATTTGACTTGCGACTCAAGGATGGTCAAAGTCTCGAAGATTTTATTGCTGAAGTTGAAGAAAAAGTTAATGTAATGGTTGGTGAATCTACTCTCAATGAGTACAAATCTTACAAGAACCTTGTGAAGCACAAGAGGAGGGTGAACCGAGTGTTTTAAGAACTTGGTGCTGATACTACTCTCCGATCTCGTCCACCAGGCGTGGACAAGAAGGTTCCGGCAGTCGTCGTAGCAGTTTGTTCGGCTGCCCCTCCTAAAGCTCCTAGAAAAAAGGCTTCGAAGAAAAGCAAGGCTAAGAGTATCGCTGGCGACTCCTCTTCTCCTGTCGTCCGCCCAGAAAAAACTAAGTCGTTGGAGTCCAGCAAGAGGGAAAGAAAGGCCTCCGAAGATGTCTCTGATGCTGAGATTCAAGCAGCATCAAGTCTTGCACAGCTGGGGAAGAAGAAGGCTAAGAAGGCTGTGAAGAAGGTTGCTGCTGCCATAGTTCAGCGCGTTCCTTCGGCTTTTTCTGATGACGAGATGACTGACGAACCTCGCCCAACAGGTTTCTCTTCTTGCCTATGGTGTGATTTAAGATTAGGTGGTCATCGCGGTTATACTCCTGGTTCTGAGAATGAGTTTGTTGATGTCGAAACTTTTTCAGATGATGTCCCCGAAGTTCAGGAAACTCACGTGGATCTTGCGATTGCTACTGAGGCCGAAGCTGGCTCTTCTCAAGCTCCTGCTGCTAATGACGAAGCCTCTCCGAAGTTTGCTAAGGAGTTAGAGCGCACAGTGAGCAAGGGCGGTGATTTGGTTGGGAATCCCTCTCTAACTGAGAACCGTGAGGAAATCCCCGAAGATCAAGATCCCCCACCCTCCGTCACTGCTTACAACGAGAGTTTTGGTACGTCTTTTAGAGGTGGTCTGTTAAGCGTTAGCGGTGAGGTGGTTGACTCGGATGATGGTGTTCCTAAGTTTTCCTTGCTATGGACGTCTCCTGAATTTGTGGGTGAAACAGGAGGAGATGCTCCGAAGAAGAGGATTCGGTTGACCGGCCAAACAACTACTACTGCTGAAAAGCACACTTCTTCCTCTCTCTAGAAATCTTTGACGATTTCTGAACCCGCAGGTCAGATTCCCTTCAGAAGACTTAACCCAACAGGTTTGCATTTTGCTTTCGTCTTTTACGCTCTGTTGATCTTTTTTGTTTTCCTTACATTTTTCGTTGCTGTAACCTTTCTGATTTTTGCAGGTTTTGAAGAAAATACCCGGAAACTTTCATCGTTAGATCTTGCTAGTTTCAAGAAGACTTATGATTTAAAATCGTCCATCGTCGGCAAAGTCGTTTCTGAACGACTCCTTGAAAAAGAGGAACTTGTTGAGAAGCTTACTGGCGAATCTAAGAAGCTGAAGTGAGAACTGAACAAGGCTCAGGCTTTTGGTCTTGACGTGGAGAACCGGACCGCGGAGCTGGTGGATTCTTTAAAGAAATGCCAGGATGAGAAAAATCTTACTGAAGCCGCTCTTCGTGATTCGAGGAAAGACCTTGAAAAGCTTAGCAAGACTCATGAGGATGACTTGAAAATGGTTGAGAATCTTCGCAAGGAATCTGACAAAAATGCAAAAATTGTTGACGAGCTTCATGCTAGTAATGCTGAGATTTCATCGAAAAATTCTGATCTCGCGAAGACTTTGAGCGCGAAGGAGCAGAAAATTCATGATCTTGAGAAAGCTCTGTCTGAGCGAAGCGAGACTTCGGGCAAAGATGTTGATGAGATCAAACAACGTCTGAAAGTTCTTTTTGAGGAATACAGAGGAGCTTTGGAGCAATTTGGCACCCGTCCAAGTCCGCTACCTGAAAGCGAAGAAATTTCTGATTTGATGGACTGGATGCTGAAGGAGTTCCAAGCTCTCCCAGATGTCTTCTTAGGAGCCAGTGACTTTGCTGCTCTTTTTTCAGTGGAAAGTCTTCTGAAGCTTCTTTATGATTTTGATTGTGTTGATCTCCCGAAATTCCGCAGTGCACTCTCGCGATTTCCAGATGCTGGAAGTACTTCAATCATACGCCCCAATGAAGACATTCGTGCTGTAAAGATTAGATTCGCAAGGGAGTTTTGGAATGCGAGTGGAAAAGAATTTGCGAAGAAGATTGCTCGTGACAAACTTGAGGAGGTTTGTATTATAGACTTTGTTGAATTTGTGGCATTTTACGAGCGTCCCTTTCTTGATTTCTTGTTGACTTCTTTTACGTTTTTTAGATGATTCGGAAGGAGGAGCGTGCTAAGGCTGTGGAGAGTCAAGAATCATCTTCTGAATCTGAAGGGGATGACGATGTCAACGATGGAGAGGAAGATTCGGGGAGCGAGGGTAGTGGCAATAGTGGTAGCGGCGATGATCAGGATGATGACGGGGAAGACAGTTCCGATCGTCAGACCAGCTCCCCGAAGGTTGATATTGTTGAATGAGGCTCTGCTTGTCCGAATTTTTGCTTTTGATGCTTGAGGCCCTATGAACTTGTGTATTTGTACATTAATGGGCTGCGACCCCTTCTAAATTTCTGTCATGTAAATTTTAACCTGCGCAGGTCCTGCAAGGTGGGCCTGTGCAGGACATCATACCTTTGCGAATTCATCGGCAGGACCAGATAGTTAGTGGTGAAGCTTGGCGTTTGTACAAAGAAGCTAATCTTGAAAGCGAATTCTCTGATTTCTGGCTTGAATGTTGCCAGTATTTTTCGATGAGTAGCTTTCAACTTAGCTGGTTTTTTCTTCAACGTGATGGTTATGCTCTTTCTTCTGAAGCCTCGGGCTCGCGGTCCACTGTGAAGATGGAGCCCCTTAGCCCTATAACTGGCGAATGTAATTTTGCTTATGCTAATGACATTGCTGAAGAAAGGGGTCGTAAACCAGGCCGTATCGTTGAACTTCCTTTCTGAACTTTTCAGCTCTTTGAAGCTATGTAATTTTCCTTTTGTGAAATTTTGTATGAAACTAAGGCAATAAACTCGTTTTTAAGAAAAAACGTCACCCTCCCCACCTTGCCGTTTTCATGCAAAATTTCGCGGAGCCCCTACGATTGATAACTCCTTTCAAATGTAAGTCGACAAAATTTGTTTCACGAATTTTGTGGACTTGCGCTCGCTTGGCATACTTGCCTAGGTTGATATCGCAACCCTCAGTTGCTTCAACCGTTCTTTTGCGATTACTGATTTTCAGAGATGGTTGAGCCCCTTGGCCCTTGGAAGAATGCTCTCGGCTGGAGTATCTTTTCTAAAACACTTCGTATAACTCTTCATAAATGTGCGCTATCATGATAATTTGTTCTTTCGACTGAGTTAACTTTAACCTTTACTTTATGATTTTTCACACGAAGAATTGTGAACATGAACGTTTGTACTTTTCTGGGCCACAACCTTCAGTTGTTCCCGTTTTTCTGGTAGGATGTCCCTTTAAGATGGGATCTAGGCCACAACTTGTTGTTGTCTCAGGCCTTTTGGTAGGAAATCCCTTTAAGATGGGATTTAGGCCGCAACTTTTGTTGCCTCAGGCCTTTCAGTTGGAAATCCCTTCAAGGTGGGATTTAGGCCACAACTTGTTGTTGTCTCAGGCCTTTCGGTAGGAAATCCCTTTAAGGTGGGATTTAGGCTTTTACGGAGCCTTTGGCTATCAAGGAGCCTCTTTCACAGAGCTTTTCTTTCCCTTCTTTAATCTCGGCTGTCCCGGAGCCCTTTCGTGAATTTTTGTTTCACATGTTGGAATTGAGGCTATCACGGAGCCTTTTCTCGAACTTTTCTTTCTCATGATGGAACTCGGGCTATAACGGAGCCTTTTTCACGAACTTTTTCTTCTCACGATGGAACTTAGGCTATCACAGAGCCTTTTTCACGAATTTTTTCTTTCTCACGATGGAACTTAGGCTATAACAGAGCCTTTTTCACGAACTTTTTCTTCTCACGATGGAACTTAGGCTATCACGGAACCTTTTTCACGAATTTTTTCTTTCTCACGATGGAACTTAGGCTATAATGGAGCCTTTTTCACGAACTTTTTCTTCTCACGATGGAACTTAGGCTATCATGGAGCCTTTTTCATGAACTTTTTGTTTTCACGATGGAACTTAGGCTATCACGGAGCCTTTTTCACGAATTTTTTCTTTCTCACGATGGAACTTAGGCTATAACGGAGTCTTTTTCACGAACTTTTTCTTTCTCACGATGGAACTTCGCAAGACACATAGTTTGGGGGAAGACTCTTTCGATATATATCACAAAGAGTATTTACATAGGATCCGCCTCGTTAAAAACCTTGCCCCTTGATTTAGGGCCCCCTTTGCAAGGAAAAGAGTACGGTCCTTCTTATTCTAAATTAAATGCGAGAAGTAAATATTTTTGTTCCCGAAACCACTTATAGTTCCGTGATTTGGGTTTTTACAATTTTATGGAATCTAAATTTGTGGAAAGAAATGCTGAATAATAAATCTAGCTACTTTTCATGATTTTCAAGGGTAGTACCTTTTTAGGCTGTCTGCATTCCATGAATGCGGCAGCTCTTCGCCGGTTTGGTCTGTTAAGCAGAAAGCTCCTGGCATGCTGGTTTCTTTTGCAATGTAGGGTCCTTCCCAAGATTCTTGAAGTTTCCCGGGATTCTCCCAGTTTTTCTTTCTTTTTATGACTAAGTCACCATTCTTGATATCTTTCCTGACCACTTTCTTATCCTTCCACACCTTGGTTTCCCTTTGGTACTTTTCAATGTTATCTGTGGCTTCGAGGATCGTTAACTCGATCAAGTCTTTTTCTACTTTCGTCTCGATTTCTTCGATCTCTTTTGCTTTCTGTACTCTTAAGCTTTCATTCTTGATCTCTTCTGGTGACATTGCTTCAGTGCCGAACAATAAGCGAAATGGTGTGAAACCTGTTGCTCTTGATACTGTTGTGTTGTGAGACCAGATTACTTTCGACAATTCATCTGTCCACTTGCCTTTCTTCTGATCATATAGGCACTTCTTGATTCCTGAAAAGATTAGCCCGTTTGCTCTTTCAACAGCTCCATTAGACTGCGGATGATAGACTGAAGAGAACTTCACATGAGTGCCCAGAGTTTTGCAATATTCCTTGAAAGAATAACAGTCGAATTGTTTTTCGTTGTCAACAGTTATTTCTCTTGGTACTCCAAATCTGCAGATTATGTTTTGCCAGAAGAATTTTTGGATTGTTGATGCTGTGATATTCGCCAATGCCTTTGCCTCCACCCACTTGGTGAAGTAATCAACTGCTACTGCTGCGAACTTGCAATTTCCTTGGGCTGTTGGCAGTGGGCCGACCAAATCCATTCCCCACCTTTGCAGAGACCATGTTGGTGGGATTAGATGAACTGGCATGGATGGCAAGTTTTGCTGATTCGCTGTTTTCTGGCATGCTTCACACTCCCGAACGAGCTTCTTTGCGTCAAAATTTATCGAAGGCCAGAAGAATCCTTGCCTTCTTGCTTTGTCTGCCAGTGCGCTTGTGCCTATGTGTGCACCACAAAACCCACTATGAATTTCCTTGAGAAGTTCTACACCTTTTTCGGAGGTAATGCATTTTAGCCATGGTTCGGTGATTCCGGCCTTGTAGAGCTCTCCGTCCACTATAGCATAGCCCCTTGCTCTTTGCCTTAGTCTTTTTTCCTCCAATTCATCTTGCGGTTCATAATGGCCCCTCAGGTATGCCATGATTTCGGCTCTCCAATCGCGAGTTCCTACAATGTTCACAGCTTTTGGCTTCAGATCTTTGATGGACGGCTCTTTGATGATTTCGAAGAACACATCCGGAGGCATTGCCTGATTCTGGGCTGCTGCTTTCGCCAATTTATCTGCTTCATTATTATCATTTCTTGGTATATGTTGGACTGAGTAGCCTTTGAAATACTTCTCCATTTCTCTGACTTTCTCAAGATACTTCATTAGAACCGGATTCCTTGCTTCGCTTTCTTTCTCGATATGTTCTTGAATGACTTTGGAATCCGTCTTGATGATAAAGGTTAGTTGGCCTAGAGCTTTCATCTTTCTCAGAGATAAGAGCAAAGCCTCGTATTCAGTTGTGTTGTTCGTGGAGTGCACATCATCTGCGAAATCAAGTCGAGCTGCATATCTTATCATAATTCCGGTTGGGGATGTTACGATTGCTGCTATACCAACTCCCCTGTCACACCAAGCCTCATCGCAATGGACTACCCAAGGCGTGACTATATCTTCGCCAGAATTATGTGTTGGCGATGTCCAGTCCACAACGAAATATGCCAAGACTTGCGATTTGATTGCACTTCTTCTTTCGAAATCAACTGTATATTCTGATAGTTCAGCAGCCCACTTGATGATTCGGGTTGAAGCTTCTTTATTTGTGAACAGGTCATTCAGTAGTTGATTCGTGATAACCCTTATTTTGTGACCCTCGAAGTAGTGCCTTAGTTTTCTTGCAGCCATAATGACTGCATACGCTATCTTTTCTAATTCAGAGTAGAAAAGTTTAGATCCCGAAAGAGCTTCTGAAGCCAAATATACTGGAATTTGTTTCAACTTTCCTTCTTCCTCCTTCTCTTGCACTAAGACAGCACTCACGGCTGAGTTGGAAGCGGACAAGTACAGTAGGAGTGGCAATTTTGGCTCTGGAGGGCATAGCTTGGTCATGTTTGACAAGTAGTCTTTGAGTTCTTGGAAAACTTGTTTCTGAGGTTCCGACCACTGAAAGTTCTTGGAACTTCGGAGAACTTGGAAGAAGGGCAGACTTCTGTCTGCAGCTCTAGGGATGAATCTGTTAAGGGCAGCCACTCTCCCTGTCAACTTTTGCACATCTTTCACCGAAATAGGATCTTGCATCTCGACTAGAGCTTTGATTTTGTCAGGATTTGCCTCAATGCCTTTTGTCGAAACCAAGCACCCCAACACTTTTCCCCTGTGAATGCCGAACTCACACTTCTCAGGATTCAGCTTGAGATTTGCTGCTCTGAGGTTCGCAAAGGTTTCTGCTAGATCACTAATGTGGTCTTTTCTGTGAATGCTTTTAACGACTATATCGTCGACATATGCTAGAATATTTCTCCGAAGCTGAGGGTGAAGCACTATTGCTATCATTCTTGAAAATGTGCATCCTGCATTCTTCAGACCCTCTGGCATTCTGACGAAGCAAAAGGTTTCGAAAGGAGTGATGAAACTTGTTTTCTCGTCGTCTTCTTTTCGTACCCTTATTTGATGATATCCTGAAAACATGTCCAGGAGTGATAGCATTTCGTTGTTTGCGGCATCATCAACGACCCTGTCCACCCTTTCTAAGGGGAAGTCATCCTTCTTGCAAGCTTTATTCAAGTCTGTGAAGTCCACACACATTCTCCACTTTCCATTCTTCTTCTTGACTGGTACGGTATTAGCCAGCCAAACAGGATACATGACTTCTCTAATGACCTTGGCGTCCTGAAGCCTCTGTACCTCAGCCACTACTGCCTTGACTTTTTCTTCGGACATCTTCCTGAGTTTCTGCTTTTTCGGGGTTATTCTCTCATCTGTGTCTAGGGCATGCTCGATGATATCCCTATCAACACCCTGCAGATCTTTGGCTGACCATGCGAAAACATCTTTGTTCCTGTTGAGGAACTGAACAAGTTCTTTCTCTTCTTCGGGACTGAGATGAGCCCCTATCACGACTGCTCTGTCTGGCATGTCATCTAAGTACACTTTCTTCGTTTCGCCATCAGCAGCTATCTCGACTTTTTCTTTATCTCTCTTGGCTTCAACATATGGTTCTTTCTTATCTTCGGCAGAGTTCAGGTGATGCACGTTGGTTTGTCCCGGTGTGTGACCTTTTTCAATGTTTCGGGCCTCTTGCTGATCGCCGAATACAGTGATGACTCCCTTTGGTGCCGGCATTTTCATGCATAGGAACTGTTGCCTTATCACCGCATCGAACTTGTTAATGAATCCTCTACCGAAAATCACGAAATATGGATGGTACATGTCGACCACGTCGAAAGTGAGGGTTTCGGTTCTGGCATTGTCAAGATCTCCAAAGGATACAGGCAAAGCTATCTTTCCCGCTGGCTTGATTGGTTTTCCTCCGAAACCCAGCAGTGGGTACTCTGGTGGTTGCAGCATGTCTGGACTCAAGCTCATCTTCTTGAAAGTTTTCATGAATAAGATGTCTGCCGAACTTCCATTATCCACCAGAACTTTTCCGATAACCCATCCGGCTATATTCACCTCGATGACCATGGCATCGTTGTGGTCTGCTGATTTCAATCTGAAATCCTGTTCAGTGAATGTTATCGGCACCTTAGCCCATTCTGGTCGCGCTGCTGGACCGTCGTTGATGACTATGTTTACCGATCTGAAGTAATTGTTTCTTTGTCTTTTTGTCTCAAATTCCATGGCTGATCCTCCCGTTATAGGCATGATGGTTCCGAAGGAAGGTAAGGCTTTCGGATTATGGCCTCTCGAACTCGACTCTTGTCTTGATGAATTGTCGGGTGGTGGTGGCAACATTTCTTGAATTGGTTGTGGTTGCTGAATGGCTTGAATCGCCTGAGACTGAGGATAGAACTGTTGGGAAGGTGAAGGACCGATTAGGCGAACCAGAGAGGGGGGGAGTGAATGGGAGCCGATAAAAATTCTTCTCGAAGGAGATGGGAACTCCAACAAGATGAATACGGCTTCCAACACACGTCTCCGACTCAACTACCCAAGTTGGTCAAGACCACACAGCCACTGGAGTGCTACTGGTCCTAGGAACCAACACTCAACCTTCCGAGCCAAAACTCACCAAACCACACAGCGGAAACTTGCACGGCTTGCTGCCTGTGCTACACCGGTCAGACCGATGGCCTGCGCCGGTCAGACCGGTGACACCGGTCCGACCGGTGGACAGAGCCGGTCAGGCCGGTGGCTACAGCAGCCGCACAGCAAACGTTCCAGGAAGCCTCAGTGACTCCTCTAGGCCCTGGAACAAAAACCACCACGAAACACAACCTGTGAGGAAGAAGAACCCCTCACAAAACCTAGCAAAACAACTCCAAGCACGCCAAGAACTGACCAGCAGAACCACGGGACAAAACCACACGGACAAGGTTGTTCCCCGAGACAAAAACCCACTAAGGGCTAGCACCGGTCAGACCGGTTAAGAGCACCGGTCAGACCGGTCGTACCTGGGCAGCTCGGGATGAACAGCGCCCGCAAGTCAACTCCCCCAAATCCAACTCCCGATCTCCCGATTCACTCCACGGAAACGCACAAGACTTTGGGGATAGTAGGAACACCTCATGGGTACTTCATAGCCAAGATTTGGTCCACCAAAACTTGTTGAATCAAGAGGAATCGAAGGATTTCCGCCAAGAACACCACGAACCCTAGAACCACGAAAACCCCAAAATTGAGCCCCTTTACTCACGGATTTGGGAGGGAGATCAAAGAGAAAAGAACCACGAGGGGTTCATGCATACATCCCCCACCAAATCCCAAAGATAAAGGTCTCAAAACCGCCACAAGAAATTCGCCAAGAAAAACCTCCGAAAATCACCAAAAAGGAGAAACGGGAAAGACACATCCGAGCCTTGAGGAACCACGCCGAATCATCTATACATAGCAAAGAGGTTCATACAAGGTCTAGCTTGCCACCCGATCATCCTTCCCTCTCACAAGATCTCACCAGGAAGCTCTCAAGCTAGTCCTACGAAAATCCTAAGGAAAATAGGAAAACCAAATGAGCTAGGGTTCCAAGAGATGGCTGCCATCCTCTCACCACTTGGGTTATATGGAGGCAACCGAAAGACGAAAATACCCTTACTAGCTAACTAGGGATACATGCCCCTCGAGGGCGAAATTGGAAGTCTTTGTCTTCGCACCATCGGACGGATGCCCAGCGACCGCAAACTTGCTTAGCCTCGACGCAAGCCTTGCGATCCCGACGCGTGTCCTCCGCTTCGAAGATTCCGGACTGCGTCGTCGCACACCGGTCAGACCGGTGCTCCTCACCGGTCAGACCGATACCCACCGGTCAGACCGGTCAGACCCACCGGTCAGACCGGTCTGGAGCTGCTGCACCTCCGTCTTCGGTTCTTCGGTCTTGGCTTTGTGGATCAACCAAGGAACCCAGTGATTTTCTGGTGAACCACCGGAAACCCCGCGAACTCGGTGTAGCCTCCGCCAATCACCACTCATGACTCGGCTCCCACGTAGTCCCGGGTCGACCTTGGTTTTGAGGCTCAACCAAGAAACCGTCCATGACTTCATCTTGCCGTTCTTGCCACCATGCGGCCCGCACTTGACCCCGCTGGCCACCGGGTCCCTCGAACCAAGCCTACTTGTCTTCTCCACACCTGGAGGCCTCACCGGCAACGACCTTTCGCGCTTGTTCTTCACCTGCACCTGCACCAGTCAAGCCGCAACCTGCACCTGCAATACTTAGCCAAGAATCAGTCCACACCACGTTGTCAATCACTCATCACACCAGGAAGCGACCATCCACTGGTCCTCGAACCACACCTGGCTCTCAATCTCCCCCTTGATGAGTGCATTGACAACACACATGTTTTGGTAACCAAGAGAAAAGGAAAAGAAAAGAAACGACTAAAAGAAAACTCCAACAAGAGATTGAAAGCCAAAGAAAAGGCAAAGAGCAAGATTACTTGAAGAAGACAAGTCTCGGACCCCTTAGGCAAGGGCAACGACTCGACACATCCGAGACAAAACATGCTCAAGCAAAGAGCACAAACCATCAAACCAAAGCTCGAAAACCACAAAGAGTTCCCCCTGCACACATGCAAGCTCCCCCTGAACCAATGCAACTCCCCCTGGGCGAATGCATGCAAACCACCTCGCAAAACAGAGTAGCTGCTTCAGCTTTGCTCTGACCGGTCAGACCGGTCGACACCACCGGTCAGACCGGTTCTCAACATGTGAACAGGACCAGCACTCTGACCGGTCAGACCGGTGACCTCAACCGGTCAGACCGGTGCACAACAGAGCCTAGAAATGGCTCGAAACCACCTGAAAACCTTCTAGATGCATTCAGTAGGCCAAAACATGCTCAAACTTCTCCCCCTTGTTGACAATGCATGAATCAAGCCAAAAATGCAAAAAATGCAACCTAAAGCTTCTCAAATAGACAAAATTCAACAAAGGATGCTACACATGTCCAAATGAGCAAGTTAGATACTCTATAGCTTCGTAATGACATAAACTTCATGATCACCAAGTTTCACAACCATTGGGCGAAGCTAGGATAGAATTGAGCAATTTTGCAAAAAATCACCCTCTCATGAGCAAAGTTCTAAACATGAGCAAAACATGTCAAAATGGCAAAGCCACACAAACTTCATGCTAGGACAACCATTCTAAGCGTAAGACCATCATAAACACCCACAAGCACTCATGTCATGTCAAAGCCACCGAGCCATGTGCCTACTTCTATATATGAGACTTCTCATTGGTAAGCAACATGCAACGGTTTAGCACCCAAAGCAAATTAAAATTAGCACATATGACATGGGAGCACATTTTCCAAGCAATTTACATTTGATTTTTCAGATTTATAATTGGTACATGAGATGTCTTTGCGACAAAAAGGAACTTATGCCCCTCCACAAGATGAAGCATGGGGGCTAAACATTCATGATGGCAAATGAGCCTTTGGCCCCATATGATCAAAATAAGCTATCCAACCACAAATTAAGCATAGCCAAGCCACAAAAATATGTCAAGATCATGTAAAGGCATTTACTCACAAGAGAGCATATATATATAAAATTTTTCAAAAACATAGCCATCAACCATGGATATGAACCAAGATTATCAAGAGCTAAGCCAAACTAACCATAGCTTACCAAATTAGCTCACAAAGACATATATATCATTCCATGGTCAACAATGTATATAGGAGAAGCCTTTCCTAAAGAATGCATATGATACAAAATACATGCAACCTAAGATACAAAGATGCCTATACATCATGTTACAAAGCCATGCCAAATGCAAGAAATGCACAAAGGAAAGCTATACATATGTTACAAAGGAGCTCCCACACACCAACTCAAGAAATCAAACAAACACCAAGCTCCTCCCGCAAACGAGTGAAAGTTGCTTGATCTAGGGGTTTGGTGAAAATATCAGCTAGTTGGTCATGTGTGGGTACATGGATCAAAGCTATCTTCCCTTTCTCTACGTTGTCTCTCAGAAAATGATACCTCACTTCTATGTGCTTGGTTTTGGAATGGAGCACTGGGTTCTTTGCAATGCTTATGGCACTGGTGCTATCACATTGAAGTGGGACATGGGTATACTCCTCACCAAAGTCACTCATGGTGTATGTGATCCAAAGGAGCTGAGAGCAACAACTAGCTGCGGCCACATACTCTGCTTCGGTAGTGGATTGAGCAACACTTGACTGTTTGCGAGAAGACCAAGACACCAAAGAAGAACCCAAGAACTGGCAAGTCCCAGAAGTGGACTTCCTATCCAACCGACACCCGGCAAAATCCGCATCTGAAAATCCATGAAGCGCCAAAGAAGAAGACGCAGAGTACCAAAGGCCGAAGTCGGGAGTGTGTCGCAAATACCTGAAAATGCGCTTGACGGCTTGCCGATGCGAAGTCCTCGGAGACGCTTGAAAACAAGCGCACAGACATACCGAGAATTGGATGTCCGGCCTCGTCGCCGTCAAGTAGAGGAGCGACCCGATCATGCTCCGGTACTCCTTCTGGTCCACGTGTTCACCTTCCTCGTCCGCATCAAGAGCTGTAGTTGTACTCATAGGCGTCGCCATGGCCTTGGAGTCCTCCATCTTGAACTTCCTCACAATGTCCTTGGTGTACTTAGCTTGGTGCACAAATGTTTCTTCCTTTGATTGCTTGATTTGTAGCCCGAGGAAGAACTGCAACTCGCCCATCATGCTCATCTCAAATTCCCTGCTCATGTCTTCTGCAAACCTTGCAACAAGAGAGTTAGATGAGCCACCAAAGACAATATCATCCACGTATACCTGCACAATCAGGATATCTCTGCCCTGCCTGAGGAGAAACAAGGTCTGGTCGACCTTCCCCATCTCAAACCCTCTCTCAAACAGGAACCCCGTCAACCTACCATACCAAGCTCTAGGCACCTGCTTCAACCCATACAGCGCCTTCCTCAACTTGTACACCCGGTGGGGGTACTTCTCACTCTCAAACCCTGGTGGTTGCCTCACAAACACCTCTTCCTCCAACACACCGTTCAGGAAGGCACTCTTCACATCCATCTGGTACAACTTGAACCCTTTAGCCACGGAAAAGGCTAGAAGGATCCTGATCGCCTCCAAACGAGCTACAGGAGCAAAAGTCTCATCGTAGTCGATCCCCTCTTTCTGACTGTACCCCTGAGCAACAAGCCTCGACTTGTTCCTCACCACTTCTCCTTTCTCTCCCTCTTTATTTTTCCACACCCATTTTGCCCCAATCGGCTTACACCCTGGGGGAGGGTCAACCAACACCCAAACTTGGTTCCTCTCAAAATTCTCCAACTCCTCATGCATCGAATTTACCCAATTATGATCAGATAACGCGTGTCCAATGTCTTTGGGCTCAAAGGTGGCAACAAAAGCAGCATGAGCGAAATGAGAATTGTTCTGAACCCTCGACCGTGTAGTGCGTTCATTCATGTCGCCGATGATTCTCGAAGCTGGGTGATCCACTTGCACTCTCTGGGGAGGCTCTTGCCTTGATGCTACCTCCCCCTCAACAGCAGCTTCGCCTTGATCTGGGTTTGTCGTTGTAGGTGTGGGAGAGGGTCCGTTCTCGATCGTCGTCGAAGTAGTAGGTACATGTTCAGCTGAGGGCACCACACCGCCATCTTCATCATCTCCATGTTCATGCTCCTCCTCCTGAAAGATCTCCTCGCCAAGTTCGTCGTCACCTGCACACTCAAAAACAAGCTGACTACGTGGCTGTGTCTCGTCGAAGGTTACCTCGCAAGTCTCCACGATTTGGTTAGTTTCAAGATTGAGCACACGAAATGCTCTAGAATGAGATGCATAACCAAAGAAAATGCCATCGACAGACCTAGTCTCGAACTTGTCCAACTTCTTCCCTTTCTTCAGAATGAAGCATTTACAACCAAAGACATGGAAGTGACTCACCTTGGGTGTGCGACCGTGCATCAACTCGTAACAGGTTTTCTTCTTGTGAACCCTGAGGTAGATCCTGTTCGACACATAGCATGCGGTATTGACCGCCTCAGCCCAGAACCTTCTCGGAGTCCTATGCTCATCGAGCATCGTCCGAGCCATCTCGCACAAGGTCCTGTTTTTCCTTTCCACCACGCCATTCTGGGGAGGCGTATACGGACTCGAAAACTGGTGTTCAAGAACCAAGTCATGGCAAAAGGTTTCGAAACGAGAGTTTTTGAATTCCAAGCCATTGTCACTGCGGATCGCTCGTATGGCATCTCCGTACCTCTCGTTTCTTAACCTCAAGACAAGATCTCGAACAAAACCAAACGTCTCCCCCTTCTCCTCAAGAAAGAACACCCACGCATACCGAGAGTAGTCGTCCACCACAACAAGGACATACCACTTCCCACCCGCAGATCGCACACGAGCTGGGCCAACAAGGTCCATATGGAGCAGCTCGCATGGACGCTCAGTCATCACATCGGTGAGAGGCGGGTGAGAAGAGGCTACCATCTTGGCATGCCTACACGGCGCACAAACCAACTCTTTCTCAAACCTCAACCGTGGCAATCCTCGGACCAAATTGAGTTTACTCAAGCGAGACAAAGGGTCAAAGCTCAAGTGACCCAACTTCCTATGCCACTTCCACAACTCACTCGAAGAACCAGCCAAAAAGCAACGCTCCACACCAGAAGACTGAGAGAAATCAGCTCGGAACACTTGACCCTCGGGAACGACCATGCAAACAAGATCCCCCCGAGAATCTAAAATCCGAGAACCACCAGGTCGAAACAACACCTCAAAGCCCTCATCCAACAACTGGGACACAGAAAGCAAATTGTATCCAAGCGATTGAACAAGAGCAACACGCCTGAGAGTGATCTTGTCACTTACCTTAATCTCACCTTCTGACAGCACACGCCCTCGCCCGTTGTCCCCAAAGGTGATGTACTTCTTTGTCACCACCGGGACGAGACTTGAGAACCACCCCTTGTCTCCGGTCATATGCCTCGAGCAACCGGAGTCAAACAACCAAATGTTCTTCAAGTCTCCCACCTGAAATTCAAAAGCGAGTACGTGAGTGAACAAACGACTCAGCACTGGGGTTAGTACTAAAAGAGTAAAACCAGTGCCGAGCCATTTGCTCTAAAGTGGGGTTAGCACAAACCAAATCATCACGCCTATCAAAGCTACCACCACGAACGCCACCACGGTAACCACTACGAGGAAAACCAACCCTCTCTAGCTGGAGGAGGACGAAAGTCACGAAAGGAAAACTGTGGACCGTTCCTCCTCTCCATCTCAAAGCTACGACTCCTCCCACCCTCGTATTGAGCACGAGGTGGAGAACGCCTAGCAAACTGACCACCTGCAAACTTTCCAGACCAACCACCAGAACCACGACCTCCAGAACCAAACCGAGCATCCTCACGAGCACGAAACCCGACTCGCTGTCTGCCCAGACCTGCACCGGTTTGACCGGTGTAGCTCGGCCAGCAGCAGCACCTGCAGCCTTCCGGTCTCCCCAAGCCGGAACCGTCCTCACAATCGCCTTGGCCCTAGGCATCTGCATACGAGGCTCAGGTACACCATTAGAGGGGTGGTACCTGTCCTTGTTAGCCCACTCTCTAGCCATTCTCTCCTCACGCTTCCTCTTGAAGCAAAACTCATCCTTGTGACCATCTCTCCCACAATACCCACAATGGAACTTTATGGGCTGTGGCTAAGGCTTAGGCTTGGGTTGTGGCTGCCCACTCGGCTTCTCACCCTTCTTCTCTCCTTCCTCACCTCCCTTTGGGCTCACAAACTTCACCGGTTTCTGAAAATCATTTGTTGGGTGAGGGAATATGGGTGGATCTGGAGTAGTGTCAAGTTTGTTTCTGAGATGGTTGGGCTTGGGCTCAAACTTGTTCTTGTGTCTGTTTGGTGGTGGGATAGGAATCTCTCCAACTCTCTCAACTCCCTCACCACTGTTCTCTCCAAGCTTGTCAGCCCCAAGTGCCTGACCATCATAGCGTTTGAAAGCCGCTATCATGATACCAAGCTGAGGCTCCTGACCCGACAACCAGCTCATACATTTTCTCAGCTCATCATTCTCATCCTGCAAGCGATCAACATAATGTGCAAGCTCCAAATTCTTGACTGCATGCAATTCACAAGTAGAACAAGAAGTGGGAATAGGCTCTTTCAACTTAGCCTCAAGCGAAACAGTGTAAGCATGCATCTCATCAATCTTTCCATGCAAAACAGGGCAAGAAGTGCAAGCACCTAGCAAAGCAGGTCTAGACTTAAGCTCAGCCACTTCAACCCTAAGCATTTCTAGTTCATCACAAGTAGAAGCATGCTTATCCTTAAGGGCAGTAAGATCAGCTAGGTACACAGAGCAATCACAGCAATCAATCTCATCAGAAACCATAGGAGAAGCCTTAAGCGAATCAATCTCAAGCTTAGCATCTAGGTTTTGGGTTTCTAGCTCAGCCACACGGTTCCTAGCATCTTCTAGTGAGGCCCTAAGCTCTTTCCTCATCTTCTTGGCCTCTCTAAGCATGTGATCGCGGTTATCAAGCAAGTCAACCAACTCATCATTCTCCTTGCGCAAAGAGGAGAGCTCATCACATACCTCATCCTCGGAGTCAGAGTCCGAGTCGCTCTGGTGACTCTTCTTGCTGCCGGAGCTACGAGCCATGCCACAGAAGCCATCTCCCGCGAAGCAGCTCAACCCGCTCAAGTTCCTGGATGACTTCTTGTTCTTGCGCCGATCACATTCATCTTCACTGCTACTCGAGCTCGAGGAAGAGTAGGCGGAGCTGGAGTCGACGTCGCTCGCTCCGACCATCGCTCGGGCCTTCCTGCCGCGGCCGTCCTTCTTCCTCGACCGTCGCTCGTCCTTGTTCTTGTGCTTGTGATCGTGCCTCGATCGGTACTTGCCGTCCTTACTCGACCGGTGCCTGTAGCCGTCCTTGTAGCCATCCTTGTTCTCCGTCTTCGCTGGGCAGTCGGCGACGAAGTGTCCTGGCTTGCCGCACTGAAAGCACGTCCGTGCTATCCTCCTCGTGTTCACCCGGTTCTCGTGCAGCCTCTCGAACCGCCTGGTCAGCAACGCCAGCTCGTCCTCTCCAAGCACGTCGAACTCCTCGTCTGGCAAAGACATCAAAGAAGACAAAGAGTACATCCTGGAGGATGCGTTAGCGTTAGACTTAGCTCCTTTGCCACTAATGAGAGCGAGACTATGAGAATCAGTCGGGCTCTCGATCTTGGCTGTCATACCACGGTCCAACTCAGCCGACTTGAGCTTCGAGAACAGCTCGTTCACCGTCAAGGTGTCATACTTCTCGGACTCAACAATAGCCTCAAACTTCCCGTCCCATACGGTACGATCCAACGAGTGCAAGAGCTTCACAGCTTTATCATGATCATTGTATGGGAGGACGTCCACATTGGCTCTCATGTTGTTCACAACGACCGTAAACCGCTGGAAAAGGGCATCGACGGACTCGCCGGGGAGATGAGTGAAGTTCTCGTACTCTCTCCGGTAAGTCGCGTACATCCGAGCCTGAACCTGAGCATTCCCAGCATGAGCATCCTTCAAATGCTCCCAAATCCTACAAGCTAAGTCCTCTGTCTGAACCCGATCGAATTCAGGCTGACACAGAGCACGAAACAAGTAGTCGACAGCCTTGTTGTTGGCTTCGAACATATCCCTCGATCCTGGAGCAAGGAAGTTCATCGGATGAACATAAGCTGTGTTCACCGTGACATCCCAAAGGATCTGACCCTTTCCGTGGAGGAACGCCGCCATCCGCCTCTGCCACATCTGGTAGTTCTTCCCATCGAAGTGCGGAGGATCCGAACCCCGTTACTGGTACGCCATCTTTGGATCTTAGACTGGTAAGAGTCAATGAAGACCCGAACCGGCTCTTATACCAATTGAAGGACCGATTAGGCGAACCAGAGAGGGGGGAGTGAATGGGAGCCGATAAAAAATCTTCTCGAAGGAGATGGGAACTCCAACAAGATGAATACGGCTTCCAACACACGTCTCCGACTCAACTACCCAAGTTGGTCAAGACCACACAGCAACTGGAGTGCTACTGGTCCTAGGAACCAACACTCAACCTTCCGAGCCAAAACTCACCAAACCACACAGCGGAAACTTGCACGGCTTGCTGCCTGTGCTACACCGGTCAGACCGATGGCCTGCGCCGGTCAGACCGGTTAAGAGCACCGGTCAGACCGGTCGTGCCTGGGCAGCTCGGGATGAACAGCGCCCGCGAGTCAACTCCCCCAAATCCAACTCCCGATCTCCCGATTCACTCCACGGAAACGCACAAGACTTTGGGGATAGTAGGAACACTTCATGGGTACTCCATAGCCAAGATTTGGTCCACCAAAACTTGTTGAATCAAGAGGAATCGAAGGATTTCCGCCAAGAACACCACGAACCCTAGAACCACGAAAACCCCAAAATTGAGCCCCTTTACTCATGGATTTGGGAGGGAGATCAAAGAGAAAAGAACCACTAGGGGTTCATGCATACATCCCCCACCCAATCCCAAAGAGAAAGGTCTCAAAACCGCCACAAGAAATTCGCCAAGAAAAACCTCCGAAAATCACCAAAAAGGAGAAACGGGAAAGACACATCCGAGCCTTGAGGAACCACGCCGAATCATCTATACATAGCAAAGAGGTTCATACAAGGTCTAGCTTGCCACCCGATCATCCTTCCCTCTCACAAGATCTCACCACGAAGCTCTCAAGCTAGTCCTACGAAAATCCTAAGGAAAATAGGAAAACCAAATGAGCTAGGGTTCCAAGAGATGGCTGCCATCCTCTCACCACTTGGGTTATATGGAGGCAACCGAAAGACGAAAATACCCTTACTAGCTAACTAGGGATACATGCCCCTCGAGGGCGAAATTGGAAGTCTTTGTCTTCGCACCATCGGACGGATGCCCAGCGACCGCAAACTTGCTTAGCCTCGACGCAAGCCTTGCGATCTCGACGCGTGTCCTCCGCTTCGAAGATTCCGGACTGCGTCGTCGCACACCGGTCAGACCGGTGCTCCTCACCGGTCAGACCGATACCCACCGGTCAGACCGGTCAGACCCACCGGTCAGACCGGTCTGGAGCTGCTGCACCTCCGTCTTCGGTTCTTCGGTCTTGGCTTTGTGGATCAACCAAGGAACCCAGTGATTTTCTGGTGAACCACCGGAAACCCCGCGAACTCGGTGTAGCCTCCGCCAATCACCACTCATGACTCGGCTCCCACGTAGTCCCGGGTCGACCTTGGTTTTGAGGCTCAACCAAGAAACCGTCCATGACTTCATCTTGTCGTTCTTGCCACCATGCGGCCCGCACTTGACCCCGCTGGCCACCGGGTCCCTCGAACCAATCCTACTTGTCTTCTCCACACCTGGAGGCCTCACCGGCAAGGACCTTTCGCGTTTGTTCTTCACCTGCACCTGCACCAGTCAAGCCGCAACCTGCACCTGCAATACTTAGCTAAGAATCAGTCCACACCACGTTGTCAATCACTCATCACACCAGGAAGCGACCATCCACCGGTCCTCGAACCACACCTGGCTCTCAGAAGGCTGCCAGGACGACTGCGCCTGTTGAAACTGCTGAATTGAGACTGGGTTTGGTTGAGGACCCAGGAGTTGTGGTTGCCAGAAGTTTGGACGGAATTGGTTCGGCACTGTGGAGGCAATGCTCATCATAGTTTTCTCTTGTTGGATTCTGGCTATGTTCTTTTTGGTTTCTGGGCATGTTTCGGTGCTATGGCCTCTTCCGTGATATCGACAGTAGAAGTATGGATCTCTTGGATCGTGGTTCTGAACCTTCGGGGGTCCTCTTCTCCTTCCTCTTCCTCTTGTGCTCGGTCTGTTGTCCTGGCTGTACTAAGGATTTTCCACATTGTTGATGTTTCGTGGGCTTTGAGAATGGGGTTTCCATGTTCCTCTACTGCCTTGCCTTGCCTCATTTCGTTCAGCGACTCTTCTTCGATGATCTTCATCGGACTTGATGTATTCTTCCAGTTCGTGAAAGAGTTCGTCAATAGTTTTGGGCTCCTTTCGGGTCAAGTGTGAGGCTGTTGGTCCCGGAGTCAGACCTTTGATCAGCGCTTGTATTGTTGTCTTGTCGTTTGCTTCTGGGATCTGAGATCTTTGTTGCATAAATCTTCTTACGAAGCTCTGTAATGGCTCTCTATCTTTTTGCTTGCAATTGTACAGGTCCGATGATTTTGCCGCAGTTTCATGAAATATCTGGAAAGCTTGGGTGAACTTTGTCTTGAGGTCAATCCAACTACAGATTGAGTGTGGTGGTAGCAGAGAGTACCAGTTGAGGACTGAGCCTTCACAAGCAATGATGAAGGATTTAGCCAGTGCGACATCATCACCTCCTGCTGAATTTACAGCTGATTCATATCTCATGAGGAATTGTCTAGAGTTTCCATACCCATTGTACTTCGGGAGAGAAACTGGTTTGAACTTCGGTGGCCACAGTGCTGTTTGCAACCCAAGTGAGAGTGGTGAATCTGGATCCGCGAACTGCGAGATTCCGTTACCCGCGAAAAAGTTTTCTCTTGAAGTTCTTCTGTTCTGGTCAGAGTTCTGGTGTGGTGAATCACGCCACAGTGAACTGTTTTCTTGTTCTTTCATTTCATCAATTTCTCTTTTCATTCTTTCTATTTGCTCTTTTGCCTGGTTAAGTTTCTCCAGCTTCTCCGAAGCTCTTCTTTTTGTTTCCAGTTGGTTCGCGAATCTTTTTTTCTCTTTCTGTAGCTGCAGTACTTTCTGATGCACTCTTTCTAGTTCTCTATATACGGTCTGATCATCTTCGTCATCAGCTTCCTCTTCAGTGAGTGGTTCCAGAGTATGCGCCGTTTTCTCAGCTCGTGCCTTCTGGAGAGCCTCGAGCTTCGCCCTCCTCTCTTGGTCTGAAATCTGCGAAGGTTCTGCAGTGAGAGAGTTTCCGTTGTCTTCTTCAGTATAATGATCTTCCTGGTTGGCTTCTGTGGGTGTGCTCTTCTTGGACTTCTTCTGTGGAGGCATCGTGGATTGTTTGTCGGCTGAAGCCACGGTGAGCGCCAATGTTGGGGGGTCCGAAAATCGGATGGGATCCCCGAACACAAGATTCCGAAATGAACACACGAAAGTAAGAACGAAAGAGGGGACAAGGAATCCCCGAAAGTCTGTACTCGCCTCAAAAGTTGTGAATCCCTTTACACGTGCCCTCGAACCCCCTTTTATAGGGAGGCGAAGGGACTTTTACATTCCGAGATTGCCCTCGAATCTAAAGAATATTCCAGGTATGAATATGTACAAGAATGTCTTTTACACTCCGTGATTTGCGGAACTAATTTCGCACATTTACATGTCTGCCATCAGTTCACACCTCAAACCCGGACTTTTGAGACAGCGCCTTTGACTTGGTCTTCCTTTGGCTTTCGACCCTTCATTCGTGAAGATCGCCGATCACCAAAACCTCCGAACTGAGCTTCAGAGTTCACGGACGAAAGGAAATCTGTCGGGATCTCCGAAGCTTCCATCTTCGCGATTCCTCGAACTTATCAGATCTCCGCTGTCCTGAAACGAGAAACAGACCAACAGCCTAATGCACATTCGGCAATTACTTCGCGCAACATTAGTGAGTCAGTGAAACGTATAGGAAGTAACAAAACACTTTCCCGAATACTTTTATACCATGAAACAGAATCGAGACCCAGCAGCATTTCTCCTAACACTTTCATGAATACATCTACGAATTCGCCAAAGTCCTGACTTCTCCAGAGTTCTGAGGGTGAAAGGTTTTTATCCGATTCCTCGACACCCTGTTCCTCGTCTCCTCGGACACATCTTATCATCTTTGTGTCTGCATAGTTCGGTGAGATGTGGATTGTAAAGTTGTTGCCCTTGTAAGTTGCATTAGAATTAGTGAGCAGCCATGCCTCGAATTGAATGCTTGCCGGTTAATCAAATCACCTCTGAATTCCAGCTATCGTGATGAATTGCGAGGTCATGTATTTTCCAGAAATTCGAAAAGGGCTATAGTACTTTTTAGGTACCTGACTGAATCTGAACCTCTTGGGCTCCAGCATCAGATGCTTGGATCGGGTGTAAGCTGGTGCCAAGCTCAAGCCTCAAGCTGCCAATTTCTGATTTGACATCCAATCCAATGTTCAGATTTCCAACTTTATTCAGATTCAATGGTGACATAATGAAACCATTCTACTTCGATCAGATCACCATCATCTTCAACCCTCACACGCCATGCACAAGTGAATCCGATGAACTTGCATTCCACACACGGATACACCCCGCAAAAGAAGAAGAACCTGCGTACATTCTACCATCGCCCACCACATGGTGTGTGAGCTAGGAATCCGTGACCATGCACCATGCCACCATTAGCATTGCCCTGACTTTTGGAGCGCAAGACCTGGCCCACACCGTCGCTCGCCGCAGATCGAATCGCCTGCCACTGCTTCGATCGCGCCGCGCCGCCGCCGCGCGCATCATCGCCGCGGTGCGGACGCCATCACCTGGCTCTCTAATCGAGGCTTCAAATCTGAGGTAGTGAAGATCATCCTCGGCGCTTTCGATTTCCGGAGCATCTCCATCCCCGCGCCCGCCGCGGCTGGGGCTCGCCGGAGTTCCGCCGCCGGACTCAACCATTTTCACTTTACCCCCTCATTTGGATCGCGGTTAATATTCGCGATCCATTTATTTCCATTTACCATCGTGATTAATAGTCACGATCCGATTATATACACTTTGCCCCCTATATATTTACATATAGCCTTTTAGCCCCTCCTGGCGGAAGCTGGTTCTTCTCGTCCTTCCGCCGCCCGCCCGCTCGCTGCCGCCGCCGAGCGTCGGCCGGCGGCCTCGGACGCGCCACGAGTTCAGCTGGATCTGGAAGGCGGCGCTGCCGTCCGCCGATGAAGGAAGCTCCCCAACCATCTGTTGGGTGATAGGAAGTGGCCAAGCGGCGTTGCCATTGCCGCTGCCGTCGTCGGGGAAGGAGGAGGGGGTCAAGCTTACTGCAACGAGCCGACGACCCGTACAATTCAGCCCATCTGTGGTTTGCAGTACTTCGTAGCCCTGTATCTGTTGCAAGTTTTCTCTTTTCTTTCTCCGTTCAGAGAATGACTGAAACCTGTTTGTTCCAACGGGAAGAAAGTTTTTCTCCTGCTGTGGCGCGGTGGTGCGTGGTGTATTGGTGTTGTTGGAGGATTTGCTTCCCCACGGCGGTTGGACGCGATGACGACGAGGTGAGGCCGCGTGAGGCAGGCGAGCGTGCGCCCGGCAACGACGCCGTGCCGCGCGGCACCACCAGGGAGTTTTCCGCACGCCGCGGCCGGGCGCACATGGCGCGGGCAGGATCCCGGCTGCGCGCCGTCGCCGCCGTGCGCGCGGTTGATTCTGCAGCAGGGTCTGCGAGCTTTTGGTCACGTTTCCGGATAGTTCCGCAGGCCCCCCCCTCCCCCGGTGGGTCGAGCTGTTGATTCTGTCGGCGCCACTGCTCGCAGTTTGGCTACGCACACTCGGCTGCCTGGGGTGCCCACTTTTACTCAGAAGCAAAAGTGCGCGCTCACTGCTCATGGAACACAAAGCTTCGAATTGCAACGGATCGAGCAATTTAGAAAACAAAGCCTCGAATTGCAACGGACTGAGCATTTTATAAAACTTAAAATCCGACTCCAAATATCTTAGTGGCGAGTTCTTGTAAATTTCTGCTTGTTTCTGAAGCTTTATTCCGTGGAAGCAAAATGTAAACCATAATGGGTAGACTAGACTATTTTGGTTTTTCAGCCACGCACGGACGCACCATCTTGAAAATGCATGTTCTGTAGCCGGTAGTGGTGGTGTACGCAGAGCAGTGATGCGCAGCACATCCTCAGGCACCGAAAGGAGAAAATGCAGGTGCGGAAAGCCGTGGACCACGACTTCATCACTGTGCGCTCCACGATTCCAGATATCGGCCAAAGCAAACTGCACAAGCTGCAGAGCTCGCTCGCTCCCCTTGCTCGCCTGATCCAAAGGTCCCCATGGGAATGGGATCCTACCACCTACACCTCCACCTCCCAATTCGTCTTCGCCGCCGTCGATTCCAACCACAAACCCAAGACCACCGTGCAAATCCCCGTCACCTCCCCTTCGGAGGAGAGTGGACCGCCGGACCCCGAGGCAGCGGCGGCCGGCAGGATCCAGGCGGCCTTCCGCGGGCACCAGGTCCGTCGGCACGTCGCGGCCGTGCGCGCGGCCGACGCCGAGGCGACGCGGCTGGAGCGGCTGCTCCGGCGGCAGGAGACCGTGGACGCCGTCCGGGGCGACGAGCGCGAGCGGGCACGGTTCTCGGAGGCGCTGATGGCCGTGCTGCTCCGCCTCGACGCCGTGCCGGGGCACTACCCGGCCGTGCGGGACGCGCGGCGCGCCGTGAGCCGCCGCGTCGTCGGCCTGCAGGAGGTGTTCGACGCCGTGGTCGCGGCGCCCGGGCCGCAGACGTGCGGGGTGCCGGCGAGCCTGGAGCAGGTACTCGAAGGGATCTGGGGCGCCGGCGAGACTCCGATGCCGGTGCCGGCGGCGGCGGTGGAGGTGGAGGAGGAAGCGACGAGGAGCAGCGGGTCGTGCTGGGGAAGGTTTTTCGGGGGAGTATAGCGAGCAGTGTAATACTGTACGGTACAAGGAGGTGTCGAGGTGATCGTCAGACGGTAGAATACGAAGTGTAATACGAACTCATTTGTACATACATGTATTATTTTGTGGGCGTACTGTATACCCACGTTGCCAGTGATCAGGAATGATCTGCATCAATTATCAATAATGTTCTCGCATCAGCACAACGTGAAGAACATGTTTGGCGCAATGAGGTGTTTGGTTTATCTTATTTCGAATTTATGTATAATACTTTTCATTAGAACAAATCTGTCTTACAAATCAACGTGTGGTGTTTTTTTTAAGAACAAATCAGTCGTATCTTACAAATATGCAGAAGGTCTGCAGTTGCTATCGTGCTCACCGTCTCACCAAGTGATGAGCCTTCACAAAAGATGGGCTTGTTGAACAAAATTGGCTTGTGTGTTGGGCCTGTTCTTTTGGACACAAATGAACAATGAAAAGTACTATTCACTTATCACATTCATAACATCTTACCTCACAAGAAATACTATTCCAGCAGTATTCATTTGCAACTTAATTATTCCTTTTCACACAAAAGAACAGGCCCTGAGGCTGCTATGCTAGTGAACAACGAGCTTGTGTTCACATCCTTCCTCCAATGCAAAGAGCTACTTGGATTGATTTGACAATAAGGAAGCAAGGAGATAACAATCAGAAGGGAAAGCAAAGAAAGGACTTATGGAGGAGCACAACTTGCTCGAAGCTTCTGTAGGAGCACATAATATAATGAAAAAAAATCTGTCGACTATATAATGAAAAAAAATCTGTCGACTATATGGAGGAGTATGTTGTGACGCAAGATTGGCAAAGCCCAGGCTGTATCTTTTTAGCAGCCCACCAGCCTGCTTCCGTCATAAACCAACCTGCCGGCCCGGCCCGGCAAATCTCCACGGCAGCACGGACGGAGGCCTAGGAACCCAACAAATCAACGCCATCCTTTGACCTTCTTGTCCCGTCCGCCCCATCCACGCCGTCCATCCACCCACCAACCCAACCCCGATTCCCCACCGCTCATAATAAATCGGCGAGAGGAAAAGAAAAAAAAACTCCCCCGTGCTCTGCTGTGTTCTACTCCCACACCTGCGACTCACCGCCCGCCCCGCCCCCTTCGTCTCGTCTCTCCCCCCTCCGCTTCGCGCATCTCACCGCCATCCTTTACCTTCCCGCGTCTAATTGAGCGCCAAAGCGGGGGGACATTTGAATTCCCCGCAGCTTCCGCTCCCTGCGCGGTCTCGTACCGTCCGGAGGCGCCGCCGGGCGCGCCGGCTTTATCCCCCTTCCCCTCCTAGGGTTTCGCGTTCCCCTCGGGGGGATGGGGGACGCCTCCGTGGCGGCGGCGGCGTCACTCGCGGGGAAGCGTCGACGCGGCGATGAGGGCGCGGGGCTGAGGCGGGTGGCGGAGATCGTGATGGTGCTGGCCGCGTCCGGGGAGATGCGGGGCGGGAGGGAGCCCACGGCCGCGGAGCGGGCGCTAGCGGCCGAGGCGCGGGAGAGGCTGGCCGCCGCCCTCGCCGAGGGGGCCGTGCGGCCCAAGGATCTGTTCCCCGGGGAGGCGGTCCGAGCGGTCGTCGAGGATCTCGGCCTCAACCGCGCCAGGGACCCCGCCGCCATGGGGTTCCGCCCGCCCAAGGCATCCATCGCCGATAGGCTCATGCTTACTAAGCGCAAGGTTTGCTAACTCTCTCTAGTTTCGATCCGTTCCCGCCCAGTTTAATAGCCTTGTGGTCAACTGGTACGAGCTGCGAAAAATCTGAGGGGTGATTATTGCGGTGTCAGAGTGCTCGTCAGACTATTAGTTGGTATGACATGACACTGCTACTTGCATGACGCAGGCTTTAGCATCTGAATGATACATTGCCGAATAATTGGTCCTGAGGGATTTGTTGGAGTGCATCAAGTATCGATATGCTTTGTTACTCTTGTCGTATTCTAATCCAGAGCGATTTATTTGCTCTTGGAGCTTTGCATATATTTATTTACTTTGTATGTATGCACTTGAGCAAATGTTTAGATTTATGTTACTTGTTCTTGTAGAATTAGCATGTCTGTGACTTCTTGCTACCCTTTGTCTCTGTCCATTAAACTTACTATCTCTGTTTGGTTCTCTCTTTGAAAATAGTTTATTTCTGTGTTGTCATGACATTTTTTAGCTGAAGCAGTTTTATGTGGGTTTAAGGTTATGAATTATCATCACCATTGACTTGAAAATCAGTAACTTATTGTCTCATTACCTAATTATCATGGAATTGTCTAACCAGTTTTGAGATGGTGAGTTCAATCTGGTTACCTATGACCTGCATATAAAAATTTAAAACACTGTATTTACACTATTTGACTATTTCACTTATTTGCTTTCATACAGATGGAAGAAGTCAAGGAAGCTCCAGTGCAACCAGCAGTTAGCACACCTCAAACTGTTGTCTCAACTGGAATGGCTGAGTTCCATGGTTTCAATGGCGCTTCTAAGTTTGGTGTTGGAGTTCCTAGGAACTCACAAGTTCCTGCTGTAGCTGCTACTAACCCATTAACCTCAACGGCACCAGTTGTCTTGAAGCCACCAGGATCATCACCTGTAAAACCAGTTGCCAACTCCTCAGGTGTTGCCCTACCCCATACTGGTCCATCACACCTTAAATTGGACAAAGATGTTAATGGTCCTCTGAATTTATCACACAGCGGAGGTACTGCTCTAATGTTATTTGGTTATTTTGCTTTTTTGAGTAAAATTAGACACTTCCTACTTAGTTTTATCATAAATAAGATTCTTATTTGGCTCTTGATGCATGTTGATGGCTTTTGAATACTATCCCACATATAAATCCTTCAACTGCTCAAAGCTGCAACAGATATGACGCACTCAAAATTTTTAATTAGGAGAAATACCCCTCCCAGTTTATATTGTTCAGGGGCGCACAAAAGCACATCACCTAAAATGCAGCAACTGCATGATAGCCGCGGTGGTTAATAAAACTAGTCAAGCTATTTTACAGTAACATTTCTATCTTTCCCCCTGAACAACTATTGCTTTAGGGAAATTATGCTTACTTGATGAAAGTGTTATTTGTTACTTTCTCATTTGCATACAAAGGTTTTTTTTTCTATGTATATCCCTGATTATAGAATGGATGGCGTTCTTTTTATCAGCTTTGCTCAGAAACTAATTTGCCTGCATTGCTTTCTTCCGCAGCAACTGTTGCACACCCAAACAAGTCTAATGTAGACACATCAGCTAGGTCCAGTGTAAATGCTGTACAGAGTTCCAATCAGTTGTTGAAGAACCAGGACACAAAGTCAGTGGCAGTTCAAGCCACAGGTAATGCTGTTGTGGGGCATCGTGCTACACCAGGTGTGGCATTTGTTCCACCAAAACCTACTTTTGTCAACCACAATGAGATAGCAAAGACTGTTCAACAGTTTCTGCACCAACCTGCAAACCATCCTAGCTGGACTCCACCATCAACTGAGTACATGCATTCTCGCGTGGGCTGTCAAATATGCAAAGTTGCTATCACTGATACAGACAGTTTACTTGTTTGTGATGCCTGTGAGAGGGGAGCACACTTGAAATGCCTTCAGCAGTATGGTAATGAGGGTATCCCGAAAGCTGAGTGGCATTGTTCTGCATGCCTGACGCAGAGTAAGGGCAAACCCCTGCCACCAAAATATGGCAAGGTTACAAGAACTGTTATTGCATCAAAGGCTGCACCACCTGGTGGTGGGGCACAAGTTTCTTTCCCGGGATCAGCAGAAAACATGGCCACAAAGGAGATTCACCAAAAGTTGGCTGCAAATGGAAATCTTATGAAGCCAATCTCCACTCAAGGTGGCAACACTGTACACAACATTAATGTATTGGCACTGAGTGCTATCACAGCTGGTTCACAATCACAGTTAGCTTCTACCTTAAGATCTCCAGTAGGAAATACTGTTAAAGCTGAAACCTCCTCTAATGGAAAGGAAGGAACTGGGCAGCAGTGCAGTAGTATGTTACAGCCTGATGTGAAATTCCCTCCTAATAAAAGATTGAGAAGTGGTTTGTCTTCGAACTCTGTTGGCTCGGCAAACAATATCATAAACAGTGAGCAAACTGCAGAAATTTCTGGTGCTGAAGCAAAGATCAAATCTGAAGCAAACTCTGAGCCCCCTTTGAGCAGGAATGAGGAATTGGTTGATAGTAGTGGAACAGCTTTTGAACAAACTAAGATTGTTGGTACCGAAGAAAATCCTAGTGCACAAGCGACCTCCAAGACAGAGAAAATGAAAGATGGGGAGACGACTGCCAACACTGGAACATCATCAGATCAAAGGAGAAACTTTGCTACAGAAGAAAAGCTCCTCAGTGAAGCAACTTCTGAGGCCCTTACAATTAATGATGTGAAGATGACTATAAATACTGGAATGCCAGTACAGGAAAGCAACATTGTTGCTACTGAAGAAAAGCTCCAGACTGATGCAGCCTCTGATGATCCACCTATGATCCAAGATATGGAAATGAGTACCAACAATGGACCACCAGCAGATGAAACCAGTAATCTTGTTGCTGAAGAAAAGTCCCAGTCAGAACAAACCTCTTCAATTGGTGATAAAGATGTCACCACTAATGCTGGAATACCAACAGATCAAACACAGCATTCGAATGGGTCAACTGAAAATGTAGAAAAAAATCTCCCTAACGGAGAACCATATAAAGACAAATTAGGCTGTAATATAGTCTCAGATTATGTTTCTACTCAAAAAATAGCTTCAAATGGCATCTTACACCCTAAGGATGAAACTTCATGTGTTCATGAAGCTGAAGCTGTGGGTTGCAACACAGAAGCAAACTAGACCTAGTAGCAGGTTGCATCCGATTTTCTTTTTTTCAGGTGTGTTTCTAATCAAATCAGTTGTTACAAATCTTTATGCCAATCAAAATCTATACTCTCTAGTTGTTTGAATCTTTGATTTAGGATTGATAGTGACTCATAAAGCGTCATATTTGAAAATTGATGCTTGTAGCTCTTAGTTCCTAATTTATTGTCATGCCAATCACACTAGCCTATTTGAACTCGTGGTACAAGTATGCTCAGGAGATTTTCAAACGCCCATATTTATTTTTTTTGAACTAAAAACACCCATATTTATTGCTGTGCAAGAAGCACAAACTCTGAAAACTGAAACCCTTATGTGGACCTTTCGAGCATTTGATCTGACCTTATATTTAATCTTTTATCAGATCGAACTATGCTGAATCTACCATCAATTTTACCATCGTCATGATCAACTGTGTTCTGCATTCTCTTGGATGACATTATACATTTAGCAATCATCAACCATTTTTCCAGGAGGTTTGTCGCTAGCCCCTTCCTCTCATTTTTGTTTTGTTTTGTTTTGAGATGGCCTCTTTTAAAAGTGAGAAACCTTGGAAACATGCTCATCAGGCTCATATTCATAGTTTACTAGTTTCACCATATATATATTTTAATATTTGCGTTCCTGCTGACATGAAGTTTACTTCAAACTCTGTAGGTATCTACTACCTCCTGGTGTAGCTATAGAAGCCTAGAACACAGGAAATGTAACTCCATGATGTTGTACTTCATGTAGATTGATAATCTTGAGTTCCTAACTGTTGAATTCTATTTTCCCTTTCGTTTGTTCTGTGTTTATCTGTAGTGTTGTAATTAAATAGGGTTTTAGCTGAGTGAGGACTGGATTATCATGTCACAATAATGATACTTGCCTTCGCCATTGCCTTGGGTCAGTTACCAACGTGGTACCGTGTACCCTACAACTTATGTTCCTTGAGCTTCTAATGCATCCCATTGGCCTTCTAGAGTTCTAGTGTTGTTCATTTCTGACAGATTTTTAGCTATTATGCCTGTGTGGAGAATGGTAAACGTTTACTCTGGGATGTTTGCTGTTGCAATTTGGAAAGGACTTGCAATCTGGGGATAGATGCAATGCAACACACACCATTGCAGCTTGCGGGACAGATGGTTCTTTCGTCTTGTTTGTTTGTGAATTCTGAAAAGAGCATCGGTTAATTTTCAAAAAAGAGAGCATTGGTGCTGCACAAAATAACTCTGCTGGTCCGCAGGTTTGCCATTCCTGTTTGGATTACTGTCAGAAAATGGAGAAACACTTTCGGCCTGGGTACATATGAATATTGATGAAAATCACAGGCCTGGACTTAACTGCAATGTCAAATGAAGGAATACACACACAAGTTGACATATCAAACGTGATGAGATTCTGCTCACAAATACAATCCAAGCGCACGGACAGATCGCAAATCCGAATATTGTCAACATGCAAATCCCTTCAGAACAACCAATGCACACAAGAACCTTGTAACAAGAATGTTAATGGTGGCTAGTAAACATATCATTCCATCAAACAGTACCAGACAATAATGATCACGGCAACAAGATAAACTTTTAAGTTCTGAACATGGATCACTAACAGAAGAAGCTAGTTACGGAACATGGTTTCCCTGTTGTTCAAAAACTTGCTTTCCATAGGTGACAATCAGAAATCAAAAGGGTCACTCAGGGTAAGGTTGGACGCTCTACTGAAGCTCCACTTGCTACCTCCAGAACGCAATACAAGCATTGACTTGCGGCCTTTCCAGACACGTTCTGCACAAACTTGAGTTTTCAGTTTGGTGACCACATCCTCAATCAAAGCAGAATCATCTCCACAAGCCAAACTGACCACCAATTTCTCAAGCACCTTTGCCTTATTCCATATGAACCTAAGGAACGCAAACTCACTGTCATACCCTCGTAAGTTCTTGAAAACCACCTTTGTAAGTGTTGACTGCAAGCACCTGATGGGGCTAGCCTCCTCCCAAAACTTTAAATCAATGGGCTCGTTAGCTCCACCGGACTGCAAAATTAGATTGAACTACTTCAATTACCACAACTTATGGTAATTAATCGTACATATGAAATAATCAATGAGAAAAGTAGGATCAACCTGCACATGCAAAGTGTTGATAAAAGGAAAGCATCCCAGAAAGCTTGGAAGTTTGGAACCATCTGAGCCTCTTTAGGGACATCAAACTGCACAATTAGGGCCAGAATAGTGACACTTGGAATCATTGAGGATGGTTTCGGCTTTGTTTCAGCCTGTAGTTCATTTAAGATTCACAAGTTAAACAAAATAGCATCATTACAGATTCATCACTATATAATATATTATAGAGACTGACCTCAATGACAGTACCATGAACCTTGAGCACGTGGATTCTTGGATCCAAGTAGCCAAGCACCTTAAGATTCGTGGTGGACCCAATGTTGAGCAGGATAGAAGAGTCACGGAGAGGTTGGCCATCAGGTTTCTTACACCAGAAGATGAGACGCTTGAGGGACGGGGCACAAATTACATGGAATATGTTGGCAACGAAATTCCAGAAGATCGCGCACTGGAGACTGCGATTGCGGATGAAAACTACGGGGGGTGAGCAATCGCTGCCGATGAGCGAAAATATCTCCAGCTTGGGGCTGTACTGGAGGAGACGGTCGACGTCCACGGTCCTGATGTGGATCCCGGTGAGACGAAGCTCACGGAGATGCGGGAAGACATTGACGCCACGGTAAAGACAATCCGTGCTAGGGAAATCCCAGTGCCCTAGGCTGAGACGGCCAAGGGAGGCAACGCAGAGCACTTCTGATGGGAGGCTCGTGGAGGTGGAACCGAGGTGGTTGAAGAGTTCGAGGGTCTGGACACCCTTGTCGGCGAGGATGCGGAGCCACCCGCGAGCGATCGCGGCGTCGTGGGCTACCGCGTAGTGGAAGCTGTGGTGGGTGAGACGGATGGAGCGGAAGGGGCCCTGATGCGTGGCGAGGATGCAGGAGATGGCGTCGGTAATGGTGCGCCACCTCGCGACGCCGTCGTCTTCACCGGAGAGCACCGGGAAGAGGTCGGCGTCGTAAAGGGAGAGAGGTGTGGAGGACCAGACGCAACGCCAGCGCGGGGAGAGCGTGGACGTGCGCGCGGCGTCCTTGATGGGGAGGCGGGTGACGATGTTGGAGAGCAACTTGTCAGGGAAGCGGCTGATACGATCCTCGCCGCCGTTGACGTCTGAGATGGCAAGGGACATTGGGGGGTGTTTGTTCTTGCTGGGCCTCGTCGTCGCAAGCTAGTTTCTCGACGAAGGCTAGCTATTTCAATCAGGAACACTCCGTTTTGAATCCTGAAACCAGATACGGAACCTCCTCCAACTCGGAAATTCAGTTCATTTTATCTCCCTCCCTAGTTCCAACGTCGGATTCTGACCGGTCGAGGTAGCGAACTGTCCCGCTTCTCCCTCGTCCCTCCACGACGAGCCGGGCAGCCGGCTTCTCCGGGGCAGCACAGCGGCCGCGCGCGCTCAGACATGAGTGTGTTTGGCAGGGTTCCGGCTCCGTCTGTGTCAGCTTCGGCTGTGACTGTGTCGATGGAGCAGATTCTGTAATGAAGATGAATCCGTTTTGGAAAAACGTTTGACAAAACAGCTTCTTCTGATTGTGTAAGGTGGATGAGTAAGTGAAATGTTCGTAATACTCTTCTCTTTTCTTTTTTTCTATTTTTTCTTTTATTTTTCTCTTCTATTATTTCTTCTTCTTCTTCTTATTTCCTTCTTATTTTTTTCCATTCTCTCTTCTCTTCTCTTTTCCCCTTTTTTCTTTAATTTTTTTTCTTATTTTTCACTTTCTTTTCTTCCCCCTTATCTTTCTACTTCCCTCCTTATCCGCTTCTCCTATCCTCACGCGCCGTCCCTGACCCACCCGCACCGCTGCCAAGCTGCGGTGCCTCTCCATCGAGCCCCGCGGACCCGCACCGCCGTCATCCTCGGGCCTCCCCGGGAGTCGTCCTGGCCTACCCCTGCAGCGCGCCGCCGCTGTCCTCCGGCCTCCCGGGAGCGTGCCGCTGCCGTCCTCGGACCTGCCCCCGAAGCGCGCCGCCGCCGTCCCGGCATGCCCCAGGAGCTCGCTGCCGCCGTCCTCGGGCCTGCCCCGGGAGCACGCCGCCGCCATCCCGGCCCGCCCCGGGAGCGTGCCGCCGCCGCCCCGACCTGCCCCAGGAGCACGCCGCCACAGTCCTCGGGTCTGCTCCAGGAGCACGCCGCCACAGTCTTCCCTCGAGCGTGTCGTGCACGGGGGCAAGTTGGGACTCTGGCCCCGTGGAGGAGACGGAGCAGGGGCGAAGCTGGTTTTTTTGGCTCTGTCCCCTCCGATTTGCAACAGAGAGCGCAATATGCGGGGGATTCGGCGCTGAAGCTGTTTTGAGAGGTCCTTTGGCACAACTTCGACGTCTACCGCCCACGGAGCCGGAGCCGGAGCGGTGCCAAAGGGACCCGAAGACGAGTCCATGGGCTGCTCCCTCTTCTGCTGAAAAAGGCCTAGGCCCTGGGCAGCGAAAGGCTTTGGAGCGTGGTGAGCCGTTGGATGGATTTGGACGTCAGAAGAGCAGGTGAGGTGCCAGTTACGCCCTGACAAGGTCACCGAACCTCCTCAGCCCTACTACCCCTGATCCAAACGGCCAAGCACCTGAGCGGCGGCGGCCGCCCAACGTCGACGAAAGCAGGCGCAGAGGCTCCGACCGGATTAGCCGGTCGCCCCTAGATTGGCAATGCTAGCTCGGGCGTTGACCATGTGGGCAAAGCATGGAAGAGAACGCAACAACGTATGTCCATCCAGGCCTCGACCTCGTCGCGCCGTCGCTCCAACATGCCACTGCAGCTTCGCCACCTCTGTAGCAGACCGGCGCAACCGGGAAGTTTCCCTGAAGAACAGAACCGGCGCAACATGTAAGATCTACCGCTCTACCTATTTGATTGGAACAGATGTGCCACTAGGGTCGATTTTGTGTGTTGTTGGAGCCGATGAACTTATGTTCGACAATTATGCTAAATCTCATGTTTGTTTTTGTTCTGATACCAACCTGATCATTTTTCTGCAGTGGAATTCTGCCACTGTTGAAATATATCCAGTTACAGAACCAGAGCGAGCAGCCAAATAATGGCAACATGGAGAATTCAGCCGTTGCTGCTGTCGACTCTATTAGGTAACATTGCTTGATTCTGAAATTCAATCTCAGGTAACATTGCTTGATTCTGAAATTCAATCTTGGCCTAAGATTTGTAATAATGTTAGCATGCTTACATTCAGGGATACTGTTGAGGAGAGTTTTGACCAGAGGTTTGCAACACTGAAGAGCATTGGGAAAGACAGTGTCATTGATCGCAAACTTGAGTTATTGCTAAAGAAGAAACCTTCCCCCATTTGCTATGTTTGGTTTGATCCCTCACCCTGGATGCACATATCTGAGGTACAGTAATCTTTTTTTTTTGTCATAGAACTTTTAATGCTACATACTGCTCCTAAGGAAACTTTTAATTGATACCAATATCTGGAGGAATGATCCACATAGTGCTCCAAAGTAAGAACGGGTGCAGTTTGATCTATATGTACTCTTTCGTCTACAATGGATGAATGAATTTTGAAACTTAACTCTATGATGCATCAATATGTTTTGGACTGGCATTATCTTCCGGAGAGGTGGAGAGTTATCCTTTTTGGAGAGAAAAAGAAACTAAATCTACAATCATTTGGGTCGCAAAACAATTCTAAAGAACAGTAAAACTTTTCTTTTGTACACCACTTGGATCCAGAGAGTAAAGTTGAAGTAGTATGTTTCATTGAAAAATATGGGGGGGGGGGGTATTATAAATTCTGTTACTTGCTACTCTGTCGCAGCTAGTATTGCATCTGTATTGTTTTTTTCTAATGGCATATACGTGTGGGTTCATAAGAACTTAGAAGATGACTTACTTTTCAAACCTCTGTTCTCAGTTAATTCCAATAGTTCTACCATTATTTCTTTGTTAATTTGGAACTTATACAACTCTACAATGGTACTGGGCAATCCTTGAATATATTTCCTTGAACACTTTCTAGTCAAACCTTTTTACATTCCGTGATCAATCTTGTGAGTGCACTGTTGATGCCAACAGCGCCAGATTCTTTATTACGTGTCGGCATTATCATGAATCTCATGCAAACAGGAGGAGCTCCGATAAATTTAGGAGGGATTCCCTTGGACCATAGGTATTTATTGTATTGATGAAGTGAAATTTAGTGAACTGTGAATATACTTTAGTTCCATATTACTATTCCTGATGATGTTAACTTTCATGGTAGTGGGTTCTTGTGCTAATGTTATTGTTGGTTAATGGGGTGTGGCAAATGCTAACCTTTATTTCATTTGCTATCTTGATGCACTCTTTTAGCTGTTTTTATTTTGAGATGAAGTCATGATGCCCATTAAATTAACAGATTGTTTGAGTTTGTAACATGATGTTCGCTCTATGTTTCGCACTGATGTGTCATCATGCTGCAGGGCATCATAAAGACTCTCTGTGTTAATAAGATGGTTAGATCTGGTTGCAAAGTCAAAATCTTAATGACAGACTGGTTTACCCTGATGAACTGTAATATTGGTGGCAACATAAATAAAATGCGGACTATTGGTTTGTACAATATTGAGATGTGGAAAGCAGTTGGCATGGCTCTTGATAGGGTAGAGCTAGTGTGGTTATCAGATGAAATAAATGTAACACCCTAAAATTCCATCATTAAAATAATGTAGCAACATGGTGCTATAGATTTTGTTTCTAAGGTTTTAAATAAATTATCAAATAAATTTGGCCTTTTAAATATTTAAATATCATTTTTGAATAATTTTAGAAGGAATAAGTGTGTGTGCATCATATTTTGGTTGCATGGTGTTTATGTTTGTTGGTGTGAAGTTTTAAAAGTTTTTAAAACTGGATTGAAATTTTGAAAAGATTTGGAAAAGAGTTTAAATCTTGAAAAGTTTTGAAAGTGTTAAGGTTTGAAAAAGTTTTGAAAAAAAAGAAAAACCCTCCCCCAACCCTTCATCCTTCCCTTTCGGCCCGAGTGGCCCAGCACCCGCGCCGGCCTTCCCTCCCTCCGCGCGGCCCACAGCTCCCTTTTCGGCCCACCACCGCACGGCCCGCTCCGCCTCCCCTTCCCCCTCTCTCTCGCTGACCGCCCGGTCCCACGTGTCAGCCGCGTCTCCTACCTCCAGCCCCTCCCATCCCCTGCTTTGCAGCCGCGGCCGCCGGCCGTTATCCCGGCCTTCCCGCCTCCCTCCTCCTTCAAGCCGGCATTCAAGGAGCAGTGAAGCCCCGGCGCCACCCCTCCGCCTTAACTCTCTCCTTCAGTTACTCCCCCTTCCTTGATTTCGAGTCGAAACCGCCGGCGCCCGCCGGTGTCTCCCCTCCCCTCCTTTCTCCTCTCCATAAAAACCGAGGCCATGCCCTGCGTTGCCCCTCTTTCCCTCACCCGAGCTCTCGCCCCTCTCCTCTCACCTTCGCGCGTGCCGTCGCCCGAAACTCCCGGCCGCCGCGCCATTGCCGGCCGTCCGGAGCCCTTCTCGTCGTCGGTGAAGTGCCCTGCCCCTCTTCTTTCTTCTTCTTCACGTTCGTCTCTCACCCGTGGCCTCTCTCTTTACCCCAGGTCCGCCCTCCCTCGTCGCCGGATCGAGCCACCCCGGAGTGCCGCCGTCTTCTTCCCGGAGCGCCGCCCGTCATCGATCTCCCTCGACGTTGTTTCCCCTCGCCCGCTTCCGCACCCAAGGCTTCGCGTCGAGGTGAGGAGCTCATACCCTTCATAACCCGGCCGCTCCCGTGCCTTCTTCCACCCTCGCGTGCTCGCCGGACTTGAGCCGTCCGCCATGGCCGCCGCGGTGTCCTCTCCGCCGCTCCTCGCGCCGTGCCAAGTCTCCCAGTGAGTTCCTCGCATCCTTCCCTTCGTTTTGGTCCTTGTCTCGCCTTGTTTGGTGCCCGGGAGCCCCTGTTGACCGTGTGCCGGCGAACTTCCGGCTGCCCGCCGCCGCCGCAGCAACGCTGCCCCGCCACCGCAGGCCCTCTGTGCCGCCCGATCCGCGATGAACCGCCCGGATCATGTACCCCTTCGGGTGTGTAACCGGTGCACCGTGCACCCGTGGACCAGGTCCACGGCGCGGTCCACGGCCACGTCTGCGCCACGTCAGCGCACCCAGCCAGTCGCAGCGCGCCGCGTGGCCTCCAGTCAGCAAAGCCATCCGATCAGCATCTCTTTTGCAGTTTAGCCCCTGACAAAATAGGATATGACCCACCTTATCTTTGTGTCTTGGCTGTTTTGCATGTGAACCCCTAGTTTTATCCCACCTTTTGCAGATCAGTCCAGACCGAGCCCTTTTACATATAAAACCCTCAGTTTCTTCAGTTTCGCGAGCACAAATTCCTGTGTCTTGCATATCTTCTGTTTTAGCCCCTGTTGTTTCTAATATCATAACCATATGCCCTTCCACCTATAAGAATCTTTTCAGATAGGTCCTGTTTTTAGCATTTAAGCCCCTGATCTTCCTAGTTTTTCCCACCCGAGGTCCAATCTTATCTTTTTACGTTATAAACCTCCGGTTTGTATACGTAATTATGTTTTAGCCCCTGATTTCTTGCAGTTAAGCCCCTGGAAGCCCTGTTTCTTCACAAAAAAGCCCCTGAACCTTGTTTTGGCCGTATCTTTTGCGTTTTAGCTCCGTTTCCACCGTTTCAAGTTGCGTTAGGTTCATATCAACTCAAATTACGTGTTAGGATCAATGTTGAACATGTTCTTTGTTTTATATTTTATTTAAATATTAAATATGATTAAATCCTTATACACATGCTTTTCTAATTAAAATGTAATTAGAGTTCAACACGTGTTTTCATAAGAAAGATAATATGATTAATGCTTATCTAAATTATTCTTCCAATTAAAAGTTAATTAGATGTATACCTCGGTTTTCATAATCAAACTTAAATTGATTAATGTTTATGCAATTTGCTTTCTAATAAGAAGCAACATAGGCTATATCCCGAGTTTTCTTAATTAAATGTTAATTTGATTAATATGAATATAAATGTGTTTTTGAATTATAATTTGATTAATTCAACTCGAAATATAAAGATATACATTTAGATGCTTCACATGCTTCTTTTAAATTAAATGTTTAATTTGCGTAAATAATACTTGAATATTTATAAATAAAAGTTGAATAAGTTCTACATCGTCTTTTTAATACAAATATAACTTGCTTAATTATTAAATAGGGTATTTCTCTGAAATAACCTATGCACATCTTTATTTAATTAAAATATACCAAGCACATAGCTAGCCCTTGTATGTGATCATCCAAATCTCCCGATAGTTCCGAGTGTTTTTACGTTCGCGTTCCTAGAGTCAAACCTTGTCCTCTCTTTAAGCTTTTCATGCTTGGTGTATTGTTTTATTTATTGTATGTTTTCATGTGTGCTCGTAGACATCGTGCCAGTTTCAAGTGAGCAGCCAGTTGAAGTGGATCAAGAGCAAGTTTTTGAAGAAGAAGAACCCTAGTGTTTAAGCAAGGAAGGCAAGTGGACTTCTCCCTCTGCATATTCCTCTTGTCCTAAATAATTGCATATCAATTAATATTTACATTTAAATGTTGTATTGCATAAATTTGATGGGAAATCACCTTTTTAAGGACATGACTAGACTTTATTCCCTTTACCTTGAACAACCCTTTTAAATAAATGTTTTTGGGTAGAAATGCTTGGTTGCTATAACTTGGGATGGTTCAAATGAATCTTTGCAATATGATGAATGTTGATCATGATAACTATGGTGAAGATGATGCTTATGGTTAATAATAAGATCATATGGTTTAATCGGAACATGGAGAACCACCCAGGAAAACAGTGCAACCACAGTCCATATGGCTCTGGCTTGGCCAATTAATTAGGTGTGTGAATGTACTGATGACCTTATCCGAAAGGAGCAGAGGGGGATCAGGGTTGAAGGGGTATAGCCCGGTTCTTTTGGGGTAGCAGCCTTTGCTAAGGTGCTGACCACTAGGGAGGGTTATGGTCCGCCCTGATCGGTAACTATGCGGGTTGTTAGTCTTTTGCATGCCTTTGTGAAGGCTTCGTAGTGAACCCCTAGCCACTCACCTCGGCAGTGTTTAAGGGTCTGATCAACCTAGGAAACATGGGGAACACGAACTGTGGGTAAAGTGTACAACCTCTGCAGAGTGAAAACTGATCGATCAGCCGTGCTCACGGTTAAGAGCGGCCTAGACCCTCACATGATTAACGAACTTGAAGATGGAATTAAATTGTGGTTTATGTATGGTTTGAGATGGAAAGTTTTCTTAAGTCTTTTTAAGTGGGTTGGTATAAACTTACACCTAGTAAATAGGTGCTTGCTAATAAAATTTTACCAACACTAGGATCATGCCCGTGCGTTGCTACGGGCATAAAAGAATTTTTGCGCAAATACATAAATCATGAAAACATGATTTTTTTAATACATAAGTATCAATTTTATAATGTTTATAGCGAACATGGTGTGAGATTGTTCCAGTACTGAAATTGTCATGAAAGACAGTCTACAATCAACAACAGGGAAAGTGATTGCTCGCTTGTGTCAACATCACTTGTAATAGAAAATAACATAAAACTCTGGCAATTGATACAAAGTCTTGGTGATACATGGTGCACATGTTTACGAGATACAAATACAAACAACCATTTCTACTAACACAGCTGCAACAGAAAATTGACCTGTACCGTGCAGCTTCAAGAACTCTGGCAGGATTTGCATGAAGTCGTTCTGCACCTTGCACTTGACATCAATGCTCATTCACTTAAAGTTCTTCTGGTAGTCAACAAGCAACAACTGTTTGTGATTACTGGGGCGAGTGGTGACACAGGATGAGCAGTGTGTGGAGTCGAACTCCCACACGGCCACACCAGCCAGTGTTCTTGTGCAGGGCACGGGTCCAGAGTTCGTGAGCACCAGCATGAATGTCAGAACAGAAGGGGCACTGCTACTGTCAGAAAAGAAACATTTGACATATGTAAGCCTACCGTGCTATGACTCTGAATTTATATAATTACGAAAGTTATGCAAACTCTGCACAAGCTTTTACATAGTGTTCCAACACTATTTTTAGGGGAGATATGCATAATAATATTTCCAGTGGCAAGCTTTTAGATAATTGGAAGAAAATTTAACTTTGAAATATTTTTGAAACAAACATGAGTGCCTGTGCTAGTTGCAAAAGGACATAAATCTATTCCTTGCCTGTGTTCATTCTTCATAGTATAAAAAGGATGTGAATCAAGCAAATCATTCCTAAGGAAAAAAGCACGAGTCAGATAAGAATATCATATTGAGATATATACTTGATACTAAAACTAATAAGTAAACTCACCCATGCCGGGATGGCTGGACCATATTCCTGAAGTACTTTGTCCAAGACTGTCTGCCATGCCATTTTGACTGCAGTTGGAAGAAACCAAAATCACACAAGCACAACCAATGCACCGACTAAGTATTCAATATTTGAAACAACCATTCACTCCCCATTGAGGCCATAATCTGTTTTAGCTACATGCTTTCCAACGAATCGTGCCAATTTTAGAAAAGGATCATACACAATGTGACAGGTATTATATAACAGGTTTGGCACAGGATCGAACAAGATAAGCTAACATGTTTTAGCAAATATAATTTGGAAAGTGACCAATAATGATTCTTTTTATGCCTGCAAACATTTAGAGGTTAAAATGCTAATGCAGTACTGAATTTAGATATGGAGCAGAACTATTTTGCATTGTAAAAAAAACAAAAGGAAACAAGAAACATCAGTTTTTCCATCGCAGTGATGTAGCAAAATTCAATGAAATATGAAAGGACAACCTGCATGGATTTTCAGGAGCCTTTGCATGCAAAAGGCAGTGTGAGCTTAAAATTTTTCACGATATAGCAAACCAGTGTAACATTATGAGGATATAAGGTTGCATGATCTTATCAGAGTAATGATCTCTGATCAGATTAGGTTCATACTGCTTATTCTGTGTAACATAAGAAATAAGAGTCTTTAAATGTTATCTGCATCTTAAGGAGAAGGAAAACTATAATTTATCTTTGAATAACTGAACCATGGAGGCATCAAATAGTATAATTCTATTTCTAGTTTTCTTTGTTTCTTAACAATATCACTACATTAAGATTCAGGAGTTAACGAGTTATTCATTCAACAACCTTTGAGAAAGAAAGTGAGATGGGAATAACCACACATCTCACTCATGAGATCCTATGGGAAAATAAAGGGGAGACGGGAATAGATGGGGATTATGAGGAACCAGTCATGACATGATTGAAGGATGGAGGAATCTTGATATTATATTTCAGCTTAACTTGTGATATTATATATGTTGTACATATACTCCAAGGCTCAACAAAAAGGAAAGTAGTCCAGAATTCTACTAATAGATCATGAAACAGACTTCTGCTAATAGATCATGGAAACAGACTTGTCCTATGCATGCATACATTTAGGATCAAATTGATAATTGATTAGCTAATAACTGAAACATAGGCTACCATTACCATTTTCAAAAGGCTAGGACTAACATTACCATCTGGCTGATACTACCCCAGCTGCCATTACCATGTAGAACCGTAGGGAATGAAAATGCTTATATATTGATTTTTGTTATTATTGTTCTTTTCCAAATATTTTTCCTACTAATATTTCTAGTAGACAGATATTGTTTCTACTATTCACATTTAGGAACGATGGATCAAAGTTCAAGAAGAAAATATTTCATTGGATTCAAAATACACAGAAAGATTCATATGCCCATGAGCCTTACGCACCGCATACATTTTTAGTTCTATTTACACAGAAAGCAGAAAAAAGATTGATGAACTTACAGTTGTTGCTATGCTCCCCTCCAGATTTGCGATCTTCCTTGTTGCAGCTCCTGCCGCGCACCTGAACATCGTCTGCCGCTGCTGTGACTTCGGCATAATGAAAATAATGAAAAGAATCAATAGACATGCAACTGGAATTAATGATGCAATTAGGATCTTGGAATCTCAAAAGAAAACCGACAAAAGCTGTGAAGGGAATGCAGAGTTAGGAACAATCAACGCACCTGTTTCAGAACATAGAGTGGTTGTGTTCCTACTTCCTAGTATGTTCAGAACAGTTCATCCAAAACCCATCAGCAGCTAAGCATGACACTTGAGAGTAATTCTATTTATGCATTACAAGGTCCAAGGCAAACAAATCGGAAACAAATTCATATGAGTCCGGAGACAAAATTGAAATTGAAAACAAAATTAGTAGGATAGTTACCTTGTAGACGCTGCCTTCAAGATCTGGATCAGAGGCCCGTCGATCTGTCTTCATCATGGAGTAAATGGAGGAGTCAGGAAGAACATCAAACAACACTATTTGCTTCCTCTCCGGCCCGTCGCCGCTGCACGAGCTCACAATAGCTGCGGCCAGCCGGCCACCACGGATGCACTCCGGTTTGCCCAGCACGACGCCACCTATTGTAGCCGCCGCCGTCGCAGCTCACTCCCCTGGATTCACTGCTGCACAACTCGTTCGCTGGGATATGCATGACAATAGAGATCATTTGGTTTGTGGTCGATATGATTTTCACACAGATTTTAGGTGTTAATGGAGATGCGGAACATATGAAATTAGACAACTAATAAGGTAGCAATGATTTAAAAAACAACAAGATACAGTTTACAGCTCCAAGGTCTCTGAGAAAGTTGAGCAGATTGAGAGGATGCAAGAGATCACGTCAACCCCTAACCTTCCTCACTAAATCCAGGACATGCTGGCTGAAAACAATGCAGCATTGGATTAGTTTGTTCCCATGAAGGATGCAGCAAGGAAAAAGAGAAGTAGCTAGACTGAGGAAACTGTGGATGCAGTCGAGGGTCGAACATGGTGGTTGAGATTGGTGGGGGTGCGGCGGCTGGCCTTCGCCTCCCGCTGCAGCTGCTCCGCAGACGAATCGCTCGGGCCACCAGCCTCGCTCCCCGGCACCGCGCCTCCCTCCTCGGCACCGCGCCTCGCTCCCCGGCCTTCCTCCTCCGGCTGGCAGAGCTCATCTTCCTCGCCGTCGATTTTGGGCGAGGCGGTCAGGCAAAGCTATTGGAGGCGAGGCGGAGCACGGGGGCTCGAGGATGCCGGCTCAGAGCTTTGATTCGGGGCGCGGCGGAGCTCGCAAGGACGGCGGCGCAGCGGCGGCGGCCTCCCCACTCTATCTCCCTCCTCCGTCTCTCCTGATCCATCTCCGGCGGCGGCGGCGGTGGAGGCCCCTTTGCTCCCGGATCCGGCGCGCCCCCGCCGGGAGGCAGGACCTCCTCGAGGCGGAGAGGGCTCCTCGAGGGGGGGGAGCGCGGCGGTGGGTTACTTGGAACAGGGGAAGAGGAGCAGCCGGTGGCGGCGGCGCCGTGGCAGATCCTCCGTGCCTCCTCCCCTCCGATGTGGCTCGACGGACGACTGTGGTTCGAGGTGCTGTGTGCATGGCCCTGACGGTGACCTCGAGCTCCGGCTGCCGGGATCTACGGTGGCTCGAGCTCCCTGCCAGCACGACGGCGTGCCTCGAGCTCTGCACGGCGGTGGAGGACCGGCGCCCGCTCGGAGGCTCCGCCTCAAGCTCGGGCGGATCTTGTGGCGGCAGCGTAGGAAGGCCGGGCTACCGCCGCCGCGAGCTCGGCTCCCTCCTGGTGGCCAACACGGGTGCGAAGCAGTGGCAGCGGTCACGCACCAGGTGAAGGAGGAGGCAGCACAAAGGGAGAGAGGAAGGGGTGGGGACCACCTGTCGGCGCGCGGGGGCATGGTTCTGCCGGCAGAACAGCCGGGGGCAGAACCAGGGGCGAGAGCGAGACGTTGCCCTTATGCGTTTTTTAGGGGTAGAGATTAAAAATGCTAACCGCTGCAAACTCTTAGCCTATCCTTGATAGCCTTGCATGTTCCCCCACTTGCTGAGCTCGAACCATAAGTGTGCTCACCCTTGCTTACCCGCTGTTCAGAGGAGAACAATGGAGAAGAGTACTTCAGTGACTTCGATGAGTTCTGAGGCTTGCGTGCCCCCAGTCATGTGCCTGTGGAAGCTGAAGATGGAGTTGCTTCGTCTAGTTATCATTTGTTCATTTTAAAGACCTTCGAGTCTAATGTCTGAGTGTAATAAAAGATAATGTAATGGTTTAACTCTTGTACGTTTTGATTACTGTTTATGATATTCACTTATGACGTCTATCATATGTGTGTAAACTTGATCCTGGCGCACATATGAGATGCATTTGGTTTTCTTCGGAAAATCAGGTGTGACAATAAATCAGCATGCCGATGAATATTGGCCACTCGCCATGGATGTTTCAAGAAATACCACAGTGCATAGAATAAAAAGATATATTCTTGTTTGGATTATTTGAGTGTTTAGTATCTATTTCACTTGGCAGTCATTACATTGGAGCATCAAATGGAGGTTCATTTGAACATACAAGTCATTTCAGTTTACCTGCAGATGTTATGGGAGTAGAGATCCCTTTGAAGCATTCACTGCTGCTGATGTACTTTACCCTTCCTTGCAGTGTGCTACCATATTATTTCAGAAGGTTATTTTTTTCCTCTTTGAAAACTTTCAACCTTAGCAGGGGCAAAACTACTAAACTAGTACCAAAAGGACAGTGGTGCACTTGACAAACCGATGCAATTTCAAAGTAACATGTGGCAGACATGAGTAAATTTACTAGAAAAATCTTGATATACCATGGTGCGTGTGCTGCGCACCTCCCTAATACAAGTTAGCATTACCCCTGAATCTTAGCAGATTTGTTAGTCACATCTCTATTTACAAATGTGTAGCAATGGCACGTGTCAATTAACTTTGTCTTTGACTGCTAATCTGTTTATAACTGCTGAAATAGCAATCTAATATGCACCTTAAACGCTGGGATTTTAAATTTAAGGAAGTCAAGAATGATGCAATATAATTAGTTCATCCTTCTTTTTTATCTTCTCCAACATGCACTCTGGAATTTTTCTAATGTTTTTTGAGATTTGGATGCTTTTGTCATATTCTAAAACACCGTGATGTTTTATATCAACACACCAAAATTTACTATATCCATCAAATCAGAGGAGATTTGACCGATTGCTAATATCCTGTAATAAATTAGTAATGTAAAATGTGCATCTATACTTTGCTTGACATGTATAGCTTTTATAGTAAACATTTTACAAACTTTTATTCATGTACATCTATGGAAACATTCTAAGTTGCAGGTTGATATATGGCTGTTGGGCGTGAATCAGCATGAGGCCAACTTGTTAGCTAGAGAATACTGCAAGCGTGTACAAAGGCGGAATAAGCCAATTGCGTTGTCACACAGTATCATTTGATTTTCTATTTAGTTGTTCTTCCAGTTTGTTTATTGTGGATATACCTCGGTGTTTTGTCTTTTTATAACGGTTATCTATGTCAAGATAAAAGATACATACACACTACATACATGCACTAAAGCAGACTCATGCACACATTCTTAACTTCAAGTACAGATATACTTCCTAATTTGTTACAATACCCTGAAGAAGAGCATAGGAGGAATTCGTTGCAGGCTATCTACATGGAAGATAATGAGGTTTGCACTGTAATATTAGTACCTCTGTAACATTCTGTACAGACACAAACACACACAGACAGAGATATATACATTCTGTTGTTTGCATTTTTGTATAGCAAATATAATTGTATTTCAAATATTTGGATACAAGAGCCAGTCATTTTTGCAACTCTTGCTCGCTTTTTCACAGGGTAATACAACTATAGTGTTAGGAAACCCATCTTGGTTTAGGAAGACGAGTAAGAATAGTTAACTTCAGTACAATAGTTCTGATGGGAAAATAGAAGCCCACATTACAGTCTGCATGGCTCAGTCAGAAACAAATATATAGTGAATAGGATGGGAAAACATATGTGATTTATGTTATTAGTTCTATCATGGACTCATTCTTTATTCAGAAGAAGCGACTTATCTCTTATGCAAGGAACTAGTGTCATTAACCTGTTTACTAGTCCTTTTGGTACTTGATCCTATAAGTGAAATAATTATCTTGTATGCATGCTGTCTTAAATTTTGTTTTGTGTCAACCAGTGTAACCATATAGGTATTGAAATCAGCTGCTTCATGTTGTTCACTAGCTGATGTTTGTCTTGTGAAATCATTGATTTTTATAGTTTTACAAATGGGATTGTTCAATATTAACATTTGATGCATTGCAGGTTGATACCTATAGAAAAATAATGCCTGCTTTCTGCCCCCAAAATTGGTGGAAGGCAATCCGTATTTGGAGTACATAAAATATATCATCTTACCGTGGCATGGAAAGTTTGAGGTGGTTCGGAAGAAAGAGGACGGTGGTGACAAGTTTCTCTGGCAAATCACTACTGCATGTTTCCTAACAAGCACTATTCATGTAATTCACCAGTAGAATGTACAATTATTTCATCTTGTCTGTATCATGACTAAAAAAGTAGCAAGGCATTAATGAGCTACAAATAAGTGAATTTGTTCGCAAAAGGTCCGTGTGTATATACCATGCTGTAAATCTGGTACGACTACTTTCTGACTATCATATACACGACATTCCTGAGCATGGAGGAGCTTACAACTGATTATTCAAGTGGTGCTCTGCAGCCTGATGACTTGAAGCTGGCCCTTGCAGAGTCACTGAACAAAATATTGCATGTATCCTTTTCCTCTCTTGCCTGGCCGTCATCCTTCTTTGCTTTGCCTGATTGCTACTTTTTTCTCTCTCTGCATTTGCTTATGACTTGAAATTCTGAGACTGGTACTGGAAGATGCTCAAAATGTTGCTATTACATATCCTAGTGCTAACACCAGAAATATGCTTCACATAGGAACACCCAGGATGAACAACCTCACTGGCTAGGTTAAATTGTGGATTGAAATTCTGACAGGAATTACATTAGACATGGAGCAAGAAAATGCATGCATTAACAATGAAGAAAAAAATGCAGTCTAAGGCGTTGAGGTATATTTTAATGACCTTTATTGTCTTTTCATTTCATACAGAGTTGGAGCATTGTTTCATATAAGGAACATCTTATTTAAACTCTTAGCTTACTGCCTACAGATGATCTTGTTGATGATTTAGGGGTTTTATATATGAGTTGGGCTGGATTTTCTATGATGATATAGGTTAAGCCGTGACTGCTGTTAACAAAAGTTTGTTATACTTGTGAAAACCCTGTGCATTGCTGTGGGACGGAAATAGGAAATTGTAATCACGTTTATATTAAACCTATGTTTTATTGAGACAAATGGCAACATGTTTTTTCATAACTAATTTGAACATAGTCGGTTCTGAAAATATGCAATCCTTGGTAAAGAAGTATAACAATTATTACTTGAGGTGTAAATGAGAACCGAGATGCAATAAATAAGTGTGACTAACATTAGTTTTGAGCTCCTTAGTCCTTAGTATAGTGATGACCTCTGGATATTGTGTTAAAATAGTTGCATAATTAAAGAAGAGATGAAGAAAATTACCAGCACTGTAGACAAAGTATAATACAGTTAATTTTGAAGCTAATTTAATTTTCTTTCAGTAATAACTAATCTTCGCTGCATGTACCTTCAATTTGGTCCACCCAAATTGATCTGCAGGTGGAAAGCAGATATTTATGATTATTTAAATCTATCTGCCTATTTAGAAAAGAGGAAACGCCAACAAATTGCAACTTATGACTCATACAATTTCCAATCCCTCAACCTCTGCATTTCTTAACCATGTTAAGCACATGACAGATTTAAGTGTCCATACAATCTTTCAATCCTTATTAAATACAAATTTTCTCCTGAAGTTGCGTAGTTGTACTTCTTCTCCTCTTAATGAAAAACGTGCTATGCACATCTTAAAAAAAAGCTTTGCCCCTCAACTGACGAGCATTACCTTTATGTAAACTTACTACTCGTGTTCCCCAGTTGAAGTAAACTATGAACAAGCAAACACTAATAATACACCTCTGTTGATCGGATATGGTATATCTTTTGGAACAAGCAAACTAGTTCAAAAATGTAACTCCTGTCACAATTTTTTTGGGCAGGAATAGTACACTGCAAAGTTTAGGCTTCAGGGTTTAGGATGAGATGTCTACACTTTGGCACCAGAGGAATTGTGAAACGCTACACTCGAGCAGTAGTCACCTTAGCCATGTAATTAAAGACTTGAGATGTGCGTGTTATGTATATAAAATCTGGGTTACTAGTTTATATATTGCCCGCTGCACGCTCCAAGCTGATGTTGTGACAGTATAATTTCTCGCTCAAGCCCCATATCATCGTAAAAAACATGTGCACTTGGGACATTGTCTTTGGCAGAAGCACGATTACTGAAATTGGACGTTTTAAAATTGCTGTTGAATTTTTGCCACTGCAAATCACCACTTGAATCGTTTTCAACTTGATGTCCTTGTCATTTCCCCTATTTCACTATTTTTTGTTTTCTTTTCCATGTTCTAGGCACTTGAAATGACTAAAATGCCCTTGATTTTACGGCCATATCATTTTGGAAATTTCAAGGTTCACAATTTTTGCTATCCATCTAGATATATACCATACATAATAACAATTATGAATTTAAATTTGCTGAAATAAAATATAATTTGAAATGGAAGGAGTAGTTGGATGAATCAATTGAATTTAGGAAGCGTAGAAACAAGATGAATCAATTGATATATAATTTGCCTCTCCATCGAGCCCCGCGGACCCGCACTGCCGTCATCCTCGAGCCTCCCTGGGAGTCATCCTGGCCTACCCCTGCAGCGCGCCACCGCCGTCCTCCGGCCACCCGGTTGCGCGCCGCCGCCGTCCTCGGACATGCCCCCGGAGCGCGCCGCCGCCGTCCCGGCATGCCCCAGGAGCACACCGCCGCCGTCCTCGGGCCTGCACCGGGAGCACGCCGCCGCCGTCTCGGCCCGCCCCGGGAGCGTGCCGCCGCCGTCCCGTCCTGCCCCAGGAGCACGCCGCCACAGTCCTCGGGTCTGCTCTAGGAGCACACCTCCACAGTCCTCGGATCTGCTCTAGGAGCATGCCACCGCAGTCTTCCCTCGAGCGCGTCGTACACAGGGGCAAGTTGGGACTCTGGCCCCGTGGAGGAGACGGAGCAGGGGCGAAGCAGATTTTTTTGGCTTCGTCCCCTCTGATTTGCTCGAGAGAGCACAATATGCAGGGGATTCGGCGCTGAAACTGTTTTGAGAGGTCCTTTGGCACAACTTCGACGTCTACCGCCCACGGAGCTGGAGCGGTGCCAAAGGGACCCGAAGACGAGTCCATGGGCTGCACCCTCTTCTGCTGAAAAAGGCCTGGGCCCTGGGCAGCGAAAGGCTTTGGAGCGTGGTGAGCCGTTGGATGGATTTGGACGTCAGAAGAGCAGGTGAGGTGCCAGTTACACCGTGACAAGGTCACCGAACCTCCTCAGCCCTACTACCCCTGATCCAAATGGCCAAGCACCTGAGCGGCGGCGGCGGCCGCCCAACGTCAACGAAAGCAGGCGCGGAGGCTCCGACTGGATTAGCCGGTCGCCCCTAGATTGGCAATGCTAGCTCAGGCATTTGACCATGTGGGCAAAGCATGGAAGAGAACGCAACAGCGTATGTCCATCAAGGCCTCGACCTCATCACGCCGCCGCTCCAACATGCCACTGCAGCTTCGCCACCTCTGTAGCAGACCGGCGCAACTGGGAAGTTTCCCTGAAGAACAGAATCGGCGCAACATGTAAGATCTGCCGCTCTACCTATTTGATTGGAACAGATGTGCCACTAGGGTGGATTTTGTGTGTTGTTGGAGCCGATGAACTTATGTTCGACAATTATGCTAAATCTCATGTTTTTTTGTTCCGATACCAACCTGATCATTTTTCTGCAGTGGAATTCTGCCACTGTTGAAATATATTCGGTTACAGAACCAGAACGAGCAGCCCAACAATGGCAACATGGAGAATTCAGCCGTTGCTACTATCGACTCTATTAGGTAACATTGCTTGATTCTGAAATTCAATCTCAGGTAACATTGCTTGATTTTGAAATTTAATCTTGGCCTAAGATTTGTAATAATGTTAGCATGCTTACGTTCGGGGATACTATTGAGGAGAGTTTTGACCAGAGGTTTGCAACACTGAAGAGCATTGGGAAAGACAGTGTCAATGACCGCAAACTTGAGTTATTGCTAAAGAAGAAACCTTCCGCCATTTGCTATGTTTGGGTTGATCCCTCACCCTGGATGCACATATCTGAGGTACACTAATCTTTTTTTTGTCATAGAACTTTTAATGCTACATACTGCTCCTAAGGAAACTTTTAATTGATACCAATATCCGGAGGAATGATCCACATAGTGCTCCTAAGTAAGAACGGGTGCAGTTTGATCTTTATGAACTCTTTCGTCTACAATGGATGAATGGATTTTAAAACTTAACTCTATGATGCATCAATATGTTTTGGACTGGCATTATGTTCTGGAGAGGAGGAGAGTTATCCTTTTTGGAGAGAAAAAGAAACTAAATCTACAATCATTTGGGTCGCAAAACAATTCTAAATAACAGTAAAACTTTTCTTTTGTACACCACTTGGATCCAGAGAGTAAAGTTGAAGTAGTATGTTTCATTGAAAAATATGGAGGGGTATTATAAATTCTGTTACTTGCTACTCTGTCGCAGCTAGTATTGCATCTGTATTGTCTTTTTCTAATGGCATATACGTGTGGGTTCATAAGAACTTAGAAGATGACTTACTTTTCAAACCTTTGTTCTCAGTTAATTCCAAAAGTTCTACCATTATTTCTTTGTTAATTTGGAACTTATACAACTCTACAATGGTACTGTGCAATCCTTGAATATATTTCCTTGAACACTTTCTAGTCAAACCTTTTTCCATTCCGTGATCAATCTTGTGAGTGCACTGTTGATGCCAGCAGCGCCAGATTCTTTATTACGTGTTGGCATTATCATGAATCTCATGCAAACAGGAGGAGCTCCGATACATTTAGGAGGGATTCCCTTGGACCATAGGTATATATTGTATTGAAGTGAAATTTAGTGAATTGTGAATATACTTTAGTTCCATATTACTATTCCTGATGATGTTAACTTTCATGGTAGCAGGTTCTTGTGTTAATGTTATTGTTGGTTAATGGGGTGTGGCAAATGCTAACCTTTATTTCATTTGCTATCTTGATGCACTCCTTTAGCTGTTTTTATTTTGAGATGATGTCATGATGCCCATTAAATTAACAGATTGTTTGAGTTTGTAACATGATGTTCGCTCTATGTTTCGCACTGATCTGTCATCATGCTGCAGGGCATCATAAAGACTCTCTGTGTTAATAAGATGTTTAGATCTGGTTGCAAAGTCAAAATCTTAATGACAGTCTGGTTTGCCCGGTGAACTGTAATATTGGTGGCAACATAAATAAAATGCGGACTATTGGTTTGTACAATATTGAGATGTGGAAAGCAGCTGGCATGGCTCTTGATAGGGTAGAGCTAGTGTGGTTATCGGATGAAATAAATCAGCATGCCGATGAATATTGGCCACTCGCCATGGATGTTTCAAGAAAGACCACAGTGCATAGAATAAAAAGGTATATTCCTGTTTGGATTATTTGAGTGTTTAGTATCTATTTCACTTGGCAGTCATTACATTGGAGCATCAAATGGAGGTTCATTTGAACATGCAAGTCATTTCATTTCTGTTTACCTGCAGATGTTATGGGAGTAGAGATCCCTTTGAAGCATTCACTGCTGCTGATGTACTTTACCCTTCCTTGTAGTGTGCTACCATATTATTTCAGAAGGTTATTTTTTTCCTCTTTGAAAACTTTCAACCTTAGCAGGGGCAAAACTACTAAACTAGTACCAAAAGGACAGTGGTGCACTTGACAAACACATGTAATTTCAAAGTAACATGTGGCAGACATGAGTAAATTTACTAGAAAAATCTTGATATACCATGGTGCGTGTGCTGCGCACCTCCCTAATACAAGTTAGCATTACCCCTAAATCTTAGCAGATTTGTTAGTCACATCTCTGTTTACAAATGTGTAGCAATGGCACGTGTCAATTAACTTTGTCTTTGACTGCTAATCTGTTTATAACTGCTGAAATAGCAATCTAATATGTACCTTAAACGCTGGGATTTTAAATTTAAGGAAGTCAAGAACGATGCAATATAATTATTTTATCCTTCTTTTTTATCTTCTCCAACATGCACTCTGAAATTTTTCTAATGTTTTTTGAGATTTGGATGCTTTTGTCATATTCTAAAACACCGTGATGTTTTATATCAACACACCAAAATTTGCTATATCCATCAAATCAGAGGAGATTTGACCGATTGCTAATATCTTGTAATAAATTAGTAATGTAAAATGTGCATCTATACTTTGCTTGACATGTATAGCTTTTATAGTAAACATTTTACAAACTTTTATTCATGTACATCTATGGAAACATTCTAAGTTGCAGGTTGATATATGGTTGTTGGGCGTGAATCAGCATGAGGCCAAATTGTTAGCTAGAGAATACTGCAAGCGTGTACAAAGGCGGAATAAGCCAATTGCGTTGTCACACAGTATCATTTGATTTTCTATTTAGTTGTTCTTCCAGTTTGTTTATTGTGGATATACCTCGGTGTTTTGTCTTTTTATAATGGTTACCTATGTCAAGACAAAAGATACATACACACTACATACATGCACTAAAGCAGACTCATGCACACATTCTTAACTTCAAGTACAGATATACTTCCTAATTTGTTACAATACCCTGAAGAAGAGCATAGGAGGAATCCGTTGCAGGCTATCTACATGGAAGATAATGAGGTTTGCACTGTAATATTAGTACCTCTGTAACATTCTGTATAGACACAAACACACACAGACATAGATATATACATTCTGTTGTTTGCATTTTTGTATAGCAAATATAATTGTATTTCAAATATTTGGATACAAGAGCCAGTCATTTTTGCAACTCTTGCTCGCTTTTTCACAGGGCAATACAACTATAGTGTTAGGTAACCCATCTTGGTTCAGGAAGACGAGTAAGAATAGTTAACTTCAGTACTATAGTTCTGATGGGAAAATAGAAGCCCACATTACAGTCTGCATGGCTCAGTCAGAAACAAATATATAGTGAATAAGATGGGAAAACAGATGTGATTTATGTTATTAGTTCTATCATGGACTCATTCTTTATTCAGAAGAAGCGACTTTTCTCTTATGCAAGGAACTAGTGTCATTAACCTGTTTACTAGTCCTTTTGTTACTTGATCCTATAAGTGAAATAATTATCTTGTATGCTGTCTTAAATTTTGTTTTGTGTCAACCAGTGTAACCATATAGGTATTGAAATCAGCTGCTTCATGTTGTTCATTAGCTGATGTTTGTCTTGTGCAATCGTTGATTTTTATAGTTTTACAAATGGGATTGTTCAATATTAACATTTGATGCATTGCAGGTTGATATCTATAGAAAAATAATGCCTGCTTTCTGCCCTCCAAAATTGGTGGAAGGCAATCCGTGTTTGGAGTACATAAAATATATCATCTTACCGTGGCATGGAAAGTTTGAGGTGGTTCGGAAGAAAGAGGACGGTGGTGACAAGTAAGTTTCTCTGGCAAATCACTACTGCATGTTTCCTGACAAGCACTATTCATGTAATTCACCAGTAGAATGTACAATTATTTCATCTTGTCTGTATCATGACTAAGAATGTAGCAAGACATTAATGAGCTACAAATAATTGAATTTGTTCGCAAAAGGTCCGTGTGTATATACCATGCTGTAAATCTGGTATGACTACTATCTGACTGACTATCATATAAAGGACATTCCTGAGCATGGAGGAGCTTACAACTGATTATTCAAGTGGTGCTCTGCAGCCTGATGACTTGAAGCTGGCCCTTGCAGAGTCACTGAACAAAATATTGCAGGTATCCTTTTCCTCTCTTGCCTGGCCGTCATCCTTCTTTGCTTTGCCTGATTGCTACTTTTTTTCTCTCTCTGCATTTGCTTATGACTTGAAATTCTGAGACTGGTACTGGAAGATGCTCAAAATGTTGCTATTACATATCCTAGTGCTAACACCAGAAATATGCTTCACATAGGAACACCCAGGATGAACAACCTCACTGGCTAGGTTAAATTGTGGATTGAAATTCTGACAGGAATTACATTAGACATGGAGCAAGAAAATGCATGCACTAACAATGAAGCACTCACCAAATATAATGTCACTGCTACCAAACAAATCTGGAAAATAATTAAGTAGTATCAGTAACCCATGTTAACATTTTTGGATAAGTGGATCTAACAGGAAAGAAATAAAATATTATGGAACAATGCATCTTTGTGTGATGACCTATTTCACAATATTTATCCTCTCTCAAGAGGTGCCACTTTGCAATATTTGTCCAAAGTAAAACAAGAGTGTTGTTATTAATATATCTCCACAATGTATCCTACTTCAATGATGCAAAAAGAATGCAATTAGTTGCAGTATGCCATTGAGTATGAGAATGCACAAGCATTTCTCATTACCATTTTCTTGGACTTATTAGTTTGTCTGTACACTCGAGCCTTCATCTTACTCAAAATAATATTTTATGCTGAGTTGGTTTTACCTTTTTTTTTTCAAGTTGGTCCACGGTCACTTCAGTAGCAATGCTGAAGCAAAAAATGCAGTGGAAGGCGTTGAGGTATATTTTAATGACCTTTATTGTCTTTTCATTTCATACAGAGTTGGAGCATTGTTTCGTATAAGGAACATCTTATTTAAACTCTTAGCTTACTGCCTACAGATGGTCTTGTTGATGATTTAGGGGTTTTATATATGAGTTGGGCTGGATTCTCTATGATGATATAGGTTAAGCCGTGACTGCTGTTAACTAAAGTTTGTTATACTTGTGAAAACCCTGTGCATTGCTGTGGGATGGAAATATGAAATTGTAATCACATTTATATTAAACCTATGTTTTATTGAGACAAATGGCAACATGTTTTTTCATAACTAATTTGAACATAGTCGGTTCTGAAAAGATGCAATCCTTGGTAAAGAAGTATAACAATTATTACTTGAGGTGTAAATGGGAACCGAGATGCAATAAATAAGTGTGACTAACATTAGTTTTGAGCTCCTTAGTCCTTAGTATAGTGATGACCTCTGGATATTGTGTTAAAATAGTTGCATAGTTAAAGAAGAGATGAAGAAAATTACCAGCACTGTAGACAAAGTATAATACAGTTAATTTTGAAGCTAATTTAATTTTCTCTCAGTAATAACTAATCTCCGTTGCATGTACCTTCATTTTGGTCCACCCAAATTGATCTGCAGGTGGAAAGCAGATATTTATGATTATTTAAAACTATCTACCTATTTAGAAAAGAGGAAACGCCAACAAATTGCAACTTATGACTCATACAATTTCCAATCCCTCAACCTCTGCATTTCTTAACCATGTTAAGCACATGACAGATTTAAGTGTCCATACAATCTTTCAATCCTTATTAAATACAAATTTTCTCCTGAAGTTGCGTAGTTGTACTTCTTCTCCTCTTAATGAAAAACGTGTTATGCACGTCTTAAAAAAAGCTTTGCCCCTCAACTGATGAGCATTACCTTTCTGTAAACTTACTACTCGTGTTCCCCAGTTGAAGTAAACTATGAACAAGCAAACACTAATAATACACCTCTGTTGATCGGATATAGTATATCTTTTGGAACACGCAAACTAGTTCAAAAATGTAACTCCTGTCACATTTTTTTTGGGTAGGAATACTACACTGCAAAGTTTAGGCTTCAGCGTTTAGGATGAGATGTCTACACTTTGGCAGCAGAGGAATAGTAAAACGCTACACTCGAGCAGTAGTCACCTTAGCCATGTAATTAAAGATTTGAGATGTGTGTTATGTATATAAAATCTGGGTTACTAGTTTATATATTGCCCACTGCACGCTCCAAGCTGATGTTGTAACAGTTTAATTTCTCGCTCAAGCCCCAGATCATCGTAAAAAACATGTGCACTTGGGGCATTGTCTTTGGCGGAAGCTCGATTGCTGAAATTGGACGTTTTAAAAGTGCCGTTGAATTTTTGCCACTGCAAATCACCACTTGAATCATTTTCAACTTGATGTCCTTGTCATTTCCCCTATTTCACTGTTTTTTGTTTTCTGTTCCATGTTCTAGGCACTTGAAATGACTAAAATGCCCTTGATTTTATGGCCATATCATTTTAGAAATTTCAAGGTTCACAATTTTTGCTATCCATCTAGATATATACCATACATAATAACAATTATGAATTTAAATTTGCCAAAATGATATATAATTTGAAATGGAAGGAGTAGTTGGATGAATCAATTGAATTTAGGAAGCGTAGAAACAGGATGAATCAATTGATATATAATTTGCTCGAGATCATGTTAATCTTGACGATAATTAAGTATAGTCGTTTTAATCATCCGCTTCAACTTGTTGCGTTCATTGCTGCTAATCCACTATGCTTTTTATCTCTCCGGCGACCCTTTCGCAGCGGGCAGCGACAGCCCTTCCTGGTACAAACTAGTTTGTACAATATGTTACAAGCAAACACGGGAAATGATGATCGAGGACAGGTAATGCAGACTCTGAGTATTCAGAAACAAACAATGAACGGCAGATACAGGATGGAATTGGAAGGAGAAGAAGATGCCCTCATGAGCGGGAAAAGAAGTCTTGAATGATCAAGGCAGTAGCACAAGCGATACCCCACCTTCATCATGGGGTGTTTCTGACTTAACCAAAGACATGTTCGACCATATCAGTTGTTGACGCTTTTTCTGGCCGAACACACGAGTGCACTAGTTCGCGCTGACGTCGGAAATCAACTCGTCGAAACACCCGGCACGGGCCGGTCTGACCGCCTTGGACAGGCGTGTCGCCGAAAGCCTAAGTTCGTCGCTCCGGGAGGGACCCCGTCGGGAGAAACGCGCCTAGGGTTGTCCTGAGGTCGGCAAGGCCACTCAGAACTTCCTCAACTGCCGTGGAGATGAAGGAGGAGAGCAAAGGGGTTGGAAAAGCTAGGGTTTGGACAAAATAAAGTATAAATTGATAATTCGATTGGATCATAGGTCTCAATCGGCCACGCCCCTTTATATTTATAGGGGGAGAGGTCTTGCCCTGCAAGGAACTCTTTACAACTCGGGAACAGCTAAAATTCCCTAATTCGGGTCGGACTCGGGGGAACCAAGTCAGACCGCCTGGGGGAGGCGGTCATACAGCCTGGCGGCCTTTGTGCCGGACCGGCTACAGGGCACGCGGTCTGACCGCCTGGCGTACCCGGTTTGACCGCCTGACCCAGCCTGATCCGGCTTTTGCCAAATTTGAGTGTCAACATATGCCCCCCTGTTTTTTAGTAAAGCTTGCGTGCTAAAAAATAAATCTAAGGACGATGTGACACTTCACCAGCCATTTTTTGAACTTAGGGCGATTTTCACTTTAGAAATCAGCCATATCATCTTCAAGCGTCTTGCCATACACTTGGATAGAATTTCTTCAAGTATCTCCCATTAAGAGCCCGAGGTAGTTGCTGTCCTTGCAAAGTTTCCACCATATAAGAATTCCCAGAGCAAACTCTCACAATCTTATATGGTCCTTCCCAACTTGGAGACCACTTGCCGAACTTGTTACTCTTGGATCCTATAGGTAGAATAGTCTTCCAAATCAAATCACCTATCTGAAAAGACTTGGCTTTTACCTTCTTGTTGTATGCTCTAGCAACTCGCCTCTTATCTTTCTCAATTGCTTCCAAAGCCTCCAATCGCTTGTTAGTCACTTCATCAACATTGTCCATCATCAAAGCATAATATGTATCAAAATCAAGATCATTTTGCTTTGCAAGTCTATATGCGCCTAGATTCACCTCAACAGGTAAAACGGCCTCTTGACCATACACAAGCTCATATGGAGTAACTTTAGTAGCACCATGTCTAGAAATACAATGAGCCCATAAAGCTTCAGATAATACCTCATGCCATCTCCTAGGATTATCTTCTATCTTCTTCTTAATGAGCTTAATCAAAGTTTTGTTGCTAGATTCGGCTTGACCATTAGCTTGAGCATAATATGGGGATGAATTGAGCAACTTAATACCATAAGAATTGACAAAATCACGCACCTCTTTAGCAATAAACGAAGTACCTTGATCCGTAGTCAAAGTTTGCGAAATGCCAAATCTATGAATAATATGCTCTGTAATAAACTCAATTACCTCCCGATGTGTCATATTCTTGAGAGGTATAGCTTTAGTCCACTTGGTAAAATTATCAGTAGCCACGATCACAAAACAATGCCCTTTCGATGAAGGTGGATGAATCTTACCAATGAAATCCAAACCCCATCATCTGAAAGGCCAAGGCTTAATAATCGGATGCATCAACGCAGCAGGCACCAACTGAATATCCCCATGCTCTTAACACTCTTTGCATCCTTTGTAATACCAAAAACAATCAGCTATCATAGTAGGCCAATAAAAACAAGCTAACCTGAGGAGCCACTTCATCTTAGGAGCCGATTGATGAGTACCACAAATCCCTTCATGAACTTCCGCCATAGCTAGCCTTGCTTGATCAGAACCTAAACACTTTAAAAGCAAATCATCTGCAGTCCGACGATATAACTCACCATTATCTAAAACAAACTTTAGAGCCCACCGTCGGACTTTTCGGTCACTTGTACCTTTAGGATCCTACAAATATATAATCAAAGGCTTTCTCCAATCATTTACTTCGTCCTCAACAGTTTTAGAAGAAACAATGGCCGAAGTGATTTTTTCCTCTGTAGGGCAGTCAGACTGGCAGGGCGGTCAGACCGGGTAGGGCGGTCTGACCGGGTGGAGGATGCGGTCTGACCGCCTCCTCCAGGGCATAACCCTCAGCTTTGCTAAACATCGGTTTTCGTTCTTGAAAATTTCTTTTCTGACAATCATAACCAGATGCTTGCTGAGCCAGAGCATTTGCCCTTGGATTCTCTTCCCGTGGTACATGATTAATCAAAAATTCATCCATACAAGATATGATGTCTAAACATTTATCAAGATAAGCATTTAAAGCACCATTTAAACATTGACATACCTTAGATACTTGCTATACCACTAACAAGGAATCACCATATGCTTCTACATGTTTTACTCCCATATCATGTAAAATTTGCAAACCAAACAATAGAGCCTCATATTCGGTTTGATTGTTAGTGCAATCTTGATCTAATCGGTTAAGAGCTTCAAAAACAGCCCCATTAGGTGAAATAATAATAACTCCAACACCACAACCACTTCTACAAACCGATCCATCAAAATGCAACTTCCATGGAGTAAAAGTTAGATAACCGACATCTAAATTAGGTTGCTCATTAATTCTATGTTCCACAATAAAGTTGGCCACAATTTGACCTCTCATTGATTTGATTGGTTCACAATGTAAATCATATTCAACAAGAGCATAAGCCTATTTGCCGACTCTACCACTTAGAATAGGTTTTTGCAACATATATTTAATTATGTCGGTTTGACAAGCCACATAACAAGTGCTTGATAATAAATAAGGCCTTAACTTGGTACAAGCATAATATAAAGATAAGCATAACTTTTCAATAAAAGTGTACCTCGTTTCGGCATCCAATAATCTCCTACTTTCATAAGCAACAACATACTCCTTGCCATCGGTCTCTTGAGTCAAAACAGCCCCAATAACGCTTTCCTCAGCCGCCACATATAGTCTGAAAGGAACACCACTCTTGGGTGCTTGAAGAACAGGCGGCGTAGTCAAATAACTCTTGATCTCCTCAAAAGCCTCTTGTTGTTTTGCCCCCCAAGTAAATTCTGAACCAGCTTTCAACCGAAGTAAAGGAATAAAAGCATTCACCTTCTCAGACAAGTTACAAATGAATCGCCTCAAATAATTTACCTTGTCCAAGAACTTCTGTAAATCTTTTTTACAAGTAGGAGCTTGAACCTTTTTAATCGACTCAATCTTTTTAGGATCAATCTCCACACCTTTCTCATGCACAATAAAGCCCAAAAACTTGCCAGCCGACACACTAAAGGCACATTTGAGTGGGTTCATCTTTAAGTTATATCGACGCATTTTTTCAAATGCTAGTCTTAAATCGGCTAAATGGGAATTTAAACCAGCCGATTTGACAACAATATCATTGATATAGACTTCTACTATTATACCAAGCAAGTCATGAAAAATCAAATTCATAGCCCTTTGATAAGTAGCACCAGCATTTTTCAAACCAAAAGTCATGACCACCCACTCAAACAAGCCTACAAATCTTGGACATATGAAAGCCGTATTGGATATATCCTCTTCGACCATAAAGATCTGATTATACCCAGCATTACCATCAAGAAAGCTAAGAACCTTATGTCCAGATGCAGAATTAACAAGAAAGTCGGCTATAGGCATAGGATATTCATCTTTAGGAGTAGCTTTATTAAGATCTCTAAAGTCTATGCAAACACGAAGGTTTTTAGTTCCTTTCTTCTCAACAGGCACAATATTAGAGATCCAATCAGCATATTGACAAGGCCTTATAAATATAGCAACAAGCAACCGATTGATTTCTTCTTTCACTCGGTCATATATATCAGGATTAAAATTCCTACGAGGTTGCTTATAAGGCTTAAAATCAGGTTTAATAGGTAAATTATGCTCAACTAAATCACGACTTAAACCAGGCATTTCAGTGTAATTCCATGCAAAGCAGTCGACATACTCCTTTAACAACTTTATTAATTCTGATTTAAAAACAGGATCAAGATTCTTGTTTACAAATGTCGGCCTAGGTATAGTGCCATCACCAATGTCTACCTCCTCAAGAGGATCAGCCGACGTAAACACTTGTCCTAACTTTCCCAAATCATCCAAGTCATCAATGGCTTCACATGTATCGGTCTTATGCGCCTGATAGTGATCAATCCTTTGCTGCAACCACTCTTTAGTTGAACTCATTGAATCACATGAAGTGGTTTAGCCGATTTTCGATCGGCTTTATGACAGTAGGGATGAAACCATCCTTGGAACAGCTTACAAACTCATAATCAGTTAAATCTACGCCAGATAGACATTTTGCATCATCAAGCACATTTATAGAATGGCTATCAGCTACAGCTACACAAGCAGAATTATCTCCATGCACAACTTCTACCTCATCGCCTACCCATTGTATTAAAAACTGATACAAGGTAGAAGGTACACATCTATTTGCATGAATCCAATCACGACCAAGGATTAAGCTGAAGTTACCTTGTGTCTCAGCGACGAAGAAGGTCGTAGCTAGCGTCTTGCTTCCAATGGTGAGCTCCATGGAGATAACACCTTTGGCACCTATCGGCTCATCTCCTCCTACACCGCTGACGGTCATGTTGGTCTTGATCAACTCATCATCTGAACCTCCAAGCTTCTTGAATAGAGAATACAACATCAGGTTGACAATCGCACCTCCATCCACCAGCATCCGAGAGATAGGCTTCCCATTGATGTGACCTCTCATGTACAAAGCCTTCAGATGATTATCAGTGTCTTTAGGCTTCTGGAATACAGCATCCTTTGGCCCAAAATCAAGATGAGCGAAGTCCTCCTCCGAAGGTGCAGAGCCATTCACGAATAAATGAACCACATTAATCTCAAGGTTCATGCGCTCTGGAGAAGAACTGTAATCAACGGGCTGCTCGTCGTCTTTTGATGCAGGCACCGACGACAGCCCACCATTGCAAACCATGGTAGCCGAAGAAGTGAAACCGGGCGGCGTCTCTGGAGAACCCGGTCTGACCGCCTCCAGGATCGGTCTGACCGTGGGGGCCGGTCTGACCGCCTGGTCAGCCAGTCTGACCGCCTGTGCTGGCGGCTGAACCTCCACATGCAGTCTGACAGCATCCTCTGGCAGTTTGACTGCCTCGGCCTGTGATGCAGTTTTAGCTCTCCACTCTTTCCCTTGTGGCACCATGGGTCTGTAGTTGTTGAACATCTCATCTCTCTTTGTTTCCATCTCCTTTTCCTTCTTCTCCTGGAACCTCAGTCTTTGAAGCTTTCTGTGACGCCCCAGGTTTTTTATTAACGCTAATGATTGGTCAAACTAGTTGACTTTGGTCAAATCATGGTCAACCTGGGTCGTCATCTCGAAAATCTAGCCAACAATCACCTATGAACACCTTAAGCAAGTCAACATCATCTACCATGGTCAAAACCCTAGCCAAAGTGGTCAAACCCCTGGATGTCAACACCTTGTCTTAGAACTTTGGCCACGTTCTCCAAATTTTGTCTAAACACTCAAATTTCTGCCAATATAAAAGTTGTGCAGAATTTAGTGGGACACATTTCATCTTTAGGTTGGCATTTCAAATTTTGAGTGGAAGGGGTTCAAATTTGCAAGTCAAACCTCATTTTACTATTCACCCGAGCCATGAAATTCTTCGAGTTGGCATCCAAATTTCTTCCTCGTTTCAAATTCAAATCAAGTTCGGCTTGTGCCATAGTTTAGAGGGTTAACTCTTCTGCAAGTGTCCCATCTACAGTTTTTGAAGTTTGAATTCAAAATCTTTTTCTACACGCAGCCAAACATGGCCACTTGGGCTGGCACTGTGGCAGAGCGCGCGCGCCGGCGCGACGTCACGCGCGCGAGGGCGCCACGCGTCGCCGTCGTGCGCCGTCGTACCAGGGCCCGGCCGGGGCTACTGTGCGCGCCCGGCGCTGGCGTCAGCCGCCTGCCCGCGCCCCAAGCCGGGGGAGCCGCGCAGGCCGCGTGGCGCGCAAGCGCACCCGCCGAGCCGGACCCCTCCCTGCTGCCGCGCACGCCCGCCGAGGAGAGCCGCCGTGGCCACGGTATATTCGCCGGATCCCTTAGCCGCGAAGCCTCCTACACCCCCATGCACGTCCCGGCTATAAAAGGCCATCCCCACCGCAGCTCGCGTGCACACACGCTCCGCCAGTCCGCCATTACCGCCGCCGTGGTGAACTCGCCCCTCCGCCATTTCCCGCCGCCGGCCAAGCACCCCGAGCTCCTCCCTAGACCCCAGTAGAGCCCCCACGGCTATTTGTTGCCCAGCATTGCCTTCGCACTCGCCGGAATTCGGTGGACCGCGGGCTCGCCGCCGCGGCCTCGCCGCCGCCGCTCGCCGGAGCCATCTCCGGCCACGCCGTCGCCACCAATCCGTCCCTGGTGAGCCCAATTGCGCGTTTGTGTCATTTGTTGCCCACCTCCGGCCCCACATCGCCGGCGGCGACCTCATCCCGCCGCCGAGGGCACGGATGTGAAAACCCAGGGGCATACATGCAAAGCAAGGACTAGTTTGCGACGGTCTTGATCTTAGTTTTCTTACAATTTAGTCCAACCAATTAGAAAAATCATAGAAAACTGTAGAAAATTCTGAAAAATGCAAACTTAATTTTTTTGGTCTCAGTGAGATTAGATCTACAACTTCTACAAAGCATGACTATATTTTTGACTTATAGAATTTGAATGAAAATTCAAACTCAGTTTGGCATACTTTTGCTGTAGTTCAAAATCTAGAAAAGTTATGGAGCTGAATTTTGGATATGTTGTGTGTTATGTCATGCCTAGCTTCTGTACCAAAAAATGCACAAAGTTATTGTGTAGATCTTTTATTATGAATTGTTTTGTATTTAAGCTGAATCTATTTAAATGATTTTTGTAGCTAAAAATAATTAGATTTTTGTGCTCAACTTGTGGATATGCTCATGATATGACTAGATTCAACTTTCCTGCATTTACCATGATTTTATCTCTGCAGAAATAATTAATCTTGTTTTATGCTTAGATTTACATTTAAATGCATAGTTCAAATTTCAAATGTGATTTTGATGTGCATGCTGGTTTCCTAGGCTTGTTTTAGGTCAGAGATGTTGTAGGAATGAGTTGGGCTGCAGAGAAGCCTTATTTATTTATTTATTTATGCTTTTCTCATAACTCTAGTAGCTAGGAAATGTCTTTGTTGATAAATAAGTTTTATGGCTCTTTTAAAAATAAATCTTGGACCAGTAGCTTGTTTGGGTCATTAGGGCCTGCAGTGCACCCTTTCCCTGTTTTTATGAGTTGTTTTGTAATTAAAAGTTTGGAATCCATATAGGCTTCATATTAGGTTTAATTAGGAAAAATCATTCCTGCTTCCTTAATGACCTTGTTAAAATGTTGTTTAGCTTAATTAGGGGCTATGGATCCACCCTTAACATGTAATTGCTTAAATGTGTACACAGTCACTATTAAAAAGGTTGAATAATAAACCTCCACATGTAATTACCTTAATGGGAAGAAATATTAATTACATGTTTGTCAAGGTGAATATGGCCAACAAGAGTTGGATGTGATCACTAAAACCTCACTCCACACCATAACCCTGCATGTGCATGCCGTGTAGAACTCCCCGACGGTAACTACGCGCTCGTGCCGGAAGCCGAGGAAGGAGGAGCTGACGCGGAGCTCATAAGATCTTATGTTGGAATCATAAGATCTTTATAAATGGATTGCTCATGTGGTAAGAGCATGGGATGTGGGCTCCGGTCCAATGGCTTTCGTGGGTTAAGTGTTTGAACGTACTAAACACTTGTCGGAAATGGGCACGGTAAGCCTAGTACCTAAATGAGGTGGTGCGGGAACTTTGCGCTACTAATCTTAGGGTTGCGGCCCCGGGCTCGCCACCTGAGTACATGTGTGAGACTGGGCGACCTTGGTGGCGTAGCCCAGTAAACCTTGTACTTAAGACTGTAACATCTGATCCCAATCCGAGGAATGACGGGAACCGCCTGGTTGGTGAACTCGTAGTGAGGGTGCCTCCCGTGTGTTTAGGTCTACCTTGCAAGGTTTAAATCAATCGGTTGTCGGCCTCTCACCGTTATCTGAGATTACTTACCCGACTGGCCATGGTATCCCTAATGATGGAACTTTGTGAATATTTATGCTTGATTAATTGTATTGCACAACTTATGCTTGCAATAGCTTACTCATTTAGAAAAGAGTAATCAACTAGAATCTGTGCTAAAATCTTGAAAGTAAGGACATACTCTTTGTTGCTTTTCAGCAAAAGAACCCCACTGGCCAGAAAGCCTTTCATGTCTAGAGTTGGTGATGTAGTTGTCACCGACGGGTAAGTCTTGCTGAGTATTAGTATACTTAGCCTTGCTGTAATCTGTCGATTTCAGGTGTTGCTTTTAGTGATGTGTGGCCTGGAGAGATCCCGCCTGGCTGGGAGCTGGAGTGGGTGGAAGACGATGAATGAAGGCATCATGGCAGGCCTCCTGTGATGCTCCTCGCACCGTTTAGTTTAATTCCACTGTTTTCGAAACTCTGAACTTGGTTGTCATGTCAAGTACTTTGGTTTGTAATAATTAAACCCTTCAGGGCAGATTTGGATGTTAATCCTGTGTTGTACTCTGGACTCGCCTTCGTGTGAGTTTTAATGCATATTTGTCGGTCCTTGTTGCTATGTAAGTGATTTCACCGGGCGTTAACCCGGCAACTAACGACAGGATGATACTTTGTTATTGCTTAATGACCAAAGTGGATTGGTTTAGGCGATAGTACGGTATTTTCCTGGGTGGGTTGTCACACTTTCTCCATTGAGTATGAGTCAAACCGAGAGGACACCACCTTGGCAAGAAGTTATTGGAGTTGGAACCACTCCCACTGGCCTCATGATCATTAGCAGCACATATTTTCTGAACAGGTGTCATAACCTGATTGTTTAGCACAATCGGTCTTTTGCCACTTTTCTCAATAGGAACATCCATTGTCCCAATCTGTATGATGTCTTGGCCAGTAGTCCTTTCTGGATCAATATCCATCTTCTGAACCTCCTCCTCTCTGATCTTGGGCTTATACACTTGTCGCGGAGGAGATTGAACATTTTTTCTGGGCAGGGCAGTCTGACCGCGTGTAGGGGGCGGTCTGACCGCGTTGGCCTGCCAGGCGGTCTGACTGCGTGTAGAGGGCGGTCTGACCGCGTTGGCCTGCTGATGCTGCCCTGACCAACATGAAGCCCAACGATCTTGTGTAGGTCGTGAAATCCGATCCAGTGTTGGTCTTCTTGGCCCTCCCCATCCAGGATGGAAGGACTGCTGATAAGGCACCCACATCACTCCATTGTCATCATAAACCGGGTGAGGTTGATTTGAAGGCACCCATTGTGGAGTGAAGTGTTGCCCCTGTTGTGATGATTCACCTCTGAATCTTGTAGCTGCTCTTGGAGGCGACGACGACCTCTCTTGATGTGGAGGTGATCTCATCCTTTTTTTAATGGCCGATCACTTGTAACGGCCTTTTGTTTAGAGTACTTTGAAACACTCCCCTGATTCTTGGCAACATTAAGCTTCCAGTTTCCAATCTCCGGCCGCTTCGGAATAATCATTTTTGGCCGACCGTGGGGAGGGGCGGTCTGACCGCCCTGGGGCGCCAGTCTAACCGCCCTAGGCTGACCAGGCTCGGTTGTTTGTTGACCAGACAACGTGGACGATCCTTGCCCCCCATGTCCAGAAGCTTTGATGGTGATCTTGAATGTCTCTCTGCCATCAGGGGTCTTTTCACATGAAACTTTTCTTATCAACTCTTTTCCCCTCAAGTCGGGCTTAGCTTCCCCGACTACCACGTTCTTGCCTTTAGTTGCTTCAACTTGATGCGGCCGAATCAACACTTTAGGTTGCTGCAGATCCATGGTATTGATAGCAAAAGGCTGCTTGTCCACTTGCATCTCATGAAGCATCAAACGACCTTCATTTATGGCTGATTGAATCTGGCGACGAAATACATTACAATCGTTAGTAGCATGAGAATAAGAGTTATGAAATTTGCAATATGCACGTCGTTTAATTTCGTCAAGTGGAGGCATGGTATGAGAAATCTTAATATTTCCAAGCTTAAGTAATTCATTGAAAATACGATCACACTTAGAAACATCAAAAGTAAAATTCAATTCTTCTTGCCGACCTTTAGTAGCCGGCTTAAGTGATGCACAAGAGCTAGGTTTAGCTTTAGAAGACCATACAAATTCAGCAACATAAACCTCACCCTCATCGTTCGAGCTATCAGAATCATATTCAATCAAATGCATGTTAGACCGATGAGGTTTATAGTTTTCATTTTCTTTATTCAGTTTTAATTCTTGTGCCATACCTCTTACAAGAACAGTAGCAAGAGAATAAAATTCTACACCTTCTAACCTTTCTCTAAGAGCAGATCTTAAACCTTTAGCAGCAAGGTCAGCAAGGTCAGAATCAGAAAGTACAAGATTAAAACAACAGTTTTTAACTTCTTTAAAGTGCTTAAGATAATCAGAAACTGACTCATCTTTGTCTTGTCTAACCGATGTTAAATCTGTTAACTTTAATTGATAGCTCCCACTAAAGAAGTGATCATGAAACTTTTGTTCTAATTGATCCCATGAATCAATAGAATTAGGAGCTGATCCCATGAATCAATAGAATTAGGAGCTAATGAAGAAAACCAAGCAAAAGCGGTACCAGTTAATGACAAAGAAAACAAGCGTACTTTCAAAGAATTATAGGTACCAGCTTCACCTAGTTGAGCAGTATATTGGCTAATGTGTTCCCAGGTTGTGCGGTTATCATCACCACTAAATTTAACAAAATCAGGCATACACCAACCAGGGGGAAAGTTTACATAATCAAACTCGGCTCTATAGGGTTTTTGATAAAGCTTAGAGTTACCGAAGTCAATGCCGAGTTTATTTTTCATCATATTAGCTACTTCCTCTTTAAATTGAGCAAATTCATTCCTAGCAGCTAATTGAGATTGCATTGGAGCTGACATATTAAATCTACTCACATGGGGTTGATTAGGATTTTGAACACGATGCATGTCAGAAAACACATCATTAGGCACACCATAAGATGGAGCAACATTAGGTATAGGTGGTGATGTGTGAGCAATAGTACTAAAAGCACAAGGTGCAATACTAACATTACTACGCCCAGGAATCTGAGTATTAGGCACAACTGACAAAGGCACCGGCTGTTCTGGCTGCAACACCATGTAGCCGGACTGGGCGGTTAGACCGCCTATAGGGGGCGGTCTGACCGGGGTCGGCTGTGTGAATGGCGTTTGCTCTGGATAAAATCCTGCCGGCATACCGTACATAAATGTATCACCTGAAGAATTAGGTGCTGCCGACATGGTCTGGTGCAAAACCCCATGTGTGTCAACTTGAGGGATTGAATCATCATTAATATCAGAATTAACACGTTTACCCTCTACTTTTTTCAAGGCGAGTAATAACACTAGCCACAAGATTATTCTGATCACTAAACGCACGATCAAACTTTTCAAATATAGAAGATAACTGCGTAGATAGATCAGTTGGAGTTTGGCTTACAGTGGGTATTACCTTAACCTTGTTGTTGTTTAGCTTGATCGCCGGCATCTCAAAGTCTTGAGCTAAAGTCATCTTGCCTGCACGATCTTTCTTGGCGCTAGAGAGAAACTGCTTCTTGATGTACTCTTGAAGCTCTGTGTATTTCCTCTGGTCCTCTTCGCTGAGTTCTTCGATGTTCACCATGATGAGGTTCTTGGGGTCGAGTTCACAACGCGCTCTCATACAACGATCAACAGAACGGTTGTAAAAACCTGATCTGTCCCCAGCGGAGTCACCAAAAGTGTGTTGAAACTTTTTCTGGCCGAACACACGAGTGCGCTAGTTCGCACGGACATCGGAAATCAACTCGTCGAAACACCCGGCACGGGCCGGTCTGACCGCCTGGGGTACGCAGTCTGACCGCCTTGGACAGGCGTGTCGCCGAAAGCCTAAGTTCGTCGCTCCGGGAGGGACCCCGTCGGGAGAAACGCGCCTAGGGTTGTCCTGAGGTCGGCAAGACCACTCAGAACTTCCTCAACCGTCATGGAGACGAAGGAGGAGAGCAAGGGGGTTGGAAAAGCTAGGGTTTAAAGAAAATAAAGTATAAATTGATAATTCGATTGGATCATAGGTCTCAATCGGCCACGTCCCTTTATATATTTATAGTGGGAGGTCTTGCCCTGCAAGAAACTCTTTACAACTCGGGAACAGCTAAAATTCCCTAATTCGGGTCGGACTCGGGGGAACCCGGTCAGACCGCCTGGGGGAGGCGGTCAGACCGCCTGGCGGCCTTTGTGCCGGACCGGCTACAGGGCACGCGGTCTGACCACCTGGGGTACCCGGTCTGACCACCGACCTAGCCTGATCCGGCTGTTGCCAAATTTGAGTGTCAACATCAGTATCATGATAGGCGGATACTGGATAAAGATAACAAGATACACTGGATAAGTTGGGAGAAACTCACTGGGGTGATGCTAGCAAAACAGGGAGTTTATAGGGAGAAGTAGTAGCACTGTATTAGCAGGTTCATCCGTGGACGGTGGGTCTTTGCAGAAGTTGGAGGATTGATATATATGAGCTGAATAACAGAGTATTTATGTAACTTTATGCCTAGATCATGTGATAAGGGGTGTGTTTAGATCCCAAAAATTTTGCAAAAAACATCCCATCATCTATCACATCACTTCTCACTATTCATCTGCATTTACACCAATTCTTCCCCAATTCAGCCAATTCATCTGGATCTAAACACACCCCAGGTTAAGGGTGTGTTTAGAAGCCCAACTTCCTCCAAAATTCACTATGCAAAAAGAAGATTCCCCATCACATCAAACATCACATCAAAAATGCCGGCACATGCATAGAGTACTAAATGTAGATGAAATCAAAACTAATTACACAGTTTGAATATACTTTGCGAGACGAATCTTTTGAGACTAGTTAAGCCATGGTAGGACAATATTTACCACAAACAAACGAAAAGTGCTACAATGCTTTTCAGTTCGGAACAGTGCTTTTCAGCCCAAAATCCATGTAAAATCCAGAATTTTGCATCTTAATTCAAGGAACTAAACACACCCTAAGGCAGGTAGCTCATACCCTAGCAGCAGTAAGGTGATGACGCCCGTTGGGATGTCACACCACCGATTGTAGAGGATCTTGTGCTTGGGCCATCACTGCTCTGCACCAGCTTCTTCAACATATATGTAAGCGATCATGCATACCTGTCTCCACTTCTCTTTTGAGCTGTTCGTGCTGTGCACCAAAATTGTTTTACAGCAATATATACCGATATGCCGCCACTATCAAAGCCTAGCATGTGCAAAATTAAAGAACCACCAGCACCATAGCATCAGGCTGACCGCAGGGTGCGCACACAAAACACACAGGCATGGATAAGAAGGTTATAATTAATATAATGTTCGTAAGAGTAAAGCACCGGCCATCCAAGAGCATGTACGTGCTTCTACCGTAAGAGCTACTAATTAAGTACTACTACAAGTAGTTAACAGGGGTCCAGCCAGCCTCCGGGGAAATGGTTACAGGGAGAAAGAAAAAGAGACCGATAAGCTCACTAATATTATTGTGCACATATTGGATCTCCATTGTATGTCTCGGTGTCTTCACCTATCACTACAAAATTCATCTGGGGGCAAGCATTGCCTGCAAAAAATGGAAGCACTGAAATACATAAGCCAACGAATTGCAATCTTTTTTTTTGCGGGCAACGAATTGCAATCTCCTAAGGGGAATAGCGATCTTTTGAACCGAACCTTCAAAGTACGCTGCAGAGAACTCTGGCCTCATTCACAGCAAGTCCTACAAAAATAGCAGAAAGAATGAGAAACAAGAGAAGCAAGATCAGATATAATCCTACAGAAACTGGTGGTCTTTTGAGTGTACCAGTATGTCCTCGCAAGATGGGCGCTCTTCAGGTGATGGTTCCAACATGATCATCATCAGTGACACATCTCCAGTCCAGTCTTTGGAAAGCTCAGAATTTCGCCAAGTGGAAAACGGCTTCTTCTTCCATTGGGGAGACAGAATTAGTCTCCTGAACTTTAGAAGCCACTCGCGCCTCTCGGCAGCTACAACACGTGGTCCAAAAAGCTTCGCGTACACCATGCCAAGGCTGAAAACGTCACTCTATTGAACAGGAATCAAATTCCAACACTGCATCGATATGTGAAAAATGGAATCTTATGTATTGTGTAAATGCTAACTCTGAAAATACCTTTACGCCATGCTTCTGCATCTGTAAGAGCTCGGGTGAACCATACAGTTTTGTCCCATACAGTTTCCCCCCACGAGAGCATGATAGTGATGAAATTAATCCACCTGGAAAGAAATACAGTTACAAATGAAATAAAATTCAGTTGCATGAATGTAAACAATAGTTATCATACTTACTTTGGCCAAAATCCCCTATCTTCACATTACCATTATCATCAATAAATATGTTGGCAGGCTTTATGTCCCGATGGACAATACCTTGTGAATGCAAGTATCTTATTCCAGAGACTGCTTGCGCAAATATCTTGACACGGTCACAAATTGGCTCCACGTGATTTTCATCCAAATGGGTTTCAAGGGTACTAAAAAGACATTAGTTAATATGAATGATCGACATAGTCATTAGGGGTACTTAAAAGGCATAATTAACATAGATGATCGCACCATTCACACAGTTCATGTGCTATATAAACAGAGTGGTCCTTGGCCTTTATTTGTCCTTGTCCCATTTCCTCTTTCCATGCAAAAAATATCCTTCTAACATTTGGGTGAAGTAACTTCTTCATAATCACACATATTGAAAGAAATAGGAATGCACTAACCGGGGCTCTTGAATATCTTTTTCCTCGTAGGCTGACCATTTGATAGCACAAATATGTGAATTATCAAGCGATGCACATCTGTAAACCTCACCTTCTCCGCTTCCTAACAAAATTGCACCAATTAACATAATGACCTTTGGTTGAGATAATCCAATAAGAATGAGGTTACTAACTTACCAAGAAGCTCTTTCACTTCATAATGAGTGTTGAGTGAAATCTTAAACTTCTCGAGCATTGAACCACAAATGGGACCCGTGTACTCTAGGTGCTTATTGGATAAAAGACCTTGCACATCTTGTGTGTCATTAACAGAATCTATGTCCACATTAAAGCACCACGATGATTGCCATATGGGATTGCCTTGCTCTGCAAAAAAATAAAAAGAGACATATATCAATCTTATGAAGTAACTGAGAGATGAAGAAAGGCATGTGGTCTGACTAGTAGAACTTTTTTATTCCTAAGCTTTTTGTCATTGAAAAGACATAGATGCAGTAAATTATAGATAGGCATGAGAGATGAAACCCAATAAACATATACTGTATCAATCTTATGAAGTAACTGAGAGATGAAGAAAGGCATGTGGTCTGACTAGTAGAACTTTTTTATTCCTAAGCTTTTTGTCAGTGAAAAGACATAGATGCAGTAAATTATAGATAGGCATGAGAGATGAAAACCAACCGTCTGTTTGTAGAACCGTAACATTTGCCAATGAATTGTTGGGCCAGTAGCAGAAATCCAATAGTGATGAGGATGAGGGTCTTGTGATCCCAGAACACTTGTGCATCATGTATTTCGGTTCCTCCTCCTCCTCAATCTCCATGGCGCGCTCAGCGGCCTCTCCCTGGTAGAACAAATCCATGAGAGCATTCCCTGAACTCTCAGAGTAATATTCATCCTCCTTCTCATAGTCTTCTGCTGATGTGTCTACCTCCTCCTCGCCCTCTCCTGTGTTAGCCATGGCCTTCTCCTCCACCTCATTCTTCTCTGAACTATCAACGATGGCCTCCTCCAGTGTCTTAGGCAACAGCTGCACCGACCCTATCACCACACTATTCTCGGCCAGGGTGATAGTGACCCGATAATCATCCTTGAAACCGGATGCGCTCGGAGGAGGTAGAACCCTCAGCATCGGGTTAGCGCTTTCGAAGGGCTTGGGCAGGGGCGATTTGTTCCAGGGGAGGGAGAGCTTCAAGGAAATTGGCTTCGAACCCTCGCCCCCTCGGAGCACCACGCCGAGGTAGTTTCTGCGCGACGCGAGGGCGCTCGCGACGCGACGGAGGCGAGGAACGCCGACGAGCATTTTCAGTCGTCGGAGAGGAGGTCGAGTCGAGAAAGGCGAGGGACGCCGCGAACAAACTGGCAGGAGCCGAGGAGGAGAGGGTGTTTGAAGCGTGGGAGGAGGAGCCAGGAGGAGAGGAGGAGGCCACAAGTGCCAGCGTGGAGGGAGGCCGAAAAAGGGAGGCCGAAAAGGCGTGACGAGGTCTCGCTTTCTTTTGTTGAAATTTTTGTTGAACTCAGCAGCCAGCCAGATGAGGTCTCACTTTCTTTTGTTTTCTTTTTATAATAATATGAATTCCCACCGAGTTATTTGGCGTCGGAGCAGAGCAAAAAAACCCCAAATCAACCAGCCCAGCCCAGCCCAGGGACCCACGCGATCCCTTCCGGCGGCGGCGGCGGCGGGTAGAGGAAGGAATGGGACGGGATGAGGAAGCAGGATCGGGAGAACACGTGGCCCGTGGCTATCTGTCGCTCCGTCACGCCGCGGGTGGCCGCGTGGGGGTGGCCGCAGGATTTTTTTTATTTTTTTTCTTTTGTTATTCTTTTCCTTTGTTTTCTATTTATTTTTCCTTTTTTATTTTTTCTTTTTTATTTCTTTTTTATTTTTATTTATTTATTTATACTTTCTATTTTTATTTTTTTCCCAATTCCATTTTTTATTCTTTTGTTTCTTTTGTTTCTTTTTTATTTATATTTCCTTTCTAATATTATTTTTTCCTATTTCATTTTTTATTCTTCATTTTTTCCTGTTTCATTACTTTTTCTTGTTTCTCTTTTATTTCTCTTTCTTAGTTATTTATTTTCTATTTTATTTTTTGTTTCTATTTCCATCTTTTTTATATATATTTTTCTTTTTAATATTTGTTTGTTCGAGATAAGATGTAAATTTTTTCTGACTATAATAAGTTATTCTGACTATAATAATATCTTGTTCGGGCTATAATAATAACTTGTTCTGTCTATTTATTTCTCTCTTTCTATGTCATATTTGTTCCTCTTCTAAAATTTGTTCTATCAGTTCATATAACTCGTTCGGTACGTACAAATATTTTATTCCGGTAGTTTGTATAATTTGTTCGACACATATACATATTTATTCCGGCAGTTCATGTAATTTGTTCGGTACATACAAATATTTTGTCCCAACCATTATTAGATTTTTTTCGACACGTATACATATTTGTTCCGCAGTTCATATAATTTGTTCGGTACATTCACTTGTTTCGTTCTGATAGTTTGTAAATTTTGTTCTACGGTTATGTATTGAACATAATATATAACTTTAATTTAAAAATATAAATAAAAAAAGTTTTTCAAAATATAGTCAAGTGGGATCTTATTTCGAAGTTTTTATTGTCAGAAACGCAATAGTGCAATCGGAATTTTAATTTGATGATCGATTTATGATTTATAGCTTTTTTAAGTTTCAAATCGGTTTGCATGTGGATGATATCAGCATTTTTGTCCTATCTGGATACATGCAAAGAAAGCTATCTTTTACTCCACCGGACCCGCGTGATGGTTTGCTAAGACTAACTCCAACAAGACGACTCAAACCCAAAAATGGATCGTCACAGTGTTTTTGGATCGCACGACATGTCTCCAACAAGCGAGGCAAACGGGAGACGCATTTTGCATCCGAGCCAATGCGCAAGGCAAATATACCTCCTCCATCCATCCTTCTGCGTCTCCACCCCGAGCTCATCCCCTTCCACGCGTCGCAGCCCCCGGAGTCGATACGACGACGACGAGGCGCTCCCGCGGGCCCGCGGATGACTGCGGCGGGGCGCAGCTAGGCGGGATCGCGGTGGAAAGGAGCTCGGGGAGGAGGCGGTGGAGAAGGATGAGACGCCGGTGGAGGAGGACGAGCATGGCCGGCGAAGGACGACGAGCACGGCCAGCAGAGGAGGGGCCCGCGAAGCCGTCGACGCTCCATCTCGTCGTCAAGGCGCTGCCGCTCCTTCCGCTTCTGCTCGTCAGAGTTCGCCGCCCGCCGAATCGGAGTTTGCCGCCGCCGAATCGGAGCTTGCCGCCGTCGAATCGAGCATCAACCTCACCGAATCGGGGACACCGCAGTCGAATCGAAGCTTGCCGCCACTGAAGGACACCGCCGGCTAGGCGCGGCGCTGCTGGCTTGGGGACGCCGACGGTGGCGGTACGAGGCAGAGGAGGCGAAGACGGAGGGGGAAGGGTCCGGATGCGTTTTGCATCTGGGCTGTTGGAGACGGGAGATTTTTAGGTGTGCGAGCGCTCTCCTGTACGCGACCCAAATCACGAATGGGTGTCCTATTTGCGTCCGGGCTGTTGGAGACAGTCTAAATAGCCTCACCCGAACACGTGCGGCTGGCTCTGCGGACCCCACCACAAGTACGACGAGGAGGGGGAGGTCTGCGGCCACCGGTGGAAGCCGTCGGAGGGGGAGGGCACCCCGGCGAGGCGAGTCCGCCTTCCCCACCGGCCCACCGAGGTGCTCAAGGACTTCCTCTTCCTCAAGAGATGCGACAACGCCTCACGCTCCGAGGTCATCTGGACGCTCAGCATCTCCCACATCCTCAGCGTACGTACGTACTGCGCGCCCCGCCCTTTTCTGGATGGCCCCCGTTTGATTCGTCGTTTGCGATTTTTGATCCTGCGTGGTGAAGTTGGAGAATGACGCCCCACCCGTTCGATTCGTCATTTGCAATTCTGATCCTGCGTGGTGAAGTTGGGGAATGATGCCCCGTCAAAATGGAAATAAACAAGTTGGGGGAGTAAAGTAACGGTGTTGGCCGCGATCTAGGGTTTTGTACTTTGTGACAGTTGATGGTGTATTGAGGACATCTTTGGTCAATCTGTGGTTTGTCGTCGTCCATAAGCAGGCTACATGCTATCAATTTAAGGTTATTTGGGTAGGTGTGTATGAAACAAACGGAGTTTTTGTTTTGTTTAGCTGTGCTAGTGCTTATTTTTTTCACAAGGAAACTGTGGTGAAAGTGCATGTGACAATTAACATGAGGATTCATTTGAACTGGAAGTGAAACTCAAACAGAGCATATGGTAACTGAATGTACGCAGCTTGATTGAAACTGAGAGAAGAAAATCGATTCACTTGTGATAATTGGAGTAATGAATGACCTTAATGGCTAGTTAGCGAACCCTGATGGAATGAGTATATATGCCATGGTGATTATTACTCATAATTGGCTTCTTAACTGGATAAGTCTTCCTATGAGATCTGGGAATTATGAAATCTGATAGTTTAGCTGAGATTATTGTGCTTATTGGCGAATACCAAACACATGGTTTATGGAATGTTTTTAAAGGCATGGTGTATTTTGCTCAGCATTTTGCTCTCTCTGCATTTTGGTGTGGCATTAAGAGCACACTGAGCCATGGATTGCATTTTTCTCCACCTAAAGTTGTGCCTGTGGAAAAATATGTTGCTACCTGATGTTGAACTTGAGTAGGTATCCTCTGCCTGTAATACTAAAATATTCAATTTCCTCTATGAAATTGTTTGAACTTGATTTTTGAGTGCACGCTTTCATTCAACTTGGTTCATTTATCTGTTAAGATGAATAAACATTTGTATGTGTACTGTCTTTCTCCAGGTTATTTTCTGTTTGTATGTTGCGCAACAGCCTTTCCCCTAGTGCTTCTTTCTGGATTGTTTACAAATGTAAAAGTGAAGGTTACTTGCAGCATCGTCATTTGTTCGATGTTCCAGGGGTGTAAATCTTCTCCTTCCTCTTCATGAAAAACGTGCTAAGGCACGGTCGTGAAAAAAAGGTTACTTCTCAGTGTACTGAGCTACGAGACCTCTTTATATCGTCTTTTGTCACTAATAGGAAATTTGATTTCCTTCGCAACTTCAGGAAAATGTGAAAGAGATAAATCATGCATTCCTATTCATTGCATGACTGGAAACAACAGGTATGCTTGTGGAGAATTTTTCATTGGCACTGACAAGCTGTGTGTTGTTGATTGATAAACACATTGTTGCATCCTTCATGAAGTCTAGAGGATGGAGACTTGCTCAGTCTTTCCAGTGGGTGAAAGACCAGCGACCCCAGGTTCATCTGACAGATGGTTAGCCCTGTAACTTTTAAAGTTTGTTGAGTAATCAAAGATATTGTCTCTCATGCATTTGTAATTATATCCTTGGGTCCTTGCTAACCAATGATTCGTAATCATAATTTTATACCTGATGCAAATACAAAGTGAAAGCATTGGTAAACAGTATGAAAGCGATTGATTTCATGCTTAGTTTACTGAGATGGTATTTGTCTTGATAGGTTAATGTATCATGAGTATTGCAACTTTCACTAGAGGCAATGGGATGACCTTACCCTGAATCCCTGATTGATTGTGACATGATTGACACATACTACATAAACTGGTGATCAGTTCCCTTCCCGTATTAAGATAGTGTACACAGTGTTATGAAAGGGAATTGCTCTGAGGATTTTGGGAACCAGTTTGTAGTTATTACCATTCTTCTTAGTTTATACTCCATCCGTCCCAAATTGTAGGTTGTTTTAGCATTTCCAGGTTTTACAATACTAACTACAATTTGAACTCCATCAGTTCCCTTTTTTTTGGGCATAGTTGTCCATTTATTTCTCACTGATATCCATTTCCAGTTCGAAATGTTATTGTGGATTCATGGTCAATTCAAATATATTATACTACTAAGCTGACTGTAATCTATTTATTCTGTGCAGCTTCTCAGCGCGATCTTCTGGCGTATGAGCAGAAGCTCTTTGGTCCGTGCTGGCACAGATTCAGGTTTCCACCACCACATCCAGTAGCACTGAGCCTTCACACCCATGCCGATACCAATCCTTGGAAGCTCAGGACACGGAGGAGCAGGGTCGGTGCTCAAGTTGGTTGAGTTGGAGTCAGCATCTCGCACTACTGAAGCAGAGATCCTCCTGGTCGTGCACCGTGGTGGGCCATTGGGCCGTCTGTCTGATCTCGCGGGGATGGCGTTTGAGATGTGTGACAGCAGCATTCTACATGTTTCCTTTTCTTGCTTCAAGGCACATGCCAATTGTAAAACATGCATACCTACCGGTGGTTCTGGCGTTCTGCTGTCTATGTTACTAGGTGATACCCCGCGCGTTGCTGCGGGATCTTTTGGTGAAATTTGAAAATAAAAATACTAAAGTAAAATTTGCAAGCAGACACAATAAGATGATTTCTTCGTATTCTTACATGTTGAGAGAAGAAAATAATATTTTGTAGTGAGGTGTTCATATATACTTTAATATAGATATATAGATTTTTTAGATTAGACGATGCAAACATGTGGCTGCACCGTATGCGAGAAGTATACTTGGTGGAGGATGACGTGGCGTGCTGCGAGAATTAGAATCAATGCATCTTGGTGTGGTGCTTAGTGGAGGATGATGTGACACGTTGGTGGAGGATGATGTGGCGTGTTGAGGATTGGTGGGGTGCTTAGTGGAGGATGACGTGGCGCGCTGCGAGAATTAGCAATCAATGCATCTTAGTAGGGTGCTTAGTGGAGGATGACGTGGTGTGTTGGTGGAGGATGATGTGGTGCGTTGAGGATTGAGAGAATTCCTTAGTGGGGAGCGCTAACATAGTTTTGTATAATAATGATAGCATCTCGTACGTATCAGAGGCATAATATGTTAGGACCAGCCTCTAAGAGCAAGGCTTATAAAATCGGCGGCTGCTGGCGATTCAGGAAGGCCGTCTCACACATCGCCATTATTTTCGCCCGCTAGTATAGCAGTTGACGAGTAAAACTGGCGAGTAAAGAGGTCATTTTCTTGCATGCATGCACATTTATTGGCTGGAGAGTTATGTTTTTCTTGGAGTTGTTGCTTCAGCCGGCGAACAACTAGTCGCCCGTTTTCTTCTCTCTCCCACTTTCTCCCTCCTCCACATAGGAATAGTCCGACGTGGACAGTTAAATCGCCCGCTGAGTCAGCCTCGTAATACATGCTCTAAATCAATGCGATGAGGAACTCCGTCGTTTCTTTTTTTTCCCCTTTATTAGCATCGATGTGGTGGGGATTTTTTAGATTTATTTATAGTTCTGCCATTAGACTGATTTTAGCCAAGTTTCAGTAAAAATAAAGTGTTTAAGATTTTGCTATTTATTTTGATATGTTATATGCATCGTCTGCGTCATCTTCATGACACGAGAGTTTGAGCTTGAGTAGGAGCACGTCATCGGCGAACCCCAAATTCCGCACCAATGCTTCCTCTTTGGCTCTTTCCTATTTTAGAACCTCCAGCGGGATAACTTTTTACATTTTTTGGCGAAATTCCCATTGACCTAACCACGTTTCCTTGTGAACGCAATCTCAATTCTCATCAACCTTGTACAGTACAGAGCTATCAGACCGGCCCCACCAAGAGGACCACATACAAGATCTCAGCCGTCAACAACGCCATCAACGGCTGATATCTCTCCTTGCCTGTGTCGGTGTGTCCGTGGGCGGCCGCGAACGGAACAGAGCAACTCAAAACCCCAATCCAATCTCTCCCGTCGATTCAATCCAAACCCAACCCAACCCCCCGAAACATCTTCCTGGTTCCTCCGACTCCAATCGCCCACGCCATCCCTCCGGCTGCGATCTCCGGCGGGGGATCAAGCAGCGGCGCCGCGGCGGCGGTGGGAAGAGGAAGGAAGGGGGCGAGATGAGGAAGCGGGAGCGGGAGAACCCGTGCGGGATCTGCGGGCACTACCACAAGTACGAGGAGGGGGAGGTCTGTGGGGTGTGCGGCCACCGGTGGAAGCCGTCGGACGGGGAGGGCACCCCGGCGAGGCACGAGTCCGCCTTCCCCACCGAGGTGCTCAAGGAGTTCCTCTTCCTCGGCAGCTACGACAACGCCTCCCGCTCCGAGGTCCTCAAGACGCTCAGCGTCACCCACATCCTCAACGTACGTAATGCATCCCCCGCCCCTTTTCTGGATGGTCCCCCGTTTGATTCCTCGTTTGCGATTTTCGATCCCGCGTGGTAAAGTTGGAGAATAATTCCCTGTCAAAATAAAATTAAGAATCTGGGGACGCATTGGCCGCGATCTAGGGTTTTGTGCTTTGTGGTAGTTCATGGTGTATTGGGGACATCTTTTGTCAATCTGTGGTTTGTCATCGTCCATAGGACAGGCTACATGCAATCAATTTAAGGTTGGTTATGTAGGTATATATGAAACAAACGGCTAATGTTTCTGTTCTGTTTACTTGTGGTGCGGTACCTATTTTCTCATAAGGAAACTGTGGTGAAGTGCAGTAGAGTTAACTTGAGGATTCATTTGCACTAAAAGTGAAACTCAAACAGAGCATATTTTAACTGAATGTCCCCTGCTTGATTGAAACTGAGAGAAGAAAATCAATTCATTTGTGATAATTAGTAATGACCTAATAGGTAGTTAGCGAACCGTGATGGAATGAGTCAATGAGGAGTATACCATGGTGATTATTACTCATAATTGGCTTCTTAACTGGATAAGTCTTCCTATTGGAGAATACCAAAGGCGTGTTCCTAAATAGTTTGCATTACACAGAGATAGGTACCGATCCTTTGTACCATAAAAGTTGTTTGAGCATGTTGTGATAGCTATGTCACTTCAACATCTAATAATCTTCATAGTAGATGTATGTGTGTTCTGCCTCTTTGGGTTTAGTATTATAGATCATGTGCACATCAATGGCTTTTTCAGGCTAGTTTCTCAGTATCGTTTTTCTTGTGAATCTATATTCTATAGACTGACATATACTTGACAGCCAACTTTTAGTATACTCCTGATATTTACTGTTAAACTATTTTTTTCCTTTAACTGTTTAGTGCATCCTTCAGTGTGATTTAATTGCTATGTTTATTGCTTAACAGACTGTGCCTGATTGCCAAAATTTATACAAGAATTCATTCACGTATCACAGTCTTCAGCGTGACAGGCCTTTGGATTTTGATGACGCAAACCAGTTTCTAGGTACTATTCATTTTGCTCTCCCTGCATTTTGGTTTGGAATTAAATGCACAGTGAGCCATGGACTACTTTTTTCTCCACTTAGATATGCCCCTGTGAAAAATATGTTGCTACCTGATCTTGAACTAGAGTAGGTATCCTCTGCATGTCATACTAGCATATTCCATTTCCTCTCTACCCATTGTAGTAATAAGTTCATTATATAATTGTTTGACTTGATTTTTGAATGGATGGTCCCATTCAACTTGGTTCATTTCTCTGTTAAGATGGAATAAACATTTGTATTACTGTATGTGTACTGTCATTCTCTAGATTATTTTCTGTTTGTATGTTGCGAAACTGCCTTTACCCTAGAGCTTCTTTGTGTAGTTTACTTTCCTGTGAAAGGATGGATTGTATTTTACTTCTCATGTACTGAGCTATGAGATCTCTTTATTGTCACTGATAGGAAATTTCGATTTCCCTCTCTGCAATTTCAGAACAATGTGAAAGAGACAAGTCACGTGTTCTTGTTCATTGCATGACTGGAAAAAACAGGTACTTGCTTGTGGAGAAGTTTTCATTAGCATTAACTCTGTCAGCCTTGTTGTCATTGGTTGATAAATACTTCTTTGGAACACATTTGTTAGGTCAGCAGCTGTTGTTGCAGCCTTCTTGATGAAGTCTAGAGGATGGAGACTTGCTCAGTCTTTCCAGTGGGTGAAAGACCGGCGACCGCAGGTTCAACTGACAGATGGTTAGCTCTATAACCTTTATAGTTTGTTGGGTAATCAAGATATCGTCCCTCATGAAATTTTTATTATATCCTTGGTTCCTTGCTAGCAAACGATTCATAATTTTATTGCCTGAAGTAATTATAGTACCTGTGCTGTATATGGAAACTGTAGATGGTATAAATAGGCACAGCTAAACAGTATGGAAGCAATTAATTTTATATTTAGTTTTTTGAAATGGTATGTGTTTTATCAAACATTTTAGGAGCTGAGTTAATGTATCATATAAGCATTGCAAGTTCTAGAGGCAACGGGATGACATTCTTTCCTGACTTCTTGACACATTCGACATGTACAACATAAACCTGGATTCGCTACCTTCGCTTATTAAGATAGCATACAGTATTCTGAGGGTATTTGTTCTTCGAATTTTGGGAACCAGTTGGTTGTTTTAGTGCAAAAAAAGACCATGTTAGATTCATGACCGATTCAAACATATCATCCTAAACTAACTGTGACATGTTTCTTTTGTGCAGCTTCTCAGAATGAGCTTCTGGAGTATGAGCAGAAGCTTTTTGGACCCAGTTCTCAACCTGTGATTCCCACTGAATCATTTGCTTCTCTTGGATTTGGTTACCCAAAACCAGCAGGTGACACCCAAGCACCGACGTTCAACCAAATGACCGCGCCATCCATTTTTGAGCGAGTCGGCCCAAATGATGTTCCCCCGAATTTCGCTTTTGGAGCCGAGGGGACAGCGGGAGTCAACCCAGATAACAATGACAATGGTGGGGCCAAGGCCAACCCAGCTTCGACTGATAACCCGATGGACAGCTCTTAGGATGATTTCGGGCTATTGAATCTCCATGTTGCTGAAGTAACCTACTACTAGGTGTATCGAATACTCATCGGGGGTGTTTAGCTTTCAGAGGGCTATTTTGCCTTTTGTGAACTTGAGAAATGGTTCTGGCAACTGACCCGTGCTGTAGAGTGACTATGGCATTAGTCGTAGTAAATGATGTTTGAAAATCTGGATGGTGGTTTAATCTCAGTTCCTTTCACATTCAACTTCCGTGATTCTTGGTACTATTTTGTTTTGTTGTGTGCTTTATTGATGCAAAATGGTGCGCAACGCTTTGTGGATAGTCCTAAAATCAGTTCATGTGCATTCGAGTATTCGACTGCTGATCACGATCTTGTCCCTCTGATTGCTGACGTGATCACGTGAATCGTTGGTTGATCAAGCGTAGGCACAGATTATTGGCAACGAAGATCCATCCTACTGTGGTCTGTGGAGCATTCTTGAATCACAAGTATTTCTTCGGCAACAATCATGCATGAGGCGCTATGTATCTGGACGTTATGGCCGACTGATGTGGAGTAAACACGGGAAGATCCATTTGTAGTTTCGTACATGGATGACCAGCGGCGGTGATGCTTGATTGAAGATTGAACGCTATTCACCCAAATTTCCCCACCCAAATTTCCTCAAGGCGAAACAATCCTGATAGTGATAGTGTAGTAGTGTACGTGTGGAGACTTCATACATCTATACTCCAGCTCTACTACACAACACAGACTTCGCATGTTGCGCCCGATTCACCGCATCTGGACGTATTATACAATGAACCTGGACGCACTAGCAGAATAGCAATCCGGCTTTACCAAAGCACACCCGTCGAAACATATATAATGCGGCCGCCCCCCTCGTGCAACTACACGCCAACCACTGCTAATTGGCATCCGCAACCGCAAGAGGAACTTGCTCGCCGGCCGGCAAACACGATCGGCGGCGCGGCGCCACGGCCAAATCATTTGTAGTTCTTGGCGCCCCCACATTGGTTTGGAGATCAGGTTTCGAGATCAACGCGGCCATCGGCACGGTGACGATGAAATCGTCGGGTGCGTACAAGAAGGCAACGGCGGCGCTAGACGAGGCGGCGAGGGCTCGGCTACGGGGCCCGTTCATCAGCGACGTCGCGCCCCCGTCGGCGTCGTCCCGGCGCACGGATGCCAATGACGACGACGACGATCTGATGGGTTTGGTCCACGAGTTCTACTACGGATACGGCGAGCACGGCACGGACGGCGGCGGCGTCGCCAAGGACGCCGTGGCGCCACGGAGTGCCGAGTGGAAGGAAACGCTGCGCCTGACGCTGGCGGACGCCGCGGGCGACGCGGCAGCCGCACGAATCCGCGCCGAGGCCGAGCGCATCGTCCGAGACACCGGGCCGGCCGTCGTCGTTCGCGGCGGCGGGATGAGGAAGCACCTCGTGGAGCGGCTCCGGGCGAGGGGTTTCAACGCCGGTAAATGTTCTACTCCTCATCAATAGCATAGTTGGCGACTCTTGTTTCCAACTCCTAGTTCAACGACACATTAGATTACAAGCGACACGGGCCATTAACATTTAGCTCCGTTGTGCTTGTGCGGCGTACGTGCAGGTCTCTGCAGATCATCATGGGAAAAAACCAGCAGCATCCCCGCGCCGTGCTCGTACGAGTACGTCGACGTGACACTGAGCTCCTCGCCGTCGTCGGCCTCGTCTCGCTACATCGTGGAGGTGAACGTCGCAGCCGAGTTCGAGATCGCGAGGCCGAACGCCGTGTACAAGGAGCTCCTCTCGTCCCTGCCACCGGTGCTCGTGGCGAGGCCGGAGGCTCTGAACGAACTCGCCGCGGCAATGTGCGCCGCGGCCGCGGAGTCCATCCGCGGCGCGGGCATGCACGTGCCGCCGTGGAGGCGCGCGAGTTACGTGCAGGCCAAGTGGTCCGGCCGGTTCGAGCGGGTGGGAGCCCCAGCGCCGGCGGCAGCCGCGGCGGGGCCACTGCCGGAAGCAGGAGCGAGGGTGGCGGCGCACGCCCGGCGGCCAGCAGCCGGGCGGAAGAACTGCGGGATGGAGATGGGGTGCCGCGAGGTGGCCTTGGGACGAGAGGCGTTGGTGAAATGGTGAGCGTGAGGCCGCTCGCGAGGATTGTGAGGTACCGTTTAGTTGGTGAAAATTTGGATGAAAGTGGTGAAATTTTTGTATTGGGAAATATGTTTTGTGAGAGGTAACACGGTCTGCAATGCGAAAATTTTGAGGAGTTTTGGGGAGTTTGTGACACGGGCGGGTTGGCGCGCCGCGTAGCAGCATGTTCTTTTGGGCCATGGATTGTGCACAATTTGCACAACTCATAAGGCTGGAGGAAAATCACAAAAAATTAATGTTATTGTACATGTCTGTACATTTTTTTGACTCTGGGTTCCTTTGAAATGCAACTTCACAAAAAGATTGTGCTCGTTGGTAATTCCAACATGTGTCTGTCTGTGCTATGGTAAGCTCTGGCCTAGTGTCGTAGGCAATTCCAACAAGAAGTGTACTTTCTCCATCTCAAATTATAATTTGTTTTGAATTTTTTTAGTACATAATTTTTGACGTGCATCTAGATATATACTTGTGTCTGGATAAATAATATATTTATGAAATTGAAAAAAATTGTAATTTAGGATAGAGTAAGTATTTTAGTAGTTGACTCGGAGTCCATCGTCACGAGTAAGCAACCGGACTCTTCTCTTCAGATTGCTCACTGGTAGTGCCGGCTCCACTAGGAACAAGACATCTCAACCAAGCCTGCTTACCAGGAAAGGCTAGGCAAATCACCGTCAAACACGTCAGCTGTGTTCGGCCCCGCTCCACCACACGCAGACGAACTGAATGGATGGCCGCACCAAACCACCGAGACAACACGCTCGGGAGGCCGGCGAAAGGGACGCGGGGTGACGAAAGGCGGAGCACCGGAGGGGCTTCGAGCCTTCGACTGCAAGTCTGCAACTGCAAGGCGATGGCGCCTTCGGGCACATTAAGGGCTCGTTCGGTTCCAGGTGATTGAATTCAGCCCCAGATTGCTTCCAGACCCGGTTTGAGTGAATCCGGCTGTGTCACTCAATCCGGCTAAGATTAAATCCGACCAATCCGATCAAAACGAACAAACACAAACGATTGACCCGGAATCAATCCAAACACAAGCTGCAGGACAGCATAACAGAGGCTTCATCAAACATAACCATGCCGAATAGAGGCTTCATCAAACATAACCATGCCGCTGAGATCTTAAACTGAGCATATGTAACATTCATCAAGCATAACAGACCATTCCTGTGTAGAATAAATCTAAGCATGCAGCATAATTAAACTGTTCGACACAACTAAATTTAAGTTACAACCAAAATGATTTGACATAATTGTAGACGGTCACTGGCTCATTGCAGCGAGTTGTCCAAAACTGGATGAGGAGGTACACCAGCAACACGTTGAGGCAGGTGAACAGGAAGGGGAACATGAAGGTGAAGTCGTAGCCCTTCTTCACAGCCCAGAAGGTGAAGAGGGTAAGCCCCAGAACAGCAGCTGCAGTGAGAATGGCAGCCTGCAGAACCACTCTGCCTGTTGACATAACACAAGAATTGCACGTCATCAGCCATGATAGAAAAAAATGCATCATTTGATGTTTCCCAAAGCATTGATTGGTGTATGCAAAGATGCAATGCGCTAGCAACTGACAAAGTAATTAAAAACGTTTTGAAATGCCTGCAAGTTTGACAGATCAGATTTCTTCACATCTAGAAATTGGCATAAGGAGGTTGGATTTATTTCAGATCTATAGTTACTCAATATAGATTACAGAAGCATTGTGCTATGGATCTCACCACAAAAGAATGCATGAAAGTTGCATGAAAGTTGGATTCAATTCAGATCGACAGTCCTTAAACATAAGAAATGGAAGACTTGGATTCAGTCACAACAAAAACACATTTCAGCAACTCAGTGAAACAAGTGAGGGTTATGCAAGATAGTTCGGACCAGTTATACCGTCACTAAGTAAAAAGCTATAAAGATCATGTAACAACAACAAATTCATGAAGGCAGATCTTGAACAATACATAGCACATGCCAATAGGTACAAAAACTAAGTGTTGCGTATGATAAATATAACTGTTGCACAAGTCACCCAAATGATACCAGAAGAAATGAAACAGGACATGTTACTCAAACACTCAGTACAGGACATTCATCACTGCAAACATTTGCTCTGTATAGCCACAAAGGTACACATAAGAAAATCTTTTCTGGGAAACAGACCAGGGAATTGACTATGGTGCAAAAATCATTGGAAGCAGATAAAAGGTATACTAGAACCATCAAAGAACTGAAAATGACAGAACTGAGAATGAAAGTACCTTCTAGTTAGTTCATCTCATTTCTGAGCCAAATCAGTGCAGCTTCTAGATCTTCTTCACTGGCACAAATGAAAGTTTCTCTATTTTCCTTGCTCTTACCAAAGACTGCATAAGCTTTGGCCTTTTCCTGCTTGCTCACATCCATTGTGTTGACAATTGAAATGCATCTTTTGATGGAGAAGTCATTACCTTTATCAGCCTCCTTATCTCTTGCTTCCTTCTCTCTTGCTTCATTTTCTCTTGCTAGCTGTGAGGCTTCATCTTGTGCTTGCTTAGTCCTCAATGCAAGGAATTGCTCCATCATTCCTTCAATTCTCGCAGCCTTACTCGGTCTTTGTCCTTCCTTTTCCAGCTTCTTTCTTCGTTTTCCACTTCTGTCAACACCTACAGCCTCACTTTTTGCAGCTATTGCATCCTTTTCTTTTGTACCCTCTTCATCTCTTGTCTCATTTTCTTCATCATCTTCATCCAGTACCTCATATGCTTTCTGTGGGGCTTCTTCATATTCATCTCTTGTCTCATTTTCTTCATCATCAATCTTGTAAAGGGGCTCTTCATCATGTTGTGGGTCAATAGAAGTGACATTGTTCCAAAGTTCTTAAGCACCCCCAAAGTTCGTTCCACATGGTTCCTTAGCAGTGCATGACGGTGGTTAAACAGCTCCTTTGGATTTTGTGGCCTTCTATGCCCAGCCCCAAATTCTTTCAAGTGATATCGAACACCTCTATATGGAGCAAGGAAAGATATTTCATTTGCATACCCCCATCAACCAAATAGAATTTGCCTGGAGGTACCTTGAAGCCTTTACTCATGGCGGATCTTAGCACTCTAGAATCTGTGGCCGATCCTTCCCACCCACTAGAAAGAAAGGTGATGTTCAGATCAAAATCACAAGCAACCATGACATTTATGCTTAGTGTGCCCTTCCTATTTCTAAAAGGTGAATGCTTCTCAGGAGATATGGAAACGGGGATATGAGTTCCATCAATGGCACCGAGACAATTTTTGAAGAATGGATAGTATCTAGGATTGTCTTGGATTTTCGGATGCACTTGACTAGGATTGGGAGACCGAATGAAATGGCGAAAAAGAGTGGGAATGACATTGTTGAAGAAATGATTGATGTGTCGATGAAAAGTATCATTGCTATGCCCAAAGGTCACAGCTAGAACCTCATAAGAGGCGTTGCAGCTGATCATGTAGAGGAAGAAACCTAACTTCTCTTCCACCATAAGCCTTGTGTCAACCACAAGCCTATTCCTTCTGAGATAGGTCGCCACCTCTTGAAAGATGTGTGGTTCCATTCTGAACATAACCAGACAGTTCCTGATATGTCCCTCAAGTAGTCGCCGGACCTTCATCTCTCCAGTTTCTATCGATGTATGCCGTCTCTTCTTTACTCCCCCTTCTCTAGCAAAACCCATCAGATGGAAGGCAGGGAGTACGAACATCATGTCTTCATCTTCTTCCCTCCTCTTTCTAATATGATCTCGCAAAGAGATACTCATTGCGAAACTAAACCATATATAATATTATAATCAGATAGATAAAAAAATTGAAAGGCTGAAAAGCATACCAACTAATATGAGCTAATCTGTCAAACTAAATTGTACCACCAGATCCTCTCTCTTTTTTTTGCAACAAGGACAGTATACATCATTTAAACAAACAAACATGTCAATTCAACATCCATCAACTAGTTTCTGTCTCAATTTCAAGAACAATAGTAAGCATACAGTATACTTTCAAGTATATCAGGATTCAAAGAATCATGTGTGACAATGGACAGCATGTACAAAAAAAAAATCAAAGATCAAGCAAAGATGAAGGTTAACACATGACAGCTAGAGTTTCACCTTTTGGAGTAGATACAGGATCCCAAGAAGGGGGTGGTTCAGCTTCCCCAACTCTAGTCGGCGCCGGAGGAATCTGCAATTTTTTTTTAAAAAAAAGTCAACACATGACAGTTGATGGATACACTGATCATCGATACGTACAATTATGCAGGATGGATACACAAGTACATTTTTGTTTGCAGCTTTAGGACCAAATCATTGTCCCCATAAAAATCTGGAATCAAGGCATGCACTATACAGACTTACTAATTAGGCCTAACCATTTCAGTTAATGGCATTTCAGTTAATGTGGAAGAGGAGACCTACTTAGGTGGAAGAGGAGAGGCCCACTGTAACACACCAAACAACAATTGGATGCATTGCTTAAGGATTTCATATCAATCAACAAAGCAGAGTGTCAGTACAAACAGAAACTACATAACCAAACTTCTTCATCTTGAGATCTAACAGGCAATATTAAGTATGAATGGCTGATGCGATTCTCTAATGTGGCCTTTTTTGCTGAGTGGCTAATGTAACTTTTACTGAAAAACACAACAGAGAAATTAACAAATTAAGGAAAATATGAGGAGTTTAGCTAGCAGCCATAATGTCACTCAAATATTGTATAACATAAAATGTTCAGGTCAAAAATATCTGAGAGAATGAATTAACAGTTAGGCAAGCGTTAAAAAGATGGATGAAACTATCAAGGTATCTCCTGAATTTTCTAATCCACGTTTTGCTACATTTGTGGCATCATATAGGGCATATATCTTCATACCCAATTGTCACACTCGGTTACACCAATCCAATCAGGATAACGTAACTTGCAAGCTCAAAGCTTATGTAAACACAGTGCCAAGTTGGCCAACAAAGTGTAGTGCACAGTCATAAAGTCAACAGATTGTTACCATCTCTTTAAGCATGGGAAACATGTGTGCAAAACAGTTTGGTGGAATTGTCAAGGAAGTGAAACTGTTAACTAAACAGGTCAAATATGCTATGATATCAGGAAATGCATGGATCAGTGGCAGTCATGTCCATCTTTCTAACACTCTAGAGAATGAACTATCTTCTATCTTTCTAAGGGACCAACAAGTGGCTAAGCAACATGTACGTACTCGGTCCAGGCAGCGTATAGCCAATTAATGTAATTAACAAGCAAACATGACATGCAAATGGTTGTTGCAGAAATTGCAAAGTGCGCACGAAAACTAATTTCTGTAAAATTAAACTTGAGCGAGACTTCAATTCGGTGTCTGAATGTCTTTGCGTTTGTGTGTAATTTAGGCCTACATCAAGATCTGCAGCCCGTATCGATCGGCTGGGTATCGAACTCAGGAAACCCCCCAAATTAGATGATTGTTTATTCCTGGAACAGCATAATAATGTGCAATATATATATACTATATTGAACTCAGGAAACCCCCCACAACCAGCCCGTATCGAACTCAGGAAACCCCCCAAATTCATGCTTCATGCCGAATCAAGAACTACTACATCATGATCTGCAGGCCGCCACCACGCACACCCTCACGGAGGCCGCCACCACGCACACCCTCACGGAGGCAACTCAAGGCGGCGCTCCAGAGCAAGTTTCGCAGCGGCGGCGGCACCCAGTGTGCCGGGCACATGGATGGCTCCCCGGCGGCGGCGGCGGTAGCGACGACAAGACCTAGGGTTGAGGAAGAGAAGAGGGGAAGGCAGCGGAGTATCGGAGAGAAGGCGGCAGTCGTCGTCGTCGTGGCGGTTGCCTCGCGCCGCCACGCCGTCACCTCGCGCCGCCGCGCCTTCGCCTCGCGCGCCGCCAGCCTTTCCTTCCTGGAGCCGTCGCGTGTGGGTGTCGGGGGACGGGGGCGTCACGTCTGGGGGATTTGGTTCCGGACCTCCCGAGGTGGGGATCGATTCTGAGCCAAAATGAGTTGGGAGAAATCGGAACCGGGTCCAAATCAATTCCGGGCCAGATGTAAACGAACAGCAAATCCGGTGCATACCCAGTTTGGGAACGGTTCATTTTAATCCGCCCAATCCGGCCGGTTGCTGGGGGTCGGTTCCTCTCCCTTAACCGATCCTGGCCTGGATCTAGTGGATCCACCGGATCCACTCATTCCTGCCTGTTGCAATCCACCTTTCTGTTTTCATTCCAGTACACAAAAAAATCTGTTCTGTTGGACCAGGTTATCAAACGATCCAACCAAGACTCTCTCAGCTAGCTATTGCTCTGAAATAACCACACAGCATTCACTAGATGGAAACATTCAGTTGATTGATATAATTTACATAGATGAAAGCATTCGGTAGTACTTGTGACCAGAACAATAACCACACAGCTAATTTAATTCTAACTCCAAGTAATTTAGACTTATAATATACTACACATAATTTAGTTCCATGTAGCTAAAAGCTAAACTCTCAAACATCTGAAACTTAGAGCTTGAGGCTTGCATGCTGTCCAACAGAGAAAGCTTGCTTCACCTTCCCCAACTCTAATTGGCGCCGGAGGGATCTACAAAGTTAAGAAAAAAATTAGCACATGAATCCAACTCTAAGTGCTAGAAGTGTAATATCTGATAGTAAACATAATCCAAGTCAGAATTTTAAAAGGATCCAACTATCCAGGTCATCGAATTTAAACAGCAGTTTGTTGGATTCATGGATACAATCTATGCACACCCAAGAAATATTTCACCTTACTGCATCTACAGCAGTTTGCAAAAGGAAAGGCAGACATCAACTAACCGGTTCCACAGCTGGACAGGTAAAAGCTAAGCAAAAACTCGGTGAAAAGGAGACACCCAAAACAAGGCAGCTGTCTGGCCGTATCTTTTATGTATTTATCTTGATGAGAAACTGATATTGCAGCAGAACTTGCTATTGGCTGCATAACTCCATGCTTGAAAGTTTTCATTTTAAGAATTTGTGATTGAAACCAATTATGATGATCTTTAGTTGTTTGAGGTTCTAGACATTTGTGTAAACTAAGGCCTCTACATGCTTTCACATGGCAGAACTATCGAGCATCTTTAAATAATGGACGGTAATAGATGTGCAATAAAAACCAGCTACTACTTATAGAAAGTAACTTGCAGAGTACATCTACATGTTTTGTAGTTTGAACTAACAATAGTCTACCTATGTGCTTATTTTCCTGCAGGTACCTACCACTTGAACTCAAAAGGCATGAACATGGCTTTTTTTTGAGTCACTGACTTTTAAATCCGATAATGGAATGCTGAAAGTAAAGCCCCATAGCATGACTCACTGAAGTTATGAATTAGAACCACAATACGTCAATCACCAATATGATTGTACTTGCTACTTTGTTTGCGCTGCTCTTGTGCGTGACAGAAATATTTGTGATAATATTCACAGAGCAATGATGTGCCTTAACAATCAGGAGAAAGACAGCAAGCACAAATCTGACAGCAAGCACAAATCGGGGAGTCTGCTTCCGCCCAAAGGGATATACTTGCTCACTCATGTGCTAAAATAAACTGAAAGAGATATACTCAAATCTGACAGGATTAATTGCTACCATAGAGTTGTACCAAGCGTAATCAAGGAACCACTATTGTGAAGAAGCAAATAATTCTACATATCTGTCCAGGGCAGCTACTGTAAGATAACAAGCTAGACATTTAAGGACATTGTGCACATTTGCAGCTACCGACAAAATTTGGGTGAAGAGGTGTATAGCAGAAGTTCACGTGGCTTATGAACATTTAACGACATGACGCAGGTGCAGTCAGGTTCAGCCATTTGATTATGAAGAAAACATATAACCCTGCAATGTATAAGATGTGAACTCATCTATGCACCGAGCATGGCGCAAAGCCATTTGATCCTTCAATCAAGAAAAATGTAACCCTGGTGTGTATGAGATGGGAACTCATGTATTGTTTGAGAAGGATTAGCCATTCACAAGACATTGTGCACATTTGCAGGTATCCGCTGAATTTCTTTTGTTGCCCTTACACATTGCATTGCAATCAAACAAAACAATAACCAAATTTACACTCGTCACTTCTAATCGGCACAACCATCCAAATCTGACAGCAAGCAACTCAGCTAGTCAGCTCACCAGCACTACACCACGAGCAACGACAGAAGGTGAGAGAGAGAAAAAAGGAACCAGGAACAAATCAAGAACTCCTGAAGAAAAAAGCTGGCCGCAGCGGCTCCGGAGGCAAGCCCATCCCCTGCAACCGACGAGGAGTTGGCAGAGTGTGGACGTCCTGAGAGGCTGAGACGCGGATGGAGCTTTCGGGAGGGCAGCGCGAGGCAGAAGTGGCATGGCTATCCAGGACGAGGACGGGGAGGATGCAGCGGCACCGGTGACGAGCGTCAGCGGCACTCAGGGGTCGGGGCAATCGGGACCAGACGAACCAAGAAGGACGCGCGCGGTCGATCTGACCTCCCACGCCGGCCGCACGCGTTTGATCTCGACTCCCACGCCGGCCGCCGGAGAGGGGAAAGAAGGAGAGGGCGGAAGAGGGGAAGGCGCTTACCGGAGAGAAACCGGCAGCGGAGTTCTGGATGCACTACGGGAGGAGCTCGTCGGCGAGGATTCGCGCCTCCACGCCGTGACCTCGCGGCGCCAGGCCTCCACCTCGCGGCGCCGCTTCATCGCGTGCCGCCTCGCGCCTCCTCCGCCTCGCGTTGCGGCAGCCGGCCGGTGGGTTCGATCCAGAGGGAGGGGGCGACACGGGGATCGGATCTCACCGTGCAGACTGGGCTCAGGAATGAAGCCGCTGTGGTTTTTTTTTCAAACCGGGCCGAAACGAACGCTACTTTTGCTCCGCATCTGGATTGGAATCGGCCAAAAAAATCCCCCTGGATTGAGCTCAATCCGACACAACCGAACGAGGCCTAACTCTTGCCGCGGTCACGGCCTGACGGGACGGCCCTGGCCTGGCCCGCCGGCCGGCTCTAGCAAGATCCCAAACCCGCGTGCTCTGGGAACCCAAGTTCCCCGTATGATAGCGGCGGGGGCGGTAGATAAAGGTCTCCGTCAGGGGGAGGGAACACCAAGGGTTCTGTTTGGATCCATAGACTAGAGGTAGTTTTGGCTAGTTGGAGCTCAACTAGCCACAAAGTATCTAAACATGAGGGTTAGATTGGGTTAGTTTGCATCTAACCCACCCAAAAAACTATCCCACCCAAGAGATGCTTATTAGAGCTGGTTCATGTTGGGTCCACCAAAAGTGACTTTTCTCTCTCCCTCCACCCACACCTAATGATTGAAAAAGTACATTTAATGTCATTCTAATTATTCCATCCAAACACCTCTAGAGCTAGAGTTAGTTTAGGGCTAGAGCTAGAGTTAGAGCAACTCCAGCAAGAGCCTGCAAATTGAGGCCTCCAAAACTCATTTGCAGGTCCAACTGCAAAAAATAGAGGCCCAAAATTGTCACTCAACTCCAGCAAAGATATCTATTCAGGCCTCTATTTTGAGGTGGACCCCATCTGTCGGTCACCACGCGCGCACGCTGCTGCTTCGGGCTCGGCACGCCGCGCAGCTTGTCCGGCTCGTCGGGGCCCGCCTTGTGGAGCAGCGGACGGCTCCGACGGCTTGGGCGCGCGGCCGAGGAGCCGGCGCAGCGGCCTCGGCTTGGACGCTGCGGCAGATGAGGTCGTCGAGCTCCTTCAGCCCCGCGCGCCTGCCGGCGAGCAGCGCTGACAACTGGGCCATGACGGGCGACGACGAGAGTGCTTGAGTTTGCGGCGCTGCACTAGACCATCGCAAGCACAGCAGGACGACGCAGGTCTGGCTGGGATGCAGGACGACGCCATGGATGATGGACTGATTCGATCAACTTCCCCCCGGAAGAAAACTCAATCGGATTCCCCAACTCGGCGGCACAAATCGAGAATGAAACCCAAACAATCAGAGACCACGAATGGAAGGTGGGAGGAAAAATCACAAATCAGAAAAAATCACAGCAAATTGTGAGAAATTCCAATTGCTTCCGCGGAAAAACCATCCCCTTCCATTTTTTTCTTTAGCTTGCTGCTCTGCTCGACCTCGTTCGTGAACCAGACATGAACATCACCGCCGGCCAAGAAGCTAACCACCAACGCCAGCCATCCTCCCCCGGCCGCGCGCCGGAGCAGCTGCCGCGGCCTGCAAGTCGATGGCGTACCCCTGCGCGGCGGCGGCGTCCAGGAGCAGCAGGAGCACCCGCCGCAGGTGGGCCGCGAGGACGCCGTCCGCGAAGCGGCGGAGCGAGCGGGACGCGAGGTCGTCGACGCGCGGACGCCGGCGAGCTGCGCGCCAGCTCCATCTCCGCCTCACGCCCCCTCTCTCTCCAACGCCGCCGCCCACCGCGCCGACCGGCCCCGACATGGCGGCTAGCACTGCACCAGCGCGTCGCCGCGCGCGGCCCTCCCGACGACCGGTGGCCGGCGCCCTCTCGTGGGCAGCCGTACTCCCCACGGGCAGCCCTCCCGTTCCGCGAGGACGACGAGCCGCTCACCGACCAGCGGCCGTGCTGCGCTCAGTCGAGGACGAGGCGTGCGGCGGGAGGCGGACACGCAGGAGGGGGAGGCGGCGACGGCAGCGAGGCGCGTCGTGGCGGCGGCTACGAGGGCGGCGTGCGTGAGGTCAATCTTGCTGGGGACGGCAATGGCGCTGCTGGCGCTCGCGGCTCAGGCACGGCCGTCTGTCTCGACGTTGTCTCGAGGAGGAGGTGGGAGGTCGGTGGGCACCGCCATCGGGTCACCGCGTCCTGCTCCTCGTGGCTCTTCACGTAGGTGGAGCTTCAGCTGGCCGGCGGCTCGGGGACGGCGCACGGGGAGGAGGAGCTCCGACGACGCGGGGATGACGCGCGGCGCGGGGAGGAGGGGAGGACGATGGCGGTGCCTGGAGGCGGCGGACAGCGGCGCTGGCCTCGGCTCCTCTGCAGGGAGAGAAAGGATGGGGTGGCCAGGTGGTGGTGGTGGGGGGGGGGAGAAAATGGTGGGACCCACATTTTGGAGGGGGGAGTAGAGGGCCTCCAGGAATGGAGGTTTGAAGGGGAAATTTGGAGGGACATGCAAAATGGAGGTCCATTTGGAGGTTTTGCTGGAGATGATTTTTTACATCAAACCTCCAAATTTTGAAGTAGAGGACCATATAAAGGCCCTTGCTGGAGTTGCTCTTAGAAACTAACTTTTAACTCTAACCCTTAGAGTATCCAAACAGGGGGTCTCCGAGTGCCGTAACGAATCGTGTGCCACAGCTTCTTCTTTCTTCGCCGCAGAGGATGTCATGGCCTCATGGGAAAGGAATCTCATCGGTTGGTTGCCTCGTTGGTTGGTCGAGTTCGTTCGTACCCGCAAGACGAGGTTTACCGAAACTTGCAAGGACCAAAGTGCATATACCAGCCGGCCGAGTTTCATCAATCAAGCTGACCTGAATGAATACCTGATCCAAGTGCTACGTACGTTCGATCGATCACAGGTCAATTCTTGGCTGAGCTCGGCCAGTCGTATGCACTTGGGATCGATTGGTCAAAGCCGTCCGGGTGTTGGCAGCGGCGGCGTACCGAAAGGAGACGACCATCTGGTCCGCAGTTTCGCATCGTGCGTTCGTGCCCAACAGCTGGTGGTCTGGTCGGGCCTGCCTGCCGGTGGTGGGACGGGGAAGAGAAGGGGGGAAGGAAAACGTATCAGACTCGGGTGGCAGCGACTCCGGCACTCCGCCCACCGCCACAGCCCACAGGGGGGGCCAAAGAATTCCACGATTTTCCAAACAGGTGGTGATGTGCTCGCCCGCCGGCGCACCCGCCCGTGTCTCGCACGTCGCGCCGCCGGGGACGGCGGCCCGATTGGTCCGCCTTATTTAGGCACCGGCTCTTGTCCCCCGTCCGAGAGCCCAAACCGAGGCGCCATGAGCTCCTCCTCCCCCGTGGCGCGCCTGCTCTTTCTGTCGCTGCTCCTGTGCGCCGGCGCGCTCGGGTTCTTGCCCCGCTCCCATGGCGCCGCCGAGGTGGAGGCGCCCGGCTACGTCACCGTCTCCGCCGCCAGCTTCGAGCCGCGCTCGACGTGCAGCTCCCCCGACCCAGGTACGCGGATACCGGCAGCCTGATCATCGGTTGTTTAATTTCAAGTTCGTCATGGCGCTTGCGTGCGTGCGTGCGTGCGTGTGCTGATTCGTCGGCTGGGATGGGATTCGGGGTGAGGTTTTCAGCTGCGCCGCGGCGGAACGGCACGTCGGCCGTGCTGCGTCTGACGCACAGGCACGGGCCGTGCGCCCCCTCGCGGACGTCCTCGCTGACGGCCACGCCGTCGGTCGCCGAGACGCTGCGCGCGGACCAGCGGCGGGCGGAGTACATCCTGAGGAGGGTGTCGGGCGCCGGCACGCAGCAGCTGCTGGGAGGATCCGAGGCGTCGGCGTCGGCGGCGACGGTGCCGGCGAACTGGGGCTACGACATCGGCACGCTCAACTACGTGGTGACGGCGAGCCTGGGCACGCCGGCCGTGGCGCAGACGCTGGAGGTGGACACCGGCAGCGACCTGTCGTGGGTGCAGTGCAAGCCGTGCGCGTCGTCGTGCTACAGCCAGAAGGACCCGCTTTTCGACCCCGCCCAGTCGTCGTCCTACGCCGCCGTGCCGTGCGGCGGGTCCGCGTGCGCGGGGCTGGGCGTCTACGCGTTCGGGTGCTCGGCGGCGCAGTGCGGGTACGTGGTCAGCTACGGCGACGGCTCCAACACCACCGGCGTGTACAGCTCCGACACGCTGACGCTGACGGCGACGGACGCGGTGGAGGGGTTCCTCTTCGGCTGCGGCCACGCGCAGAGCGGGCTGTTCACCGGCATCGACGGGCTCCTCGGCCTCGGCCGCCTGTCGGTGTCGCTGGTGGGGCAGTCGGCGGCCGCGTACGGCGGGGCATTCTCCTACTGCCTCCCGACGAAGCCGTCCACCACGGGGTACCTGACGCTGGGCGGCGGCGGGAGCGCCGCGGCGCCGGGGTTCGCGACGACGCAGCTGCTGACGTCGCCGAGCGCGCCGACGTACTACATCGTGATGCTGACGGGCATCAGCGTGGGCGGGCAGGCGCTGAGCGTGCCGGCGTCGGCGTTCGCGGGCGGGACGGTGGTCGACACGGGCACGGTGGTGACCCGTCTCCCCGCCGCGGCGTACGCGGCGCTGCGGTCGGCGTTCCGGAGCGGCATGGCGGCGTACGGGTACCCGACGGCGCCGCCGAACGGGATCCTGGACACGTGCTACAACTTCGCCGGGTACAGCAGCGTGACGCTGCCCAACGTGGCGCTCACGTTCAGCAGCGGCGCCACCCTGACGCTGGGCGCCGACGGGATCCTGTCCTTCGGGTGCCTCGCGTTCGCGCCCAGCGGCAGCGACGGCGGCATGGCCATCCTCGGGAACGTGCAGCAGCGGTCGTTCGAGGTGCGCATCGACGGCGCGTCCGTCGGGTTCAAGGCCGGCTCCTGCTGATGAGCTGATCCATCCATCCGCTCCCTCCCTCGTCGATTGATTAACTGCCGGGCCGGCCCGGTGTGATAGCTTCTGATCACAAACCAGTAGTGGTAGAGAGTATACGTGTACGCGTGTACGTACACGCTAGAGGGAGCATATAGATACATGCATAGTACATGATAGTACATACAGATTTATACTGTAAACATACATGACACAGCACTACGATAGTTGGATGGCATGTCGTTGGTGAAAGAAAGTTGTTTGGTTGTTGGTGGAATGCATCCGGTGTAGCTAATCAGAGACGTAGACGTGTCGGCGCTTGACACGTTCCGGTTGATTCGGCGTGCTTTTCGTTCGTCGTTAGTGCAGTGTTAGGAGGGGCGCGTGGACCCACTTTGTTGTGTGTTCTTCTGATAGCGGCTCTCCGTAAGATTGGACTTGGTGTTGTGACGCGCACCAAATTCATTGTGGACTCGAGTCCCACGAGAAAGAAAAGAGCGGTTCTTTTATTCATTTTTTTAAAAAAAATTGATGGTGAACGGATGTTGAACAATCAACTACTGATTTGTTCCGAAAGAAAAATACTACAAATTGACTGGTGACTGGTACTGATTTGTTCTGAAAGAAAAGTACTGCTGACTGATAATCCAGACGAACAGAGTCATACCTCCAAAGAGACTAGATTCTAGTATTGAGTCCACATGTATGCCGGAAATCATCCGCATATGTATAAACCTTAAGCCATGTATGTATAGAGCGCAGTGAAGGAAAATAAGCAGCTGAGTTCATGACTCATGAGGGCATATATATGCAATAATGCAGAAAAGACATCGTTCTAATTCATAGCAGGATGCTTTCCTCTGTTCACTTCAAACTGTTTTTTACCATCCTTTAGACATCGATAAGCAACAACTTGACATAAATACCCCCCCAAACAAAGGTCTCTGCCTCTGTGTGTGTACTTCACATTTTCTGAAACACCACATTTTGTAAAGCATGATGGGCCGAATTATATGGGGCGCGAGAGTTAACCCGTGGGCTGGTTGGTCTCGGCCCATGGCCGAGTTGTAGTTTAGAGATTGGTTTTTTATTTGTTTGGGAATTGGATATCTAAATTACTTAACTAAGTTATTATTAAAAACACTATACAGTACCTTAAATCTGCATATAAATTATAAAAACCACCTCAAAGTATGCGAAATGTATTCTTCTAATTACCAATTTTCTACCATTACTAATTAAAATATACTAATTTAATGCAGCAATGTATGATGTGTGTCACCATGTAGACCGTGTATATATACATATATATGCATGAAACAACAACAATGCCAATTTTCATGTAAATGCATAGTCAAACTAAGAATTAAACTGAACACAAGTTGCTAGCTAAATCTTATCACTAAAGATAAGTACATATAGGTATAAGTATTGTCATATTGTGCCAAGATTTTTAACAAATGAGAGAGAAGAAGGTAAGATTTTTTTTAATAGTTATGGGTTTCTATTTTGTTTCTAAATTTCTAATAATACTTATATTTCTCAAAAGTACTAGGTTCTGCGGGGGCATGGACTCACATAACCAGCTCAATTATTGAGAAAGGCAACATAATATATTAAACTTTATTCATAAACTATCAGGAGAAAATTACAATTTTGTTTTGGCTGGTTGTGCGCACACTTGCATCATGTTGCAATCACAGCAGAACGATTGAAATCGAAGTACAGTTGATGGGAGCCACAAGCACCTCGAGAGAAGCCTACTATGTAGCTTCCTCCCCGCAGTGTCGTCATTGTGTGGAGACGCCCTCGTGTGCGCCGGCGATCAGCACGCCCCAGCCTTGAACCCCACAGCGCCTCCGCCGACGTCGTACAGCACCTCGAACGTCCGCTGCTGCACGTTGCCGATGATGCCCAAGGAGCTGTCGTCGCTGTTGCCCGCGAAGGCGAGGCAGCTGCTCAGAATGATCCCGTTCGCGTCGAGGTCGACGACCGCGCCGCCGGAGAACACCAGCGCGACGGTCGGTATCGTGACACTGCTCTGGCCGCTGAAGTCGAAGCACGTGTCGAGGAGGCCGCTGGACGGTGCCTGCTTGTACTTCTTCATCCCGGACTTGAACGCCGACGACAGCGCCGCGTAGGCCGTCGGCGGCAACCGCGTGATGACCGTGCCGGAGTCCATGACCGACCCGGCGGAGAACACCGAGGTGGGTAAGTTGAGCTGCTTCCCGCCCACCCTGATGGCCTGGAGGCGCACGCCGTAGAACGTGGGGATCTGGCTGCTCCTGAGCATCGGCGTCTTGACGAAGCCCGAGCTTCCAGTTCCAGCACCGAGCGTGAGGAACCCGGAGGAGCTCGAGGTCGGTGGGAGGCAGTAGGAGAAGGCCTTGCCGAACGTCCCCGCCGTCTGCGACGCCAGCGACTGCGCGCCGCCGCCGAGCCCCATGAGCCCGGCGGTCTGGTCGTTGAAGCCCGACTCCACGTGGCTGCACCCGAACTGGAAGTTCCCGAGGGTGCTGGAGCCCAGAGCCAGCGTGTCGGAGCTGTAGGTCCCCGTCGTTTTGGAGCCGTCGCCGTACGTGACAACGTATTGGCACTGGGAGTTGGAGCAGCCGTTCCCCTCCTGGCCGAGCTGCGTGCAGGTGGCAGAGCTGCAAGAGAACGGGGAGTAGGTGCTCGACGAGCTGGGGTCGAAGAGCGGGTCCGCCTGGGAGTGGCACTGCGAGCACGGCTTGCACTGCACCCATGACACGTCGCTGCCGGTGTCGATGAGCATCGTCTGGGTCACGGCCGGCGAGCCGATGCCAACGGTGATCAAGTACTCCAACGTGTCCAGGGACGTGCCCAGCTTCGTCGGCACGGTGGCGTCCGATTGCTCGACGTCGCCGGCGCCGCCCTTGGCACCGGCGGAGAACTTCCGTTGGATGTAGGCAGCGCGGAGCTGGTCACGCCGGAGCCTCTCCTCCAAGGTTGGCATCGTCTTAATGGATGGCACCGGTGAGCACGGGCCGTGCCGGTGGTGCAAAGGCACCGTCGTGGCGCCAGTAGACGATGGAGTAGCTGAAACGATCAAAGCAGGGGAAACGATTAGCGATTACGACAGCGAAAAAGAGTCACCAAACGGAATCGCATTGCCTGATGCACGGACAGTACTGCACCTTTGGTCTCGGAGCAGACGGAGTCAGACTTGAGAGAGTCAAGGGACAGAACCTTGTAGCTGCGATCATCTCCTGCGTGAGCAACGAGAGTGTGGTAGCTGCACAGAAGTAGTAGCAGAAGCTTCGGAACAGAGGCCATGGCGTGTTGTTCCTTGCTAATACCTAGGTGCAGCTACTGAGCTGTTTGTGAGTTGCAGACGCAGAATGCTAGGATGCTTAAATAGAGGGAGTGTACCATGCACAATGGAGACTCGTGGTGGACTGGGTAACGGTGGCGTGCATACATGGGGGGACGACCAGATCGGAGACCCGAGACGTGTGGTCTTCTTCTAACTGATGTTGCCGCCTTAATCAGCGCACAAAATTGCCAGTTCTGAATTCATCTTCGTGATAAGACTGGGCGCCCGACGATGGAGAATTAGGTGATAATGTCGTCTTTCGTTGCGAGTTAGGCCACTTAGCTTTGGAGTGCAGAGTTTAATATATACAGCATTTCTGTAGAAACTGGCTAATTGACTTAGATATTTGGACCAGTTTAGGACGAAATGATTGTTGCTTATATAAGCAAGAGTCAGTCAAGGGCAGGATGTTGCCTTTCTTTTTTTTCCTCAAGTTGCCTTTCATTTTATGAGACTGCAGAGTGTAGACGATGAATTATTGTTTTTTTAAGACGTGCACATTTTTCATCAAGAGAAGAGAAGTTTACAGAACACGACTCTAGAAGAACCTCTGGAGCGCGGGACAACAAGAACAACAGCACGAACGACAGGAAAAAAGAAAGACACCACGCCACCACCACCACCACAACAGAACGAGCACAACCTAAGGTAGCTGAAAAAAGATCACCGCGGACACCCACACGTCATCGATCGTCTCACACCCCGGACCAAACAAGGTAGAGCTAGCGGTCTCAAGACGAAGCCTCCAAGGGGGGGGGGGGGACGACGCTGCCGCCGCTGACGTCCGTCTGCTCACGAAGGAGCAGACCAAGTTTACACTTGGCAAGAGCAAGGGAAATGGAAGCCCGACAGTGCCCTCAACAGGGTGAACTACATCCAGAAATGCAGCCGCTGTCCGCTCGGCAACGCCAGAGCAAAGCTTTCGCCAGGCTTCCACATCCATCCACGCCGCCGACCGAACGAGGTTGAGGACAGAAGCAAATCGATGGAAAGGCAGCGAGCATCCGCAGAGATGACGAGAACGATCAGCAACAGGCCAGCGAACCAGAAAGAAGAAGCCGAAGAGGGAGAAGACGTGAGCAGCTCCTCCGATCCGAGCGACGAGCAGCAGAACAGGGGCAGTGGCCGGACAACAGTAGACGGCGCAGCCACACCACGGCACGGGACGGGCGGCGACGAGTGCCACCAGCGACGACGTCGGCGGAGGGCCAGGAAGAGGGAAGGGCCCAGCCCCGAGGCCGACGGCGAAGCAGAGCTCCGGGGGGGGGAGGGGGGAGAGCTCGGCCCCGCGGCCGACGACGAGGCGGAGCTCCGGGGATGCCGCAGGACGGGCGCCGCCGAAGGGACCGTCGAGAGCGGAGGGGGGCCGTGGCCTTCGTCACGGAGGTGGCACCGAGGCTTCCGTCGGAGAACCGTGGCCGCCGAGTAGAGATGCGGTCGTCGTGGAGGGGGCAACTGCGGAGGTGGTGCTGAGGGCATGGAGAGGTTCGCCAGCGCATGCCGAGGTCGACTTGTTGGCGCGCAGGCAGTCGCACAGGTGGAGTGCCTTCACCTTCATGTGGAACTCCTCCTTGCTGGACGCGAAGCGGAAGAGGTAGCCGCCCAAGAGCTCGTCGGAGCCTACCCCGAACAGCACCATCGTGACGCCCAGCGACTTGAGGTTGCGCACCATAAGGGACGCCGTCGGGGTCGCCGTCGCCGCAGATGCCGCGGACGCCAGGGAGGGGACACCGCGGCCGACGGCGACCGACCGCCGGTCCCAACCGGCCCCATCCGTGCCCAGAAGGGGAGGGGCGCCGGGAGGGAGGCGGCGGCCGGGGAGGACAGTGACGGGGACGCGACCGACAGGCTGCGCGCACGCGTGCGGCCGAGCCCTCGAGCGCCACCCTGCCGGAGGGGGAGCGCCGGAGCACAGCCCGGCGGCGGGCCCCGCGCGCACGCGTGCGGCCGAGCCCCCGAGCGCCGCCCTGCGGGATGGGGGAGTGCCGGAGCACGACCCGGCGGGCCCCACCCTAGATCTGGATCTAGGGTTGGAGGAGGGGGCCGACGGGGGAGAAGGAAAGGGGAGGAGGGGGAGCGGCGCCGACCGGCGGAGCCCGGAGCGGTGGCGCCGACGAGGCCAAGCCCGGCCGCCGAGGAAGAAGGGTGGCGGCCGACGGCACCGGGGCGACCTGTGGTGGGGTGGGGAGTTGGAGGAGGAAGGGAGGGGAAGAGGAGAAGAGGGAGAGAGTGGCCGCCGCCGTTGCACGCACACCGGCGGCGACGACGGCGGCCGATGGAGCACACGGGAGGGAGGTGGGCGGCGGCGCGGGGTACCCCCGAGTCGCTCTGGGAGGACCACGCGGGGGCCTGAGAGGTGAATACGATGAATTATTGTCTTGTTGCAATGCATATAGACAGGGATTAGTCAAACTGTTATAGGGGTTACAATATGTAACTGAGGCATCTAGAAATAGACGGAGGTAAATAGGAAAATGATATACTACCAATATATTCATTAGGAAGCTGGTGTCTTATTAATTTTATTTTCAAAAAAGAATTGTACTGCTCCAGAGTATTTGTCTCCATATAAAATAGATAGCTTGCGACTTTAAAGTTCCGTCAAAAAGGACTTGTATTAATACGTCAACTTGGTTTTTTTTTTTGCTTACGACAAAAGGATTTTAATTTATTCTTATTCGGCAGTCGATGTATTCATCATCATGAAATGATCAATGCAAGTCATCATCGACGTTGATACAGTAATTGTACGTGCATTAAGTTTGATGAGTGGAGCATAATTATAGATTAATCTGATTTTGTGAATTCAGTGTGCTTAAAATAGGGCTTTAAAGCGAAAGGGTATGCAGCCTAATGGTTACAGGAGTCCCGGTAGCACCTCAGGTTCTGGGTTCGACTCCCCGTGGGAGCGAATATCTCAGGATTTAACAACGTTAAGCTTTCAGTGGTAGGCGACGTTCCCGTCGACAACGAGGTGACTGTGGTGACTTCGTCAATCTTGAGGATTTGCCAGCGTAGTCTTCGAAGATACTCCTAGAGGTAGAGTTTGCGCGCGTGTGTTCATAGAGATGAGAGGGCGTGCGTTATGAGTGTTTCAGATGTACTGTGTAATTCGGAAAAAAAAAAGGCCTTTCAAGTGAGAACAGGAGTGGTCGGACGATCCGGGTTCATCCGCTAGCTTGCTATAGCCGCCATCAGGCCATCGGTAAACTATATCCCCCATCATTTTCTCTCTTGTCCCGTTGCGTCATGGCCATTCTTCCTCAGGTCGCACAACTCGTAGGGAAGTCTCGGCCTCCGGTTTGACAGCACGTCACGTCGCTTGACATCCTATTGTAGAATCTGTTGGCGTCACGCCCTGCTGTCAAATAAGGATCAGTCTCCTGCATTGCATGTGTGTCCTTTCAAACGAGAACTCCCTGATAAACTCCTTAACTATACTAACGGTTAAGACCAAGTAGCAAGGCTCCAATAATTCGTTCCCAAATCAGACTAGCTAGGCCATTATCTTTTAAGAAAATGCAATATGTATTAATATTTCAGCATTTGTATCGATCGATAATCCAACGTTACAATCCACAAATTAAGCCAAAAGTAACAGGTGACCGGTAGCACTGTCAAGATCATAATCATTGCTTATTTAGAAAAGAAAAATGGGGGTCGATCAATAAGGTCAATGTGTCAACCATGGCGAGCTAGTTGGATGCTTGCGTTGGGAGCTGCAGATAATCTCTCACCTCCCGTTTAGTTCCCAGATTTTTTTCCTCAACTACCCGTCACATCAATCTTCAAATAATAATTAGAAGTATTAAATGTGAATTAATGACAAAATCTATTTCACAACCCTCCTAATTTTTCGAGACGAATCTAACAAGACTAATTATGTCATAATTAGACAACGTTGTGCTACAGTAAACAATCTCTAAAGATGGATTAATTAGTCTTAATGGATTCATCTCTCTATTTCCAGGTCATTCATGTAATTAGTTTTGTAATTAGTCTACATTTACTACTTCTAATGAGTCTTGAATGGAAACTTCAAAAAAATTCCAAAAATTCCTACCGAACTAAATAGTGCCTACTGGACTGGATTGGACCAACGGCCGGCCGTTGCAAATCAAAAGGAGGTCCTAGATTACGGGCAACTTTTTCATGCGTGAGGTGAGAAGGAGCCCGTGGCAATTGGATGTTCTCCCCTATCGTTTATTTGCTTCTCGATCGGCAAGGAGACGCAGCGTGGAAACGCCATGGACTTTTGCTCTCGCGCCCGTGCACGTAGGTGTCACATCGTTTCATCAGAGTCACAGTGGCATTTACCCAAGCATTATATTGCGTCGTCGTCGATGCAAAAAGTCTGTGTGATCGATGGCTGTGTCGTGGGAAAACGGTTGCTGTTTCCGTGGAAATCGTGTGCCAGCTTGGGCTTGGCAGTAGGAACTGGGGGATTCCTAGACAGTGGAGCTAGCGTGCGTCGTCGTAGAGTTGCGTCTTGCTCCGTCGCTTCGGCGATGAATTGTGATCAATCGACGAGTATATTCAATTCTCCATCTCCGTGTACGTGTGTACACGCATCGCGTGGTCGTTCGTTGGCTAAAATTTTGGTGAAATGAGTGAAATTTTTTGCATTGAATTACGTGCACAGAGAGAAAAAAATAAGTGATTTTTTGGTGAAATGGGTGAAAATTTTAAAACCTTTGGGAACTAAACGGAGCCTAAGGCCCCCTTTGGAATGCAGGATTGAAAAAATATAGGAATAGGAATAATATGAGGATAGGGTAGGAATACATATGCAAAACAAAGGATTGAAAACATAGGAATTTTACAAGAACAAGCCTTTGGATGAACCATAGGAAAAATTGTAGGAAACAACAGTGTATGTAAAGTTGATAACATTCTTTGGGATATTGTATTCACATGGTGCTCCAGCTCCTTCTGCTATGTATTCCAATCTTCTTCATTATTGTATGCTAATGATGGAGGTGCCTCGGTCCTACACAACCCAGACACAAAAAAGAGGTTGGAGTGGACGTTTTCAATCCTGTGGAATTCCTCTAAAACCAGCGCCATAGGAAAATTTTCTCAACTTCTCCTAGGCTTCAATCCTGCATACCAAGAGGTTGTGCAGTACCAATTCCTATGGATTGCTGATTCTTGAGTTTTTCCTATGAAAATCCTACATTCCAAAGGAGTCTTAAATTAGAATCAACCACCAACCACTAGTCATACAATAATATTTTTTTGGTTACAACAAATTAGAACCAGCCACCTCTCACCAGCCAGCCGAACAAAGCTATAGGCCGTGCTTCAAAGTTTCTACAGTTCACCGTCACATTCAATATTTGGACACTAATTAAGAGTATTAAATTAGAAGTATTAAATGTAAATTAATGAAAAAAAACTCCTATAACTCCCGGATTAATTCGCGAGTGTCATGATTAAACATTATGGTGCTACAATAAATATATGCTAATGATGAATTAATAAGGTTTAAAAATTCATCTTGTGAATTGCAGTTCGTTTACTCCCTCCAGTTTGGTAAAAGAAGTCATTTTGGACAAGATTTTGATTAAACATCGGGAATATAAATGATGAATAACTTTTAAGTCGTTGAGTTTAGAAATGTGAAAATCATATCAACATATTTGATTTGAAAATCATTTTCATAAAAATATACATATATAACTTTTCAATAAACATTTTTATAAAAAAGCGAAGTCAAAGTTGTGTTTTGGAGACCGTGTAACTGTCCTAAATGACTTTTTTTACCAAACCGGAAGGAATATGTAATTAGTTTTATAATTAGATCATTTTTTTTGCGAGGATAATTAGATCGTATTCACTTTGCTCCTAATTAGGCTCCTTGTAGTTTAGGCGCGCCAAATTAAAGCCGCAAAGCCAGTTTCACGTTCATTTTTGTCCGCCGCGGCTCGCCAAAAGTTTGACGGTGTAATTGCTCAAGCAGATTCGTTGTGAGTGTCTTTGCTTTGTTTTGCTTCACGAGGTTGTGCAAATTGGTGGTTCATGCGTGGGATGGAGATGACTCCCTCGCGGAATGCTACCCCTGCGCTTCTCGGTCACTGCAAGAGCACCGATTTGGCTGTCCAGCAAGCAGTTCAGAACGGGTTTCTCTCCAGCATGAGCATGCCCGCGGAAACACAGTCCGAAGCTTTCGTTCTGCTGTGTTGCTGGCAGTTTCTGAGAGAAGTGCTACACTCTCTGCAAGGAAAAATGCCAAGGCTGTGGGGACTGGGGAGGCTGATTCAAGCCTGTAAGGAATCGAATGCTCGTAACTTAAGAGGGAGAGTGGGTGAATTAGGTAAACTAAAAATCTTAACCTATAGCTTCACTACTTTTGCATAAAGATAAACTAGAACATACTATTTAGATGTGCAACTAGGGTTGTTCTAGTGTGAAACTCCCATCCCAAAACAAGATTTGCAACCTATAACCAATCCTAGCAAGATACTACTCTAGGAAAGTAAAGGCAAGCAAAGATTGCAATAGAGTAAATGCGGAAACGTAAAGGGGATGAGAGGAAGCAAACTCTTGACACGTGATTTATCCCGTGGTATCGGTAGGCACTAAGCCACCCCTAGTCCACGTTGTTGAAGCACTCACACAAGAGTATTGCTTCCCGGTCACCAAGTCTCTCCCAAGAGCACCACTTGACTCGCCACAAAGGCTAGACACTTAGGCAATTGCCAAGCTCCCTTGGTCACCTTGATGCCGCCTCCACTAAGGAGCTTCTCCACCAAAGAAGGAGGTTTCCACGTCCCCCGCACAAAGTGTCCTCGCCACTCCACACCAAGCCGGAGGGTCGATGACGATTGCCGGTGAGCCACTTAGGCCCCAAGGCTTCCGGCGAACCTTGTACACCTTGATTCACTCAAGAATCACCTCACAAGGTTGGCACAACCTTGCACTTACTCAGCTCTAAGCTAAGCCTAACACTAAGCACATACACTAAGCATATACAAGTCTATGGATGAGCAATTAAGCACTTGGATGGATTGGATATGATCTTCTAGGTGTCTTGCACTCCTCTGCACTTCCACACAATCCAGCAACCTCAAATGGGTGAGTGAAGGGGGTATAAATAGCCCAAGGCACTCAGCTAGCCGTTGGCTAACGACCACTGAAAAAGGTAGCGTCGGATGAACCGATGCTATGCTTTTCCAGGGCGTCGGTTCATCCGGTGCCCTCCACGTCACTTAGCCGTTGCAGCTCTGCTGATACAACTGTTCCGACGCTATACACCGACGGTGCGTCGGTTCATCCGGTGCTGAAGACCTCGCGGCCAAAACGTCTCTGTATGCTGCTTCGTGACCGTCGGATAGACCGATGCTTCCACTTGACCAAGGCGTCGGTTCATCCGGTGCTGAAGAGGCTGTCTTGGCGCGTCTCTGTCTTGATTCAAACTGAGCGTCGGATAGACCGACGGTGTCCTCTCTCAGACCGTCGGATCATCCGGTGCTACTGTCTTCACTGCTCCTCCTCTGCAATTCATCCGGCGCATCTAGAAACTGGACCGTCGGATCATCCGACAGTGTCATCTTCATTTTGCCTGCTGCGCAGTGTACCAAGTACACCGATACTTGCACCGATGGTACCGTCGGTTCATCCGACGGTGTCAATTTCCTTCCTTTTCTTCCGCGGTTTTGACCCTTGAAAAATAGACTATCTTCTCGATTTGGCATGTGGTATTTTTGCATCCTTGGGACCTAGAAATGTCTACCAAGACATGCTAAATAATATGGTTAGTCCCATTGATCATGTTGTCATAAATCACCAAAATCATACTCGAACTAATGGCGTATGAGGCCATGTTCGCTACAAAGCCTCGCCATCCGCGTGTTACCGATGAGTGGTGCTTGGTATTTAAATGTATGTGAACATTAGCTAAACCCTGCTGGAAAACTTTCAACCATCAGCTAGCCTTGTCGCAAGCAACATGATGACGACAAATTATACAAAATGTGATTTTTCAGCTTACAACAGCGGCGACGAGATTCTACTGCACAAGCAGTTTCTCGTGTCGCCACACTACAGCATATATGATAGTTCACGGCCAAAAAAGAAAAGGTGTGATCAGGTTGTAATCTAGGTGCAGCTTACAATTTACACCCATACCGCATCCTTCTCCCGTGTGAAGCAACAGGGACGAGCAGCGGAGCAGGGATACCACAAGTCACTGGCTGTAACAAAATTCGCCAGGCTTTGCCCGCGCAGCTTCCCATAAGAACATTACAGTGGCATTAAACTGAGATGTCTAGAAGTAGTCACTAACTGCTGTGGTATCTTAGGGCACTGTAGTTTTTCAGTGCCCATTTGCTATAAAAGGGGGGTCATTTCTTTTCTCTGATAAATGGTATTCAGTTCGCAGTTTCTATCGAATGAATAAATATCATCAGAGTTGTGTTTATTAACAAGCCATTCTTTGGTATATGGTCTTCCAGTTCTCGACTTCCTCCCTTGTCAAGCGAATGAAATTAACTGTATTAGCATAGATGAGTAGTACTACTAATAAGCAAAGTTCAATAAAACCAGGAAAATGCAAGGATTAAGAGAAAGCATATGCTTATGACTAACCGCAAGCAGCAACCAATTGAGTCGTAATGTAGAAGGGCAATCGGCTTGCGCTTTCCTGCAGTTCTATGGCCAACACCACGCTTAACTACAGGCAGCTGCTTTATCCCTTTGGCCTCCATAAGTCTTTTCGCAGTGGTCAAATCAGTATCTGGAAAGCATGTTAACAATCCGCGTTCACTCCCCCGGTACTGGAAACCTCGAGTAACACATGATGATATGGAGGATGAGTTCTGCAAATAACTTTTTAGTTAATATAATTTTCCCATCTGAAAGTTGAAAATTAGTTCTTTATCTTCAGAAGCTAGGATGAATGCACACAACATCAAAATCTCAATAACTTTACAACTTGGTGTTTTAAAGTTAAACCAAGTAAAAAGGGCACACACTAATCTGTTGTTAGCATAGCTGTATTTACTGTTACTAATTAGTTACTCTGAGTTGACCTCATAGCAAAAAGTAGCATAGCTCATTGATTGCTGACCTTGGCCCAAATCTACACGTTAAGGCTTTTATGTTGTGGAGAGAAAAAAAAAACATTCCTTATGAACGAAAAAGCAGTGATCCTGCAATATTTTTAAAAAGCATAGCAGTATTTCAATGTGATGGAAAATTTTTCTTTCACCATGCAGACATACATCAGTCTTGGGGTAGTCTCCGTCAATGAAGCTTTCCCCATGTGATTCAAATCCCATGCGCCGAATATCCCCTAATGTAATAATTCCTTCAAGGAAATCTTCAGGGTCCACAACAAGGGCACAATTTTGCTGATTGTCATGCAATAGCTTCAAAGCTTTTGTTACCGTTGCAGATGGTAACATCTTTATATAAATTTTTGACATGGCCTGGGAGACCTGATTAAAAAAAGGTACATATAAAAACATAAACAATAGCATAATTACAAACTTGCCATTTTCAAGCATTATAGAGTAAGTCAATTTAAGCATGCTATATATGATAGCAAGAACTGGATATGGGTAAAAGCTGCCATAATAAAGGTTGGCATACCTTCAAATCATCCAGAAGCATTTCTTCATTATAAGTTCCATAATTATTAACATCATTTTGTATAATACTGAGCTCAAGGTCATCCGCACCATCAGCTCGCTTCGAGCTAACATTTCTGTCTTCTGATGAAACTGGAGAATAACCTCGTCTGGGTGTTCTAAAACCAGAAGGCTCACTGTCATTTGGTTGGTTTACTACAGAAGGAACCCATATTGCCAACCCAACTGCTCCCTGTTATAAGATTGCCAGGAAATAGAATGCGCATTAGTTCGAACATGCAATAGGAGATGAAATGACCTATATGTCAACTACATAAAAATGGTACCAGAAATAACTAGAAAATTTATGTTTATACCTTGTGTAACGAAAATGTAGAAAGATCACATCAACAATTAGCACTTACCATGAGAGGAAGCAAAATCCTGTAATCCTTTGTCAGCTCGAAGAGAAGCAACACTGAAGTCAATGGGACTGAACAGACTGAAGCTAGTGTAGCAGCCATTCCAACCTGCAGTTCAGAAAATCAGTGTTACTGCACATTATTACTTATAGCAATAAGAAAAAGGGTTGCAAAACTTACCAGAGCATAAGCTTGTGGCTGTGCAACAGCAGCATTACCAGGTATAGCTGAATTTATTAAATAAGCAGCTGAGCCTCCAAATACAGCTCCAACAGCAGCCCCAATCATCAGGCTAGGAGCATATAACCCTCCCACAAGGCCAGAGCCCTTGCAGAGGGCAGTTGCAACCACCTTTGCAGCTGCGAGTTGAGTTAACAACCATATACCAGGAGCAGAAGCACTTTTCCCAGTATGCAATATTTCTTCAACATTTGTGAAACCCCAGTATAAAATCCCTGGATATTTCAGAGCTATGAGGCCTGCTCCCAGCCCACCCAAAGCAGGGTACACTATAATAGGAAAATCAAACTTTTCCTTTATGTGCCCAAATAACCTTGAAAACCATGCTACCAGTCGGTCAAATACCACACTGACTGCTCCACAGAGCATTCCTAAGATGAGATACAGGGGCAACTCTGCAGACAAGTTGAAGATATCAAGAATTTACGACAACATTAAAAGAACACATTTTCACATGCAAATGATAAAAATATGAGACAATGTTATGCAGTTTTCAAAACCCAGGTCAACATCACAGAACAAGATTTCCGAAGGGAACTTGGTTTTTTACAGAAAAGGTCAATCCTGAAACTTATGAGAAAATTATTTCTTGATGATATACCCGTAACCTACACAAATGGAATCATATATTTGGGCTTGATGAATTGACAACAGAAAAAAAAGGAACTAGCAAGGGTGGCCTCGCAGCTTCATAAAAAAAAGGATAGTTGCGAAAAGTACTGTAAGAAAGGATTAGAGGAGCTACCTGCAGCAGATTTTAGCTCATATGCTGGCACTATGAAAGCTGGTCTTGCTCCAAGCAAAACATTTGATACAGTAGATGATATAACAGACGCCAATATTATCATTGCAGTCGTAAATGGAGGTGAATTTTCTGCTTTAAGGGGCCTCAATACAGTTTCAATGGCAAAGAAGCACCCAGCAACTGCTGCATTGAAGCCTGAAAAGCCACAGAACAGTAGCAGTATATTAGCTTTAAAAAAGTAGTAAAATTATAGATTAAAGTCAAAACTAAGGGATAGGGCTCAGACGGGATTGTAACTCATGGTCATTAGCTATTCCACTTTAGGAGGTTTCTTGCTATAATAATAAAGGTTGGCATGTCAATAGCATCTACTCACTTCCCATATCCAACAACCAGGTCATTACACTGCAATTTTGTGATCCGTCACTGAATGAAAACTATACCTGAAGCTATTCCAGCAGCAGCACCAGCAGCAATAAGAGCAATACGTCTTTCCCGGTTATTCTCCATCATTTCTGAGCATGCATTTGCGCACGACTTGCCAATATCCACACTAGGACCTTCAGGCCCCAACGAACAACCAGTCCCTAGAGTAATAGCAGCCTGGACAGCCTTTACGGTTGGGAAGATGACTCCAAGAAAGTTGATTCCTTGCCTCTGCCCTGATTTCACAAGTTTTAGCTGCTCAAATATCTCGAGCAACCCATGCATCATTCCTACAACGACACCTCCGGTCACCGGGATCAGCAGTATCATGTGCCATGTATCAGCTAGCCTCTGCAGGCGGAGCCATGCTGCGCCTTCGTTGGGAGTACCTGCCCATGCCCATTCATGGATGACATGAACCTAGCAAAGCCATTAAGGCAGCTGTATATGAAATCAGTTATTCAAGATGCAATCACAAAGCATCTGTTATTTTCAAATTGAAGTGTTTGGTTCAGAGATAAGATAATTATTACACATTAGCGTGATGTGGTAGGTTTTAAACAAAAATTGTTGTGTTTGGACATCCATCACTTCAGTCGCCATAACAGTCACTTAATTCCACATTACTCCTACTAAAGTGGGATGCACGGAAATCCTAGTTGTGCAGACATAAATGGAGCAAAATTTGTAGCATGTCGTGAACCTGATCAACTAAGTTTTCCATAGCAATTACACATTCTAAAAGTAGGCTAAAATTGCTAAAATGTTACACCCACCCAACGACTACTCCAACTGCAACGTCCAGCATCCCAATTAGGAGTAGAAAGCGCTGACTCACCCCGCGGTTGAACGCGGCGACGCAGATGCCGGTGGCGAGGCCGAGGAGGCAGCCGATGAGCAGCAGCGCCCACTCGGGCGGAGCGCCGTCCCCGAGCTCGTCGTCCTCCGCCCTCTCCCTCTGCCGCTGCGACGGCTGCTCGACCACCACGGAGCGGTCGAGCTGCTGCTGGTAGCCGTGCTGGTGCTGCTGCTGGCGGCGCCCTGCCCCGGATCCGCGCGCGGACATGCGGCGCTCGAGGTGGCGCAGGAGGCCGCGCACGCCGCCGCCGCCGCTGGCGTGCCTCGGGGAGGCGGTGACGGTGGCCTCGTCGGCATCGACGTTCACGTGGTGGTGGTGCTGCTGCTGCTGCGCCCCGGCCCCGCGCGGCGAGGGGCAGGACGGCGGCGCGTGGGATCTGAGGAGCGAGGCGTGGTCGTCGTCGTCGCAGGCGGACATGGTGGCGTGGCGTGGTGTGGCCGGGTGTCAGGGGAGCGGGCGCGGCATCGAGATCTGGATGGAGGCCGGGCGGGAGGGATTGCGAATGCGAGCCGGGGAGGCAAAGCGGAGAGGTTGACGAGTGCGAAGGCGTGCGTGCGTCAGGTGGCGGGTGTTATACGAGGAGGGCGCAGGGCGGCGACGCCGACGCGGGAAGGCAGGAGGCACGAGGAGATTTTTGCTATTGTGACCACGAAAGCGACGGGCTTCTCTAAAATGATCACCAGATACTGGATTTCTCTAAAATGATCACGAATCCGTTGTTCCATACGTTAGAATGACCACAGCAGCTGTTTAACAGTTTTTGCTGTTATTTAGAGCTATTTAGCTACGGGAAAAGACCAAACTACCCTTGACTCCAATGAATCGATTCCATATGCTCCCGACGAAAAAAATCTCTCGGTTCTCTCTCTCGCCCTCTCCCGTCCCCGTCCGCGGCGGCGCACGCACGCGAGGCGGAGCTCGCCAGCGGCGGCGCACGCACGCGAGGCGGAGCTCGCCAGCGGCGGCGCACGCGCGCAGGGTCGAGCTGCCCCGCGGCGGCGCACACACGCAGGAGGGGCGGCGACGGCCCAAGCAGCAGGGGCCGCGCCTGGATCGGGACGGGACGCGGCGCGTGGAGGCTGTCCCGCGCCGTGGACCACGCCTCCGGCCGCCTCCGCGCCGTGCCCGCCATCGCAGGCCGGACCCCGCCGCTCCCGCTCCTCCTCCGCGCCCTCCTCCTCGCGCCTGGTTCTGGCCGTCGCGGGCGGGGCGGCGGTGGCCGTCGTCGCGGGTGGGGCGCTGTGGGCCGCGGCCGCGGTGGGAGCGGGCGGCGCCGGCGCCGGAGACGACGCCATCCCTCGCGGCGGCAGAACGGGATCTCGAGGAAGAAGACGGAGCGAGAGAGAAAGAAGACCGAGCGCTGCCGCTGGAGCAAGGGGGTAGTTTGGCCATTCAAGTGGAGAAAAGTTAACAAAAAGATTACAAAAATTCTTAAACTGAGATTTGGTCATTCTGCAGTATGGACAACGGATTCGTGGTCATTTTGAAGAAGCCCAACGTCCGGTAGTCATTTTAGAGAAGTCCAGCACTTTCATGGTCAAAATAGCAAAAATCTCAGGCACGAGGGGGGGAGTGCGAGCGAGCAGCCCGGGCTGGCCAGGTGCAGGTGAGCAAACACGCCCGTAGAGCCCCGTCCTCTCTCGGCCGGCCCCACCCCCACCTCTTCCTACCTACTTCCTCCTCACGCGCTCGCCCGGCACCGAAAACCCCAATCACCTCCACCACCTCGTCGGTCGCCATCGCCGCCGAGAGGCGATCTGCGCTCAGGTGAGTAGCTAGTCCGCCTCCGCTTCCGCCGCTCGTCTCCCGGCACGCTTCGGTTCTTGAGGTGGCGGCTAATTCGGTTCGGTTGTCGGGGATCAGGTGGTTTGCTTGCAGGGGTGGATCGCCGGGGATGCGGGAACGGGAATGAGCTTCTACTTGGACAGGCTCGAGGCCGCGCGGCGGCAGCACCGGATGCTGGCGGAGGGCGCGGCAGCGGGATGCGCCCCGCCGCCGCGCGCCTGGCCCCCGTATTTCCATTATCGCCACCAGTATTACCAGCACGCCGCGGCTCTTCTTCCTCGCTCACCGACTCTTCCCGTTCCACCTCTTCACGCCGGCGAGGGCGGCGTGGTGGGACACGAGCGCGGTGGTGGCCGGCGAGACACGTGGCGCGGCGGCAGCGTGCCGAGATGGGAGGCCGAGTCGGCGGTGACCGCTGGCGTGGGCGCGGCATGGGCTGGAGGGAACACGGTTTCGGCGGGAGGAACGGGTGGATTGGCCGGCGGCAGCGTGCCGAGATGGGAGGCCGGGCCGATGAGCGCAGGCGTTGGCGCGTCCTGCCCGCCGCCCAAGCGGAGGGCCGTGTCCGCCAGGCGCCGGTTCCCGCCCGGGTGCGGGAGGAACGCCGCGGCGGCGGCGGCGCGGCTCGTCGGACCCAGTGCCGGCCCTGGCCATAGGCGGGCATGTGCGACTGCCGAGGGTTGAAGCCAGAAGAGGGCCCAAGGCCAGTCATGTCAGTTGTACATATATGTACACAACTTTGTATTAGACACGGAAATAAGAGACAACCCAAAATGTCGGTCGCGCTCGCGCAGCATCAGAAAGGTCGTGCGACTCGCGGCGCCGGCTCGCGAGTCATCAAAGCAACGGCGGCACGTAGGGATTGGCCGATATCTGCTCACGTCACGTTGGTGGGCGGCGCAGTGTCGGCCGTCAGCAGCGACCGATCGCACACCAGCGGCCATAGGGGCGGGCGTGACAAGTTCGCCAGAGGGTCCTCGAAATCCTAAGACCGGCACTGGTCGGACCCGTCGATGGCGATTCGCGTTCCGAACCTGCGCACCACTCAGGCGGCTCTGGCGTACTGCAGGAATCGACAACTCCTCCTGCTCCTACAACTCCTCTCGCGGCACCGTCTGCTCCTTGTTCAAGTCAGCTGCTGAACAAGGCGTCTGCTGCTGCTGACAATGCCGCCGGCGCAACGACGGACGGCGGTGACCACTGTCCAGGGGCGGCGCTGGAGAAGCCATCAGAGGCTCCGGGCAAAAACTTTGTTGCTGCCGCTGCCGCTTTCTGCAATGACACTGCTTCATCACAAGGTGGTGTTGTAGGACCAGCAGGGAGTTGTGATCAATCGTTGAAGAGCAATGATAATTTGATCCAGGCCATGCGTTTGGTACCGAAGCCAACCATGGTGTCCGCCTACCGCCGCTTCCCACCTGGCTGCCAGAGCCGTGGAGCGCCTCTGCTCGCCGGCGGCGGCAGTAGCCAAGTGCTGTCGGACGAGGCGGTGCGGGAAGAACGAGATGATGACATGGAAATTGTGGCTCCAATATGCAGTGGTACTGAAGATGAAGCAGCAAAGAGGGAGGGATTGGAGGAAGAGCAGGTTGCATCTGAGGTACAAAAATCTCCCACTCCCAGTGCTACTCTGCACAACGAGGATACAATTTGTAGACATGGTACTTCTTCCTCCAGTGAGGAGATCATTGGGAACACAACATGGCACAAGTCTGGTGGGAGTGGGAATTCCTGCAATGTTGCTGCTGAATCTTTAGCTCAAGATCTTCCCAAAGAGCACCTGAGCGGTGAGAGGGTGGTGTCTGATTTTGCTACAGCCGACACGGCGTCTTCGGATGTTGCTGTTGGAGTTTCTGACGAATGTGACAGGATGAGGAGGAAGAAGGTCATGTTTACACCTCGGAAATCGGTGAAGCCTCCCAAATCGATTCAAAAGCCTGCTCTGAACACTCATCACTGTATGCCCTTCTCCAACGAAACAGAGGATGAGACTGAACTTGGAATGCATGCCATTCGGGACGACACTGATGAGTATACGAAAGATCCAGGTGTGCAGGATCCCATGTCTGCAGACAAGTGCCCCAGCTGGACAAAGGGAAAGGAGGCTGCCACAGTCAGCAACTACTTCGGTCCCAAGAAGAACAAGAAGAAGGTGAATGACAAGGAGAAGGATTCCAACTTGCTGGACGATGACATTCTCAAGGCTGCTATTGCAGTTCACGAAGGCAAGTTCGAAAACGAACCCCAGAATGCAGACGCTCGGAGCAAAGTCAAGATGCTGTGCAGCACGTTCGAGTCCATCTGCAGGGCGATAGTCCAATCCGCGGCGCATCGTTCGCTCAAGGTGAGGAGGATCGACCTCGCCGCCGACAAGCTGATCCGGAAGCTGCCAGGGTTCACCAAGCTCGGCCCCGTCGTCGGCGCCGTCCCCGGCGTCGAGGTCGGCGACGAGTTCCTCTACCGCGTCCAGCTGGCCCTCGTCGGGCTCCACCGCCCGTACCAGGGTGGCATCGACACCACCAGGGACGCAGGGTTAGCTAGTACAGGATTAGCTAGCCACGCAGGGTGGAAAACTTCCTTGATGAATCCGGCCTCGAGGAGCTTCCGCAGCTCCACTCCGATCGCGCGGCGCTTTTCTTCATCAAAGCGCCGCAGCCGCTGTTGCACGGCTCTGTAGTGAGGTAGGATGTCAAGGGAGTGCTCGGCGACCTCCCTCGGGATGCCTGGCATGTCCGAGGGGCTCCACGCGAAGATGTCAGTGTTGGCGCGGAGAAAGTCGACGAGCACCACTTCCTATTTCGGGTCGAGGGTGGAACTGACCCTCAACACCTTGCCCTCGGGGGCGGCAGGGTCGAGGGGCACCTCCTTCGTTTGTTCGGCAGCCTCGAAACTGCCCGCGTGCTTGGCGGAGGAGTCGGGGCCCTCGTTGGCCAGCTTCTCCATGTCCGCGACAAGCGTTTCGTCGAGCGCCAGGGCCTCGGCGTGCTCGACGCACTCGACGTCGCAGTCGAATGCGTGCTCGATCGACGAGCCCACGGTGATGACGCCTTTTGGCCCCGGCATCTTCATCTTGAGGTAAGTGTAGTTCGGGACCGCCATGAACTTGGCATAGCACGGACGTCTAAGGATGGCGTGGTACGCGCCCCGGAACCCCACCACCTCAAAGGTGAGGACCTCTTTGCGGAAGTTGTCCGGCGTGCCGAACCAGACCGGCAGGTCGATCTGACCGAGGGGCTGGACGCGCTTGCCCGGCGCGACGCCATGGAACGGCGCCGTGCTGGGCCGCAGCTGGTCCCGATCCCCATCAGCCGTAGGGTGTGGGCGTAGAGGATGTTGAGGCTGCTGCCGCCGTCCATCAGCACCTTGGAGAACCGCGCGTTGCCGGTGACGGGATCGACGACCAACGGGTACTGGCCCGGGTTGGGGATGCGGTTCGGGTGATCCTCGCGGCTGAAGGTGATGGCGTCCTCCGACCAATCAAGGAAGGAATGAGGGGCCCTCTCCGCGGCGAGGACCTCGTGCCGCTCTCGCTTGCGCTGGCTGGTGGACATGTCCACCGTCGGCCCCCCGAAGATGAAGAAGACGTTCTCCACCGCGGGGAAGCCATCGGCGCCTCCGTCACCCCCATCCTTTTTGGCCTCGTCCTCCTTCGCGGCGACGCGGCTGTAGTACTTCTTGAGCATGTCGCATTGCTCGAGCGTGTGGTTGACCGGGGTCTTGTGGTACGGGCAGGGCTTCTTCAACATATCGTCGAACACGCCGGGGCCTCGAGGGGGCCCACGAGGGCCCTGACGGGCAGGGTCAACGGTGAGGGCCTCGTCGTCTTCGCCGCGCCCCTGCGCGCGCGTGTCATGGTGGGGCTTCTTGCCCTTCTTGCGCCGCTTCTGCTTCTTCGCGGGCTCTTTGGACTTGCTGCCCTCCGCGGGCGCGTTGTCCACGCGTTTGCCTTTCTTGCCGTCGAAAATGGCCCCCACCGCCTCCTCTCCGGAAGCGAAGCTGGTGGCGATGTCGAACAGCTCATTGGAGTCGACCGGCGGGCTCCGCCCGAGCTCGCGCACGAGGTCCCGACAGGTCGTGCCCTCGAGGAAGGCGTGCACGATCTCGGACTGAGCAACGCTCGGGAGCTCAGTGCAGCGCTTTGAAAAGTGCCGTATGAAGTCCCGGAGTGACTCGCCGGGCTTCTGGGTGCACGCCCGCAGGTCCCAGGAGTTCCCAGGGTGCACGTATGTGCCCTGGAAGTTCCCCACGAACGTGCGGACCAAGTCATCCCAGCTGTGGATCTGGCTGGGTGGCAGGTGCTCGAGCCATGTTCGGGCCGAGTCCGCGAGGTGCAGCGGCAGATTGCGGATGATCACCGCATCGGTGGTGGCGCCGCCCAGCTGGCAAGCCAGGCGGTAGTCGTTGAGCCACACACGAGGGTCCGTCTCCCCCGTGTACTTGTCGATGGTGGTGGGCTGTTGGAAACGCTGAGGGAAACTCGCCGTGCGGATCTCCCGGCTGAACACACGGGTTCCCGGGGGTTCCGGTGTTGGCGAGCGGTCCTCCCGGCTGTCGTAGCGACCACCTCGTCGAGGGTGGTAGCCCGCCGCCGCTCGCGCCTCCGCGTCGCCCCTCTTTTTGGCGTTCAGGACGTTGCGGTCATCGCCATCGTGGGCCTGGCCGCGCGTGTCAAGGATCCGCTCCCTGACAGGCGTCCTGCCCCGGTTTGCCGGCTGTCCCGCTGCGCCGTCCGCGTGGACGGATGCCTCCTGGTCCTGCGCGCCGCCGTCGCCCCGCGCGCTGGACTGGTTGCGCATGCGGGACGCGGAGCTCTCGGCCTGCTGCACGGCCGCCTGCTCGATGAGAGTCTGCGCCACGCGGCGCAGGTTACGTGCCTCGGGCGTCGATGGCTCGGGCATGGCCCGAAGTAGTGTCACCGCCGTGATGAGTTTTTGGCTGGCCCGGAGTGGCGTGTGTGGGTCGTCCACGTTGAAGTCGGCGTTGATGCGCTCATGAGCCTGCCTCTCGGCTTCTCGGGCGCGTTCGCCGCGTGCCGAGGCTTCCCCTGCGATGGTAGCACGCAGGAGCCGCACCTGCCGGTACTCTTCCGCAAGCTTTACCTCGAGCTCGCGCGCCTGGGCCAGCTGCGCATTAATATCCGCATTGCCCGCTGGTGGGGCCGGTGGCGGGTTCGGCTTTGGATGCTGGGCCGCGTTCCCGTCGCCTGCTCCGTTCGCACCGTCAGCATGCTCGTTGGCGGTGACAACGAAGCACTCACGCGAGGGATCGTAGCTCCCTTCGCTGGAGTCGTCGGAGTAACCGAACCAGTAGTCCGCGGCGTCAAGGAACCGCCGGAATACCACTGGGTCCGGTACGCCGGAGAAGTCCCACTCCGCGTAGCCATGCGAGGTCGAGGGCGGCAGCTCGCTGGGCGAGCCGTGGTACGACTCGTCGTTGGTGGTGGCGATGAGGTTCCGGGCTGACAGCAGGTGATGGCCCGGGAGATCCTCGTATGCGGCCATGTCGGTGCTGACGGATGAGGCGTACGCCGCAGCAGAGTTGCGCATCCCGTAGGGGAACTGCGGCCCCGCGGCCGTGTGCTCCCCTGCAGGGTGCGCCGTCGTGTCGCTTGGTGGGGGCACGTCGTTCCGGGCCGCGTCGCGTGCTGCCCGGCGTCGCTCCGTGCGCGCCTGACGCGAGCGCTGACCCGGGCGTTTGCGGCGCCGGGACGTCAAGGTGCTCGCAGCAGCCGCTTGGGTGGGTGCCGGAGCATCAGTAGCAGGCGTGGCGGGCATTGGGCCCGGCCCAGTCGACCTCCACGGGTGGAGTTCGTCGCGGTTGGTGAGGCGCATGACGTAGCCGTTCCCTGTGGCCTGAAAGTTCAGGCTCCCAAACCGGATTTCGAATCCGGCAGGGAGAGGGTCCGAGCTGCCCATGGCGTACCTCTGGGACGTCATCTCGGTGTGAATCACCATCGAGACTGCTGGTGAGGGGTTGATCACAGCGCGAATTCCCCTACCTGGCGCGCCAACTGTCGGTGTTAGGATTAGTCCCGACACTAACTAGTGAGTTACGCTGTGATCAGCTTCTCGATGGTTGGTGCAAATGACAACACAGGGACACAGGTTTATCCTGGTTCCGACCGCGGGGTCGTACGTCCAGCAGATTTGCGCGTGTGCGCTGTATTGATTCGCACCAGTGGTGCTTGTAGAGGGGGGCTACAAGCAAGGCGGGAGAGGAGGAGAAGCCTCCAAGTCCCTGCTGAGTGATTGAGGCAAAGTGCCAATATCAAAGGGAACGAGTATGCGGGTGAGTGTGTGTGTGAAGTGATGATCTCGTCCCCCTGCGGCCAGGGGACCGCCTCCTCCTTTTATAGACCAAGGGGAGGCGGTTTACAGTCATACCGCATAGCTTTAGGCACGGTGTGGCGGCATGGCGCACAGTGCCGGCGATTCGACGGCCGTCCTGGCGAATCTTGCTCCTGGCAGGCGTCGTGGTGACTTCTGTGTCCGTCCAGGAGCGACTTCGAGGGTAGTAGCGCTGGAGCTCTTCGTTTGATCGCCGTCCGTACACCGGCTCGAGGGCCTGGCTGACGGAGGACCGGAGGCTGCATAGCGGCGGGCGTGGCGATGTCCTGTCAACCTGGATCCTTACAGTGCGGGGGATGGCCCAGCAGTGCCCGGGATGGCGGCACAGTGGCGGGGATGGCCGCTCAGGGCCGGAGGTGATGGAGGTGACGCGCCCCGCCGGCCTTGCGTCACGGCGTCGTCCCAGGCGGGCGGGGAATTGGTGGCCGTACCCCTTTCGAGGGTGCCGCCGTCCTCTTTCGAGGGGCGCGACGTGGAGGAGGTACGGGAGTAGGCGGCACAGCGTCACGGAATGACACCGGCCTTCCCGCACAGCGCCGGGGATGGCTGCACAGTGCGGGTTGGTCGAACAGCGCCGGGATCTGATTCCCAGGCGGTGTCAGAGGGCCGGCGTGGCGTGGATTCACCTTTGACCTGGGCGCCCGCGACGCGCCAGAGCATTTAATGCTCCGGTCGTGGGAGCAGGTATGGTGTCGCGGCTCGGAGGAGGCCTCGAGCGAGGCGGAAACTCGCTCGAGGGGCGTCAAGCCCTCGAGCGAGGCGGAAACTCGCCCGAGGGGGCGTCAAGCCCTCGAGCGAGGCGGAGGGTTTCGTGGTACGGCGCCCGGCCCTCGAGCGAGGCGGGGGTCCGCTCGAGGGGTGCCGAGGCTGGCTATTTCGATGGGCCGCTGGGGCTTTTTGGGCCGTGGGTCCTTTTTCTGCCTTGGGCCGCGGCATGCGGGGCGTGATTTGCGGTTCGTGAGTTTGCTTGTTCGCTTTCGTTATTTTTCGAAAAAGGGGTGATTTCCCCCGTTATTAGGGGACCCCTATGGCAGTCCCCGACATATATATCACCAATGCACCAAAATCAGCAACATATTAAAAGAACTTCGAAGTACTAATCATCATACAAAACTATATGGAAGATACCCACTAACTATTTCTCTTAACTCTGAGCGCGCCACATCATCTGCTTACGTCATCAGCCAAGTCATCTATTAAATTTTCACCATTTGATCATGTGCTTAGGATCTCTGCTAACCGTCCATGCTGAGCTGCATGCAATCCCGCAACACACACCTCCACGTTGTTTTAATTGCCACTATGAATTTACTACCACTAACCTTTAATTATCCATGCACTGACTCTTCTTCTCCTCTTCCACTTTTTGTCCATCATGCCATTTGCGCCGTTGCCAACCCAATCCTTTCATATTCTAAGGACTAATCCTCTGGGTTTTTCCAACTATATATATGCAACAACAGCGGCATAGACACAGACCTGGTGAATTCATCATCCAAATATCTGCTTGCTGACTCCATCAGCACAATGGCGTATGAGTATCTCGTGCTCAATTTTTCATTATTCAAGTATCTCAGCCACTCCATCCCACTGGCGGATCCATGTTGGGGCGAGCTGGGGCAGCTGCCCCAGCTAAACTTGGGATCGCATCAGTAAATATCCTTCTTCTCCGACGATTTTTAGAGCTCCGGCAACGTCACAACGGCGACAACCATGGCGGCGGCGGCGTTCGCTGGCTGCTGGCAGACGGAAAAGAATCAAGAAAGGGGCAGCGGCAGTAGCTGGGCCTTTTTTTCATTCTTGCGGCCTGCCCAACAGCCTAAACAGGCCCAATAACTTGGACAACTTGGTGTCCTGGGCGGCTGGGCTCCTGGCCCATCGGCCACACGCCCACACACCGCACGCCGGCATGCGCACAGCGCAGCGCAGCGCAGGCGGCACAGGCAGCACCGCAGCAAGCAACCCTAGCGGCCGTGCGGCGGGCGGCGGCGGCGGTTCCAGCCTTCGGGAGCGGGGAGTGCGAGCAGCGCCCAACGGCGGCTCCAGGCAGCAGGTGACTCCGGCCTCCGGCCTCCGGGCAGGCGCCAGGCGGGCAGGCCGGCAGGGTGTGGCGGCCGGCAGCTTATGGAGGAAGAGGGCGGGATTGTGCCGCCACCGGTCGCTACCGGGGCTGGGCATGGCCGCGGCGGCCGAGGCTCTGGTGTTGGCCATGGAATTGGAGCGGCTCCAGCCTCCGGTGGAATCAAGGCTTGTGGGAGTTGTCCGAGGCCGATGGCGTGGTAGTGGCCGGCCAGTGCTCAAGGGTCCCATTGGCAGCAGCAAGAAGACAAAGAAAAACGATAATTGTTGTGTGCCTGTGTCCATTGCTTAATGTCTTAATGCTGAATATCATAATATGATTCATCAAATTGAGCCAATTTTGTGCAGAACTGACGAATTATTACTTGCTATTTGCTAATTGATGTCTTTATCTAATTTACAGGTTTATCTATTTTTTATTTTTATTTTTGCATTTTACCATGTATTGGTACAAGAACTATCAATTTATTCTTCAAATTTGAGGTAATATCTCAACTTCGCATTAAAATTGTGTGATTGCAATGTATGAATGCATTACTATGATGTCAATTATAATGTGCTTGATTTCGGTTCAGTTGATCATTAGAAGTTCGTCCCAGCTGGTTTTTTTCCTGGCTACGCCACTGCTCCATCCACAAGCACTTCATCAATCATAGATGCTATACTGATGTATTCTGTATTGGTTTTGCTCAAGGGTTCGGTATGTGGCTTTTTCTCCATCTATCCTCTTTCATATATATATGCCCCATAATGTAAAAGCGTAGTTTTTTACTTATTGGTACATAAACATGTAATATTTTAATCATCATTTTTATATCATGTACTATTCGTACTTTACAAATGCACATCCAACTCATTTGTTTTTGCTCCTCTATAGACTAAACTAGAAATAACGCGCGGCATTGCCGCGCTGGCCATTGGTGGACCTTGTTTTCATTTTCGTTTCTAGCCTGGTCTCTTCATTTTTCTTAGGGCTAGTGTTATTCAGTGATAGGATGAGCATCAAAATGAGAGATGAACATGAAATTAGTGCATTAGTGCTCATCGTTTTGTTTAATCTGCCTTTTTGAATAAATTAGATAAGTTGAAACTTACCAGTATGCTGTTTGACTGCAGATCCTTAAGTACCTCAACATTGTGTTAATATCCGAGAAATTCTAAAGGAAGAAACATAAGATTACAATTGCAGCTAGCATACCAAATTTTGGCTCTAGACAAAAGACGTGATAATCTTTTAAAAGGGTATCAAATCCTCGTGTAGCATTTGTATAAGGAGGTGTCACATGATCAGCCATTCACTATTTCCTGTGAAAGTACTCCAATATGGACTTCGAAATTCCAATTCAGCACCGCAATAAGGTCTGTTGTACTTGAACTCTATTATTGGTGAAGTCATCATGCCTCTTGCCATCATAGTTATTGAGTGCCATTTTTCATATTTTTCTATGGGTGACACTGTATAGAGAAATGACAAACAGTTTGTAAACAATTTAACCAGATTATGGTCAAACACAATTATTTAAAGTTTAAGATGAAGCAAAAGACAATGACTCAGATTGATATACATCTTTCCAGGAAGAAGACATGTTAAATGAAGCCCAACTGAGTCTAGATTAGGACCTCTAGAGTCAAAGACCTAAACTTTTAACTGTGGGCATTGTGATGTCACAACCAATAGTTGCTTTTAATTAATAACCTGCACATAGAAACCACATGCAAGGCTACTCGCACCTGAAAATACACTTCCCATGGTCAAATTTTTGAAATGCCATATGACACCAAGCCCTATAACACCAACCAGGAGGCAAGAACTCAGGCTTGACCTTGGTGACTTTGGCAATATTTTGGCTGCTTGTATCATTGTATGTACTCGACATCTGTTAGTCAAAGTCTAAGAAAGCAGTGCATTGACCGATTTGGTAATCTCTATGTTGCACAGATGTTTGTTAGGAAATCTAATAACTCCTTGTGGATGAATGCTGATTGCATTGTAAATTAGATGTAAACTGAACCAGGTCATTGTCATGCTCTCAGCTAAGAATAATTGCCATCGCATAATTAGATATGTATATCATTATTCTCAGATCCTAAAGACAGCAAGAGGCAATGCTCTATATACCATTTCACAACATTAACACGACCCCTACTTAGATAGCTGAGTGATAAGATACATGTCCACATCTTCAAGGCATGGAACATTTCAGAGTAGCAAAACGTAAAAATGTAACTTTTTTTTTGGACAGAAAAATATATCGAACACAATGCATTGTGCATTGGGAAACTGCTTTTGGTCTCTTAATATTTATTCATGCATGAACAAGCTAAAAATATTGATAATGATTGTAGACTCAGAACATGGTTGCAAAATAAGCTTTTGTGGATATCAGTTTACTGCCTTCATGTGAGAGGATATGTGCAGGGTGAGTCCCGTAACAACTTATACATTAACAATGCTAGGGAGCAATGACTAATCTTTATGCTTGGAGGCGTGAGGAAATAATCAGGGGCAGAGAACTAATATTTACAAGTTAACAGATGCACCTTGCTGCTTGCCACTTTGCACGGTTATCCAGTCATCTAAGGATTGATTTAATAGCAACGACAGCTCGATCAATATCACTGGTTTGGATAGGATAACATATTTGCACAATCTGTACCAATTGCAATCGTCAATTGAATCGTAGAGGATACTGAAAATAGTAAGTTAGCAACATTGCAAAGTATTATTGATGCACCTCAATTGATGCTCTGTCGCTTCCTCCCGCGCCACCTAGCTTCTTTCCGCGTCTGCGCACTGCCGTGTCATCTGGCACATAACTTGTCATCAGCTAACAGCCGTTCCCCCTTGACAGGCATTTCATCAAGCACACTGAGGTCTCCTGTAATGAGCATGGGTTCGGGCAAGGCACTACGAGGGATGGAATTTGGGAAGGTCGAGAGCTAATCACGATGCGAATTTGCAGCTATGTGGGAGCGATTGAGGATGGATGGACGGGTTGGATGGTTGCTGCGGAGTGCAGGCATGCAGCGGTAGGCGGAGGGTGGCAAGCGGCAGAGCAGTCGAAGGGACATGTGGGGGTGCGGCTGGAGGTGATTTGACAGACGGCGCGGGGTGTCAACTGTCGAGGAGTCACCATGGTCGTGCGAAGTTTTTAGGTAAGCACCTCATCACCGGCGCTAGGCACCATCCACCAGACTCGCGTCCTTCGGATTTGAAGCAGTTCGCCCATGCTGCCCCCTTCAGCGATGCCGTCAACGGAGACGGGGGGAATGTGGCCAGGAGAAGTGGCGGGTGCCGAGCGAGAGGGCGATGATGCAGCGTTCGGGCCTTCGGGGAACGGTGGGTGGCGAGCGGCAAGCAAGCGGCGGAGATGGCGGAGGGCAGCAATCGACACAGCAGGTTGAGGGAGGTGCGGGCGTTGGAGGGGACGAGAGCCTCGGCCGAGCGGGTTCGCGAAGGTTCCCGAGCGCCCGAGTACGTAGCTTATTGGGTAGCAACCCGCGACGATAGGCATCGGACGGCCTACGTAGTGAGCTGGGCGGATCCGACGGCCAGCGCATTAACGGGCGACGTGGACCCGCTACCCGTTCGCGGTATTGGCCAAGAATCGTAGGTAAAAGATTGTTCCCTATCTTATATTTCATATGTTATGTTCCACAGAGACTCTATTGGCAATGCTATTCTCTCTCCCTATACACATATATATTAAAAATATAGCATGCTGGAACACTGTGCAATAGACTAAGATGAGAAATCAAGAAGTTTTAGAAGAGCTCTATTACAATTTTTTAATATAGTCCTACTCCTAGCTCATCTAATATTTACAAAAAAAAAATTGCCAATACCATGCCACGTCAGAAGGTAACTCATTCAATATTTTTATTTTTCAGTTAATATTAATAATTAACAAACCACATTTTTTACTACTAACCACAGAAATGCATCTCCTCTAATATCCGCAGCAACGCGCAAGGTTGTCACCTAGTATATTTATATAACAATGTCCAAAGTGACGAGCCCACGTCCCACCTCCCGCCGGTGAGGCCGGGCCGATCTGCTCGCCGCCGCGGGAAGGAGAAGTACCTACCTAAATTTCTGGGCTTATTTGGGGTTAAATGGGCGCCCAAGGCCGGTCGGACGGACCGACCAGCTTGCAGGTGTATTATTTAGGAAAAAGTGTTTTCGACATCCCCCAACTATCATCATAGTTTGAGTATCGTCCCTCATCTGCAAAACCAGTTGTCTGGCGTCCTTCAACTTCCAAACCTGTTTGTTTTACGTCCCTCGCTGGTTTCGACGGTGGTTTTGCCCGACCTGGCAGTGGGCCCCACATAATTCGGTGGGTCCCACATGCCAGTTATCTCTTCCTCCCTCCGAGCGGCACAGGGCAAGGCCGAAGGAGGAGGCGCTCGACCTCCTCCCTCCTCCTCCCTGCGCTGGCCTTCCGCCGCGCCCCGCCCTCTCTCTCACCCCGCCGGCCCGCGGCCTCTCTCTGCCGCGACGCGCGGAGCCAGCGGCGGTGCCGGATCTCACGCGGAGATCGAGGCCGCGCCCTCCTCCTCTCTCTCCCAAGCTCGCGCGGAGGCCGACGCTGCTCCACCGCGCCATTCTTCCATCTCCACTGCGCCTCCTCTCCTCTTCGTCGCCAGCCTCCTCCTCTCCTCTCCGCCGCCGGCCCAACCCCTCCTCCCTGACGCCGTACTGCTCCGCCGTCCCCGCGCTGCTCTAAGCTCCGAATTTCTGGCGCGCCTGCTCGCCTGCCTCACCAAGCACTGCGCGTGCTGCTCCACCGTCGCTCCGCCCGCCGCGACGTTCGGTTCGGCGTCCCTGCGCAACCATCGCGTCCGTCCCCTTCTCTCTGCCATGGCTGACCGCTTCGCTGCGCCGCCGAACTTGTGGGGAGCAGCAGCGCGAGGGTGGTGCGGACCTCCTCTGCCTTGGAGCGGCGGCGCCAGGGCTTGCGAGCTCCCCCACCGGGGAGCTGCGACGCGCCAGTGTGCGAGCTCCCCGCCGTGGAGCTGCGGCGCGCGGGTGGGCGAGGTGCCCCATGGGAGCGGCGGCGCGAGGCCGGCGGGCAAGCTCCCCCCCATCGTGGAGCGGCGGCCCGTGGGCGGGCGAGCTCCCCGCCGGGTAGTGGCGGTGCAGCCGTGAGGTGGAGGTGGAGCGCGGCAGCCGGGCGCGACGGATCGGAGGGAGGAGGAAGAGATAACTGGCATGTGGGACCCATCGAATTATGTGGGGTCCACTGCCACGAAACCAGCGAGGGACCTAAAACAAACGGGTTTGGCAGTTGAGGGATGCTAGACAACCGGTTTTGTAGATGAGGGACGAAACTCAAACCTTGGCAATAGTTGAGGGACGGAAAAATCACTTCTTCCTATTATTTATTGGTTGACCCAGCTTGTTTTCGGCCTTTATGCAGATGTAAATAGCCCATGTCCTCTAAAAAACCAAAGAGGTAGTAGCCCAAATGGCGGCCTGATTGTTGTTGTCCCAAACATTTTGCCTCATCGGAATTCGAGTTTTTTCTTCAGAGAACTGATCTGATTTTATTCCTCGCTTCAGTGAGCCCAAAAAAAAAAACTACATGGATTTAGATTCCTTCGGATTCGAGACACCAGTACACCACCATCCTTCTCCATCTGAACCATGCCCAAGCATCTCAGTTCTCAGCACTACACGCACCTCATCAAACTCAGGACGATGTCCTCGCGCGCAGCTCGTCGCCTTTCTCAGTTCACATCATTGCCCGTACCAACCAGAGGAGTGTTCAGAATCCCAGATTCCTTCCCCAAAAGGATGGGCAACGCGTAGACAATCAAACGCAAACCCTTTTTCTTCGCCTTTGCATGGGCGGCCACCAATTTTCGGCGCACAACTTTTATTTATCGCCCGCCGATCGAGCGGCTGCCGCGGACGCGGATGGATCGGTGAGGCCGCCGCGCCCCGGCGCCCCCGCGCGCGGCGGAACAGCTCATGTGGTTGGTGAGATGGCCGCTTCCGTTGCTGGTGCTCGTGTCGACGGTTGGTGCGTGCCTGCCTGCTGCTGCTGCTTCCGATCATTCCCTTATCATTTCAAGGCAGCAAGCAGAGTGTTCCGGTGCTGCTGGTGGTGGTGGTGTTGCCCCATCAGAGGCGTCAGGCTGAAGCTTCCGAGGAAAAAGATTCCATCACCGGCTAATCAGATGCAGATACTGGCTAGATAGATTCTCTATAGTTTCTCTCCCTTTCTATGATAGCTGAAACTTGGTTAGTGCTGCAGGAACATGATAACACGATGACAAGACGTGATATGATAATCTGCAGTGCCGGTATATAAAAGATTAGCATATGTCACTTTCTCCTATTCCTGTGATTATGAAGAACAGAAGAAGAGAGTGAGACTACACTAGGAATAGTAACTGCAGGCCCTAACCAAGTGCCCATCTACCATCAGGAGGGCCTGTACATCTGCTAGTTGCAAACCTGCATCATCGCTACATCAATACATCATCATCTGCCTGTTTAATCACCGATCGATCCAGCACCAAGACATATATAACAAAGAGTTCTCATGTGACAACATGCACCGATCGATGATCCAGCACCGAGAGATGACGCATAGTATCATTTGCCGTTTGGTAATAACCACCTCGATTGATCCATCCACCGTTTGTCAAAGCTATAGTACGGCTGATGCTGCCCGCCATACATTTATCGTCGACGGGAGTTCTGTTTAGAATTTAGATTGACAGGTGCGCTTAACTGCCAGCTTAATTGGGCCTGGTTAGCAGAAGCCGGCTCCATAATTGTGCACCTACTTTGGCTTTGGGTTGCAGGAAAGCAGCTGCTGCCTGCTACCATGAGGCTGCTGCATATACATCTTCAGAGAGCAACGTACAGTCCTAATTCTGAAGGCAGCAATACCTGTACAAGTACATGTACACTCGACATCTAAAGCTTTCAAGCAGAAAAATTTAAAGAAATTGAGAATTTTGAAAAGAAATTTATTATGCCTGATTTGCCTGAATCCTTGTACAGCTTCATAGCAGGAAAAACAGTTATAGAAGCAGTGGTAGGGTAGTGATCAGGTGGTTGGACACTTGGACTGGATTAAAACGATCGCGTTTCAACCGCCGAGCTAGAGCCCGAGAGTGAAAGCTACCGCTGTCCGCTGGGATTCCCAAGCTGGAAGGGCGCTCCGTTGGGATCCCTATAAAAGGACCGAGAGGTTGGCCGGGCTTAGAGCTATAGAGCTGAGCCACAGGCCACAGACACCCAAAGGAATTGGAGGAGAGGAAGTTGCCTTTCAGATAAGATGGCGTTGCTCCTTCGGCTTCTTGCCCTCTCGCTGCTCCTCGCTGTGGCCACTCCAATCAGGGACGTCACCGATGCTTGCTCGTCTCAAGTGAATGGTACTGCTCCTGACCTTAAACTCGTTATATGTCTTTGCTGATTATTTCATATTTTTTTGCTTGACATCAGTCAGCTATGCATGGTTTTTCTGATGTAACTGATCGATCAATCGTTGGATCGGGCTTATAACGATAGCATCTAGCAGTAACTGAACTTAGACACTCTGTTTTGCTTTATCCCTTTCGAAGGAAAATTACCAGCGCCCCCCTAATATATTCATAATCTCTAACGCAGAACCTGAAACTATGATGGCAGAAAATCGTAGTTCAAGCTCAGTTTTTCTTGTGAAAAGCAAAACTTTTTTTTTAAAAAAAAATTCAAGCAGGGAGGTTGAACCTGTTGCCTTGTCCTCGACAGGCATAAAGTGATCGGTAATAACTAAATGAAAGGTGACGGACAGCCAGGGTGGGAGCCAAAGGACACTCGCGGTGTGTAGATCGAATCTTTCCAGCACTCGCAAGGAAAAAATATACTCCCTCCTTCCATTTATCTGAGACCCATTTGCACTTGACTCAAAGACCAAAGAAAAGAAATAAAGTCCCTCCTATCATTAATCCCATGAGAAGTATGTGAGAGGAATTTATTGCTCGCACAGATGTCAAAGCGACGATTTAGTGTTTTCCAATACAAAAACACAAATAGACCTTGCATAAATGGAATTTTCAGATTTCAAAACAGGTCTTGGATAAATGGATGGAGGGAGTATATACCACCGGCAACAGTATAAAAGCATGTTAATTAGGTGCACCGTACACGTACTTATACGATCCGTAGGTTATGAGTGAATACTTTCACGGTTCCATCGCCACCAGCACGAAAAAAAGCGTCCAGCTAGTTAGGTGCGTGTATTTTCCCTTTCTGACGGCCAATTGGTGCTCTCAGCCCTTGTGCCCGCTGCTGATAGCCCGTAGCTCGGCTGGTGTAGTGTAGTGGTGTGAGTCCCACACTCCCACGCTAGCCACGCACACCGTAGGAAATTAGGATCTCTTAATTTGACTCAAAACACAGTGGAGGTGACGACACGCCGTACGCCGAATTTGATACCATTCCTTTAGGCTAATTATAATCAACCGGTTTGTTTGCGTCTGCGGGACAAGCATAGAAGTAGTAGCTCTCTGGCAACTGGCATATGACCACTTCAACCTGTACTGAAAATGATGAAATCTAGACCTCAATTCAGACGAGACAATTCCCACCGCCAACCACCATATCTATCACGCCGGCGAAGCGGACGGAGGATGGCCGCGGAAATGGGCAGAGCCCGCCCGAGCCAGCGCCAACACGCTCCGCGCCAGAGATCGAGATGTGGCCGGATAGGCATGGTTTTCAATGCCGATCGCGATGAGGATGCCGTGTGCCTCTCCTTTCCTCGCCACGGCCATGAGCCCGTGCCCTGCGTGTACGGTGTATCCACGCGGCATCATGTGGCTACCAGAAATGTGTTGTGCTCGTAGTAGCCGCCGCGCCCTGGGGTTGCAGTGGACCAGTGGTCCTGCTTCCTTTCGCCAATACTCCTGCAAGTGATCAAGCGAGAACAGCCGGCCACTAATATGGGTCCTCCAGATGGTCCAGTGTGACGGTGCGGTACGTTGCAGTACACAGTCTTCGTCCTTCTCTTGTTCTGGGAAAATATGTTTTGGTGCTGTTTGCATTTTTGTTTTACAAAAATTATGAGATGTGCCATAATATGCATGATTGGATGGTTTGTAGTTGGGCGCAAAAGTCACATAAGGCATGTTATGGATGGTCCACTGTGGCAAGCCGACAACCATTGCAATTATCCTGGTGTTGGCAATTTAGCACACTATAGCAATTTTTCTTTTTCTTTGCCTTTTTTTATCTGTTAGGATCTCATGAAAATCTTGCTAACCACCAACTAAACCCTTTCGCTTCGAATTATTTTTCGTGATTTACAAAATTTAATGTTCAGTTATCAAAAAGTACTAACAATTTGATAGTTCTACTAGATGGGCTGGGCTGGTGCTGATGACTGATACTGATTTGTTCTAAGAGAAAATTACTGCTGGTTGACTAGTAACTGATTGGTAGTGCTGACTTTTTCTGAGAGAAAAGTACAGATGACTAGTGGATGACAAGTCAGACGAATAGTCTAGCTCTACGAATCGAGCATGTGCACAAGCTTAACACGTGATTACTGCCCAACTTTGTCCCCAAGCTACTATTTCTACATGTTACAGTACATGTGCAAAAAAATTTGGGATAAGTTTGATGTCTTATTAGTCATGAAAAACATATGCGCCGTACTGTTAAATCCATGTCAATAATAGCTTCTTCTCCGCCAACCACCTCTAAGGCTCTCACACGTCTTGGAAAGAATTTAATACGATCACAACCAGTGTTGATAGATGCGTACCACATTCTCTAAAGACTTCTCTCGTGATAGAGTACTCATGAAGCTGTAGTTGTACGTACATGGTACATATACCCCGTATGGCTGAATCACGTCATATATGTGTCGTGCTTTTGTTTGATCTGATCATCATGTGATTAAAGAAAAACTCCATGCTTTGGGAATAATGTAAGCTAGAAGTTCGGTCCAAATCTGATGACTGATGTGCATGTTCGAAGACAGTCTAAAATTTAGTCCAAGTTCACAGTAACACAAGAGAACATTTTTTTAAAAAAAGAATAGAAGTAGTAGCATAGCATGTCATTGTACTATACGTAAAGCCGGGTTCAAAGATTTTCTAAATCAGAAGAAAATTCCTTTTTTTTTTGAAAAAAAAACTCGTGAAGTGGTCTTACCTCACCGGCATATAGTTTTTTTTAATTCAGCCTTTATATATGTTGGCCACGTTGCTACGTTTGGTAAGACGTCAATACCCTATGCATTACTATCTAATCATGGCACTACTAAAAAACTGTACGACAGCAACTGGTGCGGTAGGCTTGGTGTGTGCATGCGTAGTACGTGTTCGGTGTCGTGCATGTCGGCGATAATGCTGCCTTTAATTTCTTTTCTAGAAAAAAAAACGTTACAACTTTAATTTGTTACGGTCGAAAGTAATTAACTTGGCACGGACTGACGGATCGGAGGTGAAAAAAAATTAACGCGTTGCTGATGATGACTGCACAGATTTCCCGCACCTGAACAGCTCCGGGATCCACCTGACGCTGCACCACCCGCGGAGCCCCTGCTCGCCGGCGCCGCTCCCCGCCGACCTCCCCTTCTCCGCGGTGCTCACCCACGACGCCGCGCGCATCGCCTCCCTCGCCGCGCGCCTCGCCAAGACGCCGTCCTCGCGCCCCACCGCGCTCGATGAGTCGTCGTCGTCGTCCCCCGACGAGTCCCTCGCGTCCGTGCCGCTGGGCCCTGGCACCTCGGTGGGCGTGGGCAACTACGTCACCCGGATGGGCCTCGGCACGCCGGCCAAGTCGTACGTCATGGTCGTGGACACGGGTTCCTCCCTCACCTGGCTGCAGTGCTCCCCCTGCGTGGTGTCGTGCCACCGCCAGTCGGGCCCCGTGTTCAACCCCAAGGCGTCGAGCTCCTACGCCTCCGTCTCCTGCTCCGAGCCCCAGTGCAGCGACCTCACCTCCGCCACGCTCAACCCCTCCGCCTGCTCCACCTCCAACGTCTGCGTCTACCAGGCCAGCTACGGCGACAGCTCCTTCTCCGTGGGTTACCTGAGCAAGGACACCGTGTCGCTGGGCTCCAGCTCCATGCCCAACTTCTACTACGGGTGCGGACAGGACAACGAGGGGCTCTTCGGCCGCTCGGCGGGGCTCATCGGCCTGGCGCGCAACAAGCTCTCGCTGCTCTACCAGCTGGCTCCGACCCTGGGCTACTCCTTCACCTACTGCCTGCCGTCGTCGTCGTCGTCGTCGTCGGGCCGGTCGGGGTACCTGTCCATCGGCTCCTACAACCCGGGGCAGTACTCGTACACGCCCATGGCGTCGAGCTCGCTGGACGACTCGCTCTACTTCATCAAGCTCACCGGGATCACCGTCGCCGGGAAGCCGCTCTCCGTGTCGTCGTCGGCCTACTCCAGCCTGCCGACCATCATCGACTCCGGCACGGTGATCACGCGCCTGCCCACGGGGGTGTACTCGGCGCTGAGCAAGGCCGTGGCGGCGGCAATGAAGGGGACCCCGAGCGCGCCGGCCTTCTCCATCCTCGACACGTGCTTCCAGGGCCAGGCGTCGCGGCTGCGCGCGCCGGCGGTCACCATGGCCTTCGCCGGCGGCGCGACCCTGAAGCTGGCGGCGCAGAACCTGCTCGTGGACGTGGACAGCGCCACGACGTGCCTGGCGTTCGCGCCCGCGCGGAGCGCCGCCATCATCGGGAACACGCAGCAGCAGACGTTCAGCGTCGTCTACGACGTCAAAAGCAACAGGATCGGGTTCGCCGCCGGCGGCTGCAGCTGAGAACGCGAAGCTACACGCACTGGTAATGACTAAATTAATTAATGAGCAGCGCATCTACCGCTTGCTTTCGTCTGAACTCATCATTTCGACCACGCAAACTCAACTCCTAATTACTGTGCGCATGCATGTGGTGTGGATAAAATACATGCATGGAAAAGGTGAGGTACACAGGAAAGCAGATGATAGAAGTGTTGCTCAATTAAGCACCTAGCTTGGTGTACATTACATGTTTATTACCTCTTCGTTACATAAAAGAAACATAAACAACAGTACTGCAGGAGTAGGCTATTTATGATACTGTTCAGGGCAGATATGTAAGTGAAAAGAACTGCCAACAGATAGCATGTAGCCGCTCATGTGATTATTTGGCAAAAACAATGTGTAGGTAAATTAAAGGACTATGTATATTTCTGATTCCCTCTTTACAATTTCCAAGGATCATTCCTTCCTTTGTACACAGTGGGAATATTGTAACTGGGAGATATGATATATGTGTGTGCTGTATGCATTATACTTATGCGAGCAACTGAAATTGATTCACATACTGCCTTAGCGAAATGGAAAATGTCTTGTTTCTGACTTTATTATTATCTTCAAAGATGTTTTTTTGACTGAAAGCTGTGGGAGTTCACAGCACACGCATTAGATTAAAAATAAACGGGCAAGATATGTACATATCTAAGAGGAATACAGGGGGGGGGGGGGGGATAAATTAGAGACTCTAGCCATTGTTGTAAAGGCATTGGTCTAAAATTGTCCTTCACTCTATCTATCTGATAATCTGAAGAACAATCTGCTGTTCGAACTTCATAGTCCAAAGGTGTGTTGTTACTGTAGCACAATCATTCGAAGAATTATTATTGTTATATCATTATTAAAAAATTCTGCACCTTTTGCACCATGATGCAATGTATGATCGGAAATGGGCTCGGCCGAACAAGTGGTTAGTAAAGTTGTGCAGTAGTGAGAGGAAGGAGCATAAAGAGGGAAGCTTTAGTTGTTCGAATGTTTGGGTCCCCAATAATTGGAGCACAGAAAATTGAAAAGCGAGGCCGCGCGCATAGGCTTTCGTCGCTAGAGCTTTTGCGTTATTATGAGCCGGAAAGATATCGAGCCTGACATTCTTTTACGTCGAAGCATGTTCGATCATCTTCGGTTGCCTTTCGAGATCCTGGGAGGACGACAGACTCGTTCACCCGCGACACACACTTGAGAAACTTTTTGCAAGCCATGGCCACTGGCCCACTGCCCACTGACGAAGTGACGAGATGGCCATTTCCTTGCATTGGGAGTTTGGGACATCTCAAGGGAGAAATATTAGGTGGAAACCACCGTCTCGGTGAAAATATGAAAACCACTCTAAACAACACACTTAGAAGTCTCTAAATAATTTTGAAACAATGCACATTTGCAATTTATCCATTTATGTACTTTGTTGCAAAAGTTGAGATGCAAACTCGATATATAAAAAAGCATGTGAAAATAACAAAATTCAAGTGCATATGCATTGGAATACACATGCTCAGAAATTTTGTCATGTAGTGCACTTGCACTCCAAATTTGTCATTTTTCTATGATTTTTTCTACATTGAGTTTGTGTCTCAATTTTTGCAACAAAGTAAATCTATAGATACGCAACTGATGTGCATTGTCTCAATTATTTTGAAAACTTCGAAGTACGAATTTTATAGTGGTTTTCACGTTTCCACCGAGATAGTGGTTTTCACCTAATATTTTCCCCATCTCAAGAGATATTTGTTGCATGTGCATGATGCACAGATCCGATGAGTGCCGGACACAGTTGCGCAGTACTGTTTCGATCTTGCTCACTGGCCGTATTAATTCCCTATGGCACTTGCATTTTGTTTGGGGTCCATCTGAAGGGACCTGTTTATTAGGCTACGGTAAGTACGTGCAGTGCAGTGGGGGATAGACCGACAGACACGTACTTATCGTCGTACGTACATGCATATTGAGAGTTTTAGGGCATATTCTTTTCGTAAAAAAGAACAGTAAAATACACTATTCACCTGTTACGTCTACCACATCTTCTCTCATAAGAAACACTATTCCAACACTATTCATTTGCAAATTCACTATTCTTTTTCACCCAAAAGAACAGACCCTTAGTCGTTTCTGTTGTTGGAGTGCTAGCGCTAACAGTTTCCTCTGACGCGGACTCGTGAACAACGAGAGGTAGCTAGCTAGGCCGGCGTCAAGACTCATCGAAGTAGCAGGAGACGAGAGACGTCGCCTCATAACCACCGTGCCAATGGTGGCTGATGAGCCGTCTACGTACTCGACGATTCAGCTCGTTAATACACATCTACGTGGCCCCCACTGGTGGACACACAGGCTTTAGTCCCGAGTGGGAAAACTCTTATCTCTCTAAGATCCACCCGGAACTCATCATTAGAGACTGCTGCCAGCTCCAGCTCCGTAGGCTTTAACTTCAACTCCAACTCCAATTCCAACAAGAATAAGTTCAATTCCACCAAGAACTAGTAAAATTTCACTACACCATTGACAAGAACAAGTTCAATTTCACTACACCATTCACATATCGAATCACACAAATTCATTCAAGTTCAAGTTCATCTCACAAAGCATCTACAAATTTATCTCACAAATTCACAAAATTTTTTTGCACATCACAACATATGAATCCCTTAACAGAAAAATCATTCACAAAACACAAACGCAAAAAAACAACTCAACTCTTCCTTCCTGGCCGCCGTGCCTGAGCGCTGTGCCTGGCCGCGGGTCTGCCAGCACCTGGGCGTGGGGCCGCCCACGCCGGCCACACACACGCCACCGTGCGGGATCGCCCGTGCCGCGTCGCCGTGCCGAGCCGCGGGGCCGCCAGCGCCGGCCGCACGCGCGCCGCCGTGCGGGGCCGCCCGCACCGCGCGCCGCCGTGCCGAGCCGCAGGGCCACGCGCCTCCGACCTGATGCGCTCCTCTCTGCCCAAGTGCATGCTCCATCTGCGCAAGAGATAAGAGATGAGATGCAGAAGAAATAAAATGAGAGGAAGGAGATGAGTTAATTTGGTGAGTGAGAGAGAAAGAGATAAGATACACAGGGGAAGAGGCACCGCGGTAGGTAGGTGGGAGTAGAGCCTTTAGTCTCGGGTGGTGTTTCCATCCGGGACTAAAGGGACCTTTTAGTCTCGGGTGAAAACACCACCCGGGACTAAATTTTAATCCCGGGTGGTGTTTCCACCCGAGATTAAAGGGACTCCTTTAGTCCCGGGTGGAAATACCACCCGAGACTAAAGACGTGCGTCAATGATTGTTGCCTCTCTAGCTTTTGGAAGCGGAACCTTTAGTCTCGGTTGGTAATACTAACCGAGACAAAAAGGTATGTGGCTCCCGCAACTATTTCTGGTCACGTCACCTAAAACCCTTTAGTCCCGGCTCCAAAGTTCAACCGAGACTAAATGATTGGATCAAAGGTTGCGTCTCTACTAGTGCTCATTCGGCGCGGGCACGTATGGTGTGGGGCCGGTACGTGAACCACACTAGATAGCGTGCGCGGTTGCCGGCCGTACGTACGTGGCGGCCGATTCGTCGGCGCGCCACTTCTCGCCGGCGAAGGCACAACAACGCCGCCTGTGCTAGCGGCCGGGGGGAGGCGGAGGCCAATACGTGGGAAAGTGACGCGCGCGCGGCATGCCGAGCGGCGTCGATCGAGCCGGAAATTCAGTTAGGCGAAGGTGTGCCGCTGCGGAGGTGTTGCGGCTTGGTGCTATTGGATGCACGAAAATCAAGAATATGTGATTAGTTGTATTCAAACACTAGTACCTTCTTAATGATTTAATTAAACTACAATCCGATTTCATATTAATATTCTTCGCAATTAAATCTACGAAATAAGATGTCACTTGACCATGTTTCGTTAAAAAATAAAAAATATGTGAATTTCATATGTCATACTAACAAATTTAATTTACGGTCCATTCAACCATGCTACATTTTGATCATGATCAAATCATGAGCATGATCTAATCACAAATCAAGAGTAAAGTTATATTTAGATTGTAACATTACCCAATTGTGTCAAATCTATCGAACTTATAAGTATGAGACGTGATTCGATCATGATTAGTTAGTATGATACGTGAAATTCACATATTATTTTTATTTTGTGACAAAACATAGTCAAATGACATCTTGTTTCGTAGATTTAATTGTAAAAAAAATATTAATATACAATCAGATTCTAATTTAGTTAAATCATTAAAAAAATATTAGTGTTTGAATACAATTAATTAGTTATTTTTGAATTTTGTACACCTAATCACACAAATCCACCAACACTTCGGCCCAGGCGACCCTTCCGCTTCCGCGCACCGCAGCGCGGACCCATCATGATCGAGTTCATGGTATTTCTGGGGTGAGGGGGGGAGTGGACCAGGGGCTGACGGGTGATGCGCTAGAGCTGCGGTCTCGCTCGTCGGCGCACAAGTTCGGTACTCCGTCGGCGTCCGGTTGCATCGGTCCCGCGGCCGCGCACGACACGACACGGCGGGTCAGTTTCTCCCGCCATGCCCACCGGCCGGGCCCCCGGGGGCGATCTGCGTAGCTGTGCCGAAAGGAGTCGCATTGAAGCCCGGCCGTCCACCCAGGTGTGCTAGAGGCTGCGGACCCGGAGTTGATCGATCGGGTGGTGGTTCTTCACGCGGTGCCGGGGGAGGCGCGTTCGCCGGATTTTGTCGCGGGGCGCCGCACGCTCCGGTGCGCCCGTACGTGGTCCTCGCAGGTAGGTTGGGACCGTCAGATTCGTTTCGTCCCGGAGCCGGCATAGGCTACGGCCTGGGTACGGCGGTACGGGGGCGGTTTTCAATATCCTGGTGTACGTACGATTGTCTATATTTGTATCAGAGGACGACGAGCCGGAGCGGAGGCGCCAGCCAGCCATGACTGTCGGTCGATACGTCGTCGACGAGCCGGCGGCCGGCCTTTCTCAGCTGTGCGCGCTGTTGTGATTTGTGAAGCGCCAACGTTCTTCTACACACTTGTGTTTGCGTGCTTCGCCGCCGAGAAAACCGGCGCGCACTTTGCACGGCAGCAAGCCAGCAAGGTTCAGCGTACGCCATGTCGGCGAATAAACTTGCCCACCCGCGGACGGACACGTTGTTGTCAGACAGGCCTGGGCTGGATTTTTTTATATTTTTTTTTGATTTTCGAAAAATAAATGGACGAAACCAAAATTTCGAGAAATATACATCTGCCGCCGTACCCCACGGCGGCAGGAGGGGTACGGCGGCAGGAGTTCCTACCGCCGTGGGGCACGGCGGCAGGGGTGCCGCCAACGGTCGGGTGACGTGCCAGTGGGGCCAGGGTTCCTACCGCCGTAGCCCACGGCGGTAGGAGCCTGCCGCCGTACCCCATGGCGGCAGCGTTACTCCTATATAAGGGGGCGATGGCTGCCGCCAGCCCCTCCTCCCTCCCTCACTCTCTCCTCTAAATCTTCGGCATTGAACCCTTCGGAGCACTTTTGACTCAGGTATGTTTCTAACTTTAGTGTAGTTTAGTTAGTTAGTTTAGTGTAGTTAGTGTAGTTTAGTTAGTTTAGTTAACCTAGTTTAGTTAGTCTAGTTAACTTAGTTTAGAAATTTTAGAAATAGTTATATTTCAAATAAAATTAGTAGAAAATAAATATAATTCGAATAATTCGTTTAAATTGATATAAAATTCGTAGAAAATAGTTATAATTGAAATAGTTGGATTAAATTGATATAAAATTCGTTGAAAATAATTTTAATTCGAATAATTCGTTTAAATTGATTTAAAATACGTAGAAATAGTTATAATTCCAATAATTAGATTAAATTAATATAAAATTCTTAAAAAATTGTTTTAATTCAGATAATTCGTTTAAATTGGTTTTAAATTCTTAGAAAATAGTAATAATTCACATAATTAGATTAAATTGATATAAAATTCGTAGAAATAGTTATAATTCTAATAATTAGATTAAATTGCTATAAAATTCGTACAAAATAGTAATAATTCGAATAGTTAGATTAAATTGATATAAAATTCGTAGAAAATAGTTTATTTCACATAATTCGTTTTAATTCATTTAAAATTCGTAGAAAATAGTTATAATTCACATAATTAGATTAAATTGATTTAAAATTCTTAGAAAATAGTTTTAATTCACATAATTCGTTTTAATTCATTTAAAATTCGTAAAAATAGTTATAATTCACATAATTCGATTAAATTGATTTAAAATTCTTAGAAAATAGTTTTAATTCACATAATTCGTTTTAATTCACATAATTCGTAGAAAATAGATATAATTTGTTTTATTTGATATAATTCAACTAATTGATTAAATTTTATTTTTTTACAGCTATGGCTCAGGGACCGTTACAGTACGTACGGCCAGAGTTGTTCGACGAGGCGGTGGACCGGCACCACCGCTCGTACGTCTCGGTGCAGGTAGTTTCAGTGGACCTTAATTTCAACTAATGCACGGAGTTGTTGTGTGTTTTTGTTATACTATATTCTAATCGTACAGGGCGACCGCCGGTCCTTCCGACGGGACCAGGAGGAGGTTTCACCGGGCCTCGACAGGCGGAGACGACGGCACCTAGAGCGCCGGTCTTTCCGCTAGGAGGTTTCAGACCGCCGGTCTTTCAGTTTCCGGCTGCAGATATTCCTTCCTCGTCCACTCCGCCTGTCTTCCAGCCTGGTAACGACCTTAACTTTACAGTAAAATTCGTTAACTACGACACGTTTTGGAAAACTAATACTATTTGTTGCAGCCGGTTTCGACATGGTTGCGGTCTCGACTCCTGAGGACCACCTGGGCTGGGATGAGTTTGCGTACAACGACATTCTCGCGGCCATGGATGGGGCGCAGGGCGAGGAGCTTGGCCCGTCACAGTTCACACAGGCACCGCCTGTTGGGACTCAGGAGACACAACTAGTGGGCGGAGCGACCCCGGCGGCCGGCGGAGCGACACTGGCTGGTGCAGGGTCGTCGTTGGCGGGCGGAGTGACACCGGCTGCTGCAGGCTCGTCGCAGGCGGCCATAGCGACACCGTGTAACACCCCAGGTGTTTATTAAATATAAATACCTTATTTAGTTGTGTTAATCAAGTGTAATCGGCCCCTAAACATGTTTGACATGATTTGGCACATATTTGCACAAAAGACCTTGGTCAAAGTCCCAAATCACGGTCAAACCCTAGATCTCCTTTAAGGCTGAAATGGTTTTCTTGCGCGTTCTCCAAACTTCGCTATAGAAGTTCAAAATCGGCCAATACGAAAGTTGTTCGTTATTTCCAGGAACACATTTTTCGTAATTGGCGGACATTCCAATTTTGAGTGAAAATTGGCCAAAAATCGGTTTGACTGCGCTGTGAACAGTAACTCGAGCCGTGGAAAAACTGCAACTTCGGCCGACGTTCCCGGGCAAACCGTTGATCAAAACATATGCCACCCTTTGGGAAAGTTGTAGATCTATGGCTCCTCTACAACTTTTCTTTTTGGAGATTTTCAACTTAGTTGGCACTTTTTGGAGTTTTGCAATTTCGAAGAGGCCTAACTGGAATAAAACTTGAGCTGGGTGCCGGCGTCACCGCGCTCCAGAACAGGGCAGGCACGCCGCCCTTCCTGCCACGCGTCGATGCACGAGAGCGCCGGTGTACGGAAGCCGGGAAAACTCCGTGGTGGACCCAAGACCGAGCCGTGGAGCCTCCGTCCGCCTGTTGACCGTGCGCCGCGCCCAGGGGAAGGGCCGTCGCGGCCTAGCCGCGGGCCCGGGCGGCCACGCGCCGGCGCGAGCGGCAACGCGAGCCGCCCCTGGCGCATGCAAGGCGGCCAGCTGGCCCGCGAGGCCTTAAGGCCAGGGGCACTGCCTCGTTCGCGCCGTCGTCGAGGCCGTCGCCCTGCCAAAAACGGAGCCGCCGTCCGATTTTTCCCTGCGCCGCCGCTGTCCAGTGCCGTGAGGTCGCCAAACCCGCGTTCCGCGCCAAACCGTCGCCACCCTCTAGCCCTACACCTCCCCTTGGGCACGCCCTAGCCTTCAGCACCTCCTGGACCCCGCGATTTGGCCGCCGCCGCCGGCAAGCCGGGTCCAGGCGGCCGCCGCCCCTGCGCGCCGCCGGAGGCGCTCGCCGGCGCGTCTACCGGCCGGCCGGCGCGACCCAGGGGTGTGGGTAGGCCCACTCTTGGGCGCCGGTCACCCACCCGGCCGGGGACGGCCCCACATCGCCGGCCGGCGGCTTCCACCGCGCCGGCAGGACTACATTGCAGTGATTGCATTCTTCCCAGGGTGATTTCTGTAAACCAAGGGCGCATGTGTAATTTCCAGAAATTCTTTCGAGGACCCCCCTGTAAAAGCAGTTTTAGGGTTACAGCAGCAACTTAGAAAAATCATTAAAAACTGTAGAAAATTCGGAAAAATGCAAATCCAATTTTGTTGGGTTCCTGGTGAAGAAATCTACCTTTTCTAGAAAGCATGTATAGGGTTTTTCTGTGTAGTTTTTGAATGAAAATTCAAATTCAGTTTGAAGTGTTTTTAGTGTAGTTTAAAATATACACATGCTATGGACTTGAATTTTGGATATGTTGCTCTTTATGATATGTATAGATTTGTGACCAAAGTTGGCATGTTTTTGATGTGTAGGTTTTCAGTTATGATTTATTTAAGCCTTATGCTAGATTAAGTTTGATGCTTTTTATAGCCTCTTTAATGAACTTTTCTTTGAGCACCAGTGCACCCTAGGGCTTTGCCTTGTTGAGTAGTACCTCTGGTATGATGGATGTGATTTTAGGGAATTGTTTAATAGATGTTTTGGATTTAATCTTGTGTAGGAGCTTAAATTCAAGATCTGAAAACTAATTTGAATCTGCAAGCATGCTTTGGTCAGAAACTCATTATTGGCATACATGACCTGTAGGAGAAAGTTGAGATCAAAAATTTTATTAAATCTTTTTATATGAATTAATGTTGATTTACTAGGCTAAAATTTGTCTTTTTCGTATAAATTAATTTATAAATGATCTTAAGCTATATTTTGGTTTGAGAGCTTAAAATAGGCATATGTTGCTGTGTGCAAAAGATTAGGCTCATTTGAAGTGTTTTTGATTTAATTTGGGTTTATGGTTGAAAGGCTTGTTTTAAGTAATTAAAGAAAGAAATGGAAATTAAAAGTGTTAAATTGTGAAATCATGTTTGTTTCTGTTTTTATTAATTTAAACACACCCCCTTGCTGTTTGGTGTAGTTAAGTAACTTAAATTGTTTAGATGTGCACACAATCACCATCAAAGTAGTGTTTTGCTTATCATCACACACCCTAATAATTTCTGTGAGAAAATGATAATGTTTGGATGAATGTGTCCAACAAGAGTTGGTTTTGTGGTAATTCTCCCACCTCCACCATAATCTAATGCATGTGCATGTAAACGTGTAGATCTTCCCGACGGGACATACACGCTCACCCAGGAGGAGGAGGGAGCAGCTACTGGAGAGTTGAATCAAGTTAGTGTGCAGCAAGACCTGGACCAAAGTCCAGAAGAGTCCAAGGCTAGTGTTAGTGTTGAGTCAGAGGAAGGCAAGCCCCGGATACATCTAACCCTTTTTCTAAACTCATATCTTTACTTTTCGTATTTATGTTATGATTTGTGCATTTAAGTTTCAGGAGTTGCTTTGAAACCTAGATGCATGATCCTTAGGACTCCTATGCTCTTTTACTAGTATGTTAGAAACGCTAGTGCCATGCTTTAAGGACACGGTACAAGTCGAGTAATGACTCATTGCTCGCGAGATATAGGATGCTTATGTTGGAATCATAAGTTGGTTAAAATGACTCGCTCATGTGGTAAGAGCAATGGGTTCGGTCTCGACCGAGTAGCATTGTGCTGGTTTAAGCTATTGAACGTACCAAGTGCTTGTCGGGAATGGGACCGGTAAGCCTAGTACCTTCTGAACCGGGGCGGGATCTTTCTAGCTACCGGCTTGGGTTGCGTCTCCGGGCTAGCTACCCGTGGTATAGTGTGTGAGTCCGGACTGGTCGGGTTAGACCCTCCGGATAACCGTGTACCAGAGTTTGTAGCGTCTGATCCCAAACTGTGGGATGTTGGGAACCGCCTGGTTGGGGTAGACACTGCACTTGGTCTACCTTCTTCCGTGTATCTTGGGTTTACCTTGCAAGGATATAAATCGATCGATCGTCGGTCACTCGCCGTTATCTGAGTCGGCTTGACCACTGGCTACCCCATGTTTATTTATGGAATATTTTGGATTAATATTGTTACCTGTTTAATATTGTTTGCACAACATGCTTGTTTAGTGCAGGTGCTTACCTAGAATGGTTAACATACTAGAACTTGAGCTAAAATTTGAAAGTGAGGATCAACTCTTAGATGTTTTTGGCAAAACAAACCCACCAGCCAAAAAGCCTTGCATGTCTAGATGTGTCTTTATTTTGACGGGTCAGTCTTGCTGAGTATTAGTATACTCAGCCTTGCTTTTGTTGTTGTTTTCAGGTAATTTCATCTGGCCTGGATCTATTCCAGATGGTTGGAAACTTGAGTGGGAAAACGATGTTGATGAGTGATACTCCATGGATGGCCTCCCATGTGTATCTTCCGCTAGTTTTATTTCCGCTGTTTAATCTCTGAATCACCTTTATTTTTTTTGTACAAAAAACCTGGTTTGTAATAATGTTAAACTTGTGAACCTTTTTATGTAATGTAATGTTGTACTCTGGTCCCGCCTTCGTGTGGGCTTAGCGCATATCAGCGATCCTGTTGTAAGTGATTTACCGGGCTTTACCCGGCGGAAGCGACAGAATAGTTCTTTATTATTGCTTAATGGCCACGTGGACCGGCTTAGGCGATAATACGGAACTATTTTGGGCGGTTCTGTCACAGCTGGTACCAGAGCGATGATATGCACCAGAGTAATTAAAATACCTTAACAAACTTGTTTTTGGAATAAAATTTACCAAGACTAATAATCTTGCTAGGTGAGTAGGACGTTAAGGTCTAATCTAGTCCGAGAGGCCCTAGAGGGAATTTTTTTGGGTTCTTTCAGGTGGCTAGTACTCTATGGTGTATTTAATCTGACTTCCAGCACATTTGATTCCTGTCAAAACTTACTTTCATGCACAACCATACTAGTTCATCACGTTTTGCCATACGTGGTGGTACCACAGGGAAGTCCTGTGAGGGACTAGTGGGACCTATTCCAATGGGTGCCACGTCGCGTCTGCGTCTCATCACGTTTTGCCATACGTGGTGGTACCACAGGGAAGTCCTGTGAGGGACCAGTGAGACCTATTCCAATGGGTGTCACGTCGCGTCTGAGTCTCGTCACGTTTTGCCATACGTGATGGTACCACGGGAAAGTCCGTGAGGGATGAGTGAGGCCTATTCCAATGGGCACTCACGTCGCGTCAGAGTCTTAAATAGGACGCTGTCCATGCAGCGGCTTTACGCATGGATACCGTTTCTATAGTGAACGGTAATGAATGTGGACGCTTTCGTGAGTGCTGGCACGAAAGGTTCTGAATGTTCTGTGATTTTCTGCAGGTACACTAACCACGGTTGTTAGGTACGGTAATTAAGACGCGAATAGTTTTCGATTAGCTATTATAGGGAGAGACGTATTTATGCCCTGCCACCGGCACTAACTTCGCTTTTAAGCTTAAAAAGCTTTGTGAGGAAGTTTAGGACGCTTTTTGCATCATGTAAAAGCTATTAAACCAAAAATGGACTTAAATCATGTGTTATTTGGTCTTTATTTGAATTGTGTTTCTTAAGGACCAATCATGCTAGTTTGATGCTTTGATGCGGTGATTAATCAAAAAGTATGTCTAGTTGTTGTCCCAATTTTTCTAAGGATGATCTACAAAGTTTTTGGCTAGGTGATCTTCAGGAAAATTTCTCATCAGATAGTTAAGATTCTTCCATGAATTTTTCATGATTTTAGAATGAATAAAACTGAAGCTATGCTCTATTCACTAAGCCTAGGTCATGCTGAAATTCTGTCAAAATCCTAAGTTAGGCTGACAACTCGAATTTTTTTTTAAATATAGTTCCAATCAGAATCTTCCTAGACAATCTATACCAAAAATGTTTCTTATATAGCCTACTTTGTGCTGTCAAAATCTCGTGGTCACAGGATTCTTACTCTTTGAGATATGATCTTTTTAGTGAAGCGCTGTTCTGCTGAAAATTTCTGGGCCATAGCACTCTGAAAATGGATCTATTAGACCCTTTTCCAATCTGATTTGATTCGACCATTGAATACCAAAAATGCTCTTTAGGTATCTATCTACCTCCTGTAGAAATCTCAAGGTCACTAGATCTTTAGTTTGGGAGTTATACCCGAAACATTAGGTCTCTGTCCTGCTGAATTTCAGAACTAGTGATTTCTGAAATTCAAAGTTTTAGGTCATCTTCCTTTGGGATATAGAGCAAACCTTGAATACTATATTAGTTCATAATTTTGTGATGGCAACGCTCACAAAATTTCAGCATGTATGCATGTGTATATTGAGAAATATCGAATTTTTAGTAAGCTCCTGTTTGCTGTCAAAACTGCTAGACAGAGCTTTGGTAAATGAATTTTTCGACCTCTGTAAAAGTTGAATCTGTCCTGGGGTTGAATACCAAAGTTGAGGCTTATGAAATTCTACACATGCTGACCAAAATTCAGAATTTTTCGACGCTTGATCTGAGAGATATGGAATTCTTAGTGATCCTCTGCCTGCTGTCCAACAACCCTGACAGCAAAGCGATATCTGAATTTTCGAGCATGATAGCCTCAGCTTTATCTTTAAATTGAATACTATTATTGGAAGGTGCGAGACTTTACATCCCCTGCCTAAAGATGATGATATTTAGGTGGTGGAAGAATACTACATATGTTTTTGAAGTTTCTATCCACAGATGAACACAATCAGTGCAAGATCCACCTACCTCCATCTTCTCTTAGAATGGTATCTAATAGAAGCATACTCATATCCTTGCCGAGTCAAGTGGAACCCCGTTGTACTCTCCTAATTGCTTATACGCTTTTTCTTCAATTTAGAGGCGATCCACCAACTTCCTATGGCTATGAAAAGGTGATCACTCCACTTTCCTTGCATCGATATTCCTACATTGATCACTATCAATTCTCAGCCCTCTTTATGCTTGCTCACAAATAAATAAATGAGAACATGGTTACAAGGCATCAAAAATCTGTTGGTAAGCACATGGGTATCATCACCGCATGCATATCTTGCAACCTTAATAACATAAATCATGAGCATGGGAAATGCATTGCACAACATGTGCATTTGGGACATTGGATGAACTAACATGCATATGTCCTGACGGTTTTCCATCTTTCTACTCTATCGCCCTTTTGCTGGTGATGTTGTTGTTCCATAAACGAAGGTGCCGCGACGGAGCCTAGGGTATCATGTGTGCTGCAGCCATGTGATTACCACTAGGAGCGCGCTAGGTATCTTGGTTTTTGAGAATGCGACTCACCGCACCTATTACTTCTCAACTCTATGTTTATCCTCTCTACCTTGACTAACCTCATGGGTGAAACAAGTCATGCTGACATTGCATCATGAGCATCATACCTCATAAGCATAAGCATATGCATCACGCATTCATCAACATATGCATCATCGTGCGTGCACTACATCAAGCACACATCATGTGCATCTCTCACTATGCATATGCACCATAAGTTCATATGCATAAACATCATATGCTCATATACATGTACATCATACTATATGCACTTCATCATGAGCATCCACATGTGCACCATCCCATTATTGCACGAGTCATTTCCCATATGCATAAGCATTGTCATCCCATGACTCATCAAGTGCATGAGTTTTAGCTCAAAATCATTACACCCTGGCGTGGTGCATAAAGTTATTAAAATAATTCATTAAGATAAACCTTGAGCAAGGGTACCTTCCTCACTCTCATCCCAATATTGTTTCCAAAATCTTGTTCTTGCCATTTGACAATTTATACAGCCAAAGACAATCCCAGAGTTGAAATCCTGGTGCTCTTCTAAAAGTAGAGTTCAGAAATCTTAGTAAAGGAGCTTCACCACATGATTGTTTACCGGACTTCATCTTCAGAAACATCTTTATGGAACCTTTCGATTGGTTTTTTTTTCCAAAATCTCAGAGTTTGCTTAATACCTAATCCAATCAGCCGGGTTAAATTGAAAGAGGATGAGCAAAAGTTTTTCATAAGCATTCCAGGTTCTCCATAAGTCCAGGTATGAGGAGTTTTCTATCGATCAGCGATCCATGATCCGTTTACACATTTCTTCCAAATTGAAGGAATCAAGGTTTAAGCAAGCAATAGATAGACAAAAATCCTTCGTTAATTTCTCCTCGATAAATCTCATTCCTAGGTGGCGGATACCCAATCTCTTATCGTTTACCTCAAAGTCACGATCCTTTCTGTCGAGTCGTTTGACCCCATCATCTTTAGCGCCATGTCTGCATTGCGCAGCACAGCTCTGCCACCTTCTTACTGCAGCAGCTGATCGCCGCTTCTGCATATGCCACCATGGCTGCAGCCACGTCGCCGAGGCATCTCGATACCAGCCACTACTGTGCCACGTGCCAATACCACCGCATCGATCAACCGACCCCTCCTCCAAGTGGCCTTGAGCACCATCGCCACTGCGCCACGGTGACGGCCCATAAAAAGGAAGTTTTCCCCCTCGCCGACCGTCCACCACAGAGCTTTGTCTCCATTTGAGTTTGACCTTTCCATCGCTCTCCCCTCCCTTCGGCTGCTCTTAGCCTGCAAGCCACGTATGCCTTGCCTCACCGAGAAAGCTTTCCCTCGTCTCCTCGGTGTCCCAAAGAAGAAGTTTAGAAGAAGACCACAAGAAGAATCCAACCTGACTCATTTTCTGGAGATGTTTGATTCCATCTGCTGGACTCTAGTAGGACTGTACATCTGCTTTGTGTTCCAGTTCTTGATGGTTTTAGCTTTTCATGTGTACATTCATCGCCGCTCCAGCACGAGCGACATTGATATCCTCATCAAGCCTGCTATATCCTCTGGAGCTTCCCTCTAATCTTGTTGTCAAATCTCGGGACGAGATTTCTTTTAAGGGGGGTAGATTGTAACACCCCAGGTGTTTATTAAATATAAATACCTTATTTAGTTGTGTTAATCAAGTGTAATCGGCCCCTAAACATGTTTGACATGATTTGGCACATATTTGCACAAAAGACCTTGGTCAAAGTCCCAAATCACGGTCAAACCCTAGATCTCCTTTAAGGCTGAAATGGTTTTCTTGCGCGTTCTCCAAACTTCGCTATAGAAGTTCAAAATCGGCCAATACGAAAGTTGTTCGTTATTTCCAGGAACACATTTTTCGTAATTGGCGGACATTCCAATTTTGAGTGAAAATTGGCCAAAAATCGGTTTGACTGCGCTGTGAACAGTAACTCGAGCCGTGGAAAAACTGCAACTTCGGCCGACGTTCCCGGGCAAACCGTTGATCAAAACATATGCCACCCTTTGGGAAAGTTGTAGATCTATGGCTCCTCTACAACTTTTCTTTTTGGAGATTTTCAACTTAGTTGGCACTTTTTGGAGTTTTGCAATTTCGAAGAGGCCTAACTGGAATAAAACTTGAGCTGGGTGCCGGCGTCACCGCGCTCCAGAACAGGGCAGGCACGCCGCCCTTCCTGCCACGCGTCGATGCACGAGAGCGCCGGTGTACGGAAGCCGGGAAAACTCCGTGGTGGACCCAAGACCGAGCCGTGGAGCCTCCGTCCGCCTGTTGACCGTGCGCCGCGCCCAGGGGAAGGGCCGTCGCGGCCTAGCCGCGGGCCCGGGCGGCCACGCGCCGGCGCGAGCGGCAACGCGAGCCGCCCCTGGCGCATGCAAGGCGGCCAGCTGGCCCGCGAGGCCTTAAGGCCAGGGGCACTGCCTCGTTCGCGCCGTCGTCGAGGCCGTCGCCCTGCCAAAAACGGAGCCGCCGTCCGATTTTTCCCTGCGCCGCCGCTGTCCAGTGCCGTGAGGTCGCCAAACCCGCGTTCCGCGCCAAACCGTCGCCACCCTCTAGCCCTACACCTCCCCTTGGGCACGCCCTAGCCTTCAGCACCTCCTGGACCCCGCGATTTGGCCGCCGCCGCCGGCAAGCCGGGTCCAGGCGGCCGCCGCCCCTGCGCGCCGCCGGGGGCGCTCGCCGGCGCGTCTACCGGCCGGCCGGCGCGACCCAGGGGTGTGGGTAGGCCCACTCTTGGGCGCCGGTCACCCACCCGGCCGGGGACGGCCCCACATCGCCGGCCGGCGGCTTCCACCGCGCCGGCAGGACTACATTGCAGTGATTGCATTCTTCCCAGGGTGATTTCTGTAAACCAAGGGCGCATGTGTAATTTCCAGAAATTCTTTCGAGGACCCCCCTGTAAAAGCAGTTTTAGGGTTACAGCAGCAACTTAGAAAAATCATTAAAAACTGTAGAAAATTCGGAAAAATGCAAATCCAATTTTGTTGGGTTCCTGGTGAAGAAATCTACCTTTTCTAGAAAGCATGTATAGGGTTTTTCTGTGTAGTTTTTGAATGAAAATTCAAATTCAGTTTGAAGTGTTTTTAGTGTAGTTTAAAATATACACATGCTATGGACTTGAATTTTGGATATGTTGCTCTTTATGATATGTATAGATTTGTGACCAAAGTTGGCATGTTTTTGATGTGTAGGTTTTCAGTTATGATTTATTTAAGCCTTATGCTAGATTAAGTTTGATGCTTTTTATAGCCTCTTTAATGAACTTTTCTTTGAGCACCAGTGCACCCTAGGGCTTTGCCTTGTTGAGTAGTACCTCTGGTATGATGGATGTGATTTTAGGGAATTGTTTAATAGATGTTTTGGATTTAATCTTGTGTAGGAGCTTAAATTCAAGATCTGAAAACTAATTTGAATCTGCAAGCATGCTTTGGTCAGAAACTCATTATTGGCATACATGACCTGTAGGAGAAAGTTGAGATCAAAAATTTTATTAAATATTTTTATATGAATTAATGTTGATTTACTAGGCTAAAATTTGTCTTTTTCGTATAAATTAATTTATAAATGATCTTAAGCTATATTTTGGTTTGAGAGCTTAAAATAGGCATATGTTGCTGTGTGCAAAAGATTAGGCTCATTTGAAGTGTTTTTGATTTAATTTGGGTTTATGGTTGAAAGGCTTGTTTTAAGTAATTAAAGAAAGAAATGGAAATTAAAAGTGTTAAATTGTGAAATCATGTTTGTTTCTGTTTTTATTAATTTAAACACACCCCCTTGCTGTTTGGTGTAGTTAAGTAACTTAAATTGTTTAGATGTGCACACAATCACCATCAAAGTAGTGTTTTGCTTATCATCACACACCCTAATAATTTCTGTGAGAAAATGATAATGTTTGGATGAATGTGTCCAACAAGAGTTGGTTTTGTGGTAATTCTCCCACCTCCACCATAATCTAATGCATGTGCATGTAAACGTGTAGATCTTCCCGACGGGACATACACGCTCACCCAGGAGGAGGAGGGAGCAGCTACTGGAGAGTTGAATCAAGTTAGTGTGCAGCAAGACCTGGACCAAAGTCCAGAAGAGTCCAAGGCTAGTGTTAGTGTTGAGTCAGAGGAAGGCAAGCCCCGGATACATCTAACCCTTTTTCTAAACTCATATCTTTACTTTTCGTATTTATGTTATGATTTGTGCATTTAAGTTTCAGGAGTTGCTTTGAAACCTAGATGCATGATCCTTAGGACTCCTATGCTCTTTTACTAGTATGTTAGAAACGCTAGTGCCATGCTTTAAGGACACGGTACAAGTCGAGTAATGACTCATTGCTCGCGAGATATAGGATGCTTATGTTGGAATCATAAGTTGGTTAAAATGACTCGCTCATGTGGTAAGAGCAATGGGTTCGGTCTCGACCGAGTAGCATTGTGCTGGTTTAAGCTATTGAACGTACCAAGTGCTTGTCGGGAATGGGACCGGTAAGCCTAGTACCTTCTGAACCGGGGCGGGATCTTTCTAGCTACCGGCTTGGGTTGCGTCTCCGGGCTAGCTACCCGTGGTATAGTGTGTGAGTCCGGACTGGTCGGGTTAGACCCTCCGGATAACCGTGTACCAGAGTTTGTAGCGTCTGATCCCAAACTGTGGGATGTTGGGAACCGCCTGGTTGGGGTAGACACTGCACTTGGTCTACCTTCTTCCGTGTATCTTGGGTTTACCTTGCAAGGATATAAATCGATCGATCGTCGGTCACTCGCCGTTATCTGAGTCGGCTTGACCACTGGCTACCCCATGTTTATTTATGGAATATTTTGGATTAATATTGTTACCTGTTTAATATTGTTTGCACAACATGCTTGTTTAGTGCAGGTGCTTACCTAGAATGGTTAACATACTAGAACTTGAGCTAAAATTTGAAAGTGAGGATCAACTCTTAGATGTTTTTGGCAAAACAAACCCACCAGCCAAAAAGCCTTGCATGTCTAGATGTGTCTTTATTTTGACGGGTCAGTCTTGCTGAGTATTAGTATACTCAGCCTTGCTTTTGTTGTTGTTTTCAGGTAATTTCATCTGGCCTGGATCTATTCCAGATGGTTGGAAACTTGAGTGGGAAAACGATGTTGATGAGTGATACTCCATGGATGGCCTCCCATGTGTATCTTCCGCTAGTTTTATTTCCGCTGTTTAATCTCTGAATCACCTTTATTTTTTTTGTACAAAAAACCTGGTTTGTAATAATGTTAAACTTGTGAACCTTTTTATGTAATGTAATGTTGTACTCTGGTCCCGCCTTCGTGTGGGCTTAGCGCATATCAGCGATCCTGTTGTAAGTGATTTACCGGGCTTTACCCGGCGGAAGCGACAGAATAGTTCTTTATTATTGCTTAATGGCCACGTGGACCGGCTTAGGCGATAATACGGAACTATTTTGGGCGGTTCTGTCACACACCGTCTCCCGACCAGCTCGGACCGCGGGTGGTCAGGCCACCTGACCCCTTGACGTACGCCCGGGACCACACCTGGGCTGGCGCTAGAGCTGTTAGGCCGAAGAGGCACCGACGCATTTAGATGTATTAGTACTTTTACCATGATTTTGTATAAACTATTTTGCATCTACTCGTTGATTATGATATGATCTTGTGATTATGCTTACATTTATCAGTTTGTTGTTTTTTAAAAAATTTAAAAGTGTTTTACAAATTGAATAAAAATAAAAATGTTTTTACCGCCATGTGGCACGGCGGGTACGGCGGCAGATGTATATTTCTCAAAATTTTTGATTCGTCCATTTATTTTTCGAAAATCAAAGAAAAAAAATATATAAATCCCTGGGCTGTGTGTTTGTTCCTTGGGCCGAAGTCGCGCGGCCTTGTTGGTGTATCTGGGCTCGGGGCCTTACTAGAGATAGCCTGTTGTTGGTAAGCTCTCTTGTGTGTGGGCTCGGCGGAAGAACCGCCTCGTTACCTTTCTCTGATCAGGCCCATACAGTCCATTTTCAGCAGCTGCGTGCGTTTCCCGCGTACTGTGTGCTCCTCCATTCCTGCATTCTGTTTGCCTCCAACAAGAGGCATGCAGTCACTGAATTCGCGTTTTGCACCTGCCTTCTTTAAAAGTTAGGTTGCAGAAGCCACTACGTCTTGTCTGTCGGTGCGGCGGACGGACACGTTCGTTGTCAGACAGGCCTGTTGGTTTGTGCTCGTGGGCTGGGTGTTTGTTTGTGGGAAATTCATACACTCCATTGACGCGCGCGGCCTGTTGGTGGGGTCTACCTGGGCTCGGGGCCTTATCAGAGACAGGCCTGTTGGTGCTCTCTTGTGGGCTCGGACGGAGAACCGCCTCGGTACCCTTTTCTGATCAGGCCCATACAGTCCATTTTCAGCAGCTGCGTGCGTTTCCCGCGTAGCTGTGTGTGCTCCTCCATTCCTGCATTCTCTGTTTGCCTCAAACATGATGAGGCAGTCATCACTGAATTCGCGTTTTGCACCTGCCTTTTTTAAAAGTCAGGTTGCAGGAGCCCTACGTCTGCTCAACACAAACTGCCCTTCGAGCTGTAAGCAACCGACGTGCTAGCTACCTTAATCAATCTTTCTCCCTAAAAGTAAAAGGTACTGCATGCGAAAGTAGAAACTAGAGCAAAGCACAAGGGTTGCCTATAACTGGAATTCTAAAGCAGGTTGACCTTTAACCGTCACGCTTGGGCATTTCCAACTTCCTTTAGTTAGTTTGTTTGCAGCTCTCTCCACCCTTTTCAAAGCTGGAAAACAGGTCCAGTACTACACGTCGTCGCGCGCCTAGAAGATAACTGTGTATCGATCGAACGATAGCTGCATCATAGCCCAACAAATCCTCATCGCGAAAGTAATAACGTAACGCACTGACCGGAATGAGAAAAATGGGATCTGATTCGGAGAACACCGTACCAAGCGACTAAGCGACCATTTGCTAGCTATAGACCGTACTTGCACATGCACAATGACTCCGCGCTGACAGCGTTTAGTGAGCAGAAGCTCCGTCGATCTCTGCAAATCATTCATACAATAATCATCTTCTGAACCATTCAGAGAAGTAGAGAATGCACGAACCTCACAGCCATAACTGAATACTAATCAAACTACGAACGAAGAATCGCCTGATCCAATGCTAAAAGACGAAGAAATTCAGTCAGCAGTCAAGGGCATCCTGCAGCAGCAGGCGCCCCCTATCCTGAAGTCTGAAGAAACTTCACCCTCCTCATGAGACGGCGCCACAGCTGGGAAACGCCCCGGGACGACGGGCGGCGCAGGCGCTCCTTATTATCTGACGAAGACGACAACGCCGACGCCGACGCGTGCTCCTGGGTCTTGGCCCTCGCGATCTCCTCGTACACGAGCCTCTTCTTCCTGTAGAGGTACGCGTCCTCCCGGTTGATGGTGTTGAACGCCAACGTTCTGCTCCCGCTTCTCTCGTACCGCGTCGTCCGCTCCGCGATGCCCGGGCGCTCCACGACCGGGCCAAGTCTCCACGCGCGCCTCGACGCGCCGCAGCTGACGCTCGACGTGCCCGCGCAACGGCCGCTCCGCGCCCGCCGCGAGAATCGCTCCCGGCGCAAGGACTGCGCCTGACCGCTAGAAGGGATCCCTTCTTCTTGTTGTACTCTATAAATGTAAACCAACACAGATGAATACAGTCAGTGCTTGATCCAATCCCTTTCTACATGGTATCAGACACCGAGTTATCTAACCTGGACAATCCCTTTGCTTCCGCCGCCTCCTCCGAGTCCTCCATGGCTTCTCCCGTCCACTCCTCCTCTTCTTCCGACGCCGACGAGCCTGAGCCTCAACCAGCACCGGCCACCGCGGTCCAAACCATCAACATTCGTTCCCATGTCCCTGTCCTGCTCGACCTGGCTGAATCGAATTACAGCCAGTGGCGCACACTCTTCGAGTCCGCCCTTGGCAAATTCGGGCTCATGTCCCATGTCTCCTCGCCGGCGCTGATCGACGCTCGGGACGCCGAGTGGACGCGTCTCGACCACACAGTGGTCAATTGGATCTACACCACCATCTCCAAGGCGATCTTCGACATCGTCTACCAACCGCGCGCTTCCGCCTACACCATCTGGACTGACGTCGAGGGCTTCTTCCGCGACAACGAGCTCCAGCGCGCCGTTCTTCTCGAGGCGGAGTTCCGGAGCCTGCAACAAGGCGCCTTGTCCATGACGGACTACACCACCAAGCTCAAGAAGCTCGCCGACGGCCTCCGCGATGTCGGTCAGCCTGTCACCGAGTCAAGCCAGGTGCTCAATCTGCTTCGGGGCCTCAACCCCAAGTATCGTTACCTGAAGCCTGTCATCGCCGGCAAGTCCCCACCCCACACCTTCCGCTCCGCGCGCTCCTTCCTCCTCCTGGAGGAGCTCACCGCCGACAACGACGCCAAGATGGACGCCGCTCAAGCTCTCTACGCCGGACACTCCTCCGCCGGCAACTCCTCCACCGGCGCGTCCTCCCCCGGCACCAACTCCGCTGACTCCGGGAACAGCGGATCTCGCTCCAAGCCACGCAACCAGAAGAAGTGCAGCGGGGGGCGCGGCGGCGGCGGCGGTGGCGGCGGCGCGGGGGGCTCTGGCTCTCGCTCCTCTGCCTCCAACCCTCAGATCCCGTGGGCCGCTGGCTATAATCCTTGGACCGGCCTGGTCCAGGCCTGGCCCATGTCTTTCCGGGCGCCCGGCGCTGGTGTGTTGGGCCCTCGCCCGCCCGTCAACGCTCAGCAGGCCTTAGCGGCCCATCATCAGATGCAGCTGCCCGGCCCGCCTGCGTCCTCTTCTTCAACCTGGGACACTTCTGCTGTCCTGACGGCGCTTCAGTAGTCCAGCACCGCCGCGCCGCCAAGCTCCAACGAGTGGTTCCTGGACACCGGTGCCTCCACTCATATGTCCCACACCCCTGGTAACTTCGCCGCCCCTGTTCCTTCCAATTTTCCCTCGTACATCACGGTTGGCAATGGCGCTCGGTTGCCGGTCTCTCATTCGGCCGCCGCCTCCATTCCCACCAATTCCTCCCCCCTTCACCTTAATAATGTCTTGATTTCACCTTTCCTTGTCACTAATCTCATTTCTGTTCGCAAGTTAACTCGTGATAACAATATTTCCATTGAATTTGACCCTCACGGTTTCTCTGTAAAGGATCTTCCAACTCATCAGGTGAAGCTCCGATGTGACAGCTCCGGGGACCTCTATCCGCTCAAGCTGCCTCAACAGTTCGCCCTCAGCGCTTCCTCGTCCATTGCGTTGTGGCATGAGCGTCTCGGGCACCCCGGCAATAAAGTTCTGTCCACCGTTTTGCATTCCTTTGATTTTCAGTTCAATAAGTCCATCGACCATGGCTGTCATTCTTGTCAGCTAGGGAAACATGTTCGTCTGCCTTTCTCCAAGTCTGAATCTAGGACTTATTTTCCGTTTCAATTAGTTCATGCAGACGTTTGGACTTCTCCCGTATTCAGTTTTTCAGGATACAAATATTACCTTGTGTTGCTTGATGATTTCACTCACTACATTTGGACGTTCCCTCTCCGGCTGAAATCAGACGTTTTCCCTCTTGTTCGTTCATTCCTCGCTTACGTGCACACGCAGTTCCACTTACCTCTAGTAGCCTTTCAAACCGACAATGGCAAGGAGTTTGACTCCAGCGCCATGCGTGCCCTGTTCTCCCACCACGGCATCGCCTTTCGTCTCTCCTGTCCGTATACTTCACAACAGAATGGCAAGGCCGAGCGGACTATACGTACTATTAACGATTGTGTGCGCACTTTGCTCCTTCACAGTGCAGCTCCGACGATGTTCTGGGCCGAGGCCCTGTCGACGGCAACGTATTTGATCAACAGACGCCCCTGTACGTCGACCGGCACCACCACTCCGTTTCAGCTGCTCTTCGGCTGCTCCCCAGACTACGGCCGCCTCCGCATCTTCGGCTCGCTGTGCTACCCCAACCTCACCGCGACGACGACCCACAAGTTGTGCCCCCGGTCCACGGCTTGCGTGTTCATTGGGTACCCTGCTGACCATCAAGGCTATCGGTGCTACGACCTCGCCACCAAACGCGTCATCACGTCCCGCCACGTGCACTTCGACGAGTCGACGTTCCCGTTCCGGACCTCATCGAGCTCCTCCACAACGTCTCCGTCCCCTACTACTCCTCCCCAGCACGACGACGAAGCGCCGGTGCCGCTCCACCTGTACCAGTCTACGCCGCGACCACGTTGTCCCGCTCCGACGCACGCACGCTCCCCATCGTCCACAGCCGACGCATGCGTGCCCACCCCACCACCAGCACCTACGGCCGCTTCACCCGCGTCTCCAGCTGCCCATGCACCGGACCAGGCCACTCCACGATCGAGCTCACACTCCCCGCTTCGCCGCTCGCCATCACGTTCGCCCGTGCCACGGGCGCGTTCTAGCTCGCCACCACCGCGCATGCACTCTCGCCGCCCTACGCCACCCCCGCCTAGCCATCATATGATCACACGTGCCAAGGCCGGTATTCGCTGTCCCAACCGCAAGTACGCCCTCGCTTCCACCGCGTCGCCTGCGCTGCCGCTGCTGCCTTGCTCTGCGCGCGCCGCACTCCGCGACGCCGCCTGGACCGACGCCATGCGCGATGAGTACGATGCTCTGCAGCGCAACAAGACTTGGCAACTCGTGGACCGGCCTCCGGGCGTGCGCGTTATCAGCGGAAAGTGGGTATTCAAGTACAAGGTGCGCTCCGATGGCACGCTTGACCGCCGCAAAGCCCGCTGGGTCGTCCGCGGCGACAGCCAGCGTCCGGGCGTCGACTTTGGGGAGACATTCACACCAGTAGTGAAGCCCGCCACCATACGCACCGTCCTCGGGCTCGTCGCGAACAAGCAGTGGCCGGCCAATCAGCTCGACGTGTCCAACGCTTTCCTCCACGGCCGCCTGAAGGAGAAGGTGTACTGCCAACAGCCGGTGGGCTTTGTCGATCCCGAACGGCCGGACGCTGTTTGCCTCCTCGAGCGCTCCCTCTACGGACTCCGTCAAGCCCCTCGTGCATGGTTCACAAGCTTCACCGACTATGTCAAAAGCATCGGCTTCACCCAGACGCGGTCCGACTCGTCGCTCTTCACTCTTCGTGACTCGTCCGGCGTCGTCGCCTATCTCCTGCTGTATGTGGACGACATGGTGCTCGCCGCAAAGACGCCCGCTGTCCTACGCGACATCATCGGCAAGCTCAAGAACGCGTTCGCTCTCAAGGACATGGGCCCCCTAGCCTATTTCCTGGGTGTGGACGTGCGTCGCTCGACCGAGGGGTTCTTCTTGTCCCAGGCACAGTACGTCGACGACATACTCGACCGCGCGGGCATGAAGAACTGCAAGGCCGTGCCCACTCCAGCCGACGCAAAGCCGAAGCAGTCCGCCACGGACGGGAAACCCGTCAGCGCATCCGACGCGTCCTTCTTCCGGAGCATTGCGGGCGCCCTCCAGTACTTGACGCTCACACGGCCTGACATCGCGTATGCCGTGCAGCAGCTTTGTCTACACATGCACTCGCCGCACGATGTTCACGTCGCCATGATGAAGAGGGTCCTGCGCTACATCAAAGGAACGCCCCACATCGGCATCCAGCTACGAGCCTCGGCTTCACCAGCTCTCACGGTCTACTCAGACGCGGACTGGGCAGGATGCCCGGATACTCGGCGATCCACTTCGGGCTTCTGCGTTTTCCTTGGAGACGCCTTGGTCTCTTGGTCCTCGAAGCGGCAAACTACGGTTTCACGCTCCAGCGCCGAGGCCGAATACCGGGGCGTGGCCAACACGGTGGCGGAGTGTTCCTGGCTACGTTCTCTTCTCGGTGAGCTCGGATGCCCACTCACTTCGGCGACAGTCGTCTTCTGCGACAACGTTTCCACCGTCTACATGAGCAGGAATCCAGTGCATCACCGGCGCACGAAGCACATAGAGCTTGACATACACTTCGTCCGCGAAAAAGTCGCCCTTGGCGAGGTGCGTGTGCTGCACGTTCCGAGTTCTCGACAGTTTGCCGATGTGTTCACGAAGGGGCTCCCGACGTCTCTCTTCTTGGAGTTCAGAAACAGCCTCTGCGCCAGCATGGCCGACGATGAGTCTGCGGGGGGGTGTTGAACGCCAACGTTCTGCTCCCGCTTCTCTCGTACCGCGTCGTCCGCTCCGCGATGCCCGGGCGCTCCACGACCGGGCCAAGTCTCCACGCGCGCCTTGACGCGCCGCAGCTGACGCTCGACGTGCCCGCGCAACGGCCGCTCCGCGTCGCCTGCCGCTCCGCGCCCGCCGCGAGAATCGCTCCCGGCGCAAGGACTGCGCCTGACCGCTAGAAGGGATCCCTTCTTGTTGTTGTACTCTATAAATGTAAACCAACACAGATGAATACAGTCAGTGCTTGATCCAATCCCTTTCTACAGATGGTGACCCCGTGCAGAAGCGAGACCACGACCAGCAGGATATTGTTCACCGACCCATCATCAACTGGCTCAATGCAAATGAGCTCGGCATCACTGGTGGAGAACCCACCTTTCGTCAAAAAAAATATTTGAACACCTACACAGTATATGTGACTGAGTAAAGAATGCAATCTTTTTATAGTAACTCGTGGGACACCCTTTAGTCTCGGTTCGTAACACGAACCTAGACTAAACGTAACACGAACCTAGACTAAACAATCTCAAATCTTTAGTCTAGTGTGATGTCACCGACCTAGACCGGGGGAGGGGGGGGGGTTTAGTGTCGGATTGTAACACCAACCTAAAATAAAAGTCCGAGACCCTTTAGTCTAGGTTCGTGTTACGAACCGAGACTAAAGAGTCGGAGCTCTCCTGCCACTCATGGCCACGTCGCCCCAAAAGTTTTTGTCTTGAGTACAAACTTCAACCGGGGAAAATACGGTGGAACAAAAGTTGGTTCTTCACCAGTGCATGCTTGTCAACGATGTAGTTTGGGCTTCTAAAGAAGAAGCCTAACCCTTAATAAAGAAGAAGGTGATCTCATTGACAACCGCCATTGAGCTCATCGAAGTAGATCTCAGTGCTTCCCCTACCTGCCACGCTAACTATTGGTGTTTATTACCATCAACTCTACATTCGCCACTGCTTCAAACCATTAGGGGCTACCTAAGTGGTTGATTTGTTGATAAACAGGATCACGAAATCAAGTACACGATGGTAATCATGAGAGCACGAAGAGGACACAAGGGTTTATGTAGGTTCGGACCTTTGGAGAGTAATACCCTACGTCTTATTTTGATGGATTGTATTACCATCTTGTAGGGTATTGTGATCAGTTGCCCATTGGGGGGAAGGGGGGGGGGTGCTCCTGGACGCTTTATAATTGTCGATGACCTTGGGTTACAAGTCGGTTTGCATCTAGTCTTAGTTGGTTACAACATGAAAAGCTATGCCAGCTCGGTTAGAGATACAGTCAGAGATATTCGAGCTGATTTGATCCGTTCGATCATGCCTCGAAGAGCATGGCAAGCTGCCTTTTTGTCCTTGGCCCCATCCTACTCGAGCAGGCCCACCTATCGAGTCGGTTTATCTTCTTATAGGTCGGCCCCACCTATCAGGATCGGTCAGGAGTCTGTAGCAGTCAGCATCCATGGGGTACCCTTATCACTGACCTGTAGGCTTTCTTTAAATAACATCGACTAGAGATTAGAAGGCCACCGCCAGTATCCTATATAGTACATTGTATTCTTTAAGTGTGTTTGATTATGTAAACAATAAAAATGGTACATTAATTTGTGGCAGTAGCCAGATCGTCATGTGAACATGAATATAAAAAACAACATAGAGGTTGCTCGGCTGGTAGAATCAATAGTGCTCGGCTGGTAGATTGAATAGTATTTTGTGAAAGGAAATAAGCCAAAACAAGCCGCGATATGCCAAGTCTGTACCAGCCGAACAGCTTCATAATCTGTGCGGTGCTCATCAATGCCATGGTGCCACGAACTGTCCCAGACTCCCTTCATGAACCGCTAGTCCAAGTGGGGTCACTAACGCTTGGGTCCGAGTCCCAAGCGTTCCAACATGCCAATGATTCAGCTCTTATGGCGGTTTTCAAAGTTTTTTCCCACTAATGAGTAGACATGCGAGATCTAAAATTTTGAATTTCTCGCTCCTTCTCAGGACCTTTTCTCGTTATATATAAATAAAAAAGGTGAGTCAGGTGGCTAAGCCTCCCACATCCCACCTGATAATTCCAGAATCAGTCTTCCCTCCTATTGCCGCTGAATAGCCCTAGTAGATCTGCAGCAATGGCAACAAGCACGATCCGGCAGCATCGTCAAGCTGGAGTGGCGGTAGGCAAGTCGACTACGAGCGGCGGGCTTCCTCAGTGATGGGCTTGAAGCTCTGAGATGTGTCGAGGTTGTTGCTCCATCAACTTCTCCGAGGATAACACCGGTAGTTGCCGCACTATGTGAGAAGATTGCCGCGGTAGTGGTGTGCGTTTTGGTTGAATTGAGGCGACATTCAACACCTCCTTCTGTTCATGTTTGTCAGGTCAGCAGTGTCCTCCCTGTATTGCTAAATGCAATTATCGGATTGGTTTCCCATACTCTTTGGCTTTCAATATTTTAGTTGCATGCTTTGGTGAATGTGGATCCTCTGAACCCTGTTGCAAAGGTTTGTGCCAAGTCATATTATTTATGTGGTTTGTAGAACATAATAGATGAAATTATTAGATTAATTTCCCATGCTCCTTAGCTTTCACTATTGTTGTTAGATTGGGGAATGTCAATCTTCTGTACACTGTTAGTAGAGTTGGTGAGAATTACTGCTCCAGTATACATTCCCTTTATATCAGCAATTTTCTAATAATTGTGTTTTGTGAAGATATTGTCCATGTGATTTGTAGAACTTATTAGATAAATTGCTTCAATTTGCAAATGATCTCAACCTTTTCCCCAACATTCTTGTGCATGTTTATTTTTCTACTCTTAATTTATACTTGAAGAAATGCATCAACTGAAATTTGCCTACATCCTGTTCCACCTGCCAAAGGATCAACATCTATAGTCACTCATATTAAAACCAACTCCAGGGTAACGGACTTAACATATGATGATTATTAACGTTGTTTTTGCAAATGGTTTAAAGGAATTACTAGATCATAATCTAACTTCGGATCCACTGTTGCTAGATGGAAATTCTCAAATAATAAGTGGTGCTTCTTCCAAACAAGAACATGAAGAGGCAGTGGAGTACTAAAGAAACTTCACTAAATCCTTATGTGACAATGTTGATGAGGAGTAAGTTGACGCCAACAAACATGATGGTGTACAACTTTGACAACAGTTTGTTGCTCATCAGGAAGAGTTATCTTGCTTAAAGAAGAGAAATGAATAAGAATCAACTCTCAAAATACAATCAGCCAAGATTGAGAGATTGAAGAAGGTAATAGAAGATAGTGAGGCACTCATTTGTTGACTGCTAAACTGTACATGATGACGAGTTTAAGATCAACGCTCTACTTTATCTCTTGAGATTATGACATGGATGCAGCTCCATTAATTTTTATTCTTTGTCAGATAGTTATCTTGTAATGCTTTGTGATAAGTGATGAACACTATGGTAGTGGTTGTCTCGATAGGAACAATATTTTTTCTCGTGTATACGTAAATATGTGTGTTGTTTATTATTTGGTAAACCGGATCGGTATTGAAATAAACTCAATTATTTTCTAGGCACAATTGGTTAAATATATGTTTGCTTTAAGTGGGCTTAGCCCACATATAATTGGACCAAAAATCAAATTTATTCATAAATTGGGACTAAAAGAGCGCAAAATATTTGTAGAACTTTTGGACATGATCCAACAACAAATGAATGAGCATACCAAAATACAATTTGAGCTATCTGAACAACATCAGCCTGCTGGAATCATTTTGGGCTTGACCCAATAACAACTATGTGAAATTCATTTTATGATGAAACTATTTATCACAATTGTCATGTCACAGTGGATTGCAGATCGGATTTTTTTTCAATTTGGCAAAGTTGTTGGAACAAATTAATGATGTGATTTATGCGCTTAACTAGTGACGGAGGGTTTTCTAACACCCAACGTCATAAATCATGGTTTATGATGAATAAACACGTTTATGATACTTTTTGGTTCATAGCCGGTCAATGGGGTATATATAGATCCAAGCTCCAAAACTAGCTGTTGCTCCAACAGATGCTGAAAACGCAGTCACCGAATGACATGTGCACCACCGAATGAATCAGTGGTTCAACAATGACTAGCCGTTGAGCTACTGACGCCCGAGGCCCCAAGTCACCGACTGATTCAGTCGCTTTCCTTGGCCATAACCTTATGTGAGTCGATGATGCCCCTAAACCGTTGCCTTCCTCCTCCATCGACTGATCCGCTGCTCTTTTTCTACACCCATCATATGAATCGACGTGTAAAACTTCTCCATTTCCAGCTGACCCGAATCTGAGGCGAGCCGATCACACCGACTGATTTGGTGATGATTAGCTGTATTCGGTGGTCATAGTGCACGCCTTGACCCCGCTGCTATTCCTTGTTATAAAAAACGATGACAAGTAATCGACGAGAGTAAGGAAATCAAACCGCAAGAGACATGAGATTTAACGTGGAAAACCCTCCCAACACGAGAGGGAAAAATCACGGGTGCCAGCCAGCAAGAACTTCACTATGATCGGAGTCTTGTTACAAACGCCAACGGCGGCGGCTTACAAGAAGACGAGAGAATCAATCTCCAATGGAAAACCCTACAGGGTTATATGACCCGTACCGTACCGCGGGGGAGGGGGGATCCTGAACACAATCAAAATAAACAAACACTGCTGGCGCCAACCAACCTCTTGGGCTAGTCCATTATACCAACTAAGCTTGAGCAAAGCTCAAACTTAGCAACAGGAACTGACTTTGTCAACATATCAGCTGGATTATTATGAGTACTAATCTTGCATACCTTCATCTTACCCTTTTCGATCTCATCTCGAACATAATGGTATTTGATCTCGGGCCCAAACCTCCGGCGACAGGCCTCCGCTTCGCTCCGTCAGAAGTAAGCGGTCTTCTCTCTTGCATCATAATTTGGATCATCATTCAACATTCCTTAATTCCTAATTCCTAGAACTGATTTGGTGATCATAGTGGTCACCATCGAGAATGGATCGGTGGATTGATTCGGTGCAGCTCCTCAGCAGTACACGCATCACGCCTTCGCGTGTCTTCATCCCGGCTTCACTTCTATGATGTACTTGTCCTTTTGACCTTGACGTTTGCTCAACGTTGTTTGAATACATGAAACTAACCCTTGTATATTCGCAAACATCATTAGTTCATGGATTAGTGTCAACACAAAATCACCAAAATCATTAATGACCTAATTCAATTTTCCTTACACATACCATATGCATAATAAGCAATGCTTACAGGTACAAATAATTGTGTCACACGTACGCCTTTCGAGAAAAATTGTGCCACACGTACAAAGTATATTACAGGCGCGCTACTGTCGATGATTATTTAACCACAACCAAGTATTGGAGCAGTCCAGCAGAGCCATGTGTTGCTCGCCAAACGTCAGACAAATTTGGAACTGGGCACTGAACATTGGGCTAATTGGGCTGCTATATACACAGTAGTGTCAGATCAAGGTCTTTTAACGGCGCTTAGATATGGGTTCCAGTGTGCACTGAAGAACCACTTCAGGAATAAGTTGTCGACAAATTTGTTCTGTATTTCGTCCACTAACCCTTGCACTTCGAGACGTAGCCGCACGTTTACCAGTGGCATGAGTACTAGATACGCAGCTGCTGCTATGAACAGAATATTCCGGCACAAGGTAAACAGCTTGATAGCCCCCTTCAACTCCGACGACGGTGAAGCCGCAGTTTCCGCCGGCCACTGATGCAGCGCAAAGACACAAAGGGATGGTAGAATAACGGAAAAGGCACCAGCAACCAATACCGACGTGTATCTTGGGAGCAGATTCGTTGCCCCGTCGGGTTCACCCGTGGAGGCCGCTAGGCATGCCAGGGTAGCCAATACCACACCATGGAAGAATACGGAAGCCTTTCGTGACGTAACCATTTCAACGCTGATGTTAGCAGGGCCTTCACCACCTTGGCCAAAGTGGATGCAGAACCATAGGAGGCCCGTGATCAGCTCGGGTGTACAGGCGAGCAACACATCATCACCCAGCAGCTCTGCTGCCATTGTGTGCGCTGTTACCAACACCACCACGAGAGAGGACCTGCGGATAACCTCAAGTGCTGGCGCTACCTGAGAAGGAAGCCTCACCATCATCAGTGTCAGCTCACCTAGAGTGGAGGTGAGGAAGAGAAGGAACTGAGAGACCACCATGTTGTCAACGTTAAAATGTCCCATGCAGCACAGCACCCAGCAGGGCAGTACTGCTATTGCAAAGAATCTATTGTCTTTGTCATCGTTACCATCCGCTTTGGATTCAGCAGCATCAGGTTTGTTAGCTTCATTTGGATCGACCACTATGAAGAGTGCTCCAATGAAAGCCAGCACGGTGATGGGAATAATGGCCACACTGATATACCTTGAATTTATCACAAGTAAAGTTGCATAAGCTTTGCTTATGAGAACAGCTGCTTTGAAGTAGGCATTCCATCTTACTACTCGGCGAATTTGGCTCCACTTCTTGAACCCGAAGATATTCCAGACGAAGCTCATCCACCATATGAGAGCAAGGCAAATAGCAACAGACGCGATCAGCTGCCTTTTGATATATGCCTTCATCAAAGGTTCCAAACATATGAAGCGTAGTAGGTCACGCTCCATGACCCTTGACATATTAGGCTAGATTCAAGTTTACAAAGGAGTGCGTGTTAGTTTAATGTCATTTATAAAAACTATTTGTGCTACACGATAGGAAAAGTTTTTATTTTTATTTTTTGAAGGTATGGAAATCTGCACTGATCTGTATATGTTTCATGTGTTATAGGGTCAATTTGCATCCCATGCAGAGGAAGATACAAGTTCCATTTCCCAGAGGGGAGATCCTTGCTAAATTAAAACATAAATTCAAGAAAAAATAAATGTTCAAAGGGGGACGAGAATATAGACCTTACCAGAGATGGTGCTTGAATGATGGCTTCTTCAGTTTCAGTTGTAAACTTGATATCAAGCTCTCGCTGCTCTTCGATGCTATCTTCCTAAGTGAGAGTATGGTATAATTCACCTATGCAGTCACAGGCTCCGAATTGATGAGCACCTGAACTTTGGTTCTCACACACATCGACCAGCCTCCCGACGGGAGATGAACACCCTGATAGCTAGTATGGTTATTATGCTGTACTTCTTACTTGTCGGCCTCTTTCGCAAGTTTAGGGTGAGCTTAATTTGGTTCCTCTTTAAAAAACCAAACTATCTTTATTTTTGAATTGTGCTTATGTTGACCCTTCCTAATTAAATTCTTTCTTTCACTGTCCATCTTGCAGCAATATTTATTATTCTGGTACTTGTCACGCGTAGTTTCGACGATTCATACTGCTGGTAGGAAGTAGGAACACATCACTATTCAGACTTATTAGCCTTCTCGGTCTAGTCAGCGATGTCTACATACAATGCACACCGCGTCAATTGTACAGATGATCTAGAATTGTCATCGTGCCGATGAATATTCAAATGTAACGAGCTACACTAGCTTTATACAACTGTATACTATATATGCGCCATATTCATCAGTACACGTATGTAAAAACGTGTGGGGTTAGCGTGTGGACTGCAATATATAACCATTGTAATTGATTTTACAAACTAATTAATATGCTATACGAATGAAAATCTATGCGAGACTCTACCCTGTAGGTCTATGTCGGCGTATGATTTTTATCTCTTGCATTTCTTCAAAAACAGTAGAGTACATCATGTACGTGGTGAAAATTTGAATATTCTCTAGCCATAATTGTGGATTGTTTATATACATAGGGTAGATGATGACTTGGATGTCAATGATTCAATAGATAGACACACAATAGTGACAAAACAAATATGATAGGTCGTCTGGCAAACCAAGTGGTAGGCCAAAAACACACCCATCACTTTTGAAGCACCACATTAATTAGAGCTACGAGCCCAAGTTGAGGTGTACGGGCCTGAGGTGAACCATATATATCATTAAATTAGGGATTCTAGAGTTTGGGATACTAGGTAAGAAATTAAGATTGGCTATCTATGTATGGAACTATATCCTTCCTGCATCCTCCAAGCCATGTACTCCTATGTAGTAAACAGCATATGGATATCAAGCAGTCCTAGAAATACAGATGGAAACTGATAATTGGATTACAATGAATCAATCCTAACTGAGGTTCTATCTTACCGTAACACCTAGATGATGTTCGATGTATTCCAAGCATTTCCAAGAGTATCTAATATTTTCTTTCTAAAAGTATGAAGTATTGGAACTTCTACAAAGATATTGGAAAGAATAAAGTGATATATTCTGTGGATCGACTAGGAGTAGATCGAGTGGGTAGAACTCTGTAATCACATACCTCGAACCTCTGTTCTCATCCCAGGTTCTATTGGTGAAGATCTGCACTAGGCAGCGACGCGCAGTGCAGGGCAGGGACGATAGCGGCAAGGTCCTGTGGTGGCGGCGGTGGACATCCCGTCGCTTCAGCGCCTCCCTCTCAGATCGGTTTAGGGTTAGGAGTGGGGAAACAACAGTGGCGGCGAACCTCGTGTCTGGAGCCCGTGGCCCCCACTCTCTCTTACAGCGCTGCGCGACAGGGGTCTACCAGCCTTCTAACGGGCTGGGCGTCTCCGATCAGGACGCGAGTCAAGGGCCCAATGGACCGTTGGGTCCATTGGTGGAGAGATCAACCTAACATTCTCCCTCTTGATCTCACCATATACTTTTAACCTCTTTTCTTATTCCATTACAGATCAGTGCATAGAGCATGTTTTATCATCACGGTCATTCTTGATTCATGTCAATTCCCGATAGATTTAACAGCTACAACACACATCTATGTTCTGAAACAGATTCTTTAGCCTTGGGCCCTTTATTGTCTGAAATCATAAACTATACCATAAACCCATGTCGCATATACGTTCTCTAAGCGCACATGGTGGTAAGCTTTTCGTAAGAGGATCCTCAAACACTTGCTTGTCTCTAATATGCGCAATATTTTCATGTGATTCCGGACTTACTCCTTTACAACATATAACTTTGTGCCAATGTGTTTGGCAGCACACTTGACTCGTTGTCATAGGAGTGAACTACTTCAATGGTTATTGTTGTTGTCAACCATTATCAACTCCGGGTACAGGTTCCATTAACCATTTTGCCTGTCCCTCAGCCTCGTATCATGCTATACCATGTCTTTGCATCATATTGATGATAACTGTATTACCCTTTGGAGCTTTTCCACACAAAAACTCCAAGTGTGAAAGTTAGCGACAATTGTGCATTTCGCTACACATTTCACAAATTCTATCTTTGTACTCACAACCTTTTGAGAGCACTTGATCTTTCCAACTTAGCATGAGGCTGATATCACTTAACTCCATTCCAGTGATTTATATCTGGACTGGACATTGCCAAAACAACCTGGATATATGAACTATGTCAGGGTAAGTTCTATCTTTTGCATTCACTGAGCTTCCAACAGATGAAGCATATGGTACCATATTCCTTTAATCAATTTCATATCGACTCTTGGAACATAAAAGCTCCCTAATCCATTACCCTTGATGATAGGAACAGGCGTAGGTTTACTCGCATGCATACCATATTTCTTTGCATCTTTTTCTAAGTATGCCTCTTGCAATAGTTCCAATACCCCTTTTCTTTTATCTCGGTGAATCTTGATCCTTATAGTGAAAGACATTCACAGAGAACTTCCTTTTGAACTTTGAGGATAAGAACTACTTAATCTTCTTTTACGGCATATTGACATCATTACTAGCATGCAAGATGTCAATCACATATGCACGATTAGGAAATGAATTTCCCATTCGGTAACTTTGTACAAATGTTGTCCTCTTATTCTCTTTTAAACCCAAGATTAACAATTCTTTTATCTTTGAATGTTATCATTCATAAATGATTTCTTTAGGCAGCATTCCTTTTCTTCTTTTACTTTTACGGCAAAAACCCTTAGGTTGTGCCATATAATACTTTCATCTGATGTAACTCAGATCATGATGTGCCACTAGATTCATTGTAGTCCATTCATTCTCTTTGCACAAAACTTTTTGATTTAAGATGCGCTTTCCTTATTCACATATTCCCCTTTGGAGTCACATCAAGACTTGTAGTCCCATTACAGCCTACTGTTCTGGCTCCATTGAGAATTACTTCTGAGTCCCAAGCTTCCTCGGGATTCATCAGTTTCAATTTTCAACGAACAAGCGATTCTTATGGTTTTCACATATGAGGTGGAATAAACCTCCATGTGAACTTTTCTATATTACAAACTTTGCAATCATCAGTAATATTTGAACTTTTGACTCTTTGAGACCTACTAGGGGCCTCAACCTCTAGCACGTTCCGTACCTCAACTTTTGGAATATCTTCCATATGGGGATGCAATAGCTCTCCCATGCACAACAATGTGTTCCAACGGCTCCTAAAGAACAAGTTCCATATCTTCACTCATTGTTGCCACGAGTGTTGAGAGAAGTGGCTCGTGAATCATCGAAGTGGGCACATATACCTGCTTCTCCTTGGAGTCAATTTCTCGAGCCTCCATGCTCCCCTGATTGATCTCATATCCCAAGAAGACAATATGTCTCGTTAGAAATGGAAAACCTTTTCTTTTATCTGGATGGCCAACAAAATGGCTCCCCCAGATCTTTCCATCTATTATAAAGATGGAGAATCTTTGAACTTTTTCATTTGGGTTTGTTCTGTCACCGTCTTGGTCACGTTGCTATCCTCCTATCAGACCTGTGAAAGTCCAGGATTTTAGCTATTTCTTTTCTTTAGAGGTATCGTTATTATGATCGTCGTACTCCCCCAGACAATAACATTTATCTTTTATAGATCACTCTGGATGCATAGTATGCATTACATTTCTCACCTTTCTCCCCCTCGAAATGTGGCATGAACTTTTCTGCCATAATTTTGAAACTTTGAGAAAACATTCATTACTTCATTTATTTGCATGAATATATCACACGAGACAAAGTTGTTTCTTAATTCATATGGGAGTACACTTTTCCTCATTTCACTTTAAGAACTCACCAGAGTCCTTTATATCAGTACTTTTGTAAAACAAGTTTGCATATCATTCTTTATCTTTAGGTTCGCATATTACTTTCTATTCTTTTAAACTCATTGAGTGCTTAATGACTATGATACGATATGTACGATCAGTACTAGGATAGCATAGGAGCTACTCCAAAACTTCTCTCCCCAGTGTTTGATATACCATAAGCACATGAGTCATTATATCTTTCTCCCGTCATGTAGGATGAGTCCTTTGCCAAAACTTTTCCCGCCAAGTGGGATTGTCTAGCACAAGCATTATACCAACTTTACCCCATCATGCGGGTATTTTCTAAGAACTTTCCCGCCATGCGGGTATTATTACAAACTTTTCCCGTCGTACGAGAGTGTCATAAACTTTCCCCTCCATTCAGGTACTTCCTGAAAGGGACATGCATGCCAGGATTGGCTCGCATTCAATCATCAAATTTAGAAATGAATCTGAATAAACTGTAACACACATGCTTAATCCAACATTGGTAAAATTAAACATGCGTGTGACTTATTGCAACTTTTATCATGATGACTGAACTGGAAATAAATTCCTCTTCATAGAGAGTACATGAACAACATTTCTCAAGACTCTCAATGATTTATTTCTTTTCTTGGATCAATATCCATGAATCTTTTCTTTTGAAACCATTCTGTGAAGAGAACATAGTCCCTCATGCTATGATCTTCTTTCTTTGTCATCTTTTGAGTCACAAGTACTCAACTCACTTTTCTTAATGCTTTCATGAATGAAAGCAGAAAAGGTCTTTTGTCTGAGAAATATTTGATAATAATCCAAACTTTGAACTTATGAAACTTTGAAACTTTATTTTCTATTCTATATCACCATTGGTCATAAAATAGAATAAAACATCATTCATTTACATTAATTCCAAATCATCAATTACAGAAATAGAATTAATGCATCATATCATAACATTTCCATCACCAACGTTGGTCAGAAAATAACAACATCATGAAACTTTAAATTTAGAATTAATACTTATCAAAAGTATTTCTAAAAAAATTCTTTATTATCTGAACGAATCTTCCCTTTTGGTTCAAATTTGAGAAGAGATATCAAACTTTGTACAAACATTGGCAAACCAAAACCAATGTAACAACTTTATCTTTAACTTGATACAGCGGAAGCTGACTTTAACCTTAACGTGGATATAACCCACAGGGAAAACTTTTCAAAATTGTTCTTTCAATTAAGTCTTCTCGTTGGTTCCAATTTAATTGAAAGATAAACATCATAATAGCCGTAGAAACAAGAAAACAACATTTCTTGATCTTTATTTATTCTTTGAGAATTGATCACTTTGATGCAAAAAATTATCATGGACTTTTAACTGTAAACATAAGACTCATAAAATTACAATATTGTTATCATCAACGTTGGTCAGAAAATAGCAATACCATATTCAACTTTAAATAAATATCTTTCTAATCCACTAATTGCATTTCCAGTTGGATCCAATCTAATTAGAGGATGAAACTTTTACTTTGTAGCGGAAAACTTTTCTTTCTTTTCAGAAGCATTCACACTTCTAAACATTTCTTTACACTGGTTAACTCTCTAAACAATTTATCCCGTTGGTTCAAAATTGTGTAGAGGTTAAAACCTTGACAAACTTGCCAAAAACTCCGCCTTAAATTAATACTCCATCAGAAGTATTTTTCCTTTTACATTACTTTTCTCAAATTAACTTTTTCCCATTCATTTCTTCGAATTAAATTAAAGGAACAACAATTTAAACTTTTACAGCGGAAAACATGAATAAAATTCATGAAAAAACTTATTATTCAGAAACAATTCTGTCACTTTTATAATCTCTGAGCAATTTTCTTGTTGGTTCCAATTGAAAAGAGATTAAAACTATACAAAAATTAGTCAAATAATTGCTTCTAAACATCTTTAAACAAAACACAAACCTTACTACTCATTACTGTGTAACCGGCCCACACGTTAATGCGGCCCATGGCCACCTCCCTTGCGCCCGTCTGGGCCTGTGGTCCAACAGCCAATGGATGGCCAAACTGGCCCAGCACCTGAAACCCGCATGGACTGCAATCGGCCTAGCCAGCAGCCAACCGCAGCTGGCCGTCCATCATCATGGACGGACAGGATTCCTCGATGCCGGGTCAAAACCGCGGCACGACCGCTTCTCCCGAAAACCCTAGCATCAATTCCCATTTCTTCCCCTCGCATCTCGTTCGCACGCCACGGCTGCGGTGGTGGAGCGCCCATGGCCGGCGAGACCACCGACGACGGCGAGGAGCACTACCAGCATAAGGCCGCGACGGGATCCTTCTTCTCCTTTCTTTTCTGTCCCCTCATCTATCGCAGCGCATGCCATGGCAGCGACGGGGCGGAGCGCCCATGGCCGGTGTGCCCGCCACCGACGGCGAGGTCGAGAGCCGCCGGCACAAGGCCACGACGGGCTCCCTCCTTCCTCTTTTCTTCTTCATCTTCTTTCCCCTCCCTGAAAGGACCTGGTGATGCCTAGAGGGGGGTGAATAGGCTCACTTCAAATTTTCCTGAAAATTCTTCGCAGTGGTTAAATACAGGTCGGTACTTCCGACGTTGGGCCGGAACTTCCGATGGCTCGGAACTTCCGATCCTGGGGCGGAACTTCCGACCTAGACAAGAAAGTCAAGACTACAACAGGAATTGAAGTGCGACCTAACAAATCTATATGATTCAAAAGTTCAGTAGCGAGGCTAAGAACCCCCTGCAACCAAAGATGAGTCAAGCAGTTGCACAAGTAGAGAGATCGGGCCAAAATAAGCTTCTAGCACAAAGTCAATGGGAGAAACAAACAAGCACACAAGAGACAAAGATTTATCCCGGAGTTCACTCCCACTTAAGGAAGCTACGTCTCTGTCGAGGACCCACGAAGGGTAGGCTATCACAAAGAGCCTTTGCCTCTCCCAAACCCCCACAAAGGTGGCTTGAGTACTCACTAAGAATGCCCACGAAGAGGAGGGTAATACAAACATTCCAGGGGTGCTCAACACAAGAGAGAGCACTCAAGGGCGACGCCTAACCGTCTAGAAGCAAGCTTCAAGAGTAACAAATGCGAATCGATGACCAAAGATGCTTCAAGTGCTCTTGAGATGAAGGAGATGAACCACACACTCAAAACTTCTCAATCTCACACCTCAAAACTTCTCTCACCCAAGCCCTAGCTCAAATCACTCAAGAATTAGCTCAAGGAGGGAGGGGAAGAGAGTTGAATGCTCAAGGAGGTGTTTTGTCTCAGGGTAGGTCAGCTGCAAATGAAGAGAGAGGAGTTGGGGTATAAATACCCGAGCTCCAAAATCTAGACGTTACTGTCACACCCTGAAATCTCCAATTTCAGGATGTGAATAGGAAGAATAATTAAAACAATGCTTTCTCTCAATTTTAAAATTTTCCAACATTTATTTTCTTTACAGGAAATATAGTATAGGAAAAACCTTTGTTTGTTTTTCGGAAACTAAATATAATGTCTAGGTGAGTGTTGCATTCATGCCGGTGCATCTTGGTGTTCATGAGTGTAAAATGTTTTTAAAATGCGTTTAGGTGCTGACCAAACCCTTCCGAGAATTTTCCAGCTTTTTCTGGAATTTATTCTCAGTTGTCTTGAGCTATTTCTATTTATTAGAAGGCTCTAAAATCTTTTTCATGAGCTCCAAATATTTTATTTGGGTTGTTCGTGTTCCAATCTAGCTCTGGGAATTTTCCTAGAATTTTTGGAATTTTCAGAATATTTTTCGTGACTTTAATGAATTATCTAGCTATTCCTAGATTATTCTTTTTCACGAAAATGTTATCTGAAAATAAAAAGAAAAACAAATCCTTTCTTCTCCTTTCGGCCCAGCCATGTTTGAAGCCCAGCAGCCGAAGTCCGCTGGACCTCCCTCAGGTCTCTGGCCCGGTTCACCTTTTTCCCTCTCTCTTCTCCTCTTCTGCGCGCGGCCCAACTCCGCATCCGGCCCAACTTCGGCCCGCTTGTTATCCGCCGTCTCGCAGCCGCCGACAGGTGGTCCCTACCTGTCATTCTCGTCTTCCTCGTCGTGCTCGAGCGGGACGCCGGAAGTCCCGGCCGCCTCCGTGTCCCGGTCGTGCCCGTCGCCTCTCCCGGCTTGGCCCGCACGCCAAGGACCGCCTCCCGACCTTTAAAGGGCGCCGCTGCCACGCTTGTGCCCTGACCCTTAACCCTAGCACCCCTGAGCACAAGCACCGCCGGCCCGAAACCCTAGCCGCACTGCGCCGTCGTCGATCTGCGCCGCCGCTGCCTCCCCACCGACGAGGAGCTGACCGGGAGCACCACAAGGAGTTGAGGAAGTCGCCGGTGTCAAGTGTCGTCATCCTCGAGCCCTGCAGCGTTGAGGAAAGCTCACCGGAGTTCGAGCATTGCCGCCGACCGCCTCAGCAAGTCGTACGCCGATGCCGTCACCCATGTGTCCGCCGCGGTGCCCTAGTTGGTTTCGTCGAATCACCCGCTTCACTCTGGAGCAAACCACGCATCAAATCGGGGCCGGGTGCACGGTTTCGTGTTCCTCCGGCGAGGTTACCGCCGCGCGCCGCCGTGTTACGTCGCCGGAGCGCCGCCCGATCTGCCAGCGACCGCCTCAGCCATCAGATCAAAGACCAACGGCCCAGATTGATCCGGACCCCCGTTCAAACAGGGAACGTACCGGTCAAACCCGCTGTTTCGCCGCAGGTTTGCAAAAGAACCCCTGCCTTTTCTTCTTTTTTTCAACCCGATCCTTCCATCCTTAAAGAATGTTACAGATAGGTCCCTACCTTTACGGTTTAGACCCTGAGGTTTCCTGGTTTTAGCGCCCGAGGCCCATAGCTCATGTTTTTCACCTTAGACCTTGTGTTTATATACATAATTATGTATATGCCCCTGGTTTTTCGCAGTAAAGCCCCTGGAAGTTTCCAATCCTTGCCAATAGGTCCCTGCACCCTGTTTTCTTTGTAGCTTTCACGTTTTAGCTCCGTTTTAATCCGTTCAAGTTGCGTTAGGTTCATAATGACATGATGTACGCGTTAGTGATGAGTTTTCATCATGTTTTGTTTTCTGAAAATAAATTTAATATTAATTTTGACAAATGCTTAGTTAATCCTGCCTTTTGTAAATAAAAGCAATATAGTGCTATACACCATTTTTCATAATCAATATTAATTTGATTAATGTTTATCTCATATGTTTTTGTAAATAAAATCTAATTAGATCTTTTACCCGGTTTTTCATAAACCAAATGTTAATTTGTTTAATGTTTGATTAAACTTTTCTAATTAAAAGTTGATAGGTTTTTACACCGGCTTTTTATAAACAAATGTTAATTTGATTAATATCAACATGAATGAGTTTTTAATTATAACTTTGTTAGTTTACTCGAATCATAAAGTTTCGATTAGAGGATTCATATAGTTTAGTTTTTCTAAATTAAATGTTTAATTGACATAATTTATATATGAATCTTTATTAATAAAATTTGACTAGTTCTTTACTTCGATCTTTACAAATAAAAATATAATGTTGCATTAATCCAACTTAGGGTATTTTCTTTATGAAATATCCTTTACATATATTTTATTAATTATAAAAATAAACCAAGCTCATAGTCTCTTGTTGTGTGATAAAAGTCCCTCGATAGCTTTTGTCTTTTCAACCTTAGTTACGTTCTCAGCGTTGCGTAACCATAGATCGAGCCTATCCTTTAGTGCGCTCTTTTAATGCTTTTCTTTTGATTGGTGCATTGTTCTTAGTTGTACTTGTATGTTTGCTTTGTATGTTTGTTTCCGATGATTGCTTCGAGTAGAAGATCATTGTTCGTTTGCTTCGAAGATAAAGAGTTCCAAGAAAGCAAGAGCTGAGAAGCAGTAAGAGTAGCTTTTCGTTGGAGAAAGGCAAGTGTCCCTAACCATCCTTCTACCTATGCTTTATTTACAAGAATACTATGTAATAATCGGAACATGGAGCGACCACCCAGAAAAACAGTGCAACCACAAGACATATGGCTCTGTCATGGCTGAATAATTAGAAACCTTGATGTTGGGGTGGCCTTACCTGATAAGGGCAAGGGGGAGCATTAGTTGAGGTATAGACTCGCTCTAGCGGGACGTGGGCTTAGCTAAGACACGGTACCTACTAGGGGACTTTATGCTTTGCGGCGGCTCGGAACCTTCGCGGGTTGCTTCACATTTGGGAATCTTTGTAAAGGCCTCGTAGCGTCCCTATGCAACCACACCTAGGTAGTGTGGTATTGTGCCTACTTTTGCACAGCATGGTTGGGTCCAAAGTTCTTCTGAACTTTTACGCGACTTGTGGTGAAAGTGTACAACCTCTGCAGAGTTTAAAACTAATCGATTAGCCGTGCTCACGGTCAAGAGCGGCCTGGACCCTCACATGAGTAATATACTTAAAGATGGACTTTAAATTGCTTTATGGTTATTTCTTGTGGCCTTGCTGAGTACCAACCATAAGTGTACTCAACCTTGCTAAACTGCTGCTTAGAAGGAGAAGATGTGTGAAGCTGTCGAAGATGGTGGTGTTGCTAGGCGTACGCAGCCCCTAGTCGTCTGCCTGTGAAGTTTGGTGCCTTCGTTTCCAGGATAAAGCGTAAATCTCTGATAATCTTTATTTTTCTTACGTGATATTGTTTCTGTTATTCACATATGTCAACTATATGCATGGAACTTGATCCTGGCATGCATATAGTCTTGCACTTGGTTTTCTTTGGAAAAACAGGTGTGACAGTTACTGAGCAGTTTAAGGGTTTATCGGAACTTCCGACCCGGGGTCGGAACTTCCGAGGGTTAGCTGAAACTGGAACAGAAGACACTTATCGGAACTTCCGACCCGGGGTCGGAACTTCTGACGGTCACCAGAGGATGACCAGAAACCCTTTATCAGAACTTCCGACCTGGGGTCGGAACTTCCGACAACCACTGAATTTTTCCCAAAAAATTCAGTATGTGTTCGTGCAACGGTGTGAGTGTCTCTAAAGGAAGTTAGCATCTCAACAGAGCACTTTGGCATCTCTAGCACTACCATTCGCATCCCTCTTTATAGTACGGTGTTCCTATGACCAAGTTCAAACCAAAAATGAATTTAAATCTTGTGTGAAGCTTGAACACCGTTAATAATGAATTTGAGGGCTTCCTTTTTCTAGTTAAACCTGCACACATCTTAGTGAAACCATTAAACACACCAAATCATGATTGTCATTATCACCAAAATTAATTAGGGGCCATAAATGCATTTTCAATCTCCCCCTTTTTGGTGATTGATGACAACACAACTTGGTTTAATAGAAAAGATGTGTGTATCCAATGATTTGAGAGGAGCTCCCCCTAAATATGTGCTTTTTCAACAAGATAGGCTTCCAAATGCCTTTTGCACAAATTTAGAAATAGCTCCCCCTCAATTTTTGCATACCCACAAGTTCAAGAGTGTGATACAAATAAACCGTGATGCAAATGACAAGATATATCACGACAATAAAGTGATAAGCACCAATTCACCAATAATAAGCATCACACAAAGGTAATTAAGTCTTACATCACACTAGCATTAAGGTACCACAAATAAGACTTACATAAGTAAAAGTTTTCACTTGTCACACACCAAACATGACACCATCACAAGGTTCATTACATGTCCACAAACTAAGATAGATAACGAAAAAGATAACTTGATACGCATCTTCTTCCAACTTGATACACATCTTCTTCCCACCTTCAAGAGTGAGCCCACTCCCCCTTTGGCATCAAGCGCCAAAAAGGAGAGGCCCTTCAATCAACGCTCCCACGGGAAGAGTCATCACCATCATCATCACGAGGAGTGTGGTCTGCCAGAGGAGATTCTTCTTCTTCGTCGTTTTCTTCCTCATTCCCACCAAGATCTTCATCTTCCTCTTCAGTGTCATCGGCAAAGTCACCATACATCATGTGGGTTTGACCATAAGCCTCCCACAGGTTATAGAAAAAAGGAGGAGGAGGAATCTCCAAAGGTTCACGAACCGGTGAGTGCACAAAGTCATTCTTAGACAACAACATCTTTTGACGTGTTTCCAACTTGATAAGTTGTTCCTCAACGTGTTGCCTGTGGGAGTGGATCTCTTGAGTATTGTGTTTCCCAACATTGAAGCAAGCGAAAAGACCTTGAGATAGAAAGTTAAAGATGCTCTTTTTCTTGCCTTTGGGAGGGAGACCATGAGAGCTAGAAGGAATGTCATGAGTAGATGAGGGTCCCGGCTATGAGGAGGAAGCACCATGAGTGGATGCACCATGAGAGGGTGGTGGACGAGGAGGTGCATGCTTCCCAAGCTTGAGAAGACGCTCAACAACTCCCTTGGAAGGCCTATAGAGGCGATGAGCTTTGTCGGTCAATATGTCTACTTGGGCAACATTGCAAATCATGTGAAAGATCCAAGGAGCGTATTGGCAACTCTTGTTGGCCGACACAGAGCAAACAATGATTTTCTCCCAAATGAAGTCAAAGACACTAAACGGGGGCTGCCCGGGAGCCATCCTCACTAGTAAGTTTTTGGCCATGTTGGAGATATTGTAGTGATCACCCATCTTCGGACTAAGAGTGTAGCGAAAGAGAGTGTTCAACATCCGATAGTAGGGGAGCATCCCGTGAGTAGTGCCAAACTCTACATTTCCATAAGCCGGATCATACATAAAGGCCATTTCACTATCATTAACAATGCTGCCACCATGAAGCTTCTCTTTATCAAGATCTTCCGAAGGAAAGCTAAGGAGTCGAGCAAACCACTCATAAGAGACCGAGAGAGGCTTTCCTTGAAGAGTCCAATACATCACCTTGGTGGAGTGATTAATATGAAGAGTGGCATAGAATTGAGCGACCACTTCCTCATTCCAATTCTTCATGGCAGCCATGAGAGCAGCCATCCCTTTCTCATGACAAGCATCAATGGCTCTAGTCACATCCTCAATTCCAAGTTTTCTCAAATTCTTCCAATCAATGGCTTTCATCTCCACCGTCATATTCTCCTTGGATAAGATTACCTGCTCATACCAATCGGCATTAAAGTTGAGCCAAAAGCGAATGTCCTTCTTGTACTCCTTTTGATATTGAGAGGGGTCATCATACCTCTCCTTGTAGACATCATGAGAGCCCTTCGTATAGTCAACCATTCGAACAATCGCATAATGAGGAGGTGGGTGAGGGCGAAGAACAAAACCAGATAATGTAGCCAAAGATATATCAGAGTAGTCATCATAGTGATCATCCGGAGCATGAGCATTCTTGGTGCGAGCGTGATGACCTTGTTCTTGGGGGGATGAATGAGGAGGTGCTGTTGGAGGATTGCGTCGGCCACGACCACGAGTACCTTGAGCACCTTTTGACTCGGCCTTTCACTTGTGTTGAGCAATGGGTACATCATCATTGGATTCATCTTCCACGATTGCCTTCCCACGTCGCTCACGAACCATCTAACAAGATATGAGTGAGTCATAAGATGGTGGACACGATATGATAGAAAAAGACTTGGTGAAAGAACTAGTGCAGAGACAGCCAGCCTCTGTCAGAACTTCCGACCGTGGGTCGGAACTTCCGATAGAGCTGCTGCAGCGGCACTAAGATGCTAGAACTGAAGATTTAGCCAATGAAAAGGTTCAAGATCATAGGATGCTAATCAAGAACAACTATAGATATGAATCCCCTAGAGATAAACTGCTAGAATAGCCGTCATTGAGAGATCGAGGGATGGGAATATTAGGGTTTACCTTGAAGAACACCCGGACGAGATCGAAGGAGAAAAGGGGTGGAATGGATTCCCCAAGTGATGGAGAATCCAAGGAAGCCCCAAACTTGAAGATTCCACAAACGAAATCGAAGACCCCCCATGAAGTTGGAGAGGAGAGTGAGAGGGAAGGCACCGTTTGAAAGGAGACTAGGGTTTGAGGCCGGGCGCGCGAGGTATTTATAGCCGTTGAGTGGTTATCGAAAGTTCCGATAGAGGGCCGGAACTTCCGAGGCCTGATAAAAGTTGACAGAAACGGCTTATCGAAAGTTCCGATGGGGTGCCGGAAGTTCCGATGGAACTGAGAAAGGAAACAGAAAAAAAACTCATCAGAAGTTTCGAGGCGGGGCCAGAAGTTCTGATGGATTTCAGAAATCAAACAGTAAGACTTTATCGGAAGTTACGAGCCAGGGCCGGAAGTTCTGATAGAACTGGGATTTTGCTTTTAAAGATTTAGAAACAGAATTTGAGTTGAGATCTTAGATAGTAATAGCATGTGTACATGCAAGAGAATCTTAACACCAAGTGACTAGCCACAAACAACAATCATAACAATAGTCACTTGAGTCAGGATGTGATCCAACGATCAAAAAATCCAATCTTTTAAAGAAAAACTCACACAAATAAGGTAAATAAATCGTTTTTAATCTATCTTGGCAACAATCAATTGTGTGCAACAAGTCAAGCCAAGTTACAAGAATCCAACATATTTAGCTCACTCCTCAAAGCACAAAACCTTTGCTCATCTAGAGGCTTAGTGAAGATATCGGCAAGTTGCCTCTCTGTGCTTACATGACATAGAGCAATATCTCCCTTAGCCTCATTATCCCTTAAGAAATGATGTCGAATATGTATGTGTTTTGTTCTAGAGTGTTGCACCAGATTGTTTGCTAGCTTGATGGCACTCTCATTGTCACACAAGAGTGGAATCTTACTAAACACACAACTGTAGTCACTCAACATTTGCTTCATCCACAAGAGTTGTGCACAACACGCACCGGACGCCACATACTCGGCTTCGGCTGTGGATAAAGCAACCGAATTTTGTTTCTTAGAACTCCATGACACCAAAGACCTACCAAGGAATTGGCAAGTCCCCGTTGTACTCTTTCGATCTACCTTGCAACCGGCATAGTCCGAATCAGAATAGCCAAGTAAATCAAAAGTGGAGCCCTTGGGATACCATAAGCCTAGGTTAGGAGTGTGAACCAAATATCTAAAGATTCTCTTAACAGCTATTAGATAACACTCCTTAGGATTAGCTTGAAATCTTGCACACATGCACACACTAAGCATTATATCAGGCCTAGATGCACAAAGGTAAAGGAGGGAGCCAATCATGGAGCGAAATACCTTTTGGTCGACCGACTTCCCTTTTTCATTGAGATCAAGATGTCCATTTAATACCATGGGAGTCTTGATGGGCTTTGAATCGGCCATGTCAAACCTCTTGAGCATATCCTTCACATACTTGGTTTGACACAAGAAAGTCCCTTCTTCAATTGCTTGATTTGAAACCCAATGAAGAACTTCAATTCACCCATCATAGACATCTCGAACCTCTTGGATAATCCTACTAAACTCTTCACAAAACTTGTCATTAGTAGAGCCAAAGATAATGTCATCAACATAAATTTGACAAACAAAGATATCTTTTCCCGTTCTTTGAATGAAGAGAGTAGAATCGGCTTTGCCTATCTCAAAACCGTTCTTGAGAAGAAAATCCTTAAGGCATTCATACCATGATCTAGGAGCTTGCTTGAGCCCATAGAGCGCCTTATGGAGCTTGTACACATAGTTGGGGAAGTTTGGATTTTCAAAGCCCGGTGGTTGTTCAACATAAACTTCTTCTTGAAGAGATCCATTCAAGAAAGCGCTCTTCACATCCATTTGATGAAGCTCGAAGTCATGATGAGTAGCATAGGCCAAGAGTATACGAATTGACTCAAGCCTTGCTACCAGAGCATAAGTCTCTCCAAAGTTCAATCCTTCAACTTGAGTATAGTCTTTGCCCACGAGCCTTGCCTTGTTCTTTGTGATGACACCAAATTCATCTTGCATGTTTCTAAAAACCCATTTGGTGCTGATCACATTTTGCTTGGATCTTGGCACCAACTCCCAAACTTCATTCCTCTTAAAGTTGTTCAACTCTTCCTCCATAGCAATAATCTAATCCGGGTCCTCAAGAGCTTGTTCCACACTAAGAGGTTCCAAAGAGAAAACAAACGAGTAAAACGCACAAAAGTTTGACAATCTTGAGCGAGTTGTTACCCCTCTTTGGATGCTCCCAAGGATGTTGTCAACGGGGTGATCCTGTTGAACCATTTGATGAACTCTTGGATGTGGTGCTTGAGATTGACGTTGAATAGGTCCATCATCATCATCTTCAACTTGAAGTGATTGATCATGCGCTTCACCACCTTGTTCTTCTCTTTGATCAAAGCCACTTCCATGATCGTCACCATGAGCTTGACTTTCATCTTGATGAACTTGAGAACTAGGTGGTTCCACTCTTGTTGATGATGGTGGATCTTGATTGTTTGTGTCAACCGGAGTTTGAACTTGAACTTCCCTTGGCACCACTTCACCGGTGCCCATTCTAAAGATGGATATACTTGGAGGTTCTTCATCATCTACAAGGTTTTCACTAACTTGCTCTCTTTGAGAGCCGCTGGATTCATCAAATTTCACGTCTACCGTGGTCTCAACACAACCGGTGGTTTTGTTGAAAACGCGATAGGTATGTTCGTTAGTTCCATAACCGATGAGAAAATCTTCATCAACCTTGGATGCAAACTTTGAGGCTTTGGGTTTCTTGTTAAGTATGAAACACTTACACCCAAAGACCCTAAAGTAGTGCACACTAGGTTTCTTACCGGTGATGATCTCGTAGGGAGTCTTGTTCAAGTACTTGTGGAGGTAGAGGCGGTTGGCCGCATGGCACACGGTGTTGATGGCATCCGCCCAAAATGAGTTCGGAGTCTTGTACTCATCAAGCATTGTTCTTGCCACTTCAATCAACGTACGGTTCTTCCTCTCAACAATGCCATTTTGTTGAGGAGTGTATGGAGCGGAGAGTTCATGCTTGATGCCTTCTTCATCAAGGAATTCTTCAACTTGAGTGTTTCTAAACTCCGAGCCATTGTCACTTCTTATGTTCTTAACCTTAAGCTCGAACTCATTTTGAACTCTTCTTATGAACTTCTTGACCACTCCCTTTGTTTCACTTTTATCTTGCAAAAAGAATACCCAAGTGAAACGGGAAAAGTCATCAACAATTACTAAACCATATTTGTTACCACCCATGCTTATGTAGGCAATTAGTCCAAACAAGTCCATGTGTAGTAGCTTCAACGGCCTTGATGATGATAGGATGTTCTTGGCGAGATGATGCGCTCCAACTTGCTTTCCCGCTTGACATGCACTACATAACCTATCTTTCTCAAAAACAACATTTGTTAGTCCTAGGATGTGCTCATCCTTTTGAAGTTTGGCCAAGTTCCTCATGCCAACATGGGCTAGTCGGCGATGCCATAGCCAACCCATGTCAGATTTTGCCACTAAGCAAGACTTAGGGTCCACCTTTACTTTTGTGAAATCCACATAGTAAAGCTTTCCCCTTAGGTGACCCGCAAAGACAATAGAGGAATCCTCACTTCTAGAGACGGTCACACCCTCTTTGGTAAAGAGACAATTGTAGCCTTTCTCACAAAGTTGTGAAACCGACAACAAGTTGTACCCCAAACCTTGAACATGATAAACATCTTCAATTGAATTTGTTGTTGAGATAACAATTTTACCTAGACCAATCACATCTCCTTGACCATTATCTCCATAGATGATAGTTTCCGTAAGGGTGTCATAATGCTCGAGGGATGCAAACGAGCCTTCATCTCCGGTCATATGATTAGTGGCTCCACTATCAATCAACTATGCGGTTCCACCGGAGGTGTAGGCCTACAAAACAAGTTTAAGCTTTTGGTTTAGGTACCCAAAAAGATTTGGGTCCTTAGAGGTTAGAAACTTAAACTTTTGGAACCCACACACTCTTCCTCATGGCCTTCTTGGCATAGGCTCCAACATACTTGACCACCATTTTACCATTGTGGTCCAAGGTCACAACATAGTCACAAGTGTAGTTGGGAGAAGGCTTGTGTTCCACCACATTCTTCGGTGCCTTTGATGGAGAATTAACCCCACCATTTCCTTTTGTGATGTTCACAACCTTTGGCTTCTCTTGTGTTGTGGTAGAGGTGGTTACTCCATGGGCAATATCCATAATAATTTTAAGGTAGCCTCCCTTGTTCCACAAGGGGATCTCATGCCCTTTCACCACCCTTCTACCATTGACCTTGTTGTCCTTGTAGTGTCCAAGTCCTCTTGTGTCAATTGCCTTGAGTATGGACTTGGTACCCAACTTACCTTGGTTGATCAACATGTTCAACCGGGCAATCTCCTTATCCTTGCTCTTAGTTGTTTCCTCTAGCCTTGTAAGGTTAGTCTTAAGAGCATTTATATCAACATTAGAGCATATAGAGCAACCTTTGCTAGTGGAGGCATTAGAGTCAAATTTTGCCTTGGGATCGGCCTTGGTGCTTTCCCAAAGAGCACTATAGTTTGCTTCAAGATTTTTGTGTTTATCCGTCAAGCGTGAGAAGCTTGTTTGAAGCTCACTATGAGTGGCCTTTAGGGAAGCTAAAGATTTATTTGCCAAAGTGTAGTCCTTTAGCATCCTCTTGTTAGAGTCATTGGCCAAGGACAAACCTATGGTCAACTTCTCCACCTTAGCTTTCTCCTCGATAAGGGTTTTCTCTAGAGCAAGGTTTCTTTCCTTTTCACGGATAAGCAAGTCTTCTTGCTCATGGAGAATCTCCTTCTTTTCCTCTAATTTGTCCGAAAGCTTTTTAATTTCTTTGTGACCCTTTTTACCAAATTGCTTTATCATGTTGGCCTCCATTTCTTTTTCCTCATCTAGGTTATCTATATCATTACTAGGTGTGGATATGATGAGGTGAGAGAGGATGAGGTGGTTGACTCTTGTACCTTGCTCCCCCTTGCCATGAGGCAAAAGTGAGAGTTGTCCTCATCATCGGAGAAGCTGTTGAAGAGGCGTGGTGAGGATACTCCTTATGCCATGGAAAGTATTGTCATGCCTTGCTTCTTTGGTTCTTCATCCTCATCACTTGAGTCCCATTGTTGACCCACGTGAGCACGCCCTTGGTACTTGTTCTTGTACTCTTTGCTCTTCTCCTTGTATTTCTTCTCTTCCTCATTCTTGTTCTTGTTCTTAGGACACTCGGTAATGAAATGTCCATACTCTCCACACTCATAGCATTTTCTTTGAGACTTCTTCTTTCTATCATCACCACCTTTCCTTGATGTTTTGAACTTCAAGAACTTCTTGTACTTCCTTATGGCAAAGGCAGTTTCTTCATAGGTGCTTCCTTCTTCACTTGTATCTTCATTCTTGGTCTTGGAAGTCTTCGGAGTCTTGGTCTTCACTTCCACCACTTCACTAGAGCTAGCATTGAGGGCTAGACTCTTGCTCACCTTCAAGCTAAGTGACTTATCCACGTCTTGATCAACTAGATCTTGATGCAAGATTTCACCAAGAAATTGATTGGGAGTCAAGTTGTAGTAGTTTGGATGTCTTCTTATCATGGTTGCTAGGTTTGGGTTCTTCGGGGTGAAGGCTCTTAGCAACTTCTTTGTGACCTTTTCATCTTCCTAATCATTGGTTCCTAGTGCTCTAATGTCCGAGACAAGGAGCATTAGCCTATCATACATTTGCCTCACGGTTTCTCCATCCTTCATGATGAATAGTTTAAGCTCTCCGTGGATTAAATCAATCTTGCCTCTTCTCACATGATCGGTACCCTCATGTGCTTCCTTGAGTGTGTCCCAAATCACCTTGGCAATTTGGATGTTCCGGACTTTGTTGAACTCTTGAGGACACAAGGATCCCGTGATGACTCTTGTTGCTTGAACATTGCGGTGGAGGTCTTGTTCATGCTCTATTGTGAGAGCTTCACCTTCGGCGGGAATTGTCACACCTACACACATAATCTTCCAAAGAGAAGGGTGAAGCCCATAGAGGTGTATTTGCATATCATAAGCCCATTTGGGATAGTCTTTCCCATCGAAATGGGGAGGCTTTCCCAAATGTACGAAATAGAATTTCTCGTTAGGATTGTCGCCCGAGATGTGTCCGTAGTAGAATGGCACTTCATAGTAGCCGGAATGAGAGTGCTTTGCTTGCTCCTTCTTGATCATCTTCTTGAGGAGCTTATTGGCCATCTTCTTTGCCGCCTTCTTCTTCTTGGCTTTCCATCTTTTCTTCGCCGCTTTCTTTGGGTCATCGTCACCATCCTTGACATCTTCATCACTTGAGTCAGAGTCCGAGTCCAAGTCGGAGTCGGAATCATCGGAGCTCGCGATGTTGGATGGTGTACGGCTTGGGGCCTTACCCATTAGCTCTAGAGCTGCAGCTTGGTCTTGAGCGGCCTTGAGCTCTCTCTCTTGAGCTTCCTTGGCGGTGAGTTCTTGAGCAGCGATTTCTTCAGCGGAGAGGTTACCACCACTCCCCGACATCTTGATCCCTTAGCGGTTAAGCCTAAATCAAGGGATTAGCCTAAATCATCTTCTTGAGGAACTTCTTGGCCATCTTCTTTGCCTTCGTCTTCTTCTTCTTGGCTTTCCTTCTTTTCTTCGCCGCTTTCTTTGCTTCATTGTCACCATCCTTGACGTCTTCATCACTTGAATCGGAGTCCGAGTCGGAGTCGGAGGAGGAATCATCGGAGCTCGCGATGTTGGATGGTGCACGGCTTAGGGCCTTCCCTATTGCCTCTAGAGCTGCAGCTTGGTCTTGAGCAGCCTTGAGCTCTCTCTCTTGAGCTTCCTTGGCGGCGAGTTCTTGAGCGACGATGTCATCACCACTCCTCGACATCTTGATCCCTTAGCGGTTAAGCCTAAGTCAAGGGATTAGGCTCTGATACCAATTGAAAGGACCTTGTGATGCCTAGAGGGGGTGAATAGGCTTACTTCAAAATTTCCTAAAAATTCTTCGCAGTGGTTAAATACAGGTCAGAACTTCCGACGCAGGGCCGGAACTTCCGATGGCTCGGAACTTTCGGTCCTGGGGCGGAACTTCCGACCTAGACAAGAAAGTCAAGACTACAACAAGAATTGAAGTGCGACCTAACAAATCTATATGAATAAAAAGTTCAGTAGCGAGGCTAAGAACCCCCTGCAACCAAAGATGAGTCAAGCAATTGCACAAGTAGAGAGATCGGGCCAAAATAAGCTTCTAGCACAAAGTCAACGGGAGAAACAAACAAGCACACAAGAGACAAAGATTTATCCCGGAGTTCACTCCCACTTAAGGAAGCTACATCTCCGTTGAGGACCCACGAAGAGTAGGCTATCACAAAGAGCCTTTTCCTCTCCCAAACCCCCACAAAGGTGGCTTGAGTACTCACTAAGAATCCCCACGAAGAGGAGGGTAATACAAACGTTCCCGGGGTGCTCAACACAAGAGAGAGCACTCAAGGGTGATGCCTAACTGTCTAGAAGTAAGCTTCAAGAGTAACAAATGTGAATCGATGACCAAAGATGTTTCAAGTGCTCTTGAGATGAAGGAGATGAACCACACAGTCAAAGCTTCTCAATCTCACACCTCAAAACTTCTCTCACCCAAGCCCCAGCTCAAATCACTCAAGAATTAGCTCAAGGAGGGAGGGAAAGAGAGTTGAATACTCAAGGATAGGGTTGAAAACGGACAGTTTCTATCCCGTTCCGTTCCGACCATTTTTCTACATTATGCTTTTGCTCCCATTTTTACCGAATTATGAAAAGTTGCTAGATTCAATTAATTTTAATGTCATTCTTCATTATTTTATAGTAGTTTACTTTCATAAATGTAGAAAAATCCCGTTCCGTTCCGACCGTTTTTCTACATTTATGATTCCGTGTTCGACCTTTTTCGACTGTTTTCATCCCTACTCAAGGAGGTGTTTTGTCTCAGGGTAGGTCAGCTGCAAATGAAGAGAGAGAAGTTGGGGTATAAATACCTGAGCTCCAAAATCTAGCTGTTACTGAGCAGTTTAAGGGTTTATCAGAACTTCCGACCCGGGGTCGGAACTTCTGAGGGTTAGCTGAAACTGGAACAGAAGACACTTATCGGAACTTCTGACCTAGGGTCGGAACTTTCGATGGTCACTAGAGGACGACCAGAAACCCTTTATCGGAACTTCCGACCTGGGGTCGGAACTTCCGACAACCACTGAATTTTTCCCAAAAAATTCAGTATGTGTTCGTGCAACGGTGTGAGTGTCTCTAAAGGAAGTTAGCATCTCAACAGAGCACTTTGGCATCTCTAGCACTACCATTCGCATCCCTCTTTATAGTACGGTGTTCCTATGACCAAGTTCAAACCGAAAATGAATTTAAATCTTGTGTGAAGCTTGAACACCGTTAAGAATGAATTTGAGGGCTTCCTTTTTCTAGTTGAACCTGCACACATCTTAGTGAAACCATTAAACACACCAAATCGTGATTGTCATTATCACCAAAAATTAATTAGGGGCCATAGATGCACTTTCACTCCCCTTGTTCCCTAGCCCCGCATCATGCAAGATCCAGAGACTGCCTTGACGACCAGAGAGGGTGGCGGCGCCGCCGCGCGACCCTTTGCCGGTGTGCGTGTTCACCCGAGGGTGAGCGCGCCGCCGTCAAATGGCCTTGCCGTAGCGCCCTTTGCCGCTGTCCCTCACGCCGGCGGGCGGCGGAGGTCCGGCGAGCGCACGGCTCGCCCTGTCCGTTCCGTCCGCGCGGTGCGTACCAATGCGACGTCGGCGGCTGTGATGGCGACGACGAGGTAAGGCCCAGGTAGGTACCCTTCCCTCCCGCCTGACTTTGCAATTTTACATCTAGGGTTAGGGTTATACGCTTTTGATCTCCTTTTCCTCTTCCGATTTGGTTCCGGGTCTTTCTTTCCCCAAACTCTGTCTACTCACTAGACCTTACTCTTGATACCATTGATATATTCTGTGGATCGACTAGAAGTAGATCGAGTGGGTAGAACTCTGTAATCACATACCTCGAACCTCTATTCTCATCCCTGGTTCTGTTGGTGAAGATCTGCACTAGGCGGCGACGCGCAGCGCAGGGCAGGGACGGCAACGGCGAGGTCCTGTGGTGGCGGCGGTGGACATCCCGTCGTTTCAGCGCCTCCCTCTCAGATCGGATTAGGGTTAGGAGTGGGGAAACAACAGTGGCGGCGAACCTCGTGTCTGGAGCCGGTGGCCCCCACTCCCTCTTATAGCGATGCGCGACAGGGGCCCACCAGCCTTCTAACAGGCTGGGCGTACCCGATCAGGACGCGAGTCAAGAGCCCAATGGACCGTTGGGTCCATTGGTGGAGAGATCAACCTAACATAAAGAAGGTCATCTCCAAGAGATTCTAATAATCCACCCCTAAAATATAGAAGACACTTTTGCATCAAGAATCCTAGACTATTTCTAAATTATCCTAAGTACTATTATGTTTTTTTGTCTCTTGTATATTTGCATCAGGAACTCTTTTCTACTCTTTATTATTTACACACCCTTCCACCTTGTTTTATGAGAAGATATGCATCGACACAAAAGTGCTTAATTTTACATGGAACAGACTGATTTTTCCCAAGTCCTAAAAGATTAGGAGGTGGATTAATTAGGAGTTGTTGGAGAGGTATTTTTACCATCTTGCTAAAAATGAAGGATTAGAAAAGGATTTAGAGAAGTTGTGCGCAAGTCCTGCTGCAAATATCATATGTAGCATGTGTGTGCAGTTTATACGTCCTTCTTCCATACAAGCCCATCCAAGGAAGAAAAATAAGCAATATTATTATTGTAGAATATAATTATTGAAAGGTTTTACCATTTTACACAAACACTGTACCATTCTAATAACCCAAGAAAAACTAAGTGAGCTTGCTAGACTAACACAAAGGCGATCATCGAAGGGCTCTCTCGGGACTTTTCATGAAACTACTGCAGCACATTGAAATGATAAATACGATGTAATCCAGTTCAGGAACACGGAATGAAAATGGATGACTAATTAATCCATCCACGCGTGTTCCCATGGAGTCGTCCGACCTGGTCTCCACGCGCGTTCCTAAGAATTCTGCCAACGAGTAGTAGGAGCTGCGCTGAAGCTTCTCTTGTAGCTAGTTGCTGGGATGTAGCCGATCAATTAACAAAACCTAAGTGGCCTCTTGCGTTCTCACTGACTCACTGCTAACTTCTGTTTAGAATCTTATATATTGTGGTACTGCTAACTGCAATGGAACCACAAACCGGTGGTGCATGCCCTGATAAACAAGAACGTATCTGGAGATCTCCAGCTCTTGTAGTTTTGCCTCCAACAAAAATTATCTCCACACACACATATATATCATGGTAAGAACCGCTTCCAATCCTTTAACTTGACTTTCTGATTTTTACACCTAAGAATAGTGGCATAAGTTTCAGATTCCATTTAATTGCTTTCATCCATATGTAAACTAATGGTAATGTCCAACTTCTAAAAGTTTTCTTGTGGTAAAATATTCCTTGAGCTGATTAACTGGGGTGTAGAGAAGTACTTAAATATTCCTTTAATAACTTCCTCTGTTATAATTAAAACTTAGGATGCCCTGAAGAATCGGGTCGGAGCTTTCGCCGAGGGTATCGTGACCATGGCGTGCCCAGTGCTTCTCACCGTCGCGCTGAACAAAACAAACTTACATAACGAGGGAAGTGGACCAACTGGATGCGCGCTATCACTGGCTGTTGCCAACTTGATTACCTGTGTATGTGCCTTCATCCTCCTCGTTATCGCGAACATGCTGAAACCGTGGAATCAAGAGTTATTGTTAGATTTCTTATATGGTTCCTCGAAGCTCCTAGTCCACGTGTGTGCCGTTCTTCAGAATGTCCTCGCCTATATGATCCTTCTTACCAAAATAAATTTCGAACAGACCATCACCCCGTTGGTCGTAACTGTCCTGTTCTGTCTTTTCCCTCTCTGGTGGTGCATCCAGTCGGTTAAGAGAGGACAGACGCAGGACAAGGATTCATACGACGGCTTCCATGACAAGCTGGATCAGTCGCTGGACATCTTGGCTTCGGTGACGTCTTTCCTGTTCCAAACGCTGGTAGCCTTGACATTAGAGACCCAGGCAAGCAACGGCCAAGGAAATAGCCGTCTGTGTTTCACCTTTGTCTTCTGCTTGTTTGGTACATGCTTCATGCTTGCAGGGGCAGTCCTTGGCCGTATGCAGTATGGTAACGATGATGAACGCAAGAAGAAGTGCGACATGATGTGCATGGTCTCTCAAGTCATGTGCGGGGCGCTGACTCTGCTTTTAACTGTGGTAATGCCCATGCTCGTGAAACATTGGGTAGAATGGGCAGTCGGTATCGTCTTTTTTCCCTGGATCTCCCTAGGAGCGGTCTTCCTAATCTGCCCATGCAAAACAGAGGTAATCCAAGTGGCAGCCAGTGATGAAGCTAAACCGGCACCGCTGGGGCTTACCAAGGCCATGTTCGCGGCGTTCCTGGTTGTCTTGATACCCACCTTCAGCACCGGAGCAACGGCGGTCAGCAGTTCCACCAAAGCCTTCATCATCATCACCGCCGGGGTAGTGATCTCGGGCCTCCTGTGGAGGCTCCTGACTCATCTTGCTCCCATGAAAGAGGCTGTTGTGGCTGCTGATTTCGCTTGTCTGCTCACCCTGGTTTTGGTGATGGCTGCTGCGGTCTCGTTTGTACTTGTGGGGACGAATTCATTGGCGCGAGGCAATATAACGTGCCAAACTCCCTGCAATTCGAGTCACCAGATGCAGGATTCAATTCTCAACTGCTTCAGGAACATGACAGAGTTTCATGGCACGAATTGGACCTCCATTGTTTCTAGTGTCTCCTGTTAGGTTTTCTTCCTCAACTTCAAGTGTGTGTATCATGTGTGTAATGCCACTGTTTAACCTCGGTTATCGAATTTCTAAAATTTTACTTGTTTGGGAGAGAACCTATGCGACTATGCGAGTGTAACATTGCTCCGTCCTATCTATGAGAGAGAATGAGTGGTAAAAGTTACCTCAAATTTTGTCCCAATCACCATTCACACTTTCTACGGTCTCAGTGTACCATTGTTCCACCCTCTCTATGAGGTAGAGGAAACAACTTCCACCTTATTGTTTCTTTTGTCACGCTTATGATAACCAGATGCAACAACAGTTCCTCGAATTCTGCCAAATGTAGGAGTCTTCGTTGATCGCTCCAAACAAGCTTCGATCCCGAACTATGGCTGTAAGGCCAAGACGGAGTTAACGGTTGGATGAGGATGAAGTTGTTGGATCATTGAACTTGTCAGTTGGGGTGGAGAGATTGTGAAAGGATGGCTTCTCCATGGGTTGCGGGGTAAAGGTAGAAAAAAGAAAAGAGAAAAGATACGAGGGCAACTAGGTTCGAAGATAAATACAACGGTTCCCTAGCAATGACACTAGAAAGCTTGTTGAGTATTTTAACGATAGCGAATAAATCTGCAAACATATGGATATCATTGTAGCTTTCACCTTAGAGTATTCGAAAAGTATTGAGCCCAATTTTAATGACCCAAAATCCAGGTTGGATATCATTATAGCCCAATTTACACATCCAAAATACTCTGGCACACAGTTCTGTGAGGAACATGGATCTATGTTATATCCAAATGTGGAGGATTATTGAGGGCCAAAAAGGTTGTCACCACCTAATGGATTGTCTCTACCAAACCATGAGATAAGCCAAATGAAAGATAACCGTTACTGCGACACTATATCTATGCTATGGTTATTACCGTAGTTAACTAGCTACAACACTCTGTACGAGTAGGGCTATGACCCCATATGGAAGAGAACTGATCTTACTCAACTATAGATATTACTAGCTTATACTGAAGGCATACAAAAGAGCACTAAATCCTATACTATGCTAGCAAGGGTTTATGACTACCATACGAGCATATAAACCAAGCATGTATGCATTAGCAAAGGTATGAGACTACTCATGCAATTATGAATAAGAATACTAGAAAGGAATCACGAATACTAACTCAACTCCAAAGAATGTAGTAGCATCCATAGACATACAAGTTAGGAGGAGAGTGCAAACACCATGGCACTACTCTTCCTAACGACCTCTCTCTCTCTCTCTCTCTCTCTCTCTCTACTATAAGCACTACCTAGGCAACACTTGGCCTTGCAAGGAGCTCTTCCCTCCACTGGAGAGTTGATGGAATGTGTGTCTCCATATGAGCCCCGTCCCCTCATACTTACAGGCACTTGAGGGAGTGAGGTGTCTTAGGAGAATGGGTTTCCTCGGGACTATCCCGAGGGAATATTCGAGGCATCTTTGGGCACCGCCTCTAGGAACGCACCAGGGAACGACACATGGAAGTTGGGCTCTTTCGAAGCCAACACTGGTTTGACCGAACTAGGGGTTTGACCGAACACCTGGCATTGCCTTTCAGTCTTTCACCCCCAGCTTTGTCTAGGTCACTGCTTGATGGGTCCTCAGGCCTGTCCTAGGTGCCCACACTAAAATAAGGTAGTTTACCACCTTTGATGGACCAATGGATATGTGTGCTCTCCTCTGATTGGCTGGAGTTGTGTTTCCTTGCCCTTTGTGGGTCCATGGATCCATGTGCTGCCTAGTTGGCATCCTCTCATTGGTTGGAGTTGTGCTCTTTGGATCCATGAGATGTGTTTCTTCTCATTTTATACGAAAACTGACTTGTATACAAATTTTCACCAACACTTGTGAATTTGTTAGTAATAACTCCTACCACTACTGTTTATGATTATATTTGATGTGTTTATGCCTGAGTTGACTGCCTAAAATTAGTACTTAACAACCGTCAACAAAGACACTACCTTTGGAAATGCATGAAAAAAAATCAATTGTTGCATGGCCAAAAGTCACTAAGGCTAAAAACCAGGGTGGCTTAGGAGTGGTGGATCTTAGATCACATAATGATGTTCTTCTCATCGAGCATCTTGACAAGTTCTACAGCAAAAGAGACATACCATGAGTAAATATGATTTGGCAATCCTACTACTCACAAGTCACAAGGAAAAATTCCACATTCTACTGCAGACAAAGGATCTTTCTGGTGGAAAGACCTACTGCATACGTGATAAATTCAGAGAAGTTGCCAGCTGCACAATGGGAGATGGCACAACTGTGCTCTTTTGGCTGGACATTTGGAATGGACATCACCTTCAAGAAAGACTATTCTCTTTTGAAAAAAGTAGAAAATTACAGTGGCTGCTTTCCTCTCAGTCAAATAAATGAACACTTTCACCTTCCTCACTCGCCAACAGGAGTTATCAGAATTTCAAATTAAAATACAAAGCATACACGTAAGAGAGGATGATAAGGATCAATGTCACTATATTGGGGGATCCCAAAAGTACACTTCAAAGAGTTTTTACAACCATATTTACAGACTTCTAGCCTCCAAGACCCTTCTTACGGATTTGTAATTCAAGATGCTATAACAAACTGAGAGTGTTTTCCTAGCTATTATTGATGGACAAACTAAACACCAGAAATCTTCTAAAAATGAAAATTTTCAAAATTGAGGGAAACAACTACAATTGTGTCCTCTGTGCCTGCCATAGATAAGAAACATCTATGCATCTCTTCTTCACCAGTCCTCTTGCAGTAAGATGTTGGCAATTAATTGGTAGCCAATGGTAGTTTGGCACACCTTTTCTCCAAATGATTGAGTTGTCCAGACAAGATTTTAGTCACAACTTCGTCATGGAAATCTTCATCATTGCAGCCTGGCAGATTTGGAAGCAAAGAAATGACATCATATTTGACAGGCAATGATAGCTTTTTAACTTCTTCAATCAATGCAAGTCTCTCCTCCCCTACTTACCCTAAAATGTTAATTGATGTATAGCTTTAGTCGGTCTCCGCCTTTTTTGTTCTTTGGTTGGTCTACTTGCTTGTAAGTATTTTGTTTCACTTTCTATTTTGATAATAAAATTTCACCACAGGGGCTTCCCCCGCCATGTTTCAGTACAAATAAAGGTTGCTTTTGTGGTCACCGACTCAAGCTACTCTCCAAGGAAATGAAAATCAAAATCGTCCCTGCCAATTGAACTCCTCCTATATATCTTGTCAAATTGATCCCATGTGAAACTAAACGAAAAGATGCGCGGCCAAATCTTAGCTCACATGAAGCTTCGGGTAGAACTTCCCGTGCACCGGTAGCGTCCCGGCGTCGGTTCAGCTACAGATGCATTTTGCTAGAGATTGGCTGAAGGCAGAAGGACTCGTGGTGCAAGAATCAAGCCTGAGCAGACTTACAATCTTCAGGGTGTGTGGTGGCCGCGCGATCTGCTCGGCGACGATCCACACGGAGGCGCCCACGAGGGATTGACGAAACGAAACGATCATGGGCACCGATCGTGAAATCGTGTTGTGCGCGAACCTTGGTGGCGAAGAACACCTTGGGAGCCTTGTAGGGGTAGTCGCGCGGGAACTCGACGCGGGCAGCGAATACCCCGCCGTCGTAGGGGCTTCCCTCCGGTCCGACGACGGCGACCTGCCAACGGAGGCGGTCGTCGGTCGCGTCGGCGCCGGGGACGCACCACTCCGGCGGGTCCTCCCACAGCCGCTCGAGCTCCCTCTCGAGCCGCGTCTCCCAGGGACGACGGGACTTGTCTGCAGGCCGCGCGCCGCCCGTGGTCGTCGTTCGCTGGAGAGCGCCGCCGCCGGGAACCATGATGGCCGCCGGCCGGCCTTCGCTTCTAGTTGCAGGGCTGGCGAGTGGTGAGGCAACGATCAGCAGCCTAGAGATGGTTCCGGTGAAAGGAAGCCATATATAAGGGATGATTGGAATGGAGCGAGGTGGCTTTTTGACACGCTACGATGGACGTGGTTAGGGGCGAACAGGCGACACCTAGAACCAGTAAAGGGCTGATGTTAGCTGCTATACTTGGGTCTTCATTGCTACAGTATCTACAGTATGGAAAACATCAGCCTACGCCTAGGGCCATGGCCTAGTTGCCCTAGGCTTGTATCCGCCACTGGACGTGGTTGTGAGTTTAGGCTTCTTGCTAGATAGCACTGCGTACGTGGTGACATGCAGTGAGCCCAAGATTGGCCGAGGAGACTCATCCGATCCATCTATATATGATCTATCGACAGCTAGTTGCGTGAGGTATATAGGGATATGGGTACGGTATGGCCGTATGGGGATAGAACTCATGTAAGAGGCATGCCTGCTAGGCTGCTACTGCATAAAGAAACGTGTTTGCATTCGAGAAGCACCGACCGGAACAATCTTTTTAATCGAAGGGATATATTGATCTGACAGTCTGACTATCTGAGAGAACTATATATATGCAATTCTAGAAATACTCTCACTGATCAAGATGGCGGTTACAGAATATAACAAATCTCAGATTAGTAAAGCTAAAGCTACTACTGGAATGCATGTAAGGAATTGGCCTTGTATAACTGAACACTGTAAAAGGTTACCACTAGTACTGAAGACTGATATCCCGTCTCAACTGAAGAATTTGCCCGTGCCAAGAGTAAACCAGAAGTAACACAAAAACTTCACACCATTCTCGAAACAGATTTCGTGTCTAGAATGTAAGGAATCGGCCTTGTATAATAATAACTGACCACAACATACATAATAGTAGTGCATATACATCTGTACATGAAAACGACGACCACTGACCTAAATCTGGAAAGGCCATCGTCACAAGTCTCAACATCCAAATATGACAGGATAATGCAAATCATGACAGGGTAATTAGTACCGGCCAATCATGACAATGACTCATGCAATGATAGTGCAGTGCCCTATACCAATCAGAAGTACCCTCGCTTGAATCTACAACCGAACTAGGCTACAAGCCTACAATCACCACGATTCCTCGAAGCACAAGGAGCTAAATACGAGACTAATCATTGTCCCCTTCTCAACTTTTTTTTTATAAAGGCCTTGCCTTGCTTTTATAGAAAGCATATAAGGTTTTTATACAAACTCTGCCAGGGTTACCAGCTTACCACCAAAGCGCAAAAGCATGCAACTAGAACAAACATAGCTACAACCCACGGATCATCTAGGACACAGAGAAGACTCAAAGGACTGCTACCAGACAAACACTAGATGAATGTTTCCTCCACCGGTCTAAAATTAATCTTATTCTCCAGATCTTCCACCCATCCACGCATCTGCTTTGCCCATCGATCTTGGTGCTCCTGTTCACCATGCTTCAGTCTCGCGCGCCATTTCTGTGTATATGCCAAAATTTTGTAGAAAATGTCAACAGGTCGCTGTAGAAACACCCCCTCCATCACCATTTTGTTACGAGTAGTCCATAGGGACCACAACACCATTGCAAGAGAAAAAAGTTTAGTATTGTATTTGTCACTCCCCAAAGGTAACCAGTTGTCAAGGAAGTCACTAAGCCCTCTAGGGCGCCTGCTCCACCCCATCGCCTCCCCGATCCCCCCCCCCCCCCCCTCCCCCATGTCAGTTTTGCTAGTGAGCACTCAAAAAGGATGTGGTCGACCGTTTCCGGCTTCTTGCAGACCACACATCTAGTATCTCCCTTCCAACTCATCCCACCCAACACTACCCCCGCTTGAATTCTCCCCTGAAAGGCCAGCCACAAGAAAATTTTGATTTTCATGGGCAGTCTACTTTTCCACACCTGTTTCATCCGTTCGTTCACCACCCCCTGTGTAATGAATGTCTATACATGGATTTAGTGGTATAAACTCCGGATTTCTCCAATGCCCACCTCACTATGTCCTTTGACTCTGTTAAGTTGCAGTCCCGAAGCGTCTCCAACAGAGAGTCCCATTGAAGAGCCTCATCTTGGGATAAAGGCCTTCGAAAGTCCATCACCCATTCCCCATTATCCCAACAATCGCTTACTGAACAACCTTTCTCCCTGCAGTATTCATAAAGCTTCGGGTAAAGGAGCTTCAGAGGAACCTCCCCTACCCACACATCCTCCCAGAACCGGACACTCTCACCGTTATTCACCGAGAACACCGCCCCCCATTGAAATTTCTTCTTCACTTTGTTGATGCCTTGCCAAAACTGCGAGCCCCCCTTAGTTTTGCAGTTTGCAATGGGTCTCCCCCCGAGGTATTTATTGTGAAGTAACTCACAACACATGTCGCCCTCCTCACTATTCTGTAGCCTCCATACCCACTTCAGGAGCAAGGCCTCGTTTAAGGCCCTTGTATTGATGATGCCAGCCCCCCAAAGTCCTTTGGCAAGCAAGTGTTCTCCCACTTCACCATATGATAGTGGAATTTCTCACCGTCGCTCCCCCCAAAAACTTCGATCTGATCGTGTCCATTTGCTGATGTGTACTCTCATGTAACAAATATATACCCATCATGAACACAGGCATGCTGCTGAGCAAGGTATTAGTAAGGATTAGCCTCCCCCGTGATGTTAAGTGTCCCCCCCCCCTCCCAAGGTTTTTCCACAATTCCTTTAAATGCACCCACCCCCACTCTGCAGTCACTAATGGGGAATCCCAAATATTTCATTGGTAGCTTGCCCACAACACAGTTGAGCATGTTTGCTATCTTTTCCTCCTCAGCTGCCTCCATTCCAAAGGTGACCACCTCACTCTTATGGTAATTGATTTTGAGTCCTGACATCCATTCAAAACAATACATCAGAAATTTCATATTTATTATCGATCTCTCATCTCCTTCACACATTAGAACAGTGTCATCCGCATATTGTAAGTGGGTTATCCCCCTCCCACCAGATGCGGGATCACCCCCTTAATATGCCCTAGCGCTTGAGCTCTCTCCATTATCACTGACAGCGCATCTGCCACTAAATTGAATAGCAGCGGAGACAACGGGTCTCCCTGTCTCAGTCCTCTATGTGTCTTAAAGTACGGCCCATTGCTCCCATTGATGTTCACACACACTTTACCCCCCCCCCCTGACAGTATCCATTATCCACTTGCTTAGTTGCGGGCAGAAACCTTTTTTTGTTTAACACTTCCTCCACAAAGCCCCATCTCACACTATCATATGCCTTCTCAAAGTCAATTTTGAATATCACACCCCTCTGTTTTTTAGTTTTAAGCTCATGCATGACTTCATGTAGAATCACCGCTCCATCCACAATGTATCTCCCCCCTAACGAATGATGTCTGGTTCCGGCTGATCAGCTTCCTTGCGTGCTCAGTCAGTCTAATCATCATAAGCCTCATAAAGATCTTGAAACTGACATTTAGCAGACAGATCAGCTGATATTGCTTGATGTTATTTGCCCCCTCAACCTTTGGAATCAAAGTTATCACCCCATAATTCAATCTGGCAATATCTAAGTTTCCCAAGTAGAAGTCATTAATCATGTCCATAAGATCTGATTTCACCACCCCCAACACTTCTTATAGAAAGTAACACTAACCCATCAGGGCCGAGGGCCGAGTTTTCTTCCATACTAAACACTGCATTCTTTACCTCTTCCTCAGTGAAGGGTTGTGTGAGTTGGTCGTTGTCCGAGGCTGAGAGTCTTCCTGATTGCCCCCAAAAATCCTCCCCCAATTTAATGTTCCTGCTGAACTGCATGCCAAACAGTTCTTTGTAGTAGTTGTATATCACTTTCTGGATCTGTTCCCTCTCATGCACCACACTCCCCTCATGTTCTAGAGACATAATTAGTTTTTTCCTTCTCCTCCCGTTTGCTGCCAGGTGAAAGTACCTTGTGTTGTCATCCCCTTCCAGGACCCATTTCTCTCCCCCTCGTTGTTGCCAGTATAGTTCCTCTGCCTCCATCAGCTTTTCTAACTCACTTTCCAGCCGATATCGCCCCCTCCATTTCTCATTGTCCACTACTCCCCCTTGTTCCTGAACTTCATCATCAATGCGTTGAATTTGCTTCATCAACTCCTCTTTTTTCCTCCCGTACTCCCCTCTAACATTTCTCCCCCACCCTTTTAGGAAGTTTCTAAGTGTCGTCACACATCCGTGCCATTTATCTAGGGAGTGAACATTTTCAGGACATCTGCTTTTAGTTTTCTCCCAGCTGTCACTTACCAACTTCAAAAACCCCTCCATCTGACACCATTGCTTCTCAAAGAAGAACTGTCTCCCTGCCTGTACTCCCTGTCCACCCCCCGTGTCAAGTACCAACAGGCAATGGTTAGACCCGACCCTGGTCAGTGACACTAGGTTACTTAAAGGGAATTTGAGATCCCACTCCGTTGTCATCAGCACCCTGTCAATGTTACTCTGAGTAGGGTTATCTTGCATGTTAGTCCATGTATATCTAGCACCCCCTCTATGTACCTCTCTTAGGCCACAATTTTCTATGAAAGTATTAAAGGCGCGGATCAGCCCCACATCACATGTGCCAGAGCTCTTGTCTTCCACTGATCTTATCAAATTAAAGTCCCCCCCAATCACAGTCTGTAACACCGCCCCCGTGCACTTGATTTCTAGTTCACCCAGGAACGCTTCTGACCACTCATGCTTTGCTGGCCCATATACCGTGATAATGTCCGCCCTTATGTTTGTGACTCTGTCCCTTACTGTCGTCCCAACGTAGTATGTTCCTGTTTCCCAATTCTCCACCTCATATCTCTCCTCACGCACCCTCATCATGATCCCCCCGAGTGACCAATTGCTGGAATCTAGTTCCACACAAAGTCACCCTCAGGACAAATTCGAGCCAGATCTCTCGCTGTGACAAAAGAATCTCAACTTCAGTTGCGTACGCTAAAGAATCTCGAGGATCAAAAGCTACTGTACCTTAGAGAGAAATAAATGATTCCCGCAACTGGCAATAGTGTTTCGACAACCTCATCGTGGTGAGCGGCTTGCCAATCGTTGGAGTCTCCCGCAACTTCGAGGGATACATATTATCAAGATTGTTCTGAATTTTTTAATGAGGTTTCTTTTTGTGTTCTGACTTCTGACATTATTACCCTACAACACTGACTGGCATATGACGACGCTGACTGGTACCTACGACTCTGGCATGGCAATAAGTTAGCTACAGCCTGCTCTCAAATACCGCACATAGGTTGTTCAAATTAATGCCTCACACAAATAGGGATGAACGCCGGTGATTCAGATGCCTAAGATAATAGGATTCATGCATCATCAGGTATCTGATGCAGATTTTTGATCATTTGAGGCAATTTATTTTTCTTTTAGGCTTTGTGATTACATTCTGGCCTTTGCATCTTAAGGAAACATAGTGAACATCATCATACGTCGTCATGGCAATAGTACGTGATCATGATGGAAAAGTACCTTTACTTTCAAATTCTGGAATCTGAATTTTGGATTGCTAAGTGCACATACACCAAATGAATAACTAATTAAAACTTGACCATTTTGAAATATATACCAAACTAAAGACATGTTATTTCTTTATTAAGTTGAAATTTCTTTTCAGGAACTTTCCTCGTCAAATATTTATTATGAACTTAAATTTAAATTTCCTACTGAGTAAAGGGCTTGTGATTGTGTTCTGTCCATGGGAGAAACAAATAATACTGACTTATATGTCTCTCATGTTTCAGTTTTTGAAGAGCAGTTAAATTGTCCCTAAGCTAGCAGAACCTCTTAGCATTCTAAAAATATTTCCTCTACATGTCATTTACAGTATTTGCAGTGGAGGAAGTAGCATGGCTTGTGCCTCCAATGAGATTTGTTAGCCACTAAAAGCAAAAGAAAAGTCTTTCGATTAGTATCTGTAAAACAATATGAAATAGTATATTTGATAAGGTCGTCGCTACCTTCTCTGAAAGAGGGCCTGTGAAATAAATCATGCACCTTAAGCTTTTGTACTGTTCACAGTAAAGGACTAAATTATTTACGGCACTTATAAAATATCTTGTTTATTTTGATTTCCCTTTATTAGGAGGTCACTAGCAATCACCAATTGCAGGTGAACAGATTTGTTAGGAAGTTCAATCTTGAAGTTGTCGGAGAGCAGAAGCACTCTAGGCTATCGACGTGTATTGTCTTTCATTTTCCCCTACGATGGGATTTCTTCTTCTGAAGTAAAAAGATGAAGCTAAAAAAGGTTTGGTGCATCCCTCATATCCATCTACCGAGACAGTCTTGCATCTGTGATTTGAAGGGTCGACATGCAGGAAGTTCATCAGGTGTTAGGTTTGGGTAGTTACTGGGTAAATCTCATATTCTCATCACGTGTTTCTGAATTTGGTTGAATTAATCAGGATCTACGAATTATTTTGATGTTGACCTGTAAGGATTAAGGTAAATCTAATTCAGGATGGATTGCCGAAGCTCTCATCACCTAAATGAAGTGTTGATCACGCTGCTCCCAAAGGTGGATAACCGGAGGGTCTGGCTGACTATCGCCCCATTAGCCTGATCCACAGTTTTGGAAAGATCTTTGCTAAGGTCCTGGCCAACCGTTTCATGCCAGCTCTGCCTCGCTTGATTTCACCGAATCAAAGTGCTTTCATTAAAGGTCGTCAGATTCAAGACAATTTCAGATATGTCATGGGTACGGCCAGGTCCCTCTCGGTCAGGAAGAGCCCGAGTGTGCTCTTCAAAATTGACCTGGCTAAGGCTTTTGATTATGTGAATTGGGTCTTTCTTTTAGAGCTGCTCTACGCTGTCGGTTGCCCTCTGCGCTGGACTAATTGGATTTCTGTCTTGCTTTCCACGGCAAGCACTAAGGTTCTCCTTAATGGAGTCCCCGGTCGTTGTATTTGTCATGGTCGTGGCCTCAGACAGGGTGATCCTCTATCACCCATGCTTTTTGTCCTGGTCATGGAATGCTTCAGCGCCATGATCAAGCTCGCTGATTCGAGGGGTCTCTTCGCTGTGCCCCAGCTCTATCAGGCAGCGAGTCTCCTTGTATGCGGATGATGTGGTCGTCTTCATTTCTCTGGTCGTGCTAGATCTGGTTATGATCCGAGACATCTTGGAGCTTTTCCGCCGGGCGACAGGCCTTGCCACTAATCTTTTTAAAAGCAAGGCCTTCCCGATTCGGTGTGAGGACGATCAAGTAAACTTGATCTCTCACACTCTCGGCTGTCAGTGTGCTGACTTCCCGTGTACCTACCTAGGGGTACCACTCTCACCCTGGCGTCTGCCTAAATCTGCTATGCAGCCGGTCGTTGACAAGGTCGCTAAACGCCTTCCGCCTTGGAAAGGTAGAATGCTGAACAGAACTGGTCGTCTCATTCTTGCCCGGTCTACACTGTGCGCTATACCAGTACACATCTCTATGGCCACGAAGATCGCACCATGGGCTATCCGTGCTATCGAGAAGTTGGTACGTGGATTCTTGTGGTGCGGATCGGAGGTGGCTGCCGGGGGGGGGAGTGTGATGTGGCTTGGGTCAATGCGGCTTGCCCTACTCCTTATGGCGGCCTTGGCATTCCCAACCTGCATCTCATGGGCTTCGCGTTACGGCTGCGGTGGCTTTGGTTAGCCAGGGTGGACTCCGACAAGACTTGGTCGGGGTACCACTTCCGGGCAGATCGGTCGTCTCAGGATTTCTTTGATGCTTCAGTCACAGTGCAAGTTCGTGATGGGTCGCGCGCCTTATTCTGGATGGATCGCTGGATCAATGCGTGCTCAGTCCTTCAGCTAGCCCCTCAGCTTTGGAACGTGGTCCCGGCTAGGATTCGTAAATCCCGCTCCGTTCGGGATGCCCTATCCGGCCGACGGTGGATCCGGGACATTGCCTTTGCTCGCACTGTCCCCGTGGTCGTCCAATACCTTCGTCTCTGGGACCTCGTTCAGGACTTCCAGCTGTCCGACCAGCCGGACAGGTTCATCTGGAAATGGTCGTCTACCGGGAAGTTCTCCTCTACCTCTGCTTACCGAGCGCTGTTCTTTGGTAGGATCCCGCTAGCCGGAGCTGAGCGCATATGGAAGGTGCAGGCTCCTGGGCGGTGTCGCTTCTTTGGCTGGCTAGTGCTGCATGGTCGTTGTTGGACTTCGAACCGATTACGTCGGCATGGTCTACGTGACTCAGATGATTGTGCCCTTTGTGCACAAGCGGTCGAAACCTTGGATCACCACCTTCTTGGATGTGTCCACAGTCGGGAAACCTGGTTTAGGGTGCTCTGTTACTTCGGCTTAGATCGGCTGACGCCGCAGGAGGAGGTGTCTTACTTCACGTGGTGGCTAGATGCTAGGAAGCAGGTTATCAAGATTCAGTGCAAAGGTTTCGACTCCTTGGCACTTTTGGTCGTCTGGTCGCTTTGGAAAGAGAGGAACAGGCGTGTGCATGACAGGGCGGCGCTACAGCCGGTGTCACTGGCGCCGCTGATCCTGGAGGAAGCCCGGAGGTGGTCCCGTGCTGGTTTTGCTGGGATTGGTTTGCTTGGTCGTCGTAGGTTGCCCCCACGCTCTTAGATAGCTTTGTGTTGGTAGCTGTTGGTTCTTTCTTTTGTTTGGGGCTTGTTGTCGTCCCGCCTTTGTATCGTTGTTTGTAAACAGACCTTTCTCCTCTCCTTAATGAAATACGTGCTACGCACGTCTTAAAAAAATGTAGATAATTAACAATGCTAGTACCAGTTGTGTTTAACAGTGCAGAATGTTCAGTTATGCAGCAAATTGTGGGGAACAACACTTCAACTATCCTCAAATTTCGTTTGGAAAAAGTCTATATAACCCCCTAACCTATGTACGGTGGATCACATCACCCCCTTAACTATGAAAATGGATTTTTAACCCCCTCAAGTTTGACAAACCGTTTAAATGACCCCTTTAGGTGGTTTTGCAAAGTGGTTTTGCCACATAGCTTGCTGAGGTGGACTGAAATGTCGACATGGACAAGTTGGGTCCCACTTGTAAGTGGGTGAGGTTTCTCTTCTTCTCCCCTTCCTACCGTGGCTGGTCCTGGTCGCCTCAGCCGGCATGCCCATTCACCCGCCAGCGCCCCCAAAGCGAAGAACGCGCGATCGAGCCGCCGGCCTCCGCTCACGGCACCGTGTTAGCCGCCTCCGCCCACCTGCATGCACCGAGCCACGCCCGCCGCCGGTCTTCTTCGCCGCTTCATCCTCCACACCTTTCTTGCTGCTTGCGAGGCCGTCGGTAGCCGCCGTCGTCACAACTCACAACGTGCACGCAAGCTGCTTCCCCGTGATGTCGTTCGTCCACCGCGCAAGCTGCATAGCGAGGTTCTCCATGGCTGCTTGTTTTGTTTTTTTACCTTGAGGCTAGAGAAATAGAATCCAACACCTTGCTGCCAAATATCGAGCTTCTCAAGATGTCTGTTATCCCAAATCGAGATCTCCAGCAGCCCATTTCTTGTTAGCGAAGAATAGAAATGAGTAGACTGCAAGGGCAGCCGGGTTAGGCGGCCGAACATCCAAATAATTTGTAACCAATAATCCATCTAAACAGAGAGAGAAAGGAAGATTTGTACCGAACTAAACAACGGAGATCCAGGCAAAGTACTCCTACGACGCCCCTCCTGTATCACAGTACTAACCGCTGCCGGCCGCAGAGATCTTCGACACCAGCTGCGTCCATGGCCACCTCTGTGCCGCTGAACTGGTGCTGTCCGCTTTGTTGCTGCTTGCCGTAGCTCCGGACGGTGCGTCGATCATGAGTTACGACGTCTCGTCAGGCATGCTGGACACTGGCGAGGGCGGCAAGCCGGCAACCGGCAATGTCTTCCCTTGCAGCAAGACAGGGAAGGAGAAGGAGAGGGACCTTACCCACTTACAAACGGGACCCAGCTGTCATCTTCTCTGTATCTAAATCTGACTATTTCGTGAGTTATGGTTATGGTTCAAGTCGCAATCAGCTATTAGTTTCTACGAATGGAATGTGAAGCCACCCAGCTGGCCTTCTGCTTGCAATTAGAGAGATGATATTCGGTTCCGCAATGTTACCTTGAAGTTATCAGATATTCATATTATATGAAGCTATACCCAAATGTTCTTGTAGTGGGTGATACAAATTTGTTCCTGTACCAACATGATGCACAGGCAAATGTGTAATCCGCAAATTTTAACACTTCGATTTCAAAACCGATGGAATGGAATATGGATTTGGACAGCTGATCCTGATGATCATTGCCTGCTCTGCTGCTGTCTGTTCTGTAACTAGAGGACAGACAGGAGAGGTCAGAGGTCGGGTGGGACACCACCAGGTGGGTCCATTACCATAACGGACATACTCCCTCCATACTGGTAAAAGAGGACGTTTAGGACAACATTTAGCGTACCAAGGAGTGATTAATTAAGATAGAGTTTCCCTGCTTACCCTATTAAATAGGGTGGCGGGTACACCATAGCCATCAAATGCATGGTGGCTGATTGGTTAGCCCAGATGGTCCTGAGTCTTACGAGGCTGAGGTCGTCGAGTATATGCAGCGGACGTGCACTCGTGTCGTGTCCCTCCAAACTTGAAATTTCCCGTCCTTCCCAGCAGTAGCACCAACAAGAGAGACAGAGCTGTGATGTATAACAGCACAAATCCATTTTTCTCAGGCTACACAAATACGTAAATGATGAATATCCATGCTGCTACGTTTCACTAGCTAGGCGCCATCCCTTGCTTCTAATAAGCATTCCTCTGACAGCACAACAAAGTCATTTCGTTGTTAATCAGAATACGGAAGCGCAAACCAGTACAAAAGCCTTACACACATGCATTTTCATCATGATCCTTCCCTGCCAACGGGACAAGCTAAATTGGCTAACCACAACACATCACAATTCACAACCAAACCTGCCACAGGAATAGCTTGCACCTCCAAAGAGGGCAAAGATGCTACCCTCAACCACCACTACATGTCAATGTCCGTATGTCACCACCACACGGTCCACACCATAGCCACCCCCATTCCATTCCATTGGTCCACAAAGATTCAACCCATCACCTTGCGCAGTCATGTACATGTATCACTGAAACAGCAATTGTACACACGACTGCAACTTTGCAAACCAGCACCAAAGTAGCAGCAGTGCAGCAACAACCCAAACGAATCCCACAATAAAAACAGCCATACATGTCACCAAGCACAGCTCCACAGTCAAAACCAAGCATCATTGAGCGGGCGGAGTCAAAATTGAGCATCATTGAGCGGGACAACACTGAGACTAACCAAGGACAACAACGGTTACTTCATCTAACATTACCCAAACTGATATTAACACAATGTTAGCCAATGACAATGGAAACAGTAATCTAGGTACTAGCGGGCATTCCATACCGCCAGACGACGGTGGCTCCAATAAGGAGCACTGTCAGAATGACAAAAGTAAGATATCACGATGAGAAGTGAAACTGAATAATTCTAGTAGATCGGATAAGCTGCTTATCCACCACGGGGCCTTTGCATTCACCGCTCCATTGTTCGGTGGAGCGCATCATCTTCAGCTGAGCTCACTCGTCATCATCTTCCTCCTGCAAACATGCAATGCAGGTTTTTGCCTCTCACAGGGAGGGCTTAATGGTCCATGCTCTACGTAAAATCTACCAAGAGAGTAATATCTACTAGTCAGATAATAATTCAATCTGATAATACCTAGAGCAGCAGCGTATAACAATGCAACTTTTCTAAAGGCATGAGCAGCATAGCATTTATGTCAACTTTTGGATGACCAAAGTGAAACATTTCAGAGCCAACATCATCAAAGGCAGAGTATATATGTATACCTCCTCACTATCCTCGTCATCATCCAAATCATTGACCTCAGACTTTGACTTGTCAGACTCCTCTCCGTCTTCCTCCTTGGCAGCAGCAGTGCTCTGAACAAACCAACACGTGAATCACTGCTTAGTACTCTACTGAATAACAATGGGCTACGACCAGGAGCAAGAATGACAGTGGATCAATGGAGCGTACCTGGCCCTTGTTGTAGGCGGCAATGGCCTTGTTGTACTCCACCATGAGCTTATCGGCCTTGGCTACATAAGGAGCTTTGTCCTGCAGTAATCAACAACAAACACATGGGATCAGCACTCAATCCTAACCGCGGCAACTAGGAGACAGTGAATGTAGCGTGCAGAAGAAGCTTACCGCATCGGTGAGGGATCTCCACCTGTTACCGGCTGCTTTTCCCACCTGAAAAAGTTGCACAAATAATTAAGCACGAGGTCGAAGCAGCTACTATCATAAAGGTGTCCTAAATTGGTTGGTATTATTAGCAAGTTACCGCCGCAACAGACTTGTTGTTAGGGTTCTTCTCCTTGAACTCCTTGCGGAATTCATCCCTAACCAAAAATAGATCAAACCACGACCAACCCAAATAATCTTTTTTCTAAAAAAAGGGTAAGCATCTAGGATCTCACATGAAGACGAAGAAGGCGCTGGCCGCTCTCTTGGGCTTGTTGGGGTCCTTGCCGGCCTTTGCCCTGACCTTGGCCGGCTTTTCCGCTCCCTTACTCCTCACTGCCAACCTGCAGAACCGAGATAGAAGTCAAAACGGCGTCTGCGCATACAAATCGAACGTTTCGCTGTCCGCCGAACAGATGTGCCTCAAGAAGATCGAAAAACAGGGTAGCAAAGGCGTGATTGTTACTTGGCATCGGCCTTGGCGGCGCCCTTGGATCTGGCCCCCTTCATGGCGAATTCCTGCGGAAACACCGAAGGGAGCGGCGGTCAGATCCGCGAGGGGCGGAGCGGAGCGGAGCCAATTCCGCTTAAAATCGGGCGCAGCGGCTGCGAGTCGAGGGCGAATTTGAGGGGGTAATCTGGACGGGGGAGACGAGGGCGCCTTGGAGGGGGAAACGGGAAGGAGAGGGAGAGGGGCAGGCACCCGGGCCCGCAAGCCAGTGAATCAGACACAGATATTTTGGGCCACGTCAGAGATCCGCGAGATGTGCGTGGTCTAGGATGGCAGCGGGTCGGGTAAGTGCGGTAAGATATTTTCCCGCCCGCCAGCATATCCGTGTTGTCATTTTTTATATGTCCGCCAGCCTGCCCGCGGGTAAAAAATCTAACCCGCATCTGCGCCCGACGAATATCCGTGGGTAACGGGTAAATCTGTCACCCACCGCCACTGCCTCTCCCCTGTCGTGCGCTGCCCTTCCCCTGCGCGCTGCTCCCCCCTCCCCGCGCGCTGCAACCCGATTCGCGAGCACCGCAGGGCCCGCACGCCGTCGGGCGCGGTGCTGCGAGCTCAGACGAGAGCGCGGTTGTGGACGCTGCCGCGAGCTTGGACGAGAGCGCGACCGCGTGCGTCGTCGCGAGCCGGCCGCCTACCCCTGCGCTTGGACTTGGAGGGGTGAGGCCGCGAGGGCCGGCCGGCCGTCCGGCGGGGACGAGGAGGAATCACGAGGAGCTGGAGCGGCGAGGCCACGAGGGCCGGCCAGCCAGCCGGCGGGGACGGCGCGACGGGTCAAAGAACGAACTCAACAAAGCCAAGAGAGATGAGAGAGGGAGGCGGGGCGGCGGCCGGCGGCCATAGAGAGGATAGGGTCATCTGTAGGGTTCTTTTGGTAGGCTTGGGCCATATTTTTTGATGGGCTTTGCGCTTCAACCGGGTGATGGGCATACCCGCTGGTGAAGTTGGCTGCCCGTTAGGTGCCGCGGGCAAAATTTGCTGCCCGTATCCGCGCCCGCGAGCAAAATTTGTTGCCCGTACCCTTACCCCTCGGGTCGGGTATCCGCGGATACTCGCATCTACGACAAAATTGTCATCCCTAGCCTGGTCTGCTGGGGCAACGTTTCTTTTACAACTGCATATACATTAGATATTGATTATGTTCGTCAGGTCTTGTGCTAATTTGTACGACAGATTTTTCTAAAAAGAAAAGTACTACTGACTGATTTGTAGAGCAGATTTGTTCTGAGAGAACACTACTGTAGAGGAGCCATTTTGTATCAAGGTCCTCAAAGAAGACCGAATTACAACAAGATTCTGAGTCCGGATGAGGACAACTACTGCATCAGGGGTGTTGACAACGACAGGATCGCCTGCAAGAGGTCATAGAGGCGTTGATGGCGCATACACTCAGATGGAAGAATGCGTATAGCGTCGGTTGAAGATGGGTCGACGGAGCTGAGGAAGAGCACACCAGGCGACCGAAGAATAGAAGTTTTGCCATCGCCGGTGGTTGAGGATGGCGCTCGATGTCGAATCTCAGGTGGAGACGAAGACGTCGGGCCAACACCAGATGGAGTGCTACCTGGTTGGACTCTGGATCAGCTGGATTGAAGGCTGCAAGAAGAAGGCGGAGGTGGGTGCGGGTTGTGGAGGATGCAAGTCGGAGCATGACGGATCTGGCGGGGTGGAGGAAGGAGGCGGAAGATATGTGTTGTGGAGAAAGTGGGTGAGGGGATGAGGGGTGATTTTAGTGGGCGAGGGGATGAGGGGGTGATTTTATTTTATTTGAACTAACCTGGGCAGTGATGGCGGCGGCGACGAGGAAGCCGAGAAGAACAGCGACAATGACGACGACACTACTTCCCGGGCAGCGCTTACCACAGGGGGCTAAAGCCATAGAGATAATAGAGAGCTACTACTACTAACTACAGACTAGTGGAGGTGGGGTGTTGACGGTTCAATAACGCGTCAAGGTTCACCGCAAGCGCACGGGTCACTTGTAGCCTTTTTCACCTAGGGGAGTCCCAAGGTTCTTGTCAATCCACAGAGTAAGGGAATTACTAGCGCTTAACCAAGTACTAATCTAATTGATGTAAACCTTTGAGTGAGAGATTAACTGTAAACTAAGGACAATCTATTTTATGAACTAAGACAAGTCAAAACCAATCTAATCTAGGTCAAATGAGAGACGTGAGATACACAAGTTATGGAGAATATTTGCTCATGGAGTTTATAAATACTTGAAGATGCAATCGCCAAACATGATAAAACCGATCTAATCTATCTAAACATGTGAACAAGGTTTAGCCCTTTCCCTTCCCTTGTACTTGTCACTACGCGAAGGTAAAATTGATACTAAGCCTAGATGAACACAAAACGTTGCGATCTACGGGAGGAATAAGGCCTATACATCCCAAAGAGCACAGTAGCTAACCTTAAACGTTAAAGCACCATCAACGAGGAAGCGATAGCTTAAACTCCAATTAAGTGTCGGTGATTACAAACCAAGATCCATTACAACTCCATAGACAAACAATAAATCTACTTCATCAAGATGCTAAGCATGGTACCGTTGAACGTGGTAGACACCTCTGATGAAGATTGATCCTCGCCGTCCTCCAACTCCGTTGGCGCCGCGGCAAGGCCTCGGCGTCCTCCTCCTTGTGGTGATCTCCTTGGGACTTTGGACTTAGCGAATTATCTCTGGAAATCTCTCCCAAGCACCTCCCACGGGCTCTCCATCGGCTCCTCTTTCTTGTGGTCGACTCGGAGGTATTTATTGGTGTCTCTGGCGAATGGCGGTGTTGGCAGGGGTTTAGGGTTGCACCATCTTCACGCTCAAGAAACAGAGACCCAAACCGGCGCTAGAAGGGGGTGGGCCGGACGGCCTGGGCTGACCGGTCTGGGCCCACCTCGGCCTGGTTCATCCCGACCTTCCTCCACGCGGCTTCTCTCGCAATTTGGACTTTTTGCTCCTTCGTGTGTGGGCTTTAGACATCATTATCTCTGTGATCAAGTTAGGGGGTCTTGTCGTATGAAGTCTGATCTTTTCGTCTTGGTTCTCGAGAATGTTTCGTCGTAGCACCTTGATCCTTGCCACTTTTCGGAGTAGATTCGACTTGCACTTGGGCACGAACGGAACACCTTGATTACCCTTTTGAACTTGATGTGAATCCGTCCTTTAAGCTCTCGTTTTTCTGCAAACACATCATACTTCAAAATGCACATAAAAAGACGAACTTATTACATCATCAGTATGCCTAATGGCGGGTTAGTTCCAAAACAAAACTCAAACCATAGTGTAACAAGTGCTCTAAGTTGACGGAAATCGACCACCAACACGGGGCCCGCACTCGATGCGCTCCGATGAGGTCGTGCAGAGGCAGACGGGAGGGGGCCGGAGGGGGGCGCAGGGAGCACCCGATGCGCTCCAAAATCCACATTGTTCAGTTATAGTACCTGCAAAAGAATACACCACAGGTCCCGGTTATTTTCCAACAAGCATTAGCAATCTGTAATAAAAAAGATTTGTGAAATTCTGGTACAACATGTAAGGCCCTATTGCGCATCCTCATTATGTTTTCCTAAACGGTAAACAGTCGGTCACTCTCTGTTTAGCATTTAGACCGTTTAAATGATGTTTAAACGGAGTTAAACAGCCTAAACAGTGTTCCATAGTAACAACAAAATATACATATTATATACATGAAAGTCAAATATGTTAGGTGGGCTACATATTTGCACATGTAAAAAGTAAGTATTCTACCAAATAGTTTTTTGGAAGAAATCTATATCCTACAACACTTCATATACTTAAGATGTGAATTGCTTTGATGTTGATTGTGGTAGTTTTAATCCTTCTATTGACTAAATTATGAAGTAAATGGTCATTTAACGTATGTAATGATTCACTCAATTTTGTTTAGATGATTTAGACGGTTTAAACGGGTTTAAACAGACTAACTGTTTAATTCATCGTTTAGAACCTAAACAACATGTTCGGCCTCTGTTTACCGTTTAAACGGTGTTTAAACACGAACAGAGACACAATCTGCTCCGCAGTTGTTGGATAGGTTTCGCGGTCTCTTGTAGATCTGGGTTTTTTTTCTCGGTGCTAACTAACTGCCCGTGCTACCAGTGGCGAAGGAGATGGATGACGCGTCCCAGTGGACATGGAGATCGTCCGGAAATCAATTTATAGCTAGTGTATGCGGCTGACATGTGGGTCACCGACTCACCGTTGCAGTTTCGTTCAATTCAGAGTGTTTAGAACTTGTGGCCTTGTGGGCGGTTTTAACCGAGCATAGAGGGAAAGATCTCTCTCCACATGTACATCTCACTTACATCATACGTAATCCAACCGTTGATTTCTCTATCCACAATCCAATCCACCACCCCTTGTTTTGAAAATGGATGGCTATGTTAGATCACGCGGGCGCAATGACACGTGTAAAAATCCATTTCCGAGCATCGAGCGTGGTAACTTTATTTCTTGTGAATGTTTGGGCTGCCCTTGCTGAATTCTTCTTGTGCTAGTATTAGCTACGTATAGCATTTGTAAACGGACACTCTCCATTCGCAAGTGATGTTTTATTTGGACATCGACACGAAGCTCCAAAATGTTTACAGCAAAATACACTGGCATAGATTCTCAGCTACGTCCAACTCACAGAGGGAGGATCTATTAACCTAGATGTAAGTCCTGGAAATGTTAAAGAACCCCAATGCATTGTACTCACTTTTTGTAAAACAACAGTAAAAACACACTTTTATGAAGTTATAATTCAGAGGTGCAAACATATTTTCCTAATGGAATTCTCGTAAGTTATATACAGCAAAAAGGCTAAATACCATCCGGCGATAGATACAAGTTTCAATCTCTTCTGTAATTTTCATTTCATTTTTTTTCTTATGTACACACTGTTGCTTCTTTTTAATTATATAACTAGTATAGGGGGCCTTACCCCTCATGTTGCATAAAAGACAGTAAAAACACACTTTTATGAAAGAGTAAAAATACGCCATCAATCCGTAAATTTATTCAAAACAGTCTCTTAAATTTATGAACTACCACCTCCGTTCTTAAATATATGACATTTAGAACAATCTAGTTAGTTCATTAAAATGAACTAATTTGTTTGTCCTAAACATCATATATTAAAGAACAAAGAGAGTATTAATTTATCGATGTAGGTTTGTCAACTTGCCAACTGCCAAGTGCTTCACTCAAGGTCCAAACATCTCTAATTACCGTGGACCAACCTACTTGGCTCTTGGCATTCTGACATATCAGTGATACCAGCATCTTTATCGGTATTCTCTCTCAGATGACCATGGTAGAAGGTCTCGCGAGCAAGTATATGTTGTTATCAAGCGTCACAATCAATTAGGGACACTCTTGAGCAAGTTTGATGATTTAACCGCTCGACGCACTTCACTCTTTATAAAACTACATACTACCTCTCTACATCAAAATATTTCTGCAGCAAATCTGGTATCTTGTGAGAGAGGGCGGACCGGCCGATCTGCTGAGAAGGTGGCACAGCGGTCCCTAAGCGCAGGTCTCGGCTCGTCATTAGGGGCGTCGAGTTGTCGATGAGCGTCGCGTCGATGAAGATGACAACGGATGTTGAGCTAGTGATGAGGACGTCGACTTATGCCGAAAGGCTCCCGAAAAAGATCGGGGGAGCGTTGGTGATGATGTCCTTTGTGCTCTTGGGAAAGATGACGCCAGAACGAGATGCCATCGACCTGCACAGAGGTTCCTCGATCGTTCCTACCTGACACGTCAATAGTTGGATTTTTATGTCCAGTAGTCCACATCTGGGTATCCACTTGGTAGATTTGTATGAGAGAGAATCAAGGAGCTAAGAACCTGGTGGTAATCTCAAAAACACGGAGGAGATGAGGATTTAGATTGGTTCAAACCTTCGAAGAGTAACCCTACATTTTGTTTTGGTGGGTTGTATTGCGAGGGTCAATGACCGTATGAGTGTTTTCCTATTGGGAGCACCCTAGTCTGCCTTATATAGATGGGCGGGCAACAGGCTAGGGTTTACAAATCCGTTTGCTTCTAGAGGCTCTGTGCGATTCACCATACAACTCTATACCAATGTTTGAAAGGGATTAGGGTGTGTTTGGCACTGCTCCAGCTCCATGGCCGGTAGGAGCCGAAGCTCTGCCAAACGCCCTCCCAGAAGAGCTCCTACGACGAAGCGGCCCCAAATCCCGCTGACTAGAGCGGTTTGGAGGGGGGAGCTGAAAAAAGTAGCTCCCCCAGCTCCTTCAAGCCCTTTGCTAGGCCTGCCTCGGGGTCCGCTAGAGCGTGGGCCGCGGGGAGGTGGTCGGCGGCGGTTGCGGGAGGCCGCGGAGGAGGTGGCCGGCAGCTTGTAGGGTAGCGCCGCAGAGGAGGTAGCCGACGACAGATGCTCAGGTTCCGGGCTGCGGATGGAGGCGGTCGGCGGCGGGCTTCAGGGCACAGGTGGATGGCACCGCCAGGGGAGCTAGGTGACAGCGCATATGGGATGGCACCGCCGGTGGAGGAGGTGGCGGGCGCAGGGCCGCTGGGGGAGAGAGCGAGGTGATGAGGCAGGCGGCCCTGAGATGTGAGGCAGCCGAGTGGATAAGAGAAGAAAAGGGAAGGGGAAAAGAATAAGAAGAAAAGAAAAAAGAAAAAAATAATAGAAAGGGGAAAATAAAATAAGAAGATAGAAAAAATAAAAAGGAAGGGTATCATGGACATTTCACTCTCTTATCCGTGTTACACAGCTGGTAGAAGTTGTTTTGCCGAACGTTTTTCTAAAACGGTTTCAGCTTCATCAGATAATCCACTCCACCAGCACATCCACAACCGGAGCTGTTTCAGCTGCAGACACTGTTGTGCCAAACACACCCTTAGTACGAAATGATCCAACGGTTGAGATTAATTGTATACCACTGAAATTTGCACTTGTAGCATCGAGAGTCGAACCCGACTTGCTGGGTGCTACTGAGGGCTAGAGGCCCTTTCACGACCTGCCTTGACTTGCACGTTAAGCTATCTTCACATCCTTAGCCTGCACACCCTAGTCGGGCGGACCCACCTGTCGGGTCGGTTGGTTTCTGACAGGCCGGCTCCACTTGTCAGGGGCAGTCATGAGTCTGGTCGGTGGGGACCCATGGATACGTGTATCCCTCATCGAGCATTCTTCTCGTTCAAAAAATTATGTGCCATTTATTTTGGTTGTAACTTACTTTTTTATCAAAGGTATTTGAAGCACGACTTATTCTTTTATGTTTGCAACAAATTTTTGAATAAAAAATGGAAGCGACAAAGATTTACATTTCAAGATAAGTGTAGCAATATTGTAATTATTGTTTTGAGACAAACATGGCTGAAAGTGTATATTGGCATGTTTTATTTTGACTTGGTCTGGACTAAATGTAGACAATAATTTTGTCATGCAAAATATAATAGTTAACAATACCAATAAAGTGTGAGATCTCCTTGAAAAATAGACAAGTCCACTTTTTAACATAGAGCAACTTCAACAACTTATGTATAATCTTATCTAAATTTAGAGTTTTGGAGATCTTTAAAAAATTAAAAACTTCGTAAATAGTGGGGTAAATCAAAAGCCTCTCAAATCTTAACATCACTTGCGTGGGCGAGACCCCTGGAGCCGCTCCGTTTCCCTGGAAGAGCGGGAGGACACGCTGGCCTGATATGACGATTTGGATTTCACGGTAGCACAAACCATTTTTTATCTAGAGTTCATGTGTTGATCTCTACAGCTGCAGGCATCTAGCACAAACCATTCCACCTTGATTTATTCCTTCATAATTCAGGTAGCTAGCTCAAACCATTTTACCTAGAGTTATTCCTTCAGGATTCATGTACTCAATTCCTTAGCCAGATCATGCACTGAACCAATCGACAATTCTAAGTATTCACCAAATTGCTCAGCATTGAGCACATTCTTTTTTTAAGACATGCATAGCACATTTTTCATTAAGAAAAAGAGAATTATAGTTAAGCAATCTTAGAAGAACCTGCGCAGCGCAAAGTTACAGGGGACAACCACAACAACTAAAGGGTAACAACAACGATGACCAACACGAACAAAGAAACACCCACAGAAGAAAACACACTACCAATACGACACCTAAAACATGCACGATAGATTACACCAAGAGCACAAACACTTCACCGACAGATACACAACTAGACGCCAGCGGAAGTGGAACGAGAAGGACATCCTCTGGCATCCGACCATCAAAGCTTGTGGGAGGAAGCACCCAACAGCACATCGATCCGCTAACGAATCAATCCAACTCTCCCTCCGGGCCAGTTGCCTCCAGATCTAATCTGTACATGGCGGCGCGGGACAGCAGTGGCGTGGACTGCACGCGACAGCGTGGGCGGAAGGGAGTGGCAGCAAGGCTGCGGCGGCGCACACGGAAAGAAGGTAGCAGCTAGGATACGACGGCGCGATACATATGTCGCGGCGTGGACGGAAGGGCGGGAGAACGGGAGGGCACGCGACGCAAACTGGGATGGTGGGAAATCACGCGAGCGGAAGTGCGGAAGCGCGCGAAGAATGGAGTTGGCGAGCGGAATCGCTCGCCAAGATCGTGAGCGGAGGAGACGCGATGACGAGCGAGATTGCAAGGCGGCGGCGGTAGTAAGACCGTTGGATAAGAGAATATCGGTGATTTTTTATGTTTTACCGATACGATTTAGAATAGTTGTTGAAGTTGCTTACACTTGACATAAATTTTGTTTTCCTTCCTTGAAAACAAGCGCGTCCGGTATAGTTGGACAAAGCGAGCACGGTAGAAGAAAAGCGCCTCCTAGAGGTAGCAAACGGCAAGGCGACGGACCATCACTGAAGAAACGCCACCACCCGTTTCCACGTCACACGGGGCAGCTCGAGCCTCCTTTCACGGGCAGCCAACGCCGCGGCGGCGCGGCGCTTCGACTCCTCTTCCTCCTCTTGGCGGCGCCGCCTCTCTGCTTCCTTGTAGCGGCGGGTCCTCTCTTCCGCCTCGTCGGCAGCACGCCTTCTGGCGACGGCGGCGAGGTGGTTCAGCCGCCGCTCGTCCTCCTCAGTCGGGTAGTGGGAGACGATCGGCGCCGAAGAGTACTCCCAGGTCCACGCCATGGCCAGCTGCTCGTAGAGCTCGATGTCGCTCTCGTACACGTCGTTGACCTCGTCGTTGGTCCGGTAGCCGACGTCGAACATGGGGTCGCAGAACACGTAGACGATGAAGATGAGGATTCCTTCTATGGTCGTTACCGCGCCCCAGTCCCGGAGGAGGCCCAACTAACGTCATCACCGCATCCGAGTTGATGTTCGGGTGGTACACCTGCAGGTAGAAACAGAGACGCCAATGGCACCGTAAGAGACCATGGAATCGGTTGAAAAGATCGAAGCGAGATAAAAGCGATGAACTGATCCATATAAAAATTGCTGAAGTACGTAACGTACCTTGGTTTTGAAGGTGATCTTTGGGGGTTTAAAGGGATAATTGCCGTGGCCGGCGAGGTCGACGTCTGCGGGAAACGTCCCTCCGGCGTAGGGGCTGCCGTCGGGGCCGTCGATGACCACCTCCCAGTGGAGGAGGTCCGTCACCGGCGACGCGCCGGGCCGGCAGAACGCCGGCGGGTCCACTCATATCTTGCGGAGCTCGGTCCGGATCCGTCCTGTGTCCGGCTCAAAGTCCAGGCCGCCCATCCTCCTCTCTCCCAGGTGCGCTCTGATCTGAACCGGGGAATCCCTGTTGGTTGAGGCGAAGTCGATCTGCGTTGTTGATTCAAACGTGGTAATGCTGGAGAGATCGCTGGAATCTACGGCGTGTCGGCGTCCGACTCCAAACCCTCGAGATCAATATCTAAGCGGTCTTCCGTGTCACTCGTGGTCGGGTTCCCTCTTTCGCGAGAAGACTTTGGAGACACGGGAAAAGGACCGTGGCGTATGTATGATTCTTGATTCAGAGGTAAAAAAAACGCAGTCCTTTTTCCTTCTTTTTCCTTTTGTTAAGGAACATCAGCCGGACTCTTTGCATTGTAAAAAGGGACGAAAACTGACCGTATTGTATACAATTGCTCGTCCCGCATAATATATACTTACGTCCCAGCTTTGGTGAGATATCAAACCACATTCAGAAAACTCGATCATCGAGATGTCAGGCATCCACGCCATGTCGTCATCCCTCCTCTTGTTCGTTCTCCTCTTGTCATCATGGTGCGCCATCAAGCATATCGAGGTGGTGGCGGCTGACGACCTCGGTTGGAGTATCCAGGTTCCGAAGCCAGGCGGCGCCACCAGGAGCCTTGCCCTCGAGCAAATCCCGCTGCCGGATGGCGTCACCGGCGCTGAGAGCCTCACCTTCGATCGGAGGGGTAAGGGCCCCTACGCCGGCGTCTCCGACGGTCGCATCCTCCGGTGGGAGGGGAGTGTCAAGGGCTGGACGACGTTCGCGTACAACGCGAACTACAAGAAGAACCCCCTCTGCGCGAATCTCGCGCGGCGATCGGAGGACGCCGAGCGCACTTGCGGCCGCCCGCTCGGGCTGCAGTTCTACTCCAAGACCGGCGACTTGTACTTCGCCGACGCGTACATGGGGCTAATGAGGGTCAGCCAGTACGGCGGCGAGGCGGAGGTGGTCGCGGCAGAGGCCGGCGGCGTGCCCTTCAACTTCACCAACGGCGTCGATGTCGACCAGGCCACCGGCCACGTGTACTTCACCGACTCAAGCACCAGATACCCCCGCACGCGCAACACGAAGATCTTGAGCAATTTTGACATGACGGGGCGACTGCTCAGGTACGACGCCCAGCTCGGGACCGTCGACGTGCTCAGGGCCAACCTGCCGTATCCCAACGGCGTCGCCGTCAGCGCCGACCGGACGCATGTCGTGGTGGCGTACACGGGACCGCGCGAGGCGCACAGGTACTGGATCAGGGGCCGCATGGCCGGTCTCTACGAGCTCCTCGCCGTGCTGCCGGGCTACCCGAACAATGTCAGGCGAGACACCAGGGGAGGCTACTGGTTCGCGCTCAACAGAGAGGACGTCAACGCGACGGACCACAAGCACCTCGTTGGCGTTAGGGTCAACGTCAAGGGCGAGGAGCAGGTGGTGATGACGGCGCCCAAGGGCGTCACGCTGAGCGACGTCGCGGAGAAGGATGGCAAGCTGTGGCTTGGATCGGTGGAACTCGACTACGTCGGCCTTGCTACGTACAGTAATTAATTAGTTAGTTATTTAGGTTATTAAGATTGGATAATTAGTGGTTAAGGATTACTGCTATATGCATTAGGCAAGGTATATTTAGGTTCGCAAACTTTAGTACACTAGCTAGCAAATTTTGGGTCATAGATGCGGTTACAACTCGTCATATTTGTGTCTCGCATTTCTGAATGGAATTTCTTAGGACTTCCACCACATATCTGAATGAATGGATTTTTTTAGGACTTCAACCAACGTGTCTTACTTTAATAACAAAATTTGTATCTTATGGTGTTGCACACGTGTTCGTCATGTGACGTAACGTGTTTGGTTGTTTGCGATTTGAGAGCGATTTGTATGCATGCCTAAATCATTTAAGAAAAGAGTGAACTTTCTTTTCACCCTTGATTTAGATGCAGACATGCAGCTGTAGTGCAGAAAAGATGTGCCATTGCTTTTTGCAATATACAGAACAAGTAATGACTTATGAAATATTATAGCAGGTAAAAGTCGTATTTCATCTGAAACTGGTTTCTCAGTCAGCACAGATCACACCGTCACAACAATTGTCAAGCTGCAATGTATTTGACTTGGGTCTTCTATGATTCCTCATCAGACTATGTAGCAAATATACATCATTATTTTCCCCTAGAATGTGTGGTCACCCCTCACCGGATTCATCGAACCGGTAAGAGCAAGTATAATGATCGACGACTAGCCGGTGATATCCGACGTGGACGAGAGAGAAATGAGGAGAGAGTTAAACGCGGGCGTCTCGTGAATCGCCGATGAAAAGCAGGCGAGTACGCTGTTTTTGGGCCCGCAAGCGTCGCTGGTGCGCTCCTGTTGGCTATCGACCCTACCTTCCGCATAGCAGCATTAAATGATGCGAATAAAAAAAGAAACACCCAGCTGAGCTGGTGCTCACTCTCGCTGGCGAGCGAGCGAAACCATTAGCTTTGCTCTAAGAATTCCTCACTACTAAACCCTGTCCCCATGCTGGATCGCTGCACAAGACGGACCAGCGACTAGACCACCTCCGACATTGGTGGCCTGAATTCTGGCTCAGGCTGTGGCACACATAAATTTGATCAATCGACAATCGGCAACACTGTATAGCAGTTTGGAAAGGGAAATAGCAGTTGAACTGAGATAATTTACTTGGACACAGAGAGTCATCGTGCCTGCGATGCAACAGCTAGAAGCTAGAAAGGGCCATTCTTTTAAAAAAATCACCTCGATTCAGATGCAACAACACTGCAGAAAGATCTACCATTGCTTTTATATACAAAACACGTAACGACTCATGGTGAAATGATAGAGGTAGAAGTCACATTTGTGATTTGACCTGGCACAAGTTTAGCAGTCAGCACAGGTCATGGTAAGCTGCAGGATCTGTAACCTCTTGCGTTATCGTGTATGATTCTTTATCAGACTCTGCAGGAAATATACATCATTTTCCACCTAGAACTGGGCAAGAGTTCGTTTCGCTGCACAAGACCGACCAGGCACTGAAGGACCTCTGCCATCGGTGGCCTGAACTCCCGCTCAGGCTACTGCAATTGGAAATGAATGCATCAGAGTTCAGCAACAGTGCACGAGCGAACTTCCAATCTGATTTGCCTTGATCGAATCCAAAGAGTACGCTGACGTGAGTGCGTGACCGATCCCGCGGCGGATCACTTCGGCTCTGTTTCCAGAGTACTCCCCACGACCCCAAACCATAGCTATAAGTGATAAAAATTCCAAATTCACGAAAATTCAGTAGCGATCGGAATTACTATTTAACCGGAATTTCAACTGAAGTTTCACGAATTTCAGTCATTTCGATAAGGAACAAAAGAAGAGTTAAAATGAATTATAGTGGCACTGAAACATGCACATGCTCTGCTTTGGTGCCAAAGAGGAAAAAAAAGAGAGAGCACCTGCCGGCCAGTTAAACAAAGCGGGTCGTTGACATTCCAGTCTGCTGTGGGCGGCTTCGATATGGATGGACTGACACACAGCAATATCATCGGATGCGATGTGTCCAATCACCATCACAGTGACACACAACGCGATTCCATTGCTACGCATTGCCCCTTGCGATCGCTGCCGCGAGCCGCAGCATTCTCCCGATCTCTTCGTCTCCCTCGCCGACGGCGCTGCTCTCACCATGGGAGGGAGGAAGCTGCTCTTTGTCTCTCTCCCTCGTCTATTGTGGATTATCATCGGTTCTTTCGGTGCAACCCTGTGCCGCCGCTGGCGCCGTCCCCGCTACCACTCTTGCGGCGTCGGAAGCGCCGCCGCGGGACGACAAGGGGAAGGATGTCGTTACGGCACAAGGGCCCAAGCGTCGCCGTAAGAGAGGGAAGAAACACAGAGTGAAGTCCGGCCGTGACAGAAATCCCTTCTACAGCTCGTGAAGAGGTGAGTGGTGTACTTTTTAACTGAAAAAGGCTATACTAGTATTGGCCTTTATCTTGAAACTGCAACTATTTTTTTATGCTACTGTTAGGCAGAATCAATTAAAGGGTAACATATTTGGATGATATATATTTTGTATGTATATACTAAAATTTGCACCACTGCAACATTTCCTATACTATAAACCACTGCTGAAAGATATTGGGTGAAATGATGCTTTTCTTGCTGACTAATTCTTATCTTTCCTTTTTAAATTGTGTGGATGTTTTTTTGTTTGATTTATGCTTTTATACATGTACTAGATGTAGTGCTCATTTATGAAGTAAACTTGTTTGGGCTAAGATTAGACGGTTGCCCATTTGTACACAATGCAAAGCTTGTTTCTAACATCTTCTGTAGTTTACTTGCCATAAATTACTGTAGCAACTTTGAACTGTAGTTTTTCCCCAAAAAAAAGTTTACAAATACTTAAAAGTATATAATACTAGTCTGTTTCATGAAAAATCGATTCGCAAAGAAGTTTCGAACATGTACAATTTTTTTTGAGAAAAAGGCGTACAGTCAAAATTGCTACAGACCTTTCCAATGACAAGTAAAGAGAAAAAGAGGTTAGTGTGACTATAAGGAATTGAGAATTTAGAATTTTACTCCACCTTGGGGTCTCTTTTTTTTTCTCTCGAAAGACCCAGGAAGGCACCTTCACCTTGGAGTCTCCATCTTCCACTTATTCAAGTCTCCATGCATATAGGGGTGTTGTAGTGGCTTGCTTTCTTAATTGCTGCGTTGGATATAGTAATAGGGGTGGAGGCTTAGGAAACATTAGCTATTTCTCTTGAGATTATGTTAAAAAGATATTTAATTAAAAATTAAGAAGTGACCATAAACACTTTCATGAAAGTGGTACATTAAGCTACCAGGTTCCCATATATTGTACAAAAGTATTAGCTATAGGTGAGGGAATAGTATGTGAACATGCAAAATATAAGCTGCAGGCTCAGTTCCATTTTGTGAGATAAAAATTACAAATAAGATGTGCTTTTTTGTTTTTTCCTATATTATAAACTGGCTTAATGTTTTCTTGCAATTTCAGCTTGATATAAGATGTCCTCTATATCTAGCTGATCTTCTTGTTGAAAGTTTTGAACTGTTTGTTTTATTTCTTTAAAATTGTCCCATTTTCACCAAAGGTCCCCAAATTGCTGGCGGAACACGGTAAAAGTGTGAGACCTCCTAGAAAAATATACTAATCCACTTTTTAACATCTTTTACGCACACTAATTAATAGACATAATTTTTGTTTCACTTCCTAGAAACAAGTACGTCCGGTATAGTTGGACAAAGGGAGGAACACGGTAGAAGAAAAGCGCCTCCTAGAGGTAGCAAACGGCAAGGCGACGGACCATCCCTGAAGAAACGCCACCACCCGTTTCCACGTCACACGGGGCAGCTCGAGCATCCTTTCACGGGCAGCCAACGACGCGGCGGCGCGGCGCAACACCTCTTCCTCCTCTTGGCGGCGCCGCCTCTCTGCTTCCTCGTAGCGGTGCCGCCTCTCTTCCGCCTCCCTAACGTCGACGGCGGCGAGGTGGTTCAGCTGCTCGTCTTCCTTGGTCGGGTAGTCAGGAGACTGCGGGTAGTGAGAGACGATCGGCGCCGATGAGTACTCCCAGGTCCACGCCATTGCCAGCTGCTCGTAGAGCTCGACGTCGCTCTCGTACACGTCGCTGACCTCGTCGTTGGTCCAGTGGTCGTCGAGCATGGGGTTGCAGAGCACGTAGACGATGAAGGTGAGGAGCCCTTTGATGGTCCTTCCCGCGTTCCAGTCCTTGTGCAAGATGCCCAGCGTCATCTTCCCATCCGAGTTGATGTTCGGGTGGTACACCTTTGCACGTACAGAAAGATATGCAATGGCACGGTAAGCGACCATGGAATTTATTGAAAAGAAGCGAGCTAAAAGCGATGAACTAAGAGCATCTCCAACAGTTTGCTAAATCAACTTGAGCATCCCATATAAAAATTGCTGAAGTAAAACGTAACGTACCTTGGTTTTGAAGGTGATCTTTGGGGGAAGAAAGGGATAATGGCGGTTAAAGTCGATGTCTACGGGGAACGTCCCTCCGGCGTAGGGGCTGCCGTCGGGGCCGTCGATGACTACCTCCCAGTGGAGGAGGTCCGTCACCGGCGACGCGCCGGGCCGGCAGAACGCCGGCGGTCCACCCATATCTTGCGGAGCTCGCTCCGGATCCGTCGTATTTTCGGCTCGGAGTACATCGTCCTCCCTCCCTCCCTCGCAGGTGTGCTCTGATCTGATCAGTCGCCGTGTCACGGCCACGGGCGCCGGCGCCGGCGCCGGCGCTGTGGCCTGCGGGGAAACTGGGAAGCGGGGAATCCCTGTTGGTTGAGGCGAACTCGATCTGCGTTGGTGATTCAAACGTGGTAGTGCTGGAGAGATCGCTGGAATCCACGGCGTCCAACCCTCGAGAATCGAGATCTCAATATATAAAGCGGTCTTCCGTGTCCGACTCCGAGTTGTGGTTGGAGTCCCTCTTTCGCGAGAGATTCAGAGGTACGGAGTACGATGTCACAAACAAGCAGGCAATCATTTACCAGCAATCACCGACCTATAATTTAGAATGGATGAAGTGTTAGGCAGATGATTGTTTGATTACACAGCACATTCCGTGCGGCTTCTCATGCGCATTACTACTCACCAAACAGTTTCCTAGTTTACGCGCCCGGCCGGGATCTACGAGCATGAAGAGCGAGCGCACCGCGCCCAGGACAACCACCAAACTTCCTTCGCAACCGTGCACAGCGGTCTTCACGTCGCAGTCGGGGCCGTGGGTTCTAGTGTCTCACTGTGCATTGAAGAGTACTGCATGCTATTGTAACGATCCACATAATTCACATGTAACAAATTTAATCAGGCAACGAGGGCAAGAGTACAGTTGCCACCGAAAAGCTTCGCATCTGATCTGAGGAACTACAATCAAGCCAACAGGACTCGCAATTCACCGGAATCAACACATCGACCTGCGCCTCGTACCCCATGAAGGCGGACCTATATAGTCATCTGTACATTTCTTTTTTATACACGACGAGCACGGTACAGCCTTTATTAATTCAATCATCAGGTCAACTTAAAAGTTCTGATTTCACGATTAACCACCTGGACTTTATGCTGACAGCATTGAGCGAAGCTGCGGGTACAACAGGCCCGACACACTCGTTTGGTTCCTCGTCAAAACAGGGAGTCGAGGTACGAGTAGTTGTGCAGGCGGCCGAACTGGAGCAGGCTGCCATACGTTCTATCCCAGACCCCGACGAAGAGCATGTCGGTGTCGGGGCTGAAGGACGTGCCGGATATCTCGCCAAAGAAGTCCAGCTCTTGCCTTCTGTTGTAGTCGCTCTTCACGTCGTAGACGTGCACAAAGTCAGCAGGTTCCGCCATCGACATGAACTGCCCATCCGAGGTGAAGCGGATGGATCGGATGGCTCCAAGGTTACCCCTAAGAACATGGACAGCTTTAGAGAGGTTCCTCGTGTCCCATATACGGCATGTCTTGTCTTGGTTGCCAGTGGCAAACGTTCGCCCATCAGGGCTCCAAGCTGATGCAAATGAGAAGTCCCGATGACCTTTTATTGAATGAAGAGTCTGCAAAAATAAAATGGTGAGCTCTCTTAATCATATATACCCTACCAGCAACTAATGCAAGGATCTGTTGATCTGAGCTTATTTAGCATCCTCATGAATACCTTTCCAGAGTTGGCATCGATAAGTAAACCATCAGGGTCATCACCCACAATAACAACCACCTTTCCGTCAGGACTCAATGAAGTATGCTGCATCAACAAAATAAAAGTACACAGTAAGAACAGGTGCAGAAATAAAAAAAGGAAGCATTCCCTTATATTTAACCTAATATCTACCAAGTTCATATTGATGTTGGACCAATTTATTCTCATAGCGACAAGAGATAGAAAAGCAAAGGATTCGTGGCTGCTATTGAAGTACCTCTTTTCTTTTTCTCGAGCACGCAGCATCAATATATTAAGAAGAAAAAAGGGGGTTATAGAATCCCAGGATACAGCCTTTTTTTTGGAAAAATGAGCAGAAAAAACAAAAGCCCTTGCATAAAACTACTCCCTTTTTAACAAAAAAAAAGTACATCTTTCTTTTTATCTTAATGAAATAGAACATCCCTTCATCTAAAAAAAATTGAAGTACCTTGAAGAATGCCAGCAAGGCAATGCCATTATTTCTTTCATTAATCAATATATCCAGAATATAGGACGTAGGTCTTCAAGACTGGGAAGGGCCTTAAGGAAAAAGGGGTTGCGCATACAATAATACTCCTCTGTCCCAAATTCTAGGTCATTTTGACTTTTATAGATGCATAGCAAATCCTATGAACCTAGAAAAAGCCAAAACGACCTATAATTTGGGACAGGGAGTATTTGAGAGAGCAGTAAACCAGGGGCTAATCTGAGGACTCCTAACTAGTTTTAGTCTTTTAGACCATCTGGTATAGTGTTATCTGGGATGAGAACTAATTTTTCATAGAGATCAGAGCTGCAATATCATCGAAATTTCGTCACTTAGAAATATATTATAGTCCAACTTAGACGTTAATAATGAAACTTGGGACCTTTTGCCTTTGCCCTATGCTACCAGAATCCAAAGCCAATGTTCGCTTCTTCCATCGAATAGACAGGGGCTGCTCCCAGGCACCCATTTCACCACCAGCCGCTATTCAACAGAACCTGGAGTGGCAGCTGCCTGAAGGGCATTGCTCTATGTCCCCACGCATGTACCCTAGGCCGTGGCGGCTGCACAGCTAGTGTTCTGGGCCAATCGATCACCTGTTGAGTAACAGTCTATCACCAAGGGACAAGACAGAGAAGAGCTCCCTGGTAACCACTTCGTCTGTACTGTGTACTCCATCGGCCTCCTGGTCCAGGCACTGTTGCTGGGTGAGAGGCTGCTGCCGGAGCGAAAGGATTCATGGTCCTCATGGCTTGCCACCAGGCGCAAACAGCTGGGATGCTTGACAAGATCTTGAGAAGTCACCATTCCCAGCTGCCAATGCGGCCTACCACCTACTAGATTTAGGTTGCTGACTCTGATCTAAAGCAACCACAGTCGGGAAGGGAGCTTCTGTGAGGTGGCATCAGTGGTAGGAACAATACAGTAGTTTATTCAAGAAGAGGAGCCTGGCTGAATGATTGTGGGTTGTCAAATGATAACAGATCTCCAAGGGGGAAGATAGCATTTCACCTTTCCCAGCATAAAAAGAAAAACTGAAAAAAATACTGTACAGGAGTGGACAATGTGGTATATTTCTGAACGGCATGGCCTTTCAATGGCATCAAAGCTACTATGTCAGTTTGATGGTACTCCCTCCGTTTCATAATACTTGTCGTTTTGGCTTTTCTAGATGCATTCCTTTTATTATGTATCTAGACATATATATACATCTAGATGCATAGCAAAAGTAATGTATCTAAAAAAGCCAAAACGACAAGTATTACGAAACGGAGGGAGTATATTTCTAAAATCGTCTTGGTTGTCATAGAACCAATTATTCCAATAAATAAAGATTGTAAATATTGTGTTGACAACATGTGAGCAAAAAGGTATCTCCAATTCAACAGTAGTGATGCAAACAATGATAGGTTGAAAACAGAGTACCAGGTAAAAGAAACTAGAGGAGCTTACATTTACTGGCCATTCAAACTGAAAATACTTGCAGAGTCGGAATCTCTCCATGTCATAGACTCTCACACCAGAGTCGTTATTCGATGCTATGAAGTGAACAGCGCCACTGGGGGTGTAAAATGAGAAATCAAATGAATACATGTTTTATGCATTCACAGATAGCATCTTTAGTAACACAGATAGGAAGTTACCTTGAGGTATTGAATATCTCAATCGCATTGGTAATAGCGTTGTCATCATAAGTTGTTCGGCAGCAAAAACTAATTCCTTTCCGGTCAAGGTGCTGCAATTCACATCAAAAGAAGATAATTATAATTGAACAAAAATATCATTATTTAGAACAAACAAGCAAATTAGCCATATGAAATATTAAAATCAGCTATCATACTGGACTCATATTTGCATCCATCATAAGGTCCCAATTTCCAGTAAAACTCCAGTGGTAAGAAATTAGTGCAATACGACCTTTAAGTGTGCCATGAGCATCCAGTAAAAGAGCAAATTGGTACTACTGAATAGCAGCAAATAATGAAATCATGTCAAAGCTAGTAGTGTGCCAATAGCTCGTAGATCAGTGGCTTTGATTCAAATGAACTTGAAACATTTTGCATGACTTACTTTGCAGATTAGCTCTCCTTGAAAACCACCAGCTATCAGCAAATTGTCCTTGACAGCCAAGGTACTAACTTGAGTGTGAGAAAAACCCTCTGATAAACTTCCTGAGCATTTCTGTACAAGGATGACCATTAATAATATAAGCCGTCTGACAAGAATGACCTTAAGTATTATACATAAAAGGGAAATGCAACGACATAACAATGTATCATACCTCTGTTGGTGCCACGTGTCCTTCAACATTAATAATTTCACTATCCATACCACTCAATGCGGACCAGTGACGAATTGAGTAACTTGATGTAAAGTAGACATCATGCTTAGATGTAGCCCACACCAAATTTCTCAGCTGCAGGCACAACATCCAAATTGGTTACCCTCAACATTTACACATCAGAACCACATAAGAGGTGATGGATATTGATAAGGAGTTCAACACGGATGGCAATTTCTCAAAAAAAAAACATGGATGGCAAGAGGTCAGCTGGAATTTTTCTTTTGTTTTGAAAAGAGAACTTGGGCAAATCAGATCATGCTGATAGCCCTGGGTCCCTGAATATATTGATTGTTTACCTCAGCAGAACATCTCCAGAAAATATAGAGATGAATGAATAAGAAAGGTAATGCGATCCTTTACACAGTTATCAGGTACAACTAGTATTCCTTTCCAAAAAGGAGTAAGTGTCAGTAGCAAATTCCAAGTATACATGGAAAGTTTTGTGTAGTTTTTCATGTTTCAATAAGTTTTGTGTAACTCACTATACATCCAAGAAAACCCATGGTTCACATTTTTGGCAGAATTTCCGGAATTTCATATTTTTGAGGATGAGCGAAAAAGCAGTTCCGGTTACAATATTTCGAACAAATTGAATTATACTATAATATATAACCAAAACAAGCCTGGACTAGCGTAAAATCATCAGTAGCACAGTGGTAAATCTCTTCCTTTTTGGTCAGGACATTGTGGGTTCCATTCGTCTCCTCCGCTAAATTTTTTGCCCAATTCACAAAAGCAGTGGTAAGGTGGGTTCCATGCCACCTTACATGAGCAAAACAGGAAAACCACTGCACCACGTGTGTTGATGTGAATAAGGAATTAAGGATTGTGTACAGGCCTTAATAATTTTTGAAGTAATTAATTTTTAAATGACCGAAATTTTGGAATTTCAGGAATTTTGCCTTTTTCGAACGGTACCGATTTTTTAAAAAACAAATCAGGATTGAAAACCCTGAGAAAACCAACACAGTTAAAAGCACGCTTCAATGTATATGCAGCTTTTGTGTATGAATTAGTAGTGAGAATGTGTAATCACATACAGTGAAGTTGACTGAAATAGACCGACTAGGCCACAATTTGAGAAATCTAGCAACTTCTTATGTTGTGTTAATATTCAACACTCGGCAAATTCACTATAACAACAAAATCAAAAGAAATTTGAGAGATTGTAAATTGACAAGTCCGGAGATAGTTTTTATGAAATTTTGGAACATGCTCTCATGAGGAACAATCAATATCAACACGACATATGAACAACTGCACTAGATAATTACTGTATAGCATATCTCAAAGGACAAAAGTGAAAGAAAAGGGAGTTCACTCACCTGAAAATGTAGAATAGTTGATTTTACGGATCTAGTATTTTGTCTGAACTCATAATACATGCCGCCTTTCTCTGTTGGTTTGCAATCCTGTTCCATGACTAGTGTCAACCGCATGAGAGAGGATGTTTTACAGGAATGAACCAGCTAAAAGATTAGAAGGCACACCTTTATTGCTTCTTCCCCAGAGTTAGGTACATTCTCATAATTTTTGTACTGTTCTAATCTGGTCTGTCTGTATTTTTCACGAGTTACAGGTAGCCTCTCCCAGAGTATTCCTTGCATGTCTTTTCCTTTTCTCGCGTCTGCTGATGAAGTATCTGGGATATCATCATTCTGCACAGAAAAATAAAAACGACAACCATCAGAGCATTAAAGTGATTAGTAAAGCAACCAGATTAACGTTCAGGTTGAACTCAAAAGGTACGCTATGTGAAGGATTGTTTAGATTAAATTTAGTGCAAACTGTATATGATTAATTTTCTTGCAATGCATCATTTTGTATCGAAAAAGACTGACCCCACTCCTGTTCCTTAGTATTTATTTATGGTCCAAGCTACTCTCATGGACTCACTACCACACCAAAGTTGATGGACAACTTAAAGGGTGTTGTACCGATTCTCTTAATACAATTAATCCATCAAGGGTATTAATGAAGTTTCTCATGAATCATCATCATACTGTGGAAACAACATGATCCTCTTGATAGTTATATGGATGTTTCCCAAGTATTCTTTACTGGGCTAGTCAGATATGAATTGGTATTACTGGATAGACATGTCAGATGTGGCTCAGGCAGCAACCATTCTCAAACTCTCCTCCATGGCAGAGGCTTCTCTTGAGCATGGACATAAATTTGGATGATACTAATAAACTATTTTTCCTTGCACTGAGTAGCACCTTAATATTCCATCACATCAAATGCACAATGATTGGTACAACAGAAAACCACATTTGTACAGAAGACGGCACAGCTAAAAGAGCAATCTTATACATTTGAGACTGGCGATAGACATAAGCACTATTTTGGATACCACTACAATTTCAGAAAACCAATAAATTAATAGTGACTTACATAGTTACATCTCGTAGAAGTAGGACAGAGTAGATCAAACAACATAAATATTTACATATCAAATTTTATATGTTACTAAGGAAAAAGATAGGCAGCTGGGAAGATATGGAATTAAAACTGATAGCGCACAAAGGACATTGTGCAACCGTGTAAGAACGGTAAGAAACTGTGTCAATGATTTGTTCCATGGATTCAGCGTGTATTTGGTTCTATTGCTAAAGCTGCAAGCAAGCCAAGGTTGGGCTATTCTAGCTGAGAAGGTGAGGCGACAAGAGAATTAAGTTGTTTGATTGTTCTTCTGAGTGAGCAAGCTTGCTTGGTGCCTCAACCAGAGCAGCAGAAGGTAATGAATTTTGGAACTTTGAGCACTCCTACCAAACATTCATGACATGCATCTCAAATAAGATAATAGGACAACAATCCAGGTACATTTACAAGAGATATGTGTGCTGTCCAGCAATCAAAGCTTAATCCCTAGCAGGGAAAGTTATCCATCGATGTGCGAACTTGCCTTGCCCAGGCCGGGAGCAAAATGGCTCAGTTGCCTTGGCAAGGTTTTCCTTTCACTGACAGGTTAGCTTGAGCAAAGCAACCTAGCTCAAACGCATCCCCTTTTTTGCGAGTAAGGTAAAACACATCCTTGCCCAGCAAGGCCAGTGTATGCTCAGAAAAATATCTAATACATCCTGTATAAACACAGGGCACCTTCAATAAGTGGCCCAAACAAGTAACTGGGAGAGGGCTCTCATTAGTTCATTGTCTAGTTATTAGTGCTCACCATATATTGCTACATCACCAATGGCAAGACTACACAAGTGAAACACTCCAGCAGCATTAAGATGCTAAGCGATTAAGCGCTTCTTGTCATCGTTGGAACTACTCTACTCAGATAATAAAAATTGTAGATGAGAAAAACTTTATATAGACTTGATTGAACATGTGACAAAAAAGAAATATATCATTGATTCGCAGCATTCAGTCCTACCTATGTAAGTGAAACAGCACAGCATATTCACAATGATAAGCGTGTATAGCCGTCATTGGAACTATGTTGCACTCAGTCCAGCCAATAAGAATATTGTATGAGATTAAAAGCTTTGTATAAACTTGATTGAACATGTGACAAAAGAATAATTAACTATCTCATTGGTTTGCGGCACACAATACTGCCACTACATGTAGTACATGTGCTATATGAGGATACAATAAAGCAGCATCATTAGTAACAATATGCATTTCAAGTTGTCAGCCACCTAACATTTTAATCAGTCAATAGTTCACAAAAGTTTTTTTTGCAGACTATTCACCCATGCTACAGGCAATGAGGCAACAAAAGAAGAAAAAAAGGAAACATACCGAGTGGGCATAATTGTCATCATCCGAATCAAAATCCATAAAACCTCGATCTTGATGCTCATCGACCATGTCATCAACAGGATCATCCATGTCGTAATCATAATCATCCTCCATCTCTTCAGCGTGGTCGTCGTGATAGTAGGACATCGATCCTCTCATAGGAGAGATGCGACTCCCTGCAAACAGAAACACAACACAACACCATGAGCAACCATACCCTCACTGACATCAATTGCATATTTGCAAGTCATGCGAGCAAGCATCTCCACAACCTCCTAAAGCAATCCACTCCACAAGTCCACAGTAATTTCCACTTCCAGTAAAATAAATAAATAAATCTATATGCGCTCTTCTAAGTTTATGATAGAACGTAACAAGAGGCGGACCCCGATAATTTTTGCGAAAAGCATCGAAGCTAGTAGGTCAAATAAATGTATATAGTTGTAATTGGGTCAGATCCGAATGCAAATAGTTTTGCGTTAGGGTTTGGGGATTTGGGGGGTGCTCCGTTTCGCACAGCAGGAAGAGGGAAGAGAAGGGGGGCGCGTACCTGGTGGGCGGTCGTCCCTGGCGAAGGGCCCAGCGAAGCCGCGGGCGTCGCCGCTCGCCCAGTCGTCGCCGCCAGGAAATGAAGGCCGGAAGAGAGGGAGAAAGCGAACCGGGGAAAGAAAAAGGATGAGGACGGCGCACCACAGGCAACGCGCACGCAGCGACGCGCTCGGGAATCGGGCCGTCTCGAACGCTCCATGGCGGTGCCGTTTCCCAAACGGAAATAACGGGGTGGGAATAGGAAACGGGGAGATTTGGGTCCAACTCGTAATCCAATTTGTTACACATCTCTATAAAATCGACATTTGCCTTTTTTTTACATTTAATTTTTTACGATCGTGTCTTATCACGTTTTTTTATCGGCGCTGCTAGCGCCCGGACGTCCGTTCCGGGCGCTGGCGTCGGACGGGTCTCCAGCCACACGATCGCATATCAACGACCGGATCGTCTTGCGAACCGTTTCGATGTTGCGAACGGATTTAAAATGTTGCGAACCATGTTGCGACCAACATTCAACCTCGGCGATGTTGCGAGCATGTGGTAAAAATGTTGCGAGCTTGTGGCGAGTATGTTGCGACCAACATCCAAGAATCACCGTATTAGGGGCATGTTGCGACCTATGTTGCTTGCAACATCCAAGCGCCAGGGGTGTTGCGACCTATGTTGCTTGCAACATCGCGGGGGGGGCTTCTTCATCCGCGGGCGCGCGGCCTTTCTTCCCCGTCAAGGCCGGCCTCTGAAACGAGGGGGGCGGACTCCAGGCGAGCTGTCCTCCCCCGAAACCTTGGATCCGCAACGTGAGGAGTGCTAATGGCGCATATACTCCACAAAATTGAGTGCCCCCCACCGGATCAGCCCTATCCCGCCCGTCCCGGAGGCATTGTTGGAAGAAATTCTTCAGATGCGGTCATGGTGTCCCTCACGACCCGCCCAGCTACGTCGAGCAGCATCCCTGTAGCCTTGGGCTCCGAGCCAAGAGTTCTAAGGCGAGTTGCATCCGCAGAGCAGGTTAGATCCCTCCTCCCCCCTCCCCCCTGTCCCCCCTCCTCACCTCGATATTGCTCCCCAATGTTGGAGATGTTGCTGCTTCTATACATTTTGCTGGGCTATTTGCATGATATGCGTGATGTTGGGTTGTTTTTGGTAGATTTTGCTACGTATTTTCGATCGTTTGGCTTTAAAAGTTGTTGCTGCATAGTGTTTTCAGGATCGAAACATTTGATTATATCGTTTGCAACATCTGATTGAAACTTCTGCAACATGGATAATGCAGGTGCGTCTTCCAAATCTGCTGCCCCAGAGTGCTGCCAACTCCAGCAACAACAGTGTCGGCCACCCAAATGTTTCGGCAAACTCGACTGATCATGTGCAAGTAGAGCTCGGTGAAGAAGAGGTCTATTATGAGGATGAGGATGTTGTGTGCTCACAACCAGTTCATCCATGTGTTGGTATGGAGTTTGACAGCATTGAAGAAGCACAAAGGGTGTACAATGATTATGCATACAAGATGGGTTTTAGCATCAGGGTGGCGTCGACCAGAAACAGCAGCAAGAGAAATAGCAAGGAACTTATCAGGAAAGAATGGGAATGCTCACATGCTAGGAAGCCGGCTCCGGATGCAGCTGCTGATGGGGAGGAAGAAGCTAACTCAGGAGCTTCGACGAGTGGCGCAGCTACAGCAGAGGGTACGAAGAAGAGGGCAGTAACAGCTGTGCTAACCACATCAGCAAGGAAGCGCAGCACCATCAAAAAGTTTGATTGCAAGGCGCATATGGCGGTTGGGAAAAGGGATGGGAAGTGGAAGGTCATAGTAATGCAGCCTGAGCATAGTCATCCGCTTGTGAAGGGGGTTGGGGTGAGGAAACATCTGAGATCCCACCGAAGCATATCTTGGGCAGATTATGAGTTGCTGAAAACTCTGCATCATAGAAACATCAGCACTATGCAGGTCATGGGAATTCTTGGTGATTTTCACGGTGGTGTTGGCAACCTTACTTTCAGCAGCAAGGACGTTTCCAACATTAGGACGCGCTTGAGGGGAGGCCTGAGCTACAGGGACATGGATGCAACAATGGAATATTTTCGGAAGCAGCAGGCTGAGAGCCCGTCTTTCTACTATACTCCAATGATTGACGCAAAAAATGTTGTGCGAGCACTTTTTTGGGTTGAGGGCAGGACAAGAGAGCTGTACAAGAGTTTTAGTGACTGCATTTTCTTGGACACGACATTCTGCACCAACAGATACGACATGCCGTTTGCACCTATTGTCGGGATAAATAACCACCTGCAGAGCATACTACTTGGGTGTGCATTGTTACCAGATGAAACAACTGAAACATTTGTATGGGTCCTGGAGAGGTTGAAGGAAGCAATCGGCGGGCGAGAACCCACCAACATAATGACGGATCAAGACAAGGCAATAAAGGCAGTGATAGCTATAGTCTTCCCGGACGCAACTCACAGATGTTGCAAATGGCATGTCCTCAGCAAAGCTACAGAGAAGTTTGCGTGGTTGATTAGTAATGAAACGGACTTCGCAAAAGAGTTTGACTACTGTGTCAACCGCACTGAAACACCAGAAGAGTATGAGGAGTTGTGGGCCAGGGTGGAGCAAAAATACAAGCTGCAGGGCAATGAGTTCTTTCAAAGCATCTCTGGGACAAGAAGGATGTGGGCTCCTGCATACTTCAGGAAGTACTTCTTCCCCTTCACAGGCACAACAGGAAGGTCGGAAAGCATGAATTCGCTGTTCAAGAAGGTGGTCCACCATCAGGACTCGGTGTTGCAGTTCGTGACGCAATACGACTACATCATGGACACCAAGGCTGAGAAAGAGAACAAGGAGCGCTACAAGGGGGAGACTTCAGACCCGCCACTATGGGCAAGGTATCCCTTTGAGAAGAAAGTAGCGGACTTCTACACTGGTGAAGTCTTTGGTAAATTCCAGAAGTTGTTGCGTGATTCGACAAGGTTCAAAATAGGAGGGGTGGCTACTGATGAACAAGGCTGGACGGTCCAGGTTGTGCACCCGAAATCTACAAGAGTCCGGATGGTCACTATTGATAAGGATGCAACAACATATACATGCTCATGCAACATGTTTGACCGTGATGGCCTGCTATGTCCACACATACTGAAAGTGTTCACAAACAGGGATGTTGATACAATTCTGGAGAAATATTTGCTAAGAAGATGGTCAAAGGAAGCAACAATAATGATACCAGAACGCCTCTCGGGTCCCGAGCCAACATTTGGTGTCCCCACCACCAACAAGCTAAGGTACAATGCATTGTGCAGAAAGATGAATTCGCTAGCAGCGGAGGCTTCTTTAGGTCCGGAGAAGTACACCATTGCTTCAGCTGGTATAGATCAGTTGGTTGAAACGGTAAGGGCAGAAAGGGGCTCGTCTGAAATTAACCATGATGGAGTTCAAGTTGGTGTTGCGGCAAATGTTGGTCCAAGTGAAAAAACTGATGTGAAGTTGAAGAATCCCCAAAAACAAACAGCAAGGGGCGTCCAAAAGAGAAGGTGGACAGGTTTAAATCTATAGTTATGCAAGCTAAAGAGAAAGCGATGAAGAAGAAGGGCAAAGGCAAAGCCAAGACTGCACAAAAAAAATATTGTCTTGTCCTTATTGTCATGAAGAAGGACACGGCATGCAGACCTGCGAGTACATGGCCAAGGCGGAGGCGATTATGAAGGAGCTGAAGCAAACTGAACTAAAGCTCTGATCTAAATTATTCTGCAATCTGTTCCATGTAGTTGAGCTTCCGAAACATGTAAATGTAGTGGATGTAACATTTAATTTCATCAATTGCAACATGTCAGAAATATTTAATGAAAAAATATATTTATTCATGTTCTTGAGTACATGTCTGCTATTGAAAACATATGGTTGAACACATGTCTGCTATTGAAAAACAGTTGTGATACATGATGGTATCATACTGTCTTGGTGTTCTGTAACTTGATATTGTTCATGTTGCGTGTACACGTCTGTCATGTTTCATAAGGTATTTTTGAATATTGCAGGTATCAAAAAATGTGCAACATCATTAGACTCAGTGTGCAACATCCAGAATACACTGCTGCAACAAAACACAGAAAAAATACTATACCGCACAACTTGTTTAAGATAATTACTGTATATAGATATATGAAACCCACTAGCACATAAAATATTTTGCAGCATTTGATACACAGCGCTGGGGCACAATTGTTTACGTAGCAAGTCATTGACGTATGAAACTCCACTCCCACACGTCATAAACATCTTACAAAGTGGTAGGTTCATAAAAATCTACTCCCCCTAGTACATAAAACTACACTAATACATGTAAAAGAGCATTCGATCACTTCTGGTTGCAGTACTTCTCCAGAAACTCGCTTGTCTTGATTTCATTGCTCTTGGAAAGTAGGAGTATCACTGCACTAACTTTCCTGTAATCGCCCATCATGTGCTGAGAAAAAAGAGAGATGCAAGCATTAGCTACTCGTGATTCAAGGGGCTAAAAAAGAGATGATTAAGGTACAAAGCTACATCTAGACGTGTAACATGGATTACCGGCTGAAGCGCGGTTTCCGTCTTCTTTCCATTCCATGACTCCATGTACAGCATTGTGTACAACCCACAATCATATCTGAAACATATAACAGTTATTGCACCAACATGTGTGTGGATAGTCTGAAACATTTACAGATATTGCACCAACATCTAAAACAGTGAGTATGAAACATTTAACAGCTATTCCACCAACATGTGTGTAGTTAGTCTGAAACATTTACATATATTACACCAACATCTAAACAGTGAGTATGAAACATTTATATTCTGAATTTGAAACATTGCTTGGATGAACATGGTACAGAAAAAAAAGTGTGCTTACACGTTATCTTGTTTCGGATAGTCCTTGGGGTAATCCCACTCAAAAGCAGACACATCTTTCCTCAGCACACCAGATTTCGAGCAAGCCTTAGAGAAGTTTATGATCTAATTATACACAAAAAAAGGTTTGTTAATTATTTTGTTGGCTGCAAATGGATAGACAGGTAGATATAAAAAAGAAATGATTGAATGGTTAAAAGGGAAAAGATTGGTTGGTATGAGTGTATGACTGACCAAGTTTTGCGCACATTCATAACATCCTGTATCTTTGGAGCCATGTAGAGCATTGAACCACGAGATTTGGCTGTGAAACATGTTGACACACACAACTACCCAGTGGCCTTCATGGACAATGAGAAAAAAAGCTACAGAAACATTAATTGATTCAAGTATTCAGCATGTGCATATTTTTTTTACAGAAAATAAGTAAATAACAGAAAACAAGGGGAGGAGGGGGGATGGAACACAATACCAGGTCCATCTTAGGGAGGTCAAAAATCTTGTCCAAGTATAATAGATTCCTATTTAGGATGTCATCGATGAATCTATCAGGATGAACAATCAGCTTGTCCTGGGGGGCAGAGGGATGGTTTTGGCTAGAAAAACACAAAATTATAAAGTACAAAAAACATGATTAGTTGCACACGGGTTTGGGGACTAACGCTCAGTAGAGGGGAGGAAGCATATTTCTTCACAATATTCTTGTCCTTTGTGTAAGATTCACGTTCTTCAATATTGAATTGGTTAGTCCATAAAGTCATGACGTTGTTATCAATTTCACCCTTTGGCTTGAAGGACTTGTAGAACTCCTCATATGAGACATGGAAGTCATCGATCCCGACAAAGGCGGGCCTGGAAGGGGAAAAGAACACATATAAGTGAGAAGCAAAAGGTTAGAGATGGGGAAAAAACACATATATTGTTGATTTCTGAAACATATACAAAGTGAGTCTGCAACTTTGGTATGTTGAGTCTGAAACATATATATAGTAAGTATGGAATATTTGTATGTTAAGTCTGAAACATTGGTATGTTGAGTCTGAAACATATATATAGTATGGAACATTTGTATGTTAAGTCTGAAAGATTGGTATGTTAAGTCTGAAACATTGGTATGTTGAGTCTCAAACATATATATAGTAAGTATGGATGTTCAGTCAGAAACATGTATAATCTGAGTCTAAAAAGCATAATACTAGTTACAACAACATGTGAATTTTCAGTGTCCAACATACATATTATGAGTGCGCGACATTGACTGGGGCAAAGTTAGAAAAATGGCTTACGATGCTAACAGCTCTTCTTTGGTGACTGGCTTTTTCAAAATTCTTTTGCTGATCAGCTTGTCGTAGATGGACTTTGTTTCTTCATCCAATCTTAGTTTCTTCGCCTTCTTTCCTTGGTTCATATTGATGGCGGCCCGCTTCCTCCTGTTTTGCTTGTCAACAGTACTTGAGCCTGGTTTCTTTACCTGATTATCATCCATGGTTTTTCCACCTGAAAAAAAATAAAAATATAAAGTGCTGAATATGAAAGTGCAGAAACATGGATATGCGCGGGGCAGGGCGCACCTGTGTGTCCAATTTCCGGTGGGCTCGAACAATCATCATCAGCCCCATCGGAATTCAGCAACTCAAATGAAGGAATGTCATGGTAGAGTAACGAATCGTTGCTTTTCTTGTCACTAAGTGACCCGGCAACACTGGTGGTTGTTCCAGCAGCACTATTGGATGTTCCAGAAACACTAGTGCGTCCTTCACCTACAACATCAGCACTAGTGGGCCCTTTTTTTTGTGCTGCCATCACCATCGGTGTTTGATGGTCCTGCTCCTGAACCATTCTTCCGGGCCCTGTTGGCTAACTCAGCCATCTTAGCCAGCATCTCGCCTTGGCGCTGCCTAAACTTTGCAGCAATCTGGTCATCGAGTGTTTTCGCCACGGCAGCAGTGATTTCACGGGCGTCTTCACTCATGACCTTGGAAAAGTGTGCGGCCACCTGCTGGTACTCAATAGGTATCTGCAAGCATGATAAGTGTAACATATATTAAGGTATTACTTTTACTATGTCTAAAAAAATCATAGAAATGAACTGCAACATTGGAAAATAATGTTTGCAACAACAAATGAGCTTATTTGCAACAATTAAAATCTGTAAGTACAGATAACCAACAAAAACTAAGAAATGAACTGCAACATTAGAAAACAATGTTTGCAACAACAGATGAGCATATTTGCAACATTTAAGAATCTGTAAAAGACAGATAACCAACAAAACTAAGAAAATGAATTGCAACATTGAAAACAATGTTTGCAACAACAAATGAGCCTATTTTCAACATTTAAAATCTGTAAGACAGATGACCAACAAAACTAAGAAAAAGAGAGAACATTGGGGAGCTTACTAACCTCCTGGATGCCAATCTGAGCAGGCTCCTTCAGCCATGCATCTAAAGAGCTGATGACAGGATCTTCTTCATTGAGCCCAGCAGCAAAAGATGGTCCAGTAGCAGCAGCAACAAAGTCCGGGGCAGGGCCAGCAGCGCCAAGGGCGGGGGCTGGGGCAGGGGCAGGTGCAGGGGCGTATGGAGTTAGAGCGAAGTCACGGAACTGCACACAAAAAAACACACAGCAGCAAGATTGATGTCAAAAACTTTGTATAAAAAAGAGCCTTTGAAGAGGAAGTGGTAAAACACAAAAGGAAGAAATTATGGTGAGGGAAAGAGGGAGCAATGTAACATTGCACATACCGGTAGCCTCCCGAATGAATCCCCCAACGACATCTTATTCTTGTCAACCGCCATGACAAAATTGAAGTCTTCATTTGTAACGTTGCAGATGCGGGGTGTGTTGTAGTTGATTAGGTGCCCTCCTCTGTCTGATGGAAGGTCGAGGTGGTCCATGTAGGCAATCTGTGTAAGATGCAGACCAAAAAATTGTCAGGACAAAGCCTTCAACATTTACATACGATTACTACAACATACATCCAACACAGCAGCAACAAACCCAAAAATGACTAGTGCAGTTAAAAGGATGCTGAGCACATACCGCTAGCATAATGAGGCACGATCCAATCTGATGATCCCTCTGAAGCCGTTCAGCGCTGAACTTCTGGTACTTCTTCACTTCCTCCATCAATTCCTCCGGAATGTGCCCAGCCCAATCATAGGTGTTAATCAAATCAACATTTTCCAAGCTGTTTAGATACTTCAGGCTGATATCATTTCCGGTTCCAGGTGTGAAAACGCTTCCCAAAGCAAGTAAGGTGAAAGCCCTCAGGAAAGACACTTTATCCTTGCTGGCTTTAAGAAGAGACACGCACTTTGCAATTTTTGCTCTATCTCCATCCCTAAACACAGCTTTCAGCTTCATCACCTCATCTGAATCACCAGAAACCATCACCATTATAGCATTGTTTTCCAACCCAGTAATCTTGCAAATCAAGTCGCGGTTGAAAACAATGACTCTATTCTTGTATCTGAATTCACTGAGAAGTGGGTCTACACGGGGCATCATCCATTTCACAAGCTTGATGGGCACGGAGAAATCAGACAAGGACAGTAAAGAGTCAAACCCCGCCTCAGTAATCCTTCCCTTGCGCTCATCATCAAGCAATGGTACAATCGATCGAATCCGACGGACTGAAAACCGAGTCTTGAAATGCTCTTCATTTGTTGTGACATTTGTCTTGTCTGAAAAAAAGAAAGCATACATGTGTTAGTTTGAGACATGGGGAATGAAGGGATGCAACATAAGATTTTTGAACAAGAAACATCATTAAAAACATATACATCATCAGATGTGGGTGTGATCAGCAGACTGTGTTCTCTCTAGAAAAAAGCTAGTAAGGCAAGTGCATGGATGATGGTGATGGAGCAAAAACACTACAATCAGGATGCAAAAACATTTTCCGGTCGCATGAACACGACTCATAACACACAGCAAGTACACCAAAAAACATTTTGATCGACTACTAGTTAAAGTGCAAATAAGTACATGAACATTCACATTCACAATTTCACGTTTGAAATATTAAAAAACATCTAAGGTGGCAGGCTTTGGGTGTGTCACATCTAATTATCTTACGCTGCTACATCTCACATCCAATAAAGCGGTCGTCATTGCAAATGACCATGCTAAACATGTTGCTCAACAATTATTGAGCACTGCTAAAACCTCGCTCCAACTACTAATCAAACACTAGTGCCTGCAACCCGAATATCATAATGTGCGACAGAAATCATTAACCGATTACACTACCGACCCTATTGAACAGTGGCTGCGATGCACAAGCAAAAAGCAGTGGTAGAAAAATCACAAGGCAGCCATCTGCTCTCATATTTGCACTAATATATGCATCATATCTACACAAGCAAAAGCAGCGGCTGCGATGCGAAGCTCGACAATCCAAAATGCTCCCATTACAACATCACAACATCACAGCAGGGACATCACAACAGGCGCAACATCACAACATCATAGCAGCGACATCACAACATCACAGCGGGGATAAGCAAAATCAGCAGTGGGAGAACGGAAATTGGAGGCACTAAGACGATGAACTAGTTTCCATTTCGGAACCCTAACCCTAAAATGAATCACACACAGCAGTGGGAGAAATGGGGCTGGGGGGGTGATGAACGTACCAGGTTGCCTGGTGCGCGTGTTCGCTTCGGCATGACCGGCGGCGCGGGCCTCAACCGCCGGCTCGTCGTCGACCGGCGAGGGCGACCGGCGACCGCGCGTCCGAGAGGAGACGCCGCCGCCGCCTTCGTTCGCCGCGGCTGCCGCGACCCAGTTGCCTCCGCAGGGTCCTCGTCCTCCTCGTCCTCGTCCTCCTCCTCGTCCCCCTCGTCCCCTGACGGCGGAGAAGCGGGAGCGCGCAGCGGAGGGGAGGAGTCGCTTTCCTCCCATCACTCGGCTCCCAGTCGGATCCGTCGCCGGCCGCGGCCACCGCCGCCGCCGCCCTCCGCGTCGTCCGCATCGTCGCCTCCGCCGGCGGTTGCAACGGGAGAGAATGGGGTGGGTGGGGAAATGGATTCGACCCCGAATGCGTCAGGCGGTTCCGGGATGACGTCACCATGGGGGGTTATGCGGGGCGCGCGCGAGTCGGAGGCCGTCGGATGAGCGCGGATCGGACGGTGCGGAAGGCGTCCGATCGATTGGCTGGTAACGGACGCCCGTCCGTGAGCAATTTCGTTTTTTTATTAAGAGCAAAAAAAAAATCAACACAGTCATTCGGAACAATGACCTGCAATGCAACTACGGGTCTGACTATACAAACCGCACTTGCAGTGTATCACTGATCTAAGACCCGGTTTAGTTGGTGAAATTTTTGATGAAAATAGTAAATTTTTTTAGTAGAAAACGTATTCTGTGAGAGGTGACATGGTCTGCAATGCGAAAATTTTGAGAACTTTTAGAAGAACTAAACAGAGCCTAACATGGCTAGACAGGGATGACCGGGTGAGGATGTGCACGACATAGCTACGTGACCAGCGAGTCCCTGGTGGCCAATAACATTCACACACGAACCAGCAGCCCAGGGATAAGGATTCCAGGACATTTCGGGCCCAGCATTTCCCAAGTGACCGATAAAAAAAAATACTGAAAGATTACGCTGCCGTGACTGTCGGTGGAGAAGGAGAATAAACCTCCGCATTTCTCCTCGAAATTTCCTTGTCAAACAGAATAGTTCCCGGAGAACAGCAATTCTGTGGAATCACTTTCCGACAATAAGATGGCAACAATTGTTGCTAAGTTACAAGCACAGCATTTGACGGTGGAACATAAGCTGGTGGATCATCTGTTTCGTTCCTCTGTCCATAGGCAACTGTTAATCTGAATGATGATTGATATAAACTTGACCATAGAGGCATAGACCATAGTGTAATTTAACAGTCACAAACTCACAATACGTACAATGACACAGTTGAGTTGAGCTGGAGCTATGAACTTACATGACAATTGACAAGTACTACCTCCGTCCTTTAATATATGACGTTTAGGACAAGAAAGTTAGTTCAAAATGAACTAACTTTCTTGTCTTAAACGTCATATATTTAAGAACGGAGGGAGTAGTAGAATTCCAGATAATACAACAGGTCATAAATTACACAAGTTTTTTGAGAAGCAACGAACAACCTCAAGCCTCACCATTTTTTTAGGAATTACAGACGGCCCAACTGGAGCAGGCTGCCATACGTTCTATCCCAGACCCCGACGAAGAGCATGTCGGTGTCGGGGCTGAAGGACGTGCCGGATATCTTGCCAAAGAAGTCCAGCTCCTGCCTTCTGTTGTAGTCACTCTTCACGTCAAAGACGTGCACAAAGTCAGCTGGTTCTGCCATAGACATGAACCGGCCATCTGAGGTGAAGCGAATCGACCGGATGGCTCCGAGGTTACCCCTCAAAACATGGATGGATTCTGAGAGCTTCCTCACATCCCAACATCCGGCATGTTTTGTCTTGGTTGCCAGTGGCAAATGTTAGCCCATCTGGGTTCCAAGCCGATGCAAATGAGAAGTCCCGATGACCTTTCATGGAATGAAGTGTCTGCGTCCAGAAATAAAATGGTCAGCTGACTTAATCAATCTCTAACAGCAAAATTCAATATGAAGGAACCATTGATCTGAGCTTAGTTAACATCTTCACGACAATGGTATACCTCTCCGGATTTGGCATCTATAAGTAAACCATCAGGGTCATCTCCCACAATAATGGCCACCTTTCCGTCAGGACTCAATGAAGTATGCTGCATCAACAAAGTTTAAGCACATAGTAAGAAGTAAGAACAGACACAGTAATAAAAAAATATTGAAGGATTCACTGAATTTGACCTACTATTTATCAATTTGATATCGATGTTGAACCAATTTATTCTTAACCCTATGTTAGAAACAGCGAGAAAAAAGAGGCGAAAGTAAAGGGTTCCATTGTTTCTTTTATCTTGAAGGGGACCACAAGGGAAATGACATTCTTTCTTTTATGAATCATAAAAATGTAATACATATTGAATTTTCTCTATGCACCAATTCTATGTTCGTACACTAATCTTGCCAGATTCCCCAGCAGAAAAAAACCAGAAATAAGCCCGAGAATGTAGAACAAGATGATGACAAAAAAGCACATCAACATGGATAGGCATAAAATAGGGAATAAAATGTGCAAAGAAAAAAGTTGAGAACATGTGGAAAATCATCTCTAATTCAATGGTAGTGATGGCATCAATGAGATGTTCCAAACATAGTTGAAATCTCTCCATGTCGCCCGAAGGAACATACATTCACTGGCCATTCGAACTGAAAATGTTTGCAGAGTTAAAATCTCTCCATGTCAGTCTCTTACACCAGAGTCGTTACTTGATGCTATGAAGTGAACCGCGCCACTGGGGATGTAAAATCACCACAAAAATAAATACATATATTCGATGAGGTAAGCATCTTCAGTGATATAGATAGGAAGTTACCTAGAGGCATTGAATATCTCAACTGCATTGGTCATAGCGTTGTCATCATAAGTTGTTCGGCAGCAAAAACTAATTCCTTCCATATCAAGGTGCTACAATTCACATCAATATAAGATAATTAATTGAACAAAAAGATCATCATTTAAAACAAACAAGAACATATCTAAAATTCAAGACAATGGAACAATTCTGTTTTTTCTGGACAAATCATTCACAATCTAAAATATGCAGTTACAGTGAAATTCACTTCAAGACATAATAATGAGACTTGGCAGCTGACTACTGTTTATGGACCTTGCCAAGCACCTGAAAGAGAGGAATTTATCAACTGGTTAAATGATCTCGAAATTCAAGACAATGACAACTGGATGATCCTGGGGGACTTCAATTTCTACAGATCCCTAAATGATAGGAACAGGTCTGGTGGAAACACCAATGATATTTTCATTTTCAATGAAGTGATCAGCAATGTGGGACTTCAGGAAATTCCGCTAAAAGGAAGAAAGTATACTTGGAGTAATATGCAAGATGAACCCTTACTAGAACAGATTGATTGGTGTTTCACTTCCACCAACTGGATCAGCCACTATCCCAATACTCTACTACTACCATTGTCAAAGCCAACTTCAGATCACATTCCTTGTATGGTTCAAATTGACACAACAATTCCAAAGGCAGATGTCTTTAGGTTTGAAAACTTTTGGGTGCAACAACCTGATTTCTTTGACCTGGTTCAAAATACTTGGAACACCGACATCAGAGCCTCCAATAGTGTTACCAAAATTGCAGCCAAATTCAAGTTACTCAGAAGAACACTGAAAAAATGGAGCAAAAGCATCTCGAAAATCAAAAATCTGATTACCCAATGCAATGAAGTTCTCAGTGTCATGGACAAGCTTGAAGAACACAGACCTCTTTTCATCCAGGAAGCAAATTTTCGAAGCATTCTCAAGAGACATATTTTACAATTGCTAAAGTTCAAACAAGAATACTGGAAAAAGAGATACACTATTAGATGGACAAAATTCGGTGATGAAAGTACAAAATTTTTTCACGCTGCAGCCACAGAAAGATACAGGCAAAATACAATCACAAGCCTGGAGGCACAAGATGGAAGAGTGATATATGACCACTTTGAAAAGGCAGCCTTACTATTGAAAAATTTCAAAGCCAGAATGGGGCAAACAACTGATCCACATATGCAGTATAACTTGGATGAACTGATCAATAGACACGAAGGCCTTGAACATATTTCAGCTCCCTTCACTAGAGAAGAAATTGACAATGCAGTAAAGCACATGCCTAGTGATAAAGCCCCAGGGCCTGATGGTTTTAATGGAACGTTCTTCAAAAAATGCTGGCACATAATTAAAGAGGATGTCTATCAACTGTGCAGTGATTTCTTTTCTGGAGCTGTGAGCTTACAAGCAATCAATAGTTCCTTCATCACTCTCATTCCTAAAAATAGCAATCCAGTAACTCCCAATGACTTTAGACCGATATCACTGCTGAACTCCATCCTCAAACTGATCACAAAACTGATGGCAGACAGGCTTCAGGCTATCATTATCCCCCTAATTCATACAAACCAATATGGATTTATCAAAACTAGGACAATTCAAGATTGTCTTGCATGGACTTTTGAATACATACACCAATGTCAACAGTCAAAAAGAGAGCTGGTCATTTTAAAACTAGATTTTGAGAAAGCCTTTGACACCATAGAGCATGGCACAATCATGAAGATGATGCAAAAAATTGGAATTGATGAAACTTGGCTTGAGTGGGTTCAGAGGATTCTGGATAGTGGCTCCACTTCTGTGATGCTAAATGGAATTCCTGGGAAGCAATTTCAGTGCAAAAGGGGAGTGAGGCAAGGTGACCCTCTCTCCCCACTTCTATTTGTTTTGGCAGCAGACCTACTCCAACACATTGTGAACAAAGCACACAGCCAAGGGATCTTCACTTTACCCATAAATGCTGACCCTACCAACAATTTCCCTATTATCCAGTACGCTGATGATACTATCCTGATAATGAAAGCCTCCCAAAGAGAATTATTTTGCTTGAAAGGATTACTCCAATCATTCTCGGATTCAACTGGTCTTAAAGTCAACTATGCAAAGTCTCAGATGATCCCACTAAACCTGGCTCAAGAACAAGCAATGAACCTTGCAAATACTTTTGGGTGCCAGCTAGGAACCCTCCCTTTTACATATCTGGGGCTACCTCTTGGCACAACTAAACCCAAAGTTGAGGATTACATGCCTCTCATGGACAAGACTGAAAAAAGGCTCACCTTAGTATCCTCTTTCCTCACCCTGGCTGGGAGACTTCAACTGGTCAACTCTGTACTATCATCCCTTCCAACATATGCAATGTGCAGTTTGAAAATTCCAATTGCTGTCCTGGAATACATTGATAGAGCTAGGAGACACTGCTTGTGGAGAGGATCTGATGTCAACGCAAAAAAGAAATCACTAGTGGCATGGCCAAAAGCTACAAAGCCTAAGAACAAAGGTGGTCTGGGAATTATTGATCTCAGATGTCAAAATGATGCACTACTTCTCAAACACCTAGACAAATTCTACAATAAAAAGAATATTCCTTGGGTAAATATGATTTGGCACACATACTACTCCCAAGGACAAATACCTCATGCCACAGCTGACAGAGGATCCTTTTGGTGGAGAGACCTCTTACATCTTTGTGACAAGTTCAGAGGAGTGGCAACTTGCACAGTAGGCAATGGTACATCCGTACTATTCTGGCTTGATGTTTGGAATGGACACTGTTTGCAAGAAAAATTACCAAGACTCTTCACCTTTGCTAAGAATCAAAAGATCTCAGTAGCTGCCTTCCTTGAAACAGCAAACATAATAGATCATTTTCATCTTCCTCTTTCAGAACAGGCTTTTCAAGAACTTCAAGAACTTCAGATAATAGTGCAAAGTATTCAAATGGGTGATGAAGAAAAAGATCAATGGCATTATATTTGGGGGTCTAAAAAATACACTTCAAAATGTTTTTACAATCACCTCTACAAAAACTTTGAGCCACCTGGGCCCTTTCTGTGGATCTGGAATTCGAGATGCTGTAACAAACTGAGAGTGTTCTCCTGGTTACTTCTGATGGACAGACTTAACACTAGAAGCCTACTAAAAAGAAAAAATTTAAAGATTGATGGAGACAACTATAATTGTGTTTTATGTGCCTCCCAAAGAGAGGAAACTGCTCTTCACTTGTTCTTCACCTGCCCTTTTGCACACAGATGTTGGCAACTGATTGGAATTCATTGGCAAATTGGGACACCTTTCTTTCAGATGATGGAGCTAGCCAGAAATGATTTCAACCACGCTTTCTTCATGGAAGTCTTCATTATTGCAACCTGGCAGATTTGGAAACAAAGAAACGGGCTTATCTTCGAAAAATGCCCAACAAGTCTCAATATGTGGGAAAGAAATTTCAAAGATGAATGTCATAATCAAGCCCTCAGGATGAAAGACTCCTTAAAATCTCCCTTCCTAGACTGGACCAACAACCCTGTGTAGCTTCGTGTAACTGTAGTAGTCTTTCTCTTTTCTTAGTCCTTTCAGTTTCGTACAGTTCTCAGTCTGCTTTTTTAGTTTAGCTTGGTTTGGACCTTTGTTTTTCTCCTTGTAAGTATTTCTTTGCTGCTCTTTGTTTAATAAAATCTTCACAGCGGGGGTCTCCCTCGCTGTTTTCGGTTCAAAAAAAAAACAAGAACATATCAAAATCAGCTATTATACTAGTCTCGTATTTGCATTCATCATAAGGTCCCAATTTACATGAGAGAAAACTCCAGTGGTAAGACTAAGTAGTGCACTACAACTTTTAAGTGTGCCATGAGCATCCAGTAAAAGAGCAAATTGGTGCTACTGAATAGCAGAAACTATTGCAATCATGTCAATTGTCAAAGCTAGACAGCTAGTAGTGTGCCAATAGTTCATACATCAGCTGCTTTGATTCAAATGAACTTGAAACATTTTGCATGACTTACTTTGCAGATTAGCTCTCCTTGAAAGCCACCAGCTATCAGCAAATTGTCCTTTACTGTTATGGACCGAGGTCCATTAAGGATAACCATCGCCGGGAAGATAGCCGGGCAGAGTCGGCTTGGAGGGAGACTAGACTCTTGGGGGATTTTGGGAATAATACTTCTTCATTGATTTCTTGATTGCCCCAAAGGAGATACAATCCCATCCTTATATAGATGAGAAGACTTGACCCTGAAGAAACTAATCAGCTTGACCCTTAAAAACTAATCTAATCTTATCTTAACTAACCCTAACGTCGGATTACTTCGGTTCGGATAACATCTGCTCTGATACCAGATGTTATGGACCGAGGTCCATTAAGGATAACCACCGTCGGGAAGATAGCCGGGCAGAGTCGGCTTGGAGGGAGACTAGACTCTTGGGGGATTTTGGGAATAATACTTCTGCATTGATTTCTTGATTGCCCCAAAGGAGATACAATCCCAACCTTATATAGATGAGAAGACTTGACCCTGAAGAAACTAATCAGCTTGACCCTTAAGAAACTAATCTAATCTTATCTTAACTAACCCTAACGTCGGATTACTGTTCACGCGCACTATCCACGCGCTACAGTACGCCGTGGGGCCAGGCCTAGCTGGTCCCACCCCCATGACATTTACAGCCAAGGTACTAACTTGAGTCTGAGAAAAACCCTCTGATAAACTTCCTGAGCATTTCTGTGCAAGGATGACCATTAATAATATAAGTCATCTGACAAGAATGACCTTAAGTCTCATACAGAAAAGGGAAATGCAATGACGTAACAATGTATCATACCTCTCTTGGTGCCACATGTCCTTGAACATTTACAAGTTCAGTATCCATACCACTCAGTGCCGACCAGTGACGAATTGAGTAATTTGATGTAAAGTAGACATCATGCTTAGAAGTAGCCCACACCAAATTTCTCAGCTGCACGCACAAAAACAGACACATTGTTTTATACTCTTCACATTTAAACATCAAATCCACATAAGAAAGGAAGGACCAATTGCAAGAGGTCAGCACAATCTAGCTTAGTTTTAAAACAAGGACAAAGGAAGAACAACATAATCAGCCCATGCAGATAACCCCCGGTCCCTAAACATTAAAAAAAACTCGACCTGCAGGGGGTAAGACAGCCCCGGGCATTTTGCTAAGAAGAAGACCTTCTCACGCAGGTCGAGAAAACCCCCAAACCCTTGCCCCACACTTACATAGCGGCACTGTAGTCCGTGTGAGATGACCAATGACCTGGACTAGGCCTTAGACCTGCACTTTGGCATGGTGTCAGATGAGGAAATTTTCTAAACCCAACCTGAAAATTTGCTCCCACGGGGAGTCGAACCCAGGACCTGAGTAGTGCTACTAGAGCCACCTAACCAACTCAGCTAGAGTCTCCCTAAACACATCGATTCGTTACCTCAGTAGAACATCTCCAAATAGTAAATTTAGAGATGGCTTAGTAACAAAGGCAACACAATCCTCCTTTACATAGTTATCAGGTGTACTTGTAGAGTTGTAGTCGTTTACCTTGTGCTCCTTTATAAAGGAATAAGTATCACTGTTCATGAAAAGTTCAGGTAATTTATAATATTTTAGGAATTTTCAACTGTCTTGGTTCCATGGATGTATACTAAGATGCTTTAAATTTCCTAAAATATGATTAATTACCTGTGCAGATTTTTTACACAAATTAATAGTGAGAATGTGTAATCACACACAGTGAAGTTGACTTGTAATAAACCAACAAAGCCACAATTTGAGGAAATCTAGCAACTAAACATCTTATGTTAATAATTAAAAAGCTTGACAAAATGAATTTTAAGAGGAAAAATAAAAGATACTGTGAGATAAAGTAACTTGGGAAGTATGAAGTTAGTTTTTATGATAGTTTAGAACATGCATGCTCTCATGAGGAAACATCCAGAAAATTGTAATACCTGCCAACTTTTTTATCCAAATAACTGAACATGGTAATTAACTTGTAGCATATTATCTCAAAGGCCAAAAATGACGGAGAAAGGAACTAGCTCACCTGAAAATGTAAAATAGTTGATTTTATGGATCTAGTATTTTGTCTAAACTCATAATACATTCCACCTTTCTCTGTTGGCTTGCAATCCTGTTCCGCGACAAGTGTCGACCACATTAAGACAGAAAATTTTACAAAAATGAACTTCCTAAAAGATTAGAGGCACACCTTTGTTGCTTCTTCACTAGAATTGGGTACATTCTCATAGTTTTTGTACTGTTCTAATCTGGCCAGCCTATAATTTTCACGAGTTATAGCTAGCTTCTCCCAGGCTATTCCTTGAATGTCTTTTCCTTTTATCACCTCCGCTGATGAAGGATCTCGGACCTTATAATTATGAACAGAAAAACGAGAGAATAATACAACCATTAGAGCACTGAAGTGATCAGTAAATCAACCGGACCGATGTTCAAGTTGAAACACAGATGGTATACTATGTGAAGTGAAGCTTTGTTCGGATGAATTCTAGTGTAAATTGTTCATGGTCGATTTATTGCGATGCATTATGTTGTGACTGCTGTAGTAAGACCTGCCCTATTCCTCTTAAGACCAATATTGTTTGCTTATTTCCGGTGCAAGCTCCTCTCGTGGACTCAAGTAACACACCATATTCACTTCTGAACCAAAGTTGCTTGATAACTGGAGAGTGTGGTACCAACCGTCTCTCAATCAATTGATTCATCAAGAACACTAATGAAATCTGCTGTGCAGTACTGCAGTCATTGCCATTATTGTGGAGACAACAAGATGCTCTTGACGGATATAGATGTTTCCCTATTAATTCTTTTTCGCTAGTATGATGGAGAAATAATTAGAGATGTCAGATGTGGCTTTAGGTACCAATGAATAAATAAAGATCTCACTGATTTGCAGCATATAGGGCTACCATTACAAGTAGCATGTGGGATATGTAAAGGATAAGCTAGAGCAGCATTTATAACAATAAACACTTCTGGTTATCTGCCACATAACACTCTACCCACCCGATAGAAGGTTTGTGCATCATAAAAGGTTTGTGTAGACTGCAACAGGCAACAAAAGAAGAAGTAACTCTTAAAAAAAGGAGTACAAACCTACCGCCTGCCAGTAATCACCATCCTCTGGATCGGAGTCCCGAACCCCTTGCTCGTGCTCGTGCTGCTCACCAGCCATGTCATCAGCAGGATCATACTCCATTTCGTAATCATCCTCCTCTTCAAAGAGGTTGCCGTAATAGTTGCACATTGATCCTCTTCAGAGGAGATAGAATCGTCCCCTGCCTGCAAATAGAAACAACGCACCACCATGAATTTCCGTGAACGACTATCCCCGACCGGCGGGCAAAGAAAAGGGACGGGCCGGTCGGTTTAGGATACGGCCCATTCACCGGGAGGATCCCAAATTTGACAGAAAAGCAAGCTTCAAAGCCCACGCTTATCACGCCAGCAGCACCTCTAGAAGTCTAGAACCTCCTACTGTCCTACACCAATCCTAGTACATTCCAATCACAAATCAGGGAGCGCATACGATTTTGTAGTTCTGACATGGAGATAAAATCCGCACAAAAATGTAACAGTCAACACGGAGCACAATTCAGAAGCATAACTAAAGCACATCATATGCAGAAGACCAATCATCGCCTAAAAAATACTTCAGCAAATCCTCACACAAACACAGTTTTTCCTCAAATCAGCTTCATAATACATCATCAATCCGGCAATCCTCCGTAATCATCATCTAGACCTAAACCCAGCCCTAAGCACGAGATTTTTTTTTAAAAAAACTAGGGCCCGTGCGTTGCTACGGGCATCCAATTATTTATAGCGCAATACTCAAATCATACCTCTAGTAGCATTGTAGAAGTATACACCATAGCTGATAGCACTGCCAAATATAGATGTGTAGCCAAGTGCTAGGATGTCGGTCCATGTAAGCTCTTGAATATGGCCACTCAGAGCAGGATCATGATTAAGAACAGAAATAACCAGCAGAGGAAGCCCTCCAATTATCATGTGCTGTCATAGTGAGGACTTTAGAATTTGATAATGATGTATACTTTTTAGGTCCATTGAAAATTTCAATAACATGCAGTAAAGGTAGCATCTTCATTCCTGACAGATGAAACCTAATCAAATGCAATTCTATTTAATGCACTACAAAAGGTTCATGCTTATCAATTCCACAAAACTGAAAAATATTGCTCAATATTATTTTAAAAAAGAGAGCATGGCCTCATATAGTGAGATTCTTTTTCCTCCGAATTTTGAACAATCCATCCGTGCAACTCTTAAATTGCATGTAAAATTGTAAATGCAGACTATTTATCAAAGAAATGGTATGAACTACAGAACTCCGGTGTGAGGACAAAGCCCTCATCAATTCCAACACTGCAACAATCCAATACAATGCCACTTCAGAGATACCATTTGCCCAATTATATGTGCACTCATCTATCGATCATGGCTTGCAACAATGTTTTAGTCAATTATGGTCTCCTGCATGGCAACACTCACTGGTTATTGGTACTGAATGTGATAACTATTATCAATACAAATTGGGTAATGCCAGTCTCAACTGAATATCTTCGTTACAGATTCTTTTTTTTGAAACAGATTCGTTAGCACTAAAATGTTGCCATCAATCCTATGGCAACAATATATGGAAGTTGGAATTTTCTCACCTTTGCATCCAACACAGTGAAGCATCAACAATGCATTGTTCTTCCTCCTGAAAGGCTCAGGGTTCCCATTCCGAAAGAAGTTTGTCGACCAGCTCCACAACCTTGCTGGTCTCCGGCAGCCGCATCGCCTCCTCCAGCGTCCACACCTCATCGATCCTGGCGTCCTGAAGCATCGCGTCCCTCACCGCCTCCCGCAGCTCAGGCGAGGCCTGCAACCCGTCCGCGGCCATCTCCCTGAGCGCGGCGAGCGCGCCCCTGGGGTCCTCGAGGCGGCAGAACCCCGCGACGGCGGCGGCGTAAGTGGAGGCGTCGGGTCGGCACGGGGAGTCCGGGCGGCAGAGCCACCGCAGCACGGAGGCCGCGTCGCGCGCGCGGCGCTGGGAGAGGAGGCTGTCGAGCAGCGGCGACGCCAGCGGGAGCGGCGAGGGGCGCGCCGGGTGGTGGCGGAGCGCGGTGAGCAGAGCGAAGGCCGCGGAGAGGGTCGGGAGCGAGGCGAGGTGCGCCGCGAGGTCCGGGAGAGGGAGGCGCTCTATGGAGCCCGGGAGGAGGAGCGCGGCGGAGAGGAGGCGCCCCGCGGCGGGGATATGGCCCGCGTAGAGGAGGCGCGGGAGGAGCGCGGAGATGGTGCCGAGCTCGGACGAGGAGAGCGGTTCGGGCGGGGGCTTGGGCGGCGGCGGCACGGCGGTGCAGATGCCGCGAAGAACGCGCGGGAGGGCGCCGGCGAGCGGCGGCGCGAGGCGGGGACGCATCGTGTTTGTTCGGAGACTGGTTTGGGGAAGGAAAAGATCGTGCGGGGGGAGGCGCGAGATCGGGCGGGGGGAGGCGCGGATGGCAGACACGGGGAACAGAGGACTGGACGTCGACGAGGAACACGGCGAACCTGCCGCCGGAGGAGCGGAGCTGGTACCCTGCGCCTCGGACGCCGACCGGACCGAGACGAAACGGATTCCCGGTGGTATCGAATCGAAGAGACGAAGACACAGGGGAGCCACGCTCTTTTCCTCCCTCTTTGCCTTTCGTTGCTCCTCTCCTGGTTCTGGCCTCTCTCACTCAAAGCTGCTCTAATTCTTTATACGGAGTATAATTTCTTGTCTCGTTGACGGAAATTATTTTACCGCGACCTTTCTCGTTACCGATCTGCTTTTGTCGCCACTGTTGACTGTTGTTGACTGTTACGGGAGTCACCGAGAAGTCAGATCCCGCATCAAAACAACGAGATAGAGTCGGTAAAATTTATGCTAATCCGAGAAAAAAAATTCAGATTGATGAAATGGTCTAGCAAGCCACTGAAAAACTATAAGGATCATTCTGTGAAATTCTTTGACTCTGAACCGAACGGATAAGGATTCGAGGACACTTTGGGCCCAATCCTTGCTTAACTGAAAGAAAAGAAATAGATGCCTTTTTGTCTCTTGATCTGATACGAGACCACCCGGAAAGGTTAGCGCTGTTGTGATTGAGTGTAGGTGGAAAACCACCGCATTCCTCTGCACCGTTTGCTTGTCAAACAGAATAGTAGTTCATAATTGTAGAGTCACTTGCTGACAATATAAGATGTTAACAATAGTTTCCAAGTTACAAGCACAGCATTTTACAGAGGAACAGATGCTGCTGAACTATGGGCTCCTTTGCTCCTCTGACCAAACAAAAATAGGCCACTATTCATATGAATGATAAGACAATACAAATGATACTGTTGGGTTGAGTTGAGTTTGAGCTCAACATCAACATTGAAAAATCTAATTCCAGATAATACACAGCAAATAGTAAATTACATTACAAGAGATTTTACACATAAAAGGAAGCGTGGCAGCAGACCTCAAGCCTCATCAGTTGCAAAACACCCTATCTTTCAGGGAAATGAATGGAGGAGTTATCCTTCAGTGGAACAACAACGCTACTACCACACTCAAGACAGTAGTCCATGCAAGCAAGCTGCTTTGAGCGTGATGTCCACCGTTTGCAATGGAAACGTCTCTCCGGGGGACACCTGCGCACGAAAGCCCCATCTTGCCTTCCTTGCACTCGCTGGAGAACAGCCCTGGTGGATACTTGCCATAGAGGTTTATGTAGGTGAACATTTCCGTCGCGCAGCTGCTGCTGTCATCATTGATGTAAATATCAAATGGGCATGCGAATTCCTTGAGAGCGGCACAACATTCTTTCGCGGGAAATTTTGGCCCTTTGCACTTGCTTGTGATGATTGTGTAGTTTTGGAACTCAAAGCTCACTGGGCAATCTGATAAGCATAGGTAGGAATAAAAGGAATATGTCAGACCGAGGTACCAAAAGTACAGAACACGATTTTCTTCTGCTGAAAAGAAAGCACATAACATGACTTGGAGGTCAATTAGTCAGAAATACATCAGAATGAAGATATAGGGTCAGCTTGATGTTACTAGGTAGTCCCTCCGTCCCAAAATACTATTTGTTTTGGCTTTTCTAGATAAATAACTTTTTCTATGCATCTATATATCTAAGTACATGTCAAAAGCTATACCTAGAAGTGAATACTCAATATCAACAATATATATGTATTGATCACTGCATTGATGTTATGAAAACATACAATCATCGACTGCCTTGATCTTGAAGAACTTGATCCATCTGCAGATTATTGCAAGGACCAAACAGACTCAACTTTCAGCTCATAGAAGAGATTTGCTATTTCACATTAGCTAATTTATCACCCCTAATTTCTCCATATGGTGCATGCTCTATTCTTTTCCCCTAATTTCTCAATATGGTGCATGCTCTATTCTTTTGGAGGTGATTATAGTCAGTGAAAACATGAGATAGCCCCCTATTACCAAGTCAGCAGGCATGTGCATGTCGCTCTCGCTCTAAACCAACCCCAGAACAAGTGGCGAATGGCAGCGGTCAGCTGTACGCTGAGATTTTCTGCGTCAAGATCAATGCACTCCTTGCCTTCGGAGTTCAGACTTCAGACCTCTCACCATGTTTGTTCAAAAAGACCTCTCACCATGATCTGCTAGAGATAAAAATGCAGGTGTTGTATTTGTATGTATGACTTGCTACCATCTTTTTCATTTTCGACAGCGCAGCAGCATCAAACCTTGAGCTGCCAAGAATCTGTTTCCCCTTTGCACCTATCAAATGTAGTTGCAAGGCTGAAAACTTGTGTCTTCATTTTTCTGTTTGCTTCCCTCAAATGCTTCACAGCAAGGATGGGTTTTCCTTTTCAGCTTAAAACACCGTCGCCTGAGACTGAGGCTGGGTTGGGTAAGCAACCGAATGTATCTGTATGGCGATTTAACCGCCAATCACTTACGCCTAAGATTTCCTGAGCTTGTTTCTCCTACTCGCGGGCGCTGATTTACCTTGCGCAGGAAATGGGGAGGAGGGTTAGCCGTTAGCGGCTTAGCGCTTGACAGGTCAGGTCATCCTACCTCAATTTCGGACCAAATCCCATCTCGGATCACCTGCTAGAATTATATGGTGAAGGAATTGAGCAAGAAAGAGAAGGAAACGTACCCTTCCTGGCCTGCAACAAGCTCCTCCCCGTGGATCCGGCGCTCACCTGGAACACACCGTCTGCACGCACACCAAGCACGAACAAGAGTTATACAGACGGAGAAGCAAAATTGGCAGCAAGAAACACCGAGACACACTCACCGGACAAGAAAGGGCCAGCGGCAGAGGCGACCCCTGCCATGGCGGCGGCCGAGAGGAGGAATAGGAGCAGGAGCCCGCGCCCCACCGCCATCGCCCACGCGTCCTCCCACCGGAAGCAAAGCAAGAACTCGCTGTCGCCGCCGCCGCCGGCCGTGAGACTCTGTCAGCGGGGCTGCGGGAGGGTAGTGGCCTTGCTTCGAGGGGGTGGAGCTCGGGAGCTAGTCGGAGCTATGCCGACGTCGATGACGGTGACAGAGGATGTAGAGGCGGAACGAAGCCGCGCTTGTGGCTTTTCGCTAGCTCTAACTGCTCCTCCGCGTACGCCTGAAATGAACCTTTGCCATTTGCCAAGCTCGACGCGTCTCGGCCGTAGCCCGTATCTTGATCAAATGGTTTGGGGTTCGCTTTCTTCTCGTGTAGCTGGTTGCCAAATTCCAGTTACAAGTTGCAACGGATTCATTTTTATTTAAACTCCTAACCTTTGACAATTCTTCTCTCAAACACGCGGAAGCTTTACGTGTCAAATTCTATAGATAGAAGTGGTCGCACATGGACCAAAATACATCGTGCACTAAGACCAAGCGCGCGTGTGGCCTACAATGAGATAACAAAAGACATAAACAACCGAACCCGCGAAAGAGCAAAACATCCTCTAACAATTTATTACATATTTCTTCGTTTCAAATTGTAGGTTCGTCTGATTTTTTTTATTCCAAATTAGACCGCTCATCCTGTTCAAAAAATTTGTGCAAACATAGTCAGTTATTTTTGAAGAAAAAAATTAATAAAGCAAACGATAACAAAAACATGATACTTTGCACAATTTTTCAATAATACGAGCGATGAAACCTGAACAAAAAAAGCCTAAAAAAGTCAAACGATATACAATTTGGAAAGAAGAGAGTATAATAAAATTAAGCCAGAAGAAATACAACATACAACGATATCTGACTACATCATCATTACAAGATGGCAACTACTCCCTCCGTACCAAATTACTGTCGTTTTGACTTTTCTAAATACATTTCTTTTGTTATGCATCTAAATATATATTTATGTCTAAGTGCATAACAAAATTAATGTATCTAAGGAACTAAAACGACAAATAAGTAATTTGAGACGGGTGGAGTATTTGACTACATCAGCATTACAAGATGGCAACAATAGTCTGTTACAAGTGCTACGTTTTGCAGAGGAACATAAGCTGGTGAATGGTCAATTTGTTATTTTGTTTCTCAGACAAAGAAAAATCACAGGTACAATCATACGCATGAATAATGGTATGAATTCAATTTAATTTAATGCAATAGTAACAATACAATGGCACAGTGAGTTGAGTCCCAAAGTTCTAATTCGGCATCGACATGTGGAAGGAATCCCATAGAATATGCAATCTATCATAAATTACATTAGGAAATATTTTACACAAAAGGACAAAAAACTCTCATACCCGCCCACAATTTTAGCACCATAAAGACGCAGAGAATGAACTTGAGGCTCATCAGTTACAAAAACAACTTTTCTTTGCGAAACTGAAGGCATCATCATTCAATGGAACAACAATGCTACCAATCCAAAAACGAGTGTAAACAAAACAAGTGGGCTGCTTTGAGCTCGTTGGCCACCACTCACAGCGGTGCTGTTCTCAGCATATGCATCTGTGCAGGCAAGCCCCTTCTTGCCCTCACGGCACATGTTGGCAAACAGGCCTGGTGGGTACTTGCCATAGAGGTTGATGTAGCTGAACATTGCTGATGCACAGTCGCTGCTGTCGTCATTGATGTAATCACGGAACGGGCATGCGAATTCCTTGAAAGCACCACAGCATTGGTCGGCAGGAAATTTTGGACCTTTGCACTTGCTTGTGATGATTGTGTAGTTTTGGAACTCAAAGTTCATGGCACAATCTGATAATCACAGGTAGGAATAAATAAAATTAAGATCCAAGTACTGAAAGTATTGAACATGACTAGATGTGTCAGGGCCTCAGGGGCAGAATAATGATGAGTTGGGCACATCATGTTAACATTATTTGTTGCAATTAACTTTTTTCGCCAAAAAAAAAACAGATCCGCTGTACAAAGAAAAAGTGTTCCTGCTTCACCATCACAGGGCACAAGCTTCGTGATATGTTTCGTTCATTTCAGGAGCTCTATTGGTATTATGGTAAGGACTGGGGATGGATATACGTGGATATAAATTTAAATTGTCGAGCGAAAGCATCCTAGTATGAAGCATCAGCAAGTAAAGTTCAGGTAATAACGTTTTAACTGCTCCTGAATCTAGTGTTTGGCATTTTTTTCATTTAAAAAGACAATGCCTGGCAACACTCCCGAGTGACAGGAACATAAATTCAATTGCCAGCTTTCCTTTTGTTCTCCAAGTCAATAAGCCCCATGCCGCCTCTGAATGATATAGGCATATATGCACAATTTTTCACCAACAAAGAGACTTGATCTAGAGTGTCTAAATGTGGTGCACCTCCTGTTGTTTTCAAGGTGATCCTTTTTTTTTTTTGCGAAGGTTTTCAAGGTGATCCTGTCAATGAAAGATCGAAATGCCTCCTGCAACCAAGTTGACAAGCCTGCATGTTGCCCTCAGGCCCTCACCAGAGAAAGTGAACAGCACTCACACCATCACATAAGCCAAGATCAATGCACCCCTTCCCCATCAGACCATCACCATCACTTGCATGTGCTAATGCCGTATGCCAGCCTCTTAAATTAATTAAATTGTTGTGTTGTTCAGAGTTGGCCTATGTATGATTTACTCCCAATTTTTTTTCTCAGAGGCGCCATTCGATCCTTAGCCATCAAGGGTCGATTCTTCCCTTCATTCCTTCAGAGACTATCTCTTTCCTTTTTCAGCTAAACCGGCTAATGCCAGTTCCCGGCCCATAAGGCTGGGATTTGAAATCTAGCAAGAGCTACCTAGATGACTGCTTTAATTGCCAGTTACCTGTGCCTACGATTTCCCGGACCAGCTTATATTAATGAATGCCGATTTGGTGTGCGCAGGAAATGTTGAGGATTAGCACGAAGCTCAAACAATCTAAAAGCTAGGGCATCCCAAAAGCTAGTGCATCTAACGGCACCGCTCCCAATTTCAGATCGAACCCCTCCTACCTTACCACCCCAGGGTAACCTCGACTCGAATCAATCACGCGTTGTTGGGATGGAAATGAGCGAGGAAGGCATGGGAACGTACTCTTCTTGGCCTGCAGCAAGCTCCTCCCGGTAGATCCGGCGCTCGTCTGGAACACGCCATCTGCTAACCAGCATTAACACAAAACCAGCACATCAGTAGATGCAGTCAAGGGACTGGAAAGCAAAAGGGTCAGCAAGAAACACGCTCGCGCTCACCGGACAAGAAAGGACCACCGGCGGAGGCGACCCCGGCAAGGGCGGCGGCTGAGACCAAGAGGAGCGGCAGGAGGATGCCGCGGTCGGCAGCCATCGGCGGCGTCTCTCCCCACCGCAAGCAGGAACTCGCTGGCGCTGAGGCTTGGTCCGCGGGAGGCTGGTGGCCCTCCGGGAGAATGGAGGTCGTGAGCTTGTTGGATGGATCTAGCTAGGCCGACGACGAAGGCGGTGGAGATGGGACGCGGGATGTAGAGGCCGCCCACATGCGCGCCACGACGTTCGCGGTGGTGATGCTTGCAAGCTCAAGCCCTGGTGTTTACTGCTCCAACTAAATTAAAGTGTCGCGGGGTGGTGGAGCTGGACCCTGGACGCCTGGACGGCGACCTTGGAGGTTGGAGTTAGCTTGGGAAGGGGCCAGACTGCCAGAGAGACTCGACGCGACGGGGAAGGGACGCGACGCGGTTTGTTCGGTGGGCTCGCGTCTGTCCCTCCGGCTCTCTCCGGCTGACGGACGGTGAGTCGGTGACGGTGGTCGGTGGGAGTCGGAAGCTTGGAGCTAGCTGGGTTTGGCTTGGAGGGAGAGGGACGGGCGTCGGGGAGCCACGGCCAACGGGAGAAGAGCTCGAGGGTCCAAAGTCTCGACGGTGATGCTTCTGTCACCTGCTAGTGTAATTCTTTTTGGGAGGACCTACCAGCAACTGCGTTTTCTTTATACTCCTATATACAGAGTTTAAAATAAAAACAAGGGACGATATGCAGCAGTTTGCTGACGGGGCAGGTGAAGAGATTAGCGAAAGTGTATGGTTTAAGCCTCACCTTGAGTCGAGCAATACTCGAGATTGACGGAGTAATGGGTCTTGTAGTATATTAAAAACTCATTTTTCTAGTCATAAGAGGGCAGTTACAGGATGATTTGCAACTACTATACAAACATTTATTTTACGGAAGTGTGACAATCAATGGGACACCGATACATCCCGGGTCAGAGGGCGAAGTCAAAATTACACAAATTCTCTCATCATCGACAGGTTAAAATGCTCCTCCGAGTTGGACCTTTCCGCGACCATTTCCTCTCGCATGATCGCTCAACCGTCCTCGTCCTCGCTGCCCGGGTCTTCTGTTCTCACAGAATAGTATGACGAAACCTCCCATCTGGCATCTGGCTGTGGTCTCCTTGACAGCTCAGTTGGATGCATCTTCGACTGCCAGACAGCTCATGATGCGATGGGCATCATTCCTCGATATGCTGACGGTGTATAAATGCAAACTTGCAAAAACTTGTCCATTGGGCATGGCGGAAATAGGTTCATACTTGTTCTCACTTGATTCCGGTTATCACCGCCAAGTTGATCCGTAAAGTATGATGGGTGTATTAAGTAATCAACCAAAAAATGGATTGAATTATGAGTGAAACTAACTGTTCTGAAAATTGAGGAGAAAATGCACCGAGCATCAGAATACATACGGCGGATCAGGAGGGCTAACGCTCAAAGGTGCATCCCCATAAACAGAAGCATGGTGAGGGCATTAGCTGTGCATTGTGCTCTTTTATAATTCCTTTTTGCTCTATAAAACGGGACGGAGTTTGGGCATTTTCCAAGATGCTGTTTTTGACTATCTCCTCTGTGTACCGGTCGACAACTATCTGTTGTTATTGAGGCTAATATGCCATTGCTATTTGCTCATCTCTGTAGGCCAGGGCAGCCATGTCGGGTATCAGATATTAGTAAGTAACCAACTTGTTTCTGTACATTGCAATTAGGTGTATTATGTACAAAATTTCCTCCTCTGCACCAAAAAAATGCGAACAGAAACAGATTAGTGCAGACAAGTACAATTGTAATCTGCAGTTCCAAAACCATCTATTTTATATGCTATAATTCAGGCAGAAAAAGAAATTTAAACCATTCACGGATACACATGCTGTGGTTGTGCCCCTTTCAGGCATTAGTGCTCTATCAAACTCAAATTAAACTGCATTATATGGATTGAAGAATACTTAATGTGGACAGGATAATGAAAGTATGTGTTTATACTATACTTACCCTAAGATCAGACTCCTTCACAGCCTCCAAGGTTTCAGCCATCTGCATTTGTTTGATAACAGTTGCATGCAATACCTGGAGGCACAGACCAGGAAAAAAGGTCACCTGAGTACATGTTCACTTAAAATAAGAGAATGAAGAAAAATAAGCTATCAGTTAGATCAAGAAATGAAGAGGTATCCGATGAATGGACATTACACTATAGCAACTACCCTCACTGCACACTGGCATTCTGGAACAATAGCAGGATATAAGATATATACACAAAGGAAGTCTCAAGATCATCAGAAAATGTGATTCAACAGGTGCTAATCAAATATTAACTTGTGGTTCCAACAAAGTTGTCCTAAAGATATACTCCCTCCTTCCTCAAATACATGACGTTTCATCTATTTGAGGAAGGAGGGAGTATCAAGTGGGACCAGATGAAGGATGACCCAACAATGACTAAAGCTTAAACCAGCATGGTCCCTGTAGTTATGTTTGTACTATGAGCAGTAACGTTTCAGCCTTTCATGTCAATTTTTAACATCGCAAACTGGCAGATTTTTAATAAATTTGTAAAAGCAACTGTCATGTACAAGTTCGATTTGCACTGTCCAAAGTTGTGCCTGAGACTGAACAAGATTTTGTTTGTAATAAAAGGCATGCTATAGAAGGTAAGATAGCCAAAAGCAACTCTAAGCACCATAAGGTCCATAAAACATAAGTTCACCTTCTTTGTTTTCTCCAGATCAAACTCGATGGACTTTATCCTGTCAAAAGAATCTTGTATGGCACGATCCTTGTCCTGAGGAAGCTCTGGAGGCTTTCTGCTCAGCTGATTAAACACTGACTCAAGTCGATCAAGACGCTCCAGGCAAGGATTCACACGATCTTCCCTAATTATCTGAAGATCTGCCTGATTACGGGGCACAGTTGCAGTATGCGGATGAACATTTTCCAAGTGCTGTCGCCGCCGAATGAAAAACCGCAAAAGAGAGAGTACTTTAAGAAATACAGCAACAACTTTTCTTGATAAATGTTTCAAGATTCCATCATCAGCATTGCCCACACCATTGTTCGGGACACGCCGACCTGCTGGTTTGAACCCATAACTTAAAGCATCAGACAACTGGCCATCACTGTGAGACAGCTGATTTGAAGAAATCATAGCATATAACATCATTTTTTATATAGCTTAACCCAACCATATAGCTTTTGAATGGATACCTGGTGCGGGCAAAGCCCCGTTTGCTAAGGAATGTTGTTCTGTATTGAACCGTCTAGCTTCATTTCCAGCAATGTTGTATCTTTGGTTGGATCCTAACACTTTATCCGCCATATGAGATGTGCCATCAGAACCACTGTAAGTTGTAGATCCTGATTCCCTCACCTACAAGGTCAACACTCAGAGATGAACTAACAAGAAAGTCATATTATATAACATGCTAAATGGAGGCATGTGCCCGGTTGTTTTCTTTTGTCAGTCTAAATGTCCAAGCTAAAAGGCTACATAGTTAGACACAAGAAAAGGATTGTCTTTAAAAAAAAATGGCAGAACTGAGCAAGACTTTACTTCCTCACGAACTGGTGCCAAACTAGGATATTCAGCATCTTCAGGAGCCACAGGGGATCCAAGATCGTCAATGTCTGAACCTGATTCAGCATTTGATGTGTCACTAATTCGTTCTGGTAACTGAAAGAAGCAGGAGAACCACATCCGGTGTCAAAATTGAAGAATAGGATGGCTTGTGGAGCAATATGAAACTTCACAATAGGTAAGCTTGCCTTGAGAGCACGCAATCTTACAGAGCCTGTAATTGTTTCCTCTATATCAGATACTTGCCCGATTTCCCTCAATGACTCCATGCTATGTACAAGCTACAATAGAGAATAAGGTCATCCGAAGCAGTGACAGATAAGTTGTCTATTCATGTACCATAAGAACTAGAAGACTACGATACAGTAACAGGGCATCAGAAGATTCATGAACTCACCTTCATGATTGAAGGATCGCTCCAGGGGCCTTTGTTGGACCTCAGGCACCCTCCGTGGTTAGGACACGAGCACGATCCACCAAAGTATTCAGGCAATTGGCTGCAGATACATTTTTCTTAAGCTTTGCACAGAGGTTCACCAATAGAACAATCTTTAAAGAAGCAATCACCAACCTTGCATCAATAGCTTCGAGAAGTCTGCTTTGATATTTTGTTCCTAGAACCTGAAATTAAAGAGTCAGTATGAAGCCACACAAATACAAACATGGATAATGAACTACAGATGGTTGCAAAATCAGTACATGGATTTTAGATGATGTCTTGGGGTCAAGAAGTCCCTTCACAGTGCTCCAGATCAGCTTGAAACCAGGTCCAGCATTTACAATAAACATTTGGTGTAGTGTCTGCATAATTTTGTGACACGCTTGGTAATCAGAATGGTTTCAGGCATTCTATATTCAATCTTCTCACTATTATAGCTAACCTCGGGATAATAGTCACCATCTATTTTTTGCATACAACGCACCAGATCCCTTGCAATCTTGCTAAAGTTCTTCCAGCCCTGTATCAGAGAAAACATAAAAGAAAATATTAAATATTAAACATTGTGCATACAGCACAAAGATGCTAAACAAGAAAAGGTTATTTACCAAAAAATATCATAGATTCAGATATGCCAAACGGATAAGGAATGAAGTAACAGAGCTAATGAATTAATGCAGTTCTGTTGGCATCAATATAAAGGAATTTAACCTGCTGCTCTACTGATTTTTTTTTCATTAGTCGATTTATAGCCCAAGCATTTGAAAATGTCAACCAATTTATTAGAAACAAATCTACTGCACCATTTTTCTCAAAAAGGGTAGGCTTGATACTGTAGACATCTATGGTGCTAAACGCTATGGAAACTGAAAAACCTACAAAAGTTGGTCAGCTTTCAATCCAGGGTCAATTTTGCACCAAACATAAAGCCAATCAAATTACAGGGATGTGTATCAGAACTGCTGCATTTCCATGCCAAATATATCCCAAGAATTGTGACTGAGGATTGCATGTTTGTCTCAGAATTGTAACTTAAGGAAAATTCGAACTATTCAGCATCCTGATATCTGAACTAGAGAAATATCTGGCAAGACTACCAAACATGTTGAACAAGATTATAAACAAAAAAAAAAATCAAATTACTGGGATGCTATTGTAAAGTACTCCCTCCGTTCCTATATGCAAGGCCTATTTCTGCTTGGTTCAAAGACCAAGGGAAGCACTCCTGTCATTAGTTTTTTGTTGGAAAACAACAACCAACATTTATTGTTGATTCGATTACTCTCTGCATGTACTTCACTCCCGAGGTGTGCATGGGATGAATTACTGCTGCAACAATTCCCGAAGTACCACTCCCAAGAAAAAATGAGAATAAACCCACAAAAAAATGAGAATAGGCCTTGCAAAAGAGAATTTTTCAGATTTCATAATAGGCCTTGCATAAAAGAATGGAGGGAGTAAAGCAGTTAGGCTAATCCCAATGCAGTTCTGTTTCTTCTCTTTCTTCTTAAATTCTATGACATGTCATCATATAATCCTACATGGCATGCTAATTAATGAGCATGAAACTGCTATAAGAGGTTAAAAGCACAGTTAAGGCAATGAACTTACCACGCCATGGACATCCAATATTGTAGTTGTGGTATCTATGTGCCTTTTGGCAGCAATTGAGCATGCAGGAAATTTCTCGTGAAAAGCTCTCTCGAACTCCTGCACATGATACTTAATGTAGCGCTCCACTGATGTAATTTGTACAAGCTTGTTGGGTTCTACTTTCCCAAGCAACTCAATGTATACAGGCCTTCCTTCCTTGTCAACACCATGATAACCATGTGGATAGTATTGCAGGACATCCTCTAGCTCGTGAAATTCAAAATCCTTCAAGGAGTATGAATTAGCTGCTGTTAGTATGTATAACATAGTATTGCAAAATCATATGCTGGAAAAACTCAGAAAAAACATACAACTGTGCATATAAATATCTGGAAATTTTAATATAATTTTGAGATCAAATTTTTACAATGAACAGCATCCTACTTCAAAAATTGTGTCTGTCCCGAACTCCTTTCTCCAGTGCAGCATGTCTTCCCACATCTGTGCTGCCTTCTCCAGGTCGAACTTCCTTGCTTTTAAAAATCTGCACCACAGATTGGTCACAGTGAAAAATCACTAACTGGTATGTCACAGCTGAAACTAACAATATTATCGTATTTCAACGGATACCAACCTAAGCATCATATGGTAGTCGTCATGCTTGACTGGTAACAAGCCCCTAGCAAACAAAACCTCCCGAAACGAGCTCACTGCCTGCTCTTCCTCAGCATCCCTGACATCCTCTATCGATATCCTTTGTACTCTGCAGTCCACTTTCCTCTTCCCCCTCTTCTTCAGCGAGTGTGTCAGCCTTGTTGATGCATGCAGCGCTTTCTTCCTCAGCGACCGTATTTTCGTGTGCCTCGGCTCGTCCTCTGAGATCTCAGCATCTGCTCTGTCCCTCCTCTCATCATTACTAATTGCTATCTCGATGCCATCAACATTTCCCTCTGCAACAGAGCATGGCAAGTGCCAGAACATTAGCTGCATTGCGGGGTGGATTCATGAAAATTACATGCATATAGCACCGAGCACCTGGCCGTACGCCCATACCTGACATCCTCTACTAAAGCAGCTCAAACGATCAGCCCTCCCTCTTCGTATTACTCTGCCCGATCACTGATTCCGTGTATATACAGATAATAAAGTGGCCCGAACCCCCACACTGCCATAAACAGTAGTACATAGATAGATGTTAGAATTCACAGAGGTGTGCCTTCACATCAAATTTTCGCAGCGCATTTCTCTGGTATACAAAACCAGCGGCGGACTAAACGAGGGCCGTGCGGACTCAGTTGAGCGCAGAAATAAAATTGGAAAATATAAACCAAACCACCTATATATATCAGTACGAACTCCAGTAACGCAGCAAACAAGCAGCCAACTGGATGGATTGGGGAGAGCGGCGAATATTCGACTTTCAGAGCTCACAACGAACAAAGGGGGCGTGAGATTCTGCGGAGAAACCGAGCAATCGGGGTGTCTACAATCACACAGGTTCACACGGGGATCGGATCTCCGCTCCACGCCGGTGGCGTCTCGGAGGGTCCGGGGAAGACGCCGTCGCCGACGGGAGAGGGGTGAAGAGAGGCGCGCGGGGGGACTGTCCACGGAGGGGGGTACCTGGATCTGGATCGCGGAGGTCGGACGGCGGTGGCGCGCCTAAAAAGCTCGCCTCCGCGGCCGCGGTGAGATCGGCGGCGGCGCCTGGGATCACGGCGGGGGGCGGCAGCAGCACGAAGCGTTTGGTGTGATCGGAGCGGGAGCGGGGGGGGCTCCGCTTGCCTCCTTCCCTCGGCGCCCCCGTCTCCTAACGCTTACGCTTCCGTTGCTTCGTTTCCGCTTACTACTCCTCCCTCTTCACCACCACCCCCTAGACTTGTTTGTTGCCTTGCCGCCCGCCGCTAGTGCTCGGGGGTTACTGGGCGGCGTTCTTTTTCCCGGTTCTTGCTGCGGGGCGGGGCCCCGGCGTCAGCGGTGCTCGCGCGGTGTCGTGTACGCCAGAGGAGGGAAGAAGTGCGCGCGTCGCGATTGACTCGCTCACCCGCTCGGCTCGGCTCGGCTCGGCGCGCCCGCGTTGCGTGACTGCTTTACACGCAGCCAAGCGGGCGCCGACGCTCACGTGCAAGGTCACCGCAGGCGCTGTGCGTAGGCCCCACATGCCGGGTTGATTATCCGCCCATGCAAGGTGACAAAATTGCTCCCTCCCTGCGCAAAAGATAGGGAGCAAATTTCTACCATCCAAAAATAAGTTATAGGGCCGTGTTTACGTAGGAGTTTGAAAATTTTTTCAACCCCTTTTGATCATTAATTAAAGGTATTAAATAAAGCAGTTTATAAAACTATTTCCACACCTCAATGTAAAGTTCTGAGAGCAATCTAATGAGAGCTTTGACCACACTATTAGAGAATGGTTACTGTAGAATTACTGTAGCAAATTATTAAATTAATTATACTATTAGATTCATCATGCAAAGTTGCACTCATATGTGAAAAAGTTTTACAAATAAATTTTATTTAGTACTTCATGCATACAAGATTCCTTTCTCCGAAAAAATTTTGGAGGGAATCTAAACACGACATCAATTTCAACATACTGACGACTTCAAATATGTTTAAAAAAATCACCTGTCGTAAAGAAGACTAGTTCTAATGGTTGGTACCACGAAGACCGCTAAAGATCACAAGAGATTAACGAAATATAAAGATAGAATATGCAATTGTTTATGTGCATGCAAAATTTAAGTTTAAAATTTGACTAGAAGGAGAAAGCGACATGTGCTATTGTTATGGGTTCAGAGTTCCACCCAACCATGCATAATGGATCTTACATATTTTTCATAAACATTTTATGCAAAATTAGCTACTCTATGTCACCGACTCACTGTGTGCTGACAGCCTAGTAACATGTGCGCCCACGAATAGAGAGTACCAAGTGAAACATGGATACCCCGCGCATTACTGCGGAAATTTAAACAAAATTTGAAGATGCAATTTGAAAGTAGAAACACTAAATGATTGCATCGCAATAATTTTTGCAAACAACAATGTAAATGAAAACACATTCATTTTATTGAGAGAGAACTACTTAGAAATTTGTAGCATGGTACTCGCAAATACTAACACAATGCATAGCCGCAAAAAATCGGTAGACGACATAATTCAGATTCTAGTGGATGGTGATGTAGACAGTTTGCATGTTAAGAGAAAATCTAGTAGATGATGACGTAGAAGTAGAACTATTGCATATTGAGAGAAATCTATCCATGACTTGTAGTGGATCTTACACTCTTACTTATATAGTAGTTATTATAGACTACCTTTTGTTGTTAAATACACGTGTTCTAACATATAGACATGAGATGTACTTAGCGTTACCTGAGCTGCAATAGCACACATGTAGAAACTTGGTTTCTTAAATCTTAAAAACATAAAAAAATTTATTGCAATCCGCAGTTAAAACTGTCCTTAAATAATGTTTTTCTCCAAACACTTAGTTAGGATTATAAAAACGTCCGCAAAAATCTAAAGGTATGATAATAAACCATATATACACTTGATATTGCGATATCTACTTCCTCATTCTAGTTTTTTTAGAAAATCAAAGCATCTCGAGTATGACTAATTTTACACAATAAAATCCTAACATTTATGAATATTTTTAATAAATTTTCTTTTTGATTAAATATTTTCATAGTAATATTTATTCGGTGCCATAAATATTTTTGATCCTCTGTAATTTTGGTCAAACATAAAAAAATTTAACTATCCAAAAATCAAAATTACAACTTGGAACTGAGGTATCTTTTCTAGGCGACACGTGGTTACAATATATAGTTTTTTAAAGGAAAAATGAGAAACTATATGGAAAGGGGTTAGGGATATCAAAACACTTTTTTTTTGGATAAAAACATTTTTTAACTTCTGGTTTAGTTATTTTATACTGGGTTAAGAATAGATATAAATCATTTACGACCCAATTACCATTCAATTAATAGTTCCAAATATCATCTCGTACACTATTTCCAATCTTAATTTTTTTAGAAAGAAAAGAATATTCTTTCCAATCTGACACTGCCCTTGGAAGTGTACATCCGCCAGAAACAGATTCGGCACGACTGCACCAGAACAGATCCCTCCCCCTCGCCTAGCGACTCGGTGGGCGGTGGCCTCCTCCTCCTCCGGCGACGCTGCTACTGGCGGCGCCCTTGCCGGTAGCACCCGCTCACGGAGGCGACTCCTGCGGCAGAGAAACGCATCGGCCCCTCTCTTGCGGCGACAACTGGGCGAGCGGCGCCATCTTTACGCCAGGTATTCCGTCGGGCCGAGCGCCGGCGATTAGTATCCACCAGGTACGCCCTTCGTTCCATCCCCTTCCCTCCCCGCTGTCGAAATCAAGCTCACCGAACGCTACTAGAAGCCAATTTTATTCGGATCTGACCCAATTATAAGTATATAAATGTATTATATACATGTCCGGTACTGGATCCGGCCCTGAATCTACCCAAGGACCAAGGTGTAGTGCAATTATTTTGCAAAAATCATGGAGGCTGAACTGAACACCCATGCCGTAAAGTCTTTCCTGCATCTAGTTTCCGCCCTGAATCCGAGGATGGTTTTGGCAAGCAAAAATTGCAATTAGTCGATCTCTTATGCAAACTATTCCAGCTAATATATGTGTAATTTCTATGTTACTCAATATCTTCATGATGTCATGCACTCTAACTCGTGAACATGAGTCTTGTAAACCTGGCTAGCCGCTAGCAGTTGCTTTGTTGGGTCTGATTGGCTGTAGCCTACTGCCATTTCACTGCAAAACCTGTTTCTGTTTGCAAGGACAAGCCATAAGCCCATAACTGTCTAGTGCTATTATGTTTAAATTTGGTGCTGCCCATTAACTGTGCGTGTCTATCTGGAATACTGAGTGTGGATGATGTTTTCCTTTTGCTTCAGGTTATAGGCAAAGTTTGTCTTCAACTGCCAATCATGGTGAAAGGCTGGGTGTTATCTACTTTGTTAGTGGTGTTTCTAGTGTTTGCTCCACCATGCGGAGCATTCTACTTGCCAGGTAGTTACATGCACACATATCGACAAGGTGAGGAAATAGGGGCGAAGGTGAACTCCCTCACTTCCATTGAGACAGAACTGCCCTTCAGCTACTACAGCCTCCCATACTGTCGCCCTACAAATGGCATTAAGAAGAGCGCTGAAAACTTGGGTGAGCTTCTGATGGGTGATCAAATTGATAATTCCCCATACCATTTCCGTGTAAATGTCAGCGAATCTCTGTATCTGTGTACCACAAACCCACTTAGTGAGGCTGATGTGAAGCTCCTCAAGCAGAGAAGCCGTGATTTGTACCAGGTGAACATGATTCTTGACAATCTTCCTGTGAGGAGGTTCACTGAGCAGAATGGAATGACCATTCAGTGGACAGGCTATCCAGTTGGTTATATTCCGGAAGGCACCAATGATGTCTATATCATCAATCACCTGAAATTTAAGGTCTTGGTCCATAAGTATGAGGGAGGTAAAGTAAAGGTACTTGGGACCGGGGAAGGAATGGAAGTGATCTCAGAGACTGACAGTGATGCCAACTCTGGCTATGAGATTGTGGGATTTGAGGTGGTCCCATGCAGTGTGAAGCGTGACCCTAAGGCCATGTTGAAGCTTAAGATGTATGATAAAATCGATCCTGTGAACTGCCCTCTGGAGTTGGAGAGATCTCAATTGATCAAGGAGAAAGAGCAGATTACTTTTACGTATGAGGTTGAATTTGTAAACAGTGATATCAGATGGCCATCACGGTGGGATGCATACCTGAAGATGGAGGGTTCAAAGATTCACTGGTTTTCAATCATGAACTCAGTGATGGTAATTCTGTTCTTGGCTGGCATTGTTTTTGTCATATTCTTGCGGACGGTGAGGAGGGATCTGACTAGGTATGAAGAGTTGGATAAGGAGGCCCAAGCTCAGATGAATGAGGAGCTCTCTGGTTGGAAGCTTGTCGTTGGAGATGTCTTCAGAGAGCCAACCTCATCAAAGCTGCTGTGTGTCATGATCGGTGATGGGGTTCAGATTCTGGGCATGGCAATCGTCACCATTTTCTTTGCTGCGTTTGGCTTCATGTCTCCTGCATCAAGAGGAATGTTGTTGACAGGGATGATAGTCCTTTATATGCTACTTGGAATTGTGGCTGGATATGCTGCTGTCAGGCTCTGGAGGACTTTAAAAGGAACGTCTGAGGGATGGAGGTCTGTCTCTTGGTCAACCGCTTGTTTCTTCCCTGGCATTGTCTTCATCGTCCTAACTGTTTTAAACTTCATGCTGTGGACAAGAAATAGTACTGGAGCCCTTCCCATCTCACTTTTCTTCGGTCTTTTGTCCTTGTGGTTCTGTGTCTCTGTGCCACTTACCCTTTTGGGTGGTTTCTTTGGCACAAGGGCTGAGCCAATAGAATTCCCTGTTCGAACAAATCAGATACCCAGAGAAATCCCTACAAAGAAGTACTCATGGCTCTACATACTTGGTGCTGGAACTCTACCTTTTGGAACACTCTTCATCGAGCTGTTCTTCATTCTTTCTAGTATTTGGCTAGGAAGGTTCTACTATGTGTTTGGATTCCTCCTTGTCGTGCTCCTTTTGCTGGTTGTGGTCTGTGCTGAGGTATCAGTTGTTCTTACCTACATGCATCTCTGTGCGGAGGACTGGAGGTGGTGGTGGAAAGCTTTCTTTGCCTCTGGAACAGTGGCCCTTTATGTGTTCCTCTACTCTATCAACTACCTGGTGTTTGATCTCAGAAGCTTGAGTGGGCCGGTTTCTGCTATGCTCTACATTGGATACTCTTTCATCGTCTCTTTTGCCATCATGCTAGCTACTGGCACCGTTGGGTTCCTGACATCATTCTCATTTGTCCACTACCTTTTCTCATCAGTCAAAATTGATTGAAGGCTTTTTATCTTGTGGAATCTTTGAGGTTGTCTCTATACAAAAATCACCTGCAAGCTCAAATGGTTTTATCGTTGCATCTTGAGGCCTTTTGTATACTTGTGCTGTTCGCAATGTAGCTTATTACCGAGACTATTGTACCTGTTATGAACAGTATATTTCAGCAGATGTGCTTTTGCTACTAGTCTATTACCTCTGTTCTCATATGTATGACGTTGGTTAGTTCAAAATTGAACTAACTAATAACAAGCATTCTAGAATGGAGGGCAAATGCCCTCCAAAAATACATGAATTTACAAATATCATCAGTGATTTGTGGAGTGGTTGGTCTGCAAGGTAGGTTTGCAACTGGAAAACTATTTCATTGTGTTTCCCACACACCATTTTGTGCTATATGCTTATCTATGGTCCATAGAACACTAGATGTAATATATATTTGATAATTAAGAATGATTAGTTCATATGCGCCTCTTTACTTATAACTAAGATATTTTTTAATGCACTTCATGCATATTGTTGTGTGATTTGACTGTTTTTCAAATGTCACATGAAATCAGTTTGGATTCTATGTTCAAATCTCTCTTGTTTTCAACTGTTCTAAAAAATGCTCTCGAACCACATGTGTCATAAACATGTACAAACAGTGGTGGAGTCATATGGCAGACGTTACCACAACCACATTTATTCTTTTGCTTGGTACTAGAATATCCTTCGTCTTTTTTTTTTGCTGTTTAACTCTTGCTGTGTAGCTGTGAAACTGAAAACTTCTCAACTATCGGCATGTCAAGCTGAGTGCCTGCCTGTATTTAGTTAGGCGAACATGTTAGGTCCTTGTATTTTCATGGGTTGCCAGTCAAATCTTTACATGTTGGGCAACTTGAGAACTTTCTTTGCCATGCACTTCTGACCAGTTTCTTGGATGGCAGCTAAAACGTCATCTCGAAGCTTCCTTTTATCCAGCGATGATTATAGCTATGTTAATGGCCTGGCGAAATGTATCAACCCTCTTTACTTTTTCTTTGTTTCTGGAAGGAAGTCTCATTCCTGGCTGTTGCTTTCCTTATTGCTCAAAGTAGGCGTTGCGCTGTTCTTCTCAGCCTCAACTCAGTAACAACCAGACAGAAAAAAATGTACCAGAAACCTAATGCCGATGTCGACTGTTGTGATTCCGCATTTCCAGCTTCAACAATCCGCATGCAGTACATGCATACCTTTCTACTACTGCATGAAAATGCAGGCTTCAGAAAACAAACTGATGGATATATTTTTATTAAAAAAAACAGTGATCTACCATGCATGAGTAGTATTTTTTTACCAGTGAACTAGGAGTATCATGCATGTGCCTGCATCTTGCTTTGGATGCACAGGTCTTCTTGGTTTCTTTGGTAGATGTGACCTGCCTGTTCATGTGGAAGGTCTCCCAGCCAGTTGTGTCCTCTCTAAGAAATGTGCCCCTTTTCGTGCTCATGCAAATTGCCGTGGCTTCCCCCCTCCTTGTTTATTCCCAACTTTCTTCTTTCCCCCCTCAGATCGGTCGCCGGTTCACGTCGCGGGTGCTCCGATCCCCACTCCACCGACCCCGGCCTTTTTCCACCACCAAACGTGGTTTGCTTATTGCTTGCTCCGACCGTGATCGTGAAGCCTTTTTGCTGGCCCTGCAAAGGGAGTGGTTGGTAGGCTGGTAGCTGGTGGCGGCCAAGGGTCCCAAGGCCAAGCAAGGCATCCGCGCGCGGGCGGGCACGGTCACGGCGGCAAGTTTGGAGATCGGTCGCCGTTGCCTGGCCAGACCAGGCAAAAGGACGGCACCTGCTCGATCGATCTCTCCGAAGTTCATAGGATTTCCATTGGCGGGGGATGTGCTACCTGGGGAGGTTGTTCACTTGTCTTCTTGTCTAGGAGTACTTGCCTCCTCGTTCCCAAGTCAATTCGTGCATGATTGGAGCGGAGTTGGAGTAGCATCTAGATCTGGTGGTCACAACAGCCGCGAGGGAGACACAATCACACGATGCGTCCATGCATAGTTTGAGTTCGTTCGGTCGGTAGATTGAATAGTGTTCGGCTGGTAAATTAAATAGTGTTGTGTGAGAGAAAATAAGCTGAGATAAGTCGAGATAAGTCGAGCTGAGATCAGCCGAACAGCTTCTTTGTGAAGTTTTGAAGAAAAGTGGTGAAATTTTTTGCAACGGGGAGATTTTATCTCAATCTCCATTGCACATTTCTCTCCGACCCGAGCACAGCACATCACATCACTACGCCGTGATTCACCGGCTAATTTTCCGACGTGGTTCGTGCCGTCCGTGGATCGCTGCCAACAGGTAGGCAGCCGCCACGATTTCGATGTACCGTACGCTGTACCAGTTCCTACGGGAAAAAAAAGGAAAAAAAGGAAAAGGACCGACCGACGATGCGGATCTGCTGCAAGCATGGCCCACATGGCATTGTCCCAGTCGCAGTGTTAGGCTCCCCACCAACCTGCTCAAGTCAAACAACCCAAGCTAAAAACACTTTTTTATTAGAAAAAAAATCCAAGACTTGGGGGCTTGGGGCGGGCGGGTATAACATTTGGCGGGTTCGTGCTCCTTGATCCCGCCCCACGAAGCGTTTACTTCTTCTTCTTCTTCCTCCTTCGCGATCTCGAGGAGGGAGGGACTCAGGGACGCGCCCATGTTTTGATATCGCCCCCCGTCGTCCCGGCCGCGATCACGATCTGAGGTGAGCTCGCTTCCTTCCTTCCTTCCTTCCCCTGATCTCCGCACCTCCATGTGCTCTCCCGTCCCGTCCCCCGTACATCGTCGCATCTCCTCGCGTCACGGCCCAGATTCGGGCGTTCACTAGGACTTGGATTCATTTCTTCGTTCGTTGGGTAAGGGAGCAGGAGCACTAGTCCGCATGCTCGTTTTTGTTCCGCGGGATCGTTTCCTTGTTGCGGCTACTGTGCCTTGAAAAACAAGTAGTACTTGATTCTGGAATGTGCTTTGATTTTTCGATCCGCGCGTTTTGCTGCGGATTCGTCTGCTGCGTTTAGATCCCTTGAATTAACCGCTGCTTCAACCATTATTGATTTTTTTTTTCTAGAATACGCAGGAGAGCTGCGTATCATTGTATTAAGAGGATGAAAATAGTTTGGTACAACAGCACATGGCCAGTTGGGCACACGTCAGACTCACCCACTAGATATTACACGAAAGTGTGACCTGGGTGGACATAAGAACACATACGTGCTACTACTCGCTAACCAACCAACCTAGAGGGTACGGCTCAGAGAAGGAGCAATCCCTCTCGAGCCTTACTGGCGTTTGCCTTCCGCATGGGGAAAGCATCCAGCACCTTGTCAGCGTAACCACCTGACAAACCGGTCTTGAAGACTCTGTCGAGTTCACCAGCCTCCATGTCGAGGCGGCGCATGAGTAGAACTTCGCCACGACGAGCGACCGGAATCCTCGCGAGTTTGTTGTTCGCAAGTCTTGAGCTGCTGCGCTTGGGGGCCACGGAAGGTGCCGGCTGCACCGTCGGGCGGGTTGGGGCCGCGAGAAGAGGAGGGTCTGGTCTCTTCTGAGTCGCAGCCACGAAGCGGTCGAGGCGCCCATCGGAGGAAGCAGGCGAGGCAGGCACGACACTGTCACTGTTGGTTGGCTCGTCTGGGGCCGTCGGTACGCTCGCCTGAACCGCTGCCGGTGGTGGGGAAGTGTCCAACGACGACCCGGTTGCCCTTGGTGGTGGAACCGAGAAGCAAACCTCTCGCTCAAGCAGCATCGGATCAGCGGCCCCATCCACGGGTGTTTCCCTCTGCCCTAGGAAGCACACCACGGCGGCATCCAACTGCGGCGGTAGAGGTGTGAAGCGACGCGGCGGTGGGGAAGGCGTCGGCCCGGCGGCAGCACCACCCCGGGAAGTCACATCTTCCCTCGGCGTGGATCTCGTCGTGTCGGAGATGCGAGGCGAGACCTCGGAGGATGCGTCACGACGGTAGCAAGTCTCGCGCCGCGGAAGTTGAGCGGCCCCGGCAGCAGGGCTGCCGGTCGACAGCTTGCGGGAGCGCCTGCAGTCCTTGGCGATGTGGTGGAGGTTGAAGCAGCGCAGGCACCACGTGGGGCGCGTGCAGGTGGCCCGACGATGGCTGTAGGAGAGACAGTTGAGGCAACGTCCATCGAGCTGCGCCGGCAGGCTGCGCCGCGGGGCAGGGTCCTGCCGAGGTGCCGCGGAGCGTGGCCGTGGTGGCCCCGGAGCCTGACGAGACAGGACCTTGCTCCAACCGTCAGCGTCAGGCGGGGAGAAACGCCGGCGACGAGGCTGGGGTGCGACGGTGTCGGGCACCCGTGGCCCAAGGCGCTGGTGCACGGGGACGCGGCCGCCTGCCGCGCTCAATGCGCACTGGCGCCCACGCCGGGGAGGAGGGGACCTGCGCCTGTCGTCCCGGCCGCGAAGCGGGAGGCCGATGACGATCTCCGGCGGCCGGCGGCCTCTCCTCTTGGACAGCCGTGGCCGGCGGCGGCGGTCGCCAGCCTGGACTGCCGGGCACCCCCCGGCCGACGACGAAGATAAAGGACGAACCTTGCGCACGCCAGGGGAGGGAACAGGCGGCGGTGGGCGGCGCATGACGTCAACGAAGGATGGCCGCACCGCGTCATCGTCGTCGTTCACCTCCGTGTCAGCCCACCGCAGCTCCTTTGAGCGGCCGAAGGAGGCAGGAGCCGGGTGGAAGGGGGCCGCCGTTGGGGAGAGAAGACGAGGCGCAGATGAGGAGTCAGAGGGGATGGCCCGGGCCCCGCGCGGCGAGGGGGTAGCCGACCTCGGCGCGGCAACACCGGGCTGGGAGGGGCTGCCCACGGCGTAGAAGCCCGGAGAGGGAGTCCCGCCCATGGCGTCGGCAGCCGAAGACGGGCGAACAGGCGTGGTGGAGGGGAAGGACGAGGCGCCGGACGGAGATGGGCGGACGGGCGAGACGGAGGGGGCATCCTCGTCGTCGAGGAGGTCCTCGTCGTCCGACTCGACGGCGCCCAACATGGCGAGGCAGTGGAGGCGGCGCAACGAAGGACGGCGGCCGGCGGGGCGGAGGTCGATCTCCTCGCACAGGCGGAGATAGGAGGGGAGACGGGGATGAATGGATGCGGCTTGAGGTGAGGATCACGGATCTGAGCTCGGGGGAGGCGGGGGTGGCCGGAGTAGGGAGAGGCGAAGGCGGCGGCGGCGGCGGTCGGGTCCGCCCCGCACGGGCGGGCGGGCGGTCTAGGTCCTCTCCAAGAAATATATTATTGCCTATTAATAGCAGTGGACTGTTGATATAGTAGCAGTTTATTTTCAGAAGTTTCTGCCTTTCTGGAAACTGAACCCCATGTCACATGTTAGTTATATATCTGAGTTTTATATGCTGTATGTTGATATTTCCACGGGGAAAAGCAACATTTATGGAAACAAAGGAGGTGTTATTAGGAATCGAATTGATTTGGTTTTTTTTCATAACTTGCTTGCAGGTCGTGAGGTTCTTGATTGAGCAATCTCAAGAATTGTCACTGCAATGGTCGCCAAGATGCCGTCATCCAAATGGATCTCGGCCTCCCTGCTCGTCCTGCTCCTGAGCCTGCACCCGGCTGTCCACGCCTTCTACCTCCCTGGTACCTTCATGCACACCTACTCGCCTGGAGAGGCGATCTTGGCCAAGGTCAACTCGCTCACCTCCATCGAGACCGAGCTGCCCTTCAGCTACTACAGCCTGCCATACTGCAAGCCTCCGGAGGGTGTCAAGAAGAGTGCTGAGAACCTTGGTGAGATCCTCATGGGTGACCAGATCGACAACTCACCATACCGATTCCAGATTAATGTCAGTGAGTCTGTGTACCTTTGCACCACGGACCCTCTCACCAAGGAGCAGGCTGAACTGCTCAAGAAGAGGGCGCGGAATCTGTACCAGGTCAACATGGTCCTAGACAATTTACCGGTCATGCGGTTCACTGAGCAGAATGGGATGATAATCCAGTGGACTGGGTTCCCAGTTGGGTACAACCCGACAGGGAGCAATGAGGATTATATCATCAACCACCTCAAGTTCAGAGTCTTGGTCCATCAGTACCAGGCACAGGGTGATGTTGTGGTCACAAGTGAGGATGGTGTTGCAATGGTTGAGTCTGATCGCAAGAGTGGGTTCCAGATTGTTGGGTTCGAGGTCGTGCCTTGCAGTGTAAAGCGTGATGCTGAGGCCATGTCCAAGCTCAAGATGTACGACAAGGTTGACTCTGTGAATTGCCCATTGGAGCTTGAGAAATCTCAGGTGATCCGTGAGAATGAGCGGATTACATTTACCTATGAAGTTGAGTATGTCAAGAGCAACATCAAGTGGCCATCAAGGTGGGATGCTTACCTGAAGATGGATGGTGCCAAGGTGCACTGGTTCTCGATTATGAACTCAATGATGGTTGTGTTCTTCCTTGCTGGCATTGTGTTTGTCATATTCTTGAGGACTGTCCGCAGGGATCTGACAAGATATGAGGAGATGGACAAGGAAGCACAAGCTCAGATGAATGAGGAGCTCTCAGGATGGAAACTTGTTGTTGGTGATGTTTTCAGAGAGCCATGCTGTTCAAAGCTGTTGTGTGTTATGGTCGCTGATGGTATCCAGATCACCGGTATGGCAGTTGTTACAATTGTCTTTGCTGCTCTGGGATTCCTCTCCCCTGCTTCCAGGGGAATGCTCCTGACTGGAATGATCATTCTCTACCTCTTCCTTGGCATCATTGCTGGATATGTTGGTGTCCGTGTTTGGAGGACTATCAAAGGAACCTCAGAAGGGTGGAAATCTGTGGCCTGGTTGACTGCCTGCTTCTTCCCTGGCATTGTTTTCATCATCCTCACCGTACTGAACTCCATTCTGTGGGGCAAGAAAAGCACTGGCGCTATACCCATCTCATTGTTCTTCACTCTCCTGGCCCTGTGGTTCTGCATATCTGTGCCACTCACACTTATCGGAGGTTTGCTAGGTACACGTGCTGCAAGCATTGACTACCCTGTCCGCACCAACCAGATTCCACGGGAGATCCCTGAGCGCAAGTTCCCCTCATGGCTCCTTGTCCTCGGTGCGGGAACTTTGCCTTTTGGTACCCTCTTCATTGAGCTCTTCTTCATCCTCTCCAGCATTTGGTTGGGAAGATTCTACTATGTCTTTGGTTTCCTGTTCATTGTCCTCTTCCTTCTGGTCATAGTATGTGGTGAGGTTTCTCTTGTCCTAACCTACATGCACCTTTGCGTGGAGGACTGGAAATGGTGGTGGAAGGCCTTCTTTGCTTCTGGTTCTGTCGCATTCTACGTTTTCCTCTACTCGATCAACTACTTGGTGTTCGACCTCAGGAGCCTGAGTGGACCGATCTCTGCAACACTCTACCTTGGCTACTCCCTGATCATGGCTCTTGCAATCATGCTCTCCACTGGTGCCATTGGCTTCCTGCTCTCATTCTACTTTGTCCACTACCTCTTCTCATCTGTTAAGATTGACTAGAGGTGCCTGCTCTGCTCCCTCTTGCTGCAATAGAGTTACCTGATCATGGTGACAGTTACCCCTTAGAAAAAATTACACAATAATATCAAACGGAAGAAAAAATTGGATACATGGCAACACCCATGGCTTTTGGCCCCGATTAATTCAATCATTTAGGATAGCACAGTTACTCGAGTCGAAGCTTATTTCTTATATTTGTAAGGTTTCAGCTATGTTTTATCAACTTTTGTAATACTATTCAATTTTGCTTGCTCTGGGCATTTGTGAGCAGCCTTTGGTGTTGGAACACTCGAATTCTATTCAGTATGAAACAAGCTCATTTATTCGTTTACAATCTGTTATGATTCTGAAGGCTAGGACGTAACTCTGTAATTTGGTTTCCACAGGAGTTGTGATGCATGTTACTGTTAATGGTAATACTGGCACTACTTTGCTTTCATTATTATTAATTAATTCTACTGAGTATTGAGTCAAGATATACATGCTACTGAAATTTGACTTCACTCTGCTAGCTGCTCAATGCTGAATCGTTCAGCATTTTGTCTGTTTCTTGCTGCTACAAATCTTCCCAAGCGATGAAGCGACTGTTACTTAAAACTTCTCAACTTGTATAAAGAGGCCATAGTGATAGACTCACTGTTCTCTGCCGAATACCGTTGGCAGGTGCAGACCTTCATTTATCTTGTGATCCGGGACTAGGTTTTTGAAGAACCATTACCAGGCTATTGATCATGTCGAACAATGGATGATTGGTAACAGTAACTTTGTTTTCAATGGTGTCGTGTGTCCTCTGCTTCTTTATCCAACTCGGCTGACGCCTGACGGTATACTACGAGCTACAAGGATTTTATTATTGTATGAGTATTCATTCATTTGTACGATCGTACTTGCTACCGTTGATGATGAACAAATGCTCAAGTTCTTGACGCTTTGGCTTGGATTCAATCAAGTTAGGCCAAGCCTCGCTAGGACAGAGTACAGAGCCTAGTTGCTCAGACGAATAGCGCCCGGACACCAGTGTCAAATTTACCGATCAGGTCCGGTAACGGTTACCGATACAGGAGAACTGGTTAACCGGACTGGTTGCACTAGTTACCGATAGGTTATACCGGTTACCGCAGTTGGATCGGTAGCGGTAAATTTAACCCTGCTGCAGACGCCCCCAGACAGTCGTGAGATAACCACCTGCAAAGGTGTCCCCGTTGTCTCCACCGGCCGTTAGGAATCCAAGCCATCTGTAGATAGAGAAGTGGAGTGCACGCGATGATGATTTTTCCCCCCTTGTAGTGGTGCCAAGCATGACTTCCCAGTGCGGACAGCCCTCATCAGAAAGATCTTCCTCTCTGCAATGATCTTCAGTTCCTCTGCCATGTTTTGTTACTTGGCCTGTTGGCCATCTCCCAACATGAACCGTGGCGCGCGCGGCCCACAGAGTGAGGTGTGAGTGAGTGGTGGTGACTCTCAGACACGGACTGGCACCAACAACAGCCGCAGCGCACCCCGGACCCTGACCTGACGTATGCGTCGGCCAACCAACTCAACCGGCAACCGGCATGAACAAGCAGGGGGTCTACATGCCTCCAAACGATCAATGATTTCTTAGCAGGAAAGCTTTCTTTCTTTATTTATTTATATATATATACATATACAACATCAGTTGTGTGTTACCGTGTAGCATTTAGCTAGTCTAATCCCTTGGGCAACAGGATAGCGTAGAGAGATCGAAGAGGGAGGAAAAACAGCAAGAAGCAACAGCTATGGGGTCAGGAGGAGGCGGCGGCGACCGGCAAGAGCAGCCGCTGCTCCGCAAGCTCTCGGAGTCCGACGAGCACCTGGTCAAGAGAACCGGTGAGTCTCCCTGAGCCATGTCGTCGTCCATATAGCTCCTCGCCGTCGATCGATCGCCTCATCATCAGCTTGGGATCCGATCGCTGATGTTTTATCGCATATATGCAGGCACGGTATGGACGGCGATGGCGCACATCATCACGGCGGTGATCGGGTCCGGCGTGCTGTCGCTGGCGTGGAGCGTGGCGCAGCTGGGGTGGGCGGGCGGGCCGGCGGCCATGGTGTTCTTCGCCGGCGTCACCGCCGTCCAGTCCTCCCTCATCGCCGACTGCTACATTTCCCACGACCCGGAGCGCGGCGTCGTCAGGAACCGCTCCTACGTCGACGCCGTGCGCTTCTACCTAGGTATAAACGCGTGACCCATCCGTCCATCGATTCGCCCTTCTTGCTATGCTTTAATTTGTGATCCACCGATCAATACTCCTCTTCGATCGTGTTCGATCTCCAAAGAGAAATTTATCGACGCGCGGCATCTTTTACGATCTGAAGATTATCGAGTGAATGAATACAATCTGCTGTGAAGACGATCTAATTAATTAAGCCAGATGATAGCAAAGCACTACCCAATTGAACAGGATGCTGCACCTCCGAGTGACACTGTTGCTGTTATATCCTTGAATGCCAAAGCAATCAGGACGATAGGTCGCTATGCAAAGGTCTCTGTATAGTACACGGAGTGAAAGAACAGTGGCTGAAATCGACCGACGACTTGACGAGTATCTTTTTTTCTTTTTAGAAACAAAGGTGATGTGTGCACATCTATCTTAGTATTTTTCTAATAACTCGCTTTCAGTAGAGTAAGCATGACTCACGACTCTTGAAAACTTTAACGTTTATTAAAAGTCAGGATCATATACGTATAGGTCGCTTTCAGTATATATACACCTACTAGGGCTCCGATTTAAAAAATTCAGGATCAGGTGGTGGCATATTCAACTGGCAGAAATTGCTAATCAATCTTTCGGAAAAAAAAAAGAAAGAAACTGCTAATGGATGCAACTAACGACCAATTGGTGGGTGCCACGTGTGCAGGTGAGAAGAGCCATCTGTTCTGCGGCTTCTTCCTCAACTTCAGCTTGTTTGGCACCGGGGTGGTGTACACGCTCACCTCCGCCACTAGCATGAGGTACGCATGTAGGATCCCACTACTACTTTTATTTTTTTGTTCAAGTAAGTGAGTAACCCACTACCATTTTGCACATCGGTTTCACCCATCTCATTCTTCATTCGCTTCCTTGCTTGCGTGGCAACCTGCCAGCCGCGAGTTTGTCACTTGTGCGGTAGCAGTTGTAGCCTATTGGCAATTTGGCATGTCGTAGCTAGAAAAAGGAGGTGAAAGCATCATCATCAGAAAGAAGAGAAAGAGAGAGCTGTCAAGCTAAGAAATGCCGCAACGGAGAGTGATGCAAGGCCTTGTCCTGGCTTTAATGACCAATATATCAGGGCTAGACAATTGTGCAATTTCTATAGTAACCTAGCAATGGTAGAAACCTTTTTTTATTCAAAACCATTAAGCTAATCACGCGAAACTTGGAAATTTTCTTGATGGACGATGGACCAAAGCAAAGTCTGAGTGAGGTCAGAGTATCTCATATATATACGTGCACCTTGCGTCCTTGCGTGTGCGGTTTTGCCTACAGTTTCGTGTAGAGTTGGACAATGCCATATGCTGCTATCACTTGGTTCTTTTTGTCTTGATGACCCAATAATTGTCCTGTTAGATGAAGTTTGTTTCTTTTAGAAACACGTACGTAGCCGTACTATCTCGATCCCAAATCACTATTCATGTTAACTTTTCTACAGATATATATATCTATATATAAAAAAGTTATATTTAAAAATGTCAAAACGAATATTAATTTAGAACTAAGTACATTTTTATAATCTTAATTATTGTGTTTCCGTGCTTTGCAATGGCCAAGGCTTAGAGGAGATGATTTGCTGGTGACAACCGTGTGCTTGCAGATACTGTCAGATTAGCACATCGATAGAATATATCTTGTGGGCGCACCCCGGTCACTATTCTTTCTTTCTTTATTTCTTTTTTTTTAGCACAACACTGGTCACTATTCATTCATTTGTATTCTTGCACGTCGAACAGGCCCACAAAGACGAACGGCCCGTTTCCTCGATATAGGCCGGGTTGGGCTTCATTGGTGAAGGCCTATATACTAGTCCAATCTACCAAACCATAGAATACAGCTTACTCCGTCCGTACTACTGCTCCATAGGACATGAATCTTACGAGACAATTTTGGCAGATTTATGAAAAAAACTCGTGATTCATGGAGGCAACAACGATGCTCGTGTTGAATCTTTCAGAGGACTCATCTTCTTTTTTTTTGTCATCGTATATGCAACATGTGGCAGGGCGATTCAGAGGGCCAACTGCTACCACAGGTACGGCCACGACGCGCCGTGCTCCGTCGGAGGCGACGGCTACTACATGTTCCTCTTCGGCCTCGCGCAGGTGGTTCTGTCCCAGATACCCGGCTTCCACGAGATGGCGGGGCTCTCCTTCTTCGCCGCCGTCATGTCCTTCTTCTACGCCTTCGTCGGCGTCGGCCTCGGCGCCGCCAAAGTCATCTGTACGTGCCACGCCTCGCCTAGCGCACACAGCTGCCATAATGATCAGTTCGTTGGCATTTGATTTGGACACGATCGATCGACGAGGACATGACTCTCTCCGCCGATCACTTCTTCAGCGAACGGGGTGATCATGGGCAGCATCGGAGGCATCCCCATGGTGTCCACGACGCAGAAGGTGTGGCGGGTCTCGCAGGCCGTCGGGGACATCCTGTTCGCCTACCCTTTCTCCCTGGTGCTGCTGGAGATACAGGACACGCTGCGGTCGCAGCCGCCGGAGACCGAGACGATGAAGACGGCGACCAGGGCGAGCATCGTGATCACCGCCTTCTTCTACCTCTGCTGCGGGTGCCTCGGCTACGCGGCGTTCGGCGACGGCACCCCGGGCAACCTCCTCACCGGCTTCGGCTTCTACGAGCCCTACTGGCTCATCGGCCTCGCCAACCTCTGCATCGCCCTCCACCTCCTCGGCGGCTACCAGGTGTACACGCAGCCGGTGTTCGGGTTCGCCGACCGCCACTTCGGCGGCGCGGCGCCGGCGGTCGCGGTGACAGTGCCGCTCCTGGGCACCCGCCGTGTGAACGTGTTCCGGCTGTGGTTCCGGACGGCGTACGTGGCGGCGACCACCGCGCTGGCCGTGTGGTTCCCCTACTTCAACCAGCTGATCGGGCTGCTGGGGGCCTTCACCTTCTGGCCGCTCGCCATCTACTTCCCCGTGGAGATGTACCTCACGAGGAACAAGGTGGCGCCGTGGACCAAGCAGTGGGTCGCCATCCACGCCTTCAGCTACGTCTGCCTCCTCATCTGCGTGTTCGCCTCCTTCGGCTCCGCAGTGGGGGTGTTTGGTTCGGAGACGAGCTGAGCTACTCTGCAAACGCAGCTAGCTGCAGTGGGTGTATGTTTTTTCAGATGTTCACTTGTATAATTAGCTGCAATCAGGTCAATTCATATGTATTAAGAACTCAATGTGTAAACATTGTGAAACATGATTAGCATTGAAAAAACATAATTCTTTTAAGGTCGGGAGGAGCAGGAATTGGTCACAAATGTACCTCAGGTTTGTTCTTCCGTCTCTTCAGGACTGCCATGCGCTGCCGAATTCTTCTCCTTCTCTAAAAGGGTAGCACGCGGATCAGAAATTTCATGCCCAATCTGTGTTCACCGGAGGCTGCAGAGACTCTGTCCTCCCCACTCGCCGGGCCTTTCGCCGCTGAATTTGTAGTAGCCATTGGAATCCAACAGGTTGGAGTATACATTTGCTCTGTTATTCCTGCAAGGCACTCCTGCTCCCACCCGGACAATCTGCCTCGAGAAGGCGCTCGCACACACCTCATCATGCGCTCAATTAGCTTTCCTTAGATGATAATACTTCATTTTGGCTCAAAATACGACATGCGAGATTTGAACGATGTAGATTACTTGCTCGAAATGACTCAGCAAGTGATTAACATGTACTCGCGGAGGTACCTGCTGGCGCCACATAACAACGAGAGCTACTAAAGCACCAACACGGCATTAGCACAAGAGTTCATAGCCGTATACTGTCACCTCTTATACTCCACACAAGTCCTTTTAACAGGACAATACAACAACAACAAATCGAGAGTACTTACAAGGCATAACGAGTGACCAGAGAACAAAAGATCGAAAGCTCGCGAGTATATCCAACAGTTACACCAGGATATTCTACAATGACAATTTTTTTTACAAATCCAAGCCATCCAGCACTTACGTCCAAGAACAGCGAGTGGATGGCTTTCAAGGCATTCAGCTCAAGTGAAAAATATCGGGGTATCTTGAGGGTAGGCTCAGGTAAGGTATCATTGGTAGTCTAGATCGGGACCCATTCCAGCTCTAACTCCAACTCACCTGATTCTACATTCTGCAGCTTTAGGTGCACCTCCTGTTTTACCTTGCCCGACACAACATTGACGGTGCTATCTTTCAACAGGGCGTTGTCTTTGGTCATGAACCACCTTCCAATCTGCATGTCGCCAAGGCGTGAAGTATCTCCAAAGGCCATGGCAGCTGTGATCATTGGCTGGAGATCTATCTCTGCTTCACCCATGATGTCATCAGCAGAGAACGTATCATGGTCATACACTTCCTGGAAATCGAGATAATGCATATTATTTTTATGCCATTTTATGTGTAATACGTCAGCAGCTTCTGTCTTCAAGCATTATATGTGTAATAACAATGGACTAATGGTGTTCAAGTGGCTTTCTAGTTGTTTCACTCCATTTGCTATTATGTGATTCAAGTCGAGGAAAATACCATAGAAACAAGTAATATAATTCATTACACTTTTAACACATTATACTCTTGCTTGGATTAGAATCCTCTGTACAGGAGGGAAGTAATTTAAAGGGTGCCAATGAAAAAACTTACAAGTTTCAGAGGACCATAATTTCGAGGTACAGATATCTTAAGCACCTCATTCCATACTGGATTCAGATCACTTGTTTTAACCGTTGTTTGAGGTTTCTGCAATTAGGAGTGATTGTTGAATATTCTAAATGCGAGGTTTAAGCATCACAAATAAATCATTATGTATATACAAGTGGTAGAAATATACCTGCGCTCCGAGTGATAAAACAACATATGGATCGCTTGTTAGCATATCTCTGACAGCCAAGTTAGTACCTTTCACCACTGTAATGTTCAGCTCTCCAACAAATTCTCTGGTATCTTCCTGTGATAATTTTACAAGAGTAAGGTGGCATGCAATTGCTATGCAGAAATCTTGACAGCCAGGAAACAAAAGAGTTAGATAAACATTAAAAAAAAAAGCATCTGCTCCATATTTCAGCATAACATCTTACAGAGAAATCCTTTCTAGAACTGCTAGAGAAATTGCTATCCACACTCTTCGTAGAACTAGTAGATTTGAAAGATGTTCTTGAAGAAATGCGCAGACTTGGCTTCAAAAAATCTTGCGTCTCATACTTAGCTCTATGTACAGAAAAGATAAGGGATTACTATATGAGAAAACATTGATGACGTTATAGAGGGGGAAATGGAACAGTTACCAGACCTTATAAATTTTGTTCTGTACTCCATTGTAGAATCTGGTTTAGGTTTTGGGTGATCTTTTGGAAGAAAAGCCTCATAAATTGAATTTGCGTATGAGTTTCCACCAACCTCAAGCATGGAGTCAATATCACTATCGGCCCAATCATCCAAAGTTACAGATAAAACCTGATAGAGAACAGGTGGAAGCATGAAATGAGTAGAGTCTATATGCATGAGCTGTGACAGATTCCAGATCTATGAAGGAATGGAGATGAGTCTGAAGGTGAAATTCACATATTGTATAGAACATGGTGAAAAGAACATATAAGACAGTTTCTCATGGTTCCGATCACCTTTGAAACGTCAGGTCCAAGGGCCCTATGAACATCTCCACACTTTAAGCAAAGAAATACTCCAATATTAGCAGACCTGAAGTGCACAAAAATATAGGTTCTACAATTTATGTACAAAGAGATGAGAAATCAAAAGAATGAATTGTACGTGACTGTAACAGTAAAGCTATGTGTGGCTGCTATTGTATTCATCCTCACATTAGAAGTCAATGATCCAACTTATCAACATAAAAGGGAAGATCATTTCTGTAGAAAAGCCTTGCAAGTATCTATCCTCTGAAATGAAAAACATAATACGTGTTTAAACAGAAATAATGACTTCACTTACGCCCATTTGGGATCAGGTGCGCCACAATCAGCACATATCCTGTTGTCACTTTTTATCATGAGATCCTTCAATTTTCTTGCTTTGCCTATCACATGATTAAAAATAATTTAGCATAATATTAGCAAATCATGCTATAGAAAACACACAAGTCATATCCTAGTCAAGACTCAAGAATGTATGCCAGAAGTGTTCTTTTACTGGATTCATATTATCAATGTATTGTCATCTTAAGCACCGACGCCCTTCAGTTACAGAACAGAAGCATGACAGAGCATATACTAGTTGAGAATATAGTGAAATTCATGCCAGAAGTTTTCTTTTGTTGGATTCTTAGTATCCATGCACTGTCATCTTAAGCACTGATGTATGCATTACACCCTTCATTTACAGAAGGGAAACATGACAACCAGAACACACTAGTATGTTAGCAAGTAATATGTTATGTACCTACAACAGGCTTGGTCGACTTGATGTGTTGATAGCGATTAGCGGTACTCATCTTTGCAGTGCAACCTTGGATAACTCACAAAACCAATACTTAGACCTGCAGACAACATAGGGATTAACATAAGTCAAGGATCATTCGTTTAGAATTAATTTTATAAAACTTGTTGCAAAAAAAGAATCATAAAACTACAACTATTTGTGCCTAATTATCAAGGAACTACAACTTCTAAAATCAATTTCAGGGAACTACAACTATTTGTACCCTTACAAAATTTAACATGGATCCACATTTAAGCCGCACAAAGTCCACGAGGGTGTGGGTCCACATGTGGACCAGTGCAAAATGTTGTAGGTCCGTGAAGCTGAGGCATAAATAGTTGTAGTTTTGTGAAACTAACCCCAAGAGTTGTAGTTTCCTTGATAGTTTGAAAGCAATATTTGTAATTTTGTGAAAATTAACTCTTATATTATTATAATGAAAGGAAAAGAACGATTGTCAAATAAGAAGAAAAATCCCCAACTTTTATCTCACAAGAACCGCTGTACAAATGAGGTTTCACTAGCCCAGCCAACATCAAAGCCAAATTTGAAGAATTTATTAGTCAAATGGACAGAAAATTTTCATGATGCAGATAGCCTGGCTGTTGAAGCTGGAACATATTCGTGAATCCTGAATACCAAGCCCACAGAGTTAGTTCTAGAAATTTCTTCTGCGTATTTATTACCTAGACAAAACCTTAACCAAGTTGAAACAACTCATCATCCTGATGATTATGTGCGGTTGGCTCATCTCGCATTGATAAGCTCTGCAAGGGCAGAACAAGAACCACCCCCTGCGCCCTGTCTTGCCTCAGAAATCGCATTACCCTAATTAAGGTGATCACCCAGCCCCTATGGTATGCAAATGACATGTGTTATGAAGCCTGACAGAAAGAAATCCAGCCTATATCAGGTAGGATTAGCATAACAAACTTGGTGTAAGCTCGATTTCACGCTAAGCACGAAACATCCTAGATTTCCATACAATCAGAGCTGAGATAACAATCGGCTGTCCCAACCTTCCAATATGAATCATCCTAGATTCCATTGCATAACCGTGTATCGACGGTTGCGCGTTCCGGAGTCGAAATTGCGTGAAATGCCTACATAATTCAAACTGTGCGGTAGGGGCCAATCGAGCGGTCAAACCAACACCCGTGAGGCCGTGACCCAAGGAAATCAGACGCACCATCGGATCGCATCGAGACGATCGCGACGCAGCACATTATCTCCCCCTCCCTGGCGGATCAGCGAGCTGACCGCATCAGCATTCGAAAGCGACCGAATCAGAGATTCAGAGGATCCTACAGAAATGTCAAGAGGAAAAAACCAACCAACCTGAGGGATCGACGGGCGGCGGGAGGATGGGGGTACCGCCGGCGGCTCCCGGGGGGCTGAGGTCGCCGGCGGCGCTGGAGCGATCGCCCCCCGGCTTCGTCGCGCTGGCTGGGGTTGGGGGGGGGGGGGGGGGGGCTGGGGGACGCGCAAAACGAGCACGGCGACGTGGGGGAGGGATTAGAGCGGGGGCGGATATTCTATTCTGCTCCTATTTCTGTAGCCCACCCTTGTCACATGCTCGTGCTGGATTCGCTCGCGGTCATGGCGATGGAGAGAGGGAGGGGGAGCGGTGGTGGGACGTGGGAGGGAGCCGGTCGCAAGGTCGCTCTCCTGGAGCTGTTCGTCGGCCTTTGGCGTGGCCGCGTTTGGGTTTGGGCCGGCCGCGCTTGGGTTTCTCCGGAAAAACAAAAATGGCCTGATCAAACTCGAGAGGACGGCGTGCACCGCCGTGCGTTGAGCCATTGAGCGTGCAACAACTTCCCAGTCATGAGCATACTTGCAAAGAATTTTGATCATATACTTCCAATAAGCACTTCATAAGGTATTTACAAACTAAATAGATGGTATTTATAGGTGCTTGCTTCTATAAACACTTCACAAGCACATAAGTTCCTTGAAGAAGTGCTTATGGTCTTTTACTACTACATAAACATATTGTAAGTTCATAGAACCAAACACATTTTGTACTAATAATAAGTATGTGCTTATGTGAGACTTATGGTACTTATAACAAGTACCTTCTAACCAAACATAGTTTTAACATAATCAAAATGATGATATGAGGAAATGGCAAAAAAAAATGTGAAGGAGAAATGGACGCGTGATTTTGTATGTCCCATTGAGGTAAACAAAAAAATGTAGTCTATGCAATGTTATTTGTATAACAAGGGCATAGGAAGTAAGCCTAATTCAACTAGTTAGGATGGAAGGTATTGGTCATGCAATCTAACCATCTATTTTCAAGTTCCTCTGGCTTGAATTTGAATGTCTTTGTTTGATGAAAAATCACTAGCTACTTCTAGATGGATCATTTGTTCGTCTGGCTTATCAGCCACCAACCAGTCAGCAGTACTTTTCTCTCAGAACAAAACAACCACCATCTATTATCAAGTGGTACTTTTCTCTCAGAACAAATCAGCACCAGCCGCCAACCAGACGAACAGGCTGTCACGGGACTGCACGTGGTTGATTTGTTTGTTGCAGTCAAACGAGCATGAGTAGGTAGGTACACGGGACTGCTGACTGCACGTGGTTGATTTGTTTGTTGTAGTGAAACGAGCGTGGGATTCCAAAAGCTCTTTTCAAAAAAAAAAAAGAAAGAAAGAAAGAAAACACAACAGCCAGATGTGATAAATCTCAAGGTGAGCCATCTTCCCGTCTACTGAAACTTGACGCTCTGAAAAAACCAGCAAGTAACATGAGTCATAAAAAAGCAGTGAACAGGTGTTTGAAGGATTCAGAGGGGCGGTAGGCTACCACATTAATCACTTTACGTGTTAAAATTTCAACGGTAGAACCACTGAATTCCTAAATTGTTTCAAATGATAGATGCAGGTTTGTTGGACATGGAAATTCCTGTAACTGCGACGACAGGGATGCAAAACTGTGGATTTATTTCCATGGCTGTGTTTTCTTAATCCTGCGAGATGTTTGTCAAGCAAGTAAGCAACTCTGTGTGCTGTGGTTCTTACTTGTCTGACAAGTTCATACGTCCTTACAAATGACAGCTATTACCATAGACCTTATATGATGACATTATACATAATCTGGAAACAACCACGAAGAATATTCTTCACTTTGTTATTTTCCGGTTTTCTTTATTTTTAAACAGATGTTCTTTGTTAAAAGAATATTAATTCATCGCGCGCTGTTGAACGTCTAAATAAAAGAATGCAGACAGTCCAGCTACCATCTCCCCCTGGCCCCTTCCTAGCACATTCAGATAGCTTCGATCAGTTTTGGGTACATTCCATCATCTATCACATCACCTCTCACTATTCATCTGCATTTACACCAATTCTTCCCCAATTCAGCCAATTCATCTGGATCTAAACACACCCTTTGTTTGGCCTCTGATCGGGTCGGCAGCCAACAGAAAATAATGTTTTCAGTTCTCTCCAGGATCTACAAGTCCCATAGCAAATGTTGCAGCAACAGAAAGCTGTGCTAGCGCTACTGCTCGGAATTTGCTGACGGTGCGAGCACTGCTAGAATGGGAGTGTGGTCGAGGAAAATCGAGAAATTAAACCACATAATCTGCCTGGTTAGGTCAGAAAATGACACTGGAGGGTCAATGATTGGTGGTAACAGTGATCAATCTTCACTTCACGGTAACATGAAAAGCAATTCAACATCACACCTGAAAAAAACTGAGAAGGTACTCTTACACAGCAGCATGTAGTACTCCCTGCACAGTAATCTTTTTCCCTTGGAAAACACTCTACCAGCACCATATGTTCCAGCATGTCCGCCGCATCGATCGGCGATTCGCGCAGAGATTTCTTGAGAGATCGACAGGCCGGCCGGCCTGGTAGGGCAGTACAGGTAGGCAAGTGACAGCTTACGTGGGGCTTGGGCCCCGATGTCTGAAGCCTAGAATAATAAACGTAACTACCAACCGGAATTGGTAGGCATCGTTGCATATTTGCATTGGATCCCTGCGCAGCAGCGCTGCCGCAACTTGCAATTGCAACAACAACTACCGATTTGTTCGCGTTGGCGCCTTTCTGGACGCTTGCACACGAATGATTGTGTCCGTTTCGTTCTCTCTCTCCTGCGAGGATTTGCGAGAGGGATCGGGATCGGGATCTCCATCTCGCAGCTGTGTTCGTCTGCTCTTCTGACTGATGCACGAAGGTACTGAATCACGAGTGGCCAATGCAAGCATTGCATTGCATTTGCATCCTGGCTGCTACTAGATAATCACCAACTCCTGATCGATCGAGAGGCGTCGAATTCGTACCTCCATCGCAAATAAACACCGTGAAATTCAAACTTGGTTTGGAATTCGCACCACGTACGGAGTTGTATGACGCTTGATCATCACTAGAGCCAGGCTGACGAAATTGAGGCGAATTCGTCGCGAAAGTTTCAGGGTCCTGACGTCCTATGTGTGGAATGAAATCACTGGCGTTCCCATCACCACCCATCAGAAGATGTTGTTAGCAGGTGGATCGCCCGCCCCGCCCCGGCCCACTTTTCTCGCGCGCGGCGCAATCAAACACGCCCGCGCCGGAGGGGCTTTCGCTTCTCTCTCTCTCTCTCTCTCGCGGCGACAGCCTGGCTGATGGGGACGCGCCGCTGGGTCATCGCCATTCATTATCATCCCCGCCCGCCGTGACGAGTAATCCCCCTCTGGTTTTCAAGGCTTTGAACCCGTCTACGTCTGCCATGGCCTCTCAGGGTAATGGTTATCTGCTCAGCAGCCTCCTCGTTCCCAAGCAATCCCACTCGATGATGATGCTCTTGGTGCAGTGTGCATCGATCTCCAGCTTTCTTGGCAATGCAACACACAGGTGGCATGCTGGCATGCGATTTGGAGGTTGTTTTCAATTTTTGGGTGTCATGCATGTATTTTTTTCCCTATCTCAGATGAATAAGCCCGTGTGGTTCGTAGTAGTACTTTTCAGCGCTGTTTCTATCGTTATCTCGCGATTATATTGCTTAACGTACTGGAAATCACGACTTCACGAGCGAACGGTTCGGTTATAATCATGAAAGTCGTCGTCGCTCGTGTATTCTACAAGGCAAGTATTCCGTAGCGTGTGGTAGCATTGACATTTATTCGCCGTTCGGGGACACAAACATAGGCCCCGTTTAGTTCCCCAAAAAGTCTCAAAAATTTTCGCATCGCAGACTGTGTCACCTCTCACAGAACACGCTTCTCAATGCAAAAATTTCATCATTTTCACTAAAAATTCACCGAACTAAACGGTGCCATAGTATAGGAAATGCTTATTAGTACGTACTGTCTTAAAAAGATTTCACGATTGTACGGGCAGTTGCAGGCGAGGCCCCCCGTGCGTTGCTTTGCTCGGACCTGGTGGTTTCACTTCGTTAGATGGTTTGTTTTTGTTGCATAGGCACTACTCCCTCCGTCCCGGATTGACCGTCGTCCGAAGATGAAACCGGCAACCAATGTAATATGTTAAAGTCGCAAATACCCCTACTCTAGCAATGATGACCGGACGAGATAGATTTGTTTTGGGAGTGTGCCTGCCGTGTGTCAGTGTGTGGGAGCTTGCTACGAGAGTAAAAGGAATAAACAAGTGTGTGTTGTGTGGAAGAAAAACCAGGCGGCTAGGCTTACAAAGGTGCACAGCTAGGCCTGTCGTGCAGAGTTGCTAGAGAGCGACAATGTTTTTGGGACGGGCTCCTGTCGCTACAACGACGGTCATCAAGGGACAGAGGGAGTATGGCGAAGGGTCTTACATGGTGATGGCCTTCTCGGTGTGGTGGCGTCTGACCTTCTGTTTTCTTTCTCGACGCTTGAACACGTTGTCGTTGGCTTAATGTCTACATGGGTGTGGTTTGCGGGTGTGCTCCGTCTTTTTTGTCGCTTAGTGGTGCGGGTGTGTTGAGATCTCAATCCAACCGGACGGTGGTAACCTATGCTGATGTCCTAATCAAACTGGACGAATATAGTTGTTTTTTCTTTCTTTTCTGTATTATGTATATAACCTTGCAGGGTTGTAGTCTTGTATTTTTTTTTCTTCTAATATAATTTCTCTATGAAAATTACCGCAAGTTGCAATTCCTAGTGCTTATTGGTGAGCTTACTAGTATTTTCCTTTGGAACCATTAGCAAAAGAACAGTCAATGAAAATGCGGTGTGAAGTCGCGTAGAGAGTGCATTGGTTTGCACCAGGTTCCGAACAAAAGAAAGGAAGTTTGTGATGGGCACGAGACTTTACCATTGTGAACTACTTTACTTTTTATGGTGTTCCTAGGTAAATGCAGCTTTTACTTGAACACTACTGGAGCAAGTAAGCATGACAATGAGAGAGGAGATCGACAAGCTTGCATTGGGCGTAGGCGCGTAGCATTCGACCCATCTTTTGTACTGGCTTGTCCTCCCCTCTCGCGCCCCCCCCCCCACCCCCCCCCCAACCACCACCTTGTATTCCACACGTCTTCACTTCCTTGAGACAACACGTAAGGGACGACGATAACAACACTGCTCGAGGAAGCTACGCGCGCTAGGGCGACGGCAAATCTTTCCTACCTACCTCCAAGGCTCCAATAGACCCATACAATCGATCGGAGCTTGACGTAAAAAAGCTGTGCATGTGTAACGGAGACTACTTAGCAATCGCCGCGCTCTACGAATCAGTTACAGTGCTTTTTTAAAGAATAAATCTGCCGCACAAATCATCACAAGATTTGCCGAACAGCGTCGAGGATTCGTTGATACGTCTTTGGCACTTGGAAGCGTAAAATGGACACTTGCAATGGTATTTGATACGCAGGCCGTAGGATGCCGATCGGGCGGCGCAGAGGCCTTGGCCCCCATCACCACGGGCCGTACCTGATCAGCTGTCAGATTTCCCACCCCTCCCTCCCGAGTCTCCCGGCAAATTTACCAACCACCACACCACCGGGAGACCGGGCGCCGCCCGCTCGCCCCGCCCCGCAACCTCCGTCCACGCTCGCCTTCCCCCCAACGCCCCGGCCACTATTCATTCACTCGCCTCACTTGTTACCGCGCGCCGCGCGCCTACCACTACTCCCTCGGAGGCGGACACGCGCACCCATAAAAGCCTCCTCCCCCTCGCCCTCCCACTCCCCTCCTCCCCTCTCCTCTCCCTCCCTCCCAGCCGCCGCCGCCGCCACCACCTGCCAGGCCACCTCGAGCGGGAGCGCGCGCCGACGCCTCGACAGTCCCGCGCAGCGCTGCCGAGATCTCGCCGAGGGAGGGAGGGCAGCGGCGGAAGAGATGTCGTCGGGGCGGTACATGGCCTACTCACCCTCGCCGTCCACCACCCCGCACTCCCCCCGCATCGCCGGCCTCCGCGCGCCATCCGCCGCCGTCGCCGAGCAGGAGAAGTAAGCCAGCGCGCTTCGCGAATCCCACTCGCTTCTCCTGCTTACTACTACCTGCTTCGTGTCGGCTCCGATCGTTCCCGCAAGGGAGACGATCGGGCGCCGATTTTTCTATGTGTGCGCTGGGAAGCGTCCGAGGTTTTTACGGGTTTTTGAATCTGGTGCGGTACGACGACGAGGTTTAGGGGGCTTTCGGCATCGGATCTGATTCCCCACGCCGAGATCTCCGGTTTTTGGTCAAAGTTGCTTCTCGCTGCACTTTTCCTCGATTTTTTTTCTCTTCAAACTGAGCCAGTCGCTAAGCTCAGTGTTTACTTGCTTGAGTTTGTGATCCAGCTATGATCCCCTTCCATGTGTGTGTCGGCTGGATTTTGGGATTTTCTGGAGTTTCTCATGCTATCCTGTTTTTGTACTAAGTCTTGTCTCTACAAAGACTTTGTATGATGTGCCACGCTGGATGAATGATTACTGATGAGTATGCTCCGATCCTTCTGCAGGTACCTTGCCGAACTGCTCGCGGAGAGGCACAAGCTGGGCCCCTTCATCCCAGTCATCCCGCACAGCGTACGGCTGCTGAATCAAGGTTAGATCTCACGCTGTCATGCCGTTTGAGCTGTGACGCGCTCCAAGCTGGATGCATTGCTACTGCTGCCAGCCTGACGCGCATTCGGAATATTCTGTTATGATGTAGGATCTTTGACTATTTGTTGCTGCTCGTGTTGATTCTGCACCTCTTGATTTGCTAGACGTACCCCAAAATCAGTTATTCTTTCTTGGAAATTGTTCAGACACCTAGCTGATAACTGCAGTGCTAGTATTTAGTGATCATTGTGTGTATTGTAGACTGGCCCCAAGGCAATGGCTTCATTAACATGGGCCTGTGCATTCTGAATTACACTTGCCTTTGATCATTTAGAAAGAAATTCAATTGTTTTACAATAAGCCTTCTGAAGATGCTGCTTAATTTGTCAGAATTTGTTTCGTTTTCTACCAAGGCCTGTGCTATTTAGTGGTAGTTTAGAGACCTGCATTTATCTTTTGTTGCCATAATTTCCTCGTGCAAGTTCACTTAGGAGCTGATGGATGGGTACTGGTCCTCCGGAGGCTGTGTCCATCTGGTTAGTCTTGTCGACAGCGAGGAAACCATATCATACTGCCTTTGAGAATGCCTATTACATTTCTCGAGATGACCTCGATTTTCCTTTTCATTTCAGTAGAATATTTTATTTTCGTGCAGTAGTGAATCTCGATTTGGTTTGTAACACGCGAGTGTAGTGTGTCTTTTTAGGCTAGGCAGCATGAAGTGACGAGATCGAGATGGTGCAAGAAATGAGCAATTGTTATTGTGCTTACTATGGCAAACAACATACATGCTTCCGATTAGCATATTTGAGTTCAACATTGATTTGAAACATGGTTAAAGGACCTGATGGATCATGTGATTCGAGTAATAAATAGATAGAAGTATGCATCGTTATTTCTGTTCACTTGGAAACAATATACGAGCAGGGAGCAGAGAGCGAAGCAGACAAACTGATTCTTCTATCTTGAGGAACATGAATGAGGCAAATTGTTATCATGTACAAATTCTTGTTTTCGTTTAGGTGCTTTGCTTATCTGCTTGATTTTTTTATGAGTTTTTTTTTCCATACAGGTTTTTCTTCTGCTTTTTTCTTTTTGGCTGCTAACAGATTGCCATATTAGTTACTATAATTTACATATATTCTCAACATAATAAATGTTTTAGATAAAAGAAGTTGACCCTTATGACTTCAAGTTGTCTGCTGTAAAGAGAGAAAAAGCTCTTTTCAGATTAGTGATTTAACACTAACAACGTCAGTTATATGCATTTACTAATCACTAATCTAACTGCATTTACTAATCACTAATTCTAACTGCTAACTTTTTTCTACATCTTGTGCTTGCAATTGCAATGTTGGAGCAGAAATTTTACGTGTTTCCACACTATTGGAGAATGCATCCCTTTTAAATCAAAGTGGCCTTGAACATGGTAGTCCACTAACAACGGGAGGATTATATTCAAATGGAGCAGCTACTGACATGAATGGGTGGACATCAGCGTTTCAATCAGAAGTATGGATACTGACCATTTAACATGACTTACTCTTCATGCCTAATTTACCATCTTGAAAGCTTAGATCAGGTTTTCTCTAACTGGTTTTGACTTAACTGAAATGCTTACATTCTTCATATTGCTTGGCCCTTCTGCTAACTCGCTAACTACACTAATCCTTTCAGGCAGTGGGTTCCATGATGCCATTAAATTCTGTATTATATATCTTGGAGTTTGGATCACATGCTAACACTAATTTCACTGATTTTGCTCCATATGTTCAAAATCTGGCCATCTTGTAGCCGTTTGGCATGCTGACATCAGAATCTACTGATTGGTTTAACCAGATTAGCCATTTTCTGTTTCCATGCTAGTAGCTGTGCTTGAAATCATATTTAAATTATTGGTATGTAATATGGGTATCAAGTGAATCGCAGCAAAGCTGTGCCTATTGGTCATAACTCATAAAGTACTCCCTCTGTTTCAAAATGCAGGTTGTTTAGTTTTTTCCCCTTTAAGTCAAACTTCTCTAGCTTTGACAAAGTTTCTAGATAAGTGCACCAACATCAGCAGCATCAAAATTGGTTTAATTAAATCCATCTTAATATATCTTGACAGTACATTTATTTGGATTATAGATGTTAATATACTTTTCAATAAACTTGGTCAAAGTTACAAAGTTGACTGAGGGCAAAACTAAATGACCTAAACGTTTTGGAACGGAATGAGTATATTGTCACTATCTTTTGAACCTTACATTAACAACAGGACAGCTTAGATGTAACCCATGTGCTCAAGAATAGATGTATCTTCACTCTTTCATCATAATCCTATAATGTATGAATTCTGTTGTTTTCACTTACTGTATTTACGGTATTAGCTACTATCTTTCCCATTTCCAATGATCTTTAGTTAAAAGGTTATAAGCTTCTTATATAATCAACTTGTGACATTGCAGAGTTCACCAGCTTATAGCTGGCTTGGAGGTTCCCAAGGCAGCTCCTCTGGACTGATCGTCAAGAAAACAATGAAGGTTGATATCCCTGTAGACAAATATCCAACAGTAAGTGTGCTATTTCCTGATTTGTATACTCTTGAGTTGCTATATATTCATCGTGGTTTTATACTTTTTATGTTTATTTTCACAGTACAATTTCGTTGGTCGCATCCTTGGTCCTAGAGGAAATTCCTTGAAGCGAGTGGAGGCAAATACAGACTGCCGTGTGCTAATAAGAGGCAGGGGCAGCATTAAAGATCCAGCTCGGGTAAAATCCAGATCAGTGCCTCTTAATCTTGTTGGATAGATGGACTTGGAAATTTGGAGTATAATATTAGTTATGAGCTTTATTATTAATGAATGGCTTATGTCATTCAAAGCCAGACTAACCCCTGCTAGGAAACAGTGGCTATTTTATTGTTTGCTATTTAAAAGTGCTTCCTTATATCATATATGTATCATCTAGTTTATGTATTGACATGAAAAACATACTGGCAGTTCTTCAAAAAACCACTTTCTGTCTGGAACTTGAAGGCTGCATTGGACTAATAATCCTTAAATTCCCAAGCTACCTTTATGTGTGTCTTCATCTAGTTATTTGTTTTGTATTATGGAACTGAGGTCACTTATGCTATTATTTTGCAGGAAGAAATGATGCGCGGGAAGCCAGGATATGAGCATCTGAATGAACCCCTTCATATATTGGTTGAGGCAGAGCTGCCTGTTGAAATTATTGATGCTCGCCTCATGCAAGCCCGTGAGATCCTTGAAGATCTGTTGAAGCCTGTGGTATGCCATCAACACCTTATCCTCTTTAAGACACTTAAATCAGTTCGTCTTTAGTCTAATCTTGAAGAACCAATGTTAATAGTTTTTTGTTTGCTCCTACACAGGATGAATCACAGGACTTCTTCAAGAAGCAGCAGCTGCGGGAGCTTGCGATGCTCAATGGCACCCTCCGTGAGGAAGGAATGCAGAGGTCCGGTTCAGCTTCCCCTTTCAACAACAGCCTTGGAATGAAGAGAGCCAAGACAAGGGGGTAATGATGCAAACATCCAGAAGGGAGAGAATCAAATCATCTGTTCTGAGACCGATCCTGAGTACGAATATGGGGTTGCCTTGCTGGCTAACGGCCCAATACGGTCTCGCGCAACCAGCATCGGGGTGGCCCGTACCTGATAAATACATATATCTGGAGTTTTGTTTCCTGCTACCTGGGGGCTTTGGTTATGGCGACATAGGGTGTTGCGCTATATATTGGGTTATGCAGGGTTTTGTAGCAATGTGGTTTGTGTTCTGCTCATTTGGAGCTTGTGGACTGATGAATGGAGCTTTGGAATGCTCTGTGCTTGTATTTATTTGTCTTTTGGAGACTGATTTAAGGATGCTGTTTGGGATTGAAGTGACGCTGTAAGTCGTGTTTTGTGCGTAACTGTACGAGATAAGCATGTTGGCTTGCGATAATACTAATTTGGATCTGCAAATAAAGGCTGCACTTTTCAGCTTTGTTGATCTGTTGGACTGTTGGTACGACGGAGGGTAACTTTAACGTTTAGTTCAGCTTTTTTTTTTTTTGCTAAGGTAGGACCCACCCAAGAATGTGTCACCTTGTATAATTTGCTCCAGCGTGAAGTATAGTTTAGCACCACTGTAGGACCCACATCCTTAGCCAAGGTGCCATTTAAGCTCCCGGTGCTCTGTTAGCACCCAGGCAAAAAATGCTGCAACGTTTGTCACTCTGACTAAAGCTCTCCTCCTCGCACCCTAACTCAACCGTTTGTCACCCTGACTAAAGCTTTCTCTTTCCTCCTCGCACCCTCTTAAACTCAACGCTGGAGCTTGCCCTAATGTTCATCTACCTCCAGCTGTTCAACCGTTTCTCCGGTAATATATGTACGTGTAATGCTGATATGATCACAAATTGAGGCTCGCAAAATCATAAGTTTGCACAACCGATCAGCCTTTCGCGCACTCGTGGCGATTGCCTCGATGACTAGCTCGATAATCGGACGGTCGGACCGGCAGCCTCCTGCGAGCGTTGCGTTATGGCAGAATTAACCTACACATGATCACACAAGCTAAGGACAACAAACCGTTCAAAGTACCCACATCAAATAGCAAAACAGAACCTAGCTCTAGCTGCTTAAAACGTCTCCATTGGAGACTTCCAAAATTTCGGTGAAAATCAGCCACCACGAAGCAACCGCTACATGTTTGAAACCGTGCCGGATACTGCAGGGATACTGACCACATCAAACGAACTAGACAATTCGGATGCCGAAAATACTAGAATAGTTCAATATTTGAATAGTGACACAAGCCTAGTTTACACCCGAGCAAAGTGTCCTTGGCAACATTGGCAAGCCATCACCCTTCCAGGTTGTGGGTCCCCTTTTCCGTTTCAAAATTTCTCTATACAAAGATAATAGGCCTAATTCCCAGAGTTGCAGAGCCACCAACGGTAGCATCACTTGTAGCTGAGCAGAACCGAGTTAATTACATGCATGAGCATACGGATGCTGGTGCCATCTGATGAGCTCATGGTGGGGAGTGACCGCTGGTGGGCCAATTGGCTGTAGACTTGCTCAAAGATGGGTCGCACATGCACAGCAATCATCGGGTCCGCTGGGTTGATTGCCATGGCAACATCTGTCATCCATTGAACCTTTCGTGACGTATCATTGTTTATGTCAACTGCTAGCTGCTGCAATAGGGCCAAGAGGACCCCCTGGTTAAGAGGGGCTGGTATCAATGCCAATAATGCACGCAAATCAACCTGCACAAGATGGTATAACTTAATATCACAAAGCCAAAAACAAGATTGTCCTGATAAGGATCAACTAGGGTGGATTAAGATCAACCCAGTGGGAGGAAGATACCTGAGAGCACAACCACGATACAATGGAAACATCACTCCTTTGAAGAGCCATTGTAAATGCCTCGTCTAACTTGCGCTCAGATATCAGTCTGCTCAGCTCTTTCATAGGATCCAACGGAGCCTCAACCTGTAAGAGAATAAGGCAGGTAATAGATGCTTGTTATTTCATTCTTCATATTCTAATTCAGTAATTCTAAGAAAATCATTATCACAACATATAGCCATGTTAACAAATTGTGATCTGCATTCACCTTCACCTCCTGAGGACCGCCCATAGGACCATTAATGGGCTGCAAAGCATTGGTAGTATGCGCCTTGGCATTACCAGAAGCAACAAGTGCCAATAGCTTCCGTTGGCCATCAAGTAACTCTGATGAAAAACTCTGGGTGATTGATGATGCAGAATTGATGGTTTCCTGGGGGTTGAAAAAAATCAAAACATAGCAGTCATTTCTTAGATGGCTCATGGCTGGAAAGAAATGAGTATCCGTCAACATTTTGTTCCCTGCTATTTGATATCTAAAGTAGCATCAGAACTAACCTTTAAAGTTAACGCTAATGGAGTATGTGCTGCCTCAAGTTGCTGCTGGATAGCAACAGTGTGTTCAGACATTCCTTTCTGAAATGTACCATCTACTTGCTCAAACATTGTCTTGCATGATTGTTCAAATGCTGGAACAAGCAATGATTCAAAGCTAGTGCGTAAAGCATCCTGCATGCAACAGTTTAAGACCAATCAGTAGCTGTAGCATGGCTAAAACAAAAGGTGTTAAACAATAAATATCGTATGTTCTGAACCTGAACCAATCTGTTAAGATACTGATGTCTAGCAAGCAGATCAAATGTGCCATGCTATATGGGGAATAATATGCTGATTGACAATCATCTATAAAAAGGAACCAAGGACTCATACCTGAAGAGCCTGTTTTACAGATGTGTGGAACTGCATTTGGATTTGCCTGGCAAGTGTAGCTTCAAGTTTTCCACTAATAGACTTGTCCAGCTGATTGCACACCTTGTCACCCACCCCTTTCTAAAAACAAACGATCAATGAGAGGAAGCGTGACAAAATTCAACATAATGAATACAACAAGAAACTAACCTGAACTGAATCAGAAACAGCAGATGCTATGCACTTCTCCATGATAGGTGTAATTGCTCGAGCAACAACAGGCCCAAGTGAAGAGATTTCTTTCTTAAGTGACTTCTCCAGATTAGAAGGAACGTCCTTATTTATCGAGCTTGTAATGAGAGTAACCAACTGCTGCATTCGCTCTCTGTCAGCCTTTTCACGCTTAGTGTTTTCTTCCTGGAGACGAACCCAAAAGGCATCAATCTGAGCCTTGATAGATTTCTCCATGGTGCGCCCTAATGACGTCTCAAGTCTTTTGCTTTCCTTTGCCACAGAGGCAGGAATCATAGTATCCAACTGCTTTTCCATGTCCTTCTGCATACCTATGAGCTGGAAGACATACAAGCACAGTAAATAAACCCCCAAAAAAACTCAGCCATATAGTCTATCACATTGTAACATTTAGATGAAACAGAAAACCATATAGATAACCGGGAACTCTCTCCAGTCCTCCGGTAGCACTAAACAAGATAGCATGTCAAAATTAACCAAGTGACATAGCAAGTAAAATTCTTCCTAAAAACAAAAGAATGTTTTGCTAATTTTGCAAGCTGTCAAAAAAATCAAGTTGAACAAAATTTAGTCTAGCTCAGGGTTCGAGATTGACTTATGAACAGAGTGGCCAAAACACACATAACACCATCGAAATGCATAGCGCGTGTATGATTATGGTCAAGGTCATCACCTGTTGCAGCATCCCTTGTGTGGCAGAAACCTCTGGGAAGGAGCTGATTGGAGGGTATGCCGAACTCAAAGGCTCATGTGACTCAGTCGAGTTGAAAGCACTCACAGAAGGAGATGGTTGACCAGATGCTTGAGGGTGTAAAACTTTCTCCTCCTTCGTATATGACGATGATTGCTCCCTCGAAGCAGAGTGATCACTTTTTTCAGGCATTTCCAGAGAGTTTTTCCTGACATTTTCATCAGCAACGCCAGTGTGGTCAAATGTTGGTTTACCAGATGGTGCTTGTGATTCTTCCACACTGTACTTATCAGTTGTCACTGAACGCTCACTGATCATTTCAACAGTTTGCTCCAAGGAACGAGTTTTCTCCATATTCTCACAAACAATCTGAGCTTCCTTGACTGCTTCAAGTCCTGAATTTTGATCTGGTTTAGTCTCATCAATATGTTTTGGTTCCACTTCTGAGCTTCTACTAGAAACATCTTGAATTTTTCCTCCATCAGATTTAGAGACATCATTGTTTTCAGCAGAAGAGAGAGTGCCCGATATAATTTCAGATGGAGTAACCAAGTGTGTAGCATTCCCTCCAACCTGAAACATCAAACGGGGATTTGGAAGCATTGCAACGTCACCGTGACCACCTCTTAGCTCATCCTTTCCTAAGATATCCTTCCTGATGGGCATGGGCGTATCTTGCCTTTTCAAAGCATCACGCTCCATGTGTCTGTTTGTTGTATAGTCAAAAGCAGATTGATCTATATCACGAGTCCCAGGTGCTGGTTCTGATCCAGGAAGCTCCATCTTTGATGCACGAGGTGCAGATGGATGGTGCACAGAGCCATCACCTTCTGAGTATGCGAGTGGTGGAGCTGATGGTTTCGGATCAAACTCTGCAGATAAATCACAAGAAATAACTACTTCTGAATTAACTGATGCGACTGTAGGAGAAAATGTAGCTGCATTACCTGCAGACTGGTCAACAGTCGGTGGTTTACTGGAAGCAGTGACAGAGTAAGAGTCAGCGAAACTAGTTGTAGATGACTCTGTTCCTGCCACTTCTGGTGGTGCCTCATAAACACGGGAAATAGCTGGATCTCTTCCAAACCCAGTAGTATCAGCTGTAGGAGGCGAACAAAGTGATAACTCTAGTCCGTATTGCTGAATGGCCATTGTTTGCACACAATAGACTTGAACAACTTGTTCACCATCAGGTTGGCTTTCATGTGTCCCAGTAAGGCTTAAAATAGGCATTGCAACTGTGAAATCTGCTATATAGTCCAAGCGAGTAGAGGCAGGATCTGGGCCATACTCAACATGGACAGCATAAATAGCATTCTTTTTAGCATTTGCAAGCAAAATCAGGCTTGCTTGAGGCAGCACTGCAACCTGGTTGAAAAATGCCTCCTCGACTCTAGGCTCCAGAGAACTAACAAGTTCCAAGGTCTGAGTACAATTCCAACTCTCAGAATCGCTTGGCAACAACCAACCATCTTCATTAGTAGAAGCCCAAATTTTAATTTCTCGGTTCAGAGGACCCTGCCATATCAACAAAAGGTTAGCATGTAACGTGACAAAATCCCCTGAAAACACACAAAAATATATATTTCTTATCGAATGTTCAAGAGCATAAAAGGAATACCAAGGATAAACATTTTTTCCAATGCATCAAACATTTCATACACTGAGCAGTCTTAGGTTGATATTAATTGTAGGCAGGTACTACCCATTCAGGGTTTAATTTTATCTGGATGAAGTACGAAACTACTACAAGACAACCTTTTGAAATAAAACTTGGTCATACATTTGGTTACTGGATGTCTAAATGGACTAGATGTAATAATGTTGTACAGCAGATTTCATTATTTGACAGTAAGGTATTCAAGCTGCTGAATAGTTCAGCTGACCATAACTTAATAGCAAAAAAGTAAACACAATGTCATGCAAAGGATCAACTTAAAAGAATATGTGAATAGAATAAAGATTGGCATGGTTAAGATTAAACATACAAGACTACAAAAAACAAGAACAGCTTACTAGGTGGCTTTTTATATTAATAAGAAAATAGACATAAAAAAGGTTCGACAAGGACTTTGAACTTGAGAGGTCCAGGCGTACATCCACACACACCAAATATATAAGGCTACATACCGCTGTAATTAGATTTATGTGATTTGGATGCTCAGGTGCTGTAAGAAAAGCAACTGAGTAAACAGGTTGACCATCATGTGGCTTCAGAATGGATAAAGGAATTGGTTTGCGATCATCCCATATCTTTACCTGCAAAGAGAAACAATATACATCATAAAAGGACCAGTACTGATGCATTGCACTTCTCTAGGTAATATTGTTCCTAAAATGGAAAAGTTTGACCACCAAACATAAAACTGCTGATATTGAGTTGCTATCAGTAACCTGATAGTACCAGGCTGTTTTCTGTATGGGATATTTTCTAGTGTACCGAGAGCTACACATTCGACAGTTAGGTTTCAAAAACAAAATTATAGTGCTTTTTACTTTTTTTCTTCCCAAAAATAGTTTTACAATGTAAAACATTGCAGACATCCTCAGGATAAATGGACTGTGGTCCGCCATTCCAAGTGGAAGTGATGGTGTTCCATCTGAATAGAACTGAGGTACGGAAAGTACAAGTAAAAATGTACGGCAATCCTATCGTAGTAATCATGTCTTGGAGGATATGTTATGGTAGAACATACTGTTTAATTTAGTCAGTGTCTGGAAGAAATTTCCAAGTCGCACAAAAGAGGAATTTAGCCTCTAATGAGATTGAACTAGAGAGCTACATATTCACATCTGAGCTTGGAACAGATACAGCACTTGAAAAGCATAAGAAACCATTCAGCACAGTGCAGTTTCGCAAAGCATCTTATGAAGAAAGTAGGATGTTTTAATACAAACCGTGCCATCCTTTGACCCTGAGGCCAAGCGGGTACTCATCCATTGAGATATGGAAAGATCCGTCACATCACCATCATGCTTGCCAACTAAGCGAACACCATCAATAAGCTTCTCAAGATGACATTTAACAGGATCTTCCACAGCAAAGTCTCTTCCTCTTCCCACTCTAGTCGTGTCTATTCTTAAGACACAGTTCCCAATTCCAACAAAGAGAATCTCCTGCAGCAGGATTCAGGTGTAAGTCACTTTGTAGATTAATATGCAACAGAACTGCAAGGGTTTCGCGTGATGTAAAAGGCTTTATTACTTGCTTATGTGAGTGCCAACATATCCTTGGATGGTAAGCTTCAACGTCGCCTACAATTTGGATGGCAATTTCAACCTTTCCAGTAATTTGTGGTTTATTTTCATCATCAGGTCCCTCGTCAATCCTCCACACAAATATCCGCCCATCTACACTTGCGCTGTATAAGATCGAAGCAAATTAGGATGAATGCATTCAAAATATATTCAAACCAGATAAATTTCCAAGTACAATTCTAGAAAACAATATAATAATCATGCAGGAGTAGTACAAAGATCACTTGTTAGTGCGGTGATAACTGAATAGCCCGTCATTTTGTATTAGTACCTTGCCAAACGATGGACATCCTCAGCAAAGAAAGCCATGTCTGTCACCCTCTGCGTCAAAAACAGAAAGGCAACAGGATTGATCAAACAAATGCAATCGCATGCTTAGTAAATAAATTCATGAATCCACAATAAAATAAGAACACCTAATCATAGCAAAACTAACATACTCCGCTATGCAATATCTTCAGCGCTTACAAGATCACACATCACATCAGCTATGTTTTTTTAAAAGATTTTTGTGGCTGAGCTGAATGCATGTACCTGAGTTGAGAATGACTACAGATACTAAGCCAAAATACGTATGCACTTTAAACAGACAAAGTATATTCTCATAAAACAAAACCATTACAGCCTTATTGCAAAAAAACACAATTTGTCATCTCTGTTAGTTGGCTGCTACGGGTTACTTTCCCAATCACATAGTGCCATCAAACACAAAAATAAAGGTCCAAATAAAAAATGACAATCTCTTATGTGAAACCGTATACAGCACATGCAGCTGAGCATGGCCCGAGAAAAGAAAAGGAAGAATTGAAGATGTTAAAATTATAAACTATGTGTTCCTATCTCATGGCAAATCAATACACTTCTCTTCCAGTTTTCACTTTTCACCACATAGCCATGCCACTTCAATCAAGTCGGACCATGCATATACATCAGAAGATCCCACTACCCAGTAATTCATCAAAACATCTGTATGAAAACTGACCAACGAGGCAACGACTGTATCTCTTAATCCACAAGTGCATACCTGTGAGTGGCCACGGAGGAGGGAGCGGAGGGCGGTGTTGATGTTCAGCACACGGATGTTCCCGAGCTTGAGACCATAGATGATGTAGGTTCGGTTCACTGCGATCTGCCTGCCCAGCACGAGCCCTGGATCCGATATGTATTTCGTGATCGGTGTCACCTCCAGCTGTGGTGGCTGCGCTTCCCCAGGCAGCCTCGAGTCAATATCGTGTACTGCTCGTTCCCCGCCGCCAAGCAGCCGCCCCCTGGGCACCTTGCTGCTGGTGCTGCTCAGCATCCTCGCCGGCGGAGCGGATGGCATCGCCGGGAGCGGCTGCGCGAACTCCGACGTCGGCGGGGGCATGGAGACTGCGGTCTCGAGTTGGGTCGGCCCGGAGTTGCCGAGCAGCTGCATGAGGCGCACGCCGGGGTTGGGGCCCGGGGCGGCGGCGTTGGGGTTAGCGTTCGGGTTGGGGTTGAGGTTTGGGTTTGGCATGGGGAAGGAGACGACGGGGCGGGGCATGGCGTGGGGGTCCTGCGGGTAGTGCAGGTAGGGTCCGCGGTGGAAGGGCGGGGTCACCGGAGGGTAGGAGTAGGGACCCGACGGAGGCGGCGGGCCTGCGGGGCCTCCGGCGGCGCCGGGGAAGATGGGGGCGGCGGTGGCGGTGGGCATCGGTGGCCTGAAGAGCTTCCCGAGCTCGAATGGTGGATTGGGGTTAGGGTTAGGGTTTCCGGTGGGAGACGCCATGGGAGGCGGCTCGTGAGGGAGGGAGGAGGTGGCAGTGGAGTAGATCTGAACTGGGGGAAGGGAGGGAGGAGGAGGACGAAGTGGGGATGCGTGGAAGGGCAAGTCGAGGTGGAGGTGGTGCTTGACTTTTCGAGCTTGCCCCCGTAGTTTCCTTTTAACGCAAGAACGGGCTAACCAATTTCTAGTGCTAATTGTATAAATTTTTAACCTGCAAAGCTAGTACTCTTAAAAATCGATTATTAGGAAATGAATCGCATGTGAACCAAGGCCTATTTTGAAGTAATGAAACTAGACCCACAGGCCAAAGAGCTCAATTGATTTTGTTTCTCATGTAGTAAAATGAAAAGGAAAATAAATGTTAACTTTACACAAGTAAACGATGAAGTAGTGAAACATCGTGGTTCAGGTGTGGTGGGCAACCCTTACAAACAGTGACGAAGCCAGACGGAGAAGGAAGGTGGGGCTCAGCCACACCCTTCTTCTTCCTTCTCTCTCCTTTCTTCTTCATCTCTTTTTTTCTTTATTTTCTCCCTTCACCCATGATAAAAATTGTAAAAGAGATTTAGAAGGGGTTTCATGAAGTTTCCAACAGTAGGGGACTTGAGCCCCACCCGCTCCGCCGTTGGATCCGTCTCTGCTTATAAAAGAAAAAAAGTAATCATGAGAATTTAGTTTTAAGAACCTACAGAGCATAGAATAAAAAGAAAAATACAAATTTCTGTTAGAATAAATGGGCCTAGAGCCATTTATTACAATAATAAAAGAATTAAAGCCTATTTATTTAATGTTAGAGAAAAGTGATAAATACCAAATGGGTATTTGAGGAGTTTCCCATCCAACTTGTGAGGTAGCCTTTCGGTACACCTCTTGTGAAGTTGAATAAAGGAGATAGGTGTGTCACACGCGCGCACGCTCGCTCGGAGCGATGCGGACGTGAGGAGTTGCGGGGCGGGAGCATCTTTTTGTTGTTGGCTGTTGGAAAGGAATAATGGCGCTTTAACTGCGACCGTTACTGAGTCTTAACCATGGCGTCTTAACCGCGACCGTTACTACCCGAGGCGCATTAACCGCGACGTCCAGGTTCATCCCCGCGCCTGACCGCCTATATAAGACGCCTCTCCTCCTCCTGCTCGGATTACCAATTCACACTCAGGTACTCCTGTTCAGGAGACCGTTACTGAGTCTTAACCATGGCGCATTAACCGCGACGTCCAGGTTCATCCCCGCGTCTGACCGCCTATATAAGACGCCTCTCCTCCTCCTGCTCGGATTACCAATTCACACTCAGGTACTCCTGTTTAGGAGACCTCTCCCTCTCTCCCTTTGTTTGCTGCTTCTTTTGCATTCCCATCGCCTGCACCGCGCGCACGGTACCGGCGAGAGCAGAGTCTCCGGAACCTCGTCCTGCTGCTGAGATCCTGCTCGGGGTAGGTGGGCGATAAGGTTTTTGGGGAGCGTCTTCACGCGACTGCTCGCTCCCATACAACTACTTCCTCTACATCGACTGCGTACGACTACTTCCTCTACATCGACTCCGAACAACTACTTCCTCTACAGCCGGGTCTTCACTGCGAATCTGCGATCATCTTCCTGCACCGAATTCGTACGACTACATCGACTGAGGTCACTCTACGATCAGTATGACTGATCTAAGTGATATCGTAATTTCGGGTGACACCGTCACCCGACCTTCCACGGGGTACATTCTTAAACTAGTATTCATGCTTATTAGTTGTATAATCATGAATAGTTTTATGTTTAATTGTTGTTTAAACATGAATATTTGCACATGGATTGAAATGTCTATTTAATTATGGAATTAAAATATACCGGAATATTGCCTATCATCTAACAATTTCTTGGGTGATGAAATTGAACTAAAAAAATGAGATTAACTTCCCACACAAGTGAGTTCAAGAAATGGTGAGTCAAAAAACAATACTTTACATCTATATTAATTCATAATGCACACCTATTTCACATGTGACACGTTATCACAAACACACTGGTTGTGTGGTTTGAAAAATACGAAAGAACAAAAAGTAGAGAAATTCACCTTCTAAGACAATTTTTTTATTCAAGAGACAGGAAAAGGACGTCAAACAGTTGCCTTTTGCAAAGTACATAGTAGCAATTTTGTCGCATTGACCCAACCTCCGCTACGAGCCTTTCTTCCAAATAGTCGAATAGAAGGTCTTTCAAGGGGCGAGCTGCAATCCTCGTCACCTTTCCAAGTAGATACTGTTTCCCGATGCATCCAGAAAAAAGAAAACGCCTGCTGCGCAGGGTTAAAAAAACCGGTGGGAACCGGCCGGCTAACCACGGTAACCGGTCCTACCGGTTCCGGCCGGTTTCCAACCGCTCCAAATTCAAAATGTGAATTTGAATTCAAAAAAATTGAAAAATTCTCAAAAATACTTCAAGGTGTGTAGAATCTAATGGTGTCAAAAATTTTCAAAAATTCGTTCATTTAGTATACTTTGCGGGCATTAGAAGTTCAACCAAAAAAGAAAAAGGAAAAAAAATTGGCCGGTTCAACTTCTAATGCCCGAAAATAATACTAAATGCACTAATATTTGAAAAATTTTGACACCATTAAATTCTACACACCTTGAAATATTTTTAGAAATTTTTCTTTTCTTTTCCAATTTTTTAATTCAAATTTGAAGATACGCTAAATTTTCACTGCACTGGTTTTTTTTGTCAAAACCCCGGTAACCGGAGCTAACCGGTCCAAACCGTTTGAACTACAGATTTTGATTTGAAATTCGAATTCAACCGATTTTTTTCGGTAACCGGTCAAACCGGACCGGTTAGCCGGAACCGGAGGACGGCGGTTCAGTCGGTCCGGTCGGATAAAAAAACCCTGCTGCTGCGTAGATTTGCTTGGCGAGGTCGGGTCAATCAATCAAGCGGGCGCCCCGTCGAGCTATCTATTCCGAGGCCGCATCGGACGGCGCAGATGCGCACAGCCGCAGCGCGGAGGTGCCGTGGCCGCACGATCCGCACGGGAGGACGCGGATGGCGGCGCGCGCGAGGCGGGGGCGATGGGATGGTACGGGAACACGTGCGCGGCATGCAGCATGCCTCCCGAAGACGCCACACGATCCGGCCTCGCCTTTCGAGCGCAGCAGCAGCAGCCAGGTTCAGGCCCTCAGGTGCCTGTGCCCCCCGCGAGCATCAGGGCAACGGCGCCTTCCCTGATCTGGCTTTGTTCATTGTTCTTTTCCCGTAGTATGACGATCCTCGTCGGAGACAAAAGGATACGTCTTGGCTCTCTTTCGTCCGACGCCCGCCCGCAGGAGTGATTTTGGTAGCAGAGGCTCCGTAAGCTTCGAAACAGGCAGTCGATTTTCTGATGCAATGCAATTATGCAACGATGCAGAGCGGCGGCAACGACACAGGCTGAATGAATCTTGACGCGACAATTTCAACAGGAATGCGGTTCTCATTTGATCCAAGAGTTTTTCATTTTTGCATCTTGAAAAGAAGTCCGGCCCACACACGGCACGACTGAAGGAACTCGCCATGCTGGCATGCTCCGTTGTAGCTAGTCAGCTAGAGGCCCGCCGTCCTGAAGTCAAAAGTTCCATCCGAATTCAGCATGGTGGCGACTATGGTTGATGGCCCCTTTCTCCCGACCATAATGATTGGGCTTATCTTCCCGGCGCTCCCCATTCGCCCGCTCAAGTGCCCAGAGGTTGTTCGATCGAGACATTAAAGAATAATGGCTGACGAAGAATTAGCTTTTCCTCCATCAGCAGTCAGCAGTGATCGGAGCAGATTAGTTTTCATCGGTTGAGGAATGAGAACTCCAGCTTCCTCAAGAGAAGAACATCATGCATGGTTAGGCGATAGATGCAGCGGAAGTATTAATTCTTAAGCGAGATGGAGACAGGTTGGACCTGTGTTGAGGGGAGACGACGATGCTTCAATGCAATGAACATAGAATATCTGCAGTGACGAAGGTCCCTTGTCCCCAGTCTCTGCAGGTTACTCCTAATTAGCAGCACTAGCTAGCATTAAACTTGAGCGTGATCCAAGCAGAGATGTGGCGTGACTTCTCTCACGCATCCACTGCAAAGCAGAAAGCGTGGGTTTTGCATCGTCATTAGAGCAAGATACTCGATGTGCTCATATATGCAACTGAAGTCTCATATGTGATTCGCGATATATGGTGGCTCACGAGAATATAGGCATATACTAGCAATTTGTTAGGGCGTGGGAAATATAATGCGTAATGAGAAAAAGTTCCAAGTCACCTGCAGAACGAACACGCACGATCGAGTAGAAAAAAGGAGCAGGGGTAGAAACAAATTAACACGCGCACGCTAGTTGCCTCCCGGATATATAGACACATATATATAGTAACGAGAGGTATGTATTTCATTTTCACATGCGAAAGAAACAGATATATACTCCATTAGCAGGATTATTACATATAACATGCAGTTTGTGGAGTAACCAAAGGATATATGTCAAATCATGGCAGCCGAAAGTTAACAGCGAACTACTTGCCCTGGTTCCTACTTTCCTAGACTTGACAGCCAAACCACCTTGTGATCGTGCCCATTTTGAACGGATATATAGCAGTTTGTTTGAGAATATAAGTGGTGTCGCGATCACTAGAGCGCGGTAGAGCATGCTATAGTAGTGCTATTAATTATCATCGTCATTCACAATGTTTCCCAATACCTCAATTAACCTCAGTTAGGGTTTGTTTTCATTCACGATGTTTCTCAATACCTCAGTTAGGATTTGTTTAGAGAGTTTGTTTGTGTACAAGAGTATTGAAGTGGAATTGAAGAGAAAATTAGTTCATTTTCTCTTCAATTTCACTCCAATACTCTTCTATCAAACAAAGCCTTACGTGCATGAAGGCTCGCGATATAAGTATATATAAAGGTGAAAACACTCGGGTCTACTGTCAAGCTCTAATTAAGCAAGTAAACCTCACTCACGTTCCGATCGAGTCCTCGAGCTCGAGCATGATGTCATCAATAGATATTATGTATATGGGCACACATCGTTACCATTCCGCTAGGGCTCCTATGCATCTATCAGAAATGGATAATGGGATATCTTTATAGTCCAACATAACGCATTTCATCACCTTTCTTCTCCCATCGGCTTCATCCCCCCTCCTCGTGCTCCGTCTACGACGGCGGCGGCGGCCAGATTCGCCTCACCTACTATAACCAAGCTGGAACCCCGCTCCACCTTCGTTGTCCTAGTCAAGTAGCGTCCACACCGCCATCTCATCCCTTCGCCACCTCCCTTTTTGGTGTTGCGCATCAATCGCATCATCCAGCTCCGCCCCCGCGACGGATCACCACCCATCGGGTGTCTAGTCTCGTCCTACCGTCTCTTCTATGTTCGATGTACATTTGTCTCTTTTCGGTGTTGCGTGAATAGATTATGCATTTTTCTCGACTCCTACTTAGGAAGGGACTGACTGACGAGCTATGCCAGATTGCAAGATATGATGTCGACTATTAGGAATCGGAGGCTCAAAATTGGGTCCACATGCGATCACACTGCTCGCTCATGTGCACCTAGTGACATACCCCAGCCACGTGTGATCGCACCGCTCGCTCGGAGTAAGGGATGGGACATGATTGATTTAGAACACTAATCCAATCGCACCTCTTCACTTGACAATAACATCACTGGTTGATTGGTTGATTTGATTGGAACGTCAACTGACGATGCCCAATTTATTATACCAATCAACTCGCTACAATGGCAATTGATCGGGTGAACAACTCGGTCACATGGATGAAACATCGTGGAGTTGATGGCAACAACAATCGCTCGAGGCAAAGAACCAAGTACCAAGCCAACCGTCGCTATACGTGACCGACCGCCACTATGACAGCATGGAGGTACAAATTCACCACTGAACTCTGGCAACACCATGCATCACTCTATTGCAACTTGTGAACTATTGGTCATCACATATACAAGGTTGCAGAGAGAGAGGGAGAGGAAAAAGATAGATCAACTTGTCTCGCGCAGAACCCCACCTTATGACAACCAAGAATGCCAAATGTCGATGGTTAGCCCGAGAAATCAGGAAGGTTGGCAAGGATATCAATATGATGCATCAAGGAAGATGTGGCGGAATCGCCCGACTTAAATTGGCTTAAGTGCGTCGAATTACTACCAAAACAGTAATTATGCAATAACGCACCTAAACCAGTCCAAATCCGGTAGTCCATCAGGTGTCCTCGGGACAACCCGAATCATCCACGATCAACTTGTTTCATGACTGTACATCAGGATCGCTTCTATAATGGGCAAGCACCAACATCCATTACATTTTTACATAAATACAAGAGGTGTGATTTATTACAAACCATAGGTTGAAACAAACTTAAGTGCAAGTCAAGTTACTAAGAGTTTAAAGCAAACCAAGCCAGTAAGTAGGTAATTATACAACTCCGACTAGGTTTAAGCTAAACATCTTGAGACGTTGTAGATGTTCAGTTCTTCGGGATCTCTTCTTAAGTATTGCCTTCTGTCGCCACCTCTTGCTTGCGAGTGTGCTTCGCGGTTCATGCATCCTCACGACGTGTGGCACGGTCCAGCTGTTTCTGGCCATCGGCAACGAGCAGCTGCGTGGCAGCTCTGCCCCGGGCTCCCCTTCCTCTTTTATTCCTCTTTTCCTCGGTTTTCGACCAAAATTGTGTTCAGATTTGAATCCAAACTCCGCAAATTTTTTTAACCAAAAATGTTTCCAAACCATAGGGCTTCAAGCTATAGATTTGAACTTTTGGCGATTAAGCAACATATTTTGCAAAATGAGGCTCGCAAGGATCGGCCTGCATCCAACTAACGGCGGAGCCAGCAGTGGGTCGGGGGGCTCCAGCCCCCCCTACCACCCTGGATCCCATGGTAAATCCTCCAATTTTCTAGAGAAATTTTGAGGAAGAAGAGGAAAAGAAGGAATAAAGAAGAAGAAGAGGAAGGAGAGCCCCCCTAGCACCTAATCCTAGATTCGCCACTGCATCCAACCTCCCTGTCTCGGGCGAACTGAATGGCAGGTTCAGGCCAGAAGCTTGAGCCTTCACATTAATATTTCCCCTTGTTTAGGGAAACGACAATCACGAGCAAAATGCCCTGTACAACCATAATTATAACATGGTTGTGAATTTTCAAGAGTAGTGTGGTATGAGTCCCATAAGATGGTGGAGGGCTAGGCGCAGAGCATTATATTGATTCCTTGCCAACCCTTACTACTGGGGTTGTGGCTGATATTGAGGTCTATAATTGGAACAAGGTGGTCCCCTATAGACAACCCTCATCCTTTGAGGGAGTACTTCGTGATGCTCCAAGTGACACATTCTTCCTTTTTAAAGATTCTTCCTTTCTAAGATCTTCATCCAACTGTTTCATCTTCTCTTCAGTAGTTATGGCCATGCTCACAATAGCATTGTAATCATTGAAGGTGCAGGTAGACAGTTTATCCTGCATCTTGGCATTGAGCCCACAAAAATAACAGTCTCGTTTTCTAGTTTCAGTGTTCACATGCTCTAGAGCATACTAGGTGTCGGTGTCCGGATTAGCACCGGCACCAACTAGTGATTTGCGCTGAGATCAGCTCCTCGATGGGCGGTGCTAGCTAAGGTGACACGGGGTTTATCCTGGTTCCGGCCACGCGGCCGTACGTCCAGCAGGGTGTGCTTTCGCACTTGTATTAGCTTGCACTGGTGGTGCCTGCAGAGGGGGGCTACAAGCACGACGGGAGAGGAGGAAATTCCCCCAAGTCCCTGCTAAGGTGGTTGAGGTAGGTGCCAATATCTGAAACGGGGTGAAGTGTTGTGTGCGGGTGTGGAATGAGAGTCGTCCCCGCGTAGGGGGTTCTGTCTCTTCCTTTTATAGGCCAAGGGAGGGCAGTTACAGAGGTGCTGCACAGCAGCCAGCCCAGTGGCCGCGTACTAACAAGTATGGCGCCGGCGGTCTTGTCCTGCATGTCATGGTTCCTGGCGCGAGTTGGTGGCGCCCTCCGGCTTCTGCGGGCGGCGTGGCGGTCACTGGGACTTGTCCTGCTTTGACTTCGAGGGCTGCCCCTGCTGGATCGAGGGCCTAACCGCTGGGGGAAGGTCCGGAGTTGGTGGTGCGGGACTGCGACGCGTCACCGGCCTGTCCGCACAGTGCTGCGTGTGCTGTCGCACAGTGGCGGGAATGATGGCATAGGGCCGGGGACGACCGCACAGCGCCCGGGACGACCGCACAGCGCCCGGGACGGCCGCACAGCGCCCGGGATGGCCATGCGGCGCCAGAGTTGGCGGAGGAGACGTGGCGTACGCCGCCCGTACGGCGGTGTCAGTCGGGGCGCACGCCCGCTCACCGCTCGTACACCCTTCGAGGGTGCCCCTATGCCCGTTCGAGGGTCTTGCTGCAGGGGAGGACGGGAGCAGGTGGTACAGTGTCAGGGAATAACCCTTGCCTGTCCGCACAGGGTCGCGCGGCGCCCGGACAGTGCCGGGAATGGCTACACAGTGGCGGGTTAGGCCGCACTGTGGCGGTGTCAGGCGCTCTGACCATGTCAGATGCGCGGTGCGGGGGGAGATTCACCCTTGACTTCGGCGTCCCGCCGTGGGGCCGAGCATTAAATGCCGCTGTCGGGCGGAGCGGGGGCGGCTGCCCGCTCGAGGAGGTCTGAACCCCTTGAGCGAGGCGGAAATCTGCTCGAGGGACCGAAGCCCTCGAGCGAGGTGGCCGAGCGGGCCTTCTTGGTGTAGGCTGCTGCTGGGCCGTGGCAGGCCGTGGGCCCGTGATGTCCCGTGACCGGTGTTCGGGAAACAACCCTTGGGCGATTTGTGTTTAACGAGGGCGATTATCCTCTTTGTTAGGGGACCCCTAATGACCGTCCCCGACAGTAGCCCCCGAGCCTTTGCTGGAAAGGGGACCGTTTCGGCAAAGGATACCGCTCTCGGGTGCTGTGTGCGAGTCTCGTCCCCTTTGATCGTGCATGTTTTCCTGTGGGGGCGCGCTATCGCACCCGCGGGTGTAAGCCCCCGAAGCGCTGCAAGAGTGCGTGCACTCGTGCAGGGGTTGAATACGTAGGGTGACGTGGCTCGCCTTGCGTTTGTTTCAGCCGGTCTCGACGGTATTTCAGCCGGCATCGGCAATCTACGCAGGTGAGGCGGCATCGTGTTCACCCAAGACGTTTCAGGTAGGCCGGCCATTTTCGGGGGTGCAACCCTAGGTAGGTTGATGTGGCGATCATTGAGGTGGTCATGGTGCGAGGAGCCCCCGAGCCCTGGCCCAACCATTGTCGATCGGGTGAAAACTCTCGGCTTTGTTATTACGACCCTCGCTGCCCTTCCGCAGGTTAGAAGGGTGAGGCAAACCGTGCTACCCTCGAGCGGGCGGCGAGCGACAGTTGCCTCGGTGAGCTGTTAGCGGATAGTTCAAGTGGGCGTCCGTGCCCCGTTCGATAGGGGTCAGCTCGTGGTCCGGAGACACGTCCATGTAAGCGCTTGCAAAGGTTTGCCAAGCAGGGCTCGGTCCTGTTCGATAGGGGCCGAAGGCGCGGAAGCACTCCCTCGATGGGATCCCTCGATTAGCTGCCTCTGTCTTGGCCTTGAACACGATATGTGGGGCGCCGTCGAACTTCGCGTTCGGGGACAGGCTCGATCGCGTGTGCCCTGATCGTTCCTGACTCTATCGATCTGAGGCGCCTGTTTGAACCCGTCGAGGGTCAGGCCCCGTACCTCTGATCAGTAGGGCATTTGCGGGGGGGGGGGGGGGGGGGGCGCTTCCGTCTTGGCGGACCTGTGGTGCTCACCGATCCGTTATCGAGCCAAGCTTCGAACCACTGATCAGTACTTCCCCATGTCGAGGGGCATCTGCGGCACCCGTCGCACCCTCAGCGGGTCGGGCCTCGAGCCGCTGATCAGTAGAGCTTCGTGGGCCTGAACCCTGGGCTTCCTCGAGTTCGTCCTCGAGGGTACGCTGACAGACCGTGGCCTTGTGGCTTCGTCCTGTTTCGGAATGGGGCGCCCGTTGTATCCCTTCGAGGGATTGGGCCTCGAATCCCTAGTTCGAGGTTAGCTGGGGCCTTCCTCATACCAGAAGGAACCCCCGACGTTCAAAAATTTGTCCATAGGACGGTTGGCTACCGCGCCCACTCGATCGTGGCTGACGTGGCATGGGGCAGGCGAGGCGGGTGCGCCTTTTAAGGTGATGCGATGTGGGCGACAGCGATTTAGACAGGACGCAGCGTCCCTTGGATTACCGTGCGGTGATTATGGCGCACGCGCGTGTGCGTGACAGTTTGGGCGCGGTGGGGCCATGCCATCAGCGACGAGCGGTGTCCACCGCATTAACTGTCGCCGCCCACTGCGCTTCCGGGGGCTCCGCCCCTTCCTACTCTATAAAAGCAGGGAGCGCGGGGGAGCTCCTTACCTTTGCCATTCGCATTCGCTCCTTGCTCTTCGCCTTCCTTGCCGCTGCGCGCTCCGCCGCTTCGGATTCGCCTGCGCTCCGCCGCTCCGCTTTCGCTCGCGCTCCGCCGCTTCTTCCGCCATGTCTTCAATCCGAGTGTTGGAGGCGCATCCATGGCCCCGGTCGACGGTGGACCGGTAATCCTTGGAGGGGTTGGTCGCCGGCGGTCAGCTGGCGTCGCTGGCGAGGAGGCGAACCCGGCGTGGATCGTCCCGCCGTCGACGCACCGGCAGCCGGCCCCGCCGCCGGGTTATGTCGTGAGCTTCATGCAGCTGCACGAGCGCGGCTTCAACGCCCCCGCGAGCAAGTTCATGTGGGGGTTGGCTACCACTACGGGGTGGAGCTTCACAACTTCGCCCCCAACACCATCTCGCAGGCGGCCTCCTTCGTCACCGTCTGCGAGGGATTCTTGGAGATCCAGGCGCATTGGGAGCTGTGGGTTCATCTCTTCCGCGGCGAGCTCCACACGCTCGCTTCAGGGGAGAAGAAGACGCGTTGGGCCGTCCGCGCCGACGGTCTCACGCTCTCGGTGCGCGACTCCCGGAAGGAGTTGTATCTGCCGTGCACAATGACGACGAACAACTCCGACTGGGAGAAGGGGTGGTTCTACCTGCGCAACGACGGCGCAGTGCTCCCACCGTGCACCGGGAAGGTGCTGACGGAGAGGCCGATCTCATGGGCGCACGGAGTGTCACCCGCGTCCAGGCAGAGGAGGCTCGAGCCCTTCACTGACGCCCTGCGCAAGCTGGCTGACGCCAAGCTGTCTGTGGCGGCCGTCATTGCCAACTGCCACCTCCGGCGGGTGATCCCTCTCATGGAGAGGGAACTCCCCATCTTCGCGATGAAGTCCGACACTGACCCCGCGGCCCTGGCGCGCTCGCGGTTGCTGGAGGAGCCGCTTGCCCAGGCGTACGCGGCCACGAGGGCGAGGCGCGCGGTGAACCTCAGGGTGGTGCCGCACAACGACGACGACCTGTGGTCGTTCGCGATGCTCCCGGACACCGACTTGGTGAGACTCGATCCTTCGTTCTTTTCCTGTTTTTTGTCCCCGTGTTTGATCTAACCGCGGTTGCTGGCGGCAGGGAGTCCGCGTCGACATCCCCACTTCAGATCTGCCGACGCCGAGGTCGCAGGCTACCAACCGCGCCAGGCAGCAAATGGAGAAGGGCCTGGCGGCCCAGGCGAAAGAGAAGAAGATACGGAGGCAAGAGCGCCTCGATAGGTACAACGAGGAGTACCTGCTGCGGGAGCAGCAGGGTCTCCCCCCCCCCCCCCCCGCCGGAGCCGGTAAACACGTCTTCGGACGAGGAGGAGAGCGAGGGAGAGCGAACCATCTTTGACAGGTGGGAGGCCACACCGCCCCCATCGCCGGGGGTCGAGGAGGTCCCCGTAGAGCCAACCCCCGGGGTGGATACAGCGCCCCTTGTCGCGGGGGCGCCATCGAGGGTGCCGGCCGGATCTGGGGAGGCGCCCCCAGAGCCTTCGAGGAAGCGCAAGCGGGGCCTCTCCGGCATAAGGTGAGTCACATTTTGCTCTCCGTGTTCTTGATATCATGCATTGGGTTGCCCACTCTTCTTCCCTTCTGTTGTTAGGACGGCGCCCGCTGTCCTGGCCTTGCGCCCGTCAAGGCGCTCAAGGTGGGGGTGCAAGACGCGCCGTGCACGACGAGGCCCCGCTCGGCGAGGATGTCACGGGCGATGGCGGGTACGGCAGCGGCGGGCGAGGCGTCACGAGTCGCGGCCGTGGCCACGGGGCCGCAACGGCGGGAGGAGGCGGCGGCAGAAGCCCTACGGGCGGCGATGACCCGTGGTGCCCGTAGGGGGCAAGAGCAGGCCCGCGCCGCGGGTCGGGGAGCAGAGGGCCGCGGAACGGCCGGGGCTCCTGCTGAAGGTGATTCGACCCCCGGTGGGGGTCGGGTGGTGGCGGCGGCCGCACCAGCCCCCGGGCCCGCGCCTGAGGTATTGGTGGTGCGGTCCGACGGCTGCATGATGTCGCAGGTGCCGACGTCCGGTGCTGGGGCGTCGACGTCCGGTGTCGCGGCCCCGACGTCTGGTGCTAGCGTGCCGCAGTGGGAGCAGAGGCTCCATCTTCCCGGAGTGCCGCGGAGCCTGGTGGAGGAGGCGAGGTCTGAGAGGGTGCTGTGGCGGGAGTTCGGCACCCTTGGTGCCTCCCTTCAGGCCGCCCTTGCTGACGCGCTCCAAATCCACGAGGGTAGGTCGCTCCAGGTCTTTCGGGTGAGCATGCTTATTCGAGTGTCACTCGCTCTCTCTTCCCTTGTTTGTGTGCTTGATTTTTGTTCTTCATTTTCCCCTCGCCATCCGCAGGAGTTGCAGGGCCAGGCGGGCGAGAGGTTCGCTCGTATTGCCGAGCTGAGTTCCAACCTTGACTGGTACCATACGCAGTACGAAGCCCTGAACGTGATGGTGGAGGCCCTGCGGACGGACAACGGCTGGCTCGAGTACAACCTCATCCGCATGGAGGATGCTCGTAACGACCAGTGGTCCGTGGCAGCGCAGAAGGCCAAGGAGGTCGAGGAGACAAAGGCCGCGCTCCAAGGGAAGGAGGAGGCGCTGACGGCGGCGAACGAGGAGCTGCGGAGGGCGCGTGAGGCACTGGCCGAGGTCCGGGCCTCGTTGTCGCAGAAGGAGACGGCCCTCACCGAGGCGCAAGTCCGACTCCAGTAGGACCGCGCAACCCTCGAGGGAGCGAGGTCTTGGCAGACTCAGGCCGAGCAGAAGACCTAGGAGGTCGAGAAGCTGGGCGCTGCTCTGCAGGAGAAGGCCGAGGCGCTCACTGGGGTGGAGGGCCAGTGTCACACCTGATTTTCCGAAGAAAACCAAATGCATCTCATATGTGCGCCAGGATCAAGTTTACACACATATGATAGACGTCATGAGTGAATATCATAAACAATAATCAAAACGTACAAGAGTTAAACCATAACATTATCTTTTATTACACTCAGACGTTAGACTCGAAGGTCTTTAAAACGAACAAACGATAACTAGACGAAGCAACTCCGTCTTCAGCTTCCACAGGCACATGACTGGGGGCACGCAAGCCTCAGAACTCATCGAAATTGCTAAAGTACTCTTCTCCAGTGTTCTCCTCTGAACAGCGGGTAAGCAAGGGTGAGCACACTTATGGTTGGAGCTCAGCAAGTGGGGGAAGATGCAAGGCTATCAATGATAGGCTAAGAGTTTGCAGCGGTTAGCATTTTAATGTTGGTCAAATTTTATTAGCAAGCACCTATTTACTAGGTGTAAGTGTATACCAACCCACTTAAGCTTTAGAAAACTTTCCATCTCCAAAACCATACATAAACCACAATTTAATTCCATCTTCAAGTTCATTAATCATGTGAGGGTCCAGGCCGCTCTTAACCGTGAGCACGGCTGATCGATCAGTTTTCACTCTGCAGAGGTTGTACACTTTACCCACAGTTCGTGTTCCCCATGCTGCCTGAGTTGATCAGACTCTTAAACACTACCGAGGTGAGTGGCTAGGGGTCCACTACGAAGCCTTTACAATGGTTTGCAAAAGACTAACAACCCGCATAGTTACAGATCAGGGCGGACCATAACCCTCCCTAGTGGTCAGCACCTTAGCGAAGGTTGCTACCCCAAAAGAACCGGGCTATACCCCTGCAAGCCCAACCCCCCTCTGCTTCTTTCGGATAAGGCCATCAGTACATTCACACACCTAATTAATTGGCTAAGCCAGAGCCATATGGACTGTGGTTGCACTGTTTTCCTGGGTGGTTCTCCATGTTCCGATTAAACTATATGATCTTATTATCAACAAAGCAACATCTTTCACCAAGGTTATCATGATCAACATTCATCATATTGTAAAATTCCATTTGAACCATCCCAAGTTATAGCAACTAAGCATTTCTACCCAAAACATTTAATTAAAAGGGGTTGTTCAAGGTAATGAAGGTAAAATTCTAGTCATGTCCTTAAAAAGGTGATTTCCCATCATATTTATGCAATACAACATTTAAATGTAAATATTATTTAATATGCAATTATTTAGGACAAAGAGGAATATGCAGAGGAAGAAGTCCACTTGCCTTCCTTGCTTAAACACTAGGGTTCTTCTTCTTCAAAAACTTGCTCTTGATCCACTTCAACTGGCTGCTCTCTTGAAACCGGTACGATGTCTACGAGCACACATGAAAACATGCAATAAATAAAACAATACACCAAGCATGAAAAGCTTAAAGAGAGGACAAGGTTTGGCTCTAGGAACGCGAACGTAAAAACACTCGGAACTATCGGGAGGTTTGGATTATATCATACAAAGCTAGCTATGTGCTAGGTATCTTTTAATTAAGTAAAATCATGTGCATAGGTTATTTCAGAGAAATACCCTATTTAGAATTAAGCAAGTTATTTTATATTTAAGAGACGATGTAAACTTAGTCCAATTTTATTTGTAATTATTCAAGTTTGATTTATGCAAATTAAGCATTTAATTTAAAAGAAGCATGTAAAAGCATCTAAACGTATATCTTTATATTTCGAGTTATTCTAATCAAATTATAATTCAAAAACACATTTATATTCATATTAATCAAATTAACATTTCATTAAAAAAACTCGGGATATAGCCGATGTTGCTTTTATTTAGAAGGCAAATTGCATAATCATTAATCAAATTAAGTTTGATTATGAAAACTGAGGTGTACATCTAATTAACTTTTAATTAAAAGAAAGATTTAACTAGTATTAATCATATTAACTTTCTTATGAAAACACGTGTTGAGCTCTAATTAGATTTTAATTAGAAAAGCATGTGTATAAGGATTTAATCATATTCAATATTTAAATAAATTATAAAACATAGAGCATGTTCAACATTGGCCCTATCATAGTTTGAATTGATATGAACCTATCGCAACTTGAAACGGTGGAAACGGAGCTAAAACACAAAAGATAAGGCCAAAACAAGGTGTAGGGGTCTTTCTGTGAAGAAACAGGGCTTCCAGGGGCTTAAATGCAAGAAACCAGGGCTAAAACATAAATACGCGTATAAACCGAAGGTCTATAGCACAAAAGATCAAGGTTGGACTTCAGGTGAGATTTTTCAGAAAGATCAGGGGCTTAGATACAAAAGGAAGGACCTAACTGAAAGCATTCTTATAGGTGGAAGGGCATGGTTATGATATTAGAAACTACAGGGGCTTTTCCGCAAAACAGCTGGCGACAGGCTCGATTGACCGGTACTGATCCGGTTGACTCGGCGGCGAACAGATCTGAGCCGTTGATCGAAACATGAACGACCGGGGAAAAACTACAAACTCAGGGGGCTGTACGAAAAGAAAAGGACTTGATTGTGAAGATTTTCACTGGTGGGAGGACCGGCATGCAAAACCATGGAAACCCGAGGTCTCTTTAATGAAAACACCCCGGTTGACCGTTACATGGCCTTTTGACTCGGGGGAAGGGTCGGTCTGCGCTGTTGATCGCGTGATGGACGACCGCGGATGCGTGTAAGAGGTGCAGCGGCGGCGAGACGGCGGCGCTGCGGCGCAGGACGGCGGCGGCTCGCCGGGGGATCGTCGGAGACGGCCGGAAATGAGCATCTGGCCAAGGTTTTGAGCGCTGAGAGGCTCTACACGTAGCTGCGATCCAGGCGGACTCATCCAGGGACCCTAGGAGGCGGCTCGAGCTACGGCCAGGGCATCGCGTCCTTGGGGGCGGACGGCGCACGGCCGGCGAGCGGCGGTGGGTGCTGCGGGCTCAAGATGTAAGGGGACAAGAGTGGGGATGGTTCCCTTACCACACAGAAACACCATGGCGAAAGAACAGGCGGCGGAGAAACGTCGCTGAGGGAGATCGACGCCGGCGGGCGAAGCTTCGATGCCGGCGGGTCTGCGGTCGAGGTGCTCCGGTCCGGCGGGGAAGAAGGGCTCCGGGGCACGGGGTCTTCGGGACGACGGTGCACACGACGAGGGAGAACCGAAGGAGCTCTAGGAGGTGATCACCGACGACGAGGAGGGCTCCGGACGGCCGGCAAAGGCGCGGCGGCGGGATTCTCTGGCGGCGACGCGTGTGAGAGCGAGGAGAGAGTGCGGGGCGTGCACGGGTGCGGAAAGGGAGGGAAGGGGCGAGGCAGGGGCTCAGCCTCGGCTCTTATAGGGAGAGGAAAGGAGAGGGAGCGGCGGCCAGAGGCGGAGAGGCCATTGATGGCCATGGCGGTTTCATGCATTCAAAAGAGGGGGAAGGAGTAATCGAAGGGGGAAATTGAAGGAGTGAGAGACACCAGGGCTTTATTGCACTCATTGATTGACTTGAAGAGGAGGGGGAAGCGGGGAGGACGCCGGTAACGGCATGCGGCCATCACAGCATTGCAGCGGGCGAGAACAGTGGAGGGGGCTGGAGGTTGTGGAAAGGGCTGACAAGCGGGGCCCAGCTGCCAGCGAGAGAAGAGAGGGGAAGGGAAAAGCTGGGCCGGCACAGGGTTGAATGGCCGGAAGGGAGGGTAGGCTGGGCCGCCTGGGCCGAAACGGAGGGGGGAAAGAGGTTTGGGTTTTCTTTTCTTTTTTTAAAAAAAACTTTTCTTTTAAACCTTTTAAACCTAAACACTTTTCCAAACCCTAAACATTTTTCAAACTCTTCCATAATAATTTTTTAAAAAAACTTTTAAAACTTCACACCAACAAACAAAACACCATGCAAGCAAAAATATGATGCACAAGCACTTATTGCTTCTAAAATTATTCAAAATGATATTTAAATATTTTAGAGCCAATTTTAATTGATAAATTATTTATTTCCTTAGAAAACAAAACTAAAACACCATGTTACTTATATTTATTTGGTGATGGAAATTTAGGGTGTTACAGCCAGCTCCAGCAGGAACGTGTCGTGCGCGTGGAGGCGCAGAGCCAGCTCCAGCAGGAACGCGCAGCGCGCGTGGAGGCGCAGAGCCAGCTCCAGCAAGAGCGCGCGGCGCTCGAGGATGCCCAGTCCGCCCTTCAGTGCGAGCGCTCAGCCCGGGGGAGGCGCAGTCCCAGCTCCAGCAGGAGCGTACCGCCCTTGAGGAGGCCAGGACCACGCTCCAGCTTCGGGAGGCAGAAGTCAAGCGGCTCACCGGGGCCCTGGTTCAGGAGAGCATCACTGTCGAGGCCCTGAGGTCCGCCGGCGGGGAGAAGGACGCCTCGATCCTGCAGCTGCAGGAAGAGGCTGGGGCCGCGCGTACGGAGCTCGAGACGGAGAAGAAGCAGGTCGAGGGTAAGTTACAGCCCCCGAGCCTTTATTTGTTGTTCGGGCTCGTCGAGATTCGCTCTCGACTCACCTTTTCTCACCCCAGGACCGCGGAAAGTTCTGGGGGAGTCGGTGATGCAGACGGAGGCGCTCCAGGCGGCCTACAACTCGTCGCAGCAGGAATTCGTGACCCTGGAGCAGGCGGCCCTCGAAGCGTGCTAGAGCATCGACGAGGGTACCGACTTGTCAGGAAGCTCGCTGGCGAGTCGCCTTCGGGCTCTGAGCGGCCGTGTCATCGAGCACATGAAGGGCGCTCTCCGTCTCGGCGTTCAGAAGACCCTCGGCGTGGTGTCGACGCACTACATCGTCGACTTCACAGCACTGGCCACAGGGTACATCGTCGCGGATGGCCTTGACGATGATGGAGTGCAGGACGCCCTGGATCAGGCCGACGCTGCTGCTGTCGATGCTGTCACCGATCTCGCTGACGTGTTCGAGGAGGACCACTTCCCGAACGCTGCCCCTGCGGGTCCCCTCGAGCCCTGAAAGTAGCTGGGCGTAGAAGCCCTTAGGTCATGGCCAAGATTCGAGCCGAGCAGCTCGTGTAAACAAACAAATCATCTTTTGAAGTTTGTAACTTAAGTGTGGCTTGTTTTATGTATGCCGCTGCGTCTTTCCCGTCACCTAGGCAGATTTCAGCTGGGATCGATCGTTTTCGCGGGTAACTTGAAGGTGAAGTGGTGAGAGAGGGAAGCCGTATCCTGCTGGAGACGTAGGCCGTCCCTGGCTCGCCCGGCTTTACCTTTTAGCTACTTACGCCCTGCTCCTATCTGCCTAAGTTTCCGAGACACGACACGCTTGGTATTTTCAGAAGAAAAGGTTTTTGCGAAAGAAATAGGACCGTTTAGGGGGGGTGCCCCCCATAGTAGCCCCCGAGGGGGACTTGGTTTTCAAAGGAAAGCCGAGTCTCCCTTGTCTTTATTCACAACCTTAACGTATATACAACCGACTTGGGTGCCGGATATGTACAAAACGACTTGGAACTTAAGGGTAAAAGTGACGTAGCTATTGGATGTTCCAAGCGTTGGCGAAGACTTCGCCCTTCTCGTTCGCGAGCTTGTACGTGTCGGGCTTGAGGACCTTAGCGACGATGTACGAACCTTCCCATGGCGGCGTGAGCTTGTGGCGTCCCTCATTCTTCTGTCAAAGTCAGAGTACTAAATCCCCCTTGTTGAGGTCTCGAGGCCGGACCTTGTTCACTTGGTAGCGTGGTAGGGTTTGTTGGTACTTTTCAGAGTGCAGGACCGGCACGTCGCAGGCTTCGTCGATGCAGTCCAGCGCGTCTTCGCGATCTTGCTGGTTCTGCTCCTCCTGGTAGTCTTTGACCCTCGGGGACCCGTAGTCCAAATCCGTGGGGAGCACAGCTTCCGTGCCGTAGACCAGGAAGAACGGGGTGAGACCTGTGGCCCTGCTCGGGGTGTTCCTGAGGCTCCAAACGATCGACGGCAACTCTTGAATCCACTTCCGGCCGAACTAGTTGAGCTTGTTGAAGATCCTTGGCTTTAAGCCTTGTAAAATCATGTCGTTGGCACGTTCTACTTGGTCGTTAGTCTGTGGATGCGCCACGGCCGACCAATCCACGCGGATGTGGTAGCTGTCGCAGAATTCTAGGAACTTCTTGCCGGTGAATTGAGTGCCGTTGTCCGTTATGATGGAGTTGGGTACCCCAAAGTAGTGCATGAAGTCTGTGAAGAATAGCACTGCCTGCTCGGACCTGAGGCTGCTGATGGGGCGGACCTCGATCCACTTCGAGAATTTGTCGATGGCCACCAGTATGTGGGTGAAGCCCCCGGGCGCCTTTCTGAAGGTCCTTGTTTGGTTTTGGTAATTGAGTGACAACTTAGGTGGACTAATATGTGTTTAAGTGAAATACACAGGTGATTAGTCCACAGGTAATTATGTGATGAAGGAGCTCATTGCATATGAGACATGACATGGAGTCATGTGACTATGTGGAGAAGATCAAGACAAGACTTAGCTTGATGGACCGGTTGCAAGTGTGAAGGGCAAGTCAGTGGCTAAGCGCTGGACCGCGTGGCGGGATGCTTGAGCAATGACTTGGCACCGATGGACCAATGCAATGGTGAAGGGCAAGTAAAGTCAAGATCGATGAACCAATACGTTGCATGATGATATGAAGTGGATCATATCATTTGTGATAATTTTGGTGCATGTGTTGCATCAATATTGGAGGAGATGGAATGGAATGCGCAAGGCAAAGGTATAACCAATAGGCATTTCATTTAACCGGTCATAGGTGAGTAGAGAAGTTTATGACCGGGTTTAGGATAGATGGCCGTACTATCAAGAGGAGTGAACTTGTTTGCATATCGGTCATCTAGTGCCACTTAAACGATCTAACATTGCGATGTTGCTAGGATCGAGTCGCGTGGTGAAGAGAGTGAAAAACCCTTTGAAAAATATTTGTGAAAATGCTAACCCACACACACATAAGGTGGTACACTTATGAGGTTGGCACATTTGCAAAGGTGTTGAAGAAATGGTTGTTGGTTTTGGCTTGTGTTGGATCTTAGATTGGAATTCTGCTTTGATCTAATGGGATTTGGGTCAAGCATTCAGGTGGAATGTGTGCTCCTCTGAATAAGCTTTCCATAGAGTCCAAGATCACCTAAAACGGACTTCGGAGCTAAAAGTTATGGCCGTTTTACCGAACTTCGGTTGTGCTAAAAAAGTAAGGGCGGACACTCCGCGAGTGATGCGCGGACAGTCCGCGATTTGATCGAGTTTTACTGAGGCATGAGTTTAGCGTTCCAAGGGGTCGCGGACAGTCCGTGGTGGTAGGGCGGACAGTCCGCCAGCCCAACGGCTAGTTCTGACCCTGTTTTGACTCCGAAAAAGAGCCGTTGGTGTTCAAACTCGGACAGTCCGTGCGTGGGTCACGGACAGTCCGCGAGTGCCCTATTTTAACACGTTTTGAACACAACGGCTAGTTTTTTGAATGTCGGACAGTCCGTGGGAGGACCTCGGACAGTCCGCGAAAACCGTTAGAGCTCGGGAAAATGGGTGTAACGGCTAGTTTTCTTCCTCCCTCTATAAATAGAGGGGTACCCGGGACTTGGAGATGGTTGAGCACCTTGGGGATGTGTTTCCCATGGTAGTGCTTGGTTTGGGAGCCCTCTAAGTCACTTGTGCTTGCAAGATTGCAAATCGATTGCGAGTGAGTGCGAATCTAGTGCGCTACTTTGTGAGATTGCACCGAGTGGCACTGGGTGTTCGTGTTGCAAGCCGGTGTGCTTGTTACTCTTGGAGGTTGCCACCTCCTAGATGGCTTGGTGGATTGTGGCTCCGTTGAAGCACGCAAGGAGATTGTGTGTGGCTCCGGAGAAGGCTTTGTGAGGGGGATTGTGCTCACCCCGCGGGGATCGCGAAGAGTAACTCTAGTGAAGCGTGTCATTGAGTTACCGCACTTGCGAGTGGTGTCTTGGTGTGCCCAGAGTGGCCAGCGGCTTGAGAGTCTTGCCCAAGAACCATCGAGGTGTTGGTCGACACAACGAGGACTAGCTTGGTGGCAACCAAGTGAACCTCGGGATAAAAATCACCGTGTCAACTTTGTCTACTCTTCTCGGTGGTTTGCTCTTCTCAATCACAAGCATTGTGTTTACATCCTTATATATCTTGTGCTTGTGTGGTTGCTCTAATAACAAATTAACTTGTGTAGCTTAATTAGTCTCTTTGCTTAGTTTGTGTAGCTAAGTAAATTGAGCCTTTGGATTAGACTTGTGTAGTCTTGTTCATTGTGCATCTAGTGAGCTTAGGTAGGCTTTGTGCTTTTGCTCATTAGAATTGTGTAGGAGCTCCCGGTGCTTAAAGTACTAGTGGCATAGGTTTGTGTGACCTTGCTCCTAGAATTGATTAGGTGAGATTGTGCTAGCCCGGCACCTCATTTGCTTTGTGTAGGATCTTTTAGAGGTGCTTTAGAGTCATAGATAGAGGGGTGTAGTCCTTGGCTAGACTGATAGTTTTAATTCCGAATTTGTTTTGGTTAGCCGGTGCGTTAAATTTTTAGAAAGGACTATTCACCCCCCCTCTAGTCCGCCATCTCGACCCTACAAGTGGTATCAGAGCCGAGGTCTCTCATTTGTGGTCTTTACCGACCCGAGAGGATGGCGAACTATGGGCTATATGTTGATTGTCCACACATTTTTGATGGCACACACTTTACACAGTGGAAAAATTGGATGATGTGCAATTTTAAGTTTTTTTGCCCTCAAATGTGGTGGATTGTAGATGTGGGCTTTTCTCACGCTATTGATGAAAATAATGCAACTCAAGCGCAAAAGAAATGCCTACATCTCAATTGCCAAGCTACTAACATCATTTATCGATCTTTGGATGATTGCATATTTAGAGAGATCATGAAGATGAAAAGCGCTCATGAGATATGGGTTTATCTCAATGAGAAATATGGAGTGATCTCCAATGATGATGATGATAAGCCCAGTGAAATTGCTCATGAGGATGTTGAGCGTGACTATGACTTGGTGATTATGGAGGATTGCTCTACCTCACTGTCAAGTGATGGTGATGATGATGGTCATTATACAATAAGTTCACTTGACAAGATTGATGATGATGACTCAAGTGTTGCAAATGAAGAATCTACCACAAGAACACTTGGTGATCATATTGACGGCTCATGCTCGGATGATGATTGTAATACCACGACAAGCCCATCACCACATTGCTTCATGTCACAAGGTGACACAAAGGTACAAAAGGCTAATATGGTTGATCATGTAGATTTGTATGATGAGCTTGTTAGTAGACTTGCTAGCATGACCATGTCTTTAGAAAATGAGAAAGCTAAAACGATGAAATTGGAAAATGAAAACTCATTTCTAAAGAGCACATGTGAACAACAAAAGCATCTACTTTATGTCATTACTTGTTCACATGAGGAGCTAAAATTGGTTCATGAGGAACTTAGTGTTGCTCATGATAACTTGGTACAAGATCATGCTTTTCTCACTAAGGAACTTTCAAGTAAAAAGACTAAAATTAGTGAGAGCTCATCACATGGGTCAAAAGATCAATCACATAATGTTGTTAACCCTTGTGATGTAGAGAAGAAGCATGCATCCACCTCGTGTGATGATTTATTATATATGCCATGTTCTTCACATCTATGTGCCTGTTCTACTTCTATATCTTGTGAGACTAACATTTTGAAGGAGAACAATAAGCTCAAAAATAAAGTGAAGAATTTGAGCAACAAGTTAGAAAGCAAGAGCAAGGGCAAGAACAAGAAAATGCAAGAAGAAAAAATATCTCACTTCATGTGCTATCGGTGCCATGATATGGGACACATTGCAAAGTATTGCCCAACCAAGAAGCCTCAAGTTGAGCCAAAAGCAAAATTCCAAAATCAAGTTCAAGTCAACCATCGAGATGGTGATTTGGGAATAAAAAAGAAGAAGACTAGAAGAGGCGGTAAAGCAAGAGCAAGGCATCAAGCTCCTAATCAAGATGCCCAAATGATGAGTGAGAATCAAGATGAAAAAGATTATGCTCACATCAAGTGCTTCAAGTACAAAGATAGTGGACACTTTGCCTCGAGGTGTCCTACCAAGCTTGAGAAGAAGATTCAAGCAAAATTGAAGAGGCAAGGCAATGGGAAGCAACAAATAAGAAAGGAAGAAAAGGCCAAATTAAAGAGAGTTTGCTACTCATGCCGAGAAAGGGGACACATGGCACATTCATGTCCCCTAGGTGAGAACTCTAAGCCTATTTCAATTGATGATGATATTGTGCTTAGAAAGGATGGCAATGATACCTCATTGGTTGCAATTGCAAAACATCCCGCTACTCATACTAAGGCTATGCCTAAGTATGTTGCTCCTAACTCGAGAGGACCCAAACTAGTTTGGGTACCATCAAAAAGTGGATGTTGATTGTAGGTACCATAGGCATTGGAGGCTTGATTCATTTGATTTTATAATTGATCATCATATGTTGAGTCAAGTATTGAAGCTTAACGCAACTTTATCCCAATGCCATGACAAGTTAAGTGAAGTCCAAATGCTATCAACATACAAGTGTCACTTATCAAGTTGTGGTGATTTATTGGAAATATTTGGAGGCTTGCAAAATATTTGAATTGAAGCTTGCTATGGGTTGATCATGCTCCGTGAAGGTATATCTCCAAGTGATCAAATTCATTTTAATGCATATGAGTCGATTGAAATGGATATATATGCATATGTTGCTTGCTATGAGATGACATCTAGAATCAATTTTGAGATTTGGTTTTAAGGCCCAAAAGTCATAATGTTAGTTGTTGTGAGAAACAAATCAAGATTAATTGCTCAAGGCTACACTCAAGATGGATAGAGTTTGAAATGCCTATACTTGGTGAATTGAATTTCATTCTTGGTCTTGAAATCAAGCAATTTAAGGGAAGGCAGATTTTATTGCCAATCTGAATATGAGAATGACTTATTCAAGAAATTTGGTATGGAAAATGCAAAATCAATTGGGAGACATATGCCCACAAATGGACATCTTGATCTTGATGAGGAAGAATTTTGGTTCAAGACATTTTTACTATAGTTATGTTCGATTCAGTGGTGTTAGTAGAAGTATTGAGGATAATTATGAGCAATGACCCTAAAAGGATTCATCAATTTCAAGATTAAGTGGCAACAATTCAGGCAGAAAATAAGAAAGGTCACGGACTGTCCGTAACATGAGTACGGATTGTCCGAGAGCATGGGACGGACTGTCCGAGCTGCTATCACGGACCGTCCGTATGAAGCGTGGAACTCTCAAAACTCTCTGGATGTCAAAATGCAATTTTCGGACCGTCCGAGCAATGGCCTCAGACCGTCCGCAATGGGACGACGGGCTGTCCGCCAGTGGACCGCGGACTGTCAGTGCGGTGCGTGAGCATATGGGACCCCTAGCGTCGAGAGTTAAAGATTTCCCCACATCTCCTTCTTCCCCAACCTGCAAACACACACACATCCCCATGTCTCTCTCTTGCTCTTGGTGAAGAAAAGGACCTCCTCTTGGGGATTTTGATTGGAGCTCTCCTCAAACCGTTCGAGCACATCCACGGACTCTCCACCATGACATCCGGGTATTTTATCGAAATCTCTCACTTATTTACTCGGATTTTGAGCAAGAAGGTGGTTAGGGTTTGAGGTTGTGATCTGAAATTATTCCATGAAATTGAGATTTTAGTTCGGTGAATATGTTGGACATACTCTTGTGATGCTATGGCTAATTTTTGGTGGCAAGAAACTTGGTATTCATTAACTTATGAGGAATTGAAAGTTGCGGACACCCTTATACATGTAGCATCTGGCAGCTGCAGCTTGGACTAGGGGCTTCATGGATTATCTCAAATGATATATGTCTTATGTTGATTCTCAAATAAGCTCACTTCAAGTTTGGATTGAATTGGATGGATAAGTTCATAAGATATCTTATAGTAAGTGAACTGAATGGATATGTGTCTTGAGAAAGTATTAAATCAAGTTGACATCATGCTTGATGAAATTTGAAGAAGTATAGCTCAAGTTTAGAAATATGTCCTATATTGCAAAAACTGAGCTAGCTGTGATGATAACCATGGTTGAGTGATCAAATCTATTGGAATTGGCTTTAAATTTGGTACACATGCTCTACACTTATGGTATTAGCTGCTGTGAAAATCTCATGAGTATTGGATAAAGATGCTTTGGCTTTGGAGTGGATCTTGTCGACACATATGCAGCAGTTTTCAGCATGCAACAGTGGGAAAGATGTGAAATCTGGTAGCAATTGAGAAGTCAAATTAAGCTCAAATGTTTATAGCTACAAGATGACTTAGTGAGGCACATCTCCACCAAATTTCGTGATCATTGGAGCTGTATATTGGGATTTATGGATTATTCTTTGAAGTGTACAGAATCTGCCAGAAAAGTGACAATTATTGGATTCATCAAAAATCACTTTGATTGAAAGGTCCTCAAGTTGGAAGCATGTTTATAAGTGCTTGAGGCACCTAAGTTTGGTTTTGAGAGGAGCTAGAAGCTTGAAAAGCAATGAGTACAAGGTCATTGGATTGTGGAGTGCATTTGGCACACATTTGGTGCTCAAGTTGAAGATCAAGACCATACTCAAGATAATGATCGAGATTAAGTTCTAGTGACTATTGGAGATCATTTGGTGGAAAGAAAAAGACTTCAATAAGTTAATTTTTTTGTTACTCATCATGATAAGTTCATCCTTTGGATCAATCAAACCAAGTCAATTCAAGTGAGTATCAAAGGATGATTCTTGGAGAGAGGTCACTTCTCCCTTGTGTAGGGACATGCCGCCCAATGCGTGGGTAACCCAAGTGTGGGGTTTGGAAGGCTAAAATAGAAGTGATGATCTAAGGGGATATTTGATATGCTTATTTGAAGCAATTAAAAAGATTGATCAAGAAAGCAAGCAACCCCCAAAAGAGAGCTAGTGATGGAATTTCAAATGGTATTCTAAATGGTTCTCTCATGCAAGCATTGATCAAAAGAAGAAGCAAGCCAACCACAACAAGAAGAGTGCACTTGATCATTAGTTGTTCTCAATTCATATGGGTGAAGGATGGAATTCATATTGGTATTCATGGATCTTCACCAAGCTTTTAATTGGACTTCATGTTGCTATTGTGGAGCAAAATTGGAATCTTAATGACTATCCTATGCTCCAATATAGCAAAGGTATCATTGTAATGTGCATTGATCATTTTCATCCCTTACTAGTATGCGATTAGTGCATATAGTACATGCTTATAGGATCATGCATTGCATATGGAGTTTTTAGATTCATAGTCTACCACTATTGCTTGAATGATTATATGATCTAGTGGTTCGTATATGAATTTGTTCATGAGCTTGTAAACCCAAGTACTTAATTTATTTTTGGATTGCCATTAAGTGACAAGTACAACCTTGATAAGATAACCGCATCATGCGTGTGAAGAAGCTTAGAAAGGGTTCAAACCGAACTTGGAAGCTTTTTGGCAAATCATTTTGTTCAAGTCAAAATTAAGAAGCTCATGGAAACAATCTAGTTCAAGAACAAGACAATGATGCAAAAGGCTATCGAGTTTCATCCTATAAGTGGTTTTCATCATACAAGTGGTACATGATATATAAATTAGTATCTCTTCAAATGGTATATTTTCAATTGGTATTCAAGTAATGTCTATATCAAGATTACAAATGATATCCTACAAGTGATCCTCAACTTTAAGTGATCATCAAAAAAAGAATGCATCCCTCACATACAAGAGCTTAAGTTGATAAAGTGGATGACCCAAACCTTGACATAGTGGGAGATGCCCACCTCTACCGGTATTAATGTCAAAAGATCCTATATGAAGTGATCCAAGTGTTAAGTGGTATGACATATGCCTCGACATAGGGGGGAGCCTCACTACATGGTGTCATGATCAAGGATCCTACAAGTGACCTACATGTGGCATTTCAAGGAGGTCTTCATGCTTCCATATGTGATATTTACAAGTGGCATCATTCCAACATATGGTGGTGTCCATCAAAAATGAAGATTCAAGGATCAATCATCTACCACTAGTACCACCCTTTGTATCAAAAGAAGCATACCTTTTGTGGTTATTGATGTCAAAGGGGGAGAGGTGGACAAAGATATGAAATTATCTTTGGATATGTGATGGAAAAGGGGAAGAGATAGGGAAAAAAATGAAATTCTTGGACAAAGAGAAGCACACAAGTAGGGGGAGCAAGCTCATGAATTCGATTGATTGCATTTGATATGTGTATATTCATGTGCTTGCTTGCATATTGCATAAGCCTTAAAATTTTGATATGCATGCATGTGTGGTGTATGCTAGTTATAGGAGTTGAATGATGAAATGATAACTAGCATGCATATGTTTGGAGCTAGATATGTTCTTTTAACTAGAACCATGCCTATATTATCAATCTCATGAGGTATCTAGTGTGTTTCTTGTGACATCTAGCTATCCATGGTGCTAAGGATGGACTTCAATGTACAACATCGATTAGTATCACGCTACAAAGGTTTATTCTATATAACTTAGCATCACTAGTAGTGTTAACACTCCCAAAATTTCATATTTATGCATATGTGCAAGCTTGAAACCAAAATCATTTGAGCACATATGTAGGGGGAGTTATCACTACCTAGTCAGATTTTACGGTGCTTATCCAAATTCTAACATAGAGCTAAAATATTGGATAAGGAGTAAAATCCAAACAATCTTAATTTCCATATCTTTGTAGAGTTGTCATCAATTACCAAAAAGGGAGGATTGAAGGTCCTTGTTTGGTTTTGGTAATTCAGTGACAACTTAGGTGGACTAATATGGGTTTAAGTGAAATACACAGGTGATTAGTCCACAGGTAATTATGTGATGAAGGAGCTCATTGCATATGAGACATGACATGGAGTCATGTGACTATGTGGAGAAGATCAAGACAAGACTTAGCTTGATGGACCGGTTGCAAGTGTGAAGGGCAAGTCAGTGGCTAAGCGCTGGACCGCGTGGCGGGATGCTTGAGCAATGACTTGTCACCGATGGACCAATGCAATGGTGAAGGGCAAGTAAAGTCAAGATCGATGAACCAATGAGTTGCATGATGATATGAAGTGGATCGTATCATTTGTGATAATTTTGGTGCATGTGTTGCATCAACATTGGAGGAGATGGAATGGAATGCGCAAGGCAAAGGTATAACCAATAGGCATTTCATTTAACCGGACATAGGTGAGTAGAGAAGTTTATGATCGGGTTTAGGATAGATGGCCGTACTATCAAGAGGAGTGAACTTGTTTGCATATCGGTCATCTAGTGCCACTTAAACGATCTAACATTGCGATGTTACTAGGATCGAGTGGCATGGCGAAGAGAGTGAAAAACCCTTTGAAAAATATTTGTGAAAATGCTAACCCACACACACACCCATAAGGTGGTACACTTATGAGGTTGGCACATTTGCAAAGGGGTTGAAGAAATGGTTGTTGGTTTTGGCTTGTGTTGGATCTTAGATTGGAATTCTGCTTTGATCTAATGGGTTTTGGGTCAACAATTCAAGTGGAACGTGTGCTCCTCTGAATAAGCTTTCCATAGAGTCCAAGATCACCTAAAACGGACTTCGGAGCTAAAAGTTATGGCCGTTTTACCGAACTTCGGTTGTGCTGAAAAAGTAAGGGCGGACACTCCGCGAGTGATGCGCGAACAGTCCGCGATTTGATCGAGTTTTACTGAGGCATGAGTTTAGCGTTCCAAGGGGTCGCGGACAGTCCGTGGTGGTAGGGCGGACAGTCCGCCAGCCCAACGGCTAGTTCTGACCCTGTTTTGACTCCGAAAAAGAGCTGTTGGTGTTCAAACTCGGACAGTCCGTGCGAGGGTCACAGACAGTCCACGAGTGCCCTATTTTAACGCATTTTGAACACAATGGCTAGTTTTTTGAATGGCGGACAGTCCGTGGGAGGACCTCGGACAGTTCGCGAAAACCGTTAGAGCTCGGAAAAATGGGTGTAACGGCTAGTTTTCTTCCTCCCTCCATAAATAGAGGGGTACCCGGGACTTGGAGATGGTTGAGCACCTTGGGGATGTGTTTCCCATGATAGTGCTTGGTTTGGGAGCCCTCTAACTCACTTGTGCTTGCAAGATTGCGAATCGATTGCGAGTGAGTGCGAATCTAGTGCACTGCTTTGTGAGATTGCATCGAGTGGCACTAGGTGTTCGTGTTGCAAGCCGGTGTGCTTGTTACTCTTGGAGGTTGCCACCTCCTAGACGGCTTGGTGGATTGTGGCTCCGCTGAAGCATGCAAGGAGATTGTACGTGGCTCCGGAGAAGGCTTTGTGAGGGGGATTGTTCTCACCCCGTGGGGATCGCAAAGAGTAACTCTAGTGGAGCGTGTCATTGAGTTACCGCACTTGCGAGTGGTGTCTTGGTGTGCCCGGAGTGTCCAGCAGCTTGAGAGTCTTGCCCAAGAACCATCGAGGTGTTGGTCGACACAACGAGGACTAGCTTGGTGGCAACCAAGTGAACCTCGGGATAAAAATCACCGTGTCAACTTTGTCTACTCTTCTCGGTGGTTTGCTCTTCTCAATCACAAGCATTGTGTTTACATCCTTATATATCTTGTGCTTGTGTGGTTGCTCTAATAACAAATTAGCTTGTGTAGCTTAATTAGTCTCTTTGCTTAGTTTGTGTAGCTAAGTAAATTGAGCCTTTGGATTAGACTTGTGTAGTCTTGTTCATTGTGCATCTAGTGAGCTTAGGTAGGCTTTGTGCTTTTGCTCATTAGAATTGTGTAGGAGCTCCCGGTGCTTAAAGTACTAGTGGCATAGGTTTGTGTGACCTTGCTCCTAGAATTGATTAGGTGAGATTGTGCTAGCCCGGCACCTCATTTGCTTTGTGTAGGATCTTTTAGAGGTGCTTTAGAGTCATAGATAGAGGGGTGTAGTCCTTGGCTAGACTGATAGTTTTAATTCCGCATTTGTTTTGGTTAGCCGGTGCGTTAAATTTTTAGAAAGGACTATTCACCCCCCTCTAGTCCGCCATGTCGACCCTACACTTTCGCAAGGGCCCGACCATGTCCAGTCCCCACACGGCAAAGGGCCACGTGATGGGGATGGTTTGCAGCACGTGAGCCGGGAGGTGGGTCTTCCGTGCGTAGTACTGGCACCCTTCGTAGGTGCGCACAACCTCGTTGGCGTCGGCGACCGCCGTCGGCCAATAGAAGCGCTGGCGGAACGCTTTGCCCACGAGGGTACGCGGAGCAGCATGGTGACCGCATTCGCCCGCGTGGACGTCCTGGATCAGCTCTCGGCCCTCGGGGATGGAGATGCAACGTTGCATGATTCCCGAGGCGCTGCGCTCGTAGAGCTCGCCGTCGATGACGACGAAAGACTTGGCCTTTCTGGTGATACGCCTTGCCTCGGTTCAGTCCGGGGGCAGCTCCCCCGGTCTAACCATGCGAGGTACTCGTCGCGCCAGTCCCGCGGAGGGGGCGGGAGCTCGTCGATCTCCATCGCCTCGGCCTCGTCAGCCTAGGACCCTTTGAGGTCCGAGGCCTCAAGTTCCCCATTCGAGGGGTCCTCATCCATGGGCTTGTTGCCCGTGTGCTTCGAGGGGCCAGCCCCCGAGGCTTTTTCGGAAGCTTCGACAGGTTTGTCGAGGTCGATAGAGGGCTTGGCGAGGTCGCGGGCAAAGACGTTTGGGGGAACGGTGATCCGCCCCGAAGTGATCTTGGCCAGCTCGTCTGCCTCCTCGTTGTACTTGCGCACGACGTGGTTGAGCTCGAAGCCAAAGAACTTGTCCTCGAGCTTGCGCACCGCGGCGCAGTACGCCTCCATCTTCTCGTCGTGGCAGCTTGCGTTCTTCATTACCTGGTCAATGACCAGCTGAGAGTCTCCCCGAATGTCAAGGCGCTTGATGCTGAGCTCGATGGAGATGCGCAGGCTGCTGAGGAGGGCCTCGTACTCCACCATGTTGTTCGACGCGGGGAAGTGCAAGCGCACCAAGTACCGCATGTGCTCTCCAAGGGTCAAAATGAAGAGCAGACCCGCGCCTGCGCCCGTTTTCATCACTGAACCATCGAAGTACATAGTCCAGCACTCAGCTTGGATCTGAGGGGGTTGGTAGCTGAACGTCGGTCCACTCAGCCACGAAATCTGCCAAGATCTGCGATTTTATCGCTTTCCGTGGTGCGTAGGTGAGTGCTTCACCCATGAGTTCCACGGACCATTTAGCTATTCTACCCGAGACATCCTGGTTGTGGACAATCTCCCCCAGGGGGAAAGAAGATACCACGGTGACGGGGTGGGCCTCGAAGTAGTGCCGCAGCTTGCGCCGCACGAGCACCACCGCGTAGAGCAGCTTCTGAATCTGAGGATATCGCGTCTTGGTCTCGGACAACACCTCACTGATATAATAGACTGGCCTCTACACGGGCAGAGCGTGGCCCTCCTCCATTCTCTCCACGACGATGACCGTGCTGACCACTTGGGTCGTTGCGGCGACGTAGAGATAAAGGGGCTCGCCTTCTTGGGGCGGCGTCAATATCGGAGCGTGGGCGAGTGTCGTCTTTAGTTTGTCGAGGGCCTCCTAGGCCTCGGTGGTCCAGGAGAAGCGCTCGGTCTTCGGCAGAAGTCGGTACAGGGGTAAGCCCTTCTCACCGAGACGTGAGATGAAGTGACTCAGAGCCGCGAGGCAGCCCAAGACCCTTTGTACTCCCTTCAGATCGCGTATCGGCCCCATCCGCTCAAGGGCTGACACCTCCTCCGGGTTGGGCTCTATACCTCGCTGGGAGACAATGTAACCCAAGAGCATGCCACGCGGCACCCCGAAGACGCATTTTTCAGGGTTTAACTTAACCCCGTTTGCCCAGAGGCAGTCGAACGCAATGCACAAATCGTTCACCAGGTCGTCCGCCTTCCTGGATTTTACTACGATGTCGTCGACGTATGCCTCAACGGTCCGCCCGATGTGGTCCCCGAAGACGTGGAGCATACATCGCTGGTATGTCGCCCCGGCGTTTCGGAGACCGAATGGCATTGTCACGTAGCAAAATATACCAAACGGTGTGATAAAGGAGGTCGCGAGCTGGTCAGACTCCTTCATCTTGATTTGGTGATAACCGGAATACACATCAAGGAAGCATAGCAACTCACACCCCGCGGTGGAATCAACTATCTGATCAATCCGTGGCAAAGGAAAAGGAACTTTGGGACATGCTTTATTTAAACCGGTGTAATCTATGCACATCCGCCACTTTCCATTCTTTTTCTTTACTAGTACAGGATTAGCTAGCCATACTAGATGAAACACCTCCTTGATGAACCTGGCCTCTAAGAGCTTGCGCAGCTCCTCTCCAATCGCTCGGTGTTTCTCTTCGTCAAATCGTCGCAGACGCTGAGATACCGGCTTGGAGTTGGGCAGGATATCAAGTGAGTGCTCGGCGACCTCCCTTGGAATGCCCGGCATATCCGCGGGACTCCACGCAAAGATGTCAACATTGGTGCGGAGAGAGTCGACGAGCACCACTTCCTATTTCGAGTCGAGGGTGGAGCTGACCCTCAGCACCTTGCCCTTGGGGGCATTAGGGTCGAGGGGTACAGCCTTGGTGTGCTCCGCAACCTCGAAGCTGCCGGCGTGCTTGTTGATGGAGTCGAGGGCCTCGTTGGCCAGCTTCTCCAGGTCTGCTACGAGGGCCTCGTCATGCGCGAGCGCCTCGGTGCGCTCAACGCACTCGACGTCGCATTCGAACACGTGCTCGAACGACGGGCCCACCGTGATGACACCCTTGGGCCTGGCATCTTGAGCTTCAGGTAGGTATAGTTCGGGACCGCCATGAACTTGGCATAGCAGGGCCGGCCAAGGATGGCGTGGTACGCTCCTCGAAACCCCACCACCTCGAAGGTGAGGACTTCCTTGCGGAAGTTGCTCGGTGTGCCGAAGCAGACAGGTAGGTCGATCTGCCCGAGGGGCTGGACTCGCTTGCCCGGCGCAACACCGTGGAACAGCGACTTGCTGGGCCGTAGCTTATCCAAGCCAATCCCCATGAGCTCCAGGGTGGAGGAGTACATGATGTTGAGGCTGCTGCCGATGATGGGGTCGACGACGAGCGGGTACTGCCCCGGATTGGGGATGTGATCCGGGTGGTCTTCGCGGCCGAAGGAGATCGTCTCCTCCGACAAGTCGAGGTATGACAGCACAGCCGGGTGAACGGAGTAGACCTCTCGACGTTCACGCCGGTGCTACCGCGACGTCATATCGACGGTGGGCCCCCCGAAGACGAAGAACACGTTCTCCACCTCCGGGAAGCCATTCTTGCCCCCATCGCCTGCATCCTTCTTGGTGTCGTCCTCCTTCACGGCGACGCGGCTGTAGTATTTCTTGAGCATGTCGCACTACTCGAGGGTGTGAGTGACAGGGGTCTTGTGGTACGGGCAGGGCTTCTTCAGCATGTCGTCGAACACTCCACCTCGAGAGGGGCCTCGAGCCCCCCTGTTGGCGGCATCAACCGCGTTGACTTCCTCAGAGCCCTCGCCCTGCTCCATGGGCTTCTTGCCCTTCTTGCCTTGCTTCTGCTTCTTCGAGGCCTCCTTGGGCTTGCTGCCCTCCGCGGGCGCCTCCTCAGCTCGCTTGCCCTTCTTGTCGTCGAAGATCGCCCCCACCGCCTCCTCACTAGAGGCGTAGCTGGTGGCGATGTCGAACAGCTCGTTGACGCTGGTGGGAGGGTTCCACCCCAACTCGTGCACGAGATCCCGGCAAGTCGTGCCCTCCAAGAAGGCGTGCACGACCTCAGACTCACCGACGCTCGGAAGCTCGGTGCAGCGCTTGGAGAAGCGGCAGATGAAATCCCTCAGGGACTCACCGGCCTTCTGGGAGAAGCCTCTGAGGTCCCATGAGTTCCCAGGGCGCACGTACGTGCCCTGGAAGTTACCCACAAACGTCCTGACCAGGTCATCCCAGTCGTGGATCTGGTTCGCGGGTAAGTGCTCGAGCCACGTCCGCGCAGAATCCGCTAAGTGCAGCGGCAAGTTACGGATAATCATGGCATCATCGGTGGCGCCGCCCAGCTGACAGGCCAAGCGGTAGTCATTGAGCCACACCCGGGGGTCCGTCTCCCCCGAGTACTTGTTCACGGTCGTCGGCTGGCCGAAGCGCGGGGGAATCGAGGCCGTGCGGATCGCCCGGCCGAACACACGCGTGCCCGGCGGCTCCGGCGATGGGCTCTTGTCCTCCTTGCTGTCGTACCGCCCCCCACGCCGGATGTTGTAGCCATGGGACCCAGCGGTGCCCTGCTTCTTCTTGTTCAGGATGTTCCGGGCGTCGCCAGTGGCGGAGCTACGTGCAACCACCGATGTCAACTGACATCGATGGCTTTGCCACAACCCTTTGTACACATATGCTAATTAAGTGCATGACATCAGTAAAAAAATCACCCCTGACATCGGCAGCCCAGCCCACTGCCAGCAAGCAAGCATTAGCCCATTATCTAATCTCGATTAGCAACAGCCCAGAGCCCACAAAGGCACAAAGCCGTAGCTGACTAGCCATCCAACGCAACGAGGCAACCAATGCCGGCGCAGACGATGTTTCGTTAATTCGTTTCCAATTTCACATCGGCATCTCGCCATCTCCTCAGCTCCTCGCAGTCCTATCTTCTTACGCAGTTCGCAAAGGCGGCACGGTGGCAACGGCACCGTGGCGGTGTGGCCGTGGAGACGTGTAGCTGAGCTCCCCCTCGACTCCTCCCCTGCGTGAGGTCTCATCCCAATTCTCGATTAGGTCTTTTACCCTGATTCGATTTCCGAGGCTGAAATTTTATTGTTTCAATCTGTTAGATGCTAGTGTTATGATTTTTGAAGCCAGAAACAACTGGATTACTGCAAACTAGAAGAGTCTGGCTCGATCTATTTTTTTTAGCAAAAGCAAATGCCAGGTAATGAAGTAATTATTTTACTAATTCATTATAATGGTTGTTGAATACTTAAATTATTAGATATTTTGCACCCTCTCCTCTCTCTTGTGTTAAACTATTAATTATGCTCACTCAATTAATAGGCAATCAAAGTATGCTGCTACGATTCTTAAAAAGAAAAGATCCTCCAACTGATGATGGTGAAGATCGTGATGCAGCGTCTCCTAGAAGAGAATCAAGAGATTGCATTGCATCTAACACAAATCCTATTACCCATCATCCTTCATGCATCTCACGAAAGGATGTAAATTGGGATGAGCTACCTTATAATCCTGCAGATAGAAGGAGAATATCCGATTATGTAGGACAAAAGCTACAGAATGAAGTAAGAAGAAAGTATTTGACTAGAGGTCCTTGCAAACCACCACCTAGTTTCAGTTTTCCACAAACTATCATAGCAGGTACCCCACGTTGGTGTCAACATGAATGGTTCACCACATATGACTGGCTAGAGTACAGCGAGAAGGTGGATAGGTGTTTCTGTTTATATTGCTACTTATTCAGAGATAGCAATGTGGTCCAAGGTGGGAATGATGCATTTGTAGTAGATGGTTGGAAAGGATATAACCAAAGTAATAGGCTTCAGGATCATGTAGGCAGCAATTGTGATAGCTTTCACAATACAGCTATAAAAAGATGTGACAATTTGTTGAAACCTGACCAATCAATTGGTGCTGCTTTGAACAAGACAAGCGATGTAAAAAAAGAGAACTATCTCCTTCGATTGACTACAACTATTAAATTTGTTCGATACTTGCTGCATCAAGATTTAGCTTTCCGTGGCCATGATGAATCAGTAGAGTCTACAAATCAGGGAAATTTTCGAGAGTTGCTGCTACTTTTGGCAGAAGAAAATGAAAAGGTCAAGAAGCCTATTCAAAATGCTCCTCTTAATTGTAAGATGGTAGCTCCTAAAATTCAAAAGGACATTGCTAATTGTTTTGCTGAGGTCAGTTAAGTAGTCTTTATATTAATTTTACATATCGTTGTTCACTTAAATATGAACTCACAATGTTGGTTTTTTTCAGATTATAGTGAAATCTATCATTGAAGAAATTGATGGGGATGTGTTATGTCTATTAGTAGATGAATCGGCTGATGTTTCTGGCAAGGAACAAATGGCAGTGGTGTTGCGGTATGTTGACAAGCTTGGGGTCATAAAGGAGAGACTTATTGGAATTCTTCATGTGAAAGAGACGTCGGCTTCATGTCTCAAATCTAGCATTGATAATCTATTTGCTAAATATGGATTGAGCTTAAAACAAGTCAGAGGGCAAGGTTATGATGGAGCGAGTAACATGAGAGGTGAATTTAATGGTTTAAGAGCTTTAATCTTGAGAGAGAATAGCTCAGCATTCTACATCCATTGCTTTGCTCATCAGCTCCAATTAGTCGTTGTAGCAGTAGCTAAAAAGAATGATGATGCTAGTGATTTCTTTGACATGATATCCCTGTTACTTTCTGTTGTGGGGGCTTCTTGCAAATGTAAAGATATGATCCGAGAAAGGCAACAGGAGAGAATTAGAAAGGCTATTGGTTGTGGACAAATAAATACTGGCACTGGATTAAATCAAGAGCAGTCCCTTCAAAGAGCCGGAGACACACGTTGGGGTTCTCATCATAGAACCCTTAAGAGCATAAGCAATTTGTTCCCTGAAGTTATTAATGTGCTCCAGTATGTTGAAAAAGAAGGTCCAAGTGATGCGAAGAGACGTCAAGCTCGTGGTCTCATGGACTATATCAAGGATTTTGACTTTGTGTTCCACTTGCACTTGATGTTGCTTATTTTAGGACATGCAAATGCTCTGTCATTATCATTGCAAAGGAAAGATAAATATATCTTAGAGGCTATGGTAAAGGTGAAGATAGCAAGGCAGAAATTTCAAGAAATTAGAGAAGATGGTTGGGAATCTTTATTGGAGACTGTATACCCTTTTTGTGAAGAATATGGAATTCCAAAGTTGGATATGGAGGAAGATTATATAGATCGACATAAACCAAGGAAAAAACCAACCGCACAAATTATCAGCACTACAGATATGACTGTCTGAACCCCATTATTGACTTGCAACTTGCAGAGTTCAATGATCGCTTTGATGAGGTGAACTGTAAACTACTTACCCAGATCGCTTCTTTTAATCCCAAGAATTCTTTTGATGCTTTTAATTTGGAGAGTTTGATGGAGTTGGCAAAGTCATATCCAGAAGACTTTGATTCAATGCAACTAAAAGATCTTGCTCGTGAGCTTCCTATTTACGTTGATAATATGAGAGCTGATGAAAGATTTTCCAAGTTGAATAGTATTTCTGAGCTTGGTAGACTGATGGTGAGTACAAATAAACATCTCCGTTTCCCTTTGGTCTATCATCTACTGAAGCTCGTACTAGTTCTTCCCATCGCTACTGCATCAGTGGAGAGGTGCTTTTCAGCAATGGAAATTGTGAAGACAGTACTACGTAATCGAATTGGAGATGAATTTATGAATGATTGTATCATATGCTTTGTGGAACAAGGATTTCTAGCGATCATTCCAAATGATGATGTTATTGTTCGCTTTCATACAATGGGCAAAAATTGTAGAGAGAATTTGTAATTGTAGAAGGTCACTCGCTATTGTAAGACCTTGTAATCTCACAATATTGTATCATTATTAATGAATGTAATCCATAGAAGTATATGAGTTAGCACTCTCCACTGACATCGGTCACCAAATTTCCTGGCTCCGCCCCTGGGCGGCGCCATCGTTGGCCGCGCCGCACGTGTCCCGAATCCTGTCCTTGACAGGAGTCCGCTGGTTGCCTTCGTGGATGGTGGGTGCCCGGTGCGGAGTGTGGACCGACGCCTCCGGATCCCGGCCACCCCCACCAGTCTTCACACCAGAGTGGTGGCGCATGCGGGAGGCGGAGCTCTCAGCTAGTTGCACCGCTGCTTGCTCGATGAGGGCCTGCGTCTCGCGGCGCAGGTTGCGTCCCTACGGCGTCGACAGCTCGGGCATGGCCCGAATCAAAGTCGCCGCAGCCACGAGCTTCTGACTAGCCCTCGCCAAGTTCGGCACTTCGTCTACGTCGGCATCAGCGTTGATGCGCTCGCGGGCCACGCGACCCGCAGCGTGCGCCCCCTGTGTCGAGGGGCCGGCCCTGTCTCTCTCGAGTGTGGCTTTCAGCTGCCATAGCTGTTCGCGCTCTGCGTTCAGCTTTGCCTCCAACTCGCGGAGCTAGGCCAGCTGCGCGGCACACACTGCGTCAGGTGGCGGTGGTGGTGTCCCCAGCGGCGGGGTTACCGCCGCGGTGTTGCGAACGGCTGTGTTGCCCGCTCCGCCGCCTGCATCTTCGCCCTCGCCGAGGATGACGACGAAGCATTCGCGGGTGGGATCGTAATCCCCCTCGCTGGAGTCGTCGGAGCAGGTGAGGCAATAATCCGCCGCGGCCTGAAACCACCGGAAAGCGTCAGGGTCCCGGAGCCTGGAGTAGTCCCACTCCGACGCCCCGAGCCCGCACTCGCACTCCTCGTAGTCGGAGTCACGGTAGGATTCGCCCGGCGAGGTGGCGACAAGGTTCCGGATGGACATGTAGTGGTGGTTTCGAAGGTCCTCGTACGTGGCCAGGTTGGTGCTGACCGAGGATGAGTACACCATGTCGGCGCTTCGCAGCCCGTAAGGGAACTGCGGCCACGCAGCCGTAGTTTCCTCGACGGGGCGCGTCGTCGCGTTCGCTGGTGGGGGCGTGGCCCCTTTTCCCGTGGCAACAGGTGGGAGCTCACCGGCTTTGATCCCTTGGGGGGAGCCAGCGCCCGCCGCTTGGCGTCGAGCCGTGCGCGCTCGTCGTGAGCGCTTTCCCGAGCGCTTGCGGTGCCGGGGTGGTGGCGGGAACACCGCCGGCATTGGGGCAGCCGACGTCTCGGGCGGTGCCGCCCTGAGCGCGTCCCTGTTGAGGATACGCATGTAGTAGCCGTTGCCAGTAGCCTGGTAGTGGATGCTCCCAAACCAGATCTCAAATCCGGCCGGGAACGGATTGGATTGACCCCAGGCGGGCCTCTCCGACGTGCGCTCGGTGATGATCACCATCGAGAAGTCAGATGGACGATCTCAGCGCTCCCCTACCTGGCGTGCCAACTATCGGTGTCCGGATTAGCATCGGCACCAACTAGTGATTTACGCTGAGATCAGCTCCTCGATGGGCGGTGCTAGCTATGGTGACATGGGGTTTATCCTGGTTCCGGCCACGCGGCCGTACATCCAGCAGGGTGTGCTTTCGCACTTGTATTAGCTTGCACCGGTAATGCCTGTAGAGGGGGCTACAAGCACGGCTGGAGAGGAGGAAATTCCCCCAAGTCCCTGCTAAGGTGATTGAGGCAGGAGCCAATATCTGGAATGGGGTGAAGTGTTGTGTGCGGGTGTGGAATGAGAGTCGTCCCCGCGCAGGGGGTTCTGCCTCTCCCTTTTATAGGCCAAGGGAGGGCAGTTACAGAGGTGCTGCACAGCAGCCGGCACAGTGGCTGCGTACTAACAAGTATGGCGTTAGCGGTCTTGTCCTGCATGTCATGGTTCCAGCACGAGTTGGTGGCACCCTCCGACTTCTGCGGGCGGCGTGGCGGTCACTGTGACTTGTCCTGCTTTGACTTCGAGGGGCTGCCCCTGCTGGATCGAGGGCCTAACCGCCGGGGGAAGGCCCAGAGTTGGTGGTGCGGGACTGCGGCGCGTCACTGGCCTGTCCGCACAGTGCTGCGTGTTCTGTCGCACAATGGCGGGAGTGATGGCACAGCGCCGGGGATGGCCGCACAGCGTCCGGGACGGCCGGACAGCGCCCGGGACGGCCGCACAGCGCTCGGGATGGCCATGCGGTGCCGGAGTTGGCGGAGGGGATGTGGCGTACGCCGCCCGTACGGCGGTGTCAGTCGGGGCGCACGCCCGCTCACCGCCCGTACACCCTTCGAGGGTGCCCCCATGCCCATTCGAGGGTCTTGCTGCAGGGGAGGACGGGAGCAGGTGGTACAGTGTCAGGGAATGACCCTTACCTGTCCGCACAGGGCCGCGCGACGCTCGCACAGTGCCGGGAATGGCTACACAGTGGCGGGTTAGGCCACACTGTGGCGGTGTCAGGCGCTCTGACCATGTCAGATGCGCGGTGCGGGGAGAGATTCACCCTTGACTTCGGCGTCCCGCCGTGGGGCCGGGCATTAAATGCCACTGTCGGGCGGAGCGGGGGCGGCTGCCCGCTCGACGAGGTCCGAACCCCTCGAGCGAGGCGGAAATCTGCTCGAGGGGCCGTAGCCCCCGAGCGAGGCGGAAATCCGCTCGAGGGACCGGAGCCCTCGAGCGAGACGGAAACTTGCTCGAGGGACCGGAGCCCTCAAGCGAAGTGGCCGAGCGGGCCTTCTTGGTGTAGGCTGCTGCTGGGCCATGGCAGGCTGTGGGCCCATGATGTCCCGTGACCGGTGTTCCGGAAACAGCCCTTGGGTGATTTGCGTTTAACGAGGGCGATTATCCCCTTAGTTAGGGGACCCTTAATGACCGTCCCCGACACTAGGCTAAATGGTCAAAAGCATTGGTATACTCCAGAATGTTTTTCTTCCCTTGTTTAAGCTGCAGAAATTGCTCCAGCTTCATCCTCATAACACCTTCTGGCACAAACTAAGTGTGAAAAGCAGCTTTAAAAGCATCCCAAGTAATAACTCTTCCTGCAAGCTGCCTAGCTAGTCCTTGTAACCTGACAAACTCAACTTTTTGATTTTCCGTGCGATTCCAAATTTTTGCTCAAGTGTCTGGAGCCATTCATTTGCCTCATGGGGTGTTCAGCCTTTGTGAAAACAGGTGGTTGGGTATCCAGGAATCATTTATAATCCACTCCCCGATTTGGTTTGCGACGCCCCCGCTGAGCTCCAGTGTTTTGCATGACCAGGTTCAAGAGTCGAGCTTGTTCTGCTCCTGAGTTCATCAGATTTGCTATAGCATCAGCCAATGTTGGGGGCGGCGGCGGAGGATCTCCATTTCCCCCGGACCCTGGAGTTGAATTGCCTTGTGGATTCGACATTCTACAAAAATGTCACAACATCGCATTAACTTTCATATGATAGTCAATTGTTCATCTTATTTTTAACAATACTTATGTCAACATCCATACACTAAACATTTTATACTAGATACACCCAACAACAACCTTATTTATAGTACAACTTATTTATAATACAGATCAAGCACTTCACAAGTCTGGAACATCTCAGCCATATATATATATTACATTAGGGCACTCCCAACCCAGACTCTATCCATAGAGTCCATACCTCAAAGACTCTATAGTCTCTAATGCAAATCTGAGATAGCAATTTCTATACATAAAAATATTTATTATTGAGCAAAAAAAATGCTGATCAGATGTGGCATACTATCATGTGATCCACTATGCACACCAAAAGCATCAGAAATTCAGAAGCATCACACACGCATCAGAAATTCAGAAGCATTCCCAGAAGCTCCATTCCCGCAACCCAGCCCGCCTTCCCTGATCCTCTCTGCCCAGGAGCTCACCGCCGCCCAGGAGCTCCATGGTCGTATTCCCTCTGCCTAGGAGCTCGCTGCTGCTCAGAAGTTCGAGCGCCCTCCTCCTCCATCCCCAAGCTCGCGCCCGCCGCGTTGACTGCAGCCTCCGCCTCTGCGGGGCACGGCAAAGCGGCAGGGCGCGGAGGAGCGAGGCGAGGGGGAGCCGGCGGAGGAGCGTGGCGAGGCGGAGCCGACGGAGGAGCGTGGCGAGGTGGAGCCGACGGAGCATGGCGGAGCAGGGCGAGAGCATGGAGGAGCGTGGCGAGACGGAGCCGGCGGAGCATGGTGGAGCAGGGGGAGGCGTAGCCGGCGGGGCACCGCGGAGCAGGGGGAGACAGAGCCGGCGGGGCACCGCGAAGCAGGGCGAGCCGGATCCGGCGGGGCACGGCAGAGCGGGCGAATCCGGCGCGACAAGAAGGAGCAGCGGCACGCAGGAGAGGGCGCGCGGGAGAGGGGGGCGGCTGCGGCGGAGATGGGTGGCGTCGGAGTACCGGATCTGTGGAAATGAAGATGGATTCCCCAACGCGAGTCTGGCTGGTTTCTACCGCCTCGAATCCATCATAGACTTGGCGTCTAAACAAGAAACGAAGTCTTCTTTTTTTCCTCTCTTTCTTCAATTATTGTACTGCCACATCAGCAAAAATCCAATAATAAATGAACTTAGACTCTAAGTAGAGTCTGGGTTGGGAGTGCCCTTACTGCTCACAGTCTACCACTATTAACAGACATTAATATTTGACAAGGTGTGGCATCTTTCTCACGTTGATTGATATATTTTTTTTTGCACATATCCTTATGCTACATTTTTACAAAGCACTTTCACTGTTAATTATTGTCCTTTCAGCCACCATATGGGTAAATTCCCAGGTCAACTGTGTTAATATCCAAACGTGCCATAGCAGCCTATAGCACGTCCTGATTTACTGTAATCAAGGTGCGCCCAGGTGGAATCATATGAATAGCATTGGCCACCTCAGGAGGTGGTGGCTGATCCACTGAATTTTCTTCGGTCATCTCCTCATAGTTGTGCTGACTAGCTGCAGTCGAGGTCGATGTTGAAGATGCAGGAACCTTATCCACTCCTGAACTTCCCTCTAATTCTGAAGGTTCTTCTTCACTCTCACTATCACTAACAATTTCCACATCATCATCTGGTGGAGGACCTTGTCCTTCTGGATCAAAGCCATCAGCATTGGCCCAAGCAAACATATTGAGCGCTATCTGCACTCCTCCCAAATGATCTTCCATTTCAAAAATCAAAACCCTTCAGATCTTCATGAGCAATTAAATCAATTTCTAGAGCTGGTGCTTCATGAACTCATGGAGCCAACGGTGGGGTTGGGGGCTCCTGCCCCCTACCGGTTGGGATCCCATGGAGCCCCTCCTCCTACAAATTTGAGAAAGAAAAGAAGGAAATGAGAGGCTAGAGGAAGGAGGAGGAGAGGAGAACCCACTACAGTTCAATCCTAGCTCCGTCCTTGATCCCCAAGGGGATAAGTTCAAATAATGTAGCTGACGCTGTCCAATTAAAAGGGAGTGTAAGACTTTTTCATGGGAAGCCATTCCTTCTATGCTCGTTGCACCTTTAACACTCAAAGGCAAAATTGTCGATTAGCCACTGCACGTACGTCGTCACTGTCAACTCACCACCACACGAATGTCAGCCAACATATCGAAGCCGAATTACCACCCACACATTCCATGTTCGGAGATTGCTACGACGATATATTAATGAGTCATGACAAGAGCTGTAGCTGGGAAACAGCTATACATAATGTCGCCATTCTGACTTTGTGCACACATGGCCATCTGATTTATTCATGTTGATGCACTAGTAATATATGTGTGCACAGAGCACACAGAGAAGAAAAATAGAATTGTTAATCTGCATGACGACGGCTATCGCCGTAGAAATTTCTCCAGATGAGCTGTGTCGGCACAAATTTCTTCACTAGACATTAGAGGGTAGGTGTTCCGCGATGACAATCAGCTTATTGAAGAGATTATATCCGGTTGGCTTGTCTTGTTTTGGTTTTTCTGCACTATTTTTTTTCTTATAACATATTCGTTGTACTAATCAACACACAATATGTTTCTCTCGCAACAAATCTGCATGCAAGTCTTAGAGGCATCTGCCGAACAAAGCCAACTCAAAATTTCAAATAGTTCCAACTTCCGCGTGGAGCGAGTTCCACCTAGAGTTATGAAGTGGGGGAAAATGAAGTTGGAGGTATGTTAAGGGCCTGTTCTTTTGCTTCGAAATGAATAGTGAATAGTACTATTCACTTATCACATTCATCACATCTTCTCTAATAAGAAATACTATTTTAGTACTATTCATTTGCAACTTTACTATTCCTTTTCACCCAAAAGAACAGGCCCTAAACATGTTTTAATTTAGTTTTAGAAAAATCGGAATTTTTGGAAGACAAATACAACTTTTTTCAATCTCGAAAAAGGAATTAAGGCCTTTAGACAGCCAGGATTGAATCGCGAAGTAATCGATCCGACCCCACTGCGCGCGAGACGACGAGGGGAGGATGGCGATGGTGCGCTCCACTATGTGAAAACCTCAAATAGGTCACGCAGCATTTGTAACGGGCCCTTAACACCTGTTACATGGACCCCATCTGTAACGGTTGTTGTTTGGCGCCCGTTACGCATAAGCGCGGCAGGGTCGACCACGACCTCGCCCTGACCTCGCCACCATAACGCCCGTTACCAATGAGGACTTCTGGTAACGAACTTCTTAAACGCCCGTTACATATTTTCTTTGTAACGGACGTTAACATGCGTCCGTTACGAAAGTAAAACATATCGGTAACGGGTTCTTTAAGTCCGTTACCGATAACTTTCCTATTGGAGACGCATTGTTTTTAGGACGCGTCTCATTTTTTGACGACCCAATTGGCGACGCTTGTTTGGAGCTAGCATCTCCTTTGTTTTCTCACAATAGAGACGTGTGTTGTTATTACGCGTCATTGTTTTTGCGTTCCGACCACTCTGCTATCTCGGATAACTACACTCGCGCTCTCTCCTCTGAGGGCCCCACTCGCTCCCTCCCCGTCGTTGCTGCAGCAGCATTTTCGCGTGCTTTTTGAAGGCCCCACTCGCTGCGCGCGCGCTCTCTGAAGGCCCCACTCGCTGCGCGCGCGCTCTCTCTCTTCAGAAAGCCGGCGCTGCAGCAGGCCGGCCGGCCGCGTGCGCGACGACGAAAGGTGCCGGCGGACGTCGACCGCGGCATGGCGTCCCTCCGCGCCGTACGTCATCCAAAGCAGCAGCTTATCCTCCTCCTCGGGCTCAACGCCGTCCTCCGCGCCGTCACCGTCGCCGCGGCCGCGACGCCTCGTCCTCCTCTTCGGAAGCGCTCGCCTCGTAGACAGTCCTCGTCAAGGTAGAAATTGCCCCCTTTTATTGAACTTCGCTGTCCTAATCCTGTTACTTATCGGTTTTGGTGATGCATTATGCTCATTTGATGTATGAAAATTGCAGATGGCTGCTGCTGCTCAGGCTTGGATGTACAGTAGTAAGTCCCGAGATTGGGCCGGTTTCTTAATGGGGGTCAATGGTTTTCTAGATCAAGCAGAGGTGAATATGAGAAACTGTGGTGTTCAGGCAATGCTTTGCCCTGTAAAGATTGTCTCAATGAGAAGAAGTTCGGACAATGGGATAACATTTTTCATCATTTGATCACACGTGGTTTCAAAGAAAATTACACGTGTTGGAATAAACATGGTGAGGAAGGGCTTAATAAAGTCGAAACAGGATGCCTAAATGAAGGTGAAGCGCGACACCATGCTACAGGATGCCATGATGAAGAGCCTGATGAAGGTGGAGTTTTTGATGAGGAAAATGAACCATTCCCACCAATTGTGATGAGGCCTGAGGATATCACTGATCAAGAAGTTACGAGCTTCAATGATGGTGAGTTGTTGCAACGTGTGCACAATGTTGATCAAATGTTGCGGGATGTTGAGTTTCAAGGAGTGTATACAGCTTTTGAATTAGCGAGGCTGAAGCAGTTCGTTGAAGATTCAAAGAAATCCCTCTACCCTGGTTGCAAGAAGTACTCTCGCCTTTCTGGTGATCTAAAACTTCTGCAGCTTAAGGCAGATCATGGTTGGAGCAACAAAAGTTTCAAACAACTATTGGATCTCCTTAAGGACATGCTACCCGTGGGAAACCAAATAGCCGAGTTTGTCTATGAGGCAAAGAAGATAATTTGTCCTCTGGGAATAGAGGTTGAAAAAATTCATGCTTGCAAGAACAGTTGTGTATTGTTCCGTGGAGATTATGCAGACCTTGACAAGTGCCCCAAGTGTGGGTTCGATCGGTACAAGAGGAAAAAAGATGGTGGTGATGATAACAATGCTGATGATGACAAGAACGAGCCTGTGGAGATCACAGGCAAGAAGAAGAAGAAGAAGGTTAAAGGGGCTCCTATGAGGGTAGCATGGTATTTTTGCATCATTCCTCGGTTGAGAAGATGGTTCGCCACACGAAAGGAGGCCCAACTCTTGCATTGGCATAAGACACGAACGAAGGAAGTTGGAAAGATTAAGCACCCCGCAGATGGTCAACAATGGCAAAACATTGATTCCCACTTCAAGGATTTTGCCGGTGAAAGCAGGAACATTCGGTTCGCTATGAGCACAGATGGCGTGAACCCATTCGATAACCAGAGCTCAACACATAGCACCTGGCCTGTCGTGCTGTCAATGTACAACCTTCCACCCTGGCTATGCAAGAAACGGAAATACATGATGCTGACAATATTGGTCTCCGGGCCAAAGCAACCTGGCGACCGTATTGATGTCTACTTGAAACCACTAGTTGATGACTTGAAGATACTTTGGAAGCCTGGTGTGAAGGAGGTTTGGGATGAGTTCAGCCGTGAGGAGTTCACATTGCACGCCATGTTGTTCACCACCATCAACGACAACCCGGCTCATCACAACCTTTCTGGCCAGAGTAAAAAGAAAGGTGCAGCTTGCCCACACTACTTGGAAGAAATTTGTGCAGTGTGGCTAAGAAATTCAAAGAAATTCTCATTTATGGGGCACCGTCGTTTCCTCAGCAAGAAACATACCTACCGGGACATGGATTGTCAATTTAATGGGGAAAAGGAGAATCGACAGGCGCCAATGCATGTGACTGGAGATCTGCTCCACTTGCAAGTCAAGGGCGTCGAAACTATCGAGGAGTTACCCAAATTGTCTGAAAAGAAACTTCGCAAAAGAAAGAAGCGAGATGGTGAAGAAGAAGATGGGCGAGGAATGTGGAACAAGAAATCAATTCTATGGGAGCTAGAGTATTGGCCGCTTTTGGATGTGCGTCATGCGATTGGCAACATGCACGTCAAGAAGAATGTGTGTGAAGCTACTTTGGGAACATTGCTACAACAGAAGTCGAAAGGAAAAGATCATAAAAATGCAAGGGATGATCTTAAAAAAATGGGCATTAGGCCGGAGCTCTATGCAGAGGAAACAGACACAGGGATGGACCTTCCCGTTGCTGTAACCACCTTGTCAAAGGCAGAGAGAAAATAATTCTGTGAGTTTTTGCATGGTTTGAAAGTACCTTCAGGCTACTCATCGAACTTCAAGAGGCTAGTGTCGGTGAAGGACATGAAAATGAATTTCAACTTGATGAAATCTCATGATTGCCATGTGTTGATGACATCTATTCTTCCTGTTGCACTAAGAGGTATCAAGACAGAACTGGTTCGCGACGCGGTCACGAGCTTGTGTTTATTCTTCAATGAAATAGAACAGAAGGTGATTGATGAGGAAAAACTATTGGCCTTAGAGAGGAGACATTTCGAGACCCTATGCCTGCTTGAAGCTACCTTCTCACCATCATTCTTTGATCTCATGTTGCATCTAACAACACACCTCGCAAGGGAGATCTGGTACCTTGGCCCATCTTACCTTCATCAGATGTTTCCATATGAGAGGTACTTTGGATTCCTCAAATCATTGGTACATAACAGGTCATTTCCGGAGGGAGCCATTGTTTGTGGCTATGAGACCATTGAAGCAGTGGAGTGGGCCATGGGTTATATGGACCCCCAAAACCCCATTGGTGTGCCTCGTTCACGGCATGAAGGTAGGCTTTCAGGTGTTGGGACCCTGGGGAAAAAGTCAATCACTCCGCACCTAGAGGACTTCAGGAAGGCTCATTTCACCGTGATAGAACAGAGCGTAGAGGTTACACCATTTGGCAATGAGCAGAGTGTATTTCTGTAGTGATGAATGTAGGTTTCGTTACGAATGTAATGTCTTCTTGTATCGTGTAAAGTATCGTCCAATCGGTTATTGATAGACAAGATTTGATTTCTCACATTTCTGAGTCAAATCCAAGGTTGCGGCGCCCTCTACTTCCTCCTCTGTTCTATTGGAATGAAGAACAGTTTGTGTTGGAAAATGAGACGAGGATTAACCATCCCGCGTCTCTAATTAGGGTGGGGCCCAGTTCTATTGGAACGAAGAACAGTTCTCGTTTCTCCTTTTAATCTGCAGTCAAATTTTGTAACATGTATTTCTCCGTCGTGCTTAGTCCAAATTTGATGATTTTTTTCCTAGTTTTTTCTAAAATCCCCATCTTTTCATTAATTTCATTGTTTAGTGTATATTCTGTTTCGTGAATAATATTTATATGTCTTATCTTATTCTTTGTAAGTCCAACATAGAAATATTATTTATTTTCCACAACCATTAGTAATGAAACTTTACATTTCGTGATCTTAAGGTGAACACATGCTTGTGTTAAAATTTCAAATGTGTACGAGATCGAACATGTTGCAAAGTGTGGAAAACTTCAATGTTCAAGCAACATTCTAGGAAACTATGTGAGAGATGTAGCGATTTGTACACAAGTATATTCTTCCTTTATCGAAACCATTTGAATTTTTTATGACAAGTTTAGGTACCCAAATTATGTTTCCACGTAAATTTGTAGAATTTTTGGAGCAAACTAAGATGTTATTAGAATTATTATATCACAAGCATGAGATGTATATTCGAATTATAAGAATGTTAGTTATACAAGTGTGACTGTTGATATTTTATTAAAATACTAAATGTCCAAACATGAATTGATGTTATTTTTAATGAATTTTTATGCGCTGTTTTACCGGCTCTAATATTTGATGGATGCGAGTTTCAGTTTAAAAAACAGTGTCGGGCCCATGTGTCAGTGTCAGCAGTCCAGACCAACCTGCCAATGAAGGCGACGCGAGTTTACTAACCGGCGTCGGAGATGACTATCCATTGTCTCCAAGATCGAGTTCATCACAGGAGGAACAGATACTGTAGGCGATGCTGACGGATCTGCCCGCGTCTCTTAGATCGAGTTCATGCGACATGTATACAAAATCCAACAACCAAACTAACCAGTTCATGATCGACAACCAAACTAAGTAGTTCATGATCGACACACTAAGCAGTCCAACAACCTGACGAGAACAAACTGACGAACACACAATAATCACAAACACATTATTAATGGTACAGGAGTGGATCAATTAGTTGCTCGCCGCTGTCGGAGTCCCGCCGTCGTCGCCGCCGTCGGAGCCGTCGTCGTCACCGAGGAGAGACCGCTGGACCACGGGGAGCTTCTCAAACTTTTCAGCCAACACGTGGATCCTGAAGGCGAGACCCTTAAGGCTGCGATCCTTGTAATCGTCAGGCGCCTCGATCTTGAACGCTGCGCCAACATCTCGAAGCTTCATGAACGCGCCCTGGAGCAGTTCGACGGCGAAGCTGATGTCGGCGGCCTCCGAATTCTTCTCCTTCTTCTCCTTGGGCACCATCGGCTCCTTCCCCTTCTCCTTGATGGTCAACTTCCTCCGACGGCAGCTTTCGTCGTCGTCATCCTCTCTTCATCCCCGCTTCACCAACGGGTCACTCGACGCCATGCTCTTCTCGCTCCTTGTTGGTGTGATCTCTCGTTGACCGGAGTTTGTGGTTTTTTGATGGCGAGGCGGAAGAAGATGAAGCGAAAGAAATGATATGATTATGGAGCAACCAGCAGTCGTCGGGGATTTATGATGACAAGACGTGAACCGTCAGGGCACCTTCCTCCCCACGCCCCACGTCCCCCTACGCCTCGGGAATCATTTTTTGGGAGCAAAACCGTCCAAAAACACGCGTCGTATTTCAATTTCGCGGGAAGGTGGAGGGGCAGGGGCAGTTGTCGGGCCCACGCATCAGCAGCCAAATCGCGTCGCATTTCAAGTTCCATAAATGGCCGCGTCGCATTTCAATTTCCAAACCCCGTCGCATTTCAATTTCCAGATCCCGTCGCATTTCCATTTCCTTCCCCTTCTCCTTCATGGCCGCGGTGTGCTTCATGGAGCTACTGCCAAATGAACTGGTCACCCAGATCATCCTCCGCTGCATCAAGGGTGAGCCCGTCATTCGTTTCCTGATCCTTCGTAATCGGGTCTGCGGCACCTTCTGGCGCATCTATGACTCGGATGAGGTACTCCTGCAGGTGTCGCTGCGTGAGCTTCATCAAGTCTGCAAGAATCGCTACGTCAGGTCCTTGATGGAGGAGCGCTTCCGCCTCGCCAAACATCCGGAGGCATTATGCTTCGAGGGGATGGAGAGGTTGATGAGGCGGCGGAATCCCGATGAGGGTCTGGAGCTCGTCGGAAAGGCCGCTGCCAAAGACGCCGGTGCGAAGTACTTCTCAGTGTCAGCAGCCTATATAAAGAAGATACCTGCCGACGAAGCCGACGCGGGTTTACTAACCAGCGTCAGTGATGACTATCTAGCCGACGCGGGTTTACTAACCAGCGTTGGCGATGATTATCCATTGTCAGTGTCAGCAGGCAAACATTGCGCGCGCTGTTCAAAAATTCCCACCTATATTGACTATAATGCCCATGGAATTCCTGTTCCACCAGAGAGCCATTCAAGGGCACGCCAGTAATTTCCGTGAACATAGTAACGCGCGCGCAGGGGACATATATATACTCGGGAGTCTAATTCAGACAGATCCAGGAGTCTAATTCAGACAGATCCACCACGCCCGCAGTCTCCCCGCCGCCGCCCTGCTCCTTCTCCAGTCCTAGCCCGCCGCCGTCGCTCTCCCCGCCGCAGCCCTGCTCTTCTCCAGCCCTACCGTTCGCGGTGTGACATCGGCGAAGCGGCTCCAGCCGTGACGACGGTGACGAGGACGCGGTTACTGGCGTGCGGACGACGTCCCGGCCACCCTAGAGACGGTGACGCGGATCCGACATCCCCGGCCACGACGACGAGCCGGCCACCTCATGCAATGATGCGATGCGGATCGGGCCTCTCCGACTACCACGAGAACAACTACTTCATTCGCGACAGAGGTTAGTGCTGCTTGAACCCCCAACGCCCTCTCTGTGCTCGGCCACCCAATCTGCTATTCCTGTCAAGGTGGATTAGAGAGACATGCTACTTTACGGTTGTTCACATAGAATTATTCTCCTGGAATTCCCTGCATTAGTACAGCATGCCTTAATAGTTCATTTTTAATTGATTGGCTGTGGATTTGACGGATGAATTTTGTTCCTCCAAATCTGTTTGAATAAATTGTTGCTAACAGATGAACTTATATGAACTGTTCAAATTCTGTTATGCTTCGAATGTACCAGATCGACAGTTATGCTTTGGACATGTTAGCATACTTTAGTTCTAATTGCTTTGTCCTCTTGTTGCATGTACACATGGAACACACAATTCATTGCTGCTGAAGTTGGACAAGGAAGCAGTTGAAGGAATTTAGTCTCTGCTTTGATATATAAGCATATTGCTTCACCCTGTCAAAATGGTTAGCACCTATCCCCAACCTGTATGCTAATATCAACTATTTTGCCTGTCAGAGAATAAGAATTTATCTTATTTTGTTTAGGTTTTCAGTCTAGCTTATGTTGCTCTACTGACGACATGACATATCATCTATGCAGTCTCCCACAACACCAAACTCCTCTACCTCCAGTGCACCATCACAGCCCATCGACGGTGAACCTTGTTCACATTCTATCAACGGTGATCCTTCTTCACAGGGTCAATCAGCACATACTGCTGCGAGTAGTACTCGATCCCGCGGGTCAAGGACACAAACCAAATGGCCAAAAGACAAGTTGACCGCAACTGGACTTGATAACAATTATTGGCCTACCCCAGATGCTGCGAGGGATAGATTTGTATTGGTCTGTGGCCTCATTGCTCGAGAGAGGGTGTCAATCAACAGGGTAGTTGAAGATCTCTCACTAATTGAGAAGGAAGAGTTGTTCACAGTTTTAGAGGAAAAGCTAGATTACCCAGCCAATCTGGCTGAATCTGTTAGCAAGAAGGCAGTTAAGGCAGCTATGTCAGAGATTGAAACCTTGCAACGGCGGTTCAAGACCCATTTAAGAAAAAAATTTGTGAGCCAAGAGGAGACTCCCTTTGTGAAGTATGCCTTTTTGCAGCCATAAGACTGGACTGTGTTTGTGCAGGAAACCAATTCTCCTAGATTTCAGCGATTGAGCCAGGGGATGAAAGAAAATAGAGCATTGCATGATAAGCCACACAGGACGGACAGAAAAGGTTATGTTCGTAAAAGGAAAAAGTGGGAGGAGGAGGATGCAAAGCTAGCTGAAGAAGGAAAACAGAACCATTGGGACCAATTTCCTGGACGTTCGAGGCCTTATCTGCGGGCAAGGGTAGGGAAGAGGAAGACCACTAGTGAAGGAAGTGGGGACATAACATTCAGTAACCATGCGGTGGTGGGGGTAGCAACTAGGGTGAAAACACTTGCATCTCAGGCTAGCGATGGTTCTTTCGGGGTTAGCGAGAATTATATCCTCACCGCAGCACTTGAGACTCCAGAGCATCGAGATCGGGTCCGAGGCGTGTCTAGTTCACTTGGCTGGGGAAAGGGTTTGGTGAAGAGTTTGCTGGAATGTACAGGAAGAAGAGGAACAAGAAGGCTGAACCGCAGATGGAACACCTAGTTGTTGAAGCAGTCACCAGAGTTGTCTCCATTCTACAAGAATCAGGCTTTGAAATAAGGAAAAAGGTACTTCATCCTCCCCAATCACCACCTGTCAGTAGCAGCGAGGAAGAAGATGTGCATGACCTCGAGGAAGAAGATGTGCATGGCCTCGAGGAAGAAGATGTGCATGGCAGTGAGGAAGAAGAAGCACGTGGCAGAGATGAAGACCATTGGCATGTCAGCGAGGATGAAGGTAGTCAACAGCACATTGATAGTCGATCACCTATGCTGGACACAATAGATAAGCTGACAGAGCCAACCAAGTGCAGCCTTTTGGATGGCTCCGGGAATAAAGTGGAGCTCGCACTAGCCACTGTCTTTCCATTGCAAAAGACTCTCCATACAGTACCGGTGCAGGATGGGTATGCTGTGGTGCAACCTAATTATGTGTGGGGCAATACGGGTCACTACCCTCTGCCTGTACCAATTGGGGGGGATGAAGTATCAACCCTAGCTGAGGCTCTCTGTATAAGGATCCAATGGTCAAAGAACAGGATCCATGTACTATCCATTACGAGAAATACCAACCCTGCTCCCACATCAGGTAGCAGGGGTACAGCATCAGATGGAGGTACTGCAGCTCAGCGTCAGCAAGAGAAAGCTTTGCAGCAGCAGCCGCCGCAGATCAGCAAAACTACGCAGCAGGAGCATCAACAACAGCAGGAGGAGGACAGGCAATCTCCGCCTAAAAAGCAGCAGCAGATGAGCAAAACTACGCAGCAGGAGCATCGACAACAGCAGGAGGAACCCAGGCAATCTCCACCTAAGCAACAGCAGCGACAGACAATCTCCGCCTGAGTAGCAGCCACCGCAGAAGAAGGGGGCCAGGAAACCTCTGCCTAGAGATGAGCTTCTTAACTGTTTTTGGACAAAACAGGATCCAAAATATAAACCTGCTGTGCCTATGTTGTCAGAAACGGACTTACAGGCTGCTGGACCGAATTGTGCCAGGTTGCATGCTTACGCCATGGAACACAGTAAGGATAAACTTAGTTTTCCAGCAAAGTTGCCTGAAGATTCCTTTCATGGTGCTGGTGATTTAATGTTAAACATTGCATTCAGTAACGTGTATGACCTTATAACCCTGGTTGCTCTGGATGAGACCTTCTTGAGGTTGTGGACATTGTAAGTGCCTTAAAACCAAAATATATATTTCTTTAATTTTGACCACAAAGTTCATGCATGCTAACATTTGGATTTTTTGTATAAAAATGAAGGACAAGACAGCGGAGATGAAGATCAGTGTTGGGTTTTTGGATCCACAGGTTCTCACGACCACAAAGATTCATAAGGAGTCTAGCCTTGTAATAAAAGCATTGAGAAATGCAATGACGAATGACTACGTGGTGGGTGCCTTCGGCACCGGTGGCCACTATGTCACATTGATCATCTGTATGAAGTTCAAAGAGGTTTGGTATCTAGATTCTGCTAAACATCATCCCCCGCGAAAGTTCGAAGACCTCCTAGCGCTTGTGACTTGGTCTGTACCTTGTAGGTTTTGTTCACAAAATTCAATCTCTTAGTGTTTCTAATCAGTATTGCTGATCATGCAGGGCCTCTGAAGATATATGCCCAAAGGACGAAGGGATGAAAGGAAAGAAGACAAAGCTAAAATCCAATCAGACATTCAAGCACAAGCCAAATACCACTGTAAGACCGAGGTTTTTTTTATGGTCTCTTCATACCAATTTGGTACTGCATTAACTTGTCATTTTGGTACCTCGATGCGCAGTGTGCTCAGCAGCCATCAGGGTTCTTTTTGCATGGATTCCATGTGGCACTCAATATGTTCAAACTACTTGAAGACATACCTCACATCAAGAAGGCTGCTGTAAGTAGATAATGCTCTCACCCTTGTCTCTGCTCATATATTCTACATTTGATTTTAGAAACTGATTTGTACTTGTATTCTCGTAATTATTTTATTTAGCAGGATTTCAAATCCGCCCTTAATGTTTCTACAGAAGATCTAAAGCCGGTGCGGGAGATGCTGTGCGAGTACATTGTTAAGGAAATCCTCAACCGAAACGGCAACCTCTATAATGGTGCACCGTGAGTTCATTGTACTGCCTGACAAACTTGAAACTAGCTTGCTGCATTTAGGATAGTTTAGTACTGCCTGAGAAACCTGCTTGGCTGGGGTCAGATGTTGCCTGGTTTAGGCTGTTTTCTCAGGACTCCATCCAAACAAAGCACCGATGACAAACTTGAAACTTTAGCATGCATGTCGATCTGATGAGGAACTTGATGTGATCTCGCATTATTGTGTATATATATGTGATCTAGCTTGTGTATATATGTGATGAGAATGTGTTTGTGATGTCTCCTAGTATTATTGTGGTGGCTGCCAAATCCTGGCTGTTTCCAGGATGCAGCCCCTGATCTGGTGGCTGCCAAATCCTGACTGGTTCCGGGATGCAGTCAGAAAACGGACAGGTTACTGTAGGTGCCCTACATATCGGTCACGGACGTTAAGTAAGGCACGTTACAAAAACAGATCCGTGAGTAACGGGCTTCACTTGGAACGCCCGTTACAAGTATGACAACACTGTAACGGGCCGCATAAAGGTCCGTTACTAATACTGACCGGTGGGCCCTACAAGTTGATGCTTTCGTCGAGACAGAGGAGACGCGCTTCCAGAGCACGCGTCTCCTGTCGTCGAGACGGACGTGACGCGCGTCCAGAGCACACGTCTCCTTTCGTGGAGACAGGCGAGACGCGCGTCCAGAGCACGCGTCTCCTATCGTCCAGACAGAGAAGACGCGCGTACAAAAAATGCGTCTCCTTACGTGCAGACGCGTGTCCACAGCAAACGTCTCCGATAGTGAGTTCATGTAACGGGCTAGGTTTCTGTGCCCGTTACCAAAGGTCCATGTGGGCCCAGAGAAATAGACATTTCAGGTGACCGGTAACTTGTTTCGGTAACGATCTTTGTTCGACGTCCGTTACAATTACGTGTCATCAGTAACGGGCATCCGCCCGTTGCCTTTCTTGGCTTATTTGTAACGCTTGATCGGTAACGGACGTTTTGCCCGTTATCAATAGCCATCCGCGTTCGTTATCAATGTCTGTTTTTCACGTAGTGCTCGGCGTTGGGTAGGGTTTCCCGCCGCCTCTCGGGATCCTTTGCAGCCCCATCGATGACAAGTTTACGCGGGCCGGAGGTCTTCCGAACCCCACCGCTGCCGTCGCTACACCCCTCGGAGCCATGGATACCGCGTGCCAGACCAGCAGCCCAGCTGATGAGGACCTTCGTGTCTCCGGCCACCGCTGCCGCCGCTGCAGCGGCGCGCTCCCACGGCGTCCCGAATCTCCAGGTGAGGCCGCGTATTCAATTCTGGCGCTAGTTCAGGCATGTACATGCAAGTCTGGTTTCCTCGTTAGGTCTGGTTTCGCAGGGTCTACGATTTTTTTACAGTAATTTGCAGATGAAGCTGCGTATGCAATCTAGGAATCCTCTTAGTGTTGGCACGCCCATAATGACACCTTGCCCATTGCTTATGTTGATCTTATCTCGTAACCCAGATACCTGATTCCTTAAAGCTTAAACTGTAAGAGGATTGTTGGTTAGGTTTTCCTTTTAGGATTTATTTCAGCCATCTGTTCCTTTGGTTTCTGATTAGGGCCTGCGAATTCTATGGCCATATTATTTGGCATGATGCTAGTTCAGTTGGGTCTCTGTTCGCGACTTAATTTCCCTGGCACCTAAATATTTTTTACTGGCTTATTGCTATAGACGCATAAACATATGGATGCCTTTATGGATCTGGCTGGGTACACAAATGATCCAGATAAGACACTGGAAATTGTTTTAAATCCAGAGGGAAACCTGGTCTCAGTTTTAATTTACTAAAAGAGAAACCATAATAACTTTTTCTGTAGCAATCATTAAGTTCTGGCTACAAATCATGCACATATAATTTCTCGCAATCAGTACAAATCAAAACCAACTGCAATGTAGAACAAACGATCACTCTTCAAAATTCAGTGTATCCACTCCGGTCCTGTATTTGAAGCAAGTTATGTCTGCCCCCCTGCCATCATGAGTGATACCATTGCACTGAAGATCACAGCGAACTGATTTTCTTTATTGTTTTTGTTGACATCACAATTTTCTTCTTTGTATTCTGCTTGTGATGAAGTTTCTGTACTGTAAGTGATTGGTACCATTCGTGTTGGTTCATTTCTTGACATTGAAGTCTCATTGTACTGTATAGTTGTATGGTCTGCGGACCGGAGTCGTTCGGGGTTCTCTGCTCCCCTAGTTGTGCGGTCGATCGACCAGAGTTGTATGGTTTTCGGGCCCGGTTTCCCTTATGAACTGGGCCAACTCTCTTCTTCTAATAAAAATTCGGAAAAGCACAAGCTTTCACCGTCCGTTCAAAAAAAAAGTCTCATTGTATAGCCCCCGATTGGATCTCATAATGCTTTTAACCTTGGAAAATTCCGGTTTAAGTTTACTAGTATTAGTGTGGATGCATTCTTGGGACGTCAGTACAAGTGGTGTGAATGGCAGGAGGATTCATCTTGAAGCTTTATCTGTAGTTAGGGATATAGTTTGTTTATGTTAGTCTTTATCTTGGTTTCAGCAACATAGTAAGTTGGTTTGTTAGAAATTAGTTTAGATCAACTGTAACACTTGAATTTGCCGTAATAAAGGGTTGATGTTGACCCTATATATATGAAGGGTAGACCAGATTTGGGAAGGCAAGCACATGTATAAAGTATAAACCTGATACCTGAGTATACTCAGAGCCTCATTGGAGGGCGAGTTTTATCTTGCTGCCTGTTCTTCCTCCTTCCACCAATCAATCTAAGCCAATCCCATCATCTCCGGTATCAGAGATCTTTGTTCCATCTGCACTCCCATTGTCTCGTTTCCACCACGAGTGATCAATCTACCCAACCTCATCAAGTATCTTGTCAGTAACCTTACACTATCCACACTGCTGTTGCTCTATCTATCTACTCTAAAAATTATATTCTAGCCACGTCAGCGAGAATCTTTACTCTACATCAGCTTCTTCCGCACATTTGTTACTCTATATATTTACTCTATCTCCAACATCATATATGTTATTCATCCATCTCCAACATCATCATCTAGTGGGACCCACATGTCATTGGGATCTCCAACAGCAGCGCATCTCGCGCGAAGAGCACTGCAGCAGCTTTGCCGTAACGCCTTGGTTACGCTGGCTTTGGCGTGAACTTTGATTTACGCTTGCATGCCGTAGCTTGTGCTGTCACGCGGTGCAGGGTATTTTGCTCTATGTTTCTACGGTAAGCGCTTGCCGTAACTGATGCCGTCCAGCGCTGCGGATGGTCTTACAATTCCAAATACAAACCCGTGTGAGAGAATAATCTGCTCGGTACTACTCTTGTCTTCCAGTTACAATATATGAACTGGTGCCCATATCTGCCACCTTATAACTGGCAGTTAGGCTGCATGTCTTATGGTGCTGTTTATCAAGTATTATGTCCATAGTTTAGTTTTATTGCCTTCCTTTTGCCTGTACTGTTTAGATTTGTACCGAGCTTTTAATCTGAAACTAAATTTAGTAGCTCCAAATGTTGTCTGGGTGAAACAAACAATCATGTATCCAACCTTTGCTTTGCTGCTCTCTTCTGGAAGAATGCCCTGAAGAAAATAAATACCTATAGTGATCAATGCTAGGATCCCTAACCAGTGCCTTTTTTCCATAGATTGACATGGTGGTGCGTTGAGTCCTTTTGCACGAGTTTTTGATCTATTTTCAGTCTCATCACAGAATTGTTCATGAATTAAGAAAGCACAACTCTTTTCACCTTGAGCTGCTACATCCTAAAAATCTGACACTACTTCACCGTCGGCATATACAAAATTTACGCCACAGGTAAGTGCAACACTGTTGCTTTTGCGTGTCATCAGGATGTAAGTCTGTAAGACTGTTCTCATGATAATTGTTCAACAATCTACATTTGATCTCGCTTTAGAGTTTATAAAATAATTTTGGGTGACATTAGTGACATTAGACCTGTTTGTTATGATTACTTTTTACCATCAATATTGATCTGAGTTCTTGCTGCAGGGCTGGCAACATTTCCCTGCTATCTCAAAGGGGACCAGGGGTATGAAGTGGTCAGAGCAGAAGAGGTTCCTCTCGATGCAAAGGAAAGAGTAAGGATGGGATATCTGTTTCCATTGTGCATACTGTTTTAAAACGATAGGAAATTAAATTGTTTGCCGTTGCTGTCTCAACAATAATACATTTTATTTTACTAGCTGCAGCACACACTCTGCTAATCAAGGCTTTTCTTGTAGCGCTGTACCTTTATTTGAACATCGTTTCAAATTGAATATACTTTCTTTATGTCAATGTGCATGTATCTAACCGAAAAACTTTATACTTTTGTAGGTCAGCACTCAAGAGGTTCGTTGTATGGTTTGATAAATCTGTTGACCCACGTCACGAGTTCATATTCGTAACATTTGTTAGTGCGTCTTGTTTTGTGGCGAACATGATAGCGTACCACAACATTGGCAGCCACCAAGTTAAACCTCTTGATCCTTGCAAGGTTGGAGCTGGTGACCTTGATGGAGGTGATCACTCCTTGGAAGGGTCGTGGGGCATGCTTGGTGTGTGGCAGTGCTAGTTCAATTTAGTTTGTTTTGACCAGCTTGTGCACAGACAGCACCTCGCTTTCACCAACCAGCCCTGAAAGTATATATGGTGAAGCCCAACTTGCACTGAGTAGATTAATCGAGGAAATATGTGTAATTTTGGGCTCTAAGAGGCTGGCTGCCATCGTTCGCAGGAGATCCCACGTTGAAGAACCAGCCTATCTATCTGGTCGCATCCAAGCCTGTGTGTTTGGCAGTCCGTTGCGTGGGCATGTCCCTTGTTCCCGAGCAACAACGTCACCCGATCGGTGGGCCACACCAGCTCGGAGAGAGCTGATGCAGCTTGACCATTGGGCACAACAGCTTGCCGTTTCCTAAGCAATTATCCTCAGCGCATCATGTAGACGCCGGTAGCGCATCACGCAATTATCTTGCAACCTCGATGATGTCTCAGCCAGAGTGATTCATTCCTCACCTAGTTCGTCCTCGACGCTGCCGTCGTGTCGATCTTCAGCTCCAAGAGCCGGAATGCCGCAGCGACGACGGAGGAGCGAGGGCGCCTGGGAGGTGGGCGGCGCACCGGCCGCTAACTGGAGCGTCACGCACTCATGCATCGAGTGATCAAGCAAAGCCGCAGGGCAAGGCGGCAAGCTCACGGGCATGGCGTCTTTTTTTTCAAGACGTGCGAAGCAACGTTTTCATTAAGAGGAGAGAAATCGATTACAAAGATGCGATTTTAGGAAAATCCTAAAGCGCAAAGAATAGATAGAAGAGATAACAAGTTGACCTAAAACCGAAAGGAGAAACAGGGAGAGAAAGAAACCCACACCACCACCATACAACACAAGTCACAAGAGAGGCGCGGCCTACTACAAACAAGGATACCGAGCACACACGCTCATCACCGGACGCTAAACAAGAAGTCTAAGACGGGCCGGTCGAGGAAGGGCATGGGTGCATGGTTGTATCCCCTGAACCTAGCGGAGTGTGTGCCTCGTTCGACGGCAATACCGGCGGCTACCGGTCCGGTAAGATCGGTTACCGGTTCGCTCCGGTAGTAAAATCGACCGGTTCAACGATCCTAACCGAACCTAAAAATCAGATCAAACCGCGCTTTTCGGTTTACCGGCCGGTAAGACCGGTTTACCGCTCCGGTTTTTTTTGCCGGCTAACCGGCCTGGTTCCGGTATGGCGGTATGCGTGCGTGGAAAGTGGATAGGGATCGATCAGCGTTGTGTAGGAGTAGTGGTAGTGCAGAGAAGCATACTCCTGCATGGTCCGTGGTTGGTTGACTGCCCAATCCACATGCGTCTCAGGCTTTTCTGCAGCAGCTCCTCGTACCGCGCGAGAACGGCAGGCTCATGCAGTGCAGCTGCTCTCTGCATTGCAAGCAGGGGACGGTACATTTCCGAACAAAAAAAAAAAAGTCGAGAAAGCCAGACACAGGCACACAGCACAAGTTTCTTCTACTGTGCGGTCAAGTAAACAGAAAGTGTCTACACATGCCTTAGAAAAACAACTGCAAAAAAAAAAAAGTCATCGTTCACGAGTTGCAGCTGCAGATTTGTCTTGCTCTTGCATATCCGGCTTCTAGCTTCTAGATACTGTACTATAGATCCTTGTCACTTGTCAGGCTGTCAGCGCTAATCGCCAATTCCAAAACTGCAAGCCGCCGGGCACTGCACCGCTGCGTGCATGTGTTATGCATCCCTGTGTGCTCGCCTAGCTAGTGCGTGTCCTCGGCAGCACGGCAACACGGGGGTGCGGCCTCGCCCTCGCGCGCGCCGGCGCCGCGGCTAGCTGCCATCCAATCCTCGAGACCACGACCCCATCTCCACCCACCCGGGCCCTCGGCCGACGGCTGCAAACGCATACGCCTGCGTGCTCGGCGTACGTGGCCGCGCTGCCAAAAGCCTCTGTTTCCGCCCCGGCCAGAACGTCAGTTATGTATGTAGCGTGACACGCCCGCCTGCGCTTGCAGTTGCAGTGTTGTGCATCCAAGCGGCTTCCAGAGAGCGAGCGAGAGCTTACGATGTCGCCGCCGCGCGCCGCGAAGCCGTCGTTGCTCCTCCAAGACGCGCTCCTCTTCGCGGCGGGCGCCGTCGTGGCCACCGTGCTGCTCCTCGCGCTCGCCAACCCGTTCGCCCAGCCGGACGCCAGCCACGAGGTAGCGGCCGCCCTGCACGCCGGCGGTGCCGGCCGCAGCACCCGCACGTTCTACGATGACCCGGCGCTGTCGTACACCGTGGACCGCCCCATCACGGGGTGGGACGAGAAGCGCGCCGGGTGGGCGCGCGAGCACCCGGAGCTCGTCGGCGTCGGCGGCGAGCGCGTCCTGATGGTGTCCGGCTCGCAGCCGGAGCCGTGCGGCGCGCCCGGCGGAGACCACACGCTGCTGCGGCTGCTGAAGAACAAGGCCGACTACTGCCGGCTCCACGGCGTGCAGCTGCTGTACAACACGGCGCTGCTCCGGCCGTCGATGGACCGGTACTGGGCCAAGATACCTGCGATCCGCGCCGCCATGGTGGCGCACCCGGAGGCGGAGTGGGTGTGGTGGGTGGACTCCGACGCCGTGCTCACCGACATGGACTTCCGCCTCCCCCTGCGCCGGTACCGCGGCCACAACCTCGTCGTCCACGGCTGGCCGAGCCTCGTGTTCGAGGCCAGGTCATGGACCAGCCTCAACGCCGGGGTGTTCCTCATCCGGAACTGCCAGTGGTCGCTCGATTTCATGGACGCGTGGGCCTCCATGGGGCCCGACTCCCCGGACTACCGCCGCTGGGGCGCCGTGCTCAAGTCCACGTTCAAGGACAAGGTGTTCGACGAGTCGGACGACCAGTCGGCGCTCGTGTACATGCTGCTGCAGGGCGGCAGCCCGTGGCCGGAGAAGGTGTTCCTGGAGAGCGACTACTACTTCGAGGGCTACTGGCAGGAGATCGTGGGGCGGCTCGGCAACGTCACGGAGCGGTACGAGGCGATGGAGCGGCGGCCGGGGTCAGCGGCGCTGCGGAGGAGGCACGCGGAAGCAGAGCACACGGCGCACGCCGCGGCGAGGAACGCGGCGCTGGCGGGGGACGGGCTGGCGGAGGCCGGGGTGCGCGGGTGGCGCCGGCCGTTCGTCACGCACTTCACGGGGTGCCAGCCGTGCAGCGGCCACCGGAACGAGCACTACTCCGGGGCCAGCTGCGACGAGGGCATGCGCCGCGCGCTCAACTTCGCCGACGACCAGGTGCTCAGGGCGTACGGGTTCCGCCACGCCGGCCCGCTCAGCGACGACGTGCAGCCGCTGCCGTTCGACTACCCAGCGGCGGCTAGTCAGTGACAAGCGTCGTGCACTCGTGGGCGTGGCTGACCGAGGTCAGAACAAGAGTCCACGAGTCAGTCACTAGCTACCCCGTGCGCATGCATCTCGCAAAAGCAGTGACATTCTGGGCTTCATTGATAACTCTTGGCGTGTACTTATAGTTTTGTGCTGTCAGTGCTGATAGTTTAACAAATCATTCTATATTCTCAATGAGAATGCAGAACATTAAGATTTAAGCCAGCCTACCACTCAGGATCCACTGCCACGGATCTTTCAGCTTTCAGAATGCAGTACTGAAACCTAGAGCGCTAACCAAACCTCGTAAAAAAATATAACTGCCCATAAACTCGGATGCGAACACATAGATCGAGAGGCACGAATTAACATATGGCAACAAGTCAGCAGCTTCATCGTTCAAGCTAGTAGCAGGAAGTGCAGACAGTATCTTAGCAGTTCTGAGGAGACTAGTTCGATCACTGAACTGATTCTGATGCACTTCGAAGTTAGACGTCCTAGAGGAGTTCATGCAGCACATGCTACGGTTTCTACATACACAGAATAACCCGAATACTCCTAGAGGAGTACCCGATTATGCAGAACACGACGATTTGCAGTTTCTGTGTTCCTTGATCAGCAACATGGCTGCATCAGATTCAGGAGGCAATGGGAGCCAATAAGAAAGGTGTACAACCAGGATAGATGTGTTATTCGAATATCTGCAAGGGGATTACCTGCATAGCTCCGTTGGAGCTTCACTTGGCTGCTTTTATGTTAGTGAGAGCAGCAAGAACCTCAGTGATTGGACCTTCGTTAAGTGTCCGATTGGCCTAGATACAAACAAATTTGGATTTTGCAAAAGTTAGATGCTGCTAGGATCAGTATATAATAAGAGTACTGAAGTGCCAGGAAAGAGGCTCACCTTGAGAGATGGCACTAGTGCATAAACCTCCTCAATGGTCTCAGGCCCAATGTTTGCTATCATGCATATCTGTTACAAGCACACAAAAGTGCTAGAGTGAGATGAGGGTGGTGCCACATAAAGAAAAAACAGGAAAGGAACAGGAAGTTAAGTAACTAACCTCGCCATCATTAACACCGCATTTTTTAAGAGGTCTACAGCAACACGTCAAGGAACTGAACTGTTAAAATGCATGCTTGATGTTTCGATACAACTCTATGATAAGATGCAACTTATAGCTCTATAGACTTAAAAAAAAGGATACTCCAGAGCTTGTTTCACAGAGCTTGCAGTGGTGAACTGATTTCCATCTTTTGCATATTGGAAAGCTTTGTCAAATGACCTGCACAACAACAATAAAGAGTATAGGAAAACCAAACAGCTAAGAGACTTGAACATAGCACAGAGAATGGTAGGTCTGGCAGAACAAAACACAAATTCTTACTCAGGAATTTTGATCTTGGGATCCTCTGATAAGATAGCCATGTGCTCGTGAATTTCTTGCAGCAGTTCAACTGCTTCACAATTCATTAGTATCCTAGAATTTGGAGGGACATCTACATCCAATAACACAAACATTATTTCCATTCTTGTGATTACATGGGAAGGTAGCAGGATAAGCTTACACAGTTTGTTTAGAGATACAGGTTCATGGAAATTAGATTACTGTATATTCAGAATGGCATAAAACATACCACATTCGAGATGGTGTAAAACATACCAACCACTTTTACACAAAACATTCCACGTAGCCATAGTAATGTCTCAGATATAACTAAAATGACAATGGAACTCAACTCGTGCCAGGACAACACAAACATGGCTAAAAATTTTAATGCATTTTCCCAACACCTCGTGTGAACAAGCAAAATATTGCTTAATAACAACACCCACTAACTATATCTCACACTTCAAAAAAAAACAAATACTTGCAAGAGCAAGAGCAAACTGAAAAACTTGAGAGAAGAACAGCAAGGTTTACAAATGGGAGGAGGGAAAAATGATTTTCAGTGGAAAATTTGGCAAGACACAACACAAAGGCTAGTAAGACCAATTAATCCCTTGTCGAAGCACTTTCTAATCCTCTTACTGTCAAGTAGCCCTTGTAGAAACCCTCCCTAACTCAAGTGTCTAGTCAAGTAGTCCTTGTAAAACCCCTCCCTAACCCAAGTGTCTAATCAAGTAGCCCTTGTAGAAACCCTCCCTAACCCAAGTGTTCTCAAGGTGAAGAACAGAGACAAAACAGCTGGGAAGAACTCCCAAAGCCGAGAAGCAGCAAGGGTTCAGAACCTGAGATACCAAAACACACCTAGAGGATTACAACACCAGACACAAGCAGGCCTTCAACAGCATGAACTGCTAAAGTTTGAGCCTAGAATGTCCTTAGAATGAGGCCAAAAAAATTAGCTCCCTATCACTAGTAGTCTACTTCAGTATTGCAAGATTGAGTAATTAGCATAAAATAAGCTGCACATTGAGAATTTCACTGAAGGGAACTGACCAAGCTCCAGCTTTAGTTCTGCATCAGGCTTAGTAGGAACTACATTTGATGAAGTGCCCTTTCCACCTTTGCCACTACTGTATGCCTTTCCTTGGCTTGCTTCTCCTAAAAAGAGAGAAATATTAACACTGACAAAATAACATGAGAAAGAATGAAACAAATGTAACAGCAGTACAGAGGTAAATACTCTGATATAAGAGCACAAACATTTAAGTAGCTTTCAAAGGGATTAACATTGTGCACAGTGTACCTTTAGAAAAGGATGAACCCTTTCCACCAGTTTTGAGGCTTGCAGATGCAGCCTTCCCATTTGACTTGGAGTGAACAGGAGTCGGCTCTTCAACAAAACCTAGAAACAGGCCGTGCTATATGAGTGCTGCAAGTTTGAACTTCCAACAACGCATCACATTATTCATGAGCCGTAACATTCAACTACACTATATTTCTGAAAAAAAATTATGTAATAGGGGTCCCAGTATCTCATAGTTGCTCTTATCACAATACTGAACATCAAATACAGCCTATATGCAGCTCAATTATCACCACCTGGCAGCTGTTTTGTGCAGAGTGCACCCACAAATCATGATTTAAGAGTAATGTGTAGTGCAAATGTGCAATTGCAATCATCGTGATATGTACATTCAAATTTAATTGGCGTCAATGGCTAGATAATGAATGTATGCAATGCAAATAATAAGACACCAACATCTCCTACTCGTCTACTGCTAATTTTTCTTTAGCGGTACGTATATCAACTGTATAAAGCCTGCCAAGAAAAAACTCATGGGCGGGGCCATAGGATTTTGGAATGAAATGACTAAAACCAAACACAATTGATCGTTACAATCATGCAAGATACTTTTTTTTCCTCCACTGAATGCCCTAGAGGCTTCCTGACATGTAATAAACCGCTATTCTAGAGAAAAGCAAACATGCCTTACATGGTATCTCCAGAATGTCAATAGTTCAATCATAAATTCGTGTGCTAAAAGGATGTTGGAGTGTTTCACGAGTTATAAGACGTCAAAATTTGTATCATGAAAACCGAACACGACGTTACCTTCAGAGTCAGAGCTAGAGTCAGAATCCGAAAGCACCACAACTCTTGGCCGGTGGATCGTACTCTTGTGCTTTCCATTCGGTAGTCGATCCATTGGCAAAACTCGTCAAGACCTACATCATTCATATTAAAATTTGTCACATAATTGCAAAGCAAATAGTGTACCGCAAGAGCGTTTAGTTAAAGAATCTTTCCCGTCAGACATTGTGCTTCCCTAACTGATCATGGGCACACACCAGATATCTCACGTCTGATACTTAAGAGTATGCATATACACTGTCTAGTTTACTTTTCAGGTTGAATAAAAAAATCTTCACACAATCATACTGCTAAATTAACAAAAGACTCGTATAGTTCTCATCAATTGTAATCATAATCCTTTGGAAATTAAATTCCTGATTTTCTTTCATACACCACATGCATGATGAAACCCATACGACCTTCTGCAGCCAAGCTCCAGATGAAGCAAAAGTCCATAGCTTTTTCTGACAATGTTTAATCAAAGGTGTTGTTTTCCCTTCTCCCGCTAGGGGAGAAAAACATAATTTCCCCCAACACGGGAAACCAACAGAGAATGTGTGCCCAACAAGGCAACGAGCCACCCCAACCCCGACCAAAAAAAAAAAAAAAAACATAGTGAACGAACAGTCAAAATCGCAAGCCGAGCATTATCAAATCATACCCTCCACTTCCGAAACCCCCCTCCAATTGATCGTCCTAAGCCCAGGAATGACATGCACCCCACCCCCGCGTCGGATAAACCCTAATCCACAATCAGGGGCGGACCTAACGACAGGGGGTTGTGAAGATTCAGAAAACCCCGCAAAATGCTGCGGGGTTAGCCTCACGTACGAGCACTCCGCCGCGCAGGAAATCGCGATTGGTGAGATTCTGCAGAACAACTGAACGATCTGTCCAAACAAAGGTGGGGCTTCGTCATTACCCGCGGAAGAAGAGGTCAGCGCGGGACGGATGAATCTCCACCCCGCCCCGGTCCGTCCAGACTCCAGAGGACGACGCCGGAGGAGGGGACGAGGGAGAGGCGCGGATTTGTGCCGAGGGGCGGAGTTCCGCGGCACGGAGGGGCGGGAGATGGGATGGACTGGAGAGTGGGGAGAGTGGGAGACACTGGAGACCCCTTTTGCGCAAGGAAGGAGACCGAACAGCGGCTCGAGGCGCTCCGTGGACTCGGTCGGTGGGTGTCCGGTAAAATGGTTGGGAGCGTGACCTGCAACGACGAGGCTGATTTGTGCGACTGATTTACTGTGAAGAAAACATATCAACCATCATCATACAGCGGTAATTTTTTCTCAACACAAATCAATAACCAACCACTAGTCAGCGGTAACTTTCTCTCAGCACAAATCATCAGCCTGTTCGTTTGGCTGGTGGCTGATGACTGGTGCTGATTTGTTCTGAGAGAAAAGTACTGCTGGCTGATTGCTGGTGGCTGGTTTGTTCTGAGAGAAAAGTACTGCTGGCTGGTGGCTGATAAGCCAAACGAACAGGGCGCATCACCAAGCACCGAACTGACCAATTATGTAAAAAAAAGTTATGTGAATAATTTGTTACAAGAGAAGCGATTCAGATTTATCACAAACAATCCAGATATCATATAAGAGAACTAAAAGGATCAAATAATAGCCAACACGGGATCGTATTTAGCGAATGCAAGTAGCCACACTTTCGATGGATATTTGCGGTCGAGCAAGGTTTCATCTGACCAATCATTTCCAAAGTATAGTTAACTTTTATACTAGTATATGAAAATATGGAACGGTGGGAGCAACTCCCATCACCAGTACCAAAAGCATACAAATTCTATCAAAATATTAATCGACAGATCCTATTACGATCATCCTATCTACATATCGTCATATATAAATATTAATGGACAGATCTTATTAGCCTTGTCGAAGATACATGTCATCCAAAAACAGAAAATCAGCTAGAGACGGAGGTCTCTCAACACATAGGAGTACTGTAGATCTCAAGGTGACTCTCGACTCTCCGCAGAGACTGTTGCTGTCCACCTACTAGGCTAGTGTCCTACCGACCGCGTCGTGTTCGACTGTTCGTTCGCGATAGCAAGCTTCAAAGCGGAGCATGTATTCCATTATTCCATGCCCAAATCAACGACCGGGCACACGGGCAGGCAGCTGGCCATATGCCGAGAGCACAAGGTTCCACGGGGAGATTCGGCGGCACCTCTCCGCCTGCTTGCATATACGGATCGCATCACGGCCGAATCGATTACACACAGCGACGCCTTCTCTTGTCACGAACGCTGACGGCGATCTCCCCTCCCCTTTTTCCGGTGTATACCAACGGGGCAACAGCGACGCCGGAACGTTAGCTGGCACCGGCTGCTGCGGCGGGGTCACGTTCACGTCGACGACGGCTGCTCCGCTCTGCTCTGCTCTGATCTCTCCCCAAGCCAGCAGGATGCCCCCCGCATTGCCACTGTGCTGCGGCCAGCGGCCAGTGCCGGATTCGTTGGGATACCTGGACTCCTGGAGTCCACGTCGCGAGACACGCATCAGAGAGCGATGCCGACGCGGCGGCTGGCGATCCTATCGTGTTTTCGCTCGCCTCCGGCCTCCCTCCCCCCTGCCGTTTTCGAGCTCAGGAGTGTTGGAGCCTCTCCTGACTCACACGACACGACACGACACGCATCCAACTTATCCACAAGACAAGCCGCGACGATGATGCGGATGCGGTGGAGTACTACTTCGATCTCTTCTCCGGTCGTCGCGAACGCGCGCCCTCGGCCGGGGGTGAGTGGTGAGTACGATGGGTGGTGAACACAGTGGCCGATAAACACGAGGAAATTTCCGTTCCGGAGGAGCGAAACGCAACGGCCTGCAGAAATCATGCCTGTCGCCGGTCGCCGCCCGTCCTTTTCGCCTGTCAACGGATCTGAAACCCTGAACGAAACACGACTAGCTAGTACGGTAGAGAAAAAGAGTTCGGCGGGTGTGTCCAGACGCGTGGCCTCTCCGTCCCCGTTTCGCCGAACATATGCTACGGCCGCGAGCGTGACCGCCGGACACCATCACGCGCGCCAGATCGATGAGCACATTGTTTTCTTGTTTCCCCGCCCACTGGCCACGGGGCGTCACGCTCCTCCGTCCCCGCCGGGCCAGCGGCCACCTCGCACTAGTGTTCGCCTGCCCACGACGAGGCAGCAGCAACAAGCGTCGTCTACTCTGATCTGATCCGCTCGACCTCGATCGGTAGTGCCGGTGCCGCTGCTGGGTACGTGTGTATCACTACCACTCTTGACTTGTACTCCGTAGAAATTAGGCCGGGGTTCCGTCGGAGCGACGACGATCCACTTTGGTTGGTCGCTGGCCGTGACACGAGGCTCCACCACTCATCAGAGTGAGCTGCCGGGATAACAAAAGAGTCCCTGTTCGGCCTGTTCCCCTCGTGTTGATTCCTCCTGGATATGCTGGCAGCTCAGCTCATGTGTGTGTGTGATCAGGTCATCGCTTCCTATGGAGGGGCAGACTTGTAAGCAGCAGTGCAGCACTAGGGTTTGTAGTAGTTGCGGAGTGGGGACGGATGAGACTCGTCGGAAAGTCTCGAGCTATCTCAGTCCTTCGGAGGTGCTCATAGAGGTAGGGTTCGCGTACGTGTATTCATAGGGGTGAGTATGCGTGCGTGTTGTGAACGTCTGCGTTGTACTGTGTAATTCTCAAAAAAATTCTCGCTTAGGATAGGAAACCATCAGCCTTCCGACGGTGCCTGCCTGAATCGATTGTCTCGTTTAGTTGGCTGAAATTTTAGTGAAATATGTAAATTTTTTGCATTGAGTTACGTGCACAAGAAAAAATAAGTAAAATTTTGATAAAATAGATGAAATTGTTAGAATCTTGAGAAACTAAACGAGACGGATGCCGCAGTGGCTATCTCCGTCTCAGCAGTCAGCACTATCGCCGAATCCGCGATGGTGGCATGGTGCCCGGTGCGGTGCCACTTCAATATTCTCGCTCCAAATTCTGTCGCAGGGTGGGAGAAATTTTTTGTGAAAAAAAAACTAGAGCACCGCATCCTTTGTCATGCTGAATCCCGCAACTTCGACACGTGGCCGCTGCCGCCGAGCGTCGGCGGCTTGGCGGGTCGCCGTGGCAGCACCGAACCACTTGTCAGCGGCGAAAAGTCCCAAGTGGAAGGAAACCAGAGCCGAGCGCGCGCGCCAGAACGGGGGCGGCGGCGGCGGGCGCGCGCGCGTAGGAGGGAGGTGTTTGTTTTGAGAGGCTAAAAATTAGTCTTCTACTGTTCATGTGTTTGACCGTTAATTAGAAGTAGTAAATGAAGGTAATTTACAAAATTACCTCCACAATCTCTGGGCTAATTCGCGAGACGAATCTAATGAGGTCTTTGACTGCGTGATTAGAGGATAATTATTGTAGCATTACTGTAGCAAATCGTGAATTAAGTAACATCATTAGATTTGTCGCGCAAAGTTGTACTCATCTGTGAAAAGGTTTTGCAAATAAATTTTATTTAGCACTACATGTGTACAAGATTCCTTGGGGCTAAAAATTAGCCCCTAGGAAACAAACACGGCCTAGGAGTAGTAGGAAAAGTCCACAGCCAGCGAGTGGCCGCGCGGGCCCCACCGCCACTTGGCGAAAAGCGCAGCGCACGTGGCGCCCGCCAGGGCGGCCCCTTATCCTGTGCGCGCGGCCAAATGACGGTCCTGCCCCCTGAAAAGCGCAAAAAGGGCACCGCGGCAGCGCAACCTTTTCTCCCCCGCGGGCCCCGCGTCACAAAGGCACCCCGGGTGGGCCCCACCCCGCCCTCATCCCTTCCGCTTCTTCCCCTCGCGTTCTCCCCACCTCTCTCTCTCTACCTGTTGCGTTGCGATCCCTTCCCCTCCTCCATCATCTCCTCTCCTCGCTTATCACCCCCCCCCCTGTGTTGGCAAAACCTCCTCCTAGTCCTCCACCACCAAGAAGAAGAAGAAGAAAGGGAGACGCCGTCTGCTGTCGCGCGGGAGGAAGGAAACCTTCTCGAGCTCTCCGCCGCTGCCCTGCCCCCCCGACGGGTGGTTTCCGCGCCGCGTGCGGGTGGGATCCGAGGCCCCGAGCTTGGCGCGCCGCGATCCTCGGTGAGTCGCTCTTGCTGATGATGTTCGTATTGGATTCCGTACCGTATCTGCATGGGGTGGCCGGGATTTAGTTGGCGGAAGTGGGAAGTGGGTTGCTTCTTCGATTTTGGGGATTTGATTGAGTGTTCGATTTCGAGTCCGCTTGCTTAGCCCCCTTCCCCGGTGTTCCAGGGAGTTCGATGTGTGTCGGACTGACATGTCTGAACTGTATTTTTTTCCCCTTTCCTCTTTGCGGACACTTAACGTTTTGTTCCGTGTCGCGTGGAGCGTACGCGAGTGGTTTGTTTCGTTTGATTTCTGTGCTTGAGCCTGCGGCGGGCTCAGTCGCTAGTCTTGATTGGGCGCCCGTCTTGATTACCCCTCCTCAGCTCCTCTAATCACCGAGGCTATGCTTGTATCCGCAGCCAATTCTGCCAGCAAAGAACTTTATTTTCGTTTTCTTTTTTTTGAAAAGTTGCTTTTGCATATAGACGCATAGTGAATCAGTGATCAAATATTTGCCGCTTTGCTTCTGCGCGGCTCTTTTTTCTCTTCTTAGCGGCAACTATTCACTGATCGAAAGGAGAAACTTTCTCAGCGTGAATTTGTCTGTTTTGAAAGATAAGGGCGAAATTTGGAACGCTTATTTTAGTGGCGCAGAAAGTTCCCTGGCTTTATCCACGCATATGTGCGCTAGCGACCAGTAAAAAAAAAAAAGAAAAGAAAAGAAAAAGTGACGGCTAGTGCTGCTTAACACCTGTGTTTGTTCTAATGGAAGTTTGGCATGTGGCAACTTAGTACGACGCGGCGCTTACTCGTCGAGTTCTTATTAGAAAGGTGTCTTCTGGATATGCAAAAATACGAGATTGCCAACCAAACGATAACTAGGTGGCCATTTGCACTGGCGGTTGCTAAAAGTTTCGGTTGCACTTCATCCTATTTGTCTCTCACGCTTGTGTGCTGATATGCTTCACTAAGCTGGCGCAACAGGAGGCTTTTTACTTCTTCAAAGCAATGTTGCCAATTGCAATTAGAGTTTGTGTAGCCTCAAGTTGACTATTCCCTGCATCTTTTGGTGGTATCACTCTAGCTGAAGTCTTTTGAATCTATTCTCTGCTTTCTTCCCCCCACTTACTAGTTACAGAGGCAACATGATTGCAACAGGGGTATAGTCTCAATTCTCAACTTCCAGTTTGTTCTGGGTGCAGGTTCCTAGATTAGCGTTCTGTACTTTTGTATTGGAACTTTGAGTTAATCTATGCCCTGGCTGGCAGATCTAGGAAGATTCTGTTGAAACCTCAAATTTTCTCTAAGTAGAAGCGTTCTATGTAGCCACATCAGGAAGTGTTCATATGTTATCCTAGATTGTCACTTAGCTGATGACAGGATGGGATGGGAGTATAGATGCATATTTTCGCTGCTTGGTGTGCATGTTTTAAATTTACTTATTGGTGGAGCAGCACATGCTTGTGTTTTCATGATCTCAGGGAAAAAGTAGCTACGTTTTCATACACTCAAACTTTATCTATATGCCATACAGTCAGATATAACTGTAAGTTTGCTGTATTATTACTGACTTTTACATATATATGCAGTATCACATAGGATTCCACTGAATTCAACTGCTGAAGAAGCCAAGGAAGGTGGCTTTGGTAGTGGGACTTACCAGCTGGTGGAATTCCCGAATACTGTTCAGGACAATGGATGCTCTTTGTGATTTCTGTGGGAAACAAAGGTCAATGATCTACTGCAGATCAGATGCAGCTTCCTTGTGTTTATCATGTGATCGTAATGTTCATTCAGCTAATGCGCTGTCCCGGCGTCACACAAGGACCCTTCTTTGTGATCGTTGTGGTTCACAGCCTGCAGCTGCCCGCTGTATTGAAGAGAACATATCACTTTGCCAAAATTGTGATTGGAATGGGCATGATGCTACATCAGGGGCTACTGGGCATAAAAGGCAGGCCATAAACTGTTACTCTGGGTGCCCATCATCGTCAGAACTTTCGAGAATCTGGTCATTTGTTATGGATATCCCAACCGTAGCTGCTGAGCCCAACTGTGAGGATGGAATAAGCATGATGACAATTGATGACAGTGATGTTACAAATCATTGTGATGCTTCAGATGATAAAAGATTATTGGAAATAGCTAACACAACACTCATGGGTGATCCACCCACTGGCGGCAAACTTAAACCTCTGATAGGATCTCCTTCGGGTGATGGGTTCAATGTTCTACCACTAGCCACCGATCAGCCTGCCGGATCAGATTCAGTGACACCAAAGGTGCTATGTGGTTCATATTTTCCTCAATAAATGCACTTGAATTTTATTCCAAGTTTCTGCCGTGTCATGAGGCTTTTTGCTTACTGCATGCAATGTTGCTTAATACCTATAATAAAGAGTACTCTCGTATGAATATAGCATAGCAATAGTCACATCACATTACAGTTTCAGTTGCGCAGGAGCTCAATTCCTGTACTGCATATCTTTGTAAGCTACTGTACACACATTATTCTGTAGTGATGATCCTTTTGTTTATCGCTGTGTGGCTATCCAAAGTTCTCTTATTTTCTCTTCCTGCAGGGCTATCACTGCTGTAATAATTTCACCTTACAATTAAAATTTCATTCCTACAACAAGTTATTAGATGCATTTGTATTGATGATCTGCTTGTTTATCATCAGCATCTTTTTTTAAAAGGAAATAATCTGTCATTGTTGTATGCTTATGAAACACTGGTCACATCTCGCAGGTACCCTATGCCACAGATGATGATAAGTTCAATGATGGCAGCATGTATGAAGACTTATGTGTGGACGATACTGACCTGACATTTGAGAATTACGAAGAACTCTTTGGTACCTCTCACATTCAAACAGAGCAACTCTTTGATGATGCTGGAATTGACAGTTACTTTGAAATGAAGGAAACACCGCCTTTTGACTCTAATGAGGTTTGTACTTTTCTTGTATATGATGTTAGGACTTCGACACAGTCTACAAGGTGATAATTTGCAATGATTTTCTGTGAAAATACGACATTTGAAACAAAGATTATGATGGATATCATGCGTCTTGCTCTTGCATTAAAAGGATTTTATAGCAGACAATTACTCTATTTTATTGATTTCATTGATATACGTAGGGAGGTCAAATTGATGTTGCTTTGCTAAATTTTTGGGACCATCTTTATTTTTTCAGGAGCACAAATATATGCAGCTGGAATGTAGCAATGTGTTATCACCAGATTCTGCGATGTCAAACCAAGGTGCAAGGGCTGATTCCAGCCTTTGTATTCCTGTTAGGCAAGTCAGATCCAGTATATCTCAATCCTTCTCTGGTTTGACTGGTGAGAGCAGTGCTGGAGATCACCAAGATTGTGGGGTATCACCAATGCTCCTCATGGGTGAGCCACCGTGGCATCCTCCTGGTCCTGAGGGCTCAGTTGCTGGAGGCAGCAGAGATAGTGCTCTCACACGATACAAAGAGAAGAAGAAGAGACGAAAGTAAGCACATCTACTTGTCGGCTACTCAGGAAAATTGCGATAAAGACAGTTTTTTTTTCTGTGCTTACTGCTTAGAACTTATAGATCATGCTTAATGGTTTAGGAAAATGCCTCCCGCTTTTGGTGTCTCCTTTTAATTTCACTATTGTATTTCCTTTCTAGAGTTGTGAATTGACCTTTATTTTCACGAATTTGGCCAATAGGTTTGACAAGAAGATCAGATATGCTTCTCGCAAGGCTAGGGCAGACGTGAGGAAAAGGGTCAAGGGACGTTTTATAAAGGCTGGCGAAGCGTATGACTACGATCCGCTAAGCCAAACAAGAAGCTACTGATCCCGACTGGCTATCTTCCAGTGTCACGCTTGCAACCTTCAACTGCTCATCTGTTGTTGGTTGGGCGACAAGCAAGATCACTGGAGAGGGCAAGCAATTGCATGCGACAGAGCCTGCAATTGAAATACGGGGAGAAGGGTTGAAAAGAGATACCGAATGCTGGGATGAAAATGACACAAAAAAAGAAAGAAAGATGCATACATGCAGGAAGTTAGTGGATGCTGCTACGGCTCCATTTTCTTCGGCAGAGCATGCACCTTCAGTTGCTTGTGGATGAGTGGTCTGAATCGCGCTCTGCCCTCTGGGGCTATCGTTCTCCAGCTCCACCGCTCCATGCGTGGCGACCATACCGCGCTTCTGCTATGGTGTTCTGCGGTGAGCTGCCAGGTTGTACATTCTGAGTAACAGCCTAACAGGATACACTGTACCTCTCATGTTTCCTCCTGTAATATTATTTTATATTTTCTAAAGTGCAATCTTCTGCTTCAAGGAGATTGTTCTTCGGTCTTGTATGTTTGTAGATTGACCTAACACTGTAAAGAAAAATGCCGTGGTGATTGTAAAGGTCTTGTTAGGTCGCATACAGCATCGGGGATGAGTAACGAACCACATGCTCTGGATACTGAACCCTGTTAAGTTCTTTTTTGGGTGCCAGGATAACATTATTCTTGGGCACATAGTCGTCTGAAAATATACTATTTCTTTCTGTTCCTTCCTGGCCCTCCTTTTTGTGATTTTTGATCGCGCGCGGTGGGCGAAGGAAGTGATAAGACGCCTCTGGGCCGTATCGTCTTTCTGGGCCGTAATCGAATGATTTGGGGTCACTGTTTGTTTTCGGCCTTTCTGAGTCCGTATGGGCCGCAAGTGGGCCGTCAGGGACGGATTGAAGACCCACCGGCCCACCCCCTCTATCTCTCTCAAAAAAAAAAACCGTTCTTTGTAAGAAAGCAGTGGGGAAGCTAGGATTCAGATTTAGGGTTGTTCTTCTTCTTCCTCCGCTTCTTCTTTCCCTCTTGTACCTCCTCAATTTTGAAGGGAAAACTGAGGATTTCCATGAGGGGCTCCAACCTTCCTAGACCCGCTGCTGACTACACCACTGACTAGTGGAATGCACTTGCGACACACGTGTTAAAAAAGAATCAAATATGTTGATCCTTAATAAAAAAAGAATTAAATATGTTATTTAATGTGGTGCACTACTGAAAAGCATGCGCATTCCAACGCCAGACAAGATCTGTGCCACCCCGAGATTACCGCCGAATTGGATCAACAAATCACCCTAGCCTGACGTAATTTTTGACCTTCCAACATAGCAACAAATCATAGCCTGAATTGGTGGAAAATAACCAAGACGTTACGAATGGAAACAACGACATCATAGAAATCACGAAGATGGTATACTTGCAAAATCAGGCACCATAATGCGGATGCGTTTGTAGTCTTTTCTATCCTAAAGCACCGTTTAGTTCGGTGAAATTTTGCAAAAAGTGGTGAAAATTTTGCATTGAGAAACGTGTTCTGTGAGAGGTGGCACGGTCTGCGATGCGAAAATTTTTGAGACTTTTGGGGAACTAAACAGAGCCTAACTTATAAATATAGTCAAACATATACTTCATATAACTGGTGGAGACATTTCTGCTCCGCAAGGGCGGTGGACTTTCGGGGGTGTCTAGTTCACCAAAATTTCACCAACCACCCGTCACATCAAACTTCAGACACTAATTTGGAGTATTAAATGTGGATTAATGACAAAACTCATTTCACAACCTCTACCTTAATTTTCGAGACGAATCTAACGAGCCTAATTATGTCATGATTAGACAATGTCGTGCTACAGTAAACAATCTCTAATGACGGATTAATTAGACTTAATGGATTCGTCTCGAAATTTTCCGTTCATTCGCGTAATTAGTTTTATAATTAGTCTATGTTTAATACCTCTAATAGACCCCGAAAGAGACCCAAAAATTTTGACCCCAAAATTTTGGGAACTAAACATGCCTTGTATTGCCGGAGTTGGAAGTATAGCCAGAGAATATCAGATCGATTAGCCAAAGCCTCTTTAATGCATTCATGCACCTCGCAGTCCGTTCTCGATGCATTTCTAACATCTGAAAAAGAGTTCAATTTTGTCAAGATCAATACTTTGCAAATGGAGTTTTTATCAACTAATTTGTTCTTTACCAAAAAGTGATCCAAACAGCGAGTGGTTTGGAGTTCCGAAAAACGATTGTGGTATCTTGAGTATTGTAGACCGTTCTTTGTAAGAATTTGGATGTAACCACCAAAAAATATATATGAATATAAACCCAGTTTTCTAAAAAAAGAAAAGAAAAAGACCGTTGAGAGAGACCCTGAATCCGTGAGACGTGATGAGTGATGACGTTCCCCACCCCATAGCAGCTTGACTACTTGTCGTAGAAACTACTCTACGTAAGTACGTAACGGTCTACCAAAGCTAGCCGCGATCTCGAGGCATTTCGCCGTCGAATTCATACTGCCACGTCGTGTCATCACTCCCATGATGCTACTGCTACGACCACACTAAATGCCAGTTACGATAGGAGCTCTAGGCAAAAAGTCATCGTGCACGATCTTGGTCCGAAAAGCTCTCCCGGATCCGTTCCCCTTTTTCTACGGCCAGGGTACGCCGGCCGGAAGCCCGGAATGAATGATCGCTTTGTGTGAGTAGTACGTGCAACGTACTGCAAGCGAAGGGACTAGTGGAGCGGAAATTCATTTTGGAGTGGGTGTGCGCGGGCGGAGGTCTTGCTTACCGTTCGATTGGTGAGCGCTAAGAGGAGACGTATAGGCCGTACGTCTATGCCTATGGGCTGTCAGCGAATCTTACTGTGCAGCAGAGACAAGACCTGAGACCGGAGGCAAAGGGAGAGAGTTGTTTGTTTATATCAAACTTTGTACTATTGGTCTGATCACATTAATTAGTAATACTAAATGTAATTTAATTAGTAATATTGAATGTAAATTGATGACAAAATTTATTTTATAACATTCGGATAAAATCGAGAGAAAAAATCTAATTGGACAATGCAATGCAACAATAAATCTATGTTACTTATGATTTAATTAGATTTAATAGATTCGTCTTGTGATTTTGACATTGATTTTTTATTTCGCAAATATTTTCATTTTCTAGCTCATATTTTTTTAAATTTTTTTTTGAGATATAATTAGACTCATCAAGAGAATTTCTTTTGCTTCACAATCAAATGACATTACCAGGGTAGTGTCAAATGGGCGATCTGCACAAATATTTGAACAAATCGCTCAACACAATGTGTTACTTAACATGCTGGGAACGAGTGAGAGCCAAAGAACAAGTGGTGAATGGGTGTTCAAAATGAAAATGTTGCAAATTTGCAATGTAAAATGAACACACCACAAATGAAAAATCTGCACATGAATCTTGAATACATAGTCAAAATGAGGAAGATGATGGGAGTCAAGATTCATTTTTATCTTTTAAAAAAAATCATTTTTAACCGGAGCCAGCTATTTTGGATTCCAAGGCGATTTCTCTCTCTCTGCAATAGGCTCCTGTAGTCTCTGAGCTGTTTGTCAGCAACTTTCTCTCTCTCCGTTACGCGTCACCTTCTCCTTGGTTCAACCAATCCACGTGGGCGATTGCCAACACCGCCGCCCGGGAACACCGCTTCCAAATGTTCACTTCCACTAGTGGAGAACCTACCCGAAGTTACAGCTACGTGCATTCTTTGGTGAACAGTGCACTTACCCTAACAGAAGCGACAGCTAATCATCGGTTTCCTTTTCTTTCATTAACAGCTTCCGGTTTCCTTTTCTTTCATTAGCAGCTTCTTTATTCGTTTCTCACAAGTGACAAATCCTCGCAGGGCCGTCGATGGCCATGAACGAGGTGAGCGACCACTCATGACCCCCAAAATCAAAGGTCTCCAAATTTTGATAGTCAAGTGTTATGCATTTTAATCTAAGTTATGTTCCTTGTCTAACACACCTATGTTAAGTAAATCATTTTAATGAGTGTTATCTAAGCCGACGTCGCATATGCGACCACATCTCTTGCATTAATGACAGATTTATTAGATCTAGTTTGACCTTAGGCATTTGCGAAAATTTCTGAACTCCTGCTTCATCCTTACATAACAATACATGTGCCTAGGTGAGCTTTGGCCGAGCCTTGCATCATGGTGTGGTGTGGGACGACAGACGAACAAAGAGTCTTTTTTAACCTCAACATGAAATTTGCACGAAAAGTTAAACTCAGGACCTAGGGAGGTGCTACTCACCCCTCTAACCAAGTCAGCTATAGAACCTAGGAAGGTGCTCCCATGAAATTAGAGTTAATTCACAAGATGAATTTGTTAAGTCTAATTAGCACATATTTATTGTAATCAGGTTTAATAGACTTATCTCGCGAGCTACCTCATTTATGCAATTATATTTTTCATTAGTCTATATTTACTTTTTCTAGTTAACATCCAAACATTTAATGTGATCCGAGCTAAACTTTAGCAAAAAGATCAAGTACTTTAAAAAAACATAATTTTTAATTGGCACACTGGCCTCAAATTTCTGAAGAGACCTGAATCCTAGCTATGAGTAATTTCTGAAACGAACCCATCAGGTTTCAGGAATCAGGACACCGACGACGCTCCTAAAAGAGAGAGCAGAAGCGAGCAACCACCCTCGTGTGCCCACGACGGCACGGCCACTAAACCCGGCTCCGTCCCCTCCCGTGCGCCACCTCGTTCGCCACTCCACTCACTCACCGTCACCGCCCGTCGTCGCCACCGCTGCCCCGCACCACGGCGGCACAACGGGAGCTAGCGAGCGGCTAAAACGAGGCGGGGCGCGCGCTTAAAATAGCCCAGCACGTCACGTACCGCCCGCGCAGCCGCGCAGGCACCACCACCCGCTCCCGGCTTGTGTTGTTGCTGCTGGTGCTGCTGCTGTCTCTGTTCTCGGCGTCTCCGGTTCCAAGATCCCCGGCCTCTTCTCCTCTCTGCCGCGACCGGGAGGCGGTGGAGGGGAAATAAGGCCGGCCGGCCGGCGGGCGGGTGGGATGATGAAGCTGCGGTGGTGGCGCGCCGACGCGTCGGAGGTGATGGCGGTGACGGCCATGGGCGTGTGGGAGGCCGTGCTCGCCGGCGGCGGGAGGAGGTTCATCAAGCGAAAGGACAGCGACGCCGGCGAGACAGGTTTCCTTCATTCGCATGTCCTATTCTCCTTCGTCCTCCTCTTGTAGTCTTGTTTTTTTTAAAAAAATATAAATTCTTCGAATTCAGTTCCGCGGTTTTTGGTGGGTTTGTTGGGTTTGGTACGATATGGAAAGCAGAATTCTTCATTCGTTCGGTTCGTCGCGGTTGGTGTTCCTGCCAATTCGGTTTCCCGGTCCCTTTTCTCCGCGTTTGAAGAAATCTTTTAGGCCAGTTTGGTGAAAATGCGGCGTGCTGCAAACTGCTCCCGCTTTTTTGCACTTGCAGTTACCATCTCACTCGCTTGATTTTCTCCCGAAGCTGTTGCGGTCTTTTGGAGGATTTTGGTGCGGGAAATGGCATGAAAGATCCTTTCCTTTTCCTATCGTTCCTTGCGAACGGCAAAGTTGTTGCTTGACATGTTCTGTTTGGGTTCTTCAGTTCGAAGGCCGGGTTCGTCGTAGTTGCTTACTTTTTTTTCAGTGCCATACGTGCACGAATGATGTTATCTTGTTTCATGTTCGTTCCATGTTTGGGATCTGAAGAACTCCATTTGCTAAGTTTCACGTAGGCGAACAAAACTAGGAATTAGGTGTCAGCTGAAGCTGAATATTTTCTTCCTGTTGTGTGTTTTCCACATCGACTCCAACACACTTCTTAGATGACTCATCATCTTCGATGGATGTTATTTTTTTGAACGGACGGTGAAAGCTTGTGCTTTCCCGAAATTTTATTAGATGGATGTTATCAATAGGACAAGGAACCAGCACATGCCATACTGATCCGTATCTCTTAGTTTGTCAGTGTTACTTCCAAGTTCTGCTGCCATATGTCCAGGAATATCCTGTACTTCTGCATGCTATCACTCCCCTCAAGTCTGAGACATGATGTATGGCTTTCCGGCGAGGAAGGACAAACAGCAGTAATGTTTGACATGTGAACTTGTGAATGTGAGACGACAGAATGGAAATATGAACTCATTGCTTGCCTTGTAATTGTTTAGGGTGATATGGATACTTTTCCTCTAAAACACTGACATCAATTGGTGATCATAAACAAGACTAGAACTTACATCCCAGAAAATTAAGGATCATAAACTGGCTCTGTGCTTGGTGTTTGCTGTTCAGTGTTCCAAAAATATTTTTCATACTAAATAACCCTTTAGGTAATTAAAAGAAAATATTATTCACTTTGAAGACATTTTGACCATGTTCTTATATTAATATGTTTATGGCTACTTATTTCGTTTGAGTGACTCAATTCTCAGCGATACTCTTGAACTTACCAGGCCGGGCCCTAGAGGAGTTGCGGAGCTCCTTGTACAATGAAATGCATAGTTCAGAAAGTGCTAAGCGCCAGCAGCAGCGATTCTGTGGACCAAGTGTTGCGTTGACATTCAATTTCGCTGTTGCTGTTGGGATCATCATGGCAAACAAAATGGTAAGGCTTTTTCTCAAGATAAACGATTGTCCAATAGGCACGCCTCGGTTAGCTTTCAATTAGTTTTACTGGCTATCTATTGCCTTGCAGGTGATGGGGAGTGTTGGATTTAAGTTCCCAATTGCACTTTCTTTGATTCATTATGTGGTAGCATTTGTTCTAATGGCCACTCTTAAGACATTCTCCTTGTTACCGGTTGCCCCACCTTCGAAATCCACTCCTTTCTCATCTATATTTGCTTTAGGCGCTGTAATGTCCCTCTCCACTGGGCTAGCTAACGTGAGCTTGAAACATAATAGGTAAACCAGATTCTATTTGAAAGTTACAGCTAAGTCCACTTGTGAAGTATTGTAATGTTTCTTTCATGTATTCTCAGTATTTTTGCTATTCAGTGTAGGTTTCTATCAAATGGCTAAGATTGCTGTAACCCCAACAATTGTTGTAGCAGAATTCATGCTTTTCCAGAAGAAGGTTTCCACTCAGAAGGTAGGTTTGCTGCAACCATCTAGCATGGTCCCAACTATATACAATTGTTGTGTTTCGCATCTTTTGTTTTTGTGCTTGACCCAACTATCTAACATGGTCCCAGAATACCCATTACCCAGTGCCTCCAATAGGCAAGCATAAATTTGAGAAAATATGATAATTTGCAGTGTGCATGCTTTTTTCTCCCTCTACCGGATAACCACTCACGCAATCCGTGTGGGTGTATTTGCTTATGGGATTCGTAACTGTGTCTTTTAACATTACTACAGGCTATGACACTGGCAATTGTGTCATTTGGAGTGGCTGTAGCAACGGTTACCGATTTAGAGTTCAACTTTTTTGGTGCTTGTGTGGCATTAGCATGGATTGTCCCTAGTGCTGTGAATAAAATCCTTTGGTCTAGTTTGCAACAAAGTGGAAATTGGACCGCACTTGCGTAAGTTCTGCCTTTTCTCCCCTTCATTCAGTCAGATTATTCGCTACATTAAAGGGGCATGCTCTATAGTCTTCCTGTAACTCAGATGGTACATTTTTGATCCAGGCTGATGTGGAAGACTACTCCAATTACGATATTTTCCTTATTGACGTTGATGCCTTTGCTGGATCCCCCGGGCTTGTTGTTGTTCACTTGGAACTTCAGAAACAGTTGTGCTATTATCATCTCTGCTTTGTTTGGTTTCCTTCTCCAGTGGTCTGGCGCTTTGGCACTCGGGTGAGTTACAGCATTGCTTTGTTTTGCTTATTTCACTTGCCATTTTTCTATCCAAGATTTCACAAGGCAACACTGAATGAAATGAAAATTGCTGATGCGCAAGCCATCAGAAATTCACAATCTAAGGATCAATTAACCTGCAACCTTTCCATCAGCAGATAAAACAAAAAAAAAAATGCGACAAAACCATTTCTGCCTTGCCAATTTGCCATGCAACAAAATCTAAGTTTCTAATTCATCCTGCATTGCTTCAGTGCGACGTCAGCTTTGTCTCACGTTGTGCTGGGCCAGTTCAAGACCATCGTCATCGTGCTCTCCGGTTACCTGATCTTCGGCTCCGACCCTGGGATCACCAGCATTTGCGGAGCCGTGGTCGCGCTCGGCGGCATGTCGTTCTACACCTACCTGGGTCTGAAGAAAGACTCTGCGACCAGCGGCAAGAAAGCGCCGTCGAGACAGAACTCCATGTCGAAGCCCAAAGCCGCTGCAGACAATGACAATGCGGGTTCAGATAAGGAAGGTACCGTGTAGGGTGGGAAGCTGTCTTCTAGGTGATTTCGTCAGTGTCCCTGATCTGTGCTCGGTGAAAGTTGGGCTTGTTGTAATTCTCAGGGACTGTATCCATTGTACATAGAAGCAAAACATGTAGGATTGATCATTCTTGAAGGCTTGTGGATTGTCTACTACGGAGTACATTAGTGACAGTTAGGTTTGGGTTACTGATTGTGCTCCCAAAGTTTATTTACGCAAGAATTTGCAGTGATCTGTCAGAATTTCAAATGCGTCAGTTCATAACCAAGCAGCTCCTTGCTAAAAAAAACACAGCTCCGACGATTGTGTGCTGATTTTGCCGGAGAACTGCAACGCGGCAAGAAAACGGCCCAACAACGCGAACGGACTTGCCCGGAGCGGGGGAGGCCCATCCTATTACCACCGGTCCAGCCCAGACGAAGCGCCACTTCTGCCTGCTCTCGCCCAGGCCCATTATAACGTCCGGCTCCGGCGGCTCCCCTCTCGCGGCTAGGGTTTTAGGGTTTTCTTCTCCTCTCCCCGCCTCCCCCATTCGCACGACCCCCCTGTACCCACGCAGCTACCGACGGTCTCCATGGCGAAGAAGGGGCCGAAGAGCAAGCAGCCGCCGGCGCCGGTTACCGCTGCGAAGAAGGGGGCCAAGGCGGCGCCCCCACCGAAGGCGGCGAAGAAGAAGGTGCCCAAGAAGCAGGAGCTTCTCGAGTCCTCCGACGACTCAGATACGGAGCCCCAGCAGCTCCAGGAGGACTCCGACCTCGACGTCCCCTCCGATTCCGACGCCGAGGAGCTCTCTGGGTCGGACGCTGAGGCCGATGAGCTCTCAGGCTCGGACGCCGATGCTGCCGAAGGCTCCAGCAGCGGCGACGAGGTGGAAGAGGATGAGGAGGGAGATGATGAAAGCGATGATGACCCCCTTGCGGACGACTTTCTCGCTGATAGTGACGAAGGAAGCGGTAATTTGCTCAGATCACTAGGCTACTAGATATGCATATGCACTGAATTGAGTTAGCTTCAGCAGTTTCAGTTTTCCCCAGCAATCCAGTATTTTGTAGAATTTGTTTATGTGAGCTGAGCTTGTCTGTGCTCTTTTTTAAAGTGTAAAATGCTTGAATTCGCACCTTGCTTTCCTCTACTAATTGCAATGTGCTGGGTTGACAGAGGATGGCGACTCTGGAGTGGAGTCTGATGATTCTGATGACCTCGAGACCAAGTCAAGAGCAATTGATGAACGGAAGCGGAAGGAGGAAGAAGCGGCAGATGATGAACTTACAACCAACATAAGATCAGAATCTGATGAGTTCAGATTACCAACAGCCGAGGTTGCTTGTCCGCCTTAGGTTCCCATTCTCTCTTTGTGTGTTAATTGCCTTGAGCACTTATACCATTACCATTGCTTAACTCGCTGCAGGAACTGGAGGAAGAGGCACATTTACCTCCTAACCTACCAAATCTTAAAAGGAGGATATCAGAAAGTATGTTCATCTAACCTTTTGTATTTACCGAGTTCCATGGCTTTCTACTATTATTTACCACCCTTGCACTATCGGATTTGTAAAATCCATGGTGTATTGTACTAGGCACATTGAGATGATATTTTACATTCTTCGTGGACAGCTGTCTGTTTACCTTTCTGACTGTTTTCATATATACTGATTTTCTTCTCTAGTTGTTCGAGTGCTCTCAAACTTCACCAAACTGAGGCAGAAAGATGTCCCACGGAAAGATTATGTCAATCAACTCAAAACTGACATCATATCATACTATGGGTATAACGATTTTCTCATTGAAGCATTGATTGAGGTCAGCAAATTTGATGTTTGACTTGCTTTGTTCAGAAAGATCACCATTTAATATTATTCTTGTTGCTAACATATTTCCTGCTAAAACCGTGCAGATGTTCCCTGCTGTTGAGCTTGTTGAGCTATTGGAAGCTTTTGAGAAAAGACCACCTGAGTGCTTGCGGGCAAATACATTAAAGGTATGCTGCCTGTAGTCAATCTGAAAGTCTATGAATGGTACCAGCACTACAGTTATTGGCTTACTGTTCTTGTCAGTTTGTTTCGTATCTGCCTAGACTGCTCTTCTTGATAAAATTTACTATATATCTTATTTGTTTAAATTATTCGTTGCCTACCCCACTTTCTTGGGATCCAAATATTTAAATTGGAAATATTTGCACTTCGTAGACCAGGAGGAGAGATCTTGCTGCTGCTCTTATACCAAGAGGATTTAATCTAGACCCAATAGGCAAATGGTCAAAGGTATACTTCAATTAATGTTTTCCGTAAATCATGGTAATGGTAGCCACCAAAAACTTGAACTTCCCCGCTGTTGAAAATGGCAGGTAGGATTAGTTGTGTATGACTCCACCATTTCATCCGGTGCTACTACTGAATATATGGCTGGACATTACATGGTAATCCCCTCTACTTTTTTTATATGTTGAGATATTTGTTTGTTATTTCTATCCTTTATCACTTTGGACTAATAATATGGTCTCACAGAAACAAGGTGCTAGTTCTTTCTTACCAGTGATGGCACTTGCTCCCCAGGAGAAGGAGCGAATTGTTGATATGGCGTAAGTTTTTAATATTTTCTTTTGCGAGAGTTCATTTCTTTTATGGCATTAGAATTAATATTTGTAAGCCTTGTCATGCTACAATTCTAAGATATCGTACTTGTTTCAAATTTAACGTTAATCTTTGGTGAAATTGTTCACTAGGAATTACTGTTATAGGTTATGCCGTCACATCTAATATTTAGAATTGATTGTTTTGATGTTTTCATCTTTACAGAGCTGCCCCAGGTGGCAAGACTACTTACATCGGTGCTCTTATGAAGAATACTGGTTAGTTCATTGAACCTGACTTGAGTATTGTATGATCATTCGAGTAGAGTAGTTTTGCCTATCTAATTTTGACTTGCATCATTAATAAATTAAACAAAGGTACTGGTTTCTTCATATGTCATATACAGGAATCATCTATGCAAATGAGTTCAATGAGAAAAGGTTGCATGGACTGTTGGGCAATATCCATCGCATGGGTGTGACAAATACCATAGTTTGTAACTATGATGGTAAAGAGGTAATAAGATAATATACCATTCCTGAGTGCTTAAATCCTTTGGATTGGTACTTTAACCAAAATTCCGCAATCCAATATTTTAGCTCCCTGTTGAAATATCTCACAAACATATATCTGTTGGCCCCGGGAGGCCTGTGGTGATCACTGTAGGCTGTCTAAATTCAGCAGGTTAGATAGTCTTGTGGTGTAGTCAGTTCCTCAATACTTTGATGTGTACCCAAACTTCTGGATTTTCTGTTGGTTAATGCCTTAATGGAAATGGAGTGATCCTTGTCTCGAAAAAACTTCTTGTCCTAATTTGCTGGTTTTGTTACGTGATTATTTCTGGGAAACTACATTGCAACTGTTTTTTTCAGGTTGAGAATCATTTGAAATTACTAAGCCACTGTTGTTTATATAGAGGAAAACACGACTTATAGTTCATTTTCTATCAAACAAATTATTTTTTGAGTCCTGGTAGCTCTGTAGCTTTTCAGGTGGGCATATCATGTCCCCAGAAAAAAATGTCATTCCATAACATGTCCATGTTATTTCAGCTACCCAAAGTTCTCGGGATGAATTCGGTTGACAGAGTATTGCTGGATGCTCCCTGCACAGGAACTGGGGTTAGTATGATCAAATTCATATAAGCTGCTTGGCTATCATTTGTAAGCTGCTTGAATATTATGTTCTCTTGGTTATATTGCTTGAACATGTTACTCTTTTTTCCCTGCAGACCATTTGGAAGGATCCACAAATAAAAACATCAAAGGGCATTGATGACATTAGGGACCGTGCCTTTGTTCAAAAGGTTAATTTCTTTCACACTAGGAAATTATGTTTGAATTGAGCATGCCCTGTTAGCATGTAGCCCTGTACTTTGACAAAGTCTTGCCTATTCATCTAATTGACCTTGACCATTACTAATTTAAAAAAGATAATCCTACCCTGCTTTGTGCTAAATTCATATCCCTGCTGGCCCTTAAACCTTTGTGATTCACACATTAGATAGGTATATAGAATCTGGTTTTGTTAACGCCCTTGCATATATCTTCTGTACTAACAGATTGATTTGTTTTACAGCAATTGCTGCTAGCTGCTATTGATTTGGTTGATGCCAACTCCAAAACTGGTGGTTACATTGTTTACTCAACTTGTTCAATAATGATCCCGGAGGTATGTAAATTTGCCCTGTTTGGTCGATGCTGTATCCACATGAGTTCCTGAGCCTCTGAACTCTTGCAGAACGAGGCAGTAATTGACTATGCACTTAAAAAGAGAAATGTAAAGCTTGTGCCTTGCGGGTTGGATTTTGGACGCCCAGGGTATGTCAATTTTATATTTCACCAATCAAGAGTGTTTTAGTTACTTTCTTATGTTTTTCTTGCTAATCTCTCAGATTCATCCGGTTCCGGGAACATCGGTTCCATACTTCGTTAGACAAAACAAGAAGGTTTTATCCTCATGTCAACAACATGGATGGATTTTTCGTGGCTAAGGTACTTTCCATTTTACTTCTATTCATGACAAAAAATCATAGTAATTTCTGAAGCCTAAGCTCACATGTTGACCTCTTGAAGTTTGTTCTTGTCACTGCATCTAGTGAGTTAGAATTGGAACATTCTGGTTCGAATATCATTTTCTTTTGGCAAATTATCTTGGCAAATAATTTAAATGGCACATAACTGTTGGATTGGTTACAATGCATTGAGTATCAGTCTCACACATGGACTTCAATTGTGTACTGCTGATCAAAAATGATTTCTATCCTAGAAATAATGAAACTTTGACTGGCATTGTATAGAAAATATTGGTATAAGCGTTGCAAAGTATATCTATAAAATTGTGATTTATATATGCTATTATATATTTTTGAAAAGTAATGCCAAAGTTGTGCATATACTCCCTCCGTCCCAAATTACTAGTCGAAAGGAATGTATCTAGAAAAGCCAAAACGACTAGTAATTTGGGATGCAGGGAGTAGTACTTAAGAATTAACAAGTCTTAATATGCAATGCTTGATCTGGACGTTCTCTGATGGGGTTCTACCATTTCATACAGCTGAAAAAGTTGAGCAATACAATTCCTGTTACTTCTGAGTCGTCCAAAGCATCTGAAGGAGCAGCTGAGAAAGCTGATCCTAGCGGGGATGGTGAAGATAAGGAAAAGGAAGCTGTTCCTGAAGAACAAGAGAAAGGTGTTCCTGATAAAGATGAGAAAGCTGTTCAGATGAAAAATCATAAAGAGACTAAGAAGTCTAATAAAGAAAGAAGCGTCCCCAAAGAGGCTACAGGTGTACCTGATAGGGCAAAGCATATTAAGAAACAAAAGAAGGATGCAGTGGAAACTGATGGCCCTGAAAGCTCAGAAAAAAATGGAGGTGGGAAAGAAGTGCACCAGGAGAAGACCAAGCAGGCAGGCCACAAAAAGAAGGTTGCTTCTGATGGAACCAAAAAATTTGGCCCTAAGAACCCCTCAGGTATCAAAGAGAAGAAACCTGTGAGTGACAAGAAGCGAAAAAGGAAGTGGCAATTCAAGCTGAGGCGAGACTGGTAAGAAAAACTTGACATTTTTTTTACTTCCTATGTGTTATCTATAAATTTTTCATGTATAACGTGTCATTTTACTTGCAGGGAAACTGAAAAGAAATCTGACAAGAGGAGGAAAGTATGAAAGAGATTCAGAAGACCAGATGTCCACAAATCTCAGTGAGATTTGATGCGCCATACAAGGCAACAGAAACTACATACACTAAAATTTTGAGCGAGCACAAGTTTGCCGCCAGAGCAAGTTTTGATGTACGAGTAGCTATTGTAATTTGTTGCTCTTAATCTTGATTCAGTTTACTCCTAGGCATACTTTATGTAATGATTAACGAATCAACATCTTGCATGGAAACTAGTGCGTATATCGTGGTGAATGTTATGCTATTAGTTGGAAGCATTTGTTTTCGAGTACAGATCTTGTCTTCCTAGCAGAGCTGCGAACTTGCATTGTGAAACCGAGAGCTGAAATTTTACCTAGCAGAGAACGGTGAACTGTCATTGTTACAAGAGCTTTGCTCTGAACTCTGAACTGTTCTTGTACCGTAGCTTTGATGTACGAAGTACGATTGTAGTTTTTTTCCCCTAGTCTTGTTTCGATGGACGCATAGGCATCCTGCGATTTTTAAAAAGAAACGAGCTAGGCTGGAGAGAAACTGAAGCGAGTTACCAAGATGAATGCTGCGTAAGCGGAGTGAGCAGATACATTATCGTGATGAATGCAGTTTAAGCTGAGTGAAATCCTGCTGCTTGAGTGGGTCACTTGGCGCTCAAAAATTCGCTCAAGTTTCTTGTGTTTTATGTTCAAAAAATTTTCCTGGCAAAGAGCTGCGAACTGGCACTGTATAACTAGGCTTTATCTCTGAACGATTTTACCCCTTGGCCTGCCTGTGAAATCAATCAGCAGCAGCAAGTCTAATACTACCAATAATCTCTACAAGAGCAAACACCATTCTTGAAGCAATGGAACCGGTTCCTGTCCCGGACGACGATCTCCCTCCCCGTAATCTCCGAGATCAGCTTCATCGCGGCGTGGCAATCGCTGCAAACTCGCAGGTTCTTCACCACCCGGAGCGTCATCCCAGGCGGCGTGGCCATCAGCCCGAACGCCACGGCCAGCTTCTCGCTGTGCCTAGCCAGGAGGCGCTCCTTCTCGCCGTCGTCCACGTCCAGCAGCACGACGGACGTGTCCGGCGCGTACCCTCGCCGCCGCGCCTCGTCTAGCAACCCATCCAAGGTCTCGCATATCGCCGTCACCTGCGGGTGCGTGCGGTCGCCGGCGGTGAACTCGTGAACCGCGCCGCCCACCGTGATCGCGCTCCAGCCCTTCGTCTTCTTGACCCCGCGCAGCTTCATGGCGCGCCGCACGCGCGCCACGTCCTCCCAGCGGTCGGCGGCCGCGTAGATGTTGGACAGCACGACGTAGTAGCCGTCGTTCCCCGGGTCGAGCACGGTGAGCCGCCGGGTCGCCTCCTCGCCCACCTCGACGTCCCTGTGCAGCCGCGCGCCTCCCAGGAGCGCGCCCCAGACGACGCTGTTGGGTTCGACGCGCATGCCATCGATGAACTCGAGCGCTTCCTGGAGGCGGCCGGCGCGGCTGAGGAGGTCGACCATGCAGCCGTAGTGTTCGATCTCCGGTGCCATGCCGTGGTCCTTCTCCATGCTTTCGAAGAAGGCTCGGCCTTCGTCCACAAGCCCCATGTGGCTGCACGCGTGCAGGAGCCCGACGAACGTCACGGCGTTCGGGGACACGCCATGCTGCCTCATCGCCGTGAAGAGCTCCAGCGCCTTCTCTCCTTCGCCGTGCATGGCGTGCCCGCATATCATTGCGGACCAGGAGACCACTGTCCGGCCGTCCATCGCGTCGAACACCACCCTCGCCGCGTCGACGCACCCGCACTTGACGTACATGTCGATGGCCGCGTTGCAGACCAGCACGTTGCCACAGTAGCCCTGCCGTTTAACGAAGCTGTGCACCTTGCGGCCTAGGTCCAGGTCACCGACATCAGCGCACGCGGCGAGCACGGCCACGATGGTCACCTCGTTAGGCGCCACCCTGGCGCTCTCCATGTCTCTGAACACGCTCAAGGCGTCAGCTGGCCTACCGGACTGCGCGAACCCGGCGATGAGCGCCGTCCAGGAGCGGACACTAGGATCGGGCATTTCGTCGAACAGCTCGAGCGCTTCTGCGACGCGACCACGGGCGGCGAGCGCGGTGAGGAGGATGTTGTAGGACGCGGCGTCCTTGGCCGGCATGGTGTCGAAGAGCAGGCGGGCGAGCTGGAAGTAGTGCTCCCCTGGAGACGAGGCGTACAGGTGGAGGAGAGCGTTGGGAAGCAGAGTGGAGCCGGAGAGGAGCGCGAGCTTGGTGGAGGCTCCGTGGACGGCGCGGCCGGCGCGGATGTGCCGCAGGCGCGCGCACGCTCGGACCGCGGCCGCGGCGGAGGCCGGCGTCGCGGAGCAGGTGGAGAGCCCCGACTTGGCGAGCGCGGCGTGCAGCTGCGCCGGCGCGTAGGTGGAGTGGGTGCGCGGGCAGGGCGGCGGCGGCCCGGCGCGCGGCGAAAGCATTTCGCCGCGCGCTCAGCTCTGCAGCATACTGTGGGTGGCGGAGGTGGATGGACTGCACCTCGCGCTACTTCCACTGGACGGGAAGGTGCGCGGCCTCGGCATTGGCGGAGCGGAGCTGGAAGAAGCCCCATAAGGAGGAGGATGATCCAGAAATAGTGAAGGAAGATGAGGGCTTATTTGTAAAATATTGGATCGCGACTATTAATCACGATCCAAAATAGAGGTGTTGATGTAAAAACATCGGATCGCGGTTATTAACCGTTACCCGAAATAGGGGTGTTTTTGTAAAATATCGGATCGCGATTATTAATTGCGATCCAAATCAAGGGTTGATATGTAAAATTCTAGTCGGCGCCATGGCGGCTGACGAGGTCGCGCGCTTACGACGGTGATCCCCACGGGGCACGTCGCCGAACATCCCCGCAAAATTTCGTCAATTCCGCGCGCTACTCCTGTACTATCACCCCCGCAAGAGCCGGCGCGACCGCTGTCCAATCCGCCGCGTCCAACCGGAGCCATCCCGCCGCGACACCGCCACGGATAAGATGGATGAGGAGGAGAGGAAGAAGGCAATGAGAATCCATTGGAGGAAGGAAGCAGCGCGCCTCCCCTTAAGCATAGTGTTGCCGTCACCATGGTCGACTGCCCTGACCGCCCTCATCTCCTCTACTCCGCCTCCACCCCCCGCCATTGCCGGCCCTCACCACACCACAGAGGCACAGTTTCCCGCTGCTGAAACTGAAACGTGGACAGGTCCCTTGTTCAGCATCCGTCAGACATAACAAGAGGACGGTTGCATTTCAGCAATTTCTTTCTTCTCCGATCCAAACTGATACCAAACAAAAAAAATCTTCAAAAACCACGCAAAGTACTCAAAAAATTCAGCGAGCACATAACTTCCCCACTGCAAATCCGTGCCATGTTCCCATGCCAATTACAGTTTGCAGAGAAGCATCATGATGAGTTCATGATGCCGCTGACGCGCGCAGTCCGGCAGCTTGCACAAGCCAAGCTCCCAAGATTGAACCCAGAGTAACAAAATTGTCAACCATCCGCGTATAGTAGCGTCTAGGTACACTCGTCATGGCCAATGATTGCCGCGATAATTGTCCTCCCGGGCAGGCATCCCATCCATCGACTACCAATCCACTGGAGCTCGACATGATTAGCAGCAGCCCACTCGATTACCGCCACATGAGAGACGGTTACAGCTTGCTCCCTGTAGCCGCGTGATCATTGCGGATGGGTAAGACGACGACCATTTCTGCTCGAACGAGGAGAGAGTGACGCCTCGATCGACAGCGACGGCGGCGAGAGTGAAGCCTCGACAGCCCACGGCCATGGTCGGCTGCTGCTGATCCAGCGGATCCTCCTCCTGGCACGCGATGGCACTGGCGCCGCTGCGAGAGAGCCTCGTGCTTGCTTCACACCAGAAGACCACGTACTCCGTACCCTGGACCTGGAACCTCGTCGGGATCTTGCCTGGCCTGTGACAGGGGAGCAGTGCGGCGGATCTTTGCTGCTCCGCGCGATGGATCATGGATGCTTCCTGTTCGGCTGTTCGCGAGCGGCGCGCCATGTGCCCTGCACATGCTTCTTCCTCTCGGCGCCGAACTTTTTAGGTGCTGTTTAAATATTCATCAAAATTCTTACTTAGATAATCGTGCCAATTCATTTCTTCACTCTACTGTGCTTCTTCAAACGCAGCGCGTTGTGCCGCTGAGATCTCGGTGTTCTGAAGGTACCATCGGCAGAATAGACTTGCAGTGTGTTGACTGTTGAGTGTGTAGTGTGTGCATCTAGTGAGCTGGCGCCATTGTCTAGAGTCTTGTCTTGGATCCCCGAATCCCGAGGTGATCAGATCAGCATACAAGGGCGCGCCGCGCCGATAATCTCGCGACGCGTTCCGAATCCCGAGGTGATCAGGTCAGCATCCATGATCCGTGACTTCGTGGCGTGCACACACCCCTTCCTCGTTCGGAGTCGGAGTGTCTTCTCTTGTTTTGTTTTCTTGTTTGTTCCTTCTTTTTTTTAATAATAAAATAAATGAAATAAAGAAGGCGTGCATGTAGCACATGTTTGCAAATGTAGGCGATTTTGGGGACGAGATGACAGCAACGCACACACCCAAGGCGATTTGGCGACCTGCGTGCGAGGCTGCTGCGACGGATGCCGATGCACCTCACCTTCTCTTGTTTGGAGAGGTGAGAGGACGGTCGGGACAGCGAGGCAGACGGGCACCCTTCATGGCGTCCCATAACCGATGATGGCCTGCCCTGGGCTGGCCCTCCGCCGCAGCTGTGCACGACGGCGATGGCTCTGCAAGACAGACGCCGACGCCGAACCGGCCGTGGCCACGTCCCGCAGGTCCACGCCCCCGTCCCCCCAACGGATGACGGACCACCGCTAGCATCATACTGTACTATATCACGCCCATCTTGACTTTTCAATCTCTTTCCTTTTCGGCTGGTAGAATGAATAGTACTCAACTGGTAGATTAAATAGTATTGTGTGAGTCGAAATAAGGCGAGATAAGCCAAGCTTAGATAAGCCGAACAGGAAAGAGATTGATCGATGTAATCCAGCGAAATTCAGCAGTAGCAACTCTGAAACGGGAATTGTCTGAAACTGAACCAACCTGTGCAGTTTCGAATTCCTGCATGCATCCAGCCGTTTAGCTGTACCGCTCCTACGATTCAGAACGGTTGGGATGGGTGTATAACTGTATATCAGCTGCCTCACTGTCTTGCACGATCCGAAAAGCACCGTACGCGTAGGAGTAGGATCAATGAAGGTTGAAGACCTCATGAGAAAAGTGTTAGCGACCGTATTATGCCATGAATTTTGATCCAGTACTTGGATGTGCAAAGTCAATGTTGCTGTTGGTGTCTACTACCAGCTCATTAACCTTTCGTGGCGTATTCATCGTTTCATTTTGTGGCACCCGGCCAATCAGCCTCCTCTAGCCAAACGAAGACAAAGTTTACCGGTACTCCTTAGGTAATCACAATGTAGCCGTGTGTAATAACCAATGCCACCGGCCTCTTTACAGACAGAAGTTTACCGGTACTCCTCACCATCATCGATACGGCTGCATGAAGATTCAGATTTTTTTTTTTTGGCGTAAATCCAGACTCCGAAACAGATTCCTTCTCGGAAAGCAAGGAAAAGTTGACTGGGGGCTCGCTCTGTACTGAAGTGACTCGAGAGAGGACTGTTTTGTCACGTCCAATTGATTGCCGATGTGATTTCTTTACTGTTACAGGACGGGGGTAAAAACGGACTGCTGCTACAGGACGGTTGTACAGGGTTAAACGATCTTGTACAGCACAGTAGCACGTATAGTACAGGTACAGCAGCCTTAGATTCACATCATTATGAAGGTGCAGCTATTCGTTGGGAGCCAATTGGCAATCTGTTCATGATCCAACGCGTGTTTAACTTATCCTCAATTTCGACAGAAAAAGATATGCTGAAATAGTAGGCATGTTGCTGCAACGCTGTAAAACACTAAAACCACAGAGAAATTAAAACTTTCAAATAGTACTTCTTATGGAAGGATTATTTCAGTTAATCCCGCTTTTTTATATAATTGAGAGGGATCAACGGAAGAATATTGAGGCGGCATGTCATTTTAGGAGGCATCATTTCCAGGGACCCTGAAACAACGAGACAGGATCATTGCGCCTGCGAAATGAATTACCAAAAACGATAGAAGGCGAATTGACCGGCCGGCAGGGGAGCAGAAAGGCAGGCCATTAATACTTGACGCCTCCCGTTTCCTGCCCTCCTCTCTTCCCCTCCTTCCTCCCCGCATCCGCCATTGCTCCGCAAGTACACGTCGCGCAGCCCCCACGCGCCAGAGCGAGCTCGGGGGAACTGGACAGAAGCGCGGGCTCCGGAATCCCGATCTCCTCGGCGTCTTCTTCTTGCTTGTTTGGTTCTTGGGAGCAGAAAGATTCGGCTTTTCAGGACTTCAGGTTCTGCGCAATCTGGTGAGATTTCTGTCGCAGCACATTTCCCCCCGCTGTTTTGATTTCCCTGGCTCCTGATTTTGGTTGCCTTTCGTGAGGTTGTGCTTCGGACAGATCTGTCTTGCTTGGATTCCAGAATTTAGTTTGCTCATCTTCTGCTGTTCTGCATTTCGCAGAAAGATGAGAAAGTTTTTTTTGCTTTTGGCGGTTATTGATTCCTTCCACCCTCGGCTTTCTGCAGTTAGCACGAAAAGAAGAATTTTTTTTTTTGGCAATTTGGTATCGTTGAAATGATGACTGCTGGAAATGTGCTCTGATTTCAACTGGCGAGCTTTGCGCACGCGGCACACCTTTGATCGGTAGACATGGTTTTTTGCGAGAAAGGAAAGGCCTTCATTTTGGTGGCGACTCTCTTTTTTTTTCTAGCAGCAATGATGGCCACTTTCGTGAGTTCTCTCTGCTGATCAAACACTTGTTTATTGCCAAAGAGGATGCTAGATCTGTAGCGGTGCATGATTAGGCTTAGTGGGGGGTTGGACTTGGACACAGTTGATGGTCATCAGAAGGAGACCTCCCCAGCTTTAGCTTCCTATCTGGACAGATGGTATCCCCAAGTGCGCAGCACATTGATCGCCCAATGATGAAAATCCATGGTGGGAGGTTGATGGAGCCGGACGTGGAGGCCGTTTTCTTGATTTATTATTTACTTTAGAATGTCACAATCAGGTTATTAGTTCTTCGTTGTTTGAGCACTTCAGTTCTTCTGTTTTCTTTTTGGTGGGTAAATATTTGTTGTTTGAGCACTTCAGTTCTTCGTTGTTTGAGCACTTCAGTTCTTCTGTCGTAAGTTCAGTCACAGTGAGGCCTCGTTCATGACTGCATCTAATCGAAGATTTTTTTTTCTCTTTTGCAGACCGTGAATGAAACCTACAACTACAATGCAGTAGTCCATCACGATGCCAAGTTTGTTTCCTGACTGACTTAGATTCAGATTGTTGTGGTATATGGTCTTGTCTGATAAACAGACAGTTGGTAGCAGCAATGGCTTCCAAGGCAATGCCTCAAACTCCCCCAGAAATCTCAAGCGTCCCAGACCTGAAGCACTGTTCTACAAGCGCTTCTCCTTTAGAGATTCCCCAGACAAACAATTCCTGTGCTTCAGCACCAACGGTGTTACTAGAAACAGCTAACCTGAGCAAATTGAGTCATAAATTGGACTCAAAGGAGCAGAAACCAGACCACCATCTCAAGGAATCTGTTGTGGAGCTGGGCAATGTAAATGGAAGTTCTACTTCATTTCAGACATGTGAAGGAAGTGGTCAAGCAAAGGTCAGTGCAAGTGCTAGGTTGACCGATCGATCAGAGATTGGTGACAGAGGCAATACTAGCAGATGCAGGCCTAGCACAAGCAGTGATGTCAGTGATGAAAGCTCATGTAGCAGCATGAGTAGCAGCACGAAGCCTCATAAAGCGAACGATTCACGATGGGAGGCAATTCAGATGGTCAGGACTAGAGATGGGATCCTTGGGTTGAGTCATTTCAGGCTGTTGAAGAGGCTAGGCTGTGGTGATATTGGCAGTGTGTATCTCTCTGAATTGAATGGGACAAAGAGCTATTTCGCAATGAAGGTTATGGATAAGGCATCGTTAGCAAGTCGTAAAAAATTGCTTCGAGCTCAAACGGAGAAGGAGATTCTGCAATGTTTGGATCACCCCTTCCTTCCTACACTTTACACTCACTTTGAGACCGACAAGTTCTCTTGCCTAGTTATGGAGTTCTGCCCAGGAGGAGACCTGCACACTCTTCGACAGAGGCAGCCTGGCAAACATTTTCCAGAGCAAGCTGTCAAGTATGTCTCATCTGCATTTTACTTGATGTACATATCACATTTCACTACCTAATAGAGTTAAGGCTTTTCTTCAACTACTTTAGCTCATTAGTTTTGAAATCATCATGACTGAATAAAGTTTATAGGTTGCTGCCTTGTTCCACTATCTAAATAGGTGCTTAACAAATAAAATGTTCTCACATTGCAGATTCTACGTAGCAGAAGTCCTCCTGGCACTAGAATACCTTCACATGCTCGGGATCATATACCGTGATCTCAAGCCTGAAAATGTCCTCGTTCGGGAGGATGGGCACATCATGCTCTCGGACTTCGACCTCTCCCTTCGCTGTGCAGTCAGTCCCACACTGATCAAATCTTCAAACCCTGATGCAGACGCACTCAGGAAGAACAGCCAAGGCTACTGTGTTCAGCCAGCTTGTGTCGAGCCGTCCTGCATAATCCAACCATCATGTGCTGCCCCAACCACCTGCTTTGGTCCACGCTTCTTCTCCTCCAAGTCCAAGAAGGATCGTAAACCGAAACCTGAAGTTGCAACCCAGATAAACCCTTGGCCTGAGCTCATAGCAGAGCCCAGCGATGCGCGATCAATGTCATTTGTCGGAACACATGAGTACCTAGCCCCTGAGATTATCAAAGGTGAGGGCCATGGCAGTGCTGTTGACTGGTGGACATTTGGGATATTCTTGTATGAGTTGCTATTTGGAAAGACACCTTTCAAGGGATCTGGCAACAGGGCTACACTGTTCAATGTCATCGGCCAGCCATTGCGCTTCCCCGAATACCCAGTTGTGAGCTTCTCGGCAAGAGATCTGATCAGGGGTCTACTTGTAAAGGAGCCCCAGCAACGGTTAGCTTACAAGCGTGGTGCCACGGAGATCAAGCAGCATCCTTTCTTTGAGGGCGTGAATTGGGCACTGATCCGGTGTGCAAGCCCACCCGAGGTACCAAAGCCCGTCGAGATCGAGAGGCCATCGAAGCTGCCATCATCACCCTCGGGAGCTGCTGATAGTTCCAGTGGTGCACCACAGAAAGGTTCTGATGGCTACTTGGAGTTTGATTTCTTCTAGCAAACATGTGGGTTCTACTATATTGTTTTGTGCCATGGATGTAGGGTTTTCAGATGTTATGTTTCAGCAGATGGTTGGTGCCGTAGATTAGTATCCTCAACCCACTTCTCTCCTATGCTACCTTTTCTTAAAGTTCACATTTGTAATTCAACAAGTTCTGATTGTGCTGATCTTCTGCCTTGTTTCTTTTTGGGTCCCCAAACATCATCAATTTTCATAGTTACTATGACCTAGTGTTTGTTCAACTCACAGTATGTCATTGGTAGCCTGGTTAGTCATCCTAAGGGTCATTGGTTTGGTGATCACGTTGCAACTGAATCATAGCTGTGCTGTAGGCGACTGACTAGTAATCAAAAGCTGCTGATTATTATCCGCAAAAAAAAGCTGCTGATTATTATTTGAAAAAAAAGAAGCTGCTGATTATTGTCAACAGTGAAAGGCTAGGCTACTAAGCATGCCAATCTCTAAAGTGCATCCGAGGCTTCAAGCCAACTTACCTAGTCCAATGAGGTCTCCAAGATTTCTTGGGTGGACCAAGGATTCCAACAAGTCACGGCATTCAATGGTTTGGCCGGCAGAGCATATGAAGCTTGTCTAACATTGGATTATGTTTCCTCACTCCAAACCCGAGTGATTATTCACTCAAAGAATCCAAGCCATGCGCATCAAAATCACCATGATATAGCATAAAGTGAATACTTCCAGTCAGAAAAGCTCGCACCAGAGAGGCAGCAGAGCAGTAGCAACACCAGGTTCACCATAGAAAAATAGGAACAGCAAGCATGCAAACAAAGGTCACGGATAAAGGAGGAAGTTCCTGACGTCTACATTTTAAGAAAGGAGTTAACTTCAGATTAAGATGAACATCTGCCAGTCAACCTGACAAATGCCATATGCTTCAGAACATCCAAAATCCAAAGTTCCAAACAAATATGTTTGATAACCAGGCCATTGCCTTGCTTAAGATAAACGACAGCTAAGGCAATTGAAACTTTGGTCGCAGTGGAGTTTCACATTGGAGTTTTCACGAGAACAGTAGGCCGGCGCAACACCTTTTCATTACCATCCCCAGCTACTTTAAGGTTCTAATTCTCGCATTACTATGCACAAGTATATTATTCTCATCACAGACTGTTTTACCGCAGTAGACTTGTTTTACACGGCTTGCGTCCGTCCCTCCCCCTGCCTGGTGAGAATATATATATATATATAGGTAGTGGCTATTGGACACACAGGGTGTTGAATAATATTCAACACCTCGGCGGAGCGCCGCCGGTCTCCGGCGCATTAAAATGCCCACCTATCAAGCCTCTGATTACTCTCACCGCCAGCGGAGCTGCAACTTTTATACAGCCAAAAAGTAATTGCGCGCACCCATTGTGAAATGCTGATAGAAATCGTAAAAAGCTATCGGTCGTATGGTATATATTAATGGAGTGCGATAGTTACTATGGTGATTACTCATTGTTCTTGTTTCCTTCCTCGAAAAGCGTATTGGGACGGATTCGTCGCTCCAGAGGAGGCCGGCCGGCAGCTCAGCCAGCGATCGCTTAATTAGCTGCAGCATGATGACGAGCGAGGCACTTGCCCCTCCGTTCACAAGGTGGTCAAAGGGTGATGCAGTGACATTCGCGCGACCACGGGGTATGGGCTCCTCAATCAGCGGTGGTCATGGCGACGTCTTCAGGACAAGCGCCGATAGTTTTCTTTGGCAATCAACAACGGCAATGGCCGCTTCCTGTAGCCACCCACCTCTCCTCGCGCATGGCTGCCGGTAAACTCCTGTACGTGGCCCAAATTTGGATCGCACTTCTGCAGGTCTGTGGTTCTGGTCTTCCGGATCTCCTCCTCAGCAGTGCGAAGGCACAACCGGCGGCGACGTCTGTGTTGTGGCGTTCTCAGCCCCGGCAGATTCCTCCACAAAAAACAGTTACAACAATGGAGGTGCAGGCCAGTTCCCACACACGTGTTCGTAAGTACAAATCTCAAATAATTTTTCTGATTTTTTTAATCTCGAATCCCAATCTCCAATTCTTCGGTCTTGAGTTGTTTACATGCTTCAAGTCTGTGATCTGCTGGCTCTTGAGTTGTTGATTCAGTTCTATACTCCAAAATTACGATTTCCCCCAAGGATCTAGTGTTTATGCTTCTGTGTGAATGGACCCATCCGTTCTGCTCCAAAATTAGATATCCAAAAGTAATTATTTGTTTATTGTGATTATATAACTTGTTTGTACATGGTTGGAGTATATTTTTCAAGAATTGTAAAGCATTCATAATTTAATTCTTCTATTTTCTATTTCAGTGCATATACCACATTTCACAAAAAAGATTATAATCTTGCTTAGTGAGAAGTGTATATACTCCAAAAAAAGAAGGGCGGCATGATTCTTGCTTGTCTGTACCAATTTGTTGGTTCATTTCTTCTTTGCTTATGAATTATTGCAGGTACTAGCTAATTCTTAAATGCTTCTTTTGATTTTGTTATGTGAGATTTTCGTATACCACTAACATGAAATTTTTGTCTTTCCTCAGTGCAGAATAATGAAGAGCAAAATTTGAATTGACAATGGATCGATTTTTTGTTTTTGTCTTATACATTTTGAATTGACAATAAATTGATTTGTACTACCTGAGATGGGTTTTTGCAATTTTTGCTTTTGTGGTATACCATTCTGAATTGACATTAAATTGATTTGTACTACCCGAGATGAAAACATAGTAAATGCATGCCTAACAATCAGTTTTTACTTCTCGTGAATGAAAAGGAGTAAATTGTCCTCAATCACGGATGTCAAATGGAGTAAATTATTCCTTTATGTTAGCAAATTACTTCTTTGAACAATCTTAGTCCAACCATCACAAAAAGGATATGTTAAATTTATAAGTACAATGAGTAATCTTTTTATGGTACAATATTCAACTACTTCTACTAGTATTAATGGAACTTCGATTTTACAGCTCCGAAATCAATTTCTATAGCAATTTTCGGTTGTAGGACCATCGACGTCCTCCTATTGGCTCATTACTTCTCTAACAGGAAAATATGTTCTCTAAATTTGTTTAAAAAATACATCTTCAAAATTATCGCGGATATTACTCCTTTTCATTTGAAAATTACTTAATTTATGGACTAGAATGATGCTAAACAATTGCATATGTGCGTGACTTGAGAAGTAATTTCGTAGACAAAGGAATAATTTTCAAATTAAAGAAGAGCAATTACCAGGAATTGAAATCATTATCATGAACAAACGTGGTATTTTGCTAGATTATTACTAGGTAGTAGAATATTACTTCTCAAGGTATTTTGCTAGATTACTCCATGAAGTACCTCATGAATTAGGCGTGTCTAGTGTAATTGCAACCTCGAATCCCATCTGAATAATGCACGCATGGATGCAACCACACATCAACAATGGAGACTTTTACAGCACCAGAGCTAGCACCATCGCTACATCGAAACCTGCAAAATCTGGCATGTCAACCCAAATTCAGCACCATGATTCATGCGGTACATCTAAATCCCTCAAGATTTATCACCAAACATAAAAAAGGATGCCAAAAATCATCTTAGATCTTTTTTACTCCTCATGATCGAAAAAAGAGTAATTACGTGATTACCAGGGCTCGTCGGAGCTTCGTCCATGGCACTGTTTGCGTGTCCCATGGGATTTATCTCGAAACAACAAAAAATGATTCAGAAAACCAACTGAGATCCAATTTGATGCAACACGGTAGTAGCTTCTTGTCCACCTATCGTCATGACCTATGGAACCAAAGCTACGGGCTTCGTCCTACTTGATGCAACACGGTGTAGGCATGGTGGCATGGTGCTGAGATCGTAGAAGCCAGAGCACCGAGCATGTGAACCAACAGCGACCAGCGACCAACAGTACGTCACACCGGCGAAGCACGACGGCCATAACCAGGGATGCCGGCAGCGCCGCCGTGCCATCATCGTTGTTGCATGTTCGATCTCGTGTTGGACCCACACCAAATAATCGTGGCCAGCAAGGCAGTAAAAATCTGGTGGAGCACGAGGCTGGGTCAGGATCACCAGCAATCAATTCGCCATTACAAAGCGCCGCCTATTACATTAATTAAAATAAAAGAGCATTAAAACAGATGAAAGATTGGAACGCATATCGGTTTTTACTACTTGGTATGAGAACAGAGTAAAGTCGTGATCAATTGGGCTGCCTGAGCTCCGGTGACTCCTCCGCCGTGCGCGCTAAATAATATTCACCACGCAGCGTGGTGAATATCCATGTCCTATATATATATACACCTCAATTTTGCAAAAATAAAGGCCTCTCAAAAAATTTAGCAAATCTATACTACTGCCGCCGTAACACACGACGGTAGGGTTCCTACCGCCGTGTGATACGGCGGCAGTTGCCGTGGCCCGCTGGCAAGCCCGCACGGGCGCGGGCCCCAACTGTCGGATGCACATACCGCCGTACCACACAGCGGTATGTCCCTACCGCTGTGTGGTACGGCGGCAGGTCCAAGCGCCGTATGGCACTGCGGCTGCAGGCTTGCAACCGTCGTACCACACGGCGCTTGGAACTCCTGCCTATATAAAGCCGAAATTCAGCCAAAAATGTCATAACAATTCGGGAAAAAAAGAGAGGGGGTGGGGAGAAGAGAAGGGAGTGAGGAGGAGGTGGCGAAGGTGTGAAGCTCTGTCGGTTTTTCGTCTCGTTAGAGGTAAATACTCTGGTAATTCATATTTTGAACTTTGATAATTCATATTTTTAAGTAGTGTTTTAGTGTAGATCTGCTTAGTAAAATTATAGTTTTAGTGTAGATTGATCAGTAAAATTATAGTTCTAGTGTAGATCTGCTTAGTAAAATTATAGTTTTAGTGTAGATCTGAGTAGATATATTTTGTAGTTACAGATCCACTTGTTAATAGCGATTATTTTTTTCATGCTGTCAGACATGTCGGATGCAGTTACTGTGAAGTTGTATTTCGGTAATGGCCAGATTAGATATGGTGAAAATGTAGTTGACTTGTCAGAATTTGATTCGGTTGACCATGTGATTAGAAGAGCAGCAGAAAGAACTTGGGAGGCCATAACCAACTTTTTTATAAGGCATTCCATGTAGATGTAGAGCAACATGACTTGTCGATTATGGCTCTAATCAACAGGAGTGAGGCAGTATATTGGGAGCTTATGCCACTTCAAGGCACTGAACATTGGAGGAGTTATATCAGAACTGCATGTCAAATTGCTTTGCCTGTGATTTTGTTTGTCTAAACTGTTCACAAGGCTGGGTCTAGTAGTGCATGAGGAGGGTAATGGTGCTCACCAGGGTGAGGCTGAACTAGAAGCAGGAGATGGTCCTGCAACTGAGGCAGAAGAAGGAGATGATGCTGCGACTGAGGCAAAAGTAGGAGTTCAGGAGGAACACAGTCACACACCCTTTGAGGCCCGTGGTCAAATTGACGAGGGGGAAGTTAATGAAGAAGTACTGAGGCAGTACGAAATGGAGGCCGGTGACGATGAACGTGGGTTGCAAGAGGACTCCTCAGATGATGAGGATGACCCGCTAGTGCCAAGGGACTGGGACAACTACAATTTCTCACAGCTCACTGTAAATCCTGGTGAGAATGTGTCCTGAGAGTATAGAGAGAATCAGGTTGTGTCGGCGCCATGTATAAGAGTGCAATCGAGGTCAAGGATGCAGTGAAGAGGCGGGCCACCCTTACTCAGCAGAGAGAGTTCAGGGTACTGAAGAGTTCTCCACACATATATGATGTACAATGTCTGAAGCCCAACTGTCCTTTTTGAGTGTATGCTTATAAGGGTAAGTGGAAAAATTACTGGGAGGCCAGGTCTGTTGTGGATCACACTTGTGTACTTGACCAGCTAGATGCAAGCCATTGTAATTTGTCAGCGGGTTTTGTGGCCAGCCAGATGTTCGCTAAGATTGTGGAAAATCCTGCTTATAAGCCCAAGTCCATTATCTTAGCAATTGAGAAGAAATTTAGGTACATGATAAGTTACGGTAAGGCATACATAGCGAAGAAGAAGGTACTGGAGTTGAGGTGGGGTACTTACGAAGCATCCTATGACAATTTGTCTCAATTGCTGAACACAATTGCCACGCTAAATCCGGGTAGTTATTATGACATCAAGACTTATAATCTTGTATCAAGGCCAGGGAAGCAAGTCTTGCAGCGAGCATTCTTAGCATTGGGTCCTACTATTGCGGCATTCAAACAGTGTCGACCAGTAATTTGCATAGATGGCACATTCCTAACAGGAAAATACAAGGGCACAATCCTTACAGCTGTGGCTGTAGACGGCAACAATCAGTCGTTGCCATTGGCAATTGCTTTTGTAGAGCGAGAGAATGGTGACAGTTGGTATTGGTTTCTGGAGAGATTGAAGCAGATGGTGGTGGGAGATGTGTCAAACGTGTGTGTGATACACGATAGACACAAAGGTATTTTGCAGGCGATAAATGACATCAAAGAAGGTAGCCAAGAACGTCACAGAGCACCACAATGGCCAGATGTGCATAGCAGGTGGTGCATGAGGCATATGGGAGCAAAGTTTCATAGCCAGTTCAAGAACAAAGAACTTACTACATTGTTCAAGCGGTTATGTGCGACGAATCAGGAGAAAAAGTTCTCCGAGATCTGGAAAAAATTAGATGACCTGACGAAAAAAGCATCAGAAGAGATAGCTAAGAAGCCAATAAGTACCGAACCTGGGGAAGAGTTAGTTTCTCTGGAGGACGTGGGGCTACATGCTCCAAATGTCAGAAGGAGAAGGGGACGTGCTGTGAAGACCTTTAGCCAGTGCATTCAGAATGAGCCGAAGGAGAAATGGTGTCTCCTGTTTGATAAAGGAGGTGTGAGGCATGGGATAATGACAACAAATTTTGCTGAGGTCTACAACACGATTTTGCGTGGTGCCAGAACTCTCCCTCTTGTTGGTATCATTGAGTTCTTCTTGTACCGCACAATGAAGTACTTTCTTGAGCGTGCTACTGCAGCACATGAAGCTATGCAGGACTGTCAAAAGGTGTATTCAACATGGATGACCACGTACTTGGACAAAAAACATAAGGGGGCTCTTGCTCACAGAGCTTACCCACAACCTCTACGTCGTGATCCTGGCGAGGAAGTTAAGTGGAAGTATCAGATAAGTTTCCAGTCAAATACAAAAAGCGGATGGTGAAATAACAATACAACAAACAGTTATTGGGAATGAGACATGCTCATGCTCTTGCCATAAGCCGCGCCTGCTACACCTCCCCTGCTCACATGTGATCGATGCATGCCTTACAACTAAGAATATCTATTGGGGTCGGTACGTGCCTAAATACTGGTTGAAGCAAACCATTCTAGACACTTGGAACCACACTGTTGAGAGCTACCTGCATCTTGGTACTTTCACTCAAGACCCCAAAGACAATGTGTTGTACATACCAAATTCAGATCCAACCATGTGCCAAGGTGTTGGTCGACGCAAGAAGAAGAGGATTAGGAACAATATGGACGAGGCTGAAGCTGGTCCTTCGGTGAAGATATGCTCTAAGTGCAACAATCCAGGACACTTCTACAAGAAATGCACCGAATCATCTTACTTTTCCACTGCCACTTCTCCAGCACCTTCAGCTAGTGGACGCGGACGTCGTTCCCGTCGCTACACCGAAAGAATGCAGTGATCGTACTTGTTTGTGCTACCGTGTTGTAATATTTGAAATACATATGCATGTTATCGTCTTGTAATATTTGAACCATTTAATTTGCAACACCGTCAGAACTTATGCATGTTATCGTGTTGCAATAATTGAACTATCTTTTCATTTACTTGTTGTTTTCTTTGAGTCACTGCATCAAACAGTGAACCTAATACTAAGGTGTGTTTCCTCTGAGTCACTGCCCGTTTCTCTTGCTCCGGATCGAATGGCCCACCGTTCAGTCTGCTTCATTGCCTACATATATGTGACCACTCTTCTCCAATGCTCCTTCTCATCACAACAAGCACCAACGAGTTCCTGGACTGGGGATGATGATGGCTCCATCGGTCCAGCACTGTGGAGCCAGCAAGATCCAGAGTTCAACAGCAATTTTCCAGTCTTAGATAAGAGAGATTTCAAATCCATGCGTGATGTTAGAAAGTACGCACCAAATCAAATGGTGAACTGGCCAAGGTGTGCACACGGTGAGTTTTGTGTGATGCAAGTTTACCAGGGATGGAACAACTTTGGTCGACGCTTCTGGCACTACTCACGAGCATGGGTAAGCAAAGCTACGTGACCTTTGTCCTTCATCATTTTATGGTTTACTAATGTAATCTCGATTTCTGCAGTACTCCGACCAACCAGATAACTGCGGTTTCGTGCAATGGGTGGATCCCCCAGCTATTCACCCGTATCAACAGTACATCGACTACCTCGAGGATGTTGTCATCTTCAACCTGAAGCAATAGCTCGCGTCGGCATTGGCTTCTCCAGATCCGACATCTACCAACGACGACGACGGACCGGTAACCGGACCAATGGTGGTGAAGACGAACACCGGTTGTGAGGACGAGTTCTGCTGCTGTCCATGCCACGAAAAGAAGGACAACACTCCACCAACAACTCCATCCCCGCCACCGTCTGATCCAACTCCACCCCCGCCTGGGTACGGGTACTACATGCCCTCCCAGCACTCCGGCAGGTCTATGATGTCTGGGTTCTCCGAGTACTACTCGTACAACTAGATTAGAAATGTTGTAACCGTTTATCTAAATTCCCTAAGGCACGTTAGGACTAGCAGCGGCACAAGGTTAAGGTAATTGCGCCGTACGTGCCATTGTTTATTTATGTGATTGCTCGTTAAGTATCATGTGTTCAAAAATGTAAGGTACTAGGCAAAAAAACCGCCGTAGGGCACGGTGGTAGGTTCCTACCTACCGACGTGACATATGGCGGTTGCTGTAGGCTCTGCTGCCGCCTGGCGGTAGAATCCAACCGCTGTCCCACACGGCGATTAGCCCTACTACTGTGTGTTACGACGGCAGTAGTATAGATTTGCTAAATTTTTTGGGAGGCATTTATTTTTGGAAAATCGAGGAAAAATATATAAAAAATTTGCCTGGTGATCTCCGATGGGTCGTTGCATGCTTGCACGCACATCGCTCAGGCTCTGATGGGCCGTGGTAGACTGTGCAGTGGGGGAGCCCGCGGGAATCCTACCTTAGGGCAACTCCAACCGGACCCTTTCTTGAACCCTTACCTCATATATGAGAGCTGAAACACAAAATTCTCACTCCAACCGGACTCTCATCCCACCCCCGATGGATGAGGGAGTCCCATTTTCCCCCTCTGTGTGAGAGTCCCTCACTTGAACTCTCATCCAGCCACAGGCCAACCGCTGGCACTCCTGCGCCACCACGGAGCCTTCCTTGCCCTGTCCGTGCGCATGGGGGCCAGCGGCGACCCGCCACGCGGTTGAGCTCATGGGAGCCAGCGGCCGCTCCCTGTCTCCACGCCGCTGGTGGCGAGGCGGCAAGCTCCCCTCGCGGCCGCGCCGTGGGAGCAGAGGACCACTCCCCGCCTCCGCGCCGTTGCTGGTCGAGCGGCGACGCTCTCCACCCCCGTCGTCCCGCCCTGGGGTCCGGCGGCGGCCTCCACCTCCAAGCCGTCGATAGAGGCCGACGCAAGGAGGGAGCAGAGTTACCTGTAGATCTGCGCCGATGGGGTCCAGGTCGATGCCTGAACTCGTGCCCCGCCGCCGCCGCCGCTACAGTGCGCATGGGGACGGCGGTGACCCGCACCGCAGCTGCGCCCATGGGGGCCGGCGGCCGCTCCTCTCCACGCTGCAGGTACTCCTCGCCCTCGCGGTCGCGCCCATGGAAGCCAGCGGCCATTAATAGATGAATGAGAGATGAGGGTTGAAGATAAGGCACCGGTTGGAGTTCACCAAAAAATTGAACTCCTATTATGGATGAGAGGCCTCCTAAATAGGAGAGTAGGGGCTCAAAAATGAGAGTCCGGTTGGAGTTGCCCTTACGTATATATCTTCCGGAAGTTAATATGACTCGTGCAAACTAATGTGGCTCGTTGGACCCTAACTCTAATTCTCTTTCCACCGTCGCACCCCCTCACCACCCACGCGGTCGCCGCCCCGGCGCGACCTCGGTTGCTCGCGCGCCGCTACCGTCCCGCCGCGGCCTCGGCTGCCCGCGCGCCGCCGTCGTCCCGCAGCCTCGGATGCCCACGCCCCGCCGCCCTCCAGCCGTTGTCGCCCCGTGGCCCAGGCTGCCTCCGCGCTGGCTGCCGGTTGTCATCGTCCCGTGCCCCGACTGCCCGCGCCTCCGGACCCTCGAGCTCGCACGGCCGCCATGGCCTGTGCTGCCGCAGGAGCATGTCTCCAAAATGTTAGTTTTAAAAATGTTGGCTCAAAAAATATTGCAACAATTTGAAAAATATTGACGAAGAAATGTGGACGAAACTAATATTTTTGAAAAATGTTGTAACATTTCTGAAAATATTGAAACTCCAAAAATATTGTTCAACATTTTAAAAAATGTTACAACAATTTAAAAAATATTGAAAAAACATTAATGTAACCAACATTTCTGTAAATATTTTAATATTTTTAAATATCTTTTAATTAATAGTCATGAGATGAGCAGATGAGAATAACGAGTATCAGATGAGTTAGATGGGTTTTGTGGGCCGGAAGTTTAAGACTTCGTTCGACAGGTTCTTGACAGATTTGTACGGCAGATTCTTTCTAAGAGAGAAGTACTACGTGCTGATTTGTTCGACAGATTTGTTATGAGAGAAAAATACTACGCAAGTCGAAACGAGACAAGTCGAACGGAGTCTAACACATATCCACGGTCCGCAAGGTATATACAGGGACCCCCGGTTCCGCGTCGCACGAAGAAGACACGTGTTTGCACGGGATAGCAGCCCTCCTTGTGGGATCCCCAGTCAGATTCGTCGGAGAACATGGCGGAAGCTCCGGCACACGACTACCCCACCATCGAGCCCACCTCTTTCGACGTGGTCATCTGCGGCACGGGCCTCCCGGAATCCGTGCTCGCCGCTGCCTGCGCCGCCGCCGGGAAGACCGTCCTCCACATCGACCCCAACCCGTTCTACGGCTCCCTCTACTCCGTCCCGCTCCCGTCACTGCCCTCCTTCCTCTCCCCTGACCCCGCCTACGTCCCCCTTTTCCCCTCCGGCGACGATTCGCATACCGTTGTAGATCTCCACCGCCGCAACATCTACTCGGAGGTCGAGATCTGGGGGGCGGCGCCGGAGCCGTCGAGGCGATTCACCGTCGACCTGGTCGGCCCCAGGGTGCTGTACTGCGCCGACGAGGCCGTGAACCTTCTCCTGAGGTCGGGCGGAAGCCACCATGTGGAGTTCAAGAGCGTGGAGAGGGGCAGTACTCTCCTCTACTGGAAGGGCCAGCTATACCCGGTGCCGGACTCGCGGCAGGCTGTCTTCGATAACGCTTGCCTCAACCGTAGAGAGAAGACCTTCATGTTCAAGTTATTCGAGCTTGTGCGGGCACACATTGCTGCTGCCGATGAGGATGGAGAGGGCGAAGCTTCTGATAAGATATCCGAGGAAGATCTGGACCTCCCCTTCGTTGAGTATCTCAAGAAACAGCAGCTTTCACCCAAGATGATAGCGTAAGGGTGTCCGTAGTAACTAAGTTTACTCTAGTTATTATAGTAATGTGACTACTAAGATTGACATATGTGCCTTGTTTACAGGGGTGTGCTCTATGCAATTGCAATGGCAGATTATGATCAAGACACTGACTGTTGCGAGAAATTGCTGACTACGAGAGAAGGAATCCAGACCATTGCTCTATACTCCTTGTCTGTTGGGAGGTCATTTTGCTTGCCTGAACCTTTCCTAAGCATTATATTCTATTATGTAAATAAATGCCTTATTGAGCAACCGATCAACAAGTTTAAAGTACCTTGCTATGCTGCTGAAATGCTTGTTCTGTTGTACCAGGTTTGCTAATGCACAAGGTGCTTTCATTTATCCGATGTATGGGCATGAACTGCCTCAAGCTTTCTGTCGTTGTGCTGCTGTTAAGGGTGCACTATATGTAAGATGATCTTCACAAACATCTGTGCAATGATTTTTGTCTTCTTGCTCTTGCTATTGTTTTCGTCGACAGTCATGTGATTGTAGCATCTTTAATCCCAATAGTCTTACTTGCAATCTGATTGCGACGAAAACGTGTGGTAATGGTGATGTGATCTTCCTTGTGTTCTGCAAGTCTCTGCCTGAATGGCTGCTGCACCTTTCTTTATGGCTCTGTTTGCGGTTCCGTGGTTACTGTGCTGTGGAATCTAGTGAGAGGAATATTTGACATTCGTTGTATGATTTCTGTTGTAATTGATCCGTGAAAGATGCTCTCATATAAAACTGACAACCAAAATGAGAAATAAAATAAATAATCACTTTTGAAAGACATCGCAATACCAAAGGGAACCTATGTCCTCTTTCTTTTAAGTAACCTGTGTCATTTCTCATACTTAGCCCTACCAATATCTGTTCAGGTGTTGCAGATGCCAGTATCTGCACTTCTTATGGATGAGGTATGATACAAACCTGTGCTATTTCTCTCATACTTCATTATTTATTTCACACATCAGAGGATGCATACTTTATTTGTGAAAGTTGTGTAACCATTTTGTTTTGTTACTCCACTTCTTCATCGATAAATTGAAATTGTTTATTTCCCTGGATCAGGAAAGGAAGGCTTGTTTGGGTGCCAGATTAACATCTGGTCAGGATATTTTGTGCCAGCAGTTGATACTTGACCCGTCATACAAAGTCCCTATTCTTGATGCCCCATCTGATGGTTCAGACTCAAACTTGCTGAGAAAAGTTGCGAGGGGTATATGCATAATTAGCAAATCTGTGAAACAGGATTCATCAATTCTTCTGATTGTGTTCCCACCGAAATGTAAGAACCAATACTCATTACCTGTTTGTGCCATATTTATTTGATGTAGCAATGTTATATCTGTTTTGGCATGACTCCCTCTCTTCATTTAGCATTAGAAGAGCAGCAGATTGCAGCTATACGGGTTCTTCAGTTGAGCAACAATCTAGCAGTATGCCCTCCTGGAATGTAAGTTATTTATTCTATCATCATATCATTCAACAACGTCAGTTTTTGCATGCACATGCTGAAAGCAATAGTGGCTCGGGATAATAGATTGATTATGGTGCAAAGCACAGGTACAAATATATAGGCAAGGATAGTCCTAGGGTTTATAGAAACACCCAATCAACAGAGATCCTTGCCTAATCTACTGACCTTACCATATCCTAAGGGAGGGGGGCGCATGGCACTAAGCCCATGTGGCACCCTGCCTAACAGCCCAAAGGGCCGGCCCAAACTAACCCCAGTACACAAGTTTAACACATGCTATGTCTACCCCCAGGACTAATTGCTTACCTTACATGTCAATCTCACTTTTAGGTTTATGGTGTATCTGTCTACCCCGTGTGCTGATACGTCTACTGGAAAACAATGCATAAAAAAGGCAATAGATGCTCTATTCGCTCCACGGGCTTCAGATTCTTTGGAAGGCCACTTGGAGGAAACTAGTGAAAATAACGAGGACTTGAAGCCAACAGTAATTTGGAGCTGTGTGTATGTTCAAGATATCATGGAGGTTCAAGAGATCATAGAGGTGAATTTCTTTTATCACCATTGTTATATTTGTCCTGAACACCTATCCTGTTTAGTTGGCCAAAAACTGCAAAAACTTTTTGCATTCGGAAGTGTGGCCCCTCTCACAGAGCACGCTTCCCATTGCACTTTTTGCAACTTGGCCAACTAAACAGGGCCTGAATATGCATGTTTTCCCTTAAAAGTTCACTATCCTGCCATACAAATCAGGGAACATCTAGTTCTTTATTGTCGTGCCCTACACCTGATGAACATCTGGACTACCGGAGTATACTGGATTCATCAAAAAAGGTATTGCATTGCATGTTGCATTTTCTTTTGAATGTACCTGCATCAAAAGTACTACCTCCAGTCATTTTTTTCTTGTCGTTAGAACAAGATGCTCAATACTAACTTGAGCTAAGCAGCTTGTCCTAAGTTCCTAACGACAAGAAAAAAAACATGGAGGGAGTACGACAAAAATCACCATGGTTCTTTCAGAAGTCAGAATTGTTCTTATCAGTAGCAGATGGGCTCTTTTATCTGCTTTCACGTTGAAGTAGCAACTTTTGTATACATTTTGTTTTGGTGCAAGTTCCATCCATGATTGTAACAACCTTTTCTTTGCAGTATAAGTCACTTGTACACTATGTTGTAAATAGCTTTAGTATATAGTTAATGTTTCTTTTAGTCACTACCTACGGCTATGTTAGCATGATATATTGAGATGTCACATAACATCGAATATGATTTGTCTTGATCTGAGTAATTCGTTTTATGGTTCCTTTGTTGTAGTTATTCGCAGATATTTGTCCTCACGAAGAATTCTTGCCTGAAACGTCAGCTGCTGTATATGCTGATGATGACTCTGATTCTGCTGAGTAAGATCATTCATTAGGTGTGGAAATCTTTACATATGGAAGCTGCACTACTTTGCTCGTGTTTTAACTCATTGCAAATGAAAAACTATCAAAATCATTGCAAATGAACCTGTGCTGTTATCTCATTACCTTTTGATTGTTGAGCCAATAGAGATAGTAGCTATCTGGCTACCATCTTTCATAATTTCTTGATAACAAGTCCATAACCAGTACAAAATAAGAAAGCCAGTGTGCTTAACTGCTTACAACAAGAGCTTGAAAAAATAAAGCGCGCACACCATTTGTAGGAATCATATCTATGTGGACTAACCATTTGTTGCTTTCGCTTTTGCTGGACAGCCACTTCTACAGAATGTGAACGTAGGCATCATAATATGTTTACAGTGTGCCTTTTAGCGTCCTCTGAACCGTCGTGCTGGATTTAAAACATTGAAGTGGCTGCTGGCATCAGTAGCAAAAACTTTTACAGGCAGGAATGCAGTTGTTCCTGGCGTTGAACATTGGTGAATGTATCCCTACACATGCGTGGTGCAAATGGGCTACTAGTACTGCCTCAGCACTTGCTGTGTATGGAGTTACAGGCGATGATGTTTTACGGCAAACATCCTAAATAATTGTACGGTTGAGAACGAAAATGTACACAAAACATTCATGTGTTTTTCCTGATGGAGTTAAAATGCTGAAATTATTCATCTTGGGTGTTTCCAGTCTTGAGCTCAGGTGTTTTTTCTTGTCCTGTAGTATTTTCACCTAGCACGGTTCATCTTATTATCTAAATGCTAGATGCTCGACTGCCCGAGTACAAGCTTGTTGAGATCTGGAAACTGCCAGTCACATTTTAAGCTTGTTGACAATAGAATTGAATGTCAAACAAGAATCTGGGTTCTATGCGTAAATCATGAATTCGCTTGGTGTATTAGATGTCACATGCTAGACCTGAAAGGTCCGATGCCTTCCCAGTCGGGTCAGGGAGGCTTGCAGTGTCCAGACTCCAGACACATCCTAAACAAAGTTTATTGTTGAACCAGTTGTTGTCAATTTCTTCCTTCTTGCAGTGTGATTTTTTTTTTTGTTTAGGATCTGTACTTTGATTGCCTCTAGTGAAAATAGCATTAGCATGTCTTGCATGTTTCCTGGTGCATCTCTGAAACTAGAAAGTCTATAGAACTTTGCCTTACACAAACTTAGCTAAAGGGCAAGAAAAAAAAGTGATAGACAGTCCCCTTTCATGATTGTCTTACTATCTTGCTTCTGGGAAAAATGAAAATGTGCCTAATCTGGTATTTTTTTAGTGGAAAAATACCTATGTATTTGTCAACAGTGCAAGGCATTACTGGCTGCAACAATCAGATATGCATCTAATCTGGTGCTGGTGCTTTTGGCTGCGGTTTGTTGGTTGCAGCCAGAACCGGCATGAGTTGATTAGCAATCTGCACATGATAGAGTTTATTGTTGAACCAAACGTCACTTGTTTATTTCGTTTATGTTTGGATCTGAATGTATACGAATGCATTGAAATTCACTAAAGTACACTGAAAATACAGGCGAGGAGGCTACAGATGCGTGCTTATAGAGCGGGAACTACTTGATGCAGTACCCAGATCAACCCTTGGCCTGAGCTCATAGCAGAGCCCAGCGATGCACGATCAATCTCATTTGTCGGAACACATGACATGAGTACCTAGCCCCTGAGATTATCAAAGGTGAGGGCCATGGCAGTGCTGTTTGGGAAGACACCTTTCAAGGTATCCGGCAACAGGGCTACACTATTCAATGTCATCGGCCAGCCATTGCGCTTTCCCGAATACCTAGTTGTGAGCTTCTTTTTTTTCTCTCCAGAATACGCAGGAGAGCTGCGTATCTTTGTATTAAGAAGATGAAAACATTGTTTACAACGCGGGCCTACCGGGCCTAGTTGTGAGCTTCTCTGCAAGAGATCTGATCAGGGGTCTACTTGTAAAGGAGCCCCAGCAACGGTTAGCTTATAAGCGTGGTGCCACGGAGATCAAGCAGCATCCTTTCTTTGAGGGTTTGAATTGGGCACTGATCCGGTGTGCAAGCCCACCTGAGGTACCAAAACCTGTTGAGATCGAGAGGCCATCGAAGCTGCCTCCATCACCCTCGGGAACTGCTGATAGTTCCAGTGGTGCACCACAGAAAGGTCCTGATGGTTACTTGGAGTTTGATTTCTTCTAGCAAACATGTGGGTACTACTATATTGTTTGTGCCATTGGATGTAGGGTTTCAGATGTTATGTTTTCAGCAGATGGTTGGTGCTGTAGATTTGTTTCCTCAACTTGCTTCTCTTCTCTACTAGGAGTACCTTTTCTTAAAGTTTACATTTATAATTCAACAAGTTCTGATTGTGCTGACCTTCTGCATTGCTTTTTTTTGGCCAAACATCATCATTTTTTCGTAGTTAATATGACCTCTTGATTGTTCCAGTCAAACTATGTTGTTCTTGCTAACGATGCCGTGTCATCAGTAGCCTGGATCGGCCTGTTCGCTTGGCTGGTTGCTGGTGGCTGGTGCTGGTTTGTTCTGAGAGAAAAGTACTGCTGACTGGTTGCTGGTGGCTGGTTTTTTCTAAGAGAAAAGTACTGCTGGCTGGTGGCTGATAAGCCAGACGAACAGGGCGATCATTTTTTTCGTAGTTACTATGACCTCTTGGTGATCACATTGCAACTGAATCATAATTGTGCTTTGACTGATTATTGTCAACAGCGAAAGACTAGGCTACTTATAAGCATGTCAATATCGAATCTGAATCAGCACTGCATCGGCGGCTTCAATCCAACTTGCCCAGTCCAATGAGGTCTCCTAGATTTCTTGGGTGGACCAAAGATTCCAACAAGTCATTGCTTTCAATGGCTTTTGTACGTCTTTTGCTGATTTGTACTGCTAATTTGTTGTGAAAGAAGAATAGATTATGTTTCCTCACTCTTAAGTCACGCGCATCAAAATCACCACGATTAAGCATAAAGGGTAAGGGAACAACACCGGGTCACCACTCACCATATTAGATCATATAAACATCAAACGTGCACACAAAGGTCGCAGAAAAAAGAAGTTCCTGACACCTACAGATTAAGAAAGTCATTAACTTAAGATGAACATATCTGCAAATCAACCTGACAAAGTAGTTTTTAGCAACCATCATGCAGAACATCCGAAATCCAGACAAAACATAACATCATCAGAATGAATGTTTGATACCCAGGCCATCGCCTTGCTTAAGATAAACAGCAGCTAAGGCAATCAAAAGTATGGTCGCAATGTTGTTTCACATTGGAGTTTTCAAGAGAACAGTAGGTGCAAGTGTGCAACACCTTTTCATCACCATCCCCAGATAAGCTACTTAAGGTTCTAACCCTCGCATTACTATGCACAAGTATATTATTCTCATCACAGACTGTTTTACCACAGTAGACTTGCTTCGGGTACTTCTTCAAGGATCTCAGTTGAGGTTCTTGTAGATTCTGAAAGCGACAAACACCGAGGCAGCAGCTGCAACAACAGCAAGAGCGGCATAGGTGTCAGCCCTCTCCCACATCTCGAACCAGGTGGGCATCGGGCATGTCTTTGTGTGCCCCTTCTTGCTGCCGGTGCCGCTCTCCTTGTCATTCTCCTTCTCAGAGCCCTTCTGGTTCAGATCAGCTGCAACGCTCTTGTCCTGTTTTTCCTTTGGCAGGTCAGTTTGGCAGCAAGTGAAGCCACCATTGCCCTGGCAGCATCCACCACCTGTTGCAGGTGGGATGCAAGAAGCACCATCTATTCCAGTTTCTTCAAGGGATTCTTTGGCACCATTTGTCATGTTCCTAAGCTCGAGAGCTTGCTTCTGCTGCTCCTCAGATAAACCCATCTGCCCCCTGCAAGGAACCGTAGCACACATAAGAACCCCATGTCAAAGACGGCCATTCAGCTATTATTCAACCATATGTTGTAGGATCACTTGAACATAGCAACTGAGGCAGAAAGCATCAGTTTGGTGACTTCTACGTCTTGGGGCAAAAGTACAAAGACTCAAAGGGTATATATAACTCAAATGTTTAGGCTGTGTATTTGCAAGGAAATTAGTTCAAATCTGAACCAAGATAAGAACATGTTAGGACATAGGAGTATGTTTCAAGAATACTCTCATCTAGCGTACTTGCCAAATTTACTTCCAGTGAATGAAATCAGGGTTATCACACACTACAGGATATACATTCATTGAAATTGATATACTAGGGATTTGGAATTTGCAAAAATGAAATCAGAAAACATCATCACTCTATCGCAACAACAGTGAATGTGAACAGATGCCCCGTAAGGGTCATTCTTAAATTATTAAGTTGTTGCAACTAGTAGATGTACAAGGATATTTACAAACGCAATAAATTCAATGTGAAAATGAACTTGCTACAATATACCACCCTACTGGGAAATTCCGGTTAAGCACTAATAAAATATAATTCTTGACCAGCTATCCTCATGCGCAGATTAACTCATACAAAGTGTGCTCTTAGACATAGTGCAGACACATTAAATGTTGAAATTCTTGACAAACTCACACTAAGGAGGAAGGATAATTTAGTAAGGCCTCCAAATACAAACAAGATAATACAGAAAAATCATATTCCGGTCCATGAGCATGAACAGAAAATCCACTATAGAAGAACACAACTTCATGCAATTATAATTGTGTTGGAGAACTTTAGTTTAATGCACAAGAAAAATGAATCAAATGAAGACTCAATGGTAAGGAAACTAAGGATTAATGATATCTGTTAAACTATTGACAATACAACTTTAAGATTGCAATTAAACTAGAAAACTAATATGTAACACATGTTTGCATAAATCATGTATTTCCCAGGATAAAAAAAAGCTATATAATAGGCTGAGAACTGACATGTTTCTAGCCATTCAAGGCTCTGTACATCATAAGATATAAATGATGGGTAAAATATCCCAGCCATTCAAGTTCTCAACCCATGGTGTATGGAAAGGAGTACAAGTGTACAACAAGAGTTCAAGGAGCATACCTCCATAGATGGTCCACAATCTCTCCTTCTCCAATATGTTTATGCAGCAAGACAGGCACATCATCAGGAACAACATAACCATACCTAGAAAGTTAGGTTTGGAAGTTACAATCAGGATAGCATTGTAGTAAGTATAAATTGGATTATAAGAAAGCGAGAATGTGCATCTGCAGAAGTAAAACCAAATATTTGCACAACACAGAGGGTACAAGGATTTAATGTTACTTTAGTAGCAATTCTTACCAATGACCAGTCACTTCTCCCTTGTCATCAGATCTGAAAATGATGACGTTTCCTGCGTACTTGTGACCTCCCACGTGTGAGCATGCACTGACAGCCACCTTACCATCAAGTCCCAGCCCATTTATCTCTTCCTTGAACCTTTTAATCAAAGCAGGTCCGCAAACACCACATCTTTTGTCCCTGCTTCCATGGCAGCAAACAAAGACGTAGGAACCGCTGATAGCCTCAGGAGATCCATGAATCCACTCAGTATCTTTCACAAGTACTTCTTCAACAAAGTTGTCGACGTCAAAATGGGTCAGACCTCTGCAAACATTATGTGACAGATTGAAAATTAAGAAGCAGTTCGCTTTAAAGCCTAGACAAGCTTATTAAAAGTTAGCAGGCTTGCAGCTTACTTGTATCTGATCATATCTGGAAAGATCAACACATCTCCATTAGATGACTCAGTGCCATCTTCTCCTTCACAGATGGTCAATTTGGTCTGTGGTATGGTAAAATATACCAGTAATTAGCAATAAAAAGGATCAACGTTCTTAACAAAGCCACGCACAGTAAGCAAAGCAATATTCTTAATATTAAATAATATCAACAAAAAGTTGCAAGTATTCAAGAATAACATGCTTTCAAAGGGTGATACTAGCTCATAACAATAAGTTAAGTAATACCCACTCAAGGAGCCTATATAAGAAAAGGAATATTTGCTTATTTGGGATACAACAATAGTCAAAATCATTTTGGTTCACATCCCAACAACATGTCAATCACATGCAACGTGCCTATATCATTATACAGAGTGATACAAACTTCTACGAATTTCTTCAATAGTTAAAACAGTTCAGATCCTACCATTCACAGTGAATAACAGAGCAGAAACCTAAACACCTTCACAGTAACAACGGATTCGATAACATCTTATGGAGACATGGAACTTGTTTGTTACCTTTTTTTTTCCAAACATCGGCTACATACATCATGTCATATGATCAATGGTACTCCCTCCGTCCCAAATTACTATTAGCTTTGGCTATTCTAGATTCAAAGCTCTTTCTATGCACCTAGATGTATATTATGTCTAGGTACGTAGCAAGATCTATGTACCTAGAAAAGACAAAACGAATAGTAATTTGGGACCAAGGGAGTAACACTTTGTAAAACAATAACAGTAATGTTTATAGTTTGGACTAAACTGATAGCCACGCAAGGAGCAACATCCTAAGAAATATGAGAAAGACCCTGATGCATACACAAAGTGAAGTTTCATATGATTGTTACAAATTCTACCAAGTACACAAAGGTAGAGAGCATAAAAATTAAATGGGAACGTGAAAACAGCATTCAATCAGGGAACATATGTTGACCCATTCAAACCATGGATAGAAACATTTTAACAGTTTAGGACAGAAAATTTGGAATATCAACAGTGCCCACAAAAGAAAATGAGTGTGGCTTTTAAACCAACTAAAGTAAGTCATCACATAGATAGATGGCACATTGGCATGTGCACATGCATCATCAGACATAGAATAGAATATTGCATACGCACATGTAAATGTATGCGTGATGTGTTGTGCTGTGTTGTGTTGAGTGCATGTATCTATGTGCGAAGCCTACAAAAAAGGAGAAAAACATATAGCATCTGTATAACTACCCCCTAAACTTAAGCACGGAAATGGATCAGGGAAATGGATCAGGGGTGCGGAACTTGCAAGCAAACTGTAGGTTACAATGAAGAGAGGACCCATACAAAACTAAATTACAGTACAAAATTCATGGGCATAATCAGAACATATACAGTTAAAGAATAAACACTAAACCAGAACAAAATCTAGACTCACAAAGGCCAACAGTGTAAGTGAATTCCTGGGTCATGTCCAAAAAAAACCCCCAAAACATAATTCAGGTGTCCTACAGAAACTACTGAAACACGATTCATGACAAGGATCCAGAAGGAACCGTAACATCAGCAAATAACTATACACAACCCTAACAACAAGCAGAGGAGTCATACAAATTTCATGTGCAAATGCATATTTAACTTTAGCACCTGAACTAATACACAAATGTAAGCACAATCCAAATAATGTATTAAACCAATTAATTCGTGGGCACTTGTGTCCAGTAAATCAAAACCAGAACATATACATCTAAAACAAAAACGCCAAACTGCAACTAAAGCTAGACTCGCAGAGCCCAATAGCATAACGTGAATCCTGTGCCAAGTCTAAACGGCAAGCCACAATTGACTGATTGAGCCAATCTTCACTAGTTAACTAGTTATATATGAGGCCTTCTAGATGCAGACAAAACAAGTAGCACTTAGAACTGGCATAAAGAGCCAAAACATCAGCATCCCCAAACTACCTGGACATAGATCCATCTAGATTCTACGAAAATCATATACGCCAAACAACACACCAGCCAAAGCACTCATCAAATTAAATCAACCCAATGAGCAAGGATTGCAAAACCTGAAACTAGCCAAGCCGTATGCAGATGAGGTGACAAACAAACCACACTAAATCACCTGATAACTCGAGCTAGTTGACTACTTAAGGAATAAAACACGGAGCTCGAAAATCGAAATCAACACCTTCCAAGTTCACACTTAACACAAAACGACTACCAAAAATCCAACCCAAAGCGTACCAAACACCAACATCGCAGTACCTAATAACCATCTAATTTCAGAGCCGAACGAAAAACACGCGAGGAAGTAGACGGATGCTTACGGTCTTCTTCAGGTTGGGCTTGCGGGCCTTGATTGCGGCGGCGAGGAGGCGGGGGAGGCGCTCCGACTCGGCAGACTCGAGGTGGGACGGCCACTCCTCCGGGCCCTTGTAGCAGAGGAACGCATGGCGCTCGTGGAACCCCACCGTCCCGACCAGCTTCTCCTTCCCGAGCTCCGCGCGCTGGAACCCGAACTCCGCGTCCGGATCCGGCACCGCGGCCGCGACGGCGAGGGCGGCGTCCGTCGCGTCGGCCGCCGGCGCGAGCGTCGCGAGGGGGGCGTCGCCGGCCGTGGGGGAGGCCATGAGGAGGCGGAGTGGTAGCAGGCGGCGGCGGCGGGTTGGTGCGCGCTGCGAGGAGGAGGAGCGGAGTGGTGGCGGAAATGGAAATTGCTTGGGGAGTTTGGGGAAAATGGCCAGCATCTCCTGGGGGTTTTATGGCAGCAGGAGGGGGCGAGTTGTTCTTGCTCAAGGGGAAAAGTCACGGCCACGGAACCACGGCGTAGTCGTGACTTGTGAGCCCCATTTGTCAGGGAGATTTTTATTTTGATTTTGATTTTGTCCTTCAATCTAGGAGTATTAATTGTTGCTGGGACGGGGACCCAACCGAGAGGGGTGACGTCAACTAGATAAGGTGAACTGTGGAAGCCAGAGAAAGATGGTTTGGTTCGTGGTTATTTATTAGGCTTGTTTACTTTCCAAAATTTCACCTACTATCCGTCACATCAAACTTCAGACACTAATTACGAGTATTAAATGTAGATTAGTGTCGGGGTTCTCAACCGCCGGCAGTAGATTTGTATCGAATCGTGTGTCGGATCCGGATGGTCGACACGGAAGACACAAGGGTTTTATACTGGTTCGGGCCTCCGAGGAGTAATACCCTACGTCCAGTTCCGAGTACTCGTGTTCCTATGCGGGGGGTGTCTGTAGTAGGAGTTATAGACTTGGTGATCGGTCATCCTCATGTACATTGCACCCCTCCCCTTTTATAGTCACAAGGGCGAGGGGCAAAGAAGGAAAACGAAAACGAGCTACAGTGCTATGGCGTTGTGAAGTCTTTTCCGTCATTGATGTCCGTCAGGCGTAGTGGGAGGGCGCTGAGCTGTGGTGTCGTCGGAGGCCGCCGCGTGGGGCGCTGCCACTGTTCGTCCCGGGCACTTGGCACCTCCTCCGAGTAGTTCATACGGTGACTCAGCCCTCTTGAGTATGTTTTGGGCTCGCCACGTTACGGCCTAAGAGCTGGTAGATGGTAATCGAGTGCTTGTTCTGACGGGGTGGTGTGTAGCTGGCATTGGATGTGACGGCATGTCGGAGGTCGTAGGGGTGCACTGTGCGCCATTACAGCCCCTGTCAGACCTTGCCGTCCTCCCGTTGAGCCAGCTGTGGTCTTTGCATGGCGTGGAGAACGGTGTTACGCGTGTCGTCGCGGAGAAGCTTGGGGGGCTGGGGTAGCGCCACGTTCGTGTGGGGGCCCCTGCCCCACGCTCCGGCTCCTCCGTGGGGGCTCCGCCTTAGTCGGAGACGGAGATTACTCGTGCGAACGAGTAGTCGGAGGCGGGGCGGCGCGTACTCGGAGCTGAGGCGAACTCGTGCGAGGCGGAGAGTACCCGTGCGAAGCGGAGGGTACTCGGAGCTGAGGCGAACTCGTGCGAGGCGGAAGATACTCGGAAGTGGGGAAGTCTTGTCAGTGAGGGTCTTGACGAAGATCTGCATCCCTCCCTGTCCTGGATCTTAGTCTTCACGTTGTCAATGGTGTCAAAGGACTCCATCTTCGGGGTAATCATCTCGTTGCTTAGGGGGCCCTAATCCAGGCCCTCGTCAGTAGCCCCCGAGCCTGTGGTGGGAGTCAAGGACTCGCTCGCAGGCTCTGCGTCGGGGAAATGTTGTCGTTGTTGTTCCTTGATTTACTAGGTGGGTGCGCGCGAGCGCATCCGCCGGATGTAGCCTCCGAGCCCATGAAGGAGTTGTAGACTCGTTTATGGGGTTTTGAGTTTTGAAATGTTGTCGCTTCGAAATCTCCTGTGATGGCGGTTGTGGCTGTATCGGTAGCCGTATCCGCTCCGCCGGTCGTGGCTGACGTGGCGACGGTGACGATTGGAGGGGATGGCGCGTGGCTGATTCAGACCTGCGGCCCCACCCGGTGTCGAACCGTCACGCGGGCGCGCCTCTGCCGCCTTGGGGGATGCGCCCACCAAGCGGGCGGTTTTACGGCGTGGTGGGGCCAGCATTAAATGCCGACGGCACATTTGCCCCTTATAAACCGCACGCCGGTTGAGCTCCGTACTTTTTCCCCGATTCCTTGCTTTTGCCAGCGCCGCTTGCTCATCTGCTTCTTACTCTCGCGCCGCCGCCGTCGTTTCTTCAACCTTTCTTCTCACCCTCGACCTCGACAAGCGCCATGTCGAACTGGACGCGCTCCAACGTCTCGCGCTCGATCCTCCAACGGCTCGTCGCCGTCGGTCAGCTGCCGGTCCTCACCGCCGCCGAGGAGTGGAAGGTCCCGGGCAGCGAATCGGTGCCGCACCCACCGGAGGGCTATGTCGTCTCGTTCGTGGTGTTCCACGAGCGGGGCTTCTACATCCCGGCCGGTCGGTTCATCCGCGCCGTCCTCTCCGAGTACCGGCTGCAACTCCACCACCTCAACCCCAACAGCATCCAACAAATGGCGGCGTTCGAGACGCTGTGCGAGGGGTACTTGGGAGTGGGCGCCCATTGGCACCTCTTCCGGTACTTCTTCAAGTTCGTGTGCCTGAAGGACAAGTCGATCCCGGGCACCCTTGGATGCGCCAATCTTCGGATGAAGACGAAGAGGGGCGAGGAGTACATCTCCGGCACGTTGACGAGCTCCAACAGCGGCTGGCACAAGGGGTGGTTCTATCTCAAAGATTGCCCCGAGTATCCGCTGCCGAAGTATACCGGCTCCTCGATTGCCGAGACGCCGGCGAACTGGAGCTATGGGCCCCCGGAGACAGAGGTGGAGAGGTTGCTCGGGGATTGCTTTCTGGTGCTGGCCAAGCTGCGCAACGCCGGGTCGACCTGGCAACTGTTATTAGCCAGTACCACACGGTGGGGGTCATCCCGCTCCAGCGGCGCCGCCTGCGTATCTGCCAGATGATGTCGGACCGCGCTCCCTTCGTCGGGACTGTGTGCGCGCCTCGGCTCCCTACGTTGGATGAGATCCAGGGTCGTGTGGGGCAAGCAATTGGGAAGGCCAGCTACTCGTGGCTGCCGCCCCAAGTTCTTCCCATGCTCCCCCATAAGGGGACCAAAAATTATGTAAGTCCTTCTTTCCCTCGATTAGCGCTCCGACTATATCGCAGTCTTTGTGTTAATTCTCGTCTCCTTCCTTGCTTTCAGTTGGGGCCTGCGACCCCTCTCCCCGCAAAGCCGCCTCTTCCTGAGGACGCGATACCGAATCGTGCCCAGGCAGCTGCGGATAGGAGGAGGGCCGCCCGTAAGGCCCAGCACAAAGACAAGGAGATCGCGAAGCACGAGCGGAATGACCATCGCGCTAAGCGCAGGAAAATGAGGGAGGGCCCCGTCTCCTCGGATGAGGACCCCTCGTTGTCGCCGCCCTGGTCGGGTGATGACGGTGGCACCAGCGTCGATTGGAGCGCGCTGTCGTCTCCGTCGCCTCCTCCCCAGCGGCAGGCCGCGGCGTCCAGTTCGGGGCAGCGACCGGAGCCTGCTGCCCAAGAACAGGGAACGAGCTCCAGCTCACACCCGCCTCCACATCCAGGCCAGGAGGATCGGAGGGTGACTCATCCCCGGCCAAGCTCCGGCGGCCAGGAACAGCGGAGGGAGAGGAGGAGGTCGCCGCGGCGAGACGACTCGCCCAGGCATTCGGGGGACCGCAGCTCGTCCGCTCGCCGTCCCTCCGGTGACTCGTCGCGGCGGGGGTCGCACTCCTCGAGAGGGCGGTCGCCCCCTAAGGCGAGATCGACGTCGCCGGCGCCTGCTCCAATCGCGTCGCACGGGTTGAGCGCAGATGCCGCCCCACGGTGTCTTCAATCGTTGATCATCCATGGTGGCGGCGCCCCGACCGTGCAGGCCCCTCTTGCCCAGAGTGACAACTGGATCCCGCCCTCCGTTCAGCCGGGGGGCAAGAGGCCAGCCCCCGAGTCGTCGGGTGCCGCCTCCAGGCCTGTTAAGCGGGCCTGCATCACATCCTCCGTGTAAGTGCCGTCTCGTTGTCTTATTCTTCGATTTTCGTTCGCCTTGTTGATTTGCTCTTTTCGTGTCAGTCGCTCCAACGTTGGCGCGCTCAGCCTTGCGCCGCGAAAACGCGCAGCTCTGAGCGCGCGCACTTCCTCGTCCGCTTCCCGCTCTTCAACCCCTCCGTCTGCGTCGGAGACAGTCTCCGAGCCGGCAGCGACGGCGTTGGAGACTCGTGATGCGGCGGCACCCCATCGTCGTCGGGGGATGTAGACGTGGTCGTGGAGTAAGCAGCCCCCGAGCGATCCAAGCCTTCGGCGACACTTGTCGTTGATCAGGGCGCCGTCACGCAGGTGGCTCTAGAGGCGGATCGGCTCCCAGCGTCGGGCACCGGCGGCGGCGAGACTGCGGAAATGGCGATCCCCTCATCGCCCTCGCGGCTCCCGGAGGCCATGGGTATGAGGGATCCAATTCTCCCAGGCGGTGACGCAGCCGCTTACGCGGTCGAGTTGGAGCAGTGCTTGCTGGTGCAGGAGGAATTACCGGCTGAAGCGCCCGTACCGCCTGCTCCGGAGGTCGTCGTGGCGGTGGTAGAGGACGCGGCCGTCGAGGAGGTCGTGGCGAGCCCTGAGGCGTCCAGAACTCCGACGGTGGAAACGGTGTCAGACTCCGTCGCGCTGCTCGAGCCCTCTCCCCGGCACACAAATGCCTTCTTCCCTCGAGAACACGACGGGCGGCGCTCCTCCAACCACTGTCCGAGAAGTTGGCGAGAGCTCGGGTGCCCGTTCCTCCTCAGCCCCCGGGGGAAATGGACATGGCCTGGGCCTCGGGCGCGCCACGTGGGCCGGAGCCCACGACGCCGAGGCGCATGACGACGGAGATGAGGAAGCCATGGCACGCCGCCGCTTCGTGTGGGGTCTGCGGTGGGCGGAGCAGGCGATCAACGAGCTTGTCGTCCCGGCTTCGTCGGTGAGTTGGCCGAGCCCTACTCCTTGATCTTGTGTTTCGATTTCCGAGTTGCTGCTGTGTTTGACCATTTTCTCGATCCAGGTGCTCACCAGTTGCAGCGCCAAGAAGACGCGCACCATCGAGGAGCTCCAGGCTGAGAAGGCCCTGCTGGAGATGCAGCTGGCCGCCGCCCGACTAGCGGTTGTATGGGCGGTGGCCGGCGAGGCGTCGGCGAGGACTGCTCTTGAAGCCGCAGCAAAATCGGCGGAGGACCGCGCAGTCGCCGCGCAGTCTGCCGTGGACGCTGCCGTGTCGGAGAAGGCTGCCCTCGAGGCCAAGCTCGTCCAGGTGGAGGCTACCACCGCAGAGCTGCGAATTGCAACCGCCACTGCCGCCGAAACTGCTCGGAATGCGGCTGCCGTCGCCGCCACTGCCGAGGCCGTGTCCCAGACCGCTGCCGAAGAGAAAACGGTGCTTGAGAAGAGGGTGGAGGACCTGCAGCAGGACCTGGTGCACACCGAGGCGGATTTGAAGACGACAAATAATCAGGTCGGCGCCCTCTCCACCAAGCTGCAAGAGGCCACCGACGAGGGAACCCGCCTTCGTGATGAGAACAGCCAGATGGCGCGGGAGATCCAGGGCGAGTATCTTCGCGTTCTTCGACTTTCATGACGCTCTCTTCCGTGTGTTAATCACAGCTGAGGCCGTTTCACTCTTGGGTTTTCGTAGGAATCCGCATAACTCGTACTGCACAGGCGGCCAAACTGGCGGAGAAGGCTCAAGAGGTCGTGGCCACGGAGCTCAAAATCCACGAGATGACTGAGACGGCTAAGAATTTGGCAGACCAGCTCTCGAGTACATTCTTCTTATCTTGACCCCTTCCTGCTCATGCTCGTGTCTACCTCGGCTCAACGCTGACTCATTCTCTGTTTCCAGAGGTCAAAACCGAGCTGGAGGATTCTCGGAAGGCCCAGCATGAGGTGGAGGAGGCACTCAAAAAGAACATAGTGGAGCGCGCCAAACTCGGACGTCATGTTGACACGATCTTGACGGAGAGCGGCGTCCCGCTAGTGCAGATACCTCCCCACGTGCTTGGCGACCGGCTCAATCTTCTTCCGGGCTTCGTCAAGGAGAAAGAGTTGTCGACCTCTCGACAAGTGGTGCACCGGGTGCTCTCCATGTTCAGCTCGCACTACCAGGGGCTAGATTTCAAGGCGCTGAGTGGTGGTTGGGCCCCCACCTACTCGAGCGTGGAGCTTGACAGGATCGAAGAGGATTGCGCCGCCACTGCCCGCGCCATGGCCGACACCGTGATGAAGGACCTGGAGCTGATCCCAAAAGACACACCAAAAGACGGCTCTGGGCCTTCACATTAGATGTATCAATTTGTATGACAGTTAAACAAAACTCGCATTTGTGCCGTGTTGAACAACTTTTTATTTTGTTTTGAAACCGTCGTCTCCTGAAGCATTCCCCGAGTACTGCGGATGACTGTAGAACGGAATGACGACACTTAGACGCTCAAGCCGATCGAACTTTTCTCTAGAGCCACGGAGGCGTAAGAGTCGGAAAGCTCAACCTGAGCGACGAAGTGACGCCGTGCATTCGCAGCCCCCGAGTACTTAGAACGCTTAAGAAAAGACTTGTATGCTTTTTGTAAAGACGTTTTCGAGCCGGAGCTCAAGCGGTTACCCATGTTCCTTCTGAAAGTAGTCGGATGTCAACCTGTAGGTCCGTGCTGTGCTTGCAAGTTTTCATACCGTAGCCGCGGGGGCGTAGGTGCCGAAAGACTTGGACAAGTGACAACATCGAAACACTCATAGATCGACGTCCTTTCCTCTTGCGAAGTACAAGGTGCTCCGCTAAAAAAGAACCGTTCGTGCGTGCGATTGGTCGCGACAAAGTTATCAGAGAGTTTTTGTTTTGAAAACGGAAAACGAAAGGGGGCATCATGCCCCGGGTAGCCCCCGAGCGGCAAGTGTTTTTGCATGGGCGTAAGGACGCTTGCCACTCAGCCTTTAGATCGCGTTGAAACATAGGAAAGATGCCAACACAAGTATATCGAGAAGCTTATGAGACAAGAACAAAAACATATGGAATTATCCATTGATCATAAGATGAAACAGAGAACGTTAATCAAGGGTAAAAACGTCGTAGATGTTCTATGTTCCATGCGTTGGTGATGATCGTTCCATCGTCGTGCCGAAGCTTGAATGTTCCTGGTCGGAGCACCTGGTCGACGATGTACGGCCCTTCCCACGGGGGCGCGAGCTTGTGTCTGTCTTTGTTGCTCATGACACGTCGGAGAACCAGGTCCCCGACTTGAAATTGCCGTTCGTGGATGTTGCGCTCGTGGTAGCGTCGCAAGGCTTGCTGGTACCGAGCTGAACGCAGAAGTGCCACGTCGCAAGCTTCATCGAGTTGGTCGATCGCATCTTCGAGTGCGACTTGTTTCCCTTCTTCGGTGTACGCCCGGACTCTTGGGCTTCCGTAGTCAATATCCGTTGGGAGGACCGCTTCCGACCCGTGCACCATGAAGAATGGTGCGAGATGGCGTCGTTGTCCGTCGCGGTGGGAAGCTCAGTGCAGCGCCTTGAGAAGTGCCTGATGTAGTCGCGCAAGCTCTCCCCTGACTGCTGCTTGCAGTTGCGCAGCTCCCACTGCTTGCCGAGCCGGGCGTACGTGCCCAGGAAGTTGCCGATGAAGGTCTCCTGTAGATCTTTCCAGCTGTTGATCCGGCCGCGCGGCAGGTGCTCGAGCCAGGTCCGCGCAGAATCGGCGAGGTGGAGCGGCAGGTTCTTGATGAACAGGTCGTCTGTCGCCCCGCCTACGCGACATGCGAGCCGGTAGTCTTCCAACCACACGCTTGGGTTGGTCTCTCCGTCGTATCTTGGTATTGCTGTCGGAGCTCGGAAACGCGAGGGGAACTTGACGTCTTGCACCTTCCGACCGAACGCGCGCGGGCCCTTCGGGTCGGGCGACCAGCTACGGTCACGGTCGTCGTCGCTGTCGTAGCGTCCTCCCCGCCTCTGGCTATGACGCCGGCGTGAGCGGTGCTCGTCGCGCTTGCCACGGCCGTCGTCGTTGCTGCCGTAGCTGTAGTCGTAGCCATCGTCGCCCGCAGCCCGGCGACGGTCCTCGAGCGTGTCGCGAGCGTCGCGGTTGTGCCCCAGTCGCGACTTGACTGACGGTTCGCTAGTGGCTCGATGTCTTGAGGGGGATCGATCCTGACGTCGTACGGACGGCGCACCTCGCGCCTCCCGTGCGCGCGATGCCGAGCTCTTGGCCTACTGTGTAGCCGCCGTCTCGATAAGGGTCTTGAGTTGCTGTCGAACCCTTTTCTCTTCGGGCGTTGCTGGCTCGGGACAGCCACGCAGGAGCATGGCTGCTGCTGCGAGATTTTGCGACGCGCGCCTGAAGCGCGGCGTGCTGTCGTCGTCGACGGGGGCATCCTCGTTGATGCGCCGGTTCACGTCCCGCGCCCGTACGCGAGCTTGCGGTGCCGGTTGTTCCGCCTCCTGCTCGCGGTTCTGCTCGCGCCGGCGACTTTGTTGGGGCTCGTCCTCCACGCCGAGTTCTTGATGAAGGTTCGCCAGCTCTTCGTCGAGCTGGCGCTGGGCCTCGGCGATCTCGTCGAGGCGCGCCCGACGCTGGGCGTCTCCGTTGCGGTGACGAGGATTCTCCTCGCCATCCGTCGAGCTGGTGGCGGTGTGGGCCTCCAAGACGTTGCACTCCCGCGTGAAGTCCGGGAGTGGTGCCGGTGGCCCCCGCCGCGGGGCCACGGAGCCTGGGGCAACGTACGAAGCCCGGAGCTCGTTCACGTAGGCCGTCACCGGGTCGTCCGGGAGGCCTGGCTGTCCGCGGGGGTACAGAGCTTCGTACCGCTCCGCGAACTCCCCCCAAGTCAGCGGCTCGGATCCACTGGCCTGGAAGGCAAGGTCGGTGAGGTGGAAAGCAGCGAGCCTGAAGCGCTCCTGCGTCGGGTTTGGCCCCAGCATGGCCATGATCGATTCGTCTGTGAAACCACGGACGAAAGCTGCTCGCGCCGCCACTGCCGTCGAGGCGGTGGGACGCGCGGGCCGGGAGAAAGTCCTCCCAGCGACGGACTCCGCCGGTCCGATGTAGACGAAGCCGAGGGAGCCGAAGTGCACGGTTGTGCCGGGAGTCAGCGAGACCCCGCGACCCTCCTTCTGGATCGCTGGTGAAGTTCGGCGAGACACACGATGTGCCCCTACCTGGCGCGCCAACTGTCGGGGTTCTCAACCGCCGGCAGTAGATTTGTATCGAATCGTGTGTCGGATCCGGATGGTCGACACGGGAGACACAAGGGTTTTATACTGGTTCGGGCCTCCGAGGAGTAATACCCTACGTCCAGTTCCGAGTACTCGTGTTCCTATGTCGGGGGTGTCTGTAGTAGGGGTTACAGACTTGGTGATCGGTCATCCTCATGTACATTGCACCCCTCCCCCTTTTATAGTCACAAGGCCGAGGGCAAAGAAGAAAAACGAAAACAAGCTACAGTGCTATGGCGTTGTGAAGTCTTTTCCGTCATTGATGTCCGTCATGCGTAGTGGGAGGGCGCTGAGCTGTGGTGTCGTCGGAGGCCGCCGCATGGGCCGCTGCCACTGTTCGTCCCGGGCACTTGGCACCTCCTCTGAGTAGTTCATACGGTGACTCAGCCCTCTTGTGTATGTTTTGGACTCGCCACGTTACGGCCTAAGAGCTGGTAGATGGTAATCGAGTGCTTGTTCTGACGGGGTGGTGTGTAGCTGGCATTGGATGTGACGACATGTCGGAGGTCGTGGGGGGTGCACTGTGCGCCATTACAGCCCCTGTCAGACCCTATCGTCCTCCCGTTGCGCCAGCTGTGGTCTTTGCATGGCGTGGAGAACGGTGTTACGCGTGTCGTCACGGAGAAGCTTGGGGGGCTGGGGCGGCGCCACGTTCGTGTGGGGCCCCTGCCCCACGCTCCGGCTCCTCCGCGGGGGCTCCGCCTTAGTCGGAGACGGAGATTACCCGTGCGAACGAGTAGTCGGAGGCGGGGCGGCGCGTACTCGGAGCCGAGGCGAACTCGTGCGAGGCGGAGAGTACTCGTGCGAAGCGGAGGGTACTCGGAGCTGAGGCGAACTCGTGCGAGGCGGAAGATACTCGGAAGTGGGGAAGTCTTGTCAGTGAGGGTCTTGACGAAGATCTGCATCCCTCCCTGTCCTGGATCTTAGCCTTCACATTGTCAATGGTGTCAGAAGACTCCATCTTCGGGGTAATCATCTCGTTGCTTAGGGAGCCCTAATCCAGACCCTCGTCAATTAGTGACAAAACCCATTTCACAAACCCTACCTTAATTTTCGAGACGAATCTAACGAGCCTAATTATGTCATGATTAGACAATGTCGTGCTACAGTAAACAATCTCTAATGCCGGATTAATTAGACTTAATGGATTCGTCTCGGAATTTCTCGTCCATTCGTGTAATTAGTTTTATAATTAGTCTATGTTTACTGCCTCTAATAGATCTTGAAAAGGGACACACCCTAGTGGGGCGCACCTGCCCGTCACTGGGTTTGATTTCGAGGATATTTAACTTTTTAGTATTATAACGGATGACCACACTCCAGATAGCATCTTAACAATCTAAAAAAAAGATATCATCTTAACAGTTGCCACTATATTTTTACCATCGTTATTGTCAAAAGCATACAAATTTATCAATTTTGCTCGTGGCACGCCAACGGAGCAGTTCACATTGGATCCGTCCCCATAAGGTATGCCAAATGACTTCTCTACCCCTAACCTGTCTCTCTTTCTTCTTACCGGTTCTTATTCTCCCCAAGGCCTCCCATGATCTCTCTCACGCCGGCCTTCCCCGGAGTGGCTCGCGACGACGGAGTCCTCGAAGTTGTCGGGGAGGGCGAGCTCGCGCCAGACGTCACAAAGTGGAGGGCGCGGGAGCCGACATCGCGAGGAGGCGGTGGAGCGTCCGCGCCGCGTCGGCGGGTGAGCTGGTGATGGCGAAGAGGTCCGCGACGACCGGGTTTAGCGAGAGGGACAGCGGGAGCGGGGCGCGGAGGCGGAGCAGGAGGTGGCGCGTGAGGTCCGGCAACGTGAGTAGCTCGGGGGAGGCCCGCAGCGCGTTGACCAGTGGCGACGTCGCGACGAGCGGGAGGTGCGCCACCGCGAGGCGCTCGAAGGTGTGCTCCAGGTGTCGCGCTGCCATGTGCTGCCCCGCGGTGGTCTTGCACCGCGCGTTCACCAGAGTTCAGGCTTCCCCGTAGCGGGAAGTGCAGCGGCGGCGGGTCTCGAGCTCGCGCATCCGAGGCAGGGCTCAAGCTCCCTTAGCCGGCGGCGGCGGGGCTCGAGCTCAGCCATCCGGCGCCGGTAGGACACGAAGTCAGACTGCCAGGGGGCTTGAGCTCCCCCGTCCGGCGGCGGCGAGGCTGGAGATCCCCTTGACGCGGCGGGGCTCGAGCTCACCCTCGTCAGAGGCCGGCCGGTCATCACCCGTCCGCTCCCGCTGCAAGTCTCGCTGGCGCTGGAGGTTGAAGAATAATGGCCGGAGGTTGTAGGTGACCTCACACGTGGGTCCCACGTGTAAGTGATATAAAAGAAAGGAAGAGGAAGAGAGCAATGGGTATGAGAGGCCATTTGGCATCTCTCGAGTGGACAGATCCAACGTGGACTGCTGAGTTGGTGTGCCACGCGAGCAAATATGGTATTTTTGTAGCATCTTTCATTGTTGAGTGTAAAAATACTAAAAATATAGTGGCAACCGGTAAGATGCTATCTGGAGAGTGGTTGTCCGTCATAATCGTAAGAAGTTAAATATCCCTTGATTTGGTATGTTTCAAAGGAACAAGAGAATCTTGGCCCAATATGAGAAACGTCCGCGAATGGGGAAAAAATGCAAGCCCGCCACGACCCATGGAGGAGACTGGAGCCTGGAGGTAGTAGATTGGGGCAAGGCAAGCGGATAAGCTTCGTCCGGCGCGCGCACGCACACTGACCAGTGACCACGCCAGTTTCGCGGCTCCGCCATGACCACCTCCACCACCGCGCTCCACCCGCAATTCCGGCCGCCGCTGCGCGCTCCCGGCCGTCTCCGCCCGCTTCCACACTCCTCGTATTCATCGTCCGCCCGCGCTCGCGATCGCCCTCGCACTCCCGCTGTCCGGGCCTCTGCGGCGTCCGCGTCCGCGCCGGTGCAGCAGGAGGCCGTCGCGGGGGTCCAGTGGGGCTGCGAGATCGAGTCCCTGGAGAGCGCGGCGTCGCTGGAGCGATGGCTCATAGACTCGGGCCTCCCAGAGCAACGCCTGGCCATCCAGCGCGTGGACATCGGCGAGCGCGGCCTAGTCGCGCTCAAGAACATCCGAAAGGGGGAGAAGCTGCTCTTCGTGCCGCCTTCCCTCGTCATCACCGCCGATTCGGTAACGAAACCATTATCCTCTCACTACCCACGGCGTTGGCGTTTATCTTCGTTCAAGAAATCCTGTTACAATTGGCACTCTATTGTGTTCGTGTTTCCTAGGAGTGGAGCCGCCCAGAGGTGGGGGATGTGATGAAGAGGAACGCAGTGCCGGACTGGCCGCTTATCGCCACTTACCTCATAAGTGAAGCAAGTTTAGAGGGCTCGTCGAGGTGGAGCAACTACATAGCAGCGTTGCCAAGGCAGCCTTACTCCCTTTTGTACTGGTATGGCTCATGATTGTATTGGGTGTATTGCTGCATTGAGTGGAAGAGAGATGGGGGCTATGGCATAGCATTCTCAATCTTGCACAGCCTTTATGTGTTATTGCAGGACTCGTGCAGAACTAGATGCATACCTGGTGGCTTCACCAATCAGGGAACGTGCAATTCAGAGGATAACCGATGTGATTGGGACGTAAGATTGTCTACCTGTAGAGCTAATTTAGCAAATTAAGTTCCTTGGCCGTTGGAACTCACACTGGTATTTTGCTTTGTTGGTTTTTGGCAGATACAACGACCTTCGAGACCGTATATTTTCTAAACATTCGGATTTATTCCCTGAAGAGGTGTGTTGTGCAAACATTGATATATTAGTTCTATACTCTTATGACTTTACAGGACTGTTTAGCCAACTTCAATCCTATGCACAGATGGATACAATTCTTTAAATCTTGAGTTCATAGCATACCAGAAGGAGGATGAAGAGTATGTTAATGTTTGGCTTTGGTATTGAAAAAAGTTGTGGAACTGAGACACATATTATAAATTATATACAGCAACAGAGCCAGCATCAGAGCCAGCATCAGAAATAGTATGGTAATATGAACTAGAATTCCCCTGATTATCAAAGGCTCCAATGGTAAAATTTAGAACATGAAGACCCCTAACTCTGTCATACACCTTGAATGGTGATGCTAGTCTTTTCGTTAGTTCTCCATTTATACTTTAACCTGATCAGTGTATCTCAATCTTTGTTTTAGGTGTACAACATAGAGACATTTCTATGGTCCTTCGGTATTCTCTTCTCCCGCCTGGTAAGACTGGATCTAGTTAATATGGTTCAAACCTTGTTTAACTTGTAGATCTCTGGTAGCCCTTTTCATGATGAGTACGAATTTCTTGCTATTGCTGTCATTTTCGACTAACCATTAATGCGCATTGATCTATTTTGAAGGTTCGTTTGCCATCAATGGATGGAAGGGTTGCACTAGTTCCTTGGGCAGATATGCTTAACCATAGCCCTGAGGTACAATGTTTTATATTTTTACAAAGAACTATCCTTGATAGCACTTAAAATTAAGCACACTTATACCCAGATTTCCCTTTTTTACACCCTTGTATGTCTTCCTAGCATTACAGTGCTCATGACATTTACTTATTAAATCTTTTAGGTGGAAACATTTTTGGACTTCGATAAGTCATCAAAAGGAATAGTTTTCACCACTGACCGCTCATATCAACCAGGTGAGCAGGTAACATTTTTTCATTTATGCTTTTTGGCTCTATTCTCAGTTACTATCAATCAAACTAATCACAAAATTGTTCCGGTAGTGATGATAATTGCACTGGCACTAGTATGTTATTGCTGTTTTCAAAAGTGAAGTCTGCATGTTTATTCATGGTTTGCTGAAATCTGGTTTCTGTTTGATCATATTGGGCACATTGCTCTCTATCAATGTGCTGGCATTTTAAGGGTTGAGTCATCTTTTGTCTTGAATCTCAATAGTCGGCATCTCTATCCATCTATCTATTTTCTTGAGTACACAAATCACATAATTGGCTCCAGCGGGGTTACATGAATGGCAATCCTTCTTATTTGAAAAATGCAGTTAAGTGAAATTTGTTTGCTTTCCCAACTTCTTTTTGTTTGTCTCTAGTCTGGGGGTAACTGCTGTTCTTCCATTCACATATTGTCTATTAAACTGCCTGTTTCGATTTGGAAACTCTTCAGGTTTTTATATCTTATGGGAAGAAATCCAGTGGTGAGCTATTGCTTTCATATGGTTTTGTTCCAAAGGAGGGAACAAACCCAAATGATTCAGTTGAGTTGCTGGTGTCTCTTGACAAATCCGATAAGTGCTACAAAGAGAAATTACAAGCACTAAAGAGAAATGGTTTGTCAGCGTAAGTGCTCATTATACTTACGGGCACAGGTGTAGCTTACCTGTTACCTCTGTGAATCTTCACATGCTATTATCATTTTGTCAAGACAAGAAATGAATTTTTTTAGTGTAGCATTCTTTGTTGTAATCTTGCTAAATTAGTACTTATGGGATTAGAACATTCCTTGGCATCACTGGTTTCCTATTATTACTTCTATATAATACTGATAACAAATTACGGAAACAAAGCATAACTGCATATTGAGTGTAAAATGCATCTTATTGAGATGGAAACGATATCTTTTACCACAATAAATAAGTTCATAGTTAAGCACAGCTTTCCATAGAATTGTACATGATTTGCCGTTCATGCCATCTCGTTTTCTTTGGGAGAACTGATCTTACCATCAGTTCAGTATCATGTAAATTGCTCTTTACTATGTAGTTAACTCCCACATGATCATCTTACTGTGTGCATTTCTGATACTATCAGATTTGTATACTTGATATTGACAAAAGTGGATTTGATCACCATTTACAGATCTGAAAGTTTCCCTTTGCGGGTTACAGGATGGCCAGTTGAGCTGATGGCTTATGCCTTCCTTGTGGTCAGTCCACCTGACATGAGTCAGCGCTTTGAAGAGGTTTGTTACTGTTATTTTGCACCCAGTGTTAAAAGCTAGGAGGATAGTCAAGAGAACTTGAGGTTATGTTTGTTATAAAAAATGATCTCTGCCAAATGTTTCTTGCAGATGGCTGTTGCTGCATCAAACAAAAATTCATCCAAACCTGGTTTTAATTATCCTGAATTGGAAGAACAAGCTCTTCAGTTTATCCTGGACTGCTGTGAATCTAATATAGCAAACTATACCAAGTACCTAGAGGTAACGTCATTTTCCTGACATTTCCTGCAGAACACACTAATTAGCCTCATGAGATTGCCTTTCAACAAATATTAACCTCATGAGATTGGAACACTGTGCCATTCTATTAATTTTATTGCCTGTGATTAGTTCTTTCATACACGAATATCTATGACGTGGTTTGCCAAAAAAATTATTGTCCATCCTGAGTATCTGTTGACAATGTCAATAAGTGGATCCATAATATTTCAGGGTGGCAATGGCTCTCCACAAGTTTCAATAAATGCAAAGCAAGCCAACAGGACATTGCTGCTAAAACAGCTAGCAAAAGATCTGTGCATCAGTGAACGGAGAATCTTGTACCGTACACAATATGTAAGTTAGCAAAGCTTGTGCTGCTGTTGCTTTTGCATCTGCACCATGTTTCAACTCTTAACATTTTACATGCCCTCGAATTGTCTTGTGCAGATATTGCGTAGAAGATTGAGGGACATGAGAGGTGGCGAACTTAGAGCTCTATCGTTGTTCAATGGACTAAGAAAGCTCTTCAAATAAATGGGTCGGCTACATTTCTAGGTCGAATGGATCCTATCGGATAGTTTTGATTTCTCTGATAACATGGTAACTTAGAGTATATTTTTTAACCACTTTTGTATTGCTGAATATTTTTTTTTTACCGAGCACTGCTTCATTCAGTTTCAGGTGCTTTGACCTGATCATATTGCAGTCTCAGCCGCAAATTTCTCATCTGGAGGAGCGTCTGCATGCTAGGAAGCAGCTGGTTCAACAAAAAGTTGTGAATTGTAATTGAACAGCCCAGAGCTTGTCATATGCTAGTATGTAAGATAGATTTTACGAGAGGAGCTAAGCCAGTCATAGTTTGCCCCTGGTGTCCCAGCTATTTTAGTCCATATATGATGTTTATGCCTGTACAAACTGTAAATTCATGGTGATATGCAATTGCTGAAAATAGGTGAGCCTGCCTATACAAACGATGGTTTGCTAATTGCTGTCCGGCACGTCAGATGGCGTAGCATGCACGCGAAGTGGAGACGACGACTCTGATCACACCTATGTCAAAAATTTTAGCCGCCGCCTCTGAACTCCATTTCTGTTGCCCGCTGCTACAGTATCATCCAACCACTCCGGAACTGAACAACATCTCCGATTCTCCGTTGGCCATCTTCTGCCCGTACGCTACATGCTTCCATTCCCGGCGGCCGGCGCTGCGCAGGCAATCGAGGGAGGGAGCAGACATTAGCCATGGCCGGGAGCAGCGTATCCAGCGGCGGCCGCCCGCCGCTGTTCGCGACGGAGAGACCGGCGGTGGTGGCGGCGTACGCGTACCGGCTGTTCGCGGGCACGGTCCTCGCGGGGCTCCTGCTGGTATGGCTGTACAGGGCCACGCACCTGCCCCCGAGGAGCAGCGGCGCGCGGTGGTGGGCGTGGCTCGGGCTCTCCGCCGCCGAGCTCTGGTTCGGCTTCTACTGGGTGCTGACGCTGTCCGTGCGGTGGAGCCCCGTCTACCGCCGCCCCGCCTTCCCCGACCGGCTCACCCGAAGGTACTCAACCTGGCGCGGCTGTTTGCCATGCCGGCTAAAACTGAATTAGTGCAGTTTCAGACTTTCAGTCGCGCTCCGAAGTAGGCTAAAACTGAATTACCTGCTAGAATTATGATTGCCGTATCCATAGAGGCAATCAAGCTAACTGCGCGTCTGCGCATCCTCCTGCACTTCTCTAGAAATGATGCATATCGAAAGTGTTAACATGGTAGTTTTTCCCATGACGCTGTAATGGCATCTATGCCAATGGGTTTGCCTTGAAGATACAAGGAGGATGAGCTTCCCGGGGTGGACATATTTGTGTGCACAGCAGACCCAACTCTTGAGCCACCAATGCTCGTCATCTCCACTGTCCTATCTGTTATGGCTTATGACTACCCGCCGGAGAAGCTGAACATCTATTTGTCTGACGATGCCGGTTCCGTTACAACATTGTATGCTCTGTATGAAGCATCTGAGTTTGCAAAGCACTGGATTCCATTTTGCAAGAAGTACAAGGTTGAGCCCAGATCACCAGCTGCCTACTTTGCCAGAGCAGATAGCCCTCCTGATACGTGCGACCCGAAAGAGTGGTTTGCCTTGAAGGTAGAGTAAAAATGTTCTGTGTAGCTCATCTCAACCTAATATTTATTTTCCTAGTACCTGACACACTAACTTTCTCCTGTGGTGGGCTTTCATATATCTTCTTTGAGACTGTCAAACCAACAACTCGTGCTTACTTTCTTATTTTCCCATTTTTATGTTTTGCAGAAGATGCATAAAGATTTAACTGATCGGGTGAATTCAGTTGTAAATTCAGGCAAGATCCCGGAGGCTCCAGAATGCAAAGTTAGGGGCTTCACCCAGTGGAATGAGGACACAACTTATAGGGGATCACCCTTCAATAGTGCAGGTAACGTTTTGGCATAAAGTGGTCTGATCAGAGTCATACTTCTAGGAGGATGTGGTGTTTGAATACAACAATTAGTTGATGTGATATATTTGGGAAGTTGGAAATACTCATGTAGCAAAACTATATTTAACCTACGTATCGATTAATTTTCCAACAAGTTCTGTAGATCACCCTTCGTAAAATGTTTTATTCAATTATCTAAAATATTTGGGTGTAGCAAGACTAGCCTGGCATGGCTGATAATGAAACACTCATTAAGAAAGTAGTATGAAATTTGTCTTTCCTGTCTTCATCATTTTCATGGTTTGTTCTGACCAAAGGGTTCTCAATCGCTAGATTTTAATTGATGGAAGCAAACGAAAGACAGCTGATATTGATGGAAATGCATTACCAACACTTGTGTATATGGCACGTGAGAAGAGACTTCAGGAACATCATCACTTCAAAGCTGGATCACTGAATGCTTTGGTGGGTATATTGGCTTCTCTTTTGTATGGTCCAGAGTTTTCAGTTATGTCCTAGAACCAATCAATCCTTTTGTTTGCATAATTCCTTAATTAAGGTTGATTGCACAGATTAGGGTATCATCAGTGATAACCAACAGCCCAATCATAATGAATGTGGACTGCGATATGTACTCCAACAATTCAGGGTCTATTAGAGATGCATTATGCTTCTTCCTAGATGAAGAGCAAGGCCAGGATATTGCTTTCGTTCAGTATCCTCAGAACTTTGAAAATGTGGTGCATGACGACATCTATGGCAATCCCATCAACACCGTGAATGAGGTAATTAAAAATTTGGCAATACATTTTTTTCGAATTTCAATAGAGGATGTACCTATGTGATGAGCTGAAACATGAACCGCTAAGCCTAACCCTGTTTTCCTTTCGACTGAATTGGTCTCCAGTTGGATCATCCTTGCTTGGACGGATGGGGTGGAATGTGTTACTATGGCACAGGATGCTTCCATACGAGAGAGGCTCTATGTGGGCAAATGTATAGTCAAGACTACAAGGAACATTGGACTAGGATGGTGAGGAAAACAGAAGAGGTTGATGAGTTGGAAAGGATGGCCAAGTCACTTGCGACTTGCACATATGAGCATAACACCCTATGGGGAATTGAGGTCTCCATCCCTGAACAAATACCTGAAAATTGTCTGTGTTACACTGACTTTATATGATTGCAAAATTTTCTTCGTTTAAAGCGTGTATTTCACTGAATTCGAGTTGCTGGATTGCAGAAGGGAGTCAGATATGGTTGCCCACTGGAGGATGTCATTACAGGGTTGCAAATCCAGTGTCGTGGATGGAAGTCTGTGTACTACAATCCAGCAAGAAAGGGCTTCTTAGGGATGGCCCCCACCTCACTAGGACAGATTCTGGTTCAGCACAAGAGGTGGACAGAAGGGTTCCTCCAGATCTCCCTCTCAAAATACAACCCCTTCCTATTAGGTCGTGCGAAGATCAGGATGGGCCTTCAAATGGGTTATTCTGTCTGCGGGTTTTGGGCTCTGAACAGCTTCCCCACCTTATACTACGTCACCATCCCTTCACTTTGTTTCCTTAATGGTATCTCACTTTTCCCTGAGGTACGTTAAAGTATATTCCGTTGCTTATTTATATGCAATTTTAAGTTGTGCTAACTCTGAAGCAAAATTTGTATCTGCAATCAACTCAACTCAGACGACTAGCCCTTGGTTTCTACCATTTGCATACATCGTTGTGGCGGCATACTCCTGCAGCTTAGTGGAGTCATTGCAGTGCGGTGACACTGCTGTAGAGTGGTGGAATGCACAAAGGATGTGGCTTTTCAGAAGAATCTCATCATACCTCCTGGCAGCCATCGACACAATCCGCAGATTGTTGGGCATCTCCGAGTCAGGATTCGCCCTGACGGCGAAGGTGACTGATACGGAGGCCTTGGAGAGATACAAGAAGGGGGTGATGGAGTTTGGATCCTTCTCCGTGATGTTTGTGATCATTGCAACAGTCGCGTTGCTCAACCTGGCATGCTTGGTGTTCGGAGTGGCAAGAGCTTTGCTACATGAAGGAACAACAGGCCTGGGAGTTTTGTTCCTCCAGGCTGTTCTGTGTGTGCTAGCAGTAGCCATCAATCTCCCAGTCTATGAAGCGCTCTTCCTCCGCAAGGACAGTGGCAGATTGCCAGCTTCTGTCGGTCTAGTTTCGTTCTGCATTGTATTACCACTCTGTATACTGCCAACCAATATCCAGATATGAAGTTGGTCAAATGTAACAAATTCACTATTATGATGCTATTTCTAATGGAAGAATTTAAAAGGGTTATATTATGCTTGGTCCGGTGTCAAATCCGAGACCGGATTGGTCATGATAGTTTTTAGAAGTAATCCAACTGATAACGTCGAGGAAAGAGTTACACCGTAGAAAATGTCGATAAAAGAAAATTACAAGCAGACATCAAGTTGAACTGATGTTAAACAGATCTAAGGACGTCATAAGCAGATACCCACCATCAGATGATCAGAGTAATTTTCTTATATGAAACGGCTACACATAGCGCCCGTGTCGCTGGCTGGCACCGGCAGGATCGAGTCTGAAGATCTCATGGCCAGCCTGCCCTGCCAGCAACAGAGCTACACATAACCATCACAGATTGACCAACACCAGGCTGCAGCGTTGCCTTCCTCTCCTGCAATTGCGCAGCGCGCTTGGCTTCCTCAGGATTGTGTGGGACTGGGCGAGACGCAGCAGAACCATTTCTTCTGCAGATTTGGAGAGATCACAGCGCTCGGTTATGCGATCGATCGGTGAGTAGTGCAGGAATGGCTGGCTTGCCGAATTTCAGGAGAGATGGGTGTGCGTACCGATGCGTTGTTCCTGGAGTTGTAGGAGGTCACCTTGTTGTCAACCCTGCTGGAGGAGTCCTTGCTGCTGTCCGCCGACCTGTTGCTGATGTGGCCTTTGGTCGGGGCTTTCTTCTCATCCCTGGCTTTGCTGAAGATAATCGTGAACCCGTCAGCGGACGCCGGGTTGTTGACGTCCCATTCGCCGAACTTGGGTAGGGTGCGGCCGGTGTCGTCCTTCACAAACATCATGCCATTGCAAATGAAAAACAAAATTGCCCGGCTAAAATTTGCAGAAATCCAGATAGCTGATGATCATATGTGAACGAACATCTATTTCTGTGTTTCTCTCTCATAGTCTCATTCATACGCATCGTTTGTCAATGGGATTGCTCATACCAAAATTCGAGGGATTGCATGCTTATATCGGAACATATAAAGAAAATCATACAGCAGAAATGATCCGATAGAACTCGATCGAAGGAGACTTGCACTGACCGACATGGTATCGCAGCTTCCTTCAGCCGGAGTCGCAGAAAATTTTGCCCTTTGCTTGTGGTTCCGACGCGCTGGAGTTTCTGGGGCAAAATTCTTCCCCCCGGGATGAGAGGTGAAGGATTGGCCACAAACAACAGGAGGCGACGAAGCGGAGCGCAACGGCAGCCTCCTACGCCAATCTTATATACCTATTCATGGCATGTTTTGCATGCAGCGGCTGCCTAAAATTAATCAACTTTTAAACGATTTTTCGCGCTCGCTTTTTTTGGTTCGGTTTGTTTCGGCAAAACCACCAGAGCGCTCCCGAGCTGCTTCTACCTCATGGGTTGGGCTCGGCCAACGACTGCGCGGCCCACCCCGCGACGAGGAATCACTACGAGTTTTCCATTGGAAAAAGTCCAATTTACCTCCCTCGACATTGAGCCGAGTCCGTGTTTCCACCCTCAACTACAAAACCGGATAAATCACCTCCCTCCACTCTTGAAACTGTTCACTTTACCACCTTGATCCGGTTTTAGGTGGTTTCAAAAACGGTTTTGTCTTTTTCTTTTTTCTTATTTGGACTGAATCTTTAAAAAATCATAACAAATCACAAAAGTATCATGGTATTGAAAATTAAATTTTGTTGTATTCCACATAAGTATATCTATACAGTAAACATATAAAATAGTATGATTTAGCACAAAGTTGTCCCTTTAGATTTAGATCTATGTTTTATGTAATTAATTCATAGACGCCATATCTATGGTCACATTGTGGTGATATTTTTATAATGGGCTAATTATTGTATGATTGAACAGTAGTAAATATTTCATACTCATTTCTATTTTACACACTTTATATTTAAAAACTATTACACTTCTATAGGGTAAAAAAAACTAAACTTTCCATTTTAGGATTTTTTGATAATTTATTATGATTTTTAAAGATTCAGTGGATATATATAAATAAATAAAAAGACAAAACCGCTTTGAAAACCACCTAAAACCGGACCAAGGAGGTAAAGTGAACAGTTTCGAGAGTGGAGGGAGGTAATTTACCCGGTTTTGTGGTTGAGGGAGGAAACACGGACTCAGCCCAATATCCAGAGAGGTAAAAAGGACTTTTCCTTTTCCATTTGTCAATTGGAATTTTTTTATATTTTTTTCACGATTTTTTTTCCATTTTTTGTCAAAAAGAAGGTGGCCAGTGACATTGTTTTCTCTCGTTGCAGATTATGATACCGCGGAAGCCAATGACTTTGTTTTAAACGGAATCGCAAAGGTTTTGCTGTAATTTTTATTAGAAGGAAAAACATAACAAAGAAACAAAAAACAAGCAAAATGAACCTAACAAACAACAACTCACCACCACACAACTCCATCCCAAGGCGCCAGACACCTGACGCCCCAGACCACCCAACTAAACACTTAACCCTGTAACTGAACAACTACTACTCCCTCCGTCCCATAAAAAGTGCAATCCTAGTTTTTGAAAAAAAAATCTCACAAAAATACAATTCTAGAAAATAGATCTAATTACCTTCCTAATTAAGCGGTCAAATCTGATTTGCATGGCAAAACTTACTGCATTTGACAAACAAATGAGGGTATTAGAGTCTTTTTATTCCTCCACTAATCTGTTCTAAAAAAACTAAAATTGCACTCTTTTATGGGACGGAGGGAGTACTCCGTATGAGGTCCTGTGCGTCTTGCGGACTGGAGGAGTTGTATGTCTTCTTTGATGAGATAAGCAACATCCAGCGGAAGTTTCGCAACTTGTTGAAATGTACGCCGGTTCCGTTCTTTCCAAATGTTCCACCAGAAATGAAGCACGAGACCATCAAAAGAGGCTTTGTGTTCTCGATCGACCTGACGGCGACACTTTTTCCACCAACTATAGACTGAATTTGCTCCATCGATGGGCGGTAATCTCTCCAGCTGGAACCATCTAATTATTTGATCCCAAACAATATAAGTGTAAGAGCAGTTTTTGCATAGATGCACTGGCGTTTCTGGCACTACATGACACAGTTTGCAGATCGGATCATGTGGCCAGCCACATTTGGCAAGGTTATTAGCTGTGAGGATTTTCCTTTGTAGCAGGATCCAAGCAAAACTTTTACATTTTGGTTCCGACGTTGCTTTCCAGATGGGTGTGATTGCCAATTTTTTGAAACGTCCCTTGAACTGAATGTGGTATGCACTTTTTGTTGAGTACTCGCCGTTCGTGGTCCAACGCCATGTGATCTGATCATCCATCTCTTCGTTCATGACAATTGAGTGAATCCTCTCCCATAGGTTCACATATTCCTGAACCTCCACCGATGATTGAAGAGGAGATATGTGTGCGATCCATGAATTGTTATGCAACGTCTTGAGCACTGTGATGTTTTTTCGCTTTGATTTTTGGTATAGACTTGGGGCAATGTTTAATGGTGATGTCCCATTGATCGCTAGAGTGTCAGAATTGTGCCTTGTCGCCCTTCCCTACCGTAACAATTGTCGATGCATTAAACAACGCTTTGTCTGCCTTCTCGGTTGGGATATCCAAGCCTGACCATGATCTGCCATCATCTTTCCATTTGTACCAGTACCAACGAAGTCGTAGAGCTCTCGCCAATCGTTCCAAGTCCAGGATACCAAGCCCCCCAAGAGCCCTGGGCGTGCATGTCGTTGGCCAGTTAACCAGACAATGACCGCCGCTGACCTTCTCCGGTTCCTCCTCCTTCCAAAGGAAACTTGTGACGCCCCAGGTTTTCATCAGGGTTCATTAACCCTAATGATCTAGTCGAACAAGTTGACTTTGGTCAAACAATGGTCAACCTGGGTCATCACCCCGAAAACCTAGCCAACATCACTAATGATCAACCTTTGGTCAAAGCTTGGTCAAATCTTGTCAAACCCTAGTCAAACCCCTACCCAAACCCTTGACCTTCCATGTCCTTCTAGAACTTTTGTCGCGTTCTCCAAAATTCACCTAAACACTTCAATTTCTTCCAATGTAAAAGTTGTGCAGTTTGTCGAGGCACACAACTTTCATGTTGGGTGGCATTTCTAATTCGAAGTGTAAATTGGTGTAAAACTACACTCAACGCCTTCAGCTACTATTCACCGGCGCCATGAAAAGTGCCAACTTGGCCAGCAGTTCATGCAAAATTCGTTGAGCAAAACACCATCAAGCCTTTGTAGAAGTTGTAGAGGGTTCTGAACTCTACAACTTTGCTTATTACCTCGAGGTGCACTGTAGTTCAAAAATCTGGAGAAAAAGCCTGGTCAACAGTGCTACCCTGAACTGTCTTGCACCGGAACGCACCAGGAACGCGCGCACACCGCCGTCGCGCCGCGCCACGTCAGCCCGCCGCCGTACGAGCACGTCGAGGCGGGCCTGCGACCGCTGGTTCGAGCGTCGTGCCCTAGCTACTGTGCGTGACGCTCGTGGGCCCCCTGGCCGGTGCCATGTGCCGCGCCCGCACGCGTCGGACGGCTGCACCGCCTCGCACCATTGGCCATCCGCGCCGTCGCACGTCGCCACCCGCCTTGCCCATGCCGTGACCCTGCCGACGTGTTGACGTGCTTGTTACCGCCTCTCCAGCTCGTTCGCGCATATAAAAGGTCGTCGCCTGCTCCCCCTCGCGCGTACCGAGCACCGCCGGCCGCCATTGCCGCCATCTCGCCGAGCTCGCTCTCCCGCTTGCTCCCTGCGCCGCATGACCCTCTGAGTCTCACCTCTAGCACCCACTGGAGCTACCACGACCACGCATTGCCTAGCTTTGCCCCACACTTCACCGGATTTGAGGCCGAGGCGGACGCGCCGCCACTGCACCGCCGCCGGCGCTCGCCGGAGCACCCCCTACCCTCAAATCCGCTACCGATCTCCCCTAGGTGAGCTCAATCGCACGAGTGTGCCGTTTGTTGCCCCTCCCCGGCCCCACCTCGCCGGCGGCGAGCTCGCCTCCGCCGCCGGGGGCATAGTTGTGAGAGTTCTTGGCCCGAGGGCATATTTGTGAAGTTCTGAAACTTTCCAGGGACCCCTTTTAAAATAGATTCTATCCTTTTGTTAGTTTTTGGCCAGAGCTTGTAAAATCCGTAGAAATTCACAAAAAAATCATAAAAATACAAAACCAATTTTGTTGGTTTCCTTGTGAAGAACTCTATAACTTTTGTAAAGAATGACCCTACTTTTGTGTGATAGTTTTTGCATGAAAAATTAAAATCATTTTACCCTAGATCTATTGTAGTTCAAAATCTATATGTGATAATGAGATGAATTTTGGATATATTATTGTAGATGGCATGTGTAGGCTCTGCACAAAAATTGGCACAAAGTTATGGAGTAAATCTTTTATTATGATTTATCTTGCATTTATTCTATTTCTAACTTAATGATTTTTGTAGCAAAAATTAAATAGATTTTTGAGCTCAACTTATGTTAATAGTCATGAAATTCGTAGATGCACCTTTCCTGAATTAATCATGATTTTTGGACTGATACAAATATTTGTTCTTGATTTATGCTTGTTTTTAATCATAAATGTTTAGTTCAAGATATAAAACAGCTATTGATGTGTTTGTTGGTTTCCTAGCCTTGTTTTAGACCGGAGATAGTGTACGAGAAAGTTTAGATCCAGAAGTGTCTTATTTATTTTTGTATGCATTTCTCTCATTTTTGGTAGCTAGAAATGGTATGTTGTGGTAATATTTATTTTCATGGCTCAAATATGTGTGCTTGCTGTTCAGTGGCTATGAGTTGAATTAGTGGGCTCAGTGAGCATCATCAATGGCTTTTTATAAAGTATTTTGATGAATAAAAGTGGAGAAGCCAATTTAAGCATAATAATAAGTTAAATTGGAAAATCATCCTTTTTATCTTTTTGAACCCTATGGATGTGTTGTGAAAATAAATTCAGAGTTGAAAACCACCTCCTTGCTGTTTGTGCAAATAAATTAATTATTTATTCAAATATGTACATAATCACTATAAAGAGAAGAATAAATAAAGCCCTTCATAATATTCTTTAAAAGGGAAAGTGATGAATATATTTTGAAAAGGTGAATATGGTCAACCATGTGCTTTTTGTTGTCTTTTGTTGCTGTTTTTAACTAAATTAAATTACTTTCACTACTAATTATTGCATGTGCATCCTCCGTGTAGAAGTTCTCGACGGTAGCTACACGCTCGTACCGGCTGACGAGGACGAGGGAGCAGGAGGAGACGTGCACTACGTGTCTGTAGATCAAGACCCGGACCAAAGTCCGGAAGTTTGTGTGACTGCTTGTGCTGACGAAGGCAAGCCCCGGTTTAGACATTAACCTATGTGTTTCTTTTAAGCTTCTGAATTTATCATTGCTTATCTATGTGCATTTACGTTCAGGAGTTGAATTGAAACCCTAGTTGCATGATCCTTAAGTACCTATGATCTTTTACTAGTATGCTAGGTCGCTAGTTGCTATGCTCTAAGGATCCGGTACAAGTCAAGTGATGTCCATCACTCGCGAGAATAGGATCTCCTTTATGGAATCACCATTTTATTAATGGATTGCTCATGTGGTAAGAGCATGGGATTGGGCTCCGGTCTAGTGGCTTCGTTGGTTAAGTGTTTGAACGTACTAAGCACTTGTCGGAAATGGGCACAGTTAGCCTAGTACCTAAATGAGGCGGTACGGGAACTTTGCGCTACTAATCTTAGGGTTGCGGCCCCGGGCTCGCCACCTGAGTGCATGCGTGAGGCTGGGTGACCTTGGTGGCGTAGCCCAGTAAACCTTGTACTTAAGACTGTAACATCTGATCCCAATCCGAGGAATGACGAGAACCGCCTGGTTGGAGCACTCTTAGTGAGGGCACCTCCCGTGTGTTTAGGTCTACCTTGCAAGGTTTAAATCAATCGATTGTCGGCCTCTCACCGTTATCTGAGACTACTTAATCTACTGGCCATGATATCCCTTTATGATGGAACTTTGTGAATATTGTTATTTGATTAATTGTATTGTACAACTTATGATTGCAATAGTTGCTTATCTAGTAATGATTACTTCTACTAGAACTTGAGCTAAAATGTGAAAGTAAGGATTCACTACTTAGTAGCTTTTTGGCAAACAAACCCACTAGCCAAAAGCCTTGCTTGATTAGAGGTAAAGTCTTTTATTTTAGACGGGTAAGCCTTGCTGAGTATTAGTATACTCAGCCTTGCTATTTAAATGTTGTTTTCAGGTAATGCATGTGATGGGTGGCCTGGAGAAATTCCACCCGGCTGGGAGCTGGAATGGGTGGATGATGACGAGTGATTGCATCACGGACGGCCTCCTATGATGCTTATTGTACCGTTTAGTTAATTCCGCTGTTTTAATAAACTCTGAACCATTTACTTTCATGTCAAGAACCATGGTTTGTAATAATGGACCCTACGGGGAAGATTTACTTTAAATTGTAAGGCACTCTGGACTCTCCTTCATGGGAGTTTTAATGTATACGTTTCGATCCTCTGTGTGTTTTCAAGTGATTTACCGGGCTATGACCCGGCAACACTCAACGGGATGATTCTTTATTATCGCTTAATGACCAAATGGAGTGGTTTAGGCGATAGTACGGAATTATCTCGGATGGGGTTGTCACAGTTGGCATCAGAGCATCCGTATACACCAGAGTGATTAGATTAATACTAATCACATGATTTACAATAAAACTTGCCAAGATTGATTGGATTTTAAAAATACGTTGGATCGTTAAGGAATGATCTAGATCGAGAGGCCCTAGAGGGAATTTTGGGTTCTTTAAGGTGATTTAAGAATCTATGGTTTATTTTGCTAACTTCCAGCACTTTACTTTATGTCAGACTTACTTTCTTGCACAACCAAACTAGATGAAGCCACGTGTTTCATACGTGTGCTGTGCCGCATCACGGGAATGCGAGGGTTGATGGAGTGATCTATTCCACGGATCCCATCTTCTCGTCTGGTTGCTCACGTGTCTTATACGTGCGCTTTCCGTATGAGAGTCATACGAAGGATGACATGCTCTATTTAAGATGAACATGTCATGGGTTGTGATGTCGCCACGTTTTGCCATACGTGTGCATTCCGCATGACGAATATGCGAGGCAAGGATACACTCCATTCAAACGGAGGGTGTCCGAGGTTGGACGCTGTCCATGCAGCGGCTTGATGCATGGATACCGTTTCTATAGTGAACGGTAATGTATGTGGACGCTTCCATGACGTGCTGGCACGAAAGGTTCTTTTCTGCAGGTACACTAACCACGTTAGTGCGATCGCTTTGAACATCGAGTAGCTCTCGACTAGTTATTATAGGGAGAAACGTATATGAGCCTTGCCACCGGCACTAACTTCGATTTTCGGCTTGATCGCCTTGTGAGGACGAATAGGACGTTTTGCATCATGTTAAAAATCATGAAAACTTAAAACTGAACCCTACACATGTTTTGTGTGCTCTCTAGGTGAAATTTTTGCTAATGTGTTTTTTCTTATATAGCCTCTCATATATAGATGTGTAGCTGTCCAAAATGTTAATGTGGCTGTTTACTTGAATTTTTTACCCCCTGTTCTAAAAATAATTAGACTAGATGTTCTATATCAAAGTTGCTCCATATCTAATCTAGTTTTCGCTCGCAAAAATTCATGGTCATAGCTTCTATAGATCTCAAGTTATGCCCAAAATAGTGGACCTCTGTCATGCTGTCTTTTTCCAGGAAACCTACTCTTAACTTTCGTTTAAGTTGAGCATCTTCCTAACCTTCCTAGATCAACCTTTGAATACCAAAAAGGTGCTTCATAACCTCACTGAGTTGCTGGTAAAAATTGGGAATTTTTGGGGTCCTGGTTTTTGAGTTATGAATTTTTGTTTAAAACTGCCAGGACTTTACGTCATTTTGTATGTAGGCTCTTTTCGAGTTCTAACATACAATTGTACCTTTGTACACATGACTACCCCAGTTCTGCCCAACTTGAGAAAAGAACTTTTTCCGTTTTACCATATCATTTGGGTAATGTCTTGATCTTAGAGTCCCATCTCAATTTGCAATCTTCTTCCGCCAATGCAAACTTGTGATCTCCAAGGATATCTATCATTTCCACCTCCTTGTGTTTATGCATCTTGTTGCCCTAAGCTATCCTTACTAGTGACATCTTTATCTCAATCGTGTTTGACCTTGCAATCTTGAACATCTTCATCTTGATCTTGCTCACAACATTATGAACACATAAAACATGAATAGAAGGAGTTAAATTCTGTTGGTATGCTTTGAGCATCATCAGGTCATGCATGAGATGCACCCTTAATTTAATAATTCATGGGCATGGAAATGCATTGCATAGCATGTGCATTTGGGAACCTTGGATGGACTAACATGCATACACACTGAAAGTTTCAACCTTCCTCCTCTATCCTCCTTATGGCTGATGAGATTGTTGTTCCATGACCAAAGGTGCCGCGACAGAACCTAGTGCATCATGTGTGCTGCAGCCATGTGATTACCACTAGGGGCGCGCTAGGTATCTTGGTTGGGAGCATACAACTCACCGCAAATCCATTTTCTCCACTCTATGTTGTCCCCTTTGTCGCTAGCTAACTGCAGGGGTAAACAAGTCATGCTAACAAGCATCACGAGCATCATATCCCATAAACATGTGCATTCCTCACTATGCAGCATGGCAAGTGCACCATGTGTTCATATGCACAAGCATCATGTGCTCATCTGCATGTGCATCACACTCTATGCACCACAACATGAGCATTAACATGCGCACCACTCTATTGTGCACAAGGTATTCCCTATGCTGTGGCATTCAATCATATGTCTCATTGGTGCATCGCCCATCAAGTTTAAAATTGTTGCACCGGTAAAATAAGGAATGTTGTCACCAAAACTCACCAACTAAATAACATGTGAGCAAATATCTTCTGAAATTGTTGTACCTACCCATCTCTTCAAATCATTCTCATTGCTATCCGTAAAACAACTCCGTGCAACCGCTCCCTATGACCTTGCCATCCTTTATTGTTTTTATGGACAACTAACCTTGGCCTTCTGAGGGTGGAACCCTTGATCCCTCCTTATACCTTATTGCCTTTCAAAAATAAATTCAGAAATCTTAGTAAACAAATTTAGCAACTATTTGGTTACTAGCCTTCCTTTTCTTCATAGAAATCTCTATGGAACTTTTCAACTTGGTCTCTTAAAGTTCTCTTAGCTTCAAATCAAATCAACCGGCTAAGTGGAAGAGGTAGGAGCAGAGTTTTCGTGAGCAATCAAGGTTCTCTAAAAGTCAAGGCATGAGAGTCCTTCATCGCTTATCAATCCATGATCCGTTGATCATACCCTCCAAATCCTAGGAATCATGAAATAAGCAAACGAAGGATTGGTAGAATCTTTTGCTAAATTCTCCTCGTTATGATCTCGAGCCTAGAGGGCGGATACCCTGAGCTTTTCTCGTCATTCCCACCATCACAGTTAGTTCTTCGGGCCGTTGGACCCCATCCTTTTTAGTGCCACGACTGTACGACGCCATGGCGTTGCTCTGCCATCTCTTTCCCGCGGCCACGATCACATCACCGAGACCTCACGGGCCGACCATTATCGAGCCCCGTGCTGCCACCACCGGATCGCTCCGCCGGCCCCTACCTCAGATGGTTTTGGATGACCGTTGCGGACCTGTGGAGGCATAAAAGGGAAGCCCTCCCGCGGTGTCGCCATTACCAAGTCTCGCCTATCTTTTGAGCTCGACATCACCATTGCTCTTTGTTCTCCCTCCGGCTAGTTTTTGGCCAACCCGCCACTAGCCCATCTCTGTCGGCTGCTCCGTCCTCGCCGAGCAAGCTGTCCCTCCTTCTTCGTCGACAACCTCTAGAAGAAGCTCGGAAGAAGACCGAGAGAAGAATCCCAGCCTGCATCGCCAACCATGGCTCAGTTCTTGGAGGTGTTCGAGTCGCTTCGCTGGACGCTGGTAGGAATGTACCTCTGCATCGCAGGTGGAATCTGTCCGCTCTTAGTTTTTCATGTGCACATTCATCGCCCGCTTCCTCATGAGCTGCGTTGAGGCAGTGAGGAGAGCACCATGTATCTTTTGTCCTATCTGAGTTCTCGCTGTCGAAAAGTGTAAGCGAATATGTCTTCCTCCCTTTGTAACCCTTGTCTTGTTGGAAGGAATTGCTCTAATCTTGTTGTCGAATCTCGGGACGAGATTCTCTTTAAGGGGGGTAGGATGTGACGCCCTAGGTTTTCATCAGGGTTCATTAACCCTAATGATCTAGTCGAACAAGTTGACTTTGGTCAAACAATGGTCAACCTGGGTCATCACCTCGAAAACCTAGCCAACATCACTAATGATCAACCTTTGGTCAAAGCTTGGTCAAATCTTGTCAAACCCTAGTCAAACCCCTACCCAAACCCTTGACCTTCCATGTCCTTCTAGAACTTTTGTCGCGTTCTCCAAAATTCACCTAAACACTTCAATTTCTTCCAATGTAAAAGTTGTGCAGTTTGTCGAGGCACACAACTTTCATGTTGGGTGGCATTTCTAATTCGAAGTGTAAATTGGTGTAAAACTACAGTCAACGCCTTCAGCTACTATTCACTGGCGCCATGAAAAGTGCCAACTTGGCCAGCAGTTCATGCAAAATTCGTTGAGCAAAACACCATCATGCCTTGGTAGAAGTTGTAGAGGGTTCTGAACTCTACAACTTTGCTTATTACCTCGAGGTGCACTGTAGTTCAAAAATCTAGAGAAAAAGTCTGGTCAACAGTGCTACCCTGAACTGTCTTGCACCGGAACGCACCAGGAACGCGCGCACGCCGCCGTTGCGCCGCGCCACGTCGGCCCGCCGCTGTACGAGCACGCCGAGGCGGGCCTGCGACCGGTGGTTCGAGCGTTGCGCCCTAGCTACTGTGCGTGACGCTCGTGGGCCCCCTGGCCGGTGCCATGTGCCGCGCCCGCACGCGTCGGACGGCCGCACCGCCTCGCGCCATTGCCATCCGCGCCGTCGCACGTCACCGCCCGCCTTGCCCATGCCGTGACCCTGCCGACGTGTTGACGTGCTTGTTACCGCCTCTCCAGCTCATCCGCGCATATAAAAGGTCGTCGCCTACTCCCCCTCGTGCGTACCGAGCACCGCCGGCCGCCATTGCCGCCATCTCGCCGAGCTCGCTCTCCCGCTTGCTCCCTGCGCCGCATGACCCTCTGAGTCTCACCTCTAGCACCCACTGGAGCTACCACGACCACGCATTGCCTAGCTTTGCCCCACACTTCCCCAGATTTGAGGCCGAGGCAGACGCGCTGCCACTGCACCGCCGCCGGCTCTCGCCGGAGCACCCTCTACCCTCAAATCCGTTACCGATCTCCCCTAGGTGAGCTCAATCGCACGAGTGTGCCGTTTGTTGCCCCTCCCCGGCCCCACCTCACCGGCGGTGAGCTCGCCTCCGCCGCCGGGGGCATAGTTGTGAGAGTTCTTGGCCCGAGGGCATATTTGTGAAGTTCTGAAACTTTCCAGGGACCCCTTTTAAAATAGATTCTATCCTATTGTTAGTTTTTGGCCAGAGTTGTAAAATCCGTAGAAATTCACAAAAAAATCAGAAAAATACAAAACCAATTTTGTTGGTTTCCGTGTGAAGAACTCTACAACTTTTGTAAAGCATGGCCCTACTTTTGTGTGATAGTTTTTGTATGAAAAATTGAAATCAGTTTACCCTAGATCTATTGTAGTTCAAAATCTATATGTGATCATGAGCTGAATTTTGGATATGTTGTTATAGATGGCATGTGTATGATCTGCGCAAAAATTAGCACAAAGTTATGAAGTAAATCTTTTATTATGATTTATCTTGCATTTATGCTATTTTTTATTTAATGATTTTTGTAGCAAAAATTATATAGAGTTTTGAGGTCAACTTCTGAGAATAGTCATGAAATGCCTAGATGCACCTTTCTTGAATTAATCATGATTTTTTGACTGTTACAAATATTTGTTCCTGATTTATGCTTGTTTTTAATCATAAATATTTAGTTCAAGATCTAAAATAACTATTGATGTGTTTGTTGGTTTTCTAGCCTTGTTTTAGACCAGAGATGGTGTAGAAGAAAGTTTAGATCCAGAAGTGGCTTATTTATTTTTGTATGCATTTCTCTCATTTTTGGTAGCTAGAAATGGTATGTTGTGGTAATATTTATTTTCATGGCTCAAATATGTGTGCTTGCTGTTCAGTGGCTATGAGTTGAATTAGTGGGCTCAGTGAGCATCATCAATGGCTTTTTATAAAGTATTTTGATGAATAAAAGTGGAGAAGCCAATTTAAGTATAATAATAAGTTAAATTGGAAAATCATCCTTTTTATCTTTTTGAACCCTATGGATGTGTTGTGAAAATAAATTCAGAGTTGAAAACTACCTCCTTGCTGTTTGTGCAAATAAATTAATTATTTATTCAAATATGTACACAATCACTATAAAGAGAAGAATAAATAAAGCCCTTCATAATATTCTTTAAAAGGGAAAGTGATGAATATATTTTGACAAGGTGAATATGGTCAACCTTGTGCTTTTTGTTGTCTTTTGTTGCTGTTTTTAACTAAATTAAATTACTTTCACCACTAATTATTGCATGTGCATCCTCCGTGTAGAAGTTCTCGACGGTAGCTACATGCTCGTACCGGCTGACGAGGACGAGGGAGTAGGAGGAGATGTGCACTACGTGTCCGTAGATCAAGACCCGGACCAAAGTCCGGAAGTTTGTGTGACTGCTTGTGCTGACGAAGGCAAGCCCCGGTTTAGACATTAACCTATGTGTTTCTTTTAAACTTCTGAATTTATCATTGCTTATCTATGTGCATTTACGTTCAGGAGTTGAATTGAAACCCTAGTTGCATGATCCTTAAGTACCTATGATCTTTTACTAGTATGCTAGGTCGCTAGTTGCTATGCTCTAAGGATCCGGTACAAGTCGAGTGATGTTCATCACTCGCGAGAATAGGATCTCCTTTATGGAATCACCATTTTATTAATGGATTGCTCATGTGGTAAGAGCATGGGATTAGGCTCCGATCCAGTGGCTTCGTTGCTTAAGTGTTTGAACGTACTAAGCACTTGTCGGAAATGGGCACGGTAAGCCTAGTACCTAAATGAGGCGGTGCGGGAACTTTGCGCTACTAATCTTAGGGTTGCGGCCCCGGGCTCGCCACCTGAGTGCATGCGTGAGGCTGGGTGACTTTGGTGGCGTAGCCCAGTAAACCTTGTACTTAAGACTGTAACATCTGATCCCAATCCGAGGAATGACGGGAACCGCCTGGTGGGAGCACTCTTAGTGAGGGCACCTCCCGTGTGTTTAGGTCTACCTTGCATGGTTTAAATCAATCGATTATTGGCCTCTCACCGTTATCTGAGACTACTTAATCTACTGGCCATGATATCCCTTTATGATGGAACTTTGTGAATATTGTTATTTGATTAATTGTATTGTACAACTTATGATTGCAATAGTTGCTTATCTAGTAATGATTACTTCTACTAGACTTGAGCTAAAATGTGAAAGTAAGGATTCACTACTTAGTAGCTTTTTGGCAAACAAACCCACTAGCCAAAAGCCTTGCATGATTAGAGGTAAAGTCTTTTATTTTAGACAGGTAAGCCTTGCTGAGTATTAGTATACTCAGCCTTGCTATTTAAATGTTGTTTCCAGGTAATGCATGTGATGGGTGGCCTGGAGAAATTCCACCCGGCTGAGAGCTGGAATGGATGGATGATGACGAGTGATTGCATCATGGACGGCCTCCTATGATGCTTATCGTACCGTTTAGTTAATTCCGCTGTTTTAATAAACTCTGAACCATTTACTTTCATGTCAAGAACCATGGTTTGTAATAATGGACCCTACGGGAAAGATTTACTTTAATTTGTAAGGCACTCTGGACTCTCCTTCATGGGAGTTTTAATGTATACGTTTCGATCCTCTGTGTGTTTTCAAGTGATTTACCGGGCTATGACCCGGCAACACTCAACAGGATGATTCTTTATTATCGTTTAATGACCAAATGGAGTGGTTTAGGCGATAGTACGGAATTATCTCGGATGGGGTTGTTACAAAACTCCTCCTCATCCTGTCAATAAGTGCAATAAGCCCAATGCATATAGCCCAATTTGCCAACCAACTGACATTCAATTTTTCACATACATGATGGATGCCTCATGCGCAGTAATGCAATATAATACAGATCCAAAGGGATTGCCTGAACTCATAGCTGGATTGGATCGCCATGGTACTATTTAAACTGTAAAAGCCTAACGCTACTTCAGGCTTTAGATGGCGTGGTGAAAAACTTTGCGAAATGGAAAACTAATGTCGAAAGGAGTGTTTGGATGCTAATTAATTAATTAATTTCAAAACTGAAAGGATCTTGATGTCGCCTAGAGGGAGGGGTGAATAGGCGGACGACCAATTTAAGCTTTTCTTCCCCGCAAACCTGAACTGTCAGGCCTCACCGGTCAGACCGGTGTGCCTCACCAGTCAGACCGGTGCTTGCTTTGCTTCACTGGTGAGCACCGGTCAGACCGGTACCCTACACCGGTCAGACTGGTGCAGCACAGAACACCTCCAAAAATAGCTTCAAGCTCCTCTTGACTTCTAGCACAAACAAAACTTGGTGAGTGGCCTTGGTAGATGATCTCAAGCAAGGTAATGATCCCTGCACACACAAATAGCACACCAAAGTAGATCGAAGCGGAAGCAAATCAAATATGCTAGAAAGACAACTTAGAGAGGCAAACCACAATGAGACGCAAGGATTTGTTTCCCGAAGTTCACTTCCACCAAGGAAGCTACGTCTCCATTGAAAAGCTTGTAAGGGATTCGAGTTCTCAACTAACTTTTCCCACAACAAGCCGGGTCTCTTTCAACCACTTTCCTCGATTCCACTAAGGCGATCTTTTCCATGAAGAGGTAATATCACAGCCCTCACAAACTTGCCGCTGCTCACGACAACTTGGGAGCTAGCCGGCGACGTCTAGCCGTCTAGGAGGCAAACCTCCAAGAGTAACAAATGCTTCAATGCTCGTAGACGTGAAACTCAAGTGCTCAAGCTATGAGAATGCTCTTGTTAGCTCACAAAGGCTCTCAAGATCTCACTAACTCAACCCAACTCAAAGATATGGCTTGAATCCACAAATCTCACAAAGAGAGAGGTTGAGGAGAGCCACTAAGTCCTTAGGCTTGCTAGAAATGACCTGGAAGCTCAGCAAGTTCACCAAGAACAGCAGCTCATCCAAGAGGAGGGCTTGGGGTACTTATACCTCTCAATAAGAAAACTAGCCGTTAGCTGTCGGGTAGCACCGGTCAGACCGGTGCTCCTCACCGGTCAGACCGGTGTTTGACTAGCTGTTGGGCCTAGTTGCACTGTTCAGACCGGTGCCCTTCACCGGTCAGACCGGTGAGGCCCGGGAAACCCCCAAAACCCTTTCTATCATACTAACACTTCACCAAAGAGATGAAGTGACTCAGGTTAGGTTAGGAGGGGTTGTTAGCACACTCTAAGGCTGTTTCTCATAAGGTTTTCTAAGAGCACTTGACTTGGTCACAAAGCGAAAGTTGCATCCCTCTTGATAGTATGGCATATCTATACTCAAGATAAATAAAAACACCTTGTCAACCTCTTGAGCTTGAATGTTTTCAATCTTGCCATACTTGATCATCTTCCACTTGAGGGCTTCCAACTTTGACCAATGTCTTGAGCACGTCCATACTTGAGCTAGTGGCTTAAGATCTTTCCATATAGCATAGAAATGCGCACTTAGATCCTTATGTCACTCCATATTGTCAATCATAATATATCAATGAGTTGCATCGCTTCCCTCGGTCAAGGCTTGGATATGATACTTGGAGACCCCACGGATACTAGAACTTCACCTTAGCAAAACACACATGGCGGCCTAGCTAGGACCCCAAAGATTGCTTAGTCCCTCACCCTAGTCATCTCGGTTGATCTCTTCATCACTTATCCAATCCACGTTGAGTTAAGCTTTGCTTCCATAATTAGTCTTCATTTGAAATCCCGCTTCAAATGCTTGTTCTTGATTAACAACGAATATGCAAGCTTCCAATTAAGAACCATAAACTCTACACTCATCATTGTGTCCTCTTTCATTTACCACATGAAGCCTTGCATTTAGACTAGAGAGAATTACCATCTTCTCTTTCTATGATCCTTGTAATTCAACCAAGCTACCATGTTTATCGGAGACCATGAATTGACCTTCTCAAAATATTCCTGATATTTATCTTTCTTGGTTGCTTGATATTTGCCACTATGCCTTAGGATCACACACATATTTGTCTTCTCCAATGTGAGCCATGTAATATTCATTCACCAATATATATTTCAACAATAACTCATGAATATATAAATAAACCTGCTCACAATCTTAGACAAATATGTTAGACCTTTAATCGCTTTGTCATTCAATTCACCAAAATCCACTTAGGGACCTCGATGCACTTTCAAAAAAACTCGTCTAGAAATTATGAGACGTATCTAAGTCTAATCAGATCATATTTAACACATGTGTACTTCAGCTCAACATTGTCTAATCATAACTTAATTAGACTTAATAGATTCATCTTACAATTTTACCCGAGGTTATGAAATGGGTTGACATTAATCTACATTTAGTAATTATAATGAGTGTCCAAACATCTAACGTGATGGGTCAATAGTATAAAGTTTGTGAACTAAACGAAGAACTTCATGAGAAATGGGTCACACGAATTGTGTTCAATCAAGTAGGACAAACACAACAAAACAGTTCAGTTAAGTAAGTCTTTAATGCACATAAATAGTTCTCCTCCCTCAAAGTACATGTAGCATTATTACATTAGCATTAGACTTGTGCGCACCCAATCTGCATCTTCAACTTTACTAATCATGCATACCAGCGAACACCATATCAACGCTCGTTATCAAATACGTAATTCTCATCCTCGCATTCATCTTCAAGTCTGACCGGAGCAAATTCATCGCCGGAAGGATCACTTTCATATATGTAGAGAAATACAGTATCTGGACTACCCCGGTCAAATGTACCTATTACCGGATGCTTTAGATCATCCATCCCTTGGTTCTTGCATGCATAGCAATGTCCTACATGAATCACATGACAACGAAAGAAAAGGATATTAAAAAAGAGTGCAGATATTTCTATCAATTACTCTCAAGACACACAAAGAAGAGCACAAATGTATTTTTTCATACCATTCTCATACGGCTCCAGAGGGCAGCAAAAATACATTTTCTTTCTCAATATCTCCTTCACTTCAGCAAAGAAGAGTATTGATGTCCACTCCGTTGAACCAGGCGCCTTCATCTTCATGGTAAAGTTAAAGTGGTGGAAGATCTTGTAATAGTTTTCCACACTAGAACACTATTGCTGAAGCTCATCAAACTCGTACATATGATCCTACATTATTTATTTGTTAATAGAGACTTTTGGCAGCCAAAAACAACTTGAGACGAGAGTGACAGACAAACCTTAAGATGATCTTTTCCTTCCATGTATTTTTCAAATGCCACCTTCACCTCCTCGGTCATCCATTTCTTCCCATTCTGAACAATGTCTTCTTTGGAAGCTTTAGAATGTTGTGCTACAGCTGGCGTCCCTTGTTCTAGTGCTTGAACTGACCGATCTTCATATATGTTATCCTCAGCTACTGCAATCCTAATTATAGCAGTATTCTCAGGAGTACATAGATATGCACAAGCATCCTCAAAAGTATCAAACGAATGCTCTCTTAGATACTTCTCAAGTCTGCATCAGAACAAACAATAAAGTCATGACAGACTTTAGTTTTATCAAGTATGCAGTAAGCAAGAATTCACTGAATGCAAAAGGGAGCTACAAATCCTACGATATTATAAATGTCAGCACTTCTATTAGCACCGACCCGTCGAGTCAAAACAATAGTGTCATGTTGAACAGATTGTGCCATGCAAAATGTAAATGTGTTAAGGGTGTCATTCAGCAAGTGAATTTATAGGACACATCAGCATAAAAGCAACTAAAATTAGAGCACCAAAAGAAGAACATCACTAATTCATCTAGGGAAGGCAATCAGATATTAACTTTTTGCTACGTCCAGTCTTATGTGTATATTGCTCAGAGATTGTCCTAGAGAATGAATTTTAGGCTGGGGCAGCAATGTCATTCTAGTTCCTGCATCACCCAAAATCAAAGCTTGGCAGAATGAAAGTGCAATCAAATACGATGTTTTGTGCAAAAAAGTGCATTATATTTTGTAGCTATGAAAGCAAAACGAACTTTGATTTAATAGTGATAGGGGTTCCCACAAGACAGAATATGCTGATAAGCTATCCCCCAGATTATTTTATTTAACTTATTAATACTATAGGGAACTTCCACCAATTGAATATTTTTTCTCGAACACGCAGGAGAGCTGCGTATCAATATATTAAGAAGAAAAGGAGAGTGTAGCACCCAGTCACCATTACATAGGTTCTTCTTTTTAAGGGAGAAAAAACCAGGAAAAAAACCCTCGCCCACACACTGTGTTATATTACTCTAATATTGAATAATGATATTTAAAGAATTTTCAAATACAGAATCATAGAAGTTCATGTAAGGGCACTTCCAGCCCAGACTCTATCCATAGAGTCCATACTTCAAAGACTCTACCTGAAGAAACTATAGTCTCCAATGTAAAATCTGAAATGATAGTTTCTATAGATAAAAACATTTATTACTCAACACAAAAGAAGCTGATCAGCTGTGGCATATTACCCTGTGATCCGCCATACACTTCTCAACAATATCCGACACCAAGACCATACAGAACAAGACTGTCTGAGTGATGGTCTCCAACAAAAAAAGCAACTGTAGAGTTCTAGTTTTCACAACAATAGAGTCGCAATGAATCTGAACCGAGTGCAAAAGAGGAAAAAATTATTGGTTCACAAAAGAACAGAACTCAAGAGGCTGATCTTCCTCCATGGTTCCTCTAAAGCGGCCGAACTCTGCTGCATTGCTCTGCTCGAGAATTGCTCCAACAAAGAAAGAAAATCAAATACGGCAGAGCCGCAGAGGAGAATTTATGCTCGAGAACTGCTCTGCGGAAGGGAGCGGGGCTGGAAAGAGGCGCGCGTCAAGGATTTGTTGGCGGCGACGACCTAGGGTATCGCGGGAGAGGGCCGCAGCACGGGAGAGGGAGCACGGGAGAGGGAGGCATGCGCGGGAGAAGGGAGCGCGGGAGAGGACGGTCGCGGCGGAGGCGCGAAGCTGGGTGGCGTGGGGCGTACCGGATCGATGGAAACGAAGACCGACTTCCCCAACGTGCGTCTCGCTGGTTTCTAGCGTCTCGAATCTTTCGTAGACTTCGCGTCTAAAGAAGAAACGAAGTCTTCTTTTTCTCTCTCTTTTTCCTCAATAAATATACTGTCACATCAGCAAAAATCAATAAATAGGAGCATAATAAATGAATTTGGACTCTACAAAGAGTCTGGGTTGGGAGTACCATAAGGAAGCATACAGTTCAACGGTTAGAAAAAGGCTCAGTATATAACCCAAGAATCTAAGGGGGAAGCAGGATTTTTTTTTCTCTAACACGCAGGAGAGTTGCACATCGTTGTATTAATAGGAGAAGAAAAGAGACACACACACCAAAACCTGATGATCGACCTTTGACATAATAAAAACGACCCCTTGAGGCTCTGTTTAGTTCTCCAAAAATTCTAAAATTTTTGCATTGCAGACCGTGCCACCTCTCACATAACACGTTTTCTAATGCAAAAATTTTACCACTTTCACCAAAAGTTTCACCAACTCAGCCCTACTAACAGCTGGCAGAGGGTAACAGGGAAGCTGGATTTCATTTATGCTTTTAATAGCTTGCTGACACACACACACCAAAACCTGATGATCTACCTTTGACCCCTTGAGAAGAAGACCTAAACAGCCCTACTAACAGCTGGCAGAGGGTAACAGGGAAGCAGGATTTCATTTATACTTTTAATAGCTTGCTGACAGCCCTTGATGTTTAGGGCACGTACAACGGCTGTCTGCGAGCCGTCTGCAAGCCGGCAATTTTGCAAAAACATCCTCCTCTCAGCCAGCAGACGGCCGCGCCGTCGCCTCGCCAGAGGACGGCTGCGTCCCGTGCTCCGAGGTGGGAAGAGACGCCGCAGCACCGTTGTACAATCCTCCGAGGGTCGACCGGGCACGCGCTTGGATCCCGTGCGAACAGCAGCTGTTCTGGGCGCGCGGAGGATTTTTGGGCGCCAAATCCATCTCCACCTCCTCTCCCCGCATCCTTGCTTGCCCTTGCCCCTAATCCATCTCCATCCCGGCGTACTCTGCGAGGGCGGGGTCGAAGAGGCGAGCGGCTAGATGCGGTGGAGGTGAGGAATCAGAAAGCTGCTAGATGCGATGGAGGTGAGGGAGCAGAAATTTACAGGGATGCCTGATTGCGTGGAAGCGGAAGGACATGGTGTTGCCTGACCTCCTCTCCATCACCGGCGGCGAGCGCTCACCAGCCCAGGAGTCGAGGTCGCGGCCGCCGCTGAGGACTACTGATGTTTGCCCCCACGCCGGTCCTCGTGGTGTTGTGCTGAGCACCACACTGCTTCACTCCTTGCTACATCGGGCCAAGCCCCTGCCTGTATGCTCGCGTGGATAGAGAATGGAGGCAAGAAGATGCACATCAGAGGTAGGAGGAAGATTCAATCAGAGGAGACGAGGAACACACTACAGGAAAAAGATAGGATGGGAATGGATAAGGGGTAGAGTTGTCCTTTCAGCCATTTTTCAAGGACTCGTAGTTGTTTTCAATATATTGCATATATTGATGAGTACCTATTCAAATGAATATATTATACATACATGCTTCTTTTCAAGTGAAAATTATTTGAATATATTGAGCATTCTCTTTTGTAAGCACAAAAAAGCTACAAAGATCAAATTCTATTCTAGATCACCATAAATTTATATGTCAAATAATGAATTAAATATCTTACAGACAACGAAATAGACGACTTATTGTACAAGCTGTCTATTTAGCTGTCTGCGTGTACCAAATAGACAGCAGTTGTCTAAACTGTTGTACATGCCCTTAGCTGTTCTTTTTACTTCGCTTTTTCGTTTCTCTTATACATGTACAGGGTCATCTTCTGCTACATTTTGACTCTCCTGCTCTATTAATAGAAATGAGCACAATTTGTGCCCGTTCGTTCAAAAATAAAACTTGGGCTGGTTGTACTTGAATTTTTTTATTTTCTTTTGGAAATGGGGATGCTTATATGACTTGGGTAAAATAAACAGCAAGTCCTAGAACACAAGGACAAAAAGCAATGAGCATCCCAAGAATTAAAGTCCCAGTGGGATGGCTACTTAAATATGGACTAAAAGAATCGCATGCACACACTTAAGAAAAGAATGAGCCAACAATCATACATAGAAGTGACCATACACATCACATAAGAGATGCTTGGGATGCACTTAAAGCAACAAGCGAAGCTTTCTCATGTGTTCATGGCTTGCCACTGCCATGTTGGCAGCAAGCGCACAACACTTGGTTATAAGAATCGCACCCATGATGTCAATCAACATCTACCAACAGAGTTGGAGATTTGGAGACCTACCAACATCTTATGAAATGGGAGTTCTGATATGCTTACCTGGGTGACAGAGGTCGCACAGCAGGTGATGATACCAAGACTGCAGAATCAGGTAGACCACTGCCGATGTCAGCATCATTCACCACATCCCTAGATCAGAACATTTTAAATTCACATTGTCAGTTGTAACTATCTCAATCTACTCGCGGAAAGAATTTTATTTAACAGTGCATAAACAGAAATTATGTAGTGTACTCAAGTTGAAATTTTTTTAGATAAAGACTCAAGTTGAAATGAACATGATGAAGGCATTGCAGCAATTTGCTGATCAACGCATAGATGCTGACTTGGTTCTTTCAACAAAAATATTCACCAATAAACTGTAACTGTACTTTACTTCTCTGTATTCTACTCATTTAAGATCTATTTCATGTGTGTGATATGCATGATAAATGTTCTATCAGATGAAACAGAGCAGAAAGGAAATAAAGAGAGTTACCTCAGTTCAATTGTTATAGTACGGTAGAAAATGGTTAGAGATCACTAGCAAAAATTGTTATCCTATGATCTGAGTCCATGATTCAATCATGTCGGAAAAAATAGATCCTACATAGGATCCTAACCCTGACAAACTTCGGTAGGGAGCAATGCCACTAGACAGAGGTTAAGTCAGGTTAAGTCCCAAAGCAGGAGTTAGTGGGGGCATGCAGCAGGAGAAAGCGCTCCACAGCTTAAACGGGGGCCAAAAGGCAAAAAAATGCACCATCTGCCTCAGGCAAAGACTTTTCTATTAGGTTCCAGAATGGGGGCAACAAGGTAAGCAGCGTGTGGTGAGCCAGGTTGCCAGGAGAGGTCTAAAATTTTGAATTGGTACTGAGATTTATGCAAAACACATTCAAGATATTGTGGTTGTGGGGTATAATGTTTAATAGTAGCAAGCAGGCCACAATTTGAGCGAATGAAAAAACGATGGCCATACCCATAGCTCGGATCAAGTGCTGAGGATGAGTCATTTAGCGATAGTCTCTTCAAGTTTGACATATCTGCGATTGTAGGGCCAAGCTCATTGGTGCTCCCCTCAGCGGTAACCTCTGCAGCCCTGATCAGAACATGTTGACATGTTGTTATGAACTTATGATGGAGATATTGCATACAAAATGTAGACATCCTAGGGAAGACATGCGGATGTGCTCGGGGGAGGAAGAAGAACACAGCCGGCTGTGATTTATCCCAAATCACAGTTGGTTGTAATTTAGCCATATCCTTTTTTATTGTACCGATCGAGCTCTACCACAAATCATGTTTTCAAGGATTTGAAAAGAAAAGTGATTCGCTACGACGAACGTGAGTCTTGAAAAAAAAAATCACTAACTTCTCAAAAAAAAATAGCGATAAGACGATAATTATACATATGGCATACCGATGGGCTGGATTCAAGGTTAAATCCTCCTCCACGGATGATCCTTGAGTAGTTTCAGGTAACGAACGTTGCCCGCTACCCGCGTTGCGTCCCATAGCTCAACCACAAATTTCGGTTTCTCGAGTAGTTTCAGCCAAGCTGACGCCGAACGTGGTAGTGTATATAGGGGGCGTAGGCGGCGAAAAGCCGAAAATCGGAGAACAATATTTGTGTTGCGCTCGTCTCCGATCCCGACACCGAACCTTCTCGTGCCCGTTCCTCTACTCTCCCACGAATAGTTGCGTTAGGGCAGTTTCAATAGTGTAAACCGTACATAATGCTCAAAATGATTACATCAGTAAAATTCATCCATAAAAACTAACCCACACCAGGCATGCATGCTGCCAAAACGTACGTGAAATGAGAGTGCTCATGGTAGATTTGATTAAAAGAAGCATGATGCATGCGTAGAAGAAATAATCGGCCAGCAGTGGCGACTGGCAAGATCGACCGACGACCACCAAAGGCAATCGGCATGGGTACTTCTTCATATTCACCAGAGCAGAGGGAAATCAGCTACGGCATAGGTACGGTGATCGACCAGGCAGGAAGTGATATTTGATAAAAATACATGCTGACCATCACGTGCATGTCATAATAAATGAAGGATCAATAATGACAGACTAGCACACACATAAGAGCAAGTTTTATAATAACGGCGGTGGGCGGCGGCTAGAAAAACGCTCTGGTGGTAGATCTCGTGCTCATTAATGATTTTCTATCTTCAGCAGCCAATTAGAACTTTAGAAGCAGGTCTGCGGGGGTAGCTGCTCTACGCCCGCTCGAGTCGGCGCTGTACTTCTCGCCCGTCGTCCTCTCTCTTCATCCACGTCAGATTCAGTCTTCTCTCCGCCGGTCATAATACTTGCTCTAAGGGCATATACAACGGTAATTATTATGCCGTCTATTAGCGAGTATAAATCGGGAAGCCACGGCCTCGGTCGTCCTCTCGCGAGGCGACGACCTTGGCCCGTTGCCCGAGCGAAAGTGACGGCTCGGTGCCCCACTATAGCAGCAGCTGCGAGTCGACGACGGCGGCAACGGATCCTTGCGAACGTTGCTCCCGCCCACGCCCGCGACGCCTGCTTGCCGCGCAGCTGCGCCTTGCACCAGGAGGACGGGGTGCCGCGCCAGTGCTGGCCTCCGCGCTGAGCCGGCCGGCGGCCGCGTTGAGCTTCGCCAGTGCCTGCTGCTCGCATGCTGCACACCGAGCCGACCTCCATGCCTCGCCACCACCGCGCTTTGTGAGTCAACGACGAGAGATGAGAAAGTTGTCAAAAAACGACGAGAGATGAGAACGAGAGAGCTCGAGAGGATGAGATAAAATAAGGTTGCAGACCGGATGTGAACAATAAGATTGAGCCGTCGGGCTCCTAGGTGCAGCAGGGTCTCCTTTTGTTTTGTTAGTTTTCAAGCTTCATCATGTTCATCTTGTTTTGATTGATCTCGATGGTTTCAAAGAAGCAACAAAAGTGCATATAAAGATCTTATTTAGGCTAGATCACTGATACAAATATTCATTAATTAATTTAAAGATGATCAAATAGACAACTATTGTACAAATTGTATATTTACTGTCTGTGTGCCCTGTTCAATATAGTTGCAGACGGCAGCTGTCTGCACTATTGTACATGCCCTAATAAAGAAAGGAGATAAGATCGCATATGAGGAAGACGTGTCAGCATTGGATCCTGAAACGGTCATTTGTAGTAATGTGATGGTATATCAAGAAAGTTTGATCAGCACGGATTTTGCATAGAGAAATCAGAGTTCATGTATCTTAATATTTTCTTTTGTTTAGATATTTTTTTTTGCGAATAGATATTTCTTCTTTAACAAATTTGGTGTGTTAACCGGCTGGAGGTCATTAGTCTAGGATATAAATATGTACCCTGTCCATTGTAAAAGGTTTATCCAACGATCAATACAACAAACCCTACTTTTTCAGTACCTTTACTATTCAGCGGTTTACGTTCTGCGGTTTACCTTTCAAGTCGCCGACTTCGCCATCTTTTTTATTTTCTCCACGAGTTCCTACAAGTTCGTCAGGCTGCATCGCTTCGATCTCCGACTGGCTGTGTTTAGTTCCCAAAAATTACACCAACTACCCGTCAGATCAATCTTCAGACACTAATTAGGAGTATTAAATATGAATTAATGACAAAACCCATTCCACAACCCCTAACTTAATTTTTTATACGAATCTAACGAGCCTAATTATGTCATAATTAGACAACATCATGCTACAGTAATCAATCTCTAATGATGAATTAATTAGACTTAATAGATTCGTCTCACGATTTAATCTAAAAAAAGATTCGTCTCACGATTTCTAGTCCATTCGTGTAATTAGTTTTGTAATTAGTCTATTTTTAATATTCCTAATAGACCTTGAAAAAGAACTCAAAAAATTTCTTCAAAAATTTTCAACGAACTAAACATGGCAGCCTGCTAAGTTTCGCGTTACCGATTAATTCTTAGACTTTAACTACCGGGTCATCACACATTCACACAGCAAGAGAAACACTGTGGCAACCTGTTAGAAAATGCATGAATTATGAACGGCATGGTATTTCAGTTTCATCGTGTGTATGTTTTTGTTACAATGCTCTAGAAAGTAGTTCAGTGTTTACTTCTGGAATTTTTCTCTTCTTGGGTAGAACTGTAGAAGTTCTTTCATCCCCTACTTTAACTGAACAACGGGAGGAACACAGGCTTCATCTCCTTGAAAATTTGCAGATTATGGTCACTAAAGCTGCCCAGTTTTCAGAACTTTTGCTGGTTTAGAATTCAGAAACTAAGCATCAATTGGTTATTAAACTCTTTGGAACAAGCAGTGCAAAAATGATTCTTTTTTATTTTAATTTTGTTATTGAGCTAGTCAAGCTAAAAAATGAGACAATACCAAATGTGATGCAAAAACAAAAGGAGGGTCGAAAGCAAGAGCAACTAGATATGCAGTTATGAGCCAGGATATTTATTAGCAAGCATATCAGGTGAAAACCAGCTCATCTGTGTAAATTATGCAAACTCCGATCCGGACCACCGGATGAGGTGAGAGCATTTTGCGAAAACCCGCCCGCCAACCCCCCTTCTTATCCACACAATTTTGCAGTTACCCCCTCCTAATCCCCAGGATGCACATCCGTTGACCCGCCGCTTCCCCTCCACACACGCATGCGCTTCGTGATTGTGATTTCCCTGGTGAAATTGTGCCTCAAAATACAAGTTGAATGGGAATTGTGATTTCCATGATGTGATGACATTGTGCAATTGTGAGTGATGGCCTCAAAATACAAGTTGAGAGGGGATTGTGATCTGATGGCCTCAAAATATATGTTGAAAGGGAATTGTGATTTGATGACCTCAAAATACATGTTCAGTAACATTTGTATCTGTCCACATCCCAACAGCAGCTAGAGAAGAGAACTAAATTATGGATTCTCCCCAATTGTCAAGTGAACTCATAGACTAAAATTCCCTGGACAAAGAGGAAAAGTTCACTTAAATAAGCAGAGCTGAAGCAACAATACATCTTGTAGCAAAAGTTTAGTTAAATAAGGAGACACAAATGAGCATGAAAATAATTCAGTGACACAAATTATCTTGAGCAACATGACATCTGGTAGCACACAATAAAACACTGACACACTGAAAATTCATCTGGTTGCTCACAATAATTAAGTGATACATTGAAAACTATCTCTACTACAAAATAGGTGTTTACAATCAGACAACAATATTCATTCGGCAATTTCGTGCATCATGATCAACTACTTGCTTGCATTTTAAACGCTCTCGTTTTCTTGATGCCTTTTCCTCCTTGCCCTTCTTAATTCTTTTGCATCGCCCATTGGAGACAATATCAGTTGGTGGATGTATCTCTACTTCATTTGGAATTTTTCTACCAAGGAATGATTCAAACTCATCCTGTTTATTAACTGTAGCAGCAGTAATTATCTTTTTGAGAGGATCTTCAAAGTTGCATAAACTAGAATATAAAAGCTCCATCCGTGGTTCAAAGTTCTTTGCCATTTGGATTAGATCTTCAAACTTGTTGCGTAAATCTGAAATTTTTTCCGCATAGCCACCTCCATAGGATCTTTAGCCTTTTCATCCAACATGTTGCCTTCGTCATCAAAGAACATTTCTCTGTGAAACCAAAGATTTCAAATCAACACTAGCCCACATAGAAAAAAATAGACATACAAATAAAGCTATGGAAACTCACTTTTTACATCTTTTCTCCCATCTCTTCGTAATATAAATTGATGGTATCTCATTTTGCTTCTCGCCATGACGACACGGGATGCCATAGGACTCATATAATTTACAGGAGCACGTACCAAACATGTTTGACTTGTTCATCTGAACCACTCACTCTTTTCCAGATAGACTGCTGATGGTGACAATTTTCATTTCTTCAGACTCCGAAACCCCTTGAATAATGCAATGGTCTCTTGCAACTATAAGTTGTTCCTGGAACTTACTGAAAACTTCATGTGTATACATGACATTGCATTGCTTCTTTGTGGGCCATGGTGTCAGCAATTTAGAATTGTTGTGAAGACTTGCATTGTCGGCGTTCTACTCCTCTTGGCACTGGCACTCCAAAGTTGTGTCAAACCTTAGTTAGAACTCAACAAAGGTCAATTTTTGATGAATGAAACGGTTAAAAAATAGGAATTTGCACTCTTCGATCATGATGTAGTCCTAAGGATTCCTGCTAGAGGTATGTCCATTAAATACGCTAGAATCCATGATTCTAGCATACCAAGCTTTGTGGAAAACCACTCATTTTCCATGAGCCCATATTTTGTCATGATAGCATTCCATTGAGACACAAAATCATCAGGATCCTCCGAACCCCATACGCACTTGCGTAATCTGACCCAGAACTCCTGGTCCTCTCTTATTTTGGGACCGACCTTCTCAGGTACCTTATCCATTACATGCCACATGCAAAATCTATGAACTATATTTGGTAGAATCTGAGCAATAGCAGTCTTCATGATCGCATCTTCATCTGTTATAATTAGATGACGTGGTACTTGACCCATAGCCTTAAGAAAGATCTGAAACAACCACACATATGACTTGATATTTTCATTAGCCAAGAATGCTACCCCAAGGAAAACACTTTGCAAGTGATGATTGACTCCAGTAAATGGCACAAACTTCATATTATATTGGTTAGTGGTATATGTTGCATCTACCGAAAGTACATCACCAAATAGACTATAGTTTTTCATGCATGTGGCATCTGCCCAAAAATACACGAAGAAGTTGGCCTTGTTCGTCCACCATGAAGTCATAAAAAAGAAGGCAGGATTTACTTCCTTCTTTCGCTCAAACTGTCCCACAAACATTTGTGCATCGACATCCTTGATTTTGCTCCTCATGTCATGATAGTAGTTTTGTACATCCCTCCGTGTGCAACCAACATTCTCACATCCGCTGTCACTGACATGAAGAAGTCGAAATGCCATGGACGTGCCAATGTTAGCCTTATGACAATTGAACAAAATACTTTTTGCCCTCTCACTGGCATTACGGTTGGATCTTAGCAAGTGCCTCTTATCCGGCGATACAAAACCATGGTTGTGCTCCTTAACCATTGAATATATTCGACTCTCAAGCTTCACAACAATATGTGCCGGACAACCACATCTGGTTTCCATCAAAATTGTTGTCTTCCTTTTTTCCCCGGATTCATCTGTAACATCTTTTACACTCTCCTTTGTAACATCTTTTACACTCTCCTTTCTGTACCTTTCCTTTGCACAAAAATACTGCTTGAATAATATTTCCTTATTTCCCTTTTTGTGGTGACCAACACGAACACCGAAATCATTATCATGTGCATACGATTTGTAAAATTTCTCCACATCTGCGAGTGTATCAAATATCATTCCAACCGTAGGCTTCAAATGTTCTTTGCAATTTTGTTCTATATCGGAGAAGATGTTGCCTGTGGTGTGCTTGGTTCTTCGACGAGGGTTCCAACTCCGGTGGAATCCATGGCTAATGCACGTTCACCTTTCACGGAGAAAATTTCTGTGATCATATTATTTTCTACCAAAGCAAAGATGAAAAGTAAAGAAAATGGCGGAGTCCATGGCTTGGAAACTAACCACGTGATGTAGGGCTCCCGGAGTTCATGGCTTGAACGGCGGGCGGCGGCTGGTGCTGTTGAACGGCGGGCGCCGGGGGCTGGTGTGCCTGAACGGCGGGCGTCGGCGGTTGGCGCTCCTAAACGACAGGTGCCAACGACTGGCGTGCGTGAAGCGGTGACATCCCAGCTTCAATAGCGGGCGACGACGTCCGGGCCTCCGAGCCCAGGCTGTGAACCGCGGCCGACATCTGGTGGGCGCCGGAGTTCATGGCCCTGAACGGCGGTGTCCGCTCCTTAACGGCGGGCCATGGCGTCCGGGTGTTCGAGCCCAGGTCGTGAGCGGCTGGCGTCTGGTGGGCGTCGGGGTTCATGGCCGAGCGGCGGCGACGATCACGGACTGGCGGCGGAAAAATGAAACGTCCACATGAGAAAAAATAAACCGAATCGACGTGCGGCCTCGGGATTGGGGGTGGGGGAGTAAATGCAAAATTGCGTGGATCAAAAGGGGGGCTGGCGGGCGTGTTTTCGCAAAATGCTCGCACCTCTCTCCGTGGTCTTAAGATCCGGATCCGGTGGTCCTGATCGTAGTTTGCATAGTTTGCACTGGTGGCCCCACCTGTTTGTTATAATCATGTTTAGTTGTTTACTTTAAACTGAAGATGTCATCTGAAATTTATATAATTATTTATCCGGTGCAATTTGCAGCTGCGTACCAGTATATCCGAGTCAATTAAAGCCACGAGGTAAAAGGTGAACTGATAAATTCAAGCTCTTTGTATGCTTACAATTATTTTTTTTTCTAAAAATGAGAAATATGGAATTGAGTACAAGTACCTTGTCTTTTTTCCAGAAGAATTCATGGCTTGTCTGCGTCTGGTGTTGGTATAATGTTGGATGGAAAAAATTCAATTGTAAGTTATGATAACCCTCTATCAAACTCCGTGAGAAAAACAGATGACATTGAAACAATGAGAAATAGCACAAAAATACAAAATAAGTTGTACTGCTTATTTGAAACGACAAGTTCTAGTGATAGGAGGCAGCATCTGACTAACGGTTCATGTATGGAAAAATGCAACTGCATTGACTTTATACACTCTCAAAAGTTAATTTGCAATCCAACTATCCAAAATTTTGGTCCTATAGACGTTGCTTCATAAAGAACAAAATACATGGATTTTCCATTAATGCAAGATGCATTATAGTCTGAATTTGCAAGCACGGGATGTATTGATGCCATTTCTAACATGTCTGAAAAACTCAGGCTTAAGCATCTAAAGTGTAAACTGAATGGAATAAATAAAATATTATTGCCAGTAAAAAAAACACCACCAAGAGTGGTCAGTTAGGAGCACATACAAAAGCAGTAATAATGGAATACTGCTGTGGCACCTGGTACAAAGGAATTCCACCATTGGAAACCCCATCTTATTCTGCTATTCATGTGTCTACTCATCAGGTGAGCTCGACACCTCAGCCGGGGTGACCGGAACTCCATCGTCGTACTCGCCTTCTTCGTCATCACTGATCTTCCCTAACGGCGACGAGAAGTCAAGCCGCATACCCTGCATAACATCCTCGTAGGACTCCTCCAGATCCTGGGAGGTCAACTGGTGGTACTCAACCAGCTGCATCAGGCTCTGGTTCTCCCTCGTCAGGTTGGCGTTCTCCCGCGCCAGCCGCGACTTCTCGGCCAGCAGAGCCTCCAATTGCAGTCTCACCTGTACAAGGTTTATGCAAGTGAGTTACTAGCCAAGCAAGAAAAGCCACAGTTACCATCAAAAAGACCAACAAATCCATCATTAGACGAAATGTACCACAAGATGTTGCGATTAGCCTGTCTATTTATTTGATGTTTCTTCGAACAAAATTTTGCTTAAATGAAGAAATTGGTAGATAAGCTCGTGAACGAGAGAGAGAGATCAAGAACTGAGTCAGCATCACTCCGTCATTACCAGGTCATCTTCTTCAGGGGCGACTCCACTTTCATATCCCTCTCTGAGTCTCTTATTCTCCTCCTCAAGCAAACCACACCTCTCCTGCATGAAGTGCAAATCTGACTTAATGTTCTTGAGCTCCCTTGCGAGCGCGGATGCTCTGCTTGCCATCGAAACTGCCAGCTGAAGATTGGAACCACAAAATGGAGCAATAATCAGCCATAGAAAGTAGAAACCACATGGGGAAAAGGGGGGAAATTGTAGGGAGCCTACATTTCTGGCCCGCTTCAGGTTAGTGCTCTGCGCAACCTCCGCGGAGGCCTGCACACCCCCCGTCCCCTGCCGCAGTTTGACGCCCGCGGTTTCCTCTACATCAGGACCAGCAGCCGCAGCCGCTTCCTTTCCGGCGACTGGAGAATCTGAATCGCCATCCAGGCGCGCGGCCTCCAACGAGTCGCCACACAACCGCTTCGCCTTTGGCTCCTCATCTAATTCGGCGCGGCGCTCGCATTCCCTCGCCTGAGAAGAGCACGTGGCGAGAGTACTCACTCCCTGGCAAGTATCACAGGGCACCATAAGATCTTTAGAAATACATTCTCGATTTCTGAAATCAGTGAATCTGGGCGGGCTCCGAAAGTCCGAACCTTCTGCGCGGCGGTGAGGGTGTCGGAGAGCTGCGCCAGCGACGCGGCGACGGAGTCCAGGCCACGGACGAGCATCAGCGAGTCCTCCCGGAGGCGCTTCCCCCGCTCGGACTCCACGCGCTGCGCCGATTCCCCCAATCACCGATACAGAGCAACTCAAGAGTCAAGATCCGATTCACAATCCCAAACAAAGCGGAAGAGGAATGGTCAGAGACAAGCCATCACCGTTGTGACGGCAGGGCCTGGTGGTGGGAGCACGCCGCGGTCCTCGAGGATGGTGTCGACGCGGGTGCGGAGGCGGTCCCAGAACCGCCGGTCGTCGGAGGCGGGGCTGGCGAGCGCCACGGTGGCGGAGTCCATGGGACGCGAGGTGCACGGCTGGGAAGGGGAGCGGGCAACGGCTACTTTTGATTCCGGGTTTTGGAGAGGAAAGGGGTGGAATCGGGGCGGAAGAGCTTTTAAATTGGGGGGTAGGCGGGTAGCTTCGCAACGGTCGGATCGGAGAGGAAGCGGTGGAAATGTGGAATCGGGGGAGAAAATAGCTGCTGGTGCGGCGCTTCGCGGTAGATTCGTCTTTATAGCAGTTTGTTATATTTTGAATGCGTCTAAGATTATTAATGATTAAAGTAGTGTCTTGGTGGTTGTATTGCGGTCTGAATTTTTTTTTTACAAAAATTAGATGTACTCCCTCCATCCTGATTTGATCTGCATATAACAAAATAAAATGTATTCATGAATGATACGTGTATTCTCAATTGGAGCTAATCGTGTCATGAATTGCTTAGCTGACTGACTCGTTTGTTGATGCATCACAAAGTGAATTAAAGTTCTCATTAGTCTTTGCGTTACACAATAAGGCGTATATAATACTGGACGGAGGGAGTACATATATACGTAGAAGTAGATGTCCTGTGTTTACTCTCGCCACTTTAAATTATAATTCTAATTTTATATTGAGTCAACTTGTTGTAACTTTGATCATGTTTTTTTCAAAAAAAAATATTGTCCTACCAAATGAATTTATTGTAGAGACATATTTAATAATTAACTATATTGTAAAGATTGAATCGATAATTTTTGAGATACTGTTTGCGACCTCATAGCCCACCGAAGAAATAGCCACATACTCCATCCCTTCCAAATTATAAGTCAGATTCATTAATAGTATTATGTATCTAGACATAGTGTATATCTAAATGCACAACATTATTTATGAATCTAATAAAGTCGAAACGACTTATAATTTGGAACGGTGGGAGTATGTCAAATCTGGTGATAGATTCTTGAAGGGGGAGGTACGAGCAATGATTGGTTCTAACGTTTAATCTGAGGTTGACTAAAGATGAGCTTATCTTAACGTGAAATGCTTGATTCCTGATCTTAACGTGTGGAGGTTTGCTAAGGAGTTCTAATAGGCTTGTTCTTTCAAAGGAGGACGGAATGAGGACAAGACGGAGAGAGTGATCCACAAGAGCAAGTAATCCGTGCAGATTCTCATTTTATGATGGGGAGCAATACTTTTTCTACAAAATCCGACCTCAAACAGTCAGCAGTCCCACTGCTTGTTCTTTTTTCCTCTCTAAACTGTAAACATGCTTTCTTTTTTCCTCTCTAAGCTGTAAACATGCAATTGTTTCTGACCTCATGTACATTCAATGATAATCTGAAGTAGGTGGGAACCCCCCCCCCCTCCCCCCGCCCGTTCCAAAAAAAGCGAACAAGTAAACAACGCCCACTGGTGACTTTTGTTGTTTTATACTACTAGGTAACGGATGAGCCTCAGCCCGCTGCTGTAACATATACTTTTACGCATCGAAATATTTGTCGTTGTTAATATCTTCATAACTTGGATTATTTATTTTATTAAAAAAGTTATGTAAGTATCATGTACTTTGTTTACTACATATTTTACTGTTGCAGATATTTTAAAGTTGACATCTTTTTATATATTTATAATATTTTTTTGAATAGGACGAATGATCGAAGTTGTAAGAAAAAGTTAACGACGATAAATATTTTGATATGAAGGGAGTACATGTTTTCACTTTAAAGCCTCATTTGAAGAACTTTGATTTCCCAAAACAGGCTAATTTGTTGTTGTCAGATTAACACAAGATGACTGAAGTCGATAATCGATGAAGAAAAATTCATTGTTTTCATGATAGATGTTTTAAATGCCAAGTATTTAATAGAACATAACATTTGGCATATTACAAAATGAAATTCCTAACTTGGTGATATACAAATAGTTTTGTTTGTCAACTTGCAACCTACATTCTTTCTGTTAAGTTGTTTCTCTTCATTGTGGTGATTGGTGAACACTTCTAGAGACCCTACCACGTTGAGCTAAAAGATAGAACATTCAATAAAAAGCATACCATGCTAGAGCCGCAAAAATCAAAGGTATAAAAAGAGAGGTGTAAACCTAAATCGTTTCAAAACAATTGGATAAAGAAAGATTTGTGGCTTACAAGTTACAATACATTTAGACTTAGCATGCAAGTTTGATATAAGTTTCATTTTACACCTGCCATGCAAAGAGGAAAAAACTTATTTTCAAGTGCCCGAGTCTCACCACAACGTAATTAATTAGATTTTTTTTATTTAGGTTGTCTTTATTTAGCACTTTGTGCACAAAATTTAGGACTGCGGAGGAAGCTCTTTATTTCTTTGTGTCTATAATAAAGAGCCACATTTGGAGTAGCATCTGAATCTAATTTCCTCTGTTGTTCTATCTGTTTTTCCTTGAAACAAATTCAATTACACGTTATTATGTTATAACAGTGGAACAATTTGAGTACACACATCATGATTTTGTAATCCTAAACTTGTACGCCGAAGTTAAATTTCCGCACTTCAAAGAGGTTAATTTTGTCGAGGAAAGAAAAGATGACGTTAGAACCTAACATTTGATCCCGAGAACGCCCAATCTTATCACGAAGAATTCAAAACCGTCACTTTTGTGCGCTGATCAAGGCGGCAACATCAGTTAGAAGAAGACCAGTCCGATTGGACCGTCCGCCCAAGTGCGCACGCCACCGTTTCCTAGTCCACCACGAGTCTCCGTCGTGAAAGCATTGTTGCGTTCGTGCCCGGGCACCGTCTCCTCTATGGCTCTATATAAGCAGAGGTTAGCATTCTGAAGCTGCAACTCACTGCCTATCTCAGCTGCTACAGCATCACCTGTGAGTGTGAAGCGAGGAACAGAGCCATGGCCTCTGTTCCGAAGCTTCTCCTCCTCTTCTTCTTTTGCAGCTGTCACTCTCTCATTGCTCACGCAGGAGACGATCGCAGCTACAAGGTTCTGTCCCTTGACTCTCTGAAGTCTGACGCTGTATGCTCCGAGCGCAAAGGTACAGCACACTGTCTGTGCACGTATCTGCGGTTTGCACTTGGTGGTCGGTTTCTGAGCACAGTTGTAGATTCTAACGGTTTTCCCTTGCTTCGATGGTTGTTTCAGCATTTCCGTTGCCCGGCGGCGCCGCCACGGTGTCGTTGCACCACCGCCATGGCCCGTGCTCGCCGTTGAACACCACGAAGATGCCGACCTTGGAGGAGATGCTCCGGCGTGACCAGCTCCGGGCTGCTTACATCCAACGGAAGCTCTCCGCCGGCGCTGGTTTCGTCCAGCAATCGGACGCCACCGTGCCGACTACCCTGGGCACGTCCCTGAACACGTTGGAGTACGTGATCACCGTCGGCATCGGCTCGCCGGCCGTGACCCAGACGATGCTCATCGACACCGGCAGCGACGTGTCATGGGTGCAGTGCAACCCGTGCTCGCAGTGCCACTCCCAGGCGGACCCGCTCTTCGACCCCAGCGCGTCGAGCACCTACTCCCCGTTCTCTTGCAGCTCTGCCACCTGCGCGCAGCTCGGCCAGGAGGGGAACGGATGCTCCAACTCCCAGTGCCAGTACATTGTCACGTACGGCGACGGCTCCAGGACGACGGGGACCTACAGCTCCGACACGCTGGCTCTGGGCTCCAGCACCCTCGGGAACTTCCAGTTCGGGTGCAGCAACGTGGAGTCGGGCTTCAACGACCAAACCGCCGGGCTCATGGGGCTCGGCGGCGGCGCGCAGTCGCTGGCGTCGCAGACGGCGGGGACGTTCGGCGCGGCCTTCTCCTACTGCCTCCCACCGACCTCGAGCTCCTCCGGGTTCCTCACGCTCGGTGCTGGAATTGAAAGCTCGAGCTTCGTCAGGACGCCGATGCTCAGGAGCAGCCAGATCCCCACGTTCTACGGCGTGCGCCTCCAGGCCATCAGGGTGGGCGGGCGACAGCTCAACATACGATCCTCGGCCTTCTCCGCCGGGACGATCATGGACTCCGGCACGGTGATCACGCGCCTGCCGCGGACGGCCTACGCGGCGCTGTCGTCGGCGTTCAAGGCCGGGATGAAGAAGTACAAGCCGGCAGAGTCCAGCGGCCTCCTCGACACGTGCTTCGACTTCAGCGGACAGAGCAGTGTCACGATACCGACCGTCGCGCTGGTGTCCGCCGGCGGCGCGGTCGTCAACCTCGACGCGAGCGGGATCATTCTGGACAACTGCCTCGCCTTCGCGGGCAACAGCGACGACAACTCCTTGGGCATCATCGGCAACGTGCAGCAGCGGACGTTCGAGGTGCTGTACGACGTCGGCGGGGGTGCTGTGGGGTTCAGGGGTGGGGCGTGCTGATCGCCGGCGCCGCGCTCAGGATATTGAGACTACGGTCGGGAGTACTACTTGTTAGTGGCTGCGTGGTAAACAGACGTGAGGTAGGCAACCATCAGCTACAGGACCACGATCTTAACTATCTACATTATGATTGCAATAAAACGCGTGATGCAAGTGCGCGAACTATGAACCAGATGTAATTGTAATTTTCTCGTGATATATACTCCAAGAGAAGAAAAAATAAAGATTAATCATATGTTATGCTATTGATCTTCGCTGTGTTCATACTAACCTCTTCGTACTTTAGCTGAGAATCTATTTGGACCCTAACTAAAATTCAAGTGGTGTCTTACCTTCACCTAGCAGTGACCAACAAGACAGCCGCGGCCGGGCGGGTGCCAAACATCATGCCTTCTGGGCGAGACACGACACTATTCCTTCCGTTTTTAAATATATGACGTTTAAGATAAGAAAACTAATTCAAAATAAACTAATTTTCTTGTTTTAAACGTTATATATTTAAGAACGGAGGAAGTACATTAGAAGACGTCTCTACCAGATGAACTCGCATAAGGGTAATTAATCAGCAAACATTTATCCAACTAATAAAACTCTTACCAATGATTTTGACATCGTTTAGATAACTTTCGTTCCGGTGAAGATCAAACTTGGTGCACGTCATATCATCACAACTCACAAGTCCAAAATCTTCCGGAGGAAGGACAGAGCAAAGTCGTTCTACGAACACTGCGCTAATAATTTGGCTGGCCATAGTTTCAGCAGCCCATGGGCATCGTCAAGTTGTCGCGCGCGCACGAGACATGCATTGACCGCGAAATTAGGGCACATACAACGCGTCGGTAGGTGCCGTCTGTGTAGCGGCAATTTTGCAGTTTGCCCCCGTGTTCGCTTGTAGACGGCCCGTGCGTCGCCTCCTCAGTCGACGTCCTTGTCTCGTTCCCCGATATCCTGCAGACGCGCGAGGACGTGTTGTACAACGTTGTCTTCACCACCCGCCGGAGGGCCGGATCCCGCGTACCCACGCAGCTCGGAGGAGGAGCGCTGCAGAGAAGGTGTGGCCCGGCGAGCGCAAGGACAGGGCCCCTGCTCCGCCTCCTCCGCGCAGCCTCAACGCCCACCACGCCGACCGCCCTGCTCCGTCTACGCTGGCCTGCGTCGCGGGCCAGGAGCAGGACCGGGGATGGAGAGGGGCTCGTCGGATCCGGATGCCGAGGCGCTTGGTTCGTCGGCGGAGTGGAGGAATGTGACGGCGGTGGAATCTGAGGAAGCCGCTGCTCTTGCCCGCCATCGATCTACGCGTGGGAGGAATCCGCTACTCTCCACTGCGTCCGTTGGTGCTGCTCTCCCTTGCTGTGGCGTCGTTGCTGCCCTCCCCTGCCGCCGCTGCTATTCTCCCATGAGGACGTCGCCACCGCTGCTCTCCTGTGATTTCGAGCTTCAAGCAGAAGAAAGGGTAACCGCAGCAGGGAAGAAGGGGGCAGCCTCTAGAAAAAGCTAGCAGTGCAACCCTCTAGAAGCTCCTATCATTTTCTATTACTCCAATCAACGTTTCACGTCACAAGCTAGCAGGGCAAGCACATCACTTGTGAAAAATTGTAAATACCAGCAAAGTCAGTTTAGAATGACATGAAATAGCTACTACACACAATGATCGACACAAATACGTGGGATAATGTAAACAAATATGTGGTGCATAATATTTATACTTGATATATTCTATCAAATAGCAACATAATTGTATACAAAGTCACACAATGGTATAAAAAATATGTTTGTAGTTGATCTTAGCAACATGTAAAGCATTAAACAAGTTACAGATAGCATCTTTGTCTGTGGGTTGTATGAACTGTCTGTATGTTAAATTCGAGATTTTACAGACGACCAGCTGTCTGTGGGTTGTACATGCCCTTAGCACGCCGAATCGATTGGAGGGCGTGTCAAAGCATACGTGAAGGGTCGTCGTGGTCGTCACGCAGTACGCTGTTACGGTCGTCCTTCGCTGCCAAAATTGTACGTTCTTGGTGGTTTGGACTTTGGACAGGAAAATCGACCACGAAAAAGCACGCGCTGGCCGAATCAATTGGGTGGACAGGACACAGAAATAAGAGAGAGAGGTGGAGGAGGATAAAGATTTCATTTTTCTTTTGAGAAAAAAAATAATTTTTTTTTGAATTACACAATACGAAGACGAACGATGATGATACCCATCAGGCATCACGATCACGACGTATATACTACGTCGGCGCTCAGCGACCGACCACACAGCAACTGCGTCGTGAATCGATCGAGAAGCCCCGCCGTAGGAGCCCGGCCGGCCGGCCGGCGTGTTCTCCACCAGCAGCAACACGGATCCTGGCGCTCTGATCCTCGCGTCGAGTCGTCCTCCGCCAGCGCCAGAGCGTATATGTTGTCGGAGGTCGGAGCTGCTCACGACCGTGGTTTTGGACCCGACGCCATAGATGCCCAGCCACGCGCCTGGCGCAACGGCGTACAGAGCACGGCCCAGGTCAAAATTCCAGGTCAACGATGGGATCGGAGCACGGCCGACGCCTGCGATTGCGGTGTGGCGCAAAGTGATGATAATTCAAACAAATTCGAACACCATTGCCACGGTTTTTGCCGGCAAAACTGGAATTTTGACCTGTTAATACTAAACCCGTAACTCTTTCTGACGGAAAACCGTTATTCTCATGCAAACCGGCGGCGTCGACTTGGTGGATTAACCACCATTTATTGACGCAAATGCTGAATTACATCCAGTCTAATTCTTCTCACCTAAGCACGCACCTGGCCGATGATGGCCCTACTACCAATTTCCTGACACTCCTGCTAAATATCGAGAAACTAATTAACATTAACCCCCTAAACCGATGTGACCCCCACTATCAAGTAATATCAATGTAGACAGAGAACGAACCAGCTGACACACAAGCTCGATCAAACCGCTACGAACAAAGTGACGACGCCCACGACCACGAGCCCTACTACAACGGACGACGACACGACGCTAAGCGCAGAACGCCTGGACGCGCCACTGGCGGTCGGCGTCGGGCTCGGTGCGGGAGTGGAAGCGGATCCTCCGGAGCCGCCGACGACGACCGACGACGACGGCGCGGCGGGCAACGTGGCGGCGGGGGTGGGCGCGGCGCTGACGGTCGGCGGCATCCCCGGAGCTGCCGCGGGGGCGCCGGTCAGGGAGGAAGGCGCCCTGACGCGCGCGATCATCCGCTGCCCCGCCTCGCAGTGTCCGGGGACGCCGCTGACGAAGTAGAAGGGCCCGGCGCCGTCGAGCCTGAATTTGGTGTCGCCGCCCGTGAACCGGCTCAGCGGCGTCTCCGTGCTGCACTGCTTGTAGTCGTCGTGGCTCACCAGCAGCACCGAGTCGTTGACGTACCTGAAACCTGCGTCACCACAGCGGCCAAGAACGCACCGCGGCGACGCGCGATCGCCGATCGATCAAATTAAACACGCGCATTCCGACGGAAAAGTAGTGCATTCGTGCAAGAACACTTACTCAGGATGTCGCCGACTTGGAAGCGGTTCCTCTTGGCCCAGTGGTTGTAGGTCTCGGTGCCGTTGCCCGACGGCACCGCCCACCCACGCTCGTCGCCGACGTTGAACACCGCCGGCGGCAGCGACGCCGCCGACGCCGCGAGGAGGGCGCAGGAGATGGCGAACACGGCGAAACGGAGGCTGGCCATTGGCGTGGAGCGGATCGGACGAACACTACACGATCGCCGGGTCACGGGTCACCTCACCTGATCTCGGAACGCGGAGCGCTAGAGAGAGCTGATTGAGCCTTGGATTGGTGTGTTCGGCTTGTGAGCCGTGACCAGTGCGGCGGGGTGTTTATATAGACGGTCTCCGAAGGGGAACGGCGGCGCTGGCGAAAGACCAGGGCGGAGTGGGGGTGCGGCTTGCGAACTGCGCATGCCGTTGCCGAGGCGCATGCACCGGCGCTCCGCACGTCCAGGCGCTCAGGTGCTTTGGATCTCCGATCTCCAAGCCTATCGGCCAGTAACCGCCGGGCTAAGTTGAAGACCAGTCAAACAGTCAATTGGCTCTCATTTGAACTCTGAACTGAAGAAGCAAACGGCACGCGCGTAGCACACAGATGGCCTCGAGTTATTTTGGCCTCTTTAACAAGGCAATTTGGGTTGGGCTGGAAACGAAGGCTTGGGCTGGAAACGAAGGTTGGGCTTTTAGATTGCTGAGAGAAACTTGAGAAGACGGGCCGCCAATTTGACTCGTAATCTCCACCAGGACACGGGTTAACGAAGAAACCGCCAAAGGCTATTTCGGTCAAGTCGCCTGTTTCGGTTGAGCAACCAAAACCCTCTCCGAACCCAGCGCGGCTTCTCCGGCGGCGGCGCGTTGAGATGGCTGACGAAGCCGAGGGGGAGCAAGCCGCGGTGGCGGCGGGGGACGGGGCTCAGCCTCCTGCGCTGTCGAAGAGCGCGAGGAAGAAGCTGCAGAAGCAGGAGCGGCAGGCGGAGCGGAAGGCGGCCCGGAAGGCGGCGGAGAAGGAGAAGCGGCGCGCCGATGTGGAGCGGCGGAGGCGGGAGTGGGAGGAGGCGCTAGCCGCCGCGCCGTCGGACGAGGCGCGCGCCGAGATGGTGGCGGCGCGGCGGGAGACGCGGCGCGAGCGGGTGGGCCGGCGGGCGGAGGAGCGCGGGGCTCGCGCCGAGCGGCTCCGTCGCGCGGCCGAGGGCGCGGGACAGAAGGTCGTGCTGGACCTCGAGTTCGCCGACCTTATGCGGCCCAACGAGATCCATAGCCTCACGCAGCAGGTGATATTGATCTTCTCTTGCTAGAATATTCTGAACTGAAACCAAGTTACTGTTGTGGTTTGGACGACACTAGTTAGTCAGTAATCTGTACTATTCTTGAGGGAGCGAATACCTGAGTAGTTGCACTCATGTTTTTCGAAAATTAGGAATGATCCGTTCGGATATATGGACATTATTGAAAGGGCATCTAATTTTGGTAAAAATGGGTAGTTAACAATAATGAAGTGAGGCCCTTTTGCTAAAATTGGATTTGTGGTGTGTTTGTGAAGGCTTTAAAACCACTGCAGAATTATATTTGTTTGAGAAACTACTGCTTCTTTGGCTTACAAAATTAACTTTATAGCAGTTGTAGTATATACTGAATTTGTGGCCGCAACCAGTGAAAGTGTTTGTAGAAGAGCGCTAGTTTTGTGTGCAGGGTTCCTGTGTTCCCATTTGCAAATTCGTTATTTTGCATTGTTAAAAATCATGCTTGTTGCTACATTTAAAGTTGAGTGAAGATGCAAAATTGAATTTCAAATTTATTCTAGATGTCAAGAAATGAAAAAGATAAGTAGTTCATCCAGGATGTTTAACGTGTGCTAACAGTATCACTGTAATTTTTTAATCTCAACATAAGAGATGAATTTGGATAGAATTGCTGCACGCTTATCTGTATTTTTGTTACATACATGTTCTTTTATGGAACTTTTGAAAGTTTCGAACATGTTGGAATAACTCTGTGCTCACTAAAAGGAGGCAGTGAGCGCCCATGTTTATTTCTGAAACCTTTTACAGCATGCTTGTGATAATGGATCAGAGGGCACTAGTACCTATGCCTGCATTGCATAGAATTGTAAAATATCTCTGTCAAGCTCCATATGTTCTGCAAGCGTACAATTTAAAATTAACCTGAGAAACTATTTCACCCATTAACTAATGTGTGTTGCAGATTATGTACTGCTATGCAGTGAATGGCAGATCTGCAAACCCAGCTCACCTGTGGTTGACAGGTTGCAGTGGAGAAATGGCGACCCATCTTCAGAGAATTCCTGGGTATGATAAGTGGATCATTGAAAAAGCAGCCAAGCCTTATCTTGAAGCATTTGAAGATCGTAAAGGAAACCTTGTCTATCTTACAGCAGATGCTGAGGCTGTGCTTGATGATCTAGACATGTCAAAAATATACATCATTGGTGGGCTGGTGGATCGAAACAGATGTAAAGGCATAACATTGAAAAAGGCTGCTGAGCAGGGTATTCAATCTGCGAAGCTTCCTATTGGAAACTATTTAAAGATGTCTAGTTCTCAGGTGAGCATGATGTTTCTGCCTTTCATAAGACAAATTAAAGTGTTGGCTTGCTTCTGCATATCCTCTGTTGCGTGGTTAATATATTCATAACCGTTTTAGGGGGGAAACTGTCCTAGTTATGTTTTTCTTTCCGTTTTTTGGAATATTCAGACTTGAATGGAGCACTGAACGAGTAATGAAATGGTTGTTTGCATTGAACTAGCCACGCTTATATAGCTATCGTAATTTTTATACTTTATTAGTAATGAAATGGTTGTTTGCATTAGAGTACCTTATCTGAATCTGCAACTCTGGATAAGTTTGTACTGAGATTAACCCTCTCCTGTTGTATCGATCGCGCAGGTTCTTACAGTTAACCAAGTGTTCGAGATAATGCTAAAGTTTGTGGAAACAAGGGACTGGAAGACGGCATTCTTCCATGTGATCCCACAGAGGAAGCGGGGAGAAGCTGAAGCTGGAGATGATGAGGCCAAAGTAAGCCTGGACGATAGTGATGCTGATGCTGATGCTGAGGAGGACCTGAAAAAGGTTATCGATGAAGAAGTGGACGATGACGGGGATGAGGAGGAGCTGGAAGACGACGAAGCCGATGTGTCCGAGTCCAACAAGAGGCAGTGTGTTAGACGTGAAGACGCCGAAGCTGGGGATCAGGATCACTCCGGCGCTGTAGCAGAGGCGACACCAGCTGGTGTACTAGACGCTACTACTCCTACACCGCAGGCTGAGCAGGCCAAGGAATCAAACGATGGTGGCGAGGAGCCGAGGACGACTGAAGAACAGTGAATCCCCACGTTTGTCACTGTTTTTGCAGACAGCTTTGTTGTTCTTCTCTGTGAAATCCATGTATTTCAAATTGATTACTTCTCTGGCGTACTTATTAGAATTTGGACCTGACCATTTTGTAACAAACGGGCTCCCAACCAGGAGGCCGACAGGTAGCCTCATGCTCATGCTCCTGTTTTTTCAACGTGGAAGCTGTACTGGATGAAGTGAAGTAGAATCTGTACGTGATATCTTTGAGTTGTTGCCGTACTGGATGAAAGCGAAACAACTACTGTTGTGTCGAATTGTCGCGAAAAGATTGGAATGATGAAACTCTCGGATTTGACACTCAAACGTACATACGCACGCGCGCGCGCTGGTGCGTGCATGCCAAGCGGCCTTTTTTTGTACTGTCCACAGTAAGAAATGAGGGTGAAAGTGTTGCGGCATGGCACGCTAGCTGCGGCGTCTGCGTGCATGCATGGCTACAGGGGACGGCAGGATATTTCGTCACGCGCGCAGACGACGCCGACGCAGGCTGTATACGTGCAGCCGTGCAGTGCAGCAACAAAAATAGATCTGACCTCACGCGGTCGTGCGTACAGTAGAGAGGGAGGGGAGCATAGGGAAGGAGCTACTCCCTCCTGGGCGGATGCTCTCGCACTCTGCACCAGCATTAATAAATCATTCCCGTAGCCAGCGACGAGATAGCCATGCATGCATGCAGCGACCAATGAGACACGGATACTATCAATTCTGGCCTTCTGGACCACCGACCGAGGGGACGCACTGGTGAGTTCCCGAGGGCGGTGCTCGATGGTTTTGATCATCCGCGCTAGAAAATTGGATGAGCCCTAAAAATGGGATGGAAGTAGGCAAAAAGTAGTGGAGATATGATGAAAAAATATAAAAAATTGATTCAAGGTGTTTGGATGGGTGAAAAGTGTATAAGTAGTGTTGAAATAGTGTTTTTCGTGAGAGAAGATGTGATAGGTGAATAGATACAATGTGTTTCGGAAGGTGTTTAGTTGAAAAAAATGATGATGATGTGATGAGTAAAATGATAATGAATAGTAGATATTTGAAAATGAAAGTGTTTAGATGGGTGAAAAGTGGTAAGATGAATTTCACCCATGTGAACGGGAATGTAGAAAGAAGAAGAAAGTTCACAAAACTAGGCGAGCTGCGGCCTGCATTTCCCGAAGCGGCAGCGAGCAGGACATGCACTGGAGCAGGGGAAACGTAACGAAGACCTGCCGATCGATACCATGCATGCAGGGGCAGAGCAGCAGCTATCAGCCAAAGACACTACAATAATTAGCCCGGCAGAATTGCGCGGAAGCTGCGCACTTGCCGGCACTTGTGTCGCACCAGCCAGCCAGCCGCGCAAGCCAACCGGCCGGCCGGCTGGCCGAGCGCCGCAGCCTCGGCGACGTGTTCGTCTGGGTTATTTTCGCTCGAAACAAATCAGCGCAAATCATCATCAGTCACCAATCAACAAGTGATATTTTTCTTCACCAGACACAAGCCAGCAAACAGGCTTTGCAGGTCGCTACTAGGAGCTACGAGCGGGGCGCGTACGTGGTCGATCAGCCCACGAATAAGTGCGTGCATACACCCGCGTCGTCACTGATCAATTGACACGTTCTGCGCCATGCACCGCCATGGCTTCAATTCTTCGCGACATTCGTTCCCAGCACGTCGTACAATCTCGTTCTTTTCGTCTTCCAGGATTGGATACACACAACTACTTATTGTACATTATATCCTTGATATGCATGTGTATATGAAGCACGCAGAACGCGCGGCTAGGCAACATCCATAGACCATATATAGCACAACAGAAACAAGGCATTGTCCTCAAACGACACCAATTGGAACTGTTACATTAAACGGCAACTGCATGCGTGAACAGGAGACGAATGGAAGATACACACCAACAGTTAATTAAGCTGAAAAAGCGTGCAGGAAATAATCTCGTCGACCGTCACCGAACATGATAGTAGTACTACCACTAGCTAGAGCAAGCTAAGCATTGGACTAACAGAAGAACTAGTAGGGAAGTTGAGAAATTAAGCATGGAGTAGTGCGTAGCAGCGGCACACGTATTAGCTAGGAACCGCATGCACGCGCGCGTACGTGCATGCAGAGATAGACGAGGCGCTTGCTCGCTGATGGACGAACGAACAAAGCTACTTGTACGACGCGAACGGGTGCTGGTGCTCGAAGCCGCCGCCGCCGCCGCCCTGCGACGCGCTCCCGCCGCTGCCGTCGCCGCCGCTCCCGCCGTTGCCGGGCGCGTACCCTGATCCCCCGTAGTACGCGGCCATGGCGTGCTCGCCGCCGTACGCGGCGGGGTCGTACGGGTACGGCAGGTACTGGTGGTGGCCGTGGTGCGGCATGGCGAACCCGTGGCCGTGGTGCGGGGGCATGGCCGCGGCACCGGCGGCTCCGTACATGGAGGCGGCGTGGTGCAGCTGCTGCATGTCGTGGTGGCCGCCGGGCGGCGCGCGGGGCTTGCCGAGCATCGTGGGCGGCGGCGCCATGGGGTGGTGGTGGTGGTGGTGGTCGCCGCACGCCACGCCGCCAGCAGGGGGCGGCAGGCCGCCGACGCCGCGCGCCTCGCCCTCGAACTCGCGGTAGCGGTGGAGGTAGACGCTGAGCGGGTCGACGTAGTCGTCGAAGCCGAGGCGGCTCATGGCCCAGAGCACGTCCTCGGCGGTGATGGTCTTGCGCTGCTCCCGCTGGCACCGCTCGTTGGCCTCCCCCGTGATGAAGCTGATGTACTCGGACACGCACTCCTGGACCGTCTCCTTGGCATCGTCCGAGATCTTGGCGTGCGGCGGCAGCACGCGGCGCATGATGCGGATCACGTTCGCGATCGGCATCAGACGGTCCTGCTCGCGGATCGGCGCCGGCGGCGGCGCCTGGCCCTGCTGCGCGCCGCCGTCGCCATTGTTGCTGCCGCCACCGCCGTTCGCCGCCCCGCGGGAACGGAGGAAGCCGCAGCCGCTGCTGGAGTCCATTGGCTAGCTGTCTCTCTCTCTCTCTCTCTCTCTCTCTCGCTACCTGAAAGCTAGCTAGGGTTGGCTTGCTGAGCTCGTGAATGGCGTATGTAGCTGCTTGCTTGGCTTGCCCTTCTTGTGATGTGTGAGGATACGTTAAATAGGAGGCTACGAGGTGTTGACCAGAGGTGGTGGTAGCAAGCGAAGCGAGTACACAGGCTACTCCTCCTCTAGTACACAGGCGATGATGCATGCACCGTACGGGGAGGCGCCTGTTGATGACAAGTGGCGGAGGATTCTGCGAAGCACTGCTCCGCCGTATGTCTGCGTGCGTGGGCCGGGCGTGGCTGAGTTGTCACGCGCGAAAGATGGAACGTGAAAAATGGATGAATCGGGGGTAGTACTGTTGTTGCAGCTCGCGATCGCAAAGAGATACGAATACTGAAGGCATGTGGTTCAACGTACGTGGTAGTGGTATTTGGTATGGAGAAAGTACTGTACCTTTTCTCAGACGTCGCCCACGGCACACATGCCCATTCATGTTTTCGTTCGACGGATGTTATAGTTGTTGGAGCCCGGTTATGCACCTACGGGAGTATGATCATCGATTCTTCGTTAGCTTAGTTTTAATAGAGCTTCAAGAAGAGTTTCATCATTAAATTTTGTTGTTGTGGTGATAAGAGTAAATGTAAGATCGAGTTCATGAGATGTGTGCTCCATAAAACTTCACTGACACAGTCACTAGTTTACAGTTAGATAACTGTACTCAAAAAGTACACCGAGACTCGTCTTAGTGGCATTCGTTTAAGAAAGTGCGGAGTATAATGAAGCTGTACACCGAGACTCGTCTTAGTAGCAATCATTTAAGAAAGTGTCATCTTACATTTCAAATGTTTTCAAACTTTTGAAGAGACGTGTATCATGTGGATGGGTGGTTTGGAATAGGTACGGTCGTTGCTGAAGAAGTGAACGAAGATTAATTGAAAAGGCCAGCAGCCAACGGATGTGTCTAGTCGTCTGGCGACAAAAATACCAACCATCGCGCCGCATTTAGGCTACGTGCACGCGCGTCGTTGGGAAAGATAGCAGAAAAACTGTTTGCGCGCGGTAGCGCGCTACGTTGCGGGCCGTAATGGACTGTATTGGCTCTGTTGCGGGCCGTGCAGCACCAGATTTTCCCCTTTTCTCGCATGCATGCAGATAGAGACAAAATAGATGACGTCATTTACATGCAAAGTTGTTTCAAATTTTAAAAACTCATAAATCGTAAATCGAGCGTTAAAATTAAATTCCGATCGCACCATTGGATTTCTGACAATAAAAACTTCAAAATAAGATCTCACTTGACTATATTTTGACAAACTTTTTTATTTATATTTTTAATTAGTGTTTATATTTTCTAAGTTGCAATAAATATGGAACAAATTCTACAAAGACGTAGAACAAAACATTTGTACATAAGAACAAAACTATATGAACTAACGAGTTATATATTTGTTCGCACGTGTAAGTTTTTTTTGTTAGTTCCTATAATTTGTTCGTACGTATAATTTTTTTTTTGGTTTTGTAGAACTTGTTCCATAGGTATATGTTGCACAAAAATTGTTGACGTAACCACATGCAAAAAGACTAAAATTTAAAAATTTTGATTTCAAAAATGAGTTTCTTGTATTAAAATCTTCAGAACAAGATCCCACTTGACTATATTTTGACAAAAAAAAAGTTTATTCGTATTTTTAAATTAAGGTCAAATATTTTATTATAGTCAGAACAAAACAAATGAAGTATCATAACAAATAAGAACAACTGTCAGAACAAGATCATATTATAGCCAGAACAAGTTTGTATGTCATCCTGAAAAAAATGGTAGTGTCAGAACAAGAGTCGGAACAAGTTATTATTATAGACATAACAAATTATTATTATAGCCAGAAGAAGATATTACTATAGTCAGAATAATTTATTATTATAGCCAGAATAAGTTTGTATGTCACCTCGAACAAACAAAATAAAGTGTCAGAACAAACGACAACAACTGTCAAAACAAGTTTGTATGTCATCCCGAACAAAATAAATTAAGTGTCAGAACAAATCAGAAAAAGGATCAGAACAAGTTATTATTACAAACGGAACAAGTTATTATTATAGTCAGAACAAGATATTATTATAGCCGGAACAACTTATTATTATAGCCAGAACAAATTTGTATGTCATCTCGAACAAATAAAATGTCAGAACAATGAGAACAACTTCAGAACAAGATGCTATTATAGTCGGAACAAATTTATTAAGGAGAACAAATATCCACTGAAAACGAACAAAAATATGTAAAAGAGAAAAATCATAAAGAATATGAAAAAGAACAAACATAAAAAAGAGGAAAAGATGAAAATAAATACATAAATAAATAAAAGAAAAGAAAGGGAAAACAAAAGTATAGAGAAGGAGAGAAAAATGAATATAAAAAATATCAGAAAAAAGATAAAAAATCTTAAAGACTGGGGAAAAAGAAAAAATATGGATCTTAAATACTAGGGAAAAGAAAAAACATGAAAGAAAACAATGAAAGAAAAAAAATAAAAACTAGGAAAAGAAAAAAAATAATGAAAGGAAAATAAAAATAGAGAAAGAAAAAACAAAGAGATATGAATTAAAAAAGGAATGAATAAATAAAATAAAATTAGTAGAAAAGAAAAAAGAAAAAAACTCAAAATTACAAAAAAGAAGAAGAGAAACCGAGTGTTAAAAAGATAGAGAAGGAAAACATAGAAAAAAAGAAAACAAAACAAAAATGAAAATAATAGAAAAAGAAAAAATAAAACTCAAAATTACAACAGGTATATGAATTAAAAAAGGAATGAAAAGATAAAACAAAATGAATAGAAAAGAAAAAGGAAAAAAGAAAAAAACTCAAAATTACAAAAAAGGAGAAGAGAAACCGAGTGTTAAAAAGATAGAGAAGGAAAACATATGAAGAAGAAGAAGAGAAAACAAAAATGAAAATAATAGAAAAAAATAAAACTCAAAATTATAATAGGGATATGAATTAAAAAAGGAATGAAAAGATAAAATAAAATGAATAGAAAAGAAAAGAAAAAAAAACTCAAAATTACAAAAAAGGAGAAGAGAAACCGAGTGTTAAAAAGATAGAGAAGGAAAACATATAAAAAAGAAGAAAAGAAAACGAAACAGAAAATAATAGAAAAAGAAAAAGGAAGAAAAACGGAAGCCCACCATTACAACCCACATGCAAACAGTCAAAGAGAGGAGCAAGTTTGGCCAACCCATATTCAATGCAAACAGTCAAAAAAAAGATATGATTCACCAGCCAGCCCGCAAGCCTACGAAAGTAGCCTACGAAAGTAGCCCACGAAACTAGAAAAGATAGCATAGGACCCCAAATCCACCGGCATGACGGACGTCGAAACTGTCGATGAAACGACACATAAGAAACGCGGCAGCCAACCAAGGCTTTTGCTGATTCCCAACACGGCAACACACACACATCCAATACCTTTTTTTTGAAGGAACAACATCCAATACCTTTCAATGCTTCTTCTGACTTCCTACTCCACTGTTTCAGCCTCAGTAAAAAAACATGTGTACACTATGCTCGCTGATGATCGTGCCATCTGAGGTGTCGCCGTGGCAAATTTGCTTAGCAGATGCATGCGTGTACACTGTGGTCACTGATGATCAGGCAGGCCGAGCCTGTATATACTCCCTGCGTTCTGTATAGTACAGTGCATGGTCAATAATTATTGCTATGTTGGCAATTCGATGATGTGGCACGATATTTATTGAAGAAATATGGGGAAATAAAGACTCCATTTCTTATCTGGACGACGAGTCTTCGAGAGCATCCAAGATGGGGACTTGCATTGGGGAGGGGTTCTGCAGCACACATGTCATTTGTTCAAATTGATTTTGGTGATTCATGATAACACAAGCAATGAGACTAACCATATTGTTGAGCATATCTTTGTATATATTTCTAGGTTTCATAGATGCAAAAATACTACATGCCAAAATGAGAAGATTATATTTTGAGGGTCTAAACCGTGGAAGAAGAAGAAGAGAAATGACACCGTCGGATGAACCGACGGTACCTTGGAAGCAAGCGTCGGTGCAATGGCCAGAAGAATTGGTACACTGCGCTAAAGTGGTACGGTTCAAGAGGCACCGTCAGATGAACCGACGGGCCAACTTTTAGTTGCACCGGACGAATTACTGAAGACACTGAAGCGAAGACGCAGGCGCCAGATGAACCAATGGTCCATTGGTGGGCACCGTCGGTCTATCCAATGCATCAAGGAATCAAGACAGAAAGGTTTTGCGCAGAGGGTTTAAGCACCGGATGAACCGACGGAGGAAGCAACGGTTCATCCGATGGCTTCGAAAATGCTAACAGAAAGGTTTTGGCGCGGAACCCTTCAGCACCGGATGAACCGACGGTCAGCTGAGGAGCGTCGGATGAATTATGTCAGCAGGATGCAACGACTATGATGACGTGGAGGGGCGCCAGATGAACCGCTGCCTTGGAAAAGTACAACGTCGGTTCATCCGATGGTGTGTTTTCTGCTAGCCGTTGAGCAACGGCTAGTTGGTCACCATGGGCTATTTATACCTCATCCACTCGCCCATTTGAAGATGCTGGAGTGTGTGGAAGTGCAGAGGAGTCCAAGACACATTGAAGATCATATCTGAAACGAACTGGATTTCCGAAACTGGAAACCCGATCCTCTGCACCTCTGTGATAGTCCTAGGAAGTGGCTATCACGTGCAATCCCTGTCTCAAGTGGTACAAATCCATACAACACAGGAATAAAGGGAACATTACATAATTTTTATTATAACACCAGAGTTCATCTCTTCGGCACATGCCGTGTACAAGTCCAACTGGACTAAACAAGAAAGGTAAAACATCTACGTAGCGGATCTATCGAACTGAAGCGTCTCCCGCTCCACAGGCAAACTTGAGTGTAGGACCAGCTCTAGTCTTCCCATCCTTTGACGTCGAGGTCCTAGTTGGTCTCCGAGTCTGAAAGTCCACCTTCTACCCGATAAGCGGGACGGTCATGTCAACTTCCCAACAAAGAGCAAAAGCGGTGGATGAATTCTAGTATGCATGGATAAGCCTATATATGGCTGTAGAAAGTTATGCCTGCAGCGGTAGCAACATCAAGGTAAGCAGAAATACAGAGAGGTCACCATCTCCGAGGAGGTCCACACCTCCGAGGCCAACACCTCCGGGGTCAACACCCCAACCAAGGAAAGTACACCAAAACACTGGATCTCAACCGAGACATAGCAGCCCACACTCATCTGCGATGTGGGGTCACCAGCTCCTATCCCCACATCTTAACAGCACAAAGCCGGGCTCACACACATAGGGGAGAGAAAGCAGCACAGAAAGATACTAGCCAGGTGAGAGATCGAAAGGGCTGTCCATACCAGTGGACACGAACTATAGCTATAGGTTTAACACTCTCCAAAGGTTGTACAACTGGACCCGCCGGATAGGGCAGAAACGGGGATCAGTCGTTCCGCATCCCTACCTAACGGCCGGAGACCTTGCAGTGGATAGCACTCTCCTGCCTCTCCGAGCCTGACTCGTCCTGATCTGGGGCGCGAAACTTGCCAGCAGGGCCTCGAAGCTGTGAAACCATCCCCGGAGGAGCTGGGGTGATGTCTACTCGGGGGGTATAAACTGTCCCCCTCACACGATCACACCGATCCGCCTACAAGCCGAATGCTATCCACAAACTAGTCCTCAGACCGAACCCCGCTCATAACAAGGCGAACAGTTTGTACGAAAATAGCCCAAAGATCAAGGTCACACAGTCGACCGGTTCTTAATTGCAAGGAACGAGCACTCCACCAACTCCACTCGTCCGACACGCCGCTAGGGCGAGAGGCCAGGTCGCATCTCCCCTAGACAGGCATTCACAAGTAACCAAAGCGGCTCGCTCCCGCGGTAACATGTCAAGGGTATACACTCACCCAAAACACATGCCAGAATACCGAGATATCCCAATCTCGATCCAAACCAAAGATCCATCCATAACAACGGGTAAAATATATGGATAGTAAGTATCGGGAACTAGCTAGGGGTCTGTAGCTAGTTCCAAAGGTAGGAGGATCAAGGTACAAGATATGACAAATCAAGGCATGGCTAAAAGATTGTCTATGCATTCAAAATCATCCAAAATAATAATAAGCACTAGCAACTAAATAGCATGTATGGGATCTATATGATCGGGAGTGACATGACACCTTCGCGGTAGTCGTCGTAGAGTAGTAGAGGTTGAGGCCTTCCTTCGGGTCGAAGATCTTCCCAATCGTCACAGCTCGGGTCGTCGTCGCAGCTCGGGTCGTCAAACATGATTACAAGCCTACACGAGATGCGACGCGAAAATAAATAACGACAAACAACTAGGCAATAAATCCAAAGAACATCATTTTAGGAGAACCAGATAAATCCGAACTAACTACAAGTAGCACTAGATTAAATTGAGGAAATTAAATTAATTAGTTTTATAATAAAATAGTTTTAGGCAATTAGCTTTATTTACTAGAAAACAAGGTAGGGAGAAGGGTTAGTTCAAGGTTGGGTTGCCGATCAAAGGCTAAAGGTTTGGTGATCGCGCTGGCAAGGCATTAGCGCGACTGACGGTCGCAACAAAACGGAGGTTCAAAGTATGATGAGAGAAGAGCAAGGTGAAGTGAGCTAGGCAGAGCATATCAGGCCAAGGTGTGCAGCAGCAGCACAAGGAGGAGGAAAGGTTCGGCTTGTGGTCGCTAAAAGGGTGGTGATGTGGTAAGGCGTGCTCAAGAGCGCGATGGAGCAAGTGCTAGCAATGCGACGGTAACCATGACAAAGTAGCTAGGTTGCAACACGGGGTTGCCGTGCTTGTAGCAGTGGCCCTTGCTCACGGCACGGTCATCCATCACGTGAGACATCCTAGCTGCAAGTGCCTGGTACGGTGCATGCTTCACGGCGCGACTCAAGGTAGACCAAGAGCGGGTATGCGGGTTGCGGCACAAAGCGGTGGAATCGGTGCAAGCAAGGAAAGCGGTCGGGAACATGACTTGAGGAAGTTATTCCTGTCCACGGTACACTAGTGGCTAGTTGCGGGGCTCCGGTGTCCCAGACCCACAGTAGCGCAGTGGCGGACAGTGGCCACGAATTCTACACCAAGACCGTGGGGACAAAAGTGCTTGGTTCAAGGGCAAGAGCAGAAGAGAACATGATAGCGGTGAGCGCCTCGGAATTATGAAACCAACGCAACTGGTTTCATAATTTTCGGAGCTCCAGATAATTAGTTATGAATTTTTAAAAGAAAAAAGGGTTTATAAAATATTTATTAAATCATTTATAAAACAGAAAATTTTATTTAAAACATTGCTGATGTCAGCATGACGTCAGCGGTGAATAGGTTAGTGGGCTGTAACAGGCTGAAAGTGTTAGTGGCCCATTGGGCCGGCCTAGTTTAGCCCAAAATTCAACAAGTCTAGAAAAGCACCCTCGACTCAAACTTAGTTCGGCCTGGTTAGCCTTCGGGCTCAAAAAGGCCTTCGTGAGCTTAAGCCCAACAAGGTTCACGTGAAGAAGTCTAGATTTGCTCCTTGAATTCCTCTGGGATGCATCCAAACTCTGGATCTGGGATTTTCTGTGGCCTCGTGTGGCTGCGCGCATGTGGCCAAACGTGTGGCTCCGCTCACAGCTCCGGGAAATGGGTACGCCCACAAGGTATTCGACCCAATGCCTAAAAAGGAGCAGCGGCACGGCAAGGGCTCGCCGGCGGTGGGGTTTGGCTGCGGCGGCGGCGCGTTCACCTGCAGAGAAGACGTCACGGCGCGAAGGCCGGACCACAATACAACGGCAACCACAGGCACGACGTCGGCGAGCTTTCGACGCGGCAGTGGTGGCGGTACAAGGCAGAGCGGCACGGCTGCAGGGCAAGGCGGCGCGGCGCGAGGCGAGGCAGTGCGGCACCAGGCAGAGCGACGCGGTGTGAGGCGAGGCAGGGTGGCGCAAGGCAGAGTGACACGTCACAAGGCAAGGCGGCACGGCGCAGCGCGAGGCGAGGCAGTGCGGTGTAGGGCAGAGCGGTGACGCTGACCAGCAGGACAGCGTGGTGTGGCGAGCTGGGCGGTGGCGGCGGCGCGAAGGCCGGTCAGGTGCGGTTCGGCTTCCCCGGCTCGACGGCGTGACTCTCAGCTCGACGGCAGCCACGGAACGGATCAGGGCAGTGGTACGGCGGAACGAGCAGAGGAGAACAGAGGAGGGCAGGACATGGATGTGCTCACCGATGGGCTCGATTGAGGGCAAGGCGAAGCAGGGAGATGTCGAGGCCGTGGTGGGTCGATGCGGGCAGGTCAGGCGTGATGGGGTTCGTGGACGAAGGCGTCGTCCGTGGTGTCGTGGTTCACTTGGTGGCGTTCCGTGCTCGGCGTCGGTGTTCCCAGCATCACTTGGCGCGGCGTCGGCGTCAGCGAGGGCGTCCTCGTCTTCTTCCTGCGGCTTCCATCTTCTTGGCGTCGTGGGCGGCTTTGTCTTGGCGTCGACGAGGTATCACTGTGGCTTTCGGCAGTGGCTCAGGCAATTTGTGGAGACGCGAGCAGAGCAGACGAGACGCCCGCACCACGGAACAGAGCAGCAAGGGCGACGCTGTCGCGGGACATGATGCGGCGAGCTCCTGCCCCTCGGCTTCTTCTGGCTTCCACAGCTTCTCCGGCGAGCGCTTCCTTCTCCACGACTGTTGACGGTGAATTTTGGTGCTCCAAACATGTTCGTTACACTTTGGTTTGAACTTCATCATGGTACTAACCCGCCACTAGGCACACTAATAATATAATAAATTCAACTTTGTATGTGCATTTGGAAGTGTGATATTTTTGTTGGAAAACATGGACTAAAGGGACGGAGTCACATCGAGTTCAAAGGAGTAAAAGAGGAGTTCTGTTCGTGTTCAAGTGCAAGTCAAACTCACTCCCAAAGGTGGCAAGGACCAAGGTGCTATGACAAAACATCTCCGAGGACCAAGACATAAAGATCGGATTTCATACGAGAAGACCCCCTATATTTATCGCAGGGTTGATGACGCCAAAAGACACAAATATTGGAGTCAAAGTCCAAAATGCCAGGACGGGCCACTCGGAGGAAGGGGCGACCAAACCGGGCCGGGAAGGACCCAGGCCGGTTGGCCTGGCCCTTTCCCATGCCGGTTCGGCCCCCGGTTTCTTGTGCGTGAAGATCCTTCAACCCTAAGTATTGGCCGGCGCCACCATTCGTCAAAAACAGAGATAAATACCCCCGAGAGGATCCATTCATGAAGAGGAGTTTTGATTGGAAGAGATTCGAGGAGAGCACTCGGGAGAAATATTCGTCTAGTCCAAGGAGGCGGCCATAAGCAAAGGAGGACGTTGAGGCGCTGCCACGACGCCCCCGGAGTTGAAGGACGCACCGCCGGAAGCATCTACCATGATCAACGACGCCATGCTTAGCGTCTTGATGGGGTAATCTTCTCATTTGTCCATGGGGTTGTAACGGATCATATCATGTAATCGCCGACTCGTTTATGGTTTCAATCTATTGGTTTCGTGTTGATGATGCTTTCATGTTTAAGGCTAGCTACCGTGCTTTTCGGGTGTATAGATCTCACTACTTCCGTTGATCCATTCAACACACCGTGATCGTTCGTTGTTTTGCCTTGATTGCCTCCGCGTAGTGACAGTGCGAGAGGAGGAAAAGGGTGAAGCCACAGTCACACCTTCAATAGATTAGATTAGTTTTTATCTTCCTTGGCGGTTGCATGTTCATGTATCCTAGACTCTATGGGCAAGTGTCCTTTACATCTAGTGCACCTCACACACACCTTTGTTTTAAGTTTAGTTTGCTCTTAGATCAATCTCTAGTTAAAGGTTGTCTTAATCAACTAGATTAACTTTAGATTGAACGCTAGCAATCCCCTTGCTCCTTGGGTTGACAAGAACCTTGGGTTTACACTCAAGGGAAGAAGGGTCCCATACGGTCCGTACGCTTGCAGATCGAAGTTTGCAATGACAATCAACCATCAACAAGCCCTTTTTTGGCGCCGTTGCCGGGGAGCAAGCTAGTTTGCTACGTTTGATTTTGTGTTAATTTTTGTTGATTACTAACATCTAACCTTTGTTTCCTAGAAACCCCCGCTTTTGTTTTGTTTTTGTTGTCTAGATGGCGTTCGCCCACCGTCCTTTGGAAGAACCGGAGAAATCATTAAGGGATTACGCTAGTCCCCTATGTGAAGACATCAAGGTACAAGAGTCGGATTCGAAGCCCGAAGCGACGAAGTATGAGATTAAGGCACGAATCATCGAGATGGTGGCGGCCAATCCTTTCGAAGGGATGGAGGCAGACAACCCGTATGGACGCATCAAGCACTTCACGACATTGTGCAATACGGTACGACAAGAAGGAGTCCCCGACGAATGGTTCAAGTGGAATCTCTTCCCCTACTCGCTTGCCGGTGAGGCAAAGAAGTGGTACTCATTCGCATCCTTCAAAGTTGGAGGGAATTGGAACCAATTGACAAGGAAGTTTTGTGAAAAATTCTTCCTGATAAGTAAAGTCTAACATCTAAGGAGGCAAGTGATCACCTTCACGCAAGGAGAAGAAGAAGGGATAGACCAAGCGTGGAATAGATTCAACGAGTTGATTGAACAAGGACCACGACTCGGATTCTCCGGTGACGTACTTTTGCACACTTTTTTCTTTTCACTAACCCCTAGTTGCGCAGAACATGTTCAAATGTGTGCAGGAGGGGATCTCATGGAGAAAACACTCATGGAAGCCGCTCAACTTTTACAAAAAAATCAGCAAGGCGGCGGCCACGCGAAGAGATTGGGAAAGACAACTTTCGGGGAAGCAAGAATGTGATTCAAGTGTGAGAACACTTGCTGGAATTTTCAGAGAAGCGACCCCGGAACACAAGAAAGAGGAGCCAATTCCAGAAAAATTAGAAGAAGTACACGTGGAAGCAAGAACTACCTCAAACATCGACTTCGCCAAGTCAAGCCAAGTGAGTGGAAGAAGCATTTCAAGCGCAAAGCCGTTGAGGGAGTTCGAGCAAATGGATTGGGTTCCAATTAACTTTGGGGAAGTGTTTGACAAGAGAAGACCATACCCCAACCAAAAGGGGGTGGTGAGAGCTTTGGAGGTAGATTTCCCGTTGGGGAAGCAAGCGGAAAATTCATATAATCTTGAAACGACCGGCGAGATTTTTCGAAAGCTCTTTAATGAAGTAGAAGTGGATTCGGACCACACAGCCGAGGTGAAAAGAGTGATGGGGATCAGGCCCGAAGCGTCACCATACGCTCGCCTCGCTGAAGTCTACGCCATAGGGTCCGATCAAGAGGAGAAGACACTCCGCACTTAAGTTGCACGATTAATAGAATTCAATTCAAAGCTTTATGTGACATCGGAGCACAAGTAAGTGTCTTATCCTCTAAAATTTATGATAAGATTCACAATCATACCATAGACCTAGTCCCAACTTCAACTAAGTTAATCATGGGAGATGGTAGAGTTGTTAGGCCTCTTGGAATTGCTTGCAATCTTGAAGTTGTCATCTCTAAAAAATGCATACCAATCGATTTCTTTATTGTTGATGCCTACTATGATAAACATGATCACATAATTCTTGGTAGACCCTTTTTAAAGTTGGTTAATGCTGTTTTAGATGCCGGAAAAGGGAAAGTAACGATTAATCTTGATGGAGATAAACATACATACGATTTTCTTCCCGATTCTAGAAACTCCTTACCCCTACCTCTTGATGACGAAGAGGTAGGGAGTCTTCGTTTTGTTGAAACTTTCAGGGATCCACTACAAAGGGCAATGGAGAATCAACCTAATGATGAGCAAGACGAAGAATTGGAGGAAGCATCTAAAGGACTAAAACCACAAGATGGAAGCATGGAGGAGGAGAAATTTGAGGATATCGGAGAAATTAAGCCCGAAGAGCCAGAAGTGCCGGAGGTGGACCTCAAACCTTTGCCTAAGGGATTGAGGTATGAATTTTTGGGGCCGGACAAGACCTATCCCGTCATTGTGAGCGACGAGTTGAGCCCCGAAGAAAATGAGATGTTGCTGAATTTATTGAAGAAGCACAAGAAGGTGATCGGGTATTCAATAAATGATCTCAAAGGACTTAGCCTAGCCTTTTGTACTCATCGTATACCTATGGAGGATCAATTCAAGCCCGTAGTGGACCATCAAAGGAGGTTAACCCATGCCATGCGAGGGGTGGTGAAGAAGGAGGTGATCAAGTTATTGGACACCGGAATCATTTACCCGGTACCGCATAGCGAATGGGTGAGCCCTGTACATTATGTGCCGAAGAAAGGAGGCTTGACCGTGGTGAAGAATGAGAATAATGAGTTAATTCCGCAAAGGACCGTGACCGGATGGAGGATGTACATTGATTATCGGAAATTGAATAAAGCAACGAAGAAGGATCACTTCCCCCTACCGTTCATTGACGAGATGCTTGAGAGGTTAGCAAATCATTCCTATTTTTGCTTTCTTGATGGGTACTCGGGGTTCACGCAAATTCCTATTCACCCGGAAGATCAATACAAGACAACTTTTACTTGCCCATATGGAACATTTGCATATAGAAGGATGCCTTTTGGTTTGTGCAATGCTCCAGCCTCTTTCCAACGTTGCATGATGGCAGTGTTTTCGGAATTCATTGAAGAGATTGTCGAGGTGTTCATGGATGATTTTTCCGTCTATGGGAAAACTTTTGCAGATTGTTTAACCAACTTGGACAAGGTTCTCATGAAATGTGCGGAGGTTGACTTGGTACTCAATTGGGAGAAATGCCACTTTATGGTGAAGCAAGGTATAGTGTTGGGACACGTGATATCCGAAAGGGGCATTGAGGTGGATAAAGCCAAAGTCGAGACGGTCGAGAGACTTCCACCACCGATGGATATCAAATCTTTGAGGAGCTTCTTGGGCCATGCGGGATTTTATAGAAGATTTATCAAGGACTTCTCAAAGATCACCAAGCCATTAACTAACCTTCTTCAAAAGGATGTACCATTTGAATTTAATGACAAGTGCTTGGCGGCGTTCCGAACACTAAAGAAAGCTCTCGTGACCGCACCAATCATTCAACCGCCCGATTGGAGTCAGCCATTCGAGATAATGTGTGATGCTAGCGACTATGCCGTTGGAGCCGTCTTGGGACAACGAAAAGAAGGCAAGGTACATGCTATATATTATGCTAGTAAAACTCTTAATGGAGTTCAATTAAATTATGCAACAACGGAGAAGAAGTTGCTTGCGGTTGTGTTTGCCTTCGAAAAATTCAGATCATACATTGTGAACTCCAAGGTGATTGTCTACACTGATCATGCGGCAATTAAGTATCTCTTGTCAAAGAAGGATGTCAAGACAAGGTTGATTCGATAGATCCTTCTATTACAAGAATTTGATGTTGAGATTCGAGACAAAAAGGGGTCAGAGAATGTTGTGGCCAACCACCTATCAAGGATGAATCCGCGGCTGCCAGCGCAGCAAGGGGCGGCACCATGGGTGAGACCGGGGCGCGGTGCGGAGTGGCGCCCGTCCCCATCACGCGTGCGTCACTGGGAAGGAGAAAGGGAAACAACGTTTCCCCTGGGCTGACATCTGGGTCCCACGCAACAAAGAGAAAGGGAGGAGGAGAGCGAGTTGGGCCTGCTGGGCTGTGAAGCCGGGCCGGCTGGTGGGCTAGCGCAGGAAGGAGTTGGGTTGGTTTAGAAGCCCAGGGTATTCCTTGAACCAAAGCTAAGGAGATGGGGGGTCTTGAGCAGACTTCGGCCGAAGGGATAGGGCCCAAGTTAGCAGTTAGCTTTTGAAATTAGAATTTGAAAATAGTTTAAGTTATAGTTTGAATTTGAATCACTTTCAAATTCAAACACCACGCAATTGAACTCCACATAAAATCAGAGAAAATCCAAATCATGCTTATACCATAATTTGAAATTAATTTTTATATGGTTTTATTTTATAGAGAATTCGAGATGAGAGGCTAGCAAATTGGGATCAATTTTGGTTGCACACATGTTCAAATAAAAAGTTTTAAATTTTAGCCAAAATTTACATATGGAAAAACATTCAAAATTCTAGGATGTTACAATATCCAAGCCATCCAAGTGCTAAATTGCTCATCTATAAACTTGCACATGCTTTGTGTGTGTGCTTAGTGCTAGGCTTAGCTTAGAGCTGAGTGAGTGCAAGGTGTGCCTACCTTGTGAGGTGATTCTTGAGTGGATCAAGCTGTACAAGGTGCGCCGGAAGCCTTGGAGCCTAAGTGGCTCTCCGGTAATCGTCTTCGACCCTCCGGCTTGGTGTGGAGCGGCGAGGACACTTTGTGCGGGGGACGTGGAGACCCCCTTCCTTGGTGAAGAAGCTCCTTAGTGGAGACGGCATCAAGGTGACCAAGAGAGCTTGTCGAGTGCCTTTGTGGGCGAGCCTTTGTGGCAAGTCAAGTGGTGCTCTTGGAAGAGACTTGGTGACCGGGAAGCAATACTCTTGTGTGGAGTGCTTCAACAACGTGGACTAGGGGTGGCTTAGTGCCTACCGATACCACGGGATAAATTGCGTGTCAAGAGTTTGCTTCCTCTCACCCCCTTTACATTTCTGCATTACTTTCTTGCAATCCTTGCTTGCCTTTACTTTCCTAGAGTAGTATCTTGCTAGGATTGGCTATAGGTTGCAAAATTTGTTTTGGGATGGGAGTTTCACACTAAAACAACCGTAGTTGCACATCTAGGTTGTAGTTCTAGTTTATATTTTGAGCAAATAGTGATAACCCTAGGCTTAAGGTTTTAAGTTGCCTAATTCACCCCCTCCCCCTCTTAGGCTACGAGCATACGATTCCTTACAGGCTTGGGAGTCTATGGAATTATGGATCCAGTGCTTCCCTCGCCCGCCGCTGCTGATTTTCTCCTCTGCACGTGCGCTCGCCTCTCCCGCTCCCTTTCCCTTCCTGCACGCACCTTCTCCTATCACCAGTTTTCGCACGCGCAGGCTCCAGCCTTCCTCGCCCTCCTGTCGTCGCCGAAGAAACGCGTGCCGCCGCAGTCGCTGAGGAAAGGTGCACCGCCGTCCCCTCCTCCTCTGGCATCATGTAAACGCGACCGCCGCCCCTCCCCCCTCAGACCCTCTCCTGCAATCTCCTTCCTTGTACCACCCCTCCCCCCTTCGATTCCATCTTCTTCCCTATCCAGTGTGACTCGAGTGCATCCTCACATTTGACAGATGAATCCATTAAGAAAGCCGACTTCTCGGCGATGCAGAGGCATACCTGGAACCCATCCTCCGATCCATCTGGCCCTGGGGGTTGTGCTCCGGTCGCCGGATCTGCTGCAACCCAGGCTCAAGCTGAAGCTTTCCCCCATTGGTTTTGGGTGTCTAATGTCATCTCCAAGCAAAGGGTAAATAAACTCTGACTGAAACCTGATAAACCTGCAAATTTTTTGTCATTGTGTTTGTTGTCAGCGAAAGGTGTTCTTGTTTTCATTGCTTTCAATAGATGTTCACTATTATGATATATTTTTTGCCGATAGCTTTACTACTAGACTAGTGATTGTTGTGGTGTATAGTAAAAAGAGAATGAAGAACTGACTGAACCATATTAGATGATATTGTTCAATAGGTAAGTTAAGCCTCACTGTTTTTAGATGATTACTTCTTTTTGACATATACAACACAAAAAGTCATATGGTTAATTCTTTTTGTCAAACTAGTGCTATCTCTGTGGGACTGTGAAGTTCTAACGGTCGTCGTTCCTTATCAGCTAGCTGGCCTGAACAAACAAGTTGTTAGTTTCGGCCCATGTACTCATTATTGGTGGGGTTGTGGCAGAAATATTAGGATTAGGAAAACTGTGGTAAATTTTGATTTGGTTGTCTGCAAACGCTAAGCAAAGTTCTTCTGCAGGGTTCTTTTTAGCTTAGTGGGGCTTGATCTCTTTATTTCCCCAAGCATCTGTGTTCCAGTAATGTTGAAGCTATTGTAGTGAAGGAACTCCTGGTACATGAACTTTTGTAATTCTGAACAAAACAAAAATACTTCAGCACACACATAGACTTTAAAGTGCTTCTTGCTATTCATAAATACATTACTGCAGAGTAATGAAATTGTCGGTATCAATCCTGAATTACCTGCTCTTTAATCTTAACTTACTAGCCAAAGAAAAAACATCACATGTGTTTGCCTTTAGGGTCCTAAATTTAAACTAACTTTAGATAGTGGTGGTTTGTTGTTATTCATATTGCTTGGAGCATGGAAATTCATATGGTTGCAGGTTATACCCACCAGGAGGGTTCTCAAATTTTTTGGAGTCAAACCCATTTGCCAACCATCATAATGGAACTGAAAATTTACACTTTGTTGGTGCTAGAATGAGTCGATCTTCAGTTTCACCGCAATACATGGGTGCTACAAGTACTCCCTCTCCGGCAGAACAAACTGATGATATAGTGGATGATTTAGATGCAGAAGATGAAACAATCAACATCGATAAGGATTCTAGAACTGACAAGCGTTTGAATTGGTCCGTCACGTCTATATGAACAAGGCGACCTCTGTTTTGCTATGTTTTTCTTGCTAAAATTTAACTTCTTAACTTCAATCTACATAATAAGAGCATTTTGTGACATATGGTTGCAGGACAATTTTGTTATTATACTAACTCATTCTCATTTTTTAACATATCTGCTTGGAGCCTTGGATGACAATGGACATGGAGTTCTGCGTGGAGCATGATGATGGATGGCTTATTATTATTATTATTATTATTATTATTATTATTATTATTATTATCTATTTAGATTTCAATTCATATCTATGTTTCTATTGCTATATAGCTTGTGTCTGGTTAGTGATGATACACTACTGTATGCATTTGGAATTGCCGTATGTGCGAACAAAGATTGCTGCTACTGTATGCTTATGGATATGGCCATATGCTACTGTATGCTTCTGGATATGGTCATACACTCATGTTTGCGTCAATGTGCTGCTACTGTATGCTCATGTTTGCGTCAATGAGATTGCTTCTGGTGAATGTGATGGTTCAGTTGCCGGCTAGGGAAGGCTAGCTCTAGCTGAATGGTGATATGCTACACTACTATGTATTCATTGTGTTTAAGTTTAGTTTTTGGTGATATTGTTGGGAGGTGTATGGTGGATCACATGGTTATGCCACAACTGATCCACTTTTGTTTGTGTTAGTAATAAATGTCTTTATCTATAGAAACTACTACTAAAAACTGTGCATTGAGGATTATAGTTTCTTGTGATAGAGTCTTCAACGTTTAGACTCTATGGGTAGAGTTTGGGTTGGGAGTGCCCTAAATAGTATTTTTTAGCTTTCAAATTTTGTTTCACGATGAGTGTTCATTAAAACTTTTAGTGAAATTAATTTAATTAAAGCAACACTTACCTCAATAAAAAAAAGTGCACTGAGAAGTGCATATAAGCTTAGAGCCAATTAAATGATTAACTGATGTTTTTTCTCTAGTTCTAATATATGCATTGTATTTATTCAGAATTTAGAAAACCAAGCACTGCCCATAGAGTCTATATGTTGAAGACTCTATTATAAAAATCATGATCTCCAATGTAGATTTTGTATCATGAAATCTATCTAATATTCCCCTCGGATCTTATGCTCCCGTTTTATTAAATAAGTGGACACATCGAGCATGTGGGCAACCATACGAGATCTGCACGGACCTCATTTTACGCGTAGACTTAGTGTCTAACTTAGACTTGATTTCTATATTTTATCCCTCATCATTAAATTGCTTGTCACATCAACATATTACCTACATGGCAGTGCAATTAATGAGGACGGACTCTACCATGGAGTCTGGATTGCGAGTGACCTAGTATGATCACTTGTCACAACTACTACTGTGTCCAACTTTTTTCTAAATGAACAATCTTTGTTGAAAGGAGGGAGTACTCAAACCAGATATGGATGACAACAGTACATCACATAGATGATAGATCAGTACTCAGCACCACTGCACCCTTAGGAAAATGGAAATTACACGTCCTGCATTGTCGTTGTCCTTGCAACCGGCCGGCAACATGCCTCGCATTGGATCGGTGCTCTTCGTCACCTTTTCCAGGCAACAGCAAACAGAAGAGGACGACGACCTCTATGACAATTCATCCCCGAGCATGTTGCACAGGCACAAATCGCCATTGCAGGATATACACAAAACAGAAGCCACAATAATAGGTCCCCATAGATAGGGCAAATAAAAGCACCGCGATGAAAGAACCCCGAGGCTCTAGCTAGTTGAATGTACGCCAGTGCCAGGAGCATGGGTTGTGTAGGATTCCTGACTAGAAGCAACAAAAATCCCCCCATGTTAGCGGTGGTTTTTTTTTTTCAAATTTCTTTCTTAACTTTTAGAAACAATTTCAAAACCATTTTTAGATAACATTGTACTAATTGTTTTTAAGACATTTTTTCCTGTAATTTTTAGAAGCTTTTGTGGATATCTTGTGTAAGAATCTTTTCTGAGAGAACATTTGAGGTTAAAAAGCTTCTTCAAATATATTTTTTGGATTTTTTTTTCTAAAACACAGTATACCAAAAAAAATGAAAAAGATGCAAAATGATGGGTGCAATTGTGTATGGGCGTATGGCACCTCCTAGAAACTTTTTATGCGGTAGTTATATATTATCGAAAAAGTACAATGGTATATGTAGTATCCATATTGTGAGGACAAAACAATCAACAAATTTATAATAATATTTACTGTGTCTACTTGATAGCTGACTTATGTTTCTATTTTAAAATAAGAAAAGCATGCACATGGAACAAGAGAAAAAAAAAACAGATCTTTGCAGACAAATATAAACAAAGGAATTTACTTTGAGTATCCATGCATATCTTATGCTAGATTTATATGTAAGACAAGACATCTCACATATCTATATATGAGAAAAAAATACTTGTACATGGTTTCAAATTCTTGATGAATCATAGAATTAAATGCCATTGGAGAAGAAGTTTCAACCATTATTTCAGTGCTTGTTTTCTACGTGGCATTTTGGGAAAACAAATCAAACCTTAATTTCCAGTGAGATTAATGTATAGACAGCATGATTGATCCGTTACCATAGAGGAAAATAATCATGCTTTGGCATGCATTATGTGAGAGAATTCATGATCAAATACTAGATAGTTATACTAAACTTTCCATTCATGGAATACCAAACTTGGAGAAATTCGCAAGGGCACTGCGGCTTAGATGGCTTTGGCATCAGAGGGTCTCTACCAACAAACCCTGGGTAGGAACTAAAACGCCATGCGACGACAAAGATAAGCTGCTATTCGCCGCATGCACCACAATTACCCTCGACAACGGAAAGAAACTGAAACGCCATGTGACGACAAAGATAAGCTGCTATTCGCCGCATGCACCACGATTACCTCGACGACGGAAGGAGGACTAGCTTCTGGGACTCCGGCTGGCTGCAGAGAGGTAGACCAAAAGATATTGCGCCAATTTTATTGGAGATTTCACGGAAAAAGAAGAGATCCATTCACAACGCATTAAACAATGATAGCTGGATACATGACCTCGACGTCCGCGGCCGCATATCCAACGACCTCCTCTCTGCTTTTGTGGAACTCTGGTCCTTCATACAGGCGGTCCAGCTACAACCGCACCTGGAAGACACTGTCACTTGGAAACTCACAAAGTAAGGAGCGTACTCCACTGCCTCCGCTTACAAAGCGCAATTCCTTAGCTGCACCACAACCCTATTGATTAGCTCCATATGGAAATCTTGGGCGCATCCCAAGTGCAAATTCTTCACGTGGCTCATCACTCAGAATCGTGTGTGGTCGGTAGACATGCTCGCCGCGCGAGGTTGGCCGCACAACAACTATTGTGTCCTCTGCCGGTGACCTATGGAATCTGCCCACCACCTTTTAGTGGATTGCAGATACACGGAGCGTACATGGGAGCTTGTCGCGACATGCATGGCACAACCCAGCTTGACGCCAACCGCTTGGACGCCTACCCACGACGCCCTCCAATGGTGGAGGATGATCACCACATTGTCGGACTTCCCGTGAAGAGCCTTGAGAAGTCTTGCCTTATTAATCATCTCGGAGATTTGAAAAGAGCGGAATGTACGAGTCTTTGACAGACGAGATCCTCCATGGCTACACTTATGGCTAAAATCAAGAGCGAGGTGTCGGCCTGGATCGTGGCGGAGCAAAAGAGCTAGCGTTGCTTGTTTCGCAAGAATAACGTTTTTGTTCCTGTAAGTCGCGGTTGTCTCCGTTTTGTACTCTCTTCTATATTAATGAAATAGGCACACTTTCATGCCGGTTCGTCAAAAAAATGAAAGATCTCACAACATATATGATGCAAGGCAACATAAGGATACACATATCTAAACCGCTCGGGTCTTTAATTTGTTATTAGTGATTTGCACTATAGGCGAGAAAACAGAGGAACCATTGCTACACGAGTAGTAGTGCAATATTGGGTACGGTACGGCTCTAGTCATCTTGTTCTCCGTGCAGGGGAGGCGGAGGAGGGCGGCGTGGCACTTGCACGAACGACCCCCCTGGAGCCGCGGGCGGCGTTATTAGTGTTGTGGTGCTCGTGGTAGCGGCGGGTGTAGGTGCTCATGGGCTCGACGTAGTCGTCGAAGCCGAGCTCCTGGAACGCGCAGATGAAGTCCTCGGGCGCGATGGTGCGGCGGTGCTGCGCCTTGGCCCGCCTCGTCGGCGACGAAGCCGACGAACTCGACGGCGCAGTCGTGGGTGAGGTGCTTGGCGCTCGTGGAGACCTTGAAGCCCTTGGGGATCACCTGCCGGATGAGGCGCACGAGGTTGGCCATCGGCAGACCGGTCCTGCCCGTGCCCGCGGCTCCTCCCTCCCCGTCCGACGACGACGACGAGCGGTCGTCGTGAGCCGGTGGCGCGGCCTTCTGGCCGTCACGGCCGTCCTTCGTCGTCTTCGCACCTGCTGGACCCAACAAAAATTGTTGTTTTACACGAAAAATGTTGTTAGTTTCAGCGTTGGTTTGGCAGTAAACCACAAGAACTCATAGCACTTGGATCCATTTCCATGCGTACCACGCTTTGCCTTCCGACCCATCCTCTCTCTGTGTTGTGAACTTTGTGGGTGATGAGTCCCTTGTCCATGGGATCCGCCCAATTTATAGTGGCAGTGCCGTGTTCAGTTTGACAGTTTCTGCTATGAAACTTGGGCTGCTGGTGCTTGGGGCGCATGCACGCGCGCAGCCCCGGAGGACACGAGAACGAAGCCACTCGTCGAACGGTGCCGCGGTGTCGCGAGCCTGCCTGATGCGTGGATGCACGCGTTTTGATCGGAAGAACCTGAATTTCTCCGTGCACCGACCCGGCTCTTGCCCTCTTGGCCGCGCGGCCTGCGCCGCCGTTGCCAGAGAGCACCCGCACCCCCCACCGCTCACGAATTAATGCCGATCGACGCATCCCTGCCTGCCGCCTACCGATATTACGGCAGCAGCAGCCCGCGCGACGAGGAGGCGGACGTCGGCGACGACGTCGCGCTGCCGCGCTCAGCAGCTTGCTCGCGCGCGTCCGTTCGGCGCGGCGCGGCGCAGCCCGCGGAGAGCTATCCTACCGTACGTTCTAGTGGACCAATACTGCTAGCCGATCGAAGCGCCGAAACATCTGTTCGCGTTCAGATTCTTGCGGGTTCTTCTAGAGGACTGTAGGCGAAAAGAATAGGTTGGTCTAAATATTGTGGTATATTTTGGATGAAAACAAGCACGTACGCTGGAGTCTATTTTCAGCTATTTACATCTCGAAATCATAGACGGAGAATGATGATAGTACATGAGGACCTGATCAAGGTGGCATATAACAAGTCAACTGTCAGCACTACTGTTTCATCATGCCATCATCCATGGAGGCTAGAGCATCTCCGAGAGGAGAGCTATCCAGCTCACACAAGTCAAATTTGACAAGTCCGAGAGACTAGCTATTTTTGTCGGCTCTCCAAACGTTTCTCTCTGCTTACCAAACCTAGTGACCCCTTCAGCCTCTCCATCTAGGAGGGCCCAATGCGTAGGTGGCAGGTGGCGGCGCGGGAAGCATGGGTGGCGACGGGAAATAGCTACAGCGGCGCGGAAGGAGTTTGCGCTGGGGTCACTTCCCCTACGCCGCGGGAGAGGAAGAAGGAGCTCGTCGTGGGGGTGGTGGAAGAAGCACCGACGCTGGGGGCAAGCAGGTTGCGGTCTTGCGGAGGACGAGGAGACGGTGACGGTGGCTCGCGGGGGCAGAGGACGAGGAGCTGGTAGGGAGGGGAGATGAGGAGAAGCTTGGTCAATGGCGATAGCGGCGAGGAGGAGCTTGGGGGAGAGGTCAATGCAGGCGTGAGGGACGGCGGGGAGGAGCTAGCTCGAGTGAGGGTTGGCGCGGAGTTTCAGTGACGGATGTAGGGATGCCCCGCATGGTGTGTACTTCAAAGGCGACGAGAATGAGGAGTGAAGTCCAACGACACATATGGTGAGGCTCCCGCGAGTTGCGTTTTCATGGTGGTGATCACGAGGCAACATTGGTGGGTCCGGATCCGGAGGAATCATTCCGTTTGTTGCGGTGTGATGATGTAACAACACTACAGTGACATGTCCCACATGACGATGGCTTTCTCGATATGGTGTGGTCCCATTTCCCTTCTTCTTTCTGACAATGCGGAGTCACTGTTGGAGTTTTGACAACTACATGAGGTCGATAGTGACTTGCGTCACGTTGGCAGTTAGGGGCGCATTTGGTTCATTGCAGTTACCTCAACCTGACCTGTGGGATGCAACGACGTGATGATTGGTTGCCTGATTTTCTATCTAAATCTGGCCCGACGCATGCAAAATGGATATGGCTGCGGGAAATGAAAATGGAATCCGTTTCTTGGCAGCCTGGCTCGCACGAGCGCGAACGAGTTGCATACAAGACATAAAAGTTGACTCCGCCCTGCAAATACATGCATCCAAACGAGTGATCTGCTCATTTGGTACAAATATATTCAGTGGACCAATCAATGGCGTGATGCATGCATTCGGCCTGGCTCAGCTCAACCTGGATAGTACATGTGATCTAGGTTTTGTAGGCTAGAAAACCAATCGCGCCCTAGCTAGCATCAGGGATAGATCCAGCGGTGGGGTGGGGTGGGCTCAAGCCCCCTTGGGCCAGAATCCCATGAAGTCCCCCTAAAATTTGAGGAGGAAGACAAAAGGAAGGGAAGAGTAGAGGAGGAAGAAAGAATGGAGAGCTCCTTATGGCTCAATTCTAGTTCCGTCCCTGGCTAGCCTGGCAGTGGCTAGTTCGGGTTTCAGTGGTATGCTTTATTTGTGGTTTTGAGTTGGAGATGGCTGGGCTTCGGTAGTGTGTTGTTGAAATGAGTGTTAGTGGTTTCAAGTTGTGGAATGTGTGATGACTGCATTAGAGAGTGGTGCGTTGCATGTTGAGTTTTTTCTTCTTGTGTGTGTTGGTTTGTTGTAGCTTGTATACTATGTCTCTTTTTAATGTAATTGGCTGCTCTGCTTGCCAAACGTGGTGACCCGTTCAGCCTCTCCATCCAGGAGGGTCCAACGCGCAGCAGGCAGGTGGTCGCGCGGGAAGCATTAGTAGCGACGGGAAACAACCACAACTGCACGGAAGGAGTTTGCGCTGGGGTCACTACCCCTACGCTGCGGGAGAGGAAGAAGGAGCTCGCCGCGGGGGTGGTGGAAGAAGCACCGACACCGGGGCAAGCAGGGGCGGGGGACGAGGAGACAACGCTAGTGGCTAGCGGGAGTAGAGAACGAGGAGCTAGTGGGGAGGCAAGATGAAGAGAAGCTCGGTCGACAGTGATAGCGGCGTGGAGGAGCTTGGGGGAGAGGTCAACACAGGCATGAGGAATCACAGGGAGGAGCTCGAGGGAGGGCTAGTGCGGAGTTTTAATGACATATGTAGTGATGCCCCGCACGGTGTGTACTTCAAAGGCGAAGAGAGTGAGGAGTGAAGTCCAACGACAGATGTGGTGTGGCGAGGCTCTCGTGAGTTGTGTTTTCACGGTGGTGATTACAAGGCAACATTGGTGGGTCCGCATCCATAGGAATCATTCTGTTAGCTGTGGTGTGATGATGCAACAACACTATAGTAACATGTCCCGCATGACGGTGGCTTTCTCGATATGGTGTGGTCCCATTTCCCTTTTTCTTTGTGACGATGTGGAGCCACTATTGGAGTTTTGACAACTACATGAGGTCGATAGCGACTTGCGTCATGTTGGTAGTTAGCTAGCATCAGTGACTTGTATACTATGTCTCCTTTTAATATAATTGGCTGCTCTGCTTGCCAAACCAAGTGACCCGACCAGCCTCTCCATCCAGGAGGGCCCAACGTGCAGGGGGCAGGTGGCGGCGCGAGAAGCATTGATGGCGACGGGAAACAACCACAATGACACGAAAGGAGTTTGCGCTGGGGTCACTTCCGCTACGCTGCAGGAGAGAAAGAAGGAGCTCGCTGCGGGGGTGGTGGAAGAAGCACCGACGTCGGGGGCAAGCAGGGGCGGAGGAAGAGGAGACAACGCCGGTGGCTGGCAGGAGGACGAGGAGCTGGTGAGGAGGGGGAGAGAGGAGAATCTCAGTCGACGGTGATAGCGGGGATGAGAAGCTTGGGGGAGGTCAACGTGGATGTGGGAGATGGAGGGGAGGAGCTCGAGGGAGGGCTAGTGCGGAGTTTCAATGACATATATAGTGATGCCCCGCACAGTATGTACTTCAAAGGCGACGAGAGTTAGGAGTGAAGTCCAACGACAGATGTGGCGAGGCTCTCACGAATTGTGTTTTCATAGTGGTGATTACGAGGCAACATTGGTGGGTCCGCATCCAGAGGAATCATTCTGTTGGTTGCAGTGTGATGATGCAACAACACTATAGTGACATGTCTCGCATGACGATGGCTTTCTCGATATGGTGTGGTCACATTTCCCTTTTTCTTTCTGACGATGTGGAGCCACTGTTGGAGTTTTGACAACTACATGAGGTCGATAGCAACGTCATGTTGGCAGTTAGCTAGCATTAGTGACTTGTATACTATGTCTCCTTTTAATATAAGTGGCTGCTCTGCTTGCCAAATCTGGCGACAACTACATGAGGTCGATAGCGACTTGCGTCACGTTGGCAGTTAGCTAGCATCATGGACGGATCCAGCAGTGGGGTGGGCTCGAGCCCCTTGGGTCGGAATCCCATGACGTCTCTTAAAAATTTGAGGAGGGAGAGAAAAAGAAGGAAAGGAGAGCTCCTCCATGGCTCAATTCTAGCTCCCTACCTGGCTAGCCTGACGGCGGCTAGTTCGGGTTCAGTGGTATGCTTTATTTGTGGTATTGAGTTGCATATGGCTGAGCTTCTGGTAATGTGTTGTTGAAATGAGTTTTAGTGGTTTCAAGTTGTGGAATGTGTGATGACTGAGAGTGATGCGCTGCACGTTGAGTGTTTTTGGTTGGTTTGTCGTAGCTCGTATGCTATGTCTCTTCTTAATATAATTGGCTTTTCGTTTTGAAAAAAAGAGTTGAGTAGCAATGTGTTTCAGTCAAATTGCGGACGATGTAAATGTCCGCTACTGATAAAGAAAATATCATAGTACACATGAAGATATATGATTAGGTATATATTACATGCTGTGATTTTTATAAAGTTTAGCAGTATTAAAACTTCATAAGTAAGTGCCCATATGTGTGAAATAGCTCTTTAGTTGGATATATATCTTTGAAGTATTTAATACCTTTGAATAAAATATTTGTTAAATCTTGCGGAATGATATCATATCTTTTTTGCTTTTTGAAACGGAAAAGATATCATATCTTTCTTTTTTTTAGAATGAAAAGATATCATATCTTTTTTTTTAGATTGAAAAGATATCATATCTTGGCAGCAATAGAGATGGCAAATTAAATCGACTGATCTACGCCAAAACATCACTTGAAATACTTAATGGGCCTAAGATTACATTTTGGGCCCAGCCACACATCATGATGAAAATTTTTTCAAAAAACATCATGATGAAAAAACGGCGTCCGCCCGCGCCCATTTGGAGATACTGCCCCGGACACAAGTTTTTGAAACGTTTTTTTTCTTTCTTTTTTTTTTGGAAACGATGCCCGGACACAACACAAGTAACCATGCTAACCTTGGATCGGACGAATCAGGTAGAAAGCCAGCAAGCTGCATTAGTACTAGTAGCAAGCAAAAGCTAAAGCCGCTACATCACGGGTCCTTTGGCCATGGCACAGCCAGCTCAGTTTGCAGAACCCTCTTTGCGGCTCTCTTCGGCTTTCTCTTTACCACTAGCACTTAGCAGAGTCACACTACTCCTTTCATCGACAAAGAGTACGCGGTTCTGTGCACCATACCGTGTACTCTGGCAACTCTTTCATCGAGTTTTTACAGGATCCTAAACGTATTAGGCAAGCAAAACGCAATCGTTGGGGGGCGATCTTCCTCGCACTTGCAGTCTCGCAGATCTGCTCAGTCTGGCTGCAAAAAGGAGAAAAAAAAAATGCTCGGCTGCTCTTTGTCTTTTCAGTAGTTTCATATGCATTATGCATACCAAGGCTGCAGCAAATTTCCAAACCAGACATGTGCAAGAGATAACTTTTGCTGATCATTGATCATTTAACTGAAAATCATAACAAGCAGCACCCAATGAAACTAACACAAAACATAGTCAATGGAACTCAAGCGAGACCATGACATAGTCAATGAAACTCAAGCGAGACCATGACATAGTCAATGAAACTCAAGCGAGACCATGGTGTCCACAAACACACTCACACAACCTAGCGAAAAATCAGTAACAATCGCCGGTGAACCATTGAACAAACGAATCAACCAATCGGTCACACTCAGCCAGACGCAATCGCTGCTAGCAGAGCAGTGAGCACGACCGTCGAAGCGACCCATCCGCGCAGTGGCCAGCCCGGAGCCGAGCCGCTCGTCTGATGGCCATCGCCGCCATCGGACCGTCCGACACCCGGTGACGATAACGATTGCCCCGGGAAGTTGGACGGCACAAGCACCTCATCGATCATGTACACGGCGACGGGGTCCGCGTCGGCGAGAGTGCGGGTGATCCTCGCCGTGTTCTGCGTCGCGGACACCAGCGTCACCTTGTCGCCGGCGTGGCGCACCGCGAGGACGGCGGTGGTGTTGCCACCGTCGAGCGAGGCCAGCGTGTCCATGCGGCCGGCGTCCGCCCGGAGCGTCTGCAGGGAGTGGTGCCCCAGCGCGCCGTGGTACAGCACCACCGCGAGCTGGGCGTCGCCGGCGAGGTTCTTGAACGTCGGCTCGAACGCCTCCACCGCCTTGTCCGTCGGGCAGAAGAACGTGAAGCCGCGGCTGTCGTGAGCGTGCTTGTCGAACGTCGTGGCCGCGCCGAGCGTGTCGGCGATCAGGCCAGCGAACCGCCCGCACCCGTTCTTGGACATGACGTCCGTGAAGTTGAGCCCGCTCCGCGACGGCGACGACGCGGGCGCCTCGGCCGCCGGGGACGACATCACGGCGCTCACCTGCAGCACCGAGATGTTGTACGGCGCCTGGTGCACGGACCTGACGTAGAACACGGCGGGGCCCCTGCCGTCGTCGCCGTCGTCCTGGGGCGAGAAGGCCACGCGCCCACCCCGGCGCTCGGCGATCTCCACCATTCCGGCGCTCCCGGGCGCGTCGCCCGAGGCCTGGAACAGGGTGGACACGTCCTCGGAGCCGCCGGGGAGGCGGTGCAGCTTGGCGTCGTCGTAGTAGTCGACGAGGACGTGGAGGGAGAGCACGTGCCGCAGCGTCTCGCGCGGGAGGCCGCGCGCCTTCAGCGCCGCCATGCCCGCGTCGTCCACGGCGAGGACCGTGATCGTGTTCCGGCCGTCGATGTCGTCCGCAAGCCCCGTCGCCGTTAGCTCGCGGCTGAACTCGGCGAGGTCGCGGCGCCCGGAGAGGATGGCGGTGATGTTGTGCGCCGCGTGGCACGGCGGCGCCCAGGTGGCCACCAGCACGGCCGCGGTGACGAAGAGGACGAGGACGGGGACGGGGACGGAGCGGCCGCCGACGAGCGGCATTGCGGCCTTGTGGTAGGTGTGGGGTTTTGGTTTCTCAGGAGAGCAGGAGGAGATGGTGACGGGACAAAGGAGCGTTTCGCAGAGCGTGAACGGCCGGTGGTTTTATGGGAACGAAGTGGCGCGAAATGAGCGCGCCGGCACGCCGCGCTGTCATGCGCCCGGTATGGTTCAGTTTCAGTGCAGCGAAGTCGAGTTTGTTCATCTTTACGATTGTGTAATGAGCGTTCGAAACTTTCAGCTATCTGTAGTAAGCCGATTTATGTCACCCAGGGCAACTGTTTTAGCAAACATAATTTCACCTATCTGTATGCCGAGCTCAAGTGCCAGAGTCTTAGCCTGGACCCTGGAAAAGCTGGATGCAAAGCTGAACACTGCTTGCACTGGTAAGGGTGGTGGTGCAGATTAGGCACAAAGCTTATAGTAGAAGCATGCAGGTTCTTTTGCTTTGGAACATTGGAATTTCTTGAAACCTCATTTAGCCCATCTCTGGCTCTCCTCTCTTGCTGCTGCTATTCACCATCCTGTATAAAATCGTGATGTTTTCCTGAAGAAAAGGAGCAAAATCGCTTATTGATCTGACCCACCAGGTGTGATTGAGTGAAGGTCGTCCATTGTTCAACGGATTCAGAGAGAAAAAATTGCTGTGTGGGGCTGAGATCAAAAGACGAGGCTCCATAAACCCTTTCCCTGAATTGGCCTAGACCACTCGCGATAGAAGAGCACTGAAGGTGCTCCATGTCCATGCAAACTTGTACAACAACCAAAGCAGCGTTTCTACAGCGCCCTTTCGCCCACACTGCACATGCCTTGGGCGAAACCGTATCGTCACCTCCAGTCCAGGGTCACACACAGTTCGGGGAAGCCTGTCCTCGCCAGCGACGACGTCGCTTTAGCCATGCCGCCGGTAATGGCTCGCTTGGACAAAAGCATGTGCCGTGTGCGGTCGGTGGAGGGAAAGGTGAGACGCGAGCAGCGGCGGATCGGCGGCCACATGGCTGGCGCCTGGCGGAATCGATCGATCGCGGCCGGCGGGTGGTCTTGGGCCCTCGACCCCCCTGAACTGTGCAGACCTTGCACGTTACGCCCGGAGAGGAAATGGCAAGCTTGCTGGAGGCGTTTCGACGGGAGAGACGAGCAGGACACCAGTGAGGTCGGGGGCCGGGGGTGTCTGACCCCCAAAACTGTTACTGCTGACTGCTGAGCACATAGCAGCTCTCGCGGCAAAACCTGGATGTGCTAGCAAGTGCAAAGAGTGGCATGTCAAAAAAAAGAAGAAGAAGAATGATCAGTCGTTCGATTGAGTGGGTACGGATGGGTCTACTAATCAGCATAATAGTCTCTTCTTAATTGCGGCTAAATTAGTACTGTAAGCAATTTTCATTTGATTGGACCTACCTAATCGCTATTTTCATTGAACTTGGCTTACTGAGTTGAAAACTGGGGTTTCTGTCTCTATATGCAAGTGGGCTGCATTTTGAATCAATTAGGCCACCTCTCAACAATCGCCAAAAGCCCACAGACTGAAAACGAATTTTATATATATATATATATTTTTAATCATTTTGCAAAAATATACGACGGTTTCAAAATTTTACAGTTTTGACAACCATTCGCCGTGGCCCACGGCGGCCGCCCTGGCCCACGGCGGTTTCAGGTCTAACCGCCGTGGCCCACGGCGGTTCGGCAGTTGCCCGTGGGCCCCAACGGGCGTGGAGGTCAGCCGCTGTGGGCCACGGCGGTTGACGACAAACCGCCGTGCGCTACGGCGGCAAGGCCAACCGTCGTAGCCCACGGCAGTAAGGCCCGTGCAGCCACCGTGGCGTACGGCGACAGGTTTGCTACCTCTATATAAGCCGAAAATTAGCCCGGAAATGTCATAAAAATTCGGAAAAAAAGAAAGAGAGGGTTGGGAAGGAGAGGGGAGGAGAGTGAGGGGGCGGAGTAGCGAAGCTCTGCCGGTTCTTCGCTTCATTGTAAGTATTTCGCCACCTCTATGCAAGGGAGAGGTGGTTGCGCATGGTTGAGTGGGAAAAGAGAGAGGAAAAAAAGAAGGAGGAGCAGAAGGAAATGCGCCATCATCAGGAGATGAGAGAACGTGAAGCGGCCCAGGCCCGTGAAGCCGACAGAGAGAGGAAGAGGGAGAGGGCTCGCCGGGCCAAGACAGCTGGGCCGGATGCCATCAGGAAGGGGAAATACCCCCGTTGTACTCAGTAGACCTAGAGTATTAGCCGGACTGTATCAAATAATATCGGATTTCATGACATCGTCAACTAGGGTCCTCGGTTTGTATCGTTAAGAACTTTAATCGAACGTCATTAGAGTGTGTTTTATCCGTTACGTGTGTTTCGTTACAGTGACTGTAATATGCAGAGTCGTTGTGTTTCCTCTGAGTCACTGACGCGTTCCCCTCCCACGGATCGTCTGGCCCACAAAGCGACAGTGCCCTAGTACTAGGGTGTGTTTTCTCCGAGTCACTGCTTCGTTTCCCTTCCCACGGATCGAAGGGCCCACCACCCAGGCAGCCACCTTCTATATATACCACCATTCACTCTATTGCCTTCTTCTCACAGCACTCAACAATGGCTTCGTGGAGTGGGGATGGACACAGTTTCGGTCCTGAGTTGTGGCATCAGCAATCAGAAGATTTCGAAGTCAATTTCCCGCTGAAAGGCAAGAGTGACTTCAGATCGATGCGTGATGTTAGAAGCTACGCACCGAAGCAAACGGTGTTGTGGCCTAGGTGTTCACATGGTGAGTTCTGCGTGATGCAAGTGTACCAGGGATGGAACAACTCCGGTCGTCGCTTCTGGCACTACCCATATGCATGGGTAAGTAATGTCCACAAATTTCCTCATCATCTTTCGTTTGGTAACGTTTTCTTGCATTTTGCAGTACTCCACCCAAGCTGAGAACTGCGGTTTCTCGCAATGGGTGGATCCACCAGCTATTGATCCCTATCAACAGTACATCGACTACCTCGAGGACGTCGTCATCTACAACCTGAAGCGGGAGATGTCGGAGGCATTGGCTTCTCCAGATCCATCGTCTAGCGCAGGAGAAGACCGGTGCTGCAAATGTTCGACCTGCACTTGTGAATGCCACAAGAAAGATTGGTCCCCTCTACCTTCACCACCTCCACCCCCACCGGGGTACTACATGCCGTCGCAACACTCCGACAGCTCTATGCTCTCTGGGCAGTTCTCGTACAACTAGATTCATTAGGAATGTTGCAATGAAATTTCTAAATTCCCTAAGGCATGTTATCTGTACGTAAGGTGCTTCGTTAGGATACTAGCACCGTACATATCATTGCAAATGTGTGTTTTCTCTCGTTAATTAAAAAAAACTAACAGCCGTGGCCCACGGCGGTTGGCCACATGCAACCGCCGTGGCCCACGGCGGTTGCAAGGTGGCTTCATGCCGCCGTGGGGGCACTGCAACCGCCGTCTGCCACCGCCGTAGCCCACGGCGACTGCCGAACCACCGTGGGCCACGGCGGTTAGACCTGAAACCGACGTGGGCCACGGCGAAAGGTTGTCAAAACTGTAAAATTTTGAAACCGCCGTATATTTTTGCAAAATGATTAAAAAAATATATTTAAAAAATTTCGAAGACGAACATGGGCCTTCAGCTTTATGGCGTCAATTATATTGCTGCACTAGCCGAACAAAAATATTGGAGAGGCCACCATGGCGGTGTGAAGAAAAAAACCACGCAACAACAGGCAGCCCATTAGCCCAATAATTAGCTCACAACGACCCAACAAACTATTTCAACATTTTAGATGTCTAAAAAAGTTGATGAATGTAAACAAAACATTAAGGGAAAAAATATAGGTGAGTGCAAAAAAAGTTAATGAGTGCACAAAAAATTTGGTGGATGGACAAATGTTGATATAATGTCAAAAAATGTTGATAACAATTAATTCAGATTTTTCGTAATAAATATTCATATATGTTAAATATATTGAACTATATAAGCTTTAAAACTAAGTTGCTTATTTACCTTCCAAAAGATATCGAGACCCCCGCCTCGGGCCTCAGACTGCCGTAGCTAGGCGCTACATAAAGAAAAAGGTTTCCTCCTACTGATTAAATTAAATATATTTATTATATGTGCTCTATTTTTTTAGTTTGTAAACACGCAGATGTTCACAATTCACAAACACGCTCGTATACTCGTCCCTACGAACATACGCATACTACCTTACTTTTATGAGCATCTCCAAAAGATTGAGTCAGTAAATCTTTGACATTGGTGAAATCACCATTAGGACCTCGCTGTCAATAGGCCACATCACCTACTAATGAAAGATAACGTTGGTTAAATCTTCAGATAAAACACAAGCATCTGTGTTGAGTCGAGAACTCGAACCCGAGCGGGCAGGTTCCATCACAAGAAATCTTACCATGTGAGCTACGCTCAATTCGGATCAGTGACCTGATTATAAAGACGGAAATGAAGATGTAAAAGATCAAAACAATGGTTATAGGAAGCTTTCTAGCCATTCTATGATACATGGAAAATATGCTTTCTTTGCACCGCTTGGCCAAAACAGAGCAAACTCTTTGGTAAAAGATGGGTTTGCAGTGACCAACTATGATGGGAGTGGACTCCTCTACATGTTTGATCATTTCATATTGACCAGATGCTCCAGCTCACGAGGCTTATCACTTCCATGAAGAAGGGGGCATTCCGGTAGTTGCCATATTTCTTTCCTTTTTATGAAACATGGTATAAATATTTGTCATCTTTACGAGCATATACCCCTACACTTTAAACATCATTTTGAACAATATTAGGGAAGAGCCCCACCTACTTTTCATTGGTTGAGGAGTTGATTTACAACTCCTGGCATACCATGATGAGAATACAGAGTGAAAAGAAGAGCCCCACCTACTTTTCATTGGTTGAGGAGTTGATTTACAACTCCTGGCATACCATGATGAGAATACAGAGTGAAAAGAGAGATTTCTGGAGTGAAAAGAGAGAGATTTCTGGAGTTTAACAAAATATGCGGCGTCATTCTTTTGTATCAGGAGCTCCACACTTGTTGTAAGATCACTTCCTGATGCGATCATAACAACACCAAAGCACCGGATACTAACTAATTTAGTTATCGTAAGTAATGGAACTGCTTCATTTCTATAATGCAACACATAGAAATGCGATTAAACAACCCCATTCAAGTTACCAGCATACCACAGAGTCACTAGCCTACTACTGCCCCATCGCCCCCACGAAGACTCCATATCCGTGGTCCGTGGACGCCTGTTCGTCCTGCGAGCATGAAAGCATGGGCGGCAGGCAGCACGGGAGGAGAGTTTATTGGAGCCAGACGATCTGACGATAGATCATGGATGATCCACAGTCAGCAACTATTACCACGCTACTGTTGTATTGGAGAGGCAGAGCGCCAGATCGAGCAGGGATTCCAGGGATCATAGTAACTTCCGAACCCTGTCGGCTGCTCCGCTGCTATGCTACCACTTCCAGCACCGGCTTCTGTTCCCCTGCCGCCGTCGTGCTGCGGCGCAGTGAATGCCACTGATGTGCTGCTCGCCTGCTCTGCTGATGTTGCGTCGCCTCCAGTGGTCAGTGCTCTGTGCCAGGGGCTGCGCAGGCATAAATTCCATGCGGGGATAACGTGTCTGCGGGCCGTAGCATATTGTTCTCCCAGAGTGCGTGTTTGGTTAGGGTGAAAAAAAATTTCATGTAAAAGGAATCTTGCATTCTTTGCACGTATGGAGTACCAAATGAAGTTTATTGCAAAATATTTTCACAGATAAGTGCAATTTCGCATGACGAATCTAATGAGCATAGTTAATTAGCAATTTGCTACAGTAATGTTATAGTAATTATGCTCTAATCATGCGGTCAAAGACCTCATTAGGTTCATCTCACGATTTTGCTCAGGGTTGTGAAGGTAATTTTGAAACTGACTTTATTTAATACTCATAATTAGTGATCAAAGTAGCATTTAATAGCGACGACGGCGCGGCTGGTTAGTGCAGGGCATCAATTGGGACGTCAGAGTTGTTTGGTGTTGCCAATTCTGTGCACTTCCTTTCTTGAATTACTAACCAAGCACAAAAGTTTTTTCTTGGATCTGGAAAAAAATTGTAATTTCCTGAAGAAGAATTCGACAGGAACAGGTTTGATGGAACCCTTCCTGACGCGGCGCGACCACGTCTCCTCGCTCGCAACCGCTTCTCATCTCCTCCAAACAGCAAAAACAGTAAAACACCCTAGAGTCAAATTTGCCTTAACCCAGATGCAACTCAACTTGGACAGAAAATTAGGAACCAGCGAACCAGCGACGGAGCAGCCACCGGAAAGATTTCGTCCCTGACGCGACCGGCGATCGACAGCGACGCCGGCCGATCGCGAAGGCGATTGGCGGCACAGTGTTACCGCACAGTCACGCCTGTTTCCTGGCACAGGCAGGCGCATCTCTTCTGTGCCTTTCAGCGTGGGTCAAGCAACAGTGGAGAGAGGACCGATGAATGACGCGAGATTTCCTGTCACGGATGACTGCGCTGAATTGAAGCTCCCTCGGATAAGCTCGATCTAGCCGCCGGGGCAAGCAGCTGCTGGTTTGTCCATCTCGTAGGCCCGTAGCCCTCTTGGACAAGGAAATCTCGCATAATATCTTTAACCCAAAGCAATCATCGCTACCGAATACCGTAGTAGGGAAGCATTAGTCAATCTGAAACGACACCCCGCACAAATTCGGTATCGTGTTCGGTTCTTAGTTTACACAATCAGGCTGTGTGCCCTTCAATCGGAGAGACGCACGAACTAATCAGGAGTGGTAGAAGCTACGTGGATGCTTGTACCACTCCTGATCACCATCACCCAACTCCAAGAGGAGCAAGTTTGGGGTTTTTTTTTGTCAACTCGCAGGTACAGCCGGCCAACACCATCTACATAAAAGCCTATTTGGAAGAGACACATAATGTCATTTCTACAGAGGCTGCAGCGATTGCTCTTGCTGCAGTTCTGTTAAACAGGATGGACCTTCAACAAGTCTACTTCCTCTCTAACTATGCTCGAACCCTCTTTCTTGATTGGCGAATGAAGATGCACACACGTCTTTGATGCTTCCACCCACAGTAGAAGGGCTCAAGTCCATCATAAGATAGAGATAGATAGAATGCTTAATTGTACTGCAGATTCATTAACTCGACTAGCTTTCTCCTCTCCTGCTGTGCAGTATCAGGATTATGTACTATGTTGCTCCTATGAGCATCATAATCATCAGTGCTCTGCTGTAAACCTTGTTCACATAAGGATCTTTGCAACATCTTGCTACTAATTTAATGAAAGTTTGATGTAAAAAAAAACCAAACCTGCTCTTCCAAACACCTTTATTCCGCATCAATTTCTCGTGAAATTTTATTTATTGCCTCTTGCATTGTACGACTTTTTTCTTTAAATGAACATGATGCTCTGCACAGGGAGTTACAGAAGGAGCTGGAAAATTGCCTAGGGCAGGTGTGCCAAATCGATTTGCCTGTGAGAGCAAGTATAATAAAGGGCGAAGTGCTGGCTAAATCCGACGTGTAGGAGCGAGAATGTAGGAAAGAGAAGAGAGCGAGCGATTTGGGAGGAGACGCCCGCTCAAGTGGGCGATATACACTGTGCCGCAGCTGCCCTCACCTCTGGCTTGGCTCCCATTGGCTGTTGTCCACGGAGAGCATTAATGGACGGTGGGGTCCATCAGTGCAGCTTCTGGCGTTTGCATGCGCTGGCACTTTCTTACAGCCCGCTGCCACCGTAACCATTAGCCTTGCTCTGATGCAACCGACGATGGACAGGCTAGGGTATAGGCTAGGCAGGGCATGGCGTGGACGTGGACGACGCCGCGGCGGTCGATCGTCCTGCTGCGGTTGCGTTCGGTATGCATCCTTGTGTCAAGGGTGACGACGCAGCAGCTCATAGGTAGGGCCCAATGCAAGCAAGCCTCGTCGCTTCCAGCCTCCGTGTTCGGACGTCATCAAGCTGCCATGTGCCATGGATCGGAGCATCGCCGCCGGCCGCCGCTATCAGACGGTTCCCAGGACAACCACGATTCCGGTTTCAGTTGCCCGTCGCCATCGCCACCCCGTGTGCTGAAATTTCTTCCACCGGAGCGCAATGACTTGGTCGCCGATCCAACTGAACAGCATGTCCCCAACGCCCGTCGTGTCCCCGGCCGGCCGCATCAGTACTCGCCGCGCGCCGGTCAATTCACGACGACTCCTGGTGCTGGTACTACTACGGTTGCTATACGCTGATGAAGCGCACACGCTCTTCGATCCATCAAGCATGAAACCCAGCACAGAAAAACGACATCGTCGCGGCCTGCGACCGCTAGAACGTGGAGTGAAGCCAAGCCCTCCACCAGTGGTCTGTGGTCGTGCACACCACGCACGGCGCGCGCCTCGCCGTCGCCTCTTCAGAACTCACATCCACCGTACGTGCGGCGACAACTGGACAGTCGACTGGATTCTTCTCGCTCACCCTCCGATCCGGCCGGTAACAGTGCCACACCGGACGACAGGACTGACCGATCAGCTGATCGCGTGGCCGGGCACGCGACGCGACGTGGCGCGTCGCCCAGGGATGCACGGAAGCATGTAGCTAGGCGATGTCAGGGGCGAGGCCATGCCGGCGGGCCAACGGAGAGACGTATAGGGGTACAGAGAAGCAATGTACGTAACGAGCGAGCCAGCTAGCGCAAGTGCCGTCGCCGTCAGCACAAACTCCCCGGAGAGCGAAGGGCACGTACAGCAGGCCGGGGCGCAACCCACATGAAATTAACAAACCAACCACTAACCAAAAGGACACCACTGATCGATCTTCCCCCTGATGATAGACCGTCGATCGGCTTTGACCGTTCCAACACTTGCTTTTCCTCTCGTGACATAGCAGTGCTCCTGCTGATTTTTTTTTAAAAAAAAAACCCTGCTGGATCGTGCTGCCGGGATTCGCATGCATTTATCCAATGCAACCATACACAAAGAGACGTGCGTGATAGAATATGGTTTTGAAAAGAGTGAAAAAAAAGAAATTAATATTGCGATTAATTCCATTGCAGCGACAAATGATCGATCCGACCGCAGAGTGCAGACACAACGCACACAGCTAGAGGTTAGCTTTCTTACAAGCAGCCTGTGCGGCCAAATCAAGAAAGACGACGAGGAGGAAGAAGAAGGAAGTTACATGGAGACGATGGGAGCTTCTTTGCAATGGTAGTAGTGGTAGTAATAGTGGTAGTAGTAGAGGCAGCTCATCGTGGTCGTCGATCGTTAAGAAGCAATTCACCACGTACGTACGGCTTTAATCTAGGGATCGCGATGGGTAGCTAAACTGGGGCGAGCAGCGAGCTAGCTAGGGTAGGTACAAGGACGGGTCATGGACGACGTCCGTCCAGCAGCTCCCGGCGCTCCAGTACGCCGCCGCCGACGCGTCGCCGCCGAGGTCGAACATCATCCCGGACGTGTCCAGCGACGCGAACGGGGTCATGTCGGTGGTCGAGGCTGATGACGACGGCGCCTCGGACGGTGCCGCGTGTCCGGCGAGCTGCTGCATCGCCGAGCAGGAGGCGGCGGCCGACTCCTCCTTCGGCTGCGCCGTGAAGGTGAACGCCGGGAGCGGCGGCGGCGCGAAGAGGGACGCCAGCGCCGCGGCCTGGTCGGCGAATATCGGCGCCGTCGGCGCCACGTCGACCGTGGAGAAGGGGTTCATGTGGTGGTGGTGGCTCGTGAGGCCCACGCTGTTCGACGACGGCGTGGCGGGGGTGGTCGGGGTCGGCGCCGTCGTCGCGGCGGCCGTCGGGCTGGCGCTTCCGCTTCCGCTGCCGCTACCGCTGTTGGAGCGCGGGGAGGACGCCGAGGCGCGGCGCGGGTTCTTGCCGTCCGTGGCCGACGTGGGGGTGGACGGCGCGGAGGACGACGAGGTCGTCGTCGACGACGCCGACGACGACGAAGAGCGCTTGGCCTTGCGGCAGCCTCCGCCGACGGGGACGTTGCGGAGGACGCCGCCCTTGGTCCAGTACCGGCGGCAGCTCTTGCAGAAGTGGCGCGGCTGCGACAGGTTGTAGTTGTTGTAGTAGCAGAACTTGGTGTTGGTGGAGTCGCACCGCGGGCACTTGACCGCCTCGGGCGCCGGCGACACCCCGCCGCACCGCGCCCCGGGTCCCTGCTGCTGCTGCGCCTGCGCGCGCCGGAGGACGGCCGCCGCCGCCGCCCCGCCGAACAGCCGCCCCGCCAGGCCCGGGATGGACTGGAACTCCTGCATGGCGCGCGGCTAGCGTCGTCGTCGTCTGTCCGCGACGTGCGTGCGTGCTAGCTAGTAGGATATCTATCGCCTCAAGGTTCGGCCCCTGGCTTAGTGGGTGTGTGTTGGCCGAGGACGCGGGAGCGCGGCAAAGAGCTCCACCCGCTCGGCGTCGCCTCTGCATCACACACGGAGCGGAGGTAAATATCTACTCACGGACACGGACACGGACCCTCGTTGTCTTGCCGCTCAGCGCCACCCCAAGTTACGAAACTGCCCCTGAATTTCATGACCGATTTGACCCCCCGCTGTTTCGCATCGTGCATCTTCAAGTCCAAGTATGTGCTCGATCCGCTACTACACGGACCACTCGCGTATCAGATCAAGAAGCTCTTTTACATGCATTGATCGACGGCCACGATGTGTCACCGGAAAGCGTGCTCGGATCGTCGTCAGCAGTGTCGTGCGTACGTACAGAATTTCACAGATCCGAGACAGAGTGTATTCGTTCGTGATCTGCACAACGTGCGTGCTGAGATTTATTTCCGGGGGGATAAGGCCACGAGGGTTTGCATCTCCTACTGGCTCGACGTGGTGGCCGGAAGAGGCAAAGGCGCGCCGTGGACGAAGCAGCGCCTCTCGTTTCTCTCCGGGTTGACGTTCTGGTGGGCTTCCTTTCGAGATGGGCACGTCGAACCACCAACCACCCGCTTCGCCTTCCGTTTCCGAACGCCCGGCTGTCTGTCACCAAACATACGCTGGCACTGGCGGCAGACATTCTTAACGAACGAATCTGATCGACCTGCTGCTGCTGGACGGGAAGATCCTTGTGCCCGCCACGGCATACCGCATAGTATATGTGTCTGTAACATCTCATGCACTGCGTCCCAGTCAACAGGCGACGCGAGGCCACCCCGGCCAAGTCCGGTCGGGAGAGGCCGGGGATCGGATTTGGCGAGAGCCAGAGGGGTGGCGTCCGGTCAGTCCACAGGCGGTGCCAAGAGGTGGTGCTGTTGTCCACAGGGCGTGCCAACAAAGAGAGCTCGCAGTGTCCGTGTCCGATTGGTTGGCTGAACAGTCGTCGCTCCGGGATCGATCGCGTGCGTCGCCGTCAGGGTCTCGCAAGTCGCGAGACTCCAAAGGACCACGGCGCGCGCGCGTCGACGGCACGCCGGCCTCGTCCTGCTACAGAAGCGCGGCGAGGCGACCGGCCGGGCCCGAGCGCGACGACGACGCGCGCGGGCAGGAAGGCCGCGGCGGTCACCCGCTCAGTAAAGGCATCCGTCCTCCCACTCCCACCACCCCGCCGCGGTTGGGTAAGTTGTTGCGTCCGGCACGTCGCGCTCGCGCTCGATCGATCGCCTCGCGCACACGCGGCCGTGACCGTGATGATGCCCTGGACGCTGGGGATGGGTCTGGGAGCGCCAACGCCTTGCCCGGATTAGTAATTGCGGCGTTGCCGAATCGGACGATCGATTCGTCGCGCCCCATCACGCTCCCACGTCGTGGGGAGACGGGGGGGATGCGCGCGCTAGCTGTAAGCGTTCCACGCGCCCGCACGGCGGGGTGGTGCTCGGTCGCGTGGCGGCGTGGGCGGCCGGGCCCGTCGTCACGGCCGGTTCGGCTTCCTCAGGATTGGCCACCGGTGTCGTGGCGCGCGGCGTGCTCTTCGACGTCGCTGGTGGTTACACAGAGAAGAGGAGAGGAGAGCAGAGGACGCGCCCGGGCCACGGTGCCGACTACTTGCGCACACGTACGCCACGCCCGCCCGTCGCGTCGCGCCTTCAAGGCGGAGGCGGCATGCATCGTTCTCACAATCTCACCCACCGGCCTAACCCTAACCCATCCCACGGGCTAAACAGTCACACACACGTACGAACCGCGTGGCTTGCCGGGGAGCTAGGGTAGGAGTATGAGGGTCCGTGTGGCACGGCTCCGCCCAGCGGCTCTCGGAGCTGTTTTGGGCGGAACCGTGCCAAAGGGAGTAAAAAACGGCTTCTCAGGAGAAGCTCTCGTAATATGCGCTCTCTAGAGCGTTTCCCGGCCCAGGGAGTCGAAAATTGTAGCTCCTCCCGGCTCCGTCGGCAGCCCTCTAAAATTGCCCTCCAACTTCGTGGTAATAACAACGAAAATGTCATTCGGCTCACCGCATTGACTCCACTGCGGACACGGACAGCAGCTCCGGCACATCCGCGCGGCGGCCGGAGGTCCGCCGGCGGCATGCCCGCCGCCAGCAGCACAGCCGCGGCGTCTGCGGCCACGAGCGACGGAGCTGGAGGTCGGCAGATGGTAGCCCGGGCGCGGGGAGGAGGAGGCCGGCGGCCATGGTGGAGACCGACGAGCGGTGGGCGTGGTAGAGCTCGGCAGACGACGGCAGGAACTCGACCGGTGGCCGGCGCCGCATCCGCACTCTGCCCGACTGGCGGAAGGGGCCAGCGGAGCTCCGTGGAGGTGGGGACGGTGGGGCGGAGCGACGGCCGGAGGCGAGGATCGACGGGAGCCGCCCGGCGGTACTCGCGGCAGGAGCTGGCCGGAGCCTGGGGCCGGCCGGCGGTAGGATTTGGAGGCGGGTGTGGCGATGCAGAGGTGGTGATGAATGGTGATGGAAAAGGATGACCGGTAGAAGTGGATAAGGTTGAGACTTGAGAGACGGATAGAAATGAAAGAAAAAGAAATAAAGAGATGAAAGAAAATGAAAAAGTAATAAAGAGAGAAAATGAAAAATAAAATAGAAAAGAGAAAAAAGAAAAGTGAATGATATTATGGACATTTCACTCTCTTACTCATCTTACACAGTCAGAAGAAACTATTTCACTCTCTTGCTCATCTTACACAGCCAGAATGCCAAACGTTTTTCTAAAACAGATTCAGCTCCTCCACATAATCTGCTCCACCATCACAGTCACAGTCGGAACCGTGCCAAACACACCGTGAGATCAGGCCATCAAGGTACGTGTTGCTTGTCTAGGGCAACCCGTACTTTCTTTAATTTTTGCCCTGCATGGGCTTCGTACCTGACCGATGTATGCGCGTCTATGGCAGGTTACCCTAGCAGCAAGCGTCCAATTTTGTCAGCCACTTTTGCTTCTCCATTCACCCGAACCAGCCAATCGATCAGCCAGTTGAGTTTATTACCATATTCAGAGACAAGTGCCTGGCGACGTGCACTAGTAGAAACTGTGCCTGTGCCGGGGCCCGTGCACTGCACAGACGAATTGAACAGGCAGGCGCGCAGAGACGTGCCGGAGCCGGACCTTGTCCGGGCAGGTCGGCGGGTCCCTCCCTTGCCGGCCACCACCGGCGGTGCTCATCACATCAGGAACAAGCCCCCGCGCACGGCCGCGCTCGGCGTTCGTGCCGCTCACGCCGCACCGCCGGCCCACGCACGCACTATTCGTCGTCGTCCTCGCCACAGTGCACCGAAGCGGCGACTGCAGAGCGCCGGCACGTCTCCAGTGTCCTCGCCGTGGCGGCCGGCCCCGCCCCTGACATGCATCGGTCTGCAGGAGCAGGGCTATACTGCACGTCCGTCCGCACCGCGCTGATGGCCGGCCTTGCCTGATCGTACGCGCAAGTGCGTGCGCACTGCCCTCCACTGTGGCGGGTGCAGTGGCCAGTGGGCATCGGCCGATGGCCGGCGTCGTCGCCGGACACGGACAGCGCCGGCCGGGGACCCACCGCCGCTCCCGGGCGCCGGCGGACGTACGTACGTACACGCGTGCCCCGGCCAGGCCCCCACCTCGCGCGTCTTCTTCTTCCAGCGTATAGTCCCGGCACCATCCGGATACGCGCGCGGCCCGTCATGATTCACGCCCTGCCCTGCCGTGTCACCGCGCTCGACGTGCACGCGGCGGTGGCAACTTGGCGGACAGGGATGCCGATCAGATCAGGGGGACGGATGGATTAGGCAGTGGCTTTGCGTCCGCCGATTGGTCAGCGGGTGGTTAGCATGTAGCTTTGGGGAGTCCGGGCGCGGCGCGGCGTGCCGTGATCGAGTAGCACGCAGGGAACCCCGGCCGGCGGGCGCCACATGCCCAGCCGGTTGCCGACGGGGTCCCGGTCGCGTTTACTCCTACGATCCGAGCTTGGACGTCTCATGTTGGGCTCCGATCTGACTAAACGTCATGGGCCGCAACAGCCTAGCTTGCTTACTAGGTACACACCCTCTGTGAGATGAAGATCCAACGACGATCATCGAGGCGCGCGACGAGTAGGTCAGTCCTCACTTTTCTAGCTAGGAATGAATCATCATCGAAACGCAAACTGAAAGATAACTGAATGAATGCAGTGTCTGTATCGTTTGGTCAATTTGAACAGCTAGCTAAGCTACCCTCAGTGCCTGGATCACTACCGCCGCCCGGCCGGTACCTGTCCATCGATCGATCGATCTGTTGTGGGCGAGATGGATCTACGGATCATCGAGTGGTGTCCAAGCAACGAGCCCCCCCATCATCTATTTTTTTGAAAGAAATGAGCCCCATCATCTATGTCAAAGCTAGATGAGTAGAGGAAGTAGGCTTAATGACTGTAGGGTGAAACTGCGATCGGTCGGTCCCTGCGTGACGGAGGACGTACGTACGGTACGGGCCCGTTGATGAACCAGCGCGGCAGGGCAGCGCCACGCCACGCTTAATCAGGCTACATACTACGCCATAGAGAGGGATGGAAGAGTGAGCTAGAGGCCGGACGGACCAAGCCGCGCCACACGTATTGAATCGGTCCAGTCCCAAGTCGATCGCTGCTAGCTGTAGACTTGAATCGGATGGCTGCCCGTCGTCACGCCACGCGGTGGCTGCGAGCGACGACCTGATCTGAATCTGACTCGAGGGAGAGGCGCGCTGTGACGTACGGCATGGGTAGGGCTTCTCTAGCTCCATCTTGCATTGCGACTTGCGAGGTAGCAACGCGGCGAGGGTAGAGAGATCAGTAGACGACGGATAGATAGCTAGGGTGAGCGAGAGGCGAGCGAGACAGCATGACAGGAAGGTGACAGCAGCCGCGGCAGGGCGCGGCGGGGAGGGGATCATCCCCACCCGGCCCTAGCCGTTGCTTTCGGTGATCCCCCGCGACATGGATCGCTGTGGGTGGCCAGCGGGGTCGCCGAAAGCGACGCCACGGCGCTGTGCGGCACGCGCACGGCGCACCACCCCCCCGGCCCCGGCCGTCCACGTCCCCGTCCCTTCTCCGATCAACCCCAGCTGTACTGTACGCGCGAGCACGTACGGCCGGCGCGGTCGATCGCAACGCATGTACAGTTCTCTACTCACCTTTTTCATGTGCTCTCAGTCACTTAATTAATCCATCCGTTAATTAGCTAGCAGCCAGCGCACTGTCTACCTACGCCCATTATATTAGCAGCTGACACGGTTTGCGTCTTTCTCCCTCCTCGACGCGACGTAACGTAACAAGGTCTCGCTCGGGCTCCGGCCGGATCGGAGAGAGCGACGGCGGCGCGCGGTGCTCGTCGTCAGATTCTGGACAGCACCGCCGCGCGCGCGCGCCCATGTGCCGCCGGAGCTGTCGTCTCTAGCTTCCGGCCTAACGAACGAACTCCCGTTCCGGGGAGGGCTTAATGCTTGGCTCCCGACGGCACCACGACTCGGATTGCCCCCCATCCTCGACGCGGCGCGGCGGTGACAGTACTACGTGTTCCCTCCCCGCCCCCGGGTCGGTCTCTCTCGCGCCACCCTGGTTGGATGCACAAGGATACATGCCCCCATTTAAACTCAGCATTGACTCGCACACTTCGTCTCACACACTCATCACACTGTACGTACGTACGCTTACGCTCTTGCCCGTACGCAACACGTAGCCCCAGCTATATACACTGTAGTGTGTCGACCAGTTAACCATCGGCGTCGTGTCAGGCAGGTCATCGGCGGCTGGTGAGGTCCCCAACAGGGATCGATTGGGACGGCGGCGGCGAGGAGATAAGGGTGACCAAGGCCTTTAGGGATTCAATGGCTGCTCATGTGGCCACCACCGTCTCGAGTCCCAGTCCCAGCGCGCGCGCGAGCGAGCGAGTGCGTCCTGCCTGCTTCGATCCCTCAGCTCGCGCAACCTGAAAGGCACCCCTGTGGTCCTGCACAGTCCACAGCTGCACCAGTTGAAATCCGCGTGTGTACATGCCAAACTGAGGCCGTGCTGGAAGGGAACAGGGTTAGTTCAGGGTTACAGTCAGTCCTACTACACAGGGCTAGGTACGGCGTAGTGATCGGTCAGGGTCTGAAGAATTACGCCCGTGTTGACAGGGTCGGGAGTGATTGCTGATAGGCGACCTGCTGCAGATTTGGACGGTGACGAGGATAAGCAGCAGTAGAGCTAAACCCCTGATCGATATGGTGGGCGGCAGAACACATCCCTGGCGCCAAGGGATTTGTCCTCCCGTCTGCCCGGCCGGCGATCGTAAAGATCTCGGTGGTCATGCCGCGATCTGAAGCCGAAACAGTGCCTTGGTTAAGTGCCTTAATGCGTGCCCTCCATCCTGATCGGCCGACCGACGGGCCAGGCGAGTGGACGTGCAAACAGGGGGCACGGACAAAGGGTGGTTGTCGAAGGAGTCCAGAACCTGACGCGAAAACACAACCTGATCGAGCACCTGATGAATCGTATGACGGAACGCACGCGGTTGCTTAGCATGGATTTTGCGGTTGTTGCGTTGCGGTAATGTTTGATTCGCAAGGCATCGGAACCGGAATTCATGGGCGCATATATATATGCACGCTTCTGTCAAGACAAAATTCGGTGCTGATCTTATCTTGGGCTGTCGGAGATGGTCGTCACTGTAATTAGTGGAGATTGGAGAAGGCTTCTAGAGACCAAGCCATGCGCATATTTCAACAAGAGAAAGCTATAGCTTAACCATGTGTTTGGAGCTTCTCCTCACACAATTTTTTCTTCACCTTCACTCTTCTTCTTCTCCAACTCTAACGAACTCCGGTGAGGTTAAGATTCAGGTTAGGGTTTCGAGATTAGGGGTCCGGGAGGGTCGGCGGCGGCAGGCCGGCCCTGCGAAAGAGGCGGGTGGAGGGCCGGGCAACAGGAGCGTCGCCTAACGAACGGCGGTTGGAGCCAAGTCGGGGCGGGAGAGTCGACAGAGGAGGCGACGGCGGCGGTGAGAGACACCGGAGTTGAAAGAGAAGGAGGATGAGGGAATTCAGCAGCGGGAGAGACAGTAGGGTGTCTCAGGCGGAGACGGAGAGGGTGACGGTGGCAGTGAGAGACACCGAAGTTGGAGAAGGAGGAGGCTGAGGGAATTCGGCGGCGGCAGAGACAGTGGGGTGTCTCGAGCGGAGACGGAGAGGGCGGCGGCGGTGGAGGGAGGGCAGCGGTGGGTGGGATTCCTTGTCGGGGCTCGGGATGGCGTCGTGAGTGGCTCGGCAACAAACAACAGAGGTGTTGGAGAGGAAGAGAGGGGAGGATGTGTGGCGGTGGGAGAGGGCCTTGCCGGCGCGGGGGATGGCGACGGGATCTCGAGGTAGGTGGGAGGTGTGCCATGCGTATGAGAAGGTAGGGGCGCAAGGATTCGGAGGGGTTGGGAAAGAGAAGATGAGTAAAAATAGTTGGTCTAATTTATAAGGAGGATCTTTATATTCACACGCGTAAACTATAGATACTGACTTGCAATATTATCTTAAAAATGCTTCAATAGAACAAAGAATGATCTAGGACTTGTACAATGGTGGACCTGCAGTACTATTTATATCCTGCACGAATTCGTCCAACTCTCTAGAATTTTTTTAAATAGATTTTTTCGCGGTTTCTAAAAAATAAATGTTCTTGTTAAGACTATACCACCGCCGCCGTTTAAAACGGCGGTTAGAGCACTGTAGCACCCAACTGTCACCGGAAACAGCGGTTGGTGTGCTACAGTACCCAACCGCCACTAGAAACGGCATTTGGGGTGCTATAGTGCCCAAACACCGTTGTAACATGTGGTTACTAAGTAACACAGCGCAAGGTACCGTAATAGTTCCGGCACGGCAGTAGGGACTGTCTTTCTTCAAAAAATCATAACTTTTTTGTATGAACTCGGATGGAGATGAACTTTATATGAAAATTGTAACTTTCGTTGAGATTACAACTTTTTAGTTCAAACTTTTTGAGTTTTTTCATTTGAAATCATCTTGATGTTTAAATAATCAATATACTGTTCCAATCTAAATTTTGAATTTTAAATCTAAACATTGCGTCAATGTCACTTGAGCATCAAAATGAAAAATGAATTCAAATAAACACAGTTTGAACCACAAAGTTGTAGATCTTGTCGAGATATACAATTTAGGTGTAGAGTTTACCTCTACCTGAGTCTATATGAAAATGTTATGAGCTTTTGAGATACGTTGCCGAGTGAAAAAAAATCTATCAAATTTCAGATTTGAACATAGTGCCGCTTATTTGAGGATCAAAATGATTTCAACTGAAAAAGTATGAACTACAAAATTGTAGTTCTCAACGAAATCTACAATTATCGTATAAGTTTTATCTGCATCCGAGTTCATACAAATGAAATACGTTTTTTAAATATATGTGTTAAGAGCAGAAATATTTGTGTCGATTATTTGATTCTGAAGATGAATTCAAATGAAAAAAGTTTGAACTACAAAGTTGTAGATCTCGACGAAAGCTACAATTTTCATATAAAATTTATCTTCGTCCAAGTTCATAAAAAAGTTATGATTTTTTGAAGAGATGATATCTCTATCGTCGTTTGGAACGACGGCTGGAACTGGTACAATACCTGCGCACGAGGGTTACTGTAGCAACAGCTGGCTACAACGACGTTTGGTACTGTAGCACCAAAATGTTGTTTCCAGTGGCAACTGGATGCTACAGTACCCAACTGTCGTTTAAACGGCAACGATGGTATAGTTTTAACACTCTTTACTATTGTCATTTATTTTTGAAAAATCACGAAAAATTATATTAAAAAAATCTCAACTCTCTACGATGCTGAATTCGTCCAGAAGTCCAAAATAAGGCCCACCAATCTCTCTCTTCAGTTCTCTCTAGGAAAAAGTGTTTTTTCCGTCCCTCAACTATTGCCAAGGTTTGAGTTTCGTCCCTCATCTACAAAACCGGTTGTCTAGCATCCCTCAACTGTCAAACCCGTTTGTTTTAGGTCCCTCGCTGGTTTCGTGGCAGTGGACCCCACATAATTCGATGGGTCCCACATGCCAGTTATCTCTTCCTCCTCCCTCCGATCCGTCGCGCCCGGCTGCCGCGCTCCACCTCCACCTCACGGCTGCACCGCCACTACCCGGCGGGGAGCTCGCCCGCCCACGGGCCGCCGCTCCACGATGGGGCACCTCGCCCACCCGCGCGCCGCAGCTCCACGGCGGGGAGCTGGCGCCGCCGCTCCAAGGCAGAGGAGGTCCGCACCACCCTCGCGCTGCTGCTCCCCACAAGTTCGGCGGCGCAGCGAAGCGGTCAGCCATGGCAGAGAGAAGGGGCGGGCGCGATGGTTGCGCAGGGACGCCGAACCGAACGTCGCGGCGGGCGGAGCGACGGTGGAGCAGCACGCGCAGTGCTTGGTGAGGCAGGCGAGCAGGCGCGCCAGAAACGAGGAGGAAATTCGGAGCTCAGAGCAGCGCGGGGACGGCGGAGCAGTACGGCGTCAGGGAGGAGGGGTTTGGCCGGCGGCGGAGAGGAAAGGAGGAGGCTGGCGACGAAGAGGAGAGGAGGCACAGTGGAGATGGAAGAATGGCGCGGTGGAGTAGCGTCGGCCTCCGCGCGAGCTTGGGAGAGAGAGGAGGAGGGCGCGGCCTCGATCTCCGCGTGAGATCCGGCACCGCCGCTGGCTCCGCGCGTCGCGGCAGAGAGAGGCCGCGGGCCGGCGGGGTGAGAGAGAGGGCGGGGCGCGGCGGAAGGCCAGCGCGGGAAGGAGGAGGGAGGAGGTCGAGCGCCTCCTCCTTCGGCCTTGCCCTGTGCCGCTCGGAGGGAGGAAGAGATAACTGGCATGTGGGACCCACCGAATTATGTGGGGCCCACTGCCAGGTCGGGCAAAACCACCGTCGAAACCAGCGAGGGACGTAAAACAAACAGGTTTGGAAGTTGAAGGACGCCAGACAACTGGTTTTGCAGATGAGGGACGATACTCAAACTATGACGATAGTTGGGGGATGTCGAAAACACTTTTTCCTTCTCTCTATTACTTCACGGCCCATACATAGACACCTTCCTTAGCCCATCAGAAATGGTCCTAAAGAGAACTGAAGAGCCGACAACGGTCCAACTGTGATGCTGATTTCCTGATTGTGTTTTATCTGTTGTTGTGTTAACGCGGTCCCGCCCGCAGCCACAAACAAGGCCCATGACGCCAACTCACTTGGTCCCTTCATCTATCTATACTATAAGGAGTGAAGATAATTGAAAACTTTTCTCACCCAATTCGGACCCACCTTACCTCTCACGCTGGACCCACCCGTCATATGTTTTTAGAAGTGGATAGGGTGGAAGGACTATAAAGTACCAAAAAATCGCAATTTGGAGAGCGTTTCTGCCAAAAACGACTTACTTTTCTCACCAATCGCGGGCATACCCGCTGGGCCCACCGTATAGGCAAAAAAAAGAAAAAAATCCTCCCCTGACGATGTCGTATAATTTTTGCATTTTGGTCCCTTTTGAGTAAGAATTCTACTTTTGGACTCCTGTGGAAAAGAATCCCAAAAATGGACCCATAGCACGACGCCACAAGCCACGGCGCCGTTATAGAACAGCACGACGCCAAGGGGCATGGCGCCGTGCTGCTCTACAACAGCGCCGTGGTTTGTGGCGCCGTTCTATGACACGTCGACGCCACCGTCATCCGAAATCACCTAAAAAAATAGCACGACGCCAAAAGCCACGGCGCCGTTGTATAACAGCACGGCGCCATGCCCTTTTGGCGCCGTGCTATGGGTCCATTTTTGAAATTCTTTCCCCCAAGAGTCCAAATGTAGAATTCTTACTCAAAAGGACCAAAATGCAAAAATTGACCGACGATGTCTCCCTTCCCCGGTTCCCCCTTCCCCGTCGCGCACCCGCCCGCCCGCCCGCCGCCGCACCCGCCCATGATGCGGAGGCTCGGAGGTCCAGCCCATGGCGGTGAGCATGCTCCTCCTCTGCCCCTCCACCACCTCCTCGCCGGTGGCCTCCATGCTCCGCCCGACGGCCCACCAGCGGCACACCGAGCCTCGCCGAGCCGGACGACGCCAGCGCGTGGGAGAGCCGCAACGGCCTCCTCCTCCTCAAGAACATGGTGTCCCAGACTCCCAGGAGCTCGCCGTCGCGGACTGCCTCGCCGAGCGAAAAAAATTCTGTGCAGTGGTGGAATTGACGCTCGCGACGGGGATGGGCAGGTTCCATGCGCGTGATCGGCTCAGTGCTGCGCAAAAGAGTCCATGGCTCCAGGCGCGTTGGCTTGTCCACGCCGCCGCCAGTCTCGCAAACAAAAGAGATGTGTCCCTACTCCCTCGTGGTTGAGTTGCCGCCGCCGGCAATGCACCGACGACTCATGACTCAGTCCCTATCGCGGCTGCTGGGTTGCTGCGAGGATTCCCGCTACCGCGTGGTGCTTCTAGCGAAAGTGCCTATATATGTCAGCTGTCACCAATCACCATGGTGGTGCTCATCCTGGTCTCTCCCCGCGGCTCCTCTGGAAGCTCGACGGTCTCATGGTCAGGCATTGTTTAGGTCGCACATTGTTTGATTCATCCATTACCTGTCAATTCTTCACCCTCAAATTGGTTTAGATAATGATCATGATTATTCAGAGTCTAGATTTGTGAACTCTTTGGCCTCGTCGTGCTTGTGCAGAGGTGTTGCTTTGAGATTGTGCAGCCCATAACATACTCGATCGAATGCCTGATACGGTATTGCCATTAATCATTTATGTATTAGCTCTCAAAGGAGTACAAAATAATGGTAGGATTCAAGGAATAATCCTTATTTATGAGAAAACGATATCTGAAAAACTCTGATGAACCAGAGGAAAGAGAACAATCTTCAGTCTCTATTTGTTTTTTCCAATACATGGAGAGTCAGGTTACTAGCAAAATTAAGCTGGAGGTCCTTAAATTAGATCACCGTAGGACAGTGGTCCGCTTAGGAAATCCTTCATGGAAGATCAGTGAACCAAATTGTTGACAATATCTTCGTATAATCGTATCCTGCAATTCAGTTGCTGCAGATGTGTGTCAGTTTGTGGGAAGGTGCACTCTAGGGATCTGGGCAGACCAGGAGCACTTTTCTTTTACAGAGTACAAACATGTGTCATTTTTTTGGCCTCCAACACTTGTTAATTTGCCACACATTTGTTTCCATAAACCAACTCGCCTCAACGAGTATAGCCTTGATGAGAGGTAGAAAGGCGATTTTATACCTCCCCTTCCAAAGATCCCAAATTACGCTTTTAATTTATCTCACAACAAATTTCTGGATTGCCGAATAATTGTGCTAATAATAACTGGACAGAGAAATTCCGGTTTATTATGGAGTTCATTCTGAATTGTGGCATCAAGCTCTGGAATTATTCACTAACAGGATAGTTCATAACTGCACAACTTGAACTCGAGCAAAGTAAAGTCTTGAGGGAATTTTTGCAGGGAGATGAAGAGGTAAAATATTTAACTGTTATAATTAGCTTGTGCTTTAGTTAATTTTGTTAACCATAGTATTGTTCTTCAAAGGGAAATGTGTGCGGTCAGTCATTGGAATGAGAAATCCTTAGCATAGCTGCCAGCAGCCACATAATTCATGTCTACTGAAAGCTTGTTTTAATTCTTATTACATATAAAGGTCAGTTATGAAATGTTTATGTGAACCTGTAATATAACTTTACGCGGGTTAATGTTTCCAGGAAATAGCCAACCGATTTGTTGCATTTTATTGCTGCAGCTGTTTGCTTTACATGATAAATCTTGTTCCAATTTGCATTTTGAATCATTGTCATTTTCCTATTCATTCTCTTAAATTTTGCTTAATGTGTTTTAATAGTAAGGTATTCTTCTACTCTATGATTTTCCTTATTTCTTAATGTTTATGCATGTTTTGTAATGCAATTTGTGCAAGTGTTCCTCAAAATTTGGCCAAAACTTAAATTCAATGCAATCAATGCCGGTGTTTCATCCCATTTACTCTAACATATTACCGTTACAAATGATCGCAAAGGCCTTATCATATCATTCAAATTTTTTTGTTCAGAGATCTTCATTCCCATTCTTGGTGAGATTTTCGCTAGAGAATATTAGTCTTGCTTTTGGAAATGAGAGGTCAATCCGATCTTTTATTTTATATTGTTAGTTTTTTCCTATGCAGTGTCAAAAACTGAGTTCTACTGGATTTCATAAAGATGATCAGTTTACTAATGACCGTAAAGTGGAGCAGCACGCTTATCATTTTTCATTTAGATAATTATTTTAATAAAGTTGATATGATGATGTTATCATATTGGGAAAATTGGATCATCGAGAGCGCCGCGCGTGCCGCGCGGGCATGTTACTAGTTTTGCTCAAAAGAAAAAAAAAACTTGGTTCCTTCATTTTGCTGGGAGGAGGAGAAATAAAAGAAAACTCGGTTCCTTCACGGTCTATACAACTTTACAAGCCGAACCCTTCCTCCCAAAATGGTTTTGCACCATTGCCCCTGGTCCTCGTCTGATTCCGTGGTACCCAATAGGGGGGTGCGCCCCGTGCGCCGTGCGAAGACTTTGCATATTCACTGCATCAAAAGAAAGCAGAGCACCACAGTATCAGTATCGCTCTGCTCTGCGTATCCCGAGAGCATTTTGAATGGGTGTAGCCGCTAGTGCAAGGATAAAAGATGCCATTTGCTTTCCATCTTCTGCGTGAGCGTGGTTAAGTCGACTGAGGCTGCCTCCCAAACCAATCCACTCTGATCCTAAATCAGGGCACACAAGTGAGTTGCACTCAGGGTTTTTCTTACCGACCGTTGGGACAAAACCGCCGGCCGGCGGTAGCGGTTTACCGCAGCGGTTTGAGAGGTAACCGTTAGAAACCGCTCAAATTCAAATTTCCAAACTAAACCTCCTGTTCAACCGGTTTGAAACGGTTTACCGGACGGTTTGAGCGGTAAACCGCAGTGGTTTGAACGGTTACCGGCCTCTGGGTCAAAAAAAAACTAGCGCAGTGAAGAATTTGATGTGTTTTCAAATTTGAATTAAAAATTAGAAAATATAAAAAAAAATTCCTACAAATATTTCAAGGTGCGCAGAATCTAATGGTGTCAAAAATTTTCAAATATTAGTGCATTTAGTATTTTTTGCGGGCATTAGAAATTCAACCAAGTATACTAAATGAACGAATATTTGAAAAAATTTGACATCATTAGATTCGTGGCAACTTGAACTATTTTTGAAATTTTTTTAAGATTTTTTTAATTAAATTTGAAATTTTAAATCCGGTCGGTAAACCGCACAGTTCCAGCTGTTACCGCGGTAAACCGCACAGTAACGGTCTGTAAATGAAACCATGGTTGCACTCATCCCACCTGTCCGTGCACGCGGGATGGAATCGCTTTGGCACGAACCCACCCAAAATTTTATTCAAGCTAGCTGTCACGTCAAAGCCGTGACCAAGCTCCAAGCAAAACCACCAATCCACCGTCATCATTCTCTTGCATGGACACCACATTTTCATGATTTGGTCCAAGCAATCACTTTCATGATTTCCCACCAATTATCTCAAGAAACAAGGGTGGTTTTGCAAAAAAAAAAAGAAGTGGAAACTATCTACTGTATATTTCGTTCTTTCCATTTGGCAAGCAATAATATCCCCTCGGCTAAATAGCGCTAAAACACTACCCCCTCCTCCTCCCGTCGCACACCGACGTCAACGGAGACGTGTCACCGGCGGCGGTGACAAGTCGAAGACCCCCGGAACCTTCTCGATTTCCTTCTCCATCCGACCGCAATGGATCTCTGGGAGAGGGCCCGGGCGTTCGCCGGCGAGGCGGCGAAGCGGTCGCAGGAGCTGTCCGCGGAGGCGGCCAAGCGCTCCTCGGCGCTGGTCTCGGAGACGGCGAAGAAGTCCAAGGAGATCTTCTCCGAGACCGCCTCCAAGTCGCGGGAGATCGCCGCGGAGGCCACCAAGCAGGCCGACCTCCTCGCCGGCCAGATCATGCACCTCGCCTCCGACCTCCCCGTGCCCTCGATCCCGCCCATCCCCGCGATCCCGCCCATCCCCTCCGCCGCCGCGCCGGAGCCCGACGCCGCGGAGCTCGAGCGGTACGGGATCACCGACGACCTCCGCGAGTTCGTCAAGGGCATGACCATAAGCACTTTCCGCGACTTCCCCCTAGGTGCGGCGTTTCCCGTTGGGTGGGCGGGTTTAGAGAGAATTCGAGGCTTTCCAGCGTCTGATCGGGATTTTTTTTGGTCCTGCAGATGAGCCGGAGGTGTCGGATGTGCCCACGGTGTCGAATGTGCGTCAGGATCTGAACGAGTGGCAGGCCAAGCACGCCACACTCGTCCTCTCGTCCGTCAAGGTTTTCTCATTATCAACTATACTAGTTTCATTCACTGAACAATGTTTGGTACATTTGTGACCTTGGGGATTCAGTGCGTGTTGGGGTTGATAGAGTACTGATGTATCTAACTATGGAAGGACATACAGTAGTTTATGATTTGCAAATATGATTTGGTGTGCACACATTTTGACTAGTGGATCATAAAAGTTGTAGAAATGCTCAATGCTGAGGTTATTAGCATAGGGGCATACTGAACACAGAGCTGGACATATTATTTGTGACGGTAAAAAAAGTGGTAACATGATAATCTGTAAAATTGTGATCTACAAATATGCTATACATACTTTTACTTGTTTGTGGTAAACTGATCAAGAGACAAAATGTCAGTAACACCAGTGGTATCTCAAATATTGAAATTCAGGTTCTTAAGTATGTAGGAGACTGAAGACACAACACAAATATGTGTAGGCTCAACCAAAGGTTGTGTGTGTAGATCTTTGTGCAACTCAGATCTATCTCCAAGCATCAGCATACCAAGTATGGTTGTGCTTGGAATCTGCAGCGAGTTGCAACTTCGGGAGAGACTGGGTCAATTAACATGTGTTAAATATGTGCTGTTTAAAATTGTGTCAGTTACCATTTTGATACTGAATTAAGCTGGCTTCTTAGTTCTTATCTAGCAAGATGTCTTTTGGCCACCCATAGTGTCTTGACTATAATTTGATCTCCGCTTAACATTATTCCTGTGTATAAGTTGTTTTGTGGTGTTAACTTGTAATGCAGATCAGCAAACATGTATATTCTTCGATCACCTGATGTTTGTATTTCTACTAATTAGTGTCATCTTATGTTCAGGAAATATCAAAGTTTAGATATGAGCTATGCCCAAGATACATGAAAGAACGCAAGTTCTGGCGGGTATATTTTTTTCTGGTAAACAGCTACATAGCCCCGTAAGTTTTCTTCTCTCTCCTTGTCAGCTCATGCTGTGCAATTTAGTCTGTTTTGGCTGCTTTTTCTAAAACCTTTCATGATGCACTATCTTCAGTAGAATGGAGAATACTTGTCCTGAACTCCTGATTTATAGAAATCGAATGGGCTCGTTTACAGGAGTATTGTCTCTTTTTTATGAACTCTTGCATGTTGAAATCTTGTACTAGAAGCTGGATAGTTTTGTTGTTTACTCTTCATGCCACACTCGTGTAAGGAATTTATAGAAATGTAATTTGGATTGATGTAGTCTTGACTTTTATTTGCGACATAAAAATAGATGATATCTACATAGCAGCAATTATTGCTGACGGCATAATCTACAATGCTGTGTGTTTGTCTGTTCTGATCTTGTTTTGGGTTTGATCCTTTGGTTGCCAAGTTGGTACGTGGAATAGAGCTTATCAATACATATATTATCACATTTGATTTCTTCAAATTTCACATAAATGCTTGATTTGGAAGTGTTGCTTATATTACATCATTATGTTAGTAATGACCTGGTTCACCTGCACTTTTGTGTTTTTATTTACTGACTTTGCTATAACTTGAATAGCTTTGAGAACAAATATTTTGAGGAGCTGAAAGTGAAAGCAGAGGAAGAGAAAAAGGATTCCCAGAAGGAAGCATCCCAGTCCCAGGCCTCACAAGCTACAACTGGAGAACAGAAAGACTCAAAAGTCCCAAGCAAGACTTCTACTTCAACAAATCCGGAACATGATCTGGATGTATTTCTGCTGGGAGATCTGGGTAGCGACGATGAGGGCCCTGGTATACTCTTCATTTCCCTGGACCTCATCCAGCTCATGAGTTTCTATATTCTTCTCCAATTCTTGTAGACTTGACTTGTGTTTGTTTGATCGCTTTCAGATGATGGCGATGATGGGCTAGACGACGACTTCGATAAGATTGATGCTACATCAGTAAGTACACGTGTTCCCTATTGAAAGGAATTACCGTATCCACTAGCTATAACCATGATTTAGTTGCATATAGCATTTGACAAAAAGGGAAAAAAAAACGCATCCGAGTCATCTAGATTGTGGAATTGTGACGTGTTGTTATTGCACTAGATAAAGGCAGTCATACAACGCTAGTGCTTTCAATCTGCACACGTTCCATGACACACTATGGTTGACTACTTACACTATGGTTGACTACTTTGTTTGACATGTTTATAGTAGTAACTGGTTTTGTTTGCTGTTATTTTGCTTGTGCTGACAACACTGCTGCTCACTTCTGCAGGGATTGGAAAGCGACGACGATGACAAGAGCCCAGCAGCAGGAAAGGCAGAAGATGCAAAGTAGTAGCCTCAGAGAAGTTTGGGTTGTTGGTTTCACGATTTGAGGGATGACGACAATGATAGCGAACTTTAGAATTCCAGATGATATTGTATATTAGTTGATTGCATGCATCTATTCATTTGTTATCTCCCAATGAAGCGATGTTAATCTTGTTGCAAGTTTTGTTTTTTTTGAGCAAACTCAAGAAATGCGTACCTATGTTGTGACCTTTTCTTTTCTTGTCAATGTGATCTGCATAGGTCGATTTTCTTGGCCAAATCCTGGCCTGCGTGAGAAGGTATTCCACGCAATTCCTTTATTTATTTATTTTCTTCCGAGGATGGTGAATTGAGCTTTAGCCGTTATGACTTACGTTCAATAATTTCAAAAAATAGATAGATATGGTTTCAATTCATTTACACTTGGGTATAAATTAAAGAAGCACATCCTCATAAAGTCGTGTCTGTCACTTTAAGCGTTATTGAATAAATCGACGCATAATAGTTATCATTTTAAAAAACAATTGGTAGACTAACTATGTACAAAATTTTCAGATTTGATACTGGAGGGTCGGCCGAAGCGAGCCAACCCTACTGTTTTCCACAAATTATGCCGGCCATATGTCTTGATAGCCATACAGCACCCATCAATCGAGGATGGATGTGGCATACATAGCCAACCGGCCCTTTTTGAGTTTCCTCTGTGCCATCCCACTCCTATTTGTACACCCCGCTCGCCACCGCTCCTGGTTACCTCCACGATGTGGGATTATTCACAACGGCTACGCATAGGTGGTGGACCGTGGACGTGATGCCGGCTGCGCGAGCTCTGGCATTTATGGACCTTACTCGGGGGACCGGCCCATCAATGATTAGGCCGAGGCCGAGATAGTGGGCTTCTTCTAATTACTCATTGGTGCAGCCTGCATATACAACACATGGCCCACGATCCGCTTCATCAGCTTCTATTTTCCTCAGAGCACCAGTTAGCTCTTAGCTGTGAGCATCCATTTTTCCAAAAAAATATATACTCCATCCGTCCTTAAAATTAAATATATGATGTTTAGGACAAAAAACTAAGTCGGTGGGGGTAAGACTGCCCTCACGATTTTCATTAAGAGAAGAAATCTTCTTCCCGGTTTAGAAAATCTCCGAACCCCGGTTTCACCGGCGAGAGAATTTTTTCGGGGATAAACCCCGGTGAGATAAAACTACGTTCGATGGAATTCGAACCCAGACCGGCGGCGTGTCCATCTGCAACGCTTACTAACCAAGCTACAGCTCGTTCTCGACGTTTAGAATAAGAAATTTAGTTCAACCAGTAAATATTAATCGCGATATGATGACTATATGAGCTCGGGGGATCTTCACGCTCTCTGGTGTACTTATAACTCGTCTCTCACACTCACGTGGCTTTGGGATTTGGAAATTGTCGATACTGATGTTACACGAGGCCTCAGCTTTGTCCACTCCCCTGGACAAAGGAGTCAGGATTCCAACTGGGCGCAGATGCGGACAGCTCGTGAGGCACGGACATGGAACTGGAAGGAGGAGGGGTCAGGCTGGCTGTTCGCCTGGCCTCGCTTTGTTTTCTCCTCGCGTTATCGTTTTCAATGGCCTAATCTCGTTGCATCCTGCAGGTTGTTGACTAAAAGTCGAGAAGCACAGGGGAGACTCGACTCGAGCACACCACCACACTACGAAGCCTTGGCATGTGCTCAGGCTGGCTACTACTTTGCAAATTTTCAAGCATGATCCAGGCAATAAAGTGATTATAATCCGGGAAGAATAAGGCCGTCCCAGGTCCGGTGAATCTGTGATCTTCTGCCTTTCTCTTTAAAGCAGCGGACGCCACGCATGTGAAACCTCTTGACTAGGGCGCGGGGTGAAGGGTAACCCGTCTGCATTGCCTTTGAGCAGGGGTAATTAGCCATGAAACAAATCTCTACACAGATACGTGTACTCCGTAGACGCTTCGTGCTGTCAATCCTTTCCTTTCACACAAAATGGATGGACGACGCATTCACGTCAGTCGGAGACTCGGAGCACACGCACGGTTCGCTAATAAGTGATCATTAACCGCGTCTGAACTCAACAACTGACTCTGTCCTGTTCGATTAAACTCTAACCACAAGGCGATTGACCGTTTCTGAATACTACGAAGGCACGCGAGCTCCTACTAGTCGGTAACTTATCCACAAAATTCCACACTTCTCGCTTCTCACTCCCGTCGTCTCCTGTCCGATGGGCCCGGGGCGCGATCCAACGGCGTCCGCGCCACCAGCCACACCGCTCACGTGAGATCTCCGATCTCGCTCCCTTTCGGTTAATCGGACAGGTAATTAACAGCGCCACCGACGCGGTGGCGTGGCGTCCCTCCAAAAATAACTTCACTTCCCCCACGCGAATCGCTCCGCCTCCTTCCCCTGCTTCCGAGGAGCAACGCGCTCGCTCGCCCGGGATCCACATCCACCACCCCCGCTCCCCCCCGCCGGTGCGGCGCGGCGCGGCAGCCATTTCCATTCCACCCCCGCGCCCGCGCCCGCGCCGCTCGCTCGTCGTCTCCCGGCCCCGGCGCGGCGCGAGCGGCAGGCGGCGTCGTTTGGTGCCGTGTCGGGGGGGGTCCCCCACCCCAGCCTGAGCCCGAGATTCGGCTCCGAAAGGAAGGTGATAAGGCGGGGCGCCCGAGAATTGGCAATAACTGCTGGATTGCCGCTGGCGGGCGCTCGATTCCGCGTCAGGCTGGGGATCGCTCTTGATCGCTTTCCGATTCGGCGCGCGCTCGCGAGCTCTCGCGTTTATATATACAGCGCATTGGGCGGCGGCGCCGCGCGGGGTGGGAGTGGACGGAGAAGCTGTCTGTCGCCAGCGCCGTGCTGATGATGCATTGAGTGCAAGCGAGGCGATCCCTTCCCTCCCTGGTGGCTCCCGGTGGATTTTTGACGTACGCCGGTGAAGATGCTCCGCGGGGAGGCTCTTTGATTTGATCGCTCGCGCGCGCGGGCGCTCGCGCGGGGCGGTCCTCGCTCGATGGTGTGCTGCAAGGCGGCGACAATGGGGATCAAGGCGGCGCACAAGCTCAGGCTCCCGTCCTCGGCGTCCGCCGCCGCCGCGGGGGCGCGGTCGCGATTGAAGCCGTGGATGGTGCGCGCCACCACGACGGTGCTGCTCTGGACCTGCGTCGTGCAGCTCACGGCCGTGGGGAACACCTGGGGCCCCCGCGTGCTCAAGGGGTGGCCGTCGTGCCGGACGGCGAGGGAGGCGACCGCCGCCGCCGCCGCCGCGGTCACCACCACGCGGCTCGCGATGCCCGAGGCCGTCGTCGAGAAGGCCGCCCTGCCGACGAAGAGTGAGTGCTTCTGCCGCTCTGCTTCTCACCGATTGCATACACCAATTTGCAGACCAACGTAAATATGCGTTTTATGATGATCAATTTCTGTTCAGATTTTGTGCATCGGTGATAGCCGCTCATTGGGTGGAACACGATAAGCCGTAGTAATCAACTAATCATACAGTACACCGTTTTACTAGAAAATGCGCAGCAGGTTTTACAATTGAAAGTTTTTGACACAATTTCCAGCTTCCTGTTCGAAAGTCCTGTGATGGTTCATTTCGATACAGGTGGGAAAGTAGGAGTAACGTGTACCAACGTTTTGTAGCTGGTACACAAAAAATTATGACCTATGCTTTTCCTTTTTTGGTACCGATTATGTTGCATTTCAGTAGTTCAGTACATAATTTCGTTATCACTGGAGTCAGGTGACAACAGACCTAATTTTGCACCTTTAAGAGTACAGCCTTTGGGACATAATCTTTGGCTACAAATCGATTTATTTTGGGACTGAGCGAGTATTTGATTGACTTTTCATGGATATCTTTCACTTCTTGCAAAAAAACATAAAGGAACAGCTATCGTTCACTTACACATGTATTAATTTGACTCTGTGATTACCAATGTCAGTGATCTTTAACTGGTTGTATTAACTGCAGGATAATCTTTGCTTGATGTGCATCATAGCATGTGATTTAGTTCCTTGATTTTACTGATTTTCTTTTGTCGGTTTTTCTGTTAGGAACTTATAGAAACAATGGTTATTTGATGGTTTCATGCAATGGTGGGCTTAACCAAATGCGAGCCGCTGTAAGTTATTTAAGACTCTCCATGTGGTCATTTGGAACAGAAGAACAATGCTTTCTTGCATCTAACATCAAGCATCTATGCCTTTGCCCTGTTCAATCAGATATGTGATATGGTTGCCATTGCAAGATATTTGAATATAACTTTAATAGTTCCCGAGTTGGATAAGACATCATTCTGGAATGACCCAAGGTTAGTCTACTGTTTGCATATAATTCCTTTTCCAAGTTTCTTTCTTGAATCATCAACAGAATTTGTGCTATTTTTGTGACAACATACTTATGCAGACCTCCTTTTCTTCATATTTCAGCGAATTTCAGGATATATTTGATGTTGAACATTTTATAACCTCTCTTAGAGATGAGGTCCGTATACTTCGAGAATTGCCACCGAGAATAAAGAGAAGAGTGGAATTAGGGAAATTCCACTCCATGCCTCCTATCAGTTGGTCAGATATCTCTTATTACCATAAGCAGGTTAGATATGTCAGATGTTTATCTGTCCTTACTCCACACTGCACTGAATGTTGAAATTTGATGATGATCAGTTCTTCACCATGTACAGATTCTTCCTTTGATTCGGAAGTACAAGGTCCTCCATCTGAATAGAACTGATGCTAGGTTGGCAAATAATGGTCTGCCTCTGGAGATTCAGAGATTGCGCTGCCGGGTGAATTATGCTGCACTCAAATTTACACCCCAAATTGAAGAGTTAGGCAGGAGAGTAATTAGAATACTCCGCCAAAATGGGCCCTTCTTAGTTCTCCATTTACGTTACGAGATGGATATGCTTGCTTTCTCTGGCTGTACTCAAGGATGCACTCCTAAAGAAGCAGACGAGCTTACAAGAATGAGGTAAAATTCTTCTGCTTACCAGTTTCTTGGTTCCCATTACTTCTGATGTCTATCACGAGTCTTTGTCATACTAACAGTGAAGTTAAACACACTCCAGATATGCTTACCCATGGTGGAAAGAGAAAGTAATAAACTCATTTGTGAAAAGAAAGGACGGTCTTTGCCCTTTGACGCCAGAGGAGATCGCCCTTGTCCTCAGAGCATTGGATATCGACAAAAATATGCAAATATATATTGCAGCTGGTGAGATATATGGTGGAAAACGCAGAATGGCTTCTCTTACCTCGGCTTACCCTAACGTGGTATGGATCAAATGACTAAATTCACCTGCGATACGACATTTGTATCATGCTGTCATCAGTCGACATGGCTCTGATGCCTGTTTTGTCAATGATGTGCAGGTGAGAAAGGAGACACTTCTGGAACCTTCTGATCTCATGTTCTTTCAGAACCATTCATCGCAAATGGCAGCGCTGGACTACTTGGTATCGCTGGAAAGTGATATCTTTGTTCCAACATATGATGGCAACATGGCTAAAGTTGTCGAGGGCCACCGCAGGTATCTATTGTCCTAACTCCTAAGTATTCTTTCTCAAATTGAACAACCAGCATATTAGAGTTGACTTGCAATCCGTTTTTCGTAGAGGAATTTCTGCGTCTGAAGCGTTCACTTGCAGAAAAACAAGTCACATTTTGATCATTGCTTGCTGACACAGGTACATGGGCTTCAAGAAAACGATCATGTTGGATCGAAAACTTATAGTTGAGCTGGTAGATCAGTATACCAGTGGATCTATGCAGTGGGATGAGTTCTCTTCATTAATCAAGGCTGTCCATGCCAACCGGATGGGTTCAGCGACCACCAGGAAAGTGATCCCTGACAAACCGAAAGAAGAGGACTACTTCTATGCTAACCCTCAAGAATGCCTGCGAGATCCCAATCTGCTTCGAACATCTTGAGCTTTTTCAGCACTCCTCTTGCCATTCTTTCTGTAACTTGGCATGGTTGTACATCAATCTTCAGAGCCGTCAAACGGGAGAGCTAGCATTCTGTTGGTAGCAGTTCAGAGCCATGGAAGGCCTGCGATTGGTTTAGAAACTAGAAAGCATGATGGATACTTGAATGTAGATGTACATAGGTGATAGGCGTAATGCTGGCACCGCGAGGCAAGTCCATTGATTTTGATTACCACACCAGCAAATGCAGAGCAGATTCTCATTCATGTATTGAAAGCTATATTCAGTGAAGAATGATCTTTGTAAGAATAGAAACTATATTCAGTGAGAAAAAAGAATAGGTGTGCGTGTGCCTCTTGAAGGAACCCGCTAACGTTTCCAACGTCTCTCCCAGCTCGCATAAAGAATCTGCCAGTAGATGTTGTTGGGAATTTTACGACTGCCGTGCAGATCCGCTTCCTAACGTGCTCCCTGTTTTCGGCCATGATTAGGGGTAGGATTAGCCTTGATGCGCGAGCAGTTCTGGGAGAGTGGGAGGTTAATTTGGACGTGCCGTGCGACGACATTGTCTTATCGCAGCACACCGTCAGCAGGTGGCGACTGGCATCGGTTGTCAGATCCGGCCTGGGGTTCCTAGATTAGTCGTTCCGATGAGAATATGAGATGCAAGTATGCAACGCAGCGGCATTTTGGCTCTGTTAAGATCCAGTGCGCTGCCTGTGGCTGGAACCACTACACTAATAATCTACAGTACTAGACTACTATATATTTCACTGAATCAAGAGGACTCGATGTTGAATAGTAATCTCTGGTGCACTTGTTGAACGCGTTGTCTTCTCCGCTGTAGACTCTGAAGGCAATGCGTACTGTGCTCGTCAACGCGCCTCCGATCCCTAGATGAGCATATTTGGATGGAGCGCTTCGAATGGGGTGGGAGTACATTCGATGGCTCGCGAGTTCGTGCACCTTGTTTTCAGTGACGATTAACATAGCAGGATTAACCTTGACGCAAGCGCAGCCTTGGGATCGAGTTATACGCTACCAGTGGGCCAAGTATAGTTGCGTCAGTATTCGATACTAGACAGGAAATGGCACCGCGAGCACGATTACACAAGCACGCAGCACGCAGCGCCCGTTGGTGAAGCATTCAGATGACAGATGGTGAATGAAATTCAGAAACACATTCCCTTCTGCTCCGGTAGGGTACCTCAGCACATGTGTGGAGAGAGCGTGACTCGTAAACTTCTCGCCGTTTGCTCGTTTAGGCTACGCCGCGTCGCTGGGCGCTGGCAAGGAGCAGTCTTTTTATGATTCGCAACTCCAAATTTACCAACTGACTAACACTGAATAATCGATCTTGCCCTCTCTTATGGAGGCTCGGCCTCACGACTAGCACGGTACGAACTGACCAATAAGGCAACACATTTGGGATCTTGAGAACGCATCCGCAAATCTTATACGTTTTTTTTGAAAGTAGCAAATCTTATACTCCGACGTAGGAGTATTTCGCATGCGTTGGGTGTTGTCGCGTCGCACAAGAGCAGCGTTTTTCTTTTCTTTATGTAACAATTTAATTTTAATTTTGAGTAATTCGTATCAACCATACAATGACTTATTATGTGATTGTTGTTTGAACCAACAACTTGTAAAATGTTCACTACAGTTTTTTTTTTTGAGAAATCAATACAGTACATGAGTACAATGCCTAAGACCATCCACACTCGTCGTACTTCATATTCTCCTTCAAAACAGAATATTCCTGCCCAATCAGCGAGATTCTTTCCTTTATATCTACTTCTCCCGCACTCATCACTCCTTTATATTTCTTCTCTATCCCAACTACCCATGATGGACCCCACACGTCATTCTCCCTCCCTCTCTCTCTTTTTCTTCCACCTCCCTCCCCCGTTCCCCTTCTCTCTCGGTCTCTCCATCTGCTTCTTCCCCACCTCGACCGCGCCGCACCCTCTCCCTCCACCTGCTCCGGCGGCCCCGACCTCCTGCCTCCCAGCGCTCCGGCGCCGGATCCGTCTCCGCGGAGGGGCGGCACAGCGGGTGGAGTGAGGCCAGCGGCGCGCGGCCCCTCCTCTCCTCCCATCCGCCGGCGAGCTCAAGCAGCGGTGGGAGAAGCAGGGAGGCCAGCGGCGCGCCCCTCCTACCTCTCCGGCGACAGCTCTCCCCTGTGCCTGCTCGCTTTGCACGGCAGTCGGGCCGTCAAGCTCGAGCAGGGAGGCGCTCTCCCAACTCCGGTTGTGCCCCCTGCCCGGCTCTCCCTCCCTCCCCTGCGCCGACGCCAGGCGAGACGGGGCACGGGTGCACGGCCCTCCTCCACCTCCACCCTTCCCCTCCCTCAGCAGCGGCGGACCAGACTGCCGGCGGTGGCACCTCGATTCGACGAGCCTGGAGGCGGATGAGGGAGGCACTGGAGCTCCCCTCCCGCAACTCCGGCGGATCTCTGAAAGGATCGAGGCAATATGGCCTAGAGGGGGGGTGAATAGGCCTGCACACAAATTTAAACTTTTTCTGCAGAAAGACTGTCAGGGTCCGGAACTTCTGAGATTATTTCCGGAACCTCCGAACGAGGCAGCCTCTGAGAATAATCTCAGAACTTTCGAGAACTGTTAGAACAGAGCAAATATGAAATAAGCTACGGATTACTTGAAGAAAAACAGATCTACCAAATTCTAGGGGATACTTAGGACCTAGCAAGAAGATTTCTAAGCAAAGAACCGGCTAGGAAGCTACCACAAAGTAGATCGGAGACAAACCCTAATAGATCTAGTCAATAACAAGCATGAACATGGATAAGCAAGTATATAAATCAAAGCACACACGAGACAAGATTTATCCCGTGGTTCAGCTCGCCACAAAGGCTTGCTTACGTCCACGTTGTTGAGGAAGCCACAAAGGCTAAGGACCACAAAGATCCACTCCTCTCTCTCACCTATCACTTTGGGTAATAGGTGGAGACTTTCCACTAGAATCACAAGGGTAATACAAACAGCTTGGAGCTTCCACAATCGGGTTGGAGAGCTTCCAAGAACCTCTATCCGTCTAGGAGCAAGGCTCCAAGAGTAAAAGATCCACCAAGCTTGTTAGGACTTCTCCAAGTGCTCAAGAACAAGGAATGGAAGGTTTTGCTCACAATCTCACTTCAAATTCCACTCTCAATCAATGCTAGGCAAGGATTTGGAAGAGAGTAGGTTTGGAGTCAATGCAAGGTGAGGGAATGGAGCTTGAATGCGTCACTGTTCGGGGGAGAAGAGAGGATGACCGTTGGGGGACCAAGGGGTATAAATACCCCCAGATCCAGAACTGTAACGGTCATATTTCAAAGTCCGGAACCTCCGAGAAAAATCTCGGAACTTCCGAACTCTGAAACCTCTGCTGACTGAAGCCCGTACGGTCGGAACCTCCGAGATTAAACTCGGAACCTCCGAACAAGGAAACAACAGGGGCAAAACAGCAGCAGGTCTCTCTCCTCAAGGAATGGGTTAGGAATAGAATAGATGTTCTATGAGCACTTGAATCCACCCTAACTCACCATTAGTATCCCTCTTGATAGTACGGATTGTCCTATACTCAAATTCAAAAGATAAAATAAATAAACTTCTCCAAAGAGCATAGGAATCCTTCTTCATGTAATTGAGGGGTCTCCTTTCTTTCTTTTGCACCTGTAAAACATTCTTGTACTGCACAATAAACTCAAAGGCTCATTAGCTCTTTAATTGTGTGGTCAACATCACCAAAACCCTCATAGGGCTTGATTGCACTTACAATCTCCCCCTTTTTGGTAAATGTTGACAACCCAATTAAAGTTTACAATTTAATTTGAAAGATTTAGCTTTTGATGATTTGAATACAAGTCTCCCCCTCAATGTATGCATGTCCCTTTTGAATAGAGTGATATGTCTCTTATGACATATGAATTGCATACATTGTGAGTAAAGTGACAGGATATGTTGTACTCAAATCATCGAGGGGTGCAAAAGAAGTGTAACAAGTAATACGTGATGCATATGGCATGTTAATACACTCAGAGAGTTATCTGTTAACAGAGTTCGGAACCTCCGAGAAAGTTTCCGGAACCTCCAGGAGTTGGAGCCTCCGGAAAAATTCTCAGAACCTCCGAGGTCTGCAACAGATACTCCAACATTCAAACATACACAGGCAATGTAACAACATAACCAGAAATGGCAGCTAGATAAAGATAGAAACATCCAGCACATCTAGCCCTATTACACACATCACACAAGAATTTTAAAGTTTTCACATCCCAAAGATTAACCATGACCAGACCATGCTTGCCAACAGAGGCAAGCTTAAAGTTTTACAGCAGGTTCAACAATAAATGACCACTAGGAGTTCATGAGAGAATAGTTAGCACTCTCATCTCACCAAAAGAACAAAAGAATTTGTTAGCCAGCCAGCCACCAGAGAACAGAGAAACTTTAGATCTTCAGATCATCTCAATCTTCATGCTTCTCCCCCTTTGTCAACAGTTAACAAAAAGGGAAGAAAAGAAGAGAGGAAGTTAAAGTAGGACTTGCAGGGAATCACTCCTCATCACTGAAGTCAGAGTCTTCCTCCTCAGCTTCAGGAACAGTACTGTCAGACCCAAAGTCAGAGCCAGAACCAGAAGAGATATCAACAGGCCTTCTGACAGGTCTTCCAGCAGTTGCCTTCCTTCTTGCTCTGCCAGCAGAGGAAGATCCCTTGGCTTTCTTCCCAGTAGCTTCTTTCTTCAGTCTGGCCATCTTGGCACTTAGTGGCTCAGTGTCTTCCTCCTCTTCAGATTGGGCAGCAGGCATATCTCTTCCAGCCAGTGGACTGCCAGTGTCCTTCTCACCCTCATCTTCACTAGTGGTGTATTCTGGAAAATCTGGGAAGATAGGTGGAGGAGGGAGCATGGCATTGAAGGACAGCCCCTGATGCTTTAGCAACCTGTTCATGTCTTCCCTGAGCTCATACATCTGAGTTGCTGTCCAGTTGCAAAACCTCCAGGTGTCCCTCACCATGCCTCTCAACTTGTGCAGACCAGCAGGCATAGGTGCCCTGCTGGGTCCCTCTTCACCCTCTTGCTGCTCAGACCCTGCCTTCTTCAAGATATACTCCTCAACCACCTGCTTCTTCTTCTGATGCTGCCACTGTTTCACCTGATATGATGCATGCTCCACATCCTTCTTAAAACTGATCCCTGAAACCATCTCAATCAAGTACATGATGTAGGGAGCATAAGGCAGATTACACTTGCCACTCTCAGTCACTTCCACAAGGTTGAACCAGATGAACTTGCTGACTGAGAAGGGCTTTGCCCCAGGCAGCAGCCTTGCAATCAAATTAGGAGCAAACCTTCTGAGGCTGGTTGAGTCACTCCCTCCTTTAGGATAAATAGTTTCTCTGAACATGTTGTTTAACACATAGTATACTGACTTCAAGGCAGTTGTAGACCCATCTGCAAGCTCATCATACTCATATGCTGAGGCTATCATGCTATGGTTCATGTGTGGCTCAAAATGAATCACCTCAGCCTCCCTGTCATCCTTGCTGAACCCAAAGAGCCTTGCAAAGGTGGTGAAGTCTACTTTGTAATGAACCCCCTCTGTCATCCAGTGGATGGTCTCCTTGATGTCCTCATAGAAAAAGGTGGCATGAAATTGAGCTAGAACCTCAATATTCCAATCATACTTAAAGCTCATAATGTCCCTCATCTTGTACTTATCCACCAGATCAAGAACATCCGTCTTTACTGGTTCTTCTGCTGCCTCCAAATGGGTGAAGTCAATCCACTTCATCTTGATCAGCTTCATCTTGGTGTTCAACACTGTCTCATAGAACTTGAAATGGAAAACAGACCAAAACCTATAGTCTATGGCAGCCATCTTAGGGTTGACATAAGGATTCTCTTCTCTTGCCTTCTTGACAAGGTATCCTGCTCCATCATAGTTGGTGTGCTCAATGTACACAGAGTTGTCATACTTGGTTGGGGGATGTCTCTTGAGCAGCACCTTGTGATACTTCAAATAAGTGGAGTCAATCTCTCCAAGCAGCATGCCATCTTCAAGCTCAATGGGGATGGTCTTCCCTTCTGTCCCCCCATTATCCTCAACATGTGCTGCAGAGCCAGATCCTCTTCCTCCTGACAGACTGCCCCCTTTTCCTCTTCTGGGGGTTGCTTTTCCTCTGCTGCCACTGCCAGCCACAGCTTCCTTTGCTGCAAACTTGAATGCCCTCTCACCAGCAGGAGTCTCAAATGGCTGCCTCTGCCTCTTGGCATAGGTCTTGTCACCAGGTGTCCCAGACATCTGTCAGAAAGGGTGTGGACAACAGATAAGGAATAGATCATGAGAGATAAAGGCTGAGGATCACAGATAGACATTAAAGTTCAATTGATTAAGATTTAGTGGAATTTTGAATCACAGACTGTCTTTTGTTAGTACAGACTTCGGAACCTCCAAGGATTTTCTCGGAACCTCCGAGGTCTGGGCACTGACAGAGGACAGTTTGTTGATTCAACCTTCAACTGAAACTTAACCAATGGAAGCAAGCTTGAGGGAATTGAACTACAGAGATAAGATGAGGTGTTGCAAGTGAATTTATAATTCAGTGGAACTTTGAATCAAAGTCAGCCTACAGTAGGTTACAGAGTTCGGAACCTCCGAGAATTTTCTCGGAACCTCCGAGACTCTTTGAACCTTACTGCATTCTGAACTTCGATTCAACTTTCAACTGAATCCAATCTACACATGCATCACATCATACAGAATAAGGCACAGGATAGCATTTCTACACTAAGAAAACCTAGAACCCTAAGGTAACCGACAGATCTGGAAATTAGGGTTAAGATTAGGGGTAGGGTTACCTTGGATTTGAGGGAAGAAGAAGGAAATCGACGAGATTGTGAAGCTTTTGACGCCAGGGGACGTAGCCCAGAGGTCCCCTCCAGATCACAGAGTGATCTAGTGGCGCTGAGGAGGAACAACTCGCTGGAACGAATTCAAGCGGTGCAATGCCGTTCCCCTCTGCTTCACAAAGAAACTCAGCGAGGAAGGAAGGATGATGATGCAGATCGAAGCCCCCTCCTTCTTCTCCTTCACTGGATCAGGGCGAATCTAGGTCAACTTCCACGAACAGCTCCCCCTCCATCTTCTGCTTCTGCGGCCCACCCACGAAGAAGGATGCCCGGCCTCGCACGCGGGACGCACGAGGAGCACGGTCACCGGCGGCGAGGAAGAACGGCAGCGGCGTGGTGGTGGAGAATGGAGAGCGATGCGGGCGCCGTCGAGAGAGAGAGCGAGAGTCGGGCGCGGTGAAAAGTGGATCTGGGAAGTAACCGCGCGGTGATAAGGGAAAAGGTGGGTTAACCTAGGGGTAAAAGAATATTCCAGGAAAGATGCCAGATTCTCTTTGAACTGCCTCCTCTGACGAACTGAATGCTGAGTCGATAAAGATTGAAAGTTTCGAAGAATTTCTCAGAGCTTCCGAGGCTCGGAACCTCCAAAGATTTTCTCGGAGCTTCCGAAACTTGAATTCCAGAGACTGTCAACTTTCACTCCTTTTGAGATTTTGAACCTTTTATCAACTGAGATCCTTAGGTCATGATATCCTTGACTCAGGTGGCTAGAAAACAAGCAATCACACACACAACTATAGCCACTTGAGACAAGTTAGGGATATGAAAATAGATTTTGAAGCACTTTTAAAATAAAGTTTTCACAAAAGCTTTTTCAAAAGAATTTTCAGAGATTATCAATAATATGAAGCAAACAACCAAGGCACGCTAGAGATCAAACCACGCAACGAGAATCAAGAATATTTAGCTCATTCCTTAAACTACAAAACCTTGACTCATCGAGAGGTTTAGTGAAGATATCGGCTAGTTGTTTGTCGGTGCTCACATGACTTAGAGCGATATCTCCTTTGGCTTCGTGGTCTCTCAAGAAGTGATGACGGATGTCTATATGTTTTGTGCGAGAATGGCTTACGGGGTTGTTTGCAAGTTTTATGGCACTTTCATTGTCACACAAAAGTGGGATATGGGTAAAGTGACATCTGTAATCTTTTAAGGTTTTCTTCATCCAAAGTAGTTGAGCACAACAAGCGCCGGCTGCAACATACTCGGCCTCGGCGGTGGAAAGGGCTACTGAGTTTTGCTTTTTAGAACTCCAAGACACTAGAGACCTACCAAGGAATTGGCAAGTCCCCGATGTACTCTTTCTATCTACCTTGCAACCGGCATAATCGGAATCCGAATAGCCAAGTAGATCGAAAGTGGAGCCCTTAGGATACCACAAGCCAAGGTTAGGGGTATGCACTAGATATCTCAAGATTCTCTTTACGGCCATGAGATGACACTCTTTCGGGTTAGCTTGAAATCTAGCACACATGCACACACTAAGCATAATATCCGGCCTAGATGCACATAAGTAAAGAAGAGAACCGATCATGGAGCGATATACCTTTTGGTCCACGGATTTCCCTTCTTCATTGAGATCCAAGTGTCCATTGGTAGGCATTGGAGTCTTGATGGGCTTTGCCTTGTCCATGTCAAACTTCTTAAGCATATCCCTTGTGTACTTGGTTTGACATATGAACGTCCCTTCCTTTGCTTGTTTGATTTGAAATCCAAGAAAGAACTTGAGCTCACCCATCATGGACATCTCAAACCTCTTTGTCATCACCCTACTAAACTCTTCACAAAAAGTTTCATTAGTACTACCAAATATTATGTCATCGACATATATTTGGCACACAAAGATATGACCATCAACTTTTCTATTAAAGAGAGTAGCATCGGCTTTGCCTATCTCAAAGCCTTGCTTGAGCAAGAAATCCTTAAGGCATTCATACCATGCTCTTGGTGCTTGCTTGAGCCCATAGAGCGCCTTACGGAGTTTGTAGACATGATTAGGACGCTTGAGATCTTCAAAACCCGGTGGTTGCTCAACATAGACTTCTTCGGAGAGTGGTCCATTGAGAAATGCACTCTTGACATCCATTTGATATAGCTTGAAGTCATGATGGGCAGCGAAAGCAAGTAGAAATCGAATTGCTTCAAGTCTTGCCACCGGTGCATAGGTTTCTCCAAAGTCTAGTCCTTCAACTTGAGTGTACCCTTGAGCAACCAATCTTGCTTTGTTCCTAATCACAATGCCAAACTCATCTTGCTTGTTTCGAAAGACCCATTTGGTGCCAATGATGTTCATCTTCGGTCTTTCCACCAACTCCCACACTTGATTTCTTTCAAAGTTGTTCAACTCCTCTTGCATAGCCACCACCCAATCCGGATCCTCAAGAGCTTGCTCTACCTTGATAGGTTCAAGAGAGGAAACAAACGAGTAAAATGCGCAAAAATTCTTAAGACGAGATCGTGTTGTTACCCCTCTCCTTATGCTCCCAAGGATATTGTCAACGGGATGATCCCGTTGTATAACTTGATGTACACGAGGATGTGATGGTCCAAGAGGTTGGTGTAGAGGTTGGTCTTCATCATCTTCATCAGCTTGAGGCTCAGATGTACTTGCTTAAGCAGCCCCTTGCTGATTAGATTGCTGGTTCACAGTGTCTTGTGGTGCTGAGTTTCCAGACCCCGGAACCTCCAGAGAATTTCCCGGAGGTTGAGTTCCAGTGACAGTTCCCGGAACCTCCGGAGATTTTCTCGGAACCTCCGAAGTCTGCACATCTGCTGAACCAGTGACTTCAGGCCCTTCGAGTGGTGTTGAAGCTTGGAGTTGATCCTCATCTTCCTCTTGTGCTTCAACTGGTCTAACATCACCTATGGCCAATTGCTTGATTGCTTCGCAAGATGGCTTCTCATTACCTACAACATTTAAGTCAACTTGCTCCACTTGAGAGCCATTAGATTCATCAAAAGTCAAATCTACCGTGACTTCAATCCTCCCGGTGGTTAGATTGAAGACTCGGTAAGCATGCTCATTTGGACCATAACCAAGAAGAAATCATTCGTCAACCTTTGGTGCAAACTTAGAAGTTCGGGGCCTCTTGTTTAGAATGAAATATTTGCACCCAAACACTCTAAAGTAAGACACCTTAGGCTTTTTACCGGTGATAAGCTCATAGGAGGTCTTCTTGTGAAACTTGTGAAGATAGAGGCGGTTGATAGCATGGCAAGACGTGTTGATGGCTTCGGCCCAAAAGATGTCTTGAGTCTTCTACTCGTCCAACATGGTTCTTGCCATCTCAATAAGAGTCCGGTTCTTCCTCTCAACCACCCCATTTTGTTGAGGGGTATAAGGAGCTGAAAATTCATGCTTGATGCCCTCTTCATCAAGAAATTCTTCAACATTGGTGTTCCGGAATTCCGAGCCATTGTCACTTCTCACTTTCTTGATTGGTAGCTCGAACTCCCTTTGTGCTCTCCTTATGAAGGTCTTCACCTTCCCTTGTACTTCACTCTTGTCAAACACAAAGAACACCCACGTGAAGCGAGAATAATCATCAACAATAACCAAGCCATATTTGTTACCACCAATACTTATGTAGGCCACCGGTCCAAATAGATCCATGTGAATGAGCTCCAACGGGCTTGATGTAGTGAGGATGCTATTTGGTGGGTGAGGTGCTCCTACTTGCTTTCCGGCTTGGCATGCCTTGCATATCCTATCTTTCTCAAAATGTACATTTGTTAGCCCAAGGATGTGTTCATCTTTCAAAAGTTTGGCCAAGTTCCTCATGCTAACATGGGCTAGTCGGCGATGCCATAGCCAACCCATGCTAGATTTTGCCACTAAACAAGTCTTGGGAGAAACCTTACTTTTGTTGAGATCAACTAGGTAAAGCCTCCCCCTCAAGCGACCCGTAAGGACAATAGAGGAATCCTCCCTTCTTATGATGGACACACCCTTATCCGAAAAGTGACAATCAAAACCGATCTCACTAAGTTGTGAAACGGATAATAGATTGTAACCCAACGGATCAACATGAAGAACATTTGTAATTGAATATTTTTGAGAGATAGGGATATCACCTACACCGATGACTTCTCCTTTTGTATCCCTTCCATAAGCAATAGTTTCTCTTGGTCCTTCCAAATGGAGGTAGGATGAGAACATACTCTTTTCTCCGGTCATATGATGTGTACATCCGCTATCAAGCACCCAACTTGATCCACCGGAGGAGTATGCCTACAAAACAATTTAGTTCCTTCTTTTAGGTCCCCAATTTGACTTGGGGCCTTCAACGTTAGCAACCAAAATTTTAGGAACCCATAGTGATCTTTTCACATATATGTTAGACTCATTTCCAACATACGTGGCAACAACTTTACCAAGATTGTTGCGTCTCAACACATAGCTAGGGGGTATGTCTCTAGATGCATGAGCCTTGTTCTTGTTGAGGGACAAGTTCCTTCTAGGCATGATTGGATGGTTCTGAACCTGCAAACGAGTGTTAGATGCCTTGGAAGCTTGCTGAGGTTGAGTCTTGCCTTTCTTCTTGGTTCTGTCTTTGCAGACTCCGGAACCTCCGAGAATTTTCTCGGAACCTCCGAGTTCTGCTGTCTGTGTGGCTCGAGGCTTCCAGACTCCGGAACCTCCGCGCTTTGAGCTCGGAACCTCCGGGGTCTGGGTAAACAGAAACCCAGTACTCTTGAATTTTAGGCACTCTTTTTCCTTGATGATCTTTCTTTCATTGGTCTTGCCACCTTCAACATAGCCAAAACCTGGTTTCTCAGTTTTCTTCAACATCTTTCTCTTGGAGAACTTTCCCTTCTTGTTCTCTTCACCCATGCATCCTCTAGCTATGATTGAGTTTAACCTAGCAATTTCCTTTTTCATAGCTTCCATGTTAGCAAGATTAGTAGCATAGGATTCAAGATCAACATTGAAGCATTTATCACAGCCCTTGCTAGTAGAAGCACTAGAGTCACCCTTTACCTTCGAAGGATGTGAGGTGCTACTCCAAAGGAGACTATATTGCTCCTCAAGCTCTTCATTCCTCGACTTGAGAGAATTACATTGAGCTTGAGAGGCAGCAAGGTCTTCCTTGAGAGTAGCTATGACGCTCTCCGCTTGGCTCACTTCCAAACGCAAAGCCTCAAGCTCACTTCTTTCGGATACAAGAATATCTTGGTTTTTCTCTAGTTCCACTATCAACCTAGCCATAAAATCCTTAGATTGCTCATCCATCTTACTAACAAGTTGGTTTGCTTCCTCATCACTAGATTCATCACTAGAGTCCATTTCCGACTCATCACTAGGTGGAGGAGAGGGTTTCGAGCTAGTTTTTACCTTCTCACCCTTGGCCATGAAGCAATGAATGGATGAGCTCTCTTCATCATCGATCAAGTTGTTGAACAACCTTGAGGTAGAAGGGGGCTTCTTGATAGCCACGGTTGCAACCTTTTTTCCTTCTCCTTCACTAGAGCTCTCATCTCCGGAGTTCCATTCATGACCGATATGAGCTTCTCCACCATAGTTTCTTCTCTTGTGATGTGGTTTTTGATCTTTCTTGTAGCTTCCCTTGCCTTTGTCATTCTTGTTTTCTCTCTTCTCATTTGGGCAATCCGCTATGAAGTGCTCGGTGCTTCCACAATTGTAGCAAGTTCTCTTTTTCTTGTTGGGGAACCTTCTCTTAGCAAATTTGTAACCTTGCTTCTTCAAGCCTCTTTTGTATGTCTTCATGAACAAAGCCATATCCCCAATCTCAACATGAGAGCTTTCATCTTCATCTTCACTTGAGTCACTTGTAGAGCTCTCTACTTCCACTTTCTTTGATTTTGACTTGGAGGGCTTGGATGAAGTAGAGTGCTTGGATGAGGTAGTAGGCTTGCTTGACTTGTTAGAATGGAGAGCAACCTCTTTGACCTTCAAGTTGTTCAACTTGGCTTCTAGCTCACCAATTTTCTTCCTATGTTGGATTTCCTTGTCCATAAGCTCATGAGTAAGAATTCTCCCAAGAACATCATTTGGAGAGAACTCCTCAAATCTCTTCTTCTCTCTAATCAATATGACTAGAGTAGGATTTCTTGGAGCAAAGGCCTCCAACATCACCTTCACAACAAAGTGGTCATCCAACTCATCACCACCTAAGCCTCTTATCTTCCCAACTATGACCATCAACCTATCAAACATCTCTTGTGGCCCTTCTCCATCAAAGATAGTGAATCTATTAAGTTCGGCCATCAATATGTTGATCTTGGATTTTTTGACCTTGTCAACACCCTCATGAGCAATGTGGAGGATGTCCCAAATCTCTTTGGTGATCTCTAGTCCACTAACACGATTGTACTCTTGGGCATTCAAGGCACTGAGGAGTATGCTTGTAGCTTGAGCATTCCTCCTAATGTTGCAACGATCACGTGGTGTGAGGTTTTCAAAGTCTTCGGGATCATCAAAACCTACACACACAATATTCCACAACTCCAAACTTAAACCGGTTAGATAAGCTTTCATCATGTGCTTCCATTTAGCAAAGTTGGTCCCATCAAATTGGGGCAACTTGCCAACGGGTATAGTGATATCATCCTTAGATTTAGTCTCCAAGGAATCATAGTTAAAGGATACTCTTCTATAATCATCCTTGGACTTGGCCTTGGGCTTTGGCTTGGGCTTGAGTGTTCTCTTGGGAATTCTTGTGCCGTAGTACTCGTCATCCCCATCTCCATTCTCACTAGATGAAGATGATGATGAGGATGATGAAGATGGTGATGGAGATGGTGAAGGTGTTCTCTTTCTTCTCTTCTTTTCTTCTTTCTTCCTTTTCTTCTTCTTTTCTTGCTTGCTGTCCTCTTTCTTCTTTTCTTCTTCTTTCTCTTTCTTCTTGTCCTCTTTCTTGCTTTTCTTGCCATTGTTCTTGGAGCTTTCTTTGACAACCTTCTTGAGCTTGTCAAACTTCTCTTGGGCTGAGGTGTTGCCTACCTCCGAGGCATCACCTTCAACTTCACTTGGCAAATCTTCAAATTCCTCCTCCTCTTAATTGTCATCTTCACTTGCCATATCCTCACACGGTTAAGTGTTTGCAAGGATAACCTGCTCTGATACCAATTGTAAGGATCGAGGCAATATGGCCTAGAGGGGGGGTGAATAGGCCTGCACACAAATTTAAACTTTTTCTGCAGAAAGACTGTCAGGGTCCGGAACTTTTGAGATTATTTCCGGAACCTCCGAACGAGGCAGCCTCCGAGAATAATCTCAGAACTTCCGAGAACTGTTAGAACAGAGCAAATATGAAATAAGCTACGGATTACTTGAAGAAAAACAGATCTACCAAATTCTAGGGGATACTTAGGACCTAGCAAGAAGATTTCTAAGCAAAGAACCGGCTAGGAAGCTACCACAAAGTAGATCAGAGACAAACCCTAATAGATCTAGTCAAGAACAAGCATGAACATGGATAAGCAAGTATATAAATCAAAGCACACACGAGACAAGATTTATCCCGTGGTTCAGCTCGCCACAAAGGCTTGCTTACGTCCACGTTGTTGAGGAAGCCACAAAGGCTAAGGACCACAAAGATCCACTCCTCTCTCTCACCTATCACTTTGGGTAATAGGTGGAGACTTTCCACTAGAATCACAAGGGTAATACAAACAGCTTGGAGCTTCCACAATCGGGTTGGAGAGCTTCCAAGAACCTCTATCCGTCTAGGAGCAAGGCTCCAAGAGTAAAAGATCCACCAAGCTTGTTAGGACTTCTCCAAGTGCTCAAGAACAAGGAATGGAAGGTTTTGCTCACAATCTCACTTCAAATTCCACTCTCAATCAATGCTAGGCAAGGATTTGGAAGAGAGTAGGTTTGGAGTCAATGCAAGGTGAGGGAATGGAGCTTGAATGCGTCACTGTTCGGGGGAGAAGAGAGGATGATCGTTGGGGGACCAAGGGGTATAAATACCCCCAGATCCAGAACTGTAACGGTCATATTTCAAAGTCCGGAATCTCCGAGAAAAATCTCGGAACTTCCGAACTCTGAAACCTCTGCTGACTGAAGCCCGTACGGTCGGAACCTCCGAGATTAAACTTGAAACCTCCGAACAAGGAAACAACAGGGGCAAAACAGCAGCAGGTCTCTCTCCTCAAGGAATGGGTTAGGAATAGAATAGATGTTCTATGAGCACTTGAATCCACCCTAACTCACCATTAGTATCCCTCTTGATAGTACGGATTGTCCTATACTCAAATTCAAAAGATAAAATAAATAAACTTCTCCAAAGAGCATAGGAATCCTTCTTCATGTAATTGAGGGGTCTCCTTTCTTTCTTTTGCACCTGTAAAACATTCTTGTACTGCACAATAAACTCAAAGGCTCATTAGCTCTTTAATTGTGTGGTCAGCATCACCAAAACCCTCATAGGGCTTGATTGCACTTACAATCTCCCCCGCTGCCATGGCGGGTCGGACACGCGGGGATGGGGTGTGGCGGCAGAGCTCCTCCAGCGGGCGGGCGCGGGCTCCCGGCGCATTGCAGAGCTTACAGCAATGGCGGACAGCGGGGACTGCGTCGTGCGGGCGCGATTGGTGTCGGAGATGGGCCGGGTGCAGGACCTAGTGCGCCCGCTCGAGTTGCAGCATGGAGACGGCGAGCCTTCCTCCCGTGGCGGTCAAGGAGCCCGGAAGCGGATCTCGGAGGATGCGCGGCGGTGGGGCAGCCTCGGCACGCTCACGGCGACTTGGAGCGGCTATGGCGGCCATGGTCGGAGAGAGGTAGGGGCCACGGCCGACGCGAGGCAGGCTCCTCCCCTGCTTCTCCTCCGCGCGGCCCACCTCTTCCTCCAGTCTGAGCAGCACCTCCGCGGGTCAGGCCATCTCCGGCCGCCTCGTCATCGAGCTCGGGCGGCGGCGTGCGCGGCCTCAGCATCTCCGGCCTCCCCTCCTCCGGCGCTCGCCTCGGCAACGGCGACGGACGACATCAGCAGCGGCGACGGGCTCTGCTTCCATGTCCGCGGCCTCCTCTGCTTCCCTCTCCCGGCGTCCTCCTTCGCGCCGGCGGCGATGGCCGGAGCTCCATAGCGAGGGTACAGCGGCGCGGAGCTCCAGGCAGCAGCGGCGCAGGCTGCAGCGGCAAGCCTCTTCTGCTCCCTCTCCACCGCGGCATCCGCCTCCTCTCCATCGCAAGGCCGTTGCTGGCCCGCGCCACCGAGGACGTGTGGCGGGGCCGGCGCCTGCTACCGGAGGCCCTCAATCCCTCCAGATCTGAAGGAATCCGGGACCGACGATATTTTCTCGGGATGTATCCCGTCACCCGCTACGGGGTGCGTTTCCTGCAAAGTACAACGCGACAGGGATGGAGTGTTTGCTGTCCCCCAGTGCGGGCGGGGGTGGTTGTGGCGAGCCTGCGTTGAACGGCGGCACGCCGAACGAGCTGGAGAGCAGCAACGCGAGGTTCAGGGTAAACGGCGGCGGCGGCACACCGGAAGAAGAGTAGGAGGAGGTTTAGGTTTAGGTATCTTGTTGTTCGATGCCTCCTCTGGGCATAGTCTCAGGTTCTTATGCCATCACAAGCTGATGGCCTGGCTTGGGCTCGGCCCATCAATGTCGTCGTCATTAGCCCAACTAGTCAGCGGTATTACACGGCCTCTGGCCCAAATAACAGCAGCTAATAATATTACTACTAAGTAGATACGCGGGTCCTGACATCTCCCCCTCCTTAAGAAGCAGCTCGCCTCGAGGTGCATTGGTAGATGTACTCACCCCCGGTAGAAGTCTTGCATCAACTCAGACAGATGGTGTGGATGGAAGTAGCTTCATGTTGATCCACAATGTCCATCCAGCCGGCAGGTCTGACCATTGCACCAAGGCAAATGGGTGGACAGACCGCCCCACCAGGTTGAGCTTAGTACAGAGTACCTGCACAGGAGTGACTGGTGTTTCTGTTAGTAGTAAGGCCAATTGCTCATCAGGTGTCACATTGGAGTTAGGAGGAAGTGCTTTCTTCAGTTGGGATACATGAACCACCTGATGTATCTTACTGGATGCAGGCAATTGGAGCTTGTAGGCTACTGCACCTATTCTTTGCAGCACCAGATAAGGTCCAAAATATCTGTAACTTAACTTTGCATAGGTTCTCTTGGCCACAGATTATTGAACATGTGGCTGCAGTTTTAGATATACCCAATCTCCCACAGCAAATTCCCTTTCTGACCTTTGCTTGTCAGTCTGGGATTTCATGCGCTGTTGAGCTCTGGCTAGATGCTGTTGGATCAGTTGTGTCATTGCATTCCTGTCTTGCAGCCACTGCTGTAAGTCTGTAGCTGTGCAAGTGTCTGTTCCAGTTATGCCAAAATGTCTAGGCTTGTTGCCATATAAGACTTCAAATGGTGTGGTGCCCAGAGCTGAGTGATATGTAGTGTTATACCAATATTCAGCTAATGCTAACCACTGGGACCATTTAGCAGGACAATCAGGAATCATGCATCTCAAGTATGTTTCAAGGCATTGGTTTAATCTCTCGGTTTGGCCATCTGTTTGGGGGTGGTATGAAGAGCTCATGTTTAGAGTGGTATGTGTGAGTTTGAACAATTCCTGCCATACAACACTAGTGAACACCCTATCCCTATCAGAAATCATACATTGGGGCATACCATGAAGTTTGTAGATGTTGTTCAAATAGGCTTGGGCTACAGTCAAGGCAGTGTATGGGTGGGATAATGGTATGAAGCGGGCATACTTGGAAAATTTGTCTATGACCACTAATACTGTATCAAAGGATTTAGACTTAGGTAATCCTTCTATGAAATCTAGGTTAATAGTATGCTAAGAGTGTGCAGGAATTGGTAAGGGTTGCAGCAAGCCTGGCAGTCTATGATGTTCAGTTTTGGCTTTAGCACATACCTCACATGCAGAGATGTATTTCCTGATATCTTCTTTCATGTGTGGCCAATAAAACAAGTTTCTAATCTTGTGGTATGTTGCTGTGACACCACTGTGTCCACCCAGTCCACTTGCATGCAGTGCAAGCATAACAACTTCATGTGCTTCACCATGATTGCCCAGCCAGATTCTTCCTTTGTACTTGATCACTCCATTCACTAAGGAATACCCTTTCTCATTGGCCCCTGTTATACTGAGTTCTTGCAGTAATAGTTTTGCTTGTGGGTCTTGCTGATAAGCTTCCACCACAGTTTCCAGCCACTTGGGTGTGCAGGCAGATATGGCCTGTAGCTCATGGACTTGCTGCCTTGACAAAGCATTAGCAGCCTTATTTTCCAGTCCCTTCTTGTATAGTACTTTGTATTGTAGTCCCAAAAGCTTGATGAAGGCCTTTTGCTGCATACCCTGGTGCAACTTCTGTTCACCCAAATGCACTAGGCTTTTATGATCAGTTGCTATTGTGAATGGCTTGTGTTGTAAGTATGGTCTCCATTTTGTCACAGCTAGGATGACAGCTAAGCACTCCTTCTCATATGTTGAGAGTGCTTATGCCTGTTTCCCCAAGGCCTTGCTGATATAGGCTATGGGATGACCTTGCTGCATTAATACAGCCCCTATCCTAGTTGCTGAAGCATCTGTTTCTATCACAAACTCTTTGGTGAAGTCTGGTAGTGCCAAGATTGGTGCTGTGACCAAAGCCATCTTAAGTGCTTCAAAGCTTTGTTGGGTTGTTGGAGTCCAGATAAACTACACATTCTGCTTGAGGAGCTCTGTTAGTGGTTTACTTATCACACCATAATTCCTGATAAACTTTCTGTAGTAGCCAGACAACCCTAGGAAACCTCTCAATTCTTTGATATTCTTGGGCACTGGCCAGTCCTGTACTGCTTGTACTTTCACTGGGTCTGTTGCAACACCTTGGGCACTAATAATGTGCCCCAAGTACTCCAAACTCTGTTGAGCAAATGAACATTTGGACTGTTTGAGTAGGAGGTTGTGGGTGCGGAGGGTGTCAAATACTTGCTGCAGGTGCTGAATATGCTCTTCATATGATGTGCTAAATATCAGGATGTCGTCCACAAACACCAAAACACACTTGCGGAGCAGTGGCTGAAATATGGTGTTCATCACCGCTTGGAAGGTTGCTGGTGCGTTGGTGAGTCCGAAAGGCATCACCCTGAATTCCCAATGACCATTGTGGGTTTTGAATGCTGTCTTGGCCTCATCCTCTGGCTTCAAGCGGATTTGGTGATATCCTGACCGCATATCCAATTTTGTGAACCAGGACACACCTTTCAACTCATCCAGTAACTCATCCACTATAGGAATGGGGTATTTGTTCTTGACAGTAAGCGCATTCAACTGTCTGTAGTCCACACAAAATCGCCATGTGCCGTCTTTCTTCTTTACTAGCAACACCGGCGATGCGAAGGGGCTAGTGCTGGGTTTAATCACTTCGTTGAGTAGCATTTCCTTCACTTGCCTCTCGATCTCGTCTTTCTGTGTGGGTGTGTAGCGGTAAGGCTTGACATTCACCGGCTAAGCTCCTTGTATCAGTGGAATGTGATGGTCACAATCTCTGCTTGGAGGGAGTTCAGTTGGTGCCTTGAAAAGGTCGGAGTTAGCGGAGATCATATCTTGCACTTGAGGTGGTACTGCTGTTGCGTCTTCCTCTTGTGTGATTGGACACAACTGAATCAATTGAGCTACTCCTTTTTTCAGCAGTCCTTTAAGCTTCTTCACTTTAATCTTTGGGCACTGTGATGTGCACTGCTTAACTCCTTGCAAAACAATCCTTTGCCCATTATGAGTGAATCTCATTCTCTTGCGCTTCCAGTGTACCCACATTGGGCTGCAGCTTCAAGCCAATCCATTCCCAGTATGATATCATAGAATGGAAGATCCAACACTCTGGCAGATGTGGTAAAGGTGCTGCCCTGTGCCCACCATGTCAGATTCTGCACTTGTGTGTTGCTGCTTAGCTTGCCCCCATTAGCCACTGCCACTTGCACTGCTGTAGCCTCTGCAGTTGGCAGTTGTAGGTGTTGCACAGTCTTGGAACTGATGAAGGTTGATGAACTTCCAGAGTCAATTAGGATGAGCACATCCTGATTACCAATCTTCCCTTGTATTCTCATTGTTTTCTTGCCTTGCACCCCATTGGCAGCAGAGGATGACAATGCCAGGAGTTCCTCCTCACTGTCTGAAGCATCTTCGGAGGCTTGTTTAGATATTTCCACTTGCATAGCCTCAATGAATTCCTCCAATACATGCAGAGGAAGTTGTGTGGAGCATTTGTGGCCTCTATTCCACTTGTCACCACACTTCATGCACAGCCCCGCTTTCCTTCTTTGCGTCATCAGTTCTTGAAGCTTAGTATCAGATTTGGTAGTACCCTTGCCTTCTGATGCTGGTGTTGTGCCAAGCACCCCTGTGTTCACCGTGGTAGCAGATGTAGATGCTTTGTCAGTGTACTTATTGAAGCCTCTGGTTCTTGGAAAGTATTTCTTTTGTGATTCCTCCAATGCTTCAGCCTGCATAAGAGCAAGAGATGCAGCAGCATCAACAGTTCTAGGGCGGTGTAACTGAATTACAGATTTGATGTCTGGTTTAAGCCCATCTATGAATCTATTGACAAACAACACATCATCATATTTGTCATTGTGTAGCAGCACTTGGTGTCTAATGTTCTCAAATTTTTCAAGGTAATCCTCAACAGTTCCTATTTGTTTAAGATTCAGCATTTCTCTCATGACATGATTGTATATATCCTTCCCAAATTTTTGGTCTACAGCTACACAAAGTTCAGCCCAACTATCTACTGTATGACTAGCTTCATAGGATTGCAACCAGAGCTCAGCATTTCCTTTGAAATTCATGGTAGCGAATGGCACCCAGAGGTTAATTGGGATTTTGTACAGGGAAAAATACTTCTCACTCTTCTCCTTCCATACCTTAGGATGTTCACCATTGAATTTTGGGAAATCAATCTTAGGTAGCCTATGTTCTTTAGGGTAAGCAGTGTTGTAACCAAAATCGTCTCTACTACTATTTCCAGTATAATCACTACTGAAGTGAAGAATGAGTTTTGTGAAATTACCCTTGACCAGGGTGTGACCGGGTGTGAAGGACCCTGGCTCGACACCCTAGGGTATAGTGTTCTTGCCGTGGCCGTTGGCCCGTCCCTCTTCCTCGCGTGGCGGGACTAGTGGCAGAGCGGCAGATGTGGCCGTTTCCAACGCCTTGACGCGCGATGTAAGATCTTCGATTTGCTTGTTCAGCCCGGTGGCGAACTTGTCGGCCCCGTCGCTCCATGTGTTCAGCTGGTTCACCGATGTGGTGAGCGTCAGCTGGCCGACTTGAAGCGCCTTCACTTCTGTGATGAGGAGATCGACATTCGCCATGCGATAGGTAAGGGTCGGCGCTCGTGTCTTCTTTGGGGCGAGGCGGGCTTGGCGGATTGCTTGAGCTAGCGGTGGTGACGGCTGTGGAGGAGGTGGCGGAGGAGGTGGTGGTGGTGGTGGTGAATTTGGAGGGCTTGCGGCGGTGGATCTGGGTGGGGGTAGCGGGTTTGCCAGGTCTGATTCCGGCCTAGATACACTGTGGTGGTGGGGTTAGGGTTTCGGTGGATGTGGAGGCGGCGATAGCGGCGGCGAGGGAGGTGGCGGGGTAGTGGCTCAGATCGAACACCGGCAGGGGACTGCTCGGTGCCTGCTCTAGATACCAAATGTGGCGAGCCTGCGTTGAACGGCGGCACGCCGAACGAGCTGGAGAGCAGCAACGCGAGGTTCAGGGTAAACGGCGGCGGCACGCCGGGAGAAGAGTAGGAGGAGGTTTAGGTTTAGGTATCTTGTTGTTCGATGCCTCCTCTGGGCATAGTCTCAGGTTCTTATGCCATCACAAGCCGATGGCCTAGCTTGGGCTCGGCCCATCAATGCCGTCGTCGTTAGCACAACTAGTCAGCGGTATTACACGGCCTCTGGCCCAAATAACAGCAGCTAATAATACTACTAAGTAGATACGTGGGTCCTGACAGTGGTCTAACCAATTTGGCTCAAGAACTCGGCTTCCCTTGTGGCCCATTATTAATGGGCCATTAACAATCTTCGCCTCAATTCGCGCAGGCTAACAGCACTAAAAAAAGCCCAAATGGAACTCTGCAGCACGCGCGGCGCGCCCCATGTTATACCTACTGGCCGGCCAGCAGCACACACAACCACAGAAATTTTTTTATATTTTTTCCTTTGATTTTCGAAAAATAAATGGACGAATCAAAAATTTCGAGAAATATACATCTGCCGCCGTACCCCACAGCGACAGGAACTCCTGCCGCCGTGGGGCACGGCGGTAGGGGTGCCGCCAACGGTTGGCGGACCTGCCAGGTGGGGCCAGGTTCCTACCGCCGTATCCCACGGCGGCAGGAAGCCTACCGCCGTGGGGCACGGTGGTAGGAGCCTGCCGCCGTACCCCACGGCGGCAGCGTCACCCCTATATAAGGGGGCGACGGCTGCCGCCAGCCCCTCCTCCCTCCCTCACTCTCTCCTCCTAAATCTTCGACTTTCAACCCTTCGGAACACTTTTGACTCAGGTATGTTTCTAACTTTAGTGTAGTTTAGTTAGTTAGTTAGTGTAGTCTAGTTAGTGTAGTTTAGTTTAGTTTAGTGTAGTTTAGTCTAGTTAGTGTAGTTTAGTTTAGTTAGTTTAGTTAACTTAGTTTAGTAATTTTACAAATAGTTACATTTGAAATAAAATGCCTAGAAAATAGTTATAATTCAAATAATTCGTTTAAATTAATTTAAAATGCGTAGAAATAGTTATAATTCTAATAATCAGATTAAATTAATATACAATTGTTAAAAAATAGTTTTAATTCACATAATTCGTTTAAATTGGTTTTAAATTCCTAAAAATAATTATAATTCAAAAAATTTGTTTAAATTGATATATAATTTCTACAAAATGGTAATAATTCACATAATTAGATTAAATTGATATAAAATTCATAGAAAATAGTTTTAGTTCACATAATTCGTTTTAATTCATTTAAAATTTGTAGAAAATGGTTATAATTCACATAATTAGATTCAATTGATATAAAATTCGTAGAAAATATTTTTAATTCACATAATTTGTTTTATTTCATTTAAAATTCCAAGAAAAAAGTTATAATTCACATAATTAGATTAAATTAATTTAAAAAAGTTTAAAAATATTTTTAATTCACATAATTTGTTTTAATTGGTATAATTAAACTAATTGATTAAATTTTATTTTTTTATAGCTATGGCTGGACCGTTAGAGTACGTACGGCCGGAGTTGTTCGACGAGGCGGTGGACCGGCAGCACCGCTCGTACGTCTCGGCTGTTCTTGGACAGTCGCCCGGCAGTATACGTTGCCGGACCACCCGCACGTTGATGCCGATACACCAACGGTGGATTCCGAAGTACGTAATTCATTTTTATTAATTATTTCTGTTTGTTTACAATAGTAATTGCGTTAAGTAAATTATTTTTTTTCAGGCTACGCGCTGCAGGACTTCTCCCTTTCGTGCGGTTGGTCGAGGGGGACAGGCTACAAGCTGAGGTTCCCCGGGCGGAGCGGTTGACGCGGTTCAGCTACGACGCCCCGCTGATTGCCGCGTTTATGGACCGGTGGCGACCAGAGACGCACACCTTCCACTTCCCCGTCGGCGAGATGGCGTTCAGTCTGGAGGACGCTGCGATGTTGGGAGGACTCCTGTGTGCTGGCGAGGCGATGGGGCCGATCGACATCCCCGCGACGTGGCACGCCGACTTCCTTGCTCGGTTCGCGAACATTCCTCGGAATGATCGCGCGCCTCAGCCGTACGTGCCCTTCGATGCCCAGGTCCGGTGGACGCCGTACACTCCAGTCATGGTCGCTGCCCGCGCGTCACAGGGCCTCTCGTCGCTGTGCTTCCGAGACCAGGCGTACTGGATGACGCGGCGACGATTGATCTTCGACGTCTACGTCGAGGAGTACGCCGTCCACCGGGTGACGAGGCAGTTCGACCTCGACCAGAAGTCGCCAGTACCCGCTGCGTCACGTCTGCTGCCCACAGCGCACATGTGAGCTACCATTTGTCAGTTATAATTATTTTCCGTTACAAGTAGTCAGTTGCAAATAATTTTTTGTTTCATCTATGCTAGGTGGACGCGTAAGGGCGTGTCTGCGGCGACGTCGTTCGTCGACAAGTTGCAGCCGTACGTGGACGAGTGGACGTCCGCGGCGCACGAGGAGAACGTCGTCACCGAGCACCGCCTTCACGACGCCGCGGCCTGGGTAGCGTACCTTAAGTGGTACCTCCCGAGGACAAGGACGCGGGTGACGTACGTGCCTGCTACCCCGCCACCGCCACCGGTCCCGGACCACGACAGGCTCCTGCCGGACGCCACATACCCGGTGCGCCGAGACCAGACCGCCGACACAGCGGTAAGCTACGATACTGCAAACATATTTAATTTATATGACTTTTCATTACAACATGTGTTACTAATTTTGTGAGCAGCACGACGTGCTTGCTGAGATCGTGCGGCTCGCAGCGTTTGCGAGGGAGCAGTGTTTTACCTGGGGGCCTCACCAGTACCAGGGCACGTACGACAGGATCCTCGATGCTGCCACGAGGTACTCCGCCGTCGTGAACTACGCCGAGGCCACAGAGATTCCTCTCCTTCCGCGCCACCCAGCGTCGTCCTCGAGCTCCACCTCGACAGCGGCTTCGCAGCAGGCGCCTTCCACCTTTGCCGGCGCCTTCTCGGCTCCGATGGCACAGCAGCAGCCACAGGCGCAGGGCCCGCACACCTACATGCAGCGGCCGTTTGTTTCCCCCGGCGCAGGTACTTTCAGTGGACCTTATTTTCAACTAATGCACGAAGTTGTTGTGTGTTTTTGTTATACTATATTCTAATCGTACAGGGCGACCGCCGGTCTGTTCGACGGGACGAGGAGGAGGTTTCACCGGGCCTCGACAGCCGGAGACGACGGCACCTAGAGCGCCGATCTTTCCGTTAGGAGGTTTCAGACCGTCGGTCTTTCAGTTTCCGGCGGCAGATATTCCTTCGTCGTCCACTCCGCCTCTCTTCCAGCCTGGTAACGACCTTAACTTTACAGTAAAATTCATTAAGTACGATACGTTTTGGAAAACTAATACTATTCATTGCAGCCGGTTTCGATGCGACCGTCTCAACTCCTGACGAGCACCTGGGCTGGGATGAGTTTGGGTACCAGGACATTCTCGCGGCCATGGATGCCCAGCAGGGCGAGGAGCTTAGCCCGTCACAGTTCACACAGGCACCGCTTGTTGAGACTCAGGAGACACAGCCAGTGGGCGGAGCGACCCCGGCGGCCGGCGGAGCGACACCGGCTGGTGTAGGGTCGTCGTTGGCGGGCGGAACGACACCGGCGGGCGGAGCGACACCGGCCGGCGGAGGGACACCGGATGCTGCAGGCTCGTCGCAGGCGGCCATGGCGACACCGTCTCCCGACCAGCTCGGACCGCGGGTGGTCAGGCCACCTGACCCCTGGACGTACACCCGGGACCACACCTGGGCTGACGCTAGAGCTGTTAGGCCGAAGAGGCACCGACACATTTAGATGTATTAGTACTTTTACCATGATTTTGTATAAACTATTTTGATTATGATATGATCTTGTGATTATGATATGATCTTGTGATTATGCTTACATTTAACAGTTTGTTGTTTTTTAAAAAATTTAAAAGTGTTTTACAAAATGAAAAAAATAAAATAAAATAAAAATGGCCCCGCCATGTGGCACGGCGGCAGCAGGGGCCTGCCGCCGTGCCACGCGGACGTGCCGCCAGAGGTGCCCTCCTGCCGCCGTACCCCACGGCGGCAGGTCCCTAACGCCGTGGGGCACGGCGGCTTCTCGAAATTTTTGATTCGTCCATTTATTTTTCGAAAATCAAAGAAAAAAAAAAATATATATAAAAAAATTCCACAACCACACCAACAAATCTCAGATCTCTCTTCCTTCCTCTTCGTCTGCCACATCCCCGCAAGGCCGGAACTCCACAAAAATCTCCACTCGCAGAGCAGCGGAGGCAGCAGCCGCCGGCATCCGCGCGGCGCGCCACTACGCCGCGCCCCCAAAAATCCCCACTCCCTACCCGCGCCGAGCCGCGAAAAGAAACGCCACGCCGCCACTCATCCCGAGTACCAACTGAAACGCTCGGTCCCCCATGGCATCCGCCGTTTCGCTCCTCCTCCTCTCGTCCCCGCGCCCGCTCCGCCGCACCGGCCACCTCCTCCGCGACCCCCGCCGCCGGTCCATCCTCCTCCTACCTCCACCGTGCCCATCCCAACCCCCGCGCCGCCGCCGCCAACTCCTCGCCGCCCCGCCGCGCGCCTCCAACAACAACGACGACAACAACAGCGGGGCCGTGGAGGCTCCCGACCGCCTCGTGGCCGCGGTCGCCTACCTCTACCCGTTCCTCGACGGCGCGCACCACGGCCGCTTCATCCTCGCGCAGTTCCCCTTCTTCACCGCGCTGCTCCGCCCGCTCGACCCCGCCGCGCGCCTCTTCCACTCCTCCCCGCTCACGCCCTTCCTCCTCTTCCTCACGCTCTACTTCGCCGTCGTGCGCAACCAGCAGGCCTTCTCCCGCTTCGTCCGATTCAACGCCATGCAGGCCGTCGTGCTCGACGTCCTGCTCATCTTCCCCGACCTGCTCGCGCAGTCCTTCGCGCCGTCCGGCGAGGTCGGGTTCGACATCTTCCAGAGCATGGAGAGCACGGTGTTCCTCTTCCTGCTCGTCTCCTTGGTCTACGGCGGCGGCGCGTGCCTGCTCGGGAAGACGCCGCGGCTGCCCATCGTCGCTGATGCAGCCGAGCGCCAGGTGATGTGACTACAGTTCGCTTGAATCATTCTGATGAGAAGCGAAAGGGGATCTGTGATTCACAGTGGCATCTCAATATCTCAACAATGATTCACTGGTGCTTGCTGCAAATCACAAGCTTAGTATAGTTTACATTGTCCATAGCTCTAGCTACCAATTTAATGGATGAATTGTGGAAGGTTGACACAGTGATGCTGCTGCAACCTAGTACACTACCATATTTGTTGAATTGAAAATTTTTGAGAGAGCAATACATATACACTGTTTACAATATGAAATTGCATTTACAAATGAGGAATGAATGAATGAGGAAGGATTCTGACTACCCTCCCTAAGCAGCTTCCTCTATGTTTGAATGGAAGCCTAGGTCAGTAAATGTGATTGCAATAGTAAAAGAATTGCATCAATTGTAGTTTGCTTCTGTAAAGTCCTTGTCTGGACATGGAGATGTTTGAGTTTTCTTTCAGTCAGCACCGGAGTTTCTTGGTCACATGGATTGTTTCTTCGCATTCATTATCCTGTCAAGCGAGGGTGAAAAGAAGTGGTAAAGAAATATGATTATGTAAACAAGCCATGAGGTAAGTCTAGGAACTCTGTAAACACTATCTTGCTGCTGTACTTTCATGCGTTGTTATTACCTTTAAATTGCCATGTATAGGTTCTGTTGCTCTTTTGTCCATACTGATCTCAACAGATATACTAGCTTGAGATGGGTCTACTCCCGACCTTTTTAGTGCTTGTGTCAATCTATTTAGTAACCTGTCGCAGAGAAAAAAAAAACTTCTGTTAGTTGCAGATATAGCTACATTAGCATTCTGTGAGTAAGAATAGTTAGAAAATAGGAACCCACCCTTGAGAGTAAGCATTAGAAAGACTACTAGTATCATCTTCAAGAGCCTGCTTCTCGTTCTTGCTTAGTGTTCTTTTGCCTGAATCAGAGGTTGACATGCTCAACCATGGTGGCTGTTTGCTAGGTGTGCTGTCATCTGCATTTGAAGACAGTAGGCTTGACAAAACTGTGGCTAGTGAAAGGTGATTAAGTAATTGGAAGGGTAAACAGACAACTTACCTGCCCAGTTTTGTGGTGTGCTTGTTGCCTTTTGGGAGGAAATGTCATCTATGCTAGTTTCTCCAGCACTTTGTGTGCTGAAGAGAGCAGTAGGTGCTGCTGTAGGTTTCTTGGAACAGTACTGTTCTTTGTTCATATCTTGTGTGGGGGCTGATGATCCTCCTCCCTGGACTTGACTAGTGTTCTGAGAGACCATGAAAAAGGAACAAAGAAAGACCTTATAATTGATGTCATAGATGAATGCACTTCCATGTGTGTGTGTGGAATTACCTCTGTGTTTTTCCAGCATGATCTGTAGTAAACTTTTGTCTGCAAGAAAAAAAATGACCGGATGAAAGTTAAAATCCAAAACACAGCCTTGTTTGCTTTTTTTTTTCTTTGTAAAAAGATGCATGATTATTGTAGAATACTATTATGAACATTGAACATGGTAACATGGCTATGTTAAATGTTAAGTATGGTACCCATGGCATGGAGGAATCCTCGTGATTCTTTTGTGGGTGGCTTGACTCGTACTTTTGGACTTTTTCTTGCAAAAACCTTATGTATTCGATAACCTGTGAGCAAAATGTTTCACTCAGTAAAAAGTTTTGCTGTAACGTGCTGTTCAGGATTTAAATTTAGCGCATAGCTGATACCATGTTTCTTAGGGTTTTTTTTTCTTCTATAGCATAATTCAGTCTGCAAAGGGGTCTAGTTCCTACAATGTTGTTTGCATATGATTGAGCAAGCAGCAAGGAGGATATTGACCCTAAATCAGGGGCAACAAGACATTATGAGATCGCCTGCCGTGGCAAAGTTGAGGCTCTGCTTACCTCGAGAAGGAAAGACGCTTTGTCCCTCTTCTGGTCGCCGTGTGGCAGAAGCTCTCGAAGTATTTCAAGCCTGAAGGACACAGCACATATGCAGATACTTGTTAAAATAAACTTCCCTTGTCAAATTTCATGCAATGTATCAACCTATCACTTGTTCTGCAACAGAATTCAAGATTTGTGTGCTTTATGGCAGATCCATGCCATGATGTAATTATAGAATGTTGAGACGACTCACTCAAATTCACATGATCATGGCCAAATCTGTTTGCTTTATAACACAATCTAAAATAGAAACTTGCCTGTCATTTATCTTGGTCCTCCTCCGCTGCTCGGTGGCAGAGTGCTTCGATCTCGGTGTGCTGGGCCCATGATCACCGCTACTGCCGCTGCTTCTTCCCTCTCCTCTCGTCGCTGCACAAGCAGATGAACAATCAGGGTCAGAATTCTGAACATTGCAAACAAGACAACAATGCCACCGTAATTCACTACACATGATGAGAAAGACTCAAGACTGACTGTCACCTCTGGATCTTTGATCCGTGCCCGAATCTTGCCACATCGTGGCCGGGCCACTGTGAGCCCTGGCTCCAGATTCTACTCCATGCGTGACCTCCGTTCTTGCGCCATGAAGCACAGGCGCGAACGCGCCCCTGACGACGCCTTGGCCAGCGGGTACGGGTTCCCCCCTCGGCTGGGTACTAGTCGACGGCGCCTGCCTGATGCTGAACGTCCCGACGCCGCCCGGAAGGGCACGCTCCTCCGAGTCCGCCTCCAGACCCGACGACGGTGCCATGATGCCGATCGCTCCGCCGCCGCCGCCGCCGCCGCCGCCGCCGCCGCCGTTGCGCCGCTTGCTGCCCATCTTCAGAGGCTTCAGCGCAGTGTGCACCCCCAGATCGTATCCTGCAACTGCAGTGAAATCGCGTAGGTCAGCAAGGGTGCAGTGCAGAGATGCCGCATTATTTCCGGCCAGAATCGGCAGCCGTGGCCGTGGCCGGCGCTTCACCGTGTCGTACCTTGGGTGGAGTGCTGCACCGGCGACGACGAGCCTCCTCCGGTGTGGAGCGAGAGGAAGTCGTGGGCCGGCTTCTCCCCTGCGAACGAATCACGGGCACAGCAGCACGGCCGTCAGCTTCAAATGAAGGAAGAAGTGTGCGAGAGAGAGAGAGGATTAAGAAGACGCGCTCTGGCTGTGCGCGCGCGCGCGGCGACAGCTAGCGAGAGCATGCAAGGACGACGACGAACTCGGTCGCTCCGACATGGATGGTACCTTGGAAGAGCTGCATTGGCACGGGAACCGATCGAGAGAAGAGATCTCTTGCGCGGTTGCCTGACAAGTGACAAGCCTGCCGCTCTGCAGCAGAAAGATCGATGGTTGCCTGGATCTTGCCGCCTGCTAAGCTAGTACCGACGGAATGTGGCGAATTCGGCTGTCGACTCCGCCGAGGTTATTATAGTCAGGTGTGAAGGACTGAAGGGAAGAAGCCAGCACCCAGCAGGCCAGGGAGGAGAGAAGAGAAGATGCGAGGTGTGTGAGTTGTGACTGTCTGGTACGGTTGTGTCATCCATGGTTTTATCTTTTTCAAATTTGATTGATGTGTCTTCAAAAGTTTACAACATAAACAGCGATCAGAATCAGGTAGATGCGAAGGTGAAGGTGTCAGCGTGCAAAGCACGCGGAGTTACATATATGCATGTCGGCAAAGCAGAACACCGTGTCCGGGAGTTTGGAGCTCTGATGATATGTACGGCTAGTGTTTTTTGAGAGGCAGCCGAGATTACCACCGCTAATTGCGGCACAGAAGACATAAGCATGATCCAAATCCAACTACCTTGGAGTGAAAAAAACACTGCTCACGTAGTCACGTAGGACGGTAGGAGAGCACCGGAGGAGAGAAGAAGAGGAGGGCTCCAGGCTAGCTCACGTGCGCGCTCCACCGGTGCGGAGACGAAGCTGTACACCGGCTTGCTGGTGGGGGCCTCCCTGCCTAGCTGCCTGCCTGCCTACCCTTCCCAATCCCGTTGCGCGCGCACATGCCCAGCCAACGAGGCGCCTGTGCTGTCCTGTGCGAGAGGCACCCGCGCTTTCCGGCAGGACGAGCAAGCGAACTAGCCGGCGGTGCGCGTCATGCGTGTGCCCCCGCCCTCCGCTCCCCGCGCGGTGACGGACGACCTCGTGCTCGCTCGCTCATGTCATGTGCCCGGCGCGTCGTGGTAGCCAAGCACACTAGCAGCAGCCCAAGCAACCAATCGAGAGCGACACCGCCAGCGCGCCAGGCTCGCCTCACGCACGCACGCACGATCCACGCGCGCACCTGGCCGACGATCCATCCATCCCTGATGCCGCCGGCAAGCCAGCCAGGCAGCCAGCCAGCGCGTGCCGCCACGTTGCTGCCGCGCTCGCTCGCTCGCTTGGTGGGTACGGTGGTGGTGGCGGGGCGCGCGGCCTCCCTCCCTTTACACCCACGAGCCCCCCTGGAGAGCGATCGGAAAGGGGGCGCGCGGCCAGATCGATCATCTGGCCGGAGCACGAGAGCTCGCATGGTATCATGGCTCGTGGGGGGGACGGGATCGGGCCTGGGCTCCGGCGGGGGCGACATGGCACGTTCGACCGCGACGTGGCGCGTCACGTCGCGGCGGGATCATGAACTTGCTAACGCGTGTACGAGGCCCCCGGCCCGGCCGACGCGCGCACCTGCGCCCGTCCCCGTCAGTCCACTCACCGACCCCGCCGCGCGCGTAGGCTATAGCTAGCTAGTAGGTACCGCGGCGCACGTGCCGCCGGTGGGGGCGGCGACGACGCGACTCGCCTATAGGCCGGGGGTCCAGCACCAGAGCGTGCGTGACCGACCGGTGGTGCATGCATATGCATGAACGGATGAACCCAACAAGCAACAAACGGCCGCCGCTCGCGGTCCCCGGGCGGGCAGCCGGCCGGCGGCCCTCATCGCATCACCACCTGCGGAGTGCTGTAGCACACGTACGACGACGTCCACACGGCCGGCGCGTGGGACGACTCGATCTGAAACCACGGGCATCTTGGCGAACAAAGCATGGCGCCATGGTCCCTGCCGTCTGCTGCGTCAATTTCGATCACCTGGGCGAAGTGATATGCCACTGTGCGCTACGGTTATTACGCTAAGTAGGTGAGGGCAGATGCTAATAAGCTGCCTCTAGTTTAGCTTACCTCTGGCCGGCCGGCCTGGACCCTGGGCCAAAACATCTCAAAGTCGCTGCGGCCAATACGACAAGGCGCATGTGTCTCGCACAAACCCGCCGGGGGGAAGCTTCGCGTCCGTTTCCTCTCCTCTAGCCGCACAACGAAACATGGCCTTCCCTCCGTCCGCGCTCGCGGACGCAATGATTCTTGAGCTTCAGATCGCTCGCTCGACGCTAACTAAAAGAAAAATGATGGGATCTCGTGGATCGATCAAATCATTGAGAGGTCAGTGGATGCCGTCGTGCTCTGCTCTGATCGGAACATTCCCTCTGCCACACACTCCCTGCTGCAGAGCTGAGGAATCCGTTTAGGGATCAGTAAACAACTCCCCCCGCGCCGATTATTAGTTTAACCATCGCCGGATTAGGATATGGACAGCGCTCGTCGCCACTCAGATCTGAGGCTAATCAGCCTCGGGGGGGCTACGGGAACCATCACGTGGCCAGCCAGCAGCCCAACGCGCTCTTGCCTCTTGCTGCTTTGTGTTTTGAATGCTGCGGCCTGCGGGGGTAACTAACAGATCGATCGATCGCCCTCCGGTAACTAACAGGCAGGGCTACTCTAGGCGGCCGAGATCAGATGGCTCGTGATTTGGGCTGCTTTTCCGGGTAGATTACGGGACACGGATCTGTTTTTTAGGGGAGGGGCATGTGGGTTTGGGGGGCTTTTGCAAATGAGTTGTCGCCGTCATGGCGTGGGCGCCCGCCCCGCGCCGGCACGTGACACGCCGGACGCAGCGTCGCCAGACGATTTGGGTTTCTGATCATCATAGTCATCGAGATTCATCCACCGCACACAGTTATTACAGGTCGCATCTCAGGTGTACCGTTGAAGGTTCGCCACCAAGAGATGGAGAGGATATACTATAGCAGCATGAACTCGTGAGAGGGGGAAAATAAAGGATCATCAGGGCAATTCTTTGAGATGAACTGGAATAATTAATCAGGAAAACTTTATCTTCTGAGGACTGTAAGTCAAGTATTTCGCGGCTGCTGATGCGGACATGGGCGCCGTCGTCGGGCGGTTGTTGGCGTGGTCACCGCCGGCCAGTTCGTCGTGGTCGTCGCCTCCGCCGTCGGAGCCCGAGCAGAAGCGACACAACCATGAAGCCAGCAACGCTGCCGGCGAGAACCACCACCAGCTCGGCGATCCGTCCTCCGGTTTGTACTCCATGATCACCTTCTTCTTCTTCTTCTGTATATGGAGTTTTGGGCTTTTTTGGACTCACTTCATTTGACGTGCGAGATTCGGAAATCTTAGGGCCTGTTTGTCACTGGTTATATAGCTGACGGGCTGAGACGACGCTGAGAAATAGCAGCATTTGCACGATTACTTCCTTCTCAAGAACTTCCTGCTCAAGTAAGAAACGTGTGCTGGCTTTATCTGACTGTTGTTTGATTGGGTTGGAGACTCATTAGTCAAGGTCAAGAGCGTAAAAGTAAAACACCATGTGATCGATGGTGACGACCACGCCAATGTGACACTCTACTGTTAGGTTCTAGGCTCCCTGATCGGGGGAGCCCAACCCAGTTGGGTTGCGGGTCCCCGTCACGCAGCATTATAAAGGGAGGTGGGGGCCACTAGGGCACGCACACCAAGACAGGCAGTCCCCACTCGCCCCACCTGCCCTGCTCTACCGATCAATGGGTGCTGACGGCGACGGGAAGCACCGCCGCCACGGTCGTCACTGCGCGTCCTCGGGGGTCACCGCCTGCACTGCACAGCGACGACGTTCTCCATCTACTCCGACGAGCTTCATCCCCTACTTCCCTAACCCACACGGTGAATCCACTTATCCCTCCTAGTCTCTCTCTCTCTCTCTGTCAACCGAAGAACCATCATGATTCAACACTGGTAAAGGTTCAAACCCCACTGATCTACACATAGATGATCCACGGGATTTATCAATGGTATCAGACACCTCGATCTAGCGAGTAGATCGAGTTGGGGAACTTACAGAGATACTCCTCTGTCGCCACGACGAAGGGGAGAAAGGGGTCGGGATCGCCGTGCAGACGGTTGTTTAACGCGCCGGTGCGAGATTTCGATCAGAAAATGGCAAGGTCGATCTCGAATCGAAAAAGAAAGGGGAAAAGACAAACCCTAACCCTAGATCCGGAAATGCAAAGAAGGACGGGGAAGGAGGACCTACCTTTGGGCCTCACCTCGTCGCCGTCGTGACCGACTGCCGCTGTGCGGGTCACGGACAGGAGCCGATGCTCGGCACTCTTTTCGCCGCCGCTCGGGAAAGGGCGCAAAGGGCGCCGGTGCAAGGCCGTTCGACGGCGGCGCGTTCACCCTCAGGTGAACACGCGCGCCGGCGAAGGGCCCCACAGCGGCGCCACTACCCTCCATCGGCCACCGGTTGGCCACACTCTCTGGATCTCGCGGGGGTCAGTGAAGAGAGGAAGGGGGTACGGCAGGCGAAGAACAGAAAGGAGGGGAAATTGCTGGCGGCTTACGAGCCGGCGGCGCCACCACCCTAGCCGTCGCCGGCGTGCACGCCGGCTACGGGTCACCATCCTCCACCACATGTACTCTGTAGAAGAGGAGAACGGGAGGGATAGAAGGGATAGAGAGGGGGGATCCACCGCGGTCTCGGCCGGGGGCGCTTCTCCTAGCTGTTGCCGGCACCGCCGGCCACGGGCTCTCCGGCACCGCCGCCGTGCTGCAGCCCGAGAGATGCGGGAGAAGGCAAAGAAAGGGTCTAGGGTTTGGGGGCGGACGGCGACGGTGGTTTTGTTCATGCGAAACGCGCGGGGGACCGTCCGATCTCATTCGCGGTGATGAATGGCCAGCAACAGCCTACGGCTGGTGGGCTGAATAAAGCCCAAGCGGGATGTACGAGCGGGCCGTCTTGATGGCCTGGTCGTCCGCTGTTGGGCTGTTGGCCCATGCGAGAGAGCAGGAGTGAACCGCGGGCCGTTTTCAGCACCCGGGCTGTTGCACAGTAATGCATAGTAACATCTATTATTAATTCTTTTGATGATTTTCAGAAGCACATGTTTGAATGAATTTGTATATATTTTGTCCAATCTTCGTCTCTATTCAATTGGAACCAACAAGAAAATTGCTTAGAGATTAGAAAAGTGATAAAGATATTTATGAATAGCGTGTTTTCGTGAATTTTAATTCATGTTTTGCGCTGCAAAGTAAAAGTTTCATCCTCTAATTTAGAGGAATCTAGAGTTTTCCGCTTAAAGCTAATTATGATATTGTTATTATCTGACCAACGTTGATGATAATAATATTATAATTTCATGTTAAAGTTCACTTAAAGTTAATTATGGGATTGTTATTTGTTTTAGTAACAATATCATGATTTTATCAGAAAGTGTTTTGTCTTAAAGTAGATTATGGTATTGTTATTTTTCTGACCAACGTTGATGATAACAATACTATAGCTCTATGAGCCTTCTGTTTAAAGGTTAAATCTTTGATTTTAATATCAAAGTAAGGAATTTCAGAGAATGGAAAAGATCAAGAGATGCTCTTGAAATAAAGTATTGTTTAGTAAAAGTATTGCTTCTGAAAAGAATAATAAAGAAAAGTTTTCCCGCTGCTATTTGTTGTTTATTTTCTCAATTAAATCGGAACCAACAAGAAGATTTAATTGGGAGAATAGTTTAAAAGTTTTGGTTAAGTTTTTCCCTGTGGGGAAAAGCTAACACAAAGTTTAAAGTTCAGAAAAACTTCTGCTGTTATTAAGTTAAAGAAAAGTTGCTTATTGGCATAATTTTGCTATTTGAAGCATCAAAGTTTTGAGCATTAATTTACTTTTATAAATAAGTAAAAGAAAAGTTGTTTTTTGACATTTTCATGCTACATGAAGTGTTAAAGTTGAGCATTAATTTACTCTTACAATCTAAAGATAACGCTCAAAGATACAAAGTTTTAAAGTTAATTATGATGTTGTCATCTTATGATAAAAGTTTGATGATGTCGATATTATGTTTTTTAATAGTCACGAGTTCTATGGTGATAATAGAATTCAAAGTGCTCGAATGTTGTATGTTTTAATTTTGACCAACGTTAAATTATGACATACAATTATTCCTAGTAGAGAGAAATTGATACGAGTTGATTTCGATCAACACTGTAGATAAAGTTTTGAGCCTACTCAACTGCAAAGTTGAGGATAAGAAAGAAAAAGAGCTTTCTTCATTTCGACCTTTTTTGGTTGATTTGGAAGAGAGTCCCAAGTGTTAAGAAAAGAATTTTAGTTTTTTCTCTCACTAAAGTTTTCGTGACATTATGTTTTGTCAAATTTTCTGGTTAAATTGGAACCAACGTGAAGATTTAATCAGAAAATAAAGTATATGTACATGTTTTGGTCATCGTGACTAAAATAAAGTTCTGTCATTGTATCTTGTCCTTAAATAGTAAAGTTTTTTTGTTGAAATAAGTCAGACACATGTGCAATTTGACCAATGTTGAATTAAACATGTGTACTGGCAAAAGTTTTTCAGATCTAATTCTGGAATTAATACATTGGATGTTGCCAATGCATTCAAAGTTTAATGTCATTTGTCAGGAAATATTTTGGCACTTGTGTCATTCATTTTTTTAATGGCATGCAAAGTTTTTGTGATACTCATATGTGACTTGAATATCACATAAAAGGCGAGAAGTCTGGGGAGCTTTTGTGCTATCCCAACAATACTCAAGCACCTTCTAGTGTCATGATGGATAGAGACTTACAAAGAGTCGAAGGACAAAAGGAAAATTGAATTTGATCCAAAAGTCAAAATAGCAAGCATGACTTGCAAAAGTATAGCGATATGAAGAACTCTAATGAGTTCTTAAAAGTGTAACAGTGAAGAACTCTGATGAGCTCTTTAAAAGGAATAAGGAAATGGCACTCCCATTATTTTACATGACTTGATCATGTGAATAAAGTTAAAGGTTATATGACTCCTTGTTCACAAGTGTTAAAACAGATTCGAAATTATGGCTTCAAAGTTTACGCCATATTTCGAGGGGGAGAAAGATAGAAAGATTAAGCTTTAGAAATCCCCTCAAAGTCAAAAGTGATGCATTACATGCACTTAAAGAAATGATCTATAAAAGAAAAGTATGACCGAAAAGGGAGTATAATAGTCATAACATTGCTACCCCAACCATAGAAATAAACAAAATTCCTCGAGTTTTGTTTTACCACGAATATAAAGAAAGATAGTTGAGCCTCAAAGCACTTAAAAGAAAAGGATGATGCTTAAAACATCATACGAGGCTGGTAAAGACTGAACCCAATCAAAAGTTTAAAGATATTTGTCTCATTGATAGATGGGATAATCCGGGGGAGTAAAGAATATTGAGAACAAAGGCTTGAAGAGAAGTGAAACTGTATGATCACTCCAATGATTCAAGCACATCAATTGTCTCGACATATATGTTGGTGATGTATGATCAACAGAAGTTGAGGTGACGACAGATATTGATATAGTTCAACACCCGTCGTTAACTCTTCAAGAGAAAAATAAAGTCAAGGAAATTCTTGCTACTCTGGATTCTGTGGTAACAATTGTTTCTTTGTAAAATCATAAAGAGTTACAACAACCCCAGACAGAAAACAATATACCTAGTTCTATATTGTTAAAGTATAAGATAAAGAAGCATAAATTAAGGTGATTTCACCTCATTTGGACAAGCCATGAGAGGTGTTCATTCATCCTTCATGGAAAATGTCATGAGACATAGCTGTTTCAAACTTGTTTTGGAACATAGAATAAATTCCTAAAAGAGTCATAACAGTAGACTGTAATGGGTCTACAAGGATGAAACGTGACTCCAGAGGGAATATGTAAAAGTAATCTAGCGTGTCTTGTGGCAAAGGGCTTTATGCAAAGAAAGGACAAATTAAAATGAGATTTATTCCTGAAGTCTCATGAAAGGATTCTTTTAGAATCAAAATAACAATAGTGATATATCATTATATGGAATTACATCAGATGGATGTAAAAGTAATGATATACAAAGAATCGTGCGAGAAAGCATATACATGACATAACCAAATGGTTTTTGTTATGGAAAGAAAAGAAAATTATGATATCACCTGATAAGATGGTACCTTTTGATTTATGTATTAAATCGGGTCACAGAAGAGTGATATCTATTGTTCTACGAGAACACAGAAAAGTTTTTGGGTTTAAGTAAAAGTCTAGATGACAAATTGCTCATCTGCAAAGTTCAAAGATGGGAAATATTTTTCCCACATTCAACATGTAGATAATGTACTACTTGCTAGTAGTAATGTTCAATCTACTATGGAAAACAAGAAGGTTGTTATAACCTACAGTGTTCAAAAGATATAATCTTGTTGAAAATCCATTCGCTCCAGCTTGGAATGGAAATTCATTGAGATAAAAGGAAAAGGGGTATTTTGGATAATCGCAAAGGGCATACATAGAAAGAATTCTAAACGAGATAAAGTATGCATGCGAGCAAACTTATGCCTGTCTTACAGTCAAGGGTAATAGTTTTTGGAATTTCAGTATTCCAGGAACCAATATGAGATCGACCGAAAGAATGATGGTTCCATTTGCTTCAGCTGTTGGAAGCAGAATCAGTGCTCAAAATAATTTACCCTGACACAGTTTAAGTATCCGGGATGTTTTGGCAAAAGACCAATCCAGCAATAGATCTCTGGAATGGAATTAAAAGAATATTTTTGCACTCTTGCAAAGTGTTGTAAGCCTCATGCTAAGTAATAAAGAAACTCATACTCTCAAAGGATTGTGAGTAAAAGGAACTAAGTTTTGGTGAGTTGTTTAGTGAAGCCCACAGTAGTAGCTAACACTCACGATTGGAGTTTTATTGTGGAAAAGCTCCAAAGTTAAAATAGTTGTCTAAAATGGGTTATGTGTACCCAAAGTTTTAGCATGATATGAGGCTACAGGACAGGCTTAATGGTTCAAGAAACCTTGCCCGGAATTAATGGTAATCAACAGTAATATACCATTTAAAAGTTTTCTCTCCTATGACAACATGTCAAGTGTGCTGCCAAACACATTGACAAATTGTTATATGTTGCAAAGGAGGAAATCCAGAATCACATGATAGTTTTGAGCAAAAGTACCAAGCAATTGCTTGCGGATCCGCTTAACAAAGGCCGATCACCCTAGCCAATATGGGTTTTATGGGAGGCCTATGATTTCTGGATAATAAAGGGCCCAAGTAAAAGATAAGGTATTGTTTCACTGCAGAAAGGTACATTGTGGCTGTCTAGTCTTACAGTAATTGATACTTGTTATGATGAGGCACGCCCTATGTACGGATCTGCACTGAGATGAGGACCAAAAGCAAAGCAAGTGAAATGGTTACGTCAAAGTACAAAGTATAAAGTATAAGACGAGATCAAAGGGGAGAATGTTAGGTTGACCTCCTCTGAACACAGACCCAACGGTCTGGTTCAGGCCTTTGACTAGGCTCCCTGATCGGGGGAGCCCAACCCAGTTGGGTTGCGGGCCCCCGTCGCGCAGCACTATAAAGGGAGGTGGGGGCCACTAGGGCACGCACGCCAAGACAGGCAGTCCCCACTCGCCCCACCTGCCCTGCTCTACCGATCAATGGGTGCTGACGGCGACGGGAAGCACCGCCGCCACGGTCGTCACTGCGCGTCCCCGGCGGTCACCGCCTGCACTGCATAGCGATGACGTTGTCCATCTACTCCGACGAGCTTCATCCCCTACTTCCCTAACCCACACGGTGAATCGACTTATCCCTCCTAGTCTCTCTCTCTCTGTCAACCGAAGAACCATCATGATTCAACACTGGTAAAGGTTCAAACCCCACTGATCTACACCTAGATGATCCACGGGATTTATCAATGGTATCAGACACCTCGATCTAGCGAGTAGATTGAGTTGGGGAACTTACAGAGATACTCCTCTGTCGCCACGGCGAAGGGGAGAAAGGGGTCGGGATCGCCGTGCCGACGGTTGTTTAACGCGCCGGCGCGAGATTTCGATCAGAAGAAAGGCAAGGTCGATCTCGAATCGAAAAAGAAAGGGGAAAAGACAAACCCTAACCCTAGATCTGGAAATGCAAAGAAGGACGGGGAAGGAGGACCTACCTTAGGGCCTCACCTCGTCACCGTCGTGACCGACTGCCGCTGCGTGGGTCACGGACAGGAGCCGGTGCTCGGCACTCTTTTCGCCGCCGCTCGGGAAAGGGCGCAAAGGGCGCCGGCGCAAGGCCGTTTGACGGCGGCGCGTTCACCCTCGGGTAAACACGCGCACCGGCGAAGGGCCCCACAGCGGCGCCACTACCCTCCATCGGCCATCGGTTGGCCACACTCTCTGGATCTCGCCGGGGTCAGTGAAGAGAGGAAGGGGGTACTGTCGACCGGGCATCCCTGGGCCCACCAACACATCGTGGGCCATACCCGGGAGATGAGTTCCTGTATACCTGGACTACTCGGCTAGTGGGCCACGGTGCTGGTACAGTGGACCACAAGGCAAGACAAGGCGGACAAGGACTTGTACTAAGACTAGGATAGCTTTCCATACCTTGTATAGGCTACTCCGGGTCCTACTCGAATAGTACCCTTGTACCAATCCGACTTGTAACCCAGCCTCCCGTGGCATATAAGGCGAGGCAGGGACCCCTCTCAAAACATACGCAATCAATACAGAGCCACGCAGCATACATGACATAGGGTATTACGCACATTGCGGCCCGAACCTGTCTAATTGTGTGCCCCGTGTCTCACCATCGCGTTCCTGATCTCGGTGAGCCCCACCGCACAATCTACTACTTCGGGTACCCCGTCGTAGGCTCAGTGTCTAAAACACTGACAGCTAGTGCGCCAGGTAGGGGATCTCGTCGCTGATCCACTGGCGAACTCGATGGCTTTCGTCACCATCAAGCCGATCGTCGCTTTCCAGCAAGGCGACACCTTCGTTTTCGGCTCCTGGGTCTGCGTTGCTGATGGCGTCGGATCGTTCCTGCATTTTCTAGTGCCAACTCCGGAGTCAAAGCTCAAGTCCTCGACGCTTACGCAAGCTTCAATGGAGAATCTCGTCGAAAATTTTGGCGAAATTTCGATCTCTGATCCACTCAGAGAACTCGAGTCGGAGTCCGAGTACAACTCGACTTCGCCTCCTATCCAGCATGAGTTGCTCTCATGAGCTTCACAGCTTGCGCTCAGCCTGGATAACATTCCAGCACTACCTCTCTTCGGTCATCGCCATGTCAGTGCCGCTTACCAAGCCGCATTGAAGCGCCTCATGTGCCCTGGTCCGAAGACTGTGCTCGAGTACTCTTCAGATTCGGACGACAACTTCAACTACTATTCGGATTCTTCTGAGTTCGAGTTCGACTACGGTTCGGATTCTGCTGATGTTCGACAACTGTCTGGCCCTGCTCATGGACTGGTGATCACATCGACACCTGAGGGTAGATTCGTCTACTGGCCTGAGCATGTGCCTGCTGATCTCACCTTGGATGATCAGGAGCGCTTTATCGCTTGTCTCGACAACTTACCTTTCCAGGACGGTGTCAAGCTTGTTGATTATGACACCGATACTGAGCTCATTCAGAGTACGGGTACTTATTCATCGCATCGAGAAGTGTTCGTCATTGATGCATCTACTCCGCAAGGGCATCGTTCCAATTATCGTTACCTGGATGATGTGTCTGATGATGAACTCTCTGCTAATGCTCCTGCTGATGAAACCGCGGAGGTCAAGGCTGCACGTCGCCAACGCAATGCTGATTGTGCAACTCTTCGTCGGGAACTCGCGGAAGCTCTACCTACCCATAATCTTCAAGAGGCTCTGGATGCGGTTACTACTCGTGAGTATCGTACTCCAGAAGAAGCCATTAATGCGATCAATCTACTCGGTCGCTCCATGCCTCGTGACAGGGCGACTGCTGAAGTCGTGAAGCTGGCTGAGCTAGCCTACACTATGCTACGACAGAATACTAGTGCTCCTAGTCACCATGGCAGTAGTGGGGGTGCTCATCGTACTACTCCTACTCCTAATCGCACACGTCTGGAAGCTAGCAACAAAGGCAAAGGTGATGATGGCAGTATCAACAGCAAGTCGGGAGACTCTCACTACGACGCTCGTACAACTATCACCGCCAGACGCGCTGAGCGTGAGAAGCAAAAGGATAATGACTCTGATTCTTTTCCCGCTTTCTCCGCTCGACTTCAAGCTTTGTGTCTTCCGGAGAAATTCAAGCCTTACGGCATCTCAAAGTATGATGGCAAGCAAGATCCAAGGCAGTGGTTGCGCTGTATGCTCTGTCCATCTCAAACGCCGGGGGCAATGATGATACCAAGTGTATCTATTTCCCTTTTGTCCTTGAGCAAGAGCCCCTCACATGGTTTGAGTCCCTCAAACGTGGCTCCATCGACAACTGGGGACAACTCAAGCACTGTTTCACTAGCAACTTTGCGGGTTCTTTGGGCCGTCATGGCACCAGGATGGACCTTGCCCTGATCAAGCAAAAACAAGGCGAGACTCTTCGCGAGTACATGCGCCGCTTCTTTGAGAAAAGGGCTACTATTGTTGATGTTACTGAAAAAGAAGTCATAGACACCTTCCAGGATGGTTTTTATGATGACAGGCTATTCCAAGACTTTGGTCGTGCTCGCCCAGCCAAAATCACCAAGCTTAAGGAGATGATCACTCATTGGGCAAACGAGGAAGACAAAGCTCAGAATCGGTTCAAGCATATTCGCAACAACCAGAACAACAACAACAACATCAACACTGGTGGAAGCGGCAACGGCAAGCAACAGCAGGGCAACCGCCAAGGGAATAACTACTCGAGTAATCCCAATCGTAAGCGCAAGCCCGAGAACACTGTTGCAGCTATGGAAACGACCGCCAAGCCTGAAGATGATCCTCACTGGGCAACATTGACCAAGCAGAAATGCCCATGGCACCCAGAGGGCGATCATACTACAGAGCAGTGTTACCAACTTCGATGTGCGTTGAAGAATACACCTGAACCAACGCATCCAAACCCGCGATATCGCAAACACAAGGGGAAGAAGGCTAACACAGACAAAGACACTGGGTTTCAGAACCCATCCAACACTGTCAATGTCATATTTGGTGGAATTCCAACCAAGCGCATGCAAAAGCTAGCTTTCAGGGAGATTATGTCCATCGAACCAGCAGCTCCCACTTATCTTAAGTGGTCTGAAACCCCTATTACCTTTTCAAGGGCGGATCAATGGACTAGTTTTTCTGAGCCAGGACGATATCCTCTCGTTCTGGATCCAGTGGTGGCAGGCTCCAGGCTTACCAAGGTTCTTATTGATGGTGGCAGCGGTCTCAATGTCCTGTTTGCCAAGACTTTGAAGAAGATGGGCCTGGATATCACCAATATGCTTACCAAGACCAACTCACCGTTCTATGGTATCATCCCGGGCAACGCAGCTGTTCCTTTGGGCTCAGTTGTACTACCCGTTACCTTTGGGACCAAGGATCACTATCGCACCGAGTACATCAAATTTAAGGTCGCTGACTTCGAGACTTCTTACCATGCTATCATCGGCAGGCCCGGTCTCGCCAAGTTCATGGCTATCCCTCACTATGTCTACTTGGTTCTCAAGATGCCAAGCCCCAAAGGAGTTCTCTCATTGCAAGGGGATCTGAAGCGTTCCTACGACTGCGACACAGAAGCCGTGGAACTTGCCTCGACTACTCAAGTACCCAATGCAATGATGGAAGTCTTCACTGCCGCTAAGAAGCTTGCTCCGAGCGAGCTGGAGGTTCCTGAGAAGATTGACAACAACAACAAGCCTGCACCATCTGGTGATGTCCTGCTCAAAGCCATTAACCTCGGTACTGGTGATAGCAGCAAGACGACCATGATCAGTGCACAACTTGATCCTAAATAGGAAGACGCGCTCGTCAACTTTCTTCGGGCTAACCGTGATATCTTTGCGTGGAAGCCATCTGACATGCCAGGTGTGCCCAGGAGGTTGATTGAGCACTCACTCAACGTCGATCCTAACGCTACCCCCAAGAGACAACATCTTCGTCGCTTTGCTGATGATCGCAGGGCTGCTATCAAGAAAGAGCTCGCTAAACTACTCGCGGTTGGCTTCATCCGAGAAGTTTTTCACCCGCGGTGGCTCGCTAACCCTGTGCTCGTCAGAAAAAAGAACTCTAATGACTGGAGGATGTGTGTCGACTACACTGATCTCAACAAGCATTGCCCCAAGGATCCTTTCGGGTTGCCGCGGATTGATGAAGTCATTGACTCTACGGCGGGCTGTGCTCTACTCTGTTTCCTGGATTGCTACTCTGGTTATCATCAAATTGCAATCAAGGAATCTGATCAAGAGAAGACCGCGTTTATCACCCCGTTTGGTGCTTATTGTTACACAACAATGTCCTTCGGGTTGAAAAATGCTGGCGCTACATATCATAGGGCTATCCAAGCGTGCTTCAAGAGGCAGCTTCACAAGAACGTGGAAGCATACGTGGATGATGTCGTTGTCAAGACTAGGGATCCAGACATGCTTATCACGGATCTTGAGGAAACTTTCGCTTCGCTACGTGAGTACCAATGGAAGCTCAACCCCAATAAGTGCGTCTTTGGCGTATCTTCAGGAAAGCTACTCGGGTTCGTCATCAGCCATCGTGGCATCGAAGCAAACCCTGAGAAGATTACTGCCATCTCCAACATGCAAGCTCCGACTACTATCAAAGATGTCCAGAAGCTTACTGGTTGCATGGCGTCACTCAATCGCTTCATCTCACGACTTGGAGAACGGGGTCTTCCTTTCTTCAAGTTACTCAAGCGGTAGGAGAAGTTTACATGGACAACTGAAGTTGATCAAGCTCTTTCTCAGCTCAAGGAGTTCTTATCCAAGCCTCCAGTCCTCACAGCTCCTCTGCCCAATGAAGAGCTCTTGCTCTACATCGCTGCGACTACTAATGTCGTTAGCACTGCTATTGTCGTTGAGCGAAAGGAAGAAGGCTATGGCTACCCTGTCCAGAGGCCTGTCTATTTCGTTAGTGAAGTACTCTCAGAATCAAAGGCTCGTTACCCTCCGGTACAGAAGCTACTTTATGCGGTTCTGATTACTTCACGGAAGCTCCGCCACTACTTCGACGAGTACAAGATTTCTGTGGTCACTAGCTACCCGCTTGGCGAGATATTGCACAACCGGGACTCCACAGGAAGGATTTCTAAATGGGCTGTAGAGCTTGGCGCTCTATCGCTCGAGTTCAAGTCTCGCACTGCTATCAAGTCTCAAGCCTTGGTTGATTTCATGGCTGAGTGGCGGGAAAATCAAGTCCCAACTCCAATTAAGCGTCCAGAATATTGGGTCATGTACTTTGACGGTTCCCTCAAGTTGGAAGGTGCTGGTGCCGGGGTACTTCTGATTTCTCCCAAGGGCGAGCAACTTAAATATGTTTTGCAGATCTTTTGGAAGGTCTCAAATAATAAAGCTGAATATGAAGCTCTACTGCATGGTCTTCGCCTTGCAGTCTCTCTTGGCATTACACGACTACTTGTGTATGGTGATTCTTTGGTGGTCATCAATCAAGTCAACGATTCATGGGATCGTAATGCTGAGAACATGGATACGTACTGTCAGGAGGTACGCAAACTTGAGAACAAATTCCATGGTCTCGAGTTCCATCATGTGGTCCGCGACAACAATGTTGCTGCGGATGTCTTGTCGAAGCTGGGATCTACACGAGCTCAAGTGCCAGCTGGAATCTTCGTCCATGAACTCCACAAACCATCAATTCCGGAGCAATCATCTGCAACCACGACTACTTCAGTTCAACCTGATCGAGAAGTGCTTATGATTGATGTGGACTGGAGAACTCCCTTCATCGACTACATTAAAAATCAGTTGATTCCAGAAGACAAGTCAGAAGCTGAGCGCATCTCACGCCGTGTCAAGGCTTATGCTCTAGTTGGAGATCAACTCTATAAGCGAGGCGCAAGCTCTGATATACTCATGAAATGCGTTTCTCGTGAAGAAGGTAAGGAAATCTTGGAGGAGACACACAAAGGAATCTGTGGCAATCACGCTTCTTCCCGCACCTTGGTGGGAAAAGTGTTCAGACGTGCTTTCTACTAGCCTACAGCTCTTGCTGATGCAGAGGAACTAGTCAAGAAGTGTCAAGGATGCCAATTCTTCGCCAAGCAACAACATGTTCCTGCCTACAAGCTCATCACAATACCACCAACTTGGCATTTCGCTTGCTGGGGGCTGGATATGATTGGTCCTCTCCCAAATGCGTCAGGGGGATTCAACAGAGTTCTGGTGGCTATCGACAAGTTTACCAAGTGGATTGAGGTCAAGCCTGTTACCTTTCCCAAGGCTGATCGTGTCCTCGACTTCTTGGATGAAATTGTACATCGCTATGGTTTCCCTAACCGCATCATCACAGACCTGGGTTCGAATTTCAACAATCACCAGTTCTGGGAGTACTGCGAGAACAGTGGAATCGACGTCCGGTACGTCTCCGTTGCTCACCCACGTGCCAATGGCCAAGTGGAACGCGCCAATGGGATGATACTTGATGCTCTCAAGAAGCGATTGTACGATGCTGCAAATACCAAGGACGGCAAGTGGATCAAGGAACTACCCAATGCACTCTGGGGGCTACGTACTCAGCCTACTACCCCCACGGGGCAGTCGCCTTACTTCCTGGTCTACGGCTCTGAAGCTGTTTTGCCTGCTGATGTCATGTGGCGTTCTCCGACGGTTGATCAGTACGAAGAAGGCGTAGCTGAAGAAACAAGACAGACCGATGTCGACAGTCTCGAGGAAGCTCGCTGCAACACAATTGTTCAATCCACTCGATACCTTGAGAGGATTCGCCGCTATCATGACCGCAATGTTAAGGAACTCTCCTTCAACGTTGGTGACTTAGTCCTTCGTCGCATCCACAATACAGCAGGACTACACAAGCTCAACTCGCCACGGGAAGGTCCTTTCTCTGTTGCAAAGGTTACCGGCCCAGGCTCATATCGTCTTCAAACTCTGGAAGGCGAGGAAGTCGACAACTCTTGGAACATCGACCAGCTTTGTCGCTTCTACCCGTAGGGGGTCTCAACAACCCTCTCCAGACGGCTTCGACTGTAAAACAACTCGTATTGGGTTTCAACAACCCTTTCCAGGCAGCTTCGGTTGCAACCACTCAACAGACAGCTACGGTTGTCACCACTCGTAGGGGATCAAGATAATCCTCTCCAGACAGTTTCGGCTGTATCTTCTCGTGGCTTTCAGCTGCGAGCACCCGCAGGGGGCTTCATCAACCCTCTCCAGGCAGTCTCATTCTGCGACTTCGTAGGGAGTCATGATAACTCTCTCCAGACGATCCTGTATCATGTAGGGTAGTAAGTTGCACATGCTGTCCATGTTCCTATTTTTCAATAAGAGGCTGCGACCTAGAGTAACACCCTGCTGGTAGGGTCTCAGTGGAACTCTTATACAAGTTGCTGCTACAGCAAGGATGAGTTCATCACACTGTCTCCTACGGTCTTACTCGTTCTTTAGAACATCCTTGCGAGTACTCTCTCACTAGGCTCATAGCCTCAGAGGTACTTAAGACATTGTAAACACTGTACAATGTATTCAGTAATAAAGTTGCTACTCTATACCGACTTGTTACTGCCCTTTACTTGTTCATAACAAAGCCTTCTTTACGCTGCTACAGCTAAGGTGTTCAACTCGTTATGAATAAGTTCTTTTCGAGTACTCTGTCACTAGGTTTGTTAGCCTCAGAGGTACTCAAGACATTGTAAACTCTGTACAATGTATTTAGTAGAAGCCGCTACTCTACATCGACTTGTTACTACTCTTAGCTTATTACATGACAAAGCCTTCTTTTTACGCTGCTACAGCTAAGGTGTTGAACTCGTCATGTTTTTAAGCTAACATTCTTCGGAACATGTGTACACTTGAATATTCCTACTCGTGTATCGTATCTCTTTTTTTGCAGCCACACACTCAATACCAACTCGAGTACTTGGCCAACACAGATGCATACAAGGGATCCAGATAATTGATTTCTTCAAAGTTTTCAATTATATTACATAAATACTTATTTGAGATTACACTGGTTTTCTCTCTAGTATTTCTAATCTACAAGTACATCTAACGGAGATCAATAAACTTGGAGACTGCTTCCGCAATTGGTGAAGTCTGCTGCATCAACTCATTGAGTCGATCATCGAAGCAATCCCCAGATCTGCCGTTCATGATGACTGTGAGATCCGCCTCAGCATAAAAAGACTTGATGAAGCTCAGGACTTGATTTGGAATCGAGCAGGCCAGCCTTTGAGCAAACTCCAGAATCTTCTTTGGGGTGTCTTTCAACCTCTCCACAAGTGGACGAGACTGAACTCCGGCGACTCTGGGCTCAAACAAGTTCGCTACTGGCTCGGCCGCTTCTGTCAATGCCTTCAGCTCTGAGCGTAGGCCCTCAGCTTCTTCAATCTTCTCCTTCAGCGACTGCATGCAGCGCAGCAAGTCAGTCCAGTCGGCAATGCGGATATTCATCTCGCGTTCAAGTTCGAAGCACCGCACCTTATAGTCTTCTTTCAGATCCATATGAGCTGCTTCTTCACGGTTGAAGGCTAGCTGCCAGTGCAGCGCCTTGTTTTTGAACTTGTTGACTTCTTCCGTCAGCTCTGCAAAAGATCAAGGCTACTTATCAGATATGGTGTGCAAGAACAAAAGTACTCAATGATGATTTCAGAAGGGACATTACCTTTATTCTTCAGGCGCAAGGACTTGTTCTTACCAACAACTTCATCCTTCTTCGCCGTCAGCTTCTGGATTTCGTTGTGGTACCCAGCGGCGTTGGCATCAAGTCTCTCCTGCAGCTTCAGAGACAAGGCTTTTTGCTGCTTCAACTCTTCTTTGAGCTGCGTGACTTCCTCAATGTCAGCCGCATGTTGCTACAGTAGGCGAGTCTTGCGTTTTGACTGCTTGACTACCTCCTGCAAGAGCGAGAACAATATATGAGTCAGAGATAAGATATCTGTGACTACAACTATTCTACGAGAGACTACACAACTTACCGCAAGAAGCTTTTCTACGCCGCAGAACATCTCGGCGTGTGCGTTCAAGTTGTCTTCGTCCAGGCAGGAGTCATCGTATGGCATCAAGTTCTCTGCCATGGACTGGGCACTTGTACTAGCCGCTGAGTATCTCGCAGCACTGCGCAGAGGAGCTGTGTCTTCAATCTGTGGCTCATGCGGCACTAGGCGGTTCTCTGGCTGTTCCTCCAACACCAGATGTGCATCCACATGATGCATGGGGGCTTCCGCGGCTGGGACTTCTTCGTGGTGTAGCACGGCTTCAGGGTCCACCTCCAAGGCTTCATTCACCACGGCTTCAATCTCTTCGAGTTGTTGAGCCCTAGGCCTGGAAGTGGCTTCAACCGCCGCCTTGACTACGTTGCTCCAGAGGGTCCGCAACGCTTCAGTAGCTTCAGCTTCTGCGGGTACATCTTGGCGTTCTGGGAGTACATTTTCTGGTTGCTCTTGAGGAGTCTGGTCTCCTACAGTAGCACCACTTCCAGAGGCACCCCACTTCACATCAGTGGATTTCCTGCATTAACAAGTTGGTTAGCAGAAGCAGAGTACATAATCATAATAAGTACTCGAGTATTCGTGTACTTACAGGGCAGCACGAGGCACTGAGACTTTGGGTCCCAGCAGGTCGAAGAAAGAAGGCGCTGCCGGCACCTCTGGTACATTTTCCACCGGCAGCACATTCTCTGGTACCGTGGCTTCTTGTTGCTCATGCACCACCATCTCCACGGCTGACGCTGGAACCACCTCGGGTTCTGTTATTCTTGGAGGGCTTCTCGAGGGTACATTGGATGCACTCTCGATAACCTACACAAGACAAAAATCAAGACATTACAGCAGAGAACAAGTACTCAATTCGATTGCGACTACTTAAGAGTTCTCCAACACTTACTGTAATGATGGGGAGGCCTGAGATCTTCTTTACGGCTCGCTTCCCCACCGTGGTCCTTTTCTTTCACGGCGGCAGCATCACATCATCTGTAAGAGACGATGCCGGCCTCTTCGATGCCCCCGCGGCAAGGCCACTAGGGATGGCCGCTCCAAAGTACCCATAACGGCTTTTCACTTCAAAACGCTGTTGAAGCGTTAAGCCGTCGTCATCGCTTGAGGAGGCGTCCTCCACCAAGACTTCTTCTCCTTCTGAGCAGCTTGATTACCCTCGGGGGCTTCAGCCTCCGCTCCTGGTGCCTCTTCTTCTTGCGCTTGGAGTGGGTCCTCAGGATGAGGAGGAGGGTCAGATACAAATTTCAAGACATCCTCCTGCGAAGCACAAGGAAAATATTAGTAACTCGAATACTTTTAACAAAAGTACTCGGGGGCTAAGTACTTGAAGACTTACCAGACGAGGAGGGTTGTCCGCACTGAACTTAGGAACAGCTGCAGGAATTCCATGAAGATTCTTGAAGATCTTCTGCAGCCGTTCCATCATGAGATCGTCACTGATCTCTTCAGCAGATATCCTGGAGCCGTCATCCGCTCCAGTGTACTCGAACCCAAGATGCTCTCGCTGCATCAAGGGTTGTATCCTTCGCTTCATGAAGCTGAAGGCTACTCGCTCCGCTGTCAAGCCTTGCGCCTTCTTCTGCGCAATCTTTGCCAACAACTCCGGGATCTGGATGCACTCTTGCATTGTGGGTTCATCTTTCCAGAGCCAGTCATATACTGGCGCGAACATGCTGGGCTTCAGCAGCTGCGGCGGGGCATTCTCTATGTAGAACCACTTATTTTTCCAATCTTGATTGGAGTCAATCAAGTCGTACTTAAAGTACAACTCCTGTGCCTTCTGGTGCATCTGCACTCCGGCCCCACTGACTACAACTGGGAAGTTGGCGTTGGGCTGCGGCTTCAACCGGAATATCTTCCTGAACAAGGCCCAGTGTGGGCGGATGCCGAGGAAAGCTTCGCAGAAGTGCACGTACACCGCAATCTGAAAGATGCTGTTGGGGTTGAGGTGTACGTGCTCCAACTTGAAGAAGTCGAGGAATCCGCGGAAGAAATCCGAAGACGGCAGCGTCAACCCATGCTCGACGAAGTGCCCAAACATCAGAATTTCATCCGGGCTCTTCTCCATCGGCCACGCATCACCGACGGCAGAGCTCCATCCAGCAATGGCCTTCTCACGTAGCAACCCACCGGCTTCGAGGGCTTGGATACCTTCCTCCCTCATCTTGGACTTCTTCCAAGAGACAGCTTGGCTCGGGGGCTTTGTGATCACCACCGTCTTGTACTTGGGCTCCGACAACTCATTTTTGCCACGGCTAGACTTCTTCTTCTGTCCCTTGGACAGCGCAGGCTTCATCCTTCCTGTCACGAGGGTCTTCTTTCGCATTGATCGGAGGACAGCGAAGGGACGGAGGTTTGCACTCTTGGCACTATGGGCGCTCGAACTCTGCGGCGGCTATGGATGCTAAGGCGTTCTGGATCTAAGGGCGAATGGAAGCAGTGAAACCCTAAGGGATACCCCTTCGGGTATTTATAAAACCAAAACCCTAACGGTTCGACCTGGTGACCCTTCGTATTCAACAGATTGGTTTCACAGGCAAATTTTTGGCTAAGTCAGAGGACTAAAATCCAAGACCTGCTCGGCTCTATCTCGGGGGCTCGACTACTCTATGGAATTGGATTTCACTCAGCTACAGTTCACTGAATTCAGGCCACTATTCTACAGTCAGATTGGATCCTTCAATTTGAGAAAGTACTCGACTCAAGGCTCGGGGGCTCCGTGCCACGTGTCCTTCAGTTTTTCTCAAGATTTTGCGGGAATATTTGACGAAGACTACTGATTGACCCTCAGCTTGAATTGTCAATTCGAACTAAGGCTCGGAGGCTACATCCATATAGGATGCGATTTTTGCAAATCGCATTCCTATATTATTTCTTCGGATTATCTACGGATTTTTCGGAGCAAGATCAAAGAGTTCAAGATTGACCCTCAGCTTGAATCCTGGATTCGACCTAAGGCTCGGGGGCTACATTCCATATGGAATGCGATTTCAGTAATCGCATTTCCATATGGATCTTTGATGCAAAGATTTCAAGAACGAAGCGGGTATTATTGAAGACCTTCAAGGGAAGTACTCGGGGACGCTTGGGAACAACTCGAGAAGACTTCAAGACTACTCATGGAGTTAGCTGGAGTACCTTCCAGCCTCGTGATGATTCAAGTACTATTGAAGATTGAAGCTTGTAGAACTCGGGGACGCTTGGGAACTACTCGTGGAGACCTTCAAAACTACTTGGACCATTGCACTCGACTACAAAGTACTCGGGGGCTTGACGACCGGGCATCCCTGGGCCCACCAACACATTGTGGGCCATACCCGGGAGATGAGTTCCTGTATACCTGGACTACTCGACTAGTGGGCCACGGTGCTGGTACCGTGGACCACAAGGCAAGACAAGGCGGACAAGGACTTGTACTAAGACTAGGATAGCTTTCCATACCTTGTATAGGTTACTCCGGGTCCTACTCGAATAGTACCCTTGTACCAATCCAACTTGTAACCCAGCCTCCTGTGGCATATAAGGCGAGGCAGGGACCCCTCTCAAAACATACGCAATCAATACAGAGCCACACAGCATACAGGACGTAGGGTATTACGCACATTGCGCCCCGAACCTGTCTAATTGTGTGCCCCGTGTCTCACCATCGTGTTCCTGATCTCGGCAAGCCCCACCACACAATCTACTACTTCGGGTACCCCGTCGTAGGCTCGGTGTCTAAAACACTGACAGGTACGGCAGGCGAAGAACATAAAGGAGGGGAAATTGCTGGCGGCTTATGAGTCGGCGGCGCCACCACCCTAGCCGTCGCCGGTGTGCACACCGGCCACGGGTCACCATCCTCCACCATATGTACTCTATAGAAGAGGAGAACGGGAGGGATAGAAGGGATAGAGAGGGGGGATCCACCGCGGTCTCGACCGGGGGCGCTTCTCCTAGCTGTTGCTGGCACCGCCGGCCACGGGCTCTCCGGCGCTGGCGCCGTGCTGCGGCCCGAGAGATGCGGGGAGAACACAAAGAAAGGGTCTAGGGTTTGGGGACGGACGACGACGGCGGTTTTGTTCATGCGAAACGCGCGGGGGCCGTCCGATCTCATCCGCGGTGATGCATGGCCAGCAACAGCCTACGGCTGGTGGGCTGAATAAAGCCCAGGCGGGATGTACGAGCGGGCCGTCTTGATGGCCTGGTCGTCCGCTGTTGGGCTGTTGGCCCATGCGAGAGAGCTGGAGTGAGCCGCGGACCGTTTTCAGCACCTGGGGTATTGCACAGTAACGCATAGTAACATCTATTATTAATTCTTTTGATGATTTTCAGAAGCACATGTTTGAATGAATTTGAATATATTTTGTCCAATCTTCGTCTCTATTCAATTGGAACCAACAAGAAAATTGCTCAGAGATTAGAAAAGTGACAAAGTTATTTATGAATAGCGTGTTTTCGTGAATTTTAATTCATGTTTTGCGCTGCAAAGTAAAAGGTTCATCCTCTAATTTAGAGGAATCTGGACTTTTCCGCTTAAAGCTAATTATGATATTGTTATTTTCTGACCAACGTTGATGATAACAATATTATAATTTCATGTTAAAGTTCACTTAAAGTTAATTATGGGATTGTTATTTGTTTTAGTAACAATATCATGATTTTATCAAAAAATGTTTTGTCTTAAAGTAGATTATGGTATTGTTATTTTTCTTACCAACGTTGATGATAACAATACTATAATTCTACGAGCCTTCTGTTTAAAGGTTAAATCTTTGATTTTAATATCAAAGTAAGGAATTTCAGAGAATGGAAAAGATCAAGAGATGCTCTTGAAATAAAGTATTGTTTAGTAAAAGTATTGCTTCTGAAAAGAATAATAAAGAAAAGTTTTCCCGCTGCTATTTGTTGTTTATTTTCTCAATTAAATCGGAACCAACGAGAAGATTTAATTGGGAGAATAGTTTAAAAGTTGTAAATGAGTTTTTCCCTGTGGGTAAAAGCTATAATAAAGTTTAAAGTTTAGAAAGCTTCCGCTGTTATTAAGTTAAAGAAAAGTTGTTTATTGGCATTATTTTGCCACTTGAAGCGTCAAAGTTTTGAGCATTAATTTGCTCTTACAACTAAAGTAAAAGAAAAGTTGATTTTGGCATTTTCATGCTACATGAAATGTTAAAATTGAGCATTAATTTGCTCTTACATCTAAAGATAATGCTCAAAGATGCAAAGTTTTAAAGTTAATTATGATGTTGTCATCCTATGATAAAAGTTTGATGATGTCGATATTATGTTTTTTAATAGTCACGAGTTCTATGGTGATAATAGAATTCAAAGTGCTCGAATGTTGTATGTTTTAATTTTGACCAATGTCAAATTATGACATACAATTATTCCTAGTAGAGAGAAATTGATACGAGTTGATTTCGATCAACACTGCAGATAAAGTTTTGAGTCAACTCAACTGCAAAGTTGAGGTTAAGAAAGAAAAAGAGCTTTCTTCATTTCGATCTTTTTGGTTGATTTGGACGAGAGTCCCAAGTGTTGAGAAAAGAATTTTAGTTTTTTCTCTCACTAAAGTTTTCATGACATTATGTTTTGTCAAATTTTCTGATTAAATTGGAACCAACGAGAAGATTTAATCAGAAAATAAAGTATAAGCGCATGTTTTAGTCATCATGACTAAAATAAACTTTTGTCATTGTAAAACAGTATATTGTCCTTCAATAGTAAAGTTTTTTGAAATAAGTCAGACACATGTGCAATTTGACCAATGTTGAATTAAACATGTGTATTGGCAAAAGTTTTTCAGATCTAATTCTGGAATTAATACATTGGTTGTTGCCAATGCATTCAAAGTTTAAAGTCATAAGTCAGAAAATGTTTTGGCACTTGTGTCATTCATTTTCTGAAAAGCATGCAAAGTTTTGTGATACTCATGTGTGACGTGAATATCACATAAAAGACGAGAAGTCTGGGGGAGCTTTTATGCTATCCCAGCAATACTCATACACATTAGTAGTGTTATCATGAGATAGAGACTTACAAAGAGTCGAAGGACAAAAGGAAAATTGAATTTGATTCAAAAGTCAAAATAGCAAGCATGACTTGCAAAAGTATAGCGATATGAAGAACTCTAATGAGTTCTTAAAAGTGTAACAGTGAAGAACTCTGATGAGCTCTTTAAAAGGAACAAGGAAATGGTACTCCCATTATTTTGCATAACTTGATCATGTGAATAAAGTTAAAGTTTATATGACTCCTTGTTCACAAGTATTAAAACAGATTCGAAATTATGGCTTCAAAGTTTACGCCACATTTCGAGGGGGAGAAAGATAGAAAGATTAAGATTTAGCAATCAAATTCCCCTTAAAGTCAAAAGTGATGCATTGTATGCATTTAAAAGATGATCTATTAAGAAAAGTATGACCGAAATGGGAGTATAATGGTCATAACATTGATACCCCAACCATAGAAATAAACAAAATTCCTCGAGTTTTGTTTCACCACAAATATAAAGAAAGATAGTTGAGCCTCAAAGCAATTAAAAGAAAAGGATGATGCTTAAAACATCATACGAGGCTAGTAAAGACTGAACCCAATCAAAAGTTTAAAGATATTTGTCTCATTGATAGATGGGATAATCTGGGGGAGTAAAGAACGTTGAGAACAAAGGCTTGAAGAGAAGTGAGACTGTATGTTTACTCCAATGATTCAAGCACAACAATTGTCTCGACATATTTTTTGGTGTTGTATCATCAACAGAAGTTGAGGTGACGACAGATGTTGATGTAGTTCAACACCCGTCGTTAACTCTTCAAAAAGAAAAAATAAAGTCAAAGAAATTCTTGTTACTCAGGACTCTGTGGTAACATTTGTCTCTTTGGAAAATCATAAAGAGCTACAACAACCTCAGACAGAAAACAATATACCTAGTAGTATATTGTTAAAGTATAAGATAAAGAAGCATAAATGAAGGTGATTCCACCTTATTTGGAGAAGCCATGAGAGGTGTTTATTCATCTTTCACGAAAATGTCATGAGACATAGATGTTTCAAACTTGTTCTGGAACATAGAATAAATTCCTAAAAGAGTCAAAACTGTAGACTGTAATGGGTCTACAAGAACGAAACGTGACTCCAGAGGGAATATATAAAAAGCAATCTAGCGTGTCTTGTGACAAAGGGTTTTATGCAAAGAAAGGACAGATTAAAATGAGATTTATTTCTGAAGTCTCATGAAAGGATTCTTTTATAATCAAAATGACTATAGTGGTAGATCATTATATAGAATTACATCAGACAGATGTAAGAATAATGATATACAGAGATTTGTGCAAGAAAGCATATACATGACATAACAAAATGGTTTTTGTTATGGAAAGAAAAGAAAATTGTGATATCACCTGATGACATGGTACTTTCTGATTTATGTATTAAATCGGATCACAAAATAGTGATATCAATTGTTCTACGAGAACAAAGAAAAGTTTTGGGTTTAAGTAAAAGTCAAGATGATGATTTACTCATCTGCAAAGTTCAAAGATGGGAAATGTTTTTCCCACATTCAATATGTAGATAATGTACTACTTGCTAGTAGTAATGTTCAATCTACTATGGAAAAGAAGAAGGTTGTTATAACCTACAGTGTTCAAAAGATATAATCTTGTTGAAAATCCATTCGCTCCAGCTAGGAATGGAAATTCATTTAGATAAAAGGAAAAGGGTATTTTGGATTATCGCAAAGGGCATACATAGAAAGAATTCTAAACGAGATAAAGTATGCATGCGAGCAAACTTATGCCTGTCTTACAGTCAAGGGTAATAGTTTTTGGAATTTCAGTATTCCAGGAACCAATATGAGATCGATCGAAAGAATGGTGGTTCCATTTGCTTCAGCTGTTGGAAGCAGAATCAGTGCTCAAAAGAATTTACCCTGACATAGTTTAAGTATCCGGGATGTTTTGGCAAAAGACCAATCCAGCAATAGATCACTGAAATGGAATTAAAAGAATATTTTTGCACTCTTGCAAAGTGTTGTAAGCCTCATGCTAAGTAATAAAGAAACTCATACTCTTAAAGGATTGTGAGTAAAAGGAACTAAGTTTTGGTGAGTTGTTTAGTGAAGCCTACAGTAGTAGCTAACACTCACGATTAGAGTTTTATTGTGGAAAAGCTCCAAAGTTAAAATAGTTGTGTAAAATGGGTTATGTGTACCCAAAGTTTTAGCATGATATGAGGCTACAGGACAGGCTTAATGGTTCAAGAAACCTTGCCCGGAATTAATGGTAATCAACAGTAATATACCATTTAAAAGTTTTCTCTCCTATGACAACATGTCAAGTGTGCTGCCAAACACATTGACAAAGTGTTATATGTTGCAAAGGAGAAAATCCAGAATCACATGATAGTTTTGAGCAAAAGTACCAAGCAATTGCTTGCGGATCCGCTTAACAAAGGCCGACCACCCTAGTCGACATGGGTTTTATGGGAGGCCTATGATTTCTGGATAATAAAGGGCCCAAGTAAAAGATAAGGTATTGTTTCACTGCAGAAAGGTACATTGTGGCTGTCTAGTCTTACAGTAATTGATACTTGTTATGATGAGGCACACCCTATGTACGGATCTGCACTGAGATGAGGACCAAAAGCAAAGCAAGTGAAATGGTTACGTCAAAGTACAAAGTATAAAGTATAAGATGAGATCAAAGAGGAGAATGTTAGGTTGATCTCCTCTGAACACAGACCCAACGGTCTGGTTCAGGTCTTTGACTAGGCTCCCTGATCGGGGGAGCCCAACCCAGTTAGGTTGCGGGCCCCCGTCATGCAGCACTATAAAGGGAGGTGGGGGCCACTAGGGCACGCACGCCAAGACAGGCAGTCCCCACTCGCCCCACCTGCCCTGCTCTACCGATCAATGGGTGCTGACGGCGACGGGAAGCACTGCCGCCACGGTCGTCACTGCGCGTCCCCGGCAGTCACCGCCTGCACTGCACAGCGACGACGTTGTCCATCTACTCCGACGAGCTTCATCCCCTACTTCCCTAACCCACACGGTGAATCCACTTATCCCTCCTAGTCTCTCTCTCTCTGTCAACCGAAGAACCATCATGATTCAACACTGGTAAAGGTTCAAACCCCACTGATCTACACCTAGATGATCCACGGGATTTATCATCTACCGCTAATAAGTATCTAGGAGGAGACTATTATTTGCCGATGCTCAAAAATTCAATTGCCTGTCTCTCTTCCTTGAGAACCATCGACTGTAAAAATGCCTTTATTTGCACCTACTACATATTTGCACACGTTTTTTTAAGCATGAAGTGGAACCGCGTTTCGGAGTTGAGCGGACATTTCTAAAAGGTGACAGCAGAGTTAGACTTCTAGTTGATTTTCTAGAATTCCCGTGGATTTGGGGAAGCTCACTAAAAAATGTCCGGGGTTCAGCAAAATTATAGAAATTTCAAAATGAAAACCATGCATAAGTATCGTGGATCAAATCAATGAATTACCAAGCTATTTCAAAGCTATATCAACAAGTAGACCAGAGCACCAACCGGAAATTGGGCACCAACAAGTAGACAGCACTCCAGACTTCCTTGGATTCGGAATGGAGACGCCTGCACAAAACTTTTCATGCTCCACGCTAGTAATAGAAGGCCAAAATTATTCATCCCATCATTGAAACTGAACATGGGGCTAGCGATCAGCCAACAGCACAAAGAAGAAACAGTGTTTGATCATTTTGTAAACCTACTCGGCCAAACACAATCACGTTCGGCTAGCTTAAATTGGGCACATCTCGGGTACGAGCAGCATGACCTGCATGAGCTAGAAGACTCCTTTGAAGAAGATGAGATTAAGAAAGTGATATTGCATCTCCCAAATGAAAAAGCGCCTAACCCTGATGGCTTCATAGGTATTTTTTACAAAAAATGTTGGCCAATCATCAAAGCTGATTTAATGGCAGCACTCCGCGCCTTTCATTCGCTGCGAACACAAAAATTAGAGCTGGTTAATGAAGCAAATGTGGTCCTTTTACCAAAGACAAAGGAGGCTGCTAGTGTCACTGATTTTCGGCCAATTAGCCTCATCAACAGTCTGGCCAAAATAATCACCAAGGTCCTTGCTGATAGACTAGCACCGAGACTAAATGAGCTTGTGTCTGGATGCCAAAATGCTTTCATCAAAAAGAGATGCATCCATGATAATTTCTTGTACGTCCAAAACGTGATCAAGGCACTCCATAAGGCCAAACGCCCATCGCTCTTCATTAAGCTCAATATTTCCAAGGCCTTTGATTCTGTGAGCTGGGTTTTCCTTCTTGAAACGATGCAAGCGTTGGGTTTTGGACAAAGATGGAGGGACTGGATTGCCACCTTGCTAGCTACATCCTCTTCCAAGATCCTCCTGAATGGCGTTCCAGGACGACACATAAAGCATGCCAGGGGCTTAAGACAGGGTGACCCGCTATCGCCTATGCTCTTCATCCTGGCTATTGACCCATTACACCGGCTCATCGAACTTGCAGCTAGCAGAGGGCTGTTGCATCCTTTCCTCCCTAGAGCGGCATCGCTACGTTGCTCCCTCTATGCTGACGACGCGGCAATTTTTGCAAACCCAGAGCGAACAGAGCTACACCGCATCACTCAGGTGCTAAATTTATTTGGGAACTGCTCCGACCTCAAAGTTAACTTAAATAAAACGGAATTTTTTCCAATAAGATGTGAAGAAACACTAGTTTCAGAGACACTAATTGACTTCCCGGGCAAGATTGGAAAATTCCCTGGCAAATACCTGGGCCTCCCACTACATACGCGCAAACTTCGACGAGTGGACGTTCAACCTTTGCTTGACAAGATTGGTGGCCGGATCCCAGGATGGAAAGGAAAGCTTTTATCCATGGCTGGAAGAGAGACGTTGGTGAAAAGCGTACTATCATCACAACCGATCTATCACTTAACAGTGTTTCCAATGCAAAAATGGTTGTTGCGACAAATTGACAAGATGCGAAGAAGTTTCCTCTGGAAAGGAGAAGAGCCAGAAAAAGTTAGTGGAGGTCATTGCCTGGTCAATTGGCCGACGACCTGTGCACCGCGGGACCTAGGGGGTTTAGGGATACTGGACTTGAAGCGCTTTGCACGAGCGTTGAGGTTGTGTTGGTTATGGAACAGATGGCAGCACGCAGAACGGCCTTGGGTGGGCTTAGACATCCCTTGCGACAACACTGACAGGGACCTGTTCGATGCATCGACAATTGTCACAGTTGGGAGAGGCGACAAGGCCGATTTTTGGCATTCCATCTGGATTAATGGACAAGCGCCCAAATACATTGCCCCGGCTCTGTTCCAGAAAACAAAAAGGAAAAATGTTACAGTAATGAAAGCCATGGAGCAAAACAGGTGGATTTCGCATATATCCCCTATCCAATCAATCGAAGAGCTACATGAATTTATTGCATTATGGGAAGGGGTGACCACCGTAAACAGGATGGAAGACTCTGAAGATGAGATTAGATGGAAGTGGACACCGGATGGGCAATATACCACGCAAAGTGCTTATCGGATACAATTTTTGGGACGACGCAAGAAACCGGCCCTCGCCCCGATTTGGAAAGCACACGCAGAGCCTAAATGTCGGATTTTTGCATGGATCCTCCTTCAGCACAAAATTCTCACTGCAAACAACCTCGCCAAACGAAGATGGCCGCACGACCCGTTGTGCCAATTATGTAACGCTGCGTCGGAAACGCCAACACATTTATGTCTGGAATGTCCGTTCACTCAGAACGTTTGGACACTTTTAACATCACAGCTGGGAAGACAAGATCTACAAGCATCGTCCTCACACACCATCAATAGATGGTGGAAACGAATGCGTCGCTCCTTCGACAAAAAGGAAAAACCCACATTTGACGGGATCATGTTATATTTTTGGTGGAATATTTAGAAGGAACATAACAGAAGGATTTTCCAGCACAGCTCTTTAGACGTAGCAGAAGTGGCCCTTTTGATCACAAATGACACCAAGTTGTATCAGGATGCAAGGATAGCCACACGACGACGACCTCCGACAAGTACTTCAAATAACGGTCATGTTTAGCGGCTCTCGTAGTTGTTTTGTCCTTGTTTCTAGTTGGCTTAGTAGTTCTGAGTTGTTTTGAGGCTGGGGCCGGTAGTTGTGGCTCCTCCTCACAGCTGTTTTCTTTCTTTTTGTACCTTTGTTCTTTTTCTGCTTTTTTCTAATAAAAATTACGGTCAATCTCTTGCCGTTTCTTTAAAAAAAACCCGGAAATTCAGCAGGCACAAGAGAGTAGACGTACAAAATCGAGAAATCAACCACAGAGCGGCACACGGTGATTTGTTTGCAGCAGTCCAGCCCCCACAAAGAAGGAGACAGTCCAGGCATACCTCTTGCAGCTAATGGTTTAGATCACTTTTTTTTTCTAGGTCCAACATCTTCTAGCTACTGGTAGCTTTTTTTTTGAACGAATGGTAGCTTTTCTCTTCAATCATATTTTTTTTCTTAGGAACGAGCCGGCGGGAGAACTCAGAACTGCCTGTTATACTACCTCCGTCCACTGCTTTCCTTCCTAATTTCCCAGCCAAACAAGAATGATGAGTGGTTTGGTCCTCACCGGTCCACACGCTCTCCGAACTGGCTAGTATCGTCCACCATTGATGAATGGAGTCCCTTATTTTACGCCCAATCTCTGGGAAGTCCCGTGTGTTGACCGCCCGGGCCATCTCGCTCCAGAGCTTGCAAGAACATTGTTGAAGTCTCGAAGCATTAATGAAGTTCATTTGTATCAATTCACCCAGTTGCACAGTAACTCCCTTCCACAAACTCTTAGGGCAAGTACAACAGTATAGACGACTGCTATCTATTTGACACATGCAGACAGTTAAATAGACCGCTTGTACAATAACTCGTCTGTTTGTATGTCTGTAAGACATTTAATTCATTCTCTGACACATAAATCATGATGATCATGTGCACAAACGATTTGGAGTCATTTTTGTGCTCCATTGAATTAGTTCGCACAATCTTTGTAGTCATAAGGACAGTAATGTAACATTTTATTTTATTTTAACCCTTCTTTCCTATCTAAAGGATGCATATGTGATTTCTTTCTCTACTGGGGGGACACACCGTAAAAAAGCAACGATCTTATCTGAACTCTCTCCAGTTGACTTGCTTAGCCTGTTTAGTTGGCAAACAAAAATTTTTGGATCCTTTTGGAGGCTTATTAAGAGGATTAAATATAGACTAATTACTAAACTAATTACATGAATGGACGGGAAATCGCGAGACGAATCCATTAAGTCTAATTAACCCGTCATTAGAGATTGTTTACTGTAGCACGGCGTTGTCTAATCATGGTATAATTAGGCTCGTTAGATTCGTATCGAAAAATTAGGTAGGGGTTATGGAATGGGTTTTGTCATTAATTCACATTTAATACTCCTAATCAGTGTCGGAAGATTGATGTGACGGGTAGTTGGGAAAATTTTTGGGAACTAAACAGGGTCATCCAATTCAGAGAGTACAGCGCGGGTCCGGCAGCTCAGCTCCGGCGGTAGGCTTGGTGCCTGGCGGCCGGTGCGCCGCACAGGTAGCGCAATGCGACCTCCCGCATCCAGCGGCAGGAGCATGGCGTAGCAGCTCGGCTTGTGCGGCCCGTAGGCGACGCGAAGCTGGTGACCGGCGGACGGCGGGGAGCAGATGACCAACGGACGGCGCGGTACGAGCGGCCGGACCAGGTTTGCCACCAAATCCCCCACCCCCGCAGCCCCGCCGCACGAGATCGAGCTGCGCTGTCGTGTGGCGTACAACGCTGCTGGGGCGGGTGGTAAAACTTGGGAGCACGAGGCCCCGTCGTCCTTTCGCGAGGCGACGATGGGCTCGTCTCTCGGCTCGACCGAGGGTTTTTCTGCAAAAATTCTACCACACAGACGGCAAAAAGACACCTGTTCTACATGCCTTTAGTCTAGCAAGCTTTTCAGAAAAACTTGTTCCTTGTCTAGCGAACCTGCATTTACTTTAATTTCTTTATCGATAGAAATTGGCATCTTGCGCCGGTTCATTTAGAAAAAAAAAACAAGAAATGTGGTGCTTCTTATACACAGCTACAGTGGTTAATTTCATCGCTGACTAATTTATATAAAGGCGTTCGCGCGCTTGACCTGGCCCCGGTTTCCATTAAAGGTCACGAGCAAGCGTCGCTGTACACGGCCACCGCGTTCGCCACCACAGCAAGAACAATCATGAACACTGCCAGGACCCTGTCTCTCTTCCTTGCTATCCCATGACGATCCCTGGCAACCAAATCGGCAGACACGACGTCAGACGAGTAGCCACAAAACACCCAAATAAAGCCATGATCGAGGAATCCGTGCTGCATGCTCGTTGCAAGAAACAAGCAGCTATTATAGAGTCACCTTAGCGTCATCGCAGCGGGGAAAATGTAGGCAACGCAGACGGAAGCTGTCGCCCCGGTGAACTGGAAGGCGTCCCAGATGTTGGGGATGAAGTTGGCGGCGAGGAAGATCACCGCGAGGAGCGCCGCCGTGAGCGCGCCGAACCTCCGGTTGTCGCCGGAGAGCGGCCGCGCCGACGGGAACAGGAGGCCGTCCATGTTGAGGCGCAGCGACTGGAACACGATGGGGAAGACGAGCATGAGGTGGAGCACGTAGCTGACCCTGACGGCGTCGTTGAAGAAGGAGCTGTAGGGGATGCCGAGGTTGGAGTCGAAGTTGGCGAGCACGTCGTCGAGCGTCGAGTCGCCGAAGAGGAGGAAGCCGAAGAAGCTGGTGGTGATGTACACGGCCGAGCAGAGCAGCAAGGACGTGCGCACTATAGGCTTGATCTGCAGAGTGTCCCTGAGCTCCTTGCAAATTGGGAGAACTGCAATGTTTCAGTCAGCAATGAGCTGCCGTTAGATAAATAGTTACAGCAAATCAAATTATTTTGCGCAGTTGAACTGTTCGGAGTTCGTAATGTTACCGTTGTAGTGGCAAATGTAAGCGGTGACAAGAACTGGAGCAGCGGTGAAGAGCCTCCAGATGGACGGCCAGTCATGGACATCGGGGAACAGCTGAGGCATCGGAATCTGTCCTCTCGCCAGCTTGAAGATGACGATCCCGGCGGTGATCACGACGAACACAACGGCCAGAGCGACCGATACAGCAGACGTGAATCTCAGCGAGTCTGAAACAGATCACAAGCAATATTTAGACCACGACAACGAAAAATTGTTGCTACGGACGGACGTGACAGTTGCATACTTACCAACGCGCTTGAAACATGTGAGCGGAGCGAACACGCCGAGAGTTGTGATGGTGAGGATGGCGAAGCGTCCGTTCCAGCGGTTGGGCCCGAACCATCCTTCTATTACGCCATGGTGGTGAACGCCACTGGAGGAGGTTCCGGAGAGCACGTCACCGATGATGATCATGTAGACGACCATGACGCCGAGGTTGTTGACGACGACGCAGAACTGGAGGAACCCCCTGCCGAGCGGCCCGAACGCGTCGCCCATGGCCTTGCCGTAGGTCTTGACGCCGGCGGCGCGGGTGAAGCGCACGAGGAGCTCGATGGAGGCGTCGGTGAGCAGCGCGGCGAGCACGACGAGGACGAGGCCCGGGGCGAGGCCGAGCACCTTCATGGTGGCCGGGAGCGCCATGATGCCCGCGCCGACGATGGTCGTGGACAGGTTGAACACCGCGCCGGCGAAGGACGCGCCGTGGAAGTCGTCGTCCCCGGCGGATCCGCCCCCGCCGCGCTGCTGGTTCTTGGGGAGGAGCGACTCGGTGCTCTCGGTCTCGGCGGCGTGGTCGCCGCCGCTCGAGATCGGCATCACCATCCTCGCGGTGTCGCTCGCGAAGGTGGCGCCGAAGCCCGGGTCGTTCCTGGGGAGGTAGGGCTTGCGCGGACGGAATTCCAGCTTCGAATTGCTGCTGATGATCCTTCTCTGCGCAAAAATGCGTATGGGTTGGAGCTTCTCCGCTTTGATGGGAGCGCTGCGAGGAAGAATGGGGGAGTGGAGTGTGTGTGGAGCTTTGATCGGAGGAGACGATGCGTCTTATTATTAGAGTGCCTCCCCATTTAGTAATCTTGGCGCCATGGCCATGCATCCGAGCTTCCGTCTCAGGGCCCAGTCGGAGCCTGCCTCGTGAGCACCGTTCGCGCGCCGCTCTCTCTTGCTTGCTTGCTTGCTTCCCTCCCGCGCGCCGGTTCGCGCGACGCGCGAATCTCAGTGGTGGGCTGATGGGCTGTGTAAGTCTGGTCGCACCTCAGACCTGCATAACATCGTTACTGCAAATACACATGTGAATCGTCCGCACCGCACACCTCCATTGCAATCTGTAACCTTCCGTTTGCTACAGTAAATCTCCACAGGTAGCGCTCCTGACACGAACGCTACGGCAACAACCTCCTCTCGCGCCTTGCTCGGGAAGTGTCCCGGACCCACCATCCGGAGGAGGCGCGAGACCGCGCCGGAGAGGAGGAGCAGCCAGGAGAATGAAGCCGCGGTGATGGGGACGGCGAGGATGCCGCCACGCGCTGGGCGCCGCGTGGCCAGGCCGTCGAGGTGTGGCCATGGAGAGCCGCGCCAGGAGGGAAACGCGGCCCCTGCCTTGCCTCGCCGCGCCTCACCGAGCCTGCGCCCGGCCGCCGCCGCCGTCCACTTGCCCGTTCGCCGCGAGGACGAGGCCGAGGAGGAGGCCACGGGGAGCCGCGCCGGCCGGCCACCGGCGGGAGGAGGCCGCCGCGGCTCGCCGGACACCCGTGTCTGCGTGGTTCGCCGACCATCCACGTCCGCGCGGCGAGGAGGGGGAGGAGGCGCCGGGTCTTGCACAGGAGGAGGGGGCCAAGGGGGGAGGAGGTCGACAGGTCGTGGGAGGAGAGGGCCAACCGGAGGCCAACACACGCCTTCTTCTCCTTCGTGGCCGTCTTCCTCGCCTGGCGCGCCGTCTGCGCCACCATCCGCTAGCTTGGGCGGTGGGAGGCCGCCCGCACCTCTGGGAGGCCGAGCCTCCTCCCAAAGCCCCAGATCTGGGCGCGAGAGTAGCAACTGGGAGGAAGAAGGGGAGGGGAGGGAGGAGAGAAGGGGCGGCAGACAGCTCTGGTGCAGCGGCTTTGGTGCCAGCAGCCACACGGAGCAGAGGAAGGAACGGTGAGGAAGAAGAAGTAGTTGACTTGGAGATCGATGTGCAGGTCCATGGGCTGCGGAGTTCTTTGGAAACGGGTCTGTAAAAGATCGCTGACCTGTGGGCCATGCCCCTTTTGCAGGTGCTTTTGCCGACTATGCGGTGCGACTAGCCTAAGGCCTCTGCCAGCATGGGCCTTTGATGGGCTAAAACTAGCACGCAATGGGCCACATCGAGACCGCTGGATATATCACATCGAGACCGGCGGCTCCATCCAACTCTTCTCCCGTCGCTCAATCTGGTCCGTTCAGCTTGGATCTCACGGCCCATGGCTGCGCGGGGATGGGCCGCAGAATCCGTCCCCATTCTCTTGTCCGTCTCAGGGAAGTAGGAAGCAGGATGAACTCCCCGCCGCCGCAGCAGCCACCGCCGGCGATGTCCGGTTGCGCCTCCCTTCTCACATGCCGGTACCTCTCCTTGACATCCCTCTCCAGTCTCCAACTCTCCATGCTCACTAGCAGTCCATTCTCGGACACTCAGGCACTCAGCACATCGCAGTGCGTCCTGTCGCTGACGCTGTCGCCCGACCCGCACACAGGGGCGGCAGCAGCGGCTATCGAAGGACATCGTCACTGCGCCCACGCATTTTTTTTGTGGCAGGTAGTTGTCTCACTCAGACGCACGTCATTGGCTCAGATTCTTTTGGTTGGGGAGAAGTGGAAAACATTGACCTAAGTAGTCCATGACGACCAGAACTGAGACTGTGAGATCATTAGATGCGGACAAAGGATCAGTGCTGTACTGATATGCCAAACTCGAAGCATCGGCCTTTTTGTCATACCATACTTGTCGTAATTATACGGTTGTTCAACAATCAACATACAAATGCGTCTTATTTCCTTTGTCTTGCTATATTTTTTATGCTCTGCTGTTAATAATTTTGATTGTACTACCCAATCCTAACCAATCTTTTAGAGTATAATAAAGCATTGATAGTCATTGGTCAGCATGGTTGGTACACACCATTACCTCAAGATAATAGAAATACTGTCCTCCTATTGCTCCTTCAGTTTCACAAACCAAACCATGCAAGGAAGTAGTTTGCACGGTTGGGACTGTGTTGAGCTTCAAGGGTGTAGAGAAATGCTCTGGGCAGTAAATGTTTCTAAACCATGCAATCATGCTGCCAAAATCTAAGTAGGTGAACAAACTTTAAAGTAACAAATTTATGGTGAGCTATTTGTACTTAGGGTTCCTGTTTTTTAACCATGCTTTAGTTTAGGTCGGCATTTCAAAGTAATTTGATCTGTGTTAGATCATGACCTAAGAAGTGATATACTCCCTCCGTTTTTTGCTTATAAGGCATGACACACAGTTTTCCAAATTACACTTGGACCATGCATTTATCCTATACTATAGTGTTTATGGTTATAAACTTATGATCATTGTAGAGTATATTTGATTATGAATCCAACCATATAAAATTCACATTATAAAAATAAAAAATGATGGTTAAAATAATGGTCAAAATTTGAAATGTGAGTCCTGATATGCGTGTCAGCGTGTGTGCCTTACAAACAAAAACAGCAGGTGTAATATCTATACTGTTTTTATTATTGGGCAATACAGCTTTCGGCAACCTCCTTGACATCAGTATCATTGTGTTTTTTTGGGTGGCTTACCAATCTATCCATCACCTAACTTTGTTCCTTTATTGATTTGTATTTTTCTTGTTTTATAGTCTGAGTTCCTAGAGGTAGAGGCCTATTAAGCTAAGGTCGCTGTTAGGATGCCAGTCTGTCATCAAGACTTACTTGTCATGTTCCTCCTGTTGATGTGGATAGCAGTCCAATGGAACCGGAAATCAATACATCAGGCCTGTTTGATGATAAATAGCTGCAATGTTGAAGGGGGTTTAACCAAAACCCAAATAGAAGTGACTATAAATTGAACTCGTGTTGCTGGGTCTGCTCTATTTGCTATCAAACAATACACTTCTGCACTGCAGGGAACCAAGGCCAGGTTCTTTGCTGGAGCTGAAGGCAAAAGTACTCCATCTATAACTCTTCTACACAAGGTTCAACTGTAGATGTTGGAGGTCTTCGCTAGAGCCATACAGGTACTGTGTTATAAAGTTTCCTGTTCTGTTGTAATTATCTGTACTGTTTTATTCAAAGGCTTAGGCTTTGTAGAAGGACGTAGTAATAAGCGCTTTGGATGAAAAGGTGCTGGCCTTTGTTCAAGAAGAGAACAAAGGCTTTGTATTTGCCTCAGCCTTGTGGGGATGATTGTCATGGTTCTTAGTTTAATAAGTTTGTACAGGTTGCCTCAGCCTTGTGGGATGATTGTCATGGTTCTTAGTTTGATAAGTTTGTACAGGTAACCACATCATGATAATGCTGTTAGCTCCATAGGTTTGCACAACCGCTTAGAAGTTTGTCTTTTATTCCATGCCCTTATGATGTTTTGTTTTCAGCCCTCATGATGATTTATTAGTTTCACTGGGAATGCCTGTTTGAAAAATCATTTTCATTTCTTCTTTTTTTGGCCTTTGCTGCATTCTTGTGCGTGCAGTCATGTTATCAGTAGCTACCATCAATGTCAGCGAAGAGAACTCCATGGAATCAGTCAGGGCAACAATGGAGCGTCAAACAGCTCGCAGGACCCAGACTGATGCGACGCAGATGATAGAATCTCTTTTTGCCAGTGTCGATCTTGCTAAAGATCTTTCTGCAAGGTGCAAAGGCAGAGCATTGCAACTCAAGGATGATGAGATACAAAACATGGCACAAGACCTGGAGAATACCTTGCAGAACATATATGATGATCTTGGCAGGATACCAGCATCAGCATTTGGCAGTAATGCTTACATGAATGTGCTTATCAAATCACAATCAATGAGGGGTTACTCTGAGGCTGATATATCCATGAATGTAACAGGCAATAGGCCCAGGAGGAGGTCTCTCTGTGATAATGATACTCCGAAGCTGGTGGACTTTCTACAGGGAATGTACCACGAGTCACATGAATATGGTGGCCAGATGTTCAACTCCCTGCTGGAGGTTGCAGAATACATCGAGCCACTGTATGATGCGTTCTTCTGCCCACTGACAAATGAGATAATGATTGATCCGGTGACCATTGAGAGTGGTGTGACATGTGACAGGAGAGCAATAGAAGAGTATATTGAGAGGTTTTCAGTCAGTTCTGAACCTGTCTATTGCCCTGTCACTAAAATGCTGATGCAAAGTAAGACAGTGATGAGCAATGCTTCCCTGAAGAGTGTAATTGAAGAATGGACAATGAGGAATGAGGCCATGCGTGTCAGGATTGCTCGCACTGCCCTCTCTCTTTCAACTGCAGACACAATGGTGCTTGAAGCCATGCATGAGCTGAAGTTGCTGGCCAAGTTGAGGGTGAAGAACAGAGAGTTGATGCATAAGATTGGGGTCACCAAGTTCTTAGCACGGTTGTTGGACAACCACAATGCACATATTCAATGTGATGCGCTGGAGCTTCTGTGCTTGTTAGCTGAAGATGAAGAAGGAAGGGTAAGTAAGAAACTTTCTTGCCTAAAGGAGTTAATCTGCAATTTAGAAAAGTTTATACTGAACTGCTCCACACTTAGCTTGTTCTTCGAATTGTGAGTTAAAAGTTTTCTGCATTACATATAGGATATCATTGGAAAAACTAAGGCCATAGCAAGGACAATAAAGCTACTCTCAAGTAATACTACTGGTGAAAGACATGCAGCCATCTCTTTCTTGCTGGAGCTTTCGAAGTCACAGTTACTGTTGGAGAATATTGGCTCAACACCTGGAAGTATTCTGATCCTCACCACAATGAAGATCAATAATTCAGATGATCCAATTGCTGCCGAGAAAGCTGGAGCAGTCCTTAAGAACCTGGAGAAGTGTGCGAAGAACATCAAGTACATGGCTGAAAGTGGCTACTTAGAACCTCTTCAGAGACATCTAGTGGAAGGTGAGATGCATTTTTACAAGTATGTTAGTTATTATCTTTCCAAGATTAGTTATGTTTAAATTCCTTTTTTGAAGTTTCTGAAAATGTAAAAACTACTAAGTGGCAATTCAGTAAACTCAAGCTACTAGAATGCAGCTTCACATGTCCAGTCTTGTATTAATATCACTACACCATGAGAAAGGCTTTTACATTTCATCAGTGCAACACCAGAAATGTTTGCTCAGCATAAGAACTAAAATATTTTACTTAGTGCGACATGTTCCTGCAGTAAATTATTGTTTTAAACTGACATGAAGATTACAAAACAGGCTCAGAAGAGATGCAGATGGAGATGGTCAGCTTCCTCAGCGAGCTGGTCCAAGAGCAGGAGGTCACCATTGACATCAACAGAAGCACGTCGGAGATCCTCATCAAGATGACGCACAGCCACAACCCCATGGTCCGCAAGGCAGCATTCGATGTCCTTGTCCAGCTTTCCTTGCACCGCCCCAATAGCAAGATGCTTGTTGATGCAGGAGCTGTCCCTGTCGTGATTGAGGAACTGTTCATCCGAAAGCTAGATGACGAGCCAGTGAACTCCATGGCCAGTGCTGCCATCGTACTTGCCAACATTGTTGACTCAGGAATCGATCCAGATACCACGGTGGTGAACAAGGAAGGTCATGTTCTCACTTCGAAGTACTCTATCTACAACTTTGTACACATGCTCAAGTGCTTCATGCCAGATGACCTTAACCTCAGCATCATCCGAGTTTTGTTAGTGCTCACTGAGCTCACCAAGCCACTGGCCACGGTGGTCTCTGTCATCAGGGAGAATCACCGCGGCCATGCCATTGTCGAGCTCATGAGCTCCCCAATGGAGGCACTCAGCCTCGCTGCGACAAGGCTGCTGATCACCCTGTCCCCACACATTGGTCACACCATCGTGGAGAGGCTTTGCAAGACACAAGGGCAGCCACGGAAGCTTGTCAAAAGCATCAGCCACGCCAGGCGCATCACTGAACGGCAAGCTGCATTGGCGACGCTCCTTGCGAGGCTACCTTACCGGAACACCTCGCTCAACGTCGCACTTGTGCAGGAGGGCGTTGTGCCAGCCATACTGAGTGCAATAAAAGAGATGCAGAACAGCACTGCTAGATCAAGTAGGCACGCAGTGCCATACATGGAGGGTCTCGTGGGTGCGCTTGTGCGGCTCACTGCAACTCTGTACAGCCCAGAAGTGTTGAAGGTGGCCATGGACCACAACCTGGCTTCAGTGCATACTGAGCTGCTCAACGGATCAGCCGGAAGCGACGAGGTGCAACGCCTTGCTGCACTGGGGCTCGAGAACCTCAGTTACCTATCCATCAAACTGTCTCAGCCGCTGCAGGATGAGCTGCCGTCAAAGAAGAACTCCATAATAAAGCTCCTGAAGGACTCAAAGGTGCACAGCAACAAGAGGAGCTCACACCACCAGGTCAGCGTTTGCCTGGTGCACCGGGGAGTCTGTTCCGCAGCGACGACCTTCTGCCTCCTCGAGGCGGGCGCTGTGGAGAGCCTCCTGGGCTGCCTCGAGAACGACAACATCCGGGTGGTGGAGGCCGCGCTCGGAGCGCTGTGCACTCTCCTCGACGAGAGGGTGGACGTCGAGAAGAGCGTGGCTGCCCTCTCCGAGCTCAATGCGGCGAGCCGCGTGCTGGGTGTGCTGAGGCAGCATCGGCAGAACGTGCTGTGGCAAAAGTGCTTCTGCTTGGTGGAGAAGCTCCTGGAGCACGGCGACGACCGGTGCGTGAGGGAGGTGACCGGCGACCGGATGCTGCCCACAGCCCTGGTGAGTGCCTTCCACAGAGGGGACGCGAGCACCAAGCAGGCCGCCGAGAGCATCCTCCGGCGACTGCACAAGATGCCTGATTACTCTGCGACCTACGTGTCCATGGAGTTCCAGTGATTTACCTTAGGCTTGGTGAAAGTGGTGAAATTTTTTACATTAGAAAACATATTGTGTGAGAGGTGACACGGTCTACAATGCGAAAATTTTAGAAACTTTTAGGGAACTAAACTGGGCCTTAACACTATCTGATTTGTGCATATGCTACTCGTATGTTTGAACAAAATTAAACTGCAGAAGTACATGGCCATAATACAATGTTGACTTGCTAGTCTCGTCGTTTTCGGCGCACCACTGTCACTTCCTGAACCTGCCGATTATATCTTAACATGTGGATGGAAATAGTCAACTAGTGGCACATGTTCTTTTTGAAATTGTTGCTTACTTTGAAAGGCAAAGTTTTATATGAGTTTGCTGAGAACTCACCAGTTTTGGACAATGTATAAGCTTTGACAAGTCAACATTACCTCCAATTTTCCACCTCAATGCGCCTCTGTATCTAGAGTAGAAAATTATATCTTCCAGGTAATAATTGTCCGTGACAATGTCATCCTATACCAAAGATAATGTTCATACTGCGTGTACAAATTTTCTGAGATCACTACCGAGGACTTTGGGGAGCGACGACCATTAGCTCTATATGATTACGAGCGACCGGACTAACCCGAAGGTTCGATCCCCGACAGCTCGCGTGCAACGACTCACGCACGGCATCCAGCCATAATGTTTTGAATAAACTCTTACACACAGAGTAATAATGTTAAAAAAATTAAAAAAAATTGTGGAGAAAAGATCCTACAAAAATTTTTAAAGGAAAGGTTCAGAGACAAAAGAAAAATCAAACGAAATATTTTTGAACTTAGCAGCCAGAGGCCCAGCGCGGCTCGCCGCTGCTCCCTGCTGCCTGTGGGCCGCCGCTTGTGGAGCTCGCCGTTGTGGCTTCTTTGGACGCCGTTCCCTCTGCCGGATCTGAGGAAGAGAGAGGGTGGGTGGAGAAGAGAGAGACTGAGGGCCTGTTTGGTAGGGCTCCGGCTCCTTTAAAAACGGCTTCGGCTCTGGCTCCTCCGGTGGAGCGGTTTTTCTAATGGAGCTGAAGCCGTTTTGGAAAACGTTTGGCAAAACGGCTTCATCTATTGGATTGAGGTTGTAAAATGTCTAAATTGACCTTTCCTATATTTTCTTTTATTTTTCCCATTTCCTTTTCTCTTTTTTCTTTTTTATTTTTTTCCTCACCTTTTCTTCCTATTTCCCACCCATTCTCTCTCATTATCCCCACTCATTCTCTCTCCTTATCATCTATCGCCTCCCTCACGGGCAACCACCGCCGCGCCGAGCTCCCGCCGCGCGAGATCCCGCCACCGCCGGAGCTCCCGCCGCCACAACGCCGAGCTACCGCCGCCGCGCCGAGCTCCCGCCCGAGCTTCTGCCGTGCCGAGCTCCCGCCCGGGGTCCCACCGCGCAAGATCCCGCCACCGCCGGAGCTCCCGCTGCCACGCCGAGCTACCACAGCCGCGTCGCGCCGCGACCCGCCGCCGGCCGGCCTCCCCCGCCCCGCTGCCTCCTCCTCCTCCGCATCTGCTCCCTCGGCTCCTGACGGCCTCCTCCACTCATTCCCCCGCCGGCCTCCTGATAGCTGTTGGAGCCCACCACCGACCATCCACCGGGGGCAAGGGAGTAAAGTGTGAGGAGGAGCCGGGTGGAGCCACGTTTTCGTGGCTCCGCCTTGTCTGTGGAAGCCGGGAGGGGCTTCGGCGCCTGCTCCACACCGGGAGCCGGTGCCAGTTCGAGTGTTTGGCAGGGCTCCGGCCGGAGCCGCTCCCGGAGCCGCTCATGGAGCCCTGCCAAACAGGCCCTGAGAGCGAGAAAAGCAAATTAAAAAGCGAACGACGGTGACAGCCTGGCCGTAGGAATGGGTCAGCAGATCGATCGACAGGCAGGTCCAAACGTCGGTCACCCATATTTTTATGTTAGCTTTCTATAAAGTTGGGTGATTACCTTTAGTCTAAAAATAAAATGTTAGCTTTGCGTCGAGGGACCTGTGGTAGTTTACTAGTTTGGTAGCCTCCTGCCATTTCCCTTAGAACTCCCAATCTCCCATTGGGCGGCCCTTGCCATCGTTCATGGATACGGCACCACAGACGCATGCCAGCAATGGCAGCGGCAAGCCGCACGTGCTTGTCGTGCCGTTCCCAGCACAGGGTCACCTGCCTCCGCTCCTCGACCTCGTGGCACTGCTTGCTGCGCGCGGGATCGCGGTCACCGTCGCCGTCACGGCCGGGAACGCCGCTCTCCTCGAGCCTCTCCTCACGGCCTTCCCGTCGGTGGGCACGGTCGTGCTGCCTTTCCCTTCCTCGCCCCTCCTCCCCGCGGGGTGCGCCGAGAACACCAAGGACCAACCAGGACACCTCCTCCGGCCGCTCATAGCGTCCCTCGCCGCGCTCCGCGCGCCGCTCCTCGCCTGGTGCGAGGCCCGGCCCCGCGGCCGCCGCGTGACGGCCGTCGTCTCGGACCTGTTCGCGGGGTGGACGCAGCCGCTCGCCGCGGAGCTCGGCGTGCCGCGCGTGGTGTTCGTGTGCACCAGCGCGCTCTACCTCGCCATGACGCAGTCCCTCTGGCGCCGCGTGCCGAGACGGCGCCGCCCCGACGACGCCGACGAGGAGTTCGCCTTCCCCGAGATACCCGGCGCGCCGAGCTTCCCCTGGCGGCACCTTTCATCGCTGTTCCGGAAGCACGTGCCCGCCGGCGACGAGGTGTCCGACGCGATCCGCCAGTTCTTCCTGTGGAACCAGGACTGCGAGTGCTTCGTCGTGAACTCGTTCGCGGCGCTCGAGTCCGACTACCTGACATGTGTTGGCAGGAGGGCGTTAGCTGTCGGCCCGCTGTCCGACGCCGTTGGCACCTCCAACGTCGACCGTGGCGGGAAGCCGGCGTTACCGCCGGCGAAAGTGGCCGCCTGGCTGGACGCGCACGGCGACGGCTCCGTCGTGTACGTCAGCTTCGGGACGCACCACGCGATGCCGCCGGCGCAGGCGGCGTGCGTGGCCGACGCGCTGGCGCGGAGCTCGGCGGCGTTCGTCTGGGCGGTGAGGAGGGGCCCCGCGGTTCCAGAGGGGTTCGAGGCGTCGACGGCGTCGCGGGGCATGGTCATCCGCGGATGGGCGCCGCAGGTGGAGATCCTGCGCCACCGCGCCGTGGGGTGGTTTCTGACGCACTGCGGCTGGAACTCGGTCCTCGAGGCGGCGGCGTCCGGCGTGGCGCTCCTCGCGTGGCCGATCCAGGCCGACCAGTTCACGAACGCGTGGCTTCTCGCGGAGGCCGGCGTGGCCGTGCCGGTGGCCGAGGGCGCCGACGCCCTGCCCGAAGCCGGTCAGCTGGCGAGCGCGATCTCCGCGGCGTTCGGGGAGGAGGGGAAGCCCGTGAGGGATCGCGCGATGGAGCTCGGCCGGAAGGCGGCGGCAGCCGTGGCGGAGGGCGGGAGCTCGCACGGGGACACGGAAGAGCTGGTGCGCATGCTCAATACAGTCGTGTAATCTCTGTCCGTGCCACAGCACTCAGAGTATTTTGCAGCTTGCAACTCCAGAGTCCAGAGTCGGATTCTGCTTCTTGGATCTTCCGACACCAAGACGGAGCCGTCATGTAGCTCCGGACCAATTCCGAGTATGCCTCCAAATTACAGAGAAACAGCCTACTTGTATACTTGTATGTGTACTCGCTGTTCCGATCTTCGCGTTCGAAAGGACGAGATCATCGCACGCACGCGCCTATGGACGCAGAGAACACCGGCGTGCCAGCAGACCTTGAAAACGGTGGCGGCAGCGCTGTCGCCGTCACCATCGAGATGGAGCCCTGCCCGGCCGACCGGGGGCTCAGGGAGAAGCAGCTGTTCACCTGGCTCGGCGAGTTGCCCTACACAGTCGCCGAGGTCGTGGGCGCCGTGCTTTCCGCCGTCGGCGTGGTGATGGCGTCAATTGCCGACATGGAGGCAAAACAGGGAGGCCGGGCGCACGACATGACCGCCGTTGGGTATTGGGCGGTCGCGCTCATTCAGATCGGGCTAATGCTGGGGCTTCTTGGTGTCGTCGCGGGCGGCGAGGAGGGATGGTGGGAGCACGAGGACCTGCTGCGATTTGAGGCCGACTAGCTAGCTGCAGCATGCCGCGCGTCAATCAGCTGAACAGTATTGTTTTTAATCTTTGGGCAGAAATACAAATGGGCTTATACGGTCCAGAATGTCATTATAGCAAAGGCCCAGCCCAATCATAGGTCCTTTCTCCTCTGCTCCTGATATAGTGATATGTACCGCTGCGGCAGGGCAAACCCTAGCCGCCAAGCGTCTGCGTCTGCATCTCCGGCAGCGCTGCGAGCGGCGATCCCCCCACGCCCCGTGCTCACGCTCGGCGGCCGGCGGCTCCTGTAACGTTGCCTCGCGCCTTAGATTTTTTCTACCAAATACCAGTACCAACTCCTGAACTCCCCTAGTCACACAGTTTTAGCCCGATGTATTTTATTTTTAAGCGATTTTGCTACTCGTTTGTCTTCAATCGGTAATGTTTAGATGATTTTGTCTTTAGAACTGCAGTCATTCGCTTGAATTTTCCTGTACATGTGCGTACGCCTTTGTCGAATGGATGGATTTCGTTTTGGTTAGCTCGCACCATTAGCCCCCTGCTCTCTTGAGGTTGGATGCAGGGAAAAATACGAGAAAAAGGTTACCGGTGCCAGATTCATGGACCGGGCAGGGGCTCTATACTTCTGGGGAAGCCAGTCAATTTTCTCAGGGTCATATCTTCTGTCCACATTGTATCATCTTGCTGCTGTCGTCTTTGATGTATTATGCACATATTTTCGTTGATTCGCATGTGTGCTTCCTCCATTTCATTTTATTGAGTAATCAAGCTCTGGCTCATGGTTAGAAGCGATATGAGGAGACTGAAACAACTGAAAGTTTTCATGTGGATAATACACATATATGGTCTTCAAAGTTCTCTGATCGCTTCATGTCCAAAGCTTTTCTTTCATGTGAAAGCTTTTGAACTATGCCCTCTGAATTTGGCCTTAGTGATGCTTGAGTCTGAACTGTAGCCATCTGAATATGACCTTAGTGATGCTTGAGTCTGAACTGTAGTGTTTGTGGTTGAGAAACAAATTGAGGAGGTCATACAATCTGAAGTATCTGATGTTGATACATACATTCATGGTCTTCAAAGTTCTCTGATTGTTTCCTTTACCCGCTCCTTGTACAAATGATACTTGGCTATGTTCATTTTTGTCTCTGCTTGAAGCTATATCTTCAAAGTACTTCTAAATTTAGTTATGTATGTCTCTCCAAGTTTAGTTATATGTCTTGTCAAGTTTTTGAGATGCAAAGATGCAAAATGAGGAGCTCATATGATCTGAAGTATCTATGTTTGTTGATACATCCATTCGTGGTCTTCAAAGTTCTCTGATTGCTTTCTCCACCTCATGCTGCATTGTCTTTATTGAAATCATATTTCTCCATCTTCATTTTTTTTGCGTCGCTATAGCTTTACAACATTTCTTATTTATGCTTGAACAAAGTTGTATTGCGAATTAAGATGTCAAAAGAAGCAAAATGAGGAGGTTATATTATCTGAAGTATCTCTTGTTGATACAAGATTCATGGTCTTCAAAGTTCTCTGATTGCTTCCTTTGAATTATTATTCTATCAAAGCATAGCAGTTTATACTTTCCAGCCTGACATTATCGTTTTTGTAACTTTTTTGCAAGTTCTTTACAAATCAACATATTGGCATGGTCGCCTAATGCATCTCTTTTTTTCAAGCAAAATTGAGGTGACACTTAGTTGTGATGGTCTCGTTGTCAAATATATGATCTTGATTCTTGAAGGTTGTGTCCTCATTCCAGTTTCATCCTCTCTCCTGTGAAGAGTGAAACTTGTTATGCATTGCTTCTTTGCTTTCCCAGAATGGCTTTGTTTGGTCACTGTCATCATTTTGCATTAGATGGCTGATACTGCAAACAAATTAGTTTGGAGTTATATAAAATTTCTTACTAATTACACTTAAGATCTGTATTTGGGAATTTATCTCTGGTTTTGTGGCAGACTAAGGAACATTTTTGTTCTGGTTTGTTGATCTTTACCTGCAATTTAGTTCTACTAAAGTATTTCTGAATATGGTGAATCGTTGCATATTGCACCTGATGGGTGAGTGCCCTACTGACCTTTGCTATCGATCCAAGGAAAAGCTAGCCATCTTATCATAATGACTATTGTATTTTTTTTTCATGTACTTGGGCTGATGTGCCAATTGGTATAAGGACCAATTTATCTTGTCATAAGGACCAAGTTGATACATTTGTAAAGGGATCATTCATCCACACCAATTTGCAGCTTATACTCAATTTGGTGTAACATCTAATTTACTTTGTCAGCTCCTGGTTGAAATGAATCTGTAAAGGGAGCATTCATTCATGCTCCAATTTGCAGCTTATATCTGCGCATTAAATTTGGTTCCATTCCATGAATGGTAACGTGAACTGTAAGAACGTGTTCCAGTCCGTAATGCATTGGAAAAGCTCGGCCGCTAGTCGATTGGGTTGGATCGCTTCCTGGTCGGTATCAGTATTACATGCACTGCGACCTGATAGCAAGCCATCAGAAACAGATAACAGATAACGGCAATGCAAATACCTGCGTTACTGACCAAAACAGCCTAGTAAATGAATTACCTGGGAAAGTAGAGAGGAAGATTACACGAAAATAAACCACAGTAACTGAAAGGGGCAAGATGGATACACCAAGATGCCTCTATGGCTAATGCTCGGGACATGTTTTTGAAACAAAATACTGTCTTCACAGTGGCAATCGATTGCTTTTACACCATATTGCTACTCTGCCAGCATATAATAGGACAATCATCCAATCGTTTCTGTGATGCACGGCAGCTTGGTCATGTTAACCAGGACCAACTTTTGGGATGTCGTAGTGCTCGCTGAGGTTTGCCAGGTACTGGTTGAAGTCCTGGATGCGGTCCCTGTGCGACTTGTTGGCGACTTTGGCCATCTTCTGCTTTTGTTCCATGTAACGTCGCTCGGCTGGTGTGAGGTGGTCGTAGCAGTCAGGGTGTGGGTTCTCTTCCTCCTCTCCCGTCTTTTCGCCTTCAGTTAGCTCACAGATTCCACCTGAATAACAACCATTCAATTTGATGTCAAGTACAGCAAAAAACACTTTTAGATTCGAGGAGTTCAATTACAGAAATCGAAAGGATATATGCAATGTATGCAAAGTTTTTGGGCAAATGAACCAAGCATAGTATGCATGACTGAATTTTCCCAACAACTAATGAGCAACTTCTCTCAGCAGTTCAGATAAATCAGATAATCATAATGGCAGCAGAAGGAAGCAGTTTGGAGAGACATGCTTCACTACACAAAACAGTAAGGTCACACTATGCATACAAATGAAGCAAGCCGTTAGAAAAATTGAAATTGCTCAGCATGTACTGACTAAAATTTACCAACAAATAGTGAGCAACTTCTCTAAAGAGTATACAAAATCACCATGCAATGCATAATGCATCCAGAATCCCAGATTTGCAGATTATTTTAGCAAAGACCTATCCGAGAACCTACACCAGAAAATAGTCATCTTCTATCCTTTCATAATGCTAAAGTGGAAATCTGAATGTGCCTTAATGTCCAAGACCCCAAGCAAATATGTTGTCACTTAGCATCACAGGAGCTCCTACTAATAGCAATTAAAAAGGGCACAACACCTAACTCTTGTTTGTTTTGCATTAAAATTAGTTACCATAGCCAATAGTCATGCTTGTCAAGGCAAAGAACAGAGGTGCTCCAAGCAGTGGTAAAACTACAAACCAGTGTGTCCATATGCACAAAGATCGGCATCAGAGTGCATATATAGCAGGAAACAAAGTGGCATCAGCAAGCAAATATTTATGTTTGAAGTCGCTGTATTTGATTGCACGGATATATAGAACAAGAACAGGTATTTAGACAAACAAACACAATCCAGTAATTGAGTAACCAAACCAAATTCAGAGCATAGAGACCCATAAACAATCAGCAGCTATGAGCACAACCAATCAATTAACTGGTATGGTAGCATTGCTAATACACATAAATACTCTTTGACAGGCTCAGCTCTTCAGAAATTTGAACAGTGATGCTTAGGTTCAGAAATCAGAATAGCCAGTGTAATAATGAGACAAACCTTCACGAAGCTCATCGTGCCCGATATGAGACGACTCCTCACGTTCCTGCTTCTTCTTCTTTTTCTTGACTCCGCCTTCCTTGACATCCAGCGCTTTCCCCTTCAGCTTCAGCCTTCCCCCAACGACATTTTGGTACTCCGACATCTCGCTGCAACAAGGATAACCAGCAAAGTTAGATCAACAATGCAAATCAGCAAGTAACCAACGGGAAAAATCCGGCGTGCAAACACGGTTTGAGTTGGCCACATGGCAGCATACATTCTAGATTACACATAACTCGATAGATTCAGATATTACAGCGTACTTGGTAAAACGGAAGTAGTTCCAAATACTGCAATCTCGAAGCTAATCACATCAATCACACAGAGACCGGCGACTGTACAAATTCAGGGGGGCGGGCGATTCGCGCCCTTGAAAGAGCACACGCGGCGAACAGATCAAATGTCAGGGGGGAGGGGAGCCAAGAGAAGAAACGAGCTTCCAGATTACCAGTTCCGGCGGTTCTCCCTCACCGGCGGCGGGCGCGGCGCGGGGAGCCGACGCCCCGACGAGCTTCTTCGATGTGTCTGGTGATTTTCGAGGACGAGAAAGAGAGACGGCGGCAGGGAAAGGAAGAATTATGATACCAGCCCACGTCCTAATACGGCCCAGTTATGTAGTAATAATTAAAGAAAGGCCTCTCGGCCAGGTCCTAATACGGCCCACAGTTATGTACTTGAGGTTTGGTTTGAATCGGTCTGGCTGGGTCGTACAGACAGGAACTGTTGTTTTCTATCTGGGGTGTGTTTAAAGTTTCCTGAATTGGGATGCAAAATTCTGGATTTTGTACAGATTTTGGGCTGAAAAGCACTGTTCCGAACTGAAAAAGCATTGTAGCACTTTTCGTTTGTTTGTGGTAAATAAATATTGTCCTACCATAGCCTAACTAGGCTCAAAAGATTCGTCTCGCAAAATACATCCAAACTGTATAATTAGTTTTTGATTTCATCTACATTTAGTACTCCATGCACGTGCCGGCATTTTTGATGTGATGTTTGATGTGATGGGGAATCTTCTTTTTGCATAGTAAATTTTAAGGGAAGTTGGTCTTCGACCGTGTTTGGTTGCACCGGAAAAAAAATTCGTGAAAAGGGAATCTTGCACGCATGGAGTACCAAATGAAGTTTATTTGCAAAACATTTTCACAGATGAGTGCAACTTTGCGGGACGAATCTAATGAGCATAATTAATTAGCGATTGCTACAGTAATGCTGCAGTAATTATGCTCTAATCATGCGGCCAAAGACCTTATTAGGTTCGTCTCTCGATTTTACTTGGGGTTGTGAAAGTAGTTTTGAAACTGACTTTATTTAATACTCTTAATTAGTGGTCAAAGTAACATTTAATAGAGGGTGAAAATTTTTTCACCCCCTACCAAACACTGCCTTCTAAACACACCCCTGATCGCCCTGCCCTGCAGCGCCCGACGCAACACCAAAACGTTCACGAAAAACTAGCGGTTGGCAGAAATGGAAAAAAGAATCAGTTCACTCGCAGCGATACAATTACATTAAACTTTATTCATTGGTTTTTCTTTTTCCAGTGACAAATTAAAAGTACATCGCCCAGCGCAGTATCGATCCATCCTCGCCTAGTAGTCCGCTGAAGGTAGCGGGCTAGCGGCCGGACCATCGTCGCCGGCGGGCGTCGGGCGGCGGGGGCAGTAGGTGCACTGACACCCTTCCGGTTTCCCGATGCACACGCCGTGCCCGTGGTACTTCCTCGAGCACGAGACCTTGCAGGACGCATGGTCGCAGGGCCCAAACGGCTCGATGACCCTCCTGCACCACCACTTGAGGCTGGGGGTGGGGGACGGGCTCGGCCGCATCATCCTCTCCGTCGTTGCCGCGGACGCCATTGCCGAGCACAGCACCAGAGCCGCCGCCGCGAGGACCAGGAGGAGGGTTGCACGGCTAGTGATGATCCCCATCGCCAATCTCTTCACCGCGCGCCTTTGCTCTCAGTCACAGGATATAGATGATCTCAAGATCTCTGCTGCGTATGGTGCCTTCTCAGCTGATGCTCGTGGTGGTCGTTTTGTAGTGGCGGAGATGGGTAACGGTGGATGCTTGATAAGCTGATTGCCAAACAAACGATGGTTGCTGCTTGAGTAGCGAATTAAACCATGCCAAAGTTGCTTGGGCTTTATTCATGGTAGGATTGAATTGAAGGTCCCATCTATCTTCTGGAGGTGGTAGTGAATTAAACCATGCAAAAATTGCTTGGGTTACCCATGGCAGGAATGGAAGTGTCCTATTTTATCTTCTGAAGGTAGATTAAACTATACGGAGTACATCTTTAAAAGCAACTCCAACGGTTTAAAATAAAACACTTCCAATAATCCGGTTTTAGTGCCTTCATAAAAACTATTGGGACCAAAAAATATTCTTATCTCCAACAGTTTCCAAAAAAGCTGGTTAAAAAAAGTTGCACCGTATCAACCACTGCTGGGTCAATTAGGTATGCATGTTCAAAATTGTTGGAGAGGCGCAAAATCATTCGGGCATTTGGGTGCACATTGATCTTCCATACATGGACAATTTTGTACTTATTAACAAAAGAACACTTTTGATTCAAAACTTCAAATGTATCATTGTCACATATGACATATATTAATTTTATAAATTATTTAATCTCACATTAGAATTATTAAGCATTTTAAATATTTTTTGGAAAGCTTTTGATGGTATAAAATTTTAGATAATCTTTAAAGGTAGCAGAATTTGGTGAATTTTAGTTTCAAGATTTTAAATTCTATATATTTATTTTTACACAAAATGGGTTCATTTCTATTGTCATATCAGAACAAAAAATCTCATAATTTTTCTAGATGATTTTGACATCATTTCGGTCAAGAAAACAGGGAGGGCGAATCCACAGTACTGTTCACGTGAGTAACCGGGCAGCAGGCGGTAGTGTCGTAGGAGGAATGAAACTTAAAATCGGAGTCCTATAAGGCACTAAAATTTTTTCAGGCAGAAGGAATTGAGTTATCTTTCGGTGTCATAGAGATAGAGATAGAGATAGAGGGAATTATCTCAAAAAATACTAGATTTAATGAACCTTGAATTTTAGTAAAAAGAATGAATAAACTATTTATTAATTTCAGCATCTCATGTTGTGCAGAAACTAAGTCGAGGTTTTAAATAAAACTAGTTCAACATCTAATGTAGAAATGTTAAAGTATTAAAGAGGTATTTCAAAATGCTGAACATGTATATTCAAAAAGTTCAATTGAAACATTTTGAATAATGATTTAAAAGGAAAAAGGTAAAATATAGAAACACATGTGTTGTTTTTTCCTAAACAATATGATGGTTCAAATAGAATAAAAAATGAACTAGTTTGAAAGAAAACATATTTCAATTTAGAATCAACTGTCTGCAACTGCAGCACTGCAGGGTGATGAGCATGTTCTTGAGTCCTTCAGACTCAGAATTCACCACCAAGGAAGGAGAAGGAGGTGAAAGCGTTGCCAGCTGACGGAGTGCCCAGCAGCTCAGAAGAAAACGGTTGTGCTTGATCAAGGCGGCGGCGACTGGCGAGCCGCTGGCGTCGTTCCCCGGCCCGGGCATCTCCGTTCCGCGCGCAGCACCGACCCGGTTCACACCTTTCAGGAGCGATATGATTTTGACGAAAGCGGTGGCGAGATTGCCAGCGTCCTCGAGCGGCGTGGTCGCCGTCAAGCACTCAAGCTTCGTCGCTGCGTCATTGTCGATGGTCGATGCGACTCATCTGACCTCCAGCGTCGCGCGACGCCGCCCTCTGCTCCCGAGACCCAAGACAAGTCAGACTGCTATTCGGCCGGATCCGGGCCGCACATGTCCGATCCGACGGCTTCCAGGACCCAAAGGGTGGACGGTAAATGAAATACCGTCCACCCAAGTCCCAAGACCTGTCCGCGAACACTAGCTGCTCTTGTTCCTCGGCGTTCATGGCGGGCAGCGGACAGCTTTCCCTCCTCCGAGGTGGAGGATGAGGACTGCATGCATAGGTTCGGAAGCTCGGCAGCGCCGGCGTTGGCGGACACAAGAGGAAGCTCGGCGGCGTTGGCGGACACAAGAGGCAGGCAGCCGCCGGATCGGGTCTGCGAGTACGACCCCCAGAATGGGAAGCACCTACTTCACCCGAGTCTATACTTGGTCGACCTCATCAGTCAGCATCCTTGACCTCGACGAGGAGTGCAAATCGTTCGTCGATCATAGTATAATCCAACCTTAATTACCCACCTTTTGGATTCGATTCCAACTACTACTACATTTCGCTTCCTACCTTCTGTTTGCCATCCATGAAAAAGACTCGAGAGTTATTTCCATATAATCATCAACATGCCTGAATCTGATTGACGTCCATGCACGTCTGCAAAGAGAGCACAGGAGGCAGGAATTTTCCTCCCTGTGACTCTGCAAACAGTTGTGGATAGGTCTTTCTTTTCATCGCTTGCCGTCTTGCGCGCGCCAAGAGAAGAACGAAGGTTCGCTAGGCCAGCCGCCAGGCCGTGCGCGTCTCGTTTCCGCACGTCGTCCGCCTGCGCTGCCGCTGCGGCGGCGCCTGGCGTCGGGTACACCAACCCAACTTGACCCAACCCAATTTTAAAGCGCACGAAAAGTGGGAGGATGGGAGGGAGCGCAGCGCAGAGCGCAGCGACGCGAGCGGTCTCTCATCTTCCTCTCCGCTTTAGCGATGGCCAACGATTCCCTTGCCCACCACCTGCTGCGCCCCCTCGCCGCCGCCGGCTGCTGCTCCGACCTCGACGAATACGACGAGGAGGAGGAGGCCGCCAGCGTCGCCTTCCCCTCCTTCTGGCCGCCCTTCCCCGCCCTCTCCTCGGACTCCGACGCCGACGTCGCCAGCTTCGTGCGCCCGCGCATGGACCGGCCCGGCGCGGAGACCGCCGCGTCGTCCTTCTTCGGGCTCGGCTTCCACGACGGGGACGACGATGAAGACGAGTGGGAGCCGGCGCACGAGGACGGCGGGGAGGTCGAGCTGCCGCTCTGCTGGGATTGCCTGCAGCTGGAGGACCACGTCGGCGACCAGCGGTGGGACGTGGGCGTCAGCGACGCGGACGAGTGGGAGCAGGTCGCTGTCAGAGGGGAGGAGGAGCAGGTGGCGCCTGCCTCGGCGGCGGCGTCCGCGGTGAGGAGCCTGGAGTGGGAGGTGCTGCTCGCCGCCAACAGCCTCGGGAGCCTCGTGGTGGACGACGCCGGCGACGACTTCGACGCGGGGATCGAGACGTACTTCCTCGACGACGCCGACGACCTGCTGTTCGGGCAGCTCGCCGCTACGGATGCGGACCACGGCACGCCGGGCAAGTGCGGCCGGCCCGCGGCGAAGGCCGCCGTGGAGGCCCTCCCGACGGTGGTGGTCGCGGAGGCCGACGCGCAGTGCGCGGTGTGCAAGGACGGCGTCGAGGCAGGGGAGCGCGCCCGGAGGCTGCCGTGCGCGCACCTCTACCACGACGCCTGCATCCTGCCGTGGCTCGCCATCCGCAACACCTGCCCGCTCTGCCGCCACGAGCTGCCCACCGATGACCCCGAGTACGAGAAGTGGAAGGCGAGGCGGGCCGCCGGCGGCGCGGCGACAGGTACGATGTCCTCGTCAGGTTACCTTGATGAATGGATAGGTGGAGGGGGAACAGAGTAATTTGATTCAATGATTAGAGGTGACGTTGTGTTAATAATAATATCTGGTTCTGCAAATTCCTTTTTGACCGGGTGGATTAGAGATCAAATCGATGTGAATTGATTTCCTATAGAATGATGAGAGCACGGTGCATTTTGATTTGATAAGGGTGCATATGGACGCGAATGTTGAAGAAGTTGCAGAGGAGAACAATCACTGCTCCTTTCTGTTTAGAATCATCCTAAACATAGTGTGTGCATATATAATCACCTCATAATTCAGCATTGTTTGCACAATTGCACAGTCGAACTTCTCTTTAAATGTGCAGGCAACAGGAATATTCAACTCCTTTTGCAAGTACTTCTAGTTTGTTCATAAAAGATAAAACGATTTGTTCTAGGATTTAACCGGCACTGTTCTTTCAGCGGTAGGCGACATGTCTCTCAATAGAGAGGCACCAGCGGTGACTTTAGTGGTAGGGATGTGTCTGTTGATAGCGAGACGCTAGTGGTGTCTTCATCAATCTCAAGGATTTGCTGGTTCAGCCTTTCGGAGGTGTTCACAGAGATAGAGTTGCGTACGTGTATCCGTCGAGGTGAGTGTTCGTGCGTGTATGTGAACGTCTGCGCCGCATACCAAGAACACACGGATTGTACATCTAGTGACGGCCGCCCCGCTCGCCACCAAGACCGGGCTGAGAATAGTGATAAAAAAACTAAGATCGAATTGCAGGAAAAATGAAACCACATGCTTACAGTTTAGTGATATCCTGGTTTATTATTTTCAACTTTCCATCCTAGTTCTTCGCAGTAATGGTGGAGCTCAGGTTAGACCAGAAGGGGCCAATGCCCCCTCCTCCCTCGTAAAAGGTGAACTCTAACTTGAACTAATTGAACAATAATATTGATATTGTTCGTCGATGCTTAATGTTTAATTCATTGAATGAGCCTATCCCAGAGTATCAAATGTTTTGCAACTGCAACAGATGTTCAGCGTCGTATTTATCCAGGCGCATCGTGTCAACGGGAGTGATTTTGCGACACGGCCCAGTTCCACGGCACGGCAATATCTTGGGATCGCAGCTATGTAAAGGTTGCCGTGGCTTGTGGATGCAACCAGCACAAGCAGAATCCTCGCAAAGTCGCAAGTTCCCGTAGCGTGGAAGCTGGGTTTCTCTCTAAGCACATGCCTGCCACGCAGCCGTGCGAAGAAAAACGATTAAACGAAAGCGAGGTACGCACGAAAGAATCGATACCACGGCCCATCTCTCCTCAGACTTTTGCTCATCATCTGCTACCGCGTTTTCCAAATTCTCCATGCTCCTTCAGTGAGTGGGTTGCGCGGCTTTTGTGGAGCTGAAAATCATTGTAGATGCTGAGCATTAGACATGCCCGCAACGAAGATAATTAAGGTTGGTGATAGATAAGACCACCGGTGTGTGTCCGGTGCATGCGCAGCGCTTTTTCTTTTGTTTTCTGGTGCTCTAGCTGCTGGTTCGCCGATTCCTCGCGCTCTTCGGGTTGGTTGGGTACGGGGGGAGTACCAGCAGGCCGATGCGTTCGTTAGGAAATCGTGCTCGGGCGTCGACGTCGTGTTCGCTTGCGGGATCGGGCAGGATATGTATGGCCGGGCAGGCACGTCGTCGCGTCGGCCGTCGAGCTGTGCCGCCGTTGGGGTTCTCTCTTCTGTGCGATTGTGACCTGCTTGCTCGTGTTTCGATCAGATTTTTTCTCTCTCTCTCGTCCCTTTGCGTGTGCTCTAGTACTGTTTCTGTTCGCTTGTCGAATGTCGATGATACCCGGTCCTGAGTACCAGACGTGTAAGTGACGCTCTCGCACACTCTTTTTCCTCTCTCGTTAGATAGATAGATGATGCGGCGCTCTATTTTCATTTTTTTTCTTGAAACGATGCTTTTGTATAGTTTTTAGTTTTCCTTTTTATATTATTTGAAAGGAAAAATTCTACCTAACACTGGTGGAAAAACAGCCTTCCGTCCCGGGTGGGAAAGCCGGGAATAAAGGGTGCCCTTTATTCCCGGGTGGTAGCCCCGTCCGGGACAAAAGGGGAGGCACACCAGCGCCTGTGCGCCACCCCTACCACCCGGGACTAAAGACGCCGTTGTGAATTTTTTTTTCATTTCAAATTGTTCTAATAATGTTATACGCGTATATTCTCACGTATTTGGGTGTAATTTACGTATACATATAAATGTTTGCACTAATTATACGTGTCTACTATACGTACTATATGAAGGGAATAAACTTATAAATAAATATATACACACATTATATTACATGGAAAGCATAGCAGATAGTATTTTCTGAAAGTAGTATATATATATACATCAAAATACCGTTTCATACTAATTCTAGTCTAAAGTTCCACCGGAGATGCTACTTAAAATTTATCAATTCGATGACCGTCATAGTGATTTCTGCCTTGTGGATTAATGACCTGGTCCATTATGAATCCGCAGAGACCTTCTTGAATCGCCAAGAGTCGGTCCTTCTCAATGATTGCGTCCCTAATCATATTGTTCTGCAATGTGCAAATAATTTAATATATTACACACAAGAATTAAATATATAAGCGGTTAAAAAAAAGTATTATTAATTGATTTAAAATAATACTTACAGTATAATCTGACGGGTCTGCCTCGCAGAAATTGTGGATGAACTCACACACATAGTATGCACATAAATGTGTCCCTGGTTCCTGTCTCATACACTAAATTGAAGAAGATAATTATGAAAAATTAGTGTTATGCATTTTTAATTTGCCCAATCTGAAGTTGTTATTTGGTTGACGTACCGGAAAATTTGTAGTGAAGTTTATTCTAGGTTTCCATTGTCCAGGGTTGACAGCCTTGAATTTTTCCCAAGCTCTGGCAGAAAATAATGAAAGTTAGAGCTAGATAGTGTTAATAAAAGCACACTATTGCATAAAAGGGAACGTATGGATAGAATTATTACTTTTGAAACATATCTTGAAGGTCCAAGTATTTGTCCGGATCTCTTCTCAACGAATCAAAGACAAGGATGTTGCTTCTATTGACATCAATTATGAGAAGAATCCAGTGGAAACTGTATATACATAGAAGCTCAAAAGATTAAAACTAAATAATGTTAACTAAGATAATTAGAAATGCGAACCCTTAGCAATTAAGATGGTAATCACACTTACTCGAAGTTGTAAGGTAGAAGTATCAAATCCTTGTAATGTAATTCACACAAGGTCCTTACGATTGTTTTGAATGTTGTTTCTGGTTGCTTCTTTACTTGATCTTGATTAACTAAAGATGGGTCCATGAAACCTATTCGTTGGTAACCATTCTTCCCCATATTATGCATTTCCAGGCTACAGAAAATGAAAGACAAAGTTAATAATTAGAGTATGCATAAATTTGTTAATTAGGGTATGTATTGCACCGTCACTTACAGGCACCAGGCCATGACAAGATCGGTATTCAAGGAGTCAAGATGGTAAATTTCATAAATATCCTTGAATCGCAGCCAGGACAACTTCTCGCCTTCACCAGCAAAATCTCCCGGTTTAACAAGCATGCCAATCATCTCCAGGCCCGCCTTAGACGTCTTCATGTAGAAGTCATGCAATCTGCGCATCTGAGTAGGGAGTTTCTTCACCAACTCAGGCCTGACAAAAGATTTCCCATGCTCGTAGCGCCATCTAGGTACGAAGTTTGGGTCCCGAGGAGGTGATTCGTGGCCGAGAACATATTCTAGTGGCATCCCTGTTGCTTCTTGCATTGCAATGACCGCCGCTAGTTGTTCTGCGTCCATAACTGCAAGAGCTCGTTCAGTTGCAGTGAGGCCAGAGGCGACGTAAGCCTGTACTCCCGACGTCGACGCTTCTGTTGCCTTCTTCGTTGAAGGCTCTTTCGCTGACGTCGACGTTTGTGTTGCCTTCTTCATTGAAGGCTCTTTCGCACACGTCGACATTTGTGTTGCCTTCTTCGTTGAAGGCTCTTTCGTCGACGTTGACGCTTGTGTTGCCTTCTTCTTCTTCCTATAATCCTGTGGTATCGTCGACCCCGGTACTTGGTCGATGTAACTATTTGGTGACTCTCCTTGTCTCTTCTTCTTCATGGACTTGTGCAGCGACCGATCATAATCACTTAGTAGGGGTTTTATAATTTCTTGTCTCTTTTCTGTTTCCTTCTTCTCTATGAAAGCTTTGAGTTTCTGCAGACGATCTTTATTCTTTTCTGCTTCCATTTCATCGAGCCATTTTTGTTTAGCAGCCTCTTTATTCCCTTCAATCCACGCCTTGAGTTGCTTATCACACTCCGCCTAATTTTCTGATGCTGTCATGTCATATGACAACTTCCTTTTAACAGGCAGCTTTTTCCCTTTCTTCTTCAGGGGATCCGGATTTGGCATGGGCATAGACGCGGTAGGTTTTGATCGGGACCGCCTCTTGGTAGGCTTTGGTGAAGGCTGCTTTGGTGGTGATTGATGCTTCGGTGGTGATTGCTGACGATCGTCATCGCTCGCGGCAGGAGAATTCTCTCGTTGTGGAGATGGTGAGCTCCAATCATTGGGCGACGACCAGCCCGGTGACGGCCCGGGAGATGGTGCCTACTACTCGGCAACACTCGGAGGGATCGTTGACGGCCCGGGAGATAGTGGCTGCTACTCGGCAACACTCGGAGGGATCGGTGGCGGCATGTTAGGTATTATGATGTAACGTTTGGGCCACAATATGATACTGTGAAGCGCATCACGGAGTGTCCTTTCCCCGTCACCTCCTTGGATGTCTAGCTCTATGTCGTTAAAATTTGGGTCAGCAATCTCCTCCAAACCAACTGAGGCGTAGCCAGCTGGAATCTCCATGCCGTGGCTTGTACGTCCTGGGAGATGTGCTAAAGCCATTCCGTACGCCACCTATATATATGTAGAGAAATGATGAAGTTATTAAATGCCTGAGACATGCATCAAAGGTTGAGATAATTACACTTATAATCAGGTTTATATATACCTTCATTGTGATGTTGCCGATCGGCTTGTGCAGCTCACATGTGGTGCGCTGACAGAGTTCATCCACAGGGTACCGTTCATTGTCCTCTACTTGAACTTCTTCTTGGTTTGCCGCCCTTTGTTCTTCGGGAGCCTCTGTGGAAGCACATCTGCTTTTGCGAGCGGAAGGGCTAATGACGGGATCCACCGGTGCTTGGGGCAGTGCTCCGGCAGGGGTGATCTGAGCTACCGCGGCGGCCACTCGTCGTTCAATCTCTGGATTCATACGATCTTCTTGATCTTTAAGTCTCTGCTCCATCATTTCACGCCACCGCCCCTCTTCACGCTCCCTTCTTCTTTTGCGGCTTCTGTAGGTGTCGGCACTTCCCTTGAAAGCATACTTCCACGGGACTACCCCGTAGCCCCTGCAACGTCCTGGGTGTTCCGGATTCCCGAGCGCCAAAGTGAGCTCATCCATGTCTCTGTCAGGAACCAATCTGCCCGCTTTGATGTCTTCATTCTTTTTGATTATCTCATGTGCCGCCTCCCGTAACGTGGGTGGGAATATGAGGGAACCATCATCAGGGTTCAATCTTCCACCGCAGGCATAATACCAATTCTTCGATCGTTCTTCCCAGTCAATGACCGCTGGTACGATACCTTTGTTGAGGAGGTCTTGTTCAATCTTCCGCCACTTGGGTGCTGCAACCGCGTAACCACCGCGACCAAGACGATGGGCGTAATCCGTCTTCTTACTGGCACTTATCTGAGCTCGTGCGCTCTTGTTGGCAAATTCTTCACTATTCTTGTAATCCACAAAGGACTACCAGTGATCCTTTAGCTTGGGATAATCATCAAAATTTGGAGTTCGTTTCTGCTTGATATAATCTCTGTGCAGCTGCTTCTTGAAACTCTGCAATTGAGTTGCCATTTTCGTGAGAATCCACTGCTTCACAAGGTTTGCGTTCACGCCCGGTGGAAGTGTGAAGTGTTTTAGGATATCATCTCATAACATATTCTTAAGTGAATCTGGAACCACCCATGGATTATATTCCCTTCCCTTCCATTCTCTATATGATATGGGCACGTTGTCCCTCACAATAGCACCGCATTGGGACACAAACTTGTCCCTGACCTTCTTTGGTTCCCATGGCTGGCCAAGCTCGTTGACTTCAGTAATATGAAACTTCACGTCATGATCGACGATTACTTTTGTACGGCCTCTCTTAGTCTTTTTGCTTGTCGAGGTTGAAGCCTACAAGTTGCGGATTTGTTATTCACGCGGGGTTCCAGAATGATATATATACCTCGTTGTTAATGCATTTATGGACTTGTTAATGCATGATATATATACCTCGTTGGAACCTTCTGCATTAACTATGACAAGGTCTTCATTATTGTCCTCGGCGCGGCTGTCGATGTCCGCGGTGCGGGAGTCGATGTCCGCGGTGCGGGTGTCGATGTCCCCGGTTATGTTGAGGAACGCGTCCGCCTGGCTACGCTCCTCCTCGGTGAAGGTTGGACCCCCAGCAATAAGGCTCTCCATCAGCCGCTCCTCCTCATTGTGATCCATAACTAGAAATTTCTGAATACATAAATGAATTTCTGAGCACATCAATGATTTTCTGAGCACATAAATGATTTTCTGAATACATAAATGATTTTCTGAGCACATAAATGATTTTCGGGCGAGAGTCGAGCGAGACTACCTAAGTGTCGGGCGGGAGTCGAGCGAGTCGGGCGAGAAAACCTAAATGTCGGGCAGGGTCGAGCTAGTCGGGCGGGAGTCGAGCGAGTCGGGCGGGAGTCGAGCGAGACTACCTAAGTGTCGGGCGGGAGTCGAGCGAGAAAACCTAAGTGTCGGACGGGGTCGAGCGAGTCGGGAAAGAATCGAGCGTGTCGAGCGATACTACCTAATTGTCGGGTGAGCGAAAAAATTAAAATCTCTAAATACATATTTCATGTCTAAATACATATTTCATCCCTAAATACATATTTCATCTCTAAATTCAAATCTAAAATCTCTAAAATCCCTAAATTCTCTAAATTCAATTCTAAAATCTCAAAATTCAATTCTAAAATATCTAAATTCAATTCTCAGCACATAAATAAATTAAATGAAAACATAAAAAAAATGCTGACGTCAGCCATCAGGGGTTGACGTCAGCAGTTCCCTCCCCGGCGCCGCGACGGCGGGCTGAGGGGTCGACGGCCGGGCGGGCAGGCGCGGGGGAGACGGCGGCCGGGCGCGGCGGAGCGGGGTCGACGGGCGCGGCCGGGAGCGGCGGCGGCGGAGCGGGGGCGACGGCGGCCGGGAGCGGCGGCGGGGAAGACGACCGGGCGCGGCGGAGACGTCGACGGGCGTGGGGACAACGGCCGGGCGCGGGCGGGGTCGACGGGCGGCGTGCGTACGACGGCGGCCGGGAGCTCCGGCGGCGGAGAGGGCGCGGGCAGGGACGGCGGGGTGCGACGGGGTCGACGACGGCGGGGTGCGAGCTTCGACGACGACGGAGGCAGGCGCGACGGAGGCTTCGACAACGACGGAGGCAGGGGCAACGGCGGGGAAGACGATGGCCGGAGTGTGAAGTGGAGGAGTTGGGGAAGAAGGGGTGGATCCGTGGGATTTATATCCCCCCTTTAGTCTCGGGTCGTAATCAGACCCGGGAGCAAAGAGCCTTTAGTCCCGGGTCGTATCACCACCCGGGACTAAAGGCCCCTTTCGCGCGGGAGGGCGGCAAGGGCAAAATTTCGGCCTTTTGTCCCGGGTGGTGTTACCACCCGAGACTAAAGGCCCCCCTTTAATCTAGGGTCGTAACACCACCCGGGACTAAAGTGTAATTTTCGGCGGGAACTGTTTTTCCCCTCCTATTTCTTTTCTCATTTTCACATTCTATCTCTTTGAAATAAAAAAAAATATAGTAACTTTTACTATTTTTTCCATGCAAAATTATATTTAGTTAAAATATAATAAACTGTACTTTGCTATGCAAAATTATATTTTAGAGTTGTAAACATTCACTTCCAATTTTCATTTGTAATATTGATGTGCATTCCCAATAAAATTCAATTATACCGAAAAAATAGTAAATTAATTCAGAAAAATCTCAAACTTGGTGGGTCAATCTCACATGACATATTCAAGCTTCATAAAAATTTTGAGACCGATACAACACTGCAAAGTGCATGGACTTCAGAATCGTTAAGACATAAGTGGTATAGACATGGTTCGATGAAAGGTTTTTTATAGCTTTGTGAAGCACGTGTACTCCATCTATGTCGAAATGGTCTAAAATTTTTTTGATTGCTATTTACACTCAAAATATTAGCTCACGCAAGATCTTAGATTTTTCTGATGACTAAATGTATTTTAGGTTTTTTCTTCGTGCTAAAGGAGCTAGAATATTGTGAATTACACATCAATAACTCAAGAATTATGATTCGACTTCCAGATAAATTAGACTCCTAAGGCACAAGAGAACTTGTGGCCAAGTTTGGCACCATTCTGGATCGTTTCAGGGGTGCTCTCAGCTCAACATTTAATTTCTAGGTGATGTCGCACGGAAATTCAATTAAACCAAAAAATAGTAAATTAATTCAGAAAAATCTCAAACTTGATGACATATTCAAGCTTCATAAAAATTTTGAGACCGATACAAAATGATTTGATCAATAATCATTACATTACGACATTAATCTCAAGCACGTAAGTACGGTGTCTTTTCACGTCCAAGCAATAAGCTTGGGTCAACTTCGACAGCGAACGGAGGCATGCCATCAAACTGATCATAATCATCGGATTGATCTGTTTTGTCCTCGACTCTCACGATTACTCTTTTACCTGGAAGAACTATGTGACGCTTTGCCTCTTGTGGTCCTGCTTCTTGGGGATTTTTATTCTTCGGTATGCTAGTCATATCCTTCACATAGAAAACCTGATGCACATCTTTGGCAAGCACGAATGGATCATCTTTGAACCCAATATTGGTAAGGTCCACTATTGTCATCCCATATTCATCTTTCTTTACGTCATTCAGGTTTACCCATTGGCAAAAAAAAAAGAGGGACGTTCATCGCTCCGTACTCAAGCTCCCATATCTCTTCTATGATACCATAATAGCAGGTCTTGCCCCCATCTTTTCTGATGACGTCCATACAGACATCACTATTTTGGTTTGTGCTTTTGTGATCTTGAGCTCTCGTGTAAAAATTGTAACCATTCATATCGTAAGCTTGAAATCTTGTAATTGTGCTACAAGGTCCCCTGGCTAACAAAGCTAGTTGTGGATGAATCGTTGAGTTTCCGATTAGTTGTTCACTCAACCATGAGGGAAATGTTTCCAAGTGACGGCGTGCAATCCAGACTGGGGATTTGGTTGGATTTTGAAAAGTAATAATCTGCTCGTGTTCCATCCTATACGGAGTCACCAGTGATGATTGTTGCAGGACTGTTAGGTGTGCTTTATGGAACAAATCAGTATTATTGCTCAAACTTGATTTCCTTCCGATGGTACCCTTTCCCTGTAGCCTCCCCTCGTGTCGTGATACTGGAAGCCCAATCGAGTCAATTGTGTCGACAAAATCAACACAAAACTCAATGACCTCCTCAGTTCCATATCCCTTAGCAATACTTCCTTCCGGACGGGCACGGTTAAGAACATATTTCTTGAGGATCGACATGAACCTCTCAAAAGGCCACATGTTGTGAAGGTATACTGGACCGAGAATAGTAATTTCTTTCACAAGGTGTACCAGGAGGTGCGTCATAACATCGAGGAAGGAAGGTGGAAATGCCAACACAAAGCCGACAAGACATTGAACCGCATCATTCTGTAGCTTTCCTAGCTTGGCTGGATCGATTGCCTTCTGTGAAATTGCATTGAGAAATGCACAAAGCTTTACGACCAGTAATCGTACATTCTCTGATAGAACACCCTCAACGCAACTGGAAGCAACTGTGTCATCAACATGTGACAGTCGTGGGCCTTTAGATTTGTGAACTTCTTCTCTTTCATATTTATGACCCCCTTTAAATTCGACGAGTAGCCAAACGGAACCTTAATACTGTTCAGGCAATCAAACACGCTTTCCTTCTCTTTCTTGGTGAGAGTGTAACTAGCAGGACTATAGTAATCAACATCATCATCATCCTCTTCTAGATCAGTTTCATCATCACCCTCCCGCGGAACTTTGGGAATCTTATGAAATTCTTTCAGGTCCTCTCGTGCTTCATTGGTATCCTTCGGGTTACCATAACAACCCATGAAGCCTAGCACATTCACGCAAAGATTCTTCGTAAGGTGCATCACGTCAATTGTGTGTCGGACCTCAAGGCTACGCCAATAAGGTAGCTCTCAAAATATAGATTTCTTCTTCCACATTGGTGCACGCCCGTTGGCGTCAGTTGGAACAGGTTCACTACCAGCACCCTTTCCAAAGACTACCATTAGATCATTTACCATCTCAAATACGGTATCTCCATTAAAATGGGGTGGCTTCGTACGATGGTCAGCCTTCCCTTTCCAATGCATCACTTTCTTCTGTAAGGGGTGATTAGTTGGAAGGAAACAACAGTGACCATTATACACGACCTTCTTACAGTTTTTGAGATGAATACCTTGTGTTCTATGTAAACAGTGCGTGCATGCCCGATATCCCTTGTTTGTCTGCCCAGAAAGGTTACTTAGGGCAGGCCAATCGTTGATGGTTATGAACAACAATGCTCGTAGATCGAAGTTCTCTTGCCTATCCTCATCCCACACACGTACGCCCTCTTCCCGCCATAGCAGTAATAGTTCATCGACCAACGGTCTTAGGTACACATCAATGTCGTTGCCGGGTTGTTTTGGACCGTGGATGAGCACCGGCATCATAATGAACTTTCGCTTCATGCACATCCAACCAGGAAGGTTGAACATGCATAGGGTCACAGGCCAAGTGCTATGACCACTGCTAAACTCCCCGAATGGATTGAAACCATCCGTACTTAAACCAAACCTTATGTTCGTTTCCCCGTTCTCAGAAAATGTCTTGAATTCTCTATCAATCTTTCTCCACTGAGACCCATCAGCCGGATGTCTCAGCAGGTTGTCTTGCTTACGTTCTTCGGCGTGCCATCTCATCAACTTAGCATGTGCTTTGTTCCGGAACAAATGCTTCAAACGTGTTATTATAGGAAAATACCACATAACCTTCGCCGGAACTTTCTTCGTCTTGTCACGGTGCCCCTGGAGATCACCAGCATCTTCATCTCGCCGAATCTTACAACGTAGTGCTTTGCACACAGGACAAGCATCCAAATTCTCGTAATCCTTACCCCGATATAGGATGCAATCATTAGGGCATGCATGGAACTTCTGTACCTCCAACCCAAGAGGGCACACAGTCTGTTTTGCTTCATATGTGGTGGACGGTAATTCATTGTTCTCCAGAAGCTTGTCCTTCACAATTTTTAGCATCCCTTCAAATACCTTATCAGACACACCATGTTTTGCCTTCCATTGCAGCATTTCTAGTGTAGTACCAAGCTTTTGTGACCTGGCTTGCAATCTGGGTAAAACGGTTTTCTGTGATCTTCGATCATACGTTGGAACTTTGCCTTTTCTTTTTCGTTTTCACAGTCCCTTTGTGCATCCTGTAGAACCTGGCCGAGATCATCAGCAGGCCCATCAGCATGTGCCAGTAACTCTTCTTCGTCAGCATCTTCCATTAAAGTATCTGCAAAAGCTTGACCTGCAGCCCAGTCCGGAATACCCTCCTCCTCTTCTTCGTCGTCTTCCATCACAACCCCTCTTTCACCGTGCTTGGTCCAAACCACATAGTTCGGCATGAATCCGTATTTCAACAAGTGAAGGTGAAGTGTGCCCGAGTCATGGTAGTCTCTTTCGTTTCTGCAATCGGAGCATGGACAACACATGAACCCACTCGCATCCTTATTTTTTTCGCCACTTCGAGAAAACCATGCATGCCGGTAATGTACTCCGCTGACCGTCTGTCAGTGTTGTACATCCATTGCCGGTTTATCTGCATCATATTAAATGAAAAATATCCATGTTAATTCTAACAACACTAAAGTATAAAAAACAAAAAAAAATCTTAGTACAAATGAATTTCTATGTTAGTACAAATGATAACTACTTATTACTAAATCTAAAGTATATTAAAAACCTCATCTCTTAGCTCTTAAATCAAAAATTTTATTTTCTCCTTCTCTAAACCATAACACAAAATTTAAACACAACAAATGAATGGAGGATGAAGAATAATACCTTAGCAACACCTTGGAGGTCAGAAAACTCCACAAATTGATGACGAAAAATTTGGGCAGCACCTCCCTAGGTTTAAAGTGCCATGGAGCTTAGAGGAGCTTGACCAACCGGGACAAAAGGCCTCTGAAGGCCGACCCCGCCAACCCTTTAGTCCCGGGTTGGTTTACCACCCGGGACTAAAGGCTGGCCCCAATTATTGCGGCGGTGGATGACTGGCCTTTAGTCCCGGGTTGGATTACCAACCGGGACTAAAGGGTTGCCCCCTAATGACCCTATTGTTTTTTTAGTTTAATATATATTAAGGTCTTCAAAATTTGTGATAAAGACTAATATTAAGGCTTAATCAATACTTTGGAGGTGAGAACCCTAATATTAAGGTTTCCAATAATTTAGTCACTGGCCTAACATCAATACTTAAGGTCTTAACAAAAAAATATAAAAAAGTTCGTACATCAATACTTAATTAAGGTCTTACAAACATAAAAAGTTCATACATGAATACTTAAGGTACGGTCTTAACAAAGATAGAGGGTGCATCAATGCACGACACATATTTCACACTTCATTCTTCTTCCTTAGATAGTCCATATAGTTGAAGTCTTCGATCTTGAAGTCGAGAACTTCAGCGAAATATGCCAGAGAATGGATCAGTGCACTCTCTATCGCTTCATAATTACGGTCACATGGACTTCCATAAATTTCAAATAGTTGCGGCGAGGCAAACTGATATGGCCTGTAAAATGAAAGATGAGTCTGATACTTCCAATTTCTTGTTTGTATAGCATTTGAATCTGTGTAAGAAAATCCCACAACATCCATCACTTGCTCTAGAATTGCATGAAAGCTCATTGCCGCAAAAGTTTGACCAAACATATCCTACAGTTAAGAATAATGTTATTACGACGCATTAAAAATGCTGAATAAGAGTAAATGGTGCTCCATACCATGTCATGTTCATTTAGCCGACAAAGTCTCTCTGCGGTCCTGGTGACACTTTGTCCTTCCTCGAGTGACTTTATTAGAAAATAAGAGTAATCTGGCACAAAATACCCATTAGCGTTTAGTTGTTGTAAGCATGCCTGCACGACGGTCCTTTCATAAGTCCTCTTAACCAGTGCAGGGGCACCCCACCCAACAATCGATACCATTTGGATGGGTTCTGAAGACAGCGAGGAGTGATTTTGTCCACGAACAGGTATGTCAAACGAGATTTTTAATTGTATGCAATTGTTTGGACCGAGAATGGCACATTGTGTAACAGGAGGGGTACTACCTAAATTTTCAACAACATGTGCGAGCCACTGCAAATGATTGAGAACCTGCGTTGTATGAAAATAATATTATTATCCGTGTGTAGTACGTAAACATGAAATTTATACAATGAAAGAATATTACTATGTTGGGACGAGGTCCCTGGCTTCGATCACCAGTAGGTAACTCAATCACACCATGGGTGAAGCGCATGCCTGGACGACGAGCCAAAGGTGGTCGGTCATCAAAACTGATTCCACGACCGCCGCCATGACTTGCCATAGTTATTCTGGACTACTCTGTAATATATATAAAATAATGCTTAAATAAGAGAATGCTTAAATTTATTCCATATAAAAACAACATATATAACACCTATTTTCTCATTTTCTAATAACTAAACAGATAAGTGCAAGAGCTCGTTCAGGTGCAGTGAGCCCTGAGGCGACGTAAGTCTGTACTATACCTTTTCTAATGACCCTGATCATCTACGAACTACAGCCTCACCTCACCATCATATACACGCACATCGCTCTCCCACTTACAGTTCCAAATCAACTAGCTACAACCCAACATCTCCTATCTAGCTACAGTCCTACGTCACCGAGCCACGTATAGCCCCAGCTCGCCGGTGACGTAGCTAGGTACGAGATGTTGGGATGTAGCTTGGTGATGTAAGGCCACTGGTAGAGAACCAACCGACTGTATATGGAAAAAAGAAAAAAAATAAGAGAATGCCTAAATGTATTCTAAATAAAAACAAGAAATACTTAACAAAAATGAATTAAATAGGTAGGTAGTATATTTTTGTTTGGTAATGACCATTTTTTTAATAAACTAACTTCTCATAAATTAAGCTAAATGTAAAATTAAATGCATCTCTCATCTAAAAGTTAAAATCAATTATCTCTATAGCAAAAACTATAAAATCAGAGGATAAATTCCTATGTGAAACTATGCTTAAAAATATGTGAAACTAAATACAATGTTAGCTAAATCTAAAACATCTCTTAGCTCCTCCTACCACTAAAAATCTAAATCCATATTTTCTCCATTTCTAACCATAAAAACGAAATTTAATCATAACAAATGAAGGAAGGATGAAGAATCAAACCTTAGCAACACTTTGGATGAGAGAAATCTTCACAAATGGATGACGAAAAAATTGGCTAGGAGAAGAACTAGCTAGCTCTCTTCACAAACTATCTCTTAAGTCTCGGGTGAATGTGAGATCGAGCAGAGGAAGAAAGGAGGCAGGGATTTATAGGCGCACCCTTTAGTCCCGGGTGGTATTACCACCCTGGACTAAAGATTAGACTTTAGTCTCGGGTGGTAATACCACCCGGGACAAAAACTTTAGTCCCGGGTGGTGTTACGACCCGGGACTAAAGGCTCGCCCTTTAGTCCCGGGTCGTAACACCACCCGGGACTAAAGTCTGGCGCCAATAATTATGGCTCGGAGCCGTTGGACGTCAGGCCTTTAGTCCCGGGTGGTATTACCACCCGAGACTAAAGGGGGGGCGTCGCAAACAGCCTTTCGAGGCCGCGTCGCCCGAAAAGCATTTGTCCCGGTTCCAAAGTTGAACCGGGACAAATACTTGGGAACAAAGGTCGTTTTCCACCCGTGTAACAATCTTCAACTATATATAAAGGAGGGGTTTTAACCCCTCCACCTTTACAAAATAATTCAAAACACACCTCAAGATGGTTTTCAATGGTGGTTTTGCCACCATGGTGTGACAAGGTGGACACAAACGCTAACGTGGAGTGGCTGATATGTGAGTCTAGTTTCCATAATTTGCTGTAATACGTAGCTGGATTTAGAAAATTGATTTTTGCCTCTCACTGAGTCTGCTTCGATTCAGGCCCCGTTTAGTTCCCAAAAATTTCACCAACTACCCATCACATCAATCTCCGAACACTAATTAGGAGTATTAAATGTGAATTAATGACAAAATCCATTCCACAACCTCTACCTAGACGAATCTAATGAGCCTAATTATGACATGATTAGACAACGTTGTGCTACAGTACTAATCTCTAATGACGAATTAATTAGGCTTAATGGATTCATCTCGCGATTTTTAGCCTATTCGTGTAGTTAGTTTTGTAAGTAGTCTACATTTAATACTCTTAATAGACCTTGGAAGGGAATCCCAAAAATTTTCTCCAAAATATTTCAATGTGTCGGCGCAAGTGAAGTAGTGAGATAGCCGCCGGAGGGAGAGAAGGAGGAGTGAGCCGAGCTGTGTGACAGTGAGGGAGAGGTAGAATGAGCTAACAGTGGCCATGGAAGCAAGGGTAGTGCAGCGGGGCACCTTTGTCGCGCTCACAGAGCTGAGATCAAGGCATCCACAGCTGTCGAGGCGAAGTGAGCCAACCCCTGAAACGTTGGGAGATGGATTCAGTACCTTCGCTACATCAAGGCACGTTGTAACTTTTGCCGCATCCCATGCGTCCATACTCGATCCAACGCCTCCGTCTCTTCCAAGCAAAAGGGCCCAACGGGCAGTGAGCTTCTTCCTCCGCTCACTGGCCGGGACTGGATCCTGCTCGAGCGCGTCCGACATGTCCTCGGAGCTCTACCTGGCGCGCTGGAGCAAGTCAAAGCACGGGCCGGCCTTGAGCAGCAGCGCGTCGAGCACTGCGCCGGGGTCGGCCGCGGGGGCGCCGTCGAACATCCCGACGGCCACCACGGCACCACCTCGACCATCTCGGTCACCTGCTGCAGCACGGAGCTTCCTCAACCGCCTGGGCGCGGCGCCGTTCTGTCCTAGACCGCTTTTAGCACAAATGCACATGTATGTATGAACTCAGAATAGGAGATTGGAAATAGAAAAGGAATAGGAAACAACAGAACTAGGAAAGGAACTGCTTGATTCTTAATTTTTGCTTGCCAACTGTGCTCAGACGACGAAGGCACAGCACACGGATAACATCAATACATGGCGGCAGCGGCGGGTCTCCAGACTATCTCTGTCTCTCTCTTGTGAGCACCTGACTAGCTATCTCTTGCTAGCTCGCGCTGGCCCGCATGCGGCGCGTGGAAGAGGAGACACGAGAGCTGCGGATTGGAACTGAAGAGAGAGGGTCGGAGTCCTGCGCCGGCTTCGCGCGGTGGCGGTCGTGGCGGTCAGCAGCTCAGCGCGACCTGCTATGACGCCGCGCTGATGACTCGATGGGCAGGTCAAACGCGGACCGGAGCACGGTGCGAGTCGTCGGGGCTCGGTGGTGGTGCGCCAGCGCCGAGCAGGATCGAGCCAGCGAGATGAGGAAGACAAGTACGGGGTCACTCACTGACTGCTAGGCCCATTTGCTTGGAAGGATTAAAGGTGTTGGATCCAGTGCCTTGATGAAGTAAAGGTACTGAATCCAGCTCCGAAAGTTGATGCTCCGCCTCATAGGTACAGGAGCCGGGCGACGATGCTAGCCGCGCGAATGCGCCGAGCATCTTGTTCCCTCTATGACAGGAGCGAATCCAAGGGGGGATTACACCCCTCCTCCCTCTCCATTAAAATCAACGAAGAGATATGAAAGGAAATCCACCAGCAAGTCAGACGTGAGTCGGGGCTTGCTGGCGGATTGCGACCATGGCCACGTGACGGAGGGAACAACGTGGAAGAGGAAGTAACGGGGCGGACAGCTGCAGGCAATGCCTCGACGCAAGTAGGTGGAGGCCGTGTTCAAGGTGTTGCGACGGCTTACCAGCTGACGCACACGTCAGCCACTCCACTTCAGCATATCTTTCCACTCATCGTGTCAGCGTGGCTAAAATCACCATTGAAAATCACCCTAGTTAGGGAGTAGGTTAAATGGTTTTCCAAAAGTTGTAGGATTAAAATCTTTATATTTGAGAGATTGGACGTTATGTGGACCTTTTCCTTATTTGAAATGATGTGTTGGTGCTCATGTTAGAGAGAGAAGACCATTTACGTGGACTACTTGATGTACACATAACGATTTGATTTTTTTTAAAAAAATAATTTCATTCTATTATGTAAGCTATTTTCAGATGAGCATATTGGTTGCAATTCTGGTCCCTATTGCAAGGTGAGGACATAAGAGAAATCATCTGCTTTGGGTGATGAGATGGACCTGATTATGTGGAGCCAACGTGTCAAACCGATCTCCCCACTCTCTCCTTCCTTGCTTACTTTTACCCTTGCCCTCCCATGACGGCACCAACGCAGGCGCCGACATATGGCGGAAGAGCAGCGTAGTGGATCACGAGTTGCGGACGAGGGTGGCCCTGAGCAAAACAGTTTTGGCACCCTCCTACCTTCCCACCAAGGCTAACAACTCGTCATGAAAAGTACGTGTTGGGGGTACGTCTTAGTAAACTGTAAACCTAAGGCTAGGGACCCCTTTGTATAAAAGAGGCCCAAAAGAAGGATGAGTGGGCATATTTGTGAGGGTCGAGGACCTGGTTGTAATGCATATGGACTCAATTGTATGGTCAGGGACCTCGAGTGTAAATATTAGGGACTCAAATGTAATTTTCAGTCCCACCAATAGAAATAACATAAACAGCCACATCCCCCTTCCTATAAATAGGACCTCAAGGGGTGGAGGAGAGGGACTCTTGGCCCTGGCATTCACTTGTCTCTCTAGTTTGCTTGTGTATTCTTCCTTCCTTCTTCTCATTTTCATCTGTTTGGGATTTCAAATCCCAACAATACGCACGTACATGAACAGTAGCATCACAGGTGTGAAGAGCAGCATGAACGCTCCAACATGAATAATTGTCTATTCAAAGTGTGAACAGTACAACACAATGTGTGAACAGTAGTAGAAACTAAATGTAACTCAACCGGTAAGGTTTCTTGTGGTGGAACCTACCAACCAGAGTTCCGAGTCCTCTACCTCACATTGGTGTTGGCAAATTTTCTTTTTTTGAATTTATTCCAAAATTTAATCGTGTGCTATGCTCTTAGTGGTAGGTGACGTATCATTCCATAGTGTACTGATTTCGTTGATCTCAAATATGTACTCTTAGGTGTAGGGGCGTGTGTGTTTGTTGGTAGGTGTGAGCGTACATATATGTATGTGACCATCTACGTTTGTGTTTGTGATTCGGAAAAAATACTTCGCGCGATGTAAGTACCTATACTTTATTCCAGTAATGTATAGAACCAAATCCTACGTGCATTGGTTTTTCGGTAATGCTATCACTAGGGCGTTCAGACACCGTGGGAAAAAACGGACGCTGGCCCCAAGACTCTATCTTATCCCCACTTTTTTCACATGCCATCGATCCTTTCCTTTTCCACCTGCCTCTCATTTCTTCTAGTACCTTGCGTGCGCCTGCAGGTCCTCGGAGCTCCGCACGGGGAAGTGTGTTCGCCACCGGCGACCAGGGGCGGCCAAGCAGCTCCACGCGGGGGAGAGGCTTGGTCTCGCTGGTGGTGCGGCCCGCCGCCCCCCTGGACAAGGGCGGCACCAACGGGCGCGGTCCCCCGAGCTCGCGGCGGCATGGGGCACTGCTCCCTTCACGGCCAGAGCGCCGTCGAGCGTGGTAGCGGCGCGGGACCGCTGCTCCTATGTGGCCGGAGGGAGGGCGAGCCGCACCACCGTTCCCTACGGCCGCTCGGCCGGGAGGGCGGGCGAGCGCGTCGGACAGCCGCCGCTCTTCCCTGACAGCCGCCGCTCCTCCCTGGCGCGGCCATGGACAGGGTGTCGGGGTAAAGACGGGAGCAGGGATCTGCACCTTCGTGGTCGGAGGATGAGCATGTCGCGTTGGATACACCGCCGCTCTGCCACGACCGGAGGGCCGGTGTGTCGACGAGGAGCGGGTGAGGCGCGGGTCGCACGGGTGTTGACGGCTGTTAAGGACCACTTTTAGCCGTCAATATTCTCACATAATTGGAAGTAAATGCATTTCTTGCACATATTTAATTAAGAATAATGTAATTCTACTTGTCCTTGGAGATTATTTGATTATAGGTAAAATAATCATGAAAAGGAGTAGAAACTCACTTTCTATGAAATGATCCATGCCACCTCAGCTGAGGAGATGGTTGCCACATGGATCTTAGGTGGCAAACACGTCACTGATCCAAGGGAGGCACTTGTCAACGAATCAGAGAGTGACACATGGGCATCACATGGATCCATGGACCCACCAGGGACTCAAACCACCTCCAAACTCGCCATGTACCTGGGATAGATCATGGGGCCCACATGTCAGCCACCTGGAGAAAGCACAACACGAGAGGATGCCTGGGAGCGTCGGCCGATCCTAGGATCGGTCGAACCGCCTCTGGCTCGTCTCATGGTGGCCTTCACGTGGTGCTTGCTCATTGGTCAGTTGCTGCATCCTGACGTGTTTTCGAGACATTGGTGCCTGAGGTCTCCATGTCCTTGGCCTATAAATAGAAGGGGAGGGGCTCCATTTCAACACACCCAAACTTGACTCTCCTCTCTCACTTTTAGTTTCCAAGAGGGAGTAGGCTAGAATAGCTCTTATTCAGGTTCTAAGTCTACTTTGGAATCTAGGTATGAGTTCTCTTGTATCTTTATTTCTTTGGATGTCTTTGATCTACTTCAATTATTTATCTATTTCATATGAAGTTAGGGTAGTTCATATGATCGATATGTTTTTGAGTTCTTTGTTCGTTCATCATTTAGAGGCTCGTGTTCGACATGAACACTACCTTTTGATCCACTTGACGAGTGATTTACTCATGCCTTTCGTGTTTGTTCATAAGTTAGAGGCTCGTGTTCTTTGCGAACATGGCCATTTGATCCTGTTGATCAGACATAGGAAGGACCGTACTCATTTGTATGACCAGCTTGTGTTTGATCCAGTTAGATTACACCATTGTGTTGCATGAGATTTGTGTTTAAGCTACAATACTCGGTCTAAGTTAACCAGTTATCCGGTGGCTTCACCCTAGCTTGCTGTTGACGGTCTAATGTCGTAGTAAACTTCGATCCGCAAGCGTACGGATCAAGGGACCCTCTTTCCCTTGAGTGTAAACCCAAGGTTCTTGTCAAACCCAAGGAGCAAGGGGATTGCTATCGTTGATCTTGTATTAAACTAGTTAACCGAATCAATCTACTACTAGAGATCAATCTAACCAAACCAAACTCAACTAGAGGTGTGTGAGGTGCACGAGATATAAAGGACATTTGCCCATAGGGTTTGGGAAACATAAACATGCAACCACCTAAACGAATCGGAAACAATCTATCAAGGGATGCGACCGATGCCGTCGCCCTTTCTCCCTCATCGTACTGTCACTACGAAGGGATAATCATGACGGTGAGACACGACCAAGGTGTGATGATGGGATCGTCAGGAGTATTCAGATCTATGCTCCCAAAAAGCATGGTAGCTATCCTTAAACAACGAAGCATTCATCAACACGTAATTGATAGATTGAAACCATAAACGAGTTGGCGATTTACATGATATGATAAGTTACAACCCCATGGACAAATGAAAGATTTACCCCATCAAGACGCTAGACATGGCGTTGTTGATCATGGTAGAACCTCCGGCGATGTCGTCCTTCAACTCCGGTGGCGTGGTGGCAGCGCCTCCACGTCCTCCTTCGCTTGTGGCCGCCTCCTCCAACTTGATGAATATTTCTCGCGAATGTTCTCCTCTAATTTCCTCCGGTCTAACCTCTCTACCTTGTGGTCGCCTTCGGGGGTATTTATCTCTGTCTCCAACGAATGGCGGCGCCGCCAGCAACTTGGGTTGAACAACCTTCGCGCACGAGAAACGGGGGCCCGAACCGACGTCAGAAAAGGCCAGGCCGATCGGCCCAGTCCGATCGGCCTGGGCCCTTCTTGGCCCGGCTCGGCCCGATCTTCCTCGATGTTGCTTCTCTTGTCAATATGAACTTGTAGCCCAATACTTGTAGCATTTTGACGTCATCAACTCGGCGATAAATATAAGGGGTCTTCTCGTATGAAATCCGATCTTTACGCCTTGGTCCTCGGAGATGCTTCACCATAACACTTCGTTCCTTACCACCTTTGGGAATGAATATGCCTTGTACTTGAACACGAACGGAACTCCCCAATTGGTCCTTTGTACTTGATGTGACTCCGTCCCTCTAGTTCATGTTTTCCTACAAGAACATTATACTTCCAAAAGCACATACACGGTTGAACTTGTTATATCATTAGTGTGCCTAGTGGCGGGTTAGTATCATAATAAAGCTCAAACCAAAGTGTAACAAACGTCCTTGGTTGACGGAAATCGACCGCCAACATCCCCCCACGCTTAGATCTTGCGCGTCCTCGAGCAAGTTGCTCACAAAAAGATTTATCCACGGGGTTGAAACACTTCTCATCAAATATTTCCTTTACAAGTTAGTCAATCCTTTATCCTTAAAATAAGAGACATGAGAACAAAGATCATAATGCAACATGGGCGTTTAGAATCTTTATCAAATCAAGACTTACCCCACAACTCATACCTTTTCACTAGAGATCTTCAACTCCAACCACACTTACTTTCTTACTTCCATCGAAGGGTTTTCATGAGTTTTCATAAATAAAATTCCTGCATCAAGTGTTAGACAAAATCCTTCTCCAAGTTTTCACATGTCGCTCAATTAAAGTGGCTATCCTAGATAGTTCATAAACTCTCACCTTTCACAAGTCTCTCATTTATAATGTAAAGTGGAGCTATATGTATGGCTAGTGAAACTAACACACATATTGTTAAGCTAAGAAAGTCCTCTAAAGGTCAGGCACCTTCCGAGCCAATGATCATAAGAATTATCCATAATGTAAGGGGATCAAGGATAAGAAGATTTAGAATGGTGGACATGTGCAAAGGAACGAAAGAAATGACTTCAAGGCATAATGATGTCCTCGATGTCGGGTTGCACATGGTTAGAGAAGATCGAAGATTCGTTCCCAACATCGTAGCATCCTTCTTTGCACTTCTCTTGATCCTCATATGATTCATCATTCAACACATCTCTTCTTGCTTAGCCATGAATTTCCATACTTTTTCTTTCTTCTTTCTCTTTTTTTTATGCGCACCATACACATATATATTTTTTTCTACTTCTTTTCTTCTCATCTTGGCCCCTTCCGAAGCTTTCCGCTTGCCCTTTTGACATGAACACCAATCTGAATTTTCAATGAATCCTCACGCAAAATTGGAACGATCCTTCGGTAATGGGTTGAGTTCAAGGAATATGATAATAAAAAGATATATATGGTTTTGGGTATGGAATCCGGCGATGAACGGGGCATTCGATGTGAAATTCCCGTTACCGAATAATGATGAGGCTAGCAACAAAAGATAATAAACAAGGATATGATCATTGCTCGAAATTAGCCTTTCCTAGAGAGAAACGTCTTAACCCAACTCATTATGCTAGAGACACTTATGGTGGAGCAAAGATATATATGCTAAAGGCTTTATAGGATGATTATGCCTCTCAACTTGGAGAAAGAAAATGCTAAACTTTATTTGCGAGGATGGTTTTCTTAATTTTCAGAAATAAAAGCTCCTCCAATTTATTTAATAATCATAGTGTGGTAGAGGCAAAGTCCTAGATCAAAGGTTAAGTATGGGTGCTTTCAAAGATAATCTTCCACTAAGCACCACGGAGACAAAATTTTCAATGCTCATGCTCGAATAATAAAAGTAAATGAAGAAAAACAAGTAAAGTAAATAAAAGACAAAGAAGTAAAGACACTTTTTTTTATTTTTATTGACTCACACTAAATTAAGACACACTTCAAGCTAAAAATTTGAAAACAAGACTCTCTCGAAACTAAACTCTCAAAACTCTCGACTAAAGACTTGACCTAACACCACTTGAGCAAAAATCTAAAGAGCTAGCTCTCCCCCCACGCTTGAATCATACGACGTCCTCATCATAATTTTACAAAAAGGGACAAAAGAGGGGAAAACTAGCTACAACGCCTAATGACACCTCCCGCAAGATTCACACCACTTCTTTTTGAGATTTCCATGCATGCCGAAAAGTTTCCTCACGTTCCGGTTAAGGAATTTGAAGTCGTCCTCCACCACGCGCTCAAGATCCTCCATCCATTGACGCATAGCCTCTATAGCGTGAAGGCATTCATCAAGGGACGCATAGAGATCCGAGATCGCGTTGCGGCATGCCGAGCAACACAAAGGGTGCTTGCTCGGGCCATCCCCCTTGTCATCCGGGTCATCTCCATCATCGGGATCTCCTCCGTTGCCTTGCTCATCGTCACCCCCGGGCTCCTCCTTGGGCACTTCCTCCCAAAAGTAAAGGTCATTATCATCTCTCCCGGCGGCTCCCCATGAGCTAGGGCTCCGGTCATCGGAGAAGTCGCTATCCCCGTACAAGTCTACCGGCTCGGGAGTCTTCTCCTTGTAGCTCTTCCTCTTCATCCCGAGGAGTCTCATCGAGCGGCGTACGGGGGAAACCGACTTCTTCTTCTCCTCCTCCTCCCTCGGAGTGCGGCTTGCAAGCTTCTTATTGGGGATGCGGCCTCCTACACGAATCCTCGCGGTTCTCTTTACTTCTTCCTTAAGCACGGGCTTCAACTCACACCGACGAACCTCCTCATTCGCCGGTGTCGGAGAGGGGAGGCGCTCTTAAACTTCTATCACCGCCTTGACCTCTGCCTCATCCTTGGTCAAACTCGGTCTCGCCATGGCTGCGCTTGATGCTTTCATGGAGGTGGGAGATTGCAAATGAGATGCAATTCCCGAACACCCCCATGCACCCTTAAATATCCCGGAAAGACTCGGCCGAAACCCTACCCTACCATTTTTGGATTTGCCTAATTTCGTTGATAGGAAAAAGGAAATACCAGACGCACATACCAGAGAAAAATGGGACCGAACCGGCGCGAAACGGCCCTAGGACGATCGGATTGGTCCGATCGGCCCAGGCCCAATTTCGGCCCGGTTCGGCCCAGTTTTGGTGGGTCTCTTCATTACGCGCATATGAACTCGTGTGGCAAAAAGGTCTAACTAAAAATCGAGGAAAGGACTCAAAATAAATAAGAAAAGAAAATGAAAAAGTATTTACAGCGGGTTACCTCGTTTTGCGACCTAGGCTCGATGCTCGGGCTCATCCTCCAATGTGTAGACGTCAATGTAGTCAATGGGTACGACATCGGGTTCGAGGTAAACCTTCAATCGTTGCCCATTCACCACATATCTATCTCCCTTCATGTCCATGATTGTCACCGCTCCATTCGGTGAGGCCGAGTGGACGACATAAGGTCCGTCCCACTTGCTTTTTAGCTTCCCTTTTCCAAAGAGTTTGAATCTTGAATTGTATAATAGAACCTTGTCACCCTCTTTGAACTCTTTCTTTTTGAGCCTCTTATCGTACCACCTTTTCATCCGCTCCTTATATATACTCGCACTCTCGTATGCCTTGAGCCTCATTTCTTCCAACTCACTAATTTGTACCCTTCGCTTAAGTGTTGCCGCATCCAAATCAAAGCTCATTTCCTTGATCGCCCAATACGCCTTGTGCTCAAGTTCCACCGGCAAGTGGCAAGATTTTCCGTAGACGAATTGGTATGGAGTCATACCTATTGGTGTTTTGAACGCCGTTCGATACACCCATAGCGCTCCGCTCAACTTTTTCGACCAATCTTTGCCTCCTTTTTCGACGGTCTTGTTTAGGATGCTTTTCAATTGCCGATTCGAAGTTTCCGCTTGACCGTTGGTTTGAGGATGATATGCCGTGGATATTCTATGCTCAATCCCTAAATTGGACAAGACTCTTTTAAAGCTTTTCCCGGTAAAATGAGATCCTCCATCACTTATCACAATCCTTGGCACTCCATATCGTGGGAGTATCACCTCTTTGATTATATGTATAGATTCATCCATTGAAGCTCTTCGGCATGGGATTGCCTCCACCCATTTGGACACGTAGTCAACCATTACCAAAATATACTCATTCCCATTTGATTTTGTAAAAGGGCCCATGAAGTCAATCCCCCACACGTCGAATAAATCAATTTGTAAGTTATAATTCAGTGGCATGGCATTTCTTTGAGATATATTCCCCGTTCTTTGGCACTCTGGACAACAAGCAACATACCTCTTTGAATCTTCATGCATTTCCGGCCAAAAAAATCCACTAGCCCATACCTTTGCTTGCGTCCTAAAATGCCCATAATGTCCTCCATATTCACTTGAGTGACACTTTCTTAATATTTCACCCCTTTCCTCTCTTGGTATACATCTTTGCAACACTCCATCCGAGCCAAGCCCGTAGAGGTAAGGTGCGTCCCATATGTATTTTCGGCTATCGGAGATTATCCTTCTTTGAGTATTCTTATCCAAGTGATCTAGTGGCATCCTTCGTATAGCTCTTATGATATCGATCATCCAAGTGTCTGTGTCAAATACTCGATATAGGTGATCATCTCTCATTTTATCTTCAATAGGCTCTTTGTCATCCTCCCGATTCATTCTTGACAAGTGATCGGCTACAACATTTTTGGTACCTTTCTTGTCACGAATCTCCACATCAAATTCTTGAAGAAGAAGGATCCATCGAATCAACCTTGGCTTGGCATCCTTCTTAGTCAAAAGGTACTTAATCGCCACATGATCGGTGTAAACAATTACCTTGGAATTCACAATATAAGATCTGAATTTTTCGAAAGCGAATACCACCGCAAGCAATTCCTTTTCCGTTGTCGCATAATTTAATTGAGCTCCACTGAGAGTTTTGCTAGCATAATATATGGCGTGTACCTTACCTTCCTTCCGTTGTCCCAATACGGCTCCAATGGCATAGTCGCTAGTGTCGCACATGATCTCAAATGGTTGGCTCCAATCGGGCGGTTGAATGACGGGCGCGGTTATGAGAGCTTCTTTTAGTTTTCGGAATGCCGCCAAGCACCTATCATCAAAATCAAATTCCACATCCTTTTGAATAAGGTTAGTCAACGGCTTGGTGATCTTTGAGAAGTCCTTGATAAATCTCCTATAGAATCCCGCATGGCCCAAAAAGCTTCTCAATGATTTAATATCCGTAGGTGGTGGAAGCTTCTCAACCGTCTCAACCTTAGCCTTATCAACCTCAATTCCTTTCTCGGATATCACATGTCCCAAGACTATTCCTTACTTCACCATGAAGTGACATTTCTCCCAATTTAGCACCAAATCGACCTCCGCACATCTTGAAAGAACCTTGTCCAAGTTTGCCGAACAATCCGCAAAAGTTTTTCCATAGACAGAAAAATCATCCATGAATACTTCGACAATTTCCTCGATGAATTCCGAAAAGACCGCCATCATGCAACGTTGAAAAGAGGCCGGTGCATTACACAAACCAAAAGGCATCCTTCTATAAGCAAATGTTCCATAAGGGCAAGTGAAGGTTGTCTTGTGTTGATCTTCCGGGTGAATAGGAATTTGCATGAACCCCGAGTATCCATCAAGAAAGAAAAAATATGCATGGTTTGCTAACCTTTCAAGCATCTCGTCGATGAACGGAAGGGGGAAGTGATCCTTCTTCGTTGCTTTGTTCAACTTCCGATAATCAATACACATCCTCCATCTGGTCACGGTTCTTTGTGGGATTAATTCATTCTTGTCATTCTCCACCACGGTCAATCCTCCTTTCTTCGGTACACAATGCACGGGGCTCACCCATTCACTATGCGGTACCGGGTAGATGATTCCGGCATCCAATAGCTTAATAACCTCCTTCTTCACCACCTCTCGCATGGCATGGGTTAACCTTCTTTGGGGGTCTATGATGGGCTTGCATTGTTCCTCCATGGGTATACGATGAGTGCAAAAGGCGGGGCTAAGTCCTTTGAGATCGTTGATTGAATATCGCATCACCTTCTTGTGTTTCTTCAATAAATTCAGCAACATATCATTTTCTTCGGGACTCAATTCATCGCTAACGATCACGGGATAAGTCTTGTCCGGCTCCAAAAATTCATATTTCAGCCCCTTGGGCAAAGGTTTGAGATCCACTTCCGGTACTTGCGGTTCTTCATGTTCAATTTCCCCGATGTCTTCGAATTTGTCTTGTTCTAAGCTTCCATTTTGTGGTTCCAGTCCTTTGGTTGCTTCCGCTAGTTCTTTATCAAGCTCCTCATTGGAATCATTCTCCATTGCTCTTTGTAGCGGATCCCTGAAAGTTTCAACAAAACAAAGGCTCCCTACCTCTTCGTCATCAAGAGGTAGGGGTAAAGTAATATTCGAAGCACTAAGGAAATTATATGTGTGATTATCCCCATCAAGATTAAGAGTTACTTTTCCTTCTCTGGCATCTAAAACGACATTAACCAACTTAAGGAACGGTCTACCAAGAATAACATGATCATTTTTATCATGGTGGACATCAATAATGAAGAAATCGGTTGGTATGCATTTTTCAGAAATTTTAACCTCAAGGTTGCGAGAAATTGCAAGTGGAATAATGATACTACCATCTCCCATGATTAATTTAGTAGATGTTGGAATTAAATCTATGGTATGATCATTAATCTCATCAAAAATTTTAGAGGACAAAACACTTACTTGTGCTCCAATGTCGCATAGTGCCTTGCATTCAATGTTGTTGACCTTGCAATCTATGCGTGGCGATGTCTTCTCCTCTTCATCGGTTCTAATGGCATTAATTTCAGCAAGGCGAGCAAATGGTGACGCCTTGGGCTTGACTCCCAAAAGTCTTTTAGCTTTGGCCAAATGGTCTGGATCTGTTTCTCCTTCGCTAAAGAGTTTTTCAATGACTTCCTCGGTTACCTCCAATTTGAATAGCGGTTTGGGTTTCTTTTCCGGCGGGAAGTCAACCTCCAAAGCTTTTACCGTCCCTCTTTGGCTAGGGAACGGTCTTCTCTTGTCGAATACCTCCTCAAAATCTATTGGAACCCAATCCATCTCCTCGAACTCGCTTAACGGCTTTGCGCTTGAAAAAGATCTTTTTCTTTCCTTACTCGTTTCCACACAATTGCCCTCCGGGATAGCTCTAGGTTCCTTGTGTTCGAGTTCTTCCATTTTTTCTGGGATTGGCTCCACTTTCTTCTCTTCCGGGGCTGTTTCTCTAAAAATCCCAGCAAGCGTCTTCACGCTTGTGTCATGTTCTGTATCTCCCGAAAGTCTTTCTTCCCAATCTCTTCGTGTGGCCACCGCTTTGCAAATTTTTTGTAGAAGTTGGGCGACTTCCGTGAGTGTTTTCTCCATGAGATCCCCTCCTGCACACATTTCAATGTGTTGCATCCAACTAGGGGTTAGGGAAAAATAAAATGTATGCAAAAGTACATCACCGGGGAATCCAAGTCTCGGTCCTTGTTCGACTAGCGCATTGAAACGTTCCCACGCTTCATCTATCCCTTCCTCTTTTCCTTGCTTAAAAGTGATAACTTGCCTCCTCACATGTTGGACTTTGCTTATTGGGAAAAATTTGGCGCAAAATTTTTTCATCAATTGATCCCAATTTCCTCCAACTTCAAAAGAGGCAGCCGAATACCATTTCTTTGCTTCATCGGCAAGTGAGTAAGGGAAAAGATTCCATTTAAACCAAACCTTGGGGACTCCCTCTTGTTGCACCGTATTGCATATCGTCGTGAAGCGCTCGATGTGTCTATATGGATTTTCCGTCTTCAACCCTCGGAACGGGTTAGTTGCCACCATCTCGATGACCCGAGCCTTGATCTCATATTTTGTCGCTTCAAGAGTTGAATCCGACTCTTGTACTTTAATATCCTCGCATCGTGGGCTGGCATAATCCCTTAATGATCTCTCTGGTTCCTCCACGGGTCTTCCGACGAACGCCATCTAGACAATCAAAGACAAAAACAAAAACAAAAGAGGATTCTTTCTAGAAAATTAGGGTTAGGAGTTAGTGTCAACAAAAATTAACACAAAATAAACGTAGCAAACTGGCTTGCTCCCCGGCAATGGCGCCAAAAAAAGGGGTGCAGCTTGTTGACGGTCTAATGTCATAGTAAACTTCGATCCGCAAGCGTACGGATCAAGGGACCCTCTTTCCCTTGAGTGTAAACACAAGGTTCTTGTCAAACCCAAGGAGCAAGGGGACTGCTATCGTTGATCTTGTATTAAACTAGTTAACCGAATCAATCTACTACTAGAGATCAATCTAACCAAACCAAACTCAACTAGAGGTGTGTGAGGTGCACGAGATATAAAGGACATTTGCCCATAGGGTTTGGGAAACATAAACATGCAACCACCTAAACGAATCGGAAACAATCTATCAAGGGATGCGACTGATGCCTTCGCCCTTTCTCCCTCATCGTACTGTCACTACGAAGGGATAATCATGATGGTGAGACACGACCAAGGTGTGATGATGGGATCGTCGGGAGTATTGAGATCTATGCTCCCGAAAAGCATGGTAGCTATCCTTAAACAACGAAGCATTCATCAACACGTAATTGATAGATTGAAACCATAAACGAGTTGGCGATTTACATGATATGATAAGTTACAACCCCCTGGACAAATGAAAGGTTTACCCCATCAAGATGCTAGACATGGCGTTGTTGATCATGGTAGAACCTCCGGCGATGTCGTCCTTCAACTCCGGTGGCGTGGTGGTAGCGCCTCCACATCCTCCTTCACTTGTGGCCGCCTCCTCCAACTTGATGAATATTTCTCGCGAATGTTCTCCTCCAATTTCCTCCGGTCTAACCTCTCTGCCTTGTGGTCGCCTTCGGGGGTATTTATCTCTGTCTCCAACGAATGGCGGCGCCGCCAGCAACTTAGGGTTGAACAACCTTCGCGCACGAGAAACGGGGGCCCGAACCGACGCCAGAAAAGGCCAGGCCGATCGGCCCAGTCCGATCGGCCTGGGCCCTTTTTGGCCCGGCTCGGCCCGATCTTCCTCGACGTTGCTTCTCTTGTCAATATGAACTTGTAGCCCAATACTTGTAGCATTTTGACGTCATCAACTCGGCGATAAATATAAGGGGTCTTCTCGTATGAAATCCGATCTTTACGCCTTGGTCCTCGGAGATGCTTCACCATAACACTTCGGTCCTTGCCACCTTTGGGAATGAATATGCCTTGTACTTGAACACGAACGGAACTCCCCAATTGGTCCTTTGAACTTGATGTGACTCCGTCCCTCTAGTTCATGTTTTCCTACAAGAACATTATACTTCCAAAAGCACATACACGGTTGAACTTGTTATATCATTAGTGTGCCTAGTGGCGGGTTAGTATCATAATAAAGCTCAAACCAAAGTGTAACAAACGTCCTTGGTTGACAGAAATCGACCGCCAACACTTGCCCCTCGTATAGATAGAGGTAGACCGCATTAGTGATACCTGTTGGACCCTTTGTACTCCTCCGCGTTGGGGTATTGCTGTAGGAGTCTAAAAATGTGTGGTTCCGCTCGTATGCCAAGCATCATGGAATTCTCTCCCCGTTTGTACTTGGGTGCTAGACCTGCGATCATGCATTGCTTTGTGTATCTCTCTTTATCAGCTAACTCTTGTATGTTTAATACCATAGAACCTAGAGTAACTCCGTATAGTCCCCCTACGTCGTAGTGTGCTTTAGTAGGAGTTGAATAAATGTGTGTGTCACACTACCCTTATCCATATCATTTATCTTACCTCTGCATTTGAGATGTTGTTTCTTCCCCTGTCTCATGGTTTATATTCAATGCAATAGCATAAGTCTTGATATCCGCCATTGCCTTCCACGGATATGATACCTTTGGAATACTCTCTTCCCTGGGGAAATGCTACAATGGTATATCCGTACGCTTGCGGATTCATTCATGATCGTTAGGATTACCACTGACCATTCATGACGCTCGCTCTAACTCGACGTTGTTAGTAGTGACGTTAAGAAATGTCAACAACAGGCTCACCTGCGACTGGAGGGCGGGCGAGCGCGCAGCAGGGACTGTCGCTTTCCCGCGGCCGGGGCCTTGTCGGCGACGCGACTGGCCGCCTCTCCCCACGGCTTCGCCCACGCTGCCGGTCGCCAAAGGAGCTCCGGGCGGCGCCGATGGCGGGCAACAACAAGTTTCGGTGTATGTTGCAAGTGTATGTTTTGGGTGTTGATGTTGCAAAATAGATATGATGTTGCAACATCTGTTCTTCAGTGTTTCATCTGATTCAGTGTGATTAGCAAATGTTGCATGAAACATGCGATGATGTTGCGGCAGATTTTTTGACGGTTCATGTTCAACATGATTTGATGTTGCTGTGGATTTATTTTGCTACGAATTTTTTCTTAGAGTTCATGTTGCGGTGGGATTTTTTCATTTAAATATATGGTACCTCGATCTGACGGTTGCGTATGCGTCCGGTAGTGATAACAAGTCGCACCATTTTTCGCGCAAAGTCGCGACGCTACGCGGTTGGCGGGATTAGAACCTGTGACCTCTTCCTCGCGCGAAGCCTCCTCTACCATTACACCACACACTCATATGCATCCATATCCAGTTTTCATTCTACTCATATTATACTACACTTAGTGTAAATTACTTTTTAGGCTTTAAACGTATTCAAATTAAAAAGTTGTCAACTACAATGTTTCATAACTTTCTGAGATCTATAACTTTCATTTTGAGATTTTCTTCATTCAAGGTTGTTTACAAAATTTGAATTTCAAATTTGAGAGATTCAAACCTAATTTTTCATTGACAATATGATTTCAATTAAAAAAATTGTAAACTACAAACTTTCATAGCTTCTCATGATCTAGAACTTTTATTTTGAATATTTCACCATTTGAGGTCGTTTGAAAATTTTAAATTTTCAAGTGACTAGATATTCAGACTTACTTTTCGTTGCCAAAAGTAATTCAAATTAAAAATGGTTTAACTACAAAGTTATCTGACTTTTGAAGATGTACAACTTTTATTTTGGTCATTTGCTCATACGGTATAGTGGTAGTAATATTCTTCACAAATATAATACACCTCTCATATAGTTTCATGAAACTATATATGAAACTATATAAGAGACATAGATTCTGTGAACAAAATTACTACCATTTTGTCAAATGAAGAAATAACTCAAATAAAAGTTGTACATCTTCAAAAGTTATGAAACTTTATAGTTGAATTTTTTTATTTAAATTAATTTACTACTTTTAAAAAGGGGTTGTCACTTATAAAAGGCACAGTGCTAGCGGGTGTACTAAGTCACCCGCCAGCATTGTTGGAACCATCTTTGCTAGCGAGCGTGTTAAGTCACCCGCCAGCACTGTGCCATCTCTGCTAGCGGGTGACAACTGTGCTCGACAGCACTGTGCGTACACCACTGTGCTGGCGGGTGACAATTGTGTCGATTCTGGCTTAGTGATAAACCGAACTTCTAGCTAAATTGTGAGCTATTGGAGCTTCTTCGGTCGACACAAAGGATTCTAGGTGGTTTGCCATTGGCCCATTGCCTTGATACGTAAAGCCCCATGCATGCTCCTTTGATATTTCTTACCACATTGAGACTATCGCATGCCAGGCGTACCTTAATAAGTGCAAGGTTGGCAGTTAGAGCGAGTCCCTCTCTGCAAGTAATTGCTAGCACTGATGCTCCTAGGAAAGAGCCAGCGCCATCCCTTGTTATAGCTGCTGCAGCTGCTTTGCTTGTATTTTAGATTTTGCTGCAGAGGACGGACACTAGCAAAGGTCATTCTTAGACATCATTTCTGTTGCTTCCGCCCACCATGCTCGGGCGTCTGTCCTGAATACAACACAAATGTTTACTCACTTCTCTTTCTCCAAGGCCTAGATGCATCGAGCCAAGTTACACTCAGTCAAGGAGTGCTTCCACGAGTCTTAGGCACAGCAAATACCACAAGTACTTTGTGTAGACATGTTTCTTTGATGGAGGATGTCACCTCATGGTAGAGAGTGCCTAGCTAACCTCCACAAAAAAAAACACACATATCTTTGAAGGAATATCTAGCTTCCAAAGTGCCGACCATTCTTTCTCCTCTACTCTTGTGTCAGACCGGCCCGCAATGTTCTCGATATAAGTTGTTCCTCTCTTCTTCTTGAGCACCAACATTTTGAGCCCGTTTGGCAGGGCTTCAAATCCGGCTCCAGAACTGACTCCAACCGGAGCTCTGTCAAACGGTGCGAAATCAGGCAGCTCTAGGCCTGGAGCTGCACCTGGAGCCGTTTGCAACTTCCACTTGGGAGGTCACTACCGGATTCGCAGCCTCTGCCGAGAGGGGCTTTCCTCTCGGCAGAGGCCAGTTTCCCGTCGGCAGAGCCTTTGCCGAGAGCAAGCTCTCGGCAAAGGGCTCTCGGCGGATTCCTGCCGGCAAAGAGTCCTTTGCCGAGAGCCGGCGGGCCCCCCTCTCGGCGCATATGTGCCGAGAGCAGGGATGGCTCTCGGCAAAGAGTTTTTCAGAAAACAAAAAAAAAGAAATTCGGGCAGCGGGCCCACCGGCCACCACTGCCGCCGCCGCCCACCACCACCGCCGCCGCCGCCGCCCACCACCACCATCACCACAGCAGCCCCAGCACCACCACCTCCCGCACGCACACCACCACCACCTCCGCCGCCGCGTGCACACCACCGCCGCCGCCGCGCGCACACTGCCACCGCCACTACCACCCGGCCGCCACCGCCAACAGACACTGCATTGCACCACCAGAGAGAGGTTGGAGAGAGAGAGAGAAAGAGAGAGAGAGAACCTGGATGAGCTCGCAGATCCACCGCCGCCGCCGGGAGAGGTCGCGCCGGGAGTGGAGCCGTCGGATCCGCCGGTCGACGACGAGACGTGGCGCCGCCGGATCCGCCGCCCAGACGAGTTGACGAGGCCGGATCCGCCGGTCGAACGACGAGACGTGGCGCCGCCGAATCCGCCGCCCAGACGAGGAGACGAGGCCGGATCCGCCGCCACCTCGCCTCGCCCAGCCGCCGCTCCTCTCCGCGAGGTGAGAGGGCGAGCGGAGGGGGGAGGCGGGGGACGGCGCGGCTGTGCCCGGCGGCCACCGGAGGAGCGTCGCCGGAGAGGGAGGAGAGGGAGAGGAAGGGGGCGGCGCCGGAGAGGGAGGAGAGGGAGAGGAAGTGGGCGGCGCCGGAGAGAGAGGATCGAGAAGGGGGTGGGGGCGCCGGGAGGGAGGAGTGCGGCGGGGTGGGGAAGGGGGTGGGCTATTAATATCTAGGGTTTGGCTTTTGGGCCGCTGGTGTGGGCCGCTGGCCCAATAGCTCTTTGCCGAGAGCCCAATAAACGGCTCTCGGCAAAGATTTGATAGAAATTCATTTAATTGGTTTAAAATAGCAAATAAATGCAAATAATTTATAAAATTTAACATAACACCAATTGTGGTATATACTACTTATAGAAAAAAAATTTAGTCAAACTCAAATTTGAATTTCTTTAAGACTCTAAACTTAGTGACATTAGTTCAAATTCTTAGAAACTTCTTGTGAGATGTTCCGTTTCTTAACAACGTACGTGTTGAAGTCTTCAAAACATTCTAAATTTTTTACCACAATCTACACACATGATATCATGACCACTTGACAAATTTCGTGATTTTCAAACTTCATTTGAATTATATTCAATTTTAAAACCTTTCTACCTCACGATCTTCATCATGATTAGAGAACCAAATATCAAAAATTTAACTTCATTTCATGTACATGGTCTTAGAGATGTCTCATGAACATGAATATCATTTTTCACCAACTTTACTATATAATTTCATGCACTTGCAGTTCATATCGGACGTATGCGAAAAAAATACCTAGAAAGAAGTAAAATTGTTAAATATAGCAAACAATGTTAAAATTGTGCCAAATTTGAGCATAAGTTTTTTATACGTGTATGTTGAGGATAGAAAAATTTTGGAGGCAAGAAAGTGATTTTTTAAAAATTTCTTTGCCGAGAGCCAAAAAAATGCACTCGGCAAAGAAATTCTTTGCCGAGAGCCTAAGAAAAGGCTCTCGGTAAAGATTTCTTTGCCGGGTGTTTTATCTTTGCCGAGAGCCAGACGTCCTTTGCCGAGAGCCATTCCTGTGGCTCTCGGCAAAGCCTCGGGCTCTCAACACAGGCTCAGTTTCCGGTAGTGGGTGGAACCACAAAAACGTAGCTTCGCGCAACTTCACTCAAGACTCCACTCGACGAAGCCATTTTGCCAAAATATTTTATGAAATAGCTTCAACTCCACCAGAAAAACCGCTCCACCAGAGGAGCCGGAGCTCTACCAAACAGTCTCTCTGTATGCTGATCTCACCGAAAAAAATCCCTTTGTTGTCATGGTGCCATGCCCAGAAGTCATCTTGTCTTCTTGTACACAAAGGGATATTAAGGATAATCTCCCTGCTCGTGGGAGCAAGTTTGTGTTCCATATATTTGTTATTTCACCCGTCCCGATTCGCCGGATTCCATATATCCTATGTGCATTTGTTGCATGGATTCACCTTAACCAGGCCGGCCCTAAAACTGAAAATTTGCAATTACTTTGGATTCACGGGCCAGCATCGAGAGGACCTTAAGCTTAAAGTTTGCAATTACTTCCTTTTAGTTTGTCATAAGTCGAACCATTTTATGGCAGAAAATTGTTCCGTTTTGTATAGAATGCTGTCTATTCATCAGATGTTGCAAACGTGACATCTACTTCTCAATAATAAAGCAACATGCGATAACTATGTCGCAGGAATCAATTTAGCATTTTTAAACTAAAACCGAACCTGTCGTATACACAATGGATTGGCCATGCAGATGTGAAATCGCCGTTTCTGCACAGCAAACTTGCACAACAAAATTACGGGCGCCGCATACTCACCACACCAGAGAAGCACTCTTTACACATTAAATACCCAGAGGAGGGAAAAGGTAAAAACAGGAAAAGAACTGCAAAAACGCAGACCCTGGACCCCGCTTCTTACATTGGGGAACTACTCACGTACTGGCATATAGCAAATTTCAAGAAACACGATGGTAATTCCTCTTCCTAGGAACTGTATACCATGATCCATGTGTTCTGCACTATGAACAGCCCAAACATCTACTTACTGGGCCTAGGAACTCCAGGAAGCTTGATGAATGTGGCGGACTCTGCTGCTCAGATTTTGAAGGCAGGTGCCTGAGGAATGCCCTAACAGCACCTGCCACTCCGTCTTCAGATTCCATGGCTTTAGCCAGCTCCACAGCCTTTTCTTTCACCTGAAATTACATGGGGTATTACTTATGCACTAATTCGTTATGGTCAAGTGTGGATAAGTTCTTCTGGCCACTTCCCTCTGACATGGTCACAGACGTGTGAGCCAAGTGGGGCCAGTTCCATGCTACTCAACACAAGGCTACTAATGAAATAACACTAGGTTACTCAACACTAGGCTACTTTTATGTGGCATGGGAGCTCTAATTGTAATTTGCAAGTGTAAACTCTGCAATCAGACCCATGCCAATTGCCAAAAGATACAATCTTTTCACATCAAATATACTAAATGTTGGTCATACATGCTAGAATTGAAGAATTTATTTTTATACCACAAAACAGAAACCAAGTTATGCAACATATATGAAACCAAGTCTAGGTGGGTAGTTTGAGTCCAGTCATTGGCATGAAAATTATGCTACCTGCGTAAATTGACAACATCAATAGTATTCTGCACTGTATTTAGTATTCACAATATCTGCTTGTCAACGCTAAACGGAGATATATTTCCATATTCTTGTTATTATCCTCAGCATCGAAGGGGGATGGGGGAGCAGCAACATCAATAAAACAATTTATGTTCTCTAGCCCAAGAATTGCAGAACTTACCTCTGGTTTCATCATGAAATTTATAGCATCAACCAACTTCTGCAAAACAAACTGATCAACTGGAATTGGTGGAGGCCCTAGCCCCCTTGCATGCACCCGGTCACCCCAGAAAGGTTGGTCACCAAAGAATGGTACAATAGTTGTAGGACACTGCAATGTCACAGACACTAACATGAACAACTAAATTAAGTACAAGAAATCCTGCAATACTAGTGTGCTACAAGAGAAGTGTATTAAACATATGCTTCATTCCATCCTATTGCAAACGTGCCAGAGATAGGTTGAATGGCAAGTGATGGTAGTTAGTTTAATATGTTTTTCATCAAGGACAGTTTGTAAATAAAAGGTTTATTGTTCCTTCGCAGCAGCAGAAGCTTTAAGGGTGCGGAGTCAGGCGTCATTGAAGCAACGTGCGACAGCGCACGTGATAAGTTTAGGGTTTAGTGTTAGTGTATATGTGTGTGTGGCCCATATGGCCTGTGTATAGCCCATATAGAGGCCCATGTATAGCTGACTCTATACCCACCCTTCTAGGGTTGGAGAAATAACACAGTGAACATTATTCTCTAGCATGGTATCAGAGTTGTAGGGCGCGCGTCTGGGCGTTGCCGAGGAACTGGGTCTCGAGAGCGAGCCATGCCTCGCGCGCGGTGCCGCCCGGAGTCCGCACGATGTCCTGCAAATCAAGGGATATGGTCCCAAAGATCCAGGACATGGCGATGCTGTCAAGGCGCAGCCACGCCAAGTCACGTGCCCCGACCGGCGTGTCTTCGGGTGCGCTTGCTACCCGAACACTGCTGCCACTGCTCCTCACAAGCTCGCGCCTCGCTCGACACGTTGTGTGTTCCTTGGTTACTCCCCTGACCATAAGGGGTATCGTTGCTATGATCTCACCTCTCGTCGGGTCCTCATCTCCCGACATGTTGTGTTTGACAAGTCGGACTTCCCCTTCTCCACCACCTCTACACCTTCTCTTGATCCTGACCTTGAGTCCATGTTTTCTGACCCGGTGGTTCAGCCACCTATATCTGTTTTTCCTTTTCCAGCAGGTCCTCCTGGTACACCACCAGCTCCGGCGCCTTCAGCTGCGCCACACGTGGCGCCTGAGCCTCCTCTTGCACCACCCGCGGTTCCGGTGCCCTTTGTCGGACCCGACGCGGGTCTGGTGCCTCCAGCCGCGCCACGCGCGGCCCCACCTCTGCCGCGCACCTGGTGCCTCCCGACGCCCTCTGCCGCACCCAGCACCATCCCAGTGCCTCCTGCCACGCCGCCACCTGCACGCTACGTCGAGCCAGTGCAGGTGTATCGACGTCGTCCGATGCTCCCACAGCCGCAGGCTCCTCCGGCTCCGGTTCCGGAGGTGCCCGTGGACTATGCGCCTCCTGTGCGCTATGTCTACGAGCGCCGCTCGACGGCTCCGCCTCCTCCACCACCTCCACCGGAGCTGACACCGCCTCCGCCGCCGCCACTCCACCACGCCGTTCTCGGGTGAAGCCGGCCGTGTACCACCCGCCGGTCATCCACCGGGATCCTCGTCACACCCATCCCATGGTGACTCGGCAGGCGGCCGGGGTTCTTTGGCCCGCGGCTCTCTCCACCACTGAGGGAGAGTCGCGGATCTCTCCGATCCCGACGTCGGTTCGTGAGGCTCTGGCAGATCCGAACCGGCGTCGTGCGATGGAAGAGGAGTATGGAGCTCTTCTTGCCAACCAGACTTGAGACCTTGTGCTGCGTCCGTCTGGTTGCAATGTGTTGACTGGCAAGTGGATTTGGACGATCAAGCGTCGGGCTGATGGTACTCTAGAGCGCTATAAGGCGCGTTGGGTTCTTTGGGGGTTCACTCAGCGCCCTGGTGTGGACTATGATGAGACTTTCAGTACAGTGCGCACTGTCCTTTCTCTGGCTCTCTCTCGCTCATGGCCTGTGCACCAGCTTGATGTCAAGAATGCTTTTCTCCATAGCACTCTGACCGAGACAGTCTACTGCAGCCAGCCAGTGGGTTTTGTGGATTCTAGTCGTCCGGATCTGGTCTGCCGGCTGAACGTCTCTCTATGGTCTGAAGCAGACTCCTCGGGCATGGTACTTTCGGTTTGCCACTTTCTTGCTGACATTGGGGTTTGTTGAGGCCAAGTCAGACACTTCCTTGTTCATATATCACCATGCTGATGGGATTGCCTACCTCCTCTACGTTGATGACATTGTTCTGACTGCCTCTAGTCCACAGTTGCTCCAACGGATTATCTCCTCTCTTCAACAGGAGTTTGCTATGAAGGATCTGGGCAAGCTTCACCACTTCTTGGGCGTGACAGTTGAGCCCCGTCAGGCTAGTCTTCTCCTTCACCAGCGTCAGTATGCCCTTGATATCCTGGAGCGTGCTGGATGACTGATTGCAAGCCTTGCTCCACTCCTGTTGACACTCGGGCGAAACTGTCTGCTACTCTGGGTGATCCTGTGGCTTATTGGAGTCTTGCTGGAACCTTACAGTACCTCACTTTCACCAGGCCGAACCTCACCTACGCTGTTCAGCAGATCTACCTCCACATGCATGATCCTCGGGAGTCACATCTTGCTGCGCTGAAGCGCCTTTTTCGCTACGACTGAGGCACAGTTGACTTCAGCTTGGTCCTCTGATGCTGACTGGGCGGGTTGTCTGGACACCCGCCGCTCTACCTCAGGCTATGCCGTCTTCCTCGCGGCAACCTGATCTCCTGGTCGTCCAAGCGACAACCGGTTGTCTCCCGCTCGAGTGCTGAGGCGGAGTACCGGGTTGTTGCTAACGGCGTGGCTGAGGCGTCCTGGCTCCGGCAGCTCTTGGCTGAGCTTCACAGCCCGCTCGCCAAGAGCACGCTCGTCTACTGCGACAACGTCAGCGCCGTGTACCTCTCCACCAACCCGGTTCGGCATCAGCGGACGAAGCATGTGGAGATTGACTTGCACTTCGTTCGTGACCGAGTGGCTATTGGCGACGTTCGGGTTCTCCATGTCCCGACCACCTCCCAGATTGCTGACATCTTCACCAAGGGTCTTCCCTCCTCGACCTTCTCAGAGTTTCGGTCCAGCCTCAACATAGCTAGTGGCTAGTTGTGGCTGCGGGGGGGAGGGGGGCCTTGTGTGTGAGTTTCTTTCTTTGTTGGCCAGTCTTGTACACCGCTGTGCCGGTAGTCCAGACTTGGGGGGGTTAGTGTATATGTGTGTGTGGCCCATATGGCCTGTGTATAGCCCATATAGAGGCCCATGTATAGCTGACTATATACACATATACACTATATACACTAACACCGTTGTGCTGGTAGTCCAGACTGCGGGGGGGTGGGGGTGTTAGTGTATGTGTGTGTGGCCCATATGGCCTGTGTATAGTCCATATGTGTGTGTGGCCCATATGGCCTGTGTATAGCCCATATAGAGGCACATATACACTAACAGGTGTTAAGTGTATATGTGTGTGTGGCCCATATGGCCTGTGTATAGCCCATGTATAGCTGACTATATACCCACCCTTCTAGGGTTGGAGAAATAACACAGTGAGCATTATTCTCTAGCATTTAGCAAAAGCAACAACTGTAATGGGAGCGGGACCAGCTAAGCCTGGGCCACCATACTGTAGCGCGTGAACAGTACAACCGGGATCAGGATTAGTTTGTTAAGATAAGATTTGTTATTAGAGTAGTTTCTTAAGGGTCAAGTCTTCTCATCTATATAAGGATGGGATTGTATCTCCTTTCAATCATCAAAGAAGAATTAAATCTAATCTCTCTCCCAACTCTCAACAAGCGATGAGCAGCCGACGCAAATAGACCTCGATCCTCCTCTGCCTATCCCCTCCTCTGCCTATCCCCGGCCAATCCATGGCCATAACAATAGGTCACAAGATCGTGACAGTCTCTTGATAACATGATAGCGGCGCAATCAGTATTCAACTGATATTCACATGTTTTTTCTCAAACATGCAGGAGAACTGTGTATCATTATATTAAAGAAGGTTGGGGTCATAAAGAAGAACCCCTACAATCACACACACACACACCCTACTCCCCCACTACTGTTAAACCTTAATCACTTGTTATCAACTAAACCGACCCAAGACCCTGGAACAGGACATCCTAGCCAGCCTCTCTGATAGAGAGGAAGGCAAGGCATTTAGCCCCTGCCAGACACCACACCTGGGCCTCCGTCCTTGTTGGAGTATGTGTGTTGGCCCATGAGGCCTGGCCCATATATGAGGCCCATGTAATGTCTACTATATATCCCACACCCTCTAGGGTTGGAGGAATATAAGAATCACATTATCTAACTTGGTAACAGAGCCATTTTTTTTTCCTGGGAACTCTCCCTGAGCAGCCGCAGCCGCCTAGGGTTTCCCCTCCCTGCGCCGCCGCAGCTCCCTTCCTCTCCCGAGCTCCCCTCCTTCCGCTGCCTGAGGCGCCCCCGGGGAGGTCGCCCATGTCGATCTACGCCGGGGGCCGCACCCTCCTCTGATCCGCGCCCCCCCTCGCGTCCGTGTCAAGCACAGCAAGCAGAGGGACCTACCTCACCGGCGCCAGGATCCGCCGCCAGCCGCGCCGTCGTCGACCCGGCTTCGATCTGGATCGTCGCCCCTTCCGCGCCCTAGCCGTGCGCTGCCCCACCAGCCAGCGCCGCTGCCGGGAGCGCGGGTGCGCGGCTGCGGGTCGGGGTCGCACCCAGCATCGCCGATCGTCGATGCGGGGCTGCCGCGCGCCTCCCGCTCTTCCCCTGCCGGCTCCCTCCTCTGCTTCGTCGGGCGTCAGCCCTCTCCTCCTCCGTGCCGCCTCTACCGCTGCCTGGAGCGCGAAGATGCGGCTGCGGGGGCGGCTCCTCGAGTCGCCTGCTCGCCGACGACGAAAAGGTACTGGCTTGCTCGGGGCGCACCTCCCCGCCTCTCCACGAGGCTCCCTCCCTCCACAACGTCTCTCTTCCTATCTGTCTTCTTGACCGGAGCTGGAAGACAAGAAGAGTGAGGATAAGGTGGAGTTGGGCTGTCTGCTAGATGCACCCGAAGCCTGTACCCGCAAGGTTCCTGCTGCTGCTGTGCCCTTTGTGTTTGTCTTCTTTTCCCGATCAGAGATCGGATTGCGTCGCCCTGCCGATCGTCTTCGTTTGTCGTTGACACTCCTGAAGGACGATGTTCGTGGTCAAGCCATCTACCGACATCGCCGCCTCTTCAGGCGGTGGTGCCACTTATCGCCGGGCATCGTCGAGCCGGCGCTCGATCCGCCTCCGCGCCTCCAGCCGTCCTCGCGCAGACACCGCTGCCGATGTCACTGAAGGAAGACGTCGTCGCCACCCCTGCTCTGAGCGCGACAGCAGCTGCTCTGCACCGTCGTCACCCCTGTCCTGAGCGTGACCTGCGCGACAGCTGCTGCAACCTGCGCCGTCGCCACCCCTGTCCTGAGCGTGACAGCTGCAGTTTGCGTCGTCTACCGTCGCCATCCACCGCCACCGTCCTGCTGCTGTCTTCGGCGAGTTGCTGCTGAGTTTGTGGATTCGAGCACCTCGACGACGCTTCGACCACGACCACCTTGACTTCGGCTACCTCGGCACTAAAGGGCTATTATCTGCATAAGTCTCCAGTCGAAGCTTTTGCACCGGTGTTCAGACTGCGGGGGGGGATGCGTCTCCATTGTTCTCCAGTCTGTCCGTTCGTGTTGCTACAGCTACGAGGGGGTTGTCCCCAAGTGTACTTTCGTTCATTCGTGTCCAGTCTTGAAACTCCATTGTGCTGGTAGTTCAGACTGCGGGGAGGTGTTGGAGTATGTGTGTTGGCCCATGAGGCCTGGCCCATATATGAGGCCCATGTAATGTCTACTATATATCCCACACCCTCTAGGGTTGGAGGAATATAGGAATCACATTATCTAACTGTCCTAGCCATGCTCAACATGTTACAATATATATAGATCACCAACCGATGCAATCTCAACCGTCTTGACTTATGGAAACAGAATCAGGGGAGGAGAGCAGGCTGGGATCGCACGTAATAGTGTTGGACAAAGAAACAGTCACCGTGGCATACACGAATAGGAAAGAACTGAAGGAATTTCGGTAACAAGTGCAACTTAAAGAATTAATTCAAGCAAACTATTGTACATTGAAATAAGACATGGAGAGAACGTCAGACTGCTTACCGCTGCTTTGAGACCAGCAGCTGTAGTTCCAGCACCACCATGATGCACCTATGGAGGTAGAAAAATGAAATAGTAGAGCATAAACCTCCAATCAAATGTTATGTACTCTAGCATGTAAAGTCATCGCAGAATATCGAATGCAAACTTATAGTCACTATAATAAAAAAGTTTAGAAGGTAAGAAAACATGCTAAAAGAGAGATGTTCCAAAAGTTCGAACAATAGCTTACCACAGCCTTACACTGCAGAAAAAGCCAGTCGTGAGGGCAGTTGTCCAGTAGGTATACAAAACCTTTTGGTTCTGCCACTGCCAAAAATTCTGGAGTCTGTCAGAATAAAATCAAAATTTATTCTAGGCAACAAACAGCAAAAGAAACTAAGGTAAGGAACTTACAGGTTCCGAGTCCACCCCAGCCTTTGTTAATGATACCTCTCTGTCCAGTAATTTCCAGTGCTTCAACAATAATTTGGGTCATCTTTTGTGGCTCTTGAACTGGCTAGTATATCAGGAGAAAAAAACAAGTCAAGTGCCAGAAAGTTGTTAAGGGAAGACTATTATGGCTTTGCCTTGATTGCTCTACAACCTCAGAAGAAACTGACGGAAGGTATATAACCCCTATCACCATTTTCAATCATTCAAGCGTATAGTTAACTTTGTAGCATACCCATACACACCCTTATAAAAGACATAATCAAGCGATACATATTTATACATAAAACAATAACAGGTGGCGTCAGTTCATATGCAATCAAAACCTTATACTGATAGATCAGAACACAGATTTGGAATGAACCAAGTACTAAAGATCTGGAGGTGTTCATGTCACATAAGTATTTGATGGGTAGATTAAAGAATCCTGACATACTAGCAGGAAAAGGATGTTCATGGGTGACAGGACAAATTAATCCAAACACAAACCATGCCTCAGACCGCATAGTAGGCTGATAGTTATCAGAAATTGCTGTTTTTGAAGTCAGCATTTTTGGACAATTCTTCTAGATAAATTGAGCTTAAATTTGAAGTGAATGAATACTTATGTTGCGCAAGGAGTCAATGGTCTTTGTAACAAGATCATGCTGTTACACAAAGGCGGAGCTACATGGGGGCCAAGGTGGGCCACAGCCCCCCTTGCATGTGAATTTTTCACTAAGAGGTGGTTGCAATCCATTAGCACAAGGAAGCAATACTACCACCTGAAGCATTTTAGTATTAGCAGGAGCTAGCAACATGTCATTTTACTTAGTAAAAAAAACTCGGCCGGTGGGGGAAGACCGTCCCCACGGTACTACATTAAGAAGAGCTCAACTGGAGCCCAGCCGAGAAAAGTCACGAAAGCTAGCCCCCTCATACATGGGGATGCCGCCCCCTATGGTTCGGGCCTTGACCCATGCTTTGAGGCCCAACCCACGACCATCCCCTTACACGAGGGCGCGCCCACCATAGGTCGGTTCACCCATGCCGACCAAAGGAACCAGCGAGTGACTTTTTCTAACCCCAGCCTAAAATTCGCTCCCACGGGGAGTCGAACCAAGGACCTACGGAGGTACCACTCAGCCCCCTAACCAAGTCAGCTTACATGCTTATGATTGCGAACTTGCGATTAAACGAACTAGCTACTTTAGATGATCATCTATTGTGTAAGAAAATTTTAAGTATTTTAGCCTCCTCTTCAGTTTGTGGCTAACTGCACCACTGCTGATACATACTTACATTCACACACAAATACGTCACACATATAAATTCTACACAATACTACAAAGCTCTAAATGACAAATTACATATTTACATTCACATACAAATATGTCGCACATATAAATTCTACACAATACTACAAGCTCTATATGACAAATTACACTGTTTTCAGTTATCATAACTAGTAAACATAGCATGTTAGATGCTGCTTTATGCAGTAATACAGCCAAGAGTGCTTATGGTACAAGGCTACAAGCACTTCACAAAATATCTCATATGCATGTAACCCTATTTAGACAGAAAGGTTGAAGTACAAACTACATACACAAATGCAAGTTAACAAAGTTGCCAGCATATGTATTCGAGACAAAATTTGCCAGCATATCTATAATACTTTAGTACAATGCATTAAACAATAATCTATCGGATCGAATAAGATTGAAATGTGTATGAATTTAAAATAAAGCCAGGTCAATTGATCTTACAAGGCTACCGAAACCAATATATATGGGCTTGTCACCAGCTTCAAGCCATTTCACAAGTGGTTCAGGAGGCACATAATTTGAAGCAAGATCAAGGAAGCAAAATCCAACCACATCAATCTTGGGGCCCCAATCTGCACTCCAATACATTATACATGAAAATTAAACAGAAACGCAGACCCATCCAAGACTAAATAGAACACAATACTTTCTTGAGGAAAAACATAATATGCAAATGTCACAAAATGCGTTTTGACAATAAGCAACTACACTAGCCCAGGCTGTACGTGAGGTGTTACGTGGATAAGGCAAGCAGGGATTACACAATCCTAATCTACCATATATGGAGATTACCCTACTCCTACATAATCCGCCCATGAGGCTCAGCAATACAATCATCCATTTGCCCAATTCTACTATTCTACACATAGTTCCTGATCCATATAGACCAAATCAAAATGAAGTCCCTAGGGGATAAACTACTAGCCATGTGAGCCACTGCTAGACATCAAGGGGCTATGTCATGGGCAGTCAGGGGCCTCATGGGCCGGATAGGCAAGCCCATTAGGGTTAGGTAGGGATAAGATTAGATCCTTTCTTAGAGGTTAAGTTAGCCTCTCTATATAAAGAGGGGGACTTGTACCAGTTGAGGAAGCGATGAGAATATCAATCTATTAGGGTTAGCCCCTTCTATCCCTGCCCTTGTGGTCCGGCTGCCGCCATCGGCGAGGTCGGGCTGCTAGGGTTCAGGATCATCCGGATCTTGGTATGTGACAATTGTTATCAGAGTGCTTTGGTTTCGATCCAATCCATGGCTTCTGTTGCAGAGCAGTCCGGGTTTGCCTACTACAGCATCCCGCTGTTGCAGCGCTGCATCTTCAAGCGGCAGCGACATCGCACCCCTACAGGCCGGATTTCTGCAGCAGCAGCAGCCGTGCTCCAAGAGATACAGGCAGAGGGCAAGAAGTTGCGACAGATCGCGCAGCCGGCGGACACCTGGCTGTGCACAACCATAGGGTGCTGTGGGGCGTGGGGCCCCGCCATTGAGCTTGAAACTACTATACCAGATCCTATTTAATGATGCTGGTGATAGTTCTGTGCATAGAAAAATACATTTGTAACAGTGGCTGACCCAAATCTTAGCGATTTCGACAACAACACATGGATCTGGTACTAATATCAATTTACAATCTGTATTAAGATCTCTTTTTTTAGGAATCTGTATTAAGATCTACTTTATGTAAAGAATCATTTTTTACATAGAGCATTTCAGAACAGATCTTCAAGATTTTAATACATACTAATAAATTAGCTACCACCAGAAAAACAAGCGAAAAAAATGTCAGAGATTTAGATTCAGACCCAAATGATTTGCCAACTAGTATGGGAAAAGGAATGACAAGGTTAACTGTACAAATTTCAGCTCGAGCTAATAGCTATGGCAAACCTTTCGGTTTCGGGACTAGATGAGGACTCCAAATGTATCCATGAGGAATGTCATTGCCAGAACCCTGTGCACCACTTAGGTATGTTACTGGACGCAGGTTCAACTTTTTCTTTCTAAACTCATTTATCATATCCCTTATTCCAAGCCAAATCATCGAGTCCACAATTTGATATGAAAACTGCAAATGGAGAAATAATTGTAAAGGCAAAGTACCATATCAAATATTATCATCAAGATCATCCAGTCCAGCATATACGCTCAAGAAAATGCCTTTGACTAGTGAGGTTGGGGCTTGCTTCTTGTTGCAGAAGCTGAATAGTGAAACTAACAACTTTCTGCACTTTAGCAACTGACATGATGCACTCAGCATCTCGACACAACAACATGAAATTCAGGCAGTTAGCCCCAGAAATTTCCAAATATCCACATTAAAGTCAAGGAAACAAAGCTGTGTGTATGCATGCACTTATGCATGAAAAGCAAAACAGCACACCAAAAGAACAAACAACAATGTTGCTGTAAGAGTATCATTAATATACAGCAACTAATACTGCAACAGTATCATGAATATAGAGCAACTAACTCACTCTGGATATCACAACAATGTAATGATGCAAACTGTTGTTAAAATTTAGTAAATCAAACATTAATACCTAGCTACTGCAAGTGCTAAGAGTAGCGAGAAAGGAGAATCGTTTTGTTGGAACAAGTAGTTCAGCTGAAACAATTAGAAATGAAATTCTATGTTAAGTTGTAAAACAGAAGGAAAACTATGCGTTGGGGGCACATCCTTGCACAAGGAACAAGTTATTGGCAATGAAGCACATTCTCATCCTTTTTTTTTCTGAAGAAACAAAGATTCAAGATACCCTTTTGCCATGTTATTTTCAAATTTAATCAATTTGCGCACTGATAAGACCGGTCGAACCAATGAGTTTTAACTTTTAACAATGTAGGATCAACATATTTACTTTCCAATCGTTTAGGAAGGTCCAGACCATATGGGAGCCAAGAGGAGGTCAAGTTATAGTGCTAATTTTTCCCAACGCAAATAAGTAGAACAATGTAAACTTACTCGATATCCAGCAGATTGCTTCACACGAGAAAGAGGGTGAGGAAATTCACTAGTTGGCCTGAATTAAAAAGCACAAGATAGATCCCCTAAATAACAATATTCCCTGGCAAATTTGAGCTCTTCAAAGAAAAAGAGGGATAACAGAGACTCACGTCCATGGCATGGTAAAGAATATATGAATTGGTACTTTCAGTTTTTCTGCCACATGCGTATGTCCTGAACAATAAGCATGCTTATGATTCAAACAAGTGAAATATATGTCTTGATCAGAAGAAGAAAAATATGCAGGAAGAAGACAATCAAGTGGAACCATGTGGCATTAAATGTAACATTGATTTTATTGGAATCTATTTGCATCATATCAGATATACTTCAAGTCAAGATTTTCTTGTAGTACTTTGGAGAAACTGATTGCCTTGTTCAGCTTGGACTGAACAGTTAAGCAAATAAATAAACTGTAAGAGAAGGCCTGGCTCATAAAGAGGTACTATGGCCTGAGGCCTCTTAAAAAATATGGATGAGCAGTTCTTTTAGTGGTAAGAGGCAAGAGTTGGATGGTCAAAAATGGACTTTTTCCTTATAATAAATGAACTTGATTTCAATAACCAGGAAAAAAAACATAGCAAAGTGCAAAAACCTTTTCCAAATAGAACAACTATACTGACCATATGCAGGTGGGTTCGCAATAATTGCGTCAACTTTGAAAGGAATGCCAGTGTCAGGATCAGGATCCTTGCAGGCAGGCAGCAAAGAAAATATTATTTCTTTCATCTGTTTTCTTTGAATAGCAATTTCTGATGGTCCCGAAGGTAGGAATCCTTTATTCTTCACCATGTCTGCTCAAATTATGAACATATCAATGACACTAATCTTAAAATAATGTAAAACTTGGAATACATGTTAATAAAAAGCATACATTCAGCAAGTATTTTGGGATCTCCGCCAAGCGGGTAAAACTCCAGGCCAGCTGTTAGTACAAACTCCTTAAAGTTTGCATGAGTTGCCAACCGCACACGGTGACCATAGTGCTAAAGCAAAGATCAGAAATGATAAATGTGATGTCATTCAGCTGCAAGAAGCACAAAGCTAAGCTGAATTGACAGAGAGAGAACTGGATTGATAACAAGTTTCGGCTATGACTGACCTGTAAGCGTTTTCCTATAGCGACAAATGGCTGCACATCTCCTCGTGTACCCACAATAAGTATAACAATTTGCAGAGGCCTGTATGGTATATCTGCTCCATCCAATGAATCGTCGACAAGAACTTCAGTATAAGCATCCTCTGTTCCACCAACTGTAGCTGATTCCAGACTACTTGGCACATCAACAACCACAGTTCCATCATCTTTTACTGTAGCAATCCGATTCAGCATTTTGAGCTGCATAAGGTGGAACAAAGGTAAGGTAGCAAAAAGATTAAGTGATGAGCAAAAGGATGCCATTCTGGACCTGGTTAGCCATTTCCAACTAGGAGCCTTTTAACATTTTCATGAGAACATTGCAGTATTATGTAACACTTCATCGTCAGTTCAAAATAGACACTGCATGAATTGTAAAGTATACTAGTAATTCAAAGAAAGTCGACCACTGTTATGCACAAACAATGCAACTATCTATTCCCAGTCCATAAACCAATAGATAATTCAGATGCCCTGCATGGCAATCAAAATGAAAGAAGCTTCTGATACGAAACAGATAAATACGAGCCATGTACATATATGCACCTTCTTTTTAATTGGAATCCTTTCATCAAATAACTGTTTAGCAGGATCATCAGCTGGATTATTTTGCAGGCGGCGCTCAGTTCTAGACCTTTCCAAATTCGACGGGCCAACAGTTTCATTTGTTATTTCATCATTCTTAATCACCCCTGGCATGGTACTCGCTCTATGGAGGCCTCTGTCATCTACTAGGAAAACAAAGGATAGTCACATATCAGCAGAAAGAGAAAATGGACAGCAATTATCATCACTAACAACAATGCAATCAAGACTAAATTGTACCAACAAAAACTACAATAGCATATGGGATGAAAGTGGTACGTATATTATCCGTCCGACCGACCGACCGAAAGGGTCAGACACTCAAATGGTAAGACCGTATTCGAATCCGGACATTTAATATCCGTAACTATCCGTACCGCATTAGTATCCGGAAATTCAAAGTTGAATTTTTATGATCCAAATATGATGAATATCACTATTCGACAAAAAATATACTGTCTGTATCCGTATTCGATCCGAGAATTCAGTCCGAGAAAGAAAAATTATTTGTATCTGTATCTGCAGTATCCGTCCGTATCCGATCCGTTTTCATCCCGAGTCAGTTAAATGCCAACGCCAACAATAAGTTGGCTGTGATTTAAAGTTTTTCTGCAGCAAATCGTCCTTAACAGTTGATGTTAGCTGAATCATACTTAAAGTCATACTTGATTCGCTGAGGCTGAATGCAATGCTAATGTTCAATATAACGCAGTTATAGTAAGGTTAACTTATTCACTATGACACTACACCTAGATATTAAAAAAAAAGGGGTGCAACCCACTAATGTTTGATTCATTCTGCTTATTTGGTTCATTCTTGAACTTTGCCTGCTAATAAGCTGGTTTATAAGCTACTGTTGAATCCTGTTATTTTGGCTACTTAAATTTGTGGACAAGCTAAAAATAAGCTATGCCAAATAGGATTGTTATCTTCTAGTTTGAAAGAGCAATAAGGTCAACAACAGTTCTCAGGAACACATGAACTTACCAGATATGCCAGAAAGCACAAATCATGAAAACCCGACATTCCACGCCTGCTTAAATTGCAAACTGTTTGACCAAAGCAAACCGCTCAACTCTCTGATAAAAGAATGCACAGGTCTAACCATGGAGCACGTAACATCTAGGCCGCAGACTTCATTTCAACAAGCCATAGGCCTATCCCAATAACCCCCAAAAAGACTAGCATGGTGCATTTTTGCCTCCCGCTGGCTACTGTGCATGCCGGGAAACACCTCCAACAGGGAAGGCAAAGGGGGAGGCAAAAATCCAATGAAGGAGAGAGGAGATCCTCGAAGGCATCCGCGCGCACAGGGGAGAAGGAGGGAGGCGAGCACGGGGGCGGCGGCGCGGCGCGGAGGAGGACGGCTCGCCGGCGAAGTCGAGGCGGAGGAGGCAGGGGCCGCGGTGCAGGGGTCGCCGGCGGAGGAGGACTCGGGGCCGCGGAGGAGGCAGGGGCTCGCCGGCGAGGTCGAGCACGAACCTTCGTGCGGAGGAGGCAGGGGCTCGCCGGCGGAGGGAGCAGGGGAGGGGGCCGCGCCGCCGGCCCGAAGCCGCTGCTGCTGCCCTGAATCCATGGCCGCCGGCGTGGGCCTGCTCTGCCGCGGGAGAAGGGGACGGCGGGCCCGAGCAGGAGCAGCCGAGTAGGGAAGGGGAGGATGGCGAGCTCTCTCTCTCTCCTGGCGGCTCGGTGGAGGACGGCGAGGCGCAGTCCGGCGGAGGCGGCGAGGCGCAGCCCGACGGATTGCAAATGCGATTCCACTGTTGGAGACGGTAGGGAGAGCCCAGCCGACACCGACAATAGCAGCACCGGAACCATCACGATGCAGGGGAGAGGAGGAGTCCAGAGGGTGCGGGAGATCACCTGCGGAGGACGACTCCGCGGCGGAGGGGCTGTTCCCGGAGCGGTCCCCGTTGGGAGCGGCGGGCGCCGGCGCTTCCACTCCTCCAACTCCCGCGACGCCGCTGCCGCTCTCCTCGGCCGCCATTTATCGACAGCCCGCCCGCCCCCACCGACCCCAGCGGCGGACGGACGGACGCTCGACGGCGTCTCCGGAGGCTTCTTCTCGGGGAACCCGCTGCTGCTGGTACTGCGCGCCGCCGCCGGATCCACGGCCTCTCGGTGGGTGAATATGCTTGGCTCTGCAGAGGATCTCGTTCCGGCTTGGCTCGCTCGTCCCGGCGGGCGGGCGGGCCTCGCTTTTGCGTCAGGGCAGGGGTGGGGGAGGAGTTGGAATTCGCCGGCCGTGCGCCGCCGAGGAAAGCAAAGCGGCCGATTTTGCTCTGTTGCGCTGGGCTTCCTTCTCTCTCTCAGTCCGCGCCTGCTTCGCTGTGATTTTTTTTTCAACTTTTATTTATATATTTTTTTCAACTTTTATTTATATATTTTTTTCCTCTTTTTGCCTTTATTTTCTGCTTTTTTTTCGTCCTAACCTGAGCTGTGTGAGGCTGGCACCTGGCAGAGGGAGTCAAGCAACAAAAGAAAAAAAAAGAGGGAAACGGCACTAGAAAATGGCCGTATCCTTTTCCGTTCCTCCCGGCGGGGCCGCGGGGGGATCACTGTGCTTGTGAGCGAGGTCAGGTAGCGAAGTGGTGGTCGTGGCGGGATGGCGGCACGTTCTCGTTCTCCGCCTGCGTGGCCCTGGGCAGGTGGGTGCGGTTGGCGAGGGCAGTTTGAAAAACGTGTTTGACCGCTGGTTGAAATTCTCAAGGCCCTATGACCCAACCTGACGCAAACAGTCAAGCACCGCACGCGCAGATACTGAGCAGAAGTATATAAACTTGTTAAAATATAAGAGAAGTATGTTGTTATGCAATTTAAAATGAGTTTTTAAACAAAATACGTAACAACCACTTCATGTACTCTCCTATATGTATTTTTGAAAACTTTAGGTATTTGGATCTTTGTTCCTAACATAAAACATGCATGAAGGTTTTTTCCCCATAGTATGTGCATTTTTTTTATATCTTAGAGCAATTCCAGCAATAGTTTCTATTTAGAGTTTCTACTTTGTTCAACAGAGGTTCCTCCTAACTTTTTTTCTCTCTAATTTTATGCTCAACTCTAACAACAGCCCCAACTCAAAAGCCTCTACTACCGCCTGACATGTAGGACATACTCGTCAGTGGGTCATCTCCTTCTCTTCTTTCTTGACCTCTTCTCCTCTCTCCCACATCTACCCATTCCTCTTCCTCTCGTTGCTACTCCCCCCGTGCTTCCTGTGACCAGATGTGGGGGAGCTCGAGCTCCGACCGGCGAGGCGGCGACAGCACGGGCAGCTCCACCTCCGGCCGCGTGCGGAGGTGACAGCGCGGAGGGAGTTCGACCCTCGGCTGCGCACAAAGGCGCGCGGAGGCCACGACGCGGAGGGAGCTCCACCCCCGGTCGCGTACGGAGGCGACGAGCGGAGGGAGCTCGACCTCCGGTCGCGCGCGGAGGTGACGACGCTGAGGGAGCTCTACCCCCGGCCATGCGCGGAGGGAGCCCGAGCTCCAGGCGGCCAGCGGCAGTGGAGAACCTCGAGCTCCGAGCCATGGCGGCGCATCCCTCCGACAGCGGGATCCCATGGGCGACGCCATGGCGTCCTTTGGCGCAGGATCTGGCAGACTCCTACGTCGTCGCGGCCTCGTCCGACGCTAGATCTGCGGCCTCCCCGGGCTTGATTTGCTGGGGTAGCAGTCACGATGGGGTCGAGGTGCTCGAGCTCATGGCGGTGGAAGCTCGATGTCCAGGGGCGGCGAAGGGAGCTCGAAGTACAAGGCGGCGACAGTGTGAGCTCAAGGTACAGCTCGTCCCGCTTGATTTGTGCCATGGCCACCTCGATTTTTCCATCCCCGTCCAAAAAGAGGAGCTCCGGGCGGCCGCAGAGGGGAGGGACCGGCGGAGAGGAGGCTCCACTCGGTGGCGCGCTAGCGGAAACAGCCCACCATCGAGTAGGGGTCTTCTCTCTCCACCCGCAGGAGAAGGGGTCGAATGAGGGAGTTGGAGGGCTATGAACAGTGGTAGGGCTGGAGTTGGGGGTCTGCTGGAATTCATTTTCGGGTTTTCAGCCCCTACTTTATGAGTTGGGGCACAAATAGAGGATCATTGGAGTTGCTCTAATTTTAAACAAATGAACTTCAACAGAACCCCAACTCCAGCCTACCACTGTTCACAACCCCTACTCCCCCCTTCGGCCCCTTCTCATGTGGGTGGAGAGGTGGAGAGAGAAGGTCTCTACTCGGTCGTTGGCCGTTTGCCTCTGCACGCCATCGAGTAGAGCCTCCTCCCCCACCGGCCCCTCCCACGAGCGCGGCCAGGAGCTCCCCTCCGCGGCCGCTCGGAGCTCCCTCCTGCCGCGACGGGTCGGAGGTCGAGCTCCTCCCGCGCCACGCCTGGGCGGAGGGGTCACTACCGCGGTTGCCCAAGCTGGACCTCGAGCTCCCCCGCCGCTGCCTCCACGCCCGGTGGAGTCACGTCGGAGCTCGGCCACGCTACTGCTGCACCAGCACCGGCCCGTGTGTCGAGCTCGAGGTCCCCGCTTGTAGATCTGCCGCGCGCGCTAGCCGTGAGCTGACCGGTGTAGATCTGCCACCACAACAACCGGCTGTGCGGGCTGTGCCGCCCCCTTGCTGCGTCGTCTCCAGTGCCGCGGCCACCCGAAGCTCCAGTACTCACAGATCCGCGCGCGTTGTTGCGACCCGAGGCAAATTTTTCCAAAAAACATCCCATCATCTATCACATCTCATCACATCACCTCTCACTATTCATCTGACGCTACAGTGTATTTTGTACTAATTTTGACCAGAATTGCCAAACTTTGCCTAAACGTTTGGGCTCTGAACACACCCATTGTCCAAAAGACGAAAAGTAACAGTTCGTCAATTTTTAAAAAGACCCTTCGCTGTCCAAAAGTAACAGCTCGTCAATTTTTAAAAAGAATGATTATACTCAACATATACCAAAACAGAATGGGTTGTTGATATGGCTCCTCGCTCTGCAACGAAACGACATTGTTAAGGCAGTACACGAACAAACTACATATGCAATCCGAGGGACTGATACGGGATTCATGTTCACGACCTCAATCCAAAACCCAGAATCCACGTCTTACTGTTATGCAGTCCTCATTAGTCATAACCATGTACATTCACAGTGAGATCCTTACAATGATCATTGGATAGTCTTACTTATTACCAAAGTTTGCAAGCATGACAAAGATGTTTTTCCAACTGCACCCATAGTCAACTAAGTCAAGTCTAAAGATGACCCAGATGATGAAAGTCACAGAAATGGAAATGGGAAACATTGTTCTCATCATTGCAGCAGCTCAAACACCAAACATCAGGCTGAACTTGGTGGCGAGAGGGACGGATATGATGGCAACTCCCAGAGCAACACCGAAAATACGGTGCGAGATTGAGAACGTAGCGCTGAACTGTGGCTTCTTCAGTGGGAGGTGGGGCGACAATGGGCGGTTTGCAACAGGAGCTGCCAGGGGGCGGCTTGTGTGCAGGGATCGGCTTTCAGGTGCAGACATATTTGGTCGCAGGGCTGCTAGAGGTGAAGATGTGTAGCCCCTGGCTAGGTCAAGGTTTGAGCTCGAGCCACCAAGTGCACCTGAAAAGATGAAGGCAATGAATTTAAAATGGTGAATTTTGTGGAATGAACTGCATGCTTCTACTAAGCAGAACCAAAGAAATGGAGGGAAATCTGACTGCATTCCACCTGAAGAACATGTAAAAGACATTGGTATGCACATAATTTATAACAAAGGATGCACTATGTAGGCAGCTGTTTCTACATGATGTTGTAACATCAGATCAGATTATGCAATTATATCCAAATAAAAATGAGACAATTTAAATGGTTAGAGCTACATGGCATGGATCCTTTGCCTCCAGGCCCCACAAAATGAATACACATGAACAACTATTACATTACAGCATTACCTACCCTATCAGATATAATGGTGCAAAATGATTGGCAACCAATGGTTATCTTCCCTTGACTCTTCTGACAGACTAGAAACACTCTTATGTCATTTCCAGCTCATGATACTAACTATTCTAAATGGCAATCTACTTGGAAAGATGTAAGTGTGCTTTCAGCTTGCCACTATCACCTGTTGTTGATAACTCAAACTATGACAGAAGCAGAGGGAAAAGATTGCAAAATAAGTGCAAGTACCAAGGAGTGCTTACCACGGTGAGCAAATGGAGCATCTCTCAAGGGTGCAAATCGAGTGTTGTTATTATACTTCTCCATTGCTGCACATCAACCAATAATTGTACATTAGCATCAATACAAAATCAGAGTCTGGAAAAAGAAATATGAATACAACATTTAGCAAAGCTCAATGTAGAAAGATCAACTAAGGATTAGACCAAAATCAGTTTAGTTGATTGTTTAGAACAAACCAAGTAACATAAGTAAATTCCTAGAGACTAGTAAAATCTTGATGTTAACCAAAACCTGAAATATCGAAATGCAGGCCATGGTTCGGTTAATACTGGTTATAATTTTATCATCGACTCATCACCGTGCAAGTTACAGATCAAACGGATTACAATTGTGGTACTATCCATTGAGACATTTGACAGACAATTCACATAGTTAGGCCCTTCCCCATACCCTAAGATGTGATTCAAGACCCTAGGGGAATGGCGTGGCATCTTTTGCACTTAAATTTTAATCTCTAGACTACATAATCTATATACATCACAACTCAACAGAGCATCCATGTCTACATAAGATCAGATTTGTGAAACAACCAATTACTCTGACGCCACCGTGAAAACAAAAACCAAATGACAACGCTACTAGCTACCACAACATCCCTGGCCATCCATCCGACGAACCTAGGCCAGCCAAGATCCACAACCAAACCTAACGAACCAAATCCGTCCGCGAAACCTAAGATGGATCATGCTACCAAATCAAACCGTAAATACGCAGATCAAAACCGCATGACGAACGCGAGCCAGATGGAGACGGGGGTGGATCGGGAGGAGAGATACTCACTGGTCTTCTCCCGCTTGCCTCTCTCCCACTTGGCCGTCGGCTCCGAGCTCGCCGCCGTCCAAGGGATGGATGCAGATGGAAACTGCAAAGTGGAAACGAACGGAGTCTGGAGAGTCGAGGACAGAAAGGGGAGTTATGGGCCGGAACTGCAGAGATAAATGGGCCGAGCCCATTTGAAGCCTCTGATGTTTCCAGCCCACGGTTAGAAGAGAAGACGACACGGGGCTTCTGGAACTTGTGCGTTCAGGTCCAGGACGAGCGCCACCGCCACCCCCCGAGTGAGCGACTGGCATGGCGAGCGGCGGCGCTGCGGCGCGTATGGACCCTGAGGCGGCGACGGAGCTGGTGCGGAAGGGCTCCACGCTCTTCCTACTCGACGTTCCCCAGCGCACCCTCTTCGGAATCGATACCCAGGTCTGCCCGATTCTCCCCGCAACAACCCTCCCAGCGCTGTTCGTGCGTGCGTCAAACAATTTGACGGGGATTTCGCCTCAGCCTGCTTCCTGTTCTTCTACAGGTGTTCTCCGTCGGGCCCAAGTTCAAAGGGATGAAGATGGTGCCGCCGGGGCCACATTTTGTCTACTACTGCTCCTCCAGCAGGTACCAATATGAGCTACTCCTAGCTAGTAACTACAATCCCCAATTCTTACAACATGCGGACTAAGTGTTATTCGGAAACGAGGTGGATGTTCTGTGCTCAAAATAACGCAATGGAAAACTAATGCTATATTGCAATAATCGATTTCATTTCCTAATCAATTACAATTACTTGTGCTACTAATCCATTCATGTAGATTGTCAGTTAGAAATATTGAAAGATTAAGCAACAGAAAGCATGTTTCTTAGAGTTTGAGGTCCTCTTTTCTTTTCTGGTATATGTAAGTGAGAGAGATATCCTACTTTTTCTCTTTTACTTTGAATTGCTCCCAATCTTAATATTTTTTTACTGCACATGGCACATAATTGTACAATGGTTTTGTGCTGCGTAAAATGGGGAAAATATTGGTGTGGATGCTCTGTTTGTTTTACTTTCATTTGCCGTGCAGTCTGACGGTCTGTATTTGCAATACCATTGCTTTATCTAATACAGTATGCTATGCTGTACTGACGATTTATCCACAACCTAAACACTTTTAGGAGTGGCAGCGAGTTTGCACCTACTGTTGGATTCTTTGTTACTACTCAGCCATCTGAGGTACTTCTCCCTATTGGTCCAAAGCATGTTTTTAATTTTATTGACAGCATTGGGATGTTGCACTGATTCTTCTTTATAGGATTAAAATGCATGTTATTCCTTGATTTTTTGGCAGCTTGGCACCTGTTTGTTAGGATAATTTGTCTTTGTATATTTGAGATGAACTATTGAATTGACTAATAAATGATATTGTATATAGGCAGGGGGTATCAAATAGGACAGTGAACCATAATGTAAGGCATTTTATGTTTGTTTGTACCCTTCATTTTTGTACTATAGTTTCCACTTTTTTCCTTTTATTTTAACTATTAAACAGAAAAAAGATGCTTTAAATTCCTAAGCTATTGCACCGATCCAAATAATGCATAGTTCATACTATATGTGTATGTGGTTACTCTGCCCTGCCCATTTCCGTTCAATTTATCCCAAAGAAAGGGACTGGAGGGATTACAATTTTTTTCAGTTTATATGATGCATATATGGAAAGCATGCAAAGAAGTGTAGGGTAATAATATGAAGTAGAAGAATAATCAAAGATAAATGATAATTAAAATGCATTCCGTGTTGACGTGGATCTATGTTCAGTTGACCAGAAATAACAATACTGATGGTACTTGATTACACTTTTAACATATATACCCATCTTCTGTGTGGTGGTTTTCAGGTGATTGTTCGAAAGTGGGATGCACAAGAGGAGCGGTTAATAAAATTGTCAGAAGAGGAGGTGATATATCAAACATTATTAGAATCTTTAAGTTATTTCTGGACCTATCCCATTGAACAGCTAATAGGAAATGTGAATTGATGTTTTGACCAAAGAAACTGTATCTGGAAGAGGTACCAATGGATTGATGTGAGATGTAGTAGCACTGTAGGTAGAGTAATCTGCTTTCAATGATGCTTGCAAGAAACACTATTCATGCTCTGCTTCAATTATTCTTATCATGTCTTACTTCTCACCTTTTTGTGCATCCTACTTCTACCTTATTCTACTGGAATCAGATGATGTTAGCTTATACTTATTTAAGATAAACAAATTCTTTTTTCTATATGTTATTGTGGCAGCTTCAAATTCTCATAATTTTTCTTTGCTCCATGGCTTTGTTCGCTGTGAACTGTCTTTCCCTTGTACATTTTTAAGCATACAACGCCTAACTCAATTTTTTGATAAGCACAAGATGGATGGCCTCAATTGGGATAGGACCTCTGTATATTCCTACACTGGGTCTACACAAAATGTGACTAAAAGTAACAGAGAATATGCAATGCATTTAGTTTAGAGAATCTATGCTTAAGCTCAGCTAGTTTTTCTTACGTGTGTTGTCAATGATAACAATAATATATGGAACATGCCTTCTCATTATACTGAAGCTTATTTTCTGGTAGGAAATCAGATACTCCGAAGCAGTAAGGCGGTTCGAGTTTGATGATCAGCTTGGACCATACAATTTGGAATCTTATGGAGATTGGAAACAACTCTCGAACTACTTGTCACAGAGTGTCATTGAACGTCTTGGTATGAGATACATTCCTTTTTTTTTTTGGCTTTGATTGTTGCGGGAATAGTCACATCATGATATGTTTTGATGAAATCAATTAATGCAGTAGAACGTAATCGTGTTTGATTCATTCATCCAGAACCAATTGGAGGGGAAATTACAATTGCATGGGAGTCATCATGGATGGATAAAGCTCCCCAAAGTGACATGGAGAGACGCTTGATGGAACAACTAAGAGAAAGCAAGTTTGCAAAGAATGTTCCTGTGCAGTCTGAGCAGAGAGGATGCTACTATACAAGTATTCCTGCTTCAGTTAAGCATAAGAACGTCTCTGGGGGTGACTTGACAGCTCTGAACTTGGACAAAGTAATGTTCTTATCATTTATAGTCAACCCATGCATATATCATTCTGAAATTGAACAGTAAAAGAGAGTGCAATTGTAGATTTGATTGTCAACATGGTTATCAATAGGCATGCCTCCATTAATTTTCTGCTGCTTTAAACTTCCATACGCGAATAATACTACCATCTATAATTTATCTGAAATTGTTTTACAATCTTTAAGTAAGTAGTAAATTTCTGCTATTATTGGGTTGTTTGCTCAAAGTAATACATCCCATAGATGTCACATGTACAGGAATCATCATTGACTTGACATCTTATAATTGATTATTGATGAGGCTGTTCTACTTCTCAGACAAGCTTGCTGGAAAGTGTTTTGGCCAAAAATTATCAAGGCCAAGAAGATTTACTCTTGGGGGAGCTGCAGTTTGCTTTCATAGCTTTTATGGTACTACAGACAACTCTAATGTTTCGTTAATGAGTAGTTCCACACATCCGCTAGACCATTCTCTGATGTATTTGAGTTGTGTAGATGGGACAGTCATTGGAGGCTTTTATGCAGTGGAAAGCATTAGTCAGTCTTCTCTTGAGCTGTAGTGAAGCTGTAAGTACCATGCTATTCTTAATCTTAACGAGCATTGTTATCATTTCTTCTGATATATTGAAGGATAGGATTTTATATCGGGCTTCCTTTTACTATACAATGTTACTAGAACATATTTATTCTTGTGGTGAATACATAGATTGTGATTTTTTATCATATTGGAAAATGTATTGGTTTCATATTTTGTAAATCATTGATTTGTATTGATGAAGTTGAGAAACCATGCTTCTGCGTGAAATGCTTCAGTTGCACTCCATAGCTGTTTTTAAGTTTCAATACCTCATTAGCAACAATTAGGCCCCCTCTGGAACAAGTTCTATGTCTGAACTTATAACTCAGTGCACATCTTGATGAAACTAAGTCACTGTACTTCTGCATAACATTTCTGCTCAAATTACATGATGACCGGTATATGTTAGCTTTTAACAGCTCATACAGTTGCTATCGTGATTCAGGAAGTTGCTTGGTACTGTAACCCACCCACACATTTTAAAAAGTCATGCCTAGTATTACAAATTGGATCCAAAAAATCAAGGTTAGGAAAAAACAGAATGAAATTCAAAATTGATAGAAGATCAAATTCTACTAGCCAGGATCTTGCTTTTTGAGATATAACCACTTTATTGGTGGATTTTCCCTCTTGATTTATTTCTTTCTCTAATTATGATATGGACAATTCGCATGCTTGTTTGACCCTTCCTTTTGTTATCCTTGCAGCCCCTTCATACAAGGACTAACATGTTTGTAAAGGTATTAACTAGCCACTCCATTTTTCATTTCTGAGCTCAAGCATGTGTTTACTAAATTATCTGGGATAATATATCAAACTATGTGGACCTAACAGATTTCTATCTGCTTGTGTTCCATACTTCCATTTAGTTTCTAAGGACATTTTACTATCAACTCAAGCATGGGTTTCAACGTACCCAAGATTCCAGTTCCAGAAGTGAGGATGTGGGCAAATCCCCGTTTTTGGATGAAGCATGGTTTTCAAGAGACATATTCCTGTACCGTCTTTCCAAGGTAATTTTATATTTGTACAGTGTTGACAACAAGATATGCACATGGGTTAAGATACTACTCCCTCCATTCTCTTATGATAGGATTATTCCATTTTGACACAAAGACCAAGGAAAACAAGTTTGCTTATCTCTCATTTACTCCCGTCATAGAGTCCTCGTGAAAACAAGCGATCCTTAAAAGACCAACTCCTCGGTGCCCACCCGCTAGGATCTCAGGCCACGCACGAGGCCCTCCTGTGCGTTGGATCCGCATGCAGGCTCAGTCGTTGTGCGTGCTATAGGTGAATAGTCATTCTTTTTTTCCCGAGGCACGCGGAGTAAAACGGGTCGCGGCAGAAACGAGACAGTGGCGGGCTCAAACGGAAATAGTACTATCAAAAGAGAAAAACTCAATTTTGCAAATAACCCTATCATAAGAGAATGGAGGGAGTATTGATTTTCGTCATATTCTTATTATGACTAACCAGAAGGATATGTTAAAAATGGAAATGTGGTACACTCTAGGCAGAATTGATCATATCTTGAATGCTTGACCAGAAAACAATATATAGTTCTTTGTTGGTTGGGTTGTTTCTCTATTCTGTGTGTTAAGAGACCAGATATGAGTATTTTCAAAGGTAGATTTTGTCGGTATAGATATGCTGCTTTCTACTTCATCTGTCCCAAATTATAGGTCATTTTGACATTTTTAGGTGCACAATTTTTGCTATGCACTTAGATATAATGTATGTCTAGATGCATAGCAAAATCTATGAACCTATAAAAGCCAAAACGACCTACAATTTGAAACGGAGGAAGTAACCATTATCAACTAAGCTTATGTCGTCTTCTCACCTGAAGTTATCTTATATCTGCCTTTAGTTGATCTTCCTTCATATACCCTAAGCCCTTCAGCCTGTGCCTGTATTTGATGTCAACCAAGGTTTTTTAGCCTTAGATTTGTTTGTTGCTACCGAAGGTGTACATACTGCACACGACATATGTTAGGGGATGCACGACGAAGGCTGTACGAATGGCTGGTGGGAGGCCGAGGCCAGAAGTCCCGGCAGCGGCGACGCGGCTGGGACACCGTCCTGGCGGCCGGTGTTCAGGAAGACAGAGCACGCGGGGAGCAGAGCAGTTCGCACAGACGCCAGGAGATCTGAATGATCTCCAAGCATAACTCCATTGATAACAGGGTACACTATTATAGAGTACTTTTACAACTGACTAACACACACAAGTTCAAATAAATCTAAACTGCTACGTCGTGGTGCTTCCTCTCTTGACAGTTGTTCTCGTCAGCCACGAGACCTCCTTTCATACACTCTTCCAGTCATAGCAACATAGCTACATCAACACGTGCCAAATTTGGTGTGCCTATGAGGCAGTTCACAATGATGGTACTGCTTTTCATCAAAGCCATACAATCACGTGCTGTGTAAATGGATAATTTGTCTCTTACATGGCTATTGTTTCCCTCCACCCTAGAATGTTTTAAAATTCCTTTTTATACCTAAACGAGAAGAAGATATTCAAGTTAACTTGATTTCCTGTTTGATGCATGTCCATATTTCAGATTTCTGACCTCAGACTGCAGAATGAACCAAAGTTTTAAAGAAACACGTTTAAGCATGTTTTGATTATGAAATAGTTTGCCTGAAAATGTGCTGGCGGCACAAATTGGTTTACATGCACTTTCTGATTTCTCTTAGTTACTGTTTGCAGGATTTCTTTACAGTAGTATTTGAAGCCACTGTCATTGATGGAGACCTTCTATCATGGGTTGGCATTTCTGAACGTTCTCTTTACTTGCACAAATCTTGCTAGCAAGTCTGTATTTGCACTTGAATTTCGCATATAAACTGATAGCTTCATATCCGGTGGCAGAACTAGCTATATGGTTACTGTGGTCCTTAATGTGCAAAATGATGAGAAAATTGGTTTCAGACATATTAGTGTAACTGTAGGATATCTCTCAACATTTGCATTCCATTTGCAGGCTAGAAAATTAAAAGTGCTTATGGAGACTACATTCGGATGGGATCTTGAGGACAATGCAGTTAACCTCATTGATGAAGATGACGAGGTAATTTGGATCATGATCACAAGCATTATCATCTCTCCCTTACTACACATTAGTGAAATTGTTCTTTCCATCTGAGTGCAGTTTGCTCCTGTTGTTGTGGAAATGGATGAGTCATAGGCTAAGGAAGTCAGATTCCTTGAAATCTCAGGAGGGGCATGGTACGCTTGCATGAATGTAGAAAACTTGCAATGGGCCAACCTTTTCTACTTTGACCCGTGTGTTAAGTCACACGCACAATGCTAGTAGAATCTTACAACTTTTGGCGTTGATATAGGCACATGGTGCTGCACTGATGTTTATGAAGTTTTACTGCCTGTAACTAATGATCGATTTGGTTGCCTGTTGGCAACTTTTCTGAAGATGGATATTAGTAGGATCCATTATATAGTAGTCCTGGGGTATCTGCATCAACAATAGTGTATCTTAGAACCTGATAGTACGCTGTGTACCATCAGAAAATTTGTACTTAGAACTCAAGTAGTACGCAGAGGGGAAAAGATGAATCCCATTAGGACTGGAGTAAACCAACTGAAATTGCGTTGGGAGTAAATCGAGTTGGCATTTTGTTCAATGCAGAAACTACAGAGTGCATTCGCGGCTATTTTAACTAATTACAAATGCTGTCTAAAAAAATCTATATCAAAAAATGTATATAACCTATATAGATGCACCTTACTGAGAGTCATTCATTCTATTTATCTTAACCTACAAGTTATCTATGTTACCATCCACTAAGATCATCTATTTATGTTTTTCACTGATTTTCTGTATTTCCACTAAGATCATCTATTTATGTTTTTCACTGATTTTCTGTGTCAAAATACGAAGATCAATCGTTTAAGAGAGGCTCTCTCTCAATTTAATAAACATGTTTCATATATAATGTTGTTTGCAAAAGAATATTACCATGCAATCATTTTAGTATTTTTATTTTTAAATTTCATCTTAATTTTGTTTTAAAAATTCTCGCAGCAACGCGTGGAGTATTACCTAGCTACATATGGAATGCTGGTGCTAATTTGGTTGGAAGATGTTCTGATATGACAGACATAAAGTCAAGGCTGATGAAACTACAGACATAAAAAAAATTACATATGGAATGCTGGTTGGAAGAATAGTGTCTACACAAATTAAATTCAAGAGAAATTGAAAAATAAAACAGGGAGACTCGCTACCTTTCTTGGTCCATCCCATGCAGTTAAGGCATAGCATGCCCCTTTGGAGTTTGATTGAGGTGGACATTCTGGGCTGTGTGCTGTTGCACTTTTGCTAGTGGGCTGTCCGAAAACTCCGAACATATGAGTTGCCTCGTTCCTCCTACCTAGCAGGGAGTGCTAGCGCCCGGACGTCCGGCCGGGCGCTAGATTCCGGACGCATCAGCAACCGTCCGTCCGTGGAAACCACAGACGTCAGATTTCCAATCCTCCCACTCACCCTATGTCGGGCCCCACCCACGTGCCTACCACCCCCACCGTGTCTGAGACCCTCCGTCTTTCCTATCCTCCACCCACCCTGTGCCGGGCCTCACCCACGTGCCTACCACCCCACCGCGGCTAAGACTGAGTCCAACAGAGCATGCAAAAGCAATTTTGCATCTCCTACTACTACTGTTCACGCAATGCAACCTCTCCTACAGACCACGCAAACGTAGGAGGCAAACTGCATCGGAGGAGAGAGGCGATGCAAATTTGCCATTCCTCTCTCCTCGAATGCATTCTCCAGCGCAGCACTGCGCTCCCTCCGATGCCATCCTCCCGCGCTGCATCGCACCTCCCTCCGCCCCCATCCTCCTCCGCATCTTCTCCCTCTGCCGGCGGCGTACGGCCCGCACGCAGGAGCAGGGGACGGCGGCCCTGAGCAGGAGCAGGGGAGGGGCAGCGGCGGGAGAAGGGGACGGCGGCCCTGAGCAGGAGCAGGGGAGGGGCAGCGGCGGGAGAAGGGGACGGCGGTGCGGGCCCTGCTCTGCCGCTGGAGTCGAGGAAGAAGGCGAGGTAGAGGCCGCGACGGTGGGGTGCACGGACGCGGAGGAGCCGAGACACGGACGCACAGGGGAGGCGAAGGAGCGGGGAGGCAAAGGAGCAGTGGGAGGCGGAGGAGCGGGGGAGGCAAAGGAGCTCGATGCGCCGCCGCCGGCCCGAGCCCGTCGGCGAGCAGCTGGGGAAGAAGGCGCCGCCGCCGCCGCTGGCCCGAGCACGTCGTCGCCATGATCCAGGAAGGCGGAGGGAGCAGGCAAAGATGTGTTCACCTGCGCAGCTGGCCTCCTCACCTTAGCGGCAGGCGCCATGAACGCAGAGGCGGAGGCGCCGTGGACGCAGAGGCGGAGGAAACGAGGACACGGAGGCGGAGGCGGAGGGGATGGATGTGAATGCGATTTCCTTTTCTCTGTTGGAGACGGTGTCGAAGTTGCAACCACCGTTCACGCGGGGCAAAGGCCCATTTGCCTTTCATTTTTGCACTACCTTGTTGGACTTAGCCTAAGACCCTCCCCGCGTAGCCCCTTGCGGCGGGGCGGAGCCCCTACGGCCGCGAGCGGAGCTCACCGCGGGTCGGCCTTTCCCCTGCAGGCTGGCGCGGAGCTCGCCGGCGGCCAGGGCGGAGCCCCCTGCGGCCGCGAGCGGAAGAAAAATGTGCAACATCCGAAAACAACATTTGTAACATACAAAAATCAACATTGCAACACTGAGAATATTCTATGCATCTGTTCATGTTTCATGGAACAATCAAATAATCCTCATGAAACATCTCAATGACAAATGCAACATCCTAAATGAACACTTGCAACATGATGTTGCATGGGACATCCAAAAAAACCTCATGAAAAATCTCAATGACGAATGCAACATCCGAATTGAACACTTGCAACTTGTGTGAGAAACCTTTGCAACATCGGAACATACAGATCTAATTTGCGACATGCACAAGAACGCTTGCAACATCCTTCTGAAACACGTGGAACACACGCTTGCAACATGCGCCAAACCTACCGCACACCATGGCTGCAGCGCGGCCTGGGCTCGGCAAGCTCCGCTGCCCCCTGGCTGCGAGGAGTGGGTGCTCGCACCACCGGCGAGCTCCGCTGACCGTGCCAGGACCGCGCTCGGCGAGCTCCTCTAGTGGCCCGCGTCTCGACGTTGACCAGTGTCGCCGGCTCGATCCGCGGCCGCCGCATCCCGATCCGGGTGCTCCGCCGCCGGATCCACGCCGTGCGAGGGGAGATGAGGCAGGTAGGCCACCGGATCTGCTGCTGGGGAGGTTCGCCGGCGCAACTCACACCCGTAGCCGCAGGGGAGCGCGACCCACGCCCTGATGCTCGCGGTGGAACACGTACAGAAACAAAAAAAAAAGCTGTAACATGGGAAATCAGCAGATGAAACACCGAAAACCCAACTGTTACAACATTGACACAACCATGTATGCGTGTTGCAACATACGAAGAGTTCAACTGCAACATCACGATGTACCTAATGCAACAAGGAGTCGAAACGCCGCTGGCTCACTCGACGAGGATGTCGCATCATCTTCTTCCTCCCCGGTCATGCCTCCGCGGGATGTAGCAGCGGGCCCCGCAGCCGCTTCTCCATCCAGATCCCCGTAGGGGCTCGGCAGCTGCCTCCACCGGCGCGGCTCACTGCCTGGCGGCGGGGAGCAGCGGCTCGCTCGCCCGAGGTGCTCCTCTTCTGCTTGCTCTTCTTCCTCGCGGGCTGTGCCGCAACAGCAGTAGCGAGGCCCCCATGGCGCGCGACCCGACCGCTCCCAGCCGCGGGAAGCAGTGCGCAGGGCTCGCCCGCCCTCCAGCTGCATGAGCCCCGGCGCAGGGCCGGCGCGCGCACTCACCCCTGATCTGCTCGGTCGTGAGAGAGAGAAAGTAGATCGAGATGGAGAGGAAGGAATGATGACTAGAGCTCAGCGGTGGAGTCCTGTGAGAAAGAAAAACGAGTGAATATGAAAGGATAGAGTGAAGTCCGTGAGAAAGGAAAACGAGTGGATAGGAAAGGATAGAGGTGGTGCTGTGGGTCCCACTGTCTGATTTTTTCTACCGCCTCCGGACGTTAGTTACAGAGCATTACCGATCTTTTTTTAGTGGAAAGAGATTAGACAAAGAGGAATCAAGGGAAGCAACATGTATGGAACAATCGCAGCAACGAAATTATTTAGGAAAACAAAGAAAATACTTAGAGCTAGGGCTGGCTCTCGAGACTGGCTCAGCTCGTTAAGGCTCGGCTCGGTCTAGCTCATTTAGATAACGAGCTGGTTCGGCTCGGCTCGTCATCTTAGCGAGCTAAAAATCCGGCTCGGCTCGGCTCGAGCTGGCTTGTTAAGCTCGTGAGCCAGTTCGTCTTCATCCTCGATTCAGAGCTTCGGGGCGGTCCGTCAGGCGGTACCGGTGGCCGGTGTCCGACCATGACAAGCTGGCGGGTGGAGGCCGACTGGGGATTGTTGATTGGGGGCCGGCCGGCCGGGAGAGGAGGGCCGCAGGTGCTGTCGTGCGCGCGTCTGTGCCCGTGCTGGATCGGTGCTGCCGCGGGGACTGAGAGAGAGGTGAGGGAGGGGCGGTCGGGTGACGGCTGGCCGGCTGCGACCTACGATGGCGAGGCGAGCCTGCCGTGCCGCCTGCGATGCGCGGCGCCCACGGCTGCGTCTGCCAGATGCGATGGGAGAGGCTGCGGCGCGGTGCGCGAGCGGACTGCGGTGCGTGCGGCGCGAGCGGAAGCGGACTGCGGAGTCGTGCCGCTGCGCTAGGTTAACATGTGCGGCTGCGCTGGGCTATTGGGCCAAAATCAGAGTTGGGCCTTCTATGGGGCCACTTCTTTGCTGATTGTTGTTGGCGTGTTGCTGCTAGTGCTAGCTTCCCCTGACTCGTTAAGGTTCGCGAGTCAGTTCGTGCTCGGCTCGTTACCAGACCGAGCTAAAGCATGAGCTCGGCTCGTTACACAATTTTAAACGAGCCGGGCCACTAACGAGCGAGTTCGAGCGAGCTAACGAGCTTCGAGCTTTTCGTCTAGCCGCATCTCCGATACAATATGTAAAATCTTGAGCTCTTCTCCAGTACTATGCGATGCGTCTGTTCTCCCGCGGAAAAAACCCCCCGAGAAACGCGTCTCTTGCAATTGCCCCACTTGTCTGTGATGAACCGAACGGATACAGGGCGCATATTTGGATATGGTTTCGCGGTAAATCCATCTCGCATGTGCCTGCCTACAGGGCCTAGTTACTTGTAATCTTGTGCTGCACCTGCTGAAAAAAAGCGCTGCAAATGGAATCTGGGGTGTGTTTAGATCCAGATGAATTAGCTGAATTGGGAAAAAATTAGTGTAAATGCAGATGAATAGTGAGAGGTAATGTAAGGTGATGTGATAGATGATGGGATGTTTTTTGAAAACTTTTTGAATCTAAACACACCCCTCGTTGTAACCTGCATGTGGTGTGGCCCTCATTAACCTCGGGATGTGGGTAATTTATTTGGAGGTCTGAACTTTGACAGCAGCAGCAGAAGAGGGTGTGGTGTTGTGATTATGAGCATGCTGAGATGCTTTTGAGGGTTTAAGTTTTTTTTTCAAACATGGTATGCCGGCAGATTTTGATATTGACGAAATTACCATAGATTCATTATTATGCCCACGTCACATATACCACCAAAAGAATAACATTAAGGATCTGTGCTAACTTTAGAACTTGAACTCGAGCAGGTGTGGAACGTTCAAAGAGTTTATTTTTCGAATTTTCACTATCGTGTGCTCTACCCTAGCAATTTCTTCTTCTTTCTGGTGAGTTATATTGTCCTAAATTGCTCACTGGCTTTGATTTGGTACAGTATACATCATATATGTGTTGTCTTGAGTTTTTTCTTTGTTGTGCGTTATAGCAGAATTATTTGAGCTATACTTATGGCATGTTTTAGAAAAAAAGAAAAAAATGATGTTCAATTGTCATCAATATGAAGGTTGAAAAATATTATATAATTATATTTTGTCTCAAGTTTTCTAATTACAAATATGGCCAATTTTTATGTGAAATGCCACCATTCATCAATAGCAGCTCCAAGTAAATTATAGAACTTGTACTGCATCCTTTGAAATAGTACAGTTTATGCAGTAAAAATATCTCTGAGTTGTTTAACCATCTCTTGATGTATTTTACTAGGATAACACTCTACTTGGATCTAGAAAAGAAAATGGACATTGCATTGGGATCTAGAACCTCTTGTTTTTGCGAGTAAACCTGTTGCTCCAGCTTTGTGCCTGCAGGCTGCAGAGCAAGTAAGCAGTAATTTAGTGGCATTTGGTAAGAATATTTTTTACAGCTTGCTCCGCATGTACTTTTTCAAGGATCCACATGCACTGCTTGATTCACTCCTTGAAGTTTTAACAGTTTAATCTCTACATGGAGCATGTCTTTACGTCTCACCTTGTTACCCACAACCGATCATGATTCTCTCTGCTGCGCGGCTTATTAGATCAGTTCTTGGGGTTTGAAACATACAGTAAATTAACCATGTTGATCAGAAATAAAATGGTGGTCAGCATTTGGGAAACATGTTGCACAAATAAATTGTAAACCTTTCAAAATTTCCAGTACTTCACATAGTTCCTTGCTCTTTCTTTTTATTCAAATAAATGGCTTGATTGAGGTAAAGGTAAACCGTAAGCGTAAGCATGTATGAGTGGCAGTACCAATCTCTTCAACACAACCACCTTCATTAAAGAGGTGTCTGGATGCATGAGTGAGATTCATGAAGAAATTTGATGGTTTAGAAAACTTGTAAGACCAAAGAAAATTAAGTTTGATGGTCCTAGAATCTCTGCTAATATATTTCTGATAAGTAACTTTCACCTTATTTTAATTTGTACTCGATCCTTTTCCATATTGTCAATTATTGTTACAATATCATATTAAGATAGGGGAAGTATGAATAATAGTTAGTTAACAGTTATCTCAAACTGAACGGCACCAATATTACTATTGAATCCTTTGATATATACTAGTGTTAGCAGCACGGGGGATTAGTTAACTCTTTGAGACCAATCATAATGTCTTAAATGCACACGAGTGGCAATCCTTCTTGTCACTATCCCCTGATACCCTGGCCGTCAAATGGGTCCCCTGTGCCAAACTTTCCAATGTGGCCCAGTTATTTAAACTCCTCAAAACCAGGGACTAGCAGTATGACCTAACCAATTGAGTGACATCCAACAGCTAAAGGAAAAAAGAGACAGCTCAACTTTAAGCCAAAACCTATATGTGCAACCAAAAGTTCATGCACAGACGTGGGCATATATATAAACCCATTTGACGTTGCAAACCTGTTATGAGTATATTTGTTTCAGCTTAAGATTTAAAAAGCAGCTTGTATATTGTAACAATCTACAATCTGGGTGGATCAGATTGTTCGATTGTGACAACTTATCTATGGATTGTTACAATCTGGAATGAGAAGTTGCTTGTTTATTTCAGTTTCCAATTCTGAATGCTACAATCTACAATTCCAATCTGAGATAAAGTCTACGTTTTAGAATGGTTTAGATATTTTTAGTGTTTTGCAAGTTTTCATTTATTTTCTAAATTGAGCTACTGAAAAAGATATTATTGTGTTGTATTGATGGATGGAACGGATGTGTGGAAATGTTAGAGGGATAAAAAAGAATACTATATAGAACAACACAATAACTCTAACTTCACTTCCATTTATCAAACAACTTGGAGGACTAGATTTGTACAACTTTATTTCAAGACATTAAACACAATAAGCATAACCTACCATGTTTTAAATAAATGAACATGCAAAGAAAATAAAGCATAGATAAACATCAACACAAATTGACACCCTTACAATTTTTCCAACTACATGAATCATACATCGATCATCCCCATAAACCACAGTCACTACTAACCACATTCTTTTTCATATCTACAACTTATGTAGTATACTGTATTAGCAACTACACATTGTCACATAGGATTGATTGGAATCATATGGCCTCTTGCTGACTTCATGAATATGCAGGAAAACAAACCCTTCAAAATAGTTACTCTTGTTGTGTATGTCCTTCTCGTGGCACTAGTATATGTATCATGAAGACACTAAGGATGAACACCACGACAAGTCATCCTAATCCAGTGCTATTATATATGCCTTCCAATTCCTTCTGCTTTACCTCAAAAGTAACCCCACAAGCCCATTCAAATCCTAACACTTTGAGAGATTCCTTTCCTGGGCCACAATTTTGACTAGTTACCAGCAGCCTAACATGCATGGCTCCAATTTAAATAGGTAGCCACAAGCCCAGAGCACGAGGCAGAGCCTACCATTGAGTCATCTGATTTTAATGCTAGATTAGGCAAAGGGTTAGACTGTAGTGTAAACACTGTTAATGTAGTAGGAATACTAGTACTTGTAGGAATAATATATCTCATAGGGCTAACGTGGTAAAGTTGTTAAAGTATTAACCATTGTACCCCTGAGAAGTGACGCCCATCCCACCTTCATTCTGAATGTTAACATTTGCTTTCAACTTTTTGACAGCTTGCGTTTAAGTTGCACAAAACGTCCTTATATATTGTCAGAATTTATTTGCAAGTACACATGGCATTCCTGTAGGTAAACTCGGTACTGGAAAACAATATTGAATTTATTTTATTTTAATATCGACCATCACACCAATTATATTTGCCAATAGGAGCCATACTTGAAATGGCAATCCATAAAAAACGCCAACACTATGATCACCTAAAAAAAAGATATACTAAAGGGATAACAAAAGTACTTAATAAAATGGATCATGAGGAAATTGCTTGACTACAAAGAGTGTTATTTCTCGTGATTCAAAACATAGTAAACAAATGTGACAGTTGCATGACAGCTCGAAGTATAAATATATGCATATATATAAGAGGGGATAAAATGTGAAAAAGTAAAAAGGACCGACCAGCGCGGAACTTTCGCGTCGGCTCCCTCGCGTCACTCTCCTCCTGGTGGGCGACCCGGGGGCCCCAGCCGCGCTGCCTAGCGCCACCCGCCGCCGCGCCCGCTGGCCGCCGTCACCACCTCCACTGGCGGCGGCGGCCCCCTCTCCTCCCCTCCCTCCCCTCTCTCCCTCCCGCTTCCCCTCTCCTCCCTTTCCTCCACACCGCAGCACCGTCCGGTCCTCGGTCGCCGTCGGCCGGCTGCGCCGGCCGGTCCTTCCCCCGCCCTGCTTGTGCCTGCAACTCGCCGCCCCTCCCGTCGCGCCCGCCTCCCCTCGTCGCCGTCGCGCCCACCCCCCCCCCCCCCGCCCCAACCCTAGATCTGGTTCCAGGGCGGCGGCGGCGACCAGGCGCGTCGACGGGCCGCGCAGTGCCCCTCCTGCTGCCCCCGATGGCGGTCGTGGTCCTCTTGTCGACGGCCGGCCCTCCGTCCGCCGCCGGCTCCGTCGCCGGGCCTCGCCCCGGCCACGGCCTTCTGCCTCGGCACCGGCGCGCGGCAGAGCAAGTGACCAGCCGGCAGGAAGATGAGGCGAGGGTACGCGTGGAGGGGGGAGTTGTGGCCGACGCAGCGACGGTGACAAGCGCACCGGACGCAGGGGCCTCCTCCATGGCCGTCCTGCGCGGGTCCTACGCGACCTCGGGCGCGCGCTTCCCCGACTCGGCGTCGCCCCACGCGGGCGAGTCACGGTACGCGCCGGGGGCGTTCCTCCGGAGGGCGCAGGCGGGGGCCGACGTCCCGGACCTGTACCGCGTGACGAGGTTCCTCTACGCGACCTCTCTGGCTTCCTCTGCAGGTTTCGTCGCGCCCGGGCCCGGCCGGTCCGGCTTCGCCTGCGACTGCCCCTCCCTCACCCTGGACGTCGCCTCCCTCCGTCGGTTCGTCACCCGCAGTCCCGCCCGGCTCTCCACCTCCTTCAGATCTGGGCTCGGGCAGTCGCCGCTGCTGCCGCCGCCACACTCCCTCCCGGGTGCGGCCGGGGGCCCGCCTGCGTGTCGGTGGCCGACAGGGCCGCCTGACTCTGGAGCGTGGGATGGGTGGGCCCGGTGGCGCCGGCCCCTCTCTTCGCGCCGTCGTCGCCGGGGCCCACTGCCAACCCTACCTCCGGATCTGGGTCCGCCGCTTGCTGCCTTTGTCACCGCCGCCACCTCCCTCTCCTGTTGGGCGGCTGCCTATGGCTGGCCTCGGTGGTCTCCAGCCGTCGGCGTCCCTCCTCCTCGACGCTTCGACGACCGCGGCTTCTTCGACACCGGCCGCAGCAGCCTCGCCGGGCTGCCTCGGGCACCGCCGCCTTCCTGCCGGTCGGCTGCCGTGCCTGGCCGCGGGGATCTACGGCTGTCGGCGCCCCTTCTCCTCGACGCTTCGACGGCCGAAGCTCCCTCGGCGACGGCCACGGCCGGTTCGGCCCGGCGGCGGTCTTGCGGCGACGGCCGGCTGCCTATGCGCCTTAGAAGTCTCCGGCCGTCGGCGCTCCTCCTCCTTGACGCTTCGACGGATGCTGCTTCCTCAGCGGCGGACGCGGCCGGCCCGCTCTGGCGGCGGCCACGCGACGCCCCCTACCTGCGGGTGGTGATGCCCACCCCTTCTCCGCCTGCGGCCTCTTGTCTCCGCCTCTCGTCGCTGCCCCGTCTCTTCCCGTCACCGGTCTCCTACCTTCTGCGCCCGCCGGCCTGCTGCGCTTCTTGGCATGTTCGCCTCAGCTCACCGGCAACCTTTCAACCGGCCCGCTCGTTGTCCAAGCTTCGAAGATCGGTTGCTAAGAGTTGTTCTTGGGGCTCGGCGAAAGCCTCGCACGACTCCGGTCCGTGCCGACAACGGCTGCACCTGTTGGTGTAGTTACCTCGCTGGAGGCGTTGTCTTGGCGGCCCCAAGTCCATTTGGCTGCCGGGTGAAAACCTGGTCTGCCTCTTCTCGGGCAGACGGACGTTGGCGGCGTTCACGTCGTTCCCTCTGTGGTGGCTTCGTTCTGCTTGGCATCTTAGTTCGCCCTTCGTCGGGCTTGGACTGTCTGCTTGCCGATGATGAGCGGGTGTCTGGGGTGTTCCTTCTTGCAGGCTAGGTGTCGGCTCTTGTTTGTCGCTCGATGTTGTGGTGTTGGTTACCGTAGCTCTTTTCTTTCAGGTTGTTTAGGTTTTTTTCCTCCCTTCTTTCTCTGTTGTCCTGAGATTCCTCCCATAAGCGTCTTGTTGTAATGTTTTCTCCTCTCTTGATGAAAAACGTGATTTGCACGTCTTAAAAAAAAGGACCGACCACTTTATCTAGACTCCATCTTGCAAAACGTGTCCGTTAAGAAAAACATAGTAAACAAATTAATGTGACAGTTACATGACCTTAGCTCATTTTTTTAAAAAAAAAATCAGCTCTATAATTCGCTTCAAAGAGAAATCGAATCTGATCTCCTGGTTACGACAATACCTAAGCTCCTCTAACCAGGTAGACTAAAAGAGCTTTGGTGATAAAATTTTTCTATATGATGCTCATCAAAGTTACAAGTTCTGGGTCTTATTAGCGTTTTTTCTTTTCGATGGACGCTAGCTTTTTGCTATTGAGAGTCGCTCCACGCATCGACAAGCACTAGCCCCAAAATTCCAACTCAACGCTCTTGCTTCCACGTGCGTTTCCACACAGGAGCTTGCAAAGACACAAATGTTGATGGCGGTAAAAACCCAGAGGTAACGCTGTGACAAGACGCTACGGTAACTAAAGATCACAGTACGTGTACTAAGTAATCTTGTTTAGGTTTAGGTTGTGGCTCGTGGCAGCGGCATATGATGCATCTCTGCGCGGGCGCGTGACGTACGCGTGATCCAATGAATAACCCATGCCGGCATCTTCAAACCTCTATGCTACGACTAACCACCGGATTAGAGAGGAGACAGGCTTGCAGCGCCGTACCTCTGTTTCTCATTTCAAATGAGGGACAGTCTCTGGGGGAACAAACAAAATGCATGGACTGTGCATTCAGAATTATAGTAGCAGATTCATCAAAAATTGCCGGTGTAACTTCGTTCACATAGTTAATACACTGCATCAACTAGTTCATTTTGTGCCGAGTTCTTTTCCCCCCCTCAACCAATGATTTTCTAGCGAGATGACTCACAAAAACAGGCGTTGTAGGATCCCCCCCCCCCCCCCCCGCGGCAAGAGTGTGGCAATACCCATTCGAAAAAAAATAGTGTGCCTGTATCCATTGACGGCCAGAGAATGTAGTTTTCAAAGCGATATATATATTTCAATTTGCAAAATTATACTACCGTTTTGAAATTTTACAAAAATATACCACCAACGCCGAGGTCCACGACGGTTGGAGGGCGTTGACGGCGTTTGGGGGGACTCCACGGTGGTGAGACCTAACCGCCGCGTGCCACGTTGGTTTGTCGCAGCCGCCGTGGCCCACGGCGGTTAGGACCAGCCGCCGTGGCTCATGGCGGTTAAGGTCATTTAGTTATTTTTTTACTTTATGAAAGAAAAAACAGAAAATTAAGATTTTGGTTCAATTATTGAGAACACAATCACAATAAGATTCAGTTCAAATATTACAGTACCATGATTCAAATGAAATATTAGTTCAAATATTACAGCACTGCAGTAAAGACTACAACATCATACAAAATGACAAACTTCAGCCATTCTTGCGATGTGACGACGAAGGTTTAGCTTTCTTGGTAGCTTTTATAGTAGGTGGATTAGCAACACACGGGTTTGCTGGTGGAGCATAACGACCACCCCAAGGAGGTTCCTCTCCTCTTGCAATGACATCTGCAGTTTTTCCTTGCAAATAATGATGCATGTCTGGTGGAGCAAAAAGAGCATCCCAAGGAGGTTCCTCTCCTCTTGCAATGGCATCTACAGTTTTTCCTTGCAAATAACGAAGCATACCTCTTTCCAACGTGCTCATTTTCTTCGGGTCAGGTGGTGTATTTGTGTTTTTCCCCTTGTGGTGTGACGAATCACGATCACCATCCGCACCCCCTCCGGCAGCAGCAGTAGACATCTCTAGTTACTGTTACAAAATATCTAAATTAATTATAGTATTCGAAAGTGGTTTAACTAATTACATAAAATAAACAGAGGAAACATACCTAAGAGAGAGTAGCAGCCAGAGGGGAGAGGGAGGTGGCGGTAGGGGAGTGGCAGCCAGAGGTGACAGGGAGGTGGCGGTAGAGTGGGGCGGGACTGCTGGTTGGAACCGTCGCCCTTTATATAAGCGCGGCAGCCGCCGTCCGCCACGGCGGTTGGAACCTACCGCCGTGGCCCACGGCGGTCGCAATGATTTTTTTAACTTTATGACAAAGAAAACGAGCAGGTAATAACAAAAACCAAAGTGACATCATAAAAAGTAGTCATCATCACAAATAACAGTGTTGCTGTCTAAACAATATACAACCTAATCTAGCAACGCCTCTTCTTGTGGTGCAGCCTGTCTGCTCGCGCTGCGGCCCGCGTATGATCGCGAGGGTACGTCAACGGGTCGGGTGGGTGGGTCTGCCGACGCCTAGCATCAGCAGCGACATCCGGTGTCGCCATCGCCGCCGGTGACCCTGCAACCTGGTGGGACGACCCTGGCAACCCGCTCGCCTGTGTGCCTGTGGGTCCCGCGCCTCATAGCTGCGACCCTCCTGCCTGCGTGCATCCTCCCTCCTGTGTCCACGTGGCTGGCGCGCCTCCTAGCTGCGACCCTCCGAGCTCCTCCTGTGTCGACCCACTGTGCAAGAAGTCGAAGTCGTCGAACCCTCCCGTCAAGTCGTCTAGGGTGGAGTCAGAAGGCTCGCCGGTGCCGACGAAATCTAGAATAAATAACATAACTAAATCATGAATCATAATTAATAGATTTTTGTATTGTTATATAGTTAGTGATATAATTGTGGTCATTTCCTGTGTGAAGAGCAGTGCCGATGGATGAGGAAGGAACAACTGCTGGTGGTACTACTGGTGGTGCTCGTACCGGTGCTGCTGTAGGTCCTCGTGGTACTGGTGCTGCTGCTGCTCTGGGAACTGGTCCCCTGGAGGATGCATCCTCCAGGGGGTAGGATGCACCGGAGGGCGCGGCGCATAGAAAGTGGCCGGGAAGGGTGGCCGTGACGACGACGACGGTGTCTGGTGCGAGCGACCAGTCGAGGCGGAGCTGGAGGACGACTGGGGGTACTGTGGAAACAGTGGTAGCGTCGGGTTACCACGGTAGTTGACTGCGGTAAGGAACCTCGTGGTGATACCCTGCATCCTCTCCCACGTCTGCTCGATATCGTGGTGGGTCATGAGGTGCAGCCTCGCCCTCGACTCCGCTAGAATATGCGAGAGGTCCACAATCACGTCGTACTGCAAAAGATATTATTAGTAATTGTTATAATGTTCAGTACGTAAGAATAATTAGTTGCATTTTCAAACTCACCGCGAAGCCGTAGTGCTGATCCCGTCGCACCGGGTAGGTGACTGCAGAAACAATCACCCTCACCGCGTCCGGAACCGGCGCTGGTGGCTGTGGTGGAACGAACATCATCGCGTCCGAGTCCTCGGCGTGTACCACAGGATGTACGCCTCCCACGCTGTGTCGTCGTGGGGCCGGTCCTCGGTGACGTTGTTCTCCGCCGCGGTAGCCCAAGCGTCCACGTACGGCTGCACCCTCTGAACCCAAGAAACACATCCCGGGACTCCCCTCCGAGACCACCTACCACAAATTAAACATATTCGTCAGCGGCTCAATCTTTGAACGCGGAATTAAATTTAGAAATTGACGAGAACTCACCTATGGAAGTCCGGCGGAACAGTGTGCACCACAGGCAGAGGTGACTCCTGGTACAGGCCGAACTGTCTCATCACCCCGTGGACGGCGTACTCCTCCACGTACATGTCGAACACCAAGGGCGTCTTTGTCTTCCAGTAGTGCTGGTCTCGGAAGCAAAAGGACGAGAGGCCCTGTGGTGCGCGGGTCGCGACAGCCGCCTCTGAGTACGGCGTCCACCTGACGTCCGCGTCCGTCAGAGAGTCGAACTGTCCGACGAAGTCCTTGTACACCCTCTTCGTCTGCTCGTGAGCGTACGAGGTCTGTATACAAACAAAATGTGAATTGACCAAACTAGACACATGGAGAAACAAATTAAAAGTGAGAATTAAGAAATTACCATCCGGAGGCACCAGAGTGATCCCATGGTGAAACGGTCGCTGGGGTCGTGACCCTCTGGCAGGGGCTCGTACGGGTCGTGGGAGACGCAGGGTCCACCAATCAGAAACCGCTCGTGGCACCAGAGCTGAAGAAGAAGAGGGCAGCCGAGAAGGATCGCCTAGTCAGAACGACCCTTCAACACCCCCGAGCACAAGCCCCTTTACATGCAGGCAAGAACAGCGTTGCCCCAACTGATCTGGGGCACCGCGTCCAAGGGCGCCTCGGCGATCCTCCGAGCGTGGGGGAGCAAGTACCTCGACACCGCGTCTCCCTGCGAACTGCAGAACAAGACGAACCCAAACAACCACAACAGGTACGCCTTGAAGAACCTATCGACTGTCTCGTCCTCGGCATCATCTGGCAGGTAATCAGCCTACACAAACAAAATCAAACGTTAGTAACACTGTCTCCATATATTCAAAAACGAATAAAAATATAAGGTGAAGGTACGTACGCTGAACTGGTGCAACCAGCTCAAGGTGGGTCCGTGAGCATTCGTGAACTCGTGGTACGGGGTGGGAGCGCGATCGTTCCGAGGAACGTTCGCGAACCGAGCAAGGAACTCAGTACGCCAGTCCGCCGAGATGTCCACAGGCCCCATCGGCTCGCCCTCACAAGGTAGGTCCATCAACAGGGACGTGTCCTGAAGAGTCACCGTAAGCTCGCCGACGGTGAAGTGGAACGTGTGGGTCTCCGGCCTCCAGTGGTCCAGCAGCGCGCAGAGGAGTGAGAAGTCGAACTGGAACCACGTGATGCGATCCTTACGAGGAATCGCGTCTTGCAGCCTGTCCCCCTCGACTAATCGCGCTACAGGCAGTAGTCCTGCAGCGCGTTGCTTGAAACAAATAAGGTAAATTTATTAGTTAATAACAAAAGAATAAATTAATGTACATATAACAAAGGTAAATTCACGTACTTGGGAACCCAACGGTCGTGGATCGGCAACAACGTCCGCGTAGTGCGAGAACGTACGTGTCCAAGATCCTCTCCGAGGACGTCGGACAGGTACGAGCGGTGCCTGCGGTCGACCTGAGCCTCCAACAACTCGGGCGTCACGTACGCCGCAGCCCGAGCCTGAGCCTCAGCCCTAGCCTAATCCTGAGCCTGATCCATAGCTGCAGCTGCATACAAAAATTAAATGAAAAATAAAAAAATCAGATAAAGTAATCTCTACATTTTTTATACTTTCTAGAACTGATCAACTAATTTTCTAGAAAAATAGTAATTTTCTAGAAATTCTAAACAAGATAAAGTGATTTTCTATAATTTCTACAACATGGAAACTATTTTTCAACATTTTTTAGAACAGAAAAAGTAATTTTCTAGAATTTCTAAACAAGATAAAGTGATTTTCTACAATTTCTACAAAATGAAAACTATTTTTATACATTTTCTACATTTTTTAGAACAGAAAAAGTAATTTTCTAGAATTTCTAAACGAGATAAAGTGATTTTCTACAATTTCTACAACATGGAAACTATTTTTATACATTTTCTAGAACAGAAAAAGTAAATTTCTAGAATTTATTAATAAGATAAAATGATTTTCTACAATTTCTACAACATGAAAACTATTTTTCTAAATATTTTACAACAGAAAAAGTAATTTTCTAGAATTTCTAAACAAGATAAAGTAGTTTTCTACAATTTCTACAACATGGAAACTATTTTTCTACATTTTCTACAACAAAAAAAATACTTTTCTAAATTTTCTAAACTAAAATCTAAATTTTCTAAACTAATTTCTAATTTTCTACACTAATTACAGTAATTAAACTAATTAAGAAAAGAAAGAAAACGTACATGAGAGACGAGGGAGAGAGGGGCTGCGGCGGTAGGGGTGGGGGACGACGGCCGCCGTCGCCCCTTTATATACGTGCGTCAGCCGCCGTGGGCCACGACGGTCAGTTGCCGCGGGCCCACAGCCACAGCGGACCATTGGCGGTACGCCCAACCGCCGTGGGCTACGGCGTTTAGACTTCCTGCCGCCGTGGCCCACGGCGGTTAGGCCTATCCGCCGTGGCCCACGCCGTTGGTGGTATATTGGTTAGGCCTATCCGCCGTGACCCACGGCGTTGGTGGTATATTTTTGTAAAATTTCAAAACGGTAGTATAATTTTGCAAATTGAAATATATATATATATATATATATATATATATATATAAATATAAATATAAATTCTTTGAAAGCAGAACGTGGCTGCTGGCTGCAAAAGGTTGTACTCGATGTTCGTCAAATTTTGTTGCTATTTATGAGTGCAATTCCATAGAATAAAGAAATATCATAATACTTGCTCTAACAATTAATTCCAAAAGGACTATATATCAGGCCATTCTTTTGAAAAAAAATTGTTCCATACCTTTTAGACTGCCATCATCAGAGCATCTCCATACAGATTCCACTCCATATTGAGCATCTCACTTCATCAGATTCTCCATTTTTCACTCTTCAAATCGCAACAGTTACATTCAACTTTTCTTCTCCCCGCACGGGCAAGTGAGTCTCACACATCATCCCACACTTGGCAAAATACCCGATACCCATTACCCGTACCCGAATTACCTGAATCCGAACCCGAATTACCCGAACCCGAGGTACCTGATCCCAAGTTCAGATAGTGATTGTAATTACCCGAAATTAGTTTGGGTAATTCGGGTAATACACTTCGGTACCCGAACTACCCGAAATTTGCCTTTCTCTTTGTGTTTATCACGAATTGTTAGTTGAACACTTAAAATTGTCACTTTATTATAATATAATTCTCTTGGTTTGAACAAGTGACTATAATATATTATTCTTCTCAACTTGTTGTTGAAATTTTACACAAATTACTAGTGATTTCTTTTGTTAAAATTCTACTAAAATTTTGTGTAGTTTGTCATTTTTTGTAAATTGGGTAGATTGGGTAATGCTCGAACCCGAACCCGAATTATCGGGTACCCGAAATTTCAGGTAGTATTTTTTCGGAGTTAATATCGGGTAGCAGTTTTCATTACCCGAATTTTGAATTACCCGACCCGAAATAATCGGGTAACCCGAACGCCTAGGCCTACTTGGCAAGCTAGTATGTGGCTAATTGGTTAATTTGTTGGAGAGCAATTTTGGTGTTGAGCAGCCAAAAGCAATTTGTTGGAGAGCAAGCTAGTATCTGGAGATGCTCTCATACAGTATTTAAGAATTTAGGTTGATGAATGAAACAACTAGTCTCAACGCTCTCGCAAATATTGATTTCAACCGGCCTTACAAATCGTTTAACAGTGAAATCATGTAAAAAATCAAATGGAGGAACACCAATTTAACCGCCCATACACACCCTGTTCGTCTGACAGACGGCTGATGGTTGGTACTGATTTGTTCTGAGAGAAAAGTACTGTTGGCTGGTAGCTGGTAACTAATTTATTCTGAGAGAAAAGTACCGCTGGCTGGTGGTTGATAAACCAGACGAACAGGGCGACAATACAGAGCTTCGCATCCCAGCCGCCCAGCATGCCAAGCAGCGTGTGGAGATTCGCGCTGAGCAGTTGGCAAGCTCAAGTGGCATCATGTGAAGTGGCACATTTGCGAGTAGAAAACGCTCAAAGCAAAAGAGCTAGGCAGAGAGGGCATTTTACTAATCCCTCGTCCTCTCCCTAATTTGTCAGTGCCGCACTAATCTTTCCCGCCCTCCGATGCAAACACTTTCTCTCTCCACCACCACCAAGAGAGAGGGTTTTGAGGAGCCCAATGCCTTGATGCAAGCACCCATTCATCGTCCACCTCCTGCAAGCAGGCAAGCCGGAAGCCGCAGGACACAAGCAAACACCTTTGAGGGTTTTGAGGAAGAGAGAGAAGCTTGCAAGGGAGAGAGACGGAGACAGAGAGAGCTCCTGCTCCTCCTCCTTCCTCCACACTGCATTGAATCCCCCATTCCATCTCCATTGAGATCATCGCCACTCCCAATCCAGCAGGGGGAGCTCCTTGCTTGGTGCATTGTGCACTGCCCGAGCCACAAACACCGCGCAGTTTTTCATGCGGCTGCCGTTGCCATTGCCATCGCCAAGCCCCATGCGCCGCCGCCACCTCCTCCTCCCCCTTCCCTTCCTCTTACTCAACCTCCTCTTCGCCGCCACCTCTCCCACTGCTGATGCGGCCGCGGGCTCCTCAGAGGTCGCCTTCCTCACGGCCTGGCTCAACACCACGGCGGCGCGGCCGCCGGACTGGTCCCCGTCCGCGGCGTCCCCGTGCAACTGGTCCCACATCTCGTGCGCCGGAGGGGCCGTCGTCACGTCCGTGTCCTTCCAGTCCGTGCACCTCGCGGTCCCCGTCCCGGTGGGCCTCTGCGCCGCTCTGCCCGGGCTCCTCTCGTTCGTGGTCTCCGATGCCAACCTGACCGGCGGCGTCCCCGACGACCTGTGGCGGTGCCGCCGCCTCGCGGTCCTCGACATCAGCGGCAACGCGCTCACCGGCCCCATCCCGCCGTCCCTCGGCAACGCCACGGCGCTGGAGACGCTGGCGCTCAACTCCAACCAGCTGTCGGGGCCCATCCCTCCCGAGCTCGCCGGCCTCGCGCCGTCGCTCAAGAACCTCCTCCTCTTCGACAATCGCCTCTCCGGCGAGCTCCCGGCGTCGCTCGGCGAGCTGCGGCTGCTCGAGTCGCTCCGCTCCGGCGGCAACCGCGACCTCGCGGGGCCCATACCGGACTCCTTCGCCAAGCTCTCCAACCTCGCCGTGCTCGGTCTCGCCGACACCAAGATCTCCGGCCCGCTCCCGGCGTCGCTCGGCCAGCTCCAGAGCCTCGAGACGCTGTCTATCTACACCACGGAGCTCTCCGGCGCCATCCCGCCGGAGCTCGGCAACTGCTCCAACCTCACCAACATCTACCTCTACGAGAACTCCCTCTCCGGCCCGCTGCCGCCGTCGCTCGGCGCCCTTCCGCAGCTCCAGAAGCTCCTCCTCTGGCAGAACGCGCTGACGGGCCCCATCCCGGATTCCTTCGGCAACCTCACCTCGCTCGTCTCCCTCGACCTCTCCATCAACTCCATCTCCGGCACCATCCCGGCGTCGCTCGGCCGGCTGCCGGCGCTGCAGGACCTCATGCTCAGCGACAACAACATCACCGGCACCCTCCCGCCGTCGCTCGCCAATGCCACCTCGCTCGTCCAGCTCCAGGTCGACACCAACGAGATCTCCGGCCTCATCCCCACGGAGCTCGGCCGCCTCTCCGGGCTCCAGGTCTTCTTCGCCTGGCAGAACCAGCTCGAGGGCGCCATCCCGGCGGCGCTCGCATCCCTCACCAACCTCCAGGCGCTCGACCTCTCCCACAACCACCTCACCGGAATCATACCGCCGGGACTCTTCCTCCTCCGCAACCTCACCAAGCTGCTCCTCCTCTCCAATGACCTCTCCGGCCCGCTGCCGCAGGAGATCGGCAAGGCGGCGAGCCTCGTGCGGCTGCGGCTCGGCGGCAACCGCATCGCGGGGTCCATACCGGCATCCGTGTCGGGCATGAAGAGCATCAACTTCCTCGACCTCGGAAGCAACCGGCTCGCCGGGCCGGTTCCGGCCGAGCTCGGCAACTGCTCGCAGCTCCAGATGCTTGACCTCAGCAACAACTCGCTCTCCGGCCCGCTGCCGGAGTCGCTCGCTGCCCACGGCCTGCAGGAGCTCGATGTCTCGCACAACCGCCTCACCGGCGCCGTGCCTGACGCGTTCGGCAAACTGGAGACGCTGAGCAGGCTAGTGCTGTGCGGCAACTCGCTGTCGGGGCCAATACCAGCGGCGCTCGGGCAGTGCCGCAACCTCGAGCTCCTCGACCTCAGTGACAACGATCTCACCGGAAGCATCCCCGACGAGCTCTGCGACATTGACGGGCTCGACGTTGCTCTGAATCTGAGCCGGAACGGCCTCACCGGGCCGATCCCGGAGAAGATATCGGCGCTGAGCAAGCTCTCTGTGCTGGACCTCTCGTACAACGCGCTTGATGGCAGCCTCGCGCCGCTCGCCGGGCTGGACAACCTCGTCACGCTCAACGTGTCCAACAACAACTTCTCCGGGTACCTCCCCGACACGAAGCTGTTCCGGCAGCTCTCAGCGTCGTGCCTCGCCGGCAACGCCGGGCTCTGCACCAGGGGCGGGGACGTGTGCTTCGTGAGCATCGACGCCGATGGGCACCCAGTGATGAACAGCGCCGAGGAAGCGCAGCGCGTGCACCGCCTCAAGCTGGCCATCGCGCTGCTGGTGACGGCGACGGTGGCGATGATCCTCGGCATGATCGGCATACTGCGCGCGCGGCGGATGGGCTTTAGAGGGAAGGGTGGCGGCGGCGGTGGCGGCAGCAGCGACTCGGAGAGCGGCGGTGGCGACCTGTCGTGGCCGTGGCAGTTCACACCGTTCCAGAAGCTGAGCTTCTCGGTGGACCAGGTAGTGAGGAGCCTCGTGGACGCCAACATCATCGGCAAGGGCTGCTCCGGCGTGGTGTACCGCGTGAGCATCGACACCGGCGAGGTGATCGCCGTGAAGAAGCTGTGGCCCAACACTACCCACGCCGCGGCGTGCAAGGACGACGGCGGCACGAGCGGCCGCGTCCGGGACTCGTTCTCGGCGGAGGTGCGCACGCTGGGCTCGATCCGGCACAAGAACATCGTGCGGTTCCTGGGCTGCTGCTGGAACAAGACCACACGGCTGCTCATGTACGATTACATGGCCAATGGCAGCCTTGGCGCGGTGCTCCACGAACGCCGAGGTGGTGGCGTGCAGCTGGAGTGGGACCTACGGTACCGCATCGTGCTGGGGTCAGCGCAGGGGCTCGCGTACCTCCACCACGACTGTGTGCCGCCGATCGTGCACCGTGACATCAAGGCCAACAACATCCTCATCGGACTCGACTTCGAGGCCTACATCGCCGACTTTGGACTCGCCAAGCTCGTCGAGGATGGCGACTTTAGCCGGTCGTCCAACACCGTCGCCGGATCCTACGGCTACATCGCCCCTGGTATGTACTAGTACTTGGAATGTATATGAATTGTGAACTTTTGCCAAACATTGTTGCAAACTTGCAATTTGTTGAGATGAACATCGTTGTTAATGAACTGAGATGAACATTGTTGTGCAGAGTACGGATACATGATGAAGATCACCGAGAAGAGCGACGTGTACAGCTACGGCGTGGTGGTGCTAGAGGTGCTGACTGGGAAGCAGCCCATCGACCCGACGATCCCGGACGGTCTCCACGTGGTGGACTGGGTGCGGCGGTGCAGGGACCGTGCCGCCGTGCTGGACCCGGCGCTGCGGGGCCGGTCGGCCGGTGAGGTGGAGGAGATGATGCAGGTGATGGGCGTGGCGCTGCTGTGCGTCAGCCCGACGCCCGACGACCGGCCGACGATGAAAGACGTCGCGGCGATGCTCAAGGAGATCAGGATGGAGCGTGAGGACCTGGCCAACGTCGATGTCCTCCTCAAGGGAGGCGCGTCTCCTCCGTCCCATCATGGTCATGCCCCGTCGGCGACGACAGCCAAGCTGGCGTCCTCGTCGACGTCGAGCACGCCGCCGTCGTACCGGCAGGGCCCGAGCAACAGCCACAGTAACAGCTGCAGCAGCAGCAGCTTCTCTGCTGTTTACTCCTCGTCCAACAAGGCCAAGTCGCCATTTGGCTGAAAGCTGAACTAATGCGAAGCAGGGTTGCAAACTGAAAAGAATGTTTAGCTTGCTTCTGTGATGCGTTTCGGTCTTTCGGAGCAAGTGGTGAGCTGTGTAAATGAGAAGATAGGTTGTTTTGCATTTGTTTCTGTTTTTGGAGGAGTTAGGATTAGACCTTGAAGCAAAAGGCTATGATGCCTTCTTGATGAGCAGAGTGTTCAGTGTATGTTTGTTCGAATAAAGATGAAAATTTGGTTGCATGCTCATGCAAATGTGCAAATTTTGCAGTTTTTGCAATGCTTAAAACCTCTGAAATTTTGGTGTAAAATTGCCGAGTAGTGATGGCATCCTCCAGAAGATGCAGACTTGCAGTTTATGTAGAAGGGAAATGAGAATCACTGTTTTCCAATTTTTCATTATGCCAGCTTGATGTATTATTCGGTCCGTATATGTAGAACTCCAAGGGCGGAGCTCAAAAGTTCATTATGAACTTTAGATTGAATAGTTAAATCAGGATCAGATAGCTGCTTAACGCAGCAATAGACTGAAACGCAAATTGTGCGCAGTAAAGGCAAAGAAATAGCTCCAGGTCAATGCCATATCTACAAGAGCATAAATAAATAGCATTCAATTGTACTAAAGGGAACCGAAGGAGCAAATAATTTTTTAATGATACAAAATAGCATTCATGCTATGGATCTTCTCTTAAATAAAATAAAAAGAAGGTCCGGTTAGCAGTTTTTTAACAGTCACTCAAACCATTCAGGTATGTCTCAGGTACTGAAACCTGAAATACATTGTAGTGGTGATTTAGACTTTTCTCCCCATGTAACCTGTAGACTCCACCTAGCGCTCCAGTAACTGGATTCCGGAAAGCATAGAACACGCGCTTGAACCTTTGATGTACGAGTGCCATGGCACACCTTTAAAGAAACATAGATGTGAGCAAAAATGAAACTTATACATTGATGTCAAAGTATATCAGTGAACATACATTGCACATGGCTCCCAAACAAGGTAGATATCAAATCCTGTGCAGAGATATGGTCTGGTGATTTCAGACAAGTCGGCACAGAATGATTCATCCGTAGATTGCTCTTTATCCTAAAGTTCAAATTTGACCATGTCAGAAAAAACAGAGGAAATGAAATGCATAATTGACAGTTCATACAACAACATTGCAGTGAGAAAATTATGATAAGCAACAAGGCTCACTTTTGTATCCGTCTTAAGCCTTTTTGCTGGTTCATTGCCCGAATAATCCTCCAGATTGCCATTTGAATTTGGCATGGTTATTGGAGTTGATGAAGAGAACAACATTCTATCCCTCTCAGCGGCATTCTCAATGGCAACTATGGCAGCATGTCTCAAGGGATGCCATGCAAAAGAGCCTTCACAGGGCAATGGCTTCTGCTCAGTAGTCCTTTGTTTTGTCCATCCCAAAGGATTTATACACGAGACTTCCATGTTCAAATTGTTGCATTTAGAAAGACAGGATCTTGGCCGTAACAAATTGCCATTATTCTCAGTTGATTCATCCAAAAAGAAGGTATCATCTGCTTTCACTTCAGCAAGTTTGTTTCCTTCTGCAGATGTATCATGGTGGTGTGTTTGGTCTGTAGCCTTCGCAATTATTTGCATATTTGATGGATCAACAATAATGGCAGCATTTCCTGCCTGCCAAAGTAGAGGTTAGTGAAAAGTATATGACTGAACAACAATCATCCAGCAAGATAAAACAGAACTTCATGGAATCACACTCTAGGAACTGGTTTCTTGAGAAGCTAGCTCAAAGAGAAACAGTCTCCAGTTAAGTGCGGCAACGCAAATCCACAGCAATTGCTTCAAAAGTATGCTGCATGCCCCAACCCACTGCCATTGGCCCATTAGTCCAATCCAGCAGCATAAGTTTTATTGGTTTCGGCCAACGTAGTTGTCACCTAGTTTTTTCTGTGTCACAAATTAGTCCCCCAGCTACTGGATCTGGTCTCTCAAGTGCTGGGGCTGGAGTACTTGGTCTCCAACTAATCTGCTCTGCTTGTTTCAGGTGGTTCAGTTGTGTCTGCAAAGCCATGGACTTATTGCTTGGTATTTACTGACAAATGGTGTTGGGTATGGTTGCTAACCGAGCAAAAGAAGATACTAAATTAAATGTGCATAAACTTTCAGAATTGTTTATGCCTACCCTAAACACTTACACATAAAATGAAATTGAGTAGCATCCTACTGAAGAATAGTAATCATAACCCCCACAGCCCCACAATGAGACATACATTTGAAAATAACAGAGCACAATATAATAATCATAATATAGCTTCCAAGAGGCACTGTTAACCAAGAGTGGTCACCTTTGATAATTGAATAGCAGTCTTCATGCAATTAAATATTGACGGTAATTCGTCATCTCGAAATCCACGAATAATATCAAGGCTGTAAATTAACATAGAAATCCATCGGAAAACATACTTATAGCACATAAGAAAAAATTGAACAAAGAGTTGAAGACCACTCAGTAAAGCTGCAGCATCTACGCAACTCTCTGCACTAAACTATATCTACAGACAACAAAACTATATGAACAACTGCCAATTAGATGCAAACATTTGTTACAGCAATTCAATTCTGTCAAACAATTACTTGAAAACATATGAATAATCTTTTGTAATTAATGAGCCATAACTTGAAGTTAAACAACTAGGAGGTATGAGCTTCTAGACCCTCACCACTGTCCACTGAAAATTCTAGACCCTATAGGTATGAGCTTGCCAAGGTCCAGGACACCACTGGATAAACAAACAAGGAGAACTAGAGTTGTGAATGCACATGACTACTCAATCAGATTAAAGTGACCCATCAAGAGTTGAGTCATGCTGCCAGATGGAGGAGTATTATCAGTTCAAGGGGACAAGGGCAGTGGCATAGGCTAGAGTGGTAGACTAGAGGTCCAATTCCACCATCAACTGAAGCAGTTTTTTGCTGCAGCCTTGGTTCGGGCACGAAAAACTTCTGCACAAGTAATTGATGGTGATGGGAACTTCGAACCAATTGCTTCATTTTGAGATTCAGCTATAGCATTCAACTCCCAACGGGTAATGTCTCTTAGAAAATATTGCATGTTTGGGCAAAGAAACTAACAAGTACTCCTCCAATTCCAAATATAAGTCCATCTAGCTTTGCACAGATACAAACCTTTCAGCATCGACCATCAATAACTAAAACTAATAGCATGAGGCTGAATGTAAGTAGATTCATTATGGTATTTAAAATATTATATTCTAATAAATACTATTGGTCAAAGTGCAATGTTCGAGACAGTGTTGATGTCCTAACGGACTAAGAACTATTATGAACCGACATTGTAAACCCTACAGAACGTGACAAGACAATGCATAACCAACACATAAGAGTTAGGACATACTTGTGCGCAGGATGGTAAGAAGTTGGCCAAAGTTTACATTGTTCTTCCCACTCCTCTTTTGATGTAGCGGAACACTTGGCAACCTGTGAAAGACTTTAACAAATAGTGAATGTCAATATATGACAATGGCACAAGGTAAGTCTAGATATATAAGAGATTCTGTCAACGATACAATCCAGAATCGCATGGCTAGCACTTTCACATGCCCAAAAAAAATTATCAAAATGGAATTTTAGCCAAGGATGTAAGCATTACTTACTTTTGCAATGAAAGGACTCAACTGATAAGTATCCACTATCTTTTGTACATCTCCTGGAAGCTGTTTGCTACAAGTTTGAGACCCAGTAGAAAGGCATAAGATTATTGATAAGTCAGACTTTCCTGTCAAATGTAATACAACACATAGTTAGAAAAAAAACTTTTGCAATAATTATTAGCTTGTCCAGCCAAGCTTAAATACTATGATCTGCTCAATTTTAGTTCCACATTGTGGTGGTTAGTTCTGCTTTTACTAGTTCAAGATTAAGGGTTCTGAAATACTTGTTACATGGTTGGCCAACTTGAAATATTGTGTTTCTCCATTTAAGTGCCAGCTACTCTGATTTTCCTTGTTCATAGAATTGCTTACTACTTGACATGAATGAGCGCAGAAAGGCACTCTTTGTATTGAAGGATCAAATACTTTGGCATATGTAGATATTTTACAAGATAATAATAGAAAAGGCATCCTGCGTCCCAAGGATAATATAACTTCCGCTAATGATTGTGCAAAAGTAACTTCTGATGCATCAAAAGGTTGTGCTCGACTAGAAAATAAAAATATCATAATGTATCTTATATTTAGGAGTGTTTCTAGGGCTATGGCATGATTTTTACAACATGTGTTTTCAGAAAGCTAGTGACATTTCTTCCATGAGTAGTGTGCTCAGAAGGCAAATAGAAAATGAAAATTGAGAGAATTTGTGTATTCTACCGCATTCCGTAGATCGACGAACCCTCTTTACATGCCTCAGATTCTCCAAAGGACATATCTGACTCAACTGCCTGTGACCAGTGAACAAAAAAATTACTTGGAATGTATATCACACTAATTAATTGGTCAAGGTAGAGTCAACACAACCAGGAACACGTTGCAACTCACAGAGAGAAACATGTAACTAAATAGAACATTGGGGTTCGAATTTCGTATCAGGTGGCTGCAACATAACTGAAAATGAAAGGCAACAATATGTTCATATGCAGAAGAATAGAAATTCCAAATGTAATATTAGATTTTCTAGACACCCATTGCTTAATCTAACACACGGCCCTCCAACTATTATTTCCTGAATTTCTTAACAAAATAAGAACTCCCAAAACAGTACAGACCACTGGAAAGTTTGAATCCAAACTAAAAGAACAGGGATGAAAATTCCGTTACCTGATGAGAGCATTGGCTAGCTTTGGTTCAATGTTGGCAGCCACCACATCAACTGGTATGCAAAGCGACAAGAAAAATAAAATCAAATAGCAATAAAAAACAATTGCAGGCTAGGGCAATTAAAGCGATTGGAATACCTGTAGAGTCCTGGAGGGAGGGCGTCGGGTTGCCAGGGACCTCAGTGAGCTCCCACCCCATGATGATCAAAACTCAAACGAAACTGGAACCAAGAAGCAGAACAATCATGGTCACTTTTTTTGAGGCAAGCCAAACCATTGTAAAAAAAAGGAGGGAAGCAATCTTGCATAGATGGATGGGAATTAGGCTCATTCAACCCCTTAGGATGGGCAGGGGATGAATGAGCTTCTGTAGGGGGAATTGAATCTGAACTGATATTCCCAGCAAAACCTAAGGGACACAAAGCAATCAGTTGCCCGAAACTCAATCAGCAAAGTTGACCCACAGTTACACAAGTCTCTACATCAGCAGGAAACAAATCTGACCACGAACATTAGAATTCACATCAATAGAAGGCCACACCGCAACAGGTGGATACCATTCAGGAGCAGAGTACAGCAACAAAAAACGCGCACACATAATTCTATGAATCAAGGCGAGTTGTGACTAGGGGGTGTTTCATTCAGCTTCTTCTGCCAGAGATTCTTGAGGTAGCTTGATGGCATGAGAATCCGCTGCCTCAAGAATCGCTGGCAGGAGAAGCAACGTGTTTGGTGTTGTCGATTTTTCACAGAGCCGGCTGGATCCACACTTGCCTGCTGGCGGGGAGCCACGCGCGGCGGAGATGTGAACGGAGGGGAAGCCGAGCGGCTGCAGGAGGGTAGGCGTGCCGCGGCCGCAGATGAAGCCGCACGGAATCCGAGCGGCGACCGGAGATTGGGGAGGGCGGGCGGGCGTGCTCAGGCAGAGGAGCGGCCTAGCAGCGGTCGGCCGGAAGGGAGGGGAGCGGTCAGGCGGAGGGAGGGGCGTCGGGTTACAGGATTATTTCCACAAGAATAAATCGGTCCAGAATCAGTATCAAACACATCCTAGCGCAGTAGTACCGCATACCTGCAGTGGGCAAAGCTTCCGGTGAAGGAAGGATAAGTCCGGAAGCGGCGGCCGCAGCGCTGGGAGAGGATGGCCGGACTGCCGGAGAGGAGGGAGCCCGTAGGAGGAGGGAGGAAGCGCGGCGCCGGACGGATTTTGGATTTTTCCTTTTTATTCCGCTCCCCGTTCCCGTGTGCTATTCGAGCCTCCGAATATATATATATTTATTTATTTTTCTCAATTTTGCAAAAATAAATACCTCTCAAAAAATTTAGCAAATCTATACTACTGCCGCCGTAACACACGGCGGTAGGTTCGTCGGCAGCTGCCGTGGCCCACATAGTGGTACGCCCGAACGCGAGCCCCAACTGTCCCATGCACATACTCCCTACCGCCGTGTGGTACGGCGGCAGGTCCAAGCACCGTATGGCACGGCGGCTGCAGGCTTGCAACCGCCGTACCACATGGCGCTTGGATCTCCTGCTTATATAAGGTCGAAATTCAGCCGAAAATGTCATAATAATTCGGAAAAAAAAGAGAGGGTGTGGGGAGAAGAGAAGGGAGTGAGGAGGAGGTGGCGAAGGTGCGAAGCTCTGCCGGTTTTTCGTCTCGTTAGAGGTAAATACTCTGGTAATTCATATTTTGAACTCTGATAATTCATATTTTTAAGTAGTGTTTTCTCTCTTTATTTATTTTATGTAATTAGTTAAATTAGTTTCGAATAGTGTAATTAGTTTAGATATTTTGTAACAGTAACTAGAGATGTCTACTGCTGCTGCCGGAGGGGCTGAGGCTGGTAATGGTGGTGGTGATCGTGATTCCTCATACCACAAGGGGAAAAACACAAATGCACCACCTGATCCGAAGAAAATGAGCAGATTGGGAAGAGGTATGCTTCGTAATTTGCAAGGAAAAACTGCAGATGCCATTGCAAGAGGAGAGGAACCTCTTTGAGATGCTCTTTATGCTCCACCAGACATGCATCATTATTTACAAGGAAAAACTGCAGATGCCATTGGAAGAGGAGAGGAACCTCCTTGGGGTGGTCTTTATGCTCCACCAGACATGCATCATTATTTGTAAGGAAAAACTGCAGATGCTATTGGAAGAGGAGAGGAACCTCCTTGGGGTGGTCTTTATGCTCCACCAGCAGACCCGTGTGTTGCTAATCCACCAACTATAAAAGCTACTAAGAAAGCTAAATCTTCGTCGTCACATAGCAAGAATGGCTGAAGTTTGTCATTTTGTATGATGTTGTTGTCTTTCCTGCAGTGTTGTAATATTTGCACCACTATTTCATTTAAATCATGGTACTGTAATATTATTCTATAAGAACTAGATCTTATTGTGATTATGTTGTTAATAATTGAATCAATATTCCTCAATTTCCTTTTTTTACTTTCATAAAGTAAAAAAACTAAATGGCCCTAACCGCCGTGGGTCACGGCGGCTAGGCCAAACCGTTAGAACACCGTCACCGCCAACTCCATCCCCGCCACCGTCACCTCCACCTCCACCCCGCCTGGGTATGGGTAATACATGCCCTCCCAGGACTCCGGCGGGTCTATGATGTCCGGGTTCTCCGGGCACTACTCGTACAACTAGATTAGAAATCTTGTAACCGTTTATCTAAATTCCCTAAGGCACGTTAGGACTAGCAGCGGCACAAAGTTAGGGTATTTGCGCTGTACGTGCCATTGTTTATTTATGTGATTGGTCGTTAAGTATCATGTGTTCAAAAATGTAACATACCAGCAAAAAAAAACTACCGCCGTGCCCTACGGCGGTTGCTGCAGGCTCTGCTGCCGCCAGGCGGTAGGCACCAACCGCCGTCCCTCACGGCGATTAGTCCTACCGCCGTGTGGTACGACGGTTGGTGAAACAAACCGAGTTTCCAAAGAAGGGAACCCGATCTCTGCACCTTAGTGATAGTCCCATGAGGCTATCACGTGCAAATCTCTGTCTCAGAAAGTAAAGAAAACCGTACAACAACAGATGGAAATATATGAAGGTCCTCATAATTAAAATAATTAAGCATCTGAGTACAGCATTACGGCACATGCCGGGTACAAGTCCAATGGGACTAAATCAAACAGAGTAAACATCTACGTAGCGGCTCTCAAGTAGCGAAGTAGACTCCATGCCCATAGGCAGCTCGAGTGTAGAACGGCCTCAGTCCTCCGATCCATCGTGCTCAAAGTCGTAGTCTGGCTCCTGGTCTGAAAACCCGTCATTTACTCGATAAGCGAGTAGGTCATGTCAGCTTCCCAACAAAGAGCATAAGCAAAAGAGAATAATTCTAGTATGCATGAGTAATCCTATTTATGGCTGTAGAAGGTTATGCAAGCACCGGTAGCAACTTCAAGGAATGCAGAAATGCCGAGAGGTCACCATCTCCGAGGAGATCCACACCTCCGAGGACAACGCCTCCGGGGTCAACACCCCAATCAAGGAAAGAACACCAAGCACTGGATCTCAACCGAGTCACAGCATCCCACTCTCATCTGCGACGTGGGGTCACCGTCTCCTATCCCCACGTCTCAACGGCACGAAGTCGGGCTCACACACACAGGGGAGAGAAAGCAGCACAAGAAGAGACTAGCCAGAGTAACAGAACCGTGGGCTGTCCATACCAGTGGACACAGACTATAGCTATATGTTTAACACTCTGCAGAGGTTGTACAACTGGACCCGCCGGATAGGGCAGAAACAGATGCCTCTGATCCACATCCCTACCTAACGACCGGAGACCTAGCAGTGGGTGGCACTCTCCTGCCTCTCCGAGCCTGACTCGTCCTGAACTGGGGCGCGAAACTTGCCAGCAGGGCCCCGGAGCTGTGAAACCTTCCCCGGAGGAGTCAGAGCGACGTCTACTCGGGGGTATAACCCGTCCCCCTCACACGACCACACCGGTCTGCCTACAAGCTGAGCGCCAACCACCAACTAGTTCTCGGACCGAACCCCGACCATACGTGAGCGAACGGTTTGTACGAAAATAGCCAAAAGCTCAAGGTTAAACTGTCGATCGGTTCTTAATCGCAAGAGCGGGTACTCACCAACTCCCACCGTCCGACACGCCGCTAGGGCGGGAGGCCAGGTCGCATCTCCCCTATACAGGCGTTCACAAGTAACCAAAGCAGCTCGCTCCCGCGGTAACACGTCAAGGATACACACTCACCCAAAACACACGCTAGAATACCGAGATATCCCAATCTCAATCCAAACCAGAGATCCATCCATAACTAAGGGTAAAATATATGGATGAATAAAGTCGGGAACTAGCTAGGGGTTTGTAGCTAGTTCCAAAAGTAGGTAGTTCAAGGACAGGATTAATCAATTCCAAAGCATGGCTAACAAACGTCTATGCAATTCCAAAAACATGCATAAAGAGTAATTAAGCACTAGCAACTAAAGCATGCATATGATCTATATAGTTGGGAGTGACATGACACCTGGCCGGTGTCCGTAGTCCTGGTCTGGGTTGAAGTCGGGGTCGTAGGCCTCCTCCGGATCGTAGCTCGGGTATGTGCAGCACGAGATACGAGACGCAAAATTACCGACAATCAACTAAGCATAAATCCAAAGAAACCCAATTTTAAAAGATTCAAAAAGATCCAAACTATCTACAAACAGCACCGTCTCATTTTTAGAAAAATAATAAAACCGGTTTCATATTTTTCGGAGTTATAAATAATTAGTTATGAATTTTCAAAGGTTTATGGATTTATAAATTATTTTTCAAATTCATTTATAAATCAAAAAAGGATTTTTAATTTTGAAAATAGGTGATGACGTCAGCATGACGTCATCGTGACGTCAACATCACAGGTTAGTGGGTCTTAATGGGCTGAAAGTGTTAGCGGGCCGTATTTGGCTCATTGGACTCAGCTCGTTGGGCCGACTGAGCCAAGTCTGATAGATCACCCTGGACTATTTTCAGAGCTCAAAAGATAAAAAGAAAAGGGCCGGCACATGGGCTGTAATGGGCCACGACCCATGTGTCGCCACCTTTACAGATTAGCAGAGAAGTCCAGCGGTCCTCTCTGTACTTTGCTGGGGTGCAACGACGCCCCACGCCACGTGCACGTGCGTGGGCGCGCCCCGGCGCGCGACCGGCGGCGACGGCGTACGGCGATATGCGGCCACAGCCGCTCCGGCGCTCGTGCAAGCGAGGGCTGGAGATCCTTAGGACCTAGCGGTCACCTCGGCGCAGCCACGGCTCTGGGGAGAAGCACCTGGGCACGGGCGAGGCGCGATGCGGCGGCGTTCTCGGCGCGGTGCGGCGGAGCAGAGCTCAAGCGCACGGCGCCGACGCGGTTTGCGTGAAGCGTGAAGAAATCGGTGCCAAGCCGGGCGAGACCAGGCCTTGGGCGCTGGGGTGTGCTAGGCTGTGGTGCACGGCTGGTCATGCGCACGACGCGTCGGTGCGTGCAGGCGAACGCGCGGCGCCAAAGGCCGAGGCGCGGCATGGCAGCGACGGTGGCGCTGGCCCTGCGGACGCTGAGGCACGGCTCGAAGGCCGGTTCACAGGCAAGGCTAAGACATCGACGTGCAGAAGCGACGGCGAGGCGCGGCGCGGCGACGTCGACCGACGCGGCACTGGGGTGCGCCACGGCGGCGAACGCGCGGCAAAGCTCGGCTCGAAGACCGGCGAGACATCACTAGCAGCACAAGGATGAGAGAAGGAGCAAGGACGCGGAGGTTAGCTCACGTTGGGGCGTAGGTGTAGGCGTAGTAGTGGAGCGGCGTGTCGGTGAAGCGGCGTCGAGGTTCACGGCGGCGGCTCTGCTCCGGTACGGGCCTTCTCGCGGACGGCCTCCTCTTCTGCTCGTCCGGCTCCGGCTTCGCTTGCTCTGGTTCTGGTGAGACGGCGCGGTGGTGGAGCGCCTCCCCTTCTTCCTCCTCCCCTCTTCTCCTCCACTCCCCCTTCCCCCTTCACCCGGCGGCGGAACAGGGGTTGGGGAAAAGATTCCCCAAATGGTGAGGAGGCCAATTGGGACCTCGCCGCTGGGGTTTTGAGTGCGCGCGCGGTCAAGGAGACCAGGGAAGCCGTGTGGGGCTCGGCTGTTCCCTCCCCTTTGCCTTGGCGGTGAAGGCGCAGCGCGCAGAGTGCAAGGTTGCTTGGCGCGCGAGTTGTTCAGGGGCAAAGCAGTGAATAACCGGGGGAGCAGTGCGTGGGGCCTGCCTTGGCGTGCGCGCCAGCGAGGCGGGGTGGTGTGGCCTGGCGCGCGGGCGCGCGCTGTGGTGCGGCGCGGCGCGCGGTGTGGTGTGGCGCGGGGTGGAAGATGAGCAGGAGCGGGGCGGTCCCACCTGTCATCGAGACAAAAGCGGCGGAGGGAGCGCTGGGCCGCCTTGGGCTGCATCTGTTGGGCCGGCGGAAGATCAGGGGGTTCGGTGCTCAAGGGCTAAGAGACGGAGGTGGTCTGGCGGACTTGAAGAATGTTAGGTGGCCCATGAGTTAGCAATGGGGTTTTTGAATATAGTTTGAATATAAGTTTAAACTTTATATTTGAATTTGAATTTATTCAAATTCAAAACACACTCAAATAAATCCAAATAAAATCCATAAAATCCAAATCACTTACTTATACCATACTTTGAATTTATATTTTTATAATTAGGTTTTATTTGTATAGAATTTAGATGAGAAGCTAGCAAAGAGTTTAAATTATATGATCACTTCATCAAACAAATAAAAGTTCAAATATTCACACATTTTCATACTTCTAAATTTCTGAGATGTTACAGTTGGTGCCCTTGCCAGTGAGCCACGGCAACTGCCGCCGTACCACACGGCGGTGAGCTACCGCCGTGGGTTACGACGGCAATAGTATAGATTTGCTAAATTTTTTAGGAGGCATTTATTTTTGCAAAATTGAGGATATATATATATATATATATATATATATATATATATATATATATATATATATATATACGTATTCAGCCTTTTTGGGCTGTCAAAGGCAGTTTTGATATAAAGAAAAAGTCCATTTTACCACCCTTATGTATCACACAAGTCAGCTTTTTCTCGGGTCTGGAGTTGTTGGGCTGCTGGTGACTTCTATTGGTTATAGTTTCATAAAAACTATTTATTTTCCGCAAGATATTATATATAAGATTTCCCGCAAACAAACACGCAGTATTGGAAAAAAAAAGTTCGTACGAATCTAGTAGGCCTAATGCAAATTTACAAGCCCAAGCCCAGGTTGCACCTGCTACCGGGCCCAAATTTCAAAAGGTGTTGAGGGTGCGTGCAATCTCAGACAGTGTGCCATTTCACTACTCCATCCATCACTTGCTGCTACTTATATAGGAAAAGGATAACCAAATCGATAACTTTGCAACCTTATTCAACTTACGTCGAATAAACAAATGACTTCACTCTTCAGGATGCCATGTGTGCCAGTTCTGAAAAGGTTGTGGTAGACGAAGAAACTTCCTGTCCACATAATAACATAACACGCTAAAGTCATTCCGGAAAGGAACGGGACCAACTTTCTATCTCGACAAACATTTTACAATCCGTAGTAGTGCTCCCCCCTTTCTTTTCTGTAAAAAAATATTAAAAACTAGTGTTTCCACCAGCTTTGTGCCCACAATTGGCACACATGAAGGAGAAATCTAGACCGTTTTTATTTTAGGATCTGGTTGGCAAGCTTGAGCAAGTACGAAAATCATCGTCGCCGATCGATCCACAAGAATATTGTTGTATAATCCAACGAGATTTAGGACCACCAGCAGCTAGTCTACCACTCGTGAAAGTTCAGTTCATGTCTAGGTTTGTTTATTTCATCGACGTAGTACACACAGCTGAGCTGGTGCCGTGTCGACCGCGCGCGAATCCGCGTGCGTGGTGGTGGTGAGACTGGGAGCGTGAGACGAGGAAGGCCGACGTCGCGCGTGGCTTTTCTCTCCAGGTGCACGGCCGGCCACCGCACGCACGCAGCTGTGCCCACCGGGACTGGAGGCCGCTAGCTGTGTCTCCCCCGTCGCCGTCGGTACGGTGCGTGCACACGAGCTCGCTGCCTGACAGGTGGGTCCAGAAGAATTAGGTCCGGCCGGATTGAATCAAGCACGGAGTACGTACGCGCGATCGCGACAGGATCGACGAGCCACGGCGCGCGGCCGAACGGATAGGGACGGTCACCACCACGGCGCGCGAACGCGAGTTGCGGCCGGCTGCACGGTGCCGTGCGAGGGATCACGCGCGCTCATGCAGATGCATCAGGTGGTGCGCGCGCGCGGCGCGGTGGGAGATCTCGCCAGCATCGCCCACTCGCCGGCGCGCGCGAGAGAGAGAAGGACACGACCGAACCGAGCCGCGCGCGAGCGATCGTCGGAGGAGGACGGGCGAAAGCGACGCGGCGGATGTGGCCATGTGGGTGGGGGGAGTCGACACCGCGCCGCCGGGCACGCGGTCGAAAGCGGCGGGCAGCGCGATCGCGAGGCGTCATCCGGCCGAGATCGGCGTTCGGTACGTCGACGAGAGGGAGCGTGCGTGAGCGCCCACCGAGAGAGAGAGACCTTGCGCCGCCGCGGTTAAAAAAAAACCGGAGAGGCCCGCAGCTGGTTGTGGACGAAGATCCCGGGCGTTTCTTATCGGCAGACGTAAGCGGGGGGCGACGGACGATGCGCGCGGCGTGCTTGCGCTCACGGCTGTCCGCGTCGCCTTTCGAGTCGGCCACCATTCCATTAGCGTACGTGCCGTGATGGTGATGATTACCTAATGATAATAGTGCGATGCATGCTGCTTGCTGCGGCGAGTCGATCGCTTACCGAAGCAAAGGGACGCTGCCTTTTGCACAGAACCAAGCCATGAACGAACGATGCGAGCGGGCTGGTAAAAAAAATTACCGACCTTTTCTTTCCTCCGGTGGCCGAGTCTGTCTGGTTCCTCCGCACAAAAGCCAATCCTTTTGCAACCCGGGAGGGGGAAAACAAAAAAAATCAACTAAAAAGAGAAAATTTATCAGAGCCAGGTTTCGATCCTGGGACCTGTGGGTTATGGGCCCATCACGCTTCCGCTGCGCCACTCTGATCTTCGTGACAACGTTGTGTTTTCATTTTACAAGTACATAAAAAACCTGTCCTGGCTGGCTGCAAAGCACTTTGCTGCGGATCATGTTGACCAATTGCTCCACACAAAAGGTTCGTCATCTACGGCTTTCCTGACTGGATGTATTCATCAGCATCGGCTCATTTTCATCACAGACAGACAGATCGACGGCAGACCACATGAAATCACCAAAATATACAGGACGCGGCGCGACCCGACCACACGGCGGGGGAAAGTGGCACGAACAGAACAGCAGCGAGCGTGCACGCGCGCGCTGGCGCTGTCTGTGGTGGACGTGCGGTGCGGCAGGAAATGGGCGCGCACCAGCGCGGGCGCGACACGCGCCGCGGGGCCCCGCCACACCCTCCGTGGCAGGCACGCCCCGGGTCCCGCCGTCCCCCCGGCCGTCTCCGGCGTTGTGGAGCCCGGGCGCGTCTTCATCCTCCGGTCCTCCTCCCCCTGCCTTTCGCCCGCGGCCTCGAGTGCTCTACGGGTGGGGTGTTGAGTGTTGACCCGTCCGTCCCTCCGGCCGGCTCTCGGCGGCAGCAGCTATAGCTAGCACTGGCCCCTGGCCGCTGCCTGGCTGAATTGACCCTCCTCCTCCCCCCTCTCTCTCTCTCTCTCTCTATCGTGGAGTCCGTGGTTTTCGCGAGAGGGTGGTCGCAATCATGGCGCCATGGATCGCGTCCGTGCCTTGGCGCGGCCAAAGCAGAGCACACGGACGACACCAGGGGCCCGACCAGGGGAAGCTTTGCGGCCACAATTTGCAGGCAGCGGCGACGCCGACGTCTCTTTTCTTTCTCAACCTATGCAAGGCAAGGGGTGGGCGCTGTCTCAACGTCTCTGCTTTTATCTCGTCTCGTCGCGACTGATTTGGCGATTTGCTGTCTGTGCGTGCGTGCGTGCTGCAATGCAACTCGAGCATAGCATCCATCCTTCTGTCGTCCCGGCCGTCTGTGGAAATATGTGACTGACTGATTGGAAACCAGCCTGTGGCCGTTAGGAGTACTCACGTGTGACGTGTCAATGAGTAATTTGAAGCTTTATGGTCTGATCGCGTACGCTACGACTACGACGCAACAAAGCACATTCTATGTGGTTCTACTACTAGGTACGAGGATGGAGCTACTCTTTCGCGTACACACAAAAGGTGAAAGGCTTGCTATCACGCTAGGAGGGAGGTGATGTTGTGGCAGAAGAGACATGGATATCTCCTCTACATCATCAATCCATCACTGAGTCCAGTGACTTTAGAGGGCGAAAGCAGCTTGGATTTTGGGAAGCTGCACAATACGGCACGGTTGGAACCGCAAGAGTTCTCATAAGCTGTCCCTAACACATGGTTTGCGTTTGCATTATTGCATATACTCCGATATAGCATTATTGCTTGTTCCGTTGGTCCGGGAACTTGATTTTATGCCTCGTACGCTTTACCATATTTGTATGAACTTCTCTTCTTCTTAATAAAAAACGTGCTATGCACGTTTAAAAAGAAAAGAAAAGAAGGTATTGACATACTTCCACCATTCACCCCGCATTCAATTTCTAAAGTATTCAGTGCCACTAAGATGATCTAGTACCTTCGAGTCCTACTCGTTTCAAGGCTGAGGGTGGGATAGGGAAAAGGAATCGTGCCCTGTTCTTGCGGTTGCACTAGTTTTTTTTTTTAAAGAAATTGTAAAACAAAAAGGCGCGTGCCCCGTTCTTGCATGCGCATCATTGGCACGCGGACTTGTCACACAAGTACGTGACCGTGCGGCATTACCCAACCCAGGCGGCTTTCAGAACACAGCACTCCCGCGTAAGTGTGTGCAGACATCACCCTACTAGGGCCCTAGGCTCTATCACCACTACCAAACCAACTTTCCCCAAAAGAAAGAATTCCGCTCGTGTTCCGTAGCCGTAGGCCTGCCAACGTCGCGGAGCGGAGCGCTCCTGTTGGTGACCCTCCAGTCCATCATCCTCTAATGAGGGTCAGGGGTCGAACCGCCCCCGCGGGCACAGCTGGCCCGCATGACCCGTGGGTACCCCAGGGGCGAACCTCCCAAGCAAGCTGCCGTGCGTAACTTTGTATCCCCGCCCCATTATCCGACGTCCGCAGGCCATCCAACGGTTTACAAGAACTCAAAGCGTCACGACTTGTAGGCCCCACGCACAGTGTCGTCTTCATCATTGCAGACGCCGCCGCGCGTCGGAACGAGACTGCGCAGCCGCCGCCCCAGCGGCAACGCTACTGCGGGAGGAGCGCCAGTGCGCCGGCGGCGATGCCCATGACCGCCATGGCCATGCTCGATTTCAGTGGGGGAGTGGCTGCTCCTGCTTGTGTTGTTGAATTCGATTGGCCATGTCCTCTGCTCCCCTTATCCTCTGCTCTGGAAACCACATCCACCGGCCAAATCCGTCGTCGCCAATCTACAGTTGGCACCAAGAACTAATAAAATCGGTTGCTCATAATTTCGTCGCTCAGTTGTCAGTTTTGAGCACCAATGGTGGATGCGCGCAGGCAACGAGGAGCTACATGTGCGGACGCATGCGACGGCGCCGGTGCGACGGGGGGCGGACACGGCTCGTCCGCCTCTGCGCAGTCCGAGGTGGACGTCGCGCAGCTCTCCGTCGCCATCGCGGCGAGGGAGGACCTGGGCCCCTTCGTGCGTCGGGCGTTCGCCTGCGGCCGCCCTGAGTCGCTGCTCGCCTCGTTCCGCGCCAGGCCGAGATCGAGGAGCTCTGTCGCGCCCACTTCCACGACTTTATCCGCGCCGTCGACGACCTCCGCTCTCTCCTTGCCGACGCCGACGCGCTCCAGGGCTCCCTCTCGGCGTCCCACTCCGCGCTCCTCTCCTCGGCGGCCCCGCTGCTCGCCTCGCTCGAGTCCTTCCTTGCTGCACGCTCGCTCGCTGGGAACATCTCCTCTGCCCCCGCCTCCTCCCGCCGCTGTGTACGTCTGCTCGCACTTGCGACGCACGCTAACGCGCACCTCCAGGCCGGCAATCACGGCGCCCTTCGTTCACCCACCACCGCCCGCCCAGTAGCGCGACCCGGTACTCGTCTGCGCACCACCTCCAGCCCAGCAGCGCGTCTCTATCCTCGTCCGCCTGGTGCCTCCTGCCCAGCAGCGCTATCCCGCCGCCGCTCGCCAAGCTCCTCCCTTTCAGCGCGTCAGCGTCGTGGGCGTCAGGCAGTCTAGAGGAACACCGGGTCGACCCTAGGGTTGATTGGGGTCAACCGGATAACGACCCTGTCGCTCCTCTCTTGTTTAGGATCAAACCGCTCCAGACCACAGCCTAAATTAAGGAGCGGATCGACTTCAGAAGTGGGTCGAACCGACCCCCTTGCAGGCCTACGTAGCCGTACCGTCTAGGCGTCTACGACTCCACACATATCACCCCAAATTAGGTAACCACGGGGGTCCAGCGTGTCCCAAAGGGATGGCGGACACGCACAGCGCCTCATGTTTTCTTCCAGGACAATGAGAGAGCTCCGACGGCGATACGACGCGTGATCGGGCGATCCAACGGCCGATAGATTCTGTGTCCGGGTCGGTGGATTTACGGGCATGACTGGTGCTGCTTGATGTGTGTTGCCGGACACGAATCTCTCCGCCGTATACGAAAAGAAAGAAACCAATCTTTGTGTAGGCCAACAGGCCTCTGATTTCAGCATTGCTTTCCCAGTAGCATTATTGATCAGTGTGTAGCCCACACCCACTGCCAGACAGCGGGAGCTGTGCTCTCAATATCGTAGTAGATCAGTAAGCCAGGTCAAATTCAGTCAAAATTGTCGACTTCCATATGCTCAGCCGCTCAGATCGACCATTAACCAGCTGGCCCCTTGGTCTTTCCAGATAGTGATGTGTTACAGTGTTACATCGGATGAACTGACTGATCCAGACAAAGGTACATATCAATATCGAAGAGAAGATAGCAAAAGTTTGTTACCTTGTACTTACCTCATGCTTGATAACAAGTGATTTCATTTTATCAGGTTGGAGTCTCAATCTTCGACAAGTATGTTACCGGAGAAGTACTGTTCCTAGACCACAATATTTGATACTGACATCTCAGCAGAAAATAGGTACACCTGTTAAAATGGAGCTATGATAAATCATTTCCTTTGCGAGGCTAATGCATATACACTCCTATAAATACACAACATATCATGGCAGTTCAGCTAAAAGCCTGACAAAACCATGTTGCCAACTGGATCAAAACCATCCTAAGAACAGAACGTCACACTGAAGGCCACCTGAACTCTTAGTTTATAAAACTCAGTTAAATAATAGAAGGTACGAAGCAACTGGAACTGCGCAATGTTTATGTGCCAAAGCATAAGAGCTAGTGGATATGATTTTTTCCTTATGAGAAAATCAATGTCAAGTTGCCAACTTCTGAAGTGCAAGTTCTTTTTATCCAAGCAAAATTCCACTGGGGTCCACAACAGTGGACAGAACACACCAACCTTGGTACCTCTTATTTCCTTTCTGAAATATTCTCCCATTGCATGAGAGCTCTACCAGAAACTATTAGCAGCTGTCGCAGAACAAAATACCATCCCAATGTTCCTTAGGATCACCTCCATCATCATCATTTCACCACACAGTTTTCCTCAAGGAAAAAAGGAAAGATAGTTGAAAACCCTGGATAGCAGTAGATCAAGCATGCCAAGATACAACCCTTTCTATGAAAAATAGTTCGATCACGTATCGTACTCAGTATAGAGCTGATCCATGACAGTATTTCTCTTTCAAGCATTCACCTTAACTTTACAGTCCATTCCCCTTCCACAATTCTTCACAAATGCCTGTCACTGTTATCCAACCACCATCTCTTTAAATGGCTAGAGCACCTGGTGCTAGTGATGTTATTCAGGACTCTGCTCTCATGGCCTTTGTTTGATCGCAAATGGAGAGTCTCGGTGGAGGCACTTTTGGAAGCATGCTGGGCCAATACATTTAGAAAAGCTGGCACAATAATAAAACAATACATGATGTCCATAAAGACATTTGATAATTTCAGTCTCATGTATATGTGCAAGTTATGCTGCTGTCCCTGGCTTCTGCATATCAAAGCAGCACAAAAAGGCAATTTCAACGTTGCAGCTGTGTGGGTCCTGTGCATTTCCATGATTCTTGCACACTATAAATCCACCCCAGTACCCTCCTCTTTTCTTTCACAAGCCATTCTTCCCTCCATTTCATAGCTTGAGTGAACATGTACCCTGCTGAGATTGCTAGTGTTCCATACTTATCTCCTGCAAGTGCAGCCTCTTTCAAACCTCATTACCATGCAGCTACAAATGACTTTCTATTCCAGTATAGCAACCTTCTGGTGCCTCACCCTTCGTACTACCAAGATGTTGCCCACCTGGTTCATGAAGCAAGCTTGCCAGTTGGTAATAAATCCAATTCCGAGGAGTCAGATGATTATCAACGCAGCCTGGCAGAAGAGCGCAGGAAGAGAAGGATGGTATCCAATAGGGAGTCTGCCCGACGATCACGCATGAGAAAGCAGAAGCAGTTGAGTGAGCTCTGGTCGCAGGTTGTTCACCTGCGCAGCACCAACCGTCAACTCCTTGATCAGCTGAACCATGTCATCAGGGACTGCGACCGTGTTCTCCATGAAAATTCGCAGCTGAGAGATGAACAAACAAAATTGCAGAAGCAGCTTGAGAAGCTCTCTGTAGAGACCACAGAGAGTGGCGTCATGAGTCCTGACTCTTAAAATCCAGGATTACATGTGTTAGATGTGGTAATTTGAGACTTAAACTAAGAGGCTTCCTTCATATATCCTGAGGCTTTCAATTTTGTATCTTTGCTCTGGTATTCAGTATCAATGTTAGTATGTAGCTGTCGAGTGGTGACTGGAGAGTTCTCCCATTTCTTTAATCATATTCTATTGAATGTCACAAAAGGATAAAATAACAGTGAGCTTTGTAAGTTATTTTCCTCAAAAAAGGGTGATAAGATAAATCTGTTAGCAGAATTAATAGTTACCTACAGGAGGTCAGTAAGCTAGCCACTCGATTCCATAGTTATCAAGCATAGACAGGGCCACAGGGACTGAATAAATTCAAAAAATTGGAAAACATCCCGTGATTAGCAAAATGCACAAGTCAAAAATTTCCTTTTTGGCTACTAGGAAAATGAAGTTATAACAATTTCCTTTACAACATTCTAGTTTCTTACAATTTACAAAGAGCTGATCAGGTAGGGTACATAGAGGAACTGCATAACAATATGAAGATGCAATCACCAGTTCAGTACAAGTCTGGTACATATTCACATGAACTGTATAATGTCTTGATAAAGATTTCACACTGTTAGTGGCAATAGCCCATAGTGGAGCATTCCCATAAAAAGAAAAGGTGCTGTAAAAGCACTACTGAGTGCAAGCGTAGTTACCTTTCTTCCTCTGCAAATTCAATTGGCTGCAGACTCCTGAACCGGTTGTGTGACCTGAACATGCCAAATCTGACAATGTCAATGCACCTGATTGTGCAGATTACTGGAGCTCCTGTCATAAGGCTTTCAGATACAAGAAACCTCCTGAAACTTGGATATGCTATATAGTGCAACACCCATAAAATCTCACAGGTGAAGAGTGTATCAGGGCCGTTGAGGGCATTAGTGATAATATCAAACATAAAAAAGTTGATGTTTCCTTGATTATTTTCGGTATATCAATCCCAATATTTTTAGTCATTAGTACAAAATATCAAAATAGCATATATAATGGCATAATGCTAATTAAATACAAATCCCAAACTACTGTTTCCGTGTAAGGTAGATGTGTAATGGCATTATGAATTTTCCGTTATCCCTAAATACAAATATTTGTAAAACATAAGGTACTGTATGCTAGGGTCAATCAAAATAGTTTACGATATCTTTTATGAGCAAGAATAATTGATTTTCTCCTGACATATCTCCTAAATTTTCAAACAAGATTCCATCCATCCTAGCTTGGACTCCACTTAGGGAGGACATGTCCTGGAGCACTCCCTTCATGGCCCTGTCAACTCCAAGCAATGAACCCCCAATGCCTGATAAGATCTCCGGTAATGTTGGTGAGGGCTTTGAGACTTCAACTAGCTGGATCTGCATTGTTGAGCATACAATCAGCATCTTAAAGGTGTAGTCATTATGCCTTTCCTACTGAAATCGCTGCATAAATGCAACAACTCACAGAATTTGTCATAAAGAAAAATATCAAGAGTATGAAAAAAGGTTAAGACGCACAAAAAAAACAGAGTAATAGAACTGGTGCAAATTCAAACAGAACCAGATGAACTTAAGTACTTGATATAAAAAGGTCTGCTAGTTGCTTCATAAGAACGTCAAGCATTAATGAGGTCATAACTGAATACTAGAAAAAGTATGCGAGCAACACAGCAATTTGATCAAAATGCATTAAATCTTTATGGTGGAACAAACCTTCTTATCCTTCGGTATATTAGCTTTCTGTTTTGCAATAGCAAGAGCTTGTGAGAGTCCACCTAGTGAATCAACCAACCCTCTTGAAAACGCATCTTGGCCACTCCAGACCCGACCTTGAGCAACAGTCTCCATCTGATCAACCTGGTGGCACAAGCACTTAGTAAGTACTCTAAGATGCATTGGTTACTCAGCATCTGAGATCAGTCCTTACACTCATTGATCGCGACATGGCTGCTTTATCACGAAACAGAGCGTAAGCATTTTGCGCTGACTTTTCGAAAAGCTCAGCCTCATCTGGCCTGTGAAAATAAATCACGTTCTTCAAATTCAAAGTGGTTCATATGATAGTGAAGCGTAAAAGAAATAACTGCAAATCTTGTCAGACTGACCCCTATGGTAGTAACCCAGTTGTGCTCCATAAAGAAGGGATACAAAGGTTAAAATGCTGGTCTGAACCATTTTCTCCAAAAAGAAATAAGATATAGGTGTTTGAACTTATCAACTAAGATTTGTTAACAAAAAGGAATTGCAACAGACGGCCATCTTGGCATAACCATAATAGACAGAAGCAAGTTTCTATTTCTTCTATGGTTATATTTCCTATTCGCAAACAAACCATGGATGCACATGTACTTTCTTGAATTCCAACAATTGCATTTCCCCTCATATTTATGGGGAGGATACGACTAGACTCCCAAGACATCCTAATGACTTGACTTACAAGTAAACATATCTTTAAACTCTTCCTAACCCACAACATGTTGTTGCTGTTCACACAGGGACTTACTGTTCACCCATGAACAGTGCCGTGTGGCCCTCTTTGGGTGGCCTTTGGGCCCTTGTGGCCATCTAGCCTAGCTGGGCCGTTTAGACCCATAAACAATGTGCTTTAATTGTGATACATTCACATGATAAGAAAATATTTCAGCAACCGGAATCACTGCAGACTATACCATAGTTCCAATGAACTGCTTTTATGTTGTTCTCATTATTAAGTAATGGTCCACTAATACCATGATGCAAAAACTAAAAAGCGCAGATCTCACCTTAAACGTCGTTGATCAGCAGCATTAAGCTCAGCATATCGACCCTTGGACAGAATTTCTTTATTAAAGTCAATCCTCTCATAAAGCTTTTGAAGGCAGAACTTCCCTGTAATTCCAGGTAAGCAGTTTTAAACCAGGAATAAATACATAACAATTGCTCAGTTCACAACCTAAATTCTGAATAGACTAGAGTTAATCCAATTCCAAAGTTGCGACGAACTACAGGTGGGCAACCTTAGAATTTGACGTAGATGACTTATCACTAGCAAGGCGGACAACTTTAGAACACAAAATAATAAGGTCACCTGTAACAACTCCAATCGATCCTGTAAGAGTAAGTTTCTCAGCAACAATTACTGGTGCAGCCATTGCCATGTAGTACCCCCCACTTGCAGCAACGTCAGACATCGAAGCAACCACAGGCTTGGAGTTGGCCAGAAGTCGAATTTCCCTCCACATCCTAGTTGAAAGAAGAATTGGTAATACTGAAAAAATCTGATGCTGCTGAGAAGTAATAAATCCTAAAGCATGACTTACAGGTCAGAAGCAAGAGCATCACCACCAGGGCTGTCTATACGGAGGATAACAGCTTTATACTTTTCTGATTCTGTAAAGTGTAAGAAGCTTCAATAATTAAAAAATAGGTCTACATATCAGATGAAACAACAGGAGTTTGCATGATATGCATATGCCCATATCAGCTATAAAAAGTGTTCATCCCCTGTACCTATCACAACTTCCTTGGGACTACTTCCTCTGATTGCAAGTACAAGTTTCTTTCGAATTAACACCAGTCTAAATTTTTCAACCTTGACCATCAATATATAAAGAACTAGATAGACTGACAAATGTTAATTGATCCATCATGAGAAGCACATTCACAACATATAATCCTTTTTTATCTTGATGTCATATTTTACCTTGTAGACCATGTCCATGTTCTAAACAACTTACATTTGTGCAGATGTTTATATTTGTTACCCGAGAGATCAAGAATTCAGCAGCACACGAGAACTGTGGGGAATAAGGTCGCGACATTAGCTTTTGGGTTCCATATAATTGCCTATCCAAGGTTATCTTGACAGTGCAATATAACAATTTTTAGAGAGGGAGGGAGTTCAGCAGACACGTGTTAGCTGATTTTTTTAAGAAAAATATCTTCATGCAGATTTGGTTCAATTGGCTAAAAAACCCGTTAAAGTGCTTTTTCCCCTGCCAGATACACAGGAGAACTGCACGTCATGCTGGGTAGTTAGAGGGAGGTGGATGGCGCAGATCACAACCATGAGAAGTGCTCAGATTTGGCCCTGGATCTCTAAGTCGCGGCTTGGGCGCCAGCGATGGCGAGACACAACCAGGAGGCAGGAGATAGGGAGGACTCTCAATATATTGCTTGATTTTCCTGATTACACGGCCTTCATACATATAGGCTGATGTACATGTAATCCTTGCCCAAGCTTATCTCTAAACAAATCTCCTAGCAAACCAAACTCTAAACAACCAAATTACTGACACCTGACAATAGCACCTCCTTGGCATTCCTTCCACACCGTGCATACTGAAGGCCCCATATAACATAGAGATAGAGATAGCAAAAGAATGCCAGCCCATTTACAATGCCCAGAAGGGCAAAATAAATGAAAACGGATAAAGACAACACGGAAACAAACCCTCTCAGTACACAAGCCAAACTGAGAGACGAACACCCAGATGATCAACATCTAACACAACTTTAGCGATAAGAGCTGAGAGCGTAAATAAAACAGGACCTCATTAGTTCTTTGGTTCCAATAGTTAACTATTCAGCTTCTTTAAAATATAGTGGTTCCACACAAACTGAAATTAAACAATGAATTGGCACTGATGAGTACAAATGGAAAGTTTCATGTTTGTATTCAGCAAAGAGTGGCTGGATCCCTTGCTGTAAATGGTTTCTACTCAATACTTTGGCTGAAGCAAATAGAGGTATGGAGATGTAAATTAGGAAATGAGGCATGTCATGTGTTCTGTAAATCAGAAATCAACATATACGCTGTTTAAACTTGTAGAATACCTGATGCCTTGAACACTAATTAGTACTAAAAGAAATTTCCAGGTCGAATTTCAAATCAAAGATATAAACTCACTTACAAACTATAAATCAGATTGAAGGTTGCTGACATAATATAGTAAAATTACCTCTAACAGTTCGTATCTTCTCAATTAGCTGCTCAGCGATAATGCCTGAACTTGGAGTACTCAATGGGCTACGAGTACGTGTTATGCTTCCAGAAGCTCTGATAATGGCAATTTGCTCTCCTCCTCCTTGTAATCCAAGGGTCCGTTTACTGACACGCGAGTATTTACTGGTAAAGAGAATTGGTAGTAATTCAGTACATGAAACAGTTAGATAGGAATTGGCATCCTGTAGTATTAAAGCAACATTAAGTAATAGGTTTGTTTGACCTGCCTGACCGAAGGAGATCTCTATTTAAAGTTACATTGCCAATAATGTGTACAGCAGAACTTATTGCATTTGGTTGAAACTTTGATTTTTAAAAATACAACATAAAGATATGTAAAGAAACTAGAAAAATCCAGGCAGTTTTCCAGAACATTAGACAGGACTATTCTCATTCTGGTAGACTATTTTATTCATGTTATCTAGACTACCTGTAGTCGACCATACGCAGACTTTTCTTGTCTTTCTGCCCTACTCTCTCCTTTAGCATTGACATTACCTGTTGAATCAGACAATGACAACAAAAAAATACGCAGAAGAAAACTTATATTATTAAAAGGGGGTAACTTATATGATTAAAAGGGGTATTTGATCTATGAATTGTACTACTCATAACAAAAACATATTTGGGTTGAACACTTAAATGCTCTGCCCAAAAAAAAAACTAAGGCTTGTTAATCTCTCCAAAAGAGGATCCAACCCATTGTATGTGGAAAGGCTAAAGAAAAAAAATATACAAGCACATAAGCAACTCAGGGTCTCGACACCAAGTAAATAAACAATGAAATACAGTAGTATCTGTGTGCCAGAACTTGGTGTGCATCGGATGGGATGGTTTTGGTTTGGAAGAAGCATCACTATTTTATTAATTGTGGGACTCCTTGTCAGCTTCATGAGAAGAACTACGGACTGAACCAGATTTTGCATAGCCTGAGTTTGCTAAATTCTTCTGAGATGGCATGTTTAGATCTGCTGCGTGCTGTACATGCCCTAAAGGTGTTTCAATAGCTTGTTTCATAAGTTCAAAAATATGGTTTGAAATATACTCCAATACAGAATGATATATGCATCATGAACAAAGATGCCTTGCAGCTCGCACCATGACACCATCTATTTCATTTTCATGCTGTCATGCATACTTGATTATCTTTGGCATCGTGAATTACACAAGCCGAAATGTTATTTCTTACTAAATCAATAAATGGTAAAATAAGGAACCTAAGAATAGTTAAACGGCACTTTCGTGTATGTATGGTAGACTTTTGTTTTTTATGTAGCTCTTGTTAGGTTTCATCTCCAGCCACAATCTCCTCCACCTTCATCTTTCGTTTGGAAAATGCCTTGAAACAACCACAATGGATGTATTCCAAACATGAAAACCACAACAAATATTAGTTAAATGCTTGCATGGAGAGCATGAATCGGATCGTGCCAAAAGGCCACTGCGGATGCTCTAACTATGCTTGCAGTTAAATTTACACCATGGTTATGAGTCAATTCAGAAACTCATACCTCGTCGTCATACATTAAATCTGTTATCCAACCTTCTTCCTTGAGTCTGGCAACCTGGTAGACTCCTGAATTAATGAATTCCTCAATTTCTTCTCTTTTCTTCCCTGTAGACAAATTGTCAAATTCTACAATGACGATTTTTCTTCTAAAATATGTAAAACAAATCTGCTGAAATTACCATGTGTAGAAGATATTGTGTCCAGCCAGTTTCCATAAATATTGTCAAGCAGTGTTGCCAGCATCTCCCTAACTTCATTTGACATGCTCTTGCGTGCAAGCTGATCTCCAGCACTTTTATATTTACCGATTCGTTGAATTTCTGGTTCTATTCCAACTTTCTCAAGAACACCTTAACAATGAATTTGAAATTATTAGACACTCTGAAAGGGGCTTAGCTGCATTCAAGTTGTTTGTATGTGGAACAATAAAATGTCAAGTATGACTCACTTTGAAAACTTGGTACCTAATGAGAAGTGAAACTATCAGAAATGCATTAGAGACTACTCCCTGTGGTCGTAAGTGGCATTTTGGAAATCCATATGGTCTCCAAATGTAATTTTAACCACTAAAGTTTATTCTAACATATTTATTAAACCTAGTGTGAAAATATTTTCAAGCATCACCTTTGTGTTTGACTGGACTGGGTATATATAATAGGATAACATTATATATAAAATGTATAAGAAAGTTCATGCCAGGGTACTATGAACAACAACCATCTAATCACTAATCAGAGTTAACAACTTACATAGTTCTATTGCGTCACTAAAAACACAATAAAACAGCAAAAACTCTTTCCACAGTTAGCAAGTGACACTTTGAAACAGGATTACAGAAGAGCGTGACAGTCCTTGTTCAGTGTTGACCCAAAATAAAACTGTAACCATATCAGCAAAGTAGATGTTTCATGTCATTGCCGTACAAGAAATTACCTCTGAGAAATGTTTGCTGAACAGTTAGACCAAACAAAGCAACATAAGCACTTGGTGGTGCGTATAGCTCACCACATGCACAAGCTAGGTAGTACTCTTTCTCCCCACAAACAGGCATATAACCAACAACAAATTTACCTATAAAATAATTCAAAATTAGTTCATCTTATGGCATGAAGGGGCATAAACTAAAACTCAGAATCGCCTCTATAGGTACCAGACTTCTTGAAATCCACAATGTGTCTTCTGATCTCATCCACCTTCCCCCACCCACATCTCAGCGGCTCTATGTGCAGATAAATCCCAGAGATTCGTGGGTCATATGCTGCCTTCACAAAATTCTCGCATATTTGTGGTAGTGACAGCCCTGACGAGAAGCGTGTCTTCAACTGGTCGGATACCTGCAACCATTAACATCAACAACACAAGTCCCAAGTCACATAATACACTATCAAAATTGACAAACACTAGGGGGGGAGGACAAAGTCTATATTACAGAATGGCAACTGATATTAGCCGAGAGTAGACCTTAGACCATGAGAAAATCCTATGATCGCAAACCTAAACAACTAGCATATAAAGATACTAAGACCTTCAGAATGCACGAAATGAGCAAATCGCATTAAGGGGAGTATAACGGCAAATGCCCGTGCCGTGCGGAAGCAATCACCTCGCCGCGAAGCTTCATGTTGAGGACGCTTCCCTTGCGGACGCGCTGCCACGGCGGCGCCACGAGCATGCGGAGCTTAACGGCGAGCTGCGTCCCCCACCCGAGCTCCTCGACCTCGAACGCCGACGCCGCGGGCGTTGGCGGCTCCTGGGCCTCACCGGCGGCGGGGGACGGCTCCTGCTCCTCCTTGGTGGGCCCAGGGGAGGACTCCACGGCGCGGATCGGTACACGGAGCGGCGACGGGCGGATGCGGCGCGCGGCGAAGTGGGGAGAGGAGGGGAAGGAGGCGAAGTGGCGGTGCTGGGAGGGGGAGAGCACGAGGAGGGCGGCGGTGCAGAGTTGGGAGGAGTGGCGGTACGGCGCCGCCCGGAGCACGAGAAGCCTCGCCATTGCCAGGCGAAACTTCTGGAAGCTTCGGGAATGGCGGTGAGCCTCGTCGCGGCGCCGGGGAGTAGCGGATGGGTTTGGGGGGCAGCAGCACTGGAGCGGGGGAGAAGGGAAGGAAGCCCGAAGAAGTGTGGTGGACCGGGTCTACCGATTGTGGGGTCGGGAATGGAGGGGGTGGGGGATAGCTCTGGGGCGGTTGATTTGGCGCCACGTTGAGCGCCAGGTAAGTCGACGAAATAGAGCACTTTTTGAAAAAAAAAAGTTTGCCTCGTCATTAGAGTCTAATAGAGGGCCGGCCTCGAATGAAATTCTAGTATTTAACTTACATTTTAATTTGAAATTGCAAGAAAAATAATTATCTCATTCGAACAGTCTTCCCATCTTTACAATACGAAACCTGGCTAATTCCGCGGGCGGGCAGCGGGTCCACGTCGCCCGTTAACCCGAGAGCCGTCGGATCTGCCAGATCGCGATGTCCAGCGTCCGATTGCGGATCAGTTAGGATCCTCACCCGTTAAACCGTGCCCCCGAGTGCTCTCGCGAAACCTCACGGACCCGCCTGTGTCCACCTGCTGCGCCTCCTTCCGCCATCTCCACCTCCCCGGACCGCCCCTCTCCGCTGGCCACTCCGTCGTTCCCGGCCGCCACCCCGCCCGGGGCACAAAACCTTCCCATGGCGCCATCTCCTGCAACAACAATCCCGCCCCTGACCCCGACCAGGAGGAGGAGGCTACCACCGCCGTCGTGGTCGATGAGGAGAAGGCCCCACACCAACGGAACGGAGCCGTCCGCACCGCCAGACCTCGCGGTGGTCGAGGAGAACTGGAGAAGTGGGCCGAGTTGGAGGAGAAGCTGGAAGGAGGCCGCCGCTGCTAAGGCCGATTGAAGGGGACGCCGCCCTATCCTGTCGAGTTGCTCCTATGGACGGCATGCTGCTGGTTCTGTTAGTACCCACCACACTTAGTACCCACCACACTCGCGGCCCTGCCTACACTCCCGACTGCTTCTCCAATAGGAAGGTCTTCAGCGTGCCGATGCTGGAGATGAGCTGGACGATCTCAAGAAGTCAAGAGCATACAGTTCATGGTGCCAAGGCACAACTGCCAGCAAGTTGCCCGGATGGAGCTCTAGCTCCAATTCAAGCAAAACCATACCAGGTCTCCTCTGCTATGCCCTGAGGTATATTCTCCTCCCTCTTGGTCCCATCAATTTCTTGAGTAATTGGCATAGAGCTCAATAGGATTCAGATTTCGCAGCATCCAGATGTGTATCGATCTTGGGGAGCGAAAGCGGCAGACTTATCAAGGATGTGCTGATAGCAAACTAGCACAAAGGTAAAGTTTTCTTCTTTTCCCTTTTCCTTCGAAATAGATGCATTTCAATCCATAACTTCTAGGTAATTAGCAAAATTGATCAACCTAGCAAAGTGTGGTGATTATTAGTTACATCTCTTCCCCATTTGCCTCCACGCCCCCATACCTGTTTAAAAAAATGTCAATCCATATGGCACAATTTTTGTTCAGTCTTAGTTCAATAAGTGGAAAACACGTGTGTTAAATTTAATTGTGCAGGAGCACTTGTTGAGCTTGTTCCTGATGCCAAAGTAACTAAAAACTGATAAATAAATCATTTCATTGTTGCGTCTCAGCGATTGCTTCTCATTGTCTCCAGCCCCAACATTGGCCTGCTACCATGCTCCTGGGTATCCACAGGAACACGCGCATGCTCAGAATATTAGTAAAGAATCATTACTTGATTGGTATTGTTACACATCTAATAAAAGTTCTCCAATTATGCCCTACTGGAGTACTTAGATTTAAGCAGGAGCACTTTTGCTCAATATTGTGCTAGAGAGCAATCCAACTACGAACCTACCCTTTTGCTCACTGAGTTAAAAACAATTGCGCAATCAATAGTATAATTATACTGAGCTCACTAGATTTCTCATTGTTTGATAAATCATCTCTAATACTTAATACCTCTTCCTCCATCAACGCCTCTCCCTCCCTTTTTATCTCAAAACCTGATAGGTATCGACCTGCATTAACTAGATTGCAAGTTCAAATAATTGTACCCATGCACATAGTCAAGATACAGTTAACATCATGTACACCTACCCCTGTTATATTCTAATATCAGACCAATTGATAAAGTATCTCAAGCTGATAGTTCCAAGTGCCTAATTTCTACATGCCAAAACCATTTTCTCTGTGTGAAAAGAATTAGCCCTCAACAAATGTCCATAGTAACCAAGATTAACAAGGTATGGATCTTTTATGATGATTTATATTAATTTTTTTCTGAAGTAAATAAGTACATGAAGATGATAAATACATAGGAACAACTAGAATATATATTTCTGACTCAAATATTTGCCATTATGCAAGCATCATATGTTTTTTTTTGAATCATGACTGATACTTCAAGAGTAGAGTCCCCTGTTTTATGAAATTAGTTCCTGACTATGACAATTTTTGTTTAAGGTACATCATGATAGAGACGTAGCGATTATGATGGAATACAAATACTACCTGGGCAGGTACACTTAAAAGCCAATATTCTCAAGCATGAGAAGACAATTGCATATTTGGGATGCCATATTTACACCACATTCGCAGTTTGTAAGTTTAATAGTTCTGTAAGCTATGCTATCTGTATCCACTGTCAATCTGTTGAAAACTTTACTGATTTGAATTACTGTGATGCAGCTCTTTTGCAGAAAATAGCTGGCAATCCCCTATCGCATGCTTAGTTAGTATATCTTCAAACCTTGTTTGACTTCCTTATCAAATAATTGGGGCGGATGATGGTAATGGCGATTTTTGCTAACTGATTCATGGATGCTTCACCTGTATGGAAGTTGTTGTCGACTCAATGCCACATTTATAGCATGTTTGCTTTGAAGAGTCACTCTGTCAAATTAGATGATTTTGGATCAGACCACAACACTAACAAAAAAACGCCTAATGTCTTCGATGCAACGCCTATTGTCTGCAGAGCTAAACAGATGATTATAAATATATACTTCTTAAACATATGTCAATTTCATAACAAAAGTGCAGCACTTGCGTTCTGGGAATGATATGACCATCGTATTTCAGTATGTGTATGCTATCCGTCACGACCATTTTGTTAAAAAACAACCTTATTTTTCATTTAATAGTTGTGTTCCTTGTATGTTTCATTTGCTGTGGCACCAAAAAAAAAAACATATACTTAACAAAGTAACTTAGTTAACGGAATCAAACATATATATAAATAAGCTCATTGTATCCACACTGGCATAGCAAAGGCTAAGCGCGGCAACGTCGCGCGTTGCTTCTAGTAAATAATGATATTTAGGACAAACTATTTAACCATAAATAATATATCGTAAACATCATATATTTGAGAGGGATGGAGTATTTGGGTATTTTTTTACGGAGGAATGGAGCATGAATTAGACAATAACCAAAACTGAATTATATTGTAAACAAGATGTCATTTTTTTTAGGGTCAACGGGGGGAGAGCGTCCCCACCTGATTGCATTACCAAGGACTGTTTTGGCCAGTCAAATGCCGTTACAAGCAGATAATTTCAGCATTTTAAAGGAAAAAAACCGAGCTGTTTTTGTGAGGGATCTACATAAAAGATAACACAGAGCACCAGGACTCAACAATGAGGCGATCAGCAACCGGCCAACGTTGGCACCAGAGCTGCGCATCTTCCTTGCAGGCTTGCCGTAGACGGGTGTGTGAGGCGGGGAGGTTGTTGAACACCACGTCGTTCCTATGCTTCCACAGATGCCAACAGATGAGGTGCACCAGGGAGTTGAAGTGCTTAGCCGGCACAGCGTCAGGTCGCTGGACCAGCCAGAGCGTGGACACGTCGGCGTCGCAGGTCTGGATGCCGATGCGCGCCCAGACGTCTGCGGCAAAAGGGCAGTGGAAAATGAGGTGGTTGCAGTCCTCGTCGCCCGTGTGACAGAGCGCACAGACCGCCGAGTCGATCACGTTCTTCTTCTCAAGATTGACTCTGCACTGGATGCGCTCCTGGGTGAGCAGCCAGGTGAAGAATTGGACCCGTGGTGGCGTCCGATTCTCCCAGACGAAGTCGGAGAAGGAGCAGGCAGGAGCTCCCAGAGTTGTCATGACGAGCCGGTAGACTGGGCCGGCTTTCAGGACATTGCCCTTCTCGGCAAGCTGTGAAGAACGACGGTCTTCCCCGACAGTTAAGCATATCGAGCCCAGCAACTGATTCATCTTGTCCAGCTCCAGGCGCGCGGCGGCGGTGAGCCGCGGCACCAAGTGCCGTTCCAGGCCCTCGGCGACAACCTCCGCCACTGACACCTCGGCGGTCGTGGCATGGCTGGTACGGCGGTCATGTCATTTGACCTCGACCGTATGGGTCACAACTCACAAGGATTTCATAGAAGTTTCCTTTATACTTTGAGATCCTCTCATGGTTTTGTAGAGATTTATTTAGCTAGTAGCATTTCACAGGTTGTATAAAATATTTGATCTCGACAAAATGTACACTTTGCTCTCAAAATGTGATGTGCGTGGGTTTGTCTTCAGAAACTGTGTTGTTCCATTAGGATCCAAACCTTCTTTAACCGTTGAGATCATCTAAGTAGACAACGTTTGAGATGGATCACAAGTTATGTATAAAAATATCTGCTAAGACATAAGTAATGTATCATGTACGACATGTATTTTTCAAATCACTTCTTAAATAATTTTTCACCATTCAAATCAACATAAACCCAATATGTGCGCAATCACGTGGTTCAAACACATAATACAAAATAAACATTGAACTTCTCACGATATCCTACCATGTGAAAATCAAACTTAGCACCTACTAGACAATTGTGTCGTTCAAAAGTCCAAACTACTAGAACGATGGGTTTGATACTTTTTTTTGAAACGAAATGGGTTTGTTACTTTGATTTTTTCCAGAATCTAAATCACATGAAAAAAAGTCAACTGAAAAATCAAAACTTCCGCCCCCTTGGTCACAGAAAGCGACCAAGTAGAACAGAAGTAGGAAGAACCCGGAGCGTCCGCTCAGCCGTCGCCTTCACCCTTCAGCCGCCAGGGCGAAGTGGTGACGAACCGTCGAACCGCACCAGGGAAGTCTTCACCTCGCTCCTCTCTCTCCGGCTCCCTCCGGCGAGCGGTGATGGCCACATCGCTCCCGCTGATCGACTGGGAGGCGGAGAGCTACCCCGCCTACCCAGACTTCGCGGCCGTCCCCTTCTTCGCCGTCTTCTTTCTCGCCGCCCGCTTCCTCCTCGACCGTTTCGTATTCGAGGTTGTATATTCATCCCGCCCATTCTTGCACCAGTTATGTTTGTTCATAGAGATTTAAGGGAGTCGGGGTTCCGACGCGCGCGTGTTACACTATTAGTCTATTACAGTGAACAGAGCAGGTGCTAACGTTCTCATGATTAACACGGGGAAATTCAGAGGATTTGTCAATAGATTCTTTGCCATTTCAGGACCTTCTACATGTAGTATCTCACTGACATGTAATTGTGTAATCCCTGAACTTACATGCTAGTGAGACGTGGAGTGGCAAACTGGCAACTTATTAGCTTATTAAGCATTCAAAATAACATGTTGAACGGAGTGATTAACTGATTATACTTTAGTGGAGGCGCCTACAGGCAGAACTTTTTCTGTGACATGGACACGCAAGGTGCTTTTATTCCAACTCTTCTTCAAACAAATCTAAAGGAGATTAGTCGTGAGATGTGGCTGCGCCTTGTTGGTTGGGAATGAATGAGAGTTATTTGGCATCTCCACAAAGAACTAATTCTCTTTTCCAGAAGGAAGGCCTATGTGTTGGCTCTCATCCAGCATTTTGTGTGTGTAGTGGTTAGCCAGGAAGCTAATTTTCAAGAAGGACGATGAGAAGCTTGATCCTACTACATATGCAGGCAAGAGAAAGATCAGGAAGTTTAAAGAATCAGCTTGGAAATGCGTTTATTTCCTTTCTGGGGAGCTATTGGCATTGTCTGTGACATACGATGAGCCATGGTTCACAACTACAAGAAATTTCTGGGTTGGACCGGGCGATCAGGTCTGGCCAGATCAAAAGATAAAGTATGTCAGACACCTTCTTTTGTTTGAGGGAACATCTTCTTTGGCCACCTTTTACTATTTATTTATACTGAGTGTATTTTCCCCCAGATTTAAACTCAAGGCGGTCTATATGTATGTTGCTGGTTTTTACACGTACTCAATATTTGCCCTTTCGTTTTGGGAAACAAGGCGCTCAGACTTTGGTATTTCAATGACTCACCATGTAGCAACCGTTTGTCTGATAGCACTGTCTTACATATTCAGGTATACTGATATCTGGATAATTATATATTTATTTATGCTGATTTATCTTTGAATCCAAGTCAAGTTTAGTTCTCAAGTTCTCATACATTATTGTTCTCAACACATACTCAGACTCTGTCAGTTTGTGAATACTTCTTTTTACTGTCAGTTTCGATTTTCTATGATATTTCCGAGTTAATTTAATTTCCTAAAACAGATTTGCTCGGGTGGGTTCAGTTGTCCTTGCCATTCATGATGCAACTGATGTGTTCCTGGAGCTTGGAAAGATTTCCAAGTACAGTGGCCATGAGTTGCTTGCCGATATTTCATTTCTTGTTTTTGTCAGTTCTTGGGTACTCCTCCGCCTTATATATTATCCATTTTGGATTCTCTGGAGCACAAGGTAAAGATGAGTAACTATGTTCATGCATGGGTCTATATACTTTACTTTACTTTACTTGGTATAACTAAAACTTACGTATTTGTTCTTAAATTGCAGCTATGAAGTTGTTCTGACTATAGACAAGGAGAAGCATAAGTTTGACGGGCCAATATATTACTATGTATTCAACAGTCTTCTCTTCTCCCTTCTTGTTCTGCACATATATTGGTGGGTCCTAATGTATCGGATGCTTGTGAAGCAAATACAATCTAGAGGGCATGTTGGGGATGATATACGATCTGGTACATTCACCTTTCCCTTAAGAGTGTTAATTTGTTATTATATGAGGCTAAATTTTGTTTAGAGTTGAATATACCATCACTTCTTAATATCTCAGCCATGCATACATCTATCTTGGGGGCTCATGCATTATCCATCAATGTCTAACGGAATAACACATGATATAAGGATCATATTTATCTAATCATGTACCATAAGACTCACTATTACCCACCATCATGTAGACTCTGAAGGTGAAGAGGAACATGAGGATTGATTGAGCTGTGTAAGTTCTGAAGGTGAAGAGGAACAGGAGAGGATGGATTGAGTTGTGTATCTGAAGGTGAAAAAGGAACATGTGTGCATTTTCAAATATTTCACATTTTGTTTTCTGGTGGCTCTGCATAACTTATAATAATACATTAACACCCTTCTTCTCCAGGTGAGCATCACAGATGGATGTCACTTGGGCATTATCCATTTATGTAAAACAAGGTCAAATTGTATAGCACTTACACAGCAGTTGATGGAAAACATTACTTGTGTACATGTCTGCCTCTTCCTTGTACCTTTTGATACTGGTCTCAAATATATGAAAACTTCACATAAAGTTATTCGAAACAATAAGCATATTGCAAATTTATGCCACCTTCTCTAAGCCAAAATTCATGTTCACTTTTACCAAAGATAGCACATAATCATATTGCAATTTATGTCCCCTTCTCCAAGGTTCAAAGATTAAAGTTAGAATCAAGGTTTGTGGAAAAGTCATATGATTTAAATGTTTTTGAATCGAAATTTTGCCTGAATCTGCACGTGGTACTTTTCCTGCGTGAACATGTGTAGCTTTCAGCTTGTCATGTTGTCCAGATCCCAAGTTGCAAAATATGGGATACTGCTGGGAAGATTACCTTTTGGGATTTTTGTGCTGTACAGTTAGACTTCGTGTTTGATAATTGATATAGTTATGAGTTGAATTTTCTGTCCTACTAATAGATATTTGCTTTTAATCTTACTCGTGATGTCTCTGAAATCGTTTCACCAATTAATCATGTATAATAATGTGAGAGTGTACCGGGTAGTGGTTAATTTCTGCAGATGTTGATATCCATATGCATGTATCTTTTGTTGGGTTAACCTATGAGTTAGTTTCTAATTGCCTTGATAGATCCCAGGTCTATGCTATTCTAAATATGTTGTCTTACTATCGTTTATGAGTATCATTGGCAAGATTGTTGCTTCTAAATTGCTAATCAGTAGAAATGCTGGAATTACCTTTTATAAATTCTCTCTTATGTTACACATTCCCTGTGCGTTTACCATTTCACTTTTTTGTAATCAGAGCATGTTCTGACTAATAATATTTCAATGAAATTACAAAGAAAAACTGCAGTACCAAGATAATTATAATGAAATATGCTATCTGCCAAAAATAAAGAAGCTGCTGTTCATTTTATCCTAGAGCTTCTGGACACACAAACCATATGATTACTGACCCTACCAGTCTGTCAACATAATATTTCATCCCATTATATCAGAACCATGGAACTGTACCATAGCTACTATTGGGTAGCTCTGGTGGTGATGAGGACACTTGATCCACTTGAAGCTCTGAATCTGATCTTTTGGTGAAGCGACCTTTGATCCGTGGCCATGCTTCTGCATATGCTTTCCTTGTTGCATACCTTATGGTCTTCTCAAACTTTCTTGCATGCCTTTTTTCCTTGTACCTGAGGACCCTGGCTGCTCTGTCCATGGGGCTCAAATGTACTGGCATCTGAAATGAGCAGTCTGATAATATATCCACTCCACCAGTTGTTAGTATAGTGAGGTTTGAGATATCTGTTATGCTATTGTCCGGTACTATACCGACCTCCGTTGATGAAAGAGATATCTGAGAAGAAATTGGCAAATAGTTACTGAAATATATAAACGAAAAATTTCAGGTATGACCCTATGACATACCATGCAACAATATGGATCTGGAATCTGATTGCTTTGAAATTCTAGAAACTAAAATCACTTTTAAGTGTCTTGTATCTGATAGTTGAGAACTTGTGCATGATTAGCTGTCTTTGTAAAGAAATAGGAAACTTCAAAGTTTGGAGTTTTTTGATGCAGAGGAACAGGCAAGATAAACTCTCTGGAAATATTTTTTATGCATTATTATTTTACAGTGACTTCTTAAACTGTTTTAGGTCCAAGAAAATCAGGCCTGCAGCCTGAACATGCTAATAGTTCTTGTTTGGATCGTAATGTAGGAATATAACTTGAAAAAATGTCAAAGTCTTAAAAGGTAGAAATATAAATGTTAAAGAGGCAATAGAATGAAAAATAGAAATAGAAACGAGTTGCATCCTTATCCAACCACACTGAAATTTTACAGGATCTTGATTGAATCAATTTGGATGCGTATTCACAAAATAAGTAGATCACCACACGGTAGTCTAGAGTAGGACAGTTTCTTAATGGATTAACCTGAGGCTGAATGATGCTTAAGAGTTAAGATACATATATCAATGCATAATTATTGAGAGCATAGAAATAGATTAACTTACATTGTTGGTGATAGAGGCAGCATGCTCTGCCTTTCCAATTCCATAAGCAGTCTGCTGCTGCTCATTTACCACATGAAGCTGTGAAGGTACTACACACTCACTCCATTCCTTTGCTCCAAACTTTCTTCGAATCTGCTGTTGCTCTTGCATTCTATACTGCTCTTCTGTGTTTCTAATGATGTTTCTGCCATAGTATGAATTATATCCAGTAATATCAAAGTAGTGGTCTACTTCACCAAAATAAATCTTCTCGCTACTATTGTGGTTTGTAGTGGTGGTGGTACCATAGTTATAACCGGGATCCCTGGCGAGCAGGAGACAGGAGTCTACTTCCTCTTCTTTGCTACCATGGGTACTAACAGCAGCTCCCGCCTCAGCAAAACCAGAGGAGGCTGGAATAGCAGTAGCTGGAAGCGGCAGCACAGGCAGTCGCTGGTGCCTCTGAGACAGTGAGTTTGCAGAGTGCACCTTTGCATCACAGGTGGTACACAGTTCTGCTGCATCTGCACAGCATGCTGACACTGCGGGTTCACTCATGCAAACCTCGCATAAATGCACACGTTCATGACGTGATGCCACATGATTAGCAGAATGAACCTCTGTATCGCATGATGCGCAGAGATATGCAGCATCAGCATGGCAGTAAACCACACTTGGCGCTGCATGGCATCCATTGCATGGCCTGGCCCTTGGAGAAACTCTTCCCCCAGCTTCCTGCTTGAAAAGGTTAGTACTGAAGTTACAATTCATCAACATAGAACCTTGCAACTTGTGCTTCTAAAAGTCAAGAGGTATTAGCGAACTTCGTAGCTAGAGTCTAGTGTGCTCTGTTTAGGTGAGTATGTATCTTCTCCTGCTCTTCTGGTCCAACATACTTGAACTTATTTTGGAGTGAGTGGTGAGTGGAAGTTATCACCATTCAAAGTTCTGTACTTCTGTGTAGTATAATAGGACAGTGGCACTGGAATCTGTTGAGCATGGTGCCATTCTAGAGAATAAAATAGAGTACTTTTTTCAGGTAAGTTGGAACCATCTGATTGAATAAGTGTCAAATAACTTTATGAAACCAATTTGAAGACATTCTCACTGTTAAAGTGTTAGACTTTGTGCCGATTGATGGTATTGTTTCCACTGAACATATGATATGTTTGCCTGTAGTTTCCATGTAGATGATAACGGTGAACTATGAAATTGCTTAAGCAAATTATACAAGTTGTGTTCAGCAATCAAAGAAACTTGCCACACCTTGGAGTGGAATAGACCCAAGATAGAAGAGCTATAACAAAAGAAGGAAGTAAAGGGCGCAGATGCTCCTCATTCTCTTTATGAATATCTTTTGCAAAAGAGATAAGGGTGGGACTCTCTTGGATTCCAAAAGTTTGAGGTTTGTGCCAGCTATTGGCATCCCTTTGCCGTTCCCGCCTTTTGGAACCTCTCGTGTGAGGTAGGAACTTGACATACATGGGAAAAGTTCTAAAGCACCCTGCCATGTCACCTGATAGTTTCTCTGGCACCATAGTGGTATGGAAATATCCTAGGTGAACTGCAGTGTACAAGTCGTGGTCTGGAAATATCTTAGGTGAACTGCAGTGTACAAGTCAATTTACCAATACTCTATGCATGTTTCTTGCAGTTACTCAAATCTTGATAATGATCTCTTTTCCTATGACTAGTGGCATATGTTATTGCAACTGACAAAACTTATCTGTGATCAGAACTTCAGCTAATCAAATGTTAGATTTTGTGGTTGTACTGCTAGTCTTGAAATATTTTTTGTAGACCTTGGATCTAAATATTTTTTTAGGATTGGTTTGATTATTTTACAGTGCATGCTGTTGGATAACTAATTCAAACTTTGAGATATATAGAATGGCCAATGAGATAATTGCTGTTGCCTCCAATATTTATTAGAGAATGAGTAGTAAGCCTTTTCATCTGAACTTTCAGAACAAATGTGCATTCGTTTTGAGGTCTTGACTTGCTTTCAATGTAGTATGTACTTATATGCCTTGTTTTATTCTCGCTTGGCCATGCCAGATTGTTGACTTGCCACAAAACCTCTCTGTTAACCAAATAAACAGAGGAATAGTGAGAGGTGATATGAAAGTGAGCACAATCGTTGTGATTTTACAGGTACATGACCTCTCCAATAGACACCAACTGGCAAACCATGTCATCAGGCTTGCAACGGATGCACAAAAGGTGTTAAACTTGTGGTGAACTGGGGAGGAGCTGCTTATTTCTGGACACATACATCTTCGATACACTTGTTCTTTTCCTTTTATTTTTGTGTTAGTTTTCTCTTGTGCCTTATGCCTGCCCCTGATTCTTCTTTTTTAGTGGAATGTTTCGGATGATTCTTAACATGACAATGGCAAAATTTAGCCTGATTATTTGATCCTTATCTTTGTTTCATACAATGTAGAGTAACATCGAGTCAGACATGCACAAATATTTTTTTACTCCTTATGTTCCAAATTATAGTTCACTTTAGCTTTATCATAAGTCAAACTTCTCTATCTTGGGCCAGGTTTATCGAAATATATGATGTATTACCAAATAAATGCACCATCAAAACATATTTCATGGTGGATTCAATGAAACGAATTTGATGTTGTAGATGTTGATGTTTTTTATATAACTTGGTCAAAGTTAGAGGAATTTGACTTATGGCAAAGCTAAAGTGAATTTTTTTATTTGTATGGAAAATTGGAAATAGGACATAAAATTGAATTCGGCAGCAATCTGGGAGAGTTTATCAATGTGTGGAGAACATGGACACTTCCAGGTTTCTGCAATCCAATGGAAAAAGTTCTTTGTTCTTACAAACTAGAACTAGAGTAGTAAAAATATAAAGGACAACATGCAAACAAAGCCTTACATTAGAAAGCAGTAAATATTTCTTTGAAGTCTTATTCTACCAACAGTTACAGAATATACCATGCCTAGCCTAGCTATGATGTGCTCTTCTTTGATTTTTGTACAGTTCAACTGATTGAGATCTGCTTCAATTTCTGACGGGTGCAACATCAGTTGCCTCACTTTGTATTATTTACAGATCCTACTGGGAAACGACTGGTGGTCTCGTGTCTCACACCGTCTCTATGGTGTCATCTTGGCCCAGAGAGCTCCACTGCCTGCACCAGCAGTGACGAGTCGTCTGTCAGGTCAGAGTAGCAGCGGCTGAAGGTGAACTCGGGCACCTTGAATTTGTGTGAGTCGGTGTGCTGTGATGCCTCCCACCGCTCTGCGAGGCCATCACCTTCAAGCATCCTGACCACCTCTGACATCTTGGGCCTGTGGCCAGGGAGGAACTGGGTGCATAGCAGGGCCACTTGTACCATCTCCTCCAACTCAATGCGGTCATATTTGCTCCCCAGGCCCTTGTCGACAAGTATGTCCAGCTGTTTCTCTTGGTGCATTTTCTTCACCTGAACAGAGCCAATGTCAGTTAGTTCAGGTATGATCATATCTAGAGTTCTAGACCACATTAAACTTGGTAGTGAATTAGCTTACCCAGTCTAACATGGCTCCCTTCTGATTTGATGACTTTCCAAACTCCAATGCAGTCTGACCCGTGATCAGCTCCAGCAGCAGGATTCCAAAACCAAAGACATCGGTTTTCTCAGATGACTGGCCAGTAGAGAGGTACTCAGGCGCAATGTGGCCGACAGTTCCCCGCACAGCTGTGGTAACATGTGATTCACGGTGGTCTAGGAGCTTTGCAAGCCCAAAGTCCCCGACAATGGCTTCACAGCAGTCATCTAGCAGTATATTTGCTGCCTTAACGTCTCTGTGGATAATCTTGGGATCACACTGCTCGTGCAGGTACAGTAGGCCTCTTGCTGCACCAAGTGCAATCCGCTTTCTGGTGGTCCAGTCCAATGGTGGCTTCCCTGTAGTTGTTTTGGTGAAAAAAAAGAAGTTAATGTTTTGTTTATTATGGGAATCATATTCTTCGGCTCTAATATTCTGCCCGAAGGAAAGGAAATGGAACGAAAGGTTCAAATCCCGAATCTTCTTCTGCTTGTCGGCATTGGGGTGCGTTGGGTGCATCTTCATTATATCAAGCAGTCATGTTTAATTCAATATACATTTACTTAAGAAAATTTTATCTTCAACGAACAAAGGCATATGACACTTGCACATTTATAGCCTGAAACTTGATATCTTACCTTTCAGGCGCAAAGCGACACTCCCATTCGACATGTATGGATAGACCAGTAGTCTCTCACTGGTAGTCATGCAGAATCCATAGAGTCTGAGGAGGTTCCTGTGCACTGCCAAACTGATCATCTCAACTTCGGTCTGAAACTGAGCTTCCCCGCCTGCAGCATTACCATCTTTGAGCCTCTTGACAGCTACAAGAGTTCCATCTGGGAGTTGCCCTCGGTAAACGATTCCAAAACCACCTTTTCCTAATATATTCTTGCTGCTGAAGCTTTCTGTTGCAGCCTGCAGCTCTCTGAATTGAAACCGCTTCATGTTTCCAAGGTTGACGTTCTCTATGTGTTGATCTGCAGTAGCCGATACAGTAATAAGATCAAACTGATTTTTCACCATGGCAATTGATGCCATCAATATTCACGGTCAAGGTGCTATAAACGAGGAATTTAAGTATTTTACTTACCATCAACGTTGAAAAGAGTCTGCTGGTTTCGCCTATGCCTCCACCAGAGCAGCAATCCAACGGCAAGGAAGAGGAGGCTGATGCAGCCAGTTGCAGCACCAAATGCAATTGCAACTTTGTGGCTCTTAGCTTTCGTAGACATCGGAGTACCTGTAGATAAAGTTATCATTATACCAATTGCTATCTACAAAATTAATGTCAAATTTTATTTGAAGCCTTGCGCTAATTGAGCATAGCACTAGCATAACCCCTAACGCGATTACTGGCATCAGGTGACCTATGTGACACACATACTGCTAATCACCGCTGAACATAGTACAGAACTGACTAACTCTGCATACCTTGTGTGTTATTCAGGCTGTAAGACATTGGCATCGGTAAAGATCCATAACAATCTTGTTCCGTGGTTGCTGCACAGATCAGTGGATTCCCTACAATGCTGCAAGAGAAGGGTATGAATATTTTGTTTTCTGGTAATTCAAAATTTGATGGTAAGTGCGCTTCAGTGGTACTTTTGGTAAAAAATGAACAGTAGAAGGCTATAGCCTTACTTGTATGTCCTTGTCAGGGACCCTGGGACTGGACCACTTAGATTATTGTAGGACAGATCCCTGAAAAAATGCCAGTTAACAGTGATCAGTGATCACCACACAGCCAACAGAGGACACATATCACGGAACAGCAAAACAATGTAATGAGTACTCACAAGAAAATAAGGTGTGATAAATTAGCTGCTGATAACGGGAAGGCACCGGATAGTGTGTTGTTGTTAAGCCTCCTGATAACAGCACAATGTTGAGTAATTAAACAAAAGGGATAGATATTGGATCTCCTGAGAAACAACATGCCATGAATAGAAAAGCTGTTCAACAGCATTCAAGACAAGTACAAGTGGAACAGAAGTTCAACTGTTCAAAGCTAGTACAGTGGAGCAAAAATTGCACTCACAGATACTGAAGGCTTTCAAGGTGGCCCACAGAGCTTGGGATTTCACCAGAGAAGTGGTTGCTGGAGAGATCAAGCGTCTTGAGTTTCGTTAGCTTGCCAATCTCTGCCGGGATTAACCCGTTTATGTTGTTGTTCTGCAAAAGACTAAACAATACAGATAGAACAAACATGAGATCTCTTCCTTCCCCCAAGAAACATAGCAGAGATCGACGAGGCTAATCATGAAAAGGAAAAACTTACACTGTCTCGAGGTTGGTCAAATTCCCTATGCTTGGGGAGAGAATGCCAGAAAGATTCTGGCTTGGTGCTTCCCTGCCAGATGAAAACAGCCATAGAAACGGTAAGATACAGAGGAAACATTGATTGAGCTCAGCTGATAGATAAAAGAATGGGAGGTGACTTGCTTACAGGCCCGTTACAAGGTTCTCTGGAGAGCAAGTGACCATGGTCCAGCTGCAAGGATCCACAGAGTCTTGGTCCCAGTTCTTCAGCACGCCATGAGGATCCTTGAGGTAGTTCTTGATCATCATGAGAGCTTGAACTGCAAAGGAAACAGGGATTGTCACTACACAAATGCGGCAAAAATGGGGGAATCAAATGAGCCAATAACAGAGTTCTTTTATCTGAGAGTATCGCAAAGGTGACTGCAAGCACCATTGCAGGAGATTGGAGAACAAACACAAAATAACCAAGATGTCTCTTGATTTGGGGAGGGAATATGGACCTTCATAGTTTACGCCCTTGGGGGAGAGGAGTCCACTTGCCGGCCTGCAAGCGGAGAAGAACAAGAGCAGCACAAGGGAGGAAGCAGCAGCAAGAACAATCCCCATTGCCAAGGCAGCGCAAGCCCGGGGCCTCCCCGGCAACAAGTTCAGGAGCTTCTTCCTACCATGTTAGATTGACTGTGTACCTGTCCTGTGAAGACGCCGCACCCCCTCCATTTGTCTCTAGCTCCGCCCCTGTTCAAACATGTATGCCGGTGAGGCCAAGGCGAGGAAGAAGCATGAGGTGAGGCCAGTGGCTTCCCACAGAACCAAATTGCCAGTGGCAGTGGAAGGCAAGGGAGCCGGATGCCTCTGCTCTGAGCCTCTGAGGACCTGTCAGTAGTAGCAAGCAAATGACACAAAAGAAGATGCCTGTGTTCTGGCCGCAAGCAAGCAGAAGCACAAAAGGTGGGGCGAGGGGGGAACAGACATGCCTGCCACCTGAGCCTGCTTGGGATAGAAAATTGCAGCAAAGGAGGCAAGAAAATTCCTCCTCCTCACCCTTTGTGTTCTTGGGGCCTGTGAAGAACGGAACCGGGTTATGAAAAACAGTGACGGTGTGTTTGTTTAACTTAAGGTGGCTAGGCTAATCTAGTCCAAAGTTAACAGATTATTATTGATCCCACTCAAGAAAGACATCAGCTTTATTGGAGTGTGGGTGTGTTGCAGTGGAGTGAGACTGTGACAGGTCACAACAGACCCTTTGAACTGATTGGGGATTCTTGCAACAAAAGAATTCTCCAAAGCATGGGCAGTTGGACGACAATTAGCTGGGGAAGTGTGTGAGTGAGAATACTGATGGGAGCGATAAACAAACGGAGCAGCAAAAGTATCTTTAGTAGGAGGAATGGGGGACTAGGGGTGGGAGGATGGTGACAGGGAGGAAGTGCCTCTCACCTGGCCTGAAGTGGAGGCGTTGGGAGGATGTGGACAAGGGAATTTTGGTCCTCTTGCACCGTGGACGGAGAATCACGAACCAACTAAAAGCAAAATGCAATCTTGGTCACGAGAAGGAAAATTACTACCGCCATCTTTCTGCTGCCTATGTAGCAGGTTAACAGTAGCCTAGGTTATTGCCACGTCAGTTTGCATCACTTCAGGTGGCATAATTAACAAAAAAAAAACCATGCTAATGCTTACACGCACATACCTCCAAAGTTCCAAGTATATGCATACAAAAATGTTCCAAGAAAAAAATAAATGGGGAGATCTTAGTGAGCTTCTCTTTTTATACAGACAATGATCAGAGGGTCATCCATGCCTTCCTGTGTCATGTGATGGCACTTGTTCAGAGGTAGCTGGGCATGTAGAGTGGTTTCAGCTACCCGGAGGCTCACCCCGTTCAGGTGGAGGGGGGTATTGCGCCTACACCCCCTCTTTCTTCGGTACAGGATGCAGGGACTCTGGTGGTGGCCGCCCCGCTATTCACTGCGGGGGACCCTGCGGTGGTTTCTGTTCCACTTCACGCTGGAGAGGGGGAGACAGACGCCACAGGAGAGAAGACCGCGGCAGCTTCGGAGGAGGTGCTGTCCCTCGATGCTGCTGCAGGAGGGGATGTTTCCCTCCCCAGCGCACGCATAGAGGAGGTGGCTGCGGATGATGTCGCTGCTACTATTGAGGGGGCCGCCCCACTCATTGTGGGGGAGCCACCGAGTGAGGTGGACAACCTCACTGCGCCCGTGCTGACGGTGCCACTGGTGGTGGCGCCTACTCCTACTCCTCCTGAGGTGGGCGCACCTAAGACACTTCGCCGAAGCAGCAGGAATACGGGAAAGGCGGATGAACATATCCTACGCAAGACGGAACGACTGGCAAAGAAAAAGAACCTCGAAGGTAACTCTTTTTCTAGCTTTTCAGATTCCCATATTATTTCAAACCTTGGTAGGATAGGCATCAACTTAGCTACCTCAGATGTTGCTTTTATCAAAAACTTAGAGGTAGATAGATTAGTTCTTAGCGCAAATAAAAATATTACAGTAAAAGCTACGAATCTAATAAGTGATGACGAAAGGGAAGAAAGACTGGAGGAAGTTCTCAACCACGTTTGTGAAAATTTAAATGAGAGCTTGCTTGATACAGAGAATGATCATATTCTAGATCTCTCTCCTATCAGTCGTAAGAAAAAATATAATAATGCCAAAAATCCAAGAAAAGGCAAACTTCCCAAAAAGCCAAAAACTCCTTCAAAGATTATTATAAAATGAAAGGGGTATTCTGGAATAGCAGAGGTCTTGCAGACTTGGCTAAACACAGATTTTTGGCTGAACTAGTTAAAGAGGAGCAGGTTAATTTTATTGCTCTCTCTGAAACTGGTCGCGAGTCCTTTCCCGATCATGTCCTCAAGAATCTTTGTGCTGGTCGTGATTTTCTTTGGCATGCTATGGCACCCCATGGTAGATCAGGTAGCATCTTGCTAGGGGTAGATCTTAGTGCGTTTGATATAGGTGCCATTGATGAGGGGGATTTCTATGTGAAATTCACCCTTAGATACAAGCCAACTGACTTTAAATTTGTCCTATATTCTATTTATGGACCGGCACAAGTACAAAACAAAGGTGCTTTTCTAGCCGAAATCGCTAATACCTGCTCAAAGGAGAACCTTCCTTTTCTCATTGGTGGGGATTTTAATATCATGCGAAAGCCCGAAGACAAAAACAGTGGAGTCTTTGATCACAAATGGCCATCCCTTTTTAATGTTGTTATTGAGTCCCTAGATCTTAGGGAAATTGTCATGACAGGACGCCAATACACATGGGCGGGTTCTGGGGATAACCCGACCTACGAAAAACTTGATCGAGTTTTAGCCAGTACGGAATGGGAAGCTCATTTCCCTCGGACCAGGGTTGAAGCTAGAGATCGAAACATCTCAGATCATACCCCCCTAGTCGTTTCCACAGGCGCTTCCACTCACCAGTCTGGTACCAGACCCTTTAGATTTGAAAGGGGATGGCTCCTACGGGAGGGTTTCCATGATATGGTTGCAAATATTTGGCGATCAGAAAACTCGGGATCTTGTCCACTAGAGCGGTGGCAATCCAAGATCCGTAGGCTCAGACAATATCTTAGAGGGTGGGCGTCTAATACGGCTAGCTCATATAAAAAAGAGAAAAAAACTCTCCTAGCTCTTCTGCATAATCTTGATAAAAAGGCAGAAAATGATATGCTCACTGATCAGGAGATCAATTTGAAGCACTATCTTAAAGAGCGTTTAGCCTCCCTCTTGAGGGAGGAGGAGCTTAAGTGGTATGAGAGGGCTAAAGTCAAAACGCTCTTGGAAGGTGATGCCAATACAAGGTTTTTTCACCTTGTGGCCAATGGCAAACACCGGAAACAACATATTTATAGACTTGAAGATGACCAAGGCGTTGTTGTTAGCGTTGACAACCTCAAAAGACACATTACTAATTATTACAAAAATCTGTTTGGGACCCCAGAACAGTCGGAAATCACCTTAATGGAGGATCAGATTAGTGATATCCCACAAGTATCTCCTGAGGAAAATGAGAGCCTCATTGCCGACTTCACTGAAAATGAGGTGAGAGAGACAATCTTCCAAATGGAGCATAATAAGGCTCCTGGACCAGATGGTTTCCCGGCTGAATTCTATCAAGTCTTTTGGGGGGTGATCAAAGAGGACCTTTTGGCTCTATTTCATGAGTTCCACAAGGAGACTCTAGACCTCTTTAGCCTCAATTTTGGGATCATTACTTTAATTCCAAAAATTGAGAACGCCACTAAGATTCAGCAATATAGACCCATTTGTGTCCTCAACGTTAGTTTCAAGATTTTTACAAAAGTTGGAACTAACAGGCTGAATAAAGTGGTAAAGACAGTGGTGAGTCAAACTCAAACTGCTTTCATGCCTGGTAGGAATATTATGGAAGGTGTTGTTATTCTACACGAGACCATCCATGAACTTCATACCAAAAAATCTAATGGAGTTATTTTTAAGATTGACTTTGAAAATACCTATGATAAGGTTAAATGGTCATTCCTCCAGCAGACTTTACGCATGAAAGGCTTCTCACCTAAGTGGTGTAGATGGATTCAAAACATGGTAACGGGAGAGAGTGTGGGAATCAAAGTTAATGATGACATTGGCCCATACTTCCAAACGAAAAGGGGGCTAAGACAAGGTGATCCTATGTCACCTATCTTGTTTAATATTGTCGCGGACATGCTAGCTCTACTTATTAATCGAGCGAAGGTGGCTGGACAAGTAAGAGGTGTCATACCCCATTTAGTCGATGATGGTTTATCGATTTTGCAATATGCAGACGACACCATTATCTTTCTAGACCATGACCTTGAGCAAGCAAAAACTCTTAAGCTCCTTTTGTGTGCTTTTGAGCAGCTTTCGGGACTGAAGATTAATTTTCACAAGAGTGAAATCTTCTGCTATGGTGCAGCCAAAGAGATGGAGGCTTTCTATACTTCTCTCTTTGGATGTAATTCGGGGGCTTACCCATTCAGGTATTTAGGTATCCCGATGCACCATAGACAACTCCTCAATTCTGAATGGAGTAAAGTTGAAGAGCGCTTTCAGCAAAAACTCTCATGTTGGAAAGCTAAATACCTATCCTATGGGGGGAGATTGGTTCTGCTTAACTCGGTGTTAAGTAGCCTTCCCATGTTCATGATGTCCTTTGAGATCCCTAAGTGAGTTCTTAAAAACCTTGATCATTTCAGATCAAGATTTTTCTGGCAAGGCTCTAATAAAAAATACAAGTACAGGCTTGCCAGATGGGACATCTTGTGCCGGCCCAAGGATCAGGGTGGCCTCGGGATCTTGGATTTACAGCTTCAAAACAAATGCCTTTTGGCTAAATGGTTAGTTAACCTCTTGAACACCGAAGGGACCTGGCAATCTTTGCTAAGTAATAAATATTTGAGAACCAAGACCCTGACGCAAGTATCAGCCAAACCAAATGACTCCCACTTTTGGAGAGGCCTCATGCATATTGTCGGGGTTCGCTAACCGCCGGCAGATAATTTCTCGGATTGCGTGCCGGGCCTCAGACGGTTGCGCAAACTTGGCGTACACAGGATTTATACTGGTTCGGGCCTCCGGAGAGTAACACCCTACGTCCAGTTCGTGCTACTGTGTTATTTGCGCTGATTTGTAGTAGGGGTTACAAACTAGTCGGGAGAGGAAGTTCGTTCCCAAGTCCCGGGTGGTGGTGTCTGATCATGTGAAGGTCTAACCCTTGTGACCGTTGCCCTCCTCTCCCTTTTATAGTCTCAAGGGGAGGGGCACAAGGGGGAATACAAAAGAGTTACAGTGCTTGGCAGCGGATATGTCCCGTCGTACGTCGCTGTCTGCCGGGGCGTATTGAAGCTGAGTTGCGATGCCTTGTCGGGGAAGCCGCTGCGTGGCTGGGTTGGACTGTTCCCTCCGGGACGCTTGGCCTTCTCCCCGAGTAGTTTGGGCTTGTCTTAGTCTTCCCGAGTGTTTGCCTAGCTTGCCACGCCCGAGCCTAAGTCTAGGCTCGTGCGCGTCGTAGAGGGTGCTTGAGTGCCTCGGGTTGAGTCTTGCGTGTGGCAGAGTAGGAGATGATGGCGATGTGATGGCTGCGCGGCTTGTCAGACCTGCATTAAGGCTCTTGCCGGGGCGGGCCGCTTGCATGGCCTCCAGCTGTTTTTTTCGCGTGACGTGGAGATTCGCTCCTCCCCGCGCATCGGTAGCACCGCCCGAGTAGTGCGCCCGTGCCCACGTACTAGTCGGAGCCTGGACTTGTCGTGCGAGGCGGAGACTTGTCGTGCGAGGGTTCCTCTAGTGGGAAACTAGTCGGAGATGCAGCCGTCCGGCCAAGGACTGGTCGACTTGCCAGTGAGGGTCTTGACGAAGATCTGCATGCCTTCCCTGAGACGCAGCTCTAGGTGAAGGGTGGACTCCTTCTAGATGTTGTTTGTCAGCAAGGGTATGACCATCCTCGAGCGTCAAAGGGGACCCTAATCTGGGTCCTCGTCAGTAGCCCCCGAGCCTGAGTGGGAGTCAGGGAGTCGCGTTCAGGCTCAGTTGGTGGATCTTGGAGTTGGAGGTGTTCTTCGGGTTCTCGGTGGGTGCGCGCGAGCGCATCCGCCGGATGTAGCCCCCGAGCCCGCGGGGGAGTCGAAGATTCGCTCGCGGGGTTAACGATTTTAGAACTGAACATCGTTCGTTAGAGGTGTAGTTGCACCCGAGTTTGCGGGAGGAAGATGAATTTTTGGTGACCTCGCACGGCGCGAGGCACTAGTCGGGGAGTCGGTGTCCCTTTTCGTTGCGTCTCCCTCACGCTTCCTTTTCGTCAGGAAGGAGGGGTTGGGTGACTTCGAAGCTTGCCTCGTTGGCCGAGCCTCGGTACCCGGTGAGCTGCATGCGGGTGAGTTCGAGTGAAGCCTCGGAGCCCCATTCGCCGGGCTCCGAATGGATCAGCTGGTGATCGACCTCAGATTCCTGATGGTGAAGTCATCTAGTTACCGAGCCCGTTCGGTTAGGCTCGGCGGCTCGTCGCCTTTCCGTCGGGGGGAAAAATCATGACCTCTTTTTCCATCAAGACTCGAACGCAGTTCAGGATGCCCGCGACGCTCGTGCGTCCGGGTTCCGGCCGCTGGGGCCCATCCCTCGCCGCCCCTCGCTCGGGTTTTCGGGAGCGGCTGTCGAACCCTTAGACGGGCCAGCCTTCGAACTCCCTGTCGTCGGTGCGTGGCGCCGACCTTCGGGTGGAGAGCCGCGAGGAGCCGCCGGGGCCACCGGAAGAGTGCGCTGCTGTCGTCGCGACCGTTAGTAGTAGTCGTCTAGCCCTCGAGCGTGAGGGCCAGGTGGTAGTCGCCGTCCCCCAGCCCCCGAGTGCGAGGGCCGAGTCTGCGGTTGTGTTCCTGCAAAAGGAAATCGGGGGACAACAGTACATGGTGCGACAAATTCCAATTTTGAAGAAAAAGCATTTGACAGTTTACAACAAGAAATCTAAGTCCAACTCTTTTCAGTCTATTTAATTTCCTCGGGAAGTGTTCCTGTTGCGTTTAAGCACCTGACCCCCGACAGCCTCATCCGTAGCGCAGGGAGCAAGCCGCGTGCACGCGTAGGAAGTGTAGGCGTGGGGTCGAGGTTTCACGATTTAAGGCGTGTGCTTCCCGAGTACTTTTAGCGACTTGTGTCAGAGAGGAAAAAGACATGTGTTGATATGTTCCGGCGACGCATGCCAGGGTGTGTTATAACTGAGAAACGGTGGTGCTAAAAGTACGCTTAGCTCGATTTCTGTTCGCGTCGGGGGAGTCGGCGCGTCATTCGCGAGCCCGTCCTGACCAGCCCTCGAGCTTCGTGTCGCTCGCGGTGGTCGAGCGGACGGCGTTGTTGTTGATGGCGGCGCCAGCGAGGAAGGACGAGGTACGACGACGAGCAGCTACGCAGCGATCAGTCTCGGCTTGCCGCCGCCCATCGTGTTGCTCGAAACGGCTTTGTCCAGATCAGGGCGGCGGGCAGACGATGTTGCAGTTCGTTGCCTACACAAGAAAACTTGGGTACAGATAATAAAATCATGTCTTTAGGTCTGAGAGGTGATGTTCCCGAGTGGGAACTTCACTCGTCGCAGTTGTTTTTCCGTTCCCGAGGAGTTTCTCGGTGCAGACTCGTTCGCACGACTTCCTTCCGCCTCGCACGAGTACTCTCCGCCTCGCACGAGAAGACCCTCCGAGGAGTTCCTCTGAGAAGCCCCTCCGAGGAGTTTCCGCCTCGCACGAGAAGTTCCTCCGAGAAGCCACTCCGAGGAGTTTCCGCCTCGCACGAGAACGCTCCGTCTCCGAGTAGTTTTGCCGTGATGCCCGAGCATAATCCTGCAAAAAAGAAAAGAAGAGACAGAAACTCTTCTCCCGAGGGGAGGCGAACCCGCCGCAGGGCCGATGCAGACGCGAGTTCGCCGGCCGCCGGGGTCTTGCTCCTGTCCGGCCTTGGATCTTGGGGGGCACGGAGCGGCGAGCGGCGGGCGCCGGGCCGCCAGCAGACGAGCAGGAGGCGGCGCGCAGAGCCGCTGCGCGACGGGGCAGAGGAGGCGCCGCGTCGCCGGGCGACTGGGAGGAGGCGGAGTCGAAGGTCGCGTCGGTGGCGAGAAGAGGGGGGCGGCGCGCTGCCGAAGTCGGAGAGGCGGAAAAGATCGGCGCGAATCGTCATGCCGCCGTGCGTCGAATCGGCCCGGAGCCGGCTACCAGGATGCTGTTGCCGGCGAGCCGCTGCCGTCACACGCCGCGAAACCGCCGAGGACCTGCTCCTCGTCCAATGTCGGCTCGCCCCGCCCGACGGCCGCACTGTTCCGCCCGCGGCCGCCGCGTATGCTGCGTCTTCTGTCTTCGCCGTACACGTTGCCGCGACAGGCCTGCACAAGAAAGAGGGGGGGAGAGAAAAAGTTGCGTCGACCGTCGCCGAGGTCGAGACGCCGTCCGCCTGCCGCTTCGCTCGTCGCACTGGGGCGAAGGTACGGGGGGCTGTCGTGCCGAGACGCCATCTGCTCGGCCGACGCGGCGCCGGGAGGCTGCGGACGTAGAGGAGCGCGGCCCGGCAGAGGGCCCCATCGGCGAGCGTGGCGGTGTCGTCCGCCGCCATCAGCGCCAGCGTCCCGGCCTCCATCGACAGCAGGTCGCCGTTGTAGGTCCTCCGCGACAGCCGAACTGGAGGAGACGGTCGCCGGAGCCGTTCCGCGGCGAATGCATCGAGGCTCGAGGAGGAGGCGGCGCGGGTAGGGCGCCGCGCGTTGAGGAAGTCGTAGTGGGACCCTGCCGCGCGGTGAAGAGGTGGCGGGCGCCGAGTGCAGAGAGCAGGATGGGCGCGCGACGGGCGCTGCTGTGGTCGGAGCAGGAGGCGCGGGCCGCGTCCGGTCGCCGAGCAAGGAGGGGGCCACGGGCGCCCCGCCGCCGTTAGCTTGGACCCGCGTCGGGCCGCGGCGCGAGGGTGCGGAGGCAGCAGCCGGGTCGTCGGGCCGCGCCGAGGGACCGCGTCCCGAAGAGGCGGAGGCGGGCGACGGGACTGCCGTGCGGCGGAGTAGAAGGCGAACGTTGCGCCTGGGTGGCCGCGCTCCTGTGGAGGAGATGGAGTCGGGACGGCGCGCGTCGGGCTCCATCTCGCGAGGGGGAGAGGGCGCCGAGGAGGAACGAGTTGCGGACGCCGTACGGGCGCCGAAGAGGAAACGAGCTGCGGGCGCCACACGGGTGCGGATGGCGGGCCCCGCGTCGAGTCGCCATTCGGGGAAGGGAGCGGGCGCCGCGCCGCTGTAGTGGTCGGGGCGCTGCGGGTTGGAGCAGACAAGTCCGCCCCGTTGCGTCGCGGGCGGAGATGACCCACGCCGCCGCTTCATCGAGGGAGGAGGAGTACGCTGTGATCCGCGTCTCGGAGAGAGATGCCGCCCGTTGACCCTCGGTGGAGACGAAAATGTGACTCACGGCCACACTATTGCATGTAGATGGGGAGACCGGAGGTGCCGCGGCGACTCGCCAGCCTCCCGCATCGGCGCTGGCCGCCGGGTGGTCGCGGCCTCGGCGAGACGAACTCCGCGTCTGGAGAAAATTGCAGCCGCAGGTGGTTCCGTCAGGGCTCGTTGCTGCCGATCCGCTCAGCTGCTTGCCGCTGCAAGTATTGCTAGCTGGGCTTCGAAGGTGGAAGAGCTGTAGTTGCCGTCTGCATTATCGCGGTCCTCGGTGCCGTCGTAGTCGTAGCCGACGATGTCGTGGTTGCCGCTGTCGTTGATGCAGCTGTCGGTGCCGCGGCTACCGTCGTCATTGCCGGTGGAGTCGCGGGCGTCAGAGTCGCAACCACCGTTGCCGTTGTCGTCGTAGTTGGCCGTCCGAGATCTGCAAAAAACGTCGAGACACGCAAAAGGCCCCTACCTGGCGCGCCAACTGTCGGGGTTCGCTAACCGCCGGCAGATAATTTCTCGGATTGCGTGCCGGGTCTCGGACGGTTGCGCAAACTTGGCGTACACAGGATTTATACTGGTTCGGGCCTCCGGAGAGTAACACCCTACGTCCAGTTCGTGCTACTGTGTTATTTGCGCTGATTTGTAGTAGGGGTTACAAACTAGTCGGGAGAGGAAGTTCGTTCCCAAGTCCCGGGTGGTGGTGTCTGGTCATGTGAAGGTCTAACCCTTGTGACCGTTGCCCTCCTCTCCCTTTTATAGTCTCAAGGGGAGGGGCACAAGGGGGAATACAAAAGAGTTACAGTGCTTGGCAGCGATGATGTCCCGTCGTACGTCGCTGTCTGCCGGGGCGTATTGAAGCCGAGTTGCGATGCCTTGTCGGGGAAGCCGCCGCGTGGCCGGGTTGGACTGTTCCCTCCGGGACGCTTGGCCTTCTCCCCGAGTAGCTTGGGCTTGTCTTAGTCTTCCCAAGTGCTTGCCTAGCTTGCCACGCCCGAGCCTAAGTCTAGGCTCGTGCGCGTCGTAGAGGGTGCTTGAGTGCCTCGGGTTGAGTCTTGCGTGTGGCAGAGTAGGAGATGATGGCGATGTGATGGCTGCGCGGCTTGTCAGACCTGCATTAAGGCTCTTGGCGGGGCGGGCCGCTTGCATGGCCTCCAGCTGTTTTTTCCGCGTGACGTGGAGATTCGCTCCTCCTCGCGCATCGGTAGCGCCGCCCGAGTAGTGCGCCCGTGCCCACGTACTAGTCGGAGCCTGGACTTGTCGTGCGAGGCGGAGACTTGTCGTGCGAGGGTTCCTCTAGTGGGAAACTAGTCGGAGATGCAGCCGTCCGGCTAAGGACTGGTCGACTTGCCAGTGAGGGTCTTGACGAAGATCTGCATGCCTTCCTTGAGACGCAGCTCCAGGTGAAGGGTGGACTCCTTCTAGATGTTGTTTGTCAGCAAGGGTATGACTATCCTCGAGCGTCAAAGGGGACTCTAATCTGGGTCCTCGTCACATATTAAAGATGAGGTTTTTTCTAAAGGCTCTTTCATTATTAATGATGGAACCAGCACAAGATTTTGGGAGGATACTTGGTTAGGTGATAAGCCGCTCAAGGATACTTACCATTCCTTATACCATATTGCGCGGGATAGGAAGGTAACGATTTCTAAGGTCATGTCCTCTATACCTCTAAATATTTCCTTCAGGCGGTCTCTGGTGGACAATAACCTAAGACATTGGCTTCACCTAGTTGCTCGGGTCTCTAATGTTGTTTTGGTGGATGGTAAAGATTATTTTAAATGGCCGCTGACGAAAAACGACTTTTTTACTGTCCGATCGATGTATCTTGATGCTTTAGATACTCATCCACCGTTTCAGCATAGGAAGATCTGGAAGTGGAAATTACCTCTTAAAATCAAAAATTTTCTTTGGTTTCTTCAGAAGGGCGTCGTCTTGACAAAAGACAACCTTGCGAAGAAAAATTGGAAAGGGAGCCAGAAGTGTGTCTGCTGCAATTTGAATGAAACTATACAGCATCTCTTTATAGATTGCCCCTTAGCAAAGATGATTTGGAGGTTTATTTTCTATACGACTAATCTGAGCCAACCTAGATCTATTAACCATGTTTGGTAATTGGCTTAATAATCAACATAAAGATTTTAAGCAACTGATTTGGGTTGGTGTCGCGGCCATCTGCTAGGCTATTTGGAAATGCAGGAATGATATAGTTTTCAAAAAGTCGAAGTTTAATTCGATTCTGCAGGTTATTTTCAGGGGAGCTTACTGGTTACGCTTCTGGGCCCAGTTGCAGCGTAAGGAGCAGAGCAAGGACATCATCATCGCTATGAGTAGGAAATTAGAAGTCATTGCTCTACGGTTTGCCAATGAAGGATGGAATGTTTTTTATCGTTTACCTTAGGTGGAGGTATGTTGCCCGTAGCTGCCTGCCTGCTCTTTTTGACTCTTGTTTGAATTCTGTAATATTTGGCTGTGTACATCTTCGGATGTAGAGGCCGGGTTTAATTATCCATTATCTAAAAAAAATGTGGAGTGGTGTTTAAGGAAGGGAGAAACCACAAGTTTAGGTGATGTTTAGGAGGGGAGAGATTGCTATCAGTCAGCACGAGGCCATCAACCTTGTTTCCCCGTTTGATCTGCAATGCAAACGACGAAACGAGAATGGATGGGCAGATGAGACGGGCATGCTCCTCCTGTCCTTGGGCCTGAAATCATTGCAAGGCTACCTTGCATGAAAGACGTGACCTCTCTTTTCAGCGAAATGAGGGGTGCTTTGCTGCCTCTGCCTTTGCCTGTCCCCTCTTCGCTTTTCTCCTTTTTCCCCTGCTGCGCTCCGCCCCTCATCGCTTTTCTCCTTTGTGTCATTGTGTGTGTGTGTGTGTGGAAGAGCGAAAGGCAACGCCGTGCCAATTGCCCCATGCGGCCATGCCACACCGTACAGGCCCAGGTACAAAAAGAGGAGATGAGATCCAAGCGTATATGGTATGGGGTCCAAGGGTTTTTTTTTTCTTTTGAGAAGTCTGGTTTGTCAGTGTAGACATCGATCATGGCCTGGGCTTGCTCCTTTGAAAAATGAAAACCTGATGTTTCCAGCAGAGCTGAGAAATGTCTGATAAAGCTCCAAGCATGGGAGCATCAGGCTTGTATCATGATGTTGCTTCAGTTTCTCCAAATCTCAACTTCATGTTCAAGCCTGCATCATTGGTCTCGTTAGGTTCTTAAGGACGAGCTTTGGGTATCCTTTTTTGCAACCGTGCGTGTAAGTTCAACTTGTGTGTGGTCGTGACCTGAATGATGACACTTGTTAGTTGCAAAGAAGACGGTTAACGCAAGAAATCTTGGATGTCAAGAGACACAAATAAACCAAGACCCAACTGAATCAAATGTCATGCGTACGCAGGGTGCAGAGCCACACAGTGCCATGCATGCTACTCCAGGGTAGAACAGCACAGTACAAGAGCTGTGCATCACTGCTCATAGTAGTGAGTCATTGCGAGCCTTGTATGCTGGTATTGACCAGGTGATCTCAGCCCCTCCTCAAGTATGGTGACCAGGCAGGTCATCAACAAAAAAGGCTCTGATCTCCTGCACGCCATCCTCCAGTTGAGTCCTCCGGTATCTTTGACCAGCAAGCGCAGCAAGGTGAAAAAATTGTACCGCGAAAGCTTTGATAAACGAGTGAAAATTGTGGCATAACCCGAGGTCTTTCTTCTTTCTTTCTTTTTTCCGAAATAGGTTTGTCTTCATGTCCTCTAATAAGTTTATAACGGTAAGATGTTTGTGTCGCCTGGCAAGTGAATCACATAAGCTGTCGCGAGGTAGAGGCTATTTGCCATTGGATCTTTTGCTTGTCCTGGCTTGTGTCATGGCTATCCCAAGAGAATCTCTTAACATTCCACAAGCTTGGCCATGCATTAGGCTAACAAACCCCGACCCACTCCTTTGCTTGCCCGGGATTGGAAAGGGTGGTTGGCGACAGCTCGAGAGCTGTGCCTGAATCCATCTTCCCAACTCGGCTCCCCATGGCCAAAATCCTCGTCCACAAACAAGGATGTGCTTGGTTAGGTGACGCAATCCCAGAGACTGATGCGTGAGACTGACATATCACAAACAGTTGTAACAACAGAAATTCCGGGGCAAACTTTGTCGTGTGTTCGCTGCAAACTTCCAAACAGAAGCGCCATGAAGCAAAGATCCAGATGAACTCCCAAATGATCGATCAGTACCAGTGCAAAAACCGGAGCCGTTCAATGGCTCCAAACGCCCGAGGTCACGAAAATGGGCCATCTCAGCTCTCAGACAATCACGAAAATGGGCCATCTCTGCTCTCAGACAATCACGAAAATGGGCCATCTCAGCTCTCAGGCAATCAAAAGGGTGTTCAATGATCAAAGCGCTCAGATGGCGTGACACTTCCACACATTACAGGCAGATTTTGATGATAACTCATTAACACCTGAAACAAGAGGCACCCACAAGCCACCACGGTCTGATGGTTTCACAGCAAACATGATAATCTGCTCATCCAAAACATTATAATTGGCTAATTTTATCTAATCATTGTACGGCCAACAAGGGTAGTCCATAATACATAGTCGAGCAGCTTATAGTGCTCCAGCTACCCTGGATAACATATTGGTGCAGTTCACAAAAATAGGGCAGGCTGTCAGGATCATGCTACACACTACACCAAGAAGTTGCCTGATTCTCGGATAAGGTCCTGGAATTGTTCTCAGAACATTGCGGACATAGCCTCAGCAACTTCGGTTACAACCTGGTCATAGTCTGACTTCAGTTTCTCCTTCACCTCTTCACTGAGCTCCCCCTTGCTTGGCTTGGTCTGAACCAAGACACAACAAGTTGGCCTCTTAGTGGTTCCTGCGGTCGCAAGATCCTGCAGAGGGGCAACCACGAGTCAGTAAATCTCAAGACAATGTCTTCTATCTTAAACATCCAGTCTGAAACCACAAACTGACATATACACAAATTACAAGCTTAGCATGGCTTGTTTCTCCATGTCACTATTTTGTCTACTGGTAATCTTCACATATGCTGGAAATTACGACAAGTTTTGCTGATGGGAAGGGCAAAAAAATAAGGTAAGGTGTTTATTATTCACATCACTTGTGAATCGAACCAAGAAAAGAAAACTTCGATGTCTTCTCAAAATTAATTTAGAATAATTATTTCAAATGACAAAACTAACAGGTGGTGCTACTTGGTAGCATGTGACCACATACCTAAAAATGAGTCAGTACACCTACCAGGAATATGACTTAATTTCCACTTAAAGTTCAAGAAATTTGTATAACCAATTTTTTTTAGCATTACTTGATTACATGGGCAGGCAATAGCAACTGTCCTACCATAACACCTTACGTGTCAGTTTCAGAAATTTTCAAACCGTATCATTGCGGAATAATCAAGCCTAAAAACATTGGGAATTGAGAACCCACCTCTTTCGACGGAACATATATGTACGGAACCTCATTTTCCTCACAAAGTATTGGAACGTGTGTAATCACATCAATAGGAGAAATATTTCCAGCGATCACACAAAGCCTGCACAAAGTAAGGAAACAGATTTCAATGATGTAGTGCAAGGTAAGCCAAGAACTGCTCAAAACCTTAAAGTGCAGGTGCAGCACATTTATATAATCAAGTCCTCAGCAAAAATTGTACAATTTATCATAATATATGTTTCATTATCATGTATGTTCTACATGTGGATAACCAAGTCAGATGGACCAGAATGCAATGTAGTTTTATCACTTACTGTTTGATTAAAGAGTAAGGTATCATTATGAAAGGCCAACAAGACATGGTACATAATACACGTACCATTTTGTAAGAAATGATTCATAAGTGAGAAGTATTTACCCTTTACTGATTGGGCACAATATCACACAAATATTAAACCTACATGTTCTATTGACCTAAATGTTCTATCGGTTAATTTCATTATTAACCAATTAGGCGATTATTACAAGTTCAACAGGAAGAGAAAAGGATTGAGATTTGAGTACTAACCCTTTGTTCCCACGGCGGATGCTCTTGACCACCTCCTTGACTCCCCGCTTCAGGCACTTGGCATCCGAGGCTGCAAATTCGCAAATAGCCGAATCACGACCGGATGGTAAGAAACCCTGAACAAAAAGGGGCAAGTATAGAATCGAATTTACAGCGGAGAAGGAAGTCCCACGAACCTCGGCGCACGAGCTTTAGGGTCCGCTTGCAGAGCTTCTTGCCAGCGAGAGGCTTCGCGATGGGCGCAAGCGCCAGTGGGGTCTTCTTCTTCTCCGTCTCCGTGTCGCTCCCCATCGCCTCTGCCGCCGCCGCCGCCGCCGCCGCCTGACTTGTTGCTTCGCGGGTTTAGTTGGTTCTGGAGCTAGGGTTTTAGGAAGCCCAAAGCCGCTCGCTTATAAATTGCCAGGTCACTGGTGTGTGGGACCCACCAGTATTGGGTCCACCTGTCTGAAAGGCTTTGCGAGAGAGGAAGCCCAAGTTCCAAGTTCCAACAGGCAACAGCCAAGGCCCAAACCCTACTACCCACACCCGGAGCGCGCCGACGCCGACAGGCAACAGCAGCTACCACCGAGAACTACCCTCGCCGGCGGCGCCGCAGCCGGGGTTGCTCAGGGACGGAGATTAATACGGCGGCGCCCGTTTGCCTGCCTTTTCCTCCTTAGGCTTGGGTACTAATCTGCTGCCATGGGGAAATCCAAAGGTGCGCGGCCTTTTCGCTTCTCTGAATCCCGTCGCTTCCTGATTGGATTAGATTGAATTGGGGAGGGGAAGTGAGAGTTTGCTCTTTTGTAGACAAGAAGGCTTCGCGGGAAGCGAAGGAGGACAAGAAATTGGCGCTTGGGGTGAAGAGGAAGCAGCTAAAGAGGAAGAAGGACAGAGTCTTGGAACGCGCTGTCGAAAGCGAACCCGCTGCCGAGCATGTTGTCGCGGAAGGTAGTGGTATTGATGGCTTCTTTACCTTTCCTCCCATTTCGTTTTTAGTAGTGTTTCAGAACCAGTAGTTTTAACTTATATCAGTTATTTGAACTTAAAAATGCCACTTTAGTTGCCCCACAAAGATGAAGCGATGATGTGTTGGCAGTGGCGCAGCTCGAGTAAGAATGAGAAAGGAAATTAGCCAGAATGGATGCTGATTTTGTACTAGAAAAATATTGCTGTTAGAGTTCGTGGAAGAATGATTATTCTTTTGTTCAAGATATATCTCATCATTGTCATTGCTGTATGATCAGTGTGACGCATTAACTGATTGATGGATTTCTTTGCCACACTTTATGATCAAACCTATCACCAGCATCTTGTGTGCTTGTGCTTGAAACAGCAAGTGAAAACCATCTCATGCTCTGTACCTCTATTGATTTCATTATATCTATTAGTTCTTAAGTTGGTCACTATGCCCTGTGTGCATCTGTAAGGTTTCTTCTTGTTGAAGTATCTAAGAGAGCTACAGTTGTATAAAATAATGTTCCCCACCTTTGTATTTGAATGTCAGATAAAGAATTGGCACGGAGAAAGAAAATCGCATTGCTGAAGCAGAAGAAGAAAACTAAGCATGCCAAAGTAAAGAGCAGCCATGCCAGGGATGATGGTGTTGTGGAATTACTGTCAGACAGTAAGGATGATGCAACGCCTAAGCTGAAGAAGAAGAAGAGCAAAAAGAAGCTGATTAAAAGTAGCAGCCCTGTCGAGGTATACGAGAGTTCAGTTGTAAGTGATGATGCCGGAGCACCCAAACTGAAGAAGAAGAAAAGGAAGGTAAAAGCAGGGAAGAGCTCTGCTGGGATTAGTGACGCAGAAGAAATAATGCTCGAGAATCAAGATGAAGAAACCCAAATTGGTAAGATTGTTCACTGGCGCTGAATGTTTTCCTTAACAAATTGATGGCTTTGGTTTTCTCATTTTTCTTAAAATGGTTTGTGTAGTGAGTTTGTGCTATAACCAGTTGGTAACCTATATTATGTCCTTATTATATATTAGTTCATCTATTTCATTTTTCCTAATAGCTTTATGCATATATTTATTCAGCTGATGTCAACCAACTTGCAGCACCGAGTGAAAATATGGATAATGAGGGCCCTGCTAAATCAAAGAGGGGAAAGAAAAGTAAGGCTAGTAAGTAGTAGGGCTTTATATTTGTCTCCTAATCAAAGTTGCTCTGTAGTTATATGTGTTTCATGAATATTTATACTTCCTATGTCCATGCACTGACTGCAGAGGAAGTTAAAAGGTCTGGGAAAGCCAAGAAGAAAGATAAGCATGCATCAAGCAAAGAGAATAACCTGGAGAGGCATGTTGAAGTCGGTACTGCAAACGCTGATGAGATTTCATCGGTTGACGAAGACAGTTCCCGAGGAATGAAAAGTAATATTTTGCTTTTGAGTTTTGGTCTTTCAGATACCATTTTGCTAGTCTTCAACTCTTCATGAAGTTTGTTGATGGAATAGTACTCCAGTGATTATCTTTGAGAAACTTATTTAAATATTTGCTCCAGTCAATTGACACCAACGCAGTCTCCAAAAGCAAAACTACTCGCTGGGATATAGATTGCAAAGTAACTCTCAAAACAGCATTTTTTGTGAATGTGTGAGGGGAGTAGAATGACTATATATGTGTTATTGTATAATTTAATTCATCTTAGGATCACTACACATGAAATTCATTTTAGGAGCCAATTTTCCTTAGAAAACTGACCTATTAATCAAAATATCTGTTAGTCTGTCTTGGTGATTCCTGCAATGCAATAAGTTTTAAAATCAGCCATATGTGTCGCAGACTTGCAGGTTTCTTATTAATTGATGTTCTGCTCCTCTAAATTTCACTTTTTTTTTCTTCTCTCCTTTCCTGTTGGGATTTGCAATTTGATGCACTAAAGTATTAAAAGCTTATATGTGGTGTCTTGACAGAATGGATCTTGGAGTACAAACAAAATAGACCTGGCTTGAAGGTTTTGCAGGAAAGAATAGATGAGTTTATAGTTGCTCATGAGGAACAACAGGAGAAGGTGAGTGTTATATCATCTTATTACTGTCCCATAACAGTTTCTTCCCCAAGCTTAATGTTGAAGCATGTACCTAAATGACTATCATAGTACTTATAACAAATTTCTTCCAGTATTCCCTTAGTGGATACTGTTTCCAGTCATAATGCCAATGTCTGCTTTGCATTATGTTTAACATAGTGGTAGACTGCTTGAGATCAATGTGGTTCATATATTGCTAGCACACTCTTCTTATTCCCAAAAATATTCAATTTCTTTCTTTCCTGACACCTATTTCGTTATTTCAGGAGAGGAAAGAAAGGGAGGCGCGCGCAGCGGCAGATGGATGGACAGTTGTCGTGCATCACAAGGGCAGGAAAAAGACCACAGATACTGAAAGTGGAACAGCTGTTGGCTCTGTATCTCTTGTTGCAATGCAAGAGAAAATGGCTAAAAAGAAACCCAGGGAAGTTGATACAAACTTCTACAGATTTCAGAAACGAGAAGCTCACCTCAGTGGTATGTTGTCATCTCTTAACAAGACTACCCATTTTTAGCTACATGCAGTGGTTTTTTTAGAACTACGTGCAGTGGTTACTGCACATGTTAGAACCAAGATTAGCATGAGCTTTTGGTGCTGTGCAGTTGAATAGTTCATTGACCCATAATGAAATAATCTGTTCATTGTTTGGCATTCCAGTATGACTTTCAGCTTGATTTTATCTGTTCTTGTTTTGAGAAAAATATTTTGGTTCGTTAGAAGTTTACTATTTTGCATCTTCAGTTTGATTACACAAGTCAACATTCATTTTGCATTGTTGCTTGGACTTTGTCAAATGAACCATATGCACTTGTGCATGGTGTGGTAGATTAAGAGGTTCTTGTTGGTTCAGATGTCCCAAACCGATTAGTTTTCGATTTTGGCCATCTGTGCGGCAGATCTCATCTAGAATATGATAGGTTGTGGGAACTGACAGCATTGTGTTTCTTGTGCAGAACTGGCAATGCTGCAGAGTAAGTTCGAGCAGGACAGGAAAAGGATACAGGAGCTCAGGGCTCAGAGGAAATTCAAGCCTTACTAATTCTGCTCAAGCCATATACCGAAGGGTTGGTTGCTGTTGATCAGTGGCCACTCGTCGCTCGACAAACAATTTTGTTTCGCTGGACATTCTCTAGCATGTATGGCTCTTAACTGAAACAATGTCAAATGTACTCTATGTTGCTTGCATTTGCGGTGCCAGTACATATTGTTTGAATCGAAGCTATGATCTGGTGCATTCCGCGGATCATTCTCGTTGCTTTGCTTTGCCGCGCTGTGTATCTAGTGAGATTGCCGGAATGGATGGTAGGTACTCGGCGTGTTGGCGGTGGGTGCCTGCGGCAGCCGGTGCAAAATTGGCGTCCTCGCTTCGTTCGTTGTAGTCAAGCACACCTGTAAGACATCTCCCGCGCTTTGAGGCCAGCCTCCCAAGTCGACTGCTCGGCTATCTGTTTGTTAGTTTGTACCCAACCTTGAGGTCTTAACTGAACCTAAAACTGTCAAAACACATTGCCAAATTCCACGCAACTGTAAATCCCAGGAGAAATCTCAATCCTGCAGTCACAAACCCCACAAGATTTTGATCCCAAATAACAGTCAATAATCTGCTATTCGTGAACTAGGAGAAATCGAGGACACATCACATTGGATCGGCTCATAGGGGTGCAGCACCATGGTGAGTCTCTCCAACGGCGTCCTGGCCGCCCTGAACTTCGTCACCCTCATCATCTCGGTGGCGCTCATCGCCGCGGGCGCCTACGTCCTGGCGCAGCCGGCGACCGAGTGCCAGCGCCTGGTGCGGGTGCCGTCCATGGCGCTGGGCGCGGCGTTCCTCCTTCTCTCGGTCTTGGCGATCGCCGGCGCGTGCTGCCGCGCCACGCCGCTCCTCTGGGCCTACGTGGTCATCATGTTCCTGATCCTCACCGGCATGTTCGTGGCCACCGCGTTCGCGTTCGCCATCACCAACAGGGGCGCCGCCGCCGCCGTGTCCGCGGCCGGGTACGGCGGGTACCGCGTCGGGGACTACTCCGACTGGCTGCAGGGCAGGGTCAGGGACTACGAGACGTGGCGCCGGATCGAGAGCTGCATCGCGGACGCGCGCGTGTGCACCGGCGGCTGGGTCGCCGGCGTCCAGGGCGGGGTCAACGCCGGCGAGCTCTACCAGCGGTACCTGCCGCTCGTTCAGGTACGCTACCCACGCCACGCGTGCGCGGATCCGTTGGTTTCGCTGCATGGCATGCACACGGTACGGTGGGCCCCACACGACATGTCAGTATTTTCTTTTGTAATGACACCTCCATCCAATTGTGCAGTCGGGCTGCTGCAAGCCGCCGGCGTACTGCGGGTTCGAGCGCGTGAACGCGACGTTCTGGACGGCGGCGGACGGTGGCGCGAGCACGGCCGTCGACTGCCGGGCGTGGAGCAACGACCAACGGGTGCTGTGCCTCCAGTGCAACGCGTGCAAGGCCGCGGTGGTGACCACCGCCATCCACAACTGGAAGGCCGTGGCCGGGCTCAACGTCGCCGTCCTGGTGCTCCTCTGCATCTCCTACTCGCTCGGCTGCTGCGCCATCCGCAACAACCACAACCGCCGGTACTACTACTGAACATCCATCCACCGTCGCTTTCGTTCATGGGAGATCATGATGATGCTCAGGGTTCAGGGTTGCTTCAGAGTAGTACGTGTTCGTGGCGATCTGTTGTTGTTTTTCCCTCCATTTAGTACAGTGTAGAGGGTGTGTAATGTTTGATCATCACGGTATGAAAACCAACGGATAATCTAACAACATTCAGTGTGTTTAACGGAGGATTGATTCATTTGAACTCGAAATTCTTCAGAATTTCAGATCAAAATCGATCGAGGTGACTCAGGTTCAGACTTATACGGTACACGCAGTTTGGGCTGAAAATGTTATAGGGCTGTAATGCGGAAGAAGTCCTTTCACCGTCCAACCGAGTATCTTACGTCTAACTATCTAAATTGTCCATTTTCGGTCCCTTGCTGGTTTTCACGACGGTTTTGTGTGACGTGGCAGTGGACCTCACATATCAGGAGTGGGTCCCACATGCCGGTTGGGTTTTCTCCCCTCTCTCCCTCTTCTCTTGAGCCATCGTCGCCTCCCTATGGATGGGGACGACGACGGCGGCCATCTCGCTGCGACCCTCACGCACCGATGACGAGATGTAAGGGTAGCTTCGCCGCGGCCCCCGCCTTCCCTGTCCCGCCGCACCCGGGCTCCACCGTTGCCCCTCCCGCTACTCGCCGCCGGAGCTGCCGTCGCGGCGCCCTTGCTCCCCCAGCGGCTCTCTTCCGCCGCCGCCCTGAGGAAGCCGTCGCCGCCGGCGGTGCTGCTCCCCTCCTCCCGACGCCGGTGACGACGAGGCGACCGCGGGCTTCCCTCCCTTCGGTGGTCGCTTCGCTCCGGCGGAGGGAGGAGGAGGGCGTCCTGCTGCTCCCTCAGTCGGTCTCTTCCTCCACCGGAGGGCAGCACGGCGAGGAGCAGGGAAGGGGCGGCACACCGACAGAGTGAGCAGGAGAGAGGGGGGGGGAGAGGGCACCATGACATCGCTACCGCTGCACGAGCTGGCAGTGAGCCCCTCGATCTCTGTCGTCGGGCGAAGTGAGAGCTCGATTCCGCCGAAGAGGAGGCCACCTGAGCTCGATTCCGCCGGAGAGGATGTCACCTGAGCTCGATTCCACCGAAGAGGCCGTCGTCGAGCTCGGGCCGCCAACGGAGCTTGGCCCCGGGGCGGAGCGGGCGGCGAGCTCTGCCGTGGGCCGCGCGCATGAGCTTCTCCTCCGCCAGCATCGGGAGGAGGGGAGCAGCACCGTCGGCGGCGACGGCATCCTCAGGGCGGCGACGAGGAGGAGCGGCGGGACGGGGGGCGGCACCGCGTGCTTGGCGGAGAACGAGGTGGAGCGGCGGGATGAGCGGGACGGCGGTCGCGGGCTTGGCAGTGGATGAGGAGGAGCGGTGAGATAATGGGGGCGAATGCGGAAGTGAGAAAGGCCCATTTGGGACCCACCCTGACATGTGGGTCCACTGTCACGTCACGCAAAACCACCGTCAAAACCAACGAGGGACCAAAAATGAACGGTTTAGATAGTTCAAGGACTTAGGATACACGGTTTTTCGGATGAGGGACTTAAACGAAACTTCGGTGATAGTTGAGGGATGGTGAAAGAACTTCTCCCTGAAATGTTAGCTCCTTCAGGCCCATCATCCATATACATGCCTGGCCCCGGCCGGGCCCCGGCGCACTGCCCCCTCTAATCGCATTCGCATGCTGATGAAGCTTCCATGACTGTAGTGAGGCGTCGTCGCCGGCTTGCCGCGGGTCACCGCCACCACCCACCGCCATCGTCGCCATCAACCTGCGGCCCTGTCATCGTCGACTTGGAGTCGCCCACGACCCCGGCGCGCCACCGCCACCGCGTCCAGACCTGCACGCCGTGGCCATCTCGAAGGCTTTGAGCATCCGGGAGCGCGACGGAACCAGTGCGCACACGGTTTGGAGTTCAACGGCGGATTGGGATTTGGGTGGCTTCCGTGCATGGAAGTTGGGATGGGTTCCGCTTGCCCTGTCCCGATCAGTCTGTCACGGTTGGTTTCACTTTTGTTGGGCCCTTGAAAAGTGCAAGCACCTCGAGGAAACCAACAAGGCATTCTCGTGGTTTGAAAAGTCGAAGAACCATTTTGCTGTTAGCAAGAATGCAAGCTTCGTACGCGTGGTTGGTGATTGAGTGCATCTTTAGCATTCCTACCGTATTTTCCCCCCAAGATAGGAAAATTGCATAGTGCCAGGCAAATTTGTAGCAAAACCTTGCATTTCTGCAACAAGAACAAAATTCGGTGCAGCGAATCGTCAGTGTCTGAAGAATATTTGGGAAAGGGACATCTGGATCGTCAGCGAATCGTTAGTTGCCATCTTTGTTTCGAATACGGCACATCGCTCGGGTAGTTTTACCCCATCTGGATGCCAATTAAGCAGAAAATCATTCATAGAATAGAAACCCTCTCCATTCTGACACAAGAACCTTACCTAAGTCATACTCCCTCCGGTTCCATATTAGAAGTCGTTTAGGACAGCGACACGGTCACCAAAGCACAACTTTAACTTCTCTTTTCTATAAAAATCTTTATTGGAAAGTTATATATGTATATTCTTATGAAAGTAATTTTCAAGACAAATCTATTTATATGATTTTCACATTTTCAAACTCAACGACTTAAAAGTTATTCATGATTTATATTTTCAATGTTTAACTCAAACCTTGTCCGAAACGACTTCTAATAGGGAACCGGAGGGAGTAAGTGGCATGGAAGCAAAGCATAGACAGTACGCTCAGGACGATTGCACGGGATGTAGTAGTAGTTCACCCCTGTTTATCTGTCTTGGAGTGGTAGTAGCCTAGTAGGTGCTTTCTCTATTGACCATCGCGTGCCAAGTCCTCGTCTTTGGGCTGAAACAAACAATGGTACGGTACGAGCTCCTCGTTCTCGCGGCGATCCGATCCTACTCGGCGGTTTCGGACGATGCAACCTGGGGTGCTGATGCGACTTGGTCTCTCGCCACACGGACGCGACCGTTTGTGTACAGGAGCAAGCTGAATTTGACTCGCTAGCGACGGTGCTTCCTTCATCATCAGAATACTAAATTCACCAGAAAGTTCAGAACCAGGCACGGGACAAATGAGGAGAATGCTTCAAGTCTTAAACTATTGAATGCTGCGAGCCTGCAATCTGCCGTGGTCCGTCGCCGAGAGAGGAATGGCTTGCTCGTGCAGTCGTGCGACGCGCACTTTGACCCCCGCCGGCCGCCGCCGCCGCCGCCGCGCGCCAACGAATAGGCTGGCTAGCTGCACACGACACGACACACCGGTGCGAGCCCTTTTCTCCCCCATGCTCCAGTCTCCTAAGCAAGCGAGCGAGTAGCGTCGTGATCCTCTCCCCGACCGCGTGCACGGTGCACCCCCTCGGCCGGCCATGAAGCCCCAGAAGAGCAACCCGTCCTCACCCAAGCTCTCCGTCGCCGTCGCCACGGCGATGCTCGTCCTGCTGGCCCTCGCGGTCGTCTCGCTCTACGACTTCAACTTCGCTGATAGCTACCGGTACATACTCCGCGCCTCCTCTTCGACGTCGTCGTCATCTTCGTCGTCGCCTCCGACAAACTCCTCCTCGTTCCCGGCGTCTCCGACGAGCAACTCCTCGTCTTCGGCGTCATCTCCGGCAGCCACCGCGGAGGTGGAGGCCTGCGACCTGACACGGGGCCAGTGGGTGCCTGACGACGAGGCGCCGTACTACACGAACCTGACGTGTCCCTACATCGACGACCTCCAGAACTGCATGAAGTTCGGCAAGCCCAGCCTCGGGTTCATGCGGTGGCGGTGGCAGCCCGACGGGTGCGACCTCCCACGCTTCGACGCGGCGCGGTTCCTGGAGGCCATGAGGGGCAAGTCCATGGCCTTCGTCGGCGACTCCCTCGCCAGGAATCACCTCAAATCTCTGCTCTGCATCCTGTCACAGGTACGTAACTGTTGGGATAGCCGCCCGTTGCACTTGGCAAAACTCGTTAGAATCACGTCCGCAATTCATGGCACGCCGCACGCCGGCACCTTGCTGTGCTGTGCCGTTCGCTCCTCTGCTACTGCTGATGCAACGGGCATTGATTCGTATATGCTGCAGGTGGCGCAGCCGGTGGAGGTCGTGACGACGGCGGAGATCGACGTCACGGGGAGGGCCGTCCGGCGAGACTTCCACTACGGCAGCCACGGCTTCAACGTCTCGCTCTTCTGGTCGCCGTTCCTCGTCAAGGCCAACCTCTCGGACGCGGAGTCCGGGCTGGGCCTGTGGGACATGCACCTCGACACGCCGGACGCACGGTGGGCGGCGCACATCGCCGACTTCGACTACATCGTCCTCTCGGGCACCAACTGGTTCTTCCGCCCCTCGTTGTACCGCGAGGGCGGGCGCGTCGTCGGGCGCAACGGCGGCGCCGCCGCTGCCGGCGGCGGCGTCCACGACGCGACGGCCGAGATGCCCGTCTCCGGCGCCGTGCGCGCCGCGTTCCGCACGGCGCTGGGAGCGATCGCGGCACGCGAGGGGTTCCGCGGCAAGGCCCTGGTGCGGACGGTCACGCCCGCGCACTTCGAGAACGGGGAGTGGAATACGGGCGGCGATTGCGTCCGCGCGCGCCCGTTCCGGCGAGGCGAGCGCGACCGCGACGCCGTCGTGGCCGAGTTCCGTGCCGCGCAGGTGAGGAGACCCAACCCAACCAACCCCATGTCCCTCCCCCCTCTCTCTAGTACGCGTCAAGAAGATTTTGTTAGAACGCGGAGACGTGAAGGGAATGGCTAGTGACTAGTGACCTGATGGTTGTCTTTTGGCTGCACCACACAGGTTGACGCGCTCAGGGATACAGCGGCGACGTCGAAGCGAAAGGGAGCGGAGCTGCGGCTGCTGGACATCACGGAGGCGATGGAGCTGCGGCCGGATGGGCACCCGAGCCGGTACGGGCACCCGCCGGGCGGGAGCGTGGAGGGGAGCTTCGTGGTGGACTGCCTGCACTGGTGTTTGCCCGGGCCGATCGACCTGTGGAGCGAGCTGCTGTTCCAGATGCTGGCTGCTCATCAATAGCATAGCATCGGTCGATCATGTTCACACTGAATCATCGACCTGTGGAGGGAGCTGGTGTTCCAAATGGCATTGAAGCTCCAAAAGCTTCATTGATTTTTGCCATGTTTAGATGAAAGTAAATTCAAATAGCTAACCATATTGTGGTCCATGGCAGTAGAGTTTTTGTAAGGTGTTTGATTTGTTAGAATTTATATATGAATAGTTCCTCAAAATAAAATTCATATGAAGAAATTCTAATAAATCTCAAAGGCCCAATATTTGTGTTCCAATATTTGTGTTTCATAATGGGCTTTAATGTTTAAGCTCATTAGGAGGTGCAACATCAATTAGTACCATATTTCTAGTTGAGATGAAGATAGGAAGTTTTCCTCCCTATATATTTGTACCAATCCTCCCGAGGAAAGACACAAAAAAAACTACAATTGGGAGTTTCAATTAGAAAATCCTAAAGTAGTAAAAATAATATTTTGCCTCTTCTCCCTACTGCGCCGTCGTCACCGAGACTCCAGCCCGATTGTTCGCGTGCACCTGCGACCGGGTGAGCAGGTCTCTGGAACTGTCGTCTTTGTGATCCTGCACCGGGAGAAGGCGAATAAGGTTTTTGGGAAGCGCTCTTCGCGCGACTGCTCCCGATCTTCGTCATGGCTCGTCTTCCGTCAAGATCCAGGGGCGTTGCGTCTCGGCGTCGTCTTCGTCGGCCTAATCAAAGTCTTCTGCCACCGCTAATCGACGACAGTGACAGCGACCAGGACGACCTCAGCTTCGCCTTCGGGAATCTCTCCATCGCGCTGTCATCTACGAATTCCAACAGCAGGTATTATTCTTGCGATCTGGTCTCATCGTTCTTCTTGATCAACATGGTCAATATGTTTAGTGTACGAGTTATGCTTACACTAGTTGCCATGATTTGTGATATAAGTTTGAGCCTAGTTAGTATGCAACATATGCTTAATCTAGTTGTTCGCTTCGTCATGATTTATATTATGGTTTTAATCTGGAAATTACCTAATATTTCAACAATCCAAAAACCTTATAATAGGTATTTGGAAGTACCTATGGCTAGTTTTGTTGATGCGCTGAGGCCGGAGAAGTTTTCTGGTGCGCACTTCAAGAGGTGGTCTGTCAAGGTCACAGATTGGCTTACTGCCATGGAAGTTTTCTGGGTCAAAGATGGCTTACCTGAGGGAAACATCTCTGATGAGGATCGGAGTAAATTCCAGAAAGCCAATGATATCTTGTGGGAGTTGTGCGTAATGTGCTTTCGGATCATCTGTTTGATTCAATGATGCATATACGAGACGCAAAGGCTCTGCGGGATCATCTGAACGCTACCTATGGTGCTTCAGATGCAGGCAAGGAATTGTACATCATGGAGAGCTTTCATGACTATAAGATGGTTGCTAACAAATCCATAGTCGAGCAAGCTCATGAGATACAACGACTGGCTAAGGAACTTGAACTCCTTAAGTATGTTATTCCCGATGAAGTTGTGGCTGGTTGCATTATTGCAAAGTTGCCTTCTCCTTGGAGGAACTTCGCCACAAGCCTTAAACACAAGAGACAGAAGATAATGGTTGAAAACCTGATTCAATATCTTGATGTTGAAGAGAAGGCTCGGGATAAAGACAATACTCAGAAGGGGAACGAGGAACATAGCGCTAGTGCCCACTTTGTCCAGAGAAATTTCAAAGGTAAGAACAAACGAAAGGGGAAACAACAGCCTTTCAACGCTAAAGCAACTACTACCTTCAAGAAGAAGAAGAAAGACAAGTCTGAGATGCCTTGTTTCACATGTGCTGAACTTGGTCGTTTTGCTAAGGATTGTCCAAAGCGTGCAGACCGTAAAGAGAAAAAGGTAAACCTCGTGACTGCATCAAGTGCTGATGACGGGTATGGTAATTTTCCTACCGTATTTTCAGTATTTCAATCACCTAGTTGGTGTCTTGATACGGGTGCTAATGTTCACGTGTGTGCTGACATCTCTTTGTTTTCTTCTTACCAGGGGCTCCAAGGTTCTTCCGTCCTGATGGGGAACGGGTCACATGCTTCTATTCGTGGTGTTGGTACGGTAGATCTGAAGTTTACTTCGGGCAAGATCGTGCAGCATGTCCCTACTATTCGTAAGAATCTTGTTAGCGTTTCTCTTTTATTAAGAGATGGTTTTAAGGTAGTGTTAGAGTCCAATAAAGTAGTTATGTCTAAGCATGGACAATTTATTGGTAAAGGCGATTGCGGAGGCTTGTTCTGCCTAAGTTTAGCAGATTTTTGTAATAAGTCAGTCAATCATATTTGTGGCACAATTAATGATATTTCGAGTATTTGGCATTCTCGCTTATGTCATATGAATTTTGGTTTGATGTCACATTTATCTAGCTTACGGTTAATAGCAGACTTCACCATTGCCAAAGGTTCTAAGTGCCATAGTTGTGTGCAATCTAAGCAACCTCGAAAGCGTCACAAGGCAGTGGAGGAGAGACACTTGGCACCTCTAGAACTCATACATTCTGATCTATGCGAGATGAATGGTGTGTTGACTAAAGGTGGAAAGAGATATTTCATGACATTAATTGATGATGCTTCTAGATATTGCTATGTTTACTTGCTGAAAACTAAAGATGAGGCTTTAGACTACTTTAAAATTTTTAAGGCTGAAGCTGAAAATCAACTAGAAAGAAAGATTAAACGTCTAAGGTCAGATCGTGGTGGTGAATATTTTCCTATAACTTTTGATGAGTTTTGTGCGGAACATGGTATTATTCATGAGAGGACACCTCCCTATTCTCCCGAATCCAATAGAATTGCTGAGAGGAAAAACCGCACGTTGACTGACTTGGTGAACGTCATGTTAGATACTGCTGGTTTATCTAAGGCATGGTGGGGGGAAGCTATATTGACTGCAAATCATGTCCTGAATAGAATTCCGAACAAAAGTAAAGAGACAACACCATATGAGATTTGGGTTGGAAGGAAATCATCACTTTCATATTTGCACACGTGGGGATGCTTGGCGAAAGTCAATGTTCCAATTACAAAGAAGCGTAAGCTTGGACCAAAGACAGTAGATTGTGTCTTTCTAGGATATGCTCACAATGGCATTGCTTATAGATTTTTAGTAGTAAAATCTGAAGTTTTTGATATGCATGTTGATACAATTTTTGAATCTCGTGATGCTACATTTTTTGAGAATATTTTTCCTACGAAAGATATGCATAGTAATGCTAAATTTTCCACTGAAATAGCTCCTGATAATACTATATCTATCGAGTCTCCCGTTGAGTCGTTTGAGCAACCACTTGAGAAGGATGACAATGAAGTTCCTGTGAGAAACAAGAGATAAAGGATTGCAAAATCTTTTGGTGATGATTTCATTGTATACCTTGTGGATGATAATCCCACCTCTATTATAGAGGCATATGCATCTCCAGATGCAGATGATTGGAAAGAAGCAGATCGTAATGAGATGGACTCGATTCTTTCTAATGGAACTTGGGAGCTATCTGAACTACCATTCAGTTGTAAACCAATTGGTTGTAAGTGGGTGTTCAAAAAGAAGCTTAAACCTGACGGTACTATAGACAAGTACAAGGCTCGGCTTGTGGCTAAGGGTTATACTCAAAAGGAAGGTGAAGATTTCTTTGATACTTATTCACCTGTTGCTAGAATGACCACTATTCGAGTACTAATATCCTTGGCTGCCTCATATGGTCTAATCGTCCATCAGATGGATGTGAAGACAGCTTTTCTTAATGGAGAGTTGGATGAGGAGATTTATATGGATCAGCCTGATGGGTTTGTAGTAAAAGGTGAAGAGCAAAAGGTATGCAAATTATTGAAATCTTTGTATGGCTTGAAACAAGCACCTAAATAATGGCATGAGAAGTTCGACACTACTTTAACTAGTGCAAGCTATGTTGTTAATGAAGCTGATAGGTGTGTGTATTATCGACATGGTGGGGGTCATTTTGTTATACTATGCTTATATGTGGATGATATTCTAATCTTTGGAACAAACTTGGATATTATAAATGAAGTCAAGTCATTCTTGTCAAAGAGTTTTGACATGAAAGATCTAGGAGAAGCTGATGTAATTCTAAACATCAAGTTGATTAAGGAAGAGAGTGGGATTACTCTATCACAATCTCACTATGTTGAAAAGGTCTTGAGCCGTTTTGGCTATATGGACAGCAAGCCTTCTCCAATACCTTATGATCCTGATGTGACTTTGAGAAAGAACAAGAAGGATACCAGAGATCAATTGAAGTACTCTCAAATTGTTGGTTCACTCATGTATCTTGCTAGCGCAACCAGACCGGATATCTCTTTTGTTGTGAGCAAGTTGAGTAGGTACATGTCCAACCCGGGTGATGATCATTGGCATGCACTAGAAAGGGTCTTGTGTTATCTTAAAGGTACAATGAGCTATGAGATTCACTATTCCGAGCACCCTGCCGTGCTAGAGGGATATAGTGATGCGAACTGGATTTCTGATATTGATCAAATCTACGCCACTAGTGGTTTTGTTTTTACTCTTGGAGGTGGCGCAGTGTCATGAAGGTCTTGCAAACAGACTATTTTGACTAAATCAACCATGGAAGCTGAACTTACAGCTTTGGATACAGCATCTGCAGAGACAGAGTGGCTGCGTGAGCTCTTGTCTGACTTACCGGTGGTTGAGAAACCAATACCGGCTATCCTTATGAACTGTGATAATCAAACAGTAATCACTAAAGTGAATAGTGCTAAGGATAATGCGAAGTCAACAAGACACGTTAAAAGACGTTTGAAGACTGTCAGGAAGTTGAGAAACTCTGAAGTAATTACTGTATCTTATATACAAGCTGATAAAAACCTGGCAGACTCCTTTACAAAAGGGCTATCACGGAATGTGATAGAAATTGCATCTAGAGAGATGGGTATGAGACCCATGTGAGTTTACAGTAGTAGTAACCCAACCTTTTTGATCGGAGATCCCGTGACTAAGGACCTGGGAAGAACAAGCTATTGGTAAACTGAGGAGAGTATAATAATAACCCTCTCTATGTGAAGATGCAATACTCTCAGAGCAATGAGACACTGTGTGGTAGGTTGGCTAGAATGCCTTAATATGTTCTATTGACTTTAACAAGTGAAGATGTTGTCCTACAGAGCATTCTTGAAAGAACATACCTATACGAGCTTGACTGTTAAACGTCGCAGTCTATGAGACTTGGGTGATCTCTAGTAAACTCATGAAGAGACAAAGGAGTATGACGTATATGCTCCACCCACGGGGTAAGGCTACTGGCAGCCAAGTATCAGTTTGGCTTTAAGTAAAGCTTGTTCGCACAAAACTTGCAATTCAAGACGTAGTCCATTGTTCAAGTTGTGGATAAGTGTAGCTTGGAGTTCTAGGCGGAAGTTCAACTTAACAGTCTCTGCCGAAACACTGGTATATCAAACAATAGTGAGAACAGGCAAATCTCTAAATGCGCATTTGAGATCTAGTGGGGGATTGTTAGAATTTATATATGAATAGTTCCCCTAAATAAAATTCATATGAAGGAATTCTAATAAATCTCAAAGGCCCAATATTTGTGTTCCATAATGGGCTTTAATGTTTAAGCCTATTAGTAGAGGTGGGAGGTGCAACATCAATTAGTACCATATTACTAGTTGAGATGAAGATAGGGAGTTTTCCTCCCTATATATTTGTACCAATCCTCCTGAGGAAAGACACAAAAAAAACTACAATTGGGAGTTTCAATTAGAAAATCCTAAAGTAGTAAAAATAATATTTTGCCTCTTCTCCCTACTGCGCTGTCGTCGCCAAGACTCCAGCCCGATCGTTCGCGTGCACCTGCGACCGGGTGAGCAGGTCTCCGGAACTGTCATCTTTGTGATCCTGCACTGGGAGAAGGCGAATAAGGTTTTTGGGAAGCGCTCTTTGCGCGACTGCTCCTGATCTTCGTCACGGCTCGACTTCCGTCAAGATCCAGGGGCGTTGCGTCTCGGCGTCGTCTTCGTCGGCCTAATCGAAGTCTTCCGCCGTCGCTAATCGACGACAGTGACAGCGACCAGGACGACCTCAGCTTCGCCTTCGGGAATCTCTCCATCGCGCTGTCATCTACGAATTCCAGCAGCATGTATTATTCTTGCGATCTGGTCTCATCGGTCTTCTTGATCAACATGGTCAATATGTTTAGTGTACGAGTTGTGCTTACACTAGTTGCCATGATTTGTGATATAAGTTTGAGCCTAGTTAGTATGCAACATATGCTTAATCTAGTTGTTCACTTCGTCATGATTTATATTATGGTTTTAATCTGGAAATTGCCTAATATTTCAACATGATTGCGTGCATTACATGGTGCATACATTGATGGTCGTGGATAATGGATAGCATGGTTCAACAATTTGCTTGAACCATATGGTTCACTCCTTTTAGTAGAATAGTATATTAAGTTGATGACTTCATTCTCGGTTCATCGAATCAAGCAAAATGGACAAAGATATGATCTGAAGATTGCTTCGACAAGAGGCAGAGCAAGAACCGTTCATCAAAGTCGACTTTGATGAATGGTTCTTGCTCTGCCTCTTGTCCAGGTTGAGAAGATCAGTATACTTAGGGCCTCCATTTTCGAGAAGCGATGTGCAAAGTTGTATTTCTCTCCTTGTCACAAACATTGAGGACATGAACACCAGCTATCAGTAACTCTTCCATACATCTGAATTTTTACTAGAAAAATACGAGCACCGGAGTCGAGTCAAAAAATTGAATCACGGTGAGCAGATTCCACCACAAGAAAAATTACCGACTAAGCCATGCTCAGTTTGCATCTATAAAAGTTATGCTTTGATTTGAGATTGAGAAGAAATTGATTGGATGCATTTCATATGGATAGGGCTCATCGATCATATGTCAAGTTCCAATTCATCTTTAACTTTCATAATTTTAAATGGATATAATATAGTATGAAAATGGAAAAGTATATACTCCATCCATCTCAAAATATAAGCATTTATCAACATTCATGATTCACATTTGACCATTCGTCTTATTCAAAAAATTTATGAAAAAATTATTTATTTATTATGATATGTTTTATCATCGTATATATTTTAAAATATCATAATTGTTTTTACATTTTCATAAATTTTTTAAATAAGATGAATTGTCAAACGTGATCGGCAAAAGTCAACAAATGCTTATATTCTGGGATGGAGGGAGTAGCTGACAAATAAGGGAGTATTTCATCTCTACAATCACACGTATATGCTGCTTATTAAAGATTTATCACGGTAATAATATATATACTTTATAAAAGGTCATTATCTATGACCAAATATCATAGAATTCCTCATTGAAGTTCTTTGAATTTGAAGGAGTAGGTGAGAAACAATTAGCTTAAAATCCAGGAACGGCCAACAGATTGGGGATGACCCACAAAACTATCTAATTCCCTTTTGTTATTTGATAATTACATCTAATTTTTTGATTGCGGGTGCAGAGGGCACGCAGAAATCTAGCTACAGTTGACACATGTTTTGGACTAATAAAGATATTGGGAGTATGTTTTAGAAATCGCATGCGTCTAAAATCATATTATTAGGAATGTGTTTTGGATATTTTTTAGATACTCTAAAAACTCTCTCGGCCCTTTGGTGGCTGCCATAAGGACACATTGTTGACATCCAATCCCGTAAAAGGTGTCAACACATAACGTGGCACATTATGTTCAGTGTTTGCTTGGTGTTTGGCCCCTACCATACCAACAAAAATAACAAGAAGAAACGACGAGCACGTCGAATGCCGAACCAAATCCCATTTTGTTCAATGCTGCATGTTCGTCCTCTCCCTCTTTGACTCGTTTCGTTAGGTCTATAGGATTTGACATGCTTGTAAATGTATTCCTGGATCTTTCACTTCATATACTTTAAGTGAGGCATCCAACGCACATGTAGAACGTACTTCTTTTAAACATACATGTTATTTAATTTTGAGTATTTTGTATTGTACATACTAAGTTAGAAATATTATAACTAATGCAAACATACAAAAGAGTGAAAGGATTTTAATGTCGGCTAGAGGGGAGTGAATAGGCGAGACAACCGAATTAAACTTTTCTTCCCTGAAAACTTGAACTGTCAGGCACCACCGGTCAGACCGGTGGCCTACACCGGTCAGACCGGTCCTGGCTCTGCTCGCAGGAGGGCACCAATCAGATTGTTGCCTAGCACCGGTCAGACCGTTGTAGCACATAGCACCTGTAAAAACAACTTCAAGCTCCTCTTGACTTCTAGCACGAACCAAACTTGGTGAGTGGCCTTGGTAGATGATCACAAGCAGAGTAATGACCCTGCACACACAATAGCACACCCAAGTCGATCGAAGCGGAAGCAAATCAAATATGCTAGAAAACAACTTAATGAGGCAAACCACAATGAGACGCAAGGATTTATTCTCCGAAGTTCACCTCCCACTTAGGAAAGGCACCGTCTCCGTTGAGGAGCTTGTAAAGGATTCGAGTTCTCAACTAACTCTTTCCCACAACAAGCTGGGTGTCACACCCAGTTTTGGAAGCAAAACCAGATCATAAGCTTACATGTGTCCAGGATCATGCTCACACATGCAAACGACATAGTGGAATACCAAATCGTAGTGTCACAGCATTATTATTATTACAGACCGATTGCCCAATAGTCTAACACACTGTACGAGTATCTAACAGCGGAAAATAAATGAAGTCGTCCACCACAGGCAGTCGACCGGAGGAACGCGCCTAGAAATCTTCAAAGTCTTCAGGGAAGTCTTCAAAGCGACCGTCTGAGCAGCAGTCCAAGTAGTGTAGTTGTAAGAAATAAAATCAACAAGCGTGAGCACATGTCGTACTGAACAAGGGAATATAACTATAACAACATGCAAGGCTCTTTGGGTGGATGGCTGACATGGTTAAAGCGGTAAGTAATTTTAGTTGGTCAGATTTTATTAAGCAACTGATTACTAGCAATGTAAGTATATACCAACCCAAAGAATAATAAATGCAATAGTAATAAGATGCAATGCACAAGATTAAGTTCATGTTCCATAGTTTACCCATGTGAGGGTCCAGGCCGCTCATGACCGTGAGCACGGCTGATCGATCAGTTTATACACTCTGCAGAGGTGGCACATCTTTACCCACAAGTCGTGTTTCCCATGTCGCCCGGGTTAGCTAAACCCTTAAACACTGCCTTTGGTGAGTGGTTAGGGATTCACTATGAGGTCTTTACAAAGATTCCCTAGTATGAGCTGCTCGCTAGGTTTCATGACAGCGCAATGCATAACCCTCTCTCAAGACTGCGAAGCTACCACAGAGCAGATCAGCCTGAGGGCCGGGCTATACACCAACTACCGGCACCCCCTCGCCCTTATCAGGTAAAGCATACCACACACTAAGGTTTCTAATTAATTAGCCAAGACAGAGCCATTTGTCTTATGGTTGCACTGTTGTCCTGGGTGGTTCTCCATGTTCCGATTAATAGGAGTAGTCTTGTTTAATGATGGTGGAGCATAAAATAAATCAAGTTCACTTTGTGTTCAGTAGAAACCATCATCAACCCGTAGTTAGCGACTAAGCATGTGCTACCCAACATAAATAAAATTCCCAGGTTATCAAGGACATGGTAAACAACACTAGTCAATCCTTATTCATAGGGTCCCATCAAATTAATGCAAAGCAATAAAGTAAACAATGTAATTAAAATGCAGTTGTATAGGAAAAATGGCATGCATCAAGGACTTGCCTTCCACAAACTCGGGTGGGTGCTCAAGATCTTCAAATTCTTCAACAGCAGCGTAGTCGAAGTAACGATCGTCCTCTACGCACCACATCATTCACATACAGGCAAACAATAGAATAAAATAAGAAACAGGCATCAAACAGTATTAACAGAGCAAAACAATGGCGTAAAACTATTATACTCTTCGATACGATCGTTTGGACATAAAGAACATTAAAAACGGAGCTAAGACGCATAATCTATGGCTAAAACAAGCTACAGGGACCTATCTGTGATAAAACAGAGCTTCCAGGGGCTTAACTGCTAAAAACCAGGGACTAAAACATAATGAAATGTATAAACTCAGGGTCTATCGTGCAAAAACTAATCTATGGACCTCGGGTGCTAAAACTAAGCAACTCAGGGTCTAAACCGTAAAGATCAGGACCTATGTGTAAGGGTTTTTCAGGGGTGGAAGGACCGTCTTGTGATATTAAAAGGCTCAGGGGGTTTTCTGCAAAACTGACGCGCAAAGACGGGTGTTGACCGGTATCTCCTGGATTGACTCGGGTTCGATCTCATCTGGACCGTCGACGCGCGATCGGATGGCCCAGGTGATGCGCAGGCGCCCGGCGGTGGCGACCACGCCGGCGAGCGGCGGCGCGCGGGGTAAACTCGCCGTAATCGAGCTCGACTCGCTCGACGGGGCTCGGATGAGGACAGAACTTGGTCCCAGATGAAGCGAGAGGCACGACGAACTCGCCTAGGGTATCAGGGCGGTCTCTCGGGCGGCCACGGCGACTCGCGGCTCGAAGAGGCGGACAGCCGGCGGCGGCGCACTCCAGCGAGCGCGTGCGAAGGATGCAAGGCGCGAGCACAAAAACAAACGGCGCTCTGAACTTCCCTACCTCCACGCGGACCTCTGGGGCAGCTCTTCGTCGACGGACGGGCGGCGGACGGGGAGATCAACTCGGCGGCCGGCTATGGTTTGAGGGCGGCGGCGCTGGTGCCGCTTGCCGCCGGCTGGGAGCGGCGGGAGCAGGCAGGCCGAGATGGGCCGAAATGTCGCTGGGCCGCGCGCGCGAGCTGCGAAGAGAAAGGGAGGGCGAGCGAGCTGGGCCGAGGAACTGAAGGGTGCCTGTTGGACTTGGAGCTAAACAGGCCGGCGCAAAACAGGAAAGGGAGAGGGAAAAGAACTTTCCTTTTCTTTTTTTAAAACCTTTTGAAACTTCAAACAAACTTTGAATTCAACTAAAATTTGAATCCAAACACTCAAAAATAATGCACCAGCATGTATGCAACATTCAACTCCTATATTTATTTATTTTATTAAGGAAAATTATTTAAATGCCTAGAAAAATTAGATACCACCTTAAAATCCTTAAGCAAATGCATAGTTGCTAACAAAATTTTAAAATTGAGAGAAAATCGTTTATTAATTTATTTTTCCTATTCACATCCTTATAATGAAAATTTTAGGGTGTGACACTGGGTCTCTTTCAACCACTTTCCCCGATTTCACTAAGGTGATCTTTTTCACGAAGAGGCAAGATCACAACCCTCACAAACTTACCGCTGCTCACCACAACTTGGGAGCTAGTCGGCGACGCCTAACCGTCTAGGAGGCGAACCTCCAAGAGTAACAAATACTTCAATGCTTGTAGACACGGAACCAAAGTGGTCAAGCTATGTGAATGCTCTTGTTAGCTTACAAAGGCTCTCTTGAGCTCACTCTCTCAACCCAACTCAAAGTATATGGCTTGAATCCACAAATCTCACAAAGAAAGGTTGGGGAGAGCCACTTGTTGGTGGTCAAATATGACACCCCTAAGGAACTTGTTACACTTTGGTTTCGACTTTGATTTGGAACTAACCTGCCACTAGGCATACTAATGATGTAACAAGTTCGACACAAGCATGTGTTTTTGGAGTTGTATGTTTATGCAGGAAATCACGAGCTTAATGGATAAGTTCGCATCAAGTTCGGAAGGTGTTAAGCAAGAGGATCAAGGAGCTCTGTTCGTGTGCGAATATAAGATGAACTTACTTCCAAAGGTGGTAAGGACCAAGATGCAACCACAAGATATTCCCGAGGACAAGGATAAAAGACCGGAGTACATGCGACAAGACCCCCTGACGAGGGCCTGGATTAGGCCCCCCTAAGCAACGAGATAATCACCTTTGAGGTGGAGTCTTCTGACACCATTGACAACGTCAAGGCAAAGATCTAAGACAGGGAGGGATGCATATTTTCGTCAAGACCCTCACTGACAAGACTTACTCTTCTCTGAGTACTCTCCGCCTCGCCCGAGTACTCTCCGCCTCGCACGAGTACTTTCCGCTTCGCCTCCGACTACTCGTTCGCACGAGTAGTCTCCGTCTAGGATGGGGCCCACACGCAGAGGTCGGAGCACGGGATCAGGGGCCCCACACGAACGTGGCGCTACCCCGATGCTCGAACTCCCCTGCAACGACACGCAAGGCTCCAGTTCTCCACGCCATGCAAACACCCCAGCTGGCGGAACGCGAGGGCGGCTCGTTCTGACAGAGGCCGTAATGACGCACTGTACGCCCGCGCGGCCTCCAACAAGCCGTCCCGTCCAACCCCTGCAGCACGCCACCCGTCAGAACAGGCACTCAATTACCGTCTACAAGCGGCACCTACCTACACTTAGGCCATAACGTGGTGAGCCTAAGCAACACTCAAGAGGGCTGAGTCATAAAAAAAACTACTCGGAGGAGGCGCCAAGTACCCGGAATGTACAGTGCCGCTCACACACGCGGCAGTCTCCAACGCCATTACAGCTCAACGCCCTTCAATGCCTCCTGACGGACATCAACATCGGAAAAGACCTCCCAATACCATAGCACTGTAGCTCATTTTTGTATTCCCTCTTTGCCCCTCACCCTTGCGTCTATAAAAGGGGGAGGAGTGCAACTGTACGAGGGACGACCACGACTGACTGATCACCAAGTTTATAACCCCTACTACAGACATCCCTGGCATAGGAACACGAGTACTCGGAACTGGACGTAGGGTATTACTCTCCGGAGGCCCGAACCAGTATAAAACCCTTGTGTCTCTTGTGCTAACCATCCGGGTCCGACACATGATCCGTTACAAATTCATTGCCGGCGGTAGAGAACCCTGACAGTTAGCGCGCCAGGTAGGGGCACATCGTGTGTCTCGCCGAACTTCACCAGCGATCCGGATGGAGGGCCGCGGGGTTTCGCTGACTCCCGTCACCACCGTGCTCTTCGGCTCCCTCGGCTTCGTCTACACCGGGCCGGCGGAGTCTATCGTCGGGAGGACCTTCTCCCGACCCGCGCGACCCACCGCCTCGATGGCAGCGGCGGGGCGCGCCGCCTTCGTCCGTGGCTTCACGGACGAGTCAATCATGGCCATGTTGGGGCCAAATCCAACACAGGAGCGTTTTAGGCTCGCAGCCTACTACCTCACCGACCTCGCCTTCCATGCCAGCGGGTCCGAGCCATTGACTTGAGGCGAGTTCATGGAGCGGTACAACGCCATGTACCCCCACGGCTAGCAGGGCCTCCCGGACGACCCGGTGACGGCCTACGTGGACACATTGAGGGCTTCCTACGTCGCCCCGGGCTCCACGGTCGTGCGGCGGAGGCCACCGGCACCACTGCCGGACTTCACGCGCGAGTGCAATGTCCTCGAGGCCCAGACTGCCACCAGCTCGACCGATGGCGAAGAAAACCCTCGCCATCGCGCCGTGGACGACCAGCGTCGGGCGCGCCTCGACGAGATCGCCGAGGCCAAGCGCCAGCTCGACGAAGAGCTAGCGAACCTCCACCAAGCGCTCGGAGTGGAGGACGACCCACGAGACCCTCCGCGTGACTAGCGGCGTGAACAACGTCACGAGCAAGAAGCGGAGCAGCCGGCGCCACAAGCTCGTGTACGCGTGCGTGACGTGAACCGGTGCATCAATGAGGATGCTGCCGTTGACTGTGGTGACGCGCCGCTCTTCGGGCGCGCCTCACAGAACCTCACGGCTACGGCCATGCTCCTATGTGGCTGTCCTGAGCCGGCCACCCCTGAGGAGAAAAGGGTTCGCCAGCACCTCAAGACCCTCCTCGAGATGGCGGCCGCACAGCAGGCTGAAAGATTGGTGTCGCGCCAGCGCTCGGCACGTGAGGCGCGAGCGACTCCGTCTGTGCGTCACCCAGACCCATCTCCGTCGAGGAATCGGGGCCATGACAGGGAGGCAGGCGGAGCGACGGTCAAGACACACCTGGGACCCAACTGCGACGCCCGCGACACGCTCCGAGCTCGCCGCCGAGCCGCCAGTGATGACGACTACGAGTACGGTTACGGCAGCAACCACGATGACGGCCGTGACAACCACGATGAGCGCCGCTCACGCCGACAATACAGCCAGAGGCATGGTGGGGGCTACGACAGTGAGGAGGATCGCGACCGCAGTTTTTCGCCTGACCCGAAGGGACCTCGCGCCTTCGGCCGAAAGGTGCAAGACGCGCGGTTCCCCTCGCGGTTCCGGGCGCCGACAACGGTCCCCAAGTACGATGGGGAGACCAACCCTAGTGTGTGGTTGGAGGACTACAGGCTCGCGTGTCGTGCGGGGGAGCGACATATGATCTTTTCATCATCAAGAACTTACCGCTCCACCTCGCCGACTCCGCGCGGACCTGGCTCAAACACCTACCCCGTGGCAGGATTAACAGCTGGGCGGACCTACGAGAGACCTTCATCGGCAACTTCCAAGGCATGTATGCCCGTCCCGGCAAGCAGTGGGAGCTGCGCAACTGCAAGCAGCAACCGGGCGAGAGCCTACGCGAATACATTAGGTGCTTCTCCAAGCGCTGCACCGAGCTTCCCACCGTGACCGACAATGACGCCATCTCGGCATTTCAGAACGGCACCACCTGCACCACCCTCATCCATCGGCTAGGGCGAAGGACACCGAGGACTACTCGGGAGCTCCTCGACATCGCGACCAACCACGCCGATGGGGAGGAGGCAGTCGCGGTAATGTTGATCACCCCTCCGAGCAAGGGGAAACAAGTCGTGGACCTTGGCGAGGGGCCCTCCTCGCGCACCAAGAAGATGAAGAAGAATGACTAGCGTAGTCGTGATGACCGGACCGTCGCAGCAGTCGAGCGCAAGGCCACCCGACCCAAGAACAACCAGAACGGTCTCCCGAAGGACCATTTCGAGAGGCTTCTAGAGGCGCCGTGAACCCACCACAAGACGCATGTCAAGCACGCGCTCAAAGACTGCCGATTGATGAAGAACTACGTCAACGGCACGCTCAAGCCCAAGGCGACGGATCCTCCGAAAAAGACCGCGCCTCCCCACGACGACGGCGACCATGAAGCGGAAGTTGTGTTCCCACATGAGGATGGAGCCGTGCACATGATCTTTGGCGGGGCGCCAGCACGACCTTCAAAACGCCAAGAGAAGCTGATCCGGCGTGAGATCTACAACACCGAGCTTGCGACGTCGTCATACCTCAAGTGGTCGGAGACTCCGATTACTTTTGACCGCACCGACCACCCCGACCATGTGCCTCAGCCAGGGTGCTACCCTCTTGTGGTGGCTCCTCTGATCGGGACCAAGTGGGTCCACAAGGTGTTGATGGACGGGGAAGCGGACTCAACATTCTATACATGACGACGCTCGACAGCGTGGGCATTTCGCGGTTGAAGGACCGGATTGGGCGACCAGAGATGGGGGGAGTGAATGGGAGCCGATAAAAATTCTTTCTCGAAGGAGATAGCTCCTCCAACGAGATGAACACGGCCTCGATCCCAAAATCACTTTCTCCACTCTATCCGCACGTTTGCCAAGACCACGTAGCCACTAGAGTGCTACTGATCCTAGGAGCAAACCTCACCAGCAAACACTCAAACTACTCAACCACAACAGCAGAAACAACTCAAGGGAAATTTCCTGCCAGGGGCGGTCAGACCGCATGGACAGGGCGGTCAGACCGCCTAGGCTGAGAAATTCCCAAAACCACAACTCGAAGCACACGACTCCAAATCGACCCAAAATTTCGCCTGGAAACTCCTCTGATCAAGGCAACCAAGCTCTCAGAGAAAATCCCTAGAAAACCAACACTTTTCTCGCGAAACCCCCAGGGCGGTCAGACCGCGTGCCCTGGGCGGTCAGACCGCCTCCCCTGCAGAATCTGGCCGCGGGTCAACTCCTAACTTCCCTTCACCCGATCTCCCGATTCACTCCACGGATTGCAACGAAACTTCGGGGATAGCTGGGTCACCTCATGAATGACCTCTCCACCAAAGGATATCCACCAAAACCCATTCAATCAAGAGGAATCGCGAATCGAAGGTCTCTAGGTCATGAACTCCAAGAACTCCGAAATCCACCCAAATCAAAGGATTTCCCAAAGGATTTCTGGGGCAAAGTCACCAAGAAAAGAGGCACAAAAACCTCATGTGTGACACCCAACAAGAATCCCTCCAAGAAACCCCTCAAACAGGCCACCAAGGAAATCCCCAAAAAGAGCTCTGAAAATCACCACAAAGGAAAACGCCGGGAGACCAAGAGAGACTAGATGAACCACGCCGAAGCTTCTATACATACCATGAAAGGTTCATACAAGGTGTAGCAAGCCGCCCGAACATCCATCCCTCTCACAAGATCTCTCATGAAGCACTCAAGCTAGGCCTAAGGAAAACTAAACAGGAAAGCAAATGAACTTGAGTTCCAAGAGGTGGCTGCCATCTCCTCTCAACTGAGTTTATATGGAGGGCAACCAATGACCAAACTACCCCTAATTACTTAACTTAAGATACACGCCCACCGAGGGCACTTTGGGAACTTTGATCTTTTACTTCATCGGACGGACTCCCGCTGGCCGCAACCCGCTTCATCTTCACGCAAGCCTCACGATCGCGCCACGCGTCCTCCGCTTCGAAGCTTCTTGATGCGCTGCGGCCCACGCGGTCAGACCGCCCCTCCTGGGCAGTCAGACCGCCCTGCCCTCGGTCTTTCCCTGGCCAGGCGGTCAGACCGCCCCAGGCAGGCCGGCTCACCCCGTCGAGTCCTCGGTCTTGGCTTTGTGGCTCAGCCAAGTAACCTAGTGATTTTGTGGCCAAACCACTGCAAACCCCGCGTGTAAACTTCAGTTGTTAGCTGCCACCTTGCACCGGCTTCATCCCTCTCGACATCGTCTTGCTCTTCTTGCCAGCGTACGGTCCGCACTCGATCCCGTCGGCCACCGGGTACCTCGATCAAAGGCTACTCATCTCTCCGCTCTGGGAGGTCACACAGACATAGACCTTTCGCACTTGATCTTCACCTGCACCACGCGAATCAAGCCGCAACCTGTACCTGCAATACTAGGCCAAGAGTTAGTCCACACAATGTTGTCAATCACTCATCACTAAGGAGCAACCATCCACCGGTCCTCGAACCACACATGTCCTCAATCTCCCCCTTGATGAGTGCATTGACAACACCCACACACGTAGTAATCATCAGAGAAAAGAAAAGGAAAGAAACAACAAACAACCCATCAAGTGATCCAAAAGCCAAACAACACAAACCCTGATCTCTTGAAACCAAAATCTCGGTCCCCTAAGGCAAGGGCAACAGCTCAACACAACCGAGACAAAAGTCAAAAGTCACGAAGAGCAAACCACCAAAGCAAGAACTCAGGCGACACACGGAGCTCCCCTTGAACACATGCAGGCTCCCCCTGAGCAAATGCACTCCCCCTGAACACATGCATGCAAGAACTACTGCAGATGCATGAAAAATGAGCAAAACTTGCTCTCACTGACCCAGGCCGGTCAGACCGCCTGGGCCGGTCACATCACAGACAGGGCGGTTTGACCGCCCTATGTGACCGCCCCCAGAAAACTTGTTCCGAAAAAGTTTGAAACCAGCCGAAAACCTTCTAAACATGCTCAGACCTATTTTCCATGCACAAACTTCTCCCCCTTGTTGACATGCAAGAATCAAGGTATTTCTACGAAAATTACAACCTAGAGCTTCTCAAATAGACAAAGAGCACTACAAAATGCTACGAGTGAGCAAATCAGCAAGGAAGACATTCCAAAGATTCGTATGGGCATTGCCGTCATGATAGTAAAGCTATATGAGTTTATTGAGCAAGCCATGATCAAGATATAGAACTTTGCAAAAAATTTCCCTCTCATGAGCTAAAGACCAAAACATGAGCAAAGTCTACCAAAGTGAATTTAAATCACACCAACTTCATGCGAGGTCACATATCCTTAACACAAGATCATTACAAACACCCATAAGCATCTCATGTCATGTTAAAGCCATCGAGCCATGTGTCTACTTCTTAAAATGAGACTTCTCATGGTAGATAACATGCAGCGATTTAGCACCCATATAAAATCAGATTTAAAACATTTATGACATGGATCAATTGAGAGCACAATTTTGAGCGAGGCATTTCATACCAAGTTAGTTTTTCACATTTAAGCATAAAATGGTACATGAAGTGCCTTTGCGGCAAAAAGAAGCTTATGCTCCCCCACAAGGTAACACATGGGCTAAACATTCATAATGACACATGGGTCTTTGACCCCAAGTGAGAAGCACATGATATCCAACCATGAATTAAGTGAGACATAAACCACCAAAGCACACTAAGACCATGCCTAGCCTTAAACTCATAAGAGAGAGCCTATCTAAATATTTTCCAAAAACTAGCCACCTCAACATGCAAATATAGCAAGACTATCAAGAGCATAGCTATCCTTCACAAGTCACATCAAACATGCTCACAAGCTCACAACTAGCATATCATAGTAATCGAAGTATATAGGAGAAGCTCATCCTACCATATATCACAAAAGAAAAGACACCCTAAGATACAAAGATGACTATACATCATGATACAAATGCAATGCCATGCAAAAGATAAATATGATACATATGCTACACAGGAGCTCCCACCACCAACTCAGGAAAGCAAACACACACCGAGCTCACCCCGCAAGCGAGAGAAAGTAGCTTGGTCAAGGGGTTTTGTAAAGATATCAGCTAGTTGGTTCTCGGTGGGCACGTGGATCAAAGCAATCATTCCCTTCTCCACATTGTCTCTCAGGAAGTGGTACCTCACCTCTATATGCTTGGTTTTGGAATAGAGAATTGGGTTCTTGGCTACACTTATGGCACTGGTGCTGTCACAAAAGAGTGGGACATGAGAACACTCCTCACCAAAGTCGCTCATAGTGTAGGTAATCCATAGGAGCTGGGAACAACAACTGGCTGTAGCAACATACTCGGCCTCTGTATTGGACTGGGCTACACTCGACTGCTTGCGGGATGACCAAGAGACCAAAGAAGACCCAAGAAACTGACACCCACCAGAAGTAGACTTACGATCCAAACGACACCCAGCGAAGTCAGCGTCCGCAAACCCGTGAAGGTTGAGTGTCGAGGCCGCAGAATACCAAAGACCAAACTCAAGGGTGTAGTTTAAGTACCTGAAAATCCTCTTGACGGCCTGCCGATGTGAAGTCCTCGGTGATGCCTGAAAATGAGCGCACAGACACACACTAAACTGTATGTCCGGCCTCGTCGCCGTCAAGTAGAGGAGGGAGCCGATCATGCTCCGGTACTCCTTCTGGTCCACGGGCTCGCCATCAACATCCGCATCCAATGCTGTAGTCGTACTCATCGGTGTAGCCATCGGCTTCGAGTCATCCATCTTGAATTTCTTCACTATGTCCTTTGTGTACTTGGCTTGATGCACGAACGTCCCGTCCTTGCACTGCTTGATCTGGAGCCCGAGAAAGAACTGCAATTCACCCATCATGGACATCTCGAATTCCCTGCTCATGTCATCTGCAAACCTGGCAACCAAAGTGTGAGAGGAGGCACCAAAGATTATATCATCCACGTATATTTGCACGATCAGAATGTCAACACCTTGCCTGAGGAGAAAGAGAGTCTGATCCACTTTTCCCATCACAAACCCCTTGCTAAACAAGAACCCTCTCAGCCTACCATACCATGCCCTGGGAGCTTGTTTAAGGCCATATAGTGCTTTTCTGAGTTTGTATACCCGATGGGGAAATCTCTCACTCTCAAAGCCCGGGGGTTGCCTCACATACACTTCTTCCTCTAAAAACCCGTTCAGGAATGCACCCTTCACATCCATTTGGTACAACTTGAACCCTTTAGCAACTGAAAATTCTAGAAGGATCCTAATTACCTCCAAACGGGCCACAGGAGCAAATGTCTCCTCATAGTCTATCCCCTCTTTCTGGCTAAACCCCTGAGCAACCAACCTCGCTTTGTTCCTCACAATCTCCCCATGTTCTCCCTCTTTGTTTTTCCACACCCATTTTGTCCCAATAGGTTTGCAATTTGGTGGAGGCTCAACCAACTCCCACACCTGATTCCTCTCAAAATTCTCAAGCTCCTCATGCATAGCGTTCACCCAATCTGGATCGGAAAGTGCGTGTCTAATATCTTTGGGCTCAAAAGAAGCAACGAATGCAGAATGAGCAAAATGAGAATGCCTTTGTGACCTGGACCGTGTAGTGCGTTTATGAATTTCACCTATGATCGACGAAGGTGGGTGATCCACCTGAACACGTCGGGGAGCCTCACGTCTGGAGACCACCTCCCCCTCAGCAGCAGCAACCTCTCGAACAGCCTCTGTTGTCATCTGTGTAAGTGAAGGACCATCCTCAAATGTCGTCATAGTCGTGGAAGTAGTAGGTGCACGATCAGCTGCGGGAGCACCACCACCATCATCTTCTTCACCATCTTCCTGCACCTCTTCCTCAAAGATCTCCTGGCCGAACTCCTCATCACCTGCACAATCAAAGACCAAAGAGCTACGCGGCTATGTCTCGTCGAAGGTAACCTCGCAAGTCTCCACGATTTGGTTAGTTTCCAAGTTGAGCACACGAAATGCTCTAGAGTGAGTAGCATAACCAAAGAAAATACCATCGACTGACCTAGCCTCAAACTTGTCCAACTTTCTGCCCTTCTTAAGAATGAAACACTTGCAACCAAAGACATGAAAGTGACTCACCTTGGGTACTTGCCCATGCATCAGCTCATAGCAGGTTTTCTTCTTAAAAGCTCGGAGGAGAATCCGGTTTGACACATAGCATGTGGTATTCACCGCCTCAGCCCAATACCTCCTAGGAGTCCTGTGCTCATCAAGCATCGTCCTAGCCATCTCACACAGGGTCTGATTCTTCCTTTCCACAACACCATTCTGAGGAGGGGTGTACGGAGTCGAAAACTGATGCTTAAGACCAAGATCACGACAGAAGGTCTCAAAACAAGAGTTTTTAAACTCTGTGCCATTGTCACTGCGTATCACTCTAATGGCATCCCCATGTCTCTCATTCTTCAACCTCAAGATCAGGTCTCGAACAAAACCAAACGTCTCACCCTTCTCCTCCAAGAAAAACACCCAGGCATAGCGAGAGTAATCGTCCACCACAACTAGGACATACCACTTCCCACCCACCGAGCGAACTCGAGCTGGCCCAACAAGGTCCATATGCAACAGCTCTGTCGGACGCTCTGTCATGACAGCAGTCAGGGGTGGATGGGGAGTGGCTACCATCTTGCCATGCCTACAAGGCGCACAAACCAAATCCTTCTCAAAACGCAACCTGGGCAATCCTCGGACAAGATCGAGTGCACTCAAACGGGAAAGAAGCTCAAAGCTCAAGTGCCCCAATCTCCTATGCCACCTCCACAACTCAGAAGAAGGACCAGCAATCAAACACCTCGGGGGACCAAAAGACTGAGAAAAATCAGCGCGAAAGATCTGTCCCTCGGGCACGATCGTACAAACAAGATCGCCTCGAGAGTCAAGAACACGAGAAGCCCCCAACTTAAAACGCACCTCATAACCCTCGTCCAGCAACTGAGATTCTGACAACAGGTTATACCCAAGTGACTTGACCAGAGCCACACGTTTTAGGGTCACCAACTTGCTCACCTTAACCTCACCTTCTGAAATCACCCGTCCTCGTCCATTATCCCCGAAAGTGATGTACACCTTTGACACCACCGGGGTGAGGCTGGAGAACCACCCCTTGTCTCCGGTCATGTGTCGCGAACAACCGGAGTCAATCAACCAAACGTTCTCCATGCCTCCCACCTGTAAATCAAAAACGAAAACGAGAATGAGCAAGCGACTCAACACTGGGGTTAGCACAGAAGGAATCAAACTAGTGTCGAGCCATTTGCTCAAAAGTGGGGTTAGCAACATCCATCCTATTATGTCCAAAGCTACGACCACCATGCTGAACCACCTCATGTCTCGCTGGAGGGGAACGACTACCACGAAAAGGAAAGCGTGGCTCGTAGCTCCTCTGACCCCCAAAGCTGCGACGATCTCTACCACCCTCATATCGATCACGAGGAGGAGAACATCCAGCAAACACACCACCACTAGAAACAAACCCCCTACTGTTTGTACCACGACCATAGGAACCACCACGATCAAAATCAGGACCACGGGCATCAGCACCCCTTGCTCCCAGCTGGGACGCGGTCAGACCGCCTGCCCAGGCCGGTCTGACCGCCCTCCCCTGGGCAGCAACACGCGAACCACTTCGGTTGGGAATTCCTCTCGTTCCCCAACCCGGAACTGTACGCACCTCAGCCTGACCCCTAGGCAGTGGCATACGAGGCTCAGGCACACCATTAGAGGGATGGTACCTGTCCTTGTTCGCCCACTCCTTTGCCATCCTCTCATCCCTCTTCTTCTTGTAACAAAACTCTCCAAGGTGACCGTCCCTCCCACAATACTCACAATGGAAGCGAACTGGTTTAGGCTTTGGCTGTGGAGTTTCTCTCGGTTTCTCTACCTCTTTCTCTCCTGATTTTCCCTCAAATGTGTTCCCAAGGGTGCTCACAAACTTCACCGGTTTCTGGAAGTTATCGGTTTTGTGGGGAAACACTGGTGGATCAGGAGTGGTGTCTAGCTTGTTTCTCAGATGGTTTGGTTTTGGAGCAAATTTGTTCATGGGTGTTGTTTGTGGTGGAATGGGAATCTCTCCAATTTTCTCTCCCTCACCACTGCTCTCACCAATCTTGTCAGAACCCAATGGCTGACCATCCGACCTCCTAAACGCAGCCATCATCAAACTTAACTGTGGCTCATGCCCAGACAGCCAACTCAAAAGCTTTCTCAGCTCATCATTTTCATCCTGCAACCGATCAACATAGTGGGCCAATTCCATATTCTTAACAGAATGTAATTCACATGTAGAGCAAGATGTAGGAATTGGAACTTTCAAAGCAGCCTCCAAAGAAACAATCCTATCATGAGATTCATCTAGTTTGGCATGCAACACAGGACAGGAAGTGCAAGCACCTAGCAAAGCGGACCTAGACTTCAACTCACCAATCTCAGCCCTAAGCAAGTCTAGTTCCTCTAACTTTGAGGCATGCTTTTCCTTAAGCAAAGTTAAATCAGCCAAGAAAGTATTGCAGTCATCACAATCAGGAGCATCAGCAACAACAGGAGCAATCTTAAGGGAATCAATCTCAAGTTTAGCATCAAGATTCATAGATTCTAGCTCAGCAATTTTCTCCCTAGCTTCTTCTAGAGATGCTCTAAGTTCTTTCCTAAGTTTCTTAGCCTCTCTAAGCATGGTATCACGGTTGTCAAGCAAGGCAACCAACTCAGCATTCTCCTGGTGCAAAGAAGAGAGCTCATCACATACCTCATCCTCGGATTCTGATCCGGAGTCATCCTTCTGGCTTCTCTTGCAGCCGGAGCTGTGGGCCATACCGCAGAAGCCGTCCTCTTGTGCAAAGCAACTCAGGCTACTCAGGTTCTTGGAACCATGCTTCTTGTTCTAGCGCTTGCTGTCGTCGTCGCTGCCGCTGGAACTCGACGAGGTGTAGCAGGAACTGGAGTCGACGTTGCTCGCTCCCACCATCGCTCAAGCCATCTTCTTCTTGTCGTAGCCGCCGCCCTTCCTCGACCTCCGCTCGTCCTTGTCCTTGTACTTGCTCTTGTGCTCACGCCTTGAGCGGTACTTGTTCTCAATCCTTGGGCGGTGCTTGTACTCGTTCTTGGGCTCGATCTCCTGTGGGTACTCGGCGATGAAGTGTCCCTGCTTGTCGCATCTGTAGCACGTACGAGTGGTTCTTCTCATGTTCACGCGGTTCTAGTGCAGCCTCTCGAACTTCCTGGTCAGCAGGGCCAGCTCGTCCTCTCCAAGCTCGTCGAACTCCACATCTGGCAAGGACACAAAGGAAGACAGAGAAAACATCCTCGAAGAGGTGTTAGTGTTAGTCCTTCCACCAGATCCGGACACAAGAGGGACTCAGTCGTGCTCTCATCCTTGGCTCTCAGGCCACGATCCACCTCCGACGACTTGAGCTTAGAGAACAGCTCGTCCTCAGTCAACGTGTCATACACGCTCGACTCCTCAATGGCCTCGACCTTGGCACTCCACACGGATCTGTCAAGTGCGTGTAAGAGTTTGATAGCTCCATCATGATCCGTGTATGGGAGCACCGCCACATTGGCCCTCATGTTGTTCACAATACAGGTGAAGCGCAGGAACATGGCATCAATCGACTCACCGGGGAGATGAGTGAAGTTCTCGTACTCTCTCCGGTGAGTAGCAAACAAGCGCACCTGAACCTGAGCGTTCCCAACATAAGCAATCCTCAACTTAGCCCAAATCTTTCCAGCCACCTTCTCTGAGTACACGCGATCGAACTCCGCGGCACACAGAGCACGGAACAAGTAATCCACGGCCTTGCTGTTGGCCTCACACATGTCCCGAGCACCTAGGAGGATGAAATCGTCTGGAATGACATAATTCTCATTTTGCGTCACATCCCAGATCAATTGTCCTTTCCCACGCAAGAACGCGCCCATGCGCCTCTCCCACATATGGTAGTTCTTCCCATCGAAGTGCGGAGGACCCGACCCCTTTTCGTAGTCACCCATCTTTGGATCTTAGACTGGTTAGAATCAAAAAGATCCGTAACCGGCTCTGATACCAATTGAAGGACCGGATTGGGCGACCAGAGAGGGGGGGAGTGAATGGGGGCCGATAAAAATTCTTTCTCGAGGGAGATAGCTCCTCCAACGAGATGAACACGGCCTCGATCCCAAAATCACTTTCTCCACTCTATCCGCACGTTTGCCAAGACCACGTCGCCAGTGGAGTGCTACTGATCCTAGGAGCAAACCTCACCAGCAAACACTCAAACTACTCAACCACAATAGCAGAAACAACTCAAGGGAAATTTCCTGCCAGGGTCGGTCAGACCGCATGGACAGGGCGGTCAGACCGCCTAGGCTGAGAAATTCCCAAAACCACAACTCGAAGCACACGACTCCAAATCGACCCAAGATTTCGCCTGGAAACTCCTCTGATCAAGGCAACCAAGCTCTCAGAGAAAATCCCTAGAAAACCAACACTTTTCTCGCGAAACCCCCAGGGCGGTCAGACCGCGTGCCCTGGGCGGTCAGACCGCCTCCCCTGCAGAATCTGGCCGTGGGTCAACTCCTAACTTCCCTTCACCCGATCTCCCGATTCACTCCACGGATTGCAACGAAACTTCGGGGATAGCTGGGTCACCTCATGAATGACCTCTCCACCAAAGGATATCCACCGAAACCCATTCAATCAAGAGCAATCGCGAATCGAAGGTCTCTAGGTCATGAACTCCAAGAACTCCGAAATCCACCCAAATCAAAGGATTTCCCAAAGGATTTCTGGGCAAAGTCACCAAGAAAAGAGGCACGAAACCCTCATGTGTGACACCCAACAAGAATCCCTCCAAGAAACCCCTCAAACAGGCCACCAAGGAAATCCCCAAAAAGAGCTCCGAAAATCACCACAAAGGAAACCGCCGGGAGACCAAGAGAGACTAGATGAACCACGCCGAAGCTTCTATACATACCATGAAAGGTTCATACAAGGTGTAGCAAGCCGCCCGAACATCCATCCCTCTCACAAGATCTCTCATGAAGCACTCAAGCTAGGCCTAAGGAAAACTAAACAGGAAAGCAAATGAACTAGAGTTCCAAGAGGTGGCTGGCATCTCCTCTCAACTGAGTTTATATGGAGGGCAACCAATGACCAAACTACCCCTAATTACTTAACTTAAGATACACGCCCACAGAGGGTACTTTGAGAACTTTGATCTTTTACTTCATCGGACGGACTCCCGCTGGCCGCAACCCGCTTCATCTTCACGCAAGCCTCACGATCGTGCCACGTGTCCTCCGCTTTGAAGCTTCTCGACGCGCTGCGGCCCACATGGTCAGACCGGCCCTCCTGGACGGTCAGACCACCCTGCCCGCAGTCTTTCCCTGGCCAAGCAGTCAGACCGCCCCAGGCAGGCCGGCTCGCCCCGTCGAGTCCTCGGTCTTGGCTTTGTGGCTCAGCCAAGTAACCCAGTGGTTTTGTGGCCAAACCACTGCAAACACCGCGTGCGAACTTCAGTTGTTAGCTGCCACCTTGCACCGGCTTCATCCCTCTCGACGTCGTCTTGCTCTTCTTGCCAGCGTACGGTCCGCACTCGATCCCTGAGAGCCAGGTGTGGTTCGAGGACCGGTGGATGGTCGCTTCCTGGTGTGATGAGTGATTGACAACGTGGTGTGGACTGATTCTTGGCTAAGTATTGCAGGTGCAGGTTGCGGCTTGACTGGTGCAGGTGCAGGTGAAGAACAAGCGTGAAAGGTCGTTGCCGGTGAGGCCTCCAGGTGTGGAGAAGACAAGTAGGCTTGGTTCGAGGGACCCGGTGGCCAGCGGGGTCAAGTGCGGGCCGCATGGTGGCAAGAACGGCAAGATGAAGTCATGGACGGTTTCTTGGTTGAGCCTCAAAACCAAGGTCGAGCCGGGACTACGTGGGAGCCGAGTCATGAGTGGTGATTGGCGGAGGCTACACCGAGTTCGCGGGGTTTCCGGTGGTTCACCAGAAAACCACTGGGTTCCTTGGTTGATCCACAAAGCCAAGACCGAAGAACCGAAGACGGAGGTGCAGCAGCTCCAGACCGGTCTGACCGGTGGGTCTGACCGGTCTGACCGGTGGGTACCGGTCTGACCGGTGAGGAGCACCGGTCTGACCGGTGTGCGACGACGCAGTCCGGAATCTTCGAAGCGGAGGACACGCGTCGGGATCGCAAGGCTTGCGTCGAGGCTAAGCAAGCTTGCGGTCGCTGGGCATCCGTCCGATGGTGCGAAGACAAAGACTTCCAATTTCGCCCTCGAGGGGCATGTATCCCTAGTTAGCTAGTAAGGGTATTTTAGTCTTTCGGTTGCCTCCATATAACCCAAGGGGTGAGAGGATGGCAGCCATCTCTTTGAACCCTAGCTCATTTGGTTTTCCTATTTTCCTTCCTATTTTCTTAGGATTTTCGTAGGACTAGCTTGAGAGCTTCATGGTGAGATCTTGTGAGAGGGAAGGATGATCGGGCGGCAAGCTAGACCTTGTATGAACCTCTTTGGTATGTATAGATGATTCGGCGTGGTTCCTCAAGGCTTGGATGTGTCTTTCCCGTTTCTCCTTTTTGGTGATTTTCGGAGCCTTTTCTTGGCGATTTTCTTGGAGCGATTTCGAGGCCTTTCTCTTTGGGATTTGGTGGGGGATGTATGCATGAACCCTTCGTGGTTCTTTTCCCTTTGATTCCCCTTCCAAATCCGTGAGCAAAGGGGCTCGATTTTGGGGTTTTCGTGGCTCTAGGGTTAGAGGCGTTCTTGGTGGGATTTCTTCGATTCCTCTTGATTTGACAAGTTTTGGTGGACCAAATCTTGGCTATGGAGTACCCATGAGGTGTTCCTACTATCCCCAAAGACTTGTGTAAAACCGTGAAGCGGATCGGGAGATCGGGAGTTGGATTCGGAGGAGTTGACTCGCGGGCGCTGTTCATCCCGAGCTGCCCAGGCACGACCGGTCTGACCGGTGCTCTTGACCGGTCTGACCGGTGCTAGCCCTTGGTGGGTTTTTGTCTCGGGGAACAGCCTTGTCCGTGTGGTTTTGTCCCGTGGTCCTGCTGTTCAGTTCTTGGAGTGTTTGGAGTTGTTTTGCTAGGATTTGTGAGGGGTTCTTCTTCCTCACAGGTTGTGTTTCGTGGTGGTTTTTGTTCCAGGGCCTAGAGGATTCACTGAGGCTTCCTGGAACGTTTGCTGTGCGGCTGCTGTAGCCACCGGCCTGACCGGCTCTGTCCACCGGTCTGACCGGTGTCACCGGTCTGACCGGCGCAGGCTATCGGTCTGACCGGTGTAGCGCAGGCAGCAAGCCGTGCAAGTTTCCGCTGTGTGTTTTGGTGAGTTTTGGCTAGGAAGGTTGAGTGTTGGTTCCTAGGACCAGTAGCACTCCAGTGGCTGCGTGGTCTTGACCAACTTGGGTAGTTGAGTCGGAGACGTGAGTTGGAAGCCGTGTTCGTCTTGTTGGAGTTCCCATCTCCTTCGAGAAGAATTTTTATCGGCTCCCATTCACTCCCCCCCCTCTCTGGTTCGCCTAATCGGTCCTTCAATTGGTATCAGAGCCGGTTCGGGTCTTTATTGACTCTTACCAGTCTAAGATCCAAAGATGGCGTACCAGGAACGGGGTTCGGGTCCTCCGCACTTCGATGGGAAGAACTACCAGATGTGGCAAAGGCGGATGGCGGCGTTCCTCCGCGGAAAGGGTCAGATCCTTTGGGATGTCACGGTGAACACAGCTTATGTTCATCCGATGAACTTCCTTGCTCCAGGATCGAGGGATATGTTCGAAGCCAACAACAAGGCTGTCGACTACTTGTTTCGTGCTCTGTGTCAGCCTGAATTCGATCGGGTTCAGACAGAGGACTTAGCTTGTAGGATTTGGGAGCAGTTGAAGGATGCTCATGCTGGGAATGCTCAGGTTCAGGCTCGGATGTACGCGACTTACCGGAGAGAGTACGAGAACTTCACTCATCTCCCCGGCGAGTCCGTCGACGCCCTTTTCCAGCGATTTACGGTCGTTGTGAACAACATGAGAGCCAATGTGGACGTCCTCCCATACAACGATCATGATAGAGCCGTGAAGCTCTTGCACTCGTTGGATCGTACCGTATGGGACGGGAAGTTTGAGGCTATTGTTGAGTCCGAGAAGTATGACACCTTGACGGTGAACGAGCTGTTCTCGAAGCTCAAGTCGGCTGAGTTGGACCGTGGTATGACAGCCAAGATCGAGAGCCCGACTGATTCTCATAGTCTCGCTCTCGTCAGTGGCAAAGGAGCTAAGTCTAACGCTAACGCATCTTCCAGGATGTACTCTCTGTCTTCTTTGATGTCTTTGCCAGATGAGGAGTTCGACGTGCTTGGAGAGGACGAGCTGGCGTTGCTGACCAGGCGGTTCGAGAGGCTGCACGAGAACCGGGTGAACACGAGGAGGACAGCACGGACGTGCTTTCAGTGCGGCAAGCCAGGACACTTCGTTGCCGACTGCCCGGAGAAGACGGAGAACAAGGACGGCTACAAGGACGGCTACAGGCACCGATCGAGCAAGGATGGCAAGTACCGATCGAGGCGCGATCACAAGCACAAGAACAAGCACAAGGACGAGCGACGGTCGAGGAAGAAGGATGGCCGCGGCAGGAAGGCCCGAGCAATGGTAGGAGCGAGCGATGTCGACTCCAGCTCCGCCTACTCTTCCTCAAGCTCGAGTAGCAGTGAAGATGAAGGTGATCGGCGCAAGAACAAGAAGTCATCCAGGAACTTGAGCGGGTTGAGCTGCTTCGCGAGAGATGGCTTCTGCGGCATGGCCCGTAGCTCCGGCAGCAAGAAGAGCCACCAGAGTGACTCGGACTCTGACTCCGAGGATGAGGTATGTGATGAGCTCTCTTCTTTGCGCAAGGAGAATGATGAGTTGGTTGACTTGCTTGATAACCGCGATCACATGCTTAGAGAGGCCAAGAAGATGAGGAAAGAGCTTAGGGCCTCACTAGAAGATGCTAGGAACCGTGTGGCTGAGCTAGAAACCCAGAACCTAGATGCTAAGCTTGAGATTGATTCGCTTAAGGCTTCTCCTGTGGTTTCTGATGAGATTGATTGCTGTGATTGCTCTGTGTACCTAGCTGATCTTACTGCTCTTAAGGATAAGCATGCTTCTACTTGTGATGAACTAGATATGCTTAGGGTTGAAGTGGCTGAGCTTAAGTCTAGACCTGCTTTGCTAGGTGCTTGCACTTCTTGCCCTGTTTTGCATGGAAAGATTGATGAGATGCATGCTTACACTGTTTCGCTTGAGGCTAAGTTGAAAGAGCCTATTCCCACTTCTTGCTCTACTTGTGAATTGCATGCGGTTAAAAATTTGGAGCTTGCACATTATGTTGATCGCCTGCAGGATGAAAATGATGAGCTGAGAAAATGTATGAGCTGGTTGTCGGGTCAGGAGCCTCAGCTCGGTATCATGATAGCGGCTTTCAAACGCTATGATGGTCAGGCACTTGGGGCTGACAAGCTTGGAGAGAACAGTGGTGAGGGAGTTGAGAGAGTTGGAGAGATTCCTATCCCACCACCAAACAGACACAAGAACAAGTTTGAGCCCAAGCCCAACCATCTCAGAAATAAACTTGACACTACTCCAGATCCACCCATATTCCCTCACCCAACAAATGATTTTCAGAAACCGGTGAAGTTTGTGAGCCCAAAGGGAGGTGAGGAAGGAGAGAAGAAGGGTGAGAAGCCGAGTGGGCAGCCCCAACCCAAGCCTAAGCCTAAGCCACAGCCCATAAAGTTCCATTGTGGGTATTGTGGGAGAGATGGTCACAAGGATGAGTTTTGCTTCAAGAGGAAGCGTGAGGAGAGAATGGCTAGAGAGTGGGCTAACAGGGACAGGTACCACCCCTCTAATGGTGTACCTGAGCCTCGTATGCAGATGCCCAGGGCCAAGGTGTTTGTGAGGCAACCACCGGGGTTTGAGAGTGAGAAGTACCCTCACCGGGTATACAAGTTGAGGAAGGCGCTGTATGGGTTGAAGCAGGCGCCTAGAGCTTGGTATGGTAGGTTGAGGGGGTTCCTGTTTGAGAGAGGGTTTGAGATGGGGAAGGTCGACCAGACCTTGTTTCTCCTCAGGCAGGGCAGAGATATCCTGATTGTGCAGGTATACGTGGATGATATTGTCTTTGGTGGCTCGTCTAACTCTCTTGTTGCAAGGTTTGCAGAAGACATGAGCAGGGAATTTGAGATGAGCATGATGGGCGAGTTGCAGTTCTTCCTCGGGCTACAAATCAAGCAATCAAAGGAAGGAACATTTGTGCACCAAGCTAAGTACACCAAGGACATTGTGAGGAAGTTCAAGATGGAGGACTCCAAGGCCATGGCGACGCCTATGAGTACGACTACAGTTCTTGATGCGGACGAGGAAGGTGAACACGTGGACCAGAAGGAGTACCGGAGCATGATCGGGTCACTCCTCTACTTGACGGCGACGAGGCCGGACATTCAATTCTCGGTGTGTCTGTGCGCTCGTTTTCAAGCTTCTCCAAGGACTTCGCATCGGCAAGCAGTCAAGCGCATTTTCAGGTATTTGCGACACACTCCCGACTTTGGCCTTTGGTACTCTGCGTCTTCTTCTTTGGCACTTCATGGATTTTCAGACGCGGATTTTGCCGGGTGTCGGTTGGATAGGAAGTCCACTTCTGGGACTTGCCAGTTCTTGGGTTCTTCTTTGGTATCTTGGTCTTCCCGCAAACAGTCGAGTGTTGCTCAATCCACTACCGAGGCAGAGTATGTGGCCGCAGCTAGTTGTTGCTCTCAGCTCCTTTGGATCACATACACCATGAGTGACTTTGGTGAGGAGTATACCCATGTCCCACTTCAATGTGATAGCACCAGTGCCATAAGCGTTGCAAAGAACCCAGTGCTCCATTCCAAAACCAAGCACATAGAAGTGAGGTATCATTTTCTGAGAGATAACGTAGAGAAAGGGAAGATAACTTTGATCCATGTACCCACACATGAACAACTAGCCGATATTTTCACCAAACCCCTAGATCAAGCAACTTTCACTCGTTTGCGGGGGGAGCTTGGTGTTTGTTTGATTTCTTGAGTTTGTGTGTGGGAGCTCCTTTGTAGCATATGTATAGCTTTCCTTTGTGCATTTCTTGCATTTGGCATAGCATATGTAGCATGATGTATAGGCATCTTTGTATCTTAGGTTGCATGCATTTTGTATCATATGCATTGTTTAGGAAAGGCTTCTCCTATACACATTGTTCACCATGGAATGACATATATGTCTTTGTGAGCTAGTTTGGTAAGCTATGGTTAGTTTTGGCTTAGCTCTTGATAATCTTGGTTTGTATCCATGGTTGATGGCTATGTTTTTGAAAAATTTCATATATATATGCTCTCTTGTGAGTAAATGCCTTTACATGATCTTGACATGTTTTAGTGGCTTGGCTATGCTTAATTTGTGGTTGGATAGCTTATTTTGATCATATGGGGCCAAAGGCTCATTTGCCATCATGAATGTTTAGCCCCCATGCTTCATCTTGTGGAGGGGCATAAGTTCCTTTTTGTCGCAAAGACATTTCATGTACCAATTATAAATCTGAAAATGAAATGTAAATTGCTTGAAAAATGTGCTCCCATGTCATATGTGCTAATTTTAATTTGCTTTGGGTGCTAAATCGTTGCATGATGCCTACCAATGAGAAGTCTCATATATAGAAGTAGGCACATGGCTCGGTGGCTTTGACATGACATGAGGTGCTTGTGGGTGTTTATGATGGTCTTATGCTTAGAATGGTTGTCCTAGCATGAAGTTTGTGTGGCTTTGCCATTTTGACATGTTTTGCTCATGTTTAGGACTTTGCTCATGAGAGGGTAATTTTTCGCAAAATTGCTAAATTCTATCTTAGCTTCGCCCAATGGTTGTGAAACTTGGTGATCATGAAGTTTATGTCTTTACGAAGCTCTAGAGTATCTAACTTGCTCGTTTGGACATGTGTAGCATCCTATGTTGAATTTTGTCTATTTGAGAAGCTCTAGGTTGTTTTTTTTGCATTTTTGGCTTGATTCATGCATTGTCAACAAGGGGGAGAAGTTTGAGCATGTTTTGGCCTACTGAATGCATTTGGAAGGTTTTCAGGTGGTTTCGAGCTATTTTTGGGCTCTGTTGTGCACCGGTCTGACCGGTTGAGGTCACCGGTCTGACCGGTCAGAGTGCTGGTCCTGTTCACATGTTGTCCACCGGTCTGACCGGTGGTGTCGACCGGTCTGACCGGTCAGAGCTGAGCTGTTGCAGCTGCTCTGTTTTGTGAAGTGGTTCGCATGCATTTGTCCAGGGGGAGTTGCATCGGTTCAGGGGGAGCTTGCATGTGTGCAGGGGGAGCTCTTTGTGGTTTTCGAGCTTTGGTTTGATGGTTTGTGCTCTTTGCTTGAGCATGTTTTGTCTCGGATGTGTCGAGCCGTTGCCCTTGCCTAAGGGGTCCGAGACTTGTCTTCTTCAAGTGATCTTGCTCTTTGCCTTTTCTTTGGCTTTCGATCGCTTGTTAGAGTTTCTTTTAGTCGTTTCTTTTCTTTTCCTTTTCTCTTGGTTACCAAAACGTGTGTGTTGTCAATGCACTCATCAAGGGGGAGATTGAGAGCCAGGTGTGGTTCGAGGACCGGTGGATGGTCGCTTCCTGGTGTGATGAGTGATTGACAACGTGGTGTGGACTGATTCTTGGCTAAGTATTGCAGGTGCAGGTTGCGGCTTGACTGGTGCAGGTGCAGGTGAAGAACAAGCGTGAAAGGTCGTTGCCGGTGAGGCCTCCAGGTGTGGAGAAGACAAGTAGGCTTGGTTCGAGGGACCCGGTGGCCAGCGGGGTCAAGTGCGGGCCGCATGGTGGCAAGAACGGCAAGATGAAGTCATGGACGGTTTCTTGGTTGAGCCTCAAAACCAAGGTCGAGCCGGGACTACGTGGGAGCCGAGTCATGAGTGGTGATTGGCGGAGGCTACACCGAGTTCGCGGGGTTTCCGGTGGTTCACCAGAAAACCACTGGGTTCCTTGGTTGATCCACAAAGCCAAGACCGAAGAACCGAAGACGGAGGTGCAGCAGCTCCAGACCGGTCTGACCGGTGGGTCTGACCGGTCTGACCGGTGGGTACCGGTCTGACCGGTGAGGAGCACCGGTCTGACCGGTGTGCGACGACGCAGTCCGGAATCTTCGAAGCGGAGGACACGCGTCGGGATCGCAAGGCTTGCGTCGAGGCTAAGCAAGCTTGCGGTCGCTGGGCATCCGTCCGATGGTGCGAAGACAAAGACTTCCAATTTCGCCCTCGAGGGGCATGTATCCCTAGTTAGCTAGTAAGGGTATTTTAGTCTTTCGGTTGCCTCCATATAACCCAAGGGGTGAGAGGATGGCAGCCATCTCTTTGAACCCTAGCTCATTTGGTTTTCCTATTTTCCTTCCTATTTTCTTAGGATTTTCGTAGGACTAGCTTGAGAGCTTCATGGTGAGATCTTGTGAGAGGGAAGGATGATCGGGCGGCAAGCTAGACCTTGTATGAACCTCTTTGGTATGTATAGATGATTCGGCGTGGTTCCTCAAGGCTTGGATGTGTCTTTCCCGTTTCTCCTTTTTGGTGATTTTCGGAGCCTTTTCTTGGCGATTTTCTTGGAGCGATTTCGAGGCCTTTCTCTTTGGGATTTGGTGGGGGATGTATGCATGAACCCTTCGTGGTTCTTTTCCCTTTGATTCCCCTTCCAAATCCGTGAGCAAAGGGGCTCGATTTTGGGGTTTTCGTGGCTCTAGGGTTAGAGGCGTTCTTGGTGGGATTTCTTCGATTCCTCTTGATTTGACAAGTTTTGGTGGACCAAATCTTGGCTATGGAGTACCCATGAGGTGTTCCTACTATCCCCAAAGACTTGTGTAAAACCGTGAAGCGGATCGGGAGATCGGGAGTTGGATTCGGAGGAGTTGACTCGCGGGCGCTGTTCATCCCGAGCTGCCCAGGCACGACCGGTCTGACCGGTGCTCTTGACCGGTCTGACCGGTGCTAGCCCTTGGTGGGTTTTTGTCTCGGGGAACAGCCTTGTCCGTGTGGTTTTGTCCCGTGGTCCTGCTGTTCAGTTCTTGGAGTGTTTGGAGTTGTTTTGCTAGGATTTGTGAGGGGTTCTTCTTCCTCACAGGTTGTGTTTCGTGGTGGTTTTTGTTCCAGGGCCTAGAGGATTCACTGAGGCTTCCTGGAACGTTTGCTGTGCGGCTGCTGTAGCCACCGGCCTGACCGGCTCTGTCCACCGGTCTGACCGGTGTCACCGGTCTGACCGGCGCAGGCTATCGGTCTGACCGGTGTAGCGCAGGCAGCAAGCCGTGCAAGTTTCCGCTGTGTGTTTTGGTGAGTTTTGGCTAGGAAGGTTGAGTGTTGGTTCCTAGGACCAGTAGCACTCCAGTGGCTGCGTGGTCTTGACCAACTTGGGTAGTTGAGTCGGAGACGTGAGTTGGAAGCCGTGTTCGTCTTGTTGGAGTTCCCATCTCCTTCGAGAAGAATTTTTATCGGCTCCCATTCACTCCCCCCCTCTCTGGTTCGCCTAATCGGTCCTTCAATCCCGTCGGCCACCGGGTACCTCGATCGAAGGCTACTCGCCTCTCCGCTCTGGGAGGTCACACAGACATAGACCTTTCGTACTTGATCTTCACCTGCACCACGCGAATCAAGCCGCAACCTGTACCTGCAATACTAGGCTAAGAGTTAGTCCACACAACGTTGTCAATCACTCATCACTAAGGAGCGACCATCCACCGGTCCTCGAACCACACAGGTCCCCAGTGGTCCTGACCGCGCCCATCACCGACACCCTTCCACGGGGTCATCCCCAGGAAGGATGCGCTCCCGATAGGGCGGATCGATCTGTCCGTCACATTCGGGACTTCGCGGAACTTCCGCACGGAAACCCTCACCTTCGAAGTGGAGGGGTTCTCGAGGACGTACCACGCCATCCTCGGGAGGCCGGCCTACGCGAAGTTTATGGCCGTGCCTAATTATACGTATCTCAAGCTGAAGATCCCTAGTCCGAAGGGGGTCATCACAGAGGGGACTACGTTCCAATACGCATACGAGTGCAACACAGAGTGCTTTCAGTTCGCTGAGACGCTCATCCGGTCCGAGAAGCTCCACGCCGAGCCTCCCTCCGAGGACCAAGATATCCCCGAGTCGTCCAAGCGAGCAGCCTGCTCTTTCGAGCACGCCAAGGACGTCAAGGATGTGGCTGTCTCTGATGATGGCCGCACGCTCCGTATCAGGACGACGCTCGATCCTAAATAGGAAAGCGCGCTCGTCGACTTCCTCAAAGCGAACCTCGACGTGTTCGCATGGAAACCCTCCGATATGAAGGGGATCCCAAGAGAGTTTGCCGAGCACAAACTGAACATCAAGCCGGGATCGAAACCGGTCAAGCAGCGCCTGCACCGCTTCAATGATGATAAGTGCAAGGCCATCGGCGAGGAGATCAAGAGGCTCCTTAGTGCAGGGTTCATTCAGGAAGTGTTCCACCCCGAGTGGCTTGCTAACCCTGTGCTTGTAAAGAAGAAGAATAAGAAATGGAGGATGTGTGTTGACTACACGAGCCTTTACAAGGCATGTCCCAAGGACCTGTTTCCTTTGCCTCGCACAGATCAGGTAGTCGATTCAACGGCAGGGTGCGAAACACTCTATTTTCTCGATACGTACTCCGGGTACCACCAGATTACGATGTGCATAGCGGACCAACTCGCGACGTCCTTCATTACTCTGTTTGGTGCTTATTGTTACAACTCGATGTCGTTCGGACTCAAGAACGCGGGCGCCACGTTCCAAAGATGCATGCGACGCGTCTTTCGTGATCTCATAGGGCGGATAATCGAGGCGTACGTCGACGACATCGTCGTCAAGTCAAAGAAGACGGGCGACCTAATCCCTGACCTCACGGAGGTGTTTGCAAAGCTGAGAGAACACGGGGTGAAGCTTAACCCCGAGAAATGCATTTTTGGGGTTCCGAGGGGCATGCTCCTCAGCTTTGTCGTATCCGAACGCGGCATTGAAGCTAATCCCGAGAAGATCTCGACCATCACTAACATGGGGTCGATCCAGAATCTGAAGGGTGTACAACGCGTCACCGGCTGCCTCGCAGCTCTCAGCCGATTCATCGCTCGACTCGGAGAGCACAAGCTTGCCATTGTACCGACTGATGAAGAAGTCCGACCACTTCGCATGGACGCTCGAGGCTCAGGAAGCGCTCGACTCACTCACGAACCTCCTGAAGAGTCCTCCAGTGCTCACAGCACCGATGCCGGAAGAACCAATGCTCTTATACGTGGTTGCAACGACCCAAGTGGTGAGCGCCGCACTGGTGGTCGAACGAGAAGAGCCTGGAAAGTCACTCAAGGTGCAGCGACCGGTCTATTTCGTGAGCGAGGTACTCTCTGACTCAAAAACCCGCTACTCGCAAATTCAGAAACTCGTGTATGCTGTTTTGATCACCAAACGCACGCTTCGACACTACTTCGACGCGCATCCCATCACGGTGGTGTCCAAGTACCCGCTTGGAGAAATGATCCAGAATCCCGAGGCTGAAGGAAGGATAGCCAAGTGGGCTCTTGAGTTGATGGGGCAAAATGTGTCATATGCGCCGTGCAGTGCCATCAAATCACAAGTGTTGGCGGATTTTGTCGCTGAGTGGACAGAAATTCAAACTCTGCCGGCACCGATCGAGCATGAGACATGGACAATGTACTTTGACGGCTCCGTCATGAAGGAAGGAGTGGGGGCAGGCCTTGTCTTCATCTCGCCTCTGGGCGTGCGTATGGAGTCCATGGTTTGACTGCACTTCCCTGCATCCAACAATGTCGCTGAGTACGAAGCGCTCGTCAACGGCCTCCGAATCGCGATCGAGCTCGGAATCCGCTGTCTCGAGATCCGTGGAGACTCCGAGCTTGTCGTAGATCAGGTCATGAAAGAGAAGAATTGCGTCGATCTGAAGATGGCGGCCTATTGTCGAACCGTGCGTCAGCTGGAAGACAAATTCCACGGCCTCGAGCTCCATCACGTGCTGCGCGACTACAACAAAGCTGCTGACATCCTCGCCAAGGCAGCGTCGAGCCGCAAGCCTGTACCACACAGTGTTTTTGCCAGTGACCAGCACGCACCGTCTGTTCGTATTGACGAAGAGCAACCGCCAGAGCCTGAGGCGCTAGAAGCCATGGAGATCGATCAACCACAAGAGCCAAACTTGGAAGATCCAGACTGGCGGTTCCCGATCCTCGAGTGGCTAGTTGAAGGCAAGCTGCCTTCTGACCAGACGAAGGCGCCGCATCTCGCGGCGAGCCAATGCGTTTGTCCTCATCGACGGTGAGCTCTACAAGCGAGGGGCGGCAGACATGTTCATGCGCTACATTCTGAGGGATGAAGGCAGAGAGTTGCTCCAAGAAATCCACGCCGGCACATGTGGACATCATGCCGCCGTAAGGACTCTTGTCGGAAAAGCATTCCGACAAGGTTTCTACTGGCCCACTGCACTGGCCGACGCCAAGGACATCGTACGACGCTGCGAAGGTTGTCAGTTCTACGCTCGGCAAACTCATCTCCCTGCGCAAGCACTTCAGAACATCCCCATCACTTGGTTGTTCGCTGTGTGGGGGCTGGATATAGTCGGGCCGTTCAGGACAGCGCCTGGCGGCTTCACACACCTGCTTGTAGCTGTCGACAAGTTTTCAAGGTGGATCGAAGCCCGACCCGTAGTCAAGGTCCATTCTGAGGAAGCCGTGGCGTTCTTCACTGACATCATTTATCACTTCGGGATCCCAAACTCAATCATCACCGACAACAGCACACAGTTCACGGAAAAGAAGTTCCTCAGGTTCTGCGACGACAACAACATCCGCGTGGACTGGGCCGCTGTTGCGCACCCGAGGACCAATGGGTAGGCCGAGAGGGCCAATAGCATGATACTACAAGGACTGAAGCCCCGAATCTTCAAACGAATTGAGAAGTTTCGGGCAAGATGGGTTGCTGAGTTGCCATCCGTTCTCTGGAGCCTGCGCACCACGCCAAGTCGAGCCACCGGCTCTACGCCATTCTTCATGGTGCACGGGTCGGAAGCTGTCCTCCCGACGGATATCGACTATGGCAGCCCAAGAGTTTGAGCATACACCGAGGAGGGGAACTAGGTCACACTCGAAGATGCAATCGACCAGCTCGATGAAGCACGCGACGTGGTGCTCCTACACTCAGCTCGATATCAGCAAGCTCTGTGGCGCTATCACGAGCATAACGTACGCGACCGCCAGTTCCAGGTCGGAGATCTAGTACTCCGTCGAGTTATGAGCAACAAGGATCGACATAAGCTCGTGCCCCCGTGGGAGGGGCTGTACATCATTGATCAAGTGCTCCGACCAGGGACATTCAAGCTTCGACACGAGGACGACACGATCGTCTCTAACACATGGAACATAGAACACCTACATCATTTTTACCCTTGAGTAATGTTCCCTGTTTTTACCTTATGATCAATGAATAATGTCATGTGCCTTTGTTCTCATCTCATAAGTTCACAATCTTTCACGTTGACAGCTTCTCTGCATGTTTCAACGTTGTCTAAGGCTGAGCGGTAGGCGTCCCTACACCCGTGCAGAAACGCTCACCACTCAGGGGCTACCCGGGGCTTGATGCCCTCCTTTCGTTTTCCCGTTTTTTAAAACAAAAATCTCCGACAAGTTTGTCATAACCAATCGCACGCGCGAACGGTTTTTTGGCGGAACTCCCTATCTTACGAAAGAATAAGATGTCGATCTGTGCGCGTCTTGGTGCTGCCATTCGTTCAAAGCTCCTAGCACCCACGCCCCCGCGGCTACGGTGCGAAGACTTGCGAGCACAGCCCAGACCCGCAGGTTGACGTCTGACTACTTTCAAAAAGTGCTTGGGTAACCGCTCGAGCTCCGACTCAAAACCATTTCAACGAAAAATGCGCAAGTCATTTTTTGAACGTCCCTAAGTGCTCGGGGGCTGCGAACGTGTGGCGTCACTTTACAGCTCAGGTTGGTCGAGCTCTCCGACTCCTACACCCCCGCGGCTTCAGAGTAAAGTTCGATTGGCCTGAGTTTCTAAGTACCGCTGCTCCATTTCGCAGTCATCCCCGGGTACTCAGGGGATGCTTCAGAGATGACAGTTTAAAAACAAAACGAAAACTGTTCAGAGCAGTACGCATACAAGTTTTGTTCAACTATCATACAAACTGATACATCTAACTAGAAGGACCGGAGCCGCCTTCGACTTCTGGTGTATCTTTTGGAATCATCTCCAGGTCCTTCATCGCAGCATCGGCCATGGCGCAGGTGAAGTCAGCGCAGTCCTCTTCGATCTTGTTGTACTCCTCGTCCGAGTAGTTGGGGGCCCAACCGCCACTCAACGCCTTGTAATCCAGCCCCTGGTAGTGCGAGTTGAACATGGCGAGGACCCGGTGCACCACCTTCTGAGATGTCGACAGCTCTCACTCCTTGGCTACGCCCGGGAGAAGCGCAACTCGATCGCCAAGCATCTGGGGAGGCATCTGGACAGGTGGGATGTCAAGTTCCGACAAGATCCGTTCGATGAACCGACCGTATCTAGTGCGGTCTATGATGTCCTTCTCGCGTGCCGCCTCCGTCTCGCGCTGGACCTTCCTGGAATCTTCGAGCTCGGCCTTGACCTCTGAAGAGTGAAAGTGAGCCAAAGTTTTTGGTTATAAGAAGCGTAAGCAAGAGAAGGGAGGGGACAAGCGGTGACCTTCTCCGCCTCTTCCACAAGCCTCTTGGCCAATGAGGCACGAACCAAGCGAAGCCCAGTCTAAATCGGAAGACAAGTCAACATCACCCACAAGCAACACAAAAGAAAAGCCTTGACAGAAGCTGAAAGTACTACGCTGCTCACCGTCAAGATCTTGCTCCATCTTGGCATTGCCATCACGGAGACGGGTCCCCTCGTCAGTGGCTTCCTGCAGCTTGGTGGTGAGGTCGCCCACCTGCTTGTTGGCTGTCCTGAGGTCCGCACCGGTGTCGACCAAGTCTTGCAGCAACTCGGCCACCTTCTTCTCGAGTGCCGCTTTCTCTTGGGCAGCGGCCTGGGAGGCGGCTTCAGCGGCGGTGGCAGCAGCGGCAGCAGTCCGAGCGGCCTCGGTGGCAGTTGCGGCGGCGGTACGCAGCTCCGCAGCTGTGGCTTTCGCAACCCGTCAAATCAGCCACGTCAGGCACTACCCCCACGACGAACGCAACCGCCGACGTGGCCACGACCTCCCCGACTAAAGATTTCAAAACGGCAACAACAAGTTCAAGATTAAAACCCCACAAGCGAGTCTACAACTCCCTAGTGGGCTCGGGGGCTACATCCGGCGGATGCGCTCGCGCGCACCCACCAAGCAAATCAAGAAGCAAAAACCACCGCAACACTCCTTCGTCTCTGAGCCTGTGAGCGAGTCCTTGACTCCCACCCCAGGTTCGGGGGCTACTGACAAGGGCCTGGATTAGGGCCCCCTAAGCAACGAGATAATCATCTTTGAGGAGGAGTCTTCTGACACCATTGACAACATCAAGGCAAAGATCTAAGATAGGGAGGGATGCAGACTTCGTCAAGACCGTCACTGACAAGACTTCCTCGTCTCCGAGTACTCTCCGCCTTGCTCGAGTACTCTCCACCTCGCCCGAGTACTCTCCGCCTTGCACGAGTACTTTCCGCTTGGCCTCCGACTACTCATTCGCACGAGTAGTCTCCGTCTCCGACTAGGACGGGGCCCACACACAGAGGCCGGAGCACGGGATTAGGGGCCCCACACGAACGTGGTGCTACCCCGACGCTCGAACTCCCCTGCAACGACACGCAAGGCTCCAGTTCTCCACGCCATGCAAACACCCCAGCTGGCGGAACGCGAGGGCGGCTCGTTCTGACAGAGGCCGTAATGACGCACTGTACGCCCGCGCGGCCTCCAACAAGCCGTCCCGTCCAACCCCTGCAGCACGCCACCCCGTCAGAACAGGCACTCAATTACCATCTACAAGCGGTGCCTACCTACACTTAGGCCATAACGTGGTGAGCCTAAGCAACACTCAAGAGGGCTGAGTCATCAAGAAAACTACTCGGAGGAGGCGCCAAGTACCCAGAATGTACAGTGCTTCTGACACATGCGGCAGTCTCCGACACCATTACAGCTCAGCGCCCTTCAATGCCTCCTGACGGACATCAACGTCGGAAAAGACCTCCCAATACCATAGCACTGTAGCTCATTTTTGTATTCCCTCTTTGCCCCTCACCCTTGTGTCTATAAAAGGGGGAGGAGTGCAACTGTACGAGGGACGACGACGACTGACCGATCACCAAGTTTGTAACCCCTACTACAGACATCCCTGGCATAGGAACACAAGTACTCAGAATTGGACGTAGGGTATTACTCTCTGGAGGCCCGAACCAGTATAAAACCCTTGTGTCTCTTGTGCTAACCATCCGGGTCCGACACACGATCCATTACAAATTCACTGCCCTATCTTGATCCCGGGGATAATGACGTCTAAAGCCCTCATGCGAAGCAGCAGAAGGTTCAAGGGCCGAGAGAAACCTGCACGAGCAAGACGGAGCCGTGCCGGGCCAAAATGGGCGTGGACTGGCTGGCCATGCCGACCGGCCTAAGGTGTTTGCGTGGCAGTTCGCCCCCCCCCCTCCTTTCTTGTGTGCGATGTTGATCAAACCCTAAGTCTGTGCCGCCGCCGGCATTCGCCAGAGAGACTAATAAATGCCTTTGAGGTCGACGACGTGAAGGCATTCAACTTTCAGAGATTCAAACAAGGGAGAGAGCCACATAGAGGAGAGAGGAGGACGCCCGGAAGCCCTAGCAAGGTCCCTCCGGTGCCGCCACAAGATCAAGAGCAAGGAGGAGATTGGATCTTCAAGGGAGAAAGCAAGACGGAGAGCATCTTCCTCATCGATCTTCATCTACTTCGGAGGATTCTACACCATATCTCACGCTACAATGTGTGACATTATGAGGTAAAGTCCTTGTTTGTCCATGGGGTTGAAGAGAGAGCTTGAGTTGTAATCACCGAATCTTTGTTTTGGATCTATTTGCTATCATATTCATGTTGATGGTGCTTTAATCTTAATGGACGACTTGCTTGCTTAGGAGACGCATCGCTCGTAGCCTCATGTATCGTGTTCCTTTTGTTTTTATTTGATTACCGTCGTGTAGTGATAGTACGCAGGAGGGACAATATATTGAACTAGGTTCACACCCTTAGTCTTGCATCCCTAGTTTACATCAACTTCTTGTGCACCTATCGTTCGATCACGAATTACCCTCGTGTAGTGACTAGTATGCGAGAGGAAAAGGATTGAACTCGGTGCACCTTTACCTTTGATAGATTAGATCAGTTGTTCTTGCTCGGTAGTTACATATCTAAGTGATCCTAGATCCCATGGACAAGCATTCTTCATATCTTGTGCTCTCCATACAATTGCTCTCTACGTTCATTTCTTTAACTTTGATTATATTAGTTCTTTATTCATACACACTTCACTTGATAAAGAGTTTTGACTCAACGAGATTAGTGCTTAGTTGAGCGTAGCAATCCACTTGTTCCATGGATTGATAAGCCTTGGGGGATACTCTAAGAGAAAAGCTACAACCAACCTGTGTGCTTGCGCTTCGTAAATTGGCGCGTTATCTACCGTCAACACCACTAAGACTTTAGGCTTGCAAAGAATGGCTTGGAAGCTCAGCAATTTGTTGACGGTTCAAAACCGTGTTGAAGTTCACTGCAAGCCTACGGGTGACTTGGTGCCTTTTTCACCAAGGAGGGTCCCCCAAGGTTTGTCAATCCAAGGATCGGAAGCAAACCGCTAAGGATCTCTACCTTGTCTAGCCAAACTAACCTAACATTAAGCGTTGATTGCATACAAAGGATAACCTTGATATATATGAGTGATAGCACAAGGTTGATCACATCCTTGAACAACGGCTAAGGTAAAGCTCCACCGAAGGGGTAGCTAGGGCTAGCGCCTTCTAGTTGAAGCTCCAGCAAACAAGCAACGAATCGAGCGTCTCATCTACTAGCATCCTTAAACTCCTACCTCCGGCCTACCTCCCACAGACATCCGCTCTTTTGAGGGAAATCATCCTGTCACGATGCTCCCTTAATGAAGCGGGGGATCTAGGGGGCATGTCCAAACATGAACGTGTCTACAAACCATGAAGGGTCGACATGCCAAACCTAATCGCCACGATTACATAGAGCATGCTATATAGCCTAACCGATGCATTAGACTAGGGATCAAATCACATTCACAATAAGTAAAAGGTATAAACGGAGACATGGAATCGCTAATAGATCAGATGACAAGATTATCATTACTCACATGAAAGTATGTGTTACACCATCACCACCGAGATCATACCTAAGATGATGAACACGTAGCTCTGGAACTCCGCCATGGCACAACCACGCAGGGCAGCCATGGTGACTAGGGTTGGCCTAGGCCATCCCTAAGAAAACTTCGAGGTCTCCGCCGCCGTCATCTCCCTCCGGTGCTCACTTCTAGGTTTCGCCGAGTTCTGGTGAATGGATGTGGCGGCCGTCGGAGGCAGGGGATATAAATGAGCCGAGGAGCGTGTAGGTCAAAGGGGAGGCTGAACCGGGCCCGAAACCCCCTAGGCCGGTCGGCATGGGCCGGCCGGTCCAGGCCCTTTTCGGCCCGGTTCGAGCCCATCTTCCTCCACTATGCTTCTCGTGATTTCTTGAATATTTGCCAAAGTCCATGTGGGTCCTTGACGTTGTTTTCCCCATGGTTTAGATAAGGGTGTTTGGCGCGCAATCTCCCGCATCTTCCATTTGGGTCCTTGGAGTTTCACGGCTTCATGTTTCGGTCCTTGGGTCATTTGGAGTCATGTTCACTTCGTGTCTTGACTCGTGCCGGGCTTCGTGATCTTCTCACAAAGTGCTCGATGAACTCCACCCGGAAGTCCTCGTTTAGGTACTTAATTCCTGCGTAAACAACACACTCCAAAAACCACATGCAAGTGCGAACTTGTTACATCATTAGTGTGCCTAGTGGCGGGTTAGTTATAAATCAAAGCTCAAACCAAAGTGTAACAAGTGCTCTTGGTTGACGGAAATCGACCGTCAACACAAGTTCGCCAAGAACAACAACCCTTCAAAGAAGAGGGTGTGGGGTTACTTATACCCCTCAAAGGAGAAAACTAGTTGTTAGTTGTCCAGCAGCACCGGTCAGACCGGTGCCCCACACTGGTCAGACTGGTGTTTGAAAAACTAGCCGTTAGGCCGGCTGCACTGGTCAGACCTGATGCCCCCGACCGGTCAGACCGGTCAGGCCCGAGACACACCCCGAAAACCCTTTCTTTCACTCCAACACTTCACGAAAGAGATGAAGTGGCTCAGGTTAGGTTAGGAGGGGTTGTTAGCACACTCTAAGGCTCTCAAGGCTATTTCTCACAAAGGTTTTCTAAGAGCACTTGACTTGGCCATAAAGCTAATGTTGCATCCCTCTTGATAGTACGACATACCTATACTCAAGAATAAATAAAAACACCATGTCAACCTCTTGAGCTTGAATGTCTTCAATCTTGCCATACTTGTTCAATTTCCACTTGAGGGCTTTCAACTTAGCCAATGTCTTGAGCACATCCATACAACTAGTGACTTAGGATTTTTTCCATTTAGCATAAGAATGCACACTTGAATCCTTAAGTCACTCCATATTGCCAAACATAACAAATAGATGAGTTGCATTGCTTCTCTTGGTTAAGGCTTGGATATTATACTTCAAGACCCCACAGATACTAGTTACTTCACCTTAGCAAAACAGTAATGGCAGCCACACTAGACCATAAGATTGCTTAGTACCTCGCTCTAGTCATCTCGGTTGATCTCTTTATCACTTACCCAATCCACATTGAGTTCAACTTTGCTTCATCAAGAGTTAATCTTCATTTGAAATACCACTTCAAATGCTTGTTCTTGATTAACAATGAATATGCAAACTTCCAATTGAGGATCATCAAATATATACTCATCCTTGTATCCTTTTGCAATCACCACATGAAGCCTTGCATTAATTATTTTGAAATGCCATTTCTCTTAAAATAATCCATTTCCTTTGTGTCCAAGCTATCACGTGTATCAGAGACCTTGTAAATCAATCTTGAAACAAACTCCAACATCTTATTTAAATTAGCTTGTCATTTATCAATACTTGCATAAGGGATCAACACTTGCTTGCTTTCATTCATGTGAGCCATACAACATTCATCAAATAGAGTGAAACACAATTATATCATAAATAATATATTTAAAACCTGCTCACATTCTTAAACAAACAAGTTAGTCCTTTAATCGCTTTGTCATTCAATTCACCATAATTCACTTAGGGGCCTAGATGCACTTTCAAAGAGATAATCAGCTGCAATTACTTGCACATTCTAATATTTTAAGATTGGACATAGGTGAAATCAAACTACAATTTTGATGCTTTAACAAAGTATGTTGGTCGACACCTAAATATGTATCTCTTTAAGATTTTTCTTAGAATGTTACTTAAATCAAATAGATATATAATCCTTATAAATAATATAGAAATCATATAATTATTTTTAAAATTTTAAGGATACCTCTAGACAAAAGATTGTATATAAGATATTTTATTAATATATAAAAATTTATAAAATAAATGTTTTAAATATGGTTATATAAGAGCACTGATAATGTTATTCTTGTTAGGACAATGACAAAGTAATTTATTATTAAATATCTAGAAATGCTAATTAGCACAACTTCCATATCGTTGAAGTCTTGTATTGAGCCATAACATTCATTGGATGTGTCATGACACATGTGGAGTTAGAGTGATCCCATGAACTCTACATAGTGTATGAAAAATCTATATGCTACTGCGTGTTTAGGAGTGTCAGTTTCTATGTGGGGATATTTGATGGAACATTTGTTTTATTTGAAAACATTATAAGTTTGATCAGAAATCATGTAGTATAATGATATATATTTAAGAACAAAATATAAATATTATGTAAGTTTATATGTAAAAGCTTATGTCTGTTGAGCACCTAAAAGCACACAAGATTTTTACAAAAAAAATTGTGGTCTCTAAAGTAATGCACCTCGACCACAAAAAACATAAAGTCGATAAGCCAATGAGTGGGTAGCACGCTCTGTCGTGTCGAATGTTGCATGACAAGCCCGCATGTGTCAATGATAGTGATGATATTGGTATAATCACTTGCACACTCATACCCGGACAAGTGTGCGTTGTGAACGATGCTCATAGTATCCACCCCGAACGTCTTCTAGATCTCCTTTTCCTCACATCTTATAGTTGATCTTATCTTCTTATTAATCTCTGCTAGATGTTGTGGGAGACTAGTCACTGAATATATGTAGGGAAAACTACAAATACATCATGGTGATTTAGTACAGAACAAATGAAGGTGATTCATGGATTCACATAATTTGATGATTTATTAGGTGACAAATGAAGTGTTAATATTTTGGTACTTTATTAGCCATCAGACAATAGTTAAAGATAATTTGCCAATGTAACAGGCATATCAAGGTCATTATGGTCATATTTTTTGTAACTTATTTTTTGAATCATTATTTTTTGAAGAAACAGGGTTCATAAAAAATAATAAAAGTAGCAAAATATGTATTTTCATCTCTCAAATATTGCAATAGTGTGGTATTCATCCTTCATGTTTTATTTAGTGCAAATCAGACCCTTAACTTATTAATTTGGTGCATTTATCATTCCATTTTATAGTTTAACAATGACTTTGTGAAATCTACTAACTGTTTATGCCACAATTAATAAGTAACCACTACCTGGAGATGCAATATGCTAAGTCGAAAAAATAAAGTTTACAAAAAGTTTTAGTAAATTTTATAAATTGGATACACTATAGTTTTTCTAAAAAATTTAATAAAACTGAATTACACTTAGTTATTATAGAGATTGACTCAACATAAATTGTGACTAAGTAGTAATTAGCAATATATTTGCATGGTCTAAACTGCTATTATATGATACTAAATCATTGTTAAATTAAGGTGAGGATGATAAATACACCAGTTCAGATAGTTAAGAGGTTGATTTGCACCAAATGAAATATGAGGGATGAATGTCACACTTTTTTAATACTTGAGGATGAAAAATACACTTTTTCCAGAAAAGTAAATTCTTTTATTCCTTTGATGAATTTTTCTTGGCTTGTTGTCTCCTAGCAAGCAAGACAGCAAGTTGTGTCATGGTTCGTCTCTCCCTAATCACATGCCTTTCTCGGAAATAAATTTGAACATTTTGATACTGATTAAAAAATAGTTTGAAAATAATAATTTTACCAAAATTTAAAATATATACAAATCCAAATAAAACTATCTATATAATTTACTAGTTCATGAAGGAGTAACTTTAAAATAGTAGCCATGATTGCTAATTTTTTAACATGCGTAAACTTTTTCATGAGTGCTTGCATTTTCTTTACTCTAGAAATATAGTGTTCAAAATTTTAATTGTATGCAAATTTGAACTGAACCAAAACAAAATCAAACGAAAAACTAAATTTCTCATCTCATCTCTTCTTTCCTGATCAGCCCAAAACAAGCACCGGTCGAAGCCTACACCGGCACGGTCCGTTTCCACCATGACACCACTTGCTTTCGCCGCTGGACGTCGAAAAACCTATTTGGCTTCCGGTAGCCAACTGCTTACTCCTTGGTAGGCGAAATCAGGTCCTAAACGACTTCTAAATGAGCACCAGAGGGAGTATATGTTTTCCAATGTGTTGAGATCAGAGCATGTAACATCCCACAATTTTATTACGGAATGTTAATTATGAAAAATGAGGATTTAAAAAATTTTGGTGAATTGTTTGAGCGCTTGATAAATTAAATAAGGATGTCTTCTAAATTCTCTCCTAAATTCCTAGATTTATTTTTGAGCTAATTAAAAATTTCTAGGAAATATAAAATGCTAGTGTGAGAACCTTGGAGTTTATTTGGATTTATTTGAGTGGGATTCAAATTTGAATTCTTAATTCAAATTTGAATCTATTTAATATAGGGTTAAGGGGTTTGGAAAATAGTAAAAACCTTCCTTAGCTGTTTGGGCCTCGAGTTCACAGCCAAAGTCCACCGGAGGCCCCTCTTCTCTTTTTCTAAACCAGTGCACACCCCGCACATATCCGGCTCAGCAGCACCGCGGCCCAGCTGAGCCCACACGCGCCCTCTCCTTTACTTTCTCTCGCCGACACGCGGGCCCCGCATGTCATCCGCCACCTCGCCTCTCACCTTTCTCCCCTTTTCCCATTTTCCCCGCGCCGCGTCCACCCGCCGCGCACCACCTCGGCCGGAGCTCGCCGTACGCGCTCGTGGCCGAGCCTTGGATGCGCGCTACCTCGGCCGCGCCTCATCCGACCGTCTGCAGCCCTCCGCGCCGCCTATAAAACCCACCGCCGCAGCCGCGCCCTAGACCTAATCCGCCTTGGGGTTTTCCCCTGTTCCCGCCGCCGCGCCTGGAGAAGAAGAAGGAAGGGAGGAGAAGGAGGTGGGGAGGCCGTCCGAGGGAGCACGCCGTGACGCCGGAGCCGTCCGCGGGAGCTGCTAATCGCCGAGAAGCAGGCGCCGTCCCTGCAGTCGCCGCGCACCCCCTGCTTCCTCTGCTTCAGCCCGCGCCGCCGGCGTCCTGCTCCACCTCTCTTCACTGCCGCTCTACACGTCGACCAGTGGTCATCAGGTGAGCACCGTCGACCTCTTCTCTTCTGTGGAGCCGGCCTTTGCGCTGAGGGGGAAAAGACCCCGCCTTGACACCGTGAACACCCTCGCATGCACCGCGCCACCGCCGCTGACCGCCGTCGCCTGTGTCGCCGGCCATCGTGCCGAGCCTTATGCCTGCAGGTGCCGCTGCCTTTGTCAACGCACGCGCGCTCACCGCTTGGCCTTGATCCTTTGTCTGTTTGCACACCGGAGGCCTCGCCGTCTTGCTCGCCGCGCCGCCGCGGCCATGTCCGCCGGTTGCCTTCGTGCATGCACGAGCAGGGAGGAAAAAGGCCGCGCCTTTAGGGTTTCACCGTGCACACCCCGCCGCCGACGCAACCGCGCACCCACGCGCGGTGTCGCCTCGCCGCGGGAGCTCTGCTCTTCGCCGTCGCGTGCGCCGTCCAGGGTGCCGCCATGGCCGAGACGGACTTGTGCACATGGGCAAGGGGCAAAGCCCCAACCTTTGGTATCATTTTGCCTTGACAGATGCACGCACGCACACCCCAGCGTTTTGGTGTGCCCACGCGCGACGCCGCTGACCAAACCACACTGTGCCGCCGCGCCTATCGCCGCGCCGTCGCCGTCGAGCTTCGCTCCGGCCAAAGGTCCGGCTTTTCTCTGTTTGGACATGTGCGCAAGGGTCTCTCGAGTCGAGCCCTGCCATTTGTTTCCCTGACCCACACACACCTCGCTGCCAGCGAGCTTTGCCATGCCGGAGCTCCTCTGGGGCATTCCTTTGAACACGTACCGGCGCCGGCCTAAACCCCTAGGGTTTTGTACCACACGCGCGCCCACATGTGCGAGTGATCGTAGAGGATCCAGTTGGATCTCGTGCGGCCGGCCACCCATGGCCAGGCCACACGCCGGGCCGCATGGTGCAGCGCCGCAGCAAATGCGCCTCGGATCCCGCACGCCCGGCCACGCCAGGCAGCCACGTGAGCAGCCACGCGTGCAGCCACTGGCTTAAAGCCAGGCACGTGGCTGCCGTGTCAGCCGTAGAGCTAGCCTGCCGCCGGCTTAAAGCCTAGGTGGAGTCAGCTAGAGTAGGTCAATAGCTAGCATAAAGTTTGCCATATTGTATATGCGTATTTTATTTTCAGAAATGTATTTCCTCTTTGAAAATTCATAGTAAATCCGTTTTAACTCTGAAAAATACAAAACCTTTTTCGAAAATCTTCTAAAAACTCAAACCCCGCGCTAGGCTAGAGTTTGCCTCTTTTTGGGTCTTGTTTGTTCTTCCTCTTGGATTTAATTGCATAGCAACCGTGTTTATTTATTTAATTACGATTCTAGGAGCAGCCGGAGCCGGAGAGCTGAACCAGGACTTCGACGACGACTTCGGCTACGACGACTACCCGCACCCAGGTTCACGCCCGACCTACTTTGAATGCCCATTAGGCATTGCTTTAGAACTGCTAGTGCTTTACTTATGCATGATGATGGATATGATGAAACCCTTGCACTGCCCTTTTAAATACCTTGTCCTTGATTGACCTACTACTACTACTATATTTATGTGTGATTATACACTGAGCTTCGTTGTGCATGTGCTGGGATAATGTGGTAGTATTCTTGGCGTGTGTGGGGAAAAACTGGCAGGAGAAGGTGTTTTTGGGTGACTTGGCGGGGGTGAGCTCAAGACAACCCGATCCGGGATCGGGGGCCAAGGTTCGTCTTCTCGGGCGACTCCCATTTTCGTACCTATGGCGGGTACACTGTTTTAGGAGCGCAGGTGTTGGGGTTTTTGTGATGACTTGGAGGATAGGAGCTCGCCCCGGTCTAAAACCGAGTGGGTCGCTTTGTTACACGGGACTTTCGTACACACCACCTCGCCAAGAGTGGGGATAGGGCAGTTTCGACCCTAGCAAGTGCAATGTCATACCTGCTAGCAGGATAGAGGGTATCAATGAGAGGGTATAGGGTGAAGTCCCTTCCCTTTTGGGCGCTCCCCGTGTGGCCACACGGGGGTATGTTCACAGTTCTGGGGTGGTCCTTTGCGAGAGACCGCATCGAGACCCGGATGCAGGATGGAATCGTAACTCCTAGGTGTTCGTTCGGTTGGGTAGGCTCGGTCGGCCGTACACCGTTCGGGTGCTATTCCGAGTTGGGTACTGGTGTACACGCTCTGCAGAGTTTAGATCTATACGTATAGCCGCGTCCTCGGTCATGGACATGCTCGTTGTTTACTCTGACTCTTACGTTTTGGGATTTCTACCTTTCCCCTTATAGGATGAGAGTGTATGGTGAGCCGTGGTTGTACTCGGGGAGAGGGGAGTTGCTCCCTTTGCCTTGCGGATCCGAGTGCAATCATTGAGGTGCGAGGAGTGGGAGTCCTTGCACCGACCCTAGATGGAGATAGGTGCTGGTGACGGTGATCTGGGTGACCAGGTGTAACCGTTTGCGGATGAGTGATATGGGAAATGGTGGGAATATGGAGATGTTATTCTTTTTATATTGTTGTTGCTGCTGCTTAGGAAACTCAGCCTCTACCTTGTTCCTTTCTTCACCTTTAGAAGTAGGCCACTTAAAGCTTGCATACGGTTGGTGACGTGGACCTATCCCAATCCTTGGGGATAGCCCTGAGCTTGCAGGGTACGAGTCAGACTTCAACAACAACGCCGACGGATGGTACCACTGTGTAGGCTCTTATTCATGTTATTCCGCCAAGAGGCGTGTATTGATGTACTCCGTTATTCAGAACATGTAACAATAATATTATTCGCACTCTGATGTTTTATTTCGATGTATGACTGTGATATTTATCTGTGATGGATATCTGTGCGTGATAGCGTTTGATTCAGGGACTATCGCGAGACAGAATGGCGGGTTTTCTGCTTTTGAAAACCCGGGTCGTTACAGATGGTATCAGAGCCATACTTGACCGTAGCACGTGCCCTTAGAAATGGTCGATAGAAATTAGGACTCTAAACGGTCTCTTTTGCTATATACCATTCTTGGTATATATTACAAAAACTTATCCTTCTTTGAAAAGTTCTATCTCGCCTGCGCTAACTAGAAATTTCTTCCATGTCGCAGGAAATGGCTCGACAGGAGGTAGAGCTCCTCCCGGAGCACATGGAGGGACTTGCTCGTTGGGTGGACCGTGTCGTCCTCAGGCTGGGGATTCCCCCTACGCATGTCACCTACCGCGTCGAGGACGTCCGCACTCTGTCAGGCCCACTGATGCTTTGCATGGTGGCCATACTACCCCAGCCGGCGCATCCAGACTTCTCCGAGATGTTGGAGCACAGCACAGGGCTGAACGTGAGGAACGCTGTTGACACCCCCTGTAGCCACGTACTTCACCACCTATTGGCTAGGTACCGCGACGTGTACAAGACTGGAGACCTGCGGCTGATCCCCCAGGACTACTACAGAGTGGCTCCGACCGTGGACGGACTACCTGACCCTACAGCACTCTACGAGGAGGAGGTGGTCCAGGCTCCTCTGCGCGAGTCTGACGACACGCTCGTCACCACAGGGAGCTACCTCGTGGACCTTGACACTCATGCCAGCCGACTGAGCGACCAGACGAGTGGACTCTTCAGCAGACTGGAGTATACTACGATGGAGGTCCGTCAGCTTCTACCCCGCTGCCAGAGGTTGGACGTGGAGAACCGTACCCTACGCCAGTGAGTCGAGCAGCTCGAGCGAGGACTACGCCACGACAACTCTTTGGTGGTGCGAGCTGAGGCAGAGAGACTGACCGCACACGAGGAGATGTTGTATGCCAAGGAGGACCTTCGCAAGCAGGAGGCCAGGTTCACCCGCCTCTTCGACAAGCTGAACCAGAAGGATGCACTGCTCACCTCGCAGGGACGCTATCTTGCTCATGAGAAGGCCAAGGTGGCCGAGCTTGTGCAGGACCAGTACTCCAACACCGCCAACCTCGCTGCACTCACCAGGACTTCCGTGTTCCTGCTGGACAAGTGCAAGAGGATGCTGAGGACTTGGGAGGACGCTGACTCTCTTCGTGTGGATGAGCTTCATGAGCTCAACAGTCAGTTACCTCCAGAGGACCAGCGGGCGATCCGCAAGGAGACCTTCAAGCTACACCCGTCCGCCCTCAAGCTACACCTGTGTCTGATGGCTGACATGCCCAGTCCGATGTGCACACCCTTTTGAGATCATGTAATGTTATATTAGATCGCTGCTGTGTGAGACCTCCATGGCTTGAGTCAGCCTCGACGAAACTTATGTACTCTTAATGGATGCTGATTGTTTGGTCTTAATGGAGTTAATTGTTCTTTTTGCTTTTTCTTATTGATTGTTGGAATTATATGGTAGAAATATTTTCGTGCTTGCATATCAGACTCAATTTGTTGGTGAGTGACAAATCTAAAGTTTCCGTTGTCCTTGGTCCTGTTTTCAGTAAGATGTCCATCAGCAGGTTAGGACGTCTGTTGGCACACCTCGAGGTGGTCGAAGCCGAGGAAGAACAAGCCCCGCCAGTCCGTGGCCGTGGAAGTGGCCGTGCTCCCGCACGTGGGCGTGGACGCACTGCTGCTCGTGGTCGTTGACACGCACCCGTCCGAGGACGAGGCTGAGGTGTTGTGGTGCCACCACCGCCACCTCCGCCCATCGGACAAGGTGATGCTGAAGAAGGAGAGGAAGAAGCTGAAGGAGAACCTGAGCCGCCACCAGCTCCCTAGGGTCGTGGGTGTGGTCGTGGCCGTGGAGAAGCACCGCCACTGCCACCGCCTAACCTGGCTGAGGTGATGGCTGCACAGACTCAGCTGATGCAAAGGATGGCGGAAGCCGTCTTGAACCGAGTCAATGGCGGGAACCTCCGCCGGAGGAGGACTTCGCCAAGAAGATCGAGAGGTTCCTCCGCCTGAAGGCCCCTACCTTCAGTTACTCGGATGATCCTCTCGACGCTGACGACTGGCTCCGCGTGATCGAGACGAAGCTCGACCTCACCACCTACCCTGACGAAGAGTGTCTGGCTCTCGCCGTCCACCAGCTCGAGGGTCCTGCCAAGTCTTGGTGGGACAACTACTCCGATGGCCACCCGAACCCAGCCTTCGTCACCTGGCTGGAGTTCTGTGAGGTGTTCCGTGAGCAGTACCTGCCGCGGGAACTCATGAGTCAGAAGGCACAGGAGTTCCACACCATGACTCAGGGTGCGATGAGGGTGGAGGAGTACGAGAGGCACTTCATGAAGATGATGCGCTATGCCCCCGACGACCCAACACCGACGACAAGAAGCGGTTCTGGTTTCTGTGAGGTCTCCATCATGGTCTCCGCCAGGGCTTGAAGGCCAGTGAGCACAAGTCCCTTCGCCACCTGGTGAACAGGGCTATCGCGCTCGACGAAGAAAGGAGGGGGCATGAGGAGCGCATGAAGGGCAAGAAGAGGATGGGAGATCAGGACCATGGCGACCGATCCTTCCAGAGGCCAAGGAGTGTGCAGAGCAACCTGCTGAGAGGGAGCTACCGCCCAGGGCACAACCAGCTCGGACGTGGCTTCAGAGGAAGCTGTGCACCGTACCCAAGGGAAGGAGCTCCAACTACCAGCAGCAGGGTGGTGGCTACAACCGCCCGCAGCAGAGCGCATCAAGACCCAGCACCGGAGGTTTCACACCTACGTGCTACGCCTGTGGCAAGCAAGGCCACAAGTCGTACGAGTGCCCCAGCAAGAAGACCGCTGCTACACCTGCCAGGGCACTAGCTCCAGGAGGGAGGCCACCTCAGGCTGCTCCCCAGCCGACCGCTGACCACGGAAGGCTCAACCTCCTGACTGAGGAGGAGGCTGCCGACGCTCCTGACGTCGTGATCGGTGAGTTTTTAGTTTGTGGTGCAAAAGCTTTGATTCTTTTCGATACTGGTGCAACTAGTTCTTATGTGTCCTCTAACTTTGTAAACAAAATGTCTCTCCCCATGACTCCCCGACCGAAACCTATTGTGACGAGCTCGCCGCTCGGAGATATCAGGTGCTCCTTGCTGTGCAAAAGGGTGGAAATGTTCATCAAGGGTCACAAGTTCCTCGGAGATCTAACCGTGCTGAAGTCCAATGGGATTGATGTTATTCTGGGCATGGATTGGATCACCGCTCACAAAGGAGTTATCTCCTCGTCACCTCGACAAGTGACCCTGATACACCCTAAGGGGATGAAGATCACGTTTGAGCCGCTGAAGTCTCGGGAAGTACCAGTCGTGTACAACCTCACTACGAAGACGGTGGCCGATGTTCCAGTGGTTTGTGAGTACCCCGATGTCTTTCCTGATGATCTGCTGGGGTTACCACCAGACCGCGATATGGAGTTCGTGATCAACCTTGTGCCAGGTACAGCACCCGTGGCACAGAGTCCTTACAGAATGGGCAAGTTAGAGCTGGCAACGTTGAAGGAGGAATTAGAAGCTCTTTGTCAGAAGGGGTACATCCGACCAAGTGCATCACCTTAGGCTTCACCAGTGATGTTTGTACCGAAGAAGGATGGAACGCAACGACTGTGCGTTGATTACCATGCTCTTAATGCGGTGACCATCAAGAACAAGTACCTGTTGCCACGCATTGATGATCTGCTCGATCAGTTGAGGAAGGCAAAGTACTTCAGCAAGATTGACCTTCGATCCGGCTATCATCAGATGAAGATTCGCCCCGAGGACATCTACAAGACAGCGTTTGTGACCTGGTACGGGCAGTATGAGTTCACTGTCGTATCGTTCGGTCTTACGAACGCCCCAGCTTACGTCATGAATGTAATGAACAAGGTATTCATGGACGAGTTAGACAAGTTTGTCGTGGTTTTCACTGATGACATCTTGGTCTTCTCGGAAACTACTGAGGAACATGAAGAGCATCTGAGTATAGTGCTGGAGAAACTGAGGCAGAATCAGTTGTATGCCAAGTTCAGCAAGTGCGAGTTCTGGCTAGAAGAAGTGGCATTCCTTGGGCATGTGTTGTCAGGTGAACGAGTGGCAGTTGATCCCTCAAAGATCGAAGCTGTGTCAAAGTGGCAGTCGCCTAAGACAGTGACAGAAATCAGGAGTTTTCTCGGTATGGCAGGGTACTACCGCCGATTCATCGAGAACTTCTCCAAGATTGCGAAGCCAATGACCGAGTTACTGAAGAACAACACGCCTTTCGTGTGGTTAAAGAAGTGCAAAGCAAGCTTCCAAGAGCTAAAGACCCGACTCACCACAACTCCTGTGTTGACACTTCCCGATGACAACAAGGACTTCGTGGTGTACTGTGATGCTTCAAGGTAGGGTCTTGGTTGTGTACTGATGCAGGAAGGCAAGGTGATCACTTATGCTTCAAGGCAGCTTCGGAAGCACGAAGAGAACTACCCGACACATGACCTAGAGTTAGCAGCTGTTGTCCATGCTTTGAAGATATGGAGGCACTACTTGATGGGCAACAAATATGATATCTACACTGATCACAAGAGTCTGAAGTATATCTTCACCCAGCAGGAGTTGAACTTGAGGCAACGGAGATGGCTAGAGTTGATAAAGGACTATGACCTCAATATTCATTACCACCCCGGCAAAGCGAATGTCGTGGCTGATGCTTTGAGCCGAAGAAACTATTGCAACAACCTGATGGTGCAGGACGAACAGCCAGAGTTGTACAAGGAGATGGAGAGATTGAAGCTTGACATCGTCGAGAAGGGACAGCTCAATGAGTTGAGGGTGAAGTACGGTCTAGAAGACCAAATCAGGCAAGCCCAGAAGAAGTGTCCTGAGATTGACGAAGTGAAGGACCTTCTGACAAGAGGTAACGCCCCCGACTACCGCATTGATGAGCAAGGCACGTTGTGGTTGAAAGATCGCATATGTGTGCCTAGTGGTGAGGAGATCCAGAAGACGATTCTGGAGGAAGCTCACGATTCTCGGTACTCTATTCACCCCAGTTGCACCAAGATGTACCAAGACTTGAAGTGTCGATTCTGGTGGGAGAACATGAGGAAGGATAATGCTGAGTATGTTGCTCGATGTGACACATGCCAGAGAGTGAAGGCGGAACATCAAAGACCCGCCGGACTGCTACAGCCACTAGAGATACCACAATGGAAGTGGGATGATATCAGCATGGACTTCGTGGTGGGTTTACCCCGCACTCAGAAAGGAAATGACTCGATTTGGGTGATTGTGGACCGTTTGACCAAGGTAGCACACTTCATACCGGTGAAGAACAGATTCAGTGTGAGTCAGTTGGCCGATCTGTACGTAGAGCATATTCTGAGGTTGCATGGAGCACCCCGTAGCATTGTGTCCGATCGTGGTGCTCAGTTCACTACTCAGTTCTGGAAGAGTCTGCACGATTTAATGGGCACTCACTTGGACTACAGTACGGCTTTTCATCCTCAGATTGATGGACAGACAGAACAGTTGAATCAGGTTCTCGAAGATCTTTTAAGAGCTTGTGTGTTGACTTACAGCAATGATTGGGAGAAGAGTCTGCCTTACACTGAGTTCTCTTACAACAACAGCTTTTAGGCCAGTCTGCAAATGGCACCCAGAGAGACATGGGTACCCATGGGTCCCCACCGGCCAGGGTCCCAGGGGCCCCTGACGAGTGGACCCGACCTTCCAGAAGACCCGCCGACCTGCCAAGTGGGGCCAGCGACCTTATCCGCACCTCCGACGACCGCAGGCGACCTGATCAAGACCCCAGAAGACCCGCGATGCTTGGCGTGCAAGTCAAGAACTCTAAGACCTGGTGCGCCACCACCTGTAGCTCCGAGTATCACAGGATACCCCATGTAATCCGAGAGATAAGCCTCCCACAGTTGTAACCGATCCCGACACGGGTCAACCGACCATGCATGCAAACCCTGGCCCGTCCTCCCCATATAAGGTAGCCTAGGGCTCCATGCACAGGGACAACTCATCTTCAACCTCCCGCATAATCCACCACAACTGGACGTAGGGTATTACTCTCCGGAGGCCCGAACCAGTATAAACCCTTGTCTCCCTGTTCCTTGCCGCCATACTCGCCTAGTTCCGTGTGCATCCCGTGCATAAGCACCTACGCTCTTAGATCCTGATCTTCTCCATTAACTTACAAACCTCTAGGGTAACCCCCTAGCAGATCTGTCCAGGTCTCACCCCCTGACAGTTGGCGCGCCAGGTAGGGGCGATTGGGAACTCGCTGTGCAGCATGGTGGCCCAATCTGGTGTCGTCTTCCCGGCGAGCATGGCGGACTTCCTCGCGAACCCCGTGGAGATCTGCTTTGGATTCTTCACGTCGACCTCTCCTGCTCTGGCAGTTTTGACTCCTCCGGCGACCTCTGAGCAGGTCGTCACGGCGCCCGTCGCCGTCCCCGTTCCCGATCTAGTATCAGAGACCCACCAACCCAGACCCTGCGACCATGTCCAGGGGATGGAAAGCGTCATCGGCTCGATGCGGGAAACCCTGGAGATCTGCTAACGAGCTCAGCGCTCGACGCAGATAGCGCTACGCCACGACACGTTCCCCTTCGGCCTGAAGTCGGCGCCTGGCCTTCTCCTTAGCCAACTACTTAGGCCCCCCAGATCCAATCTGGGCGGCGACCTTCTGGCGACCTAAAGCCGGCACCTTGCGCTCGCCGCGACCCTCTCGACGTGCCCTGCACCTATCACAAGGGTGCGAAGCACACCCTACGCCGGTGCCGCCTCCGGAAGAAGATCAACCACGAGCTCCCTCGCCGAGCTAAGCGACCTACCCAGTCCCCGGACTGCAGGGAGTTCCAGAAGGTCCGGGTTCGAATCTCCCCGGCCCAACGATTCGGACATCGTCTTTCGCCAAGTGCTCGTGATCTCCGAGAACGAGCCACCTCGCGCGGTCGCGACCAACTCCGAGGAGGCGGCTCGCATCCAAGCCAACGCCCGCCGCGCCTAGCTACGTGCGGAGGACCAGCAGCGCACGGTCCTGCCTTGCGCTCGGGACCTACGCCTGGAGTTCGAGGAAGCTGGGATCCTGACGTTCAACAACCCCCAGGCCAACCTGGGTGCGGCCATTACCCGGCTCCAACAAGCTCTGATGACGCCTGAAGCTGAGCAGGCACTGGCATACCTCCGGGTCGTCAATGCCCTGGTGGAAGAGAAGAGCGCGGCCTCCAAGTCCGCCGCATCTTCATCGACCTGCCACTCGCGCAGTCGATCTCATCGACCTTCGCGCAGCCATCTCTCCCCCATCCGGGAATAGGTCGCTCAGCACAACCCTGAGCAACCTGCCCAACAGCCTACTGCTGCCCGTGACCTTCGCGTCAACCTCGACACCAATAGACGCACCCGCGACGTGCGCGGCTACGTCGACCAGCGCCATCGGGAGCGTGAGGAGCGCGAGCTTCGTCACCGCCTGGAGTATGATCGTGAGTACGGCGCACCTAGTGCCGTTCATCGCATCATGGAGCGTGAGCTTCGGGACCGCCACGACATCGAAAACAAGTGGCGCACCCTCTACGACGCCGAGCATGGTGACCCAGCCATCCTCCAGGCCAACCGGGATCGACAGCCGCGCTCTCAGGTTGTCATCCCGGAACGCAGTGTCCACTCTGCACCAAGAGAGGCCGCCCCGACCAGAGGCTCCGGCGACGATCTTGCCCTCAACGCCTTCCCAGCGTTGGACTCCCGCTTCAAGAGGGTGGAGTACCCCGACAACTTCAAGCCCAACATCAAGTCGTACGATGGGCGCTCCGACCCTAACATCTGGATGTCGACCTACTACGTTGCCGTCAAGGCGGCCGGTGGTAGCTTCGACCATATGGCGGCCTACTTCCCGCTGGTCATGGGCAAGGCCCCTTCGCTGTGTGTTGACGGTGGAAATTCACCATTTCCAACCCTCAATATTCTCACATAAATGGAGGCATATGCATTATTTACTAGCATTTAGGTTTGAATAATGTAGTTCCACTTGTCCTTGGAGATTATTTGTATGTAGGTGATTTACCCCTTAAAAGAGATAGAAACTCAACTCCTATGAAGAAACCATGCCAACTCAGCTGAGGAGGTGGCTGCCACCAAAGGAAACATGACAAGACACATCATCGATCTAGGGGAGGCACTCACCGACGAATCAGAGGACGCCACATGGACTTCACATGGATCAAAGGGCCCACCTCGGATACCAAATCAAGCCATGCACCAGAGATGGATCAGAGGGCCCACAAGGCAGTCAACCAGAGGAAGCACACCAGGTGGGGCCGCCCTAGGGGGTCGGCCGATCCTAGGATCGGCCGAACCTAAATTAGGGGCGTCCCATCCTGGCCTTCCACGTGGTTGCTCCTCATTGGTCACTTGCTGCAGTCCCGGGTGTTTAGGGGCCATTTGGGTGTCCGAGCACGCCTTGTATCCCTCTATAAATAGGAGGGGAGGGGCTCCCATTTCTCACACACCACTCTCTCATTCTCCTCTCACTTTTAGTTTCCAAGGCTAGGGGGTAGGCTAGAGTAGCTCTTCTTCAGGTTCCAAGTCCTCTTGGAAGTTTAGGTATGAGTTCTCTTTTATCTTTATTTTTTTTGTATGACTTTGATCTACTTCAGTTATTCAGCTATTTCATATAAAGTCATGGTAGATCATATTCTTGATGTGTTCTTGAGTTCATCCTCTGTTCATCATTTAGAGGCTTGTGTTCTTCATGAACACTACCTTTTGATCCACTTGAAGGATGATAAACTCCTTCCTTATGTGTTTGTTCATAAGTTAGAGGCTCATGTTCTTCACGAACACGACCCTTTGATCTTGTTGATTAGACATAAGAGAGTTCATATCTGTTCATATGTCTAGCCTTAGTTGATCTTGTTAGATAGCATGAGAGTGTTGCATGGGGTCTGTGTTCAAGCTACGGTACTCGGTCTAGTTGACCAGTCTTCTGGTGGCTCTCACCCTGGGTCACAATAGCCCGGGTCGGGTGAAGTCTAGCAGCAACGTAGGCATGGTGCCTGGGTTGTCTGGCTACGATAGTTATAAGCATACCCCCCGTAACGAGAGGTCGGTCCTCAGGTGGTGACAGCCCTGTTGGATCCTAGGGCAACTGAGAGCCAGGTGTGGTTCGAGGACCGGTGGATGGTCGCTTCCTGGTGTGATGAGTGATTGACAACGTGGTGTAGACTGATTCTTGGCTAAGTATTGCAGGTGCAGGTTGCGGCTTGACTGGTGCAGGTGCAGGTGAAGAACAAGCGTGAAAGGTCGTTGCCGGTGAGGCCTCCAGGTGTGGAGAAGACAAGTAGGCTTGGTTCGAGGGACCCGGTGGCCAGCGGGGTCAAGTGCGGGCCGCATGGTGGCAAGAACGGCAAGATGAAGTCATGGACGGTTTCTTGGTTGAGCCTTAAAACCAAGGTCGAGCCGGGACTACGTGGGAGCCGAGTCATGAGTGGTGATTGACGGAGGCTACACCGAGTTCGCGGGGTTTCTGGTGGTTCACCAGAAAACCACTGGGTTCCTTGGTTGATCCACAAAGCCAAGACCAAAGAACCGAAGACGGAGGTGCAGCAGCTCCAGACCGGTCTGACCGGTGGGTCTGACCGGTCTGACCGGTGGGTACCGGTCTGACCGGTGAGGAGCACCGGTCTGACCGGTGTGCGACGACGCAGTCCGGAATCTTCGAAGCGGAGGACACGCGTCGGGATCGCAAGGCTTGCGTCGAGGCTAAGCAAGCTTGCGGTCGCTGGGCATCCGTCCGATGGTGCGAAGACAAAGACTTCCAATTTCGCCCTCGAGGGGCATGTATCCCTAGTTAGCTAGTAAGGGTATTTTAGTCTTTCGGTTGCCTCCATATAACCCAAGGGGTGAGAGGATGGCAGCCATCTCTCTTGGAACCCTAGCTCATTTGGTTTTCCTATTTTCCTTCCTATTTTCTTAGGATTTTCGTAGGACTAGCTTGAGAGCTTCATGGTGAGATCTTGTGAGAGGGAAGGATGATCGGGCGGCAAGCTAGACCTTGTATGAACCTCTTTGGTATGTATAGATGATTCGGCGTGGTTCCTCAAGGCTTAGATGTGTCTTTTCCGTTTCTCCTTTTTTGGTGATTTTCGGAGCCCTTTCTTGGTGATTTTCTTGGAGCGATTTCGAGGCCTTTCTCTTTGGGATTTGGTGGGGGATGTATGCATGAACCCTTCGTGGTTCTTTTCCCTTTGATTCCCCTTCCAAATCCGTGAGCAAAGGGGCTCGATTTTGGGGTTTTCGTGGCTCTAGGGTTAGAGGCGTTCTTGGTGGGATTCCTTCGATTCCTCTTGATTTGACAAGTTTTGGTGGACCAAATCTTGGCTATGGAGTACCCATGAGGTGTTCCTACTGTCCCTAAAGTCTTGTGCAAAACCGTGGAGCGAATCGGGAGATCGGGAGTTGGATTTGGAGGAGTTGACTCGCGGGCGCTGTTCATCCCGAGCTGCCCAGGCACGACCGGTCTGACCGGTGCTCTTGACCGGTCTGACCGGTGCTAGCCCTTGGTGGGTTTTTGTCTCGGGGAACAGCCTTGTCCGTGTGGTTTTGTCCCGTGGTCCTGCTGTTCAGTTCTTGGAGTGTTTGGAGTTGTTTTGCTAGGATTTGTGAGGGGTTCTTCTTCCTCACAGGTTGTGTTTCGTGGTGGTTTTTGTTCCAGAGCCTAGAGGATTCACTGAGGCTTCCTGGAACGTTTGCTGTGCGGCTGCTGTAGCCACCGGCCTGACCGGCTCTGTCCACCGGTCTGACCGGTGTCACCGGTCTGACCGGCGCAGGCCATCGGTCTGACCGGTGTAGCACAGGCAGCAAGCCGTGCAAGTTTCCGCTGTGTGTTTTGGTGAGTTCTGGCTAGGAAGGTTGAGTGTTGGTTCCTAGGACCAGTAGCACTCCAGTGGCTGCGTGGTCTTGACCAACTTGGGTAGTTGGGTCGGAGACGTGAGTTGGAAGCTGTGTTCGTCTTGTTGGAGTTCCCATCTCCTTCGAGAAGAATTTTTATCGGCTCCCATTCACTCCCCCCCTCTCTGGTTCGCCTAATCGGTCCTTCAATTGGTATCAGAGCCAGTTCGGGTCTTTATTGACTCTTACCAGTCTAAGATCCAAAGATGGCGTACCAGGAACGGGGTTCGGGTCCTCCGCACTTCGATGGGAAGAACTACCAGATGTGGCAAAGGCGGATGGCGGCGTTCCTCTGCGGAAAGGGTCAGATCCTTTGGGATGTCACGGTGAACACAGCTTATGTTCATCCGATGAACTTCCTTGCTCCAGGATCGAGGGATATGTTCGAAGCCAACAACAAGGCTGTCGACTACTTGTTTCGTGCCCTGTGTCCACCTGAATTCGATCGGGTTCAGACAGAGGACTTAGCTTGTAGGATTTGGGAGCAGTTGAAGGATGCTCATGCTGGGAATGCTCAGGTTCAGGCTCGGATGTACGCGACTTACCGGAGAGAGTACGAGAACTTCACTCATCTCCCCGGCGAGTCCGTCGATGCCCTTTTCCAGCGATTTACGGTCGTTGTGAACAACATGAGAGCCAATGTGGACGTCCTCCCATACAATGATCATGATAGAGCCGTGAAGCTCTTGCACTCGTTGGATCGTACCGTATGGGACGGGAAGTTTGAGGCTATTGTTGAGTCCGAGAAGTATGACACCTTGACGGTGAACGAGCTGTTCTCGAAGCTCAAGTCGGCTGAGTTGGACCGTGGTATGACAGCCAAGATCGAGAGCCCGACTGATTCTCATAGTCTCGCTCTCGTTAGTGGCAAAGGAGCTAAGTCTAACGCTAACGCATCCTCCAGGATGTACTCTCTGTCTTCTTTAATGTCTTTGCCAGATGAGGAGTTCGACGTGCTTGGAGAGGACGAGCTGGCGTTGCTGACCAGGCGGTTCGAGAGGCTGCACGAGAACCGGGTGAACACGAGGAGGACAGCACGGACGTGCTTTCAGTGCGGCAAGCCAGGACACTTCGTTGCCGACTGCCCGGAGAAGACGGAGAACAAGGACGGCTACAAGGACGGCTACAGGCACCGATCGAGCAAGGACGGCAAGTACCGATCGAGGCGCGATCACAAGCACAAGAACAAGCACAAGGACGAGCGACGGTCGAGGAAGAAGGATGGCCGCGGCAGGAAGGCCCGAGCAATGGTCGGAGCGAGCGACGTCGACTCCAGCTCCGCCTACTCTTCCTCAAGCTCGAGTAGCAGTGAAGATGAAGGTGATCGGCGCAAGAACAAGAAGTCATCCAGGAACTTGAGCGGGTTGAGCTGCTTCGCGAGAGATGGCTTCTGCGGCATGGCTCGTAGCTCCGGCAGCAAGAAGAGCCACCAGAGTGACTCGGACTCTGACTCCGAGGATGAGGTATGTGATGAGCTCTCCTCTTTGCGCAAGGAGAATGATGAGTTGGTTGACTTGCTTGATAACCGCGATCACATGCTTAGAGAGGCCAAGAAGATGAGGAAAGAGCTTAGGGCCTCACTAGAAGATGCTAGGAACCGTGTGGCTGAGCTAGAAACCCAGAACCTAGATGCTAAGCTTGAGATTGATTCGCTTAAGGCTTCTCCTGTGGTTTCTGATGAGATTGATTGCTGTGATTGCTCTGTGTACCTAGCTGATCTTACTGCTCTTAAGGATAAGCATGCTTCTACTTGTGATGAACTAGATATGCTTAGGGTTGAAGTGGCTGAGCTTAAGTCTAGATCTGCTTTGCTAGGTGCTTGCACTTCTTGCCCTGTTTTGCATGGAAAGATTGATGAGATGCATGCTTACACTGTTTCGCTTGAGGCTAAGTTGAAAGAGCCTATTCCCACTTCTTGCTCTACTTGTGAATTGCATGCGGTTAAGAATTTGGAGCTTGCACATTATGTTGATCGCCTGCAGGATGAAAATGATGAGCTGAGAAAATGTATGAGCTGGTTGTCGGGTCAGGAGCCTCAGCTCGGTATCATGATAGCGGCTTTCAAACGCTATGATGGTCAGGCACTTGGGGCTGACAAGCTTGGAGAGAACAGTGGTGAGGGAGTTGAGAGAGTTGGAGAGATTCCTATCCCACCACCAAACAGACACAAGAACAAGTTTGAGCCCAAGCCCAACCATCTCAGAAATAAACTTGACACTACTCCAGATCCACCCATATTCCCTCACCCAACAAATGATTTTCAGAAACCGGTGAAGTTTGTGAGCCCAAAGGGAGGTGAGGAAGGAGAGAAGAAGGGTGAGAAGCCGAGTGGGCAGCCCCAACCCAAGCCTAAGCCTAAGCCACAGCCCTTAAAGTTCCATTGTGGGTATTGTGGGAGAGATGGTCACAAGGATGAGTTTTGCTTCAAGAGGAAGCGTGAGGAGAGAATGGCTAGAGAGTGGGCTAACAGGGACAGGTACCACCCCTCTAATGGTGTACCTGAGCCTCGTATGCAGATGCCCAGGGCCAAGGCGATTGTGAGGACGGTTCCGGCTTGGGGAGACCGGAAGGCTGCAGGTGTTGCTGCTGGCCGAGCCACACCGGTCAGACCGGTGTACTACACCGGTCAGACCGGTGCAGGTCTGGGCAGACAGCGAGTCAGGTTTCGTGCTCGTGAGGATGCTCGGTTTGGTTCTGGAGGTCGTGGTTCTGGTGGTTGGTCTGGAAAGTTTGCAGGTGGTCAGTTTGCTAGGCGTTCTCCACCTCGTGCTCAATACGAGGGTGAGAAGAGTCGTAGCTTTGAGATGGAGCGGAGGAACGATCCACGGTTCCCCTTTCGTGGTTTTCGTTCTCCTCCAGCTAGAGAGGGTTGGTTCCCTCGTGGTGGTTACCGTGGTGGTGTTCGTGGTGGTAGCTTTGATAGGCGTGATGATTTGGTTTGTGCTAACCCCACTTTGGAGCAAATGGCTCGGCACTGGTTTTACTCTTTTGGTACTAACCCCAGTGCTGAGTCGTTTGTTCACTCACGTGCTCGCTTTTGAATTTCAGGTGGGAGACTTGAAGAACATTTGGTTGATTGACTCCGGTTGCTCGAGGCATATGACCGGAGACAAGGGGTGGTTCTCAAGTCTCGTCCCGGTGGTGACAAAGAAGTACATCACCTTTGGGGACAATGGGCGAGGGCGTGTGCTGTCAGAAGGTGAGATTAAGGTAAGCGATAAGATCACTCTCAGGCGTGTTGCTCTTGTTCAATCGCTTGGATACAATTTGCTTTCTGTGTCTCAGTTGTTGGATGAGGGTTTTGAGGTGTTGTTTCGGCCTGGTGGTTCTCGGATTTTAGATTCTCGGGGGGATCTTGTTTGCATGGTCGTTCCCGAGGGTCAGGTGTTCCGAGCTGATTTTTCTCAGTCTTCTGGTGTGGAGCGTTGCTTCTTGGCTGGTTCTTCGAGTGAGTTGTGGAAGTGGCATAGGAAGTTGGGTCACTTGAGCTTTGACCTTTTGTCTCGCTTGAGTAAACTCAATTTGGTCCGAGGATTGCCACGATTGAGGTTTGAGAAAGAGTTGGTTTGTGCGCCGTGTAGGCATGCCAAGATGGTAGCCTCTTCTCACCCGCCTCTCACCGATGTGATGACTGAGCGTCCATGCGAGCTGCTCCATATGGACCTTGTTGGCCCAGCTCGTGTGCGATCTGCGGGTGGGAAGTGGTATGTCCTTGTTGTGGTGGACGACTACTCTCGGTATGCGTGGGTGTTCTTTCTTGAGGAGAAGGGGGAGACGTTTGGTTTTGTTCGAGATCTTGTCTTGAGGTTAAGAAACGAGAGGCACGGAGATGCCATACGAGCGATCCGCAGTGATAATGGCTCGGAATTCAAAAACTCTCGCTTCGAAACCTTTTGCCATGACTTGGGTCTTGAACATCAGTTTTCGAGTCCGTATACGCCTCCCCAGAATGGCGTGGTGGAAAGGAAAAACAGGACCTTGTGCGAGATGGCTCGGACGATGCTCGACGAGCATAGGACTCCGAGAAGGTTCTGGGCTGAGGCGGTCAACACCGCGTGCCATGTGTCGAACAGGATCTACCTCAGGGTTCACAAGAAGAAAACCTGTTACGAGTTGATGCACGGTCGCACACCCAAGGTGAGTCACTTCCATGTCTTTGGTTGTAAATGCTTCATTCTGAAGAAAGGGAAGAAGTTGGACAAGTTCGAGGCTAGGTCTGTCGATGGTATTTTCTTTGGTTATGCATCTCATTCTAGAGCATTTCGTGTGCTCAATCTTGAAACTAACCAAATCGTGGAGACTTGCGAGGTAACCTTCGACGAGACACAGCCACGTAGTCAGCTTGTTTTTGAGTGTGCAGGTGACGACGAACTTGGCGAGGAGATCTTTCAGGAGGAGGAGCATGAACATGGAGATGATGAAGATGGCGGTGTGATGCCCGCGGCTGAACATGTACCTACTACTTCGACGACGATCGAGAATGGACCCTCTCCCACACCTACAACGACAAACCCAGATCAAGGCGAAGCTGCTGTTGAGGGGGAGGTAGCATCAAGGCGAGAACCTCCTCGACGAGTGCAAGTGGATCACCCAGCTTCGAGAATCATCGGCGACATGAATGAACGTACTACACGGTCGAGGGTTCGGAACAATTCTCATTTCGCTCATGCTGCTTTTGTTGCCACTTTTGAGCCCAAGGACATTGGACATGCGTTATCTGATCATAATTGGGTTAACTCGATGCATGAGGAGTTGGAGAATTTTGAGAGGAACCAAGTTTGGGTGTTGGTTGACCCTCCCCCAGGGTGTAAGCCGATTGGGACAAAATGGGTGTGGAAGAATAAAGAGGGAGAGAAAGGAGAAGTGGTGAGGAACAAGTCGAGACTTGTTGCTCAGGGGTACAGTCAGAAAGAGGGGATCGACTACGAGGAGACTTTCGCTCCTGTAGCTCGTTTGGAGGCGATCAGGATCCTTCTAGCTTTTTCCGTGGCTAAAGGGTTCAAGTTGTACCAGATGGATGTGAAGAGTGCTTTTCTGAACGGTGTGTTGGAGGAAGAGGTGTTTGTGAGGCAACCACCGGGGTTTGAGAGTGAGAAGTACCCTCACCGGGTCTACAAGTTGAGGAAGGCGCTGTATGGGTTGAAGCAGGCGCCTAGAGCTTGGTATGGTAGGTTGAGGGGGTTCCTGTTTGAGAGAGGGTTTGAGATGGGGAAGGTCGACCAGACCTTGTTTCTCCTCAGGCAGGACAGAGATATCCTGATTGTGCAGGTATACGTGGATGATATTGTCTTTGGTGGCTCGTCTAACTCTCTTGTTGCAAGGTTTGCAGAAGACATGAGCAGGGAATTTGAGATGAGCATGATGGGTGAGTTGCAGTTCTTCCTCGGGCTACAAATCAAGCAATCAAAGGAAGGAACATTTGTGCACCAAGCTAAGTACACCAAGGACATTGTGAGGAAGTTCAAGATGGAGGACTCCAAGGCCATGGCGACGCCTATGAGTACGACTACAGTTCTTGATGCGGACGAGGAAGGTGAACACGTGGACCAGAAGGAGTACCGGAGCATGATCGGGTCACTCCTCTACTTGACGGCGACGAGGCCGGACATTCAATTCTCGGTGTGTCTGTGCGCTCGTTTTCAAGCTTCTCCGAGGACTTCGCATCGGCAAGCAGTCAAGCGCATTTTCAGGTATTTGCGACACACTCCCGACTTTGGCCTTTGGTACTCTGCGTCTTCTTCTTTGGCACTTCATGGATTTTCAGACGCGGATTTTGCCGGGTGTCGGTTGGATAGGAAGTCCACTTCTGGGACTTGCCAGTTCTTGGGTTCTTCTTTGGTATCTTGGTCTTCCCGCAAACAGTCGAGTGTTGCTCAATCCACTACCGAGGCAGAGTATGTGGCCGCAGCTAGTTGTTGCTCTCAGCTCCTTTGGATCACATACACCATGAGTGACTTTGGTGAGGAGTATACCCATGTCCCACTTCAATGTGATAGCACCAGTGCCATAAGCGTTGCAAAGAACCCAGTGCTCCATTCCAAAACCAAGCACATAGAAGTGAGGTATCACTTTCTGAGAGACAACGTAGAGAAAGGGAAGATAGCTTTGATCCATGTACCCACACATGAACAACTAGCCGATATTTTCACCAAACCCTTAGATCAAGCAACTTTCACTCGTTTGCGGGGGGAGCTTGGTGTTTGCTTGATTTCTTGAGTTGGCGTGTGGGAGCTCCTTTGTAGCATATGTATAGCTTTCCTTTGTGCATTTCTTGCATTTGGCATGGCATATGTAACATGATGTATAGGCATCTTTGTATCTTAGGTTGCATGCATTTTGTATCATATGCATTGTTTAGGAAAGGCTTCTCTTATACACATTGTTCACCATGGAATGACATATATGTCTTTGTGAGCTAATTTGGTAAGCTATGGTTAGTTTGGCTTAGCTCTTGATAATCTTGGTTTGTATCCATGGTTGATGGCTATGTTTTTTGAAAAATTTCATATATATGCTCTCTTGTGAGTAAATGCCTTTACATGATCTTGACATGTTTTAGTGGCTTGGCTATGCTTAATTTGTGGTTGGATAGCTTATTTTGATCATATGGGGCCAAAGGCTCATTTGCCATCATGAATGTTTAGCCCCCATGCTTCATCTTGTGGAGGGGCATAAGTTCCTTTTTGTCGCAAAGACATTTCATGTACCAATTATAAATCTGAAAATGAAATGTAAATTGCTTGAAAAATGTGCTCCCATGTCATATGTGCTAATTTTAATTTGCTTTGGGTGCTAAATCGTTGCATGATGCCTACCAATGAGAAGTCTCATATATAGAAGTAGGCACATGGCTCGGTGGCTTTGACATGACATGAGGTGCTTGTGGGTGTTTATGATGGTCTTATGCTTAGAATGGTTGTCCTAGCATGAAGTTTGTGTGGCTTTGCCATTTTGACATGTTTTGCTCATGTTTAGGACTTTGCTCATGAGAGGGTGATTTTTCGCAAAATTGCTAAATTCTATCTTAGCTTCGCCCAATGGTTGTGAAACTTGGTGATCATGAAGTTTATGTCTTTACGAAGCTATAGAGTATCTAACTTGCTCGTTTGGACATGTGTAGCATCCTATGTTGAATTTTGTCTATTTGAGAAGCTCTAGGTTGCACTTTTTGCATTTTTGGCTTGATTCATGCATTGTCAACAAGGGGGAGAAGTTTGAGCATGTTTTGACCTACTGAATGCATTTGGAAGGTTTTCAGGTGGTTTCGAGCTATTTTTGGGCTCTGTTGTGCACCGGTCTGACCGGTTGAGGTCACCGGTCTGACCGGTCAGAGTGCTGGTCCTGTTCACATGTTGCCCACCGGTCTGACCGGTGGTGTCGACCGGTCTGACCGGTCAGAGCTGAGCTGTTGCAGCTGCTCTGTTTTGTGAAGTGGTTCGCATGCATTTGTCCAGGGGGAGTTGCATCGGTTCAGGGGGAGCTTGCATGTGTGCAGGGGGAGCTCTTTGTGGTTTTCGAGCTTTGTTTTGATGGTTTGTGCTCTTTGCTTGAGCATGTTTTGTCTCGGATGTGTCGAGCCGTTGCCCTTGCCTAAGGGGTCCGAGACTTGTCTTCTTCAAGTGATCTTGCTCTTTGCCTTTTCTTTGGCTTTCGATCGCTTGTTGGAGTTTCTTTTAGTCGTTTCTTTTCTTTTCCTTTTCTCTTGGTTACCAAAACGTGTGTGTTGTCAATGCACTCATCAAGGGGGAGATTGAGAGCCAGGTGTGGTTCGAGGACCGGTGGATGGTCGCTTCCTGGTGTGATGAGTGATTGACAACGTGGTGTAGACTGATTCTTGGCTAAGTATTGCAGGTGCAGGTTGCGGCTTGACTGGTGCAGGTGCAGGTGAAGAACAAGCGTGAAAGGTCGTTGCCGGTGAGGCCTCCAGGTGTGGAGAAGACAAGTAGGCTTGGTTCGAGGGACCCGGTGGCCAGCGGGGTCAAGTGCGGGCCGCATGGTGGCAAGAACGGCAAGATGAAGTCATGGACGGTTTCTTGGTTGAGCCTTAAAACCAAGGTCGAGCCGGGACTACGTGGGAGCCGAGTCATGAGTGGTGATTGACGGAGGCTACACCGAGTTCGCGGGGTTTCCGGTGGTTCACCAGAAAACCACTGGGTTCCTTGGTTGATCCACAAAGCCAAGACCAAAGAACCGAAGACGGAGGTGCAGCAGCTCCAGACCGGTCTGACCGGTGGGTCTGACCGGTCTGACCGGTGGGTACCGGTCTGACCGGTGAGGAGCACCGGTCTGACCGGTGTGCGACGACGCAGTCCGGAATCTTCGAAGCGGAGGACACGCGTCGGGATCGCAAGGCTTGCGTCGAGGCTAAGCAAGCTTGCGGTCGCTGGGCATCCGTCCGATGGTGCAAAGACAAAGACTTCCAATTTCGCCCTCGAGGGGCATGTATCCCTAGTTAGCTAGTAAGGGTATTTTAGTCTTTCGGTTGCCTCCATATAACCCAAGGGGTGAGAGGATGGCAGCCATCTCTCTTGGAACCCTAGCTCATTTGGTTTTCCTATTTTCCTTCCTATTTTCTTAGGATTTTCGTAGGACTAGCTTGAGAGCTTCATGGTGAGATCTTGTGAGAGGGAAGGATGATCGGGCGGCAAGCTAGACCTTGTATGAACCTCTTTGGTATGTATAGATGATTCGGCGTGGTTCCTCAAGGCTTAGATGTGTCTTTTCCGTTTCTCCTTTTTTGGTGATTTTCGGAGCCCTTTCTTGGTGATTTTCTTGGAGCGATTTCGAGGCCTTTCTCTTTGGGATTTGGTGGGGGATGTATGCATGAACCCTTCGTGGTTCTTTTCCCTTTGATTCCCCTTCCAAATCCGTGAGCAAAGGGGCTCGATTTTGGGGTTTTCGTGGCTCTAGGGTTAGAGGCGTTCTTGGTGGGATTCCTTCGATTCCTCTTGATTTGACAAGTTTTGGTGGACCAAATCTTGGCTATGGAGTACCCATGAGGTGTTCCTACTGTCCCTAAAGTCTTGTGCAAAACCGTGGAGCGAATCGGGAGATCGGGAGTTGGATTTGGAGGAGTTGACTCGCGGGCGCTGTTCATCCCGAGCTGCCCAGGCACGACCGGTCTGACCGGTGCTCTTGACCGGTCTGACCGGTGCTAGCCCTTGGTGGGTTTTTGTCTCGGGGAACAGCCTTGTCCGTGTGGTTTTGTCCCGTGGTCCTGCTGTTCAGTTCTTGGAGTGTTTGGAGTTGTTTTGCTAGGATTTGTGAGGGGTTCTTCTTCCTCACAGGTTGTGTTTCGTGGTGGTTTTTGTTCCAGAGCCTAGAGGATTCACTGAGGCTTCCTGGAACGTTTGCTGTGCGGCTGCTGTAGCCACCGGCCTGACCGGCTCTGTCCACCGGTCTGACCGGTGTCACCGGTCTGACCGGCGCAGGCCATCGGTCTGACCGGTGTAGCACAGGCAGCAAGCCGTGCAAGTTTCCGCTGTGTGTTTTGGTGAGTTCTGGCTAGGAAGGTTGAGTGTTGGTTCCTAGGACCAGTAGCACTCCAGTGGCTGCGTGGTCTTGACCAACTTGGGTAGTTGGGTCGGAGACGTGAGTTGGAAGCTGTGTTCGTCTTGTTGGAGTTCTCATCTCCTTCGAGAAGAATTTTTATCGGCTCCCATTCACTCCCCCCCTCTCTGGTTCGCCTAATCGGTCCTTCAGCAACCTCCGCGTTGGGGTACCTGCTGTAGGAGTCTAAAGTCTAGTTTGGCAGAGTGCTGGTCGTCATGAGCTAGCTCCCCGTTTGTACCTAGGTGCTGAACCATGTTTCCCTCATGCAATACTCATGCTTATCTCTTATATCTTCTAGCTTTGTATGTTTAGTACATTAGAACCTAGAGCTAACTCGTATGTTCCCCCTAAGCCGTTGTGTGCTAGAGTAGAGGTAGATTTGAGGTGTGTGTGTCACACTACCCCTATTATCTTTTATCTTACCCCTGCCTTTGAGTGTGTTTTCCCTATATCTATCTCTTGGTTTACATTCAGAGCAAAAGCATAAGTCTAAGATATCCGCCATTGCCTTCCTTGGATTCGATGCCCTTGGAATACTCTCTTTCCTTGGGGAAATGCTACAATGGTTTATCTGTGCGCTTGTGGATTCGTTCATGATCGTTTAGATTAACCAATGGCAAGTCTCGATGTTCACGCTAACTGCGCCATTAGTTGTGACATTGGGAAATGCCAACAAGCATTTCTAGTGCTGACACTAAGGATGGATTTCCAATCTGTTCTTAAGTGATCGACGTTAAGAAATGTCAACACTGTGGCTCAACAATCTCGAGCCCGGCACCATCAAGACCTGGGCCGATCTGTCCCAGGCCTTCACATCCAACTTCCAGGCGACCTACGATCGGCCTGGAAACGCCTTTAGCCTAGGGCGGGTCGTGCAGAAGCCTAAGGAGCGTCTCTGCGACTACAACCACCAGTTCTTCGAGAACCGGAACGAGTGCATTGGCATCAGGGATGGTCAGATCGTCGACAGCTACAAAAAGGGCATCAAAGACCACAAGGTCTTTGAGAAGATCCATGAGTCTGGCGCCACCAACGTCAAGGAGCGCATGCACGTCGTCAACAAGCTGATGGACACAGAGGACGCGCTCCAGAACCAGTTCGATGCTGATGCCACTGGTACATCTGGTACTGTAGCAGACAAGCTCTACAAGTGACCTTCCAAGGTCCTAGCGGTCGAGGGGTGCCGAGGCTCGACCTTCAACCAGGAGGAGTTCGACCTGGCGCTCGACGGCATCTGCGGGTTCCACGAAGGAGCCACCCACACTCTCCGCGAGTGTTCCCAGTTCAAGAGGGCCTTAAGCGCCCCCGTGGACCCCAAGCGACCCAGGAATGATGGCGGGCACCGTGACAACCGCCCATACAACAGCAACTACCACCGCGACGACCGGCGGGATCGACGTGAAGACCGCCGTGAGGAGCGATACGACGATCGCCGCGAGCCTCCTCGCAGCGACCCTCCACGCAGTGACCCAACTCCGGCCGCCCCTCGCGACGAGACGAACCTGCCCCCTCCACCAGCAGCAGGCAACCCCAATGGACCTTTCCAGGCCGCAACCCGCGCGATCAATATGATCGTCGGTGGCATCAAGTCCAGCGCCAGCAGGAGGCGCTACAGGAAGGACAAGCGCGACGTCCACCTTGTCCACACTCAGCCAATTGTGCCTCTACGTTGGTCTGAGCAGGCGATTACATTCTCCAGGGCTGATCACTGGGTGCACATCCCAGATCCCGGGTCCTACCCACTCGTCGTTGAGCCCACGGTGGCCAGACCATGATCGACGGGGGAACGGGCTCAACATCATCTTCGTTGAGACCCTCAAGAAGATGGGCTTCAACTTCGACAAGCTCACAGAGTGCGACGAGCCCTTCTACGGCATCGTCCCCGGGAAGGCGGCCTACCCCTTGGGTCGGGTCTCCCTCCCCGTCACCTTTGGTACGGAGGCGAACTTCCGCACGGAGTACCTCAGCTTCGAGGTCGCCAACTTCAAGTCCTCCTACCATGCGATCCTAGGTCGCCTGATGCTGGCCAGATTCATGGCCATCCCGCACTACACCTACTTGGTGTTGAAGATGCCAGCTCCACATGGGGTCCTCTCCGTTAAAGGGGACCTCATTATCTCCTTCAGGTGCAACACGGAGGCCCTCGACCTCGCCGCGACCTCCGCTGCCGCTGACGCCTCCGCGGTCTTGGTCGCGGAGGCCAACAAAGTCGACCTGGTCGACCTACCTATCACAGAGCAGAAGCGCACCGACACCGCTCTGGATGTGGTCCCCTCCACGAAGAAGGTCTGCCTTGGCCCTGCTGCCGTAGAGAAGACGGTGGTGATCGGCGATGGGCTCGACCCCAAATAGGAACTCGCGCTCACCAGCTTCCTCCGGGATAACGCGGACATATTCGCATGGAGTCCATCGGATATGCCAGGTGTCCCCAGGGAGCTGGTTGAGCACTCCTTGGATGTAAGCAAGACGGCCAAGCCTGTCAAGCAGAAGCTTTGCCGCTTTGCGAAAGATCGCAAGGACGTCATTAGGGTAGAATTAATAAAGCTCCTAGCCGTCGGATTCATCCGCGAGTGTAAAAACCCGGTTTGGCTCGCCAACCCGGTCCTTGTACCCAAGAAAACCAGTCAATGGAGAATGTGTATCGACTACACCGACCTCAACAGGCACTACCCTAAAGATCCCTTCCCTCTTCCGCGCATCGACCAGGTCGTGGACTCCACGACCGGAAGCGTCCTCCTCTGCTTTCTCGACTGCTACTCAGGGTATCACCAGATAGCCCTGAAGGTCTCTAACCAAGACAAAACAGCATTCATAATGCCCCACGGCATCTACTGCTACACGGCCATGACCTTCAGCCTCAAAAATGCTGGTGCGACCTATCAAAAGGCCATCCAGAAGTGCCTTGCTAGCCAGATTAGCAAGAACGTAGAAGCCTACGTCGACGACGTGGTTGTCAAGACCACTCACGAGGACAAGCTCATAGCTGACCTCGTGGAGACCTTCGCCAACCTCCGCGTCTACCGCTGGAAGCTTAATCCAGAGAAGTATGTCTTCGGTGTCCCATCCGGCAAGCTCCTGGACTTCATGGTCAGCAACCGGGGCATCGAGGCCAATCACACCAAGGTGGATGCCATCCTCAGGATGAAGCGACCTACAGGGAAGAAGGATGTCATGAAGCTTACCGGCATGATGGCAGCCCTCGGCCGATTCATTAGCAAACTTAGAGAGAAAGGCCTGCCCTTCTTCAAGCTGCTAAAAAAGGCCGACAAGTTCGTCTGGACCGAGGAAGCGGACCAAGCCCTGGAGCAACTCAAGGCCTTCCTCACATCACCCCCGGTGATGGTGCCCCCGGCGCCTCAGGAGCCATTACTGCTCTACATCTCGGTGACCACCCTGGTGGTCAGTTCGGTTCTGGTGGCTGAGCGACCTGAAGAGGGGCGACCTTACCCTGTCCAGCGACCTATCTACTACGTCAGCGAGGTCCTGTCTGACAGCAAGACTAGGTACAACCAGCCCCAGAAGATGCTCTACGCGCTACTCATCACATCTCGCAAGCTTCGACATTACTTCCAGTCGCACAAGATCAAGGTCGTCTCGGCCTTCCCCCTCGGCGAGATCCTGCGGAGCCGCGACACTACTGGGCGCATCGTCAAGTGGTCCATCGAGCTAGGCGAGTTCGACCTAGAGTTCTGCCCCAGGCAGGCCATCAAGTCCCAAGTCATCGCAGACTTCGTCTCAGAGTGGACAGAGATCCAGCAGCCTCCGCCCTCGGAGCGACCTGAGCACTGGAAAATGTACTTCGATGGTTCCCTGAACCTCGAAGGAGCTGGCACCGGCGTCCTGTTCATCTCCCCCCAGGGTGACTACCTCAAATACGTCCTACAGATCCACTACAAGGCGTCCAATAATGGCGTCGAGTACGAGGCCCTCATTCATGGGCTACGCATCGCTGTCTCCCTCAGGATCAAGCGCCTCATGGCCTACGGCGATTCCAACGTCGTCATCGACCAAGTTAGCAAGGACTCCGAAGCCAGGAAGGACACGATGGATGTCTATTGCACTGAGGTGCGCAAGCTCGAGCGTCACTTCAAAGGACTCGAGTTCCATCACGTCTGCCGTAACAACAACATCGCAGCTGACGTCCTCTCAAAGCTCGGCTCCAAGCACGCTCTGGTTCCGGCTGGTGTGTTCGTCCAAGACCTACGCAAACCATCCATCAAGCTCATCCCCGACTCAGAGTCGCCCGATGACGAAGTAACCTCGCCAGCAGGTCGTGAAGTCCTCATGATCGACGCAGAGGACGACTGGCGCCTAGACTTCATCACCTTTCTCCTCGAGCATCGAGTACCCGCGGACAAGGTGGAGCACGAAAAGATCACGAGGCGTAGTGCCAACTACGTCGTCGTCGGTAGCAAACTCTACCAGAGGTCCGCCTCCACGGGAGTGTTGATGAAGTGCATCCTACGATCCGAGGGCCTCAGGCTCTTGGATGAGATCCACGGCGGTGAATGCGGCAATCATGCCGCATCTTCCAACCTGGTGGGCAAGGTCTTCAGGTCTGGCTTCTACTGGCCCACTACCATGGCTGATGCCCAGGAACTTGTACGTTGGTGCAAGGGGTGCCAATTATTCACTAAGCAGCAGCACGTCCCGGCCCAGGTCCTGAGGACAATCCCCCCGTCCTAGCCTTTCGCAGTATGGGGTCTCGACTCTGTGGGACCTTTCAAGACCGCCCTTGGCGGCTACAAACACATCATCGTGGTGGTGGACAAGTTCACCAAATGGATCGAGGTCCGCCCGGTATCCAGTGTCACCTCAAAAGAGGCGACCAAGTTCATCGAGGAGATCACCCACCGTTTCGGGGTGCCCAATAGGATCATCACCGACCTCAGCACGGCCTTCACAGGAGCTGACTTCTGTGACATCTACTAGGACAACCTGATCGATGTATACTACTCCTCGGTGGCGCACCCATGGTGCAGTGGCCAGGTCGAACGGGCCAACGGCATGGTCCTACAGGCCATCAAAGACCGCATCTTTGACGGCTCAGCACCTTACGCAACTAGGTGGTTCTCAGAGCTCCCTCACGTCCTCTGGGGTCTCAGGACCCAGGTCAGCTTGGCTACAGGGTACTCACCCTTCTTCCTGGTCTACGGATCAGAGGTCATCCTCCCCACCGACGTTGCCTTCGGGGCTCCTCGCATCCAGAACTTCGATGAAGGAGAAGTAGAGGAAACCCGCAGGCTCGACCTTGATAGTGTCGAGGAACATCGTGTGGCCGCGCTCATGCGCCACACCCGCCACGAACAGCAGCTACGTCGCTACCACGACCGCAACGTGCGGGAACGTTCCTTCAACATTGGCGACCTAGTCTTGCGGCGGATCCAGAACACCAAGGACATGCACAAGCTTTCTGCGCCTTGGGAAGGCCCCTTCATAGTTAAGGAGCTCATAGGACCGGCGATCTATCGCCTCCAATGGGCCGCTGGCCAGGGCATCCCGAACCCCTGGAATATCGAGCACTTACGTCGCTTCTATCCATAGGAGCCTTGTATCACAATAAAGCTATGTACTCTATCCTTTGTACTTCGATATATATAAAAAGATTACCTTTTCGACCTGCTTTTATGAGTCTGTCTGTTCACCCTTCCCCTTCGACACGCTCGGGGGCTTGGTTTAAAACTGGACCCCTCACGCTCGGGGGCTTGGTGTTAAGCTCGGCCCTTCACGCTCGGGGGCTTGGCTTTGCCAACCTAAGGGTCGTTCGACCTGGGGTTTCTACCTTTCTTTTCATCAGTGTTTCCTTACCACAACTTTTTGTACACCTTATAAGTATTCCTAGGTCGTGGGGTCGCTCGACCTTGGGTCCTAGACCCTCCTCTGCGTGCCGGCTGCACGTAAGCCTCCACGCCGAGCCGTGTAGCCGGTAAGTCGTTCCTCCACTGAGTTGGGTTAGCAGAGGGAAATGGTCCGGGCAGCTTCATCACCTTTGCGTTCTTATAAAAAGTATAAGAGTCACATAAGGAATCACTTCAAACATGCCTTTTTGATTCATGCAAAGTTTATCTTACATCAACAGGGTCCATGACCCATTGGCACTAACAGTTTGCTACGTCCTAAGTTACACTCTACAGATCTATCTTCTTCACGATCTCCCCTGCGGCGGCCTGAATATCTTCAAGACCCACGAGTGGGGCCAGGTCGAGCTCTTCCCTGACCTTCTCAAGGTCGAACGTCGGCACATGGTGCCTCACCGTGGCCAGCGCGGCGGCAGCAGCGAGCTTGCCGCTATCCATCAGTAGGGTCTTCATGCGACCTTCCGTTTCCTCCAGCCGCGCGACAAGCTCCTGCGGCCCGCCTTCGACCTTGGAGACGTACACGTCCACAAGGTACTCGGTGGCCTCCTTGAGGTTGTCTAGCTCCTTCTGAAGATCTGCAGTCATTTCTTGATGATCAATAAGGGTTTGCATCGCTCAGCCCAGGTCGATCTCCAGATCCCTGCGGACACCAAATTCATATGCAGCCTTCCGGGTATAGTAATACTCACTGGCGACGACCTCCTTATTCTTCTCCTTAAGGACCTTTACCTGGTCCTTCTACTCCTTGAGGTCCTTCCTCAAGGCGGTCTCCTTCTTCTTGGCCTCTGCAAATCAGCAAGGTCAGAATTGGTTCATCACGACATAAAATTCCAGCATCAATCATGAGAGTCCCCCACACGTACCTGCCGCGGCGACCTTCAGCTCGTTCTCCGCGTCCTTCGCCTTCAGCCTGGCGGATTCAAGCTCCTGCTTCAAGGCCTCCATCGCCTTGTCCTTCAAGACCGCCTCGTCCTTGAGGCGCTTTATCTCTTCTGCGGCCTCGATCTTGGCCTGCAGCACGGCTTCTCGTGCCACGGTCAACTCCGCGTGAAGCTTGGCGCCCTCCGTCAGCAGGTTCGCCCTGCCTTGCGCTCGCTCGCCAAGAGACTGCAACCACACACCGCAAAAAGATTGTCATATCAAACACACCCAGGAGAAATTCAAGACCTATCTCCAAAAGAATCGAGACTCACCATGAGTGTCCTCCCGATCGTCTGCGCTGCCGCCTTGATCGTCGTCTGTGCCGCCTTGAAGTCTTCAAGGTCCCGGCCGTCCGCAAGGATATCATCTTCCCACGGGGTGCCGATGTAGAGGCACCAGTTCAAGTCATCAAGCTTCTCCCTCTCTTCGGCCTCCGCCTCGTGCGACTGCGGTAGGCCCCTGTCGGGTCGGTCCTCTTGGTGAAGGCCTTCCCCCTGCTGAGTGTTGTCAGCAGCGGCCTTGGCTGCTGCCGACGATGTTGCCCCCACGGTCTCAGGGACCTTGCTGGTAACATCTTCGCCCGAGGTCGCCGGTGACTGCCCCACCGCAACTTCTCAATCTTCCGCCCAAAGGCCTCTTGGCCTGAGGCGTTCTTACTGGTACCCGATGCAGCAGGAGTCCCCCTGCCCAAGGTGCACAAGTTCGTCAGCCCCGACGTACTCAACAAGCCGCGAAGATCAAGCAAAGCATAAAATCAAATTCAATAACGTACCCACTACCGGTCTTCAATCGAAGCGACACCGGCCTGGGTGGCGTCTGCCTCGACTTCTTTTGCGACCCTTGGTCGCTCACACCCTCCGCGCTCGGCTTCGGCTGTTGCTCACCTGTAACCACGAGCGGGACGCCGCTTCCTCCTATAGCCGTCGTGTCGCCCGACCCTGTGGCGACGTCACGCGACCTCGCATCATCGTCCTCATCGATGACAACCTCCGCACTGGCTGTCGTCGTCTCTGACGACGCAGTGGTATCCCTCCTCTTCATCTTCTTCTTCTCCGCATCGATGGTGGCGGAGACGATCTTGACGCCCTTGTGCGCCGGGATCTTCCCAGCGACCTGCCGCGTGCACTGGGTCGTTGGTGCCGAACTCACTGTGGGCGGATCCTCATCATCACTACCTCCCACCGAAGAGTCGGAGAGGTAGTTGTAACACCATGAAATTTTCCGATTTCAGGATGTTATTAGGAAGAATAATTAAGCAACGATTTTGACATAATTTTAAAATTTGCTCAACACTTATTTTCTTTACAGGAAATTTAGTTAAGGAAAACTATTGTTTATTTTTCTAAATAAAATAAAATAATTCTCTGAGTGTTGCATTCATTTCGATTGCATAGTTTTTGATTGGTGTGTGGTTTTCAAAATCATACAAAGTTCAAATCTAAAACCCCAAAGCTCTTCCTATCTCTCTATCTTTATCTCAGTCATCCGACATTCTTTCTTTTTCTTTCCGCAGCCCAACTAGCTCGGTCCACTTCTCTATTCTCGGCCTGCTCTGCCAGCCCACTCCCGCTCGCTCCCTTGGGCTTCCGGCTCATTCTCACCAGCACCGGCCCAGATTCCTCTCCTCCCTTTCTATCTCGCCGCCAGCTGGGGCCCGCTTGCCATGCTCGTCTCCTACCTCCGACCAGGCACTGCAACGCGCTCGATCGAGCCCGAACCGGTCCAAGTGCTACTGCTTTTCGCCCTCCCGCATGCATGTCCCCCTCCCTGGCCGCACCTACTCGCCATCCAATGCCCACGCCCGCACACACCCATGCGCCGATGCCGCGTCACTTGGCGCTCTCGCCTGCATCCACCTGACCGCGCCGCTGGCGCCGGCTCGATGCCTGCACGGCGGCATGCCCCTCTGCTTCCTGTGTGCGCGCCCCTGCTCGCGCAGCCCTTCCATGCTCAGTGGAGCATTCAACAGCCTCCACCTCTGTTTCCCCTCCTTCTCCATCAGTAACGGTAACGGTTGCCCACCATGCAATGATAATCGATGGTCGGCCACGCTGCTGCACCATCCGTTCCCCTCCCTGTGTTCGTAACGGCCATCTCCACCATCCCTCTTCTCTGGTCAGTCATTTCCCCACTGAGCGCATCCGCGTGCCTGCGTCGCCGCTATGCGTCCAGCCTCGTCCCGACCGAGCCCGCTCGCCTTCCGCGCATGCACCGCACACAACACCTGAAACCGTCGCCTCCTTCACTCCCCTTCCAGAAACGGCCGCAGTCACCACTAGCCATCAATTGCCGGCCGCCATCTTCTCCTTCCCTTCCACGGCGTGCCGCTGTCCCTTCCGTTCCCTGCTCCTGCGCCCTATAAAGAGGATCGTCCAGAGTCTTTGCGCGCTGCTGCATCCATCACCATTCCGTGCCTTGCCTTGCTCTGCATCACGCACCGCCGCACCGGTCGTGCCCGGTTCGCGCGCACAGGGGCGAAGCCGAACCAAGCGACCACCACTACAAGCTTGATGAAGCCACGCCGTGCAGTCGCCCGCGCTCGTCGTCAATGTTCTATCACCGGAGCACACCTCGGCCTGGAGATCGAGTCGCCACCATCCGCAGGAGTTTCCTTTTTGCATCGGGTATCTTCATCGTCGGGGCAAGCCAATGCTTCCAGGAGCATCTCCACACCAGAACGCAGCCCTTCCGGCTGTTGTTGATGCCACCTCACCGCTGGAGGTCGTCGTCCGTGTCAAGCCCATTGCGCGATCATCTGCCAAGGCCGTGTCGTGCTTCAGAGCGCTGCCATCTTGAAGCTGCCGGAGCAGGCCATCGCAGCAAGGAGCCTTGCCGAGCCAATCGAGCTGTGCCCGTTTGGCCGGTCCCTGTCATTGTTTCGCCACCGGGACGTCACCGTCTCGTGCAGGACCGAACTGCACCGGCCGCCGTCCAAGCTCCGATCCATCCGCTCGCCATCAAAATCCGGCCGCCTCCTTCTTCCAAGCTTGGTGAGCACATCCTCGTACACACTGAGATCCCTCTATTTTCATCTCACTCTCCAGTAAAAGATTCAACATCTTCCTCGATCGATTCCTTGTGAGCAGATTCACTGCTGCCATGCTCCGGTAAAGATGGTCGGAACCCGTCTTTACTGATGTTGCTGTTCGCCGGAAGCCGATGACATGGTTGGAGTCGTTTCAATACCAAGCTAGTACTGCCTCATCAGCTCCACGTCCATTCACTATCAATCAACACATCAAAGGTGAGAACCGCTGGTCTAATTCTCTTTTACATCCTAACGTTCGTGCTCACTAGCTGCTAGCATGTTGATGTATCTCATTCTCACTGCACGCCAGCCACCACATACAGCAGCTGCGCTGCATGCAAACTTCAATAGTTTAATTCTTGATCCAGCTCATAAAGCTTATAGTTTTCCATCCTTTGCCATACACTCATGATCATGAATTAAAGTATGCTGCCAATGTCCCAAGATCGTGCTGTCCGACTGGTGTCTCTGTTTCTGTTTAGGGTCGGACAGAACCTAGTTGCATGTAGTAGCAACAACATGCAGGCCGAGCTGTTGCATGCAACTGATGGCATGCATGTTTTCTCATAGACCAGACATCTAGTGTTGCGTATCTTTTAATTTCTTGTCACGAACACTTCTTTTGCCTCAACAATGTTTATCCATGCTTTCGTGCATGTGCACTCTTTAGACAAGTATAGAGAAGCTAACAAACTTATAGGTTCACTCATACGTTCAGTTCATACCTTGCTTGGTGACATCATTTCATCATGCTGATGTCATATACATCCTGAAAAATGTAACTCTCTGTAAACATCCATCTAGCATGTTATCTCTGATTCTCGCGCTGACCACCACATGCAGTAGCTCTTCTGCATGCAAACGTCAGTAGTTTAATTCTTGATGGACTCCATAATTCTTATAGTTGCCATGCACTCGTGAAGTGAAAGCCGCCAATGTCCTTTGATATGTTGTCCATGCATCATCATTGTTTCGTCAACTATCACACAAGGAGCCACAATATTCTACACATGCTAGCACCATGTTCATTACATGCTTGCATGCATGTGTTGCCATAGTCAAGTACACGTTTGCTATCAGTGCAAATACACCTTCCTGATGTCAGCATTACATAATGCTTATGTCATATACCTGTTGTTCCTTAAAAATACAATTCCAGTAAATTAAGCATATGTTTTTCAGCAATATAGCTTTTTTTTCCTTTTCTTTTTCATCTATCGGTTATCTCTGGTGCCTTGTTTAGATTAAATCCCTACAAATAGATCTAGCACCTATCTTTTATACATCTAACCGTGTCCTTCCGTCTTTTCGCGAGCACTATTTATAGTGTCTTGCAAAAGTTAACAGCTAATCATCCAGATCTTCAGTTAATCTCATTCAAGTCCTTGCAGCCTTGTTTCACCCATAGATTTCATGTTTTAGCTCCGTTTAAGTTCGTTCTTGTCGCTTTAGTTTCGTCTCACAATAAAATACACGTTAGTGCTAATGTTTATCTAAAATGTGTTTTAAGAATTTTATCTCAAATTAATTTGATTAATGTTTACATGAATGCCTTTTCTTAATGAAATTTGATTAGGGCCTATATAACGGTTTTCGTAGATAAAGTTAAATTGACTAATCTTATTTAATGATGTTTTCTAAATAAAATCTATTTAGAGTTGTACATCGGTTTTTATAGAAAAACTTAAACATGCTAATGTTTATTTAATCTGCTTTCTAAATAAAAGCAACATAAGCTATCTCGAGTTTTCTTAATCAAATGATAATTCGACTAATATGCATATAAATGTGTTTTTGAATTAAAGTTGTTTAGTTGAACTCGAAACATAAAGTTATACGTTTAGATGTTTTACATGCTTCTTTTGAATGTAAATGTTTAAATTGATTAAATTATACTTAAATAAATACATATAAAACTGGACTAAGTTCTACATCATTCTTTTATATATAAATATAATTTGCTTAATTATAAATAGGGTATTTCTCTGAAATAGCCTATACACATTGCTTTATTCAATTAAAATATATCTAGCATATAGTCTTTGTGTGTTATAATGCAAATCTCTCGATAGATGTGCCTTTTCAACGATAGTTCCGTTCTCAGCGTTTCTTGCGTTTGCGTTCCTAGAACCAAACCCTGTTCCCTTTTGAAGCCTTTCTTGATTGGTGTTATTGTTCTTAGTTGTTCTTGTTTGCCTGCTTTGCATGTGTTGTGCCCGATGTTTGCTTCGAGTAGAAGATCAAGCTGTTGTTCGGAAGTCTTGAAGATCATGAGTATCAAAGAGCAAGAGCGGAAGAACATAAGAGTAGTTTTTGTTAGAGAAAGACAAGTGGTCTTCTCCCCCTGCATATTCTATTTTATCCTATATAATTGCATGACAACTAAGTTTATCTTTTATGATATTGCATAAAGTTGATGGGAAAACCTTTGTAAGGACATGACTAGATTTTATCCTTGTACCCTTGAACAACCCGGTTTTAAATAAATGTTTTGGGATAGATAATGCTTAGTTGCTATACCTTGGGTTGGTTGCAAATGAATCTTTTATACAAATGAAAGTTATGCATGTTTATGATGATGCTCATGGTTAATACAAGAACACCTTAATTTAATTGGGACATGGAGAACCACCCAGGAAAATAGTGCAACCACAGTCCATATGGCTCTGGCTTAGCCAATTAATTAGGTGTGTGGAATTATCTGACAGCCTTATCCGAAAGGAGCACAGGGGGCCGGAGTTGAAGGGGTATAGCCCGGTTCTTTTGGGGTAGCAGCCTTTGTTAAGGTGCTGACCACTAGGGAGGGTTATGGTCCGCTCCGCTGCTGTAACTGTCGCGGGCTGTTGGTCTTCTGCATACCTTTGTAAAGGCTTCGTAGTGGACCCCTAGCCACTCACCTCGGAAGTGTTTAAGGGCCTTGCAAACCCGGGCGACATGGGGAACACGAACTGTGGGTAAAGTGTACAACCTCTGCAGAGTGAAAACTGATCGATCAGCCGTGCTCACGGTCAAGAGCGGCTTGGACCCTCACATGATAATCAAACTTAAAGATGGAACTAAATCATGGTTTCTTGTGGGTTTTTGAGATGAAATGTTTTATAAATGCTTAAGTGGGTTGGTATGAACTTATATCTAGTAACTAGGTGTTGTTAATTAAAATTTGACCAACTTATAAAATGCTAACCGCAGTAAACCTTAGCCTATCCTTGATAGCCTTGCATTTTCCCCCCACTTGCTGAGCTCCAACCATAAGTGTGCTCACCCTTGCTAAACCGCTGTTCAGAAGAAGAAGGTGTCTGAAGTCCAGAAGATGGTGCTAGGCGTACGCAACCCCCAGTTGATTGCCTGTGAAGTTTGGAGCCTTTGCTTCCCAGGATTCTGCTGTAAATCTCTGATAATCTCCTTTCCTTTACGTGATATTGTTTCTGTTATTCACTAATGATGTCACTATATGTATGGAACTAGATCCTGGCATACATATAGGTAACACTTGGTTTGTTTTGAAAACCGGGTCTGACAGTAGTTCTCAAATAACTCTGGTGGCGGAGCCTGCACGTCCTCCGCCGCGCGGACCTTGAAGCTGCGCTCACCCTCGTCAGCGAGGGGAGCCGGGCTCCAGAACAAGCCCTCTCGAACCTGCGACAGGCAACTTTCGTCTTAGATCGGGGGAGAGCAAATTCCACCCAACAAGAATCAAGCTCTCTATGGCAGAAAATGTAGGACCCCGTTGATGTGGTCTGAGGTGGGGGAGAGGACTTTCTTCGGTCCTGCTTCCATTGTTGAAGCTGAGGAGAATGTGGCTAAGGTGAGAGAGAATCTGAAGATAGCACAGAGCAGACAGAAGAGCTATGCTGATCCTAAGCGAAGGGATATCTCCTTCGAAGTGGGTGACTACGTCCTTCTGAGAGTGTCACCGCTTAGAGGCACGAAGAGGTTCCATGTGAAGGGGAAGCTGGCCCCAAGGTTCGTTGGGCCCTACCAGATTGTGGCAAAGGTGGGAAAACTTGCTTATAGGCTGGAGTTACCACTGGATCTTGCCGGAGTGCATCATGTGTTTCACATTTCGCAACTCCGGAGGTGCCTCGACCCGAAGCTTGACAAGCATGTTTCCACCGATGCTATCGACTTGCAAGACAATCTGGAGTACTTGGAGTATCCGGTAAAAATACTGGATTGGGCCGAGAAGGCTACAAGAAATACTACCACTCACTTCTGCAAGGTGCTTTGGAGCAATCACACCAAGCGAGAAGCGACGTGGAAGAAAGAATCGGTCATGAAGGAGAAGTACCCACACCTCTTCGAGACGGAGGTAAGTTCTTAATCTCAAGGACGAGATTCTTTTGAGGGGGGAGTCTGTAACATCCCGTAATTTTATTATGGAATGTTAATTATGAAAAATGAGGATTTAAAATTTTTTTGGTGAATTGTTTGAGTGCTTGATAAATTAAATAAGGATGTCTTCTAAATTCTCTCCTAAATTCCTAGATTTATTTTTGAGCTAATTAAAAATTTCTAGGAAATATAAAATGCTAGTGTGAGAACCTTGGAGTTTATTTGGTTTTTATTTGGATTTATTTGAGTGGGATTTGAATCTATTTAATATAGGGTTAAGGGGTTTGGAAAATAGGAAAAACCTTCCTTAGCTGTTTGGGCCTCGAGTTCACAGCCAAAGTCCACCGGAGGCCCCTCTTCTCCTTTTTTAAACCGGCGCACACCCCGCACATATCCGGCCCAGCAGCACCGCGGCCCAGCTGAGCCCACGCGCGCCCTCTCCTTTTCTTTCTCTCGCCGACACGCGGGCCCCGCATGTCATCCGCCACCTCGCCTCTCACCTTTCTCCCCTTTTCCCCGCACCACGTCCACCCGCCGCGCGCCACCTCGGCCGAAGCTCGCCGTACGCGCTCGTGGCCGAGCCTTAGATGCGCGCCACCTCGGCCGCGCCTCATCCGACCGTTCGCAGCCCTCCGTGTCGCCTATAAAACCCACCGCCGCAGTCGCGCCCTAGACCTAATCCGCCTTGGGGTTTTCCCCTGTTCCCGCCGCCGCGCCTGGAGAAGAAGAAGGAAGGGAGGAGAAGGAGGTGGGGAGGCTGTCCGAGGGAGCACGCCACGACGCCGGAGCCATCCGCGGGAGCTGCTGATCGCCGAGAAGCCGGCGTCGTCCCTGCAGTCGCCGCGCACCCCCTGCTCCTCTGCTTCAGCCCGCGCCGCCGCCATCCTGCTCCACCTCTCTTCACTGCCGCTCTACACATCGACCAGTGGTCATCAGGTGAGCGCCGTCGACCCCTTCTCTTCTGTCGAGCCGGCCTTCGCGTCGAGGGGGAAAAGACCCCGCCTTGACCCCGTGAACGCCCTCGCACGCACCGCGCCGCCGCCGCTGACCGCCGTCGCCTGTGTCGTCGGCCATCGTGCCGAGCCTTACGCCTGCAGGTGCCGCTGCCTTTGTCAACATGTGCGCGCTCACCGCTCGGCCTTGATCCTTTGTCTGTTTGCACACCGGAGGCCTCACCGTCTTGCTCGCCGTGCTGCCGCGGCCATGTCCGTCGGTTGCCTTCGTGCACGCACGAGCAGGGAGGAAAAATGCTGCGCCTTTAGGGTTTCACCATGCACGCCCCACCGCCGATGCGACTGCGTACCCACACGCGGCGTCGCCTCGCCGCGGGAGCTCTGCTCTTCGCCGTCGTGCGCGCCGTCCAGGGCGCCGCCATGGCCGAGACGGACTTGTGCACATGGGCAAGGGGCAAAGCCCCAACCTTTGGTGTCGTTTCGCCTTGACAGATGCACGCACACACGCCTCAGCATTTTGGCGCGCCCACGCGCGACGCCAGTGACCAAACCACACTGCGCCGCCGCGCCTATCGCCGCGCCGTCGCCGTTGAGCTTCACTCCGGCCAAAGGTCCGGCATTTCTCTGTTTGGACATGTGCGCAAGGGTCTCCCGAGTCGAGCCCTACCATTTGTTTCCCTGACCCACACACACCTCGTCGCCGACGAGCTTTGCCGCGCCGGAGCTCCTCTGGGGCATTCCTTCGAACACGTACCGGCGCCGGCCTAAACCCCTGGGGTTTTGTACCACACGCGCGCCACACGTGCGAGTGATCGCAGAGGATCCAGTTGGATCCCGTGCGGCCGGCCACCCACGGCCAGGCCACACGCCGGGCCGCACAATGCAGCGCCGCAGCAAATGCGCCCCGGATTCCGCACGCCCGGCCAGGCCAGGCAGCCACGCGGGCTGCCACGCGTACAGCCACTGGCTTAAAGCTAGGCACGTGGCTGCCGCGTGAGCCATAGAGCTAGCCTGCCGCCGGCTTAAAACCTAGGTGGAGTCAGCTAGAGTAGGTCAATAGCTAGCCTAAAGTTTGCCATATTGTATATGCGTATTTTATTTTTAGAAATGTATTTCCTCTTTGAAAATTCATAGTAAATCTGTTTTAACTCCGAAAAATACAAAACCTTTTCTGAAAATCTTCTAAAAACTCAAACCCCGCGCTAGGCTAGAGTTTGCCTCTTTTTGGGTCTTGTTTGTTCTTCCTCTTGGATTTAACTGCATAGCAGCTGTGTTTATTTATTTAATTACGATTCTAGGAGCAGCCGGAGCCGGAGAGCTGAACCAGGACTTCGACGACGACTTCGGCTACGACGACTACCCGCACCCAGGTTCACGCCCGACCTACTTTGAATGCCCATTAGGCATTGCTTTAGAACTGCTAGCGCTTTACTTATGCATAATGATGGATATGATGAAACCCTTGCACTGCCCTTTTAAATACCTTGTCCTTGATTGACCTAGTACTACTACTACTATATTTATGCGTGATTATACGCTAAGCTTCGCTGTGCATGTGTTGGGATAATGTGGTAGTATTCTTGGCGTGTGTGGGGAAAAACTGGCAGGAGAAGGTGTTTTTGGGTGACTTGGCGGTGTGAGCTCAAGACAACCCGATCCGGGATCGGGGGCCAGGGTTCGTCTTCTCGGGCGACTCCCGTTTTCATACCTATGGCGGGTACACTATTTTAGGAGCGCAGGTGTTGGGGTTTTTGTGATGACTTGGAGGATAGGAGCTCGCCCCGGTCTGAAACCGAGTGGGTCGCTTTGTTACACGGGACTTTCGTACACACCACCTCGCCGAGAGTGGGGATAGGGCTGTTTCGACCCTAGCAAGTGTGATGCCATACTTGCTAGCAGGATAGAGGGTATCAGTGAGAGGGTATAGGGTGAAGTCCCTTCCCTTTTGGGCGCTCCCCGTGTGGCCACACGGGGGCATGTTCACAGTTCTGGGGTGGTCCTTTGCGAGGGACCGCATTGAGATCCGGATGCAGGATGGAATCGTAACTCTTAGGTGTTCGTTCGGTTGGGTAGGCTCGGTCGGCCGTACACCGTCCGGGTGCTATTCCAAGTTGGGTACTGGTGTACACGCTCTGCAGAGTTTAGATCTATACGTATAGCCGCGTCCTCGGTCATGGACATGCCCGTTGTTTACTCCGACTCTTACGTTTTGGGATTTCTACCTTTCCCCTTATAGGATGAGAGTGTATGGTGAGCCGTGGTTGTACTCGGGGAGAGGGGAGTTGCTCCCTCTGCCTCGCGGATCCGGGTGCAATCATTGAGGTGCGAGGAGTGGGAGTCCTTGCACCGACCCTAGATGGAGATAGGTGCTGGTGACGGTGATTTGGGTGACCAGGTGTAACCGTTTGCGGATGAGTGATATGGGAAATGGTGGGAATATGGAGATGTTATTCTTTTTATATCGTTGTTGCTGCTGCTTAGGAAACCCAGCCTCTACCTTGTTCCTTTCTTCACCTTTAGAAGTAGGCCACTTAAAGCTTGCATACGGTTGGTGACGTGGACCTATTCCAATCCTTGGGGATAGCCCCTGAGCTTGCAGGGTACGAGCCAGACTTCGACAACAACGCCGACGGATGGTACGACTGAGGGGCACGTCGCTTCGCTCAAGGATGCCTGTGGGAGGAGAATAAAGATGGAGACACCTTCTGGAAGCTGGCTACCGCTGCGTAGGCTCTTATTCATGTTATTCCGCCAAGAGGCGTGTATTGATGTACTCCATTATTCAAGACATGTAATAATAATATTATTCATACTCTGATATTTTATTTCGATGTATGACTGTGATGTTTATCTGTGATGGATATCTGTGCGTGATAGCGTCTGATCCAGGGACTATCGCGAGACAGAATGACGGGTTTTCCGCTTTTGAAAACCCGGGTCGTTACAGAGCAAAATAATTCTACTCCCTGGATAGACCCGCCCTAACCCTACTCGGACCTCTCCATGGCTGTCGCCGCCTCTCAGCTCCCCACCGCCATAATCCACGTGTGTCGCTACCGTCAACGCCGCCGCCCTGCGCGCGCACGTTGGCTCGCGCGGCATCGTCCTGCTGGCCCAACGAGCTCTGCACGCCATTGTGGGCTTGCTCCCGTGCTCAAGGAAGAAGACGAGAAAAAATTATAATGTTGAATCTTGGTTGTCCAAATGTTGAATCTAGTTTGTCCAAATATTGACATAAATGGTGAAAAATGTTGAATTTGACATAAATGGTGAAAAATGTTGAATGTAGTATTTTCTAAATATTGATCTATTTTTTAAAAAAAATATTGAATGTAGTTTTCTACAATGCTAAATTTATTTATCTATATATTGAATCTATTAGTTGAGCCTAATAATTTTTTTGACAACAAGTCTAATAAATTTTAAAACCATGTTAATTACTCCTTCCGTTCTTAAATATATGACACCGTTGATTTTTTATTTTAACTTTGACCACCAATATATATTAAACAAATTAGTTAACCAAAAGAAAATGTATATCATTATATCAATTATCAAATATATTTTAGATTTAACTTGTTGATTTATCGATTTGTAAAAATATTTGTAAAAAAATTAATGATGTCGTATATTTAAGAACGGATGTAGTATTCAGCACCAAAGGGCACGCACCGGTAAAACCGGACGGGGATGGAGCTCCCGTCCTCCCCCCGACCTCACCAGTCAATGCTCGCTGCAAAGCAGCTCCCTAGGCCTGACGCCACGGCAGTTGTGCACTCCCCACCCCACCAATGCCGCCTGCCGGAGCTCTACACCGGCACTACTCCGCCGTGAAGCCATCTTCCTTCACCTCTCCTCCAGTATACCGTGGTTCCGTCACTCCGTGGCGGCAGGTCTTTTGTAGAAGAAACTTCAACTTGGTAGTCGTGCAGCGCACACAACTTTGACGTTTGACCTCCGCTGCCGCCTACGCCAAAAGGCAATACAAAACGCAAGCTACCTGCGCACACTGTATTTTCTTCGTTCCTCCATCCCCCGCCCGTCTCCTCATTGGCATCGGCTTGCCACCTCGTGTACAACCTAGATCATGAAGCCCCACAAGAGCCACCCTTCTTCTCCAAAGCGCTCGGCCGCCATTGTCACACCCATCGTCGTCCTGCTGCTCCTCGCGCTTGTCTCGGTCTACGACATGACTTTCTCTAATCGTTACCCGAGCACCGACCGGGTCGCGTCCTCCACCTCGTCGTCGTCGCTGCCATCTCCGACCAACTCAAACTCATATTCGGCGTCTCCGGCCACCACCGCGGAGTCCTGCGACCTCACACGGGGCCAATGGGTGCCTGACGACGAGGCTCCCTACTACACGAACCTGACATGCCCGTTCATCGACGACCACCAGAACTGCATGAAGTTCGGCAAGCCGAGCCTCGAGTTCATGCGGTGGCGGTGGAGGCCGGACGGGTGCGACCTCCCACGCTTCGACGCCGCGCGGTTCTTGGATGCAATGAGAGGCAAATCCATGGCCTTCGTCGGCGATTCCCTGGCCAGAAATCACCTCAAGTCCTTGCTCTGCCTCTTGTCCAAGGTACGAATGTTACATGAACACATGTGTTAGTCCGGTTCTTGTTCGTCTGTGCTGAAGATGCGACGGGCCGGCCACGCGTGTATGTGTTGCAGGAGGCACAGCCGGTGGAGGTCGGGACGTCGCCGGAGATCGACGTGATGGGGAGGGCCGTCCGGCGAGACTACCGCTTCGGCAGCCACGACTTCACCATCTCCCTGTTCTGGTCGCCGTTCCTGGTGAAGGCCAACCAGTCGAACGCGACGCTGGGGCAGTGGGACCTCCACCTCGACACGGTGGACAGCCGGTGGGCGGCGCACATCGCCGACTTCGACTACATCGTCCTGTCGGGCACCAACTGGTTCCTCCGCCCGTCGCGGTACCGCGAGGGCGGCCGCGTCGTCGCGCGCAACAGCGCCGCCGCGGCCGCCGGGACCGGGAACCTGACCGAGCTGCCCGTGCCCCGCGCCGTGCGCGCCGCGTTCCGCACGGCGCTGGGCGCCATCGCGGCGCGCGAGGGGTTCCGCGGCAAGGTGGTCCTGCGGTCGGTGACGCCCGCGCACTTCGAGAACGGGGAGTGGAACACCGGCGGCGACTGCGTCCGCACGCGCCCGTTCCGGCGCGGGGAGCGCACCCTGGGCGCCGTCGAGGCCGAGTACCGCGCCGCACAGGTAGGGATCGAGCTCAGCCCTCGACGTGCGTCCGTGCCGAGATTTCGTCGCCACCGGTGTGTGACATGGTTTTTGGTCTAGGTTGACGCGCTCAGGGAGACGGAGGCGGCGGCGCGGCGGAACGGGGCGGAGCTGCTGCTGCTGGACATCACGGAGGCGATGGACCTGCGGCCGGACGGGCACCCGAGCCGGTACGGCCACCCGCCCGGCGGCAGCGTGGAGGGGATCTTCGTGGTGGACTGCCTGCACTGGTGCTTGCCGGGGCCGATCGACCTGTGGAGCGAGCTGCTGCTCCAGCTGCTGATCGCCCGTCCATCATGAGCATTGATCTTGGCGATGCAGAGTGCACAGAACCGAGAGAAACTTGATCGGATCTGTAAATGGGTTATGGATGTTTGCTTGCTGTCATTTAACGCAAAGCAAATTCACATTGTTCTAGGCAAAGGAAGCAGTTTCTTGTCAAAGCTTTGGCTACTCCTGGGCCGATCTCCTGTTCTAATCGTGATTAGGAACGTGCGCTCCATAATCCAACTCTTCCAAGAACCACGTCTAGAAATGGAATCATCTTATCGTTGAGCGGTTGAGCCGGCGGACAGCGTAGGATCTCTTCAGACATGCACGCCACAATTCCAGTCTTCTTTGTTCATGGAATCCAATCGTCATCGAGGCGAAAATGCAGACCACAGACTGGCGGCGGCAAAATGCCACCCTTTGTTCCCGACTGCTGAGACACGCCGCGATCAGTGCTGCAAAACGGACGGGAAGATACCATCTGCTCAGCTTGCATTGGGTCAAACTTTATTGTACTGTTGTACACAAGACAAAGAACTCCTGAGAGTGTGGTTGACTTCCATCTTGGTAACATGGTGTGCTGGTGGCGACTGGTGAGAGAGTCAATGAGTCACATAGGCGCACAGTTTCCTGCTCTGCAGGCTGGCATCTAGCGAGACATTGACCTCGGCGCTACATGTCCGGTTTATGAAATCATCAGCAACAGTTGACCAGAGAGGTACTACATCAAGGTCCTTGGCTCCTTGCTGACTGATGAAGTGATGAGGACTTCCTTGAGCAGTTGAGCTGATGATGTCGGTTCACGGTAAATTTTTGAAGCAATAATCAATCGTATCGTTTTACAAAATGAAATGATATTTTTCTTAATGTAACGTGCTGCAGCTTCTCCTGGTAGTTTAAAAATCTGTCGACAAATAAACAGCAAAAACTCAGAAAAGAATCCACAATCCATTTCAACACACCCTCCCCTAAAAGTTTGCATTACCACAAATGGGATTATTGATCTGACCCTAGATTTACAGAATCGGGTCAATTTACAACCTGATGCAGCTTTAATGATGGACTAGGAGAGATTTTTTTTTTGGTCATGTGTGCCAGGAAACAACCTGATGAACTTTTCTTCAGTGCACATGATTAACCACTTGAGAGATTTCTGTGTGTGCGCTACACATGTCAAATGCAGTTTAACTATTTTGCACTCAATTCGGTGTAGCACGCACGATGAAACATTCATGTGTCTACTCAGAAACTTGTTCACAAATATTTTTCACAAGGGTTTATGCCCGTGCATGTGCCAGCTCGTTGACTTGCTTTATCAGCTTAGCTACTTTTTGGGCAAATTGATTATTCTAATCGTGATGGTCTAGAGATTGTGAAGCACCATACCTCTCCACCGGCAATGTAACAATGATCAGCGTGCAACGTGCACTCCATGATTCCAGTGTTCTCACAAGGGAATGAGAATATGAGATCATTGTGATGACTTGCCGGGATCTCAGGCTCAAAGTCTCAAACAAACGACCTTAATTGATGGTTGAGTTGGTTGACAATCACAGCCTGCACTAACATTTTTAAAAAATAGAATGCAATTCTAACTTTGTCATATAAAAGTATTCTTAGATTTATATATCATGAATATTTTCTATTATAAATGTTGATACTGTACACTCTATGAACTTGGTAAAACTTTAAATAGTTTGATTTAGTACATCATCGATGCAAAAAAAGAATGCAATTCTAATTTCGTACTAAATCAAACTATATTGGAATGACACCTGTGTAGATGGCGGTACTACCTAAAGTTCACCAAGAAAGATTAAATGGTTGGGCTATGTGCACCATAGAGAGAACTATATTGGACACTATTGATCTCAGTACCGTCCTTGATGATTCTGCGTCAAGAAACTTCCGAACAAGTACCTTTTCATGATTTGCATCATATTAATTTTTGAAGTACAAATATACTATTGTTTTAATCTATATTGTTCCTCAATAATTATTAAACATGTCAAATTTAAAATATATCAATATTTGTTATCGACTTGGAAAAATGTATATATATATTATAAGATTGTATATAAAATTTAGATTTTTAGAGGAGCCGTCACGACGAGTTCCCTAGAGGTAGAGGGTCCTCAAATTACTAGGGCCGGCACTACTTGGATTGGATCGAATCCTCTTCTGCGGCACGCAATTGAAAACACCTGAAGGCCTGTACTCCCTCTATCCCATTATAAGTGCACTTGAAGGATTTGAAGTGCAAAATTAGCAAGAGTGGGAAATGACATTATTACCCCTGGAGTAAAAGCTTGGGCTGTAGCTACGGTGTTATAAAAGCCAAATCATGCAACCGGCAGAGTGGGGAAGATGCTAGAACTTCAGATTTTTAAATTCCAGGATGACAAACTTGTGGTAACAAATGAGCCCACGTGCACAGCCGTACAGGTGCGTGACAGATTGAAGTGTTGGACGGATGAGGATTCCTAGCTGTTGAGCGTTTATTTTGAGAAATTTTTTGAATGCCAGGATGGCACTTAAACTGGGACGGGAGGGAGTAGTTGACTTCAATTGAATAACATGATGCCTGCGGTTTGCGTCAGACAATTCCACGTAGGAGTAGGAACATTTCACTCGGGCTCTACGTACTCCCTCCGTCCCAAAATAAGTGAACATCTCGCATTTTAAGGAGTCAAACACTTTAAAGTTTGACCAAATATATATTAAAAAATATTAACAATTATGATACTATTAGATTAATCATGTCATATATTTTTATGACAAACTTGTTTAGAGACACAAATATTAATATTATTTTCTATATATCCGGTCAAACTTACAACTTGTTGACTCATCGAAATGTGAGATGAACACTTATTTTGGGACGGAGGGAGTAACCCATGTACGGTTTACTAAAGTACTCCAACCCTTTTCTGGAAAAAATAACATGACTAGCCAACCAGACAGCTTGATGTTTTCCCCAGATGGAAACTACCTCAATACGTACGTGAAGAAGGATCACACAATGCTACCGCACAACACATCAACACCAAATTTATCACCTTTTGAATCCAATTTGATGCAACACATGTACAAAAAGGACAATATGAACATGTATAAGTCTAACATTAAGTGGTGAGCAGATGAAGCAACAGCTCGCTCCAAGCGTCAATGGGGCCGGGCAAGCACCAGTGCACGCAGTCGATGCCGAAGCCAACCTTCTCGTGCGGCCAGTGCCCGTACTGCCCGGGGTGCCCGTCCCCCCTCATCTGCATCATGCCGCTGACGTCCAGCAGCGCGAACCGCCCCGGCTCGGCCCCGGCCGCAGCGGCACGGAACTCCTCGACCTGCGCGGCGTGGAACGCGGCCTCCGTCTCCGGGAGCGCCGCCGCGTCCTCGCCGCTCCGCACGGGCCGCGTCCGGAGGCAGTTCCCGCCGTCGTACCACTTGCCGTTCTCGTAGTGCGGCGGCGCCACCGTCCGCACGACCACCCTGCCGCGGAACCCCGGGAGGTCCCGCAGCGCCCGGAGCGCCGTCCGGAACGAGGCGCGCACGGCGCGTTCCGGCGGCACGTGCGTGGCGTTGGGATCGCCGCCGCAGTCGCTGCACCCGAGCACGCGGCCGCGCTCGTGGAGCACGACGGGGCGGGTGAACCACTTGGCGCCGTTGAGGACGACGTAGTCGTAGCCGGCGGCGTGGCGCGCCCACTCCGGGTCTGGCTCGTCGAGGAACACGTTGTGCGGGTCCATGAACTGCAGCGCGCCGTCGCGCGTCAGGTTCCACCGCACCAGGAACGGCGTCCAGAACACGGTCACCGTGAAGTTGTGCTCCCGGTAGTGGTAGCTGCGCGTGCAGTGGATGCAGTCCTTGGGCTGGATCTCCTGCGGATGCTCCACCTGCAACCGATCAAAGGGTATCGATCATCAGCTTGTGATCATCTAACGTATCTCGTTGCCATGCGCACCGAATGAAGAAAAATGTGTGTAGTGCATAGCGTGGAGAGGAGGCACATGAGCGACTGCATGTGGTTGCGCGCGACGGAGTCGCCGACGAAGGCCATGGACTTGTGGCGCACGAGGCGGAGGAAGGCGGCGGGATCGAAGCGCGGGATGTCGCAGCCGTGGGGCTGCCACCGCCACCGGAGGATGGAGTGGAGCTCCGGCTTGCCGTACTTCATGCAGTCCTGTCGGCTGTCGATAAACGGGCACGTCGCGTTGGTGTAGTAGGGCGCGGCCGGGTCGGGCACCCACTCCCCGCTCGAGACGTCGCACGCTGACGGCGACGCCGCCGCCGTCTTCACGCGCGACGTCGCGGCGTCGACGAGCCGGTCGGTGCTGAGCGACGAGTAGTTGGTCGCGGTGAAGGCGACGAGCAGCAGGATGAAGAGCAGGCCGGTGGTGGACGCGGCTCTCCGGACGACGACCTGGCGGCTGCTGCTGCTTGGCTTCATCTTGGAAAGCCACGCAGCTAGCTGCGCGCGCCGGGGGCCTGGAATGGTGAGGAGCCAATGGCTTCTTGTGCGCCGGCGACCGATCAAGTAGTGTGTCGGTGGTCTTTGCTGTCGCGCCAACTTAACGTACGTGCGAGAACGTGTGGGGGCTCGATCCGGCACGCACGAAGTGGTAGCAGTGCCGACAAGCAGAGGGGAGTCAACTCGTTCCCGGGGACATTCTGCATCTCCCTCGCACGATGCCGGATACTCTCCTACTGCACTAGGCGTGGTAGCAACCGACAGCCAGGATCGGAGGTTGGCTCAACCGCTCAAGCTCAACGGCACCCAGGTCTGGCAGCCATACCCAACGACCAGAGGGGGTGGACGGTATTTCATTTACCGTTATACCTGAGCATTTTTTGCCCGGCCCGACCTGGCCTGCTGGCTCGGCCCGGCCTCGGCCCGCGCCAGGCCCGCTCACGGACCTTACTGGACGGGCGTGGGCAGAGATCTTGAAGCCCGCGAAATTTTTTTTTTGCCCGAACCCGACCCGAAATGCTGTTTTTAGTTACTTTACACTATAAAATGTGCGGGCGGCCCGCCCAAGCCCGGGCCCGACACGTCCCATGGGACGGTCATGGGGAGAATTTTCTCGGCCCGAAAAACTCGGGTTTTTTTTCGACCCGACCCGTGGAATGCTCAGGTCTATTTACCGTCCACCCCCTGGGTTACCTGCCGTCCATCCAATCCGTATCTTACTAGGCACCCTTTGGGAACGCTATGTGAAGCTTATGGAGGCTCCCGGCGCCCTCTTGTCGCCCACGCCGGTGGCCTCCGGGCTCCGGCGAGCTCGTAGGTCTTTCCACCCACCTGGAACTCGGCATGCTGTTTTAGAGGGGAACAGGGGACCATCTACCTTCTCTAGACTCCAGGGCTTCTAGGCTACTACCACTTGACACGGGCGCACAACGTTATCGTGGAGAGGGATCAGGACGACACGAAGGAAACGAGAGGCGCCGGTGACCGCGGCGCCACCGCACCGGGACGAGTCGCTACTGACCGCGACACCGCACCATGGGGCTCGTCGCGGAGAGCACTACCATTCCACACACACAACCCCAAAAGCCTCGCGGAATGAATCATTGTCGCGGCCGGTGGTTTTGCTCTCGCGCCGGCGCCGGCGCCGGCGCCGGATCACGCGGGCAGGTGGCCAAGGGCCCAAGGCCAACGTGCGTGCGGTGTGGTGTGGAACTCAAAGCATTCACCGAATTGGTTGGTTGGACTCAGGCGGTCAGACCCATGTCGGGTAAATGCAGGCCCAGAACACGGTCACCGCCGAGAGGCGCAGAGCACGGGGCCGACGGTTTCGTCTCCTCGTTGGCCTGAACCCTGAAGCATATAAGCTGGTACACAGACAACGGGAGCGAGGCAAAAAGAAAAAAAAAGAAAAAAGAAAGAAAGAGAGAGATAGGTGAGGAACAAAGAGCCCGTTCGGCTGATCCGATCTCGACTTATCTCTCCTCACACAACACTATTTATTCTACCAGCCGAGCATTATTCATTCTACCAGCCGAACGGGTTCAAAGGGTGGAAGAGCGCAGAGACGGCCGGACCGCCCTTGAATTGCTGAGTTTGATCGGAGCCATCGTCGCGCCATGGCGGCGACAGAATTCAGATCGGCCCAACAAGATGAGAAATTGAGAATTCATCGGGTGATCAAGTACAGGGGATGTTCGTGCTCAAACCTTCCAAAGGTACGGCGTAAAAAATTAGATTTGATGATGGAACTTGTGCCTGTTTACGATAGCTAAACTTTTTTTTTGTTTGGTGAACTGACCTCCAGTGCAGCAATCTCCTGCAGTACGGTCCTACTCGTACTAGATTAGTAGCTCTGCTTTGTTCTAAACTGTTGCAGATTAACTCTCTGTTACTGCCAAACACATGCCGTAAATCTCCACATCGTCCCTGGCTACTACTAGCTGAGAAGTTAGAACACACATTATAACTAATAAAATGATTGTTTTCTGTCTTGGCCATAAGGCGTAGTAGGCATGTTTAGGGCTTGTGGTGAACTACTAGTTCTTGTGGGGCTCTATTCTTTTGTTTGGAATGTTTTTTCTGTTATCTCATCTTAGTAATTTAGGTTTCTGTTGTGCACGTTAAGCAAAGAAGCATTTTTTAATCTAAAACTATAGCTGTTCAAGCTCTATTGTATTTCATGGGTTTTCTTGCTATTCATATGTCCAGTCCAGTCCTCCAGATATAGTATTTTACTACCTTACATTAACTCATCTCTAGAATACTTTTGGTAAAACATTATCTTGTGCATTTAGGTTGGCAAAAAAAAATATGTTTGAGTATATATATTTCATAGCAGTTACCAGCGTTAGATGCCTAAATCCATATCTTCTTTTTTGGTAAAGCCGCACAGTGACAAGTTTATTATGCTCAACTGCATGCCACAATTACGTTCCAATACACTCTGTCCATCTCTGCATTTCAATGCACTTTGTGCAATCATCAGAGACGACATTGTTTGCAATTTCAATGTTGAATTTCTTCCTTGCCTGCTCATGTAGGACATATGGTGTCATATACATTCCCTAATGTCAATGCGAGATGCTGCTCAAGTTGCCTGCGTGTCTCGTGACTTTGTCCTTTTCTTGGAGATGTCATCCCAACCTCCATTTCAGTGAGAAAACATTGGGAGCAGCAGATTTCAGCAGCAGAGTTGACCGCATTCTAAGGGCCTTCCGGAAAAAAAATTTGGGGTCCTTTGGAGGTCTATTAGGAGGGTTAAATATAGATTAATTACAAAACTAATTACATGAATGGACGGGAAATCGTGAGATGAATCCATTAAGCATAATTAATCCGTCATTAGAGATTATTTACTGTAGTACGGTGTTGTCTAATCATGGCATAATTAGGCTCGTTAGATTCGTATCGAAAAATTAGGTAGGGGTTATGGAATGAGTTTTGTCATTAATCCGTATTTAATACTCCTAATCAGTGTCCGAAGATTGATGCGATAGGTAGTTGGGAAAAAACCCCACTCTGGCGTTGGCGTGAAGGCACTCAAGTTCGAGGTTCCTTTTGTTCACAATGAGAAATATCGCAATCTTGATCGTCTCGACAGTTGGCTTCAGATTGCTGTTAAACCAGGGATTGAAGAAATAAGCCTTAGACTGACACTAGACGGAATGTACAACTTCCCGTGCTCACTTTTATCTGGTCAGACTGGAGGCGGACTTCGGTACCTTTTTCTTGGAAGTTGTCAGTTTCATCCCACAGCCAGACTTGGTTGCTTGAGAAGCTTGGCAACACTACGGTTGATTTTGGTGCCCATTAGGGGCAGCGAACTAGGGTGTATTCTTTCTGGTTCTTTTTCTTTGGAGCGGTTGGAACTTACGTGTTGCAACTGTAGCGAACATGGTCTCATATGCCATTTGTTCAAAGCTTAATTTTGGTGATTAATGACAACATGATCAATGAGACTAATCATATTGTTTAGCATGTCTTTATAGACACTTCTAGGTCCCAAGGATGCAAAAATACCACATGCCAAAATGAGAAGATAGTATATTTTTCAAAGGTCAAAACCGTGGAAGATAAAGAAAATAAATGCCACCGTCGGATGAACCGACGGTACCCTTGGAAGCGGCGTCGGTGTAATCACCGGATGAAGTGGTACACTGTGTGAAGACTCAAGTCAACACTATGATCACCGGATCATCCGATGCCCCCATTTCTAGTTGCCCCGGATGAATCAAGAGACCAAGCCTGCAGAGATCAGTAGCACCAGATGAACCGATGGGTGAGCAGCGGTTCATCCGACGGCGTCAAATCAGCTAACAGAGACATTTGGTCGCGAAGCTCTTCAGCACTGGATGAACCGACGGTCAAAAGGAGTCATGCATCGGTTCATCCGGCGGGCTCGTTTTAGCTAACAAAGACGCCCGGAGAAGATTTCCATCAGCACCGGATGAACCGACAGTTAAGCGAAGAGACCGTCGGTGCAAGCGTCGGAGGATATGTGTCAGAAGAGATGCAACGACTAGGTGACGTGGAGGGTACCGGATGAACCGATGGCCCTGGAATTCTAGCATCGGTTCATCCGACGCTATGGTTTTCAGTAGCCGTTAGCCAACAGCTCTTTGGACGCCTTGGGCTATTTATACCCCCTCCACTCCACCATTTGGAGTTGCTGGATTGTGTGGAAGTGCAAAGGAGTTCAAGACACATTGAAGATCATATCCAATCCATCCAAGTGCTAAATTGCTCATCCATAGACTTGTATATGCTTTGTGTGTGCTTAGTGCTAGGCTTAGCTTAGAGCTGAGTGAGTGCAAGGTGTGCCTACCTTGTGAGGTGATTCTCGAGTGGATCAAGTTGTACGAGGTGCGCCGGAAGTCTTGGAGCCTAGGTGGCTCTCCGGCAAACGTCTTCGACCCTCCGGCTTGGTGTGGAGCGGCGATGACACTTTGTGCAGGGGACGTGGAGACCCCCTTCCCTTGGTGGAGAAGCTCCTTAGTGGAGGCGGCATCAAGGTGACCAAGGGAGTTTGGCGAGTGCCTTCGTGGCGAGCCTTTGTGGCAAGTCAAGTGGTGCTCTTGGGAGAGACTTGGTGACCGGAAAGCAATACTCTTGTGTAGAGTGCTTCAACAACGTGGACTAGGGGTGGCTTAGTGCCTACCGATACCACGGGATAAATCGCGTGTCAAGAGTTTGCTTCCTCTCATCCCCCTTTACGTTTCCGCATTACTCTCTTGTATCCTTGCTTGCCTTTACTTTCCTAGAGTAGTATCTTGTTAGGATTGGATATAGGTTGCAAAACTTGTTTTGGGATGGGAGTTTCACACTAGAACAACCCTAGTTGCACATCTAGATAGTATGTTCTAGTTTATGTTTGATGCAAATAGTGTTTAGCCATAGGATAAGTTTTTAAGTTGCCTAATTCACCCCCTCCCCCTCTTAGGCTACGAGAATCCGATTCCTTACAGCAACAACATAGGTCGTCTCAAGATTCCGTGCCTGAAGCGGCTCAACCACCTTGAGGTGGTAGATTGCTCTGGTCTTCGAGCAATAGAAAGCAAAGCTCCAAATCTCTCCAGTGTTTTCTTTGCAGGCCTCCGCAAAGCACAACTCTCACTTGAAAATACATGCCGTATTAAGACATTAAACAGGTTCAGCAATTTCGCCTTTTGTACTGATCTTCCCTCCATTATGCCAAATCTTGAAGCTCTTACCATACATTCTGCTTGTCAAGTAAGTTCAGACTATATATAGATTATCAATATGCACATAATTGTTTTACATCAGTCATATATATAGCCATATATAGGATTAAAATCTGACACCTTTTTCAGTTGAGTACACCAATGTTGCCTAACAAGTTCCTCAACCTGAAGTTCTTGAGTATTTCTGTTGGCGGACCGACCTTCGATTATTTGTCTCTGGTTTCTTTTCTTGATGCTTCCCCTTCGCTGGAGACTTTCATCTTGGGGGTAAGTCACTATTCTTCTTACCTGGTATATCCTGTAAAGATAACTGTCACTAGGGTGCAATTGTTGATACAAGTTTGGAACTGTTGACTCAAGTCTAGTTTTTTATATATATATTTAGGTAATTCGGGAACTCAAGCCGCGCATCTCAGTTTTTGAAGATCCCTCAGATCTTCGGGCGATCCCAGAGCACCGTCATGTTAACAGTGTATAACAGGGGAAGGATTCTAGTACAGGAGTAGACACCAGAATTCTAGAATAGAAGGAGAATTACAGATAAGTTCAGAGAATTGGCAGAAGCTCCAACGAGGAGGCTGCCTTGGGGAGGAAGAAGGAGTTCCAAGGGAAAGGATACAGGAGTTCAGTTCATACAAAATGATAATTGATACCCTCTCTCGCTGCTGCTACTCAGCTAATAACAACGGCTCACATACGTACACTCTGCAAGACTGGGTCTTCACCATTTACTTACTCCACTCTAGACCGACGACACGCGGGTTGGGCTTTCTGCTTCTGGGCTTGAGTGAAGCGATATCTCCTTCCTGGGCCTTGCTGACATTCCCCCTTCCTTGACATGCCGCTTGACCCCAAGCAGGTGCCAATGGATACAGCTGTTGTAGAGCAATAACATCTTCCCAGGTAGCTAATTCCAATGGCCAATTGGACCATTTCACCAATACCTGTTGCACAGGGTTAACACCCCTTGTCATGATGCGGCGCAGGAGGATCTTCTCTGGAATACGAGGTGAATCAATGTCTGAAGGAATGGCTGGCACCAGTTCAGCTGCATCAGACAGAGCTTGCTTGAGCTGGCTGACATGGAACACTAGATGTATTGTAGAAGAAGAAGGCAGCTGCAGCTTATATGCCATTTTACCAACCCGAGCCAGAATCTTGAATGGGCCAAAGTATTTAAAGGATAGCTTCTGATTGGCTCGAGGTGCCAAGGAAGTTTGCACATACGGTTGAAGTTTGAGGAAGACTGAATCACCCACTTCAAATTGTCGTTCAGACCTATGTTTATCTTCATATTTCTTCATCCGCAACCTGGATCTGGTCAAGTGCTGTTGCAGAAGAGAATTCATAACCTGCCTGCCTTGGAGCCACATAGACAGATCAGGAACAGCTATAGTGGTTGCAGCTGTTATCCCAAAATGCTTTGGTTCATATCCATAAAGTGCCTAGAACGGAGATCTGCCAATAGCAGAGTGATCACAGGTGTTATACCAATACTCTGCCAAGGCCAACCACTGGGACCATCTGGAAGGGCAAGCACTGACAAAGCAACAAAGGTAGGTCTCCATAGTTTGATTCAAACGTTCTGTCTGGCCGTCTGTCTGGGGGTGGTAAGACGTACTCATGTGGAGTTGAACTTGAGCCAGACTAAATAATTGCTGCCACCACTGACTTGTGAAGATCCAATCTCGGTCTGACACAATAGCCTGAGGCATTCCATGCAATCTATACACGTTGGACATGAAGGCTTTAGCAACCGTAGCCGCAGTAAAGGGGTGATGCAATGGGATAAAGTGAGCATATTTTGTCAAATAGTCAACAACAACCAGAATGCAATTGGCTGATCCAGAAGTAGGGAGTCCTTCCACAAAATCAAGAGATATAATCTGCCATGCTTCCGAAGGTACTTCCAGGGGCTGGAGGAGTCCTGGCAACTTGTTTCGATCAGGTTTGGCCTGCTGACACACTTGACAATGCTTAACAAAAGTAGAAATGTCAGACTTCATGCCTCTCCAAGCAAAGAGTTTCTTCATTCTCATGTGAGTCACTTGTATCCCAGAGTGTCCTCCCAATGCAGAACTGTGACAGGCCAAGAGTAACTTCTGTTGTAGTGGTTGGTTAACTCCAATCCACACCCTGCCTTTGTACCTTAATAAGCCACTAGCCAGAGAGAAATTGGGTGCAGCTGTAGGATCAATGGCCAACTTAGTGATTAAGGCCAGAGCATGCTCATCTTGATCATAGCCAGAAATGACCTCCTGGATCCATGCAGGAGATACAGAAGAGATTGCTGCACACTCCATGTCATGAGAAGATTTCCTGGACAGGGCATCAGCTACTCTATTCTCAATACCTTGTTTATACACCACTTTATATTGCAATCCAATAAGTTTGGTGAACACTTTCTGTTGCCAATGTGTATGGAGTCTCTGTTCAGTAAGTTGAGTCAAACTTCTTTGATCAGTGAATATAGTGAACTCAGAATGCTGAATGTAGGACCTCCATTGTTTGACTGCTAAGAGAATGGCCAGATACTCTTTCTCATATGTAGAGAGGCCCTGAGATTTTGGGCCTAAGGCCTTGCTGATATAAGCTAGTGGGTGTCCCTCCTGCATGAGAACTGCACCCACACCAGTGCCACATGCATCTGTTTCAATTGTAAAAGGCTTGGAGAAGTTAGGAAGAGCCAACACTGGAGCTGAGGAAAGAGCTTTCTTCAAGGCTGAGAAAGATTTGTCATGAACTGAGGTCCAAACAAAGAGAGAATGTTTCTTCAAGAGCTCAGTCAATGGTTTGCTGATAACTCCAAAACCTCTCACAAATTTTCTGTAGTATCCAGCTAATCCTAAAAAGCTCCTCAATTCCTTAGTGTTAGTGGGGGTTGGCCAAGTGTTCACAGCAGACACCTTGACAGGGTCAGTAGCTACCCCTTGTTTACTGATGACAAAGCCCAAATATGATATCTGTCGTTGAGCAAATTTGCAATTGGACAATTTGATTTTCCATTGATCTTTTCTCAACAGCTCAAACACCATTCTGATGTGCTGAATATGTTCCTCATATGTCTTACTATATATCAAAATGTCATCAAAGAATACCAGAACAAATATTCTTAAGAATGGTTGCAAAGTAGTGTTCATGGCATCTTGGAATGATCCAGGTGCTCCTGTCAATCCAAAGGCCATCACTCTGAATTCATATTGACCACAGTGAGTTTGGAAAGCTGTTTTAAACTCCTCCCCTAGTTTAAGCCTGATCTGGTGAAAGCCTGCTCTGAGATCTAGGCAAGTGAACCAGGAAGCCTGGGCTAGCTCATCTAAGAATTCATCAATTACTGGTACTAGGTATTTTCCTTTGATAGTTATAGCATTCAAGTGTCTATAGTCAACGCAAAATCTCCAAGTATTGTCCTTCTTTTTGACCAATAAAACTGATAAGGAAAAAAGACTAGTACTTTTCTGAATCAACCCATTTTGCAGCATTTCTGTAATCTGCTTCTCAATTTCATCCTTCAATTTTGGGGCATATCTGTAGGGCCTTACTTGCACTGGGGCAGCTCCTTCTATCAATGGTATGGAATGATGACAAGCTCTGGAAGGTGGTAATTCTTTGGGTACTTCAAACAATTCAGCAAATTCCTGGATCAATTGGTCAATCTCTTCAGGTAAGGAGACAGAAACACCATTATCTGATACAGATACTTCCACCTGACAAAGATGAATAATAGTACCCTCTGGCACTTCAGGTCTGTTGCCATATAAAATAGCTATAGTGTCATGATAGGGTACAGCTAACCATTTCTGTTTCCAATGGATTTTCATAGGGCTATGCATTTCCGGCCAATCCATTCCAATGATCATATCATAAGCAGACAAATCCAGGATCTTCAGATCAGTATGGAACATATATTCATCCACTGACCATGCTGCTTGATGGACATGTGCTGAACAGGTTAGAGTCTGTCCATTGGCCACTTTAACAGTCATCTGGGACTGGAGGGAATCAACTCCATGCAATTGAGAAGCAATAGTGGATGATAGGAAGGAATGAGAACTCCCTGAGTCTACCAAAATGTTGATCTTATGGCCTTGAATCATCCCAGACAGACAGAGAGTTTTGGGAGCAGGGATACCTGACAAGGCTGCCACTGATAGTGTCAAATATAACTGTGGTATGTTAGGCTGGTGATCTCCAGAATCTGATTCTTCTTCATCTTCTGACTGAAATATTGCCATAAGTTCTTGCACCACATTTAACTGCACATTATCAGCACATTTATGCTCTTTAGTCCACTTTTCAGCACAATATTGGCATAGTCCCTTAGCTCTGCGAAAGGCCTTGAGGGATCTCCACTTTTCATCTGCAGAAGATGCTTTAGCAGCTTCAGACAGTCTTCTATCCTCAGGTGAAGTGCTTGAATGCTTGTGCTGCTTGAAGGTTGGCAGCATTGTAGAAGGAGAATTCTTGAAATAAGTCTTGCTAGAATAAGAATCATTCTTCTTGTAGTCTCTTTTCTTAGAAGTAGCTTCAAGCAATTCCTCTTGCAATTGAGCCAACACATAGGCAGTATCCAAGTCGTGTGGTCTTTGGATAAGGACAGTAGGTTTTAATTCTTCTTTGAGACCATCAATAAACCGCATGGTGTGGTGCAACGAATTAGAAGGACCTTCATAAGCAGCTAACTGATCTCTCAAGGTAGCAAACTTATCTATATATTCAGAGACAGAACCTAACTGCTTAATATTCATTAACTGCCTAACCAGAATTTCATGTTGATCCCTACCAAAACGATCGAGGAGCATGGAAGCAAATTGCAGCCAAGAACAGGATTTAAGTTTGAACTCAATAGAAGGTAACCAATGAGAAGCTGGGGGTACAAAATGCATAGTAGCTACTACGATCCAACGACACTCTTCTACTTCATATAACTCAAAATAATCCAAGCATCTAGTGAGCCACAACTTGGGATCAGAACCATCAAAACTAGGGAAATTAAGTTTGAGCAGTCTACCAAAGCCTACTCCCGCATGACCAGCAGATCTATGACTATGATCCTGAGTATGAGTAGCAAAATTCAGAGACTGTGGAATATGAGGAACAGATTGCTGAGGAGGGGGAGTTGAGAGACGGAACGCACCCTTGACCGGGGGACGAACTTCGGTTGTTACAGACCCGAAGCCATCCTCCCGGTGGTTGTTCGAAACGTCGTGCCCATGGGGCCTGTCGATCTCGTCCGTAGCAGATGGGCGCCCGGACATCGACTGAACTCTGGCAATACTTGGCATCGGTTGAGCCGCTTGAGGAATCGAGCCACCAGTGGGAAGCAGGGGTGGAGAGCGTTCGCGTACGGAGCGCTCCCAATGTTTGGATAACTTCCCGACCTCCAGCTTGATGTCGTCCACCGTGCCCTCCATGGTCGTGCTCCAGTCCTCGAATGACACCACAGCACGCTCCTGAGTACACATCCTTGCGTCATGAGAGATCTCGAGATCGGCAAAGCGCCTCTCCCAGCCTTCATCGTTCTCCATCAACTTGGATTTGATCTTGTCCTTGAGCTCTGTGAACTGCTCCTTCGACTGGGTCTTGAACTCGTCGAACTTCCGGTCGATCAGATCGACAACGGCTTGGATTTCAGGAGTCAACACGACCGGTGCCGCCGCCATGAATCTGGTATGAGATCAGGAAGTGGGGAAAAATCTGGTCCAGATCAAGCGGCTGGATCAGAATTACGGGACACTACTCGAGCCACAGAGAAGGACTCAATTCGCGTGCGCCGACCAAATCCGTTTGCTGCTCGATCGATGGATCTGCTTCTGTCAGATGGTGAGATCTAGACAGCCCACGGGGGTGTTAATCCCTGTGGTTTAGTTGTTCGGCGGGGTGGAATCTAAGGCTAAGAACTCGAAGGTTGTGCAAGAGCACACGGAACACAGAGAACACGGCGAGTTTATACTGGTTCGGGCCTCCGGAGAGTAAAACCCTACGTCCAGTTGTTGGTGTAGATTGCTTGAGGATTGCGTATTGATACAAGGGGTCGCCCTACCCGCCTTATATTGGCCAGCGGACAAGGTCGGTTCCCAGACTCCAGGTCGGTTACGACCAGGAGACCTAAATCTAGGTGAATACATCTCTTGTCATATCCGTCGATCTGCTTTGGTCGAAATCCACCGATGTCTTATCTTGTACGCCAAGTCTTGAGGTCGTGTTGAATTAGGTCGTCTAGGGAATCTTCTGGAAGGTCTTCAGGAGGTCGTGTGAGCTGCCAACTAGGTCGGTTGGGCCCACTGACAGGTCGACGGGTCTTCTGGTAGGCCGGACCTACTTGTCAGGGACGGCCGTGAGCCTGGTCGGTGGGCACCCAGGGGTACCCATGTCTCACAAGCCCCCGAGCGAGGTGTAGGCGCAGCGACCTTAGAAAGGTCATGACGAAGTCGTAGAGCTATCGACAGGTCGAATAGCATGTACGTCGGTCCAAAAAAGAAAACAAAGCCAACTTAGCAGCCGACCTGTTTGTAGTCTTGTTGAACGAAGAGAAGTCGAGTGACGACCTATAGGAAGCAGGCTTCCAATAGATCGAAACGACGATGAAAAAATTCAGAGGGCATCAAGGATGCACTCATAGAGTAGTATCCGAGCATCGTGGCGGGCAGGATGGCCGGTATGATGATCCAAAGAAGAAAGAAAAGAAAGATTAGGTCGAGTAACGACTTGATGAGAAACAGGTTTCCCAACAGGTCGGTACGACGAAGAAAACAAGAGGGCGTCGAAGACGCACTCGTAGAGTAGTCCCCGAGCATTGAAGCAGGCAGCATGGCTGGTTTGATGCTCAAGAAAGAGAAGAAAATTGAGTCATGGTCTTGATCAAACGAAGTGTAGAGACATCCAGATCTCCTAGCATAGCTGCCAGGAGTCTAGCAGGGCCGACCTCAGGGAGGCCTTGCAGGCGTGCCGACCTCAAAGAGGCCTCAAATCAACTATGCCCAGTATTCGAGGATACCCAACAAGGTCTTTGAAGGGTGCATCGCATGAAGAGGTCATGTGTAGTGGTTGAAACGGTCAATGATGAAGTCTGACGAAATAATGTTGATCTTGAACGTATGGAGTGTAGAGACACCCAGATATCTTGCATGGTTGCAAAGAGTCTGGCGGAGCCACTCGAGGCATGCCGACCTCAAGAAGGTCTCAAATTAAAAGCTCCCAAGCACCCGGAAGTACTTGGCAGGGCCGTTAGGCGCGCACCCCACAGGGAGGCCTTCATTCCCGACGTAAAATCCTGGGTGTCCAGAGCAGACTGGCAGGGCTACAAGAACACACCGACCTCGGAAAGTCACGCATCCAGGACGCCCAACTAGGTTGGCAGAGCCGTAGACATACCGAGGTATTGCAAGACCTAAGTATTAAGGCACGCCGACCACAGGGAGGTCGTTTTGGTGTCCAGACGACCAACATAGCTGCTAGCCATCTAGCAGAGCCATGGTACTAAGGTATTGACGACCTAAGTAGCAGGCACACCGACCACGGGGGCCCGACGAAAATCGTAGATCTCCATGATGCTTCTGATCTCCAGGCGCCCAGGAGGATCTGGCAGAGCAGCGACGCGCCTACCCCGGAAGGTCTTCAATCGAACCTACGACCATTCTGCTCGGGAAACAGAAATATAGGCTGATTGGAATAGGTCCGTTTACGTGCAGAGCCGTAGCGGGTGCACCAGGACGCAGAGCCTAGCGGGTGCAAATAAAAGACATCAGGTCGTGGAGGAAGGTCGTACAGTCATCGTCGTCGTCGTTGTCCGTAGATGTAACGAGGCGCAGGGCCCTCTGACACATAGTCAGGCTTTGTCCTTTTTCCGTAGACTGCAGGGTCACGGGTCAACAGTGGTCGGCGATTCTCTTGCCATCCAGAAACCGACAAACTGTCCACGAATCGAGGGGGGTACTGTAGCCATGTGACTTCTGCGGTGTTCTCAGGCATCATTGATGCACTAGCGACAAAAGACGTCGTGAGACAGGAAATAAAGTCATCGCCTTTAATCGTGCACATGTCTGCAGGCCCTCTGGACCACGTGACGACAGTGTCATCACTCAGCCACCTACCCGAGGTCTGGCTTTGGCTATAAATAGCGCCGTGAGACTGAAAGAGGCAAGCGCCGAGCATTGTTGAGCTATGAAGCCGCAGGGTAGTTTTGAAGCCAAGCCATGGGCATGTATCCGTCCACCAGATTGTAGGATGTCATGTTTGTAGAAGCTTGGAGCTAGAAGAACTCTTGCGAAATATAGGCAGCACCCCCACTCTTTGTACCGTGCCTCTGCGTGGTACCAGGTAGAGTTTGGTGGTGATGCTGTAGAGGCCCGAGGTGAAGCTGGGCGTCGCTGGTGAGCATCGGGCGCTCGTCGGGGGTCGGAGTCCCGCGCCGAAGTGCAAGCTCGTATCTGAATTCCAATAGTCAGGGCCGAACGTGCCCTGCTACGTGTGACGTCTGACAGCTGTCTCCTGCAAGGCCACCATTGAGGTCCTGAGGCTAGAAGAATTCTTGCGACGTGCTCTGCTGTATCGGAGTACGCCTCAAGGATTGCTCTAGGTAGATCAGGGCTTCGAGTACGTTTATATTTTTGTACCGAGTTCTAGATCTAATGAGGTCGCAGGCGATCTGTGTACCTTCGAAGGACCCGTGTAATGTTCGCTCTCTTCTGTCATGTATTTGGTCATTTTGACAAAATGATTTGTCAAAGACCTAAATTGATGTGATTTGGGGGCCTATCGACATTGTGAAGATCGAAATGTTATCATCAGGATGACCTGGTGACGTTACTGTGACTGACGACCTAAACTCGGAGCTTAGGTCGTTGCTCATTTGCTTGGCGAAAAATCCGGTATGATCTTCTCGCGAAATTATCGGAACATAGCCGTTGCGGTGAGCACCGTACAGCAGAAGGAGCCGCAACGGGCGGACCCGGTGGACCCCCCTATAAATAGAATATCAAGGGTTGCGGTTGACCTTAGTCGTCTTCTTCCTCTTCCCATCGCTTTCGCCGCCGCCGCACTCTAGCCACCGCAGCCTTGCACCTGCTGTTCTTGCGCGCTCCGCCAATCCATCGCCAGCTCCGGCCATTCGCGTGCTAGCACCGCCGCCCGCGCCGTGCGACGCTGCGCATGCGCATCAAGACCCTATGCTCCTTTAGATCTAGATCCAACCCTAGCAAGGAAATGGCGGCGGAGGCTCTCCCGATCCCGGACCCACGCACTGTGTGGGTGCGGTCGACGATGACGGAGGCCAAGATCCAATCCTTGGTGGACCGTGGGCTGCTGAGGTTGAAGGAGGAGGTGGAGTGGAAGGCGGCGGTGGGAGAGGAGTTCCCGACCGAGGACGTGAAGGAGCAGGTCGTCTTCGCGTCGTACTTCGAGCGTGGCTTCAACCTCCCTGCGGGTGACTTCTTCCGGGGTCTTCTCTACTACTACAAGCTGGAGCTAGTACATCTTGTTCCCAACTCCATCACCGTAGTGTCGACCTTCATCCATTTCTGTGAGGCATATCTGGGGATATCGCCTCACTTTCTTCTTTGGAGACACTTGTTCTGTGTGAAGAGTACTGGCAAGAGGTCTGGGCCAGTAGGGGCTGTGATGTTCTGCTTGAGGTCAGGCCTCAAGTCAGAGTGGATTGACACCGATCTGCCTGACAACACCGCTGGGTGGAGGTCGGAGTGGTTTTACATCGCTGATCAGCTGCTGGCACTTCCGCAGTGCTCTGGCCACAAGCCCGTGAAGATTGCTAAATGGGACTTGGGGCTGTCTTCTCGTGAAGTTGATGACATCAAGGAGGTCCTGGAGCTGGTCCAGGATCTGAAGAACCGGGGTGTGACAGGGGGTTCGGTCGCCAGGTCGTTTTGCCGGCGGCTGATTCAGCCGATCAAGGATCGGGTCCACCCTGCATATGAATACTGGGGGCAGTCAAACCCCACTAGTGAGGTGGACCGCAAGGTCTCCAAGGAGGAGATGGCGGCCAGGGTGTCCGAGATCTACTCTGGGAGGGTGAAGATCAAGAAGTGCCCCAAGGCACATTCGCTGAAGAGGCCGGCTGACCCGGTAAGTCCTGGGACTATTTTAGGTCGTTTTACTTCATTTGCAGATTTACGTCGTTTAACCCTTTTGGTCGTTGGTTGTTGCAGGATCATGAACGTCAGTTTTGGTGCCCTGCACCTCTTCGCGAAGGCGAGCAGCACCGGCGGAAGCTGAGGTCGGACAAGTACCAACCTCCGGCGGCCCGGCTGCTGGAGTATTACGAGTTCGACTCGTCGGTGGAGGCCGACGAGGACACCGACACTGAGGTCGGTGACGACGCCGGGACCGGCCCGGAGGCGGGTAGTGCCGCGAAGCCCAGGTGTAAGACCAGGGCGGCGGTAGCGAAACAGTCAGTCTCGACGGCTGCTGTTAAGGCCACCGTGGTAAAGGCCGCGGAGAAGAAGAAGAGGAAGAGGAAGACAAGTCCTCCGTCAGTGGTTGAGACGCCGGTGATTCCCACGCCTCCGTCCAGGGAGGTCGAATCTGATGAAGAAGAAGATGAAGCCACCGAGGAGCCACCGGTCGTAGAAGAACGATCGATGAGAAGGTCGTTGAGCCCCGCAGCCAAGAGGCAGCGGGAGTTGGCGCAGAAGACGACGGAGGATGCCCTCCGTCAAGGATTGGAGGCGCAGCGAGCTGTCGCTGGTACGCAGGCAAAGTTGCCTGTTTTGAATAGGCCGTGGGTTTTTAGGTCGAAGCCACGTGTCCCGACCATCACGAGGTAAGGTCTTGAACACTCGATATCTCTAACTCGTTATTGCCGTGTTTTTTATGCTTGTTTGTGTGTGGTGGACTATGTAGGTCGGTTGCGGAGCCTCAGCGTGGCCTGGGCGCTCAGGCCTCGCCTTCCCGCACGAGGTCGCCCGACCCTAAGGTCGTGGCTCAGTCATTGGTTGATGATGCGAGAACGGCGACCCCACCACCGGCTGCTGATGAAAGGGGGGCGACACCGCCGCTGGCTACGGACTCGAGAACGGCGACTCCGCCGCCTGCAGATGATGCGGGAGCAGGAGGTGTCATGGGGGACGTCGGAACGTCGGCTTCTCCTTAGGTCATTGACGTGCATCCCATCAGCGCGAGGCCTGGTGGGATGGAGGAAGATCTGGTCAAGGATCAGGCCCAGATTGACCAAGCACCGAAAGGTCTGGGGATGTCTGGCGCACAGGTACCTGATTCTTCTCCGTCGAGCCCAAGGTTGCCACGACGAGAAATTGACTGGAATAATACCCCTTGGCAGGAGGACATCTTTGACGACAATGAGGATATGCAGGCCGTGCGGACCGGCATTGTAACCATCAACGTTGCATTAACGGTGAGTTTACCTCTGATGTTTGTTCTGACGACGTGTTGTTGATTTGTTACTGATGAGCTGTTGTGTTATACCAGGCGCTAGCAGATCGTGCGAAGAGCCGGATCGACCTACTGAATAACGCTGGGGCGACGCAGCGGCAGGTTACTGAACTTGAGCAAGAGCTCAAACAGGTCCGCGAGGCAGCGGCCGTAGAGAAGAAGAAGCTCGAGGACGAGCTCGCCAAGGAAAAGCGCAAGACCCAGGAGGCCAATGCGCAGTTCAATGCTGTGAGCATAGGTAAGGTCGAGACTTTATGTTGTTAATCCTCTTGTAGAGCTGAGGTCTTTGTGTTGAGTATCAATTCTGTTGGATATTTTGCAGACTTCTGCAAGTGTGAGGAGGACCTCAACAACAAACTAAAGAACACGAAGGAAAAGGTCCGGTCCTTGGAAGTGACGCTTCGTGAGGTCGAGGCTGGGGGCCAAGAGGTCAAGCGGGCGATGAAAGAAGCTACTGACAATGAGTATGTCGTATCTCAAAAGCTGGCTTATGAGAAACGAGCTCGGCAAGACCTTGAGGTCAATCTTGAGGTGGCTTTGAAGTCATTGCAGAATGACCAAGTAACCATTGCAGGATATGAGGTGGAGCTGAAGGACCTGAAGGGTGCCGCCAATTACGCTATGGACTGCATAGCGGTGCCGGTTGAAGGGGGGAGGCCAAGTCTGTTGTTGATCATCTCATAGAGACCCCTGACAGACTCCTCACGTTGCTGAAGGCGACGAGCTTGGCGGCAGCTACTGATGCGCTGGCGAGGGTGAAGTCGCACTACCCCGATGTTGACATGGCCAAGGTCAAGGGGGGTGCTGATGTTGAAAAAGACCTCGCAGCCCTGGAGCTGGAAGTTCAAGATGCCGCCATGGAAGTGGCGAATTCCTTGGACTATGAAGGTGATGACGGCGGGCAGTAGTCTTGGACTTAGAGCTGTACCTCCTCCTCTTCTCTGTCGTGTAAACAATGCTTCTTGATGAATATTTTGTTATGCCTAAGTGAAGTACTTGCCTTGTGCCAGCGCGAGCTTGGTAGTCTTGTAGATGACGACGTGTTGTTTCTTGCCTCGCTGACCACTACTCACAGAGAGGCTGGCTTACCGACCTCCACAGCTCAGCGTGGAGGCTTACGTGAGGTCGGCGCGCGAGGAGGAGTCTAGGACTCAGGTCTGGCGACCTTATCGACCAAGCATGCTCGCAGCGACAGAGGGCTTATACCCATTAGGGATGACGTCCTCAGGTCGAACGACCCTTAGGTTGGCTTTCAGCCAAGCCCCCGAGCATGTCAAGGGGGAGGAGTAGGAGAAAATTATAACCCTCAGGTTTTACGACCCATGTGTTGGCTTTAGCCAAGCCCCCGAGCGTGTCGAGAGGGAGGGTTGAGGACACGAGAGAGGAGAAGGTAGGGCTCGGCATACAGCAGATGACTGCTTGAACTAATATTTATTTAATCTGAAAAAGGTAAAAAGAAATACATAGCTGTAATTAAAAAAATTATTCTACGGGTAGAATCGTCGTAGATGTTCCACGTTCGAAGAGTTTGGCACTCCTTGCCCGTCACCCCATTGGAGGCGATACGTGGATGGGCTGATGACTTCAGTGATGATGAAGGGTCCTTCCCAGGGGGCAGAGAGCTTGTGCATGCCGTCGGTCTTCTGGATGCACCTAAGGACTAGGTCGCCAACGTTGAAGGAAGTTTCCCTAACGTTGCGATCGTGATACCGACGAAGTTGTTGGTCATGACGAGCTTGTCTCATGACGGCAGCTAGCCTCTGTTCTTCAAGGCTATCTAGGTCAACTTGACGTGTTTGCTCGGCTTCTCCTTCCTCGTAGAATTGGATGCGTGGAGCTCCAAAGGCAATGTCGGTGGGTAATATGGCTTCTGATCCGTAGACCAAAAAGAAGGGCGAAAAGTCCGTGGCGGAGCTGACTTGGGTCCTTAGACCCCAAATCACGTGTGGTAGCTCGGCTAACCACCGGGTGGCGTAGTTTGAGGCATCGTCAAAGATACGATCTTTGATAGCCTGAAGGACCATGCCATTGGCACGCTCGACCTGGTCGTTGCACCGAGGGTGGGCGACCGAGGAGTAGTAGACGTCGATGGTGTTATCCTGACAGAAATCCCAAAAGGCAGAGCCGGTAAAGGCCGTGCCCAGGTCGGTGATGATCCTGTTAGGTACACCGAAGCGGTGTGTTATGTCTTGCATGAATTTTGCTGCTTCTTCCAATGTTACTTTCGCAACAGGTCAGACTTCGATCCACTTAGTAAATTTGTCGACAGCTACTAGTATAAACCTGTATCCGCCTGGGGCCGTCCGGAACGGTCCCACTGAGTCGAGACCCCACATGGCAAAGGGCCATGATGGAGGAATTGTGCGCATGGCCTGAGCTGGCAGGTGCTGCTGTTTGGCAAAGAATTGGCATCCTTTGCACCTCTTCACGAGGTCTTTTGCGTCGGTCATGGCCGTGGGCCAGTAGAATCCAGATCGGTACGCCTTACCGACCAGGTTGGCGGATGCTGTGTGGCAGCCACATTCGCCGTTGTGGATCTCAGACAGGAGCTATAGACCTTCTGATCGCAAGATGCACTTCATCAAGACGCCTGAGGAGGCGGCTTTTCTGTAGAGGTCGGTACCAATCACGACGTAGTTGGCACTTCGTCGTGTGATACGCTCATGTTCTGCTTTGTCTTCTGGAACGAGTTGGTCGAGTATGAAGTCTATGAAAGGCTTGCGCCAATCATCTTCTTTTTCTGTCATCAGCACGTCGCGGGGAGGTGCTAAGGCTTGTTCGTGTTGAGGTGAATCTGGACTGTCTGGGTCCAGTAGCTTGATTGAAGGCTTGCGTAAGTCTTGGACAAAAACGCCTGCCGGGACTAGGGCTCGTTGAGAGCCTAGTTTGGAGAGTACGTCGGCTGCTACGTTGTTGTTTCGTGGTACATGCTGAAACTCGATCCCTTCGAAGTGGCCTTCGAGTTTGCGAATCTTAGCACAGTAGGCGTCCATCGTGTCTTTGACGCAGTCCCACTCCTTGTTGACTTGCTCGATGACGACCTTGGAATCGCTGAAAGCTAGTAGTCGCTTGATGCCAAGGGACACTGCTATGCGAAGTCCATGAATCAGGGCTTCGTACTCTGCTCCATTGTTGGAGCCTTATAGTGTATCTGCAGGACGTACTTGAGCTGTTCTCCCTGAAGAGAGATGAGTAATACGCCTGCGCCTGCTCCTTCGAGGTTTAGGGCACCGTCGAAGTACATTATCCAGTGTTCGGGCCGCTCTTTGGGAGGGGACATCTGGATCTCTGTCCACTCAGATACAAAGTCTGCGAGGATCTGTGACTTGATTGCTTCCCGAGGGCAAAACTCGATGTCAAACTCTCCAAGCTCGACCGACCACTTGACGATGCGGCCGTTGGCGTCACGGTTGCGGATGATTTCTCCTAGTGGAAACGACGATGGGACCGTGATCTTGTGGGCTTGGAAGTAATGGCGAAGCTTTCTTGACATAATCAGGAGTGCGTAGAGCAACTTCTGAGGCTGTGAGTAACGTGTCTTAGCGTCGGCCAGGACCTCGCTCACGTAATACACAGGTCGTTGAACAGGATAAGCCTGCCCTTCTTCTTCTCGTTCGGCGACGAGAACCATGCTGACCACATTAGTGGTGGCAGAGATGTAAAGGAGGAGTGTTTCTCCCGGAACTGGTGGTGTCATCAAGGATTCCTTGAGAGCTTCAAACGCATTTTGTGCCTCGTCGTCCCACACGAACTTGTCTGCCTTCTTCAATAGCTTGAAGAAGGGTAAGCCTTTCTCGTCGAGCTTGCTGATGAAACGACCTAGAGCCGCCATCATCCCTGTAAGCTTCATGACGTCTTTCTTACTAGATGGCTTGGCCATGTTGCGTATAGCGTCGACCTTCGCAGGGTTGGCTTCAATGCCTCGGTGCCCGACCATGAAGCCCAGGAGCAATCCGGAGGGTACACCGAAGACACACTTGGTCGGGTTGAGCTTCCACTGGAACTCCCGTAGATTGGCGAAGGTTTCGGTGAGGTCGGCGATGAGCTGATCTTCCTCGGTAGTCTTGACGACCACATCGTCTACGTAGGCTTCGACGTTCTTCCCGATCTGCGACTTCAGGCACTTCTGAATTGCCTTCTGATATGTTGCTCCAGCATTTTTTAGGCCAAAAGTCACGACCTTGTAGCAGTAGATGCCATGGAGCGTTATGAACGCTGTTTTGTCTTCGTCGTCGGGGTGCAGGGCTATCTGGTGATATCCCGAGTAGCAGTCGAGGAAGCAAAGTAGAATACTACCAGCCGTGGAGTCCACGACCTGGTCAATGCGAGGAAGAGGGAAGGGATCTTTCGGGCAGTGCTTGTTGAGATCGGTGTAATCAATACACATCCTTAATCCACCAGTTTTCTTTGGTACAAGGACCGGGTTTGCGAGCCAAACCGGGTGTTTACACTCTCTGATAAATCCTGCAGCTAAGAGCTTATAGACTTCTACTTCTATGGCCTGCTTTCTATCTTTTGCAAATCGCCGGAGCTTTTGCTTTATAGGTCGTGCAGTCTTGTTTACTTCAAGTGCGTGCTCAGCCAGCCTCCTGGGGACACCGGGCATGTCGGATGGGCTCCATGCGAAGATGTCAGTGTTGTCCCTGAGGAAACTGGTGAGCGCGAGTTCCTATTTGGGGTCGAGGTTGGCCCCGATGACGACTTCCTTGGATGCGTCGGGCAGGCCGAGGCAAACCTTCTTTACAGCTGGACTTGGGTCCAAAGCTGTGCTTGTGCGCTTCAGCTCTGGCACCTCCAGAGTGGTGTGGTCGATCTTGGCTGCCTGGGCGACCATGACCGTTGCTGCAGCTTTGACCGCGGAGTCTTTGGAGAGCTCGACGGTGGCGCTCTCGCAGTTGTAGGAGACCATGATGTCCCCGAGGACGGAAAGGATTCCGTTAGGTGCCGGCATCTTCATGATGAGGTAGGTGTGATGAGGTATGGCCATGAATTTGGCCAGCATAGGTCGGTCGAGGATGGCATGGTAGGAGGAGCGGAAGTCCGCGACCTCAAATGTTAAGTACTCCGTGCGGAAGTTCTCCTTTGTGCCGAAGGTAACCGGCAAGCATACACGACCTATGGGGTATGCAACCTTGCCGGGTACAACCCCATAAAAGGGTTCGTCGCAGGCGGTCATCTTGTTGAAGTCGAAGTCCATCTTTCTGAGCGTCTCTGTGAAGATGATGTTCAGGCTACTGCCCCCATCAATGAGGGTCTTAGGCAGGAACGCCCCGTCGACTATGGGGTTAACGACCAGCGGGTAGGTCCCGGGGTCAGGTATGTGGACCCAATGATCTTTCCTGGAGAAAGTGATTGGGTACTCCGACCAACGTAGAGGTTGTGGAGTTTCAGTGTTGACGTGCCCGATCTCCCTTGCGTTCGATCGGAGCTGCCTGTTGCTTTTGGTCGCTTGGCGACCACCGACGATGAAGTTGATCTCTCGGTTGGCCGATTGAAATGCACCATTAGGGTTGCCCCCTTTAGGTGGTGGTGGTGGAGAGCGCTCCTTGCGGTTGTTGTCGTTGCGGTTGTGGTCGTCCTGGCGACGTCGATCATCACGCCGATCATCTCGGCGGTCATCGCGCTGGTCATCACGGCGATCACCTCTTCGGTCGTCACGCCTGTCGTTGCGGTTGTCGTCGTGACGATCGTTGCGACGGTAGTCATCGCGTCTGTCATCGCGGCGGTAGTCGCGGTGATAATCACGTTGATCCCTGTCGTCGTTGCGACGGTAGGGTCTGTGGTCACGGTAATCACGTCGATCAGGTCGACGGTTACGGTTGTCGAAATGCCGGTCACCGTTCTGGTCGTCATTGTTGTCGCTCTTGGCCTTCTTGGATTCGGAGGGTACCCCAAAGGCACGCTTCAGCTGCTCGCACTCTCTCATGGTATGTTTGGCATCACGATGGAACTGACATTGGTCGTCCATGACCATGTTGAAGTCACCCTCGAGGAAGGTGGAAGGTCTTGGTGGATCTGCCATGTAAGCTTCACTAGATCGCTTGCGCGACCTGTTTCCTCCATCATCGTGATCCTCTCCATTGAAGTTGTGCATCACCGCATCTTGAGTGTCGACTAGCTTGTCGACGTAAGCCATGAGGTCGGCGATGGTGTGAGCGTCAGCTTCATGGATCTTCTCGAAGAGCTTGATGTTGGCGACTCCCTTCTTGTAGTAGGCGATGACGTCCTCGTCCTTGACACCCGCGAGGGTGTTGCGGTTCTCGAAGTAGCGGTTGGTGTACTCCCGAAGAGTTTCGTCGCGTCTCATCCGTACTCTGGCGAGGTGATGAGTGTTACCAGGTCGGTTGTAGGTCGCCTGATAGTTGGTCGTGAAGAGCCGAGACAATGTTGCCCAAGAGGTGATGCACTCTGCTGGGAGATTGTCGAGCCACAGGAGTGGTGCTTTACCCATCACAAGGGGGAAGTATCCCGCCATGTGGTCTTTGTTGCCTCCAGAAGCGCGTGCTGCGATGCTGTATATTTTGAGCCATATACTTGGGTCGGAGCGACCGTCGTATTTCTCGATAGCTGGCTTGAAGTCTTTAGGGTATCTGATCGTCCGGAGACGTCGTGAGAACGCAGGGAAGTTGTTGACCGCACCCGGGCTTGCTGACGGGGCGTAGGCCGTCGGGATGACGTAGAGGTCATCGGGAGGGCCGTTGTCTTGGTCGTACTGGGCGCGTCGTAGAAGTTCTTGGTCATGCATGTTCCGCAGCTCTGTTGCTTGGATTGGATTGTTGGCGTTGAGGGGATCGGGAACCCCATTGACGCGGTCATAGTTAGCACGACGTGCTATTTCCACTTCATCTCGTATCCGTCGACGCTGGCTACTTTCAGCGTGGTTAGCTTGCACCGGTGGAGGTTGGGCTCCTGCGTTTTGCCTTGGGTTTGCAGCGGCATTTGCTTGAGCGCCGGCAGCATTAGCTGCATTGTTGGCGACGGCATTGGCTGGAGCATTAGCTGCAGCGTTGGCAGCAGGGTTGACCGGCTGTACCACTTCGTTTTCACCGCCTCCTTCTTCAGGCACCGGCTGAAGAGGAGCGTTGGCGTTGGAGCGACGTCGTTGCCGAGGGTTGTCCGACCTACTCCTGGAGTAGGAGCTTGCAGCCGATCTGCTGTACCCTGGGCCCCGTTCTTCAATCTGAGCGGCGGCAACGCGGACATTAGCTTGGAGACGCCGTATCGCAGGAGTGTCCTCGAGCTGATTTAGTGCAACAAGAGCTGCTCCTAGGTTGGTTTGAGGAGAGTTGTAGACTTCAAGGCCATCTTGCTCAAAGTCCCTGAGGAGATCTCTGGCACGTAGGCGGTTCCGTCGAGGCTCATTACGTTGTTGAGGAACTGCTGGAGCCGCGGGTGCTTGCGCTCCGTTGTTGACGACGTTGCCTCCGGGTTGGTCGCCGGCGCCTTGTCCCACATTAGCTGCGGCTGCTTCGATTTCTTGTTGATGACGTGCGGCTCGTGCAGCGTTGGCGTTCTCGCGCTCCACACGTTGTTCATCTGTTTCTCCATCCTGAGGTGGTACATCCACAGAGATGACCAAGACCTCACGATCTGGAGTCTCGAACACTTCTCCCGGATAGTTCGGGGAGATGGTCGTGCGGGCGATCTGGAACGCGAGGCGATCCGGGGACGGCTCTCGGTTGATCTGGCGGCGATGGGCCGCAGTAAGAGGTCGTCGAAGCTTCTTAAGGACACGGCACTGGCGAGCCGTGTGTTTGGGATTCTCGTGGATAGGGCAGGGTTCGTCGAGGTGACTCTTGCGGTTTCCACGATCTGGTGTCTTGGGTCCAGATTCGATCTGGATCTTGCGTTTCATGTAGCGGGATGCTGTGTAAGCTGCGTTCCGCAAGCCAAGAGGCATGCTGGATGATGATGAGATCCTGCGAGGGCGTTTGACGCGTTCGCAGATTTTGATCGTGTCGGAGAGCATGCCTTCAACACGATCGATCCCCGCGATCAGGTCGCTAGGAGTGGGTGGGTGGGATTCCGTCAACAGATCTGTCTCGATCTGTTGGTCGGAAGTGACCGCGTTGCTCTCGATGACGAGGCAGGCGGCTGGAGCGGTGGGTTTCGCCGGCATGGAGCCGAAGCAGATGTCGACGGGATTGGCGAGGATGTCCGCCATGCTCTCCGGGAAGATGACGCCGTTGGTCGAAGCCATCGAATTGCACGAAGAACCTTGATTCCCCCCTACCTGGCGCGCCAACTGTCAGATGGTGAGATCTAGACAGCCCACTGGGGTGTTAATCCCTGTGGTTTAGTTGTTCGGCGGGGTGGAATCTAAGGCTAAGAACTCGAAGGTTGTGCAAGAGCACACGGAACACAGAGAACACGGCGAGTTTATACTGGTTCGGGTCTCCGGAGAGTAAAACCCTACGTCCAGTTGTTGGTGTAGATTGCTTGAGGATTGCGTATTGATACAAGGGGTCGCCCTGCCCGCCTTATATTGGCCAGCGGACAAGGTCGGTTCCCAGACTCCAGGTCGGTTACGACCAGGAGACCTAAATCTAGGTGAATACATCTCTTGCCATATCCGTCGATCTGCTTTGGTCGAAATTCACCGATGTCTTATCTTGTACGCCAAGTCTTGAGGTCGTGTTGAATTAGGTCGTCTGGAGAATCTTCTGGAAGGTCTTCAGGAGGTCGTGTGGGCTGCCAACTAGGTCAGTTGGGCCCACTGACAGGTCGGCGAGTCTTCTGGTAGGCCGGACCTACTTGTCAGGGACGGTCGTGAGACTGGTCAGTGGGGACCCAGGGGTACCCATGTCTCACAGCTTCGAATTCCGAAAAAGCCCCCTGGAAACCGAAATTCGTGCACGGATTTGGCCACGACGAGTCGCGCTCACCAAATCCGTTGTACCGAACAGGTTCCCACGCGGCCCGAATCGAAACTCGAAGACAACCAGATCAAAGCGAATCACAGAAGAAAACTCTCCCGAGGATCGAAGGAAACTGATACCAATTGTTAACAGAGTATAACAGGGGAAGGATTCTAGCACAGGAGTAGACACCAGAATTCTAGAATAGAAGGAGAATTACAGATAAGTTCAGAGAATTGGCAGAAGCTCCAACGAGGAGGCTGCCTTGGGGAGGAAGAAGGAGTTCCAAGGGAAAGGATACAGGAGTTCAGTTCATACAAATTGATAATCGATACCCTCTCTCGCTGCTGCTACTCAGCTAATAACAACGGCTCACATACGCACGCTCTGCAAGACTGGGCCTTCACCATTTACTTACTCCACTCTGGACCGACGACACGCGGGTTGGGCTTTCTGCTTCTGGGCTTGAGTGAAGCGATATCTCCTTCCTGAGCCTTGCTGACACGTCATTCCAAACTCAAGCATGTGAAGATCATCAGATTCTCTGCCGTCAAGAGTGTAGTTGAGCTAACATGCCAAATTCTTGCATCCGCGACATGGCTCAAGCGCCTTACGTTGGACACCACTCACGGTATGCCTAGATGCTCCATAAACGAAACTGGCAAATGCGTCTTCTTGATCGGAGATGCCCTCGTTGAAGCCCATAAAGGAGTCATGGCTGCCCAAACTTGCATCAAGCCCAAGGTTCCCTCCACAGTTGAGTTCAATGTTTTGGAGCCTTGCAGCCGGTGCCATGCAGCCGCTGGAGTTTAGTTGTTCGGATGGCCAAGTTATTGTCATGATTATTTCGTACTCGTAATGTAGTCCCTAAACTACCAGAATATCAGTATTAGTCTTGTTGCTTCCCTGCAGAATCTCTCATCGCGAGTTTTCTTTTTGCCTGTTCGCACTTCCGTAACTTTTGCCCAGATTACACTGTGTTCCAACAAGCACCAAAGCAGTAGTAAAAGGAATGGAAGCTTCCAAACTAGCAGGCACGATTTGGGGCTTTTCAGGCCACCATTGAAAACTGGGATTCACATAAGAAAAATTTTGCACTTTTAAGCTTTTTTTTTTGTTTCATCTTTTCATATTCCTAGGCACCTGTTATTAGTGTTCTCTGAACAGTATAACCAGTTTTTCCAAGTTGGAAACCTTTGAGGGATACTTGTTTTACCAAATATTATTCTTTGAGCGTGTCCTTTTTCTAGCATCTTGTATTCTTGTGTAAGATTACAGTTTATGAGTTTAAGTTGTACTAATGCTGAGAAAGGATGTCGATGAAGCTGCATTCTGCTGTGCAAATCTCTTATCATCTGTACATTTGTACGTTCCCTTATAAGAAGGCATGTAATGATGTAATGCTCCCTAGACTTTTGAGTTTTGAACCAGAGCACAGGGAGTGTTCCAGTCTTGGACACTAAGATTGTGCTACACTGTAGCAGAACAGAGTCAATGCACACAGACCAAAAGTTGCATCTCAGAATGAAACGAACATTGAATTTACACTTCGAAGCTGTTTCAGCTCCTCTCATCAGTCCGCGCTGCCGGGAAGAAGCTTGCGCGAAGTCGCTCGGGACGCCGACGAGGCGGTCCCGATGCGGCCAGAAATCGTCCCGATCCGGCCAGCAGCCGCCGGGATCACCCGCGACGGCGTCACGACTTCGACCACGGAGAGGTTGAAAGAGTCCGTCCCGAGGCGGCTCTGCGCCCAACCTTTCCGGCCGGAGAAGCCGCCGGCCATCACCCAGCAGTTCTTGAACCCGACGCTGTTCAGCGTCTTCGCCACCGTCTTGGAGATGTCGTTGTACCTGCAGGTCCAGAACACGCGCGAAGGTCAGAAAGGTCACCGCCTCGAAGATGTTCACGAGTACATCGAAATTGGAAGGCAGAAGCAATGGTAAGGGCCGGAGATGGTTGGGATTGGGAGCACTGACGAGTCCATGATGATGACATTGGAGCCCTTGCCAATCTTCTTGAGGTAGGAAATCTTGAGAGCTGTGATCTCCGCCTCGGCTTTCTTCGCGCTGCGCACCATGCCCTTCAGCTTGCTCGGAAGCTCTTCCAGCCTGAGAGCATAGCGTTGTTGTGACTGTTTGCACTGCAATTTGCAACGAAGAAAATGCGCTGCTTTTCTGAATGAGCAAGGAAAGAGATGGATGCGCGTACGGCACAGAGACGAGCTTGTTCTTCGCGTTCGAGGGCAGCTGCGGCACGCCGGCTTTGGCCTTGTCCTTGTCGGTCCGCACGTCGATCAGGACGTAGTCTTTGGTGGTGACCATGTCGAGAGCTTGCGCAGGGGTCAGTTCACCTGATGAGCAACAAAATGCAGCAACACGGTGAGCATCGGATGAAATCGAGCAGCACAATCGGGGTGGGCGGTGCCAATACCTTTGTAACCACGGAGGGTGAAGGAGATCAGTGACCAGACTGGCGGCACGAGGAGGTACGCAAGGAACGCCGCTCCGGCGGCCACGACGTAGTCCCCGGGGGCCAGCGACGTGATGGTCTCCATGGTCGCCGAGGCGACGGGCTTGGCGGCGTCGATGACCTTCGAGCCCTGCTCCGCCGCGGTCTACTGAGCAGAGCAAGCTCGTTCAAACCAAATGGAATGGAACAGTTTTCCGTGCGTGATCAGGAAGCTGTGGCTCAGAGTGGCCGAGACGTTCCCCCAGGTCAGCGTACCTTGGCGGCGCTCAGAACGGGAGCGGGGTCGACGCCGGCGCCCTGGAGCGCTTCCGTGGCCTGCTTGGAGGCGCCGGAGACGACGGGCGCGGCGAGCTTGACGGCCTCGTCTGTGGCGCTCTTCAGCACCGGGAGCGCCGGCTTCGCGGCCTCGCCCAGCGCCTTGACCACGCCGGAGACCTGCTCGGCGACCTTGCCGCCCACGCCGATGGCCTGGTCCACCGTGTCCACCACCTGCGTGGCGAATCCCCAAGCACAAAACTCGCTCACGCACACAATGCTTCAAGAAGGGCGGCCAATGCAGTGCACGCACCTTGGTGAGCGAGCCGGTGACGTCCTCCTTGGACAACGCCGCGGCGGGCGCGGCCGGCGTCAGCGTCAACAACGCGGCAGAGCCGGCGACGGCAGCGGAGGCCGCCACGGACGCCGCGTTAGCCGGCGCGCGCCGCGCCGGGCTCCTGGCTGCCGCCTTCGGCGGCGGCGGGGCCAGCGGCGCGAGGGTGGCCGACGCCGACATGGGGGCCATGGATGGCTTCGGCAGTTCGTATGGCCGTGCAGTCTAACCCACGCGCGCTGCGCTTTTGGCCACAAAGGCACGGGGCCACAGCGATGTTCAAAAGCTCTGGAAATTTTCGGAGATTTTCGGCCACACACACGGTTTGTGTGGCAGCGAGGTGGTGATCCTTTTGCCGTCATCTCGTGATGGAGTTCCTCTCTCCTGATTTGTTTTCTGGTTCTTCAGGGCTGAGGTGGAAGAAGCTAGCTGGTGGTACAGTCGTACGACTGACCACCACGGGAGCTGGCTGCTACGAGTCGTACGACTGAAAAGCTAGCTGGGCCGGGGTACATCTGAAAATTTTAAGCCCAGGTAAAATGTAGCCCAGATGAGGCCTGTGACAACATTACTTTTTGGAAAAAGTCCTTTTTTTTGAAAGAGGAAAACCCTGCTTTTATTGAAAGCCATAAGGTTTGTGGGTACAGGACTCCAAACTCGCTGGGGACACCAGCTTGACATCCAGCACCAACAAAACACGACCAGAAAGCCCACACGAGGGCCGCCAAAAGAACAGATTAGGGACAAAGTTCTAAGACCTCGCCGAGGCTAACAAAAGACTAACAGAAGCTAACAGCAACACAAGCAGTGCCTCCTTAGATGAAGTGGTCCTCCGGAGGCCGGTCTCTGATCTTCTCCAGGAAGCCTTCCATCCACGCCTTCAGCTTCTCACTCCACATATCGAGTCGTTCTTGATCACCACCCCCAAGGCGTACTCGCCATTTCTGCACATATGCATGGATTTTAAACATAGTATCAGTTGGATTGGTTGGAAAAATGCCCTCGATTGCCATCTTGTTGCGGGTGGTCCAGATGGCCCAAAGTACCCCCGCAAGCGCAAAGAGTTTAGCACTATAGTTATCCCCCCGGAGTGATAACCAATTGTCATAGAGGTCTTCCAGACTTATTGGTGCTCTTTCCCAACCTAGAGCCTCGTAGAAGCAGCCCCACACAAATTTTGCAAACACACAAGAGAAAAAGATGTGGTCTGAATTTTCAGCCTTCCTACAGATCACACATCTTGCATCACCTTTCCATTTCATCATCTTCAGGTTCACCCCGGACTGGACTCGATCCTGGTCTACCAGCCACAAAAACACTTTAACTTTTGTTGGGATCTTATTTTTCCAAAGCCTTGCTGCCCTCTTGTTCAGCACCCCCCTGTGAGTGAGGAACCTATACATAGATTTTGTCAAGTACCTCCCTGATTTTTCCAGGGCCCATCTTACTGTATCTCGCTCTTCATTCAGCACAACAGCCTCTACAGATTGTAGTAGAGCTTCCCATTGCCCCCCCCCCCTCTTCCACGCTCAAAGGTCTTCTGAAGTCCATTCTCCACCCCCCCCCCCCCTCCCAGCATTCATGCACTACACATTGTTTCTTCCCACACAGATCATAAAGCCTAGGGAAAAGTAGTTTCAGAGGGATTTTTTGAGCCCACACATCTTCCCAAAAGCGCACCATTTTCCCGTTATTTACTTTGAAGATCGCCCCCCATTTAAATTTATCCTTGATCTTGTTTATCCCCTGCCAGAACTGAGAGCTGCCCCTAGGATTGCAGCTAGCCAGTGTTTTGTTCCTTAGATATTTTCTACTCAGCAGTTTGCAGCACGCATCGTCATCCGTCAGATTGTGGATTCTCCAAACCCATTTTACCAAGAGTGCTTCGTTCAGTATTCTTGTGTTAATAATCCCAGCCCCCCCCCCCCCCCCAAACTTGAAGGCACGTGTCCACCCATTTTACCATATGGTATTTGAAATTTTCACCATCACTCCCCCAAAAGAACTTCGATCTTATTGTGTCCATGTGCTGATGGTTTTCTTCATACAGCTGAAAGTCCTTTTGACGTCCCTCATCTATCGCCGAAGTCCGACTCTCATCCCCCATCCGCAAAACCGGATATCTAACGTCCTCCAACTATCTAACCCGTTCATTTTTGTCCATAGATGGTTTCGACGGCGGTTTGGATGACGTGGTCGTGGGCCCCACATGTCAGGATGGGCCTGGTTGCCTTTCTTCTCTCCCTCTCTCTTTCGGCGATGCCGGCGGCCATCTCACCGAAGCCCCCGCGGCCCCGCCTTCCCACGTGTCGGCTCCTCCGTCCTCGTTCTCCCGCGCCGCCGCAGAGCTCCGCCCTCTCCTATTGCGGATCCGGCGTGAAGGTCGCCGCCACGGAGCTCCGTCCTTTCCTGTTGCGGATTCGGCGTGGAGGTCGCCGCCACCGAGCTCCGCCCTCTCCTGCTGTGGATCTGGCGTGGAGGTCGCCGCCGCGAAGCTCTGCCCTCCTTCCCGTATCGTCCCTCTCCCCGGCGGCCGAGCCCCTTCGCCTGCTCCCCCGGCTGACAAGCCACGAGGCAGCATTGCCCCTTCGTCGATTTGGCCGCAGGCGAGCCTGTGCGCCATGACGTCGGAGCTCCCATCGGCAAAGTGGCGGCGGAGCGGCAGCGGAGGAGCATGGGTGGAACTTCATCTCCTCCCCTCCCCGGAGCTCCCTCCCCCGTCATCCTCGTCTTCCCCATCACCGCCGCTCACTGGTCACGCATCAGAGGTAGAAGAAGGTGAGGGACCTATCTGTAAGAATAAAGAATTTCAGGGGGCTATGTGTAATATTTATCCACGTCGACCAGTCAAAACAGCCGAGGGGTCAAAAATGAATAGGTTAGATAGTTGGAGGACGTTAGATATCCGGTTTTGCGGATGGGGGACGAAAGTCTGATAGATGAGGGACGTCAAAAGAACTTTTTTCTTACTTTTTCTGTAAATCGGCTTAGCCCAAAATGTTGGAGGAATATAGGCCTACAATTTGGAACCAAGACAAATCAAGCCATACATTTCCAATGGGCCTTGAATTTCGTTAGAATGAAGATTGGCCCATAAGTTGAAGGAAATCTTTCCCTTCCCTGGCTGCAGAGAGATTGGATGTAGCCAAGCATTATCTGAACGGAGGAGGATATTATCAAGGCACCCTGTATGGCTCTCATGGTCATTTTAAACCTCTGCAATAAGAGAAAGCATGTGAGTTGTGGTACTGAGATGGTTACTAACTATTTTCCCCGGTCAGGAAAAGCTGTTTCCAACAGCAAATTTCTTCAGTCAAAAATTAAACAACAGCTTTTTTCCTGACACGAGTGAGTAATTCGTTAAAAGAAGAACAATAATCATTTCATGCTTACCATATGGTCATCAGCTATTTGGATCAATGAAGGGTCACTGATTATCGATATGATCGGGATTGTGAATGCATATGACCCACCGATGATGATGGGCAGGCGAGTTCCAAACAAAGTTTGGAGCGTTGTATTTATGCCAGTCACAAAAAGCATGGTATGTATCACCTGTGCTTTATCATGCTGGAAGCAAACAAACAGAAAAAAAAACCAATCAGGATGGATTCACTAGGAAACAGTACATAAATAGTACACCATTATCCAAAAAGATGAACTATGGATACACGCAAGTGATGCAATATTGTGAACACATTACCATGGCACAGCTGACATATTTCTGAACATCAAAGATGTTATATGGGACACGAGATATACTATCAGCTATAAACATCAAGGCTATTAATTCTATAATATTAAATACTACCAGATATGTAGTATAATTGCATATACTACATATGAAATAAAAATAACATTACTAGTACCAGTAACCTTATTACATATTTACACTAGATATGACAATTTCAAAGACAAGTTCTTGTGCTTACAAATGACATCAATAATCTAGAATCAAATGTAACTACTGAATTTTAACATTTTGTTTCAATATAAACACCAATATGACAACACACACACACACACACACACACACACACATAAATAGTACACCATTATCCAAAAAGATGAACTATATATGGATACACGCAAGTGATGCAATATTGTGAACACATTACCATGGCACAGCTGACATATTTCTGAACATCAAAGATGTTATATGGGACAGGAGATATACTATTAGCTATAAACATCAAGGCTATTAATTCTATAATATTAAATACTACCAGATATGTAGTATAATTGCATATACTACATATGAAATAAAAATAACATTACTAGTACCAGTAACCTTATTACATATTTACACTAGATATGACGATTTCAAAGACAAGTTCTTGTGCTTACAAATGACATCAATAATCTAGAATCAAATCTAACTACTGAATTTTAACATTTTGTTTCAATATAAACACCAATATGACAACACACACACACACACACACACACACACACACACACACGCACGCACGCACGCACGCACGCACGCACGCACGCACACTCAAATATGGCATAATCTATTCACAGCAACAAAATTGAACGACGAAAGGATTCTTACTGCATTTCCTCCCATGAGGGGGACCAGAATGGTAGGGATCATAACCGCCGTCCCCAAACAAAGGATGAAATGCTGGAAGCCCAGCAAAATAGCCCCAGCTGCACCATCAAGCAACACAGATTTATATACCATAAAGACACAACACAGTAAGCCGAATGAATCGTACAAACCTAGGCACTTTGAGTACTTACCCCAGGACGGGTTGGAGTCCACGCAGTATTTCATATCTTGCAGCTGATGCAGGGGAGGGTGGATTATCCCCTCAGCCTTCATGTCAATCATCTCCATTGGATCCTCTGTTTTGCCCACGATGATCAAACCAACCAAGCAGAAAGATAAAAAAAAAGCAGCTTCAGGATTCATTCGACAAGGCAAGCTTTAGTGATCTATATGGTGCCACAGAATAATTCATTCCTCAGAAAAATAACGCTCCATTCTTTTCCCACAAAGCTGTGCAAGCTTTCAGATGTAGAGTAATTTTCATGACACAGGTAAAGGACATATTCCTTCTCCTTTCCTAAACAATTTTATAGTTAGATGATTTTTTTATTGAAGTGTAAAAACAATAAATGACTTAAAAACTACGAGGCTAAGTGAAATTAAAGATCTGCACTCAGTATAACTAAGTACATTAGCATTTTGATGTTCAGATTGCTTTTAAACTAAAATAACAAAATAATGATCTGTGTTGTGACGGTGTAAAATAGATATAAATACATCTTTCAATTTTTCATAAAAAAAGCTAACCGGATCATATGCAGTTAGATTTCACCGTTTAATGAGAAGAAAAACACCTAAATAGAGGACTCAATAAAATCTAATTCATTTGTCATAATAACAAAATTTATACTGAATAGAAAAATAAAGAATTTATATTAAACATACCATGAAAAGTGTATAAGATTATATGAAATGGATAGAGAAATTAGCACGAGTCAAAATCTTCAGTTTATAAAAATTGATCTTAATACAACCTACACAAAGAATTTCAGAGCATGCTTGCAACTTGCAAGATTCTACCAAATCCCTCGAAGAAAACTGCAGGAAATACGATTTTTCACATGACTTCAGATACGTTTTCTTTCTTTTTTACATCACTTATTCTACCAGCGCTTTATTCACCTATTCCTCTCATCTCATCTCATCTCCTCACAACTCACAAGCATCCACCCTTCTAGAATCTAGATAAGTTCCTGCTTTTTCCAAACAGCACAAGTCATGATCTGGGGGCATGATCAGATACTACATAATCAAACTGCACACTAACTAAAAAAACAAGTGTCTTGGTTTGTTCATGTCATATAACTAGAAGATTATAAAACTCCAACTTGGTTCCTAATCCGAGCTATGTGAAGGTCCAGTCATCCTAGGAGCTACTATGGGGATCAAGCCATCACCTACCTTAATCTAGGCAACTTTTCCCCCATGCTCCTTTACTAATATCCATCATTCATCCATCCATACGGTTTTAAACAAGAACCTGGCCCAAAAAAGCTACTCCTAGCTTTGCTGTTGCAGCCTTGCAGGCGGCAGGCATGGCGCACTAGAACGCTTGCCGATTCTGCCCCGGCCCTCACTTTTATCCGGCCCATAGCAAGAGTATTTATGCTGCCCCTCGGCTTTGTTTGTGTCCATGGCGTTGGCTTTTGGAGGCGTCCCATCAGCATTCCATCACCCACCCCCCTTGTAAAGTTGGGAGTCCACTCCACCTTGACTCTCCACTTAGGAGATTCACCACCACCACATGTTTAGTTCCAGATTTTTTCACCAACTACCCGTCACATCAATCTCCGAACACTAATTAGGAGTATTAAATGTGAATTAATGACAAAACTCATTCCACTGCCCCTACCTTAATTTTCGAGACGAATCTAATGAGTCTAATTATGACATGATTAGACAACTTTGTGCTACAGTAACCAATCTCTAATGACAGATTAATTAGGCTTAATGGATTCATCTCGCGATTTCTAGTCCATTCGTGTAGTTAGTTTTGTAAGTAGTTTACATTTAATACTCTTAACAACTTTGGAAGGAAACCCCAAAATTTTTCTCCAAAATCTTTTCACGAACTGAACAGGGCCAGGACCACCATGGGTGGCATGAACACCCATTTGATGCAAAAGCCGTCACTGTTGCTTCACAGCGAAGCAAAAGTTCTTGTCGAGTTCCTCGTTTGAGAAAACGGGGATTGCTTGCTCAGGATAAGCTTGTTGCGCTTCTGTCGCTGCTGCTTCTTTCGATTTTTTTGGCCCCTCTCCTGTAGTATATGTTTACTGCTGTCAGCAAAAGTGAGTGTCAATGCAAGTTGAGACCTTCAATTCAGAACCCCACCCCTGGTGGATCTCTGATCCGATTCCACTACTCACGCAGTGCTCGATCTCAAGCCGTAGTATATAGTAGCAGTGATCATATACGATCAATTAATCCTCGCTCGCGATGGTGACTATTCAGTTGCAAATCGAGCAAGCGAACACGGATTAATAATAGGAGAACAAACGGTGAAGCCGAGACGACGACGACCATCACAAAGGTGACCATGGAGAACGAATAGAACCTCACATGCCCGGCACCGAATTCTTCACCATTTTCTCCTGCAGCTGCTGATGGGTGGTGCCCTTGCTCGACCTGAAGAACCACCTGGCTGCTGCTTCGTCGCGCGCGCGACTACAGCGGGGAGCCGATCGAGTAGCTAGTAGTGCGGGGAGCACTTGCTTCGGCCAGGCCCAAGGCCAGCGGCGGCAGGGAGCCTTTTGCTTCCCACTTGGTCTTCTCGGGAACGGGCGGTGGTCGCGCACGCGCACTCGCGGCTAGCTCCTGGATGCCGCCCATGCATCTTTTCCACAGAGGGGTAAGGGCACTCACAGTGCAGATTCTAGACTCTACATAGAGTCTAAGAGTATTTATTACCTTGAAGTTATCATAGATTTGGAGTCTAAATAAGACTTGGAGTCTTGGTTGTTCTCCCTCTCTCTTCCATAAATATACTGCCACATAAGCGACACATCAGCAAAATGTAATAAATATGAAGGTGATAAATAGACTTAGACTCTATGGTAAAGTCTGGGTTGGGAGTGCCCTAAGTGCTAAGACTAAACAAATTAAGCGCGCCTCGGTGGGTTTCGTTTTGCTTAATCGGGCACGACAAATCGCAGCCGGAGAGAAAGCCGACCGGATTAAGCTGAGGAGAAAATGGCCGATGCGCGCGCCACATACAGCGCAGCAGCTAGGCCTAGAGGTTCATCCGTTCATGGATGGAGCATCTCGTGTCGCCGTCGCAGATAGAAAAGGGTTTGTCGACTCGGAAAAAGATTTTTCTGCCCAAAATGGCGGTGTGGAAATCAATACCGCATGAGCATGATGATTGTATTTGTTGACATATAGTATATATACAAATAATTCGCAAAAAAAAGTATGTAAGTATACAAAAACGAGCATCATGCTTAACTGCTTTTTTTATTTTACTTTTTGTTTCGTTTAAAAAGGGAAGGGAAGAAGGGGAAGCATCATGTGTTAACAGGTGAAAGGACGAAGTGTCTAGCGCGCGCGGCTGCATTTCTGGATGGATGGATTCCTTGTCGGCCTCGTGCAGATGCACCTGACACATGTGTCCATTTGCTGATCAGCCTGGCCGTACTCTCCGGTTTCCTCTCTATACAAATTTTTAATTCATTAATTTTCTTCAAGAGAGATTGCACGTATCCTTCGGTTGAGACCTTCTTGTCAGACAGCTGTGCTGCTGGAGATCGATAGATTCATGAGAAAATTCAGAGATTTGGGTACAGCCTTTTTGGTCCATTAATTCTTCTTGTCATCTCCCAACAGTGACCACCTCCAATGCCCTGAAAGTGAACACGGCATTCACGCACGGATTAACCAGATGATGATGATCCGATGAAGACGACGTGCTTCATTTCATTCAGACCTTGTTTAGTTGGCTAAAAATTAGCAAAAGTAACTGTTCCAACTTCTGTAGCATTTCTGTAGCACGTTTCGTTTGTTTGTGGTAAATATTATCCTACCATGGGGTAATTAGGCTCAAAAGATTCATCGCGTGATGTACAACAGAACTGTGTGATTAGTAATTTTTTTACCTACATTTACTGCTCTGAACATATTTCTTTTGGTGTATTTAATGTGATGTGATGGGGAGAGAGTTGAAAAAGTAGCAAATTACCCAGCAGCAGGGATCAGCAGCTAGGGTCTGGTTTAGATGGCTAAAGTTTCTGACCTTTTTTCCACTCTCTCCATCACATCACATTAAATACATCAAAATACATATGTTCGGAGTATTAAATATAGGTAAAAAAATAACTAATTACACAGTTTGGATGTCCTTTGCGACACGAATCTTTTGAGCCTAGTTAGATCATGGTAGGATAATATTTACCACAAACAAACGAAACGTGCTACATTGTGCTACAGGAGTTCCAGCAGTTAAATTTGCAAATTTTTCAACCAACTAAACAGGGCCTAGGGCCTTGTTTAGATGGCTAAAATTTAGCCTTTTTAACCTTTTCAACTCCTGTAGCACTCCTGTAGCACTTTCGTTTGTTTGTGGTAAATATTGTTCAATCATAGACTAACTAGGCTCAAAAGATTCGTCTCGTGATGTACAACAGAACTGTGTGATTAGTTAATTTTTTTACCTACATTTACTGCTCCGAACATATGTCTTTTGATGTATTTAATGTGATGTGATGGAGAGAGAGTTGAAAAAGTTGCAAAATTTTGGCAACTTTCTAGCCAACTAAACAAGGCCTAGGTTCAGAAAAGCTGGCAGGCACAGGGTCAATGGATCGATCTGCCATAGTGCCCTACCACCACTCCACAGGAAACAGTTGAGCAGAGGATAGTGGTGGTGCCGTGCACTGTAGGAAATGCGCGCACAGGTCGAGACGGTTTCAGGCGCAGGTGCGGTGCGGCGAGCCTTTCTTTCCGCTCGGCCTCGGCCTTGTGGATCCATTTTTCCATCCCGGCCGTCGTGCCGTCACTGCTGCGTGCTGCCTGTTGTTGCTGTTGCTCTTTAATTTTCCTTTTTCTTTCTCTTTTCTTGTAATAATAATCCTTCTTGGAAGGTGCGTGCATTGGGCTGCTTGCATAGCTACTGGTTGTGGTTGACCTTGTCTATTGCATTTTTTGCATTTCCTCTCTCTCTCTCCCTTCGCTTTCTCTCTCTTTCGATGGTCCTTGCAGACAGCCAAGAGGCGGGCGCACAAGCACACACTTGCACGCGCTCGGCTAAGGGCTAACCCAATGGCAGCCAGCCGTCCAAAATGCTAGGCGTACGGACGCGGTAGCTCCGAGCAGTGGACGCCCTCGGCGAGCCACTCAGCCTTCCATCACTTTGACACACACGGAGTTGCTAAAACACAAGAGAAGAGACCAATCATTGCATCGTCTAACCAAGATGAGATGAGCATTGGGTGTGGATACATTCGCGGGCGGAGGAATCAAACTGTTTCTCGTGAAATTCCTGCAAAATTCCCGTGAAATTCAAAAAGAAATTAAATCTGGTGGAGCGAAGAGGTACACCATTTTTTATTAAGAAGAAAGTAAGCTTTTTCAAGTCTAGAAAAATTCTTGAACCCTGACTACATCGGCGAGAATTTTTTTTTAAAAATCAACCACATAAATCCGCTCACGCAAGAAATCGAATCTGACTCTACTAGTGCGACCATACTACTCGGTTCCTCTGACTAACTACGTGAAATTCCAGCCCGAACCCAGAACCTCTCGTGCACGGTGCAGCTCCTTTGGCTCCCCGTCGTCGCCTCGCCTGGCCTCATTTAGAACCACCAGTAGACTAATCATGATCAGCACAGCCACTGATGGCAAAGTGAAAGATGGGCAAAGAGGAACGCAAACGCTGGCTACTTGCCGATCGATGGAGCCCCTTTTGCGTCTTAATTAATCTGAAAAGGGCACTCGAGTATGGCCGGTGCTGATCTGATCGATGTGGATGGTGATGCAATGCAATGCAATTGGTTAAAATCTGATTGGAGTAGCTAGTGTGTTGCTACAATTGCTTCGACTGATGGATGGTCATGGATAATCCTTGGATTCCGTTGATGCAACGGCGCCATGATTATTGGATGCTAGAATTTACTAGTAGCCACACCAGCTAGTATTAGATGCTAGTAACAAGCAATGATGATGATGATGATGAATTAGGCTTCTAACTGCGTAAATCTTGGCCATATATACGCATATAAAAATCCATGTGTGATTCAGTCAAGAGGAACACTAGCTTAGCTAGCTACTAGTAGATCGGAATGCTTTGAGAACATGCTGCGACTTTTGGCATGCGTCGAAATCCAACTTGAATTTTGTCCTCTTGTTCGGTGGTGAGGAGACCCATCAACTTCGATGCGTGTATTAGCTGGCTAATTAGTTTTCTCCATGACAAGACAGACAGTATTTCAAACAACTCTCGGAAGGAAATCAAAGTAAACTCTTCTCTCTCTTTTGTTTTAATTTCCTGAATAATTTGAAGAGTGTTCTCCACAAAGATGGTGTAGTGCCTCCATTTACAATCTCCTATTGACTTGTAAGGAGTATAGTAGTCAAATAAATTTGCACGGGATTTTAAATACAAACTGTGTAGAGTAAAATAAGAGCAATTGGCTGGGTCAATACGTGCGCGTGTCTCCGGTGCAAGCTGCAGCAGGCCGCCAAAAAGAATCTCCTTTCGGAATCAGTTCGACACCGGATATATGTTAGCCAAAATCACTTCGCTCGATCGACACATCATTCATATTCAAATATATCCGCCGGCACTCGTATACTATTTTTGCCATCCCCAAAAAGGAGTACAATTCTCTAATCTTATCCTTTGCTTAACTTTTGATTAACTTTCTTTTTTTAAGCTTTGGCTTTTTTTTTTGAGAAAATTTTAAGCTTTTGGCTTGAAAGTATACATTTAGGAGCGAAAATGATGTTTTGGATACATGTTCGCTGGATTTGGGTCCAGCTAGCTCCACTGTACTGATGGTCACAATCCAAACAGTAGCAGGCACTATGTTGTTTGTGAACGGTACGATCTCGCGCCAACGGCCTGGATTGATTTTGTTACAGTTGCGTATGCATCCATCTGCCGCAAGAGGGTCAGGGGCGAGTGATGTCCAGATAAGCACGGTTTCTTTCATCTGTCCAATCCAGTTTTTTATTCACGAAAGTGATTTCCGTGCCAGCTGCATTATCAGACAAAACATTAGCTGCACTGTCAGAGTAATAAACACAAAAAAGAACAGAAATGAATCCATACTATTAGATGGTAGTAGTACGTTTTTTTTCCTTTGATGATTGAGCGATCAAGGATGGTCATCTAGGTTTTTTTAGAAAACAAAAATCCATTATTAGAAGGATTTTGATCTAAATCACCGCTAGCTACTACATGTTGACAGCTAGTTGACACTAGCCAAAGCATGTAGGTTTCGTAGAAAGTTCCAAAGTTTTTTTTTTGAGAAAAAAAGTTCCAAAGTTTCACCATGGCCGTGTTTGGATGGTAGATGTTAGTGTTAGTGTTAGTGGTAGTTTTTAACACCTCCAAACTAACACATAAAAAACTAACACCTTGGATGTTTGGATGGAGGTGTTAGTTTGCATTTAAAGTAACTTTTCCAATCATTTGAAAAAGGAGAGGGAGAGAGAAAAAGGGTGGGGTCCACCAAAGTAACACCAATTTCCACCTCTTGGAGGTGTTAGTTTTTTGGGGGGTGTTAGTTCCAACTAACACCAAATTAACACATGTGTTTGGCTTCAAAGTGTTAGTTTTGATATTAGTTTGCTACAAACTAACACTAACACCTCCATCCAAACATGGCCCATGTGGAGCTCTCCAAGCTTTGTACAAAAGTGAGGGAGCACAAATAAACATCAAACACTGCGAGGACGAATCGGATGTGTGGTAGAGTCGACCTACAGCAGAAAGAGGGAGAGAAAATCTCAGACTTTTTTCGAGTGGGGGTGCGTGCAAGGAAAAGGAGTGATAAACACAATAACGCTTTTGCCTAGCCTCCCCCACTTTCCTTCCCTTCTTTAGCTTTTTCCTGACGGTGCACTGCGAATGCTTACGGGGGGGAAATCGTAAAGGAAGAAATGAAATGGAAGGGAACCATTTGTTCTTTTTTTTCTTTTTCTTTTTGAAGGGGAGGCTATTTGCATTGTTCTGTGGGGCCCACGAGCCAACCTGGTTCCCGCGCAGGCCACACACGGGGCGGTCACGAAATTGGGGCTCGATCGCATGCAGTTGGACTAGCAAATAAAAGGAGATTATTATTCCGGGGGTGTTTGAGACGTGACGAAATTTTCAGAACAAAGGCTGTGCTTTTTGATGTGAGATCTTGATTCGTTCCACGCTTGGTATAGTATAATCTCGGAATCAGCTTTTGAGAATGTACTGGTGTTTCCTTGCACGCTAATGTTTCCTCTACGAGAATATCTTTCCTTGATGACGACGACGTCCGGTGATACACACTTGTATCGAGATGCGGATCCAGCCAAGGTTTTCCAGAGGCTGAACTACTCTTCTTCTTAGACTAACTCCAGCAAGTAAGAATGTAAATACTCACGGACACGTCCTCTTGAATGAATAAATAAACGTGCACAATCTTACCCTTGAGCGCTAATGATGTGTTTGATGATTCGAAGCTGAGCGTGAGGTTCATTCCAGTATCAACTGAGTAAGTCGTGCTCAGTTACTTAAATGCCTAATAAGTAGTACTACGTATACCTCCGTTCTCAAATATATGTCGTTTATGACAAGTATTTTAGTTCAAAAAAAATGAATTAAATTGTTGTTTGTCCTAGACGTCATATATTTAATAACGGAAGGAGTAATAAATATATAGTACACAGAAACATGTAAAGTAATAAGCTAGTCTTTGTAATCCCACGGTTTCGGAGAATATTGAAACTTTCCCCTCGCGCACTTGTGTGCTTTGCACCCAGTCGAAAGCGGGGTGTGGCGAAAGCAGCGGCGCAGAGGATCCATCCGGTGGGGCGCGCGCGTCCCATGTCCATGTGCTACCCGCGACGCGCATAGGTGCCGCATGCAAGACAAGTCGTCCGTGACGAGCCTGCTGCCGACGACGGCGACGGGTGGCGGGCTGGCGGCTCCCGGCTCCCGATCCCCCTACCCGCTGGCCCGGCGGCATCTCCGCCCCCGCGCGCGTGCGCGCGCACACGCACACGCACCGTCCCGTCCCCCCGCCCGTGCGCATCTACGCGACGTGCGTTGGTTGCGTTGCGTCGACTCGGGCGTGTCAGCGTGTGCCCGCCCGCGGCGCCGTCACCATCGCGCGACGCCGATGCGTGTGGGCGAGACGAGAGCACCACCCCGGCCGTGGGCCGTGGCCGACCGCCGCCGCCGACCACTTTTTTTTTTCTTCTCATCTTTTCTTTTCCTTATTATTATTATTATATTTCTGGTTACTTTCTTCTACTTCTTCTCCTCCTCCACGTCTCTGCTGCTGCAGGCTGGACCGCTGGAGTACTGACTGCACGCCGTCAATCAAAAAGGAGAAGAAAAGAAAGACAAAGAAGATACGTCGTAGGAGTAGGCAAAGCGAGCGTGTAGAAAACGTGACGAATTTACGTATACGTTGCTTGGGTCAGGCGAATTCTCTTCTTCTTCCAAGAGTCGTAGGATTGAGACTAGCTACTTGATTGGAGAGTACACGTGGCCACATACTGTACGTTGGCAACGGATCTTGTAGACAAGTGTATCCGGAGAGATTATTATTGGAAGAGCGATTGACCAGAGAGCTTGGTTAGTTTATTTCTATTAGTTGGCATCCAGCTAGATTAACATGCCAATATACTCTTTCCGTCTCATAAAAAAAGTGTAATCCTAACTTTTGAAAAAAATCTCACAAAGAATGTAATCCTAGAATATTTGGCAAACAAATGAGGGTATCAGAATCTTTTCATATCACCACTAATTTGTCTAAAAAAACTAGAATTGCAGTCTTTATGGGACGGAGGTATAGTGGTTGTTAGTGTTAGGGGCTCGGTTAAACCGGACCATCGATGGATTACGCTTCCGAATTCCGATCATCTCCCCCTCCAATTAATCAAAGTAACAATACCGGTTACTTCTGTCTCATCCACCAAACCATTTTTTTAGAATTACCAAACCAATTCATATACATTCATGAAGGAACCAGATAATAAGGAAATAAAAAGAAAGAAAACAACAAATCAGAGCGTAGATAGGAAAAGGTTGATGATGTGCAGTGCTTGCATTGCTACTTAAACATGGAAGGATTTCATGCTAAAAAAACATGGAAGGATTTCAAAGGAAGGTCCTTGCTAATTCGGTAATAAGGACCTTTCTCCATAATAAAAAAAGAATCACAAGAAAAGCCACGTCATATAATAAGTTCAATAGTTTCTTCACATTATATAAACTTCTGAGAAATGACACGTACCTCTTCTGCATGTTCGAAAGACGAGATAGACTTGTAAAATGAATAATTTTCTCAACAAACAAGAATTCGGAGTCGTCCTATCGTTTGGAAGATGCCATCCTTATAACTGCCCACGATCATTTTTGTCTCTAGCATGACCGCTTTGATAATAAATGTGGAGGAAAAGATGGAGAAATGACTTTCATTTAAATTTTAAGTATAGTTGTTGCATATCACCAGTTGTGAGACCGTCATTTTCATTCCAGATTAACTAATATCTTCCAAGCACCACACCAAAACAAAGTCTTTTGGGTCGACTGCAAACAACAATATATAGCCTAGCTTGCAACATCTTTGATTCTCCGTAGTGAGCTAGTGAGGCGCTGATTGCTCTAGTTATCCCTGTGTGAAAGGATAGCATGTCGCTGTTGTGGGGTGCGTGGTGCTTTCTCTAATAAACCCCTGCCACGTACATTGACAGACCCATTAGCGATTAACTAATACTCCAAATTAACTAATGTCACCGCTGCATAAAGTATCATGTCCATATTGAAAAATTAAGGCGAAGTGTCATTGGTTGCAACAGGGAGCGAAATGCACTGTCCAACATCACAAGTTAGGTGCACAAGTATTTTACTCGGAGTTGTCATATGGTAGGAGAGTTCTTTATTTTACTCGGAATTGTCATATTTTACTAGGTAGCCGGGAACGTATGAAAACGAAATAGGAGAGTTCTTTTATGCATGTTTTTTTAACCGTGATGTCTATATCATATCATACCATGTCTAAAGTTTAATTCTAAAAGCACCACATTTTTTTCTTCTTAGAACACTCATATGTCTATGTCGGTCCAATGTTGTTTTTTTACTCTGTCCGGTCTGAATTTATTCTTTCTTTTTAATATAATCGACAACTCTCCCACTTGGTTCGTTTTAAATGTCTATGTCGATATACAGTATATTTGAAGCAATGATACAATCTTATTGACTATTTCCAGATTCTGACAGCCTCGTCGAACATCTCGTGGGGGGCACACAGCCTATACTCTTGGACCATACTAGATGAGTAGATGGGGTCTAGAGCTGACAAAAACGAAGCCGCATCAGCATCTTTGCTAATGGAAGGCTTCACAATGCCGCAACCACAAGTATTTTCCCCGTATACAGATAAAAGAAACTAAAAGGGACATGAAGAAATACATGCATGCATGTATACAACATACAACTAATTTCCACATGGGATGATACCAACATGCAGAAACCCATGACCATGGAGAGCTAGCATGCGCTGGACGAGACTTTATGGAATCTTTCAGTGCAAATCGTGGCCCGTAGCCTACCACATGGACCACCGGTGGGCAGGCCCCGGCCGCGGCCGGCCGGCGCCCTACCACATTGGCTGTCGAGCGAGACTCCGGCCACAGGCGAGGCCACATGGCCGCCCACCACGGTAACAGTAACATGACCACCGGTAAACCGGTTCGGCTGGAGGAACAAGCTGCGGCGGCGGTTGGACGCAAAGGCCCCTGGAGCCCCCGGACTCCGTGCCGTTGGGTGATTCGGATTCCCTGTCACCGGACAGTTACCCGACAGGGCTGCATGGCCTGATCACCAATTGGTTATCCGTCACCTGTTCACGGCTCGCCTTGGATCTAGCAAGGATTCGCTGCACCGTTGGAGTTTTTTTAACTTCATTTTTTGCTCATGTATACATACGTAGAGCCAACGTTTACTCCGTTTGTCGCCTTATCTTCGATTGATAACGGGGAAACTGTTTTTTTCACGGATGGTGACTGTTTTGTCCTAGGAACAGTTTAGCTCCGGAAAGATTTACTAGATGGAGTAGTTTGTCCTCTAGTGTTGAGAACTCGGTAACCAATCGCATTCATCAAGTTATTAGCTGCCGTGATGAAAACAAGATATGGCTAAGTAGTTCCTGAATTATTGGGAACCTACATGCTGATATTTTTAGTCTTGTTAACTGTATTTTCTTGACATTTATAATGGACAGCTATACTTAAATGATACTGACACTGGAATATTTATACATATTATTTAAAAAAAAACCTATTTTCCTGATAGTTATATCAAGCTTGGTTTGTGGATCAACTCCACCCGACATTTTTTTAGGAACAACATGATTCCAGATAATAATTCACGAGAACCACTCGTGTGACAAACCGCATAGAAACGTATATCCGTGTGACACGAACCATAAACATGTTACGTTTCCGTTACATCACCTAATTATGGTTAAAATTATTTGTGATACATATTCTTGCTATATACTCCGTATATATGCTAGAAAAGAAAACACCCTCATTACAAAATAGCTTTTTGCCATTAAGAATTGAAAAATATATCAGAAACAGTGCAAGTGACATATGTGCGTGGTTCATGTCTGATTTTGACCCAGGAAATATAAGAATATGTGAAGACTCACCTAGCAAGCTGACTTCAGCATACGGTGTAGATGGTCCCGTGACAGAAGATCCCGAGTGAGTATTGACCACGCCTTTGTGTCTTGTAGTGGGCTACCATTTCTCACCTTTCAGCGCAAAAAAGATCAAGATCAGACGAGATCAGATCCTCTCCTACCGGGCCTAGCGCTAACACCGTTCGTCTCCCGCGCCGGCCACCCACCGCTGCCACCGGAGGGCAAAACCGTCAACCCACCATGCCCCGCCTCCTATAAGAAGCCCCCTCTCCATTTCTTCAAACTTTAGTTCCAGTGCCTTCCAAAAGAAAAAATATTAGCGAATATTAAAGTCCTTTCGTGTTTCATCATCGTTCCATAGAAATATAGAATATATAGAAAAACAAGCAAAAAAGGATTTTCCTTTTTGCTGCTCCGTCGTCCACCAGCTTCCTCCGATCCGGCCGCCGTAGCGTAGCCGAATTGTCCCGCTCCGGGGCTCGGTAGCTTCTCTCCGGCCGGCGAGACTCTGTCTCCGGCGAGTGTTGGCTCCTCCGCGCGGCTGAGGGGATCCCCTTGGACGCTCGGAATTGGGGCGGGATGATGGGATTTTGGCTGATTCCGATGGAGACTCCGGCGAGGCTTCTGTGGAGCACCAGCTTCTTCCGCCACAAGATCGCCGCCATGCTCGCCTCCTCCTCCTGCTTCTTATAGATCCGATCCTCACCGTCGTCGTCGTCGTCGTCGGCAGCTAGTAGCTTCTGTTCTGTACATACGTCGACGCACGTATAGTTAAATTTCTCTCTTATATAAAGAAGTAAATAATCTCGATCCATGGAGTCCGGCCGGCTCATCTTCAACGCGACTGGCTCCGGCGCCGGGCAGATGCTCTTCCTGGACTGCGGCGCGGGCGGCGGCGGCTTGTTCCATCGAGGTATTAGTCCCATCTAGATTTCCTTCCTTTCTCAACAATTCCACCTTCATCTTTGTGCGCGTACGTGGTGCGCTTCGATCTTCTTATGTACTGATTGGGGTTGCCATGTGGGAGTGATGAAGGTGGGAGACCGATGCTGGGCCTCGAAGAAGGGCGCGGCGTAAAGCGACCCTTCTTCACCTCCCCCGACGAGCTCCTCGAGGAGGAGTACTACGACGAGCAGCTGCCGGAGAAGAAGCGCCGCCTCACACCGGAGCAGGTAACTGGTCAACCCCCGGCCGCTCTGGCCACCATGCTAGGCTAGCTAGGCAACAACACGTGTGGATGCGTGGTCTGAAGCATGCATGCGCGCACGTGCAGGTGCATCTGCTGGAGAGGAGCTTCGAGGAGGAGAACAAGCTGGAGCCGGAGCGCAAGACGGAGCTGGCCCGCAAGCTCGGGCTGCAGCCTCGCCAGGTGGCCGTCTGGTTCCAGAACCGCCGCGCACGGTGGAAGACCAAGCAGCTCGAGCGCGACTTCGACCGCCTCAAGGCCTCCTTCGACGCCCTCCGCGCCGACCACGACGTCCTCCTCCAGGACAACCACCGCCTCCGCTCACAGGTACGCGCGCGGTCACCCTCCGCCGCCTCCTCTCGCTCCTATCCATGGCCTCCGAGTACGTTGCTGATGGATCTCTGTGTTTTGATTAAGGTGGCGTCGTTGACTGAGAAGCTGCAAGAGAAGGAGGTGACGGACGACGCCGGCGCCGACGCCGTGGTGTTGCCGGTGGATGTCAAGGCCTCCCTGGCCGACGACATGGAGGATCCGGCGGCGGCCGCGGAGGAGGCGGCGTTCGAGGCGCAGCATGTGAAGTCCGAGGACAGGCTGAGCACGGGCAGCGGCGGGAGCGCGGTGGTGGACACGGACGCGCTGCTGTGCGGCCGGTTCGCCGCCGCCGTCGACAGCAGCGTGGAGTCCTACTACTTACCGGGCGGCGAGGACCACCACTACCACGACTGCGGGATGGGCCCCATGAACCCCTGCGCGGGAGGGATCCACTCGGATGACGACGGCGCGGGCAGCGACGAGGGATGCAGCTACCACCCCGAAGGACAAGCCGCCGTGTTCTTCGCCGGACACGCCGACGACGACGAGGACGCCGGACAGATGAGCTGGTGGATGTGGAACTAGGCATTCTTGTTCCCGCGCCGCCGGATCGCCCGTCAAATCTCTTGTGCTGTCAAGATTATTCGTGCCTCTGTTCTCTTTCGCAACGTTGCTGTAATATGGTGAATTCCTAGCTGTACTACTGTTTGGTTATGGAGAAGTTGTATGCATGCATGGTAGGGTAAAAGTGGGCAGTTAAATATTGTTAATCCCAATCAGTTGTGGTGTTCGAGAAGAAGATTAAGGGAGTTGGGGTGAGAAATAAGTGCATGGAGACAAGTACTCTTTTTCATGGCACAGTGCGTTATGTCAGTGAGATTTACTACTAGTCATCATCGTCGTGTCATTTTGTCAAGATCAATTGGAGTTTAAACATTTACTATATTCGTTTTGCCGTATGATGATTATTACGGAATTGTCCTTTAATTAGCTAGTGGTCAATTGTATTAACCTGAAGTCACAGTAAGAACAGAGAAGACATGACCAGCACTTGGATTAGTAGATGCAGTCTACAATAGATCTTCAGCTTCCAATTGCGAGAGTCAAGAGATGGCATCTGTAAATCATGCCAACTGAATCCTTCATGTTCAAACATACATAAATAAAAAGACAAGAACATGTCACTGAATGATTGGCTAGTGCTCTGTAAATGGAACATGGAAGCAGTACTGCTTCAGAACAAACACTAATGTATCAGAGTATACTAGTGGTAACACCAGATTAAGTAAGGATCAGTGCGCTTGCAAAGCTCGAACATGCTAACCAAGTCTTCCACTTGCGCAATGCGTGCATGAGACAGATGCATCTTTCTTTCCCTTTCATCCTTTTGGACTAGCACAAACAGGAAGCCTGAATACGAGTGGCAACTTTTCACATTCATTACGCAGGAAATATAATGGATGCCCTGGCAAATCCGTTTGCTATTCTTGTTCTGTTGTTCACTTATACTATCAATCATCTGCTTTCATAGTATGCGTGCTAACTTTTACTATAAATTTTTGCAAGTGGGTGCTGCGAGCACATACAGTACTTAGTTTTCGTCAGGACAAAGGGACCGGCGTCCCATAGCTAAACCATACGAAGAAATGGTGTCGATCCTCCAGCAAATTTTCTCCAATCCATAGATGTTTTGAACTTTGGCACGTTGAATAATTCAGTTTAGACTTTAGAGGATGGGTGTGTGTGATCGACATCAAGGCCAGGATATGCACTTTGTGTTTCCCATAAGTGTGCTTTTCCAAGTTTTGTTGGGAGGTCTTTTCCTCGAATATATTTGGAAAAGCTAGCATGTGGAGATAGAGAGCAACATGAACTGAAAGTTGCTTCCCAACAGTGTCTGGATCAATACTGAATAAAAATGTGCCGGTAAAAAAGAAGCCCCCAACCTGCTTGATCCAATCCTCTCAAAAGAGGACGGCCTTTAATTACCCGCCACTCCCCGCTCCGCTATCGCTCTCACTCACCTGCGACTCTGCTTCACTGTTCTCCCGAGGTTGATCCATCCCATCCCATCAGGTTTGCCCTGGCATCTGTTTCGCTATTCACATGCTTTGCTGAACATGTGTTCGTTCTCATGCAGGGTGATTTGGCAATCTTAAAGACATAAAGAAATCTCATCTCTAGGACAGATGTCAGGCACTAACGACGTTCCTCATGAGCCCTCTGACATGTGTTTAATTAGGGGCCTGATTAAGCTTGGTAGTAGTATCATGCAGTAGCGTATGCAGCTAGCGTTTACAAAAAAGCAAAAATTGGCTCCCGGCCGCGATTGGACAAGGGAGCGGCTTTTGTCTCTTAGAGCCCTGAGCCCCCACTAAAACCACCAAGATTCCATCCATCCCTCCCTCCTCCTCGACGGCGACGTTAGGAAAGCTAGCCTTTTTTTTTTTTAATCTTGGGCTTACCTTAACAATTAAAAGCCGCGGCGGCCATGTGCTATATGAGGCTGCGCGTTTAGTGTCCACCAATCATGTAATCGACCCGGTAATCTTTGCATCCCATATTCCCAGTGCTCGCTCGATCGATCGCTCGCTCGTCGGTTCGGAAAAAAATAATAATCTGTGCCTCTCTGCCGCCGGGCTGGGGGGGATGAGAATATTTGAATTTTCATGGTGGTGGTGGCCCTCGCCCCCTCGCCGTCGAAGCATCTATATCGTGGTCGCCATCGGCACTGTCACGGAAAAGCAGAGAGGGTTTTCGTCCTTGAAGCCCTGACGGCGACCGCGCGAGCGAGGCCGACGGGACGGACGGAGGAGGAGGGAGGCGTGCGTGTGTGGTGTGGTGTCTGGTGAGGGAGGCGATGCGCGCGGCTACTGGTATTGGCGGGACGAGCGGCCCTGCCGGTCGGCCGGTGGGTGGGTTCCGATCCGTGGAGGAAATGAGGTGAGATTGATCGGGAACGGGGAGGCGATGAGGAGCTAGCGGGTGGTGTGTTAATGGCGCGATGTGCGTGGCGCGCCGGCCCGGCCGAGCAGACGCGTGGGGAAATGAATCGGAGATGAGATGAGATCGGATCAGATATCCACCCCGGCCGCAGGATGATGAGCCGAGACGAGGAAGAAGGAGGAGAGGCGTCGATGCCGTGTCGGCGTGACAGCCGCCCCAGCAGCCGTCGTCGTCGTGTTGGCCTGGGCATCACCATTCACCACCACCGGATGCGAAGGCCTTCGTTTTCGTGGCGTCCCGGTCATCCGACTCGTCGTCGTCGTCACCAGCGCACACACACACAGCAGGGAGGGCGCGGCGGGGTTTTGGCGCGTTGCGGCTCGCGATCGAGATCGAGATTAGCTGGAGTATTTGTCGTCTGGGCCTCTCTCTGGGGATCGATCGATCGGCATGAGCGTCGAGCGAGAAAGGGTTCGCTTGGTACCAGCCAGACGGTCCAGACAGCAGCAACCGGGGGGCCGCCTCACGGCACGTAGCCTTTTGCTGAAAGAAGATGCCTGGTGGCCGTTAGATGATGGATGAGATGGGTCGCTCGTACAACGCGACGCGATAACGAACGAACGGAGAGTGTTGTGAACTGGCCGGGGATGGCAGGAACGGAGGTGAGATTGTGAGAAGAAGAGAGGACCAGGGTGGTCTCAGTGGTGGAGTGGAGTGGAGGGCGGGCGGCGCGGGAGGCAGGAGCAGATGGTGGGGGCTTTTTTTTTTTAAGATTACACAGTACAACGTAGACGTTCACAACACACACGCACACTCACCCTAATGAATACACGTACGCAAACTCTACCCCTATGAGCACCTCCGAAGGATTGAGCACCGGCAGATCTGGAGATTCTCGAAGTCACCACTGGCGCCTCGTCGTCGACGGGAACGTCGCTTACCACTTAAAGCATAATGCCGGAAAATCCCGAAATAAATTCAGGAAAAGGTGCGAGCACCAGGATTTGAACCCTGGTAGGTAACGTCCCACTGGACCGTCCTACCATTGGACTACAAGCCCATTCGCAGCCGATGGTGGGGGCTTGGGCTGCGGGCAGTAGCCCACCGAGTAGGGTGGTCGCGTAGTACTCGCGTGGCATCGCATCGCATCGCATCCAGTGGACGCTTTCCCCAAGGTTGATCGATCTCCCCCCACCCGATCGATCCTCTCTCTGGCTCTGCTCCGCCCGCCATGTTCCGTGTCCGGGACCGGGTGTCCCCGCGCCCCCAGCCAGCCTCGCACCGCACGCATCGCTCAATCACCAGGGGATCAGATGGTGCTGTTGCCGTGTTGCGGCTGCAGCTGCTTGGCGCCTGGCGGACCCCGTCCCCGTGCGCCGATGCTGTGGCTGTGGCGGGGCTACCTGCGGTCTCAGCTGCATCGGCGAGCGGAGACGCGGTGATCTCAGCTGATGCCCTCGTGCATCACGGTCGCCACCCTTTCTCGCGCGGGGTGGTGTGCCTGAGCTCCTGTCTGACGAGTTGGCACTGCGAAACCCGGTGCACGAGCACGGGGGGGCCTTGCACATGGCGCACGATTGACGCTGTCTCATCGCTCCTGGTCTGTTCGCTTGGCTGGTTGCTAGTGGCTGGTGCTGATTTGTTCTGAGAGAAAAGTACTGCTGACTGGTTGCTGGTGACTGATTTTTTCTGAGAGAAAAGTACTGCTGGCTGGTGGCTGATAAGCCCGACAGGATGAGCTGCCATGTGCTCTCTTCTTCTGCCTCCTGCTGCTGCGCTCTTTTGCGCTGGGCAGGGAGGTAGTTTGTCTCCGTATGCTACGCTCAGCTGTGTTGTTGGCACGAGTAGGCGCATGCAATCTGCTGCGCAGCAGAAATAACTGATCACTCCAACCTCAACACATTTGTGTTCCATTCCATGCCACAGTGAACTTAAGACACAAACATTCATGTGGCATCATGGCAATGTAATTCAGGCAGGACTGTTTCTTTCGTTCCTCAACACACATTTGCGGACATGGGCTACAATTCGGAGCTCGACACAACATTTGTTGTTGGAAAAGTCCATTCCACAACCCTCATCTACAAACGCAGTTTGGATTTCAACCTCCAATCACAAAATCAGGTATTCGGCACCCTGAACTTTTCAAACCGGACGTTTAACCCCCCTTGGCGGATTCGTGAGCTGTTTTGGGCTGGTTTTCGCTGATGTGGCGTTGAGTCCCACATTGTCAGGCACATGTGGCGGTAGCCCCCTTACCACCTAGCTTCATCTCTCTCCCGGACATAATCACGGCGGTGCGACGGCTAGACCATGTCGCTCTTCCTCCATCCTGCCGGCATCGCCGTAGTAGCTGTCGGGAGCCTCGGCGGCCGCCTCGCACGCGCCGCACAGGCACAGGTGCCGACACGGCAGAAGCACCACGCACGTGTCCGCCTCGCCACATGACCGGCATGCCCTGCAGCCCCGGCGCCGGCATGGTAGAAGCAGCACGCACGCGTCCGTCTCGCCGGTCGCCGCACGACCGGCAGGCCTTGCAGCCCCGGCGCCGGCCTACCGCACCACTACTACTGCTTGTCATCGTCCAATCATTGCCAGCTCTCCCAACCGCCGGCGATTAGAACGTCCACAAGCTCCGCGCTGCGCGGCACGACCCGCTCCAGGTCCGCCTCCGCGGCCCGCAGGCGCCACGCCGCCGTGCGCTCCACAGTCGACGCCATGGCGCGCGCGTGCGTGAGGGAGCAACTGGCCGGCGACGGCGAAGGTGCTGCTCCGACGGTGCTGCTCTCCCTCCTCCCTTTTCTCGACGGCCTCATCGAGAGGACACGGGATGGTCGCCAGCGCAGGAGAGTAGTGCACGCGCACACGCCTCCCATGGCCACTTGCTGCCATCGACTCAGCGCCGCTGCAGCCTGCCGCAACTGCGCTATGCGCCACCCCCCGAGGCAAAGCCGGCCAGCCCACCGTCTGCCGCAGCACCGCGCCCCGCCGCTTGACCCGCAGTCGCACCCGTCCCATCGAGGACAGCGTTGTCGTGCCGTCACCGGCCGCCATTACTCCGCCTCCGCTGCTCGCTGCGCCAAAAAAGGGTCTCGCTGCGCACCTCCCCAGCCAGCTCCGTCCCTCTCCCATACTCCACCGCGCCGCCGCTCTCTGCCCGCCGCCGAGGAGGCGCCTCCCTGCGTCGTCTCCGCCTGAGGTGAGGAGGGGAGTCGATCCCCCTCGTCTCCCGCTCTCTTTTCCCCCTCTCCCCGGCCGTCGTCGTACCCGGAGGCGCCGGCCAGCGCCGCCGCCGCCGACCGGTCCGCCCCTTATCCGCTCCTCTCTGTTTCCCGTGAGGAAGATGGTTATTTGTCTTTAACCCCCTCTTTCTTTCTTTTGAGTTTTGACCCCTATTTGGCTAATGTGGCGTCACTTATGCGAAAACCACCCTAACGTGGCGCCACGTGTGCGAAAACCACTCTAAAATCTAACGAGGGGGTAAACCGGACGGTTTTGATTGTTCATGGGTGTTCAATACCTGATTTTGCGGTTGAGGGTTAAAATCCAAACAGCACCTACAGATGAGGGTTGTGGAATGGACTTTTTCCTTCCTCAACACGCACTTAGTCAATTTGTTGGAGCTGTGTGGTCCGCTCCAAATAGAATTATATCAGCCCATGTCGCTACCATAGGAGCCCAATATAAAAGGCCTAACTCATCTTGCATAGAAGGCCGGCCACCGGCCTATCCGCCTATGGCGACCCATCTTGGATTATTACCCGTATTACCAATTTTCACTATACAGATTTTCATCAAACCGAAGAACAATTTTTTGCAACAAAAAGCAATCAGCTAGGATTTTAGTAGCATCAGACATCAGTTAGGTCGGGCTGCCTTTTCCGCACATCATCTAGCGGATTTCTCCATTTGCTATCGTCTTCACCTTGCACACCCCAGCCGAAGTCGTGAACGGGACATCCTTGTAGCACGCCACAAGCTCGCCGTCGCTGTGAAGGTCAGCGGCTAGATTCTCCCAGACCTTGCTCTTGCCACTCAGAGAAGCTTCAGGCTCACCCGAGTACCCAGCAAAGGTGACCCTCTCCCCCACGGCAGCATCCGCTGGAGGCTCGACCAATTCAACCTGTAGGTTCGCGGGGGAGTTCAGCGTTGTTATACAACAAAAATAAACAGTGATACGGCATAATGGCGTGTTTACAATTTCAGAACATAACTCTTATCACACGTGAAGCTGCACCATGTCTTACCTTGGTATAGTCGTCACTTGATGCGGCCAGAACCATGGCATGTGATTTTATACCTCGCATCACCACTGGTTTCAAATTGCATAGAACGCACACTTTCCGGTTCTGCTCATTCATAACAAACATTACATAGTCAGCGACCCCAACCAAAGGCATCTCGAGAACATATCTAGGAGAAGCACAGATGATATGTTAGTAAAACTAACCTGCATTTCTTCAAGAGGAATGTATTTGACAAGGCCGCTAACCACTGTTCTTGGAGCCTCCTCTCCAACATCAATTTCCTCTACGTACAGGGAATCAGCATCTGGGTGCTTCTCTGCTTTTCTGATTAGCCCCACTCGAATATCCAACTTTGCAACGGAGACTTCTGCCTCTGCTGCCTTAGATTTTGAGTTACCAGACTGTTTCTTTTGTTGCTTTTTTGAGCCTCCCTCTAGATAAAAAAGAGAGAGAGAGAGAAGAAATAGATAATTACTTGCTGGAATTTGAAATGGCATGGAGGAAAATAATTCAAACAAGGGCCGGAGGGCTGGACTGGCTGGAGCACTTCAAACAAGATAGAAAGGTTGCAATCTACCATGAAGCTAACACTTGCATGATAGTTCACGTGTTTGTTCTCCAAAATTATGCTAGAAGCTCTGGTTCACAATTAAGAAACAGGGGGCATCCAGGTTAGAGCTCAGGTGGGCAGGGTGCTTAAAAGCACACACCTGCCAACTGAAAAGTGCTTGATCTCTAGATACTCCCTCCGTCCTTAAATATATGATGTTTACAACAACAAAATCAGTTCATTTTGAACTAAATTTCTTGTCCTAAACGTCATATATTTAAGGACGGAGGGAGTATTACTTATTGTAAGTTGACCAATTCTCCAATAAGTTGACCAATGTGAACTTTTCTCTTTTTTTGGAATGTGCAACAGAAAAGGCAGTTCTGCCTCATATTCTGGGCTTCTAGCGAATACAAAGCAGAATAAATTATCCAAACAATTACCAGATAATGTGGTACTTTTTAGCTGGTTAGCAATTTTCGTAGCTTCAGCATCCGCCATTGCTTTTGTTCTCCTCTCAGCTTGACTGCCTGCATATTTTTCCCTATGCTCACTCACCTTTTCATCTTCCTGCAATCATTGCAAGTTATAAGGTGTAAAATTATGGCCAGTAGACCAGACCAAAATATTCTGAATGCAAGACCCACCAATTCCTTAAACAGAGGTACAGGCCTCCCTATTTTGTGCCCTGCTGGTAGAAAATCCCAAGGTGTTTTTGCCTTCACACTTTCTCCTTTTTCTTCACTGAATGAGAGATGTTCTTCTGGGGACAGGTTCAATTGATGTAGCACCTTATAGAAGGAAACACACAGTGACTCAGTGAGGTTGGGGCAAGAATGCTATTTGAAGAAACTCTGACAACACTCTGTAGCACACCTTATTAGAAAACGAAGGCATGAAAGGCTCCAGCAGACAGGCAAGAAGATAGACAAGACCAACTGAAGTTTTCATCACAATTGCACAGCTTACTGGATCTTCTTTATAAAGTTGCCAAAATTCGCTGTTCTACATTATATTAGCAAATCAAAGATAAATAAGTGTTACTAGAGATAAAAACGGTAAATGAAAGAAGGGAAAAAAGATTTTTTTTAGATTAAGGAAGGAAAAAAAATTACTTGCAAATAAGAATTTCCCTCGCTAGAGATACCCATTGCAATCTTCAGTCCTTGTTTCAGCTTAACCTGTCATAAGAAGACCAATACAGTTGAAAAACCTAGCAGCTGACGTGGCAAAACATAAGGGTATACAGTGCATTGTTTACCTTTTCCATTGCATCAATATATTGTTCAACCCATTTACTGGTTTTTTTTGCAAGCTCAATTGTCGGTGGATGTGACTCAGCACCAGGAGCATCAGGTATAGTTGAATCATATCCAGCTCCTGCAAAATAATAACAAAATGAACTCTCACAAAAGTGAAGAAGGTAATAGGAGTGGTCATTAACCATATATGGTTTGTATCAGTAGAATCCTCAGATGGTATCATGTTTGGTGTAAGACTGACTAACCAGCTGGTTTTGCAATAAAGCTTAGCACACGATTGATGAAGTTTCCCAGGTTATGTAATAACTCGCTGTTCGATTTGGCTTGCAAATCAGTCCATGTAAAGAGTGTATCTGACGCCTATGTAAATAAGATCAAATGCGATTGTTAAACTGATGACATAAATAAAATATCACTGGACAAGTTTTGGTATTGACCTCAGGGCGATTCGTAAGCAGGTAGTATCGCCATACTTCAGGAGGAATATTTGTATTCTTTGCATCATTACCAAAAACTCCGATACCTTTACTCTTGGAGAATTTTCCTACAGCCAAGGAATATTTAGTTATTTGCAGATAATAAATGCAAATACTGCAAAATATTTTTAAAACACAAAGTTTGGAAGAAACAACAAACTGTAGGCAACACACCAATATACCACATCTATTTAAGAGAAAACACTTAAAAGTCTAGTTTATCAGCCACAATGTATAAATATTTAGTAGATTAAATGAATGAAAACTGAAGAGAAGCATGTCTGAAGACAAAATAGAGAACTAGTAAACTAGAGATATAATAATTGAATATATTCAGCAATCCTATGGCGTGAACCGTCCAATTATTCGTTGAGTCTCCAGCAGTACAAGATCAACATTGATCAAATGGTCCAACTCCAACATATCTTCCAACCCAGTCCAAGTAAATGTGGATAGCTCACATGATGGCATGGGCTGCATCTTAATGGGAAGTTAACGAATAGAAAAATGTACCAACTATCATGTACCTGTTTCATAATTTAAGTATTCAGTGACACTAATGGTCTTCATCATTGTCCAATTTTCACCAGTTCCTAATAGCGTTGAAGGGAACATGATCTGAAAACACCTTTAAATTAATAAGCACTTAAAAAGAAGTGCATGCAATGGAAGAAATGGCAGAGTTCACAAGTGCCACAAACATAGTTTGAAAATATTAATATACCTAGAAAACATCGGTGTCTCTATGGAGTAGTGATTTTCTATAAATAAAATGAAACTTGGTATAGAAACGGCATTGAAGAGCACAAAGATGTCAATTATTCAGAATCACGTGGTCATGATAAAGCAATCTCTAATGACTCAAGAAAATGTTCACGTGTTATAGACATCATACCGTGTGAAATGGCACATTATCTTTGCCCATGAACTGAAATAATTCCACATTATCAGGATTCTTCCACCACTTCTCCCACTCAGGTGTATAAGATGCTGTTATAGACACATAGCCAATCGGCGCATCGAACCAGACATAGAAAACCTGAAATAACCGGAACGGGAAATCAGATACATTCATAACTGTAGACTTCATATGTGATATGACCAAACCTTATCTTTATACTTCTCGACTGGAACAGGGACTCCCCATTTAAGATCTCTTGTGATACAGCGTGGCTTTAGTCCTTCCTTCAACCATGCATTTGTCGCTTGAATGGCATTTTGACTCCACATACCAGCTACTGAAGTATCATTGATGTAGTTTACCAACTTGTCTTTTAATAGAGGGAGATCCAAGAATAAGTGATCTGTTTCACGAACATGAGGGGTATTCTTACAGACCTACAAAGAAAATGCAAAACAAAAAATAGGACGTTTACTTCACATTTTGACGCCGTCTTATACAATTAGATCAACAATAATGATACAGAAAAATGATAGTGTACAGTAAGTAACGTGCATGCTTACCTTACACTTTGGATCAATTAGTTCAGTTGGATTCAACATATGACTGCAATGATCACATTGATCACCTCGCGCAGCTTTATTAGTACATCCTTTTGTAGGGCATGCTCCTTCTACAAGTCTGTCTGCCAAAAATCTTTGACAAGTATCACAATATAGCTGCAAAACAGAAAATTATTGTACACTGGATAAATTATATGGAGCTGAATATAGAGTTTGCCACAAACAAGCTGTACCTGCTGCATGGTATTTTCTGTGAGACAATTGTTTTTCATCAGTTTATGGAATATTGCTTGGCATATTTCTGTCTGCTGAGGAGAGGACGTTCGTCCAAACTTGTCAAATTTTATGTCAAACCACTTGTAAACCTCATTATGGATAGCATGGTACCTGTATTTTCAGTAAAGAAAGGTTTCTCTGAAGAAAGTGTTTTCCCCCTTTCATCTGATATATGCAGCAAAGAAACAATGTATCTCCCATATCAAGAGTTGATAGTTGAAAACTTCAAGTGTACAATACAAGACAAAGTAAAAAAAAAGAGCAGGTTTAAGACTAGGTGAAATGCTTGTAACCAGGATATTATGATCAAGCACTAATCAACCAGTAGCCAGTTAAGATATAATGAAGCAGAACCCCAAGATCATGATTAAGTCACTGGTCAATTATTGCAAAAATCAAATCCACTTGGTTCAATATTGTACCGCAAACACTTGTGTTCAATGTGATTTAGGAATAACAAAGCCTAACTGCAGCACGTCTTTGGTGCACTGCGAGGGACCAGTCTCTGGTGGTTTTAGTTGCTTTTATATCTAGGGAGAAATCCATTTAGGGCAGGTTCTTCAATCCTGGTACTGCTGGCGCCTATAATTGCTCTCCTTCTTATTATTAATTAACGCCAAGAAGCTCTTTCAGAAAAAAACAAAGCCTAACCGAAATCCGGATCAGTGAACGTGAACCGATTTATTACTTTCCCCTGCATTCAAGCTCAATTACCAACCATCTTCACTGAAAATTAACTTAACTATACTTTTGAACACACCAACCATACCCTCGAGATATCACTGCAAATCAAACCCAACGCAGTTAAAAGCGCATAGTGAATGACGTCACGACGCAAAAGAATCTGCAACTCACCTCACATCGCCAGTTCGCTCTGTACCTAAAACTCCCGAAATCAAACAGCCCAAGCGAAACTACTACGTAACACCAAAACGAATCATCTGCGCACCCAAATTACCAATTGATCGAATTCCCAATTAGAACAGAAGCATCGCCCGCACTGGAAGGCAAGGATTTTAGGAGAAGGGCCCTGCTGACTCACTTGTCGCAGATCTCCTTGGGCGAGCACCTCTCCTCCATGGCCTTGGTCTCCGTGGCCGTCCCGTACTCGTCCGTCCCGCATATGTAGAGCGCGTTGTACCCGCGCAGCCGGCAGTATCGCGCGAACACGTCGGCGCTCAGCACACCTGCGCGCGCACAGCCGGGTAAATAAAATCCCCGTGAAAACGAAGACGAACGGCGAAGGGCTGGAATTCAAGTCAAGGGAAAATACGTCGCAGGGGAGCGGCGGGGAAGGGGGGAAGGGGTGCTCACATCCGATGATGTTCCCGAGGTGCGGGACGTTGTTGACGTAGGGCAAGGCGCTGGTGATGAGTATGTTGCGGCGGCCGGGGATCGGCAGCTTCGGCGGCGGCGGAGGGGAGGACGACGACGCCATGGGTCCGCGGGGCGGAGGTTTTGGGGTGGGATTGTTCGCGTCACCGCCCACTATAAAATCCTCGTGGCTTCGATGACGTCGACGGGTTTCAACTCCTTAAAACCGCTGCGGCCTTCTGACAGCTGGACCCACCTCGGGCAAGGTTCCATTCGCAAAGCAGGCGCAGGGTTGGAATCTTCGTCGTATGCAACTTGAACTCGCAAGCAGGAAGCAGGTCCCTTCCCTGGTTTGAACCGGACAAATTCTGGTAGCAGGGCACCAAAGAGATTCTGAGTTTCTGACGCTGATGCACACATTGGAAATTAGGATGGATGCAGACATGCAGTGGTTCAACCGGATGGATTCCTACGCGGTTATGCCTTTGCTCATCCCCAATTGATCGCTTTGCCTACCTCAGTGGCGACTGGCGAGGCACTTGTTCAGAAGAGTTCAGGATTCAGACGTGAAGTTCCTGCGCGCTTGTCATCTGTATTTGATTCTCTGGAGCTTCGATCAAGTTAACTTCTATCGCTAGCGGTCGCAGATCCTGTTGATTTACTCCGGTCGCAAAGCTTATTCACTGTGTCAGGGCAACAGTAAAAGGAAAAAACAAGAGCAACTCACACAGTCACACACTTGTTAGTTGTAACTGCACTCTGCCATCGCTATAAAGGTGGTGCCAAAACTACCTCTACCTGTGGGAAAGCATCCAGCTGAGTCACTGACATCTGCATTCATAATCTAGACTCACATATCTTTTTTTTAAGACGTCCAAAGCCTATTTTTCATTAAGAGAAGAGAGTTTTACAGAGCGCGACTTTAGAAGAATCTCTAAAGCGCGAGCAAACAACCGAACAAGAAACGAAGAAGCCGACAAACAACGACAAGAATGGCACCACACCACCACCAACAGAAGAAACAACCTAAGATAACAAGCGATTGTAGAGGAGAGACACTAAGGAGACACACACAACACCACTTGACAAACAACCCGGGAGCCGCGAAGGCAGCGAGGAGGTCTTGCAAGACGACACCCTCAGGAAGGAAGCGACAACGACGACGCCGTCGTCCGCCCACCCACGAAGGAGCAGACCAAGTCTTCACCTGGCAGACCAGAGGGACTTGGGGTCGCAATAACGCCCCCAGCAGGGTAAGTTACGAAAAATGCGCAACCGTTGTCAGCGCTAGCAAACGCTAGACAAGCTTACGCCAATGGCCACCAAGCCCTAAACCACACCGCCGACCACCGCAAGCGAGATGAGAGCCGAAGAGTGGGAATCGCAGCAAGTCTCCACGGTGACGGCAACGAAGGATACTGCAGGCACCGTCAGAAAAGAAGGAGGGGGACTGCAGCTCGGAGCAGCCCCGACCAACGACCAAGCCCAGGAGCAGAAGCCGACGAAGGGGAAGGTGAAGGGAGGAGCCGCACCCAACCGGATCCACAACAGCGCCAGCGAAGGTCCTCGCGGCAACAGCGCCAAGCGCAATGTCGAGACATAACGGGAGGCCACCGACAATGGAACCGCAGACGCCAGCAGGAGGAGGGAGCCGTGGCCACCGACATGAGGGAGGGACTGCGGCTGACGACTCGAGGAAGGGAGCCGTGGTCGCCGGCGCGGAGGGGGAACCACGACCGCCGGTAGGAGGAGAGAGCCGTGGCCGCCAGCGTGGAGGAGGGCCCGCGGCCGCCGCAGGGGGAAGGGCGCCACAGGTCTGCAGGGGTGCCGTCGAGGAGTCCGAGAGGGGCCGACGGGGGGCGCCATTGAGGAAGCCGACGGTGACGCTGTCGAGGAGGTTGGCGGGGGGCAGCTTCGATGAGGCGGAGGGCGCGGGGTGGAGCTGCGGACGCCAACACGTAGGAGTGCCGCGATCGGCGGCAGGAGGGGGAGTCGCAACCGTCGGCGAGGAGGAGCTCTGGGAGGTCGCGAGGTCGGGGAGGGGGCCGCAGGCCGCCGACGAGGAGGGAGGCACGTCGCGGTGCGTCGGAGACAGGAGGGAGTGGCGTCGCGCCAGAGGCCAGGAAGGAGGGGCGCCGTCGCAGCCCCCTCTGGTTTCCCGCGCCGAGAAGAAGAAGGGGCGCCGGGAGGGAGGGACCCGCGGCCTCCAGCGGGGCGAGGGGGCGGCGACCGACGACGGGGAGCGGAGCTAGCGGAGAAGTAGCTGGAGCGAGGACGGGTAGGCCGCAGTCAGAGCGAGGAAGGGGAGGCCAACGACGAGGAGGCATAGCCGAAGACGCCGCCGGAGAAGCTGTTGACGGTTCAAAACCGTGTTGAAGTTCACCGCAAGCACACGGGTGACTTGGTGCCTTTTTCACCAAGGGAGGATCCCCAAGGTTCTTGTCAATCCACGGAGCAAGGGATATACTAGTGTTTAATAAAGTACTAATCTAGTTGATTAGAAAGCCTTTGAGAGAGATTAATATAAAATAAAGGCAATCTAACCTAAGCTAATCTATGATTGAATCCAAGAAACAAAGGGTTGATACAAGAGAGAAATAAAGATAGATAAGTGTTCCCTCCCTAGGGTCTAGGATCACATAGATATGCATCTACTACATAAACGAGGTGTTGCCCTTGCTAGCATCATGACGGTTATGCGGTCGCTTAAGCCTTTTTCCTTCATCGTACTTGTCACTACGCGAGGTAATAAAACACTTTCGCTAACGCATATATATCTAAGCATTCATAGGGTTTGGCTAATCACCATGATTATCACAAACCCTACTAAGACCACATGTTGCGCAAACATATGTAAACAAAGCACTTGCGAAGACATAGACCATGAAGCATCGATAGACATAGAATTCATGTAGCGATTACATATCCAAGATCCATCTAACCCTAGGGATGAACGGAGACATTACCCCAACATCTTACAAGGATTGAAGAACATAGGGGTGGTGGAGCCTCCGGAGAACGTCGTCGATGAAAATAGCGGCGATGAAGCTTGGAAACACCCCTAGGCCGATGGCTTGGAGTACTCCTCTTGCTTCCTTCCCTCTGTCGGCGTTGATCTTTGCGACGAACTCATCTCATCTCTACCCTCATCTTGCGGCGGCGAGTTTCTGGTGAATGGACGTCGGTAGAATGGTTGGATACGGCAGCCGTCGGAGGTAGGGACTATTTATGCACCGAGGAGACCCTAGGTCAAAGTGGAGGCCGAACCGCCTCGAAAAGGGGGCAGGCCGACCGGCCCATGCCGACCGGCCTGGACCTTTTCTGGGCCGGTTCGGTCCCATCTTTCGCGTGTGAGCTTTTCTTGCAATTTTGACTTTTTGCCCCTTCATATGTGGCTTTTTGGCATCGTCATCCCCGCGATCAAGATAGGGTGTCTTCTCATATGAAATCCAATCTTTACGTCTTGGTCCTCGGGGATGTTTCGTCATAGCACCTAAGTCCTTGCCACCTTTGGGAGTGAATTTGCCTTCCACTTGAACACGAACGGAACTCCTTGTTTGTCCATTTGAACTTGATGTGCCTCCTTCACTTTAGTCCATGCTTTCCTATAAACACATTATACTTCAAAATACACATGCAAAGATGAACTTGTTATATCATTAGTGTGCCTAGTGGCGGGTTAGTTTCATAACAAAGCTCAAACCATAGTGAAACAAGTGCTCTAGGTTGACGGAATTCGACCGCCAACAGAAGCGCAGCCGCGACCATGGTCGCTGACGCGGGTGGAGGAGGAGGGGCCGCAGCCGCCAGCAAGCAGGAGGGCCGTGGCAGCAACGCCCACAGCCCCGCCAACGCCATTGCTCGCCGCCAACCGCAACCGAGGAGACGGGACGGAGGCGCCAACCCTAGATCTGGATCTTGGGTTGAGAATGGGGAGGCGAAGGGTGACGAGGTGGAAGAAGCCCCTGGCGCGGGCGGTCTCGGCAGCGGCGGCAGCGTCAGACGCGCACCGGCGGGCACGCCGACCGCCGTCGACCAAAAGTGTGACCTCGTGGTGGTGTGGTGAGGGAGAGGGAGAGAGAGGGGAAAGAGGGGACGCAGACCGCCGCCGACGGAGATGACGACGGCGGCCCATGAGAGCTGCGGCGGTGGGGGGTTGGGCAGCACGGGCGGGGCCCCTCAAGTGCCCCCTCCCCCCCCCGCGGGAGCGACGCGAGGGAGAGGATGGTAAGGGGGCATATCAAATTTACGGGCGCCCGCACGGCGCCGTCCGTGCGGTCGATCCACAGATGGTGGGCCCCTCCCTGCCCACGTGCGGCGTCTGGAGGCTTGTCCGGGCGGGCGATTCTCCGGCGTTGTCACGTGGGCCTGACCCACTCCCGGTTCCTCTCCATATATATAATGATTTTCAATACAAAACTTATACAACAAAGATTTCATACAAAATTTATTCGGATCCAAAAAAGTTTGTGTAAAAACTTTTCTGAGAAAATATATGAAAATGTTTTGGAGAACATTCTGTGGGGAACTTTTGAAGGAAATTTTTTGGAAAGAATTTTTAACCAAAAATTTGTGAGAAAAACTTTATAGAGAAAAGATTTATTGACAAAAATTATTCAGATCAAATGTTTTGGAGAACATTCTGTGGGGAACTTTTGAAGGAATTTTTTTGGAAAGAACTTTTAACCAAAATTGTGAGAAAAACTTTATAGAGAAAAGATTTATTGACAAAAATCATTCGGATCAAATGTTTTGGAGAACATTCTATGCGGAACTTTTGAAGGAAATTTTTTGGAAAGAATTTTTAACCAAAATTGTGAGAAAAACTTTATAAAGAAAAGATTTATTGACAAAAATTATTGGGATCAAAAAGTTTGTGATAAAAAAGTTACGTAAAAACTTTTCTGAAAAAATAACTTTTCTGAACAAATAGAGGAAAATATTTTGGAAAATATTTGGGGAAGTTTTTGAAAGAAATTTTTGGAAAGAATTTCTGAACAAAATTTGTGAGCAAAACTTATGGACAAAAGATTTGGATCTCGGTGAGAGCACAGGAAAAAGAGAAAGGGAGAAAAAGGAAGGAGAAGATGGTTGTGAACGGTGAATCGAGTGGATGGCGGAGTGAATGAACCAGAGACGGGACCCACCACGTGAGAGGTACTAGTACAGCAGAGAGGACAGAGGAGGCAGTGGAATTGACCGCACGGAAGGAAAGTGGCGGGCGACAATAAATTCAACATCTCGATGGTAAGGTATGCTCCCAGTCCCAGACTCACGTCAGTGATTCAAAACTGATCCTCACTACTGCAGACTGCAGAGGAGCCTCGGTCGTGCCGTGATGTCGCTTTCCCCTGCCCACCTCACTGGCTCAACCAAATCTTCTAAACAGAGATAGGCCTTCTAGTGCCATGTCCTGATCATCGATCCAACAGTCGCAGCACCCGGTGAGTGAGCGACGACCATTTGCGGCCTTTGTTAATCTGATGCAGCACGCCGTTTCTTCCAAAGCAAGAGCTTAAATAATTCAATAATGCTATCCCCCAAGGACACGATTGATGCTGATGATGTCGCTTTTAAGAACATGTACTGTGCGGCAAGTTTGTCAAGGAAGCCGATAACGAGATAGGCATGGAAGATGAATCGACCTGGACCAGAACAGAAGATCCAGCCAGCCGCTGCGAGGTGGTTCGTTCTTGTACAACCACTTGTGGATTCATCTCATCATGTGTCCACTTCTACGGCGCTGGTAAATCTCCTCTGCCTCTCTAGTTTGTCGTCGTCGTAGCGTAGCTTTGGGGGCTCCACTCCACGTCGTGCTCTCGTCTCGCGTCGTCAATGGCGGAAGTGACGCTGTCCCTGGTCCTCCTCGTGGCCGGCGTCGTGGCCATGCTCGTGCTGCACATCCTCATCGTCTTCTGGGCGCTCCGGCGGGGCGTCGCCTTCCGCGCGGCGGCGGACGAGGAGCGCGCGGTGGCTGCGGCGGAGGGGCTCTCGGCCGAGGATCTCGACGGGCTGCCGTGCCACGACCACGACAGCAAGGCCGGCGCGGGCGGCGGCGAGTGCGCGGTGTGCCTGGAGGCGTTCCGGGCCGGGGACCGGTGCCGGGCGCTCCCGGGGTGCGAGCACGGCTTCCACGCGCAGTGCGTGGACCCGTGGCTGCGCAAGAGCCGCGTCTGCCCCGTCTGCCGCGCCGTGGTCGTCGTCGTCGGCCGCGGCAAGGCGGCCGGCACGGTGACCGGCGAGGCCACGGCCTCCTCGGAGGTCGTGGTCGAAAGGCAGGGAGCCGCGGATCGGTAGCTGCTAGTGAGCTCGGCTTCGACTTTGCCGTTTGATTCGCTCAAGCTCGTAGTTTAGTTGACAGTTGTACATTCAGAAAGAAGCAGTTTTAGTTCTTTGCATTTGTGGATTCTTTGTTCACTTACTCCTCGTGTATAATATTCAGTTAATCCTTTATATGATTCATACTAGAAATCGATGGTGATTTACGAGTTGACAAATCGATTGCGTCTACAACCTGGCCAAATACGATGACGTTTTCACGATCATCCATCCGATTTGTTCGATCGCCACTAGTCAGAAATCAGTTCAGCTTGCTTGCACACCAAGGCGGACTGAACAAGAGCTGCAGTTTGACTTGTTCAGCTGAATCTATCCGCACGACGGCACCGGAGACCAAAGCTCCTCCCTTACCGCGGCCGCCGCTGCAGGCCTCAACTTGTTTAACTGTTATACCCGTGGGCCGTGGCTGCCGACCACATCAGTATCTCGTCATCGCATTGTGAAGTCGACGATGAAGTCAAATTTCTCAAAAAAGAGAGAAAAATCGATAATCAAATCTTCTTTCTTCTGCAGAATTCTCACCGGCTACCGAAGCACAGAGGAACTCCAAGGCCCTGTTTAGTTGGTGGAAAATTTGACTTTTTAACTTCTAGAACTCATGTAGCATACTGTAGCACGCTTCGTTTGTTTGTGGTAAATATTATCCTACCATGGCCTAACTAGGCTCAAAAGATTCGGCTCGTGATGTACAACAGAACTGTGTGATTAGTTAATTTTTTTACCTACATTTACCGCTCCGAACATGTCTTTTGGTGTATTTAATGTGATGTGATGGAAAGAGAGTTGAAAAAGTAGCAAAATTTTGACAAAATTTTAGCCAACTAAACAGGCCCCAATGCGGACTTTCGTCACAAGTGCAGTGAAAAGGCTGAATGATGTAGTGATAGAAGTCTGTTCGCTATATATTTTGTTGATTTGTAAGGTTAATTTATCTTGAGAGAAAAATATTACACACTGATTAGTATGATTGATTTGTTTTGAGAGAAAAATACTGCGTAAGAAGAATAAAAAAATTGAACAAAACCACGTGTTCCTTAGACAGTGAGGATCATGCAACCTTTTATTTAATTAGTACAAAGTATTTGTTATTGTAAATTTATAATACTCGTAGTCGTAGCAACATGTACGAATTCTACAAGTAAACTACCGGCTGCAACTTTTCTAGCGTGACCAGTGCTAGTGTGCTACTGCCACACATGATCACTCAAAAGTCAGAAAGCAACAACAGTCTTCTCTGTTGTCTCTGTCGCAACTCGCAGCTCCCAAGTCCCAACTCCTATCCTATATCATCCTGGACACAGTTTGTCCGGTTCCAGGTTCCAGGTCGCGCGGCTGGCAGGCCAGTTGCTCACCTTGGTTCGATCGCATGGCGGGAGCCAACTCCGTCGTCTTCCTCGTCACCGGCCTCGTGATGGTGTTCGTCGTCCACGTCCTCGTGCTCTTGTGGGCGCTCAACTGGTGCTGCCGGGCACGGTCCTCGTCCCGCGTCGGGGAGCGCGGGGAGGAGGAAGAAGGCGGCGGCGGCGGCCTTTCGGCCGAGCAGGTCGCCGAGCTGCCGTGCCACGAGTGCAAGGAGGGCGCGCCCGGCGGCGGCGGCGAGTGCGCGGTGTGCCTGGAGGCGTTCCACACCGGCGACCGGCGCAAGGTGCTGCCGGGCTGCGAGCACGGGTTCCACGCGGAGTGCGTGGACTCGTGGCTGCGCAAGAGCCGCCGGTGCCCCATCTGCCGCGCCGAGGTGATGGCCGCGCATGGCAAGAACACCGGCGAGGTGGAGGAGACCGCCGCCGTCGTGGAGATCGTTACCCAAAGATAGCAGGCTACCTCATTTTTCCACGTCGCGTGTATCATGCCCAGAAGTGCTGTAATGCTCCATGGTTTGGTGTTGCTTTCGCTTTGCTTTTGCATACATGTTGTATATAGCTGTGATGAATGCGAGCCGTAAGCCCGTCCTAAATTAAACCATCTTATTTGTGGAACTGATTAGCATATTTTGTTGGCTTGATTAGCTAGATGGAACCGGGCTTTATATTAAAAGATTAAGCATGTGTACATGTATGTATATTCTTCTTAGTATTATTTAACGAGAATTAAACTCCAATCTGTTCTAATATGTAGTAGTGATCTAAATCAACGTTTACTGCAAATTCAGTGCGCAGTGTGCTGTTGAGTTTATTGACATCTCAGTTTGTGCTGTGTTTGTTCTTCTTTGCGTCGAATATTTCTCTCACGACAAATTCATCATACAAATTAGTAGAAACTAGTAAGTTGACCCGCGCTAATAGCACGGCTAGATTTGATAAATTATAATTTTTAAAATGTTATGTTAGTTGTATATTTATAAATCCCTCTTGATTACTTAATCATCCTTTTAAATCATTGAATCATTGAAACCCGTTCGGATGTAGATACTGAAGCCTATAATTCGAAATTGGTATCGACACATCTTAATTTTGTTATTTGGATGATCTTGTATTGTTGGATGAAAATTGAACCCATTACCGAATGACATTCGACATTCCACCGTACCTTCGCATACATTGCAAGCCCTGCAGAAATCGTCTCTTGTATATCTCGATCCTTCCACGAACCTACCTCTCTCTATCTCTTTCTCTCTCTGCACTCTGCCTCTCTAATGTCGCTGCTTCTGAATCCGGCTCAGGTGTTGACCTTGCATAGAGAGTTTGGGTGCTCCACCTCCCACCGTGCGGATCTAAATCCACTCGATGACCTCATTGTAACTGGCAGGGGTGTCAATAACTATCATAGCCAACCATGCATGAAACTTTTTATCAATCTACAGACGGGCTCATGCAGGAGCGACAGATGTCTCTCTCTGGGTGCAACTCTTTCTTCCTCTCATCGCCAGTAGTGCTTTCTTTTTCCTTCGTATACATTGCAAGCCCTGCAGCTACGTATTTGACCGAAATCGTCTCTCGTGTCACGTGTTCCCTCCACGAACCTCTCTCCTCCCCTCTCCCTCTCTTTCTCTCCCCCCTCTCCCTCCCTTTATCTCTCCACTCCGCCTCTCTAATCTCGTGGCTTCTGAATCCGACTTGGACGTTGATCTTGCGTAGAGAGTTTGGGTGCTCCGCCTCCCAACGTGTGGATCCAACTCTACCCGGCGAGCTTGTTGTACGGTGGGGGTGCCAGTTGCTATCGTAGCCAACCATGAAGCTTTCTCTCAATCTAGGTATAGGCTGGTGCAGTAGCGGTGCAATTCTCTCTCTCAGTGCAACTCTTTCTTCCTACCATATGGAGGTCCCTTCTTCCATATGGTCAATGATCAGTGCCCTTTTTTTCTCTCTTCTCCCTACTCGTTGATGACCCCTTCTTTGTTGTGACTTGTGCTTGGTAGCCGATTCTTCCTCTTCCACCGAAACACCATGCACAAAATTTCAATTCCATGCTTTTGATATGCAAACATGAATTGAATTGGATTGCTTCCTAAAATTCCAAAAATCAAGTTAGTGGTCATCCAAACAATAGAATTGGAATTGTAGTTCATTTCAGTACCATGCATGGCTGATTTGGTATATTGAATCTAATTCACCACCACACCCACCAATATATGCACCAAAATGTATCATGAGTATACTTATGCGCCTTACTTTAGAGGTTCATATAGATGTATCTTGTAATTTTGAATTGTATTAGACGTGGACTCTCTAGATCATTCTCAACTTTTAGATCTTCATATAAAATCCAAAGGTTTAAACTCTTCTTTTTTAGATTAACGTGAGAATTTATATACCCTCTCGGTGAACGTGGTGGCTCTTTGTGTTTAATTCGTCAAATTTGTGCGAATAAATAGTGTATTGAGGTGGAAAGTTGTATAAAAAAGGCACGTTGGGACGCATACTTTGCGAGAAGATATAACTCGATGTGACAAATAAATAGTGAATTGAAGTCCAAATTAGGAGAAAACATTCCGGCTGGATGAACAAGTTTTCTGTTCCAACCAATCTCTTGCGCGTCTACAGAACTCGGGCTTAAAGAATCTGGTAGTGACAGTAAGGTGGCTGATACCATCCGTACAAAATGCAATCATGCAGTACGGCCGCGTCAGCAATTATTTTGGCAATCATTGCATTCAATGGATTAACAACTGACAAAGAGTCATTATGTAAAAGAATACTTATCTGACAAAATTATGCGTCCTCGTACAGCACCTACCGAAGCATATCCTCGTATTCTTTAAAGAAGAAATTCGCTCCGACAAAGACTTCAATCTTACAAAGTGCAGTGAAAACCTGAATGATTAGTAGCAGTTTTGAATTTATAATGCTCGTGGCATCATGGATCAGACGAATAATGCTACTATTTTAACTGCCGGATATGCAAATTCTTCTCTAGCGTAACCAAATCCCAAAGTCAGAACTCAGAAGACAGAAGCAACAAGTTTTTTTTCCTCTGGTCTGTGCTGTCCATATATATACCTGGTCTCCAGGGCGCAGGCCGTCAGGTTCCGCTGTCAGTTCCAGGTCGCAAAGCTGCCAGGTGCTCGCGCTCGTCAGCTCTCTCTTTGATCTGGTTATTGCGTGGCGGGAACGCACTCCGTCGTCCTTGACACCGGCCTCGCGATCCTGCTCGTCGTCCACTTCGCCGTGCTCCTGTGGGCGCTGAACCGGTGCTGCCGAGCACAAGCCTCGTCCCGCGTCGCTGTCGGGGATCAGCGCGCGGAGGAACGCCGCGGCGGCCTTTCGGCCGAGGAAGTCCGCGAGCTGCCGTGCCACGAGTGCAAGGAGGGCCCTGGAGGCGGCGGCGGCGAGTGCGCGGTGTGCCTGGAGGCGTTCCGCGCGGGCGACCGGTGCAGGGTGCTGCCGGACTGCGAGCACGGGTTCCACGCGGCGTGCGTGGACTCGTGGCTGCGCAAGAGCCGCCGGTGCCCCATCTGCCGCGCCGAGGTTGTGGCTGCCGGTCAGCCCGAGAACGCCGGCGTGGTTGAAGCTAGTCAAGCTACTGCAGCCGTGGAGATCGTTACCGGAAGATAGCAGCTTCTTTTTGCATGTCACCGACATGGCAAGAGCTAGCGCCGCATCTTTGATTGTTTGGTGTTGGCTTTGCCTAGGCTTCCTCCTTCCTGCTTTTGGATGCATGTTGTATAGCTATAATTATGTTAGTTGTGAACGTCGTCTTGAAATCTATCTGATTTCTATGCGAAACATTTTGTAAGTTTTATAGTTAAAAAACTAAGTTTTTGAATTTAATGTGATTGCAGCTAGATGCGTTTATCTCTTCTACAGAATTTTCGAACACTCTAGAATGAACACTACTCCGTTTTGTATCATCATGTGCACGGATCGCATGATGCATGCACAAAGGGGAACCGCTTTATTTCCTTTTTGAGCAATCCGCACCTGAAGGTTGCGAACACATCGAACCATTTTTCAGGTAAACACCATCTACGTACAATGGTTAAATTTGGATATTTTACGTGTAGACAAAGTATTTTTTCATCAATTAAATACATGCACATCTAGAAGAGTAATAATGTGCACAATATCATCACTGTAACTGAAAAAAATGCACTAACAAGTAATTAACAAGTAGTAGCAATGCTCTTCTCGCACTTTAACAAAAAGAAACCTTTTCAGCCTCACTCACATGAAGTTGATGCAACCTCGGCCCAACCAAGTTAATTGGGCTAGGTTGGCCCTCGACTCTAAACTCAATAATCATATCACGCTTAAGAACAGAGAGACTGTCAGCTCAAGCTGTCATCTTTTTTCTAAAATCGTCGTGTTGAATTGTGTTCAATATCCAAAGGGCTTTCTACACCCCCAAAAGTTAGATAATATGGTGAGGTATTTCCTACGTCCACAGTAAATTCACTGTATTCCACGACGAAATTTCAACACTTTATTTATTTATAACCCTAGGGTTCAACTTTAAACTCAACTAGTGAGTTCAGCTACAACTTTGCAGTTTGAACCAATCGCGCTTGCATATGCACATGATGCCATGATGGATAGACGACGTGGTAATTGTTGATGGTTACCTTTTCAGTATTGATTTTGTCCAAAATTTTGCGAACTTGGCGAGGCCAAAAAAAATAGGTGAAAACGAAATCTAGAACAATGAGTCAATAAGCTAACAACTAACTCGATTTCAACTTTGAACACAAGAATTTTCCTGGATTTTGCACCTTCACTTCCTATTGATGCGCGCGTGCCGGATCATCAGATCAGATTAAATAATCTAGAAATGCCACTTATTAACTCACCAGTCCGTACATCTCGTACGTCCATCCCAGCGTAATTTGAATCTTCAAACTCCAAGGATATACTACTACCGTGCAAGATTGGTCAAATGACATGCCCGGAAGCTACCTAGCAAACCAAGCACCCTATCGAAGATTTTCCATCTGAAGTGATGATGTATCACTCTTGACAATCACGGTTGATAGATACACTGATACGGTTTTAAAATCCTATCAGCAGCAGCAGTTCCAACTTCCATGGAGTCAGAAAACCAACTTGACCGGATCACTCAAAGTCAGAAAGCAAGAAGTCTTATCTTATGACCTAGTAGACAGAAATTTGAGTGAGGGCACTCCTTTGTAAGAACTCAAATTTTAGCATTTTTTATAGTAAAAATTTGTTAATTACACTAGAGTTCAAAATTTAAGTGAGGACCTGCGCCCTCACTCACCTGAACGTGAGTCCGCCTATAATTATCAGTTCAGCAGCCTTTCAGGTCCCAAAGCGTGTATCTGCATGCCCACGCAGCAAGTTTGCCGAGCCCGACTCAATCTATGGCGGGACTAACACGTCGCGTCCTCTTCATCACCGTCGGCCTCGTGGTGATGGTCGTCCTCCATCTCGCCGTGGTCATCTGGGCGCTCTTCCGTGCGCGCCCCTCCCGCCGCGTCGCGGAGGCTGAGCACGCGGAAGAAGAAGAAGGCGGCGGTGCTGGGCTTTCAGCAGAGGAGGTCAGCGAGCTGCCGTGCCACGAGTTCAAAGAGGAGCGAGCCGGCAGCGGCGGCGGCGAGTGCGCGGTGTGTCTGGAGGCGTTCCGCACAGGCGCTCGGTGCCGGGTTCTGCCGAGGTGCGGGCACGGGTTCCACGCGGAGTGCGTCGACTCGTGGCTGCGCAGGAGCCGCCGGTGCCCCGTCTGCCGCGCCGAGGCGGTCGAGCGGCGAAAGGACGACGCCGCCGCCGCCGCCGCCGCGGTGATCGTTACTGAAAGTGGAAGGTAGCAGCGATGTTTCACGTTTCCTGCCGGTTTTGCTTACCCTCTCTGTAGTCTGCACATCACCGTTTTTGCGTGCCTGCTGTATCTGCTGCTATGTGAACGCAAAATTTTTTTTTTTTGGGTTCTGAATGTGAACGCATTTTATTCCATTTTTTTCTCGGATGGGCCACGGTAAAGAGTAAAAGTTTGACTGCTGTCGATGGGCTCTCATCACTCCAACAAGGCCTCCTGGGCTTGAACCCTCAGAGGAAATCGGCCTGGTAAACGGCAGACAATCCGAATCCGATCCGGCTCACCACACCAGGGTTAGTATACTCCGCATGATGCGCAAGCGCAAGCGATTGGTTTCGATTTGTAGTCGGACCCGGCTTCGCATCGTGCCCGCGTGCCTCTTCTGCCTACAAATACTAAAGCTATTGCCGTTCCAACACCAACCAATCTACCAGCCGAAGCTCTTGAGGATGGACAAAAAAGCGAGGATGATGACCGGCCCTGCCGCAGGCGCCGTGAGGAAGAAGAGGAGGGTGCAGCAAACGGTAGATCCCAAGGTGATGAAAGAGATCATGGCCTCCATGGCGGAGATGGCGACGCTGTTGCTCGAGAGGCAACGCTTCTTCGACGTGCCGGCCTCGGGCGAGGCGATCCTGGCACTGACGGAGCCGAGGGTGGGGGAGACGGCGGAGCAGAACTGCGCGGTGTGCCGCCAGGCCTTCAAGGAAGGCGACAAGCTCAGGATGATGCCGTGCTCCCACTCTTTCCACCAGACCTGCATCTTCAGGAGGCTCAGAACCAATGGCACCTGCCCCTGCTGTCGCTTCGCGATGCCGGCCGCCGACGACGACTAGGGCCACGCCGGACCGTCCTTTGCCGCTTCGATGGCTAATAAAGTGTAAAAGTTTGAGCGCAGACAATCGGTGTTGCAACTAAAACCAGGACTTAAAAAAACCCTAAAACTGGGACTGTTACATTATTCGCCACATTTTTCTGGTGTCCGTCGTCCACGTTAATCCTTATGAACTAACTAGTACATCATCCAGGTGACCACCGGCGACGGCGAGCGCCGAGACTACAGCCAGGCGGCGTTCCTGATGGGCGTGACGACGGCCTTGGTCTGGAGGTAGTTGCGGAGGGCGTAGACGCCCTTCTCCCTGCCGACGCCGCTCATCTTGTAGCCGCCGAACGGGATGCCCGCGTCGAACACGTCGTAGCAGTTCACCCACACGGTGCCCGCCCGCAGCGCACGGGACAGCGTGTTCGCCGCGTCCAGGCTCCTCGTGAACACCCCTGCCGCCAGCCCGTACTGCGTCGCGTTCGCGCGCCGGATCACCTCCTCCACGCCGCTGTGCCCATGCCCGGTAGTGCACAGAAAATCGACACGTTAAGTGGCACATCGCACAATGTATCGTGTTGTGTCACTGCACGGAATCTGATGTTACCTGAACTTGAGGATGGTCTGGACCGGACCGAAGATCTCCTCCCGAGCGATCTTCATTTCGTCCTGCACGCACGATCACAGTCTCACAGAGTTCAGGAATCTTCTCGATAGATGCAGCCATTGATCGAGCATGTCGGCGAAGGGCTTACCTTGGCGTCGGCGAACACCGTCGGCTGGATGTAGAAACCCCGGTTGCCCGCTCTGTCGCCGCCGGCGACGAGGGTGGCGCCGCTGTCGACGCCGGACTGGACGTACCGCAGGATTTTCTTGAATTGCTCCTCGTCGATCTGATGCGAGACAAACAGAACATTTCAGTGTCGGGAGCTGGGATCAAAATTCTGGATGAAATGAGCGCATGCCCTGAATCTGAAGAAGTTCTCTCTGCACCTGAGGCCCCTGTTCGACGCCATTCCTGAAGGGGTCGCCGACGACGCGCTTCTGGGCGCGGACCTTGGACTTCTCCACGAACTCGTCGTACACGCGCTCGTGCACGAACGTCCGCGACCCGGCACAGCAGCATTGGCCCTTGAGTTTCAGGATTCAGGATCAGCAACGATTTCCCTCATCACAACACGATTTTGTAGTCGGAAATAAAGTAGTACCTGGTTGAAGAAGACCGCGTGGTGCGCGAGCTCGACGGCCTGATCAACGTCGGCATCGTCCATGACGATGAACGGGGACTTGCCACCGAGCTCCAGGGTCACCGGCTTCAGGTTGCTCCTCGTCGCCAGTTCGAGGACGATCTGGCCCGTGCCCGTCGACCCGGTGAACGCCAGTTTGTCCACGCCCATGTGGCTAACGCCAGTTTGTCCACGCCGTCGGGCCGAAGCCGGAGACCACGTTCAGGACACCATCGGGGAGTCCAGCCTGCGCCGAACAAGCACAAGAAACGGCCACGCATTGATGGCACAAATTAGATCACGAGCAGCAGAACAATGGTAAGTTCCAATGAGGCAGACCTCGTGTAGGAGGCTGGCGACGTAGAGCGCGGAGAGCGGCGTCTGCTCGGCGGTCTTGAGGACGACGGCGTTGCCGCAGGCGAGCGCCGGGCCGACCTTCCAGGCGAACATGAGCAGCGGGAAGTTCCAGGGGATGATCTGCCCGGCGACGCCGACGGGCTCGTGCAGCACCTGCGCGTGGTACGGGCTCACCTTGGTAGGGACGGATGTCTAGGTGGTGATGACCTTCACATCTTGCGTCTTGGTAAGGACGGGAAGCAGCGTTTTGGAGGCCCTGTGCCCGGGCGGAGGTGTTGGTGTCGTGAATTGGTTGGTTGCACGAATTTCAAGAATATGTGATTAGTTATATTCAAACATTAATATTTGTTTGATGGTTTAACTGAATTAGAATCCGATTGCATATTAATATTCCTTGTAATTAAATATACGAAATAAGATATCACTTGATCATGTTTCGTCACAAAATAGAAATAGCATATTTCGTCACAAAATAAAAATAGCATGTAAATTTTACGTTTCATACTAATAAGTTTGATAGATTTGACACAATTTGGTAAGACTACAATCCAAACATAACTTTACTCATGATTTGATCATCATCAAAATTTGGTATAGTTGAATGGGCCTGAAACCAAACTTGTTAGTATGATACATGAATTTACATATTATTTCTATTTTGTGACGAAATATGATCAAGTGATATCTTGTTTCGTAGATTTAACTAAAAGAAATATTAATATGCAATTGGATTGTAATTTAGTTAAACCATTAAGAAGATATTAATATTTAAATACAACTAATCATCTATTATTGGAATATGTGCACTCAGGCCCTGTTTGGTTCCCATAAGTCACTTGACTTATAAGTCACCCAACTTATAAGTCTGTTGGATTTAAGTCAGTCCTGTTTGGTTGCAGTGACTTATAAGTCAGTGGGCTCCACACAGGGTGGGAGAGGGGAAAAGTGGAAATAAGTCACTTTAAGTAGGGGTGGAGCTACTTATGCAACTTATAAGTCAAGCCATTTAAGTTAGGGTTGTTTGGTTTCACTAGTGACTTATTTTGCACTTTTTGCACTTTAAGTCACCCTACTTACGGGAACCAAACAGTCTTCGTGCTCCACAGCACCGGCACTTCATCGGCTCCTGGCCTTTTGGACGTCGTCGACCGCGGACGTCACTCCTCCGTGTTCGGGGATCAGCCTCTCAGCTGGTTGGGCCGGCAATGGGACGGACGGAAGACGTGACGAGCGGGATGCCTGCGCCGCCGAAAACGAAGAGCAGAGCCATCGTCTTGTGCTCGACTCGAAGTGCGTCGACGGCTTCACGTCGCTCCGAGGAAGTCACCGGTCTTGGCCTGTTTGTCGATGTGAAGCCGTGAAGAGGAAGTCACCGTCTTGGCCTGTTCACGGACGATAACCATGCCCAATGTATGCACGAGCTGCATGGCTTCAGGTTCCATCCTTCGAGCGTACAACACCACGTACAGCTCAGAGGCATCTATGGACATGCACGGATGTAATCTGAGTGGCTCGCGTCGCCGATGATGGACATGAGTACCGCCTGCTTGGTGCCGATGAAGATGCTATAGGCGTCGTTGATGCAGCCCCCGTGTGCGGCGATGGTGCGGCTCTGTGGCCGCTGCCTCCTCTCCAATGCGACGGTCGCGTCCTCACGATTCTTCTCATCCTCGTGGTGATGGCACGGCACTACAGCCACTGCCGCCTATTCGTTGTGTCGTGACATCTGTGAAAGAGGAATTGAGGCAATCGACAATTCTCATTGATTAACTCAGTGCAGTCTTTATACAGACGTGCAGCACTGTTGGCCGTCCGACAATGGCGGGCAACGTGCTGTCACTTGGCCGTTCAGTTAGCAGAGAAAGAAAGGGATCAGTTAGATCTAACAGTCCTGAAGAATCGGTCAAGGAAGCTAACAGCTCTAGCAGCTATCGCTAACACCCCCCTCAGTCAGTGTGTCGCCGGTTCTGATGCACAGACTGTTTTTGAATTCTTCAAACAGCGATGTTGGGAGCCCTTTCGTCATGATGTCTGCAAATTGATGTTGTGTTGGCACATGGAGAACGCGTAGTTGTCCCAAGGCAGTGCGTTCACAGACAAAATGAATGACCAGCTCCACATGCTTAGTTCTCATGTGATGCACAGGGTTATCAGAGAGATATACCACGAAACATTGTCGCAGAAGATGATGCTCGCCTTGTTGATGATGACGTGCAGTTCACGCAGCAAGTTCCGCAACCAGCAGCACTCAGCAGCGGCATTGGCCACACCCCGATACTCGGCTTCTGCTGATAATCGCGAGACGACCGCTTGCCGCTTAGACGACCAAGAAACGAGTGCGCCGCCGAGGAAGACACAGAACCCCGACATCGAACGGTGCGTGTCAGGGCACCCCGCCCAGTCGGCGTCTGTGTAGGCTGTCAGCGCCGTAGAGGTTGAAGCTCGGAGAAGAACGCCATGTCGTGTCGTTGCGCGAACGTATCGCAGAATGCACTTGATGAAGGTCCAATGCACATCCCGTGGCTCGTGCATATGCAAACACGCTTGCTGCACTGCATAGGCCAAATCCGGCCTGGTGAGCGTCAGATACTGTAGAGCACCAGCAATGCTCTGGTAGAAGGTCTTGTCCTTCAGAGGTTCGCCATCCGTCGCCGAGAGCTTGGCCTTGGTGTCGACGGGCGTCGTGGCCGGCTTGCAATTTAGCATCCCAGCACGGTCCAGCACATCCTCGACATAGTGTTCCTGATGAAGAAAGAATCCATCCTTGGTGCGCCGAACCTGAACACCGAGGAAGTAGTGAAGAGGCCCGAGGTCCTTCATGGCGAAAGCAGTGCTGAGATCGTGGACGAGGCGTTGCGGCAGCGTTGTGGAGGACGTCGTGAGGACAATATCGTCGACGTAGAGAAGGAGCCAGGCAGTCGCGGAGCTGCGCCAGAGGACGAACAGAGATGTGTCTGATCCTGTCGGCACAAACCCCAGAGAACGCAGGTGCACCGCGAAACTCTTGTACCACACCCGGGGAGCTTGACGAAGGCCATAGAGTGACTTGGAGAGAAGACATACATCATCTGGATGCTCTGGGTCAACAAAACCGGTAGGTTGGCGACAGTACACCGTCTCCTCGAGGTCTCCTTGCAAGAAGGTGAGCGGTCGCCGCGGACGGCCCGTGCACAGTGGGCTCGATGACAGGTGGAGGCAGTAGATGCAAATGTCGTGGTGGAACGCGTCGCGCCGGCGGAGGTGGAACGAAGGGCACCGGCGTGTCATCCGCGGAGGCCATGACGTGGGGCGCGGTCGACGACGACGATGGCGTAGGCGATGGGTTCCTGGACCTGAAGGGAAAATATCCTCGTCGAAATACACATGGCGCGATGTGATCACACGGTTAGTGTCTGGGTTGTAACACCGATATCCCTTGGTGTCCGCGGGATAGCCCAAGAAGATGCACACGGCAGAGCGCGGCGAGAGCTTGTGAGCGGCGGTCGCGGTCAAATTGTGATAGCACTGGCAATCGAAGACGCTTAAGTGATCATAGGATGGTTCATGGCCGTGGAGGAGCTGGTAAGGTGTGGAATTTTGGCGTGGGCGACAGGGGCGGCGATTGAGCGTATGAGTGGCTGTGCTCAGCGCCTCTGGCCAGAACGTGGTGGGAACGGCGGCGTGAAACAAGAGAGCGCGGACGCTGTCGTTCAGAGTACGAAGAACACGCTTGGCACACCCGTTTTGTTGTGAAGTATACGGGCAGGTGAGTCACAGAATCATGCCGTTGGATGCAAGGAAGGACTAAAGCACGTGATTATCGAATTCCCTGCCATTGTCAGTCTGCAAGCTAGCAATTGAAGTACGGAATTGAGTACGAACAAAAGCATGAAAGCATATGATAGTGGGTAGAACATCAGATTTGTTGCGCAAAGGGAAGGTCCAAGCATAGTGAGTGTGATCATCAAGAATGACAAGGTAGTATTTATAGCCGGAGTTGCTAATTACAGGAGATGTCCATACATCGCAATGCAAAAGCTCAAAAGGCCTGGCGGCTACATTATTTGAACTTGCAAAAGGAAGCCTCACGTGTTTTCCAAGTCGACAAGCATGACAGGAATGATCATCTAGTCGTGAGCATGAAAAAGGAAATGAACGAAGCAAAGTAGACAGGGATGCATTGCTGAGATGGCCGAGACGAGCGTGCCACAACGCAGAGGATGTGTCGGCGACGAAGCTGTGATGAGCAGTGGAGCTGGTTCGCAGAGGGTAGAGATCGCCGGAGGAATCACATCAGAGCAGAACTGTCCCCGTTTGCAAATCCTTGATAGAAAAGCCAGCAGCGTCAAATTCAACAGTGACAGGATTATCACGAGTAAGAGATCGAACGGAAACAAGATTCTTTATGAGCGAAGGGCAAACAAGAACATTGTTTAAACGAAGATGATCAGAGGCAGTGGGGAAAACCATGGCGCCGGTGTGCGTGACACTGAGCGGGGCGCCATTGCCAACAATAACATGGGCGGAATCAGAAGGGATAGGACGGCAAGAAGAAATACCAGAGTGGTTGGCCATGTGGGTGGAGGCGCCTGTGTCGAGGAACCAATCACCGGTGCCGGCATAGCCAGCCGAGGACGAGGACTGGCTGTGGAGCGCGGTGTAGAGGTTGGGCGCCGGTCCGAAGGAGACTTGCTGCGGCTGGCTCGGTGCGGTTGCCATCATGGCCTGAGGTGGAGCGCCGGGGCGAACACCAGGGACCTGTGGCAGACGCCAGTTGGCCGGTGGCACCTGCCAGGTCTGGACGACACCGGTCCAGGGATTGGGCGCCTAGGGATGAAAACAGGACGGGAAAATCCCGTATCGACCGGCACTGTGAACCGCATAAACCGACCGTAGACCGTTTTATCAGGAAAACCGGGAAATCGGGAAAAAACCGGGAAAAATCGGCGGGAGCAGGAGCGAATTCAGTTGGACCCTTTTCCTGACCGAATCGCCGGTTCCTGCTTTCAGGCGGGAAAATTCCCGCAGGAAAATCCCGTATAAGTGGGCCGAGGTACTCCAACTCCATCGCGTTTACAGCCCAGCCCATCCACCACCCCGGCCCCGCGCACCGCATGGCCGCATATACCCCGCGCTCCCTCCCAACCTCTCCCCAGTCCAACCCTAGCCGCCGCCGCATCAGTGCATCACACACCCTTCCCTCTCGGTCTTCTCTCGTCTCCTCCCTTCTCCGCCACAGGCCCCTGAAGATCCCAGTCCGGCCGTCCTAGTCCTCCCCGCGGCTGCGTGTTGGGTTGCTCGCTGTGGCCGGCAGCCACCACCCACCAGGCGGGCACCGGGCAGGTGGCCGCGCGCACGACGCAGGCCCCTCCGCCGAGCTGGTCTCTCCAGGTGCGGCCAGGCCTATCCGTGACTCCGCCGACGGTCGGTCGCCGCCATCCCCGACCCCAGCATGATGTTTTGATGAGTGTTGGACTTTGGCTACTGTTGCTCGATGTGAAATGTTTATTTGTTTAGTATGGACTGGTTGGTTGTGATCTGTTGGCCGGTGTATGTTGCTGCGTGAACTATTGATTATTGCCTCGAACTTGAACTATGGACTGTGCACTTTTTTTTTTTTGCTAGACTCTGCTAGTCTGCTTGTACTAGTACTGTTGGATGGCCCGTGTTCATTTGTTGCATATGAATTATGCATAGTTTTGAGTATTGGGTCAAGCTAAATGTTTCGAGTGGTTGTATGTGTTGGTGTTCCCGATTTGAGTTACCGATTCCCGATCGTAATCTCCACATTCCCGGTCGATATGTTCCGTTTCCGATATCCCGTAATATCGATTTCGTTTTCCCGTCCGCCTTTCCCGTTCCCGCTCCCGTTCCCGGCCACAAAATGCAAGAGCAGTAACGGTTAGGAGGTTTTCCCGACCGTTCCCGACCGCTTTCATCCCTATGGGCGCCCCCCAGTGTGCTTGCTGCGATGGCGCCGTGTTGGTCGGGGCAGATCCGGAAGAACTGCGCTGCTTGCCATCGTGCTGTTTGCGTTTCTTCTTGCGATCGTTGCCGTTCTTGTTGGGGGAGAATGCAGGCGGCGACTTGGAGACGCCGGTGGAGCCCATGGCGACGAGAGCGGCGCCCGTCGCACCCGAGGAGGAAGAAGTGGACCCGGCGGCGAGGAGTGCGGTGGCGGCCTCCAGCTTGTGATTGCGGTCCATCCGCGTCTCTTCTTGTAGAAGGTAGGAATGAACCCAAAGGAAGGATGGCAGCGTGTTCATGGCGTTGATGACGCCAAGGGCGTTGGAGAACTTGGGGCTGAGGCCACGCATGGTGTTGACGACGAGGTCTTGGTCGGTGACGGGATGGCCGACGTCGGAGAGGGTGTCCGCCAGGCGCTTGAGACGGCAGCAGTAGTCGCCGACGGTGAGGTCGCCCTGCTGCAGGTTGTGGAAGTCCTGCAGAGCATAGACAGCCCGCTGCGTCGCGTTGTTGAGGAAGAGGGCGCGGACGCTGTGCCAGGCAGAGAACGCCGTCGCGCGACGCTGAAAGACCATGTCGCGGATGGTCTTGGACACAGTGAGGTAAATCCAGGAGACGATGCAGTGATCGACCTGTGTCCACGCGACGTCGTGCTGGCGGGCGGGCGGGCGCGTCGACGGTGCCGTCGACGTGGTCGAGAAGCCCGAGCTTCCGGAAGGTGAGTTCAAAGAGAGAACTCCAGGAGGAGTAGTTGGAATCAGTGAGATCCAAAACCTCCGGCACATGGTGACGGATGTTCATCAGCTGAATGGTGTGGGCAGCAATGGGAACGGGAGCAGCGACATGGAATGGGTTCAGATCATGCGCAGAGGCCGCAGAGGCACTGGAGGAGGAAGAAGAGGGGCTGTGCGCCATGGGGAAAAATGGAAAGAGCAGCGGAAGAGTAGGATCGAGATTGTTACTCTGATACCATGAAAGAGGAACTGAGGCAATCGACAATTCTCATTGATTAACTCAATGCAGTCTTTATACAGACGTGCAGCACTGTTGGCCGTCCGACAATGGCGGGCAACGTGCTGTCACTTGGCCGTTCAGTTAGCAGAGAAAGAAAGAGATCAGTTAGATCTAACAGTCCTGAAGAATCGGTCAAGAAAGTTAACAGCTCTAGCAGCTATCGCTAACACTCTGACTTTCTTGATCCCAGCAGCTCTTTCTGAGGAAAAAAAGATTCGCCAGCAGTTTGCTTGCTAGCTTGTAGAGCACATGCGCACGTAGCTTGTACAGCACATGCGCACGTACGTATACATGTGCATAGCCCTTGGCGTGCAGTCTTCGTGGCTTCGCACATGAGCGCCTCCGGCCGTCGGCGCAACGCGCAAGTCGTCTCTGTGTTCCGCGGCGTCGGCGCTCACACCATCTTCTGGCTTCTTGTACCCTCGAAGATGAAGAGAGGGTGCCAACTTCACGCTTCACCGGCCGGCCTCCCGACGGTGCTTGATGTAGATATCTGCACTGGCTGTTGGTTTACTTGGCAGCTAAGTTGATCGATACTTATCCGGAGTTTCAACTCGATCACAACTATCTTGGCCGAATAACTCCCTGAGATGTCACTACAAGAAACTATTTAATCTGTGACGAACTTTCTGCGACGTTCTCAGAAAACATCACAAAGAGCACTGCGTCTGCGACGTATTCCTGTTTTTCGTCACGGATGTGCACTAATGGATATTGAAGCCCAGAACACTGCGACAATTTGTTAAATTCGTCGCGATTCTATGACGTATTCTGGTTTTTCGTCACAGATGCGGACTGATGGATATTGAAGCCCAGAACACTGCGACGATTTGTTAAATTTGTCGCAATCCGGCCCACGACGCTGCGACATTTTAGCAGATTCGTCGCGATCAACAAATAACAAATAGTCATGTTAGGAATTGAAATAATTGATAAATTAAAAAACAAAAAATAAACAAATAACAAATAATCATGTTATGAATGGAAAAAATCTAAAAATGAAAAAAAACTAAAAAGATCAAAAAATAACACATAGCCATGTTATAAATGCAACAAATCGAAAAATTGAAAAAAAAACTAAAAAAATAGCAAATGGTGGTAGAGGTTGACTGCGGCCGCACCCTCGCCACGGCCGACCAAGTCCCAGCCGGCAGCGGTTGGCCGCGGCCGCGCCCAGGCCAGCCGCGCCCGGCCGCATCCTGGCCACGGCCCAGCCGCACCCTGGCCACGGCCGGCCAAGCCCTAGCTGCGCCCAGCCGGCAGCGGTTGGCCGCCGTGTCCAGCCAGCCCCGGCCGGCCGCATTTGGCCAAGGCCTGGCCCCAGCCGGCCGCACCCAGGCCCAGCCTGGCCGCGCCAAGGCCACGGCCGGCCGCACCGAGCCAGCCCCGGCCTGGCCACGGCCGGCCAAGCCCTAGCTGCGCCCAGCCGGCAGCGGTTGGCCGCGGCTGTGTCCAGCCAGCCCCGGCCGGCCGCACCTGGCCACGGCCTGGCCCCAGCCGGCCGCACCCAGGCCCAGCCTGGCCGTGCCAAGGCCACGGCCGGCCGCACCGAGCCAGCCCCGGCCTAGCCGCGCAAAAAAATGGAGCTGCGGAGCCCCGGCCTGGCCGCGCAAAAAAATGGAGCTGCGGGGATTCGAACCCACGTCCTCGTTGTTCGGAGGCGGATGAGCTACCATTGTGCTACGTTTTGTTTTGTGATTTATGTTTCTGATATATGCTATTTATACTATATATTGTGCCACGTCAAAATAACAAAAAAATGATGCGGCAGTGTGGGTTCGAACCTTGGCCGCCGAGGACGTGAAGCATCATCTTACCACTGCGCTAAGATATAATTGGTGTCTTTTTCTAGCTCTTGAATATTAATACTCGTACTTGGATCCGGTGCGGCTGTTTGGACCAATCAGGTTGTGCCACATCACTGATTTAAGATGAAGAACACAGTGATAGTTGGTATTTCTTCTTTTAATCTGGAATTAAATTTTGTAACTAGTATTTCTTCGTCATATATAATCCAAATTCGACGTTTTTTCTTCCTGAATTTTTCTAAAATCATGATCTTTTCTTTAATGATGTTGTTTTTTACAGATTCTATTTCGCGATCCTATTTATATGCTTCTATCTAGTTCCGCCTAAATACCGATTAGAAAAATCATTTATTTTGCACAAACATTGCTAATGTAACTTCGTATTTTGCAATAATAAGCTAAACACAAGGTTATGGTAAAGTTTGAAGTGCATATGAATTCGAAAATTTCGAAAGGTATGATACACTTCAATGTTCAAGTAATGTTTCATGAAACTATGTGAGACATGTATCCATTTCTAAACAACGTAGGTTCCGCTGTTACCGAAATCATTTGAAATTTTGATCACAAGTTTATGGACCCAAATTATGTTACCACGTCAATTCGTAGAACCATTAGAGCATTTTATGATATTATTTGAATTATGATAGTGTAAATTCGAGATGTAAGTTTGAATTATCCCTAATAAACTGCTGCCGAAATCATTTTTTTCATTTGTTAAAGTTGTAGATCTTGGTAGAGCATGATTTTAGAAAATTTTAGAAAAAAGAATCATCCAATTTGGAGTTAGTATGAGGCAGAAAAACTAGTTACAAGTTTTAGTCTAAGATTAAAAAGAGAAAACACACTTGTTCATCTCAGTTCATAGCAAGTGCAATTTCTGTTTTTTAATCTTCGGATAAAACTTGTAAACTGTTTTTCTTTCTCATACGAACTCCAAATCGGTTGATTCTTTTTCCTAATTTTTTATAAAATCGAGATGTTTTACTCAGTGCCATTTGTTTGTATCTTAATTACTATTTCTTGATTGCTTTTCATACAACACATCTTTTCCAACTAAAAAGAGAATATAAAAAATATGTTTTTTCATAATAATTGCTAATATAACTTAATATTCTCTAATGTTATGGTCAACATGAGATGGTGTCAAAAATTGAGGTGCATACAAGTTCGGTCACATTATTAGTTGTTCAAATCTCAAAGTTTGTTTTCAATTGTAGGAAACTATGTGAGACTTGTGTCCTATTTGTGAACATCTATAATCTCATTTTATCAAAACCATATGAACATCTAATGTTATGATACACATAAGGTTGTAGCCAAGTTTGAGATTCATACGACTTTGAAAATGTAAATCACCACTCAAATCTCAAAGTTTGTGTTGAGTTATTAGAAACTATGTCAGAGATGTATCCATTTGTGAGTAGTGTATGTCGTCACTTCCTTGAAACCACTTAAATTTTTTATGTCAAGATTGTGGACCAAAAACATGTCAACCTCTGCTTGCTTGTTACCAACTATTCCCTCTGTTCAAGAAATGTGTTTGAGCAATATGAACAATCGTCAACCTATTTGAAGTTGCAATATGACGAATGCTAACTGGTATCCTAGCAGTTCCGTTTTTTCCACATATGTAATGCTAACTGTTATCTACTAGATGTATTTATGTCACCAGTTTGTGCCCAAAAGGGCATGGTTATTTCAGATACTGTTAACATGCTTACTTATATATTTTAAATTGACTAAAATTGGAATAAACAGAAGCTTGTCTTTGCACATTAATCAATTCATTCTACACTGTTGTACATTGAGATATAATTTCATATCCATTGGTAACTTAAATAGATCTGTTTATAATCATTGACTCCATTCAGGTAGCATCAAGCTTGACTCCCATGGAGATGGAGGATACAAGATGTGCCTTTCTGATAGGAAAAACAGTATCGATTAACTTTAGTGTTCCTTCTACATGGTTTGTAGACTGTTAACATAGCAGCTATCCCATTCGGTAAATGCAAGCGCTGGAGCTAAGAAAATACTTCTTGTATAATGCTCTATAAGATAAGATTTGAAATTTGATCAGAGAACAGATACACCTTTGATGGTTAAAGTTATTGTTCTAACTTGTAATCTTTGTGGAAACTTTTTATCTGACTGCCCCCAAATCAATTTTATTTCAGACCTAGGGTTGCTGCATCAGCTCAGTGTCGTGGACGAATCATGCACCATCATTGCCCTTCCCTACCTTGCTGTAAGATCCATCTAGATTTATATCTCTTGATTTAATCATGTGCTTGTTTAAACATGTAAAGTCACATTTCCATGTCTTGGGTCCTGCTTTCTGCCATTTCCCCTTAGCATTATTCATTATAAACAGGACCATATCATGAAATTAAGGAACTATAAATTTGAATTACTTGAGCACCTTACTTAAAACTTGTTTCTACTTGTTCTAGATGTGTGATTTCTGAAATTTACTCTCTAAATAAGAACTGACATAATTGGCATGACCTGTTCTTATTTCATCTGAAATTTACTTAGACACCTATGGACAACTAGGCTGATACAGGAAATGATTATTTTGAATGAATGTTGGCTAAACCAAGTAGATGTGCATGATGGTAACTAAAGAATAGCATGTATGCATACATATCGCTATGTTTTGTTGTGCAAGCAGCATAGTTCACAGATCAATGAGTCTGATATTGCTCACTACTTTTGATCTGAATAATTTATTTTGGAAGTAAAGTTAGACTGGATCACTTGTGCTACAGGTTGTGTCCCGTTTGTAAGGGTCCATGCAGAATAAAACCTCACAAATGCTAGGTCCATGCAGCACAAAATTAGTGGTAGAGCAGAATTTCTGAACATTATATACTAATATCTGTTTCTCAAATGATTTCTCGATTGAATTGACATTTTGGTCACCAACCTGACAGATTGCTTGAGATTGCTTTAGCAGCCATTTTAAAGATTTATCTGTTCCTTTTTGTGCTTCACGGCAACAAGTTGCATACTCTAACTAGATTCAAGTTCCTACGATGAACACTGATATTGCATTTGTTCTCTTAATTTCAGAAAAAAACTGGAGAAGTAGAACTGAGGTAAACTCTTGCTGGATGAAAACTTGTACCTGATGACTCTTGCTGGATGAAAACTTGTACCTGATGTGTTGGATCCTCTTTGTATTTGATGTAATACTGAATGAAAATTTAAGTGTCTCTGTGATGCTAGTTTTGTTTATTTTTGGAAATTATATCCATTGGTTGGAATTGTAAGCTTGAATGGGCTAAAAAAGCCTAATATAATTGATGGGTCAGATTTTTTTATGGGCTGTATATCTACTGGGCTGAAAATATGATGACGTCATCATTTATGTAAGCTGCCACATCGTCGTCCACGTAGGCTGCCACGTCATCGTCCACCTAGGCTGCCACGTCATCGTCCACGTAGGCTGCCACGTCATCGTCCACGTAGGCTGCCACGTCATTGTTGTCCACGTAGGCTGCCACGTCATTTTCCATGTAGGCGTCCACATCAGCAGCCACATCAGCAACAAGCAGCCACATAATGATCCATGTCAGCAACAATCCGTGACGATTATTTTCGTCGCTAAAACTGAGTTTTGGGTTGGGTTGCATGGGCCTCGGGCTGCTCCGTGACGATTCAGATACGTCACAGACCGTGACGTTTATTAAGGAACGTCGACAGATTTAATCAATGACGCTCATTCCACCACGAAAATTTAAATCGTCGCGGATGCTGATTTGCGACGAATTTTATTTAATCCGTGACAGAATGATTGCGTCACAGAATAAATAGTTTCTTGTAGTGTGTGGGACTGGCTAGTTGGAGACCAGACACCCTAATCTTGTTGTTTGCGTACGAGGACGCCATGTATATGGCTGTTACGTTAGCCCATGATGGTCGTTTCCACCAATCTCTAAACTGCTACATACGCTGTTTCCTCTTAACCATAATACACATGAGAATGCATGCATACTACTTTCTTCATTCTCAAATATATGTCGTTTAGGACAAGCAATCTAGTTAAAAAATGAACTAGCTAGCTTGTTCTAAACGATATATATTTAAGAACGGAGGGAATAATAAAGTTACATCGGCTAGCCATGCACGACGTAGAGCTCGTGCACCTGCTAGCTAGCTTCTTTTCCTTCTTTTCTTGCCTCACGTTCGTCTTAGGACGCCATTAGACTGGCTGTCATGTAGATGATGAAAGCTTCACCTCTCTGGAACCTTCTAGATGGCGCCAGCAGCGGCCGCGCGGTCCGGCCGTATGGCGACATGTATTGTAGAGGCTAAATATATCGTTTGTGCCAACCTTGTATATATGGGCGTTGCGTATAAACAGGCTGCACTGCTAACTGCATGCTATGGGGGCATCTTAATTAATCGGCACCACTATTAGCACACATATATGAGTCTATAACTCATATCAAAACATATAGTTCACGTGCTAAAATACTTGAAAGATTTACACAAAATCTCGTCAAACATAATCATCTATGGTTGTTGTTCGTCCTACAATTTGTGTGCTCCGATAAGTATAATAGCTGTGCTCCGGTGGGTTTTGGATTGGTTCAACGAAATAAAGAGAACCAGTGACTCAGGGAGTCACTAGACAGTGGCGCTGGGGGCAGGCAGACCCTCCATTTTGAATTCTGATGCTATTGCAAGGTAAAAATGGTGACAAATGTTCATAATACACTGTTGGTTTGTATATAATCTCAAAAAAAAAACAAAGTTGATTATTCTAATGTTTGAAATTTAGTCCTCTTTCTTAAAAAGTTGTTTCCTCTTCAATTCCATGTCATTCCTTCATCGTTATCTGTTTTTATATAGCCTGATGGCTAGACTGCATTGTTGATTATAATTAGTTTTTGGCAGATGGCGAGCGGTGTCGGCTAACTTTCTTTGGCTAGCGAGATTTCAGAGATATTTTACAAACCAAATACCCTGTTTGGATTCATTCCCCAAACTTTAGGATGTGTCAAATCAAACATTTTACCTCTATTTAGAAGTATTAAACAAAAACTAATGACAAAACTAATTGCATAAATGGACACTAAATCACGAGGTATATTAATCTATGATGAGAGGATGATTATGGTAGCATCACTGTTGCATAATCATTGATTAATTAGGCTCATTAGGTTCATCTCGTGATTTAATGTTCATATATATATGTGCAATTAGTTTTGTCATTAGTCTGTGTTTAATACTCCTAAATATGGTCAAACGTTTAGTGTGAATCCCTAAACTTTACGGGAGCCTGTGTCATGCGGTTTCTGTGCTCGAGGAGGCACGACCACCATATTAGTGCTTTCAACTTTTTTTTTTAGAATTACACAGTACAACGCAGACGTTTACAGCACGCACGCACACTCACCCCTATGCTACCCCTATCAGCACCTCCGAAGGACTGAGCACCGGCAGATCTGGAGATTCCCGAAGTCACCACTGGTGCCTCGTCGTCGACAGGAACGTCGCTTACCACTTAATACATAAGTGCCGGAAAATCCCGGAATAAATCCAGGAAAAGGTGCGAGCACTAGAATTTGAACACTGGTGAGTAGCGTCCCACTAGACCGTCCTACCATTGGACTATAAGCCCATTCGCATTAGTGCTTTCAACTCAACTCTGATGCTCTGAACTGAAGTATCCCAAAAGTTGTACGTTGAGAATCCCTATGTAGTGACAATATGCATGAGGGAAAGAGTCGAACGAGCACGTAATTAATCTCTATGATAGTTAGTAGCAACACCAGTTTTTGTAGTAGATGTGTATTCATGTTAACCTAAATCCTACGCAGGGAACACATATCGATTAGAGAGATTTGAGGCCAAAGACACTGTTGTCATCATCCTCTTCGCATCTTCAACTTCCTACAACAAAAATGTGCTGAAGGCCTACAAAGATAGGTTCGCAAAAATAGAGATGAACTCGGTCACTCACAGGTTGATCTTCACTATATGATAGCTCATCAAGATCGGTCGAGAAAGAATCAACAAGACTAGCCTGAAAAAAATGTCATTAGTTGGCAACTTGTTAGCTTCTCCATCACACTATTATAAGAACAAATGTAATAGTATCATTGAGTACTTGTGGACGCAAGAGTAATGGCAACCATGACAAAAAAGACAACCATGATTATTGGCTGTATTGTGCATTCTACGTAGCAAACAGTTATACGTATTAGGCTAGAATTGTTTCCACTTAAATTACTAAACATGAACAATCACCTTAATCCAAAGGGGAACGAAAGGGCTAGGCATCTGAACAGCAATACACATTCGGGTAACAAAAACCATGACAGGTAACTTCAACGTACGTATCGACAGGCCTAGAGGCCTAGGATGACGCAAAGTTTGCAGCGGGAACTGCAGTGACAAAACCACAGTATCCAAATTCCAAACTACAAGCAGGTTCGCAAAACCGTTGCTACCGGACCGGTATTCGCGGTAACCGGTGTTACCGGTCCGGACTAGTAGCAAAATCGGACGGTTTTCCGAGGTTTCAACCGGTCCAACCGAACCTAAAAAAATAACTCTAGTTAACCGCTCGGTAAGACCGGTATATCAGTCCAGTTTTTTCCGGTCAAAAAAACCGCTACTGTAGTGGTATTTAGAACCCTGACTACAAGCAGTTGTAGTGGATTCAGAAGTTCAGATCCCGTCAGGACTTTCCCGCTTCAAAACCCTGCTCCCCGGTATCTTCAAGCACCATGCCGAGTACAACCCGCGAAATCACGAAATTTAGTAACTTCTCGATCACACTACTATAAGAACAAATGTAATAGTATCACTGAATACTTGTGGACGCAAGAGTAATGGCAACTATGACAGAAGGACAACCATGATTATTGGCTATATTGTGCATTTTACGTAGCAAACAATTATATACGTATTAGGCTAGAATTGTTTCCACTTGAGCAGTACTAAACATGAACAAGCACCTTAATCCAAAGGGGAACGAAAGGTTTAGACACCTGAACAGCAATACACATTCAGGTAACAAAAACCATGACAGGTAATTTGAACGTACGTATCGACAGGCCTAGAGGCCTAGCGTGACGCAAAGTTTGCAGCGGGAACTGCAGTGACAAAACCACAGCATCCAAATTCCAAACTACAAGCAGTTGTAGTGGAATCAGAAGTTGCTTTCCCGCTTCAAAACCCAGCTCCCCGGTATCTCCAAGCACCGTGCCGAGTACAACCCGCGAAATGACGAAATTTAACACAACCCCCACCCCAAGCGCATCAACCTGTTCTGAAGTAGGTTAAGAACAGCAACGGAGCGCCGACGTGATCCTACAGGTTCCAAGACGAATTTACCATGACTGAGGGCGGCGCCGAGAGCAACCGGTGCGGGCGGCGATAGCCGCGGACCAGCCACGGCCACGCCCCCGTACGCGCGCACCGTGCTGCGACAGTGGCGACGTACTCGAATGGGCTGAGATTTCTACGCGGAGCGCAAGTACGGCCCATATAAGGAGGGAAGGAGAGAGACTGTTGTTGATGGGCACCAGGTGGGATAGCCCATCAGCTGCCGCGTGGGCTGATGGTGTGTCGTGTGCGTCCCACACACAGGTCGTTCGTTCCGGCGCCCGAGGGATGGCCGGTGTCCGCCGTCGGCTTGCTCCATCCAAGTGCGGCTTGGCTCCAAGTGCCGTCCCATAATTAAAAGCTGACCACTTCCGCGTCGGCGCGGGGCGATCCTCCAAGAGAGATACGGCCGCACGGCGACGGACGATGACGCCCAACCGCCCGTGGACCCTTGACCCCTCTCGTATGGCCGGCCCGGCGCCGGGACGTCAATGCCGGCGCATGAGGGCCGCGCATCGCCATTGACTAACAAAGCCACACCTCACCAAACGCAAGGCCGGGATCCACGTGCCCTTCAATTCGACCCCCTCCTCTCCCCTTCCGGGTCGTCGGGTGGCAACTGGCAAACGCTTCTCGTTCCGGATCGATCTGCTCGTGCTCGGCATCTGAACCTCTCGTTCTCTCAAGAATTGACGGGACGATCCGTAGAGCGTAGTGCTAGGGGGGCAAGTACACGATCGACCGGCTGATCGTGGCCTCTCGCCACTGTAAGTCGGCAGTCTGTCTGCCGCCCCTTATCTGTTATTACAGGGTTACAGCAGACTAGCAGATGCAGCAAGCAGCATCACGGACGGGCGTTATCCGTTCGGACTCGTTCTCCTCATGTCCTGACGCATCGTCGTTATGTGGCTCGTGTTCATCGCGAGCCATACTTCAAAGTCGCGGGCACGTACGTCTCTGTTCAGCGTCAGAACGGGCAACAGGGAGCTCAGGACTTCTCCGTCCGACTGTTTCGACACAGCTTCGTCAAGAGATAAGATGGGAACGAAAGGCGCCGATGATTTGGTGGCCATTCGGGGAGGCAGGCGCTGAGCTCGATCGGCCCATGCCCAATGATTTCCGACGATCAATCGATCGATCCATCGAGCCGTCTGACTGTCAACGCACTGTTCCGCTAGCCTTTCCGACAGGCGACCCGGCGATTTGGAACTGCTTGCCGGCGGCAGAGCTTGCGCCTGTACTATATCATGGTTTCCATGAATCGGGACCAAACATCGGAGATTGATGATCCGGACACTGTTCGAGGCTCCACGCGCCACGTGCCCACTGTAGATTTCTCATGCCTTTTCACATTGATTGGCCGTGGAACTGATGATCCTGATTGCTTAAACACCAATGTTGTTCAGCGTTTAGCCATTCAGAGCTCTTTCTGAAGAACCGCTGGAGAAGCTGTCGTTTAACACGGTTCTAGGGAAGCAGGGTTAGCTGCCAACCTCTGCTCTCCGTTACCACCCGCCTCCATTTAGTACTATAGGGTGTGTTTAGATACAGATGAATTAGCTGAATTGGGGAAGAATTGATGTAAATGCAGATGAATAGTGAGAGGTGATGTGATAGATAATAAGATGTTTTTTTGCAAACTTTTTGAGATCTAAACACACACGATCCAGCAAACAATCATACACCAACCTATACATACGGCTCCTATACTAGCATCTTCTCTCTCTCTCATCTGAACACAAACAAACCAATTATTCGAGGAGGGATATCGAAATCGAACCAGCAAAGAAATTGACTGCATACCGGATAAGTACTCGGCACTCGGCACAGGGCAGCGCTCATGATGATGACTCACTTATTAATGCTAGCTCGTGCCAAAACAAAATCAAGTAGCGAAGCCGACAGGTAATCAGTGAGCGTGCGACGTGTGGAGGTTAGCATTAACAAACTTGTGCACGAGCTCTTGACGGCTTTTGTTTTATTGTTTTACCAAGAGAATAATTATAAGTGGATGAAAAATCTCTGGTGGAGTAACCGCCGCTGCCTGCCACGGATAAGCAGAAGAGCTCTGCACGAGACCACGCAAGTCTCACCACCTAACACGAATGGATTTGTGGTGGCTGATGGCTGGGTGTGGCCCAAGAATATGGGAGCCTGCCGGCTGCCGAGGTGGCTTGGCCGGGGAAGACGAAGACGATGGAGAACACACGAGACACGAGAAGATATTCTCGTCCAGCTCCCGAGCTCCGCCTCCGCATCGGCACCGTCGCCGCCGGGTCCTGGCCGGCGACAGCGACGCCGCCATGCCCGGGCGGGACCCGGATGTGACCGCAGCCGACCTTTTGCGCACGTCGGAGCGGGGTGGTGGGGCTGATCGCTCGCCATGGCTGACTGATTGATCCTCTCGGTCTCGGCTAATTTATCAAATATATAACGAGAGCCCGTCCACGTCAGACGTCACCACACAGATTTGGCCGCGCTAATTAAGCTGGATGTTCTAGTTTAATTCGTCGTCTGTGATGGATGCGAGCACAATTCTGATACGGTGCTCCGAAAGCGAGGTCGAATCAGAACAAGGGGTCGCTCGAAGCGCACAGCGATCTCTTTTGTATATTGGATAAATCCGTACGAATTTCAGCAGGAACGGGGTTCAGTTCCCGCAAAAATTTGGATTTTTGCCCCCGCGTTTCAAGATTGAACGTCATCGCGTTTCAGGATCTTGTGGTTGGTGGTTCGAGGGCCAAGATGAAAGCCACCGGCGCCATCGAGTTTGACATGTAGGAGCTGTGACTCTGAAGATTTCTCTTGGAACTTTGGGAGAGAGTCAGAGAGAGAGAGAGCATCACGCTCGTAGATGTCCCGCGCTTTGCACGTCTTAAAAAAAAATGTCCGGCGCTAACCAACCGACCGAAAGCAACGTCTCTCCATCCCATCGTTTCTTTCGATTTCGATCAAATAATGTGCTACTAGGTAGGAATGACGATGCCATACCAATTGCATCTAGAAAAAGAAGGTAAAAGGAGAAGGTGAAATTGCGCGACGATGTTACGAAAAAGGTTGACAGGGCCACAGGGAGAAGCTCAGGTGGTTGGAATCCGCCGCTGTCAAACGTAATGCAAGCCTTCAAAATTCAGATGCAAGTTCAGTAAGTAGTTGGTAACCATCAGATGTTCAGATATGACATCGTTCCTTCTAGAATGATCAATTGGGAGCACACACACGGATTTGAAATCTTTTGGTTGTTTGCTCACCAACTTGGTGTGACTTGCTGAAGTTTAATCCGGTGGATCTGAAAAATCGATCGCCCCCGTGCAACAGGCGCGTGTAAACTCTGACAAATTTATACGTTGACAGTGATGTACATGTACTCAATTCTGGGGCCGAATTCATCTATTGATTTGATAAATTGTAGTATTGCCTCCCAACCATGTGGCACCACACCTCTCACCTGGCCGGAATCGTCCAGCTTCTTTCTCCCGATTTTATTTGTGATGATGAATCCCAAGGATTTAAAAAATATCCAGCTCCGTGTCGGGACGCGGGAAGTAGGTGACCTGTACATGTTGTTTCGATTTCGTGTGTTCTCTGAAATGCCATCCACTTTCTGGGGGAAAAGTATTAAAAAGGGTTTAAAAGAGTATGAGCTCTGCATTATTACAAGACGTGCACCAACAACTTGGTCAAAAAAGCTACTTACATGAATGGAATCCCTGTGCTGTGCACACACAAGCTGCAGAAAAGAATATTACCTAGATTTCATTTGGGCCTGGTTGGTTCCTTAATAATTCACTACCTACCCGTCACATCAAACTTCGGATACTAATTAGGAGTATTAAATGTAGATTAACGACAAAATCCATTCCACAACCCCTACCTTAATTTTCGAGACGAATCTAATGAGCCTAATTATGTCATGATTTGATAATATTGTGCTACAGTAAACAATCTCTAATGACGGATTAATTAGACTTAATGGATTCGTCTCGGAATTTCCCGTCTATTCATGTAATTAGTTTTATAATTAGTCGATGTTTACTACCTCTAATAGAGCTGAAAAGACACCCCTAAAATTTTGGCCCCAAAATTTTAGGGAATTAAACACACCCTTTGTCAAAGGCGTGAGAGATTCATGCTTCGCTGAATTCAAGCCAAAGACCAAATATTTCCAACACGAAGCTCCAAATTTCAGCGAGCTGCGCTGAACTTGCACTGAACACAGCAGGAAGAATAGCATCATGCATGTGATATGTGATGGCAACAGCAAGGCCAAACTTATCCGTGCACCGTGCTGCTGCATGTGTCTCTCTGGATTTTTTTAAAAAAAAGAGCAGTGCCCTAGCGTGTGGGAAATAAACAAAATTAAATTAATAGAAAACAAGTGCTACGTGCAACGTCTTTTTCAGGGTCAAGAAAACGCTGGATTTTTTTTTCTCTCTGCCGTCAGATGAGATGCCCGGCGCACCATCGCCGGCACGTAGCTTTCCCGGCGGCAAGCAAGTACGTACACATCCGTGCATATCGATCTCTTTCGCTTATTCTGCATCTCGTCTGTTGACAAGCTATCAGAAGCAGTAGTATAAAGTGGACTTATCTTTTCAACGGAAAGAAAATGTGCTCTCCCCTTGGGAAGAATTATTGTCCTTTTTCTACGCATGAAAAATTACGTGGAGTGATTTCCAGCCAAGCTTTTCCAGTTTTTGACAGCGCGGAATTTTCTTACCTGGGGTCACGTTAAAAGCATCCTAATTTGACTGTAATAAGAGAATTTTCTCATTCAAAGTAAATGGGGGATGGTGGTATGACCGTAACAGTGCTCGACGTTCGCATCTCAAGCATCCAACCGTTTTTGCTCATTCGTCACGTAATTTTCGTAGAACACCGAAAACTCTTCACTTTATTACATAAAAGCGACCTTTAGCTGCCTCGCATGTGCATGTCGGAACAACTCGGAGGATATATATTTTTTCGTTTGAGAGGTGGTATATTTAGTTGCATGGAAAATAGTAGCATTCTAGTACTATTCATAAAAAAAAACAATCTAGGATTTAGCAGCATGTTTTGTTTTCAGTCGGACCCCTGCAATTCCAACACCTTTTCCCTGCGATCCACAAGATGATGGGCTCCCATCAAAGTTAGCTGTATAAATTCACTGCTGCTGGCCATTAAAGTGCAACCAAAAAGGAGTGGGACGAAAAAAGGCACTTGATTATTAGGGCCTAAAAGGCGCTCAAACCGGCAAAACGTACAACGACGTATCGATCCCCCGTTGCGACAAGAAGGAGATCCCCGTTGCGCTCCACGCGTCCCGTCCCGTTCCGTTCCGCCCAACTGCCGCGCACGCAAGCTCCCACCACTCCCCCGGCTCGCTTCGCCTCGCCTTCGCCTCGCCGGCCGCCACCTCCCCCCTCTTCTCACGCGGCTACAAAAGAGAGGAAGGAAGCTGCGCGGACGCGAAGATTTGGAGTGCGTCTGCCGGGGCGGAGGTCACGCGGCCTCCTGGTATTGGGTGGCACGGAATCCAATAATGATGGATTAGTTGTATTTAAATACTAATATCTTTTTAGTGGCTTGATAAAATTAAAATCCGATTGCATATTAATATTCCTTACGATTAAATCTACGAAACAAAATATCACTTTACTATGTTTCGTCGCAAAAAATAAAATAACATAGTTACCATTTTTTACGAAATAAGATATCACTTGATCATATTTCGTAAAAAAACATGTAAATTCCATATATTTGACAAGATTTGATAAGGTTACAATCCAAATATAACTTGCATAAGATTTCATCATTCTCATGATTTGGTCATGGTCAAAATTTGACATAGTTGAATGTATCGCAAACCAAACATTTAAGAAATTTATATGTTATTTTTTTTTGATGAAATATGGTCAAGTGATATCTTGTTTTGTAGATTAAATTACAAGAAATATTAATATGCAATCGGATTTTAATTGAGTTAAACCATTAATAAGATATTAGTGTTTGATTACACCTAATCACTTATTTTTGATTTTTTGCGCCACCAATCACACCTCTCCCGCAGACCTCCGCCCGCGCACACGTCCGCCTGATTGGATATCCGGAAGCTGCGTGCTTCACTTCACTTGACTCGAGTTCTCGACTCCACCCACCTTCCACGTCGAAAAAAAAGCTGGGTGGTTTGGAATCCAAAACCGTAGGGCGAGGCCGGGGGGAGCCCACGGCATCCCTATCTTCCTCTCCCTCGCTCGCGTCGCGTGCTTCTTGGCTGACCGGCCGGTTGCCCTCTCCGCCAGAGACCTCCTCCCTCCTCCTCCCTCTTTGGGCTTGTCGTGGCGCTCTTGTACGCGTCCAGCGAGGAAATTTACCGCACGGTTTCGTTCCGTACGGGCGGTTGATAGCGAGTTTTAAAGAGGCGCGGCGGGCGTGGGAGCGAGCGAGCGAGCGAGCTTGGTTGGGCGAGGTGGTTCTTGCGGGAAGCTACTAGAAGGAGTCCGGGGGGCGAGGAGGAGGAGGAGGAGGAGTGCGAAGTGTGCGTGCCTTGCCTTGCTTCACCTGGTTGGTTGGTTGGTTGGTTGGCTTCCCGCTCGCTACAGGCCAAGCCGACGGACAAATCTCGGTCTTGGCTCTTGGGCGCGCCGCCGCGGTGGGATTCGGTTCGGCGCCCTGATTCCTTGTTCCCTTGCGACGATTCGACGAGGTTTGCCGCCATGGAGGCAGCAGGCGTGACGCATTGAGGCGCGCGTGCGGGGTTTGCAGCCGGGCACATGGATCTGGAGGCAGCCGGCGGCGCGGCGCCGGCGCACGGGAAGGTGAGCCAGCCAGCTCGCGGCCTTGTGTCCTTGGATTCGGAGAGCTCGTCTGTGTTGGGCGGGCTTTGCTGCTCCATTTCCTGGCTGAATCCTGACTGCTTGCTTGCTTGGTTGACGCTTCTCCTCCTCCCTGCAGAGGTGGCGCGGGGAGTCGTGGCGCGCGACGCTGCTGCTCGCGTACCAGAGCCTCGGGGTGGTGTACGGCGACGTGGCCACGTCGCCGCTCTACGTCTACAAGAGCGCCTTCTCCGGCGACGACATCAAGCACTCGGCGGGCAACGAGGAGATCTACGGCGTCCTCTCCTTCGTCTTCTGGACGCTGACCCTCATCACGCTCCTCAAGTACGTGCTCATCGTGCTCCGCGCCGACGACGGTGGGGAGGGCGGCACCTTCGCGCTCTACTCCCTCATCTGCCGCCACGTCCGCGCGGGCCTCCTGCCCGGCGGCGGCACCAGAGATGAGCTCATGGAGGAAGAGAAGGTCACGGGTCGCCGCGGCGAGCGGCCCGTGTCGAGGGTCAGGGCGGTGTTGGAGAAGTACAGGGTGCTGCAGAGGCTGCTGCTGCTGTTCGCGCTGCTCGGGACGTGTATGGTCATCGGCGACGGCGTGCTCACCCCTGCAGTCTCCGGTTGGACCCTCTCCGTCTTGGATTTGGATGATTTCTGTCCATTCCGTTCTGTGTTTTGTTTCTGACGCCAGAGATGTGCTCTGTTGCTCCGTTTGCAGTGTTTTCTGCGGTCTCTGGGCTCGAGCTGTCGATGGAAAAGGAGCATCACAAATGTAGGTTAATTCTCTCTTTGATTGCATATTATATGGTACATAGTTGCATGGATAGAAGCCAATGTTTCATCCAGTTGAATTGGGTTACTACTTAGTTCTAGTCAACTTAATCATCATTAGTATGTTTCAATGATACCATGCTTATGAGATGTTTACTGCAACTTGTTTATGTGCAGATATAGAACTTCCAGTGGCATGTGCCATACTTATATGCTTGTTTGCTCTGCAACACTTTGGTACGCATAAAGTTGGGTTTCTTTTTGCACCAATAATATGCATTTGGCTTCTCTGCATAAGTGCGATAGGCCTCTACAATATCATCCATTGGGACCACCATGTCTATCGAGCCCTCTCACCATACTACATGTATCAATTCCTCAAGAAGACTCAAACTGGTGGCTGGATGTCACTGGGTGGAATCCTTCTATGTGTAACAGGTACCAATATGCTATGCTGCTGTTGCCTACTACTATTTGGCTGTGACAATACTTGAATTGAAATGTCAGAAGGCTGACCATTCTTTTGCTATTATTGTTAAAACTTTTAGGCTCTGAAGCTATGTATGCAGATCTTGGGCACTTCTCACAATCATCAATTCAGGTATGAGATGCGTCTGTTACAACTTACAAGAGCAACTATGATACATGGCTGTTTATAGCGTTCAAGTTCAATTATACTAATAACACTTTTTTCTTGTACAGAAATAAAAGTATGTCTAATTAACTCAATTCCTAATCTTTGCACAATAAAATTAACAAGATATTTACCCATTACTTACAGGGCTGGCTTTTGCGTATCTATGCCGCATTTTGAACTTCTATAAATCTAAGAAAAACTGTAACACACTAAGCGGTTTTACTGTATTTTCTGATTATAATTAACATTTAAACTCCTCTTTGACTCCATCCACATGGGATTTTCATTGGTCCTTTTTTTCTAAGGAATTTTGTGGTGATGCAACTCCTTGATCAGTAAAATTATTCCTGCAAGCATCTTGCTCTTGACTAAAATCTGCTTGTTATAGAGAATGGAAGATATAAATTTCATGCAAAAACACAACTAAATTACCGTTTTCTTTGAAAGATCAACCAGTTATCTGTACTCAATACATGTTTCTGTTCTGTTGGCAGTTCAAATTATTTCTTTCCCAGCATTCTTTAACCTGTCTGTATATATACTCATACTCAGTATCCTTGACATCCCTACATTTTATGAGCTGTTGACCTTCTCATGATCTTTGTATATTGATGATTGTTCTACTTACCATGCTAAAAAAAATGAGTTTTATCTTTCAAAATTTTTATAAAAATTTTTGGACGGTTTTCAGCTTAACATGTATTCTTTTTTCCCAATAGATTGCCTTCGTATCTGTGGTTTATCCTGCTCTTGTACTGGCTTATATGGGACAAGCTGCTTTTATTTCACAGCATCACAACTTTGAGAGTAGTTATCAAATTGGATTTTATGTGTCAGTACCAGGTAATTTCTTCATTTCCTTTTTATCCTTTTAAAATGTTATCAGTAAAGAAATTTGTTATCACAATATTCGATTTATAAAACCTGCATATTTTGTAGCACTGATGTAGGCAACTGTCTTTGTAGAATCACTCAGATGGCCTGTTCTGGTGATTGCTATACTAGCAGCTGTAGTTGGCAGTCAAGCAATTATCACCGGAACCTTTTCAATTATCAAGCAGTGTTCTTCATTAAGTTGCTTTCCTGGAGTGAAGATTGTACATACATCCTCTACAGTGCATGGTCAGATATACATACCAGAAATCAATTGGATGCTGATGATACTGTGCCTGGCTGTTACCATTGGCTTCAGAGACACGAAGCACTTGGCAAATGCACAAGGTAAAAAGAGAGAGAGAGAGAGATTGTATTCAAATAGTTCTTTCCTAGTTAATAATTTCAGGTACTTGCAGTGCTTCTTTCATACTTTCAAGGGAACCTCATATATAATTGTTGTGGTTTCTCCCTACTTTCTTGATGCAGGTTTGGCAGTAATAACCGTTATGCTTGTCACCACATGCTTAATGTCACTGGTTATTGTGCTTTGCTGGAACAAGAGTATCTTCCTTGCCCTTTGTTTCCTGCTTTTCTTTGGCACAATCGAAGTACTCTACTTCTCAGCTTCTCTTGTCAAGTTTCACGAAGGTGCTTGGGTCCCTATTACTCTTTCCTTCATATTTATGGTAGTCATGTGTGTCTGGCACTACGGCACAATAAAGAAGTATGAATTCGATGTGCAAAACAAGGTTTCAGTAAACTGGCTCTTAAACCTTGGTCCTTCACTGGGCATTGTTCGCGTTCGAGGCATTGGGCTAATACATACAGAACTAATGTCTGGAATTCCAGCCATTTTCTCGCACTTCGTCACCAATCTGCCTGCGTTTCACCAGGTACCATATCACACGTCCCCTATTCAGAGTACAATGCAACAGTTTTTTTTTGGCAGTTCGTCTGAATACGCTACTCAGGAATCTGAATAAACTGCACCACACCAGGTGATTTGTGGGTATAATTTGTAATGTTCTCACTTTTGTTTTTCATCAGGTACTGGTTTTTCTTTGTGTTAAATCAGTTCCAGTGCCACATGTGCAACCTGAAGAACGTTTTTTGGTGGGTCGCATTGGTCCAAAAGAGTACAGGCTGTACAGGGTTATTGTCAGATATGGGTATCGTGATGTGCAGAAGGATGATCTAGAATTTGAGAAGGAGCTAGTCAGCAACATTGCAGAGTTCATCCGCAGCAGTGGTGAATATGACAAGAATGGTTTTGTGGAGGACACAGATAAGCCCTCTGAGAAGCTCTCCCCCGTCAGCACTGGAATTCCATTGTGGGAAGAGGATGGGGACCTTGATGCACCAGTATCTCCTGATAAGGAGATAGACCCACAAAAGATAGCACCGAAGCGAAAGAAAGCGAGGTTCATGATACCCAAGAGCGCCCAGGTGGACATGGAGGTGCGCCATGAGCTGCAGGAGCTCATGGACGCAAGGGAGGCAGGCATGTCCTTCATCCTGGGGCACTCATACATGAAGGCGAAGAGCGGATCAAGTTTCATAAAGCGAATTGTGATAAACTTCTTCTACGAGTTCTTGAGGAAGAACAGTCGCGGCCCTGCCTACGCTGTGAACATCCCTCATGCCTCCACCCTGGAGGTAGGAATGGTCTACCAGGTCTGATAGCACTAGCAGTTGTATAGATGGTAGAGATGAGACAGTGTTCCTGCGCCCCGCCTGTATATATCACCCTGTCGCCGATACTGTTAAGGCGTTAACACAGTGACAGAAAGTAGAGACCATGGAGCACAGCACGGGCTGAAACAAGTAAACAACACAGTTGCAGATCTTTGGGGAGCCCAACCGGGATTTTTTTTCCCGTAAAGCCTTTTGCTGTGCTGCCCCTTGTTTTGTTTTGTGATGTGTTTCCTGGCGTTGGTGACTTTGGTGAGGTACTTGTGAAGCTGTAATTGTAAGTCTGAGAGTGACTAGCACAATAGCATTTTTGATGTTCAGCAACTTGTGTAGTGTCCTCTCACTTGTCTGCACTTGAAGCGTGTGTATACTGTGTAGGGGCAGAAAGCATTACAGCAAATCAGCACTCTGGTTGTTTAACCGGGCCTGACTGTATCATAGGATGGGCCTTTACGCCGTTTTTGTTTTGGGCTGAAGAACATAGTAGGTTTGTGGGGCCTGCTCACAGCAAACTACTAGAAATCTGGTGACAAATCGCCAATCATTCCAGACTTCCGGGTACTTGATGCGGCCAAATCAAACCTGTTAAGAGTGCTTGTAGAACCAGAGAAGGTGTAAAAACGATCTTGCGCCGGAGCTTCAGAGTTCATAAACATGGGAAATCAAATATGAAATATCTGATCTGAGGTGTCTCAAGGGCCAGCCAACACAGATATGATGCTAAGTGGCTCTGGATGCTCACAGGCTAGGAAGTTTTAGAATTGTACTTCCAAGACAGCAGCCTACATAGAACTAACATTGCTTACAATAAACTGATGTAATTGTGTTTTAATCATAACTAACATCAAAATTTTAAGAACATTGTTATTTGTTTTGTTGTTATATATCAAAGAATATTATGGTGGTTGGCATCTTTTTAATGCGCTTCCAACACTGCTCAAATATTCTTATAGTTATGAATTTATGATCTTATATTTGATTGTTGAAATGGTAGGGTGCGCCAAATATTCTAGTGCGCTCTTATAAAAAAAAAATCTAGTGCGCCAAATATTTAGTGTACATAAATTTCAGTGATGTTGCCGATGTTGTACATTGTTATCGTACCATCCAAAAATGGATTTTATCGCATTTCATGGTCTCGTGAGGTTCACCCGATTTGCGCGCTTCCATGCTAGAGACGAATACCATATTCGGTTGGTTGTGGGTAATGATTTGTTTTGAGAGAAAAATACCGTTGTCTTACTGATAGAGCCGTCGTTCACCTCCCTTTAAGGAGTGTAGGTATACCGCGACGATCATACGAGAAATCGTGGACGGTTTTTTATCGGAAAAAGTTTTCGAAACGTGCGGGGAAGGGGTGCCGTGGCCCCGGGTAGCCCCCGAGCCCATGGACAAGTCGGAGACTTGCCCATGGGATGAGACAAGCGTAAAAAACGTTTTACTCACGAAATATGAAAGTAGCTCGGGACTCTTGCATTATCATAAGATGAAATAAAGGAAAAACTTAAGGGTAAAAACGGCGTAGCTGCTCTATGTTCCAGGCGTTGGAGATGACCCTGCCGTCCTCGTATTTGAGCTTGAAAGTTCCCGGACGGAGCACTTGGTCGACGTTGAAAGGACCATCCCATGGCGGTGAGAGCTTGTGCCGACCCTCGTTGCTTTGAACTCGTCGGAGGACGAGGTCGCCGACTTGAAACCCGCGTTCCCGTATGTTGCGCTCGTGTTAGCGACGCAGATCCTGCTGGTATTGTGCCGAGTGAAGGAGGGCGATGTTGTGTGCTTCATCCAACTGGTCGATGGTGTTTTCGAGCGCGACCTGGTTGCCCTCTTCGGTGTAAGCTTGAACTCGTGGGATGCCGTAGTCGATGTCCGTCAGGAGGATTGCCTCCGACCCGTGGACCAGGAAGAAAGGCGTGCAGCCGGTGGCCCGACTAGGTGTGGTGCGCAGGCTCCACAGGACGGACGGGAGTTCCGCAGCCCACGTCGCCCGAAACTTCTCGAGGCGCTTGAAAATTCGCGGCTTCAGACCTTGCAAGATCATGTCGTTCGCCCTCTCCACTTGTCCATTGGTCCTCGGGTGGCTGACAGCGGCCCAGTCCACACGGATGTTATTGTCATCGCAGGATTTGAGGAACTTTTTGCTGGTGAACTGGGTGTCGTTATCGGTAATGATAGAGTTCGGGATCCCGAAGCGATAGATGATATCGGCGAAGAACGCAATGGCTTCCTCGGAGCGAACGTTTGTTATGGGCTTGGCCTCGATCCACTTTGAAAACTTGTCAATGGCGACGAGCACGTGGGTGTAGCCCCCGGGCGCCTTTCTCAAAGGTCCGATCCACTTTGAAAACTTGTCATCCTGCACTAAGGAGCTTCTTGATTTTCTCGCCAATGGCCTTGCACTTGTCGATGTTGTGAAAGGATCTTGATGTCACCTAGAGGGGGGGGGGGTGAATAGGCGCAACCTGAATAAATCACCACTTAAAACAACTTTGTCAGCAAAGTCCGGATACTCCGGAGAAATGCCCGGAGTTTCTGGAAAGTCCGGAGATTCTGGAGAAATCTCCGGATACTCTGGACCAGCGCCTGTGCAGCGGAAAATGCGCACTACCCAAACCCGGTGCCACCAGGTTTGCAAACCTGGAGCCACCGGGTTTGCCTGGCAGTGTTTCCCCTCTTTCCTCCTTCTTGTTTTCTTGCTTGAAATCAACTCTAACTGGGTGAGTAGCACAGAGTGAAGTTCTTGGTGCAATATTCAATGCCTGCACTTCACAAACACTAACACCCGAGTAGATCCACAAATACTAAGAGCAAGCAAGTTAGAAAGGTAAATGCAAGGTAACCAACAAGAGACTCAGAGATTTGTTTTACCGAAGTTCGGATTCACCACCGTGTGAATCCTAGTCTCCGTTGGGTGCTTCTCCTACCGAAGCCGGGTTGCACTCAACCCTTTTCCCGATCCACTAGATAGCTTCTTCCCTTTCGGAGGCGAAGCACAACCTTCACAAACTGTCCCGCAGCTCACCACACCTTGGTAGCTCACGGGCGACGCCTAGCCGTCTAGGAGGCAACCCTTCAAGAGTAACAAATGCTTCACACAAGCTTGACGACGTCCAACAGTGCTCAAGGGATTCAAGTGCTCTTGAATAGCTCACAAAGGCTTCTCTCTACCACCCAACTCACTAGATCTATCAAAGATCAAACAACCTCACCAAGAGGGGTTGGGGAGAGCTAGAATGGCTTTGGCTTAGCAATGAATAGCAAGGAAGCACACCAGCAACCTCAGGAACAGCAGCTTGCAACGGTTGGGACTGTGGGGAATAAATACCCAACTCCCCAAAAATTAGACGTTACAAACTCAAAGAAACCCGGTGCCACCGAGTTTCCAAACTCGGTGCCACCGAGATTTCAAACAACTAGCCGTTGGGCCGGCTGACACAAAACCTGGTGCCACCGAGTTCCCAAACCCGGTCCGTGTACGTGTGGTTTTTGTCTCTCACAACTCACATAGGTTACTTGAGCACTGAGACATTTTCAAGACTCCTTGTGATGCATCCCTCTTGATAGTACGGCACACCTATACTCAAGATCAAATATAAACCCTACAAATCCACTTGAGCTTCATCTTCATGAATAGCCATACTTGGTCAATATATCCACTTGAGAGATCCATCCAACAATGTCTCATTGATTTGAGCACTTATACCTTGAGCTAGTGACTTTGATCTTCATTTAAGAGTGAAACCCATTTCTTGATCAAGTCACCCTTCACATGACTCAAAGAACATATAATGATTCTTCATTGCTTCCCTCGGTTAGGCTCGACTTGATATCTCGAAATTCTCCAAGCTATAGCCATTTCACCCTAGCCAAGCACATGGTCCAAGTCACTACTTGGCCAACCTTACCTTAGTACCTTGTTGCTAATCCCTTGCTTGATTTCTTCATCCATTCGTTGCCATCTTGAGTTAAGCTTTGATTGAACATTGAGAATGAAATCCACTTGAGATCATGCCTTCTTTGATTCTATAGTCCCATTTGAACAAAACAAGCCTTCCAATATATTTAGAGATCATCCAATATTCCAATATCACTATGTCTCTTTCTTTACCTTCATTGGCTTGTTTATATATCAAGTATACACCATGGGATCACACACATCATAGTTCGTGATATTCAATCTTCTTATAAAGCCATTTCACAATGTGAGGCAATAACCCATTCCTCAACTTATCTTTTACAATAATGGCTTGTCTTCACATATAGATGTTCAATGTCATACATCATGCTTTGTTCTTTATATGTGACAACCTGCTCACATGCTTAACAAAGGCATTAGATCTTTAATCTAGTTGTCAATCAATATACCAAAACCCACTTAGGGCCTAGATGTCTTTCAATCTCCCCCTTTTTGGTGATTGATGACAACCTTGATTAAAGCTTACAAAGGATATATCAATAAAGCTTAAAAACTCAGATTTAGGTTGAGCTCCCCCTTAATATGTGCTATGAGTGGAATTCATAGAAATTGGCCTTAAATGCCATTTTGCACATTTTCAAGACAACATGGAGCTCCCCCTAAATCTTAGCAACAGTGGGGTGCAAAACAAATGTGTGAACAGATAATATGTGATGCATGCACTAAAAAAGCACTTCAACAAATAAAGAGCAGAAAATTTCAGTGATGCCCAGCCAAACTCGGTGCCACCAGGTTGCCAAACCTTGTGCCACCGGGTGTGCCTAGACAGCAATGGCAAGAGCACCACATCACCCATAAAATTCACACTAACAAGCAAGTGAGTCTTAATAAGCTAAAACAGGTTCAATACACATTAAAGCACACATTTAAAGGTTCTCAAGTCCAACTAAAGCTAAAAAGATTTTATTACATGGGCCTGTTGCATCCAACAGCCGAACCTGGTGCCACCAGGTTTGGAAACTCGGAGCCACCGAATTTGCCAGACAGAACAAATACTGAGATGCCATTGCTGAATCCGGTGCCACCAACTTCTGAAACCCGGTCCCACCGGTTTGAGCACAAAGCAGATGCAGAAACAAACAACTAAGCTTGAATCGACCAAATCTCTCCCCCTTTGTCATCCATCACCAAAAACTGATCCTGGGGAGTATTCTACAACTGTTCAATGTTCTTCTTCATCATCATCTTGAGGTGGAGGCATAGTTGGAGGTGGCTGAAATGGAGGTACTGGAAACTGATATGGGAGTGGACACATTCCAGCATAGGGATAGATTGGGCCAAAGAATCCACCATAAGGATAGTATCCACCAGCAATAGAGCTTGAGCTTCTAGGAGCATTTGGATCTGCACTTGGCATACTAGAGGAGGTGCTTTGACCTTGAGTGCCCAAGATTGGAGTCTCTGAATAAGATGTTCTAGCACTCTGAGTACCATAGGTGGGGTTGTAGTAAGAGTTCCCCATGGTATTATCCCAATGATCTTTGTGAGTGACTGGATCTCTTTGTTGGGACCTTTGCCATAGGCTATTGAGGCTCTCTGGTTCACTTTCCTCTTCATCAGATGGTACAACAGGAATTTCAGGCCTATTGTCGGGACTTTCATACAAGTATCTGATCCTCATCGAATCCCTTTTCTTTCTCTGCCTATCCTTGTGAGCAATATCACTAGCTTTCATACAAGAGCCACACCAAAAGTTGAAAATTTTTCTAAGTGGGGAGGGTGGCTTGTGTACATCTTGTTGCCCACGTCCACGGCCTCTACCAGACGCTGTCCTTGCTGTCCCAGATGGTGCAGCAGCTGCTGCAGGCTCTCCAGGGGCTTCTTGGCCCTCAACATTTGCTTGTTGCCTTGCCAAATCAGCTAGGGAAGGACCCTCAATGTCATTCTTCAAATGGAAAGGTTTGTGCTCATGATCATACTCAAATTTGTAGTTGGTGATGAACTCAATAACATGCATGAGGTAAGGTGCATATCCACAACTCTTTTGTGGAGAACAAGAATTGGTCCTTATTTCCTCCCAAATGTAGTCCACCACACAAAATTTTGGCTCACTAGGATTCATGTATTTGAGTAAATCTTTCCCATAGTTAGATATGTTTGATTGATCCCCTTTCCTTGGAGCAATTGTTTTTCTAAACATGCGGTGAAGATAAGCATAGAAGGGTAGCATGCCATTGACTCGGCCATAGTTCCACTCTTGTCCCGGAGTGTACATGAATTTCATGTCTTTCTTATCCATGCTAGTTGCATCATGAATTTTTATCCTCTTTTTGTCTTCATCATTGAATCCAAGTACAGAGGCAAATTGGGTGTAGGTGATGCCAAACCAAATTCCTTCGGTCAGCCAATGCATAATCTTCTCATCATTTCTAGTTGTAAAGTAGCATGTAGCATAAAATTGAGCAATCACCTCATTGTTCCACGGCTTAGTAAAACCCATGATTTTGTAGATATTCTTTCTCTTGCACTCACGAATGATCTCATTGATTCTTTGGTCTTGAAGATCTGTCAAGAATCCCCAATCCACATACTCAGAGCGAGCTATGGGAAAGTCCTTTTTGATGATGGCACTAGCATAGTAATCTTGATGAAATTTGGTGCCAAATCTCTGCCTCCAATTTCTTTAGGATTCCTAGCTCTTTCTATTCTTGCCTTTTCTGTCATGCCCCGAGCTTTGTAGTTGATGACTCGGCGGTTCTCCGGATCAGTCGGAGGTCTTATTCTGACATCAAAGTGAGTGTCATCTCCATCTAGCACTGGCTGTGGTCCAAGCACTGAAATGAACACTCTACCATCATCGCTGTCCTCATTTTCTTCTTCCTCATCAGACCTTGTGCCCTGACTATGCTCATGACTAGTTGTTCTGACCTTAGAAGCCGGGAACGTGGAACGTGGCCACGTTCCTCGTTCCACGTTCCTTCGTTCCGGACCGGGAACGTGAACGTTCCGGGAACAATTTAGTGTAAAAATCCTTCGTAAGTGTTGTTCCTCGTTCCGGGAACGTTCCGGTTCCGGGGACGGGAACGGGAACATGGCTACTAAGGTTCTGACATCTTTGCCTTTTCTTTTGCGTTGAGCTGCTGCTGTAGGAGAGTCTGGAGGAGTGGGTTCCTTCCTATATGGGCTGTCCTCATCATCATCACTAGATGTGGACTCAGGCTCAGAATCTCCTATTCTCATTTCTCCCCTAGGAAGATGAACTCTCCCTGCTGCCCTTTTTGACCTTCTAGGATGTACTGGCACTTCTTCCTCAATTTCAACACCACTGCTAGTTCCCTCTCTTCTCTTGAACACAAACTCATAGCTGGCATTCTTTGAACGATGTGATCTCCTACCATAAACAATATCACCCCTTCGATCTGTGACATATACAAATGAAAAATACATCTTAGAAACACATCCCTGTCACAAATGTATTGATTTCCAATTTCTTGAACTGATTTTGCAAACTGAACAGATCATCTGTGCTGAAACCGGTGCCACCAGGATGGGAAACCTGGTGCCACCGGGTTCAGTATGAACCCTAACCCTAGGTCTGTCCCCATTAACAATGCGGCCATGGAAATCTTAAACCAGTGATTGAAAGCTGTTCTAGGACCAAAGATATGCCATCTTACAAGAGGAATCCGAGAGATAGGTCCTCGAGAAGTAGATCGGGCAAAACCATTGCTGGGGTTACCTCCTGACATGGCTGAGATGTTGCTGCAGTGCTAGAACCGAGGAGAATCCGGTCCCTCCAAGTTGGAGAACCGAATCCTTGCACAAAACCTTGAATCCCGCGGTCCAATCCTCAAATCGCCATGAAATCGCCCCTTGGACCCTTTCCTTTACTGTTCTGAGTCGTGGGGGTGAAAGGGGATGAAAGGTAACTGCATAGGTGGAGGTCACGAGTATATTCCTTTTACTGCCGACAAACCCGGTGCCACCGGGTTCTGAAACCCGGAGCCACCGGGTTTTACTTAACCTGTGAACCTTTATCCATAAATGCACTTTTTGACTTTCCATTTCTTTTCTCCTTTTATTTTCTGCCCTTAATATCCACATGTGTATTGTCCATTGGCTCATATAGGGATTTATAGAGATTTTGATGATATTTGAGAAATCCAAAGTGTGCAAACCCTTGAGATAAGATGGAATAGCTTCTTATGGACTTGAGAGTATCTTGTCATTTATGGTTAGCCAGCAGTCAAGCAAGAATAACAATAACCATAAATAACTTGACACAATCTAAAAGATCAAGACTCAAATATTTCGCAAAAAGCACACCACCTACTCATACTAGTGAATTTTGAAAATCTATCCTATGTCACAAAGAGTATGCAAAGTTTCTAGCCAAGATGAGTCTTAGTATATTTAGATCATTCCTCTTCTCAAATTTCAGCCACGGTTGGAGAACAATTTCCAACAACAAATTTGTGAGGCATCAACTAAATATCCAAAACTCATCACCATCACCATGAAACAAATCCAAGATGACACTAGACATCTTTGCACACCAAAACTCACACTAGCAAGAATAAGGCCTAGATGCATAAATTAACTGCTTGAATTTAGAATTGCATACCTTGGCCTCTATAATTGATTTCTCACATAGAGGTGCTTACACATGAGTTTGTACCCTTTTTTTAGTCTTTCAATATTTTCATCATGTCACTCTTGATATGATATGATATGACCATAGATACTTCTTGACATGTGGTTTTCTCATAACCAACACACTTGCCTTCGAAATTAGTTCAAGTAGAGTATATAGATATATGATTAATGCATCTCTCACTTGAACTACACACATGGAGCCTTGCAAGTGGTGTTAGAACCGAGAGACACAAAATGTGAAGTGAGCTCCCCCTAAAAAGGTGCATCAAGTATTTGAATCTTGAGAAATGCACTTTTGGCTCAATTAAAGCACTAGGGTAGCAAGCTTCACATTTTGGTCAAATTATATGAGCAAATAAGAATTGATGAAGTGTGATTAAGAAAGGCTCACAAATATTCATTGCTTGGGCTGCTTTGAGTTAGAATCATTAATAGTGCTTCTTGAGATATTTGTATTATTTTCCTCTCAGTCCTTGCTGATCCTGGGAAACTTGGTGCCACCGAGTTCATCAACTTGGTGCCACCGGGTTCTCCCAGAGCCCTTTGCTTTTCATTTTCTCAAAAACAAGTAATCCTTTTCTTGATTCTTTATTTTATTTTTGCTCATATCTATGTCCCTGCAAACAACAACCACTCAAAGCTTCTAGATGAAGTGGTTAATAGCATCAAATGGTATTTGACATAATTTTGCTAGAGAGAGCATAGGTAGCTTGTCCAACTCATATGTTTAATTTGCACAAGAGCATGATTCACATATGAGAATGAACAGCTACAGAAGGAGGTACTTATCATGAGAGTAGCATTGGATGAATATTCTTCTATTTATTTCACTTGGCTTTTTTCTAAAGATGAGTCATAAACTTCTCTTGAGATATAGATGAGTGGAGATAAATATCTTCTCAAGTGAATCAAGCTTCCAATGCTCTCCAAGTACCTGCAAAGTCCTTTTAGACATGTTTTGGTACCCAACGTGCATTGGGTCCTAAGAAGTTAGTGATCATAGACCTTGGTACCCAAATGGCCTTTGTGCCTTTTCTTTGTGATACAACCACTCTAGGGGCACAAGAGTCATTTGAGTTCTTCCCAAGCATATTGTTTTGATAATGAACATGATTAGGCTTAGGATTCTCACTCATAGGATAATCTTTACCAAGATGTCCTTTTTGACGACAAGTGTAGCAAATCTTGTGCTTGATGTTGTTTCTTTTCTTCACACTTGTCATGGATCCATTCTTCTCTCTAAAGGCAGCTTGAGCCTTCAAAAATCCCTTGTTGAGCTTCACTTGAGGTTTCTCAGTGGAACCCGGTGCCACTGGTTTTGCAAACCAGGAGCCACCGAGTTTCCCTGAGGGGACCTTCGACCGGTTGATACAAGCTTCGATCTTGTGCCCTTTTTCATGACATCTAAAGCATCTTCTCTGAGAAAGACTTCTTTGTCTCTTTGATTGATTTGGATTGCCTTCTTCCTTGAATGAGCACATGGATGCATAATGTCCCATGTGTGAGCACTCGCGGCACTTGATGTGATCTAGCTTCTCTTTGTTGCTAGTCTTGTGATCATTGATCTTGTGGCTTTGTTGAGAGATAGATCTAGTGACGATTGTCCTCTTCTCAAGCTTCTTCACCATGGGCTCACAGTTATCTTGAGAAGGTTGCACTTTTTCTTTTCCCTTCAACTTAGCTACCTCTTTCTTGAGTCTTTCGACTCCATGAATAAGATCATCATTTTCTTGGGCAATGGAGTCATCACAAGACTCTGCAACCACACAATCATACCAAGAAGGTTTGCCTTTTGGGCCACATGGGTTAGCACAAGATATATCATTTTCAACTTGAGTACATGTGCTAGTTGTGCAATGAGGTGTATAAGATTTAACTGAGTTTATCAAAACCTCATTTTCCACTTCTAGCAAAGTGTGTGATTCTACAAGCCTCTCATGAGAATATTCAAGTTCTATGTGAGTGCCTTGTAGTTTCACAAACTTGCAAGTGATTTCCTCAAGTTGATCCTTGAGAGCTTGCTTTTCCTCTTCTAGGGATGCTGCACAAGATAGAGAGTTAGTGGCACAAGCATATGCCTTGATGATGCCCTCCTTGCACTTGCTAGATAAGACATCATTTGACTCCTTGAGCTTCTTCAATTCTTCTTCGAAGGAGTCACGATAAGCTTGTTGTCTTGTGAGCTCATCTTCTTGCCTTCTTACTCTTTTGATGAGCTCCAACACATTCTTTCTATCTTTCTTGGTCATCTTATCAAGCTCAAAATCAAATAGCTCAACTTCGCTTCCTTTCTTCTTTTTACCTTTAGTCACTTGAGACTTGGCATTGTTAGTACATAGAAAGGAAGTACTAGAAGCTGTATATACCTCATTGGGTTGATGAGGTGTTGCATTGATGCTCGATGAAGTGCTGCAGCTCTGCTCACTGCCCAACCCGGTGCCACCGGTTTCCAAACCTGGTGCCACCGAGTTTGGTTGGTCAGTGACAGTGGCATTGATGTTGTTGCTCTTTTGTTGCACGGTTGAAGTCACTGGAGGAGGAATGCAAGATGTTGATGTTGAGCACTCCTCTAGTGACTCCTCTTCTTCTTTGTCATCTTCATCATTGACACTAGTATACATTTCTTTGAGTGCCACCCAAATAAGATGTGCATCATCACAAATGTCCTCGTGGTTGAAGATGAATTCTTGAATTACCTTGCTCACATTATTGTACATGAGGTTAGTAATGGAGGAGTTGTGTAGCACACAATCCTTTTCCTCTTTTGATAGATTGGACGAGTCCTCACTATCAAAGTCCTCGGGAAGGATGCTAGCCACCACAACTTGCTCAAATGACGGACCCCAAGTATGTAATACATGAAGAACATGAGCAGACCAAGAATCGTAGTTTGATCCATCAAACCGAAGAGGCTCAAACGATACCTCACAAGAAGTCGACATCTTTAAACTCCAAGCGGTTAAGCTCGAATCGGAGCACTTGGCTCTGATACCAATTGAAAGGATCTTGATGTCGCCTAGAGGGGGGTGAATAGGCGCAACCTGAATAAATCACCACTTAAAACAACTTTGTCAGCAAAGTCCGGATACTCTGGAGAAATGCCCAGAGTTTCTGGAAAGTCCAGAGATTCTGGAGAAATCTCCGGATACTCTGGACCAGCGCCTGTGCAGCGGAAAATGCGCACTGCCCAAACCCGGTGCCACCGGGTTTGCAAACCTGGAGCCACCGGGTTTGCCTGGCAGTGTTTCCCCTCTTTCCTCCTTGTTTTCTTGCTTGAAATCAACTCCAACTAGGTGAGTAGCACAGAGTGAAGTTCTTGGTGCAATATTCAATGCCTGCACTTCACAAACACTAACACCCGAGTAGATCCACAAATACTAAGAGCAAGCAAGTTAGAAAGGTAAATGCAAGGCAACCAACAAGAGACTCAGAGATTTGTTTTACCGAAGTTCGGATTCACCACCGTGTGAATCCTAGTCTCCGTTGGGTGCTTCTCCTACCGAAGTCGGGTTGCACTCAACCCTTTTCTCGATCCACTAGATAGCTTCTTCCCTTTCGGAGGCGAAGCACAACCTTCACAAACTGTCCCACAGCTCACCACACCTTGGTAGCTCACGGGCGACGCTTAGCCGTCTAGGAGGCAACCCTCCAAGACTAATAAATGCTTCACACAAGCTTGACGACGTCCAACAGTGCTCAAGGGATTCAAGTGCTCTTGAATAGCTCACAAAGGCTTCTCTCTACCACCCAACTCACTAGATCTATCAAAGATCAAACAACCTCACCAAGAGGGGTTGGGGAGAGCTAGAATGGCTTTGGCTTAGCAATGAATAGCAAGGAAGCACACCAGCAACCTCAGGAATAGCAGCTTGCAACGGTTGGGACTGTGGGGTATAAATACCCAACACCCCAAGAACTAGCCGTTACAAACTCAAAGAAACCCGGTGCCACCGAGTTTCCAAACTCGGTGCCACCGAGATTTCAAACAACTAGCCGTTGGGCCGACTGACACAAAACCTAGTGCCACCGAGTTCCCAAACCCGGTGCCACCGGGTTTGACTCAGAGTCAAACCCGAAACCGTGTACGTGTGGTTTTTGTGTCTCTCACAACTCACATAGGTTACTTGAGCACTGAGACATTTTCAAGACTCCTTGTGATGCATCCCTCTTGATAGTACGGTACACCTATACTCAAGATCAAATATAAACCCTATAAAGATCCACTTGAGCTTCATCTTCATGAATAGCCATACTTGGTCAATATATCCACTTGAGAGATCCATCAAGCAATGTCTCATTGATTTGAGCACTTATACCTTGAGCTAGTGACTTTGATCTTCATCTAAGAGTGAAACCCATTTCTTGATCAAGTCACCCTTCACACGACTCAAAGAACATATAATGCTTCTTCATTGCTTCCCTCGGTTAGGCTCGACTTGATACCTCGAAATTCTCCAAGCTATAGCCACTTCACCCTAGCCAAGCACATGGTCCAAGTCACTACTTGGCCAACCTTACCTTAGTACCTTGTTGCTAATCCCTTGCTTGATTTCTTCATCCATTCGTTGCCATCTTGAGTTAAGCTTTGATTGAACATTGAGAATGAAATCCACTTGAGATCATGCCTTCTTTGATTCTATAGTCCCATTTGAACAAAACAAGCCTTCCAATATATTTAGAGATCATCCAATATTCCAATATTACTATGTCTCTTTCTTTACCTTCATTGGCTTGTTTATATATCAAGTATACACCATGGGATCACACACATCATAGTTCGTGATATTCAATCTTCTTATAAAGCCATTTCACAATGTGAGGCAATAACCCATTCCTCAACTTATCTTTTACAATAATGGTTTGTCTTCACATATAGATGTTCAATGTCATACATCATGCTTTGTTCTTTATATGTGACAACCTACTCACATGCTTAACAAAGGCATTAGATCTTTAATCTAGTTGTCAATCAATACACCAAAACCCACTTAGGGCCTAGATGTCTTTCAAGTTGAAGCGGCGAAGACGCTGGTTGATTGGCTTCGAGTCGGGCTTAATGTTAAGCTTGTGCTCAGCGACCTCCCTTGGAATTCCCGGCATGTCAGTGGGCTTCCATACGAACACGTCGAGGTTCGCGCGGAGAAAGTCGATGAGCACGCTTTCCTAGGCGGAATCGAGCGCCGTCCCGATACGAATCGTGCGGCCGTCGTCGGAGACGGCCACCTCCTTGGCGTCCTTGGCGTGCTCGAAAGAGCAGGCCGCTCGCTTGGATGACTCGGGGATATCTTGGTCCTCGGAGGGGGGGGGCTCTACGGCGAGCTTCTCGGACCGGATCAGTGCTTCAGCGAACTGGAAGCACTCAGCATCGCATTCGTATGCGTACTGGAATGTTGTACCTGCCGTGATGATGCCTTTTGGGCTGGGCATTTTCAGCTTGAGGTATGTGTAGTTGGGGACGGCCATGAACTTCGCGTAAGCTAGCCTTCCGAGTATCGCGTGATACGTCCCCGGGAACCCTACCACTTCGAAGGTGAGGGTCTCCTTTCAGAAATTGTTCGGAGTTCTGAATGTGACAGGCAGATCGATCTGCCCAAGGGGGACCGCCTCCATCCCGGGTACGACCCCGTGAAAGGCGCCGTCGATGGCCGTAGTCGGGACCGCGGGATCCCCATGTCGTCGAGGGTCGACATGTAGATGACGTTGAGGTCGCTGCCCCCGTCCATCAGTACCTTGTGCACGCGCTTGGTGCCGAACAAGGGCGCCACGACCAGCGGGTAGTGCCCGGGCGTGGGATTTGGTCGGGATGATCGCGATGGTCGAACGTGACCGGTGTCTCCGACCACTTTAGGTACGTTGGAGTTGCGTGCTCGGCTGATAAACTTCTCGCCGGATCAGCTTCTCCTGGCGTCTGTGCGGTTGTGCCTCCGAACCCCCGAAGATCATCATAACAGCTCCGTCTTCACAGGGGTAGCCAGCCTTGTCGTTACCCTTGTCTTTTCCTCCATCACTGGTCGGAGCAGTGTCACGCTTCTTCAGCATGCCGGGGAGATATGACTTCATTAGGTTGCAGTCCTTGAAGGCATGTTTGACCGGACCCTCGTGGTTGGGGAACGAAGCCTCCAGCAGCTTCTCGAAGTGATCTTTTGGCGGGTCGCCCCTAGGCCTTGCCGTCTTTCGGTCGACAGCAGCCACCAGGGTGTCATCACGGTACCGCTTATCCTTACTCTTCTTCTTGTTGTTGGTCGGAGCGGACGGACCACCATCAGCTTCAGCTGGCTGCTTCCCTTTGCTGGTGCCGGGACTGAGCATTGCAGCCACGACCTCCTCCCCATTGGCATGGTCGGTCGCGATTGTTGACGGTCGATATTTGCCATTTTTATGACCGTCAACTCCTGCAAATTTGAGCATGAATTGCACATCCACACTAGAATAGGTGCTTAAACTCATACTTTCCACCAGTGTCGATGTCTATTCGAATGCAGGTATTTAGCTTAAGAAATAGGAGGAATCAATGCACTTTCACTCCACTCCAATCCAAGGCACTCAAATGTTGACCAATCAGGGGCTGCCACATGGATTCTCCTGGATCCATGATGTCACCAATCCATGTGAGGGACTCTCGACGAATCATACGCTGCCACGTCAGCATCACATGGATCCATGGGCCCACTTTGCCAACTAAACCGCCAGGAAACGTGCCATGCATGGAGGAGAGGCATTAGGGCCCACATGGAAGTGAGCCAGACAAAGCACAAGCCAGAAGGCCGGCCAGGGGTTTCGGCCGACCCTAGGATCGGCCGAACCGACCTAGGGTCGGTTGATCCTGGCCCTCCACGTGTTTGCTCCCTATTGGTCCTTGGCTGCATTCCCGGGTGTTTAGGGGCACTTTGAGCCCCGGAGCAAGCCTCCTCCTTGTCTATAAATAGGAGGGGAGGGGCTCCATTTCACACACACCACCAAGCTCTCAAGTTTCACTTCTCTCTTTAGCTCTCTCTCCCTCTCTCTAATTCTGCCCATGAGAGGTGATTCTCACCTCTTTGTGGTAGAATGTTGATGAGGAGAGATCTAGACTAGGATTAGTTGAGAGGTAGAGTAGGGGTAAGGAGTGAGTTGATGTCCTCGTAGATGCTTATTCTTCATTTAGATCAAAGTGAGTATTTCAGCATTTCTTATTTAGACTATAGTGGACATCATGCATGATTGATTTGTTCTTGTGTTCGTGGCTCGTTCATAAGTTAGAGGCTTGTGTTCTTCATGACACAAGGCTTCGATCCTTTAGAGCCAGAGTCGTAGTTCATTTACTTGTTTGCATGCTCTGATCCTGTTTAGTTAAGTAAGTTCGCTGTATCTCGTTTATCTGCATCCATAGCTTTCTTTCTGCTCCCAGCTCAATGATATGATCTGATTTCGATCTTTCCCTTGTTCGTGGGACCGTATCTATACGGTTGCTATAGTGTAGTTTGCGGGTCGACAGACGTAACCGCACTATAGTGTTTATCTGGGGTACAGACGTGGTGTCTGGGCCCTGGTTTTCCTGCGAAGACCACGTACGATCGTAGCGTAGAGGTAGGCCGCAGTGGTGACAGCCTGTTGGACCCTTTGTCAACCCTCTACGTCGCGTACCGAGTTGGGCTCGCTTGCCAGCACCTTGGAGTGTTGTCGCACTGCGAGGACGACTGAGATCTGACAGGAATACATCTTGAGAGCTAAGTCCCTTAAGGAAGTGCTTCTTGTATCCCGACCTATCCCAGCGAAAGCTGGTGTCCTTGGATAGTCCCTCTCTGGTTACTCACCGTCCTAGGAACGAAACCCGACGGGAATACTCATTCCCCTAGGGAGAAGTGCTACAACGGTATATCCGTGCGCTTGCGGATTCGTTCGCACTCGTCAGTGTACCCGCGAGTTTCTTACACGATCTCACTAGTGCGCCAGTGGTGGTGACGTTAAGAAACGCCAACAGCGATATCGAGAAGCTCCCGAGTAGATCGCGGCTTTCGTCGCCCGATCTGATGGATCAGCGTGGCACACGTGGTGCCATTCTGGAATGCCGAGACGATGTCCGTGTCGGTGGTGTTGGGCAACTCGGTGCACCGGATATTGTCACGCAGGCTCTCACCCTTCATCTGGTTGCAGTTGCGCAAGTCCCATGGGTTTCCTGGCCGGGCGTACGTGCCCTGGAAGTTGCTGATGAAGGCGTCGCGCAGCTGCGAGTAGCTATCGATCTTGCCCCGAGGCAGGTGCTCAAGCCATGTGCGGGCCGAGTTTGCGAGGTGTAGCAGAAGGTTCTTGATGATGAACAGGTTGTCCTGCGCTCCGCCGGCATTACACGCCAGCCGGTAATCTTCCAACCAAACACTGGGGTTGGTTTCACCATCGTACTTAGGTACGGAGGTCGGGGCTCGGAAACGCGAAGGGAAATGGGCACTGCGTACATTCCTTCCGAAGGCACGAGGCCCCTGGGCATCAGGCGAGTTGCTCCGGCTTCGGTCCTCGTCGCTGTCGTAACGACCCCCACGCCGCCGGTTGTACTCCTTACGAGGCTGTTGCTCGTAATCGTCGTCTTGGCCCACGTCCGCCCTTCGCCGCGCCTTGATGGTATCGCGCGTGTCATGGTGGGGACCCAGGCGGCTTTTGACTGGCACGTTGACTTCCTCAGACAGTCGTGGTTGTTGCGACGATGCCGCAGGTTGCCGTGGCTCGGAGTGCCCGCGACCCTGCGAGCCCCACTGACGAGAAGCGGAGCTCTCCGCTTGCTGCACGACAGCGGTCTCGAGGAGCGTCTTGATTTGTTTGTGCATTTCTTTCTCCTGAGGTGTGGCAGGCTCCGGGATCTTCCGAAGAACTGCTACTGCTGCCAGATTCTGCGACGCCCTCTTGAAGACGGGCGTGCTGTTGATGACATCTTGGTCGTCGTTGATGATGCGTTGCTGGACGTCCCTCACGCGTACGTGGGCGGGAGTTGGATTCGGGTCCTGCCCGAGTTGTTGGTGGAGTTGGGCTCGCTCGTCGTCGAGCTGGCGCTGCGCGTCCTCCAACTCGTCTAGTCGTGCTCGTTGCGCGGCGCCATTGGGCGGGACCTGCGCCTTGGCCACGCTATCCGCCGTTGAGCTGTCAGCGGAGTGGACGGCCCCCTCCGGAGTCTGGGTTGGTACCGGTGCAACCGAGGCGTTGCCAACAACAAAGCACTCGCGCGAGGGGTTGTATCCTCCTCCGTCGGAATCGTCGGAGTAGCCGAAGCAATAGTCTGCCGCCATCTGGAAACGATGGAAGGCGCCAGCATCCTGAAGCCCGGAGTAGTCCCACTCCGAGCCTAAGATGTCATCCGTGCCGTCGGAGTCGAGGTACTGCTCGTCGGGCGAGGTTGCTGGAAGCTTCCTGTTACACCAGAGGTGATGGCTTGGGTAGTTCTCATACGCGGCCAGGTCCGTGCCTGACGAAGAGGAATATGCTGCCGCCGTGTAGCGCGTTCCTCGGGGGAGTGACGGCATCGGTGCGCTCTCTCTGGCGATGCGCTCCGTTGAGTCCGACGGCAGGGAGGCTTCCGCCGCGTCGGTGGGTAGCGGTGCGCCAGCTTCGACCTGCGGAGGGGAGCTAGCACGTGCCGCCCTGGGTCGCTCCGCCTTGGCCTGTCGCGAGCACTTGCCTGAGCGCCTCTTATGCCAGGGCGATCGTGGGGCGGCGGCCGGAGCAAGAGTCGGCGCGGGCGCGTCGGTGGTCTCGTCGACGAGGTGCATAAGATAGCCGCCTTTGTTGGCGTTTCTTAACCTCAACACTAGGCGCCGTGGTAGCGTGAGCGTGTAAGAAACTCCCGGGTACACTTACGAGTGCGAACGAATCCGTAAGATACACCGTCGTAGCACTTCTCCCTCGGAGAATGAGTATTCCCATCGGGTTTAGTTCCTAGGACGGAGAGTAACCAGAGAGGGTCTATCCAAGGACACCAGCTTCCGCTGGGGTAGGTAGGGATATGAGAAGCACTTTCTTAAGGGACTTAGCTCTCGAGACGGATCTGTCCGCTATTAGTCCTCCCCGTGGGGCGCCAGCCCATCCTAACTTTTTAGGGAGAGACCAATGTACTGGCAACGGGGCCCAACTCGGTACGCAGGCGCGGAGGGTTCCAAAGGGTCCAACAGGCTGTCACCACTGCGGCCTACCTCTATCGTTACGCGAACGGACGTGGTCTTCGCAGGATAACCAGAGCCCAGACACCACGTCTGCACCCCAGATAACTACTATAGCGCGGTTACGTCTGTCGACCTGCTAACAATACTATAGCAACCCGTATAAATAAAGAACCACAAACTAGAGAGAGAACGGATCAAATCATACTATTCATCAAGCTACAGAGCAGAAAGAAAACTATGGATGCAAACAAACGAGATACAACAGACTTACTTAGCTAAACAGGATCAGAGCATGCAAACAGGTATATGAACTACTGAACTAGCTCTAAAGGATCGAAGCCTTGTGTCACGAAGAACACAAGCCTCTAACTTATGAACGAGCTAAGAACACAAGAACAAATCAAGCATGCATGATGTCCAATATAGTCTAAATAAGAAATGCTGAAATACTCACTTTGGTCTAAATGAAGAACGAGCATCCACGAGGACATCAATTCACTCCTCACCTCTACTCAACACCATTCTACCACATAGAGGTGAGAATCACCTCACATGGGCAGAATTAGAGAGAGGGAGAGAGGGCTACACAAGAGAGAAGTGGAACTTGAGAGCTTGGTGGTGTGTGTGTGTGAAATGAGACCCCTCCCCCTCTATTTATAGAGAAGGGAGTGGCTTGCTCCGGGGCTCCAAGTGCTCCAAAACACCCCGGGATGCAGCCAACAGCCAATGGGAGAGAGCCACGTGGAGGGAGGAGATCAACTGAGCCTAGGTCAGTTCGGCCGATCCTAGGGTCGGCCGAAGCTCCCGGCCGGCCTTTTGGCCCGTGCTTCCTCTGGCTCGCTTCCATGTGGGCCCTAGTGCCCCTCCTCCGTGCATGGAACGTTTCCTGGCGGTTTAGTTGGCAAAGTGGGCCCATGGATCCATGTGATGCTGACGTGACAGCATATGATTCGTCGAGAGTCCCTCACATGGATTGGTGACATCATGGATCCAGGAGAATCCATGTGGCAGCCCCTGATTGGTCAGTATTTGAGTGCCTTGGATTGGAGTGGAGTGAATGTGCATGAATTCCTCTCATGTGGATGTGCAATTCATGCTTCGAATTGCAGGAGTTGACACCCATAAAAATGGTACTTAACAAGAGCGAGCGAGTTGACGGCCATAAAAACTACTCGTGCGAACGAGTAGTCGGGGAAGGAGGCGGTAACTACTCGTACGAGTGAGTAATCGGAGACGGAGGTGAAGACCCGTCGTGTGGGCCGCCATGTACTCAGAGGAAGGGGCGCTGGTGGCCGTGGGCCGTCCGTCCTCTGGCCCATGACGGAAACAGGTCGTACGGACTTCCAGATACTCGGGGGCTTAATACTCACCATATTAGCCGCTAAGTACGTTGTGTGTTGGTCCGTACTGCGTTTTTAGAGGTCTTGGTGGGCCCTGGTCCATGACCTCGTCACATAAGCTTGCAAAGAAGTAGATTCTAGCATGGTGAGGTTCAATTTGCTTTAAGGACATTAGTTGACATGTCTGAAGAAAGATCCTTTAAAAATAAAATACAATTGATTCAGCTTTTTTAGTAACACGGACTGTACAATGAATTGCAGCTGCCTGACTGCCATATTTTAACAAAATATATTAATTTTGCTAGACCCAAAGGTGTCCAAGATTTCTACCGGACAAAAACTGGTTGAGGATAAATGACCATCTGTTCAACTATATGGATCCAAATAAACTATAAGGGCAACCTCCAACAAAGGCACCATATTAAGTTCTTTCACATCTCACATTTAATAGCCACAATATCCAATTGTGATGATTGATTCATACGGCACAATGTTCTTCCCCGTCGTGAATCAAAATTTTGCTGGTCGGATCTTGCTGCCTCGCTGGTTGCGACACAACTACACGTAACATAGTAACTTCCTACACAATCGATCCCAGTCCCAAATTGTCCAACCGAGATAGGAGAATTCGGAAATTAAACTTAACCGTATCAACTTCGTTACCGGATACCAAATCAACGAGGAAAAAATTATCTGAGCATGCTGAAGGATCTAACGTACCCTTGGAGTGACAGAACCAAGAAAGGATGGACCCGCCTAACTGGTTAGGGAAAGGATCTTGATGTCACCTAGAGGGAGATGAATAGGCGCAATCTGAAAATCACCAGTTTAAAACAACTTTGACAATGAAACCCCGATACTCCGGATATTTGTCCGGAGTCTCTGGGAAGTCCGGAGTCTCTGGACAAACGTCCGAAGTCTCTGGACTGCGCCTGCACAGCGGAATGTACACCACTGCCTGAAACCGGTGCCACCGGTTTTGCAAATCCGGTGCCACCGGATTTGCCTGGCAGTGACTCCCCTTTTGCTCTTCTCCTTGTTTGCTTGCTCCAAACTGAAATCCACTTGGTGTATAGGCTAAGGAGTGATTCTTAGATGAAGTAAGGTCCCTGCACTCCAAAAACACTAACAACCACGTAGATCGACAAATATGACAAAGAGCAAGCCAAGAATGATAAGTAGGGTAAAGTGAGGTAATGTAACACCCTGAAATTTTCCTATTTCAGGATGTTATTAGAAAGAATAATTAAGCAACGATTTTGAAATAAATTTAAAATTTGCTCAACATTTATTTTTTTACATAAAATTTAGTATAGGAAAATCATTGTTTGTTTTTCTAATTAAATGAAATGTTTCTATGAGTGATGCATTCATATTCATTTGCATGGTTTTTGGTTGATGTTTGTAGTGTTTTCAAAATCATAAAAAGGTCAAATCCAAATATCTCTCTCCATCTCTCTATCTTTTTATGATACATCCAAGTCATTCTCTCTCTATCTATGTTTCCAACCCATCTGGCTATCTTTCTTTTCTCGGTCCAAATCTTAGCTCGACCCAGGAGCAATCACAACTGTCGGCCAGTTATCTATCGGTTGGCCCAGCTCACCCTCTCCTCCCTCTTTCCTAACACTGAAGGCGTGGCTCCACCGTCAGGTGCGTCTTCTACCACCGACCGGCGCACTCCCGCGCCGCTAGGCCCCTTCGTGCGCTGCTGCAACCGTCCGGCTGCCTTGCTCACCTCCCTGCGTTCCTCCGTCTCCCATGGCCGCTCTCCTCTCCTGCGCCGTGGTCGCACCACTCGGCTACCCGTGCCAGAATAGCTTGCCATCATTGTGGCCGATCTCTCTCCTCCCACCTCTGGACAGCATTGCCGCATGCACATGCCCGCCCACGCGCCTCACGGCCTCCTGCCGCGCCCGCCGCACCTGTCTCGTGTGCTCATCCGCCTCCCTGGCCTCCCGCACCCCTCTGCACCTAGCTCGAGCCACATCTGTGTGCCGCCTCTAGCTATCCTCGTCCTACGCGCCCTCACCGCTGCCTCGCACACGCAAGCGCTTGTGCGCCGCCGCACCGCTCATGCGCCCGTGCGCTATGCCTGCACTCGTCTGCTCAGCTTCCGTGTGCAACACCACAATCTCGCGCCCCTCACCTTCTGGTGTGCTGCTCGACCGCCTCCACTCGCCTGCACGTGCGCCAGCGCTGTCGCCCATCGCGCCAGCACTGCTAGCGCGCCTGTTCATCCAAGCCACGCACTCTCACGTGCCTGCGTAGCCCGACGCCTACCTGGTCATCGTGCCCGGGTGCCCCTGGCCACTTGCCTCACACTGCATGCCTCGCTCGGCTCTACACACCCGTGCGCCAGCGCCTGCGCTTGCGCCCGAGCTGCTGGATACCCCGCGGGCCGCGACACCCGTCGTTTCCCTTCCACGGTGTGTTGTTGTCCCTTCCGTTCTCTTTTCCCATGCCCATGACGACACACACGTGTGTGCTGCGTCCGCGTCGCTTGGCCGCCCTCGCGCGCCGCTTGTGCTGGCTCACTGCCCCGCATCCGCTCTCCTCCTGTGCCGCTCAGCCTCTCTGCACCCTGTCGCTCGAACGACCACCGCCGCCATGCCTGCGCTACCACCACACTACGTCCGCATATGTATGCTAGGCTCCCCGTGCCCGCTCGGATCCTCTTCGCGTGCCGCGACAGCCTGGGCCTATGCGCCAGGCCATTCCCAACCTCCGGCCGCACCCGATCGTGCCCGAGCCGATCCGCGTGCCATCGCCATCTCGGCGTGCACGCCCAGCCACCACCGCTCACGCGCCGACCGCCGCCGCCGTGTGTCCCATCTCCCGGCCTTGCGCCCCGTGCCAAACGCCCGTTCGCATCTCTGCCTGTGTCGGCTTCGCAGCCGAGCTACGTGCCTGCGCAGCACGCCACCCGCCTGGCTCTCACGCACGCAGCATCCTTCTCCTCCTCCACTAGTAAAAGCTCCACCTCCATCAGCCAGTTAATAGCCGAGCCTGATCACCTCCCATGCATGCATGCACCAGCACCCGTAACCATTTCCTCCCTTCAATTCACCCAATAAGACCATCAATAACCGTTGCCACTAAGGCCATAAATGGCCGGCCATCACTAGCTTTCAATCTTCATCCTGACGTTTCCTCCTCTCATTCCTGTACCACCTCCGCTCCTCCTCCTGTCCTGTAAAAGGCAAAGCTCGAGGCCCCAAGCCCTGCGTGCCCCTTCTGCTCCCTTGCACACCCCTGCTGCACGCCCGGCTGCTCACCTCCTGCTGCCTTGCCTGCGCAACGCCGTCGCCTTGCACGTCTGCCGGACGAGCTGAGCGTCACCTCGGACCAAGGCATCACCACCACGGGCTCCGCGAGGTCAAGCTGCATGACAGCCGCTGCTCGTCGTCGTCCACTCGCCAGTCACCACTGGAGCACCGGCGGCTTCTTCCTCTGCGCAGCACCGCCGTCAGGAGACGAGAAGAGCACCTCCGGTCTTGCCTGCCGATCCGCCGGCCATGACCATGTTGTCGCCAAGCCGCACGGTCGCCACCTGCCGCTGTCCGCATCTGGTCGCCGGAGCTCCGTCGGCACCAAAGCCGAGACAGTTGCCGTCTCCATCGCTCACTGCCACTGGTTCCCTCCTCCCGTCGCTGTTTCCTCGCTGGAACACCGGCATATGAGCGAACAGAGCCGAATGCCGCCGCGCCAATCTGCTCACTGGAGCGTTCTCCGCCAACGAGTGCATCTCCAGTTTGCTTCTGTACTTCAGCCATGGAGGAACACGTGCATGTTCGTTCTGGTTCGTTCTCCTGGAAGGAGGCCCTGCAGTTTTGTGATTAAAATTTCATTCGTTCCATCACTGCAGCATCACAGTGTCTCCCGATCCATCTCATCCGACGAGGATGCTCGCTTAAATTCTGCAAGGTCGCCGTTCGACTGACGACCGAAGCTGCTGTCATGTTTGGATCGAGTCTCATCGTTTCTGCACCAAGATATTGTCGGCTCCTCATTGTGGTTCACCATCAATCGTCAAGGTACTACAACATATGAAGGTCCATCAGTCATCTCACGATGGCTTAATATTATCTTGCAATCTATAGTTCTATGATCATGCATGCCACTGCTCCAAGCAAAATCACCACACGTTGCATGCAGTTTGGATACAAACCAATATTCTTTTTCTTGCGAACTCCAATAATTTAATTCTTGTGGACATCATCTTGCTACCAGCAATGTACGTGCATGTGCTCTCTTTAGACAAGTATCTAGAAGCTAATAAGTTTAACTTGTAGGTTCACTTATACACGCTCAGCTCATACCTTGCTTGATGTAAGCATTTCATCATGCTGATGTCATATACATCCTGAAAAATATCTATCATGTAATTCTATAAATGTCTATCTTACCATCTAAGCCCTTGAATAATCTTGTAATATCTGACCAAATCTTTGTGTCTTGCCAATCTTCTATAATAGTCCTCCACATCTACAGTTAATCATGATTAGTTCTCTAATCTTTGTTTAACCCATAGATCTCGCGTTATAGCTCTGCTTAACGTCGTTCTTGTTGCGTTAGTTTCGTATCACAATAAAATACGCGCTAGTGCTAATGTTTACCACAAAATGTGTTTTACGAATTTATTTTATTATAAATTTGATTAATATCTACTAAACATGTTTTCTAAATAAAATCTAATTAGAGCTACCTTTCAGTTTTTCATAATATAAATGTTAAATTGGTTAATATTTATTCAATTTGCTTTCTAAATAAAAGCAACATAGTCTATCTCGAGTTTTCTTAATTAAATGTTAATTTGACTAATAAGAATATAAATGTGTTTTTGAATTATAATTTGATTAGTTCAACCCGAAATATAATGTTGCACGCTTAGATGCTTAACATGCTTCTTCTAAAATTAAATGCTTAATTTGCATAAATCATACGTGAATATTTCTAAATAAAATTGGATTAAGTTTACATCGCCCTTTTATATTTAAATAAGACTTGCTTAATTCTAAATAGGTTATTTCTCTTAAATAACCTATGACCATGATTTTATTTAATTAAAATATATCAAGCTCATAGTCTTTGTGTGTAATAATCCAAATCTCTCCATAGTTCTGCTCTCAACATTTCTTGCGTTCGCGATCCTAGAACCAAACCCTGTTCTCTTTTTAAGCCTTTCTTGATTGGTGTATTGTTCTTAGTTGTGCTCGTTTGCGTTTGCATGTTTGTGCTAGATGTTTGCTTCGAGTAGAAGATCGAGCGGTTGATCGGAAGAGCAAGAGTAGCTTTTCGTTGGAGAAAGGCAAGTGGACTTCCCCCTCTGCATTTTCCTCTTTGTCCTAAATAACTGCATATTAATTAATATTTACTTTTAATTGTTGCTATGCATAAATTGATGGGAAATCACCTTTTTAAGGACATGACTAGAATTTTATCCCTATTACCTTGAACAACCCAGTTTTAAATAAATGTTTTGGGATAGATAATGCTTAGTTGCTTAACTTGGGATGGTTGAAATGGATCTTTATAAAATGTTGATCATGGTAACCTTGGTGAAAATGTGGATAATAACAAGATCATATGATTTAATTGGAACATGGAGAACCACCCAGGAAAACAGTGCAACCACAGTCCATATGGCTCTGGCTTAGCCAATTAATTAGGTGTGTGGAATTATCTGACAGTCTTATCCGAAAGGAGCACAGGGGGCCGGAGTTGAAGGGGTATAGCCCGGTTCTTTTGGGGTAGCAGCCTTTGCTAAGGTGCTGACCACTAGGGAGGGTTATGGTCTGCTCCGCTGCTGTAACTGTCGTAGGTTGTTGCTCTTCTGCATATCTTTGTAAAGGCTTCGTAGTGGACCCCTAGCCACTCACCTCGGAAGTGTTTTAAGGGTTTGGCCAACCCGGGCAACATGGGGAACACGAACTGTGGGTAAAGTGTACGACCTCTGCAGAGTAAAAACTGATCGATCAGCCGTGCTCACGGTCAAGAGCGGCCTGGACCCTCACATGATAAGTGAACTTGAAGATGGAATTAAATCATGATTTTATATGGTTTTGAGATAATGTTTTCTAAATGCTTAATTTTGGGTTGGTATAAACTTACACCTAGTAAATAGGTGCTTGCTAATAAAATTTGACCAACTTAAAATGCTAACCGCTGCAAAAACTTTAGCCTATCCTTGATAGCCTTGCATCTTCCCCCACTTGCTGAGCTCCAACTATAAGTGTGCTCACCCTTGCTAAACCGTTGTTCAGAGAAGAAGAAGAAGGTGTATGAAGTTCAGAAGATGGTGCTAGGCGTACGCGACCCCTAGTCGATTGCCCGTGAAGTTTGGAGCCTTTGTTTCCCAGGATTCTGCTGTAAATCTCTGATAATCTCTTTTTTTCTTACGTGATATTGTTTCTGTTATTCACTTATATGTCACTATATGTATGAAAATAGATCCTGGCATACATATAGTTATCACTTGGTTTTCTTTGGAAATCGGGTGTGACAGGTAAACCAACAAGAGACGCAGTGATTTGTTTTACTGAAGTTCGGATTCACCACCGTGTGAATCCTAGTCTCCATTGGGTGCTTCTCCTACCAAAGCCGGGTTGCACTCAACTCTTTCCCCGATCCACTAGATAGCTTCTTCCCTTTCAGAGGTGAAGCAATGCCTTCACAAACTGTCTCACAGCTCACCACACCTTGGGAGCTTGTGGGCGACGCCTAGCCGTCTAGGAGGCAACCCTCCAAGAGTAACAAATACTTCACACAAGCTTGACGACGTCCAACAGTGCTCAAGGGATTCAAGTGCTCTTGAATAGCTTACAAAGGCTTCTCTCTACCACCCAACTCACTAGATCTATCAAAGATCAAACAACCTCACCAAGAGGGGTTGGGGAGAGCTAGAATTGCTTTGGCTTAGCAAGGAATAGCTAGGAAGCACACCAGCAACCTCAGGAACAGCAGCTTGCAACAATGGGGACCCAGGGGTATAAATACCCAACTCCCCAAAAACTAGCCGTTGCAAACTCAGGGGAAAACCGGTGCCACCGGGTTCCCAAATCCAGTGTCATCGAGATTTCAAACCAAGTAGCCGTTGGGCCGGCTGACACAAAACCGGTGCCACCGGTTTCCCAAAACTGGTGCCACCAGTTTCCCAAAACCGGTGCCACTGGGTTTGACATAGGGTCAGACCCAAGACCGTGTACGTGTGGCTTTTGTGTCTCTCCCAACTCACATAGGTTACTTGAGCATTGAGACATTTTCAAGACTCCTTGTGATGCATCCTTCTTGATAGTCTGGTGTACCTATACTCAAGATCAAATATAAGACCTATAGAGATCCACTTGAGCTTCATCTTCATGAATAGCCATACTTAGTCAATATATCCTCTTGAGAGATCCATCCAATAATGTCTCATTGATTTGAGCACTTATACCTTGAGCTAGTGACTTTGATCTCCATATAGGAAATGAAGCCCATTTCTTGATCAAGTCACCCTTCACATGACTCAAAGAACATGTAACGTTTCTTCATTGCTTCCCTCGGTTAGGCTCGACTTGATACCTCAAAATTCTCCAAGCTATAGCCAATTCACCCTAGCCAAGCACACGGTCCAAGTCACTACTTGGCCAACCTTAGCTTAGTACCTCATTGCTAATCCCTTGCTTGATTTCTTCATCCATTCGTTGCCATCTTGAGTTAAGCTTTGGTTTAACATTGAGAATGAAATCCACTTGAGTTCATGCCTTCTTTGATTCTATAGTCCCATTTGAACAGAACAAGCCTTCCAATATATCTAGAGACCATCAATATTCCAATATCACTATGTCTCTTTCTTCACCTTCATTGGCATGTTTATATATCAAGTATACACCATGGGATCACACACATCATAGTTCATGACATTCAATCTTCTTATAAAGCCATTTAGCAATGTGAGGCAATAACCTATTCCTCAACTTATCTTTTACAATAATGGCTTGTCTTCACATATAGATGTTTAATGACATACATCATGCTTTGTTATTTATATGTGACAACCTGCTCACATGCTTAACAAAGGCATTAGATCTTTAATCTAGTTGTCAATCAATACACCAAAACCCACTTAGGGCCTAGATGTCTTTCAGTTAGGCTTGGCGCAGGAGTCGCGACCGCCCCACCGATTCTCCACTGCCACCTGCAGCTCCGTCCAATGCGCGAACACCAGCCTGATGGCCTCTCTAAGTGCATCCCTCGCCTCGGCGGAGATCGGTCCGCTGTTGGATGCGGCCATGGTGTCGCGCCTCGAGGATTTGGGATGGAGGAAGGCGGCTAGGGTTTTGGCTACTTGTGCTCAACGGCTATGCAGGCGGACTGCAAAGGCTGTTGGAAGATTTTAGGAAGAAGTCTACGTACCCCGAACTATGGATTGTGGAACACTTAGAGCATCTTCAAGAGCTCTCGTATATGTGATGAGTTAGCTATTTTTTTATCAAAACTCGGATCTAACAGACTCTGTATTTTACTCAGCTGGCTATCATGTTTTCTATTTCCTCCCCCTCGCTAACCAAAAAAAGAAGACCTCTCCCACTAGCTATCATGTTTTCTATTTAGAGGACCTGTTGGATTTCATCATCTTTTTGCTAGCTATTTCATTTTACATAATAGTTAAATTAGGATTTTAGCTACTCATATAAACAAGAGCTCTTGGAGATGCTCTTAAACACCCCCACCCCCACCCCCACACCACCCCCACAACCGAACTACTAAACCGGTTAAGGAACCCCTAACCTTTCAATACCGTGCAATTTACCTCTGTACTCTCTCTGTCCCAAAATAAGTGCACATCTCGCATTTTAAGGAGTCAAACACTTTAAAGTTTGACCAAATATATATTACAAATTATTAATGATTATGATACTAAATAAACATCATTAGCTTAATCACGTCATATATTTTCACGACAAACTTGTTTAGAGATACAAATGTTAATATTATTTTTCTACGTATCCAGTCAAATTTAAAACTCGTTGAGTCCTCGAAATACGAGATGAGCACTTATTTTGGGATGGAGGGAGTAGTGGTTTCGGTGGACTATTTTGACACGCTGGAGGCGGAGCTGGACGTCTGACTTGCGGGCTCATCCTGTAAGTGAGAGAAACGAGATCTGTTAACATGCGCGGTGGAAACTCTCGGCCCCTCCACCTTCCGTATCTTTCCCCCCTGTCCCTCTCGCGGGCTCTACCGCCTCCCTCCGGCGATTTAGATGGCGAGGCGATTGTGACGCCCCAGGTTTTTAATTAGCATCATTAGTGTTAATGACCGAGTCAAGCACGTTGACTCTAGTCAAACCGTGGTCAACCTGGGTCATCACCTCGAAAACCTAGTCAACCATCACTAATGACCCTCTTAATCAAGTCAACACACCCTTTTGGTCAAACCTTGGTCAAAGGCATAGTCAAACCTAGTCAAAACCCCTGTTGTCCTTGAACCCCTCTGGAACTTTTGCCGCGTTCTCCGATTTTCACTTAAACACTTCAAAATCGGCCAATATAAAAGTTGTTCGTCTTTTCGAGGGACACACTTTTCATAATTGGCGGCATTTGAGATTTGGAGTGGAAAATGGTGAAAAAGCTTGGTCAACGCCTTCAATTACTATTCATCGGCGCCATGGAAAACTAGCAGCTTTGCCTGCAGTTCATGCTCAAACCGTTGATCAAAACCTAGGCCATCCTTTGTAAAAGTTATAGAGGATTCATTGATCTACAACTTTGCTTATTAGCTCTTGGTGCACTTTAGTTCGAAATTTTGGAGTTATCGTCGGTCAAACAGGGGTAAGTTAGACGATTTTGGCGACGTCGCGCCGCGACGTCGTGGCCGCGCTCCAGAGCGCCCACGCGTGCCGCGCCCGCGCGCCGCGTGGCGCCCCGACCTGCATCGGCGTCCGGGTCCCGGCCAAACCGCGCCTCCTGAGGTCGCGCAGGCCGAGGCCGCACACGGCCCGAGCGCTTTGAAGCCCGCGCCGCCGCGTGTTGCTTCTCCCGCGCGCCCGCGCCGGCCCCGCCCGCGCCGTCCGCCGGCGACACGCCGCGCGCGCCCCACCACAGTCCGGGCCCCTCCTCGCCTCCTCTGCCTTCGCAACGAAGCGTTGCTTCTCCCCCACCATCCGCGCGCTCGTCTATAAAAGGCGTCGTGCTGCCTCTCGCGCGCGTACCGGGCTCCGCCGCCCCGCTGAGCCGCTGCCGCCGAGCTTTACCTCCGCGCGCGCCCAGTGCCGCTCCACCACCCTAGAGCCTTCCCTGGACCCCGTTGAAGCTCGAGCCGCGGCGCATTGCCTTCCCTTGCTCCGCATCTCGCCGGATTACCAGCCGCGGCGGCCGCACAGCCCCGGCCTCGCCGCCGGAGCTCTCCCCTACGCCACCACCGCCTCCAATCACCCCTAGGTGAGCACGCGCGCCGACTGGTGCCGCTTGTTGGCCAGGTCCGGCAGCCCCTCGCCGGCGGCGAGCTCCCCTGCGCCACCGGGGACCTCTGTGCAGGGATTTACTCATTGCAGGGACTTGAGCATAAGAACTGAGGGCATAGTTGTGAATACCTATTTCTTTCCAGGGACCTAATCGAAAAACCAGATCTTCAATAGTGTATGTGTTTGGCTGAATCTTGGAAAATGCATAGAAAATCAGAGAAATATCAGAAAAATGCAAACTAAATTTTTTTGGTTTTCTTGTGAATAACCCTACAACTTTTGTAAAGCATGATCCTAGTTTTGAGTGATAGTTTTTGCATGAAAAATAGAAAACTGTTGAACCTAGATCTGTTGTAGTTCAAAATCTACAAGTGATCTTGAGCTGAATTTTGGATATGTTGTGTGTAATGTCATGTCTAGCTTCTGTACCAAAAATTGCACAAAGTTACTATGTAGATCTTTTTTTTATGAATCGTTTTGTATTTATGCTTAATCTGTCTAAATGATTTTTGTGGATAAAAATAATTAGAGTTTTGTGCTCAACTTCTGCATGTGATCTTGCTATGCCTAAATTCATCTCTGGTGAATTAATCACAATTTTATATCTTCCACAAATATTTAATATTGTTTTATGCCTAATTTTCTTTGTAAATGCATAGCTCAAGATCTATAGTAGCTCTAGGTATATATGTTGCATGCCTAGCTTAGTTTTGGACCAGAGGTCATGTGTGAGAAAGTTGGGATCTATTTGATGCTTATTTATTTTTATATGCTTTTATCATGTTTTGGTAGCTAGCTTTTGTTATTTTTGGTATATTTAATTTCATAGCTCTCCTAAGTGTGCATGTGTGTGCAGTGGTTTTGTGTAGGTTTGTAGTCCTTCATAAAACACCTCACTATTTTTTATGAATTTATTTTATGAATAAAAGCTATGGAAGCCATTTAAGCTTAATATTAAGTTAAATTGGAAAAGTCACCACATCCACACCAAATGGCTTTATGAATGTGATGTTAATCTTGCTAAGAAGCTAAGTGTCACCACCCCCTTGCTGTTTGTGAAATTTAATTAATTTATTTACATAAATGTGTACACAGTCACTATCAAATAGAATAATTAATAAAGAACCGCATATTGTTCCTTTATCGGAAGAGTATGCTGAATGTGTGTTTATCTAGGTGACTGTGGTCAACCATGCACCCCATGGTTGTCATTTGTTGTTTTGGAATTAATTAAACCAAAACCGTCAGTTAAATCTTGCTTTTGCATCCTCGTGTAGATCTTCCCGATGGTAGTTATATGCTCGTGCCGGAAGGAGGAGAAGGAGGAGCTGACAGTGAGCTGCAGTACGTGGACATAGCTCAAGACCTGGACCAAAGTCCAGAAGGGCCCAAGGCCAACCTTGCCAGCGAAGGCAAGCCCCGGATCATTAACCCTGTCTTTTAAAAAAAATTATGCAATTACCTTTGCTATGATTGTGCATTTACGTTTCAAGAGTTGAATTGAAACCCTAGATGCATGATCCCTAGGTACCTATGTTCTTTTACTAGTATGCTAGGTCGATAGCTGCTATGCTATAGGGCCCGGTAGAAGTCGAGTGATGTTCGTCACTCGCAAGAATAGGTTCTTATGTTGGAATCATAAGATCTTTATAAATGGATTGCTCATGTGGTAAGAGCATGGGATTTGGGCTCCAGTCCAGTGGCTTTCGTGGGCTAAGCTTTTGAACGTACTAAGCACTTGTCGGGAATGGGACCGGTAAGCCTAGTACCTTAATGAGACGGTGCGGGAACTTACCCTTACAAATCTTGAGTAGTCACCTGCCCGGTTCGCCACCGGGAGGTGGGTACATGTGCGAAGCTGGGTGCCTTGCGGGGTACGCCAGATAGCCGTGTACCCGGGATGGTAAGCTTTGATCCCAAGCCGAGGATTTTTGGGAACCGCCTGGTGGTTGTCCATGTGGGGGCACCCTCCGTGTGTTTAGGTTTACCTTGCAAGGTTATAAATCAATCGATTGTCGGCCTCTCACCGTTATCTGAGACTGCTTAATCAACTGGCCATGATATCCCTTAATGATGGAACTTGGTGAATATTACGGCTTGATTTAATTGTACTGTACAACTTTTGATTGCAATAGATGGCTCACGTAGAAATGCTAATTAACTAGAATTTGAGCTAAAATATTGAAAGTAAGGACATACTCTTTGTTGCTTTTCAGCAAAAGAACTCCACCGGCCAAAAAGCCTCTCATGTCTAGAGTTCGGTGATGTAGTTATCACCCGACGGTTAAGTCTTGCTGAGTATTAGTATACTCAACCTTGCTTTAAAAATGTGGTTGCAGGTGTCGTCTGGCCTGGTGAGTTTCCACCCGGCTAGGAGCTGGAATGGGTGGATGACGACGAGTGATGGCATCATGGACGGCCTCCTGTGATGCTTATCTTGCGCTAGTTTAATTTATTCCGCTGTTTTCGAACTCTGAACCTTTACTTATCATGTCATGAACAATGGTTTGTAATAATTAAACCCTTAGGGGTAATTTGGATTTAATTTGTGTACTGTACTCTGGACTCGCCTTCGTGTGAGTTTTAATGCATATGTTCGATCCTCTGTGTGAATTCCAAGTGATTTACCGGGCGTTAACCCGGCAACTAACGACGGGATGATACTTTACTGTCGCTTAATGGCCAAAGTGGATTGGTTTAGGCGATAGTACGGTATTTTCCTGGGCGGGTTGTCACAGCGATGATCAAGACAAGGTCAAGCTGAGCGTGGTGCGACAAGAGTGAAGGTCAGTGGTCGGCTAGTGCTGCTCCATCCCTACTCTCTCCTTTGTTGGTTTTGGACGAATTGAACTAGGGCATATGGTTCGTCATAGTGGATTTTGTTAGGGTTTTGAATCAGGGTTGAACTGAGCATCATTGCGTTGGAGTTAGTCAAAAAAGTTAGTATTTTCGCTTGATTTCACCTTGTATGCTTGATAAAATTGGGATTGTAGGGTTACAAAAAGAAGGATTGGTGATTTGATGTGGTAGGTGATCACAATGTTGTCCAAGAATGGTTTAATCTTGTTTTTACGCAGAGTATCGAAACGAAAGATTTGTGGTTTCCTACTTATGGATGGCGATTAATCTAGACATTTTTTCTTGTTTTTCATAATGGATCCTTTTGATTCTCTGGCAGTCAAATTTTACTATGGAGGAGAATTTTTGACAGTGGGAGGACAACTGCAATATTTTGGTGGTACTACTGCTGTGAGTTACATTGATGTGGACAAGCTTTCTTTGCCTGAGCTGGAGGGTCATCTTCTATTCATACATCAATGGCTCATGGAGTGCAGTTGCACTGGTTGTATCCAAGAATGGAATTGGGCGACGGCCTAGGACTGCTTCATGATGACAATGCTTGTTTGGTGATTCCTCAGCATAATACAGATAGTGGAGTGGCAGATATTTATGTTGAGGTTGTTGTGCATGAGGAGGCAAAAGCCACTGAAGATAGTGACTGGGAGTTGGAGATGTCTGAAGTAGAAGAAATGGATTTTGATGTTCCTGCATCTCCACCCATTGATGTTATGGCATCCCAAAAGAAGGACTTGGCCTCATTTAGGGAGCTCTACAAGTCACCCTCCAAGTCACCTAAATAATTGGCTGAAGACAAGGGAAAGACAACAATTGTAGAAGGTAGCAGTAGTGATGATTCAGATGCTGACTACCAACCTAAAGATCTTAACAGCTCTGGAGATGATGAAGAAGCAGAGCAACTCAGGCGGTTTGCCAACCAAATCAAGATGGACATTATAGCTAAGAAACTAGGGGAGCATAGGAGGGAAGGACAATTGATTGCATGTGGCTCAGATTATGAAGTTGAGAACTTAGAAGATGATGACAGCCCATATATGAACTCTGGTGATGATTACTCATATGAGGAGGATAGTGAAGGGGAATCGGTCAGGTGGAGGAGTATTGCAAATAGTATGACTGTAAAGCCCAAGTCCTTATTTTTGCTCTTGGAATGGCCTTTAGATCTAGTAGGTAATTTAAGAAAGTTGTAGTGAAGTATGGATTATCAACACAGAAGTATCTTTTATTTCCAAAGGATGAGAAGGACAAGGTGAAAGCTATATGCTCTTGGAAAGGTTGCAATTGGTTGATTTATGGATCTAAAACCACAAGGTCAGAATGTTTCAAAGTAGTAACTTTTGTGGATGACCATTGTTGTCCACCAAGGAGGGATAACAATCTAGTTACTTCAAGAGTTATTGCTTGTAGGACATGTCTTTAGAGATGCATAGTGACATTTAAATGCTACTGGGAAGTAATCAACCTGCAAATTTCTTGAACATGTTCACATGTTTAGATGAATTTGTGAACCTATCAAATTCATGTATTATATGCTACTGGGAAGCAATGAATCAATGAACTACTATGGATATGTACTTCTGCACTTGTCCAATAGGATAAACTAGTACATTTTTCATTCGGATTGTCTTGAAACTAAACCGACATTTACATAAGAAGTTACTAGACTAACTGAACCTGTCACATTCCCGTGAACTTTCTCACAAACATCAAGCCTGCGACAACAACTACAACAATGTAGACACAAAACCGACAACTATTCCCTTGTTCCCTCTTGTTAGCCATGTTGTATTAGTACATCATTTTCCTCCATCTTCGCCTTTAGCTCACTGTTCTCCTTCTGCAAAAGTTGGATTACCTGCCTCAGTTCTGCATTCTGCCTCTACCCACCGTGCTCAGTATGCTAGCCCAGGTGGACAAGGCTGTTGCGAATTTGGGGGTCAGAGTGAGCAACGAGGGAGCAACACCGGCTGTTGAGGGAGTGGCGCTCGTAGCGGAGCCGGTTGTGGAGGAGGGCGGTGCCGGCCGTTGAGGGAGGCGTGCTCATGGTGGAGGCGCGGAGCCGGTCGTGGAGGAGAGCGGTGTTGGCCATCGAGGGGAGGCGAGATCAGGGGAGTGGATCTCGGGGCGCCGCCGACTGTCAGGGAGGGACCTCTGTGTGTCGCCGACCGTCAGGGAAGAGGACCTCGGGGCGGCGTCGGCCATCACGACAGGGGCAGGTTGGGGCGGCGACGGCCGTCCGCGGAGGGATCTCGGGTCGCCATGGTGGGAGCCCGTGCGACCGCATGAGAGAGAGGCGACAGAGCCGCGAGAGAGACAGGGGAAGTCACAGACTTTTACATATCTCGTTTCCCTCATTTACAGGATGGGTCGGCAAGTCAGACGTCTAGCTCAGCCTCCAGCGTGTCAAAATAGCCCACCGAAACCACTATAAGGGGTACATTGCACGGTACTGGAAAGATTAGGGGGTTCCTGTCGGTGTTTTAGACCGGCAACCTACCAAGGGGAGTACCCGAGGTAGATGAATGTGGCCTCGCCGAGATCGGTAACTCGAAGGAGAGACACGTGGCACACAATTTAGACAGGTTCGGGCCGCGAGGTGCGTAATACCCTACGCCCTGTATGCTGCGTAGCTCTGGATTGATTGGGTGTGTTTACAAGATGATGCGGATGAAGAGATAGGGGTCCCTGCCTCACCTTATATAGTCCGGGAGGCAGGGTTACAAGTCGGTTTGAGGGGAGAGTACTAGTCGGGCACGGCTAGGAGTACTTTACATGGATCCGGACATGTGTAGCTTCCTATCCGAGTACTATCCCTCTGTAGTCCTTGCGCCCTACGCCAGCAGGTGCCGTGTTGCCCAAGTTGAGTAGTCCCAGGGGCCCACCGAGTAGTCGGTCCTGGTACCCACCAGAGTAGTGGGCCCAGGGATGTCCATACGACAAGCCCCCGAGTACTTTGTAGTCGAGCAGGATGTCTTCGAGTAGTCTTGATGGCCTTGGCGAGTAGTCCTTGAGCGTCCCCGAGTTCCACAAGCCGAAAGTCCTCAAGAGTGCTTGAACCATCCCGAGGCTGGAAGGTACTCCAGCTGATCTTTGAGTAGTCTTGAAGTCTTCTCGAGTAGTCCCCAAGCGTCCCCGAGTGCTTTTCTCGAAGGTCTTCAATAATACTCGTGATGTCTTGATGAAGAGACCATATGGAAAATGCGATTCGGAGAATCGCATTCCATATGGAATGTAGCCCCCGAGCCTTAGGTCGAATCGCAGATTCAAGCTGAGGGTCAATCTGAAGTTCTGCCAATCTTATCCCAAAAAATCTGGAGAAAAAACCGAAGGACACGTGGCACGGAGCCCCCGAGCCTTGAGTCGAGTACTTCCTCTCGAATTAAAGGGTCATCTTGAGTGTAGAATGTGTCCTGAGTGGGTCTTGAATCTGGTTGGATCCCACTGAGGTCATCTGAAGTAGTCGAGCCCCCGAGATGGAGAGCATCGAGTACTGGAAGTTGAAGAGTCACGCTGCTGCCGCTAGGTCACCCGTCTGGCACCGTATCCGCCCACTGAGAACCGAGCTGCCAGGGCCGGTTATAAATAACCGGTGAGTCCTTTAGGGTTTTTCACTCCTAGCAGTTGCATTCCTCAGATTAGATCTAAATCGCCACTTTCTCTGCTCCTCTGCTGCCGCCGCCGCCGCGCAAAGACTTAGATCCATTTGCTCGCGCCGCCGTAGTTCACCCGCCGCTGTAGCCCCAAGCGGATGCGAGTGAAGACACCCGTTACTTGGAGAATGAAGGGATCTCCAGCGAAGGGCAAGAAGACCGGTGCGTCGAAGAAAAGGAGCCGCAATGAAGAAACCGGAGATGCCGACCAGTCGTCGACGTCGCCACCCTCGTCCCCTCGCCCCAATCCGGCGAAGGAGTGGAAGAAGGCGAAACTGAAGACAGAGGACCTCCTCGCCTTGGTCAACAGTGGGTTCCTTCATGAGAAGGAGGTGGATCTATGGCGTACCGCCACTAGCGATCCGTACCCGATGGAGAAGAACCCGGACGAAATCCCAATGTTCGCCCGGTTCGTAGAACGCGGATTGGCGCTCCCTGCCAGTGATTTCTTCAAGGGTCTGCTCAGGTACTACGGCATTGAGTACCTTAATCTCAACCCCAACAGAATCTTCCATGTTTCTATCTTTGTACACTTCCGCGAGGCCTTTGTGGGGATCAAGCCCCACTGGATCTTGTTTCGGAAGTTTTTCCAGTTGAAGCCGCAACCGAGCACCAACGATACACGAGTAGTCGGAGGTGCCGGTATCCAGATGCGTGAAGACGCCGCCGACCAGTACCTGCCGTACAAGTTGATAGACTCCAACTAGGACTGGAAGGCCAAATGGTTCTACATCAGCAACCACCATCCTGAGCTGCCGAAGCCGAGCGGGTGTCAACCGAAGCACAAGCCGTGGTGGAACACAGAGCCCACCATGCAAGAGGGTATTCAGCTACCCGAGTTGCTGAAGAACATCAAAGCCTTGTGAGAAGCCGGTTTGAGGGCCGAACACGTGGCCTTCAGCTTCATGAAGAGGAGAGTGCAGCCACTGATGGCACGAGACACCCTCGGGTACCAGTACACCGGTGACAAGGATACGTCCCGGTTGCCTGGCTTCGAACTCGAGGACGATGTCATCGTCGAGAGGCTGGGTAAGATCTTCAAGGACATGCCGCCGTACACTCCTTGCCTGGTTCCCGAGTACTCCACAGCTCGGCCGCCAAGCCAGGTCAGTAGTCGTGATAGAAGCCCCCGAGTACTGATTAGCTTGATGTAGTCGTACTCACATGTGCTGTATATTGTAGGATGATGTGGCAAAATACATCTCCGTCCCATCATCCCCTCTGCGTCTCGAAGGACAGGCGCAGGGGAAGGCGGAGCCCAAGGGGAAAGAGCACCGCGTAGTCGGTGAAGGCAGTGACGCCGTTGTCATCGAGTCCGGCTCTGATGATGATGAAGATGAGGAAACACTGCAACAAAGATTCCAGCTGCGCTCCAGGTACAGGCGAGCTGGGATGCCAGACGTCCCAGTCATCATCGAGAAGCCGTCGAGTCTCGAGGCTACCCTGCCGGTGCCACCGAGGAGGCCTCGCAACGTGGCGCGGAAACGCGCCGTCAAGAAGCTGAAGATCTCCGAGACGACCAACCAAGAGGTAAACACCGCGACTAGAGTAGTCGAGTACATCTGATAGGTAGTCGTGTGCTGAAGATTTATCTTGTATTGTTGCAGGATATCCCCTCCCTGGACCCCGTAGACCAGAGCGACGAGGGGGTCCTGGATACCGTGGGGGCAGCAGCAGATAGGAGTATCAGCCCGCCTCCATCAACCTAAGAAGTCGTGCCAGCAGCGGCACGGCAGGAGACCGGCGCTGCGGAACCGCAGCCATCAGTTGAAGAAGGACGAAACCCTCCGCCGGCTGCAGCTGTGGAGCAACCGGAGGAGGCGTCTGTTGAGGCCGAAGCTGCCGCCGAGGCTGGCATAGTTGATATTGCCAGTATACTAGGTGCTCCGACCGTGACCGTTGTGCGGTCAACACTGTAAGTGCTTATGAACTTTCAAGTAGTCGTGTAGACGGTAGACTTGCATTGCTGACTTGATTACTTCGTGATGCAGGAAATCCACGGACCTGTCATGGGACGATGAGGAGACCAGCACTCCAGCTGTTGGAGAGGGCCGCTCGGCGGAGGAGCGCGAACCCACACCGCCGCCACGAACTGAAGTCACGATGGAGTCGACGTTGGAGGAAGCCATCTTGGTTGAAGGTATGTGTCCTGTCACCACTGGTAATCATCATGCATAGTAGTCGTAGACGCTGAGATTGACTGTGTGTACTCATTGTGTTAGGAGCACAAGCTGAGGGAACCTCTATTCCTGACGTCGTGGCCATGGAAACGGCTACTGTGGAGTCGGAGCCCACAGGACCGATGGCCGGGATGGCGGAAGAGACAGCCCCCGAGCTGGGGACTGCGGTGGCCCCCGAGTCGGGTGCGGAAGTGCAGGACGATTCGCTCCACGGGACGAGCACGGACGTAGTCGTCCGCTCGCCCATCATAGAGGAAGCCGCGCCGATCCGTTCGGCGGCTATGGCAGAGGAGGCATCTTCGAGCCGCGGAGGCCTTGAGCTGCTGGAAGACAATCTTGTCGATCCGGCCGTTGTAGCTCTGAATATGGAGTCATGGCGGCGTACCCAGCAGTGGGTCAAGGTACGTTGCGAGTACCTCGAGTAGTCTTGTACGACGAAATACAAAGTACCCGTTTGACTGTTCTGTCTGCGCAGGATATTATTGAAAGATCCCGTGAGAAGTCCGAGCTGCTGAAGGGGTACGGCGACACAGTCCTTCGTGCCGAAGCCTTGGAGAAGGAGCTCGATAAGTCGAAGAAACATTCCGCCCTGCTCCAATCCAAGCTCGACGGTGCCTTCGCCCAATATCATAACGAAGTGCAAGAGATGCAGGCGAAGAGGGACGACTTGATTCGGAAAAACAAGTCACTGCGCCAGAAGAAGGTATGCTTCCCGCTAAAGCCTTTGAGTACTTATTAGGGTACCTTGGTGTAATCTGACAGTGTGATGAGTTGTCTGCAGAGCTTGAGGAGAGGGTCGACCAGCTGAAGGCGTCGGAGACGGACTTGAAGAACATCGTGTATCGTGAGACCGACAAAAGAGAGGTACTTGAGTATGAGTACGCTCAGTTGCGCCATGAGTGTATCAAGCACATGGAGCTTCGTGGAGCCTCAGACCGTGACCTTGTCAATTGCTATAAATCTCTGCAGAAGCTCAATGAAGATTGCGAGAAGCTGCGGGGCCAGCTGAAGGAACTTGAGGAAGCCACGCTACCCATTGCAAGGCTGCTGGTGCCACACCCGGGCGGGCCCAAGATTGCTCCACTGGTGGACCGGTTGAAGGAAGCCCCTGGGCGTCTGGCGACGTATGTCAAGCACTTGGCGAAGTCGATCCCGAACCAAGTCTTGGCATATATGAAGTCATATTTCCCCAAGGCTCCAGTGGACGTAGTCGCCGGTGGACTTGCGGTGAACTGTACTGATGATCAGTACAAAACCCTCCTGGAGGAGATGGCGCCCATTGCTGAACAAGTGGCGGAAAAGCTCAACCTTCAGTAGGAGTACCTATAGGAGTAGCTTAAAGTAGTTGATGTAAAACAAACAGAGTTGTTAGTAATTTGTTTGGATTATCAATGAAAGTTGTCCACGATATATCTGTAAAATAAGTACTCGTAGCCGCCACTTGCAACGAAGTGTGCGGAGTACCAAACCGTGGTGGAAGCTTGTGAGTAGTAGTACTCAGTAGAAGATGCCTGATTGGAAGGCACAGTAAAGAAGTTGAATGAAAATCAAACTTTATTACTGATGAATAAGTACACCTGGATGGTCAGAGCCATTTACAAGTGTAGTCGCCAGGACCCGGAGGCCGCCTACGGCTAAGTGGCGCTAGGACCCTTAGGCCGCTTACAGCTAGAGATCCGTTAGTAGTCGTATAGACTGGATCTAGAGTACATGGTCTTACAGACCGCCGCTAGAGTCCTCAGCGCTCTAAGCAGCCCAAGATCCGTTAGTAGCCGTTGACGCTGGATCTTGGAGAAGAGTAGTCCGGAGACTAGTGCCAGGACCGAAAGGCCGCTTACAGCGAGGAGTCCGTGAGTAGTCATGTAGACCTGGACCCGTAGAGTAGTCGAGCGACTATGCGTAGAAGCGACACAGCTGGTCGACGTTCCACGAGTTGCTAATGTCGTCGCCTTCAAGTGTTTGGAGGCGGTAGGAGCCTGGTCCAGTCACCTTAGAGATTGAAAAGGGACCTTCCCATGGTGAGCTGAGCTTGTGTAGTCCATCCGTGTTCTGGATACGACGGAGGACTAGATTGCCGACGTTGAAGGAGCGTTCCTTGACGTTGCGATCATGATAGCGTCGGATACCCTCGAGGTACCTTGCTGATTGGACGAGGGCAGCGCAGCGGGCTTCTTCGAGACTGTCGATGTCAACCCGTCTGCTGTCTTCTGAGATGCCTTCGTCGTATTGCTCTACTGCCGGGGATTCCCACATGACATCGGCAGGTAGAATAGCTTCGGAGCTGTAGACCAGGAAGTAGGGCGGCTGCCCTGTCGGCTTGGTAGGCTGAGTATGAAGCCCCCAGAGTGCGTTGGGTAGTTCCTTGATCCACTTGCCTCCTTTGGTGTTAGCTGTGTCGTGCAATCGCTTCTTGAGGGCGTCGAGTACCATCCCGTTAGCGCGCTCAACTTGGCCGTTGGCGCGGGGATGGGCGACTGAGACGTACCAGACGTCGATCCCGCTGTTCTCGCAGTACTCCCAGAACTGATGGTTGTTGAAGTTGGAACCCAAGTCTGTGATGATGCGATGGGGCAGCCCGTAGTGATGCACGAGTTCATCCAAGAAATCGAGTACTCTGTCGGCCTTTGGGCAGGTGACCGGCTTGACTTCGATCCACTTGGTGAACTTGTCGATGGCCACCAAGACTCTGTTGAATCCTCCTGGCGCCGTTGGTAGAGGCCCAATCATGTCGAGCCCCCAGCAGGCAAAGGGCCAGGTTGGTGGTATGGTGACTAGCTTGTAGGCCGGAACGTGTCGCTGCTTGGCGAAGAATTGACATCCTTGGCACTTTCTGACAAGTTCTTCAGCGTCGGCCAGAGCTGTGGGCCAGTAGAAAGCTCGTCGGAAAGCCTTGCTCACCAGCGTTCGAGAAGACGCGTGGTTACCGCAGACGCCTTTGTGGATCTCCTCCAAGATATCCTTGCCTTCTTCTCGAGGTATGCACTTCATGAGTACTCCAGAAGTGGCACCTCGCCTGTAGAGCTTGTCTCCGACTAGTACGTAGGCCTTGGCTCGGCGGACGAGTTGTTCGGCCAAGTTCTTGTCGGATGAGACCTTCTGCTCGCGGATGTAGTCGATGAAGGGTTGTCTCCAGTCCACGTCAATCATCATGACCTCCTGACCGGACTGTGGTGGTATAGGGTCAGTGGTCGTTGGCGCCGGCTCCGGGATGGATGGCGCGTGAAGCTCGTGGACGAAGACTCCAGCAGGTACTTGCGCGCGAGTAGAACCAAGCTTCGACAGGACGTCCGCGGCAACATTGTTGTCGCGGATGACGTGGTGGAACTCGCGACCGTAGAACTTGTTCTCGAGCTTGCAGACTTCCAGACAGTAGGCGTCCATGTTCTCCTTGTTGCGATCCCAAGACTTGTTGACTTGGTTGATGACCACTGCGGAGTCGCCGTAGACTAGTAGCCGCTTGATACCCAAAGAGATTGCGAGGCGGAGCCCGTGAAGTAGCCCATGCCAGAGATTGATCAGCCTTCATGGTCCACGCAAACTTCTCTTGATGCTTGAGTAGTTTGAAGAAGGGTAGTCCCCGTTCTCCAAGCTTCGAGATAAATCTGTTCAGGGCCGCCATGCACCCGGTCAGCTTCTGGACATCCTTGATGCAGGTTGGAGCTTTCATGTTGGTGATGGCGGAGATCTTCTCGGGGTTGGCTTCGATGCCACGATGGCTGATAATGAAGCCGAGTAGTTTCCCAGATGGTACGCCGAAGACACACTTGTTGGGATTGAGCTTCCATTGGTACTCTCGCAGGGATGCGAAAGTCTCTTCAAGATCGGCGATGAGCGTATCGGAGTTTCTGGTCTTGACGACCACGTCATCCACGTAGGCTTCGACGTTCTTGTTGAGCTGCTTCTTGAAGCAGGCCTGGATAGCTCATTGATATGTGGCTCCGGCGTTCTTCAACCCGAACGACATTGTCATGTAGCAGTAGGCGCCGAACGGGGTGATGAACGCGGTCTTCTCCTGGTCTTCTTCCTTGATAGCGATCTGGTGGTACCCGGAGTAGCAGTCGAGGAAGCAGAGCAGGTCGCAGCCCGCCGTGGAGTCGATGACTTGATCAATCCGCGGCAACCCGAAGGGGTCTTTGGGGCAGTGCTTGTTGAGGTCGGTGTAGTCGACGCACATCCTCCACTCGTTGGTATTCTTCTTGCGGACGAGGACGGGGTTGGCGAGCCACTCAGGATGGAAAACTTCACGGATGAATCCCGCCGCGAGTAGTTTGGCGAGTTCCTTCTTGATGGCATCCCATCGGTCGTCGGCGAAATGGCGAAGGTGTTGTCGTTTGGGGGTGGCTTTAGGGTCGGCGTTAAGTGAGTGCTCGATCAGCCTCCTGGGCACCCCTGGCATGTCCGCTAGCTTCCATGCGAAGATGTCTCGGTTAGCCCGGAGGAAGCTGACGAGCGCGTCTTCCTATTTCGGGTCAAGGCCCGCCCCGATCATGGTAGTCTTGCTGCTGTCGCCCGTCCCAAGGTCGATGGCCTTCACTTGGACTTCCTCTGATGGCTGAGGCTTGTTTGCGGCGTCGGTCTTCTCGGGAATCTCGAGTTCGGTTGGGGCGAGCTTTTTGGACGCAGCAAAGATCTCCATCATTGCATTGGGTACTTGGTTGGTCGCTGCGAGTTCCACAGCTTCGGTGTTGCAGTCGAACGAAATCTTCAAGTCCCCTTGCAATGTGAGTACTCCGGCAGGACTTGGCATCTTGAGTACCAAGTAGGTGTAGTGTGGTACCGTCATGAACTTGGCGATAGCTGGTCTGCCGAGGATGGCATGGTAGGAGGTTTCGAAGTCCGCAACCTCGAACTTGATGTACTCGGTGCGGTAGTTCTCCCTTGTCTCGCCGAAGGTAACTGGCAGGACCACTGAGCCCAGTGGAATAGCCGCGTTACCAGGGACAATGCCGTAGAAGGGTGACGCGCTCTTGGTGAGCATGTCGGTGATGTCGAGCTTCATCTTCTTCAAGGTCTTGGTGAAGAGGACGTTGGGTCCGCTCCCGCCATCGATGAGGACCTTGTTGAGTCTGGAGCCCGCGACTACAGGTTTCAGGATGAGTGGAAAACGTCCTGGCTCGGAGAAGCTTGTCCATTGATCCGCGCGGGAGAAGGTGATGGGTACCTCCGACCACCTCAGAGGTGTCGGCGCCGCTGGTTCGATGTTCAAGACTTCCCGTCGGGTGGCCTTCTAAGACCGTCTAGTGGGTAGTCCGCCGAAGAGGACATTCACCGTCTTGTTAGGTTCCTGGAAGTCGCCGTTGCCCTCGTCGACTTTTTTCTTGCCCTTCTTGTCGTGAGGAGGTCGTGGATCGGGAGTATCCTTGAGTGCTCACCGGAGCTGGTAGCACTGCTCGGTGGTGTGATTACCATCTAGATGCCATGGGCACTTCTCTTTGAGAAAGTCTCTGAAGCCGCCTGAGGTCTTTTTCGAGTTGTCCTTTGCGGGGCGCTGTATGGCCGCGACTGTGTTGTCTGGCTTGCGCTTGCGGTTGGAGCTCGAGTAGTTGTTGTTGTGGCGACCCACTTGATCTTTGTTGTTGTTGTTGTTGCCGCCCGTGTTGCTCTTGTTCTTGCCGCGAGTGGAGTCGTACTTAGCGTTTGCCTTGTCCTCTTCGTCGGCCCATGATGTGATCATGTCCTTGAGCTTGGTGATGGAACTCGGGCGGCGGCGACCGAAGTCTTCGAAGGTGCGACAGTGATAGAGTCCGTCTTGGAAGAGGTCGATGACTTCTTTGTCGGTGACGTCGACTACGGTCGCGCGCTTGTCGAAGAAGCGCCGCATGTACTGGCGAAGCGTCTCGCCTTGTTCCTGCTTGACAATCGCCAGGTCCATGCGAGTACCCGAGCGCCCCATGGCGCCCGCGAAGTTGCTGGTGAACTGAGCCTTGAGCTGGTCCCACTGGTCGATCGAGTTCTTTTCAAGTGACTCAAGCCATGTGAGTGGAGCCTGGCCCAGGCAGAAGGGGAAGAAGAGGCACTTCGCGTCGTTGTTGCCACCAGCATTTTCGATGGCCAAGGCGTAGCACCTGAGCCACTGAACTGGATCTTGCTTCGCGTCATACTTGGAGATCCCGAGAGGTTTGAATTTCTCGGGAAGAAGCAGGTTGCGAAGTCTTGCGGAGTATGCGGGGAAGCCGTCGCTGTCGCTTGCTTCAGTAGCCTTCTTGCGACGGATCTCATCGATCTTGTGGCGGGCATCATAGCCGCCACGTGCGTTGCCGGTGGCGTGGCTAGTCGCGTGGCCTCGGCCGCCGCGATCGCCGCCGCCACCAGCTCTTTTGCCGGCGTCATGGGATGAGCTCCCGCCGCTGCTGCCCCCGCCGCCGCCGCCGCCGCGACTACCTCCGGTGCCACCCTGGCTGATGCCACCCTGTGAGGGTCCTCCACCTGAGGCCCTAGAGCGGTTGGGATTTGGCTGGTGTTCACCACGGACACGGTTGCGTCCGCCATCTGCCGGGCTGCGGCTAGTGGCTTCGTTGTTTCTGGCGTCGTGAGTTCTGACGGGGGGTACTTGAGCAACCCTGTTGTCGACCCGCATGAAGTAGGCGTCTTCAGCGAGTTTGGCGATGACTTCACCCGCGCGGATCCCCTGGGCCTGCCGTGCTATCGTGGTGATAGACATGAGGCACTGCTCAGGAGTAGTGTGTACCCGGTTGGCGACTTGCTCCAGGGCCTCACTGAGGTTCCGGATGGGGAGAGTTTCCCGGAGACGTCTACGTCGATCGTTTCGCTTCCTGTTGCGGTCACGCCGAGCGTTCTTGTCTTCGGTGGTCTCGTTCGGAGGTGCGTTGGCAGACAACTCATCCTCCGAGATGTCGTCAAGGTACCGGTCAGGTCGGTTTTCCGAAGTCCCAACATCTGTGGCCGTCATGAAGACTTCATGGTCGGGAGTGCAGAGACTGGAGTCAGTAGTCGCCACCTCGGTGGGGGTGTGCTCGTCGTTTAGAGCTAGCGGGGTCCCCTCCTAGAAGGGGAGTGAATCGAGGTAGGTGACGTAGCGTGAGTTGTCGTCCGTCAAGTCTGCAGGCTTGCGGTCGGGCCAGTAGACGAATCTGCCGGCTGGAGTGGATGTAATGACCAGGCCAGTAGCAGGACCTGACAGCGGTTCCTCAGTCATGTTGAGCTCGGACTCGGACTCGATTGGGTCCGATCCGAAGTCGAACTCGTAGGAGTCTGAGTAGTAGCCGGTTGCGGTGTTGGAGTCCGAGGAGTACTCGGAGGTGATCTCCTTACCGGCCTGCGTGTAGCGAGAGCTTCCGCGTGGGCCCTGCTAGCATTGCAGAGACCGTATGGGAAGTGCTCGTGGAGAGGGGCCGCTTCACACGATGGCTCAGGAGCCGGCTCGTATGAGGCGATCCAGGGTGACGTCGAGTTCGAGTTGGAGGCGGATCCGAGCTCGAAGTCGGCGACTTGGTTGTAGAGCGAAATTTCGCCGAATTTTTCGACGAGTGGGCCCGTGGCGTCTTCGGGAAGCGTCACGAGCCCGGTCTTTGGGTCCGAGGTCATGGTGAGGTAGCGCTGGAACGATCCAGCGCCGTCAGCGGTGCAGACCCAGGAGCCGAAGACGAAGGTGTCGCCGCGGTTGAAGGCGACGGTTGGCTTGAGAACGATTGAAGCCGTCGAGTTCGCCATGTGATCTTCGGCGAGATCCCCTACCTGGCGCGCCAGCTGTCGGTGTTTTAGACCGGCAACCTACCAAGGGGAGTACTCGAGGTAGATGAATGTGGCCTCGCCGAGATCGGTAACTCGAAGGAGAGACACGTGGCACACAATTTAGACAGGTTCGGGGCGCGAGGTGCGTAATACCCTACGTCCTGTATGCTGCGTAGCTCTGGATTGATTGGGTGTGTTTACAAGATGATGCGGATGAAGAGATAGGGGTCCCTGCCTCGCCTTATATAGTCCGGGAGGTAGAGTTACAAGTCGGTTTGAGGGGAGAGTACTAGTCGGGCACGGTTAGGAGTACTTTACATGGATCCGGACATGTGTAGCTTCCTATCCGAGTACTATCCCTCTGTAGTCCTTGAGCCCCACGCCAGCAGGTGCCGTGTTGCCCAAGTTGAGTAGCCCCAGGGGCCCACCGAGTAGTCGGTCCTGGTACCCACCAGAGTAGTGGGCCCAGGGATGTCCATACGACAGTTCCTTAATCGGTTTAGTAGTGTGGGGTGGGGGGTTAAGTGTTCCATCATCCATAGTTTGGGAGGAGGGATATGTAGACTTCTTCCGAAGATTTTACGGAAGTCTTGTTGGCCTGCACTGCTCTTTGTTGGGCTGTACTGCTCTTGTTGGGTTGTGATGTTGTACCTATTTTCTCTATTTCTACTCCTAAAAATCCCTACTAGGCAACAAAATATTTATATAAAATACAGGCAACAAAATATTTATATAAGATACACATTTGATTCAACAAAATAATAAATGATTATGTGAAACTAGGTACAAATATGGAATAAATATGTCATCCAAGATCCTAGTTAAGACTTTACTAATGAACTTTTCATACAAAATAAAGATAAATGATATACAAAGATAAGATTTTGCTATTTGAAGTTTTCAATGGACCAGTCCACCACTCACAAGTGCATATGGCACCTCAACTTTGTCAAGGAGGATGATCCATTAGCCCAATTCACTTATGCTCCAAATAATTGCATTCCCTTTTATCAATAATGAGCCATATGTATTCATATCAACACATCTTTTTAGTTATGAACAGGACACATAATTTTCTATATGCATCTTAGTTAAATTAAAAGCATGTTAGGCTTTCATATGCACATACAACATATAGAATAATAGTTGTATAACCTTGTCACCTTAAGTAATGAAATATTTCGAGCTATACAAGAACCATATCAGAAGGGAAACTGCACATCTGACCGATTTAGAACAAGCAACATCCAACAATAAAAAAATACATATTGCATATGGAGGGAGGATGAACATGGTGTCTCATAAAAAATATAGGTGTAGCTGAATTACAGAATGTATCAAGTTACGGCAAGATAGAAATATGTGAGCTTAATAACATTAGTGCATATATCATTAAGGACCAAAAAATATTAAAATATTCAGATTCTTGTCATAGCTCCAAAAGTGTTCCGTACATTATTGAAGAAAAAAGGCATCAAGTACAATATTGAATCATTATTATCTCCTCACTGTCTATGACTACTCAAGTCAGCACTACAAATATATTTCCACAAGAGAAAAAATTCTTTCCAAATCAAGAATCAAGTTTAAAACTGGGAAGTGCAGAGACAATAGTCTGACAACATACCCTTCATATCTCTCGGTGAGATAAATGTGTTTTTGAAAGATAAAAAAAAACTTTTAGCGTAGTTGACCGGTGAGTGTGCAAAGACCCATAAATTAACTCCCCATAACCAAATAATCAGGGCCTATAATGAGAAGGACCATAAAGTTAATATAGACACATAGGTACAAATGCCGGAAATTTAATTTGTCTTCTTTTTATATAGGTAGCGACCATTCCGCATGACACAAAGCAAGGTGATGAGATAAACTTACCACAAGAAAAAGAGGATTATAGTACAAGAAATCCTCGTAAAGAAATAAATCTCCCAGATCAGCACTCATTCTCATAAGTAAGTAAGAAGAGGGGAGGCATGACGCGGCTACACTACAAACACTCCTACGCTACGGTCCACGATGAATTCTTCGTGACGGATTCAGAGAACATCATCAACGATGCACTATCTATGATGATCTGCAATTTTTCGTCACATATGTGCAAATAGCTCATGCAAGCTCAAATTCCGGCCCAATTTCAGTGATGAACTTGGTCATGTCATAGGTTGAAAATTAAAAAAATATGAATTTGATACCATACCAATCACAATTTTTTAAAAAATAAATGTGTTCTTCTTTGTTTTAATTTTCGGCTAAGCTCCCATTTAACCACTGGCTTGTTGTTTTTTTTACACAACCTCTATATTGTTAAGTGGGTCAACAGACAATTATGAGGAGGAGGAGAAAAACAAAGTCCCCTAGGGTTAGAATTGAAAAAAGAAAAAAAGAAACATGCAAAGGTCGGGAATTGAACCTAGGACCTCCATTCTAGGAAACTTTGAACATACTACCACTGAGTGAGAGGCAGATTCAGAAGTTATTACACAAAGGATTAGTATCGATTTCGTTTTTAATGAGTACTAGGATCGTGCCCGTGCGTTGCTACGGGCAATCAAACATTTATACTGCAATACAACATTCAACAAGATAAATCTCGAATTAAATAATCCAAAAATGACCGGCATTTTCACGAGCTATGTAACCCTTTGAACATGATGATGTTTTGATAACGCCAGACAATACAAAAATGACTGGAATTACAATTCTCTACTCCTAAAAGAAACATGAAATCAGTATCACACCTCAGATTTATTTTCCTTAACACAAATAAACAGTATTGTCCTACATTTGTTTGCGGTACATACATGATAGGAGACTATTTAGATGACTTTACCATACGTGCAGCAGCAAATCCTTGTCAGGATGCAATGGAGAAACACTTTGAATGCCTAACAACTGTAAAAGAAAAATAAATCTGCATTTTAATATCAAATACAGGTTGTTTATGAGATGGAGGAGACAATCAAATTACCATGGATGTTTGACAACAAATAACATCAAAGAAATTCATAATCAGAGATGAAATTGAGGCCACAACTCACCATCGAAACAAAATTAGTCAGGGAAGGCGTAATCAGAAGGGTATGTACCCTATGTCCTGCAACTACACCATGTCTCAAATAATGCATTGGTCTAAAAAACAAAAATGTCAAGGTCACAAGAGCCAATGAAGATCAACACAAGAACTCACTGTAACAACGAAAATCTGCTATAGTATGGTGCTGAGTAAAGGCAAACAAGCAGTGAACTGACCTTGAGTCCGCCTTTCTCGTCAGCATCTTGGCCTTTGAAGAGAGCCGTCAATGGACTGCCGCCGACGCCACCGATCACAATGTCAACTTCCAGTACTCTTCCATCCTTCAGCTTCACTGCACTGACCTGTCACTGATTCAGATGAACTGATAGTCTTCAGAGCTAACATTATTTATCTGAATTTGCGGTGTATTCAGTGCTCACATCTCCATTGGCATCAACATTGAAAGCAAAATCAACCGTGCCCTTCACAATCTCATTTCCTTTGTGGTCTAAAAAAATCTTGTTTCCTTTGTTAGAGTGTAGCAGCCCTCATAGAAATGAACGATACCAGAGGTGAGGAGTCGGGGCACTGCAACAGATCAGATTCAGGATGTAAAGAAAAGGTCAGTGCTTTGCCTCAGATTTCAGAAAATACAACATGCCTGATAAGCTTCCAGATTAAGGAGACTTACTGCACCAGGGTTCAGGGTACACCCTTGTGACATCAAAGTTGTTGATTTTCAAGGCTGCACTAAGCTCAAACCCTCATGTAACCACCTCCAACAATCACAGTATTTCTATCCTTCTTTGCTTGCATAGCAGACACCAATTTCTCAGCATCGGCAATATCCCTTAGATACAATATGTTGTTGGATTCTGCTCCTTGAACGCCGAAGTCTATGAGCTCTATAACCTGCACATGCAAACTGAATAAATGTCACGTGTAATCGGATAAAGAAAATAAGTTGCCACTATAAATTTACATAAAAGAGTTGTGACTGAGAACTCACCGAGGAGCCAGCAGAAATGAGCAAGATATCATATGTAAAGGTTGCCCCAGCTGCACTGATCTGAGTCTTTCAGGCAAGTTCAGCCTTCACATTCTCAGTGCTTTTCCATGCCTTCACCCATGCCTGACAAAAAAAAAAACAACTCCCTCTATGTAGACATTTATTATTTTCATGATGGTACACTGGGATACATGTACATACGACGAAGAAAATGCTGCATTTAGCCCATCCAGGACACAAGCAGTTAAGATACTATATATATGCCCTGATATATTAAGGAATAGTACCTCTCCCCTGGTTAGCAATTGGTGGCTTTGATCGTTTCTTCCTTGAGGATGAATGGACACCGAATTTAATTTTTACAAATTTAAGCAAATGTTGAGAAAAAAGTAGCACTGTAAAGTACTTTCCCCTCTCTTGTACTAAGTTTGCTTTCGAAAATTCCTGACAACAAAGTAGGGCAGCAAACTAAGTTTCACTATATTGCACTAACCTTGCTCAAAAGCTAGTGATCACAATCTAGAGTCTACATCCAATGAAAGTATTACCAGTAAATAATAATACCAAATTACATTATATCATGGAAAGACAACATTTAATCAATCTAGAGCCTACATCCATGTATATTTACACATTTCCAAATGGGATCAGAACAAAAGGATAAGGACACGATTTGATTTGCATGAGCAGGTGTAACTGACTACTGATGAACTTATATTTGAAGTGATTTAATCAATGCTATCGTCATAGCTGTTGCTGTGGAGACTTCCAATGAAACTATTGACATGTACACCAGCATCTGAAATAACACCAGAATCATCTAGACAGGTAGGTTCAAAAAGGCCCAGATTTGTCTGCAATTTGCTTCCCTTCCAGTTTTGAAAACAAAAGTCTAAATTTGGGTAATTCTTCTACCATTACCTGGGTGGGCGACGACGACCTCGTGAAACGATTGGATCCTTTGTATCCTTGCAGTATCTTTGCACTTTTAGAAGTACGCCGAAGACAGCCAGCTCACCTGCCAGCAGCCAGTGAAACTCATTCTGCAGATTGTCCCCTCGCTCAGAAATCCAACCATACCACAAATCTAAAGAAATGGATGCCTGACTTAGTTTCTGAGCATTCCTACATGTTTAACTCATTGCATTGGCATAGAGGAAAGGAGACAGGAAAGCGCACTTGAATTGTAGGCATGAACCACCTTGAATTTTCTCGTCTAGCAGCAACTTGCTGCTGTGAGAAAAAAGGTTAATTTACTAATGAGAATGCCCGAGATCTGAAAGAGACGATACAGTAATGCTACCTTGAGGCCTGCTTATACTGACGCAGTAATGCTCCTTCACAAAAATGTCTGACCCTCAGGCTCAGAGCTTGAGCAGAACCCTGCAAAAGAGCCTCGATCTGTTAATAGAAAGAACACATAATGTTAAGAGTAAGTGTGATTATCTTTCCCTAAACCCAAATAGTAGTTGAAATCCATGTGACATCAGTGCTATCTGCTATCTACTAACCACAATAATGTGCCCCCTTTTAAGTGCAATCATTTGTATCGAACCTGCAGGCCCCATCCGATCACTCCAATTTACTTGATCCCCTTGAACGCCTCTGGGAAAATGTTCCTCCCGTCCTTTACAGTGTACTGCACAATTTGTAGTGTTGAAAAAAGTCATGCAAAGACCAATTAATATATATAGGAACTCACAGTGGGTGCCAATAATAGTTAATCAAATGGAGAGCACCGCTGATGAATCCATAAGGAGCACATTCAGATGACTGATAGATTACGACCACATATATAGTGTAGTGAAAGGAAAAAATACTCAAAAGGCAAATTGTATACCTTTAATTTCAGCTACTAATGATCATCGATCCTAATTCATCTGTATATTCAGATGACTGATAGATTTTGAAGGATACAATAATCCATTTTTCCAGGAAGCATCAAGACTTGAGTCCCGTTTCTACACAGCTCGACCGCGGATCCGCCGGCGCCAGACGGACGCTCTTCGCAGCTCGCGACTCCGGCCGGCCAGTGCTCTGTGCCTCCGCCCGACCACGTGTGGAGCGGCGTCGAACCGTAGGGCCGTATGCGACGACTACAGTAGGGGCGGCGGATGTTCGTGCACAAGGCGATTAGGTTGGATCGGTGGTTTGGGGGCCGGAAGCGAGGAGGGGACGGCGGCGGCGCGGGAGGGATCGGTGGGGGACGGCGGCGACGCGGTACCCAGGGTCGAGCAGGCACCGGCGGCGGCGCAGGAGGGATGCGAGGGCGGGTCGATGTGGAACGGCGGCGTGCGGATCGACGGCGGCTCTGGAGGAAGGCGAGGGCGGGTCGATGTGGACCGGCGTCGGCGTCGGCGTCGGAGGGCGGCTCGGGGGACGGCGGCATTCTTCTTTTGGATAGAAAGAGATGGGGTCGGGGGCGGATGCGCGAGGAACTGGAGAAAAAAGTTGGATAGAAAGAGGTGGGGTCGGGGGCGGACGCGCGGTGTGGGAGGCGGACGCGCGGGGGAGCGGAGAAAAAAGGTCGAATGTTTTTGTCTCGACTTCATTCTTTTTAGGAGTAGAGACTAGTAGAGATAGAGAAGTAGAGAAGACAGAGATATTTTGACATCTCGTGAGGGCTTTGCGCCGTGTGTTTAGGTGCACATTTGTTGTTTTAATCCAAACCAAAAAATGCAAATGGCTGATTTTATTTTTTTCATATTAAGATAAAGATTCTCAATATGGGGTTCTGGACTAGCCAAGCCCATTCAAATTGGAGAGGGACAAGGAGGCAATTTCCTCAATATGGATCATGTTGACAATGGTGGATGCTAAGCTGCTGATAGAGGTCAGACTGCTGCACATCATATTTTTCACATCTGCAAGAGACCCAATGGCAAACAGAGACAAGAGCGTGACAACTTGATGATAATCATGGATCCCAACCAGCTTCTTCCTCGCCGGTGGTATTAGTACTCTATGATCAATTAGATTAATGTCGTGGCATTAGTACTCTATGATCAATTCTATTCACAAACAAAATAAACAAGTTGCAGCAGAGATGCAATTGTACAGTAGGAGGGAAAAGCATCCATGGTTAGCTACAGTGAGGAAAAGCATCCATGGTTTTTGGTTAGCTATAACATCAACTAAAGTCACAAGGTTCATGATGTTACATAAATAAACTCTTATCAATTCATAATTGATATGAATCCACAATGATTTGGAATAAACTATGGAGTTCAAATTTCACTTCATAAGAGCAGACAGAATGACAAACATTCCCAACATACAAAAAAGGATTACGAGAAACAGAAATTGCAGGGCTACCGAAAGCTTTTCCTAGTGCAATATTAGCATGAAGTGTATCCCATCCACTTTCTATGGTAAACTAAATCATTACGAACAGTAAATGTTACAGGTGGGAAACAATTATTCACACAGAATAAACAGGACGGTGGAATTAGATCAGGCAATCACAGGATGAACTCATGTTATATTCAGAAGCCAAACTTCCAAAGAGAAACGAGAAGCATGCATGATTCACAGGTACTTTGCAAGTAAAGCAACATAACTTGAGATTTATTGACAGAGATATGTCAGTGACTCTACATAGACTACTATTATACTACGATGTGAACAGACAGAGCGATTGCTTGTACTCCACCAAATTGAATCTCCACATATAAATCCAGTTTCCAACTCGTACTAATCGTGAACATGAAAAGGAATTGTCACATCACGTGCGTACCTCTAGAGAAGAGTTATATAGTGCTTCTCGAGCACCTCCCTTCTGCGCTGGAAGAGGCTCCTGCGGCGCTCCACGAACCAGGTTGCAGGGCGCTCGTCGCTCTTCATCATGACAACCACCGTTTTCAGATGGTTCCCCAGCTTCACGGCAAGTACCCGCAGCTCAATTGTCGCACATGGGTCCCGTCCGATGCGTCGAATGGCATCTCCATGAGTGCGGAGCCAAGCGTAAGCATTGTTGTCCAGCGGGTCGGTGATCAACGCCGGCAGTATCACCGAGCGGACCGCACGAAGACGGTTGTGGAGGCAGACGACGAGGAGGAGGGGCGCCAAGCCCTTGTCGCCGACGCGCAAGCCCTCGGCGATCTTCACTTGCAGAGCCTCGAGTACTTGTGGAGCTCCCCTCACGTCTTCCACGCCGTACAACCTGATGAGGTGGGGGCGTGGATGTACCGAAGGCCTTCGACGTGCCCCCACAGGAACACATGCCGGGCAGGAAGCACGCGGCCGTCCATGGGCGCTTGGGGGTCGAGGGGCGGATTAAGCGTGGGGGCTGGTGCTGTCCATTGGCGCCCCCAGAGCAGGATGAGAGGAAGCAGTGGCGGAACTGTAGAGAAAATTAAGGAGGGACAAGAAAAATATTCACAAGTTCAATAATATGATCATTTACTCTAATTTTTGAAGCATAGGATAGTTAGCTATGGCTATATTAGTTAATTATGTAACGACGATACACAAAAGCAAATAGAGCAAATAGTTTGTAAAAGTGGTCAATATATTTTTAAAAAGTGTAACTTATCTCTCAAATATCGTAAAAGTATGACATTCATCTCTCATGTTTAATTTGATGCAAATGAACTCATTAATTAACTAAAATGATACATTTATCATTCTCATCTTAATTTAATAATGGTTTAATATCATCTAATGACAAATTTATGTTATGTAATCACCTGACTAATCTATAATTAGCAACATAATACATTGAATTCACATATATAAAGTTAATTTTATGCATCCTACTAATTGTTGTGTGTTGGCCTTTGCATTAGGAACTAAGAAACACACAAAAGTATTTTATTTTTGATAAAACATATAGGGGTATTAGATGTTTTTGTGGGGATTGAGGGGGCCATGGCCCCCGCCAGCCCCCCCTCAGTTCCACCACTGAAAGGAAGACGGAAGTGAGGAGGAGGAAGAAAAGGAGATGAGCAAGGAGGAGGAAGAAGAAAGAAATGGGAGCTTGCAGCGCACTTTCGGGTTTCTTTCGTGCCCCCCAATCCAACTCCACCCTCGAAGTGAATCTGCTACTCCCTCGGTCCCAAAATAAATGAGCACACAAACTAATGTGAGGTACACAAACCAATGTGAGGTGTAAAATGACCAAATTACTCCATGTCTTTTATAAGAAAGACCTAGACATTGTCTTGTCTTTTGTGTGAAAAGTTTCTAGAGCCTCTTGTAGTTAGTTAGTCAAAATTGAATTTTTCGTGAGACAAAATTTGAATCCTAGAATTGCATATATTTTGGGATGGGGGAGTACATGTTAACATCCGGCAATTTTGTGGATTTTGTTTTGCAAAAATCTGGATTTTCAAAAAAATTATTATGTTATTTGTTGAGCCATAACTACTAACGAGTCTCATAACTAGGGGGCTTCTATATGGCTACCGGAAGGTGGATAAGGGTATCAACTTCCAACCCATTAGGCCTATTTCCACCCACTTTCTTCTTCCTCCCTCACCTCTTCTTCCCCATGACTCCCGCCCCCGCCGCCTCGTCCTCCACCCCGGCCGGCGGCTCCCCGCCGGCGGCGACCCTGCCCGGTCGGCGGCGCTACCGCGTTGCCTCGCCTCTGCCGCCGGCTGAACCGCTGCCACCGCCGGTCCTCCAGCGCACCCACCCCCTCCATTTTTAAGGTTCGCCGGACAATGGAGCTCCCACACCCCCGAACCCCTGAAACCCTAACCCTAAGTATCGCCGCCTCCACCACCACCCCGGGCGGCGGCGACCTCACCGCCGGCCACTCCCCCTACCTCCCACCCTCCTCGGCTCTCACCGGCATGCATGCAAGCGGCGACCGGCGGCGGCGCACGTGTGACGCGGAGCTAGCGACGGGGAGAAGAAGGAGATCGTGCGGTCCACAACGACCGCACGAATCTTTTTTTTTTTGAAATGGAAAGACTTTCCATTAACCAGAAGGGCTAGCAGAGTCGCTAGCAACCAGGTCCTCCACACCCGGGGGCGTGCCGTCCCAACCTAGGACAGTATCATGAGGACACATACAACCATGCGCCGTCACAGCGTGCGCGACCTTATTACATTCTCTAGGACAAAAGCTTGACTTCCAAAAGGAGAACGACTCATTTAACATACTTTTAATCTCATGGATGATGCCTCCTGTTTGTGCCAACGCGTATGAGTTTGAATCCAGAGCAAATTTCAGCAACAGCGAATATGTTTCCACCACAATCCTAGTCATACCCAGATTTTCAGCTGCTTGAATGCCATATTTGCACACCAGGACCTCTGCATGGAAAGCGTCCAGTAAGTGATCGCACCGGCCGGCTCCTGCTTTGACGACATGCCCTTCATGGTCCCTGATCACGAATCCCCATCCTCCATTTGCATCAGTGGGTGAAAAGGAGCCGTCTGAGTTTATCTTGTACAAGTCATTTGCCGGCTTGCACCACCTTTTCTGTCGCCTGGTTGTGGAGCTCTGTTCCTGCTTGCCTATTGTCGGAAATTCGTCAGCTAACTTGGCTATTACAGCAGCAAGGCTCGCAGACGCTCTCGGCCTTTCTCCCTTCCACACTCTGTTCCTCTCTAGCCACCAATGCCAAAGGAGATTGATTACTCTCAGCTGGGTCCCCTCCTTCATCTTTAGGATATGTACCAGTAGTTCTCTTGGAGATTGCTTGCTCCCCAGTATGCATCTGGACTCTTCTAAGTTCAGCTCCTGCCACACTGGTTTCACAAATTTGCAATGGAAAAATAGATGGCCACCATCCTCATTTAGTCTTCCACACATCACACACCTTGTATCTAACTCCATTCCCCTCTTCTCTAGCCCCATCCTAAGGGCGATTGAGTTGTGTGCTAACTTCCAGAGGAACACTCTGATCTTACCCGGGCATTTGAGTTTCCATAGCCCCTTCCAAAATCCCTCATCCCCTTCTCCATTTTGTGCAGAGGATTGGGCTGCACGCCGGCTCCTAATCATTGATACATCTCTCTGAACTTTGTATGCCGATTTAACAGAGAAAATACCTCTGTTATCATAGTGCCATGCTAGCACATCTTCCATATCTAAATGCACTGGCAAGGAGAGAATCAGATTGGCATCTTCTTCCACAAATGTTTGTGAGATCAATTGAGTGTCCCACCTTCCAGTCACCGGGTCAATCAGTTCATCCACCGTGCCTAGGAGATTGCTACCTCTAGGGGTTAAAGGTCTCCTAGTCCAGCTTCTTGGTAACCAGGGGTCCGACCATATCTTTATACTCCTACCATTGCCAATCCTCCAAATTATTCCCTCCTTCAGAACCTGTATCCCTTTTAGGATGCTTCTCCACGTGTATGAAATCCCAATGGAATTCTTTGCCTCCAACACGCTACTGTTTGGGAAGTATTTTGCACGCAGCACCCGGGCACAAAGAGAATCTGGGTTTTGGATCAGCCTCCATCCTTGCTTCGCTAACATAGCTAGATTAAAAGTGTGTATATCTCTCAATCCTAGGCCTCCTTACCCTTTTGGTTTGATCATTTTTTCCCATCCGATCCAGTGCATCTTATTTTCTTCATCCTGGCTGCTCCACCAATATCTGCTGATCATCATGCTGATTTGGTCGCACATCTCTTTTGTGATATCAAAGCACCCCATGGCAAAGGTTGGGATGGATTGTGCTACTACTTTAATTAGGACTTCCTTCCCTGCACTTGACAATAATTTCTCTTACCACCCCTGGATTCGCTGCCAAATCCTTTCTTTCAAATATGCAAAGGTATTGGTTCTAGATTTCCCAATGTAAACAGGCAGCCCCAGGTACCTTTCACTCATCGTTTCCTTCTGAATTTGTAGCTCTTGCATTACCTCCCTCCTCTTTTGTGTGGTTGTGTTCGTACTGAACATAATTGCTGATTTGTCCTTGTTGATCATTTGCCGGAGCATTCCTCATACGTCGGCGCGGTGGACAAGGCTGCTCGAGTCAAGGCAGCTAAGCTGAACCTCGCTGGTGTCTCCCGCTCTCTCACGGAGGCCATCGCCGAGTCCGGGATTCTGCAGCGCCCTGCCCCGCGTGCCATTCCTGTCTCCAAGCTGAGGAAGATGGGGCGTTCCTGCATTGCGCGCCGCCGCCTGGCGGAGTTGGAGGAGGTGTTCGTGCCCCTTCGCTGATGAAGCGCAGTCTACCTGTCCGGGGGCGCCCTGCTGTCGTGGGCGTCTGCCTGCTTTTGGTGCTCCTATCTTCACCTGGAGCCGCTTTGTTGCTAGTTCTCGGGAATCGTGGTTTGCTTTCTGTAATCGCGCCTTCGGCGTAGTAGTGCTTGTTCCCGGTCGTGGTCCTAGCTGTGTGTCTTGCTTAGTCGCGGGCATTGCGAGCTCTAGTAGAGCTCTCCTGTATCACTGGCTCCGTTGTGTGCCCTTGATGCCTAATCAATGTCCCATTTGGTTTTTGTGCTTGCCTCTCGTGTTCCTGGTGCCATCCCTTCTTCCATGAGTAACACTCGATCTTTTGCTTGCTGCTCCTGGAATGTTCGCGGACTCGGTGATGCTGACAAATGCAGCAAAATCCTCTCTGAATTAATCTCTATGCATGCTGCCATCGCCTGCCTCCAGGAAACAAAGTTGTCTGCGCCAGATGATTGCAAAATTCGAACCTTCCTCCCCTCTCGCTTGCTTGGTTACTGCTTGGTCGATTCCAATGGGGCTTCAGGAGGCATTCTTACCGCTTGGGACACTCAGCTCTTCACCCTGATCTCGGCCACTTGGCATGAATACTGGCTCACTGTCTCCCTCTCGCAAAACCACGATGGCTCCACCCTTCACCTAACCAACGTGTACGCGCCGGCTTGTTCGCAAGATAAACCTGCCTTCTTATCTGAATTTCAGAGTCTCTCCCCTCCATCTTCTGCTCCCTGGGTCATCCTTGGTGACTTCAATCTAATGCGTTCGCCTTCTGACAAGAACAACGACAATTTCTCCTTTGCCGAAGCTTCCTTGTTCAACGATGCCATCAACAATCTCGGCCTTATAGAAATTCCCTTGCGTGACCGTGCATATACTTGGTCAAACAAGCGAGATAATCCTACCCTTGTCAGGCTCGATCGCGTGTTCATCGACACCACCTGGAGCGCGACCTTCCCTCATACTACGATCTGCTCGCTCACCCGGTTCGCCTCTGACCATGTGCCTTTGTTGGTCAATGTCTCCACAAACATTCCTCGTCCCAACTGTTTCCGGTATGACCGTGCTTGGGCTCTCCACAGAGAGTATCGTGATCTGATTGTCGCCAATTGGGCCTCGCATGCAAACGCTGCTCCCGCAAAAAAAATCCTTAGCAGATTGAAGTGTGCACGCCGCATGAGCAAGATCTGGTCGCGGCGTGTAGGGCATCATGCACAGCGTGAGCGCGACTGCAAAGCTATCATCGATGCAATCGATCTGCTTGAGGAAGAACGCCCCCTCCATCACCCAGAAGCACACCTTCGTGCCCTTGCTGTGGACGCCTTGGAGCTCGCCATCTGTGAAAAAATCAAGTACTGGCGACAGAGGAGAAAAATCAGAGTGGCTGTAAAAGGAGACGAAAATACCAAATTCTTTCACGCGCATGCATCCCACAGGCTACGCAAAAATACCATTCAGGTTCTGGAGGACAACGGGACTGAATTTTTCAAGCATGAAGACAAAGTTGTTGTCCTTTATGCGTATTACACAAACTTCCTTGGCAATCCTATACGTCCTTACTAGAACTTCAACCTCAATCAGCTCTATTCTGACAGAGACGTGCACCTTCCTCCATCCCTCTCCGAGCCCTTCACTCAACTTGTGATCGAGCGTGCTTTCCAGGGTATGAACACCAACTCCAGTCCTGGCCCTGACGGATTCAGCCTGGGCTTCTACACCACCTTCTGGAACACCATCAAAAACGACATCCTCGACCTTTTCGCCGCTTTCTACAATCACACGCTCTCTTTGGACGGGCTCAATCGTGCGTTTTTGGTCCTCATCCCCAAGAAAGATGGCGCACGCACTGCTGCCAACTTCCGACCGATCTCTCTACAAGGCTGCCTTGCCAAATCCTTTGCCAAAGTCATGACAAACAGGCTGCAACCCCATATCGCCCACCTTGTCAGCCCTGAACAAACTGGTTTCATAAAAGGTCGATGCATCTCCGAAAATTTTGTTTACGCTGCTGAACTCCTCAGCTGCTGCCACCGTTGTGGCGCAGCTACCATTATGCTGAAACTCGACTTCCAAAAAGCGTTCAATTCCATCTGCTGGGAGAGTCTGGATGCAATCCTCCGAGCGCACGGCTTCGGTGATCGATGGTGCTCTTGGGTCTCGTCCCTTCTCTCCACTGGCCGCACTGCCATCCTCCTGAATAGCACCCCCGGCCGCTGGTTCTGATGTCGTCGTGGCCTCCGTCAAGGCGACCCCCTCTCCCCCTACCTGTTCATCATCGTAGCTGACCTCCTGAAAAGGCTGATCGAACAAAGATCTGATGATCTTGAGCATCCTTTGGTCCCCGGGGCGGCGTGTCCCGTTTTACAATATGCCGACGACACGCTTCTTCTCCTCCGTGGCACCCGGCATGCCGCCGCTGTGCTCAAAAGTGTCCTGGAGGACTTCACGGCCGCGACCGGCCTTGCCATCAATTACAATAAATCCACCTTCGTTCCCTTGCACCTTGATGACAACGATGCCGCTCACATCTCCTCCACGCTTGGCTGCCCGATCTCGTCCTTTCCCCAGCCGTATCTTGGGTTGCCCCTCTCTGCCACAAAACTTCGAAACATGGATTACATGCCTCTGATTGCTAAGTGCGACAAATACCTATCCAGTTGGCGTGGACGACTACTCTCCTCTGGCGGGCGCCTTGTGCTCACTAACGCTGTTCTCAGCAGCCTGCCTATATACTACATGTCCGCCCTGCTCCTTCCTGCTGGTGTGATCCACGCCATTGATCGACGGAGGCGTGCCTTCCTTTGGACTGGTGAAGATACTTGCTCCGGGGCACGGTGCCTCATTGCCTGGGACAAAGCCTGCATGGCAAAGCTTGACGGCGGCTTGGGCGTCAAGGACATCACCACCCAGAACCACTGTCTTCTTCTTAAATTTGTTCACAAGCTCCATCAGAACACTTCGCTTCCCTGGCGTGATTGGTTGCTAAATGATCTTAACTGCGACATTGGGGATGGCCTCCCGGATGTCTCTTTCCTCCGTCGCCTGATCGTCACTGAACAGCAGAGATACCGCGCTCTCACTCGAGTTCTGGTTCGCGATGGTAAATCAACTTCCTTCTGGTTCGATGACTGGCTCCCTTGCGGGCCTCTGTGTCTGAAATTTCCTGCTCTGCTATCCCATGTTGTCCGGCCACACTACTCAGTTGCTGTCACTCTATCTCCCTCCTTGAACCTTCATCTCTGACCACGGCTGTCCACTGCTGCGTCTTGCGAACTCTGCTCCTTGCGTGAGCTGGTTGGCAGCGTTGCTCTTAGTGTTGAGACGGACGAACGGGTGCTGAATTGGGAAGGGCAGACTAATTCTTTTTCTAGTGCAGCATACAGGGCTCTCACTGCCGTGGAAGATTTGGACTCCAACAGCACAATAATCTGGGCTGCACGTGTGCCGACGAAAGTAAAATTCTTTGCATGGCTACTCTGCAATGACAGACTTCTACACGTGCCAGCCTCCTCCACAAGACAATCCTGGAAGCTGAAGAAGCCAAATGCCCGCGAGGATGCGACGTGATCGAGACCGCAGGACACCTCTTCTACGAATGTGACGCCGCTGCTTTTCTCTGGGAGGCGCTGGGCATCACCCGTGATGGCGCTGACGTTTCAAACCCGTGGCGGTGCAGGCATCCCCCCACCTCGCTGATGGCTTAAGCAATGATGTCCTGCTGGTCGTGATGTGGAGAATCTGGAACAGCCGCAACGACGTGATCTTCCGCTCGGAGTACGCGGATACGCAGGCGACTCTCCGAGCCATCGTTCGCGACCTTGATCTTTGGTCCTTTAGATATCGTTCTCCTGTACTGAAACTCCGTATTTTGCAGTGGCACGCGCATGTGAGCGACGCCGCGTCGAGGCAGCCAACTGCTTCGCCCTAGAGCTAACACGCACATCGTGCGCACACAAAAAGCTCCCCCCTGTAACTCTCTGTGGTCCTTGATCACTGCTTTCGATTAATATAGTAGGTGGGGCTCCTCGCCCCCCCCCCCCCCGAAATTCTCGAAAAAAAAACTCTGTAGCTGTTGTACATCCCTTCTATCTGCACGAACTAAAATCAAAGAATCGTCGGCAAACAGCAAATGGGATACACTGGGACAACGGGTCGCCTTGTCTTAGCCCTCTCTCCGGGGTGAGAGGTTCTGTCAACACCCCATTTACCTTGATACGGTATGATACCGATGATACACATTTCATAATCGAACATGGGCAGAATCCCAACTTGACCATCATGTCATTCAGAAAGTGCCACTCCACCCTATCATAGGCCTTACTCATGTCAAGTTTTATTGCTGCATAGCCTCCTTTTCCTTTTCTCTTATTTCTCATATAATGCGTTATCTCATATGCTATCAATATGTTGTCTGATATTAACCTGCCGGGAACAAATGCACTCTGGGATGGAGAAATTATATCAGGTAGTACCTTCTTCAGGCGATTTGCAAGGACTTTAGAGACAATCTTGTACAGGACATTACACAAACTGATTGGTCTCAAATCTTTGATCTTTTCTGGTTTTGTGACCTTTGGGATCAGCACTACTGTTGTCTCGTTCCACCCACTAGGGAATTCACCTCCATTCAGCACCTGCAAGGCTTCTTCTGTCACCTTCTCTCCCACAACTTCCCAAAACCTCTTGTAAAATATAGATGGCATGCCATCCGGTCCAGGCGCCTTCAAATCACCAATACAGTCAAGGGCACTCTTCACCTCTTCAGCACTAAAGTCTTGGGTGAGTCTTTCATTCATCTCACTTGTTACCTTCCTCTCAACAGCTTGCAACAAATGCTGAGAATCGGCCGCCCCATTTGACCTAAAAAGGTTTAAAAAATAGTTAGTAATAAACTCCCTTTTTTCTGCTTCTTCTTCCACCCATCCTCCATCTTCTTTTTTTAGCCTGCCAATTCTATTACTCCTCCTTCTCTCCGAGCATGCCGCATGAAAGAAAGATGTGTTACGATCACCCTTCTCCAGCCACCTCACATGGGCACGCTGTCTCCAGTAAGTATCTACCTGCTCCTCCAATTTTTCTAGTCTGTATCTCAGCACCTCTTCCCTTATGACATTGTTATTACTCAATCCTCCCCTTCTACATTTCTCCAGATCCACCCTAATTTTCTTTCTTCTCTTCTCTAAATCCCCCAACACATTTCTACTCCAATCCAACAAGCCCCCTGCTACTACTCCTAGAGCTGCATGTACTGAGCCTGAATTTCCTTCCAGAGCACTTTTCCATGCCTCCGTCACCACCTCGGCACATTTCTCCTCCCCCAGCCAACTTGCTTCGAAATGGAATTGTGGGTTCCCCTCTCTCCTTCTCCCCGAACACATAGGAGCTTCTGTTGTTACAATAATCGGGCGATGGTCCGAATGACGGGGATCCCCATTCACCACACGAACCCCCAGGAAATGTATGCGCCAAAGGTCATTGGCCACCGCCCTGTCCAATCTCTCCCTAATGTATCCATCCACCCTGTGGTTGTGATTTCTCCATGTAAACACATCCCCCTCAAACCCCAAATCATGCAAACCACATGCTTCCAACGCTTCCCTAAACCGGTCCATGCCCACTTGGCTTCGGTTCCTGCCCCCCTCCTTTTCATGAGAATACAGAATCTCATTAAAGTCCCCCACACAAAGCCAGGGCTTGGTTGGGTCAGTATTCAGGTCCCGCAAGTCTTGCCAAGTCTTGTGTTTTTGGTCGGACTGCGCCTCCCCGTACACTCTGCTGAACCTCCAAAGAAAGCCATCGTCATCCTTGATCTCCATATCAATGTGGTACTTCGACATGTTCTGAAGCGTCACATCAACTTCTCTCCGCCAAAACACTGCCATTCCCCCCCCTTTTCCTACCGCCTCCTTCACCACCATGTTTGTCAACCCAAGCATCCACCGAAATTTCTACAATCTACGCCTGTCCAGTTTTGTTTCGGACAGGAATAGAACATCCGCCTTCTCCGACTTCTGGAGATCCAGAAGCCCCCGAACTGTCGGGCGGTTACCCAGGCCCCGACAGTTCCAACTCACAAGCTTCATTGGGTCTTGCAGGGCTGGTCTGCTAGCCCCGCTGTCTTCATCTTTTTGTGTGACCCCCCTCCACACCATCCATCTCTTCCACCCCCTCCATTTCTGCCCTCTCATCCCCTGATCTTTTCCTTCCCGTCAAAGCTGCACTCTCCTCCCCGGCACTCCCCTTCGCACCTCCCTGTTTACCCCGTGCAACCTTCTTGTACGTGCCCTTCTTCACTTTCTCATTTGCTGCTCCCTTCTCCACCTCCTTGCTGTTATCAACCACCATGGCTTGCAGGTTGTTATCATTCGGTGGGTCCGAAACCACCGCACTTGCAAACTTACCATCATCTTTTGCTGCCTTCTCCACCATGACTAGGGAGCGTCCTGGTATCGAGGGTTTAGGCACCACTACTTGCTTTTTAACCGGGCTGTTCACCTCTTCACCATCTGAATTAGCCAACGACGACTCAGTCGCCCTCTCCTTGCTTCCATCCTCCTTCCTCCATGTCGGACCATCACTTCCAACCCGGCCCGAAGAGAACTTCTGCCCCGTCCCCCACTGCAAGCTCCGACTCCCACTCCCCCCCCCCGACCTCCACGGTGGCAGATACCTCCCTCCTCCTGCCCTATCACCACCACCCTCCTCACTCCTTCGTTTCTCTGGTAGATACCTCAGCTTTTTACTGAATTGTTGGGTTTCTCCTTCCTTCAGGGTCTGATTGCAAGCTTTGTCAATGTGGCCAATAAGTCCACAAGTGTAGTAGAAATCCGGTAGAAACTCGTACACTACCGGACACCACAGAGGTTTTTCCTCCTTGCACACACAAAGTGACTCCCCGCATTAAGGGTTTACGAATATCAATTTTCACCTTAATTCGGAGATACTGCCCCACAGCTGTGTTGTCTTCCTCCTTGTTCATCGTCAAGAATTTCCCCATCCTGACCAATTGCCTCCCCAGTCACCTTATTCATCATCCCGAAGGGCATCTTGGACACTCTCACCCAGATCGGGGTGAAAGCAAACACCATTTCATCCAGCGTTTTCTCCTCCTCAAATTCAACCATGATCACCAAATCCTTTCCAAACATCCATGGGCCATCATCAAGGGCACGACGTTTTCCTGCCGCCTGCAGGAAGGTGAATAAAAAGTGGTTCTCCCCTAGGTCCTTGCAAATGACGCCCTTGATGGGACACCAAATCTTCCCGAGTGTCTGCGCCAGCCCATCCGCATTCACAAGTCTTTCCGCGAACACCTTGCCAACCGCTTGGGGCTGGGTAGTGCTGGACTTCGATGAACCACCGACGGCGATCTTGATACCTTTCTTCTCCGCCGCCGACAGTTGCAGCTTCCCCATCAACCCTTCTACCGCCTCCATCGTCCCCCTCCTCCCCCAGGGAGGCCCCGATCAGCACCACCGTCAGGGACGTACACACACACACGGCTAGCAGATCTTGGCTGGGCTCCGAACCGGAGATTTCACGGTGGACTCATGTGGGATGGGATGTGGACTCCGAATCCAAATCGAAGGATCAGGTTAGATCGGAGATGAGCGCAGAGATCGAGGACACGACAGGACGGGGAGGGCGTGAAACCCTAACCGCCTCACCAAAACCTCGAGTCGCCTAACCGCCGCACGAATCTTAATAAACATTAGAAGTTTCAAGTGCTTCCTACCTTCCGGAAGATATATAGGAATCCCACATAACTAGTCCTTTAACCAGCCCGACCTTTTGACTAACCTAAGCCCAGCTTCAATGCCAGCCCGTCGACCAAACCCACCTGGCCACAGGCCCATTAACGAACCGGCCTAGTAAAGCGCTGACGACCTGGGCCCTCACGTCAGCCACTACCCTGCTCTGTTCTTCTTCGCCATGCCGCCGCAGCACAGCGCTGCCCGATCACCTCACGTGTGCGCGCAATGGGACACGCCGGCGGTGCCGCGGTGTCGCCCCGCTCGCTCTGCGACAAGCCGAGGGCCTCGCCTCACCCCTTTTTTTTTGAAAGCAAATTAGCTCATGCTTCATTCATCAACCAGAGGGCCAGAGCGATCTCGACCCACCAGCAAGTTTACAAAAGCAGGGAGGGGATCATTCCAAACAATGGAAGCATCCGGGTCCCTAGCTAAGCCTGAGCTAGCTAATTCATGTGCACAATTATTACAAGAACGAGGAACATGACATACACCATGTAAAGTAAAATGTAAGTCTAAGACATCTCGGATTTCTTGGAAGACAACTCCTCCTGGAGCACTATCATATGCCGGCGACCGAATGGCACTGATTAGGTTTAGGGAATCAGTCTCAAGCATCACCTGTGATATCCCAACATTCATAGCTGCATTCAGAACACCAGCAGGTATGGGCCTGTTATCGCGGGTTGCCTGAACTGGAGGTGTGTCAAGCAGGTGATTAGTCCCCAAAGCCGCATCCATGGTTCTGTGCATAACTCCTTCCAGGGACATCATCCTGTCGGTGGCGTTTGCTTTGTTCCTGTTCGCCTCACCCTTTTTCCCACACCAGCAGCCAGGGTTTTTTTTTTTTTGCCGACCGAGACGATGAAACCGCCAGCCTCCGGCAGCCAGGGTTTGTGCAGAACGTGTGTACAGGGCCACAGGCAGCATTACTGCAAATCATCCTCTGGTTGTTTAATTGAGCCGAGAACCGCACCACAGCCCAACTGGCTAGCGGGAGGCAGCGGTCCGTCGTGGCTTGCTGCCCGCCAGCGTTCGAACCCTGGGTTCGGCACCGGTGTCTCACAAAAAAATCCCCCTCGCTAGCGTAGCTAGGGTTCGGGGGGTTTTCTCGGCCGGGAAGCCGTGGGTCGCTTCCTCTTAATGAAATACGGTGGGCCGTCAAACCCCCCGGTCGAGTTTTTTTTTGTTTAATTGAGCCGCCTGACAGTATCTCAGGCTGGGCTGCCTTAAGTCGCTTTTGTTTTGGGCCTGAGGACATATCAACAAACCAACCAACCAGCCCAGACAGACAGACAAGGGGGATTGATATTGCAGTATGGATTGTGGGCCACACTCTCGACGAACTACTACTAACTAACTAGAAAAATCAATCAGGCGCTTGATTCCGGGGATTTCCGGGTGGTCCACACTACTCTTGACGCCGCCGCCAGAGACTAGAGTGGGCTGTATGCGGCCCACGCTTAGCTAAAGCCGGGGATTTTTTTTATATTTTTTCTATCTCTATTTTGCAAAAATATATGGTCCGCCCGAGATTTTGCAAAACTATACATCTGCCGCCGTGGCCCACGACGTCAGGGACATAACGCCGTGGCCCACGGCGGTAGGAGCCGCCAGCAGTGGGCCCGTAGCGTGCGACAGACATAGCGCCGTAACCCACGGCGTTAGGGACATAGCGCCGTGGGCTACGGCGTTATGCCCTAGCGCCGTGGGCCATGGCGGCAGCAGGCCTGCTAGCGCCGTGTCCCACGGCGCTAGGATCTGGCTGCCTATATAACACCGAAATTCAGCCGAAAATGTCATAATAATTCGAAAAAAAAGAAAGAGAGGGGGAAGAGGAGAAGGGAGTGAGGAGGAGGTGGTGAAGGTGCGAAGCTCTGCCGGTTTTTCGTCTCGTTAGAGGTAATACTCTGATACTTAATAGTTTGAACTGTGATAATAGTAAAAATATAGTTTTAGTGTAGATCTGCTTAGTAAATATATAGTTTTAGTGTAGATCTGCTTAGTAAATATATAGTTTGAGTGTAGCTCTGAGTAGATATATTTTGTAGTTGCAGATCCACTTGTTAATAGCGTTTTTTTCATTTGCTTGTTGTTTTATTCTTGCCGTCAAATTTATTATCATATCCTGTTATGTATTGTTCTCTAATTTCAAATGAAACATGTAATGAATTATCATATTTGTCATCTTTTTTTGTAGGCTTTCAATGGCTTCCTCGGGTCCTGAGTTGGATTTGGAGTTGCTCACCAGTAGGAAGGACAAGGTTGCGGTGCCAAAGGGGATTCACACTCCTATGTGCTACTGCGGTGACAACTGTAAGCTTGTTAAGTGCAACGTTCTCGGGTACTGCTACGGGATGAGGTTCTTCATGTGCGTGAACTACGAGCACGACCCCCTCCCACCATGTCGTAATGTTAAACCAAAAGTAAGAACAAACTGCATTATTAAATAAATAATATGTCATTACTATTTTATTATGTGCTAACTTGTCTTTGAAATTTACCAAAAAAAAATCCTACCGCCGCAGCGCACGGCGGTAGGTCCATACATACCGTCGTGACCTGCGGCGCTACCTGGGGGCCACGCTGCCGCCTGGTGGTAGGCTCCTACCGCCGGGCCGCACGGCGGTAGGGACCTAACGCCGTGGCCCACGGCGGTAAGTCCTACGGGCCCACCGCCGTGGGTCACGGCGTTATGTCCCTGACGCCGTGGGCCACGGCGGTAGATGTATAGTTTTGCAAAATCTCGGGCGGACCATATATTTTTGCAAAATAGAGATAGAAAAAATATTTTTAAAAAAAATTCGCTAAAGCAACAGCCGTGCGTTCATTTCGGGTCCCGATCCAGGACGTTGGTTCCCCTCGTGCACATGCGCTTTATCGAAGAGTGAGCGAGAACCAAAGCTTGATTGTCTTTTGCCATCCTGTCTAGTGTAACTACTGCAGTGCGACTGGTACTCTAGCAAACACTAGTGCTTCCCTGTCTGTCGGGAACAGATGGATCCAAATGGTAGAGTTCATTTCAGTTGGGAAATGACTGCAAAGAAGTTACCATGGCGTATGGCTCCCAGCTCCAGAGCTGGGGGAATGCTGGATCATCTCTCAATGGTCAAAGGCGCGCGCGAAGATGCCGAGTTGCCGATCGTGCACCACCTTCATGTCCCTTTCCCCCCTTGCTGGTTTGCTGAAACGACAGCAGCAAGACACTGCAAAGAGCAAGGCAAGCACTTGCCCATGCTGGACACCACCTGAGAGCTTGCCGGGGAAAGGTAAACTGCACGGTAATTTCCCTCCTTTTTTTGCCCTCGCCCCATGCCGGCACGGCCCCGCTTGGCTTTGGCATGCCCAGGCCAGGAGGGGCTCGGCACTCGGCAGCAGGGGCTCTTTGGCAATGCCAGCTTGTGCAGCAGTAGCGCGCATGAGGAAAGTATCAGTGCCCTTTTGACCCCCCCTTGCGTAGCCTTTCCAGGCTCGGCAGGGGCATCTCGTCTCGCCGCCGCCGATGGCGACGACGACGACAGCGCGCGGCGGGGGGCAAAGGGAGCGCGGACCGGACGCCCTCGCCTCTCATCCATCTCACATGGCCGGCACACCCATGGATCGATCGGAGGAACGCGCCGCGCGCATGGGCCGCATGCCCTGGCCGACCGGCGACTGCGCCCCCGCGTGTGCGTGCGTGCGTGCTGCGTTGCGTCCGAAAGGAATGAGCGCAGCAGGCAGGGAGGGAGACGGGGGAAAAGCCTGAAAGGACGGCCAAGTGTCACGAAAAGTAAAGACTGCCTGGGGTACCGGACTGTGAACTGAAGAACCTCGTCAAGGGGCGTACGGTCATCGTGCTCCGTGATTCGATTTCGACGAACTTTTCCAACTCGTGTTCGTGTACTCGTTCGTTCTACTAGTACTGTACTCTGGAACGTAAAGGTTTCAGGTTTAGGGCACTCCCTAAGCCCTATGGTGGACGGAGATGCGGTGCTTTTGCTTCAGCAAGGCACCGTGTGCCTTTGGGTCATCTTCAGGCCGTCGGATCGGAGATGGACGAGCTACAGGTTGAAGCGACAGTGCAAACTGAAACAGTGATGTACAGTACATGTGCTACAGTGATTTGCCTGTTGTTTTCGGTCGGCCATCTACGGTGCGCGGTGCCTTTCTTGAGCAAAGGCACTGAATCCGTGTCCACTAGAAACCATGCACAAAGTTCAAGAAACAAATGTCAGTAAAAATCATCACTAGAAACCATATCACACAATGCTAGAATCTTTGCTTAATAAATACCAGCTTTATTTCTTTTGTTTTATCTCTTCTCTCCAAACTCACCTTCTCTAGCCATGGCCGATAGGAGGCACTGCCCAGCGGGATTGGGGTAGTCCGACGTACTAGAAATCCGATTGGGTTGCATAGGAGGTAGAGGAGATGGAGGGGATATCATGGAGCTGCTCAGCATCGGCAGGAGAGGACGGCAGCGTCGGGAATCCAACCGGCGGCGGGAGATAAGCGGCGACGGCACGGGTTCCAGCTCCTCCGGTGATGGAACTGGTAGAACGGGTTCAGCCTAGCCTCGTGCATCTCATGGTGAGTTGGTGACGGCCGCTTCCTCCGGAGGCCAACGAAGCTGACAAATCGAGCGGCCAAGCACGACGACGGCGCTCGGCTCTTCCGTCGCTACTTCCGCGGCGAGCGTGGCCTAGCCGGCGCACGTGCGGCGACCGGGACAGGCAGGGCCGCGCGGGCGCAACGAGCGCGGCGGCCGGGGCACTGCAGGCGCGGCAGCGGTTGGGACCGGCAGGGCCGCGCGGGCGCAACGGACGCCACCGCGGAGCACCCTCGGCGGCGCGCGCGAGCTCTCGCAGCGGCGCAGCGTGCGAGCTCCCTCGATGTGCTCGGGCGCAGCCTGGGCGGTGCTGGCGAGGGTGCGCGCACGGCGCTACAGCGCGGGCGAGGCGGACGGGCTCGCAGCGGCGCCGGCGACTTGCGGGCGAGGCCGACGGCGGGCGCGCGCAGCGGCACTACGGCGCGGGCGAGGCGGACGGGACGACTCGCGGGTGAGGCGGACGGGCTTACAGCGGCGCCGGCGACTCGCGGTCGAGCTCGCAGGCGAGGCCGACGGGCGCAATCAATGCCATAGACGCCGGTGGTTTCCTCCCAACGACGAAATCGCCGTTTCTTCGTGCCTCGGTGCAAGAGTGGACGCGATTTCGTGGACAAGAAACCGTTTCCGGCTAATTTCCTCTCTCTCTTCATTAAGTCTGGTGCCACGTCACGAATTTTGCTGGTTTTTCTTCTATTAAATGCAGATGGAAACCGATCATTTATTGCTATTGGGACTGCTCTAAGGCCAGTCTCAGTGGAAGGAGTCATAGAGGAGTTTTCAAGAATGACACATCAACTTTACTGTATTGGTTTGCGAGATGACCTACTCTCTCTCAATGCACAGGGTCATAGCATAGTTTCATAGGTTCATGTAGATATTTAATTGCTTCATATTGGTTGATCAATTGTGCTTAAAAATTGTGTCAACTTGTCTCAGTGGGAGGGTCATGGGGGTGTCATTCTTAGGACTCCGCGCCGACCCAGGGTCATGAGGATGACCCTGGTTTCCTCTCTCTCCTATTAAATATCATACCATGTTATCTTGTTTGCATATGTGGCACCCTATTTAATGTCTATGACCCTTCTATTGAGACTGGCCTTAGTGCCGTGGGATCTTAGGATGCTAGTACTTGAGGCGAGGTGATTTGATCTGGCACCTTTTGGTAGTAATTTTGGTGAAAATGATGAAAATTTTACATTAGGAAACGTGTTTGTGAGAAATGACACGTTTTGCAATACGAAAACTTTGGGACTCTCGGTTAATCGGGTTCTGTACGTGAGAGTCGGAGGCCGCGTTGGCCGGCTTTGAGGCGCGTGTGAACTGGTTGGGAAAAGGTGGGCAGCCGAAATGAGGCTGTGGGATCTGGCTTCTGGAGGAGCTGAGCCTGGAGTGTAATTTATTTATTTTTTCCTACGTATATGTTATGTTCTTTGGCGAAGCTTGAGAGTTTTCTTTTTCCGTGTAATCAAATCTTTGTAATTTGCAACTTGCTTGCATGTTCTTTTCGTTACAAAAGAACAATGAAAAAACTATTTATCCATCACATTTATCATATCTTTTTTCATGAGAAACATTATTCTAACACTATTCAATTTCACTCAAAAGAACGAGCCAGACAGTGCTCCTGCTTTCCTTAAAAAAAAGGTGGGCAGCCAAGCAACAGCCACAGATTCCGTAAAAGAGTATTAATTTACTAGCCATAGCCATGGTTCCGATTCGAAATCAAGCCTCGGTTTTTTACGGCTCTGGGAGAATTCCTCTTTGTCAGATGGTATGACCATAACTCTTTCGCTTTCCCAGAAAATGAAAGCAAGAGAGAGAGTTCACACAGTATTTGATTTCCCTGTTATGCTGAAAGCTGTTGCTTAAGCAATGCTGAAACCTCGCGGCATTTTGTGGTTCATGCACACTTGATGAGCGTCGAGCTCCCTTGTTAAGGCACGGGCGTTGGAAAGTTGTGCATTGAGCTTGTGAGGACACCGAGGGCACGTTTGCAAAAGGAGGGTTTGGACGTTGGTTCCAAATAATCTGAATTTTTCAGGAACATGGAAAAAAGGGGAGCCAAAAATTCTTAGTGGCAATGCACGTATGGTTTGGCTTGTTTTTTAGACTACTTGGTTTGGCGTTGCAAAGTAGTGCTAGTATAGTATAGTATGGTTCCCATCTTTGAAATTTCTCTGTTTAGTTGGGTGAAAGTGGTGAAATTTTGACGTGTTGAAAAGCACGTGCAGAATGAAGAAATGAACTGACACGGTCTTCTAGGTGAGAATTTTAGTGAAATTTCAGGGAACTAAAAACAGAGCCTTAAGCTGATCTTTAGTAAAATGCCAGTCAAGTGTGGATCAAATTCCCGCATCACTAGCCCCATTGCTGGATCTAATGGGGGGCTATAATTGGTGTGCTGGAGCCTGAAGCTTTCCATTGTCGTATGCTGCCCCTTAAAATACCGCATGCACGTCCGACATGTGAGTAAAAGTACTCCCCCAACAACGTTCGTGTTTGGGGATAAAAAAACCGCTTAAATCTTAAGCTACTTTCCGAACTTGTTTAGTGAGACCCTTTTCCTTCCTACAATCATTTAGCACAAACACCTTTTTGCCTAACTGAAAATATAGCCTTCCTTTTTAGCACTCCACTACCCATGGCAAGAGCTGTGTGCCGCCTGTGCCACTCGAAACCGAGATGACGAGTGAACATCCCCCGCATCACCCTCTGCACGTGAATACGTGACCCGGGCTCTCTCTCTCTCTTTCTCCTGACCACCCGACCACCGTCACGCGGACCTCTCCCGCCTCCTCCCTCTAAAACCCCACGAAATCAGCGAGAAGGCGAGGAGGAGCGGCAGCCGCAGCGAAGTCACGCCTCCTCTCGGCTCTCGCTTGGCGCTTGGCGCTTGCCCCCACCACTTGTTCCAATCTCTCTCTGCCTCTCTCCCCTTCTCCACTCCCGGAGCGGCGGCGAAGCGCAAGGAAAAGCTCGGATTCCTGGTGGTTTCTCCCCACTCCCCCGTCCTCGATCTGAGCGCTCCCTGCTCCCTTGCCTCCCCTTCCCTCCCCTCGGATGGCCGCCGCCGCCTCCCGCTTCTTCTGAATCTTCCGCGGCGGCGAGCTTTTCCCCCCGACCCCACTTGTTCGTTGTCCCGCCCGCTGCGAGGCCAATGGCGGCCAAGGGAGGGAGCGCCCCGATGGCGGCGGCGGCGCTGCTGGTGGCCGCGCTCCTCCTCGTCGCGTGCGCTCCGGCGGCCTCCGCGTCCTCGTACCCCGCGAGTGAGTGTGAGCCCACCGAGCTCGCTCGGTCGGGCTCTTCGGTTCTCGCCGTCCCGGGCAGGCTGGGGTGAGTCGAGTAGGTGGTTTCCTGGGCTCCGCCAGTTCTGACTGGGGTTCTCTCGTTGCCGTCGCAGGGGTGGTGAGCGGGGTCCTCTCCAATGCGGCGTCGGCGGTGGTGAAGCGGCTCTGGTCCCTCAAATCCACCACCAAGACAGGTGAGTACCGAGGCCTCCTCCTCCCCGCCGTTTCCCTTCTCCTCCGGTTCCGATTCGGGGTTTCCTGTCTGACACGAGTGCTTCTTCTCTTCCTGCTTCTGGAGCAGCGACCGGGAGCAAGTCGATGGTGAAGTACGAGGGCGGGTACACCGTGCAGACGGTCTTCGACGGCAGCAAGCTGGGGATCGAGCCTTACTCGGTCGAGGTAACCCAGGGCGGCGAGCTGCTAGTCATGGACTCCATGAACAGCAACATCTACCGGATGGCGCTGCCGCTTTCCCGATGTGAGTGAGCCCTCGTTCGCTGATGACCTCCCCGCTAGTTCCCCCCTGAATCCGGCATGTTTTGGTGTTACTTCCCAGTGGGGCTGGGGCTCTACGTATACATAATTATATGCGGCGATGTGTTTGGTGGAGTTGGTGCTTGCTGATGCTGTGGGTTGGTTGGTGTCTTCAATTCCGGCATGCCCTATATCTTGATGGCGATGGCTTTGTTAGCTTGCCGCTCGCACAGCCTATGCGATGCTTTTTCAGTTGCTTTCAGCTGATTTGTGCAACGTAGCTATTTCCATTCTTATGCTGAGGCAAAATTAGTGTTTACATACACTTGTGGAAATGGGGGTGTGAAAAAATGGTCTCTCCATTCTATGCTACTTTTAGATGCTTTTGCTCTATCGAATTTCGTAGAGGTGCTGCTATATTTGCTTAGCTGTAACAAGTAAGAAGGGCATCTCACATGTTGATCCCCGGACTTTGCTATGAACATTTGACCCAAACGGCTATACCGGTTGCCTGCAATCTACATTTTAGCCAGTCCATGCTTCACTTTATGACCAGATGATTTTGAGCCACACAGGTTTTTATCTCTCCTGAAATTTGGCTGAACAATGCAGATAGCAGGCCGAAGCTTGTTGCTGGTTCCCCAGAAGGATTTCCTGGTCATGTTGATGGGAAGCTGCGAGAGGCGAGGATGAACCATCCTAAGGGATTTACAGTGGATGACAGGGGTAACATCTATGTGGCTGATGCCATGAACATGGCCATTAGAAAGATCAGTGATACAGGTAAGCTAAAATGTCCTGTTGTAGGTACATGCACGCACATGCTTTTGTCTGTTCCTTGAGCATCCTATGTTTGCCTTTTGGTTCTTGCTGGTCTTGTCCAGCATGCATTCAGCACCTGGATCCAAAACTGCATTCAGAAAGAGGAGCTTGTTGGACAATATGAACATTTTCTGGTCAGCTTGAGTAAATCTGCTTTGAGTTTCTGCGATGCATTGTGATGCCCAGAGGAAACATTGAATTAAGTGCTAATTACAGGAGTTTTAAATTTGGACTCGTGGAACATTATGTTTTGAAGTTACATAGAAAAATTGTTAACCAAAATCTTTTCTTCTTTTCTAGCCTAATTTGTACCTGGTAAACCGAATGCTTGATATATAAATATGTAGTATTGACTTGTTTTGGGTTGTGACTTTGTGCCCGCAAAATTACGTCAACATGGAGAATTACATTGTATTCTTCAAATGAGCTGAAGGCATAATTAACTGGGTTTGATTTTTAGTACAGTCTATATTTACATATCTGCAATCATTATGCATACTTCCCCTTTTCTAATCTCTAGTAGTAAGTGGCTGACATATTGTGTTCTGATGTTTAGGGGTTACAACTATTGCTGGGGGGAAATCAGGCAGAGGAGGGCATGTCGATGGACCAAGTGACGAAGCAAAATTTTCTACTGATTTTGAAATTCGTTACATTGGCAGTAGCTGCTCTCTTCTGGTGATTGATAGAGGAAACCAAGCAATTCGGGAGATTCAACTCAACTTTGATGACTGCGTGTACCAGTATGAAGCTGGTTTTCCTCTAGGTATATTGCTCCATTCTCTGCAATTATTGCTGGACCTGAAAAACATGCTTGAATCTTACCACCTAAACCTCTTTACACTCTTCACTCTGCTATATTACTGATTACATTAACCTCCCATGCCCGCAGGAGTTGCACTACTACTTGCTGCTGCCTTCTTTGGCTACATGCTCGCATTGCTCCAGCGCCGTGCTTTGGGGATGTATTCAAATGGAGATGTAAGTATCAAGTGCCTAATACTGTCATTATTTTGTGAAGGAAAGAAAAACATCATGTGCCTTCCCTGGCAGATTGTCAGAGTAGGCAAATATGGTTAGGGCTGCAGTGGTCCACAAGCCTGCTGTAACCCAGCAGGCTAGCTCATGAATTTCGTTGTCACCAGTCTTTTGTCTCTCCTGGTACCAGTGTCCATCATCCACTGGCCTAGTATGTGTCCTCCCTATGCCTCCAACAAGCCAAAAGTTACCACTTACCAGCTTATGCAGCATTCCGATTGGAATCGTCTGTAAATACTAGGAGCTTGAGATCAGGACTTTGAACTAATCAATCCAATTTCCACAACTTCAGTTGAAACTTCTATATATCTAGAGTAAATATTATTTTGCTCAATTTGTGTTAACTTAGCTTCTTGTTATCTAGATCTTGCTTTTGAAAGAAAAGTAGTCATCTATTCCCTTTTTAAAAAGAGGCAGTACTTTATGATGGACGGTTTGTCAAATATCAGAAAAAAAAGATAACAGAAGAAACATCACATTTGTTCAGTTTTAGTTTATCATTATTCTGATTGTTATAGAAAGTCAGAACTGGTCGACACCATCAGATTTGTATTCTTCTTGCAGTATACTGTTCTGAATGCAAATTTTTTCCATGCAGGAGCAGGAAGTTGTGAGTCTGGTACAAGCTAAATTATCAAGCATTCCACCTCCATATCAGAAGCCACTGAAGCCTTCCCTTCGCCCACCACTAATCCCTAGTGAGGATGAACCTGTGAAGCAAGAAGAGGAAGAAGGGCTCTTCACGTCAATCGGCAAACTTGTGGGTGGGGCAAAATCATCAATCGCGGAGATCGTCCGCACAGCATTCTCCAGAAAGAAGCACGTGAACATCCATCATCATCAGCTGGGCCTGGGCAGACCAGCCTCCTGGCCAATACAAGAAAGCTACGCCATCCCGCGCGACGAGACCCCTCCGCCGCTGGACACAAGGACGCCGACCCCTCGCAAGAACTACGCCTTCATGTCCAAGGAGCCGGAGAAGATCCACCACATCCGGCACGGCCGTCCCCAGCTGCACGGCTGGACCGCCGGAGAAGCACCTCAGCAGCAGCCGCCGCCGCCACCTCAGCCACAACAGCTGCCGCCACAGCAAGTGCACCACCAGCAGTACCTGCAACGCCACCAGCAGTACTCGGCCGGGCCACAGACCTTCTACGAGCCGAGCTGCGAGGCGACGAATGAGATCGTCTTCGGAGCTGTGCAGGAGGCGGACACTGGCCGGCGTGCCGTGGAGATCAAGGCCGTGAACCACGGCGACGCGGCGCCGGCGCCGTACGAGCAGAACGGGCTGCGGTACCGCAGCAGCTACAGCATGGGTTACAGTGGCAACAACTAGTCGAGCAAGATAGGCTTATGATCGCCTCCGTCCTAGTGGTTTTGGAAGCGTCCTCCGTTGTACTGGCTGTAAGAAAAGGAGAGAACAGAGAGGAATCGAGGGAGTACCAGTCTCCTGATTGACTCGTGTGCAACGGTAAAAAGCTGGGTTTTGGTAGAAAGAGCGTCGTGTGATCTTGGTTCCTGTGGACTCTTTACTGGTGATGACATATATATGTATGTATGTAAGTGAAATGGGTTCTGATCTGATTCTCACAGTCGAGGTGAATTCGTTGGGGAGATGATTTCGAGTAGTTGCCGGCACTGTAGTAGGGCATGTGCGGTGTTTTCGGCGCATTCGTTGGGTGGCTGGCAGGCTAGGACGGCTGTGTCTGTTTTGCTAGCGTTGGTGGTGGACCGAGCCTAACATTTTCTTTACCCCCGCTGGTCACGTGGATCGTGTATCATGTGTGGCGATGATTTTGCCTTTTGAATGCGCCGCCGGACACCGGTAGTGTCTTGCCGTCGACCCACTTGCACACTGCGGGCCACCGACATTTTTTTTCTTTGCTGTAGGACATTGCTCCAGAAGAGTGCATAAGAAAGGAAAAAAAAACTGTTTCGTCGTGAAACTGAAATGCATTTTATTTGCTGTTGGACATTGCCTAGTGCCAGTCTATATTCTATTAATTTCCTTTAATTGTCCCACTGCGTATATAACAACGAGGGGTATCTTACTACAAAATTCTTTTTTATTATACTACATTTTTTTACCTCTTTGCTGTTGTGCAATTCCCGTGGCCAGCTGGCCTGAGCTTTATGCACCAAGCATCAGCCAAGTCTGCTGGCCAGCAAGCAGGCCTGGTTAGTGCTGGTGCAGGTGTGGATTATTAGGTTGTGGATAAGATTTGGGTATTGCAAACCGGCAAATCAACCGCTTAAACACAATACTTACAGCAAATCAAGCACATTTACACAATATCATTAGCACGATACTCGTTTATTAGTTTGCCATTCAACCATGACATGATGTTTTGTTCTCGTTAAATACAACAATGAGAGATGTACTGCCGTTACAAAATAATTTACTCCCACGAAGGAAAATAAAATAACTACAGGCACCGGACTGCAGGATGATCTGAAGCTTGCACCCGAAAGTTGTGCCCTGACTGGGTACCATCCTCTAGCCTTCATCTAACAAGATTCATCAGTCCCTTAGTTGTGAGGAACAAGGTCTCTATGGCACCACAGATAACAAATTGAAGATACCAATACTAGCAAAGATAAATCTAAACATAAGTATAGACGATTTTAACTTCATTTCTTCGTCCCTATAGGATAAGGTTTTCCTCCATATCTCAACCGCGAAAACGAAATGAAGTTCAAAACCAGAGTTCAAAAGGGATTTTTTTTGTCTTTTCAAAAGCCATGGTACATGAGCTTCAGAGAGTGATCTTACAAGTTATATGTATTCATTCAGGATTGGATGATGTACAGATCTTGCTTTGATATGTAATAGCATGACATTAAATTCCCTGGTTGCATGATAAACTGCTCTCTGAACTGGCCTACACGTTTGCTTGGAATGTCAATAGAGAGCTCATCCAAGCTGGGCATCCCTTCAGCTTTTACCCCCTCACCACATACTAGAAACTGGTTTCCAACAATAAACGATCCAGATACACGAATTGCAACTCCACTGTCACCATTTGCACGGCAATGTAGTTTCTCAACGACATGGGCAATTTTCTCTCGAGGCCTGTCACCCTTTAGCTTCTTCCTTATATTTGACAAACTATCAAAAATGTCATTTTGGCCAACATACACCTTCCCTGAGAAACTGAAAAAACAGGATAGGTAAGACAGCAAATCATGCATGTGTAAAGCACAACTATAACAGCAACTATTGTGTAATGAATAATAACTACAAAAGCCAGTTACGACATTGCATAAAAGCACAGGTCAAGTAAAGTGCAACTGGGAATGTAATTAGCCCATCAATTTTTTCAGCAGCACATACAATTTCGTTCATTTTCAAAATTTCCATTCAAAAAAGGAAATTAAAGCATTATCCATAAAGCAGAACAACAATTAGAGCTTGTTCATTCCCCAAACAAACTGGGCCAAAAGTTTTCCAATGTCCACATCAGTTGCATATGAGTTTATTCATAATCCTGAGACATGGGCTAGAATTCTAGGAATGGGAAACTTTATCAGTAGCCAAGTAGTTTCAAGATACAAATCTAGTTTTAAAAGGCAGCGAAGTTTATACACAAGTATTTAATCATGACGTTACAATTGTAACAATTCCTTAAGGTACCTGAATGTAGATTGTTCCATGTAGAACGTCTTCATATGATGCCAAATCCCATCAGATCCGTTAAACAAGAGGTAGTAATGTATAGCAAGCATCTGAAATTAAGTAACAAACAATATATGTTATGCATTACTCATCCTCCCATGAGTTGGCATTTATTTTTTTCAACACATCTTGTACATCACATCTGTTCGAGGGCGTTAATGTACTACATAAATGGACACATTAATTCAAGGGCATGATGGTAGTTTGCTTGTTTGCTGATCGAATTATTAAACTATCACCAACTTGTAATTGCTATGGGCACATTAGTTGGCCATTACCACTGGAATAATGTTTTCCAAGCCCTATCACTAAAGAGCTAAAATGTATGATTCACTGCTTCACTTTACTCCTCCATTTCTTCTTTCACAAATATTGTCCATGCTGTTTTGTTTTCTGTGTTTTAGGAAATAAAAATATATTCAACAGAGCTGGTTAAGTTATGCATGAAGATTTTACTGTGAACATTCCAATAAATTTTAAAACTCTGAAACTTCTAGAAAAGATGTTCAATTACTCCTGTTAAAAATAGATAACATCAATTTTTCAATGACATTATACAGTACTTTCATAATGCGATATATTTATTAGACATATAACAATATTCCAACAGAACCACTTAACAAGATAGCTATCAAAGTTGCACCTCAACCTTCTGCTTCCGCTGATTTGCACCATAACAGAACCACTTAACAAGTTAACTCCTCTATATTATAGAGGAGGGATGCCATCTAATAAAATTAATCAGTCTCTCCTCTCCCTCTCCCTCTCCCTGACACGGCTAGGGTTTAGCCTTAGCTGACCCCCTCCACCACCACGGTTCTCTCTCCCTTACCAACCTTATGCTTTCGCTGATTTGCACCATAACAGAACCACTTAAAAAGTTTTAGAGATCCAAATTTGCAATTTCCATATTTAAGGATCTAGATGTGTGTCAGCACTGAGAATAATTTTCCGTATAACACCATGGAAAAATTTGGAGCGCCAGGTGTATTTTACCCTCATTCAAGTTACTTGCCTACCCCATGCCGCAAACATGAAAAAATACCTCCTGTATATTTCTGATTACCAGGGTCCTCAGTAAGTTATTCTTGAGTTGATTGAAACAGAATTGTTTTCCTGAGTTTTCAGTCTGGATGCGTCAAACTAAATTTAAACAGATACCTGTTAAGCTCCACATCACATCTTTATTCCTTGTCTTTCAACTTATGCGAGAAACAAAATTTAAATATATCCCTGTCAATATCTACATCATATGCTACCCATCATGCCAAATTAGCTAGGGGATTAATTCAAGACAAATGTGTAACTTGAGGGATCAGATTAATCCTTTGGAAGAAAAAGGAATGTGAGCCAATGAGCTAAATCCAGGGACAAAAAGTGTAGCCAAACCAATGAAATAATAGTAGGAAAGAATAAAGTTGAAATATGTCACAAGGACTCGCCTCAGCTATTTGCTTTAATCTTTCTGTTGGATCAACAACACTTTTGACATATGCTGATAAGTCCACCTCGGTTTTCAGGTACCTCTTGATGAATGGGTGTGACAAAAGCTGCAAATGTATTGAATGTAATCAATGCAATAATGGGATAAAACAGACTTGAGTTATCAGCAATATGACATTTCAACATTCTATGATTAAATCAAACTGATCACTGATAACCACTTACATTCTTCTTACATACACTGACAGCACTAAGAGACCATGAGAATTATGGCAAAAGTATATATTGAAACCCTAACCTATAGAACTCAAATTAAATGAAAAACATCATATACAAAATCTCTCTACCTGCTCACATGTGGGCCTAGCATCAGCATCTTTCTGCAAACAATTTTCGATGAACGAGCAGAACTCTGATGAATAACCATCTTGTGGTGGAGTTGGTGATGGATCATCCAGTATCTGAATTGCAATACATGGAATTAAAAAAGCAGACAACAAAGTGCAACTGTTGCGGACTCTTTTTACTTTAAGAATACATATAGGCGAAGGAAGAAATCTGTAGAGTCCACAACTAGTAAAAGTGGCTAGTTAGTTGCTTGCAAGAGATATAGACGGCAGGGAGATAAGTTAGAGTTAGTTGAGATATTGCTAGTTTGTTATCTAACGAAGAGGCCCCCTGATCTATAAAGGGCAGGCCGGTAGTTTGTATTAGGCATCGAAGAAATAAAGCTCTCCCTGTTCGGGTGGAGCTGTTCTTCGACGGCGGCAACCTGGCCGCCGGCGACGACAGCCCTCCACCGCACTACTGCCTCCGTTCCTCCTCCCAGCCTCTCTATTCTCCTCTGCTGCGTACTCCTAGACGGCCACGCCGTATCAATTTGGTACCAGAGACCAGCGCCGCGGCATCGCCACCCATGGCCGGCCCTGGCGACGATCCTCTTCCTCCTCCGACGGATTCCCAAAAGCTGGACCAACTCTTGGCCGTGGTGAATCGCCTCGACGGGCAGATAACCACCGTCATCACCCGCCTGGACTCCCACGACCGCCGCATCGCCCGTACAGAGAAGTTCCAAACGGGGGAAGACACCGGCGATCCGGAGACCGTTCCGCCTGACTCCAGCCATCCCGGCGGCAGCGGTGGCGGTGGCGGCAGCGGCGGCGGGGGCGGCTTTGGTGGCGGGGGCTACGACGGCGGACGCGGCCCAGGCGGTCTGCGCGAGCCCAAGCTGTCCTTCCCCCGCTACGACGGCGAGTCTGACCCGCTTCCCTGGCCCAACAAATGCGACGGCTTCTTCCGCGGCTTCCGCACGCTGGAAGAGGACAAGGTCTGGATGGCATCGCTACACCTGGATGGCGCGGCGGCGCAATGGTTCTTCCAGCTCGAGCGCGATTTGGGCGTCATCTCCTGGCCGCGCTTCGCCAATTACGCGAACCTGCGATTCGGACCGCCCATCCGCTCCAACACGCTCGGCGAACTCAAGGAGCTGCAGCGTACCGGCTCGGTGGAGGATTACCAACGCCAATTCCTTGCCCTGGTCTGCCGCTGCGACCATCTTTCGCGGCAGCATCAAATCGACCTCTTCACCGCCGGACTGGGGCAACCATTGGCATCCGACGTCGAGATGCAGAAGCCGGCGAACCTTCAGACGGCCATGAGCCTGGCCCGGGCATACGAGCGCCGCTCCGCCGAGGCGGCGCGCGCGGTCCAGTCTGCGACGCCACGCCCCACTCCGCGCCAGCGCCCCCAGGCGGCGCCCACGGCCCCAGCTCCATCTCCCAAGCCCGACGAGCAGCCGCGGCCCCGCGTCCGCCGCCGGACGAGATCGCCGAGAAGCACGCGAACGGGCAGTGCTATTTTTGCCCAGAGAAGTTCTCCAGGGACCACAAGTGCGCCGCGCGCGGGGGCGTGTTCTGCATCACGGCGGACACCGACGCGGACGACGGAGACGCCTGCAGTTCGTCCTGCAGTTACTACGGGCTAATAAGCTATTTATCAAGCGATCCAAGTGCTTCTTCGGGGAACCGACGGTGGCCTATCTCAGGCACGTCGTCTCGGCTGCTGGAGTGGCAATGGATCCGGCCAAGGTGTCTGCGGTGGAGGCCTGGCCCCGTCCACGCACGGCACGTGCGTTGCGTGGTTTTCTTGGCCTCACTGGGTATTACCGCAAGTTTATTGCGGGCTATGGAGCGGTGGCAGAACCGCTTACAGCGCTACTGAAGGGCTCTTCATTCACATGGTCGTCTCAGGCAGACACGGCGTTCTTGACGCTCAAACAAGCATTGATGTCAGCACCCCTTCTCCGGCTGCCAAATTTTTCCAAGAGATTCTTCGTCGACTGTGATGCATCCGGAACTGGGTTTGGCGCTGTGCTTCATCAAGGGGACGGTGCTGTGGCTTATTTCAGCCGTGCCATAGCGCCTCATCATGCCAAACTGCCAGCATACGAGAGGGAGCTCATTGGTCTGGTCAAGGCAGTGCGCAATTGGCGGCCATATTTATGGGGACGTGCCTTTACTGTTCGCACAGATCATCGCAGCCTGAAGTTCATCCTCGACCAGCGCCTTACAACAATTCCTCAGCACCAGTGGGTCACAAAATTGTTTGGTTATGATCTGGATGTGCAGTATCACCCGGGGAAACAGAATGTTGCGGCTGATGCTTTGTCACGACAGGATGAAGACGCCCTTACCCTCCATGCCATGTCTACAGCACGCTTTGAGGTGTTTGATACTCTGTGAGAGGAATTGGCCGCCGACACACGGGCACAAGAGCTTCGAGCTCAGTTGGCAGATAGCACAGCACCTTCGGGTTGGACAGAGATGGATGGGTTACTACTGTTCCAGGTTAAGGCCTATGTCCCTGACGCCTCTTCTCTTTGGCCTCAACTTCTGGAGGATGCTCACGCTGCTGGTCATGAAGGAGTTCAGAAAACTATGCATCGTTTCCGCCTGTCCTTCTTCAGTCCTCGTATCAGCCGTATGGTCCGTGATTTTGTCAAAAGCTGTGCAATCTGTCAGCGGAATAAAACTGAACATCTGCATCCCACCGGCTTGCTGCAGCCATTGCCCATACCTTCGGCAGTTTGGAGTGATATTTCGATGGATTTCGTGGAGGGGTTTCCTAAGGTCGGGGGTAAATCGGTGATCTTAACAGTGGTTGATCGTTTCTCTAAATATGCCCATTTTATACCTTTGGGTCACCCTTATACAGCAAACTCCGTTGCCAAGGCTTTTTTTGATGAGATTGTGCGTCTTCATGGATTTCCTTGCTCCATTGTCAGTGATCGCGACCCGGTTTTCACCAGCAATTTTTGGAAGGAGCTCTTCAAGTTGGCTGGTGTGACTCTTCTGCTCAGTTCAGCGTTTCACCCACAGACAGATGGGCAGTCAGAAGTGACCAATAGGATCATCACTATGTACTTGCGTTGTTTGGCTGGAGATCGTCCTCGTTCTTGGCTCAAGTGGTTGCCTTGGGCTGAGTTTTGTTACAATTCTTCACATCAGACAGCTATTGGTCTTCCTCCATTTCAGGTTGTCTATGGGCGACCTCCTCCAAGTTTGTTGCAATATGAGCAAGGTTCTGCCCGTGTCGCGGCCGTGGATGTTCAGCCTCGTGACAGGGATGTGTTTCTTGCTGAAATCAGGGAGCGTCTCCTACTTGCTCAGGAGGCTATGCGTGTTCAACATGATAAGCACCATCGGGAGTTAAGTTTTGAGGTGGGTGATTGGGTTTGGTTGCGCCTTCATCACAGAACAGCTTTGGGGATTACTCCAGCACGTGCTTCCAAACTTGGGCCACGCTATTTTGGTCCTTATCAGGTTTTGGCAAGGATTGGGTCAGTGGCTTATCGTCTACAGTTGCCACCACAAGCCCGCATTCACAATGTGTTTCATGTGGCTCTTTTGAAGAAGTTTGTGGGTGATCCTCCAGCTGCTGATGCTCCAGTGCCACTGCCTCCTTTAGTGCACGGTCGTGTGATTCCTGTGCCTCTCCAGGTTGTTCGTGCCCGCTTATATCGAGGAGTTTGGGAGCTGCTCGTCCAGTGGGAAGGTTCTCAAGCTGCTGATGCAATTTGGACGCCGCTGGAGGAGTTCAAGACGGCGTATCCCTCCTTTCAGCTCGCGGACGATCTGTTCCAGGGGGAGGGGGGAAGTGTTGTGGACTCTTTTTACTTTAAGAATACATATAGGCGAAGGAAGAAATCTGTAGAGTCCACAACTAGTAAAAGTGGCTAGTTAGTTGCTTGCAAGAGATATAGACGGCAGGGAGATAAGTTAGAGTTAGTTGAGATATTGCTAGTTTGTTATCTAACGAAGAGGCCCCCTGATCTATAAAGGGCAGGCCGGTAGTTTGTATTAGGCATCGAAGAAATAAAGCTCTCCCTGTTCGGGTGGAGCTGTTCTTCGACGGCGGCAACCTGGCCGCCGGCGACGACAGCCCTCCACCGCACTACTGCCTCCGTTCCTCCTCCCAGCCTCTCTATTCTCCTCTGCTGCGTACTCCTAGACGGCCACGCCGTATCAGCAACCAACCATTCAAAGGTAATTATGAAGTGGTCACGACATCATATGACAAATTGAACTATGATGCTATCATTAAAGCCAACAGCAGCAGAACAGCGAACAAGCAGTTAAGGTCACTTGCCGTTGTTGCATTGCGGCTTTGCGATTGCGCTAGCTGTGCTTATTTTCTAAGTTGCTGTAGACAGTGAACATTGACTACACTGTCAGATGATTTATACACTGAAAATTCATAGGGGAACTGGGGAACCCAACATCCATGCATTCAACTAGCTGTTAGCAGTAACCTTGTGTCACGAGCGTGCGGTAGCGAGCGGGGATGGGGTAGCTATGGGAAGTAGCCGGACGCTGTGCTGCCGGTTTCCTGCCCGTGACGGACGGTAATGTCGCCGGAGGTGACGAACAGCAGAGAGATGAGGAGAAACAGGGGGTGAGAGATTAGATTAATTCTGGCTTGTCCATTGCTTTGTGCGGCTGTTACATATATAGGCCAGGATTACATCTGCTAGCTAACCAATCGTAACAATAACCAACTTCCAAATCTACCTAATTCTAAACCGACTCTATCTGTTGCTACCAAGCTCTAGGACTCTTGCTGGACGCCCCCCTGACGCCGGCGCCTCCTGTGAAAGCCTATACCGACCATGACACCTTGCGTGTGCGAGTAGATGTTCATATACAGTCAAGTTTCTAGGTGCAGAATATTTCATGATAGCAGATTTTCCACTGGTAGTTAGGAAGAATAGTAGGCAGTAATAGTTATAAATGCCTGTAGTTACTAGGAGCTATCTCAGCAATAACTGTACCTCTATCTCTGCTATACAAGGAGAAAAAAGAATAGGCTGCAAGTCATCCGGCAGTGCCAAAACCACTGTGTCCTAGTGTTGTTTTGTGAGTTCCTGTGCAGACCTTACAGCAGTAAGTGCTGTCACCAGCTAAGTACAAGGAAAAAAAGTATCATAAAAAAACTAACATGACCCAGGAGACTTGTACAAATGGGTCATTTCTCCCATACCAGCATACTTGCATCCCAAACATCAATCAAGAATAACTATAGGTCTAGTAAAAAAAATAAACTGACTAGGCAACCGATAACCAACACACCTGCAGCATGAGATTGGCTGGGCCTTCATTTACATCATATGGGAATTTTCCAGTAGCACATTCCAATATTGTTAGTCCAAGACTCCAAATATCAGCAGCATAAGAATAATTCTCATTACGAATTCTCTCAGGTGACATATATGTGACTGTCCCTACAAAGGTAGCGCACTGAAACATATTTATTTAGCAGGAAAATATATTTCTGATTCAGTCTATATAATTTTATGTTCAATACTATTCAGAAAAAAATTATCATACATTTTTTTGCGGGCAAGAGAATTATCATACATTAAACAACGCTAGAAGAACATAGTTATGACTGTCAGAAAGTAGTAGCATACCATAGCCATTGTGTTGTCCAAACCAGCACTCACACCGAAGTCTGTAATCTTTGCCTCACCCTTAAGATTTACCAACAAATTTGCTGGCTTTATATCTCTATGCACTAGATGCCTCACTTCATGCAAGTATCGCAGACCCTTCAGAATTATACACAGAAGAATGTACAAGATCAACATTTACAGAAAATTGCAGCTTGATTTTTACTAATGCTAGCATAGAAACTAAAATAGATGTGGAAGATCCATACAAGCAATACTTTATGTAGCATATGTGCAAGAACTGGTTCCGGTATAGATTTCTTGACCCTTATAACATCTGCCAGGGAACCACCATCCATGTATTCAAGAGCAATGCTTATTTGTCCAGAATCAGGCATGTAAAATGCGCCCTGGAACTCAACTAAACCAGGATAACAGCATGCTTCACATAATGTTCTCATCTCATTCAGAATTTGTTGCCTCTTGTCCTGCAAAGGTATCAAGAAATTGAGAAACACAAAACCTGGGAAAAGCAATGGCTTAAGTTTACCAACTGAAACTAGTCAACTAAACGTGAATCTGATGGTTAATCGCCAAGCTGGCCAGTTTTGCATTCGTGAGCTCTAATTGGAATCTAAGTCATGTATGTGTGATGGGATGGTCAGTCGGTCCCTGCATCCATTTAACCAAACGAATTAATCTCCGCTCACACTGATTACCACAGCAGGCATTTAATGGAGTGCAGTTGGATTCAGTTGTTGCAGTGAGAGGGGAGTAGTTAGCTCAGTTTTATGGCATAATGAGAGCAATTAAGCAAATATGTGAAAAAATAAACGTGCTCTCTCCTATTCTAAATTCAATGTGAATACTATTGTAGTGAAGCATGTTTATTATTACATATAGTATTCCAGGTATTATAGTTGTTCCTATCTAATTTATAGCAGTCTACAATCATGTTTTTTTTCGTGAACATGATTACGTTTGACTAGCAGTATTCTGACCACAAGTTACAGTCCATTGGCTCATCCGTGTACATAGCTCATCACGTTCACGCCCTAGTATACTTAAGAGATTTGTGGGCAACATATTAACTCAAAGAAAGACGATTCAGCAAGGAATAAAGACCAATATGTGTGAGAGAGTGATACTTCTAACACACAAGATTAGCTTCAAGATGAATCTGCATGTCCATGAAATGAGCTAAGCTAGTTCGAAACTTAGACCTAACTTGATAGTAGTATAAATTACTTTGTTTTAACAATTTGTATGGACTTTAATATCATCGCAAAAGAATATCATCGAATATGTACAAATGGAAGCACGAAATCCCAAATCTCTGCATAACTCAAATCACTTTTCTGTTTTCCAATTAATCATGTGTATACCCTTTGCATGCAACAACTGAATGCCATTGTCCACAATGCTGGATAGAATGCAAAGAAAATACAAGTATTGGCAGGGTGTTATCAGCTCCAACACGTTTTGCTCCAGCTTTTTCAACAGCAAGAACATTTAACCACATTGCATGGTGGACAACGAAAGAGACGCACTACAGTGTGAGAAGTATGCTCCATGACACAACTAAACAAGTAATTAGGAATGTAGGGGCTCAGTTTAAAATTAAATTTCCACCGGAAAAATAAAAATTTAATTCATCTCCAAATATGAATGTGGAAATTGTAGAACGCTAGGATTTAGAATTTTAGGCTAGAAATATTGAATTATACCGTAGAGGGAACAACGAATATTGCCATTGCACGGCACTTGCAATCAACTGGAAACACATCATTTCTGAAAGTCTAACTTCACACAAGCTCCCAAGAATGTATGGTTTTTAATTTCAAAGAAATACTATAAACTATGATTAAGGAAGAAAGTAAAAAAGGTGAAAATTGAACAACAACATGATCGTTATCGCATCTTTGACTATAAGGAATAAAGATACAAACCTTCTCGAATATGTTTATCTTCTTCAAAGCCAAAATTCGATGAACTGGAATAAATATAGCTCTCTCCACAACACTACTTGCACCATTACCAATGGGACCAAATATGTGCATCTCACGAGAGGCACAACGGTATGCCTTCTCGGCAGAATCGGAATCGTCTGGCCCGGCAGTTCGTTTATGAAAGCCATGCTCATTAATGTTATACTCACCCAAGGATCTACTAAGTAAATTAACAGTTCCACCATCAGAGACCTACACAAAAAGATCTATATCAAAATTACTATGCATGGAATGTGTTCAGTATATGTGCTTAAGAGTTGCAGTAAGCATGGCATGCACAAGTTTGAATAAAACTGGTTACAAACTATCCTAAACATCCACAATTCATGTGCAATAAACATAGGATACCAGGGTGTGCTTACTGCGTATGAATCGCAAGTATCTTCCGGAAGGGGCACCCTGGTACTGACGCCACTTCTGTCCGGGTCATCGAACAGCAAGGGTTGCAGTTTCTTTTTCAGCTCCTCCAGCCCAGCCATCAGGGCGTGCTGAGATCAGGGGCAGATACCTTGCTGCCGGCTTGCAGTACCGTGAATAAAATTCAGAGCATGTGCCTTGTGCAAAATCTAAAATAGCCAACAATTAGCGAACCGAACAGAGAGATTTTACTGCCCACGGCTGAATTCAGGGGAAATGAGGTTTGGGCCTACCAAGAATCGAGAAACCCCAGCCCGGATGGCCACATGGGGATCTCGAGCAGAGGGTGGGGGAAGGAGGAGGGCTGAGGCAGCCCCGACTCCCCACAACCTGCGGCCTCGATGGAGTTATAAGGTTGGTAGACAAGCTGCTGACGGCCTCGATGGGGCAGCGGTGGCCGGGGAAAAGCAGCGGCGCGGGGAGGCGACAAATTATAAGACCAGCTGGAGAACGGTGAGCACGGGAACAGCACGGGATCCAGTCATCCAGGTGATGAAGCAGAGGATGCAGCCGACGGCGGCGGTGGCGAAAGCCAACGAGGGGATGAGCGGGACGGCGTGGGATCCCCGGCGGAGGTCTCCGGGAAGCCACCGGCGTGCTCCTCCTCCCCTTCTCGCGCTGGACCGGCGACAACGAGCCTGAGACGGGGAGCCCGAGGGCGCGGCGGCGGCGGCGACGGCGGCGGAATTCCGGGCGGAGGGGCAGCAAGGGAATTTCGGGCGGACGTTAGCTCGGCGAGGAGCGGCGGGCGGAGCGCGAGAAGCGGCGGGCGCGAGGTCGGGAGGCGGTCCGCGGTCGGACGAAGCGGCGTCTTGTCGAGTGTCACCGAGCGGCGCCGATGCGGATCCAGCGGGGCCCACATTGCTACATGTTGATCGCTAGCTGGAGATCCAGGTCAGCTCGGCTGGAGATCGCATATTTGCTACTCGGGCTCGGCTGCCCCGTTCTGGCTTTCTGGGCAAATTGAGGCCTTTTTAAAAATCGAAAAAAAGTTTTAAAAGAAGTCCTATCAGGTGGCTATTAAGTTCACTATAATTCAATTCAGTTCATCAACAAATCAAACTAAGATAATATGTAATACTATGGAGTGTTTAGATTCAGAGATGAAAAATTTTGCAGTGTCACATCACATGTTTCATGGTATACCTAGATTCAGAGATGAAAAATTTTGCAGTTCATCACAATTTGATTTATACCTAGATGCATGATAAAGAATAGAGTGAAGTGCATGGCAGTTCTTAAAGTTTGACTAAATATATGTAAATATTAATATCTATGGTATAAATTGACATCATTAGATAGATATTTGAATCTAATTTTTAATAAATTTATCTGGAGACACAATTAGAAATCAAACGTGACAATTATTTAGGGATGGAGGAGTGAGTGCAAGCATTACCGAATATTAAATTTAATATAAGCAACAACAACAGTTCAGCTTGGTTTAATTAGAAAAGGGCAAAGGTTATGGCTTTCAAGATTTTGTTGCCCGCCCAAGCGTAAGTATTGATGACCAAATATTGTTAATCATGTCCTCAAACAATTTTGGCCTAGAAAATAAGTTTTGCCATACAGCTTTGCAAACAACATACGGGCACATGTTAATGACCCAAACAAGAAGGTTTCTCCACTCCTAGATAAAACGGACCATCCAAATCTAGTGCAACATGTTGCCGAAGTTCACTGCATCCATTTAGATAAGATAAACCCTAGATCCTAAGCCCAGGTGAACATGAACATGTTGCTGAAGTTCGATGCATTACACTGGAAACACAATCTATACCACAAAATCGAGAGAAAGTATAGTGCAACTTGAAGGTGATCCTTGGTCCATTTCTCCACTCCCTTCTTTCTCACAACCGAAGCAGTTGACATATTAGTCTCATTTTCGCCTATCCTTGGCCCTCTTAAGTGTTTGCTTCCCCTTGTTCTTCCACTTTTGGTTGCCTCCCGGCGTACGGCTCTCCTGAATTTCCCGTACCTTGCGCTTCCTGCATTTCAGAGGAGATCAATGTTACATTCAATTTAGGGAGAGAAAAAGACTCTCGGTACAAAGGTGTGGCACAAGATGTGTCTTCTTCTATTGAAAGCCTGTGTTTGGAACGGAGAAATTTTTTTCACCTAAAAGGAATCTTTCATGCATGGAGGACTAAATAAAATAGATGAGTGTAACTTTGCGCGACGAATCTAATGAACATAATTAATCCATGATTTGCTACAGTGAAGGTAGTTTTGGAAACTAACTTTATTTAATACCCTTAATTTGTGGTCAAAGTTGCATTTAATAGGGGGTGAAATTTTTTTCACCCCATCCAAACCCGGGCATCAAAGATGGGGGGAAAGCTAAGGTAACATCACTACATGCCCTGGCTGGAATCAAAACAGAAAGATCCGGCACAAGATCTGTTTTGTTCTATCATCAAACATCAAAGATGGGGGGCAACGCTAAGGTAACATCACTACACACGGACAAAGGAAATACATTTTTGAAACTAGGATATTCCAAATTTCTATGCATTGGAGCTTCAAAATCTGAAATCCAAACCATGATGACAGGGCTCTATGGTCTATAACTAAAATTAGTTTCCCTTGTTGTATAACTACTCCCACAACAACAACAACAACAACAACAAAGCCTTTTGTCCCAAGCAAGTTGGGGTAGGCTAGAGATGAAACCCAAAGGAAACCATGAAAGACGAAACAAACACACACACACACGAAGTGTTAAGGGTAAACAAAGGGTGAAACAGAGGTCATGGTTCAGGCACACTGATGGCTAGTCTCCAAGCACTCCTATCCATAGCTAACTCCTTGAGGATGTTCCACTCCTTAAGGTCTCTTTTAACCGCCTCGTCCCAGGTCAGTCTAGGTCGACCTCTACCTCTCTTTACGTTATCGACCCACTCTAGAACCCCACTACGCACCGGCGCCTCAGGAGGCCTCCTTTGGACATGACCAAACCATCTCAACCGATGTTGAATCAATTTTTCCTCAATCGGTGCCACTCCAACCCTATCTCGAATATCTTCATTGCGGACTCTATCCCTTCTTGTATGCCCACAGAGCCAACGCAACATACGCATCTCTGCTACACTCAGTTGCTGGACATGTCGCCTTTTTGTAGGCCAACACTCGGCACCGTACAACGTCGCCGGACGAATTGCCGTCCTGTAGAACTTGCCTTTTAGCTTTTGGGGCACCCTCTTGTCACATAGGACGCCAGAAGCTTGACGCCATTTCAACCAACCGGCTGAGATCCTATGCCTAACGTCTTCATCAATGTCGCCATCCTTCTGTAGCATCGATCCTAGGTACCGAAAAGTATCCTTCTTGGCCACCACTTGCCCATCGAGGCTAACATCTCCAATCTCATGTCCAGTCGCGCTGAAATCGCACCTCATGTACTCAGTCTTGGTCCTACTGAGTCTGAAACCTTTTGACTCTAGCGAGTCTCTCCACAACTCAAGCTTCCGATTAACCCCTGCTCTAGTCTCGTCAACTAACACTACATCATCAGCAAAGAGCATACACCACGGGATATCATCTTGTATATCCCTTGTGACCTCATCCATCACCAAAGCAAAAATATACGGGCTCAATGCTGATCCCTGATGTAGTCCAATTTTAATTGGAAAGTCACTAGTGTCACCATCACATGTTCGGACAACCGTCCTCGCATCATTGTACATATCCTTGATGAGGGTAATGTATAACTACTCCCACAGACAAAATTAAATTTCATGAATTTCCAGGAACCCGAAAAGTCATATGCAATTGATAGAGAAAAAATTACACTGAAAAACAAGTCAGTGCCAATTCATGAATATGTTTGCATGATGAGCATACCTGTAGCTCTTAAGATATTCATCCGATAGCAGCTCATCAACCAAAGTTGTTTTACGCTCCCTCCTTGTCATTCTACCCGAGTAGAACTCAGATGCAGGTTCAACAACTGTACCAACCTAAAGCCAACATGAAGATATTCAGTACATCAGTTACAGAAGATGATACATAAAGTTTTCAACAGGCTGGGAAGATAAACATGATGAGTATGTCAGCCTGAGTGTGAGTGTATTAGGTTACTCACTTGGAAGTACTTGGGAAGGGCCTTGGATTTTCCTGCCCTCTTGAAGTGCCTTTTTGGGTCCATTACATGTCTCAGCTGCAAAATAAATTGCAAGCATACAATCACATAAGCATCCCAACTCCCATATGTCAAAACGGAATCATTAGATAAACAATACCGACCAAGTCGAGACAGCAACATCCGACATTGTGCATTAGAATTTGTATTGTCTTGATTCTCAAGTAAAATAATTCTGGTTCTTTATTTAAAAGCTAAACTTAATAATACTTCTAATTCTTTTTGTAAGAAACTAAAACAGCTTCAACCAGATGGTAACACTGTCAGACTATTGCAGTAAAATGCTCAATTTTGCACACACCCCAATCCAATGGCAGCTGCACAAACATATTTGGCGTGCTTTATCATTGCCAATGTTTAGTTCCCAAATTTCTACAGCTAATCACCCATTTTATAGGCACATATCACACGGTATCCTACTGCTAATAAGGTTACTGAGCCAGGGTAACACCGTAACACCACACCTGCAAAATCTCGAGATCTTTCTTCAACTCGGGAGTGATGGTCGGCGCGGGCATGTCGAACCTGAGAAACGCAGCGACAATGCATAAGCACTCACCCGTTAACCCTGCCACGCGGTAGCAATCAATCAAGCGAACTGGAGTAGATTCCGAGGACAGCGTAACTCACCAGCCCTTGCCGGTGGTGTCCTTGACACTCTTCTTGGTGAGCTTGTTAACCTTCTTGGGGTCCCTCGGGGGCACGAACAGCCCGTCCACGAGCTCGCTCGGGGGCTTCCAGAGCGACCCCTGCGCGGTGCCCGGCTTCGGTGCCGGCTCTCTCTTGCTGCTGCCGCTCGTCATCGCTAGGGAAGGAAGCTTGGGCGCCCATGACAGGCCTATCGGCGCCGCCGTCTCGGACATCGCTGGCTTGACGCTGCGAGTTCAGGTGTCGGGTTAAACCGCCGCGGCGGCAGGGATGGAGGTCGGACGGGAACGAGGAGGTAAGTTGCGCGGCGGCGCGGCGGAGAGGAAAGAGTAGTAGGGCAGGAGGAGGGTAGCAGCAGGCAGGCAGGCTCGGGCCGTCATGAAAGCGGTTTTGCGTGGCCCCAATAATTTCATGGGCCGTAACGGGCTAAGTAAGTGGGTTGAATCTCTCTCTGTTGCGACGTGTGTGCGAGAGAGCATTAGCCGAGGTCTCGCTCGTGTCCTGCGCGACGCCGCCGCCGGCGGGCGTCGGCCTACACGTCGGCGTCGTCGGCCACATGGGCTCCGTCACCCCGGCGTCCAGTGGCGTAGCCACATTGGTCCCAGCTAATCTGCTCTAATTCGACTATATTTCTTCTTCTCTGACAGTATTTTTAAACTTCGGTAGTATTTCTAGATGACGTCATGACTCATAAAACCTTAGTACTTGCTAATTTGTGTCTTTGTTCTTCAAATTTAAGACTACATTTTGAAAATTTTCGCTAAAATTTGTGCAACTGCAACATATAGATGTGTGAATTGGTATGTGTTTCATTTTGGTTTGGTCCATCATTAGGTGTCGCCCTAGCTAATTTTTTTTTCAAACTCCGCCACTGCCGGCGTCGCTTCAAAGAACAAAGACGCCGGCCTCTGCGTCACCCAAGGAAGCGCCTCTCCGTCGGGAACGAGATCCTCTGTCGTTGCGCTCGCAGCGGCAGAGCGACGTTCGGATGATCTGAGGCATCGGTTGGCCATCTGACGGTGCACATGTAAACTAGAGAAGCCCATTACCTTGCGGTCCATATATCAGTCCATTACCAACAACTAAACATCCCAGTTGGCTGCTCACACATGAGAACGGTTGTAAATGGTTTTAGGAACAGTAAAATGAATAGTAATCAAGATGTACTCTTTATTAATAAACAGTGAAGTCTATATATACAAAATGGCCATCCGGGCCAGTTACTGGAGTGCGCCCCGCTCCCACGATCTCCTTCGTGGAGGATCTCGTAACTGCTATTAGCAGTTGCTAATTAGCCATTTAATTGATCATTTAGAATATTAAGAATCTCTACTCCTAAAAAGTACTAGGATCGTGTCCGTGCGTTGCTACGGACAATAAAAAATTAGCACAAATATACAGAATATGGAAAAAATGATTTTTTTAGATACATAAGAATAATTTTTATTAGATTTATAACATACATTCTCTTATTTTACACATAAAGTGTTGGGTCACAAAATAAATACATAGTTGTATAAAACAAATTCACAAGCATGTTTACGAGATACTAATACAAAACAACAGATACACATATGCAATGTACAGAAACCGTCTTTGCGCAGCGCACACCCTCACGGACTGGAAGTTCAGTCAACAAGCAAGAACCCCATCCTCACAAGCAACAGCTTCTGCTTCCCGAGGTCACAATTATTCCACATCCTGAGCTCGGTGGCGAGTGGTGACACAGGATGACCAGAGTGTGGACTCGAACTCCCACAAAAGCATATGTACTTTGGCTCATCCTCATCTGGTCATGGACAAATTGGTCGGCGAGGCAACACTGCTGCAGTGACTCGGAGGATAGGTTTGAACCACTCTGCAGACAATGTTTTTGGGATCAAGTCCCTCTATGATCAATGCAGTGTCATCATGTGCCTCACCAGCAGCCCATATGAGGACTTCATGGTGTAAAAAGTTTGATAAATATTCAAAATTCAGAACAGAATTAGAATCAATAACCAACATAACACTGTGATGAATAAGAAAACATAACAAGAGCATGTTTCATGTTTCTGACAAATTAGCAACAGTACAAGAAGAACAAGAACAGAGCAATATTATCATACTGAACCAAACATTTAAGAGCTGCAAAATAAGTAAATGGGGATATCCACTCAGTCGTGACATAACATAAAGTTAATTATCTGTACTTCCAATAAGCGCTCTGCACTTGAAAGTCATTTAATTTTACTTGCAAAAGAAAATGTAACCATGATCCTCAACTTTAGAAAGTCTAAATTTATATATTCTCAAATTAAATATTCTCAAATATATAAATTTAGACTTTCTAAAGTTGAGGATCATGGTTACATTTTCTTTTGCAAGTAAAATTAAATGACTTTCAAGTGCAGAGCGCTTATTGGAAGTACAGATAATTAACTTTATGTTATGTCACGACTGAGTGGATATCCCCATTTACTTATTTTGCAGCTCTTAAATGTTTGGTTCAGTATGATAATATTGCTCTGTTCTTGTTCTTCTTGTACTGTTGCTAATTTGTCAGAAACATGAAACATGCTCTTGTTATGTTTTCTTATTCATCACAGTGTTATGTTGGTTATTGATTCTAATTCTGTTCTGAATTTTGAATATTTATCAAACTTTTTACACCATGAAGTCCTCATATGGGCTGCTGGTGAGGCACATGATGACACTGCATTGATCATAGAGGGACTTGATCCCAAAAACATTGTCTGCAGAGTGGTTCAAACCTATCCTCCGAGTCACTGCAGCAGTGTTGCCTCGCCGACCAATTTGTCCATGACCAGATGAGGATGAGCCAAAGTACATATGCTTTTGTGGGAGTTCGAGTCCACACTCTGGTCATCCTGTGTCACCACTCGCCACCGAGCTCAGGATGTGGAATAATTGTGACCTCGGGAAGCAGAAGCTGTTGCTTGTGAGGATGGGGTTCTTGCTTGTTGACTGAACTTCCAGTCCGTGAGGGTGTGCGCTGCGCAAAGACGGTTTCTGTACATTGCATATGTGTATCTGTTGTTTTGTATTAGTATCTCGTAAACATGCTTGTGAATTTGTTTTATACAACTATGTATTTATTTTGTGACCCAACACTTTATGTGTAAATTAAGAGAATGTATGTTATAAATCTAATAAAAATTATTCTTATGTATCTAAAAAAATCATTTTTCCATATTCTGTATATTTGTGCTAATTTTTTATTGTCCGTAGCAACGCACAGGCACGATCCTAGTATTCTTAACAAGAACAAACAACGCGAGAGGAAAAAAAGGAGCCGGAAGCGGGCGCCTCGTCGCCGCCTCCACCGCGCCGCCATCGATGCCGCTGGGTGCTCCAGCTCTCTCCTCGTCGTCAAACATCGTCGAGTGCCTCGTCTCGCTCTTCACCTCCATCGATGCCAGGATGCTATATGCCGCACTTGTCTCCATCATCTCAGTCGTCGCGGAGCGATTCTGACAGGTTGTGCCGGTCAGCGCCGACGAGGGGCCAGGCCACGGTTGGGACCGGCAAGGGGTTTGTGTGCCCAGGGCCCAGGGGCAGCACCATCTTGGGGAGGGCATCGGTGCTGCAGAATTCTCCAGGTTCAAGTGCAGGGCATGATCTATATAGTGAGTTCATGAACTCCTAGGAAAAGATGGTGTTGCCTTTCAATAGTTGTTCAGTTATAAATCAGGCAGCCCCTCCAATATCATTTTGTCTTCTTTGCTTTCCATCAACGAAGTCATAATAATACGAATGTGTTTTGAATCAAGAGCTACTCAGCTACATTCTTGTCTCTCAATTCATATACCAATTTCAGAACCATTTATCTGGCCTTTAGCGCTACAACCTTTGATCAATGTACCAGTACCACCAGCGTTAACCAAGTTCAAGTGCAGGGCAAAAACCAGCATTCAACAATGCCCAACCGTGGTCTGGCTCCTTGGCGGCGGCGACCGGCGCAGCCTGTCAGAAACTCAGAATCGCTCCGCGACGACCGAAATGATGGGGACAAGCGCGGCATATAGCATTCCGGCGTCGATGACGGTGAAGATCAAGACGAGGCACTCGGCGGTGTTTGACGGCGAGGAGAGAGCTGCAGCACCCAGCGGCATCGATGGCGTCGCGGTGGCGGCAACAACGAGATGCCTGCTGCCGGCACTTCTTTTTTCTCTCCCGCTATATGTTCTTGTGTATGTGCAGCCAACTGAGCTGTTTAGTTGCTAGTAATGGGCTGATATATGGACCGCAAGTTAATGAGCTTCTCTAGTTTATGTGTGCACCGTCAGATGACAAACCAATGCCTCGGATCAGCTGAACGTCGCTCTGCCGCTGCGGGCGCAACGGCAGAGGATCTCGTTCCTCTCCGTCGCTGGGTGCCCGCTGCCAGGCAAGCACGAGTCCCGGCCCTGGGAGGCTGGGACTACCTGAAACGAAACGAACTCCGACAAAAGAGGAGCCCTGCCTGTGCCTGCCCCCGAACACACCTGGACGCTCCCTCCTCCGACGCGCACGCGTCGCGTCGTATCCGTACCGGACATAACCGCGCGCCGCGTCCGCCGCGAGGCCAAAGAAATCAAACGCCGCCCGGCGCCGCGCCGCGCCGCGCGATCCCTTGTCGATCGAGGCAATGCCGCCGCTGCCGGCGGGCCTGCCACCGCTCCCGCCGCAGCTGGGGACGCTGCGGTCGACGCTGGAACAGCGCGCGGCGCGGGAGCCGCTGCTGGCGTTCGACTGGGGCGTCCCCGGCGGTGGCGGCGGGGAGTACGCAGCGTGGGGGGTGGATGACGCGGCCGCGAGGGGCGCCGGGCCCTGGCTGCGGCGGGCGGCCGAGGAGGTGCGCGCGGCGGCCGCGGAGATGTGGGCGTTCGCGCGCAAGGACCCGCGGAAGCCCGTGTTCGCGGCGAAGGTGGCCGTGGCGCTCGCGCTCATCACGCTGCTCGTGTTCCTCCGCGAGCCCAGCGACATCGCCAGCCACTCCGTCTGGGCCATACTCACCGTCGTCGTCGTCTTCGAGTTCAGCATCGGTACGCGCTCCCTCCCTTGCCTCGTGATCACCAGCCCTGCTTTCGCTTTCTTAATTTACCCGAACCGTCGTCATTGTCGCCGTCAATTTGATTTCCGACGAGCCATATCATGAACAAAGAGAGGAAATGTCTTGCTGATTCGTGTTCTGACCAATGGAATGACATTTTTTTTATCACGAATAATCTGAGAAGACCGAGATCATGGATGACATTAACAAGATCATGGCAACAGGAAGGAGAAAAAAATCAAGGAAATACAGACATCGATATCAAAATTTCCAGATAAATGTTATATAGGCTTTCTAACCAATACTGGATGGAAAACTATATTATGCTAAAACTTATTGTCTGCAGTTTTGCACCCTTCTTATCAGATTAACTGTACAATCCTCATACGATCAACAGCAAGTTTATTTATATGTTTTTCCTAGACCTGCTCATGCATCATCACACTTGTTTACTCTCTAATAACTCGGTTTTTCAATGTTAAACAGGTGCAACTTTGAGCAAAGGGCTAAATAGGGGATTGGGCACTCTTATTGCTGGAGGGCTTGCTCTGGCAGTTGCTGAGTTGGCGGCACAGATGGGAAAATATGACATGGTTACCCTCATCATAAGCACCTTTGTTGTTGGTAAGTTGGAAATTTCTGAAATAATTCAGTACTTATATTATGATATTAGAACATATCTAATTCAATGTTTTCTTTCTTTTATATTTCGGTTGCTAGGATTCTGTGCCACCTTAACAAAGCTGCACCCGAAGATGAAACCGTATGAGTATGGGTTTCGTGTGTTCCTGCTGACCTTCTGCTATGTTACGGTCTCTGGATACAACACAGGGAAATTCACTGCCACAGCTATAAGTAGATTTGTGCTGATTGCTATCGGTGCTGCTGTCAGTCTCACCATCAACATAGGTATACACCCGATCTGGGCTGGTGAGGATCTGCACAATTTGGTGGCTAAGAATTTTTCTGGTGTCGCAAAATCTTTAGAAGGTATGATCATCTAACCTTCATGAACAGTTCAATTTCCTAATCATCAGCACAGTAAATATCAAATCAAGTCCTTGCATCTAAAAACCATTTTCGTTATTCATCCTAGGATGCGTTGATGGATATCTGAGGTGCATGGAATATGAAAGGATTCCATCAAAGATACTCACATATCAAGAAGCATGTGATGATCCTCTCTACAGTGGATACAGGGCAGCTGTTGAGGCATCAGCACAGGAGGAAGCCTTGGTCAGTTCTTTCTCCAAATGCACCGCTTCTAGGATTATCTATTGAATTTTTAACAAGTGTGATGCATTGTGCTTGCAGTTAGGATTTGCTATATGGGAGCCACCGCATGGACCTTACAAGATGATGAAATATCCATGGAAGAACTACACCAAAGTTGGTGGTGCATTGAGGCATTGCTCATTCGCAGTCATGGCATTGCATGGCTGCATACTTTCAGAGATTCAGGTTTGTGCATCACATCCGGAAACAGATGATTTACTGAACATACTTATTTCCTTCTTCCTAAGTTTCTCTTCCAAATCTTAGGCACCGCCAGAGAGCAGAAAGGTTTTCCGTGCTGAGCTTCATAGAGTGGGCCAAGAAGGTGCTAAAGTGCTGCGCGAACTTGGGCATAGAGTCATGACGATGACGAAACTGAGCTCTCCAAACATTCTATCAGAAGTGCACTTTGCAGCTGAAGAGCTGCAGAAGAAGATCGACGAGAAGTCCTACCTTCTCGTCAACACAGAAAGATGGGAAGTCATTCCACGGCATGAAGGAACTTTGCAAATACACGACAGTTCTAATAATGCTACCGACAGAGAAAACAAGGATGAATTGCCTGAGCACACCGCTGTTGATATTGGCTCCGTGCACATATCAAACAGCTTCGCTTCAAACCCATTCCTCGCCAGAGTCGATTCTCCAAATCCATTCCTAGCCAGAGTCGATTCTCCAAATCCATTCCTTAGCAGATACGATTCAGGATCGATGGTGGGCGGTTCACTTAAGCTGCAATCATCTTGGCCCGCTCGACAATCGTTCCATTCCAGCTTGCCATTTGAAGGCGGGGAATCAAGAACATATGAGAGCGCAAGTGCCTTGTCACTGGCCACATTTGCTTCGCTCCTCATTGAGTTTGTTGCCCGGCTCCAGAACCTGGTTGATGCATTCGAAGAGCTGAGTGACAAGGCCAACTTCAAGGATCCTGTGGAGGAACCTGGTGCAGCCAGCAGAGAGAGCTGTGGGTTTTTACATAGAATACGCAAAATTTTACGATTACAGGGGTAATTCAGATGACAGATCTGCGATGTGTACATTAAATCATTATAATCAGCTTAGGTAGCAAATGTTCATAATGTAACTTGCCTATAAAAATTCCTCTGTAGAGGAAGCAGTACATATATACAAATACAATACAATACACACAGTATACATATTACACACAAGTAATACATCCGATGGGACTCGTGACAGTTCCCTGGAGGACATAGTGTTAGTGTACATAACGGCAGCTGCTATTTAGTAACAAAATTCTAATGGTATCCACTAAATATGCTTCATTCACACATTTATTGATAGTGATGCTCGTCATAGGAAGAAGGGGAAGCCCTTTTGTGTTTGTGGCTTGGTGCAGTCTGAATTTGCCCAGCCAATCTGCCTCCGTTGATTGTCATACACAACTAACTTGCCACGCAGTGAAACATCTGTAGCGAACATGAAGAGATCATTGAAACTTCGACAATATCAACCTGTTCCACTAAATAGCAGGATTTATGGAAAAAACAATAGTTAAAGCAGAAAGAAGGTCATATCTATACCTCCGACTATTATAGTTGACCCGTGGTTAATCTCTGTTCCATTGAGAAGTCCCAAACAGAGATTTCCTTTATCCTGGAAAAGGTCCACCAAGAGAGAGCATAAATATAAATTTTATCACAGAAGTACACACAACTCATGTTAGACACGCCATAGTTGATAAAAAGGCCTGACAATAATGGGACAATTACAAAGAAGCTTACACTAATAATCAAGTAATCCTCAGGAGAAATAGTAAATGTTTTGGACATGAAAAGCCATTTTTTGCCAAATTGAAGGTTCAAGGGCTTGAAGAATTGCTTGACATCTTCCAGATACCTGAAGAACAAAATATATTAAGGGCAAGTCTATGATGATGCCTGCTGAGATTCCTATCTGAAGTGAAAATCTAATGTAGTTCCATTATCTTACCTCACAGGAAAATCAGCTTTCCAGCATAAAGGTAATGTCCGATCCGAGCTATCTTGGACAAAACCCGGGGAGGCATATTTAATCTGTGAATTTAAACGAAAGAAAGTAAGACGACTTTGAATATTCATGCCAACCCTTATAGTCCACAGACATTTAGCAATACTCACAGCAGCAACAAGATTTTCGTATATTTCATTCGGGAGGTACGTATATGAGCTCCCACTGTCAAAAATTACTTGAACTGAGTTTCCTGCCTTCCCACGCACACTAAGCTGCTGATCTCCATATTTTACGCTGTTGGCCTCTGTGTGATATAAATTACTGAAAATTGGAAAAGTAAAAGGGGGAAAAAGCCATGAGAACGGGAGGAACTTGAATAGGAAGATGATCATTGATGGCAATACATGCAGTTATATTTTCGAAGAAACATGTTAAGACTTACTCTGGACCAGTACGAATAGAAGTCCATGTCATTCCCCATCTAGGTGCATAATCATCACCGAGAAACATATAACCTCCACCACCTTGCTCTCTAGTGATACAATGACCGAAAATGTTGGAAATAATCCCGTGGCTAGCCAGCTGACTGGGAAGGCTTATTGCTGCACTGCTAAGTCCAAGGATACCATCAGTCTTTGCTGGTGAGGACAAAAGCTGGCCTTGCTGATCATATGCACACCTAGAGTCCCAACACAGCAAAAGTTCAATGATCTGACATAATTCTTTTCCTGATGCATCAAACATATTAGAAGAGAGATTCTTCTGAAAGGTTTGAACGTACCCGAAGACAAAATCTAGTTTTTCCCTTCCACCATTTGTTGCGATCAGATGCATATCATCCCTCGCAAGGACACCCATAGAAGAGCTTTGGTCTGCATATTCAATTTCATAGTCACATTGTTTGCAGGTCTCACAGTAGTTCTGTTCCCCTTGCAACTCTTGGCATAACATATCCCTGGGAGGAACTATCTTTTCTTTGGTTGGCTTATATAAAGGATGGGGTCCCTGAAATTATCACACACAAGTACATCAGAGAGTAGTACATGGGCTAAAGCAAGTGTAGAACTAAGTACTTCCTCTGTTCCAAATTATAGGTCGTTTTGGGTTTTCTAGATTCATAGATATTGTTATGCATCTAGACATAGTGTATATCTAAATGCATAACATCATCTATGAATCTAATAAACCCAAAACGACCTATAATTTGGAATGGAGGGAGTAGTGAGCTACTACAGTAGCATAGGAAAAGTTTGTTATCAAAATTAGAATGGAATAGCTGGTGTTTGATTGCATACTTTTGCGCAGTTTGTACATGGGGCATCACACTGGATCCATGTCAAGTCGCTTCCAGTATCAACATCAAGAAAGTAGGGTCTTGGAGGATTGCCAACAAAGATAGATGTATAATACTGGCTGCAGTTTTTGTAAGATGGCATTAGCTCCAAAAGAACAAGAATGACATGTCATATATTAGCATCTCTTACATTTCTTACAGAGACGTAAACATAAATAATTGTCGGTTCAGAGTAGAGTGTAGTAAGCTAAAGTGGATGAGCAATGTATATTGATTAGTGCTGGATGCCAGGATACTCTGACCTTGACAGTAATCAGGACACCAAAGGTTTCCCTTCTTTGATGGATACTCAAGAAGTCGTGAGTCATAAACCCGCTTATAGCAAAACTAAGATGATTCCAGACCTATTACATGGGTATCCATAAACAGAAGTACAACGAAACTAGTAAGACAACACCAGACCAGATAAAGACACCAAAAAGACTTGTATTTGACAACAATAGTCACACTTTCAAACCTATATTTGGTGCTTACTTATAAACAAGTAAATAATATCAACATGTATGCCCAGTCTGTTCAAATAAATATGCAGTTGGATCCATTAGTTCACTAGTAGCGAAATTTCCCCAAATCAGATCCATCAAAGCTATCGTCCTTCTGAAAACCAATCTAACGAAGTAATTTCCTACCAACCCAAATCATAAAGGACTCGAAATCAGATCGTATGCCTCCGCGATTGTACGCGTACCCATCGGGGAAGACATTCCCCTTGATCGGGAGCAGAGCCGTGGAGTTGGCCCCCGACGTAGCCGCCTTCTTGACCTCCATCCTGTTCACCGCCTTCCTCCCGCCGTCGTCGACCTTCTTGGCGGCGAGCTTGACCTCCCCGAACTCCCGCAGCGAGCGGCCCTGCCGCGCCTTGGGGTAGAGCGGCAGCAGGAAGGACCTGGTCTCGTTCTTCTGCGCCTCCTCCTGCTCCATGCCCAGGAACTGCACGGCCACGTCGGAGTAGAAGCAGTAGTAGGCCGCGACCGCGAGCGCGCCGAGCACGAGCACCATCGCCGCCGCCCGCCGCGGCGAGAGCCTCCGCCTTGACCGCCTCCTGGTCTCCGCCCCCACCGGGTACCCCATCGCCGGCTCCTGCGGCGGGGGCGGGGCGCCCGGGTCGTCGCTGTAGGTGAAGGCCGTGATGGTCTTGCCCTTGGAGGGTTGGTCCGGGGGCGGGAGCGTGATGATTACCACCCCGTGGAGCTGCGGCTGCTGCTCCCCCACCAGGGGAGGGGGAGGTGGAGGTGGGGGCGGGGGCGGGGGCGGTGCCATCTCCGGCGAGGTCCCCGCGGCGCTCTCCGGGGAGGCGGGGGGCGGGGCGGGGCGGTGTCAGAGGAGGCGGCGTGGGCGAGCCATCGGGGGAGTGAGAGAGGAGGGCGGAAACCGGGGGCAAAGGGAATAGGGGAGAGCGGGGTAGTGGGGCCGGGTAGGTAGCGGTTTTGGAGCTCCAGTGCGGTGATTGGATGGTTGACTTTGACTTCGTCTGGACACAGGGGTATAACCGGCATTCTCCAGTCTCGACGGGATTACTGTATGTTGCAATGTTGCGACGTTGGACACGCGGATAAGCTTCGATTAACAACTCTCTGTTCGAAAATTCCACGGAGTAGCCTCCTGCGTCGCCCTGTTTATTGGTTCGTTCTTCCAGGCGCAACGCAAGCGCAATGTTGCGGTAGCTTCCTCCTTTAGGGTAAAGCCGCGTGCCCGTGGCAGCCATTGGAGCGGCGCGATCCGCACAAGTCCAATCAGATCTGCGATTCCCTTGAATTGGACACGGCGGACGCGGGACGCCTAATCCGATGGCAAATCTGGCACCAATGAATAGAGCATCAAAAGATCAGGCGCTGGCCGTTAGCTACCTGAATGCAAATAGAATCGAGCGGTAATCATCATGGCCATGGAAAACAAAGAATGGTCGAAAGCGGTAATCCGCCTGGGCTTCTGGCTTGAAAGCGACCTGCCCGACGCTCTAGCAATGAAACACTAGCCCACTGGGCCTCCTCGATTACTTTAGGCCCACACAACCACGGCGGGGCCGTCCGTCCGCAAGATATTTCTCCCGCGGCCCACTCCAATCGTCGTCTTCCACTTAGCCGGCGGGTAAGCCACTCCCGCGAGCTCGCCTCGGCGTCGCAACTCCCCCTATACCACACAGGCACACACGACGCCGCGCGGGCCATGGACGCCGTTCTACCTCCCCTCTTCGTCGGCGGCGGGCTCTCCGTCTCCGTCTCTGTATCCACCGCCACCCGAGCCATTTCAGCCCCCCACCTCTCGCCCTCCGCCCTCCGTTCAACCGCTCGCCATCGGGGCCGGCACCGTTCCCTCGTCTTCGCCACTGCTTCGGAGTCGCCTTCCACGCCACTAGTCGCCGCTATGGCTCATAGCCAATCGCGTAGCTCCAGGTGGGTAGTGGTGATGGATAGGCCCCCCGCGGCCGCGGGAGGCAGCGGGGTCTCCCGCGCGGAGGCTGTGGATTATTACGCCTCCACACTGGCCGGGATTCTGGGGAGGTGAGTATCTTGGCATTCTGTGGCAAGCTGGAGAGTTAATTTCCTTTGGGCGGTTTCTGATGCTGAAAGCATTTGTGTTCTGGTGATGTATGGCAGTGAGAAGGAGGCGCAGATGCGCATATACGAGGCTTCGTGGGATGGGAGCTACGAATTCCGCTGCGAGATCGACGAGGAAGCGTCCAAGGAGCTTGCAAGTACGAATCTCTCTGGCTTATCGAATCGATGTGCTTTGCAGTTCGTTTGTGTAATTTTTGAAGAAGCAGTGTGCATTCAGGTCTGTTAGTACTATCTATGTAGTACATTCAGCTAGCATAATCTTGGCTTGTTCATTTTCATGCAATGCAGTTACAAGGTTTTGCAGTGTGAGAAATGAGTAGGCTGAGATAACTGTACAAGTTTGTGATGACTGCTGTCTCTCTTATCATGTCATTCTCTGGGTAGCTGTAATCGCATACGTCCCCTGAATTCAGGTTAAGATATACTGTTGTGAAAGAGATAGTTTAGAAATTTTCCCAGTTGTTGGTCTGGCTAACAAATTGGAATATAGGCCCTGTTTAGGAGCCCAACTTCCCCCAAAATACACTATGCAAAAAGAAGATTTCACATCACATCAAACATCACATCAAAAATGTCGGTACATGCATGGAGTACTAAATGTAGATGAAATCAAAAACTAATTACACAGTTTGGATGTACTTTGCGAGACGAATCTTTTGAGCCTAGTTAGGCCATGGTAGGACAATATTTACCACAAACAAACGAAAAGCGCTACAGTGCTTTTCAGTTCGGAACATTGCTTTTCAGCCCAAAATCCGTGCAAAATCTCCCAATTTTGCATTCCAATTTTGGCTTCTAAACACACCCATAGTTGAAGAGATAAATGCTTGAATTAGAACCTCTGGTTAATTTTTAAAAAACAAAATACTTGGAGATATATATGCTTGGAACTCGTATGTATTTGCTTCTTACTCCCTTCTCAATTTTCAGAGATGCCTGGAGTATTATCTGTTCAGCCAGATATGGGTCAAAGATCAGAGATGGATAACGACAGTTTGAGTCTCTCAACAACTAACCTTTTAAGCATCAGCGATGGTGCTTCTAAATCATCAAGTGGAAAAAATGAGTTTTGGCTTGTTCGAATGGAGAAGCCCGGAGTTGAAGTCGTGACAAAGGCACAGATGGTGGACCACTATACCCAAATCCTTATGAAAGTATTGGGCAAGTATGTAGTCTCATCAGCAACCTTGATACTACTTTGCTAGCATTTATCTGGTTAATATTATAACTATTGTTATGTTTTCAATTTTCCAGTGAACAGGATGCTCAAGTTAGCATATATCACATTTCATGGGAGAGGGATTATGGTTTCTGCTGTCATATTGACGAAGAGTGTGCAAAGGAGTTAGCTGGTGAGCAACTTGGGCTTTCATCTCCTTTATTTACATACAGTTTCGAGTTTTGACTACCTTCCTGTCTTTGATTGCACTAACAAACTAACGTTGCATAGCAGAAGTTCCCGGAGTGTTATCTGTTCGACCAGATACAAACTATGGGTCAGACAACAAAGATTACAAAGGTTTGTTCTCATTCTTCTGTTTCTGATGAATATCCCCTCATTTCTTAACTATGACATCCTAAGTCCCGCCTGCTAATTCTTCGTGCATCATTGGCAAACAAAATTCCTCTCCTGCTGAAGACATTTGACGATGCAATTCAATACACAAAGTTATGAATGCTTCTAGACAAATCTTGTGCCATGGTTTGACAATTTTTCACTCTAAAATGATATTTAGAGTTAATGATTGAAAATTTGGATGCCATATACATATATTCAGTTTTTGTTATTAATCCTTGTATCTTAATTTATATCTGATTCTCTTTTACTTTGTACATTTCACAACTTGAATGATCATAGTTCTAAGAAAGCTTGGATAAAGCACCCGATGGTAAATTCTCTTTGATGGTTTCAGGTAACAATGGCTTCAAATCATCTGTAGGAACTGGCACATCCGATGTCAAAACTAAAAGGCTCTTTGTTACAGGTAAGGTACCAACATATACCTTGCATGCAGTTCAGCTTATGTGTTTATTCATCTACCATTAACAATGGATGATGTCTTCTCTTCTTCTTTTTTTTTTGGGGTGGGGGGCATGTCTTCTCTTCTTCTTGTGAAATAATATTCCTGTGTCTTTTATGCTAAATGGAGGATGCCAAGTCATTCCACTAATTCTATGCTCTGATTTTTGTGATAAAAAAAAGTCTGTCATGAAAAATGGACAGACTTGATCGGAGATACCACTGGTTAGATACAACATAGGACTATAGGAGTAGAAAGGAACCGGTAATCTTTATCATACATAAACCACTAGAAAATAGGATGGAAAAAATATTCATCCAGTTACACGTCATGAGAAAATGTGATATGCAAGCTTATATTGGATCCATTCATGAGGCAACAGCATTAACAAGTATATACTACAGTAGAAAATCAGATTTATTTCAATCTCGTTGACTTGTTGTCCCTAACTTTTGTGTTCTGTGACAGGGCTTTCATTCTACACATCTGAAAAAACCTTACGGGCAGCCTTTGAGCCTTTTGGTGAGCTGGTAGAAGGTTTGTGGTTGCACTGCTGAATGTTTTGTATCTGTTCAATGTTCATTGATTTCTTTGGCTCTTTGTGTTCCAGATGCTTATGCATTGAAATGTTCTGTTACATACAGTAAAGATAATAATGGACAAGATATCAAAAAGATCAAAAGGGTACGCCTTCATAGAATACACTACTGAGGAAGCTGGAGGTGCTGCCCTGAAAGCAATGAATGGACAGGTTGATGACTAAAATCTTATGTTACTGCAAGTGTTTTAACGGTTCTGGATATTCATACACCTCTTGAAACTCACGGCTATGCTTTTGTTTGCAGATAATAAACGGCTGGATGATAGTTGTTGATGTTGCTAAAACCAGATCAAGAGATCAATCCGGTCGACCTAATCAAACATTTAGGCCACCGTACCATTCGAGATAACTGTTTAATGTACAGAAGAACTAAGCAGCTGTAGAGTAGAGATAAAGCGATCACTAGCTGGGGGCATGTCGAGCTGCCTGTTCTGATTGCAGTTCAGTGCCCTTATCTTTTTCTAATTGCTGGAGGATCGTCCCAGTTCAATATGTAGATGCAGCTAAAGTGTACAATTACTAACTCCTACTAAAACAATTTATTCAAATTTCTCGGTGACTAGTTCAAGAGTCTTGATAGATATGCTATATTTATTCTCGCAGAAAAAAACAAACATAAATATGTATTTATGATGCATCTGTTATTAAGCAATCATACTCTTCCCCAAGAGAAATTCATTACAGTTGTTCAGAAAGGGTTGGTGCTGTCCTCTTCCACCATATCCTTCCAGCTTCCATTAGTCGACGACGAAAGCCCACCCTTCTCTTCAACAAACAACGTCTCCCCTCTCCCGTCCAAATTGGACTGCAGATGCTTGCTGACAGCCTTTCCGCCAGAGGAGGCCATGAACCGCGCCTCAGGTGACTGGAGCTGCTGCAGTTGCAGACTTGCAGTTCTAGTTGGGGGCATGTCGAGATACATTGTACCATTGCTGCTCAGTGTTCTTGCCTTGTGCCAATTGCTGGAGGCTACTCCCAGGATAATGTCACTGTGTACAAGCTAGCATAACATCTACAAACAAAGTTGTTCTGATACAACATTGTTCTCGGTCACAAGATGGAATAAATATAGTTACAGTTCTTCACAAAGAGCGAGCGGTTCAGATTCATATGCATATGACGTCAAATTATGTTTCAAATCTCCCAACATCTGATAAATACTCTCGCTTTCCGTATGCAACTTGTCTGCAGTGGCAAAGGAATGCACACTTCCATCTACCTCGATCCAGCTAAGCCCAGGTTTCTTCGTAACTCGACGCTCCTCCATCTTCCTCCTTGTCTTCTTCAAGTCCTCCCATTGTTTAGCTCGTGCATATGTGTTCGATAGCAGCACATACGAGCTGCCATGACTTGGTTTTGCGTCTGTCAACTTTGAAGCAGCCAACTCTGCCATCTCGACATCGCCATGGCTGCGGCAGGCTGCTAGCAGAGAGCTCCAGATTACAAAACCAGGATCTTCTGGTAGATTGCTGGCAAGAGTGAAGGCCTCCTTCAAGAACCCAGCACGGCCAAGGAGATCAACCAAGCAGCCATAGTGCTGGATCATTGGTTTGATGCCCATGCTCCTCATTAGGCTGAAATACTTGAAGCCTTCGTCCATAAGTCCGCCATGGCTGCAGGCGTTCAAGACACCCACAAAGGTGACACCATTAGGTTTAATGCCCAGTTGCCTCATCTCACCGAACAATGATAGTGCCATCTCTGGGGAACCATGTGATGCAAAACCAGTGATTACAGACGTCCAATGCTCCACGTTCTTGTTGCTGATGCTTGAGAAGCAACTGTGTGCAGCACCCATGCTCCCGCACCTAGTGTACATGTTGATCAGCGCAACACCAAGAGCACCATCTAGCGATAACTCTCGCCGAATGGCGTACCCATGCGCACTCCTCCCAAGTCCAAGCAGACCAATGTCCCGGATCGCTGAGATGAACCCAACCATTGTGGCCTCATCTGGTGCCAAACCATAAACCAGAGTCATCTCAACAAACAAGTCCACCACCTGCTGCGCCCACCCGAGCCTTGCAAACCCAGTAATTATGGTGTTCCAAGAAACCACATTGCGCTGCGGCATTTCGACAAACACTTTCCAGGCAGCGTCCAAGTCGTCGACTCTGACAAGAGCGTCAAGCAGCACGTTCCAGGTGACCACCGTCCTGTCCGGCATTCCGTCGAACACCTTCCGCGCGTCGCCCACACGGCCGAGCCGCGCGTAGGCGCGGACAAGGGAGGTGCACGCGTGGACGTCGGAGACGGCCCGCGGGACGCCGCACTTGACGAGGAGCGCGTGGATCTGCTCGGCCTCAGCTGCGGCAGCGGGCAGGCGCGCGCAGGAGGCGAGCGCGGGTAGCAGCGCCGGGTTGGCGTCGAGGGCGCGCCCCGCGAGGTGGTGCGCGCGGAACGCGCGGAGCGCGGCGTCTCCGGGGAGCGCCACGCGGCATCGGGGAGCGGTGGCGTTGGAGACGTGCTTGAAAGCTCGGGGACTTGGCGGGGAAAAAGTTGCAGAGGAGGTGGGGGAGAGCATGGAGAGAGGCAGAGAGCCAAGGTGTTCACTGTTCAGGGACGGAAGTGCCTCGACGCCCCCGTGCAGTCATCACAGAGGATGCAGAGCGTATCCTTATTTTCTTATCACTACAGATTTTTCCCACATCAAGTTTTTCTCCTCGCCATAGATAGAGTAGCGTTTCCGGTGACCATTTGGAACTGATAAAAGACATACTTTCTCGTTGACGACCGAAAAAAGAAACACAAAAAATTCCAGTGACTTGGTTAACACTGTTGCCTATGAATTACATGCAACTATATATTTCTCACTGTTGCCTAAAACAAAGGACATAATATTTTTAATTTCCAACATTCACATGGTTAACACTTGATCTATGTCCCTTAAGTGCATTTCCACATACACAATGCGCATAAATTTAGACAAATACACAATGCGCATAAATTTTTACCAGCAACGAACACATGGATATAGTGTCACTCACTTGCAATTGCAGTGTTCTCAGAACATTTGTATTACATAAATCATAAGAAAAAACAACAAATACAGATGCATCATATAAAAACGCACATATCAAAATCCTTCAATAAATGAAAAAAGAATGACTTGTGATGTTCCAAACTTTACGACTACTGCCACTGCCGTTCCAGCAGAGAGTTGCACATTATAGCGTGGAAAGAGATGAAGCCCTTTTCTTCAAACAAAATGTGATTGCACTAAACCCCACAAATGCCGCTGAATTTTTCCTTCCACATGCACTATCTTTCTTTCCGCCAATGGTCAAGCTCCAACAACATTAGCTTGCATAAGAGGATCGAAAAGAATCCCTCATTGCACTCTAAAATTTTAGAAAACTAATAATTTGTATCCACTCATTGTGCAGGTATACAGAAGTCATATTAAAAAAAATGAAGGATGCAACTATTTTTCTAAACACAGGGTCAGTAGTAAAAGAATGACCCAAGGATTTCAGTATCATCTAGTCAACATAAATTCCAGTATCATCTAGTTAATATAAAAAAAAAATCGCCACCAACTAGTTAAACAACCACCATGGATACCATAACAGCTTGCTCAATTATAGGCTAATTATCTAAGTTGATTTAAAATTAGGATGACAACTCACGAGGAGTTGCATTTTTCAGCCCAAAACAATATATGATTTGATAAAAAAATACCTGGTTAATGTTATGCATGAATATTAAAAAAATAGCAATAGCATACCTCACAGAAATGATAAATGATAGATACCTTGTCCAAGAAATCGTAGTTGCTCTGCTCCAGCTTAAGAATCTTTATTTCAGAGAATATACACCAGATGTTAAGCAAGAAGCAACTTATCAATAATACTATAATATCCAAATTAAGGATGTGACATGTTAACCAAATATCAATATATTCAGTAGATAATTTACCTAGCTTTGAGCAAACATGGAGGCAGAAAGAGACCGGAGGCAGGCACAGCGGTGATGAAACATGTGCGGGTTTGGTGTGATTCTTTCTGATAATGGAACTAATATCATATTTTAAATAGAGAGTTGCTGTACAGAACTCACAGTTTTATTTATACTATGCTTAAACAATACTCCCTCCGTTCGTGTTTATATACTATGCTTAAAATTTTAATATGTGTGTGCGCCTTAAACATGAACGGAGGGAGAATGATACAGTATTATCTATACTTTGCTTTAACAATTTCGTGGTCAACGACATTAGGCAGGTGCACTTTAAATTGTTCAGACTAAAATTGGCAAGATTTATCACCTGTGAGAAACCATATGGGGTTCCAAAGCTAAAGAGATAGTTCCTGGTTGACACGCACATCCAACAAGCTATATTGAATTGAGGCTGGCGTTGCAAAGCCTTTGCTCAGGTTTAACAAATATGCTAATTGTGCTGGCTGCATTCCAGAATCTGACATCAATACAAAGGGTATCCATTCAAGAGATGTGCCATACGAGTATTTAGAAAGGACACATGAGATGATGGCTACATTTAGTGCATAAATATCATAGGTCAGGCAGATTATATGTTCCTTTTGTCATAAGAACATATCGATACAACAATGTTAGACGCCCAATAAGACTGAGAGATGCACATAGCTTCAGATTTCCTCATAATAGATTGTTGAGGTTTCACAAATCACAAACAAAATAAGAAAAAGAAACCTGTAGGAATCAAAATTGCAAGGAAAGCTTACATTAACATCAACAGTGCACCATTATCATTACTTGAACATGAGTTAATACTATGGAAAAAGTCTATGCGCGTTGGAGTCAAAAGAAATATTAGTTTGTAAATTGTAGTGGTATTAACACCAAGCATTGTAAGCTGGACCAAAATCAACAGGTTGCACATGGAGAAAGATAACATGGGATAGTATGTGTTCTTTTACATGTCTCACTGTAGGTAACTTATAAAATCTGGGTTAGAACATCTGAAGTCATACAATGCCTCTTTCCTGTTGTAATCTCTCTCAAGGAAAATTTTCTTTGCCACCAAGTTTGTATTTTGTTTATTGGTTGATCATATAACCCGATAGATCATGTTTAGTTCACAGCCAATTGTTCCCATATTTTGAGAATGCTGACCAGATGGCAAATATTTTATTTGCATCAAAATATTTAACGACATTAAAATAGCTGGGGAAATGTTGACACAGAGAAAAAACAAACACTGCATATTAAATGGTTCTATAGGTGACAGAAAGGTTTTGAGACAGAGCGAAAATATGTATGTCACACTCATCCATCTTATGTTGGTAAGAAAATGTCTACAGATGAAGCCTAAAAATCGTGTAGGCATAGCAAAGACAACATGTTTTTCATGTTAAGCTAGTACCTAAACTTCAGATGGAGTTTTTGCATCGATTGACAGTGCGTGCAAGCCAGTCTTAAGCTCATCCTGCAGGAGATCATACACAGCCCTGTGCCTCTTGAGCAAGCTCTTCCCCTCAAATTCCTTCGACACCACCCACACATTGAAATGTGTCTCCCCATTGCTCCCTGCCACACCAGCATGGCCCTTGTGGAGGTGTGATATGTCCTCAATCTCCAACTCCACAGGAGAAAGCACACGCTCCAGACGGTCCCTTATCCTCTCTTTCCTCCCACCCCCAAAAGAAGAACCATTCCCTTCAACAGGATTATCTGGCACTTCCTCCAATTGTTCCTCTTCATTAGGCATATCTGCCACCGATTTCTCCTCCTCTTGCACACCGAACGCCGCAAATTCAGACCCTTTGTTCTCCATGCCATTGGCAGGTGGTTCTGCTATCTCTTGGACAGATTGTTGGCTTGTCGACGAGTCAACACCAGTGTCTCCGGCGATCTCAAGGGCCTTGAGCTTCATGAGGTTGAGCATGTTGAGCAGACCATTGTTCCTGGAGGGCGAGAGGCTCTGACTTATCCCCAACAGCTCAATGAACTCCACGGGCACCTTGGCCACATCCGCCGCGGGCGCACCGGAGAGCCCGAGCACGAGCAGCGCGGCCAGGCCCTTGGTGAGCTGCGCGTCGGAGTCGGCGTGGAACCTGACGCTGCGGCCGCCGCCGTCGGCGTCCTCCGGCTCGGCGTGGACCCAGACCTGGGAGACGCACCCCCGGACGCGGTTGGAATCGGTCTTGAGCGCCGGGTCCATGGGAGGCAGCCGCGAGGCGTAGGCAAGGAGCTGCTTGTACCGGGTGCGCGCGTCGGGGACGGACTGGAATAGGCCGACGATGTCGCGGAGCGCTGGGGGTAGCTGCGACGGGTCGACGGAGCCGGAGCCCGATGGGGAGGAGGAAGTGGTGGAGGGGGACGGGGAGGCGGTGGACCGGGCTGTGAGGCGCTGGAATGAGATGGGGGAGTAGAGGGTGAGGCAGTGAGGGCGGGGAAGGATGGGCTTGGAGAGACGGGCGGAGGAGGAGGATAGCAGGCGCAGCGGAGCCCCGACGGCGGCGGTGCTGGCGGCGTAGGCCATGGACGGCGAAAACGGTGGCGTGGCGGCGCAGGAGGATTATTCCCGTTCCAGTGGTCTCGAGAAGAGAAAGAAGAAGAAAAACTGGAGAGGAAAATGGGGGGCCGAGCTGGAAAAGAAAGATTTGCGGTGCGGCAGGTGGATATCAAATGGGACACGCAGAATTTTTTTTATATATTTAATTTTTTTTGATTTTACGAAAATAAATAGTCGGATTCAACATTGGTAGAAATAGCCACGAACCGCCGTTTGAAAGGGCGGTTGGATCCCTGCCGCCGTTTGAAAAGGCGGTAGGCACCTACCGCCGCCTCAAACGGCGGTAAGTCCAAGCCAGCCGCCGTTTGAAATGGCGGTCGGGCCATCCGCCACGTGGCCCGGTGGCTAGGGACTTACCGCCAGGGCCGACGGCGGCAGGAGGCCAACCGCCGTTTGAAACGGCGGTTGACCGACCGTTGGCCACCTACCGCCGTATCAACTGGCGGTAGGTGCTACCGCCGTTCTAACGGGCGGCTGGGCCGCGCCTATATAAGGGCCGACGTCCTGCCGCCGGCGGCTGCGCCTCCCCCTCTCCTCTTGTCTTCTTCGGTGTCCATCAGGTATGTTTTCAACACTTTCCTTGTATATTTAGTCAATATGGTAGAAATAGTTTAGAAAAATCTAGAAATAGTTTAGAAAATATAGAGATAGTTTAGAAATCCTAGAAAATAGTTTAGAAAAAATCAAGAAATAGTTTAGAAATTATAAAAATACTTTAGAAATTCTTAGAAATACTTTAGATAGTTTCTAAATTATAGAAATACTATTGAAATTGTAGAAATGTTTTGGAAATTCCTAGAAATACTTTAGAAATTGTAGAAATGCTTTGGAAATTCCTAGAAATACTATAGAAATTGTACAAATGCTTTGGAAATTCCTAGAAATACTATAGAAATTGTAGAAATGCTTTGGAAATTCCTAGAAATGCTTTGGAAATTGTAGAAATGATTTGGAAATTCCTAGAAATACTTTGGAAATTGTAGAAATGCTTTGAAAATTCCTAGAAATACTATAGAAATTGTACAAATGCTTTGGAAATTTCTAGAAATACTTTAGAAATTGTAGAAATCGAAGAAAATTCCTAGAAATACTATAGAAATTGTAGAAATACTTTGAAAATTGTAGAAATACTTTGGAAATTCCTAGAAATACTATAAAAATTGTACAAATGCTTTGGAAATTCCTAGAAATACTATAGAAATTGTACAAATGCTTTGGAAATTCCTGGAAATACTTTAGAAATTGTAGAAAATACTTTGGAAATTCTTAGAAATTATGTGTGACTTTATATTTCATTTTTTTCAGCTATGGCTCAGCAGCAGGCGGCGGGTCCGCAGCCCCCTGTTGGTGCTGTTCGTCCTCCTCGGGAGCCCCTGCCGTACGTGCTGCCCGAGCTCTTTGACGAGCGGACAGACAGGGCGCACCGGTCCTACCACTCCGCGATCTGCGGGGCAGAGCTAGGGACCGTGCGTTCTAGAGGCCTCGGGCACTACATGCCGCTTCACCCCGGTTGGTGTCCGAAGTATGTAATACGACATCTTCGTATCTTTGTATTTCCTCATTTAAATTCTTAATTAATATTTATTTTCGTTTTGTGGTGCAGGCTACGCGCAGCAGGGCTTCTTCCCCTAGCGCTTGGTTGAGGGGGACCTCATGCGGGCCGCTTTGCGACCGGCGGAGCGCAGGTCGCGCTTTGGCTTCGACTACCAGCTGGTCTGCGCGCTCCTGGACCGGTGGCGCCCCGAGACGCACAGCTTCCACTTCCCCTGGGGGGAGATGGCGGTGACTTTGGAGGACGTGGCCCTCCTCTTCAGGCTACCGTGCTCAGGGGAGCCCATGGGGGCTGCTGACCCCCCCAAGCCGTGGCACGACGTCCTCCTCGCGAGGTTCGCCGGAGTGGTGCGCCGTCCCGGCGTGCCAGAGGTGCCTGACTTCACCAACTCTCACGGCCCCACGTGCGCTTGGTTGCGCAAGTTCAGCGTACGTTCCTCTACCTATCGTTTTTTCATAGTATCAGTTTGCAGCCTCTCACTGAATTTTGAATTTTTTCAGGCCTCGTTCATGAGGGACGACGCCGACGAGCAGACGAGCAACAGGCACTTGGAGGCGTACTTGTTGTGGCTCTTCGGCTACGTGATGTTCTGTGGGTCCTAGGGGGACGCGGTGTCGAGGTTCCTGATCCCCCACGCGAGGAGGATCGCCGACGCCACCGTGGAGGAGATGCCCCAGATCAGGAGCCCCAGATCAGATGCCCCAGATCCCCCACCGTCGGTGGTACACAGCTGTCAGGAGCCCCGCCCGTGACCCAGCCGACGCAGCAGACGCCGGAGCAGCAGCCGCGATGATGGAGGACTTCCACGACTCGACACGGCGTGCAGGCGAGGCGTTGGCGGCGGTAGCGTCGGTGGAGGCGGAGGCGCGGGCGACCGGACCGGGGGCGGCCTCGTCGGGCTCGGCGACTCCACAGGCACCGACCGGAGGGGGGACCGTCCCGTCGGGCTCGGCGACTCCACAGGCAGCCACCGGAGGGGGGCTGTCCCGTCGGGCTCAGGTGCTCCCTTAGCGACACCGCCCCCCGAGCCGGCGGTCGGAGGACGCGATCGCCATCCACACGACCCCCTCACGTACCCGACCCACCACACGAGGGCTGCACAGAGGGCGGCGGCAGCGGCGAGGAGGAAGGAGCACCAGGGTCCGCCACGACCGACGAAACGCGGTCGTATTTAGATTTGTATTTGGACACTTGTCGTGTACAGTACTTTGTTTGTTCTAATTATTTTATGTATTTTCGTATTCAGTTGCCTGTTATTTACTTTGTTTGAGAAAAAATAAAAACCAAAAAACCAAAAAAATAAAAACCGAAAACAAAGCCTACCGCCAGTTGAAACGGCGGTAGGCTTAACGAAACCGCCGTTTCAACTAGCGGTAGCTGGCAGCCAGCCTACCGCCACCCTTACCGGCCCAGCCGTCACTGTTGCAAACCTACCGCCATTTGAGACGGCGGCAGGTACTAACCGCCGTTTGTGGCGGCGGTAGGTTCCTACCGCCGTTTGAAACGGCGGCAGGGATCCAACCGCCGTTTCAAACGGCGGTTCGTGGTTATTTCTGCCAATATTGAATCCGACTATTTATTTTCGTAAAATCGAAGAAAATTAAATATAAAAAAAAATTCGGACACGCAACTAGGTTCATGGGCCTGAATGATAGACGCTGCCCCCAGGCCCCAGGTATATAAAAGTAACAAAAAAATGTTTCATGCAAAAAATTTTTGCCCTCCAACAAAACGCATGCAAACTTTCCGTTTAATTATTTCTAACTGTTCAAATGCTAAACTGCATTAGTTTGTTCGTCGACACTCGGATGGGAATAGCTCCAATTAGAAAGTATGCTTCTTCCATTTCAAATTATAGGTCGTTTGACTTTTTTTTAACTTCGATTTTAACCGCTTGTTCTTAGTCAAAAGAATTATATCTAGAGTTTTGCATAATTAACCATAGATAGTTTGTATACCCGTTTGGCATCGTTTCATCTACCTGTCTGGTTGGCTAGACCTAGAGCTGCAGGTTTCAAATGGCGGTGCATCTATGGTTTCAGTGCTGAAACTTCATACATCCTTCTCATATAGTTTTCCTTTCTTATGAATATCACATGCCCGGAACACAACTGGTTAGGACTCCACAACTTGCTGCAGGCAGATTGTAATCATGCTCCATGATAAGTGAAGGCCTATTTTCCTCAAAAAAAAAAAAGGCATAGTCCTGGCGAACAGACGACAGAAGTAGGAAATGAAGTTGAAACTTGATAGAGCTTGAGCAGCTAGCAAGGTAGCAAAAAATGAGGGGGTGCTTAAAATTGTTGATGATGGTTTGCCTAAAACTGCTTATGATGGGGTGATGCCATCCATAGTGCTGTAAACAGTACCGCAGGAATCATTGATATTGTTTGTGTGCATATAAGATCGATTTTCTGTCCCTTTTCCTTTTTTCCTTTTTGTTTTTTAATTCATCATCATAGATACTTAACAAAAAACAAAAAACCACCAAACCATCCCATGCTTGATTATTGATATTGATCACATTTGCAGTTTAACACAAAAAAAACCACCAAAAACCACATATTGATGCCACAGTTGGAATCATTAACCTAGAAGGCTAGAATAAGATTGTAGTATCAATTTTTGGGCTCCCACCAAACATATAATTCGTCAAGGAACAAAAGCAATTGGACCTAAGACAGCTTCCTGGAATAAGTATTGATTACATAAGTTCAGCAACCGTGGCACTGGCTGCAAGGCTCTAAAAAGGTAAACTCGACAGTGGATTGAACTTTCGGCTTGATGTACATTTGAGAAGCCAAGAGTGCTCTTCGGCCTTCTGAGACAGCATCTCTCTCCATCGGGAAGCATTTGCCATGTTTGTTAAGTAAGCATCCAGGCAAACCTTGAGTGGTGTCCAATATAAGGTGCTCAAGCGACATTGTAGACTCAACAATATGACATGTTAGCTCAATCAAGCTCTTGGCAGAAGAGAAATTGATGATCTTCACACACTTAAGTTTGTCATGACGGTGATCTGGGATCATCCTCAAAGCTGAGGGGTCTGCAAAAATCGAGACACGCTCCATGCAGTTGGATTGTACCTATAGGTGTCAAGCCAAAATTGAATAAGCAAATTCCACATGGTGACTAATATCCTTGCAGGAAGACCAGAGACTTACATTCAAGATGAAATTCTCTAAGGAAGGAGAAGCATCAAAAAAGGAAACCAGAGAAAGAAAATCATAGAGTCCACCGATACTAATATTCAAGAACTTGAGGTGGAGGAATTTGCTAGTAACCATTGGTGTATTGACCATCTGCAAAAAGATGCCACGTTAATAACTAAATTATATTTGAATGTATGGCTGCTGTAGTACCATTATATGCATATTGGTAGTATATAGTCACAGAGTTAAAAGTGCACACCTCAGTGGACGAATATATGCTGAGAGTTTCAAGATTTGGCATGCTAGATGGAAGCTCAGTACGAGCATAAATGACAGCATTGTTACAGATCCTCCTTAGTTTCCTAATCTGTCGTGTATCTCCAAGTGAGAGCTGTACACGCAGATCACCTGCAAAGTCAAAACTGGAGAGATTTGAAGCCTTGCTCTCTATTGCTTGCAGCCTCTCGCAATGTGTCACCGTGAGGAAGCTGAGCCGCTTCAGGAAAGGTATCTTCAAGCAAATTGTCCCACTGCAATACCTGATTTCCAACCTCTCCAAAGCAAAAGAATTTGCAAGAAAACACCCTAGCTCTTGGTCCTCGATATGAACCATACATAGGTCTAGTCTTGTCAAGCTTCTCAAGCAACCACATTTGACTGTGGGATGAAAGTTACAACCAGCAAGGGAAAGATAGCAAAGTGAGTCTCTAGTTCCACTGCTCAAAAGTGAGCATGGGAAGTTGTATCTTGCATTCAGTGAAGATAGACTTGCATTCAGAGAAGATAAACTTGCATTCAGTGAAGGTAGACTAAGAGTCAGCTGTTCTATTCCAGGTTTAACAGCAATGTGAAGCCAACTGTCAAGATGATCAATATAACAACAGTCCATATTGTAACCAAAATTAACCACAAGCTTGAGTATCTTCACGCCAATGCCTGAGTGGTTTTTCAGAATGTGGTCAACTTTGCTGGCGAAATGTCTCATTTTACCACCTTCATAGCATGACTTTCTCATTAAACCCAATGTTTCATCAGTGAAGACTAGATTGGGATGGCATCTCCAGAAACGTGCAAAGGCCTGAGACACGCAGGCAACTTGGGCCGCGTCTCGCATTGGCATTAGCGAATGTATATGACACCAGATGTCCTGCATGCACACACATGGACAAAAACTCATTATAGTTACCGTAAAGACAAACAGTCTCAATTTGGAAGAGAAAAACAATACAAATATAACAAGTTAACAAGGATCACCAAGGTGGCAGTGCTGAGATTACTGTGAAATCTATTATTGTACAGTTTAGGCATGGTTTTGGTGGCTATATTGCCAGTTACATAAAAAAAAACTTAGTAACTAAGACGAGGAGATAATAGATCAAGCAGACATACAAAATGAGCCCTTAAATCTAACTATATAAGTGATTTGCGAGTCTAGAAAATGACAGACAATTCTTATGCCCAACCTAGAAAAAAAAACTATTATTGTACACATGTTCTAAGTTAGAGACAATATGAAAATTCATGGCATGCACTTGCCAGTAAAGTGACAAATGGTACAGCAACTAATTGGGTTTATTTGGATTTAAGAAGGCCTACACATGGTACTTATCATATTTAAGAGGCAGTGACAGTATCGCTGCTTTCAATCTGGAGACAGATATGAGTTACAGCTACTGCAGTAACTGCTCTGCCTGAAAATGCTGGTTGGCAAACATAACAATCACGTATCTCCAGCAAGTGGAGCTCAGCAGGAGGGAGATTGTATATTGAGGAGTATGCAAGCATGTAATAAAATATAATATTAAGCGTCAAATGTCAGGAGTCATATTTTCAATAGCCATATTATTAGCAAAGACGTCGACAATTAGGACAGGAGCAAGAGCTGATATATAATACTCAAATGTTTACTGATCTATACTGTATCGAGGAGGCACCCTTCAAGATAAGGGTGTATCTGTGAGAATCATTGTGACAATTGGTTTTGAAGTTGGAGTAGATCAATTTGGCCTGTGCTAGATGTGGAAGAGGCCAGGGACCAATTTCGAGGGTCGCAGGCATAAGCAGCAGGATAATGAACGTATACCACAAAAAACAAAGCAAAAGAAGCACATGCTCCAGAAATTCAACGTCTTAACAATATATCACGGGGTCGAAGACTCGTGACACAATTTTCTGCAGGAGTTAAATCTGCAACAGTTGGAACAAAGCAGAAACACAGTAGAAGTATAAGAGAATACTGCAATAAATGACCAGTTCATTTCTTATTTGTTTTAGGCCTACCAATTTGTGCCATTCAATCAGCCAGTGATATTCAGCTTGCAACTGAAGTGTAATTGCGTAAACTACCTTATGGCTGCCATCTCTGGGAAGTTTATGCCTTACCTCTGGGAAGTTTGGCCCTGGATATTCATCTTGCTGACTGGGCGAGTCCCTTCCTTTAGCCTGTTTGTCCTCAGCGCTGGAAGCCGGAGGCCCCACGAACTCGACCTCAGCGTGCGGTTCCAGAGGGCGGAATCCGCGAGCGACGGGCTCCTGGAGCGCGTGCGGGGTAGGGTACTGGACAGGATGCGCGACCGGGGCCTGCAGCGGCATCTCCTCCATGCTGTGGACACCCTGCAGCACCCCCGCAGCCGTTAGGCCGCCGCCATTCTCCTCGCCGTAAATGACCCCATCGTGCCCGTGAGTCGCGTGGAGCTCGCCACAATTACCCTCTTCTCCATCAAAGACCTCGAGGTCCTCCGCCATGGGGATTCTATTGGATCTAGGGTTCGCGGGAGGGGGATCGGGCGGCGGGGTGGGATTCAGCATCGGGCGCGAGACGGGGAAGAACAGGAAGCGCTGCCTGAAGCCGCGAACAGTAGTGGATCAATGATCAGTGATGAAGTGATTCTCCTTGTGGGCTGTGGCGGCAATAAATGGGCCAAAAAAGGGGAAACTAAAACCGGCCTGCATTTCAGTTAAATTTTTTATGTATTTTCTGTATTGTATAACATCTATAAAATCACTCGATTTGTCCCACACTCCCACGTACCAATGTACTATGAGTAGTCCAGATTTCCTAGATATTGCGTGCATAAAAATAATGATACTACCACTTGTCCAAGTAAAATAATCCTGTACGAATGACCCCCCAAACTTCTCATTGGTGAATACGCCAAACATTGAGAAAATATTTAGCAAGCTTATAGGTATTAGACTAAATCATTCATTACGCTATGCAGCAACTTCATCAGTTTAATAACCAGCGCAAAATGAGCATTTATAAAAAATGCAAACCTTATAGTAATAGGTACTATTTATAAACGGCCGACAGAATTATGATATTGGTGGGTGTGGGTAGGTTTTACAATTTTCTAATTATGATTAAGTGTGCCTCTTGCTCTATCACTACAACACTCTTTCATTGGATATTCACCAGATAAAAGTTAAGTGTGACGATAACATACCCTTAAACGGTTACAATGCATAGCTGACCATCAGCTACTCCTACTAGATGCCAACTAGTAGGACTTAGTGCGTGTTTAGACCTTATTTAGTTGGGTGAAGAAAACTTGCCGAAAATGTCACATTGACTTCACCAATGCTAATTAGTATAACTAAACATGATCAAATTATAAAACTAATTACAAAGATGGATTGAAAATCATGAGACGAATATGTTAAGCCTAATTAAGTCATTATTTGAATATGTTCACTGTAGCAGCATATCATTGTCTAATCATGATCTAATTAGGCTAATAGCTAGATTCGTCTCGTGAAATTTACATAGGTTATGAAATGAGTTTCATCATTAATATTTTTACTTCTAATTAGCATGAAAATATCTGATGTGATTGGTAAATAGTATAAGCTTGCCGATCTAAATAAAATCTTAATGATGCATGTGCGTACAAAGTCTAACTAGTAGATCTGTGTTTGATGGGTATGCGTACAAAGGTAGCGACCGAAGACGAGCTGTTAATGCTTAGCTCGTTCTCTACTTTGTGACCAAACCTTCATGGGAAAATATTCAGTGGAAACCACCTCTTCGGTGGAATCATGAAAACCCTCCTAAAAAACATACTTATACATTTTTCAAAAAATGTGAAATGGTGCACATCCATAGTCCATCCATATATATACTTGGTGGAAAAAGTTGGGAATCAAACTCGTTTTGAAAAAATTCATACGAAAATAACAAGATTCACACTAGAAGACAAAAATCATGTGAATTTGTCTTGTAGTGAAATGCATCTAGAATTTGTTATTTTCATATGAATTTTACTATATTAAGTTTGGTTCTCAACTTTTGCCACAACGAACATATATCGATAGACTATGGACGTGCATCATTTCATATTTTTTTGGCACTTCTAACTATGTTCTTTAGGAGGGTTTTCACGATTCCACCGAAAAAGTGGTTTCCACTTGATATTTTTCCTTCATTTAGCGGCCTCGCTTTGCTGATTTTGTATTGCATTTTTGCCATAGCTGTCGAAAAGTGTGGTGGACGTTGCCAAACTTTTGGCACAGCCGCACTTTGGGCTTGGCACTTATGGGAAGTGAAGCAAACATATTCATATATAGTACTGCAATTTAGGTAATACACTGGTGTATCATGCCACACTATTACTTCACCATCTCTTAGGATTTTAAAGCACTCGAAAGGATGCAATGAGCTTGGTTGCGCAAATGGGCTCTAGCCTGGTTCCCTAGCTCATTGTGGAGTGGAGCTAGCTACCATGGTTTGAATCCGATTTGCACATATATTAAGCCATAAAAATGATCCGGAGCTAGACCCCTATATGATCGTTTTCAATGAGCTTTGTTGTCATTGTCTCATAGAAGCCATAGTAAATTAAGGTAATTGTTCCTTATAGGGTTTGTATCTAAATGCATTGAAGCCTCTATGTTAAGAAAAGCTAATTGTTAGGTGGTTAAATATTTTTTATTGGTGTTGGTTACGTGTGGTTGTTTAGAGATATGAATAAAGTGCTAAATGTTGCCATTGAAAAAGATGGATTCTTTGGTAAAATATTTGTACGAATTCTATAGCCTAAAATTACACTTTTCCCAACTAAGTGTGTGTTCCCTTTTCACATATGAAATTCTGGCTTTTTTTTAAGACGTGCAAAGCACGTTTTTCATTAAGAGAAGAGAGAGTTTTACAACACGCCACGATGGGAGAACCCCCAAAGAGCGAGGCAACAACAAAGTTACAAAGATACGTCTGAAACGAACAGAGAACAGAGAAAAAGAGGGCCCACACCACCAACACAAGGAGGACTAGGGGGAGGGGGGTACAATGGAGAGGCTCCCAAGGACAGCCCTGGCCCTGCACAGATGAACACCGAGGAGACCCGCACATCACTGCTTGCCAAACAACTTGCATCAGCGTGGACCGAAATGGAGGTTCCGCAAGACGATGCCTCCAGGAAGGTAGCGACGATGACGCCGCCATCGTCCGCCTACCCGCGAAGGGGCAGGCCAGGTCTTCACCTGGCAAACCAAAGCGTATGGAGGCCGCGACAATGCCCCCAGCAGGGTAATCCCATTGTCGGCCTAGCAGAAGCTAGACAAGGCTTTCGCCCAGGCCTCGGACGCCAACCCACAGCCGGCCACAGCAAACAAGGAGAGGGCAAGACGGTGGAAAACGCAGCAGGAAGCCTCGGCGCAGGCAGATGAAAACAGGTGCAGGTGCTGGGAGACGCCGCAGCCAGGCGACGGCAACAACTCCCCCGGGACCAAACGGCGCCGTCCGAGCCACCTCACCGCCTAAATGCCGACCACGCCTGAAGGGGGGTCCAAGCCGCCAAACCGCAGGCCCCGAGAAGAGGGAGGAGCCGTGGCCGCTGACGGGAGGAAGGGCAGCGACCACCAGCAGAAGGGGGGCACAACGGCCGCCGGCACGGGAGGAGGGACCGCGGCCGCCAGCCCGGAGACGGACGCCGGCAGGGAGGAGCCGACCGCCCGGAAGGGGCCGCGGCGACGACGAGGAGCGATCAGCAGGCGCGGACAACAAGGTCGGCGGGGAGGGGGCGCAAACGGCCGGCGATGGCGAGGAGGAGCCGAGGCTGTCATCGAGGGGCCTGAGCGGAGGAGCCATAGGGGTGGCAACGTCGAGGAGGCGGTTGAACAACCATGCATGTCAAGAGCTTTTACATGCACCCCATGGTGGCACGAGAGGTTGTATTGAAGAAAGTGACCATGGGATACAGGTCACACCAAGATTTCAGAATTTTCAATCCAGAAGGTATGTTCTCATTAATTTGAGTGGTCTTAGGATTCTCTCACAACTACTACTATCGGAGGATTTCACTCCAACCTAAACTTACTAGTGCATGCATTAAGTTCATAAAAATGTTTAGTGAAAGACACAAAACACCAAATCTAGAAATTAAAAGTTACTCACTCCATTCTTCTAAAATAAGAGACATGATATGACTTTTTAAATGGTATTAAAACTAACACCCACTCTACAACCGGCAATGACTGCAGCTGCGGCTGCAAACCAGCAGTAACTTCAACAATTGCAGCTATAGCGGTTTCACTTGTAGATACTTGAGCTGCAAGCGTGCAGCCAAGCAGCTCCACCGCAGCCGTAGCAGGCCCAAAATGCTTGTGGCGATAAAATCATAACCATACTTTGCAAAACCATACTTACACTTACACACTGCGTGAAGTTATGTATTGGTCAAAAATTACAAATTGAGTCTTAAAATTTGTGCAATCTTAGGACTGATGGAGTATTTGAGTACTACAAATGTGACAACAAGGCAATCACATACTCTGTACTCTTGTTTTAAGCAGGGATGGAGCTAGTAGTCGGTGCCGGGCCGGGTGCGATCGCACCCAGAAAAATTTTGCAATCTCTTATCATCTCTATTTATTCACCATGCTAAATTGAATATCTACAGATGCTATGAAGGTGTCGTATTCCCTTTTATTCTTGAGAAAATTCTTTGTATGTCATTGAGAAATGTAACCCATGTGCTCTATGCCATTAGAAATTAGGACTTCAGCTCTATGTCATTGGTTGTATTTTGATGTGCTCTATGCCATTGGTTGTATTTTTTGATGGCATAGAGCACATAAAAAATACAACCCGCGTCGCTCCCCGCTCAGGGCGACCCGGGGGCGACCTGAACAACCCCTCCACCGCCCCTCCCCTCGCCGCCGCCGGAGGGAGTAGCCCGGCAATACGCGCAGCTCCCTGGGATGGCGGTGGCGGGGCATCTCCGCTCGACCTGCCTCGTGGCACGCCCTGACGGAGGGCGGGCCGCGGCGGTCATGGTGGCCCATGCGTGCGGCTGCGGCCGCCGCCGGCGGTGCCAACCCTCCCTCGACTGGATCCAGGCGCCGGGGGGCCAGATCTGCTGCCCACCACCACCCCCGCGAGGTCTCTTGCTCCTTTCCGCACCCTCCCCCGCTCTGTTCCTCTACTTCCCCCATGGATGCTACCGGCGGCAGCCCCTGGCTTTGGGCTCGTGCGGCTCAGATCCGCCACCGGCCCTCCCGGATCCGGCGCCTCCCGGGTCATTGGGGACCTCCCCTGCTGGCCCTGGGTTGGGTGCTTCTGGGGGCCGGCACCCCTGTTGCCGGCCAACTCCGCCTGTTGTTGCTGCTCCTCGTCGGTTCGCCGGATTGCGCCCCCACCTCACCGGCGAGGCCATGTTGCTGCCCTTCGTCTTCCCGCGGCTGGCCGTGGAGTGAGTAGTCCATGGTCGTTGGGGCGTTGGGAGCTGGGTCCTGTGGACTCCGGTACTGTTCCGGCTCTGTGTTCTTGTGGCAGCAGCCGCTGCTTTCCTGAGCGGTCGCGGCCAAAGGCGCACTTTGCGGTGGATGTCGGCTAGCGGCATTGTGAGGTGCCCGCGACGGCAGCTTGCCGTTCGTGCTGGCACGCCAAGATTTCGGCTGTGGCCACCATCGTGGAGGACCGTGGTGGCAGCGCGGGCACCCCTTCCTCGGGGTGCTTCGTCTTCCCGCCGGTGCCATTTGCCGAGCTTTGCCTTGCAGATCGTTGGATTTGTGCGACAAAAGTGCCACGCCCGGTGCATGGGAGGTGACCCACCTTCGTTTGGGGAGATGTCCTACCTCTGTACAATCCCGCTCTCTTGGTGTTCTTGGGCTCGCTTGCCGCCTTGCTACTTCTGTGTTGGTGGTGGATCTGCAGCGAAAGCGTCGCGCTCGGTGCGCGGGGAGGTTCTCGCCTCCTCATTAATCCACTGCCGAGCCGTTTCAATGGTGCACAATCGTCTTCCGCAGCTCCATGTGTTTCTCTCTTGTGATTCTCCCCGTCTCCGTTCGTTCTTGGGCTTGTGCGTCCTTGCTGGCTGGCCTCTTCCTTCACTTGGGGAGTGTCCTTCCTTGGCACCCCTGCTCCGTCGGCGCGCTCCCTGTTGGTGGTGCCATCAAATCTTATGCCGGGTGTTTCCACCGATACGCCACTCCCCTCCAGGGGTTCCTCCTCCTGGGCGGCGTTGGGTGGAGGTAGGCGTTGGAGCCCGGATGTGCGGCGAAGGTGTCATCACCAGCTGGAGGGGAGATCGTCGTGTCTGATGAAGCTTTGGCTTGCGTGCTTTCTCCGCTCTTAGTCCCCATTCCGTTGTTCGGCCCTCAGTGGGAGGGTATCAGCGGAGCAGCATAGCCACGAGGGGTGGTGTGGAGGTTCAATGGCCATAGTGATTCGGCGAGCACGTTGTTCGATGTAGGCGCTTTCCTGGTTTTCGGGTGTTGCCTTTTGGCTTGTGTCGTGGTGGTCTTAGAACTGTGTTGTCGCTGCGCCCTGCGTTGTGGGCAGTTGTACCTCTTGCTGTTGTAATCTGTGGTTTTTGCCACTATTAATGAAAAGTTCAGGCTGGCTTCTTACCCACCGTAGTCTCTTTCAAAAAAAAATACAACCAATAGCATAGAGTACATCAAAAAATACAACAAATGTCATAGAGCACATAAAAAATACAATCAATAACATAGAGCTCAAATGTTAATTTCTAATGACATAGAGCACATGAGTTACATTTCTCAATGGCACACAAAAAATTGTCTCTTGATTCTTCTCTAGCTCCAGCTCCGCCCCTGGTTTTAAGCAAGGTGCTAACTTTGAAGCTCTCCACGCATGAAAATCGGAAGCAGAGTACTACTACTAACGAAGAGAATAAATAAAGTAAGCTCTCCACGCAGGCAAGTTGCTCCTGGTTTGCATCCCGGACGAGACCATTCTCGACAGGTGTTGCCTCATCATACGGCAATGATTGACACTTGTTCGTCCACTTTCGTACAGTGATCAAATACACTTTTCGACTTTTCCAGCCCAAAAAGGGGTTGATCGCGTGCACACTGCACAGTACAGGCACAGCCATTGCCTTCGCTTTGTTCAAGAGTGGTTTTTCAACTGAACCTCGGAACTTGGAAGGGCGGCCTTTGCTGATCCGTGATCGATCGGCGCGAACGAAACTGCAGAGCCATTGGTCCATTTGGGCATCGTACCACGTGGTTCGCGCGACCAACCAGACGCAGCTCCGGAGCACGAAGACGAGGATAATCTCCTTTCAGTTTCCAAAGCGATCTCTCCTACGTGGTCACCATGATACGAGTAACATGCTGCTCTAGTTGCTGGATAAAGAAATAGGAGTACTTCTATCTAGAAAGGTGCTGAATTATGGATGAACAAAATGCTAATTGTAGGTTTTTCTACGCTGCTCAGCTGCCCTTTTTCTACGATGTTTAAGTTTTTTTCATAGTATTTTTCTCACACAACAATTCAGTCGTACAAACCATTCTAATTGGAACAATTTGTATGAGTGAAAAAGAGAACAAAGACCACCACTATTGGCTATTGACGGTCAAAAGGGTGTGGAGTGTACATATATAGTCGACACAGATTCAAAATTAACCAATAGTTCGCTCACACAGGTTTTGTCATCTTTTATGCATAATCAAATGAATTGGTTCTTTAAAATAACTAATAAAAAAGAAAAGGATGATATATAAATTAGTGGTTGGCCGAACCGGACATAACCAAGGTGTGAAGATCATTCACCATGCTCTCTGTTCACTCAACACATCACTTTTGCAAGCATGAAGGATAAAACCAGCGCACAAAAAGGCGATAAGATCAAGAAAAAGTATGGTTGTTACTTAGTTGAGATGATGATACCTTCAACATCCTTAACTATTTTTCCTCTCACCCAAAGGCCGGTAAGCCCTTAACCATCTACAAATGGGAATGAAACCGGATGCCGTGTTGATGTGAATTAGCGTACTACTATTATAGGCTATAATATAGCCAGTAGTGTATAAACCTACAAGGGAGAGCACGACCTTTCAAGATAATGAAAGTGCATGTTAAGGTCATATGGTACGAGGTAGGCTGTGATGGATGGGATGTCGACATCTCCTATATAATTAGAACCAAATAAAGCCCCCTCATAACGCCAAAGGACACATGCATCTCTGATGCTACGACATGTATGTATACTGCAACAAGAGTAGCTACACATTTTAGAGAGCAGTGGTCCTGTCATTGAGTTAATAGTCCTTATTACTTCATTTGTCAATCAGTGACCAAAAGTTTCTTTGTTTGCTAATAACAAATTAACAAGAGGCCGGCCTTGACAGATACATTCCTGTAGTGCTGTACATACTGATGTAGTGTCATCAATCACCTGGAGGGTTTCCATTTGTGCCAACGATAAAATACTCCTCATCATTTCTAAAAAAAAAAAAACTCGTCATCGCTGATTAAGCAGCTCGCTAGGCTCAACGTGAAGCTGAATAGAGGACTGCTAGTTGAGCCACTTTGCCCCACTTGCATGAATTCTCCGCGCACATTATGTATATAAAAAAACCTAATCGGCACTTGGCCCTGTCGTTCTTCGTCTTCCTCCTTCAGGTATAGCTGAACCGCCCGGCAGTATCGTCGGAGGCTACTAGGAAAGAACCAGCCACCTGCTTTAATTCAGGTATAGGTTCTGATCGCCCCACCAGATCAATATCGTTCTCCTTCATCTTCGATCTTCTTCTAGGTTTTCTTGCTGTTGATCTTATTAGATCTGAGGGAGAAAGATTATGGGGAGGGGAAAGATCGTGATCAGGAGGATAGACAACTCGACGAGCAGGCAGGTGACCTTCTCCAAGAGGAGGAACGGGCTGCTGAAGAAGGCCAAGGAGCTTTCCATCCTCTGCGATGCTGAGGTCGGCCTCATCATCTTCTCCAGCACCGGCAGGCTCTACGACTTCTCCAGCACCAAGTAGGATTCGTTTCTCATATGTTACTACTGCAGATTTCCTATTGGTTTGGATTAATTAACTACTTTCAAATGATCTGTCTAGTTTACTTGCTCTATAATCTTTCTTCTCGCTTTAATGGATACTATATTGTAGCTAGCAGGAACTCTAGTATATGTGTGGCTAGATTAGAAATAATGGAACGATCTCAAGTATTTCTGTGAAAAAATAATATTAACACATGATCCTTATATAACAATTAGTACCAAGATCCATGTGGAAAAAACTCTCTTGATTGGTCTTTAAGGCACAGTATCTGAAAGGGTTTTATCCTATATATAGTGAGTGATGAGTATGATAACTAAGCTCATATCATGAAATCAAACGTTTCTGTTTTTTTATGAATATATGTTGTTTTATTAGCATACATTTCCATGTAAAAAAATGAAGCATCAAAGCAAAAGAAATTGGTATGCAAGAGACTAGAGCAATGTTCATTCTATTTGAGAGATTCAAGGGAGTCAAATGAAACAAAGGGTTTCGATGCTAGGAAATTTCTAGGACGATCACCATAGAAATAAAACTCCTTAGTGTGATCTTTGTACACATACAAACTAAAACTACAGCATCGTATCATTGATGACAGTTAAAAAACTGAAGAGCTAATAGTGCACCATGCAATCTTGAATCCTTGTACTAATTATGTGAAGAATCACTATCATGACTGTTAGGAAATATTAAAAATGGTTTGAATACAAAAAAGTTAGGTATATATTAAACTATTAGCATACATATGAGGGTCCTGGCTATATATTAGTGCATATACTAATATTTTAAAAATTAAATAGTATCATGTTAGGATACCTTTGTATTACATCTATAACTGAAAATGCAAACAAACAAAAGAACTAACTGCACTATTTTGTGTTTTTCTCAACATTTTTAGCATGAAAGCTGTGATCGAGCGATACGGGAAGGCAAAAGAGGAGCAGAACGGCATGAACAATACAACTTCAGAACTTATGGTATGGTGAGGAATAAGTTCGTACATGTACATATATATTGTTATAAAGCTCTTAGTTTTAAAACTCACCATATATAGTACTTTGGTTAGATGGCACATGCAGGTGTCATGTGATGTTAGTCTGGCCGAGGCCAGGTGCTTAGTTCTTTAGGTTTCTTTTCTATTTAATACGATTTTATCTGCTGATTCATTCATGCGTGTATATGATTCATCAATGCTGCGATCATTTTACTCAACATTGAGGGTGCTATTTGAATAAAGCTTATTAGTACTCCCTCCGTTCCAAATTATAAGTTGTTTTGGGTTTTCTAGATTCATAAATATTATTATGCATTTAGACATAATATATATCTAAACGCACACCATCATCTATGAATTTAATAAATCCAAACGACTTATAATTTGGAACGGAGGGAGTAGTGATTAAAATTTGTGGGGCTGGTTGGGGTGTAGAAGAAGATAACTTGGGTCATGTTTGACAAAGCTTTTACTAAACAAATCCAGAGAAAAAAAACAAAATAGAACATGTGCTAAATAAACAAGGCTTCGCTACAAACTCAGTAAATTTTTGAACAGAAATTCTTTAACTAACACATCTCTCAGTAAATGAAATATGAGGATAAACTACAAAGCGTAAGCTGCTTTCAACCAGCTTCTCTGGGCAGACTTAATTGGAGGGATTAACTGTGATAGACAGATCTAACTTATTCAGAGATCAGGATTGATCTCACGCAACCTATAAATAGCTTATTCATGAACTAACTATATATGGAGATGTCTAATATACTAACTACTTAACCATTTATTACGCCCTTATCACACCTAGCATCCATCTACTGCGTGCTAAGGCAACCACCTAGGAACCTCTTAAGAACCTTCTGCGCGTAATCGTTCACACATTCTAAACAGGATGGCTTCATTATTCCATCAAATTTTAGGATCTCTTCGTCCAACATCTAGGGGAATGCTCTCGTGTGGCTGCACCAGGCGTGTGAGTGAGTAAGGCCTCCTTTGGGAGCGCTCCACGAACGGCTCCTGGAGCTTTTTTGGCCAGCGCTGCACCACAGCTGGAGAGGCGAAGTGATTTTGCTGTCAGATATGAGAGAGGAAGAGCTATTTTGCTGGGAAACAAGAGGAGCTGACGGAGTAAAAAACACAGCTCCGTCCGCTCCACTCCAGCTCCGACCTCTGCAGGAGCGCGGCCAAAGGAGGCCTAACACGAACCAAAATTTTGGGAACCTAATAAGCACCAAGGATTTCCCTATCTGCTGGCTCCATGTCTCAAGCTTCCGCTTAATTATCTGATTTATCACTAGCAACCTTATTCTCTTTCGCTCTTCAAAATAACGAAGTGATAATATAATGGTATAAGAAAATATGGTATGGCAATCCTATTGGCCTTGTTTGAAACTTTAAAACGATGGGGCCAATTGCTAGGTAGGAAGACTTGCAACTTTTTTCATTTAAAACAATTATTCTAATTGATGTAAATGCTCTAAAAAATTCGACTTTGAGAAGTTCTATCAAGTGGGCAACTTTAAAACAGTTTCACCACCTTAAGTCGGGGAGAAGTCACAAAACAGCTTACACTAGGAAGGAGAAGAAAAAAGTAGTTTCTTCTCCCCTCTAAGTATTAATTAACCATAAAATTATTTATATTACTATTGACAAACTGTTTTGTCAAACACTTTCTAAAATAGCTTTAACTCCAAAGAAATCGTTCAACCAGAGTAGCCACAATTGAAACTGTTTCAGCCACAACCATGCCAAAAAAAAAACACATTATGGTTGGAGAATATAGGGTCAGTTGTGTTTGCAAATGGTTGTTTGTGAATACAGAAACCAGAGCTAACCTTTTACAGCAAACGTCGTGTTCGTCTGGATTATCACTCACCAACCAGCAATACTTTTCTCTCAGAACAAATCAGTACCTTCCAGCCAGGCAACAACACTTTTTTCTCAGAACAAATTAACACGAACTACCAGCTAGCCGAACATAACACACTAACACCCAAAAGAAACAAGAACTGCTGATTCAGACAGTGTGGCCCGGTAAGACCTGCAGTCAATGAGCATTGGCTCCATCTTACAAGTCACTCAACATCCCAAATTACTATTCGATTTCTCTAAGTACAGCTTTTGATTTACATCTAGATGTATACTTTTATCTATAATAAGTAGCTTTACCAAAAACAAATAGTAATTAAATCCGAATTACACAAGCGCTATTGGAGATCAAAGAACAGTTACAACACTTGCTCAAACAGAGGAAAAGAAAATACATTAATGAAAACGATGAGCATACAATTCATCCTCGACAACATAGAGCTTTTACAGAGGTTGAGTGCAAAGGCTGTAGTCCTCACAGCAGTCAGCTGTCGAGGTACAGCACTAGAAAACTCCATCCTCCGAGCCCATGAAGCCACACACCATCTCAGAGTAACCATCATCAATGTCAAAACGAGGTCAAAGCAAAGACACCCCCAAGGTTCATCCTGGGAAAAAGGGCAGATGAAAAGAGTGCACCAAAACAAAGACAAGTGCAGGGCTTTGAAGCTTTCAACGCTTACACAAATAGTTTAGAACTGGGCACGCTGATTACTGTACATGCTACTACCTGAACTTCCATCCATTGCAACTGGCATATATAGTGATATCTCACACCATCCCCGCTATGGCAACTGGCACAAAAGGAGATGATGGCACCTTTAAAATACATTTGTTAAGAAATTGACACAAGGCAAAGAACATTAAAACATTAAATGCTGGAACAACAAGAACAATTAGACGATATGATTGTTACTAGTATGAGACTAGCATGGTTCATGTCAGCTGGAGCCTGGAAGAGCTGTATCATGCACGTACAGTACCAATGGACCCACCTGCCGAGCATCATTCTATGCCTGTCTGTTCCTGATAGCTTTTCCTTTCTAATATCAAGTAAAGGCCAGATCATGACCACTACTGTGTCTACATGGTAATGAGGATTACTCTGTGCTCCACTACTTTGTTACAAATCCTCATGTGTGGTGCCATTTTTTTATGTAATATTGAACCTCTGTACTTCCTTCTTAAATTCCATAGCAGTGCTCCTGCTTTTCTTTCACAAAAAATGCTCACGTGTTACAAATAGCTTTCACACTTAGTGCTAATCTACTATATTACAAAAGCTCATGAGAGAATGCAAATGTTCCTCTACTACTGTGAACTATTATACTATTCATTCACAAATAGAATATCAAATGTCAAAGAAAACATCGCAATGGTCACAGACCTCAAACTAACAAATGCTCATGAGAGAATGCAGGAGCATTCTTTAGGAAAACAGATAAATTAAACCGAATTTACCTTGCAATCAGGTTGGGTGACTGTAATGCAACAATGTTCCTCTACTGATTGTTCTAATGTAACAATAAGATACAAACTCCTGAGGTTAGTTAACGTTTTATGAAGTGTAGTAGTATCAATTATCAAATTTACGATAACAGAGACCATAGCATAAATGTTCAGATGTCTACTGTATAACTAAATTACAGCATTATAGTTCAAAATACTTGCATGTAAATTAAATGGGCATGTTAACCCCAGATGCAAAGCATGTGCAGTTAATGAGCATTGATTAATTTTTAGCAGCATACTCATATATCATGCAATGCAATACATTTCTCAATTGTTTTTCCAGTTATTTTTACAGCTCAGAACCTGACAATACTTCTTGTTTACTGGTAGCTCTGGCAAAGGGAGGCAGCAAGCTTGAGGCAACAACTGCACAACTTGCAAGAAAGCCACAAGTATGATCTTCCAATTGATTCTGAAACCCAAAAAAACACTCATCAGTACAAATTTTAGCATCCATATGGAGAACTTTATAAGAACTGTCTAAACCAAAATAATGAAACCTTTTCAGCTAGTAATGAGGGAAAAATCTAGTTACCCAAACACTAGCAATATTCACAACTCAGAAAAGAATATCGATAACCTCTCCTATCAATATAGTAAGCTGTTTCGCTTTTGACCTGTGTACCCTTTTTAATTTTATGTTGAGATTAGTTTCAATATCCTACCTAAGATAATGTGAAAAATCCTTTTTACATTATTGTAGGCAACTAATGGGGGAGGAGCTTTCAGGCCTAGGTGCGAGGGACCTCCAAAGTTTAGAGAATCGTCTTGAAATGAGCCTACGTGGTGTCAGAATGAGGAAGGTCATATTTATTATCCATTCTTTTTCCACATTTTTTATTCACTTTAATCTGATATGCAGTAAACATATGTCAAACAGGACCATCTTTTGAAAAGTGAGATTGAAGAGTTACACAGGAAGGTTAAGCCCAACAATCTGCCCTTTTATTATTTCAGACAAATGATCATGCATGGAAGTTGCTGCATTACATATATTGATGGTGATACAGGGTAGCATGATTCACCAGGAAAACATGGAGCTCTGTAGAAGGGTAAATATCATGTCGCAACAAAAAATGGAACTGCATAGAAAGGTCTGACAAATGATCTTTTGCTGAAACTTTAACAAAATAAAGATGCAATGCCAACAGCTAAGCTAAATGACTTAATTCAGCTCCAGGCCAGTGAACCAAGGGATGTTGTTGATGCAAATACAAGCTCTAGCACTCCCTACAACTTTAGTATTGCACAAGATGCAGATGTCCCTTCCAATCTTGAACAGAGACAATCACACCAAAAGGAGGGGGAGCACTGCAAAACAGGGGCTCCAGAACTAGGGTAAATATTAATTTTCTAGAATCCAAAAGGTTGAGTTACTCCTAGAAGTATGAATCCTAATGAAGAATCTATGTTTGATATGTTGCAGGCTTCAACTGCACTAGAAAAATGCAGTGCAAGCTGGAAAACAGTGTGGTTTTTCACCAATTCACAAATGCGGAGCACTTTGGTTGCAATAAGTATTTCTGATATATACCGAGTGCAAAACTGGCTTGTGTACAGACTATATAGGACCAATCATGTTATCCGATGCCCCACTGTATTGAAAACACCTTATTGGTATTGTAGCAACTACTATGGTATACTTGATTATTGTACTGTTGTTGACTTTAAAGATAATTCTGCAAAAGAATGGTATATATTTATGGACTAAAAACAAAGAAAGAATGCCAGTAAACATCATACTCCAGTGCCCAAGGATTCTATTCTGTTCTCAATATTTGTGATTAAGTAACGATACAGTTGGTTCTTCAAATTTGTTTTTTTTTTTACCATTAGAAATGCAGGTCGTTTTTTCCTATAATCCTATTTAAAAGGATTTACAGGGTTACAGCTTCAAGATCATTAGTTCTGAGTATCTATATGCTTGAAAGTGCTCTTTGGTTCAACATATCATTTTCTATGCAACTGGCTTATTATATTCTTGTGACAAGTATGGAAAGAAAGAACTTCCATGCCAATCAAGAATTGAATGTGGAGTTGTGTCATATGATTATCAACAGTGTTGAGTAAGTGGACTAAATACTATCTATCAGAGTATTTTCTTGCCAAAATTGTGGGTCCTTGATAGCACCCAAAGGTTATGCAGCCATGAAATGAAAGTGGTCAAGTACTTTACAATACTCTCACCATTCTTCTTTATTTGATTCTGTTGCCTTTTAACCATCACTTTACATGTACATTTAACAAAGAAAAATTGGTTTTGTAGCTTCAAGTGGCCGATCTAGATACTTCTTAACATACTAGCTACCGAATTTTAGAAACTTGGTATAGAAGTTTTGACTACTCATTTTTTGATTCAGTGTTCCTGACCAGGCAATTCTAAAGCATCAAATAAAAAGGAAGGGAGAGTGTGGTAGTCGATTTTATGGATGGAGGAATTGGTGGGAGGAATATGGCGAAGGTTGTATTCGAATGAGGTAGCTGGCCGTGGTCCTGGACCTCGCCGGCGCGGCGGAGCCGTGATGGCTGCGACGGCGCACCAGGGAGGCAGGCGACAGGCTACAGATAAGTTACAATCTAAGCCCTGTTCCCTTCCATCTAATCTCCTGGGCTTATATGACGCCCCTAGCTAACCAATCTCCTAACAAATCTCTAAACCAACTTATTCCTCAAGCTAACCAGACTTATCCCTAACTACTCTGTTTATTTGTTGGTGTCCTTGACCTTCTGGCGCCTGCCGAAGGTGGCGCCGTACATCACATCTCTCCCTCCCTGGAGAAGCAGCTCGTCCGCGAGCTGAAAATCTGGATACTGCTCCACGAATTCAGCCAAGTCCACCCAAGCTGACTCCACCGCAGGGGCGCCCTTCCAGCGTACCAACAACTGACGCCGTCCCCTCGCCAGTCGACTCTTGAGCACCTTCTCTGGTTCCACCAGCACGCGCCCATGCTGCACAGGAGAAGTGTCGGCGGCTGGTCGGGCGGCGCGCCATGAAAGGGCTTAAGCAACCCAACATGGAAAACATCATGAATCCGTGCTCCTGACGGCAGCTGCAGCTTGTAGGCCACATCACCGACGCGTTCCAACACCTGATAGGGCCCAAAGAACTTAGGCCCAAGCTTACCCCTTCCCTGTACCTGCAGCGACGCCACCGGCCTATGCAGCAGCCGCAGCCACACCCACTGCCCGGGCGCAAACTCTACCGGTCGATGGCTACGATCATACACAGCCTTGTAGTGCTGCTGTGCTTGCTCTAGCCGATCCCGCACTTCCGCCAAAAATTCATCCCTGTCCTGCAGCGCGCGCTCCACAGCCGGCAGTCGAGCCTCCCCTGGTGTGTAGGAGCGAACAGAAGGAGGCGGGCGGCCATACACCAGCTCGAAAGGGGAAGTCTTGATGGCCTGCTGGTAGGAAGAGTTGTAGCAAAACTCTGCCCATGGTAGCCACTCCAACCACTGGCGGGGACGATCTCCAGTTAAGCACCTGAGGTACATAGCAATTATCTTGTTCGTCGCCTCCGACTGGCCATCAGACTGGGGATGGAACGCAGACGTCATCTGTAGCTTGACGCCCGCCAAGCGAAACAACTCCCGCCAGAACTCGCTGGTGAACACGGGATCCCGATCGCTCACAATGGACGACGGAATACCGTGCAGACGTACGATCTCAGCGAAGAATGCGCGCGCCACAGACGTCGCTGTGTAAGGATGCCCCAGCGGAATGAAGTGTGCTGCCTTTGAGAATCTGTCCACCACCGTCAAGATGACCGTCTTCCCATTGACCTTTGGCAGCGCCTCAAAGAAGTCCATAGCCACATCTTCCCAAACTGCAGATGGAACGCCGAGAGGCTGGAGCAGGCCGCCGGGTTGGAGATGCTCTGTTTTGTTTCTCTGGCACAAGGTACAGGAGCGGACGAAGTCCTGGACCACCCGACGATCATTGGGGAAGTGGAAGTCCGCTCGCAGCCGGTGAAGCGTCTTGTGAACGTCCTCATGACCCGTGCCATGAACGAGTTCCAGGATGGCTTGGCGTGAAATGGATGTCAGCGCTATGTACACACGACCCTTGAAAAGTATCAGCCCATCCACCACAGACCACTGCACGGCCTTGGCGCCGCCCCGGATGGCGTCACGTAGCTGGGACAGGTCCGTGTCCCCGTTGATCTCGTGTCGTAGTTCGTCGAAGAGCGAAAACTGGGGGGCAGACATGGCCAGCAGCTCCCCTGTGGACTCGTCGCGGCGGGACAGAGCGTCCGCCACAACGTTGAGAGCGCCCGGCTTGTACTCGACGACGAAGTCGAAGCCCAAAAGTTTGCTGACCCATTGGTGCTGGGGAATCGTCGTCAGGCGCTGGTCGAGGATGAAGCGCAGACTGCGATGATCCGTGCGTACCACGAAGCGGCGGCCCCAGAGGTAGGGGCGCCAATGTCGCACCGCCTGGACCAACCCAATGAGTTCGCGCTCATAGGCAGCCAACTTCGCGTGTCGGGGAGCGATCGACTTGCTGAAGAATGCGATGGGGCCGGCACCCTGATGAAGTACCGCGCCAAAGCCTGACCCCGATGCGTCGCACTCGACGATGAACTCTCGATCAAACGCCGGCAGCTGGAGGACGGGCGCCGATGTCAGTGCTTGCTGCAGGGCGCGGAACGCGCGCTCGGCGTCATCAGTCCATCGGAATCCCTCCTTCCGCAGCAGGGCGGTCAACGGTGCCGCCATCATGCCGAACTCCCGGATGAACCGACGGTAGTAGCCCGCCAGCCCGAGGAAGCCGCGAACCGCCCTGGCGGACTTAGGAAGCGGCCAATCCAGGACAGCCTGCACCTTCTGCTTGTCCATGGCGACACCCTCTTCCGAAATTACGTGGCCCAGATAGGCCACTGATCGCCGGCCGAACTCGCACTTGGAACGCTTGAGGAAGAGCTGGTGGTCCTGCAATGTCCGGAACACTGTGCGGACGTGGCGTAGGTGGTCCGACCAAGATGAGCTGTATATGAGTATGTCATCGAAGAACACGAGTACGAACCGGCGCAAGAAGGGCAGCAAGATTGCGTTCATGAGCGCCTGGAACGTCGCCGGAGCATTGGTGAGGCCGAAGGGCATCACCAGAAACTCGAACAGGCCCCGGTGAGTGCGGAACACCGTCTTCTCGACGTCCTCAAGGAACATCAGCACCTGGTGGTAGCCGGAACGCATGTCGAGCTTGGTGAAGAACATGGCGCCGCGGAGCTCGTCGAGGAGTTCCTCCACCACTGGGATGGGAAACTTGTCCTTAATGGTAGCGTCGTTCAGGGCCCTGTAGTCTACGCAGAAACGCCACGTGCCGTCGTGCTTGCGGATGAGGAGCGCCGAGGAGGAGAACGCCGATGAGCTCGGTCTGATGACGCCTAGGCGCAGCATCTCGTCACACTGACGTTCCAGCTCGTCCTTCTGGGCATGGGCGTAGCGGTATGGCCGTACCGCCACAGCGCCAACGCCGGGCTTCAGGCGAATGTGGTGGCTGAGCTGGCGGCGAGGAGGAAGACCCTGCGGCTCCTGGAATAGGCTGGAGAACTCCTCCAGCAGGTCGTCGAGGAGGTCGCCGCCGTGCCCTGTCAACGTTGCCAAGGACGGCCCCGGTGTAGTGTCCACGCCACGCCACAGGATGCGCTTGCCGTCGCGCACGAACGCCAAGGTGTGTTTCGCGAAGTCCCAGAGTATCGGGCCCAGCGTACCGAGCCCCTGGACGCCAAGCACCATGTCGTACTCGCCGAGGGGGAGGGCGTAGAGGTCGAGGTCGAACGCCTCCCCGCCGATGTGCACGGGTTGCGCCTGTGTCTTCCCCAGGGATGAGATGCGCTCACCGTTGGCCACCGCCACCGAGAGCCCTGCGCGTGGTTGGATCTTGACGCCGGTGCGCTGTGCCATGTCGGTGTCGATGAAATTATGGGACGAGCCGGAGTCGAGAAGGGCCACTGCGATGGCGTCGCCCACGGAGACGAAGACCTTCATGGTTTGGAAGCCGCGGGCGCGAACACCTGTGATGGCGTGCAGGGAAATTGCTGGCACGTCGAGTATGCCCGTGAGCGCGGCGCACTCGATCTCCTCGTCGACCTCCTCTTCGTCCTCTTCGCCGGCGATCTCTATGATGAACAGCTTCTTGCATCTGTGGCCCAAGACGAATTTCTCGTCACAGTTGTAGCACAGCCCATCCGCCCGGCGTTGAGCCATCTCGCTGGGGGAGAGACAGCGTCGAGGTAGCGTCGAGGCCAGCGAGGTAGTCTTCCCGGAGCCAAGGGCGGCGGACGACGCGGACGCCGGTGAGGGGGCATTGGCTTCCCCCTTGTGCGCTTGTGAGCCAGAGTGAGCTGAAGCGCGTGAACTGCGGCCGTGCCCAGGGTCCGAGGGGGCCAACTGCTGGCGCTGCTCGTATGCGCGGGCGAGCATGATGGCGTCGTCGAGAGACTGCGGGCGGCGGAGGGCGACGTCGGTCTTGAGGGGATTCACCAGGCCGGCCGTGTACATCTGTACGAGTTGTTGCTCGGTGAGGTCGGCCTCGCGGCAGGCTAGAGCTAGGAACTTGTCGGTGTAGTCCTCGACCGACGCGGTGCGGCGGAGCAGCATGATTTCGCCCACGGGACTGTCCGTCATCGGTGGCCCGAAGTGTTGCTGGACAAGCTGGGCGAAGCGGCGCCAAGATGGGGTCCCGGCCGTGAGCTCCAGCCGATAATACCACAGCTGGGCGGCGCCGGTGAGGTGCATCGCTGCATACCAGACACGGCGGCGCTCTGGCGTGTTCTGACCGCGAAAGAAGGTCTCGCACCTGTTCAGCCATGGAAGGGGGTCCTCCTTGCCGTCGTAGGACGGGAATTCGAGGCGGACGCGCGGGTGGAAGCGGGAATCGCCGAAGTCGTCCTCCTCCTCGCGCCACTGGTCCCGCATGTCCGGGCGGAACGGAGGCGGCTCTGGGCGGAGCGGCGGCGGTTCCGAGCGGAGCGGGTGCGCCCGCAGGGAGGGCTTGGGGCCCTGTTTGGGTGGCCCGTTGACGGACGGCGTCGTGGTGTCCTCGCATCTCCCGCCGGCGCCTTGCCCTCGCGATGCGCGTTTTCGACGCGGATGATCGCGAGATTGAGGGCGCGGATCTCCTGAGTGTTCTCGAAGGAGGCCGCCTGGAGAGCGACGACCTTGTCTGGAAGGGCGGCGAGCTGGGACGCCACCGGGGCAAGCGGAGCCAGACGGTCGCCCTTGACGGCCATCTCGTCGAATTTGGTGCTGAGATTGTTGACGGTGGCCGCAAGGTCGCGGAGGCCGTCGGACACCTCCTTCGTCTGCTGCTTGAGTTCTTCACCCATGGGCACGGAACCTGGCTTATCTGATACCAAGTTGTTATGGATGGAGGAATTGGTGGGAGGAATATGGCGAAGGTTGTATTCGAATGAGGTAGCTAGCCGTGGTCCTGGACCTCGCCGGCGCGGCGGAGCCGTGATGGCTGCGACGGTGCACCAGGGAGGCAGGCGACAGGCTACAGATAAGTTACAATCTAAGCCCTGTTCCCTTCCATCTAATCTCCTGGGCTTATATGACGCCCCTAGCTAACCAATCTCCTAACAAATCTCTAAACCAACTTATTCCTCAAGCTAACCAGACTTATCCCTAACTACTCTGTTTATTTGTTGGTGTCCTTGACCTTCTGGCGCCTGCCGAAGGTGGCGCCGTACATCACAGTCGATCATCACTTGATGACTAGTTCTTGGTAAGAATTAAGAACCAAATGGGGTGGATTTGACTTTGCAACTTAGTAGTTTAAATATCTCATATTCTAAGTTCAAGCACACTAGTGGATGCAGAAAGTATGATTTATTTTTCATTGCTTATTATAGTCTGAAAAACACATCGTAAGTCATTATCAGAAAATGTATGATCATCGACCATGAGTTGCATAGAAGGAGAAAGGCCCATATAGAGGTGAACTGTAGGCCCATGAAGGCAAATGAACATTAGAAATGAAGGTCGTTTGTTCCCGCTTGAAAGGATTTACAGGGTCACAGCTTCAGGATTCTTGGCACCTATTTGCTGGAAAGTGCTATTTTGCCCAACAGATTATTTTCTATCCAACTGGCTTATTGCAATCTTTTGGCAAGTATGGCAAAGCAATAATTTGTACGCCAATCAAGAATTGAATGGGCAGTTATATAAATATTATTAAGTGTTAGGAACTGAACTATTAACACAAAGTATCAGAGTATTTTCATCCAGAAAGAAAAGAGGATCCACTCTATAATCTATATGCTCTCACCATTCTTCTTATTTTGATGATAATGACTTTTAACTACTACTTCAAATGTACACTTAAAAAACAATGATGTTGTAGCTTTCATATGGCAAATCTAGATACTGTTGACATATTAGCAGTTGAATTTTAGAAAATTGTTCGCAAAAAAAGTACAAGTTTGACTAAGTTTTCGGAACGTCAATGCGCATGACTACACCGGTTCAAACTTCTAAGTCATCAAACAAAGGGAAGGCGTAGTAGCCAATCATCACTCAATGACTAGATCTTGGTAAGAAATAAGAAACAGGAATGCCGATTTGACTGAAAGTTGTGCTTCTCGTACTCTAGTTGAAGCACACTCTGATTGCCTAAATTTCTCGTACTCTAGTTAAAGCACACTTAGGGCCTAATTGGTTGAAGGCCAAAGTTGCCAAACCAAAGTTTTGACCATTTTAAATTTTGACCACCAATTCAAAATCTTGACCAATTTCAACAATCTAAATGAATGAGTGGCTAAAAAGTTCATCTTGTGCACCTTAGTTCATTTGAATTGTCAAAATTGATCAAGATTTTGAATTGATAGTCAAAATTTAAAATGGCCAAAACTTTGGTTTGGTAACTTTGGCCTTCAACCAATCAGGCTCTTAAAGCACACTTCAAGTGGGCACGTAAAGTACGTTTTTATTTGTCATTGCTTATAGTTTGGGTCTTTGGGAAGCACCTCGTAATTGATTATTAGAAGATGTACAACCACGAGCTGTACAGACAGTTGCATATCAGGAGAAAGGCCCATAGAGGTGAACTGCAGGCCCATTAAGGCAAACTGCATGACCCCTTCTAGATTAGAAGGTACAAGGCTCCATTTCTGTAACAAATAGCTTGAAGAAACCGCTACACAAAACTAATACATCTTATCGTTTCAAAAAAACTGATACACCTTATGATGAACACAAGCTTGGTTCCTTACTTGTGACTTCCTTGCAAGTAATGCAGTTCCTGCCTCATGCTTGGTGCCTCCACATGCAGTACATCAATTACACCAATAGCTACTCAATCACAATTAAACAGATGTCAGAACACTCAGCATCCAATTTTAAATTGCTAGATAAATGTATACAGTACCGTCGCTGAATCATTCAAAATACCAAAAATCAGCTTAATTACTACAAGTCATATGTTTTCAGAGGTTTAAATTGACTCTAAATAAGCTAAAATATCATGTGCATTGTGTCATATGTTTTCAAAATACCAAAAATACCCAACATACCAATAGCTTAATTACAACAAACCGAAAAAAGAATACAGTACCGTCGCTGAATCATTCAAAATACCAAAAATCAGCTTAATTACTACAAGTCATATGTTTTCAGAGGTTTAAATTGACTCTAAATAAGCTAAAATATCATGTGCATTGTGTCATTAGCTACATATATACTGTCAGATCACCAAAGTACGAGTTTAAACAAATCAGACAGTGCACCGGGGCACCTTACTTTCCCAGCGTAAAAAGAAACGAAAAATGAAGCATAAAGGAAACTGAACTCCCATCTAATCAATCACGAATCCGATACATCTCTACACATCTAATCTAATTAACTACGAATCTGGAATAGCCTTCGAATAACTTGTAGCTAAGATTCTTAGAACAAAAAAATCCCTCAAGCCCCAACCTACTCATGAGTCATGAAATCCACTCGGAAAATAACCATTACAACCACAGAGCCAAACCCCGGATCTATCACACACGCAACAGCCCCGATCACCGCTCAAAGCAAGACATCTGAGCAAAAAAAATGGCATGGAGATCTCTCTCTATCTACAAGATCTTACGAGGGTCCAAAAAAAAAATGTAGCATCTAGAAGCTTCTTCATACCTTGGAAGAATTCCCCGCGAGCTCCCGACCCGGCCAATGAGCACAAGGCTGCGTGCTGCTGATGTGCCGTCGATGTCCCCAGAGGCGCCGGCTTTTATAGCGGCGCGCGGCGAGGAAGTGTCTAGAAGGATCGAAACCGAATCGACGAGTCTAGAACACCCGACCCCCCAAGTGGAGGTAGGAAAAAAGCGAGAGATTAGCTTTTTGGCGGAGGGAGAGAGCGGCGGCTTAGCGGGGGGATTGCTAATTGCGGCGGAGAGCGAGGGTTTGTGGCTGCTGACGCGGCCACGTCGACGCGGCGGATTTTAAACTGAACAGGTGTCGGGAGTGGAGCGTGGGAGGGGCAGCGCTTGGTCCAATCAGGCGCTGGCTTTTTATATGCTGGTCCCTCCCCCGCCTCCTAGTTGCGAGTAAACTAGTCGCGGAATTACTACGAGAGTGGCCTGGGAACCAGACTCTGCAATTTCGCGGTAAACCGGTCGGTTACCGCGGTAACCGACCTTACCGCCGCGGCTCGATAAAACTCGGTAAACTGCTTGAAAACCTCGGTAAACCGGACCGGTTTTGTCGGTTTTGGAAACCACTACTGTAGCGGTTTTTAAAACCCTGCTGGGAACATCGAAAGTTCTAGAACTTGTACCTGGTCTTCGAATTTTCCTTCGCACTTGGTAGTGCCATATCCTTTGATCCTTTCCACTGATACGCCGGATGTCTGTTAGGTTAGCCACTTTGCACTACTAGGTCGCCGTCAGATGGAGGTCCACTAAAGAGTGAGTTTGAAGAAAGTTTGCGTCCGTAGTACTTCTTCCTTTTCAAAATGTTTGTGCTAAATTAAATTTCTGTAACTTTAGGGGAAAATGCACCAACATATGTAATATCAAAATTAGTTTAAATCTGTTACAAAAATAAGTCAGATAGTGTATATTTGTGGTGTGCACTAGGTGTTAGTATATTTTTTTCTATAACTTGGATCAAACTATCAAAGTTAAGGAATTTTTGTTTAGGATAAAACTGAAAGGAACTGCATTTTGAAATAGACGAGTTATTATGCAATTACTATTATCTTCTTCACCTCTATCGTTTTTGTTGTTGTTATTGCTCTTTTTTATTTTCCTTCCTCTCCTAGTTGAAAGACAAATATGATGACAAACTATAAACATCACGAAAGCTATTTTAAGCAGACAAGAATATCAGGACGGGTGTGCTCATGGACATTAGGGGCGAAGATGGAATCCAATGATAACTAAAGCCATTTTTCATGCGAAATATCTTCGTCAAGAACCACCTGGGTGCGCCACTATTTTGTGATTTTATATAATTGTACCTGTAATTAGAATGGGCCACTCAAAAAATTGTTAGGCCACGATTTGAAGATCATGGGTGGAACTGTGGAAGATGCTTTCAGATCGGCTCAAAGAGTGAGCAAAGCATCCGAGAATACTTTTACGTCATCAGGCAGCGCGTCTTCAGTATTTTACAACTTACTACTTACTAGGTAATAGCCCCACTTTATACTGCCCGGAGCTGATCAATTCGAAGACAGTATTCATACTTCCCGTTCACAGCGATTACAGTATTTACTAAACACTAACTGGACAACTACTACAAAAGTACTCCACCTTTTCTGCCGCCTCGCAACAGTGGCACTACCTCACTATAACCATTTCTAGATTGTCCCTTCGATCCACGTTGTAGTAAAGCAATCCTGTGAAGATTCAAGCAAATTGTTGGCAGAGGATAAATTCGAATGTTAAACAGAAAATGTACGAGACGGACGTCAGCTAAATTTACCAGTTGGCTAAGTCGAAACTCAGGAGTGCATTCAGGCTCCAGGATTGTGTTATCTGAGTCATCCAGCTTCTGGCATTCTTCAAGATCCTTTTTCAAGTCGTCTGCAGGCAACTGGGCATATTCAGAAAGGCACGGCCTGCTCTTACCAGGCTCATCTCCACTGCCGGATGACTTCTGACTCTGAAGGAACTCATCACAAATTGACATGCATTCTGCCAGCTGCTGGGAGTTCATTAAAAACTGGGAATCACCCTCCCACCAAGTTGGATCATGTGAAGGGTGGCTATCTTGATCCTCAACCTTTTCAGATGCATGATGGTTAGCGTCTTCTTTGTCCTTTACTTCACAATGACTATTTGTCTGCATATAATAGTTAGAAAAAGAGTTTAATATGGGCAAAGCATCTGTGTTGCAAATTCATATTGCAAACAGCATCACATCAAAGGTCCTAAATTGTATCGACAGACTCTAACTGAATATATTCAAGACAAATGATGATGCTTGGTACCTGATCAGAGTTATGTTCAGACTTCTGAACAGTTTCTTGATTACTGTTGCCGTCTTCAAAGGGCAAAGCAGACCAGTCCATCAATGGAGGACAACTAGTCAAATGTACTGCAGCACGTACAGGTTCCAAAAGCTCACCCGTGCCCTCCAAATTCTTCTCCACGGCCTTAGGCTGCTGCTGATAGAATAATTTTGAGACGACAAATTCACCATCATTCTCATCTTCCCCAGTGCCAACATGGTATTGGTGCATCACCCAATTAGTCTTTTCTTGCTTCCCACCCTTTATCTTACTCGCATACATAACCATTATTTTCTTGCAACCAAGGTGTGTTCCACCAATTGCTATTGGTTTCGTCTTGCCAGTCTTATTCCACCGTACCTCAACAAGCTCATCGGTATTTATCTTCCGACGCTTCTTAGTCCCAGTGCTGTAGGCCTTAAATGTTCTGTGGAAGAAGTGTGATACACTTCCATCCTGCTTAACTCCTGAAACACACGGTTATCCAATCAAAAAACTAAAGGCATACCAGTTGGAAAACCTTTGGTAAAAGGACAGGAGCTCAGGCTATGAGCCGCAGCAACAGTAGATAAGACTTAAAGAATGCAAATAATAGTCATGGAAATAGTGATGTTCTATCCTTCCCCCAACTAACAACATTGAGCAGTGAGTTCTTGTTGAAATAAGAAGGCAGAGCACACTGGTGAGAGACTGAGAGTCTGTGAGAAGAACCTAAATAGGAGGTAGTGCAAAGATATTAAGAGAACGAGAAGATACATTGTAATCAGAAGATAAAAATGCTCGGAAGAAAAAAGTATCACCCCTTGCTGCACAAGTACTAGATAATCTCTGTGAATGGGCATGCTCTTACCTTGGAGTTTCTGTGGATGAACACAGCATAAGTCCTCATTTGAATCAATAGTGGGAATAAATTCATCGATAAATGGATGAGGATTGAAACCCACTTTCCCAATTTTCGCTAGCAAATGCCACAGCAATTCCTGGTCTGATGGATCAAATTTCACACCTTTAGGCAAACCAGGCCAGTCATCAACTATCTACAACAAAAACCATATACAACTATTCAGTCATCAACTATGCAATCCTGCTGATTATATATGATTAGCCTCCAGATTCTCAAAAAATAAATAACATTTGCAACATTAATACATTCAAGATTCAATATACAAGAAAGCCAAAGATTAGTTTCATAAGCATGACTATATTACAAAAATGAAATTAATATACTTTTAGTCTTGAAAGAAACATTGTGCAAAAAGAAAAACACATATTAGAACCCCTCGCTTTCAAGTCCACGTTACGCCGCCTACTTAATCCCCTAAGGGCTAAGCTGGCTGTTGTAGCGTGTTTGCAGCATTATCAGGTATGTCATCTGGTTTTGCTGCACAGTTGTGGTTTGAGGACAGCGTGGTGTACTATATATGTACGGAATCATCATTTATTAAGAAAAAGAGAACCAAAGTCCACATCAGCTACAAATGGAATTATGTGGCAAAATAATTACCAATACCATCATCAAGGTGAAAATAGCTCTACAAACTTCTGGGGTTTAATGCCTGTTCTTAAAGCAATTGACCGAATTGGACATTTGTAGAGGGAGATATATAGAATATTAAAGAAAGGAATAGCAATTAGATATGTCAAATGTGACAGAGGTTATAAGATACCGAATCTAAGCCTACTTAAATATATCATAGTAAGATTCTTACATCATTGTTATCGATAATGTGGTTGCATTTTGGGCATTCCTTAGTTGGGTTGCTGTTCCATGTATGTGTGGTATGCTGTGTAGGTCCAGAAGCATTTTTAATTTTTGAAGCCATTCTTTTGCAGTCAATCAGCCATGAAGGCCTGCAAGAAACACATATGCTTAAGTGAGAGACATGCAAACAACAACATAACATTCATTAGAGCCACAATATAAATACATTCAACTGGAGAGACCAATTTGAAGCCTAAAAAGTAGTACAGGTAACACAAAGGCCCAACAATTTAATATATGAAGCTAGCCTCATACAGCGACACAAAAAAAAACAGCAGTTCGAAATTGCATCCAAATATAAGTGAACTGAAAGATAATCAAGCATCATCTTGCCAAAATTTCAAAACCCCGTCTATGCCCTTAGCAACTAATGCATAAGTTCCAATGATGGTGCTAGCTTACAACTACAGACACTAGCATATGGTCCACGAACCAAGTGAAATTCAATTAACAAACACATGTTGCTCGGCTGAAGGTAAAATGGAATCATATGTGATTGTCCAATCACACTGGCCACTATGTATCATGGCCGAAGCAATCCAATTCGTCAAGTTTTCCAAGGGTAAAGGAGCAGACTACAATCCCACCATAGCACCCACCTTTACTCCAAGCTCCAACCAACAGCCAGAATAGCAACCTCGTATGTCCAATTCGATGGCCACAGAGTTAAATTTGATGCTACAGGAGATAGTAAACTATCCTCCTGGCAAGGGACAACACTGAAGCAGAATCTGATATCGATGCTCTCCGAACACCTATTCCGTCTCCGCATCCTAACACGACCGGTGTCAGTGATATCAATCCATCCCAACCATCGACCACGATACCTTGACGCAAATCCAAACAGCCTAGAAAGGAGCAATACAACAGGAGATTCGTACGATCACACTCTCCCACATCTCCGCCTCCATCCCCCCGACCGACCGACCCCATCGCTAACCCACCCCACCAAACCGAATCCGGCAGCACCTGGACTGCATATTACTGTCAAGGGAGGACATATACAGAGAGAGAGCAGCGGTTGATACCGACCCCGTCATGGCGGCGACCGTTCCGGCGGCGATCGCCGGAGGTCTTAGGGTTCTTGCAGCGGTAAATGATTTTGTTTTTCCCCAATTTCCCTCGAAGACTCTCGAACCGCTCCGGGCGGGAGCGTACTGGAGACGAGAACGAGATGCCTATTCATGGGCCCTTGAAGCCAGCCTTTTCTCAACAGAGGCCCAAGTCCGTGACGCTGTCACCAGAAAAGTCGGCCCACGGCCTACAACGTAAATCACCTTTCAGTCCCTCAGAAAAAACATAAACCACCTTCAGTTTTTTTTTGAGCATAACCACCTTCAGTTGTTGAGCCTTCAAAATGTTGGAGTGTGATCATGATTTGCGTCACCTTCGTTTAAGAATAGGTACATTCTTATATAGAAAAAAAAAGAATTGCTAGTTTTTTTTTTTGAGAAAACAGAGCTGCATGTACCGCGGCGCGATTCACTCGCATCCTGCCATTGGAGGTAACCGCGACATCCAGGTGAGACAACCGGCGCCCCTGTATCGCGCTCCACATCTCGAAGACCCAATAATTCGTCGCACTCGACAATCAGCCGCGGAGCAGCCATAATTTAGTTGACCTCAGTGGCGTTGGGCGGCTGACTTCTTCCTCGATCGGGTTCGTGAGAAGGAAGGAAAAAAAGAACGCCGATGGATGATGCGTGGACACTGGCAACGGGACAGCCAACATGTCTATTTCTGGATCTCCGATTCATTGGCAGGCTGAAGCCTGAAGGTTACCATGCACGGGCAGCAATAATAACACTTCGCGTCCACGGCAAGTTTACTGGGAAAGATGGGTTTCCAGCACCGCAATGAGGACTTGGCTGCCGTTTCAGGTTCCTGACAGAGACAAAGCCTGCATCTTGACAAGAGAACTTTTGCACGATCCGCGCGATGTTGATATATGCTAGTAGCTGCATGGAGAGATGCAGATTGCAAACTTGCGATGAGAAGGAGATCAACTGAACGTTATGGTGTCGGATCGGAGGCTGAAATGACAGAGCTTTTGCTTCAGATTCAGCTAACCCGCGGAATCCTCGCGTGAACTCACCGGGCTGACCGGCGGCGCCATCAAAATTTTCAGCTCGAATCCGAAGACATGCACGGGCCGCGCGCAACCCTTGAGCTCTGCGAGTGCCCCCTAGCACAGGCGGCCACATGCGACATGCCTCTGCGAGCCAGTATTTTACTTGTCGAAAAACTCAGCAGCGGCTCAGCGCCTCAGCCTTTTTTTTGTTCCGTCTCTCCAGCTCGATCGATCGCGCCACGCCGACTACCCAGGTTTATTTCAGCGCGGTTGCCGATGCGTGTTCAGCGGCACGACGCGCCATTGCCGCCTGCCGGCCGGGGCGCCGGTTCACGCACCCACTCCACCTCCTCTCGCGCGCGCGGCTCGTCTCCGTTGTCTCCACCCGGCCTCGGGCGCGGCGGACGGAGAACGCGCTATAAAAAGCCGCGCCGTGTCAGCTCCTGTGCAAGCGCAACCAAAAGCTGATCACTCCGATCGTCGCGGACAACTAGCTAGATAGCTTCGCTCCAGTGTGTGCCGTGCGTGATGGCTCGGGGAAGAGGCAGTGCGAGCGGCGGCGGCGGCCTCGCCGCGGCGCTCGTGATCATCGCCGGCGTCCTCCTCCTCGTGGCGGCGACGAGCGCCCCGCTGGGCGAGGCGGCAAAGGCGGCGGCGGCGGCGTCGTCGTACATGGTCGGCGACTACGGCGGCTGGAAGTTCAACGTCGACCGGTGGGCCAAGGGGAGGACCTTCCGCGCCGGCGACGAGCTCGGTAAGTGCTTTACTAGTACTCCTATATTTGACGACGAGCTGCCCGCTGCATGCCACCGTACCACTTCCCTTCCCTTTACGCTGCTGCATGCATGCATGCGCGGCGCGCGCAGTGTTCAGGTACAACCGGGCGGTGCACGACGTGGCGGTGGTGGACGAGGCGGCGTACCGGAGCTGTGTGGTGCCCGGGGGCGCCAGGGTGCTGCGGAGCGGGCGCGACAAGGTGAGGCTCCGCAGGGGCACGCACTACTTCGTCTGCACCGTGCGGGGACACTGCCAGGCCGGCATGAAGATCGCCGTCACGGCCGTCTAGTAGGGGGCAGGTCCGGGCTGCGTTGGCAGCTGCCGACCTGGCTTTGCTTGCTTCCATGCATCCAGATCGATACAACCGGCCATAAGCTTCGTGGGAGCCTGGAGAATGTGATGCTATTTGCTTAGTTAATCTATCTAGTGGCGCGCGTGCAGCGTGCTCATCGTGTCGTTGTCTGTACGTCCCCGTGTTGCTGTTGTTGTGGTACTAGAGTCTGGGGCACGCCTCCAGCGTGCCACTTACTCATGACAGAATCTAAGTTAAGAGTTTCTTCTCATAAAACTCTACAAAGACCTTTATATTTCTATGTGATGTTCTGCAACAAAATAGCATGATGTGAACTATTCTGAAGGAGTGCAAGATCAACAATATAACAAGCTGGCAGAACGGAATCGAGGAAATCTCGGACCTTCTGAGTGCTCATGTAATCCCTCTATAGTCTACAATATTAAGATCATTAATATAGGTCATGCTTGCAGCAGGAAAATTAATCTCTGGGACTAATGGAACCCATAACAGAGACACCAGACAACAGAATGTCCATTTACATGGATCAAATAAAATTTACAGAAGTGACACTAAACATATATAGGAACTATAAAAATAATCCAACTAGTTTCCCATGTCTCTATTGAAACCATTACCTTTGAATTAGCAATAGCCAAAGGAACAGATAGGTTCTCATTTTTTTTCTAAAACCATAGTTCAAGGAGCTCACAATCACATGTCCAGGAAGAACAAATAATGGAAAGGAGGCTTTACAAAAACTGACAGTACAAATACACAGTGAAAAATAAAATCCACATGCTTGAGCATAAGCAACTGCTTTACAGCTTCTTTTGGGTCCATTTAAGACAAACAATTGAAGGAAATAGGATATACTATCAACATGTATCCTGCATAAGCAACTGCTTTACATATTCTGGATCTGCCTCTGAGACAACTGCAAAGGATCCGTTGCCAGGTTGCCAGATTCGTTCAAAACAATGTCCTTTCCATTCTACAACAAGAGGACAGCACTTCGTTCAATGATACAAATTTCTCAAAGTAATTCATTCCGACCCTCAAAGAGAACCGCTTGTTAATACTACCAGAATGTAGACAGAAAAACAATATAAGGTTGCTGATTCAGAAAATGGACTTACAAAGTTTTACAGACAACTGTTAGATGAAACACATGACCCAGTACCATCATCTGTTAGATAAGAAAATTATGGATCAGGGAACTCATAAATAATTGAGAAAGCAACATCCGAAGAACAATTCATCACCAGTCACGAGGAGGTGAGCCAACTACCCCTCAAGAAGCAACTAAAGTGGTATGGATCAGGGCAAGAGCGTGTGCATGGTGGCCATGGAAAAAACGAGTTGGATTGAAGAGGCAAAGTATAATCCATGTAGCCCACACCCACCTGATCAAGGAAAATGATTAGTGGAGAACAATATATGCAGAGATCATAAATCCACAAGATGAAATTGAATCATACTAAGGCAGGAAGCCAATAGTCCAAATCCTAAAGTAAGGAAGCAATCAATTCTTGAGGACAAAAATATACAGCACCCAAGAATGGTGCAAATCAGAGATAAGTAGATAAAGAAGTGGAAGATGCACCTCACCATGCTTAGCATTGCTGATGCCGCACGAAGAAGGGGGATTGAACGCACCTACAGACCCGATGTTGTTGGAATGGTGAGGGAGGAGAGGGTAACCAAGAGCCAACTCTCGATTGTGTGCAGGAAGGTTGGATCTGCTTCCATACAAAAGAAGTGCCGCTTCCAAGGTGCGCTGCGCATCCAATACCCGCGCCAGCTCGCATCTGTAGCAAGTATAACTCTTGCAGCAGTTCAATTGAAATGCGTACAATGCAAAATAAAGTAGAGCAATTTGATTGAAATGTCTATGATACAAATAAAATATCCAATTAGATCTTAGCAGACAACAGAGCAAAAACCATCCGAAAGTGAAAGCTGCTAGGTCTGTTTAATAATAATTTAAGAAGATAATATGTCAAGCACAAAAGGCCTATAGTTCCAGAAATATATATCATATATCTACATCAAGTGCTGTTTTAATCACCTAGGGAATTTGCAGCCATATCCACAAGCTGTGGCATGAATATATGCATTGCCCAGCCTCGCTCATGGACACAAAAAATGGAACATTATGCTATCCAAGTATCCATCCAACACTTTCAGGTGTATGATTTTGCCTTACAATTTATTCAGATGCTAGTTTCAGAATTGAGACTCAACACTCACGAGACAAAACACATACAGGACACTTTACCTGCTACCCAATTCTGAATTGGATGCATGTATAACAAACAGATATCTGGACTCGAGATTGGATCATCAGTTCTTAAGCCATCCCGCTGCAGGTTGCCGTCCTGATTATCTGAAACAATGCTGCAAAGGCAAATGAGGCAGAGCGTGTTAATCCATGTCCGATGGTAAATAAGTTTTAGGATAAACACAGGAATGGCACAGGTATGAAGCATATTAATAAATAAAGCTATGGGATAACTGTGTTGTTTTATAGTTGATAAAATTCTATTTATCAGCCATACCTACAAGAAGCGGGATAAATATTTGCATTGACCAGCCTCACTCATGGATACAAAACATGAAACATTATGCTATCCAAGTATCCATTCAACACTTTCAGGTATATGATTTTGCCTTACAGTTTCTTCAGATGCTAGTTTCAGAATTGAGACTCAACACTCATGAGACAAAACACATACAAGAGTACAAGACACTTTACCTGCTACCCAATTCTGAATTGGATGCATGTATATAACATTATAACAAACAAATATCTGGACTCGAGATTCGATCGTCAGTTCTTAAGCCATCCCGCCACTGGTTGCCATCCTGATTATCTGAAACAACGCTGCAAAGGCAAATGAGGCAGAGCGTGTTAGTCCATGTCCGATGGTAAATAAGTTTTAGGATGAACACAAGAATGGCACAGGTATGAAGCAGATTAATAAATAAAGCTATGGGATAACTGTGTTGTTTTATAGTTGATAAAATTATATTTATGACATCATACGGGATCACTGAAGAAGTACCTTTCCTGAGCACTAATTCTTCACTTGATTGGTCACAACCCCCGCACCAAATTAGAAGACATTTATTAACAGTTGGAATGGCAAAAAATCTACAAGCTAATCCAGGAGTAACATTTAGAGTAGAATAGAGCAGAACTGGCAAGCACAAGAAAATATGTTACCGTCGCTGTCGTCATCTTGGTTTGTTTTCCACCACCGCAGCATATCAAATTCTTCATCCTCCCTTATCATCTAGGTAAGCATTTATTTCTTAACTTCTTGAGAGATGAGGTCTAGTTTGCTGCCAACAAAGCAAATTTCAGATTGAATTGACCAGATTTATTAATCTAATAATCAAATTATGCCAACAACAACACGAGTTAGATAAAACATATTCATCCACAAACACTCAGTCTTAACAAATAGTTTTATCAATCCCTAAACTAACCTAAAGTTGGTCGTTAGGGTTAAAGAATTGACGAAAAGTTAGGTAATCCGCACAGTAAGACTATTGGTCCAATCTTCTTCAACAATAGCAAGAGAAATCCAAGTAATCACAAAGTAGTACTACAATAAGAAGAAACAGGTCACGAGGAATCTCACCTTGAAGCCGAGGGGATCTAGACCTCGCCGTCGTCGAGGCATCGCGCAAGAGTGGCAGTTGCCGGCCGGATTGCCGCTGCCGCCTGAGGAACCCTAGCAAGGAAAAAAGGGACGAGGAGGAGACGGGAACTGGGAGGGGATGAGGTAGAGGAGGAGATGAAGGGAGGGGAGGAGGAGGCGGAACGGCTCGGGCCGCGGGCAGGCGACGAGGGTGAGCAGCGGGGAAGAGGAAGAGGGTGAGCGGTGGTGGAGGGGAGAGCAGCCGAGTAGGCGGCGGAGAAAGGAGATGAAGGACGGGGAGAGAGAGGGGGGATTGGGATAAGCACGCGCGGGGGCGGCAGAGTGGTGGGGGGACTTTTTTTTTGCAAAATTCACGGCGGGCGGTTTTCTGCAAAATGTCCACGAAATCGGAATTTCGTCTTCTTGGTAGAGAAAAATTTTGGAACTTGGGGTGTTTTCCGGAAAAAAATAGAACGTGTTTTCTGTAGCAGTAGGGACTTTGTTGGACCCGAAGAGAAATAGCGTGAAACCAAAGGGTTTTTTTGAAAAACGTCACGCGCCGCTGGCACTACAAGGGACGTCGGATCCGCGCGATCGAACGGCCGCGAATTAGAGGCGACGTAGCATGCCTCAGGAGGCTCCGCAGACCCTGCCGAATATACAGGTTTGGATGTTCAAGTGTTCAAATGGTGTGGCTTTGTGAACTCACCAGGCTCCGTCACTGTGTTGCAGCAGGGTTCACATTACCGTGGGCCGGCTGGTTTTTCCAAGCACAAAAACCGGGCCGGTTAACCGGTGTGAGGCTGTTGTAAGTTCGGTTGGGGGAGCGATTAACCGGACGATTTTGCTACCGGATCGGACTGATTTTACTGGTTACCGCGAAATTTCAACCGGTAGCGAACGGTAATGTGAACCCTACTGTGTTGTGATATATGTCCAAGTGTGTTTGTGACGTTTTGAGCCATTTGTGGTGCTCATCTGTTGTTAAATTCATTCGCGTAACAACTTTCTCCTAAATTCGGAGTAGTACGTGTTGCGACTATTTCCTTTGCCTCACCGTCACCGATCTAGTGTCTGTGTCACGCAAGGGCTTCTCTGGTTTGTGGCTCTCGGGTTTTCACATCCCATATTCCACACGGTAAAAAACCACAACTAGGATCATCACCTCCCGAGTCAAATCTATAATAACTATATAGGTGAGACCCATTACAAGTCATGAATAGATTTCTCTTAATATGTAAGCATTCCGCGTCACCATCCACTATACGCCATGTCACCATCCACTAAATCATATATTTATGTTTTCAACCGATTTTCTGTGGTTAATATCCTGTCTTTGCGAGTAGTATGCCACAAAATTCTCGTAGTAAAAAAATGTAGGATCAATAATTTAGAATGGTTCTCTCAACAAAATTATCATGCTTCCATGTATAATGTTGGTTAAAAAAATGTTGTCATGCAATCACTTTGGTGTTCCTACTTTCATATTGCATCTTAAAATTGTATTTAAAAAATTTCCGCAGCAACGCACGGAGTATCACCTAGTAGAGATATACGTCCCATGCCCCTGCTTTTACATATCATCGCTCATTCATACTCCCTCCGTTCTTATTTACTTGATGTTCATTAGATCAAACATGAGCTAGCCGGCATCATATAAACAAAAACAGAGGTAGTAGTAACCACCAGACCGGTTTGAGGCTCAACCTGGTTAATGACTCAACGACATGGCCGCCACGGTGTGCACCACGGCGCTTCTCGGCGAGGCACGCCTCGCCGACGCCAGCGCCGCCCTCCATCCTTCTCCCGCGGCGTAACCTAATGTCTCCAACACAGTTCTGGTGATAAATTTGCTCCTCTTCAGTCAATTTCAGCAGCTGCATTTGATCATTTCATTCAAACGATTAGATGCGCCAAGGCTGTCGCTGCTCTGGGTGAAGGGTTCCTCCGACGACACCTCGGCTGCAGCGGTGACGAGCTCATCACCTTCTTGAAAGCCAAGGTACGTGCGACCTGGCTCAAATGATGGCATGTGTATTAACATTTCGCAACAAAATGACTCAAAGTTTAGCGATGGGGGCATGTTGTTTGACTGTGCTAGTGGGACGCCGTTGAGAACAAGAGCACTGTCCTCACGTACGCCGGCGGCGCCGTCGTCGCTCTTTGGCTGACGTCCATCATCGTCGGTGCCATCAACTCCGTGCCTCTGGTATGCCCTGGTGGTCTTGGTGTGCCTGATGATGCTTGAGTTCGGGTGTCCAAGTCTCCAACGATCACTCTGGATACACAATACTTGAGTACAGATAGCTTGACAAGCTCGTCCTTGGTTTTTGTAGCTTCCCAAGATCATGGAGCTTGTCGGACTCCGTTACACCGGATGGTTCGTCTACGGCAACCTCCTCTTCAAGGTACGTGCTAGTATTAGGATGGATGGATGGTTGGGGTTGACATTTCAGAATTTCGAACATGCAAATTAGTTTCCTTGGTAGGAGCATCAAGTAACAACAGTCAAAATGCTGCAAATTTAACATGCCTTCAATTACTCTTTCGACCCAAAGAAAGCAGGAAAGAGTTGGCTGACGACATCGAGTCACTCAAGAAAAGGATTGTTGGGACAGAGTAGTAAAATGTTGCTCCTGTGATTGTTTTAGGGGTGATTCTTTCGAGAGCCAGTAGAGTAGTAAAATGTTGCTCCTGTGATTGTTTTGGGGGTGATTCTTTCGAGAGCCAGTTGTAACACCCCGTGTTTTTAATCAAGTGTCATTAGGTGCTAATCACATTCTTAATCACATTGTGATCATTAGTGCTTAAGCCCTTAATCACCTTTGAAGTCAAACCCCTAGTCAAACCCCTTGAGCCATCAACTCAATCTAGAACTTTTGGCACGTTCTCCAAAATTCACCTAAACACTTCAAAATCGGCCAATAGCAAAGTTGTGCAGTTTTTCAAGACCTATAACTTTGCTGTTGAGTGGCAGACGAAATTTAAAGTGGAAATGTGTGTAAAACCTTGGTCAACGCATGAACTTTCTGTTCACCGGCGCCGAGAAAATCAGCAAGTTCACCTGCTGTTTATGCTCGATTCCTTGGATAAAACACCTATCGGTCTTTGTAGAAGTGGTAGAGGGATGTTTGATCTACAACATTGTCAATTGGAGCTCAGTCCACTTCTATAGCATTTTGTCGAGTTTGAGCTGGTCAAACAGGGGTACTCTAAACATTTTTGCGCCAGAACGCCGCCCGCACGACGCCGTCGCGCGCGCGCACGCACGCCACGTCGGAGCACCGCCCAGCGACCGAGCACAAACGTCGAGGCACCCAGGGGCCCGTCGGTCCATTGGTGTCGCCGTAATGTATTGGACGCGATGGCCGGTGACAGGCCTAGGCCGCTAGGCCGGTGCCACGCGCCGCGCCAGCAGCCGCCGGAGCGCGCACGCCGAGGCAGCCATTGGCCGGCCGCGCCCGCCCACGTAGCCGTTGTTGTAGCCACGCCGCGACTTCGCCAATGCGGAGACTTGTGTGGTTACTGCCTCAGCGCGCCGAGCCCCCTATAAAACCCCCTCTCCTCTCACCGGTGCACGCGCAGAGATCGCCACCGCCGTCCGCCATTACCGCCGTCGGTAAGCTCCGTCCTCCACACGCGCTCGTGAGCAACAAGCCATCTCGAGCTCTCCCCTAGAACTCCCTTGAGCCTCTCCAAGTACACATTCACCAGCTCAACCCCTCACCTCACCGGAATCCGAGCAGAGGCGGCCGCGCCGCCACTGCCTCGCCACCGCCGCTCGCCGGAGTCATCCCCGGTCGCACCACCGCCACCAATCGACTCCTGGTGAGCTCAATCACACATCCCCGTCATTTGTTTGCCTCCTCCGGCCGTCGTTCGCCGCCGGCGAGCTTGCTCCGCCGCGGAGGGCACAATTGTGAAGGTTAAGTCTGTGTAGGGTTCGATCTGTTAATTCCAGGATCTATCTGTGAAGATTCAAATCTTTCTAGGGTTCACGTTGAAAGAAGATTCTTCACCTTTTTTCCTTTAAGTCCAGAGAACTGTAAAAATCGTAGAAAATCGTCAAAAAAATCCTAAAAATGCAAAACCAATTTTTTTTATTTCCTTGTGAACAGATCTACATCTTTTAGAAAGGCTGTATATACTTTTGAGGCATGGTTTTTGAATGAAAATTCAAACTCAGTTAGCATAGGGATGTTCATAACTTGAGTTGTACACATGTGCTAGACTTGATCTTTGGATATGTTGGTAGTCAGTACTAGTATAGGCTATACCTAAGTTTTTGCACAAAGTTACTGAGTGGATATCTAGTTATGTTTCATTTTGCTTTATGGCTAGATCTGAGTATATGTTTTGTACCACTTCATATATATGTTTTCTGTGGTTCATCTTGGAGATGTCATCTTGTTATGCTCATATGTGCTGCTAGTAATTTTATCATGAGTTTAGGAGATGACTATATATCTGTTTCTGAATGATGCTTGTTTATAAAGTTAAATCTATAGCTCAGTTTCTTTTGCACCAGTGATGCTTATCTTTGGCCTAGATGATGTTTATATCATGTTCATGCTATGATAGAAAGTTGGGCTACAGTTGAGTCATATATTTCTCTGAATAAATCCTTTGTGATTAAATAGGTTGAAAATGATTATTTTTGTGTAGCATGTTTGAAATATGTTCTGGAGCTAATTTTTGGTGTGTAGCTTAGTTTTAGTCCCTAGAGGCTCTGTGTAAAAATTGAGCACCAGTGCACGAGTACTTTTCTCTGTAATTAATATTCTTGCTTTTGCTATGAATAACTTGTCATATTTCCATGCTCAGTATATAACTTTGATTGCCATGAAATTTTACCAGTGGCTCTATTGTAGTACTGTGTACTCACACAAAAATTTTCACTATAAGATGTTGCATGGTTTAACTAGAATAATTTTTAGAAGAAACTAAGTATAATAAAAAGAGAAATAAAAAAATCTCCTTTTTATGAATTTACTAGTAAAATGTACGTGCGGCACACACGTGTCTAAAAAATCACAATAAATAATATATTATGCAATATAACACATTTAATGCTTCGCAGCCAGCTCTCATTACATGCACAACATTTCTATGCCTTCAAAACGTCCCTATACACACTGTTCTTAGTTTTCTTCCCGGTTGGATCAGCTAGAATGTTAGGTTTGGTCAAAACCCACGTCGTATTACGCCCAACTCCTCTAAACAATGCTACGTATAGCTGACCATGAGAGAACACTGGTTCAGAAAGGTATATTCCAACATTTGGAATGGTTTATCCCTGTGCCTTGTTGATAGTCATCGCGAAACTTAGCCTGATCGGAAACTACTTCCTTTTCAACTTGAACAGTAGCGTCACATCTTCAGAAGGGGATAGAGGTATCCTTGGCAGAAAAACCCGCTTGTCAGCATATTGGCCGTTAACAATCTCAGCATCAATTGAATTGTTACCAAAACCCCTAACAATCAAACAGGCAAGATCGCAACCTCTTGCTCGGCCTTTCTGCGGTGGTAATATTCTCTCCTTTTTGCATTGTGTTGATCCTTATTCGCTGCACGCTTTTCCCTACGTTTCTGCAGTGCCACCTGGTGCTTGTCAACATTCGCGTCCGGCCGTCCATCTTGATCTCGAGTTTCAACATGCTCAGTGTCAGGGGGTGAGACCTGGACAGATCCGCTAGGGGGTTGTCCTAGTGGTTTGCAGGTTAATGGAGGATCAGGACCTAAGAGCGTAGCTGGTTATGCACGTGGTGCACATGGAACTAGGCGAGTATGGCGGCGAAGAATAAGGAGACAAGGGTTTATACTGGTTCAGGCCTCCGGAGAGTAAAACCTTACGTCCAGTTGTGGTGGATTATGCGAGGATGAGTTTCGATGTCCCTTGCAAGGAGCCCTAGGCCGCCTTATATGGGGAGGACGGGTTAGGGTTTCCTTGCAAGGTCGGTTGACCCGTGTCGGGGTCGGTTACAACTTGTGGAAGGCTTATCTCCCGGATTACAAGGAGTATCCCGTGATACTCGGAGCTACAGGCGGCGGTGCGTCAGGTCACCGTGTCTTTGTCTTGCACGCCAAGGCTTCGCGGGTCTTCCGGGAGCTTGACTAGGTCGCTGGGCCCACTTGTAAGGTCGGCGAGTCTTCTGGAAGGTCGGGTCCACTTGACAGGGGCCTCTGGGACCCTGGCCGGTAGGGACCCATGGGTACCCATGTCTCTCAAGCCCCCGATCGACGTGTAGGCATAGCGGCTGAGGCAGGGTCGTGTCGAAGAGCAGCAGAGGCGCGGCACCGTCGAGGTCGTGAAGGGTGCACGGGGATCAAAAAGAAAAAAAACCCCTCCGATGCGCGCTCGAAGTTGAACGTCGATCTTCTGGGTCGAAGGACCATAAGGTCGAAGTGAAGACGAGGCGTAGATCATGCAGAATCACCGACCTGACCTGAATCAGGCATGTTATAGTAGCAGTCACGACCTTCAGAAAGGTCAACAAGCCTACCAGGGGTAGGTCGAGTCGAGATGTGATGGAAGCAGGCTTCCATTAGGTCGAGGCGGCCCAAAGAAAATAGGGCGTCAAAGACGCACTAGTATAGTAGCCCCTGAGCAGTAAAGCGACCAGTATGGCCGGTTTGATGCTCCAAAGAAGAAGAAAAAGAATTAGCCAAACCTACGACCTTCTGTTTAGGAAACTGATGCTCTTGTAGGGTCGATGCTAGAGGACAAGAGCTCCAGAATCATGCAGAGGGTAGCAGACGGCAGGTCTGTCGTAACCAGAGTCACAGGTGCATTGTACGGTCACGGGCCAGCATACTCATGAAGCACAGGTTACTGTCACCCGCAAAAGACAAAAGTGCCTCAGTGTGCAGTTAGGTAGGGGTCAGGCGCGCCGATGCCTTTTCACAGGCGATCAGTAACCTCGTGCTTCACGAGGGCACAGCGTCGTCGAGGATAAGGACGCCACGCAAGTTGGCCTGGCGAGTGAGACTGGATTGCATGTGCTTGGTGGTATAAATAGGTGCCCAAGGTTTGAAGCAAACCGCACCAATCTTCAGAGGAGGTCCAAGATGACCCAGTGTAGTAATATTGCCACACCGTGGGCTTGTGTCCGCCCACCAGAGTGGAGAAGTGATGTAGTTCATGCTTGGAGCTAGAAGAATGCTTGCGAGGCTCGAAGAACTCGATTGGCCTCTTCTCCTAGCCTCACCGAGGAACCCGGAAGGAGTATGAAGCAGCAGTTGCATCGTCGGCCCTGACACCTTCAGGCCTAATTTGATGCTGGAGAGCACCGCGCTCCACCCGGCGAGGTTGGTGTTGAAGCTCGGACCTTCTGCAATGTTGCGGCGAAGCTCAGACTTGATGCTGGGCGCTGCAGGAGACCGGTTGGTACGTGAGTAGAGGTGGCTGTGTGGCAGCTGCCTCCACAGTGGCTGTAGAGGTCATCGAGTGGGTCCTGAAGCCAGAAGAAAGCTTGCGACAAGCCTTATTAGTGTAGATTGAGTCGTAAGCACTTTGGAAGGTGATTCAGGACCTGTAAGATCTTTGTATCTTGTAATTTGGCCAAGGGCCAAACTCCTTGTAGCTTATGAAGCTGTAAATATAGATTTGCATGAGCAGTGTCATGGCTTTAGTAGTTTGTAAGGGCGCCCCGGCTTCAATGGTACAGATACCAAGGTCCCAGCGGGGCTGTAATAGCACGCCGACCTTCAGGAGGCCTTCCGTAGAGACAAGGGTTCCGTGTCGACCTGGGACGGCACGGCCGTTGTGCAGTGACACAACACAGGTAGTCAACCTGAAAAATCCTAGGTCTGGTACGACCTAGAAGGCAGCAGGGCCTTAGCAACCTCGAGGAGGTGCTACTTGACCAAGAGGTCGCCAACGGGCAGTGGAGCCATTAAGCACGGGGCCGTTGGTGCAGCCATTTAAGGCAACATTAATAGGTAGCAGGACCTTAGCGACCTCGGGGAGGTGCTAATTGACCCGGAGGTCGCCAACGGGCAGTGGAGCCTTTAAGCACAGGGCCGTCGGTGTAAACCAGCAACGAAGGCTAAGGCAATCCAGTAGGTAGCAAGACCTAGGAGCCAGGGATGTGAACTCGCTAATGAAAGCTGAGGCGACCTACCAAGCGGTAGTACCTGTCGACCTTGAGAAGGTGTTATCATAGACCCGGAGGTCGTCAGAGGCCAGGAGACCTTTAAGAAAATTATTGGGAGGGGGCGTGAAGTAAGGCATAGCGAGTCCATGGACATCGGGCCGCTGGGCAGAAAACCAATGGGCATGGATTCCCACACGGCTCGAGCCGTCACTACCTGTAGCCGTTAGGCCGAAAGAGCCGTTAGGCAATGTATCCGTTGGGTCGCCGGTAATGTCGCCGAGTCCGAGGGGGCGTTTAGAGCGCCACGGCCCACCGCACTGAGATGGCCCAGTTATAAAAGGCCGAGTGAAGGGCCGAGGACCCCACTCGCTTCCATTCCCCGCAGCAGCTAGGGTTTCCAATCCGCCGCCAGAAGCTCTAGCACATAGATTCGCCGGCTTCGCCGTGCTTAGACCCAACGCGTCCAGTGCCGCCGTATGCGCCAAAAGTCCCTGGTGATGTTTAGAACTAGATCCACCGGCTTCGAGGAAGAGGAAATGGCCCCAGAGCTTGCGCCGGCCCCGGAGAAGGTGTTGGAGCACTCGACGGTGACGGAGGCGCAGCTCAAGGAGCTGGTGAGCCGCGGGCTACTGAAGCCCAGGGAGCAGGTGGGGTGGAGGCCTGCCGCCGGCGAAGCGTTCCCCTCCGAGGGAACTGGGGAGACCGTCGCCTTCGTCTCGTATGTCGAGCGTGGCTTTGGGGTCTCGGCGGGCGACTTCTTCCGTGGGCTTCTCCACTTCTACCGCATTGTTCATTCACCTGTGCGAGGCATACCTGGGGATACCGCCACATTTCGACCTGTGGCGGTATTTCTTCGAGGTGAAGAAGACGGGGAAGAACGGCGTCGTTGGCGCCGTCGGCTTCATGCTACGCCACCATATGAAGATGGTGTACATCGACATGAAGCTGCCGGACAACACCCAAGGCTAGAGGTGAGGCTGATTCTACATCGACAACCCCAAACCAGCGCTAGCAACCAGGTCGGGGCTCGCGCCAGTCCCGGTGCCAGAGTGGTCCAACCAGCTAATGTCGCGGGAGATGGACGCCATCAAGCCGCTGCTAGAGGACCTAAAGCAACAGAAGGAAGAAGGGCTGACCGGCGGGGCGGTGGCCATCAGTTTCAGCCGGAGGCTACTGCAGCCGATCCAAGATCGGGTGCACCCGACCTACGAGTATTGGGGTCAGATCGACCCAACCCGCATACAGCAGCGCAAGGTCTCCAAGCAGGAGATGGTGGCACGAGTGAGGGATCTCTTCAAGGGGGTGATCCGGAACCGGACATGCCCCAAGGCGTTCTCCCTCAAGCGGCCTGCGGACGTGGTATGTCGCTGATCGACCTTGATTTCTCTGTTGTTGTTGCATTCCCCTTTTTTTGAAACAAAGGTCGACTGTGTGCAGGGCCGTGAAGGTTTGTTCTGGTGTCCGGCTCCCCTCGCAGACGAAGGAGAGCGCAGCTTCAAGGTCCGGGCAGCGGGGGACGTGAGGGCTCCGCCGCCGGAATTATTGGAGAACTACCTCTCTGATTCATCGGTGGGGGGTAGCGACGATGAGGATCCACCCGTGACGAGCTCTGCGCCGACGACTCGTCGTACGCGGCAGGCCACCGCTAAGATCCCGACGCACAAGAGTGTCAAGATCATCTCCGCCACCATCGAGGTGGAGAAGAAGAAAAGGAAGAGGAAGGACGTCACTGCGTCGTCGGAGACGGCAACGACTAACACCGAGGTCGTTTTTGAGGAGCAGGATGATGCGCGGTCGCGGACCCTTTTGATGTAATATAAACATTGCATGAATGAAAAAGGCATGTCGCATGATCCCTTATTTGACTTTATATACTCTTCATAAGAACGTAAAAGTAACGAAGTTGCGAGACCCCTTTTCCTCCGCTAACCCAACTCAGTGGAGGAACGGCTTGCTGACCACACGGCTCGACGTTGGAGGCTTAGGTGCGGCCAGCGCGCGGAGGGGGTCGGGGACCCAAGGTCAAGCAACCCCACGACCTAGAAATACTTATAAAATGCATAAGAAGTTGTGGTAAGGGAACACTTGTAAAGGGAGAGGTGGAAACCCCAGGTCGAGCGACCCTTAGATTGGCAAAGCCAAGCCCCCGAGCGTGAAGGGCCGAGCTTAGAGCCAAGCCCCCGAGCGTGAGGGGTCCGGTTTTAAACCAAGCCCCCGAGCGTGTCGAAGGGGAGGGGTACACAGAAAACAAGCAGGTTGAAAGAGAAATCTTTATTTTTATATAGAATTACAAAGGATAGAGTACATAGCTTTATTGTGATACAAGGCTCCTAAGGATAGAAGCGACGCAAGTGCTCGATGTTCCAGGGGTTAGGCACACCCTGGCCATCGGCCCATTGGAGGCGATAGGTCGCCGATCCAATGACCTCCTTGACTATGAAGGGGCCTTCCCAAGGTGCAGAGAGTTTGTGCATATCCTTGGTGTTCTGGATACGCCGCAAGACTAGGTCGCCAACGTTGAAGGAACGTTCACGCACATTGCGATCGTGATAGCGACGTAGCTGCTACTCGTGGTGAGTGTGGCACATGAACGCAGCCACACAGTGTTCCTCGACACTGTCGAGGTCGAGGCGGCGTGTTTGCTCTACTTCCCCTTCATCGAAGTGCTGGATGCGAGGGGCACCAAAGGCCACATCGGTGGGGAGGATAGCCTCTGATCCGTAGACCAGGAAGAAGGGTGAGTACCCTGTAGCTGAGCTGACCTAGGTCCTGAGACCCCAGAGGATGTGAGGGAGCTCTTAGAGCCACCTGGTGGCATAAGGCGCTGAGCCGTCGAAGATACGGTCTTTTATGGCCCGGAGAACCATGCCGTTGGCCCGCTCAACCTGGCCGTTGCACCGCAGGTGTGCTACCGAGGAGTAGTATACGTCGATCAGGCTATCTTGACAGAAGCCCCAGAACTCGGCTCCTGTGAAGGCCGTGCCAAGGTCGGTGACGATCCTATTTGGCACCCCGAAGCGATGGGTAATCTCCTCGATAAATTTGGACGCCTCTTTCGACGTGACGCTGGATACGGGACGGACCTCGATCCACTTGGTGAACTTATCCACCGCCACGAGTATGTGCTTGTAGCCGCCTGGTGCGGTCTTGAAAGGTCCCACGGAGTCGAGACCCCAAACTGCAAAGGGCCACGACGGAGGGATGGTCCTGAGGGCCTGAGCCGGGAGGTGCTGCTGCTTGGCGAAGAACTGGCACCCCTTGCAACGACGTACAAGCTCTTGGGCATCGGCCAAGGCCGTGGGCCAGTAGAAGCCAGACCTGAAAGCCTTGCCTACCAGGTTGGAAGAGGCGGCGTGGTTGCCGCACTCGCCACCGTAGATCTCTTCCAAGAGCCTGAGGCCCTCGGATCTGAGGATGCACCTCATCAGTACTCCGGTGGAGGCGGACCTCCGGTAGAGTTCCTTGCTGACGATGACGTAGTTGGCGCTACGCCTCATGATCTTTTCTAGCTCTGCCTTGTCCTCAGGTACTCGATGCTCAAGGAGGAAGGCAATGAAGTCGAGGCACCAATCATCTTCTGCGTCGATCATGAGGATCTCGCGACCTTCAGGTGAGGTAAGTTCGTCATCGGGCGACTCTGGGTCGGGGATGAGCTTGATGGACGGCTTGCGTAAGTCTTGGATGAACACGCCGGCCGAAACCAGTGCGCGCTTGGAGCCAAGCTTGGAGAGGACATCCGCGGCAACATTGTTGTTGCGGCAGACATGGTGGAACTCAAGCCCTTCGAAGTGACGCTCGAGCTTGTGCACCTCGGCACAGTATGCATCCATCGTATCCTTCCTAGCTTCGGAGTCCTTGCTGACTTGGTCGATGACGACCTTGGAATCGCCATAGGCCAGGAGGCGCTTGATCCCGAGGGAGAAAGCAATGCAGAGCCCGTGGATGAGGGCCTCGTATTCGGCGCCATTGTTGGATGCCTTGTAGTGGATCTGTAGGATGTACTTGAGGTAGTCGCCCTTAGGGGAGATGAACAAGACGCTCGCGCCTGCTCTTTCGAGGTTCAAGGAACCGTCGAAGTACATCTTCCAATGCTCAGGTCGCTCCGGCGGCAGAGGCTGCTGGATCTCTGTCCACTCTGAGACGAAGTCTGCGATGACTTGGGACTTGATGGCCTGCCTAGGGCAGAACTCTAGGTCGAACTCACCTAGTTCGATAGACCACTTGACGATGCGCCCAGAGGTGTCACGACTCCGTAGGATCTCGCCAAGGGGAAAGGCCGAGACGACCTTGATCTTGTGGGATTGGAAGTAGTGCCGGAGCTTTCGCGAAGTCATGAGTAGCACGTAAAGCATCTTCTGGGGCTGGCTGTACTTGGTCTTGCTGTCAGACAGGACCTCGCTGATGTAGTAGATAGGTCGCTGGACGGGGTAAGGTCGCCCCTCTTCAGGTCGCTCAGCTACCAAGACAGCACTGACCACGAGGGTGGTCGCCGAGATGTAGAGCAGTAAGGGCTCCTTAGGTGCCGGGGGCACCATCACCGGGGGCGTCGTGAGGAAGGTCTTGAGTTGCTCAAGAGCTTGGTCCGCCTCCTCGGTCCAGGCGAACTTGTCCGCCTTTTTTAGCAGCTTGAAGAAGGGCAGACCTTTTTCTCTGAGCTTGCTAATTGTAACACCCCGGATTTTTGAGCAATAGTAACCATCTTAATTAGTGGATCTAAGCATGTTCTTTAACATTGTTGACTTGGTCAAATACCCACCCATGGGTTAAACCCCTCAAAACCAATGGCAAACCCCTAGAACCCTAGACCTTGCTGCAGTAATCTAGCGTGTTCTCAAAATTTTGCATAAGCACTTCAAAATCAGCCAATAAGAAAGTTGTCCAGTTTTTCATGGGACACATTTTATCTAATTGGCGGCATTTGAGATTCTAAGTGGAAATGTCTCAAAAACTCAGTCAAAGCCTTGGAAGCAGTGTTGACCAAACAGAGAGAAAACCCAAACTTTGCAGTGATTTTCTGAGTAAACGGTTGAGAAAAACATAGGTCACCCTTTGGGAAAGTTGTAGAAGGATATGTGTTCTCCAACTTTTGTATTTGGAGATTTTCAAGTTTGGTTCAAAATTTTTGAGTTTGACCTGGTCAAACAGCCCCTTCTCGAATGGAAAACAGGGCTTGGAGCCCTGGAGCGTGCTCCCGCGCCGAGCCGCGGCCAAGCGCGTCGCGCGCGCGCTGAGCTGCCGCACCCCGACGTCCGTGCCGTGCCGTCTCCTGCGGGTCCCACTGACGCCGTCACGCACGTCGAGACTGCCCGAAACCACCTCGCGCCCCTGGTTTTCCCCGCGTCCTTATCCACTCCGCTTTCCTCGTCGACACGCGCCGGCCGTCCAGGGCGTCGCCGCCGCGCTCAACCCCCGTGCGCCACCCGCCGTCCTTCGTCGTGCGGCCCAAGTCGAGGCCGTGGCCTCCAAGTCACGCTCCCCATCGCCTATAAAAGCCGCCACCGGAGCTCCCTTGCGTGAGAAGGCCGCCGCAGGAGTACGCCGCCAGGCTGCCGCACCGCCATGGCCGCCGCCGCGTTGAGCTCCTCCCTCTGGACCCTGTCGACGCCGCCCGAGCCTTTCTCAGGCACCACAAGCTCTCACTAGAGCTCACCAGACCGCCCCCTGACCCCCATCGAGCTTCTCCTCGCCGGCGCAGAGCAAGCCGCGGCCGCCGCCGCCGGTCACCACCGCAGCCGCCTGCTGAAGCCGCCCCAACTCCAAACGAGCTCGCAATCCAGGCCAAGGTGAACTCCTCGACCTTCCCGAGCACTTCCCCGACCTAGAACTCCGGCGAGGTCGCCGGAATCCGGCCGCCCTGCCACCAGCAGCGCCGCCCCTGCCCCTGGGGACCTGTTCGTGAGAACTGAGGGTATGGATGTGAAGTTAAGTTAGCCTAGGGACCTATCTGTAAAATGAATCTTCAACCCTAGATCCAAAATGCAGGATCTTGTAAATTCAACCATAAATCACAGAAAAATGTTAAAAATGCAAACTCAATTTTGCTGTGCTCATCATGACCAGGACCAACTTTTATACAAAGGAAGTTTTCAAATTTCTGAGTAGTTTTTGAACTAATGCAAATTGATCAGTTTGGCTAGATTTGAAATAATTCAAATTCTATAATTGATTTGCAAGTGAATTTTGGATATGTTGCTACTTTTGACATGTATGAGCTCTGGTAGAAAGATGGCACTTAGTTATCATGTATAGATTTACTTATGAATTATTTTTCATGTATGCTAGAGCCTCTGTTTTTGAATTTTATAAATTAATCTGTTGGTCAAATAATGTCAATCTTTTTGGTACAGCTCTGTTTCATGATGATGTACTCCAGTTAAACAGCATGCATGTTTTTGACATGTTTAGCTTAGCCAAATAAATTACCATGATTTATTAAGGTTTTATTCATGAGTATAGCTCCTTTAAGTTTGGTTGCTGAGTAAGTGCATATCTCTTGTTGTTATGCTGTCTTTTAGCCCTATGTGAAGTTTCAGCTCAAAAGGATGTATATTTATTTATGTGTGATTTATTCTTCATATGTTAGGCATAGTTTTGTGTGATTGTCCAAGCTAATTTTAGTTGATGCTATAAAATGGTTTTGGGCAGTGGCTTGCTCCTTGGATCAAGTGCATGGCTGAGGTGTTTTTGTTCAGTTTATATTTATAGTTATTGAAATAAACTTTCGAAAGCAATTCACACTCAATAAATGGAATAAATGGAAAACCCACCCTCACCTTTATGCAATGCAAGTTTATATGTTTGAATTTCACTAAATTGAATTCCGAGGCAGCAGCATGTCCTTGGTGAAGTAAATTTAATTGAATGATAATAAATATGTACACAGTCACTATCGAGGAAAGAAATTTAATAAGCTTCAACACATCAATAATTTCCGGAAGAGTATGCTGAATATATTAACCCTCATAATGGTTTTGGTCAACCAATACACCTCATTGTTGTTATTAAATTCAGAATTGAATTTATGTTAGTTGAACACACCAATCTCATGCATATGCATATCGTGTAGAGCTCCCGGACGGAAACTACGAACTAGTGCCAGAAGCTGACGAGGACCTCGCTAACGCAGGAGTGAACACAGTGGAAGTGCAAAAAGGCCCGGACCAAAGTTCGGAGGATTTCACCACTGACTGTGCTAGTGAAGGCAAGCACCGAAGCATATTTCCCAATTTTCTAACTTATGCAACTATATATATGGATGTTTGTGCATTTACGTTCAGGAGTTGAAATGAAACCCTAGTTGCATGATCCTAGGTTCCTATGTTCTTATACTAGTATGCTAGGACGATAGTTGCCCTGCTCTAAGGACCCGGTAAAAGTCGAGTGACATCCTTCACTCGCGAGCTATAGGGTTCTTATGTTGGAATCATAAGATTTAATCTGATATGCTCATGTGGTAAGAGCTTGGGATCGGCTCCGGTCAGTGGGTGTCACTGGTTAAGCTTTTGAACGTACTAAACATTTGTCGGGAATGGGACCGGTAAGCCTAGTACTCTCTGGAATCGGTAAGGGATTTATGACCACTAATCTTGGGGAGGGCCCCCATGTTCTAGGCCATGCGGTACATGTGCTTGGTTGGGCGGCGGAGTCCGTGACCTTCCCGCCTTGTATCAAGACTGTGGAAATGGATCCTGAACCGAGGAAGGTTGGGAACCGCCTGGTTGATGCATGCTCCACCCCCTTTGGTTTCAGTTGCCTTTTTGGGGTGTGCATCTTTCGTGTGTTTAGGTCCACCTTGCAAGGTTAATAATCGATCGATCGTCGGCCTCTCACCGTTATCCGGGACTGCTTAACCATACAACTCATTTCCCTTTATGATGAAATTGAGAATTAATTTGGATATTGCTTAATTGTATTGCACAACTTTGCTTGCAGTAGTTGCCAATCTAGTAATGATTAAACAACTAGAATTGTGAGCTAAAATTTGAAAGTAAGGACATACTCTTTGTTGCTTTTCAGCAAAATAAACCACTAGCCATAAAGCCTTTCATGTCTAGGAGTTCGGTGAATAATATCACCGTCGGATAAGTCTTGCTGAGTATTAGTATACTCAGCCTTGCTGTTGTTGATGTTTACAGGTGATGTGAATGATGGGTTTCCGTACCCTGGATCGTTCCCACCCGATTGGGAGATCGAGTGGGAGGAGGACAGTGCTTAGTGACATCTTGGATGGCCTCCTGGGATGTTACTTATGACGCGTAGTATTTTCTTATTTCCGCTGTGTGTAATAAACTCTGAACCAATTACTTTCATGCAATGAACTCTGTTTGTAATAAAATAACCCTTAAGGGAATTGATGTAATATAAGTTGATGATGTAATCTCTGGACTCGCCTTCGTGTGAGTGTTGATGTACGAATGTCGATCCTTTGTTATAAGTGATTTACCGGGCTTGACCCGGCAGAGACGACAAGTTAACTCTGTGTTATCGCTTAATGACCAAAAGGAGTGGTTTAGGTGATAATACGGAATTAATTTGGGCGGTTCTGTCACACTAATGAATCGGCCTAAGACCGCCATCATCCCTGTGAGGTTCATGACGTCCTTCTTGCCGGTAGGTCGCTTCATCTTGAGGATGGCTTCCACCTTGGTGGGGTTGGCGTCGATGCCCCGGTTGCTAACCATGAAGCCGAGGAGCTTGCCGGACGGGACACCGAAGACGCACTTCTCTGGATTGAGTTTCCAGCTGCAAGTGCGGAGGTTGGCGAAGGTCTCCGCGAGGTCAGCTATGAGCTTGTCCTCGTGACTGGTCTTGACGACCACGTCGTCGACATAGGCTTCTACGTTCTTGCTGATCTGGCTGGCCAGACACTTCTGGATGGCCTTTTGATAGGTCGCACCCGCGTTTTTGAGGCCGAAGGTCATGGCCGTATAGCAGTAGATGCCATGGGACGTTATGAATGTCGTCTTGTCTTGGTCAGAGACCTTCAGGGCTATCTGGTGATACCCTGAGTAGCAGTCGAGGAAGCAGAGAAGGACTCTCCCGGTCGTGGAGTCCACGACCTGGTCGATACGCGGAAGAGGGAAGGGGTCTTTAGGGCAGTGTCTGTTGAGATCGGTGTAGTCGATACACATTCTCCATTGACCGGTTTTCTTTGGTACAAGAACCGGGTTGGTGAGCCAAACTGGGTTTTGACACTCTCAGATAAATCCGGCAGCTAGGAGCTTTATTAGCTCTACCCTAATGACGCCTTTGCGATCTTTCGCAAAGCGGCGAAGCTTCTGCTTGACAGGCTTCGCCGTCTTGCTTACATCCAAGGCGTGCTCAGCCAGCTCCCTAGGAACACCTGGCATATCCGATGGACTCCAAGCGAATATGTCGGCGTTATCCCGGAGGAAGCTGGTGAGCGCGAGTTCCTATTTGGGGTCGAGCCCGTCGCCGATCACCACCGTCTTCTCTGGGTCGGCAAGGCCGAGGCAGACCTTCTTCGTCGATGGAGCCACGTCTAGGGTAGTCTCGGTGCGCTTCTGCTCCGGGATAGGCTGGTCGACAGGGTCGACTTTTGCGGCCTCAGCCACCAAGACCACAGAGGCCTCGGCAGCGGCAGAGGTCGCATCGAGGTCGAGGGCCTCCGTGTTGCACCTGAAGGAGATGACGAGGTCCCCTTTGACAGAGAGGACCCCTCGCGGAGCCGGCATCTTCAACACCAAGTAGGTGTAGTGCGGGATAGCCATGAATCTGGCCAGCATTGGGCAACCTAGGATCGCGTGGTAGGAGGACTTGAAGTTGGCGACCTCAAAGTTGAGGTACTCCGTGTGGAAGTTCGCCTCCGTACCAAAAGTCACCGGGAGGGAGACTCGACCCAGGGGTTGGGCCGCCTTCCCGAGGATGATGCCGTAGAAGGGCTTGTCGCACTCCGTCATCTTGTTGAAGTCGAAGCCCATCTTCTTGAGGGTATCAACAAAGATGATGTTGAGGCCATTACCTCCGTCGATCAGGGTCTGGGAGAGTAGGGCTCCATCCACTGTAGGCTCGACGACGAGCGGGTAGGACCCAGGGTCTGGGATATGGACCCAGTGATCAGCTCTGGAGAACGTGATCAGCTGCTCAGACCATCGTAGGGGCACGATTGGATGAGTGTGGATGAGGTGGATGTCACGCTTGTCCTTCTGGTAGCGCCTCCTGCTGGCACTGGACTTGATTCCGCCGACGATCATATTGATCGCGCGGGTTGCGGCCTGGAAGGGCCCATTGGGGTTGCCCGACGCTGGTGGAGGGGGCAGGTTCGTCTCCTCCCGGGCGGCTGCCGGAGCAGGGTCGTTGCGAGGCGGGTCGCTACGAGGTGGCTCGCGGCGATCATCATACCGGTCGTCGCGGCGGTCGTCGCGCCGGTCTCGCCGGTCGTCACGGCGGTAGTTGTTGTAGGGGCGGTTGTCGCATCACCCGCCGTCGTTCCTGGGTCGCTTGGGGTCCGCGGAGGCGCTGAAGGCCCTCTTGAACTGGGAGCACTCGCGGAGAGTGTGGGTGGCCCCCTCATGGAACCCGCAGATGCTGTCGAGCGCCAGGTCGAACTCCACTTGGTTGAAGGACGAACCTCGCCGCCCTTCGGCCGCCAGGACCTCGGAAGGTCGCTTGCGGAGCTTGTCTGCTGCAGTGCCAGATGCACCAGCATTATCAGCGTCGAACTGATTCAGGAGCGCGTCTTCTGTGTCCATCAGCTTGTAGACGATGACCATGAGCTCCTTGACGTTGGTCGGGCCAGCCTCATGGATTTTCTCAAAGACCTTGCGATCTTTGATGCCTTTCTTGTAGCTGTCGACGATCTGGTCATCCCTGACACCAACGCACTCGTTCCGATTCTCGAAGAACCGGGTATTATAGTCGCGGAGCCGCTCCTTAGGTTTCTGCACGACCCGCCCCAGGCTGAAGGCGTTCCCAGGGCGATCGTAGGTCGCTTGAAAGTTTGATGTGAAGGCCTGGGATAGATCGGCCTAGGTCTTGATGCTGCCAGGCGCAAGGTTGTTGAGCCAGAGCGAAGGAGCCTTGCCCATCACCAGTGGGAATTTGGCCGTCATGTGGTCGAAGTCACCGCCGGCCGCCTTGACGGCGACGTAGCAGGTCGACAGCCAGATGTTAGGGTCGGAGCGCCCATCATACGGCTTGATGTTAGGCTTGAAGTTGTCGGGGTACTCCACCCTTTTGAAGCGGGCATTCAGCGCTGGGAAGGCGTTGAGCGCAAGGTCGTCGCTGGTGCCTCTTGCCGGGGTGGCATCTCGTGACGCGGAGTGGACGCTGCGATCCGGGACGACAACCTGGGAATGTGGCTGCCGGTCCCGGTCGAGCTGGACGATGGCGGGATCGCCGTGATCAGCGTTGTACTTGGCCCGGCGCTGGTTCTCAATCTCGTGCTGATCACGGAGCTCGCGCTCCATGATGCGGTGGACGCCGCCGGGCGGGCCGTGCTCGCGGTCGTAGTCCAGGCGGCGGTGGAGCTCGCGCTCCTCGCGCTCCCGGTGGCGTTGGTCGACGACGGTGCGGGCGTCGCGAGCACGCCTGTTGGCGTCGAGGTTGACGCGAAGGTCGCGGGCAGCAGCGGGCTGCTGGGCGGGCTGCTCAGGGTCGTGCTGAGCGACCTCCTCCTGGACGGGGGAGAGATGGCTACGCGCAGGTCGATGTGATCGACTGCGCGAGTGACAGGTTGAGGACGACGCGGCGGATCTGAAGGCCACGCTCTTCTCTTCCACCAAGGCATTGGCGACCCGGAGGTACGCGAGGTCCTGCTCAACTTCAGGTGACCGGACTTGCTGGAGTCGAGTAATGGCCGCACCCAGGTTGGCCTGGGGGCTGTTGAAGGTCGCGATCCGAGCTTCCTCGAACTCGAGGCGCAGATCACGAGCGCAGGGCAGGGCACGCCGCTGCTCTTCCGCACGTCGCTCAGCGCGGCGGGCGTTTGCCTGGATACGGGCCGCCTCCTGGGAGTCGGTCGCACCCGCGCGTGGTGGCTCATTCTCCGATGTCACCATCACCTGACAGAAGATGACTTCCGGGGTCGTTTGGGGAGATACAAACCCGGACCTTCTGGAACTTCCCGCAGTCCGGAGACTGGGTAGGTCGCTTAGCTCGACGAGGGAGCTCGTTGTCGATCTTCTTCGCAGGCGGCACCCGCGGAGGGTGTGCTTTGCGCCCTTGTGGTAAGTGCAGGGCACGTCGAGGGGGTCGCGCCGAGCGCGAGGCGCAGGCCTTGGGTCGCGCGAAGGTCACCGCCCAGATTGGATCTGAGGAGGCGTGGAAAGTTGGCTCAGGCGAAGGCCGGGCGCAGACTTCAGGCCGAAGGGAAATGTGTCGTGGCGTAGCGCTGTCTGCGCCGAGCGTTGAGCTCGTTCGCAGATCTCCAAGGTTTCCCTCATGGAGCCGATGACGTCTTCCATGCCCTGGACAAGGTCACAGGGTTTGGGTGGGTGGGTCTCCGATACTAGATCGGGAACAGCGGCGGCGGCGGACGCCGTGTCGACCTTTTCAGGGGTCGCTAGAGGAGTCGAAGCTGCCGGAGCAGGTGAGGTCGCCGTGAAAGATCCAAAGCAGATCTCCATGGGGTCGGCGAGGAAGGCCGCCATGCTTGCCGGCAAGACGACGCCAGTTTGGGCCACCATGCTGCACAGCGAGTTCCCGACCGCCCCTACCTGGCGCGCCAACTGTCAGGGGGTGAGACCTGGACAGATCCGCTAGGGGGTTGCCCTAATGGTTTGCAGGTTAAAGGAGGATCGGAACCTAAGAGCGTAGGTGGTTATGCACGTGGTGCACACGAAACTAGGCGAGTATGACGGTGAAGAACAAGGAGACAAGGGTTTATACTGATTCAGACCTCCGGAGGGTAAAACCTTACGTCCAATTGTGATGGATCATGCGAGGATGAGTTTCGATGTCCCTTGCGTGGAGCCCTAGGCCGCCTTATATGGGGAGGACGGGCTAGGGTTTCCTTGCAAGGTCGGTTGACCCGTGTCGGGGTCGGTTACAACTTGTGGGAGGCTTATCTCCCGGATTACAAGGAGTATCCCGTGATACTCGGAGCTACAGGCGGCGGCGCGTCAGGTCACCGTGTCTTTGTCTTGCACGCCAAGACTTCGCGGGTCTCCCGGGAGCTTGACTAGGTCGCTGGGCCCACTTGTAAGGTCGGCGAGTCTTCTGGAAGGTCGGGTCCACTTGACAGGGGCCTCTGGGACCCTAGCCGGTGGGGACCCATGGGTACCTATGTCTCTCACTTAGGGTTGTCGCCATTACATACACCTGCATTATTTCAAATGCTCCTTCTCAACGCAACAGACTACAGAAATATTGCATTAAACTCGTCGAGAATTCGACTTACCTGTAGTTTTATCTTGTTCTCCTAAATTCCTTTGCCTCTTTGAACCTCGGCGTGGCTGTCATCTGTCCGCCATATCCAGGAACGCACGACGAAGCTCGCGGCCAAAACCTCGTATGCCTCCCGGCCGCCGTTAGGAGTCCTCCCGAGCCCCGTTAGGAGTTTAAGTGAAATTGTTTGGGGGTGGAGGGAATACCACGATATGCAGGAACGCACGACGAAGCTCGTGGGCAAAACCAGAGAAGTTCGGTTCGGCTCTGTAGTAGTGGATAATGCGTCAATCTCCTCAGATACAATACTGAAAGCCTGGGATAGCAGCAAGAAACATTAGTTTCATCAGACCATCTCTAATCCTAAAAGGACAATGTCTAACAGTACAACAACTTAACGGTGATCACATGTAAATGAGCTAACTCAAAGATAAATAAAAAAACTCAACGAGCTTCTATAGGAATACAGTATGCATGCATGTAATTAAAATTGAACTAAAAACAACTATATTAGCAATTATAGGGCTTCGCGAATGTACATATAGAGCTGCATCCATAAACAACTATATTTATACATTTCCAACGGGGATCAGAAAAAGATAAGGACACAATTTGTTTGCGTGAGCGGATGAAATTTTTAGGATCCCACCATCAGTGAATCTTATGCGTGTCTCAGTCTCAGCTAACTAATTACTGATGAACTAATCCCTGTCATCACTTTTTGTATCATCAGACCAGAGCAGAAGACGTTACCTTGATAAGATAAGACAAACGATGATGTGAGGGCACGACAGTCTCGTTCCTTCCCTGTTCCTTCCGGATCGGTGGTGTGACGATGGTGATCGTGCCCTTTCCGTGGACGGCGGTGTCGGTGGCGGCCGCGTGTGGAACAGGGGCTGCGAGCCTACGACTGCAGTCTCCCTGCATCTTGAACTCCTGATGGCATGACGATCGAGCCTCTGCTGACGGTGATGACGACCGAGCCCCCTAGATGGACGGCGACGTTGCCGAACGATGGGAGTCGAGAGATCGCCGATCACCATGGTTAGAAAGTATATAACCTCTATCTACTACTAAAAAGAATGAAGTATCCACAAAATGTCGCTCCGCCAGCCCTCCGCTCCGCGCCCTCGCGCCTCCGCTCCGCGCGTCCCTCCGCTCCCCCGCGCATCCGCCCTCCCCCACCCTGCTTTTTTCCGCTCTCCCATGTGTCCGCCCCTGCCCCTGCGCGTCCATCCTGCCGAACCCCACCGCACATCACGCGCGCGTCCCCCTGCCCTACCCGTACGACCACCCTCCCCTACCTATCGGAGTCAAACCCCTCTCTTAATCCATCTTCTCCTCCTCCTCCGCCCGTCATCCGCGCCGCCGAACCAGGCCACGCCGCCGATCCAGGCCCCGCTGCCGTGACATCCATCTTCGCCTCCTCCTCCGCTCGTCGTACGCACCGCCGATCCAAGCCGCGCTGCTGCCGCCTCCGGTCCTCTTCACGTATATGGCAAGACCATCGCCTTCCTCCATGTATTCGGTCAGCGGCAAGACCATCTGCTTCCTCCACGCCGCCTTCAAGAATGACGCTCGGCCGGCCCTCGCTTCCAGGAATGGCCAGCGCTCGGCCCTCACCTCCGTCAACAACGTCGCGACGCCCTCAACAACATCACGCGTGGATCCCACAACGGCCGCGAATCACCACCGTCGACCAGATAAAGGTTTAGGGTTCTATTTCATGCCAACTCTCGTGTCTGTTTTGCTGGATCGAAGTTGCTCGACGGGAGCTCTCCATTGGTACGCGCTTTCTCCTCCTCTTTGATTCTGTAGGGTTCCGATGTTAGGGTTTGCGAGAGTGGATTTCAGGCTCCAATCCGCTTGATTGAATCCTGATTTTGCATGAGGTGTCAGATTCATGTGCAATCTGTTTCGTGAGTCAATTTTTATTGACACGGTAACCTGTTTTCTATCCTTCCCACCGACTCACATGCACACCAGCTATTCGTCCCAATTCCTAGATGAGAACCTGCTAAGTTTTTCCCTCAATCACTGCTCCTGTAGATTATTTCACCCATGAATAGTGTGAGTGGTGGCAGCGACAACCAAAGAGTTAAGGTCAAACTCATATTATTTCTAAATTTGCTAACGTGTTTCAGTAATTTTTCTAAGGTTTTCTTGCTTTTTTTGTTGGTTGGTACCTGTTCACAATGTTTACTTGTGATAGCAAAAAACAAGTGTAGTTTGCTATTAACTTTATTTACAGCTGGCTGAACCAGTTAAGGATGCGGCATCATCAGATGCAAACTTCAAGACAGCTCTCCATGCCAGTGAAAGCACCTGTCTTCATGTTCTATGTGTGTGTTTCGTAATCTTTATGAAATCTCAGTCTCATACTTGATGATTCCTCTTATGGACCATTAGCCCATGCTATTATTACTGTAATCGAAGTTTTTTATTTCCTGACTTGCGTTTAATAGCATTAAGCCTTCTAAAATTCTTTATGTTCAGTTCACTTTTGCTATGCTCTGATTGTTAGCAAGAATTAGTTATTCTGATGACATCGACCTATCATGTCTAAAAAAAACTGTTGTGTTCTCAAATCAGTATGTTTTCCAAAAGATCTCAAATCAGTATGTGGAAACATATCCTTTAGGTTTCAATGTTCCAAAATAAAAGGAAGCTATCTATTGGGCATTACAAAAGTCTTTTGAGCCTGAATTCCTTATTACAGCGGCACCAATCGTCAGTTTCTTGCTCTTATTCAGAGATGTATGAGCGGAGAAAAGGCCAACATGGCCTTCACACCTTTAGGTTGTGGGTGGTCTTCATGTCCGTGATGACTAGCAGGTCTTGGATAATTTTTCTGACTGGACATTTGGATATCGCACATGAGAAGAACTATTTGTGTGATAATTGAATATATAATCGGATCAATTGTGATTTTTTTTTCACCTACTAGGATGAGCTCCTCTGGGCCTCGGCATGGCTGTACACCTGTACCTGGGGACATGGGACAACAAGTGCCTCCACTTCATGCAGAACAACCAGGGTAGCTCTATAGTAGGCAAGTTGTGCATTTTATGGATCTGAAGATGGTCATGTCCTCTAATTGTATCACTGTAGTATCTATGTTACAAAACTGCATAGTGTGTTACTAAATTTTGTGTGATCTCCAATATTTCTGGGCTTAATCAAACATTCTCTATTTCTAGACTCTTCTACATTTAATAACCAATTAACCATCCTTGATTTAAAATGAGCAGAGCATGTTGGTAGTAGTAGCTTGCTTTAGTGTATGCGAGCATATGAGCAGAGCATATGTGTACCAATAGTGTTTACCATGTGTGCATCTCAGGCTGCTTTAGTTAAAGTCATACCCGTTAGGTTGTTTATTCACTATGCAGAGTTATAAACAGTTAACCATCCTTCAAAAAACCTTTTATTACAATATTTTATTGCATGTTAGTATCCTTTGCCTTTTATTGCAATATTTTATTGGTTCATTTTTCTTTTTTTCTTAAGGGGATTTATTTTCAAAAAGCTTGAAACAGATTATTTCAACTAGAATGCTTCTTATCTTCATATAGTCTGTATGCATTTTACAGGTCAGTGGAAATATAAGGCAATGTATTTACATGTTTACATGTGTGAAAGCTAGCAGAGAACACCTATTTGTTCTGAGGTTAGTCATAGCTTATCTTAATGCACTTTTTTTGCCACTGAACTGTAACATGTATCTTTTAAACTGAAATTGTACCCATCAATTAGATTCTTTATTTTAGAGGCATGAGATCTGTCATTAAAATTTTGATTGTGTATTTGACTGTAGGCAGGAACTGGCATTATTATTATCATTAATATTTTGATGATTGTGTATTTGACTGTATTTTAGAGGCATGAGAACTAGCAAGATTAGACTATATTTGACTGTATGTTTGGTTGGTCTAGCTAGCTGACAATTAACAACATTATTGATCATTGGATGGATACTTCACTTTCCTAATTTCATATTGCTAGCACTCACAGTATAAGACGATTTCTTACACTGCACCCAAGATGAATCGAGTAGTTAGAATATAAGAAAATGAAGCAGTGGCTGGCTAGCTAGCCTAACTCCTATGAGTTCCTGGTTTTCATACACCATGTGTTGTGTGATGGTAGAAAATTCCGGGTGTCTTGTGCAGGCATGACTTAGGACTCACAGAAGTCAAAGGTAACAATGTGTGAAATGCAGCACTTAAAAGAGCTCTGATGTGCAAATCTCTGCCACTTGAAAAAACGTACATGTGGTGTCGATTGACTCATTCCATGACTGATTTTTTAGATGATTTAACATGGTATTTGATATATCTAGGGGGCATTGTTATCCATATGAAAATGACATTTTTCTCCATACTTGTATCCTCTCAAATTAGAATGAACTTGTATTTTTTGGGGGCTGGACGAAAAACCAATATTTTAGTGTGTGCATCCTTTATGCTTATATAGTATCTTCTATACATCGGCAAATCAAAACAGGTAAGCGAAAGATTGTATTGCCTTTTTTTGTATTTGCCCTGCTCATAAATATCCTCTAACTATTGGTTCCCTGGATTGTTTAAGATCTTGGAGGGAAGCTGTGGTCATAAACACATACAATTGGATGCCTCCAAGTGCGGCAACTCGAAGACACTACCTCATGCTTGCGGTGCTGATGTCCTGCTATGCATGTTCCCCAGCTTATTTGCAATGTCAATTTGTACTCTTACTGTAAAGAAGTAGCTACAAAGAAAAGGAATTTCCATCGGTGTGCATCTTCATGTGTATCTTTTAGAACTTCATTTTTGTGATTCATCAGAAATAAATACACAGGGCAGTTTGCCTCTTCCTTAATTTGATTGTAGTATGACCATATACTGCACTTGACGAGTGTATACTTGGTTCTTCTTTAATCAGCATCTTTAGAACTTAATTCTTAAATGCTTAGCATGATAATATTGTTTGGTACTTGACAAGCTTTTTGGCACATGGATTTGAGATGGCATATACTTTATATACTTTCATGCGAATGAATTGAGTTTATATTTTTATTGCCCGTGGCAACGCACAGGCACGATCCTAGTAGAATATAGAAATGATGTCTTTTGCACCCGCCTAATTAATTTTATGTTGCCGTATTTGCCTTTCCTAATTTTCTTGTCACGCATTTGCCTGTCCATACTACGTATCATAGTAGGAAATCCCCCCTTCTCTTTCCAAAAAAAACTCCTGACATGTAGAAAATATTTGTCCATGCGCACCCTTTCCATACTATACGTATACGACGCATGGTAACTTTGGTAAGACATACCCATTAGGAGTCCTACCGTGGGTTAGAAAGTATAGAATAGAATATAGAAAGGATGTCCTTTGTGTTGGGAAATAAGCAACTCCATTTGGAGTCCTCCCGGCCGCCATATTCTTGACATAAATAGAATAAGCAACACGTACACCATATATGAGAAGGGAAATCAACAACGTCAAAAAGAAGGAAACAATCGTGGATCATAGAAGTCTAAATCTGCGAGTCGGGGGTGGGTACAACGGGTGGGTAGGTTGCGCCTGGGTGAGAAAAAAACACTCAAACCGTGAAAAGTATTTTCTAAACGTCAAAAACGTGCCTAACCCCCCTCCTTTGGTGGTCAATTTTCTCGAAAAAAGTGGGCCTAAGCCTGACAAGCGGGACCTCCTGTGAGGGGTATGTGGGTAGATTTTCTGGTGAGAGTTGTTTTCAAAAGAACTCGTTCTTTATAGTATAGATGAGCGGTATAACCTTGGAAAATGTTCCTAATGAACCTGAACACTAACTTGGATGCTTGTGTGATAATTTTGTTTTATTTATATAAATATGCACACAATCACTATTAAAATAATAATTAAATAAATGGTTGAATAGTTTAACCTTTAAGGAAGAGTATGCTGGATATATTATTGTCTAGGTGAATGTGGTCAACATGACACCCTAGGCATAATGTATGCTGACATGCTTACTTGTACCACCATCACCATCACCATTTAACTGCTACATATGCATTCCTCCGTATAGAAGTCCCTGACGGTAGCTACATGCTCGTACCGGCTGAAGTGGACAAGGGAGCAGGAGGGGAAGTACACTTCGTGACTGTTGATCAAGACCCGGACCAAAGTCCGGAAGATTGTCTGACTGCTGGAGCTGCCGAAGGCAAGCCCCGGTTTAACATTTACCTATGAGTTTCATTTTCAAAATCTGAATCTATACTTGATTATCTATGTGCATTTACGTTCAAGAGTTGAATGAAAACCCTAGATGCATGATCCATAAGTACCTATGATCTTTTACTAGTATGCTAGGTCGATAGTTGCTATGCACTAAGAACCCGGTACAAGTCGAGTGATGTACGTCGCTCGCGAGAATAGGTTCTTATGTTGGAATCATAAGACTTGTTAAATGGAATTGCTCACGTGGTAAGAGCATGGGATTTTGGGCTCCGGTCCAATGGTTAACAGATTAAGCGTTTGAAAGTACTAAACATTTGTCGGACATGGGTACGGTAAACCTAGTACCTGAATGACGCGGTGCGGGAGCTTTAGGCTACTAATCCTGGGTTGTGGCCCCAGTCTTGCAAACTGTGGTGCATGTGTGACGCTGGATGCTAGTGTGAGGCATGCCAGCTAGCCTTATACCTAGAATTGTGGCATCAGCTCCTAATCCGAAGAATGATGGGAACCGTTTGGCTGAATGCACTCATGGCGAGTGGTTTCTCCCGTATGTTTAGGTTCCCCTTGCAAGGTTATTAATCGATCGATCGTCGGCCTCTCACCATTATCCGGGAATTGCTTAACCCTCTAGCCATGATAATCCCTCTATGATGAAATATTGTAAACTTGATGTTTGATTAATTGTTTGCACAATTATGCTTGAATTAGTTGCTTATCTAGTAATAACTCCATCTACTAGAACTTGAGCTAAAATCTTGAAAGTAAGGATTAACTCCTTAGTCGCTTTTTGGCAAAACAAACCCACTAGCCAAAGCCCAGCATGACTGGAAGGATAAGTCTTTTATTTTAGACGGGTAAGCCTTTCTGAGTATTAGTATACTCAGCCTTGCTATAAATATTGATTTCAGGTGATAATGTTTGGCCTGGTGAAATCCCACCCGGCTGGGAGCTGGAATGGGTGGATGACGAGGAGTAATGGCGTTATGGGTGGCCTCCCATGATGCTAAGTTATCGATTAGTATTAATTCTGCTGTTTCAAAACTCTGAACCATTTACCTTTGATGCAAGGACAATGTTTGTAATAATTAACCCTACGGGGAATTTGGATTAATTTGTAAGGTACTCTGGACTCTCCTTCGTGGGAGTTTTAATGTATGCGTTTCGATCCTCTGTGTGGTTTACAAGTGATTTACCGGGCTATGACCCGGCAACACTCAACGAGATAATTCTTTATTATCACTTAATGACCAAAGTGGATTGGTTTAGGTGATAGTACGGACTTATCTCGGATGGGTTGTCACACCTGTCCTTTGCATTTTTGGCATCTTGCATACATGACAAGTCACAAGAGACTATCCCAAGAAGGTTAGTTGTGATAGGCTAGAGACGGTGTACAAAGTTTGTTATGTCAGGGTACCACTACCACATTTTGCATTGCCTAATTTTGCAATCAACATTGTTTATAAGATGACATGCAATTCAACCAATGGCGTGTTTATGCGTAGCTTTTATTTCAGTACCAACACATTGTCCCATTAGGCTAGTTTTAACAACCCCCCCCCTAAAAAAGTTTAGCAAGAGTGACCGCTTTTGGTTGTTCTCTTGTTCAAGGGAATGTTGCATCCTAATTTCTATGAGTAATAAACCTTTAATGAGTTAAGTAATTTTTTCCTGAATGAATGAATCAGGATGCATCTTCTCATTCAGGCTGGACAAACAAACGAAGAGCTCACTAATGTAGAACATAGATTTCAGATGTAATCACCCTCACATTTTGTGACACCACAAAACAAAAAGTGATTCTATCCATAACTTCTCAACAGCCACATGATACAGGACCGAAGAAAACATTGAGACCCATGTAGTAATTTGTAGGCCACGATGTTTATTTGTCGTCTCAGGTCCTTGCCAATCACGAAGGACACCAAAATGACTAACAAGTGAGAAAATAGTCTATGAAGAACAATTAAATACTTAGAGCAGCATAGATATATAAATCCCCTAATTAAGATGCCAAAGTGATGAAATACCACAAGAATAATAAAGTAATGACTCACAATTCTCATAATAATGCGACACTATAGAAGTAATAATCTTAACAAACCATGACATTTTGATAATTATGATATGATAACATCTAAAGTTGAACAACACGACACCGGCTGCAGAACTCCACAACATTCAGCTCGACTGTAGAGGAAACTTTTGGCTTGATGTATGTTTCCACAGCCAGCACTGCCCTCTCGGCTTCATGGATTGCACTTGCACATCTGCCTCTCGTAAAAGAGCATGAGAAAGGATTTTTGTCAGAGCATCTAGGCCCACCTTTAGTGGTGTCCAATGTAAGCCGCTCGAGTGATTTTGCAGAGCCAACAATATAACATGTTAACTCAACCAAGGTCCTAGCAGAAGTGAAATTGGTGATGTCCACGCGTTTGAGCTTGACATGCTGGTGCTCAGGCATCATCTGTAGACCTCTATCATCATCAAAAATTGAGGCAGGATCCCTAGGTCCTGGGCGTACCTAAAGGTGGAAAACCAAACTTGAATAAACAATTTTAGCATAGTGACTAATATATTTGCAAAAGCAACAATGACTTACATTCAATTTGAAAGTCTCTAAGGAAGGAGAAGCATCAAAGAAACATGAACCCGGTGAAAGAAAATCAAAGTCCATTTCATCCAAAACATCCATAGCTAGAAACTTTAGGTGAAGGAATTGGCTAGACAACATCGGTGTGTTGACTATCTGCATATATGTTCAATTAAGTCCAAATGTATAACTATCATAATATTGTAATATAAATAATGCAAGTGTAGTCACCTAGTAAGAGCATGTACCTCAAGTGTGGAATCTATTGTAAGACTTTCAAGGTTTGGCATCTTGGAAGGAAGCTCGGTACAAGCATAATAGACGGCATCCTTACATCGCAAGAGTAATTTCTTGATCTGTGATGAATTTTCAAGTGATAGTTTTACATCAAGGTCACCTGTAAAGTCAAAGCTGTAGAGATTCGGAGCTTTGCTTTCTATCACTTCTAGATTCCTACAATTTGACACCTCAAGCCAGCTGAATAACTGTAGGCAAGGTATTTTCAAGCAAATTATCTCACTGCAACATCTGAGATCCAAACTCTCCAAAGCAACACAACTTGCAAGAAAACACTCTAGTTCTCCATCCTCAATATGCACCATACACAGCTGTAGTTTAGTCAGAATTTTCAAGGAACCAAATTTGGTAGTAGGGTGAAATTCACAACCGGTAAGAAAAAGATACTGAAGTGACTCTCCAACCCCATCTTCAAAAAGTGAACATGGAAAATTGTATGTTGCGCCTATTATTCCAAATAGGCTAAGGACCACTTTTTCAATCCCTGGTTTAACAACAATCTTAAGCCAGTTGTCGAGATGATCAAGATGACATTTGTTCTTCTCATTGTAAAATGCATAGACCTTAAGGTTGAATGCCTTCACGCCAATTCCTGAGTGGTTTTTCAAAATATGGTCAACTTTATTTGTGAAATATCTTACTATTTTATCCTTTCGGCATGTATTTTCATTTAACCCAAATGTCTTTTCATTGAAAGTGAGATTGGGATGACGTCTCCATGAATGTGCAAAAGCACGAGACACGCAAGCAACTTGGGCAGCATCTCGCATTGGCATAAGGGAATGTATATGACGCCAGATGTCCTGCATGCACACAATAGAGTAAAATAATCATCACAGAATTGTAGTGGCATCAAATGATTTACCCCAATTGGAAAAGAAAAGGTAATATGACTATAAAGATTTAACGATCTATCCTAGGTGCTCAGTGCATGATTATACAAGGTGTGCTTAATTATAGAGATGGATAATGCATAGAAATTTAATAAAAAAAGATATGATGATATTAATAAATTCTAGGTGGTACCATTGGAAGGCTTGACCCTAAAATTTTACTTTGTTGATTGCGTGAGGCCCTTCTTTTATTCCTTGAAGTAGTTGTCCCATCTGCAATATATTATAAATTGATATCAATTATATAGACATCAATAAAAGAACAAGTTAGTTTTGTAGGTGCAGTACAACATGCTTTTATATCAAACATATACAACTATGGAGCCCTGCCCATGTAGAAAAAAATCCACACCAAAGGCAAATAATTAATTGCACACAATTTGGAATCATTTTGGCAGAGGCTTCTGAATTAAATAGGTAAAAAGTGAAATCTAAAAAAATCATGGAGAGGAACAAAATGGAAACAAATAGCTTACCACGAGTTTGGGTTTGGCCCAATAGCCTCATGGAACGACGATGCCTCGTCTCCATCTCCCACTCACAACCTGTATGAATGAAGGAAACAAGGTGTGAGGAGGGGGAATCCCGATCTCTCTATACTCTGAGGGAAGTTTGATAGAAAACTTATTTGTGTTCCTGACTTTGATTGCCTACACCTTGCAAATTTGGTTGGACCCCCTTCCTTACCACCGGGTGGGTCCATCCCCCTTACCTTTCCTCCTTATGTAGCCAACATTGTGCCACCAAAACCATCGACTAGGGTTAGGGTTTGGGGGTCACTAGATGGGGTTGTTCTTTGGTGTCCTAGAGATGCCCTGGGCCACGAGCCAAGAGTGACTAGTATTGGAGGTGATTGTGCATGAGGCAGTACATCACCGACGGCCATGAGTAGTGCAAGACAGATGATGAGTGGTAAAGGTAGCGAGGTTGTCACCATATAAAATTGAGTTGATCCAAGATAATACAAGAGTGGACAAGGGCAAAGCCATCGAGGAAGATGGTGGAGAAGGAAGACGAGGAGGACTTACCGGAGATGGATGTCAAAGGAGGAAGAGGGCTCGTCGAGGATCGGAGCGGCGGCGTGGTGCCGGTGGCTAGATTGATTCAATCGTATATGCTATTTATAATAAGCCTTGCATATACCAAGAGTCAGGGGGTCAAAGTAAACCCTACCTCGCCGCCTTGGATGAGGATTGGAGGAAATCCTACGGGCCTATGGGCTCATGGCTCATGTAAGGCCCATTATTTCATTTATGTGTCCCATGTTGAAGCCCACACTACAAAACTAATCCCTTCTGTCTGTCGCTTGCCATGGCCACCTACTGGTTATTTGGATCTCACTAATTCCACATCTACGAAGAAAAGGTAATCTATTTTGGACATTGGTACTATGGCTGGATCCTCAACAACTATGAATATTTAAATGATTGAGAAAAATAATACATGTGTTATCATGCAAATCAAGTGAAAGTAGGTTCTATTCAAGATATAATGTGAAAACTTGAATTGAACAATCACACCATATTTATAATATGTTTGCTGGACGGACAACCGCTTACATCAATGTAAAGGTCATCTCCAATGATTGATAAGCATCAGAAAGGGAAACCTGAGAAACAATGTCATAGGTCGCTCCATCACAACACTCAGAAATTTGTGAAGATTTTTTATCGGTGACATTGATTTATTAACCTCAGCTAAATATGCCAATTATATGCAATTGTAATGTTGTTACTTAATGCTAGTCTATAGTCACCTAAAAGTGTAAGAGAACATGTATACCTCAAATTCAAGAGATTATGGCAGAGTTTCAAGATTTGGCATGCGGAATGGAAGCTTGGTGTGAACATAAATGACATCATCATAAGTTTCTCCTAATGAGAGCAGTACATGAAGCTTACCTACGAATTGAAAAGCTGGGAAGATACAGAGCTTTACTCTCTGTCACTCCCAGCCTTTCGCAGGTTGACACCTGACACCTTGATGTAAATGAGCTGCCATAAGCAAGGTGTCGATGTTCAGAATCACCGACTAGTGAATTTCGTGTGTTGTGGGTCACAAGGAGACACAAGGATTATACTGGTTCAGGCAGTGTGCCCTATGTCTAGTTCGTGTAACTCGTGTTTATTCGTACAGAGTTTGTCTAGGGGTTACAAATGGGTCGAGAGAGGGAGCTTGTCCCAAGTCTCTAGTGTGGAAAGGAAAAAGACGAACACAAGTGCATGAGAGCGAGAGCGAGGAGAGTGGCGTAGTGCTTCCCCACAGTTATTGCCCTACCTCCTCGATGGAGGCATGCCTTTCCTTTTATAGCGAAGGAGAAGGCGGTTCGTGGGAGACTTTGGAGAGAAGGGAACAATGCCTTGTTCTCCAAACTCCCGTAGCAGACTCGGTCGCTCAGAGTCACGGTTAGCATCGTGGGTCCACTGTAGCGGGTTTATATTGTGTCGCCGCATGATCCGTCTCAGCAGGATGGGATCCGTCATACGCGGGGAGAGGGGTCTGTGCTACAACCCCTTCGAGGTGATAGGCCGTACGCCCGGGCATGCTCGTGGCATGTCTGCGTACGCCTCGCTGTAACGAGGGAAAGGATCTAGATGTCGACTAGAGGGGGGTGAATAGTTGTTCATGAAAATTACAACTTAAAATCAAACTGTCAGGTTAAAGTCCGGAGTCTTCGGATATTTTTCCGGATACTCCGGGAAGTCCGGAGTATCCGGGAAAATGTCCGGATTGTCCGGGATTTGAGAGGGGAAACTAAATCGACAAAATGAAACTTGCTCGAAAGTGAATCTATGAAAATAGGTTATGCACCAAGATGAAAGGAGTCTGTTTCACCACCCAAAACCTGTAGCAACTTTACCAAAACGTAGATCGGCAACAAACCCTAGAAATGAGCTCAAGAGGAAAACAAACAAAGAACAAGAGCAACAATCATAAGAGGACACACGGATTTGTTACCGGAGTTCAACCTCACACCTTGAGGTCTACGTTTCCGTTGAGGAACCCACAAAGGGTGGACCTTTACACCTAGGTCACTTGCCTCTCTCTAGCGACCACAAAGATCGAGCTAGAGCCACTTACTCAATGTCGGGGTAATACAAACTTCCTTGGGCAGCCACAATCTTTTTTTTAGAATTACACAGTACAACGTAGACGCTCACGACACGCACGCACACTCACCCCTATGAACACACGTACGCAAACCCTACCCCTATGAGCACCTCCGAAGGACTGAGCACCGGCAGATCTGGAGATTCTCGAAGTCACCACTGGCGTCTTTTCGTCGACGGGAACGTCGCTTACCACTTAAAGCATAACGCCGGAAAATCCGGGAATAAATCCAAAAAAAGGTGCGAGCACCAGGATTTGAACCCTGGTGGGTAGCGTCCCACTGGACCATCCTACCACTGGACTACATGCCCATTCGCGGGCAGCCACAATCTTTGGGTGCTCCAAGGTGACACCTAGCCGGCTAGGAAGTCCAAGCTCCAAGAGTAACAAACACGAAACCACCGACCAAGCGACGAACAAGGTGCTCTAGAGATGAGAAATCAGCTCACTAGCACTCTCACTTGCTCTAGCCTTGAATCCCTCTTTTAATCCGCACCAAATCTCAACAACCAAGAGCTAAGGGGAGTAAAGAGGAGGGAGAGAAGGAGTTTTGTATGCTACAGTTCCAAATGAGGCAAGAGAGAGAGAAAGGAAGGGGTTGAAGGGGTATTTATACCTCTTCACCCAAATAGAGCCGTTACAACTCTAAGACCCGGAATCTCCGGGAAAGTCCGGAATGTTCGGGAAAAACCCAGAAACTCCGAACTTCAAAGGTTAGCACCCAAAACAGTAACCCGGTGAAGTGTTTGGTGCAAGGTGTCTCTCATTGGTTTGGTTAGTTACTCTAAAGCACATTTTCGACTCGTGAAAAGTAAATTTCATGTCTCTCTTAATAGTACGACATTCCTAAGACTCAATTTCAAAATATAAAATAATTAAGTCTTCATGGAATCCTTCTTTAGACATCACTTCCTTTTTGGATAAACTAGAAAATCACCTTGATGCATTTTAGTAATTTTAATCCCTGCTCATATACTCAAAATAGCATTAGTCACTTAAGATTTTGTCATTAACTCACCAAAACCCACTTAGGGGGTCAAGATACTCTTCAGTGCCATTGCCTGCATACGGGGCGGCCGCAAAGGCTGCACGCCTGTCCTTTCCACTTGGCCTGAGAAAATCCTTTGCGCAGGGCATTAACTCTTGGCCGGTGGAGAGCTCAGGTTCCCGTTGGACCCCTGACCTACGAGGTCGAGCGCATTCTAGAGGCCCGACCCTGCTGGCTTAAGATCGGGTGAGGCGGTGCCGAGAATGTATCAGGTGGTTCCGCCCTCTCACATACTCTCTTGCTCCTATAATTCATAACTCACAAAAAAGTTTATGAAAAATACAATGAAAAATATGAGTTGATGAAGGATACATTGATTCTTGTTCACACAAAGTTTAAAGTTGAACAAAAATTTGTGTGAAGAGAAATAAAAAAAGACAAATTCAGCATATTATCAGGTCGGATGCACTGTTCATCAGGATCCGCAAATCCGCGTCTATTCATATATGGATTTGTCTTTTTTGTTTCTCCATGCAAATTTTTTTGCTGAATCTGAAACTTTGTATGAACATAGTTCATTGGATCATGTACCCATTCATATTTTTGGTTGAATTTTTCATACACTTTTTTATGAATTTTGATTTATGAGAGCAATGAAGTATACGAGAGGGTAGAGCACCTGATACGTTCTCAGGCGGTGCCCCACTGCCCCCCGACCCCATCGGCGGGATCAGGGAAACGGGAGCGATTCAAAAAAAAAAAAGGAGAAACTTTTCTACCGTTGTCACAGCCATTATCCTCGGCGGGCCTTCGTGGGCCCTTGGGGTAACTTGGGCCTTTGGTCTGCTCATTCATTACTCTGCTTAATCGAGCCAAACCTTGAACATTAGGTACCTCTAATATTCACTCCTGACACAAGCAAGGTATGTCGAGGCTTTTTATCCAATTGCAATAGCTGAGTTCAAACCACTCGAGAACTGTGTTCAGATCTACAAATATAATGCAACGTCGTGTCCCAGATTTGGGTACCCAAATGGCTTCACGTTATTTATTTATTTATTGATGAACTACGAAATTGTAAATCACATCTAGAGCTACAATTTGTATATATAGATTTTATCTTCGTATATATTCACAGCATATTATTTTTGAAAACTATGCCACACAATGCACATAATAACCACGCCCTATGGACCAGAAATTTAAAAATAATCTTGTCAAAGAGATCGAGAAGTCATCCATCATGTAAACAATAGTGAGACCCATGATTTCTACTCAATTAAAAGATATAAAATGAAAAAAAAAGGTCACCATAAACCTGTTTCCACGATCAGCCCACTTCAGCTCAAGTAAGAGCAACACACACACCGGCGGAGGCAAGTTACTTTTCCTTCTTTTCTACCAAAATTCATTTACTTATTATGCTATATAGGTACATTTTTTGCCTTTGATTTCACATTAATTCGACATTTCGAAAGACTTTTTATATTATATACTTGTAATCTACTTTTAAAAAGAACACTAAATCAAACATTTATGTGGCGATATGTTGAAAACTTGAAACAAACATTCATGTTATATGTGTCTAAGAATTATGTTGTTCAAAGGCGAAATAGCCGATTTTGGTGTGCTTCGATATGTATAGTCTTGTCATCACCTTTCGAAACGTAAACCAAGTGTCTCAACTTTTATTTGTTGAGTGAATCCAGTCCGTTGCTTAATTATATATGCGACAACAAAAGGTTGCTGCAAATCATGTATCTCACTAGCTATTATTATTTACATGATGGATGAAATTTACACGTGTGGCTTAAATTACAAATATGCATGCAATTTACACATGTGGTGTTTCAGGTTTGTTCTGCGAACTGTTCTAGCTGTCTAGCATAAGAAAACGGGTGAACACCAACGTACAAATGTACAACACTATTTTTGTCCCAATCCTCAATCACGGATGCCGAAATGATTGAGGAACGCAAGTTGTGTGAAGGGAAGAACGAAGAACCAACTAACTAAAGGAGCTTCGACAAATTCTGATGCATGCGGCCGTAATTTCATGCCGAGCCCGTGATGCGCGGTGCCTCGCAGGCAGGACCCTGCGCGCTGCAGTTTGCAAGTGCAACGACGTCGACGCGCTCGGTAACACGGGCGGCGCGGCCTCTGACCGGTTCCTCATCAGCTAGGTGACCGCGCACGGCGCGGCGGCGGCGGCCGGTCCGGCTCCTCCGGCAGCCGGGCGCTTGACGAACCGGCCCTTCATTCGCGGCCGCTTCTCCGCGTTGAGCTTCCGCACCTCGTACCGTATCTTCTTGGCGAACAGCCTCGTCCGCCGCTTCTCCCGGTACCGCGACACCCGTGCCTCCCGCCCGCCGCCGCCGCCCATCCCCAGCCGTGGCGTCAACGCCTCCCCACCAAGCCGTCCTCCTCCGGCCATCCACACTCCCTGCACCCCACGCAACAACCACACGAACCCAATTTAATTCGTTACAATAATCTAACTGAACTCTGAAGCACATATGCGTGATCAATTGGCGACAAGCACCGTGAATTCGCAAGGAAATCACGTACCGAGTGGTGGCCGTGATGGGGCCAGAAGTGGTCGAGGTGGACGTCCGGGCGCTGGCCGTCGGTCCACGGCGAGCTCCCCCAGCTCTCGATGACGGCCTCGTAGTTGAGCCTGAGATCCAGGCTCCTCTTCAAGAACTGAGCGTCCGCGGCGACGCCGTTGCTCGCCTCTGACGCCTTCTGTTCGAAACAGTAGTCCTCGTCATTATCGAACAACGTGGGCGAGCTGCAGTTGAATTCTGTACCTCGGCCGATTCCTCCGGCTTCACCTCCGAAGGGCTACGACGAGCGAGAGCGCCCTCGCGCGCGCCATGGGAGACCACGCTGCCGTCGAGCTCCATCTTTACTACCCGCCCGTCGTGTTCCGCCGGCGCCGTCGTCATTAGTCCTAGGCTCTCCATGTAGAACGATTCGTCGAGGTCGTTGCCGTCGTCGAGACCTTGGCCGAGGAGCGCTTCCATGTCCGCGGCGAACTCTCTGAGTTCGGCGTCCGTCGGGCCGTAGCCGGCAAAGTTGTTCGGGAGCTGCTGTACAGGCGACTCTGCAACCACCGGCGGCGCCCTTGCATGCTCCACGGCGCCGTCGTCGTCGGCGTCGTCCTCTCCGCAGCATGGGGCGGCGGCCGACGAGTCCTCGATCGGCGGGGGCGAGCAGAGCTCGGCGAGGGCGCGGTCGAACGTCGGCACGCAGTACAGCAACTGCTCCTCCTCCGACTCCTCCTCGGCCTTCCGCTCCTCCGACGACGACTCGGCGGTCACCTCCGGCACGACGATGAGCTTCCTCGACAGCAGCTGCCCGACGCTCTTGACCTGCGGCCTCCTGGTACGCGCCTTGCGCCTCGACCACGCCGGCGCGACCTGCTGGCGCTTATTCGACGACGTCGACGGCGCGCCGCCATCGAGCGCCGAGAGCGGCGACGTCGGGCGCAGGCGGAGGCGCTCGTGCCGCCTGGCGAGCGGGTTCGCCGAGTGCACCGACGCGTCGCAGCCCTGGCACAGGAAGGCGTCGTCGGCCGCGCAGTACCACCGCGCGCGCCGCCGGAGGCAGCTGTCGCAGGCACGCGCGGCCTTGCCGCCCACGGCGGCGCCGGCCGCCGCCGCCTTCGAGCCGCTCATCATGTGCCGCCGCCGACAAGCGCGGCGTTCCCCTCTCTCGGTGGAGTGATCCCAAGAAAACTTCACAGAAAGCTGTCTAGTAGGTGCTCCTACCGTGCTGGACGGAATCTCAGAAGGGATCGTAGCGTGGCAAGATCGCGAGAAAATATCATCCGATTAGGGCAGGTGCATGAGTGAGGACCACGGCCCAGCATGGGTTCTTTTTCGGGGACCTCAGCCGCGACGCCAAGTGTACTTTCTGCTTTTAGTGTAGACGTGGGGGCCCACCTGCAGGCCTTATCTGGGAGGCGATTGGCCTGTTGGCAACACCCCATCCGATTCCTCGATATTTGATTGGCTGCGGCTGGATTTTCCGTGGGGCCACGGCATGGCCCTGCGACACGTTGGAGGAATACTGGTAGGCCCAGTGAAAAGTCGTTCTCTGTATTGTGTATCCATCACTTGAGCGTGATGCTGCTTCTGCGTACGCACTGAGTGACCATATATATGTATGGATTTTTGAACTTTGGCTAGAAAATCCTCCAAACGCTTGAAAATATTGCACGAAAATGGATTAATCTTTCTAGTAGAATCTTAACTTTATGTGAATGTGTGTTTTGTGTTAGTGATGTTACACTTACACTGATATACGTTCAGCTGCTGATACCATGGAGCTTGTTGTTTTTTATTCGTATATACTCCTTTCGTTTTTAAATATATAATGTTTATGACAAGCAAATTACTTCATTTTTGAACTAAATAAACTGTCCTAAGCGTCATATATTTAAGGACGGAGGTAGTACTATTAATAGCTTTCTTTATTTGAGGGTGTATGGAGAGGTGTCAAGAAAAGCAATTTAGTCTATCCGGAGACTTCCTCTCGGAGGCTTGTATAGAAGTCAAGTTGATTGTGCTCTAATCACCTGCCTCATTTCTTTTGGTTTCGTTTTATTAGTGGAAATTGACGAGGGCCCAGATTAGGGTCCCCTTTGACGGCAAGATTATCTTCCTAAAAACAACGGCAAAACCACAACCCTCGAGGTGGAGTCAACCGTTTGCTGGCAGGTAGCTCGAGGATGGTCGTACCCTTGCTGACAACAACATCTAGAAGGAGTCCACCCTTCACCTGGAGCTGCGTCTCAGGGAAGGCATGCAGATCTTCGTCAAGACCCTCACCGGCAAGTCGACCAGTCCTTGGCCGGACGGCAGCATCTCCGACTAGTTTCCCACTAGAGGAACCCTCGCACGACAAGTCTCCGCCTCGCACGAGTACTCTCCGCCTCGCACGACAAGATCCTCCGAGGAGTTCCTCGGAGAAGTCCTTCCGAGTAGTTTCCGCCTCGCACGACAAGTCCAGGCTCCGACTGGTACGTGGACCCGGGCGCACTACTCGGGCGGTGCTACCGATGCGTGGGGAGGAGCGAATCTCCACGTCACGCGGAAACAACAGCTGGAGGCCATGCAAGCGGCCCGCCCCGGCAAGAGCCTTAATGCAGGTCTGACAAGCCGCTCAGCCATCACATCGCCATCATCTCCTACTCTGCCACACGCAAGACTCAACCCGAGGCACTCAAGCACCCTCTACGACGCGCACGAGCCTAGGCTTAGGCTCGGGCGTGGCAAGCTAGGCAAGTACTCGGGAAGACTAAGACAAGCCCAAACTACTCGGGGAGAAGGCCAAGCGTCCCAGAGGGAACAGTCCATCCCGGCCACGCGGCGGCTTCCCCGACAAGGTATCGCGACTCGGCTTCAATGCGCCCCGGCGGACAGCGACGTACGACGGGACGTACCAGCTGCCAAGCACTGTAACTCTTTTGTATTCCCCCTTGTGCCCCTCCCCTTGAGACTATAAAAGGGAGAGGAGGGCAACGGTCACAGGGGTTAGATCTACACATGACCAGACACCACCACCCGGGACTTGGGAACGAACTCCCTCTCCCGACTAGCTTGTAACCCCTACTACGAGCACACTTGGCTCAGGAACACGGCTGCAACACACTGGACGTAGGGTATTACTCCTCGGAGGCCCGAACCAGTATAAACCCCGTCGTCTCCTGCGCTAACCATCCGAGCCCGACACACGATCGATAAAAATTCATTGCCGGCGGTAGAGAACCCCGACAGCATTGTACAATATTATGGTAGGTAGCAGCACTGTCAAATGTCGTTGGAGAAAAGGATCTGACCCAGCTGTCTGCACATTTCACTTGTGTTCAAATGAAAATGGTAATCCCACTTTGAGTATAAAACATTGTAAAAAAGTTATTTTTCATATATAAGGAATTGTGGGTATTAGGAAACCTCACCTTAACCCGTACCTGGATAACCCTGTTGCCTTTTCAGGGTTGGGTTTATCCCTTGATTTTAGTCAAACTTGATTTAACGAGGGGCATTTGTGTCTTCTTACATCCTCATTAATCTATCTTTAAACGCATATAATCTCTTATATTCCATGGTAATGAATTGTTTACCGCCTTTCTGATTGTGGAATGTCGAGATTTGTGCGGGTTCTTTTCGGTGATGTGATTTATACAGAGACATCAAAAAGCAACATCTCGGCGATGTAATCTTCTCACCTGTCACCTCATTATGCATATGATTCCAACGACAATAATCTATCCGGCCTACTACCTCGGGACAGTTCCATGAGCTTGTAGAAGCCAAATTGATAATGTGAATCAGCAGTTCAGCACATCTTCAACAAGTTTAGTAATAAGCATAACGACCCTATTGTTCTGATGGAGAGAAGAGCCTATAAATTATAGCTTTTCGGGAAATTGGACACTATATGAGTAGCAGTACGTGTTGTTCAATCAAGCTGAGGGCCTGAGATCCACTGTGTTTTCCATCAGGCTCAAAGCCAAATGTTCTGCCGTTTGTTCATGTGCAAATGGAAATTATGCACCCCGGCCCCTGCTAATTAACTTGAGCCATGTGGGAGGAGATTTTGCTTTGTGTCCAGGTACTTGAGATTTGCAGTTGCAGGGCTTGCAGAAAATGGAAATGTCGCAGAGTGTTGAAACGTAGAGTATCTGCAGGAACCAATTACAATCTTTAGATACTAATTAGGATTATTAAATGTGAATTAATGACAACACTCATTTCATAACTCTTCTAATTTTTCGAGACGAATCTAAGGAGACTAATTATGTCATAACTAGACAATATCGTGCTACAGTAAATAATTTCTAATGACGGATTAATTAGTCGATCTTAATGAATTTGTCTCGCGATTTCTCGTCTATACGTGTAATTAGTTTTGTAATTAGTCTACGTTTAACACTCCTAATAAGTGTTGAAAAAGGATCACAAAAAATTCTCTAAAAAGTTCCACGAAACTGAAAGAGGGTTAAATTGGTTTTTGTGCTTGGAAGGTAGCGGAGAGGTCAACATATATATACAGGGTCAACATATATATACAGGATAAGCGGAGTATTACGGTTCCAGAGAGGCCACACCAGCCAAATTTAAATCTTATCCTGTTGATAATCGAATCTGTGAATATCTGTAGCTATACATGCCTACATGTAATTTCCTTGTAGCATTATACGCGGATGTCCAGCTTGGCAGGTGGCATCCGTGGCAGCCTCTGCTCGCAGTCCTGAAGATGGTTGCTGCAAGGTGAGAAATCACACTGTGGTGTTCGAATGTCCATATACTGCAGGTGCAAATGACCAACGAACTCCACGGAATCGAGCGAATGTGAGCCCACACACTCGTTGCATTGACAAGTCTTTCGCGCAGTTCCATCTGTGCGAGCAAGCTATAGCCCTTGACACAGAGCAAGCTAACCCTAGCTGGGACATGCATCAACGTCGTCGACAAGCGCTCAAGCCCATCCCGGCATCCCCACGGCCACGGCGGTCTAGCCAGCGCCCTTCCAATTGCAGGGAAAGACAAGAATCAGATGGATCGCGTCGCGCCCCATCACCGCGCGATCCGGCCTCCGGGGACGCATGTGCCCCGGTATCACATCGGGGTCGGGGGCTTGGCCGCACGCGCCACAACACGCCACCGCCGGCAGGTTTCGCCAACGCGCCGGTGACGCCGACCGACGTGCCGCCGCGCCGTCGTCGGGTCGTCGGAGTGTGTTACCTGCCGCTGGCGCGCGTGTCGATCCCCGCCGGCACCCCTCGCTGGCTCGCTCTCCCTTCTTTGTCGCCGCCTCGCCCGGCCGGACGGTTAGTGGTCGCTCTCTCCTGTACGTAGTAGACCTATGCGCGCGCCCCCACCCTAGCTACTGCATGCCCTGGCTGCAGGGCAGCTGATGTTTATCCGCTAGCTCGATGAGTCGTGCTCCAGCTAGCGGTCGTCAGCGTCGTACGTCGTCGTCAGTCTCCAACCTTCTCTGGCCTCTCTCACTCTTTCGCACACTGAGGTCTTCCAGAAACCACCGCTGAGAACGTCTAGCGGGCTGGGCTTTTTCAGCCTGCAGCTAGCTGCTTAACTAACAGCCCGGACAGGGAAGTGTGTGTGTGTGCAACCACACGATGAGAGAAACAAAGCCTTGTTTAGATTCAGCCCATTGTCTGATCGATGTCGGGCGACCTGTTCTTTTGAATGAAACTGGCAGCTGCCACTTACTATTATTGATGGACTGTTTGGATGATGAAAGTGCATGCCGATGCCCCCTGCTCTCATCCACGTCGCCGTACGTGGTGCTGCTGTATAGCCAAATAGTGTTCGTCTTCGCAGGTGGCAGCTTAATCACTCCATACGCTACGTATGCGCTGTCTGGTCCTTACATGCACTGCAAGTAGTCTAGTAGCTCCGTTCGTTCGTACCACGTACCAACTATCCGCATGTCCTATTTCGCCGGTCACCGTGTGATTGGTGAGGTGCAGTGGTCGCTAGACACTTGGGAGTGTAGTGGAAAAGTTCCATGCATTCCCATCAAACACGTACAAGACGCCGCAACCACCCACTCACCCATGTATGTATGTAGCCGCGCGGTTCCGATCCGATTGCTACCCATCCAATGAACCAACCAAACAACACCAATTCAATTCAAAGATCAACTTGATCCGCACAAGGGTGCAAAATTTTTTAATATAGAGGAATCACACGGAACGGCATCTGCAATCCGTATCTCGCTGAAATATATAGTAACGTCAAAATCAAGATATGTTTGTCTTTCGTAGGGATGGAAATATGGAAATGAAATCCGAATTATCCGATATCCGTATCCGCTAAAACGTAAATATGGATATCTGTATCCGTATTCGAATTCAAATGTGGTAGTAAAGTGGATACATCCGAATTCGTTTTTGTTGATTTTTTTCTCTATCCGATTCCATGCGTATTCGGCAATATCCGGCACTATCCGTATTCGACTATACAAAATTGTAACTTATCTCTATAACTAATGACAAATTAGGTTCAATAGAATACTAATAATGATAGTGTATAATTTTAAAAAAATATCCATAACTAATAATTATGACATTAATCTTAATATTAAAAATATTGCATCCATAAAACAATTTAAAAGTTATATTTAAATTTAATGGCCAATATCATTAATATAAAGTTTTAATTACCCTAGTTTATTTATGTATTGATGAAAATATTTTTCATGTATTTTTTATTATTTGTTTGATATATATTCATTAAAAATATGTATTTATTAATAGTTTTATTTATTATATTATTAATTATTAAAATAAATATGGATGAATGTGATTATTCTTAATAAACGATCTCTCTTATGTACTAATACGTTAGTCTTTACATGTTTGTAATTGTAAATTATCAATAAAGAAAATTAGTAAATGCTATCTTCCGAATCGAGTAAATATCCGATTCGTTTCCGAATTCGAGACATCCGTTTTGTATTCGTATTCGAGAACATTCGAATTTGTATTTGTATTCGTGTAAAAATGTGGTAAAAGGTGCTATCCGAATCCGATTCCATGTGAATCTGATCCGTTTTCATCCCTACTTCCCTAGTCTTTCGGAACCCATGCTAAATAAAGTCAGTAGCGTTTTAGACTATCTGCACTCGTCATATTTCATAACCTCCTTTAAAAGGGAATATTCCTATCTAATCATCAACATTCTCCCCTTTATATAACTTCCTCCCGCACTCGTCATCCTCTGTATCTCTACTCTATATCAACTACCCATATTTTTTATTCATTTTCAATGCCCCTTCTTCTCATCCTATCCATTCGTTTCATCACGGGAGACACAGCAGAGGAGAGGTGCGAGCGCTGCCAGAGAACCGGCCGGCGGGCAGAGCTCCCTCGCTCTCGCTGCGCCCATCTCGTTCCCCTACTGGCGGCGGCGCGAGGCAGGTCCGCCGCCGGCGGATCTTGACTGCGCGGCCTCTCCCTCCCCGTGCTGGCTCCCCATCGTGGCGGCCGGAGGCAGGGGAGTAGGGTGGGAGCCGAGGCGGAGCCGTGCCCCTACTCCGCGGAGCCAGGCGGGCACATCTCCGGTTCCAGCACGCGGGACAACGACGAGGAGCAGGGGGGGCCGGGTTTGGGGGGAGGTGAGGACGAGGGCACTCCTCTCCGGTGTGCTCCCTGCGCCTCGTCCCCAAGGAAGTTGCGGAGCAAGACGAGGCGGGCCACTGCGGTGGACCAGGGTGAAGCGGAGCTCCAGGGGCCGGCGCGCGGAGCTCCAGCCCCTGCTCCCACGACGACGAATCAGGGACGGAAGCGGTGGCGGCAAATCGACGAGACGACGGCGATGGGCGCCAGCGGGCTGCGGATCTTGACGAGGACGAAGACGATGGGCGGGGGCTTCGGGCAAGGAGATCGAGCGCGCCGTCTCGGGCGATTCTGCGGCGGCGGCGGCGGCGGCCGGGGCACGCGGCGCGGTGACCGCACACGCACTCGCGGCGGCATCCGCCCGGAGCTCGACGACGCGGGGAAGCTCCGGCGACGGGCGGGCGCGCCCCGTTCCGCCGGTGGCCGGCCGGAGGAGCCTCAACCTTCGCCGTCCGTCGCCTTCTTCTTCTCCGCCACCTCCCTACCGCTCACCGTCTGGTAGCTGGTCCGCCCCGGTGGTTGGGATGGCGCGCGCCGGACCGTGGGCGCGCGGGCCCGGGACCCACTTCGTCCTTTTGCGTTGTCCTGGGAGAACGCCAGGTTTGAAGGAAACGGAGAGCGACGTGATGGTTGCGTGAGCTATTGCGTATGCCGCTGCGGGCTTCTTTTCCTGAAAAGGACGACGCTACAGGGATAAGGGGAGTTATCCCGTATGCCGGTGCAGATAGTCTTAGCTCCGTGCATCATATTTAGCATTTGACGTGTGTCCTCTGCTGCACCAATCACGAACTTTGCGCCCAGCTATATCGGGACGGGATCCTCTAACTTTGGAGACTCTACAGGTCACCATGAGAGCAGTCTCTATGGTACAAACCAGGCACGATGTCTAAGAGAAATATACCATCAAAATTTGTTTGTAGAAACTACTTATCCCAATGGATGAGGTCTTCCCGTAATAAATGACAGATTTTTTCCTCCCGCACTCATCGTCCACAGTTCACATCAGGCCACTAGCGAACGCCGAACGGCAGCCGGCTGACCAGCGCGAGGCGTCCGCGGGTGGCAAATCACCGTGAAGCGGCCGGCGGACCAGCGCAAGGGAGCAGGCTTCCGCGGCCGCGCGTGCGAGCTCCCTCCCGGCTGCCGCCACCAACCAACCACCAGAAAGAGAAGGCAAGTTTCCAGCTGCCGCAAGCCTGCCAACAGCGGCCACAGCCACTCACATAGCGGCCGCGGCCGCGCCACCGCCTGCCTGACGGGGACCGCCCCCGGCTTCCGACCCCACCTCGCCATCAAATCAAGCCGACAGGCGCGGAACGGTTGCTACCCGCTCGCTCGTGCATCAATGCGCGCGGCTCGGTGCAACTACTACCCAATGCAAAAAAAGGGAAAAAGGACCGGCTCGTCGGACGTACGGGGTACGGTGGCCGACGGCACACGGGTAGCGAGCGGGCTCCTCCGTCCTCCGATCAATGCGGTTGGCCGGCATAAACGCCCGTCACCGCCGGTGGCCGTCGTCGGCGGGAGCGGGAGGGGCGTTGCGCCGGTGGCCGAGGTCGAGGGCGTAGAGGCAGCCGGCCGCCGGCGACGTCGAACCGAATGGATGGCGGCCCTGCCACACCCACACGTACGTAATCCGTCGACCGTTCGCATGGGGACGAAAATTCAGCCGTCCGATGCAAACTGGAGTACTGGACAGCAGGGCAGAGCTTCCGGCTTCGGGCCTGATCTCTCGCTGGCATGTGCGGTTTGCCGTGCAATCTCTTTTGCCAAATCCTCACCTGGCAAAAAAAAGAAGAAGATACATCTTGAAGATTCAGAAATTGTCAGCGCGGCACAGACCTTACTTACTTAACCGGCGCTTCTTTTGCTGCGAATTCTCGTTAAACAAATTCCCCATCCATCATTGTTCGGGAAAAAAAATCCCCATAAATTCTCTGGATTAGTCTTATCTCGTCATCCACCAACTAGTAGTACTTCGCTCTTACATTTACTTGTTTAGTTGGCTGAAATTTTGGCGAAATGAGTGAAATTTTTTTGCATTAGGTTGCGTGCACAGAGAGAATAAATGAACTGACACGGTCCTCTAGGTGAGAATTTTGGTGAAATTTCAGAAAACTAAACAGGACCGAAAGGACCGTACTTTCTCTCTCTCAACAAATCAACATCAACCACTAACCATCAAATAGCCGAACAAAGCAGTTGCAAATCAGGACCATTGGCTCGTAGTGATTAATTGTCGCTTGTTGACAGGAGAAAGATCCGAGAGCGATGATCAAGTGTCCTTGGTGCTCTTTTTTCTTTTTTTTTAACGAACGTGTCTTAGCACGTATTTCATTAAGAAGAAAGCAGTTTACAAACATTCTTGGTATAGCCAAACAGAACTTGACCCACCAAGAGCACAAAGGAGTGAAAACAGAGAAACACTGAATAAGATTACAACCCAACACACAAGAACACAACAACCGAAAGCAAGAAGGGGGAGGGGGTACACCCAGCTCTGCCAACCTAAGAGGCGACCTAGAAACCGAACCTGCATAAAGGATACACCATCACCAAAGCTGCCTGCAAAGCGGTGGCAAAGCATCCACCGTACAACAAGATCACGACGGCAAAGCATCCGTCATAGAGGATCGGTGGCAAAGCATCCACCCAACGACCACGACCTGGACGGCGAAGCATCCGCCCAGAGCAAGCACCACACCGCGGCGGCAAAGCATCCGACCGCGCCAAGAAGCAGGTGGCAAAACATCCACCTAAGTAGAACGACCCAGCGGCAAAGCATCCGCTGGAACCTGAAGCAGCAAGGCGGCAAAGCATCCGCCAGATGTAGCAACCCAAGCAGCTAGCACGATGGTAGGCAAAATGAAGCTTGGCAGGTCCAGAAAGAGCAACTTCCCTAGGAGCAAAGCCCACCGCCACCGCCAAGCCGAGACCTGACGACACCAAGAACCCCACGGCAGGAGTAGAGCTTCCAGGACAACGCCTCCAGGGAGGGGGCGACACCAACGACGCCGCCGTTGTCCAACACACGGTCTAGGTTTTCACCCGGAAAGCTCATACGAAGGTGGATGGAAGAGGGGGAAACGATGACGCCTTCAAGAAGGTGTACGGCGCCCGCGGGCGTCGCCGTCATCTGCCCGCTAGCAGGCACACAGCTTTCGCAAATACCCCCTCCTCCTCCACCCGGGGGACGCCCGCAGCAGGCCGACCAGGGGACCTGGCGACCGTAGGACGCCACAAACCCGCCAGACGGCGAGCGCGGGCGAAGACGCCCGACACGCGCCAGGGGTAGGCAACGCGCCATGGCCCCTCCCGGAGTCAGCCACACGGCGGCGGGCCCCGAGCGGCACGGATCCGACCTCCGGTAGTCGGCGAGGAGGCTGACGGCGACGGGCAGGGAGAAGACAACGACGGGCTAGGGAGGCAAGGGCCGAGCGAGGAAGAGGGGGGAAGGGAAGGGAAGGGGGAGGGCAGGGGTGGGGCCGCCGCCGCCGCCCACCGGCGGCGACGACGGCCGACGAGATCGCGGGGGAGGGGCGCCGGAGCGAGGACTGGTTCACCTCCCGAGTCGCCCTTGGGGAGCGCTCGGGAGTGCAATTTCCTCTTTTTTCTTGCAGGTTTTGGTCATTTCTAGTTGTGTTTAGTGTGGTGATGATGGTTATTCACTTATTCATTCAGTTGTTCCGGTCGTTTTATATTCTGTTGCGTAGGATTCTAGTTGGTGCTGAACTTTGTAATCTTGCATTTCTATATTTAACTTTTCTTTTAGTCCAACCAATCATTGGTGAATCTCCTGTATGTCTTTCGTGAAAAGTGGAGTATCTGTGCTCAAGATCTTTCTATCCCCTTTAGTATGTGCACACATCTCGTATGGTAAATATACCATTGTGCCCTATAAGGTAAGATTGATTGACGGAGTCAAGAGATGGGGATCTTGGTTTAGCAGCGGCTGCCTGTCCTTTTCTTTCGTGAAAGGTATGATCTAGAGTGTGATTCTGATCCCGTGATTGGGTGCTTGGCGCTCTGTTGGAGAAGAGTGGGACTAGAAAGATGGAATACCCATGTCAGGCCATCTTAAAAAAACTTTCATGTCAGTTTCAGTTTCAGGGGACACTAGCCTGCCGCGAGGCACAAACAGGAGTTGTCATGTCATGGGCCTGAGCGTCAATGCCTATCAAGAACGCCCGGCGCGGCTCCAGGCTCCTGAATGCTTGATCGATCCTTCATACCTGCAAGTCTGCAACCGCAATTGGTTTGTTCTGATACACGTCCATGTCAGATTAATTATGGCTATAACTGTCACCTATGGGCAAATGTAATAGCTATCGTTTGCTGACAGGAGAAGATCAGCGAGCGATTATCAACCGCATGTTTCTTGTGCGAGACTGCTGTAGGGCACAGCTACGCCATTCGTCTACCGCTACCCGTGCTTTCATTCATCAGAGCAGCGGGTGCAGAGAGATTGTGACATTCAGACAGCTACCTTCAGATCGGCCACAGCAACATGAAATTCTTCTAATTTTTTCACCAACTACCCTGTTTAGTTCCCAATTCAGATCGGCCTTCCATAACAACGGCTGCATGCAGCTCCATGCATGCTACTCATGACCGTATACCCAAATAGGAGTGGCAGCTAGCTTGTGTGACTGGGCGTCAATGCCTATCAAGAACGAACGCCCACGCGGCTGCAGGCTCCTTAACGCTTGATCGATCATGCATACCTGCAATAGTGCAATAATCGGTTTGTTCTGATACACGTCCATGTCAGATTAGTTCCGGCAATCCCTGTCATCTTGTGGACAAATATGGACATATTCGAGCTAGCTACTATACAACACACGTTTGTTTCTGAGGAGGAGAAATGGACACCGAAACATTCTTGTTATCTGGCGTCCATCCTCTCTCAGAATTTTGCACAAGTTATTAGACTGAAGAACTGTGTTTGTAGCAACTAAACTGCCTTGAACTTGTAATCTCTGGATGTCGGGCCTGTTTGGATGTAAGGGGTAAATATTTATCTCAAAGTAAATGTTTTGCCCCTTACATGTGCCTCTAATAATATTTACTCGTTAGAGTGTTTGGATTGAGAGTTAAATGTGTATGTGCATGTGGATGTGAGAGAGAGCTGAAATCCACCACAATTTGCTCCAATTTACCACTTTTTATGGGTAAATGGAATTAGGGGGCAAAACATTTGCCCCACCACATTTGCCTCACATGTTTGACATCTTAGGGTTAAATTTAGGATAAATTTGCTCAATTTGCCTCATTTATCCCTCCATCCAAACACCCCCATCGTGCTTCTCGAAAGGGCCAATTAGGCCTGCCAACGTCGCGGAGCGGAGCGCTCCTGTTGGTGACCCTCCAGTCCTTCATCCTCTAATGAGGGTCAGGGGTCGAACCGCCCCCGCGGGCACAGCTGGCCCGCATGACCCGTGGGTACCCCAGGGGCGAACCTCCTAAGCAAGCTGCCGTGCATAACTGTGTATCCCCGCCCCATTATCCGACGTCCGCAGGCCATCCAACGGTTTACAAGAACTCAAAGCCTCACGACTTGTAGGCCCCACGCACAGTGTCGTCTTCATCATTGCAGACGCCGCCGCGCGCCGGAACGAGACTGCGCAGCCGCCGCCCCAGCGGCAACGCTACTGCGGGAGGAGGAGCGCCAGTGCGCCGGCGGCGATGCCCATGACCGCCATGGCCATGCTCGATTTCAGTGGGGGAGTGGCTGCTCCTGCTTGTGTTGTTGAATTCGATTGGCCATGTCCTCTGCTCCCCTTATCCTCTGCTCCGGAAACCACATCCACCGGCCAAATCCGTCGTCGCCAATCTACAGTTGGCACCAAGAACTAATAAAATCGGTTGCTCATAATTTCTTGCATGCAATGCAATCTCAATTTTGTTTAGAGATGTTTAATTTCCCATCAGTTGTTGCTGCTCGCTCAGTTGTCAGTTTTGAGCACCAATGGTGGATGCGCGCAGGCAACGAGGAGCTACATGTGCGGACGCATGCGACGGCGCCGGTGCGACGGGGAGCGGACACGGCTCGTCCGCCTCCGCGCAGTCCGAGGTGGATGTCGCGCAGCTCTCCGTCGCCATCGCGGCGAGGGAGGACCTGGGCCCCGTCGTGCGTCGGGCGTTCGCCTGTGGCCACCCTGAGTCGTTGCTCGCCTCGTTCCGCGCCAGGCCGAGATCGAGGAGCTCTGTCGCGCCCACTTCCACGACTTTATCCGCGCCGTCGCGCTCCAGGGCTCCCTCTCGGCGTCCCACTCCGCGCTCCTCTCCTCGGCGGCCCCGCTGCTCGCCTCGCTCGAGTCCTTCCTTGCTGCACGCTCGCTCGCTGGGAACATCTCCTCTGCCCCCGCCTCCTCCCGCCGCTGTGTACGTCTGCTCGCACTTGTGACGCACGCTAACGCGCACCTCCAGGCCGGCAATCACGGCGCCCTTCGTTCACCCACCACCGCCCGCCCAGCAGCGCGACCCGGTACTCGTCTGCGCACCACCTCCAGCCCAGCAGCGCGTCTCTATCCTCGTCCGCCTGGTGCCTCCTGCCCAGCAGCGCTATCCCGCCGCCGCTCGCCAAGCTCCTCCCTTTCAGCGCGTCAGCGTCGTGGGCGTCAAGCAGTCTAGAGGAACACCGGGTCGACCCTAGGGTTGATTGGGGTCAACCGGATAACAACCCTGTCGCTCCTCTCTTGTTTAGGATCAAACCGCTCCAGACCACAGCCTAAATTAAGGAGCGGATCGACTTCAGAAGTGGGTCGAACCGACCCCCTTGCAGGCCTAGGGCCAATAAATTCACCGGTTGGAGGTCTATTTCGGTCTTGTTCTTGCAAACACTCAAGGTAGCTACAAGACACTTTCATCTTCATCAGCAGGCGGTCCTACCTCGCCGCGCGCCCGGGCTGTTGGCCTGTTGCTGCACAGCTCCTGCCTGCATGCAACTATGAACGGCCATTAACCTCAACCCTGCAGATGTTCGTATGTGTTGTTACGAAAAGTCCAACAAGACCGTTAGTAGTTCACCGGAGCTCATCACCTCCATTCGACCATTAGTTCCTCGCCCTAACGCGGCTGGTGATGGTTGTTTAGTCATTTCGATTCGGACTCCAATTCACTATTTACCCGTCACAAGTTGTATCTTCTTTCATAGTATGCATTCCACCATCCACATTTTCAGAACTTTTCACTACAATGCGATATTTATTGGTGCAAATTTCATAAACTAAACACATGATCAACTTTTCACTGCAATGCAATATTTATTTGTGCAAATTTCATGAACTAAACACATGCTGCAACTGCTGCTGCTGCCGTCGTCTATCCAGCACGGCAACACTTCATAGCACGTACGGAGTATTAGCTGACATGTGGTGCCCACTGCCCAGGCAGTCTCACTAGCTGGTCTCCCGTCCGTGGCGTGGCCCCCCTGATGACGGAGTGACTCATCGTAGCCGTCGGCGGATCCCGCGATCCACGCCTCTCTTGGGCCGCTTTAAATTCTCGCTGCCTCTCCTCTCGTCTCGCTTCAGACTTCAGTAATCACGCTACTGATCCACGCCCTGAGAGCCTGTCCCGGACACCCGGCGCCGGCAGCTAGCTGCAACACGCAACGCGACGCGGGTGTGGGCGCCGCCGCCTCGGTGTTCGTGCACCATGGTCTCCTCGGCGCAGCTCAGGCGGCTCAAGCCCCTGTACCAGCTGGTGGTGAACAACATCCTGGCCATCGTCGCGGTGCCGGTCGCCGCCGCGGCGTTGCTCAAGGCGGCGGAGCTGGGCCCCGGCGAGATCCTGGCGCGCCTCCGCGCGCTCCGTCCGGCGCACATGTTCCTGGCCGCGTTCCTCCCGGCGGCCGCCGCGGCGCTGTACCTCCGGCTCCGCCCCCGCGCGGTGTACCTGGTGGACTACGCGTGCTTCCGCACCAACCCCAACTGCCGCGTCCCGTTCGCGACGTTCCTGGAGCACTCCCGCGTGTGGCCTGGCTTCGACGAGCGCAGCGTCCGGTTCATGACGCGGCTGCTGGAGCGCTCGGGGCTCGGGGAGGAGACGTGCCTGCCGTACGCGCAGCACTACATCCCGCCGTCGCGGGACCTCGAGTCCTCCCGCGCCGAGGCCGAGCTCGTCATCTTCTCCGCCATCGACGACCTGCTCGCCAAGACCGGGCTGCCCCCGCGGGACATCGACATCCTCGTCGTCAACTGCAGTCTCTTCGCGCCGACGCCGTCCTTCACCGACATGATCATGCGCCGGTACAAGCTCCGCGAGGACGTGCGCGCCGTGCACCTCGCCGGGATGGGGTGCAGCGCGGGGCTCATCTCCGTGGAGCTCGCCCGGAACCTGCTCCAGGTGGCGCCCCGGGGCGCGCACGCGCTGGTGGTGTCCACGGAGACCATCACCCCGAACTACTACATGGGGCAGGAGCGCGCGATGCTGCTCCCCAACTGCCTCTTCCGCATGGGCGGCGCGGCGGCGCTGCTCTCGACCGACGGCTCCAACGCGCGGTTCCGTCTGGCGCGCGTGGTGCGCACGCTCCGCGGCGCCTCGGACAGCGCGTACCGGTGCGTGTACCAGGAGGAGGACGACCGGGGAAACGTCGGGATCAACCTGTCCAAGGACCTGATGAACATCGCCGGCGACGCGCTGAAGGCGAACATCACGGCGATGGGGCCCCTGGTGCTGCCGGCGTCGGAGCAGCTGCTGTTCGCGGTGTCCTTCATCGCGCGGAAGGTGCTCAACAACCGGATCAAGCCCTACATCCCGGACTTCCGGACGGCGTTCGAGCACTTCTGCATCCACGCGGGCGGGCGCGCCGTGATCGACGAGCTGCAGCGGAGCCTGACGCTGTCGGACGAGCAGGTGGAGGCGTCGCGGATGACGCTGCACCGGTTCGGCAACACCTCCAGCAGCTCGCTCTGGTACGAGCTCGCCTACATCGAGGCCAAGGGACGGATGCGCCGGGGTGACCGCGTCTGGATGATCGGCTTCGGCTCCGGGTTCAAGTGCAACAGCGCCGCCTGGGAGTGCATCCGCCCCGCCGCCAACGCCGACGGGCCGTGGGCAAACTGCATCCACCGCTACCCCGTCCACATCCCCGACGTGCTCAAGCACTGACCGGTGCCCGTGCCCCTGGTGTCGTCGCGCATCTCCCAGTACATCTCCATCCATTACTACTTCTTCCTCTTCTCTCTGTTGTGTTCCCTCTCCGGCCCGGTTGCCATTGCTACATTCGGTTCGTGGGGAATCTCAAACCGTTGGCAACGGCAATCAGGAACACCGGACGGTTCGGGGGGTCGAGGAGGACTTGTCGTGTCAGCGAGCGGCGGCGGCGGCGGCGGCGGGGTGGTCGTCATAAAGGCGGCGGGGCAGGTCAGTCAGGAGGCTCTGGTGCATGTGCGCCGGGAGTGCACAGACCGGTTGGTGATCACGTCGGCCTCTTCCAGGAGGGCGCGGTTGTACACGTACACTCGTTGGATGGTGACTCGTGTCGTACTGTCGTGTCGCGTTCCTTTTCCCTGTAATGTGTTCTTTCTTGGTGTTTCTTTTGAGTTTTGATTCATTCATCGCATGAGGGAGACGGAGAGCAAGAAAAAAGGGAAGAAGAATAGCTTGCTTGTTGTTCTTGGTGTTTCTTTCGAGTTTTGTTGTGTACTATCAAAATGATCAATCAATTGTTTGAGACCCAGAGATTGTTCACTGTTGATGTGTTGCCCGTTGCAGAAACTGTTCTGCTCAGTGCAGGCATGCAGAGCCTGCCGGGCAGCGTCATTTCATTTTCCCGCACCAGTGCTGTCGCTGCCGACTGCCGCTGCCGCCGATTATTGTCCCGGCTGACACTGCCCGGCGCCGAGCTTTCAGCGCATCGGTTCGAAAAGCGCTGTACGTGTCGAGAACGCGTACGTGTCCCCGCTGCAGTCGCGTGCGTGTTGCGTCCTCGATGAATGAGTCACCGGCGACGGCGGGGCCGGATGCCCGCGGCCGGCCGTGCTCATGCACTGATGCTGCCGGATATCGGTGAGCAGCCGTCGTCTTCGTGGGAATTTGAGGACCAAGCGCGCTCTCCGCCCGCTTCATTTTCCTCTCGACCACAATCAGAGAGGATCGGATGGCCGTCGCGGTCTCGAGCCTTTTGCGGCTGCTGCCTGTACGCGTCCGGCCAGTTGCCACAACCGAACCAACAGGACTCGTGAGGTCCATCCTTGGGAGGAGATCCGCGACGATGGCAGGTCGCCGTCGCCGAGAAGGCGAAAAGACTAGCTCTGCCAACTACCAAAACGGCTAGCAGAGGAGAAGATTCAATTCGCCAGTCGGATACTGCTGCTCGTGACTGCCCTTTTTCGTGCCTGTTTGGCGTTTGCAAAGGCGAACAACAGAGCAGAGAGCCCGCCCGGGGGCACTCCCCTGTCTGTCTTCTTCTCCCGCCCGAAATTGGCAAACGTCCCGGACGACGTGGCGATCTGGATCCCTGCCCCTGGGAATTGGGAAAGGAACAACAGAACAAGCACACATGGGGGAGGGATCAGCAGTTTTGTGATCTTCTCGCGGCGTGCGTGCTGACAGAAGAAAGACCATCAGAAAGCATAGCGTACCTGACTTGCATTAATCTGAACAAATGCAGATCTCGGGTATATGGACATGCTGCCCTCAACTGCTTCTCTGACCTGTGACTTCACGCCGAGTGCGTACTGCCAAATGCATTGCGTAGGTATCTAGTAACAATGGGTGTCGAGAGATACTACATTGCTGCCGTCTGTATGTTGCAGATAAGGACAGGTTCATTGAGATGGACACATGCATATCAGTGTATCACACTGCGACCAGGCACCGACAGGAAGGCCACCCAGTGTGAGTGAGACGGCAAAAGTATCATCAACCGTGCCCTGGGCCTGATAGATTGAAAACCCCAGTGGGTTGGGTTTGGTGGCGTCTGAAGAGTCTTGGGCCGTGGCCCATTGTTCCGCAACGAACTTTTGAGTCCATAAAACATGTTTGTCTTTCTCTGATTCTCTCAATTCTAAAAAAAAAGTCATTCTCTCAATTTAAAAAAACATGTTTGTCTTCCTCTCTGTCACCATGCGAATTTTTGCCGCCGCCGCTGCAATCACCAACAGCTCCGGTTCCTGAAATTCTTATAAAGCTAGTAATTACATTTACTCTTTCACAGAATTTTCTTGCATATCAAATCCTTTAAAATGATATAGCCCGTACTACCAAAATTTCAACCATACATTATTTTGATCGGTAATCTTCAGATTAATTTAATTGACATGAATGATAGATGGCAACATAATGTTTAGACCGTCATTCCCTCACCCACTTCGTCGTGCCCTCCGCTCCCAACTGTCATCCGCTCCACAAGACCTACTGTCACCATGGGGGCTATATTGACGACACTCTTGCCGCGCCAAGTACACGTATGTCTCTCTAGCCTTTGTGCAACGGTGAGATCCTCTACTCACGACATTGCCCTATCCCCTTACTTTGGCCCTCCTCCATCGATCGCGCAGCAAGGGGGGGGCACTTGCACCTACTCGGGAGACATTCTCCAAGCAACGGTGGCTAGAGGATGGGCACTTGAACAACAATGTATTGGAGAACAATCAACTGCCAAAAGTGATCTGTGTAATAGTAAACAAGAATAGATCATGAGTTTTTAGGGGCGAATGAAGAACACTTAAGACTAATGCGTTAGAGAACAACCAATTTGCCGAATTTAATCTGATTGTGATATTAAACAAGATCATGATATTTTTGGGGGTAAGAAGTTGGAATGATTAGAAACCAGCATGGACGCGGTTTGAGGTAGTGAATAATCTAGTAGTGATAACTACTTTGAGTCCCATTGCTCTCTTTAAATGACATACAATTTGATATGGAGGAAATAAAAAGTACTAATTCCGTTCTAAATTATAGTTCATTTGACTTTTTTTACTACAAATTTGACCACTCATCTTATTTAAAAAATTGTGCAAAATGTCATATTTTTTTTGTTATGACTTGCTTCATTAATAAGAAATCTTCAAAAAATGACTTAAATTTGTTTATGTTTACATAAATTTTTGGATAAGATAAGTGGTTAAACTTAAATTTGAAAAAATCAAATGATTTTGTAATTTAGAACGAAGAAATTACTAGCAAATATGAGTTGAAGCCCAGACGTGAAGAGGAGGGCCCCCCTGTTTGTTGAAAGAATACTTGGAGAGGAGGGTCCGTTCGATCCACCTCGACCAGGAAATTCGCCGGAGCACGCGCTGAACCCGAATCCAACCACAACAACCGCCGGTTTCTTTTGTTTCGCCCCGAATGGCTTTGCCGCCGGCCGGCCTCCGTCTGCTGTCCGACGACCCATGCCGTGCTGCCGCGTCGCCGCACCGCACCGCACCGCACCCGCACCTGACCGTATCGCGCGCTGCCGTTGGGACCTGCCAAAGTTGACGCGCCCCACGACGGCAACGAAAACCCCTCTGCTCGGCCACGGCCAGCCCACACTGTTATCCTATTAGCCTGTCACCAACTATAATCCCGTCCGTCCCGCGTGGATCCCACGCGGCGCATTCTCCAGTGCGCCACCCTGTGTGCTGCGCCGGGGCATGTGGCAGTTTGGTGACGCGCTGCAGTTTCACGAGCAAGCTAAAGCAGGAGGAGCAAGTAGTATAACATGACTTATTACTGCAGGTGGCGAGAGGTGCCATTCGTGGGGTCGTTTGTCGATAATGCCGAGTCTAATCATGTCCTAAATTATGGTAGTACGGTCTACTACTGTTACAGGAGAGGTACTACTCTACTCCCTTGACCGTTGTTTGTTTGCTCAAGAGAGAACGTGCACGCAGAAATCTAGCTATCATTTGATCGTGGACCACTCCACCGAAATCTTTCATTGATCCTCCTGGATTAAGCTTCTCATTACGAGGAGCTGCGACTTGCTCTCATTTCATTACGTTCGTAGTATTCAGCTGTCAAGAAGAGTACGGACTTTTTTTTATGTCACTCATGATTTACGTTCATACGCATAAATGATGATAAATCCACGGCACTTGCAGCGCTTGCACAGTTGCACCGCCGCAAGATTCATAGCCCTCAGCACTACGGCACACGGAATTTCTTAGGGCACAGTCGCGGAGTGAATTTCTTCGGCACCGCCACACTGGATCCGGATCGCCAGTTCACCCAGGGCTTTAAGAAGATAAAAACCCATATTATTATTATTTTTTTAAAAAGAAAACCAGCGCCTGCATCCAGCCAGGCGGACAGCCATTTGTTTAGTCCCCACCACGACCACCTCCGTCGTCTCGTCCTCCGCTCCGCTGTGCGGCGCCCGGGAATCACTCCGCACGCGAACTGCAGTCGCGGACACCCCACGCCCAGCTGGCCAGCTCAGCTCAGCTCGGCACCACCACCACCACCACCACCACTCCTTCGGCCGCGGCGGAGGCAGGAGCTGGAGCCCATCGAGCGGGCGGCCGGCAAGGCAGGCGCTCGCTAGCTACCCTTTTCTTTAATCCGGAACCCCCTCTCTCCCTGAGCTCCCCCGCACTACACTGCATCCCCTCCCGCGACGTTGACATCGGGCGCTGGCGCATGGCCCCTTCCCCACCACCACCACCGCCACCTCGTCGTCGTCGTCTCCCACTTCCCTTCCACGCGGAGTGGTGAGCTGTCGCTGTCGCCTCTCCGGTCGAGCTGCGGCGGCGGCGAGAGGGGCGCGCGCTCGTCCGGTCTCGTCGCAATGGCGGCGGAGGCGGCGGCGGAGATCGTGCGGGAGATCGCGGCGGTGGGCGCCGCGGACCTGGCCGCCGCCGCCGAGCCGCTGCGCGCGGACTGCCTCCGCCTTGCGCGGAAGGTGTCCCTGCTGTCGCATCTCGTCGCCGAGGTAGCCGAGGCGGGGGAGGGCGACGCGGCGGCGGCGGCGTGGGTGCGCGAGCTGGTCAGGGCGCTCGAGGCTGCGAGGAGGTTCGTCGACCTCGGGCGAGCGCCGCCGGCGCCGACAGCGACAGCCGCTGCGGGGGCGTCAGATCAGGTGAGGAGATGCTGGGGCTGGACTCGTACGGTTACCTGGAGCGTTCCGCTCAAGCTGCATTGCTCGTTAGTTGGTGCGTTCCCCTTTGCGGGATTCTGTCGAACACCTGTTGCGCGTGTTCAAAGTAGTCCTGTTCGTCTGCTTGCTTTCCCTCTTGCTTCCTTTCGATTCGTCTGTGGATTACCGCGTCGCGCTGTATCTAGTCAATCCGTGGTTATTCTGTAGCTGACAGCTGACGCTTTGCTTTTGTGTGATTCCCGATTCCGTCTAACTCTTGATGTCCGCGTCTAATTTGCCCCGTGCCCTTCAATTTTATCCACTTTATCAAGATTTTACTGACTGCTACAAAGGCCCCATGGAATTTGTGAATATGTCAGTTGACTACATCTAGCATCTTCAGCAAAGAGGAGCAGAGATCGGATTTCAACTTGGTTTCATATTACCTGGCATCCTTGTCGTGTGGTCATCTAAAAGGGGCATTGTCGGTGTTTTTCACTGATTACTGAAATTATCCTTCTTCTAGAAGAGAAACGCTTCCGAGGCTTTCTATCTTATTTTAGTGAGCATCATGCATCCATCCTAGGTATTCACCATCATCTTAGCAATTGTGTCTTTTCCGTCCATTATGTGTAAATTTACTCAAATGTATTAACAGGTTGCTTCAAAAGAAATATTAGTGGTTTTTAGTGCAGCATAACTACATTGTGTTATAATCTATAAATTGTCAATTTACTTGTTTATTGTGTTTCAAGGTAACATTCTGCTACAATGCTACTAAAACTTGCACTGAATTCAAATTTTATCCAGATATAGCTAGACACTGTTCTGTATTTACTAAAATATGGATTAGTTTTATACTTTTATCATGTAAGGAAGTTTTTAGAAGGGACATTTTCAGGCTTCTATCACCTTGCTGCTCTATCATATTTTTCATCAGTCTGGTTAATCTGGATTGTAAACAGTCCTGTCCTGTAAACAATCTACTGGGTTATTTCCTGAATTGTAAAAAGCTGGAAAGTGTTGGGCAGCTTTTGCATGTGTTGCATCTACAATTGTCCTCTTCACTTTAATGACACACTTTCATTTCTGTTACACGGGCCTTATAGATCTGACATGTTATGTAAAAGCAACCTCTTCTCCTTTCTATCTTATTTCCTACAAGTTATTTGTGCCTAAAAAATGTTGATGTGGTTTGTGTAACAGATGTGGACATGTAAAGAAAAGTATTTTTTTTTACTGGAAACATTTCACTACGCATCTGGATATGAAATTTACGAGCCATTTGGAAACAAAAAATCTATTCTCGTTTATATTGCTCCCTCATCCTAAACGAGAGAGATAGAGCTCAGGAGCGTCTTCTATATGACCTCTAGAGTTTATATTACATGTAGAAGGCATTAAGGCAATGCATAGCTCAGGAGTTTATATTACTGAATCCTAGTCAACCAGATCTGTGCTCGAGATAGGTCCAAGTCTAACTGAAGAACTTGTACACGATTTGAGCTAGATGTTTGCTAACACTCGCCTTTTTGTTTCCATACCTGTTTGTCAGTTCGTAAGCTTGAGTTTGCCTAACCACTTATGATCGTGTTCCACAGTAAATGCAGCCTTCAATGAGGGCATCCATGCTTTGGTCCCATGTAGTCTTCTGCTTATGTTTGTATTGTTAGTACCAGTTGTTCTGACCTCCCTTTTTTTCTCTCCTTTGGTTAAGGATGCCACCTGCAACAATACTGATCTTCAGTTCAAGTATGTCACCTGGCAGTTGCAAGTTTCTCTAGCTAATCTGCCACATAGCTGTTTTGGGATATCAGATGAAGTTCAAGAAGAGGTATAGTAAAGTTGGTTCATTGCGGAGATAAATCTGTTATTTTCAATCATACATATTTGAACTTTTTCAAGCTTATTATTATAGGTTGACTTAGTGCGAGCTCAACTTAGAAGAGAAATGGAAAAGAAGGGAGCCCTTGATGTAAACGTGTTTACAAAAGTTCATGATATCTTAAGTCAAATTGACAACGATGGACCACAATCTCAGCAACCCCATCAACAACCAGAGCAATCACAGATGGAGAAATTTAGTAAAGATCACCTGGAGTTGCAAAACACTGTTTTACTAGTTTCAGAAATAAGCGGGTTATCCAAATCTGACGTGACAAAAATAACGTCCGAGCTGATTGAAGAACTTGAAAATGTTGGGACTCCTGATTCTCCCAAACCTGCCAATGTTGATAGTCAATCAAGTGATGAAACGAAAAGCTCATCTGAGGAAGTTAAGAAGCCTGACTCCGTAGCTATTCCTGAAGATTTCCGTTGCCCCATATCTCTCGAGCTGATGAGAGATCCAGTCATTGTTTCCACAGGACAGGTGAGGCTTTACATCATCACCATTTTATTGATCCTGCACTATAAGTTTCTTTCTTAAACTGTCATGTATAATTTGCCATCTACTGACAAAGTGCTCACAAATTCTGTAGACCTATGAGCGTGCTTTCATCCAGAGGTGGATTGACTGTGGAAACCGGACCTGCCCGAAAACTCAACAGAAGCTCCAGAATCTTACATTAACCCCAAACTATGTGCTAAGAAGTTTAATAATGCAGTGGTGTGAGGAAAAGGGGATCGAACCACCTAGCAGATCTAAAAGTGATGGCTCTTCTCTTGAGGTTGGTGGGAACAGATTAGCAATTGAAGCATTGGTTCGCAATCTCTCTAGCAGCTCGCTAGATGAACGGAAATCTGCTGCCGCTGAAATAAGATCTTTGGCCAAGAAAAGTACAGACAACCGTATAATTCTAGCAGAGTCTAGTGCAATCCCAGCTCTAGTGAAACTTCTGTCATCAAAAGACCAGAAAACCCAGGAACATGCCGTGACAGCTCTTCTAAATCTCTCCATATATGATCAGAACAAGGAACTGATAGTGGTTGCTGGTGCCATTGTCCCAATCATACAAGTGCTCAGGACAAGTAGCATGGAAGCAAGGGAAAATGCAGCTGCAGCTATTTTCAGCTTGTCACTAATCGACGATAACAAGATAATGATAGGAAGCACCCCAGGGGCAATTGAAGCATTGGTTGAGTTGTTGCAGAGTGGTAGCTCAAGGGGTAAAAAGGATGCAGCGACGGCACTGTTCAATCTATGCATATACCAAGCTAACAAGGTCAGGGCAGTTCGAGCAGGGATCCTTGTGCCACTTATGCGGATGCTGCAGGATTCATCCAGAAGTGGGGCTATTGATGAAGCACTAATCATCCTGTCAGTTCTTGTGAGCCATCATGAGTGTAAAACTGCAATATCTAAGGCGCACGCCATACCCTTTTTGATAGATTTGCTACGGTCGGGCCAGGCCCGCAACAAGGAGAATGCTGCTGCAATTTTACTTGCACTTTGCAAGAAAGATGCTGAGAACCTCGCCTGTATAGGGAGGCTTGGTGCTCAGATACCACTAACTGAGCTGGCAAAGACCGGCACAGACCGAGCTAAGCGTAAGGCAACCTCACTCCTGGAGCATCTCAGCAAGCTACAGGTGCTCTAATTCCACTACCCGCCGCACACCGTTTTGTGCGTGTGCGTGTGTGTTTTTTTTTCTACTTTTCACTTGTATGTATACATACAGGAAAATTGTAACTTCATCTGCCATCGAGTGTGAATTTAGTGGGTTGGTGATTAGTTTGTTTCAATCACAGTCAAACGCGTGCCAATCGATTCGCACGGTACCATAAATTGGTTGGTGCTGCTGAATCTGAGATGCTCTGTTGTTCATCCGCATGAAGTTTTGATTTTCAGCTTTTAAGCTCAAGGTGCGAAACTATCTCGGTCGCGATCGAAATATCTACTCATGACATCTTTGTCTTCAAGATACCAGCCTGATACGAACCTGATAACCTTCAGCACTTCATTCCTGGGGCTTCCTTTCTGAAGATCTGGAGAGAGAGGTTCGTTTGAGTGCAGCACCATCTCTACCTTACGCAATTAATTTGTTGGAGCCACATTGTACCCACCTGGACATGATTAGTGAGGCGACCTGATAGAAAAGCACCACGGTAATGATGGTTTTATGCTTGTTACTCCTGCACTGAGTGAGTGCCTGTTTCTTTAATCCGAGGTTCCCTATGTCTTCGGCAAAATCATGCCATTACCTTGTTAAAAATGTCGACCCTTGACTCGAAACAGGATAATGATGAAATGGATCGATGATGATGAACCAATGCAATATTCCCCTACAAAAACTGAAGGCGGAATAGCTAATTCAGTCCCCGAACTATCGCTCAAAGCTCAATTTTGTCACTGAACTGCGAAAACGATCGTTTTGATCCTCAAACTTTCGCATCCGGCTCAGTTTCGTCCCTCAACTATGAAACGTTCGTTTTGATTCTCAAACTTTCGCATCAGGCTCAAATTCGTCCCTGGTCGATAGTCAAATACCCTTTTTACCCTTCTCCTATCCCTACGTGTTGCTCACTGCTAGCTGCTGGCGAACCTGGTGCTGCTTCTGCTCCTACTGCCGTCGGCCACCACAAGCAGGAGAGGGAAAGCCGCGGAAAGAGGACGAAGGCGACCGGGACATGGAGGCCTGCTGCCCTGCCAAATCCACCACGCCGGCACCTCCTCCTGCGCCGGCAGGCGCGGATCTTGGGCACGGCCGCAGCGGAGGCAGGCGATGGATGGGGTGTGGGCGCGCTCGGCGAAGGAGGCGCGAGGCCTCTGCTCCATCTCAGGGGAGGATGACCTACAGCTCCGATTCGCCAGCAGCGAGCAGTGCGTAGGGATAGGAGAAGGGTAAAAAGGGTATTTGGCTATCGGCTCGGGATGAATTTGAGCCGAATGCGAAAGTCTGAGGACCAAAATGACCATTTTCATAGTTCAGAGACGAAATTGAGTCGGATGCAAAAGTTTGAGAACTAAAACGATTGTTTTCGTAGTTTAGGGATGAAATTGAGTTTTGAGTGATAGTTCAGGAATTGAATTGGTTATTGTGCCAAAATTGAAATTAAAGAAACAATGCCCCGGCACTTTTCCAGTCGTAAACATTGAACTGCTCAGGGCATACACCATCAGGACTCAGGAGTCAAATGGCAAGAGCACTCCGATGCAAAAAAAAAAAAAAAAAAAGCCAACGAGTACGTGCTGTGTACTGCTGCCCTTGCTGGTGAGTTAGCCACTCGCTTTCATGGGATGGTGCCTTCGCCCTTCGGACTCTGTGGGGGAAGAGACCAAAACCACGTGTGCGCTCGAACTGTCAGCTTGTCTCGCCCGTTGTCACTACACCACATAACAGATGCTGTTCTGACGTGTATCGCCACGGGAGAAGATGATGAGCTCGGAGAGTGTATTATATGTATCTTCACAAATTAAGCCACGGCATCAAGTGCTGTACCAGACAACAAGGCAGCCACGCAGGGGAGGGGGAGGGGCAGAAAAAGACGATCGCGCCTGATTATCTGAACATTATCAATGCAATCCTCCTAATTTAGTGCCAGGAAACAAAAAAGGCACTTTCGTAGGAGGCCATCATAGTCGATCACCAGGAAGATGCACGATGGGGGTACGTGTCGTACCGAGCGAATTGGATCGGCAGTCGGCACACGAACGGGCAGCAGAGCAGGCTCCGAACAAGCTGCCAAAAAGAGGGAACCATTTGATACCGGGGGGGAGGCCGGGAGCCATCAGGCAGGGTCGTGCCCCCCCGAGCTTTTTGCTCACGCTGTCACGCGCTACCGACACGAGAACCCTTTCGTGAGCGAGCACATGAGATGGATGATGCAGTCTCTCTGGTCTCTGCAAAGCAAGCTCCCATTCATCGATCTCCATTGCCCTACGGCAACAAGCTAGGAAACCGTTGACCTCGGGCACGTCTTGTAGTACACGCGTGGCGAGACGCAAGAGGAGGGAGATCTATGGGATTGACCGCGTTTACACCGCACCCGTTTTACGAGGGAAGCGAGAAAGGACAAAACGGCGTGTGCGTGCGAAGACCAGCGATCTGGAGCAGCGAATGGAGGAAAGGTACCTCTGAATGTTCACACCGACGCAGGCCCGGCTCCTGATGTGAAACTTTTACCGTGTGTTTGGTCAGAGAGCGGCAGGAGCGGAGCGGCTCCAGCGGCTGTTTGGATGGGAGCGGCAGGAGCGGAGCGGCTCCCGAGAGAATATACTCACAAGATGCAGGTTCGCTCCGTCCCTCAAAATTCGAGGGACGGAGCCGCTCCGCTCCCGTTTCTCCTCTCCCCCCTCTCTCTCGTCCATTCCATATCTCATTCCTCCAACCAAAAAAAAGGGTCGGAGCCACTTCAACCCAACATTCCAACCAAACATGAGAAGTGTTGGAGCCGTCCCCGAAACGAGGGTTGGCTCCGCTCCGTTCCCGCCGCTCTCCAACCAAACACACGGTTAGATTTTTCAAGATTTAATAGGAGTATTAAACGTAGACTAGTTAAAAAATAATTACATGAATGGACTGAAAATCGTGAGACGAATCCATTGAGTCTAATTAATCTATTATTATAGATTGGTTGTTGTAGCACGACGTTTTCTAATCATAGCATAATTAAGCTCGTTAGATTCGCCTTTAAAATTAAGATAGAGGTTGTGAAATAGATTTTGTCATTAATCTACATTTAATACTCCTAATTAGTGTCCGGAGATTGATGTGACGGGTAGTTGGTGAAATTTTGTGAAAGTAAACAGGGACGCAGCAGGTAAACAGGGACACAGCAGGAGAGCGAGTTGGTTCATTGGTTGGGGTTTTCTTTTGAGGGAAAGCGAGCTGGGTGACACTAGGTTTTGCTCGGAATTCCAGTGGTTAGAAGTGAAGTCAAGTGGCGACTAGGATCTTACTCAACCCACACACAATCTTTTCGAGAATGCTTGCAAGCTTCATTCCAACCCGGTAACCACAATCCCACCGGATGAATTGCCACACTACTAATCAGGTTTGTTTAATTTGTAGCCGCGCTATAGTAGCGAGATTCCTCTCCTAGATTCCGTTCACCCTCGTGTTTTCACATGCACGGTCCTCATTTCGTGCCGAAGCCTCAACGTCCTCACACAGTCTCTAGGCGATGTTAGTGTTACAGGAAAAAATACTTTAGAAGAAATGTTATGGGAGATGGTGGAAGAAGAGTTGATGTGGCAGCAGAAATGGAGGGAGATGTCCACGGATTAAAAAACAAACTAAAAGGTAGTAGAATGTCGTCTCAAGTAGTACTGCACGCTAACCTTGTCAAAATTAGATATTCCAAATTGGACCAGCGGGTCGCAAATACTAATGTATATAAAAATGTCATTTTCACTAAATGTATATAAAAGTATTAATATTTACGGTACAAAATTAATGTCATTATATAGATATTTGAATCCAGTTTTTATAAAACTTATTTCGAGGCACAAAGATTACACGTATTTTTTACAAATCCAGTCAAATTTGTGCTACGAAAACCAACGACGACACTTTTTGAAGACAGAGGATATAATAGTTTACTACTCTCTGTTATGAAAAAACTGACGTTTAGGATAAGATTTGGGTCAAACATTGGGATTATAAATCATCAATAACTTTTAAGTTGTTGAGATTGCAAATGTGAAAACTATATGAATAGATTTGTCTTGAAAAATATTTTCATAAAAGTATACATACATCACTATTCGATAAATATTTTTATAATAACAAGAGGTCAAAGTTGTATTTTGGAGACTATATCGCTGTTCTAAACGTCAGTTTTTTCAGAACGGAGGGAGTACGTGAACCGTGAAAAAATGTGGATTCTCGGCTAGAATCATTTGGAACCTCTCTAGTCAATCTAGATCTTAAAGCCATGAAACCGTGGTACTAGCATATAATCGAGCCACGAAATCGTACACCAGCATAATTGAGCACCGTCCCATTCCCATCCATCGGTGTTACAAGAAGAAAAGGAAAGTCAGAAATAAAGCAAAGCCCCAGTAGGTTTTGCCACTGGCCCAACCGGCACGGCGGCTCCGGCTAGCCGGCGACACACGGATCTCACCGATACGGAGAGCTTTTATTCGCTTTACCACCCACCACAAATCACGCGCCCTTCCACCCCGGCACCACCCCATCTACAAACAACCTCAAATCTGCGTCTTGACCGGAAAGGCGAAAAAAAAAACACAAAAGGAGAAAAGAAAACAAAACACCCTCGGGCCGGGCATCTCTCTCTCTCCTCTCCCGCTCCTCCTCCACTCGACCACTCCACTCCTCGCCTCGAGCCTCCCCTCCCCTCCCCTTCGCCTCCTCTGACTCCTCCCACCCTTTTAAAATTCCCTCGCCGCCGCGCCCCCGCACTTCCCCCCGCCCGCACACACCGCGCCCCCTTCCCCTCTCGCAGCAGCTCGCAGCCAGCCACCACCCCCGCAGCAATGGGGAACAGCCTCGGTGGCAAGCGGAAGAGCGCCAAGGTGATGCAGCTCGACGGGAGCTCCTTCCGCGTGAAGCCCCCGGCCGCGGCGTCCGACGTGCTGCGTGACCACCCGGGCTTCCAGCTGCTCGAGTCGGAGGAGGTCAAGCTCCTGGGCGCCCGCGCGCGGCCGCTGGCACCCGACGCGCCGCTCCGCAGGGGCCGTCTCTACTTCCTCGTCGCGCTCCCGCGCCGCGCCCCCGCCGGCGGCGCCGGCCACATGCGCCGCGCCTGGTCGGGCAACCTCCGCGTCGGTGCCCGGGAGCGGCTCGAGTCGCTCATGCTCGCGCGCCGCTCCACCTCCGACCTCTCCTCGCTCACCCCGGCCCACGCGTCCGCATCCGCGCCCACCTCCCCGCTCCCCAGCGGCGCCGCCTCCCCGCTCCCCGCCGCCGCGGGGGCCGGCGGGGCCACGCCCGTGCGGCTCAAGATGCGGCTACCCAGGGCGCAGGTCGAGAAGCTCATGGGCGAGAGCAAGGACCCCACCGAGGCCGCCGCCAAGATCATGGAGCTCTGCGGCGCCGCCATGGGCGGCGGCGGCGGCGACGCGCGCGCCAGCGCCAGGGTCACGCCGGAGCGCCCGCCGGGGATACTGCGGAGCCCGCGGTTCGCCAAGACGCCCGAGTGGGGCGCCGGGTTCATGCTCCCGCCGCCGGCGCCGGCCAAGACGCCGCAGCGGTGGCCCACGCTGCCACGCACCAAGGAGGTAAATTCCTCGTTCGCTCAACACAGATTTAACCCCACCCCCCACCCCCCCACGTGCATTGCATTATTGTTTGTTCCCATGCCGGCATGAGCACAGCAAGATTCTCCCACGCTGCGCTGCGACAGAAGAACGTGATTTGCGATCCATTCCATCATCTCTTGTTTACGTGCATTGCTCAACACAAATAATAAGAAATCCCTAAACTCACGATCGGAGAATGCACCAAAATGTCCATTTGTTCCTTAGATCGCGTTGCGCATTTGGTTCGTGTTCATCTACTCCGGTGTGAACGCGCGCGGTAGCAAGCAAAAAACAAGGTTACATGGCAGCATGTTTGATGCAGTTTGCTTGTCGTCCCGGAGAACATGTAGTCTGTCTCAGTGGGGCACTAGACATACCTGTGTAGAAAAGTGGCAAAACGAAACTGCTGTTCTCCGCTCATTGCGGGGAACCAGGAACACAAGTGCGCTGGATGCAGGAACATGATAGACTTTGACAAAAAAAAAAAAAAGTAGGTTACAATTGCGCCTCAATAGTTGAATATCCTTGAGCTTGGTGGTATACGGAAAATTTTGTGGTAAAGCATCCAAAATACCAGTATACTAACCTTGCCTGTGTACATGAAAATGAAGTTGGTTACGCCTGCCTGCAATTGACTGCGATGTATTGTTCAGTTAGTTTTTAAAAAATGGAATTGATCAGTTATCTTTTGCTCATCACTTATAGAGCTCTTCTTTTGATTTTCCAGAAAAAGGCAAGGTTCGTGGAGTTGCCGGACGAGCTAATAGCATGACATGTACTTCCCTGAAGCAAGTTAACTCTTCTTGTTTAATGTCGCAACCATGTTTGGTGATTGTCAGGCCAGGAGATAAGGAATTGTAAACTTATCTCCAGGCGGGGCTGTACTTCTTCCATTGCTCATTCGAGCGAAACAGCTATGGTTTGAAGATGAGAAGCCGCCGATGGCTTCCAATTCACCTTGATCCGATGATCTGACACCGTGTTAGACCGTTTAGTATGTTTCCTTTCCGCCTTCTCGAATCTCTGGTGTGTTCTTACCTATCGGCTTCTCTTTGGTGGTTTATTATTCGCCCACTATGCAATGCTTGGCCTGTCCTTGCAAGCCAATTGTGTTCAGGTCAACTATGGTTGCCGCTGGGCAGTTTCATGGTAGACACAGGCAGCATAAACATGTGCATCTGCATTCTGCATCCATACACACCACACGGATTAGAGATGCCAATCTGTTCTCTGCATTATGCGCATCATCGATCTCATCCATTTCCTGCATGATTTTTGAAATGAAAATTAGGGATCATAATGCATGACAATTTCTCCACGCATAATGGCCCTTCCAGTTGAACCGGCCGATCGATCGTCAGTTGAGGAATTATTGGGAGGCGTTGCTCAACTGCATTCCTCAGCACATGCAAAGAGCATCGTTTGCATTGCAAAGTCGTGCGCCGCTGCACCGTGAGCATTTCCTATCGCCACTGATCATTTATTCATTCGGATTTGGATAAAGATTTTCGCCGCCAATCACCGGTAAACCTGCACATGCGGAAGGATCTGAGTAGCTGACCTAGACCTACCCTACTGCCATCGTATATACAATGCGGAAGTCAGAGGAATGCGACCTCGAACATCTTCTGGACGCTCTGCGATTGCTTGAGCCCTCAGGTTCAGGGATGTTCTCCGAACCAACTCGCTGCCCTCATAATGCATTAGTTCGTTGCAGCCCCACACAAAGAGGCTAGAACTTCTAATTCGGCGCAGCTATTCAATTTCATACTAGTTTCGTTTGTTGACCTTTTAAGAAGCATTTTCGTTTGGCAACTACCAGTTTTTAAATACTATATATGATGTTTAGGACAAGAAAACTAATTCAAAATAAACTATTTTTCTTGTCCTAAACTATTTTTCTTGTCCTAAACGTCATATATTTACTGACGGAGGTAGTACTATTGTTCAGATTATTCGAAAAGGAAAACATTATTATCCATATGCTTCACATCCTTTAAATCTCATATGTGCAGTTCTCATGGACAGGTGAGTACTTATGTGTAGCTAGTTTGAATTGGTTAAGTTAATTGCTTCATAAATGGGATAAGGAGGTCAGAAGCTCAGAGCTCAAGCGTCATGGCAGCACCGGTAAAGCCGGTACAGCAGTAGCTGCCATCCTGATAAATTATAAATTATATCCGCTACTGACGGAAAAGAAAAGAAAAGAAATTTAAACGGCGTCACGCTTACCATGAATTAGTTCAGGGTCCATATTTTTATTTCCTGGCACCTGCGCTAAGCGCCTAGGCCCAACATCCCACGCCCGCCGATCCAGTCCGATTTGGGCCTCCCATTCGATCGATCCCGCGGCCCACCCGCCTTCCTGCTCTGGATTTCGGCCTCGGGCGAGCCCGCGCACGCGCGCGGCCGGCGGGGGTGTGAAAAATTCCTAGCCTTTCGCGGGAAAACGTTGGCCGCCCGGCACCGGCGCGAGCGCGAGGTGTCGTGTCGTGTCGGGGGTGTGACAGCCGCGCGTATTTATACAGGGCGCTCAGCCACGCCTCCGACTCCGGAGATCGTCCCTAACCAGCCACTCCAGCAGCACAAGGCACAGAGACCCTGCCGCGGCGCGGCGTTGTTCGATTCGACGAGCACCCAGCCCGCACACGAGACCCTGCGACCGCGAAGATCAGATCCCCGGCTGCTCCGGGGATCGAGGAGACAGAAAGAGAGATGGAGCTCGACCTTCTCGGACTCGGCTTGCCGCCGGCGACGGCCGGCCACGGAGGTAACCATATACACCATTACCATGCATGCACACCGGCCGTCACTCACATCGATTCCAGACCAGATCAAGCACGGCGTTCGGCCCCTATATGTTGGCTCTCGTCAGAGACGTTGTGATTGTTGCACAGCAGAAACGTTGAGGTGTTGGCTGATCGCTGTGCGTTTTAGATTCAGCGGTGCAGCAGCCTGATGTCGAGAAGGCGGGCTCCGACGACGAGCTCCTGCATCTGGCTGCCGCCACGGCCGAGACCCCTCCACCGGTGCGCGCGCGGATGCGCCGGCGCGCAGTGGACACGGAAGACCAAGACGACGTCCCCACACCTCCGGCGAACAGACGACAGAAGCCCCCGTCGATGGCGCCGCGGCCAGCTCAGCCGCCGCCGTCCCCGCAGGTTCGTGTTCCGGGCGCCGCTGGAGACGGATCTCCACGAGCCTCTCAGCTCGGTTTTTTCAGGGGGATGTTTCCATCGGCGCCGGGTGATCTAGCCGGCGCCGGCCACGCCCAGGTGCACGCCATGTCCACGATCGCGCCGCCACCGCCGCCGCCGCCGCTGCTTGGCCTCAGCCCTCCCGGCGCAAACGGGCTCGACAGGCCACCGCCGTTCGCCGCGTGGCCGATCTTTGAGGGTTCGCCGGCAGTGTCCAGCTCCAGCGGCAACCCAGATCATCCCACCGCGCCAATGACGTTTATCTACGCTGGCTCTGTGCGCGCATTTGACAGGGTCCCGGTGGAACAGGTACGGTGTCAGTCTGTTCAGCACAACCCTGAGTCCCTGTGGTTATGATCTTGAGCACCTAAACCATTTGCCATTGCCTGCAGGCCGAGAAGATTCTTTATATGACCACAAAAGATGCTCAAGCTGCAGAAACCCCAGCCTTCCAAATGCCGCAACCAGCAACTGCACAACAGATGATGATGCTCTTGGGTTTGGCTAACGCCAATGACAGTAAGCAACTTCCCTACCTATGAAGATTGCAATGGTGCATATTATACACTACGGATGTGCATCTTGGTTATGCCGGGTCGATGATCTTGATTGCTCCAGGTCTTCTTCCGAAGAGGACGGCGTCCCTTGCCCGCTTCCTGCATAAACGCAAGCAAAGGCAAGAGCACATCACTCAGCCCTGCTCTGCTAGTTTCCTGTCATTCAATCTCACATCTATTGTCTACAAACTTAAGTGTGAAAATTTTTGCAGCCTTGGTTTGCTGAAAACAAATCGCTACTAGACTACTAGTAATCTCTCGTTTCCGATCCCGATGAATGGGACAATCAGATTGTCTCGAGCTGAATCCGTCTCGGGAAATTGTTCTACTTTTGATTTGCTTCTTGCAGGGTGGAGTGTGCAGCAGCAATGCCTTACCCTTGCGGAGAGGCGGCACTGCCTGTGCCTGCTCAAATGGACATTTCCACTGCGGTTCACGCACGAGACAAAGCTGCCCCGTTTGGGGACGTAGAGCAGCCATGGGAGGCCTCCGAAGATGGGCCAAAGAGCATGAAAGAAAATCATGGCGAGGAGGAGGCAGTGAACACGGACCTGAAGATGTAGCTGGTGTGAAATCATCGGCTTCTGCACATTCTTCAGTTCATGGATTCAGTCATCAGAATTCAGAACCCATTCCGCTTTGTCTTCTTCGCAATAAAATTACTACACATGGATGTGCCCTTTAGAATCTTTTAGATAACACGACGTAGTAGGATCAGCTAACCTTTTGTACCTGCAGTATGGCTGCTAATCAATTGCACGTCTTATTGTGGCGAGGGTGCGACGACATGTTGTCTAACTGTAACAATTCTTTGAGCTCATTTTTCATGCTTTTTTTAGACCAACTCATTTGTTCATGCTTTTTTTAGACCAACTCATTTGCTCATGCTTTTCTTTTGAGACCGACTCATTTGTTCATGCTGGGAATAATGTAATATTCTTTTTAGCTTGCTGCTGTGCTTGGTGCTGGGCTGCTAGTAAATTCAGTAATCAGACCAGCACAGTACGCGGTGTGTGATCAAATTGCAACGCAGACTGTAAATGTCCGGTCTATTTGCCTGACTAGGGTTCGACATATTTTTTTAGCTCACGTGTTTGGTCCCTAAACTGCTAGTCTGCTACTGTCTTCGTCCTTAAATATATGATGTTTACGACAAGTAAATTAGTTCAAAAATGAACTAATTAGCTTGTCCTAAACGTTATATATTTAAGAACGGAAGGAGTACATTTTGTTTAGGAATATGCACAAATTGCCTCGCAGACTGATATATTGCCTGACTGGAACGGTTATCACTGTCTTGAGTTTTGAATCAACAAGGTGGTCTGTACATTGGGAGTTATAGGATGTAAAGAATCACTTCCTGCTTCCCGATTACAGTCAGACTCAACACGCAACACGGTTCCTTTCCGGGACAATAGTAGAGGTGTAGAACTATTATTATACTATAAAAAAAACAAATTTAGTAACACATGATATTCTAAGAGGAGATGAAATTTCACTATTCCGGAATTGATGAAGAAAAAATTGCATTCAATTTTGGCTGGTCTGGTACGCGAGAGAGCAACAAGAAGAAACACTAAACACCACAATAAAGAATAATAAAATATTCAAGGTATTTACAAAGGAGTGCAAAGGTTGAAAAGTTCAAGTGCTAGACACCATACTGCTTGTCTGTGAAACCAAAGGGAGATCATAGATTACAAGGTGGTCGCTTTTAACAACTGGACCAGGAAACAGAAGTGATTCACAGAGGAAGACTCAAATCACCATGCATCAAGTGACATAAACACACAAAAGCTACTTTGCTGTTCTAGAGTGCTTGATGAGCCAGTCAATGACAACGTCTATGTTCACAGAATCCTTACAGGAGATCATGTAGCAACAAACTTCACGATCCTGTATTGATTCCAATCCACTGAAAACAAAGAAAAAGAGCACTTCAGCTAAAACATCATGTAGAAAAAAAGAAGAATGATGGTAAGCCCATGTGGAACAAGATTAAACTCACAGTTGGTCAACCAAAGCCTGCTTAGAAAGTGCTTCTGACTTGTCAATTTTGTTGCCAAGGACAAGCAAGGGAATCCCAGCTAAAGATTGTTTCATCAGCAAATCATGCAATTCACTTTTCGCTATTGGGACACTATCTCGATCGGCAGCATCCACCACATATCTACAATTAAATCGTAAGATTAACAAATCATTATCCATCCATGCTAGCTAGTTAAGCTAAAGAACTGAAAAATACCTGTGTACTACACGCAAGAGAACATGGTAAAGATAGAAAAAAATAGCATGGTTACGTTTTCAAAGGTATCTGCCTATTCAAGTAAAACAAATATAGGCTAAAAAAAGTAAAACAGATATATGCATTAGAGGATATGGCTCTGCAAATGTAATTGGGTTCCTTTACCCTTTACTTGATAAAAGCATCAATCTAAAGTCAATACAGTGATAAACTAACGACTCACTGCAATATCACCCCATTTGTAATTCAGCATAACTGCCGGTGCTCCAGTTTGTGTCAGTTTCCAACTTAAAAATCCTGATCCTTCAACATGTATAGCCTATAGGGGTAAATAATGCAGCACACTTTTTTGACTGGCCATTAAAAAAGTTCATCTACATATCATGCAGTTACCTACTTTAATATCTCTTTCCTGCATGGATAAACATAGATAACAGCAAACATGCTCCAACGGAAGTTATTTGTGGTATGTTTTGATCCTATCTTATTATCATAGTATTGAATATCCAATGTACACAATATGAAAAATCTAAGAAGAGTAGGAATTACAGAATGGCAGAAACTCCTCGGCAGTAGCGCTCCCACATAGTCCGGAATCTCCGTTGCCCACCAAGATCCCAAAGTTTAATTGTGACATTTCCCTTAGTAACTTTCCGCATATTAAAGCCTACCTGTTACAGGAGGTGAGCATTTCAGATGAATTGGACGACCAAAATATTATTCAGGATATCATAAAGAAGCGGTGTACATACAGTTGGAATCATGTCCTCGCTGTAGCCACCAGTCTGAGAAGCACAGCAGCCATGAATTAAAAATTAAAACATCACAGCAAGCATGATAATATATCTTAAGTCGAGTGAGTTGATGCATACAGCAACAGCATTGACTAGAGACGTCTTCCCAGCATTCTGCAGGCCAACCAAGGAGAGTTCCATCTCCTGCTTAAAAAACAAACTGAAAAAGAGAATGCTACTGCTGTAAGTAGGATTGTGATTATCTGGTATGCACTGCTTCAAAGCCAACAAAATTCTACTCGATAGCTAAAAGTTTGGTATGCCTAGTAAACTCGGACTAGCAGAGTTAGGTCCAAGTTAAGATTTAAGACTGTAACCTTTGTTGCCAACAAGATTCAAAACCATAGCTAGTCATTCCAGAATCAAGAATTTCATCTAACACAAGCAAAATGCCCAGAGTACAGAGGGCGACGAAAAATGATATCAAGCTGACCAACTGCCGATGCAGCAGCTTGAAAACTAAAATTCGCCAAGTATGAATTGGTCTAAGTAAGCGCTTTCTGAAGGGCGGGGCGTAGTAGATTGTTGATGTCCATCCTAACAATGAAAGTCCCCCATTCACATACGCAGATTGTAGGCAGTCCGCAGTCCTTTCCGACATATGGAATTTAAACTTCATATGTCCTTGCTCTTCTATCTATTCGTATTCAATCGTGAGTATGTTGCCATCATAGGCACCAAATGACACTCCTCGAACCACACAGTTGAGTATGATACTCTCCATACCGAGTTCCAGTAAATGCTATTCAGCCTTCTATGGACACTGAACGCATCAAGATCTACTCAGGTTAGTACGCTAACTAGTAACTACTAGCCTGGACCGTTTCAAAACTATCAGCCTGGATCTAACTGCGGAGGGCACACGACCCACTTCAATTCGCAATCAAAAAACCGCTTCATCTCGGCGCACAGAGAACCCACAATCCAAACCTATCTAAGAGAACTCCTGGTCCTGCCCCCAATCGGAACACTCGAAGCTGTCGGGATTTCCACCAAACGAATTGGAACGGAAAGGGCGAGGCGGCAATAGGACGAGGGGAAAGAGAGAAGCACGAACGAACCTTCGGAGCCAGTTGAGGAGCGAGTCCCAGAGCCCCATGCCGGTGATCGACCGCGCGTGCCCAAGGGAGGGCCGGATCTCTCTCACCCGAGGGGGAATCCGCGGCTGCAGGCGCGGGGAAGGGGACGAGCCGGATGAGTTGGATTCGATTCGACGCTGCGCGACGGCCAGGAGACGGACGTGTCGCGGGCGGTGGGAAGCCGAGGCGCGGCTGGCTCAGGCTGGCCTAGGCGCGTGGCGTGGCGTGGCGTGACGTGCCCGTGGCCAGACGCGATGCGATGCGTTCCCGTCCCGGGAAGGTAGACGGCCAGATGGGTCGGTTTGGACGCCATCGGCCGTGGATTTCTTGTGGTTTTCTTTGTCTGTTGCGATGGACTATCGATAATAAAAATATATAAATCCAACGGTGGGAACGTGTCCAATGCTGTAGCTAGCAGCAGCCGCTGCCTCGCAAGTCGCAATCCAAGACATAGAGCTCGGGCCGGTTCCTGTTCCGCGACATGGAGGCGCATGCCGTCGGATCAGAGAAGGCGAAGAAGATGCCAGAGGATCTCCCAACAAGCAGCTCGACAAGGAGATCATGCACGCCGGCCCTAAGGGAAACGAAGAAGGCGCGGCGAGTCTCGGTTCCCGCCGGACGGGAAGAAGAAGGTGACGAGGAGGTTGGGCAGTGCATCCGTCGAGCTCATAGCGGAACTGAGGTCACTTCTCCCGCCGCCCTTCCAAGTCTACCATAGCGTGTACCCGCACTTGGTTCGAGGCGCATGGCCGCTGAGCTAAGAGCTGAGCGTGAAGAATACGACGGGATCCTCAAGCATTACCACGAGCACGGATACGTCGACCCTCTGCGTGCGTGGTTGGAGGACTCGTATCGTTGAACCTGAACTACGAGCACCGGAGCCGTTTCTTCAGCAGGTTAACGCTAGGCATATAGAAATGTAGAATGGACGTTTACCCCGACAACACACCATTCGCATCGACACCATTGGGCTGCAAAAATGGCCATGACGAGGCCCGCGAGATGGATGGATCAGCGCCTGCCTATCTGTCTGTTGTGTGTGGGTGGGCCGATCGGTGCAGCCCACCTTTTGCGGAGATCCTATATATCTTCCGGAAGGTGGGAAGGGCTTCAACCTTCCGGTGTTTGAGATTCGTGCGGCTCACAGGAGCCGCACAATCTCCTTCTTCCCCACCTGCTGGCTCGCTCGTTTCTCTCACGCCGCGCCCTCGCGCCGGCGAGATGGTAGGGCGGGGCGGGAGGTGGGGGGAGCGGCCGGCGGCGAGGTCGCCGCCGGTCGGGGTGGTGGTGGAGGGGGCGGCCCTTAGGGTTTGGGTTTGGGGGGGGGGGGGGGGGGTCGGGTTCCCGGAGGAGCTCCTCCATCTCCGGCGACCTAGAGAGGGGAGGGGTTGGGGTGGCACATCGACAGGCGGTGGCCGCGGTCGGCCGGCGGCGGAGGCGAGGCGGCGCGGTAGCGCCGCCGGCCGGGCGGGGTCGGATGGGCGGTGGGCAGGGACCGGCGGCGGGGGAGGAGCAGGCCGCCGGGTTAGGAAGGGCGGGGTCGCCGGCGGGGGAGGACGGCGGACGGGCGGCGCGGCAGCCGCCGGCCGGGGTGGTGGAGGAGGCGGCAGGGGTGGTGGCCGGCCGGGCGCAAGGAGCAGCTCGGTTAGGGAGGGCGGGGTCGCCTGCGGGGGTGGTCGGCGGGCGGGCGGCGCGGCGGCGGGGAGCCGCCGGCCGAGGTGGAGGACGAGGCGGCGGGGGTGGTGCTGGAGGAAGAAGATGAGCAGTTAATGGGCTAATGGGTTTTATAGTTGGCATGCTTATCTACCTTCCGGAAGGGAGATAGGATCCCCCACCTTTTGTAACGTCTTTAAACGGGCGGGTGTTGTTCGTTCTGTGAAGGAAGCCGCCCATCAAAATCTTCCCCCCGCTTCAAAAAAAAAACTTCCCCCCGCCCAGTCGACGACGTAAGGCCTGCTTGGTTGCAGGCCACTACACGCCTCGCCACACGCACCCCCGTCACAGTACAGTAAAATGGGTGTGGCGGAGGATTCATCCGCCGCTGGCTGTGGCGGACGAAACAGTGGCGTGACAGGTGGTGGCGAGGAGCCAAACACGCCCGTAGCGCACGGGATCGGCGTTGTGATCGGCCGTTCTCTTCGTCGTCCTCCTCGACCGCCCCGTCCCGCTGACACGCTCGGACTTGACCGGCTGCTGTTCTCCGCGGCCACGTACGCGTACTGCTGATTCGCTCTCCTGTCCACTTAACTTCATTTGCTCGAGACGCACAGGGGGGAAAAAAAAAAGAACCCCCGCCCGGGTGCGGCATAGTGCACGTCGTCGTCGTGCGCATCACGGTCGCGGCGCGTCGCGTGTCGCGTCGGCATGCAGAGGCACTTCATTCGTTCCCAGCTAATCTATGGCATGCACGGCTCCGGCAGTGGCATCCGCGCGCACTCCTCGGCTTGTAGGCCAGGGCGCCAATGCAAGGCCCCTGCAGCAGAGCGACCAGCTAGAGCTAGCAGGGCACCCACGGCATCGGAGCCCCTCGAAGAAGCTACCAGTACGTCGTAGCAGGCTGGCCACAACCGGAATCCCCTCCTGCAATGGAACGAAACAACGGGACGGAATGATATGACAGTGTGTGGGCTGTGGGGGCGGGGGGAAACGAATCTCTCGCGGGGCCGAGCGTCGAATGCTCGATGGACCGAGCATTGCATGGAATGGGAATGCCGCTGGTTATGGGGGGATAGGGAGGATAAGGTAAGTTAATGATCGCACGGGGGCCGGCAGATCGATCTCATCCACCTAAACCCACTACCCGGAGCTGGAGCCACGGCGTCATGATGCTGCCTGCCGCTTGGCTCCTCCCGATAGGGCGCTGCGTGCCTCTCGCAGCCGCCGGGTAGTACCGAGAGCAATACGCACAGTGGTGATGAGTGCTGCGATCGATCGATCGCCGATCGGCCGGGATCTCCTGTCACGTCGACCGAGCTGCTCCGAGATTCCACGCGCCGGCTCTGTGGCGCTCTCGTCCTACCAAACCCAACTCGCCTGCTTGCTGCTGCCGACCGTCACATCCGTCGACCACAGTGCATGCCATGCCCCCGGTGCCTGGTGGGTCGCTGGAAAACTCTCCGCCAACGAATCAAACGCACACCGGGCACCGCAATGTGGTGTGGCGTGCATGGTGGTGGTGGACGGCTTCAGGTGAAAGACGATGATCCCCGTCCCGGGCCCCGGCCGGCGTTGTTGGCCTCCCTGACCTGACCTGACCTGACCTGACCGTCGATCGGTTGGGGCCTGCAGATATATATATTCACATTTTATACCCCAACCACAAAAGGCTCGAGCGCACGCTTGCACTGCAGGGAACTTTGTTATGGGTTATGTTATCCCCCTTTTCAGAGTGATCTTCTCTGGTCTAGTAGTATTTTTTTTAAGCAGCAGCAGCAGCAGCTAGGCGCTACAAGTCGATCGACCGTGGGGGCTAGATTTGCCGGCGGTCGGAGCATCAGCGTGGCCACCGCCCCACCAAGCAAAGACGGCGGCAGCACCGCGCATGCAGGGGAGGGAATGGCCGCGACGACGCGTGCAACAGCGCACGCTTCCACTCAGAACCATGCCTATTGTGCCGTGTGGCATGCATGGCATCAATCCACCCATCACCATTTCACCGCACGACGACGATACGAGAGAATGAAGCCTCGATCGATCGCTCGGCCGCGTGGGGGCACGGCGAGATCCGACTTCGTCCTGACACATTCCCCTCGCCTTTGCCGGCGGGTCCCGTCCTCCCGCGCAGGGGAAAAGGCACCGTCATTCCGGGCCATCCCGGCACGATCGGCCGCCGGGCCCTTTTCCTTACCGTCCCCGATAGCGGAAGAAAAAGAAAAAAGGGAGTGGTGGTGGAGTGGAGGGCGCCACACGCGCTCGCGGCCGCCGTGCGATGATACCTGGGGGCTCTGCCGGCCTCTCGTCGCCGGCCGCTGCCGGCCGGCCGGGTCTGGTCGCCACCGGCGCCTCCGATCCGTCGTCGGCCAGGCGTGCTCTGCTGCATCGCATCATGGGATGCGCCTAGTAGCTTTCCGGCGCAACGATTTCGCCGGCATCATGGTAGCCTGCGGCGCGTCCTGTGATTTGCATCCCCTATGCTTATCGTTTTTGTTGCAGAATTATGTGGCCTGCTCTTCGATTACCACCTCTTTTACAGATAATACCATGCTTTTTTCCGAAAGAAAAAGATAATATCATGCTCATGCTAATGCATGCTCGACTCGAGAGGTATAATGATGAGCTACACTGACGCGTGATGTACATACGGTACGTACACGTACGTGTCACCGAAGCCTGTCCCCAAAAAAAAGCTGGGGCTTACGTGTCGTGCTCCCATTCGCGCACCCTGAACATATATGTATCGAGCTTAATCTGAATTCTGAATTAAGAGCAAAAACCCGGTGACGCAGCGATTACGTGATGCTGAGGTCACACGCCGTGGAGGAGGCAGCGGGGAAGACGACGATGAGACGGGTCCGGGCGAGACATTCGCGCGGCGATTACAGGTTGTGTTTGTGGCCGGCACGCAGCAAATGCGCGGGCCGGGGGCAGCGCTCGCTTTTGCAGAGGGGAGAAGGAGAGAGGACGATGGAATGGAACGGCCGGCCGCGTCGCTTTCGGCAAAGCTCCCTGTCGCGCGCCGCGCCGCCCGAGCCATCGGCTTCGGGCACACACGCGCACCAGGCACTCAGGGCGCGTACCCCTGGCGAGCCAGACGTCCTGGCGAGGGAACGACGCCGGCGACCGGGCACCTACCGGCGCTGACGATGACAGCGGCTGATGGAACAGCACTTCACACACCACTGATGCATGCGTGTATCAGTGCTTGGTGGCACTACTGTATACTACTCTGTATCAGTATTACTGAATGAACCGAGAGTTTCTTTCTTCTTCTTTCTTTTCTTTTTTCATGTTTGCAGTTCATTTTTTCTAACTATATATAACAAAAGGGTCTGTCTATCCATCACTTTGGGCGATGATTCGAAGAGGTGTTATATACAACGCTTCATATATATATCTTGATCAAGTGTTGTGATGCTTTTTTGTTGTAGTGGTGTGCTGAATTTCACATGGCCTGGACTGTTGTCTGTTGTTGGTCTTTATGTTGTTCTTTCCTTTCTGACCATCATTGGACTGTCGATTTAAGATGGAAAAGTTCAAAGGGAGGCCATCTAGCTTGTGCTTTTCTTCACTTCACTTTACACCAATATATTACTACCTCAGACCTTACAGCTGGTGAGCTGGCTAGGGTCTACCATGGATTGTCAAATCGTTTTTTTAGATTTGCTTGAAGGGTCAACCAAGTACAGTAGAATGTTTGTCAACACAAAAAGGTTGGTTCAGACATCACAAGATGAAAGGGTTTTCAAGGACGATTTTGAAGGACTCCACGCGCATTCAGGATTACTGAGCTTTTTTTTTTTCCTTTTCGAGCAACAGGATTACTGAGCTTTGGTACGGAAGAGTCTCTGCAGCGGTCGTCACACGAAGACATTTGGTTTGGTTGGGGGTTTGTGCAGTGAATTTGTGTTTTTTGCTCTTGTCTCTGTCTAAACTGTGTACTCGAAGTTAGTACCATGAAAGGTAGCACGCCACATCAGAAGCTTCATCACATTCCTGAACTGTACATGAGTGAAGGATTTGACTGCAGCTCTAGCCATGAGATGCAATCACTCTATCTTTCTCAGTCTTTTTTTCACGAATCACGCACTCCGTTTCTCTCTTCATGTTCATCAGCAATCATGCATGCATGGACATGGATTAACTCGAATTGACCCAATAAACCCAAACGAAAAAAAAAGGAAAAAAAAACAGGAGGTGGAGAAACACAGGGCATGCAAGAACAGAGATGATCACGAAATCACGACAGTTTCTAGTCCTACAAATCAGCAGCATCGTGGGTGGTATCGGCATCACATCCAGACTTGTTGGTCGAATCCATCTCCGGGGTAATGGTCGAACAGGTCGACGTCTACGCCGGCGCCATCGTCGCCGCAACCGGACAGGATGCCCGCCCAGTCCATGTCCATGATGCCATCCACCTGGAAGAGGTCGATGGGGTCGGGCCAGGCCGCCACGTCCGCGCCGGGGGTCGCGACGGAGGCCGAGGCAGCGGACGACGAGGAGCAGGACGGCGACACGACGGCGGCCGCCGGGGACGTCGTCGCTCCCTGCGGCGGCTGGGCCTGGGCGGCGGCGCTGATCGCCGGCGCTGCCTCCTCGTCCTCGTCGTCCTCGGCCGGCGGCCCTTGCGACGACGACGACGACAGCGCCTGCTTGGGCGGCTCTTCTCCCCCCACGTGCGGGGGGTCGCTCGCCTGCGGCGCCGGAGAGAGCGGGCGGTGGGTGACGGGGTCGATGCCCATCCTCTTGAGCTTCTTCTTGATGTGCGTGTTCCAGTGGTTCTTGATCTCGTTGTCCGTCCTCCCGGGGAGCCGCGCCGCGATCTTGGACCACCGGTTGCCGAGCTCCGCGTGGAGGTCGATGACCAGCGCCTCCTCCTCCTCCGAGAGGAGGCCCCGCTTGAGGTCTGGCCGCAGGTAGTTGGTCCACCGCAGCCGGCAGCTCTTCCCGCACCGCAGCAGCCCTGATCGATGAGAGAGGAGATCGAAGCCATGTCAGGATGCTGAATTGCCATCGACATTTAACATCTTGCATGTTGGAGTCGCGAGCTCCTGGAAAGGAAAGTAGGAGACAGAATTGGCAGTGAGTGATCTGTCGCGAGCACCGCATGCACCTGCGAGCTTGGGGACGAGCCGCCAGCAGCAATGGCCGTGGGAGAGGAGGAAGGCGACCAGCTTCTGGTCCTCCTCCGCGGTCCATGGCCCCTTCTTGAGACCGACCTTGTCGCAGCACGGCTGCCTGCCCATCTCTCTCACCGTCGATACAGAAACGAGGAGAGCGGTTGACCTCGCGCTCAACTCAACTCACTCTAGTGTGAAGTCGTCAGAGGTCTCAGCTCTCAACAACGCCGGCGGCGGCCAGGAGTGGAAGAGAGAGCAACAAGAGCGGCGGCGGCAGGCAGAAGCAGCCTAATTTGGAGGGGAGGGGAGGCGCAGGGGGGATTAATAGGCGCGGCCCGAAGTGGAAAGCCGCCGCGCGCAAGTGGCGGGGAGCGAGCGCGGGGTGACCCGCACGTGTGAGCCCGTCTCTGACTGGCCTGCTGTGGGCTGTGTCCTTGTGACCTCACTGCTTCGCCTGCCTGGTGCCTGCGACGGCGGCGATCCGATGCGTGCACGGTGCACGGGGACCGACGAGCACGAAATGCTAGCTAGAGAGTGGGCTTTGGTTGAACGAACCCGGCCATGCAGAAGCACACCAGAAAGAAGGTGAAGGTTCGGAGCCCAGTGGGGGTAAGAAAAGGAAACGGGTCAAATAGCCGTGGCAGCGTTGTCGATAGAGAAAGGACCCCTTTGATGCTGGAGGAACACAGCGTCAGTCGTACTCGGGTGTTTGCATTGCATGGTAGGAGTTGACCAGTTAACTTATTATTAGTGCATGTTTACACTAGATTCTAGGGATTTGATTCCAAACCAACATTCTTCAAGCAGGCCCCTCTTGGCTTTAGAGGCTGTGGTGCAATCGATACAATTCAGATATCAATTCCATCACAGGGTTGAGAGGACAACAAAACTTGAGAAAGTACGAAGAGAATTTTTTTTGTGAAGGTGAAAGTACGAAGAGAAATGGAAGCAAGACAGTCGGCCATCGACCTGGACAACGACCGATGATCTCAGAAAGAGGAAACTTAGGACTCGGTCTGTGTAAGACGTTTGCCAATTCATTACGACAAGATGCGCACTACAGTTCGGGCTGGTACACTATTAGCTGATGATGCGGCCACTCCTCTGACAAATCTTCCACAAACGGATACTGTTCCGAACAGATCTGCTCGGTGACAATCGACCAACCGGCATTAAATCTTGAATAGGAACGCGACCGTGTCGATTTCCCCCTTCACCCCCTTGTGCGACAAGATGCAAACAATGCTTGGTTCAGAAGCATGACGGCATGGTTAACTCTATGTTTGTGCTGTAATCATGGATGTCTTAATATGCCCCTTAAGCAGATATTTACAACATTGCTAGCTAAAGGATACAAATGACCAACGATGTTCTCTGCGCCTCTGATCATTACAGCAAGATCTATACTCCGGTTAGATGAGGATACAAGTTACAGCTACTGCAATCCTTCTGATCCTACTGCATCACATGTTCTGACTTCTGAAGGGGTTCAAAGGATCTCGCATCATCCATGCACTTGTAAGCTGTGACATTAGGATGTGTTTTGCACGAGCTTTGGATGCGTCGCTGCATATATTGAACAGTTAGGATCAGTCTTCAGGTGCGAGAGGAGATGCTGCACGTCCGGCCTCAAAATTTCTATAACTTTCCCACATAATGTTAGTATCTCCAGCTTAGGTTTGCTAGTGCTCTGAACGGGACCCCCTTGGCCTTCATACATCACCGCGTGATGCCTATTTAGCAAGAGAGAGAAATTCATGAGATGATCACATGGAGCAACAATTCGACTGGAATGAGAACAGAAATGAGGTGCGTGTCAGGAAGTAAGTAAAAATATCTTACAAGAAGTCAATTATGTCTGTAATTTCTGAAGCCTCCACAGGATTCGGGACCTGAGAGTTCTTACCGAATACATCACCCAAAACATTGAACAGTAAAGCCAAGGTCTGCAGATCAAAACAACACAACCAATATTAATTAATAGAGCAAGCAACAGACTGTATTAGTCTGTAAATAATTCAATACAGCAACGTATTGGCACAGGCTAGCAAGTACAAAACTATCAAAAATGGGTTCAAACAAACAATCTTACATCAACCACATAATGCAAGAACTTAAGTAAATTTGGAAGTAATTATTTAAAGCTTGATCATATCAAAGACACCCGAAGCAAAGCATATCTTTAAAATATATGTAATTTCTAACAGAAAAGGTTGGAAGAATACTAAATGATGTAACATAAACTTGCTGGGGTTATTGAGTGCATTGCAGGAACAGCATGTGTTGATCCGATTCAAATTCATCAATGCCCCGCCGTACAAAGTTGTTGACTTCAAATCAAGACCAATTGCAACCTCATAATTTAAACGTAATGCGCATTCTTTTTAGTAACTGTGAAGGAAAACCAAGTATACCTTCATGAACAAAGGTCGAGCAAAGGCTAGACGAGGTAACAATGGACCCAATATGCGGAAGGCGATCCTTAACATGGCAACTGAATTAACTGGCCGAAGGTGTTTTATGACAGTATGGGTAGATTCCAGCCATTCTTGTGGAAGATTGCTAAAAAATGAGTGCAGAAGGGCGACAATGTTACCTGAAACCAAGGCACAGGTAATACAAGTTATAAGGGCACTATCATATTAAGTTAACTCTGATCTGATCCAGCTGAAAAGATGAAAATCTACCTATGGCTGTTGATGTGTTGTCTTGAGAAGCCCATGTAGGATCCAGCAATGCATAGCCAACAGCAGAGTCAAGCTCTTTAACAGGTCTAGAACTATCAGCTAGCCACCAGCAATCTTTTATGATACGGGCTGCTTCTGAGTATAGTTGCATGTGAAATTCTGGTGGGAGTTGTGCCAGCAAAAGACCACATGCTTGAATCATTAAAACAGACAATTGTTGAGAGGAGTAGCCACTCCTTGAAACAAAGTTGGTGGCATTGATCCCACTGGCAGCACTGTTTGCTTGGTTAGGACCTGCAGGTTCAGCACCTCCACCTGAAGGAGAAGTTGGCAGCCCAGAACTTTGCCCCAAACCACCTGACATTCCTTGGCCACTATTTGACTGTATAAGCATTGCTTGTACATGAGCTATTATTTGAACCAAAGAGGACACTATTTGAGCAGCAGAGACGGGAAGTGAGAGAATCTCAATAGCTGCTGTTTCCAAAACAAGCTGTGTATATGACCCAGGATCTTGATTCTGATAAAATGCCCTCTGACCATCAGTGTTACCGATTCCACCAGGTTGTGAAGACGCATGATGCTTGTTGAAAGTCGAGCGTGTTGTCTCTGCTGGGTTTGATTTGCATTTGCTACTTAAAGGAGGTATGACATTATTGACCAGGTTTAGCAAAAGGTTGGCAAAGTATTCCGGTGGTGGACAAACTGATGAATTAGAAGACACTAAATATTTAGCGAAAGATTCCGAGAAGGGAGTCTGAAAAAAACTTGTAGTTAGCAGGCGTTAGGTATAAAGGGCTCAACTAAAAGAGTAAATAGGTTTACCTTAGTGCTAACACCAAGCAAGTTGAGGATCCTACCAATCAGTTTGATTGGCAGATGACCATAGAAATATGCAAGAATATCACGTACAAATGTAAACCTTAGCGGATGGAAGGCAAGCAAGGAAGAATAAAATGCAAGAACTCTGTCTGCAATGTCTGTAGCATCATTCTCAATAAGCCTATAAATAATCAGTGGGATAACAGGAAGCAAGCGTGCAGCAATGTCATCGAAGAACGGGGGATAACTGCATTATAACACAACAAATAAGAGTGCATCAAGATTCTATAACCACGAAGGAAACAAAAAAAATGGTGAACATAACAGTCTGCAAGGTGAATCTTTGACCCAAAATTTCTATTAAAAAATATAATATTTCAATGAAAAATAACTGCACATAATGAAATAATTTTTCATGATGAAGTGAACGACATCAAACTTATCTTCTGAATCTACATGAATTTTCATCAATTTATGGTCAAAGCTATAAATGTTTGACCGAGAGGAAGTCTCAAATGGCTTGTTTGGATAGGAGGGAATAGATAGGTAGCCCTACGCTAAAGTAGCAAGTAGGACAACATCTGGTGAGCCCTGTTTAGTTCCCCAAAAGTTCCTAGAATTTTCGCATTGCAGACCGTGCCACCTCTCACAGAACACGTTTCCCAATGCAAAAATTTCATCACTTTCACCAAAAATTTCACCAACTAAACGGGCTAATTTGGAGCAAATCTGTTTGGTAGGCTGAAAGTTAATAGCAGCCTTATAATTTGGAGCAGGTGCAGCATTTAATACTTACAATGCCAACTTATCAAAATTGAGTTTTAGGCTGGGATATCAGTGGATAAATAATCATTGATCATAGAGGAAATACAGTCCTAATAAAAAACTACACACCATACTAGTCAAAATATGAACAGAGCATCCAAAATACCAAACTATTCAGGAAACCAAATTAGTGTAAAGAAACATGACTGGAATAACTAGATGGAATTGCTATTCAACACTAAACACCACTTTTTTAGTGGCGCCTATTTATTACATATGTGCCACAAATATGTTACACAGGTATCAAACATGAATAAGTAGCATAATTGCTTGATGTCATCAAATTATCAATATATAAAACACTTTTGTAAGTAAATAGATCAAAGGGTTGGAATTACCGGTCCTTCCATGATAGATGGTTACCAAGAGCTTTCTGGAGCTCAACTCTTTTTGGATGTTGATTTTTGAGCCAATGCTCTGGAGAACGAGAACTGCAGAAAGCCTTGACTCTTTGCTGAAGTTCTGGCTTTTCAAGCAGACTTATCTGTGATTTAAATTGACGATCAATACTCATTATGTGCATGCATGGCTGAAGCAACCAGCAATATATTAAATTTAGTCCAGTAAATCCATTTTAGTAACCGTGAACAAGCAATACAGAATCTAGGCAGTTACAGGGTACCGTCAGAAACTGGAAACCAGCAAGCTCAAAGCACTAGTCAACAGTCAAATGCAAGGAATCAAGGTGCAAGCATAGTGACATCTTATTGACAATCTTGGTTGGTCACACTGCGGATATACCACTTATACTAGATTCAAAATCTGTAAATAGAATGTAACTAGAAGCTTTATGGTCTAACCAAGAACACCTGTTGAACTGGCTACTCCATCTGATCGGAAATGTTAAGATGTTCTGAGATTGTGTCAGTCAAATTTCTTGGGCTTTGAGCATTAATATATAAAGAATTACATGGATTGCTACTATAAACATCATTTTTTTCACAATTACAACTCTAGATCATCTCAATGTCTTAAATGATTTAGATTTCCAATCAAAGGAGTATAGAATATTTACATGTTTACCTATTTCACATTTGAACCAAAAACAAAAACAAAAAAAACTAAACTAAAAGAACAGTTATGGTCCAACATGATGTGCACAGAAACTTTTTTTAAAGTTTCAAGAGTCTTTACCACAATGCGTAAAGCATAAGGATCATCATCCCTGTCAATAAGAGCTAGCAGTAGAATATCCAGTGGAAGAAGCTCATGTGCCCATATAAAGAAAGAAAGATTTGTGATTGCTTTGGATAGTAAGTCCTGCATAAACAAAATATCAACATTTTACATGGTAGCTTCTGAATAAAGTAGGCCATAAGCAAAAGCAAAAGAGAGCTTTCTTAATACACCAGTAAAGTATATAAGCAGAGCTGTTGTTCTGAATAAGCAAACCTGTGCTAGATGGCCTCTTTGCACCTCAAATTGGATATGATGCAGAAGAACATCAACCATTGTATAGATATTTGCTGTAACTTCCTCAGGTGAAAACTCCCTTAAGACACGAGCCTGCACAAAGATCACAAGATAAACATATAGAAAGAAACAAACAACAGTCACGTTAAAAGAAAATTAAGAAACATACAAGATTTGCACTGTTGATTTCAAGATGTCCATTCATCAGCATCCAAGCACCAGCACAAAGGTATTGACGGTGTTGAGGGAAACTGTGGCTCAAATAAGTCATGACGTAGTTTGGCTCAGCAGATGGTGAGAGCAGCTGATTGCATTGGTTAATAACAGTTGTTTCTGCCTGGAAAAAAAAGAGAGGGGGAAGCTATCAATACACAAGGCCAAAATTTCACTGATAAACATGTGGTAGCAATTTAAGGATACTAAACAGTATTATATTATAAAATGAAACTTCCAGAATTTGTTATGCTTATGTAAGGATACTACCGGCCAAACTTTCGCTGATAAACATGTCCTAGCAATTTAAGGACACTACAAACAGTATTATATCATAAAACGAAACTTCAAGATTTTTTATGCTTATGTAAGGTCACGATAGTATTTGAGAATAAATATCAATAAAAAATCAGGTAATAAAACTCCATCAGTTTCTTTTATTGAGCCCATTCCTTACACGTCATTATAAACTTTTGCAGTCTATTATTGCCATTGATGTGTCAATTGTCTCATTCGACACTGGCATTAAAGGAACTTTGGATTTTATCAATGGCCAGTGAGAAGGTTTCCCATTTCATTAACTATAAAAGTACTGACAAGGTTTCCCATTTCATTAACTATAAAAGTACTGACAATATCATTCTGTAGACTTTTAAGTTAAAGGATATGATGAATGTCTAGTAGCAATAGTAAATAAGAGATTTTAACGGACTCCATCAAAATGCTACATGTTGTACATAAATGCATAGAAGCATTGAAGAAAACATTTAAATTGTCAAACACCCAGCCCAAAAGATAATAAAAATGATACCTGCTGCCATGCTTGAATAGCTTGGCCCCTCTTATCCATTCTCCCCATTAAAAAATCACGAATAAGAGGAGGAAAATAACGCAGCGTCTTTTCCGACCAGGTATGCTGACTGGTTGCCATAATTTGCTCTAACAATGGTTGAAGATAAATCATGTGTTCAACCTCAGCAATTCCACGTGTCTTGATGGTGATAGCGAGACTTATTATCGTTATGCGGTTAAGAGTTTCAGTAAACTCAGTTGGTCCCTGCATTAAATGTATGTAAAAGCTAATTTTGTATGATCTGCTAATTGTCAAATTTCCAAAGGCAAGGATGTACAATCATTACCTTCAGTTCTTTTTTCACAAAAAAGAAGTCTTTCAGCGAGAGAATCAAATTCATGCACAAATTTTCAGCTAATCTGAAAAGACGATGCTCTCCACGTTTACCCTTAATCATTGATATTATCTTTGTAACATCATACATCAATGCCTTGCTTTTTCCATGATACCTGAATAACAAATTGTTCCACAGAAAAGTAGGCATAATAAATAACCAATAGGAGGAAGGAATTATTAGCCTACTCCAACTTTAAAAGCTTTGTTGAACAGGGTGTCCCTCCCTTCGAAGGGGGAAAAATATTCACGGAGAGGATGAAGGTCCCATCATTTGATTAGTTTGATAAATTAAGATTTTCTATCAGATAAAATGGAACGATGTAATAAGTTATTGGATTACCTATATAGAGGAAGTAGCCTGTAATTCAGTATCTCAAGTAGGAGCAAAGAGACACCAGATTTGCTCAGAATAGACGGAGATCTTTGGGTTAATGTCTGCACAGTTTAATAAATAGTGGGAAACATCAGAATTTTTGTACTTGTTGTGTATAATTTTGAACAGGAAACGCTTACGCCACAGAAGGTCAGAAACCAGACATAAAGAACATTGCCAGGGTAGTATAATGACATGACACCGTACGAAAACATAAGAACTTACCGTAAAATGGGGACGGAACAATGAATGAGGCGTTATAAGAAGTAATCTCACATAGGTTTCCACCATTGCAATGCTAGGTACAGCCTATCCCCAAAAAAAATGAGGTGAGAATGAAAAACTGATAACATTTGCTGACAAACATACAGCTGTCAAAGTGCAGATACTTCTAGAGAAATCTATTTGGTGAAGATTACAGATGAGTTCATAAGGTGAAAATAAATTATTTCACATAGTAAGCAAACCTATGACAATTTCAATATACAAAAATAGTTAGCTACCCCCTCAGTCCCAAACTACTATTCAATTTAGGTTTATTATAAGTCAAACTTATCTAACTTCGACCAAGTTTATTAAAGGATATAATAACATAACTATGATACCAAATTGGTTTAATTGAATCCACCATGGAATATTTTTTATAGTAAATTTAATCAGTATGATAGATATTATTATATTTTTCTGTACCAAAGTTAGACAAGTTTGACTTAGGACAAACCCAAAGTAAATAGTAATTTGGAATGGAGGAAGTAATTGTTTAGAATGATATATTCATGTGTATATTGCAATCATATTAATCATGCCCTGGTTGTAAATATTGAAACAACTGCATATTACTTAGGTCCACAAGATTACTTACGAAACCAATTACAAAAGGATAAACATGGATTCAAAATTAAAAAATAGATAAACAGAAGGAATCAACTTAGCATTCATGTTTGGTGATCCTACCTGGCCAAGAAATATGGTCTCTTCAAGCTGGAAAGCAAGCTTCAGACAAAGATTAATAGACAACCCAGAAAGCAATGACATTGACAGAGGGTATGTTTCACGCATCATCATTATTCTTTCATTTGGCTGCATATTAGGCCCCTGAATTAAATCTGCCATTCCAGCTGACGTAAACCAGTTCATTACTGCTTCACAAGCTGGCTGCGCCATAGTGAAGGAGAGAACCCAGAACATCCCCATTGCCCGTTCATCCAAGTTCGTAAAGTCTATCATTCTCTCGCCAGAAGCTATTATTTGAGGGAAGAAAAGGTAACTTTCATATTAGCCATAGACACAGCAATGAATGCAAAGTGTAATCATAGTGTGTAAGCATAAATCTCACTCCAGAAAAATACAAGCGCCAGAGGAACTCAAAATTGTAGTGTGAATAGAGCATGAGCTTTGCTACTTGAGAAAAGGAATAAGATTTTCTCCGCAATCGATTGATTACGTATTGCCTATCTACAACGTCAAATTTCCTTCCACGAATTCTGGATCTACCAGGTAATCATATAGACCAAAATCATAATGGTATGTCCACAGTAAGCAGGTACCTTTTGTCATCTGTTTCCACCACTCATCTATTTGTTTTCCTTTCTGAAGCTGATCACTGTTCAAATGCTCTCTGATAGAAGTATTGAAAGACCAAATGCGCAGAGTCTGACTGCTACTAATGAAATCAAGAAGAATACTTTGAGGGCCAATATTATTGGCATCAAGGCTCTTGTCTTCTTTGTGGAATGAAATTATCTTTCTTGTGGTTTCAACCTGATAGCCCAAGAAATAGCCAGAATGACGAGATAAATAAGAACAGAAACATGAAAACTACTACCAAAAAATGATGTATGCTTTTAGATTGTAACAGCTCTCGCCTCAGATGTGAGGTTAGTCAATCTGATTTTGCCAAAGTACCGCTATCAGTTATTAAAGTTCTAAGAACTTTGACATAAAGTTTATAAAGCTCCTTGAATGTTTCACAAGTAAATCATCAGCTAATTAATTGAAATGATTTGAAAGAACAAAACTGTAAAATTACAAGTAGTAGTAGGAACATATATCACCTTCCTTGGGTCTGAACTAAGAGTATTCATCACTATCTCAATGCGGATAATCTGTGCAAGCAGCCAAGTGACATGATTACTCCGCAGAATCTGTTGATCACTATTTGTCACTCGTGAAGCAAGCTTATCCACAAAATCAAGGAAGTCAATGCATCCACTTTTCATTAGGAAGAAAAAAATGTCAGCAAACAAAAGCCAATCTTGCCAGCACTGAGTCTCTGCAATAGCATAGCAAAGATTTGATGAGTACGGGCAGACAGTAGCTAACAACATTCCGCAGGGAAGATTACAATATCGTTAATCCTTATATGCAGCTCTGTATGTTCTTTGGAAAAAGGTGGCCCGTATAAATATTTAGAGAAAGGGGTGTACCATGGAGTCATTGGTGAAAGGGGTGTGCGTGTACCCCTCGATGGAACATATGGTTCCTACCAGCACTATATTGAATGCACAAATGGTGGAGCTTCAGATGCTAACCTGAGTTAGTAAGCCTCAAGAGTTCGATTGTCCTGTCAGCAACTGCCTCACCAATCATATCAGGTGAGAAAACAGCTCCAGGAGTTGATGATTGTTGAGACTGTGATCTGTAACAGGGAGCAACGAGAAGAACACGTCTCCACCAATCTGGTGATGGGGTTGTGCGGAGAGCATGCCTCAAGCAACGAAGAGCACGTTCCCAGTCTAAACCACCCTTAGGAATGGAGTTTGCAAGATCCTAAACAATGAAGGTAAAGCTTTGATATCCCGGCAGAAATAAAAATAGAAAACAAGTTAGATCTATGGCTAACAGTCATGATTTTTTGTCATTTCACTTCTTTCATTCAAAACATTCATGACGCTTGCATATTACTAGAAATGCACAGGTAGCACATGTGGTATCAACAATGCTGCAACGGGGTTTGAAAATCTCTCATGATGATGAAGATTACCTCCATGACATGAAATGTGCAGTTAAAATAGCTTATTATTTCAAGTAATTAACTAGTACATGAGAACACAGAATTTCAAGTACTTGTTCTTATGCATAAATCCTTTTGTAGTTAATGCACTTGAATTGTAATTTTGACACCAATATAGGTCTCTGAAATGGTCACATTAGAATGACATCAGCAGACCTACCACCCAAATATTTCCATAATATTGTACTATGAAAAAGAATGCACGGTCCAAGTCATATATGGTAGGCCATGAGAAGGAAGCAAAATTAGTGTGTGTAGTATTTCAAACGCTGTTAGCACACCACAATGTGCTTGTAAATTTAAAAATGCTTTTCACAGTTTACCATAAGTCCGTAATATATTTCCCTAAATAGATCTATGTGTTTATTCGTGACCATCCACTTTAATACTGCACGGACTCTCCAAGGCATTTGCATTTTCCTCATTCTTCTTTTTAATCTTATAACCTTTAATAAAACACTGTAGGGAGTAGTGAATAGTAATTACGACTAGAGTCATCAGCACAGGAGCTTCCATGTACATTAAATGACGAACGCAGAGATGCAGGTATGGATAAAACACATTAGAAACATAAAAGAGGAGAGGCTGTTAATTAAATAAAAGGTAACATTACCTCTCCATGTAGTGGCTCTCCCAAAACACTAGGGTATGTGATGGGAGAATAACGCAGATTAGCAACAGATTCACCAGCTATGCTTGGGTAGGATTGTGATAAGAAACGATGAGTTGCAAATGTTGGACAATGAAGGTGTTGATCCAACATTTGCATGTGCATGCAAACCATGTCCCTCCTCCTATGGATCTCCATGATTATACTAACTAATGCTTCATCATCAGGAATGTTTTCAAGAAACTGCAAGTTGCAGCGAACAAGCTCATAGAATGGAATGCGGCATTTCTTTTCATTAACTAAAATCCATATAACATCCAAGCATAGATGCATCCATTCATGGAAAGGTTTTTCCATCCTCCAAGTTTGCCTTGCATCAGCTTCGTCCATGCTGTGCGGCCTCTGGTCCCAATTAACCAGCCAATTTACCATATGCTGGAAAATCACAGCATGGGTGGCTGGTTTCAAATTGGACTCCAGCCCTGCCAGAATTATCCTACAGGACAGATGATGCAGATAGCCAATTTCTGCTCCCCTGCGAAACTGGTCACCTCTTGCTGCTGTACTAAGCTGAGCTGAGCTGGAGAATTCAGCTGCCTTAATTGGTGACACATTTGCACCTACTGGTTGGTCAACACCGGATTGAGTAGGAGATCCAATGGTGTTCAATGCTGACAAAGGTGAAGCTGGATTTGAAGGGTGGAAGTTTGGAGCATTTGGCATTGCCATAGCTGATGAAGAAGGCGTTACAGGGCCACCAACAGTCACAGGAACTCCTTGCCCCATCGGCGCCTCCATGGAGGAAACAACATTAAGCATAGATGGAAGGAGGCTGTCCCATCTAAGGTGGCCTCTAGCACATAAGCACCGTGTAGCAAAGAGCAAGAACTCAGATTGCGGTGTGTGGCTACTACACTGCAGGACAAAGGAGATCAGAACTGATTCTGTGACTACCTGCAACTGGTCCTGGTCCTAAAAAAAAGTAAAGTAAACAATTATCTTTTTCAGTACTACTCTTATGCCAAATAAGACCAGTAATGTAATTCTTATGCTTACAGGGTACTGCATGCGGAGCTGCTCATAATCTGAAATGAACTGCTCATCGCGGGGAGGCAGATCTCTGTTCATAGCTGTCACTCTCTTCTGCAGCTTGTTCCTGAATAATTCAATTTCCGAACAGCATCATAATTTGAATAAACTTACTCCAATTGTGTGCTCGAACTACAGGCCTAGAGCATACGCACTAATCTAAAACGAACAGAACGTGCAATCACCATAACAGTCTGAAGCCCTGAACTAGTAATCAAATTCCCCAAAAAAATCTGGTCTAATCTATTAACAGCAACTCGAACTACAGTCTACATCATACCGCGTATACATGTAATTCAGATATCCAACTATCACAAGACGAAAGCCGTCTCGAAACTCCGCTAGGAGGGAAGCAACTTACGAGCTCTCTCTCGATGGATCCTCCGCTCTCTGCCTCGAGTTCATCTGCAAGCCACAAGCACCCAGGGTCATTAGTATCAGAAACCCTCAGCGGTGGGTGATTAGGGGCGAGGGATGCACGCACGCCGAGATACAGGGTGAAGAGATCGGCGATGGCCGGCCGCGCCGGGTGGTGGTGGAGCTGCATCTGCCGCTGCTGCGGCACCACCGCCGAGGCCGAGATCGCCGGAGACATCGGCTGCCTCGGCCCGTGCCCCCCGTCCATCTCCGCCGCCGCGTCGCGCTCGTCGACGGCGAGGGATGCAGTTGTCCGACTCCTGGCCGGAGAGGGGAAAGGGTTTACACTGACTAGAGCAGAGTCTCCAGTCTTGTGATTTCGCTGTTAGGAGGGCGGAATGGACGGTGGGATATGTAAGTCAGCCGATACGGAGGCGGATCCAAGCGCTGACGTTTTGTGAAGAGTTTTTCCAGGGACTAGAAAAGTGCCGTGCGTTGCTACGGGTATCCAAATATTTACAATGCAATTCACAAAATATTTAATAAAATTATATAGTTCGTAACACCAATAAATCATACTATTTAATTACAATATATCATGCAGTGACATGTATTTCTTAATTTAAAACTTCATATGAAAAGAATGATTTAAGTTGCTAGAAAAAATATATTAAACCAAATACAAGCTACGAGCTACAGGCAAAAAAAATCATATTGTTATGTTTTATATTGTCATGTATATAAATTGTAGAGTGCAAAGAAATACTAATTTCCCTTTAAAAGAGTGTGTCTCTTTGGACACAAGGACAATATATGAGCAAAAAATAGCCAAAAATCGATTACATAATATTTTTTATCTCTAATGTCTAAACAAAGGTGTGTACAAGAATACTAAATTAGTATTATCCGCCTAAAGCACAATCATTCAGTAAACTTGCATCTTGACTTGCATTATACATATATTTGTATAATCTCAAATATTCAATACACGCATGTTATTATGTGGTACCATGGATATTAAATCCTGGTTCAATTTACAAAATTCATGTCAACTATAACTATATCGTGTCCGTGCGTTGCAACAGACAACTATAACTATATATCTAAAGATGTTCTTGTAACTAATTATAATTTAATCATCTTTTATTCGAACCATAAATTTGCAACAACTACTTTATGAAACAATTATACATGAGGTGGTTTAAATGGATGGAAGAGAGGAAATACACATATAATTATTTATATTATTTATATTTTTCATCCCATGTCTTTTGATTCATGTCCTTCTTTGCTTCTCATTCTCTCGGCTGGGTTGGCAGGCTTTTTGTTTGTGGAAAACGTTTAGCAGAACAATTTTCCTTTTTTATATAAATAGATGAACACAAAATTATCAGAAAAGAAAAAGGTCAAAATGGAACACGAATTAACGAACCAACATCTCTCTCGGTCGGTTCGTCATCTCTCCGTCTCCTCTGCGGCATGCACTCCCCACAATCTCGCCCGCCGCCTACCTCCGGCGCCGCCGCGCCCGCTGTTCCGCCTGCCTCGCATCGCCCCGGACCCTCCCTCCTCGACCGTTCCCCCCCCCCCCCCCCCCATCCTCTCTCTCTCTCTCTCTCGACAGGCAGGCTCTGCATTGCCGAGGCCGCGGCACGCGGAGAAATCAGAGCGGCCTCGCCGCTCCTCCTCGCCGCGCAGCGCGCCATCGCTGGCGACCGGGAAGAGCTCGCCGGGAGGATAGAGGCAGCATCTCCCTCTCTCATCCATCCACTCCGCCTTGCACACACCGCCCTCGCACAGTCACACTGCATCCCCGCCTCCATCAGCCTTCCCAGCCCGCCGACTACTTAGCCCGGGCCGCCGTATTCGTTCTTCCTCCCCGTCGAGCAACTCTTTGCTGTCAACCGCCTCTAGCCCAGTCCCCGACTGCAGGAAGTTCGGATGCCTCGCCCTGCAGCTCGATCTGGCGGCGTCGGAGCTCGAATCGACAGTGGCGTAGCTCGATTCAGCGCCCGCGAAAGTCGGTTTAGCGCCTGTGGAAGTCGATTCGGCGGAGGAGGATCTCGAATCGGTGGCGGGGGATCTCGAATTGGTGGCGGCAGAGCTCCTTTTGGCACCGTGACACCGTTCGACGATGCCTCAGGCAGCCTGTGCGAGCACGCGAGTGAGGAACCTGCCGCGCGTGGCATCACCCGAGCAGTGGTGGTGACAAAGCGCTGAGCGACCACTGCGGGGAAGCTCCGGACAGCGTTCCAGGCGGCGGAGCTCCATGCGATGCATTGATCCCGAGCTTGCAGGCTCGGAGTGGGCTTGAGCTCCGGGCGGCGAGGGGTGGGGGAGGCCCGAGCTCCAAGTGGCGTCGGCGGCTGGGAACCTAAGCTACCGACAGCTTCATGCCACGGCGAGCCCATCACCCAGTCTCGAAATGGAAGACTCTAAGTGGTAAATATGCTAACACCAAAAGCACATGCTGAAATCTTTTGTTCATTCTTGATGCATCTTCCATATTTGGGTCTGGTGACATTAGAACTGTTTTTTATATTGAATTTCCTCTGAGAAAGTAGCAACTAAACTGACCAATTGCCTAGTACATGATATTAGTTTCCTATTAGCTGCTCAGCTTGTTGATGCCATTAGCTGCAAGATAGGCCTGACTGTAGGCCTTGTGCTCGTATTCATGCACTGAGGAAGAAAGTGTTTTACTAATCCATCTGTGATGTTTGGTTCTGAACTTCTGGATACAAGAGCAACTTAGCTTTTTGTTCCCTGTTAATTATACACTACCACATGGTGAAGTATGTCATGTTCTTTTGTTTGAATAATATAGCTATAGGATTAGCACATCACCACTGCTCATTTTTTTAATATAATACATCTGTTGCTCCAATGTCCAAAAAGCTACTAATCTGTTGGACAGCAGCATGTGTGGTTAGGCTGCCTAATTCCAGTTCTCAATTATCCCCACCTTTTATTACCAAAAAATAACTCTTTGAGTCTGCAATTCTGAAAATATATCTTCAAAAAATAGAAAGCAGTAAATACAGTTTCAAGCATCATGAATTCAGAAACTCTTGTGCTCTCCTCGCAGGAAATGAACTGAGTGGTACTGGAGTTGGAACTCGAATTGGGCCCAATATGCCGCAGATGTGATCGCCCTAAGAAGAATAGTTGACGACATTTACCGAAGCAATCCATCAAAGCCATTGGTGCTAGCTCCCGCAGCATTTTTTGAACCAGGTACTAAACTTATTGTCCAAACCACGCCATATCTATTGAATGTCATATACTTACCCTTGTGGTCAGCCATATGATAATGTGTTGCTTTTTAACTTACCATGACCTTTATGCTTACCAAAAATAATTAGATGACTGCTATTAGTTGACTTTTTTTTGCGAATGCTATTAGTTGACATTTATGCATTACATAGTTGTACTAATTGACCTTTAGTTCTGTAATGGTTTCTAATTCAGTTTAAAATACAAACTTAAAAATATTTACATTTACCTTGGCTGTTTGAGGTAGTAGAAAGTTCTTATTCATGTTGTATGCAAAAACCATCCACTTTCAATGATAGTTACAATGCAGCCACCTTTTATCTGTTTGGCAACTATAGTTCTTATAAACAAGTACTCATTCTGTGTTGAAGAGAGACTCAAACATTTGTATCTCAGGTCGATCCCAATAACAGCGATGCTAGGGCAGTTACCTAACTTAGAAATGTTGGCACTGTTTAGATGTGGAGCTGTCCTTCTAAGGTGATTTTTCTTCTTCTCCTCTCATAAGTGCAGCTTTTACTTTTTAGTGTCATAAGCACATAAAAAAGGATTGGTAGATCTGTTGTCATTAGGTCTTTGTATAGTCATTACACCTAAAGAATGGTAGATCTATATGTATGCAAGGATTTTTGGATAAAATAATCTCAATCATGGAATGGCAACAATGCAACATGCTACCTAACCTATAAAATTCAGGTTAATATTTCCTCATCCTGAATGTCTTCTAAATATTTCCTTTCTCCGATATTGTCTATCTTTAATGTATCATGACATCGTTATGAAAAAAGCAGCTATGGGCAACATATAATTTGTAGGAAAAAAATTCAAATTACTCACCTCAAGTAACCAAAGTTTGAATAACCCCTAAACTATTTCTTGGTTCAATTCTGTAAAGATCACTGTCTATTTTTTCTTTTTATGTTGGTGAGATGATATGACCCTATCTCAAATTGCTATCTTCTGTAAACAAATGCACACACAACCAGACCATGTGATATGTATCTGCTGCTTAGTGCTAATACCAATATCGTTGACATGATAATGCGCACGCAATGCTCTAGTATTCATAAGAAACAACTTGCTTTGGCTCCCAACCTTTTAATAATCTTGGAAATTAGCCAGAGCGTCTGAAATTCTGTTTGTTTGATGCATGCTGTATTTGCAATGCAGGAAGGAAGATGGATAGATTTACGAACCTGTTGAAATCAAATGAAAGCAATGATGAGTTGGAGTGGGATGGCACCCAATTTGCAAGCCCACCAAAGGAACAGGTATATCATCCCAGTTTTGCTCACAGCTTCATCTAGAATTTATACCCCTTCATCAATAGCAAATAGCTCATGTTTAGAAACACATTTCTTATTCAGTGTACATATGGAACTGTTCCTGCTGATAAGATTTCTTTGTTTAAAATGTGATTAGATCAAGTTAATTCCACACACGTAGTATCAGCCATTGTAATACCACCTTCAACCTAGGCAGTATCACTAATCACAATCACATGCTACTGGCGCTCCTTGAATGGACATAGGAGCAATTCCTAGTACGTCTGAAAGTAGCATGCCTAGTGGTACTCTAGTTCATTATGCAACATAGAAACAAGACACTCACCAGTCAAATTATTTTCTCTTGTCGCATGCCATCTCACCGATCATAGTCCTCCCCTGAAACACATTTACGGCACCAATCATCAATGTTTTCAATAAACATTAGGCATCTGTGTCCAGTACTCCAGTTGTACCAAAACATCCTCAGGACCTTCAGACCTAGCGCTACTCTAGTTCGTTATGCAACAACATATGGATGTCTTAAAGTTGCTTTCTGATTCAACCTGGGTTCATCAACAAGCTATACAATGTAGTTGTGGAGAATTCAGCTGTAATAAAAAAAACCTTCATGGTTTCAGAAGCAAAATCTTACCTAGTTCCTTTAGAGTTATCAGCTTGATTTTTCCAGATTAGGTGCCAATAATTCCTTCATGGCTTGCTTTTTTCCCAATCAGGTGCCAACAATAACAGTTTATATCAGCTTGATTTTTTCCAGATTAGGTGCCAATACTTCCTTCATGGCTTGATTTTTTCCCCAATCAGGCGCCAACAATAATAATTCACGAGTATGCCTGCACTACATCTGTGATAATCATTAATCATGTGATCATGCAGGAAGTACAAAACAATACGTATTCGTCGTACATGGATTGAAGCTGGCGTGGGGGTTGCAGGCGATGTGGAGATGATGAACACGTAGGTGTGGGATTGGAGGCGACGACGGCCTTGGTGTGTATGCTGGAGAAGACGTCGCAGCCATGGTGGGCTGCAAACGACGACGTCCAGACCTGGGGTTGGACGCGATGTTGGGTGGAGCGGCTTGGCCGCCACCATGGTATTAAAGGCTGATGTGGAGGAGCCACGCGGGGCAAGCAACTCACCTGTGTAGAGACCATCTCTGTCACGCCTGTGTCTGCGTAGGTAGACTGGGTACGACAGCGTATCAGATCGGGGACGGTGGCAGAGAGAGGATCGGGTAAGGTGCTGGTAGAGTGGACATGGTGTATATCGATCCGAAGACGTCGGAGTCTCGGAGAGGTGCGGTGGCGCGGCAGCGGCATCGATGCAGAAACTTCACGGCATGGCGACGACGGTGTCGACATGAAGATTCAGCTGTGTGGTGACAGCGTCGATCTGGCGGCACGCGATGTCCACTCAGCAGTGGTGTCGATTTGGAGATGCTGAGGTACGAGCGGTGCGGTGATGGCAGCAACACGACCGAGGTGATCCGATCGGCGGCAACAGCGGGAGTGTCGCGGGTGCCAGGGATTGAAGCGACGGCTTGTTTTGCATTGTCGGGATGGTTTGTGTCGTAGGGTTTGGAGGGATTGGGGAGCCGTGGAGGATGAGCGGAGGGTGCGGGATTAGGGGGCACGACACACCTAGACGCGCGGGGGTGGAAGGCAGACGTCGCGAGGGGCGGACGCGCGGAGGCACGGAGCCGCGGGGGAGGACCGGAAAACGACGTACCAAGAAATTGTCTAGTTTTCATTCTTTTTAGTAGTAGAGAAATGAAATGGGTCTATGTGTCATGCCCGCGACATGCTGACGGAAACTGGGTTTAAGACTTTTCTATCGGGACGAAATGTAAATTGAGGTACGAGACGAGAGTGACAAAGATCATGTTAGAAGTAATCGTATTAAAACAAAATAAAAACATACTTGAATTTAAATAAGAAAACTATGTCCTTATTCCTACTCTAAAGTGCAATTGTTTGAAAATAAAGTATAATTGTGGTTTTATTCCTCACTACTCACAAAGTCAATGTGTTTTGTCTTTGATCTTTGCACATTGAAAAAGGTTCAAATTGCTCCCTTGAGGCACAGTGAAAGTTCACATATAAGTTTCGAAATTATGCTATTTGGTTCAATTTACCATATAATGCAAGTTATCTTATTTATTTCTCCATACATAAGTTAAATTTTAATTTGAGAATTTTCAGAGTAATAGTGGACATCAAATCCATATTCAAAAAGTGTTTTATGATTTGTTTTCTTCATTATTTTATATAGACTTTTATCTCAAGAATAAAATTTATTATTAAATATCACACCCTATCAAAATAATGATAAAAAATTGTGATTTATTTTTCTAACATGTATTATGATGTTTTCTATCATCTTGTGAAATTTGAACAATTCCACTTGTGTATGGAGAAATAAAAATGATAAAATGTGTTAAGGAGTAAATTGAATCAAATATAGCTTATGGAGTAAACTGAACATTCATCAAGATACTAGAACCCATTTATAATTAAGTAATGGAAATGGTTGGACCTTTGAAAGTGATCGTGTCTAAAACCCTTGAAAGTTGTAGGCCATATTTTGGTTTACCCTTAGAAGAGAAATAGCAGGGGCGGAGCTACATTAATGCATGTGTATGCACGGGAATACCCAACAATTTTGGCAAAAGATTGAGTATATCTACGATATATACATGTCATGTGTATAGCTTGTATAGGTCGTGTTAGGCAAATTCAATAGTTGTTAGCTTCCTGTCTCAGTCCAAAATCGCTGCAAAACATATCAACAATCAAACAGGTCATTCTTCTACCTGCGTCTCGGCTCTTTCTCCGTAGCAGTATATATGGCACTATTTTAGGCTTAATATTTTTTCTTAGGAATACCCAACTGCCAATTTCTAGCTCCGCCACTGAGAAATAGGGATGGCAATGGGCAGAGTAGAGTAAAAGTAAAGCATTTAACTCTCGTTGGCATATCCGTCTATCTCTTTTATACCTTTGTCCGTCAAACGTAACGGGTAAGAAATCTTACCCGTACCCTTACTCGCAGTCCGGGTACCAGGGTACCCGTTGGGGTACCAGGGTACCCGTTGGGTATTAACATAAACATGGCAATAAGTTCATATCCAAGAGCACAATAATAATTTGATAGCTAAATAAGTCTCAAACTTCACAATCATACACATATTGATATTGACATAAATAAGTCTCAAATTCTCAACTCTCAAACTGTCACACACTCACACATGTTGACATGCATAAAGTTCCAAAGTCCAAACTAGCACAAGTCAAATGAGAAATTACAACATCTCAACATAAGAAATAAGATCAAATTGTGATGTCTATCTTGCGAGTTGCGAGTCATGGATCAATGATGTCGGACTCAACATCATCCCGAGAAAACAAAATAATAGACATTAGATCAATTCAAGTTATATTTTGGGAAGAAAGTGGAACACGTGAATAAGTCAGTACATACTACTTGGGCCAAATGTTTGTATGGGCTTCTTTACTGCGGGTACCCTTGGGTAACCCACGGGTAGAATTTCATACCCAGTCTTGCCCGTGGGTAGAATTTTGTACACGTACCCTTGCCCGCGGGTAGAATTCTATACTCTTACCCTTATCCAACAGGGTAGAGTACCCGCGGGTACACTTACTCATGGGTAAAACTACCATTTTTAAAGAGAAACCCTTTTTTAAAAATGAAAAATTTGTAAGAACTCATACTGAAGTCAAGGTTGTTCATCGCAGACTCGCCTGCACCCCGCATGTCATTTTTGTTCAATTGCCACACCTACTAAGAGTTCCATATATATGTTCCAGAATTACTAACTTGTATCATCATCAATCTAGAGGCACCAGCGTGTATACTGTATCTATCTATATTATAAGAGATGAGCAAATTGATGTCAATTCTCACCCAACGAAAAACATACCCACCTCTCACAAGAGCCCCACATGGCAGCCGGTCCACCTGTTTTGGGGCCACAAAAGGGGTACGACAAATTTTTTTGCACTTTCTGAAATGTTTCTCCACAAAACTGAAATGTTTTGTCACCAAGCGCTTGGGCTTACCCGCCTTGCGTACCCACGTGCAAACAAGGAAAGAGGGAATCAACGCTGATGTTTCGGGAGAAAAACAAGGTGCGGCGTCTTACCTGTCTTTCCTCTTTTTTCCTTTTACTCTTCTGTTGCCTTCTTTTTTTTTTTTGCTTTGCCACGCAGATTCCTCGCTTCCGGTCCTTTTCTTCATTCCTTTTCTGTTTTGTTTCTGTCGAACACGATTGAATGGAAAGTTTTATATTACTCCCTCTGTCCCTAAATGTAAGCATTTGTTGACTTTTTCTGATCGCGTTTGACCATTCGTCTTATTCAAAAAATTTATGAAAATATTATTTATTTTGGTATGACATGTTTTATCATCGTATATATTTTAAGTATATCATAATTGTTTTTACATTTTCACAAATTTTTTGAATAAGACGAAAGGTCAAACGTGCACCACGGAGATCGAAGAATGCTTATATTTAGGGACGGAGGGAGTACCAGATATGTAGATACTAGACAAGGAAATATGGCGTGCACTAATTATGCCTTACTGGCACTATAATTAATCATTCATTGATTGATTTTGTACCTAAATTGACCCACTGATTGTGGATGAGGATATGGTGTCGTTGACGATTTGATGGAAAATTCTCTATTACCAAATATAACTCTTCTACACAGTTAGTATATATATGTGTCTATCTTATCGTGAGCCCAACCATTCTCATTTGTTTGCTACTATTCTTCGTCTTCTACTTCGATTCGACTTCGTGCGTAGCTAGATTGCTGCTCTCGCACGTGGATCGACGATGGTGAGAAGTGCTCCATCCGTGAGTTCATTTGATCTTGCGTTTTGGACTAGCACTAGCATTTGATATTGCGTTTTTTTACTACCACTAGCATTTGATCTTGCGTTTTTTATTATATAATATTACTCACGCATCTGCATATCATCGTCTCTCATATCTTCAGGACAATATGTAGGTCATCACCAAGCTCCTATACCTGCTTCAATGATTTTGTATTCAATTTTTTTTATATCACGTGTGTGTCGCACGTACACTTCCACTAGTACAAAGTTACAAACCACACATATTCTCCTTTCTCCACGCCTCATCTACGCTGCTCTATGAACGTAACAGGTGAACTCTGACACATCTGCAAATCCAATTGCCAAAAACGCTCTGCTGGTGCTGCTGGGAACACCAATCCAATTGCCAAATTCGTGGTCGGTTCCTCTTCCTCAGTAGTCATCGGACGGGGACGGGGACGGCAACGGCGCCGGTGCCGCGGCGGGGCTGGACGCGCCGGCGCGAGGGGGATCCGAAGCAGCGCCCCCGTGCCCGGCGCTCACCATCATGTCGGCCCAGAGGCGGTCGGCGATCACCTTGTTGGCGGCGTCGGAGGTGTGGTACGCGTCCCAGAACACGAAGGCGCTACGGTCGCGGCAGGGCCTCGTGTTGGGCAGGCACAGACCCCCGACCTCCGTGTCCACGTTGCAGCACGACGTGTGCGCCGTCGTGAACCCTGCAGCGAGATGGCAATAGGCATGTTCCGTACGTGAGGAGGACGACGACGACGTAACCATCACGTACGCACACGCCGGGCGGCGGACAATGCAAGTTACGTACCGTGCTTCTCGGGGTGGTCGATGAGCTCCATGACGACGGAGTAGCAGTCGGCGAGGGCCATCTGCGCGCCGGGCAGCTTGGCGTTCAGGCCGTCGAGCAGCTTCCTGGCGGCGGCGTTGAACTGCACGGCGTAGGCGTTCACCTTGCTCAGGCACTTGCCGTCCGTGGAGCGGACGCGCTGCGAAGGGATGCAGCCCAGCGGGGCCAGCCCGTTGAACACGACCTTCCGGGCGCCGAGCCCGTACAGCCGCTGCAGATTGCAGGAGCAAAACGGACTCCGATTAGATGACGCAGAAACTGCAACCTTCAGGGGCAGTGTTGATGATCATTCGAGGATCGATAAAGCCTGCCTTGAGCTGCCGGTCGAGGGTGGTGATGAGGAGGCGGATGAACTGGTCGTGCGTGTACGTGGTGCCGTCCGCCATGAACGGCTGCAGGAAGTTGTTGATGTAGTCGTTGCTCCCTTCACCAAAACATTTCACAAGTTATGTCAGTGCCCATTCTGCTCATGTCACGCAGGGTCCAAAGTCCAACACAACGAACTGTGTGGCACTCACCGAGTCCAATCTGGAACAGCGCCGCATTGACCGCGGCCTCGGCGGCCTCCTTGCCGATCTTGGCGATCATGGCCTTCTTGACAGTCTCGAAGCACGTGATCTGCTCGTCGAAGGAGAAGTACTGGACCTGCAGAAGTGCAGATATATAGCAAGCAGGTTAAGAGCAGTACTGGGGCTGAGAACAGAGCAGAGGAGGCAGAGCGAGATGTGTGTCTTACGAAGTAGACGCCCGTCTCGTTCAGGATGCCGGAGCCGCCGGAAGCGAAGTTGACGCCGCCGAGCACGTCCTTGCCGGCCAGCGACAGCGAGAGGAACGGCGGCGGGGACGGCACGCCGAACTTGTCAGCTGCATCGAATCCATCGCGCGCGGACAGAAGTTAACATCGAAGAGGAATGGACGCGATGATCAATGGATGGGCGCAGGACGCTTACCCATGTAGTCTCCGATGGTTTTGCCGTTGGTGAACCTCCCGGTGGCCTGGCGGCCGGGGTAGTCGATGCCGTACCAGGGGTAGTTGGACTTGGCCAGGGACATGGGGAAGTAGTTGTTGTTCCCCACCTCCGACATCGAGTCGCCGAACACGTAGGTCACCGGACCCTTGGCCGCCGCCGTCGTCGAGGGAGCAGAAGCAGAAGGTACCGTGAAGTTTCTCGTGTCGGAAGTGCTCGGATCGACGACAGCCGCCGCTGCGCCCATGGCGGCTGAACAATGCGCGAGAAGGGCAATGGCGAAGACAACGACGATACCTGCTGCCATTGTTGCTCTGGCCTCTGAAGAGTGCGAGCCCGTGTGTGTTCGTGTCGTGCTGTTCAGCTGTTGGTTTGCTGATGGCTTGTGTTGCATGATGGAGGGTGGTGAGGTGTTGATTTTATAGCTAGCGGAGGTGCGTGTGGTTTGCATGGAGTCGTGCCACACTTTTGCAAGTTTGGGTTAATTCAGATTAACGGTCTTAAGTTTCCGGCTTGAGTGTAGTGACGGTCTGTTGTTACAGCTATTCGTGCGAGGTGCGGTGTACGAAACGGAGGGACGAATCGGCATGCATGTGAACATGTGTGGTAGCTGAGGTAGTTGAAGAACTTGCGGCCTTCTTGCTTGAACAGCATTGTACATTTTTATTTTTTTGATTGGACAGCTTTGGTTGTTTAACTTGGCAATGGAAATGACCTCAGCGCATCGGCGGTTGGGGTTTGTCAATGGCACAATTGACGAACTCGAGGCTGACCAAAGAACAAGAAGGCAGCAAGCACAGAAGAATTAGCAGAGGCTTCAGCAGTTCCCGTCCGATAAGATCCACGATCGCGGCCCAGCCCAGAGAAACGAGCGAGAGTGCGGATGTGATCCACCCGTGTGTTTGGTTGGAGAGCGAGCGGAGCGGAGCCGACCCGACCCGCTCCCGCGGCTATTTGGATGAGGAGTGGTGGGAGCGAAGCAGCTTCAAGGAGAGTATACCCGCAAGATGCGGGTTCGCTCCGTCCGTCAAAATTCAAGAGACGGAGCCGCTCCGCTCCCGTTTCTTTCTCCTGTCTCTCTCGCGCCCCTGCATGTCAGTTCGTCCTTCGCGTTGCTCTTCATGCTCGCCATGGCCACGGGCACCGCCGTCCTGCTGGCCTGCTGCGGTGGTGCCTTTCCTCCACGTTTCTACTCGAGGCCGGCCGGGGCGAGCTCCCCTGGCGAGGTGCGGTGGTGGCTCGGGCGACCTCCCGTCGCGAGCTGGCGGCGATGGGGTTGTGCTCCCGCGGCGCAGCGCGGCGCGGTTGTGGGCTTGGGCGGCCGGGACCCCCCGCGGTGCGCGGTGGTGGCCCAGGGCAGCGGCAAGGAGCTCCCGCGCCGACCCCTGCTCTGGATCTGCGTCGCGGCGGCGGGCGGAGCGAGGCAGGGGCACGAGGAGGGGACGAGGATGAAGAATAGGGCATGTATGACATGTGAGACTCACTAAATCCTAAACCCTATGACATGTGGGACCCACTAGCGAAGCAAAAACTGCCATCCATTCTCTATCTCATTCCTCCAACCAAACAAAAAATGAGGGTCGGAGCCAACCCAACCCAACCCAATCCAATCTTTCCAACCAAACATAAGAAGAGTTGGAGCCGTCCTCAAAACGAGGGTCGGCTCCGCTCCGCTCGCTCTCCAACCAAACACACGGTACAAGACCCACCACAAACTTGACCGCGACCATCATCTCTTTTAAGAAAAATGGAAAAAATTCTGGCATAAACTATGGATAAGTGGAGACTGGAGGAATGACACTGAGGGAAAATGTTTTAGAAGTGATGTCATTAAGAAAAGTTCATGACATTTTGTGGCATTAAGAGGATTGATACTGTTTTTTTATTTTTTAGAACCATTACCGCACTTTATTAAACAGACGGCGGCAGATGAGGAGCAGGGCAGGGAGGGAGAGGTGGCGGTGGGGAGGAGAGCAGGGCGAGAGGGGCCGGCCGAGCGACGGGGAGGGGAGTGAGCTAGGGTTCGGGGCGACCGGGGGGTAGGGTGGCGGGAGGGGTTTTTGCAAAAGTGTATAGGGGGTATTTGTAAATATACCATTTCCGCTTCTCTTCGTAGAAATAAATTTTAGTTCAAGGTCTTTTGTGAAAATATTTTGAACGCATTTCTTCTGTGGTATGTCCTTTATGGACCGTTTCGTGATTTCTAGGAAATTGGAGGATTTTTTCGCAAAACAGCCAAATGCAGCTCACAAAGCGGAGTAGACTTTAAGAAAAGAGATGGAAAAATTCTGACAGAAACTATTCAATCGTGACACGGCTTATCTCGGCTTATTTCCTCTCTCACAACACTATTCAATCTATCAGCCGAGCATTATTTAATCTGCCAGCCGAACAGACTTGGATAAGTGGAGACTCGAGGAATGGCACTGAGGGAAAATGTTGTAGAAGTGTTGTCATTAAGAAAAGTTCACGACAATTTGTGGCATTAAGAGGATTGATAATTTTTTTTTACAACCATCACCACACTTTCAAACATTTTTGTGTGATACAAACGCAATAATCTGATGGCACTACAAACCATACATGGCGACCAAAACTACTATAGATAGAACTTCTAGCTAATATATGAGCATTTTTTTTCTTTGACTCGATATTCATGGATAAACTCCGTTCTTCAGAATTCTCTAACTCTAGTTAAAATCTCACAAAAGATACTAATTTTTGTGGGTATACATGTAATTCACTCGTATAAAAATGGACTCAATGTGCCCGCACGGAACCATATCTGGTCCTTCTCTTACTTGCCGAATGATTAAAGATACTAATTTTTGTGGGTATACATGTAATTCACTCGTATAAAAATGGACTGCCGCCGATGTTTTTTTTTTAAGATTACACAGTACAACGCAGACGCTCACAACACGCACACACACTCACCCCTATGAATACACGTATGCAAACCCTACCCCTATGAGCACCTCCGAAGGACTGAGCACCGGCAGATCTAGAGATTGTCGAAGTCACCACTGGCGCCTCGTCGTCGACGGGAACGTCGCTTACCACTTAATGCATAACGCCGGAAAATCCTGGAATAAATCCAGGAAAAGGTGCGAGCACCAGGATTTGAACTCTGGTGAGTAGCGTCCCACTGGACCGTCCTACCATTGGACTACAAGCCCATTCGCAACTGCCGCCGATGTGATCGTCTACAGCAGACTCACGGGCTGCGAAATTGCTAGTGGGCTGGCCGAACAGCCATCATCTTCCAGTTGCGTGCAGAAGGTTTTTTTTTTTTTGAGCCAGAAGGTTTCCGTCTTCGACTCCGTTACGAGATCGATCGACAGATCCAATCCAAGAATATAAAAACACTTGCTCGAAATCGAGCGCCTGGTCTCGAATCCCACAGAAGATTGGAGGCAATGTCTAAACGCCGGGATCAGGACAACCAAAGCCAAAGCCCTAGCAAAAGGTCGCGGGCGGCGCCCAAGAAGCACCTGTACTTGGTGCTCGATGATTGGGAGAAAGGATACTCCATCCGCAAGATTGATGCTGACACATTACGTGCAGCCTCTGGCGAGTCAAGCTGCACCGACCAGCAGGATCCGGCGGAGCACCTTCCTGAGCCCGCATCATTCCGGTTCGTCGCACCTTCTTCTGAGACGTTATTCGTCGCGATGGGTAGCAACATCGTCATCGTGAGCGGCGGCGGCGGCGGCGGCGGAGAGACGGAGGAGGCTCCGACGACCCTGGTCTACGACACGGTGGCGGCGGCGCTGGCCGTCGCCCCTCCCTTGCCGGGCCGCCCCTCTGGTGGCTTCAACGTCACCGTGGCAGGCGGCGACGCGCTGTACGCGCTGACGACGTTCGGCGCGGGCCTGCCGCTCGCCTTCGAGGCGTTCTCGTGGGCACGCTGCACCCGTGACGCGGAGGAGCCGGGGCTCCCGACGCACGAGTGGTCATGGAAAAGCGTGGACACACCGACGCCGCCATTCGGTAAGGATGATGACACCGTCGTCGTCTCCTACGCGGTGCACCCGGACGGGCGCACCATCTTCGTGTGTCCACGCGTTCGCGCCGCGGCAGTGGCACTGGCAGCACCTACTCGTTCGATACCACCACGCGTCGCGAGTGGCGGTGTCACGGTGCTTGGGTGCTGCCGTTCCATGGCCAGGGCTGCTTCGACCGCGAGCTGGACGCCTGGGTCGGTCTCCACGAGGAGAAAGGGTACATCTGCGCATGCCAAGTCGCATCCCGCAGCGGCGCCGGCGCCGGCGCGCCGCGGACTCGGATAAGTTGGAGGAGAAGCTCTTCTGCAAAGGGGGGAAGAAGGGGACTCACTTGGGGGCCACGCTCACCTACATGGGCAACAGCAAGTTTTGCCTCGTGGAGAGCGTGGCTCTCGAGGAGGATGTGATGATGATGGATTGCGCTTGCGAGGCCCGTGTCACCACGTTCGGCCTCAAGTTCAATCGGAAGGGAAAGCTGCAAATTACAAGTCACCGCACCACTAACTCAATATGCACTGTCCAAATACGTGTCTTCGTTTTACCCCGTAGCATTCTGTATGTAGGAGCTACTACTGTATTTGTGATGTAGTAGGAGCTATATATATTCTCGAACCACTTTAGCTCTTTTTTAAAGGGAGGCAACATGTTGGAAGTTCCATGCAGCTCCATTTTTTCATTAAATATAAAATGGAAAGAGTACAGGTGTGTTTGTCGGACTCACAGTAGTCGCATGGATTTTTACAGGATATACAGTGGATCGAACTAGCTGTTTTTTTAAATGAACCATGTAAAAATGTTTACTATTATATTAAAAAGAAGAAGAAATACATAAACTGAGCAATACAACACCGTCAGGTTGGATGGTGATATCAATTGTGTCGCACTACTCAACTCAACTCAAACGAATTGGGACATATGAGTACTCCCTCCTTTCGCGTTTTTAAGGCGTACTCCTTAAAAGCAAAAAACGATGGGGAGTACGTGAGTTTTTTGCTTTTACGGTAATATTAGGCGTGCAGTCTCGGTAACCAGCGATGTTTGGGTACATTAGAGCAAGTATTATAAGGCTGACTAGGCGGGCGATTTGCAACTCCACGTCAGAAAAACGCTTCGCTGGAAGAGAGAGAAGAGAGAGAGAGAGAGAGGGGATCGAGCGTTTCCTTCGTCGCCCGGCTGAGAAACAACGCCCGAGAAAAAAAAGCCCGTTCCCAGCCTGGTGCGGGCGCTGAGCCGGCGCTTCCGCGATCTCCTGCGCCGCCGGCCCTCACCCTCGCCGCCCGCGCTTCTTCCCTCCCCGCGCGCCAAAATCACCCATGCCTCCCGCCAAATCACGCCTGAATGGATTCCTCGTGCGCCAAATCGCAACATAGAGCCCCAAATCTGTGACCTAGCCACCAAATTGTCCCCAAATCCCGATCTGCAAAACCCTAACCTGTTGTCGATGGTTGGACGATCCAAGAGGACAGTCGCGCCCACTCCCGCGGAGATTCCGCCGGTAGGGACTCCGGCCGTTGCTCCCCCGGGGGCTCAGCCCCTTCCACCGCCGGTCATCCCCTCCATGCTTGGACCTGGTGCCTGGTGTCCATCGCAGTCTGCGGCAGTGGCGGAGCCAGAAATTGTACTAAGAGGGGGCCAAAATACGTTAAATCATACATGTATCAAATATAAAAAATATTGACATGTGTTGTTATCAACCTTTAACCATACATCGTGCATTAAGTATTCATAGCTTAAACATCAACATTTGCTTGATATACAAAAGGGAAAAAATCATATTAAAGATGAGATGAAAAACTAACCATTTTTATTTTTTAGGACATTTCAATCTTTATTTTGGGTGTCTTTAAAAATATTGTTAATAATTGTATCATTCATGAATTAATATTGCAACCTCTTTCTTAATGTCAAATTGTCAATGCATGAAAGTCTAAATAGCAAATAGCTAGATTTGTAGATTTTTGGGCATGATTCGTGTGGCCAAGTGCTGGTGCACTGTTTTCCATGGGCTTGTGGGTGCTCAAGCTCAGCTGCTCAGGCGCCTGAAAAGTTTCACTTTGCTGTTGCTCATTGCCTTGCTGCGTACTGAATGCTCTCCTCTGAATAGTTGTTACAGGCTTACAGCACAACAGTGAATGCTAATAGTAGATAGTGAAAGATTGGCACAAAGCAAGGGAGGCCATGGCCCACCTTGGCCAACACTTGGCTCTGCCAGTGGTCTGCGGCTCCTTCCTCTGCACCATATTGGTTTGCTGGGCCGCAGCACCCGGCCATGGTAGGCTCGTCGGCTCAAGGCCCTTGGTGGACACCTGTCGGCCATGGACCCTCTGCAAATCTTGCACCCACGACTGATACTCTTGGTGACTCTGATCCACAAGCATGGTATGCGTTCTCTACTGTCTTAGTTGATTAATCATAATGCGTGTCTCTTTCTTTATGGAAAACATGGTAGTCTGTTTAGTTTGTTATTTGTACTGGCAACTCAAACACCTGCGTGGGCTCCTTGCCGTGCTCCTTGCCGTGCTCAGTGACTTTTCTTTGATTAATGAAATGATGATCTTGGTTCTAAAAAAATGAAATGATGATTCAATGAGAGAGAATAGTTTTTAGCTGGCAAATAAACTACTGGAGCATTGGCTGCCAACTCAAACACCTGTAAACCAACAGTATGTGCAGTCGTAAAGCCTGTTCCCCAACTTCCCCTTAGCGAGCACGCAGCTGCGTCCGGCAGCTCTCGGCAGCCTCGGCGGCAGCTCTCGGCGGCCTCGACGCTCTTGAGGGCATGCAAAAGCTCCAAGTCAAGTGCTGCTCTTGATGTCAGCATCTGCAGTATCTTAAGTTCCAAGTTCCAACGGATTGATTGCTTAGTTCTCAAGAAGTCAATGCAATGAACGGGAAGAGCAAGCTATTTGATTGATTGATCATATTGTATCATGGCTTCATCAATGTCTTATTTACTCATCCATACTTGTTATATTGCGCGAGAGCTATATACCTGATCGAGTTTCAGAACATTAATTGATCTTTTTTGGAGATTTATTGGACTTGCACTATTTGTGTGACTTGTTATCTTTGCTATATTCGCCCAGGCTCCACAAAAGTTTTGGGTCCGCCACTGGTTATTTGCAAGTATGCAAGGGGGATACAGTTAGATGCTCTGCTCATATATGTTTTTTTAGCAAAGTAATAGCTAATTCCTTTAATTTGTGATGCTCCATATTTAAATACACATCAATTGTTTTGTTTACTAAGATATGAATAATTAGTGTAATGCTCTGTTTTGATAGTTCTTGGAGGCAAATTTGATTTAGTTCATATATTTATTGGACAGGGGATTAGATGCTCACCCACTTGGTGGATTCCTTAATATTTTGAAGAACACACCACACCCAGCACAAGCTGGTAGCAATGGGACTTCATCCGAGCCAATCAATATTGGCGATGATACCAATGCTACTGATTGCGCTAGAACTGAAAAACGTCTGTTATGGACAAAAAGAGGAGGATCTTAGATTGGTAAGTTATTTTTCGTGGCTGAACCCTTTCATAATATTGTAGGATCTTAGACTGAATTTTAGATTGACCCTCTTTTATAACATTGTAGGTCAGTGCTTGGTTGAATAATTCAAATGATCCAATCCATGCAAATTACAAGAAGAATGATCAATATTGGAAAGGTGTTGCTGCTGTGTACAATAGCACCACCCCCAAAAATCGGAGAAGGCTGCCAAAGCAAATCAAGGATCGCTTCGGGAGAATCAAGAAAAGAGTTGCATGGTTCTGTGGTGCTTGGAAGGAGGCTAATGCTTTGTGGGCTAGTGGTGAATCTGATGTAAATTTAATGGATAGGGCACTGCAGATTTATGAAGAGGAGCAGAAAAAAGATGGTCCATTTATGTTTAAGCATTGTTGGGATGTGCTTCGCAAAGAACCAAAATGGGATGCGTATTTGGAGCGTCTTAATGAGCCAGAGGCAGACAAGAGGAAGTACAGTAGTGATGAGGATGTGGGGCAGCAATTCTCATTAGATGATGCACCCAGTGACGGATCTAGAAATAAATTTAGGAGGGGCTTTCTTCTCCTTCTTCTTCCTCTAGCCCCTCCTTCCTTATTGTTTTTCCTCAAATTTGTATAAAAGGATTAAGGGAGCTCCATTAGATTTCCAGCGGTAGGGGGGGCTCGAGCCCCACCCGCCCCACCGCTGGATCCGTCCCTGGATGCACCAGATGAGCGGCCAATAGGAGGCAAGAAAGCGAAGGAGCAGCGCAAGAAAAAGAAAAAGGAGCAGCCTTGTATCATATATCTTGAAGATGAGCTTACCATGTTTGTAGATGTTCAAAGAACAACAAATGAAGGCCGCAAAGAGATGTTAGAAACACAAAGGCGTGTGTCCAGTGAGAATCTTGAAGCTCAGAGGCTTGCACATCTTGCAGCAAAAGAGAAGAAGGAATCAGTCATGGTAGAAACTTACGGATCATTGTTGAAGCAAGATACTACAGTGATGCCTGAAGATGTGAGATCTGAGCATGTGCTAGCATTGAGGTGTTTGAGGGAGAAGCTATTTGGGAAAAATGATTAAGGTATTGCCTTCTAACCATTCAAGATAAAATTGAGTTATTGCTGCATTTAATCTAGTCTCCTGAAATTGAGTTTTGTAGTCAAATTACACTTAATTGCGTCTCCTGAAATAGTGGTACAGATAACCATGTATTCCAAGTAACCATGCATTAAGTTGGATAACCATGCAGTGCAGATAACCATGCAATGCAGATAATCATGCATTAAGTCAGTAGTCAAATTACACTTAATTGCCTCTCCTGAAATAGTGGTATAGATAACCATGTAGTGTAGTCAAATTACACTTAACTGTAATAATTATTCACCTAACCTGGAACACTGCACGTCTATATAATGCTCCATCACATCTTCAGGCTATTTCACACAAATCCCTCATCTTTCTACTCATCCTTCCCCTACCTCTCACCTTCCTACTCAGCCTGCCAACCATGTCAGACTCATCTTCCCACACAGATGAACTAGCCCCTTCCAAAATCATTAAAGAGTGTCTTGTTGAGTAGAGTGTCTTAGACTCCTTTGCTAGGAGGCTTGCAATGAAGATCAAGGGTACCTTCTCATCTGGAGAATCTAAGCGTCGGTATGGTCCAAGGAAGAGCATCCGAAGGGATCATGGAGGTGCTCATTAGCGTCTCGTTGAGGACTACTTCGCTGAAGAACCACTGTACCCCAACAGTATGTTTCGCACTAGATTCCGTATGAATAAGCGCCTCTTTCTGCGTATTGTGGATGCCCTTGGCCAATGGTCTCCCTACTTCACTTATAGGGCAGATTGTGCTGGTTGAATAGGGCTTTCACCATTGCAGAAGTGTACAGCAGCCATGCGCATGCTAGCTTATGGTAGTCCTGCAGATGCTCTTGATGAGTACTTGAAGATTGGGAAGTCCACTGCATTACATTGCTTGGACATGTTTGCACGAGGGGTGATTGAGGTGTTTGGTGGGGAGTACTTGTGACGCCCCACACGCGAGGATGTTGAGAGAATACTCAAGGTAAATGAGTCCCGTGGTTTCCCTGGAATGCTAGGTAGCATAGATTGCATGAATTGGCGTTGGGAGAATTGTCCTTTAGCTTGGAGGGGGAAATTCACCCGGGGTGATTATGGAGTTCCTACTATAATCCTAGAAGTCGTTGCTTCCCAGGACCTTCGTATTTGGCTGCATTCTTTGGAGTTGCTGGATCAAACAATGACATTAATGTGCTCAACCAGTCCCCACTTTTTTTAGAAGCCTTAAAAGGAGAAGCCCCTCAAGTTCACTTTTCAGTCAATGGTAATGAGTATAGCACTGGTTATTACCTTGCTGATGGTATATACCCAGAATGGGCAGCCTTCATGAAGTCCATAACACTTCCCCAAATAGAGAAGCACAAGTTGTTTGCTGAGCATCAAGAAGGGGCAAGGAAAGATGTGGAGCGTGCTTTTGGGGTATTGCAGTCCCGTTTTGCCATTGTTCGTCGACCTGCACGTCTATGGAAGAGAAAGAGTATTGGAAGGATCATGCTAGCTTGTGTGATTCTCCACAATATGATAGTGGAGGATGAAAGAGAGGATGTTAAAATTCATATTGACTTGAATGAGAATCCAGGGGCATCCTTTGCTCTACCTCCTGAAGTGAACACTAGTCGTAATCCACGCTTCACCGATGTCATGCGTAGAAAAGCTGCTATTCGAGATCGTCCACAGCATACCCAGCTTAAAAATGATCTCATTGAGCACATTTGGTGCAAGTTTGGAAATAGGCAACGCAACTAGTCATGGTAGAATTATGAAACCTGCATCTTTTTGTTATTTCTTCCCTTCACAGTGAGAACTAACATGATATGTTGCATGTACTTTTTCAGGAATCAAGATTGGGCATGGTGTAGTGAATGCTGCAGATGCTACTTGCAGGTATTCATTCAAATTCTAGGCATGTTCTCTTCAACATATTTGTTCTACATTTGTCTACAAATAGAAATTGCTTTATCTAATTTCCAGGACCCATATATTCTAATTGTATGTAGTATTATATACTTGCAGTGTCATGACTTTTGATGCAAATGGGCTGGTTGCTCCACTCTACTGAAGAAGAGCTATCAACTATGGCTTCATGTTTCTATCAGCACCGTCTAGATGAATAAATAATGGCCTATGTGCCAATGAACTTTAGTATTTGTTTGAATTATTGCTTTTCTATGAGATTGTGATCTCTAAGTGTCATGTCTTGGTGCTATGCCACCGTATCATTAGTGTATTGTTGCATGAGATTTGACATGTATCTGGTATTGTTTCTTTTATTTGACTATCTTCTATGGTTCATCTCATAAATGTTGCATGGCAATGGCATGGATGCACTGTGTCTGTTTTTCTAGATGAATGAGCACATACATATGGCCACAAACATGTATGTCACAATAGATTGTACGGATCTGAGAACATTAAATATTCAACATCTTTGCTACAGCCAGTCAAATAGCCCGTCCATAATACTAGTTGGCTGGATAGTTGACTGCTAATGACATGACAGAGGCTTACAGCCGGTTGTTGGCTAAATTATAATACTTGCTCTTAACTTGTGAATACAGTCCACCGCTACTTGATGTGCTCTTCTAACGACACGTTGCAGCGGTCATGCAAACTTGTTGTGACGTGATTGGTACTGGTGATTGATTCAATGCAGTGTTTAAGCTGGTGCGTGTGGTAGACTTTTGCCTTGGTATTTGCAGAACATGCTCCGGCGCCCTATAAACGCGAAGGGAGGGAGTATGTTGCAACTGTCTGTTTGAATCTATAATTTGATTACTTCCTCCGGTTTGGTAATTCTAGTCATTTAGGGCCAGATCATCATTACTAATGAGTGATTTATTAGAGGTAATTTTTCCATGTTTGGCCCTAATAAATAGGGGAACAGGTGCATTGTAAGCAACAACCTCTTCTCGGTCCACTGGCTAGCGCAACGTATCCCAACGCACCCTCGGATCTCCTTGCTGCTGCTGCTTTTTTTTGCCGTTGGTTTTTTTTTTTGCCGTTGGGTGTTTTTTTCATGAGCTGTGCATGGTACTGTGCTGGACCTGGACGTCGATCGCGCGCGGCGGAAGGGGGCGTGGTACCGCGTTAGAGTCCATTTTTTTCGTTCTTGTGGCTTTGGCGCGATGTTTTGGCATCGTGGCGCCCAAATTTTCGGTGTTCGCAGCATGGGCGCGATGGTTTACCGTGGTGGTGCTTTTTTTTCGGTTTTTGGAATTTGGCCGTGCCACGTCATGCCAAATTTTTCGGCAAAATCTTGTGCGCGCGCTGGCCGCCCCTTTCCTTTCCTCGATTCAATGGCTGAGTTACCATTTAAACACCTCTAGTAACCATAACGCCATGAACCAGAGTACAAACTCGCTTACAATGGCCATGCTCGACTTGAATGTTCCATTAGAGGTAGAAGCTGATGCGCTTGACCTCAACTTTTCGCTAGAGGAAGAAGAAGATGATCCTCTCGGCGCGGACGACGACAACGCCGTAGGGGACTTGAGGAACACGCGGTCCCTCTCGGTCGCGGTGTTGGCACGCGGGAGCGCGTCCCCGGCGTGGAGACCCAGCAGCCGAGCGCGTTCACAGACGCGGCCACAGCGAGAAGGAGTGGCGTGGCGCCGCTCGTGGGCGTCGAGCCCGCCGCTGCAAGGTGGAGCGGCGTGGAGCCTTCAGTCGGCGACGCACGCGCCACGGCGAGGGGCGTGGCGCCGTCCGGGGGCGATGCGTGCGCTACGGCGAGGAGGAGCAGCATGGCGCCGTCTAGGGGTGATGCGCGCGCCACGGCGAGGGGCGTGGTGCCGTCCATGGATGATGCACCGACCGCGGCGAGTTGGTGCGGCGTGGCGCGGTCCGTCGATGATGCGCCGGCCGCGGCGAGTTGGTGCGGCGTGGCGTGGCGGCGGCGGCGGCGAGGTGGTGCAGCGTGGCGCCGTCCGTGGGCGTCGCGTCGGCCGCTGCTAGGTGGAGCGGCGTGGCGGCGTCCAGGTGTGACGTGTGCGCTGCCGACGGCGAAGAACTAGGAGGAAGAAGAACTCGACCTCGACGAGCCTTCACAGGAGGAAGAAGAACTCGACCTCTACCTCGACGAGCCTTCACAGGAGGAAGACGACGTCCTCGACGACGACCTCGACGAGCTGCCACTGGAGGAAGGAGACGGGCTCGACATGAACGAGCCACCGTTAAGTTGGAGCATGGTACTGTTGCGTCTCGATTTTTTTTTGTTCGTGTCATTTTGCATGCCACCTAATCTGCATGCATGATACTGTTGCGACCCTAAATTTGCAGGCATGGTACCGTCAATTGAACATTTTTTGCTATCTGCTATCAAAATTTGAACATTTTTGCTGTTCTGTTCTGTGTAGTACTTAAATTGATGCATGGTACTGTCAATCACCTAAATTTGCATACATAGTACTGTCAATCACCTATGCATGGTACTGTTGAACATTGTCACCTATGGACATTTTAACTGTTGCGACCCTAAGTTTGCTGTTCTGTGTAGTACTTAAATTGATTTCCAAAGCATGCAGAAATTTATTTTGTTAAGTTTAAGATGAATACAACATGCAATTCTGTGTAGTACTTCAAAATTGCAGCAACACTGATGCATCATGTTTCCTTTGGACAGGATTTGATTTGAACTTACCTCTAGATGAGTTTGGCGCGGGTGATTTTGATTACTTTCAAAACATCAATGGTAAGTAAAAGTTACCTTGATTTCTCAAATTTTGGTACCACTAAAACATGAGGGTTTCTAATGAATGTTCTTTTGTTGCAACAGAGCATGTTGAGGCTAATGTTGAAGCGAACCGTCGAAGGAAAGATGTGTCAGAACATATGAGAAAATAAGTTTATCAAGCGTTGTTGGCTAGAAGCAATAATGGGATACTCCACAAGAAGGATACCCAAATTGTTACTCAATTTGATCTCCACCTTCGGTCAGTTCAGCGCATATGGAAGAGAGGTAAAACACAACTTGCAAACTCTGTCCCGGTTGTGGTTTCTAGTTTAAAAAGGGGAAGAGCTGGTCGTAAGGAAATTCATGTTGATTTGGAAGCTTTGCGTAATATTCCTCTGAAGGATAGGATGTCATTAGAGGATGTTTGTGCCAAACTTAACATGAGCAAATGGAAGGTGCTAAGGTTGTTGAAAAAAGGTTTGATTAGGCGCCATTCTAGTATGCATATTTCCAACAGCATGCCCATCACCATTGAAGACAGCCTCCGCACCGCCGGACTCGTATAAGAGCAAGTACTATGATTTCGCCAGCAGCCGGCTGCAAGCCGTGATGAGTGGTGTGTTTTGGTGGTGGGTCCCGCGGGAATTAAATGCACTACAGTGCGTTCAACGAATAGAAGCCAGTCTCCCGTGTCCACACCGGCGTCGAGCGGGCGCGAAGTGAGATGCACCCGCATTCTCTCTCCTGCTCCATGTTGGACTCCGCCAGCTTGTAGCCTATGTTACACGAGTACGGGTACGGGTATCCGATACAATACGTATCGGATACGCGGATACGTACTTTTTCAGAAGAAAACCCACTAAAATGGTGTATCCGAGTATCTGTATCCGCGTATCCAACGAGTATCAAATACGGATACGTCACCCCCCTTGGAGTATCCGTGTAACATAGCTTGTAGCTTGTTATAATACTTGCTCTAAGTTGGAGGAAAAGCTCTTCTGCAAAGGGAGGAAGGGGACTCACGGCCTGTTCGTCTGGCTGACGGCAGGTGGCTGGTGCTGATTTGTTATGAGAGAAAAGTACCGCTGACTGGTAGCTGGTGGCTGATTTGTTGTGAGAGAAAAATACTGCTGGCTGGTGGCTGATAAGCCAGACGAACAGAGCGTCACTTGAGAGTCACGCTCACCTACATGGGTGACAGCAGGTTTTGCCTCGTGGAGAGCGTGTGGCTCTCGAGGATGTGATGATGGAGCGCGCTTGCGAGACCCATGTCACCACGTTCGGCCTCAAGTTCAATCGGAAGGGAAAGCTGCAAATCACAAGTCACCGCTTTTTAAGGCGAAATGTTGTAAGTCCCGTGCATCTATATTTTTTCATTAATATAAAATGGAAAGAGTACATGGATTTTTACAGGACTTATAGCAACTCCAACAGCTTTTTTATTTTTGTTAGCTAAATTTGGAGTTTCGGTTCTTTGTAAAAATAGAAAACTCAATAATTGTATGAGGTAATCCAACAGACTAGCTAAAAACTGGATAGCTATCTGCCCAGGCCCACGAGACAAGAGGTCGGCCCACCACGCATCGCTTCCACGCCGCCGCTCGCGTCCTGCCGCGCAGAACAGGTGCTCGCACGGCGCCGTCGTCGCGGTAAAGGACGTGGCCACCGGACTGAAGTAGAACCACGACGCTTCATGTCCACGTCGGCTAGTACTCCTTGGATCAAATCGATTCGAGCCTGTTAAAAAAGAGGAGAAAAAAAAGCTATAGCTCTTCCATGCGTGCAACGCAACGGCGCTCTCTCCACAGGCGGCCATGGCCATCAGATGTCCTAGCTAGATTATTTACCGCACCAGGGGCTAGTAGGGCGCCGTGGGTGCGTGCAGGTGACTAGTAGTAGCTGCCAGACCTAGTGCGTGCATGTGGGGAGCAACGGGCAACAGGCCGGGGGGCGCACACGCCTTTTGGAGCCGGGAGGGCCGGCCGGTGTTCTTCTCAAGGCGCACGCGTCGCGACCGCGACACGAATTCAGGGCTTCAGGCGCAGCGCAGGCGGAGCGGAGGGGAGGAGGAGACCGGACCGGAGAGGAGGGGCAGCGGCCGGCGGGCAGCCGTCGCCAGAGCGAAGCGAGAGAGACAGAGACGGAACGCGGCGGCAACGACTGCGGGATGGCGCGAAGCGATTTATTGTCGCGGGAAGCAGGGGCGGGAGAGATGATTTGGCGCGGAACCGAGGGATTGCGAGGCGGAAGGCCTCGCCAAACCTCGCGAGCGGACGGGGACGGATGGCGAGGAAGGTAGCGAGCGGCTATTTTGTCGAGGCTGTTGGAACAAGGTTTTGACGGATGTTTTTTATTTTTTAAAGATAAAAAATGAGATAGAGAGACTGTTGGAGTTGCTCTTAGAGGATCGAACTAGTAGCTGTTTTTTTTTTAATGAATCATGTAAAAAAGTTGACTGAAGAAATACATAAACTGAGCAATAAGACACCGTTAAGTTGGATGGGGATATCAACTCAATGACAATACATACTAAGCTAGAAACGATTTGTGCTGACACTTACAAATTATTATGCTGGTGGGTGCAATTGGCACCCGCCAGCACTGTGGTTTACCGGGGTGCCGGCTCATCACCCGCCAGCGGTGACGGAACAGTGCTGGCGGGTAACATAAGGCACCGCCAACACAAATGAGGACGATTTCTGCTGGCGGGTGGTTTATGTTGCCCGCCAGCACTGTGTCCCTCTATAAATCCCGACAGTTTCTTCTTCCCCAGCAACCTTTCATTGGAGCTTTGCCCGAGAGGAGCTCGGGAAAAGCTCCAAAAACACCCAATCTAGAGGAGAAGGTTTTGCACTTGATTTCTTTGGAGAAGGTGACTATATAAGATGAGTTTATGCTATTCCAGGTACGCATGTCCATCCCAACCGATTGAATTGGGACATATGAGTATGTTGTAGGATATGTCTGTCTGTTTGAATCTATAATTTGATTGCATAGCAGGAGTGATAAGTTATGTAATATGGTTTATGTTAATATTTGGTAGATTTAAATGCATATTTCTAACAGCATGCCCATCACCTTTTTTTTTTGACAACACATCACCATTGAAGGGTTGTGGATAGGGTTGAAAACAGTCGGAATATATCCCGTTCCGTTCCGACCGGATTTCTACATTTGACCCGATCGAATCCGTATTTTCGGACAAAATCGAAAACGAAAACGAAATCGGGATATCTAATTCGGATTCGGAACGAACACGGTTAGGCCTCCATCCCGATCGAATTCGTATTTCCCGTTTTTCATCCGGGATATCCCGTAAGCATCCCGAATTTGCCTCCGGATTACAGCCCAACATGCACAACGCCCGCCCAGCCCAGGCCAACAAATCGGCCCAGCCCAACAACATTAGGGTTACCCCTAGTCCCCTACACAGGCCCCCATCCATCCTGATTCCTGATCCACCGCCCCAGCCCCCAATCACGCCGCCACGCCTCTCCTCCTCGCGCTCCGCCCAGCGCCGCTCCGCCAGGCCTGCAGCGGTCGACGCCAAGCGTCGCTCCGCCACGCCCAGCGCCGCTCCGCCGTCCGCCCCCAGCGCTGCTCCGCCCCCAGGCCGCCACCCGCCAGCGCCGCTCCACCCGACGCCCAGCGCCGCTCCGCCCCCAGCCCGAGCCGCCCTCCAGCAGAGCTGCTCGCGGCAGCCACACCGCCGCTCGTCGATGGCAACGAAGAAGATGGCGCCCACTGGACCTGGAGAAACTCCTTCTGGATCGAGGGGCGGCAGGACCAGGACCAAGAGTGTGCGCCGCCTTTTGGAGCCGGCATCAGGCCAGCCACCACGGCCTCCAGGTACTGAGTTACTGACGAATTCGTAGCTAGCAAATTAGTGTATCCTAGATTCATGGTGTTGTACATTTAGGTATAGGTTGATGATACAGCATTGTTTTTCTTGTTTTTTTGTCAGGATCTAGATTTAAAAGGCTTGCATCTCGAAGAGGTAGTCTCAGTCCAAGTCCAAGTCCAAGTCCAGCACCATCTCCGTCTGTAAGGGTTTCTTCTTCACCAAGTGAAGCTGGCACTTCAAATGCGGGCACCAGTGGCACTGGCGGTGGCACTGGCGTGCCAACACATGAGGTGCATGAGCAGAATCAGGGTGATGAAGCTGCAGCTCCAATTGCAAATCCAGAGGTTGTTAATATTGATGACCTAGAGGAAGAAGAAGAGGAGGATGAGCAAGTTCAACTGACTGGCAAGAGGAAGAAGAGGTTGACATCACCAGTTTGGAAGTATTTCACAAAGGATATTGAGGTTGTAGAGGTGAATGGAGTGAAATATGAGCAGCTGTGGGGATACTGTAACTTTCCTAATTGCAAGACAAAGTACAGAGCTGAGGGACACAATGGGACTACTGGTTTTAAGAACCATTTGCTTAACCATCACAGCGTTGTAAAAGGACAGCTACAACTCAATGTGGGTAAGGACCCTGGCACTCAACTTACTCATGTTCAGCCCTACAAATATGACCAAGAAGTTAGTCTGAAGAAATTCAATTTGGCAATAACCATGCATGAATATCCTTTCAACATAGTTGACCATGAGTATCTTGTTGATTTCATAAAGTCTCTCCGTCCTAACTTTCCAATTAAGTCTCGAGTCACTATTAGGAAGGAAATAATGGATAAATATTTGGAAGAGAAAGAAGCTCTGTATGCATACTTGAAAACCATGCAGTGTCGCTTTAGTGCAACCATGGATATGTGGACCTCATGTCAAAACAAAGGATACATGTGTGTCACAATTCATTGGATAGATGATGATTGGCGCATGCAGAAGAGAATTATTGGTTTTTTCAATGTGAAAGGAAGGCATACTGGTGCAAAGCTGTCAGAAACCTTTACTGAAGTTATGGTTAATTGGTACATTGAGAAAAGACTCTTTGCCTTGACTTTAGATAATGCTAGTTCCAATGAAGTGGCTGTTAATGATATAATTTCAGATCTGAATGAAAATGGTAGTGACTCTCTAGTTTGTAATGGGATGTTTTTCCATGTTAGATGTGCCTGCCATATCCTTAATTTGGTTGCTAGAGATGGGTTGAAAGCAATTTCAGCAGCAACTAAAAAAATCAAATCACTTGTCCTAGCTGTGAAAGGGTCTCCATTGCAATGGGAAATGCTTATGAAGTGTGCCGCTGAATCTGGATTGGATACAAAGAGGGGTATCTCAATTGATGTGTCCACTAGGTGGAATTCTACCTATCTCATGCTGAGAGATGCTCTGTACTACAGGGATGCATTTGTGAGGCTCAAGTCTTCAAACCGCCGTAGGTATGCTAACATTTCTCCCTCACCAGCTGAATGGGACAAGGCAAATACACTTTTTCAATGCTTGAAGAAATTCTATGACCTCACTGAAATTCTCTCTGGTACTTCATATCCTACTGCAAATTTGTTTTACAAAGGTTTCTGTGATATTAAACTCATGCTTGATGATTGGTGCTTTAGTGCTGATGAAACAATTAGTGCAATGGCAGTAGCAATGAATGAAAAATTTGAGAAGTATTGGAAGCAGTCCAACATTGCTCTTGCTGTAGCTTGTTTTCTTGATCCTAGATATAAGACAAAGCTGATTGAATACTACATGAGGAAGTTCTATGGTCATGAGTATCAAGTTGAACTTGACGAGTTTGTTAGTGTGATAAAGAAGTTGTATCAGTTTTATGCTAGTTCTCCTAATGCAGCAATAAAGAAGAAAAGTAATGCTGCTAGAACTAGTAAAAGATCAGTAATGGACAATGTCGATGAAGACCTTGAAAACTTCTTATATTCTGCAACTGAAACTGTTATGGTTGAGTCAAATGAGTTGGATAAGTACATGGCTGAACCTCTTCAGAAAATTGTTGGTGAGTTTGACATCTTGGTTTGGTGGAAGAACAAGAGAGAAGATTATCCTGTCCTTACACAGATTGTTCGTGATGTGATGGCCATACAAGTTTCTACTGTTGCATCAGAATCTGCATTTAGTGCTGCTGGTCGTGTTGTTGATCCTTACCGTAATCGTCTTGACCCTGAGATTGTAGAGGCATTGATTTGCACCAAAGACTGGGTGGCTGCAGCAAGAAAAGGTGATGATCTGTACATACTTTGTAGTTACAACCTTATATTTGCACTACACAAATAAACTGATTTCATATCCTTTTTTATATTCAGATTCTAGAAATGTTGGATCAATTGTGAGTGATCTTGAGGTGGAGGAATTGTCTACTGCCATGGTTAATAAACTTAAGTTTGAGGTATGTTTTCATTTAGGCTATTCATATCTTTACTGGTTGGTACTTGCTAGTCCTTTCATTGATCCTTACTGACTGCTGTAATATTTTCCTTCACAATGGCAATGTGCCAACTTGTAGCTGGAAGAAATCCATGATGGGAAGGGGAGTGAGGAGGAAAACCAGGAAGTTGAAGACATGGGAAGTGATCCAGATGCCATGGAATGTGGTGACTTGTGCTCTTCGGCTGGGAGCTAAGATGGTGTTCTGCTTGTGCGTTATGCACTTGTGCTGTCCTCTTGAAAGTGTGCTAAACTGCTGCACGTAGTGAACTACTGAACTATGCCCTTTTGCTTTTGCTAGTGTCCTTTTGCATATTGTGAACTGTGTCATGTACTCATGTTGCCTGTGGCCTGTGGGTGTGACTTGTGAGAGCGTAAGACAATCAGACTATGTTATTGTTATGCCCTTATTTATGCTACTTAGAACTGTTGGTTGTTGCCTATTTGTCATTTGTTCTGGTGAATCAGTGATGCCAGCATGAGTGTACAGTGTACTGGTGAGTGACTGGTGTAGACGTGTAGTAGTGGTGTTCTACTTGTGGTTGATTGGTTGTGTCCATTCGACATTTCGACATGCTAAACTAGGTTCTATATGTCGATGTTTCCGCTTTGTTTTTTGTATTCCGACCGTGTTCGACATGTTTCCGATCGAATTAGTTCGTTTCCGAATATTTCAATATCCCGTTTGTTCGTTTTCGTTTTCGTTTCCGACCTTTTCGAATTCGATTTCGTTTTCGTATTCAAATGTGAAAGTGAAAACGATATTGGGGTTATCCCGACCGAGTTCGACCGCTTTCAACCCTAGTTGTGGAGCAGGAGACAGCGCTCCAACTCTCTCCTGTTCGTCGTGCAGGGAGTTTGCGTCGGCTTGGACCTGGTTTAGATGGCTAAAGTTTCTAGCTTTTTTTCCTCTCTCTCCATCACATCACATTAAATACACCAAAAGACATATGTTCAGAGTATTAAATATAGGTAAAAAATAATTAATTACACAGTTTAGATGTCCTTTGCGACACAAATCTTTTGAGCCTAGTTAGGTCATGGTAGGATAATATTTACCACAAACAAACGAAACGTGCTACAGTGTGCTACAGGAGTTAAAGCAGTTAAATTTGCAAATTTTTTCAACCAACTAAACAAGACCTTGATTACTAGTAGATCAATTGCCACTTCGATGTGCCGACTTGTTGTCATCGGTACTGTTTTAATGTCTTTCGTGCAAAATTTATTTTCTTTGGATATATACTGTGACGATCTAAAACTTACTGAAATAAACTAATACGGATTTCAATTTAAGAAAATTGATGACAAAAAATAGAGGATAACCCAAAGGTCAGAACTACCCTCTAGATACCGAGTTACTCCACACACACGTAGGGTTTTTCTTACCTACCGTTGGGACAAAACCGCCGGCCGGCGGTAGCGGTTTACCGCAGCGGTTTGAGCGGTAACCGCTAGAAACCGTTCAAATTCAAATTTCCAAACCAAACCTTCCGTTCAACCGGTTTGAAACGGTTTACCGGACGGTTTGAGCAGTAAACCGCAGCGGTTTGAACGGTTACCGGTCTCTGGGTCAAAAAAACGACGCAATGAAGAATTTGGTGTGTTTTCAAATTCGAATTAAAAAATTGAAAAATATAGGAAAAATTCCTACAAATATTTTAAGGTGCGTAGAATCTAATGGTGTCAAAAAATTTCAAATATTAGTGCATTTAGTATTTTTTGCGGCCGTTAGAAATTCAATCAGTTCCTTTTCTTTTTTGGTTGAACTTCTAATGCCCGCAAAGTATACTAAACAAACGAATATTTGAAAATTTTTGACACCATTAGATTCGTGGCAACTTGAACTATTTTTGAGATATTTTTGAGATTTTTTTTGAATTAAATTTGAAATTTTGAATCCGGCCGGTTAATTACCAACCGGCCGGAACCGCTAGCGTGCCGGCGCGGTAACAGCGGTAACCGTGATTACTGCCGCGGTAGCGGTCGGTAAGAAAAACCATGCACACACGACCGCGCCGCACCTCCCCTGCTCCCCCACGCGAACTCAATTGCCACCCATCCACTCGGACGCGACCCGAGCCGCGCGGACCCGAGCCTTTCGTAAACCCTAGGAGGCCGGCCTACACACCCCTGAACGGGCTGATCGGGAGGAGGAAAGGGGAGAAACAAGGAGCCGAAGAAGACCGGGACGCCGCTAGAGCAGGAGCTGTGCCGCTGCCGCCACGTCCTCCCGCTCTTCTTCGAGTACACCGAGCTCGCCACCGCCCTCGGAAATCCAAGGCCACCTGCATTCGGGACCAAAGGTGAGCCTCACCACCATGGCCCTCGCCCCCTCCCTTGTGCGACGGACGTCCTTGATCGATCGGCCTTCGAGCCGACGCCAACTCTTCCCGCTCGGCGAGCCTGTCCTGGTCGCGGGCTCGCCGTTCCTTCTCGGTTCGCGTCGCCGTTGATGTGCGCCCACGCACGAGCCACGCGGAGGCGGGCCGCCGCTAGCACACGCCGGCACCCAGCGCACGCACACAGCCTCGTCATGGTCGCGTCGCGGGCGACTCGCCGTGCCCCACGCACTCGCACGCCGCGCCGCCCCTGGCCTCGTCATGGCCACGGTGCGGTGCGGGACAGGGCTCCAAGGTGTTAGTGTTAGTGGTAGTTTTTAACCCCTCCAACTAACACTAAACAAACTAACACCTTGGATGAATGGATACTTGTGTTAGTTTGCATTTAATGCTACTTTTCTAATCATTTGAGGATCTAGAGGGAGAGAGAAAAAAAGTAAATTTGAGTGGGTCCCACCAAAACTAACAACAATTACCACCTCTTGGAGGGGTTAGTTTTTTTAGGGTGTTATTCCAAACTAACACCAAACTAACACCCCTGAATGGATCTTTTGTGTTAATTTTGTATTAGTTTGCTCCAAACTAACACTAACACATGGATCCATTCAGGGCCACCGCGCATGCATGCGGTCTCGCGCGTAAGCGGCACGACCGATGGGCCGCCATCCGCTGCAGTGCTTGGCGCACACGATTGAAATACTAAAATTTTACTTTTACAAATTTTCTTTAGCAAAGGAATTATTGGTTATGCCTGGTGGTTTAAATGTAGTGAGCTAATAGTTCAGAATCTAACAAAGGCATCCTTATGTTGTATTCTGATCAGATCAGAATGGCCGTGATAACTCGGTGTGGGTTGCTGAGAATGGCCGCGATAACTCGGAGTGGGTTGCTGAGGCGGCTAATCACCAAGAAGATCAGAGGGTGTTGGAAATAGCAATGCATACTTGGAACATTCTAAAAGGTTGTGAAAGATACAAACTTTGTCATGCATGAGAGGATAAAGATCATGGTAAAGAAAAGAAGTTTCTAGAAGACTCTAGAATTAGATATTTATATGGTAGGACAAGGATGAGAGAAAGTTCTAGAGTTAGATATTTTGTATGGAAGAGTATGAAAGTTGTCACATGGCAACACCACAATGATCATGAGCACTTATAAATAGAGTTGCTCCCCTCCATCCTAGCTATACCATGGCACAGGGGCGAAGCTAGACCAAAATAGAGGGTGGTGCACAACATTTCTTGCATGCCTACATGGGCTTAATAATTTGCTGCTCAACCTTTGTTGGCTCCGTGGGTGCATAGCCTTCTGTGTGGGGGGTGCACATATGGTCAAAAAATGATAGTTAGCACTCAAAATCGATTTTGGTGTGGGTGCATCGGCACCCAGTCTAACCTATGTAGCTTCGCCCCTGCCATGGCATAAGAGGTGTCAAGTAGGAGATGGCCATGTAGTGTAGTGGTGTCATGGTAGGATAGCCACACAAAGAATGTAAGAGTGAGTTGTGAATAAAGAAGTTGAGTTCCGAAAGAGAGTTGGTCTCTCATATTAGTGTCAGTGTGAAGGTCTTCTCGAAGTATTGTGGGTATAGGGTCCACTGAAGAAGTGGTATCATACTAGCTTGGTACTACTTTTAGGAAGTCGGTGTCGAGGTCTGAAGCGTCGATTTCTCAACAGAGGGCTACACAACTTTTGCACAGACGATGCGTAATTTTGTATGATCATGTAAGACTTGCTAATCAGTTCAAGTTTCTTTACTGTTGTGATTTACAAAGTTTCTTTACTGTTGTGATTTACAGAGGGGAAAATGGAGCAATAGCATGCGATGCTGATCAATTTGAAGACTGGGACCATCATGTCAAGAGTACACCCGTCCTGAAACTAATCACTAACAAGGGATTGTATGGAAGCCTCTATGATCCGATAAGACAGTATCACATGAACGATGCGTCAAGGCCCCTTCTTCGCTCTGGCTCACTGACTGTAAGGAATGCCAACATCTGTGGGCTATCTCTTATCAATCCCTTCAAGAAAGGTAACTTTGGAGTCCACAACAGTTAGGCTGCATGGCATTCCGTTCCATACAGATTGATCCCGCTGCACAATGGAAAGCTAACCCATCCATGGGCTACAATGAGCTCTCCACCTTTGTGAAAGAAAGACTTTCAGATAGCCATGTGATTTCCACACCCGGTAAACTTCCGTCTCAACTGGAATCTTATAATCTTATGTCGGAGATCTGGGGAAGCCAATAGTCGATGAGGAACTCATGATTGACCACCTGTGCTGAAACGAACCAGATTTCCGAAACAGGAAACCCGATCCTCTGCACCTCTGTGATAGTCCCAGGAAGTGGCTATCACGTGCAAACCCTGTCTCAAGTGGTACAAATCCATACAACACAGGGATAGAAGAAATATTACATAATTTTATTAATACATCAGAGTACAACATTTCGGCATGAGCCGGGTACAAGTCCAACTGGACTAAACAAGAAAGGTAAAACATCTAAGCAGCGGATCTATCGAAGCGAAGCGTCTCCAGCTCCACAGGCAAACTTGAGTGTAGGACCAGCTCTAGTCTTCCCATCCTTCATCGTTGTTGTCGTAGTCGATCACCAAGTCTGAAAGCATCGCCATCTACCCGATAAGCGGGTAGGTCATGTCAGCTTCCCAACAAAGAGCAAAAGCGGTGGATGAATTCTAGTATGCATGGATAAGCCTATATCTGGCTGTAGTAAGTTTATGCAAGCAGCGGTAGCAACATCAAGGTAAGCGGTATTGCAGAGAGGTCACCATCTCCGAGGAGATCCACACCTCCGAGGCCAACGCCTCCGGGGTCAACACCCCAACCAAGGAAAGTACACCAAAACACTGGATCTCAACCGAGACACAGCATCCCACTCTCATCTGCGATGTGGGGTCACCAACTCCTATCCCCACATCTCAACGGCACGAAGCCGGGCTCACACACTCGGGGGAGAGAAGCAGCACAAGAAAAGTCTAGCCAGGTGAGAGATCGCAAGGGCTGTCCATACCAGTGGACACGGACTATAGCTATAGGTTTAACACTCTGCAGAGGTTGTACAACTGGACCCGCCGGATAGGGCAGAAACGGGGATCAGCCGTTCCACATCCCTACCTAACGGCCGGAGACCTAGCAGTGGGTGGCACTCTCCTGCCTCTCCGAGCCTGACTCGTCCTGAACTGGGGCGCGAAACTTGCCAGCAGGGCCTCGGAGCTGTGAAACCATCCCCGGAGGAGCCGGGGCGACGTCTACTCGGGGGGTATAAACCGTCCCCCTCACACGACCACACCGGTCCGCCTACAAGCTGAGTGCCAACCACCAACTAGTTCTCGGACCGAACCCCGCCCATACGTGAGCGAACGGTTTGTACGAAAATAGCCCAAAGATCAAGGTCACACAGTCGATCGGTCCTTAATTGCAAGGAGCGAGCACTCCACCAACTCCACCCGTCCGACACGCCGCTAGGGCGGGAGGCCAGGTCGCATCTCCCCTAGACAGGCGTTCACAAGTAACCAAAGCGGCTTGCTCCCGCGGTAACACGTCAAGGATACACACTCACCCAAAACACACGCTAGAACACCGAGATATCCCAATCTCGGTCCAAACCAGAGATCCATCCATAGCACAAATCAGGTAAAATATATGGATAGTAAGTATAGGAGACTAGCTAGGGGTCTGTAGCTAGTCCCAAAGGTAGGAAGTTCAAGGAACAGGGTATATCAAATCCAAGGCATGGCTAAAAGATTGTTTATGCATTTCAATCATCCAAAGCATCATAAATAAAGCACTAGCAACTAAATAGCATGCATGGGATCTACATGGTCGGGGGTGACATGACACCTGCGCGGTAGTCGTCGTAGAGTAGTAGAGGTTGGGCTCTTCTTTCGGGTTGAAGGTCTTCCCAAACGTCACAGCTCGGGTCGTCGTCGCAGCTCGGGTCTTCAAACAGGGTTACACGCCTACACGAGATGCGACGCGAAAATAAATAACGACAATCATCTAGGCAATAACTCCAAATAACATCAATTGAGAAGAACCAAGTAAATCCGAACTAGCTACAAGCAGCACTAGTTTAATTTAAGGAAATCAAAGTAATTAGTTTTATATTAAAATAGTTTTAAGCTACTAGCTTTATATACTAAAAAAAACAAGTTAGAGAGAAGGATTAGTTCAAGGTTGGGTTGCCGATCAAAGGCTAAGGGCCTTGGTGATTGCGCCTGCAAGGTATTAGCGCAACAGATAGGTGCAACGAAGCGGAAGCTCAGAGGATGAAGAGAGATGAGAAAGGAGAAACGAGCTAGGCAAGACATTATCAGAACAAGGTGTGCGATAGCAGTGCAGAGAGGAGGAAAGGGGTTGACCTGTGGTCGATAACAGGGTGGTGATGCGGTAAGGCGTGCTCGAGAGCGCGGTGGAGCAAGTGCTAGCGATGCGACGATAACCATGATGTAGTAACTAGGTTGCAACACGGGGTTGCCGTGCTTGTAGTAGTGGCCACTGCTCATGGCACAGCCGTCCATCACGCGCGGCGTCCTAGTTGCAAGCACCTGGTACGGCGCATACTTCGTAGCACGGATCAAGGTAGAGCGAGAGCGGGTATGCGGGTTACGGCACAAAGCGGTGGAAGGGGTGCAAGCAAGGTAAGCGGTGTGAACATGACCTGGGGTAGTTATTCGTGGCCGCTACCGCCACTGCGCTATTGTGGGGGTGACCCCACATCGCAGATGAGAGTGGGATGCTGTGTCTCGGTTGAGATCCAGTGTTTTGGTGTACTTTCCTTGGTTGGGGTGTTGACCCCGGAGGCGTTGGCCTCGGAGGTGTGGATCTCCTCGGAGATGGTGACCTCTCTGCAATACCGCTTACCTTGATGTTGCTACCGCTGCTTGCATAAACTTACTACAGCCAGATATAGGCTTATCCATGCATACTAGAATTCATCCACCGTTTTTGCTCTTTGTTGGGAAGCTGACATGACCTACCCGCTTATCGGGTAGATGGCGATGCTTTCAGACTTGGTGATCGACTACGACAACAACGATGAAGGATGGGAAGACTAGAGCTGGTCCTACACTCAAGTTTGCCTGTGGAGCTGGAGACGCTTCGCTTCGATAGATCCGCTGCTTAGATGTTTTACCTTTCTTGTTTAGTCCAGTTGGACTTGTACCCGGCTCATGCCGAAATGTTGTACTCTGATGTATTAATAAAATTATGTAATATTTCTTCTATCCCTGTGTTGTATGGATTTGTACCACTTGAGACAGGGTTTGCACGTGATAGCCACTTCCTGGGACTATCACAGAGGTGCAGAGGATCGGGTTTCCTGTTTCGGAAATCTGGTTCGTTTCATGTGCCCTATTCCTAATATCGTGTACACTGATGTCTGCGTGGAGGTCTTCTGGTTTTTGGTCAAGGAGCCACCGGTGCTGCCAATAGTGCAAAGTGATCTTAATGCTATCCTAGCCAGTATTGGTCAAAAACAACCCAGAGCTTTTCTTGATGTAGTCAGTCATGGAGTTCTACATCTATTTCTTCCGGAGTGGTTGCAGTTGAGGTACCTAGAAAAGCTGTATCCTTTTACCAATATGAGGATCATACGTTAAGTGACATTCAAATGGGCAGACTTGTCGTCTCAGTTTGCCGCCACACCCTGATCCATTGCAAGGATCCACATGTGGCTTCCCTAGTTCTGAATCGCCTTGGTGTTGGACGGTACTCACGCGAGGATTGGATAGAAGTTATGTGCACCATTTATCCAGATTTTCTTGGGGCTGCGTACACAGTTATGGTGGCGGCAAAGCCGGTGCAAACCTGGGAGAAGCTGGGAATTCGAGCGCGACTGCCCATTCCCTCCATCTATTTGGCCCCAGCCACGGCATTTGCTTCATTCCAGTTTATGCTTGTCTTCATTAAGGCATGAAGTCCGAAGTCCTCTTTGAATATGTGTTCATTGGTTGTACTGTGAAAACCTTTGTCTTAGTGATAAATTTGCTACTCAAAATCATGCCATTTTATTCTGTCTCCGGAACAAGAGTACAAGACTAAATGATGTCGTATTCTTGTATTTTCGTTTGGTTTGTCTTGTTCCACAGTATTGGGATTTGATGCCTGGCGCCTGTACCAAATACACGTCTCCAACTGAATTTGCCCCTTGCATTTTTATCCATGGGTTCTTTCATGTTCTACCAAACATTCATGACGCTTGCATATTACTAGAAATGCACAGGTAGCACATGTGGTATCAACAAATGCTGCAACAGGGTTTGAAAATCCCTCATGATGATGAAGATTACCTCCATGACATGAACTGTGCCGTTAAAATAGCTTATTATTTCAAGTAATTAACTAGTACACGAGAACACAGAATTTCGAGTACTTGCTCTTATGCATAAATCCTTTTGTAGTTCATGCACTTAATTGTTGTAATTTTGACACCAATATAGGTCTCTGAAATGGTCACATTAGAATGACATTAGCAGACCTACCACCCAAATATTTCCATAATATTGTACTATGAAAAACAATGCACGGTCCAAGTCATATATGGTAGGCCATGAGAAGGAAGCAAAATTAGTGTGTGTAGTATTTCAAACGCTGTTAGCACACCACAATGTGCTTGTAAATTTAAAAATGCTTTTCACAGTTTACCGTAAGTCCGTAATATATTTCCCTAAATAGATCTATGTGTTTATTCGTGACCATCCACTTTAATACTGCGTGGACTCTCCAAGGCATTTGCATTTTCCTCATTCTTCTTTTTAATCTTATAACCTTTAATAAAACATTGTAGGGAGTAGGGAATAGTAATTACGACTAGAGTCATCAGCACAGGAGCTTCCATGTACATTAAATGACAAACGCAGAGATGCAGGTATGGATAAAACACATTAGAAACATAAAAGGGGAGAGGCTGTTAATTAAATAAAAGGTAACATTACCTCTCCATGTAGTGGCTCTCCCAAAACACTAGGGTATGTGATGGGAGAATAACGCAGATTAGCAACAGATTCACCAGCTATGCTTGGGTAGGATTGTGATAAGAAACGATGAGTTGCAAATGTTGGACAATGAAGGTGTTGATCCAACATTTGCATGTGCATGCAAACCATGTCCCTCCTCCTATGGATCTCCATGATTATACTAACTAATGCTTCATCATCAGGAATGTTTTCGAGAAACTGCAAGTTGCAGCGAACAAGTTCATAGAATGGAATGCGGCATTTCTTTTCATTAACTAAAATCCATATAACATCTAAGCATAGATGCATCCATTCGTGGAAAGGTTTTTCCATCCTCCAAGTTTGCCTTGCATCAGCTTCGTCCATGCTGTGCGGCCTCTGGTCCCAATTAACCAGCCAATTTACCACATGCTGGAAAATCACAGCATGGGTAGCTGGTTTCAAATTGGACTCCAGCCCTGCCAGAATTATCCTACAGGACAGATGATGCAAATAGCCAATTTCTGCTCCCCTGCGAAACTGGTCACCTCTTGCTGCTGTACTAAGCTGAGCTGAGCTGGAGAATTCAGCTGCCTTAATTGGTGACACATTTGCACCTACTGGTTGGTCAACACCGGATTGAGTAGGAGATCCAATGGTGTTCAATGCTGACAAAGGTGAAGCTGGATTTGAAGGGTGGAAGTTTGGAGCATTTGGCATTGCCATAGCTGATGAAGAAGGTGTTACAGGGCCACCAACAGTCACAGGAACTCCTTGCCCCATAGGCGCCTCCATGGAGGAAACAGCATTAAGCATAGATGGAAGGAGGCTGTCCCATCTAAGGTGGCCTCTAGCACATAAGCACCGTGTAGCAAAGAGCAAGAACTCAGATTGCGGTGTGTGGCTACTACACTGCAGGACAAAGGAGATCAGAACTGATTCTGTGACTGCCTGCAACTGGTCCTGGTCCTAAAAAAAGTAAATTAAACAATTATCTTTTTCAGTACTCCTCTTATGCCAAACAAGACCAGTAATGTAATTCTTATGAGCTTTGCTTAGGTACTCCCAAATGACTGTGAGCCGTCCATTTTATGACATATTACCTGCAAAGAAGTAATAGAAATAATAATAATTATTATATATATTTGAATCTGAAAATCGGAGAGGATCTCTAACTGGCCGCCACGGACGCACGTATGACGCTGGAAGCGCGCGGGATCCTCGCGACACCATGCATGCGCGTATAACCGATCAGAAACGTGACAGGAGCCTGTACGTGACAATTGACCGGCTACATTTTAAAAAAAAATATTTTGGTACGTTTCTTATTTGATGAGTGCGTGCCACGGGACGGACGCATGACGCTCGATGCTCGCGGACTCTCGCGCCACCGTGGCATGGCAGCGCGGATAACGGATCGGAAGAACTGCTATGTATTTTTTTTAAAATATTTTGGTACATTTCTTGTTTAACCCTCTCATGTTTTAGATTGCATTGGCTACTTTGTTTAAAAAGGATATGCCCAAAGACTAACATATCAAACATCCTAACCCTTGGAAGATCCCCAACAGTTTTGAAACAAATTAAATGGGGAAATTAAAAATGACGACTTGAGAGGCCAACTAAAAGAGTGAAAATATTTACCTATATATTCATAATTTGAAAAAATAAAAAATATCTTTCTAGATCTAACTATGCATGTGCAGTTCTAACGTGATAGACTTTGAATGGAGAAATTAAAAATGACGACAGAGCAATTCCAAGAGATTAACTAAAAATCATAGCTAAATGACTAGGTAAAAGACTAGATAAAAAAATAAATAGCTAGCCAAAGAGCGGGACATCCAACAACCTCTTCATCCATCTCCTTTCTCCATTCCAAAAACTGCTCTGCTAGGTGGACACCACACGTCAGCCATGTAAAGATCAAGATAGTTAGTGCGGATGACTAGCTAAATATAGCTAGCAGCGCCACCCATATGGCTCACGGGATAGCTAGCGGAGGGAGATATCTAGTCTGTTGGAACCTAATTTTGTGGTGTTTCGAAAAAGGAAAAAGTCCATTTTTGACTATCCAACTATTGGCTCAGTTTGGTTTTGGCCATCGAACTTCAAAACTGGACATCTTTGACCATCCAACTATCAAAACCATTCAAATTTGGCCATTGGGCGGTTTTAATGGGTGGTTTGGTTTTAAATTTTTTTATTTACAATTTAGTCCTTCGATCTTAAAATGATTATTATTTTTTGCCCGTACCTCCGATTTAGTTGATTCTTGCGGTCACGCGTTCATAACGGTGAGCTTTATCTTTAAAAATATTATTTATACTATTTTATCATTATTTTTTATATTATTCTTATGTTGTTGTGTAAAAACAATAATATAAGAAAATTAAAATAAATAGTTACAAAATAATATGAACAATATTTTAAAAGAAAAAGCTCATCTTTATGAACACATGACCATAAAAATCACTTAAATTAGAGATATGAACAAAAAATAGTAATCATTTTAAGATCCAAGAACTATTTTAAGCATTTTATTTACAGTTTAGTCTTTGTATCTTAAAATGATTAATATTTTTTGATCATATCTCCGATTTAAGTGATTCTTGTGGTCATACATTCATAAAGATGAGCTTTATCTTTTAAAATATTGTTCATATTATTTTGTAACTGTTTATTTCAATTTTCTTATGTTGTTGTTTTTACACAACAATATAAGAATAATATAACAAATAATGATAAAATAGTATAAATAATATTTTTAAAGATAAAGCTCACCGTTATGAACGCGTGACCGCAAGAATCACCTAAATCGAAGATACAGACAAAAAGTAATAATCATTTTAAGATCGAAGGACTAAATTGTAAATAAAAAATTTAAAACTACCCATCAAAACCGCCCAATGGCCAAATTTGGACGGTTTTGATAGTTGGATGGTCAAAGATGTCCGGTTTTGAAGTTCGATGGTCAAAACCAAACTGAACCTATAGTTGGATGGTCAAAAATGAACTTTTTCCTTAGAAAAAATATACATATCCAATCTCATTTAGCTAGTCCCTTGGAGATGCTCTGGCCAAATATAAATACGTGATAGGTTCTCTTTTTTTTGGAAGATGAATCGTTTAGATCTAACTACCATGCATGCGTTTGTGGATAGGGTAATATTTTTGAGAAACATGCATCTAAAAACTTATGGACAACGTAAAAAAATCATGGAAAACGTGCATGCATACTCGTGATGGATAGATCTCAACCTCTGTATCATTTAATTGTGCCATTTAGTCATAGAGCATCTCCAAGAGTTTGCCAAATTTTACTTGGCAAATATTGTGTTTTGTCAACTTCTAAAAAGATATGCCAAGTAAAAAAGTGTTCATCTCTAACCGTTTGACATAATTTTCACTTGCCAAACCCAGATCTAATTTACATCAGAAACCCTAAAAGAGAATCCAAATTATGTTTATGTCCTTCCACCTCTTAAAAACTTGCATCAGGAACCCTTATCTATTATTTATTTCTTTTTCACCCTTCCACATGTCTAGAAAATGACATGTCAAGCGCGAGTCGCGCGTATATTTGCGCGTTGCAGACTGGTTTTTTCAAGTTGCCAAAATTTGTCAAGTTTTTTGCCAAACTATTGAAGGAATATTTTTAACATTTTTTTCTAAAAATCAAGAATGACAACTTGATTTGACAAACTGCTGGAGATGCTCTTATCCCAATCCTAAACATCGTGTTATCTCATGTAGTGGACGCGTATGTAGTACAATACATGCTCCTGCTCTGCTCGGCCTGGCCGTGCACGGCGAAAAACCACACTCATCGTAGTGCATGCTAGCTGGACGGACGCCGTCGAACGAACGGGTTGATAACTGACCCGGCTCTTTGGAGACGTCGCGCACGCAACTGTTTTGCCAAACCATAAGCCTTGAGGTAGAAAACTTGGACATAACTTATATGAAGAAAAACATTACGCACCTGCCACGTACGGTGGCTAAATTAAATTAAGGTAGAAAACTACCCACTTGACACGATGTGAATTGAGGTGGGAAAAAGTGTGCCAGAAAAAAATGCGTTAGGGACGGCGAGACGTCCGACATTTTCTTTTTTCCTTGTTGTTTTATTAACTGTTGATTTGTTTTATATATTTCAAAAATACTCTTACCTCCTAGGAGGTAATGGGAGTACCTTAGCAAAGCCCAATTCTTATGCTTACAGGGTACTGCATGCGCAGCTGCTCATAATCTGAAATGAACTGCTCATCACGGGGAGGTAGATCGCTGTTCATAGCTGTCACTCTCTTCTGCAGCTTGTTCCTGAATAATTCAATTTCCGGATAGCATCATAATTTGAATAAACTTACTCAATTTGTGTGCTCGAACTACAGGCCTACAGCATACGCACTAATCTAAAATGTACAGAACGTGCAATCACCATGACAGTCTGAAGCCCTGAACTAGTAACCAAATCCCCCCAAAAAAATCTGGTCTAATCTATTAACAACAACTCGAACTACAGTCTACAGCATACCGTGTATACATGTAATTCAGATATCCAACTATCACAAGACGAGAAGTCACAAAACTTAAAGCCGTCTCCAAACTACGCTAGGAGGGAAGCAACTTACGAGCTCTCTCTGGATGGGTCCTCCGCTCTCTGCCTCGAGTTCATCTGCAAGCCACAAGCACCCTGATTCATTAGTAGCATAAACCCTCACCGGTGGGTGATTAGGGACGAGGGATGCACGCACGCCGAGGTATAGGGTGAAGAGATCGGCGATGGCCTGCCGCGCCGGGTGGTGGTGGATCTGCATCTGCCGCTGCTGCGGCACCACCGCCGAGGCCGAGATCGCCGGAGACATCGGCTGCCTCGGCCCGTGCCCCCCTGTCACGGCCTGACTATGGCAGTATACGCTATGAGAGTCTGAAGACGTAGTTCTGCTATTTACGCTTTCTTTGAGTTGTAGCAGCCATTCGGCTTAACTGTCAAGTGGGCCCGCGGGCGCGTCTGCCAGCAATATAGCTGATGCCGTGTGTAATGAAAACACTATTGGTTATCTGAAAACAAACTCTGGGGTTCAGGGTTCCTCCCTCCCCGCCGAATTCGTGCTTGCTTGCGATCTCACGTCGCCGGTGAACTCCCGGTGGCCACGGGTGTGACAAGTGGTATCAGATTCATTGTATCCACGGCACGCTGCTGCTGTTATCCCGGAATTCCGTCGGTTGACCTAGCAATCGCTGCGGTTTGGTGAGATCGAGCCCTGTGCCGCGCAGAACCGGCCAGCGTTCTAGATTTCCTTGTAATTCCAAAGCACACTGGTTGATTTGCGGAGGGAATCAGTGCCAGTTCGCTCACCTTTCCTTGCGTTGATTTCTGGCGGCGCTGGTGTTGAGTTCGTTGCGGATTTCTTCGGAGGAGTGGGTGGCGGTAGAAACAGGATCTGACAAGGCGCGGTGTCGATCATCTCCGACATCTGCTCGAAGGATCTGGTACGTGATTACGGAATCCCCTCGACTTGGAGTGACTGTTGTGCGAACCTCTAGCAGTAGGGGTAGCATCAATTCGCGCGCAGTTAGCTTGGTTTAGGGTGTAATCACGACGGCTCCTCCTAAGCCTTCTGTTCAGACCGATTATTCTAGCCAAGATGGAGGAATTTGCTCAGGGTGAAGTGGATAAATGGGGCCATATAAATGATAGCATTGACTTGCTGTTCGAGAAGATTGGGGAGATTGGTGCGACTCAGAAAAAGATGGACACCAGGTTGGATATGACATCTCAGGTGTTTGAGCAAATGTTGAAGGATCAACAGGCTATGTCCAAGCAAATAGAGGCTAATGGTCTGGCAATTGCAAAATTGACTATGGCTCAGATGGAGAGCAGAACAGAGTCACCACCAAGTCCCACTTCATCAGAAGCATCTCTGGAGAATGTTTTTGGTCAGGGCAAATCACACAAAGAGGAGGTTGTTTTCGCGAGAAATACTCAAAATTTCTCAGCCTGTGGCTTTAATAAAAATGCGGGCGTGCCAGTATACGATTGTATACAAATGAATAAATAACACAGAAATACGATGAAATAGGAAACTTGCTTTCTTTATTCATTTCTCAAGAAATTTACAAGTCTCCTCTCTTTTACATATACATATTTCTGCATAGCGCCTAAGGCACAGACGATTGCATAGTTCCTGAATCCTAGAGCCTCGCAAGAACTCTAGTTAATTACATCCGTAGCATCAAGCCTACGGAATGCCTCCGATTATGCTGCGTCAAAACGGTCGTCGTGATTAAGCGTCTTGTCCTGTACTCCATAGATGAATGCTGCATAAAAAAAAGAAGAGAGAGAAAGGAAGCCAAGTGACTTCATGACATAATCCATCACATTCCGTGTTCAACTAAAGATCCACAAGATGAAAACGTTCGGCCTCGTCGGTCACGAACAAATTGTGTCCGCCTCGTCGGTCGGGACATAAAAGAAATCTCCGGCCTCGTCGGTCACGGAAGAATGATAATAATGAATAATAGATATGAAACATTTAGTTAAACACGGATGTCAAGGAATATCATCTGTATAATGTGTTTCCTCCTCTTTCTTTGTATACCTGCAAACAAAATCTAATACAAATACCATGGCATGACCTAGTGTGTAGATCAATTTGCCCATGAAGTATGCATGCATACACGCCATGAATTTTATTATCCATGTGGTACCTGCAAAAATACACTTGCAAAATGTCTAGCACCACCATCTCATTGATGTGCTGATTTATAGATAGTTTATGTATATACATGTCATCAGACATAATTTTCCAAAATCCTCTTCACACCTGCAAAACAAATAGGAAGTACGTATACGTGGCCACTGGAATGACCATCTTTTGAAACCTGCAGAAATAAAGCACAGAGTGCCATCGGCATCCATGTCTATCTTCTCATCACCAAAACATATGGCCCGTGATTGAATCTCGGGCTCTTATCTTTACAAGAAGCCAGTATAGTAGCAGATATGAGGCACTCATATCATGGCCTCGCCATTGAAGACATACACCTGTGAAGGAGAAAGAAAAAAAATGACAGGCTTAAGCCACGTCAACTACTCACCACAAGACGCCATAGCAAGTTTGGACGACGAGGTCGACGCCTCCGAGACGAAGAGATCCTGTCCCAGCTTGCTCACGGCGGCGAGGACAATCTGCAGAAGATGGTGTTTCTGGTGGATGAAGATCGAAGTATGATGTAGGTGGGTGTGCGTGCTGGTGGATGGCGTGGTGTGTGCGGCGGCGTATGTGTTTCTCCGAGAGCTCCAACCTTTCTCCTCAGCTGCAGCACGGCCGTCAATTTATAGAGGGACACTAGGTCAAGTGACCCCGGCGCTTAGGAGCTGAGCGCAGCCGCTGTGCAGTTCGGCGTGATCCGAGATGAGAGGAGGCCGTTGATCAGCTCGGCACGTCGCGTGCATGCGCGTTCAAAATTCAAACGATCCTCCGTCTCCACCACGCGCATGACCGTAGCACTCGACCTGGCCTTTGGCCGAGGCTTTCGTATTTGTCATCATGCCGGCATGTACGTAGTTGTATACGTATTTCATACGGTTACTATAGCATGCACGGGCCGCAAATTAAAGAAAGCTCCCTGGCGGCAGCAATTGCAGAATGGGCCTTAAATCACCTGCATCAAAATACTAAAAGGTTTTCTTTTGTGCACACAGTTAGCACTCACGGCCATGTGCTCTCTCAGCCCATTGAGTGTTAATTGCAAAATATTTTAATAGTTCAGAATGACAAGCTAATATCCTGAATTTAATATAGGAATTAAGCCTTATTATTTGGCATGAAAATTTATAGTCAAACAGAGGTTAAGAAAGAAAGGGGGTTTGGGTTTGCAAATCATAGGAGAGCTAAAGAGGACCAGTATAGACCTAAATACAATTTGCCAAAGCTGTCATTTCCTCAGTTTACTGGGAAGAATCCATCTATATGGAAGGATAAGTGCCAAGATTATTTCAGGATATTTGACATTCCAACCAGTATGTGGGCAACCTATGCATCCATGAATATGGATGAGAATGCTGCTAAATGGGTTCAAATGTACAAGAAGAAGTATGTGCTAGGGGATTGGACATCTTTTATTTCTGCAGTAGAAAGGAAATTTTGTGATAATGACTACAGAGCAGCCCTGACTTAGCTGTTGGACTTACACGAGGAGGACTCCCTTGAAACCTATATCACCACCTTTGAAGATTTGCAATATCACATAGTGATGCACAATTCTGAATTGGGTGAGCTGTTTTTTATCACACAGTTCATTAAAGGGCTGAAGTTGGATATCAGTGCTGTGGTCCAATCTCAAGTGCCTGAAACAATGGAAAGAGCTATACTATTGGCAAGAATACAACAATAGGTGCTTGAAAAAGGAAAGGCTAAATGGCAGAGGGCATCTACTTCTACCAAGCAGTCTCTGCAAATGCAAAAAGGGGAACATAAACCTGTTGGTCAGCCTAATACATTGTGGAGAGAGAGGCAAACCAGATATTACAGAAGAGCAAATGGCCTGTGCTACTTTTGTGTTGAACCTTATGATGCCAATCACAAGAATGTGTGTACTAAGAAACCCCAACCTCAGCCTAGTGTGAATGCCCTGGTGCTTAATTCTCTGGATGTGCAATTAACAGAGGAGGTTTTGAATCAATTGGCAATTGAGGATGCATTGACAGATGACTTTTGTGTCCTTAAATGCTATTTCTAGCACTGCAGAAGGAGAGGTTATGCAGGTCAGAGCATTGGTGAACAACAAGGTCATGCTGATACTCATTGACAGTGGGAGCTCTCACAGTTTCATCAGTGAAGCATTTCTGCAAACAGCACAGATCAAGGCACTTCCAACACAACTAAGGAAAGTGAAATTAGCCAATGGGGAAGTCATGGTTACAGATCACTGGGTACCACAGTTAGCATGGTGGGCTAATGGATATACATTACAGACTGACATGAAAGTCTTGCCATTGGGAGCATATGATGCCATCCTGGGTTATGACTGGTTAAAGCCCCACAGTCCCATGAATTGTCACTGGGAGAACAGGACTATGGAGTTTGAAGATCAAAATAGAGTGGTGCTGTTGCAAGGTATTAAGCCAAAGCAAATGCAAGTCTCTGAAATGCCAGTTGAACAATTGGTTAAGTGGAGCAGTGGCAATGACATTTGGGCTTTAGCAGTTGTGGAAGTGGTACCACCAGAACAACAAGAACCTGAATGTAAGGAAGTGAAGGAGCTGCCGGAGAAATTCCAGGATGTATTTCAGAAGCCTACCACTCTACCTCCATCCAGAGCTTATGACCACCAGATCCCACTATTACCCAATGTTGTGCCTTTTAACTCCAGACCATATAGATACTCTCCACGTCACAAGGATGAAATAGAGAAACATGTCAAGGAGCTGTTGGAAGCAGGACTTATTTCACACAGCACAAGCCCATTTGCCAGTACAGTACTGTTAGTGCTCAAGAATGATGGTACCTGGAGGTTTTGCATTGACTATAGAAAGCTCAATTCTATTACCATCAAAAACAAGTTTCCAATGCCACTGATTGATGAAATCCTAGAAGAGTTGGCTGGCACCAGGTATTTTACCAAGCTAGATATGTGTTCAGCGTACCATCAAGTAAGAATGAAAGAAGAAGATGAATATAAGACAGCATTTAAGACTCATCAGGGTCATTATCAATTTAAGGTTATGCCCTTCAGATTAACTAATGCACCAGCAACTTTTCAGTACATCATGAATGAGGTATTGTCTCCATTCCTTAGGAAGTTTGTGATGGTTTTTCTTGATGACATACTAGTCTATAGCAAAACACTTGAAGAGCACATTCATCATCTCACTCTGGTGCTTGAGAAACTAAGGGAGAACCAGCTGTATATGAAAGCTAGTAAATGTTCTTTTGCACAATCTCAGTTGGAATACCTAGGACATATCATTTCTGTGGAAGGAGTAGCTACAAATCCTAGTAAAACTGATGATATGCTGAAATGGCCTGCACCCACTAATGTTACTGAATTAAGAGGGTTCTTAGGCCTCACTGGATACTATAGAAAGTTTGTCAAGCATTATGGGTTATTGGCAAGACCTCTAACACAGTTGTTGAGGAAGAATCAGTTTGCACGGTCCCCACAAGCTCAGCAGGCATTTGAGGACTTGAAGGCAGCCATGACTACTACACCGGTGTTGGCCCTGCCTGATTTCAATGAGCAGTTTGTTATTGAGACTGATGCCTGTGATGGTGGAATAGGAGTGTGCTTATGCAGAAGAATCAACCTATTGCATTCCTTAGTAAAGCCTTGACAAATCAGCATAAGCACCTATCTATCTATGAGAAGGAATTTTTGGCTCTTATAATGGCAATAGATAAGTGGAGACAGTATCTACAACATCAGGAATTTATCATCAAAACTGATCATAAGAGCTTAGCATATCTGACTGAACAGAATCTCCATTCTGACATGCAAAAGAAAGCCATGGCAAGACTTATGGGGTTGCAGTTCAGAATTGTCTACAAGGAAGGGAAGGAGAATGTGGCAGCTGATGCCCTATCCAGAATGCATCTCATGTTTGCAATACAAGCAGTGTCTTCAGTTCAACCAGTGTGGCTGCAAGAACTGTTGAATTCCTATGCTACTGACCCTAAAGCTCAACAGCTGCTGACTCAGTTATCTATCCATAGCCCTAATGAACAGGGATTTACACTAGACAAAGGGTTGATCAGATATAAAGATAAGTTGTGGGTGGCTCAAAATTCAGCATTACAGACAAAGTTGATCACAGCTTGTCATGCTAGTGCCATTGGGGGGCATTCTGGGAGTAAAGCCACATACTACAGAATGAAGAAATTGTTCCATTGGAAGGGTCTCAAACAGGATGTGGAAGACTTTGTCAAGCAATGTGGGATATGTCAGCAGGCCAAGCACCCTAATACCTTACCTGCTGGTCTTCTGCAGCCACTACCCATCCCAGCAGGAGCATGGCAGGACATATCAATGGATTTCATTGAGGGACTCCCCAAGTCTGAAGGGTCATCAGTAATCCTGGTAATTGTGGAAAGATTTACTAAATATGCACATTTCATTCCACTAAAGCATCCATTTACTGCTAAAACAGTGGCCAAGGTGGTATTTGACTATGTGGTGAAGTTGCATGGCCTGCCTAAGACCATTGTGTCTAGTGTTGCCGTAAACGGCTGTGTAGCTCGTGTACACGCCGTGTAAACGCTACTCGGTAGACTACCGTGCAGTTTAGGGTCTAAACGGTTCATTACACGGTTAGCCCGTGTACACGGTCAAACTCGGTCAAACACGGCTTAAACGGCTTAAAGAAAACGGAAAAACACGGTTTTACTTGGCGTGTAGGCCGTGTAATGGGCCGTTTTGGTGATGGGTGAGAGGATGATGAGTGAATGTTGGTTGGCTGCTGGTTGTGTATCAATGCTTTTATCTATCTTATGAACTTTTTCACTATTTGTTACTGTTGTGTGACTTGTGAACTATGTCTATTATTGTATTTCACGGATTGGTCATGTATTTTGTGTCTATGCGACTTGTAGTCAGCAGAGCACTAGGCACTAGTGAATTAGTGAGTAGTCTGAACTCATGTATTCAATATTAAGTGATGTGATGAGGCTATTTGAGAACTGGAAACTATCAACTATAGGCTGTAGAATGCCATTTTCCCTTCATCCATACAAAACTATGTAACCCGTGTACACGACGTGTACACAATGTTTACACGGCCTACACACTAAACGAGGGTCAAACGAACGACTACCGTTTACCGTTTAGGGCAACATTGATTGTGTCTAACTGTGATAAAGTGTTCACTAGCACATTTTGGGGTGAATTGTTCAGCTTGTTGGGCACTCAGGTGGTTCTCAGTTCTGCATACCATCCACAGACTGATGGACAAACCGAGCGGGTCAACCAGTGCCTAGAAATGTATCTCAGATGTGCTGTGCATGAGGACCCTAAGCAGTGGAAAAGCTGGCTGTCTCAGGCAGAGTTCTGGTACAACTCTTCTCACCATTCTGCTCTAGGGTGTTCTCCATTTCAGGCATTATATGGGTATGAACCAAATGTAGGATTAACACTTACAGTGACTGCCACCACTACGACATCTGTAGCAGAGGCTATTACTGAATTACAATAGCAAGCTCTGGTATTAAAGGATCACTTGGCCAAAGCACAAAATAGGATGAAAATGATGGCTGACAGAAACATGCGCCATCAGGAGTATCAGGTGGGGGAGAGGGTGTTACTCAAATTGCAACCTTATGCTCAATCTTCCTTGGTTAGCAGACCATTTCCAAAGTTGGCCTTCAAATACTTTGGCCCATATCAAGTACTAGAGCGTATTGGGAAAGCTGCCTACAAGCTAGATCTTCCAGAAGAGGCTCTGATTCACCCAGTGTTTCATGTATCACAGTTGAAACCATTTGCTTCCAACTATACACCTGTCTTTTCTGAGTTACCTGCAGCTGCAACTCTGGACAAGGATGATCTTCTTCCTGATGCCGTGCTCCAACGTCGGTTGGTGAAGAAAGGCAACAAAGCTGTCCCACAAGCGTTGATCAAGTGGACAGGACTACCGGATGAAGCTGCAACGTGGGAGGATTGGTATGTCCTCCAAGCGCGGTTCCCAGGCTGTCTTGCTGGAGGACCAGCAAGTTCTCAAGGGGGGAAGATGTCACGGCCTGACTATGGCAGTATACGCTATGAGAGTCTGAAGATGTAGTTCTGCTATTTACACTTTCTATGAGTTGTAGCAGCCATTAGGCTTAACTGTCAAGTGGGCCCGCGGGCGCGTCTGGCCAGCAATATAGCTGATGCCATGTGTAATGAAAACACTATTCGTTATCTGAAAACAAACTCTGTAATAGAGAACTGGGGTTCAGGGTTCCTCCCTCCCCGCCGAATTCGTGCTTGCTTGCGATCTCACATCGCCGGTGAACTCCCGGTGGCCACGGGTGTGACACCCCGTCCATCTCTGCCGCCGTGTCGCGCTCGTCGACGGCGAGGGATGCTGTTGTCCGACTCCGGGCCGGAGAGGGGAAAGGGTTTACACTGACTAGAGCAGAGTCTACAGTCTTGTGATTTCGCTGTTTTCTGGAGGAGGGCGGAATGGACGGTGGGATGTGTAAGTCAGCCGATACGGAGGCGGATCCAAGCGCTGACATTTTGTGTAGAGTTTTTCCATGAAAATGAAATGGGTCTGATGTGTCATGCCCGCGACATGCTGGCGGAAACTGGGTCTAAGACTTTTCTATCGGAACGAAATGTAAATTGAGGTACGAGAGTGACAAAGATCATGTTAGAAGTAATCGAATAAAAAACATACTACTTGAATTTAAATAATAAAACTATGTTCTTATTCCTACTCTAAAGTGCAATTGTTTGAAAATAAAGTAATTGTGATTTTATTCCTCACTATTCGCAAAGTCAATGTGTTTTTATCTTTGATCTTTGCACACTGAAAAAAGTTCAAATTGCTCCCTTGAAGTACAGTCAAAGTTCGCATAATCTTGTAAAATATGCTATTTGGTTATATTTCTCCGTACATAACTTTAATTTTAATTTTAGACTTTGCGGAGTGATAGTGGACATCATAATCCATATATAAAAAATGATGAATTTTTTCTTCATTGTTTTATATATAATTTGTTATCTCAAAGATAAATTTTATTATTAAATATCATACCCCATCAAAATAATGATAAAAAATTTTATGATATGTTTTTCTAACATGTCTTATGATGTTTTCTATCATCTTGCAAAATTTGAACAATTCCACTTGTGCATAGAGAAATAAAAATGATAAAATGTGTTAAGGAGTAAATTGAATCAAAATTTGAACAACTCCACTTGGGAGTAAACTGAACATTCGTCAAGATACTAGAACCCATTTAAAATTAAGTAATGGGAATGATTGGACCTTTGAAAGTGATCATATCTAAAACCTTGAAAGTTGTAGGTCATATTTTGGTATACCCTTAGAAGATAAGCTCTTTTTAAAAAAAGGGAAATTTTGTAGAAATTCATATTGAAGTCAAGGGTGTTCATCGTAGACTGCTTGCACCTAGCCTATCATTTTTTTTAATTGTCACACCGGGCCCGTTCACTTGGATGAAAAGAAATACTCCCTCCATGCTTAAATATATGACGTTTAAGATAAGAATTTTTGTTCAAAATGAACTAAAATTCTTGTCCTAAACGTCATATATTTAAGAACGGAGGGAGTAGTGAAGTTGCAAATGAATAATGTTGAAATGGTGTTTCTTGTGAGAGAAGATGTGATGAATGTGATGACTAAATAGTGATTTTCATTATTCCTTTTCAACAGAGAGTTCCATATATATGTTTCAGAATTACTATAACTTGCATCATCATCATTAATCAATCTGGAGGCACAACGTGTATACTGTATACAAAGTTACAAACCACACATATTCTTCTTTCTCCACGCCTCATCTACGCTGCTCAAAAAACTAAGCCGGTGAGGGTAAGACCGCCCCTACGGTTTTCATTAAGAGAAGAAAGCCTCCTCCCGACTTAGAAAACCCCCGAACCCCGGCTTCACCGGCGAGGCGATTTTTTCGGGAAATAAATCCCCGCTGAGATAAACTTGCGTCGCTGCTCTATGAACGTAACAGGTGAACTCGACATCTCTGCAAATTCACGCCCTGTTCGTCAGGCTGATGACTGGTGGCTGGTGCTGATTTGTTCCGAGAGAAAAGTACTGCTGGCTGGTAGCTGGTGGCTAATTTGTTCTGAGAGGAAAGTACCGCTGGCTGGTGGCTGATAACCCAGACGAACAGGGCGTCAATAGCCAAAATGCTCTGCTGGCGCTGGCAATGCCGTGCACGGTCGCTTCCTCTTCCTGATCAGTAATCATCGGACGGGGACGGGGACCGGGACGGCGCCGGTGCCGCGGCGGGGCTGGACGCGCCGGCGCGAGGGCGATCCGAAGCAGCGCCCCCGTGCTCGGCGCTCACCATCATGTCGGCCCAGAGGCGGTCGGCGATCACCTTGTTGGCGGCGTCGGAGGTGTGGTACGCATCCCAGAACACGAAGGCGCTGCGGTCGCGGCAGGGTCTCGTGTTGGGCAGGCACAGACCCCGTGTCCACGTTGCAGCACGACGTGTGCGCCGTCGTGAACCCTGCAGCGAGATGACAACAGGCATGTTCCGTACGTGAGGAGGAGGAAGAAGACGACAACGACGTAACCATCACGTACGCACACGCCGGGCGGCGGACAATGCAAGTTACGTATCGTGCTTCTCGGGGTGGTCGATGTGCTCCATGACGACTGTTGACATTGCTAACGTCATCGACTAGAAACAGATATAAGATCCATCTCTATCGACGGCGCCAGAAATGCAAATGTATATCTTAACATGATGCTAAGTGTATATCAGATGTTGCTTTCAGATAAACTAAAAGATAAATCCGCTACGGGTCATAGCACAACTCAATCTAGGTTGTCATCCCTGACAGAAGTGCCACTAAAACGCATGGATTGGTACTCTTACATATGCCTTGGATCTCTAGATAAGAAAATATATAAAAATGGGTGTCCGCAAGCGCACAGATATGAATATACCATTACAGCATTTTAACCAGGAGTAAAACCAGGTATCGTATTTATATTCTACCACAGGGAAAAAAGTCTTCTATCTACAATAACAATACATGTACATCTCTCAGTTGTGTAATGTAGAGTGACCAAAATATATCAATTACTATAAACAGGTGTAAGTCACTTAAAGATAATGATAGCATTGCTCAAGTCATAACATAGTGAACCACCAGAAAGTGTCAATATAGAAATAGAAGCGTATTCACAGCCTAGTTAGCGAGGATACTCCTCGGTAACCCTAAACTATATGTCAATGCATACTATGATTAGTGCAATACATTTAACAATCATGGAAGAAGAACTATTATACTTATGCATGGGGAGACTATCCAGGAGGATCAAGGCCGAAACTTGAAACAACCCAAATAGTATAAGGCTCCACTAGTCCTACACACGGGGGGGGTGGATTGCAAAGGACTCAATAGTGTTGTCACCACCACGATCTACCACACGACCCGGCATGTAGGCTGCAATCACAGGTAAATACAGTATAAGCACCACGCTTACACTATCTTTACCACTCACCCATGTTAACAGATGATCAAGGTGAGGGCTATACGACTCCATACACGAATATAAAGGAAAATCAACTATACTAAACATGTAATCATAATAAACACCAAAGCATACAATCTCGAATATAATCATTGATAAGAACATATGTCTCTACAACAAATGTAAAAGAACTTATAAAGAACTTACAAGAGCGAAGCTAGATCAGTATCTCGACCAGCTTCTAGACGATCAGGAGCCAAGTTGACGCCTTGCCTCCCCCTAGATCTAGACTAGTTAGCAACTCTCTCTATATGGTGTTTTTAGGGTGTAGTATCTCTAACTTGATGACTTGATCTGGTGTATGAACTAAGGCCAGACTCTCTCTTCTGCCAGGGGGGTCAGGGGCTACTTATATAGTCCTGAGGAGATGCCATGCGCCGTACGATCAAACTGACCTAACATACGGTTTAGATTGATCCTCATAGGCGGTGGAAGAACCTTCTGGAAGTAGGGATGAGGTGGCACCCGGGGGGGCCGACCGGCCCCACCACCAGGCCGACCGACCTGGGGTGGGCCCCCCTCGGGGTCTGCTTCGGCTCGGTGGGTCCTTGCTCCTTCTAGATGCTTCTTTCCTGGATGCCAAGTCACGTTGAGTTCCGGAGTCTTCTGGAGTCTTCTAAAATTGTTCTTTTTCCTATTTTTCTGATTAATCCCTGCAAGACATAGAATTCTCCAAAACTTCAGGAAAACTGTTAGTGACACCCTATTCTACGTTGGTATTATCAATTATGCTCTTTTCTCATGTTTAGTTGACTTATAAATATATAAGATAAAATGTGTCAACAAACTCCCCCAAGCTTACCCTTTGCTAGTCCCTAGCAAAGCTATGCTATAACAGGATCAGGAGTTGCTACAACGCTTTCACGCCTCAAAAGTACTATGGTTTTCAAAAAATTCTCCTCAACAAAAATTACTCCATCTTACCTTCAACCATGGTGCGTAGCCTTTTCATAAATCTTATGCAATTAAAAGACAGAACAATCAAGTCAAGCAGTATTCTCAAATTCTTTGATCAACTATCATCATGGGGTTTTGCAAAAAAATTTCAAATAAAACTCAGAGATCCTGTGTATGACCCTCTCAAGTATGGAGTCACACTTGGCAAGATATGTATGGTGGGATGATAGTGTTAAATGAATGAGGGTGAAAGGTGGTAAGCCTTTAGCCTTTTTCTAATATCATATTTTTTCTCAAGCTCTTGGACTACATCTCTCTTTCTAAGATCTGGGCTTTCCATTCTTGGAGAGGTGGGCTCTACTCGCCCCGGACTTTTGTCCATTTTTCTCTCTCCTTAGAGATGTGGGCTCTTCTCGCCCTCGGACTTGTGTCCATTATTCATCTCTAAATTTATTATTTAGGGAGGTAGGCCCTTCTCGCCTAGTATGACACTTGTCATTTTCTCTCCCTCTCTCATCTCACTTTTTCTTCTCTTTTTTTTCTTTTTTCGAATGTAGCCCCAGAATCTTTTTGACATATTGAGAGAGACATATCCAAGAGTTGCATGAGCTATTTTATAACATGGCTTGTGGCTTGATGGATTATGGAGAATGCGTACTTCCGGGTTAGAAGCAGCATAATTGGTGGAGTGAAATGATCTTGATGTGTATGACAAGCTCTCAAGGATCATAAACACAGGAACTCATCATGTAAGATTTTTCATGATTTTAAAAGGAAAAACCAGGAATCAAGCATCTCTAGGAATATGATAAATAGCAGCTCAACTTTTCATGAATCATCTTTCAAAGCCTAGACTCAGATTAAGCATGTACTTCCCACGGGTTTTGGGTTTAGAGCAAATTAACCATTTTAAAGCTTTAGGAGAATCTAGGTCTGAAAACTAAGTATTTAAGAGGAATTACAGCGGAGCAACTATTCATCATTTCCAAGCATAAATCATCAAGATCATTATTAAAGAGAAAAGCCAACTAGCAGACTTTAGCATTTATTCACACTAAGACTTTTAACTAAGACTCTTTAACTCTAGGCAAACACATAACTAGCTAATTAAAAACATAAGATAATGATACTTATCGTGGTAACTGGGGGTGCTCTCCCCCAAGCTGGATCTTGAATTAGTCCTTGATTCGTCCTTGGAACTTGCTTGCCTTCAGGTCTTTCTTAATTTCTCCCTGTAAATATTAATCTCGCACATACCCGAAGGAACAAATTCTAGGATTATTTTGTGAGCCTTCATGTGCCCACTTCTTTTTGGGTTTTGCTGAAAGGTGTGGACCTTCATGTGCCCACATATTTTTGTAAATTTTTATATGCAAAAGGGATGCTAAAGCAAAAACATGTGAATGCAATATTTATTAATTTTTTATGCCACCACGGTACGGAGTACATGGGGCCTTAAGGAACAGATGCAAATGCAGAAAACATATTTATGGTCTTTTTCTAATGCAGGTATAGGTAGGTAAATATGCTAAAGGAAATATGCTAATTTAAATATGCAGTGCAGAAAATAAATATCCAGATAAATACCGAATTACCCCTCGGTGAGAATTTCGAGTACTTACTCCCATGGCGTGCTTTCATCTATAACACCTCGTCGGAATGTCGTGTCTGGTATGGTGCCTTCAATGATCTCAATGAGTGGCGTAGATGTGGTAGCCGATAATTGATCAATTGGTGACGCGGGTAGTGGTTGGTCTTCCGAAGGTATACTCTTGTCTTTCTTCCTCCAAATTTTGCTTCTTCGGTGGAGACCTTTCTGGGGTAACAGGTCCAGAATTCTTGACTGGTAGGAACTGAGTGGACTTATCTTTAATTTTTTCTTCAACATTCTTGATGTCCGTCAACTTCGTGTTCAGCTTGCGTTGCAATTTCTGAAGGCGTCTCCGCGTCTTGTTCTTCTTGGGCTGCTCAGAGTCAGTATAAGTATTAAAGTAGCAGCGTACCTTCTCAGTTTTGAACTAGAAGTGGATCTCGCCCGTCCTGATATAGATGATCGCTCTTGTGGTGCTCAGGAACGGTCTCCCAAGTACTATGGGAGGATCTTGCTCTTCATCTCCCATGTCCATGACTATGAAGTCAGTTAGGACATAGTGATCCTTTATCTTGACAGGTACATCTCGTGCAATTCCCTCCGGGAATCGATGTGATTGGTCCGCCATCTACAGCATTATATAGGTGGAATACAAAGGCAGGTTACCGTATATTAATTCATAAGTTACCTTAGACATTAAGTTGATGCCCGATCCCGTGTCGCAGACAACTCGCTGGAAGTTCCATTGATTGATGGAGTAGTGGATTGATGGCACTCCAGGGTCGTCTAGCTTTGGCAGCAGTGGTGAAGGGAACAGGTTCTCGTTTTCTGATTGAATCTTGTTGATCATCCAAACTTCCTCCACGTGTGGTCGAGGTTGATTGTTCTTCTTGTTCCTCCTTCTATCTCTCCTTTTTTTCTCGACAGCTGGCTTGTACTCTTGAGGATAAGGATATTGGGGGTGTGCAGGAGTTATTAGGATCTTGTTCTTGAAACTGAATCTCTCCCTCTTCCCGTTAATGGTGAAGACGATCTTCGCGGTGTCGGCGTAGATGATGGCTTTGACTATGGCAAGGAAAGGACGTCCCAAAATAATTGGGGCATTCTCACTTCCTCCAGTCTCGACAACAACGAAGTCGGCAGCTACATAGGAGCTTCCTACCCCCAGACATATGTCGTCTAGGATTCCCTTAGGGTAGCATAGTGACAGGTCTGCGAGCTGCAAGCACATGGTTGTGTACAATAAAGGTGAACCATTGATTTTCTCATATATTACCCTGGGCATTGTGTTGACGCTAGACCCAAAGTCACAAAGTGCATTCTCGAAAGTGTAGGCTCCAATAGTGATGGTGATGACGGGCCTCCCTGGATCTCCTCTCTTGGCGGGCATGCCCTAGTCAGTCCACTTTTGGTCTTCTTCTGTCTTATTAGAGCACAGACCTGCATAATAGATATCGACAAGATTTGCAGATTCTAATTCTTTCGGCTGGCCCGGAATCTTACCTGGGTTAGCCATAGGAACAGATGATGCCAGCTGAGATATCTGAGATTCTATCATTTTATAAAAACTATGCTGGTTCTTAATGGCGGAAGAAAAACTTTCCATTTTATTACTAATAGTTTCTAATATTTTATCATTGGAAGCTAACTTCTTAGACAGATTATCCATAATTCTACCCTGGTTTTGGACTAACTCTAAAGGTGGGAAATTATTAGAAGAGTTATTACCTTGATAGTTACCTGAATAGTTACCTGGGTAGTTGGGCCTCTGCTGGGTCCATCCTTGATTTTTTTGGGGACGATATTGGTTGTTGTTGTTGATGTAGTTCACGTCCTCCTCCAGCTGAGGGCATTGATTGCCCGAGTGTCCAATATTTCCACACTCTTCACAGGTCATGCGGGATTCGAAGAGTTGCATGACTTTCTTCTTCTCAGGGGTTTTGTCTTCAAGCCTCTTCATGATTAAGTCCATTTTGGCAGACAGCATGTCTACCTCCTTGAGTTGGTGCATTACTTTTTCTTTCTTGCGGGGTTGACGTTCCTCGTTCCAAGCTTGATTGGACGCCATCTTTTCCACAAGGTTAGTGGCTTGAGTAAGTGTAAGGGACAGGAAAGCACCTCCAGCTGCAGCATCCATCGTTTCACGGGTGTTGGTAGTGAGCCCGTGGTAGAAGGTCTGCATGAGCAACCAGTTCTCCATTCCGTGGTGTGGGCATTCTGAGATGTAGTCTTGGAAGCGCTCCCATGCTTCAGGAACAGATTCGTCATGTTGCTGCTGGAAACTTGAAATCCCCCGTAAGGCATTGGTTTTGCCTATAGGAAAAAACTTTACCAGAAAGGTAGTAGAACATAGTGTCCAAGTTGTAAGTTTGTCTTTGTTGGAGTAAAACCATTACTTCGCTCACCCCAAGAGTGAGAATGAGAATAAGCGAAGTAGGATTGCATCACTTGGCACATCTTTGATCGTGAAGGTGCCACATATCTCCAAGAAGTGTTGAAGGTGTGCGTTGACATCTTCATGAGCTTTTCCACAAAATTGGCTAGCTTGTACCATGTTGATCAGTGCAGGCTTGAGCTCAAAAGCTATGTCTCCCACAGCGACTGCCGGACCAGTACGAATGTTGTCCGGGGTCGGTGCGGAGTACTCGCGAAGGGTCTTGTTTGCCATTACTTTAAACTTGGGTGTTAAGCTTCGCACTATTGAATCTTCCAAGGCAGAGGACGTGGGCTGAGACTTGGGCTTTGGCCTTGCCTTCCTTAGGATTTTCTCTGGATCTGAAACGAAGTTGTCTGGAAGATTCTTATTCATACATTACCCTGAAATCAGATAGACAAAAGTGGAAATAATAAGGGTAAGCCTGTTTAAGCAATGATAATTTGGGTTCTCGATACATTACGTGTGAGAGATGCATGCATGCTATTACTAAATTTATTTATTAGGCTATAGACTATCTTTCCCCGGCAACGGCGCCAAAAATGCTTGTTGACATTACTAACGTCATCGACTAGAAACAGATATAAGATCCATCTCTATCGACGGCGCCAGAGATGCAAAGGTATATTTTAACATGATGCTAAGTGTACATCAGATGTTGCTTTCAGATAAACTAAAAGATAAATCCGCTATGGGTCATAGCACAACTCGATCTAGGTTGTCATCCCTGACAGAAGTGCCACTAAAACGCATGGATTGGTACTCTTACATATGCATTGGATCTCTAGATAAGAAAATAATAAAAATAGGTATCCGCAAGCGCACAGATATGAATATACCATTGTAGCATTTTAATCAGGAGTAAAACCAGGTATCGTATTTATATTCTACCACAGGGAAAGAAGTCTTCTATCTATAATAACAATACATGTACATCTCTCAGTTGTGTAATGTAGAGTGACCAAAATATATCAATTACTATAAACAGGTGTAAGTCACATGAAGATAATGATAACATTGCTCAAGTCATAACATAGTGAACCACCAGAAAGTGTCAATATAGAAAGAGAAGCGTATTCACAGCCTAGTTAGCGAGGATACTCCTCGGTAACACTAAACTATATGTCAATGCATAATATGATTAGTGCAATACATTTAACAATCATGGAAGAAGAACTATTATACTTATGCATGGGGAGACTATCCAGGAGGATCAAGACCGAAATTTGAAACAACCAAAATAGTATAAGGCTCCACTAGTCCTACACACGGGGGTGGATTGCAAAGGACTCAATAGTGCTGTCACCACCACGATCTACCACACGACCCGGCATGTAGGGTGCAATCGCAGGTAAATACAGTATAAGCACCACGCTTACACTATCTTTACCACTCACCCATGTTAACAGATGATCAAGGTGAGGGCTATACGACTACATACACGAATATAAAGGTAAATCAACTATGCTAAACATGTAATCATAAACAAAGCATACAGTCTCGAATATAATCATTGATAAGAACATATGTCTCTACAGCAAATGTAAAAGAACTTATAAAGAACTTACAAGAGCGAAGCTAGATCAGTATCTCGACCAGCTTCTAGATGATCAGAAGCCAAGTTGACGCCTTGCCTCCCCCTAGATCTAGACTAGTTAGCTACTCTCTCTATATGGTGTTTTTATGGTGTAGTATCTCTGACTTGATGACTTGATCTGGTGTATGAACTAAGGTCAGACTCTCTCTTCTACCAGGGGGTCAGGGGCTGCTTATATAGTCCTGAGGAGATGTCATGCGCCGTACGATCAAACCGACCTAACATACGGTTTAGATTGATCCTCATAGACAGTGGAAGAACCTTCTGGAAGTATGGCTGAGGTGGCACCCGGGGGGGGCGACCGGCCCCACCACCAGGCCGACCGGCCTGGGGTGGGCCCCCCTCGGGGTCTGCTTCGGCTCGGTGGGTCCTTGCCTCTTCTAGATGCTTCTTTCTTGGATGTCAAGTCACGTTGAGTTCCGGAGTCTTCTGGAGTCTTCTAGAATTGTTCTTTTTCCTATTTTTCTGATTAATCCCTGCAAGACATAGAATTCTCCAAAACTTCAAGAAATCTGTTAGTGACACCCTATTCTACGTTGGTATTATCAATTATGCATTTTTCTCATATTTAGTTGACTTATAAATGTATAAGATAAAATGTGTCAACAACGACGGAGTAGCAGTCGGCGAGGGCCATCTGCGCGCCGGGCAGCTCGGCGTTGAGGTCGTCGAGCAGCTTCCTGGCGGCGGCGTTGAACTGCACGGCGCAGGCGTTCACCTTGCTCAGGCACTTGCCGTCCGTGGAGCGGACGCGCTGCGACGGGATGCAGCCCAGCGGTGCCAGCCCGTTGAACGCGACCTTCCGGGCGCCGAGCCCGTACAGCCGCTGCATGCAGGAGTAAACCGGATTCCGATTAGTTGAGCTGTGCAGAGACTGCAACCTGCAGGGGGCAGTGTTGATCTTTCAAGGATGGATAAATCAGCTTGCCTTGAGCTGGCGGTCGAGGGTGGTGATGAGGAGGCGGATGAACTGGTCGTGCGTGTACGTGGTGCCGTCCGCCATGAACGGCTGCAGGAAGTTGTTGATGTAGTCGTTGCTCCCTTCACCAAAACATTTCACAAGTTATGTCAGTGTCCATTCTGCTCCCATAGGGTCACAACGAACTGTGTGGCACTCACCGAGTCCAATCTGGAACAGCGCCGTGTTGACCGCGGCCTCGGCGCCTCGGCGGCCTCTTTGCCGATCTTGGTGATCATGGCCTTCTTGACGGTCTCGAAGCACGTGATCTGCTCGTCCAAGGAGAAGTACTGGACCTGCAGAAGTGCAGATATATAGCAAGCAGGTTAAGAGCAGTACTGGGGCTGAGAACAGAGCAGAGGAGGCAGAGCGAGATGTGTGTCTTACGAAGTAGACGCCCGTCTCGTTCAGGATACCGGAGCCGCCGGAAGCGAAGTTGACGCCGCCGAGCACGTCCTTGCCGGCCAGTGACAGCGAGAGGAACGGCGGCGGGGACGGCACACCGAACTTGTCAGCTGCATCGAATCCGATCCATCGCGCGCGGACAGAAATTATTAGAATGTGACTTTGATCTCGATCGTGCCGCCGCGATGATGTATCAATGGATGGGTGCAGGCAGGACGCTTACCCATGTAGTCTCCGATGGTTTTGCCATTGGTGAACCTCCCGGTGGCCTGGCGGCCGGGGTAGTTGGACTTGGCCAGGGACATGGGGAAGTAGTTGTTGTTCCCCACCTCCGACATCGAGTCGCCGAACACGTAGGTCACCGGACCCTTGGCCGCTGTCGTCGTCGAGGGAGCAGAAGCAGAAGGTACCGTGAAGTTCCTCATGTCGGAAGTGCTCGGATCGACGACAGCCGCCGCTGCGACCATGACGGCTGAACAATGCGCGAGAACGGCGATGGCGAAGACGACGGCAAGAGCTGCCATTGTTGGTCTCTGAAGAATGCGCTCGTGTGTCAGTATGTGTGTTCGTGTTGTGCTGTTGGTTTGCCTGATGGCTTGTGATGCGTGATGGAGGTGGTGAGGTGTTGATTTTATAGTGAGGAGTGGTTTGCATCGAGTCGTGACACTCTTTTGCAAGTTTGGGTTAATTCAGATTAACGGTTTTAAGTTTCCGGCTTGAGTGTACTGATGGTCTGTTGTTACAGCTATTCGTCCGAGGTGCGGCGTACGAAACGGAGGGATGAATTTGGCATGCATGTGAACATGCCTGGTAGCTGAGGTAGTTGAAGAACTCGTGGCCTTCTTGCTTGACAGCTTGAACAGTTTTCTTTTCATTCGATTGCACAGATTTGATTGTTTAACTTGCAATTGAAATGACATCAGTGCATCGGCGGTTGGGGTTTGTCAGATGTCAGTGGCCCAATGGAAGAACTCGCTTCATTCCGTTTGATAATACTTATCGTTTTGATTTTTTTATATATAATTCTTTTATTAAATATATATGTAGGTGTATGACAAAAGTAGTGTATCTAGAAAAGTCGAAATGATAAATATTATGAAACGAGGGAGTAGCAAACACTGCTTTGTAAACAGAATTAACATACTCTCGATTTTTTGCAAAATGGAGTATAGGCTTCAGCAGTGATATGGGATTTTTTATTTTTAATATTTTCTTTTACGATTTTGCAATAATATACTCTTGAATAATTTTTTGCAGAAGCTGGTTCTATTGGCAGTACCCTAGCTACCACCATGTGAACTGGCGGCAAGGTGCTACAGTGCACCTACCGCCAAATGAAAGGACAATTGTAGCACACCAAACACAGTTCAAATGACAGTAGGTGCCTGCTCATTTTCATAAAAAATCATAACTTCATAAGAATTCTGATGGAGACAAAGTTTATACGAAAATTATCACTTTCATCGAGAGCTACAAATTTGTAGTTCAAATACTTTTTGTTTAAAATCATTTTAATGCTCAAATAATCAAAAATATCTTAGAGGAGTCTTCATGGAAATCCTAGAGATGGATTACGACACGAGAAATCTAATTTTTCTTTTCAAAAGATGGATCGAATACATTCATCGTAAATTTACAAGATTTATTTCTAATTGAAAATTACAAAATCAACTATAAAAGCCGCTTATAATCAGAGTACAAAATCAACTATAGAAGTCGTAGTGTTACCGGCTGCATGCACTTGTGGGGGAATTTTATTAGCTGTAGATGGTGATCATTTCACAATTGCAAAATCTGAACTTGGTGTGTACAGTGTGACAGCAAGAGTGGTGCCTGTTGGGGAATTTTTTAATATACTTTTTCGTGTTTTTTCTAAAATAAATGCCGAATCTAAAATTTTCAAAAGTAGTTCCTTTTTGTATGAATTCGGATGGAGACGAACTTTATATGAAAATTGTAGATTTCGTCGACGTCTACAACTTTGTAGTTCAAATATTTTTCATTTTAAATCATCTTGGGGCTCAAATAATTGATATACTATCCAGATCTGAAAAACAGATATCTTGATAGCATATCGATTATTTGAGCCTCAAGATGACTTCAAATAAAAAACGTTTGAACTACAAAGTTGCAGATCTCGACGAAAGCTATAATTTTTGCATAAATTTTATCTCCATCCAAATTCATAGGAAGAAGTTATGATTTTTTGAAGAGAGATTGTCCCTACCGCCATTTGAAACGGGAAACCGCTACATCACCCGCGGTGAGGGTTACTGTAGCAACCGCCATTTCCGGTGATTGTCCCTACCGCCCTTTTAAACGGTGGTAGAAGGCTAATTTTAATAATTTTTAGATCCAGCATTTATTTTTGAAAAATCACGAAAAATATATATTAAAAAATTCCCTGCTGGGGTGCTAACATCATCATCCGTTTGAGTCAGCATCGAGCCCATGATCCGAAAAAAACCCTATATTTGTCCTGGGTTCACACGTACTACTACCCCCATACAACATACCAGGCCCATTGCAACCCAGCCAGCGTCCACCTCAACTGCGAGGCGGCCGCCGCGTGGGGGGAGTTTTTGTGTTTCCTCTCCATCCGACGGTGCTCGCAGTTTGAAACGTACGGCAGACATGCAGTATACGCGGATCATGCCCGCGGATCGGTGACGTGGCGTAGGGGAGATTTCGAAGGCAATTTGACCGGGAAAATATTTTCAGAATCGCGCGGAATTTGGCCTATAAATCGGGAGGGCGGCCTGAGATCCTAGTGCACACTTCATTTTCCCCACCCGCGATTGTTTTGTTCCTAAGTTTTTTTAGAAAGTTTTTGAGGTTCACTTCCAAGGTCTATTAAGAGTATTAAATGTAGATTACTTACAAAGCTAACTACACGAATGGACTGGAAATCGCAAGATGAATTCATTGAGCCTAATTAATCCGTCATTAGAGATTGGTTACTGTAGCACAATGTTGTCTAATCATGTCATAATTAGGCTCGTTAGATTCGTCTCGAAAATTATGATAGAGGCTGTGCAATGGGTTTTGTCATTAATCCACATTTAATACTCCTAATTAATGTTCGGAGATTGATATGACAGGTAGTTGGTGAAACTTTTGAGAACTAAACGGGGCCGAAGCAGAGAAGGAGAGAGAGGACGGCGGCGGCTGGGAGAGGAAGAGGGAGATGAAGGCTGAGATCGTCTTCTCCGTCTACGACTTCGTCGGGCTGCAGGCCTTGGCGGCAGGCTACAGCGGTCTCGCGACGCTGGAGTTGCGGGGCCTGAGGAGCGTCACGGAGGCGCCCCGCTTCCTCGAGTTCGCCACCGAGCTTGTCAACAGCCGCAACTGGTTCTTCCTCGCCGCCCCCGAGCTCGAGCGTCTCGCAGGCCTCTCTGTGGAGGCGGAGCGGATCTGCTACGAACTTGTCCCCAAGCTGCTCATCAACAACTCCGACAAGGCTTCCCTCCTCCTCCTCAACGCCTCGTGGGCCTCCCTGCGGAGGCGGAGCGGATCTGCTACGAACTCGTCCCCAAGCTGCTCATCAACAACTCCGACAAGGCTTCCCTCCTCCTCCTCCTCAACGCCGGCTGGACAATTCGAAGGTTGGCCAGCGGCGTCCATGAAAGGACCTTGATTTCGCCTAGAGGGGGTGAATAGGTGAACGACCGAATTAAACTTTTCTTCCCCACAAACTTGAACTGCCAAGCGTCACCGGTCAGACCGATGCAACACACAACACCTGCAAAAATAGCTTCAAGCTCCTCTTGACTTCTAGCACGAACCAAACTTGGTGAGTGGCCTTGGTAGATGATCACGAGCAGGGTAATGATCCCTGCACACCCAAGTAGATCGAAGCGGAAGCAAATCAAGTATGCTAGAAAATAACTTAGAGAGGCAAACCGCAATGAGACGCAAGGATTTGTTTCCCGAAGTTCACTTCCACCAAGGATGCTACGTCTCCGTTGAGAAGCTTGTAAGGGATTCGAGTTCTCAACTAACTCTTCCCACAACAAGCCGGGTCTCTTTCAACCACTATCCTCGATTCCACTAAGACGATCTTTTCCACGAAGAGGCAAGACCACAGCCCTCACAAACTTGCCGCTGCTCACCACAACTTGGGAGCTAGCCGGCGACGCCTAGCCGTCTAGGAGACAAACCTCCAACAGTAACAAATGCTTGTAGACGCGAATCTCAAGTGCTCGAGCTATGGGAATGCTCTTGTTAGCTCACAAAGGCTCTCTAGATCTCACTTTCTCAACCCAACTCAAGGATATGGCTTGAATCCACAAGTCTCACAAAGAGATGTTGTGGAGAGCCACTAAGGCTTAAGGCTGGCAAAAAATGACTTAGTTGCTCAGCAAGTTCACCAAGAACAGCAGCCCACCAAAGAGGAAGGCTTGGGGTACTTATACCCCTCAACAAAGAAAACTAGCTGTTAGCTGTCGGGCAGCACCGGTCAGACCGGTGCTCCTCACCAGTCAGACCGGTGTTTGAAAAACTAGCCGTTGGGCCTAGTCGCACCGGTCAGACCGGTGTCCTTCATCGGTCAGACCGGTGAAGCCCGAGACACCCCCAAAACCCGTTCTATCACTCTAACACTTCACCTAAGAGATGAAGTGGCTTAGGTTAGGTTAGGAGGGGTTGTTAGCACACTCTTAGGCTCTCAAGACTGTTTCTCACAAAGGTTTTCTAGCAGCACTTGACTTGGTCACAAAGCGAAAGTTGCATCCCTCTTGATAGTACGGCATACCTATACTCAAGAATAAATAAAAACACCTTGTCAACCTCTTGAGCTTGAATGTCTTCAATCTTGCCATACTTGATCAATTTCCACTTGAGGGTTTTCAACTTTAGCCAATGTCTTGAGCATATCCATACTCGAGCTAGTGACTTAAGATCTTTCCATATAGCACATAAATGCATACTTAGATCCTTAAGTCACTCCATATTGCCAATCATAACATGTGAATGAGTTGCATTGCTTCTCTCGGTTAAGAGTTGGATATGATACTTGGAGACCCCACGGATACTAGAACTTCACCTTAGCAAAACACAAATGGCGGCCTAGCTAGGACCCCAAAGATTGCTTAGTCCCTCACCCTAGTCATCTCGGTTGATCTCTTCATCACTTACCCAATCCACGTTGAGTTAGGCTTTGCTTCATCCACAATTAGTCTTCATTTGAAATCCCGCTTCAAATGCTTGTTCTAGATTGACAACGAATATGCAAACTTCCAATTAAGGACCATAAAATCTACACTCATCTTTGTGTCCTCTTTTATTTACCACATGAAGCCTTGTATTTAATTTAGAGAGAATTACCATCTTCTCTTTCTATGATCCTTGTACTTTAACCAAACTACCATATTTATCAGAGACAATGAATTGACCTTCTCAAAATATTCCCGATATTTATCTTCCTTTGTTGCTTGATATTTGCCACTATGCCTTAGGATCACACATATATTTGTCTTCTCCAATGTGAGTCATATAATATTCATTCACCAATATATATCCTAACAATAGCTCACGAATATATAAATAAAACCTGCTCACAATCTTAGACAAATATGTTAGACCTTTAATCGCTTTGTCATTCAATTCAACAAAATCCACTTAGAGGTCTAGATGCACTTTCAGTCCACGCGGTACGGCTCCTCATCAATCTCGTGACCAACTCGCTTCTGAATGTGATCAGTAGTTGTATTTAGTCTTTTGTGTTGTGCTAAGTTAAGCCGACCATGTCATCTTATGGACTGGAAATCGCGAGACGAATCCATTCAGCCTAATTAATCTGTTATTAGAGATTGGTTACTGTAGCACAACGTTGTCTAATCACGTCATAATTAGGTTAGTTAGATTCGTCTCGAAAATTATGTAGGGGTTGTGGAATGGATTTTGTCATTAATCCACATTTAATACTCCTAATTAATGTCCGCTGATTGATATGACGGGTAGTTGGTGAAACTTTTGGGAACTGAACGGGGTCGAAGGAGAGAAGGAGAGAGAGAGGGCGATGGCGGCGCTGGGAGATGGAGGTTGATATCGTCTACGACTTCGTCGGGCTGTAGGCCTTGGCGGCGGGCTACGGCGGTCTCGCGATGCTGGAGTTGCAGGGCCTGAGGAGCGTCACGGATGCGCCGCACTTCCTCGAGTTTGCCGCCGAGCTCGTCAACGGCTGCAACTGGTTCTTCCCCGCCGCCCCCGAGCTCGAGCGCCTCGCGGGCCTCTCTGTGGAGGCGGAGCGGATCTGCTACGAACTCATCCCCAAGCTGCTCATCAACAACTCCGACAAGGCTTCCCTCCTCCTCCTCCTCAACGTCGGCTGGACAATTCGGAGGTTGGCCAGCGGCGCATCAACAACTCCGACAAGGCTTCCCTCCTCCTCCTCAACGCCGGCTGGACAATTCGGAGGTCGGCCAGCGGCGTCCACGCGGTGCGGCTCCTTATCAATCCCGTGACCAACTCGCTTCTAAAGGCTTCCCTCCTCCTCCTCAACGTCGGTTGGACAATTCGGAGGTTGGCCAGTCGCTACTGAAGGCTTCCCTCCTCCTCCTCCTCCTCAACGCCGGCTGGACAATTCGGAGGTTGGCCAGGCTCATCATCAATGTCGTGACCAACTCACTTCTGAAGGCTTCCCTCCTCCTCCTCAACGCCGGCTGGACAATTCGGAGGTTGGCCAGCGGCGTCTACGCGGTCCTCATCAATCCCGTGACCAACTCGCTTCTGAAGGTGATTAGTAGTTGTATTTAGTCTTTTGTGCTGTGCTAAGTTAAGCCGACCATGTCATCTTAAGTTAATTGTGTGGTGAGTTTTACAATTCGGAGGTTGGCCAGCAGCGTCTACGCGGTCCTCATCAATTCCGTGACCAACTCGCTTCTGAAGGTGATCAGTAGTTGTATTTAGTCTTTTGTGTTGTGCTAAGTTAAGCCGACCATGTCATCTTAAGTTAATTGTGTGGCGTGTTTTGTAAGTTTAATTGAAATGAGATGAGACGCCGGAATGAGTTCTCTGTTATCCATGTCTTTTGTTTTGTCTGCATCTGTTTTCGTTTCTTCGAGCCGAATGAATTTCAGAAGGCCTCTGCCTATTGTGTCGAACTATATTTTTTGGGAAATTATTTTTTGTCCCAAAACCCTTGCCATAACCGCAACAGCGCCGCGATTATTTTTGTGTTGGAAGATAAACCATCCGCTGTTGTACTGATCTGATGATCTATTAATTTTACAGTGCCACGATGGTTTTCGGTTTCCCATTTGGTGATTGCCACAATTTGACAGCTTGAACAGTTTTCTTTTCATTCGATTGGACATCTTTGATTGTTTAACTTGAATTTGAAATGGCATCAGTGCATCGGCGGTTGGGGTTTCTCAGTGGCAGTATGGCACAATTGAAGAACTCGGGGCTCACAAGAAACCAAGAAAAAAAGGTAGCAAGCACCACTCACTGCTCTGTAACAGAATTAGCACTCCTTTGTTTGTGTCTTGCTGATCTGACCAGTTTCGATCCCGTTACGACTTACGAGACCTCCAGAAAACTGGTGGACCGTGACCCATCCATCATCTGAGAATTTTCTTTTATTTTTGTATTTATTTTTTCATGATTTTTCAAAAAATTCAATTTTTGCAAAACTATACCACCACCGCCGTATGATATGGTGTTTGGGTCCAACTGCCATATGGTACGGCGGTTGGAGGTGCTACAGTGTTCCAACCGCCGTATGACACAGCGTTTGTGAACAGTACTCAGCACGGGTACTGTAGCGCCTGCAGCTCCCGTATGTGGTCAGTTCGTTTTAAAAAATCATAAATTTTTTGTATGAACTCGGCTGGAGATAAAATTTTTATGAAAATTGTAGCTTTCGATGAGGTCTACAATTTTGTAATTCAAACTTTTTTCATTTGAAGTCATCTTCAAACTCAAATAATCAATATTCTATTCAGATCTCAGTTTTCGGTAACCAGATCTGGATAGTATATCGATTATTTGAGTTTGAAGATGACTTCAAATGAATTTTTTTGAAGAAACTACAAAATTGTAGATCTCGTCGAAAGCTCCAATTTTCATATAAAGTTTACCTCCATTCGAGTTCATAAAAAAATTACAATTTTTTTGACCGCCGCATCATACGACGGTTGCAGACACTACAGTACCCGTGTCGGGTAGTGTTCACAATTGTCGTGTGATACGGTGTCAATGGTATAGTTTTGCAAATTTGAGATGAGACATATATTTTTGAAAAATAAAAATAATCCATCATCTTAACTCGACGGGCCCAACTTGTTGACAATCTCCGGCCCAGAATGGAACGGCGAAAAAAATCCCATGTCCCAACCAGGATCGTCCCGGCCGGCGGCCTCCAGCACTCCAGCAGGAGGATAGGGGGACCGAGACCGGGAGAGAAGTTCACCCGACTGGAGGTTTCGCTCCCTCCCTCCCTCCACGGCTCCACTGGCCCGCGGCCATGCGGCCCTCCACGGCCCCCTCCGCCCTGCTCCCTCCGCCGACCTGCTCCTCCCGTCTCCCCCCGCTCCGCAGCTTCGTCGGTCTCCGGTGGTCAGCCCCCCGCTTCCAGGTACCCCCGGCCCTGCGTTTCCATGGGCTCTCACATCTGCGACTCTTGTGGTTCCGTGCCAGTTGCTCAGCGGCAGTGGCTCTGTCTTTGCCTCAGGTTAGGGAGCGAGCGGGTGCAGCCGTAGGGGTCGCCAATGGCAGGACCGGATGCAGTTTGAGACTCGGGTAAGTCTGTTTCCTGCTGGCACTCTGGGTTATATTTGCTCGATAATCACGGCACTCTTCAGAGCTGACATTAATAAATCGAGAGCGTTTTGGGGAATTAGGACCGGAAATATTGGTCAGCTGTTCTGCAAATATCTCTGCTGCTGTCAGAACTAGTAGCGACTAGCAGGCGAGCGAAAGTGCTATGCCTCCGTACATCTGTTGGAGTTCATGCGAAGTAGGAGTAGCATTTTTGCTGCTCAGTGGATTGAAGAAAGAGATATCCTAATTACTCCAGGCATTGTAGCACTTCGATATTTATCGAAAATGTCAACATGTGTCGATGTGTATCCTGCAAAAGTGCAAATCCATTGCTGTCGGGACCCCCTTTGCATCGTAAGACAATTAGAGCAAGCAAAACATGACATTTCTGCTAATTATTGAATAATCTGTACTGGAGACCCCAATGACTGGGTGTGATTTAACGAGATGTTTGTAAGAATTTCTCGATGATGATAAATTACAGTAGTGACCAGACGAGACTTAATCATCTTGATTTCTGTGTTCTATACTTCTATTACGAAGTTGCCTGAATGTCATTCTAGGTACAAAGCATAGCAATTTATCAGCCATGTTCTGATTTGCTGTGAATTTACTTACACTTGTACTGACCCTCTCTTTTTTTTCCAGAATACCTGCTTTAACTGTCTGCCAACCTCATCAAAGGGCCGTTGTCATTAGAAATGAACATGCTCAGAATACTGACCTTCCACGAAAATACTCAAAAAGGGAGAAGAAACCGTTTCCTATACCAGTGCTGGAGTTAAGACGCCGAGCAAAGGAGAGGATGAAGGCAGCACAAGGGAAACCAAAACGTCCACTGCCTCCGCCAAAAAATGGAATGCTAGTGCGCAGACTGATACCAGTTGCCTACAAAGTGTACAATGCAAGAATTTTGCTGATCAACAACTTGAGGAAGCTTATGAAAGTAGTACCTGTAAAAGGCTGCAAGTAATTCCCGTTACTCGTCATTCACTGATGATTATTTGTTACAAACCATGCTTATGGGTACACAATGGATCTAAATCAACATAACACAACTGGATGCATATAAAGCAACAAAGTGTGTGCCAACATAGACTTGTTCATGGCAATGGATATAAAAAACAATATTATTTGGCAATTTTGCTTATATGTTATATGTTACCTGCTCAGTTAATCTAGTGTGCTAATTACTATAATGCATAACATACTTGTATATGGTCCTGTTAGATTATGCAATACAAACTTCATAGCATCTGGAAATACACATCTGTTATTTGCAATAATACTGTGTTTTTTTACTTGGGCTAGATTCTGTTATAGAACACTTGTGCCTCTTCGAGGATACACTCTTCCACTGGTCCATGTGTCTTTCGTTTGATGAAAGTCAGTCTGTTTGTCCAGAGAACTAGAATTTCTGTTTACTTCCCAATGAAAAACCTTTACGCTGTTGAAAGTAAAACCTTCACTAGATGAACTCTCCATATGCTCATATGTGCTTGATCAGTTCCCTATGCCCTAATTAGCACATTCACATGTGATTTTTTCTGTTCCAGATATTGCAGTGAGATACATGTTGGATCTGTTGGACATCCTTTCCGAACATGCCGAGGAATGTTGTCAAATCAACGTAGAGGAGAGCATGAGTGGGGAAGTACTTTAGCGGAAGCTGTTTTCTTACCTGTTGAAGCCTACCATCTAGAGGACCGTCTTGGGAATCGTATCCCTCATGATCAGAGGTTTGCAGTACCTCGCATTCCCGCTCTTGTGGAACTTTGCATTCAAGCTGGAGTTGACCACCCGGAGTATCCCACAAAGCGTCGAAGAAAGCCAATCATTAAAATAGGAAGAAACGAGTTTGTTGACGCAGATGAAGATGACCTACCAGAACCAGAGCCTGACAGATTTAAGCAGACACTTCTTGAAGAACTACAATTCGATGAGATTGTCGCTCCATCTAGCCCAGAGGAGACAGCGGCTCTTGCCGAGGAAACACTCGAATTATGGGAGACTGTCAGGGATGGTGCCTTGAAGCTTATGAAGGGCTATGCTGTGAGGGTTTGCGGATACTGCCCTGAGGTGCATATCGGGCCAACTGGCCACAAAGCACGGAACTGTGGAGCCTTCAAGCATCAGCAGAGGAATGGACAGCATGGATGGCAAGCAGCAGTGCTCGATGACCTAATACCTCCTAGATATGTGTGGCACATGCCAGAATCTGGGGAGGAATTGCAGAGAGAGCTGAAGACCTTCTATGGCCAGGCACCAGCTGTTGTTGAGATGTGCATTCAGGGTGGCGCCAAAGTGCCAGAGAAGTACAAAGCTACAATGAGACTAGACATAGGAATTCCTTCTAGTTTGAGGGAGGCTGAAATGGTCATTTGATCAGTTTCAAGATCTTTGTTGTGTCAGGAAAATAAACAATATCACCCCTGGGTCCATCCTGGAATTAGTTTTACCATAGCTTCATTGTACTAGTCAATGTGTATATATCAGGACTTAGATGAGAAAAATCAGCAGATTTCCTTGCTTGAAATCCACATTATTTTTTCTATGTTTTTCTTTGTACAAATATGAAATGTTCTGCTGAATTTACAATTTTGGTTTGGCTAGTAGTCAACCATCAGGAAAGGAATCAAAGAATCTGGGATGAAAGTTGCTGGCTTTTCTGCCTTGCAGAACAGCAGATTCCAGCTGATTTAATACCTTTTGAAGGATAACAAATTCGTTCCCGGTGCAACGTTACAGAGGAACCAGAAATTCCCTTCACTAGCAGGCACAGTTACACAACCACTAGCAGTACAGCACAGATTCAGCTAAAACAGATGACACCAATAAATCGAACTTTTATCAGAACCATAAGGAGTTTCCATTTGCCTTTGAAGAAACAATGCAATTTACAGGTTACAAGGCCTCGGTCTAGCCGACTGGACAGCTGAATTTGGCGTGGGCTTCACCACGAGCTGCGCACTCATGAACACCATTTGTCTATTGGTGGTGCCCGTCAATGAGGTGAGGGCTCCACGGCAGTCCTGAAGAGCAGGATGTAGACCTTATCGACGGAAAAATACAAGAATCCACCCCGGGCGTGCGTGACATATGAACCAAAACTCGTCCCCACGATGCAGTGCCAAGCTGGCCCGTATGCAGTGTCATACTCCTGTCAGCAAAAGGATGAGACCTTATCAGTACGTGCAGGATCGCAATCCGGAAGTCCGGAGGGCACAGACAAAATGAGGAAATTGCGGACAGATAATTGGAATATGCGGTAGTGTGATCATTGATCAGTATAGGGATGAAATGTGCGAGATGGTCCCGGATTCGCTTGTTTGGTTGCGCTTGGAGACTTTGTCAGGCTCATGCGAGTGAAAAGATCATCCATGGAGTCTTTTCAGTAAGTAATTGCAGAATGAACAGACATAAGCAGAATAAGTCTGGGCACAAATGAAACATTAGGGAATGTTATAATGAAATCATTCAATTTAAAATTCAAGATACAATGTTCTGCTGAAAGGTTTGCTGAGTCATTAGTCAAACTTGGATACCATTTCTCTGAGATGACAACCACCTGAAGGTATGATGACACGAACCTTCTGATTGTGCAGTGTATTAATTGCTCGTTTTGGTGGTTAGCTACCATGGAATGCACAAGGATGGTTTAGCGCAGTTGAGAAGCATAGTCGATTCAACCAATGTGACCCCATCGCCTGGTTGTTCAGAGACTGATACTTCAACTGCCAATGATGGGATTAGCTATTCTCAGACCCTTCCAAACGAGCTGAAATGCAAACGAACTAGAAGGACAATTTTGGAATCGAGCGTGTGAAGACAATACAGTTCAAGGACAAGGGCAGTCAATACGAAGACCAGAATTCATCGAGGCGGCAAGGAGAACAGTGATCAGAGTGCAGAGCTCTGTGAGCATGGATATGAATGCACTCGGTGGAATTATCGTCTTGGTAAAGAACGGCATTGCCGTGGCAATGCTCTACTGCACGTGGATGGTACAAGCGGTAAGGCAGCAATGCCACACTCTCGACAGACGACAGGATAGTGTGGCCAGAGCGGACAATTTCTTGTTCGTAACGAGTGAAGATGCAGTGGTGTTGTCCTCACGAAAGTCCTATGAACATGAACAACACTCTACGACACTCTAATCAGCGAACGGTAAAACAATGTGAAATCTCCACGGCCAATTTGCAGGAACAGCAAGTAGCAAATATACCTTCTTGAGCGCGAGCGCGAGGCGCTTGGGCTCGAGCCGGCGCGGGTAGTGCGGCATCGCGGCGAGCTCGTCGCGGGCGATGCGGAACGCGCGCCGCTGCAGCGCGGCCGGCATGTCGGCCGCCACCACCCTCACCACGGCCTTCCTCTCCTCCTCGCCACCGCCCGCCGCCTGCTTTCCCGCCTCCTCGGCGCAGTCGCTATCCGCGAGCCGGAGGCGCTCGACGGCGGTGTCGACGACGCCCAGCAGCGACCTGATGGCCCCGCCCCGGGCGCGCCCCGCCACCTCGCCGGAACCCTGCTGATGCTGCTCCCTCATGCTGGATTCCCGGGCCGTGTCAGCGCGCGGGCCGAAAGTTTTGACCTGGATGGAAGCCGGCAGGCTGGGGCAGCAGCGAGTGCGTTTGCCTCTAGCGCCGTGCGTTCGCAGCGGCTCTGGCGGCTTTTGGTTTTGTTTTCTGGGGTGGGAGGACGGGGACGCGAGGAGGGAAGGGAAGGGAAGGGGAGAAGGACGTTGGGGGTCGTTAAAGCGGGCCGTGTACTTTTTATGGGTTTTTCCTCCCAGCCCGAGAAGCCCGCCGGTGGGATCACCGACGCGCGGGGCTCGCGGCACGGCACGAGCGCGAGCTCTCGGTGGCGAACTGGCGATGGCTTTCGCCGGTCGCCGCTCCGACGGGCACGAGTTGGAGTCGTGCGGGGTGGCCGCGACCGTTGTGACTGCGGTCCCGCGGAGGTGCGCCGCTGCCGGCGGGCCGGGGCGCACGGCACATTGGCACACCAGTGCGGCAGCTCCGTGTCAGTGTACCGCGCCGTGCCGTGACTACTGTACCGGTGGCAGTGCTAGTGTTACCACAGGACCGTTGGAGTGTACGCTTTCAAGTTTCAACGCATTTTCTATTTTAGACCGACGACGGCACGGCGGCGATGCAGGGTGTGTTTAGAAGCTAAAATTGGAATGCAAAATTAGGAGATTTTGCACGGATTTTGGGCTGAAAAGAACTGTTCCGAACTGAAAAGTATTGTAGTACTTTTTGTTTGTTTGTGGTAAATATTGTCCTACCATGGCCTAACTAGGCTTAAAAGATTCGTCTCGCAAAGTACATCCAAACTGTGTAATTAGTTTTTGATTTCATCTACATTTAGTACTTCATGCATGTACTGACATTTTTGATGTGATGTTTGATGTGATGGAGAATCTTCTTTTTGCATAGTGTATTTTGGGAGAAGTTGGGCTCCTAAACAGGGCCGTAACGGTGAGTACTCCTTCCAAAAGTACACAAGGATATTTGACGTAGCTAATTTCAGGTCGGTCTCATCGGTCCTCTCTCGAAAGGCCTCAGACAGCTGACGAAAATCTTAAGGTCGAGCACATACGCGGATACGCCACGGTAAAAAGAAGCACAATTTTTTTTTGACAAAAAACCCATAGATATATTAAAGCAGCATTGTTACAACTAGGCTCTTGATAAAGTGGCTAGTTACAACAAGGTTCCTAAAGGACACAGCACCAGGAACAACACAGGGAGCAGGTCGCCGTCGATCGGCTGCAGAGACGTCTCGGACGCATGGAGACAGGGCGGAGGGGCCTCGGTCGCCTCGCCTAGCGTAGGTTTGAGATTGTTGAGGACAACGTCGTGGTGAATCATCGCCGGCAAACCGAAGATGTGGTTGAAGAAGATGCCGACGTGCAGATGGCTGCCATCCTCAGAGCCAATGGGTGGCTCACTACTGTAGCGGTGTCGGAGGAGCTGCAAGGATCTTGGAGCAAAAAGCTTCAACGCTGCTTGAACGAAGGTGGCAGCGGCTGGAGCTAGACGAAGCGTTCGACGATGTGAAGAACATCGGAACAACCGACGAATCAGACACCAGAGATGGAGGCGGAAGCAGAGCCGGGAACAGATCGACGCGTTCGACAACAGCAGAGGTTGGAACAACCATCGATTAGCAGACTCCAGTAGCAGATTCTCCCAAGGGGAAAACCAAACAAGGGGAGTCCATCCCAAAACAGCTTCATTGCCAGCCGGAATTCCGGTGGCTAGGGCAAAACTCCAGGCCTAGGGGCGAAAAGGGGAAGCAGGGGATGGATCTCGGAGACGAAGGTGGAGGGGGAAGGCAAGGGAGCCGAGATCCGCGGCGGAAGAGAGAGGATTTATTAGGGGTACCACATACCTGGCGCACATCAGCGACGGTGGCGGCGCGAGGACCACCGAGGAGGACCTCAGCGGTGATAGCACCGACGAACAGGGCGACGAGTGCAGGCGGGAGATAAGTCATATATGCACTAGCACAAGGCACAAACTTAAACTAAAGAAGGTAAAAACAACTAGATCTACTAAAGGAGGGGCTCCCTGCCCTTCTCGCCGTCGGCAAAGTCGCCGGCGGGGAGGAAGGGAGGAGCCCGACAACAGCGGAGGGGGCGAGGTGAGGAGAGAGAAGGAAGGCTTAGAGGCTAAGGAACTCGAGTCGGCATCAAAAGAAGCACAATTAATTGGTGGGAGAAAGAATGAGCACATACTACGCACTGAACGAAAAGGGTAAGGAAAAGGTTTTATTTACATTTCTCAAAAATTATAATTTCTCAACAATAATACTATCAGTAGGCATTGATTTACTAACAGTAACTCATTACTCATTAGACATTGGTCTACTATCAAAATATATTTATCTATTTACCTTACCGGCTCAAACTACTCCTACATCCAGAATGCTACAGGAGAAAATGACGGCACGTAATTGGGCGCTACATACGAGCTAGTAGTTCGGTGACTGGTGGTTCGCAGCTTCCCTTTCCTGTCGAACTTGAGGCCAAACACGGTCACACGAACCACGCGATCGTCCACATCCCCGCGACCCACGCTCTCCACGAGACAAAACCTGCTGCCGCCCATGTACGCGAGCGTGGCCGCCGAGCGCGTGCCCTCGCCGCCGTCCACCGCGCGGAACAGCTCCTCCTCCGTCCTGTCCGACTCCGGCGGCCCGGCGCTCGCGGCGCGGGACGCGACCTGGCAGGCGCGGACGCGCCACGACTCCGCGCCGTCGAGCCCGACCCACGCGTCCAGCTCGCGGTCGTAGTGGCCCTGCCCCCGGAACGGCAGCGCCCACGCGCCGAGCCACGACCACTCGCGGCGCTCCGCGTCGAAGGAGTAGGTGCCCTCGCCGCCGCCGTCGGCGTCGTCGCGCGTGGACACGAAGACGGTGCGCCCGTCCGGGTGCGCCGCGTAGGAGGCCACGGCCCCCGGGACGAACGGCGGCGGCGGCGCGGCCACAGTCTTCCACGACCACTCGTGCGTCGGTCGCCCCGGCTCGTCCGCGTCGCGGGTGCAGCGCGCCCACGAGAACGCCTCGAGGGCGGCCGGCAGGCCCGCGCCGAACGTCGTCAGCGCGTACAGCGCGTCGCCACCCGCCGCGGCGAGGATCGGGCCGGCGAGGTCGCCCGGCAGGGGAGGGGCGACGGCCAGCGCCGCCGCGCCCGTGTCGTAGACCAGGGTCGGAGCCTCTGATGATGTCCCCCGGCCGGCGCTACTCACGACGACGATGCTGCTGCCCGTGGCGGCGAATTGCGTGTCGGGAGCAGATGCCACGAACCGGAACGCCGCGGGCTCAGGAAGGGGCGTCGGGTCTTGGTCGGTGCAGGCCGCGCCGTCGGAGTCGGGGAGCATGGTGTCAGGGTCGATCTGGCGGATAGAGTATCCCTTCTCCCAGTCATCCAGCACCAGGTACAGGTGCTTCTTGCCCCCCGGCCGTGATCTTTTGCCGTGGCCTTGGCTCCGGCTGTCCTGCGCCTGCCCCCGGCGTTTGGACATGCTTCGGATCTTTCTACGAGGACTCCTCGATTTCGTGATGGAGTACTGTATATTTGTAGGGAAAGGCTACTGAGATGATTCCAAAACCGAATCGCATAAGGCCCTGGCAGTTCGAACCCCCGTCGGCTTCTCATTTCTTTTCTCCGTATAGACTCCAAGAAACTCTTTATTTCACTTCTTTTTTTCTAAAAAAGACAACGAACAAAAAAACGCATCCAACAGAAGCGCTGTCGGGCTCGCCATTCTTCCACGCTCGCCGTCGCCTCCCTCTCGCGCCCGCGCGTCTCCTTCCCGCGCCGATTTTGCCGCTCCCGCGCCCGCGCCTCTCCGTCTCCCCCACCAAATCGCCAAGTACCTTGGGGAGGGGACCAAATCGGCGCCGCCTTCTTCCAGTAGACACCGTCGTAGTCGCCATGTCCCGGCCGCCGCGTCCCCCGGCTGCACCGACGGCCGTCTTCCGCCACGATGCCGCGGCGTGGTCTTCTCCAAGCCAGCAGGTCCCGCTAGGGTTCGAGGATCCGGAGGCCAACGACAAGAGACCCGGTAAGGAAGAAATTTCTGGTGGGATGAGATGAGGTATTGATTGTCGTGGTTGTAGACCTTCTGATGGTATGGATAAGGGTAGTGCTGCACCTAGATCAGTCATGCGTGCACATTTCAGTTTCTGTCTAGTACCTGTAGATGTCTACTTTTATCTCTGAATAGTTCAGAGTCAATTATCAATACTGTTCTTTGTTACTGCTCTATGTTATGGCTAGAGTGAAATACGTCATGGGTCCATGAACTATTGTCCACCACCCATCTAGGTTCATGAACTATTGTTTTGCTCATCTGGGTCCATGAACTTTTCCCCACCGCTCATCTAGGTCCAAAACTGTTAAAACTACCCTCCAGACAAATTTCAATGCTGGGTTGCTACAGTATCAACAGCTTTGTCCTTTTCCTTTTTAGTTATTTCCGCTGAATCTTTAAAAAATCATAGGAAATCACATAAAAAACATAAAATAGAAAATCAAATTTTGTTGGACTCTATATGAGTAGACCTTCACAGTGAACATATAATATAGTATGCTTTAGTACAATATTTTTCAACAGTTTTGGAAAGTTCATTGGGTCTAATATAATATGTTCACTGTGTAGATCTACTCATGTGGAGTCCAACAAAATTTGATTTTCTATTTTATGATTTTTCTGTGATTTCCTATGATTTTCTATGGAAATAAATAAAAAGAAAAAAACAAAGCTGGTGCTACTGTAGCAAGGTGGTTACTGTACCAAACTCGCCGTTCAAAACCACCTGGAGGGTAGTTTGAACGGTTTTGAACCTAGATGAGCCATGAGGAGAAGTTCATGGACCCAGATGAGCAAAACAAAAGTTCATGTACCCAGATGAGTGGTGGACAATAGTTTATGGACCCATAGCGTATTTCATTCTTATGGCTAAGTAGTACAAGTGATTTTGGTCAGTAGTTCATGTAACTGGTTGTCAAATGCTGGAGCAAAGTTCGGCCACAACCACTCATGCCACTGTCAAACTACAAAAAAGGGATAATATGCTTTTTGGATAAAACATTGATTTTGGTTAGTAGATGCATATATTTGAATTAAATCAATAGCTCTACGAGCAATTTGGCATTCCACTATAATTGACTACATGTTCACTTACTCAAGTGGTTTTCTTCAGCATACGACTTGACTGAAATCTACTGTGCATTTGTAGATAGGTGATAGGTCTATCTTGTGAAATATTGTGGAAATTCTACATGTGCTCGATCAAATCTGCCTGAATCTTAGACTGGGTTTCCTTATCCTTGATTGTCTTGTATTTCTGAATGAAAGCTTCAAGCTCTGGTGCTTCTTTATGGAATACCGTCACCTTTTCTCTCATGTCGTCATAATCGAAATCATATTCATCAGTGTACTCATCTCTCTCATCTTCAACAATCATTTTATGCATTATGATGCAATCCCTCATAATATTTCCTAGCGAGTCTTCATTCCACAAGCGAGCCGGCCCACGAACAATAGCAAACCGAGATTGTAGGACTCCAAATGCCCGTTCAACATCCTTTCTACAAGCTTCGTGTGCCTTTGCAAAAATATATCTTTTTATTACCTTGAGGCTCTGGAATAGTCTTCACAAAAAGTGGCCCACGACGGATATATGTCATCTGCTAGATAATAACCAATAGAATAATCATTACCATTGATATTGAAATTTACTTGTGGACCTTCTCCCTCGGCAAGCCTTGCATATATAGGAGATCTTGAAGCACGTTGATATTATTGTGTGAACCAGGCACACCAAAGAATGAATGCCATATCCAGAGATCTTTAGAAGCAACTACTTCAAGTATAATTGTTTGCTCCTTTTTATGCCCATGGTACATACCGTGCCATGCAGTAGGACACTTTTTCCAGGCTAGTGCATACAATCAATGGACCCAAGCATACCAGGAAAACCTCTTTTGGCTCCAATTGCTCGTAATCAAGCAGTATCCTCTTCATCAGGCAATCTCATGTACTCCCATCCAAAGATTTCAACAACAGCTACAGTAAACTTTCTCAAAGCTTCCAAAGCGGTACTCTCACCAATACGAATATACTCGTCCAAAGCATCGGCCACAACGCCATAAGCTAGCAGTCGAAATGCTGCGACAACCTTCTGCAGACAAGATAGTCCTAGGGTACCAGCCACATTACTTTTCTGAACAAAATATCTGTCATGCTCCTGAACAGCATTCATTATGTGCATGAATACATGTAGTTTCATCCGAAATCTATGGCATGACACAATTCAAAAATTAGCTATGAATAAAACAAGTCATTAAAAATGATACAAATTTTAGGCACAAATACGAACCTGCATCTAAAAATTTTTGGTCCAAAAGTAAGTTTATCTGAGAAATAGTCTTTGTAAGAAGACCATGGTGTAATAGTCTTTCGTGATCCACTACATCATGTCCCTCGACGGACCCAATTCGACCCGGATGATTAAGGGTATCCTCAACTATCAAGTGTGCGTCACCAGAAATAACAGCTTTCCTCTCATCATTCGAAGAGGAGGAATCAATGAGTTCATCCATCACAAACTGATTGAATTTGTCATCTGAATCCATACCCTACGACGTCCAAACAAGATTACTAAATCAAAACACAGCAGATAAAAAATTGCATCAATGAATGGAGTGACGACACTCCATTGAAACGAGCATGTCATACCTCACGTGCACATGGTGCAGCTTCCAGGGGTGCCGGACATCACCTGCAGCGCAGAAAATCTCGTCCAGGGACGGCAGTGCCAGAGAAAAGGAAGCAGTGCTCACGTCCAGGGCACCACGATCGGATTCAATTGGATGTTGTGGACCCAGTTTTAAATATAGCCGTCACATTTACCTAGTCTCTTGGACTACCCCATGGAATTAGGGGGTTTTCTTTTTTTTACAAAAGGGGTAAAATCTCGAGATTTAGCTAACAAAATACAAGAGCTCTTGGATATGCTCTTAGACAGAGGAACAGAGGCTGGAGAAACTTTGGCGACCGTCTTTGAATTCCCTGGTCGATTCAAGGCTTCCTCGCACCATGGTGATTCTAGAGTTGAATCTGCTTAGGGCGCGCTTGGTCTCCTGTATATAGCCTGACCTGGCTCGTGGGGTGCAGTTTTGAGCAGTTTGGTTGCCTGGGAGCAGCGCGCGGCCTGGCTGGTGGCGTGCAAATTGCCCCGCCGAGCTTGGCTCCCGAGAAACGTAAACAAAACTTGTTTCTCGCGGGCCTGGCTCGCGGGGGACGCAAGGGAGGGTCCTGGTAACAAACGTACGCACTTTTATCTACTTCATGCAGTCATCCAAACATCCGCTGACTCAATCCAGGTTATATTCATGTAGTTAACCAAACCTATACCCCTTGCATACTCGTGGCCAGGCCCTCTTCAACCTGGCTGGTTTGATGCGAGCCAGGTAAGCTGTGCAAGAAACTAATCGCGCCCTTAATAACTCGCAGCAACAGTGCCGTCATAGCCAAATCCAAGCCCGTAGTAAGTCAAATCTCCACTCTTGTTTTTAGAACAGTCAAGTCTCTGCTCTGTACTGCCCTCAAGGTTTACTCTGCAAATCAAGGCTCCTTTGCATTCTTGAGAATCAAGATAAAAAAAACAGTTTTTTCCTACTCCGTCAGCTGTTATGTAGTTCATTTGAGCAGTGTGGACAATGCCTTTTTCTTTTTAATAATCTGAAAAGGGGTGCCCAGTGGCTGGATTGACTTAGTTTCATTTGAGCAGTGTGGCCAATGCTTGTTTGAGTGTATAGGTAGCGTTATTTTAGTGGATCGCAAGATTTTTCCTTTTTCTCATTCAGCAAGCCTTCTTCACCCAGCTCTGCTTTGTTCCAATGTAGTGTGATATTTAAGAACCTTGAGGGACCAGAACAAAAGCAGCTTGGGATTGGGATCCACTCACTGTTACGAATCTACAGTTTTGGTCTGCTGGGCTCAATCAAGTTGAAGTGCCTTGGGAGGTTGCAATCCCTTGCAGGCATCTATGGCCTTATAAAAATTACAATAGGAGGCAAAAAAAGAAGTTTGATAAGAGAAACTGATTGGATTTGCCTGTCTATTATTTTGTATTACCTGTTGAATTTTCAATCTTGTTAGATTCCTGTACAGAACAAAAAGAAGTTTGATAAGCGAAAGTAATTGGATTTGTGTCCATTGTTGTGGTTGCATGATGTGTTGCATATGGATGAATTGATTGATTTTGTGGCTGAGTTTGTTATATTCTTTGGTTGATGTTTATAACCGTGCATGATGTGCTGCAGATGGATTACTTGATTCACAGACTAAAACAATTGGTTCACCCTGTCATCTTGACACAAATTCTCAGAGCATGGGATATTCATGTCCAAACCTTCCACAGGTATGCCATAAATTCGTAACGATTGAAGACTTCGCATGGGGAATCGTGCTAAACATGAGTTTATATGAACTGATCATGGTTCCTTGTGGCTGATTGAATTAGTAGCTGCTCTTTGTTCTTAATGCTGCATCTTCATAATCTCTTACATGAGTCTTAGTTCTCCAGCTCTGGGCTGTTACGGTATGATTTCATTGTCGTGGAGTTTATGAACCCTCAAGTGTACAACTATTATGTATGAAAGTGTACCTTGATAATAAACAATCTAGAGGAACATGATTATGTGCATAACTACCGGCCTGAGTCTGCTGGATGATGCTGTCATATAACTCTTAATTTCTAAAAATTAAGTTTTAATGCATATTATTAAGTGTACGGTCAGTTTATGGTCTGCAAACTTGCACCTTTTCTTGTGAAACCTTGAGATACATGCTATTATCAGAATTTTTTGGCAGAGCAGTTACTGCATTAGCTCCATCTCAATCTTTCTTCAGTTAGCCCGTATCCTGCTGGAAATCATGATTGTACCTGCAAAGCACATAAAGCATACATTTTTTTTAATCCAAGCAGTTGCCTAATTGCCTTACCCTAAAGTCACCTTTACTGGCAAATGCTTTCTATGAATATTCGTATTATATCTAGCATGGAACACATGATCTAAAATGCCGCTTTCCATGTTGGCCTCAAAGACTTGTGAACACTGGACTTCATTCTACATATGGTCTGTTTTGTCTATTATGTCCTTATCTTAGTAATTGGGGTTTTTGTTTTGTATCTGGCACTGCATCGCTAAGACAATTGAACTCAATTAATCAATTTTATGAGCTTATTGGCTGCTTATATGTTCAGAATATAATATGCTATCTCTCTAGAAGTTGCACGCATGTCTTGTTTTTGTTACATCTGACTCATTTCCACTGTATTATTCTTCAACATAACATGGAAGCATTTCGGTTGGCATGACATACAGAAACCATTTTTATTACTGTAAGCTTGTCCCTAAGTCAGCAAGATTAGTTTTTATAGTAGTCAACCAGCACTGTCAAACTTTGACATTGCTTCTTGCTGTAAAGCAATGAAATGCACATTTGGGTTGACATTTTTGTATATTAGTACTTAGAATAATGGCAATGATTGCACTGATTTTATTGCCACTATTGTGTGTGCAGGACATGTGGAGGCATATACATTCTCTAATGCTAATGCAAGATGCTGCCAAAGTTGCTTGTGTCTCTTGGGCATTTGCCCGTTCCTGGAAATGCCATCCCAACCTCACCTTCAGTGTGGAATCATTGGGCTTAAATAAAAGCACATGCAGAAAGGAGGATAAAATGAAACATTTCATTAGCATAGTTGACTGGATTCTAAAAAATCATGCTGGCATTGGTGTGAAGAAACTAGAGATTCGCATTGGTGCTACTTACAATCGGGACTGTTCTTACCTTGATCATCTTGATAGTTGGCTTCATCTTGCTGCTAAGCCAGGAATCGAAGAGCTGATCATTTGCCTGCCATGGTCAAATGCAAAATACAACTTCCCATGTGAACTTCTATCTTGTGCAACTGTTGACTCACTTCAGTATCTTTATCTTGCCTCCTGTAACTTCCAACCAAGAGTCAGAATTGGTTGTCTGCAAAGCTTGAAAAGACTTCAGCTGTATAGGGTGGATATCGCAGGCAACCAGCTTAGGTGTCTCCTTTCCAATTTGTTGGCTTTGGAGCGTTTGGAACTCAGGTACTGCAGTACAGTAAAATGCTTGAGAATACCTTACCTGCGTCAGCTGAGCTACCTTGAGGTTATGACTTGCACCCAACTGCAAGTTATAGAAAGCAAAGCTCCGAATCTCTCTAGTTTCCGCTTTGCAGGTGGCCTCCATGTACAGCTAGCACTTGGTAATACACTGCAGATGAAGAAATTAAACATGTACTCAGATGATGATGCCTTTTATGTTCTTACTGAGCTGCCATCCAGCATGCCAAATCTTGAAGGTCTTATTATACATTCAAATGCTGAGGTATGTGCCCTTGAGCTTTTATGCAATCTTGTGATTTTCACATAGCAATATTACAGTAGCCTTACATTTGAACATAATTGAATCTGATGTCTTGCTGCAGATGGTCAGTGCACCAATGGTGCACAGTAAATTCTGTAACCTCAAGTTCTTGGGCATCGCTCTTGGTGGACAGAACTATGATTATCTTTCTCTTGTCTCCTTTTTTGATGCTTGTCCTTCTTTGGAGACTTTCATCTTGAATGTAAGCATTGACCATCCTTTAAGGGTATCGGTAAATATATGCAGGAATTGTTAATTCACAACTTTGGTTTTTCTCTTTTATAGGTACTCCCAGGATGCATGGAAAGACCCTCAATTTTCACAGACCCTCCTTCAAGTCTGAGGATGATGCCAGAACATCATCATGCCATGCTGAAGAGTGTGAAGATCATCAGTTTTTCTTCAATCAAGAGCCTGGTTGAGTTAATATGCCATATTGTCGAGGCGACAACATCACTTGAACTCATTACTTTGGACACCACCCAAGGTTGGCCTAGATGTTCTGTAAACAAATCTGGCAAATGTTTCTTGTTGGGCGCACAGGCGCTCGTGGAGGCACGCCAAGCAATCTTGGCGTTCCAAACATACATCAAGCTGAAAGTCCCACACACAGTGGAGTTAAATGTTCTTGAGCCATGCAGCAAGTGCCAAGCTGATCAGTGAAGATCACACATGTTGTGGGCGTAGTACATTGTCAATGGGGTTTCATGAGCACATGTTGTGGGCGTAGTACATTGTCAATGGGGTTTCATGAGCATTGAGCTTGTCATTTTGGGAGATGTGATTCCATGAGCATCGAGGTCATTATGTGTAGGAAGGCAGAGTTCCGTTGGATGAGTAGTTTTCGTTCTCATGACCACCTAGCAAGCTCTGTTACTATAAAATTCAGTAGTCTTGGTAGGTAATATAGTACAATAAAACTGTGTTCTGAAATGGCTTTAAGCTCGAGTGTCAGCTACTATTTGTTTTACTAGTTTTTTAATTGCTCTTAATGTATTAGCAGTGTCGAATGAGTTGTGCATTTGTCCTTAATGTATCAGTGTTGTTAAATGTTCAGCTTTGTGAATTTATGTTGAGATTGTTTGCAAAATGCAATGGAATGCTTATCATAGTATTACTCTCTGTTTCAAATTATAATTTGTTTGACTTTTTGAACTCAAGTTTGTTCCTCTATTCAAAATATTTTTTTGACTTTTTTTAACCTATAAATTTGACTGCTACCACGTGCCTGCGTCGTAGATTCTGTTTTGCACTCCACTAATCCTAGCCACTCGTACGTCGTACGCCCCCAAAGCTTGCGAGCAAGGACATTACGGTGGGTCGATTTATGAGGGAACCTCTTGATCCTCTTTGGATCCCCAAAGTGGAAAATTTGTACGTGCTGGATAGGTACTCTCTCTGTCTCAAAATATAAGTATTTCTCGATTTATGTGCATCATGTTTGACCACTCGTCTTATTAAATTTTTTTTGAAAATATAAAAACAATTATGATATACTTAAAATATATACGATAATAAAATATGTTATAAAAAATAAATAATTTTTTAATAATTTTTTAATAAGACAAACAGTCAAACGTGAACAGAAAAAATCAACGAATATTTATATTTTGGGACGGGGGAGTACCTTGGTCTAGGGGCAGATCCAAAGAGACCCCGTGAGGGCACAAGCACAGACCCTCACTCGATTTCTGGCACAGTCCGACCTCTCTCTTTAGAAGTGAAGTGTGCCCCTTCTCTTTTTTTTTTTTTTTGAGTCCGCCTCTGTTTAGGTCGGTACGGTACGTGCATGGGTAGTGTCCAGGTGTTGTAACATGTTGTCCTAGATGACAGAGTGAGCATCCTGCGATGGATGGAGCTAGCAAAATACCATTCCACTGACAGTTTTATACGGTGGAGGAATACGAAAGTACATGTATTACCAGTAGTTGGCCTGAAGATTTTGTCCTAGATGACGGAGACACAGCGAGGATCCTGCGGTTTGCCGGGCACTCCGCTGAAACTGTTTGCATCAGGTTAACCGATGCAGTTGGCCTGAAGATTTCCAGGGCGTGCTCCTCCTCCGCCTGTGCTCCTGGTTCCGACCGTTGGTCGTATCCGGCCGCGTGGCGTGGCATTTAAAAGCCGGTCACGAGAGGAGAGTGCTCTCGAACTCGAACGTTCGCAAACAGCAGGCACTTGCTCTCCATCGAATCGTTTATTGCCAGTTGTGGTTTCGGACAGAAGAACAGGGGAGGGGAGCAGCAGCCAGCAGTTAACTCATTACTCGGTCAGAACACAGGATTCAGGAACCCGTCGTCGCCTTTCCCGGCCTCGCTGTCGCTGTAGTAGCCGGTGGCCGCGGTCACCTGAAAAGCGGCGAAGCGCGCACGTCCCGGCCGCAGCGACCCGTTCCCGAGCTACACTGCTACTCCCCGTGCCGTTGGGCGTGCATGCATGCCGGCCAAGTGTCGTCGCCGCCGCCGCCGGGCCGTCGGCCGTCGCAGCCTTGGGCCGGCCGTTCTCGAGTGCAGTCGTCGAGCATGCATGCGACGCGGCGCAGACGGACGCAGCCAGCGACGCATGCGGCTGCGCTCGGCATTTTGCCAGCGCAGCCGCCGGCGATCAGCCACGCCTGCCGAGAATCCAAGGACCTGAGGAATGAGGAGGCCTTGGCATTGGCAGTTGGCTGATTTCTCCTCACGCAAAGCACGGCCGCAGCTACCGCGCCCGCCTACCCCTGCGCTGCGCTGCCTTGGCGAGGAAGCCCTTTTCTTTGGGACGGCAGGTTTTCTCATCAGCTACAGCCGGTGGGCAGCCGTACGCTTTAACGGCTCTCCCCTCCCCGCCGGGAGTCTCGGCCGGCTGGGGCCCTCTCCTTCCCCTACGTACGGCCGGCCGTCCAACGGTCGCATAATAAAAACCGGCGGATCTCCGGGCAGTGATGGCGGCAGGAGGAACACGCGACGCGGCCGGCAGGATCGCCGTGCCGTGATGGTATCGTAGGTTGCAAATTTGCAATGCACTACGGGGGGTCGATCTCAGATTCTCAGGACACGCCGCTACAGTACTCACGGAGGATCATTTCGTAGTACGCGGTTAAAGCCCAAGACGGCGCTACTCATTGGCCACTGGCACTCATCAGTACAGTATTACGAGCGGAGATTTCGGCGGCAGCACGCAGGCCAAATCACGGCGGCGAGGCGATCCGGACAGAGAAGTGGCGAGAAGCAACAGGATGCAGGCCTGTGATTTTTGCCCGAAAAAATGTGCAATCTGTGTCCATTAACTGACCGTTCTTTTTTTTTTGCCCATAAAAATTGCTCACGAATCCTGTGATTTTTTTTTGCCCAATAAAATGTTCAGTGCCCAGTAAAAACAGATTGAACATTTTTTCCCACAAAAATATGAAATCGAATTACTAGCATTTACCAGCGGCGGAGGCCTCAAAACTGAAACGTGGAGAGACCGGCGCAGGGCAAGCCGGAGCACTGGACCCCTGCTAGTGCTACCCATGTGGCTGGCGGCGTCTACTACTGGACCAGCGCGCGTCGCACGGGAGCGCCACGACGGAGGAGGAAACCGGAGAAACTAACCACCCGAATTCCGTATACTCGGCGAAACGCGAGCATGTACCTGCGTGGTAGATTTGTTTTGCACTCCACTAATCCTGGCCACTCGTACTCGTACTCGTACGTTACGGTGGGTGGAATTATGAGGGAACCTTTGATCCTCTTTGGTTTAAAGTGGAAAAGTTGTACGTTACATAGTTGTGATTACATAACGTACTATGTATACGTCAATACGTGCATGTGCAGTGTCCATGTGTTGTAACATTTGTCCTGGACGGTAGAAGAACAGGTGCCCTGACCAAGTGAGCATTAATTGATGTACTATCGTGGATGGAGGCATGGAGCTTGCCGAATACCGTTCCATTGACAGTTTTATACGGTTGAGAATACGAAAGCACCGGTGTAAACAAAAATCTATCCATGCACGACGACGACGACGAAGGAGGAGGAGAAGAAGAAGAAAGCCGTTGCCACGCTAACCGCCATGCCCATCAGACCGTTTCGGTACTATGATGAGGACCAACAGCCGAAACGAACCAACGGCAGAGCCATCTGCGCTGCCGGTCCCGCTCTGTATTGGGGTCGGGCGGCTCGGGCCCCAGCCACGCCGAGCTGGACTCCGGCGCCGCAACGTTCGCCACGGCCACGCGGCGCCTCCGCATTGGCTGCCCCCAGCAAGCACACATCTTCCTTCCTCGGCCTCTTTCCCCACCCATCATTCTCCATCGGCCGTGTCTGCGGCACCGGCACATGCCGTATTTACCCCTCCTCCCTCCCGTTCGCCCGGGCACCATCCCACTTCACCTCACTCGCCGCCTCCCCCGGCCGCCCATTATTAAAGCGAGCCCACCCCTGCCGGGCACGGCCACTGCTGCCAGTACGCCGCCGCGCACACACACACCTCACCAGTCGCTCGCGGCAGCGTCCACCAAACTAACTGCGCGTGTGCTCTCCGGCGGCGGCTTGCTTTCGCCAGTGAGTAGTACTGGTTGTGCATTGCCGTCGCGTTGGCTTGAGCTTCTTCCAGCTGCAATGCCGGCGCCGACGCGGAGGAGTGGCAAGGCGATGGCGGCGTGCGTGGTGGCAATGCTGCTCTCGACGACGGCGGCGGTGGCCGCCGCGCAGCACGACTACGGCGACGCCCTGCACAAGTGCATCCTCTTCTTCGAGGGCCAACGCTCCGGGAGGCTCCCGCCCGACCAGCGCGTCCGCTGGCGCCGCGACTCCGGCCTCCACGACGGCGCCGCCGCCGGGGTACGCGCGCGCTGCTAGCTCGTCTTTAATAACAAATCCTCACTACTACTACTCGCCTGCTTTGACTTCCTTTGCCCGATGACCGAGCAGGTTGACCTGACGGGAGGCTACTACGACGCCGGCGACAACGTGAAGTTCGGTTTCCCGATGGCGTTCACGGCGACGCTCATGTCGTGGGGGCTGATCGACTTCGGGCGCAGCTTCGGTGCGCACAGGGAGGAGGCACGGAAGGCGGTGCGGTGGGCGACGGACTACCTGATGAAGGCGACGGCGAGGCCCGACACGGTGTACGTGCAGGTGGGCGACGCCTCCCGCGACCACTCGTGCTGGGAGCGGCCCGAGGACATGGACACCCCGCGCACCGTCTACCGGGTGGACCCGTCACACCCGGGCTCCGACGTCGCCGCCGAGACCGCCGCCGCGCTCGCCGCCGCGTCCATCGTCTTCCGCGACTCCGACCCCGCGTACTCCAAGCGCCTCCTCGACCGCGCCGTCGCCGTAAGGATCTGCTTCTAGTCCGATGCTAGCTGTAGCTAAGCTAAGCCTGTGACTTTTTGCATTGCAGGTGTTTGCGTTCGCGGACAAGCACCGGGGCCCCTACAGCAGCAGCCTGCACGCGGCGGTGTGCCCCTGCTACTGCGACTACTCGGGGTACCAGGACGAGCTGCTGTGGGGCGCGGCGTGGCTGCACAAGGCGTCGCGCCGCCGCGAGTACCGCGAGTACATCAAGCGGAACGAGGTGGTGCTCGGCGCCAGCGACGCCATCAACGAGTTCGGCTGGGACAACAAGCACGCCGGCATCAACGTCCTCATCTCAAAGGTTTTTACACCTTCTTCCTCCTTGTGACTTGTGAGTTGTGAGCGCTAGCATTAGCATGTGATCGACTGTGCCGGTGTCACGGCGTGCTGTGGCCGATCCACCAGTGTCATGGTGACGAGGCTTGGCTATTCGCTGACGTCGGAGGCTGGCACACCCAAATCTTTTGCTATTGTTAGGCCGCCATCAGCAATGGTCAGCGTGGCGTTAAGACGGGGCTGCCCGTCTTGTTCTGGCCGTTTCCATATCCATGCAACATCTGACATCTCTGTTGCGCATCGGGTAGCAACCAGCCGAGCACATGGTGCTCCTCCTGCAGTGCTGCTGCTGCTCCCATCGAGGATGCCATCAGCTTTTCGGTGGGCTCGGGGCATGTCAGCCTCTGCATGTCCTCGACGGCTTGATGATTTCACGATATATCGGTGACAGTAGTTTAACCACCACAAATAGTACTGGAATGTCTGGCTAATGGAGATTGTTCATCGGCCGTTAAGATTGTTTTCCTCTTCCAATGTCTTGAGCCGTGAGCTTAGATACGAGAGCAGTAGTCCAGTTCAGGACTATAGGTAGTGTAGGTTTTTTACCAGCTCGGCACCACAAGTTGTTCCATATTCCATCCTACTCGTTGTCGTCCCTTTAGCATGAATCTTCCTACCTCTTTGAGAAAGAGTGTAAAAAAGCAATAGCTCACCGATGATCAAAATGTGCTGCATTGCTGCTTTCTAGCTTTAGATTTTGGGTTATGGGTACAGCCGTATCTGTGTTATGATTATACTGTCAGCATCCTCTCATGTCTCTGAGGTCAACCCGGATCCAGGATGGTATTATGCCAAGATTAGGTTAAACGAGACCTGAACTCTTTTGCAGTAAACCACCACTCATTAACCTTGTTGTATAGAACCAGTAGTATGAAATCATAGGCTATCACTGTTGGGTGTGGAGGAAACTAGGAACACGCTTGTCTGCAGCGATTTCGGTCGCCTCCTAGGTCCTTGTGCTCCGCATGTTGCCGGAGCAGGCGTGCAGCTAGCGAGCGGTAGACTAGCAGCAGCAGGTTCGCAGCGAGGAAGCCTTTTCAGAGGCGGCTTCACGGGTGTGTACTGTTTGTTGTCGGAATGGATGCCCAAAAATGCCCTCATGATGTTCTGAATTAAGCAGAGTACTTTGTGCTAAACTGATCCTCTTTCGTTCTTCAGGAGGTTCTGATTACTTCCAGTCGTTCCGCGTCAACGCCGACAACTTCATGTGCACCCTCCTCCCCGGCATCTCCAATCACCCCCAGATCCAGTACTCCCCAGGTCCGGATTCACTCACTCACTCGCGCCACCAATCCTGCTGCTCTTCGGATTAATGTTCTTGTAACTACCTGGAACTAATCTGATGAAAGAAAACCGGAATGTGCAGGCGGGCTGCTGTTCAAGGTGGGGAGCAGCAACATGCAGCACGTGACGCAGCTGTCGTTCCTGCTGCTGGCCTACTCCAACTACCTGAGCCACGCCGGCGGTCGTGTCTCGTGCGGCTCGTCGTCGGCGTCCCCCGCGCAGCTCCGGCGGGTGGCGAAGCGGCAGGTGGACTACATCCTGGGCGACAACCCGCTGCGGATGTCCTACATGGTCGGGTACGGCGCCCGGTTCCCGCGGCGGATCCACCACCGCGCCAGCTCCATCCCGTCCGTGGCGGCGCACCCGGCGAGGATCGGGTGCAAGGCCGGCGCCGCCTACTACGCCAGCCCGGCGCCCAACCCGAACGTGCTCGTCGGCGCCGTCGTCGGCGGGCCCAGCGACGCCTCCGACGCGTTCCCCGACGCGCGCGCCGTGTTCCAGCAGTCCGAGCCAACCACGTACATCAACGCGCCGCTCATGGGCCTCCTCGCCTACTTCTCGGCCCACCCCAACCCGGCCGAGTCGGGCGGCGACTGAAGATGTATTATGGGCCTGGGTATTTTAGGTGGGCTTTCGTTTGTCTTTCTGGGGCCCACCCAATTGGGGTGCGCCATTGATATGGCCGGCGGCGGCGGCGTAGGTTAATGCTGCGTAACTACTAATTAACTAGAGTACAGCCACCTCCTTTCCTGCGAAAAAGATTCAGGGAAGAGGAATTGGTAGGCTGCAAGATTGTATTTGTAGTAGTAGGCCATATATATACTAGTAAGATCACGTGTGCAGGGTGTGCTACTGCTTGCCACTTTGCTTACAAAGTTTTAGCAACAAGTGGGTTGGTTGATGCAATACAGAGCTTCTCTATTACTGTACTCTTGACTGAAACGAGACAGAGAGGCAGAGTACTGTGCTGCAGAGATTGTGCTGTGAAACGGCCACTTCCATTCCAGCGAAAAAAATATCAGGGGTACCGGGAGAGTAATTGGTAGGCTGCGATATTGTGTTTGGTTATAGTAGGGACTAGGAGATCGAATGTGCTGCCGCTAACAAATGTGACTTTGGATCAAGGAGTCTGTGAGTTGCCTTGCCGCAACCACCTGCGAAGAGAATGAGAAATAGCCATAGATCAAATGATCAAATGTGATTTTGCAGTTGTATAAGACCTTTTTCAAAAAAAAAAAAAAATCTGCTATGGCGGATTAGCAGTACCGCCGTCTTGACTTCGTCAGAATCATTCCTCTGTGTCGGTGTTAGGATTAGTCCCGACACTAACTAGTAAGTTACGCTGTGATCAGCTTCTCGATGGTCGGTGCAAATGACAACACAGGGGACACGAGTTTATCTTGGTTCCGACCGCGGGGTCGTACGTCCAGCAGATTTGCGCGTGCGCGCTGTATTGATTCGCACCGGTGGTGCCTGTAGAGGGGGGCTACAAGCAAGGCGGGAGAGGAGGAGAGGCCTCCAAGTCCCTGCTAAGTGATTGAGGCAAAGTGCCAATATCGATGGGAACGAGTATGCGAGTGAGAGTGAGTGTGAAGCGATGATCTTCGTCCCCCTGCGGCCGGGGGACCGCCTCCTCCTTTTATAGACCAAGGGGAGGCGGTTTACAGTCATACCGCATGGCTTTAGGCATGGTGTGGCGGCATGGCGCACAGTGCCGGCGATTCGACGGCCGTCCTGGCGAATCTTGCTCCTGGCAGGCGTCGTGGTGACTCATGTGTCCGTCCAGGAGCGACTTCGAGGGTAGCAGCGCTGGAGCTCTTCGTTTGATTGGCGTCCGTACACCGGCTCGAGGGCTTGGCTGACGGAGGACCGGAGGCTGCATAGCGGCGGGCGTGGCGATGTCCTGTCAACCTGGATCCTTACAGTGCGGGGGATGGCCCAGCAGTGCCCGGGATGGCGGCACAGTGGCGGGGATGGCCGCTCAGGGCCGGAGGTGATGGAGGTGACGCGCCCCGCCGGCCTTGCGTCACGGCGTCGTCCCAGGCGGGCGGGGAATTGGTGGCCGTACCCCTTTCGAGGGTGCCGCCGTCCTCTTTCGAGGGGCGCGACGTGGAGGAGGTACGGGAGTAGGCGGCACAGCGTCACGGAATGACACCGGCCATGCCGCACAGCACCCGCACAGCGCCGGGGATGGCTGCACAGCGCGGGTTGGCCGAACAGCGCCGAGATCTGATTCCCAGGCGGTGTCAGAGGACCGGCGTGGCGTGGATTCGCCTTTGACCCGGGCGCCCGCGGCGCGCCAGAGCATTTAATGCTCCGGTCGTGGGAGCAGGGATGGTGTCGCGGATCGGAGGAGGCCTCGAGCGAGGCGGAAACTCGCTCGAGGGGCGTCAAGCCCTCGAGCGAGGCGGACACTCGCCCGAGGGGGCGTCAAGCCCTCGAGCGAGGCGGAAGATTCGCGGTACAGCGCCCGGCCCTCGAGCGGGGCGGAGGTTCGCTCGAGGGGTGCCGGGGGTTGGCTATTTCGATGGGCCGCTGGGGCTTTTTGGGCCGTGGGCCGCGGCATGCGAGGTGTGATTTGCGGTTCGTGAGTTTGCTTGTTCGCTTTCGTTATATTTCGAAAAAAGGGAGTGATTTCCCCCGTTATTAGGGGACCCCTATGGCTGTCCCCGACAGTAGCCCCCGAGCCTTTGCAACGGTATCCGTAGGAACTTGCAAAGGCTGGTGCTTTCTGTTGGGACTTTCTTCCCGCCTGGGCGTTGTGGCGTTCCGTGAGGGCGCGCTAGCGCACCCGCGGGTGTAGCCTCCGAAGCCTTGGAGGAGTGTGTGCATTCCTGCAAGGTTTTTCGCAGCGTGCGGCCGGTGCGCGAGGTGTTTGTTTCAGCCGGCATCGGCATTATTTCAGCCGGCCTCGGCGGTGTCATGCGCGCGTTTCGGTATTTGCTTGCGCTCGGGCACGCCCAGGAGGTGTAGCCGTGCGTCGAGCCCCTGAGCCTGGGCCCACTCAAGGCGATCGGGGCGAGCTCTCCGACTTGTCTGTGCGCCCCTTCGCCGCCCCTTCGCGGGACGGAGGGGTGAGGTGCTCATGACTCCCATCGAACGGGTCGCGAATCATGGGTTCCTCGTCGAGCTGTTAGCGGGTGGTTCAAGTGGACGTCCGTGCCCCGTTCGATAAGGGTCGGCTCGTGGTCCGGAGACACGTCCATAAGAGCGCTTATGCGGGTGTGCTAGGCAGGGCTGTCCCGTTCGATTGGGACCGAGGGCGCGGAAGCTCTCCCTCGGTGGGATCCCTCGACTAGCTGCCCTCGTTGGCCTTGAACACGAACTACGGGGCGCCCCCGAGCTTGTGAGCTCGGGGTCAGGCTCGAATGCACGCGCCCTGGTCGTCCCTGACTCTGTCAATCTGAGGCGCCTGTTCGAACCCTTCGAGGGTCAGGCTTCGAACCTCTGATTAGTAGGGCCTTTGCGGGGTGGCACTAAAGTGCCCCCGTCTTGGCTTGATCTGTGGAGCCCGCTGTGCTGTGGTCGAGCTGACCCTTGAGCCACTGACCAGTAATTCCTCGGATCGAGGGCATCTGCGGTGCCCACCCTCGACGGGCGAGTCTTGGAACCGCTGATCGGTAAACACAGCGTTCGAGGGGCCCGGCCCTCGAGTTCGTTCGGTGAGCCACGGCTCCGCCCGTTTTAGATCGGGGCATCGATCGCACCCGCGAGGGGTCGGTCCTTGAGCTCTTGGCTCTAGTTTCGTGAGAGGGTCATCCTTACTCAGGAAGGAACCCAGCCATTTAATGGGCGCAGACCGTGGACGCAGATCGTGCGAAGCGGGCGCGCCTTTTCAGGCGGCGCACCGCAGTCGTCGTGGGCGACGTGGGGGGCGGACGGGACGGGGCGCCGCGCCCCTTCGATTTTTGCGTCGTAATGATAGCGCGTGCGCCTACGTACGACCGTTTCGGTGCGGCGGGCCCCGCTCATCAGCGACGCGGGGCGCCGGTCGCATTAATTGGCGCTGTGTGCGGAGTTTTCGGGGGCATTGCTCCCCTGGATCTTATAAATCACGGGAGGGGGGCAGAGGCGAGGCCCCTTACCTTGCCATTCGCATCCATCCCCGCACACAGCTCGTCTTCCTTCTGGCTGTGCGCTCCGCCGCTTCGGATCCACTCGTGTTCCTTGCGCTTCCGCCGCCATCCTTGCTTCTCGCCCTTGTCCTCCATGGCCCCTCCGATTTGAGTGGTGGAGCCTTTCCCGTGGCCCCGGTCGACGGTGACACCGCTGGCGCTGAATGAGCTGGTGAACGGCGGGCAGTTGGTGCCGGCCGGCGACGGCCCATACCCGGTGTGGATGGTCTCGCCGGCGTCGGACAGGGAGCCCAACCCTCCGCACGGCTACGTCGTCAGCTTCGCCCGTCTCCACGAGCGCGGCTTCGCCGCCCCGGCGAGCCGGTTTATGCGGGGGCTGTGCCACCACTACGGGGTGGAGCTGCACAACTTCGCCCCCAACGCCATCTCGCAGGCGGCTTCCTTCGTCACCGTCTGCGAGGGATTTCTGGGGATCCCGGCGAACTGGGACCTCTGGGTCCATCTCTTTCGCGGCGAGCTCCACACCCTTGCCACGGCCGAGAAGGGGACCCGCCGGGCGGTTCGCGCCGGCGGCCTTACGCTCGCACTGCGGGACGCGCGCAAGGAGCTGTACCCGCTGTGCACCATGACCTCCAACAATGCGGATTGGGAGAAGGGGTGGCTCTACCTCCGCAACGACGGCGTTGGCCTTCCGCCGTACACCGGGAAGGTGCTGATGGGGAAACCCGACGCCTGGTTTCACGGCGTGTCGCCCCCGTCGCGGCAACGAAGGTTGGAGTCCCTCACCACCGCCCTGTGCCAGCTGGCAGACGCCGGGCTGGGGTTGGCTTCGATCATCGCCAACTTCCACCACCGGCGGGTCATTCCCCTCATGGAGAGGGAGCTCTGCATCTTCGAGATGAGTGATGCGGCCAACCCCACGTCGCCGGAGCGCTCACGGCTGCTGCAGGAGCCTCTCCCCAAGGGGTATGCGGCCACGCGGGCGAGGCGCGCGATCAACCTCAAGGTGGTGCCGCACAGCGACGACGACCTTTGGTCGTTCGTGATGCTCCTCGACGCCGAGCCGGTGAGCACCGTTTTTTCTTCATTGATTCTTGTTTCGCGTTCTTTATTCATCATGGCAATCCCTGCCCACAGCTTGTGACCGTCGATGCCGCCCGATCGGACCCGCCAACGCCTCGATCTCTGGCCGCCGGTCGCGCCGCGCAGCAGCGGGAGCGGGACCGGGCGGCCCTTGCGAAGGAGAGAAGGATCAGGCGGCAGGAGCGCCTCGATCAATACAACGAGGAGCACCGGCTGCGTGAGCAGCAAGGTCTCTCTCCCCCACCGGTGCTGGAGAACTCATCCTAGGACGAGGAGGAGAGCGACGGGGAGCGGACCACCTTTGATAGGTGGGAACCCGCGGCGCCCCCGAGGGGGCGGCCGCGGAATTGACCCTTGAGGCGGGCACGGTGCCGCCCGTCACCGGGTCGTCGGTAGAGGTGCCAGCGGGCACCGCGGGGGCGCCGGTAGGTGCAGTGGAGGTGCCCCCCCAGCCCTCGAGGAAGAGGAAGCGGGGCTTCTCCAGTTTGAGGTAAGTAGCATCGTTTCCCGCATGTCCTCGATTTCGAGATACAGCCGCTCATCCCCCCCTTTCATTTCGTTGCCAGGGCATCGCCGGCCGTCCCCGATCTTGCGCCCGCCAAGGCGCTCAAGTTAAGGACGTCCTTGACGACCGGGCGGCACTCGGAGAGGGCACCACGGGCGGCGGTGAGCATGGCGGCGGCGGGCGAGCCATTACGCACCCCGACCGCGGCCACGGGGTCGCAGCAGGAGGTGGCGGTGGCGGCCGCGATGCCGCAGCAGGCGCTGGTGCTCCGCGACCCTCATCAAGGGCGCGGGCTGGTTCATTCGAAGAGCCGGTCCATCAGGAGCCGCGAGACGGCCGAGGCCCCCACTGGTGGTGATTCCGCCCCCAGGAGGGGCCGGTCGAGGAGGTCGTCCGGGCCAGCCCCCGGGCCTACGCCCGAGGTGCTGGTGATGCGGGCTGACGGCTGCGTGATGTCGCAGCGGCCGGCGCACGACGCCGGGGCGTCGACGTCTCATGCCGCGCCGCCAGCATCTGACGCCGCCGCGTCGCAGTCGGAACAGGGGTTGCGTCGCCCTGGGGTGCCGCGTACCCTGCTCGACGAGGCCCAGGCCGAGCAAGCGCTGTGGCAGGAGTTCCGCGAGCACGGCGCCTCCCTCAACGCTGCGCTGGCCGAGGCGCTCCGACTCCACGAGGGCCGGTCGTTCCAGCTCTTCGAGGTGAGCGTCTTTGCTTGGTTGGAGTTCATTTTCTCGTTTGTTTCTCGTTCGAGTGTTTCACGTTCTGATTCCTCTCTCCGCCCTTTGGTTGCTGCTCGCAGGAGCTGCAGGGCCAGGCGCGCGAGAAGTACGGCCGCCTCTCCCAGTTGAGCTCGGACCTCGACTGGTACCGGGGGCAGTACGAAGCCTTGGACGCCCTGGTGGAGGCCCTGCAGACGGACAACGGCTGGCTGGAGTACCGGCTAATGGCCGTGCAGGACGTGCTCTTGGACCAGCGTGCTCTGACCGCGGAGGGCGCCACTGCGGTCGACATAGTGAAGGCCGTGCTCCTGGAGAAGGAGGGAGTGCTGGCGACAGCGAACGGCGAGCTGCAGAATGCGCGCGCTGCCCTGGCCGAGGCGCAGACCGTACTGGCGCAGAAAGAGACCGCCCTCGTCGCGGCGCAGATCCAGCTCCAGCAAGACCGCACCACCCTCGAGGGGGCGAGGTCCTGGCAGGCTCCGGCCGAGCAGAAGGCCCAGGAGGCCGAGAAGCTGAGCGCTGATCTGCAGGAGAAGGTCACGTCGCTCGCCGCGGTGGAGGATCAGCTTCGCCAAGAGCGGAGCGCGCGTCAGCAGGCAGAGAGCCAGCTCCAGCAAGAGCGGTCCGCCCTCAAGGAGGCTCAGGCCGCCCTCCAGCGCGAGCGCTCGGCTCAGGAGGAAGCGCAAGGCCAGCTCCAGCGGGAGCGCACCACGCTGGGGGAGGTTCGAGCCGCGCTCCACCTCCGGGATTCGGAGGTCACGCGGCTCACCGGGGAGTTGGTCCAGGAAGCCATGTCGTTCGAGGAGCTGCGGCAGGCTGGCGAGGAGAAGGACGCCGCTATCCTCGAGCTGCAGCAGGCGGCCGAGACCGCGCGCGCGGCCCTCGAGACAGAGAAGAAGCAGGTCGAGGGTAAGTCGCCTCTCTTAGATTCTTCGTTTGTTGCTTGGGTTCGTCGAGATCCGCTCTCAACTTATTCGTCTTCCGTTTTTCAGGCTTGCGGGCTGCTCTCGGGACGTCAACGACGCAGGCGGAGGTGCTCCAGGCGGCCTACAATTCCTCCCAGCAGGAGCTGGGGGTTCTGCAGGAGGCAGCCCTCGAGGCGTGCCAAAGCGTCGACGAGGGCGATGGGGAGGCCGGGAGCACTGTGGCAAGTCGCCTCCGGGCCTTAGGCGGCCACGTCGCCCGGCGTATGCGAGGTGCGCTCCGCCTGGGGATCCAGAAGGCCCTTGGCGTGGTGCAATCGCATTACCGGGTTAACCTTGCGGTGTTGGCTACGGGCTACATTGTCGCTGACGACCTCGACGACGATGGTGCGGAGGCCGAGGCGAGCCGCCTGGACGCACTTGCCGCTCCTGCCGCCGACATCCTCACCGACGACTTCGTGGAGATCCTCTTCCCGGAAGCTCCCCCGCCGGGTCCCTCGAGCCCTGAAAGTAGCTGGGCACTCAGGCCCTTAGATCGTAGTTAGGAATCGAGCCTCGTGGCTTTATGTAATAAACACGGTTTGCTTAAAGTACTTGGAAGTTTAAGTGCCATTTCGTTTTTTGTGATTGCGCCGTTCCGTCTCTCCCTGTCGTTTAGGCGAATTTCAGCTGGTATCGTTCGTTTTCACGAGTAGCGCTCAGGCAAAGTGGTGAGGGGGAAGGGCCGTATCCTACCGCGAGGCGTAGGCTATCCCCGACTCACCCATCTTCGTCCTTTGGCCATTCACGTCCTGCGTCATTTCGCTTAAACTCCGGGGTCGAGACATACTTGGCGCTTTTGAAGTAAAGATTTTTTGCGAAAAAATGGGACCGTTTAGGGGGGGTGCCCCCCGCAGTAGCCCCCGAGGGGGACTTGGTTTTCGGGGAGAAAGCCGAGTCGCCCTTGACTTTATCGAAAAGAAAACTTTACATTCGTACAGCTGACTGGGGTGTCGGATATGTGCAAAAAGACTTAGAAATCCTTTCTAAGGCTAGAAGCGACGTAGCTGTTGGATGTTCCAAGCGTTGGTGAAGACTTCGCCTTGCTCGTTCGCCAGCTTGTACGTGCCGGGCTTGAGCACCTTGACGACGACGTAGGGCCCCTCCCATGGTGGTGACAGCTTGTGGCGGCCTCGGTTGTCCTGGCGCAGCCTTAACACTAGGTCGCCCTCGTTGAGGTCTCGGCGCTGGATTTTCTGAGCTTGATACCGCCTTAGCGCCTACTGGTATCTTGCCGATTGCATCATGGCCACGTCATGGGCTTCGTCTATTTGATCCAGCGAGTCTTCGCGAGCTCGCTGGTTCGAACCTTCATCGTAGCCCTTAACCTTGGGCGATCCGTATTCCAAGTCCGTGGGGAGAACGGCCTCTGCACCATAGACTAGGAAAAACGACGTGAATCCCGTGGCTCTTCTCGGAGTGGTCCTGAGGCTCCAAATGACCGCTGGGAGCTCCTGAAGCCATTTCCGGCTGGACTTGTTCAGTCTGTCAAAGATCCTGGGCTTGAGGCCTTGTAAAATCATACCATTGGCACGTTCCACTTGGCCGTTAGTCTGTGGGTGCGCGACAGCCGCCCAGTCCACGCGGATGTGGTGGTTGTCGCAAAACTCCAGGAATTTCCTGCCGGTGAATTGGGAGCCGTTGTCGGTGATGATGGAGTTCGGCACTCCAAACCTGTGGATGATGTCGGTGAAGAATGTTACGGCCTGCTCCGCTCTGAGGTTGGTGATTGGGCGTGCCTCGATCCATTTGGAGAACTTGTCCACAGCAACCAGCAGGTGGGTGTAGCCCCCGGGCGCCTTTCGCAAGGGCCCGACGATGTCCAATCCCCACACGGCGAAGGGCCATGTGACGGGTATGGTCTGAGGGCGTGAGCTGGGAGAAGGGTCCTACGCGCGTAGAACTGGCACCCCTCGCAGGTGCGCACAACCTCGTTGGCGTCGGCAACCGCTGTGGTCCAGTAGAAGCCCTGGCGGAACGCGTTGCCCACGAGGGTGCGCGGTGCCGCGTGATGGCCGCACACGCCTGCGTGGATGTCAGGGATGAGTTCCCGGCCGTGGGGAATGGGAATGCACCGCTGCAGGACGCCGGACGCGGCGCGCTTGTACAGCTCGCCGTCAACCACGGCGAATGACTTGGCTTTCCTGGCGATGCGCCTAGCTTCGGTCCGATCTGAGGGGAGTTCCCCTCGATCGATCCAGGCGAGGTACTTGGCTCGCCAATCCTCCGCGCGGGGGGTCGGCTCGATTTCCATGGCCTCGGCTTCGTCCGCGCCGTACCCCTCGAGTAGGGAGAGCACGAACGCCTCGTTCGAGGGGTCCTCGTCCATGGGTTCCGCACCCGCTGAACTCGAGGGAGCCCCCGAGGGTTCCTCCTGATTCGAGAGGGCCGGACTGAGGTCGATGGACGGTTTGGCGACGTCTCGCGCGAAAACGTTCGGGGGAACGGTGATTCGTCCCGACGCGATCTTCGCGAGCTCGTCCGCCTCCTCGTTATACTTGCGGGGGATGTGATTGAGCTCGATGCCGTAGAACTTGTCCTCGAGGGTGCGTACGACGTTGCAGTAAGCCTCCATCTTCTCGTCATGGCAGCTCGCATTATTCATGACCTGATCGGTTACGAGCTGCGAGTCCCCCCTGATGTCGAGGCGCTTGATGCCTGTCTCGATGGCGATTCGGAGGCCGCAGAGGAGGGCCTCGTACTCCGCCATGTTGTTCGATGCGGGGAAGTGCAAGCGCACTGCGTACCTCATGTGTTCCCCGAGGGGCGAGATGAAGAGCAGGCCCGCGCCCGCTCCGGTTTTCATCACCGACCCATCGAAGTAGAGGGTCCAACACTCGGCCTGGATCTGCAACGGGGGCAGCTGTGTGTCCGTCCACTCGGTGACGAAATCCGCGAGGATCTGAGACTTGATTGCCTTGCGCGGCGCGTAGGTGAGCGTCTCGCCCATGAGCTCTACGGACCACTTTGCGATCCTGCCCGCAGCGTCCGGGTTGCGGATAATCTCACCCAACGGGAATGATGAGACCACCGTGACCGGATGGGCCTCGAAGTAGTGTCGCAGCTTGCGCCGTGCGAGCACCACCGCGTAGAGCAGCTTCTGGTTCTGGGGATACCGCGCCTTGGTCTCGAACAGCACTTCGCTGATATAGTACACCGACCTTTGAACTGGTAGGGCGTGCCCTTCCTCTGCTCGCTCCACGACGATGACCGCGCTGACCACCTGGGTGGTTGCCGCGACGTAGAGGTACAGAGGCTCGCCGCCTCGAGGCGGCGTGAGGATTGGCGCGTGTGCGAGCGTCACCTTGAGCTTGTCGAGTGCCTCCTGGGCCTCAACAGTCCAGGAGAAGCGTTCGTGCTTCTTCAGGAGTCGGTAGAGGGGCAGTCCCTTCTCGCCGAGCCGTGAGATGAAACGGCTCAAGGCGGCCAGGCAGCCCAACACCTTCTGCACCCCTTTTAGGTCTCGAATCGGGCCCATTCGGTCGAGGGCGGAGACCTTCTCAGGGTTGGGCTCGATGCCCCGCTGAGAAACAATGTATCCCAGCAGCATGCCGCGTGGCACCCCGAAGATGCACTTCTCGGGGTTGAGTTTCACCCCGTTTGCCCATAGGCAATCGAACGCGATGCGTAAATCGTTAACCAGGTCGTCTGCCTTCCTGGTTTTGACGACAATGTCATCTACGTATGCCTCTACGGTTCGCCCGATGTGGTCCCCGAAAACGTGCTGCATACATCGCTGGTACGTAGCGCCCGCGTTTCGGAGGCCAAATGGCATTGTTACGTAGCAAAACATGCCGAACGGTGTGATGAAAGAGGTCGTGAGTTGATCGGACTCCTTCATCTTTATTTGGTGGTAACCCGAATAGGCATCAAGGAAACATAAGAGTTCACACCCCGCAGTGGAATCTATAATTTGATCGATTCGTGGCAAAGGAAAAGTAACTTTGGGACATGCTTTATTTAAATCGGTGTAATCTACACACATCCTCCACTTCCTATTCTTTTTCTTAACTAGTACAGGATTAGCTAGCCACGTAGGGTGGAAAACTTCCTTGATGAATCCGGCCTCGAGGAGCTTCCGCAGCTCCACTCCGATCGCGCGGCGCCTTTCTTCATCAAAGCGCCGCAGCCGCTGTTGCACGGCTCTGGAGTGAGGTAGGATGTCAAGGGAGTGCTCGGCGACCTCCTTCGGAATGCCTGGCATGTCCGAGGGGCTCCACGCGAAAATGTCGGCGTTGGCGCGGAGAAAGTCGACGAGCACCACTTCCTATTTCGGGTCGAGGGTGGAACTGACCCTCAACACCTTGCCCTCGGGGGCGGCAGGGTGGAGGGGCACCTCCTTCGTTTGTTCGGCAGCCTCGAAACTGCCCGCGTGCTTGGCGGAGGAGTCGGGGCCCTCATTGGCCAGCTTCTCCATGTCCGCGACAAGCGTTTCGTCGAGCTCCAGGGCCTCAGCGTGCTCGACGCACTCGACGTCGCAGTCGAATGCGTGCTCGATCGACGAGCCCACGGTGATGACGCCTTTTGGCCCCGGCATCTTCATCTTGAGGTAAGTGTAGTTCGGGACCGCCATGAACTTGGCATAGCACGGACGGCCAAGGATGGCGTGGTACGCGCCCCGGAACCCCACCACCTCAAAGGTGAGGACCTCCTTGCGGAAGTTGTCCGGCGTGCCGAACCAGACCGGCAGGTCGATCTGCCCGAGGGGCTGGACGCGCTTGCCCGGTGCGACTCCATGGAACGGCGCCGTGCTGGGCCGCAGCTGGTCCAACCCGATCCCCATCAGCCGTAGGGTGTGGGCGTAGAGGATGTTGAGGCTGCTGCCGCCATCCATCAGCACCTTGGAGAACCGCGCGTTGCCGATGATGGGATCGACGACCAACGGGTACTGGCCCGGGTTGGGGATACGGTTCGGGTGGTCCTCGCGGCTGAAGGTGATGGCGTCCTCCAACCAATCGAGGAAGGAAGGAGGAGCCCTCTCCGTGGTGAGGACCTCATGCTGCTCTCGCTTGCGCCGGCTGGTGGACATGTCCACCGTCGGTCCCCCGAAGATGAAGAAGACGTTCTCCACCGCGGGGAAGCCATCAGCACCTCCGTCACCCCCGTCCTTCTTGGCCTCGTCCTTCTTCGCGGCGACGCGACGGTAGTACTTCTTGAGCATGTCGCATTGCTCGAGGGTGTGGTTGACCGGGGTCTTGTGGTACGGGCAGGGCTTCTTCAACATATCGTCGAACACGCCGGGGCCTCGAGGGGCCCCTCGAGGACCCTTACGGGCAGGGTCGACGGCGAGGGCCTCGTCGTCTTCGCCGCGCCCCTGCGCGCGCGCGTCACGGTGGGGCTTCTTGCCCTTCTTGCCCCGCTACTGCTTCTTCGCGGGCTCCTTGGACTCGCTGCCCTCTGCGGGCGCGTCATCCACGCGCTTTCCTTTCTTGCCGTCGAAAATGGCCCCCACTGTCTCCTCTCCGGAAGCGAAGCTGGTGGCGATATCGAACAGCTCATTGGAGTCGACCGGCGGGCTCCTCCCGAGCTCGCGCATGAGGTCCCGACAGGTCGTGCCTTCGAGGAAGGCGTGCACGATCTCGGACTGGGCAACGCTCGGGAGCTCAGTACAGCGCTTTGAAAAGCATCGTATGAAGTCCCGGAGCGACTCGCCGGGCTTCTGGGTGCACGCCCGCAGGTCCCAGGAGTTCCCAGGGCGGACGTATGTGCCCTGGAAGTTCCCTACGAACGTGCGGACCAAGTCTTCCCAGCTGTGGATCTGGCTGGGTGGTAGGTGCTCGAGCCACGTTCTGGCCGAGTTCGCAAGGTGCAGCGGCAGATTGCGGATGATCACCGCATCGGTGGTGGCGCCACCTAGCTGGCAAGCCAGGCGGTAGTCGTTGAGCCACACACGAGGGTCCGTCTCTCTCGTGTACTTAAAGATGGTGGTGGGCTGGCGGAAGCGCTGGGGGAAGCTCGCCGCACGGATCTCCCGGCTGAACACTCGGGTTCCCGGGGGTTCCGGTGTTGGCGAGCGGTCCTCCCGGCTGTCGTAGCGACCACCTCGTCGAGGGTGGTAGCCCGCCGCCGCTCGCGCCTCCGCGTCGCCCCTTCTCTTGGCGTTCAGGACGTTGCGGGCGTCGCCGTCGTGGGCCTGGCCGCGTGTGTCAAGGATCTGCTCCCTCACAGGCGTCCTGTCCCGGTTTGGCGGCTGTCCCGCCGCGCCGTCCGCGTGGACGGATGCCTCCTGGTCCTGCGCGCCACCGTCGCCCCGCGCGCTGGACTGGTTGCGCATGCTGGACGTGGAGCTCTCGGCCTGCTGCACGACCGCCTGCTCGATGAGAGTCTGCGCCTCGCGACGCAGGTTACGTGCCTCGGGCGTCGACGGCTCGGGCATGGCCCGAAGCAGTGTCGCCGCCGCGATGAGTTTTTGGCTGGCCCGAAGCGGCGTGTGTGGATCGTCCACATTGAAGTCGGCGTTGATGCGGTCGCAAGTCTGCTTCCCGGCTTCTCGGGCGCGTTCGCCGCGTGCCGAGGCTTCCCCTGCGATGGTGGCACGCAGGAGCCGCACCTGCCGGTACTCTTCCGCGAGCTTTGCCTCGAGCTCGCGCGCCTGGGCCAGCTGCGCATTAATATCCGCATTGCCCGCTGGTGGGGCCGGTGGCGGGTTCGGTTCCGGATGCTGGGCCGCGTTCCCGTCGCCCGCTCTGTTCGCGCCGTCAGCATGCTCGTTGGCGGCGATAACGAAGCACTCGCGCGAGGGATCGTAGCTCCCTTCGCTGGAGTCGTCGGAGTAACCGAACCAGTAGTCCGCGGCGTCAAGGAACCGCCGGAATACCACAGGGTCCGGTAAGCCGGAAAAGTCCCACTCCGCGTAGCCATGCGAGGTCGAGGGCGGCAGCTCGCTGGGTGAGCCGTGGTACGACTCGTCGTTGGTGGTGGCGACGAGGTTCCGGGCTGACAGCAGGTGATGGCCCGGGAGATCCTCATATGCAGCCATGTCGGTGCTGGCGGATGAGGCGTACGCCGCAGCAGGGTTGCGCATCCCGTAGGGGAACTGCGGCCCCGCGGCCGCGTGCTCCCCTGCAGGGTGCGCCATCGTGTCGCTTGGCGGGGGCACGTCGTTCCGGGCCGCCTCGCGTGCTGCCCGGCGTCGCTCCGCGCGCGCCTGACGCCTGACCTGGGCGTTTGCGGGACCGGGACGTCGAGGAGCTCGCAGCAGCCGCCTGGGTGGGCGCCGGAGCATCAGTAGCAGGCGTGGCGGGCATTGGGCCCGGCCCAGTCGACCGCCACGGGTGGAGTTCGTCGCGGTTGGTGAGGCGCATGAGGTAGCCGTTCCCTGTGGTCTGAAAGTTCAGGCTCCCAAACCGGATTTCGAATCCGGCAGGGAGAGGGTCCGAGCTGCCCATGGCGTACCTCTGGGACGTCATCTCGGTGCGGATCACCATCGAGACTGCAGGTGAGGGGTCGATCACAGCGCGAGGCCCCCTGCCTGGCGCGCCAACTGTCGGTGTTAGGATTAGTCCCGACACTAACTAGTAAGTTATGCTGTGATCAGCTTCTCGATGGTCGGTGCAAATGATAACACAAGGGACACGCGTTTATCCTGGTTCCGACCGCGGGGTCGTACGTCAAGCAGATTTGCGCTTGCGCGCTGCATTGATTCGCACCGGTGGTGCCTGTAGAGGGGGCCTACAAGCAAGGCGGGAGAGGAGGAGAGGCCTCCAAGTCCCTGCTAAGTGATTGAGGCAAAGTGCCAATATCGATGGGAACGAGTATGCGAGTGAGAGTGAGTGTGAAGCGATGATCTTCGTCCCCCTGCGGCCGGGGGACCGCCTCCTCCTTTTATAGACCAAGGGGAGGCGGTTTACAGTCATACCGCATGGCTTTAGGCATGGTGTGGCGGCATGGCGCACAGTGCCGGCGATTCGACGGCCGTCCTGGCGAATCTTGCTCCTGGCAGGCGTCGTGGTGACTCCTGTGTCCGTCCAGGAGCGACTTCGAGGGTAGCAGCGCTGGAGCTCTTCGTTTGATTGGCGTCCGTACACCGGCTCGAGGGCCTGGCTGACGGAGGACCGGAGGCTGCATAGCGGCGGGCGTGGCGATGTCCTGTCAACCTGGATCCTTACAGTGCGGGGGATGGCCCAGCAGTGCCCGGGATGGCGGCACAGTGCCGGGGATGGCCGCTCAGGGCCGGAGGTGATGGAGGTGACGCGCCCCGCCGGCCTTGCGTCACGGCGTCGTCCCAGGTGGGCGGGAATTGGTGGCCGTACCCCTTTCGAGGGTGCCGCCGTCCTCTTTCAAGGGGCGCGACGTGGAGGAGGTACGGGAGTAGGCGGCACAGCGTCACGGAATGACACCGGCCATGCCGCACAGCACCCGCACAGCGCCGGGGATGGCTGCACAGCGCGGGTTGGCCGAACAGCGCCGGGATCTGATTCCCAGGCGGTGTCAGAGGACCGGCGTGGCGTGGATTCGCCTTTGACCCGGGCGCCCGCGGCGCGCCAGAGCATTTAATGCTCCGGTCGTGGGAGCAGGGATGGTGTCGCGGATCGGAGGAGGCCTCGAGCGAGGCGGAAACTCGCTTGAGGGGCGTCAAGCCCTCGAGCGAGGCGGAAGATTCGCGGTACAGCGCCCGGCCCTCGAGCGGGGCGGAGGTTCGCTCGAGGGGTGCCGGGGGTTGGCTATTTCGATGGGCCGCTGGGACTTTTTGGGCCGTGAGCCGCGGCATGCGAGGTGTGATTTGCGGTTCGTGAGTTTGCTTGTTCGCTTTCGTTATATTTCGAAAAAAGAGAGTGATTTCCCCCGTTATTAGGAGACTCCTATGGCTGTCCCCGACACTCTGTACGCACGAGCATAAGTTATGTGACTTTGGGTTAATAGGCTTCCGAACAAAGTTTCATACTCCCTCTGTTTTTATATACTTGACGTTTGCTAGCTCAAACTTGTGCTACTCATTGTCAAATAAAAGAGAACGGAGGTAGTAACATTTATTTACTAAAGATGTCTATCTTCGAATGTTTTTTACTCCCCACTAGAACTACATATTGAAAATCAGGAAATTTGTCTGGAGCACACACTCAAACCTTGCGTTTGCGCATAGCACACTTCATTCTTCAAATTTGTCCTCAAGACACCGCTAGTGTGTTTTCTTGCCCACAACACACGTGCTCCAGTCAAAGGACCGTATTACCCTCCTCTCTCTCTCTCACACGCGTCCCTTCCTGTCTCCCCATCTCGTACTCCCTCCGTCCCGGTATATAAGATCCTGAAGAGTTCAAATTTTAAACCAAAATATAAGGATCTGAAAGAATAGGATAAAATTAAATGGATTGATGAGTCGGTGGGTAGTGTAAAATGAGGGGTATAGAGATCATTTCCTCTCAATGTTGTTTCTTGAGTTTGAACGCTTGAAGTCTTTATATTGTGGGACGGAGGGAGTATCTCTCCTACTCGTTGCCTCATATGAGCCATGGCCCATGGCGCTGCGCAGCGCCGCTACCCCCGTGCTCGCCTGGAAGAGCTCTCATCTCGCGGAGCGCATCCCCAAGCTCGCCGCTGGGGAGAGCGGAGGCTTTGGTTCAGGCAGCATGGCGGACTCGGTCCAAGCAACGACAACCACAAACATGCGTGCACAAAGCTCTGGTGAGCGCCGCCCCCGAAGTCCCTCCGCGAGTGACGCCCTGAAGCTCGCCGCTGGTGCGAGCTCCCTGTCCATGTGCTCTAGCGAGCACCACCCCTAAGCCTCACCAGGGAAAACGACAACCTCTGTTCAGGACGTGGCGCACAAATCAGGAGTGGGCGTAGGCAGGGGTGAGGGAGCGGCACCGACCGGATGTACTCAGGCGCCGGCTGAATCTGCTCGGGCTCATCGTCACCGCGTGAGCCGACCATGCCACCGTGTGAGTAGTGGCGAAGCTAGAGTGAATTGGAGGGTGCATTTACCTTATAGGTGTAAAACAATTAATTTCTATATGGTGAAATTTTGAATTTTAACACTGTTTTTAATTTTTGGGGTGCATTTGCACCCCCGAGGGACACTATAGATTCGCCAGTGCATGTGGGCTGGTCGAAGGGGATGGGACGGGCGGGCTTGGATCAGATGACAATGGTTGTGGAGGGGAAGGGGGTGGGCGGGCAGCTCAAACGACGGGACGAGGGAGAGGGTGGGCAGCTCAAAGTCTTGGACGACGAAGGGGCTGTTTGGCTCCCCGCCATGGGCTGCCACGCCACAGCGTGGCTCGCCACAGTCTGTGGCGGGGAAAAGGTTCGCCACAGCTCGGAGCTCGTTTTGTAGTTCACTGTAGCGTGGCGGGTTAAAGCTGTGGCGCGGACTCCTGTGCGGTGGCGAGCAGAGGCGGGAACCAAACATCCCCGAAATCCCCTCAGCGTCGGCCATAGAAGTTCCTTGTTTATAGGGGAAGGAGAAACGAGGAGGGGGCTGACGTGTGGGCCCAATTTTTGCAAGGGCAAGGAAGTCCTCTTATGCTGAGATTGTTGGAGACAAAGATGCAAAACCACAGTGTGTTGTGCGCAAAATCAATAAAAGGAGTGTGATGTGCACAAAATCATCATTTGAGGATGTGCTTTGGACAAAAACCCAAAATCAACAGTGGTATTTTTGAAAAAGAAAAGAAAAGAACTAGCTGTACCATGCTCTTTTATAAGACACATGGGTAATTATTTCGCGTGATTTTTCATTGAGCTCAAACTTCTTTATATGTTGGAATAGATTGAGTGGATTTGTACTCACTTCGTACTTCGTTCTCAAATATATGTCGTTTAGGACAAGCAATCTAGTTCAAAAATGAACTAGCTAGCTTGTCCTAAGCGACATACATTTGAGAACGGATGGAGTATTAGGAAGAGAGGTGGGCCACTGGCTGGGGCATAAGCCCCTCTATCATTTCATTAACCGTACCACCGATGATCAAATCACCCCTAGGAACTCATCCAACCTGTGATATGTCGTGTTGTAGCCTGTAGTATGTAGGTCTAATTTATTCCACATCATTTGGAGTTAGCCGGAAAGGAGAGCCGACTACGACCTAAGCAGGACCTGGGCTACGCACCACATAGCAGCACCGGCACGGCGATAAGAAATTGGAAGCATTGACCGATTTGTTTCCTTTTGTAATCAATCTACAAACGGTTATATTCACGTAATTTGTATTCCATTTATTTTATTCCTTATATTTAAAGTCTACATATATTAGATGCTGAAAACATTAATAAGCACATGGCCTGCATCTCTTCTCCTCACAAATGAGTGAATTTGGATGATCGGCTTGATAGCGATTCAACATTGATTTCTTTGAAAGATTTCAACAGTAATACTTTAGCCAAAGTTTGGTTATGCACTTTGCGCTGTGGCTAAAGTTTAGCCTGGCTTCTCAATCAATGTGGCTTGGATTGTTACAAACAAAAAAAATGACAAGTGGTCCCGTTTAGTTGGTGAAATTTTTTGTGAAAGTGGTGAAATTTTTGCATTACTTCTCCAAAATTTCACCAACTACCCGTCACATCAAACTTCGGACACTAATTAGGAGTATTAAATGTAGATTAGTGACAAAACTCATTTCACAACCCCTACCTTAATTTTCGAGACGAATCTAACGAGCCTAATTATGTCATGATTAGACAATATTGTGCTACAGTAAACAATCTCTAATGACAGATTAATTAGACTTAATGGATTCGTCTCGGAATTTCCCGTCCATTCGTGTAATTAGTTTTATAATTAGTCTATGTTTAATACCTCTAATAAACCTTGAAAGGGGCTCCCAAAATTTTGGTGAACTAAACACACTCTTAGTAAACATGTTTTATGAGATGTGATACGGTCTGTAATACGAAAAATTTGAGAACTTTTGTAAAACTAAACACATGACAAGTGACCGAAAGAAGTGACAACCTATGAACGACTCCACCCGGACCGCCCAGATCATGCGGCTCCACCGCTGCAGATTGCCGTGAGCAGCACCGGCAGCCTCGCCAGTGACGACGAGGCCCCCTGCACCGGCCTCCGCAGCTTCCACCTCCCGCTTTCCTCCCCCGCCGCACCTGCCGCCGACGGCCGCACCCTGCCGCCGTCCTCGAGCACGGGCGAGACCGCAGCCGCGGCAGCGTCCCTCTCGCCCGCGCCGTCGCCGCACAGCAGCCCGGCGCCGGAGAGCTGCCTATCCATGTCCAGGAAGTGGCCCAGCGACGTGGGCACGCGGGCGTCGTCCCTGCACAGCCTCCACCAGCCGCCGCCGCCGCCACCGGCGGCGCTGCGCCAGCGCCGGCGCCTCGTCCACCTCCCGCGCCACCTCCACCCCTCACCCTCGTGCGCCGGAGCGCGCGGCGTCTGCGTACCCTCCCCTGCATCCCGCTCCGGCTGCTGGTGGTCCTGGCCCTGCCCCGGCTCCTCATCGTCGGCGAGGGACACGCCCATCAGCGTTCCCAGCGTCGTCCTCCGGTCCCGAAAGAACGACCCCGTGGACTGGCAACAGAACACCAAAATGAGGATTCCAAAGATTCTAGCTCCCTCGTGCACATAAACACATCGATTATGATTGCTGAAGAAGAACGAACCTCGGTGGCGATATCGGACGAGGACGGCGACGTCTCCCCGGAGGGCGAAGAGGGGATCATGTCGCCGTCTCCGTCCATCTTCTTCTTTCTTTCCGGCGAGGATGCGCTGGGTGTTGGAGGCTTGGAGCTCGGCGAAGCAGAGAGTGGGAGAAAGAGTGATACTCCCTTTGAACGATCCCAGCTAGAATCTCACTCAGGCAGGAGTCAGGAGTCAGGACAGGGACAGGGCGAGCGAGATGACTGGACGCGTCCACTGAGCCACGGGTTGAAACCACAGAAGGCTGCGACAACGGTCAAGCTAGGCCTTTGTGCGTGCACTGTGCACCTGTGTGTGTCCCTGTGCCCCGTGAAACCTATCCCTGGTTTTGAGCCCTGAACCTTTGACCATTATGTGGGGGGCAAGACACAGGCTCATTAGGATTAAGGACTAGTATAATGATCGACTTCCAAGATGTGGTTTGACTACACTGTTCGTTGGCGTTGGCAGCGAGCAAAAAGAAGGATCTCTGCAGACTGCATGCTAATGATAGTAGTAATTAATACTTATGCTTAGCACCTTTTTAGGTCTGTCTCGTCTAAACAAGGAAAAAACAAGGAACCAGTGTGGAAAAAACAAGGAACCAGTGTCGACTCATGTACGATGTCTCCCCAAAAGGGGTTTTGACTCCTGCCGGACTTCAAATTCTCAAACTTGGATTTTTGAGAGGTTATTCCGAAATAGTTTCACTAATAGAGTTTCGATATGACGCTTTATAAGTTTCATAAGGTGCATTTCAGGAATAACGCAAGTTTCAAATAAGATCGGAGCCTGACCGAGGACACAATAAGCAATCACACATAAGAGTCAACGAGCTTGCGTATTGGCAAGACAATCATCAAGCTATACGAACGAGAGCCTAGACAACGTACAGCTTTTCAGAAAAAGCAGCTGTAAATCTAAGCAGAATTAAACTGGCTTTTTAGGAAGGAAATCACATTGAATTAAAATTGTACCGGATCTCTATGCTACATCATAGCTCCAAAATTTTCAGTTGACTTTGGTCACAACAAAAAGCTTCACTAATCAATCAATCCAGAACTAGACTAAAACCAACCATTGGAACCGTGAAACCCTAAAACTGATCCATCTCCCTTTCCTCAAGGGGCTAACCATCGGAGACGAGAAGACGTACGCGTAGGGGACGGATCAACGGATCGGAGACGGCGTATGTCTCTCCTCACGTCGCCGACTCGGTGTTCAACATGGCCTTGAACTCGTCGAAAGAGATGACCCCATCGCCGTTGCGATCAAACGCCGCCACCATCTCCGCGCACCGCTCGGCCGTCGCCTCCTCACCCATGCCCAGCCTCCGGAGCACGCGGCGGAGCTCCTCGGCCGTGATCACACCGTCGCCGTCCTCGTCGTACTCGGCGAACGCGTTGCGCAGGTCCACGGACTGGTCCCCGCCGTCCAACACCGCCCCGAGCTCCTGCAGGCTGATGAAGCCGTCCCCGTCGCTGTCCGCGGTGGCGACCATATCCTCGGCCTCCTCGGCTGTGCAGCCGTAGGCCTCGCGCATCTCGTCCGCCGAGATGCGGCCGTCGCCGTTCGCGTCGAAGCGGCGGAACAGGCTGACGAGCTCCGGGTCCGGCGTGGTGCCGTCGTTGGGTGGCTGGGTGGTAGCCGCAGGTGTAGGAGGAGGAGGCGAGCGGTCTCGGCCGAGGATGCCTCCGCAGGAGGCGGTGGCGGAGACGACGATACCCATGACGGCCGGTCTCAGGGTTTTGAGTTTTTTGGGTGGGGTTTTGGTCCTATTTTTATATAGCTTTTCACACTAGATTGTTCGACTTCATCTCAGATATTTTTTAATTGGGCCAGCCCTTGCTCCCGTCCGTACGTAGTAGCTTCCTATAAAATCTTAATACAGAAAAATAACTTATATATATGGATTCTAATGTTTACAAGTTTATACAACAATAAAAAAATATTACTCAATTACATTCACAATGGTAACCAGAACCACAGAAAAGTCAGGACTTGATTGGTTTGAGGCCAAAGTTGCCCGACCAAAATTTTGATCATTTTAAATTTTGACCACCAATTCAAAATCTTAACCAATTTCAACAATCTAAATGAATGGATGGCTAAAACGGTTCATCTTCTGCACCTTAGTTCATTTGAATTGTCAAGATTTTGAATTGGTAGTCAAAATTTAAAATGGCTAAAATTTCGGTCACGCGACTTTGATCTCAAACCAATCAGACCCTCACTCCCTTTGGTAGCAAATTGAAAATTCTTGTTCGTAATCTTTTATTCAACACAATACATCATCACAAAACTCTACAATTGGAGAAGGAAAAATCATAAGAAAATTAGTTCTATAATATCGACAGATCGTCACATCAAAAAATAGCATAAAAAATCTATTGTTTAGTAAAACATCACGGAAATAATAAATTGTTACCCTAAACTAGCATTATGTCACGTTTGTTATTAACATTATATGTTTGTTCGTCTCTGCATGTTGATAGCCGAATTTGACTAATTGTACTACTTGTATGATATTGTCAGGATATTGGTGCTTGTTTATCTAAATGAGTCATAAGTTATTTGATTAATTCATGTGGTAAGGAATTAATGTGATTGATTAGTTAACTACGACAGTGGATCACTCCTCTTCAACATTAGCTGGACCATCACGAGGTTGGGCAGCGGCGTCGACGTCGTGCGCTTCTTCATCAATCTCGTCACCAACGAGCTTCTCAAGCTGGTGCGACATGTGCTCAAGAGCCGCTCCCCCTCGTCCGAGCTCAGCACACTCCTCCTCGCCATCTCCACGTCCCTGGGCACTTTCATCTGTAACAGTACATCCCCGTGTAGTCCCTCGATGATGTTGCTGCGTAGGTTGAAAGTTTGGTGATTATGTATTTTTCCCTCTCGCTAAGTTCTGATGTGCATAGCAGCATGTTAATTAATCATGGGGTGTCCTTGTTTCTATAAGTTAAACGCATATTAGATGTCCGTGTCCTTGCTGAAGTCAATTAATTATATGTGCGTGGCCCGATGGATGCAGTTTTTGTGTTTCTCCTTATATTCTATGAATTTATGCAGGAATTGATGGTCTAAAAGTGGTACTTAATAGCCGTCAACACTCATATTTGTATGTTGTCGAGTCTAAACACCAACAGCTCGCACTCCAGGTAGGGGATCTCATCGAAGATTCGTTGGCGAACTCGATGACGCCCGTCATCATCAAGCTCGTCGTCACTTCGAGCAAGGTGACACCTTCACCTTCGGCTCTTGGGTTTGCGTCGCCGATGGTGCTAGATCCATCCAACACCACCTCGCGTCACCCCCAGAGAATTTCAGTCGAAGATCTCATCGAAAATTCGGCGAAATTTCGCTTTCTGATCTAATCAGAGGGCACGAGCTCGAATCTGAGTACTACTCGGGTTCACCTGGATCAAACTGCGCGAGCTCGCTCGTGAGCCATGGTGCGACTCGGATTTCCCGCCTCAGTGACTCCTCTTCGGACCCCGCAACGCCGACGCTATCTATCAAGCAACACTACCCAAGATCCGGAACCTCGGAAAGCTCCCTTAGCTCAAGTACTACTCCGACTCGAACGACAACTACTACTCGGATCTGCAAGTGGAGAAGCCCATGTCCGGGCCAGCTCATGGCCCCGTCATCACGTCAACTCCGAAAGGTATATTCGTCTACTGGCCGGACAAGAAGCCCTTCATGCTCGTGGAGGATGACAACTCCCGCCTCATCGCCTGTCTCGAGACACTCCCTTATCAGGAGGGTACACCACTCTCTACGATCCAGGAGGAAGAAGGCGACGATACAATCATCATCGAATCAGCTACCTCAAGCTCGGGCAGCCACTCTCCAAGCCGGGAACTCTACGCAGTGATCTCTCCTCAAACCGGAGACGGCACTGACCAACACTCTCATGAATAGGGCTAGACGCCAAGCCAAAAACTCGTGAGCTGGCTCAGCTTGATGGTAGCTCGGCTTGGCTCGGCTCAGCTCGGTCGATTTTTTAACAAGCCAAGCAGCTGTTTTTGCTCGTTTCATTAACGAGCTAGCTCGTGATCTGCTCGCGAGCTAATCAAGCTAAACACGTAGAGTCAAATATAAGGAGTCGAAAAGGTGGGGGGCTTAAATCCACTCATTCGCTCCTCCAAATCCCTAATTAATTTCCGTCTGACGTCTGATTTGACTTCCCATCCACTCAACTGTTTTATTTAAAATTCGATCGATTAGATAATGGATAGAAAGGGGAGTGACGGTTAGGTTTTAGTAATCATAAATTTTTAAGTCTCTCAAATGCACCATGCATAAGGAGTGCAAATAAAACACACAAGTCACAACTAATCAATATTATGCTGATTACATATGCGATTCTTACATTATTTAGAAGACTTAAAAATGTATGGTTACTATATTATTTTGTGTTTCATATATATTGAGGTGCTAATGCCATTCTAAATTTACATCTAGCTCACGAGCCTAACGAGCTGGCTCGAGCTATTAACGAGCTGAGTTGAGCCAGCGTTTTTGCTCGTTTTGTTAACGAGCTGAGCCAAGCTGGCTCGTTAAATTAACGAGCCAGACCAAGCCGAGCCGAGCCAAGCCGAGTTGGCTCGGCTTCCAACCCTACTCGTGAACCACGCTTCCCGGACGAGATCACTACTGATGGACTCTTTGCGGACGCAACTACTGAGGGGGCAGTGGAGTAGAAGACTGCATGTCGCCTCAGAAACACCAAGCGTGCGGAACGCCAGCGGCGACTCGCGGCCGCCCTTCCAATCCGCAACCTCATTGAAACTCTGGCAACGGTCGAGACACAACCACATCCCACCTCAGAAGCATGTATAGCCTCGATCAATCTCATCGATCGAGCTATGCCTACAGACCGTGCCAGTTGACTAGTCACAAAGCTAGCCGAGCAAGCCTACGTGATACACATCTTCCCAACACCAGCGTGAGGACATCGAGAAGATGACAAACAAACCCCGACCATCGGGGTCGGGAGGTGCCCACAGAGATCGAGCCTCACACTCTTTTCCCCTCTCTTCCGATTGTACCCCTCCTCTTCCATGGACTATAAAAGGAAGAGTTAGGGCTCCCATTCTGAGGATTGCTTTCACGAACACTTACCCACGTACATCACACACCCCTTCATTCACAAACGTTAGAGCTTGGGAGCTATCCCCCTCTCGCTCCACTTGTAACATGTACTACAACTGACTCGAGTAACACGAGCGACTCGAACTGAACGTAGGGCATTTGCCTGAACCAGTATAATCTCTTGTGTTAGTCTCTCATGTAGCCATCCGAGCCCGACGCGCATAAAATTTACTAGTCGGCAGTATGACACACCGCAAATAGCCTGTGCTACACTGCTACAGTATTTCTCATTCCCTTCGTCGTTTACCTGAAAAATGGCTGGATGAAATGGTAGTAGCCTCTTACCGCTGTTTCATCCCACAGTTGAATTTTTTTTCAAAATTTAATTGAACACATTTTTTTGTAAAATCATAAAAAAATAAATAATAAAAAAAATCATGCATGCATAACCTTCTCGCCTCCCCAACAGTAACCGTGAGAGGCGATTCAAGGGTGACACTGTCTCGAGCGTTGGTTCTATCGTCTCCCACCATCGGCGGTGGAGCGCGTGAGGGACGGGGCGAATCGACGCCGGGGGTAGGTTTTTAGCTATTAGATTTGTTACCATCATAATTCGATTAGTATGTTAAGCCTTCAGTGATTTGATGGAGTGAGTAATTATAACTACATGACAACAATCCACATATTGTTTGTCACGAAAAGCTACAAATTTTGTTACAAATTCTCACATAAACTGATATTTTGCTATCATTATAAGAATAAAGAGGCGTATGATGGTAATCAATTACCATGTTATGTTTTTTTTTTGGAAAGAAAACAGGAGGGGCAAGCCCCTACCGCAAGGATTTATTAAAACTGAGGAGAAAAAGTTACAAAGTTGAAGAAGTATCAGAAGGGGGAGGAAAGAGAGAACCGAAGAGGGAAAGGAAGGGTACAAAAAACGACTCTACTCTAAAGCAAGAATCCAGTCATTCATCGCCGGCAGGAGAGTTTGTCTGGCTCTGAGTAGGAGGAGGTAAAATTCTTTCTTGAACTTTCTGAGGCAGTCTTCGATTGAGGGGTGCTGGCCATCAAAGATCCAATCATTTCTGGTTGTCCAGATGCTCCAGGACATGAGGATGATGATCTCCATGAAAAAGGGCACTGCTAACTTATCTTTGATCTTCCTGAGAATGTGTAGGAGTGGTCTCGTGGTTACTACAGAGACTCCAATTGCACTCTGGCAAGCCTTTGCGAAATTACATCTGAGGAAGAGACGAGCCACATTTTCAGTTCTCTGGAGGATGTACAGATCACAGGTGTAGGATTCCAAAATTTGGTTTTTCCTTCTGAGGAGGTCTCTCGTGCTAAGTCTGTCCTTTAGCAATAACCAAAAAAAAACCTTGTGCTTCATCTGGCATTTGGAGTGCCATATCCAGTGGAAAGCCGGATGGGTATTTCTCTCCCCAAATAGAGCTTTGTAGGCCTTAGATGTTGAGAAGACTGTGTTGCCCCAAGAGTATTTCCATTGATCATTCCCAGCAACGAGGTCCCTGTTAGAAATTTGCTCCTTGAACTCTAGAAATTGTGAATGTGCCTGTACTGAAAGAGGAAGATTGAAGTTTTGTATGAAGTCAGTTCTGCCTACTGCCCTTTGAAAGGAGATATTCACGTCCTTGGCAAAAGAGAAGAGTTCTGGGAAGATTTGAGCCAGAGTACGACCATTCCAGTGATCTTTCCACAACAGCACTGAAGATCCATCAGCCACTTTAACAGAAGAGATTTTTTTGAATTTGTGTAGAATCTTCACTACATCCCTCCACCAAAAGGAGCCTTTCTTAGATTGTCCAGGAAGTCTCCCCGAGCTGTAATAATTATCCCAAACTAGTTTTACCCAGGGAGTGTCGGCTTTAGTATAGAACTTGTGTAGGAACTTGAGCAGCATAGCCTCATTGTGAGTGGCCAGGTTAATAACTCCTGAGCCTCCTTGCTTTTTGGGGGCACAAACCATTGTCCAAGCTGGTTTGGGAGGTTTCTTAGAGTTTAAATCAGAACCCCTCCATAGACAGTGCTTCCTGTACTTGTCCAATTGTTTTATCACCCCCTTGTGCAGTTTCAGGGTGGCCGTGTAGAAAATTGCTGATGAGGAGAACACTGAGTTTACCATTTCCAACTTCCCTGCCTGGCTAAGGAAAGAAGAGGTGCATGTCAATCTTCTTTCAATTTTCTGCATAAGAGGGAAGAATTGGGCAAGACCTGGCTTTGTGGTTCCAAGAGGCAAACCTAGATAGGTGAAAGGCAAAGTACCCTTTTGACAATCAAAGGTGTTGCAGAGAGATTCTAGGTTATCTTCAGAGATGTTGAGGGGGACCATGACAGATTTGTTGTAGTTGACCTTGAGCCCAGTGGAGTTTGAGAAGGTTTGTAAGCTTTCCTTGAGAAGTGTTAGCTGTCTTGGGCATGCTTCCATGACTAAAAGAGTATCATCTGCATATTGGACTATGGGAAAGTCTGTTCCTGCCCTTGCAGGGATGGGAAGATTAAGATCTCCTTGGTCTTTGGCTTTGTTGATGATTGACTGCAGAAGGTCAGCTGCAAGCACAAAAAGGAGTGGAGATAGAGGATCTCCTTGCCTCAGGCCTCTTTTACAATGAAACACTTTTCCTGGGACCCCATTTAGCAAAACAGAGGAAGTGCCAGACTCCAGAATGGTCCTGATCCAATTAAGCCATTTTTCACCAAAGCCTTTGAACTTAAGAATCTCTAGAATGGCTTGGTGTTCAATTTTGTCAAAAGCCTTCTCAAAATCCAGTTTTAAGATTACAAGCTCCTTCTTAGATTTTTTGCAGATATGGAGATATTCAAAGGCCCAAGCCAAACAATCATGAATGGATCTAGTCTTAATAAAGCCATACTGATTTTTATGGATAAGCCTCATAATGACCTTCTGTAAGTGTTCTGCAAGTAACTTTGTGATGAGCTTGATGGAAGAATTGAGCAAAGAGATGGGTCTGGAGTCCCCAGCTGAGGATGGAGAATCAGTTTTGGGCACCAGAGTTATGTAGGAGGAGTTGATGCTTCTAAGGCATACGTTCTCATTATAGAACTCTTCACACAGGTTGTAGAAACTTGGTGCAATTAAGGGCTAACATTTTTTGAGAAATTCTACATTGAACCCATCTGGTCCCGGGGACTTATTGTTTGGCAGATCTGAAACAACGGAGTCAATTTCCTCCCTGGTGAAAGGCTCTTCTAGCATACTCAGGTTATTGTCAGCTATGAGCAAGGACTCCAGATCGAGGTACATATGGGTAAATTCAGAAGCGCCCATTCTTTCCTTATAGGCCAACCATAGTAATTTAGCTTTTTCTTCATGATGAAATAGCTCATGCCCAGCAGAGTTCTTCAAGGAGGTAATTGTGTTTTTCCTATGCCTTATAGAAGCATTTGCATGAAAAAAGCAGTGCATTCATCCCTAAATTTGACCCAGTTAATTGTGCCTCTTTGCTTCCAGTAGATTTTCTGTTGATGAAGTAGCCTTTGGAGGTGGAGGGAGACTATTTCTCTGAAATTCCACTCAAAAATGGAGAGATCTCTGAATTCCTCTAGAATATCCAGAAACTGGATTAACTCCTTAGCATTTCTTATGGCACTAGCTAGGCTAAGCAGCTGTGATTTCCAATCTTTGAAGACCTTTCTTAGGTTTTTGAATTTTGCTGTTAAAGATTTTGCACTGTCTGTATGGGCAATTGGCATGTTCTACCCTTGTAGGAGGATGTTAAAGAAGTCCTCATGCTCAATCCAATAATTTTCAAACCTGAATATGTTGGGCCTGAGCACATTTGTGGATGCAGTGATTATACACAGTGTGTGATCAGAGGTATCTCTTGTCAGGCTTGAAGCGAAGGTGTTAGGCATAAAGGTTGTCCAAGCATTGGAAGAAAAAAACCAATCTAACCTCTCCAGAAGGGAGTTTTGTTGCTTATTAGTCCAGGTGTACTTACAACCCTTTAGAGGTAGCTCAACCAGCCTCAAGTAACTAATGGCCTCATTGAAAGCCATCATTCCCTATAATTCCCCCCATCTTTATTTCTATTTTCAGGACCTCTCGTTAGGTTGAAATCCCCTACTATCAACCATCTCATATCATCTGGCATGGAAATGCTTTTGAACCATCTTAGAAACTCCAGTTTGCCCTCATGAATGCAAGGTGCATACACATTAGTTAAGAGCCACACTTCACCAGACAATTTGCAAGAGAACTCCACTGACTGGGCATATTCATTTTGAAACTCCAGATGACCAGAGAATTTGGAAGAATTCCAGACAATTATAGATCCCCCTGAATTTCCATTAGAGGGGAGAAAGACAAACTCATCTAAATTCCTGGGACAAAAATTTCTAATAAAGTTGGTATCAAAGAACTCTCTTTTGGTCTCTTGTAGGCAGAGAACATCACATTTAGCCTCTGAAATTTTGCTTTTTACTGCATCCCATTTGGAATCAGAGTTGATTCCTCTAATATTTCAGCAGAGAATCACCCAATTTCTTTTAAGTTGTTGTGGATTCATTGGATAACAAGATAGAAAGTGATAACAAAAGATTGCATGCCCAACACACAATCAACCAGAAGGAGTGAAACACCGAGGAATAAGCAAAAGAACCAATCCATAGCATTAGCAGAAACAAAGGTTCCAGCATCCATAACCCAAAAAGCCATAGTCATTACAAGCTACTGAAAGAAGTTCCACCCTTAACAAATAGGGGAAAGATAGACAAAATATCACAGTCATCAGGGACTTCAGTTCTTGGGCTTCTTGACCTGTTCTTGCCCTTCTTCCTCCTCTTGGCTCTTGCTCTTATTGCCAGCCTTGAGGTTCTTCTTACCACCTACTGCCTGCTTCCCTCTTTTCTTACCTACAAGTTCTTCATCTGAAAGCTTATAAGCAGGGATCTTGCAGAAGTCTTCCCCTATGTTCTTGATCATCTGCTTGGAGAGAGTTGGTGGCAGAGAGGCACAAGCTAGACAATTTCTTGCAGCACAATTGTTATGTTTGAAGTTGTTGTTTTTGCTACGGATTCTCGGGCTCCTTCTGGCTTCAGTTTCAACTTGGGGGATGATTGCCTTGCCTTTTCCTTTCTCTGCAGCCTTAGGATTCCCACTATTCTCTGTCTGGAGTAACAAATTGTCTGGGCCATCAGGGGAGGCAGTCAAAGGAGAGCTATCAGCAACTTCTGTGATGTTCAGGCATCTGACTTCAGCAAATTCTGGACACTTGGCTGGAATAGCAAAAGACATCAGAGAGTCTGAATTGACACATCTTATCATGAAATTCCAGGCCTGAGAGGAAAGGAAAGGTATGGCCCAAGCAAAGTGAGTTGGTGAGAGGAGCATGACTACGAAGAAAGTGGCCCAGTCAGCTGGAATGTTGATGGCCTGCTCTGGACAGCCCACAGGGGGGAAATATTTGGCTCAAAGCCTATACACATCAGGGAAAGGTTTGGGACTGGGTGTGCCTGAACTGTCTTTCATGAATGACTTCCACGCTGGGTCAGGAGTTATAGGAGCTGAGAAGTGGGTGAGAGCCATTGCTAAGTTAATGTTGGAGTTGAAAGATCCTTCTGGGAAGGGTCCCTGAGGCTGAAGGGCAGGCAGGAAATCTGGGAGGATGAAATCATCAACATCCATAATCTCATTCTGATTTTCCAAGTCAAGGTGAGCTCCATTTAAATCCTCCACCATCTCCTCATCCTCCTGGTTAGCTTGTTCTTCTTCAGCAGGGAGCTGTGCTTGAGCATTTTCTGCCAAGTTGTTAACCAGGGCCTCATTGTTCAGGTCTAAAACCTGGTTGACTTCCTGGAAGGCAGGCTCTAGAGGTGGGTCAACAAGCTGAGCAGGGTTAGGAGATGGTATCCCCAAGACAATCACAGGTTCCCCTTCTGCAACATTTCCATTAACCATTTGTTGAATACTGCCACATGAGTTACCATTTGCCACTGCAGATGAAGCTGAGGAAGCTACTGGGGGAGAAAGATTCAGGTGCAGATCAAGTTCTATGTGCTGCTGGTCTTGTGCTGGCTGAAGAAGTTCCCCCTGGAGGGTTTGGTCTTGACCCACTTGCTGCTCTTGCATCTGGAAGTCTTGAACGAGTGGGACTTGCTGCTCATGCATGTGAATATCTTGCTGATCCTGAATCTGGAATTCCTCTGCTGGGTTGATGTTAAGGTCTGGGATAGGTGGGTGTGCTACCTGAGGGGCTTGGTTGATTTCCCATGGCAGCTGATCTTGAATGTTGCCAAGGCCAGGGAAAACAAATTCACCATCCTCAAATCCCCCTGGGGGAATGTCTTCATCCTGCAGCTGACCACCAAGTAAATTTTGTTGCACAATTTCACATTGTACAGTCCAAGAGATACCCTCATGCTCATCCCTTCTGAATAGATAAGGTAGTGTGGCACATCCGAAAGTTCTGTAACTCTAGCTTTGATGAAAATTCTAGCCAGGACCTCATCTTTCTGCCAGCAAATCAATCTGCCAAATGGCTTGATCATATCTCTAATATCATCCATGTTCCGGTTGTCAGGTGGAAAACCAATAAGCATCAACCAACATTCTCTATTGAAGAGCACTCTTCTAGCATTGTCCCCCCTGTTATGATTCACAAACTCTATGTTGAACCCCTGAGAATGGTGAGGGCTATGATGAACTAAGCTGTCCCTATCAGAAACACGATTCAGTCTGACATAGGCTTGACCTCTACCAAAGGGACAACGCTGCACCTCTGTCACCCTAAGCTCATAATCCTCCTCCAAAAGACCCAAGATGACATTGCGAACCTGAACGAAGGGAAACTCCCCCTGCGGGAGATTGGTGATGGTGGCGATCGCCAGGTCTTCATTCGCCGGCAGGGTTCGCCATGTTATGTTAGACTTGGACCTATCAATAAGTAATCAAGCAAAGTAAACACGGTCATATTGACGTTTTCACCTTTTGCCCCCATTTTTTCCATCTAAAAACAGTCTGTCTGTACTCCAGATAATGCAAAATTTCTCTACGAAATCAAATTGAATATGTAGGAGTACTCCATAACACGGACGGTCGGGATCCTCCGAAGAAACACACTAACGGTACAGGCCGACAGCCCAGATCATTTCGACCAGCCCGACCCAAGCCTCGCCTATCCTGAGTTCGTTCCGGTGCGCACGGCATCTATCCTGCGCCCTCCTTTCCCAGGCTCCCATGGCGGCCGCCGCCGCGGGGGCCACGCCGGCGACTGCGAGGAAGATCCTTTTCACCACTACCTCCACCCTCCTTTCCTCCTCGCTCACTCGCAGCAGTAGCCGCAGCCTCGCTTGCTCTGCCGCGTCCGCCGCCGCCCCGCGCCTCGCGCCGCAGCCGCCGGACCTGGTCCGGTGGGTGCAGCGCGAGGGCGGGTTCGTCCACCCTGCCCTCCGCGTCTCCGACCACCCGGAACACGGACTCGGGGTTTCTGCCGCCGCGGCCGACAGCGACATCCCCCCTGGGGAAGTCCTCATCACACTCCCAGGCCGCCTCCCACTACGACTCCGCCGCCCCACCGGCGCCGCGGACGACCTGCTCGTGCAGCTTGCCCAACAAGTCCCGGGTAATGGCCTTTCTAATTCGGTTGCTTTTGCGGCAACGTATGCTTTGTGTTGGCTGGGAGGTGGGAGCCTATGAATGCATCAAACATTACGTGTATCGTGACTGTAATTACTGTAATGCTTTGAGCCTCTGTGTTGATTTTGAAGTGACTGAAATGAAATCTTAGTTCTTTCTGTTTTCTGTATAGTTTGATAGTGTTATAGTACCATAAGGTCAATTGGGATAATCTAGAGTTTTGTTCAGAATTATTGGTGTTTCATGTTGAAACTTGGAAGCTACCAGATGTGGAATCACTTGCTAAAAACTCATGCTTGCACCATTCCTGTGGGGGCTTGGGATACTATGTTTAATTGTCAAAGGCCTTTTAGTTCGTATTTGAGTAGAATCATATAGTATTCTGTACATGTGCAGTGTGCACTCGTTCAATTGAGTCATCTTATGAATTCTGCTTCAGTTTTTAAAAATTGCTTTAATAAATACCAAACTCCCATTGTTCAATAAGTAATCACAGGCATTTCTTGGTTTATAATGCTTTAGTTCTGTTATATTTTCCAGAGATAGTATATTGTTTTGCACAAGCTTTTATTCATGTTTTCCTGTTATTGAGTCATTCGATAATCTATCTGTGTAACTGATACTATTTTGTGATTGAGCTTATACATGCTGAGAATGTGCAAGTTTTACTGCAGCTCCTCTTATTTATAAGGGAATTTCTATCTTGTAAACTGAACAAGAGTAAATTTAATCATGTGGGGAAACATTTTACAGAGGAACTGTGGGCTATGAAGCTGGGCTTGAGGTTGCTTCAAGAAAGGGCCAGACTTGATTCATTTTGGTGGCCATATATTGCCAATTTGCCAGAGACATTTACCGTTCCAATCTTCTTTCCTGGGGATGACATAAAGAATTTGCAGTATGCCCCTCTCCTCCACCAGGTTGTTAAAGATATGTGGTCATATCTAGTTGAGGCTTATCATCCCCCCCCTTATTTTCTGACTGATCCTATCCCAGGTCAATAAAAGATGCTGTTTTCTTCTTGAGTTTGAGAAAAAGGTGCAACAGAAGCTTGATACTGTACCCCTGGAACATCATCCTTTTTATGGACAAGATGTAAATTCATCTTCCCTTGGATGGGCTATGTCAGCTTCCTCTTCTCGTGCATTCCGTTTGCACGGTGAAATCCCAATGCTGTTGCCTCTTATTGATATGTGCAACCATAGTTTCGACCCAAATGCTAGGATTGTCCAGGAAGGAAATGTGAACAGCTCAGACATGTCAGTTAAGGCAAGTAACCTGTAATGTTCTTCCATTTCTGAATTTTTGATCGTATACACCTGAAAATCTTGTTCCAGAATCAAGCTATTCTTTTCTTCCTTCACATATCTGCTTTGCGAACGGTGATGATATTACTGGATATTGTATATGATGAAGTCTTTATTTCATAACATTCCTACTTTGATATCTACTGTCCTGTCCTGATGCACTCATTACTGACATCACTGTGTGCCAGTTGTAGCATTTGTTTGTCAGATGCATTCTTCTCCCCGTATTCAGTCACAGTTTCCTATGTTGGCATTGAACAGTAAGATCTGATACTTTGAATCGATTGTGCCATTTCTACACTCTGTTGTCTAGTAAGCAATAATTAATGAAAACTATTTCCACTCCTTGGCCTATATATGTGCTTAATGTTCTTGATTACCGGTCTGCACATATTTGACATGTTGAAGTTCATTTAATCAGCTGATATCCTCGTTGCATGTCATTTAGAGCCTATAATTTCCTTGCTTACAGAAGATGCAAATAAATCCACCACTATCTTTATGTTATGATGTACTGCTGTGCGCAGGTTGTTGCTGAGACGAAGATTGAGAAAAATGCTGCAATAACACTGAATTATGGTTGCCATCCCAATGATTTCTTTCTTATTGATTATGGATTTGTGATAGCACCGAACCCTTATGATATAGTGGAACTGAGCTACGATGGAGCCCTTTTTGATGCCGCTAGCATGGCAGCTGGAGTCTCTTCTCCCAACTTTTCAGCACCAGCCAAGTGGCAACAAGATATCTTATCACAGCTAAACCTACATGGAGAGGGTGCAATTTTGAAGGTTTTCCCCCACATTCTTAACCTGTTTGTATTCATATGTATTAATCTGTTGAGCTTTAGTTTCAGTAAGTCTCATGCTTGCTATGGGCGATACATGTGTTCCATTTCAGGTAAGCTTAGGAGGCCCGGACATAGTTGATGGACGTTTGCTAGCTGCTTTACGGGTGCTTCTTGAAGCTGATCCTGAGGCTGTGCAGAAGCATGACCTCAAAACTTTGATGTCCCTTGACGCCCAAGCTCCTTTAGGCCCAACTGTTGAAGCCTCAGCACTTCGAACAGTTCTTGCGCTTTGTGCGATTGCTCTCCAGCACTTCCACACAAAGATAATGGAAGACGAGGCAATTCTAAAAGGGGAACCACCCCTCACCACTGAACTGGCTGTCCAGTTTAGATTGCAGAAGAAGTTCCTGATTGTTGATGTGATGCAGAATATCAGCCGGAAAATCAAGATGCTATCTGCACAGAAATCCACCGCGTAGGTCTCAAATTTTGCCATCAGACAATCAGTTGTCATTCTGTAACGTAGCCATACTACGGATGTCCCTTTTGACTTACAATTGATTAGTTTCCTGTACTGGTTTATTGTGAATGATAATAAAGCCCCAATTTTGACTCTACCATCTCATTCGTCTTGCTAACTTCCAGTACCCAACATGGACTAGTTGTTAGACTCTTGGTTCAAAGAGTGTGGGTCTCTGTAACGTGTACAGATTGGATAGTCTTCAAGCTATCCGAAACCAAATGCTGTTTTTTTGGATAGTCTTCAAGCTATCCGAAACCAAATGCTGTTTTTTTTTAGGGCAAACCAAATGCGGTTGTGCAAGTTGCAACTGATATCTACCTATTGCAGGATAATGCAGGCGAAATGATGCAGAACAATGCTGTTCTTGATTATGAAATCGCTGTTCTTCTGATTGATTGAGTGATTCTTCAGAGAACGAAGAAATGTTTGGAAAACTGTGTATTACTCTGCTAACACTAGAAATCTTTCCAAAAAATAAAAAAAACGGGGGGTAACAACTGCCCTAGAAAAAGAAGGAAATCTTTTCATAGTTTCTCCCCCCACAAAAGCTGCAGCAGCGACAGAATTTCTCATCATCCTAATCCGACGAAATGGTAAAATGTATTTACATGATCCATCCAGACAAGAACATCATCATGCCTGACCCTAGAAACAAGAGAGAAGAAACAAAATTTCCATCTCAACGATCACTCTGAACCATGCCAAGAAGACGACGCGCGATCATCATCAAACAAAAGTCCTAACGCCGATCGACGACCCAACAGATCGATACGATCGATCGGCTCCCCGACGACACGACCTGATTTTCAGGAGTCGCCGCCGATGGAGATCATGGCGGCGGGGCGCGCGGCGACGACGCGGCCGAGCGGCGATCGGGAGCGCTGCCTGCCGAGGTCCCGCAGGACGATGCGCATCTCGGAGGCCTGCCGGTGCTGGTACGTCTCGTGCACCTTCACCCTCTCGTACTCCTCCTGCTTGATCCGCCGCACCTGGCTGTGCACCACCCGCGCGCCCGCCGCCGCCGCCTGCTGCCCTTCCTGCCCCTTCTCCATCATCTTGGCAAGCTGTGCTTCTCGATCGGATCTTCTTCTTCCTTTTTTTGTCAAGAAGCAGAGGGATTCGGGTACGAGGTGGTGACTGGTGAGGGAGCTAGGAGAGGACGAGGAGATCTACCATTTGGATGAACACATTTCGCGGCGGTGCATGGACGAGGAGACCCGGCCGGGGGGAGCGTTTAAATAGGCAGGCAGCGGGGGGCACGCGGAGCACCGATCGAGGACCTGTTCCTCGCAGCGCACACGTGTCCTCCTCCCCGGACCCCTGCCGTTTACCCAGATCCGCCGCGGTTGGTGCCTGCGGACCCTCCTCGCTCGCATCTCGCCGTGTCGTCTCGATCGTTGTGTGTGTGTGTGTGTTTTCTCTTTTCGACGAAGAAAGATGTCTCGTTTTGTGTCGTGTCACCTCGTGTGATCGATCGGTCGGGTCTCTGGCTCTCTGCTCCTTCCATCGGTCGATCGCGTTCGTCCATGTTTGTGTGCCGCACCGCGCCGCGCATGCAAACACGTACACGTTGACGAAAGGGACACGGGCACGGCGCGCGGCGATCCCGATCGGCGGAAGCCGTGGGCGCCGACGTGTCGTCGTGTGCGCGCGCGCGTGCGTGTTTGCCGCGTCTGGCTCCGCAGCTCGGCCGGCGAGGGAAACGTTTGCCATGCGCGAGGCGCGGGTCGCGGAGAGGGAAAAAAAGGGGCGCGTCGGCTCGTAGCGGATTGGATGGATGTGTGTGAGTGAGGTGAGCCCGGAGGAGCACAGAAAATGACGGATGGGATTGATGGCGTCACGCGAGTCAAGCGCCCGGCGCGTGGGTCACAAGGAAAACGTGGGCAAATAACCCAGCCACGCGCGCGCGCCGGGATCTCTAGCGATCAGCGTTTGTGCGGAGATGGATGCGACTAGGGCTGGACGAAAAGCTCGAAGCTCGTTCGAACTCGCTCGTTAGTGGCTCGGCTCGTTAGGAAATTTAAACCGAGCCAAGCTCAGGTTTCAGCTCGCTACGATAACGAGCCGAGCTCGAGCTGGCTCGCGAGCCCTAACGAGTCAGTGCAGCAACCAACAAACAAGTTGATTCTTGTTAGCAGAGTAGACAGAGTAGTAATTTTCTTAAGTACTAGATTGTTTGTTGGCTACTTGATTTCATGGTTTGTTGGTTTGCAAAAATATCGTATTTGTTGATTTCAAATTTACATGTTGATTGTACTTTTTTGAATTTATAACTACTAACGAGCTGGCTCGCGAGCTTAACGAGTCAGCTCGAGCTTCTTAACGAGCCGAGCTGAGTCGGGTTTCTAGCTCGCTAAGATAACAAGCCGAGCCGAGCTAGCTCGTTATCTAAACGAGCTAGACCGAGCCGAGCCTTAACGAGCCGAGCCAGGCTCGATAGTCAGCCCTAGATGCGACGAGGGACAAATGCGCCACGTATTTTTAAACGAGTTGGTTTGTGGCGCTTTCGTATTTTATTTCTCGCACGGGAAAATAAAACATGGGAACTTTTTGTAAGGGAGAGCTAGTGTATGTTTTGCAATGGCGGAATAACCAAATTCGTCCTTGAACTATTGCCGAAAGCTCAATTTCGTTCCTGAACTACGAAAACGGTCGTTCTAGTTCTCAAACTTTCGCAACCGGCTCAATTCCGACCCTGAACTATGAAAATGAATGTTCTCGTCCTCAAACTTTTGCAACCGGCTCAATTTCGTCCCTGTCCAGTCAGCTATGATTGTGAATTACCGATTCTACCTCCTTGGCCATATTTTTCCCCAGCCCTAAAGCCACCTAATTCATTTTAAATAAACTATAGAAGCTCGTTGTCTGGCACTATATATGTAATTTAACTGTGGTGTAGTTATGAAAAGTCTTGCCCGGTTCTGAGTAATTTTAAATGATTTTTTTATATTTTATTTCTGATTACTCCATGTTTCTTCCTATCCTTGTGCATCACATATTTTCTGAAAGAGATGGCCAAGAGGGTAGAATTGGTAATTCACAACCATAGCTGACTGGGCAGGGATCAAATTGAGCCGGTTGTGAAAGTTTGAGGACGAGAACATTCATTTTCGTAGTTCAGGGACGGGATTGAGCCGATTGTGAAAGTTTGAGGACGAGAACGGACGTTCTCGTAGTTCAGGGATGAAATTGAGCTTTCGACGATAGTTCAGGGACGAATTTGACTATTCCGCCTTTTGCAATATAAGTTCTGCTCATGATGAGGTGGATTTTGGTGTGTCCTCGTACAAAGCGAATCAATTTTTTTTTTACATTCTCAGGTGTAGTTCCATGCCTCGCTCGTCCACGCGTACAAAGCAAATCTTATATTTATGTTAAAAAAATCGGTAGTACTAATTATACTACATCAAATATATAAAAATAAAAGCTAAGCGAAACAAAGAGCTGGGCTCGTATTTAGACGCCTTTAGTGTCTTTTAAAGCCCATGACCATAAACCCATGGTCCGTCCAGCAGGCCTGGCCTGGCTTCTATCAAATTCCGCCCGACGGCCCTTTTCAGGCCTGCAAGTGCAGCCCACACCTCGGGATTCCTATATATCTTCCGGAAGGTAGGAACCACTTGAACCTTTCAATGCTTTAAGATTCGTGCGGTCACTGCAAACCGCACGATCTCCTTCTTCTCCCCGTCGCCATCTCCTCCGCTCACACGCGCGCGCCGCCGCCATGCATGTCGAGGAGGGTGGGAGGTGGGCGGGGCGGTCGGCGGCGGGTCGCCGCCGGCCGGGGGCGGTGGTCGAGGCGGCAGCGTTAGGGTTAGGGTTTCCGGGGTTCGGGTCCGGACCTCAATGACCGGCGGACCTAGAAAGGGGGAGTTCGGGGGGGGCAGCCGGAAGACCGGCGGTGTCAGCGGTGTGGCCGGCGGCGAGGCGCGCCGGGTTAGGAAGCCGCCGGCGGGGGTGGTGAGCGGCCGGTCGTGGAGAAGAAGAGGCGAGGGAGGAAGAAACTAGATAGGAGCCCCCGCCACACCCTCTCGTCGTCCCGCCTATCGCCGCTCTCTCGTCTGTCGTCGCCGCCAACAGAATCGTCAGTCACCTACTCACCTTCACTTCACCCGCGCGCGCCACGAAATCCTCAGCTCAGCCCCCAATCCGAGCATGGCTAATAAGGTTTGGCTACAAGCCAAGTTGCGTCAGCTCGAGACAAGTTTGGAGTCAAATGCCTACAGCAACTGAAAAACACCGTCGATCGATAGCTACCTTGAAAAACGGGAAAGAGCGGTGTCAGGAACCCAGCAGAGCGGCTGAACACCGAAATTGTCTTGGAGCTTGTGTACAGCTCGTCGACGAACTCGTCGACCAGCTCCCTTCTCTCTCTCGTCCACCTCGACATGCATGATGACGTGTTGGGCTATACGCCCATTGCTGTACCTGCTCACCAAGCGCTCGTCCCGAGACGGTGAAGGATTCCCAGATGCCCACCCACCGCCAAAAGACAACCGTTCGACCCCGTAACGCTCGGCGCTCGCCATGGATCCGGCTCCGACTTCGCCTCGCACGAGACGAATCTCAAACCGAACCACGAACAGTTCCAAGTTCCAACTTCCAACTCCGACCTCGCGCCGCTGCGCCGGTGACTGCAACGTTTGTCCTTTCCCGGATCCGCGGCCAAAAGCGCTGGTTGGTTGCTCCACGCTTGTCTTCTTCAAGGCTAACGACCGAGAGAACCCTTTTTCCGGCGAGGATTCTGCAGGTAGCAGCAGCTAGCGGTAGTAGTTGCCCACGCCTCACGGCTCCTCGCCTTGCCAATGGCCCCGCCGCGCGCGCGCGTGGAGGTGACATGGACTCCACGGGGCCCTCACATGCGGCCGTGCAAGGGCAGCGGCGAGCCGGGGAAGAAGTAGACCGTGGAAACCGGCCGGAGCGGCCACGTGAGCGCGCCGGGAGCCACGGGATCGTGTGGTGGCCGGTGAGCTTGTGGCACGCGTAGAAATACGAACCACTGGCGTGGTGGACGAGAATATTCGAATCCTCCTCCGCCCCTCGATAACGGCCTGCAAAAGAAAACGACGATCTCGTCGTCTCGCTTATTCAGAACCTTTAATTTCATCCGATCAATCAGCTGGTCGCTGTACGTACGTATCGATCGGGAACGGTTTGCCGTCATTTTCTCCTCTTCGATTTTGCAGCAAATTTAAAGACGTGCAGGAAAAAAATCTTCGAGGAGCAGCAATTGCACCCAGAAACGCATCGTGTTCTTTCTGAATCGAGCTTTGGCAGTAATGGCCGGCAGCGACGGTAGTGATCTCGACCGGGTGCATGACGGGTCAGTCTTTTGCTCGAGATCGATCGATTGATCGTTCAGCGAGGCGTGTCGACCTGGCTTTACTGCCAGATGTGTGGCTGCCGCCGGTGACGGGTTTCAGGCTTTCAGCTCATCAGCTCAGCTATTTGCCTATTTCGGCGCGTCGCTGTCCTCCCTCCGTTTCAGACACTCTCTGGTGAGACGACAGTGACTGCTCGTCGTCCCGTATCGGATCGATATATCCCGTTTCCGAGTTTCTCCACTCCAGTCACGATGGTTATCTGCATCCAGGATGGATGCTCCACAGCTGCGTGTTGTGCTGGCCTAGCCGAATTGGAGTACACATACACGATGCCATCGTGATGTTAGCCTTTAGGCAAGCTAGGAATTTGGGGTTTTGTCAAATGAAGCATGTGGCTGATCAGGATATCGTCTCTGTCACCCAACATGCATCGTGGATTCGTGTGGCCAGTTCGTAGTGAAGACGGGAGACTCGGCCTTCTAGAGTTTTAGATGCATACTCCCTCCGTCCCGCAAAGAGTGTCCACTTTTACTTTTCTCAGTCAAACTGTTTAAAGTTTGACTAAATTTATAATGAAGAGTATCGATATTCATAACACTAAATAGATATGCAATGAAAATATGTTTCATAATGAATTTAATAAAATTTGTTAGACATGGAAAATATTTGTATATTTTTATATAAGATGGTTTGACTTAGGACAAACCAAAGGGACACTCTTTGCGGGACAGAGGGAGTAGCTCCTTGTAACAACCTTTCAGACACGATTTGCTAGTTCAGAGTCAGCATTATTGCTGAACAATATTTCAGTAAAGTGCCGAGACTGGAGCCAGCCGAATCACTGGTCCAGAAAGGCGGCCGAAACTTTGCAGAGCTCCTCTTAGATAAATCCGAGATTCTTCACTGTCAGGCTCACCAATAATCACGCTGAAACACACCTGCCACTGCACGCCAGTAAGACACATTCAGAGCTAGCGGCTGCACCCAGAAATCAGAAAATGGGTGCCAAGAAATAAATATTATGTAGCTTGATGCAGCATTTTTTTTCTTCAGATCGGTGTGAATAACCGGAACGGTCAAGATCTGCACAGTTTCCATCCTGAAGACTGAACCGCAATAGTATATTGTGGCAGCTCAGATCAATGTGCTTCTTTCCGAGGGCCATGTTCTAGTGAAAGGAATAGAGCCATCAGTCGTCCGTCCCCTTCCAAGTAAATGCGTCGTTAAACTATCAGATCCGATTGTGATATCTGACTATCTGGGGACTCGGAAGACACTCGGCCATAACGCATGTTACTCGCTGAATCATACAATATCGATTATTGCACATGTCGTCCATGCTGATGATGTGATCATAAAAAAGAAATGCAAATAACAAGAGTATATACGTATATACTAACTTCATCGATCGATGGCCTTCGTCATGTACATCACGTTGACCCTAGACTCCAAGTTGCACATTAATTATTGTACTATCGTGATTCTTCGCCACGGCCCATGTCTGTTCATCATTAGCCTCTCGCAGTTTCATGGAAAATCACCAGCCACCATGCTGAGTTCTTGAAATTGTTTCCCCTCCATTTTCAGCTATAGCTAGCTAGTCTTACTCTCTTAACCTCAAGTTACGTAGGTCGGTTAATAACCTGCTTGGATTCCTAACCCACGTGCACTACCAAGAACATTAGACGAGACAGTAGGAGAGGTAGCTACAGCATACGTGATCATTGAGAATTTTCCTTATTTTTTATAAAATGGATGTTGACAAGCTCAACCAGAACATATATATGCCATGAACATGAAGGCAAGATGCATGAGCAGTAGTTGATTTAAGAACTATTCGACCGATGGTCTGACCGAATCTCACTTATGCAGAAGCTAGCTAGGGGCCTAGGGCTACTACTGTTGATGCATCATTAGAGAGATCGTTAGTTCGAGCGGATCCATCGCAAATCATGCATGGACTACACATTATTTTGCTTCAGCGTATAGGCATTTTGGGTGGTTATACCTCCCTAAGACTGTCTCCAGCAACACCCCTATCCCAGCCCCCTTGCGCAAAATGAAGAAGAAATGACCACTGTGGAGGCTCCAGCGGTTGCCTCATCCCCATCTTCATTATGCGGTGACCCTCCTCTCGTTCCCTTCTCTCGGGGATTCTCTCACCTTTCCTCAACACAACCGCTCCCTCCCTCTTCTCTCTCCCGACGCTCTCCTCTCCTCCCGTCGCAAATTCGACGCGAGCAGCGACCGGCGCGCGCGTGCGACGAGCTCCGGCGGAGGCGCGGCTCGGGCTCGAGCTCGGCGGAGGCGCGGCTCGGGCTCGGCAGAGGCAACTCTCCCTCTCCGGTGGAGGCACGGCTTGAGCGCGACGGTGGCGGCTGCTCCCTCCCCGCGCCGGCCTTCCTCAGCTCGGGGTGCTGCGGCGAGGGAAGGGCTCCTGGCGGCGGCGGTCTCGAGGGCGCTGCGCGCGGAGCAGCTCGACGGCGCGCAGACGGAGCAGGCCGGCGACGGCGTGTCCCCGAGCTCCTCTACCCTCGGGCCGCCGGATCTGCTCCGGGAGCACGCCGGCCGCCTCCTCCACCCTCCGGCCGTCGGATCTGCTTTGGGAGCTCACCGGCCAACTACCTCGAGGGCGGAGCTCGCCGGCCGCCTCCTCCAACCTCCGACCGTCGGATCTGCTCCAGGAGGCAGGGCGACGTGCGAGGCAGGCCGCTTCCCTCTCCCCTCCAACCCCGTCGGCCATCTCCCTCTAGCCCCGCCACCTCCTTCACCCCCGCCAGCCGTTTCCCAGCTGGATCTGCGCCGCCGACGGAGCTCGGGCTCGGCGAGGGAACGCGGCGACGGAATCCAGGGCTCCGAGCAGGCGCGGGAGTCAACTACCCGGGCACAATGCGCGAAGGGAACCGCACTCCGCTGGAAGGCGCACCTTCTTGCAGCACTGTTTCCCTCTCTCCCCTGAGCTCATATGCGCCGTTTGAAGATGCAGATGCACATTTCTGCTGGAGTTAATCTAACGACCTGCGCGCTGAGATTCTCGTGAAATTTTGTTGGACTAGAATAAGGCTTCGATTTGTTTTTTCTTTATACAGAACTAACTCATTTTTTAGCTGAGACTAATCAAAGATTCTTCGAAAGAAGAAATAATGCGTTTTCAATGGCGAGTAGCAGTACTAGTCTACGGTAGGAGTACGCATTATTCTGATCAGGAACAGGAAGGGGTCGAACCTGCCAATCATTGAAATGGCTCGAGCGACGGAGCCAACCAACAGACTAGTTCTGACCGGCCGGCACTGTTTCTGAACGAACGATTCTGACGACTGGCACTGTTGCCGTAGTTTGGAACTGGCAAACTGATGCAATCATGTATGCAACCTCCAAACACCTACCCAGTCACGCAGCTGTTGGTGGAAAATGTACGTGCCCTTTTCGTTCAAACATCAACTGATCGAACAACCCATTCATCATATATGCAGTAGGAATGGGTCGAGAACAATCAGTAGGGGGGATTTCAGAGAGACTGACCCCTTCTTTCAAAAAAAAAAAAAAAAAACAGAAAGACTGACCACCGTGGACAGAGAACTTTCACGGCAATAGAAGGTTCGGTGGAAAACTGAACAAATTACAGAGGACAGATAAGGTGAGAAAAGCCAGCTGAAAGCCTGAAACAAAACAACCCTACTAGTATCCTACGACCCTGCCTAATGTTCCTATGCATGGAGCTCAAGATAAAAAGAACATCCATCGAGCGTGAGCCGATTGCCGACGAGAGTTGCTAGATGCGAGGCAATTTCGAGCAGGACTTTGAGGCCCTCTGCTTGTCTGAACACTGGTGATGACGTTGATCGAGCGTCATAACAAAATGCAGGTATATATATCAGCAGCAGGCCTGCAAATTAATCAGTACGCACACGTCGAGATCTCTGACGAACACACACAACACATATCCTATATTCCTTATATCTCGTTCCGGTACAAGATAAAACAACATTCACTGGTCGTGTGCATGCATGTGTACATTTCGCCGCGTTTACACACGCCCGGCGCCGACGTGCCAACAACCGGCCGGCCGGCCGGGCACGGCACGTCTGTCGCGCTCGTCGGTCTCAGTCGTCGTCGATCTCCTCGCGTCACGTCTAACTAGCACTCGAATGGTAAACCGCGCCAAAGTGTGTTATCCCAGCACGAAAAATGCAGCGTCCCCAGAAAAGCAAAGCTCTTGAACGAACGTCGTCATGGCCCGAACCCCGAAACGGCCGCAAGGAAACAAACCGGAGATACACCCACGCACGGCCGCACCTGACACCCCCAGGCTCTCTGAAGGCTCGGGCGGTGTTTGGATCTCACCTGACTAGACTAATTTTAGTCACCTTAGGGGGACTAAATCTCCAAATACTTCTGATTAAAGGGTGACTAAAACTAGTCTAGTTCCTAGTCAGGGGTACCCCAATTTTTGGTGATTAAAACTCTCTTTGCATTTATTGAGAGAGAAGAGAGAAAGGGAGAGGAGAGAGAAGGAGGAGGGAGGGAGAGAGAACCATTTAGTACTGACTATTTTTAGTCACTTTTCAAACAGGAGTGACTAAAATTTTTTAGTCTGACTAAACTTTAGTCAGGTGACTAAAAAGATCCAAACACCCTCTTATCTATGATCACTTGATCGGCAGCTACCGCTACCGGCCGGCCGTCGTGTCTGGCCATCAATCTCGATCGCCTCCCATCAATGCGTGCCCGTGGCGGCGGAGACCGCGCACGACGCCACCTGCTGGCCCAGCTCGACATGGCTGTCCGGACGAGATCGAGCAAACCTCTGGCGCGCGTGAATGGCCTGTCGGAGCGCCGCCGAGTGGTCGACTGGTCGTCGCGCCGCGGCGACGGCGGTGTTCAATTGGGTTCCGGTGGGTGGAGGCCGTGGAGCTGCAGCTAGCCTGCAGGGGCGCCGGAGACCCGTCCGCGTCGGTCGCGCCGCTGGGTCACAGCCGCGCCTGGCCCTCGCAACCGCCATGTCCTTTTTTTTTAGAAAAAGGAAATTTATTCCTGCCTCTGCAACAGCACACAGCAAAGTTTTTACATAATTCTCAGCATTAAAGCTGATAAATGAACAGGAAAAAGAGCACACACATAATAGGGAAAATCAAAAGCAGAGTCTATTATTGCTTCTCCATCCATTTTTGGCAAAAATATCCAAAGCGACAACCTCTAGTGCTTTGCTCGCCGAACGGATGATCTCCCTTGTGTCCTCACGCTGCAGTAGGGACCAAAACCGCAGCCAATATGCTCCTCTGAAAATAGCCTGCATAAAAGAATGAAATTGTTTGTTCTGATAATCAAGTCGTTACGTGTACACCAAATAGCCCACATAACGGCTGCAACCCCAACAAAGATCAATTTTTTGTCCTTATTTCGTATGCCTGTTAACCAATGTTTAAGCATGTGTGTTACTGATCTAGGTGGGGTTAGCCCAGTGGCTACATGAACAATTCTCCATATAGTCTTAGCATGTTGGCAATCGAAGAAAAGATGTTTAATTGTTTCATTGCAATAACAGAAACAACACTTTTGACTTCCAACCCAATTCCTCTTAGCTAAATTATCCTTTGTTAAAATTACACCCCGCTGGAGATACCACAGGAAAATCTTTATTTTTAGAGGAATTCTTAGATTCCAAATAAATTTATTGGTGAAGGGAGTACCCTGGTTCATCAAATACTGATACATAGACTGGACTGTAAAACATCCATGTCGATGTAAGTCCCAGGTAAAACTATCTCTCCCTTGTGAAAGTTGTTGTAAGGATACTTTTGCTACTAGGTTGTGCCAAGAAGTTAATTTATCCCCTGTTAGCTAAAACCGCCATGTCCTGCCTGGCCCTCGCAACGGCTTGGCCGTCCCCAGCACCGCACGGGCTGCTGCCTGCTGGTCCATCCTCCCGGCCGGCCGCTCGCTAGCTGTCACGTACGTCTGCTCTGTGGTCTCGCCGGAGTAATGGCTAGTGCTGCTGCGCCGCGCCACCGGCCGGCCGGTCACCGGTGAATTAATTCGGGAAAGATTTCATGTCATCATCAGTAGAGATCACATCGATCGTGTACTTGGTGCAGATTCTGGATCGATTATTGCAGCTTCCGAGCCATTTACGGCTTGAAATCTGTTGGAACCGATCGAAACCAACCGGGGACGACTACTACTGGGACGAGAGAGAGGCCACTAGGGCCCGACTGCCACCAACCACACTGTCAGGAAACTCGATCCGGCGACTGCTTTTTGTCGAGAATGAACCGAACCTGGCTGCAACATAGCCAGTTTCCGATGGCTGCGTGCGCGCACCACACACGCACCCGATTTCCACTGAGTTTCACGTCGGTGCCAACGCCAGAAATGACGATGCGTCGAGGCTGCCCGTTTTGTCAAGCATTATACTCATCGGTTAGACCACTCACTCGATCGCACGTGCATATAATCGGAGGCGTACTTTTCACATCCGGCACGGGAGACGTCACGGCGGCTAGCATCACGGTGTTTAACTGTTTACACACTGCACGTGGGCAACAAAATTGCATCGACTGCATGCCAAGGAGTAGTAGTCTTGTACATTGTATATAGTTGTTCGCTTCTTGCATTGCGCCATTGCTAACGCTCAAGCTCCGTGTTCTTAGGTCACTGAAGAAGAGGCTGCGACGAAAGGGAAAGGTATATCCGACCCTACCGGCCGTACGTGTGAATCCACGCACACCATCTGCCGGCCGGCTGCGCGAGTGTTCTGGTTGTCCACATTCACAAGTAAACATAACAGAAACGGCCACAACACAACACAAACACATGCGGCAAGCTGAATAGCTGATGATGCAACTTGCTTCGCAAGCATGAACACTCCTGACTGCTGATGAGATGCACAAATGGCTTACTTCCATCGTGCATAAACAAAAGCCTACTAGCCTTGCCCCCCGGCGACACGGAGCACGCAGCAGCGACGTCACTGGCGACACCGATTGGTGTGTGATTGACAAAGGAATGAAGTGATGCATATGGAAAAGATGGACTTGGCCAATGCGCCGATATGGGCTCGATCTCGGGGTTGCCACAACTAGGGCAAAGGAAACGCCACGATGATACGCAGGGTGAGGGCAGCAGCAGCGGGGAGAGCGTGTGCGCGTACGCGCGCGCCGGCGACGAGAGCTGCAGCCTGCGCGCGGGAGAAGCAGCGGCGAAGGACGGTTTGGTTCGCGCGCGCGCCCGCAGCTGATACGCGGTTTTGCTCGCTATCATCTCCCTCCTCGATCTCTCGCCCTCTTGGGGGCGCCGGGCGCGGCATCTTCTGCTCTCTGACTTGGTGGACACGGTCTATGGGCGAGCGATGTCGACCTGATTATAGATTAGTATTGATGGTGATGCTTCCTTTGGGGAGTGGTTAAGTGTCTCTTCTTTTCTTTTATTTATTTATTTTTTCCAGTTTTTCTTCGTCAGGAGCAGAACAAAACACTGAAGATTACGGAGCAGAACAAAACGGTGGATGAGGGGGCTTTGCAATCGAATTCCCTGTTATCTAGTACTTGTCTTTAGGCTCTCGATCAGCTGGTGATCTGATCCGGATAAGAGTGGTGGATTAGCTTTCTGATCTTGCGAGTTACATACGGTGTCACCACGCCGTATTGTTTTTTTATTGACCTTCTTTGACGAACTTCCTTCATCTCTGCCTACAGTTGTGCTTGCTGCACGCATGTGAACTAGAGAACAAACTTTATAGAAATTTTAGTGTACGCATCGGTTACTCATTAAAATTCCTACCGTACCTTTGTGTTCTAGATCGAAAATGACATGTATTTGGATCAACTAATTCACACGTACGGCAACTGAATAATAATCTAGAAGACAAAACCGAAAGGTTCCCACCCCCTTCTAGAAGTAATAATGTGCCAAAGCAGTCTTTTGCAATGTCCAATCTCTTATGTATGTCTCACAAGATCATTTTTGTGCTAAAACTATTGCAACTTTGTTGTAGTGGTGCGTGGAGTCGTGGGTGAGATTTCATCCACAAAAAGGATTCAAATTCTCGTGTTCATATATATAATTGTAAAAGATAAAATATTGTGTGATGAGGATGCCGTGGCATATTAAAAAACTAAGCTAGATGATGGAGTGCAAAGACAACATCAAATTCATTGCAAATAAATACTTTGACTATTATCCCCTTGTGTACACACGTCATAGCAAGATTAGTGGCTTGGCCAGGGTCAATTTATGTGGTATCTAGATAATTTGAATCGTACTAATTGATAACAACATGTAAAGATAAAAGCATTGTTGCTACAGAAACCTAGAATGCTTTTCATTTGTCACGCCATAGCTACTTTTCACAGAAGTCAAAAATATCCGGCAAACCGAGCCTTATACGAAAACTGAACACATCTGATTCAGCCATTCAGGTGGCTCAGGAGGCGTCTCTGAATCTCTATGAATGGAGAGTTAAGTGAAACCCCCTGAGGCAACATGAGTAGGCTGAGGTGAGCGCATGCAGCTCCATCTGCCACAGAAGATCCGGCCGGCGTGTCCACGTCCCCAACCAGTCCTCTCCCGTCCATACTCCAGGCCCATGCATGTTACCCAGTTGTTGTTCACTTGGCCCCTAGGCACCATCACCACCAGCCTCTCCTCCATTGTTGACTCGACGCGGCTATAAAATCCCGCGATCCCCAGCTCCATGGCCGCAAACCAGAAGCTGCCGCATCATCCATCCTTCCTGCTCTCGAGCTCCAAGCATCCTCCAACTAACACGACCGACCTCACTCGCATCTCATCGCATCGCATCCATGGCCGTGTTGGTGGCGAGGCAGGGTCGGGAGCTGCAGCGCTACAGCCAGAACACCGGCGGGCGCATCGTGGTGGGCTGCATCCCCTACCGCGTGCGGCGCGACGACGGCGAGCTTGAGGTGCTGGTGATCACGTCGCAGAAGGGGCACGGCATGATGTTCCCCAAGGGCGGGTGGGAGCAGGACGAGTCCATGGACGAGGCCGCCCGGCGCGAGGCCCTGGAGGAGGCCGGCGTCCTCGGCGACACCGAGCCCGTGCTCGGCTTCTGGCACTACCAGAGCCGCCGCTACACCGACCAGACCTACGAGGGCTTCATGTTCCCGCTCCGCGTCGCCGACGAGCTCCACCAGTGGCCCGAGATGGCCTCACGCAAGCGCACCTGGGTGAGTTCAAATCCCAAGACGTACGACCACGAAACACGAACGCAAACACACATTTAATTAAACACCAATGCGAGAACATGTCTTCTGACCTCGATTTGATCTCAACAGGCGACGGTGAATCAGGTGATGGACGGGTGCCCGCACTGGTGGATGCGGGAGGCGCTCGAGAAGCTCGTCGCCCGGCACGCCAAGCTGCAATCCGCTCTCTGATTGGCAATCGGAGAGGAGGAGGACCTCGCGGCCGGCGGCGGCGACTCCGGCAAGAAAGGATCGGCAGCACGAGCGAACCGACGCTAGCGTGCGCGCCCACGTCGTCATCACGGCTCTCTCTCTCTCGGTGCAGCGGCAGGCCGGCCGGCTCGGATCGATTTGGTCGCCCTCACCGGAGAAGAAATTAAAGAGAGACGACTGGGGCGCACCGAGCGGATGGATGCCGGCGCGGCGGTGCTTTCTTGACTCCCGAGACGCGGAGTCGCCGTTGCGGCGGGCAGGTTATTTGAAAATAATTTATCTAGCGATCGAGCGAATGATTGGACAGAATGGACACAGAAAATCGAACAGGACGTCGTCGTAGAGAAGAGAAGAGAACAGCAGAGCAGAACGATTCACGATTCTTTGGAGTATAAACAGAACAAAAATGTAAATTAGCGCTAGTAATTTCTTGGTAGTGCCACTGCCATCGGAATTGAAACAGCTGTTCAAGAAAAAAGTTTCGCGCGCGCACAATTACTCGTGCTGCTAGCACTCAATTAAGCCGTAAAGTTTTGTTCGAAGACAGCGACCTCTGAAGCTCGTAGTATATGCCTCTCCGTATGCATGTGCTCCACAAGTATAGCACTAGCAGGCAAGAACATGGATCCTCTCTTACACTCATCGAGAGGAGATCGAGCTACTCCACCACGGATTGGTCATCAGAACACACCCCCTGCATTCCGATTCCGTTGGGTGATAAGCCGATGACCGTGCCGTGCCGGAAACTGACCTGTCGATCCGGCCCCGGAGCAGCGACAGCTCCGGCCGTGGCCGGAGCTCGTCGTGGCGGTGTCCATCACGCAGCTGTGGCTGTGCGCCGGGACGTCGCCGTCGCGGCGTTTCCTTGGCCCGCCGATCAGAACGGGACGGGCACCATCATGTGCTGTGCGTGCCCCCCCCCCCCCCACCCCCCGCGTTCCGCTGCCGCGACGTGCCGATGCCGACGGCGACCCCTGCCGCCCTTGTCATCCCCGCCCGCCGATTTTATTTTTGGCCGCGCGCGACGCGAGACTGACTTGACCCGGCCCGGCCACACACCCCAGGACAATGTGCGGATGCAAGCAGTTTTGTCCGGGACGGTGAAAAATTATCGCGACAGGTCGGCAAGCTGACGAGGCGATCGGGTGATGATTAGTCTGGAAGCCACTGGTTGGGGCCACGTAGGCTCGGGGTGCGCCGTTCGTCAAAAGGGATTAGGTGGCGCTCGCCGGAGGGCCAGGGGGGGTAGACGTGAGCCGTGAAACCAGTGACAAGTCGCCGCCGGAGGAGGACGATCGGATAGGAAAGGAAGGGGCCCCGTCGCCGCCGAAGTTTCGGCCGCGTCGGACGCCACGCGAGCGAGACGGGGAGGACGGTGGGCGCTTCGGCTTGCTGCTCTCGTGGACGCGAGCTCTTGTTGGGTAGCGGGGGCTAGTGATTGTTCGCGCGCCCCAGGCGGCGGTGAATTTCGGCGAGCCGGCGGTGGTTTTTCCTGCACGGGATGGGATAGATCGTAGATCGCACGCGACAACAACGGGAGAGAAACGATCACGTCGCCGGAGACGGTGGTGAAAAGATCTTTATTTTCGGGTTGGTGTAGCAGGGTTTAAAGTCTCTGCCGAACATATATCTTTCGTCCGCGTCTCGGCAAAAACCTCACTTTTAGTTCGGTGAAATTTTGGGTAAAATGGTGAAAATTTTGCATTAAGAAGCGTGTTCTGTGAGATAGCACGATCTGCGATGTGAAAATTTTTGAGACTTTTGGGAGAACTAGACAGGGCAGCCTCGAGTAGCAACGTTTGTTTTTGAAATTAAAGTAGCAACGTTTGTTTATGAAATTAAAGTAGCAACGCCTGCCCCCAACAAATTGAACGGGCTGGTTCAATCGGCGGCGGAAATATGTCAGAAATCGTCGTCGTCGTCGGTCTGGCCTCCCGGCGGGCCTGTTCAAGCGGAGGCAGCAGCCCGGACTCGGTGTGTGGCCGGTTCAAGTTCCGGCCGTGGGCACTGGGCAGTTCGGGTGGTGGTCCCGGCCCTGGTATACTGGCCACTTGACACGTTCAAGTCCCGGCGACGAAACGAGAATCTGCAGAGCAGGAGTTGGACGGCGTCCTCTCGGCGACGGCGGCGGCGCGGTTGGTGCCCGAGCCACGTGCAACAGCGAGCGACGGGGCGGGCTGCGGGAGTGCTGGACCTAGCCCGCTGGGCTGGGGCACTCGGACCGAAATGACTGGGCTCTCCCCACCCATGGCAAGTGTGTATTTTATCGTGGGCCGAATGGGGAGCCCAACTCTTCTCGTGCGTACTGCGTACTATAAGGAAAAAGTCCTTTCACAGTCCATCAACTATCACCGAAGTTACGCGAAGGATCGCCTCCCCGAAAAAAAGCCGCCCGTCCCCCGCGTCGCCCCTGGAGCCGCCGCCGTCCGGCCTTGCGCCGTCACCGCCGTTCGCCTCCGGCCCCCGTTCTCCTCGTTCCCGGCTGGGGGTCCATCCTTTTAGTTGATCGAGTCTTCATCGAGTCCATCTACGTCTAGAGTTTGCTCGTCGTCGATGCTCGACGGCGGAGTTAGTTTTGCCAGTGGAGCGTGGCTCCTCTGCGGCTTGTTTTTCCTGGCGGCGCCGGCGATGCGGAAGCGACGGCGTTGCAGAGGAATAATTTCTCCCCACTTTCTTCCGTTCTCCGATGACGATCTACTCCGACGTCAACGGAGAGGCTGGGGAGACCTGTCCAGGAGTCGAGGGCTGGCACATCGTCGTCTTCTTCAGGTGATGATGTTGTTGACCCTGTTAATCTCAAGGAAGATGATCTTTGAAGGAAATCTGAGCATTGCTCGGGTTGCCGGCGATGGAAACGAAGGATGCGTCGTGGGTACTGGAGTTGGTCGATGCGCCTGAGAGGGAGCGTACTCGGCTGATTCGCCTAGCAGTAAGCCCTCCTATGCGGCCTCCACTTTGTGGAGTTTGGCTCTGGTGCCCGACGACGACTGAGAAGCGGTTTCGACGGCGGCGACGAACAGATCGCTGAAGGCTTCGAGGAAGATGAACAAGAGTTTTGAACTTCTTTGTAATTTTCCTTTTCTTTCGGGTCTTGTTTGTAAACGGACCGGTGTAATGCGCTAAGATCAATACATGTTCCTTCTAAAAAAAACTATCACCGAAGTTCGGTTTCAGTCCCTCATCCGGAAAACCAGGTATCCTACATCCCTAAACTATCTAAACCGTCTATTTTTTTTATCCCTCGCTGGTTTAAATGGTGGTTTTGACGACGTGGCAGTGGCCCCACACGCAAGGGGTGGGGCCCTCCCTCTTTCCCCAGGCGATGCCTCTTTCCCCTGCCGGCGGTGCCCGAGCTCGGGGCTGGCACTGCCCAGAGGCAAGGCCACGACCGGCGTGGGGATAGCAGAGGGGCGGGGAGAGTAGGCGGAGCTCTGGGAGGAGGAGAGGAGGCGGCAGCGTGGTGGAGGAGGAGAGAAGGCGGCCGGCGGTGGAGGCGTTGACCAGATAGGACAGGGGGAGGGGAAGAGGAAGGAGGAGGGTAGAAGAAAAGTTGTGGGGTCCACCCCTGACATGTGGGGCCACTGACACGTCATACAAAATCACCGTCGAAGCCAGCGAGAGACAAAAAATAGACGGTTTAGATAGTTCAGAGACGTAGGATACCCGGGTTTTTGGACGAGGGACTAAAACAAATCTTCGGTGATAGTTGGAGAGGTGAGAGGACTTTTTCCGTACTATAAATCGTGACAGTTTTTTTTAAAAAAATCGGGACAGCCAGGCCTGTGGCAACAAAAAAAAAAAACTGGGCCAGCTAAGCACGCGTACAATACGAGGAGGCCTGGGCAATTTGTACACGGTGGCCCGCTTGCACACGAAATGCGCGCGGCGGCAGCCGCTCTGTTGTGTTTGCCGAGACGCAAAAAACCACCGAGGCGACACACCAACCGTGTGGAAAGCAGCGGCACACCAAGCCATAGCGGGCTCGGGCTCGGGCTCGCGGCAATGGTCATGGCCCGTGCCTGAACAAGCCACCTTCTGGCCGTTGCTTCTCCCTGTCTCCGTCCGAGCGGGCGTGGTGGTGCTCATCTTTCTCATCGACCTCCAACGGCACGCACAGCAAACGTACAGCATCCAAAACTTGTTCCTGATCAGAATCGTGCTGGATTCCTGGTTTTTCACCATGCACGCACGCCTATTCACATGGAAGTCTTTGAAATCTACCTTTGCCAACCTAATCAATGACACTCAATCCACAGCAGTCCTGTTGTAAAAATAAATAAAAATAAATCCACAGCAGTCCTCTGTTGGTAGTAAATTAATGAGAGGATATCCCAATCTGCAAAAAAAAAAGTAAATGCGAGGGTATCCGGGTCATGGAGTCCGTCCTTCCTCCTATAAAGGATGGCGCGCGTCCAGCACACACAGCTCCGAGGAGAACGCAGCAGCGCGCGTCAGGTGACGGGAAAGGAGGAGGACGCAAACCACCGGTCACCGCGCGCGAGACGAGGCCGAGAGCAGAAGGAGGCATGGGTCATCGACGGTCGCTGCCGTCGTCGTCGTGCCCGAGCGCGGCCGTGGCGCTCCTGCTTCTCATGGCGGCTTCCTTCGGTATGCATGTTCTTCTGCCGGTCGAGACGCAGGACGTTCGCCGGCCGGCTTCGTTTCTTTGATCCACCGCTCCCCACACGTTTTGCTCATCATCGTTGTTGCGTTTATCTGCGAATTTCCGATCGGGAAGGCGGTGATGGTCACGCGGCGGAGGCGGCCGGAGCCGCCGCGCCGGGCTCGGGCGCTGGCATGACGGAGCTGCAGAAGCACGTGGCGTTCTTCGACCGTGACCACAACGGCATCGTCACCTTCGACGAGACCTACCAAGGTGAGCCGTTCGTCACGGGTCTCCTGCCTGCCTGATTCCGGCAAACCAAGCCATATTTTTGGTGCCTGCTGACGCGTGTCTATGGACGGTTATGCATGGCACACGCAGGTCTCAAGGACGTCGGGCTTGGAGCTGTCGCGGCCAAGGCCAGCGCGGCGCTCATCAACGCCGCCCTCGGCCCCAAGACCAGACCTGTAAGTCTGTAACCGCATCGGTCAATCTCTAGATGGATGCGAACGAGTGTTGTCAAGTTTTTCATGCATTTTCTGTTCTCATACATGCAGGACAATGCGAACTCGTCGTCCTCGAAGATGGACATCTACATCGAGAACATCCAGAAAGCGAAGCACGGCAGCGACACGGGCGCCTACGACGCTCAAGGAAGGTCTGTGTCTGTGCATACACATGATGCAAATAGCTTTAGAATTTAGATTGTTTGCCGTCGATGTGCAATCCGCTGGATGTTCTGATAACATTTCTAAAAAAAAACTGATCTGCGTGTAGGTTTGTTCCTGCGAAGCTGGACGAGATGTTCGCCAAGCACGCCAAGACCGTGCCCAACACCCTGACACAAGACGAGGTGGGGGAGATGCTCAAGGCCAACCGAGAGAGCAATGACGTCTCGGGATGGTAATAAATCCCGATCTGATTTTAAATTCGTTCAGCAAAAAGAAAAAAAAAGAAATTGACGGCTGTTCTTGTCATGGCGCAATTCACACGATGATGCACGCAGGCTCGGAGCCAAGGCGGAGTGGGAGATGCTGTACAGTCTCGCGAAGAACAAGGACGGACGGCTCACCAAGGACACCGTGAGGGCTGTCTACGACGGGACACTCTTCTACCAGTTGGCGCAGGGAAAGAAGGGCTAATTCCAGTTGTAATCTCATCTCAGCGACAGTTAGGCGTGATTTAATTTGGTTGCTTCTGTGTAGCAAAAAGTCAAAAACCAGTCAGTAATAAATAGCATTTCTTGTTTTTTAAATAGTTGCCTGCTTAAGGGCAGTCTCAATAGACATTAATGATGATTTCTATCTTTATTTAATGAGACACCACATAAGCAGAAAAGATAGACATGACAGGTCAATAATTAAAAGAAAGAGAATCAAATGTGAAGACATCGTTCCTTGGTTGAGAAAGGACCTCCACCCTCACCCCGAGGCAGCAAGAAACGACGAAAGCACCGTTGGGAAAAGATTAATCGTTTCCATGGTGCTCGCCGACCGCGTGCGCTCGCGCCTCTCCTCCCACGCGTAGCTCTGCCTCGCGCATGCCAGCCCTCCGCCCCGTGACACTGCGCCAGCACGCTTGCCGGTCCGCCACGCCGCGCTCGCCCAACGCCATTCTTCTTGCTTTAAGATATGTGCAAAGCATTTCTTGTTTTTAAATAGTTGTCTGCTTAAGGGCAGTCTCAATGGACATTAATGATGATTTCTATCTTTATTTAATGAGACACCACATAAGCAGAAAAGATAGACATGTCAGGTCAATAATTAAAAGAAAGAGAACCAAATGTGAAGACATCGTTTCTTGGTTGAGAAAGGACCTCCACCCTCACCCTGAGGCAGCAAGAAACGACGAAAGCACCATTGGGAAAAGATTAATCGTTTCCATGGTGCTCGCTGACCGCGCGCGCTCGCGCCTCTCCTCCCACGCGTAGCTCTGCCTCGCGCATGCCAGCCCTCCGCCCCGCGACACTGCGCCAGCACGCTTGCCGGTCCGCCACGCCGCGCTCGCCCAACGCCGTTCTTCTTGCTTTAAGATATGTGCAAAGCATTTCTTGTTTTTTATAGTTGCGTGCTTAAGGGCAGTCTCAATGGACATTAATGATGATTTCTATCTCTATTTAATGAGACACCACATAAGTAGAAAAGATAGACATGACAGGTCAATAATTAAAAGAAAGAGAACCAAATGTGAAGATATCATTTCTTGGTTGAGAAAGGACCTCCACCCTCACCCCGAGGCAACAAGAAACGACGAAAGCACCGTTGGGAAAAGATTAACCGTTTCCATGGTGCTCGCCGACCGCGCGCGCTCGCACCGCTCCTCCCACGCGCAGCTCTGCCTCGCGCATGCCAGCCCTCCGCCCCGTGATACTGCGCCAGGGCGCTTGCCGGTCCGCCACGCCGCGCTCGCCCAACGCCGTTCTTCTTGCTTTAAGATCTGTGCAAAGCATTTCTTGTTTTTTAAATAGTTGCCTGGTTAAGGGCAGTCTCAATGAACATTAATGATGATTTCTATCTCTATTTAATGAGACACCACATAAGCAGAAAAGATAGACATGACAGGTCAATAATTAAAAGAAAGAGAACCAAATGTGAAGAGATCGTTTCTTGGTTGAGAAAGGACCTCCACCCTCACCCCGAGGCAGCAAGAAACGACGAAAGCACCGTTGGGAAGAAATTAATCGTTTCCATGGTGCTCGCCATCCGCGCGCGCTCGCGCCGCTCCTCCCATGCGCAGCTCTGCCTCGCGCTTGCCAGCCCTCTGCCCCGCGACACTGCGCCAGCACGCTCGCCGGTCTGCCACGCCGCGCTCGCCCAACACCGTTCTTCTTGCTTTAAGATCTGTGCAATGGCTCCCGGTGTTTCTTCTTCCTCCGTCTCCCTGCGGCCTTCTTCTTGCATCTGTCGTGGCCTCGCCTCCCCGCGCCCGCACCGGCCTCCTGGCGGGCGGGAGGCGGTGGTCGAGGCGGTGGCCTTAGGGTTAGGGTTTCGGGGGTTCAACTTTCAGAGGTCTCTAATGTTAGCCGAACCTAGAAGAAGGGAGGAGGTCGGAGGCGCCAAAGGACCCGCAACGACGACGGTTCGGACGTCGGCGGAGGCGAGGCTGTGTGGTAGCACCACCGGTCGGGTAGGGTCGGACGGCCGGTGGGCTGGTGACCAGCAGCGGGGGGCGGCGAGAATGGTTCGAGTTAGGAAGGGCGGGTAGGTGGCGGCGATGGAGGGTGGGCGGACGACGCGACAGTGGGGTAGCCGCCGGTCGGGGCAAAGGACGAAGCGGCAGGGGTGGTGCTAGAGGAGGTAGAAGGTGAGGAAGAAGATGAAGATAAGTAGTTAATGGGTCCAATAAGTTTTAAAGATTCAATCCTTATTCACCTTTCACTAGACATATAGGAGCCCCCGCCACATATTGCCTCCATTAAATCGGGTCCTCCTCTCCCCCTTGTGTAAGACTTTTAAAAATAATTGAGTTTGCCCGAAATTTGGGCAGAGAGTCGAGCGGACCTAGTTCATCTACAAGGGTTTGAAATTTGGATTGGACCTAACCAGCCCCTGCAGAAGAAGCTCCTCACTGCTTGCCATAGTAGTGCTTTGGGAGGCCATTCAGACATCCCTGTAACTCATATGAGAATGAAGAAGCTCTTTGCTTGGAAAAGCATGAAGAAAGACATCACACAATTTGTCAAAAGTTGTGTCACTTGTCAGCAAGCTAAACCATACAGAAGTAAGTAGCCTGGACTTCTGCAACCTCTTGAAGTTCCACCAGCAGTCTGGCAGGTAATCTCCATGGACTTCATAGAAGGCCTTCCTACTTCTGGTGCTGCCAATTGTGTGTTAGTGGTTGTTGATTATTTCACTAAGTATGCCATTTCATCCCATTACGCCACCCTTTCACTACCGCTAATGTGGCAAAGTCCTTTATGGCAAATGTTTACAAATTGCATGGAATGCCAATGGCTATCATCACTGACTGTGATAGGATCTTCACAAGTGCTTGGTGGCAGGAGTTGTTTCGCCATTCTGATGTCTTTCTCAGGATGAGCACTTCTTACTGCCAGACCAAGAGGCTTAATCAAACAATGGAAACTTATTTGAGGTGTTTCGTTAATGCCTGTCCATCCAAATGGTCTGATTGGCTATCATTGGCCGAATTTTGGTACAATTGCTCCTTCCATTCAGCTATTGGGAGGTCTCCATTTGAAGTTTTATATGGGTATGAACCAAGGCACTTTGACATTCACGACGAAACAGCAGTGGCAGTTCCAAACCTGTCAACCTGGTTGCAAGATAGGCAGTTGATGAATGCGTTAATCAAGCAACATCTTATAAGATCTCGGCTAAGAGTGAAACGCCAAGAAGATAAGCATCGGTCTGAGAGAATATTCGCTGTTGGCGACATGGTCTTTCTCAAAATGCAGCCCTATGTGCAAACTTCTTTGGCTCCTCGCTCCCACCAGAAGCTCACCTTCAAATACTATGGCCCATTCCAAGTTATTGCTCGCGTGGGAAAGGTTGCCTATTACTGCTGCCTGAATCATCTTCCGTCCACCCGGTGTTCCATGTTAGCCAACTCAAGTTGGTTGTGTCTGACACTACTGAGGTAATCCCTGTCATACTATCTGATGTCGATCCTCATTGTGTGCCTCAGAAGATTCTGCAAAGAAGGCTGGTGACAAAAGGGGTTAAACCAGTGCAACAAGTCTTGATTCAATGGTCAGATTGGCCCTTGGAGATGGCTACTTGGGAAGATGCTATTGCATTACAACAGCTCTATCATTTCGCTCCTGCTTTGGGGTCAAGCAGGTGTTCATCGGAGGGGGAATGCTAGTAGCGAGCTTGACCAGGAAGGAGCAGGTGAAGAAAGCTAAGGCCCCAGACCCAGGAAGGCGAACCTGTGTGTATTTGGCCCAGAGTGGTCCAAGTAGTTGTTTCATGCTCGGCTTGAGGGCCCATGTATTATCTCTACTGTAGTATTTAGCTGCTGTGAGGAGTGAAGAGGGGGAGATCGAAAAATATTGTATCAAACATTATCATTGTTCTTCTTCCTCCTCACGTCAGGGTCCTTGTTGGTTCCCTGTCGATTTTCTATGAATTCTCCTGTACTTCTTCCTATCACTTGATTCTTGTGCTTTTGATCTTCTTCCGCTTCTCCTCTGTTAACATGTCATGCCTGGTATCCGCGGCGAAGTGGACGGGTCGGCGGTGTACGGCGACGGCCCGACGGAGCTGCACAGCCACGCGGCCTTCTTCGACGGCGACAGCGACGGCGACGACACCTTATCCATAACGTCTGTGTTTTTCACTTCGATTGTTTTTTCATCATGCACGCGTTTTTCAAATTTTCACCAAAATTCTCACTTAGAGGATCATGTCAGTTCATTTCTTCTTTTTACGCACGCGGTCTAATGAAAAAAAATTCACCTACTTTTCACCAACTAAACACAGTGGGATGAAAAATTTGGAAACCATGTATTGGTATACGACACTCAATCCACAGCAATGTTGGTATCAAATAAATGAGATGATATCCCATTCGCTAAAAAGTATAAATGCGAGGGTATCGCGGATGCTGATACGGCGGTTACGAAGCCCGTGCTCCTATAAAGGATGGCGCGCGTCCTGCACAGACTTGGTGGCCGCACACAGACCTCCGAGGGGAACGCAGCAAACCAGCGGTCACCGCGCGAGAGACGAGCGAGGCCGAGCCGGAGGCATGGGTCCTCGACGGTCGCTGCCGTCGTCGTGCTCGCCGGGGGCTGCCGCGACGACGCTCCTGCTTCTCCTGGCGGCGTCCTTCGGTATGTATGTTCTGCCGGTACGGTCGAGACGCAGGTTCGCCGGCCGCTGGCTTCGTTTCTTTGATCCACCGCTCCCCCCCACACATTTTGCTCATCGTTGTTGCGTTTACTCGTGGGTTGTTTCCGATCGGGAAGGCGGCGGCGGCCGGCGGCGCCGGCATGACGGAGCTGCAGAAGCACGTGGCGTTCTTCGACCGCGACCACAACGGCATCATCACCTTCGACGAAACGTACCAAGGTGAGCGCGCGGTCGACCGGCCGGGCTCTTCCGCGTGAACCGAGAGCCGGCCACCGCATTCCGTTAATTTTTGGGCAGTGCAGCAGAGCCGTTCGTCGCGGGTCTCCTTTTTTGGTGCGTGCTGACGCGTGACTGTCTGATCCACGTGTGTATGCATTGTGGCATGGACACGCGCCGGTCTGAAGGCCGTCGGGCTTGGAACTGTCGCGGCCAAGGCCAGCGCCGCGCTCATCAACGCCGCCCTCGGCCCCAAGACCAGACCTGTAACCGCATCGATCTCATCGCTCAACGTCCCCTCTCCTTTCCTGTGGATGTCACTCGATCAAGCACACACATGCACGCTCCACGTTGAAAGAATATTGTTCAAGTTTTTTAATTCTGTTTGATTTGAAATGCTTTCAGGGCAATGCAAAGTCCTCGTCCTCGAGGATGGACATCTACATCCAGAACATCCACAAAGCGAAGCACGGGAGCGACACGGGCGCGTACGACGCTCAAGGAAGGTCCGTGCTTGTTTTCGATCAATTGTTGGTCATCTCAATAATGTGCAATCCACTAGTACATGCTCTGATAACACTAGTTCAAAATGATCCGCGCGCGCGCGTGCAGGTTTGTTCCTGCAAAGCTGGTCGAGATGTTCGCCAAGCACGCCAAGACGGTGCCAGACGCCCTCACAAAAGACGAGATGGGGAAGATGCTCAAGGCCAACCGGGAGAGAAACGACGTCTCTGGATGGTAATAAATCCCGATCGTATTTGAATTCGTTTGAAATAAGATAAATTAAAATGATCTGCATTAGCTTTGCTCACGCGCGCGAATTCGCATGATGATGTAGGCTTGGGGCCAAGGCGGAGTGGGAGATGCTGTACAGTCTCGCCAAGAACAAAGACGGGCGGCTCACCAAGGACACCGTGAGGGCTGTCTACGACGGGACCCTATTCTACCAGTTGGCAAAGGGGAAGAAGAATGACTAATCCAGTTGTAGTCTGAACTCAGCGACAGTTAGGCATGGTTCAATTTTGGTTGCTTCTGTGTAGCAAAAATCAGTCAGTAATAAATACCATTTGTTACTTTTTTTAAATGGTTGCTTGCATAAAAAAGAAACCCAGGCGGCCGGAAAAAAAAAGAAGAAAAAACGCCCCGCGTCGCTCCCAGGGGCGGCTCCCCAAGCCTCCACAGCCGCCGGCCGCGCTCCTCCCCTTTCCCAGCCTCGCCGCCGCCTGAGAGGGAGGCCGGAGGCCCGGTGACCTCGGTGACCGCGGCGGCGAGGAGCTCCTTTTTTCCCCTCCTCCTCTCCCTTCTCTTCCCCCGCTTCTAGATCTAGGTCGTGGTGGTTCGGGGCCCGGCGGCCGGTGGACCGGCCTCGTGCGCCCGGGGTCTCGGCGCTCTGCTCGGGGCGGCTCTGCGTGCCTGGTGGTGCGGCCACCTCGCACGGGCTATGGCGGACGGTGGGCACGGATCCGTCCATGGGCTGCGCGGATCCAGTGGCGGGGTGCCCAGATCTGGCGAGGGGCGACGCGAACCGTGGCCGGCGACCGACGTTGACCTCGTGCCGGTGGCGTTGACCTCGTGCGCGCGGCTGGCCGGCGGCGCGGCCACCAGTCGGCTTCCTCAAGCTCGTGCCTTGCGCTTGGCAGCACCTTGGTGGTGTGGCGTCTCCCTGGTGGTGCTCCGGTCGTCCTCCGGTGGGGTATCTGCGGTGGGCTCGTCTCCCTGGTTGTGCTATGGTCGTCCTCTGGTGGGTTTTCTGTGGTGGGGGGAGCAGCATGTATCCAGCACGGGTGCTCCTCGGCCTCTCCGCCACTCGTCGTCGTCCCCGTCTGTGTCCGGTCGGTGGCTGTGGTGGTGTGTACCTTGGGGAGGTTCTCGGGGGTGCTGGCGAAAGCCGACACTCGTTCGCGGACTGATGAGTGTGACACTCTCGAGCGCAGCTTACCTTGTTGAAGGCGTCATCCGTGCCCCTCTTTTCCTCTCCCTCGGTTCTGCTCACCGCTTGCCGGCGGCCGGACAAGGGTGCCGCAGCCCCCTCTCCCGTGGATCTGGGTCTATGTGCTCGTTTTCTCTGGTTGTCTTGTTCCCGCGGTCGTTCCTGTCGCTTCATTGTCGTCGGACTTGGTGGTAGCGTAGCTGGTCGCATTTTCGTGGCTTGTCGGCAAAATGTGGTTCCATACTTTCACCGGTTGTCTCCTTCCCTGGTGGGATGGGAGGATGGGTCTCGTCCGCCCCTTGGCGCCTCAGGCTGTCGGCCCTTCGCGTTAGTTTCTGTTGCTTCGGTGCCCACCTTTCGTCGTCTTCGAGTGCTGCTGGATGCGCCAGTTGTATGGAGTGGGGATGCGGGTAAGCTCCTTCCCCCTCCTGGTAGTTGTGGTCGCTCTTGGCCGCCTTTCCTGCAGAAGCCTTGCATCGTCACCATCAAGAGTTGCTTGTTGTCTTTCCATCGATTGACTCCTTCTATACTTTGGCGGTGGGCTGCTTGAAGTTGGCTCGGGAGGCCTGCAAAAGCTTGGTCCGGTCTCATCAGGCTGACAACAGGTGCGTTTTTCGGAACGTACCTCACCTCGTTAGGGGCGTTGTTTCGGCTTTCGTCCATTTGTCTTACCAGGTGAAACCTTGGTCTGCTTCTACGTGGGATGATGGTGGCGTCGACGTCGTTTCCCTCCTTGGAGGTATCATCTTGCTCGTCCTTCATGCTTTTCTCCCGTTGGCGCTTAGGTGTGAGTCTGTCAGTGATGTGCTTGCGCGCTTGATGTACTCTTTCGTGCAGGTTTTAGGCGTTGCCGGTAGTTCTGTGTTTTCTTCTGTTGGTGTTCCTCTGACCATGTTGGTCGTCGTTGTTGTTACCTTTTTTCTGAGTTGTATCTCCGCGCCTTAGGGATTCTCATAAAGTTGCTTGCTTGTAACTCTATTCTTCTCAATGAAAAACGTGCTATGCACGTCTTAAAAAAAAACTAGTCGAGCCAATACCAAGCAAAAGCAACAGCTATTTTCTTTCAGTCGGACGGTGGGTTCAACCAAGCAACATGTATTATTGTTTTTCTCACAAAAAAAAATAAAAAGAAAAACGAGAGCGTGTGTGTTGCAGCGGAATTTATATATATATATATATATATTTTATTTGATTTTCGAAAAATAAATGGACGAATCAAAAAATTTGAAAAATATACATCTGCCGCCGTACCCCACGCCGCCGTGGGTGAAACGAATCGGGTTTCCGAAGACGGGAACCCGATCCCTGCACCTCTGTGATAGTCCCAGGAGGCTATCACGTGCAAATCCCTGTCTCAGAAAGTAAAGCAAAGTACCGTACAACAAGAATAAATACATGAGGGTCCATAATATAATGTAATAATTAAGCATCAGAGTACATCATTTCGGCACATGCCGGGTACAAGTCCAACAGGACTGAATCAAGCAGAGTAAACATCTACGCAGCGGCTCTCATGTAGCGAAGTAGACTCCATATCCGCAGGCAACTCGAGTGTAGGGCGAGCTTCAGTCCTCCCAGCCGTCGTCCTCAAAGTCGTAGTCCGGCTCCTGGTCTGAAAGTCCGTCATCTACTCGATAAGCGAGTAGGTCATGTCAGCTTCCCAACAAAGAGCATAAGCAAGAGAGAATAATTCTATTATGCATGAGTAATCCTATTTATGGCTGTAGAAGGTTAAGCAAGCAGCGGTAGCAACATCAAGGTAAGCAGAAAAGCAGAGAGGTATCCATCTCCGAAGAGATCCACACCTCCGAGGACAACGCCTCCGGGGTCAACACCCCAACAAGGAAAGAAGCACCAAATACTGGATCTCAACCAAGATACAACATCCCACTCTCATCTGCGACGTGGGGTCACCAACTCCTATCCCCACGTCTCAACAGCACGAAGCCGGGCTCACAACACACAGGGGAGAGAAAGCAGCACAAGAAGAGTCTAGCCAGGTGAGAGATCGTAAGGGCTGTCCATACCAGTGGACACAGACTATAGCTATAGGTTTAACACTCTGCAGAGGTTGTACAACTGGACCCGCCGGATAGGGCAGAAACGGATGCCTCCGTTCCACATCCCTACCTAACGACCGGAGACCTAGCAGTGGGTGGCACTCTCCTGCCTCTCCAAGCCTGACTCGTCCTGAACTGGGACGCGAAACTTGCCAGCAGGGCCTCGGAGCTGTGAGACCATCCCCGGAGGAGCCGGGGCAACGTCTACTCGGGGGGTATAACCCGTCCCCCTCACACGACCACACCGGTCCGCCTACAGGCTGGATGCCATCCACCTACTAGTTCTCGGACCGAACCCCGCCCATAACAAGGCGAACGGTTTGTACGAAAATAGCCCAAAGATCAAGGTCACACAGACGATCGGTCCTTAATTGCGGGAGCAAGCACTCACCAACTCCATCCGTCCGACACACCGCTAGGGCGGGAGGCCAGGTCGCATCTCCCCTAGACAGGCGTTCACAAGTAACCAAAGCGGCTCGCTCCCGCGGTAACACGTCAAGGATACACACTCACCCAAAACACACGCAAGAGTTCCGAGGTATCCCAACCTCGGTCCAAACCTGAGATCCATCCATAACTAAGGGTAAAATATATGGATGGAGAAGTGCCGGGAACTAGCTAGGGGTCGGTAGCTAGTTCCAAAAGTAGGTATTCCAAGGACAAGATAAACAATTCCAAGGCACGGCTAATCAATTGTCTATGCAATTTCAAAACATGCATCAAAAGTAATTAAGCACTAGCAACTATAGCAAGCATGGGATCTATATGGTTGGGAGTGACATGACACCTGGCTGGCGTCCGAAGTCCTGGTCTGGGTAGTAGTCGGGGTCGTAGGCCTCCTCCTGGTCGTTGCTCGGGTCTGTGCAGCACGAGATACGAGACACTAAGATACCGACAAACAGCTAGGCAATAAATCCAAAGAAACCCAATTTTAGAAGATTCAAACAGAACCATACTACCTACAAACAGCACCGTCTCATTTTTAGAAAAATATAGAAACTGGTTTCATATTTTTCGGAGTTATAAATAATTAGTTATGAATTTTCAAAGATTATAGGATTTATAAAATAATTTCCAAAATTATTTATAAAACAGAAAAGGATTTTTATTTTTGAAAACAGTTGATGACGTCATCATGACGTCACCGTGACGTCATCGTCACCGGTCAGTGGGCCTTAGTGGGCCGAAAGTGTCAGTGGGCCGGAATCGGCCCATTAGTCTCGGCCCACGGGGCTCGGAAAGTTAAGTCCACTGGACCTCCCCGGAGTAAAAACTAAGTTCGCAAAAGAAAGAGGAAAGGGGCCGTCGCTGGGCCGTGATAGGCTACGGCCCAACCGGTGCCAACACCTTTACATCCAGGAAGTCCATGGTTGCTCCCTAAGCTAATCTGGGGCACGGCATCCCCTTGCCAACCGTGCACGCGCTGGCGTGGTCGCGGCGTGCGCTCGGTGGCGACGGCGGGCGGTGTTCTGCGGCGGTGGTGTTCAGGCCAGGCAACCAAGAGCACCGCAGGGTTCACTAGGGCTGGGAGGTTACTTCGACGCGACCACGGGCCTGAGAACGGACCCAGCGGCGGCGTGCGACGCGACGCCGACGCGTTCCCGGCGAGACGCGGGGCGAGGCATGACAAAGCGGCGCAGCAGCCTTGCAGGGGAAGGGGCGAGATCAGGCTAGCGTGCACGCGGGGAAAAAAACAAGCAAGCGCGTGCACACAAAGCCTCACCGCACTCGGGAGCCCAGAGCGGGGGTGCCCGGGCATCCAGAGCGGCGGCTCGGGGTCGTGACGAAGCAAAACGGCGGCGACGCAAACAAGCTCAAACAGCCCTCGGGGCGTAGCATCTGGGGGTGCTTACCCAAGCGCAAGCGTGCCCAGACCTGGCCTGGCCACGACATGGGCGGCCGATGCTCGCGCGTGCCCGGCGAGCCAGGACAGCGGCGCGGCGCAACGGCAGCAGCGGCGGCAACAGCGCAGCGAACCTGCAGAGATATCACGGCTCGAAGGCCGGCCACAGACGCACAGAGACTGGTCCAAGGAGAACGGCGAGGCTCGACGCGGCGTTGGGGTTCGCCACGGTGGCAGCTCGCGGATCAGCACGGCACGACGGCCGGCGTGCGCGGCGCAGGGGCGCGCTCCCATACATCACAGGAAAGGCCAGAGAGGAGGGAAGGAAACAGGCTGGCGGGGTGCTTACGGCGAGGCGTAGGTGTAGGCGTGGCCGTGAAGGACGCGTCGGTGAAGAGGTGAAGGAGCTCGCGGCGGCGCGTCCTTGCTCTGCTCCGGCGGTGTCCTCGACGCGGACGGCCTTCCCCTTCTCACGAGCAGCTCCGGTGTGTGCGGCTTCGGCTTCAGGGTGACGGTGCGACGGCGGCGCGCCTCTCTTCTCCCTCTTCCCCCTTCTCTTCCCCTCTTTCCCCTTCTCACTTTCCCCGGCGGCGGAACAGAGGTTGGGGGAGGAATTCCCCAATTGGTGAGGAAGCCAAATTGAGGTAGGCCGCTGGGGTTTTGAGCGCATGCGGGGTCAAGGAGACCGGGGCACAGCGTGGGCCAGTGATGTCCCCCTCCCTTTCCTTGGCGGCGAAGGCGCAGCGCGCGGCAGGGGATTTCTTGGCGCGCGAGTTGCCCAGGGGCAAAGCTGTGGTTTCGCCAGGGGAAAACGCGTGGGCCACCTCGACGTGCGGGCCACCCTCTCGGCGTGCGTGCCAGCAGGGCGAGGCGACGCGGTCTGGCGCGTGCGCACGCGGCGGGGTGCGGCGGAGCGGCCCGACGTGATGCGACGCTGAAGAAGAAGAACAGGGCGAAAGGGGGAGGTCTGCGGTGCAGTGATGTGGAGCAAGGTGGGCCGGTTGTTGGGCCGAAAGAAGGCATCAGGGCTTATGGCGGCCATGGCTTAGGAGCTGGAGGAGGTTGGGTAGACCTAGGAAGCAGTTAGCTGGCCCAGCTAGTTAGAAGGGTTTTGAAATTATTTTTGAATTAAGTTTGAACTACAGGTTTGAATTTGAATAGTTTCAAATTCAAAACACACTCAATAAAATCCATAAAATCCAAATCACATATTTTACCATAATTTGAAAATATATTTTTATATTTTTGGTTTTATTTATTTAAGAATTTAGGAAGAGAGGCTAGAGAGGGTTTAAATATGATGACACATCATCAACAAATGAAAAGTTCAAATTTTCTCACATTTTCATAACTTAATTTTCTGGGTTGTTACATTCTCCCCCACCACCGAGAATCTCGTCCTCGAGATTTAAGCTCCATCCTTCCCCTCGAACAAGTGAGGGAACTCTCTCCTGAGGTCGGCTTCCTTCTCCCAGGTTGCTTCTCGCTCCGTGTGGTGACTCCACAACACCTTGCAGTAAGGAATTGTGGTCCTCCTGGTTTCCTTTGTTGCTCTGTCCAAGATCCTCTCGGGGTACTCTGCATACTCCAGGGTGTTCTGCAGGTCGAGTATCTCCACCGGGACTTGCTTTGCTTCCACTTCCTTTTCACTCTTCTTCAACTGTGACACGTGGAACACAGGGTGTACAGCGGACATCTCTGCTGGTAGTGCGAGTCTGTAAGCGAGCTTCCCAACTCTCTGAGTGATCCGGTATGGTCCCACGTACCTCGGGGCAAGCTTTCCCTTCACAGCAAACCTCTTGGTTCCTCTCATCGGTGACACTTTTAAGTAGATGAAGTCACCCACCTCGAACGACAAGTCTCTCCGGCGACGATCGGCGTAGCTCTTCTGTCTGCTCTGAGCAATCTTTAGGTTATCCCTGACTTTCTCTACTTTCTCCTCAGCCTCCTCGAGAATGTCCGGACCAAAGATCATCCTCTCTCCTACCTCTGACCACATCAAAGGTGTCCTGCACTTCCTCCCGTAGAGTGCCTCGAAGGGTGCCATCTTGAGACTTGCTTGGAAGCTGTTGTTGTAAGAGAACTCTGCATAGGCCAAGCTGCTCTCCCATTCCGTGCCGTAGGTCAAAGCGCAAGCTCTCAGCATATCCTCCAACACCTGGTTTACTCTCTCAGTCTGCCCGTCCGTCTGAGGGTGAAAAGCTGTGCTGTAGCTGAGTGTAGTTCCCATCCGGGCGTGGAAACTCTGCCAAAACTTTGCTACGAACTGGGACCCTCTGTCAGACACTATGCTCCTCGGGGCTCCGTGTAGCCTGAGTATGTGACACACGTACAAGTCTGCCAACTGGTCTGTCGTGTAACGGATCTTCACGGGTACGAAGTGAGCTACCTTCGTCAGCCGATCCACTATGACCCAAACGGAATCGTTGCCTTTCTGTGTCCTGGGTAGCCCCACCACAAAGTCCATGGAAATGTCATCCCACTTCCACTGGGGTATATCCAACAGTTTCAATAGGCCTGCAGGCCTCTGGTGCTCGATCTTCACCCTGCTGCAAGTGTCACAACAAGCCACGTAGTAGGCTATGTCCTTCTTCATATCCTTCCACCAGAACCTCCGCTTCAAGTCTTGGTACATCTTTGTGCTTCCTGGGTGAATGGAGTACCTTGAATCGTGGGCTTCTTTCAGTATCTGCTCTCGGAGTTCCTTGTTCTGTGGAACACAGATCCGGTCCTTCAACCACACGGTTCCCTGTTCATCAACCCGGTAATCCTCAGCTTTTCCTTCCAACATCAGCTCTCGTAGTGCTCCAATCTCCTTGCAATCTTTCTGAGCTTCCCGAATTCTGCCTTCCAAGTCATAGGACACTTGCAGTGTGTTGAGCTGTCCTTGCTCCACAATCTCAACCTGAAGCTGCTCTAGCTCATCGTGAAGTGCTGGCTGCTCCTGCCTCACCATCAAGTTGTTGCAATAGGACTTTCTGCTCAGTGCATCTGCCACAACGTTTGCCTTGCCAGGGTGGTAGTGAATCTCCAAGTCGTAGTCCTTGATCAGCTCTAGCCACCTCCTCTGCCTCATGTTCAGCTCCGACTGAGTGAAGAAGTACTTCAGACTCTTGTGATCGGTGTACAGCTCACACTTGTTGCTGATCAGGTAGTGTCTCCAAATCTTCAGAGCGTGAACGACTGCTGCTAGCTCCAAGTCGTGAGTGGGGTAGTTCTCCTCGTGTTTCTTGAGCTGCCTCGACGCGTAAGCAACAACTTTGCCTTCTTGCATCAACACACATCCCAAACCTTGCTTCGAGGCATCACAGTATACCACGAAATCCTTCTTGATGTCTGGCAGGGTAAGAATCGGAGCTGTCGTGAGCCTCTTCTTCAACTCCTGGAAACTCCTCTCATAGGCCTCTGACCACACGAACTTCTTGTCGTTCTTCAACAGCTCTGTCATTGGCTTCGCTATCTTGGAGAAGTTTTCTATGAACCTCCTGTAGTATCCTGCCAACCCGAGGAAGCTCCGAATATCTGTCACTGTGAGTGGCTGCTCCCACTTGGTAACTGCTTCCACTTTCGAAGGATCAACCGCAACTCCCTCTACTGACAACACGTGTCCCAAGAAAGCAACTTCCTCCATCCAGAACTCACACTTGCTGAACTTTGCGTACAACTTCTGCTGTCTCAGCCTTTCCATCACAATCCGAAGGTGTTCCTCGTGTTCCTCTGCTGTCTCTGAGAAGATCAGAATGTCATCTATGAACACCACTACGAACTTGTCCAGCTCTTCCATGAAGACCTTGTTCATCATGTTCATGAAGTAGGCAGGTGCGTTGGTCAGTCTGAAGGAAACCACTACGAACTCGTACAAGCCGTACCGAGTCGTGAAAGCTGTCTTCGGGATATCCTGGTCCCGAATCTTCATCTGGTAGTAGCCTGACCTCAAGTCGATCTTGGAAAAGAACTTTGCCTTCCGCAGCCTGTCTAGCAAATCGTCAATCCTGGGCAAAGGGTACCGGTTCTTGATCGTCCTCGAGTTGAGTGTCCGGTAGTCCACACACATCCTCTTGGTGCCATCCTTCTTGTCTACAAACAGAACTGGCGAACCCCAAGGTGAGGCACTCGGTCGAATGAACCCTTGCTCTTGCAGTTTCTTGAGTTGCTTCTTCGGCTCATCTAGTTCATCCGCGGACATCCTGTACGGGCTCTTGGCCACAGGTCCAGCTCCTGGCATCAGTTCAATCACGAACTCAATATCCCTGTCTGGTGGTAACTCGGTCAACTCCTCTGGAAACACGTCGGGGTACTCCCTCACCACCGGGATTTCCTCCAATTCCTTTCCTTTCATGTTGCACAACATCGGAGCCGACCTCTGGCCCTGTGGCTTGATCAACACTCTGACTCCGCTGGGGTGCTCCAACTGCACGTACACTGGGTTGCAGTTCACCAATCCTTTGTGCTGAGCTAACCACTCCATCCCAAGTATCACGTCGATCCCGGTCGACTCCAGAACGGTCAGGTCTGCCACGAACAACTGCTTCTCGAACACCATGTTCACTCCTCTACACTCCAGCGTACTCCGCTTCTCACCTAGCGGGGAGCTGGTAACTATAGGTCGTGGTCTGGGCTTAGTTGGTAATGACCTTTTCTTTACAAACTTCGTAGAGATGTACGAAAACTGAGCACCGGTGTTAAACAGAACGGTAGCCATAACTGAATCGACTAAAAACTCACCGAGAGCCACGTTTGGTGCTGCAGCTGCCTCCTCTGCAGTCAGGTGGTTCAGTCTGCCTCGAGTCGGTGGGGGCGCGCTCTTCTGCTGGTTCTGTTGAGGCTGTCCTCCTGGAACTGGTGCCTTTGCCGGTGTCTGGTACTGGGTGTTCCTGCTCTGACCTCCCTGTTGAAACTTCTGCGAGCACACGTTGGACTTGTGGCCTAGCTGACGGCAGTGGTAGCAAGTGACCTGTGAGCTGTCGTACGCTGGCGGCTGCTGCGGCCTGGGCTTCCACTGGCTCGAACCTCTACTACCTCCAGGGTGTCCTCTGCTCTGCTGAGTGAACTGAGTCTGCGGCTGCTGAGGGTAAGGACGCTGTCTCTGCTGTGAGTACTGTGGCGGAGCGGACCTCTGTCGCTGGTGTGACCCTGGGTACCCTGCACGTTCTGCACGCTGTCTCTTCTCTCCGCGAACCTCCACGTAGTCCAGTCTCGACTTCTCCACAACCAAAGCCTTGCCCACCAGGGCGTGAAGAGTGTCACAGTCGTGAGCTGCCAAGTGGTGCGCCATCCCTCTGTGAAGTCCCTTGCAGTACCAGTACATCTTCTTTTTCTCGGTGTTGGAGTCGTCTGGGGCGTACCGCATCAGCTCCTGGAACCGGTTTGTGTACTCCTGCACTGTCATCGATCCCATCTTCAAGTGCCTGAACTCGTCTGCCTTCCTGTCCATCACAACCTCTGGGATGTGGAACGCTCTGAAGGCCTCCACAAACTCATCCCACGTGATGCGGGTAGGGTCCGCGTGTGAGTCACAGTAACTGTCCCATCAAGCCCCTGCCGTGCCGACCAGTTGGTGCGCGGCGACGTACACGCACTCCTCCTCCGAAAGGTCGGTGAGCTCCAACTTCTTCTCAATCTCCCTCAACCAGTTGTCTGCCACGAGTGGGTCTGGAGAGTTGTCAAAGGTAGGTGGACGCAGCTTGGTGAAACCCTCCACTCTCTTCTGCAAGCTCTCCGGCTGGTTCCTGACGTTTCTCCGGTTGTGGTTGTTCTGGACCACAGCATCGGCGATCGTCTGCATCAGCTGAGTCTAAAGCGCCATCACGGCTGCTAGGTTGGGCGGTGGTGCCGGCTGCTCAGGCTCCTGCTCTGGCTCAGGCTCAGCCTCCCCCTCGAGGTCAGCTGGTGCTCGGCCTCCTCCTTGGTCTCCTCGACCTCCTCGCCCGCCGCGGCGTCCACCACGGCGTCCGCCCCGTGGTGCACGGCCTCCACGGCGGCCACGACCTCGACCTCCAGCGGGGAGAGGGACGTCCTCCTGCTCGGTGTCCTCCCTGGCTGCCTCCTCGAAACGGCGTAGGAGCTGTCCCGACCTCCTTGCCACCGACATCTGTTTTAAGAGTTCGAGATCGTGAGAAACGAGTTGTCGGAAATTAACTTTAAAGTACTTAAGCATATAAGGAGTATCTAGCTAACAACAAACAATTTCACACAAACATATAAGAAGCATGAAAACCGACAAAAGATCGATAACTCCAATCACTCTTGCAAGATCACCATACAAAAAAAAAGGTGTGTATCTCGAGGCCTACTCCACAACCTTCGAGATTACACAGCAGCATGAGAACTACATCGCGATACATAAGAGGTGGTCAACTAAACATGAACATCATGAAGAACTCTATCCTAGCTGACTACAGGATCATCCCCTCAAGGTGCCTGCTCCTTAACAGTAGCTGGAGAGTACGGTGGTGACACGGTCTTCGGACTGGGCGGAACCGAGTAGAACGGTGGGTCGTTCACTCCTGGGTAATCTGGTATCTCAATCTCTGGTAGGTTGAAGTAGCCTGCCAAGCTCCTCAAAGCTCTGCTCATCTCTGGGGTGTCTGAGCTGCCTCATGGGTAAGGTCGCTGTGACGGAAGTAGAGTAGGGGGTAGCTCAAACGTCTCTGTCCTCAACCTAGGCCTCTTCTGCGGTGGTAGCATCTCTGCCAACTCCCTGTACTCTGCCACTCGTCGTAGGTCGGAGTCCCTCCAAGCTGAGCTGGTCCTGCTGGCTGTGTCCTGGGCCTCGTACACTCTGCCTCCCAAGTACCAGAGGTGGTCGTAGTTCTGAATCAGCCTCTCTTCGTGTTCCCACAACCGCAACTGGTAGTCGGTGCAAGCTGCTCCAAGAGACTCTACCAAGTACTCCTTCTCACGCAACTTCAACCGCTCCTCTCTGGTCGCTGCCTGACTCTCGCAAGGCGGTCTGTGTCTCCTCTAGTCTGGCTCTCAGCGTGGCGATCTCAAGTGCATCTCTCTCTGTGCTGGCTCTGGCGGCCGCGAGTCCCCACTCTGTGATCTGGATGTTCCTCCTGTGTGCTTCGTTGAGAAGGTACACCAACTGGCTGTTCTCTCTCCCCAGCTGGGCGTTCCGCCCCAAGGTGTCGTCCCACTTCTGTCGCAGAAACATGATCTCTGAATCTGCCCAGTAGAGTGCCTGGTCCTGAGCTTGAATGAACTTGCTGGCCAACTGGTTCTTCTCATCCTTGCCCTTTGTGTTCTCCTCAGTGTAAGCTGCCTCGTCTGTGTGCCACCTGCTGTGGTCGTACAGTGCTGTCGGAAGAACCTCGAAGGGTGTACCCTTCAACCTCTGCTCCAACTGTCGACACACTTTCTTCAGCGCGAGTCTAGCACAACACTGGTGAGCCTCCAGGGTAGAGTTGTTGAAGCACGTGACTCTGACCTCCTCGAACTCTGGCACGCGTGGGTCAGCCGGTATCTTTAAGGTCAGCTCCGTCGGCGACTGGTCCACGACGGCCGTGGTGCGTCCCTCGTAGAACACCTCACTTGTCTCCACTCCTGCGGTCTCCAAACAGTTTTTAAGGATCTTGCAGAACCCTCTGGCCCACTGGCCGTCGGTCTTGAGGGGGATCCACGTCAGCTGGTCCATCTGCACGTTGTTAGGGTTGTTAGTAAGAGTTAGTATTGTTAATCAAGGTAGTATATAGTAAAGTGCAAGGTATTTATATAAAGTTTCATGGATTGCATATAAAGCACAAGGTGTTCGGGCTTTCCTATACTATCGTCCGTTCCTAGGCTCGTCCTACAGTCAAGTACGGCTCTGATACCAACTGAAACGAACCGGGTTTCCGAAGACGGGAACCCGATCCCTGCACCTCTGTGATAGTCCCAGGAGGCTATCACGTGCAAATCCCTGTCTCAGAAAGTAAAGCAAAGTACCGTACAACAAGAATAAATACATGAGGGTCCATAATATAATGTAATAATTAAGCATCAGAGTACATCATTTCGGCACATGCCGGGTACAAGTCCAACAGGACTGAATCAAGCAGAGTAAACATCTACGCAGCGGCTCTCATGTAGCGAAGTAGACTCCATATCCGCAGGCAACTCGAGTGTAGGGCGAGCTTCAGTCCTCCCAGCCGTCGTCCTCAAAGTCGTAGTCCGGCTCCTGGTCTGAAAGTCCGTCATCTACTCGATAAGCGAGTAGGTCATGTCAGCTTCCCAACAAAGAGCATAAGCAAGAGAGAATAATTCTATTATGCATGAGTAATCCTATTTATGGCTGTAGAAGGTTAAGCAAGCAGCGGTAGCAACATCAAGGTAAGCAGAAAAGCAGAGAGGTATCCATCTCCGAAGAGATCCACACCTCCGAGGACAACGCCTCCGGGGTCAACACCCCAACAAGGAAAGAAGCACCAAATACTGGATCTCAACCAAGATACAGCATCCCACTCTCATCTGCGACGTGGGGTCACCAACTCCTATCCCCACGTCTCAACAGCACGAAGCCGGGCTCACAACACACAGGGGAGAGAAAGCAGCACAAGAAGAGTCTAGCCAGGTGAGAGATCATAAGGGCTGTCCATACCAGTGGACACGGACTATAGCTATAGGTTTAACACTCTGCAGAGGTTGTACAACTGGACCCGCCGGATAAGGCAGAAACGGATGCCTCCGTTCCACATCCCTACCTAACGACCGGAGACCTAGCAGTGGGTGGCACTCTCCTGCCTCTCCAAGCCTGACTCGTCCTGAACTGGGGCGCGAAACTTGCCAGTAGGGCCTCGGAGCTGTGAGACCATCCCCGGAGGAGCCGGGGCGACGTCTACTCGGGGGGTATAACCCGTCCCCCTCACACGACCACACCGGTTCGCCTACAGGCTGGATGCCATCCACCTACTAGTTCTCGGACCGAACCCCGCCCATAACAAGGTGAACGGTTTGTACGAAAATAGCCCAAAGATCAAGGTCACACAGACGATCGGTCCTTAATTGCGGGAGCAAGCACTCACCAACTCCATCCGTCCGACACACCGCTAGGGCGGGAGGCCAGGTCGCATCTCCCCTAGACAGGCGTTCACAAGTAACCAAAGCGGCTCGCTCCCGCGGTAACACGTCAAGGATACACACTCACCCAAAACACACGCAAGAGTTCCGAGGTATCCCAACCTCGGTCCAAACCTGAGATCCATCCATAACTAAGGGTAAAATATATGGATGGAGAAGTGCCGGGAACTAGCTAGGGGTCGGTAGCTAGTTCCAAAAGTAGGTATTCCAAGGACAAGATAAACAATTCCAAGGCACGGCTAATCAATTGTCTATGCAATTTCAAAACATGCATCAAAAGTAATTAAGCACTAGCAACTATAGCAAGCATGGGATCTATATGGTTGGGAGTGACATGACACCTGGTTGGCGTCCGAAGTCCTGGTCTGGGTAGTAGTCGGGGTCGTAGGCCTCCTCCTGGTCGTTGCTCGGGTCTGTGCAGCACGAGATACGAGACACTAAGATACCGACAAACAACTAGGCAATAAATCCAAAGAAACCCAATTTTAGAAGATTCAAATAGAACCATACTACCTACAAACAGCACCGTCTCATTTTTAGAAAAATATAGAAACTGGTTTCATATTTTTCGGAGTTATAAATAATTAGTTATGAATTTTCAAAGATTATAGGATTTATAAAATAATTTCCAAAATTATTTATAAAACAGAAAAGGATTTTTATTTTTGAAAACAGTTGATGACGTCATCATGACGTCACCGTGACGTCATCGTCACCGGTCAGTGGGCCTTAGTGGGTCGAAAGTGTCAGTGGGCCGGAATCGGCCCATTAGTCTCGGCCCACGGGGCTCGGAAAGTTAAGTCCACTGGACCTCCCCGGAGTAAAAACTAAGTTCGCAAAAGAAAGAGGAAAGGGGCCGTCGCTGGGCCGTGATAGGCTACGACCCAACCGGTGCCAACACCTTTACATCCAGGAAGTCCATGGTTGCTCCCTAAGCTAATCTGGGGCACGGCATCCCCCTTGCCAACCGTGCACGCGCCGGCGTGGTCGCGGCGTGCGCTCGGCGGCGACGGCGGGCGGTGTTCTGCGGCGGTGGTGTTCAGGCCAGGCAACCAAGAGCACCGCAGGGTTCACTAGGGCTGGGAGGTTACTTCGACGCGACCACAGGCCTGAGAACGGACCCAGCGGCGGCGTGCGACGCGACGCCGACGCGTTCCCGGCGAGACGCGGGGCGAGGCATGACAAAGCGGCGTAGCAACCTTGCAGGGGAAGGGGCGAGATCAGGCTAGCGTGCGCGCGGGGAAAAAAACAAGCAAGCGCGTGCACACAAAGCCTCACCGCACTCGGGAGCCCAGAGCGGGGGTGCCCGGGCATCCAGAGCGGCGGCGCGGGGTCGTGACGAAGCAAAACGGCGGCGACGCAAACAAGCTCAAACAGCCCGCGGGGCGTAGCATCTGGGGGTGCTTACCCAAGCGCAAGCGTGCCCAGACCTGGCCTAGCCACGACATGGGCGGCCGATGCTCGCGCGTGCCCGGCGAGCCCGGACAGCGGCGCGGCGCAACGGCAGCAGCGGCGGCAACGGCGCAGCGAACCTGCAGAGATATCACGGTTCGAAGGCCGGCCACAGACGCACAGAGACTGGTCCAAGGAGAACGGCGAGGCTCGACGCGGCGTTGGGGTTCGCCACGGTGGCAGCTCGCGGATCAGCACGGCACGACGGCCGGCGTGCGCGGCGCAGGGGCGCGCTCCCATACATCACAGGAAAGGCCAGAGAGGAGGGAAGGAAACAGGCTGGCGGGGTGCTTACGGCGAGGCGTAGGTGTAGACGTGGCCGTGAAGGACACGTCGGTGAAGAGGTGAAGGAGCTCGCGGCGGCACGTCCTTGCTCTGCTCCGGCGGTGTCCTCGACGCGGACGGCCTTCCCCTTCTCACGAGCAGCTCCGGCGTGTGCGGCTTCGGCTTCAGGGTGACGGTGCGACGGCGGCGCGCCTCTCTTCTCCCTCTTCCCCTCTTTCCCCTTCTCACTTTCCCCGGCGGCGGAACAGAGGTTGGGGGAGGAATTCCCCAATTGGTGAGGAAGCCAAATTGAGGTAGGCCGCTGGGGTTTTGAGCGCATGCGGGGTCAAGGAGATCGGGGCGCAGCGTGGGCCAGGGATGTCCCCCTCCCTTTCCTTGGCGGCGAAGGCGCAGCGCGTGGCAGGGGATTTCTTGGCGCGCGAGTTGCCCAGGGGCAAAGCTGTGGTTTCGCCAGGGGAAAACGCGTGGGCCACCTCGACGTGCGGGCCACCCTCTTGGCGTGCGTGCCAGCAGGGCGAGGCGACGCGGTCTGGCGCGTGCGCACGCGGCGGGGTGCGGCGGAGCGGCCCGACGTGATGCGACGCTGAAGAAGAAGAACAGGGCGAAAGGGGGAGGTCTGCTGTGCGGTGATGTGGAGCAAGGTGGGCCGGTTGTTGGGCCGAAAGAAGGCATCAGGGCTTATGGCGGCCGTGGCTTAGGAGCTGGAGGAGGTCGGGTAGACCTAGGAAGCAGTTAGCTGGCCCAGCTAGTTAGAAGGGTTTTGAAATTATTTTTGAATTAAGTTTGAACTATAGGTTTGAATTTGAATAGTTTCAAATTCAAAACACACTCAATAAAATCCAAATAAAATCCATAAAATCCAAATCACATATTTTACCATAATTTGAAAATATATTTTTATATTTTTGGTTTTATTTATTTAAGAATTTAGGAAGAGAGGCTAGAGAGGGTTTAAATATGATGACACATCATCAACAAATGAAAAGTTCAAATTTTCTCACATTTTCATAACTTAATTTTCTGGGTTGTTACAGTGGGGCACGGCGGTAGGGGTGCCGCCAACGGTCGACTGACCTGCCAGGTGGGGCCAGATTCCTACCGCCGTACCCCACGGCGGCAGGAGCCCTACCGCCGTGGGGCACGGCGGCAGGAGCCTGCCGCTGTGGGGTATGGTGGCAGCGTCATCCCTATATAAGGGGGCGACGGCTGCCGCCACTGCTCCTCCCTCCCTCGCTCTCTCCTTTAAATCTTCGGTTTTCAACCATTTGGAGCACTTTTGACTAAGGTATATTTCTAAATTTAGTTTAGTTTTGTTAGTGTAGTTAGTTAGTTTAGTTAACTTAGTTTAGTTAGTTTAGTTTAGTTAGTTTAGTTAACTTAGTTTAGTTTAGTTTAGTTAGTTTAGCAATTTCAAAAATTTTAGAAATAGTTATAATTCAAAAAATTAGATTATGTTAATATAAAAGTATTAAAAAAATTATTTTAATTAACATAATTCGTTTAAATTGGTTTTAAACTTCTAGAAAATGGTTATAATTCATATAATTAGATTAAATTGATATAAAATTCGTAGAAAATAGTTTAAATTCACATAATTCGTTTTAATTCATTTAAAATTCCTAGAAAATGGTTATAATTCACATAATTAGATTAAATTGATATAAAATTCATAGAAAATATTTTTAATTCACATAATTCGTTTGAATTCATTTAAAATTCCTAGAAAATAGTTATAATTCACATAATTAGATTAAATTGATATAAAATTCGTAGAAAATAATTTAAATTCACATAATTCGTTTTAATTCATTTAAAATTTCTAGAAAATGTTTATAATTAGATTAAAATCATGTAAAATTTTTAGAAAATAATTTTAATTCACATAATTTGTTTTAATTAGTATAATTCGACTAATTGATTAAATTATGTTATTTTTTTGCAGTTATGGTTGGACTGTTGGAGTACGTACGGCCGGAGTTGTTCGACGAGGCGGTGGACCGGCACCACCGCTCGTATGTGTCGACTGTTCTTGGACGTTCGCCCGGCAGTATACGTTTCCGGACCACCCGCACGTTGATGCTGATACACCAGCGGTGGATTCCGAAGTACGTAAATCATTTTTATTATTTATTTCTATTTCTTTACAATAGTAATTGCGTTAAGTAAATTAATTTTGTTTTTTTTCAGGCTACGCGCTGCAGGACTTCTCCCTTTTGCGCGGTTGGTCGAGGGGGACAGGCTACGAGCTGAGGTTCCCCGGGCGGAGCGGTTGACGCGGTTCAGCTACGACGCCCCGCTGATCGCCGCGTTCATGGACCGGTGGCGACCAAAGACACACACGTTCCACTTCCCCGTCGGCGAGATGACGCTCAGTCTGGAGGACGCCGCGATGTTGGGAGGACTGCCGTGTGCTGGCGAGGCGATGGGGCCGATCGACATCCCCGCGACGTGGCACGCCGACTTCCTTGCTCGGTTCGCAAACGTTCCTCGGAACGATCGTACGCCTCTGCCATACGTGCCCTTAGCTAACACCCACGGGCCCACCTGGACTTGGATCTAGCAGTTCAGCGTACGTGATTCTAACTCTTATTTTCAACGTTTGTATGCATTTTAAACGAATGTGACGATGGACCTTTGTGTGTGTGCAGGCTGACTACATGGCGGACGAGGCCGACGACCCGACGTCAGACAGGTTTTTGGAGGTCTACCTGCTCTGGCTGTTCGGGTGGGTGCTGTTCTGCGAGTCAGCGGGAGACTCGGTGTCGAGGTACCTGCTCCCCTGGGCTCAGAAGATCACCGACGCACCCCTCGACCAGATGCCCCAGATCAGCTGGGGCAGCGCTGTTCTGGCAGCTACCTACAGGGGACTGTGTTCGGTAGTGTCGAGGCCGGGGAGTAAGGAGGGGATCCTCCTGGGGTGCCCTCTCCTGCTGCAGATGTGGATCCACGAGCGATTCGACATCGGTCGGCCCAAGGCCGACCTCTCGGAGTACCAGTCGCTGCCCGAAGACACCGACCCAGCGGACCTCCCTACCATGGGTTCTCTGTGGTGCCTCCGGAAGGTAATGACCTTCCTTATCGTTTTCTTCGCTTTATGAGTTCTTTAGTTCGATTCAATTAACTTTTCATATTCTGTGCAGCACGTTTGGGCTGGGAAGCAGCCGAAGAAGGCGTACAAGGACTTCATAGGTCAGATCGACCGGATGGTCGATGCTCAGGTCCGGTGGACGCCGTACGCTCCTGCCATGGTCGCTGCCCGCGCACCACAGGGGCTCTCGTCCCTGTGCTACCGAGACCAGGCGTACTGGATGACGCGGCGACGATTGGTCTTCGACGTCTACGTCGAGGAGTACGCCGTCCACCGGGTGATGAGGCAGTTCGGCCTCTTCCAGGAGTCGCCAGTACCCGCTGCGCCACGTCTGCCGCCTACAGCGCACAGGTGAGCTACCATTTGCCAGTTATAATTATTTTCCGTTACAAATAGTCAGTTGCCAATAATTTTCTGTTTCATCTATGCTAGGTGGACGCGTAAGGGCGTGTCTGCGGCGACGTCGTTCGTCGACAAGCTGCAGCCGTACGTGGACGAGTGGGCGTCCGCGGCGCACGAGGAGAACGTCGTCACCGAGCACCGCCTTCACGACGGCGCGGCCTGGGTAGCGTACCTTCAGTGGTACCTCCCGAGGACGCGGACGCGGGTGACGTACGTGCCTGCTACCCGCCACCACCACCGGTCCCGGACCACGACAGGATCTTGCCGGACACCACGTACCCGGTGCGCCGAGACCAGACCGCCGACACAGCGGTAAGCTACGATATTGCAAACATATTTCATTCATATGACTTTTCATTATAACATGTGTTACTAATTTTGTGAGCAGCACGACGTGCTTGCTGAGATCGTGCGGCTCGCAGCGTCCGCGAGGGAGCAGTGCTTTACCTGGGGGCCTCAGCAGCACCAGAGCATGTACGACAGGATCGTCGATGCTGCCATGAGGTACTCCGCCGTCGTGAACTACGCCGGGGCCGCAGAGATTTCACTCCTTCCGCGCCACCCAGCGTCGTCCTCGAGCTCCGCCTCGACAGCAGCTTCGCAGCCGATGCCTTCCACCCTTGCCAGCGGCTTCTCGGCTCCGACGGCACAGCAGCAGCCACAGGCGCAGGGCCCGTACACCTACGTGCAGCGGCCGTTTGTTTCCCCTGGCGCAGGTACTTTCAGTAGACCTTATTTTCAACTAATGCACAGAATTGTTGTGTGTTTGTGTTATACTATATTCTAATCGTACAGGGCGACCGCCGCTCTTTCCGACAGCCGGGCCTCTACAGCTGGAGACGACGGCACCTAGAGCGCCGATATTTCCGCTAAGAGGTTTCAGACCGCCGGTCTTTTAGTTTGCGGCGGCAGATATTCCTTCCTCGTCCACTCCGCCTATGTTCCAGCCTGGTAACAACCTTAACTTTATAGTAAAATTCGTTAAGTACGATACGTTTTGGAGAACTAATACTATTCGTTGCAGCCGGTTTCGACGCGACCACCGAGGAGCACCTGGGCTGGGATGAGTTTGGGTACGGCGACATTCTCGCGACCATGGATGCCCCGCAGGCCGAGGAGGTTGGCCCGTCACAGTTCACACAGGCACCGCCTGTTGGGACTCAGCCGACACAGCCAGTGGGCGGAGCGACCCCGGCGGCCGGCGGAGCGACACCGGCTGCTGCAGGGTCGTCGTTGGTGGGCGGAGGGACACCGGCGGGCGGAGCGACACCGGCCGGCGGAGGGACACCGGATGCTGCAGGCTCGTCGCAGGCGGCCATGGCGACACCGTCTCCCGACCAGCTCAGACCGCGGGTAACATCAAGACTTGCCAAAGGTAAATCTAAACGATCATGAACAAATCCGCAACCGCACAGATAAACCATTGTAGCATTTTCCCAAGGAAGGAGAATATTCCAAGGGTATCAAATCCGTGGAAGGCAATGGCGGTATCATAGACTTATGCTTTTGCACTGAATGTAAACCAAGAGATAGATATAGAAAACAACAACTCAAAGGCAGGGGTAAGATAAAAGATATGATAGGGTAGTGAAGGACCGATTAGGCGAACCAGAGAGGGGGGGAGTGAATGGGAGCCGATAAAAATTCTTCTCGAAGGAGATGAGAACTCCAACAAGACGAACACGGCTTCCAACTCACGTCTCCGACCCAACTACCCAAGTTGGTCAAGACCACGCAGCCACTGGAGTGCTACTGGTCCTAGGAACCAACACTCAACCTTCCTAGCCAAAACTCACCATGACACACAGCGGAAACTTGCACGGCTTGCTGCCTGTGCTACACCGGTCAGACCGATGGCCTGCGCCGGTCAGACCGGTGACACCGGTCAGACCGATGGACAGAGCCGGTCAGGCCGGTGGCTACAGCAGCCGCACAACAAACGTTCCAGGAAGCCTCAGTGAATCCTCTAGGCCCTGGAACAAAAACCACCACGAAACACAACCTGTGAGGAAGAAGAACCCCTCACAAATCCTAGCAAAACAACTCCAAACACTCCAAGAACTGAACAGCAGGACCACGGGACAAAACCACACGGACAAGGCTGTTCCCCGAGACAAAAACCCACCAAGGGCTAGCACCGGTCAGACCGGTCAAGAGCACCGGTCAGACCGGTCGTGCCTGGGCAGCTCGGGAAGAACAGCGCCCGCGAGTCAACTCCTCCAAATCCAACTCCCGATCTCCCGATTCGCTCCACGGTTTTGCACAAGACTTTGGGGATAGTAGGAACACCTCATGGGTACTCCATAGCCAAGATTTGGTCCACCAAAACTTGTCAAATCAAGAGGAATCGAAGAAATCCCACCAAGAACGCCTCTAACCCTAGAGCCACGAAAACCCCAAAATCGAGCCCCTTTGCTCACGGATTTGGAAGGGGAATCAAAGGGAAAAGAACCACGAAGGGTTCATGCATACATCCCCCACCAAATCCCAAAGAGAAAGGCCTCGAAATCGCTCCAAGAAAATAGCCAAGAAAGGGCTCCGAAAATCACCAAAAAGGAGAAACGAGAAAGACACATCCAAGCCTTGAGGAACCACGCCGAATCATCTATACATACCAAAGAGGTTCATACAAGGTCTAGCTTGCCGCCCGATCATCCTTCCCTCTCACAAGATCTCACCATGAAGCTCTCAAGCTAGTCCTACGAAAATCCTAAGAAAATAGGAAGGAAAATAGGAAAACCAAATGAGCTAGGGTTCCAAGAGATGGCTGCCATCCTCTCACCACTTGGGTTATATGGAGGCAACCGAAAGACTAAAATACCCTTACTAGCTAACTAGGGATACATGCCCCTCGAGGGCGAAATTGGAAGTCTTTGTCTTCGCACCATCGGACAGATGCCCAGCGACCGCAAACTTGCTTAGCCTCGACGCAAGCCTTGCGATCCCGACGCGTGTCCTCCGCTTCGAAGATTCCGGACTGCGTCGTCGCACACCGGTCAGACCGGTGCTCCTCACCGGTCAGACCGGTACCCACCGGTCAGACCGGTCAGACCCACCGGTCAGACCGGTCTGGAGCTGCTGCACCTCCGTCTTCGGTTCTTCGGTCTTGGCTTTGTGGATCAACCAAGGAACCCAGTGGTTTTCTGGTGAACCACCGGAAACCCCGCGAACTCGGTGTAGCCTCCGCCAATCACCACTCATGACTCGGCTCCCACGTAGTCCCGGCTCGACCTTGGTTTTGAGGCTCAACCAAGAAACCGTCCATGACTTCATCTTGCCGTTCTTGCCACCATGCGGCCCGCACTTGACCCCGCTGGCCACCGGGTCCCTCGAACCAAGCCTACTTGTCTTCTCCACACCTGGAGGCCTCACCGGCAACGACCTTTCACGCTTGTTCTTCACCTGCACCTGCACCAGTCAAGCCGCAACCTGCACCTGCAATACTTAGCCAAGAATCAGTCCACACCACGTTGTCAATCACTCATCACACCAGGAAGCGACCATCCACCGGTCCTCGAACCACACCTGGCTCTCAATCTCCCCCTTGATGAGTGCATTGACAACACACACGTTTTGGTAACCAAGAGAAAAGGAAAAGAAAAGAAACGACTAAAAGAAACTCCAACAAGCGATCGAAAGCCAAAGAAAAGGCAAAGAGCAAGATCACTTGAAGAAGACAAGTCTCGGACCCCTTAGGCAAGGGTAACGGCTCGACACATCCGAGACAAAACATGCTCAAGCAAAGAGCACAAACCATCAAACCAAAGCTCGAAAACCACAAAGAGCTCCCCCTGCACACATGCAAGCTCCCCCTGAACCGATGCAACTCCCCCTGGACAAATGCATGCGAACCACTTCACAAAACAGAGCAGCTGCAACAGCTCAGCTCTGACCGGTCAGACCGGTTGAGATCACCGGTCAGACCGGTGGGCAACATGTGAACAGGACCAGCATTCTGACCGGTCAGACCGGTGACCTCAACCGGTCAGACCGGTGCGCAACAGAGCCCAAAAATAGCTCGAAACCACCTGAAAACCTTCCAAATGCATTCAGTAGGCCAAAACATGCTCAAACATCTCCCCCTTGTTGACAATGCATGAATCAAGCCAAAAATGCAAAAAGTGCAACCTAGAGCTTCTCAAATAGACAAAATTCAACATAGGATGCTACACATGTCCAAACGAGCAAGTTAGATACTCTATAGCTTCGTAAAGACATAAACTTCATGATCACCAAGTTTCACAACCATTGGGCGAAGCTAAGATAGAATTTAGCAATTTTGCGAAAAATCACCCTCTCATGAGCAAAGTCCTAAACATGAGCAAAACATGTCAAAATGGCAAAGCCACACAAACTTCATGCTAGGACAACCATTCTAAGCATAAGACCATCATAAACACCCACAAGCACCTCATGTCATGTCAAAGCCACCGAGCCATGTGCCTACTTCTATATATGAGACTTCTCATTGGTAGGCATCATGCAACGATTTAGCACCCAAAGCAAATTAAAATTAGCACATATGACATGGGAGCACATTTTTCAAGTAATTTACATTTCATTTTCAGATTTATAATTGGTACATGAAATGTCTTTGCGACAAAAAGGAACTTATGCCCCTCCACAAGATGAAGCATGGGGGCTAAACATTCATGATGGCAAATGAGCCTTTGGCCCCATATGATCAAAATAAGCTATCCAACCACAAATTAAGCATAGCCAAGCCACTAAAACATGTCAAGATCATGTGAAGGCATTTACTCACAAGAGAGCATATATATGAAATTTTTCAAAAACATAGCCATCAACCATGGATACAAACCAAGATTATCAAGAGCTAAGCCAAACTAACCATAGCTTACCAAATTAGCTCACAAAGACATATATGTCATTCCATGGTGAACAATGTGTATAGGAGAAGCCTTTCCTAAACAATGCATATGATACAAAATGCATGCAACCTAAGATACAAAGATGCCTATACATCATGCTACATATGCCATGCCAAATGCAAGAAATGCACAAAGGAAAGCTATACATATGCTACAAAGAAGCTCGCACACACAAAGCTCACAAACGACCGGCTCCTCGAGGGGAGGCAAAAAGGGCTCGACACCACCGGCAAAAGAGCAAAGGAGAACAAAACTCACAAGCTCCGTCTAAACACATGCACTAGGGCCAAAGAGCATACAAAGCTCACCCTTAGCACACATGATAGAGCAAAGAGCACACTAAGCACACAGGCTCCCCCTAAACTCATGCATTAAGGTCAAAGAGCATACAAAGCTCACCTTACATACATGAGATAGGGCAAGGAGCAAAACGAACCAAGTGGCTTGACCAAGGCCACACATTTGAAGATCACAAAAATACTTACCTTGATCATTTCTTCAGAAGTCACCCATCCTTGTCCACCGTCCCCGAAAGTGATGTACCTCCATATCATCACCGGGGTATGAGGCCGGAGAACCACCCCCGATATCAACCAAATGTTCTCCGGGTCTCCCACCTGCAACTCAAAACCAAGAGCGAGAGCGAGCAAACGACTCAACACTGGGGTTAGTACCAAAGGTGTCAAACCAGTGCCGGGCCATTTCCTCAAAAGTAGGGTTAGCAACATCCATCCTACCGCGCCTATCAAAACTGCGATCCATCCCGTCTAACCTATCAAACCTGGAACCACCATGGGAAAACCACTCCCGTCTCACTGGAGGAGTACGAGTACCACGAAAGGGAAACCGTGGTCCGTAGCCCCTCTGAGACTCAAAGCTGCGACCTCTCCCAAACTCGTATTGATCACGAGGTGGAGAACGTCCAGCAAACTCAACACCACCAGACTCAAAGCGCCTACCACCTATTCCACGACCAAACAGGCTGAACCCTCTAGCTTCACAATCCCGGAAACCAAACTGTCCAGCACTCTGCCTAGCACCGGTCTGACCGGTCACTCTGACCGGTCTGGCCGGTGGTCCTCGGCCAGCAAACCTGCCTCCACCTGAAGCTCTCCTATCTCTCCATGCTGGAACCATATGCACAACACCCTTTCCCTTAGGTAGTGACATACGAGGCTCAGGCACACCATGAGAAGGGTGGTACCTATCCTTGTTCGCCCACTCCTTAGCCAATCTCGCCTCTCTTCTTTTCTTAAAGCAAAACTCTCTCTTATGACCATCTTTTCCACAAAACTCACAATGGAAACGAATCGGTCTTGGCTTAGGTTTCGGGTGTGGCTCTTCACAAGGCTTCTCACTAGGTTTCTCACTAGGCTTCTCACTTGGTTTTTCTCTCGATTTAAGCAACTGGTTTGGCTTGGGTGCAAACTTGTCTTTGGGTGTTGGTTGTGGTGGAACTGGAGTATTCCCAAATTTCCCTTCTCTCACACCACTGCTCTCACCAAACTTATCAGATCCCAAAGCCCAACCATCAAAGCGCTTACAACTGCCAATTAACACACCCAGCTGAGGCTCATGACTGGACACCCATCTCAACACCTCACGCACCTTACTGTTCTCATCCTGCAAATGATCAACACATTTTGCAAGTTCCAAATTCTTCACAGCATGTAATTCACAGGTAGAGCAAGCAGTAGGAATAGGCACTTTCAAATCAGCCTCAAGCGAAACAATGCGAGAACGAAGCTCAGCAATTTTTTCATGCAAACCAGGGCAAGAAGTACATGCACCAAGCAAAGTGGGTCTAGATTGCAGCTCAGCCAACTCAACCCTAAGCACATCTAGTTCCTCACACTTGGAGGCATGCTTTTCCCTAAGAGCAGTCAAATCAGCTAGGAAAACAGAGCAATCAGCACAATCAATCTCATCAGAAACCACAGGGCTAGCCTTAAGCGAATCAATTTCAAGCTTGCCATCAAGAACCTGTGTTTCTAGCTCAGCCACTCTAGTCCTAGCATCTTCAAGCAAAGCTCTAAGCTCCTTCCTAAGCTTCTTAGCCTCTCTAAGCATGTGATCGCGATTATCAAGCAAGTCAACCAACTCCTCATTCTCCTTGCGTAAAGAAGAGAGCTCATCACATACCTCATCCTCGGAGTCGGAGTCTGATTCCGAGGCGTTCTTCTGGCTTCTCTTGCTGCCGGAGCTGCGTGCCATGCCGCATAGCCCATCCTTCTTGTTGCAGCCTCTCGAAGTCTTGCTTGCGGTACAGCAAAGGCCGTTCAAGTACTTGCCGAAGTCCTTCTTCTTCTTTCTGTGCTTCCTCTTGCTGTCCTCTTCTTCTTCTTCTTCACTCGAGCTTGATGACACATCCTCAGAGTCGGAGTCGATGTCGCTCGATCTCTTGATCTTTTCTCGGGTCCGTGTCTTCCTCCCATGTTCATGTTCCTTCTTCTTGGATCTTCTTCCTTTGTCCTTGGACTTGTGCTTGTCGTGGTTGTTCACCTTCGGACACTCGGCGAAAAAGTGTCCGGTCTTGCCGCACTTGAAACACGCTCTCGAGTTCCTCCTTGAGTTCACCCGGTTCTCGTGCAGCCTCTCGAACCGCCTGGTCAGCAACGCCAGCTCGTCCTCTCCAAGCACGTCGAACTCCTCGTCTGGCAAAGACATCAAAGAAGACAAAGAGTACATCCTGGAGGATGCGTTAGCATTAGACTTGGCTCCTTTGCCACTAACGAGAGCGAGACTATGAGAATCAGTCGGGCTCTCGATCTTGGCTGTCATACCACGGTCCAACTCAGCCGACTTGAGCTTCGAGAACAGCTCGTTCACCGTCAAGGTGTCATACTTCTCGGACTCAACAATAGCCTCAAACTTCCCGTCCCATACGGTACGATCCAACGAGTGCAAGAGCTTCACGGCTCTATCATGATCATTGTATGGGAGGACGTCCACATTGGCTCTCATGTTGTTCACAACGACCGTAAATCGCTGGAAAAGGGCATCGACGGACTCGCCGGGGAGATGAGTGAAGTTCTCGTACTCTCTCCGGTAAGTCGCGTACATCCGAGCCTGAACCTGAGCATTCCCAGCATGAGCATCCTTCAACTGCTCCCAAATCCTACAAGCTAAGTCCTCTGTCTGAACCCGATCGAATTCAGGCTGACACAGAGCACGAAACAAGTAGTCGACAGCCTTGTTGTTGGCTTCGAACATATCCCTCGATCCTGGAGCAAGGAAGTTCATCGGATGAACATAAGCTGTGTTCACCGTGACATCCCAAAGGATCTGACCCTTTCCGCGGAGGAACGCCGCCATCCGCCTTTGCCACATCTGGTAGTTCTTCCCATCGAAGTGCGGAGGACCCGAACCCCGTTCCTGGTACGCCATCTTTGGATCTTAGACTGGTAAGAGTCAATAAAGACCCGAACCGGCTCTGATACCAATTGAAGGACCGATTAGGCGAACCAGAGAGGGGGGGAGTGAATGGGAGCCGATAAAAATTCTTCTCGAAGGAGATGAGAACTCCAACAAGACGAACACGGCTTCCAACTCACGTCTCCGACCCAACTACCCAAGTTGGTCAAGACCACGCAGCCACTGGAGTGCTACTGGTCCTAGGAACCAACACTCAACCTTCCTAGCCAAAACTCACCATGACACACAGCGGAAACTTGCACGGCTTGCTGCCTGTGCTACACCGGTCAGACCGATGGCCTGCGCCGGTCAGACCGGTGACACCGGTCAGACCGATGGACAGAGCCGGTCAGGCCGGTGGCTACAGCAGCCGCACAGCAAACGTTCCAGGAAGCCTCAGTGAATCCTCTAGGCCCTGGAACAAAAACCACCACGAAACACAACCTGTGAGGAAGAAGAACCCCTCACAAATCCTAGCAAAACAACTCCAAACACTCCAAGAACTGAACAGCAGGACCACGGGACAAAACCACACGGACAAGGCTGTTCCCCGAGACAAAAACCCACCAAGGGCTAGCACCGGTCAGACCGGTCAAGAGCACCGGTCAGACCGGTCGTGCCTGGGCAGCTCGGGAAGAACAGCGCCCGCGAGTCAACTCCTCCAAATCCAACTCCCGATCTCCCGATTCGCTCCACGGTTTTGCACAAGACTTTGGGGATAGTAGGAACACCTCATGGGTACTCCATAGCCAAGATTTGGTCCACCAAAACTTGTCAAATCAAGAGAAATCGAAGAAATCCCACCAAGAACGCCTCTAACCCTAGAGCCACGAAAACCCCAAAATCGAGCCCCTTTGCTCACGGATTTGGAAGGGGAATCAAAGGGAAAAGAACCACGAAGGGTTCATGCATACATCCCCCACCAAATCCCAAAGAGAAAGGCCTCGAAATCGCTCCAAGAAAATAGCCAAGAAAGGGCTCCGAAAATCACCAAAAAGGAGAAACGAGAAAGACACATCCAAGCCTTGAGGAACCACGCCGAATCATCTATACATACCAAAGAGGTTCATACAAGGTCTAGCTTGCCGCCCGATCATCCTTCCCTCTCACAAGATCTCACCATGAAGCTCTCAAGCTAGTCCTACGAAAATCCTAAGAAAATAGGAAGGAAAATAGGAAAACCAAATGAGCTAGGGTTCCAAGAGATGGCTGCCATCCTCTCACCACTTGGGTTATATGGAGGCAACCGAAAGACTAAAATACCCTTACTAGCTAACTAGGGATACATGCCCCTCGAGGGCGAAATTGGAAGTCTTTGTCTTCGCACCATCGGACAGATGCCCAGCGACCGCAAACTTGCTTAGCCTCGACGCAAGCCTTGCGATCCCGACGCGTGTCCTCCGCTTCGAAGATTCCGGACTGCGTCGTCGCACACCGGTCAGACCGGTGCTCCTCACCGGTCAGACCGGTACCCACCGGTCAGACCGGTCAGACCCACCGGTCAGACCGGTCTGGAGCTGCTGCACCTCCGTCTTCGGTTCTTCGGTCTTGGCTTTGTGGATCAACCAAGGAACCCAGTGGTTTTCTGGTGAACCACCGGAAACCCCGCGAACTCGGTGTAGCCTCCGCCAATCACCACTCATGACTCGGCTCCCACGTAGTCCCGGCTCGACCTTGGTTTTGAGGCTCAACCAAGAAACCGTCCATGACTTCATCTTGCCGTTCTTGCCACCATGCGGCCCGCACTTGACCCCGCTGGCCACCGGGTCCCTCGAACCAAGCCTACTTGTCTTCTCCACACCTGGAGGCCTCACCGGCAACGACCTTTCACGCTTGTTCTTCACCTGCACCTGCACCAGTCAAGCCGCAACCTGCACCTGCAATACTTAGCCAAGAATCAGTCCACACCACGTTGTCAATCACTCATCACACCAGGAAGCGACCATCCACCGGTCCTCGAACCACACCTGGCTCTCAGACACACACTCAGATCTACCTCTACTCTAGTACACTACGGCTTAGGGGGAACATACGAGTTAGCTCTAGGTTCTAATGTACTAAACATACAAAGCTAGAAGATACAAGAGATAGGCATAAAACATTACATGAAAGGGTAAGGTTCAGCACCCAGGTACAAACAGGGAGATAGCCCGCGACGACCAGCACTCTGCGAAACTATACTTTAGACTCCTACAGCAATACCCCAGCGCGGAGGGTTCCAAAGGGTCCAACAGCTGTCACCACTGCGGCCTACCTCAATCGTTACGGGGGGCATGCTCATAACTAACGTAGCCACACAACACAGGCACCATGCCTGCGTTGCTGCTAGACTTCACCCGGCCCAGGCTGTTGTGACCCAGGGTGAGAGCCACCAGAAGAATGGTCAACTTAGACCGAGTACCGTAGCTTGAACACAAACCTCATGCAACACTATCATGCCATCTAACAAGATCTAACTAAGGCTAGACATATGAACGGATACGAACTCTCTTATGTCTAGTCAATAAGATCAAAGGGTCGTGTTCGTGAAGAACACGAGCCTCTAACTTATGAACAAACACATAAGGAATGAGTAAATCATCCTTCAAGTGGATCAAAAGGTAGTGTTCACGAAGAGCACAAGCCTCTAAATGATGAACAAGAGATGAACTCAAGAACATATCAATCATATGATCTACCATGACTTTATATGAAATAGCTGAATAACTGAAGTAGATCAAAGTCATACAAAGAAATAAAGATAAAAGAGAACTCATACCTAGACTCCAAAGTAGACTTGGAACCTGAATAAGAGCTACTCTAGCCTACCCCCTAGCCTTAGAGAGTAAAAGTGAGAGGAGAATGAGAGAGTGGTGTGTGAGAAATGGGAGCCCCTCCCGTTCTATTTATAGGCAAGGGACAGGCTTGCCTCGGGCACCAAATGCCTCCAATTCACCTTGGGATGCAGCAAGTGGCCAATGGGAGACCTCCACGTGCAAGGCCAGGATGAACCAACCCTAGGTCGGTTCGACCGATCCTAGGGTCGGCCAAAACCCTAGGGCGGCCTCCTGGCCTGTGTTTACTCTAGGTGGTTGACTAGTGGGCCCTTTGATCCTTCCCCCGTGCATTCCTCGTTTTGGAATCCAAGGTGGGCCCATGGATCCAAGTGAAGTCCATGTGTCGCTCTCTGATTCGTCGGTGAGTGCCTCCCTTGGATCAGTGATGTGGATTGCCACATGTTTCCTTGGTGGCAGCCACCTCCTCAGCTGAATTGGCATGGTTTTTCCATAGAAGGTGGGTTTCCATCTCTTTTAATGCTTATTTCACCTACATACAAATAATCTCCAAGGACAAGTGGAACTACATTATTCAAACCAAAATGCAAGTAAATAATGCATATGCCTCCATTTATGTGAGAATATTGATGGCTGAAAGTAGTACTTAACAACCGTCAACAGCCACCGCCGGCACAGGTGCGCGAAGATCAGCCGTGCGCAGGTAAGGACTGCAGCGTGGATAAAGGATTTGAGAAAATTGCTCTGTATTGCAGTGAAGCCTGTAGGCTCCGTCGTGAAATGGTGAAGCTTGAAAGGGCAATTGGAATAGGAAACAACTACTACTGATAAGTGAATTAGCCTTGCTTTTGCTTTTGCTTTTGCTATGTAATTACTCTGTTTTGCAGCGAAGCCTGTAGGCTCTGCTGCGAATTGGTGAAGTTCGAATGGAGTATCAGAATAGGAAACTAAATCTATGTTTTGCTTTTGCACCTGCAAATTAAATCTATGTTGCTCGTATTATCTGTGTGAATTTATGGAAGAACAACAAAGGAGATGTGGATCCAGTTCTATTCGAATGAAGAACAGTTCACTTTTCCCCTTTTAATCTGCAATCAAAATTTGTATCACGTATTTCTCCATCATTCATAATCCAAATTTGATGATATTTGTTTATGAATTTTTCTAAAATCAACTTCTATTCATTTATGATATTTTTTTCGTATATAACTCAATTTCCTGGATGTTGTTTATATGCTTTTATCTTGTTCCTTACAAGTACAACATAGAAATAATATTTGTTTTACACAACCCTTCTAATGAAACTTTGTATTTCGTAATCTTAAGGTGAACACATGGTTGTGTTGAAATTTCAAATGTATATGAGTTCGAACATGTTGTAAAGTGTGGAAAACTTCAGTGTTGAAGTATAAAATTCTAGGAAACTATGTGAGAGATGTACACATTTGTACACAAGTATATCCTTCCTTTATCGAAACCATTTGAAATTTTAATGACAAGTTTAGGGACCCAAATTGTGTTGCGAAGTCAATTTGCAGAATTTTTAGACCACACTAAGACGTTATTACAATTATTATATTATAAACATGAGATAAGAAAATCTAATTTTAAGAATTTTGGTTACACAAGTGTGACTGTTGATATTTTATTTGAATACTAAATGACCAACTACGAATTGTTCGTATTTCTAATGAATTTTTAGGTGTCGTTTTATGGGTTCTAATATTCGAGGGAAGCATGTTTTATTTCAAAAAATAGTTTCGGGCCCACGCGTCAGCGTCAGCAACCTATATAAAAAGATAACCCTGCCCGCCCGACAAAGAAGACGCGGGTTCACCAACCCGCATCGCCAATAACTCTCCATTGTCCGAAATGCCCCTGGCCGAATGAATATCCATCCGCCTCGGCCCCGGTCCCGCCCCCTTGCTTCTTCTTTCCCGCTCTGAGCTCCACCGCCGCCCGCCCGTCGTTTCTCCACCGTCGCGCACATGTCGCACTACGCCAATTCGTCTGGAGGTGGACGTGGCAGGAGCAGGTTTCAAGGTGGCCGGAGCAACCGCATTCACTCCATCGGCTTGGATCCAGTCGGTGAGCTAAGCGGCTTCCCACTGTTCCCTTGCTGGACTGTGGTATGGCTCGGTTGGTGGAGGGGAGGACGCAGAAGGAAGGTGAAAACCACGGTCGTCTTTATTTCAAATGTGTGAGGAATGCGGTGAATCGTCTGTGCTGTGTTTCCCAAATCTAAGTTAGGGTTATGTGCTTTTGATTTGCACAATTCCCCAAGCTTTTGGATATTATCATTTCGAGAAGGAGTATCTCCAGATGCTGAAGGATGCTGGCGTCATTTCTTTTCGACCGTCGAACTGGGCAGACGTGGTCGATAAAGTAGTTGATTCAGTGGATTGTCAACTTGGGAGCGACAGTCAGAGGAAAGCACCGGACGACAAGCAGAGGAAGAAAGCACTGGAGGAGAAGATGGACAATGTGATCTGGAAGATGAACTTGATTATTGTGGGTGCTGTTTGTGTAGCATTTGGATGTTTACTGGGGATGTATGCTGCAAAGAAGTAATTGTGATGTGAAAAGTGGTACTTTAATTTGTTTCATCTGTGTGAATGAAGAATGAAAAATTTGTCACAGATGACAAACTTAAATGTATGAATGAAGAATGGAATGACAATTGGGTCACGAATCTTAATGTGTCACATATCACAAATTTCATCAATTCATCTGTGCTGGCATTTTAGTGTAAAATTAACCAGCCTGCACCCGCGTCTCCATGATTTTATACAGAGTTTTTCGAAACTCAGAATCTTTTCATTAACAAATAGAGTAACAAACATTGCAATTCATTGTAAACTGCTGCCATAGATATTGCAATGCGTTAGGAGGCACGGATGGATCTACCCGCGTCTCTTAGATGTAGTTCATCACAAGTTCAACAAACACACAGGAGGAACACATATTAATAGAGGAACATGTTCATGACAAATAAGCAGAGTTCCACGAACAAATAGAGGACGAACAAACAGAGAGGAGGAACAAATTAATTAAGCAAAGGTAGAGGACGTGTCGCCGCCGCTAGAGGAGCCCCACCGTTGGAGTCGGAGTCGGAGCCGTCGAGGCCGCGTTCGTCACCGCCGTCGAAGCTTCCATTGTCGCTGTCGCCGTTGCCGTCGGTGCCGACCACGACTCTCTCAAGCTCCCCAGCCAACACATGGATCTTGAAGGTGACATCCTTCATGGTCCTCTGCAGCGAATTGTTGGATCGTGGCAAGCGGAGCTCAACGGCCACCCATTGAAGCTTCCTGAAAGCTTCGACGAACATTTGGACGGACCAACGGTTGTCCAAATGTAGTTGAGGAAGCAGAGGGTCGGCCTCCTCGAGCGCCGACGCCGGCACGTCCTCGAGCGCCGACGCCGGCACCTCCTCGGCCTTCTCAGGCTTCGACGCCTTCACCTCCTTGATGAGCCGGTGGCGGCGGCTTTCGTCGTCGTCGTTCTCCTCCCTTCCCCACTTCCTGGATGGCTCGCTCGACGACAATGCCATGCGCACGCTTGAGGAAGAAGAAGCTCTTGGTGGTCTTCTTGGTGACCGGAGACGGTGGTGCTGGGGTTTTCTTGGTGGCGCGCTTGAGGAAAGCTTATGGACGAAGCTCTTGGCCGGCCGAGGATTTTATAATGACAAGGTAGGGAACCGTCAGGTGGCCATTCTTCCCCCTTCGACACGCCACTACGCCTCAGAACGTGTGTACGCTGCAGAGACGCGTGTTCACTAACCAGCGTCGCCAATGGCAAAGATATGTGTTTTGGGCAAAAGACTATTATATATAAATCTCACACACAAATGGATTGATTATTATATATCTTAAATAAATGGATTTATTTGCTTTCGTGTTGTGGCTCAAAATCAAAGTTAATAAGGAAGTTACGATCTACGTGCATGTGTGGATAAAAACTGCTATTCGCTGGAAACCGACCACAAAGGAAATAATTCTCCTTTCTCCTTTTAATCTGTAACCAAATTTTGTGTCACGTATTTCTTGGTCAAACGTAATCCAAATTTGATGATTGTTTTTTCTGAAGTTTTCTAAAATCGCCATCTTTTTATTAATTTCATTGTTAGTTGTTTATTTTCGTTTCGTGAGTAATGTTTTTATTCCTTATCTTGTACTTGATAAGTACAACATAGAAATAATATTTGTTTTACACAACCATTACTAATGAAACTTTGTATTTCATATTGTTAAGGTGAACACAAGGTTGTGTTAAAATTTCAAATGTATATGAGTTCAAACATGTTGTAAAGTGTGGAAAACTTCAGTGTTAAAGTAACATTCTATGAAACTATGTGAGAGATGTACACATTTGTACACAAGTAGGATCTTCCTTTTTAGAAATCATTTGAAAATTTTATGATAAGTTTAGGGACCTAAATTATGTTGCCAAGTAAATTTGTAGAATTTTTAGACCAACCTAAGACGTTATTATAATTATTATATCCAAACATTAGATAAAAATTCAAATTTTAATAATTTTGGTTACACAAGTGTGCCTGTTGATATTTTATTCGAATACTAAATGACCAACTACGATTTGTTCATATTTTTAATGAATTTTTAGGTGCCATTTTATGTGCTCTAATATTTGAGGGAAGCAAGTTTCATTTCAAAAAATAGTGTCGGGCCCACGTGTCAGCGTCAGCAGCCTATATAAAAAAGATAACCGTTGCCTGGCCGCCCGGACCCACCTGACAACCAATGAGACGCGGGTTCTCGAACCCGCGTCGACAATGACTCTCCATTTTGCAAAATGAATATAACATACCGAATGGATAAGCGCAACACACACGACGCTTTCCTCATTTCTCACTAGGGATAGCGGAGGTGAGCGGAGGCGGCGCCGGTGAGGTGAGCGGAGGCGGCACCGGTGAGGTGAGCGGAGGCGGGGAGATGACGATGAGCACCGGCGAGGGGCCAAGCAGCGGACGACCCCGCGCACCGTGGATCGAGGAGGAGAAGCCGAACACGATGCAGTGCCGCAACTGGATCCACGCGCGTGCCGGTGAGATGGCGGTGAAGACGGAGACGACGATGGGCGTCGGAGAGGGGCCAAGTGGTGGTGGAGCGAACCCAAAGCCGGAGATGAGCGTCATCGACATGAGCGTCATCGACTGGATCCTCTCGGGTTCCGACGAGGGGCCAAGCAACAGCAGGGAGAAGCGTGCCAGTGAGGGGACAACGAAGAGGGCGAGGCGTCTGCCTCACGTCTGCGACAGCAAATGTCTTGCAACGACGAAGAGGGGTCGAGGGAGCGGCGAGGAAGGTGTAGAGGACCTCATATTTGACTCTGGCAACAACCACAACGACGGCGAGGCAAGTTTCTCTGAATCACAGTGCCTTTTACTTGTTTTATAGATAGAGCAGCTTGAGCTTGAGCTTGATCAACTTTTCCAAAAAAAGCTTGATCTTGATCAAGTTAGTGCCTATGATGATTACTTTGCTTATGCTGATGACTGTGATTTGGTCTGAGTTCTAAGGCAAATCAGTTCTGAACTAAGGCCTCCTTTGGAATGAAGGGAAAATGAAGGATTTTTATAGGATTTGAATCCTATAGGAAATTTTCTTATGGAGCCCTTTGGAACAAAGGATTGAACCCTTTACAATTCCTATGATGTTCCTATGGAATGGCTTGTTCCATAGAGATTTAGGAGGATTTCTAACATGAGGTCCATCCTCTTGGAAAAAATCCTTTGTCTATCTCTATCTTCTCATTCCTATGGTTCATCCAAATGATCAATCTTGCAACTTTCCTATGTTTTTCATTCCATAGGAATCAAAATGGCATGACACTCTAATCCTACATTTTTCCTATTCCTTTGTTTTGGAAATCCTTTGTTCTGAACTATGTTATGCTTATACCATGTTTAACCCTATTTAGCAAACACTCCTCTACCTGCGAGCAGAACTTGAGACACTACTAAACCTTCAAGTCTGGGAATATGTGAAACCCGAGGTTGATAATATTATGGAAGAAACACGCATCCTCCTAAAAAAGGCTACATTCATGAGGAGATACAAGTTTGTGGCTAAAATCTGGAGCCCATGGAAGATGCGCTCGATGTGTTTCAAGATACCTTGGTTGCATTTGAAGACGCTGCAAAAAAAGCAAACCTTAGTTGAAGATACCATGCTTTTGTTGATGTTAAAGGGGGCATGCTTTTGTTGATGTGCATGGTCAGATAGCATGACCATTGTAAAAATGTGATGGGTAAGTTAAGGCCTAGCTAGATGGACAAGTTAACTATTTGTAATAATTATGTATAGCTGTGTGGATCTTTGTGGACAAGTTATCTTTATCTATATATGTGGACAAGTTATCTTTATCTATATTATGTCTATTTTGTCTCAAAAGATATGTGTTGATTGTGCCTATATGTCGAAATGGGAGCCTTGAGAGATCGAGCAGACCTGTCAATTAAGACAGACACAAAAGAGACTACGCGGGATTGTTAATCCGCGTCGCATTTGCCCCTCCAAACCGACGAGGAGCCGGCCCCACGCGCTGCCCTCGTGCATTGGAGACGCGGTTTGGCTAATCCACGTATCCTTTGTTCCCAATGTTTGACCAAAAGCCACTCTCCCCTGCCACTCTACCATTCTGCCTTCCTTCTCAAACTTTCTGCCTTCCTCGTCTCCGTCACCTTCTCTCCCCTTCTCCTTCATCATCTCCGTCGCAGAGATGGCCGGCGGAAAGCAGTCGTTCTGCCGCGACTCAAGAGGGAGGTTCTGCAGTGAGGAGGAGAAGGCCCCGCCCGCCGCCCCCGCCAAGAGAGTGAGGTTCCGCAGGGAAAAAGTCGGTTCTTCGTCGGCCAGAGGAGGAGGCCGTACACATGCGCAAGCGCCAAGGGGGTGCACTCCGGTGACGCCCGGCAGGCAGAGGCTGAGCCTTCCTCGAGTTTGGTAGTTTTTATGAGATGAGAGTACATGAGCAAAGTGCAAGATGGTTATTTTTTATCTTGGTAAAGCAATTTTTCTCTTTATCTCATTCTTTATTTTTCAAAATTTCTGACATTTGTTTAAAAGTTTGAGAGCATGATCAAGTACTTGTGGAAAGAGCTTGAATGATATCTACCCTCCATAAAGATAAAAGTTAGTACATTAAGGAACTTTAATGAATATAAATCTAGAGAGCATTATGTTTTCTCATGTATGATCAAGTGTAGGGTATGAACATCGAAGGGCAACGCTGATATCCATAGAAGGCTTACTCGAGGACGAGCAAGGTTTAAGCATGGGGGGATGTTGGCAGTCGATTTCCGTCAACCTAGCCACATGTTTACCTTCTATGTTGGTATTAATTTGATATTCACACTAATGATCCTAACCCTCATTATATGTCAAGTTCGCACTCGTGCATGGTTTTTGGAGTTTATTGTTAACACAGGAATCAAGAGCCTAAATGAGGACTTCCAGGTAAGGTTCATCAAGGGTTTTACGAGAAGATCATGGACCCCGGGACAAGTCAAGATACAAGATGAACATGACTCCAAATGAACCAAGGACTAAAGCGTGAAGCTGAGAAGTGTCGAGGACCTAGACGGAAGATGCAGGAGTTCATGTGCAAAGCAAACTTATCTAAACCGCGAGGAAAATGACATCAAGGACCCACATTCAACTCGGCAAAAGTTCTAGAAGACACGAGAAGCGACGGGAAGGAAGCCGGGGCCGAACTGGGCCGAAATGGGCCCAGGCCGGCTGGCCCAGCCCATTCCGGGCCCGGTTCGGCACCCTCTTTGACCTAGATGACCTTCGGGCTATTTATAGTCCCCGTGCCTCGAGCCACGTATGAAGCCATTCGTCATCCGCCGCCGAGGAGCAGAGAAGAGAGGGACACCGCTCCGGGGAGGAGAGGGTCGAGATGGTTGACTAGGGTTTCCCTAGCTGACGTGGGAACCTTGCATGGAAGACCACGTCAGAGTTCTGGAAGCTAGGATCAAGATCAAGGTAGGATCCCGGTGGTGATCTTGTCCATGTATTATACTTCATGTTGAATTTGCAAGATTGAATCCGATTTCTAGCGATCAAGTGCTTTCACTATGATTTTGTCTTCTGTTGGGTTTTCTTATTCTCCAATCTATTCCGCGGATAGATTGCATAGGATGTTCTTGTAGCCATGGTGGCTAGAGGTGCATACCTGACCTACCGAGCGTTTTCAACATGTTCCTCGTGAACGTGCTCTTACGTTCACCTACACAATAAGCGGGACATCGTGACGGGATGTTGATCACGTGTACGGTAGGTGCCTTTGAGGGTTGGAACGGAAGCCACGATTTAAAGAGGCTTTTAACGAGATTCGTTTGCTCTATTCTTCTTGGTTTTGGAACTTCAATAAAAGACCCGATCCAATCTCTAGATTGGTTTTACCTCCCCTCTCTTTCTCTTGCTACCTCCGGTGTTAAGTAGATTAGATGTGTTTTCATGGTTCTTCCAAAGATTAGATGCAAAAACCCTTGTCAAGATCAAAGTGTTTTTCGCTTATTAGATTGGATCTTGCGTTACATATTGTTCCACGGATTCGATACCTTGGGTTCACCACTCAAGGGAAGAAGGGTCCCTTGACTATGACAGGAGATTTGTCCGCTTGCAAGTCCAAACGAACTTTCATACAACAATCAACCATCAACAAGTCCCTTTTTCCGGCGCCGTTGCCGGGGAACAAGTAATCAAGATTCAATCTAGTATTACGTTTGTGAATATTTTCAGTTTTTCTCTTGATTTTTCTTTTGCATCTCTTAATTTTGATCATCCTCAATAAAAAATCAATCTAGGGTTTTGCTAAACCCTAGTTTTCTTTTAGTTTTTGTATATATTTGGCTAACCCTAATGGGAGGTGGACGGCTACATCTCTAACAAAAAAACATATATTTTTTGGATGGTCTAGAAAAATTTTGCAGGCAAAGGTGACGTGCAACACGAAGATATAAAAGCGGAGGCCGGACATCGTCGGAATCTCCAAGAGAGACTCCACCTCCAAGATCAAAAGGAGATCAACCTCATCCGCCACTCATCCTAGGGAGATCGTTCCTCAAACCGTCGGAGCAACAATCGACGTCGGCAAGGGGGAGATCATGTTAACCACGATTCGAGGTATGTAACATGGTCAATATAAAATACATTCTACCTCATCATCACATCGGAAGGGAGGAGCCAAAGGAGAATGAAGTAGAGACACAAAAGTTGTTGCATCCGTCAAGACCAAGAATCAACGCCCACCTGTGAAGACCAAAAAGATGACTAAGCCGAAGAATAAACCTACACCAAAGCCAAGGATGGTGTAGAAGTGGGGTCCCCAAGATTGCAACGCCCACAAAGAGCGTTGATCCAAAGTGAAGAAGAGAAGAAGTCTAGCTATAGACTATAAACGAAGTGCTTTGCGGGAGGCAACCCGTTCGTCGAGTCAAGAATAAGCTACCGGGAGGGCAACCCGGAAGATTTCCGAATTACAAATAAGTGAGTCTTAGAATTTGCTACACAAAATATTTTATTATCTCTTCGGTGGTTGATCAAGTTTCGGAGAACCTTTTATTTGCTCAGTCGTTTTATTTGGATTTTTCGATCATAAACCAATGACTATGTTTTATTTGCCTCTTTTTGAGAAACTTGTACCAAAAATTCAGATCCTATCCAAGCCTTTCATCCTCTCCATGATGTTAAGGTTGGCTAGTTTTACATGTTGAAAGCACACAAGTAGAGCCATGCTACGTTCCTTAATGGTTTTTGACGCATGGCCGGACTTGTGTGAACCTACGAAACTTGATTTTTGGGTTCTTTCACCTTGACATCTACCGGTTTCTCTAGAATTAGAATTTTTCTAAGCCCCATTGAATTTATTTTTATTCAAAATCTCTCTCTCTCATGTTTGGCCAAAATTAGAACCTAAACCTATGCCCCCACGGTCAAGTCGGAGGAGCTTGCTATCAATTAATGAAAGCAATCGATCCCGATGCAACCAAAATAAATTTTACAATTGTTTTGGATGCCTAAAATCTCCTCTAATGATATATTTGGACCCATCACTAGCGCTGAGTTAATTTTTAAATTTTCAAAATTAGAGGAGTAATTAGCATCTAAACTTGATTAAGGGTTTTTGAGCTTGATTAACATATAGTGCCCCATGATGCATCTTGGGAAAGCATCAGTCATTTGGCATCTTGGGCACATGCAAAGGACAAGCATGGGGGAAGCAAGAGCTTTGTTTTGCAGGAAATTAGTGGAAGCACATGAGGCAAGGGAGCAAAGAAGTGACACAAAGCAAAATAATGGAGGTGGAACCCTAAATCACGCAAGAAAAGGAGTGGTTGTGAACATTTGGGTGATGGAATCTCATTGTATTTTTCTGATTTTTATTCGATTTATTACCGATTTTACAAGAAACAGGTGGCGGCTGAGGGAGCTCCGGCGATGGCCGGTGGCGAGGCAGAGGCAGAGCGGCCGCTGCGGCTCCAATGACGGCAAAATCGCGGCTTCTCCATCAAATGTAGGTTCTCCTGGAGCTTTGCTGGGTCACTGGAAGAAGGTGGAGGGAACAGGTGCTCGACCGGAAGGGGTGGAAGGGGAAGCTCGCCGTGGAGGCGGTGATGGCGGGCGGCGGAGCAGGGAACTCGTGCGTGCGCGTCTGGCGCTTCCTTTTATAGCCGGGCGGAGTTGGTAGCGTGGCGTGAGCTGATCGGCATGCAAAGGTGCCACCTCACGGATCAGCTGTCCGGCGGCTTCACTGGCTTGGCGCCATGGCGACTCGGCGGAGCGGCGCGTGGGAGCTAGGCGGTGTAGCGGTGCTCGAGTGCCTGGGCGCTGGACGATACGGTGACAGCAGCTAGCAGCCAAGAGCTAAAGACGCGGTCCAGCTTCGTCCCTCTCTCTCTCCCGTCGTGGCCGCGCGGCGGAGGCAGCGGCGGCGCGTGTCGACGGACTTTGCGGAGGAGCAAGATGGTGCGGCGAAATGATGGGCAGCCGGGTGGTTTGGGGTGCCACGCTGGCAAGTGGAGTGCTGGCAACATGTGGGCCCCACTAGCGCGACGGTGTACGGGCGGGCACGCACGTGACGGTGCGGACGCCGGGGCGGCGCACGGCGCGACGCAGGGCACGAGAGCGCGCGCTCTGGCGCTCTGGTCGACGAGCAGTTCGACTTAGGGGTGTTTGACTGACCGGGAAAATTTAAACTTGAATATAACTTCAAATTCTACCAATATAAAAGTTATAGATGAGATATCCCTCTACAACTTTTGCAAAGGCCGACCTATGAAAAGATCTATGGATTGAGCACAAGATTGGCTTGACGTTTGGGTTTTTCTCGGTGCAGTCAAAAGGCATTTCTGGGCGTTGACCGAGTTTTTGAGCCTTTTACACTTGGAATTTGGAATGCCAGTAATTAGATGAAATGTGTCCCTAGAAATTCTGAGCAACTTTTATATTGGCAGAATTTTTAGTGTTTAAGGAAAATTTTGAGATATAGCTAGAACACCAAAGAAAGGTCACATGATAATAAGGATTCAACCTCTTTGACTAGGGTTGACCAAAGTAATTAGGGTTTAGTTTTACTAATTAATCTTGATTAGCAATTAGAGCACATAATTAGCCACTTAAACATCAGGGATGTTACAACCTACCCCCCTTAAACAAAATCTCATCCCGAGATTCGAAAAGTAAAGGCAAAGATAGGGAAAGGTCTTACGATTTCGAGCTTGTAGAAAACCAGGGTAGTTGGTATTTAGGTAGTGTTCAGTTTCCCATGTAGCTTCTTCCTCCGTATGGTGACTCCATTGTATCTTGTACATTGTCACTGACTTTCTTCTTATCATTCTCTCCTTTTTATCAAGAATTCGCATAGGACACTCAACTAGAGAAAGATCAAGTTCTATCCACGCATTTGCTTCGTTTGTAACCTTTGTCTTTGGCTCATAGACACATTTTCTTAGTTGAGACACATGAAACACATTGTGGACAGCAGCAAGTCGATCCGGAAGGCGAATGCAATAAGCAACCGGTCCACATATTTCAATGATCTCATATGGTCCAATATAACGCGGAGCTAGTTTTCCTTTTACTCCAAACCTCTGTACTCCTTTGGTTGGTGAAACCTTCAAGTACACCTTTTCACCAACTTGGTAATCTCTAAGTGCTTTCCCTTCATCATGATAACTCTTTTGTCTCATATGTGCGACTTTTTGGTTTTTGCGTATCACTTCTACTTTTTCTTCGGCTTCCTATACTAATGCAGGACCGAAGAATTTCCGTTCTCCAGTCTAGGACCAATTCAACAGGGTGCGACATCTCCGTCCATAAAGAGCTTCGAATGGTGCCATTTTCAAACTAGCTTGGTAGCTATTATTATAGGAGAATTCAGCCAAGGATAAACAAGCATCCCAATTCTTGTCAAAATGGATAATGCAAGCCCTCAACATGTCCTCTAGGACTTGATTAACTCTCTCAGTCTGACCATCTGTTTGAGGATGATAGGTAGAACTGTGAAGTAATTTGGTCCCCATTGCGTCCTGTAGGTGTTTCCAGAAACGTGCCATGAACTGAGCACCTCTATCAGAAATGATAGTCCTAGGAACTCCGTGTAAGCACACGATGCATTCAAAATAAATTTTTGCATATTGCTTTGCTGAGTATGAAGTATGCACAGGAATGAAATGTGTGGTCTTGGTGAGTCTATCCACAATGACCCACACTGAATCATGGTGCTTAGAGGTAAGAGGTAAACCCATGATGAAATCCATGCTTATATCATCCCATTTCTAGGAAGGTATGGGCAAGGGTTGAAGAGTACCTGCTGTTTTCAAATGTCTCGCTTTCATTCTTGAGCAAGTATCACATTCTGAGACATATTTGGCTATGTCCACCTTCATATTGGACCACCAAAAATTTTCCTTTAAGTCTTACTTTTTTTTGAGATTACACAGTACAACGCAGACGCTCACAACACGCACACACACTCACCCCTATGAATACACGTACGCAAACCCTACACCTATGAGCACCTCCGAAGGATTGAGCACCGGCAGATCTGGAGATTCTCGAAGTCACCATTGGCACCTCGTCGTCGACGGGAACGTCGCTTACCACTTAAAGCATAACGCCGGAAAATCCCGGAATAAATCTAGGAAAAGGTGCGAGCACCAGGATTTGAACCTCCCGAACAACGAGACGTTGTTCAAACTAGATTGTTCCATTAGGATCTTGGCGAAAGCAATTGACTTTGGGGTCATTTTCAGAAAATTTCTGCTTAATTGTTTTGATTCCCTCATCACTAGATTGGGCCGCGATGATTTTATCCCACAAGGTGGATTCAATTGAAATAGCATTTAACATGCCTTGGGGAATAATTTCCAAGTGGAGTTTACTCAGATTGTTGCATAGGGTATCACTATATGTTTCCACTGACAAGCAGTTGCAGTGAACCTTACGACTAAGAGCATCTGCAATGACATTTTCTTTGCCGGGGTGATAATGTACCTCCAAGTAATAATCTTTAATAAGTTCTAACCACCGCCTCTTGCACATATTCAAATCGACTTGAGTGAAAATATACTTGAGGCTTTTATGGTCAATGAATATATTGCAACGGGTTCCCATCAAGTAATGCCTCCGAATTTTGAGAGCATGAACAACCTCTGCTAACTCAAGATCATGAGTGGGATAATTCTTTTCATGGGGTCGAAGTGCTTGGGAAGCATATGCAATGACTCTATTTTCTTGCATGAGAACATAACCGAGATCAGTGCCTGAGGCATCACAATAAACCTGACATGGCTTAGAGTTGTCGGGTTGAGCCAAAACGGGTGCTGAAGTCAAATGCTGCTTTAGGGTGTGGAAGGCTTTCTCACATTTCTCATCCCACACAAACTTTGCCCCTTTCTTCAAAAGTTCAGTCATAGGTTTGGCAATTCTGGAAAAATCTGGAATGAAGCGACGATAATAACCAGCTAACCCAAGAAAGCTTCGAATTTGATGAACGGACTTAGGTGGTTTCCAATCCATCACTTCTTGCACTTTGCTTGGATCCACTGAAATACCATCACTAGAAATAGTGTAGCCCAAGAATTTCACACTATCAGGCTAAAATCACATTTTGAGAATTTAGCATAAAGCTTGTGATCTCTCAAACGTTGCAGAACATTGCGGAGATGTTCGGCATGTTCTTCGTCGTTCTTGGAATAAATTAAGATGTCATCGATGAAGACCACCACAAACTTATCCAGTTCGTTCATGAATACAGAATTCATGAGGTACATGAAGTAGGCAGGAGCATTAGTCAGCCCGAAGGACATGACTAAATATTCATATAACCCACATCGTGTGGAAAAGGCAGTTTTAGGAATATCACAAGGCCGAATCTTTATCTGATGATAACCAAATCTAAGATCAATCTTGGAAAAGACTTTTGCTCCTGATAGCTGATCAAACAACACATCAATGAGGGGAAGAGGGTATTTATTTTTTATAGTCACCGCATTGAGAGGTCGGTAGTCCACACATAACCTCAAACTACCATCTTTCTTCTTAACGAAGAGAGTAGGACATCCCCAAGGAGAAGAACTCGGGTGAATAAAACCCTTATCCAACCATTCCTAAAGCTGGGTCTTAAACTCAGCCAGTTCCTTGGATGGCATACGATAGGCTCTTTTTGAGATGGGTGCCATACCAGGTTGAAGTTCGATAACGAATTCAATGTCGCGGTCTGGTGGCATACCAGACAATTCATCAGGAAACACAACCGGATACTCGTAAACCATTGGAATTACTTCTAATTGCGAAGTTATGGCCACAAAAGCACAAGGTTTCACAGACTCTCTATAGGGCAAGTAGAGTGTTGAGGCTCCTACGGCCGGTGAGTGATTTCTGTCCTTCTCTCAGATATATCCATGGTCACCTTATGTTGGGTTATCCAGTTCATTCCTAAAATGACATCTATACCGTCTAGACCCAAGGTTATAAGATTTGTCTGAAAAACCTTGCTACCTAGTTTCAGGGTACCCCACAGACTATTGTATTAGTAAGAATTTTCCCTGGTGTTGCAATCTGATAGTCACTCTTAATGTGCAACACCTTTAAACTCAACTTAATTTGTGTTTGCTTGTTCATAAAACTATGTGTTGCACAAGAATCAAATAATATCTTAATAGGTTTGCCTTGGATAGAGAATGTACCTGCCATAACTGCTGCTCCCTCAGGAATTCCCACCATGGTGGTGAAGTTGAGGCGACCCTGCTTGACTTGCACGGTCTGCTTCTTTCCCTTTTCCTTGTTGTTCTGATTCGGTCCACGTCCTTGATTCTGCTAGTTGCGCTGATTCTGCTGCTTGGGACGAGGGCACTCATCAGTGTAGTGTCCCGCCTCTCCACAATTATAGCATTTGCCATCCCTAGTGTTCCGGGTAGTCTGTGAAGCATTAGGCTTGTAATTCTGCTGTTGGGAAGCAGAAGAACGATAGTCTCCCCGCTGCTGATTCTGGGGAGGCCTAACCACCCAACGTCCCGGCTGTTGGTTCCTATTAGAACTCTGGGAAAACCTTCTTCACAATGTGATACTTCCGATTAGTTGCGTTGTTAGAGTTGAATGCAGCCTTCCTCTTCTTTGCATTCTATGTCATCTTCATAGCATCTTCTTGGGAAATAGCCAAGTTCATTATCTCATGATAGGTGTCAATCTTGATAGGGTTCAGCCTTTCATAAAGCTTGGGATAAAGACCACGTCGGAAACAATCCATCTTCTTCTTATCATCATCCACATGATATCCCCCATACTTACAAATATTGTTGAATTTTTGTGCATATTGATACACAGAGTCACAACCTTGCTTTAATGCCAGTAATTCACTTATCTTCTGATCAACCATTCCCTGAGCAATGTGATGAGTCCTGAATGCTGTTTTGAACTCATTCCAAGTAATGGCATGTCCAGCCGGTTGCGTCATCTTGAAATGCTCCCACCAGATCAGGGCAGGGCCACGGAGTTGTAAGGCTACAAAGCAGGCCTTGCGCTCCTCTGAGCATGGCAGAGTGAGAGCATCAAACCTGGCCTCAATGGCACGAATCCAAGTGTCCGCCTCTAGGGGTTCTTCCGCTTTGGCGAAAGTTGGTGGCTTCAAAGCCGTAAAGTGCTCATTCCTGGCCACTTGTGGATGATCATCACGCGGATTACTGCGTTGCTACTGCTGCTGATTGTGCATGATCTGACGCATCACATCAGCTTGAGCCAAAAGGAATGCCTCCATGGGCGTCATGTTCTGAGGGGGAGGTGGTGGTGGTGGGTCGCTGCTACTAGCACCACCGAACCCATGTGGAGTATTGCGAGTTGGTCCTACCATCTGAAAAATTGTTGGAACAGAGATTAGTCACATACTCATAATCTTGCTAATAAAAGCATAAACAAGTAGAACATGTGAATTAATTCCATCCAACTGCAGAAATTTTTCAGGGGTCAGCCACAATACGCTGAAGTGTAAAATTCACATCTCTCGGCTTGATTAACGGGTGATGCTCAAAATTGGCAGAAGTAGCATAATTTCGTGCACTACAACTTTGGTATTCAACCGAAACACGAAATTTGAGGTTAACATGCCCGAAAAATTCAATTATTAACTCTCTGTCCAAGCTGAATTTTTCAGAAAACCGAAGGTCACAAAAATATTCACAACTCTCAGTTCCTAAAGGCAAAGAGGCTGAAATTTTACGAGCATTCACACAATGAAATTTCCAACAACTTTGATATTATTGCATAGCCCAGATTTGACCATAAGGAGGTTCAAATTACACATTCCATAAACTGCTGCAGAAAGTCTTGCAACATTTAGATCACACCTAATTACAACACAAGGTTACACAGATACCAAGGTCTTCGTTCAACATACATAGTGGTTAACATGTAGCAGTAGGCTACACAAAAGAATACTTTGTCTACACCAGCCTATTCCTCCACGGACCAAAATTAGGCCACCCGTAAGAGTATGCACGCTACACTGACTACTAACATCTAGAAGTCATCTAGGTTGCCCACTGAGGAGCCACTCGAAGCAGGCGAACCAATCTCCATCGGCGCCGGCTGCAGAGACTCTCTCTCACTATCCACCATGGACTGAGCATTGTTCGGGTTGCCCTCCATAGCTCCCGGAACTGGTGGCTGTGGCGGCTATGGTGGCTGCTGCAGCATAATGATCAGGGCGTTGGCGGCCTCTAAGTCCTCGTCCATCAGCTCTATCTGCTCCTGCATCTAGGCCAGTGCCTGTATGTGCTATAGGCACTCATCTCTCATCTGATCCATCTCAACCTGCATCTGCTCTCGCTGCTCCTGTAGTCCCACAATAGTCTGAACATGATCAGCGAGCTGATCCACCCACTGTGCCTCACGGTTCACCCAGTGAGCCACTCTCTCCTCTAGTCCAGTAATCCTTTGTCGTGCCTCTGCAAGGTCTCGCTCCAGCCCCATATAGCTAAAGGAGATAGAGAGCAAGTGGTGAGTCCGTACTCCCAACACTCCAGCAGTGTCGAGAGCAACGGTAGACACGGCTGTGGTGGCCGTATTGCGAAGAGCCTGAAGACGGTACAATGCCTGCATGCATCATGCCATCCCCTGCAGTACGTCATGTGGGGTCCTCTCAGTCAGGAGCGCGGCCATGTTCCCCATACGGTCCCTCCACGCGGGATCCTCAGGGTCCACGGTCGGAAGTAGTCCCACTGGAGTCGACGACACCTCGAGGGGGTGCTGATCACCAAAGGTGTTCAACACTGTCAAGGCGGCAACCTCAAGAGTCTCCATCATATGGACACTCCTCACATCTGTGCTCAGGTCCGGCCACTCTGGGTGGGCGGGGTGAAGCTACACGGTCACACGAACACAACAGTGAGGTACTCCAAGCTGCGTGGTCTCCAACGCCTCATACGTCGGAGGAGTGGCATAGCCCGACGAGCGAAGAGTGTCCCACAAGATGCAGGCAAACCCCTCTAGGTGTAGTCCGTCGGTGTGGACCGAACTGTTCGGGCGTACCTCCCAGATCACCTGTCCAGCCATCTGTATCAACAAAAACTCCCACCAATTAGCGTGAGTTGCGAAGATGACAGATTCTGTCCAGGGCATAAAAATGCATGTAACTGATAATCTGGTAGGATAAAAATTCTCAAATTTTTCCTGCTACTCAGTGACATTATTTAGCACAAAATTGGTATTCAAAAGCTGAGCTAAAAATCAAAGGAAGAGGCTCAAAAAGACCGCAGTTCAGTTTACTGTCACCCAGGAAAAACAGCAAACAGACCTGCACTAAATTGAGCATAACTCCAGATTTCCTTGCTCAAAAATTCTAACATTTTTACAGAAGGATCTTGACAAGATTTGGCACAACTTTTGTATCTAACTTTTCTCTAGAAAACTCTGTTTCGGGGGTCCAAAAATTTAGACCAGCAGAGTAACCCAAAACTGAGGAACAGAAACGGCCACTAAGATAGGGAAGATTTGGATGTATCTTTGGTGAGGTGATTTAACATGGATTTTAAGGATGACTTATTTTCTTTCTTATAATTTTTAGCATGATGCAAGAGCGTCCTAAAAATGTTCTCACCAGGCAAATCCATGCCTAAAGATCGAAGTTAATGCCGGTCGCATGGCACAATATATGACTCTCCCTATAATAGCTAGTCGAAATTTCTAATCGATATTAGCTCTTACGAATGCTGGTTAGTGTACCTGCAGAAAATGAACCTTCCGTGCCAGCACGTCACAGAAGCATCCCCATACATTAACGTTCACTATAGAAATGACACCCATGCGTTTAGCGCTGCATGGACAACGTCCAACCTGAGACACGCCCCTTTTGAATGGAGGGTGTCCCCCTTCGCATGTTCGTAATGCGGAATCATGCTCACGTATGGCAAAACGTGGCGACATCACAACCCGTGATATGTTCATGTGGAATAGAACATACCATCCTTCGTATGATTTACATACGGAAAGCGCACGTATAAAACACGTGGGCATCCAACCGAGAAGATAGGATCTGTTGAATAGATTGCCCTATCGACCCTCGCATACCCGTGATGCGGCACAACACACGTATGAAACACGTGGCTTAAGATGTGCTGGAAGTTAGTTTAGATAAACCATAGATTACTAGCCACCTGAAAGAACCCAAAATCCCTCTAGGGCCTCTCGGACTAGTTAATCCTTAGCATTCCTAATGCATTTTGCAAACACACCTTAATCTTGCAAGTTTTATTCCAAAAACATGTTATTAAGGGTGTATTAAGATCTCTAGTGTACAATCGAGCTTTGATGCCAGCTATGATAGAACCGCCCAAATTAATTCCCAATTAACACATAAACCAACCACTTGGCCAATATGTGTTATAAAGGAGTTAACCTGTCGAGTCTGCCGGGTCAAGCCCGGTAAATCACTTACAACAAAGGATCGAACGTTGTACATCAAAACTCACACGACGGTGAGTCCAGAGATAAACAAGTCACAATTTATTACATCATGTCCATCAAAGGTTCATTATTACAAACCAAGTTCCATGCATGAAAGGAAATAGTTCAGAGTTTGAAACACAGCGGAAATAAAATACTAAGCGTCATAAGTAACATCATAGGAGGCCATCCATGATATCACTAAGCACTGTCGTCCTCCCAGCCAACTTCCCAACTAGGTGGAAGAGAACCAGGCCACGGGAAACCATCAACATTCACATCATTACCTGAAAACATCAACAAAAGCAAGGCTGAGTATACTAATACTCAGCAAGACTTAACCGTCGAGTGATGGGAGATCACCAACTCTCTAGACATGCAAGGCTTTATGGCTAGTGGGTTTCTTTTGCTGAAAAGCAACAAAGAGTAGGTCTTTACTTTCAAATTTTAGCTCAAAATTCTAGTTGATTAACCATTACTAAGTAGGCAACTATTGCAAGCATAAGTTGTGCAAACAATTAAGTATACATCCATATTACTTCTCACTTCCATCTTTAAGGGACATAGAGTGATGGTTAAGCAATCTCGATTAACGGTGAGAGGCCGACGATCGATCGATTAATAACCTTGCAAGGTGGACCGAAACACACGGGAGAATGTGTACCCCAAAAATGACAACCAAAACCAAAAGGGGCGGGGTACGCACCAACCAGGCGGTTCCCAGTCATCCTCGACTCAGGATCAATGTCCACAATCCCTGGTACAAGGTTATCCGGTCACGAACTCACATGCTGCTCAGATCCACACATGTACCACTGCCTAGAATCCGAGGACTGTTCTCGGGATTAGTGGCAGAGAGTTCCCTTGCCGAATCAAGAAGATACTAGGCTTACCGGTCCCATTCTCGGCAAATGCTTAGTACGTTCAAAAGCTTAACCAAGGACATCTGCTGGCCGGAGCTGGTCCCATGCTCTTACCACATGAGCAGGTAGGTTTAACAAGATCTTATGATTCAACATAAGAAACCTATAGCTCGCGAGTGACGAACATCACTCGACTTTTATCGTGTCCTTAGAGCATGGCAACTAGCGACCTATCATACTAGTATTTGAGCATAGGAACCTAGGATCATGCATCTATGGTTTCAATTCAACTCTTGAAACTTAAATGCACAAACATAATCGAACATAATTGCATAAGTTGGAAAACTAGGTTATGCTCCGGGGCTTACCTTCACTAGCACAGTCAGTGGGAAAGTCCTCTGAAGCTTGGTTCGGGTCTTGCTACACTTCCACGGTATTCACTTCTCCTTCATAAAGTTCTTCTTCAGTCTCCAACACCAGCTCGTAGTTCCTGTCCGGAAGTTCTACATGATATGCATATGCATAACTTCAATTATTCCATTTTAAGAATTAATAGCAATTCTGAAATTATAGGCAAACATGGGGTGTATTGTTGGCCACATTCACCTAGATAAGGTTTTATTCAACTTTTCTTTACATAAGAAAATTGGGTGTGTAGGTGAGGATTCTTATTCTTATTTGATGGTGATTGTGTGCACATCTGAATTATATAATTTATTTTACTTCACCAAAGTAAAGGTGCTGTTCAGGGTGTATTTTGGTGAAGCTTTGTTATTCAAATTCAAGTCACATTAAAGGTGATTTTGGTTTTCTTTTTATTCCTCTTATTAAGTTTGATTTACTTCAAAAATGATTTCTGCATATTCTACACCCAAACTGACAGAGAGAAAATTTATACAAGCACATGGCATGGCAACAAAGCTGCTGCCCAAAATTTGTATTAAACTAAGCTATATGCTGCACACAAAAAATCTAGCAAGTTCTAGCTAGTATAATCATAATTAATTTATACAGAGAGATCTGCACATGATCTAGCATCAAGAATTCTCACAGAGCAACAATATGGCATCACTGACCTACTCATAAATTATCATGGCCAGAAACATCCTACAACATGCTTGATTAATATAACTCATATTTAAACAATAAATTAATTCGAGCTAGCTAAACATGCCAAAAGCTACCCATCTATTTATCATAGCTGTATCTAGTCATATGTAGGCTACAACAAAAATATCAACCCTATTTGCTAAACCAACAATTTAAAACTAAACAAGAACACTAATGCTGCCATAAATCAAAATAAACTTATAACTACATATATATAACAGATCTATGTGCTATTTTTCTACACAGGAACAAGCATGGCCATACTAGAAACATATTAAAATTTCACATGCAGATCAACTCTGGATTTCAAATTATTTCAAATCTAGCCAAAATGATCATTTCAAAATAATTCACAGGCAGAAATTTACAAACTTCCTTTCTAGAAAAGTTGCTTATGTTCATGAGGATTACAGATCAATTGAGTTTGTATTTGTCTGATTTTTAGTCGATTTATTACCGATTTACCAAAAATAGGATTTCAAACCTAGCTCTGAAGAATCTATTTACATTTAGCCCCTGGACTTTTGCACTACAGACCCTAAGAAGAAATCGATCTTCACAAGTGTACCCTTAGCGGCGCAGGGGACGCTCGCCGGCAGCGAGGGCTGCCGAACTTGGTCGGGTAAGTGGCTAGGAGTGGGTTTGAGCTCACCCTAGATTGATTGGCAGCGACGGTGGCGGCAGAGGGAGCTCCGGCGATGGACGGTGGCGAGGTAGAAGAAGAGCGGCCGCTGCGGCTCCAATGCCGGCGAACTCGCGGCTTCTCCGGCCAATGTAGGTTCTCCTGGAGCTTTGCTGGGTCACTGGGAGAAGGTGGAGGGCGCAGGTGCTCGACCGGAAGGGGTGGAAAGGGAAGCTTGTCGTGGAGGCGGCGATGGCGAGCGGCGGAGCAAGGAACTCACGCGAGCGTGTCTGGCGCTTCCTTTTATAGTCGGGCAGAGTTGGTAGCATGGCGTGAGCTGCTCGACATGCAAAGGTGCCACCTCGCGGACCAGCTGGCCGGCGGCTTCACTGGCTTGGAGCCATGGCGACTCGGCGGAGCGGCGCGTGGGAGCTAGGAGGTGTAGCGGAGCTAGCAGCCAAGAGCTGAAGATGCGCTCCGGCTTTGTCCCTCTCTCTCTCTCTCTCCCATCGTGGCCGCGCGGCGGAGGCAGCGGCGTGTGTCGGCAGACTTTGCGGAGGAGCGAGACGGCGCGGCGAAATGGTGGGCGGTCAGGTGGTTTCGGGGTGCCACGCTGGAAAGTGGAGTGCTGGCAATGCGTGGGCCCCACTGGCGTGACAGTGTATGGGCGGGCGCACACGTGACGGCGCACAGCACGACGCAGGGCGCGAGAGCGCACGCTCTGGCGCTCTGGCCCGACGAGCAGTTTGAATTAGGGGTGTTTGACCGGTCGAGAAAATTTAAACTTTAACATAACTTCAAATTCGACCAATATAAAAGTTATAACCACGTTAGTGCGATCGTTTTGAACGACGTGTAGCTCCGACTAGTTATTATAGGGAGAGTCGTTTATAAGCTTGCTACCGGCATTAACTACGTCTTTTTAGATCCATAAGTTGTGAGGTTGTTAAGACGTGTGCATGCATCATAAAATTTTGTTGAACCTAAAAATTTGCTGTTCTACACTTGTGCTATGCTTCTAAATGTGTTGCTTGCTCTTAGAAAGGGTTTTTCCTCTCATTTTGATCCTAGTAGTTTCTGTCAAGTTTGGATGTTGTCTATTCATGATTTTTTTGAGCCATTTCTATGATGTTTCTGACTAGGCAGCTTTTACGAAAGTTGTTCCTCATCAAGTCAAGCACCTACTGTGAATTTTTCACAATTTTAGAATTCCTCAGTCTAGAGTTATGATCAAATTAGTGAACCTCTATTCTGCTGTTTTGCCTGTTAACCTTTCTCTGAAAGTAGATTTTTTTTCGAGCATGTTCCTATCTGATCCAGATCTACCTTTGAATACCAAAAATGTGCACAATTACATTGCTGAGTTGCTACAAAAGTTTGGAAAATTTTGGGGCCATAGTTTCTGAGTTATGAATTTTTGTTCACGACTGTTAGAACTTTATGCCATTTTGTATGTTACGCTCGTTTCGAGTTTTGGCATACCTTTGTACCTTTGTACCGATGGCTACCCCCAGTATTGCCCACAGGAAGATGGAACTTGTTCAAATAGCCTTTTTGAGATATCAGTGAAAGTTGGGTGCCCTTAGTTTTACAGCTACCCGTATGTGATTCTTTCTCTACCGCATCATGAATCTTGTTTAGTATGATCTCTTCCTAGCAGTTCTAGATTAATCCTGGGATAATGTCTTGTTCTTCAGATTTCAATCTTAAATCATAATCTTCTCTGGACTATACAATTGTGATACCTCCCTCTACATGTATCGATTCTACCCCTTGTGTTTGTACATTTTATGCACTTGCTGTTGACGGCTGTTAAGTACTACTTTCAGCCATCAATATTCTCACATAAATGGAGGCATAAGCATTATTTACTTGCATTTTGGTTTAAAAAATGTAGTTCCACTTGTCCTTGGAGATTATTTGTATGTAGGTGAAATACCCATTAAAAGAGATGGAAACCCACCTTATATGGAGGAACCATGCCAATTCAGCTGAGGAGGTGGCTGCCACCAAGGAAACACATGGCAATCCACGTCACTGAACCAAGGGAGGCACTCACCGATGAATTAGAGAGCGACACATGGACTTCACATGGATCAAAGGGTCCACCTCGGATACCAAATCAAGCCATCAATAGGGGAAGGATCAAAGAGCCCACTGGTCAGCCACCTGGAGAAAGCACAGCCGAAATGGCCGCACTAGAGGATCGGCCGAACCGACCTAGGGTCGGTTCATCTCGGCCTTGCACGTGTCACTTTCCCATTGGCCACTTGCTGCATCCCCGGGTGTTTTGGTGGAGTTTGAGCCCCGAAGCAAGCCTCCTCCTTGCCTATAAATAGAAGGGGACGGGCTCCCATTTCTCACACACCACTCTCTCATTCTCCTCTCACTTTTAGTCTCCAAGGCTAGGGGTAGGCTAGAGTAGCTCTTCTTCAGGTTCCAAGTCTTCTTTGGAGTCTAGGTATGAGTTCTCTTTTATCTTTATTTCATTGTATGACTTTGATCTACTTCAGTTATACAGCTATTTCATATAAAGTCATGGTAGATCATATGCTTGATATGTTCTTGAGTTCACCTCTTGTTCATCATTTAGAGGCTTGTGTTCTTCATGAACACTACCTTTTGATCCACTTGAAGGATGATTTACTCATTCCTTATGTGTTTCTTCATAAGTTAGAGGCTCGTGTTCTTCACGAACACGCCCCTTTGATCTTGTTGACTAGACATAAGAGAGTTCATATCCGTTCGTATGTCTAGCCTTAGTTGATCTTGTTAGATGGCATGATAGTGTTGCATGAGGTTTGTGTTCAAGCTACGGTACTCGGTCTAAGTTGACCAGTCTTCTGGTGGGTCTCACCCTGGGTCACAACAGCCCAGGCCGGGTGAAGTCTAGCAGCAGCGTAGGCATGGTGCCTGGGTCGTGTGGCTACGTTAGTTATGAGCATACCCCCCGTAACGATTGAGGTAGGCCGCAGTGGTGACAGCTGTTAGACCCTTTGGAACCCTCCGCGCTGGGGTATTGCTGTAGGAGTCTAAAGTCTAGTTTCGCAGAGTGCTGGTCGTCAAGGGCTAGCTCCCTGTTTGTACCTGGGTGTTGAACCTTACCCTCTCATGCAATGTTTCATGCCTATCTCTTGTATCTTCTAGCTTTGTATGTTTAGTACATTAGAACCCAGAGCTAACTCGTATGTTCCCCCTATGCCGTTGAGTACTAGAGTAGAGGTAGATCTGAGTGTGTGTCACACTACCCTATCATATGTTTTATCTTACCCCTGCCTTTGAGTTGTTGTTTCCTATATCTATCTCTCTTGGTTTACATTCAGTGCAAAAGTATAAGTCTATGATATCCGCCATTGCCTTCCACGGATACGATACCCTTGAATATTCTCCTTCCTTGGGGAAATGCTACAATGGTTTACCTGTGCGCTTGCGGATTCGTTCATGATCGTTTAGATTTACATTTGGCAAGACTTGATGTTCATGCTACCTCAGCGTCGTTAGTAGTGACGTTAAGGAATGCCAGCACACATTTCTAGTGAGGTCGCTAAGGATGGATTCCAAATCTGTTCTTAAAGTGATCGCGTTAAGAAATGTCAACAAGCATTTCTGGCACCGTTGCCGGGGAAGGCATAGGATTGTCATGACTATGTTTCGCATCTGTTTATAAATCATGAGTACATTAGGGCAACTCTCAATGCAGGCTAACCTTGATTGTCTTCTTTTATCTTTGGATGATGAAGACAGGTAGTGTATGACTGGTTTCGACTTACCGGAGAATTTCACTGAAGATCCCGAGTTACTAGTGAGGAAAGCTCGAATTCATTTCGACTCACCTTGTCGTACTCGTCCGGAAGGCGATCCAGCTTCCTTTGTACCATCCACGTCAAACGCTATGGCCCAGAAGACACTTCGTGAGTACTCAGCTCCTTCTGCTGACCAGGTGCTGCAAGGCCTTGAGGTGGCAATGGGGACTGAAAATTTTGAGATTAAGACGGGTCTAGTTACGATGGTACAGGCCAGCCCATTCTGTGGCAGGCCAAATGAGGATGCCAATGCCCATTTGCAGCAATTTCTAGAGCTATGCAGCACTTTCATCATCAGGGGTGCAAATATGGATGATGTTCGTCTTCGACTGCTTCCATTTTCTCTCCCGGGGAAAGCCAAGCATTGGTTCTACGCGAATCGTGATGCCATTAATTCTTGGGATAAGTGTTCAGAGGCATTCCTCAAGAAGTTCTTCCCATTGGGTAAAACCAATGCTCTTCGTGGAAGAATTTCTGGTTTTCAGCAAGCAGCAAGTGAATCTATTACAGAGGCTTGGGAAAGGCTTCAGGAGTATGTCCTGGCCTGTCCTCACCATGGGATGGAGGATTGGCTTATTCTTCACAGCTTCTATAATGGGCTGACTCCGACAGCCTGAGGCCATGCTGCTGCTCAGGGAGCATTCTTCTCACTTACTGTTGATAATGCTAAATCACTCATTGAGAAGATGGTAGCCAACCAAGGGTGGAGTGATGAAAGACTCCAACCACGTCCAAGGGGTACTCATACTGTCAAGGAAGCAGACATGATTACTGCCAAGTTGGATCTTCTTATGAAGAGATTGGATGACTACACCAGCGAGAAGGCTGCCATGGCCACCACTACTCTGCCTATGGATTCTCATGTGACTTGTGAAGTCTGTGGCAACACTAGGCACTCAGGAAATTATTGTCCGGAGACTTAGGAAGTGATGTACATGAACGGCAACAACAATGGTTATCGTCCATCTCAACAAGGAGGCCAATCGTGGAATCAACAACGCCCTTATTATCAAGGAGGTAACCAAGGTTAACCAACCCTCCTTGAGAGATCTCGTTTTTGGGCAAGCTAAGATTAATGAAGGTGTTAACAAAAAGCTAGCTGCCCTTGATAAAACCTTGGAAAGTCTCAATGTTAAGTTTGATAGTTTTTCTTCTGCTCAGAAGAGCCAGCTGAGTTTTAACAAAATGTTAGAAGCTCAGTTGGCTCGGCTGGCTACTTCTGTTCCCTCTGTTGAAAATGCAAATGCGGTGACCATGAGAGGAGGTAAGTCCACTCGAGATCCACCATATCCTAACCATGCAGGGACAGATAAGAAAGGCATAACAGAAGTTGAGAATATTCACGAGGATTCATCCGATTCGGAAGAATTCCCCCAGGTAAGGAAGGTGTCGTTCAAAGATAAGGCACCTGAAGGAGTGACGACACATCAGGAATTTGTAGAAGACAATGTGATGTCGTTCCCTCAAAGGAATAGGAAGGCGACGGTAGATGAACAGTTCAATCACTTCGTGGACATGATTCAGAAAGTTTATATCAACGTCCCATTACTCGAGGCAATACACGTACCCACTTACGCGTGTTATCTCAAGGACATCCTAACCAAGAAGCGAGCTCTTCCTACGATGGAAGTAGTATGACTCACGGAGGAGTGCAGTGCTGCTATACTCAACCGCCTTCCTGAGAAGAAGAATGATCCAGGGTGCCCACAATTACTTGTATGATTACCCAACGTTTCGACCATGCTCTCTGTGACCTAGGGGCCAGCGTCAGCGTCATGCCTAAGGTAGTCTTTGATCAACTCAATTACACGAATTTGTCTCCAACCACTTTGCAGCTACAGCTAGCCGATTCTTCAGTCTGATACCCAGCGGGAATAGCCGATGACATTCCAGTGAAAGTTCGAGATTGCTTTATCCCTGTTGACTTTGTGGTGCTGGACATGGAGATCGCCAAGGAGGTGCTGCTCATACTTGGGCAACTATTTCTGAGTACAGCTGATGCACAAATTGATGTGAGGGCTGGTGTAATCCGCCTCTACATCAATGGCAAGGAGGAGAGGTTCGAATTTCGTCCAAGAAAGGAGCAATGCTCAATGATCAAAGATTCACCAACTCCTGACACTCCAGCACGAGAGGTCGAAATGCCACCACGGCAAGTGGACAGCCTCATTGCATTCATGAAGAATTTTTGGAAGGAAGAACTTCAACACATGAGTACGGGACAGAAACCGTATTGGAAATCTGAGTCCCAGTCCAAGAAATCACCCCCTACACACCACAACCCACATGACACCAAGAAGGTGTGGAGGAATGTGAACAAGAAGTCAACTTCTCTTCCAAAGGAGACAGCTGCTTCACTACCAAGGTGAGAAATTTGGAACCAAAGTCTAGCTCTAAAGACTCAAAACAATGAGCCCTGCACCAACAGGTAAGTTCGGTAAGTTATCCTTAGTTTCCATTACAATAAAATTCTGATCCAAGAAAAACAAGCTGCTTCCGCTTTATGTCTTCTGCATTCTTGCTGGGGCGAGCTCAGGGGTGATGTCCATCCGGATATTCCTTGAGCTTGTACCATGGTGCTAACTTGTCACAGCCACCACCACAGCCACAGCCTACCACACCATCGGTGGCAGGAGGGGCCCCTGCGGGGTACATGTTCGGGGTTACCCCTGGATATGCACCTGGTTGGGACTAGCCCACCTACCAGCCGAGTGCGAGTGGCGCGGCTTGGGCGAGTGCGAGCAGTGCTCAATGGGCTACACCTGCTAGTTCCAGCTCCGGTGGTCTGCCTCCATCTTCACCCTTCAGGCGGCACTCTTCGGCCTCCGCACGCGATGCTCAGCTCGCGCAGCAAATGGGAGAGCTCACCGTCTAGGTCTCGGGACTGGAGGAGACGCTGAACACCCACGTCGAGTCTACGTGGAAGCGTCAGGCTGGTGAAAGGATTGAAGCCATGCAGCAGGCTCAGCAGCGACACATGGAGGAGCAGAGGGCTTACTACGCGAGTCAGAGTTTCTTCTTCCCTCCTTCGCAGTGAGCCTGAAGCTAGCTTGGGGGAGGACCCCCATCCTGAGGTAACTTATATCTTCCTTTGTTTTCAGAATACCTTATAATGAAAACCCAAAAAATCTGTAAAAAATAAAAAGACCAAAAATATTTATTTGCTTTCATCATCATCATCGTTTGCTTAGTTTGCTTTGCTATGCATAGTAAGAATGCTTTGCCTCTATGGTTGAAATGATGAATAGTTGCTCTGTTTATTCTTCCCATATGTCTTGCTTACAACTTCGTATCCTACCTAAGTTTTTGAGTTTGTTGGCATGCATGTTCAAACCTTAGCTTGGAAACTGTGGGTAGCAAAAAGCATGATCCTTGCCTAGGTTGTTGTGAGACATGATATGGTATAATAGAGTGCTATGATCTTGTGCTTAGTGATGCTTGACATCCGAAGTTTTCCTTTTTGAAAAAAATCAAAACATGATGAGTTCCTCAATGATGAGCATTTCCTATCCAAGGCCATATGTAGATTCTAGCTCTTGTTAGCCTCCACATATGCAGCTTGTTCTCTCATTGGGCTTTGTCAAATTGTTGTGACCCTTGTTAGAACTCATACTCCCCTGATCAAGATCGCATACACGTTCATGCTAAAACTTCTACACTGGAAGTTAGCATCCATCATTTGTTCCATTTTGCTTATGCATTCTTCCACAAATAAAACTCTATGCATCTTTGTGTCATTCATCCCTCTCCAAATATCTCTGATAGAGACAAAGGGCTAGCTAAAAAAAAGAAAGAAAGAAAAAGAAAAGCATGCTCAAAAGTATGGCAAAAATAAAATAAAGAGAGCTAGCCCAAGTCTCGAAAATTTCAAAAGGAGAAAAAGGGATTGATATGTGCAAGAGAAAGAGTTCCACCATATAGATGGTAATAACTAGTACCTACTCCGGGGCTAGTGTCCACCTTACCATCAATCCATCATTTCCTCATATAAAGCATGGTAATATCTAGCACCCATTTCCGGGCCTAGTATCCACCTTGCCATGCTCATCATCATCACATACATATGCACATCTTGATCAGGATGTATGTTTGTTTCTTCCAAGGATCTGGTCTTTGACTTGGCAAAATATGAGAGACAAGTATGCCACGTTCTTCCCTACCTACAGCTCCACATAAGCCTATTAGGAGTAGGATGTGAAGAAAGGCAGCATTGATGCCTTGGTGAGGAACCATACACTTTTGAGCGATCCGAGAGTATCATTTGAGGAACTCTGATTTTCTTTTAAAAATTTGCAAAACCTCCGGATTGATAGCTGATCAAGGTATGAGTGATTATGCATTTGCTATATAACCATTCTGTCTCTCAACCGCCTAAGGCAGGTGAAGCTATATGCCCCATGACATCAGGTAAAAGGTAAGAACATTGCCAACTTGTTCAACTCTTGGTAGAGTATTTTGCTGTATGTTTGCCATAAGTTAATAATATGACATCGTAGCAACTCCTGATCAACCAACCTATGTCCCGAATGTCTTGCTTCGAGACAAGCAAGAGGTTAGCTTGGGGGAGTTTGTTGACGGCTATTAAGTACTACTTTCAGCCATCAATATTCTCACATAAATGGAGGCATAAGCATTATTTACTTGCATTTTGGTTTAAATAATGTATTTCCACTTGTCCTTGGAAATTATTTGTATGTAGGTGAAATACCCATTAAAAGAGATGGAAACCCACCTTCTATGGAAGAACCATGCCAACTCAGCTGAGGAGGTGGTTGCCACCAAGGAAACACATGGCAATCCATGTCACTGATCCAAGGGAGGCACTCACCGACGAATTAGAGAGCGACACATGGACTTCATATGGATCAAAGGGCCCACCTCAGATACCAAATCAAGCCATGCATCGGGGAAGGATCAAAGGGCCCACTAGTCAGCCACCTAGAGAAAGCACAACCGAGATGGCCGCCCTAGAGGTTCGACCGACCCTAGGATCGGCCGAACCGACCTAGGGTCGGTTCATCTCGGCCTTGCACGTGTCACTTTCCCATTGGCCACTTGCTGCATCCCCGGGTGTTTTGGTGGAGTTTGAGCCCCGAAGCAAGCCTCCTTCTTGCCTATAAATAGAAGGGGAGGGGCTCCCATTTCTCACACACCACTCTCTCATTCTCCTCTCACTTTTAGTCTCCAAGGCTAGGGGTAGACTAGAGTAGCTCTTCTTTAGGTTCCAAGTCTTCTTTGGAGTCTAGGTATGAGTTCTCTTTTATCTTTATTTCATTGTATGACTTTGATCTACTTCAGTTATTCAGCTATTTCATATAAAGTCATGGTAGATCATATGCTTGATATGTTCTTGAGTTCATCTCTTGTTCATCATTTAGAGGCTTGTGTTCTTCATGAACACTACCTTTTGATCCACTTGAAGGATGATTTACTCATTCCTTATGTGTTTCTTCATAAGTTAGAGGCTCGTGTTCTTCATGAACACGACCTTTGATCTTGTTGACTAGACATAAGAGAGTTCGTATCCGCTCGTATGTCTAGCCTTAGTTGATCTTGTTAGATGGCATGATAGTGTTGCATGAGGTTTGTGTTCAAGCTACGGTGCTCGGTCTAGGTTGACCAGTCTTCTGGTGGCTCTCACCCTGGGTCACAACAGCCCGGGCCGGGTGAAGTCTAGCAGCAGCGCAGGCATGGTGCCTGGGTTGTGTGGCTACGTTAGTTATGAGCATACCCCCCATAATGATTGAGGTAGGCCGCAGTGGTGACAGTTGTTGGACCCATTGGAACCCTCCACGCTGGGGTATTGCTGTAGGAGTCTAAAGTCTAGTTTCGCAGAGTGCTGGTCGTCGCGGGGTAGCTCCCTGTTTGTACCTGGGTGCTGAACCTTATCCTCTCATGCAATGTTTCATGTCTATTTCTTGTATCTTCTAGCTTTGTATGTTTAGTACATTAGAACCTAGAGCTAACTCGTATGTTCCCCCTATGCCGTAGAGTACTAGAGTAGAGGTAGATCTGAGTGTGTGTCACACTACCCTATCATATCTTTTATCTTACCCCTGCCTTTGAGTTGTTGTTTCATGTATCTATCTCTTGGTTTACATTCAGTGCAAAAGCATAAGTCTATGATATCCGCCATTGCCTTCCACAGATACGATACCCTTGGCATATTCTCTTTCCTTAGGGAAATGATACAATGGTTTATCTGTGCACTTGCGGATTCGTTCATGATCGTTTAGATTTTCCTTTGGCAAGACTTGATCCTCACGCTAACTCGGCGTCGTTAGTAGTGACGTTAAGGAATGCCAACACGCATTTCTAGCGAGGTCGCTAAGGATGGATTCCAAATCTGTTCTTAAAGTGATCGCGTTAAGAAATGTCAACACTTGCTATCTGTAAGCAACTCCTTGCAACCCTCTCTATGACCTTGCCATCCTTTACTATTTTGTTGACGACTAACCTTGGACCTATGATGGTGGAATCATTGATCCATCATCACACCTTTATTGCTCTTCTAAAACAAATTCAGTACTCTCATTAAACAAACTGAACAAAATGTTCGTTTACTAGCCTTCCTTTACTTCATAGAAATCTCTATGGAACTTCTCAACTTGGTCTCCTCCCGTCCAATCTCAATGATATCTTAGCATCAAGTCAAACCAACCGACTAAGTTGAAGAATTAGGAGCATAGTTTTTCATGAGTAGTTAAGGTTCTCTAAAAGTCAAGATATGAGAGTTTTCCATCGCTCGTCAATCCATGATCCGTTGATCATACACTCTGAATCCTAGGAATCAAGAAACAAGCAAACGAAGGACAGGAAGAATCTCTGGCGAAATCTCCTCATGATGATCTCGAACCTAGATGGTGGATACCCTGAAGTTTTCTCGTTATTCCCACCATCACGGTCATTTCTTCGAACCATTGAACTCCATTCTTTTCCACACCACGACTGCACGACACCATAGCGTCGCTCTACCATCTCCTTTCCGCAGCCACGATCACGTCGTTGAGACCTCTCGGGGCCGACCCCTATCGAGACACGTGCCGTCACCACCAGATCACTCCGCCGACCCCTGCCTCGGGTGATCTTGGATGACCGTTGCACTTCTGCGACGGCATAAAATAGAAGCCCTCCCTCGATACCGCCATCACCAAGTCTCACCTCTCTTTTGAGCTCGACATCACCGTCGCTCTTTGTTCTCCCTCCGGCTAGTTCTTCGGCCAACTCTACCAGCCCATCTCTGTTGTCTGCTCCGTTCCTCACCGAGCACGCTTTCCCCTTCCGTCACCATCAACGACACCAAGAAGAAGCTCGAAAAGAAGGTCGGGAGAAGAACCCAAGACACGCTGCCAACCATGGCTCCGTTCTTGGAGGTGTTCGAGTCGCTTCGCTGGATGCTGGTGGGGATGTATCTCTGCATCGCAAGCAAAATCTGTCTGCTCTTTGTTTTTCATGTACACATTCATCACCCTCTTCCTCATGAGCGGCGTTGAAACAGTGATGAGACCACCCTGTATCTTTTGCTCTATCTAAATTCTCGATGTCGAGAAGTGTAATCGGATATATCTTTCTCTCGTTGTAACCCTTGTCTTGCTGGAAGGCATCGCCCTAATCTTGAGTGTAGAATCTCGGGACGAGATTCCTTTTAAGAGGGGTAGGCTGTGACGCCCCAGGTTTTCAATTAGGGTTAATTAACGCTAATGACTGAGTCAACCAAGTCAAACACATTGACTTTGGTCAAACCTTGGTCAACCTGGGTCATCACCTCGAAAACCTCACCAACATTCACTAATGGTCAAACCATGGTCAAACCATAGTCAAAACCCCTTTAAACCCCTTTGACACCTACACCCTTCTAGAACTTTTGCCGCGTTCTCCAAATTTCACCTAAACACTTCAAAATCCGCCAATATAAAAGTTGTGTATCTTGTTGAGGGACACATTTTTCAAGTTGGTCGGCAATTCAAATTTTGAGTGGATTTTGGTTGAAATTGTGGTCAACGGCAGGAACCCAGAACTTCCAGGCGCCGAGAAAGGTATCATGTTGGCATGCTTTTTGTGCTCGATTGGTTGATGGAAACACCCATGCACCTTTGTGAAAGTTGTAGAGGGTCGATAGATCTCCAACTTTTGTATTTGCACCCTGGTACACTTTAGTTGCAAAAAAATGGAGTTTTGCAGGGTCAAACAGTGCCAGGCTGGATCTTTTTCTGCGCTGGCGCTCTAGAGCGCGTGCTGCCGCGCGACACTGCGCCGACGGCGTTGACCGTGCACATGCCGTCGCTGGGCACGCACACCGAGGGGCGCACCTCCCCACGTGCATGCATGGACCCTACCGTGTCAACCGACCATCCGCACCCTTTTGCCGGCCGACATGTGTCGCGTGACCATCGGTGAGCCGCGCTGCCCAACCCGCCGTCCAGCCAACGTTGTCGCCGCCGTACCCCGCCATACCGCGACCGACCCCCCTCCGTCAACGCCTCCCGGTCTCTGAGTCGTTGTGCGCGAGCATATAAGAACCCCTCCCTGGAGCTTCCTTGCACACGCACGACCCGCCGCCGCTTGCTCTGCTTTCCGCCGCCGCCCGCCATTGGCGCCCACGGCGAGCTCCCCTCTCCCTGCCCGGAACCAACCGCTCCAGCCTGTCTCCACCTCCACAAGCATCCCCTGAAACTTCTCCGGCCGCCACTTTCCCCTAGCCGAACCTCACCTCACCTCGTCGGAATCCAGCCCGCAGCGGCCGCCGCCGCCGGGCGCCGCCGAGCTGCCTCACCAGAGTGCTCCCCGACCCCGTCGAGCTTCAGAATCGAACCCATAGAGGTCCAGGGCTACTTCCCCGCCATTTCCCGGCCAGGCCCGGCCTCCCCCTCGCCGGATTTCGGCCATCCTCGCTGGCCGGCGCGCCAAGGACCTGTTTGCAAGGTTGATTTTCTTCCCAAGGGCATATCTGTGAACCAGGGGCCTGGTTGTAACGATCTTCATCTTAGTTTTCTTTCAACTCGGTCCAGCACCTTCTAAAATCCATATCTATTAGCAGAAAAATCAGTAAAATGCAAATGATGACTTTTTAGAATCCTTGTGAGGAGTACTGTATTTCCTAGAAAGTTTGTATATGGTTTTTCTACATAGTTTTTGAATAAATTTGAAAAGTCAGTTTGAACTTTTTTTGCTGTAGTTTAAATTCTAGATGTGAGTTTAACTTGAAATTTGGATATGTTGTGAAACATGATGTTCACGAGCTCTGGATAAAATTTTGCACAAAGTTGCTAAGTAGATTTTGAGTTATGCTTTATTTAGCCTTTATGCTAGGAATATCTTCACCTTTTTGCCTAGCACTGTATAGAGTGGCTCTATGGCTACTTTGTACACCATCATCTATTTATGATATATTGGTTCTCTGGTAATTTTTGTATGCTGGTTTGGCTATGTTAAAATAGGTTTTGATTTATGCATGCTAGAGGAGCCTATGTGTATATTTGAAGTTATATGTAGATTTAAGACTTGAGCCTTGGTGTAGGCCCTTGTTTTGGTGATGTTGTCCTCTGGTGAAAATTTGAAGTCCTTTACATGAGTAGTTTTGCCTAGAATAAATTGTGTTTTAATTACTAGACTGGTGTTGTTATTTTTGTTAGCATTAATCTAGAGTTTTCCTATGCATGATTTTTGGTGTGAGAGTATGTTTTGTGGTCATCTTGTTGTATGAGAAAAATCAGGACCAGAGGAGCTATATTTATTTTTATATGCTTAGTAGTAGTTTGAATAGCGATAGAAGTGCTTAATAATGTGTGTTATATATGTGTTGCTCTTATTATATTTAATTCAGTGGCTTGTTAATAAATTTCAGTGTATGTGTGAAAGTTTGTTTACCGTTGTGAAGTAATTTTATTTTCTAAGTAAATAGATGTGCACACAATCACCATCAAAGTAATCATTAAATAAATGGTTGATTGAATTATCTTTGAGGAAGAGTATGTTGAATATATTCTTGTTTAGGTGAATGTGGTCAACATGACACCCTATGTTTGTTAAGTACTGTTGTGTTTATTATACCATCTCCACCAATTAATTCCTGCATATGCATTCCCCCCTATAGAAGTCCCTGACGGTTAGCTACACGCTCGTACCGGCTGACGAGGACGAGGGAGCAGGAGGAGACGTACACTTCGTGACCGTACATCAAGACCCGGACCAAAGTCCGAAGGATTGTCTGACTGCTAGAGCTGCCGAAGGCAAGCCCCGGTTTAACATTCACCTATGTGTTTCCTTTTTAAATTTCTGAATTTATGCTTGATTATCTATGTGCATTTACGTTCAGGAGTTGAATGGAAACCCTAGATGCATGATCCATAAGTACCTATGATCTTTTACTAGTATGCTAGGTCGCTAGTTGCTATGCACTAAGGACCTGGTACAAGTCGAGTGATGTACTTCGCTCGCGAGAATAGGTTCTTATGTTGGAATCATAAGATTTGATGAATTGAATTGCTCACATGGTAAGAGCATGGGATTTTGGACTCCGGTCTAGTGGTTAAGAGATTAAGCATTTGAACGTACTAAACATTTGTCGGAAATAGGTACGGTAAGCCTAGTACCTGAATGATACAGTGCGGGAACTTTGCACTACTAATCTTGGGTTGTGGCCCCAGTCTTGCAAACTGTAGTGCATGTATGATGCTAGATGCTAGTGTGAGGCATGCCGGCTAGCCTTGTACTTAGGACTGTGGCATCCGATCCCAATCCGAGGAATGATGGGAACCGTTTGGTTGAATGCACTCGTTGTGGGTGTTTTCTCCCGTATGTTTAGGTCCACCTTGCAAGGTTATTAATCGATCGATCGTCGGCCTCTCACCATTATCTGAGAGTGCTTAATTATCTGGCCATAATAATCCCTCTATGATGAAATGTTGATAAACTTGATGTTTTATTAATTGTTTGCAAAACTCATGCTTGCAATAGTTGCTTATCTAGTAATAACTTAATCTACTAGAACATGAGCTAGAAGATTGAAAGTAAGGATTAACTCCTTAGTCGCTCTTTGGCAAAACAAACCCACTAGCCAAAAGTCAAACATGATTAGAGGTTAAGTCTTTTATTCTAGACGGGTAAGTCTTGCTGAGTATTAGTATACTCAGCCTTGCTATAAATGTTGCTTTCAGGTGATAATATTTGGCCTGGTGAACTCCCACCCGGCTGGGAGTTGGAATGGGTGGATGACGAAGAATAATGGCGTTATGGGTGGCCTCCCATGATGCTAAATTATCGTTTAGTTTATTTCTGCTGTCTTTTAAAACTCTGAACCATTTACTTTTCATGTCAAGAACAATGGTTGTAATAATTTGACCCTACGGGGAAATTTGGATTAAATTGTAAGGTACTCTGGACTCTCCTTCGTGGGAGTTTTAATGTATGCGTGTTCGATCCTCTGTGTGTTTACAAGTGATTTACCGGGCGATGACTCGGCAACACTCAACGGGATGATTCCTTATTATCACTTAATGACCAAAGTGGATTGGTTTAGGTGATAGTACGAACTTATCTCGGGTGGGGTTATCACGGTCAAGTACCATCAGCGCACAGGATCTCGAAGCTACGTTGTACAAGCTAATCTTCTAGTAAGCAGATGAACAAGTCATGTTTTTGCAATGTAGTTCATTTCATGAACCATTTTTCAATGCTAGCACTTTAATAATTATGCATGTTTTCGAAACATATTTAGAGGCAGAAGTATATTGCTGAAGGAGAAGGGCTAAGTCCACTTGATTAAATCATGTCCTTCCACTGTAACAAGAATGGCTTCACCGCTCCAGTATAGGCAGCCATTGTAAGTACTTGTCTGCTTTTGCATTCTTCTTTGCAACAATACTAGAAACATGTGTGAGTATTTTATTTTAAACCTTTTATTTTATTTCCTTTTTAGTCTCGCATGGAATAAATTGTCGCTGATCCTCAAGGCGACCAACCAGGAAAGACTACTGCTGAAGCAGTGGCGGAAGTTGTCCAATCTAGGACTTTTCGGGAGGTTGCTGGCATTCGCCCGCCCTCCATGAAAAAGACTAGGGTTACTACTGCACTTCAGGTTCAGGAAATACAAGCTGGACTTGACAATAAGAAGCAAGGGGGGGCACAACTGCAGTAGAAGATTGTTGAACAGGAGGCCGAGATGAGCGAACTGGGATTGAAGGCTCAACAACAGGAGACAGCATTGAAGTCTGAAACAGAAGCGCTTGAAGCTTTGAAGAAGATCACAAATGACATACATAATATGATCCAAGGCTTGATAAATTTCAGCTAGGTTTACCCTCCTCTCAACTAAAGTGTGGTCCTGGTGAACTTGTGTTGCTGATGACTTGTTGTACGTTGATTCGATTCGATGCTAAATTGATGTATGTTGCACAATTATACTTGTTGAACTATTCCCGAAATGTGGTGTGAATTATATGGAAGTGGGAAATGTTCTGTTTTGTTGTCTGATTATGTGATGGCCATCACCAGCCAGAATAGTATACAGTACCCTGCAAAATACAATATGGGTTGAGGCCTAGGAAAGGCCCTGGGGATAATTACCCAAAATCGAATGTCCCTGTATAATGCAATATGGGCCAAGTTCGTTAGATGGACTAGGGCCCAAAATAAAACAGCTCAATATAGCGTGCAACAAACATTTAGGGAATGGCCAAAAAAATAACACAAAAACCTAAAACAGGCTAAAATTGGCCCAACAATATTAGGCTCACAAAGGCTCTTACATGGACCGGGCCTCAATTTGTGACGAACCGAAATCGTCAAAACCCCCTACCATGTCGGAGCCACGATGGATCTCGGTCCGACGTGGCGCAACCGTCGAAATAGGTTTATGATGACAAGTGTTACGAATTTAAACGCGTCATTAAATTCATGACGTCGCGAAATAAGGTCTCGTCATTAATCACGGTTTGTGACGCTCGATTAATGACGGAGTGTTTTCGTAACAACCGGCATCATTAATCACGATTTATGACGAGAAACGTCCTTTTTTGCGTCACTAGTCAGCACATTTCTTGTAGTGTTATGAATATATTAGAGAGTTGCTCGGTTTCAAGAAAGAATCCCCGGAACAAGTTGATGTCCAAGAAAATATGCTAGAAGGATTTTGGGGAATGATTTCGGGAGAAGATAATCGGCAAAGGAATAGCATCCGGAACCCTATCATCGAGATATTTCACTCATGGACGAGCAAGAGAATTTTGGGAAGGATGAGAGAAACAAAAATCACCAACATGGAATTAAATTGACTTTATTCGGGTATGATTGCTAGGCAAGTAATTGACCCATCTTATGTCATGATTAATCGGTGGTGTTGTGAAGCAACTTCGGGGACCGGTGACATTGGTTCGGGGTGCTATCTCTTAATGATAGCTATCTCATTAAGGTCGACAATTACAAGGAACCCAAAATTCATCCTTGTTGGGACTTTTTTGGGAATCGAGTACATGAAGGGAAAATATATTAGTGCAGATGAGAGAGAGGATACAAGTTTACAAAGGTTAATGTTCCTCTTCCCAACATGAGGCTGGAATTATTTGTTGAAGGAAGGCAAAATTGGTTGGAAGGACTTCTTATGCCGGTAAAGAAAAATAAAATGGGAAGAATTGTGGAAGAAGGATCATCCTCCGCAGCCCAAGAAGAAGGAGGGGGTGCATTTCAAGCAAATGAACAACCATATGGAGGAATTTCGATGCCACCACCATATTATGGAAGTGTGCCGATGCAAGCATGGGGGAGTGGGGCAGCCATGCCGCCACCACCTCCACCATACATGGTGCCCAATAAAGCTTTCGCGGCGTCGTACGCACACTTGCCTCAACCACAACAAAGCATGGCCATCATTGGGAGATATGTTGAAAAGAATATGCAAAATGCCGCAGCCATCCAAACCAATGCAAGTCAAATGGAAGAAGGGACCGCAGACATTGCTTATCCAATAGGTCGCCTTCACATAACACCACCAGAACAATTTAGGGGAGGACCAGCACAATCATACTACGAGCAAGGATGCAACGCACAAGACTATCAATATCAACCACCGGAAGAAGAGTGAAGGAATGAAGAAGAAATAAAGCTTTCAAGTTTGGTTCGATGTTTCCTTTTCCTTTTTTGTATTTTCAGCTTGTGTGCAAGTTTGTGTGTGCGTAGCATTTTTTCAGCATGTGTGTTATTGGTAATGTTTGCATTAAATCACCATGAACAAAATTTGCCACCTTGTTATGACCTTTGGTGAAGGTAGAAAATTTATGCCATGGAGATATATGATGATCGTTGCCGCTTTGCTCAACTTTGTACTTGTTTTATGCATGATTAAGCTAATGCTCTCTTTAATGCAAATTTTAAATTAACTTAAATGCTAGTTTAATCCTTTGCGGAGGTTATGATAAAGATGAGACCCATAGTTTTTCTCGTACTCTCAATTTTGGATGGGTTAAAGATGATTTATTTTCGTTCTTAAAAGTTATGCTAACCTTGTCATTAATACCACTTGCATGTTGCTCTACCTATCCAAACCCTTATATTTAATTGAGTGCAAAACCTTAGTATACAAGATTTATTTTTGGGTGTATTGATTCAAGGTTTGATTTCTCTGGCCCGAGACTAAGAAGTTGGTCATTCTGTTCTTGCGTACCTATCTTTTGCTAGCCTTTTCTATTCGTGCATTGTGAGTTTCCACATCAGAAATTTTGCAAATCTCGCTGGATATCCACCCATAAAACCATATCATCTTTGTGTTTACCTCCTCACCACAACCTATTCTTTGAGTATGGACCATCAATTCGAAGAAGATCGCAAGATGGTTCCATGATTGAAGATTTCAAGTATCTCTCTCAAGGAAAATATATTTCTGGTACCTACCTTATCTCCATCACCTCTTCGCTCGGGGACGAGCAATCGTCTAAGTATGGAGGAGGTAGGTACAATGCAATTTAGAGTTCAAGAGGAGTTATAAAAAATAAAAAAATAAAAAAGAAGAAAAAAAAGAAAAGAAAAAAATATGTGTATGAAAACATGTGTATGTATCTTTATTATTTAATAAAGATTAAAGCGAGGAATGCTTCTGTCACTTTTTTTTTGTCAGTCGCCCGTAACGTAAAGAACTCGGAGAGAAAACCGGTCTCCCGTCCGTCCCGAGAGAGAAAAAAAACATCCCCAGAAAAAACCGGACTCTCCCGTCCGTCCCAAGAGAAAAGAAAACGCCGTCCCGAGAGAACCGTCCGTGAAAAGATTTGCTTCCCTAGCCTCTTGGATGGAAATATATACTGTATAGCTGACACACCACTAGGCCATGTATTAATAAATAATGATAACATTTATGCAAACGGCACGAATCTCTCTGGTTTGCTGATCAAGCGAAAGCAGCTCATTTTAGTTGACGAACCTGCAGTTCCTCCTGATCTCGCCGTCGTGGCCGGTCTTCACGCCCATGGGCGATGGCGGCCATCTTCACCATGGCCTTGGCGAACTTCTCCCACGAGCCTGGGAACCTCGCGTTGGCGCGCACCATCCTCGCGGTGTTGGGCGCCGACAGCAGCGCAGCGTCCGACGTGAACAGCACCTTGCACGCCAGCACGTTCTTGTAGTACTGGTTGTCCAGCGCGTCCTGGGATACCACGTCCTGGGACACCGTGGGGTCGTTGGCAGCGGTCGGGCTGGTCGGGCACTGCTTCCTCAGCTGCATCGCCAGCGGCACTGCAATGTCGGACGACGAGGTCAGGCGTTCCGGAACGAAGGACGAGCAGTGGGAGAAGCCGATGGAGTGCGCGCCGGAGAACACGACCACGTCCTCGACGCTGAGCCCCTTGGCGGCGAAGGCGGAGACAAGGCTGGAGAGGTTGGAAGAGGGGCCGGGCAGGAACGTGAGGGTCTCGCTGGCGAGGGACTTGCGCCCGTCCAGACACCCCGCCAGCATGTGGAAGCTGACCTTGGCGTTGCTGAGGAGGTAGTACGCGTCGCGTCCGGCGAAGGCGATAATGTCGGCGCAGGAGCGAGATCTCTCCCTCTTGTTGGTATCATTGAGTTCTTCTTGTACCATACAATGAAGTACTTTCTTCAGCGTGCTACATCAGCACATGAAGCTATGCAGGACCGTCAAAAGGTGTATTCAACATGGATGACTGAGTACTTGGACAAAAAACAAAAGGGCGCTCTTGGTCACAGAGCTTACCCACAACCTCTACGCCGTGATCCTGGCGAGGAAGTTAAGTGGAAGTATCAGATAAGTTGCCAGTCCTAATCACAAAAAGCGGATGGTGAAATAACAATACAATAAACAGTTATTGGTAATGAGACATGCTCATGCTCTTGCCAGAAGCCGCGCCTGCTACACCTCCCCTACTCACATGTGATCGCTGCATGCCTTGCAACTAAGAATATCCATTGGGGTCGGTACGTGCCTAAATACTGGTTGAAGCAAAACATTCTAGACACTTGGAACCACACTGTTGAGGGCTACCTGCATCTTGGTACTTTCACTCAAGACCCCAAAGACAATGCGTTGTACATACCAAATCCAGATCCAACCATGTGCCAAGGTGTTGGTCGACGCAAGAAGAAGAGGATTAGGAACAACATGGACGAGGCTGAAGCTAGTCCTTCGGTGAAGATATGCTCTAAGTGCAACAATCCAGGACACTCCTACAAGAAATGCACCGAAGCATCTTACTTTTCCACTGCCACTGCTCCAGCACCTTCAGCTAGTGGATGTGGACGTCGTTCCCGTCGCTACACTGAAGGAATGCAGTGATCGTACTTGTTTGTGTTACCATGTTGTAATATTTGAAATACTTATGCATGTTATCGTATTGTAATATTTGAACCATTTAATTTCCAACACCGTCAGAACTTATGCATGTTATCATGTTGTAATAATTGAACTACCTTTTCATTTGCTTGTTGATTTCTTGTTGCCTACAAAATTATTACCATATCTTGTTATGTATTGTTCTCTAATTTCAAATGAAACATGTAATGAGTTATGATATTTGTCATCTTTTTTGTAGGTTTGCAATGGCTTCCTCGGGTCCTGAGTTGAACTTGGAGTTGCTCACCAGTAGGAAGGACAAGGTTGCGGTGCCAAAGGGGATCCACACTCCTATGTGCTACTGTGGTGACAACTGTAAGCTTGTCAAGTGCAACGTTCTCGGGTACGTCTACAGGATGAGGTTCTTCATGTGCGTGAACTACGAGCATGACCCGATCACGCCATGTCGCAATGTTAGACCCAAAGTAAGAACAAACCACATTACTAAATAAATAATATGTCATTGCTAGTTTATTATGTGCTAACTTGTCTTTGAAAAAAGACTCCACCTCCTCTCTTTGATTTTATGCAGTGGCTAGATTGTGAGCAGTCCGAAGAAGACAAGTGTTACGTCGAGGCGATGGGTCGTTCAGCACGTGAGAGGTGGCAAAGGATGGTTGAGGCAGAAAAACAAGAAGAAAAATGTAAGAAGCAGCAGGAGGAAATTCGCATTCGCCGAGAGATGAAAGAACGTGAAGCGGCCGCGGCCCGTGAAGCAGATAGAGAGAGGAAGAGGGAGAGAGCTCGCCGGGCTAAGGAAGCTGGGCCGGATGCCATGAGGAAGGGGAAATACCCCCGTTGTACCAAGTAGACGTAGAGTACTAGACGCCGAGTGCTACTGTATCTCTAAAAAACTATGATTTCATTTCATCATCCACTAGAGTCGGCTTGTATCATTAAGAACTTGATTCCAGATGCATTAGAGCTTGTTTCCTCAAACAGTAAACCTAGTACTAAGGTGTGTTTCCTGTGAGTCACTGCATCAAACAGTGAACCTAGTACACAGGGTGTGTTTTCTGTGAGTCACTGCATCAAACAGTGAACCTAGTACTAGGGTGTGTTTCCTCTGAGTCACTGCTCGTTTCTCTTGCCCCAGATCGAATGGCCCACCGTCCAGTCTGCTTCATTACCTACATATATGTGACCACTCTTCTCCAGTGCCCCTTCTCAACACAACAAGCACCAATGAGTTCCTGGACTGGGGATGATGATGGCTCCGTCGGTCCAGCACTGTGGAGCCAGCAAGATCCAGAGTTCAACATCAATTTTCCAGTCTTAGATAAGAGAGATTTCAAATCCATGCGTGATGTTAGAAAGTACGCACCAAATCAAACGATGAACTGGCCAAGGTGTGCACACGGTGAGATTTGTGTGATGCAAGTTTACCAGGGATGGAACAACTCTGATTGACGCTTCTGGCACTGCTCACGAGCATGGGTAAGCAAAGCTACGTGACCTTTGTCCTTCATCATTTTATGGTTTACTAATGTAATCTTGATTTCTGTAGTACTCCGACCAACCAGATAACTGTGGTTTCGTGCAATGGGTGGACCCCCAACTATTCACCCGTATCAACAGTACAACGACTACCTCGAGGATGTTGTCATCTTCAACCTGAAGTAAGAGCTCGCGTCGGCATTGGCTTCTCCAGATCCGACATCTACCGACGACGACGACGGACCGGTGACTGGACCAATGGTGGTGAAGACGAACACCGGTTGTGAGGACGAGTTCTGCTGCTGTCCATGCCACGAGAAGAAGGACAACACTCCACCAGCAACTCCATCCCCGCCACCGTCACCTCCACCTCCACCCCCGCCTGGGTACGGGTACTACATGCCCTCCCAGTACTCCGGCGGGTCTATGATGTCCGGGTTCTCCGGGCACTACCCGTACAACTAGATTAGAAATGTTGTAACCGTTCATCTAAATTCCCTAAAGCACGTTAGGACTAGCAGCGGCACAAGGTTAGGGTATTTGCGTCGTACGTGCCATTATTTATTTATTTATGTGATGCTCGTTAAGTATCATGTGTTAAAAAATGTAAGGTACTAGGCAAAAAAAAATGTACTGCCGTAGGACACGGCGGTAGGTTCCTACCTACCGCCGTGTCATACGGCGGTTGCTACAGCCTCTGCTGCCGCCTGGCGGCAGGATCCAACCGCCGTCCCACGCGGCGATTAGCCCTACCACCGTGTGGTACGGCGGTTGGTGCCCTTGCCACCGGGCCACGTCAACTACCGCCGTACCACACGGCGATAGAAACCCTACTGCCGTGTGTTACGGCGGCAGTAGTATAGATTTGCTATATTTTTTGGGCGGCATTTATTTTTGCAAAATCGAGGGGAAAATATATAAAAAAATTCCTGGCACCGACGCCGGGGTTGGCGCGTAGGGCCTTCTTCACATGGGCCCTCACGAGGGCCTCGGCCCTGGGGCACGACTTCTTTGTAGTAGCCCATCTGCAGGCCATGGCACGCCGTGGCTAAAACCAGGGTTAACCGGTTTAAATTGATTGGTCAAGCAATCCTCAACATCAAACTAAGAGTCTCGTGGTTCTAATAATTATAAAGATTTACTCCTCTTCAATCGACTGATTTCTTGTTTATGATCAATGAGGTGATAAAAGTGTGCTAGAAATTAACAATAGAGCTTTGTGGTTAGAGTTTAGTGGTTTGGGGTTGGGGCCTACCTATGGCATGCAAGCCTAGAAAAAGCTTAGAAGCGGCTCGCCGACCGACGTTGGAGGTGGAAAAGACGACAACGGAGCGGAGGTGGCGAGGTTGCCTCTAGAGCCAGGCAAAGAGATCCCTATTGGACTGTGGAGGTAGTGAGTGCATCGATGACAAACCAATTAGCAGCAACAGTGGTCGTGGGCGGCGACGGAGGCGGAGGAGGTGGCGGGCGAAGAGGGGAGATGGTGCGACTGATAGAAAAAAAACAAAATTGTAGTCGTGATGAGGAGACAAATTTATAATTATATGCTCATATGTGCTAACACGTGTCCTACCCACCGCACGCAGAGCAATAACTAACCTCTCTTGGCATGCCTATATACTAGATTAAGACGAGCCATATTTCAAAGGGCCAGCAAAATTGCACATATAATTTATCATGATTTGAAAATCTTGCATTTTGTATCTTCTCTTTCTGATCTTGTTTTGGAAACTTGTAACTCCCATAGCAACACACGAGATCGTTTCCTTTGGTAAAATAAGATTGTGATTATTTTTTCTTTAAAAAATCTTGCTAAAATAAAAGATAGTTAGAGGTGTAAGGAGTACTACTTGAGTAGGAGTAACATAAGTCAAAGTTAAAAATGATGAAAATTTTAAAAGAATGTAAAGTTTATTTCGGTACAATGACAAAAAATTGAATTAATGATACGCACAACTAAATGGTGGTTACCCAAGTAGTTTATATGTTTGAATGTGGTATATGTATCTTTTAAGAGCAACTCCAACAGTTTTCCATCTCAAGTTGTCATTGTTATTTTTTAACAAAAAATAGAAAAAAAAATCTTCTCCAGCAGTTCCCCATCTCAGGTTGCCATTTATTTCAAGTTGGGAAAAACAGACTCCGCGCGCGCATATATGCGCACAGCTATCTGCGGTAATTTTGTTTTTCTCAAGATTCCTGATTTAAGTTTTCAAGAGGTGGAAGGGTAAGAACATAATTTTGTTTCTCTTTCAGGGTTCTTGATGTAAGTTATATCTGTATTTGGCAAGTGAATTATGCCAAAATGTTGGAGATGAGCTCTTTTTTTACTTGTCATATGTTTTTAAAAGTTGACAAAACACAAGATTTGCTAAGTAAAATTTGACAAACTGTTAGAGATGCTCTAATGGAGGTGTATTTTATATGAGAAATGCATTGGATGCTCTGAAGTAGAAAAAATTCTAGCCTTTACCCGTAGCAACGCACGGGCACTTTTGCTAGTAAATAATAAAGTGAACTCCCCGGCTCTCTAGATGCATTAGGAATTTCAAAAAGCTTCAAGATCAAGATCCATACTCATTTTTCCAACCATGTACAATCCGATAACGAGGACTTCGCTTGTGCCTCAGGATCACTCTTTGCCATTTGCACATGTCCACCTATCTCAAAGTGTGTGTATTTTTCTCTCCCCCCTCCTTGGAACATTATTTTTCCAATGACCTTTTTGACGAGTCTCGGTAAGTCCATGAGAAGCTTGTATTGCTTCGATAATATCACGACTATAATATCCTGGTAGGACTAAACTTTTCCCAAAGCTCCAGATAAAGCCTTCCACTTATATATATTTTGAGAGGGGAAAGGAGTAGATCAAATAGGCTTGAGAGACTAGATGAGATGAGAGTTCATGAGCAAGATGCAAGGAGGTTTAAATTTTTGAACTAGGTTTAGCTCTTTTTCTTCATCTTGCACTTCATTTCAAACTTTCTGAGACTCACTTAAAATTTAGGAGCATGATTAACTACTTGTGGGAAGAGTTTAATTGATATCCACCCTCCGTAGGGATGAAGTCTAGTACGCTATGGAACTCTTTTTTTTTGAAAAGGCACTATGGAACTCTAACGAATTAAATTTTGAGAGCATTATGTTTTCTCGTGTATGATCAAGTGCAGGGTATGAACAATGAAGGGCAATGCTAATATCCATTAAAGGCTTACTTGAGAACGAGCAAGGTTTAAGCATGGGGGAGCTGTTGACGCTCAAATTTGGTGCTCCAAACCATGAGTTTACCTTCGGTGTTGGCGTTGATTTGATATCCGATCCAATGGTACTAACCCACTTGATATAACAAGTTCGCTCTTGCATGTCGTTTTCAGAGTTTGTTGTTTAAGCAGGATTTTAGTGCTAAAAGGAGGACTTCCAGGTAAAGTTCATCAAGCACTCTGTGAGAAGATCATGAAGCCTGACACAAGTCAAGACACGAAGTGGACATGACTCCAAATGGACCAAGGACCGAAGCATGAAGTCGTAACACTCCGGGGACTTAAACAGAAGATGCTGAAGCTTGGACGACAAGTACCCTTATCTAAATCACAGAAGAAATGATGTCAAGGGCTCACATGCAGAAGGACTCAAATAGAGAAAAAATGCAAGAAGCTTCGGGAAGCATGACGGGGGCGAAACGGGCCGAAGTGGGCCTAGGTCGGCCGGCCCAGCCCATTTCGGGCCCGGATCACCGCCACCATGACCTACACCCTCCTCAGTCTATTAAAGCCCCAAGGCAAAGGCTCACGCGATCAATCAATCAATCCATTCGTCATTTTCCGCTGAGGAGCAGAGAAGCTAGAGGGACACCGTTCCGGAGAGGAGGGTCATGCTAGTTGTCTAGGATTTCCGTAGCTGACGTGGGAACCTTGCAAGGAAGACCACTCGGAGTTCCGAAGCTAGGATCAAGATCAAGGTAGGATCCTGGATGTGATCTTGTTCATGTAATCATTCATGGTGAATTTATATCATGAATCCGATTTCTAGCGATCAAGTGCCTTCTCTACGATTTTGCTCTCTCTCTCTCTTGGTTTTGTTTCTTCCTCAATCTATTCTCGAGATAGATTGCTCGAGGTGTTCTTGTAGCCATGGTGGATAAAGGTGCATACCGGATCTACCAAGTGTGTTCAACACGTTCTTCATGAACGTGCTCTTAGGTTCACCTACACAAAAAGCGGGGGCATCGTGATAGGATGTCGTTCATACGTACGGAAAGTGCCTTTGAGAATTGGAATGGAGGCCACGGTTTAAAGATGTTTTTTATGAGATTCGCATTGTTATCTTCATCTCTCGCTTGGAACTACAACAAAAGCATGATCTAGACTCTCTAGATCGGTTATCTCTATGCTTTCTCTAGCTACCTCTCATGTTTAGTAGATTAGATGCATAACAATCTCTCAAAGGAAAGTGTCTTCCATTTTATTGGATTGAATCTTGCATTGCACATGTTCCACAGATTCGATAACCTTGGGTAATACTCGAGGGAAAAAGGTACTACATGATCCGTAAGCTTGCGGTGAATCTTGGCGCATTTTTGAACCGTCAACAGGCACCTCCCAGGGGCCGCCACATGTCCGCGGGGTGAGAGTCCCTGCTCGAGCAGAGGGAGAGGCGACGCCCGGGCTATTTGAGTTGCCGCGGTGGCCCTGCGGCACACCTCTCGAACCCTAGCTCTTTTTACGATGCCGCTCGACCTGCTCCCAAGTCGCCGAACTCCTCTCACCAATCTCCCCTTCCCCCGGTACATCTTCCCCTCCGGGTCTCCTCCATGCTCGCACTCTCGCGCTATCCACCAGAATGGCTCCGAAATGCTCCACCGGCAGCTCTGGGAAGCAGACAGCCCAGGATGTCACGGCTCCCGCGAGATCGGGGAGAGGTAAGACCAAGCATCCATTTTCCCGAGAGCTCTCCCAGAGTGTTGTGGACAAAGGCTTCCTTGATGACCTCCATACCCGAGGCCTGGTGGCCGATCGGAACTCCGTCTGCCACCCGGGGGAGGAGTTGATCCCCCTGCCGCAGCCCGGGGAGGTGGTGATTTTCCCCAAGCAGCTTGAGTACGGCCTGCGCCTCCCTTGCTCGAAATTCCTCCGGGACGTGCTGAAACTCTACAACATAGAGATTTAGCACCTCTCCCCCAACGCGATCGTGTGCATGGCCGCCTTCATGTGGGCCTTCCGGGCAGAGGGCGCCGCTCCCTCGACCCATGCCTTCGCCAGTCTTCACAGCGTCGGATGCCGCGGCAAGTACCTCTTCCCCAACGGGGTGAAGACGGAGATTTGCTATGGTGTCTACTTCAACGCCCGCTCAGGAGCCATCATCCCGGGGTATGCTTACAAGGACCGGATGGAGACCGACTGGGTGAACGCATGGCTCTACCACTCCGTCCCGGCCGACAGCGGCTTGATCTCCACCTGCCAGCCTCCGGAGCTCATCCCAAAGCCCACTGTGGAGCTGGACGGCACGATCCACTCCCGCATCCACCTCCTGGGTGTCGTTTCCCGGAGGTTTGCCATACGGGACTTGGTGGAGGAGTTCATAGCGGCCGGAGTGTGGCCGCTGAGCGCCTCCTAGAGGTTTCCGCTGGCGGATCGGGATAGCCCGACGCCAGCAGGGCGGAGAGGTGAGCTCTCCTACTTCCAGGACGACTTGCAGTGGACACTCTGATGAGGACATCGCCAAGCTGCTGGACACGCACACACCACGACCTTCTCCAAGCTGTACTTCGTCTCCGACTCAGCTGCCACGTCCGGTTCGGAATCAGCCTACACCTCTGCACAGTTTCGGTGATATCTCCATCATACGATGTCAGAACGAGGTGTATAAGGACTCGTTGGAAAGGGGACGACAACGCCGTCGATTTGGTTCTGGTCCTAGCTCCAGAACGTTCGTGGATCATACTGTATGACCACGAAAAGGTGTTGCGTCACCTATTTTGGGCCAACACGGCCTTGTATCGAGTCGGGCCTTCAGCCCAAGTTGTGGGCGCCCCCCCTCCGGCGCGCCCCCAACCCTAGCTCACCCCGTTTAGGGTATAAACTCAGTAGTCACCGCCGTTTAGACTCGAGTTTTGCTTTAGAGTTATCTGTCATCGAACACTCGCCGTTTTCGGTTTGTGAAACCCCAACTTCGAGTGCTTAATCATTCATCTGCAGTCGTCACTAAATTCTTGAGTGCTGCGTTCTTTCGAGTTCTTGCTTGTGTTCGTTTCGCAGGCAGGGATTAGCCCTTGCGGCGAGGTCAACCGGATTATGACACGGTTGATAACCAGAGGAGTTGTGGTACTAAGGTTGCAGGAGTTCGGGTCTTTGGATCTGAAGTCGGATCGGTGTGTCGCACTCCACCAAAACGAGTTATCCTTCTCCTGACAGAAGATCGGGCACCCCCATTCCCATCAAGTGGTAATCAGAGACTCAGGTATTACCGTCAGGCTTACCCTAGTTTTTAGAGATCTATTTGTTTCGTCCCATAGTCCACAGAAAACCTACAAAAAATTCCGTTGTCCTACAACCTGTTTTAGCCTTGAAATTTCGATTTCAGATTGCTTTGTTGAGTTTGTGCCCGTGGTCGAGTCTTGTTGCTGATTTAGGTTGTGTTCATCGTCGTAGTTCAACGTGCCCATCGCTGTTTGTTTGTTTCCGCCGCTATCCCATCCACCTTTACCCAGATTACAAGTCGAGCCACCACATTACTCGACTTGCCCCGCTAGCCGCCTTGTGTGAACTCTCGCCACGCCAGCCCTAGATTAGGTTGCAAGCCGCTTGTGCTTCACCTTGCATCGCAGCCCCTCTTGATTCATCATCTGGCGATTACCTATTGCTTATACCAGGGAGGTTTGTGCCCCTGTTTTGCTTGCTGAGACGCTTTGCTCAGCCCTAGCTGCTGCTGCGTTTCCTGCGGAGTTTTGCCTTTGGAAAACATAAGTTGAGGTACCTTTCATAAAACAGGCATAACTTTTCGCTCGGTACTCCGTTTTTGCTCAAATTTTTACAGGAGCTTGGCAACAAAAAGTTGGACAGACATCTACCCACTTCGTCGATCAGGCCATTCTCAAAAAAATAAAAAAAATTAGGAAGATAAATAAAAAAACTGTTTAAGTGTTTTGAGGGGTTCTCAGAGATCATTCCTGATTTTCCCTAAGCCACAATACACCTCTGTTTCAGGTCAAATTTTGTGTGCTTCCATCCTTTGTGATTTTGGATCAGTGGTAAAAAAATTCAGAAAAAGTTGAGTTCATTTGTTGGTACTTCTTTGGAAACGCGCCTTTGCTCTCTACTAGTGCCTTTTTGACAAGGTTTTCAGCATTATTTACAGAACTGCCATTCTGCTGGTTCCTTGAGTTTGTCCATCGTTTCTTGCTGCCTTCACCGTGTTGTGCTACGACTAGGATACGTCTTAGCCAGCAATTGTGACTTGTGCTTTGGACACTTATTGAACTTCGCTAATCTGCAGTCGTTATTTACTAATGAGTAAAATACACCGGAGGTCCATTAACTTGTAAGGACGTGTCACTTAGGTCTATCAACTCTCAAAATGCATTTCTAGGTCCATGAACTTGTTGAGTCATTCACCGCAGGTCCATAACTGTCCACATATGCTTGTATTGGTGACATGACATGATGACTTGGCTCAAGAAACATCTTCTAGCTGAGGCATTTCAATGAGTAGGTTACAAATGGGTGACACATATACTTAGACATTCCTTAGGTTGAATAACAGTAGTCTCCTCGCGTGTATGACAGGAGTAGGCTGTTGTCATTTAGCTCTGGAAATATCAAGCATTTGTCACTCATAAGCTGCTCGATGAAATGCCTCAATTAGGATATGCTTCTTCTAGCCAAGTCATCATGTCATGTCACCAGTAGAAGGATATGTGGACAGTTATGGACCTACAGTGAATGACTCAACAAGTTTATAGACCTAAAAATGCATTTTCAAAGTTGATGGACCTAAGTGACACCTTCTTATAAGTTGATGTACCTCCGGTGCATTTTACTCTTTGCTAATCCTTGTTATATATTTTGGCCTCCCAAGCTCCACATAATTTTCTTCAGATCAGTACAACGAAGGACTCTTGCAACTCTTGGTAGCACTGCCTCATAGGTATCATGAACCAGCCGCCGGTTGTACCATCCCTTGCTCGCTTTGGTAAGAACTTGGTAAGACGTGTGTGAGGGTGTGATCCCACATACCAACCCTGATCGTTCATAGGGTCTTTGTTAATCACTAACCATGCCGGATGACGTACCTGTTTTGTCTAGTCAGTTGCAGGAGATGCAGAATGAGATGAAGGCTTTCTTCCTTAAGGAGCTGAGCACCCTTACGAATGAAGTTAGAAAAACCAATCACACAGTTGAGGGTGTGGACAAGCGAGTTTCAGATCTGACGGGAAGAATTCAACAACTTGAAGTCAACCTTCCCAAGACCGAGGATAATGAGGACTCTTTTGATGTTACTGACCATCCTGAGGATATTGTGTTGCTTCCTGATGGTACGGTCGACCACAAGCTGACAAGCGAAAATCGTGCACGCCGCCGTCTTGCACACAACAGGAAAGGTATGAGAGATAATAAACATAAACACCATTATGTTACAGATGATCCTTATGCTAAAGTTAAATTTACTATACCATCTTTTTATGGGAGATATTATGCTGAGGAACGGACGACGGCAGTCGGAATCGCCCTCCGTGAGGAGCTCACCGGAGGAGGGATGAACCCTAGCTTGTTTCTGAATACTTTTTCTGATGTCTTCCTGAGTTGCCTGTCCACCCATGTGTAGGAAATGCTCATTCAGTTTGTCTTGGGTTGGGCTGTGATGTAGTGACTGGGCTCGGCTGACTTGGACTTCTTCGGCCCATACTTGGGTCATGACATTACCGGCCCCTCGAAACACAGCTTGTCCCCAAGCTGTGGCCGTACTAATGCCCGGATCCCACTGCATCCGTACTGGCTTCTCATGAAGAACTGAGTGTGGTTGCAATAGCTCATGGTTCATGCATTCCACCAAGCCTAGGCATGCACGTTTCTCTTCCAATGCCTTGTTCACAGATCCGCCGGTTGGGAAAGCAATGCCCCTTTCAATCTTCCTCTTGGCATTCTTGTAGACATTCCCAATTTGCTCTTTTATGAAAGCATCGCCCTTCTCACAAAGGTCAACAATCTTGGCTTCCGGCTTGCACTCAGATACAACCAGCTCTCGCACAGCCTGCTCCAATTCAACAACTGAGTTACTGTCCATGCTAATCAAGCACTCTCCATGCGCTACTAGCATTGGTAAGTTGCCCTGTGACGCATCCTTTTCCAGCCACTCACTGCTCAAGTCTGGCTCAGCTATGGACTGCTTCTTCCACTCATTCAAGTGTTCTTTGCCTGATGCAATATGCTGCAGTAGCTCACCATGTACAACAGAGTCAACTGGCATCTCATCCCAAACCACCTGGCTAGAAGCTTCATCAAACACACAAGGGACATCACTCCCAACACCTTCCTGCTCAAATGTATGTAGCTCAGAACTCTCATCGAACTGCTCATGTGCAAATTCATCATCCCATCTCACTGAATCTTGGATAGGCACTTGAAAGTGTTTGTCAAACACCCAATCCTCACTAACTGAGTCATCTTCACCTCGAGCCAGCTGCTTCAGCAAACCATGCTGGTCGACCATGCCTTGCATGTCTTCTGTATCTTCTGCATCCCAAACCATCTCTAAATAAGACGAACTGAACAATGGGTGCTGATTCCTTTGGTGTGACATTCCCACAAACACCTGGGGGCAATGCACAGAGCAAGTGCTTTCTGCCAGAAGACTGCTCAGAGAAGAGACCTTGGATCCGTGGAAATTGAATCACCACAGTCATACCGTCTGCTGAATCGAAGAGAATCCAAGTACGCTGATGTCGTGGAGGCACTTGTGTTGTCACCTCCACCAACCGTCGGTGCGTCTCGATTGGAAGCTGGTCGTAGTCACGCAGCAGCTGATGGCGAGCTTCTTCTAGGACGCGCGGTTCCCGCAGCAGCGCGTCGTCGAGGGCGTCGCCTTCCCGGCGGTGCTCGTCCCGAGCGCCCTGACGGCCGTGCGGTGAGAGCGGGCGTCTCGACTGGAGCCCCTGGCGCGGGAGGCGGAAGCGCTGCTGCTGCGGGGGTTCCCGACGCGAAAGAAGCTAGAGGCCGCCGCAGGGGAGAGCTCGGGCCGCCGCCGCAGGAAGCTCGTGGCCGTCGCCGCGGGTAAGCTCGGGCCGCCGCCGTCGCAGGAAGCTCGTGGGCGCCGCTGCGGTAGCTCGAGGGTCGCTGGCGCAGAGGAGCTCGGAGTCAACGCTGCGAAAGCCTCGAGGTCGTCGCCGGAGGAGAAAGCCCGGGGCCGCCGCCGCGCGCTCGATCCGCCGCGCTCCAACCGATTCGCGTGAGCCCGCGCCGGATCCGCAAGCGGAGATGTCGGGGGAGGTCGAGGCCGGAGAGGACGTCGCCGCCGCACCGCGTCGCCGCCACACCCACGCCGAGGATGGTAAGTCTCTGATACCACTGTAACGCCCGTGGCCACGGGGAGCCACCGCCGGGACGTGAGCAAGGTACAAGGTGTCGCCGTCGAGAGGAACGGACGACGGCAGTCGGGATCGCCCTCTGTGAGTAGCTCGCCGGAGGAGGGATGAATCCTAGCTTGTTTCTGAATACTTTTTCTGATGTCTTGCTGAGTTGTCTGTCCACCCATGTGTAGGAGATGCTCATTCGGTTTGTCTTGGGCTGGGCTGTGATGTAGTGACTGGGCTCGGCTGACTTGGACTTCTTCGGCCCATACTTGGGTCATGACAACGCGCCCCATGGACCAACAGCTCCACAAGCCGGCCCATGCGTATAGTCGCTTTTGTAGCGTCGCTCCGCGTTCTTGCGCGCTGCGGGCGCATGCAAGCTGAGGGACAGGAAAAACAGACAGGTGCACCGATACATACGCTAGCACGTCTGCAGTTCCCAGTAGCCTGTGGTGAATAATGCAACAAGATTACGAATTACGATCTAAATAAATTTTGTAGTAGATCTAAAGAGCCCTAGTTGGTATCTAGACCCCCATTTTGTCACTGGTTAATTATCTAATCAAATTGAATTCCATTATTATGTTCATTTGTTAGTGTTTTCTTTCAGCTCAAAGCCACGTATATGCAATCACAGTATTTGCGTCAACATAACCATCCGCGCACAATAGAGACAGCACATCAATCTTTTTGGTGTAAACATCATACATGCTTTTATTTTGTTCACCTAGAAGCTTGTCCTAATCTGTGCGGTGTCATTTGATGGGTGAGCATGTGCGCAAGGAATGTAACAAGGAAAAAATCTTTACTTTTGCTACATGGTTCCAACCAATATCATGTTCTATTTTGTGGCAGGATTCATGCTATGATCTCACTTATATCATACGGTTTCTAATGCTCTGTAGCAGCATTTTCCTTCAAAATTCTAAGCTAAGTTTTGTTTGTAATTTTGAAAAGAACATTAAAATTGCAGATAGATAAATAGCTAAATAGGAAATTAAAGAATAGTGCTTCCGTGTTACCAAAATTACATTACAAACGTCCAGCAGGCAATGTTTCTGAAGAATCAGAACTAAGAAGCCTTTCAGCTTCATCATTAGCTTCAGCCTGTATCCGCCATTGCTGAATAATAAGTTTCAGAAGTAAACATTAGATCTTTCTAATATAATATTCTTCTTGCTGAATATAAACTGATGAAATACTTGCCTCTTCAAGACTGTCGATCTCCATTAATTGTTGTATCTGCTCTGATATTCTCTCCTGAAACCACAAAACTGCCTGTTAGCATCAATCAGGATTAAATAACAACCGACCATATTTACCTACTATATATGAATCAACCTGATAAAAACTACTTACCGCACTGCTTGCCGCTTCAGCAGCAATAACATCAGAGTCCATCTCAACTTCAATTTCGATCATTGAACACAACTGTGATAGCATATTTGATATATCAGCACAGTTAAAGGTGAAAAATAATACAGATGGCATATTAATGTACTGTTTTCTTGATTACTTTCGCATAACTTTCCATTAGCTCAATCCTTGCCAGTAGTGTGCTTTCCAAGCTTTCCCGTACCCTCTTTACTCTACCTCGTCTAGCACTAGAAATTAGTTTGTGCACCAGAAAATAAATTTAGAAGTGGTAAAAAAACAGTACTGCCTTCTAATAAACAAAAGTGTGATGTTTGTGAATGATAACTAATATAGTATGATAAAGGATTACTGGAACTTCCTGTACATTACCGGTAAGATGGTTCACCCACTGCTAGTATCTTGTTATCCAACTGACACATCCGTGCGAGCATCCACACCTTGAAAGAAACAGTTTCCACGTTTGCAATTAGATTTCCAGAACTCTCCTTGCACAAAATTTAATTGCCACAAGGCTTGAAAAGATAAACCTCTTTTTGAGCTAACTGTTTCAGTTCCTTAAGACGGCTATGAAGAATGTCATACTGAGACAAAAGTTGCTGCCGCACAGCAATAATATCCACCGCCTTTAGTGGAAGCTGAAGAAAATAACAGATTTAGGTCAATACCTTAAGGAGAATGAATAATGGACTACATAATCTATTGTCCAAAACAAACTCTTTTTAACAGGTCATACACGGAAAGTAGGCTGCCTCCACGAAATATTAATCCAAAAAGAATAAAATCCTAGCATTAATATGAGTGAGAAAAGACCAAATGACCAAATTATTGTAGTCCACTAGAGACCCAATGTATTTATGCTGACCTAAGCAGAAATGTCATAATGAAGTGGACTGAAACCAGCAAAGCATGATAAGACAAGCTAATGCTAAGAATCATTTTGTACCATAATTTATTGATGCTAGATGACTGTAATTACAACCACCTAGTAAAAATATGAGGAACTCATTTACATGATGGAGAAACATCCTCTTCAAGTTTTGCCTATGTCAAAATTGGACTTGCCTTCTGAATTTCTGGTAGGACCACTTGATTTAGAGATGTTCCTACGGCAGCTGACGCAACAGCAGTTGCTGCAATAAGTCTAGGAAGACTAGGGTCAATGAATGCAGAAGCAGCATCTCCAGAAGCCAGCAAAGCAAGAGCACCAACCAATAAATATGGGCTAACGAAAAACGATCCTTCATTCTTTGATGGAGCTCTTAGCAACTTTGAGACTTGCCCATTGACATGATTAGTGAGACACATAGGTTCTCCTGGTTTAAATCCTTTTGAGCGTGCAGAAATCTTGAGGGGACCCATTTCACGATAAACATTGGATGGGGCAGCCAAGGAAATAGTCACTCTTTGTCCTTCTTGAGCAGGAAGCTCTACGCTCTGGGTAGCAAATCTATGAGTACGTGCTGTTCCTGAAGGTGCACGGATCTGCAACAGAAACAAGTGAGAAACATATGGGTAATCACATATTGAAATTAATAATCCCACCCGTATCATGGATTATAGAACTCAATGACAGCAACAGCTCGTACTGACTTTGGTGGGGAGATGTTTGGCTGCCCAAGCACGTCACCAAAAAAAATTGCTTAGTGATGCAGTAGTCCAACGAGTGCGAGCAGGAAGTTGGTGCCTCAAGAATATATCTGCCAATCACTGTATAGGCCATGTTCAAGGTCATGTTTGGTCTCTACCCGGTGGTTAAAGAGATGAAGCAAAAAAAAATCTTAACCTCGACAGGAAGTTTATCAGTTGGCTTTGGAAGGATAGTGTTGATGTGGCCAATGTGGGGTTCAAATGCATATACTCATACTAACTGGTCAATTGTGGCTAGGGATGCAGATTTTAATGGGTCAACCCAATGACCCAATACCAAAATTATGTATTATGGTGTAAATACCCAATGGGTTGGCCCAATAAATTTCGGTGTCAATTGTGTCATGACCGTGGTCAAGCCATGAAGCGCCAAGCAAGGAGGAAGACGTATTTGGAGTAGTATTGTATTTTACGCTTTGCTGTAAGTGGGCCCGAGGCCGGTTGCGTGTGTTAACGTTTGGCTTATAAGCCGAGTCCTGTAACTGAACTGGCAAGACTAATTTGCGTAAGAAATACAGAAACATTCAGAGGTAGGGGCACATCGCCCCTCTCTGGTTGAGATCCCTATCCTGCTCTGCTATCTGTGATATCTCACGTCGCCGGACTGGTCTCGCCGGCGGCCACGGGTTGTTACAGTGGTATCAGATTCAAGCGGTCCTCGGTGTGGTTGGGCAGCACCGTGTACTGGTTGGCGGTGATTCGAGTCGAGAAGCAACGGCGGCGCAGAAGGACGATCCTGCTCCGACGACGCACACAGCGACAACTCTGCTACATCACGTGTTCACCGGGTGAGTCTCGTTACCCCGTCGATCTGAGTCTGCAAACGGATCTGGTTAGGCTCTTCGATTCGAGTAGCACTTCGCGTTCGAATCGGTCCTGTAATTCCAATCTACGCGGATTCGATTTGCGGTGAGATTCATCACGGCTCCGTCCAAGCCTTCTGCTCAGACCCAGTTCGTGTTGGACGCGATGGCTTCTATGGAGCAGCACGGCAAGGAGCACTGGGAAGGTTGGGAGCAGCGTGAGAAGACGCGCTGGGATGATTGGGAAGAGCGCAAGAAGAATCGATTGGGCAATATGGAGGAGAGTATTGACTTGTTGTTTGCAAAGGTTGGGGAAATTGACAGAACTCAGCAGCAGATGTCGAGTTAGATGGATCTCAGTGCGCAGATTATGGAGCGCATGCTGAAGGATCAGGCGATATTGGCCAAACAAATTGAAACTACAGTGCAGGCAGTGGCTCAATTGACTCTGAATCGACCACCAGTGGAACAAGTGCAGCACCCAGAGAAGCAGTTTGCAAGGCCCAAGTATGATCATCAGCAGCTACCCAAGATGTCATTCCCTCGATTTTCAGGGGAAAATCCAAGGATCTGGAAGAACAAGTGTCTGGATTATTTCAGAATTTTCAATCTCCCTGAAGCTTTATGGCTGCCCACAGCAACTATGTGTATGGATGATAACGCTGCTAAGTGGTTACAGGTGTATAAGTTGCAGAGTGGATTATCTGACTGGAGCACTTTCATTGCTGCTGTAGAGAAACATTTTGGATCTTATGATTATCAGGATGCAATTGGTGATTTGGTGGCCTTGACTCAGGATGGTGCTCTGGATGATTATGTGTCAGCCTTCTCTGATTTACAGTACCAGGTACAGATGCACAATCAAGGACTGGATGAAACCTACTTTGTCACTCAGTTTGTGAAGGGTTTGAAGCCTGAATTGGCTGCTGGTGTTCAGTCTCAAGTGCCTAAGAAAATAAAGAAGGCTATTATGCTGGCTAAAGTCCAACAACAGTTGCTGGATAACAAGCATTTCAAGTTCAGCAGATATACTGGGAAATCTAATGCACCTGCACCCAAGTTTGATACTAAAGCTACCTCAGCTAGTAATGGACTTTGGAAGGAAAGGCAGTTGAGAGATTTTAGGAAAGCCAGTGGACTTTGTATGTATTGTGGGGATAAGTTCAATGCCACTCATGCTGCTTCTTGCACTAAGAGGCCTCAAGCTCAAGTCCATGCCCTGGTGGTGAATGATTTGGACACTGAGTTAAATGATGAAATATTGAATCAACTGGCCATTGAGGATGCTGTTACAGAGGATCTCTCTCTTTGAATGCAATCTCAGGCACAACTCAAGGAGAAGTCCTGAAAATTAAGGCAATGGTGAAAAACAAAGTAATGCTTATTCTGCTGGATAGTGGTAGCTCCCATAGCTTTATGAGTTCTGCTTTCCTACAAAAAGTGGGTCTTACTAGTGAGCCCATGGCACCAAAGAAAGTGAAGGTAGCTAATGGCCAAACTCTGATTACAGATAAAATTGTACCTCAACTGCAGTGGTGGTGTCAAGGATATACTCTGGCTTCTGATATGCAGGTTTTGGAATTGGGAGCATATGATGCAATTCTTGGTTATGACTGGTTGAAGCCCCATAGTCCTATGAACTGCCATTGGGAAAATCATACAGTGGAATTCCAGGATGAGGGCAGGGATATCAAATTACAAGGAGTTCATCCCATTCCTCTGTCCCTTTCTGAAATGTCAGCTGATAATTTCTTCAAAGCCTATAAAGGGAATGATATCTAGGCATTGGCAATAGTTAATTATGTTCAATCCATACCTGCAATGGTGTCTGAAGAAATTGCTGCATTACTCAAGGAATTTCAGGATGTCTTTGCCAAACCAAGTGAGCTGCCTCCCAAAAGAGTATATGATCATGCTGTACCACTCATCCCTGATGCTGTACCTGTGAATTCAAGACCATACAGGTATTCCCCTCAACAGAAAGATGAGATAGAACGTCAAGTCCAAGAATTGTTGGACTCTGGTCTGATAGTTCAGAGTACTAGTCCTTTTGCTTCCCCAGTCCTCCTAGTCCAAAAGAAAGATGGGAGTTGGAGGTTTTGTGTAGATTATAGGAGGCTGAATGAGCTCACAATTAAGAACAGGTTCCCTATGCCTATCATTGAGGAGATTCTTGATGAGTTAGCTAGAACTGAGTTCGTCACTAAACTGGACATAACTGCAGGCTATCATCAGATTAGGATGCAAACTCATGATGAATACAAGACTGCATTCAAGACTCATCATGGACACTTCCAGTTTAGAGTCATGCCCTTTGGGCACACTAATGCTCCAGCAACTTTTCAGTGCATGATGAACCAAATACTGCAGCCATTTCTCAGAAAATTTGTATTGGTTTTTCTTGATGACATTTTAATTTACAGTAAGACCTGGCAGGACCACATGGAGCATTTGAGGTTAGTCTTGTCTGAGCTCAGAGCACACCAGTTTTACTTGAAGAGTAGCAAATGCTCTTTTGCTCAATCTCAGATTGACTACTTGGGGCATATAATCTCCAGAGAGGGTGTGGCAACTGACCCTTCTAAGACAGAGGACATGTTAAAGTGACCTACACCAACCAGTGTCACTGAACTCAGGGGATTTTTAGGGCTCACTGGGTATTACAGACGGTTTGTCAAAAATTATGGCATCTTAGCTAAGCCATTGACCCACCTGTTGAAGAAAGATAACTTTGTTTGGTCTACAGCAGCTAAGCAAGCTTTCCAGGCTCTGAAGAAGACAATGACAAACACCCCAATGCTTATATTGCCAGATTTTAGTGTGCCTTTTGTGATAGAGACTGATGCATGTGCTACTGGTATAGGTGCTGTGTTGATGCAAAAGGAAAGACCTCAGTAAAGCTCTTGGTCCTCAACATCAGAATCTCTCAATCTATGAGAAGGAGTTTCTGGCCCTTATTATGGCAGTGGAAAAATGGAGGTCCTATCTACAGAGACAGGAATTTCTTATAAGAACAGATCATAAGAGCCTCTCCTATCTAACTGAGCAAAATTTACAATCAGACTTGCAGAGGAAAGCAATGACCAAAATGATGGGTCTACAATTCAAGATTGTGTACAAACAAGGGAAAGACAATATGGCTGCTGATTCCTTGTCCAGAGTGGCTCATTTGATGTTGATCCAAGCTGTCTCTGAAGCAACCCCAGGAGGTGCTTAATTCCTATTACAGTTATAGATGTCCAGAAGGCCCGCGACCCGGTGGCCCGCCCGAAAGCACGGGTTTTCGGCCCGGCCCAAGCACGGCCCGGCACAGAGCTCAGCGTGCCCGGGCTAGCACGGCCCGGTCCACCAGGCCGGGCGTGGGCCGTCATCACAGCACGGCGGGCGGCACGGCCCGGCACGGGAAATTAGGGGTGGCCCGTCAACGGCCCGTAGACTGCAACGGGGGAGGCGGCCCAGCCCACCGCAGCTCGCCAACGGTCGGCCTGCGGCCTGCCCGCCGCGGCGCTGCCGCATATATAAGTGGCCGAGTCGCCCCCCCCCCCAAACCCTAATCCCATTTGCAATCCTCCCCTCCGCTCGGCTTCGGCTGCGTTGCGCCTCTCCCCCGCCGCCCACTGAGATCCAGATCCTCGCCACCCTCGTTGTTCCAGCTCCACTTCCTCTCCATCTCCGGTGAGTAGATGTAGATATAGGCCTCGCCGCCTCGACGCCTCGGCTCCTCCTCGTCGTCTTCTCTCGACGCCTCGGCTCCTCCTCTACCCTCCAGTTCGCCGCACACCCGCATCTCGGCATCTCGCAGCGGTTGGTTGGTCGTCGACTCGTCGTCTTCGTCATCTCGTCGGCGGCTCCGGGCTCCGGCTGCGCAGGTAACCGTCGCCTCCCCCCAAACCCTAACCCTAACTCGTAGATCTAGATCTAACCGTAGCATTTCCTGAAGTTCTTGTACTAACCTAGCATCCTCCATCTTGCAGGTCTCGTGCAGTAGTGCTGATGCAGTGATGCTGCACGGGGCCGCGTGTCGTTGAGGAACGGAGCCTCCGAGGCGGCCAGGCGGGTTGCAGCCAGCAGCTCGATCTCGTCGTGATGGCCGACATGGACGAGTACACCATCAACGACGACCTCAGGGCCTGTGGGCTCCCTGGGGACGACGAGGACGACCTGGCATCCGGCGGCGAGGCATTGTTCGGCAGCGTTGCTGCTCCGATCAATGTTGATGGCGGTGATGATGCCGGTGCTGCTGGAGCTGCAGGTGCTGGTGCTCCTCCACCTCCTCCTCCTCCTGAGCCGCCCGTGATGCCTTCATGCCAATCTGTCAACACTTCTGGGGTCAAGCGATCCCGGTCTCCTGCATGGAACGACTTCGATGAAATCTTCGACACTTTGCCCACCGGCAAGAAGGTAAGAATCGCTGCCAAGTGCAAGCATTGCGGCCATGTTCTTTCTGGTCGTTCTTCTGCTGGTACTGGTCACTTACTTAGGCACCAGAAGGTATGTGTTGCTAAAACTAAGCATGCTGCTCTTGTTCAATCTCGTATTGCATTCAGTGCTGATGGTTCTGTTTATAATTGGGAGTACAAGCCTGATGTTGCTCGTAGGGAGCTCTGTCGTTTAATTGCTAGACTTGATTTGCCTCTAGGTTTTGGTTTTGAAAGTGCATTTGAGGAATACATTCAGCGTGCTCACAACCCTCGTTTTACTAGTGTATCTAGGCAAACCACAACTAGAGATCTAGAGAAGTATTTCCTTGGTCGTCGATCTGATCTGATTGAATCATTCAAGTCTGTTTCATCTGTTTGTCTCACATCTGATATTTGGTCTGGCAATGCTAAGGAAGACTATCTTAGTGTGGTTGTTCATTATGTATCTGCTGATTGGGAGTTAGAGAAAAGAGTGATTGGTCTTAGGCTCATTGATTGTTCACATAATGGTGTTAACATTGCTGAGCGTGTTGATTCTGTTGTTACTGAGTTTGGTTTGAATGATAAAGTTTTCTCTGTCACTCTTGATAATGCTTCTTCAAATGCTTCTGCCATGTCAAAGCTCATACCTAAGTTTATTGGTTACCTTGGTCCTGATCCTGATCCACTTGACAAATTGCGTGGCCTCTTGCACCAGCGATGTGCATGTCACATTATTAATTTGATTGTCAAGTCTGGTTTGAAAAGGATCAAGGTGTATCTTGAGGCTTTTAGAACTGCCATTTCTTATTTGAACTCCTCTAACCAACGCATTGCTGAGTTTCGTAACTTTTGCCTGGTTAAGGGGGTTCGACCTCGTAAATTTGGCTTGGATATGGATGTGAGATGGAATTCTACTTATCTAATGCTTAAGCACCTTTTGCCATATAGAGAGACATTCTCTACATTCATTGGTGCTAGTTATGGTTTGGTTAATGGTGAGCCTCTACTCAGTGAGGGGCATTGGGTTGTTGCTGCAAAGATTCTGGAGTTTCTGCAAATGTTTTATGAATCAACTGTTGCTTTATCTGGTGTTTACTATCCTACCAGTCCTTTGATGCTTCACCACATAATTGAGATTGCTGGTCATTTATATGACCAAGAGACTAATCCATTGCTTATGAACATTGTGACTCCTATGAAACTAAAGTTCCTTAAGTACTGGCAGAACATACCTCTTTTGTATTCCTTTGCATTTGTTTTGGATCCTAGAGCCAAGATGAGAGGTTTTCAAAATGTTCTTCAGATTCTTTCTCAGACTATTGGTTGTGATTATTCCAGTTACTACAATGAGGTAAGAGCTGAACTATATAAACTGTATAACAAGTATGAGAACAAGTTTGGTGCAGTTAGGAGTCAAAGAAACTCGCAGGCAGCTGGATCTACTGGTAAGAAAAAAATGGCTTGGGGTAAGATCTTTGGTGGTGCTACACCTGCATCTGCATCTACTCTTGCATCTACATCTGCTCCTGCTACATCTACATCTACTCTTGCATCTGTTTCTGAGTTGTCTACTTACCTGGACAGTGACACTGTCACATGCTTTGATGATGAGTTTAACATTATGAATTGGTGGCATGAGCATAAACTTACATTTCCTATTCTTTCCATAATGGCTAGAGATATCATGGCTGTTCCAGTCTCAACAGTTTCTTCCGAGTCTTGCTTTAGTCTTACTGGCAGGGTGATTGAGGAGCGGCGTCGGCGGTTGCTGCCTCATACGGTGGAGATGTTGACTTGCATCAAGGACTGGGAATTGGGAGATGCTAGGGCACAGCATGAGGTTGAGAAGGGTATGGTTGAACTGGAAGGAGAAGGTCTGGTGGAAGAAGGACAACCAGAAAATGTGTAAGTAACTAAGTACTGCTTGCTTGCTTGCTTGAGGCTTGACTGCTTGAGCTATACTGATGGCTGCAATGTTTTGTTTCTTAGGAGTGCTGGTTGTGCCAGTGGATCCATCTCTGGGTCTGCACCTTCTGTGTGAAGTGAAGGCAGAAGGCATTTTGGGGCTTTTGGTCTTTTGGAAGCAAGAATCAAGAGTGCAAGTGCAAGGCTCATGGCTAGATGGATCATTTCTGTTGCATTTGTGTTCCATTCTTGTAATATTGTCATTATGTGATGGCTTGATGCATGTAATGAACAATTAAACTTCAATTGTAGATCTGTTAGCTGTACTCTTTTTCCCTTCCTAGGGTTTCTCACAAGGGTGAGTTTTACCTAGGAAGGTTTTTAATGAGGCAGCTATCACTTGATCATAATGATCAAGTGAAATTTTGTAAACAGATCTACAATTGCCCACTTATATGTTCAAGTGGTGAACTTTTGTTAGTCTTACATAATTTGTTGTGTTTCTTGTTATTTCTGTGATGCTTGTAACATTGAGTTGAAGGAGTGGTGGCTGCCATCACGGGCTGCGGGCTAGCCCGGGCACCCGTTAGTGCCCGTGCTCCACGGGCTAGCCCGGCACGAAATAAGCCCGTGGGCCCGGGCTTGGGCCGCCACCCCAGCCCGTGGGCGGGCACGACACGGCACGGACAGCAGTAGTGACGGGCTAGGCCCGGCCCCCTAATGAGCGGGCCACCCCGGGCCCGGGCCAGGGCCGGGCCGGGCGGCCCGTTTGGACATCTATAATTACAGTGATGTAGAAGCTCAGACTTTGCTACAGTCTCTAGCAATTCACTCACCCAATGAGCAAGGCTATTATTTAGAAAAAGGATTGATCAAAGTCAACAATCATGTCTGGATTGGTAACAATTCAGCTCTGAGAACAAAAGTACTTGCAGCTCTGCATTCCAGTCCCATTGGAGGGCACTCTGGCATCAATCCCACTTATCACAAAGTCAAGCATCTTTTCCAGTGGAAGGGACTTAAGCAAGATGTTGAGAGCTTTGTTAAGCAGTGCAACATATGCCAACAAGCCAAGCATGAGCACAGTCATCCAGCTGGCCTTCTTCAGCCTTTGCCTATTCCTGCAGGGGCTTGGCAGGATATTTCCATGGATTTTGTGGAGGGTTTACCTATGTCTGGACGCTGCAATGTCATTTTGGTTGTGGTGGATAGGTTTACTAAGTTTGCTCATTTCATTGCTCTCAAACATCCATTTTTAGCTCACCAAGTAGCTGTGTTACTACTTGATACCGTGGTGAAGTTACATGGAGTACCCAAGTCTATGCTATCTGACAGGGATAAGATTTTTCTCAGCAATGTATGGCAATCCTTGTTCTCACTATTGGGAAGTAAGTTGCTGCATAGTACAGCATATCGTCCACAGACGGATGGGCAGACTGAAAGGGTTAACCAATGCCTGGAGATGTATCTGAGGTGTGCAGTTCAACAGTCACCGGTGCAGTGGAAGAAATGGCTATCCTTGGCTGAATTATGGTACAATTCTTCTTACCATTCTGCTATAAACTGTTCTCCATTCAAGGCATTATATGGGTATGAACCAAACTTGGGGGTGTCCTCTGTGATCCCTGAAGATACTTCTGCAGATACTACTGCTTTGGAGCTGTTACAAGATAGGGCAGCTCATGCCAGTATGCTGAAGGAACAATTAGAGGTGACTCAAAACCGTATGAAGATGCAAGCTGATAAACTGAGAACAGACAGGTTGTTTCAAGTTGGTGAACAGGTCCTACTGAAGTTACAACCTTATGCCCAGTCCTCGGTGGTGAACCGTCCATTTCCTAAGCTTGCTTTCAAATTCTTTGGACCTTACAAGATTCTGGAGAAGATTGGCTCAACAGCATATAAACTGGAGTTGCCACAAGAAAGTAAAATCCACAATGTTTTCCATGTGTCCCAGTTGAAGCCTTTTACTCCGGATCATACTCCCAACTACTCCGAAATCACAAAATTGGTGGATTTGAGTGCTCATCCTACTGTCCCAGAGCGCATTCTGCAGAGGAGGCTGGTGAAAAAGGGCAATTCTGCTATGCCACAGGTGTTGATTAAGTGGACAGGGTTTTCTGAAGCATCCGCTACATGGTAGGACTTCTACGTCGTGCAGAAGAAGTTTCCATCAGCGATCACTTGGGGACAAGCTTCATCTCAAGAGGGGGGTGATGTCATGACCGTGGTCAAGCCATGAAGCGCCAAGCAAGGAGGAAGACGTATTTGGAGTAGTATTGTATTTTACGCTTTGCTGTAAGTGGGCCCGAGGCCGGTTGCGTGTGTTAACGTTTGGCTTATAAGCCGAGTCCTGTAACTGAACTGGCAAGACTAATTTGCGTAAGAAATACAGAAACATTCAGAGGTAGGGGCACATCGCCCCTCTCTGGTTGAGATCCCTATCCTGCTCTGCTATCTGTGATCTCTCACGTCGCCGGACTGATCTCGCCGACGGCCACGGGTTGTTACAAATTGGTGTCCAGCTGTGTGGGTTCCTGGGTAACCCATTCTAGTACCTCGCCCTTTGCCTATCTCGCGAGTTCCAGACTCCATGGCGAACGGCGGTGCCGAGGCCCCCGCCGCCGTGCCACCCGGGCACTACGCGGCCGAGGGCCAACCCTTCTTCAGGCCACCGCCCGCCCCACAGCCACGAGTTCAGGGCCGCGGGGGGACCAGCGCCACCGCAGCCCATGACCCGCGCGATGGCACCGAGATGGCATGCAACCGAGAGGGAGCGGCGATGGTTACCGAGGGGGAAGAGATCGGGTGGAGGTGCGGTGCGGGGTGGAGGAGAGCTCGTACTCGTCATCGTCGTCGCTCCTGCTTCCGCCGTCCCTGCCCGCGCCGCCGCTGCCCATGATCCGCGCGAGGCGCTGCGCTGTTGTGCGCGCAGGCGCCGACCCCGGCGCGTCGCCTGGCGGTGGACGCAGCCCCGACGACGCAGAGCGCCCCGGCGCGCGCGTAGCGGTGGACCGGGGACGAGTCCTTCGGGGACCCGCCGGGCGACGTCTGCGCGCTGCTGCCGCCGGCTGGGCTCGCTAGCCGCGCGTAGAGGATCTCGGCGCCGCGTGTTCCGGCCGGCGGCACGGGCCTTGCTGAGGTAGAAGAAGCCAACGATAAGGAGAGGGAGGAGTAGCAGGGAAGAGAACTCCATGTTTGGCTGACGAGTTCTTGCGAGAGCGCTCTGCTGACGAGTTCTTGTGTTTTGGTTGACCCATTTGGTCACTTGGGTAAACGTCGTAATGGGTTAGTGTAACCCAAAACCCTAAAACAATAGTTATGGGTAGATTGGGTCAGTCATTGGTTGACCCAGTGGGTACCCATTTGTATGCTTAATTGTGGCAGCATCATTCCCCATATTGTTTCTAGCACAATAATTCCAATTTATATTTTCAAATTTCTATGATACTCCCTCTATCCCAGAATATAAGACATATTTTGTTTTGTTAGGACAAATCCTTTGACTAGCTGTTACCCTATTAAAATATCATTTCTTTATACAAACTTTTAATCATAAGCACTTTGAATATGAATCTAATAATACCAATTTTGTATCACAAAGTTATAGACAAGGGCATGTCCTGACGAAACAAATATGCCTCACATTATTCTTAGATAGAGTGAGTATAAAATCTAGAGCATTCCTCCATCAGTTTTAAACAGAACTTTCAGTTCATTTATGGACATAAAAGTGCAACTTCATCAAATAGAGATCTTCAAAATATAAACAAAACCAATATCTATTATGTACATTCTGAAAGAGAAATCTACCACAATAGAGTGGACAGCAGCTGGAAGACCGTCTTTTCTTATATTAATAAATCTCAATGCCTTCTCCAGAGCTGAAATATCCATGCTGCGTTCGGCAGGAGGAGATCCTTAGAGAAGTAATATTAGAAGCAACGTCATATACAATACCATTAAGAAAGTGGTAAAAATTTCATACAAGTTCTTATCTGAGATAAAATAGAGTGACAACATTGATAAAGGCTACCTAATAACTGGAAGTATTGTAAAGTATTGCTACTATGAGATCTAGTAAAGGGCGTCTTACTGTGATATTAACTGTTTTCTTAACCTAGTCTTCCATAGCTAATGGTAAGGATATATGTCTTGCAAGAATGTTGCTGCTGACATAATGACTACTTACAACTAACAGTTGTAGGGGTGAAGCTACATGTAGTTGTGTTGGAGTATAAGTGAATTGCCCATCTTTCCTCATTAGCTTAAGCTTTTGGGTTGAATTGGTTGGTGCATGCAACTCAATATGGTATCAAAGCCAGAGGTTTCGAGTTCAAATCCTGGCAGGCGTGTTAATAAAATAATTACAGCCCCACTCCAATATCCACGTATGCGGCCAGGGAGAGCCTGCACGTGAGGGGAAGTGTTGGAGTATAAGTGAATTGCCCACCTTTCCTCATCAGCTTAAGCTTTTGGGTTGAACTGGTTGGTGCATGCAACTCAATAAGTTGTCATGATCAGCTAACCCCAATGAATTTTGCTAATTCTACTATTGTTCCAATATGAAAAAAGCTCAACCTCTTTGTTTAGAATATTTAAGATTGCAACATGTTCAGAAGAGAGACCCCGATGATATAAATTTCTAGCTTCACCCCTGAACAGTTGCATTCATTATCCATGTACCATTACAGCCAACACTACACATATACAGAAACATAATCATGGCTTTGCACTGGTCTGAAATCTAAGGAACAGCTCACTAACCTAACTTCTTCAGATTCAATGCTTGTAATTTCTCCGGAAAATAGTTCATATTGATATCGACACTTTGAACAGGAAACAACCTGAAATGATAACACAAACATATCGGAAATTGCCTTTCAACTCCCTCACTATAAATAATCTAGGATATTAGTTCATAATGGAAAGCACAAGGAACTAAATGATTTTAATTTTTGCATTAAGAATAAAACTTAGGCACCAAACTATGAGCCATATGCAATTCAGTAAACAAAATGAACAAAATTTTCATGCTCACAATTAAGTATATTCACCTAAAGAAATAAACTCTCCACAAAATGGCATCTTGGGAAAAAATAAACTTAGCTAGAGACTGACAACACGAGACCTTCCTCCTTAAAAATGTTGCGATCTGAGTGCGAGCCTATAGACATTTAAGGTACCATATTCTCCATTGTGTGTCCTCTGACAATTTAATGCAACTTACCCTCCCTCCCTCTTCCATCTCGTGATTCCGAACTGTGGCCACTTGTTTCAAAAGCTCACATCATCTAAGCTAATGACTAGTATTAAAAAATTTAAGGTAAGGTAATACAAGAGGAGTGTCCTGCCCATTCAGTGTAAGCAAGAGGACAGAGAGGTAATCCAGTCACATCTCCCGTGCCAGCTACTTGACTTTCCTTGCAAGTACCTTGGGATACCTCTCTTTGCACAAATTGACCAAGGTTCAAATCCAGCCAATAATTGATAAAATTGCAGACTAACTCCCTGGCTGGAAAGTTGATTTGCTCAGAAAGGCAGGAAGGAAAGTTCTTATTCAGTCTGTACTTACATCCATGCTTGTCTATTTGGCCATGGCCATGGACCATCCTTCTTGGGCTCTTAAATCCATTGACAAGATAAGGAGAGGTTTTCTATGGAAGGGCAGAAAGGATGTTCAAGGAGGACATTGTTTGGTAGCCTGGCCAAAGGTCACTCGCCCACCGGAACTTGGGGCACTTGGGATATCCCATCTGCAGCATCTTGGTTGGGCCATCAGAATGAGATGGCTTTGGCTGCAAAAAACTGAACTGGACAAACCATGGGCTTTCCTCCCATACAAGTTCATGGCTCGGTCCAATCCTTTTTCTCTGTGGCCATCATCTCGGAAGTGGGCAACGGCAAGAACACTATTCTGGACTGACAGATGGGTTCATGGGCAGAGTCTTGATAAGCTAGTGCCTAATCTTTTTGGATCAATATCTAATCGAGCAAAGAAAAGAACAGTCCATGAGGCTCTAACTGATAGGAGATGGGTATCGGACATTCGGGGAGCTTTACCCTGCAGGTCCTAGTTGAGTACCTCGGCCTTTGGGATTTGTTATCTGAAAGAGAATTGCAACCTGAAGTGGATGATGCGCATATATGGCAGTTCTCTTCATCTGGTAAATACTCAGCAAAGTCAGCATATGAGGTCATGTTTATCGGGGCCATTCAGTTTAAACCTTAGGAAAGGATTTGGAAGAGCTGGGATCCTGGTAAATGCAATTTTTTTATGTGGCTTGCTGCCCATAATAAGTGCTGGACGGCTGATCGGCTCGCCTCAAAAGGATTGCCACACCCTGAGCAATGCTCATTTTGTGACCAAGAAGAGGAGACAATAGACCATATGTTATTGTCTTGTGTTTTTTCGCGCCAAATATGGTTTGAAGTACTGCAAAGACTCGGTCTGCATGCTCTCGCTCCACAGATTGAGGATGTTTCCTTTGAAGACTGGTGGCATAAGGCGAGCAGCATGGTCACTGGTCATGTCAAACAAGGGCTCAATTCAGTTACAATTCTAGTGGCCTGGTAGCTCTGGAACCACCGGAATCGCTGTGTTTTCGATGGTCTTCATCCCAATCTGAAAAACCTTCTCTCTAGTATTAGGGAGGAGCTGCATATGTGGGAGATGGCTGGGGCTCGAGGAATTGCTCACCTCCTCGCCCTGCTACCTAATGGTTAGGGTGTCTTTTTTCCTGGTCAGGACTTTTGGCTTGTAAAAAGGTGATATAGTATAGTGTGTGAGTTTAGGGTTTCAGGTTTTATCCCTTTCAAAAAAACCTGTGTATTGGGGTCCTTCACTCTTGCTTCTTAATATAATGATACGCAGCTCTCCTGCATGTTCGAGGAAAAAAAAGTAATACAAGATACTTCTGCTGCATCAAACCTGAGTTCCATCCTGAGGTTGAGCAACAGCAACTGCTACCATGCAGGTTGGACAGCGAACAATAATGCCAAAAGGAACCTTCATTAAGCAAAAAACTGTTATCACATTGTGGTGCTACTTATCTACCAAACCTTCTCTCCAAGTCGATGAAGCAGTGTTCTATCAAGGTACTAAGTGCAAGGCAGGTAGAGGGGTACTGATTAACCTAATATGACCGATGTATCTGGTGCTTAGTGGGTGGTGCCCATCACACCAATACCACAAGGGTCCTGAAGGTCAAAATATAATGGAAATGACTGTTGATATGACGGGTTTATACAGCATTGGAGTTGGGGGTCAAAATTAGACAAACGAAAGAGTTGGGCCAAAAATGGACTTATTCCATGATAAATCAGGTGTAAACTCAAGAGGAAGTGCTTTCTGACATTGGTACAGCAAGACCATTATGGGAAGTCCTTTTGACCATTTTTTGTGTTTGAACTAGGACTTAAGTTCTCAAAAATGATATAATGATTTAATATTTCTAGTGTTTTCTTTTCACTACAAATTTACTTCTTCGTAGCAATAATATGAATAAATATGGCAATTGCACATTATGCAGACTGATAGCCCCCAAATGTATATATATCAAATAGCTTAATAGCCCAATAACCAATTCATTAAACAAGTTAACCAGGTGTACAGAATTGCTAAAACTACATCCTCCACTGTCAAGATGATAACACTGCAGTCTGCAGATGAAATAACAAAGCACCCTAAAGACCATGTAAGCATTATTATATTACTTAATAATCCTGCATGATAAAAAAAAAATCACCTCTGTAGAAGAAACACCAGCACGGGATACATAATCGACTATCCTGACTGCATCTGAAACACGGAGGGCAGCTGCCAAACGTTGTACAAGCAAGACATATGTTCGGACGTCCGGTCTTGCCCACCTCCAGCCTCCAACTGCACATCAACATTCAGCAACGCACAGCACTCGAAATTGAAGGTGTTGCATTCTAATTTCATGACAAAAATACCTCCAGCGAAACCGGACCGCATGCCTTCGAACACTGAGAGCGCGAGCTCAACGTTGCCTCGGTCAAGTGCCGCGGCTACGATCGCGTTGCACTCGGGCGCTTCCAGAGCGGCGCCCGCGCTTCCCGACAACTCCGCGACAATGTCCAGCGCCTGGTCCGCGTCCGCCGCACCTGAGACCCGCCTGAGAAGGTCCGCGTCGAGCCATCCGGCCACCGGCGCTTCCGATGAGCCCTCACCGGCGCCGTCACCGTCGCCGCCCGCGACGCCAGTCCTCTGCTGCAGGGAGCAGGAGCAAGGGGAAAGACCGGGGAAAAACGCGGGGCAGAATCTTGCGGCAGGTGTGACAAGCGCGAGCGGGGGAGAGGAGACGGGACGAAGCGAGCGGCGATGAGAGGTGGGGGAGGGCGGAAGGAGAGCAAGGGCCATGGCCGCGTGCGTCGTCTCAGCGACAAATCGTCGAGCACATGGCGCGCGTGAGATCTGGATTAGGCGCGGGTGGCTGAGACGTGAGAGGAGTCTGAAATCCTAACGGCGACGTTCTAAGAGCAACTCGAGCAAAGCCCTTCGTATGGACGTCTACTCTAAAATTCGAAGGTTTGGTGAAAAAAATCAACTCCAGCAGGACCTCCAAATAGACCTTCATTTTGCATACCCCTCCAAATTTCCCATCTCAACCTCCATTCCTGGAGGCCCTCCATCCTCCCCTCCAAACTGTGGGTCCCATCTTTTTTCTTTTCCTTTCTCTTTTTTCTTTTTCTTTTTCACCACTTCTACTCCCTGTCGGCCTGCCTCCGCCTCGCCGCCGAACCCGGGGAAGCCACCGGCCGGAGCAGGAGCACGCGGCATGCCACGCGCGGCGCCGGCACGGCCTCCTAGTCCAGCCCTTCGTCGCCTCCTCGCCTCCGCGCGCGCAGACGCGGTCCCGACGCGCCCCGCGCATGAGGCGCCCGCAGCAGCACCTCCCGTGGCGCCCCCCGCCGGCGCCGTGCCGTGCTGCGCGGCGAGGAGGGTGACGGCGCCCGCGTCCGCCAGCGGCGAGGCAGATGTCGGCGACGGCCACGGCGGCGCCGTGCAGGCGGAGCTCACGGCCGGGGCCACGGCACGCGCGCGTGTCCGGCGGCGCTCGCCGGCACGCGGGGCCGCGCGGAGCTCGGCAGCGCGCGGGGGACGGAGCGGCGGCGCGTAGGGGAGGGGCGGCGCTCGCGGTGGCATGCCGCGTCGAGGAGGGCGCGAGGAGCTCGCTGGCGGTGCCGATGCGGGCGTAAAGTCCGGCAAGCTCGGCTCGGCTTGCGGCGAGCACATCCTGAGCCGAAACCCGGCCTTGTCGTCGCCGGCCCCCAAGTCCAGGACCGCCTGCACGAGCTCGCCGCCGGTGGCGCCCGGCCCCAGGTAGACGCCGCTGCTGCTCGACCACCGGATGCGCCCCTTCTACGCCGTGACGGTCAACGGCATCTCCGTCGACGGGAAGCTCCTCGAGATCACGCGCCGCGTTTGCCGTCTGGGACATCGGGAAGGGCGGCGGCGCCATCCTCGCCGTCCGGAGCCAGTGCGCGAGCCGTCGCCGCGTGATCCGCTGCCGCGGCCTCATGCTCTGCCGCGCGGCACGGGCCTCCAGCTCCCCGAGCACCCTCCTTCGGGGCGCCATGGGTGGCGCACCCTCTCTGGATCTTGCGTTCGCGAAGCTAGCTCCACCAGCGCGGCGCGGCCTCGTGCCAGCGGCGCCGCCCCTCACCGTCGCCGGCGAGAGCGCCGGGCACGGGCGCACGACCCTGCCGCCGCCAGAGTGCGGTCCAGCTCGACCCCACCGGCCATCGGCGGCGGCGCCCAATGCCAATGTTGCGGCTCGTTCGGGTCCGGACTCCCCCGCGTCGGCCACCCGTGCCTCCCCAGTCCCCTGCCTCTGCTCTGCTGTGAGGAAGATAGCCCCCTCCATCTATGACATACGGGGTCCACCTCAAAATGGAGGCCTGGATTCATATTTCCACTGGAGTTGGGAGTTAGTTTTGGACCTCTATTTTTTACATTTGGACCTGCAAATGATTTTTAGAGGTCTCAATTTGCAGGTCACCACTGGAGTTGCTCTAAGAAATTATTTTTTAGAATGCACGCTACGGTTTGATTCGGCAACATAAATCAAATAACTAAAAGATGATTTATAATTGCAAACAAAAAACTCATAACCTTGGTATGAGAGAGAAATTATATGTTGTATGTCAAAAAAAACTTTCACAACTTTGCAGTCATCAAAACCAAAAAGATTGTCCCAATCTACACCTACAGAGCAAAGCTCTACACCCACATATTGTATCTCCTCTGCCCTCTGCGTCAACCATAGAGATTTCCAAATGGCACACCTGTTTCAAAATCAACACACGTGGTCACATAGCAGCTTGCACTCAAAATTGTCGACCACACAGAGACCACACATAGAAATATTCTTACAATGATAAATGAGATTTTCATAGGCGCAAACTTACATGTATGTGTGTTGCAACTTGCAAGTGATATTTCTCTGAAGTATCTTCTTCATTTAAGGATGAGATGATAACTATACAATGTGTTCCAAATGAAAAACAGTGCAAAGTGAGAATGCATCCATACTGAGGTTAATCAGAATTTCACGCAAAAACAATATCAGTCCACTGTGTCAGAATCCACCTCTCCCCACAAAAGCAGATTCTTAACTCAAGTCAAAAAAAAGAATCATTTACAATGAATAATATGGCAACTATAACAGAACACCTTAAGACAAGCTTTGTGAGAGAAAGAACACCTTAAAGGACATTGCAATTAAGCAAACAGAAAAAACCAGATTATATTTCACAAGCACTTTTGAGGATCCGGAAACCTCCACATGAGATTTGACAATGCCTAATACAATGCAAGTTTCCATCATAAATCCAGCCATTGATTAAATAGGGAACAATTATTTAGTATCTCATAAACAATTAAAAAGACCCATCTGCAATGCAGTACCAAATGCACCTCTTTGACAGAACAAAAATGAGCAGGCACAGGTTGATGCACAGATATAGGTATCATAATTCCCATGAGTTTTGCAGCATTCTTTATTAGAATGTATTGTGGAAACAGCATAGAAATAAACTGACAAGTACCTTAATTTCACAAAAGAATATAATCATTTCTCACCTTCTGCTATATAATTCACAAGGATTGTCTAAGTGGAGCTCGACCCTATGTCCACCTGCTTCGACTTGCCCTTCTGTTCGTTGAACCACAAGGACCATACGCGCGGATGTGGCCTAGCATGCAAGAGGCAATATCAGTCAACTTGTCCAAAGAATTTGACAAGCTTATATCTCTGAAAACAGTAATCTAGAATATGGACAAGGATTAATGTGATCGTATGAAAAATAATAATCAATAGTGCACCCTGTGTAACACCCTACAAAGACAAATGTGAACTGGATAATAGACTATGGATGCACATCAGTTTTAATGGTGCTTTAATGGTGACCACATACTACAGCTTGCAATATATTTTTTTCATAAAAAAAACCAAAATAGGAAGAAAAGAAAAGGACAAAAATTTCTACCAATATAGAGCTTGTTCGGCTTGCTTATTTCGGCTTATTTCGACTTATTTCCTCTCACACAACACTATTCAATTTACCAGCCAAGCACTATTCTTCGTACCAGGTACCAGCCGAACAGGCTCATAAAACCCACCGGTATGAAACCCACCGGGACAAAAATCTCTACCAATATAGATAAGATCATTCATCATTCATGTGGTAGCTCACCATTCAGAAAAATATTTTTTTAGAATTTACAAATATACATACTTCTTGAGAGCTTTTCAAGCATCAAGTACCTTTGTATCTATATAACTCCTCAACGTGTGATGTCTATCCATCCACCGCTTTGTGTGCACTACGTAAATATTTGCATGAATATCTTTCGCCTAACTCAACAACCACACAAGCTAGTAGAATGGACAAATGAATGGAGCAAGAGTTAATTCACCTGTTAAACAATTCAATCAAACTCTGACTATGGACGTGATGTACTCCTCAAATGACTCGCGGAACTTCTTGTGTAGCTGCTGTGAGTAGTCATGAGGCGGTATCGTCCTGCAGCACCGGAACAGAGCCTCAATTAGGTCAGAGAAGTAGCAACTAATCGAGCAAAAATGCAAAATCTGAGTATGGGCTACGGAACTGAACTGCGGCCGGGGACGGCAGCAGCGGCGGGGCGACGCTTCATCAGGAGGGGGCGCGGATCAACGGCGAAGCAATGAGGCCCATCGAAAGCATGCTTGAGACCAGCCCGGGGAGCTCATTGTGCTGCTGTGGCACTCCTCCGTGGATGCAGACGCCGCTGGCAACCACGGCACCTCCAGAACCACCTCGCCGCTTCCCAGATTTAGGGTTCATAAGGAAGGGAAAGGATCAGGAATCAAAGCGAAATGGGGACATGGGAGATGGGAAAAAAAAGAAACCTGCATGAGCCGAGGACATGAAAAAAATCGTGGGAGACGGGGGCAGCTTCCGGTGAACGACGGCAGCATCAGCACGGTCGGCGGCAGCGGCGGTCAAGATGTGAGAGGAAGAGGATGTCACGACCCAAGAGAGCCACGAACTGAGAACTGAGCCCATCAGTTCGTGGCTCTCTTGGGTCGTGACAGAGGAGCTGAGGAGTCGAGGAGCCCATCCAAGGACCTCGCCGGCGCCGCCCGACCGCGGCGTGAGCGTCGCGCATCTGTATCCGGCCGGCACCCTGCGGCCTGCGCCGTACGCCCGGGTCGCGCGTCTGTATCCGGCCGGCGCCCTGCGACCTGCGCCCGTCGATCGTAGGCGCGCCGCCGCCGTCCGCGTCTCCTCGTTTTTCTCGCGTCGTGGCGTGGGAGTGGGACCGAGGCTGGTGCGCGGCAGAGCGGGGCTGGAGACGGGGAGGAACGTGTTTATTTTTCTCCACAAGTTTTTTTAAAAAGAATATTGTATACATGAAGTACTAAATGAAGTTTATTTGTAAAACATTTTCACATATGAGTGCAACTTTGCGTGATGAATTTAATGATCATAATTAATTAATGATTTGCGATAGTAATGTTACAGTAACCGTCATCTAATCGTGTGGTCAAAACTCTCATTACATTCCTCTCGGAAAATTACATAGAGGTGTGAAGATAATTTTATAAATTGTCTTTATTTAATGCTCTTAATTAATAGTCAAAGCCGCTAATACTTTGAAAACTTTTAGTAAACACGCTGGAGGGATGATGGAATGGTTGATCCAAACTAGAGTCCGGAGCGCGCCTCCGACGCGCCACTCTTGCTGCCGGTGTGATGTTTGATGTTGAGGGAAAATTTAGAGATTGCTTTGTGAGTGATGATTTTGCTAACTATGAATTGTGTAAGATTAGCTTATCCATTAAAACTCTTCCATCGCACCAATCTTCCAACATGATGCAGAAGATAGAGAGGGGCCAATATGGTTGATATCTCAATAGCAAGTGTCTTAAGAAATTTCCAAAATAATGTCAGGTCACATTATTGAAAACTTATAATTCATCCAATAATACTACAAAATTATGAATCATATGCCTTTTTATTAAGGATGAAAACAGACGGGAACGAGCGGGAAAACCCCTCTCTCGTTTCCGTTATCACATTTTATCACCGAAAACGAGATCGGTTCTGGAATAGCCGGTAACGGGAGCGGGATGAACCGGATTACGAACACGGGCGGGATCGATTACTTAAACGGAAACTTATACTTTGATATGTGTGCACGTGACATTGTCGATTTTTGTTACTTTGCTAGTTACCTGCTACGTTTTAGAACCTCTGACTCATAGATGATCTTTCATTAAACACATAGCTAGTATGATCTTTAGTCCATAAAAAAGCTATAGGTACGTACTACAACCCGACTAAAAACGGGATCCTACAAAAACAGGAGGGATAGATCCTCCACTTCCCGTCTCGTTACCACATTTATCCGTAAATACGAAAATAGACGGGTCAAATGTGAAAAACGGAACGGGACGATACGGGATTCATCCCGTCCGTTTTCAACCCTACTTTTTATACAGATTCTGAATAGAGAGTTATTATATGAACCAATTTATAGTTTACATAAGTTACAACATAGAGTGTGTAAATGCACAATGACCCATTTACATAGCATAAGAAAAATCTTGGTCTGATTTAGTTTTCAAGTACAACACATGTTTACAGAGCGTAAAAGAAATATATTTGTAAATAACCCTTATGTTGAACCAATGCCTTTGGGTTCTTCAGTATTGATGCTACAAACACAAAACATCAAACAATGCCACCCTAACAAAGTTCAACAAGGCTTAGTCCTTCGCACCATCTCAGCATTGGCTGCTAGCTTCACAATTCAGTTGTGAAATGATGCCGGAAACAACTACTCAATTTGCAAGCTATGATAGCTATGTACAAAAACCGCAATCCTCAACCCACTGCAGCCTTAGAGACATCACTCGTGCTCCAATTGACCACTACAATTTCAAAATTTGCAATTGCATTATTTCAAGAACAATTAACTAATCTTAGTGCTAGGTAACATTAACCTTGCAGCTTGTCTTGGAAAAAAAAGCATGACATGGTTAGCATTTAAACCAAAATTATCACTCACGCATGACCCTGTGATTGAATGAAGCTATGCTCAAATCTTAGTTGGGCTTTCTGATTCACTGCACCTCCTGACCTTGACATACAAAAGCTGGGAATCAAATCTAAAATTGTTGCTGACAGTTGAAATATTTGGAGTGGGGGAGACCTGCACCATTCCAACAAAACATAGTCATAAGAAATTTTGATCATCTGCAAATTTAGTAGAACAGACGGAACAAATACAGCTTTTTTATTTCACAACCTTGTGTCTCGCCCATCAGTCTCCTCTCTGGTGTGCTCAAAATAACAACAGCTTGCTTAGAGGTTGAAGCTAATCAATAATCAGTATGCCATTGTCAAATCGCTTTTATCTATATAAGTGGCCGACTCGACAACCTGAGGTCTAAAATAACTGACGCAGTTTTCTTACTAACCACGCTCTAAAAAATTCAGACTATAAACAGAAGCATACATGAAGCATTCCACCAAAAGGGTTCGACTTTGGAAAATTCGATCTACATTGTAACTTCCCTTAGCCTACAATAAAATGCAACTTTTAGATATTTTTTTTTCTCGAACACGCAGGAGAACTGCGTATCATTATATTAAAGAAGAAGGTTGGGGCCATAAAGAAAGACCCCTACAGACACACCCACACACAGACGCACCCTACACGCCCACCACAGTTTAAAAAACTAAATCACCTGTTAACAACCAAACCGACCCAAGACCCTGGAACAGGACATCCTAGCCGGCCTCTCTGATAGAGAGGAAGGCAAGACCTTTAGCCCCTGCCAGACACCACACCTGGGCCTCCGTCCTAGCCATACTCAGCATAGCAGCAACACTAGGGGAGGCGCCATTAAACACACAACTGTTACGGTGCTTCCAAATGCACCAAGCTCCAAGGATAACAAGGGAATTTAAGCCTTTGCATGCATCACCCGTCACAGATGTTCCCACACTTTCCCACCATGCATCAAAGGAGGATTCGGCAGCGGCCGGGGCAACTTGAGCGAGGCCAACTTGATGGAAGAGAGAGAACCAAAATTGTCTTGCAGCCACGCATCGGATCAGCAGATGTTCCATGGTTTCATCCTCTTGGTCGCACAAGGGGCATTTATCTGGGTGCTGAAGGCCACGCCGTGCCAACTGGTCGGCCGTCCAGCATCTATTGTGAGCAACTAACCACATGAAGAAGCGGCATTTAGGTGGGGCCCAAGATTCCCATATTCTCTCATAGGGTCTAAAATAGATGGCTCCCTTAAACAAAGCATCATATGCTGACTGCGTTGTGTATTGTCCTGAGGAAGATAGGCGCCAGACATGTCTGTCCTGCACTCCCACTTGAAGCTCTACTTCAGAAATCAGATCCCACAACGTCAAATATTCCCTTAAGGCTTCCAAAGAAATTGACCCCTGAATATCATCAATCCATTTGTCATTGATCAACGCCTCCAGGACCGTACGCCTCCCAACAGTTCTCTTAGAGATCAGAGCATATACTCGTGGAGCAATATCTTGGATATTTCTCCCTGCCAGCCATCTATCCTTCCAAAAAAGGGTATTGGCACCATCACCAATTTCAGTTACCACAGCCATAGAGAGAAGGCAATCCATGTCTTTAGCAATCTAGAAAGGGAGAGCAGCCCAAGGTTTATTCGGTTCAGACTTTCTGAGCCAAGGCCATCGAATTCGAAGGGCAAGACTAAGGGATTTTAGGTCTGATATACCCAGACCTCCAAGCTCCCGAGATCTGCACACCTTAGGCCAAGCAATAAGACAATGTCCTCCATTTGCTTCCTTTCTCCCTCTCCAAATAAACCCTCTTCTAATTTTGTCTATAGCTTTGATTGCCCAAGGCGGAAGTTCTGTTGCCATGAGTAAGTAAATCAGCATCGCAGTTAGTACATATTGTACCTGCACCACTCTTCCTGCGCGTGTCATCAACTCTGCTTTCCATCCAGGCAACTGATCAGCTATTCTGTCAATAATTGGTTGGACATGCTCCTTTCTAAGCTTTCGGATAGAGAGAGGTAACCCAAGATATTTGCACGGGAAATCCAATATATCACAGGGCAGCAAACTGTGAATGAGAGTCATATTCTCTTCTGAGCATTGGATAGGCAACACATTGCTCTTCTGCACATTTGTTTTGAGGCCTGATGCATCACCAAAGAGCTCGAGCATCCTCAAGGTTAGGTTGATGTCTGCTGCAGCAGGCCGCAAGAAGAGGGCCACATCGTCCGCATATAACGATATTCTGTGCTGAATCGGTCGACGGGACAGTGGCTGTAAAAGGCCAGCATCGGAGGCTCTGGTGACCATCCAGTTCAACACGTCCATTACAAGGATGAAGAGCAATGGGGAGAGTGGATCTCCCTGCCGGAGGCCCCTCCTGTGCTGTATGAAATTCCCAGGAATACCGTTAAGGAGAATTTGGGTGGAGGATGATGACAGAAGACCACACAACAAGTCGGACCACCGGTGACCAAACCCAAGTTTCCGAAGCACCTCCATGAGAAATCCCCAAGAGACCGAATCAAAGGCTTTTGTAATATCCAGCTTAAGGAGGATTCTTGGCTGCTTCTGGGAGTGAAGAAATCTCACAGTTTGCTGAACCAGCATGAAATTATCCTGAATAAACCGCTTTTTGATGAAAGCACTTTGGTTGGGAGAGACCATTTCATCTAGGCGACTAGCTAGGCGGTTAGCGAGAATTTTGGTTACCAATTTTGCGAAACTGTGCGCAAGACTGATGGGCCTGAAATCCTTTACCTGTTCAGCATCCAACTTTTTGGGAATCAGGGTGATATAGGCAGAGTTTAGCATCCAGAGGTTCTTGAAATTTTTTCCCCAAATAGCATGGAGGGCAGCCATCACATCATGCTTAATAATTGGCCAGCAAGATTTGTAAAACCGCCCTGTAAAGCCGTCGGGCCCTGGAGCTTTATCTGAAGGAAGCTGCTTAATGGTGTTCCATACCTCCTCTTCAGAAAAAGGCACATCCAAGCCGTCCAGATTATATCTAGGAATGTTCAGCACGTCAAGATCAATGGTTCTTTCTCGAATACATTCAGTACCGATCAGGTCTGAATAAAACTCAAGAATCGCAGCAGCTTTGTCTTCATGAGCTGTGATGGTGCGGTCACCCTCCCTTAATTTGGCAATGAAATTCTTCTTTTTTCGATGACGCGCATGCATATGGAATAGTTTGGTGTTGGCATCTCCCTCTTTGAGCCAGCCAATGCGAGATCGCAGGCGGGCGACAGTCCGTAAAAGGGAAGCAAGGGCAAGAGCATGCTTTTTCAGATTGTTACGCAGCCATATCTCATTAGGCAGAAGGGTGCGGCTTTCTTGAGCAATGTCGAACTGGTGGATAATCTCTTTTGCGAGAAATAGTTGAGATTTCAGATGGCCAATTTTCTTTTGACTCCAACTCTGCAAGGCTCTTGCTGTTGCCTTGAGTTTCAAGGACAAGGTCTCCACAGGGCAATAACAGGACTGAACTGAGTTCCAGGCAGATTGGACAGCCTCCATGAACCCATCCATGGCAGGCCAAAATGATTCAAAGTGAAAGCGCCTTTTCCCAGTCAGATTGTCCTTGAGGCCAAGAATCAGGGGGCAATGATCTGAATCATCTGAAGAAGCACTTTGCAGGAGGCATTTAGGAAATATATCTTCCCAATCCGGAGAATAAAATGCACGGTCAAGTTTAACAAGTGTGGGATCAGCACTAGTTGAAGAACTTGACCAGGTGAATTTGCGACCGTGAAGAGGTAATTCAGTGATTGCCATGTCATTTATCCATCTCCTGAACCTCCCCATCATAGCTCTGTGAAGATTTGAGTTGTTCTTGTCCTCATCCTTATAAATCAGGTTGAAGTCAACTGCAACCAGCCATGGCCCCTGGCAATTTGCACGTAGATCACGCATCTCTTGCAGGAATTGGACTTTTGCCTGATTATCTTGCGGCCCATAAACACATGTTAACCACCAGGTACTGCCGCAGGGCGAGGAGAATTGAACAGAAACACAGTGAGAATCAATCTTGCTTGCGCCAGTAGTTCCAAGGTGAGATCTCCAAGCCACAAGAATTCCTCCACTGGCCCCGACGGAGGGAAGACAAAACTGTTATCGAAGTCACTGCCTAGCATAGAGAGAATATTCCCTCTGGAGATTGAATCCATCTTTGTCTCTTGTAAACAAACAATATCAATTTTGGACGAATCCACAATAACACGAACAGCATCCCTTCTTGCAGCAGAATTGAGCCCTCTAACATTCCATATTAAGATATGTGATGGATCCATAGATAACAAATGTAAAAGGCGACCCGAGTCGAGCAGCAAATCAGACCACACAATCCACCAGCTCGAAAGCGGAATCACCCTCTGGGGGTGCCCAGCCAAACAGAGCAGCAAGCGCTCTGGTATGTGCCGACAGTTGGGGCTGCCTGAAACACTTGGCATACTCTTCCAGAATCCGTTGGTCCAGCTGTTCTTTTTCATCATCCACTTCCAGGTCAAGGGCTCGCATAACACGCTTCTTCAGATGTGTGGGGCATACCTTTGGATTTACAGCTTCCAGTCCAGCAAGGCGCCGGCTTCGGCGAGGCGCTTCAGAGGGCGGCTGTTGTGTCTTTCTTCTTCGCTTGTTGATTTGCGGGATCGGCAGGAGAGCGGTCAGCGCCTTGGAAAGGTTGTTGAGGAACGCCGTCGACGGACTATCCGGTTCTCGGTCCCGCCCATCCTCCATCAATGCCTTCTCTCCACCCGTCTTCTTGAGGCGGCGTCTGAAATAGACCCGCAACTCGGTCTCCACGCCCATCTGCCGTGGTGGCGGAGGCACCCGAGCAGGGGGGGCGACTGGCGCTCCGCCAGCCGACGAAGTCAACCCCGGAGCCGAACGCTCAACGGGGAAGACAACGAGGCCAGGCGTCTCTGGACCACCCAGCTCATGAGTGGGTCCAACAGATGGGGCAGATGTTGGGTCACTATCCGAGAGGGCGCAGGTACTAGCATCGAATGGGCCATTTTCATCCTGGGGAAGCATATTATGGGCCTCAATGCTCGTCAGCCCAACTTCGACCTGTATCAGCTCGAGGGAGTTCAAGGCTGTAGTCAACTGCATCACAGGCTCCGAGGAATCCGCGCAGACCAAATCCTCAACGATCCCGCGCGCGTCAGGATCCGCCGCCTGGGCCTGCGCGACCTCAGTAACTTCAGCATCAACGGGCGGGACAGTTGGTTGGTGAAGCGCTTCGCAATTCTTGGGAGGTGAGGCGACCGGCCCCGCATGAAGGCTGTTTGAGGGACCCGATGCGCCAAGCTGGGGAGGAGACGAGGAGGGAGGAACCTCCTCCAGCGGCTCCATGTGTCCACCAGCCGCCGGCCGTGGTCCCAGCCGCTCATGCACCGAAGTACGAAGAATGTTTGTCTGCCTCTGAAGGTCGTCCGTCACGCTCCGCCACCGCCGCTCCTCATCGGCCGGAGGCGGAGCAGGAGGATCCGCTGGCCCCGGACCCGAGAGAGCGTCAGAGACCGATAGAGACACCGGGTACGCCAACGTGCGCTTCCCAGGTTGCTGGTTATCCTCCGTCAGCGCCGGCTCGACGATCTCCAGTATCATCTCCGGCGGTATCATGGCCGGGTCCGAGCTCCATGCCCTCACCGTGAGGACGTCTCGCCGATCAGCCGCATCAGGATGTAGACCAGCGATCCAGCAATGATCACTGAGGAGCAGGTCCGCCGTTGGCAATTCCCACGCATGAGCTGGAATGCCGCTAATGTCCACCTCAACCATCACCGGCAGAGTCCCCATCGACGTTGAATCCAGGAGACGAGTCCATCTCATAACATGGAGTCTGAGAGACTGGGTGATGATTGGTTGTCCGCCATTGTAGACCCGCTCCACGCACGGCAAGATCAAGAGGAACCTCCCATGCCCAAAACGAAGAAGGGACATTGAGGTAGCCTCGATCTCAAACCGGCTAGAGACAGCGTCGAGGATGAGGTCGGAGCTGCCGCACAGCACTGAAATAACCAGAGCACGGCGAAGCTCATCCTCCCTTTGGGAGATGGCGGCCGATTGATCAAGGATCCGCCGTGGCTTCCGAACAGAGCACGCCGCGGAAACAGGAGGTTCCTCCCCGCTAGAGATCACCAATTTAGGGGTATCCTCGCTCGAGTTGGGAGACTCGGAGTGCAGAGGTGCCGCGGCCATCCCGTCTCCAACGCTCGCCTTCTTCCGCCACCGTCGCCTGCGCTTCCAGCGCTGAGGCCCCGCAGGCGCATCCGGATGGGGGACAGAGCGCACCGGCAGGGGCGGCCGGCTCGTCGGGGCCGCTTTTGGCCGCCACACCAGTGTACGAGGGCCGCCGGAGCCACGACCAGAGCGTTGCAATCGACAGTCGCCAGCACGATGTCCCAGGCCGCGGCAGCGGAAGCAGCGTGTACTGGACGAGCAGGCCGTCGCACGGTGTCCAGGGGAAAAACAATTGAAGCATCTACCCCGGAGATCCTCCGGGACCGGACGACGGGGGCGGGGCGCAAGGCGCCGGCGCTCACGACGCATCCGGCGGGACTCCACCTTCGACCAACCATCAGCGTCAGGGAGCCGCGCCGCCTTCGGGAACGTGCGCCCCACATCACGCAGGATGATGCGAGGCGCCGCGCACGGGCAAACGATTCCGGCAGCAGTCGAGGCTCCCTGAAGCTCAACGCAAGGAGCCTGCGAGGCCACCGCCGGGCGCATGTCCGCAAGCAGGACCTCCAAGTACGACAAGACGCCGTCGTCGCCAGATTTTCCGGTAGGAGGTGAATCGTCAGTCCACCTCTGCTCCTTAGAGCGTCCCACCGTGGCACTAGCGACCGGGGTGAGGGGAGAGGAAGCTGCCGGCAGCAGGGAAGAGAGAGCGGGAAGACGGCAGGAGGTCGCGGCCGTGGGGGTGGCCGCCAGGCCCGGAGTGGACGCCGGCGTGAGGTTGGTGGTGGGGAGGGCGCCGGCAGGGGGAAGGGGAGGGGGAGGAGAGGAGACGCAAGCCATCGTTCAAGTCCTTCCCTTTGTCATCACTCCCACACAACACTACTCACTTCTGCTGGGACGTCAGTTGGACTGATTCATCATACCCACACTGATATACTGAGCCCAACATTTAGATATCATCCATGATGCCAAATCCAGAAAAAAAATACACTCCATCTAAATGGTTCCACAAAAGTATTTCTAGACATAAAAACGAATAGATAACTGATACCTAAAGAATTACGACATTCTGCATCTGGATAATAAAATAAACAATCGTACCTACATTATAAGACATAGGTGTATGTGCATAGGAGAAGAGTGAAGAGTTAACCTGCAGATGAGCCTCAAGTTTGTTTTCTGAGCTAGTAAGTTTGATAAAGTCACGACGTGCTGTTGCACCTCTCTTTTGAAATGTTGATGTCCGCAAATGGACAATACCTTCAAATTCCTCATCAATCAACGTTTGTACAGCCTGCAGGAAAGGAACAAAGAAAGGGACTAAAATACATAATAAAAACATATAATTAATACCCCTCCGTTTCTGAGTATATGGCGTTTCAGACAAGCTACTTGATTCATTTTTCAAATAATTAGCTTGTCCTAAATATCATATATTTAAAAACGGACATAGTATATTTATATCCAAAGTATCAGTACTGCAACATGAAAGAGGCCAAAATATTTTGTACTTAAATAGTAATTGGTGCAGCAAGTAAGATGCTTTAAAGGTGGACCAATAAGCAGTGTGTCCTAACCATGTATGCCATTGAATTTCAAGCATAGAATCAGATAGGTTTTGAGGGAGGGATGATTGGTGAGCATAAGACCTTTGTCATGGTAACCGTAACTAATACAGTTTGGAACCCTTGATCACCAGGCTTTGCAGCATGATTTTTCAATGGAGCAAGGAACTTTCGTATGTCTCGTCCAAAGCTTTGATCAAACATTGTATCTGCCTCATCCAGAATCTGCAAATGAGACAAAAAATAAATAAATTCAAAACAAGACGATTAGGAGAACAGTGAAGGTGCCACAAAATGGTAAACCATGTTACCATCCTTAACATGATCGAGGATCCGTCCAGGAGTACCAGCAACCATGTCAACAGGCATGTTCAAAGAATCTTCTTGGGGTCTTAGACGGGTGCCTCCGCTAACCATCGTTGACCGGAAACACACATGATAGGCTGATAGCTGATAGACTTGGCAACACAATAGACCTGCAGTTTGAGCAATGTGCGTGAACTACTGCTGGAACCAATATATAGCATTATTACAAGAAAAAATAGTTTGAAATCATGACCAATAACCTGCTCAATAGCTCCCTTATGGGGCATATTACTACTGTTCCTTGGCCGCTATGGCTTCATTGACATCCCCAACATCGCTTCATCACGCCGAAGTAACTGAAACTGCCATGGTTACCTTTTGTTAGACATATCCTGACTCACAGATATATATATATATAATGGATAACCTGCTTAGTAGCTCCCTTATGGGGCATAGTACTACTGTTCCTTGGCCGTTATGGCTTCATTGACATCCCCAACATCGCTTCATCACGCCGAACTGAGTTACCTTTTGTTAGACATATCCTGACTCACAGATATATACAAGGTTCCGCTAGGCAGTGAGTAGGCGGCGACTATGCGCGACTAGGCGCTGGGCGAGGGCCATCGCCTCGACTAGGGGGCTAGGCGGACCCTAGGCGGCCGTGGCCGCGGCGGAGGCCAGGACGGGCGGCGGCGAAGGCCAGGACGGGCGCCAGCGGAGGCCAGGACGGGCGGCGGAGACCGGGACGAGCGGTGGAGGACTGGGCGCGGCGGAGGAGGGGGAGGAGGCAGGGAGACGGACCTGAGGCAGCGGCGGCGCAGGCGCGGGCGCATGCGAGCGAGAGGCAGAGGAGCCGCCGCTGCGGGGTGACGGGGAGAGATCGAGAGAGGCAGAGGATGCCTGAGGAGGTAGGGTTATGAGAGCTGGGCCTTCACATGGGCCTTCAAATGGGCTTTTTTCCTTTTCTCCCTTTTCATGACCACTCCTCTCCCTTTTTTTCTTTTCCTTTAAATATTTATACATGTATTATTCACCGCCTAGCAAAACGCCTAGAAACGCCTAAGCGCGAGTACTCCCGACTAGTCTCTAGGCAGTGGGTCGGCGCCTAGGTTCCGCCTAGCGCCTAGCTGAACCTTGGATATATATAATGGATAAAATCCCTAATTTCTAGTTTGGACTTGGAGAAAGAAAAAAACAGCTTTATTTGATCTAATAAGATTATAATGTGAGGTTTGTAATCACGCTTTGTCATTAGATGGCTTGCATGGGCAATAATTTTTTTCTTGGCTTGAATAGCCTTAGCTGATACAGTAGCAACCATACGTCAGGAATTCGTAGCGATGAAAACAGGGCACCTCAATCGATTTAACAAAATAAGTCGAAAACGTCTCTAGGATAAGAAATGATCCTCAATGACATAAGTCGTGCAGCATCATTTTACTAAAATCGCGAGCTGACAATGCTGAAACAAAATTAACACGTAATGCAGATCAATTTACTCGTTCCTCCAAGATTATAACAATTGTACGTGCAAGCAATACCATACTGAGAAGAAGGAAGTACCTTAACAAGATGGAGCAGGTAGGCAAGCGTCTTCCCGCAGGTAGGCAAGCGTCTTCCCGGAGCCCGTGTGCTAGCCGAGCACGACGTGGTGCCGTCCAGAACCGCGGGTACGCCGACGCACTGGATCTCCGTGGGTTTGGAGATACTGCGGGAGCTTCACCGGGCTCGACCTCCGCGCATCCCCGCGAAGGCACGACCGGTACAGCCGCCAGGCTGGCCAAGGCCCACGCGGTACTCGCATCACCGCGCACCACCGCCTCCACAACCCGCTGTGACGCGACCTCCGTCGTCGCCGGCTGCCGCCTCGTCCTCCACCTCCGCACACCATCCACACGGCTAGGGTTGCGTCTGACTCCATGTCGCTTCTTGAAGCGAGCAACGACGAGCTCCCAAGGACAACGGCAAGGAAATCGAGCTGCGAGCAGGGAAGAGAGGACGAGGGAGGAGGCGGCGTCGCTGGGAGGGTTGGGCGGTGACGGAGGCGGCGGCGACGACGTTGGGAGCAGCAGTGGAGGAGGAAAGAAGAGAGAGAAAGGGTGAGAGATGAATGAGAAGGGGTGGCGGCTTGGGATGAGGACGCGCGGCCGCGAGTCGGAGCGGCGGGGGGTTCCCGCAAAAGCGACGACGGGCGGTTTTCTGTAAAAAATCCACGATTTCGGAATTTTGTCTTCTTGGTGGACCAATATTCTGTAACACAGGGGTGTGGTGCAAAATGAATGAACGAGTTTTCTGTAGCAAAAGGACTACCGTGGATGCAAAGCGAATTAAACAAAACATGAAGGTTTTTTTGTAAAAAACGCGCGCCACTGGCAGGACGTTGGCCGCCGGATCGGGCCGATTGGAGGGACGCGAAAACGGGGTGACGTAGCGCGACTGGGAGGCCGTGAAAGCCGGACGGAATAAGGGGTTCGATAACATGAGTCATCGGACATGAGTGAGCAAGAGAAAGAAGAATGTAGTATCAATATGGTTTGTTAGATCTAATGAAGTTAATTTTCTGGGTACAAATTAGTTGGTGTACTTAGAATTGGTGATGATTGTGCGAGATATTGAACTGTGTGGCTTTAGAAAAAAATTGCATTAGTGACTTTTATATTGACTAGTATATTGCCCGTGCTAACGCTACGGTTTCAGTTTACCAGCTCATATTTACAATCTCCAACATATTCCAATCTTCTTGTAGGGTTCACATAGTTTGCACCATCAGAGTTCATGAAAAGTGCTTCAGCTGTGTATGAAGCCATAAGAAATTTGTAATTGTATATTTGTTCATCTAATGCTCAATATAAAAGTATAGTATCTTATGTATCTTGTCTACTAATGCTTCAAGTTTGACAGTCCACATAATTATTTTGGTTATACAATCAAAATGATGCAAAATGCAACCATTAATCAGCTTCAATGATGTTAATGGTAAAGAAGAAATATCATTTAGCTACATGCTCTATGTATTTCATAGTAAGTGTAGTTGTTCCCGTGTTGTCAAGTATTAGACCAAGTCCTTTGATGCCGACCTCCAGGAAGGAAAGCTTCGCCTTCACTGCAACAATTGTTGCAATGTCCCTTGGTTCCTGAATAGATTATCCAAATGAATGAATTTTCGAATAAAATGAGGAAAGGATTCTGGTTGATGACATCTAGATTGGGCTTGCCAAAGCTTTATCCCACATATCTTCAGACAACTGCGAGAACACTGACAGCATGATCAACAGGCCATCATACAAAAAAACATACTCTACAGGAATGTAGACAACGCTCTGCAGGTGTAAGAAAACCAATCAAATACCCACAAATAAGAGTCTAAAACCAGATTTTAAAAAAGGTCATTATCACTTTCCTCCATATCTCTTTCTCCAATTCACCATCTACCGCATTTTCTTGTCACGAAGAAGAAACATCCTGAAACCTTACCACAACGTCATCAAATATCATTTGTAGTTTTATGGAGATACCTCATTGAAGATGAGGAAGGATAACGGCTGCTGTCTTCGGTCTTTACTTTCAAGGGAACCTGCAAGGGAAAAGAGTGCATAATTTTGGCCGGAAGCCTCAGAGTCTAAGATTTCACCTGTTCAAAGAAAATAAAAGCATGTGGTTTTATCTTTTCATGATAGGCGCTCGAGATTCCATTATTCATCAGAATCTACCATAACATCGAACTTGCAACAACGAAAAATTTGGGTTAATAATTCAGCTCTAATGTACCTGAGCATTTATTTATCCCATCTATGCTGACTAAATAATCATTCAAAAAGATTAGGTGTTTTGCAGCAGCATATCACTAGCACTATTCTAACCTCCAAAAAGATTAGGTGCCATTAACTGTTTCATTGTGTGTTTCAAAGGTTAACCTGTACAAATAATCACACCCAACATCAAGCAGCAACGGGCATCAAAAGTATAATAATGATAAAGGAGTATTGTTACATGGCACAAAAGTTTTTTTTCAACCCATACCATTGCAGAATAATACAATTACACAAGATGGGAAGCGAGAATTCACTTCTTTCTATGGAATTGTCGAGGTTCTTTACCGGCGGCAAGTAAGATTTCTACGATCGTGTGCCTGGATCCGGATGGTGGCTCGAAAGACATGGAGTTTATACTGGTTCGGGCCTTCGAGGAGTAATGCCCTACGTCCAGTCGGTAGTCAATGTATTCAAGCCCACATTTGTAGTAGGGGTACAAACTAGTCGGGAGAGGGAGCCGGTCCCAAGTCCCTGCGAGGGTGTTCTCGAGTGGTTTTGGTTGGTGTTTGGTGTGTTGGGTTGTTCTATTGTTCGATGTGTTGGGTTCTTCTGTTGTTTGATGTGTCGTCGGATCCCCCTTACGATCACCCAGGCCCCTCCTTTTATAGTCTCAAGGGGAGCCTCTAGGCGAGGGGTAGAAATGGGATTACGGGTGTTGTTACAGTGCGGGGAGTCCTTTGCCTTCGTCATGACGCCGAGATCGTGCGCGGTGAATGGGAGCTCCACTGTGTGATCTAGTCCTGGAGGTATGGGCCGAGCTCTGGCCGGGAGGAGTCGTTCCCGAGTGGTTGGGTGAGACGGCCACTCAGGTGCTTGGAGTCGAGTAGAAAGGCTAGCGCTTGACCCGAATTGTGTTTCCTTTGACCCAGGGAGGGGTCACTAGGGTAGATAAACATCGCATACCTGCCACTGTGGCGCTCCTGTGTAAATGTGATGGGCGCCACTGTGGCTCAGGTGGTAGTGTGAGCCTGCCCATCCTGCTCTGACGGGGAGGGCACGCCTAGTACGGTCGAGGATGAACAGTCACACCGGGGGTACGGCGGCGACCTACTCGAGCGAGATGGCGGGTTTGATCGAACGTTCGGGTCTTCTCGAGAGTTCCTTAGCTGGGAAGGTTTGGGACCCTCGACCGGGTAGGGCCCATCAGGCGAGGCAGAGAGTACCCGGGAGAGGCGGAGTATGCCTAGGCGAGCTAGGATCCACTCGAGGTTGGGTCCCGCTTTCTTGTACTGCTTCATGTCTTGTAGTTCAAGGGTTAAACCATGGCTGATAGTCTGTTCAAGAGGTTGAATCACCAACCTTGGTTTCTACCCTCGTTAGTATCCCCCGAGCCTGAAAGGGAGTCAGAGACTCGCTCTCAGGTTTGTAGTCGGGGAGGTTGCTTTTCGTTGAGGTCGGTGGGGGCGCGCGAGCGCACCCGTCGGGTGTAGCCCCTGAGCCCATGGTAGAGTAGGAGACTCTACCGCGGGGTTTATATAATATTTCCGGTAAGATTCGCCTTTTGAGGCGATGATGGCGTGGCTTAGGCACGCGTTTATGGTCACGCTTTTCCACACACAGGAGGCCTCCGCCCGGTCTCAGTCGATGTGACGGTGCGGGGGCAGGCTTTTGATGCTGCCACTACTTGGGTGCCATGTACGAGAGGTGAAGGGTGCTCACGGAGTCACAGGTCGAACAGTACCATTGTGACCGCGAGCCTACCAAGCCTGTTCTCGTCGGGAGCCTATAAATAGACCCGAACTTGTGCTGCTGCAGCACCACAACAATGAGATGGAGGGTAGAGTAGCTCCACTATTCTTCTGGTGGGGAAGGGTTCGTCCTCCCGAGCGTGGTGCTGAAGCTTATCAGTCTTGGCAGTAGAGGGGCGCTTGCGATTGGAGAGGGATTGACGGGGCAGCCGTCCACTTCTCCTTCAGGCCTGGATCCATCATCTGGAGGTCTGATATGAGGGGATTAAGGGCTGCTAGTCTGCGTCGTCCTTGCCGTAGCCGCCACCATCCATTGATTATGCCGCTCTTTGAGGAACTAATTCCTCAAAGCAGTGTTGGTTGTGAGCTTGCAAGCTCGGCAACGTGGTGTTTCGGGCTTCTGGCATTGTAATCGAGCTTCTCCACGTCGCCACGACATCAGGTTCTGGTGTTCCATGCAATGTCGCAGCTAGGTTTTCGTCTGTGGTGAAGTCAAAGAGCACCACGAGAACCGCTTGTTCGAGGCACATTGAGAACCAGGGTTCGAGTACTCGTGGAGAGTAGCTCCTTTGGTGATGAGTGATTGACAACATGGTGTGACTAATTCTTGGCCTAGTACTGCAAGTATTGGATGCGTCTTGTCTTGTGTTGTTTCAGGTGAAGAACAAGTGCGAAACGTCTGTAGCCAGGTGGCCTCTGGGTGATGGAGAGACAAGTAGGCTTCGTTCGAAGGACCCGATGGATGACAGGGACAAGTGCGGTTCAGCATGGTGCAAGAAGAGCAAGAACTAGTCGAGCAGACCTAACCAGTGCAAGGTAGTGGCTAACAACCGAAGCTTATGCGCGGGGTTTGATAGTTTCTCCAGAAAACTACTCGACGACGGCTTGTTGGTTTAGCCTCAAACCCAATAAGTAGCCGGTACTTGGTGGCGGTCAAGTCGAGGAACGAGACAAGTGTAACACCCCAGGTGTTTGGTTAAGCGAAATACCCTAATTAATCTTGATAATCAAGGTTAATTAGCTCCTAAGCGTGTTTGGCTTGATCTCACACACATTTGCACAAATGACCTTGGTCGAAATTCAAATTTCCGGTCAAACCCTCCTTTCTTGGTCAAACCCCTTTGATCCTAAATGGCTGATTTGATTTTCTTGCACGTTCTCCAAATTTTGCTATAGAAGTTCAAAATCGGCCAATATAAAAGTTCTTCGTTATTTCCGGGGACACATTTTTCGTAATTGGCGGACATTCCAATTTTGAGTGCAAAGCCGCGTAAACTCGAGAGGAAGTTTCTGTGCACAGTAATTCCTAGCCGAGATTTTCCTGAAAGTTCAACGCGTTTTTGCCACAAGTCCGTTGATTAAAACATATGTCGCCCTTTGTAAAAGTTGTAGGTCTATAGCTCCTCTACAACTTCTAGTTTTGGAGATTTTCGAGTATGTTGGCACTTTGCGGAGTTACGGAATTTTGAAGACGTGATCGCGAAATTGGAACTGACGACGACGTCGCGGTCGCCGAACCAGAGCGCGCGTGCGCGCCGGCGTTTCTTGTCGCTGCCACGCATCGTACCGCGTCGTCCGGTGTACGGAAGTCTCGGAGGAGTCGCTATGGACCACGCCAAGGCCGTGGGCCCGCCGTCTCGTTTTTTTTTTCCTGTGAACCGAGCCCACGCGAGCCAAGGACTCCGGGCCGGCCACGCGCCGCCCGTTCGTGCATGCCGCGCGCGCATGCCGCGCATGCAAGGTGCCAAGTGGCTGCGCGCGCCGGATGCCCCGTTTCCACCTCGTCGAGCACGTCTTCATCTGCTTAAGCCGAGCCAAGCCATCGTCGTTCCTTTTTTTTTCCCGAGCTCCGAAGCAAAGCACGTGCCGCTGCGTTCCCGTGCAGCTCGGCCGGCGAACTCGCCCCACGAACCAGCCCAGCGCCACCCAGCCGCTCCTCCCACTCCCTTGCTCCTCCCTTGCCGCCGCCGCACCGTCGCCACGCCGCCGGACAGCGCCGTCGCCGCCCAGGCGCGGCTGCAGCGGGCGGTCCACGACCGCCACGGCGCGAGCACCCGGCGAGGCCGTCTCCGGTCCAACCGTCGACAATAATCGGTCAAGGGTGAGCCCCCTAGCCTCCCTAGCCCCTCAACCGGCCAAGTCCGGCGACCGCCGGCCGGAATTTCCGCCTCCGGCAAGGTCCAGTCCGCCCAAGGACCACATTGCGAGACTCAAGCTCTTCCTAGGGTGTTTTTCGCAAACCAGGGGTCTGTTCGTGATTTCTGAGTTTAAGCCAAGGGTCTCCCTGTAAAAGTGTTTTAGGGTTTTCAGCAGCAACTTCAAAAATTCATAGAAAATCGTAGAAAAATCATAAAAATGCAAATCCAATTTTGTTGGTTTCCTGGTGAAGAAACCTACCTTTTCTAGAAAGCATGTATAGGGTTTTTCTGTGTAGTTTTTGAATGAAAATTCAAACTCAGTTTGAGGTGTTTTTAGTGTAGTTTAAAATATACACATGATATGGACTTGAATTTTGGATATGTTGCTCTGTATAACATGTTTAGTTTTGTGACCAAAGTTGACATGATTTTGATGTGTAGATTTTCAGTTATGATTTATGTAAGCTTTATGCTAGATTAAGCTTGATGCTTTTTATAGTCCCTTTAGTAATCTTTTCTTTAATCACCAGTGCACCCTAGGGCTTTGCCTTGATGAATAGTGCCTCTGGTAGAATGGATGTGATTTTAGAATGTGTTTTGATATGTGTTTTGGATTTAATCTTGTGTAGGATTTTAAATTCAAATTTTCAAAAATAAATTGAATCTGAAAGCATGCTTTGGCCAGAGGCTTATTTTTGGTCTAAATGACTTGTAGGAGAAAGTTGAGATCAAAAAGTTTAGTAAATCTTTTTATATGAATTAATGGTGATTTACTAGGCTGAAATTTGTCTTTTTCGTATAAATTAATTTATAAATGTTCTTAATGTAAATTTTGGTGTGTGAGCTTATAATGGGTATATGATGATGTGTGCAGAAGCTTAGATTTATTTGAAGTGTTTTTGATTTAATATGGATTTATGGTTGAAATGCTTGTTTTATGCATTTAAATAAAGAAATGGAAATTAAGGTGTCAAATTGTGAAAACATGTTATGTTTCTGTTTTTAAATTGTTAATCACCTTCCCTTGCTGTTTTGTGAAGTTAAATACTTTAGTTTGCTTTAATATGTACACAGTCACCATCAAGGTTAACCTTAGCTAATGCATGTGCATAAACGTGTAGATTTACCAGACGGGACGTACACGTTGACCCAGGAGGGAGACGGGGCTGTAGAGGGTGAAGTGAACGAGTTGAGTGTTCAGCAAGACCTGGACCAAAGTCCAGAAGAGCCCAAGGCTGTGTTTGAGTCAGAGGAAGGCAAGCACCGGAGTTCCATATAACCTTTTGATTAAAACTCATGCTCTTTTACTTTTCAGCAATTAATGTTACTTTGTGCATTTAAGTTTCAGGAGTTGCTTTGAAACCTAGATGCATGATCCTTAAGACTCCTATGCTCTTTTACTAGTATGTTAAGAACGCTAGTGCCATGCTCTAAGGATACGGTAGAAGTCGAGTAATGACTCATTGCTCGCGAGATATAGGATGCTTATGTTGGAATCATAAGTTGGTTAAATTGACTCGCTCATGTGGTAAGAGCAATGGGTTCGGTCTCGACCGAGTAGCATGGTGCTGGTCTAAGCTATTGAACGTACCAAGTGCTTGTCGGGAATGGGACCGGTAAGCCTAGTACCTAATGAACCAGTGCGGGAATTTTATCGCTACTAATCTTGAGATTCGTCTCCCGGTTTGATTCCGGTAGTGCAAGTGTGAGTATGGGCGTACCGTGTGAGGGCGACCCAGTAACCTTGTACTTAGGACTGTGGCATCTTTTCCTAATCTGGGGAGTGACGGGAACCGCCTGGTCGGGGTAGACCTCGCATTTGCTTTTCTTTGGATTCTTTGGGGTCTACCTTCCTCCGTGTATCTTGGGTTTACCTTGCAAGGATATAAATCGATCGATCGTCGGTCACTCGCCGTTATCTGAGTCGGCTTGACCACTGGCTACCCCATGTTTATTTATGGAACATTTCGGATTAATATTGTTGGATGATTAATCTTGTTTGTACAACCATGCTTGCTTAGCTAGGTGCTTACCTAGAATGGTTAACATACTAGAACTTGAGCTAAAATTTGAAATTAAGGATCAACTCTTAGTTGCTTTTGGCAAAACAAACCCACCAGCCAAAAAAACCTTGCATGTCTAGCTGTGTCTTTTATTTTGTCGGGTAAGTCTTGCTGAGTATTAGTATACTCAGCCTTGCTTTTGTTGTTGTTTTCAGGTAATCCCATCTGGCCTGGTTCCATCCCAGATGGTTGGGAACTTGAATGGGAGAACGATGATGAGGAGTGATATGCATGGATGGCCTCCTGTGTGTATCATGCGTTTAGTTTAGTTTACTTTCCGCTGTTTAAACTCTGAACCATGTTTACTCTTATGTACTCAAAACCTAGTTTGTAATTTTAAGTACTTATGGACCTTTTATGTAATGTAATGTTGTACTCTGGTCCCGCCTTCGTGTGGGCTTAGCGCATAATCCGATCCTGTGTAAGTGATTTACCGGGCATGACCCGGCAGAAGCGACAGAATAGTTCTTTATTATCGCTTAATGGCCACGTGGACAGGCTTAGGCGATAATACGGAATTATTTTGGGCGGTTCTGTCACAGCTGGCATCAGAGCGAGTTATGCACCAGAGTAATTAAAATAACTTAACAAACTTGTTTTGGAATAAAATGTGCCAAGATTAATAATCTTGCTAAGTGAGTAGGACGTTAAGGTCTAATCTAGTCCGAGAGGCCCTAGAGGGAATTTTGGGTTCTTTCAGGTGGCTAGTACTCTATGGTGTATTTAATCTGACTTCCAGCACATTTTATTCCTGTCAAAACTTACTTTCATGCACAACCATACTAGTTCATCACGTTTTGCCATACGTGGTGGTACCACAGGAAAGTCCTGTGAGGGACTAGTGGGACCTATTCCAATGGGTGCCACGTCGCGTCTGCGTCTCGTCACGTTTTGCCATACGTGATGGTGCCACGAGAAAGTCCGTGAGGGATGAGTGAGGCCTATTCCAATGGGCACTCACGTCGCGTCTGTGTCTAGCCATGTTTTGCCATACATGTGCGAACCCGCAATAGGCGGAAAGGACAACTCCATTCAAACGGAGGTGTCCGAGGTTGGACGCTGTCCATGCAGCGGCTTTACGCATGGATACCGTTTCTATAGTGAACGGTAATGAATGTGGACGCTTTTGTGAGTGCTGGCACAAAAGGTCTTGAATATCTATGATTTTCTGCAGGTACACTAACCACGGTTGTTAGGAACGGTAATTTAAGAAACGAATAGCCTCCGACTAGCTATTATAAGGAGAAACGTATATGTATGCCTTGCCACCGGCACTAACTTCGTTTTTGAGCTTAAAAGCTTTGTGAGGAAGTTTAGGACGCTTTTTGCATCATGTAAAAGCTATTGAACCAAAAATGAACTGAAATCATGTGTCATTTGGTCTTTAGTTAAATTGTGTTTCTTAAGGATCAATCATGCTAGTTTGATGCTTTGATGTGTGATTAAGCAAAAATTTAACTAGCTGCTGTCCAAATCTTCCTAAGGATTATCTAGAAAATTTCTGGCTAGGTGCTCTTTAGGGAAATTGTTCATCACCTAGTTAAGTTTGCTCTCTGAATTTCTCATGATTTTAGGAGGTTTAAAACTGAAGTTAGGATCAAAATGGCTAGCCTACGTCTTGCTGAATTGCTGTGAAAATTCTGAGTTAGGCAGAAAACTCGAATCTTTACCTATAGTTCCAAACAGAATTTGACCTGAGAATCTACAGCAAAAATGTTCATTATCTAGCTTAGATCATGCTGTAAAAATCTCATTGTAATTGGGTACTCAATTTTTGAGTTATGGTCTTTTTAGTGAAGCTCTGTCCTGCTGAAATTTCTGGGCAACAGCACTCTGAAAATGGATCTTTTGCACCCTTTTACAATCTGATTTAATTCAACCATTGAATACCAAAAATGTGAGTTAGAATGTTTCTGAACTACTCACAAAAATTTGGAATTTTTGGGGTACTGGTTTTTCAGTTATGAATTTTTGTTCAGACCTGGCAGTTTTTGCCATATGCATGTTAAACTCATCTTTGTGGGTCTAACGTGCGCTTGTAAATTATTTTTACAGATGGCTGCCCCTGGTTTCGTTGCAGTGGGCGCTGATGGCACGTTCTCCACCACTGGCTTGCAGTGGGAGGGCTTCACACGCATTGCGTGGAGAGCCTTGTGTGCTGTCGGCTACACCACCCCTCCTTTCTACGAGGGGGTGGAATACGAGGAGTTGGGTGTGCCTAGCTGCCGAGTACGAGTGACCGTGCTCCCCCACCCGGGCCACCCTGAGTGGGCGGACTTGAGCATGGAGCTCCTGTGCTACCGCTCCTTCGAGGCAGTGGAGTCAGCAGCCTTGATGGTGCTCCACACCCTCTCTACCCGCCGACCGCAGGAGATGCTTCAGACACCGTTGGGGTTGGTTCCAGCTTTGGACCCCAACGATCCCTTGTGGCTAGGCCGGTTGGCCAATATAGCCACACTTCTCGAGATTGTGCCACCGTATGACACCGTGCAGACTTTGAGCACGTGTTTGAGGGCTTTGTACGCTCTCCAAGACGTTCGCCGAGTTATCGCGGATGACTTGGCTAGCCGCCTCACTGGAGCCACTTGGTACATCCACTGGGTTGTCAGTCTCTTCACAGAGCAGCACGGTGCGTACACTCAGGCCATGCAGGCTATTGCTGACCTCCAGGGTCAGCTACAGCAGCTCCAGGGTCAGGCACACCAGTTTCTGATTGAGCGTGGCGACCACTTGCAGCAGATTCTGGACTTACAGGCTGGGCAGCAAGAGCTGCAGGCTCAGCTGGCTGACAGGGATGCCGAGAGGCTTGTGCACCTTGAGCACATCCAGGATTTGCAGGAGCAGGTTGGGGACCTCGAGCTCGATATACAGGCCTTGGAGGGTGTTGTGGTTATGCTCCAGCAGGTGCACCACCCACCGGCTATTGTTGACGATGAGCAGATGGAGATCCAGCTGGACCCAGAGGAGGTTCAGGACGTTCCCGGACTCGATTAGAGGAGCTTGGTGCTCTATTCTTACATGTCGCGGGGAACTCTCCATAGTTTGTACATAGGACCTAGATCCTAGATGTTGTAGTGGAAAACTTGACATGTACTCTTTGTTAGCCCTTTTGGTTGGTTTTTGTGCTAGGCTGACTTAGAGTATTCTTTTGTGTAGCTAGAAGCTACATAGTGACCCCTATGTAATGGTGATCCACCAAATTTTGTAATCTTGTAATTATGGTGGAAAAACACCTTTCCGGCAGCAATCTGCCTAAGAAATGAAATGAAGAAAGTTATGGTCATTTCTGGATTTTGCAATGACTACCAAAGTTGTTTGAAATTTTATAATGGTCATGCTCACCAAAATTCAGCATTTTTGCATGTGTAGTTTAAGAAATATTGAAATTTTAGTAAGTTGCTGGCTGCTGTCCAAACTGCTAGACAGAACTTTGGAAACTGAATTTTTCGACCCCTGTAAAGGATGAATCTGATCTGGAGTTGAATACCAAAGTTGAAGCTTATAAAATTCTACACATGCTGACCAAATTTTATAAATTTTTGACTTCTGTACAGAGAGTTATGAATTACTTACTCAAGACTGTGATGCTGTCTGAATTCTGAAAATTTCTATAAGTCTGAATTTTCGTATACATATTCTTCTTGTATTCTTTTAAGCAAGCTTTGAATATGTATCTAATGAAAGTTCAACTTTTCAGATGTCTGATAACACACAGAATGACTCTCGGGGTGCGGGAGGCAGTGGGGATGCTCCTCTTCCTCCACCTCCACCCATGACACCCGCAGAAGCTTTTATTGCTGCGCAGACCGAAGTGTTGCGCCAAATTCTTCAGACTCAACAGCAAATTGCTCAAAGATTGCAGCAGCCTGTGCATAATCAAGGCCTTAATCAGGATGGGCCTAATGCAGTCATGTCCTATGAAAAATTCAGGGCAATGAGGCCACCCCTCTTCACCAAGGCAGAGGAGCCCCTAGAGGCCGATGCCTTCGTCAGGGCCCTAGAGGCCATGTTTTCCATCTTTACACTGCCCTGCTCAGAAGAAAATAAGGCAGGCTTCGCCGCTCAGCAACTGAGGGGTGAAGCATTAATCTGGTGGGAGCATTTCAAATCCATGCAGCCACAGGGTCACCAGATTACTTGGGCAGAATTCAAGAAAGCTTTCAAAGAGCATTATATTCCTAAGGGGCTTATTGATAGAAAAATGAGGGAATTGATGCACCTCAAGCAAGGCTCTGACTCAGTTTATCAGTATGCCCAGAAGTTTAATAGTCTCTGTCAGTATGGGGACTATCATGTGGATACTGATAAGAAGAAGATGGAGCGATTCCGTGAGGGACTCGATGGTGAACTTTATGAGAGGTTGAACCTAATCAAGATTGATAGCTATCCTGAGCTAGTGAATTTGGCCATCTCTCAGGAGGACGCCATGAAGAGAGCTCAACAGGATAGAAAGAGAAAGTTTAATCAAGCTTCAGGCAGTGGCCAAGGCAAGAAATTTAAGTTTGTGAAGAAGAATGTGCAGGGTGCCACCCAGCCATCTTCATCTGGACGCTGGGTGATGAAGCAATCTCAGAACAAGCCTTCCGGCAATTTCAGCTTTCACAATTCTCAGCAGCAAGCTCCCAAGCCCAATGCACCCCCACCTCCACGCAACAATGAGGATCGTCGTTGCTTTAATTGTGGACAGCTGGGGCACTATGCCAACAAGTGTACTCGCCCTAGGCAACAGAATCAGCAGAGTCAGGGTAAAGGTTCCGAGTCTGGAAATCAGGACAAGCAGCAAACTGTTCGGGTGAAGCAGGGCAGACTGAACTTCACCACAGTATTGAATCTTCCAGCTGGAGCACCAGTCCTGACGGGTACATTTTTTTTCTGTCCGAAGTCACCCGGTCACAATATTGTTAGATTCTAAGGTTATCCATAGTTTCATAATTGTGAAAATCTTCCGGGTTTTCTTCAACCTAGATATCATAAGTTTCTACCCCTACCATCATCTTTTAAATTCTTAAATCTCGGGACGAGATTTCTTTTAAGGGGGGTAGATTGTAACACCCCAGGTGTTTGGTTAAGCGAAATACCCTAATTAATCTTGATAATCAAGGTTAATTAGCTCCTAAGCGTGTTTGGCTTGATCTCACACACATTTGCACAAATGACCTTGGTCGAAATTCAAATTTCCGGTCAAACCCTCCTTTCTTGGTCAAACCCCTTTGATCCTAAATGGCTGATTTGATTTTCTTGCACGTTCTCCAAATTTTGCTATAGAAGTTCAAAATCGGCCAATATAAAAGTTCTTCGTTATTTCCGGGGACACATTTTTCGTAATTGGCGGACATTCCAATTTTGAGTGCAAAGCCGCGTAAACTCGAGAGGAAGTTTCTGTGCACAGTAATTCCTAGCCGAGATTTTCCTGAAAGTTCAACGCGTTTTTGCCACAAGTCCGTTGATTAAAACATATGTCGCCCTTTGTAAAAGTTGTAGGTCTATAGCTCCTCTACAACTTCTAGTTTTGGAGATTTTCGAGTATGTTGGCACTTTGCGGAGTTACGGAATTTTGAAGACGTGATCGCGAAATTGGAACTGACGACGACGTCGCGGTCGCCGAACCAGAGCGCGCGTGCGCGCCGGCGTTTCTTGTCGCTGCCACGCATCGTACCGCGTCGTCCGGTGTACGGAAGTCTCGGAGGAGTCGCTATGGACCACGCCAAGGCCGTGGGCCCGCCGTCTCGTTTTTTTTTTCCTGTGAACCGAGCCCACGCGAGCCAAGGACTCCGGGCCGGCCACGCGCCGCCCGTTCGTGCATGCCGCGCGCGCATGCCGCGCATGCAAGGTGCCAAGTGGCTGCGCGCGCCGGATGCCCCGTTTCCACCTCGTCGAGCACGTCTTCATCTGCTTAAGCCGAGCCAAGCCATCGTCGTTCCTTTTTTTTTTCCCGAGCTCCGAAGCAAAGCACGTGCCGCTGCGTTCCCGTGCAGCTCGGCCGGCGAACTCGCCCCACGAACCAGCCCAGCGCCACCCAGCCGCTCCTCCCACTCCCTTGCTCCTCCCTTGCCGCCGCCGCACCGTCGCCACGCCGCCGGACAGCGCCGTCGCCGCCCAGGCGCGGCTGCAGCGGGCGGTCCACGACCGCCACGGCGCGAGCACCCGGCGAGGCCGTCTCCGGTCCAACCGTCGACAATAATCGGTCAAGGGTGAGCCCCCTAGCCTCCCTAGCCCCTCAACCGGCCAAGTCCGGCGACCGCCGGCCGGAATTTCCGCCTCCGGCAAGGTCCAGTCCGCCCAAGGACCACATTGCGAGACTCAAGCTCTTCCTAGGGTGTTTTTCGCAAACCAGGGGTCTGTTCGTGATTTCTGAGTTTAAGCCAAGGGTCTCCCTGTAAAAGTGTTTTAGGGTTTTCAGCAGCAACTTCAAAAATTCATAGAAAATCGTAGAAAAATCATAAAAATGCAAATCCAATTTTGTTGGTTTCCTGGTGAAGAAACCTACCTTTTCTAGAAAGCATGTATAGGGTTTTTCTGTGTAGTTTTTGAATGAAAATTCAAACTCAGTTTGAGGTGTTTTTAGTGTAGTTTAAAATATACACATGATATGGACTTGAATTTTGGATATGTTGCTCTGTATAACATGTTTAGTTTTGTGACCAAAGTTGACATGATTTTGATGTGTAGATTTTCAGTTATGATTTATGTAAGCTTTATGCTAGATTAAGCTTGATGCTTTTTATAGTCCCTTTAGTAATCTTTTCTTTAATCACCAGTGCACCCTAGGGCTTTGCCTTGATGAATAGTGCCTCTGGTAGAATGGATGTGATTTTAGAATGTGTTTTGATATGTGTTTTGGATTTAATCTTGTGTAGGATTTTAAATTCAAATTTTCAAAAATAAATTGAATCTGAAAGCATGCTTTGGCCAGAGGCTTATTTTTGGTCTAAATGACTTGTAGGAGAAAGTTGAGATCAAAAAGTTTAGTAAATCTTTTTATATGAATTAATGGTGATTTACTAGGCTGAAATTTGTCTTTTTCGTATAAATTAATTTATAAATGTTCTTAATGTAAATTTTGGTGTGTGAGCTTATAATGGGTATATGATGATGTGTGCAGAAGCTTAGATTTATTTGAAGTGTTTTTGATTTAATATGGATTTATGGTTGAAATGCTTGTTTTATGCATTTAAATAAAGAAATGGAAATTAAGGTGTCAAATTGTGAAAACATGTTATGTTTCTGTTTTTAAATTGTTAATCACCTTCCCTTGCTGTTTTGTGAAGTTAAATACTTTAGTTTGCTTTAATATGTACACAGTCACCATCAAGGTTAACCTTAGCTAATGCATGTGCATAAACGTGTAGATTTACCAGACGGGACGTACACGTTGACCCAGGAGGGAGACGGGGCTGTAGAGGGTGAAGTGAACGAGTTGAGTGTTCAGCAAGACCTGGACCAAAGTCCAGAAGAGCCCAAGGCTGTGTTTGAGTCAGAGGAAGGCAAGCACCGGAGTTCCATATAACCTTTTGATTAAAACTCATGCTCTTTTACTTTTCAGCAATTAATGTTACTTTGTGCATTTAAGTTTCAGGAGTTGCTTTGAAACCTAGATGCATGATCCTTAAGACTCCTATGCTCTTTTACTAGTATGTTAAGAACGCTAGTGCCATGCTCTAAGGATACGGTAGAAGTCGAGTAATGACTCATTGCTCGCGAGATATAGGATGCTTATGTTGGAATCATAAGTTGGTTAAATTGACTCGCTCATGTGGTAAGAGCAATGGGTTCGGTCTCGACCGAGTAGCATGGTGCTGGTCTAAGCTATTGAACGTACCAAGTGCTTGTCGGGAATGGGACCGGTAAGCCTAGTACCTAATGAACCAGTGCGGGAATTTTATCGCTACTAATCTTGAGATTCGTCTCCCGGTTTGATTCCGGTAGTGCAAGTGTGAGTATGGGCGTACCGTGTGAGGGCGACCCAGTAACCTTGTACTTAGGACTGTGGCATCTTTTCCTAATCTGGGGAGTGACGGGAACCGCCTGGTCGGGGTAGACCTCGCATTTGCTTTTCTTTGGATTCTTTGGGGTCTACCTTCCTCCGTGTATCTTGGGTTTACCTTGCAAGGATATAAATCGATCGATCGTCGGTCACTCGCCGTTATCTGAGTCGGCTTGACCACTGGCTACCCCATGTTTATTTATGGAACATTTCGGATTAATATTGTTGGATGATTAATCTTGTTTGTACAACCATGCTTGCTTAGCTAGGTGCTTACCTAGAATGGTTAACATACTAGAACTTGAGCTAAAATTTGAAATTAAGGATCAACTCTTAGTTGCTTTTGGCAAAACAAACCCACCAGCCAAAAAAGCCTTGCATGTCTAGCTGTGTCTTTTATTTTGTCGGGTAAGTCTTGCTGAGTATTAGTATACTCAGCCTTGCTTTTGTTGTTGTTTTCAGGTAATCCCATCTGGCCTGGTTCCATCCCAGATGGTTGGGAACTTGAATGGGAGAACGATGATGAGGAGTGATATGCATGGATGGCCTCCTGTGTGTATCATGCGTTTAGTTTAGTTTACTTTCCGCTGTTTAAACTCTGAACCATGTTTACTCTTATGTACTCAAAACCTAGTTTGTAATTTTAAGTACTTATGGACCTTTTATGTAATGTAATGTTGTACTCTGGTCCCGCCTTCGTGTGGGCTTAGCGCATAATCCGATCCTGTGTAAGTGATTTACCGGGCATGACCCGGCAGAAGCGACAGAATAGTTCTTTATTATCGCTTAATGGCCACGTGGACAGGCTTAGGCGATAATACGGAATTATTTTGGGCGGTTCTGTCACAACAAGTCGAGTAGGCTATCCGGGAGCCTGAGGCGAAAGATTTGGCGTGCTCAAAGCTCAGCGTGAGGCCAAGACTAGTACGCGGGGTTTGTTGGTTTACTCCACAAAATCAACACCCGAAGGCTCGACACAGTGAAGACGGGATTCATGTGCGGCGAGGAGTTTCGAAGCGGGGGACACGCGGCATGGCTGCAGTGCTTGCGACCGAGGAAGGAGACAAGACTGTGGTGGCTTCTGTACCCGCCTTGTCTGTATAAATAGGTGCCTAGGGGTAGGAGGCAAGGTGTCGGTTTTCTAGGGTTGTTAGTCTTGTCTGTTTTCTTTTCCCTAGGCTAGCCGTGAGCTTCAGTGAGAGAGTGAGGAAGAGCGGAGGAGGTCTCTCCACTTCTTGTTCCTCCACATTTCTGTGGGTTGGATGAAGGGAGGAGGCTAGCCTTGTTTGTAAAGAATCTTTCCTCTGTTTGTATGAAAGAATTAGCGGTTGTTCTCTGTGCTCTCTTTGTTTCCTGAGCTCTTTGTCTTTTGGTGGTTTTTGCCGCTTTGAAAGAACTTGTGATTCTTGGTTCCAAAGTAGTTTCTTTGCCTCTGCTTTGTGGGGATCACTCATGAGTTTTTAGTAACTCTTCTCTTGGTGATCTTTAACCCACAATCTTAAAGAAACAACTTATTTGGGGAGCTTTGCAAAAGAATCGGTGTTCTTGAAGTGCGCGACCTTGTCTTACAATTTCTCTCGATTCAGCAAGTTTGGGAACCTGATTTCATAGGAGCAGCTTGCCCTTGCAGCAAAGTCTGTCCACCCAAAGTCTTGCTTGAATCCGTGGGTTGAATCGTGAGAATTGTTTCCAAGCACACAACTCTGTTCTCGCGGATAAAGTTTGGTCCCGAGTACTTTGGATAAGGTAGGTACTCGTGGTCTTTGCTTGGGCGCTTTAGTTTAGTTGTTGTCGTGAGCTCTTAGTCAATATTTGAAGTTCAGCTCTCGAGAACTCGGCTTGTGACTGATAGAGGATCCCTCCCCGAGTACTTCCCGACTGACTACTCGAGTACTGACTCCAGAGGCTAGTGCCTTGTGTTTCGTTGTGCTGTGTGTTTCTAGCTCCTAGGATCAGTAATACTCAAGTGACTACATGGTCTTGGCATAGAACGTGCACGGGATCTGTTCGGGATTGGTTGTGGTCCAAGCTGAGTTCTTTGAAAGAAGAATTTTTTATTGGCTCCCATTCACTCCCCCCTTCTCTGGTCGACATTCCGGTCCTTCAATTGGTATCAGAGCCGGTTATGGGTCTTTGCGACTCTAACCAGTCTAAGATCCAAAGTTGGTGTACTATGAGAAAGGTTCGTCGGGAACCCCTCCCCCACTTCGATGGAAAGAACTACTAGATGTGGGAAGCCCGGATGGGCGTGTTCCTTCGTGGAAAAGGACAATTGCTTTGAGATGTGACGGTTGACACCACCTATGACATTCCTGAGGCTTTCATACTGCCGGGTTCGAGGGACATGTTCGAAGCCAACAACAAGGCTGTCGACTACCTCTACCGCGCTATCTGTGAATCTAAATTCAATAAGGTTTATGGAGAGAAGCTGGCAAACAAGGTGTGGACTCAGTTGATCAATGCCCATGGTAGCAACAACCAAGTTAAGGCCCGCCTGTTTTCGACCTACCAGAGAAAATACGAGAACTTCATTCATCTTCCCAGATAGTCAGTTGATGTCATGTTTCAGCGTTTCACTTACATTGTGAACAACATGAGAGCCAATGTGACCCAGCTCCCATATAGCGATCATGATAGAGCCTTAAAGCTCTTACATGCTCTGGATCATAATGTATGGGGTGCCAAGGTCGAGGCTATTGAGGATTCCACCGTCTATGAGACTCTGACTGTGGATGAGCTCTTTTCGAAGCTCAAATCCTCTGAGGTAGACCGAGGCCTGAGAGCTAAGAACGAGAACTCGACTGACCCGCATAGTCTTGCTATCATGTCTGGCTCAAGAACTAATGCTAACTCGTCTACTAGACAACTTTCCTTGTCTTGTCTTGTGACCATGGCAGATGAGGAGTTTGATGTGCTGAGCAAGGATGAACTCGAGCTGCTGAGCAAGCGTTTTGGGTGTATGTATGAGAATCGCAAGAGTACGAGGTGGACCTTGAGTACTTGCTTCTGGTGTGGGAAGATGGGACACTTTATCGCTGAGTGTCCTGAGGCCATGGAGATCAAGAACGATTACGTGCACCAGCCTAAGAACGACCACAAGCATCGCTCTCGGAACGTACAAGTTGAAGTACAAGAACAAGTATGAGCGATGGCCGAAGAAAAATGGCAACTACAAGAAGAAGTCGGTTAGAGTGATGGTCACGGGAAGTGACGTCGACTCCAGCTCTTGCTACACCTCGTCGAACTCAAGTAGCAAGGAAGAAGACCAGAGCAGACGCAAGAACAAGAAGCACACTAGCAAGAACCTCAACGGCTTGAACTGCTTCACGCATGAGAAAGGCATCTGCAGCATGGCGCATAGCTCCGAAAGCAAGGGCGACGGGAACAACTACTCGAACTCCGACTCCGATGATGAGGTAAACTGTGATCTCGTCTACCTGCTTAAGGAAAATGCCGAATTGAATGCCCTGCTTGATGATCGTGATGAAGTGCATAAGAAAGACAAGAAGAAGAGGCGTGAGCTCAGGACCTTGCTAGAAGAAGCTAGGGATAAAGTAGCCGAACTCAAGTCCTCACTTGTTACTGCTAGAGTTTAGATCGAGTCCCTGAAAACTGCTCCTGTTGTGACATGAAGTCGAGTGTACTGATTGTAATGTTTTCTTGGCCGATCTGACTGTGCTTAAGGATATGCCTCTCGAGCTGAGGAACTAGATGCGGTTAGGGCTGAGCTTGTTGAGTTGAAATCTAGACCTGCTTTGTTAGGAGCTTGTATCTCTTGCCCTGTGTTGCATGATAAACTAGATGAGGCTCGTACTCGAGTTGTTTATCTTGAAGCGGCTTTGAAATCACCCATTGCAAATGCTTGCTCTAGCTGTGAAGAACATAGAGCTTGCACATTATGTTGATCGCTTGCAAGATGAGAATGACTACTTGCGAAAGTTGCTAGGTTGGTTATCTGGCTAGGAGCCGCAACTCAGAATGAAGATCGCTGAGTTCAAGCGATCAGATGGTCGGGGGATTGGGTCTAAGAAGGTCGGAGAGTGTAGTGGTGAGAGAGAGAGAGGAGATGATTGGGGACATTCCTATTCCACCACAGACCATACATAAGAACTCGTGGAAACCCAAACCGAACCATTTGTTGAGCAAACTTGACACGACACCAGATCCACCTATATTCCCACCCAAGACAGACAATTTCCAGATGCATGTCAAGTTTGTGTCTGAGGTAGGTGAGAAGTCGAGTGAGAAGCCACAGCCAAAGGAGAACCCAAAACCACAGCCAAAGCCAAAGCCAGTCTGCTTCCATTGTGAGTATTGTGCAAGGGATGGGCATACAGAGGAATTCTGCTTTAGGAAGAAGAGAAACGAGAAGAGAACCAAGGGTTTGGCCAACAGGGACAGGTACTATCCTTCTCATGGTGTGCCTGAGCCTCAAATAACTACTCGTAGGCCATTTCCTAGGCGTGAAGTAGTAGGGCGCATGAATACTACTCATGTTGCCCATGGTTTTCCTCCTCATGGTGCTACTCCTCGAAGAGCAGATGGTGGATATGTTGGGTCCAGGCGTGGTGAGTTTGCTGGACGATTTCCTCCTCGTGGTCGATACGAGTACAGGAGAGTCGATCGCAACTTTGAGTCGCAGAGGAAGTCCAGACCACATTTTCCCCCTCGTGGTACTCAGACTACTCATGTGAGACACGATAGAGTTCCACCTATAAGATAGGATATGATGGATTTTGCTAACCCCACTTTTGAGCAGATGGCTCGGCATTGGTTAACTCTTTTTGTTCTAACCTCAGTGTTGAGTCACTTGCTCATTCTTGATCTCGTGTTTGATCGGCAGGTGGGAGGACTGGAGAACTTTTGGTTGATCGACTCCGGCTACTCACGACACATGACCGGAGATCGAAGGTGGCTCTCCAGCCTCACCCCAGTGATGACAAGGAAGTACATCACTTTCGAGGACAATTGAAGGGGGCGAGTACTAGCTGAAGGCAGAGTCAAGGTAAGCGACTCGATTACTCTGAAGCAGGTGGCCCTCTTCAAGTCACTCGGCTTCAATTTGCTCTCGATTTCTCAGTTGCTTGACGAGAGTTGTGTAGTGTGTTTTAAGTCGGGCGCTTCTCGTGTGGTTGACTCTTGAGGTGATCTTGTATGTAGATCATTCCCGAGGGCCAAGTCTTTCGCGCCGACTTCTCACAGCCGCTTGGTCCTCCTCGTTGTTTGGTCGCTGGTGTTTCGGCCAAATTGTGGAAATGGCATAGGCGGTTAGGTCATTTGAGCTTTGATCTGCTTTCTCGCTTAAGTGGTCTTAAACTCATTCGAGGATTGCCAAGTTGAGGTACGAGAAGGACTTGGTTTGTGCTTCGTGTTGGCGTGGCAAAATGGTAGCCACTCCTCATCTACCCTTGACCATTGTCATGACTGAGCGTCCCGGGGAGCTGTTACACATGGATTTGATCGGACCAGCTCGCGTTCGCTCGGTGGGTGGTAAGTGGTACGTCCTGGTTGTGGTGGACGACTACTCGTGTTATGCCTGGGTATGCTTCTTGGTCGGCAAAGGAGAGACGTTCGGTTTTGTCCGAGACTTGATCTTGAGGCTGAAAAATGAGAGGCATGGAGAAGCCATTTGAGCAATACACAGTGACAATGCTCTGAATTTTGAAACTCTCAATTTGATGTGTTTTGCTGTGATCTTGGTCTTGAGCATCAGTACTCGACACCTTATGTTCCCCCTCAGAACGGTGTCGTAGAAAGGAAAAACCAACTCTGTGTGAAATGGCAAGGATGATGCTCGATGAGCACATGACTCCTAGGAAGTTTTGGGCCGAAGCGGTGAATACAGCTTGTCATGTATCCAATCGCATTTTCCTTCGCGCTTTGAAGAAGAAAACTTGCTTCGAACTCATGCATGATCGTCCCCCCAAAGGGAGGCACTTTCGAGTCTTCGGTTGCAAGTGTTTCATTCTTAAGAAAGGGAAATTAGACAAATTTGAGGCTCGGTCTTCCGATGGGATTTTTCTTGGTTATGCTAGTCATTCTCGAGCTTATCGAGTACTTAACCTTGACACTAACCAAATCATGCAGTCATGCGAAGTAACCTTCGACAAGACAAAACCGTGTAGCTCTACTGTTTTTGAGTGTGTAGGAGATGATGAGCTAGGCGAGACCATCTTTGAAGATGAGAAGGAAGAAGAAGTCGAAGATGATGATGGCAGACGAGTACCCACAGCAGATCAAGTTCCTGCAGCAGTTCGAGTACCTATTACTTCTACTACGATTGATGATGGTCCATCCCCCACTGCTACGACTATTCATCAGGATCGATTGCAAGCTGCTGCTGAAGGGAGGCGATTTCCAGGCTTGAGGCGCCTTGACAAGTACAAGAAGACCATCCTCCCTGCAAGATCATAGGTGACATCAATGAACGAACTACTCAGTCCAGGTCATGAAATATCTCTCACTTCACGCATTCTGCATTTGTTGCTTCTTTTGAGTCCAAAGACATTCGACATGCTTTATCTGATTTGAATTGGGTCAATGCCATGCATGAAGAGTTCAAAAACTTTGAGAGAAACCAAGTTTGGGAACTAGTCGAGCCACCCCCAAATTGCCAACCTATAGGTACCTGTTGGGTGTGGAAAAACAAGGAGGGTGATGATGGAGAGGTTGTGAGAAATAAGGCGAGGCTTGTTACTCAGGGGTACAATCAGAAGGAGGGCATAGATTATGAGGAGAGGTTTTCTCCTGTGGCCCGCCTGGAAGCAATTCGAATTCTTCTAGCATTTGTTATTGCTAAAGGATTCAAATTGTTCCAGATGGATGTGAAGAGTGCCTTCCTTAATGGGGTGATTTAGGAAGAGGTGTATGTGAGGCAACCCTCGGGTTTTGAGAGTGACAAGTACCCCCACCATGTGTACAAAAACAAGCACCCAGAGCATGGTATGGTAGATTGAAAGGCTTTCTTCTTAGCAAGGGGTTTGTGATGGGGACGGTTGATAAAACCCTTTTTCTCCTTAGGCATGGCACTGATACCTTTATCGTACAGATATATGTGGATGACATAGTTTTTGGAGGCTCCTCTCATACTATGGTTGCGAGGTTTGCAGATCAGAAGAGCAGGGAATTCGAGATGTCGATGATGGGCGAGCTACAATTTTTCCTTAGGCTTCAGATCAAGCAACTCCAGGACAGAACATTTGTGCATCAAGGGAAGTACACCAAGGACATCGTGAAGAAGTTCGGGATGAACGACTCCAAGCCGCTGACTACTCCAATGAGTACGACGTTTGGATTTTGATGAAGATGGCGAACTCGTGGACCAGAAGGAGTACCAGAGCATGATTGGCTCCCTCCTCTACTTGACAGCGACAAGGCCAGACATACAGTTCAATGTGTGTGTGCGCTCGCTTTCAGGCTTCACCGAGGACTTCGCATCGGCAAGCTGTCAAGCGGATTTTCAGGTACTTAAACTACACTCTTGAGTTCGATCTTTGGTACTCTGTCTCATCTACACTCACACTTCACGGATTCTCCGATGCTGATTTTGCTGGGTGTCGATTGGATCGCAAGTCTACCTCGGGCACCTGACCCCTGGACGTACGCCCGGGACCACACCTGGGCTGGCGCTAGAGCTGTTAGGCCGAAGAGGCACCGACGCATTTAGATGTAGTAGTACTTTTACCATGATTTTGTATAAACTATTTGCATCTACTCGTTGATTATGATATGATCTTGTGATTATGCTTACACTTATCAGTTTGTTGTTTTTTTAAAAAGATTAAAAGTGTTTTAAAAATGAAAAATTTTAAAAAAATAAAAATGGTCTTACCGCCACGTGGCACGGCGGTAGGGGCCTGCCGCCGTGGTGCACGGCGGCAGGGGCCTGGCGCCGTGCCACGCGGCCCTGCCGCCAGAGGTGCTCTCCTGCCGCCGTACCCCTCGGCGGCAGGGACTTAACGCCGTGGGGCGCCGTGCGACACGGCGGCAGGTACCTGCCGCCGTAAGGTACGGCGGCAGATGTATATTTCTCGAAATTTTTGGTTCATCCATTTATTTTTCGAAAATCAAAGAAAAAAATATAAAAAAATCGTTGCAGCAGTTCCTCACTCGTGGGCCGCGACCTGCCCGGCTATGTGCTCGCTCCCCCCTCTCTCTCTATCAGTTCGCAATCGACCCGCCTAAAGAATCGGGTCCTCCTCTCCCCCCTGAACAAAACAAAGGCACGTCCATCCACCCGGCATTTTTTTTGAAAGAACAACCCGACAGACTGCCGGTTCTGTATTAATTAATAGAGGAGAATACAAGACTATGATCCTGGGAGATCATAGCCAGGGAAAAGAAAAGAAATGAAAAACAAACTCGCCCGGTTGGATTGGAACATCAACACGGGAAACAGCTCTACTAAACTCACTGGCCGGTCGGATTGAGACCTCAACACGACCGCACCTATACTCTGCACCACTATATACCCCAACCGCAAAGCAGATGGCACAACAGAAGCGCGCGCCCACCACACACACCCTAGAAGACATCGAGCCATCGGCGAGGCCCAGCGCTGAAAACAGAAGCGGAATGAAGGCAGACGCTACCACACCGAGAAGACCGCCGCAGCGCAGGACCCTTCGCCGCAGGGACGCTGCATCAAAGCAAACTTTCTGGCGGAGTGAAAACACCAAGTCCGAGCAACTCTCCACGCACGGGGGCCTCGCCGCATCCGCTGCAGGACTCCTCCTCACTCGAGCGCGGGGGCCTCGCCTCTCCCGCCACCAAGCTCGTGCTCAGACCTATTTTGAAGATGTCGCCCAGAAAGTGAGCAAAGATGCCCCACCTCCAAAGCTCTGACCAACACCGAACCACCGCTGTAGACCGAATTCATCTCGCTGCTTCCCCTCGCAAGAGTCAGCCGCCGCCAAGTCAGTGGACTAAGAGAGTCGCTCGCGCCGTCAACGACGATGTACCACACCGGGTGGTTCCAACCATGTTGAAACTACCCGCCACGATCTGCTGCAAGCCAAGTCGTCTCCCGTTGTCGTTGCCCCTAGCGCCGTCCTTCGACGTTGTCCCGCACCGCACTGGCCATTGCATCAATGCCAGCCGTCGCAGTCCGCTGCAAGAAGCCGAAACAAAAGCAGGAAGACGACCCCTAGTCACCAACGAGGAAGCCACTGTCTCCGACGAGAGGAAGGCAGCCCCCATCCTTGCCCGCCGCACGACAGGGAAGACACAGACGACCGAAGCCGGCATGGTAGGGGACCGACAACACCGCAACCAAGCAAGGTCTCAAGAAACGACGCCTCCAGGGAGGGAAACGACGCCAGCGGCGCCGCCGTCGCTCGTCCAGACAGGACAGGGTTTTCACCCAGAGACCAAAGCGCAGAAGCGGTGTAGCTCCCAACTGGCGCCCCCACCGGGGATAGCGACATCCGAAGACGCCGCCGCCAAGAGGCTTTCGCCCGGAGCGTACACCTCTGCTGCGCTTGCTTGGCACGGTGCTCCAGCAACACCGCCATGACTGCCACTGCCGAAAGAAGCCCTCGTCGCAAACCTTGCGCCACGCCGCCAAAGCACCACTCCTCAGCCGCCACCTCCGACGACGCCCGCTGCCAAGTCGCCCACACCGACAGCCCCGCCAGCCAGCCGACACACCGCCCGCCGGCCGCTTCCGCCCGCGACCTGGACCTCCAGCAAGCGCGCGACACCAGAGCAGCAGCCCCGAGGTGCGGAAGCCGCACATCCCCGCCGCTGCCAACGACGTAACCGGCGCACCACCATGGCCAGCGGCCACCGCGCCACCATGGCGCCGCACCGGGGTCGGGGCCGCACCTCCACGGTGCCACACCACCCACCGAGGGCTCGGAGGCCGCGCGCCCCCGCCACACGTCGCCGCCAACCGGCAAAAAGCCGCTGGAAGCCGTCGCCGTCGCCTTCCGGCGCCCTCCTCTTCACCCGGAGCAGATCCGGTCGCGGGATGACCGGATTCGGTCCAGAGGGCGCCGGATCCGCCGTCCGGTGCCGCCACCGTCGCCATGGCCGGCGGCCGCGCATCCCCTCCGCCCCGAAGAAACGCGCGCAAGAACCCGGAGTAGAGCCCTGCCGCCGCCGTCCTAGGGGCCCGCGCGGGATCCCGGCGAGCCCCTCCGGCGGCGGCAGGGAGGGGTGGGTGGGTGCTGCTCGGACGTGGCGATGTGGTCGCCGCCCGCGTCGCCCTGGGCAGGGGCGACCCGAGCGGAACGGAGAAAGATTCATCCACCCGGCATTTGAAATACCGTATTTCAAAACTTGTGAACAAAAAAACTTTAAAAAAGAATCGAGTTCGGCCGGAATTTCTGATGGCAGACAGTCGAGCGGGCCGAGTTCATCTGCATCCAGGCAGAATTAATGTCCACTTTCGCCAACCACATGCTACCGCCGTAACCATTCGCACAGACATCTGCCCGCTTTGCATGTTCTATCGTGCAAGATTTTTTTTTTCCCGATTTGTATCCACGTCCTCCTGTTCAAACAAAAAGCGCCGGCCATCCGGTAATCAAACGAATCCAGGGTCGCCTCGACCGAACCAACTTGCTGCTCGGGTTCTTGGCTCGGCAGATGGCAGTATGGCACGAATCAACACTTCAACAGTAATGCAGCAGGCAAAGGCTGCACACAGGTTTTGGAGATGATACCGTACGACATGAAAGAATAATTGGTGCAAACCACATTCTCAGTGAAAATTCGAAAACTGCTTCGAAAATCATGCTTGCGAGTACTAAACAAATTTGAAGTGGTGCACATCCATAGACACACTTTGTGGCAAAAGACGGGATGCGAAACCATTTTGCAAAAAAATCATACAAAAATGACTAATTTCAAGTGCGTATGCACTAGACCAAATTTCAGAAATTTTGTCTTTTAGTGCTTATGCACATGATATTTGTCATTTTCAATTGAATTTTCTAGTTTGTATTTGCATCCCAATTTTTGCCACAAAGTACATCTATGGATGTATTATGGGTATGTGTCGTTTCATATTTTTAATACTTACAAATATGATTTTTAAAGAGGTTTTCATATTTTTATCGAGACGGTAGTTTGCACCAAATTTGTAGCCGTATAATATCGTGATACAAGCTCGACCAAGGGGACTGTGCAAGTTAGCCGAGGATGACATGCGTCAACGCAGGGGGAACCAAATTAATCTATTTCGCTTGGCGACATCTGGTTGTTGTATATTTAAAAATAGTCAATAATAAGCACTTCAAAATTTGTTTTTCAATACTCGTTCTGTTTGTATCCTAAAGTTTAGCAACGTTAGATCCGAACGGTTCTAATTAAAACTTTTCTAAACTTTAGTTAGAGGTTAAAAAGTGTTTTAGCCTTTAGTCATTCAAAGATTGTTAAAAATGGCTAAAAGTGGAGAAAGACCGTAACACCCTAAGTGTTTTCAAAACTACCCACTGTCGCACAACATTGGTGTTGGGTGGAAGGTGAAGAGACAGAGAGTGATGGAATGGATAAATATTCAATTTAGCTAGTGGTTCCAAACCATTTTGCTAAATTTTAGCCAGCTATTATTTTAATTTGCTAAACTTTAGCATCTAAAATTTCGTTAAACTTTTTTTGACAACTGCAATACAAGCAGGTCCTAAGACCAGATAAGCACAAACACAGCAGATGCGGTGGCTTTGACGAGTTCGCCGGCGATGGGCAGTAGGGGCGCCGGAGGCGCTTACAGCCGGGCAGAAGGACTGCTCTATGTTACACGGATACTCCAAAGGGGGTGGTGACGTATCCGTATCCGATACTCGTCGGATACGCGGATACAGATACTTAGATACACTATTTTAGTGGGGTTTCTTTTGAGAAAGTACGTATCCGATACGTATTGTATCCGATACCCTTACCCTTACCCGTGTAACATAGGCTCAAGGTAGTTGTAGATGGGGCGACCGAGCTGATGGAGCATATTCCAGACGACCGAAGGATAGGTAGCTTGCCGTCGCCGGAGGTAGAAGACGAAGCTCGAAGACGGATCCCTGGGGAAGGCGAAGTCGTTGAGCCAGCATCCAGTGGTGAAGTGCCCGGAGTGAACCTGAATCTGCAGTAACGAAGGCTGCTTGGTGGACGGCGTGGCGGAGCGCAGGTGCGGTGAGGACAAGTCGATGACGAGCAGATCTCGGGGTCGAGGCGGAAGCGGCGGCGAAGAGGAGAGATCCGCAGGGTGGAGAGGCAGTGGTACTTTATTTAAACACACCTGAGCAGCAAAGACGACGGCGACGAGGAGGCCCAGAAGGCCGGTGACGACGACAGCGGCGGCGCAGCCATGGTGGTACGGACCACGGGAGGAAAAAGCTATAGAGGCAACTACAAAGAAAAAAATAGATAGGAACTAGATCTGCAAGTTGGGAGACCTCTACCCTCTGCTCACCGCCGACGAGGTTGCCGGAGGGGAGAGATGGAGGGGCCCGAGCTGAGGGCGGGCGGAGAGAACGAGGTGGGAGGGGCGCTTCGAAGGAAGGAAGCAGAGTTGGGCGGAAACTTTAGTTGGTGGTCCAAACAGAGCTGAGGCGACAAGCAATAGTGACACTTGTCTGCCTGACAAGAACCTCAAATATTCTTTTTCTATTTTGTTTTACTTTTCTTGTTTTGAGCAAAATTATAGTTTTTTTCTTCAATCCAGACTTGTAGAATCGATGGCACGGATACCACTCATCTTGTACGTTTCTTTTCTCTCTCGTCGAAATCAAAGTTAAACACGAATAATATCGAAATTTACCATATTGTTACATGATTACATCCTTCATTTGCTCCACCAGGTATAGTAATTGACTAATTGTTATCTACTCCGTTTGGTAAGTTTTTCACACGCTGTGTAAATATCTGCCCCTTTTCCCAACCACGCATGACTCACCGCTAGCTCCACCCATCTGCTGGCACTCCAGTTTTCCGGTAGGTCGCTGCACGTTCGCAATTTCCGCCGAGGAAATATCCACGAATTTGTTGTGTTCGAAGCTGAACTCGCTGATGGGAGGCGCGAGGCTGCCGCACGCCACGGCACGGTTGTGCAGGAGTGCGGGTCTGGGATTGAGTCTTCTGCGGCTCCGGCGTGTCCACCTCTATTTAAGGGGCGTCGTGGGGTCTTGACACCAGCACGCAGCAACCAGGACCAGCCGCGCCGAGACATCCGAGCTGAACAAGCCGCCAAGAAGGAAGGGGAGGGGAGAGGGGCCCAGTGGCAGTGCGCGCCGAGGTCGACAGACAGGGAATCGCTGGGGATGGGCGGCGCTGCGCGACGACAGGCGGCGGCGGCGGCGGCCGTGCATTCCTCGCTGCTCCTATTCGCCTTGCTCTTCGGTGAGTCACTCACTCTGCCTCTCCAGGCTCCGGCGCATCAGTCGGATTTCGCCGTGCCCGTCTGTGTTGTCCTCGTTTGCTGAATGGATTCCTGGCGTGTCCTTCCTGGTAATCCGCGGCGAAGTGAGCGGGGCGGCGGCGTACGGCAGCGACGGCCCGACGGCGCTGCACGGGCACGCGGCCTTCTTCGACCGCGACGGCGACGGCGTCGTCACCCTATCGGAGACGTACGGCGGTGAGAGCTCTTTGTCCCCCCCTGCTTTTACTATGGCTCCGCTCATGCTGCGCCTGTGATTCTCGCCCTCAAGTGTTGCGGTTTCATCGGCAGCGTTCCGGGCTCTCGGATTTGGGTTCGGCCTGTCCAGCGTCGCCGCGGGCTTCATCAACAGCGCCCTCGGAAGCAAGTGCAGACCTGTAAGATCCCAAGTTCCCAACCCTGCAACCCAATCCTCTCATTTTTGTCCTGCAATCTTTCTCTGTGTGTGCAGAGCTAACTAGCTAAGAAAAATGTTCAATAATTTGTAGTGTATCCTACGTTTCTCCCTTTTACATTTGAACAGTGAAAACACTATTTATCTGTTACATCTATCACATCTTCTCGAAAAAAAACATTATTCCAGCACTATTCATTTGCAACTTCGTTATTCTCTTTCAACCAAAAGAACGGGCCTTACTTGCTGACTTGCAAAAAAGCCTTACTTCACTGAGAATCAAGCGTAGATTCGTGCCGTTTTTTGTACTATATCCTATCCTAGCTACTCCATCAGAGTTCAGATAAGCGAGCAGCGTCATTGCAAACTTTTTTTCCTCCGAATACAAGCATCATTGCAAATTAATCATGGAGTCTGATAAAGATGCGAGTCAAATCAATCACAAAATGCCTCGAGATTCTTGGGGAAATTCCAGTTGCAGATTGTGACAGAACAAGCCTAGTTGTTGTTTTGCTGGCATAAACACTTATGCTAATGATTAATTGACTTGAGTAGCTAGCTGGCCACCTGCAATATGGACACATATATACTGCCTTTATGGACTCTTGTTTTCCATGCTACTAGTACTTACCTTGTGAAGGAAAATACTATAAAATTGGTGTTGAATCGCTGTGGACAAATGCAGGTAAACGCAACGTCATCGAAGTTGGACATCTACATAGAGGACATCCAGAACGGGAAGCATGGAAGTGATACAGGCTCATATGACACTGAAGGGAGGTAAAGCCAGCCATCGATTCACTGACGGCCATTGCCGGTTCCGCTTCTGAACAATAACCGAATGGCCTTTCTTCAGTATGTTCGCTTACACAGTTACTCCACTGCAATTCTGCAGGTTTGTTCCGGAGAAGTTTGAAGAGATATTCGCCAAGCACGCCAAGACCGTCCCAGACGCCCTGACATCGGACGAGATCGATCAGCTGCTCCGAGCGAACAGACAGCCCGGGGACTACTCCGGATGGTAAATTTCACATTCTCGGCGCTGTCCTGGCAGTGTTCCTGACTGGAACTGATGAGCGATGAACCAAACAAAAAAAAATGCAGGGCTGGAGCAGAAGGGGAGTGGAAGATCCTGTACAGGCTCGGCAAGGACAAGGACGGCCTCCTCCACAAGGACGTCGTGCGGAGCGTCTACGACGGCAGCCTCTTCCACAGGCTCGCTCCCAACTGGAGTTCCCCCGACAAGGAGGAACTGAGCCGTGCGTGAGAACTGAAGCCGGGAGGCACCATGCGTCCATGCCGTCTGCGTTCTCTCGCCTTGCCTGCCCGTACAAGCAAATCCCGATTAAGATAAGGGGCTTTGGACTCTGAACACGCTGTCAAGCAACATGTATTAGCGGTGTGAACGGGTGTGAACGCTTATGAAAGATTAACGGGAAGTGTGAACAGAATATGCAGACAGGACAAGGGATGGTTCCGTGTGGTCAGTTTGTTCGAATCGTGTGATTGCAATTGTTCTGTAGTCTGTACATGCAAGTGGCTGACAATGGATTTGCATGCTTGACATTTGCCGTGGTGCCTGTCGCTGTCTTCGGCTCCATTTTCACGCTGTGTTTAGTTGGGTGAAAAAAAGTAAATTTTTTTGCATTAGACCACGTACGTAAAGAGAAGAAATAAACTGACACGATTCTCTAAGTGAGAACTTTTGGTGAAACCTGTACTATTGTTTTCTCACGCAAAAAAAGAAAAACGAGAGGAGTGTGTTGTAGCAGTTCCTCACTTGTTGGCCGCATCTGCACGGCTGCGTGCTCCCTCTTTAATCAATCAGTTCCCAATCGGCCTGCCTAACGAATCGGGTCTTGAATCTGGAGATCTAAATATCAAATGAAACAGTATATTTTTGGCTTCTGCTCAAGAATAGAATTAGCACCAAATACATTCTTCAGCGAAAAAACATGAACTTGGACTCCTATACTTGTGACATGTGCATCCTTCAAAAGCTAGAAACCAGTGCTCATCTTATGATCCGTTGCAATTTTGCCAAGGCTGGTTGAGCATCTATTGGAGTTACTGTTGCAACAACAACTTCTGTTCCCCAAATTTTTAATAGAATTCACAGGCAACTTCAAGTAACATTTTTCATAGAGATAATCATCCTGATGGCTTGGAGCATCCGGACGACCCGGAATGACTGGATTTTTAGTGAGATTGACCCTTCAGTTCAGAGATGCAAGGCAAAATTTATCTCAGAGTTCTCTCACTTACTGCTTAGAGCTAAACCCTCCAAACTTCCTGAAATGGAGCACTGGCTCAACTCTCTGTAATTTCACTTTTTCTTTCATTTTTTTCTACGTTTTTCCCTCTGCCTTGTATTTCGCTAGACTTATCTATAACAACTATATAGGTGAGACCCGCAACAAGTCATAGATATATTTCTCTCAACATGCAAGCATTCCACGTCACCATCTATTATACAACATGTCATCATCCACTAAATCATATATTTATGTTTTCAATCGATTTTTTGTGGTTAATATCATGCCTTTGTGAGTAGCATGCTACAAAATTCCTGTAGTAGAGAAAAAAATGTAGGATCAATAATTCAGAATTGTTCTCTCTCAACAATTTTCATGCTTCCATGTATAATGTTGTTTAGAAAAGAATGTTGTCATGAAATCACTTTGGTGTTCCTACTTTCACATTGTTTTTAAAAATTTTGTTTAAGAAATTTCCGCAGTATCGCGCGGGTATCACCTAGTAGAAATCTCGGCCCCTCCTGTTCCTTAACCACCACCCCCCCCCCCCCGCGACCACCCAACAAAACAAAGGCACGTCGTCCATCCACCCGGTATCTGATTTGAAATACCGTATTTCAAAACTTATGTCAAAAAACTTTTACAAAGAATCGAGTTCGGCCGGAATTCCTGATGGCAGACACTCGAGCGGGCCTAGTTCATCTGCATCCAGGCAGAATTAATGTCCACCTTCGCCTACACATGATACGGCCGCTACCATTCGCACAGATATCTGCCCGCTTTGCATGTTCTATCGTGCAAGATTTTTCTCCCGATTTGTATCCACGTCGTCCTGTTCAAACAAAAAGCACCGGCCATCTGGTAATCAAACGAACCCAGGGTGGTGGCCTGGCCTCGACCGAACAAACTTGCTGCTCGGGTTCTTGGCTTAGCAGATGGCACCAATCAACAGTGATGCAGCAGGCAAAGGCACCACACAGGTTTTCGAGATGGTACCAAATTTTAGTTGGAGTGATCCAAACAGAGCAGAGCCGACAAGCAAGAGTGACACTTGTCTGCCTGACAAAGAGCGTCAATTTTTTTTCTATTTTCTTATACTTTTCTTGTTTGAGCAAAAGTATACTCCCTCCGTTCTTAAATATATGTCACTGTTAACTTTTTACTCCAACTTTAACCATCAATATATATTAAACAAATTAGTTAACTAAAGTAAAGTAAAATATATATCGTTATATCTATTATCTAATGTGCTTTAGATTTAACTTGTTGGTTTATCTATTTGAAAAAAAATTGTAGAAAAGACGAATAGTCAAACGAACTAAAAAAATTAATAGTGTCATATATTTAAGAACAAAAGTAGTACTTTTTTTCCCTTCCCAGACTTGTAGAATCGATGGCACGGATACCACTCATCTTGCACGTTTCTTTCTCTCTCTCGTCGAAATCAAAGTTAGACACGATTAATATCGAAATTTACCATATTGCTACATGATTACATCCTTCATTTGCTCCTGTTATAGTGTGACAGAGCCGCCCAAAATAATTCCGGATTATCACATAAGTCGGTCCACGTAGCCAATAAGCGATAGTAGGGAAGTATTTTGTCGTCTCTGCCGGGTCAAGCTCGGGGAATCACTTACAACACAAGATCGATAATATGCAACTAAGCCCACACGAAGGCGGGACCAGAGTACAAATTCCAATTACAGAAAAGTCCATAGGTTACATTTATTACAAACCAAATTTCATTGCATAAAAGTAAAGTTGCAGAGTTCAACAACGGAAATATAAACTAAGCGTATGATACATATGGGAGGCCATCCATAGCATATCACTCATCGTCATCATTCTCCCACTCAAGTTCCCAGCCCTCAGGGATAGAGCCAGGCCAAATAGGATTACCTGAAAACCACAAGTAAAGTAAGGCTGAGTATACTAATACTCAGCAAGACTTACCCGACGAAAATAAATTACAACTAGACATGCAAGATTTTTCGCTGGTGGGTTTGTTTTGCCAAAAGCGACTAAGAGTTGATCCTTAATTCCAAGTTTTAGCTCAAGTTCTAGTATGTTAACCATTCTAGGTAAGCACCTAAACTAATCAAGCAGTTGTGCAAACAATATTAATCAAACAACAAAATTAATCTATATTCCATATTTCAATATGAGGTAGCCAGTGGTTAAGCCGTCTCAGATAACGGCGAGAGACCGACGATCGATCGAATTTATAAACCTTGCAAGGTACAACCCAAGACACACAGAAGAAGGTAGACCCCAAGAAACCAAATAAAAGCAAATGCAGGGTCTATCCCGACCAGGCGGTTCCCGTCATTCCCACAGCTTAGGATCAGATGCTACAGTCCTAAGTACAAGGTTTACTGGTACGCCCAACACAGTACGTCCAGACTAACACTTGCACTACCGGTGGCGAACCGGGAGACGCATCTCAAGAGTAGTAGTGATAAAGTTCCCGCAATGGTTTATTAGGTACTAGGCTTACCGGTCCTATTCCCGACAAGTGCTTGGTACGTTCAATAGCTTAAACCAGCACAATGCTATTCGGTCGAGACCGAACTCATTGCTCTTACCACATGAGCGAGTCAGTTAACCAAACTTATGATTCCAACATAAGTATCCTATATCTCGCGAGCAATGAGTCATTACTCGACTTGTACCATGTCTGTCAGGGGGTGAGACCTGGACATATCCGCTAGGGGGTTGCCCTAGTGGTTTGCAGGTTAATGGAGGATCGGGACCTAAGAGCGTAGGTGGTTATGCACGTGGTGCACACGGAGCTAGGCGAGTATGACGGCGAAGAACAAGGTGACAAGGGTTTATACTGGTTCAGGCCTCCGAAGAGTAAAACCCTACGTCCAGTTGTGGTGGATTATGCGAGGATGAAGATGAGTTCTCTCTGTGCATGGAGCCCTAGGCCGCTTTATATGGGGGGACGGGCTAGGGTTTGCATGCGCAGGTCGGTTGACCCGTGTCGGGGTCGGTTACAACTGTGGGAAGATTATTTCCCGGATTACAGGGAGTATCCCGTGATACTCGGAGCTACAGGCGGCGGCGCGCCAGGTCGTCGTGTCCTTGTCTTGCACGCCAAGGCTTCGCGGGTCTTCCGGGAGCTTGACCAGGTCGTTGGGCCCACTTGTAAGGTCGGCGAGTCTTCTGGAAGGTCGGGCCCACTCGTCAGGGGCTTCTGGGACCCTGGCCTGTGGGAATCCATGGGTACCCATGTCTCTCAAGCCCCCGATCGACGTGTAGGCGTAGCGGTCGAGGCGGGGTCATGTCGAAGAGGAGCAGAGGCACGGCACCGTCGAGGTCGTGAAGGGTGCACGGGGATCAAAAAGAAAGAAACCCCTCCGATGCGCACACGAAGTTGAACGTCGAGCTTCTGTGTCGAAGTATCACGAGGTCAAAGTGAAGACGAGGCGTAGATCTTGCAGAACCGCCGACCTGACCTAAGTCAGGCATATTGTAGTAGGAGTCACGACCTTCAGAAAGGTCAACAAGCCTACCAGGGGTAGGTCGAGCCGAGATGCGATGGAAGCAGGCTTCCATTTAGGTCGAGGCGACCTGAAGAAAATAGTGCGTCGAAGACGCACTAGTGTAGTAGCCCCCGAGCAGTAAAGCGACCAGAATGGCCGGTTTGATGCTCTAAAAGAAGAAGAGAAAAAGAATCCGAACCTACGACCTTCCGCTGGGGAAACTGATGCTCTTGTAGAGGCGACGCTAGAGGACAAGAGCCCCAGAATCTTACAGAAGGTAGCAGGCGTCAGGTCTGTCACAACTAGAGCCACGGGTTCACTGTACGGTCACGGGCCGAAGTGCTCATGAAGCATGGGTTGCTGCCACCCACAAAGGACAAAGGTGCCGCTGTTTGCAGTCAGGTAGGGGTCAGGCGCGCCGATGCCGTTCGCAGGCGAACAGTAACCTCGTGCTCCACGAGGGCACAGTGTCTTCGAAGATAAGGATGCCACGCAAGCTGGCTCGCGGATGAACGCTCAACGGCAGGTGCTGGAGTATAAATAGGTGCCAAGGGTTTGAAGCAAACCGCACCATTCTTCAGAGGGGATGCAAGATGATCCAGTGTAGTAATATTGCCACGCCGTGGGCTTGTGTCCATCCCCCAGAGTGTAGAGGTAGTGTAGTTCATGCTTGGAGCTAGAAGAATACTTGCGAGGCTCGAAGAACTCTATCAGCTTCTTCTCCCAGCCTCCCCAAGGAGCCCGGAAGGAGTATGAAGCAGCAGCTGCACCGTCAGCCCTGACACTTTCAGGCCAGATGTGATGCTGGTGAGCACCGCGCTCCACCCGGCGAGGTTGGTGTTAAAGCTCGGACCTTCTGCAATCTTGCCGCGAAGCTCAGACTTGATGCTGGGCGCTGCAGGAGACCGGTTGGTGCGCGAGTAGAGGTCGCTGTGTGGCAGCTGCCTCCACAGTAGCTGTAGAGGTCGTCGAGTAGGCCCTGAAGCCAGAAGAAAGCTTGCGACAAGCCTTATTAGTGTATGCTTAGTCGTAAGCACTTTGGAAGGTAATTCAGGACCTTTAAGATCTTTGTATCTTGTAATTTGGCCAAGGGCCAAGCTCTTTGTAGCTTAAGAAGCTATGAGTATGGTTTTGCATGAACAGTGTCACGGCTTTAGTAGATTGTAAGGGCGTCCGGGCGGCAATGGTACGGATACCAAGGTCCCAGCGGAGCTGTAATAGCACGCCGACCTTCAGGAGGCCTACCGTAGAGACAAGGGATCCGTGTCGACTTGGGTCGGCACAGCCGTTGTGCAGAGACACAACGCAGGTAGTCAACCTGGAGAGTCCTAGGTCTGTACGACCTAGGAGGCAGTAGGGCCTTAGCAACCTCAGAGAGGTGCCACTTGACCAAGAGGTCGCCAACGGGCAGTAGAGCCATTAATCACGGGGCTGTCGGTATAGTCGTGAAGGCAATGTAATAGATAGAAGGACCTTAGTGACCTCAAGGAGGTGCTACTTGGCCCGAAGGCCGCCGACGGGCAGTAGAGCCCAAGGGTGCGAGCCCGAATAGAGAGAACAGAGGCGACCTACCAAGCGGTAGTACCTGTCAACCTTGTGAAGGTGTTATCATGAACCCGGAGGTCGTCAGAGGCCAAGAGACCTTGAGGAAAATTGTGGGGAGGGGGCTTGAAGTAAGGCATAGCGAGTCCATGGACACCGGGCCGTTGGGCGCAAAATCAACGGGCATGGATTCCCGCACGGCTCGGGCCGTTACTGCCTGTAGCCGTTAGGCCGAAATAGCCGTTGGGCGATGTATTCGTTGGGTCGCCGGTGATGTCGCCGAATTCGAGGGGTCGTTAGGGCGCCGTGGCCCGCCGCACTGAGGCGCCCCAGTTATAAAAGGCCGAGTGAGGGGTCAAGGACCCCACTCGCTTCCATTCCCCGCAAGAGCTAGGGTTCCCAATCCGCCGCCGAAAGCTTTAGCGCGTAGATTCGCCGGCACCGTCGTGCTTAGAACCGCCGCGCCCAGCGCCGCCATATGCGCCAAAAGACCCTAGTGGTATTTAGAGCCAGATCCACCGGCTTCGAAGAAGAGGAGATGGCCCCAGAGCGTGCGCCGGCGCCGGAGAAGGTGTGGGAGCACTCGACGGTGACAGAGGCGCAGCTCAAGGAGCTGGTGGAGCGCGGGCTGCTGAAGCCCAGGGAGCAGGTAGGGTGGAGGCCCACCGCCGGTGAAGCGTTCCCCTCCGAGGGGACTGGGGAGACTATCGCCTTCGTCGCGCACGTCGAGCGCGGCTTTGGAGTCCCGGCGGGCGACTTCTTCCGCGGGCTGCTGCACTTCTACCGCATCGACGTGATGCAGCTCGTCCCCAACGCCATCACCACGGTATCCTCGTTCATCCATCTGTGCGAGGCATACCTTGGGATACCGCTACATTTCGACCTGTGGTGATATTTCTTCGAGGTGAAGAAGACTGGGAAGAACGGCGTCGTCGGCGCCGTGGGCTTCATGCTACGCCGTCACATGAAGACGGTGTATATCGACATGGAGTTGCCGGACAACACCCAGGGCTGGCGGCGGGGCTGGTTCTACATTGACAACCCCAAGCCAGCGCTGCTGACCAGGTTGGGGCTAGCACCGACCCCGGTACCTGAGTGGACCAACCAGCTTACGTCGCGGGAGATGGACGCCATCAAGCCGCTGCTAGAGGACCTCAAGCAGCGGAAGGAAGAGGGGCTGACCGGCGAAGCGGTGGCCATCAGTTTCAGCCAGAGGCTGCTGCAGCCGATCCAAGATCGGGTGCACCCTGCCTACGAGTATTGGGGGCAGACCGACCCAACCCGCGTACAGCAGCGAAAGGTCTCCAAGGAGGAGATGGTGGCGCGGGTGAGGGAGCTCTTCAACGGGGTGATCCGGAACCGGACATGCCCCAAGGCATTCTCCCTCACACGGCCCGCAGACGTGGTATGTCGCTGATCGATCTTGACTTCTTTGTTGTTGTTGTATTCTTCTTGAGCTGAAACGGAGGTCATCTGATTCACAGGGTCGCGGAAGAGGGGGAGCGCAGTTCAAGGTCCGGGCGGCGGAGAACATGAGGGCTCCACCGCCGGAGGTGTTGGAGAACTACCTCTCCGACTCATCGGTGGGGGGTAGCGAGGACGAGGATCCGCCCGCGGCGAGCTCCGTGCCGACGGTTCGTCGTACGCGGCAGGCCACCGCGAAGATTCCGACGCACAAGGGCGTCAAGACCATCTCCGCCACCATTGAGGCGGAGAAGAAGAAGAGGAAGAGGAAGGTCGTCGTCGCGTCGTCGGAGACGACAACAACTGACACCGAGGTCGTCTTCGAGGAGCGTGATGATGCGGGGTCGGGCGACGCGGCGGCCGTAGGAGAAAGCAATGCCCCGCCCGCGGCTGTCGGTGAGCAACAGCAGAGGGCGAGCGCGAAGGGTGTGAGCGACCAAGGGTCGCACAAGAAGCCGAGGCGGGAGCCGCCCAGGCCAATGTCGATGAAGCTGAAGACTGGCAGCGGGTATGTTCGCTGAGCTTGATTTATGATGTTTCTCATCTTCGGCGGGTGTGTTGAGTAGGTCTGACGAACATGTACACCTTGTGTAGGTCGACTTCTGCTGTTTCTGGCAGCAGCAAGAACGCCTCAGGCCAAGAGGCGTTTGGCTGGAAGGTCGAGAAGTTGCCGGTGGGGCAGTCGCCGGCGACCTCAGGCGGGGACTTCACCAGTAAGCCCCCTGAGACCGTGGAGACGACGCCATCGGCACCAGCTAAGGTCGCTGCGGAGGCCGCACAGCAGGTGGAGGGCCCGTGCCAGTAGGTCCTGTCGGAGTCAAGCCTGCTGGGCACGCAGCAAGCGGTAGCCGAAGGTGCGAGCGGAGAAGCCGACGAGCAACCCTGCTTGTACGAAGGTACTCCGTGGGAGGACGACGTCTGGACCGACGCCAAGGATCTTGAAGACTTCAAGGCGGCACAGGTGACCATTGGCAGGACGCTCGCGGTAAGTTTGCATTACCTTTGGAGTTGCCTCTTGGGTTCATACCGACGCCATGTTTTTAACAATCTCGATGAGTGGTTGCAGACTCTTGCTGAGCGCGCGCAGAGAAGGGCGACCCTGTTGAAGGAGGGTGCCAATCTTCGCGTGGAGCTGACAACAGCCCGGGAGGCCGTACTCCAGGCCAAGGTCGAGGCCGCGAAGGAAGTAAGGAGCCTCAAGGACGAGTCAACCTCGAAGCATCAGGGCATCGAGGCCTTGAGGCGAGAGCTTGAAGCTGTAAAGCTGAAGGCGAAGGAGGCGGAGGACGAGCTGAAGGTCGCCGCTACAGGTACGTCGTGGGACGCCCTTGTGTTGTTGTGTAAGCACGTCGTGCTGGCCTGCTCTTGTCCTCGGTACGTATAGAGGCCAAGAAGAGGGAGACTGCCTTGAAGAAGGACCTCAAGGAGTCGAAGGAGCAGGTGAAGATCCTCAAGGAGAAGCACAAGGAGGTCGTCGCCAGTGAGTCTTACTTCACCCGTAAAGCTGCTTATGAATTTGGGGCGCGCAGGGATCTAGAGATCGACCTTGGTCGGGCGATACAGACCATTATTGATCATCAAGAGATGACTACAGATATGGAGAAGGAGCTGGACGACCTCAAGGAGGCCGCCGAGTACCTTGTGGACATGTACGCCCCTAAGGTCGAGGGCGATCCGCAAGGGCTTGTCGAGCGGCTGGATGGCGCGGTAGGTCGCATAAAGACCTTGCTGATGGACGGTGGCAAGCTTGCCGCCGCTACCGCGTTGGCCGTGGTGAAGCACCACGAGCCGTCGTTCAACCTCGAGAAGGTCAAGAAGGAGATCGACTTGGCGCAGGCGGTGGACAGCGAAGACATTCAGGTCGCCGCGGAGGAAGTTATGAAGAAGTTAGACCTGCAGGGGTAGCTCAGTAGTGGTAAACAGTTAGTAACATTGACGGGTCGCGGACCCTTTTGATGTAATATAAACATTTTCATGAATGAAAAAGATATGCCCTGTGATCCCTTATTTGACTCTGTGTACGCTTTATAAGAACGCAAAGGCAACGAAGCTGTGAGACCCCTTTTCCTCCGCTAACCCTGCTCAGTGGAGGAACGGCTTACCGACCACACGGCTCAACGTCGGAGGCTTAGGTGCGGCCGGCGCGCGGAGGGGATCAAGGACCCAAGGTCAAGCAACCTCACGACCTAGGAATACTTATAAAATGTACAGAAAGTTGTGTTAAGGGAGCACTATGGAAAGAAAGAAGGGAGAACCCCAGGTCAAGCGACCCTTAGGTTGGCAAAGCCAAGCCCCCGAGCGTGAAGGGCCGGGCTTAGAGCCAAGCCCCCGAGCGCGAAGGATTGGTTTTTAGGCCAAGCCCCCGAGCGTGTCGAAGGGGAGGGATGAACAGAAAACAGACAAGCTGAAAGAGAAATCTTTTTATATATATTGAATTTACAAGGGGTAGGATACATAGCTTTATTGTGATACAATGCTCCTAAGGATAGAAGCGACGTAAGTGCTCGATGTTCCAGGGGTTAGGAACACCCTGGCCATCAGCCCATTGGAGGCGATAGGTCGCCGGTCCAATGACCTCCTTGACTATGAAGGGGCCTTCCCAAGGTGCAGAGAGCTTGTGCATGTCCTTGGAGTTCTGGATCCGCCGCAGGACTAGGTCGCCAATGTTGAAGGAATGCTCTCGCACATTGCGGTCGTGGTAGTGACGTAGTTGCTGCTCGTGGCGAGTGTGGCGCATGAGCGCGGCCACACGGTGTTCCTCGACACTGTCGAGGTCGAGTCAGCGTGTTTGCTCTACTTCTCCTTCATCGAAGTGCTGGATGCGAGGAGCACCAAAAGCCACATTGGTGGGGAGGATAGCCTCTGATCCGTAGACCAGGAAGAAGGGTGAATACCCTGTAGCTGAGCTGACCTGGGTCCTCAGACCCCAGAGAACGTGAGGGAGCTCTGAGAGCCACCTCGTGGCGTAGGGCGATGAGCCGTCAAAAATACGATCTTTTATGGCTTGTAGGACCATGCCGTTGGCCCGTTCGACCTGGCCGTTGCACCGTGGGTGCGCCACCGAAGAGTAGTATACGTCGATCAGGCTGTCCTGACAGAAGTCCCAAAACTCGGCTCCTGTGAAGGCCGTGCCGAGGTCGGTGCCGATCCTATTGGGCACCCCGAAGCGATGGGTAATCTCCTCGATGAATTTAGTTGCCTCTTTCGAGGTGATGCTGGGTACGGGACGGACCTCGATCCACTTGGTGAACTTATCCACCGCCACCAGTATGTGCTTGTAGCCGCCGGGGGCGGTTTTGAAAGGTCCCACAGAGTCGAGACCCCAAACTGCGAAGGGCCACGACGGAGGGATAGTCCTGAGGGCCTGAGCCGGGAGGTGCTGCTGTTTGGCGAAGAATTGGCACCCCTTGCAGCGACGTACAAGTTCTTGGGCATCGGCCAAGGCCGTGGGCCAGTAGAAGCCAGACCTAAAGACCTTGCCTACCCGGTTCGAAGAGGTAGCATGGTTGCCGCACTCACCACCGTGTATCTCGTCCAAGAGCCTGAGGCCCTCGGATCGTAGGATACACTTAATCAGTACTCCAGTAGAGGCGGACCTCCGATAGAGTTTCTGACCAACGACGACGTAGTTGGTGCTACGCCTCGTGATCTTTTCTCTCTCTGCCTTGTCCTCAGGTACTCGATGCTCGAGGAGGAAGGCAATGAAGTCGAGGCGCCAGTCATCTTCTGTGTCGACCATGAGGATCTCGCGGCCTGCAGGCGAGGTGACCTCATCATCGGGCGACTCTGAGTCGGGGATGAGCTTGATGGATGGCTTGCGTAGGTCTTGGACGAACACACCGGCCAGAACCAGTGCGCGCTTGCAGCCAAGCTTAGAGAGGACATCGGCCGTGACGTTGTTGTTGCGGCAGACGTGCTGGAACTCGAGCCCCTTGAAGTGGCGCTCGAGTTTGCGCACCTCAGCACAGTAGGCATCCATGGTATCCTTCCTGGCTTCGGAGTCTTTGCTGACTTGGTCGATGACGACCTTGGAATCGCCGTAGGCCAAGAGGCGCTTGATCCCAAGGGAGACGGCAATGCGGAGCCCGTGGATGAGGGCCTCGTATTCGGCACTGTTGTTGGACGCTTTGTAGTGGATTTGCAGGACGTACTTGAGGTAGTCGCCCTTAGGGGAGATGAATAGAACTCCCGTGCCGGCACCTTTGAGGTTCAGGGAACTATCGAAGTACATCTTCCAATGCTCAGGCCGCTCCGGCGACGGAGGTAGCTGGATCTCTGTCCACTCTGAGACGAAGTCTGCGATGACTTGTGACTTGATAGCCTGCCTGGGGCAGAACTCTAGGTCGAACTCACCTAGTTCGATAGACCACTTGACGATGCGCCCAGAGGTGTCACGACTCCGTAGAATCTCGCCAAGGGGAAAGGCCGAGACGACCTTGATCTTGTGGGATTGGAAGTAGTGCCGGAGCTTTCACGAAGTCATGAGTAGCGCGTAGAGCATCTTCTGGGGCTGGCTGTACCTGGTCTTGCTGTCGGACAGGACCTCGCTGACATAGTAAATAGGTCACTGGACAGGGTAAGGTCGCCCCTCTTCAGGTCGCTCAGCCACCAGGACCGCGCTGACCACCAGGGTGGTAGCCGAGATGTAGAGCAGTAAGGGCTCCTTGGGTGCCGGGGGCACCATCACCGGGGGCATCGTGAGGAAGGTCTTGAGTTGCTCAAGAGCTTGGTCCGCCTCCTCGGTCCAGACGAACTTGTCCGCCTTCTTTAGCAGCTTGAAGAAGGGCAGGCCTTTCTCTCCGAGCTTGCTAATGAATCGGCCTAAGGCCGCCATCATGCCTGTGAGCTTCATGACGTCCTTCTTGCCAGTAGGTCGCTTCATCTTGAGGATGGCATCCACCTTGGTGGGATTGGCTTCGATGCCCCGGTTGCTGACCATGAAACCCAGGAGCTTGCCTGACGGGACACCGAAGACGCACTTCTCTGGGTTAAGCTTCCAGCGATAAGTGCGAAGGTTGGCGAAGGTCTCTGCAAGGTCAGCTAGGAGCTGATCCTCATGGGTGGTCTTGACGACCACATCGTCGACGTAGGCTTCTACGTTCTTGTTGATCTGGCTGACCAGACACTTCTGTATTGCCTTCTGGTAGGTCGCGCCAGTGTTCTTGAGGCCGAAGGTCATGGCCGTATAGCAATAGATGTCATGGGGCGTTATGAACGCCGTCTTGTCTTGGTCGGAGACCTTCAGGGCTATCTGGTGATACCCTGAGTAGTAGTCGAGGAAGGAGAGGAGGACGCTCCCGGCCGTGGAGTCCACGACCTGGTCGATACGCGGAAGAGGGAAGGGGTCTTTAGGGCAGTGCCTGTTGAGATCGGTGTAATCGATACACATTCTCCATTGACCGGTTTTCTTTGGTACAAGAACCGGGTTGGCGAGCCAAATCAGGTTTTTACACTCTCGGATAAATCCGGTAGCTAGGAGCTTTATTAGCTCTACCCTAATGACGTCCTTGCGATCTTTCGCAAAGCGGCGAAGCTTCTGTTTGACAGGCTTCGCCATCTTGCTTACATCCAAGGCGTGCTCAGCCAGCTCCCTAGGAACACCTGGCATATCCGATGGACTCCATACGAATATGTCGGCGTTATCCCGGAGGAAGCTGGTGAGCGCGAGTTCCTATTTGGGGTCGAGCCCGTCGCCGATCACCACCGTCTTCTCTGGGTCGGCAAGGCCGAGGCAGACCTTCTTCATCGATGGAGCCGCGTCTAGGACGGTCTCGGTGCGCTTTTGCTCCGGAACGGATTGGTCGACAGGGTCGACTTTTTCAGCTTCGGCTACCAAGACCGCGGAGGCCTCGGCAGCAGCGGAAGTCGAGGGCCTCTGTGTTGCACCTGAAGGAGATGATGAGGTCCCCTTTGACAGAGAGGACCCCATGAGGAGCTGGCATCTTCAACACCAAGTAGGTGTAGTGCGGGATGGCCATGAACCTGGCCAGCATTGGGCGACCTAGGATCGCGTGGTAGGAGGACTTGAAGTTGGCGACCTCGAAGTTGAGGTACTCCGTGCGGAAGTTCGCCTCCGTACCGAAAGTGACCTGGAGGGAGACTCGACCCAGGGGGATGGCCGCTTTCCCGGGGACGATGCCATAGAAAGGCTCGTCGCACTCCATCATCTTGTTGAAGTCGAAGCCCATCTTCTTGAGGGTGTCAATGAAGATGATGTTGAGGCCACTGCCTCCGTCGACCAGGGTCTGGGAGAGCAGGGCTCCATCCACTGTGGGCTCGACGACGAGCGGATAGGACCCGGGGTCTGGGATATGAACCCAGTGATCAGCTCGGGAGAACGTGATCGGCTGTTCAGACCATCATAGGGGTATGATTGGGTGAGTGTGGACGAGGTGGACGTCGTGCTTGTCCTTCTGGTAGCGCCTCCTGCTGGCGCTGGACTTGATTCCGCCGACGATCATGTTGATCGCGCGAGTAGCGGCCTGAAAGGGCCCATTGGGGTTGCCTGAAGCCGGCGGAGGGGGCAGGTTCGCCTCATCGCGGGGAGCTGCTGGGGCAGAGTCGTTGCGAGGTGGCTCACGGCGATCGTCGTATCGCTCGTCGCGGCGGTCGTCGCGGCGATCTCGCCGGTCGTCGCGGCGGTAGTTGTTGTTGTAGGGGCGGTTGTCACGTCGCCCGCCGTCGTTCCTGGGTCGCTTGGGGTCCGCGGAGGAGCTGAAGGCCCTCTTGAACTGAGAGCACTCGCGGAGAGTGTGGGTGGCTCCATCATGGAACCCGCAGATGCTGTCAAGCGCCAGGTCGAACTCAGCTTGATTGAAGGACAAATTGCGCCGCCCTTCAGCCACCAGGACCTCGGAAGGTCGCTTGCGGAGTTTATCCGCCGTGGTACCGGATGTACCAGCGTTACCAGCGTCGAACTGGTTCTGGAGCGCGTCTTCTGTGTCCATCAGCTTGTTGACGATGACCATCAACTCCTCGACATTGGTGGTGCCGGACTCGTGGATCTTCTCAAAGATCTTGGGGTCTTTGAGCCTCTTTTTGTAGCTGTCGACGATCTGGTCGTCCCTGACGCCGACACACTCGTTCCGGTTCTCGAAGAACCGGTTGTTGTAGTCGCGGAGCCGCTCCTGAGGCTTCTGCACGACCCGCCCCAGGCTGAAGGCGTTTCCAGGGCGATCGTAGGTCGCCTGGAAGTTTGATGTGAAGGTCTGAGACAGATTGGCCCAAGTCTTGATGCTGTCGGGCTCAAGGTTGTTGAGCCACAACGAAGGGGACTTGCCCATGACCAACGGGAAGTAGGCCGCCATGTGATCGAAATCACCACCAGCCGCCTTGACGGCGACGTAGTAGGTCGCTAGCCGGACGCTAGGGTCGGAGCGCCCATCGTATGGCTTGATGTTGGGCTTGAAGTTGTCAGGGTACTCCACCCTCTTGAAGCGGGCATCCAGCGCCGGGAAGGCGTTGAGCGCAAGGTCTTCGCTGGTGCCTCTTGCCGCAGCGACGTCTCGTGGCGTAGAGTGGACGCTGCGTTCCGGGACGACGAACTAGGAACGTGGCTGCCGATCCCGGTCGACCCGGACGACAACGGGATCGCCGTGGTCAGCGTCGTACTTGGCACGTCGCTGGTTCTCAATCTCATGCTGATCGCGGAGCTCGCGCTCCATGATGCGATGGACGCCGCCCGGGGCGCCGTATTCGCGATCGTAGTCCAGGCGGCGGCGGAGCTCACGCCCCGGTGGCGTTGGTCGACGACGGTGCGGGCGTCGCGAGCGCGCCTGTTGGCGTCGAGGTTGACGCGAAGGTCACGGGCAGCGGCGGGTTGCTCAGGGTTGTGCTGAGCAACCTCCTCCTGGACGGGGGAGAGATGGCTGCGCGTAGGTCGATGGGATCGACTGCGTGAGTGGCGTGTGGAGGATGACGCGACAGACCTAGAGGCCGCGCTCTTCTCCTCCACTAGGGCGTTGGCGACCCGGAGGTACGCGAGAGCCTGCTCAGCTTCCGGCGATTGGACTTGCTGGAGCCGAGAGATGGCCGCACCCAGGTTAGCCTGGGGGCTATTGAAGGTCGGGATCCCGGCTTCCTAGAACTCCAGGCGCAGGTCGCGAGCACAGGGCAAGGCACGCCGCTGCTCTTCCACACGTCGCTCAGCGCGGCGGGCGTTTGCTTGGATACGAGCCACCTCCTGAGAGTTAGTCGCACCCAAGCATGGTGGCTCGTTCTCCGAGATCACCATCACCTGACGGAAGACAACTTCCGGGTCATTCGGGGTGATGCGAACCCGGACCTTCTGGAACTTCCCGCAGTCCGGAGACTGGGTAGGTCGCTTAGCTCGGCGGGGGAGCTCGTTGTCGATCTTCTTCCGCAGGTGGCACCCGTGGAGGGTGTGCTTTGCACCCTTGTGGTAGGTGCAGGGCACGTCGAGAGGGTCGCGCCGGGTGCGAGGCGCAGGCCTTGGGTGGCGCGAAGGTCGCCGTCCAGATTGGATCTGGAGAGGCGTGGAGAGTTGTCCCAGGCGAAGGCCGGGCGCAGACTTCAGGCCGAAGGGGAAGGTGTCATGGTGCAGCGCTGTCTGCGCCGAGCGTTGAGCTCGTTCGCAGATCTCCAGGGTTTCCCTCATTGAGCCGATGATGTTGTCCATCCCCTGGACGAGGTCACGGGGTTTGGGCGGGTGGGTCTCCGACACTAGATCGGAAACAGGGACGGCGGCGGGCGCCGTGACGACCTTCTCAGAGGTCGCTGGAGGAGTCAAAGCTGCCGGGGCCGGCGAGGTCGCCGTGAAGGATCCAAAGCAGATCTCCACGGGGTTGGCGAGGAAGGCCGCCATGCTCGCCGGGAAGACGACGCCAGATTGGGCCACCATGCTGCACATCGAGTTCCCGATCGCCCCTACCTGGCGCGCCAACTGTCAGGGGGTGAGACCTAGACAGATCCGCTAGGGGGTTGCCCTAATGGTTTGCAGGTTAATGGAGGATCGGGACCTAAGAGCGTAGGTGGTTATGCACGTGGTGCACACGGAGTGCACACGGAGCTAGGCAAGTATGGCGGCGAAGAACAGGGTGACAAGGGTTTATACTGGTTCAGGCCTCCGGAGAGTAAAACCCTACGTCCAGTTGTGGTGGATTATGCGAGGATGAAGATGAGTTCTCTCTGTGCATGGAGCCCTAGGCCGCCTTATATGGGGGGACGGGTTAGGGTTTGCATGCGCAGGTCGGTTGACCCGTGTCGGGGTCGGTTACAACTGTGGGAAGATTATTTCCCGGATTACAGGGAGTATCCCGTGATACTCGGAGCTACAGGCGGCGGCGCGCCAGGTCGTCGTGTCCTTGTCTTGCACGCCAAGGCTTCGCGGGTCTTCCGGGAGCTTGACCAGGTCGCTGGGCCCACTTGTAAGGTCGGCGAGTCTTCTGGAAGGTCGGGCCCACTCGTCAGGGGCCTCTGGGACCCTGGCCGGTGGGGACCCATGGGTACCCATGTCTCTCAGTGTCCTTAAAGCATGACACTAGCGACCTAACATACTAGTAAAAGAACATAGGAACCTAAGGATCATGCATCTAGGTTTCAAATCAGCTTTAGAAACTTAAATGCACATACAAAACATAAATACGAAAGTAAATTGTGAGTTTAAGAATAAGGGATTAATGCACTCCGGTGCTTGCCTTCCTCTACTTCAGCTATAGCTTTGAACTCTTCTGGACTTTGGTCCAAGTCTTGCTGCACACCGATCTCATTCACTTCACCCTCAACGGTCTCGTCTCCCTCCTGGGTCAGTGTATATGTCCCGTCCGGTAAATCTACACGTATACATGCATATGTATTAGGTTATGGTGAGGGTGGGAGAATTACCACCAAACCAACTCTTGTTGGCCACATTCATCCACACACTAATATTTTCTCACAAAAAGTATTGGGTGTGGTGTGATGGTTAACTAATTATTATTTTGATGGTGATTGTGTGCACATCTAAGCAAAACAACATACTTAACTTCACAAAACAGTATGGGGGTGTGTTTAAGGATAACAAACAGAAACAAATCATAATATTTCTTAATTAAACTTAAAAGTGAGTAAATCATATTTATTTGAATTCTATCTAGTCTTTCATCAAAACTCCATATTAAAATAAATATAACTCCAACTGTCCTAAAATTTTGTACACAGCAACATATGTCTAAACTAAGCTTACATGCCAAAAATTAGCTCCAGATTACATATAAATTAATTTATATGAGAAGACAAATTTCAGCCTAACATAACTTAATTAAATCCTACAAAAATATTTACAAATCTTCTTGGTCTCAAATTTCTCCTACAAGTCATTAATTCAAAACTAAGCATCTGACCAAGTTACAAGTGCTGACCTAATTTATTTTTCAAGTTATCAATTTAACATCCTACACAAGATTAAATATAAAACATGATTCAAACAAAATCCTAAAAATCATATTTATTTTACCAGAGGTGCTAATCAACATGACAAAGCTCTGGGGGTGTATTGGTGCTTAAAGAAAAGATTTATTGAGATGACTATAAAAAGCATCAAGATTAAACTAACATAGAAATTACATAAATCATAACTACAAATCTACACATCAAACTTGTGTCATCTTTGGTCACAAATCTAAACATGGCATAAAGAACATCATATCCAAATTTCAACTCCATACCATGTGTATATTTTGAACTACAACAAAAGTACTTCAAACTGAGTTTGATTTTTCATTTCAAATCTATATAGAAAAAACCCTATACGAAGTTACAGAGAAAACCTAAAACAACTTTTACGCTTAGACCCTTGAAGTAACTTTTCAATATTACACATAGGTCCCTAGTTTACGGAAAACACCCTGGAACTATTTGAATCGCTGCAATGCGGTCCCTAGTCGGCCGTGGCACCTCGCCGGCGGCGGATTCCGGCCGGACTTCGCCGGGAAGTGACCGAGGAGGCGTGCGCGGCCTACCTCAGATCGATGTGGGGCAGCGGCTTGGCCGGACGGGGCTCCGGCAAGCCCCTGCGGCGGGCGGTGGTGCACGGCTAGCCACGGGCTGTTGTCCGGCGGCGACGGTGGCTCTGCGGTGAGACGGCGGCGACGACGATGCTTCGGGAGGTTCATGGGCGTGTGTGAGTGGAGAGGAGGTGGCAAGAATGGCCGGAGGAAAATCCTAGGTGGCGGCGGCCATGGAGACGGCGGCGGCGGACTCTGCTCTGGAGCGGCCAAAGCACAGCGACGCTCAGGGACGAGCAGGCGGTCGAGCGCGACGGGGCGGACGAGGAAAACGAGCCGGCGCTCCTTCTCTCCTCTCTTTTATACGCAGAACAGCGCGTCGGGGCGGGCGCACGCGCGTGTCACGCGGCTGGCGACCGCGGCGCGTGGCTCGCGCATGCAGTCGTGCGCCGCTAGGCGCGGTGTACGGTCTTTGGCTCGGACAGAGGGTCCACCGTACGCGCGTGGTCCACAACGGAGGGTGCGAGAGTCCGTACGCCGGGGAAACGAGCGAGCGACGCGTGGCCAGCACAGGACGGGCGCGCATGCGCGAGAGCGCGGCGTCGTCGGCGCCCCCCGGTTTTATTCCGTTTGCCCGTTTTCCAAATTGCGAAACTCAAAAATTTTGAATACAACTCGAAAATCTCCAAATACAAAAGTTGTAGAGCAACTATAGGACTACAACTTTTGCAAAGGGTGACCTATGTTTTGATGCTTGGTTTAACGGGAAAACGTGGCAAAGTCGCTGATTTTCTCGGCCTCGATTTACTGTTCAGAGGAACTTCAACTTAGTTTTTGGCCAAATTGCACTCAAAATTTGAATATCCGCCAATTATGAAAATTGTGTTCCCGAAAATAATGAAAAACTTTTATATTGGCAGAATTTGAAGTTCTATAGTGAAATTTGGAGAACGTGCAAGAAAACCATTTCAATAGTAGAGAGCTCTAAAGGAGTTTGACCACAATTGGAAATTTGACCAGGGTTTCATTTGCAAAGTTGGTCAAAACTAAACTAAGCATGCTTTGGGACTAATCACCTTTAATTAACAAGGCTAATTAATTGCTTATGTTAATTAAACATCAGGGATGTTACATATAGTAATTGTTATCTGCTCCGTTTGGTAAGTTCTCCACACGCCGGGTAAATATCTGCCCTTTTTCCCAACCACTCATGACTCATCGGCGCACCAGGGTATAGAATATACTATATAGAGAGAGTAATACTATACAATATAGTATTCACTCAAATGCTTCACGGAGTTCCAGAGGTAGTCCGACCACTCCATCTCCATACAAAATTTTCTTCCTGTGGATCAGCCTGATGTAGTCTTCAATACTGCCATTGTTCTCTACAAAAATAAAAAATAACATTTGTAGAGTTAGTTACTTAAATAAAACAGTTTAAAATAGCAAATATCATAATTACTATAGATGATGTAGAATCATTTTGCCAAGCCAAAGACCGGCACCAAGTGGCAAAAGATTTAATATAGGGAAAATGGTGGCCACATTACTAATTTACAGGTCAATCACTTAAAAAATTGCACATAGCTAGGCAAAATAAAGACATCATTTGCTATAAGAAGGTTGTCTCCTTATCTACACGAACGCAGTACAAATGACATTTGTAGGACTTTGACACAAGAACAGTTCAAAATGACAATTATCCTGCACATGGATGATCTACAATCATTTTACCAATGAAAAGACCAGCATCAAATGGCTTCCAAGTATATAGTCAAATTACTAATTTTACAGGTCAACCACTTAAACATGGCATATAGTCTAGGCAAACATGGTTTCCAAGTATATAATCAAATTACTCATTTTACAGGTCAACCACTTAAACATGGCATATAATCTAGGCAAAATAAGTCTGCATCTGCTATAAGAAAGTTGACTTCTTATCTACATAGGCAGTACAAACCAGCAAGACGACCGGTATTGTCGACTCCAAGCTTAAGTTCATCCCTCAGATAGTCGAAAGATGTGTTGCAGAACTGGGCCGTCGTCCCATACGTGGCAAGAAACTTGCGGTTGACCCAAGTGTTCTCCACGTTGGGCGGAAGGGGGAACTGATTGGGGTAAAGAACAAGTTAGATGGATGAAGATATAAGAAACTAACGAGGGTCGTAAAGAAGGATCCAGACTTACAAACGAGGGAACCAACGAGGGACGGTGGTAAAGTAGGATCTAGACGAGGGTAGATAAGAAAGTCAGCTAGATCCAGATATATAGTTGCGTATATTGCCAGAGGAAACTCACCGGTGTGACGATGTACGAGGGCACGTGTCGAGAAAACCGATGGACCAGGATATAAAATATTATATATATAGAGAGAGAGTAATATTATACAATATATCCTTGTACACAATAATTATTGTGTACCCCAAACATGTCAGGTTGTGATGAAGCATCTGAATGCTGTTGTTAAAGAAGTTGGTGTTCTACTGCTGTTGACACAAAAAACGGAATAAAGTCCTCCGCGGCAACACGTAACGGATCCCCGGGATGTAACAAGGCGTGCCAGCCGACCCGACCTGTTGATCGGCACGGAAGAGAATAAGATGTTAAATACAGGGTTAATCGGCTAGAGAACCGATGAGAGTCTTCCACGTGTGCACAACGTAACAGCCTGATCAGCCGATACGGGAGCGGGCGAGATCGGCCAGCTGGTGAGCAGCCGAAGTGCAAGTATGTCCAGAACGGTTAGGATCAACCGATCTGGTGACGTCAACAGCGAGGCGGATCCAGATCGGCTGTGAGATCGGTACGTCAATGATGCAGCGAGCGGTAGCGGATACGATCGAGCCTCGAGTGGGATAAGTTGGTGATAAAAGCTAAATAAACAAGAAATCGGTACAGAAAACTTGCAGATCTAGCTGATATCAATAAATTGTGAATAAATCTAGATGAAACCACAGCGATGCGCCCGGAGGTTAAAGCCTAGATGTTACTCGGTAAAGCGGTACTCACAAGCCTGCCGGAGGTCGATCGATGCAGCCCGGCGAACTCGAAGGACGGCGCTTGAAACAAGAAAATAAGAAGAAAGAAATGTTTGGCGAAGTCGCCGACTTGAAAGGTAAATTGCAGGAAAAAGTAAAGATTTATGTTTATTAGTGTGTACAACTTTCTCTGACCACGCAGGGTCGTTATTTATGCCCTGAGGGCAACCTGACTCATAGTCGATGACGACTTAGCTTACTCAACTCTAAAGATATTACAATTACTAAAAATAGATGACTCGTGCAAGAGTCGGACTTACTAAACTGACTTTGACCCGTTGTCAACCGATTGTTGACCTGCCTGAGCCTTCCTTCCTTCCTTCGTATCAGCCGATTCCCTTCTTCGACGATCGACTGGTCTTCGTTGACTTTTACTCGATCGACTGATTTCGTATCGGCCGGTTGCTCTCTTTTCCTTTTCTTTTATCGACTCTGTAGCTTCCTTGGTGTATTTTTACCTCTTACTAACACGTGTCAAAAAACGGTTTCAACAACTGCTTGCCAGAACCAAGAAAACTAATAGAGACTTCTCATCTGATGGTGGTGGTGCAGATCAGGGTAGAGTCTCAAATAAATCTGACACAGAGATTGTTTGCGAATATGTATGGAGCAGCAGGAAGCAGCGCTGGTATGAGTGACACTAGAGCAAGCAGACTTCGCCCAAAAGGTGAGTCTGCAGGAAAGAATGGTTCCAAAGCAATTCACAAGGTGAAAGGTGGTGGTATTTCTTAGAAGGCGAAAAGCAAAGAATCATTCGACTGCTCAGCAAAGAAGGAGGTCAAGTCAAACAGCATAGAAGCATTCAACTCATCAAAGGATGGACCAGGTTTGCCATGCCAAAGCATTTTTTGCTCGGAATGTAGAACAGCTTGCCACAATCAAACAAGATGTGCTGGTAAAGGAAATACTCCAAGACCAAAGAAGGGAAAGCAAAGAAGAATCAGAGTGCTACTCGCTGCAGCCGATGTGACCTGACTGGACACACTGAGGAAGAGTGTTCGGTACTTGAGGATGAGGATGACACATTATCTTGAGGATTAACTCCTATGCTGATGTTTTGTAATCATTCTTTTGGTTTAAAGGGCACAACCTGATGCTCCTCTAAAAGGACATGTAAGCTGTCAGCACGTAAAAACTTTGCCATGTGGTACTTGAAGCGGTAAACATGCTGGCAGGAAATGGCAGCCAAGAATTCATGTAATTCTAGCGTTGTAACTTAATCCTAGGATTTGAGACGAACCATTCATGTGGTATTGCATAAGTTGTTAGGTCTATTTGAGCCAATCAACAATGCCAGTTTAAGTTGCTTGCAGCTGATTTGAAGAAGTTTGAATTCTTTACTGTTTCTTTTTTTCTGTTCTGTTCGACAAGTGTCCATCTAGGATATGCATGGGTGACAATGTGCTATCACTTACTGGGTCCTTAATATCATGAACTGGGACAAAAATCATGAACTATTTGAGTGTCGTTAATATTTTTATAGAATTCTAACCAAGCGACGTCCTGCAAGTTCATAGACAAAAGACCCAACTGTACCTTGAAAGTAGATGGACCATCATCGTAACCATGTGATGTAGTTCCAAGATAATTTGATAACTGAATATTTACACTGCTAAACAATAATTTGATTTTACTGCATACTTGTTTTGTTTGAGATAATCAACGGCAGTTACAATGTAAAGACATATGCTACTTTTTTTTAGTTGGAAAAAAAAATCACGCAGAGTCAGGTTCACGTTCTGTCTGAAGAAGCTGGTTCAGATATCATTTTCATCTTGTACTGCAGATTGGCTCCTCTAGAAAAAGAATCTGCGGCGTGGCAGAGAGCTTGAGGGGTCGAGGTCGCCGGTGGCGTGGGTAGGTCGAGGTCGCCGGTGGCGTGGCGATATTCATCTCGTGTTGCTGGAGAAGTTGAGACAGGGAAATCGGCTACGAGCACCGGCAGCCACCGGCAGCCACCGGCAGGAGGGTTCAAGTCCCTCACCGCCGCGCCGCGCTACTGCTACCGGCTGGTCGGTAAGCTGGTGTGTCCGTGGGGGCATGGTGCCGCAGGTCCTGTTCTCACACGGCGACTCTATCCCGTTCACCTCGCCGGCGACCCTCGCCCCCGGACGCATCCGCATCGATCAACGGCTCTCGTGGGAGCCTCTAGAAGGATCGGTCGAGGCGGAGTCGGTTGGAGGGAGAGTCCGAGCCGCGAAGGGACCCGGTATCGCCTAAGGTTGAGGGACTATATATCCAGGGCCCCCAGCGCCTCCCCAGATCAATCCAACCGCAGCCGCCGCGACTTCGCAAATCCAAATCTAGTTCGAGAGCGAGAGAGAAGGAGAGAAGAGGGACCATGGCGGACGGCAAGCCCAAGCCCATGCCGTTGGGGTGGTTGGAGAGCAGGCCGGTGCCAGTGGTGACCTCCACCGGGACCGAGAGGGTGGACGAAGGTATGATCCAGTACCTACGGACGCGTCCCATGAGGAGGGCGCCCGCTCCTCTCCTAGGGCTTGAAGAGCTTTCCAGATCCACCGAGGCCATGATCAACGAGACCATCGACCTGTACGAGGACATCCTGAGGCAGCACGACGAGAAGGGGTACGCTGTGGTGCGGGTCGAGCACCTCGACAATGGCAGGAAGAGGATGTTTCGTCTCCCCGAGCAAGAAACTGCCTAACCTTCAGGGTTTCGCTGCTGGGGAAAGGGGTGTATGGCTAAGATGTTTATTCTGCTGTTTGCTGTGTCGTCTTATCTATTTGTGTGATATTTCTAAATTATGGTGCTAAATGTTGATCTGTTTAAGTGGTTCGTAATGCTGAATAATCTTCCAGCTCTTCTATGTACCATTTGTTCAGATTTCGAATAATCTTTGTTGCTGTTGCGTTTTACATTGTTTACGCGGTACGCTGATTTATTTATAGAAATGCTGCGTAGTTGACTAACGAACGGGTCTGGTGCACAACCGTTTCGTTTACTTCCTTTTCTAGAAATGCCAGAATGAACACATGAGAATCGATAAGAGCACATGTATTCAGAGTCGAACTACCGATGGTTGAGGATAACACAAATCTGAATATGATTAAACCACAGGCTGTTATGATGTTATCTATAATCGATGCCAAACACCATATATTGGCAAGAGAGTATGACATGTGGTCACTGCAACACCATCATGCCAAACACGATTTTTCCTTTCCATCATGACTAGTATTTCGCACTCAAATGTTTACCCAAAGCAAATACATAAATAAATTCATCAATCCAATATATTGAGCTTGTGTTTATGATTCCTTTGGGAAAAGCTAAAGAGAACTCGGGTGTTTCTTCTGTCGTCGGCACCCGAATTTCTGTCTGTCCGATCGTTTTTGTCTGTCTTCTGTGTCCGTGTGATGATGCTCTGCTATCTGCTCTGCCTTTGTGGCTCTCCATTTTACTCGTCGCCGTCGCTAGAGTGAAGAAGCAAGGCGCCCTTAGACTGTCTCCAGCAGTTTGCCAATCTGCATCTGCAAAAAACGGGTCTGCAGAAAGCAGAGAGAAGAAAACTCCCCCAAACAAAACTAGGGATGGCAACGGGGCGGGGTGGGGCCGGGGAGGCGCCCCCCGTCCCCGCCCCGATCCCTGAAATTCAGTCCCCGCCCCGGCTCCGAATTGCAAGTCGGGGCAAAAGTTAGCCCCGTCCCTGACTCCGTCGGGTCCCCGTTCCCCGTCGGGGGCCCCGGCAGCGACTCGTGCAACAGCAAAAAAAAGAAGTCACGGGGAATAAGATTTGGTCGGGGCAAAGAATGAAGCAATCTTTCGTCCAAACTTCTAAATAAATGAACAATTTGTGAGCTCACGGCAAAAAAGATCAATCAAATATTCGAAGAATCCCATCGGCCATCATTCAATTAAAGCACAAGTAGAATCCAATAAGATCACAAAGACAGATCGATGCTCATGTAGTCATCTACAGGCTTTGAACTACAGCAGCACACCAGCACGTGTGGTCTACAGACAGGAAGCCAACGACGAATCGACGAGTGCTCGCTGCAGATCGACACGGCAGAAGGCCGCATCTTGAACAAGAGCCGCAGAGGACAAGTCGACGCCGGGAAGAAGACTAGTGTGGGCTGCGCGGACTGTCGCCTGAGCCCTGAGACGTCCGCGAGGATGAGCAGTGAGGAGGAGGAGGAGCCTCCAAACTCGCCGGACCTGGGGGTAGCAGCGCCGGCGGGCTCCGCGGTGGGAGCTCTGGAGAGACGAGCGGCGACTGCGGTAACTGGTGAGAGGTGGAGCTGATGGATTAGGGTTCGGCTGTGCTTATATACCACATATGTTATTGGGCTGTTGGGCTGCAATTTAACAAAATTCGGGTCACCACGGGCCTCCACGGGGGAAATTCGCCCCCCGCCCCGCTAGTTTCTCGGGGCCCCGCCCCGTTCCCCCCGCGGGGGAAAATCGTCCCCCGTCCCTGTCAAATTCGGGGCGGGTCCCCGCGGAGCCCCGTCCCCATCGGGGATTTTGCCATCCCTAAACAAAACGGGTGTTCCAGCAACTTCATGCATCCCCTCGCGCATCCGCCCCAACAGTTGGTTCCCGCGACCGCGAGGAGGGGGAGAGGGGGCCACGGGCGAGTGGGCGTGCGGCGGAGCTCAAGCAGCTCGCCGCGCTGCCGCACAAGTCTTCGCAGGTGAGGAGCTCCAGGCGGAGGAGAGAACGGAGGCGGCCGCAGAGGAGAGGGAGAGGAGGAAGCGACCCCGCCGGATCCAGACCTGGGAAGGGGAGGGAGTGGTTCCCGTCGGCCGGATCTGCGACGCCGGCGAGCTCCGCCCCGACGACGAGCACGACCGGGTGGCACACGGCGAAGGCCTCGAGCTGGGCGCGTGTGCCTCGAACTCGCCACTGAGCTCCATCGTCGTCGCGGACCCTACACCCCCAAGCTCGCCGCCGTGCACGACGAGGAGAGAGGCTCCACCTCGCCGTCGAGATCCAAGACGGCCTGTGCGGCGGCGCCCTGGAGCAGGGGACCCGTCCACCGTCGCTGGCATGCCGTACCCGCAGCGGCAGGTCGCCGGTGAAGGAGGCAGCGGGGTCGCCGAGGTGGGATGGGGGTGGATCCGGTGGCGGAGGGTGGAGGCGCATGGCGAGCTCCGCCCCCAAGTCCGCTCTAGGAGGCCGCCGCCGCTCCTCTCTGCCATGGCTCACCCGCAGCCGGATCCACGCGTCGACCTCCCTCCGCCGGTTGGATCCGCGCGTCGACCTCCTCTTCGCCGTCGTCCGCGAGGTGGGGAAGGAGGCGGAGCAAGGCGGGTGGAGGAGGTGCGTTGTCGGAGGATGAGCAAGGCGGGTGGAGGAGGTGCGGCGTCGTAGGATGGGGCCGCCGGAGGGAGCTAGGCACGGCGCAGAGAGGAAGGAGGAGCCTGCGGCTGCGCGAGAGGGCGGAGAGGAGGGTAGCGGTAGTGGTAGGGAGGAGGCGCGCCGGAGGATGGGACCGCCGGTCGGAGGGGCGGCCGTGCGAGATGGAGGCGGAGAAGGGCGGGGGGCGAGGGAGGCAGAGCCGCAGAGGGAGACGGAGGGAGGAGCCAGGAGGGAGGGCCGTTGCTTTGAGCGCAGGAGAGAGAAAGGAGCGGAGACCCCTGGAATGAGCGAGCGGGGAGGCCTCGCTGCATTTTGCAGCACCCTTTGCAGCAACCGCTGGAGCTGGAATAGTGGCTTCCGCGTCTGCAAAACCCAGTTACAGCACAGGTTGCAGAAACCGCTGGAGACGGTCTTAGGGTTCGTCGATTTCTCCACTCAATCTGTGTGTTCTTCGTTGATTTGCCACCGAATCTCTTGTCCTCGCTTGTCAGCCCGGTAGATCTGATTTTTTGCATGATATTTTCCTTAGGAGTGATGTTAGAACAGGTGGAATCCTGAAGATTTTTGCGTCATTCGTGTGTCTAGCCCTTTGGTTTAGTCTTTTGCTCAGATTTTTATTCAAAATGTGGCTGAATGGCTTAGATTTAGTAGGGTCGTAGAACATTTTGCTAGTGGGAATGTTATTCTCTGGCATTTTGGAGTCGATGAATTTTTTTTGTTTAGTTTTAATTTTCTTGTTCTCATTTCTGTAGATCTGATTGGTGCACAATTTGATTTGTTTGATTAGGGTTTGCACAGTTAGCAGGAAGAGCGAGAGCGCGTCCACCCCTTCCCCCACCCACCCCCATGGCGGTGTCGCCGGCCACCCCGGCCGTGGCGGCACTATCCTCGACTGCCGGCCCGTCGACGGCTGCTCCAGTCCTGGAGGGTTCCTCGGACGGCACTTCGGTGGCCTCCGTCGTCGCGACCTCCTCTCTGACGGCCAGGTCTGCTACCCCCCTCTCCCCTGCCGCTAGGCCTTTCTACTCGAATGGCGCCGCCCCCGCCGGCGAGGTGAGCCCCCTGGTGCTAAGTGACGACGACCTGGATCTGGTGGACTACAACTTCACCCCTTCGCCGTCCCCATCTGCGCGACCCAGCTACCGTGATGTGGTTTGCGGCTCGCCGAAGCCGGTTCCCCTGGTTGGAACAACGGTTTTGGCCGGGCCGCAACCGCACCCCGTGGCGGCGGCGGAGATGGCGGAGCCGGCGCCCCAGCCGCCTCCGGCGCGCGATCGGTGACGGCGACCGTCCCGACGGGTGCGCTAGCGTCGACTGGCCACCTCCGCCTCGACTGACTCGCAGCCCCGGGGAACCGTACGGATCTCCCCGGAACTGGCAGCCCGACTCGGCCCATCTCGGCGCAGCTGCAGCCCCGGGGAACAGGCCGGCGGATCTCCCCGGAACTGGCGGCTCGGCTCGGTCCCTTCCCGGCGCAGCCGTCTAACCCGCAGCATCGGCCCCGAGTTGATGCCGACGGGTTCGAAGAGGTCGTGTCGCGCTCCATGCGGTGCGCTCGACGTCTGTCGGCAGACTCCTACTCCCCGGCATCCTCGCCGTCGCCGCGACGCCCCCCGCCGGAGTTGGATGGTCGGTGCCTCAACTGCCTCTCCTACGCCCATCGGATCGCCACCTGCCGGCTTCCCCGTCGGTGCTACTAGTGCCTCGAGCTTCATCACATCGCCAAGCACTGCCCGTAGCTTCCGCCGCAGCTTGCTGCGGCCAACGAGCCGCTCCGGCACTAGCCCACCTGCCGCTTTGTGCGGGTTGAGGGCTCGACCACGCCGCCGGCATCGGACGTGCCAAGCCGCACCCCTTCTCCACCACCTCCGGCATCTCGCGGCCACCCCGCTGCCGACCGGAACATCTCGACATGCCACCCTGGCGCCTCCTCGCAGCACCTGGACTCCGAGTACTGCTTCGTCGAGTTCAGTGAGGAAATGGCCGCCGAGGAGGCGCACCTGCGCCTGGCGCTGGTCACCCAGGTTGGGAACGCGTATCGGGGCTTCTCGCCGGCCGACGCACTGGTCGCCATTGCTGCGTCCACTGGGCTGGCCGTGGAGGAGATCACCGTCAAGCCCTTTCACCCCGAGAACTTCCTCGTGTGCTGCCACTCCCAAGCAGCGCGGGATCGGGTCCTCACTGCCAGTCGCATCCCGCTGGCATCTACCGCCATGTCCCTCTGGTAGTGGACTCGTCTGGAGCACGCGGAGTCCGAGCCGCTGCTGCAAAAGGTCAAGCTGGAGTTCGTCGGCATCCCGCCGCACGCCTGGAACCTCGATTCGGTGTCCAAGTTGCTCGCCCCTTCTGCTAGGTTGAGCGGCTCGAGGAGCCAACCAGTACCAAGGGCGACCTCTCCCAGTTCGTGCTCCATGCATGGACAAACTGCCCGGAGGCCATCCCGCCAATGAGGAAGTTGCGCATTGCTAAGCGGGAGATCCTCGTCGTTCACTCCGACCCTGAAATGCAGCGGATCTTTGGCAACCTTCCGTCGTTCCTTCGACAGAAGCGCACCCTCATCTACAACATCGCCCTCCACCTCCGGAGCATCGCGGATTTCCGGTCGCGCACTCCCTCAACATCGAGCTCCTCACCCTCCGACAACGGCGACAGCGGGCCTGACGGCAATCCCGACCGGCACTACGGCTTCCGCTAAGGCCACGCAGGGCCGAGGCTTATGGGCTTCCCGCGGCGTGATGCGCCTACGGGCGGCGGTGCTTGGAACGCCGTCGAGGTTGCAAGGGGCGGCCAGGGTGGGACCTACCGAGCGTACACCAACACGCCGGTGGAGAAGGAGACAGAGCGGGTCCCGCCACTGCTCGAGAACTCTCCCGAAGCGGATTCAAACAAGCAAGCCGAGACAAACTCCTGTGCAAAAGCTGAAAGTGCATCTAGGCCCCTAAGTGGATTTTGGAGAATTGAATGACAAGGCGATTAAAGGACTAATGGATTTGTCTAAGATTATGAGCAGGTTTTATTTATATATTCATGAGCAATTATTGAAGTATTTATCTATGGATGAATATTATTTGGCTCACATTGGAAAAGACAAATATATGGATGATCCTAATGCATAAGTGACAAATATCAAGCAATAAATGACAATAAATATTGGGATAATTTGAGAAGGTCAATTCATGGTCTCCCATATGAAGACGTAGCTTGATTAATTTTATAAGGATCACAAAAGAGAAGATGGTTATTCTCTAAGTCAAGTGCAAGGCTTCATGTGTTTATTGAAAGAGGACATAAGGATGAGTGTACACATTATGGTTCTAATTTGGAAGCTTGCACATTCGTTGTCAATCAAGATCAAGCATTTGAAGCGGGTTTTCAAATGAAGGTTAATTGTGTATGAAGCAAAGTGGAACTCAAAAGTGGATTGGATAAGTGATGAAGAGATCAACCGAGATGTCTAGGGTGAGGGACTAAGCAATCTTTGGGGCCCTAGCTAAGCCGCCATTTCGTGTTTTGCTAAGGTGAAGTTCTAGCATCCGTGGGGTTTACAAGTATCATATCCAAGCCTTAACCGAGGGAAGCAATGCAAGTCATCAACATGTTAAGATTGGCAATGTGGAGTGACTTATGGATCCAAGTGTGCATTCATATGCTAGATGGAAAGATCCTAAGTCATTAGCTCAAGTATGGACGTGCTCAAGTCAAAGGCTATGTTGAAAGCCCTCAAGTGGATATTGATCAAGTATGGCAAGATTGAAGATATCCAAGCTCAAGAGATCAACAAAATGTTTTTATGTATTCTTGAGTATAGGTATGCCGTACTATCAAGAGGGATGCAACTTAGCGAGTTGACCAAGTCAAAGTGCTCATTAGTTGACCTAAGTGAGATCTAGCCTTAGGGTGTGCTAACAAACCCTCCTAACCTAACCTGAGCCATTTCATCTCGGTGGTGAAGTGATAGTTTCTTAGAAAGGGTTTTGGGGGTATCTCGGGCCTGACCGGTCTGACCGGTCAGGGGCACCGGTCTGACCGGTGCCGCTAGCCCCAACGGCTAGTTTTTCAAACACCGGTCTGACTGGTGTGGGGCACCGGTCTGACCGGTGCCGCCCGAGGACCAACGGCTAGTTTTCTCCTTTGAGGGGTATACATACCCCAAGCCTTCTTCAAGTGAGGCTTGCTGTTTCTAGTGACATTGCTGAGGTCCCAAGCCATTTCTAACAAGCTCTAAGCCTTAGTGGCTCTCCCCAACCCTCTCTTTGTGAGATTTGTGGATTCAAGCCATATCCTTGGTGTTGGGTTGAGAGAGTGAGCTCAAGAGCGACCTTGTGAGTTAACAAGAGCATTTCCATAGCTTGAGCACTTTGGTTTCACGTCTACAAGCTTTGAAGCGTTTGTTACTCTTGGAGGTTTGCCTCCTAGACGGGTAGGCGTCGCCGGCTAGCTCCCAAGGTTGTGGTGAGCAGCGGGAAGTTTGTAAGGGCTGCGATCTTGCCTCTTCGTGGAAAAGATCCCCTTAGTGGAAAGGAGGAAAGTGGTTGAAAGAGACCCGGCTTGTTGTGGGAATTGTCCCTTACAAGCTCCTCAACGGAGACGTAGCCATTCCTTAGTGGGTGGTGAACTTCGGGAAACAAATCCTTTGCTTCTTCGTGTGGTTTGACTCTCTAAGTTGTTTTTCTAGCATAATTGATTTGCTTCCGCTTCGATCTACTTGGGTGTGCTACTTGTGTGTACAGGGCTCATTACCTTGCTTGTGATCATCTACAAAGGACACTCACCAAGTTTGGTTCGTGCTAGAAGTCAAGAGGTGCTTGAAGTTGTTTTTGCAGGTGCTCTGTGCTACACCGGCCTGACCGGTGAGGTTCACCGGTCTGACCGGTGCCTCCTGTGAAGTCCAGTGCTTGACCGGTCTGACCGGTCATCACCACCGGTCTGACCGGTGGAACACCGTCAGCTCAAGTATTCGGGGAAGAAGAGTTTAATTTGGTCGTCACGCCTATTCAACCCCCCTCTAGGCGACATCAAGGTTCCTTCAAAAGCCCCAGCTGCTGCTGCAGTGCCTATGGGCTCTAACACGGACATGACAAGCGGCAACTCTCCCCTCCCGGACTAGCAACGGCCGGTCAAGGATTCCACTGCTTCGGTGGACCCGGCTGACGTCTTCGACCTGCCGCGCCTTCCGACCCCGCGACAGGACATGGAGGAGGATCCGATGCGGTTCGAGGTGGGCCTACCGCCGCGTTCTCTCCCTTCGCTGCCCGCAGAAGATCCGGCGGACCTGTCCGCCATGGATCCGATGCAGGCGGCAACGAAGGCGCCATGGGATCCAATGCTTCTGGAGCTGGTGGACCCACCTGCCAGGTCTGTCCCGGCGACCATGGCTAGCACGGCGGCTGAGGATCCGACCCAGATGCAGGACCACCTAACTGCCAGTCCGGCAGCGCAGAGGCATCGGCCCACGAGCAGGCCCGCCTCACCGGGGATGATGGCCCAACGACCCAAACGGCTGAAGCCCGGTCGCTAACGCTCTCGGCAGCCCAGCCTGAGGCGGCCGATGCGCCATGTCAAGCTGAGGAACCCACCACGTCGGTCGCTCTCCCGCTGACCATCAACGCTACGGGGAAGACGCCGCGGTACCAGAGGAATCCACTGCTTTGCGCGAGTTCGCTGCCGCTGTTCAGCAGACGATCCCAGCTCCCCTGCTTGCTCTGTCGTCACATCCGGCTCATCCTGCGCCTGTGGTAACGGTCTAGCTGCCGAAACGTAGCCGCAGGCAGGCGGCTCATGACCTGGCCAACGTCGCCCCGGCGAAGCGAGCATCCGTCCTGCTCATGGCCTACAATTTATGAGGAAGTACTAGGTTAGTCATGCTGGGAACAAACACACCAAGGTCATTCTGTTGGAGTTAACAACTTCATTCACGAAGGCACATCCAGGAAAGTGGACCATGTGATCAGGGTCCTGTTGACCCTGAAGATTATAGCCCTGTTCCTCTCCGGAAAATAAACACGATCCTCAAATTGTCTTGTCTCAGCTCTTATTTGTTTTTGTTAATAACATTTCTGTAGAATCATTTTTGGCGCTGAACTGTTACTCTGTTAGCACACTTCGCGTGCTATCTGTATTTCATTGGAGCTTGCAATATACAGAACATTTGGCGCGATGCGCGCCCTATCAGGTAATTGATTGAATACAAGTTATTTAAAAGACAATGAAAAACTAACAAATCCCAGCATGTGCTAATAAAGTCATTAATCGTATATGTCCTTGTCCGGCATCACGAAGATAAAATTACAGCATATCTGAGCACCAATCTGGCCTAACTAACGCGTCAAAGGTGTATATTTCTGGCATTATGAATAACAATAACACAACACAGCTGAGCACTAAGGGCAACTCCAGCGGCGCCCTCATCTGCACCGCTACCTCATAGATGAGAGTCCAAAGGCAAATAAACGCCTCCAACCCGCCTCTCATCCGGCCCCCGACGGATGAGGTCGCCTCATTTCCTCCCCTCAGACTCTCTTGTAGGAGCTCCTCTTCCGCCCTCTCATCCAGCGAGAGCACCAACGGCCAGCCCTCTCGCGTGTCCACGGAGGTTTCCCCACACCGTCCACGGAGGTTTCCCCGCGCTAGCTACTTCGATTTCTCATCTCCGGTGGCGAGGCAGTCTAGGGGAGGGAGAGAAAATTGTACATGTAGATCCGGCGGCAACTCGTCCCTCGACCGTGGCCATGGGGGCCTGCGGCGCCCCGTCCTGCGGCCGCGCACGAGGAGGCCGGAGGCCAACGGCGACCCGCCCTTGGGCCGCGCCCGAGGAGGCCGGTCCCTCTGTCGCCACCCGCTTCGTGACGATGTGGGGCTCCGCAGCCGTCTCGCCCCTCGATCTGTCACCTGCTGCTTGCCCCTGGCACTGCGCGTGCGCGACGGGCCGACGTGGGGAGGGGCGGCGGCAATGTGCGAGGTGGAGAGGGGAGCAGGGGGTCGGGACTCAGGAGAGGGAGAGGGAGGAGGCTGGGTGGGATTCTGGGAACGAGAGAGGGAGGGTGGGGGTAAAAAGAGATTACCCACTGACAGGTGGGGTCCGCATGTAGGATAGAATAAAAAAAGAAAAGATTGGTTAGAGTAAGATGGTATATGAGAGTTGGGTTGGAGATGGAAGGAAAAAAGAAGTTTCAAATGTAGATGAGAGATCCTCATATGGGTGGATGAGAGTTCAAATTTGAGAGGTTAGTTGGAGTTACCCTAAGAGTGACATGCCACAATACACACCTAGGAGAAAGAGTAAAATGCACCAGCGGTCCTCAAACTTGTGTTGTTGTGTCATGCCGGTCCACGAACTCACAAAGTGTGTCACCGAGGTCCCTGAACATTGTTCGGGTCTCAATGCAGGTCCAAATGGGTCTAGACCCGTGACCCGCGACGACGTGGCATCTTATGTGGCAGTCTCTCCATTGAGCAGCACCTGCGCGCCGCCGATGGGGCGCAGGCCGACGTGGGCGAAGAACGCCGTGGCCCGGCCGGCGCGGGGGACTTCCGCCATGCGAGGGTGCGGGGGACCTCCAACCGTCGAGCTGGAGCGTGCCCCCTCTCTCGACCCCGTGAAGGCAAGCCTGGCCATCTCCCCGCCGACGGCTCTCAAGGCGCTGCTCTGCCCGTCCCTCTCCTCCCCTGCTCCCTCCATGGCGCTCCGCCCTCTCTCCTGCTCGCGGCGGAGCTCCATTGACCGGCCCATCAGCGGCGCTGCTCGGCTCCCCCTGCTCCCTCCACGGCGCGCCGCCCTCTCCTCCGCGTGGCTCCATCCCCAAACTCGGGAGCTCCACGAGCAGGGTCGTCAGCACCCGGCGGAGCACCCCTGCCTGCTTCACGGCACATCGATTACGTGCTGGTTCCCCTGTCCTCTCTCTCGGTCGGCTTCTCCATCCCCTTCCCGGTCGCCGTCGAGATCCGGTCCGCCTCCCTGCCGCTCCCCGTCGAGGACGCGGACGAGGACGCTGCAGATGGGACGGTGCGGCGGCTACAGAACCACAGCCTCCGACAGACGAGCACAGGGGCGGCACAACTCGTGGGGAAGACGAATCAACTTGTCACCTCCGCGCCATGGTCGATGGCGTTACAGTGCCAGGGTCCCTGTCAGAGACATTGGCGCGAGGTCAAGGGTCAGTTTTGGCCGGAGGTAGGGTCGATGCTGCCGTCATCGTTCACGGCCACCACACGCCGCCCGTGGTGGCACCGACTGCCACCGCCACTGCGCGCTGGGGGCTCGAGCACAGACAGGGCGCACCTCGTCGCCGCGCGCGCCGTCACGCCCTCGCTCGCGTCTTCCTGTGCCGAATCAAGAGCTTCCCGCCGGCGTCCCCGCTCTTCGCGCTCAAGATCGTCGACTCGTGGTGGCCGGAGTCGTGCCCGCACTCGTGGCGGCTGGAGTTGAGCTCTGCGCGCACCCACCCACGGCCGCCCGACGTCGTCGCCGAGGGATGCTCGCTCCCCGCGGTGGCCGGACAGAGTTCGCCCGCACGCTCGCCGCGGCTGCCGGAGGAGAGCTCGCCCGCGGCAGCTTGGGTATTGAGATCGACGTCGGCGTCGGCGTGTTGCACAGGAGCAGAGGAGTGAAGGGGAGGAGGAAGGAGAATGCACCACATCAATGTCCATGCTGGCATACCATGTCAGCTTGAATGACTTTTTCACACCTGATTGAACCTTAATGAGACCCGAACAACATTTAGGGACCTCGATGACACACTTTGTGAGTTTTTAGACCGGCATGACACAGCAGCACAAGTTTGAGGACCGCGGGTGCATTTTACTCTAGGAGAAAACTCCAATTTATCAAAAAAAATGGTGGAAGCGCCTCTTCATGCGTGGTCAGGTCATGAGATCATTTGCCACCAATTCCCTGTGAATGGATCATCTCTGTCGACTGCTTGCTTGTCGCTTGGCCGCCGTCGCCACCCCGTGCAGGACTCTCGACATCCTGCGCTGTCGGTGCTCGTCCATCACCCTCGCCGCGCCTTCCCGCGGCCTGGGCGTCGCCGGGGCCCGCTGCAGAGGCTCTCTGTGCTACCAGAGCTGACCGGCACCGCTGCCCTACCCTAGTCTGCCGCCGCGCGGCTCTCTTCTGCTGCCTGGCGCATTGTCGTCCCTGTGCGGCCCCGCCACTGTCGCCGCGCACTGCTACGGCACCTCCCATGCCCGCCCATGCGCCTGTGCCTTGGGGCCTCCTCCCCTGCCGACTCTCCCTCTGCGTCGTCGGGCTGGCTCCTGCGCGTCGCGCGCGTGCGGTCCTGACCGACGGCCGACGCACGACCAACAGAAAATGTTGCAATGTATCTAGCTCCTAGAGTCTTTCGACCCTTCTTTCCCCTTGCTACAGTAGAGAGAGGAGGCGACAAGCAATTTGGCCGGCTCCAGCGGCGATTCCACACTTTCCCTCCTCCATGGTGTCCTCGGCGGCGTCGGTGAGGAAGGGGAAGCTGGATCCAGCGGAGGCTGTATAGTTTTAGGCCTATGGTTAGCTTGCTTAGTCTAGGGGTTAGCTAAAGGTGCTAAATAATTGCTCCATGGCGGTGGCCCTGCTATGGGAGCTTGTCTTCCTCATCGTGGCCGACGGTGGTGGTAAGGATTTTGTTTTCCTCTGTGGTGTCTTCGGTGAGATTCGTCTCTCCGACCGCTTCGTGAGACTGTTGTTCCTCCTCCTGCATGTTCCTGTTAGGGACATGGAGGTGAGGATTATAACGGCCCGTTGTTGCCGGTGATCCACCGTCGGGACGTGAGCAAGGTCACAGGATGTCGCCGCCGAGAGGAACGATCGACGGCTCGTCGGGAACTCCTCCGAGAGGATCGCCAGAGGAGAAAGGGAAACCCTAGCATGTGTTTCTGATTCTGTTCGATGGATTCTCCGATGGATAGGTGCTGCCGTATATAGTCTTTGCTGGCCTTCTCGCTTGGGCTTCTCTAGGCTTTGGCATTCATAATTGGGCTCGATGTACTTGGGCTTCTTTCGGCCCATAGTCGGGTCGTGACAAGGATTTGGTGCCGTGGCGACGTTTCGGCTTTTGCTTCCGACGGGCCTTGGTGGCCTATTGGTGGAAGGTGCCCACCTAAGCTGTGCCGCCGGCGGTGGAGTTGAAGACGAAGAATCTGGGTTCGTCCTTGTCTGTTTCTTCTCCTACTTTTCTGGTAACAGTTTCAGGTATGGTGTTCCTGGTGGCGTCTGGAAGAGGGACTTGGCGTTGCTTCCGTGGAATAAGCTACCTCGGGCGTCTCTTTTCTTCGCCATCGTCGTGAGCTTCGGTGTCGGCGTCAGGACCGTGAGTTTGTACAGAGCTCCAATCGGGGTTTTCCTCGATTTGGAACAGTCTCCGCCTGGATTATTTTCAAGCGTCCGCCTCTCACATGTGGAGCCACAAAGGGATTGTGATGCGCCCGTCGCCTACGGAGTCAGAGTATTCCGATGATCTCAAGAAAGACGCGGTCTTCAGATCTGTGTGTAGTTGTAGGGTTGTTTTTACACAGGTGGTGTGAGTAGGGTACTAGGGTGCGTGCGTAGGATGGGTGTGCGTGTGTATGAATAGATACTGCAGTTGTTGTATCTAGATGAGAGGGGTTCAAAAAAAATGTTTTGAAAACATTGGAAAAATGTTGGTTTCGGAAAAATGTTTCAAGATTTTTTGAAAAAATGTTGGCTTCCGAAAAATGTTGATCCAACATTCTCGAAAAATGTTGAAAACATCTGAGAAAATGTTGACAATATTCGGGAAAATGTTGGTAAATATTTCTGAAATGATGGTCAACTTTTTATTCTTTATTTTTTTGAAATGTTGAATAAATGATTGTTTGTGGGGGTTCAGGTGATTTTAACAACGAAAATGTGAAACTCGGCTGTAGTTAGGCTTTAGTGGATTTTATAGTTTCAGTACTTAACTATCTTCCGATAGGTATATAGAAGTCCTTGTTCACCATAGGGGGTAGATAAGGGTTGAAATTTTCACCCCATCAAAGCTCACTTAAGATTGGTAGCTAGTAGTTCCAGCCCACCAAAATATATATGGTTATTAAATAAAAAAAGGTTGTAATATTTTTCAGAAATGTTACAACATTTTTTTCTTAATATTTTAGTCATTTTTCGCAACATTTTTTGGACTAACATTTTTTTACCAACATTTCTTCCCAGGACAGACGGCGCGCGGCGGCCACCACGGCGGCGCACCGGCCGCCGAGCTCCTGTGGAGGCGCAGCCCACTGGCCATGGTGCGCGATGGGGCAGGGGGGCATGGCCACGGTGGGCGTGCGGGAGGCCACGGCGGAGGCCGGCGAGGGCTCCGGGAGGCCGGCCATGGCGGCTCGGCGCGCTCGGGGAAGCGGCCATGGTGGCAGCGGCGGGGGGCAGGCGTCGGGGTCACATGAGGAAGAAGCTGATGCTAGGGTTTACGTTGTTGGGCTAGGTGGGTTTCATAAAAAACTTTGTTCCGGAAGGTATATGGCCACTACTACTACAGACTGACAGGAACTCCTCCTAACTTGACCCATAATAATAATCACGTTAACTTCCGGGCCTTTCAAAGGACCAGCCTTTTTCTTTTGAACTTGTCTCTCACTGTCGTGTAGCCCACTAAGCCCAACTCACTGCATTCCACGCACGCCGCATCTAAAGGCCCGTTTGGTACAGCTTCAAGAGCGGCTTCACGAGCAGCTTCACAACTTCAATAGCCAAACGGTCAACTCTCTGCTCAGCTCTCTGATCAGCTTCTCTGAAAACTCACTCTCACAGAGTTAAGCACACGGTGAAGCTGCAAAAACATGGCTCTCCCCCACTCATGAAGTTGCTCATGAAGTTGTTTTCTAAAAAAACAGTTCTTCTGGTGAAGTGAGGTGTGCCAAACAGGACCTAAAACCTCCTGCGAATGCGATCCCGGCCGAGAGCTCGCTCGTCCGCTCGGTTCGCCATCTCGAATTTTCCCGCATATTTCTCTCTCAAGCCTGACCCGACAGCGCAAGCCAAGCAGGAAAACAAAGCAAAAGCATGGGCACGCGCGTCGCCGCAGCAGCAATGCTCCTCCCCGTCCTCTCGCTGCTTCTCCTGCCGCGCGCGGCCACCGGCTCCTCCGACGACTACTCGGCGTTCGTGTACGCCGGGTGCTCGCAGGGGCGCTACGCATCCAACTCCCAGTACGCGTCGGGTGTCGACTCCGTGCTCACCTCGGTCGCCAACGGCGCGCCCTACGCCCCCTACGCCAACTTCACCGCCCCCTCCGACTCCTCCATCGTCGGCCTCTACCAGTGCCGCTCCGACCTCCCGGCCTCCGTGTGCACCAGCTGCGTCCGGTCCGCCATCAACAGGCTCTCCTCGCTCTGCTCCTGGTCCGCCGGCGGCGCCGTGCAGCTGCGGGCCTGCTTCGTCCGCTACGGGAACGACTCGTTCCTGGGGAAGCAGGACACGGCCGTGCTGTTCAAGAAGTGCGGCGGCACGCCCGGGGACGCCGGCGGGGTGGCGATGAGGGACTCGGCGCTCGGCGCGCTCGTGGCGGCGGCGGCGCCGGAGGGCGGAGGGTACCGCGCCGGGGGTTCCGGCGCCGTGCAGGCCATGTCGCAGTGCGTCGGGGACCTCGACGCCAAGGCGTGCTCCGACTGCGTCTCGGCCGCGACCAGGCAGCTTAAGGTCGGGTGCGGCTACGCCACCGCCGGCGAGGTATACCTCGGCAAGTGCTACGCGCGCTTCTGGGCCAACGGCAGCGGTGGCTTCAGCAGCAGCGCCGGCCGGCATGGATTTAGTCTGGTCCACGCGATCGCCACCGTTTTCTTCGCTTCCTTGGCTTATGTCTCTTTTGCCATATAGGTGTGATAGGTCTAGTTATTACATCATGATGTGTTGAAGACTTGAGTAGCAGCTTTGCTGTCTGTGTTCTATCATCTTCTATGATTATTGTGCAGTGCAGTTTTTGCTCTTGTGCTGAAGGTAAGGTGAGGTTCTTGTAGCTTAACTGGGTTCCTGATCAAGTTTGTAACTGTAAAGTTCTGATGTTGTGAGCATGTAACTATATATGCTAGCTGAATCCTAAATACATAGGTTTTCGTTACAGTTTAATTACCATCAGAACATTGTCCATGCATTCTGTCAGTCAGTAATAAGTAGTTAGCCTCCTAGGAAATTTTCCTGCAAACATCCGTTCAAATTAGAATTTGCAGCGACTTTTGCTTTCCATGCGATTTACCAAAGCAAGAAGTTTGGCAAGATCATGATCCTATTACTCAAATATGATCTCTCATAGATTAATTGTAGTAGGGTGACACTACTCAAATATCATTTCTGTGACTACTAACCATACCAAACAGTAAACACTAAACACTGATGTAAAGTCTGAAAACATTCAGACAGTATCAGTAGCATGAGTAAAAGCTTTTGCACTGCGAGTGCCCCCACAAAACCATAACGCAAATGACGCATGTAAATGTTAACAAAAATTTTGGTGGTTAGAGAGAAAGCATATATACGCGAAGTAGTAGTTCATAATGGCCTGTGCCAATAATTTGAGCGCAAGGCCATACTCATCTTGCTCATGCATGCTGTGTTCAAAGGCAGCACTATGTGACAGCAGGCACAAGTGATGAAAAGCGCTTTAGTTTAGTTTTGCCTTTATCTTTGCTCTGAGCTTTAGATATGGGCTCGCTTTACTTGGTGTCACAAAGTCCAGTTGAGCTTTAGTATATCTGAGAGTGGATTCAAATGATACTGCTTCTAAGTGATTATAAATTTATAATTTGAAGTGGAGGGATATCTCTCTGGTCCACTGTACGACAGCAGCGTGTTGCTGCTTGCTTTTTGTAAGCTTTTGGTGGTAGCATTGAGCTTTCCTTTCACTAGTTACTAGGCTCTTGATGCTACTTTGGAAAAAGGTTAGCGTTAATGACACTACATGCCATCATGTTTATCTCCCATATTGCTCCTGTCTCCAGTTTTCTGCTTGAATTTCGAAATCTGAACTGAGCAATTTGGAAGAGATGCTCGCGATCACGGCGGCCGGCTTCAGAAACCAGAGATGAGCTAGCTGGTGGTTTGGTTCGTGTTCTCTGAACTCTGAAGCTCCTGCAGTTTTTTTTACTTTGTTATCCTCTTGCACCAATCCTGATCTGTCACTTGTGTAGTTGTAGCAGTGCAGCTGCATGCGGGTAAAGGCTGGTTGCAAGATTTAGTGCGGCAGTTTGTTATGATTGGATCGACCGGCCAGTGGCTTTTGCTCGGGCGCCGCCTTCGCTTTGCCTGCCGTTGCTGCTGTTATCATCCAGGCTCCTTTGGGAGCAGGGTGGGCACTGGTGGGCATCGTTGTTGGGCAAATTTCAAAAGAAGGAGCACCCGCGACTGCTTCGCCCGGGAGGCTGGGACAAGCTAAAAAGATCGCACGCCACCGTGCTTCGTGCCAAGTGATCCCATGCTCCCAGCGTCCATTGTCAGCCTAGCAAAGCTATACAAATGAATAGTGTTGGAATAGTGTTTTTAAAGAAAATAGTGTCTATTGGTTATCTTAAAGGTCTGTTCTTTTGGTTGAAAATAAAAAGTGCAATTACAAATGAATAGTACTGGAATAGTGTTTTTTAGAAAGATGTGATGGATGTGACGAATGAATAGTGCTTCTCACTGTTCTTTTCTAAGCAACAGGACCTTATTTATTGGTCGTCAATGCAGCAGGTACAATGTCGTGGGCTCTGCCTAGGACAAAAAAACAAAGAACAAATAGCCCAGTAGAAAAAGGACCCGGTCCAACGCACGGACACAAGCATTTAGCCCGGTCCAAAATCTTCACTGGTAACTATAAGGACAAAGTCTGTTTAGCCTCCTTGTACACAAGGCTAAGTTCACGTTTCCTCCCTAGACTCGAAACCTGAGTAAACTACATCCCTCAACTTTTTAAAGGTGGTTATACACGATTTCCAAAGGTGGTTCTGTCGTTTTTAGTTAAAAATAGATCTTATAAATACTTAATGAAGTTATCAAATCATGAAAAATATATCTAAGATTCTAAAAATTTTGAGAAAAATCCTAGAGATGGAAATGGGACACAATAAATTAAAGATTTTAAAACTAGTGCAAATATCTACAAAATTTTATAAAATTTATATTTACTCTAGAAAATGGAAAATATATCAATTTTTTAAAACATATAATAACATATATTAAAATATTGAATATTTTTATAATAAAATCTTAAAATGAAACTGACATGTATACATTCATCGAAAATACATAAATGCATTCAATATTAATATATGTGACATTTATGATGGTTGACTGTATTTGTGATGAATGTATTCATGTCGGCATCTTTTCATGATTTTATTGCAAAAAGTATTTAAGATAAATTAGAAATTTTTATGATGGTTTAAATTTTATAGACATTTTCACTTGTTTTAAATCTTTTATTTAGAGTTCTTGCATATCAATCCATTTTTAGAAATTTTCTCATAAATTTTAGAAGCTTAGAAATATTTTTTACGGTTTAATAACCTCATTAAGTATTTATATGATTTATTTTTAGTTATAAATAATAAAATTGTTGTTGAAAACCACTTATAACCAATGCAAAGATGTAATTTAAACGGTTTTGAAACTCGAGAGAGGTAATTCACTCGGTTTTCAAATTTATGGAAAAATCGTGGAATGAGCCCTGTGTGTCCAGAGAGGTAAACCGAACTTTTTCCAACGTATAATGTACATGGCATAGCAAAACACACTCACGCGATCTGAACTGCTATTCTGGTAACCATTATCGTCTCATTTATTTTTGCCAAGATGGCTAACCAGTAACCACCATCTCCAAGTTCTTGCCATACGATTGAGCATGCCTTTTCCATTTGCGATTATTTTTCGTCACACTCACATCTAGCAGCAGCACTCCTTGGGGCTGTTCGGCTGACCCATCTGGGCTGATTTCGGCTGAATTTTCCTTCTTCCTCCTGTATTTGTTGTGAACCTATGAATTGTGAAACAATTGATTGGTTAAAAGGAATGAACTATATTGGCATTTGCTATCAATTGAATGTTTTGATCAACCTCTGTTAGTGCCACTTGCTAACCTATTAGGAGACCTGTGTTGGAAAAAATAGCCGCTACCTACAACTGATTTAAACTTTGGATTGGATATCTTAGTGTCACTTGTTAAGCTATTACGAGTACATGTGTTGGAAAATAATTAGCCTCTACCTACAGTTGATTTAAACTTTGGATTGGGTCTCTTAGTGTGACTTCATAACCTATTAGGAGTACCTTTGTTGGAATAAAAATGAGCCTCTGCGTACAACTGATTATAACTTTTGATTATTGGCTGTTGAACCACTTTTCATGTGTAGTACAATTAGAAGCATAAGTACAATTTGTGAATGCAGAACAATCATGGAGCACCTTACTAATCATGAAGATAGTGATGATTCTAGTGAAAATAGTTTCAATGAACTGGCAAATGCTGCTCTGGCGATAGGTTATGCAATGTCTGTGATGATGGCCCCGACACCGCCAACATTCAAACATGTGCTTGTGCCAGACCTCACCGGCCGACAGTGGGTAAACAACGTGCTGAGTAATCGAAACAGATGTTTTCTCAACTTTCGTATGCAGCCTGAGAACTTCTACAAGTTGTATCATATGTTAACAAACTACTATGGACTACAACCAACTAGGGACATCTCAACAGAAGAAGCTTTAGGCTTGTTCCTGTGGGTTATGGGGACTAAGCAATCAATGAGGCAAATGCATGAGAGAATCCGTAGGGGACTGAGAACTTGCAGCATGTTGATGCAACATGTGCTCAAGGCCATGTTGCCCTTTGCAGATGCGGTGCTTAGGCCAACAGACAACAGTTATGCAGAATTGCCGGAGGAGTTAGCAGAGTACTCACCACTGTTTGATGGCTGCTTAGGAGCTATTGATGGGACGCTAATTGAGGTGAGTGTTCCTGAAAGAGTTCAAGCTGACTTCACTAATAGACATGGGTGGAGAAGCCAGAATGTAATTTGTGTTTGTAACTTCAAAATGATGTTCACGTATGTTGGCGTTGGCACGGAGGGTTCAGCGCATGACATGCGGGTGTTAAAGCAGAATGCTCTCACGGATAGCAAGTTCCCACGCCCACCAAAAGGTTTGTTTGCATGTACAATTTATGGTGCCAACATGTTAAGTAGGTGCTGATATAATGAAATGTGTGTATTTGTTTGCAGGACGCTATTATTTGGTGGACTCTGGGTATACTTGTCAAGAGGGTTACATGCCGCCACATCCAGGAAGGAGGTACCATGTTAAGGAGTTCAAGAAAAGGCAACCTCAAAACGCAGAGGAGGTGTTCAACAGGCACCACTCAAGGCTGCGAAATGTCATTGAACGGAGTTTCGGAGCAGCAAAAAATAAGTGGCAAATGTTGGACCGTGTACCTCATTATCCGCTAGTAAAGCAATCACAACTTACAATGGCTAGACTGGCACTTCACAACTTTGTGCATGAGCTGGAGGGACCTACACATCCACCAAGGCGTAGGGTAGGCGCTGGACTAGGCCAATTCAGGCAACTGGCATATATGGCTTTGAGGCCTGACCCAACTATACAAGAAGTCCGAGAGTGGATTACGCTGGGACTTGGACTCCTTGGGAACACAACCAAGTATGTGAAAATTGTTTATTAGTTGACATACATGTTTGCAATGATCAATATTTATTTGACTGCCAAAGTTGGTACTAATGAATCATTTGTAAACATGCAGTTACTGGGAGGATATGGAGGATGAAGATTTTGATGAATGAGTTATGGAAGGGGCTGGGAGCATGGGGATGAGGGATTGCCTGGTTGAGGAAGAGGGTTGCAGATGACTTTTGCAGGTTGATAAATTTGTCAGCTTACTATATGGGTACTACTTAAAATTAGTTTGATTAGGTGATTTTATAAACTGATGCGGTGGCAATTTGTCTAGATGGAAGGAGCTGTGAGACCTCAGACCTGTAGCTGTGTCATTAGTGACTCGTGACGGCTACAAATTTTGTAAATGGTGCACTTATATGTATGCTGTAGCGAACTGTAGAGGCCTTAAGGACGGGGTCATAAGTGTAATGATTAGTTGGATTTGCTGTGATTAGTGGCTCATTTGATAATTGGTGTGGTAATTAATAGTGTGAATCTGTTGAATTCTGCTGTTTCAATTTGAAATGTAAAAATTATTGCAGTTGTCGCTATTTTCAATTTTTTGAATGCAATCAGCTACCATCAGTCTGAGGGTGTGTTTAGAGCCCAAACGTTTGGGCAAAGTTTGTCAATTCTGATCAAAATTGGTGCAAAATACACTGTAGCGTCAGATAAATAGTGAGAGGTGATGTGATGAGATGATGAGATGTTTTTTTGAAAAAATTTGGGCTTCTAAGAGCAACTCCAACAGTTTGGTATAATTTGTTTCCCAAATCTTATATTTTGGCAACTCTTCAAATGTTATGGCAAGAAGAAAAATGTTCATCTCCAACAGTTCCCCATAATTCACTTGGTAAAAGAAAACTTAGACCCACATTGCTATGTTTTCCCGCGATCTCCTGCGTCCTCGCGCCAAAATATTTTTGCCGTGATCTCTTGGCCGTCGTCCTCGAGCCAAACGTCGCCGCCGCGATCTCCTGGCCGTCGCTCTCGCGCCGCGCCAAACGTTGCCGCCGCGAGCTCCTGGCCGTGCGCGCGGTGCCCTGCAAGCCAGCGTTTTTTCTTCCTCCCGCTGGCCATCACCATCCCAGGTAGAAGTTTCACAATTTGCAATTTCGATATGCACCATGCACGGCCAGCAACAAGAGCATATTTAATTGCATACATGGAGAATATTTAAGTGCAAATAAATGGCCAGAAACAATACAAATGAGATCAATGGCCATCAAGAATGCATCTACTACAACCCTAGTAGCAGCGCCCTTGCACGTACTAGCAGCGGCAACAACTTTGCCCTAGCAGCGGTGACCTTGCACAGCAACAGTGGCATAAACCCTATCGATCGAGCAGCAGCCTGGCGTCAATCCTACCGAGCAGCAGCGCTGGTGTGAACCCAAACCCTAGCGATCAGCAGCGAGTACGTCTAGCGACGAGGATGAACTTCGGCAAGAGGATAGAGGGGCGATCGTACCTGATGACCCTGACAATCTCCTCTCGGCGTCGATGATTGCGGCACAACGACGATGGAGAGAGGAAGTGGTGCACGCGGGAGAAGGAGGACCGCGCCCTGAAGGAGAGCCGCGCGGGAGAAAAACGCTTCGCGCGCGGGGGAGAAGCGGCGGCGGCGCGGCAAATCACGATGGCAAGCCTCGCGCGCATATATGCGCGTGCGGCCGGGAGATTTGTCAACTTGCTATTGATGACAAGTTGGTTTACCAAATTGTTGGAGGCTTATTTTTTTTGCCAAAATTATACGAATGCCAAGTTGAGATAGCAAACTGTTGGAGTTGCTCTAAACACACCCTGATTTGAAATGGGCAAGCCGAGCACTGTTGGCAGATGGGGGCCACTGTTCACATTCAGCCCACATCAGCCGAGATGTGGTCAGCCGAACAGCCCCCTTTCATGCTGCAACTGCAACAGTGACTCGTCCAAGTCGACGCATCCGGGCTCTAGAACCATCCAAGAAAACTGCGACCTTTGTGCCTCGGTTCCAACCTTCGCTGCGAAGAAAACTTGCCTTTTTCTTTGTTTCGCCTGCTCATCTATACACACGGCTCCATCACCTTCATCATCAAACAAAAACAGACAAAAATATTCTTCCTCCTTCCAAGTTTCCAAAAAAAGCCTCCACGTGTCAGGGTTGCCGAGCTCTGACCGCCGATCTGGACCGTCCACGAGGGTCTGAGTGGTCGGCTGCGCAACCGGCCCTTCCCGTACACTGCTGACTCAGCCACCGGCTTCCTCGAACGTGTCGTCCGTCTACCACCCATCCAACCTCCCTACACCGCGTCCACAAAAACCTCGACCCAACCCTTCCCTTCCCTTGGCATCCTCGGTCCATAGACCCATTCCACGCAGCGACTCACCGATCCACCGCCCTCCTCTCCGCTCCCCTCGCTAAAAATCCCCCACGCATCGCACACGCACAAGCCCTTCTCGATCTAGAGCCCCCAAATCTCCCCGCAAACCCCTCCTCTCTCTTCCCCCTTCGCAACCCCAGATCGGAATCCGGAGGGGCCTCGATCCGGCATCCATGGCGCTGGAGTGGGTGGTGCTGGGCTACGCGGCGGGCGCGGAGGCGGTGATGCTCCTCCTCCTCACGCTCCCGGGCCTCGACGGCCTCCGCCGGGGCATGGTCTCCGTGGTGCGGAGCGCGCTCAAGCCGATGATGTCGGTGGTGCCCTTCTGCCTCTTCCTCCTCATGGACATCTACTGGAAGTACGAGACTCGCCCCACCTGCGACGACGAGCACTCGTGCACCCCGTCCGAGCACCTCCGCCACCAGAAGTCCATCATGAAGTCGCAGCGGAACGCGCTCCTCATCGCCGCCGCGCTGCTCCTCTACTGGATCCTCTTCTCCGTCACGACCCTTGTCGTCAGGCTCGAGCAGCTGCAGCAGCGCGTCGACAAGCTCAAGAAGCGCGACGACTGATCCCTTCGGCCCAGCGGCGTCCCCCCGTCTCGCTTCCTGGTCCCGTGGCTCTTCGTTCATCCTCCTCTTATGAGTTTGTTCCTAGATGGCACACTTTATTAGTGGACTTGCCTGGGTTGGTTTCTGTTTTATTTGTAGCGTGGATGTTTGAGATCTCAATCGGAACATGAGAGAGCATGGTAGTAGTATCTGCTACAGATCTTATCTGAGTAAATTCTCTGCCTTTATTATGACATAAAACAAGTTAGAACAATTCTCTTGGGAAAAATGCTGTTGGAAATGCTAATGCTTTGTTAGTCTGTTTGATTGTCTGATCATAATTAACATGTACCCATGAATTGGTGTTTATCTTAACTTGGGAGTGATTTGACTTGCATGTTTGATAAATTCAGCTCAGAACGGTTATTTGATTGCTTGTGGTGTGGCTAGCAGCGGCGGAGCCAGCGGGGGGGGGGGGGGGGGGGGGGGGGGGGGGGCTGGAGCCCCCCTACCGCCGGCGCCCCCCCTAGGCCGGAGGTGAAGAAGAAGAGGGGAAGGGGAGCTGGAGGAAGAAGACGGCAGCAGGAGCCCCCCCTAGGCTCCGGCGCTGGCTTCACCGCTGGCTAGTAATCTAGTATGTGTTATCATGATGATCTTTCTCTTTTCAGAAAACAAATTCCAACACATGAAATTGAGGCCATTGATACCTTTTGGATTTTGGATGTAGAGAGATGAAATTTTGTCAATTCGTTTTGACTGTTACATGTCATCTCTAAGCTTAGGACTCATATGGTTCCTCACAATGTTTAGTTGAAGTAAATGGATTATAGTGAAGAACGAAGCTTGCCTTTTTTCAGTTCCTCCTAATGCTGAGTACCTATAGGATTGCAGATTCATCAGATTGTAAATAAGGATGACTCAGATGTGATCAGGGTACACGATGACTCATGCTATTTTGTTCTATAGAACACTTGATAGAATGCAGCTTTCCTTTGATCAGACTGCATTTTTGGTTGGAACTATGAATTAGTTCGGCCCAACCTGATTTCCTGATTTTAGTGTAGAGGCGTTTCCCTGGTTTGATAATGATTCGTAGTGCCATTGTGCTCGTGTTAAAGTAGCTTATCTACATACATTAACTAAAGCCTTGCTCATCTACATTAACTATAGTGGCAGTTAAATTCACGCCTTCAAGTAAAGAAGTTTACTGATGCAATGGATTGGTGTCATGGTGTGCCAATTGTTGGGTGCTTCTAGTTCTACTTTTCACCATCCTATGTTTGCATTTGCAACAACAGTTTGGAGCCACTCAGTGTGCCAGCAATATTGCAATATTTTTTTAAAAGATCTTCGGTATCCAAGAAGGTTTTCTGGTGTAAATTTGCCCTGGAGTGACCGTTTTTCTCATTTATGTATATTCATTTGTCACTCGTCCTGTAGCAGTCCTGAATCATTTGTTCTTTTTTTAATAGTAAATCATTTGTTCTGCATTCCATCTTGTGTGGGAGCTTTCGCGCTGGATATGGGTTTTTCTCCTTCGAATAATGATTGTCAAGTTCATACACAACGGGGCCTGATGGCGGTGAATGGTGTGAAGCGCTGTGAAACTAGACTTGCTCCGGTCTCTGCTTGAAGGACGTGTGTTCTGTTCTCGAGCTTTTCCTCTGCGTCCTCGTTGAAGCACACCTGTGCAATGATCATTATTTTTGCGGGCAGACGTCTCACTGTCTCAGGGTTTGATCTAAAATTGTCTGTGTGCTTCTCGGCATGTCATCGGCTTCGTGTTTCATGGTCATCGGACGATCGATCGACAAAAACTCGGACAGTTACTGACATTTCGAGGCGTGGTTGTCCGTCGTGGCTGCTCGCTGGCATCAAAGAGCGAGACTGCGCCAGTGCAACGCAGCGGCCGCCAATATTTCTGTTGGGAACAATGCAGGCCGATCTAGGATGCCAAATGTTGTCGATAAAGCTAATTCGCATTCTGATCTGGAAATCCATGGAGTTACAATTCCAATGGACCCGGCAGGCGCCATCCATTCTGCAGGTCAGCAGGTGTAATTCATGGCGCACTCTGTTCGTCTGGCTTATCAGCCACCAGTCAGTGATACCTTTCTCTCAGTCACCAGCTACTAGTCAGCGGTATGTTTCTCTCAGAACAAATCAGCATCAGCAGCCAGCGCCAGCCAGACAAACAGGGTGTCTCGGTTTCTCAAGGGGAAGGGTTAGGAACCATTTTTTTTTAGAATTACAGTACAACGCAGACGGTCACAACACGTATGCACACTCACCCCTATGAACACACATACGCAAACTCTACTTCTATGAGCACCTCCGAAGTATTGAGCATCGGCAGATCTGAAGATTTTCAAAGTCACCACTGACGCCTCGTCGTCGACGGGAACGTCGCTTACCACTTAATGCATAACGTCGGAGAATCACGGGAGCAATCTAAAAAAAGATGCGAGCACCAAGATTTGAATCCTGGTGGTGAGTAACGTCTACTATTGGACTAGTTTGATCACTGACTTTGCTGCACCGTACTAGTGTGACAAGTAGTGGGCTGGGCGCACGTCCTCACCATACCAGAGCCCAATTAGAATGCGGGCCGCGGGCCATCTATCTCCAGAAAGTAAAGAAGGGCCTGTGGGCCATGCATCTCGAGAAAGTAGGTATGGGCCTCGCCGAAGTTTCTCAGCAAGTCCAGAAGACCCGCGTGAGGCAGTGACACGCTCGCTCGCCGCCGCCTGCCTGCTGCGCGGCCATCTGGCAGGTTCTGCAAATCCCAAATCCAAATCTCGACTCCCGCAGTGATCAAACGCCGCCCCCGAAAAATCCCCAAAAAAGAAGGGGAAAATAACACAGCAACATGAACTGCTTGAGGAACTCGCGCTCCGTCCTCTCGCGACTCCTCCGCCAGAGGCCCCACGTAGCCGCGCCGCCGGCTCCGGCGCCGGCGCCGGACTCGCGGTACTACTCTTTCTACGCCTCCCGCATCCTCCGCAACAAGCCCGCCGTCTCCCCGCCGCCGCGGCCCCCGCCGCAGCTGCCCGCCCTTAGGCACTACTACACCTCCCCGCGGCGGCAGGAGGTCATCCACTTCAGCCGCCGCCGCGGCGGGCCCCGGTGGTACCACGACCAGCGGAAGCTCACTGCGGCGGTCCTCATCACCGGGGGCGGGGCGGTCGCCTTCTACTTCGGCCACCTCGAGGCCGTGCCCTACACCAACCGCACCCACCTCGTCATCCTCTCGCCCAAGCTCGAGCGCCAGCTCGGCGAGTCCCAGTTCAAAGAACTCAAGAAGGAGTTGGGGCCCAAGATCCTGCCCCCGCTCCACCCCGACAGCATCCGCGTCCGCCTCATCGCCTCGGAGATCGTCCGCGCCGTCCACCGTGGCCTCGCCGGCAACCAGCGCTACGACGCCTCCTACGGAGAGGACGCGTCGTATGGGTATGGCGACATCTCCGAGGACCGCACCATGAAGGACCGCGACGCCGACGCTGCCGCCGCGATGCTTGGTGGGTCCCCTCGCAAGAACGCGAGAGCGGCTGCCGCGGCCCAGAGAGACGACGAGGTTCTGGATGACAGGTGGGTCACCGAGAGCCGGAGCCGCGGCAAGGCCCGGGGAGCGCAGCCACAGACGGGTCACCTTGACGGGCTCAATTGGGAGGTGATCGTTGTCAGAGACAACATAGTTAATGCAATGTGCCTTCCTGGTGGCAAGATTATAGTCTTCACTGGATTGCTGGACAAATTCAGGTCGGATGCGGAGGTTGCCACTGTGCTTGGGCATGAGGTATAATTCTTGATTTCTTGGATCACAGCTCACAGGCTCATTTCTGATTTCGGATGATTACAGAGACGCGGATGATTGAGGCTAATGTTGCAGGATAATTTTGTAGGTTGGGCATGCTATTGCAAGGCATGCCGCAGAGCAGATCACAAAGAACATGTGGGTGGCAATCCTGCAGATTGTTCTCCTCCAGTTTATCTACATGCCAGACTTGATAAATGCAATGTCAACATTACTTCTTAGGCTGCCCTTCTCACGGAGGTATGCTTCTGCATTTTGTATTACGCTTCTGTGGTGCACATTCTGCATGTGATAAGTGGCATATGTCAGTAAATGAGATACTCCTATAATCTGCTAAAAGCCGCTAAAAAGGCAGAATTGAGCTTTATAAGTAGAATTCAATATTGGTATGTGGCATGGCTTTGGGTCCATGGCCATACAGGGCCATGGCCCCCTCCTTCCTCCTGAGAAATTTTGAAACACCCAATGAACACATATCTGCTGCATGCCTCTAATTTGCTCGACTGCTTGCATGCAAGCATGTTCAACTTAGTCACACATCTCTCTTTAGTCTTCATCCGATTGAGCACTTCTATTCGCTTTCTTCCTCGCATACAATGGCGCCTGCCCGACGATCCATCTAGCGTAATCAAACCCTATTATTGCTAATTATTCCTTCTAATTCATCCCAAAACAAATATAAAATCTTTTGCAAGTTAAATATCCTGCACTGTTCTTAAAGAAAAAGGATACTGGTTGCATTGGCTAGCTTGCTGCTGGCCTAACGCATTGATGCTGCCATCACCATGCTCGAGCACCGCCACACAACCGCAAGGCTCACAGCTCTCACCTTGCTTCTAACACTGCAGGCCCTTCTCCGTTTGTTGTATTTGTTTTCTTTTCTTCTCAATAATAGTCATTGTATTAGGATTGCTAAATGCAGACCCTAATTGAACTAATGTGGGTAGTGGAAGGCTTTGCCAAATGACCCACATTGGTTTTGTGTGACGTTCCACCACTGATCACAGGTCAATGGGCATCTAGGCAAATGTATCAGAATTCAGAAACTTGATAAGTCATGTTTTTGTTACTGACATCAGTTGTGTAGATCAATAGTAAGACTAGTATCAGTTGTCTCTTGACACGATCAATGCCTTTAAATTTTCAAGAACAATATAAATCGTATCCTGGTTTGTCAGGTTATGGCCTTTTTTGGATAGGAGGAGGGTATATAGCACACAATATTTTTCAGATACACTTTCCCTGGCCTGATGCACATACTATTCATGTTTCTAAGAACTAAAAGTTTTGTTATTAGTTAACATCTTGTGCTTGATACTATCAGGAATTATATGGCTGCTAATTACTGCCCCAAGAAAGACGTCACGGTTTCACGCTTCTTTTAATGGACACTCTTTATTGTCTTCTTGCACAAATCTTTAAACTTGTGCCTTCCCTTTCTGTTTTGGGAAGTAGATTCAGTAATCTTGCCAGTAGCATATAGAGTATGCTCAGTTGATTGTTAGCACATGTCATTGTTTCCAGTCTAACAACACTGTCTAGAATGGCACAACCACTAGGACTTCATCACATAGGTCTTTATAATATGTAGCGACAGATGAATTGTCCAGAAATTTTCTTATGGATCAATACTTTAGAGATTTTTTAAGGACGTGAAAATTGGCCATTTGGAAGATGGGACAAGTGAAGATCCGACCTAGGAGGAACTAGGTGCTTTTTTACTATAGAAGAAAGTACCCAAATTTAAGTTGAAGAGGACTCGAACCTATGTGGTTGGAATGCACAACCAGTCAACCACACCTTCCACCCCTACCAGTTGTGCTAGTCCCACTTCCAAAGATGGAGTTACCCTTATTGTTGAGAATTAAGCTGCATGGTATTTACTAATAATTGCATTAGGTTGGCTTTATTTACTTAAGGTTGCATCAGTGACAATGCCGATTCTGTTATGTTTCACCTTGAGCATCAGTGAATTGGAACCTTTGTCAGAGGAGGCACTGCATATGACTGATAGTAATAGATTTTGATCTTTCCATTTCTTTAATAAAATGGGAAAGTCATTTGCAGAAGTAGAATTTAAATTCAGTGCTTGTTCCACACATAATGTAACTTTATTCAAAGGGCAACTACTTCATTTTTTTGTTTGGTTACCTTTGTGGTTGTTGCATAGTTTGGTTACCTTAGGACAGCTGAAATGTTGCTTCCTATGCGTATTGATATGATGTTTAGCGAGGTCTCTTGAAACAACGCTTCTTCGTTGCCAGGAAGTTACATCGATTATTTATATGTATAGGATAGTTAGCTGCATTTCACCTTTCCCCTGTGGCTTCAGCCTTCAGGAGCAAATCCTGTCTGCTGTCCGCCTTTCGTAGAAACTTTAGTAATTTACTGGGCTGCGTCCATCAGCTTCTACAGGACCCACACACATGGTAAATAGAAAAACAAAAGTTGTTCATCATGTCTTCCTCATGAGTTTCTCACACAGGCAATCGTTCCTCTTTTTCTCCTTTCGTCCATGAAAATATATAAGCTTAGATGCATTGCTGGTTACTGGGAGTTATCACTCCCTGAAGTTGAAAACTGATCCCTCTTGCTCCTGCATTTCCATCTGCCCTGTTTGGCTGTTTTCCCTTTTGATCAATCATCCTGCAAAGCGCCAATTATACAGGACTCCTCCACCCGGTGACACTGGACCCATGCTCCCGAGCTCATCTCGCGGAAGGTCTCTTTCAGCCTCGCTATCAGCGGCACCCGCGTCGAGACTCCAGCGCAGCTCCCCTTCATCTCTGCTCCCGGCTTCAAACTCCACTCCCGTGCCAGCGCCCTTTGTTCTTCACCTCTTCGAAGTCCTATTCCCCGCATCGCAGCAGCACCGCCTCAGCACGCCTGTTTGGATTGAGGCCAAAGTGTGCCCGACCAAAATTTGGTCATTTTAAATATTGACCACCAATTCAAAATCTTGACCAATTTTGACAATTCAAATGAACTAAGGTGCACAAGATGAACCTTTTTAGCCACCCATTCATTTGGATTGTTGAAATTGGTTAGGATTTTGAATTGGTGGCCAAAATTTGGCAAGGCACACTTTGGCATCAATCCAAACATGCCCGCAGTTCCCCGCAATCGTCAGTGTGTCGGCCATGCATCGGCCATGCAGAGAGAAGGCTCGGCGAGAAGGATCACCTTTCCTCCCTTCCGGTTCCAGCTGGATCGGACTGACTTGAGGCCAGGCGTAAATCGTGGCTCCGAAGCGACGCGTGATGTCGGTTGCTGTCGTGGAAGAGCAGCAGCGTCTGCGCGGGAAGCCACTGATGCGGTCCGGTATGTCATCTGCTGGCTCCCGCCACTGATGCGGTCCGGTATGTCATCCGCTGGCGAAGTGGCGAGTGGGGCCCTCACGTCTGCTCCTGATCTGGGAAGAGAACGGGGGAGAAAGAACAAGTCCGGGATTCTCGAAATCTCTTTCCCGTTTTTTAACCAATTAAAAGTTTAAAACTGGGGAACCCATCTGTTGCAGACTTTGCAGAGTAGCTGATCCCCTGGGAGAATAGCCAATCCCAGATTCCCATGGACTTTAGTACTCCCTCCTTCCTCAAATAGATGACTTTTACGACAAGTATTTTAGTTCATTTTGAACTAAAATACATGTCCTAAACCTCATGTATTTGAGGAAGGAGGGAGTATTATGTAGTAGATGTCATTTAGCAATAAGCCAATAACTGGCTGCTCAGGTGATTGACCTACCTGGTGTGCTGTTCATTGATCTACCTTGTGTGCTTGTTAGAAGCTCTTCTGATCTTATTTGTTACTCATTTTCCTGTAGGATGGAGATAGAGGCTGACCACATTGGACTCCTGCTACTTGGTGCTGCTGGTTATGATCCACGCGTAGCCCCATCAGTCTATGAAAAACTAGGAAAGATTGGAGGAGATTCAGCACTGAGCAATTACCTCTCGACTCATCCTTCAAGTAAGAAAAGAGCGGAGCTTCTCTCGCGAGCCAATGTCATGAATGAGGCACTGGAGTTATACAGGGAAGTTAGTGCAGGTCAAGGCACTGAAGGTTTCCTCTAGATTCTGGGATCTACTCTACTTGTTTAAAATGCCTGACAAAAAGGTTGATCTTCCTAGCTGCATTAGTGGTGGCCTGTGCATTTTACATCCGAGTGATTCATGTATTATGCTTGGGAGATGAAAGAATGTTTTGCGTCCCTTGTCATTTTCAGCTGTTGTCTGGCTGAATAAGCCCTATGCAACACCCTAAACTGGAGCATAGGTGCTTCAATTGTGATCAGGAAAAGGAAACCAAGTGTACTTTCTCCAGTCATATTTACTTGACGTTGCAAAGAAAAATATATCTGGTTCCTTTTGTTGTCTGAAACGACAAATTGAACAGGAGGTTGTAAGTCCATGCTGTCAATAATTGTTTGCTGACAGCATCGTCTGATTCCAACGTCATTTGGTCCATTCGTGCCGATGGCTCAACGCCTCAACCTTGAATGATTGCTCTTCACTCTTGAGCACAAGATGACCACACATGTCTTCTTCTGGATTCTTGATGTGCCTGTGTGTTTGTGTCCGTCCTTTGATATGCTCTTACGAAATTGCACGATGACCTGTAGCTAGGATTCCAAAATTGCACGATCATCTGTCAGTACATGACCTGTACTCCCATCCAGGCATCCATCGCTCAGCTTTGTTGCCGAGATCACACCCTGCCAGTGCCAGCAAGCTTGCTTTCATCAGCAGCACCTGTATACAGTTGAATCGAATTGAATTGAGGCCTGTTTGCAGCCATCAGCTAAATTTAAACTGCTATAGATCCAAATAGGATCCAGCTAAATTTTAGTTGGCTAAATATTTCTTTAGCAGCTTCTAAACTTCAACTACTACCTCTGTTCTGGTAGCTCAAATTTGAGCTAAGCGACGTCAAGTAAAAAAGAACGGAGGGAGTATCTAAATTTTAGTTGGGTGGATCCAAACAAATCTTAAATTGAACAGCATATTTCCTATCAAAAAAGAAGATGGAATCTAGCAACATCTGGTGGCATCATGAATGATTATACCAATCTATCAGATTAGGCTGCACCCTGTTTCTGTCGCTTCCGCCGGAGTTTCTTCCATCAGAGCCGCTGATTGTTGCCATGTCCACAATATACTAATTGCTTTCCTTGGAAACAGAGTTGTTTATGGAGATATTTGCATTTGTGCCATTGTCAAAACTTGCCTTTTGCCATCCCTCAAAATGGCTTCTCTAAAATGCCAGTCTCAAACGTGTACCAACCGCTGCAATGCCTTTTCGGGATTTTGCTTCTCATTTTCCAATTTATCCAACTTGAACTGGCCAAAATACCCATTGGGGCCAAACTTATCCTCAGCTACGTCACCCCATTCTTTCTGCCCCGTGACGCGCGAGCCTTGCGCGACTGCTGCCTCCCGCGGCGCGTGACGCTAGGGTTCCGGCGGAGGAACCCGCCGCCGTCGCCTCTGTCCAGCGGCACCGCCCAGCCACCCGCCGCCTCCCCACCCGCGCGCCGAGGCACCCGCAGCCCAGCCACCAGCGCGCCGCCACCCAGGCCCAGCCACCAGCGCGCCGCCGCCCAGGCCCAGCCACCAGCACGCCGCCGCCCAGGCCCAGCCGCCGCCGGAGCCCTCCTCCACCCACCACCGCCGCACCAGTTCGCCATCGCCATGACCCACTTCTAGGCCCGAGACAAGGTTGCGCCATGGACTGCAACTGGTTCGATCTCGTCGCTAGGTAATTCTTCCTTTTCCTCCTCGTTTTGACACAAGCTGCTAACTCCATTACGACGAGCCCTAGTCCTGCGATTGGTTTCCCCATCTAACCAATTTTTATCTGTTCAATCCATTTTGCTAGGCTCGACGGGGAGCCTGAGCTTAGTCTAGCAGTAGTAGAACCTTCTGAGGCTGTTCATGATGTATCTCTTGAGGTTGTTGATGATTTACCTCCTGTGATTGAGGAACCAGCACCAAATGTTGATTGGAGTACCCTGCAAATCAATGAGATTAATGATGAGTATGAGGGTAGGATAGAATATATCGATGATGATCATGTTTTTGAGCTGTTGGGTTTGGGAGATGAGCAAGACAAGACTAGAAAAGATGCAGGAGTAGCTACTGATAAGGGAAAAGGTCCTGATCAGAATACTGAGGGTGCAGCCCTACCTGTTGATGACAGCATACCAGGGGAGAGGGTGATAGTGTATGATCCTGACAAGCCATGCATGAAAGAATTCAGATTGGCTATGAGGCAATTTGCAATAAATGAGGAGTTCGAGCTACACATTGAGAAGACTGACCCAAGTAGATTTATTGGCAATTGCATGGTAGAGGACTGCCCTTGGCACATAGTTGGAAGAAGACAACCTGATCAAAAGACAGTTATGGTATTAACCTCGTACCTAACAATGGCATATGCATTTGTTCATAACAATTTTTATTGGCAGCTAACAGTTTCTTTTCATTTACAGGTTACAGTATTGATGGATAAGCACACATGCATGTCCAGTAGTAGGAAAAGGACTACTACACCAACTTGTGCTTGGGTTGCTTCAAAGGCGGTTCGTATTCTCAGGAAGAAGGCAATGGGCACTAAAGAGTTGATGGATAAACTGGAAGATCAGTTCAAGTGCACAATTGGCTATGACACAGTGTGGAGGGGGAGACAAAAGGCTATGGCAGAGGTGTATGGAAATTGGGAGGACAGTTTTCAGTTGCTATTCAGATGGAAGGAAGAGGTTCTGAAGTGGTCACCAGGTAGTGTTGTTGAGATTGAAACAAAGGTTGTTGATGGTCAGGTGACCTTTCATCATTTTTTTGTGCACTAAGTCCTTGCATTGAAGGTTTTAAAGAGGGATGTAGGCCATATCTTAGTGTAGATTCAACTGCACTTAATGGTAGGTGGAATGGGTATTTAGCTGCAGCCACAGCACTTGATGGTCACAATTGGATGTATCCTGTTGGCTATGGATTTATTGATGGTGAATCAGAAGAAAGTTGGATTTGGTTTATGAGGATGCTACATAAGGCTGTTGGAGATTTGCCTACTCTTGCTATTTGTACAGATGCATGCAAAGGGTTGGAAAATGCTGTGAAGGCCGTGTTCCCTCAAGCTGAACAAAGGGAATGCTTTAGGCATCTTATGCAAAACTACATCAAGAAGTGGGGTGGTGACACTCATTCGAAGATGTACCCAGCAGCAAGAGCATATCGACAGGAAGTGTTTTTGCTGCACATGAAGGGAATTGTGGAGGCCTCTAAGGAAGTGCTTGAGTGGCTAAATAAATGGCATAACTTGAAGTGGATGAGATGTGCCTTCAACCCAGATATAAAATGTGATTATATCACTAACAATCTAGCAGAATGTTTTAATAATTGGATCAAAGAGATAAAGGACCTTCCTGTATGTGAGCTAGCAAACAAGCTGAGAGAAATGATAATGGTGCTTTGGGAGAAAAGGAGATGTATTAGTCAAAGGTTGACTGGGAAGATCCTACCAGCTATCATACAACAACTGAAAGCAAAGACTAGAGGATTAGGATACTTGACAGTTGTGAAAAGTGACAGTGTTCAAGGTGAGATATTTAACAATACTAGTGGGTCCAAGAATGTTGTGAAGGCACATATTCACTATTGTTCATGTTTGGAGTGGCAACACACGGGTAAGCCGTGCCATCATGCTTTGGCATTGCTAACAGCCCAACAGATTGATGTCAACCTGGAGGATTATGTTCATGAGTACTACTCCGTAGATATATTTCAGAATGCATATAAGAGGATGATCGAGCCATTGCCTGACAAGTCACACTGGCCAGAGGTAGACCTACCTTTTGTGGTTGCAGCACCACTTGTTCCAAGAGGTGTAGGAAGGCAAAGGAAGTTGAGGATCAAAAGTTTCCTTGAAGGTGGCAATAGCAAATCTAAAGCTAAATCTGATGCTAATAGTGCTGAAAAAGTTGTTGACCAGGGGAAAAAACAGACCATTAGAGGCAAAAGGAAGTGCACAAGATGTGGAGAGTTAGGCCATGGTGAATCCAGCTATAAATGTGCACTGAATGGAACAAAGAAAAGGAAAAGAAAGTCTAGGAAGAATACTACAAAGGCTAAAAATAAACCAACTGAGAAAGCTACCAAGGAGACAATATTGGAGAACAGTTCTGGTAGGGTGACTAGAAGGTGAGAAAGAAAAATAATAATAATTGCAACTAAAATAACTAAAATGGTTATGTTGTTCATGATGGGTCTTTTTTTGTTTTGCAGTCGACTTGCTATGCTGCTGGGAGAAGGCACCAGTTCCCAGCCTTCAGCAATCTCCAAGGAAGCCTCACCCATCAGCAACATGCAGAAGAAAACGCCTCCAAGGAAGCTTGCACCTAAAAGGCTCAAGATCAATTGAGTTGTGACTTCCAAATTTATGTATCTTTGAACTTTGGGTTTGTAACAGAGATGTCAACTTAGTTTGTTACTTGTGATGTTGAACATGTCATGGAACCTATCAGTGATGTTGAACTCGTCATTTGTGATATCTGTGATATTTGTGCCATGTTGAACTCGTTATTTGTGCCAATCTGTGATATCTGTGCCATGTTGAACTAGTCATTTGCCTCTGTGATATTTGTGCCAACCTATGCATATCCATATTGTCATGAATTCATCTTTATATATTTTTTCAATTGATTTATGAGCTAGCATAATTTTTGTATTGTTTTGGTGCCTTGCCTGGACGGCGGTGGCTGGAAGGGCCAGCGTCTGGCTTCCAAGAGAGCCAGCGCCTGGCCTAGGGAGCTCCCAGGGTATTTCGGTCCGTTCAGGTTGGTTAAATTGCAAAATGGGAAGCAAAAACACGAAAAGGCATTGTAGCGGTTGATTCATGTTTGAGACTGGCATTTTAGAGAAGTCATTTTGAGGGATGGCAAAAGGGCGAAGCCCAGTTTTGACAATGGCACATATGCAAATATCTCGTTGTTTATGCTGGAATCAGACTATCAGAGCTAACCCCAGGGCTCCAAAGATTAGCTCTTGGCGGCACGAAGCGGCGCTGCTTCCTGATCCGTTGCTTTCTCCGCCCGTCCGTCCATGGCGACGGATCGTGCCGGCCAATGAGGGCCCTTTCCGGCCGCAAAAGGATGGCCAGCCTTAACCCTGCCGTTGGGCCACTCACTGTTCTACCAAGAACCAAAAAAATGCTGCCCTGCACTACTTTGACTCGACTCGGCAGCACACAAAAAAATGTTGTTGGGAGTTGAGACGCTGAGTAAACAAAAATGTTCAGTGGTGACTGGTGAGACGTGCGAGGATGGATGTTTTCGGACTTTCAGTGTGCTGTGGGTAGCCCAGATACTGTCACGCTTTGACCAGGCAGGGAGAGAAAAGAGAGGTTGATTAGGGAGAAAACGATGGCGTCGCCATTCAAGCTGAGCTGTGGCCGTACAATGTCGCCGGAGTTGGTGAGGATGCTGTGCATAAAGTGATGGTGCCGGCGGGTCAACTTTGTAAATCAGCGTCAAGAAAAAGGCCGCCAATCCTCTCTCTGCTCTCGAGAGAGAGTTGTTGGTTGTTTGGTTGTTGAGAGCTTGAGATGATAGCAGGTAGGATTGCTGGCGCTGCAAGCGGCATGGCGCATGCTGCTCGTACTATTCCACCAGATGATCCGATCGGACCATCAACCGGATGAGGCAGGAGTGAACAGTGATCGGTTGCTCCTATAGCAGTATCCTGGGCAGGCCGTCTGATTCCCTGTTTAGTTGGCTAAAAATTTTGGCAAAAGAGATGAAAAACTAACACGATTTTCTAAGTGAGAAATTTTGGTGAAACTTTTGCAACTAAATAGAGGGAATCGTTGAGTACTAGGCTGTCACCGGAATCGTTCTCACCATCGGATCCCTGATGGAATCCTGCTCCAGCAGCGCGATCCTTGATGGATTCTCTTGATCTCCACTTCTCCGTCTGTTCCGTGCAAAATGACTCCTCTCCCTCTGCAACAACCGATCAAGATTCATCAGCTCGTCCCTCGCCGGAAAACCTAACAAACCCTGCGTTTAATTGGCCGGTGGTGCTGAATTTTCGTAGAAAAGACGAGTGGCCCGTTCAGAATCTGACCTGAAACAGACAGACCCCACCCCTAACCGGCGACGTTAGTGCGGCCACGCACTGCCCGCACTCGCCACAGCAACACGACCGGTTCCTTATCGCGTCAGCCGTCAGCGACGGGAGGAAGAGAGCCATGGCCATTGGCGCCGCAGCAAAGCAAAGCAAGCCGCCTTTTGCGACCGAAATTTAACACCCACTAATAACTTATGAAATGCAACGTAGAAAAAGAAAAGAACGACGAGCACTCGCGACCAAAGTACTGAAAGGGTACCACCGCTGCGGTACGGCCATTATTTGTTGGAGAGAAAGATTACACAAGTGACCACCACCCATGGGAAGTGGAAAAGCATCAAAAGCCAACAATTGTTTTTGTTTTGTTCTCGCACAACCCTTCACAGATCATCTAACACTAAATGCAGTAATAGTAGTAGCAGCAGCAGCTATAGCCATACGGAATTGAACGGAACGGAATCATTGGACAAATTGCTGTGCGCCGCAGCTCAATGCAATCGCCGGAGGCGGCGCCGCCGCCAGAACAAGCAGGCACTTCAGGGCTTCCAGAGGATGGTGGTCTCGGCGACCATGGAGGTCACCACGTAGGGGTCCATGTTGGACGCCGGCCGGCGGTCCTCGAAGTAGCCCTTGCCGTTCTGCTCCGTCTCCCGGCCCACGCGCACCGACGCGCCACGGTTGGCGACTCCCTGCACGACACAACACAAACAGAGTTAGCATTGCCACACAATGGGTTCCCTTCGCTCCGGCATATTTATCAGGCTTCAGGCATACATACCCAGCTGAAGGTGTTGATGTCGGCCGTCTCGTGCTTGCCGGTCAGCCGGCGCTCGTTGCCCTCGCCGTAGGCGGCGATGTGCTCTTTGTGCCTCAGCTTCAGCTTCTCGATCGCAGCCTTGATCACCTCGTACCCACCGTCGTTCCTCATGGACTTGGTGCTGTAGTTCGTGTGGGCACCAGCGCCGTTCCAGTCACCAGGGATGGGCTTGGGGTCGAATGTCACCACCACACCGGCAATCTCGGTGATCCTCTGTAAAGAAGAGGGGACAGATTAGCTCACAAGTGTTGCGAATCTTGCTTGGAATTCAAAAGATTGTGCTGTATTTGATCATGTAAAGAGTCCAGAAGTCGCATCCATACCTCAAGAATGTAGCGGGCAACCCACACCTGGTCACCAGCAGAAATGCCGACCGAGGGACCGACTTGGAACTCCCACTGAAACCAACAAGTGTTTGCCATGGTCAGAAAGATGGTAACTTCATGGTACAAAACAAGTTTGGCAAGTGTAGTAGGATTTCACCTGTCCTGGCATGACCTCTCCATTGATGCCACTGATGTTGATGCCGGCATACAGGCAAGCCTTGTAGTGGGAGTCAACTATGTCGCGCCCGAAAGACTTGTCTGCGCCGATACTGCAGTAGTAAGGACCCTAAAAACAGACAATTGACAATGTTAAGTGACACTCCAACAAATGTAGGACCGAATCGATGAAGCAACTCTTAAGCAAGCAAACTAATCAAGTGATAACACACCTGAGGGCCAGGGTAGCCACCAACAGGCCACCCAAGGGGCCAGTTGGTGTCCTTCTGAAGGAGGGTGTACTCCTGCTCAATACCATACCTGTCATTTGCAAAAACAATTACAATCAATCATGCGAAGATCTATCGTTTCGGCTTTCATGATAAATATATATTTGGGAGAGATTTGCATACCAGGGCTCCTCAGCAGAGACCTCAGGGTTGCTGAAGATCTTGGCGGCGTTGTACCTCTTGTTGGTGGGAATCGGCTCGCCAGCTGGGGTGTAGCAATCGCACATGACCTGCGGGTCAACGAATTTCAGTGAACGCCTAAAGATGGCCCCTATTATTAGAGAAGTCGACTAAAAGAAAAATTGTATTTGCTAGGTACACTAGACAATCACATCATTGCAACAAAAATATGTAAAGCTTATAAAACACCGTGTTAACGTTGCAGTTGTGCATAACTAGACAAAGATTCAGAGTTACAAATAGCATCAAGAATCTCTAAGTACTGCATCAAAATAATTCAACCTATGTGCCAACCAGATAAAAAAACTAAATTACATTTTTACTGTACATACTGTAGTTTACTTGAAACAAGACACGGTTTCCCCCCACCCACAGGGATTCACTGATCCGAGTTGGATCAATGAACTGCAGCAGATACAGCACATGAACATATGTGGTTGAGGTCACTTGGATGATAAAAGCAGAAACTTACAAGGATGTTGTTGCCCTTCCTGAATGGGTCCTTGAAGATAGCCTGCGGGCTGCAGGATGACACATGCTCAAGAGATCAGGATCACTTCCATGTCTGCTAGCAAAACAGAAACGAGGACACGCAACGCAAGCATGGCCTGCCATAGCACTTACTACAGGATGACTTCACTGTCCTCGCCGGGGGCCTGGCCGGTGCTGGAGCCGTCGTAGTTCCACTTGGGCAGCTTGCTGGGATCAGTCACCGGGCCGGAGAGGGTCTGCGCAGACAGCACCAACCAGATCAGTGAGCTTTTAATGTTTCAAAAACGATCGGTGTGGTTTATTTATTATGACAAATAAAAAGGAAAGGAAAGTATGGTAGCCAGCTGATGAGAGCTCAGATGTATAAGCCAAAGAACAGCTCAGCGGATGACTACAGATATTCAGAGATAAGTGATAAGTGATGAGTCACAAAAACAGTATCCCCGGGGTCCCTAGCGCCGGGAATCTTTATCATCTTACCCTGGCCTTGCTCCTGAGATCCATGCCAGATCCACCGATCCTGCAACCGAAAAGGAGCCATGCATTAATATCGGGTCAATTCGCTAACAAACTGACCAACTGCTCGCCGTGCTCCTCGGAACAGAGGAGTCTATGATCAAAGCTTGTGGCGTCGGAGGGACCAGGCAGAGACTGCCGCTCCACAGATCCTCCCCCCAACAGGACAAACGAAAACGTACAGCAAGTACTTTGAGTGCATCTCTCTAGAGCACATCCCAAACTGAAGTGAAATATTCATGGGAGAATAAACACCAACAAAAAATAGATTTTTTTTTTACTTGGGTGAAGGTTGGGCAGGTGAAACAAAATTGACCACCAAGATAAAACAGAGAGGTTGGACAGGATGGGCAGAGAAGAACGGGGGAAGGTACTAGCACCGTTTCAGCCGGCGAGGGTGAGAAGGATAAAATCTGCATCAATCTATGAGAAGCCCCCATCTCCCCAAAGATCCTTCGTCTACACGCGGCGGTCGTCCAGAACCCGTTTCCCTGACGCCGGAACGCCATGGAAAGGCGGCCGGAAGCCAGCAAGATCGATTCTTTCCGACCGACGACGCGGAGGGGCGCAGCGTGCAGATTAACAAGGAAAAAAAAACGATGCCGTACCATATGTACTCGGCGATGATCTTCTCGGTGGTGTCGGAGAGGTTGAGGTTGATGAGGTCGGTGAGGCAGGCCATGGCCGGCGGCGGCTGCGGTGGGCACGAGCAGAGAGGTAGAGGAAGAGGGAGGAGGTGGTGGTGTGGGATTGAGACGAAGGGATCGGTGCGGAGGAGGGCGGCTATATAATGGCTGACGACCAGGAAGGGATGGGAAACAAGTTGGCGTCCAGCTTCCACCCCTTGATCCCAACAAAATACGTAAGTATACGCGTTCAAAAAAAAATACGTATACAGTACGGTACACACGTACGAATACCGTAGCGCTATCTTCCCTGTGGAGCTCCGCGTATATTCTACCAGGTTAATTCTTCGACGCGGTAGGTGCGGGGAGGGGACCATCCCGTACATGGAAGCCGTCGACTCTAATCGCTGACACGTGGGACCGAAGGACAAGGGACCACCTGTCAGTGAGATTCTGATACGAACGTGGCAGCGGTTGGTGTGGCTGTGTGGGGGAATATTGAATTCTGCACGGGCACCTTTATCTCCAGCAAATGGTTGATTTGATTATGAGTTCCGAGCATAGGGGGGTTAAAAGAAATATGAAAACTTTTCCGATGTCTGGGGATAGTCCAAAAGGGCCGGAAATGAATTTTAAAATGTTTTTGGATTCAATCATGCTTCCTCCACTACCTAAAAGCCACCTCATCTGCACAGACCGCAACAGCTTTTTTTACTGTACCTACCAATGGCGGAAATTTAGCAAAAAACACTATTTGAACTCATGTAGCACTCCTGTAGCACTTTCGTTTGTTTGTGGTAAATATTGTCCAATCATAGACTAACTAGGCTCAAAAGATTCGTCTCGTGATGTACAACAGAACTATGTGATTAGTTAATTTTTTTACCTACATTTACTGCTCCGAACATATGTCTTTTGGTGTATTTAATGTGATATGATGGAGAGAGAGTTGAAAAAGTAGCAAAAAATTGGCAAATTTTCAGACAACTAAACAGGCCCGGATTGAAGATTCGAGGAATCCTCATGGGGTCAAGGAGGGATCTTTTACACAGCTGGAAATTGCACGGTGCCTTTGATTGTTCTCTGAATCTGCATGGGCATGCGGCATGCCGCATTATTCATCCGCCAGCCACCATTTCTGACTCCCTCTGCTATTTCATTGCCATGTACTCCTAAAGGTGCTAGCAAAGTGGTTCTGCCAATTGGGTGCGCTAATTCTTTAAAGAAATGATATAACAATATACTTCACTCTTTCAAAATATAATGCATCTAATAAAGAGAGATTAAGGGAATACTTATTATAGTAATAAAAATAGATGATGTCTCAGACATAAATCAATCGAACTTGTAATGCTATAATTACAATAATTTGGAAAATATTTGTAGTACTCCATCCGTCCCAAATTTATATTTGTTTTGATTTTTCTAGGTACGGAGTATATAACTTTTGTTATGCATCTAGATATATATTTATGTTTAAATACCGAGCAAAAGATATACATCTAGAAAAATCAAATAAATAATATGTCAAGACGTATGTCGTATTTGCTTTGATGTTTTGAGCTAATTGAGCAAAGTGGTTCTGCCAATTGGGTGCGCTAATCCTTTTAGAAAATGGTAGTGCTAACAACATACTTTACTCTTTCAAAACATAGTACATTTAAAAAGATAAAATGAAGGAAGTACTTATTATACTAAAGAAAATAGATGATGTCTCACATAAATCAATCGAACTTGTAAGGCTATAGCTACAATAATTTGGAGAATATTTGTTCCTCGCAAGTACTTATTTTGACTTTTATAGGTACATCTTTTGTTATACACTTAGATATATATTATGTTTAGATAAATAGCAAACGTTTTTCATCTAGACAAATCAAAATAAATAGTAATTTAGGATGAGGAGAGTTTTTGCTTTGATGTTTTGTGCTAATTGAGAAAGTACATGAAAAGGTTGACATTGCCCTTTATTTTCACGTGCAGATTTTCCTAACAGTTTAGTCTTGTGAGCTTAATACATTTATTAATAACTACTCCCTCCGTTTCAAATTACTTGTCGTTTTGACTTTTCTAAATACATTCTTTTTGTTATCTATGTGGACATAAATATATATCTAGGTGCATAACAAAAGAGATGTATGTAAAGTCAAAACGACAAGTAATTTGGAACAGATGGAGTATATACTATTCTTATTCTAAACTATGAGTTAATACTCCACAAGTTTATAGTGAAAATGTGTCGATTAATGTGCCATACCCATATGACTTTTCTATTGCCAAGTACTTCATTTTTTACTTCAAGATTTTTTGCCGGAGGATACCCAACAATGTTTTTCTTTCACACCAAATCACTACAGCCACTATTCACCAACCAGTTAGTGGTATTTTCACAATAAATCAGTACCAGCCACTAGCCAATCGAACAAGGTAAGATCTTTGAAATTCCATATGAAAGTTATTATGATTGTTTAAAGGAGTGGTATTTGGTTGCTTGTCCACCAAGGTATGATTGCATTTTTTACTTGTATAGTACATGTTTAAATTACCGTATGCTCCGTAGAAGACAACTTCTGTTTAGTTCCCAAAAAATCTCAAAAATTTTCACATCGCAGACCATGCTACCTCTCACAGAACACGCTTCCTAATGCAAAATTTTCACCACTTTCCCTAAATTTTCACCGAACTAAACGGTGCCTCAAGAAAATAAGTTTTTATAGGGGTTGTAAATGTGCATGGTCCAGACACTATGAACCCAAGGCACGTGATGCACCGTACGAAAAAGGAGTGCTGCAGCGCCAGCACATCGATGTCAGTACAGAAATACCTGGCTGGCTACTCATTATACCGACCCCGCGTCGTGAATATTGCTGTATCTTTCCAATTTGGGCTTTGTTTAGTTGGCTAAAATTTCTAACATTTTCTCCACTCTCTCCATCACATCACATTAAATACGTCAAAAGATATATGTTCGGAGTATTAAATATAGGTAAAAAAAATAACTAATTACACAGTTTGGATGTTCTTTGCGACACGAATCTTTTGAGCCTAGTTAGGTCATGGTAGGATAATATTTACCACAAACAAACGAAACGTGCTACAATGTGCTACAGGAGTTCCAACAGTTAAAAAAGCAAAATTTTCAACCAACTAAACAAGGTCTTCTAAACAAGGCCTTGATTCAAAGAATCTTCCTGCAGGCATTAAATGATGATTCCGTATGTGCACTTGCTAAAGTTGGTCACCCATCTTTGTCCACGAAAAATGATGATGTTCTTTTTTTCATTCCTTTTTCACTGCATACAGCCAGCTAATAGCATGTGCTATATTGAATTTTCTGAAGAATTACCCTTTGATGGAGGACACAATGGACAACAGCGAGATGATGGTGGTAACTTCGACGTTCTCGAGAATTTACCGAAGTCTTTTGGATTTGCCAATATAATTTATGTATCTTGAAAAGTTAAAGCAATTTTAATGCGTTTGTGTACATGAGTGTTTACATCTATCTACTCCATGGTGACAGCGTCTACATCTATCTACTCTATGGTTTTTTAAGTCTTATTTCGGCAGATATGTTGAATAGTATTCGATTGATGGATATAATAGTGTTGTGTGAGAGAAAATAAAGACAAAACAAGTCAAAATAAACCGAATCGAACACACTCGTGACTGGTCGCTCGTGACTGGTCCGTCCATTTTTCACGTGCATAAAATGGACGCCCATACTTCACAGTTGCAGGACCAGCTGCCGTGCTGCCCACTGACGAGGAACAGGAAAGCCATCCATCGGAAGAGGTTGAAGAGAACCAATAAGAGAGAGACATCAGTTTATCTAGCTCAACCTTTTCTCAGCTCAGGCACCGGACCATGCATGGGAGTTTCACAGAAATTCCCATCCGGATCTCTGATGGCCACCAAATCGCTCACGGCGAAATCCAAGCCGTTCCAGTCGTCAGGCAGTGATGGCATCTGATTCCATATAGCAGAGAAACAGACACAATCACGTTGCATTATTCCTCCTTTTTCCAGAATTCAGATCCACAACGCATTCAGAGTTCCAGACATACAGTACCCAGTTGCCTCGATCTGCTTTTTCCCTAACGTCCGTGCTCGCTGATTGTACAACGACTCGAATCCTCTGCCGGCTGAATCGGAATCACCCCGGCGTAAGTGGCCGTGTGCATCGATCCCCATTTCCTCTCAGATGAGGCCTTTGCCCATGCGCCAATGCTGCCTGACTAGATGAGCCTCTCTCTAATGATCCCAGCTTTCTCTTCGGGATGATGGAATCGGTTCGCTACTGCTTCAGGTCAGGACGTCACTACCTCATGGAAACTGAATCAATGCTGACTGATTCAGTGATTCCTGAGTCATTTTATTCTCAGGACTTTAGGAATTAGGAGCAAGAACAAATATATATATCTTTTGCTGACGAAATGGAACTGCTCCCAGCTGCGTTCCTAGTAAGTAGCACATCTTTTCAGATAACCTTTGGTTGCGTCACCATTTGCAACTGGGATTAGAGAATTGCTTGGTTCCTTGCAGGGCCAATGCGGCCGTGGCGCCGTGCAGGGAGCAAGGGAAATGCCGTTGCGGCGTTGCTTTCCCTCTGTTTTCCTTTTCTTTCTCTTGGGTTCTTTCGTCTTTGGTGTTGACGAGCTGAAATCTTAATAGAAATGAGAGAATGCACAGTGGCCGCGTCATGTATGGGTTGCTCCGTTGCTGGACAGCTGCAGTGATGAGTGGCTCCAGGACCAATATAATTCTAAGACATTTTCGATAGGACAACATGGAGATGCATTGTAGTTTCTGCACAGGGGTTTTATGATTATGCGCCCATGCATATCCGTTAACGTCCTTATCACTTATCACCTCTCTCTGGATAAAAAGCTCTGCCTGCTCATGCTCGGCTGTAATGTTGATCCTATAATAACTTGTCGCAAAAAAGAGAGAAAATCTTATATTTTTTATAGATAAATGAAATATTTTCCGGGAAAAAACTTATCTTTTTTCAATAAAAGGAAAACTTCACACCGACAGAAAATGTGACGGTTCTTGCACACAAGCATACATGTACAGTACAGTAGGGTGATCACACGCATCTGCAAGACGGAGACAGGATCGTGCGCTCATGCTCCGGGTTGGGCAGTTGCCTGCACGCTAGGGCCAAGGGCGGGCCACGCAGGCGTCTCGAGCCCCGAATTATACTCCCACCCCGATCACATGAGCACCTTGTTTTATTCTTGACGTTTCGCAGGCGGCCACATGAACACTTGTGTTTGCAGCGTCGCCCGATGGAGATGTGCTCTCTGCTCTGTTCAACTTTTTTTAAAAAAAAAAAAGAGATGTGTGATCTGTTTGAGATTTGACGGTCTGACCTCACCCCTAAAAAAATATGGATACACGAGATCTGACTTTGTGAAATGAAACCCAAATATTCCGAGATCCAGATACAAATCCGCTGGCGAATAAATTCCCAGGAGAAAAAACAACAAGTGTATATGGTTGTAATGACGAGCTGAAAGAGAGAACTGAAAACAATCCGGCCTCATGTATAGCACCATCCGCCGTCTGCCGTGGAATACTGGAATTCTTGGCAAAGCCAGCTGTAGAGAAATTATTGTTGCCAGTTATCGTAACGCTTCTTCTTAACATTATCATCCTCATCATATGTGTGGCTGACCAGGGTTCCTCAGAAAAAAAAAATGTGGCTGCCCAGCCTGCATCTTGGAGTCCACGGCCAAACATGTCCTCGTCGAGACATTGAAGTTTCAGGCGTCTTCATCAGCGTCGTCGCCGCCGCATTCCCGTGTTTCTCGCCAATAGAAATTCAGCAAAATAACGATGCCGAACCAACGGTAAATACTAGTATACTGAAAGTCTAAAATCAGCCGGACAAAAATGGACTTGTTTCATGTTACTACAAATCAACCTCTTGCTTGCTACTACTATGTTTCAAACATTTTTATCCAGTCTGAGAACTTCGCTGGGACGTTGCTTTCGTTCCGTGGTTCCTGTCCCGGACAAGGCAGAAGATACAACAAGGAGTAACGCAAGCACCAGCTGCTGCTGCTGCGTAGCATGGAGATTCCCATCCCTGTCGCAGAACCCATCGCCTTCGTCCTCCTCGCCGGTGTCGCCGTCTCGGCGTACAGCGAGAGCCAATGAGCGATCGGTGCAGATACGCGTCCTACTACGCTACTTGGAAAGCTACGCCGCCGCTGGAGTCGTCGTCGTCGCCGACGACTTCTTGGTCCCGGCACGGCAGGGCATATGGATCGCCGGTGGTTTTCAGCTTCTTCTTTTTTGGTTATTGTACTATGGTCATCGATGAACCAACCCCCAGTTCGTTGAAACCCATGTCGATCGATCTGGAACTGGAAGAAGAAGGCTCGATGGATTGGATTCCTCATTCCTGGTGGTGGTTAATACCTCACGCCCGGCACCTTTTGGTTCACAGTATTCCTGCTCGTGGTTGATCACGGGTGGTCGAGAGAGGAGTCGCTGTCCTGGGTTCACAGGTCTGCCAAGTCATCGGTCTTGCTCTTCTGTACTTCTGATTTTTTTTTTGAAGAACAAAAAAAGGTATTTCACCAACACAAGTGACCAGAGCCAATCATGGAGTTTATGTTATCGCGGACTCGAGGAAAAAATGGTAAAAGGGCCGCGTCACTGTCACGTAACCAAACCGTAACAAGTTGTGTGAGCAATTGTAGGAGGAACGCCTGCGTTGTCTGATGGCTACGGTGATCGATGACGGCCTGACGAACGAGTGACGAGAGCGCAGGGAGTGGTTAGGCTTCGTTTCACCAGCTGCCCCCGGCCGACTCTTGGATTCCTTCACGTCAATTTTAGAGGTCTCGTTTTCTCCTTCATTTCTAGAGTGGAATCTACTTCGGATTCGTGGCCCTCGGCGAGGAATCTCGACAGGAGATGGACCGTCCACCTGACGGATCTGGAGGAGATCGTTGGACTTGGGGTCATGGGGTGGTAGCTACCATTACACTGGTCCATTTGTTTCAATTTCTCATCATGGCGAGTTGGCGATCGACTTGGCTAGCATGTTCAGAGAGCACCACATGTTTCCGGTCATGAATTTGCCCCGGATGCAGCAGCCAGCAGGACCCTCCTGTACTGTGCTCCTCCTATACACTGGAGGACGAGAGGGCCAGAGGCGTGCGGAAACTGCGAGCCAATTCCTTGGTTTGACGAGATTAGGAACCAACCGCTTCGAACTTTAGCATGTGTTTGGTTTGATGCTGGGGCCTGGCGCGCAGGAAAAAAAAGGGATCGATGGCCGTCGTATACGCACAGGTTGAAGGGTTCCGGCGACACCATCATTCCGACCACGCCGCTCTGCTTTCGCTTCCTTTCCGGCCACCGTTCCCTGCCTGCACGTGCGCGCATGGATATCTACCTACTACCGCCCGCCGCCGGCGGTGTGCTCCGGCTCCCTCCTTGCCGGCGAGCCAATGTGCAGCAGCTTCAGTTCAGCCTCCAAAGCAGGCAGGGGGCAGGCGCGGGCTGGTTGTGCCCAGCATCCGGCAGGCGGCAGCGACTCCACCGGCGGCCTCGCCTTTCGGACCACCATTCCCTGCCTGCACGTGTGCGCATGGAGATCCTATCCTACCTACCGCCCGCCGCCGGCGGTGTGTTCCCCGTGCTCCCCGCCGGCCAAGCCACACGACATCCGTGTGCTTCAGTAGCCTCCACCAAGCCCAGTCAGCATTCATCCGGCCGGCGGCGGCAGCTCGGCAGGCGACGATGACGGGCCCATCGGGCCTCGATGGGCCCGTCATAGGTGGGTTGGCCCAAACCAAACACGCTCATGCTCGTGTGTGTGCTCAAGTCCAACGGCTTTTGGTAAATTAAAAAAAAAAGGTCCAACGGCTCCTTGCGCTCTCCCTCCGAGAATAGCAGAGCTCCTCCTCGCCTCCTCGGCTCCTCCCAGCAAAGCAACCCCGAGGCCAGACCAGACCGAAACGCCAGAGTCAGACCAGTCCACCACCACTGTGCCATACCCAAGCGAAGCAGCGGAGTGACAGCGCCGTCGCCCTCCCTCCCTCCCTCCGACCCGCGAAGCAATGCCTCGCCCCGCCAATGACCCACGGCCGCGCGGAGCGGCGCCGGGCCCGACGGCTCCCGCGCAGTTCCCCCACGGGGCGCTCTTCGCCGCCGTCCGGTCCGGCGACGCGGTCGCCGCCCGCGCGCTCCTGGACCACGCCGAGGCGTCGGGCGCTTCCCTGGCCACGCTCGCCGGGGAGGCCGCGACGCATGCGGCCGCGGATGCCAGGCGCGAGGAGGTCGTGCGCCTCATCCTCTCCCTCAACGAGTTCATGGCCGCCAGCATCACCACACGAGTCGACCTCGTCGGCGTGCAGAGCCACATAGACATAGGTGAGGTCACCCTCCGGCCTCCGCGCCGCCCTATCTCTTCATTTTATATATTCTGGGAGCTGATGGGATGCTCAAATCTTGTCCATAGATGAGCGCCACCCCAATGCCTAATCTCGCTGGGAGGTCTTCTTCTGCTCGATTAAGCTAATCTGACGCTCTATTTATGCACTTTTGATTCGGGCGTTCGGCTGACTGTATGGGGAAAATTCTTGTCCATACCAGAATGCCTGATTTAATTTTGTCGAAAGCGCCTGACTTTACAGCTTTGAGAGTTTGAGAGCATTTCCTTTACTCTGCAAGTACGAATGCTCCATCTTCATACATATTTTTTTCTTCAGGTACAGCACCTTGCTTTGATGGAACAGATTATGCCACATGGAAGTGGATGATGGAGATTCACTTGTCAGCCATGCATCCCACTATTTGGCGGATTGTTGAAAGAGGTTATACCGTGAAGGATACTGACAGCCCAACAACCAAAGAGCAAAATGAACACAAGAATGCGCTAGCTGTAAATGCCATTCTTAGTGGACTGAGTCGAAATGAGCGCAACAAGGTGTATGGGCTCAAAACTGCCAAGGAGATATGGGATGAGCTCCAATTGGCTCATCAAGGCACCCCATGTCATCGAGAGTTCAAAATCGAGCTATTGACGGAAGAATTGGGAAGGCTCGTGATGGAGGAAGGTGAGACACCAAATGAAATGTATAACAGGCTAATCCGCATTGTGAATGAGATCAAGGGGCTCGGAAGCAAGGAAATGACAGACAGCTATGTTGTCAAAAAAATGCTACGAGCCATCACTCCAAGAAATCCCACATTGGCAACAATTATTCGTAAGCAAGAAGACTTTGCAAAGCTCACACCTCATTGTTTGCTTGGAAGAGTTCATGACCTCATCGACCAAAGGTCAAGCTCAAGGAAGAAATATCTCGCTCCAAAGGCAAGAAAAGAAGCTAAAGACAGCTCTAGTGAAGAAGATAGTGAAGATCACGAGCTTATCAAGAGGCTAAGAAAATCAATAAAAAGGCAGTTCAAAAGACCATGCTATGAGTGTGGTGAGGCTGGACATTTCATGACCGATTGTCCAAACAAGAAGGACAAGAGCAAGAGTCTTAAGAAGAGTCAAAAGGGACAATCTCTTTTTGGTAAGGAATCAAATGATTCCAGCACCGACTCCGATGATGAAAATGTTCACATGTGTCTTTGAGGCTTTCCAGCATAGGGAGCAAGGTATCATCCACTTCCAAATCTCGTAATATAGATGAATTTGCTAAGAGTGGTAGCAACAGTAATGATGGTTTGCTAGAGATGATGCTACTTTTCCTATGTTTGACTTGCTTAACACAATAAAAAGGAAAGAGGAGAGTCTCAAGAAGAAAACTTACTCATCTTTGAAAAAGACAGAAACCTTGAACTTGATAAAATCATAAGTAAAGAGTGAGAAAAATGAAGAGTTGGCTAACAAGCTTGAGTTAGCCAAACTTTAATTACTAACCTTTTCTCACGGCAAATGATCTTGTGGTAAAGTAGATAATGCTGTCATGATAAATGTTTATTACGGCATAGGCCGGTACAGATAATTTTAGGATGAAATGTATAGTGTTCAAATCTTCATAGTATATCCATCCCAAATGACAAAAGTCAATGATGCACTTGATTTTTTAAAAAAATATGATGGACTGTAGCTACTAGCTAGTGTACATTTTTTTCTCTTTCCACCCTATCAAAGCATAACTTATATATCTGACTTGGTAACAGGGAGTGCACTTGTGAAAGATTTCTGAGGGCGGTGGCTGGAGCTTTTGCTTAGTCTGTGAGACTCTTCCAACACTACACCTTTTGTCCCGGCCGCACTGGTCCAATGATCCACTTGGATGTGGTAAAATTTGTATGTTGGATACCATGTCGTCAGAACACTTATAAAGATGGATTCAGCCATCATCCCAGGGACAAACTGCGCTTCGCATGGCTGCTGTGGAAGGTAAAAATCCAGATGTAGGAGCAGTGGAAGGACTTTTGGCTGATGTTTCCTTCCTGGTCATCTAGAGATGGTTAGCTGTTTAATTTTTAGTTGCCTGTAGGATGCATCAAGAGCAATTAGCGTTGTTCTGTTAGACGCTCCTTTTAAGTATGTAACCAGTTTATGTGTTTCTTACTTTCTTCAGACAGTTGAACAGTTTGCCCCCCTGAGCTGCTGCTTCATCAGCAGTAGTGTACTAGTGTTTGTTAACTCGCGTTGGTGAGATGGGCTCAAAGCGGGTGGGATGTGTAAAGAAAAACCCTTTCTTCCCCGGTACCACTTGACACTGCATCTGTTCTTTTCCCTTTCTCTACTGGAGAACAACTCGTAACTGGAACCTTTGACTATCTCCGCCGTCTAACGAAAAACTAAACCCATCCGAGTAACAGCATGGCAGCGACTTGCCAATTCCCCATTTCTCCTCAAGGGCATGGGATTGCTCGTTCGTATTTGTAAATTGTGTCACCGGTTTTGGTCTTAGACCTACACCTATTGACAAAATCCACTTATTGTAGCCAGCGTAGTTGTCACGTGCTCAAAACCACCATGCCACATTGTGAGGCAATCAATTCCACAGACCACAATCAACAGCGTTGGTGACATGAATCTTCCGCATAAACTGCAAGAACAAATCCATTTCTAGAAAAAAATTGCAAGAACAAATTCTTTTTGAAAAAATTACTGCAAGAACAAAATAAAGGTTACAATACTGCAAGAACAAAATAAGAGTTGCAACTTACTAGTTCATTCTCCCAGCACAAAATGTGCATCATGTGCTAAGGCCTTCTTCAAAGGCAAAAGCCAACTACTACTCCCTCCGTCCCTAAAAGAGTGTCAGTTTTTACTTCTCGAGAAATAACTTTGACTAAATATATATAAAATATATTAATATTAATGGTACAAAATATAGTTAGATAGATATTTGAATCTAGTTTTTTAACAAAATTATTTAAAGATACAAATGTTGTATTTATTTTTTACAATTCCAGTCAAATTTGTGACACGGAAAGCATTGGCGACACTCTTTTAGAGATGGAGAAAGTATCTCATATCTACAGTAAATTTGCAGCACATTAGTTTGGCAGAGCACTTTGGTGTTCGTGCTGCCTATCCGATAACTCTTGCATTGTTGCCCACGCGGAAATCGACTTCTCCTCTTTCAACGCTCCTACTTCTTATCAGTCCCCGCATCGAGTTGCATATATGAGCAACCGATCCGGTATCAAATACCCAGGAATTAATAGTTGTATCAGCGAGAAATATGTTATCCATAACATTAATTACAAGTGTACCTGAAGTAGAAGTACTCTTACTTCCACCTTGCTTCTTCCAAGCTAGGTACTTCTTGCAATTCCTTTCCCAGTGACCAAGTTCTTTACAGTGAAAGCATTCGACATCAGATTCTGATCCAGCCTTGGGCTCCTGGCTTGGCATAGGGATCGTATCCGTAGCCTTGCCTTTCTTCTTCCAAGATTTGCCCTTCCTCTTATAGGTCGGCTTGTTTTGGACCGCCATCACATGGCCAATGCCAGTACTTTTCTTTATGTCACCTTCTGCCGTTTTAAGCATACCACACAATTCATTCAAACCCTTTTTCACCCCATGCATATGGTAGTTCGTGTCACATCCCGATTTTTAGGACATTTTATAAAACACGAACTTATTAAAAATTTTCTCTAATTATATGCTAACTTTCTTTTCTCCATATTATTCTAAAGTTTTTCTATAAATAACTTTGCATTTAAAATACATTGTGTTGCATTTTATTGCTGAGTGATCCATTAAGGAATTTCGTTTGAATTTGAATTTGAAACCACCTTTCAAATTCACCATTCAAACTATAGTCAAATCCCTTCTCTTCGCCTAAGGATTTTGGGTGGAAAATAAGTTTGGAAATTTTATTCCAAATTTACCTTCTAAACCCTAGCTAGCATAAACCCCTAAGGATTAGATTTGAAATTCTATTTCAAATTCTCTTTCATCAAAACACTAGAAAAGCTCCTTTAATCTGAAGTCCGTCGAACCGCCTTGAATTCCTCTCTATAGCCCGGCCCTCGCCCCCTCTTTCTTTTGCATCCAGCCCAGCCCCTTTTCTCTTTTCATTTTCGACCCGGCTCGCCCGACCTGCCTCACGCTCGCGGTCCATACACGCACACAGCTCAGGCCGCCATCACTCCTTCTTCCTCCTCTCGCACTCCTCTGCCTCTCCCCTGCCTTGCAACGCCGCCGCCGGTCGTCGGCCACCCGATCCGCCGACCCAGGACACCTCCCGCCGTGATGGAAGAAGCACCGGGACCGCCTCGTCACGCCGCGCCCATGGAGCCCCATTCCTAGGCCCCTCCCCTGCTCCGCCATCGCCCGCCCCGAACACCACCGCCGGCCGCCGTTTCCCTGATCCCCTCACCTCGGCCACCTCCCTCTCCTATAGGGCGCGCACCACCGCTGCCTCGTTCCTCCGCACCTGTGGAACCTCGTCGCCAACCCCTTCCTCAGGCACCCGTAGGTTGCCATCCTCGACGCGCGACCACCCGGCGCCACCGCCCCGCCGGATCCTTCCCGCACGTGAACGCGCCGCCAGACGCTCTGCCTCACCGGCCACCGCACCAGAGCACCGCGCGCGCCTACGCTGGCACCGTCGTCGCGTACACGACGCACTCCACGTCGTGCCGTCTACCAAGTTCCTCGCCGCCGCTGCTCTGCCTCTGGCACAGTAAACACCACGCGCCGCCACACGCCGCCGTACTCGCATGTCGTGCCGCAACCCCAGTGCTACCTGTTAGAATAAATGGGCCTAAAGCCATTTATTACAATGAAAGAATTAAAAGCCCATTTATATAATGCTAGGGAAAAGTGATAAATACCAAATGGGTATTAGAGGAGTCTCCCATCCAACTTATGAGGTAGCCTTTCGGTACACCTCTTGTGAAGTTGGATAAAGGAGATAGACGTGCCACACGCGCGCGCGCTCGCTCGCCTCGCCGGGTCGTGGACGAGGACGAGACGAGCGGGCGGTGCGGTCGGACGGACGGACGGACGTGAGGAGTTGCGGGGCGGGAGCATCTTTTTGCTGTTACTACTAAGCCTTTACCAGGGGAGCCTTAACAGCGACAGTTACCAGAGGAGTTAACCGCGACCGTTACTACTCAGGTTTTAAACCGCGACCGTTACTACTCAGTACGTCCAGGTTCATCCCCCCTCCGTGTCTGCTCGCCTATATAAGGAGGCCCTCCTCCTCCTCCTCAACACACCAAGTCACAACTCAGGTACTCCTGTTCAGGAGACCTCTCCCTTCTCCCTCTGTTTGCTGCTTTGCTTTTGCATTCCCATCGCTTGCACCGCGCGCACGGTACCGGCGAGAGCAGAGCCTCCGGAACCTCGTCCTGCTATTGAGATCCTGCTCGGGATAGACGGGCGATAAGGTTTTTGGGGAGCATCTTCACGCGACTGCTCGCTCCCGTACGACTACATCCTCCACATCGACTCCGCACAACTACTTCCCCTGCATCGACTTCGAACGACTACTTCCTCTACAGCCGGGTCTTCACTGCGAACACCTTCCTGCACCGAATTTGTACGGCTACATCGACTGAGGTCACTCTACGATCAGTATGACTGATCCAAGTGATAGCGGAACTTCGGGTGACGCCGTCACCCGACCTTCCACGGGGTACATTCTTAAACTAGTATTCATGCTTATTAGTTGTATAATCATGAATAGGTTTATGTTTAATTGTTGTTTAAACATGAACATTTGCACATGGATTGTCTCACTCACAGCAATATTGAAATGTCTATTTAATTATGGAATTAAAATATACCAGAATATTGCCTATCATCTAACAATCCAAAAACCTTATTATGTTGATAGAAATATGTTTGGTGTCACTAGCTTTGCAAATGCAATTAAACTAAAGCCTTTTGATGGTTCCAACTTTAAGAGGTGGCGTGAGTTGGCCACCCTGTGGCTCACCGCTATGAACGTGATGTACGTCATCACCGGAAAAGCTCCCGAGGGTGTCTCGGGGGAAAAGTTCAATTCAGATGATAATCTGTTCCGGGGTGCCGTGATCAGCGTTCTGATTGATAATCTGGTGGATACCTATCTCCGTTACAAAATGGGGAAGGACATTTGGGAGGCTCTTGAGGCTCAGTACGGAGCTTCTGACGCTGGCGGTGAGCTGTACGTAATGGAACTGTTCCTAGACTACAGGATGGTTGAAGACCGCCCTATGGTGGAACAGGCCCATGAATTATAGACGCTGGCTAAGGAGCTTGAGAACTACAGCAGAGAGGTCCCATGTGTGTTGCCCGAAAAGTTTGTGGCTGGAGCTATTATCGCTAAGTTGCCACATTCTTGGAGGGACTTTGCTACCTCTCTAAAACACAAGAGAAAGGAATTCACTTTTGATGACCTTGTTGCGACTCTTGATGTTGAAGAGAAGGCCAGAGCAAAGGACACACGTGGAAAGGCAATAGCCGGCTCCTCAAGCGCAAACTTTGTGCAGAGGGGCAATCCCAAGTTCCAGAACAACCAGAACAAGAGGAAGAAGCCTTCACAGAACCCGCCCAAGGCTAAGCAAGCCGACGGGCCTGATAAGAAGAAGAGAAAGCCGGGGGTGCTTGCTACACATGTGGCAGTCCGGATCACTTTGCTGCAAAGTGTCCAGGTCGCAAAGATCGCAAGGCCCCTAAGACAGCAAACATGGTTGTTAGCGAGGGTGGGGGAACATCGGGGTACGGTAATTTCTTACCTACAGTTCTTTCAGTATGTTCTTCACCAGAGTGTGGATAGACACCGGCGCTAATATTCAAGTATGTGTTGACATCTCTATGTTTTCTTCTTACCAGGTCGGGGGGACTACATCCTTGTTGATGGGGAACGGTGCCCATGCGCGTGTTCTTGGTGCTGGTACGGTCACTCTGAAGTTCACTTCGAGGAAGACCATACAATTGAAGAATGTGCAGCATGTACCTACCATCAAGAAAAATCTAGTCAGCGGGTCTCTACTGTGTAGAGACGGGTTTAAATTAGTATTTGAGTCAAATAAATTTATCATTTCTAAGTTTGGTACCTTTGTTGGAAAAGGCTATGATAGCGGAGGCTTGTTCTGCTTTTCTTTATCGTTTGATAATAATGTTGTGAACCATGTGATGAATGATGAATCAGATGTTTGGCATTCGAGGCTTTGTCATGTTAATTTTGGTTGTATGATACGCTTAGCTAGTTTGAGTTTAATTCCAAAGTTTACCTCTGTCAAAAATTCTAAGTGCCACGTATGTGTTGAATCAAAACAAACTCGCAAGCCACATAAGCCAGTTGAGGCGAGAAACTTGGCACCTCTAGAATTAGTTCATTCTGATCTGAGCGAAATGAACGGTGTGTTGACAAATGGTGGTAAAAGATATTTCATGACTTTGATAGACGATAGCACTAGATTTTGTTACATCTACTTGTTAAAATCAAAAGATGAAGCGTTACATTACTTTAAGATCTATAAAGCTGAAGTAGAAAATCAACTTGAGAGAAAGATTAAACACATAAGGTCTGATCGAGGTGGCGAATACTTCTCTAATACTTTTGATTCATTCTGTGAGGAACACGGTATCGTTCATGAGAGGACACCGCCTTATTCACCCCAATCCAATGGGATTGCCGAAAGAAAGAACCGCACGCTGACTGACTTGGTGAATGCCATGTTAGAAACCGCGGGACTATCTAAGGAATGGTGGGGTGAGGCGATACTGACGGCCTGTCATGTCCTGAACCGTGTGCTTATGAAGAATAAGGAAGTAACACCATTCGAGGAATGGGAGAAGAAGAGGCTAACTCTTTCATATTTACGTACTTGGGGTTGCTTGGCCAAAGTCAGTGTGCCAATCACCAAGAAACGTAAACTTGGACCAAAGACGGTAGACTGTGTCTTTCTGGGGTATGCTTTTCACAGCATCGGATATAGATTCTTGGTAGTAAGATCTGGAGTGCCGGACTTGCTTGTCGGGACAATTATGGAGTCTAGAGACGCTACATTCTTTGAGAATATTTTTCCAATGAGAGATGAAACAAGTTCATCTAGGCAAGAGTCTGTCGAGAAGGACGACTCCACCAAGCCGATGGAACTCAATGAGCCTACACTTATTGAGCATCCTGAGGAGGATAATGATGAGGCTCCTAGGAGGAGCAAGAGACAACGGACAGAGAAATCCTTTGGAGATGATTTCATCATATACCTCGTGGATGACACTCCCAAGACCATTGCAGAGGCCTACTCTTCACCTGATGCTAACTATTGGAAGGAAGCAGTGAGGAGTAAAATGGACTCTATCATGACAAATGGAACTTGGGAGGTTGTTGAGCGTCCTTACGGGTGCAAACCCGTGTGATGCAAATGGGTGCTAAAAAAGAAGCTTAGGCCTGATGGTACTATTGATAAGTACAAGGCTAGACTTATGGCCAAGGGTTACACCCAAAAGGAAGGAGAAGACTTCTTTGATACTTACTCACCAGTTGCTCGATTGACTACCATAAGAGTACTACTTTCTCTGGCAGCCTCTCATAGTCTTCTCGTTCATCAGATAGACGTTAAGACAGCTTTCCTAAATGGAGAGTTGGAAGAGGAGATCTATATGGATCAGCCGGAAGGATTTGTAGTAAAGGGTCAAGAAAGAATAGTGTGTAAACTGGTAAAGTCTCCCTATGGCCTCAAGCAAGCACCTAAGCAATGGCATGATAAGTTCGACAGAACTTTGACATCTGTTGGCTTTGTTACAAACGAAGCTGACAAATGTGTGTACTATCGCTATGGTGGGGGCGAAGGAGTGATTTTGTGTCTGTATGTAGATGACATACTTATCTTTGCCACGAGCCTTGAAGTGATCAAGGAGGTCAAAGACTTTCTGTCTCAAAAGTTTGAGATGAAAGATTCGGGAGAGGCTGATGTTATCCTTAACATAAAGCTGATAAAGGGAGAAAATGGTGGGGTGACTCTATCACAGACTCACTATGTTGAGAAGATGCTTAGTCGGTTTGGCTACAGCAATTCTAAACCCGCACCAACTCCTTACGACGCCAGCTTGGTTCTAAGGAAGAACTTGAGGATAATGGTGGATCAGCTGAGATACTCCCAGATCATTGGTTCGTTGATGTATCTGGCTAGCGCCACGAGACCTGACATTGCATATGCAGTTAGTAAATTGAGCCGGTTTGTTTCAAACCCGGGCAGTGAACACTGACGTGCTCTCGAGAGGGTAATGCACTATCTAGTGGGCACAATGAACTATGGCATTCACTATTCCGGAGACCCAAAAGTCTTAGAGGGATATAGTGATGCAAACTGGATTTCTGATGCTGATGAGTTAAAGGCCACAAGTGGATATGTGTTCACACTTGGAGGTGGTGTTGTTTCCTGGAAATCTTGCAAGCAGACCATTCTAACCAGGTCAACAATGGAAGCAGAACTCACAGCATTGGATACTGCCACTGTCGAGGCCGAGTGGCTTCGTGAACTCCTAATGGACTTGCCGATAGTTGAAAAACCGATACCGGCAATTCTAATGAACTGTGATAATCAAACTGTGATTGTCAAGGTGAACAGTTCAAAGGACAACATGAAGTCATCCAGGCATGTCAAGAGGCGGTTGAAGTCTGTCAGGAAATTGAGAAACACCGGTGTCATAGCTTTGGATTACATCCATACGTCTAAGAACCTGGCAGATCAATTTACAAAGGGTTTATCACGTATTGTGATAGATAATGCATCTATGGAACTGGGCTTGAGACCCACATGAGTTTTTCCATAGTGGAAACATGTCTTTTGTGATCGGAGATCCCGTGAATTAAGATGGTGAAACAAGCTATGGTTTGACTGAGAAAAGAGAACCTTTGAGAAGGCTCGGTCCATGGAAAGATGCATTTCTCTTCAAAACTGTATGGCAGGCTGGTATATATACCTTAATGTGCTCCAAGTGGCTTTCATGAAACAAGGTAGTTGTTTCTCTGAAGCAAAGACATAGTTCTACAGTATGTCTAGAAGGAACACACCTATATGAGTATCGATTACTGGTCATAGTCTATGAGATTTGGGTAATCTCTAGAAAACTGATGAAGAGGCACGGAGTGTGACCCATAAGCTCCAACCCGCGGGGATGCTATGTGCAGCTAAGTATCAGTAAAGAGCTCTAGCCAAGCTTAGATGCACAAAACTGGCAATTCATGGCATAGTCTATTGTTCAGTTGCAAATAAGTGTAACTTGAGTTCCTGGTGGATGTTCAACTTAACAGTTTCCATCGCAGTGCTGGTATATCGAAAACAAAAGGGAAGATGAGAGCATTTCCAATGTGGCTTATAATTCTTGGTGGGGATTGTTAGAATAAATGGGCCTAAAGCCATTTATTACAATGAAAGAATTAAAAGCTCATTTATGTAATGCTAGGGAAAAGTGATAAATACCAAATGGGTATTAGAGAAGTCTCCCATCCAACTTATGAGGTAGCCTTTCGGTACACCTCTTGTGAAGTTGGATAAGGAGATAGGCGTGCCACGCGCGCGCGCGCGCTCACTCGCCTCGCCGAGCCGTGGCCGTGGCCGAGACGAGACGAGACGAGCGGGCGGTGCGGTATATAAGGAGGCACTCCTCCTCCTCCTCCTCAACATACCAAGTCACAACTCAGGTACTCCTGTTCAGGAGACCTCTCCCTTCTCCCTCTGTTTGCTGCTTTGCTTTTGCATTCCCATCGCTTGCACCGCGCGCACGGTACCGGCGAGAGCAGAGCCTCCGGAACCTCGTCCTGCTACTGAGATCCTGCTCGGGATAGGCGGGCGATAAGGTTTTTGGGGAGCGTCTTCACGCGACTGCTCGCTCCCGTACGACTACATCCTCTACATCGACTCCGCACGACTACTTCCCCTGCATCGACTTCGAACGATTACTTCCTCTACAGCCGGGTCTTCACTGCGAACACCTTCCTACACCGAATTTGTACGGCTACATCGACTGAGGTCACTCTACGATCAGTATGACTGATGCAAGTGATAGCGGAACTTCGGGTGACGCTGTCACCCGACCTTCCACGGGGTACATTCTTAAACTAGTATTCATGCTTATTAGTTGTATAATCATGAATAGATTTATGTTTAATTGTTGTTTAAACATGAACATTTGCACATGGATTGTCTCACTCACAGCAATATTGAAATGTCTATTTAATTATGGAATTAAAATATACTAGAATATTGTCTATCATCTAACACCACCACGCTGCATGCACACATGCGCGTGACGCCGCCGCCGAGCTGCCCATTTCCACACCAGCTCGGCTCGCCGCCGGCCCTACCCTGCCGCGCCGCGCGCTCCGCACGGCCGCCACCTCCTCTGTTTTACCTGCCCCACCACGTCGTCACCACCGTCGCATCAACTCATGCCGCCGCACCTGCACAGGCACACCCCGCACACGCACGCCACATGCCGGTGTGACGTCGACCGCCACCAATTATCGACGCCAACTGTTCCCTTCCCTGCTTCTCTCCCCAAAACCGCCCAGCTCCGCCGGTCGTACCAGCCTGTATTACCTTCACTCGTGCCGTACACTGCCTCCTCTCCTTCTCGCGCTGCCACAACTTTTGACTCCAGGGAACCGAGCACAAGCCGTACTGCACGTGCACAAGCACTGCTGCGCTACTGCGCAGGGCCGCAACGCCGCAGCACGGCGCGCACATAGGCACCAGGCATGCGCACTCCCGCCGCAATCCAGCCTCGGCCGCCAATAATGGCCGGCCTCGCTCCCCATCCCGGCGCCGTAACCGCCCGCCATCCTCACCACCCGCCGTACCACGACCGCGCACGCCCGCTTGCAATCTAAGCGCGCCTACGAGCGTCGTACGCACACAAGCACCAGGCCAACCCATGCCCCGCCGCAATCCGACTTCGGCCACCAATAATGGTCGGCCGGCCATCCTCATCCCCGGTCAGCACTCCCCCAGCCGTCCTCATCCAAATCCGTGTCGTGGCCGCCTCCGGTGCATCGCCTGTGGGTATAAATAGACCCCTCGCTCCTCCCCAGAGCTCACGCACCACCTCCACTTCTCCCAGCGCCGGAGCGCACACACGCGCATCTGTCGCTGCCACTAGCCCCTTTCGCCACCGCACGCCGCAGCTCCCTTCCCGGCTAAATAGTTGCCCTAGGCAGGTACACCACTAGCCCCTTCCTCTCCTAACCACCTCAGCCCGGCCTCTAGACCGCCGGAGCCCCGAGATCAGGAGCTCCCAGTGTCACCCCTGCTTTTCCCCATGGGGGACAGGCACGGGGTAGGAGAAGACGGGCACCGTTTGGCCCCGTTCCGGCTCCGTCCGACCCTCCTACTTGTGCTCACCGGTGGGCCCCACCAACCAGGGGACGACGTCACCCCCACGCCGTTAGGCGCACAGTCTGGCCCAGCATGAGCGCGGTCCACGAGGATCAACGGCTCATAAGCCGCTGCGTCCACTGGTCCAGGGAGCCGGCGCACGGAACAGTGCGCCAGGCACCCACACCCCACGTGGACGCCCCTAGCAAAATGCTAGGTACACCCGGTATGTGTACCCCAATTTCCATTTAGGATATTTAGACTTTTCCAAAAATTTCAATAAAATTCCTAAAAATATTAGGAATTATTCTAAGCTTAATGGTACCATTTGTTCCCATAGTTGACCTTCCTAAAATCCTTTTTCATTTTAGCCCCTCCCCGGTAATAGAAAACCTTATGAAACTGTACCCAGGATTCCGCGCACCACATATCTTAGCTCCAAAAACCCTAGGAAAATTCCTAAATTTATCATAGGGTTATCCGAGCCTATTCCAAACCCTTTATCCACTTTCACACCCCTTTGTGCCTTAAGGATTTGTTTAACTTTCCCCGATCTTTCCTAAAAACCCCGTCGTTACTCTGCCTAATCCAATACCTCAGCCATTTCCACCACAAGTATCTTTCTAACATAATCGTTATGCTTCCGCCACGGGAACCACTTTCGCATAACCATTATGTTAGATATTCCTTCAGCCTATTCACCGAAAGCGCTCTTTCCACCTAACCGTTATGCTGCCTAACTCCAAACCCCACACATCCTCGTCAACTTAGCCACCACGATATCCAACCTTAGGCACCGTTGAACGATAGGATCGATTCCTTGTTTGCTCTCCTTTATTGATTGGTGAATTGTTTTATTGATTGTTATTTTATGTGCTATTAAACTCGGTAGACGCCTGAGCTCCCTCCCGAAGCCAAGGACCAAGAAGGACATGAAGTCAGAGCTCAGGACGTCCGTAAGACACACTAGCCGACCAAGTCCTGAAGGATCCAGAAGGCAAGACTTGGTCAACTAGGAAAGCAAGTATAAGAGGCAAGTCCCAGCACCCCTCCTTGATCATATTTTTGCCATTATTTTATAATTAGGATAAAATATGCTAAGATAATAACTTGACTTGCATTTGCTGTAAGGACGGGTTGATCCCGATCTCGACTAAGTCATTGACCGAGCATCAACCCTAGATTTACTTTTCACAATTTCTCATGAAAGAATCTCTGTTGGTAAGGAGAGATAGATAGAGATAGTTGGTAATAAAATGAATCCACTATAGAGAGTTAGACTCCCTAAGGACGGACATGGGAGTATGGAGGCAGCCTCTGTGGGGGATCCTGTCCATGCTTACTCTGGTCGTATAAGGATTGGTTCACGAGAAAGTCTTTCCAGGGACCTAGTACGACCATACGTAGCCAAAAAGGTATAGCCTGTTGAGAATGCCTATTTATGTGCGGCCTTGAATCACACCCCACTACTGAACCTAGTAAACCATCCCAAGGGGCCACGGTGGGCAACGGATGTGCTGAAGCAGGACCTTCGCATAGTCCCAGGTCTGGCCGGTATGGGTCATCGGGAATGTTTTGGCGTCAGGGTGACGCGGTGGTATTTATACCACATTTTTTATGCATATGCTTTTGTCCCGGGATGTGGACCCGCGAGGAGGGTGGTGGTGGAATGACCCCTACTTAGGCCCGAGTGTAGACGTGGATGGAGCTAGGGAATATTGTCTAGGTGTGGATGATAATGTAATCCACATGTAGACGCCGGTGGGTATGGTTCTCGCGGCCAGTACCGCCAACAGCTGTGGTATGGGCTGGTCGGACGTATGTGTATAGTGTACGCCTCTACGCAGAGTATAATCTATTCGAATAGCCGTGGCTCTCGGTTATAAGCCCTTTTGGTCAAAGCTCCCGTTGATTAGCACACATGCTATATAAGGATAGATTTGGAGGTGAGACAGGGCAGTGGCCCTTAGTGAGTAATACGGCAGATGCCGGCTCAGTGAGACCCCGGTGGTCGCTGAGTTTAATAAAACTTGGGGACTGGTAGGGGAGGCTACGTGTTCCCCCTCCAGGACCAACCTACTTAATATACTTGTTTTACTTTCCGCCTTTCTCTGAAATCTACTTCACCTGCATTACTTTACCTTAATAATCAAGACCTACTTCTTTTCCTTGGAACCTTGGATGTAGTCTATAGGATTAATTTCTTATGCACTGGGATTTGCTGAGTACGTTGATGTGTACTCAGCCTTACCTCTATTATACTTTTTTACAGGTAGACTATGTGGGTTCCAGGTGTTGTTAACCATCTAGTTAGTGGATGGGCACCTGTGCTTCCCTTCACTGTGTTGAGGTATTTTCTTTGAATATACGTTATTTATTGCATCTATACTTAACTCTGATAAGAACTATGTTAGCCTACCCGATCCAGGGACTAACACAGGTGCTTAATGGGAATCCCGAAGGTGGGTCCCCATAGTTCGAGATGAAGTTCCCATAGCTAGGTGAAAGAGACGTGAGAATGAAATCAGTAGCCAACTCTTGGCCTAGTGGGAAGCCCAGCTTCTCCAACCTCTGAGTGTTACCAACCATCTTGATTATGTGTGGTCCTACTGCTGCTCCTTCGGGTAGTTTGCACTCCACAAAGGCTTTAGAGACATTGAACCTTTCAGTCCTAGCTTGTGTCTGAACATGTCCCTTAGTGCCACGACTAGTTCGTACACATGATAGGACTCAAACTGCATATGCAGATCAGGTTCCATACACGCAAGCATAAGGCAACCAACTTCAAGATTAGCATCACATACCTTCTTGTAAGCGTTCCTATCAGCAGCAGGTGCATTTGCATCAGGCTCATCTGGTAACGAGATGTCTAGAACTTCTTCCTTTTTCTCTGCTTTGAGAACAATTCTCACATTACAAATCCAATCTGTATATTTGTTCCATTCAACTTGTCTTTCTCAAGGATAGTACGTAAATTAAAAGATGTGGTGTTGCTAGGAGCCATCTACAACAAAATAAAATTACAAAATACTACGATAAAAATCCATGATAAAGGGTAGATTAAAACTAGTAAAATCTACACCCACGACAAAACCAAGAACATCTAGCCATTCCAATTTATGAAGGACATGCCCTAAGAACTGCATCATAGCAGGTGACTGAAGAATCTGAACACAAATGGCATGCTGCTGAAAGACAACACTTCTGGTAAGATAGAAATTCCTGCATCAGAGACCCATGAAATCTCTGATTCTGCAGAGTAAACCCATTGTTTTAGAGGTATGAAACTCTTTTCACATGTAATCCCTATTTCGGCAAATTGGTGAGATGAGGCTTGCCATATATTTATTTTTAATATTTTGAGGTCGGTTATTGAGCTCCTGAATCAATATAGATATTATATGCTTTCATTCTTTTATTGGTCAATGATGTCTCCTGTTCTGCTTATCTACGACTAATTGGTCCAGCTGTCCAGGCATGTTACGCTCCTCCTTTAAGATGGACCAGTGATGTGCATAGCAGGGAATGCAGGTGCTTGTAGTTGCATTTCTCTCGGTGAGTAAACAAATTACTTGGGATCGATTTTAGAGTAACTGGACTTTTTGGTCTTTAGTACTTGGGACTCAGTTTCTTTGATAGAAATTTGTTGTGGAAGCTTGAGTTTTTATGCATATTATGGTCTGATAAGAAATAGAATTAAACTTCATAGCAATTAGTCAAATTGGGCGTGCTTAATGTATACAAGTTATAGCCCTCAAAAAAATTTATACAAGTTATATGAATGGATCCAGATTTGGAAGATAAATTGATGATATATTGATTTTTGTAGCAATTGACGATAATAGTAAGAGAAATTGATGACCAAAGTGATACCTCTCAATTGTATGTGCATAACAATATTACTCTGTTGATAAACATATAACTGGGAAAGTAAGCACTGGATTATATTGAAACGAACCAGATTTCCAAAACTGGAAACCCGATCCTCTGCACCTCTGTGATAGTCCCAGGAAGTGGCTATCACGTGCAAACCCTGTCTCAAGTGGTACAAATCCATACAACACAGGAAAAATGGAAAATTACATAATTTTATTAATACATCAGAGTACAACATTTCAGCATAAGCCGGGTACAAGTCCAACTGGACTAAACAAGAAAGGTAAATCATCTACGCAGCGGATCTATCGAAGCGAAGCGTCTCCAGCTCCACAGGCAAACTTGAGTGTAGGACCAGCTCTAGTCTTCCCATCCTTCATCGTCGTTGTCGTAGTCGATCACCAAGTCTGAAAGCATTGCCATCTACCCGATAAGCGGGTAGGTCATGTCAGCTTCCCAACAAAGAGCAAAAGCGGTGGATGAATTCTAATATGCATGGATAAACCTATATCTGGCTGTAGTAAGTTTATGCAAGCAGCGGTAGCAACATCAAGGTAAGCGGTATTGCAAAGAGGTCACCATCTCCGAGGAGATCCACACCTCCGAGGCCAACGCCTCCGGGGTCAACACCCCAAGCAAGGAAAGTACACCAAAGCACCGAATCTCAACCAAGACTCAGCATCCCACTCTCATCTGCGATGTGGGGTCACCAACTCCTATCCCCACATCTCAACGGCACGAAGCCGGGCTCACACACTCAGGGGAGAGAAGCAGCACAAGAAAAGTCTAGCCAGAGTAACAGACCCAGGGGCTGTCCATACCAGTGGACACGGACTATAGCTATAGGTTTAACACTCTGCAGAGGTTGTACAACTGGACCCGCCGGATAGGGTAGAAACGGGGATCAGCCGTTCCACATCCCTACCTAACGGCCGGAGACCTAGCAGTGGGTGGCACTCTCCTGCCTCTCCAAGCCTGACTCGTCCTGAACTGGGGCGCGAAACTTGCCAGCAGGGCCTCGGAGCTGTGAGACCATCCCCGGAGGAGCCGGGGCGACGTCTACTCGGGGGGTATAACTCGTCCCCCTCACACGACCACACCGGTCCGCCTACAAGCTGAGTGCCAACCACCAACTAGTTCTCGGACCGAACCCCGCCCATAACAAGGCGAACGGTTTGTACGAAAATAGCCCAAAGATCATGGTTAAACTGTCGATCGGTCCTTAATTGCAAGAGCGAGCACTCACCAACTCCCACCGTCCGACACGCCGCTAGGGCGGGAGGCCAGGTCGCATCTCCCCTAGACAGGCGTTCACAAGTAACCAAAGCGGCTCGCTCCTGCGGTAACACGTCAAGGATACACACTCACCCAAAACACACGCTAGAATACCGAGGTATCCCAATCTCAATCCAAACTAGAGATCCATCCATATCACGAAACAGGTAAAATGTATGGATAGTAAATATCGGGGATTAGCTAGGGGTCTGTAGCTGGTCCCAAAGGTAGGAAGTTCAAGGAACAGGGTATATCAAATCCAAGGCATGGCTAAAAGATTGTCTATGCATTTCAATCATCCAAAGCATCATAAATAAAGCACTAGCAACTAAATAGCATGCATGGGATCTACATGGTCGGGAGTGACATGACACCTGCGCGGTAGTCGTCGTAGAGTAGTAGAGGTTGGGCCCTTCCTTCGGGTCGAAGGTCTTCCCAAACATCACAGCTCGGGTCGTCGTCACAGCTCGAGTCTTCATACAAGGTTACAAGCCTACACGAGATGCGACACGGAAATAAATAACGACAATCATCTAAGCATTAACTCCAAATAACATCCATTAGAAGAACCAAATAAATCCGAACTAGCTACAAGCAGCACTAGTTTAATTTAAGGAAATCAAAGTAATTAGTTTTATATTAAAATAGTTTTAAGCATTTAGCTTTATATACTAGAGAACTAGTTTAGGGAGAAGGGTTAGTTCAAGGTTGAGTTGCCGATCAAAGGCTAAGGGCCTTGGTGATTGCGCCTGTAAGGTATTAGCGTAACAGATAGGTGCAACAAAGTGGAAGCTCAGAGGATGAAGAGAGAGAGAAACAAGGCAGCGCGAGCTGGGCAAGAGTTCATCAGGACAAAGTGTGCGGCAGCAGCACAAAGAGAAGGAAAGGATCGTATTGAGGGCGATAAAAGGATGGTGACACGGTAAGACGTGCTCGGGAGCACGGTGGGGCAAGTGCTAGCAACGCGTCAATAACCACGGCGTAGTAGCTAGGTTGCAACGCAAGGTTGCCGTGCTTGAAGCAGAGGCCTCTGCTCTCGGCACGGCCGTCCATCACGCGCGGCGTTCTGGGTACTAACACTTGGTACGACGCGTGCTACACGGCTCAAAGCAAAGGAGAGAGAGAGCGGGTTTGCGACACAAAACGGTGGAAGCGGTGCAAGCAAGGAAAGCTATGAGAACACGACTCGGGGATGTAATTCGTGTCTGCAACACGTCAGTGGCTAGTTGCGGGGCTCCGGCGTCCCAGACCCACAATAGCGCAGTGGCGGTAGCGGCCACGAATCCTACTCCAAGTACGCGGGGCAAAACAGGGTTTGGTTCAAGGGCAAGAGAGGATAAGGATAGGGTAGCAGCGAGCGTCTCGAAATTATGAAACCAACGCAAGTGGTTTCATAATTTTCGGAGCTCCAGATAATTAGTTATGAATTTTGAAAGAAAAAGGGATTTATAAAGTATTTATTAAATCCTTTTATTTAAAACCGAAAATAATTTTATTAAAATAATGCTGACGTCAGCATGACGTCAGCGGGTTAGTGGGCCTTAGGTGGGCCGAAAGTGTTGGAGGCCCATTGGGCCGGCCCAGATCAGCCCAAGGTTCAGCAAGTCTAGAAAAAGTCCTCCAACTGCTTGGTTCGGCCTGGTTAACTCGTTGGGCTAAGCAGGCTTCCGTGGGCCGAAGTCCACACGGAGTTCACGCGGGGGAGTCCGGGTTTGCTCCCTGAATTCTCCTGGGGTCCGGTCGTCACGAAGGTCGCGGGATCTTCTGTGAATTTGTGTGGCTGTGCTTGTGTGGCCAAGCGTGTAGCTCCACTCAGGTTCAGAAGAGAGAGGGCGCGCGTGGGGTGTTCGGCGGAATGCCAGAAAGGCGTGGTGGCGAGGTAAGAACTGGCCGGCGGCGAGGTTCTGTTACGGCGGCGAAGGTGCACGTTCTCCTGCATCAAAAGCACCTCGGCACGAAGGCCGGTTCTCATCTCGTCGGCGAGCTCATACATGGCGCCGGTGCGGTGCTCCAGAGCGCCGCGTCGTGGCGATGCAGAGCGGTGCGAGGCGATGACAAGGCCGGGCGAGGCGCGCGGAGACGGTGGCGCGGCCTGCAGAGCGACGCGGCGCGCGGCGAGGCTTGGCTGCGAAAGCGGCTGCGCGGCACGAAGCCAAGGCGGCGCGTCACGGCAGGGCACGGCGGCAAGACGGCGCAGCCCGGCGAGAGGTGCAGCGGCGCGGCGCAGAGGTACGTGACACGATACAGAGGTGGAGGCGCGAGGCACATGGAGGCGGTGGTGCGGTTTGCAGAGCGACACGGCGCGCGGCGAGGCCGCCGCGCAGCAGAGCGACGAAGAGTTCGGCAAGGCGGTGGCACCTGCAAGGGGCATGGCTCGAAGGCCAGCACACAGGTGTTGCGCGGCACGGCGAGCGGCGACGGTGCGTTGCGGGGCTTCAGTGCGGTGCAGCGCGGCAGAGACCGGGAACAGGCGCGGCGCGAAGGCCGGCGTCACCAGCATGAACACAGGGTCGAGCAAGGGAAGAGGGGAAAAGGTCTGGGTGCGTTCCGCTCACCAGAGGGCTCGTCGGAGTCAACAGCGGTGCAGGAAGAGCTCGAGGCCGTGGCGAGGCGAAGCCGGCAGGTCGGCGTCGCAGCTCAGCGCGGACGAGTCGGCAACGTCCTGGCGCGGTGCGTCTCCTCCTCGGTGCGGCACGGCTTGACGTGGTGCGGCTCTTGCTCGGCGTGGTGTTGACGACGCGAGGTTCCGAAGCGACGACGTGGTGGTGCTTGAGAGCACGGCGGCGGTGAAGATCCCGAGTGGCGTGGCGCGCTCGGCATGCCGTGGCTTCGGTGTGCGTGGCGCAGAAGAACGGGCCGGCACGATGCAGGTGTCGCAGTGAAGGCCGCGGCGAAGAAGAGGTGGACGGCGACGGCGAGATGTGGCGGCGGTGCGTCGCGTTCCCTTGCTCTGGCTCCGGCGGTGTCCTCGACGCGGACAGCCTTCCCCTTCACACAGACGACTCCGGCAGATGCGGCTTCGGCTTCAGGGAGATGGCGAGACGGTGACGCGCCTCTCTTCTCCTCCTTTCCCCTTCTCTTCCCCTCCTTCCCCCTTCTTACCTCCCCCGGCGGCGGAACAGAGGTTGGGGGAGAGAAATCCCAGATGGCGAGGAAGCCAAATGGGAGACGGCCGCTGGGGTTTTGAGTGGGCAAGGGGTCAAGGAGACCGGGAGCAGCGCGGGACAGGGCTTGTCCCTCCCTTTCCTTGGCGGCAAAGGCGCTGCACGGTGTGAGCAGGTGAGGTTGGCGGGCGGAATTTGCCAGGGGCAATTCCGTGGATTCGCTGGGTTGGAAAACGTGTGGACCCCTCGGCGTACGATCACTCCTTGGCGTGCGCGCCAGCGGAGCGGCGCGGACGGCCTGGTGCGCGGGCGCGGGCGTGGCACGGAGGAGCGGCGTGGTGCGGCGCACGGGAGAAGAAGAACAGGGGAGGGGGTTCGGAGTGCTGTGCGGCTGCGCTGTGATGGGCCGGTGGATGGGCCCAAAGAGGAGGGAAGGTTTATGAAGGTCGCGGCTTAAGAACTGGAGGGGCTCCGATAGACTTTAGGAGAGAGAGTTAGTTGGCCCAAGTCAGTATAGGGTTTTTGAAATTAGATTTGAATTTAGTTTAAACCATATATTTGAATTTGAATACTTTCAAATTCAAACACACTCAAATAAAAACCAAATAAAATCCATAAACTCCAACTCAAGCATTTTACCATAATTTGAAAATATATTTTTATATTTTTGGTTTTATTTATATGGAATTAAGGGAAGGGCTAGAAATTTGGGATAAAATCTGGTGTCACACATGTTCAATCAAAAAGTTTTAAATTTTTGTGAAAATTTACACATGGTAAAACATTCAAAATTCTGGGATGTTACATATATGAGTGAACTGCATTACCTTCCGATTGATATATGTGCTAGGCATCCCTCCTGATTTGATCCTTGTTATGTATTGAAGCTAATTATCTAATCATCATGTTTGATTTAAGTACTTATTTCTTTTTTTCCCTTTGAAGGTTGCTGCTCAGTGCGTAGAAAAATAGTGGTGTCCTAACATTTATTGTTCCCAAGAGATAGATTTTCAGAGTGTCATCAGTTGAGGCAGGTATGGAAATCTCAGTTGTTACATGGCATGGTTATCTGCCAGGGCCTGTCCTACTGCCTCGACACCTGAAGAAATTTCTTTTGTAAAATTATGTTGTTTAATTTATTTTATTATCTTTTCTGTTCTCTTTAGATCAGGATTGGACCTTACTTGAGATTATGGAGATGCTGAATGCAAATGGTATTTTTACAAGGTACAGGTTCCTCCTCAGCTACTCAGCTGAAATACAGTAGCATTTTCGATGTGTTATGGGAGTTTTGAGGCATACAATGATACAAGATTGGATAGTTACATGCAAAATCAATCTTTGTAGGCTCCATTCTGGAATCTCTAGAAAGATGGAGAAGTTGAGTATTGTTTGATGAGTAGAATAGAACTGGAACTATTACCATAATGTTTGATTCTCTCTATTTCTTGACCTTATCCCATCAGCACTAATCAGTTCTTCCTTACCATTATCTATGCTTGCAGTATGAAATTTGTCTAAAACTAATTTTCCTCTGATGCTCTTCATTACTGCATTGAAGAGCGATATTGCTTGGATGATTGATATCAAGTAGGTTGTCTGACATTAGTGATGATTTTACTTTGCATGCATTTCTTTTTTTGTCCCTAGCTTACAAAGTAAATAACATCAACTCAGACAAAGATGTAGCTTCAGTTCAGATTATCTGGCATTAGTGATGTTGAATAGCAAAAGTTTGTGTGTTTGAGCTGTTTCGGATTGGAGAATGGACTAGCATTTTCCCATATAATGGACCGCAATATGTTCATTCATTAGTAGTTCTACTTCATGTGTATATTTGATCTTAATAAATAGATCTAACTTAAGAATTTCCATAGATTTGGTCCATTGCCTTCTCTGAAAATTTTCATTTATCAGATTTCAGTTATTGTTTAATTCATCATGTCTCTTTGTACTATTATTAATAATTTATAATCTGATTTTTATTTAGGTTGTAAAGGTTGCTTGAAGCTGAGTTCTTACAAGGAAAGTTAGCTGGCGATGTTCTCAGCTATCACGGCAAAGCATAGTGACACATTGCAACAGAAGTTTGAGAAAATTGATGTTGTATGACTTGTTTAATTTTCGTAGTAGTACAAAAGTGCTTAGATTCCAGCACTGGTAATGGAATCGTGGTCCCTTCAATATTTCTTTTAATAAATTCCTTAAATGCTTGAGCTCTATTTTTTGGAACAATGCCATAAGATGATAGTGTCGTTTGGTTTTACTGAAAGTAGGTTCATGTAAACATATACTTCTCTCCTTTCCTCTTTTGTTTTTCAGTGCTTTTAAATCTCAACAAAGCATATAAATTCTCCCAACTGATGCCCAAATGTAAGTGTTTATAATTATGTGAATGAACTTTGATTTTTTTTATAATAAAGTGGGTTTGTTTTTTGGTCCTTGTTTTCTAGCAAAATAAAATGGTTGTTTTATTTTTCACACGAGGTTTGTTCCCGTACTTGGGTAGTACCAGGTAGTACCTTGTACTAATATTTTTTCACCAGCTAATTTAATTAGGTAGTACCATATAGTACCAGGTTCACCAAAATGGTACTACCGGGTACTACCCCATTGGTACTACCTAGTACTACCTGGTACTACCACCGTTAGATTTCACCGGATGGATGACTCACATTAATTACAAGCACCCTAAAATTTTCCTTTTCACAAATATATTTTCAGCCAATAACGAAACAATGGCGCGACTATAGTTCGAATAACAGCATGGAGACTCGTCAATTCCTCATCTCTCAAGGGCATGGGATTGCTCGTTTGTAAAAATTGTGCCATAGCCCATAGTACCTGCGTACTAGTGACAGCGCCGTCGCCCTCCCTCCCTCCGAGCCGCGAACCAATGCCCGGCCCCGCCCGTGACCCACAGCCGCGCGGAGCAGCGCCGGGGCCGGAGCCGAGCCCGACGGCTCCCCCGCCGTTATCCCACGGGGCGCTCTTCGCCGCCGTCCGGTCCGGCGACGCGGCCGCCGCCCGCGCGCTCCTGGACCTCGCCGAGGCGTCGGGCGCTTCCCTGGCCGCGCTCGCCGGGGAGACCGCGACGCATGTGGCCGCGGAGGCCGGGCGCGAGGAGGTCGTGCGCCCCAACCTCTCCCTCAATGAGTTCATGGCCGCCACCATCACCTCACGAGTCGACCTCGTCGGCGTGCAGAGCCACAAAGACATAGGTGAGGTCACCGTCCGGCCTCCGCGCCGCCCTATCTCTTCATTTGGTATATTCTGGGAGCTGATGGAATGCTCAGATCTTGTCCGTAGATGAGCGCCACCCCACTGCCTAATCTCGCTAGGAGGAGGTCTTCTTTTGCTCGATTAAGCTAATCTGCCGCCCCATTTAGGCACTTTTGACTCGGGCGTTCGGCTGACTGTATGGGGAAGATTCTTGTCCATACCAGAATGACTGATTTAATTTTGTCGAAAGCGCCTGACTTAACAGCTTTGAGAGTTTGAGAGCATTTCCTTTACTCTGCAAGTACGAATGCTCCATATTCATACATATCTGTTTTCTTCAGGTACGGCACCTTGCTTTGATGGAACAGATTATGCCACATGGAAGTGGATGATGAAGATTTACTTGAAAGCCATGCATCCCTCCATTTGGTGGATTGTTGAAAGAGGTTATACCGTGAAGGATACTGACAGCCCAGCAACCAAACAGCAAAATGGACACAAGAATGCTCTAGCTGCAAATGCCATTCTTAGTGGATTGAGTCCAAATGAGCGCAACAAGGTGTATGGGCTCGAAACTGCCAAGGAGATATGGGATACGCTCCAATTGGCTCATGAAGGCACCCCATGTGTTCGAGAGTTAAAAATCGATCTATTGATGGAAAAATTGGAAAGGTTCGTAATGGAAGAAGGTGAGACACCAAATGAAATGTATAACCGGCTAATCCGCGTTGTGAATGAGATCAAGGGGCTTGGAAGCAAGGAAATGACAGACAGCTTTGTTGTCAAAAGAATGCTAGGAGCCATCGCTCCAAGAAATCCCACATTGGTAACATTTATTTGTGAGAAAGAAGACTTTGCAACGCTCACACCTCATGATGTGCTTGGAAGAGTTCGTAACCTTATCGATCAAAGCTCAAGCTCAAAAAAGGAATTTCTTGCTCCAAAGGCAAGAAAAGAAGCTGAAGAAAGCTCTAGTGAAGAAGAAATTGATGAAAATGAAGAAGAAACTGAAGAAAGAGCAATTAGTGTTGTTCTGTTAGACGCTCCTTTTAAGTATATAACCAGTTTATGTGTTTCTTCAGACAGTTGAACAGTTTGCCCCCTTGAGCCGCTGCTTCATCAGCAGTAGTGTACTAGTGTGTTGTTAACTCGCGTTGGTGAGATGGGCTGAAAGCGGATGGGATGTGCAAAGAAAAACCCTTTCTTTCCCGGCACCACTTGACACTGCATCTCTGTTCTTTTCCCTTTCTCTACTGAAGAACAACTCACCAACTGGAACCTTTGACTGTCTCCGTCGTCTAACGAAAAACTAAACGCATCCGAATAACAGCATAACAGAGACTTGTCAATTCCTCATTTCTCCTCAAGGGACTTGCTCATTTGTGTCACCGGGGTTTTTCGCTTAACCTACACCTAGTGACAAAATTCACTTCTTGTAGCTGGCGTAATTGGGCACCTACTCAAACCCTACCCACGATGCCACATCGTGAGGCAATCAAATCCACAATCCACAATGTTGGTGTCATGAATGTTGCGCATAAACTGCAAGAACAATTTTTTTTTAAAAAAAATTACTGCAAGAACAAAATAAGGGTTACAATACTGCAAGAATCAAAAGTGTTTGCCTTTGCCGTAGGTGGGCATCTCCATCCAAAAGCCTCCTCGCCCGAGTGCTCTAGCTCCCTGCCGCTCCTCTCGCTTTCTGCCCCACTTGATGATAATCCCACGGAGAAAGAAAAAGGAATAGGAAGCAGAGCACCCAGCAAAAAAAAAGCAAAGCGAACCGAGTCGTCCACCAGTCCACCACCGCACCACCAATCAATCAGGCAGGGGGGCATCGGGCACCAGAGTGACAGCGGCGGCAACGCCCACGCGGCCGCCGGAGCCGATGGATCTCCCGCCGCTCTCCCACCAGGCGCTCTTCGCGGCGGTCCGATCCGCCGACGCGGCCGCCGTCCGCGCGCTCCTGGCCGACGCCGAGGCCTCGGGCACGGGCACCTCCCTGGCCGCGCTCGCCGCCGCGCAGACGGACGCCGGGGAGACCGCGCTCTACGTCGCCGCGGAGGCCGGCAGCGAGGAGGTCGTCCGCCTCCTCCTCCCGCTCTACGACCTCGAGGCCGCCACCGTCCGCTCCCGCCTCGACCTCCACGCCTTCCACGTAGCCGCCAAGCAGGGGCACACTGGTGAGCTGTGCTCCCCCCTGTCCCGTTCGATCCCTTTTCATTTGTTCCGGGGGGGCGATCGATGTCTTGCTTCTAGTGAATTGGGAATTAAAGTAAACGCGATTCATTTGCGGGTGATTCCAAATCAGCTGGCAGTTCTATCATTTCTGGGTGTGTCTTAAGTTGTCAACTACTACTGCAAAGTCTGTTGAGGCTGCTGATCTTTAACATTTTAACGAGGAATTATACGATCTCTAGAATTACAAAAGTCAATTACGACTTGGGACTTTGATATACGATGGCGTGCATTCATATGACTATCCTATATAAGTATGTAACTTATGGATGACTTCAAAAATGAAACAGGGGTTGTGAAAGAGTTCCTTGGGCGGTGGCCAGAGCTCTGTTCAGTCTGCGACTCTTCCAAGACTAGCCCTCTTTACTCCGCTGCTGTCAAGGACCACTTGGACGTGGTAAATGCTATACTGGACACTGATGATAGCTGCATAAGGATTGTGCGGAAAAATGGCAAGACGTCTCTGCATACTGCTGCGAGAATTGGATACCATCGTATTGTCAAAGCACTTATAGAGAGGGATCCAGGTATCGTTCTGATAAGGGATAGGAAGGGGCAAACTGCACTTCACATGGCTGTGAAAGGTAAAAATACAGATGTGGTGGGAGAGTTACTGATGGCTGATGTTTCCATCCTCAATGTGCGTGACAAGAAGGGGAACACAGCTTTGCACATAGCTACACGAAAATGGAGGCCTCAGGTACAGAAATAGTTTTCTATTTTTATTTTTAGTTGACCATAGCATGCACCGAGAGTTATAGCACTGTTGTTTCTGTTAGGTGCTCCTTTTACGGTATGTATCCCCACTAACAGAGCATCTCAGGAAAACTCGAACCATATATCTAAAGAAGAATACAAAATCATCTTATATTGAACATAAAGACAGTTTATGCTGCTGCTGACTAGTCAGTATTACTGAGTCATTGCAAAGTTGCAAGAATATATATGGATGCTAATATTATGATATGTCTTTATGCTGCTGCTGACTAGTCAGTATTACTGAGTCATTGCAAAGTTGCAAGAATATATACTGATGTTAATATTATGATATCACTATAGTGCAAGTGTGACCAACTTCTCACTGCAATATTCTTGCAGTCCAGCTGCCCACTCATAGACCTAAATGATACACAACTAATAAAGGAAGACTGAAATATGCATCCAAAACTTGTACAATGACGGGCTGCTTTTCTATTTTGTGGAGTATTTAAGTTTTAACTCTGTAGCCAATATTGAGACAGAAATTAGTGTTATCAAACTAGTATTGAGTACAACAAACAGAAGTCAATGCAAAGTTGAGGACCACGTCGTACTGATATAAGTTTACAGTACTGACGGGAATTGCCATACTTGCATGCTTTATGTTGATTTTTCAAGTTCATATTATCTTATCAGTCACTATTATTTTCAGATGGTACAACTTCTGCTTAGCTATGAGACACTTGAAGTCAATGCTATCAATAGTCAAAATGAAACAGCTATGGATTTGGCTGACAAAGTTCCTTATGGCGAGTCTAAAACAGAAATAATAGAGTGGCTGACAGAGGCTGGTGCAAAGAATGCAAGAAATGTGGGAAAAATTGATGAGGCGTCAGAACTAAGGAGAACTGTGAGTGATATCAAGCACAATGTTCAGGCACAGCTTAGTGAGAATGCTAAGACCAATAAACGAGTGACAGGGATTCGCAAAGAATTGCAGAAACTGCACAGAGAAGCTATTCAGAACACCATTAATTCAGTTACCATGGTAGCAACCCTGATTGCCTCCATTGCATTTGTTGCAATATTCAATCTGCCAGGTCAATACTTCCAGGATGTGAAAGATGGGGGAGCCATCGGTGAGGCTCATATAGCCAAACTCAATGGTTTTCGTGTCTTCTGTCTTCTGAATGCCACTGCCCTTTTCATTTCCCTTGCGGTGGTCGTCGTGCAGATCACCTTGGTCGCCTGGGAAACTGGTGCCCAGAAGCAAGTTATCAAGATTGTAAATAAGCTCATGTGGACCGCGTGCCTTAGCACAGGGGCGGCTTTCATCTCACTGGCCTATGTCGTAGTTGGCCCACAGCATGCCTGGATGGCCTTCACCATATCAGCCATTGGAGGTCCAATCATGATCGGAACCCTCCTGTTCCTAGCCTATCTGTTGTTGCGTCCACGATTCAGGTTTGGTGATGACAGACAGCGGCGCATCAAGAGGGCTAGTGGCAGCAAGTCCTTCTCCTGGTCACTCCATGACGGGTTTTCAGATCTGGAAGCCTTCTCTGATCACGACAAGAAAATCTATGCCCTGTAGGGAGGAGTAATTGTTGTAGCTGCATGTAACATTAAGAAGAGGCGGATGTGAGAATATAGACGGTCCATGTATATATTTGTTGTAGCTGTTTTAGGTCTGTGGCCAGGCGCCACAATTAGACCTTTCTCCCCAGAGACATGGCTTGTATACTTGGTGACATCTTGCTGATGTACAGTATCTGAGAATGAAGAGCTGCACCTACTGGACTTGTTCAAGTATGGTGACAATATTCTCAATGTACTGACTGCAGAGTATGTCTGAAATGAATTCTGAAATCCTGCCCCTTTGTGATATGCCTGTACGGGTGTATCCTGTATACTGTGCTCACGTACTACTTTAGAATACAGAAGATCTATGTATTCTGTTTTGATTGTCTTCGAAATTGGACTTTATCGTTTTCCCATATGTAATTTGCAACTACAGACCCAGTGTCGAATAAAAGCAAACTGAAACATAAATCTAGCCGTATACACTTAAATGCCTAGACTAATTATTTGTCAAAATGTACAGATTTTGACTTTCCTGGATAACTTGCTGTGCTCCCTCTAAAAATACAATAATAAAGGGCGAGAAAAAAAACAAGAGAGAAATAAGAAATGAGTCTGCTGCTGTAGCCGCTAGTAGTAGTGATAACTCGAGGCTCGCGGGTTCACTCCTGCTCTCTTTTGAGCCAAACAGCAACCAGATATGGCCGCTTGCCTCCTGCGCCCTTATCCTCCGGGGCTCCCTCCCCCTCGCGCCGATCCCAATCCCGCCTCCCACCAACCCACCCGCCTCAAATGGAGTCTCGGTCGCCGGCGACGGCGCCGCCACATCCTCCGGTGCGTCGCCTCCTCCACGGCCACCTTGCAGCGAGGACTCCTCGTGCGGCCCAGTCCAAGAACCGAGCAGAACCCCGGCCCGGCGAACCCGCGTAACCTGTTCGACAGAATGCCTGAGAGGGGGGTCGCGACGGTTCCTGGCGCGGCCAATCTGCTTGAGGAAAGGCCTCGGACGAAGGGCTGGGGCGTGCAAGAGGAGGATCGTGGCGGTGCGCCCAGGGGCGGCGAGAAGAGCAGGAGCGCGGCGGTCGTGGCGCTGGCGCATGCCCGCAGGCACGCGGAGGTCGTCGAGCATTTCCGCAGGATGCGGAGGGAGGGGGTTCCCGTGAGCAGGTTCGTGCTCCCGAGCGTGTTCCGGGCTTGCGTCGGCCTAAGGGACAGCAGGATGCTCCTAGCCGTGCACGGCCTGGTCATCAGGTGCTCGTTGTGCCAGCATGTCGTCGTGGGTACTGCATTGGCCGATGCTTACGTTGATTTTGGCTTGTTGAATGATGCAAGGAAAGTGTTCGAGGATACCGAACGTTTCTGTTCTTGTAATGGCTATTCAGGCATCCGGTGCATTGAGGTGTCTTGTCCGTGGGAAGCAGATGCACGCTCTGGGAGCTGTCCTTGGGTTTGGAATGAACTCCACCGTGTGGAACTGCATCATTGACATGTACAGGAAGTGTGGCAGCTTGGAGAATTGCAGCAGGGTATTTGACACGATGATTGGCAGGGATCAAGTGAGTTGGAATACAATCATCTCAAGCTATGTTCATCTTGGATTCTTCGAAGAGGCGCTAGACATGATTATTCAAATGCAAGAGTCTGGTTTCACTATTGATCGTTTCACCCTTGGCAGTGGAGTTGCAGCATGTGCCCACTTGGGCGACATATGTAGTGGCCGTGCATTCCATGGTTATTTGATAAGAAGAGCATTGGATGCTGATGTCATCCGCGGCACCGCACTTGTTGACATGTATGGTAAATGTGGCAACATGGAATTTGCTCGCTTGGTTTTTGACAGGATGGATGAGAGGAACTATGTGTCATGGGATGCGCTCTTGTCTGGGTATGTTGAAAATGGGCTGGTTGACTCAGCACTTGATACTTTCAGACAAATGGAGTCGGCAAATATAAAGCCTAACCAACATACCTTTGCAAACCTTCTGAGGCTCTGTGGTGATAGAAGGTATAAAGAATATGGAAGGCAAATTCATGGACATGCCGTTAAGGTCATAAACCAGATGAATGTCATACTGGAAACTGAACTTATCGACATGTATGCGAAATGTGGCTGCATTGAAATCTCCCGGTTACTGTTTCTCAGGATGAATGAGAGGAACTTGATATCATGGAATACATTGCTTTCAGGTTATGTGGATGATGGACAACCAGTGGCGACAATAAACATTTACCGTCAAATGGAGCTTGCCTGTGTTAGGCCTGATCATTACACTTTGGCGGGGCTTTTAAACCTGTGCCGGTTCCAAAGGCTTCCGCAGTATGGAAGGCAGATACATGCTCGTCTCATCAAGACAGGCTCTGAAATGAATGTTGTGTTGCAAACTTTGCTTGTTCATATGTATTTCAAGTGCAGACGCTGGCGGGATGCTCACAATGTTTGCACTTTGATCAAAGAGAGGAATTCCCATGTGTACGAAGCATTTTTTAAGGTCTATGGAGATGACTACTTGATATAAGGACAATAGAATGGCACATTGCACTAGAGTTACGACAAGTGAGAATGATGTCATTGTCACTGTGGATACACATCTTAGATGTAGATACTGCGTTTGCTGTAACATGACTGGTAGTAGTTTTTAGTGTTGTTTATCACTAACTTCAGTGACTTGTTGTATGTTGTATTGTAATTGTTCTAACTTCTAAGAAAAAGTAATCATCTCAGGCAATATAGGAATGAGAATGACAAGTACATTTTCATCAATATTGCTTATAAAGTTCTGGGTTCATACTGCTTTGCAAATGTTTTCTGAGCACCTGTATATATTTCCTTTTAAACGTGAGCGTCTGTGTGCCTCTGTTGTTGTAGATGATTAGATCAACTGCTTAATAGTATTTCAGTTTTTTTTAAATACCAACTGAAACGTTGTCGTGCCATCCGGTGCTGATGTAGTTCTCGTTTTGTATATCCCTAAATGGTACCACGAGATTCCGCAATCAGAATTACCATACTGCACCAGATTCAAGTAATTTTGGAATGAGACCCATGTTGAAGTTCAAGAGAAATTGAATTTAATCGAACAGGGTGCTCTTTTGTTTTGGCCGAACGTTGCGCGATTTACATGAATTATGAGGTGCGGCTCCAGAATGTTTTTATTTATATATTGAGCTTGCCCTCTGAATTCAACAGTCATGTTATGTAGGGCAGAAACAATCGAGAAAAAATACCTTTTAGAATGTACATGCTGCATCATTACAATCCATCAAAATGAAACGTTACTTCTGGGTTCTGGCTGCTCGGCAGAGCAAGAAAATCTAGCAACTTCAACCAAATAAGTTTAGAAATTGTGAATTTATTACCAAACCGTATGCAAAAAAGCAGCACAACTCAGAAGATATTAACACGTGGTATTAGCAAAGCCAACTGTAAGTTAGGTTTCATCCATTTACAGGTTGTCACCACATCCTAAACAGGAAAACACACATCATTGTCACTTAAAACAACTGCTCTTAAAAATCAGCATGCAACCAGATCAGAATCACCGAGACATTGCAGAAGCTTCACTTGCATTCTTTATGAGTCGGATGTTGATGCACACAGGCTCTGGGGTGTAGAAGTTATGTCAGCATAAGTCTGTTATGCACTATCACTTCCTTTGAGAATGTTGTACTTGCAAAGTGGACATGTTGCGTGCATTCGTAGCCATTTGGTAATACATGTCCAATGGAAGTGATGGTTACAGGGGAGAGCAGATAACTCTGCTGCATCTTCGTATGATGAGAGGCAGATACAGCATTCCTGAAAGAACAAGAGTCAGAAAATCGTCACATTGGAAATGAAGAAAGATACTAGTATTGCAACAGAAGCATTGCTTGATCTGTTTCTATCAACCAAAGAACTGGTGAAAAAAAGACAATACTGTTGGAAACTTCATACTAACATGCCAATGCATACATGACACAGGGGAAGCAACTGAAAAATTGTAGCACGATAATGCCTTACAAAGCGCCAAGATAAATGTTACGCTCTTTTTTTTTTTTTTGGAAATTTTGGTGCATGCCTCAAAACGGTTAGAAATAAGGGAAAGCTATATATCATAGGGGGAAAAAGGGGGAAATCACTGAAAGAACTCAGATATAACATGGAACAAAATCCTTACAGCATCCTCGCGAAGAAGAATACGCTCACTTGTTGATGTTCCACTATTACTTAGGATAGGGATCATCATTCCCTCATCTGTCCCTTTCTCTCCGTTTTCAGTTGGATCAGAATATCTATATCTGGGAAGAACACTAATATCTGCATCTGATGCACCCTCCTACATAGTTTGGGGGAAATGAAGTAAGTAATGTGCGGTAACAAATGATATTGAGCTCATAATTCATTGTTTTACCTGGCCGGCCAGAGCATACAGAATAGCGATGACACAAGGCAAGCAGCAGCACAGTGCAATCCCAATGAAGAAGGCCACAACGACACAGAACACAGCAAAAAACACATCAAAGGCTAGAAACACAACAGTTAACCTGCAAAATCAATAGCAAAGCAGATAACTTTGTCAGCAAGGATTTAAGAATGACAAGTAGAACAACTCACCTTATAGAGTATACAGATACATGCATCAATTGTGAAAAGCATTTAAATGGAAAAGCTACAGCTTAAATATGTGTCAAACAGATTTTGAGCTCTTCAATAAGTTTTACCGCTGTACTTTGCATATTCCAAATCGACTAAATTCCAGCATGACACTCTCATTCAAACCTTGGAGGCTTGGACACTAGTTATATGTTATATTCCAGATCGCAATCAAAATGAAGCTAATGAGTGACGTACCAATACAGCCGTGGGGCGCTGAGCTCGAGCACCTCCCCGCCTGACACTATCCAGTAGAATCCAATGATCCACCACAGAAACGAAACCATTGTGTTCATCGACTCACAACGACTTGTATAGCTGCAGAAGTAAGATGAGAGCAGTTAAAAAGGACAACACATACATTTACGAAGCATGATTTATAGTTCATTGCACAAACACTAATCCTAATACATGCACATCCAAATACTGAAATCTCCCGTTAAAAAGTCAACACATACACTATGAGCAAGCATGATTTAGAGTTAAGAGTTGACTGCAAAAACCCTAAATCCTAATATGAACACATTACACATCTCGAAACACGATATATGCTGAGGTTTAAATAGTAAATAGTCCCTCACCTGCTCCTCTCTTCCGCCCCTTCGTCATCTTCGCCGTCGGTGTCGGAGCTGTCCGTCCCCGCGCCCGCGGACTCGATGTCGGAGGCGGAGCCACGCGCGCGCGCTGTGCCCCGGCCGGTGTCGGCGCAGACGAGCCCGACGTGCACCAGGCACTGCGCGGCGTACCCGACGAGCCACAGGCGGAGCGGCTTGGCGGGGTCCTCCTCGGTCGAGGACGCGAGCACGGCAACCGCGGCGGCGGCGAAGGCGACGTTCCAGGCGATGTCGAGCGCGACGACGGGGCGGGAGTGCGCCCAGTCCGCGCGCCTCTGCTGCAGCTGCAGCACCGCAGTCTCGCGCACCAGCATCGAGGGCCCGCGCCGCCCCGCCGCGCGCCCGATGAGCGCCGCGAGGCGGCTCGGCCTCGCCGCGGTGGGAGAAGGGGAGGACGGGCTACCGGAGCTGGCTCCTCCGCGGGGATTCTGGGGAGGCGGGGAAGGTGACCGGAGCAGCGGCTGCTCCGGCGACGAGGCGGCCGCCTCCATTTTGGGTGGATGACCACTCCTCCCTCTCGGTCTCTCTCTCGGTCTCAGCTGTCAGCTCCACTACGCACCACGAGTCTCGCACTCTCCGCTTCTCTCTACGCTTCCAATTGCTTCGCTTCTGCTTGTTTTGGGCCGGTTTCAATCATGACTGGTGGAGCTGTTGGGCTGGGCCTTGATATAGCTGGCCAGCCCAAAATTCCTGTTTTCTTCTCAAGAGAACATTTGTGCAGTTGAGATCAAATCGTCCTCGATATCAGAATTTTTTTTTATATTTTTTTCTTTGATTTTCGAAAAATAAATGACTAGTCCTCGATATCAAATCGTCCTCGATTCCTGTTTTCTTCTCAAGAGAACATTTCTTCGGCGGCAGATGTATATTTCTCAAAATTTTTGATTCGTTCATTTATTTTTCGAAAATCAAAAAAAAATATAAAAAAAATTCTCGATATCAAAACACGATGGAAAAAATCTACGTCACCCCACAAGGTCCAACCTGTGAAGGATGGACTACATAACCTTCAACTTATGAAACGGTATATATCATTTTTCAACTTTCCAAAACCGGTCAAATTACCCCTAAAACATTTTTAAAAATCATAAAATAGAAAATCCAATTATGTTGAACTCCAAATGACTAGATCTACATAGTGAACATATAATATAATATGTTTTAGTACATTTTTTATTGCTATAAAGAAAAACATAGAGTAGATCTTAAGCTACAACAAAAAATATACTAAAGTGTACCATATTATATGTTCATTGTGTAGATCTACTCATTTAGAGTCCAACACAATTAGATTTTTCATTTTACGATTTTTCTATGATTTACTATATTTTTCAAAATTGTTTTAGGGGGTAATTTGATCGGTTTTGGAAAGTTCAGAGAGTGATATATATTGTTTCATAGGTTGGGGGTTATGTAGTACACCTCCCATAGGTTGGAGGTGATGTAGACTTTTTCCAAGATTTATTGGAGAGATTGTCAATGGCAAGTCAACAAGCACTTGGTCCGTCATTTACTCATTTTGACATGCATAATCTTTTATCCATTTCTCTTTTATCTGAACGATAGTCTCTTTTCTGTTAGGATGAGATATGATGAGTAGCTGTAACATTTCATCTCTGAAATTCTGAACAGGTGGCATCTAATCTAATGGGCAAGATCGCTAACTTCTTCATTGAAGTGTTCAGCTCAGTAAAGCTACTCACGTCAGGCTAGGTTCCTGATCTGCACTTTTGCTCTGCGTGCTATCCTATGAGCAACCGGTTCTTATACTTGATCCATCTACTTGCTTGACTGATATTGTTGACCTCGTAACTACAGTATTGAACCTGACGTTCTCAATAACCATGCTTACAAAGCAGGTGCCAACTTGCCAAATTGTCATGAATCAAGTCCTGGATGAAAGGGTTTGATCATGTCTAGCGTTCGGCAGGTCTACTGACAGATTTGGTAGGTAGATTTGTTGTGAGAGGAAAATATTGTGTGTTGATTGCCCCAACAGATTTGTTGTGAGAGAAAAATATTGTAGCAATAAGCAAACCAAATGCAAGCACCAAGCGAATACGCAAAAGAGGAGTAGCCTGATTAATGGATGCCGTTTTGCGAGCAAAATTGCCCAAAGACCCTCTGAAAGTGGCATGATTTCTGCATGGAAATCATGCGAAAGAATCTCACGTCAAGTATCAAACTTATCTCCGCAAAACTGAAGCATAGCTGTATAGTTGCAGATTAAAAGACGGGAATTTTTACGGTGGACCATACCACTATTTAAAAAGTATTAATATGAAAGGGTCCGATAGTCGAGATTAATTGTATACCACCACAACAACTTCACATGTGGTATAGGGTGGTATACATAGGTGGTGTAGGTGGTATAGGGGTATTATTAGAAGTTTTTTCCCGGTAGCATAAACGAAATATATAATTTATTGCAATTTTTTTCACTTCCCTCTGGTGGTATGTGTCGGGGACAGCCACGGGGGTCCCCTAATGATGGGGGAAATCACCCCTTTTTCGAAAAATAACGAAAGCAAACGAGCAAATCACACCACGCACGACAGCGGCCCAGGGCAGGGCCCACAGCCCAAAAAGCCTCACCGGCCCAACGAACAGTCGACCCCCGGCGCTCCTCGAGCAAACCTCCGACCCGCTCGAGGGCCGGGCGCTGCGTCGCGAATCTTCCGCCTCGCTCGAGGGCCTGACGCCCCCTCGGGCGAGTGTCCGCCTCGCTCGAGGGCTTAATCCCCCTCGAGTGTGTTTACGCCTCGCTCGAGGCCTCCTCTGATCCGCGACACCGTGCCTGCTCCCACGACCGGAGCATTAAATGCTCTGGTGTGTCGCGGGAGCCCGGGTCAAAGGCAAATCCACGCCACGCCGGCCCTCTGACACCGCTGGGAATCAGATCCCGGCGCTGTTCGGCCAACCCGCACTGTGCAGCCATCCCCGGCGCTGTGCGGGTGCCGCGCGGGATGGCCGGTGTCATTCCGAGATACTGTGGCGCCTACTCCCGTACCTCCTCCACGTCGCGCCCCTCGAAAGAGGACGGCGGCACCCTCGAGAGGGGTACGGCCCCCAATTCCCCGCCCGCTTGGGGCGACGCCGTGGAGCAAGGCCGGCGAGGCGCGTCACCTCCGTCACCTCCCAGCGCTGTGCAGCCATCCCCAGCGCTGTGCAGCCATCCCCGGCGCTGTGGAGCCCTGTTACGATGGGACGCCACCACGCCGACCCCTGTACGGCATGGGCGCTCCCGCCATCGAGACCCTCGAAAGAGCATGGATCATCCTCGAAGGGTGTACGGGCAGCGACTTGGTGCGCACACCGACCGGCGCCGCCGTACGAGCGACGTGCGCCGCGTCCCCTCCGCTAGCTGCGGCGCCGCCCGGCCATCCCGGGCGCTGTGCGACTCGCCCGGAGTCCGTGCGATCAGCACCAGCGCTGTGCGGACATCCCTGACCCTGTGGCACCATCCCGGGTGCTATGCTGCCATCCCCCGGTGCTGTGCGGCCATGCTTCGATGGGATGCCGCCACGCCGGGCCCTGTACAGCACCGGGCGTCCCCGTCAGCAAGACCCTCGAACGGGTGCACAAACGGCAGTTGGACGCGCACGCCGAGCAAGCTACCCTCGAAGCTATTCCCCGACCATCGGATAGCCACCACGACACCGGCAAGTGTTGAGACGCCAGGACACCATCAAATCGCGAACACTGTGCACTAGTACCACGATACTGTGTAAAACTCCGTGCGGCTCATTTGTAAGCCGCCTCCCCTTGGTCTATAAAAGGAGGAGGCGGTCACCCGGCCGCCGGGGGGGGACGACATCATCGCTTCACACTCACTCTCACTCGCATTCTCGTTCCCATCGATATTGGCATTTTGCCTCAATCACTTAGCAGGGACTTGGAGGCCTCTCCTCCTCTCCCGCCTTGTTTGTAGCCCCCCTCTACAGGCACCACCGGTGCGAGTCAATACAGCGCGCACGCGTCAATCTGCTGGACGTACGACCCCACGGTCGGAACCAGGATAAACTCGTGTCCCCTGTGTTGTCATTTGCACCGACCATCGAGAAGCTGATCACAGCGTAACTTACTAGTTAGTGTCGGGACTAATCCTAACACCGACAGTTGGCGCGCCAGGTAGGGGGCCCTCGCGCTGTGATCGACCCCTCACCAGCATTCTCGATGGTGATTCGTACCGAGATGACGTCTCAGAGGTACGCCATGGGCAGCTCGGACCCTCTCCCTGCTGGATTCGAAATCCGGTTTGGGAGCCTGAACTTTCAGGCCACAGGGAACGGCTACCTCATGCGCCTCACCAACTTCGACGAACTTCACCCGTGGCGGTCGACTGGGCCGGGCCCAATGCCCGTCACGCCTGCTACTGACGCTCCGGCACCCACCCGGGTGGCTGCCGCGAGCGCCTCGACATCCCGGCGCCGCAAACGCCCAGGTCAGCGCTCGCGCCAGGCGCGCACGGAGCGACGCCGGGCGACACGCGAGGCGGCCCGGAACGACGCGCCCCCGCCGAGCGACACGGCGGCGCACCCTGTGGGGGAGCACGCAGCCGCGGGGCCACAGTTTCCCCACGGGATGCGCAACCCTGCTGCGGCGTACGCCTCATCCGTCAGTACCGACATGGCCGCGTACGAGGATCTCCCGGGCCATCACTTGCTGTCAGTCCGGAACCTCATCGCCACCACCAACGACGAGTCGTACCACGGCTCGCCCAGCGAACTGCCGCCCTCAACCTCGCATGGCTACGCAGAGTGGGACTTCTCCGGCGTACCGGACCCTGTGGTCTTCCGGCGGTTCCTTGACGCCGCGGACTACTGGTTCGGTTGCTCCGACGACTCCAGCGAAGGGAGCTATGATCCCTCGCGCGAGTGCTTCGTTGTCGCCGCCAACGAGCAAGCTGACGGCGCAAACGGAGCGGGCGACGGGAACGCGGCCCAGCATCCGGAGCCGAACCCGCCACCGGCCCCACCCGCGGGCAATGCGGATATCAATGCGCAGCTGGCCCAGGCGCGCGAGCTCGAGGCAAAGCTCGCGGAAGAGTACCGGCAGGTGCGGCTCCTGCGTGCAACCATCGCAGGGGAAGCCTCGGCGCGCGGCGAACGCGCCCGAGAAGCCGGGAAGCAAGCCTGCGAGCGCATCAATGCCAACTTTGACGTGGACGACCCACACACGCCACTTCGTGCCAGCCAAAAACTCATCGCGGAGGCGACACTACTTCGGGCCATGCCCGAGCCATCGACGCCAGAGGCACGTAACCTGCGCCGCGAGGCGCAGACTCTCATCGAGCAAGCGGCCGTGCAGCAGGCCGAGAGCTCCGCGTCCGGCATGCGCAACCAGTCCAGCGCGCGGGGCGACGGCGGCGTGCAGGGCCAGGAGCCATCCGTCCACGCCGACGGCGCGGCGGGGCAGCCGGCAAACCGGGACAGGACGCCTGTCAAGGAGCGGATCCTTGACACGCGCGGCCAAGCCCACAACGGCGACGCCCGCAACGTCCTGAACGCCAAGCGAAAGGGCGACGCGGAGGCACGAGCAGCGGCGGGCTAGCACCCTCGACGAGGAGGTCGCTACGACAGCCGAGAGGACCGCTCGCCAACACCGGAACCCCCGGGAACCCGAGTGTTCAGCCGAGAGATCCGTGCAGTGAGTTTCCCCCAGCGCTTCCGCCAGCCCACCACCATCGACAAGTACACTGGGGAGACGGACCCTCGTGTGTGGCTCAACGACTACCGTCTGGCTTGCCAGCTGGGCGGAGCCACCATCGATGCGGTGATCATCCGCAATCTGCCGCTGCACCTTGCGGACTCGGCCAGAACATGGCTCGAGCACCTGCCACCCAGCCAGATCCACAGCTGGGACGACTTGGTCCGCACGTTCGTGGGGAACTTCCAGGGCACATACGTGCGCCCTGGGAACTCCTGGGACCTGCGGGCGTGCACTCAGAAGCCCGGCGAATCGCTCCGGGACTTCATACGGCGCTTTTCAAAGCGCTGTACTGAGCTCCCGAGCGTTGCTTAGTCCGAGATTGTGCACACCTTCCTCGAAGGCACGACGTGTCGGGACCTCGTGCGCGAGCTCGGGAGGAGCCCGCCTGTCGACTCCAACGAGCTGTTCGACATCGCCACCAGCTTCGCCTCCGGAGAGGAGGCAGTGGGGGCCATTTTCGACGGCAAGAAAGGAAAACGCTTGGACGACGCGCCCGCGGAGGGCAGCAAGTCCAAGGAGCCCGCGAAGAAATAGAAGCGGAGCAAGAAGCCCCACCATGATGCACGTACGCACGGGCGCGGCGAGGACGACGAGGCCCTCGCCGTTGACCCTGCCCGTAAGGGCCCTCGAGGGGCCCCTCGATGCCCCGGCGTATTCGACGATATGTTGAAGAAGCCCTGCCCGTACCACAAGACCCCAGTCAACCACACCCTCGAGCAGTGCGACATGCTCAAGAAGTACTACCGCCGCGTCGCCGCGAAGGAGGACGAGGCCAAGAAGGACGGGGGTGACGGAGACGCTGACGGCTTCCCCGCGGTGGAGAACGTCTTCTTCATCTTCGGGGGACCGACGGTGGACATGTCCACCAGCCGCCGCAAGCGAGAGCGGCACGAGGTCCTCGCCGTGGAGAGGGCTCCTCCTTCCTTCCTCGATTGGTCGGAGGACGCCATCACCTTCAGCCGCAAGGATCACCCAAACCGCATCCCCAACCCGGGCCAGTACCCGTTGGTCGTCGATCCCATCATCGGCAACGCGCGGTTCTCCAAGGTGCTGATGGACGGCGGCAGCAGCCTCAACATCCTCTACGCTCACACCCTACGGCTGATGGGGATTGGGTTGGACCAGCTGCGGCCCAGCACGACGCCGTTCCATGGCGTCGCGCCGGGCAAGCGCGTCCAGCCCCTCGGGCAGATCGACCTACCGGTCTGGTTCGGCACACCGGACAACTTCCGCAAGGAGGTCCTCACCTTTGAGGTGGTAGGGTTCCGGGGCGCGTACCACGCCATCCTTGGGCATCCGTGTTATGCTAAGTTCATGGCGGTCCCGAACTACACTTACCTCAAGATGAAGATGCCGGGGCCAAAAGGCGTCATCACCGCGGGCTCGTCGATCGAGCACGCATTCGACTGCGACGTCGAGTGCGTCAAGCACGCTGAGGCCCTGGCGCTCGACGAAACGCTTGTCGCGGACATGGAGAAGCTGGCCAACGAGGGCCCCGACTCCTCTGCCAAACACGTGAGCAGTTTCGAGGCTGCCGAACAAACGAAGGAGGTACCCCTCGACCCCGCCGCCCCCGAGGGCAAGGTGTTGAGGGTCAGTTCCACCCTCGACCCGAAATAGGAAGTGGTGCTCGTCGACTTTCTCCGCGCCAACGCCGACATCTTCGCGTGGAGCCCCTCGGACATGCCAGGCATCCCGAGGGAGGTCGCCGAGCACTCCCTTGACATCCTACCTCACTCCAGAGCCGTGCAACAGCGGCTGCGGCGCTTTGATGAAGAAAGACGCCGCGCGATCGGAGTGGAGCTGCGGAAGCTCCTCGAGGCCGGATTCATCAAGGAAGTTTTCCACCCAACGTGGCTGGCTAACCCTGTACTAGTTAAGAAAAAGAATGGGAAGTGGAGGATGTGTGTAGATTACACCGGTCTAAATAAAGCATGTCCCAAAGTTCCTTTTCCTTTGCCACGAATCGATCAAATCGTAGATTCCACTGCGGGGTGTGAACTCTTATGTTTCCTTGATGCCTATTCGGGCTACCACCAAATAAAGATGAAGGAGTCCGACCAACTCGCGACCTTTTTCATCACACCGTTCGGCATGTTTTGCTACGTAACAATGCCATTTGGCCTCCGAAACGCGGGCGCTACGTACCAGCGGTGTATGCAGCACGTTTTCGGAGACCACATCGGGCGGACCGTAGAGGCATACGTAGATGACATTGTCGTCAAAACCAGGAAGGCGGATGACCTGGTTATCGATTTACGCGTTGCGTTCGATTGCCTGCGGGCAAACGGGGTGAAACTCAACCCCGAGAAGTGTGTCTTCGGGGTGCCGCGTGGCATGCTGCTGGGATACATTGTTTCCCAGCGGGGAATCGAGCCCAACCCCGAGAAGGTTTCCGCCCTCGACCGAATGGACCCGATTCGAGACCTAAAAGGGGTGCAGAAGGTGTTGGGCTGCCTGGCTGCCTTGAGCCGTTTCATCTCCCGGCTTGGCGAGAAGGGACTGCCCCTCTACCGACTCCTGAAGAAGCACGAACGCTTCTCCTGGACGGTTGAGGCCCAGGAGGCACTCGACAAGCTCAAGGCGACGCTCGCACACGCACCAATCCTCACGCCACCTCAAGGAGGCGAGCCTCTGTACCTCTACGTCGCGGCAACCACCCAGGTGGTCAGCGCGGTCATCGTCGTAGAGCGAGCAGAGGAAGGGCACGCCCTACCAGTTCAAAGACCGGTGTACTATATCAGCGAAGCGTTGTCCGAGATCAAGGCGCGGTATCCCCAGATCCAGAAGCTGCTCTACGCAGTGGTGCTCGCGCGGCGCAAGCTGCGGCACTACTTCGAAGCCCATCCGGTCACGGCGGTCTCATCATTCCCGTTGGGAGAGATCATCCGTAACCCGGACGCTGCGGGCAGGGTCGCAAAATGGTCCGTAGAGCTCATGGGCGAGACGCTCACCTACGCGCCGCGCAAGGCAATCAAGTCTCAGATCCTCACGGATTTCGTCACCGAGTGGACGGACACACAGCTGCCCCCATTGCAGATCCAGGCCGAATGCTGGACCCTCTATTTCGACGGGTCGGTGATGAAAACCGGAGCGGGCGCGGGCCTGCTCTTCATCTCGCCCCTCGGGGAACACATGAGGTATGTAGTGCGCTTGCATTTCCCCGCATCAAACAACATGGCGGAGTACGAGGCCCTCCTCTGTGGCCTCCGAATCGCCATCGAGACCAGCAACAAGCGCCTCGACATCAGGGGAGACTCGCAGCTCGTAATCGATCAGGTCATGAAGAATGCGAGCTGCCACGATGAGAAGATGGAGGCTTATTGCAACGCCGTACGCGCCCTCGAGGACAAGTTCTACGGCATCGAGCTCAATCACATCCCCCGTAAGTACAACGAGGAGGCGGACGAGCTCGCTAAGATCACGTCGGGGCGAATCACCGTTCCCCCGAACGTTTTCGCGCGAGATATCGCCAAATCATCCGTCGACCTTAGTCCAGCCCCCTCGAATCAGGAGGAACCCTCGGGGGCTCCCTCGAGTCCAGTGGGTGCGGAACCCGTGGACGAGGACCCCTCGAACGAGGCGTTCGTACTCTCCCTACTCGAGGGGTACGGTGCAGACGAAGCCGAGGCCATGGAAATCGAGCCGACCCCCCGAGCGGAGGATTGGCGAGCCAAGTACCTCGCCTGGATCGATCGAGGGGAACTCCCCTCAGATCGAACCGAAGCTAGGCGCATCACCAGGAAAGCCAAGTCGTTCGCCGTGATTGATGGCGAGCTGTACAAGCGCGGCGCGTCCGGCATCCTGCAGCGGTGCATTCCCATTCCCCACAGCCGGGAACTCATCCGTGACATCCACGCAGGCATGTGCGGCCATCACGCGGCACCGCGCACCCTCATGGGCAACGCGTTCCGTCAGGGCTTCTACTGGCCCACAGCGGTTGCCGACGCCAGCGAGGTCATGCGCACCTGCGAGGGGTGCCAGTTCTACGCGCGTAGGACCCTTCTCCCTGCTCACACCCTACAGACCATACCCGTCACATGGCCCTTTGCCGTGTGGGGATTAGACATTGTCGGGCCCTTGCGAAAAGGCGCCCGGGGGCTATACCCGCCTGCTGGTTGCCGTGGACAAGTTCTCCAAATGGATCGAGGCACACTCGATCACCAACCTCAGATCGGAGCAAGCCGTGACATTCTTCACCGATATCATCCACAGGTTCGGAGTGCCGAACTCCATCATCACCGACAATGGCTCCCAATTCACCGGCAGGAAATTCCTGGAGTTCTGCGACAACCACCACATCCGCGTGGACTGGGCGGCTGTCGCACACCCACAGACTAACGGCCAGGTGGAACGTGCCAATGGCATGATTTTACAAGGCCTCAAGCCCAGGATCTTCGACAGACTGAACAAGTCCGGCCGGAAATGGCTTCAGGAGCTCCCAGCGGTCATTTGGAGCCTCAGGACCACTCCGAGCAGAGCCACGGGATTCACGCCGTTTTTCCTAGTCTATGGTGCAGAGGCCGTTCTCCCCGCGGACTTGGAATACGGATCGCCCAAGATTAAGGGCTACGATGAAGGTTCGAACCAGCGAGCTCGCGAAGACTCGCTGGATCAAATAGACGAAGCCCGTGACGTGGCCATGATGCAATCGGCAAGATACCAGCAGGCGCTAAGGCGATATCAAGCTCAGAAAGTCCGGCGCCGAGACCTCAACGAGGGCGACCTAGTGCTAAGGCTGCGTCAGGACAACCGAGGCCGCCACAAGCTGTCACCACCATGGGAGGGGCCCTACATCGTCGCCAAGGTGCTCAAGCCCGGCACGTACAAGCTGGCGAACGAGCAAGGCGAAGTCTTCACCAACGCTTGGAACATCCAACAGCTACGTCGCTTCTACCCTTAGAAAGGATTTCCAAGTCTTTTTGCGCATATCCGACGCCCCAGTCGGCTGTACAAATGTAAAGTTTTCTTTGCGATAAAGTCAAGAGCGACTCGGTTTTCCCCCCGAAAACCAAGTCCCCCTCGGGGGCTACTACGGGGGGAACCCCCCCTAAAACGGTCCCATTTTTTCACAATTTTCGCAAAAAACCTTTACTTCGAAAGCGCCATGTACGTTTCGACCCGAAAGTTTGAGCGAAATGACGCAGGACGCGAATGGCCAAAGGGCGAAGACGGGTGAGTCGGGGATAGCCTACGCCTCGCGGTAGGATACGTCCCTTCCCCCTCACCACTTTGCCTAAGCGCTACTCGTGAAAACGAATGATTCCAGCTGAAATTCGCCTAAACGACAGGGAGAGGCGGAACGGCGCAATCACAAAAAACGAAATAGCACTTAAGCTTACAAGTACTTTAAGCAAATTGTGTTTATTACATAAAGCCACAAGGCTCGATTCCTAACTACAATCTAAGGGCCTGAGTGCCCAGCTGCTTTCAGGGCTCGAGGGGCCCGGCGGGAGGAGCTTCCGGGAAGAGGATTTCTGCGAAGTCGTCGGTGAGGATGTCGGCAGCAGAAGCAGCAAGCGCGTCCAGGCGGCTCGCCTCGGCCTCAGCACCATCATCGTCAAGGTCGTCAGCGACAATGTAGCCCGTAGCCAGCGCCGCAAGGTTAACCCGGTAGTGCGACTGCACCACGCCAAGGGTCTTCTGGATCCCCAGGCGGAGCGCACCTCGCATACGCCGGGCGACGTGGCCGCCTAAGGCTCGGAGGCGACTCGCCACCGTGCTCCCGGCTTGTCCGTTGCCCTCATCGATACTCTGGCATGCCTCGAGGGCTGCCTCCTGCAGAACCCCCAGCTCCTGCTGGGAGGAATTGTAGGCCGCCTGGAGCACCTCCGCCTGCGTCGCTAATGTCCCGAGAGCAGCCCGTAAGCCTGAAAAAACGGAAGACGAATAAGTTGAGAGCGGATCTCGACGAACCCAAGCAACAAACGAAGAATCCGAGAGAGGCGACTTACCCTCGACCTGCTTCTTCTCTGTATCGAGGGCCGCGCGCACGGTCTCGGCCGCCTGCTGCAGCTCGAGGATAGTGGCGTCCTTCTCCTCGCTAGCCTGCCACAGCTCCTCGAACGACACGGCCTCCTGGACCAACTCCCCTTTGAGCCGCGTGACCTCTGAATCCTGGAGCTGGAGCGCGGCTCGAACCTCCCCCAGCATGGTGCGCTCCCGCTGGAGCTGGCCTTGCGCTTCCTCACGAGCCGAGCGCTCGCGCTGGAGGGCGGCCTGAGCCTCCGCGAGGTCGGACCGCTCTTGCTGGAGCTGGCCCTCTGCCTGCTGACGCGCGCTCCGCTCTTGTCGAAGCTGATCCTCCACCGCGGCAAGCGACGTGACCTTCTCCTGCAGATCAGCACTCAGCTTTTCGGCCTCCTGGGCCTTCTGCTCGGCCTGAGCCTGCCAGGATCTCGCCCCCTCGAGGGTGGTGCGGTCTTGCTGGAGCTGGGTCTGCACCTCGACGAGGGCAGTCTCTTTCTGCGCCAGTAAGGTCTGCGCCTCGGCCAGGGCAGCGCGCGCCTTCTGCAGCTCGCCGTTCGCTGTCGTAAGCACCCCCTCCTTCTCTAGGAGCACGGCCTTCACTCTGTTGACCGCGGTGGCGCCCTCCGCGGTCAGAGCACGCTGGTCCAGGAGCGCGTCCTACACGGCCATTAGCCGGTACTCCAGCCAGCCGTTGTCCGTCTGCAGGGCCTCCATCAGGGTGTCCAAGGCCTCGTACTGCCCCCGGTACCAGTCAAGGCTCGAGCTCAACTGGGAGAGGCGGCTGTACTTCTCGCGCGCCTGACCCTGCAGCTCCTGCGAGCATCAACCGAAGGGCGGAGAGAGGAATCAGAACGTGAAACACTCGAACGGGAAACAAACGAGAAAATGAACTCCAACCAAGCAAAGACGCTCACCTCGAAGAGCTGGAACGACCGGCCCTCGTGGAGACGGAGCGCCTCGGCCAGCGCAGCGTTGAGGGAGGCGCCGTGCTCGCGGAACTCCTGCCACAGCGCCTGCTCGGCCTGGGCCTCGTCGATCAAGGTACGCGGCACCCCGGGAGGACGCAACCCCTGTTCCGACTGCGACGCGACGGCGTTAGATGCTGGCGGCGCGGCACGAGACGTCGACGCCCCGGCGTCGTGCGCCGGCCGCTGCGACATCACGCAGCCGTCAGCCCGCATCACCAGCACCTCGGTCGTAGGCCCGGGGGCTGGCCCGGACGACCTCCTCGACCGGCCCCTCGTAGGGGCACCACCATCTGGGGCCCCGGCCACCTCGCGGCTCCTGATGGACCGGCTCTCCGAATGAGCCAGCCCGCGCCCTTGGTGAGGGTCGCGGAGCACCAGCGCCTGCTGCGGCGTCACGGCCACCACCGCCACCTCCTGCTGCGACCCCGCGGCCGCGATCGGGGTGCTTGATGGATCGCCCGCCGTTGCCATGCTCGCCGCCGCCCGTGGCACCCTCTCCGAGCGCCGCCCAGTCGTCAAAGACGTCCTCAATTTGAGCGCCTTGGTGGGCGCGAGATCGGGGACGGCCGGCGACGCCCTGACGACGAAATGAAAAGGGGGGATGAGCGGCTGTTTCTCGAAATCGAGGGCATGTGGAAAACGTTGCTACTTACCTCAAACTGGAGAAGCCCCGCTTCCTCTTGCTCGAGGACTGGGGGGGCACCTCCACTGCGCTCACCGGCGCCTCCACGGTGCCCGCTGGCACCTCCACCGACGACCCGGTGACGAGCGGCACCGTGCCCGCCTCGAGGGTCGATTCCGCGGCCGCCCCCTCGACCCGCGGGGACGGGGGCGCCGCGGGTTCCCACCTACTAGAGATGGGCCGCTCCCCGTCGCTCTCCTCCTCGTCCGAGGACGAGTTCTCCAGCACCGGTGGGGGAGAGAGACCTTGCTGCTCACGCAGCCGGTATTCCTCGTTGTACTGATCAAGGCGCTCCTGCCGCCTGATCCTTCTCTCCTTCGCGAGGGCCGCCCGGTCCCGCTCCCGCTGCTGCGTGGCGCGACCGGCGGCCTGAGACCGAGGCGTTGGCGGGTCCGATCGGGAGGCCTGGACGGTCACCAGCTGTGGGCAGGAATTGTCAGGACGAAGAAAAAACGCGAAACAAGAATCAAAGAAGAAAAAACGGTGCTCACCGGCTCGGCGTCGGGGAGCATCGCGAACGACCAAAGGTCGTCGTCGGTATGCGGCACCACCTTGAGGTTGATTGCGCGCCTCGCCCGCGTGGCCGCATACCCCTTGGGGAGAGGCTCCTGCAGCAGCCGTGAGCGCGCCAGCGACGTGGGGTTGGCCGCATCACTCATCTCGAAGATGCAGAGCTCCCTCTCCATGAGGGGAATGTTCCGCCGGCGGTGGAAGTTGGCGATGATCGAAGCCACCCCCAGCCCGGCGTCCGCCAGCTGGCGCAGGGCGGAGGTGAGGGACTCCAACCTTCGTTGTCGTGATGGGGGCGACACGCCGTGAAACCAGGCGTCGGACTTCCCCATCAGCACCTTCCCGGTGTACGGTGGAAGGCCAACGTCGTCGTTGCGGAGGTAGAACCACCCCTTCTCCCAGTCCGCGTTGTTGGAGGTCATGGTGCACAGCGGGTACAGCTCCTTGCGCGCGTCCCGCAGTGCGAGCGTAAGGCCGCCGGCGCGAACCGCCCGGCGCGTCCCCTTCTCGGCCGTAGCAAGGGTGTGGAGCTCGCCGCGAAAGAGGTGGACCCAGAGGTCCCAGTTCGCCGGGATCCCCAGAAATCCCTCGCAGACGGCGACGAAGGCAGCCGCCTGCGAGATGGCGTTGGGGGCGAAGTTGTGCAGCTCCACCCCGTAGTGGTGGCACAGCCCCCGCATAAACCGGCTCGCCGAGGCGGCGAAGCCGCGCTCGTGGAGACGGGCGAAGCTGACAACGTAGCCGTGCGGAGGGTTGGGCTCCCTATCCGACGCCGGCGGGACCATCCACACCGGGTATGGGCCGTCGCCGGCCGGCATCAACTGCCCACCGTTCACCAGCTCGTTCAGCGCCAGCGGCGTCACCGTCGACCGGGGCCACGGGAAAGGCTCCACCACTCGAACCGGAGGGGCCATGAAGGACGAGAGCGAGAAGCAAGGGTGGCGACGGAAGCGCAAAGAACGCGAGCAGATCCGAAGCGGCGGAGCGCACAGCCGAGAGGAAGACGAGCTGTGTGCGGGGCTGGATGCGAATGGCAAGGTAAGGGACCTCGCCCCTACCTCCCCCCGCGATTTATAGAATCTAGGGGAGCAACGCCCCCGAAAACTCCGCACACAGCGCCGATTAATGCGAACGGCGCCCCGCGTCAGTGACGTGCGGGGCCCGCCGCGCCGAAACGGTCGTACGAACGCGCGCCCGCTATCACTACGACACAATAACTGAAGGGGCGCGGCGTCCCGTCCCGTCCGCCCCCCCACGTCGCCCACGACGACTGCGGTGCGCTACCTGAAAAGGCGCGCCCGCTTCGCACGATCGGCGCCCACGATCTGCGCCCATTAAATGGCTGGGTTTCCTTCCCGAGCAAGGATGACCCACTCACGAGACTAGAGCCAAGAGCTCGAGGACCGACCCCTCGCGGGTGCGATCGATGCCCCGATCTAAAAAGGGCAGAGCCACGGCCCACCGAACGAACTCGAGGGCCGAGCCCCTCGAACGCTGCGTTTACTGATCAGCGGTTCCAAGACCTGCCCGTCGAGGGTGGGCGCCGCAGATGCCCCTCGAGCGGGGATTTACTGATCAGCGGTCCCAAAACTGCCCGTCGAGGGTAGGCGCCGCAGATGCCCTCGAGCGGGGATTTACTGATCAGTGGCTCAAGGGTCGGCTCGACCACAGCCCAGCAGGCTCCACAGATCAAGCCAAGACGGGGGCATTTTAGTGCCACCCCGCAAAGGCCCTACTAATCAGAGGTTCGAAGCCTGACCCTCGAAGGGTTCGAACAGGCGCCTCAGGTTGACAGAGTCAGGGACGACCAGGGCGCGCGCATTCGAGCCTGACCCCGAGCTCGCAAGCTCGGGGGCGCCCCATAGTTCGTGTTCAAGGCCAACGAGGGCAGCTAGTCGAGGGATCCCACCGAGGGAGAGCTTCCGCGCCCTCGGTCCCAATCGAACGGGACCGAGCCCTGCCTAGCACACCCGCGTGAGTGCTCTTATGGACGTGTCTCCGGACCACGAGCCGACCCTTATCGAACGGGGCACGGACGTCCACTTGAACTACCCGCTAACAGCTCGACGAGGAACCCATGATTCGCGACCCGTTCGATGGGAGTCATGAGCACCTCACCCCTCCGCCCCGCGAAGGGGCGGCGAAAGGGCGCACAGACAAGTCGGAGAGCTCGCCCCGATCGCCTTGAGTGGGCCCAGGCTCGAGGGCTCGACGCACGGCTACACCTCCTGGACGTACCCGAACGCAAGCAAATACCGGTACACGCGCATGGCACCGCCGAGGCCGACTGAAATAACCCCGAGGCCGGCTGAAATAAACACCTCGCGCACCGGTCACACGCTGCGAAAAAACCTTGCAGGAATGCACACACTCCTCCAAGGCTTCGGGGGCTACACCCGCGGGTGCATTAGCGCGCCCCCACGGAACATCACAACGCCCAGGTGGGAAGAAAGTCCCATCAGAAAGCACCAGCCTTTGCAAGTTCCTGCGGATACTGTTGCAAAGGCTCGGGGGCTACTATCGGGGATAGCCACGAGGGTCCCCTAATGATGGGGGAAATCACCCCTTTTTCGAAAAATAACGAAAGCAAACGAGCAAACCACACCACGCACGACAGTGGCCCAGGGCAGGGCCCACGGCCTAAAAAGCCTCACCGGCCCAACGAACAGTCGACCCCCGGCGCTCCTCGAGCAAACCTCCGACCCGCTCGAGGGCCGGGCGCTGCGTCGCGAATCTTCCGCCTCGCTCGAGGGCCTGACGCCCCCTCGGGCGAGTGTCCGCCTCGCTCCAGGGCTTAATCCCCCTCGAGCGTGTTTACGCCTCGCTCGAGGCCTCCTCTGATGCGCGACACCGTGCCTGCTCCCACGATCGGAGCATTAAATGCTCTGGCGCGTCGCGGGAGCCCGGGTCAAAGGCAAATCCACGCCACGCCGGCCCTCTGACACCGCCTGGGAATCAGATCCCGGCGCTGTTCGGCCAACCTGCACTGTGCAGCCATCCCCGGCGCTGTGCGGGTGCCGCGCGGGATGGCCGGTGTCATTCCGAGATACTGTGCCGCCTACTCCCGTACCTCCTCCACGTCGCGCCCCTCGAAAGAGGACGGCGGCACCCTCGAGAGGGGTACGGCCCCCCAATTCCCCGCCCGCCTGGGGCGACGCTGTGGAGCAAGGCCGGCGAGGCGCGTCACCTCCGTCACCTCCCAGCGCTGTGCAGCCATCCCCGGCGCTGTGGAGCCCTGTTACGATGGGACGCCACCACGCCGGCCCCTGTACGGCATGGGCGCTCCCGCCATCGAGACCCTCGAAAGAGCATGGATCATCCTCGAAGGGTGTACGGGCAGCGACTTGGTGCGCACACCGACCGGCGCCGCCGTACGAGCGACGTGCGCCGCGTCCCCTCCGCTAGCTGCGGCGCCGCCCGACCATCCCGGGCGCTGTGCGACTCGCCCAGAGTCCGTGCGATCAGCACCAGCGCTGTGCAGACATCCCTGACCCTGTGGCACCATCCCGGGCGCTATGCTGCCATCCCCCGGTGCTGTGCGGTCATGCTTCGATGGGATGCCGCCATGCCGGGCCCTGTACAGCACCGGGCGCCCCCGTCAGCAAGACCCTCGAACGGGTGCACAAACGACAGTTGGACGCGCACACCGAGCAAGCTACCCTCGAAGCTATTCCCCGACCATCGGATAGCCACCACGACACCGGCAAGTGTTGAGACGCCAGGACACCATCAAATCGCGAACACTGTGCACCAGTACCACGATACTGTGTAAAATCCCGTGCGGCTCATTTGTAAGCTGCCTCACCTTGGTCTATAAAAGGAGGAGGCGGTCACCCGGCCGCCGGGGGGGAGGACGACATCATCGCTTCACACTCACTCTCACTCGCATTCTCGTTCCCATCGATATTGGCATTTTGCCTCAATCACTTAGCATGGACTTGGAGGCCTCTCCTCCTCTCCCGCCTTGTTTGTAGCCCCCCTCTACAGGCACCACCGGTGCGAGTCAATACAGCGCGCACGCGCCAATCTGCTGGACGTACGACCCCACGGTCGGAACCAGGATAAAGTCGTGTCCCCTGTGTTGTCATTTGCACCGACCATCGAGAAGCTGATCACAGCGTAACTTACTAGTTAGTGTCGGGACTAATCCTAACACCGACAGTATGGTCAACAAATTTTCAAATTTCAGAAATGAAAATTTTCATTTCATATTTCAAAAAACGATTTTTGTTTCAATTTTTTTATTTCAAAATTTTCTTAATATTTTATTTTTTTCATTCCTCTCTGGTGTTATGGCTAATTTTTTTCAAAATTGAAAATTTTCATTTCAAAAATATTTTTTTGCTATTTTTTCATTTCGCTTTGGTGGTATAGTCATTTTTTTCAAATTTCAAAAACAATTTTTTTATTTCAAAATTTTCTTAATGACATAAACGATTTTTTATCGGGTGAGGTGCCATATTAAAAAAATTATAAAATTACGTATTTACCCTTACCAAAAATAGCATATACTACATACCACAACCGATTTCTTATGTATTTCTCAGGCCTGGTGGTATGGTCCATCGTAAAAGAGCCTAAAAGACATGCATGAGCCGATGCACGCATCGAGGAGAAATGGCCACACTTTTGACAGGATTTGATTTGATTTCTCTGGCAGTAGTAAGGAGTTGAGACGAGAAAGAAGCGGCGAAGAAGAGCGTGTCGGCGCAAAATCAGCCGAAACGGAATTGGGCTTTTGCTTATCTTCAACTTGACCATGAGATTTCTCCTTGCATGAGCTTTCTACTAACTGCACCAGCATCAGTCTGTGCAGGAAGCATCAAGCAGATCCTCTGCAGTGGGACACTGACACGTAGGTCCAGGTCCATGCGTCAGTGACACAAAGGCAAGGAACACCGCTGCAGACGAGACTTGTGCAAGTGTGGAGCACCTTCGTTCATTCAAGATATACGCCCTGTATTACACTTTGGACTCCATTACTTTTTAAGGTCCACAATTTTTTAGTATATTTATTTACTTATTTTTAACTGCTCGACATTTGCCATCTTTATAAATGTTGGGAACATATCAGGTGCAAATCAACTCTTCTATGAAAATCTGTGCAAACTACAGTCGTTTAAAATCATAAAAAAATCACACATGTATAGGGTATGATGATACACAATCTTGAAAAAAATATCTTGTCCAAACTTGACTTTGTTTGTTGTTTTTATATCTCACAAACAAAGTCAAGTTTGGATAAGATATTTTTCAAGATTCTGTATCATCATATAATCTACATGTGTGATTTTTTTTATTTTATACGACTTTTTTTTCTTGTGATTTGCATGAGTTTTCACGAAATGTTGGTTCGCACCTGATACGTTCCCATAAATGCTCTAATAAAAGTAGAAGATGAGGGAGATGATTTCTTGCGTAGTCCTATTTTTGTTGACATGGCAAGACTTGTAGATATGCGCACCAGCACGACGGTGGGATAAAAAAAAGTTTTTTATTCCCTTTTGCCCTTCAGCCCTTGTCCCATTCTCAGACCATTCTTAGTGTTTTCATTTTGCAGTATACAAGAGTGCCACATTATCTAAATAGATTTGAGTTAAAATATGAAACTAAGGAGCCATATTTCTAGAATGGAAAAAGCTGTTTTGATTTTAGTCCATAGAAAAAAAAACTGAATCTAACTGAATTGCGCAAGGATCGCATATCCGAGATGTAACTTTAGGAAAGGAAGTTGTAGTCTATTTCGTATGACGAATGGAATCCCATAAAAAATATGCCAATACGACATGTGCCATGGACGGATGTGTTGACGGAGAGACCTTCGGAACCCAACGTAAAAGACCTTCGGAACGCTAACAAACAGAGGGGGGCATGTGTGGATATCCAGAGTTTGTATTCATGTTTAAGTACATCCCAAAATGCACATAAGGAGGGAAGACAATTGAAAGAACCCTAGTAATTTAGGGGCAAAGCATAGATAATGGAACCATTTACCGACAGTTTTTTTGATAATCTAACTAGAACAATGAGTAGCATCATTATGATAGCCTGAGCCGCATGGCACCGGCTGCAAGGCTCCAAAACATTCAACTCGACGATGGAGGGAACCTTCGGCTTAATGTACCTTTCAACAGCCACGACTGCTTTACGGGCTTCCACCAGTTCTTCTGTGCTCATAGAAAAACATTTACCAGATTTTGAAACAGAGCATCTGGGCACACCGCAGGTGGTGTCCAATGTTAGGCACTTGAGCGATGCTGCGGACACCAGAATATGACATGCAAACTCAACAACACACTTTGCAGAAGAGAATCTTAAAATCTGGACACTCTTGAGTTTCTCATAACGGCGCTCCGGTATTAACCTCAGGCCCGACGGGTCTTCAAAAATCGAGGCACGATATCTGCCCCCAGCCTAATTTGTGAAAAATAAAGGCAAACATGAATCAATAATTCTAGCAGATATTTTAGTACGTCCGTGCAGGAATGACATGAATGACAGTGACTTACGCTTAAGACCATAGTCTCCAAGGAAGGAGCCGCATAAAGAAAGTTAGTGAGAGACAACAAATCATAGTCCAACCTAGTACTTATACTCAAGGACCTAAGGTGGACGAATTTGGTGGCCACCATCGGTGCATTGGCCTCCTGCAAAAAGATGTCAGGTTCATTATTATTCAAATGTATGGCTTTTGAAACGTGAAAATATGGCTAATCTAGTCACATAAAAAGTTTAAATAGTACCTCCCCATCAGAATATATGGTAAGAGTTTCAAGACTTGGCATGCTGGATGGAAGCTTAGTAAGAGCATACAAGGTGGCATTCTTGCAGAACATGTGCAACTTCTTAATTTGTAGGAATGTGTTGCCAAGCAAGAGTAGAACCCTAATTTCATCTTGGAAGTAAAAACTAGAGAGATTGGGAGCTTTGTTTTGGATTGATTGCACCATGTATTTCTCCCTGCATGCGATGCCAAGGTAGCTGAGCTGCTGCAGGCAAGGTATCCTGAGGCTAGTTATCGGATAGCAGCCCCTGACATCCAACCACTCCAAAGCAGGAGTATTGGAAAGAAGACACTGGAGCTCATCCTCCTCAATACACACTCCATACATTTCTAGTCTTGTCAAGCTTCTCAAACAGCCAGATGTGAGAGTGGGATGAAATCCACAGGTGTCAAGGTAAAGAGACCGAAGTGAGGTTGCCACCCCACCAGATAAAAGTGAGCATGGGAAGTTGTATCGCACACTAAGTGTCGACAATACAAGTTGTAGTTCCTCAATCCCTGGTTTAACAGCAATCTGCAGCCAATTGTCAAGATGATCAAGATAACAAAGGTCCTTGTTCTTGAAAGCTACCTCAAACCAAAACTTTAAAGTCTTCACGCCAATCCCTGAGTGGTTTTTCAGGATGTTATTAACTCTATGAATGAAATTTCTCATGGTACCATCCTCTCGCCTTGTGGTTACATTTAAGCCCAATGTTTCTGTATAGAAGATGAGGTTGGGGCGGGATCTCCAGGAACGCACAAAGTCCTGAGACACGCAGGCAACCTGGGCAGCATCTCTCATTGGCAGCAGGGAATGTATATGACCCCATATTTCCTGCATGCAAACACACGTGGGAGAAAATTCGTCAATGGAATTATAAAGCACACTGGACTGTAATTGTTGCAGGTATATGTGAGGCTGTACAAGGATAAGACACCGACACAGGTGGCCAACACAAATTAACAGTTATATAATCAGCAGTATTTCTTCTTGTACAATATGTTAGTATGCTAGAAACGAGTACACTCAGCATGGAAACAGGTAAAAATATTTAACATCTTGATAGGTACAAAACAGTGAATCTGAATAGACAACAGCCAGAAGGCCCATGGGATAGCTTTCGCAGATATCATAAATACCACAGGATACATGATTAAAAAAAAACTACTACTGATTTACCTGCCAAGTCCTAAGGCCAACCTAGAGAGCAACATTTAATTTGCTTGTGTTGTGATGATGTAAACGTGCTATGAAGATTTACGGCACTTGTTCGGCAGTAACAGAGTTAGATATGCAAATTTTTCGAACAGAGTAGAGCTGGCAATCCTAATCCAGTTAGGAACAACTCGTGCAGTTCAATTTTCCCTTGTTCACAGTAGTAATAAAAAAGTTAAATTTTGAGCATGTCCCGTACCTTTGGAAGATTTGGCCCTGAGTAGCCCTGTATTTCAGGGCCCAGAGAATTTTCACTACCCTTGGTTTCATTACGTGAAGCCACCACGAATTCATCTGCAAAATCCACCACATGCATGAACGGAATAATATTCAGCATAATCATGCTCGCAACAGGTAAATTTCTCGAGGCTAAAGAGGTGGCTTACCTCCTTGGAGCTGCAACATGATCACGATCAGATCAGGAACTCGAGGGCGGTGCCCCTCACAGTATATATATCGTATAGATAGAGAGGATCCCCTCTCACAATCGCGGAATCCCGACCGAAGAAGGGCGGGATTCGGATCGGACTCGGGGTTCTGGCATCGAAGAAACTACATGCACCCATCAACACCCATACATCCGTGGCCTCTGCCGCGGGCAACGGCGCGGGACACGTCGTCCGGTTTTTCCGTCCGTCCGATCGCGCGGATCCGGCGGCCAAGAGGCTGCCAGCGGTGCGTGAAAAGTTGCGAAAAAGCCCTCTCGTTTTCCTTTATTTCGTTCCAGGTCCAGCCACGTCCCTACGCTAAAAAAAACACGTTCATAGTTCTTTCACAAAACACCCTGTGCTCCAAAATATTTGTATAGCAAGAAGAGAAAATTCTGAAATCGTGGCGTTTTTGCATAAAACCGCCCGCCTGCCCTTTTCGCGGAAACCCCCCCGCCGCTCGGCCACCGCCCTCTGCCCCGTTCTTATCCCCCTCCTCCTCCCTACCCGCTCCCGTGCCGCGCCGCTGCACACCCGCGGCCCTGAGCCGCCCCGTTCCGTTTTTCTCCTCCTGTCTCTCACGTGCTCCCTCCTGGCCCTTTTCCTCTTCCCCGCCGCCCGCCCTCCCGTTGGCTGGTGGCTGCACGACCCTCCCCGGCTAGATCCGGCTGGCGGACTGCTCCCTCACGCTTCCCTCCGCGCAGATCCGGCGTGGGAGGCGGTGAATCGAGCGCGGCGGCGGCAAATCGGCGCGGGCGTAACCGGCGCGCGCGGCTTCATCCCCGACTCCCTCCCTTCTTCGGCGGCTTCCTCGGCTTCCATGGCAGGCGGTCCGAGCACAAGCGGTGCGGGCACACTGCCGCCGACGGCGGTGCGAGATGAGGAGGTGGATGGGGCACAGGTAGCCACGTCACGCGCTGCAGAGGTCTGTGGCTTAGGCCACCACGGCCGCAGCCGCTGCCTAGCGGCAGCCTGCGGACGCGGCAAAGGAGGCCCTTGCACTGAGGAGCAGATGGAGTAGGACGAGCAGCTCACTACGCTCACATGTCGCTTCCGCGGCCAGAATCTCGGCGACGAGCAGTTTGCCGACGACAATGTCCGCCTTCGCCTCGTTGAGGTTAAAACTTGTTTACGAGGTGGTTGTGGCATCCATGGCAATTTTGGAGGGTGGCTTTTCTAATGACATAGTGCGTGTTGATATGGCAAATGTAGAAAAGAATCTTGTGCTCTTTACTGAAATGGGACAGGCACATTCCTTTGTGCAGACAACTTATATTTACCTATAGAACAAAGTTGTTATACATACAGCTTTGGTTCTAAACTCTCGAGCACACTCTATTTATACTTGTCTATACTGCACACATGCAATGGTTGTTAATTCATTTTATGCTCTTTTACTTAAATTGACCCCTTCATGAGATGAAATGCTGCATATAATAAAAAAAAAGTAGTGTATAATGTTTTGTTTTCAAGTTCACACCTGCATAGGGGAATGGTCACCTTGTGGTTCTGTCTGAAAATGGGAGTGTTATTTCAGCTTTGTATTTAGTGGACAATAAGATAGTTAACAGGTAATACTATTATTGTTTTTCAGAGCTTTAGTTCATCCCTATGGATTTCAGAGTCAAAAATAAGTTTTCACTTTATTATATTGCAGCCCGCCATTATTCTATATCACTTGATTGCTATAGTGATATGATTTATTGGAAGCTTCAGTTTTCCTATTTAAGAAACAGATGCTCCAACCAAGTGTTGACCTTATTTTTTGATTGCAGTATTTGTTTGAGTTGCTTCTCCAGAAAACACAAGTTCTTGTGGTGCTGGGAATAATCCATTGAGCACAAACTTTTGCAGGTATAATACCAAGATCTGTTGAATTTAGTACTTCTGATATGCATTGTAGCAGTGCTGCATTTTCACTAAGTCTTCTGTGCCACTTCTATTAGCACATTGACCTCTTGGGATGTCTTCCATAATCTTTGATTGTAGAATCTCCTTGACATGCCTACTCTTAAAAACCGTCTGAGCTAGGAGTGTGGCAGGTTTCAAAAGTAGCGGACATTATCTTTGTAGAGTAAAACTGATGCATGAAGTTGGGCTCAAGAAGTTCTGTTGCCTTCAAAGAAGCTACCTGCAACAGAAACGCAAGATGCCAGTGACCAAACATTCCGGTATTAGCATGGTTCTGCATATTAAGATTGTGGTACACAATGCTTGTACATATTGTGATGCAATGGTTTATAATGGTTTTTCATACATATTAGCATGCTTACTCAAATGAAGTCTCTAGGTCCATGAAAGCTAGCTGGCGTTGTGACATTTCTTTTGTCGTTGCATATTAAGCAAGTCTTTTATCACTCCAGGTACAAAAGGAATATGCCATATTACAATAAAGGAATTCACCTAGCACTAGCAATGCATACTTGATATGATCAGTGCAACAATGCTTACTGTTCTGCTACCCTTGTAATGCCATCCTGCTTGTATGCACTCCCGAATCATACGTGCATTTTGGATTAGGCAATATAGCTTATTACTTCCAATATGAGGGTCAGTTAATAATCACTTCACTGTAAATCTATGCGCTTAACAGATTTTCTCCCCAAACTGATATTTCAATACCGAATTATTCTTTTTTGGGTTCTTTATGCATTTCAGTGCAGTTTGTAAATGGGACACAACTGAATGCCTATCTTCTTTTATTTCAAAATGCTTTGTTAGTGATAATCTTCTTTGAACTGAAGCATATGCAGTCTATTTTGACAGGGCCCATCTTGTGTTTTAGCACGGTGCCCTTTTCTTTCCTGGTCAGGTGAGATTCCATTTGAAATTGATTTGTTCATTTTATGTTGCCATTTGCTATTTCAGCTTGGATCGAATCCTCAGATTATGTACTATGTCCTAAAGAAAAGAATGTCAGACCATGGGACCGTTCTTCAAGTAGGAATGTTGATAGAGTCGTGCGGGTTGAGGTGGACGAGGATGAAGTGTTCCATTTCTTGGTTCACTAAAGTGGGAAGAGTGTTTTCCTACAGGGAGACCTCTATATTGAGGTTTGGAGTTCAACATACTGTAAATAGTTTAACCTCTCTCGTTCTTGTTCTTGATGAAATTTGTTAGAAGTATATGTGTGAGAACTGGGATTCGTTTGACCTTTACTTAGCAATTAGATGCGGTTAGATGCGGATCGGCTTTTTGGTTGATTTGTTTTCAAATTATCTAATGTTCAGGTTATGTACTATTTTCATGTTTGCTTAAAACAAATGGCTGATTGGATTTTTGGCCGATTTGAAGCAATTTTAAAATCTGAGGTAATTACCTGTTTCTTATTGAAGTTGCCTTCTACAATTAACAATCAATGATTCACACTTCAAAGATAAATAAGTCTATTGGTTCGAAAATGAAATGTGGGAGTGGCACGCCGGAGGTGTGCCCCAGACTCTAGTGCCAGACAATAAGTTACGATCTGCGTCTTCTCTACCGCTGCATGCCCATGGTCGGACACGGCGGACGGCAGGCCGCGCGCAACTCACTGACGAGCAACGAGGCAGCCTTGGCCCTTGGGGAAGCCGGCGCTGGAGAGGAAAGTGTTGCCAGCCTCTTTGATTGGCAGGATTTGAGGGAGAGCAGATAGGGAAGAGTCTCCTTGGTTTTTTTTTTTTGAAACTTGGGAGAGGAAGCAGATCGAGGAGAAGGAGATGGGTGACGGACTGACGGAGAGAAATTTGCAACTTTACCATTCGGCCCACAATTCAGAGACACGGATGGTCCCACTTTGTCATTCACTGGGAGTGGCAAAATTGCGAAACCCACATGTTTGCAGTCCCAATATTCCAATTTTCTCGACTGACGGACGGGGAGAGTCGAGAAGGATTTTGGAGGAGCAGAGAATGAACAGGCAAGAGAGGAAAAATTCTATATCAACCCCAGGGTGGACTACATAAGAACCACTCCAACAGCTTTTTTAAAAACATCTAATAACTAGCTAAAATTTTGAAAAAGTCCCAAAACTATAACTCGGTATATGGGTTGTCTGGCTATCCGCCTCTCAATATTCCGCTCCTCCCTCGGGAAAGATGGCGAGCGGAGGCTGCTCGCCAAACTCCCTCCGCGTGACGAGCAGCAGCGGAAAAAGGCGTCATCGCCAGCGCTGTTGCCGTCCCCCCGCTGACCGTGCTGGAGGGCGTCGCGGGGAGGACCGAGTCCGCTGCCGCCGTGCCGAGTCCGTCGCCGGAGAGGATTGGAGAGACGGGGAGGGACAGGCATCCCCACCGTCGAGCGCGTGGAAGCTCAGTCGCGGCCCGCCGCGCAACCATTGCTCGCGAGGCCACCCACCCCTGCTCGCGAGGCCGCAGCCGCGCTGAGCGCCGTTGGGCCGGTGCTCACGGTGGCCATCCCCGCGTTGAGCGTCATCGGGCCCTCCCCGTCCTTTTCCCGCGCGGGCAGGAAGCAAGCGGCGCCGCCATGAGCAGGAGCGAGGCCTCCTCCGCGCACCCTTCCTCGCCGGCAGCATCTGCGGGGGCGGAATCGGCAGCAGTGGCGGGGCTGGGGCGGAATCGGCTGCAGCGGCAGCGCTAGAGGCGGCAGCGACGGCTAATCGACGGCGGCTGCGAGGGAGGTGGATGCACTGGTGCTGCTATCGCCATGGCCCACGAAGAGCAAGCAGGTCGAGCCTCCGCGCTCCGGCCGGGGGTTGTGCCGCTGAGGATGGCACCTGCGGCTCGCCCACCAGGGAGGCCGAGTCCCCACACCGCCGGCTGGAGGTGCGCCGCTGGGAAGTTCAAGCCTCCGCGCCACCAAGGAGGCTGGGAGCTGCGCCGCTCGCCGGACGGCAGAGGGAGGCATCCCCGTCCCGCCCTGCATGCTGGGCATGTCCCTGCCAGAGAGGATAAGGTTCTGGAGAGAAGACACGGTGGGAGTCTAAAATGTGGGACCCACAAAATATTATTTTTGAAGAGTTTAATTTAAAGAGTCTGTTGGATTTCCTCTTGGTTCATGAAGTTTTTTATTTTTTTAGCCAGCCTTTTTATCTCTAAATTTAGTTCGAATTTTTACTAGTCTCTTGTAGACGCTCTAACTCTCAACCTATGAAATAGTATATATCACCCTCTGAACTTTTCAAAACAAGTCAAATATTACAGAGGAAGCGGGGCGGCGACGGCTTCCCCGAGAGGCTTGACGGATCTGGTGCAGCCCTCCTCGGCAACCCTTTGGAAAAAGGGAACCATAGATCTCTGGCGCTCCGACATCACTCGCGGCTCAGTGGAAACCTAGATTTAGGAATTTTTTAATCAAAATAAGAAATCATATATAATTATATAGGAGCACTCCACTAAGGGCAATCTCAATGGGCATTGATGGTAGTTTCTATCTCTATTAAATGAGATGTCACATAAGAAAAAAAAAGATGACATGGTAGTTCAATTAATGAGAAAAGAAAAGGAAATCTGTAGAAATTGTTTCTTCACTGAGAAACTGTGTCCTTGCTCAAACCGAGACGTGAAGAAATGCCATATCAAGAAACCGTTGGTTTTTCGGTGACGAGCGATGATGATCGTGTGCACGCAGCCTTCCATGGCGCTTGTCGGCAGCTGCCCCCCCCCCCGGGGCCATCCAGCGCGCTCACCTGCCGTCGTGCCCGTGCACTCGCCGGCCGTTGTGGCCGCCGTCGCGGGAGGATGCTCACGAGCGCTGCCGACGGAGCACACACATCGCCGTGGTGTGCTGACGTGGGAGCTCGCGCCGCCGCGGGGTGCTCTCGTTGTCCCCACCGAGGGAGCGCCTGTGCCGTGGGAGCTCCCGTGATACCGTCGCGCGAAGCCGCAAAATCTCACTCGCCGCGCTGAGGGAGGGCCCGCGCTGCGTTGTGGGAGCGCCCACGCTGCCATGGCCGCCTCCCGCTGGCCTGCCGTGCGACGCTCGCCAACCGTGGGGAGGAATCGCATGGCGAGGGGGTGAGGAGCCCGTGGAGGAAGAAAGGGTCTGCTCGCGTCTGTCGCGGCCGCCCCACTCGCGCTTTCTCGCCGGCCAGGCTCGCGCTCGTCCGCGACTCCGCCGTCTACGTCACCACGGCCGCCCCGCCCGCACCGCCGTGGCCGCCCTGCTCCACTACCCCGCTCGTGTCCGTTATGCCCACGCCGCGAGCTCGCCCTCCGCCACGCACTAGCCCATGCCGCAAGCGCTCGCCGGCCGCCACGAGCTCGCCGTGTGCCGCGCTACCTTGCTCGCGCCGTCGCGGTCTCTCGCTCCACGAACTGGCACAGAGATGGGGAAAGGGATAAGAAAAAGAGAGAGTACCGAAGAGATAAAAGGAGAGAATAAAATATGTCTCATATTTATTGTACGAAAAAACTCATGTTGGGTGGAGTGGTTTCTTTATCTAGAGTTTTGCTGACATGGCTGTCTTGGACTTCGCGTATGGTGTCTACCGTTGGGACTGCCCTAAGATGCATCATCACCTTTCACTAAGATGCATTAATACCTTATTAAGATGCATTAATTACTATTTCTCTCTTTCGTGGTGCATATCATTTTGAATTCTGAAGATTTTTTCTTATCTATTCAAAAGTAACATAAAAAATTATGATTATCTTCAAGAAATAGCTCATATGACTCTCGGGATAATCTCTACAAGTGCACTATTTTTACGAGTAACTTAACAATCACAGTGACTCTTGAAGTGATCTCTACAAGTTCATTATTTTTACAAGCAACTAAACAATCACAGTGATTCATAGTTTCCGCAGCAACACATGGGGAATCACCTTGAAAGACATCTAGGCCCTAAGTGGGTTTTGGTGTATTGATTGACAACTAAATTAAAGATCTAATGTCTTTGTTAAGCATGTGAGCAGGTTGTAACATTTAAATAACAAAGCATGATATATGATATTGTACATCTATATGAGAAGACAAGCCATTGTTGTACAAGATGAGTTGAGGAATGGGTTATTGCCTCATATTGTGAAATGGTTCCATTTAAGGTTGAATGTCATGGTCATTGATATGATTGATTCCACGGAGTTTTACTTGATATATAAACAAGCCAATGAAGGTGGAGAAGGAGACATAGTGATATTGGAATATTAGATGGTCTCTAAATAAATTGAAATGCTTGTTATGATCTAATGGGACTACAAAATCAAATATTGGTATGATCTCAATTGAATTTCACTCTTGATGTTGAATCAAAGCTTAACTCAAATTGGCAACGAATGAATGAAGAAATCAAGCAAGGGATTAGCAACGAGGTACTAAGCTAAGGTTGGCCGAGTAGTGACTTGGACCATGTGCTTGGCTAGGGGGAAGTGGCTATAGCTTGGAGAGTTTCGAGGTATCAAATCGAGCCTAACCGAGTGAAGTAATGAAGAAATATTATATATTCGTTGAGTCATGTGAAGGGTGACTTGATCAAGAATTGGGTTTCATTCTTGTATGAAGATCAAAGTCACTAGCTCAAGGTAGAAGTGCTCAAATCAATGAGACATTGATGGATGGATCTCTCAAATGGATATATTGATCAAGTATGGTTATTCTTGAAGATGAAGCTCAAGAGTTCTAATATCGCATTTATATTTGATCTTGAGTATAGGTACGCCGTACTATCAAGAGGGATGCATCACAAGGAGTTTTGATAATGTCTCAGTGCTCAAGTAACCCATGTGAGTTGAGAGAGACACAAAAACCACACGTACACGTTCTCGGGTTTGACCCTGTGTCAAACCCGGTGGCACCGGTTTTGGGAAACCGGTGGCACCGGTTTTGTGTCAGCCAGCCCAACGACATTTGTTTGAAATCTCGGTGGCACTGAGTTTGGGAACTCAGTGGCACCGGTTTTTACTGAAGTTTGTAACGGCTAGTTTTTGGGGAGTCGGGTATTTATACCCCACAACCCCCACTGTTGCAAGCTGCTGTTCCTGAGGTTGCTGGTGTGCTTCCTTACTATTCCTTGCTAAGCCAAAGCCATTCTAGCTCTCCCCAACCCCTCTTGGTGAGGTTGTTCGATCTTTGATAGATCTAGTGAGTTGGGTGGTAGAGAGAAGCCTTTGTGAGCTATTCAAGAGCACTTGAATCCCTTGAGCACTGTTGGACGTCGTCAAGCTCGTGTGAAGCGTTTGTTACTCTTGGAGGCTTGCCTCCTAGACGGCTAGGCATCGCCCACAAGCTCCCAAGGTGTGGTGAGCTGTGGGACAGTTTGTGAAGGTCGTGCTTCGCCTCCGAAAGGGAAGAAGCTATCTAGTGGATCGGGAAAAGGGTTGAATGCAACCCGGCTTCGGTAGGAGAAGCACCCAACGGAGACTAGGATTCACACGGTGGTGAATCCGAACTTCGGTAAAACAAATCTCTGTGTCTCTTGTTGGTTTACCTTGCATTTGCCTCTCTTTGCTAGCTTGACTAGTACTTGCTATATTTGTGGATCTACTCGGGTTTTAGTGTTTGTGAAGTGCAGGCACTCAATATCCATCAAGGAACTGATCCTTAAGCCACACACCAAGCTTGAGTTGAAGCCATGCAAGCAAACAAGAAGAAGGAGAAGAGGGGAGTCACTGCCAGGCAAACCCGGTGGGGATTTGCAAAATCGGTGGCACCGGTTTTGGGCAGTGTGCATATTCCGCTGCGCAGGCGCTAGTCCAGAGATTTCGGAGATTTTTCCAGAGATTCCAGACTTTCCAGAAACTCCGGGGAAAAGTCCGAAGTATCCGGGTCTCACTGATAAAATTATTTTAAGTGGTGATTTTCAGGACTCGCCTATTCACCCCCCCTCTGGGCGACATCAAGATCCTTTCAATTGGTATCAGAGCCTGGTGCTCCGATTCGAGCTTAACCGCTTGGAGTTTAAGGATGTCGACTACATGTGAGGTATCATTTGAGCCTCTTCGGTTTGACGGCTCAAACTATTCTTCTTGGTCTGCTCATGTTGTTCATGTATTACATACTTGGGGTCCTTCCTTTGAACGAGTTGTGGTGGCTAGCATTCTTCCCGAGGACTTTGATAGTGAGGACTCATCCAATCTATCAAAAGAGGAAAAGGATTGTGTGCTCCACAACTCCTCTATTACTAACCTCATGTACAATAATGTGAGCAAGGTTGTTCAAGATTTATTTTCAGCCATGAAGACATCTGTGACGATGCACATCTTATTTGGGTGGCACTCAAGGATATGTATACAAGTGCCGATGATGAGAACGAAGAAGAAGAGGAGGATGAGTCACTAGAGGAGTGCTCAACATCAACATCTTGCATTCCTCCTCTAAAGACCTCATCCACGAAGCAAAAGAGCGACAACATCACGACCACTGCCTCTGACCAGGCAAACTCGGTGGCACCGAGTTCAGAACCCGGTGGCACCGGGTTTGGTAGTGATCAGCACCAAGTTGCTTCGTCAAGCTTCAGAGCAGCATCACGCAAGCCTAACGAGGTATCTACAGTTCCTAGTACTTCCTTACTATGTACTAACAATTTCAAGTCTCAAGTGACTAAAGGTAAAAGGAAGAAAGGAAGTGAAGTTGAGCAATTTGACTTCGAGCTTGACAAAATGACTAAGAAAGACAAGAAGAATGTGCTAGAGCTCATAAAGAGAGTAAGAAGGCAAGAAGATGAGCTCACAAGACAACAAGCTTATCGTGACTCCTTCAAAGAAGAATTAAAGAAGCTTAAGGAGTCAAGTGCCTCCTTATCTAGTAAATACAAGGAGGACATTACCAAGGCATATGCTTGTGCTACTAACTCTCTATCTTGTGCATCATTCTTGGAAAAGGAAAATCAAGCTCTCAAGGATCAACTTGAGGAGACCACTCGTAAGCTTGTGAAACTACAAGGCACTCACAAAGAACTTGAATATTCTTATGAGAAGCTTGTAGAGTCACACACCTTGCTAGAAGTGGCAAATGAGGTTATGGTAAACTCAGTTAAATCTTATACATCTCATTGCACCACTAGCACTTGTACTCAAGTTGAAAATGATATATCTTATGCTAACCTATGTGGCCAAAAAGGCAAACCATCTTGGTATGATCAAGTGATTGCAGAATCTTGTGATGATTTCATTGCTCAAGAAAATGATGATCTTATGCAAGAAGTTGAAAAGCTCAAGAAAGAGGTGGCTAAGTTGAAGAGAAAAGAAAAGGTGCAACCTTCTCAAGATAACTGTGAGCCCATGGTGAAGAAGCTTGAGAAGAGGATAATCGTCACTCGATCAATCTCTCAACAAAGCCACAAGATCAATGATCACAAGATTAGCAACAAAAAGAAGCTAGATCACATCAAGTGCTACAAATGCTCACACATGGGACATTATGCATCCACGTGCTCATTCAAGGAAGAAGACAATCCAAACCAATCAAAGAGGCAAAGAAGTCTTGCTCAGAGAAGATGCTTTGGCTGTCATGAGAAAGGGCACAAGATTGAAGCTTGTACCAACCGGGCAAAGGTTCCCTCAGGGAAACCCGGTGGCACCGGGTTTTCAAAACTGGTGGCACCGGTTTCCACTGAGAAACCACAAGTGAAGCTCAACAAGGGATTTTTGAAGGCTCAAGCTAAATACAAGGAGAATGATGGCTCCATGACAAGTATGAAGAAGATTAGCAACATCAAGCACAAGATTTGCTACACTTGTCGTCAAAAAGGACATCTTGGTAAGGATTGTCCAATTAGTAAGGATTCCAAGCTCAACCATGTTCATTACCAAAATAATATGCTTGAGAGGAACTCAAATGACTATTGTGCCTCTAGAGTGGTTGTATCACAAAGGAAGGGCACAAAGGCCATTTGGGTACCTAAGTCCTTGATCACTAACCTTGTAGGACCCAATGCACGTTGGGTACCAAAACATGCCTAAAAGGACTTTGCAGGTACTTGGAGCAGCATTGGAAGCTTGGTTCACTTGAGAAGATATTTATTTTTCATTCATCGATATCTCAAGAGAAATTTTATAACTCGTCACTAGAAAAGGACCAAGTGATACAAATGGAAGAAATCTCATTCAATGCTCCTCCTATGATAAGTACCTCTGCTAGTAGTTGTTCATGCTCATATGTAAAACATGCTCTTGTGCTAGTTGATCATATGAGATGGACAACCTATATATGGTCTCTTTAGAAAAAAATTTATCAAATACCATTCGATGCTTTTAACCGCTTCATCTAGAAGCATTGAGTGATTTTTGCATGCAGGAGCATATATGTGAGCTAAAGTGGAAGAAAGAATCAAAGAAAAAGTTCATCCATTCTTGAGAAAAGCAAATTTGTAGAACTCAGGGAAAATCCAGTGGCACCGGATTGACAAACTCGGTGGCACCGAGTTTCCCAGGATCAGCAAAGGAAGGAAAGGAAATTATTGCAAATATCTAAAGATACATTATTCTTGATTCAATTCATAAGAAGACTAAGCAAATTTCATTTGTGAGCTTTTCTTGATCTCATTTCACATATTCTTATTTGCTTATAGATTTTGACCAAAATGTGGAGCTTGCTACTCTAGTGCCTTAATTGAGCTAAAAGTGCATTTATCAAGATTCAAATACTTGATGCACCTATTTAGGGGGAGCTCACTTCACATTTTGTGTCTCTTGGTACTAACACCATTTGCAAGGATTCATGTGTGTAGTTCAAGTGTGAGGTGCCTCAATATTTTATCTATACTCTTCACTTGAATAAATATTATGGCAAGGGTGTTGGTTGTGAGTAAGCCACATGACAAGAAGGTCACCAATCCATCTCTGTGATTGTATCTCTCACTCTCTACTTATGGATTGGATTATATTTATTTTTGGCTACTCACCATAGCATGGTTTAAATTCCTTAACTTGGACATATTTGACCAAGGCAGTGCACATGTCCTTTCCATCCACATATCCATGTGTGCACTATATCTTTGAGGAATTTAGCTCATTCTATGAGGTTTCATGTTGGGTGACTCACTTCCATTCCACTCTCAAAGAGTCATCCAATGTGAAACTAAACTTATGCTTTTAATATTTATCTTCTCTTGTCCTTTTAGCACAAAAATAGTTATTTTCAATGAAAAGTGACAAGATGAAATGATTGAAAGACTAAGTGCAAGTTAACCTATGTGAGTTTCTCTATGTGAGAATTTCATAAAATAGAGGCAAAGGTATGAATCCTTAAATTCAAGTAATTAATTTGGGCATCTAGGCCTTATTCTTGCTAGTGTGAGTTTTGGTGTGCAAAGGGAGCTAGCATCACCTTGTTTTGTTGCTTGGTGGTAGTGATGGGTTTTAGATATTTAGTTGATGCCTCACAAATTTTTGTTGGAAATTTTGTTTTTCTAACCGTGGCTGAAATTTCAGTAGAGGCATGAGCTAAATATACTAAGACCTATCTTGGCTAGTAATCTTTGCATACTCTTTGTGACTTAGGATAGATTTTCAAAATTCACTAGCATGTGTAGGTGGTGTGCCTTTTGCAAAATATTTGAGTCTTGATCTTTTAGATTATGTCTTGTTGTCTATGGTTATTGTTGCTCTTGTTTGACAGCTGGCTAACCATAAATGGCAAGACTCTCTCAAGTTCAAAATAAGCTACTCATTCTCATCTCAAGGGTTTGCAAACTTTGGATTTCTCACATTTCATCAAAATTCCTCAAAATCATTATCTGAGACAAAGGATTGTGCAAAAATGGATATAAAGGGCAGAGAAAGAAAGTTGGAAGAAAATGGAAGTGCAGAAATGAGTTTATGGACAAAAGTGCATGGGCTAAGTGAAACCCGGTGGCACCGGTTTCTAAAAACCGGTGGCACCGGTTTCTGTCGGCAGCACAGGATATACCCGTGACTTACCCGGTTACAGTTACCCCTTCACCCCATTTACCCCCTTCTCTCACCCACGACTCAGAACAGGACAGGGAGAGGTCAAAGGGGTGATTTCTTGGCGATTTGAGGATTCCACCGAAGATTTCAAGGCTTGAGACAAGATTTCGGTTCTCCAATCCGGTGGGATCGGATTCCCCTCGGTTCCAGGGCTGCAGCAACTTCTTCAACATGTCAGGAGGTATCCTATGCATTGGTTTTGCTCGATCTACTTTTCTAGGACCTGTCTCTTGAATCCCTTTGGTAGAATGGAATACAAATGGTCCTAGAATAGTTTCCCAACAATGGTTTGAAGATTCCTAGCTGCATTATCAGGGGCATGATCTAGGGTTCATACTGAACCCGGTGGCACCGAGTTTCCCAACTCGGTGGCACCGGTTTCAGTGCAGGTTCTCTGATTCAGTTGCAAAATGGGCTCCAGAAAATTCAATTGGTTATTCTTGTGATAAAGAAATGTTCCTAAGGCACATATGTATCTCTTTTTGTCACAGATCCAAAGTTTGATCTCGTTTATGGAAGAAGACAACCTAGAACGAAGAATGCAAATTTCGAGCTCAGAAAAAGAGAGGGAACCAGCAGCACTCTTGAGATTACATAAGAAGTGCCAGTACCGCCTAGAAGGTCAAAAAGGGCAGCAGGGAGAATTAATCTTCCTAGAGGTGGTATGCGCATTGAGGACTCCGAGTCTGAGTCGACCTCTAGTGATGATGATGAGGAGAGCCCATACAGGCAAGAACCCTCTCCTCCCGAGTCACCTACTGCAGCTGCTCAGCGCAAGAGGAAGGGCAGAAACATCCGCACAACTAGCCATGAGCACAGTCAGGGCGCTAGAGAGGATGACAGTGATGGTGATTATAAGGGCATCTCAGTTCTTGGACCACAGCCAGTTGAGAGTGGTGGTGAGACTCACTTCAATGTGAGAATGAGGCCACCCATTGACCCTGAGCACCGCAACATAGTCAACTATAAGGGAAGGGGTATGACAGAGAGAGCAAGAAAAGAAAGGGAAAAGAATCCCATGGCAGTTGGTGGAAGGAATTTGGATTATCGTTTTGGCACCAAGTTTCATCAAGACTATTATGCAAGTGCCATCATCAAGAAAGACTACCCAATTGCTCGCTCGGAGTACATTGATTGGAGGTTCTTGGGAGACTTGTAAGATCAAAGGATTGCTGAAATTATTCGTGAGTGCAAGAGGAAAAATATTTATGATATCATGGGCTTTGCTAAGTCATGGAACAATGAGGTGATTGCACAATTTTATGCCACATGTTACTTCACCTCTTGGAAAGATGAGAAAATTGTGCATTGGATGACTGAGGGAAAATGGTTTGGCATCACTTACACTCAGTTTGCCTCTCTACTCGGATTTGATGAAGAAGATAATACAAGGGTGAAGATTCATAGAGATCATGACATGGATAAGGAAGATATGAAGTTCATGTATATCCCGGGACAAGAATAGAACTATGGTCGGTTAAATGGCATGCTACCATTCTATGCATACTTGCACCGCATGTTTAGAAAGACACTTGCTCCTAGGGAAGGGGACCAATCAAATGTGTCAAACTATGGAAGAGATTTGTTGAAACACATGAGCCCTAGTGAGCCAGAATTTAGTGTTGTGGACTATATTTGGGAAGAAATTCATACCATCTCAAGTTCACCACAAAAGAGTTGTGGATATGCTCCTTATCTCATGCATATCATTGAGGCAATCACCAACTACACATTTGGATATGATCACGAGCATAAACCTTTTCATTTGAAGAATGATGTTGTGGGACCATCCCTAGCTGATTTGGCAAGTGCACAAGCAAACATTGGAGGCCAAGAAGCCCCCGAACAGCCTGCTGCAGTTGTTGCTCCATCTAGGATAGCAAGGCCTACATATGGTCGAGGCCGTGGTCGTGGGCAACAACATGTGCAAAAGCCTCCTTCTCCGCTTAGAAAGTTGTTCAACTTTTGGTGTGGGTCTTGCATGAAAGCAAGCGATGTTGTTCACAAGGAAAGGCAACTTAGGAAGAGGGATTCAAGGATGATAAGACTCATGTATGAAAATCCCTCTCCCACAAATAGGCCTCCCATTCCACATGCACCATCCGATGATGAAGATAGTGAGCCGGAGACCTTTGAGAGCATTTGGGACAAGTCACAACAAGTTGATCCGGCAACCAACAAGGATTATTGGGATAGAGCCTGTAGAAACACATATTATAATCCAACCTTTGGAGGAATGTATAGTGCTCGATCTTCATATTCAGAGGTTCCTTTCATGGGCACACAAGGGCAAGGCACATCCTCTAGCATGCCTCAAGTGGATCCTAATGCACAAGGAAGTTCAAGTGCTGCAGGTGGATACTACTATGGTAGCCTATTTGGCTCGGTCAATCCATATGAGGGAATGACTTCTCACTTTCCTCCATTTCCACCTCCAGCATCTTTTGTGCCTCCAAGTCATTTTGTGCCACCACCTCAAGATGATGATGAAGAAGAACCATGAGCAGCTGTCCGAGAACCCCCAGGACCTTTATTGGTGATCAATGACAAAGGGGGAGAAGTTGGGTCGATTAAAAGCTTCTATGCTCTGTTTTGCATCTGGTCTGTCTGCTGAAACCGGTGGAACCGAATTCACAAACCCGGTGGCACCGGGTTCTGGTCCCTCAGCTCTGTCTCTTTCTGGCAAACTCGGTGGCACCGAGTTTCCAAAACCAGTGGCACCGGTTTTGGCTGTTGGATGCAACAGGCCCATGTAATAAATTCTCCTTAGCTTCAATTGGACTTGAGAACCTTTGTTATGTGTGCTTAGATGCGTGTTGAACCTTTTTATGCTTACTAAGACTCATTTGCTGTTAGTGTGATCTTGTATGGGTGATGTGATGCTTTCGGACAGGGCTGCCTGGGCAAAACCCGTGGCACCGAGTTTGGCAACTCGGTGGCACCGGGTTTGGCCAGAAAGCACTGCCATTTCTTTGCTTTATTTGTTGAAGTGCTCTTTTAGTGCATGCATCACGGTTTAAAATGTTCACACACTTGTTTTGCACACCACTGTTTCTGAGATTTAGGGGGAGCTCCATGTTTTCTTGAAAATGTGCAAAATGGCATTTGAAGCCAATTTTTATGAATTCCACTCATAGCACATATTAAAGGGGAGCTCAACCTAAATCTGAGTTTTTAAGCTTCATTGAATATCTTTTGCAAGCTTTAATCGAGGTTGTCATCAATCACCAAAAAGGGGGAGATTGAAAGACATCTAGGCCCTAAGTGGGTTTTGGTGTATTGATTGACAACTAGATTAAAGATCTAATGTCTTTGTTAAGCATGTGAGCAGGTTGTAACATTTAAATAACAAAGCATGATATATGACATTGTACATCTATATGAGAACAAACCATTGTTGTACAAGATGAGTTGAGGAATGGGTTATTGCCTCACATTGTGAAATGGTTCCATTTAAGGTTGAATGTCATGGTCATTGATATGATTGATTCCACGGAGTTTTACTTGATATATAAACAAGCCAATGAAGGTGGAGAAGGAGACATAGTGATATTGGAATATTAGATGGTCTCTAAATAAATTGAAATGCTTGTTATGATCTAATGGGACTACAAAATCAAATATTGGTATGATCTCAATTGAATTTCACTCTTGATGTTGAATCAAAGCTTAACTCAAATTGGCAACGAATGGATGAAGAAATCAAGCAAAGGATTAGCAACGAGGTACTAAGCTAAGGTTGGTCGAGTAGTGACTTGGACCATGTGCTTGGCTAGGGTGAAGTGGCTATAGCTTGGAGAGTTTTGAGGTATCAAATCGAGCCTAACCGAGTGAAGCAATGAAGAAACATTATATATTCGTTGAGTCATGTGAAGGGTGACTTGATCAAGAATTGGGTTTCATTCTTGTATGAAGATCAAAGTCACTAGCTCAAGGTAGAAGTGCTCAAATCAATGAGACATTGATGGATGGATCTCTCAAATGGATATATTGATCAAGTATGGTTATTCTTAAAGATGAAGCTCAAGAGTTCTAATATCGTATTTGTATTTGATCTTGAGTATAGGTACGCCATACTATCAAGAGGGATGCATCACAAGGAGTTTTGATAATGTCTCAGTGCTCAAGTAACCCACGTGAGTTGAGAGAGACACAAAAACCACACGTACACGTTCTCGGGTTTGACCCTGTGTCAAACCCGGTGGCACCGGTTTTGTGTCAGCCGGCCCAACGGCTAGTTGTTTGAAATCTCGGTGGCACCGAGTTTGGGAACTCGGTGGCACCGGTTTTCACTGAAGTTTGTAACGGCTAGTTTTTGGGGAGTCGGGTATTTATACCCCACAACCCCCACTGTTGCAAGCTGCTGTTCCTGAGGTTACTGGTGTGCTTCCTTACTATTCCTTGCTAAGCCAAAGCCATTCTAGCTCTCCCCAACCCCTCTTGGTGAGGTTGTTCGATCTTTGATAGATCTAGTGAGTTGGGTGGTAGAGAGAAGCCTTTGTGAGCTATTCAAGAGCACTTGAATCCCTTGAGCACTGTTGGACGTCGTCAAGCTCGTGTGAAGCGTTTGTTACTCTTGGAGGCTTGCCTCCTAGACGGCTAGGCGTCGCCCACAAGCTCCCAAGGTGTGGTGAGCTGTGGGACAGTTTGTGAAGGTCGTGCTTCGCCTCCGAAAGGGAAGAAGCTATCTAGTGGATCGGGAAAAGGGTTGAATGCAACCCGGCTTCGATAGGAGAAGCACCCAACGGAGACTAGGATTCACACGGTGGTGAATCCGAACTTCGGTAAAACAAATCTCTGTGTCTCTTGTTGGTTTACCTTGCATTTGCCTCTCTTTGCTAGCTTGACTAGTACTTGCTATATTTGTGGATCTACTCAGGTTTTAGTGTTTGTGGAGTGCAGGCACTCAATATCCATCAAGGAATTGATCCTTAAGCCACACACCAAGCTTGAGTTGAAGCCAAGCAAGCAAACAAGAAGAAGGAGAAGAGGGGAGTCACTGCCAGGCAAACCCGGTGGGGATTTGCAAAACCGGTGGCACCGGTTTTGGGCAGTGTGCATATTCCGCTGCGCAGGCGTTAGTCCAGAGATTTCGGAGATTTTTCCAGAGATTCCGGACTTTCCAGAAACTCCGGGGAAAAGTCCGGAGTATCCGGGTCTCACTGATAAAATTGTTTTAAGTGGTGATTTTCAGGACTCGCCTATTCACCCCTCCTCTAGGCGACATCAAGATCCTTTCACACCTAGTATATTAAGTCAACATATAGAAGGTCGAACACTCAGCAAGCAGGTAGAGAATAAGCACCCAAATAATGTTTTTTTATTTTATTTTAACTTTTTTAATCTAATATTTTAAAATTAACCCATTCCAATCTATATTTCCAAAAAGTAGGCCTTTTGGTCATGTCAAATGTCGTGACACGATTAATAGTTGAGTCGCGCTACATGCATTAGCGTAACTAATGTATACGTTGGCATAAGAGAGAAAAAACAATTGCGAAGTGGCGCTGAAGTGGGAAACCAATCGCGCCAGGCCATTTGGCGTGACTCACGCACAAGTCACGCCAAAGGTCGTGGCGTGACCAGCTTGCTAGCTGGTGGCTCCTGCCGTAAGTGCACAAAAATACATATCGTTTAATTATATTTGTGCTCTAGTTTATCTACATCCTTTTAGTTTTGCTTCACAGTCTAAAATCAGGTTTCTTTTGTAGAGAAAAAATACAGTTGCTACAACTTTATGATAGATCTACTCATTTTTTATAGATGTATTTATTCACATAGTGACTGGTTCTTAGTTAGGATCTCGACAATACGAAGCAATAGGTTGGTTATTAGTTAATTTTCTAGAATTATAAATTTTTTTCTATTTTTATTAGGGTTCAGCCAAATTTTTTATAAATCTTCATTTTTCACCCTAAAGAAAAAACTAACGAGTCACACACTAAGCATAGCAATTATATTAAAAGATTTATCAATTTTCATTAAACCTTATAGAAAGAGATTTAATTTCTTCTTTTTTTACGGATTTTGGGAAAAAGAAGTTCTTGTTTTTTTTTATTCTATCACAGGGCAGAATGGGAAGACTGGGTTAGTTATTCTTCTTCTACGAATATTCAAATTTTGAGCTTTTAAATTTCTCAAACTTGACGTATATAATATATACATTGTGTATGTTCCATTTTAGACCTTTGCAATCCCATTCATAGTGTGGAAAATGAGAAATCTGATTTTTTTTATAGGTGAAGTATTATTGGTTGATAAAGGAGTAGTGGCTGGTTCTAAGTCCCTGAAAATCCATCTCATTTAACCATATTTTATTTTTAATTTTAGTTATCAAATATACTCTTCAATTTCTCAAACTCGACTTGTATAATATATAGAGTGCATATGTTCCATTTTATGCATTTACATTCCAAACCATGATATGAAAAATATGAAATTCAATTTCTAAATAGACTAAGTGGTATTGGCTGATGGTTTAGCAATTGAATTTCTGAATAGTCTGAGATTGAATTTTTCATTTTAAGACATGCATAGCATGTTTTTCATTAAAAAATTACAGTTAAGCAATCTTAGAAGATCTTCCAGTGTGTGAGTTACAAAGAACAACACCAATTACAAAGGCCAACTACAATGACCGATTCGGATGAAGGGAGCACGGGCAGAGAAACCATACTACATCAATACCAACAACGCGACATATGATGCCCAAAATCCGCAGGAGTACATCAAGAGCACAAGCACATCACTGATAGACTCACAATCAGGCGCCAGCGGAAGAGGAGTGAGAATGTCACGCTAGATGATGCCTCCAAGAAGAAGAGAAGAACGACGTCGATGTCCCCATCATCCGTCTGCTCATGAAGGAGCAAACCAAATTTTTACCTGACAACATCAAATGGAAGAAGGCCGAAACAACGCCTCCAGCGAGGTGAGCTACGTTAAGGAAAGGCGCCCCGCTACTTTCAAAAAGAAGGTACAAAGTTAAAAGGCGCCCCGCTACTTTCAAAAAGGCACTTACGGGAGGTTTTAGAGGAAATTGACAAAATACGGAGACGTTTCCTATGGGCGGGAGACAAGGCACTTACGGGAGTCAAATGCAAAGTAAACTGGACCAAGACATCCCTCCCCAAGGAACACGGCGGACTTGGCATCCTTGACTTGAGTAAATTCGCAAGTGCCCTGCGCCTACGTTGGCTTTGGCATGAGTGGGTCTCCCCGGAAAAAGCTTGGGTCGGCACTGAGGTCCCCTGCAATGAACAGGACAGGCTACTCTTCGCGGCGTGTACGACAATAACGTTGGGCAACGGCCGTAAGACCTCGTTCTGGTCCTCTGCATGGATTCAAGGACGCCGCTCGAAGGATATCGCACCCCTACTCTATAGCAAATCGTCGGAAAAAAAGAGGACGGTTGCGGAGGCGCTACACGACAACAACTGGGTAAGAGACCTCGATCACCGCATGGGATTCACGACGGTGCACTTTGAAGAGTTTGTCAACCTCTGGAGCCTGGTTAGTGCCACTGATCTACAACATGACCAGGACGACCACATCACTTGGACTCAAACGCCCCATGGGGAGTACACCACAGCTTCGGCCTACAGGGCTCAATTTAACGGCCGCATCGCCAAGCCGGCATTCGCTGTCATCTGGAAAACTTGGGCCCCGCCAAAGTGCAAGTTCTTCGCGTGGCTCATATTTCAAAATAGAGTGTGGACCTCCGACAGGTTGGCACGAAGAGAATGGGACCACTGCCCATCTTGCCCGCTATGCAGGTCCACAATGGAGACAGCGCACCATCTGATAGCGACATGCCGCTACTCACGTAGGGTTTGGACTTTACTAGCGGAATGGTTGGGGATCCTAGAGATAAGACCGACGGAATGGCCGGACACTCGCTCGGCTATACATTGGTGGAAAACCTTACTTGCTTTACCGGACTTACCGCGGAAAGGAGTGCGCTCGATGATTTTGCTGGTCATATGGGAGATCTGGAAGGAGCGGAACAGCAGAGTCTTCAATCATAAGGAGGCTTCGGCTCTGGCCACGGCCGCTAAAATCAAGAGTGAGGCATCAGCCTGGATTGCCGCGGGAGCGAAGGACCTAGTGGTCCTCCTAGCACGAGTGTAAATATTTCTGTAATTTTGCGCCGGATCCCGGCTTGTACTCCCCTTCTTTATCAATGAAATAGGCATATCCTGTGCCCGTTCGTTCAAAAAAAAATCTTCTCTTATTCTTATTGAAAAACATACTATGCGCATCTTAAAAGAAAAATCTCTGCTACTGCTATTGTTCATCACTGAACCAGCAAAGGAACAGTTATGGGAACTTTGTTCGATTTAAACAAACTACCAATAATAGTACACATACACAGGTCGAGAGTATAAAAACTACTCCTATATGAGTGCTATCATTGTTTAGCCATACAATTTACAAACGAACTAAACTACCACTCGGTAAATTTACAGAAGGACAAGTCCATCGGAGATCAATTTTGTTGATCATTACGGGTGAACGAGACCGACGCATCCGTGCCAAACCGTTGATATATACAGGGCACTAATGACGATTTATACCTTCTCCACCCCCCGGAAGCTCCCCCAGCCGCCTCGCCGGCCGTCGCCCTCTCCTGCCGACCCCGGCTGCGGCGGCGGCGGCGGCAGAGCTGTCCACGGCGTCGTCCCGGCTGCATATGGAGATGGCGTGTCTTCTTCGGCGCGGGGGTCAAGATGAGAATCAATCTGTGTCCTCGATATCAAAACACGATCGGAATTCAGAGTGACAAATTAACTGCAGCATTCACTTGCGGTTCCGGGGAACTTGGCAACCATGATTTTTGCAGCCCGACTTATCATAGCTCGTGGAAGAAATTTACTAGTATTGTGGAAGCTTTGAACGATTCAACTTTGAATGCGACACGTTCACATTGATCTCTGCTAGTACTGATTTTCTTCTTTTTTCCGTAAAGATCTCTGTTACTGCACTACTGCTATTGTTCATCACTGAACCAGCAAAGGAAACAGTTATGTGAACTTTGTTCGATTCAAAACCAAACTTCCAATAATACACAGCTTGAGAGTATAAAAACTACTTAGTATATACGACTGCTTAGCTTGATTTCTGTAAGCGCTATCATCATCGAGCCATTACAAACGAACATAAACCACAAGGTAATAATTTACAGAAGGACGAGTTCATCTGAAGATCAATTTGATCACGGGAGAACGAGACTGACGCCTCCGTGCAGTGCCAAACCCCCAATACCGGACAGTACTCTTGACGATTTATACCTTCTCCACCTCCCTGAAGCTCCCCCAGCCGCCTCGCCGTCGCCCTCTCCTGCCGACGACCCCGGCGGCGGAGGAGCTGTCCACGGCGTCATCCCCGTTGCATATGGAGGCGGCGTGCCTCCCCAGCTCGGCGAGGAACCCTCCCTTCTTCGGCGCGGGGCTCAGCTTGGCCCTCTTCCGGCGGCGGTGGTGGTGGTGGTGGCGGCGCCCGTCCGCGCCCGCGTCGTCGCCGCCGCCCTGCTCCCGCGCCAGCAGCCGCTCCAGCTCCCGCGTGATCCACTCCACCTCCTCCACGTCCAGCAGCGTCGTCGGCCTCCCCGCCTTCGTCGCGGCCGCCTTCTCCGACTTCCCCGGCCGCGGAGGGGTCGGCGCGGTTGCGGCCGCCGCCGCCGCCATCGCCTCTGACTTCGCGGGAGGATGTGCTTGCATTGATGTCTTGATGATGAGGATGGAGACTAGCTAGTAGAGATAGGGAGAGGGTTAGTGAGAGAGATAAAGGAGTTGGGATTGCGGGAAGGGAGCGGAGGAGGCCGGCGGAGTCAAGTCGGGGCTCTCGGGCCTGCGTGCCTAAAATAGAGGGGAGGGGGCGCCGAGGCTGACAGCGTGGGGCCGGAGGTATTTACGCTGCGGGAGTGGGACGCCACGCGTGGTCAACCCCTGTCCTCCGAGTGCTTTGTTCCGCGGGTACGTTGTGCTGTGGGCCCGGGAACGTGTTGCACGGAAGGGAATGGCAACGCGGCGGTGCGCGAAGCATTTGACGCGTGCATGCACGGACGGATCGGACGGGTCCTTCTCTGCATTCCTCTACATCACCAACAGACCGTGCTACATCTATGCGCAGTAACTTTGAATTCGAATTCGAATTGGTAGGGGTTGCAAATTTGTGTTGGGGAGCGGATATTGTGTTTCTATGATGTTTTCTTCTCGAGGACTTGGCATCAAGACGGGTACTGAAATTGGGAGCTCGTCACATTAGGTTAGTTTACTTTGCTACTACGGAGTATACTATAACTTGCTACAGCAAGGAAGCAGCATCGGTCGTTGCTATGGGAAGACTAAAACTACTACTGCCATCACGCATCGATTAGCTGGCCTGGATGGAACACGGCGCAACGTTGTTTAAGGTATCGGCCAATCCGTGTGTTGTTCATGGGCGTTGAACGTGCTGGTAAACATTGTCACGTGATTTGACTTTGGCGCACGTTGCAACTCGTGGTAATACTGCCACTGAAGCTTCATCTTCATCAATACTAACAGTACTAGTAGTATATAGTACTGAACCTGCATGGTCGCACGTATGATGTGTACAGCTGGTTTATCTCGAGTTATGCTGTTGTGTACGTCTGACTTGTTGTGAGAAAAAATATTGTGTTATAAGTCGAAATAAGCCGACCAATGCTCGCGGGTCATCGCAGCTATTGACTTCTCTGCTCCACGCCTCCATATGGCCAACAAGCAAATGACTCGCTCATTATTTATTTTCAGACTAACAGAAAAACCATGCTCATGGATTCCATGACAGTGGGAAGTTGATAAAAAAATTGGAGTAGCAAAGAAAAGAAGCGTGTACGCGGGAGATATCCACGTAATACACGGCGTGCAGGATAGTTAACAGGATTAACTTCAAAAAAAAAAGGATAGTTAACAGGCGCGTCAGTCGGAGACAATCAGACAAAACGCGTAGAGAACTACCTGCACTGCTGCATAGCATATGTATGTGATCGAATTCATATAAGGGTTAATTGGAAATATGCCATTACAATTTTGAAGGATTTGAGATCTACCATTACAAATCGTGTAATTGGAAATCTGCCATTGCAACTCTGCCATTCACCGAATCCTGCCATTATGTACGCTTCGGACGACGGTTGGCCCACCTGCAGACGCTGTAGACAGACCAAAGCTTTCGTATGGCCTTTTTTGCCCCTGACCCGAGCGGACCCCACCTCATCTTCTTCCTCCTCCAATCTTCCTCACTCAGCCGAGCAGCAGCAGCACGCGCCCTGCACGCACGGCGGTGCACGCGCGCAAGGCCGAGCTCGGTGGAACTCGCCCGCGGTGGCCGCGCGTGCGGCGGAGGACGCCCACAACAGCGCACGCGCGCAACCGAGCTCGCTCGTGGCCCCATCTGCGGCGGCGGCGGTGGGCGAGGCCGAGCTCGCCCGCGGCAGCCTGGGCGCCAGACGGAGCTCGCCCTCTGCGGTGGCGGCGGGCGAGGCCGAGCTCGCCCGCGGCAGCCTGGGAGCGAGGCTGAGCTCGGCGGAGCTCGCCCGCGGCGGCTGCGTGCGCAGTAGAGCTTGCCTTCTCCGTTCTTCCTCCAATGGCTGCCGGCCGGCTTCCCTGCAGCAGCGCACCCGGGGTCTCCGGCAGCACCGCTTCCGCCATACCTTGGACGCCCTCCGCCCCGCGCTCACCCTCCTACAGCCCGACGGCCATAGCCAGACGCAATCGTGGTTGCTGGTCGCCATGCGTCGCCGGCCCACTTGCCTGCAGTAGCCCCCCAGAGCTTCGGCGGCACCGCTCAGGCCAGATACGCACGTCGCCGCCTCGAGCTGGGGACCGTGGCACAGGAGCTCCCACGCCGCCGCCACGACGAGCGGCTACCTCAACTCGCCGCACCAAGCTCAGTGTTGTCGGGGCTAGCCACAGGGGTCCCCTAATAACGGGGGAAATCGCCCCATTTTCAAAAAATAACGAAAGCGAACAAGCAAACCACACCACGCGCGACAGCGGCCCAGGGCAGGGCCCACAGCCCAAAAAGCCTCACCGGCCCAACAAACAGTCGACCCCCGGCGCTCCTCGAGCAAACCTCCGACCCGCTCGAGGGCCGGGCGCCGTGCCGCGAAACCCCTCCGCCTCGCTCGAGGGCCTGACGCCCCCTCGGGCGAGTTTTCGCCTCGCTCGAGGACTTGACGCCCCTCGAGCGAGTTTCCGCCTCGCTCGAGGCCTCCTCTGATCCGCGACATCATGCCTGCTCCCACGACCGGAGCATTAAATGCTCTGGCGCGTCGCGGGCACCCGGGTCAAAGGCGAATCCACGCCACGCCGGCCCTCTGACACCGCCTGGGAATCAGATCCCGGCGCTGTTCGACCGACCCGCACTGTGCAGCCATCCCCGGCGCTGTGCGGGTGCTGTGCGGCAAGGCCGGTGTCATTCCGTGACACTGTTTCGCCTACACCCGTACCTCCTCCACGTCGCGCCCCTCGAAAGAGGACGGCGGCACCCTCGAAAGGGGTACGGCCACCAATTCCCCGCCCGCCTGGGATGACGCCGTGACGCAAGGCCGGCGGGGCGCGTCACCTCCATCACCTCCGGGCGGTGTGCAGCCATCCATGGTGCTGTGCGGCCATCCCCAGCGCTGTGCCACCGTCCCCGGCGCTGTGGAGCCCTGTTACGATGGGACGCCACCACGCCGGCCCCTGTATGGCATGGGCGCTCCCGCCATCGAGGCCCTCGAAAGAGCATGGATCATCCTCGAAGGGTGTACGGGCGGCGACTTGGCGCGCACACTGACCGGCGCCGCCGTACGAGCGACGTGCGCCGCGTCCCCTCCGCTAGCTGCGGCGCCGCCCGGCCATCCCGGGCGCTATGCTGCCATCCCCGGTGCTGTGCGGCCATGCTCCGAAGGGACACCGCCACGCCGGGCCCTGTACAGCACCGGGTGCCCTCGTCAGCAAGACCCTCGAACGGGTGTACGAACGGCGGTCAGACGTGTACGCCGAGCGAGCTACCCTCGAAGCTATTCCCCGACCAGCATATAGCCACCACGACACCGGCAAGTGTTGAGAGGTCAGGACACCATCAAATCGCAAATACTGTGTGCCAGTACCACGATACTGTGTAAAACCCCGCGCGGCACGTTTGTAAGCCGCCTCCCCTTGGTCTATAAAAGGAGGAGGCGGTCGCCCGACCGCCGGGGGGACGAAATCATCACTTCACACCCACGCTCACTCGCATACTCGTTCCCTTTGATATTGGTACTTTGCCTCAATCACTTAGCAGGGACTTGGAGGCCTCTCCTCCTCTCCCGCCTTGCTTGTAGCCCCCCTCTACAGGCACCACTGGTGCGAATTAATACAGCACGCACGCGCCAATCTGCTGGACGTACGACCCCGCGGTCAGAACCAGGATAAACCCGTGTCCCTGTGTTGTCATTTGCACTGACCATCGAGAAGCTGATCACAGCGTAACTTACTAGTTAGTGTCGGGACTAATCCTAACACCGACAGTTGGCGCGCCAGGTAGGGGATCTCGCGCTGTGATCGACCCCTCACCAGCAGTCTCGATGGTGATTCGCACCGAGATGACGTCCCAGAGGTACGCCATGGGCAGCTCGGGCCCTCTCCCTGCCGGATTCGAAATCCGGTTTGGGAGCCTGAATTTTCAAGCCACAGGGAACGGCTACCTCATGCGCCTCACCAACCGCGACGAACTCCACCCGTGGCGGTCGACTGGGCCGGGCCCAATGCCCGCCACGCTTGCTACTGACGCTTCGGCACCCACCCAGGCGGCCGCTGTGAGCACCTCGACGTCCCGACGCCGCAAACGCCCAGGCCAGCGCTCGTGTCAGGCGCGCGCGGAGCGACGCCGGGCGGCACGCGAGGCGGCCCGGAACGACGTGCCCCCGCCGAGCGACACGACGGCACACCCTGCGGGGGAGCACGCGGCCGCGGGGCCGCAGTTCCCCCACGGGATGCGCAACCCTGCTGCGGCGTACGCCTCATCCGTCAGCACCGACATGGCCGCATATGAGGATCTCCCGGGCCATCACCTGCTGTCAGCCCGGAACCTCATCGCCACCACCAACAACGAGTCGTATCACGGCTCGCCCAGCGAACTGCCGCCCTCGACCTCGCATGGCTACGCGGAGTGGGACTTCTCCGGCGTACCGGACCCTGTGGTCTTCCGGCGGTTCCTTGACGCCGCGGACTACTGGTTCGGTTGCTCCGACGACTCCAGCGAAGGGAGCTACGATCCCTCGCGCGAGTGCTTTGTTGTCGCCGCCAACGAGCATGCTGACGGCGCGAACGGAGCGGGCGACGGGAACGCGGCCCAGCATCCGGAGCCGAACCCGCCACCGGCCCCACCAGCGGGCAATGCAGATATTAATGCACAGCTGGCCCAGGCGCGCGAGCTCGAGGCAAAGCTCGCGGAAGAGTACCGGCAGGTGCGGCTCCTGCGTGCAACCATCACAGGGGAAGCCTCGGCGCGCGGCGAACGCGCCCGAGAAGCCGGGAAGCAGGCCTGCGAGCGCATCAACGCCGACTTCAACGTGGACGACCCACACACGCCACTTCGTGCCAGCCAGAAACTCATCGCGGCGGCGACACTACTTCGGGCTATGCCCGAGCAATCAACGCCCGAGGCACGTAACCTGCGCCGCGAGGCGCAGACTCTCATCGAGCAAGCGGCCGTGCAGCAGGCCGAGAGCTCCGCGTCCCGCATGCGCAACCAGTCCAGCGCGCGGGGCGACGGCGGCGCGCAGGACCAGGAGGCATCCGTCCACGCGGACGGCGCGGCAGGGCAGCTGGCAAACCGGGACAGGACGCCTGTCAAGGAGCGAATCCTTGACACGCGCGGCCAGGCCCACGACGGCGACGCCCGTAACGTCCTGAACGCCAAGAGAAGGGGCGACGCGGAGGCGCGAGCGGCGGCGGGCTACCACCCTCGACGAGGTGGTCGCTACGACAGCCGGGAGGACCGCTCGCCAACACCGGAACCCCCGGGAACCCGAGTGTTCAGTCGGGAGATCCGTGCGACGAGTTTCCCCCAGCGCTTCCGCCAGCCCACCACCATCGACAAGTACACGGGGGAGACGGAACCTCGTGTGTGACTCAACGACTACCGCCTAGCTTGCCAGCTGGGCGGTGCCACCACCGACGCGGTGATCATCCGCAATCTGCCGCTGCACCTTGCGGACTCGGCCCGAACATGGCTCGAGCACCTGCCACCCAGCCAGATCCACAGCTGGGATGACTTGGTCCGCACGTTCGTGGGGAACTTCCAGGGCACGTACGTGCGCCCTGGGAACTCCTGGGACCTGCGGGCGTGCACCCAGAAGCCCGGCGAGTCGCTCCGGGACTTCATACGGCGCTTTTCAAAGCGCTGTACTGAGCTCCCGAGCGTTGCTCAGTCCGAGATCGTGCACGCCTTCCTCGAAGGCATGACCTGTCGGGACCTCGTGCGCGAGCTCGGGAGGAGCCCACCGGTCGACTCCAACGAGCTGTTCGACATCGCCACCAGCTTCGCCTCCGGAGAGGAGGCAGTGGGGGCCATTTTCGACGGCAAGAAAGGAAAGCGCGTGGACGACGCGCCCGCGGAGGGCAGCAAGTCCAAGGAGCCCGCGAAGAAGCAGAAGCGGGACAAGAAGGGCAAGAAGCCCCACCATGACGCGCGCGCGCACGGGCCCGGCGAGGACGACCAGGCCCTCGCCGTTGACCCTGCCCGTAAGGGTCCTCGAGGGGCCCCTCGAGGCCCCGGCGTATTCGACGATATGTTGAAGAAGCCCTGCCCGTACCACAAGACCCCAGTCAACCACACCCTCGAGCAATGCGACATGCTCAAGAAGTACTACCGCCGCGTCACCGCGAAGGAGGACGAGGCCAAGAAGGACGGGGGTGACGGAGACGCTGATGGCTTCCCCGCGGTGGAGAACGTCTTCTTCATCTTCGGGGGACCGACGGTGGACATGTCCACCAGCCGGCGCAAGCGAGAGCGGCACGAGGTCCTCGCCGCGGAGAGGGCTCCTCCTTCCTTCCTCGATTGGTCGGAGGACGCCACCACCTTCAGCCGCGAGAATCACCCAAACCGCATCCCCAACCCGGGCCAGTACCCGTTGGTCGTCGATCCCATCATCGGCAACGCGCGGTTCTCCAAGGTGCTGATGGACGGCGGCAGCAGCCTCAACATCCTCTACGCCCACACCCTACGGCTGATGGGGATTGGGTTGGACCAGCTGCGGCCCAGCACAACGCCGTTCCATGGCGTCGTGCCGGGCAAGCGCGTCCAGCCCCTCGGTCAGATCGATCTGCCGGTCTGGTTCGGCACCCCGGACAACTTCCGCAAGGAGGTCCTCACCTTTGAGGTGGTGGGGTTCCGGGGTGCATACCACGCCATCCTTGGGCGTCCGTGCTATGCCAAGTTCATGGCGGTCCCGAACTACACTTACCTCAAGATGAAGATGCCGGGGCCAAAAGGCGTCATCACCGTGGGCTCGTCGATCGAGCACGCATTCGACTGCGACGTCGAGTGCATCGAGCACGCTGAGGCCCTGGCGCTCGACGAAACGCTTGTCGCGGACATGGAGAAGCTGGCCAACGAGGGCCCCGACTCCTCCGCCAAGCACGCGGGCAGTTTCGAGGCTGCCGAACAAACGAAGGAGGTGCCCCTCGACCCTGCCACCCCCGAGGGCAAGGTGTTGAGGGTCAGTTCCACCCTCTACCCGAAATAGGAAGTGGTGCTCGTCGACTTTCTCCGCGCCAACGCTGACATCTTCGCGTGGTGCCCCTCGGACATACCAGGCATCCCGAGGGAGGTCGCTGAGTACTCCCTTGACATCCTACCTCACTCCAGAGCCGTGCAACAGCGGCTGCGGCGCTTTGATGAAGAAAGGCACTGCCCGATCGGAGTGGAGCTGCGGAAGCTCCTCGAGGCCGGATTCATCAAGGAAGTTTTCCACCCTGTGTGGCTAGCTAATCCTGTACTAGTTAAGAAAAAGAATGGAAAGTGGAGGATGTGTGTAGATTACACCGGTCTAAATAAAGAATGTCCCAAAGTTCCTTTTCCTTTGCCACGAATCGATCAAATTGTAGATTCTACTGCGGGGTGTGAACTCTTTTGTTTCCTTGATGCCTATTCGGGTTACCACCAAATAAAGATGAAGGAGTCCGATCAACTCGCGACCTCTTTCATCACACCGTTCGGCATGTTTTGCTACGTAATAATGCCATTTGGCCTCCGAAACGCGGGCGCTACGTACCAGCGATGTATGCAGCACGTTTTCGGAGACCACATCGGGCGAACCGTAGAGGCATACGTAGATGACATTGTCGTCAAAACCAGGAAGGCGGACGACCTGGTTACCGATTTACGCGTTGCGTTCGATTGCCTGCGGGCAAACGGGGTGAAACTCAACCCCGAGAAGTGCGTCTTCGGGGTGCCGCGTGGCATGCTGTTGGGATACATTGTTTCTCAACGGGGCATCGAGCCCAACCCCGAGAAGGTCTCCGCCCTCGACCGAATGGGCCCGATTCGAGACCTAAAAGGGGTGCAGAAGGTGTTGGGCTGCCTGGCCGCCTTGAGCCGTTTCATCTCACGGCTCGACGAGAAGGGACTGCCCCTCTACCGACTCCTGAAGAAGCACGAACGCTTCTCCTGGACCATTGAGGCCCAGGAGGCACTCGACAAGCTCAAGGCGACGCTTGTACACGTGCCAATCCTCACGCCGCCTCGAGGCGGCGAGCCTCTGTACCTCTACGTCGCGGCAACCACCCAGGTGGTCAGCGCGGTCATCGTCGTGGAGCGAGCGGAGGAAGGGCACGCCCTACCAGTTCAAAGTCCGGTGTACTATATCAGTGAAGTGCTGTCCGAGACCAAGGCGCGGTATCCCCAGATCCAGAAGCTGCTCTACGCAGTGGTGCTCGCGCGGCGCAAGCTGCGGCACTACTTCGAGGCCCATCCGGTCACGGTGGTCTCATCATTCCCGTTGGGAGAGATTATCCGCAACCCGGACGCTGCGGGCAGAATCGCAAAATGGTCCGTAGAGCTCATGGGTGAGACGCTCACCTACGCGCCGCGCAAGGCAATCAAGTCTCAGATCCTCGCGGATTTCGTCGCTGAGTGGACGGACACACAGCTGCCCCTGTTGCAGATCCAGGCCGAATGCTGGACCCTCTATTTCGACGGGTCGGTGATGAAAACCGGAGCGGGCGCGGGCCTGCTCTTCATCTCGCCCCTCGGGGAACACATGAGGTACGCAGTGCGCTTGCACTTCCCCACATAAACCGGCTCGCCGGGGCGGCGAAGCCGCGCTCGTGGAGACGGGCGAAGCTGACGACGTAGCCGTGCGGAGGGTTGGGCTCCCTGTCCGACGCCGGCGGGACCATCCACGCTGGGTATGGGCCGTCGCCGGCCGGCATCAACTGCCCGCCGTTCACCAGCTCATTCAGCGCCAGCGGTGTCACCGTCGACCGGGGCCACGGGAAAGGCTCCACCACTCGAACCGGAGGGGCCATGGAAGACAAGGGCTAGAAGCTAGGATGGCGGCGGAAGCGCAAGGAACGCGAGCAGATCCGAAGCGGCGGAGCGCACGGCCGAGGGGAAGACGAGCTGCGTGCGGGGATAGGTGCGAATGGCAAGGCAAGGGACCTCGCCTCTGCCTCCCCCTGTGATTTATAAGATCTAGGGGAGCAACGCCCCCGAAAACTCCGCGCGCAGCGCCAACTAATGCGACCGGCGCCCCGCGTCGCTGACGAGCGGGGCCCGCCGCGCCGAAACGGTCGTACGCGCGCGCACGTGCTATCATTACGACGCAAAAATCGAAGGGGCGCGGCGCCCCGTCCCGTCCGCCCCCCACGTCGCCCACGACGCCTGCGGTGTGCCGCCTGAAAAGGCGTGCCCGCTTCGCACGATCGGCGTCCATGATCTGCACCCATTAAATGGCTGGGTTCCTTCCTGAGTAAGGATGACCCCCTCACGAAACTAGAGCAAATCGCTCGAGAACCGACCCCTCGCGGGTGCGATCGATGCCCCGATCTAAAACGGGCGGAGCCGTGGCTCACTGAACGAACTCGAGGGCCGGGCCCCTCGAACGCTGTGTTTACTGATCAGCGGTTTCAAGCCCCGCCCGTCGAGGGTGGGCGCCGCAGATGCCCTCGAGCGGGGATTTACTGATCAGCGGTTCCAAGACCCGCCCGTCGAAGGTGGGCGCCGCAGATGCCCTCGATCCGAGGAATTACTGATCAGTGGCTCAAGGGTCGACTCGACCACAGCCCAGCGGGCTCCACAGATCAAGCCAAGACGGGGGCATTTTAATGCCACCCCGCAAAGGCCCTACTAATCAGAGGTTCGAAGCCTGACCCTCGAAGGGTTCGAACAGGCGCCTCAGATTGACAGAGTCAGGGACGACCAGGGCGCGCGCATTCGAGCCTGACCCCGAGCTCGCAAGCTCGGGGGCGCCCCATAGTTCGTGTTCAAGGCCAACGAGGGCAGCTAGTCGAGGGATCCCACCGAGGGAGAGCTTCCGCGCCCTCGGTCCCAATCGAACGGGACCGAGCCCTGCCTAGCACACCCGCGTAAGCGCTCTTATGGACGTGTCTCCGGACCACAAGCCGACCCTTATCGAACGGGGCACGGACGTCCACTTGAACTACCCGCTAACAGCTCGACGAGGAACCCATGATTCGCGACCCGTTCGATGGGAGTCATGAGCACCTCACCCCTCCGCCCGGCGAAGGGGCGGCGAAGGGGCGCACAGACAAGTCGGAGAGCTCGCCCCGATCGCCTTGAGCGGGCCCAGGCTCGAGGGCTCGACGCACGGCTACACCTCCCGGACGTACCCGAACGCAAGCAAATACCGGTACGCGCGCATGGCACCGCCGAGGCCGGCTGAAATAACGCCGAGGCCGGCTGAAATAAACACCTCGCGCACCGGCCGCACGCTGCGAAAAAACCTTGCAGGAATGCACACACTCCTCAAAGGCTTCGGGGGCTACACCCGCGGGTGCGCTAGCGCGCCCCCACGGAACGCCACAACGCCCAGGCGGGAAGAAAGTCCCATCAGAAAACACCAGCCTTTACAAGTTCCTACAGATACTATTGCAAAGGCTCGGGGGCTACTGTCGGGGACAGCCACAGGGGTCCCCTAATAACGGGGGAAATCGCCCCATTTTCGAAAAATAATGAAAGCGAACAAGCAAATCACACCACGCGCGACAGCGGCTCAGGGCAGGGCCCACGGCCCAAAAAGCCTCACCGGCCCAACAAACAGTCGACCCCCGGCGCTCCTCGAGTAAACCTCCGACCCGCTCGAGGGCCGGGCGCCGTGCCGCGAAACCCCTCCGCCTCGCTCGAGGGCCTGACGCCCGCTCGGGCGAGTTTTCGCCTCGCTCGAGGACTTGACGCCCCTCGAGCGAGTTTCCGCCTCGCTCGAGGCCTCCTCTGATCCGCGACATCATGTCTGCTCCCACGACCGGAGCATTAAATGCTCTGGCGCGTCGCGGGCACCCGGGTCAAAGGCGAATCCACGCCACGCCGGCCCTCTGACACCGCCTGGGAATCAGATCCCGGCGCTGTTCGACCGACCCGCACTGTGCAGCCATCCCCGGCGCTGTGCGGGTGCTGTGCGGCAAGGCCGGTGTCATTCCGTGACACTGTGTCGCCTACTCCCGTATCTCCTCCACGTCGCGCCCCTCGAAAGAGGACGGCGGCACCCTCGAAAGGGGTACGGCCACCAATTCCCCGCCCGTCTGGGATGACGCCGTGACGCAAGGCCGGCGGGGCGCGTCACCTCCATCACCTCCGGGCGGTGTGCAGCCATCCATGGTGCTGTGCGGCCATCCCCAGCGCTGTGCCACCGTCCCCGGCGCTGTGGAGCCCTGTTACGATGGGACGCCACCACGCCGGCCCCTGTATGGCATGGGCGCTCCCGCCATCGAGGCCCTCGAAAGAGCATGGATCATCCTCGAAGGGTGTACGGGCGGCGACTTGGCGCGCACACTGACCGGCGCCGCCGTACGAGCGACGTGCGCCGCGTCCCCTCCGCTAGCTGCGGCGCCGCCCGGCCATCCCGGGCGCTATGCTGCCATCCCCGGTGTTGTGCGGCCATGCTCCGAAGGGACGCCGCCACGCCGGGCTCTGTACAGCACCGGGTGCCCTCGTCAGCAAGACCCTCGAACGGGTGCACGAACGGCGGTCAGACGTGTACGCCGAGCAAGCTACTCTCGAAGCTATTCCCCGACCAGCATATAGCCACCACGACACCGGCAAGTGTTGAGAGGTCAGGACACCATCAAATCGCAAACACTGTGTGCCAGTACCACGATACTGTGTAAAACCCCGCGCGGCACGTTTGTAAGCCGCCTCCCCTTGGTCTATAAAAGGAGGAGGCGGTCGCCCGGCCGCCAGGGGGACGAAATCATCACTTCACACCCACGCTCACTCGCATACTCGTTCCCTTTGATATTGACACTTTGCCTCAATCACTTAGCAGGGACTTGGAGGCCTCTCCTCCTCTCCCGCCTTGCTTGTAGCCCCCCTCTACAGGCACCACTGGTGCGAATTAATACAGCGCGCACGCGCCAATCTGCTGGACGTACGACCCCGCGGTCGGAACCAGGATAAACCCGTGTCCCTGTGTTGTCATTTGCACCGACCATCGAGAAGCTGATCACAGCGTAACTTACTAGTTAGTGTCGGGACTAATCCTAACACCGACAAGTGTCGTCCCCTTATCTCCTCCAGCGAGTTGGGGAAGAAGGGAGGAAGGAGATGACATATGGGAAGTGCACAACCTCACCCCCGAAAGCAACGTCTCATCGATCTCTACTGATACATAAATGCATCGTGCATGGCGATAGCTGCCTCACACCACTAGCATCATCGTCTCATCGATCACTAGTACAGTACGTAGCAGTAGCGACAGCCTGAAAGGACGCCTTCCCGTTACGTACCCCCGACCCCCGTACGTACACCGTAGCATCCCGCCAGAGCCGGGCGGCGCGCGATGATTCTCGGAGACCCGAGATGCCATCACGGCCGGCGGTCTCCATCTATCCCACCCTCCAAACCCACGGAATAATCACATCGATTCGCGACTGATTGGAGGCGAAAAGCACACGCGCGCGCGCAACCAACCACTGCCCTGCCGCGGCGGCGACGTCCACAGGACACAGGTTGCGGGCAGCCGCGTCGTACGCGTGGCCCCGCGCTAAGGCCGTCGGCAACGCGGCCGGGGTGGCTAGCCTTGGCCGCGAAGCCTCGAGCTGCTAATAAAGAGCCGGGGGCGCTCTGGCTTAGTCTGGCGGTTGGGGTTTAGTATTAGGCTGACCGCAGCAAGATCCTGTATACCACCCTGGACCCCTAAACTTACCGGGTCCAACCTCCTGGGTGCGCTGCAGCAGCAGCCGGTAAGAAAGCCGCCATCGTCCAGGATCCGGAGTGGAGCCTGCAAATTCGGAGGCGTCCTGCTCGTCCTCCAAATCAACTCGGCGGTGTGGGCGAGCGGCGCAGACGCGGCCTCCAGGCGAGCTTCATCGCGCCTCCCACTCGCAATTGGTCGACGTCGTGAGAGGAGAACGACGCAGAGGTGGCAGCGGCCACGCCCGCGAGTCCGGCACGCCGGGAGGAGGCGGCTTCCCCAGACGGCGGGTCGGGCCAGCGAGACGGCCAGGCCGCGCGCGACCGTGCCGAGCCCCGACGCCCACCGCGGGCCGCCGGTGCCTGAGCCAGGCGAGACGATGGCGGAGGAGGAAGGTGAGGGGAAGGGAGGGAGGGCGCGGTGGATTGTTGTGGTGGAGCTGGCACGCTCCCCTCTACAGGATCTCCACGGCGCTCCAGCTCCCGTCCGCCGCCGGATGGAGCTCTTCTGCCGCAGCAGCCGGTCGTCGTCGTCGCCCAACCCGTCGTGCTGGGCTCTGGCTCCGGCTCCCGACCCAGGCCGAGCCACCCCGGATGGCCGGCGGCAAGCATCACGCCCATGGCCGCCGGCGGATGGCATCTGTCCGGGGAGGCCTCCTGCGCGCACCGTAGAGAGGAAAGGGAGGAGAGGCAGGAGGCGCGTGGGCGGCAGCGCATCGCCGAGAAGAGACGGCGGCCGGGAGGCACCAGCGTGGAGGAGCGGGAGGCCGCGGTGTGGGCGGCTACCGCGCGCCAGCGGTCAGGCCGCGCAGGCCGTGGAGGTCGCCGCCACCGCGACCGAGTGGCCGGCCGGTGTGTGGCTGACTAGCTGGTGGTGGGGGTGGGGATGGCCGGATGGATAAGATTGGGATTGGTTTTTTATGACACGTGGGCCCACAAATGGAGGAGGTATATAGAGGCTACTGCTGCAGCAAAATGTGATTTAGAGGGTTAAATTTTTCATAAGACCCTCCAAATACTCTTTTGGAGGATCATTTTTAGAGACTACTGCTGCGGTTAGCCTTAGCTAACCCACAATGGTGACTACTAGGCTTGTAGTGTTAGCTACTCCGGCAAGGCGGTAAGCTAAGCTCCCGATCGGGGCACGCGCGCGCGGGCACGGTTGCTTCAGCCACCGGCCACGGGATACGGAGCAACTGGCGCGGCGGAGGCATCCGTCAGCTGTCTCGGCCCGTCGGCCGGACGCCACACAGAACGGTGTCCGACCCTTCAAGCTACGCTATGCGCCCATCTGCTCCGCTGTGCCGACGGTGCCGCGGCGACGCGCCATTGGCCGGCTTGGTCGCGGCTGGCAGTTGGGCGGCGGTTGGCGCCCACGTACGCATCATCATCCACCGATTCGTCCTTGTGGTGTCTCGGTGCCGCGCCTCGCCAACCCGGCAGGCGGCAGCTAGCCCAAACCGGTGTGTGACCAGCACCAGCAGCATCGGATTCCTTGGCGCCGGCCCGTGCGGGCTCCAAGCATGCACGGCTGGCTGTTACCAAGGGCCCCTGTTGCTGCTCAGGGCCGCGCGCCCGCCCCTGCCTTTGCAACATGAACAAGCTTGCAGCGAGTGGAAGTTAAAGATCGTCAGGCGCCAAACGCAGGCTGAGTGCCTGACTGTCACAGCAGCCCATTCACTTTTACTGACAGGCATTGACTGTTGACCGCCGACATTTTACATTCTGACAGGCCGTGCGTACACTGCGCGTACGGGTGTGTTTAAAGCCCAAACGTTTGGGCAAAGTTTGACAATTCTGGTCAAAATTGGTGCAAAATACACTGTAGCGTCAGATGAATAGTGAGAGGTGATGTGATGTGATGTGATAGATGATAGGATGTTTTTTGAAAAAATTTGGGCTTCTAAACACACCCTATGACGATATGCTCGCTCAAACTGTGCCACAGTACTTGTGCAAACGCATGTGATGCAGGGGTAAAGAACCCCTCCGGTAGTAACCATTTTTTTCCAAGCTCTATTGGGTAGCATTTGTTGCTGAAACAGTACTGTGTGCAGTTGTTTCTTTGTGTTTAGACGTACTGTAAGCAGGTACAAGCATAAGTTCACATGATTTTTAGCTGCTAGTGGCCTGAGCAATGCAAAGTGGGGGGTTCTCTTTCCACCACACATCATACGGCGGTTGGCCAGTGATCCGGAGCCTTTTGCCTGCTTTGACCCCAAGTTGGAGGCATGCATCTTTCACATACGCAATCCAAGCGGCCACTTTATACTACTAGAACAGTAGGCACGCGTTGCGCGTCCTACAGTGTGTATAAGTAAATGTTCAAAACTGAATGCAAATAAAAGCACCAAGTACCATATAAAAGCAATGAGATACATTATAAGCATGGATGGCAGCATATAAGGGGCTCGATGTAGGCCCTACCATTTCAACAATCAAATCAAGCAATACATCTAATAGGGAACTATCATTTATTTTCACCAAGTATTTACATGTAGTCTGAGAATCTGTGAATCTTAAGCAGTACAATATGTTGGAACTTCGAAGCAAAAATGGTTAAATGTGACTATCATACAAAATGTACCCAAAAAAAATAATGAAAGATCTGGTAAACCATTAGCTTATTCTTTATGGGCTCATTGTAATTTTGAAGTGAAAGAATATATGGCACAAATAAGCTGGAGATCAATTTGACATGAACAGAGATCCGCATTGCTGTGCTATGTCATCGGGGGCTCGGGGCTGGTAACTGCAAAAGAAAATGATATTGAATCAGCATGTAACAGCAAAAGTGAGCGAATGTCAATGGTTATGCAGCTACTATGATGATTACAAAGGTATCATTTCCAAAAGTGAAACCTGAAGCCAAAACTTCATGCAAGTCGCATATTAACATTCAAGATAAGTAACCTGTCCAGTTAAGGACAAAACACTAATAAAGCAGATATATCTTTTTTGAAAACTGGTAAAGCAGATATATCACCTAGAAGTACAAATATAAAGAGAAATTTAAATCAACAAAGAGTCAATGACATATAGTCAAGATTGAAGGTACGGATTGAGTCTAATCACAAAAAAGAATCTGGATTTTTTCATGTAAAACAGAGCACGGTAAAAGTTAAGTGAGGAAAATACACGAACATATTTGTCTCCCTTCTTGGCTCAGGTTGCCGATGCCATCCCCAACAAGCACAACAATCAATCACAGATCAGGCCAAGGCGAATTAATTTAGGAACTTTGAAGAACAAAAGGAGCAGAAGCAATAGGGGGGCACAATCAAGCAGAGGCGGATAATATGGTTAGGAATGGGGGACGGAGAGACAAAGAGCAAGATAATTAGAAAGACACATGCTCATATAAGCATCTGTGGGTGGGTAGGTTGCAGCATATAATATGTTCGGAATAATCACAAGGAGCCAAAGATTGATGCACGGAACACAACACGTAGAAAGGTGGAGAACATTGAGAGGGACATTGAGTTCAAGAATGTTTACTTTTCATATCCAGCGAGGCCGAAGAGCAGATCTTCAAAGGCTTCTCTCTTCCCATGCATGCAACCTGCTAATTCAAAGAGTGGATTAGAAGATTTCACAAACATCATCATGAGAAGAACACAGAACATAATAAATTAGTCTACGAGCTGGAAAGAACAAACTGCAAGCAAAGAATATGGTTCAAAGGAGCAGAGATGGCACTGGCCTAGGCACGATCAGGGGCTGTCACGCTGTTGAGGGCAGGGAGCGCCTGTCCATGCTGCCCCTCACCATGTGCAGCACCGAGAAGAGGAGGGTGCAGGGAGAAAGAGGCACTCACCATGTTGAGCTGCCACTTGTACATCTCCGGCTCTTGAATGATCTCCAAGGTAAGCAAGGCCACTCCCTAGCAAGAAAGAACTCAAACAAAAATAAACAAAATCATGATGGGTATTATATTGATCGACCTATGAATATTAGCATGGAAATCGATTTCAACCTACAACTCACGCATGATGCATTCGACAGAAGATGTTAAGTCGTCTCCCTCCTTAGTAGCTCCTGCAGGGGCAACTATGAACATTTTCTGAAATTGTAGTTTTCAGTTTGATCATACAAAAAGGTCAGTACATTGGGCATAACAATATTTATGATGGAAAAGGTCAGTACATGCGTAGTGCGGCATGTCGATGGCATATACGTGCTAGCAAGCACCAAAGCAAGCACCACAAAACACCAGATAACAGAACATGTGCCGGTAAATAGGAGATGGTAAGCACAGCGGGTACGACTACCTTTTCATCCTCACCAAATAGGAAGGGCAGGAAACTGACCACTCTCGGTGTTGGCTTTGATTACTTTGACTCGCAATAGTAGTTTATTTATTCCATTTGATTTACACATTTAGAGGAAAGTGTCACACTGGAAAGGGGATGAGTGTGTATAATAAGCCGTAAAAAATCAGCACCATATTTTAATTACTATTGTCCAGATCAGGTAAAGGAACAGAAGATAAGCACTTTGCCTGTATGGTTACTTGTCAGAAAGGAATTAACCTGTGCTTTTCCAAATTGACCTATCATTAACCTGTGTTTTTTCAAATTAAAACTACAGTTAGACAAGGTGGATAGCCAGATACTACATTATAAAATGAGTTCAACTCATCATTAGAAAAATCAGTTCCAATAGTTTTACTTGATGTTCAGCAAGCGTTAAGCACACAAGAAGGGAACCACCACACAAGAATCAGCACACAGGGGAAAAGGAGAACCACACCACCCAGCGGCTATTTTTTTGGAAACCAACGAAAAAATTTCTAATCCAGAACAATGCATACAGAGGTAATCTCAAATATATTTGTAAATAGGCAGCACTGAGTTTAAACTACAGGGAAAGTTCTGATGCATTCATTCTTTGCACTACAAAAACAAAAATGCATCACAAAGGAGTGTAACAGTGGATAATTGTACAGCCTCCCACTAAGAAAAATGCTAGACACAGACACATAAACCTACCGCCCATGCTCTACACAAACTACTACAGCAGGGAAAGTTCTGATGCATTCATTCTTTGCACTACAAAAACAAAAACGCATCACAAAGGAGTGTAACAGTGGATAGTTGTACAGCCTCCCACTAAGAAAAATGCTAGACACAAACACATAAACCTACCGCCCATGCTCTATACAAACTACTACAGCATAAACACATGAAGCAGCAAAGGAGCGCAAAAGACAATATACCGACTCCAATTCTCAACATCTAGTAAACATGACCTCAAGAGGTGTTTACAACAAGTAAAATGCGACCTTTGCACAGCCACCATTGTCATCTCCAGGCTCGTCTACAGACCTGGCATGTAATGTTTGCTAGGCAAATACAAACATATGGAAAGCACCAGAGGAGGGACCAACTCGCTTTGAGAAATTTTACTTTGAACCATGACAGTATTAGTAGACAATTGAACAAACATACAACACATGTTATTACAGAAATTTGTCTACTAATTTGTTTGGCCATATGATTTCAGTAGCTGCATCAAGCTATTCTACTGAATTTAAGCTATATATATAAATGGACGCACGGTTTGCTTGCAAACAGAGACAATAAGCTTCAGCAACTACAGATGTTCAAAACTGCTCTTTCAGCAAAGTACACCATGAGGAAATTACTGGCAGATCAGAACAAGGCACAACAGATTCAAAGCAGCACAAAGATGAGGGTGCAAAGAACTGGAGCTCACAGATCCGCAGGCAAGGGTTTCGATGGGGAAACACGAGGAGGGAGGTGGGGGCAAAAAGCTAGGGTTCGTTAACCAGGGCGAGAGGAGGAAGGAAGCAGGGAAGGATACGAAACTTATCTCGATATGTCGCACGCCTCTAATCCCAATAGGCGGGGCCGGAGATACCGAGTGCGGAGGCTACGGCCAGGATGACCAGGCATCACCACCCCAGCGCCGCCACAGCTGTCACCGCACGGCACCCCCCGCAGCTGTCACTGTCGCCGCCTGCCGAACGCCAGCAAGAAGAGGAGCACAGCGCCGATGACGGCCGCCGTCGCCGCCGTTCGTGGCCCCTACAAGCGCCGGATCTGTTAGAGAAAAGGAGGCGGGGGGAGGGAGAGAGCGGGCCGGATCTGTTAGAGAAAAGGAGGCGGGGAAGGGAGAGAGCGGGCGACGGGGTTACGCACATATGGAGGTGGGGGCGAGATGAAAGCCGGCGTCGGGATCCATGGGAAGGACCTCGCCCCTCCGCCCAATCGCCCACCTCCTTGCTCCCCGGCTGCTTCGTGCGGTCTCTCGAACCGCCGCTCTATCACCGCCGCTCCCGAACCCTATCTGCCGGGATGTGCCACCGCTGGCTCGACGTGCGGAGGCCGGCACCACCGCGGAGGTCAGCGCCGCCGCGCCAGATCTGGAAAGAGGGAGGAGAGGGGTGGAGGAAGAGGTAGTGGCCGAGGTGGGGGAGAAGGAGGAGACGGCGGCGCCAGAAGGCCACGCTGGCGGAGGCATGCGGAGGGGGAGATGGGGAGGGGAGCGGAGGCGAGGCGAGACGGCGTTGGGGAGCCACAGAGAGGGGGGGGAGAGGGCGGCGTGCAAAAGAGTTGGGGTTAGGGTTTCGTGCCGCGCAGACGGGAGGGGGGGGGTTAACTGGCCTGTGGGGTGGTGGGAGGGGGTGATCGTAAAACTGCCTCGGGTGGTTTGTGTAAAATGTTACTTTCTCTTCTTTGACTCGAATTAAAGTTTAGTACATGGGTCTGTTTACAAAATATATGTACGCGGTTCCTGTACGGGTTAAGCATGCTTGACAGGGTTGCGATTCCTAGCAAACAGGAGGGTGTTTTCGCAAAATCACCAAAGTCGCGGCTGAGCGACACGTCGGCCATGGAGTGCTGAGAGAGCAGCAACGGGGCTGAGCTTTTAAGAATTCTGATGATGGTTGCAGCATAGTATGCTGAACTGCACGCATCATCCGGCTGCAATATTGGCCTTGAAACACAAGCATATGCCTTTATTTCCTGTTTTTTTTCTACATATTATCCTGTGTATCTCCCTCCTTTTCATTTTGGGTTTGATATGCCTTTTTTCCCTCCCAATAATTATTGGCAAGATGCTAAAATCGGGTGAGGAGACACCAAAAAATACCCGAGTATGCTTTAGCTTTTCCTGAAAAAAATGTGGGCCTGTAATAAGATGATTAGGCAGTAATTATATTTTTTGGAACCTATTTTTTGGGAGCTGTTGGAGGGAGCCTTATTTCCCTCCCAATAATTATTGGCAAGATGCTAAAATCTATCAGTGTTTTTAATTTGATCTTTATTTTTTGGGCACTCTTTTTTTGGAGATCTTTATTTATTTATTTTACTCTCTTGAAGATGCTCTAATGACTGATTTGTGATACCAACCGCTGTCCTCTTTGGCCTGATTGTTTTTTGTTGCATGTGTCTAGGTACCCCCTATATCGATGGGCCCACGCAATCTAAGCAGGCAATCTAATGCTGATGGAAATAAAAGGTTTGGTATGTGTACCAACTCCTACCGAATTCATTATATTCCACTGATTATATTGGATCGGTGGCCTGCAATTCAAATGGCGGATGCTTGTCCCATCATTCTCTCCTGCATAATCATTGACCAGTACGATACATGATCACAGCGCTATCATTTTTGCCACCTTTCTTCATCCATCCATCCACGCCAACTATTCATTTAATCATTTTCTTAAGCATGTCAACCGTTCAAAGTCGTTGTGTGCTAGGACGCAGGACCGTATCCTTCAGCGAGGTAACATGGGGTTCGGAGAGGCTGAGATCTTGCTTGCATTCCATGCAAAAGGCATATACTACCATCTATGCGAAGCTTTGGTGCAGCCAGCCATCTTTTCTGCGAAGCTTTGGTGCAGCCAGCCAAGAGCCCAAGAGGTGTGTAACACCTTTAATTTTGACGCGCACACACCTAACAGATTGAGAGGTACAAGCACTAGTGGCATTGTGCACATCGACGACACGTCTCATCTAGTAGGAAGCCTTTGAAAGTGGACGGTAACATCCATCCATCGCGTTAAGGATCCTCGAGCATTTCTCGTTGGGGACCCGGCTATACCTATACGAGCAGCAAGAGTCCTCTCCTCTCTTCCTGTGGTGAGGCGACGGCGCGAGCTGAGCCTTTTCCCCGCCTCGGATCCCCTCCGCCTCCAGGCTAGCTATAGCTAGTGCACGCACCAAAGACCAAACTGGCTGGTGCCCGAGCTCATCACACTGATGGTTGCAGGGCCCATCAAGCCATCAGTCTCCACTCTCCACTGCATGATGAACGCAGTTGGGAACAAAAAGGAGGTCTTTGTTCGTGTGCGCTCATTTCCTCCTAAACTTCAGATTAATTAACCCCTAAACACATCTATATATATATGCTATGCCAAAAAGGTCGATCGGGCTCGGATATTATCTTAAACACTAGTAAAACCTTAACGAAGAAGGCAGGTCGGGTGTCTCTCGCTGCAAACACCCTGCCATGGTCCAGCCTTCTCTCTGTGTGTGTGTTCGCGTGTGTGTGTGGTTTGGGCCTTTTTGGTTTCGACAATTGGGGGCATGGAGCGTTTGTGCGATCGGGATGGAACAACGACGTCGCAGCCAACCGTCGTAAGCCTTGGTGGTGGTGGTCCTCGCCGATAGAACAACAGCCAACATCTGCTGGATGCTGGCTGCTGCAGCCTTCACGTTGTTGCGTGCGGAAGCAAGGAAGAAGAACGCGCGCGCTCTACGGCCTGGCTTTTGATCCCTCGCTTCTTCACAGGGCAACGTCCGGATGGATCGGAGAGGCTGCTGGCTGGCCGGTGGGCGGTGGCGGCTGCCGCACCCTCTCACATGCGCGCGCGCGCGTCGGCGCATGTGGCCGCAGCGGCTGCGACAGCGAGGCGGCAGCGGCCGCCGAGGGGGCGCCGGCCGCTGCGTACTCTCTCCCCACCCTCTCGCTGGTGGAGGGCGGTGCGGAGGTGGAGGGCGACAGCAAGTCAAGATCGCATCACGCGGCGGGCCAGTTCGCCACAGCGCAGCCTGTACGCTGTACCATACCACCGCGCGCTCTCGTACACGCCGCCGGGTGGCGGGCGCGGCGGGTGGTGCCGACGGCCACGGGTTGCGTACTTGGGTGCCCACAGGATTGCGGCGGCGTCGGGCCGGGGGATGAGGTCGGTGGTCCAGCGCAGGGCGCGCCCGCCGTCGGCCCGTGGCGTTGGCCTACCGCGAAAACTACGAGGGAGCAGGAGCAGGGCTCGCTGTGGGGGCTCAGCCCCGCCCGGTTGTCTCTCCTCTCCTTCTCTCCACGTGAAACTCCGAGGACCGCCGGCCAGGGCGTCACGTTCCCGCCCGCATCACAAAACGGTGTTGGGACACTTCAGACTTGGAATAGGCTTTGGTATAGCCTGCTGGCTGGCTGGTTGACCAAGCTCGCTCGGTGTCCACTTCGCTGCTGGAGTAGCTAGCGCTTTATTAACCGGCCATTTGCCCATTGGAGCCGATCGATCAACTGGATGCTGCGTACTGACGTGCTCCTGACTACTGGAGCGCCACCTTTTGCTCTCACGTGCTCGTGATGGCCATTGCCTACCTTTTTTGGTTCTCGGGCAGCGGAGCATTGGCAGATTGCTCTCTGCTCGAGCTCGAGCCGCTCGACACTTGGGGCAGATGAGCCCTGGCCGGCTCTGATGAAGACCGCACTCGAATCATGTCATGGGCGCACGCCGACGCCCTGTTCAGCCAGGCCAGTACCGTTTGGTGGTCTCTGGTTGATGCAGACGGTCCGCGTGGTGCTGAGCATCCGATGATCGTGCGTGTCGTCTACCTCGCTCGCAGCACTCACGCGCGCCGAGCTACTAGCTAGCAGCCTAGCACCATGTTGGGTTGGGTTAATGAGCAATGTAAAAGGACGGAGGTCGATCAAGTGCAAGTTCATCATGGTAACCCCTGTGATCACGTACGTGCACCATTCGCGCGTCGACACATGGTGCCACGAATTCTTCCGTGTGCAGCAGCTTGCAGCTAGCTATCCTGGTGCCATCATTGCTGGCACTCCAAGTTTGACCTAGATATATGGTGTCCCGTCCCGTGCGTACGTCGCAGTGCACGTCACAGGACGACAACGCTTCTGCTGCACACTTGTCACTAGCCCTAGCTACTCCGTTCCTCCCGACGTGTAACCACACACACTCGCAGCAACGACAATGCATGTTCACCGGCGGCCTCGGCGTTTCGAAGAGGACAAGGCTTCTCTTGCGTGTGCGGTGTGCCACATCGCCCTCCTAACCGCAGAGGCAGACCGGCAAGAGGTGCGGTGCCGATATGATAGAAATGGCGCTCGATCCCTTTTCCTCAAAGAAGGAAAATGCCGCCCCGTTTCTGAAAAAAAAAAGTTGCCATGAGTCCGATTGATGATGCATCGTGGCAAGGGTGCACTACTGGCGCAGTGAGCACAATTTTTTTAGACCGACAAGATGTGCTAGAGGAACAGAGGGCGGCGGGAGGAATACACCATTGACGCGGGTAGCGCAAGCAACGCATCGAGTACCATGACCACGAGTCACCATGTCAATGGATGTGATGATCCAAGAGGCCGAGACGACAGCCAAATAGTGCATCCATTTTTTGTTTTGAAAATGGAATAGTGTATAGCCATTGAATTGAACAGAGTTAACCACCACTTAACCATTTAAAAAATATGAAGTGACTAGAGAGTGCACTCGTATAGATGGAGGCTTTGAGGACGGCAAGTACGGCATAAAATGTGCCAAGAATAAACCGAAAGATCAGGTTGAGGATTTAGGCGCCACCAATTAAGGGCATGTTTGATGTTCCCTCGTTACGGATGAATTTTCAGCTGCAATAAGCAGCAGGGAGGGTTCAGATCCGACGAATCCTTCAGATTTGGTTCGAATTCGGACTTGAATCCAAAAGATTCCAGAGGAATCAGCACGCCCACCTGTACGAATTACTGCCCCCATCCATCAATCACCTCCATGATTACCTGGCCGTACGTAATTTCGACGTAAACTAAACTAATCACCTCTCGCTTTAAATAATCCCGGAGACGCCTCCCTTCCCCTCCCTTTCTCTTTCTCTCTCCGTTTTTTAAACACACTGTTCGCGAGAGCAAGACAAAGGGAGAGAGAGAGAGAGAGCTACGAGCCTACGAGTGGAGCAACGCGCTCACCACCACCGCGCCACCGCCCCAGCAGCAAGCAAAGCAACGCAACGCAAAGCGAAGCGACCGCCCCGAGCCCCCGACACCGCGGCTAGGGTTTCCGCCTTCGGTCGGGCATTGCGGAGGCCGCAAGCTACGACACCCTCCCGCGCGCGGCGTACGGCGGCGGCTGCTGCTGCTGATTTGGATGGTGGGTTGCGGCGCCGGGGCTCAGATCTGATGATGGCCGACGGCGGGGGAGAGGAGGGGAATGCCTCGGCGCACAAGGGCTCCGCGCGGCGCCGCGGGGCGGCGCAGGTGGGCCTGGATGCGGACGACCTCCTCACGCTAATGCACGGCTCGGATCCCGTCAAGGTCGAGCTCAACCGGCTGGAGAATGAAGTGAGGGGTGAGCCGATTCGCGACTCGTGATGCGTGGATTCGGGGGGTTTTCGGTGATTTCCGCGGCATTTTTTAGGGGTCTTATTGTGCAATGTTTGTTTTTTTTTTCTTTTTCTTACGAGGTTTTAGATAAGGATAGGGAGCTGGGTGAGGCGCACGCGGAGATAAAGGCCCTGCGGCTGTCGGAGAGGGCGCGGGAGAAGGCCGTCGAGGAGGTAACTTTGCTCAATGTTCTTCATTCTCCGTTCACTGCGTTTGGGGATTGGATTGGGTGGCATGATTTTCAGTTGAATATTTAGAGATAATTTCTGGGTGGCATGATTTTCAGTTGAGCATGTGTTTGCTATCTGTTCAAAATTAGTATGGTTTATCTTTTTTCATGGGCACTTGACAAGATCGTTTCTCTTTCCCCTGAGCGACGTCTGAATAACTTCACAGCAGCATGTTGCCTCTCTTATGATTTGATTTGATTTTATTCCTAGTTTCTATATTCTTTTTTTAGTTTACCAATAAGTTATAGCATATAATGATCCATAGTGTCAATAATTCCTGATAAAAGACGAATGTGACCAAGTACATGCCAATAATAGCATATGTATGGAGTGTTTCTTTTGTGGCGGTCTGGGTATGTACGACTGTTGGAGTTTGCTGGAGTGAATAGATTTCGGGAGGACCTTTTTTTGTGTCTTGATTTACAACTTTTGTGTCTTGATTCTCATCTCTTGCATTGCATATATAGAGGACCTTTTTTTTGTTAAGCTAAGGACAAATCATTAGAGCACTCTCAAGCTTTGATGTGATCAGTTAGTACAATCAATCTGTCAATTGAAAATTCATCCCATTTGGGTGACAACTTAAAGGTCTTTGCATCTTCGGTCTTTGTAATTTTGTGCTTGAATACGTCTTAAAATAACCATTTTCACCAGCTAAGGCAAATTTTGTCAAACGAAAGCTACCTTTGTCCATGTTAAACCGGCATGATGCAATGCTCTGGCCAGAGACATTTCAATTTAGTAACTTTGTATGGCGTTACTGAATATAGATGGTCTGACTCATATCGGGACTGTGAAGTTACCTTGTCCTAGTTTTCATGATGGGAACTGGCTGCACTCTTTGGTATATAGAATAAATGAGAAACCAAGGAGAGAAGGAAGTGTGTTGTTTTATTTTGTTAATGATGCTTCTTCCAATGTCCATATGACTGTTAATATGTTTATATTGTGTTGACAGCTCACTGCTGAATTAGAGAAAGTGGATGAAAAACTCAAGTTGACAGAGTCTCTCCTTGAAACCAAAGTACATATCCTATGACTCCCTTCTGTTGTTTCTGCCCCGTCTCTCGGTTACTGTCTGATAAAGTGACACTTTGCAGAACTTAGAACTTAAGAAAACAAATGATGAGAAAAAAGCTGCTCTGGCTGCTCAGTTTGCAGCTGAAGCAACACTACGAAGAGTGCATGCAGCCCAGAAAGATGATGATATGCCTCCTATTGAAGCCATTCTTGCACCACTGGAAGCAGAGCTAAAGCTTTCTAGGCAAGAGGTAATGCTGCATAACCTATCTCTGATGAAGTTGTCATGTATTTCTCATACTCATGTAATGATTTCGTATCTTGGTAATATATCGTATGTATCTCCTATTAATATAGAGGATATGCATTTCCTACAATTGACACAAGAATACCTTGTTGTTTTCAGATTGCAAAACTCCAGGATGACAATAGAGCTTTGGATCGTTTGACGAAGCAAAAGGAGGCAGCACTGCTAGAAGCAGAAAGGACTGTACAGATTGCAATGGCAAAAGCTGCCATGGTTGATGACATGCAAAACAAGAACCAAGAGTTGATGAAGCAAATTGAAATTTGCCAGGTATGCAGAGTATATTGTATCTTACATGGTTCTTACAATAAAATAACAAGTCAATTAAACTAATTTATTGGTCATCTTTCTGTTTCGCAGGAAGAAAATAAGATCTTGGACAGGTTGCACCGCCAAAAAGTTGCGGAAGTAGAAAAGCTCAGTCAAACTGTGAGAGAGCTGGAAGAGGCTGTTCTACAAGGTGGTGCAGCTGCCAATGCTGTTAGAGATTACCAACGGAAATTTCAAGAAATGAATGTAATCTACTATACTATTCTTAATCTGTTTCGATTTCTGCAATTTATCATTTGTTCTTTACACAAACATCTAACCTGTAGTATTTTCTGATCATGACACTATTAGGAAGAAAAGAAAATTCTTGACCGGGAACTTGCTCGGGCAAAAGTTACTGCAAACAGGGTTGCTGTTGTAGTTGCAAATGAATGGAAAGATGCTAATGACAAAGTAATGCCTGTTAAACAGTGGCTTGAAGAACGAAGGTTCATGCAGGTACGATGCTTAAGCTGTTTCAAAATAGCACATATGTGGTTATCAGTGCAAAGTAAAATGTATTACTACTAAATTTAAATGTCTTACAACAAAAACTGCTTCTGCAGGGTGAGATGCAGCAGCTTCGTGACAAACTTGCTATTGCTGAGAGAACTGCCCGATCTGAAGCTCAACTAAAGGTGAATAGTTGCAATGTTCAATTTGAGCTGAACTTCTAAGCATGTGCCTTTGAATTTTTAACTGATCATTATAATTCATCTGAACTCAGGAAAAGTATCAGTTGCGCCTAAAAGTTTTAGAGGATGGACTGAGGGGTCCTCCAAGTGGTTCTAGTCGTCCTCCTACAGAAGGAAAGAGTATAAGTAATGGACTTCCCCGTCGGCTTTCACTTGGTGGTGCTGATAGTATGTCCAAAGCTTCTCCAAATGGTGTGTTAATGAGGAGGTCTCCATCTTTAAATTCAAGATCCTCTCTCACAACCAGCAGTAGTTTGGTCCTGAAGCATGCAAAAGGAACTTCAAGGTCGTTTGATGGTGGTACCAGGTCGTTGGACCGGGGAAAAGTTCTTGGCAATGGACCTCATTCACTCAATAGATCTACAGATGCTGTTAAAGATTGTGAAACGACTGATAATTGGAAGGCTGATGCAGAAGAAAAAAACAATGAAAATACAAACAATGATTCAAGTGATATGGTCTCCGGCGTACTTTATGACATGCTGCAGAAGGAGGTAGTATCTTTAAGAAAGGCATGCCATGAGAAAGACCAAAGTCTAAAGGACAAGGACGATGCGATAGAGGTATGATGCTGTACTACTATCTTGAAAGATGCCGCCTTTTTCATTTAGTAATCAGTACTACTTCCATTCTCTTTTAATTGTTGTCCTAGGATGTATGCATGCAGTGTCTTGGAGTACAACTTTGATCACTTGCTCATGTAATGTTTCTAGATTTCTCACATGAAATTGTTTAATAGTGTGTTAATTGACCCTTAATCTTTTGTCTGGCATATAACTGGAGGCAATGCCAATGCCCAACACAACGAAACCAGAATGGCTGTATTACTTGTTATCGTATTTGAGAGAACATCATCTGTGGTATTATGGCTTATCTTATCATCTGTTGTCTGCAGATGTTAGCAAAGAAAGTAGATACATTAAATAAGGCGATGGAAGTGGAGGCTAAAAAGATGAGGCGGGAGATAGCTGCTATGGAGAAAGAATTTGCTGCGGTGCGTCTTGAGAAGGAGCAAGATAACAAAGCTAAACGACTTGGTAATTTGAAAGGGCCTGCAACTTCTTCTCATACAGCTTCTGGAAGGTATGCCCTTTGAAACACTTTATATGAGAACTTGATCTTTTGTTGGAAATTAGAATGCTTGAACTTTTTTTTTTTTTTGCGGTAAGAATGCTTGAATGTATATACCACAGAGATCGGAAGATCTGTTAGAATCTAAGGACGCCATATTACTGCCATGCTTATGTGTAGTAGTAATTCTATACAAGCAGACTAACCGTTGACTGACTCATGGTTGGTGGTCTGGAGTTGCCAGTTGCCTTTCTCTGGCACGAATTATCTAGCTTATTTACGTCTTTGCAAGTTGTAAAAAATGAGTTACTTCTTTCAGGTAACAGTAGGATTCACAAAATCTATAACACTAAATTAACATTTTTCTTATATGTGTCTGGTTAAAAAATATCACCAGTAGCAACTAGAATCTACGGCTATTACTACTAGCAACTAGAATCCACGGATGCCATATACTTCTATTCCAGGGCTTCATATGGTAATTACTGTTAACAATTTAATTATTTCTGTGCATAATCTATAATTCTATATAGTCAGACTGCCTCTTGTTATGTTCGTTGACTGATCATGGTTGTTGGTCTGGGTCTCTGGGAGCTGCCTTTCTCTGGCATAAATTGTCTAGCTTGTTTACATCTTGGTAAATTGTAAACAATGAGTTACTATCTTTTTAGGCACAGAACTGTAGGATTCACGAGTCCTAACACTAAAGTACAATTTATTACATATATATGCAGTATTTGCTTAAAACAATAATTACTACTGGCATCAAATAATTTGTTAAATACAAATAACAGTAGGACTGCATTTATTCTGGGCATTTTTTGTTTAGAGTACTATATTTTAGTGTTACGTATTCATTTTTTTCACCTTCCCTAAATCACCTTGGATTATGTTGTGACGCTGCAGAACTGCACCACGGGGTGGATTGGCGCGCAATCTCCAATAGCATACCTCTAACATCAGGCAGGCACGGAGGTCGTCCATAGGCTTCATTTCCCATTGTATTTCCTCCCGTGTTCTTATTCATTTTGTGATGAAATAGCACAGATGACCCTGCGATACCTAAATTGGGGAAAAGAGTAGGTTTGCATCTGACACGACTTGCTTTTTAATGTAGTGAAGGTAATCCTTCGGTGGGTGAGGTTTTAACCTTGCGGCACGCTCTCATTTTGTCGAGGCAGTGCGGCTGTGGTTGTATAGGTTGGACGATCCTGTGCCTTTTCTGCTATATGTAGTTGAGCTAGTGTGCTTGGTTTTGCATGCCCGGGTTTGTGAATATCATTCTATGCTGCTGTGGCCTCGTTTCCGATCTGTTTGCTTGCCCTTGGTTGGGACGGACGGACTTGGTTCTTTGACACCTGTTTGTACATTGTACTACCATCTTGTTCCACGTGGAGCTGAATCAGAATGGAGTGTGTGTTGTTATTTGGTGAGACCTCGGTTTCACATATCACGTGCTCTGAACTTTTTTAGTTCCTGAATGGCGTGGAACTGGCGGTTTCGCGCGTGGATGGCAATCTATGCACTATCTGTAACGTTTCTAACAAGAAGATGCGTCTATGCACTATCTGTAACGCATTTCTCGGCCCTCTTGTTAGAAACCCAACGTGATCAACTGATCATGATCTTCAACATGGCAGCACTCGAGTGTTGAGGATTTTTGCCCACACTCGATTTTTTTTCGACCGGCAGATCTGCAATCGACCGTTGAGATCCACCTTATCTTCTTACTCAAGATGGGAATGGGTCGGGTCGACTTGTTGGGTAGTTGGCCCAACCCAAAAATCCAAGGTTAATGTGTCAAATGGGTCGGCTTCAAATAAAAAATGGGTCGATAAGGCCGGAGTCTACTGACCTAATGAGCAAGATGGGTCGACCCAAACTCAAAAAAAAAAAGCTTTTTAAATCAGTAGTAAATATGCGTGTGCGTCGCAACGGGTGGAAAAAGAATCTTTACACTTGTTGATTTTGCTACCAACAATTGCGTATAATAACGAAGATGAAGCCCAAAAATAATAATACGAGCAAATGGTACAAAATAAATAGACAGTACGACATCAAATAAATGAGCAAATTTATACATTTTACTCATCCACCTCTAACTATCATCTTCGATTAAAATTTTGTTTGTTACCTCTCTAGAGATTAAAATGTGAGAATTTTTTTTAGGTATTACAACGTGAGAAATTAGAAGTTCTTGGGACCAAAATAGAAATATTAGAAAAGAAAGAGGCAAAACAAAAGGAACAAACCTGATCTCTGCTTGTAATGACATAGTTTTAGAAATAATTTGTAACGACATTTGCTTTCATATCTCATATGTCTCGGACAAAGAATGTTTGCATTAGCATATAGCAAGAAGTTAAATGTGTCGACCCGTGCTACCCTTTGGGTCATAAGGCCACAAACAAGGTTGAAATTGGGTCGACTCGTAGCCCTTAAAATTGGCCTCCAAGGCCGGGGCCGGGCTGACCGGTTCCCATCCTGACTTCTTACCGAGCGGCCCACCCCCGCCCCGCATCATTTGCCCCGTCGTCACTATGCTGGTCGCCCAGAGGAGCCATCGTGGGTAAAGTCTTCTATCACACGCGCGTTTGTCGACGGGAACGTCGTCTACCACTGAAAGTACAAATGTTGTTAAATCCTGAGAAAATCGCTCCCACGAGAAGTTGAACCCAGGACCTGAGATGTTACCAAAGCTCCTGTAACCACTAGGCTATGCGGTGGTATCTTCTTTGGAGCCGCATCTTTTATTTATTTATACATGCGGACTCGTCTTCTTTGGAGAGGCATCTTTTAATTTTCTTTCCTTTTCTTTTCTTTCCATTTTCATAGCCATGCCTTCTCTTGAAGATGGAGAATTTTCAGTTCAGAACTTGGAGCCCTTCTTTTTGGATGGATGAGGGATGTGTGTGTGATGTGGGATGGATGAGGGATGTGTGTGTGATGTGATATGGATGCTCAAATCTCAGGATGAGAATTTGTCATTTTATTTTTGCGGAGCGTATGTGTGTGTACTTGATCGAAGAGCGATGGCAAGGTCCTCACCAAGGTCACTGATTTTGACAAGGCTCAATACAGAGTGGGTAGCATTTGAATTTGCTGAGGCTCATAAATTTGTTGTTTGGCATTTTGGCCTTTGTAGGAATTTTCAGATCATCGAGGGATTTCAACTTGGCAGAATTTGAAAATAAAATAAATTCCCCAAGTGCATACACAAGATAAGAGAGAGATGCACGTTACCGTATCGCATAAATCAATTATTACAGGATCATGTTTTTCCTAATTTGAATTTTGGCCACATGGCAGGGATATGATGAACAATATAAAGCATGCATGTGGACCCATGATAAGTATTAGGCAAATTATTTTTGGGGAAGATATCAATCATGGCACAAGGAATGAAATTGCCATCATCATAAATATTAAAGATTTAAATCAACGGGGTCATGCAATTTTGGAAAGATGAAATATCACCGATCAAGGTGACCTGCCAAATGGGGGCCAGAGGGGTGGGTGCTGCCCCCAGCCCCAGGTCGTTGCCTTGGAGGAGCGAAATTGTTCGTGGAATTGGTGCAAACACAAAACAAATCGAGACGAACATGATACACAAGATATAAACTAGATTCAATACCCTTGGAGCAGTGGCGGGATGCTCTGCTCATTCCTGAAGTAATCGGTTGGATCCACCACCCCCTTCACCGTCGCGAGCCTCTTGAAGTTGCCACCGAAGTACTTCTCACCCCACACCTTACCGCTATCGAAAGTGCTGACGTCATCCACCACCGTGTTCTCGCCGATGTCCAGGTCCCGGAAGTTCACGTACGCCTCCCTTGGGCTCTTGGTCACGTACTGCCCCATGAAGTCGTACAAGCTTCCGACCCAGTTTCTCGCAGTCGAGCCATCGTCGCCGCCGGCCGCCCAGGAAGCGATGTACTGGATGACATACAACACACCGCTCCGGTGCGGGTACGGAGTCGCCGTGGTGGGGATGGTGCCGATGAAGCCGCCGTGAGGCTCCAGCATCACGAACCCGGAGGAGCCGGAGGCGTTCGTTGAGAACCAATCGAAGAGGATCTTCCGCCAGACCCCCTTGTCGATGGCACGCCGGACGTAGTCGGACTTGACCTTGAAGAAGGCGTTGAAGCCGATGCTCCGGTCCAGGAGCGCCGTCGTGTTGGTGCTGCCGGCGAAGCCGATGAACGCCATCGACTCAAGCCAGGTCATCTCGTTGCAGTCGGATCTCGTCGCGTTTAGCTCCGGGAGACGGGACGCGAGGGTCGGCAGGATCTCGTCGCACCTGCCCAGGTACAGGGCCTGGAACACGGCTTGTTTGCCCTGCAGAATGACCATCATGTTCATGTCCCTGGGCAGCAGGACATCTTGCCACTTGGTCACGATGTCGACGGCGCCCTGCTCGACCGTCCTGGGGATGCGAAACATGGTCACCGTCGATGGGACCTTCACGAGGCTCACCTTCCATGACAGGACGATACCGAAGCTCTCCCCACCGCCTCCTCGGATGGCCCAGAACAGATCCTCTCCCATGGCTGCCCTGTCGAGAAGCTCGCCGTCGGCGTTGACCAGCTTGGCGTCGATGACATGGTCCACGGCGAGCCCGTACCTGCGCATCATCATGCCGATCCCGCCGCCGCTGAAGTGGCCGCCGACACCGAGAGTCGGGCACTCGCCGGCCGGGAAGCCGAGCTCCGGGCTGGTCTTGGCAACGGTGTAGTAGAGCTGGCCGACGGTGGCGCCGGAGTCGACCCACGCAGTCGGCCCACATTCCCCGTCGTCGGTGGTGGACACGGTGATGGCGCGGAGGTTGGCGAGGTCGACCACCGCGAACACCTCGGCCCGCTCCGACCGGTAGGACAGGCCCTCGTAGTCGTGCCCGCCGCTGCGCGCGCGGAGGCGCACGCCGTTCTGACGCCCGCACACCACGGCGGTCTGCACGTGGGAGGCGTGTGTCACGGTGACGATGCAAATCGGCTTCACCGTGGTATTGGTTAAGAATTTGGAGTTCCGGCTGGTTGAGACGAGCACGCTGGTGAAGTTACTGGAGCCCGGCGTGATGATCAGCTCACTGGGTATCTGCTTCTGTGTCAGGCACTGGATGAAGCCATCAGAGGTGGCCAAGGATGGAGTAGAGAAGTCAATCAGGAGCAGCGCTATTGCCAAGCCTCTGAACGCCATGTTTGCTCCTTCTACAAAGGCTTGCTTCTTGTTTGGTCTAAAGGTGTCGGTGGCTGTTATGTAGGATGCAACTGTGAGTTCTTCCGGCTTTCGAGCTCCCATCTCCCACTCGTGACTCCGGGATGCGCGGCAATTATTTTAGAGATAACCCATATATGGTCAACTATGCCCCAAGGTCGCAAGGGACCTCTGGAGACGATGAATATACGTACATACTTGTAGTACTAGAGTTCTCAAAACAATTGTCGACACAGCGCCTCGATTCATGTTCTGATTTTGAGATTCAGTTGAGATTTTGCTCAGGAATCAGAACTATGGAAATCAACATTCGTTTTGTTCTTTGTTGTATAGAGCAAACATTGTGCAGTGTCGCATTGATACTCTGTTTTCGCAAAAAAAAAAAAGTGTTACATTGATAACATCAAAGTGAAATTTACTCTCTGTTTTTTTTTATGAAGTGGCATTTACTCTTTGTTGCACTTTACAGAGTACATATTTATACCTCCCGAGGAAATCTTGTATATGACCCTAACGCGAAAAACTGGATGACACTGGGTCAACCGTAAAAGAGAACGAAGGTAAATGGTCACCAATCTTGACCGTTCATGCAGTTTAGGGTCACTATGATCTGAAAAACTGAAACAAGATAAGGTAATCTTATGTGAACTTTTGATAGAAAGGTAGTGTTCTTCGGCATTAGCGATGGAATAAAATTACTTATCTCTATCAACTGATAAACAACAAAGCTCTTTGTATACTCCCTCTGCTCTCAAATTGTTGTCGTTAGGACTTCCATTATTAAATTTTCAATTTTAGCTAGCTCGGTTCTGAATTTTGTATACTCCCTCTGTTATCAAATTGTTGTTGTTAGGACAGACAACAATTTGAGAATAAAGGGAGTATATAATAGTGAAACTTAAGTTGCTTAAGTTTTTGTTTCTCTTTATCCTTATATTTAATATTTCTCATGTCCCCCAAGGGCTAAGGCCCCAACAGCATTTTGAAGGCCGTAATAGAGTTCTAGAGTCAATTAAACTAAAGCTTTGTGATTGGTTTATTGTTGTTGGAGTATAGTTTTTCCTGGTTTCCGGTTTGAGCTTTGATCTACAGTTTTTCTTGATTCCTTGATTAAGATGAGATCTACGGGTTGAGAGCAGTGGCGGAACTGTGGGGGTGGCCGGTAGGGGCCATGGCCACCCCAACAAATTGAAACAATTACTACCCCTTTTGTTAATTAGCACATGATCATCAGGCGGAAGCGATCAAATCTAACTGCACACTACTGCATGTGCACGGACGCCGAAGTCCAGTCATCCCTTAAACTATTCTGATTTAATTTTTTTGTCTCATATTGAGAGAGATTGCATTAAAGATCGCGACGTATACAATTATTGATGATTTAAATATATTCATCACGTTTGCAAATATCCACTTTTCGGTATTGCCATTGCATAATTGATTACATAGCCATGTTCAGCTAGCTAGTGTCGACAGTGAAAAATTAGGCAACCAACACATATTTTTCTAGCCTCCCTCTAATTTTCTCTTCAGTTCCGCCACTGGTTGAGAGTGAGCAATAATATGGTGAAGGAGGTTTGAGGTTGCAAAAAAGACTAAAAGATGTTGCGTACAAGGTATATTTATGTTTTTTTAGACGAAAAATGCATTGATCTTAGCCTATTACACTAGCCCTTTTACAAACAGGACCCTAAAGAAAAAGAAGATTACAAAGAAGTTGTCCAAACTCCTAATCATCTTCCTCGAAGCCTTCAGAGATCCGTTTGTCACCGCCGCCGAAGCCGCTTCCCAATCATCGCCGGGCACCAAAGCCAATCTCCACAAGGTGGAGGCCGCAGAGGAGGGCTTACTTCTAGGCGAATCAGCCGAGTACACTGCCTCCCAGGCGTATCGGCCAACTCCAGTACCCACGACGCATCCATCGAAACCATCGCCAGCAACCCGAGCAAAACTCAGATTTTCGCCAAAGAACATCTTCCTCGAGATTAACAGGGTCAACAACATCATCACCTGAAGAAGACGACGATGCGCCGGCCCTCGACTCCTGGACAGGTCTCCCCAGCCTCTCCGTTGACGTCGGAGTAGATCGTCATCGGAGAACGGAAGAAACTGGGAGAAATTATTCCTCTGCAACGCCGTCGCTTCCGCATCGCCGTCGCCGCCAGGAAAACCAAGCCACAGAGGAGCCACGCTCCTCCGGCAAAACCTGACTCCACCGCCGATCATCAGCGGCGAGCAAACCCTAGACCTAGATGGACTTGATCTACTAAAAGATGGACCCCCGCTCCCCTTGCCACCGGCTAGGAGGCCGGGGACGAGGAAGAACGGGGGCCAGAGGCGGGCGGCGGCGGCTGTGCAAGCAGACGGCGGCAGTTCCGACCGTGTCGCCCGTGGGGGGCGACGCGAGGGACGGGGGTTGCGTGCGGGGGGTTGTCAAGGTATATTTATGTTGACCTAGATAAGTTATTGTTTCGTAATAGAGTTCTAGAGTCAACGAAACTAAAGTCTTGTGATTGGTTTAAGTATGGGGTTTTCGTGACTTCTTGTTTGAGATGAGATCTATGCTTAATAGTGTTCTAGAGTCAATGAAACTAACCTTGTGATTGGTTCATTGTTGAAGTATAGTTTTTCGTGGCTTCCGGTTTGAGCTGAGATCTACGGTTTTTCTTGATTCCTTGATTAAGATGAGATCTATGGGTTGAGAGTGAGCAATAATATGGTGAAGGAGGTCTGAGGTTGCAAAAATGACTAAAAGATGTAGTTGCAGACAAGGTATGTTTATGTTGACCTAGATAAGTTATTGTTTTGTAATAGAGTTCTAGAGTCAACGGAACTAAAGCCTTGTGATTGGTTTAAGTATGGGGTTTTCGTGGCTTCTTGTTTGAGATGAGATTTATGCTTTTTTTTACACCTTGATTAAGATGAGATCTACTTGTTGAGCGTGAACAATAATATGATGAATGAGCCTTGAGAATGAAAATAAATAAAAGATATAGTTGCAGGCATGGTATGAATAGTTATTGACCCGAATATAAGTTATTTTTTCGTAATAGAGTTCTAGAGTCAACAAAACTAAGCCGTGGGATTGGTTCATTGTTTAAGTATGGTTTTTCGTGGCTTCTTGATTGAGATGAGATCTATGTTTTTTACTCCTTGATTAAGATGAGATCTATGCTTTTTCTTGGCCCCATCGGCGGATGCTTTGCTGCGTCGATGGCTGTTGTTGCTTAGGCCCCCTCTCACGCAGATGCTTTGCTCCTGGGAGTTTGATGGCCCCATCCGTGGATGCTTTGCCGCGTCGATGGTCGTAGTTCTGACGGATGCTTTGCCGCTTTGCTGCTGGAAGGGTGATGGCCCCATCCTCGGATGCTTTGCCGCGTTTATGGTCGTAGTTCTAGCGGATGCTTTGCCTCTTTTGGTTCCAACCGACGGTCACATTCGCTGACGCGTGGACGACTGACTGGACCTTCATGTGGTGGCTGGCAATTCATCATTTCATAGTACTCCCTCCGTCCCAAAATATAAAGTCCTAAAGCATTCAAACTGAAGAAACAATAGTGGGAGGAAATGACCTCTATACCATTTATTTTACACTTACTCACTAACTCTCCACCTATTCACCAACCTCATTTAATTTTATCCTATCCCTCCAAGATCTTATATACTGGGACAGAGGGAGTACGACAAACTGACTGACGAAGCAAGATGTGAACAGACAGATTGCGCAACAACTAGCGGGAACTCACATCAGGTTGCCACCTTCCTGCGATCTCTCTTGATGTTGAACCTCGCTCTACGAGTCATGCACGCAATGTGTTTTGTACTGTTCCAAGTCTTGGTCGTGGCACTTACAGGAGCCAGGAGGCGGCCCCTTTTAGTTTGATAGCTAAAAATTTTGGGTTCTCTTCCGAGGTTGATTAGGAGTATTAAACGTAGATTTGTTACAAAAATAATTACATAAATGGACTGGAAATCACAAGACAAATTCATTAAGCTCAATTAATCCGTCATCAGAGATTGGTCATTGTAGCACAATATTGTCTAACCATGTCATAATTAGGCTTGTTAGATTCGTCTCAAAAATTAAGATAAGGATTGTGGAATGAGTTTTGTCATTAATCTACATTTAATAATTCTAATCAGTATCTGGAGATTGATGTGACGAATAGTCGGTGAAATTTCAAGAAACTAAACGGCAATAACTTATATCCAGGTCAACAGTTATATACATACTTGTCTGTAAGTATATCTTTTTTTTTCTTTTAGTCATTTGTCAGCCTCAAGCCTCCTTCACCATATTATTGGTAGCCCTCAAGGATCTCAATTTTTTTAAATTTTTTTTGAAAGCGTGCCTTAGCATTAGCACGTACTTCATCAAGTAGAAGATAGAAATTGCATAAGAATCGCAAGTAATCCATGGATTACCAGTGAATCCCACAACACAAACAAACAGCAAGAAAACGAGGGAGGGGACCTCCGCTAACAACCTCATACAATTGAGCCTAATAAAGAGAACTCAACACTATGGTAGGCGACGGTGTAGTGTAACTTCAAAACCAACGACCTCAGCGGTCAAGCATCCGCTGGAAGTCCGTCGCATTTGTCATATTTCGTTTATACTTGACCGCATCGCTTAGCAAGCAAGAGAGAGAGAAATGGAGATAAAAACACTGACACTGCAGTTAGATTTGATAGTCTATATGATTCCCTTATCGTTTAAAATAGAAACCTTATGATAATGAATTGTATGCAAAAGGGCAGATATTTTTCTTCCCATTAAAGCACTACTACGTGTGAATTTACAAAAGTCAATCAAGCCAATCGAAAGCATGATTAAGCATATCTTGTGAGAACAACAAGCACGGGAGCGGGAGGGGACGGACAAAGGAAGACCGACTTGTGGTATGGGCTTCCCAGACTGGGCTACTGTTGGGCTTCACCATATATCGATCCTTAAAGGGCCTCCTTCTATGTCGACCTGTTGTGGACCTGCAAGATGATGGTGATGCTCACATGCTATACTTCACAGTCAAAACGCACGACACAGATGCTAAAGGGTCGGTGCTTGCAGTAGACATGGATACCAAGAAGATACAGGATGCGGCTCCCTTTGTTTCAAGAGAGAAGTTCATGTACGACTTCACATACATGCACACTAGGCTATTCAAGCATATTTCAGGTAATTTTGTGACTACCTTGGTCTGATTTCGCCTGGTGCAAGATAGTTAATTTAGACATTGGTTCCCTAAAAACATTGTCCTTTAAATTATGAGAATACCCTCATTCTAGCTTCTAGCCTTCTATGCATGCAACTAAATTAAATTTCACTTCAAATACTTGGTAATAGCTTCATGCATAAGGGAACCATAACACCGATAATGTATCTCGAAATACTGATCCCGTCAATTATGTTGCATGCATCTATATAATGGGTGCCACAGATTGTAGCTGATAGAATGGAAACATAATCAAACATGACCATCAAAAGAGAAAACCCCACCTCCAGCCAAGACTTGATGTTTGTCTACAGGTCACATAATTATTTTCGTTTTTAAAGGATCTAAGGACGATCGTTTAGCGGTTCTTTCTAAGAGTCGGGAATGAATCAAACATCTATGAATTTAGAAAAACCAAAATGATCTATAATTTGAGACAGAGGGAGCATTAAGCAAAGTTTTAGGCATTTGTTCTGAAGAAAATTGTTTGATGCAGTAACAAACAGTTCGTCATGGTTAATGCTTAACGGTTTCTAGAAAATTAAACGAAGCAGCCAGCTAGAGAGAAGAAGGACAATAGCTTTAAAAAGAGTCGAGAGTGTGATTTCTCAATTATATCTAATTCATTACTGAAGGTATGATGCACAGTGCCGAAGCCAGCGGTGGGGCAGCCGGGGCTGGAGCCCCCCCTACCGCTGGTGCCACCCCATGGGAGCCCCCCTAGGCTAGAGGTTGAAGATGAAGAGGAAAGGGGGGGGGGGGGAGGGCTGGAGGAGGAGCAATGCAGCAGCCCTCCTAAGCTGGCAAGCTGGCTTTGCCACTGATGATGCACACACCTGAATGATTGAGATTTCTAAAAACAGAAGATTGTGCTGAGGCAGTACAAGATGATGTGAACAGATCATAACCGTCCTACTTTGTTAAACTGATCGAAACCAGCCAGCCACTGACTCATGAGTAGATTGAGCTGTAGCGACGTACCATGCATCAATGTGAGTGCTTACCATTACCGGATGATGTCTCGCTGTTACCTAAAACCTTAATCTACGTACTCTCTCCGTCTCAGAAAGATTGTTCATATAGCTATATTAAACTGTCTTCTCATTAAACTAACACCAAGTACCAAGAAAATATTGCATTGAGAAACACATGGAGCTAATGAAATGCTACGTTGCACAGATACTTGGATACGGATACGCGATACGTCGATACTCCGATACGCCATTTTTTTAAAAAATACAGATGCGGGGATACGCGAATATATATATATAATTTATATTTAATAGAAATATAAATAAATGCACAATTCAAAAAACCACTTAAAAAGTTATTAGAGTACCTGATTCTTTGTTATTTTGTATTTCATCATGTCTTCTGTTATTCACCCTCACCTAGTGACTCTTACTCTCGGTTTGAACATGGAAGCAAACTAAAATAACAACGACGTGGGGATACGTGTTGAGAGGGTCATACGTGCATAGAGGGCGTATTTATACACAGAATGAGGGGTTAGGATTTTTAAGTGTCGGGATAGAATCGGGAAGGTGTCAACAAATTATCAGAATTATTTTATTTTTTAAAATTATTTAAAAATGTTCGATACTTGTCCGACAAGTATCGAGTGATTATCAGTATCCGAGGGTTTCACAAGTATCCGCGCATCATAGATGAAATGCTTATTTGATGTCTCTTTTCAGGTTCCAATACATAATTAATTAGGGACAACAAAGTTATTTGTCACAACTACTAAATATTTTAAATTTTTCTAAACGAATGGTCTTTGTGGGACGGAGGGAGTACAAAACTAATGGGCAACACACTCCTATTTATGATGGGTACCCGTTTATGATCGCCATATTGTCATTCGGTCTGCTCGTTACCCGTTGCTGAGACTGTTGTGCCCCAGATTAGTGATACTTTTCTTAATGTTGCGCTTAGATATGAATAATGAAGCTGTTGCTTCTTTTTACAATAATATTAATAATGAATAATAAAAAGATGATACTACTATATATAGAGAGAGCGCGCAGCTCTCTACTATCAATGATTCTTTGACCTACGGTATCCATAGGAGACATCAAAAAGTGTCCTCCTAGCTTAGTGGAGGTGCTTTGGATACACATATATAGCTTTCAGGGTGCACGCCCTTTTACAAAGGCACTATGACCATGTATCTTTCCCATGGTCAGTCGGACCACTGCTTTTTGTTTGCTTACCTCTGATCATGCTTACTCCTAGAAGTTGACTTTACTAGCACCAACAGGAGAGCTAGACGTCAAAAAGTTGTTTATAATTTAGAGAGTATATACATTGTGATATAACCATGCATGTAACATATTCACTGTTCTTGCTTTTATCATGGCCTATCAGTGATGTATTTTTGCCATCTGAAACATCATAACCTGTGAAAATAATGAGCAGTTTCTCCTGATGATAGCTGTTTGGTAATTGGTATTGTCAATTTGTCATACTGCCCACTTAGAGAAGACTACTACTACTGTTAGTGCTCCTCCTCCTCCGGATCCTGCCAAAGAAAAGAACAACCGTACAATACTGTTATTAACAATACCTATTATATTGAACTGATGGATGCCTGTTCTTCTTTTGAGAATGTTAACTAATGATAGCAATGCATCTTGTAAAGACTATAAATTATAGTTCATCTCTGCTCTCAATGATATATTGACCTATTGTATCTAGGAGAGACAGCAAAAGTTTCCTAGCGCAGATGCTTTTGCATGCATATATCTTTCAGGGCGCAAGCCCTTTCACATAAAGGACGGAGTATATACGCATGGCCTGATGGCCATCTATATAATCAGTGCCCCACGATTATATTAATTATTAGCTGGACTAGCACTGCTCTTTGTTTGCTTAATACCGGTGCATGCATGTCTCCCTAGCGATAGCGAACGGGATCCAAGTCGACCTGATTTGCACCAACAGCCGAGCCAGTCATGTGAAACAGTTGGACTAGCTAGCTCAGGGTTCTCAATTTTCGGTTTCAATATTTTTTTCGGGCCCCTTCGAAAATGCAAAATTCCCAATTGAAAACGGCTGGACAGGGCAGGGCTAGCTGGCTGCTTAATTACTCCCGACCTGAAAGAGCAAGCCAAGAGATTTTTTTTAAAAAAATGATGGATTTTGATGGGGAAACAAACTCTGACGCACCCTGAAGTAAACAACTACACCTGCCGTCTGCTCAAAACCTAACCGAAGAATTTGTGCCTCTGCTACGAGCCACACAGGTGGCGTAGAGTGAATGGGGTCGATTATGTTCATGTACATGCAGATCCGATCCGGTGATCAGATCAGACGTGAGATGATATATGGTGACGACGACGGCGATGCTGATCTCTGGAAATGAAATAAAGCCGGCATGTCTGCATGCACACGCACTATGCTTTAGTTAGTTTATTTGGCAGAGATCGTCACGTATTAACATGAATTTCAGATGAGACGTTTCAGCTCATACGTTCCAAACGGACCATAATGCAGTACTTCAGATGTTATGTTTCTTGCTTGGAAATCGCACATGTGAGATGATACCAGTTCTCAATAGTTGAATAATCATCTATCGTGTTTATCATGCATGCATGTTTAATTAGATTATACCGGCTTAGTATCAGTTCCTTATGTGCTAGCTCTAGCTAGGTGATAGCGTGGGTGGTTATAATGAGTGAAGCAGAGCCATCCTCTGGCGAGCACACTTTGCATTAGCTTGCAAATAGTTTAAGAGATGACACCGCCTAATCTCTCTGTTCTCTTCTGCGTCGTATGTACTATATATAGTTTCTTCTACTCTTCTTTTTAGGGCTTCTAATACTACTCTACTTACTGCTAGAGAGCTGCTAAGCAGAGACGGAAAACGGCAGCAACCGTTCGTGTCCTTGTCTCGCGTACACGTGTGTGCTAAATTACTCGGACACGCTTAATTTGGTGACCTGCTTCATTTTATCTCACTCGCTCAATCACTCTGGCCATATCCATACGCATGCAAAGCGCTTGAGGCAAACGTGATCCACGACGTATTACCAGCAGCTGAATCGATCGAACCTCTCGATTCAGTCCTCAGATTGCAATGGAATACTAGCTACACTGCTTTTCTTGATAGGCCGAAAGGTTGAAAACCACGGTGCCTTCGTTACACCACCTCGATCTGCTTTCGATCACCTTTTTTGGAGAAAGAAAGAGACTTATGTTCGTCCACACAGCTACGCATACTTGTTGCGAGCAGCTAAAGAACAATAGCTTTATTAATCTGGTGCATTTCCATGCGGTTTTTGCATCTGACATCGATGTATATTCCTTTTTTGACTAATTAAAAAAGGGACCTTGAACAATGAATGACAATACAACATTATGATATATGTGGTGTGCTATGCTCTAGTTCCAAATGCCCTTTTGCATTCTAGCAATCTAGTAAATGGTATCGATAAGGCAGAGAGTGCTTTACCGTTTGATCCGAATAGAAAAGATACATCATGATTTAACATCGACGTATAGAAAGTAGAGTCACAATTCGATTTGTGCCCGGGCCGTCTTGGTTCTCAGTCCAAGAAAAATGAGGAAATTTCTTATTTGACACTAGAAGATAAGTTGATTACTTTCTTGTCCCCAAAAAGTTAATTTTTCCTTCCTAATATCAATTCAACTTCTAACTTTCATTCCCTATTATTTGATATTTTTAGTCACTTTTGTTAGTTAAGTGAAGTAAAATAATTTCCAAATCACCTAAAAAACATGATTTTTTTGTAGTGATACAACAAATGAAAGGAACCTACATTTATTTTAAAAGGAAACATATACCTATTTTATGATTTTAAAATTAAAATTCACCAATTGAGGCTATATTTATAAGTTAGTTGAATTTCTATAGCACTGAATCATTTTTACAAATTATAAGACAATAACTAAAATTTCTGACATCAGATGTTGGAATTATTAAATTATTTCATAGAAAACTTACATAGAGAATTATAAAGAAACATAAATTTGGGAAATTAAAAGGACAATTAATGCTCTATGTAACTTATGAAAGAAAATAATTTTCTAAATTGCTACATCAAGTGTAAGAATATTAGTTATTTTTCATAATTTTTAAAAAGTATTTTAGTACAATAAAAAAATAAAAAATGCTTCAAAAGTAGTCATATTTGGAGAATTTTAAATCTCAAAATGGCAAAGGTACATGTATAATTTTAATCAATATGGACTCATCTACATTTATTCTATTATCAAAAAAAGTTTCAAGAATTTTGAAGTTGATTTGATGGTTATTTTGTTCAACTTATGTGACAAAAATGATGAAATGTCAAATAAGAAAAGAAGATAGAACTCAATGTCATACAATGATATAAAGGACAAGAAATTTTCATTGTCAAAAATGGAATTTAGTCATCTTCTAGTGTGAAATAAGGATCTTTTCAAGAAAAATTGGTCTATGACACTCATCCGGATGTTGTCACACAAATATTTGTGTAAAATTTTGAATTGTGTGTCAAAGGGTTGGAATTACAAAGTGCGATATTTTCAATGCACTTGAAAGACATCCATACCTAGTTTAGCTTTGTCTCAAGTTCCATCCATGCTAACTGCAGCACATATTCATACAAGTTTTCTATAATGTGTGAGTATCAAAACAGATCAACAGTGTATCATGATCCCATTATATATATCGATAAAAAGGTCCGGTTCAACAGCGAGAGGTGAGCATAGCGTCGTGGTGTAGAGGGCGGGGTGGAGCAGGATACCAAGTCGGGCCCCGGGGGAGGCCAGGACGGTGGTTGTCGGCGAGCAGGAAGGTGATAGGTGGCGCTCGTTAGCTGTTAGTGACGACGGCTCCAGCGAAGTAGACGGAGTGCTACATATCTATAACGTGGAATATTTCAATGGTACAAATCTACTCTCCAATCTTTTAATGGTATAGTATTTCTAAAGGTTGGATCTTTAGATGGTGAAGATCCAATTTTTCCGAAAAGAAAAAGGTTTAGTGAGAATGGGTGGTGTCAAGAATGGAAATGACAAAAATAGGATATTTTTTTCTCGCAAGAAAATGTAGATCTTCAAGTGATCGGAAGAACTCGGAATTTGTGGTATGATCTGGTACGAATCAACACGTAATATTTTTTTTCTCAAAACAAATCAACCGTTCAACAGATGATCTACCGAGCAGACTCCTAACTTTCTTTTATCTTCACTTCATTCAAAGTGATTGTAATCAGTTATGCTAAAAAAAGTTATGGTAATCATGAATGAAAGCTATGTTAGAAAAAAAGAACTCAGAATTCAAAGAAACAGAGCAGCCCAATTCGTGACAGTGCAGGCCCGGCCCATTGAACGGTGTCCACCATTCATCTCTGTCTGGCCGCTTTGGTGGTTGGTGTTGCGGCAACTGCATATAGGTAGGTAGGGGGGTGGCGGTCAGAAGGCCCATCTAAGCCCACGGTGCCTCCCGATTCATTTCCCCCCTCCCTCCTCCCTGCGACCTCTCGCTCACTCCGTCACCGCCGTCGCCGTCTTCTTCGACCGAGCTCGCCGGCGCACGGCAGATGGAGCTCCCCCGCGGGGCGGCGCAGATGCGGAGCGCACAGATAGATCTCCCCACGGCAGAGCGGCGGCACTCCCCTGGCGAGCCATGGGTCTGCGCCGCCTCCTCCCCTGCTCCTGCGGCCTCCCCTGCTCCCACGCCAGATGAGGACGAGGATGAAGTGGTGGCCATGGTGATGGATGCGGGCGAGGACAGCACGATCTCCGTGACTCCGTGGAGCGCGGCGGCCACGAAGCGCGCGGGTCGCGCCCTTCCCGGTGCGGACGAGGACGGCACAGCCTCCTTCGCGACTCGTGCAGTGCGCGGGCCGTGCCTGCCCCGGTGGCGGCCGCCGCAGAGCGCGCGCGCCATGACGGCAGCAGCAGCGGAGCATGCAAACCGCACGCACCCTGGAGGTGACCGCCGCAGAGAAGCCGCACGCACCCTGGAGGTGACCGCCGCAGAGAACCTGGGAGGGGGTGGGTGTTCCGCAGGAGAAGAACCGGCTGCAGCTAGTCGGCCACCGCATGGGCGCGTGGTGCTGCTCGCCATCGTGTCCGCCGCCGTGTTCTACTCCCTCTTCGCCGTCGTTAAAGGTATGTGCTGCGGCTTCGGCTCCCGGCCCCGTCCCTGCCTCCGGCCGCTGAGCTCCCGACGCACGGGCGGAGCTCTCTGCTGCCGACCTCGCTTGCTGCCCCCGGCCGCGGAGCTCCCTGCCTCGAGGGGCTATTTAATCATTTGCCATCCTTACCAATGTCACCTCTTCAAATGCAACATTTAGAAATGGAACTACAAATTCGCCACATTCGTTGCAATTTGGTTACATTTTTGCCACTTTGGCTGACGTGGCATGCCAACTCCTTGCGCCAGCGTGTCAAAGGCTTGTGAAAAGACCATATTGCCCTTATCTTCTCAAGTTCTCTTCTTCAATCTCCGTCGGCGCTTGCACTTCGTGGCCACTAAACTGGCCGGCCGGCTCGGCGAGCTCTGCCGATGGGGGGAGGGAATCAAGCGGCTGGCCGAGCTCGCCCACGGGCCCGACGACTGGCTGCGGGAACAGTGTCGACCGCTTCCCAGCGAGCTCCGCCCACGGGGAGCAGCGGCGGCAGCCCTGGCACGCGACCGGGAGGAGCGGCGGAGGCTCGGTGAGCTTCGCCCGGTGGAGTAGTGGCGGCGGCCCGGTGAGAGGCTGTGGGGCTTGTGCCGGCCGCATCCCGGCGAGCTCTGCGCAAGCGGAGCTGCAGTGGCGGCGCGACGAGCTCCGCCCACGGGGAGCAGCTGCGTCAACCCTGGTGCGGTTCACCCGGGAGGAGCGGCGGCGGCTCGGCGAGCTTCGCTCAGGGGAGAGCAACGACGGTGGCCTGGCGAGCGGATGCGGGGCCTGTGCCGGCCACATCTCAGCGAGCTCCACTCAAGGGGAGCTACGTGGGGGCGCGGCGAGCTCCTCCCAGGGGGAGCTGTGGTGCCGGCCCTAGCGAGTTTCGCCCGGGAGAGCAGCGGCGGGGGCCCAGCAAGCTCGGGCGCCCGGCGAGCTCGGTGGAGAGGAAAGGTCATATAAGAGGAGAACGATGGGGAAAGGTTGAAGAGGTAGGGGTATTTTGGTCTTTCACATCTCCGATCCATGCTGGCACATGTGAGTTGGCGTGCCACGTCAGCCAAAATGGCAAAAATGTAACCAAAGTGCAACAAATGTGACGAATTTGTAGTTCCATTTCTAAATATTGCATCTGAAGAGGTGACATTGGTAAGGACGGCAAATAATTAAATAGCCCCGCCTCCGAGCACATGTGCACCAGTATAAAAGTTGAGCCGTGGTTTTGTTGGGCCGAGGCCCAGCACATGGCCCAGCACGTCCGAGATGTGTCGACTGCCGAGAGCCATCAGGGCACGCGATGGTAGAGGATCTCGTCCGTTCTTCCCGGTCGAAGCCCTGCCGCCGCCGCCGCGCATCTAAACCCCACCTAGGACCCACCCACCCCTCGACGCCGGCCGAACCGTCTCCGTCCGTCGCGCGCCCCCGCCTCCTTCCCATTCCGCACAAGCTCCACTCCACCTGGCCGCCGCTCCATCTGCCGCGGGCGCCTCCGCCATTTCGCCGGCCCGTTCTCCACTCCCCACGCTTTGCTCGAGGCCGCGCAGCCCGACACCGACGACACCCTGACGCCTCGACGCTCGACCGGGAGCGGCCTAGCCCGTGGCAGCGTCTTGCCGCGGCCTCCCGCCGACATTTCCTGCGCAAGGGCGATCCCCTGTCATCAAATCCCCTCACCGCGACTGGTAGGTTCTCTATTCCATCTCCGTCCCGCTTCAACCCTTCATCGTGATGCTTGAACGAACCAGAGGATTGCTAGTTAGTTAAATTAACATTTGTTGAGGAAATATGGAGCTGTTAGGGTGTTTTGTTTATGTTTATCGTTGACAGTATTCGATCTATTATTTGCCTCGTTCCATGCTCCTGCTGCTGCTTCTCAAATTATGCTGGTGAAAACGCCTTCTTGATTTCTTTATCGAAATATGAGAACACAGTTTGTAAACAAACGTGCACACATGATTTCTTGATATTGTAATTTTTGCAAGACCTGATATATGTTTGTTCTATATTATGCAAGTTTTGAACTCACCTGTCGAATTTAAGGTATTATATGAGACCTTTTAAATGTATTATTGTACTTCTGGTTACTTTATACTTGTAAAATGATTTTTTGGAGAATTTTGTAGTTTGTTAACATATCATTTATTGGATTACCCGTATTGTGGAGTTTTTGGCTAGGTATACCCTGTTTTCAAATCCTTGGTCCACGGCGTGGTTTATTTGGCGTTTTGGTTTGTGCATGCAGATTGGGTGCTGAAGAGAAGCTATAGGCGCTGTCGATGGCAGCTGTGGTGTAGCATCCCAAAGTTAGCACCTTTGTTTCCGCTCCTGCGCCATTTCCTGCAGGTCCCGCTTGGTTTCCCAATGATCCTTCACAGTGCATTGAGGGCTGCTCGCAGGCTCCGATGGGTTCCTCGGGTTCAGCTCATTGTGGAGCACAGTGAGCCATACCGAGTGGCACATTCGTGCGCACCTGCTACCCGTTATTGGGATGTTCAAGAATCATCACCTACCTCAAGTTGTGAGGTCACACCAATTGGTCATGAGTATCAGTTGAGGCCTTACTCGACTGCTCCCGCACGTGGTGGGAAGGAGAAACCCTTGGATGAGGATGAGGAGGAGGTGGTGGTGGATAAGGAGCTCAGGCAATTGGAGAAGAGACGGGTTTACTGGACTGCACAGCAGACTTTCATGGAGTACCTCCATTTCACACGGGGGCTATCTTTTGCTGATGCCGAGCATATAAGCAAGCACTCCCCTGCCTTCGTGAGCAAGCTGCTGGACCAGGTGAAGGATGCTATCAAGGACCCTGTGGAGGGGGGCGAGGAGGTGGTGTTCAGGTCAAAGGTGAAGAAGACTGAGGTGAGGGATCAGAGGGCCACTAAGGCGTTGGTGCGTCTGTTCCGGTACCACCCTGTCAACGAGTTCGAGCCATTCTTCGAGAGCATGGGCCTCAAGCCGGACGAATATGATTCCTTTCTACCTCGGGATCTCATGTTTCTTGCTGATGATGAGACATTGCTGGAGAACTACCACTTTCTTTGTAATTATGGGTTTGCGCGCACTAAGATAGGGAGGATATACATGGCTGCTGTGGAGTTTTTTAGATCTGGTAACATTGTGCTTCCATCTAAGCTAAGTGCTCTTGAGGATCTAGGGTTCAGTAAAACAACTGTGATAAAACTTGTGACATCTTGCCCTGTCATATTGGCATGTGACCTAAATGCTGAATTCAAGATCATGCAGTGGCTAGATGATTGTGGCATTAAGAGAGACTGGATCGGTCAATTCTTATCTGTACAGAAGTCGTATGATTGGAAAAAGATGGTTGAAATTCCTCAATTTTTCACTGAATTGGGATTTGATAAGGAGGGTATTGGTAAATTGATCAGCCAAAACCCAGATTTCCTGTTGGATGGTTCGGGAAAGGTACTGTTTAGAGTGGTTACCATCATGCTGAAAGCGGGTTCTGGAAAAAAGGATCTATTTAATCTTTTCCTGGACTTCCCAGATGTACCAGCCAGCAATTTCGCAAGGAATATACAGAGTGTTATACTATTGTTAGCTGAGATTGATGTATGTGATGAGGATATTAAACAGTTTGTAGTAGCAAATGCGTCAATCCTTGGTTCTGCTCGAGTGAAGGCGGCCAACAGCATTCTTACAAATCTCAGTGTGGGCAAGAAGCGTTTGTGGAGGATTATAAAGGAGGATCCACGGCAATTGATGAAATACAAATTTGGGACAAAGGTCAGCCGGCTGCCGCCTCCTGACAGGAGTACTGACCGATCATTGAAGGAGAAGGTAAAATTTTTGAAAGGGTTAGGATTTGTGGAAGGCTCTGAGGATATGAAGAAGGCACTCAAATCTTTCCGTGGTAAGGGTGATGAACTCCAAGATCGGTTTGACTTTTTGGTTAGGACTGGACTTTCCCCAAAGGATGTAGTGAAGATGATCAAGATAGCTCCGCATGTTTTGAATCAGAAGATACATGTCCTTGAGTCCAAGATATCTTTCCTATTAAATGAGACAGCTTATCCCCTAAGTGCTCTAGTTGGGTTCCCCTCGTACTTGTCGTTCACTGTAGAGAGAACCAAAGTTAGGTTTTTAATGTACAATTGGCTGCAAGAAAGGGGGGTGGTTGCTCCCAATTTTGCGCTAGCCACTTTCCTAGCTTGTTCAGAGAAAGATTTTATTAAGGATTATGTAACAAAACATGAAATGGGTCTAGAGGTCTTTGAGAAGTTCAAGAGGGAGGTGGCTGAAACCAAAAGCATGCATTGTACTTCAGATGATTAGTACAATATTCTTTGTTAATTAGTATTTTGAATTAGTTCCTGAATATTGGCAGTTTTTCCTTTTGTTTTGTTTTACTTTTGTCTGTGCTTACAGGTTTGCTAGTTGGTTTGGTGCAGACCGATTAACAAAGAATAAGCACAGATTTCTTTCATAAGCTGTCAAATTATCCCATGTCATTGGACGATATCTGTGCTTTTAAAGGCATTTGATGGCACTTCTAGCTGTTATATCACAAAAATGTTTGCGTGAGTTTCTCAAGGCTTTGAATTAAATAGTTTGTTAAATTGTTTGACTCGGTCAACATGTTTTCGGGAACAAGGATACTGACATAGGAGATCATAATTTGGAAAGGTCTGTCAGGACGAACTTCTTGGACAGGGCATTGTTAACTCAAACCTTCAATGAACAAGAAGGGTCAGATCTCAATTTACAAAA